>LR738557.1:0-10000000 GCA_902685375.1 Neostethus bicornis
GAAGGTTAAACGTTCCTGTCAAGAAGGATTTACAGGCAACAAAATCTACGTGTATACATGACTTTTTAAAGTTAAACCCAAATAAAAAAACATGTTACTATGCAAGTAAAACTATAATTTACTATATTTTATTTCTTCTTCTTTAGGCATTTCCGTTCAGGGGTCGCCTCAGCAAGTCCGTTTGTTTCATCTAACCCTATCTGCTGCATCCTTTTTGGTCACACCAACTATCTTCATATCTTCCTTCACTGTATCCATGAACCCCTTTGTGGCCTTCCTCTAGTCCTTTTTCCTGGTGGTTCCAAATCCAGTATCCTTCTTCCGATGTACTCTCTCTCTCTTTCTCCTCTGCACAAACCATCTCAAATCATCTCAAACCATCTCAATCTGGCCCTCTGACCTTATCTCCAAAACCTCTAACATGTGCTGTTCCCCAGATATACTAATTTCTAAACCTGCCTGCATGCGCTTCTTCACCTCTTTTCCCACTCACCATTGCTCTGGTCTGTTGATTATAAGTACTTAAAATCTTCCACCTTCTTTATCTCTTCTCCGGTAACCTCACTTTTCCATTTGGATCCCTCACATTCACACACATGTACTCTGTCTTACTCTGACTAATCTTCATTCCTCTTCTTTCCAGTGCAAACCTCCATCTCTCCAGCTTTCCCCTCCTTTCCCTACAGATCACAATGTCATCTGCATACATTGAATTGAAAAAGTAATGTTTCTTTGCAGAGCATTATTTGTATTTTTGGATAAAATAAAAACTACTTAAAACCAATCATTTGTTGAAGTTTTAAATAGTATTTTCTTTTGGTCAAAATTGCAAGTAACGTGTCAAATAGGTTTGAAACCTTATAATTCCCACTCTAATCATAATGGACCATATCTGTTATAAAAATATGAGAATCAGTTGTAAGTTTTTTACAATTTGAATGCAGCCTGGAAGATCTTCGAGTGCTGAGAATACAACTCATTGTTAAAACTGGTCATCTACACCTTTTTCTACTTTTGTGTCTCCAACCAATGAAAATCCTCACTTGTTGCCAAAACCAGGAAGTTGGGATCATTTACAAGCTGTGGTCCAATCCGCTGAGGTTAGTTATGTGTTTGGTTTTTTTTTTCAGTACATCTGTTGTGAACAACAAACCCAACCAGTGAAGATAAATGTAAAATTCCACAAATGTTTAAAGCTTTTACTTACTGTTTGATTCTGTGTGTTTTTTTCATTTCTCATGGGATTCTCTGTTAAAAAAAGAAGAAAGATACAATGTGTTACAATTTGCATCAAAATGGCAAGTTTCTCTGTTGATGATCAATGGAATTAATGAGAGTAAAGAGCGCGGTTGAGAAAATGAAAGGAAAAGTGTAATTCTTCAACAGAGGTTGTGACTCTCTAATGAAGCTGAATTCCAAGGTTCCTTTTGAACATGCTAAATGGCAGATCCCAAGTGAGATGGAAGGGGTGGTTGTTAATGGACTTGGGAACACATATTGGAGCAAGCAGGCCACTTTTAGCAGCAGTGAGAGGTGGAAACTGCAGCTGAGACAGTCAGAAAAGAGGTCTGTAGAATTAATAAGCTGCACAATGTCTCTTCTGCATAAAATGCTCTGACTATGTAAATTTGATTTTCTCAGAGGGACAACTTTAATAGCTAAAAAAAGAGATTAAGACTTTATTTTGCAACGTATTAGCACAACATTTTTAATTTCCACTTCGCGGGGTAAACTTGGATCTTAAACTTTATACATAAGCAGGTGGAGGCTTCATATTCAGCTCAGTGTGATGCTTCTCTGGTCTAACTATGAGCACATTAACACAGGAGCTCCTCAGAGAGACTCAGAAATGAATGTGTGCACTCTCCATATAGACCCTTGTGTTTATCTGCCCCTGCAAATTTGCTTAAGTACACATATCCGTGTGTCTCCGAGTGCCAGTGGAGACTGCCCTGGATATTTGTCACTGCCCGATTCTTTATTTCTGCTGACTCACCTGAGAAGTTCTCTGAGCATATTAACACTCATGGCTAAAGATAGCTTTAAATATCATCAATGTGTAAGTGCTGCTTGTCACTGAAGAGTCTTTAAAGCAAGTTCTTATTATAATCCATTATTTCTGATGGTGTGTGTCTAGCACTTGCTGAAGTTAACAGAGCCTCCAAATATGTCTCCATCCCCAAGAGAGAAAAGTGTCTCATCTCAACGCCAAGGGGGATGGCGCCAAGGTCACTTAATCACCATTTACTTCCCCCAAGCATGAGTGGAAGCAATCTACAAGGAGCAGACAGACAGATGGGCCATACTAGGCACATAGCCGATGACACCTGAGGATGCATCAGGGTGTTAAATAGACATTAGTGCTCTTTCTAGCAAAACCTCTCCCAAGGTAACACCTTCCCCAAAGTGGCTCTATCCCCTTAAAGGAGGCATTTATTGAACTGACCTGGTAATTTATGCATTTGTGACTAACTTTACACCCTGTTCATGGGAATGTTTCTGACAGGAAGAAATAAAAAAGATAGACACGTGTTCTTGGATTCAGAGTCACTCAAGTATGTAAATGATGTCAATCTGGGTGATGTCCAAAGAGCTGAAAACTTTCTGACCATATAATGTTTCACTCTGACATCCCAACAAGAGAAAGGATGCGACGAATAACACTGCTGTGTCAGCAATTCGGTGAGGGATCAAGAGTGAAACTCCGCGGTGAGGCGTGTAAGTGACCAATACAGGAAGTGTGTTCTCCAAATAGTTTTTACTGGGAAACAAATTGTGGTGACATTTGCTGTAGTGGATTTGTAGAAAGGTGATTAAACGTTTTGCTATTTGTGCTGTTTGAGTTCACTTCGTCTAACGTGTGCACAATGCTTAATGTTTCTACTCACTACTGCTCAACAAATTTTATGCTTCTTGTAGACACGTCTGTGTAGTCCCTCATTCATCCAGGAGTGATCCATAGTAGAAAAAGTTTCAAAAAAGTCTTCTTGAACTCCTTACCCTTGTAGACAATTTAACTCAACAAAAAATTTGAGCAAATTAAATTACATAATAGGACCATTTATCAAGTAATCGGATAACAATTAAATAAACAAGAATAAGTTAATGACATGGCATCGAACAATATGCCTCTATCTGGTTTATATCAAACTTGATTGATAATGAATGGTTGACCTCTATGTAATACTTTGGTTGATGCACACATGTGTGACACATTTTTAAATTTTGTAACTTCAGCATTTGTGACGTTGATATTTGGTCGCATGACCCTGAAAAGCAGTTGGTATTGAGTAACTGTAGGCAGTTTCATTTAAATCCTTTGATCGGTTTGGGAGATGACGTGCTCACTAGAATTTGTGACCTTGACTTTTATCAATAGCCTGAATCCTTCATGCTTCCTCCATATTGTGTGGGTGGAGAGATAAAAAAAAAATGTTATTTTACCAACTGATGACGGTTTTGCAACATCTAAGCTTCTTCATCATATTTTCATTTCGCATACCAGCAATATTCTTAGAAATTCTGCAGAAGTCGCCCCTGAGAGACCAGAGGCAGTGTAAATATAGTGTCAACACACTTTAGGCACCTTGTCAATAAACTTATTGAAACGTCGTTACACCGTTACATCCTTCTTAAGCAGAAAAAAAAATGTATATTGTCTTGTGTTCTTTTTTTTTCAGGCTCGTGTGAACTTTCAGTTTACTTATGTTAGTTTATTAGTACATGTCTTGCCCTTTATAATTGTGCGGAATATTTATTTTCAGAGTTAGATTACATTCTTTAAGTTTTTCTGTCTTTTATTTTGAAGGCCGTTTCCTGTGTTTTATTTTGAAGGCTGAAGTAGAAAAAACAGGAAGTTGTGAGGAGAAGTCAGCTATTTGCTTCCGCTCGTGAGTTAGCATTTGAGTTAGCTTCAAGTTATCCACCGCCATTCATCTATTTTTTCTAATCCCCTTTTGACATCACAGTCTGTAAGTTTGTTTTATATGTTCATAAAGTACAATATTAATGTCTCATTTGTGTGAAAGGACACTTGGAAGTGTGTATTTTGCTACTGCTAGTTTGTATGTTTATTACCGCATGTAGGCCTATTTTCATGGTGATAAGCTACTTTAAACATACTTTTGCACTATGTTAAGTGTATATTTTCTTTTTGTTTTACAGTTTTACTCTGTTCTGAAGACATCTTTTTCATAGTCATTAAAATGGAGCTTGGACGCTACATCCTGACTCTGCGCATGTTTTTCAGAAGGAGTTAGGCTTACTGCTGAGTTTGTGTTAGATACGCATAAATGAGAGCAGGAAAGTACAGCTTTTCTTTTAAGCATCACTCTTAAAGTTGCATGCCATTTTCTGTATGTGATTGGCATTTAAAAAAGTCATAGTAATCTGCTGAGAGACGTTGATGAAAAATAACACAAAGGGAAAAAAATCCAATTCCCTGCAGGGGAGGTGATGATAGCGTTTAAAACACTGTATTTTGTAGCTGAAGCTTTGATCAAAGACTTGGGCCTCCTTCACATTCACAATAGCTTTAATAGGAAATAAAAAATGTAACCTTATACAGAAAAGTCCACATTCTTAACACTGAGCTTTGGCTTTTCTATTACTGTGAAGCTATTGAAGTCAAACTGAATTCCACCTGAAAGTGATTGCCATTGTTAGCGGCTGAGGAAAAGAAATCTTCTAGCAGGAGACCAGAGGGCCAAAGTCATGTCCCATTATGCAAAGTGAAAGTTGTTGTGGAAGCTTTAACACAACTTATCTGATTGAAACTTCTCTCACAAGAAGCACCTGATGGCAGATCCCAGCTGTTCGACAGTAAAACAGACCCCGGGAAGCAGGTCACAGTTTATTAGAGCCCATAAAGTACCTCAGGTCCCATAACAGCACTGGTACATCAAACGCATCCAAATTACAATTAACATGTTACCTTAGCTTGGTCATTGAACAAAGTGTCTTTCTAACACTGTTGACAACAAAGGTCTTTTGATTTAATCACAGGCCTTTGATGCCATAGTTGGGTTTTGGCACAGAAGAAAGAACAGCACTAGACGTGCCATTACCAACATGCTCACTAAATCCCTCAGAAAGCTCTCGCTCTTTGTTAGAGATGCCTTGCAAAAAGGTATCTCGTTGAGCCAATTATTGTTACAAACTTTGACTAATCACACTTGAATACACTGATTCAAATTTAAAAGTGGACAGTGTTCAAGCAAAAAAAAAAAAAGAAAGTTAATTAATTTTTGACGGCCTTGCATTTCATTGGATTTGTCGAGAGGGCTTCAGACACAATTAAACAAACCCACAATCAGACTTACACAATCAGCACAAGTAATATTAAACTAAACAGACTAAGAACATATTTCTCCTTAGATCCTCCTTCTAAGGAGAGCAAGTGCCCCCAAAAAATATCGATGCAGGAAAAAAGTAGAAACCTCATGGATCCTCAGTTGAAGAGGAACCAGGTCTACGTAATATCTGATCACCCACATGTAACTGTGTCATTTTAGAAATGTGGTAAGGAGTTTGAAACAAGTTTCAATGTCCAAATAATAAAAACAAATTGAATAATTTCAGGTATTTGAAGACAGCAAAAATCTGTGGCATTTAAACACAATTATAATCCATATGTTAACGAGGGGGTATTGTGCTTTCATGAGGTGTTAATTCTTAATTCATGGCTTATCGATAAGAATGGTACCAATGTCGGTTTAGAAATGCAATATTCACCGATAGAAAGCTTACAAATACATTTATTCAGTTTCACTTTAGTTTTTGACACAGTGAATTCTCCCCTGTTTAGTGTCTCTCCCTGGGCGAGTCAGGTGAGGGAGAGCGAGTCAGGTGAGGGAGAGACTGAGGGTGAGAAGACTACATGCACTAAAACACATTCTGTTCTTGTCAATGTTGGGGGCATGAGAATGAAAGGCATGGCCAAGAACACCTTGGCGTTTGAATTGTAACCACAAACTGGATGGAAAGAATCACAAATTACTCAAAGAAAATGTGAGAATGATGTCCAAACTGAGTAGAAACCTTTAAAATATTGATTTTGCACAATACCCCCTTTTTTAAAGTTGTGACCCCACAAGAATAAGTTGTGCATTTAAGAATACATACCAAAGACTATGAGGCGAGTGTGCGTATCTGTGGATCCCAGGGGATTCTGAGCTGTGCAGCGATACATGGAGCCGTTAAGTTCTGCAGGCACTCTCTCAAGAATCAACACCTTCCCTTCTCGCTCGGTGCTGCCATCTAGCAGGCGGCCCCCCACCCGCGTCCAGGTGAAAAGAGGCTCTGGGAAAACCTCATTCTATCAACACCAGGATAGAATGATCACAGACAAAAAGGAGTGAAAACAAAAGAACAAGAGAAGAGAAATGTTGTAAAATCAGCTTTGATAAACCAAGTTTCAGGCCTAACATTAAAAGCAAAACACGTGAATAATACAAACTCCATTTTCGCTTTACAACATAAATTAATAATCAACGCTTCACTTTACAACTGATTTGCTGGATCCTCTTTATGCTGTTGTAAACTGTAAAAAAAGCTAGAATAATTTGAATTCATTTAGCTGTAAAGAGTTGCTTCAAGGCTTAGGGGAAAGAACTTAAACATTTTTTTTTCATTTTTTTTCCCAGTTCTAGATAATTGCTTGTCCATATACTTCTTTATTACTTACAACTAAAAGGTTTTTGACTTGTGATAGCGTGCTTTCATGTGAACAGAACCAAATCAAGACCAGTCACATAGTCTGGTTTGGAAAATTAATTTCTGATGTTCTGATGCGTAGAAAACATAAGCTTTGACTTATTTTTCTTTTTAAATAAATAAAAAGTCTAAACCTTCCATCCTCCCTTCTACTTTTTAGCTTTACTCATCTTTACTGTGAACCCCAGCTTTTTTTTCCTTGTAAGGATTGAGCTGATCCCCTAATGAAATTGCATTATTATGACATCAGAAATACGTACAAAATTAAGTTGAGACTGAAACAAATATATTGTCAAGTGATGAAGAAATAGTTAGCATCATGACTTTTTAACAGAAAAAATTCACAAAAAAAAGCCCATGTGTTACAAAAAACACAATTCAGGAACATTTGTCTCAATAACAGTCAATATGACTGCCCTCTTTTGAGGAACCTTGGAATTGCAGAACAAAAAAAAACAAACAAAAAAAACCCAACAATATATTTGGTTTGTTCTGTTGTCGTCCCCTTGTCTGGGGGCCGGGTCGCAAGGGCAACAGGCCTACCCTGGCTGCACCCTCCAGCTCATCTGGGAGGATCCCAAGGCATTCCCCGGCCAGTTTGTGAGACGTAGTCTCTACAGCAGGTTTAGGGTCTGCCCCTGTGCCTCCTCCCAGAGCGATGTCCCAGAAACACCTCACCAGTGAGGCTTTCGGAACCACCCCATCTAGATTCTCTCAACCAGGAGGATTAACGGCTTTACCCCCAATCTCCCCCCGAATGGCAGGGCTCCTTACCCTATCTCTGAGCGAGATCCAATTCACTCTTACACAATTTATATCATTTAAAAATACTGTATTTTCTATTGTTTGGAGAGCCACAACAAAAAGTCTGAGCGACTGCATAATGGCCCCTGGGAAGTATAATTTGCTCACCATTGCCTTAAAAAAGTTAGTGAAGTTTTCTATGTGATGAACTAATAATTTTAGCCCCATAGCGCTTTCATTTTTCAATTTAATATCTATGGTCTCGAAAAGATTAAGATGATGCAAACATTTACTAGCTCTTTTACATGTTTTTTTTTTCTTTTTCATTTGTACCAGCTACGCATAGCTTGTGTTGATATACATACTTAAATTGAAAATGAGACTGAGATTGATAAAAATAAAAGAGACTTGGTTGTTTGAATAAATCAACTGTAAGATGATTGTATTTAGCTTCTAGTCCACTGGGAAGCGTTTTGTTTTTTTTATCAAAAAGAAGAAGGCAGAATTTTCAGTCTTGGCACACAATCTTATCAACTTGTGAAGCCCTAAAGCCTTGGTCTAGTGAAGGATAAGGGAAATTTGCTTTTTGATCAGTCTGCACGCACTGATGCCTACGCAGCTGAAGGGCCCAACTGGCTGTATGCCACAGCAAGCTTGTTTTTTGTAATAGCCAATCGTAACCCTGCTGAAAGAGGAGATTTAAAAGAATGCCAAGGTCACTGGGCAATATAACACACATGTATAAATCTGTGCAGCCAACAGCTCGGCACCCTAACCACCAACAATACCCAGTGGTTATTCAGGCTGCTGAAAATGAAATGAGATCAGACATGAAATCTTGCTGATGAATCCTGAGCAGGGTCTGACAAGTCACAAAGAAGGGTTTTTTTTTTTTTAGGCCATCAGTGTGCTCAACGTCAAGATTAGTCCTATTCTCCTCACTTGACTGGATCATGTTGTCCATGTAAAACATGTCATCATCGGCAAACAATTCCACACCAGTGACATGTGCTTCTTGACTTGTATGTGATCGTGTAATTAAAAAATTTCCTCTTATTTATTTCCAAAAGGTTATAAAACATCACTTTAGTTTAATTTAGTTTTAATTTTAGGCCTCATTGAGCTCATTAAAATATACAGCTAATTTACAAGGAAGGTAGTTAATATTTCCACAGCTTTTTTTTTTTTTTTAATGTTTCCAAAGCTTTACTGAGATATTTTGGATATGATGTAAAATTTGAGCCAAAAATCAACAATCACAGAGCAAATCAAGTGTTTGGTCATTATTACCAATAGATTTATTAAAATACTTTCTAATTTTTCTTAGAATAAAATTAGGTCATTTAAAACAATTAATTACAAAGCTATTTTCAAAGTAATTATAAAGCATAAAATAAATTGTTGACAAGTTACAGATTAAGTAAAGCCTTCCTGTAAACAGAATTCTGAATTTTATTTGTCACAAAAGAGTCACCTTCTCCTGGCTGTTAACAGTATCACAGATCTCAAAACTCGTCACACGGTTTAAAAAAAAGTCTTCCCAACTCAAATTTTTTTCAGAATACTTTTAAAACTCCAAATGAAGGGATAAAGGTGCTAACTTTTCTAAGCAGAGTGGTAGCTTAAGATCTAAACCATCTAGATGGTTTTTCCACTCTACAGTGAACTTTACCCTTCATTTTCGTAAAACCCCATGCACTTACCCCAGGCGATCCTACCTGGAATCCTTGCACAGTGATGCGCACTGTGTCTCCTACCTTTGCCCTAGTGGGGGTCATCAAGAGTTTAGGACCCTTGGGAGCAGCTGAAAAGAAAGAAAAAGACAAAAAAAGACAAAGGTCATTGTACTGAGCAGGGAGAGCAAATCCTGCCGGACACCTGTTTTGTCACACAGGGAGGGAGACAAATACAATTTCCTGTCAATTAAGGTCACAGAGCGAAAGGCGAGGGACCTGCAGTTTCTTTCATCCAGAGGACTGTGCTGGATTTATTCCCCTTTGGAGAGAAAAGGAACTAAATTGGGTAGATACTCATTACTGGAGGAGAATGGGAGTGCAACGGGTGGTGTGTGGAGGCAGCGAGATAAGGGACACTCAGAGAGCTAATTCCCTTGTCTTGGTGAGGACAACAGCCCCCAGATGGCTTTTATTTCCACCACCTAAAACAATGAAGCACAGTAGGGGAGGAAACAGGCAGATTTCTATTATTATAAAAACTGTAAAAGACCGTTTTGTGTCTGAGGTGCTGAGATAAAATGAAAGATTTATTTAGCGCTTGAAAAAAAGAGTTATTTCACTAATGCAACATTAATATAAAGTATTATTAAAATAAGAGCACCTTTTAGACAATTTGTGATGAATATATTTGAATTTATTTTCAAAAAAGAAAACAAAATCCACACGTGTTATTAAACCAAAGAACCAAACAATGCAGAGAATAAGAAAGAATAACAAATTGGTGATGCCTTGAAGTCTGCAGAGATCTGCAATCAGTTCAGTGTGAACTTTCAAAATAAATCACTCTGGGTTCTTGTTTTAATAATGCATTAAACTAAAGGATGAAAAGAAGAAAATTGAGCAGAGATTTATACCCATTAATCCAGCAGCACACTGTTCACCGTGGATAATGAATTGTCATCTTATTTTTGGCAACTATTGACCACAAAATTGTGCACAAGTAAATTCATAGGCCGGGATAGTTATTGTCATTTTTTCTTCTTCTTTCGGCATTTCCCCTTAGGGGTCGCCACAGCAAGTTAGTTTCTTCCACCTGACCCTATCTGCTGCATCCTCTTCGGTCACTCCAACTATCTTCATGTCTTCCTTCACTGCATCCAAGAACCTCCTCTTTCGCCATCCACTAGTCCTCTTTCCTGGTGGTTCCAAACCCAGCATCCTTATCCGATGCACTCACTCTCTGTCTCTCCTCTGTACATGTCCAAACCATCTCAGTCTGGTCTCTCTGACTTTATCTCCAAAACCTCTAACCAGAGGTGTCAAAAGTACCAACATTTTCTACTCAAGTAGAAGTATAAATACCGAGTTAAAAAACTACTTTAGTAAAAGTAGAAGTATCAACTCAAGTTTTCTACTTAAGTAAAAGTAAAAAGTAACCTATTTTAAAACTACTTCAAGTAAAAAAAGTAAAAGTAATTTTCAGAAAAAAAGGAATATTGTTAACAAAAGCGTATGAACATATTTTTTAACTATTATCACATGCTTTAAGGAGCAGAAAATATGATAATAAATGAAAGTGTTTTGGTGTTAAACTTTATGAATCAGAAACATTTATTTCTTAATAATCTTTATTGGAAATCGATTAATGAACACAATCAAATGTATTATCATAAGCAGGGCATTATGTAACATCCCTTCAGCTACCAAGCTTCACTCTGCATCACCTAATTTAACCAACTTCAAGACACAAACACACTCAATGTAAAAAAATAAATAAATAAATGAAAAAAAAAAAAACCAAAAGGCTTTTTCAAGCCTTGAAGGCAGCTAGTTTTCAAAGTTCTTTGAGGCAATACTGAATAGTCTTTGGGAGTGCCACATACAGCCTGCGTGACACCTGGAACCAGCGTTGCTAGGTGGGAGGTGCTGGATTATCGTACTAATGACGTAAAATTATCGTATTTTACAAAAAATATCGTACACCCAGTAAAACCACGCCCATTGACAAAATAACACCCTTTACATGCACTCGTAAGGCAGTGGGAGTGAAGGAAACACACAGGAGGCAAAATCCTTGGATTCTTTTTCTAAAATTTTAAGAACTGTAAAAATGAAAAAATAACCAGGGAAATAAGATTTTAAAAAACCAGTAGGGGCGGGACTTAGGAGACGGTATATATAAATTTACATATATACATATCTACATATATGTGTACATATAAGGTTTTTTTAATGTTAACCCAAACATCTACATTATACAAAATCTAAGCGATGTGTAGTTTTAATCTCCTCAGTCAGTCTTTATAAACTAATCAATAACATTTTGGATGCTTTTAAGCACAAATACTTCATCCACTACTATTTATGGATAAATCAGTTCAATTAGCTTTGTTTCTAAAGATAAAATAGTGCGTCACAGATCAAAGTTATTTTTATAAAAATACCATCTACAACATTTTCAGCAAAGACGTTTACAATAACCGCAGACTGAAAATAATAATTAAAAAAAAAATTTCTTTGCTGTTGTTTTTTAAAAAAAAACTGATAATTCAATCAAAGTTCAGTGTCGCAGCATCAGAAACACTTTGATTTCCGAGCCCGAGTCTCAAACACGGAAATTGACGTCCCTGCTCTTTAAAAGTTTGTGGGCGGGGCTACTCGCCCCAAAGTAATGATTGACTGGAGCTTTCATCCAATCATTCATCTGTTCCTTTGTTTGATGCATTCAGGGTTCATAAAAAAAAAAACTCCGACAAACAGTTGCGGCTTTTTAACGGTGACAAAATGGAGAAAGTAGCGACTACTTTTTATAAAATGAACGAAGTAAAAGTACAGATAATTGCATAAAAAAGTAGCGAGTAAAAGTAAGAAGTAGACAAAAAAATAATTCGTTAAAGTAAAGATAACGAGATTTAACGATAACGAGTAAGGTAACGAAGTGGTCTTACTTCGCTACTTGACACCTCTGCCTCTAACATCTGCTGTTCCTCTGATCCTGTCCATCCTGGTCACTCCCAGAGAGATCCTCAGCACCTTCATCTCTGCTACCTCCATCGCTGTTTCCTCTCTTTTCTTATTCCTACTGTTTCTGGGCCAAACAGCATGGCCGGTCTCACCACGGTTTTGTACACTTTTCCTTTCATTTTTGCTGAAACTCTTCTATCACACATCGCGCCTGACACTTTTCTCTACCCGTTCCAGCCTACCTGCATACGCTTCTTCACCTCTTTTCCACACTCTCCATTGCTCAGGTGTGTTGATTTGAAGCACTAAAAGTTGTCTACTTTCTTTATTTCTTCTCCATGTAACTTAACTTTTTCATTTGGATTAATAACTTATTAATAATGTAACAACTAAGTTGAAACAGTTATATGTGTGAGGCTTTGAAATGTTGTAAACTTAACTTTTGAGACCTTGACTTTTGTTCAAATGACTCTAAAAACCTAATACGTTAATCTATAGTTGATACTGAATATCTGTGGGCAGTTTTATTCAAATCTCTCTACTGGTTTAGGAGATAGGACGCAGGAACAGCCCGAATGTTTAAAGCCTTCTCCACATTCCGTGGGTGTAAAAAGTGTACATAAAATTGGAAGAGAATCAAAATGAAAGACGAGGAGTTGTGAAGAAAAGATTCAGATTTAGTTTTTTATCTGTAGTGACGGTTCAGTTTTATACAGTAATTATGGAAAAGCAGCGGAAAAAAAAAATATGGAGATAATTTCCATCAAATATTCATACGGTGACAAAGACCTCATGTGAAAACACTCTGAAGTTAATATTCCCTCTCCTGGCTGTGTTAGATGGCATTTCACAGGCTCGGCTTGGCATGGAAGTGCAGAGCACTTTTTTCCACTTCCTACACACTAATGAAAAAGTATTTTTAAATGCTTGTATCATGGAGTCATAGAGCTCGGAAGGCATATGGCCGGGAGATGATGGCCGATTTCTGGGCCTCGCTCCAGCAGTGACAGTTGGCATCCTGCGTCACCACCTTTGATAACGACAGCCTGCCGTGTGATGGACATGACACTGCGTCTCCAGGGAGAGGCCATCGCTAGGGGAAATAGGCGACAGTCCAAAGCGACCTCCTCCTCCACTGAGAAAAGGAATGTTTTTTTTTTTCCTCCAAGAGAGGTCAGAGAATAAACATGGCTCTCAGAAAAACAACTTTCTCCTTCCTCAGGTGTGCCTCCAAACCAAACCAAGACACCAACAGGTCTGCACAGCAACATTGCAGACTGGAATGAAACTGTTGCATTTGCTGGTTAAATGATTCAAATAAAAACGAGGAAAATTATTTTTTTATAGACATGACATATTGCCAGATGATTTTGTAAACGTGAATCATGACCGATGTAATGTCTGTCACAGACTAAACAAACATGCTTGTCATAGTGACCCAAGCAGAGCGAAAGATCAAGTTGGTGTATAAAATGGATTAGAAGTCACTACACACCTTGCCAAACAAATGATCATCCATGGAGACATTTAGATGCACATAAATGCTCCGATTTACTGGCTGAACATCTGCTCTCTGTTTTTTTTGGCAAAGTAAAATCTAAAAGGTGAAGCGATCTGGATCTCTTACTGCGGCATTTTAGATGAGATTCCACTCACATCAGCTAATTTTGCTGGAAAAAGAAATGCCTCGGCTCACCAAAATTCAACACAAATAAGCCTTTTGTTTTAATATTTTAGTTGCACCATCCGTGAATGAACACATTTTTTATGAAAACAGCTTTTGGATTCCAGACGCCCACCGTCGAGCTCGGTGTAACATTAGTATGATGAGCGTAGAGTCGCTCATGAATATGCATGAAGTCTGATACAACATTGGTCAATTGTCAGACTGTCGCTCAGTCTCCTGCGGTGATATTAAATCTCTGAAAGATTTATTACTTATGAGCTGTGAAAAGATCTCTCATTCATTTCCTGACCACACACACAAGTGCACCTGACTAAACCAAGATGGTGTCTGTGTATGTGTGAGCAAATCCAGCTACAGCGTGATTTAAATGAAAAGGATATGGAAGTCATAAAAATTCTTAGGTGAGCCATTTTACATGCCATGCCCGTTACATAACAGTGAAAATTAAAAACCATTTTATCTGTCACGCACAACTTAACGATCAATCAAAATTGAAGCAACAAGGGTTTGGAAATTAAACTAGAAGCTAAACTTTTCTCTGCTATTTCATTTTCTATTTCTCTGCAGTTACAAACAAACTAAAAATAGGTGGGTAAATTATTTAAACTGTATTCTAAAATAAGCATGCTCAGATTTTCTTTGGTAAAGGATGACATAAAAAAAAAAAAAAAAAAAAAATCAAAAATCCCTGTGGCGTGCTTTACAACTCCCTAAAGAATGCAACTATAATACATTTACAACTTCAGAAATAAAAATGCTTCAATAAATAGATCATTTTTGCAAATTTGAATATTTTGAATGACCAACCTTGAAAAAACGTGGAAGAATTAGGCGGTTCGACTTTGTCGTTATATGATATTTGAATGTCTAATCCATTTAATTTTTTCTAGTTTTTTTCTATTTCATGAATGGGCGGTTTTTCTATCTATTATTTTCAGTATCATGCCGTTAAATTAGCGCGTTATGATGAGATGGACACATTTACTTGTCTTCTCTGACATTTTGTTCCTTCATTTTTCAGTGCGATCAACCAATACCTCTCAGATGGTGTTTGTTGTCAAAAAAAAAAAAAGATGGACATCATCTTATCCGTTTTCCTCAGTATGACATTTTGTCATGTTACTCACATGCAGGCAGGGATTTCCAGTGAGAGAGATCATGTTTACTTTTTTCCAATGTAACCAAAGCAACCAAGTAGCACTACCCTACAGTTCTTCTCCTTTGCTTCTCTGTTGGAGGCAATGCCCTGCCCACATAAAGAAAAATGCCACCAAAGCTGGTCTATACGAGAAGATGATCACTCCTAAAAATTGTGGACACTAGTTTCAATCCTCTTTCTGAATGAAACATTAAAAACATTAAAATTTTTAATTCTGGGTAAATCGTCTTAAAGTCATAGGCTCATTGTGTGCAAACACTGATTTGATAAATAAGGTCTATCCAAAAAGTTTTCCAGTTAACATGCTTGCTATAGTTCAAATTTAAAATGATTTAAATTCAAGATATACTATATTGACATTTTCTTTTAATGTAGTAAGCATTTGTATTTTCATTTGTAGTTTCTATGCTGACCCTGCTATATAATTTAGAGACACTGTTAGCGCCTTCTTCTAACATCTCACTTATAGCTTCCTTTTGCTGTAAAAATTTTGCTTAGCTATTTATTTTGCTGGAAGCATTCGGCTATTTTTTTTTTTTACTTTGTCAAACATAAATTTGAATTGTTGTATTCCACATTAAGAAGCTTTGGGAGTTTTAACCATGCCCGATCAAAGGTGATATTTCTGAAATACTCTTTCCTATTATAAAACGCTGGTCAGCGTGTCTAAATTCTCATTTGACTTCTTTAATTCCGTCTGACTGTTTCAATAGCGGTCCAGGTTAAACTCAATCTAGTGAAGAGACAGCTTGATGAATTGCCCTGTCTGCCAGCTGCAGTTGTACGTTCGCTGTTAAACTTGCTATCTGCTCAGCTGTAAGAGAATTAAGGAGCATAACATGTTCCGTACTGACTTGTGCAAAGAATCCATTGGGTGGTCTGAATAATACTCAGTGCAAAACAGACACCACAGGAAATTTTAAAAAAGGAAAACAAACAAAATGTGTGTCTAGGTGGAGGTTTGGGGTGTAAAGGGAAAGCATGTGAGTATAATGAGAACATCATGTCCACACTGCATCATACTCACCTAAAGTGACCTCAGTCTGCATGGGCATGGACAACGCTGCATGCTTGACTTCACAGCTAAACAGAGCATCGTTGTCAAGCTGTGGGTTCAGGGTCCAGGTGAGTCTCGCCTGCACCACAACAGAGCCGTCACTTTGGGGGATGTGCGTGTGGCTAAAGTAGTACAGAGGGTCTGTACTGTGCACCCAGCGGGGAAATTCACGGCTCACTACTGTCTCCGGGATGACCTCCGTTGCAGGGCTCGGCTCAGAAGCCTGTTGGCCTTGAGTGTGGATTCGTTGGGGGTTCTCGGTGTAAAGCCGGGCTGACCGGCGTTCCGGGTCAAGAAGCGAGAGGGAGCGCTGTAGCTTGGTTTCATCAAGGTCCCTGCTGATGAGAGGCCTGGCTCCTCTGACGCCGGCTGCACTTCCTGTTTGTTCGCTAGTGGTAGGCTGGGTGTAGGAGATGACCTCTATGAGCTCACCGTCCCGCTTAAAGTACACCTGAAATTATGAAGAAAAAAAAAAGAAGGATAGAAATGTTAATTAATAATCTTGTGCAAAGAAAACTCACCACTTCAATCCAATTCATACTGTAAATGAGATTATATTTGGAAGGTCCTCTGAACACGGACATACCCTATGTTGGGCGTTATTGCGCCAATACCACGTTTTTTAAAAAAAATAATTTTATTAATCATTCATGCATGCGGGCTTTCCTGTCTGGTAATTGAATACTCTTTGAACGCTAGGTTGTTGTTGGCCATGCTTTCTGTTCTTCCCAATGCCCAAATTCTGGCCTTAAGTAGAAAATATTTTAATGCACGTGCTCTGCTCACGCTCAGTTCCAAATATGGTGGTACATTTTTATGTATACTAAAATAAGAAGATAAAAAGTATACATTGGCTTTTTAACTTGATGCACTTTGCACTGTATTTACAGCCTCAAACAACATTTACGCTGTTGTTCACGTTCCAAAAGGACAAAACCAAGCAAATAGAAGAGGAGGGGAACAAAATAACGTATCTATTAGCTTTTTGGTTGAATTTCACATTTAACAATGAGAGAAACCATGTTCATCTTTATGCCATAAGAGTTATTGCTCCACAAAAGTACAATACCGTCTGTATAAGATGGACTGAAATTGCAGCGTCCCATTCTCTGAAAGTTCTGACATTGTTTAGATTACATTGAATAACATTTGAAAAAGTCTTACAATTTTATTTTGACCAAAAAGGAATCCTTAGGTATCATTAAGGTAAATGTTAAAGATTCCTTTTTTTTTTAAAAAAAATTTTTCTTTCCAATTCTTTCTGCTTTTTACACTTTTTGGTCTTTGTGGTTTACTTGAGCAAATTCCACATGGGTACATTTAGAAGAGGTAAAACTTGTCTTTTTTATTAAATTTCTAAGTCAAAAGAAAAATCAATCACAGAACATCCTGTTATTAAATATGGGGATGAAAGAATCACAATTTTTTGGGATGTTTCACAGCGACATTGAAGCTGGTCAATAGAAAGACAACAAAAAAATGCAGCATAACTCTGGAAAACAGAACAAAATGTCAAATTACAAAAAAGGACGTTCAATCCAAAATAAGGACCCACAGGTGGTTTCAGAACTAAGAGAAGTAAGATTTCATAGATCATGAAGTTTTTTTTACAAAGAAATCAATTTACAAACATTACTTATGAAACTTATTATAAGATTGTTTTGGCATTAATTTGCATTAAACTGAATCAAATTAAATTTTAAACACATTCATATAATGTTTAATTAGAGTATTGATTCAAACTGCATGTATCATTTTTTGTTTGTACACAAAAAAATTATGGTACAACTGAAGATATTTCAATTACTTTTACATCAAAAATTTACTTGTTCTCTTCTAAGTTGAAATTTCTCTGTTTTGAAATGATGCAACTTGAGTATAGACAGAAGCTAAGATATCACTGCTAACTTAGCAACTCTATCCCAAACCTTATACTGGTATAAATAATCATAATAAAGGGGGAAACCATTGCCAATTTATATTTTGGTGAAGGTATTCAGAAAATGAGAGCAAAGTACACGGGCAAATATTCTGTTTGCTATTCCGAACACAACTTGGTTTAAAAACAAACAGAGGGGATATGTCCTTAATTGGGAAACATTTTAAATTGGTTTCATATTTTTCATGTGACTGTGACAACAAACTTATCGGCTACATGCTGAAATAGAACATTTTTTAAATAAATAAAGTTGTGATGCTATTACCTCTAGTAATGCTTCCTTTTTGCACCGTCTTTACTTTTGGTAGAAATTCCAATTATAACATTTTTGAGAGCATGTGGTCATCCTTTTTTAATGCTTGTGGTATCAAATAAAATACTTCTTTAATGATCACATTTTATCACCAAATATCTATTTGGTTATAACAAGTTCAAGTAACTTATCTCAAGGTCCATCGCTTGCATTTGCAACATCTGGTTTGATTCACAGCAGGACTGTAAAATGTTTTTAAATTCACCTTTAAAACCACTCAACCTCCAAAATCCTCCTAGGAGGTCTATATGCAAATAAAAATAAACACCTATAAAGCATACTTTAGTTTTTGGCAATAAAGGACAGTGACAAACTGTGACATTCTCCAAATGAAAAGGTTTACTTTTAAATAGACGTAGCCTGTAGAGTCTCATTCACTTTAACCTTTATTTTAGCAATTTCAAATTAATGATGGTTAGGGGCTGTCTGTGTCAGCCCTCTTGTTGCTGAGGTTATGTTTGCTGGGACTGACAACATTAGAGGCTATGTTACCCTGCTGGGGTGGACCTTGGTATTTATAGCCGACTCTAAAAACTCAACCAGTCTGTCAGAGAATGCAGGAAACCATGCACACAAGGATTAGTACCCTTGCTCAAAGCTATTTTGTAAGAATTATCTGAAAAAATACAACATTTTCTTTTATCTGCAGCTTAATCAAACCACATGGCACTTCAAGTATTACTATGAATTTTTAAAAAAGTTTTACTCTTTGGAAAAACATTAACGGAAGACTAATAAAACAAGCTGTTTTGTCTACATGCACAAGTTCTTTCCAAGTAGGTGTTCCACTAGATCCGCTTGTAAGTAACACTAATTGTATGACACCATATGGACAACGGCCCATATGGTGCCATGCAATTAGCGTCATCTATTGTTGTTATGTTCGTTTGGAAACCTGCCCGAGAAACAAAACGAAAGTCTTAAGTTAAACACTGAGCTAAAGCTCCAGCTATAGAAGAAAATAAAAAAAAAAAAGAAAAAGGGTGTTTTGTAAGAGTTTTATCGTCCACAGGTGCATTAGGATACCATGTAGACTTACACCCAAAATCTCACAACCTATTTGTTTGCTGTTCCCTTCCAATTATTCATCGCCCATTATCTGCGTTTACCTTATGTGCTAAATCACAGCTGAAAAATCCGACAGCTCAATGGGGGAAAAAAAATAAACTTGAGGCTCGTCTGAAATGACCTGCTACCCACTCTGAGTCTTCACCGAGCAGTGAACCACCTCATTAATTATCACAGCGGGCAGAGGGAGAGAAGTGTGGATTAGATGAAACCAAGCACCTGTTCTGCAGCTTTTGTTGGACAAAATCATGTGGGTACACATTAACACCTGTGTTTGGATATGTATGGCCATCATTTGGAAATACTGAGATAACTGCTTTGGAATGGTCTGTCGGCTAGTAGAAACTTCTACAACAATTTGTCGCAGTGCACTGCTCTACATCAGCTCTGAGGAAATCCATACATAATACAACCATGGATGTGATAATCGAAGGAACAGATCAAGCAATGGTTTGTTCAGTACATGTAATCCTCCTGTGACTTGTATGCATCCAAGCTGCATGTGTACTTCAAATATAAAAAGAACTGAAGTATTGTTTAAAGGGAATGATAAAAACACTGCAGGCAAGGACGTTTTTTCTTACATTACTGTTCTTTTCATTCCTAATTCCATTAGAAGTGGTGTAGTTATGTACATGCAATAAAGATGCAGATCTCAATTCAAATAGTTTTAACTTGCAGAGGCTTTAAATAATGATAACTCTGCTATTAGGGAAGATAGTTTTTAAGACTTTTTTTTTAAAATCCAGCAATAAAAAGAACAAAATAACGGTAAACACTTTGCAAATTGCTCTGCATTCCAACAGCAAAATCCTTGTTTTTCAAATAGTTTGATAGATTGTTGTTGCATTCCACAGATACTTTCTTGAAGGTGGTATACTGTACTGCTTTAAACTATTACAATAAAAATATAGATAGTCCACATATTACAACATCTGTATACAGGTCTGAACCCCATGTTAAAATCCTTCCATAGTCTGTAGCTAAGAAAAAATGCGCATGCATGAAGTGTCCGCCAAAAAACAATATGTTTGCTGAAATTATTGACATCCTTCAAGATTATGAATGCTTGTACCATGTCTCAGAGAAACAACATTTTCACTGAGTAATGACCATGCTTTATTTTAATCATAAAGCATAGGAAATAAGAAACCCAAAAGAAGATAGTTCAGTTTGCAAGAAAGGAAGGTGTACAAAGAAAGTGAGATCCGGTGGCACAAGGCATGAATATTTTCAGGCCAAGCTGCACTTTGAACATTCTTTCACAGTCTCTCTCCCTGGTATACAAGCATGTTTTGTGGATGTAGTGTTATCAATAAAATAAACAAGTTTGGTTGTGCATTCCTAGCTTTAAGGATGTTGGATTCTACTTAGCACACTCAGAAGCTCATTCATAGTGAAAGGAAAACATCCAGGAAAAACATTCTGCTCTTTTACTGAAATAGTTTTAGAAATCATAAAAGTACAAAAGTCGGAAGAGAAAATTTTGAACCACAAGTTTTATAACAGTAATTTTTATTTGTGTGCTACAGTGTGCAGATACAGTGTATTTTGGCCGCTTCACATTTTATTATGTCAAACCCTTATATCAAAATCGATAGAATTTGATTTATTCCTGCAAAAAATCTTTAACAACCATCCCATAATGACCACATACTGTAATCGTGTCAAAAATTAACTGACGTTTATTCTGTTTCCACAGAGGATTCTTGAAATGTTTCAGCTGCCTATTTGAAGCTAACTAGAGGTAAATCCAATGGATTGAACTTCTTCTTCCGGCATTTACCTTCAGGGGTCGCCACAGCAAGTCAGTTTCTTCCATCTAACCCTATCTGCTGCATCCTCTTTGTTCAAGTTAACCATCCCCATGTCCTCCTTCACTGTATCCATGAATCTCCTCTTTGGTTTTTCTCTAGTCCTCTTTCCTGGTGGTTCCAAACCCAGCATCCTTCTTCCGATGTACTCTATCTCTCTCCTCTACACATGTCCAAACCATCTCAGTCTGGCCTCTCGAACTTTATCCCCAAAACCTCTAACATGTGCTGTTCCTTTGATAGACTCATTTCTGATCCTGTTCATTCTTGTCACTCCCAAAGAGATCCTCAGCATCTTCATCTCTGCTACCTCCATCTCTGTTTCCTATCTTTTCCTCAGTGCCACTGTCTCTAGACCAAACAGCATGGCCCGTCTCACCACGGTTTTGTACACTTTCCCTTTCATTTTAGCTGAAACTCTTCCGTCACACATCACACCTGATACTTTTCTCCACCCGTTCCAGCCTGCCTGCACACACTTCACCTCTTTTCCACACTCTCAATTGTACTGGACTGTTGATCCTAAGTACTTTAAATCTTCCACCTTCTTTATCTCTTCTCCCTGTAACCTCACTTTTCCATTTGGATCCCTCTCATTCACACACATGTACTCTGTTTTACTCTGACTAATCTTCATTCCTCTTCTTTCTAGTGCAAACTTCCACCTCTCCAGCTTTTGCTCCACCTCTTCCTTCTTCTCTCGACAGATAACAATGTCATAATGTTAAAAAGGTATGACCCTTGATTGTACGAGGTGCCAGGATTGACGGTGCATATCAAAACACAAACAAATGCTTTGGTAATTTACTCAAATGAATTAATTAACGTGAGTTCATTCAGAAAGACTATCGTTGACTTTTGAATTCTTTGACCAAGTTCATCTGCTTTCACTACAATTTGGGTGTCATGTTGGGGTCTCTTACACCAAAGCACTTCTACTTTCAGGGATCTTTTCTATGGTTCTTAACTTGAGAAATGTGTTTCTAAAGTTAATGGACGCTATTCTCATTGTATTTAATAAATATATCCTCTCACATTTGGTCACACCTTTTGAAGGTAACAGTGGTTTGGTGATGGTGGTTTGCACCTTGTATGGCAGCATCCCCATCAGGTTGAATGTGAGCTACATTGTAATTTTGTGGGTGCCAAAACAGGTGGAAAAGCGCTATATAAGTAGAGTCCATTTCCCATTTAACAGCTGACCTATACGATATGGCAACCAGTTGAACAAATTCAAAGCTTCCAATTGGTTAAAACCAAGCCTGTAAAACACATAAATCAAATAAGATCCCTAGCGATCTGTTGGTGGCCAGAATAAAATGGTGGAAAACATGGTTTATCGCACCGGTTGGTTGTTCCATGGATTTGGACAGTTGTTCCCATTTCCGTGTAACGAACAACTTTGAAGTGTTTTTGGCATTGCAACTGCATTGTCCTCTCACATTGTTGCTGCACGGAATAAAGCGATTATCAATCACTGCTCTGTTAGAAATCCCCAAATACTTCATTGTCCAATATGAGCAAACAATGAAAGCAGACACAAACAACTTCATTCTGAAGTGAATTATCATGGAGAGACTGAAAGAAAGAGGGGAAAAATGTAATTCTAAGCAAAGGCCCACACACAATGCCAAGACAGCATTGAGCTAGAATAGTATGAAAAAGGCTTTTGCATTTTATGTGAATAGCCTGTGATGAAAGCACCTGTGCTCCAAACACTGCCAAGCTGCTGCCACATCAAAAACATTTAAAATCCAAAAGCTGTGAAAAATGTAACATTTATACATTGGTCCATACACATCTTTACATTTATGAAATTAATCAGTATGATGTCAAAAGGGACAGAGTGGTAATTTCCATGGCGACAGGATGATTCAATGAGAAGCCGAGGCAAAAGAAAAGGGGAGAGAGTGTAGAGCATGGCGGTGAGAGAGAGAGATCACGGCCATGAGTTAATCAGTTTCCCTGCTTATTATTAACTGTCATTATCTTCCCTCTTTTCAATCAGTGCTTGCTTGTGCTCTGAGGATGTTCTAATAGTGGCACTGGGAAGCTATTATTGATATGTCACCAGCTTGCTCGGTGACATCAGATGCTGACAGATCTTGAAACATAATGACACATACTTTTCACAAATGCAGCCCTGCATTTTCAGTCCTTTCAAAGCTGCACTACAGGAACTTAGCATTGTGGGAGTTTCCAAAGAGTGTGGAGAAATAACAACTTTGGAGAAGGGAAAAAATGTGATGTTCAAAACACTGTTTCTTTTTTATAAGAAAGTACGCTGCAGCATGATTGTATGTTTCAAAGTGGGATTCATAAAAAGACCCAAATGCATCAAGTGTATGCAGGGGTAGAGAAAGGAAAATAAAGTATCTAATAGTTCCAAAACTGAACCAGCTGGCAGGTCTGCAGGACAGAAAAATAACTAGAGAATAAAACAGGAAGAAAAAGCAAAACTTCTATCTACTGCTAATATTAGGTGATTGGAACAAGAGGCAGGTGGCAAGTCAGATTAAATACAAATTTATATCATCATAATTTTACCACTAATTTTTGGCTCAGTTTTGTGCAAAGGCACTTATTACATCGATTTTTAAAATTATAAATGTAAAAAAAAGTAACACAATTTTACTTAAAGTGTCAGAAGAGACAAATGTTGCACCTCTTAATTTTCAATTAGGCTAGTAGAAAACTGTTGTTTTTTGGCCATTTTTAGCCATGCTGCGTGTGATAAAATAATCTTGTGACGTTAACAAGGAAAGGGAATGATGAAGACATAAAATTTTAGATTTCAATGAGAGTAACTTCGGTTAATATGCAAAATTGTGCGTGGATCATGTCTCTGTTTAAAGCTCTCTAGCAAGAAGCACTAATACCGTGTCTATACATGGGGAGGCTTTTCACAAAAAAAAAAAAAAAAATCTTCTTTTTGGGGGAAGGATGGCTCGGTGGGTAGGGCGACCGCTTTGTAACCGGAAGGTCGCAGGTTCGATACCCTGCCCCGAGTCCATGCCGAGGTGTCCTTGAGCAAGACACCGAACCCCCAGTTGCTTCTGATGATAGTGGTCTGCACCTTGCATGGTAGCTCCCATCATCAGGAATGAATGTTGTGTGTGTGAATGATTGTATGGAGTGAATGAATAATGCATATCTATATAAATGTAAAGCGTCTTTGAGTGTCTAGAAAAGCGCTATATAAGTTCAATGCATTATTATTATTATTCTTGCTCATATTTTTTCAACTATTTTGCAATAAAACCATCGAAACATGCCATTGAAGATGCGATCCTTTGTAAAACTGTAGCCTAAGTATAAATGGGAGTACAATTTTGGAGATAAATTTGAGTGTGGACATAATTAACTAGAGACCTTAGTTTTCCAAATAACACTCTCTGCAACAGAAATTGTCAGATGTTACATATGTGACCAGGGTTTACGTCAGACACAGTACAGATAAGACGGAAGTTAATTTTATTAAGTTTATTACTGCCTCCTGGAGGTTTGGCAAAGTTATACCATGAAAACAAAATAAAGAAAAATTGCAGTGATGAGGGCCAACCTTTGTTCCTGGATGGTGGGGAAAATATTTTATCAGTCAATGAGGTGACAGTCCAGAGCAATGGAGAGTGTGGAAAAGAGGTGAATAAGTGCGAGTAGGCAGGCTGGAACGGGTGGAGAAAAGTATCAGGTGTGATGTGTGAGAGAAGAGTTTCAGCTAAAGTGAAAAGGAAAGTGTGTAAAACCGTGGTGAGACCGGCCATGCTGTTTGGTCTAGAAACAATAGCACTGAGGAAAAGACAGGAAACAGAGATGGAGGTAGCAGAGATGAAGATGCTAAGGATCTCTCTGGGAGTGACCAGGATGAACAGGATTAGAAATGAATATATTAGAGGAACAGCACCTGTTAAAGGTTTTGGAGATAAAGTCAGAGAGGCAAGACTGAGATGGTTTGGACATTTGCAGAGGTTCATGGATACAGTGAAAGAAGACATGAAGATAGTTGGCGTGACGGAAGACGATGCAGCAGATAGGGTTAGATGCAAGCAACCGACTTGTGGCGACCCCTGAAGAGAAATGCCGAAAGAAGGGGGACTGATGTTTAAAACTTTCTCTTACTTTTTCTTTGTGTCCTTTGCTAAAATCTTTTCTGGTTTCTTTTGGCGTGTTGTTATATTTTTGGGTGATGATACCCAATTGGTGGTGTGTTGCTCAAAAAGCAAAATGCTGTTTGTAAATGATACGCTCACAGAAAAAAGTCAGCAGAAGTTTTTTGCTACACTCGATGACAACAATTGCTCTATGAAAGCAAGCAATAAATTTCAGTCTGCCATCAAAACAAGTAAAAAAACTTGCTTTGGCAAAGCAAATTTATCAAGAGAAACTTGGTTTCAAAAGGCACCATTCCACATGTCACCACATTGGACGGAACAGGGTTAAAACAAACCTCAAAACTGGCCATTTACGCTCCTAAATGCTGCCTCAAAGGTTTAGCTTCAGTCTTTTTTTTTCTAAGTCGTGATTGAGAAAGGCTGGCTATGATGTAGTGCTGAAAATAAAGCTGACAACAGCTGATTTTGCAAAATGCCCCTGGGCAGCGGCTCCAACAGACTAAATGAGTTTCATCAAAAAGCAAATGGAGCCTTTTGAAGATGCAGCCACATAACTGGGCCAAAGCAGCAACACTCAAGCAAACACTTAGAGAGCTAATTACCAGCGTTTATATGCAGCATGACTCAAGACAATAGCGTAAACAGAACAAAATGACACAATATAAATTCCTTTTATGTTAATAGTTGTCTGCCATGTTTATATATTTACATTCACAAATCATGGGTAAAGTTGAACGAACCAAACGAAAAGAAAGAATAATGTTAAATTGGGGCGTGTGATGGCTACAGCCACACAACTATTTAGTTTGTGAACTTTATAATTTATTCACTTTATGAATATAATTTAGATATTTTGTTTGTTAAACCACTTTTCTTTACTTTGGGCTTTATACAAGTTTAGATTAGTGCACGTTTGATTTATGTTGTTGATTCACATTAATTTGATTTTCTTGAGTTTTGCAGGTGCTCCAGTTCCTGGGCGGAATGATCACCTGCTGTCCTGGGCTGGAGCTACCTAATTGGACTGAACCATATATTTTCTTTAGGGGTGAAATTAGTTTTGTTAGCTTAGATTTAGTTAAGCTGTTTGTTAACCCCCCCTTTTTGTGTTGGCAGTGGTTTAGTATTCTTTCATTTAAGGTCATGCTGTTCTCAGTCAGTAAGGTCTGTTTTGTTTGCGTTAACTCTTTTGTTAAACCTTATCTTGAGTTGAGTTAGTTATTTTTGACCTCTTTTATAATTGTTAAACATTTGACATTTTTTGGGTTCAATAAAAAGACCCCTTTTTTACTTAAAACCTTGTGCCTGTCTATTTGCACTGCTTGGTCCATCACAGGGCGTCACTGTGGCACAGTGACTAGCCTAGTGGTTAGCACAGTGAACTCACAGCAAGAAAGTTCGGGTTTGAGTCCCGGGTGGTATGAGGCTTGGAAAACCCCCTATCTGTGTGGAGATTGCATGTTGTCTCCGTGCATGCGTGGGTTTTCTCCGGGTCCTCTGGTTTCCTCCCACCCTCCAAAGACCTATCATACACGTCTAGAGACAAGTTTGATAGGATAATAGGCTGCTATAAAATTGCCCCTAGGAAAGAATGTGTGTGTGGATGTGTTTGTGGCATGATGACAGACTGGTGACCTGTTCGGGGTGTATCCTGCTTCTCATCTTATATCTCTCTGGGACTCCTGGACCGCCCACAACCCAGTCAGGGATGGACGTTCAGACAATTAAACAAATTTTAAATTGGTAACACAATAGTTGCTATATGGATCCGTGATTGGCTCATTTGACTTTTTACTTGACATAAAAATTGTGTTGCCTGATTTTTTAGTTAAATAAGTTTGTGTTCATTCGCTCTCATGTCATAATGAACAAAATTTCTCTAATGAGTGTGCGAACACAAATTTAACATGATTAATTCTGGCCCAGGAGAGCTCTAGACAAGACAAAGACCCTTCACCCTGATGGTACTTATAGACAGATGTTTTCACTTCTAACATCTGAATTAACCTTTTCTAAAGAACCAGTGAATGTGCTGGAACGGCTCCAATAACAACTGATGCTCTTTCTAAATTTGCTCCATGTTCTTGTCTTTCAGCTGAACTTTTTTTTATTTTTCATATGCAGTTTCATCAAAAGGTTTGAATAGATTGAAAACCAACTAAATTTCAAACAGAAAAAATTTTGAATAACAATGTGCGCCAAAACAATTTTATCTCTTTAAATATTCATTTCCAAGCTGGTCTGTCTGAGAATCCCAGGTGGAAAAGGCAAAATTGTTTCAAAAAACCATGTTGGAAATAAAATAAGCAAATTTGAGTATGTGGGAGATATTTGTCAAGATAAAAAAAGATATTAGGTGTACGAGTTCATCTATTATCACTACTAAGCTGATCCTTGTGTTGTTTCTTTTTGAAATAATTTTTAAAATCTTAAGAGAAGTCGGGCCTCTGACAGCTTAATAAATGCTGTTATGATGATTAAAACAGCAGCCTTTAAAGCTGAATTTTCACAAGAAAATGTATCCTTTTTTCTTTAAAATCACACTTTCTAATCACTTGTGAATATTCCGTTGGGAATAGACATCTCAACTGATCAGTTTTTTTTTAAAGGTCACGTTGTCTACAAAATAACTATTTTCCTCCTATGCACATAAACAATCACAATTTGGGTTTATGTGTATATAGGTTCACAGAGTTTCGGGCGCGTCCCATCAGGGGGAGATCCAGAGGAGGACCCTGCACACACCGTAGAGACTATGTCCCACAGCTGGTCAGGGAACATCTCATGATCCTCCTGGGTAAGCTGGAAAATGCAGCCTGTGTGAGTGGAGCCTGGGCATCCTGTTCGAGATTGTTGCCCCCAACAAAGCGTCCCCGGATGAGCGGAAGATAACAGAACGTAATGGGTTATGAGCAGTTTGTTTCTGCTTTGAAACTAATTATCACTCGTGTTGAATTTGTCATAGGACGGTGTGCAGGTGGAAAGGGGAGGACCCAATTGCAGACAGAAAACATGGTTTATTTGAATTTGGCAGTCCATTAATACTGTGAAAAGAAAAACAAAATTTCAGTGGCATGGCAAAGGGTTAATGTCAGAATGTGTTGATGGTCAGGCAACCAGGGAGACCTGGCTGGAAGGTATGGTATGACCCAACAGGGATGTCCGGGGTGATTGCCCTTAAATAGATGTCAGGGTCCACAGATGTGTGACATCAGGCATCAATCTCAGGCGTCCCTAGTCAGGGTGATGAGGAACATCCAGGGCTCCCTCTGGTGGCAGGAGAGGGGATCATGACAGAATTTAATTCTATTGAAAATACTTTATAAATTTCTCAGCATGTTCTATGCTGAGGACACTATTATTGAGTCCATTGAAATCAAATATAGCCGAGAAAATTCTTGTTTTAATGTAACCTGGGCACTGTCCAAAGGTGGCTAAGGTCCAACACACTCCTGCTAAGTCAAAATGTAATTTTATTCTTTTTCAAAACATGCTGCTTCAATCTTTTTTAAAGACAATTGCAGGGACAATTTTAGGAAGCAAAAATAAACAGAGCATTTATGACTCAGAGCTCCAAGAAACAAAAGCTGGAAGAACCAACTCATCACACCATCAACCAGGAAGCACCGGAAATTATATTCACCTTGTTTTCACCTCTCACTAGGCTCATAATTGGAACGGATAGGTGTGCTCAGGGTCTGCTGTCCATTATCATACAGCCATGGATGATGATAAATGGGCCATTGGGAACTAACAGCAAGCGGACGCTCTCATGCGGCGTCTAAAAGCTCACATGTGCCACCAAACATCTGAGCATTATTGTAAGACCTTGCCTTGTTCTTCAGAAGGTTGAGAACAAAAGCATGTGAGACTGATTGGTTGCACACATACACCTGACTGTATGTACGCGTGTGTATGTGTGTGTATGATGAAGTGTGTACCAGGATAACTTATCAGTATCAGGTCATTTTAATTAGATTAATAGCCCTGAACATAGCCATTAATAAAACTACTCTCGCTTTTTACAGTATCTCATTTTTTTAACATGACAGACTATTTTAGTAATTAGGTACAAATGAGTTGTGATGGAATTAAAAATTATTGAACATTTTGCATATTTTGTGTTGTAACGAACACTGGTCTTTAAGAGTGTTTGTGATTTGTGGACATTTTTTTAAAAGAAGTTTTTATTCAACAATAAAGCACTAATCAGGGACAGATCCAGAGGGGTGTGGAGGGTGTGGGGAAGAGGGAGCATGTAATTGGAGAGCGGGAGGAAACCGGAATACCTGGAAAAACTGACACAACACAGGGAGAACAGGCCCCTCCCCTTTTTTGGTCCACAAAAAAAAGAAGAAGAAGAAAGGAAATGGGACTAGTCAAGCCATCACCTTGCAGAGCCAGCAAATGAGCCACCAAAATGCAAGAAAATGACTCTTGTTTTTCAAAATGTTCTGAGGGAATTAGCCCCAGCCTCCGCTATGCTGGCTTTGTCAATGACCTCACTCCCCCTTGCTTTAGAAAATCCTGGATCCGCCCCTGCTAATAATTGTATTCATCAAAAACATAACCTTCGCATGGACATGTTTTTCCTTCTTTGTGCAACAGCAAACTTTATGTCGTGTGAAAACTTCATTATTGTATTTGTGAAATAATTTTGGCATCTGTACGTGTTTCATCAATAATCCCAAAAAGGAAAATATTTTATTTGAATATCATGTGAATGAATGGTTGGCATGACGGTAATTAACGAGCTACAGACGGTGTTTTGTAGTCCTGAAGGAATGTGTGTCTATCACAAAATGCTTGGAAATCCAGTCAGTCATGCTTTTCTAAATGTGAGCTACGTCGGAGAAGTGGCCACGATTGGATGAATCGTGAAAAATTCATTACCAAACCGTGATAGCCTTAAGAGACTGAGTGACACTATTTAACACCAGAGACACTGCAACAATCCTTGGGCTTCTTTAAATCGTACATTTCTCACCTGACACCACTGAGCACGTCACTTTTTGTTACTCACCGATGGAGCTGGTTTTCCTCCCCTAGCAGTGCAGACGAGAGTGAAATTCTGGGCTTGGTATCGGCTGAAGGGGGCTGGAGTGTTTTCTGCCACCACTGATATGTTGTTTGGAGGTGCTGTGAAGGACAAGAGGGAATCTTTAGAAAACATCTTAATCCACTTTATAGAAACAAACCACAGTCCCAGGCATCCCTTAACTGTTAGAAAACACAACTTTTCACTCTGGTTGACACCTTTCTATAACGCCATGTCATTTTTGGGTTGTGCTTATAGATAGAAACTGTACTTAGAGCTCACAAACATCAAAATGATTTGACTGACTCGCTTTATCAATCCGTTTGCATCTGTTTTCAAAAGAAAATACGAGCTTGCCACTTAAAATGGAAACTAAATTGCTGGGACAATATGTTCAGAACTCCCCGGGGTTCGAGTCAGTAGGATGAGGCTGATAAGGCAGAAGATTGCATACATATCATATCATATACCCGCTATCTCAAACTCTCCAGGGATCCAGGCAAGTGTGTCAGGGTAGTGAAACAGGAAACATGCGAGCTAAACTTCACAGCGTTACAAAGGCACGCTGGGAGGAGAGGAGAGTAATGAATGAAAATCTCCCACATCCTCTAGAAAATCAGCTGTTCAGCGTGCTGTGCATTGGTCCTTTCATGATGGTTTCCCTCTGAATGTAACTAGTTTATATCCAGCAATAGAAGAAAATATCACAAAGCAAATTTTAACTGATGACACTGCAGCAGGGGACTGGAGAACCTTTTTGAATTTTGAGAATGACCGCTGTGCATCAAAAGTACTTGTAAAAAAAATACATATTTTGCCTGAGTTGTTGGCTTGTTCTGAATCCCTACACGTTCCACCTTCATGAAGAGCTCTTCCTCTGCTCTGCACGGATATCTAACGGCAGCATGGCGTAATATTTCCCTCTGGATTTGACAGCAGGAGGTTTTATGAATACTTTAACAGGGCAAAGCTTTAATCAGAATGAGAATTTGAACAATCTGTTAAGGACGTCATGAGGTGAGACAAGAATCTCTTCACAAATTGCAATTTTTAAATCCTAAAATGGCAGATAGGGCGGCAGAAAAAGGGTCACGCTGGAGGTAGGGTTTTTTTATGAGGCAGTTTAATGTGTAAATCTATCAAATGCTTTTAAAAGAGACGTGCCACAGCAATTAATTGATTAAAAGTGGAATAGGAGGGGGAGTCGGTGCGGGGATTTAGCTACTGGCCCGGGTGTCTGTGTTTCCACACTTCTTAATTGCTTATTGATGGAAATCATATGGTTGTAAATTAACCTTTGAACACTCCATTAGCTTACTGACAAGCCTGTCTCAACCTGGCATATGATTAGCTGTCAGACATGTCTGCCTCTGACCTATCAGGTAGCAGTATTCCCACAGCAGGATGAAGCTGCACCAATACAGAAAAAAAAAAAAAAAAAAACACACACGCACACATTCCAACTTAATAGATTTGTTTAATTGATTACACTATTCTGTTAAAGAGTTGCAAAAAGAGTTTCCTTTTCACAATGAGCAGTAATCATTATCACACAGATGAGAGTTTTTGCTGCTAAGGGGATTTCATGCAAAATCAACTTTTTGGATGTTTCTCCCATGTTTAAACGTAATTCAGAATCCAAGTAATAAATACTTTATTGATACCTCATGGGGAAATTTCTATGCTGCATTGCACCACACCATGACAGAACAGAGGGAAGGGTAGGTATCTTCTCTAACAAAACTTCAGCATGAGCTCACGGTGGGAAATCAAACCCTCAATTCTTTGGTCCAAAGATGGCTACTCTATCACTTAGCTTTGCCACTCCCTAACATACCTGTGTTGATTTCTGTTTTATTCATGCATGTTTGAGTGAGTCATTTATGAGCTCTCCCATTCAGTGTCTGGATATCATTTGAACAGCAGAATGTTCTTGGTCATGGATTTTGTTCTCTGCCATGCCTTCTTCTCCTTCTTTTGGCATTTCCCTTCAGGAGTCACCACACCAAGTCAGTTTCTTCCATCTAACCCTATCTGCTGCATCGTATTTGGTCATGCCAACTATCTTCATGTCTTCCTTCACTGTATCCATGAACCTCCTCTTTAGTCTTCCTCTAGTCCTCTTTCCTGGTGGTTCCAAACCCAGCATGCTTCTGCCGATGTACTCTCTCTCTCTCTTCTGCACATGTCCAAACCATCTCAGTCTGGCCTCTCTGACTTTATCTCATAAACCTCTATGTAACATGTGCAGTTCGTCTGATCCTGTTCATCTTGGTCACTCCCAGAGAGATCCTCAGCATCTTCATCTCTTGTACCTCTATCTCTGTTTCCTGTCTTTTTCTCAGAGCCACCGTCTGAGAAAATTACATTCTTATATTACATTCTAATATAAGAGGGAAGTGTTTTAGTGCATCTGCTCTTGTTCGCACTGAGTCCTTGCCCTGGGATGTTCTTTGCAATGGATTTTGGCCTTTGCAGGCCATATCCAAACCTACTCAAGAAGAGTTTTTTGCTGCACATACTTTGCTCTGAATTGATTTGTTCATTTTATCGACACCATTAAAAGAAAAGAAAAAAATGAATACAAAAATCTTTATTTATTCAAACCAACAAGATTATGTCATTACTAAAAATATTTAGATATGACTCATAATCTCCTTCATAAGACTTTACGCACAGCAGAAAGTAAGATGCTTTAAGCTGGAAAAAAACCCACTAACGCTACTTGATGAATGCTAATTAAAGGTTGTAGTTAAGCTGGTTAAAGAGAACTGCACATTGATCATGATGCAATGTTGTTGCACGCCATGCGGGTGGTGGGCCACCCAGTGTGAATTTAAGCTCAAAACAGCAATGAAGCATGGTAAAATATTTGGCGTGATTAATACCAGGACCTACTGTGCACAGCACACTATTTACAAACACAACGGCCCGGTACAGGATTAAGATGGTTGTCTATGATGATAAATTCTAAGCCCTTCATACTTCATTAAATTGCAGATTTTACTTTCCTGCTTGTTAAAGGTTCAGCTGTGTTTCTATTTATTTATTTTTTATTTTTTTACCGGATGTCTCTCTCTTTTTTAACCATGTTACTGTAACTATATTTAAAAACAACTTATAGCTCATTTTTGTCATTAGCAGTGTAATATAACAAAAAAAAAGACAGTAATAGTTTACCAAGACCCAAAAAAAAAAGAATGAAAATAGTTTAAAAGAAAAAAATTAATTCTTCACTGAGCCTAGACTAAGATATTTTCAACTTCTGATAGTTTATGCCTCTTAAGACACAAGAAATCTAATTCCAACGAGACAGTGTTTTATTGGTGTATCCGACAATTCCATCCCATACCACAAAACAGAAAGAAACAGATACTTGCATTTCGAGTAAATATTACTTACAGCTAAAATTGATTCAACCTGAATTAGAAACATTTTTTTATGCATTTGGAGGTCACAGTAACCTTCCTTAACCGTCTATCCCTTACAGGTTTGCGGTGGGTGCCGGAGTCCATCCCAGCTGATTCGAGACAAGGGGCAAGGTACATCCCGGACAGGTCGCCAATCCGTTGCAGGGCCACATTCAAACAACCATCTACACACACACTAATTTCTAGAGGCAATTTCATAGCAGCTAATCAACCTAACATGCATGTTTTTGAAGGGTGGGATAAAACCGAAGTACTCGGAGGAAACACACGCATACAAGGGGAGAACATGCAAACTCCACACAGAAAGGCCAGTGTTCAAAGCCTCGTCCGCACCCGGGACTCGAAATCACGACCTTTTTGCAAATAGGCCACTCTACTACCCACTGCGTCACCACGCAGCCGTGTCACATTTGGAAGGAAAACGTATCATTTTTTTTTTTTATTTCCAGCTCTTTAGCTACGTGTTTCTGTCAAGACGGTAAAAACTAGTTTATAGCACAGTATTTACCGTCATGCAAACCTGACACCATCGTCACTAAACATTGTTTTGTTCTTGTTTATTGGAAAAAAAAGTTTTTCCCCTATTGTTTTGGTTTTCAAACTCGAACTACCACCTAATTAGCATCAATCAGCTTTGACGAGGGATTTTTTTTTTCTTTTTTTTGTTTATGTCAAGGTTAATAAACAATATCTGTCAAACAATATTAGCGAAGAAAGTATCTAAAAGTTTTACCGTGTAAATGTTTTTATCATACATACCACATTTGATCAAGTTTGGGATGGTTAGGCATCAAGATTCAAACTTTGAACCATGACAAAATAAGACTAGGACAGAAAAATCACATCTGCTCCACAAAGCTGGTGGGTTTTCTTTTTACTTATATAGTTACAAAAGTGTTACTTTCATTTGTGGTCTAATGACCAGCTCCATCCAGGAAATTAAAAATGAACAATTCTCTTTCGTTTTTACCTGTGGACAGTCCTGTTCAGTTTTCTTTTTTTCACACAATCTTCTTTTAAGAAGCTCTTTCTTGGTGAGAAAAAAGAATCCATAGAAAAACTGTTAGAGACTCAGATAAAAGAGTCTCTAACAGGTTTTATGCAACACTGCATAAAAATCAAAGGCAAAGTTTTTTTTTTTTAAAAAAAACATTTCATACGGACAACACATACTCCTGACTAATAATACCAGATAAACTGATGTTAATCACCCCTGTGATCCCTAACGGGGTTGCCAGAGCCTATCCTGGCTGATTTCAGGCAAGAGGCAACCTGTTCGGGTACATCCCGAACAGGTCACCAATCTGCTATGGGGTCACAGATACACAAAACCATCCACATACTGTAGACACTAACTCCTAGGGGCAATTTTCATTGGGGCCAATCAACCAAACATGCATGTTTTTGGAGAGTGGGAGGAAACCGGAGTACCCAGAGGGACATACAAAGTACACAGAACATGCAAGTCCACACAGAAAGGCCAGTGTTTTTAAAGCCTTGCCCCACTTAGGGTCTCCAACCTTGACGTTTTTTTGCTGTTAGTCCACTGTGCTACCACTGTACCACCGAGCCACCTGATTTAAATCTATAGTAACTTTTATATTTACACATTTCATACAAGATGAAGCATATGGGCATATGATATGGCCAGATGGAGTCAAAATTCCAACGAGTTGAACTCAAAAGTGAGAACACCCCTCAAATATCTCGTCCCATTTTATTGTATGTTACTCTTAAATTGGTAATGCTGCAAAATACAATGCCATCAGATGCAAGAATTATCATGGAAATTGAATTGATTGTACGAGGAAAGAAAATTTCACTCGTTTGCAATCTAACACATATCACCTTCTCTGTATTACATTAAACTGCATTACATTCCAGTGTTTTAAAAAAATAAACAGAAAAACTATGAATTGCTGAATGTGTGAAATGTTTAATACTCCAGAGACTCCTTCCTCTGCCCCTCATAATTAAAGGATTTGGAGCTCAGGGGACAACTGGATTCAAGAATCACTCCAAGCATCCTTTTGTACTAAGTACTCTGGCCTAGAGTCAACATCCCTTGAGGTTTGTTTGTAGTGGAGAGACGTTCTCTGTGTGTTTTCTGGTGGGCTGATTACGAAATGGTTCCAAGGTCAGGCATGGATTTCACTTTTCCACTGATAATAATTTGGTGATAAGTGGGCCCAAATGTTCCAAATTAATGAATATGCATTCTGAATAATTTTATCACGCATATAAACATCATTACTTGGGGATTTATTTTTTGACAAATAGCTGCCAGAAGTTTGGCAATTGGCAAATTAGAGCAAATGAAGTTATTCCTTTTTTCATTTAGCTAAAATGTTCTGATGTATTTAAATAAAATAGGGCTCATAGAAATTAAACAGCTCCAGGACTTTCTAACAGCATTCCACTTGATGTCAATTTAAAAAGCAATCAAACAGCAAAACATTATTTACATCCAACAACTATGGCTTTGAACTTCAGACATCCCATAATAGCGAAGGGTTGCTGCCTAACATGCTAAGCATGTTCCTGTGAATGAGTTTTTATTCATAAAGTGTGGTTGCAGATGCAGATAATTGGTCCAAAATGCCCCATTGCACAAAACCACTTTCAGAAAAGCTTCTGAACACAAATTTTCTGTAGCTTTAATGAAGATGACAATCCAGTCAATTAGGTCTAAAAATAAACATAGACTCGGGTTTAACCTATGGAGCACAGGTGCAAAGACTGGAGAAACATTTAAGAGCTTTTTAAACTTATGAAATGAGGTCTTCAATTCCAATATTGGCATGCAAAACTGTTACGTGTCTGACTTGGTAAAGTGCTAAAAGAGTTGAGATGGGGAGTGGGAGTGTGTGGGTCATTTATTTTGTATGGATTTTTGTACAGTAAGTGGATATTTGCATCTCTTATGTGTGGAGATTTTTTTTCAAATTGACTCTAAATTAAAAGCAATTGAGGATTTTTTGGATCCAATTTATAGTATGTCTTTTGTCCGACAATGACCAAACCAAATCCAAGTTGAATAACTTCAAATGGTGCCCCTTTGATGACATATTCTCTAACATTTTCGGAAAATCTACAACTTTTTGCTTGTTAACTTACGCCACTAATCATTTGCCCATCTTGTCTTTGTATGATCATGAACTTAAAAACAATAAAAAGACAAAGATGCAAAAATTAATGCTTTAAATCATAGCTTAAAGAATCTAGACTGGAGTACAAAACCAAAGAACTCAAATGTGGTTTCACTAGAGTGAAATATGTCAAAATTAGGAAGTATGCTTTGAAATATCTCAGCATCACCTGTGGTGTCCCACAGGGGTCAGTACTGGGCCAAATGCTATTCACTTTGACGTATACACACTGACATATTTTCTGTATCTCAATCATTGGAGAAAAGGCTTCAAAGTTGTCTTCTGGTCAGTGGATTTGATGATCAAGACGTTTTAACTTCCATCCAGAACTCCTTTTCAATCTGTGATTGAATCATCTGAGAATCATTAAGATTGAAAATGATTTCCAGATGGGAGTCGAATAGTCTCGCTCATCAAATACACTGTCCAGAAGACGACTTTGAAGCCTTTTCTACGATGGATCACTCCTGGACAAATGAGGGATTACGCAGACTATCTCAAATATTAATTATTTTTGTTTGCTGATGACACTAAAATCTATAGTCGTAGCTGGGATGGTTAAAAATGAATTGACACAGACAATGACTACTTAAAATATGAACTTAAATGAAATCATCTCATTAAATAAAATAAAAGCAACTATGTCTGAAAACCATGAAACGGAATCAAATGTACTAACTTTATAGAAGACATACTGGGGCAATCAGACAGCAAACTGTCAGAAAACTTACATCATTCATACATAAAAGAAAATAGCCAAGAATTCTCAATTATAAATAAGGCAAAGCACTTCTTGACTTAAATTCACTCCATAAACTTTATTTCTCCCTTATTTTACATAGTATGTTGAAATATAGACAAACAATTATCGTTATTGATCATTTATAAAGTTGTTCGTTTAATATTAATAATGTATACGTTATTGATCCCACACAGGGGAAATGTGTGCTGCATTAGACCGCAGCAGGCTGCCGCGACGGCACCAATGGTGGGGGTTAGGTGTCTTCTCCAAGTACCCTAGACAGGAATCGAACCCGCAAACTTCTGGTCTGAGGGCAAACGCTCTACCAATGAGCCACCACCTGCTACTTGAATCTCAAAATCTTGTCAAATATCAAACATTAAACCTGCTTTTTAAGGCGTTTATGCAGTCTTTACCAGATAATATGCAACAATATTTTACACTGAAAGAAACGAGTTACTTCCTCAAAAATTATGACAATTTTTCACATCAAATTATAAGTTTTACTCTTAAAAGCTTTTGGGTCACTGTCTTTGGAGTAAAACTATGGAACACGTTGGACTTTCATAAAAAAAACAATTCCAATATATTAATACTTTAAAAAGTTTATACAATTTATAATTTTGGTCAAATTATAACAATAAAACAACCTAAATAGTGTTGTTTATGTGTTGGTCAGTGTTGCCGAATCATTATTGGTAATTATGTTTCACAACGGGCCGCACGCTGTTGCAGTGGACAGCACAGTTGCCTCACAGCAAGAAGGTCGGCGATCGAGTTTAGGTTGGGGGTGAGCCTTGGAACACTGTCCTTTCAATGTGGAGTTTGCCTGTTCTACAGGATTCGGCCAGGATAGACTCCGGCACCCCAACGACCCAGTCAGGGATAAGAGGTTCAGAAGATGAATGAATGACAGAATGAATGTTTTACCATTTGTCTCGACTATTGTTGACACTATGTGATTTGGACAAAGAACAATTATGCTAATATATTTTTCTTTTTGTTTTCTGCTTCCTAAGTTAAAGTTTGATACGTGTCTTGTTCAAAAAGACAGAAAGTTTTCTTCTTTTGAGTTTTTTGTATTTTTTTCTCTTTATTTGCCCAAAATGAATAAATGAGTGAATGAACGGACAAATTGATAAATTCATTTTTGATTTTTAATTCTTATTATCAGTAGTCAGCATAAGAACTGGAATCATAATGTTTACATTATTTTTTTTCTCTTTTTTTTTTTTTTTAAACCCACATAGACCTATGACACGCAGTCTGAAAACTCTATTGGTTTTATTGTTTCAGGATTTAAGTTTGTGTGTGACTTCAACCCTACAATAGAGTTATAATGCTCGTTCTTTTGACCAGTGGAATCAACTGCAATTTTATGAGCAGAAAATCATCAATCTTAATTCATATTAGCTAAAGATTTTCATCAAGAATTAAGCTTTTATGCAATCCATAATTGTAACCTGGAAAAGAGGACAGGGTTTATAGGCTTGAAGATATTTTTTGGCACATATAGGAGTCAAAAGCAGTTTAATGCCAACTCTTGGCAGAGCGTAAAGACACAGTTCAGCGTGGCACCCTGCTGCTTTCTTTCTGCCTGATTACTCTTAGCAAAGACATGTAAATTTATTCTTGTGTAAAGGAATATGCATGAATGGGAAAGATCTGGAACATCAAAACACATGTGGATGTAGATGCATATTTAACCCAGACTAAGTAAAGCTATAGTGAAACATTAAACATAGCTGACATAGATTTGGCCATGTTGGGTTGACTCTATTAACTATGGACTTTTTTTTTTTTTGGAAATTAGTGCTGTTAAAAAAAGAAACATATAAAGATAATACTAAAAAAAAAAAAGAAGCTTTTTTAATCCTTTCTTTTTGTGTATCTAAATGCATTTGCATTTCTGCCCTACCCTCTTCATTTGCATGGTTTATTACAAAGCTGTCAGTTTGTATTGGATCCTCTAACCCAGCCAAGCAGCTAAAGCAGAGCTGCTAAGAGAGGGGGTCCGGGGTGCTTGTCAGGAAGAGGAAAGGGATGACACGCAGAGACAAAAGCCTGTGTCACATCGAACAAGTTCTCGAGTTCCGAAGCCCATTAATCATACTGATGTTGTTCAAAATGCAGCAACGCACCCGTGTGCTCGGACTGGTCAATGTGCTTTGCAGAAAAAAACATTATTATGCCCCTCGAGCTTGAGAAATATCCCTTAATTGATGCAATGTGCAAAGCCACTGTCTTTTTAAATTGTCATTTTCTCAAAAAGAAATACAGTTGTGAAGCTTACGTTCAGTTTTTTTTCCCCTTCATGGGGGAGGAAAAGTACATCCCAGAGGTCTACAGAGTTGTCATTGAAGAATGTAAAGAAAATTACTTACAAAGCACACCATCATCACAAAGAGACTGACTAGGGAGCAGGGGAATGAACAGGGGTGCTTTTTGCTTATGCTCTACCCCCATATGATGAGAAATATGAAATGCCATGGATATGTATATTGTCTGTTCCTGAGCTGACAATCTCTGAGAGTGAACTTGGATTTTCAGCTCTTTGCATATAATGAGGACAAGGGGGACAGGAGACTGGTTAGTGTCAGTGTGAAAGCTTACTCTAGACTTAGTAGCAAAAAGCTTTTTTTTCCGCACTTCTTTCCCCATGTGACAGTGCCAAAAGGGACTTCACCCTGCACTTTGACCAGCATCACTTATTCTGTGCCTGACATCCTCATCCTGCAACGCATTCTTTTTTTAATTCTTCTTCTTTTTTTTTGCTCAAAACCAGAGGTGCAGGTTGACAATCGCTTACAATCTGGTCTCTTGAACACCAGCCCTCTCCAACCTCGCTCATTCCATTTTTTTTTTAGCCGCCTGGTTATTCACAAAATACTGATTCACCTTTAATATCCCAAGTGCAGGCAGACTTCCTGATCAGCATGTCTGCAACGCTTAGTTTTGATATAGATGTCTTTTTATGTTACCTAATTTAAAGACCAAGGGGCTAAAGTGAGACTGTAAAATTTTACGAGGCCAAAGAGAAGACCCGCGGTAGAGAAACATTCATCATTTAGTTCTTATCTCAAGACCACATGACCAATCCCAGAAGAATTCTTTGAGAAAATCTACATCAAACGCCTTCAGCCAGATATCCTGCAAATGTCAATATGCTATGCACACAATTCAGGGACAGGGAGGAGCATTCATATTTCAGTCTGACATGTAACGGTTGTTGATAGGCCAGTTATGACTAAGATAAATTGGTTGGCCATGGATAACAGTTTCTCTTTTTTAAAATGGTAACGAAATACAACAGAATGACTTTCATTACCTTGACACATAAAATTGAATCAAAAACCTTTTGTGTGAGCTCCCTGCTTTAAGATGTTGATTTGAAATTTGCTGCTTGATTTATTTGTAAAACAGGATCCACTCATAAAATAACCCAACATTTTGGTGATCAATGATGCTTAGAACGAATGCAAAGTTAGATGTGTTTACAAGTAAAAGTTGAGATCCCTGAAATGAAAGCATGCACAGTGGAATGGGAAACAACATTGAAACACCTGTGGAAGACGCTCATTGCTTTGAACTCTGTTGCAACTAAGACTGGTCTTTCTGTTTGAAGTTTGCATGTTTCTAAAAACATGCACAAAAGATTGATTGGGGGATGGGAAATTGTCTTTGGAGTGAGTGTGTATGGAATGAGGGTCTTTCTCTCTGGTTTGCCTTGGAACAGATTGGCGATCTGTCCAGAGCGTACCCTGCCTTTTGTGTGGTGCTGTCCCGGGCAGTCTTTGGCATCCACTATGAAGGGCAAGCCTCTCAGAAGAATTATTGATGGCATAATTAAATCCATTCATTCATCGTCTGAATAGCTTATCCCTGATGGATCACAGGGGGTACCAGAGCCTATCCCAGCTGATTCAAGGCAAGTAGCAGTGTACACACCGAACAGGTCGCCTGTCTGTTGCGGGGCCACACAGTCACAACTCACACACTCAAGTTAATAGCAGCCAATCAACCTAACATGTATGTTTTTGGAGGGTGAGAGGAAACCGGAGTACTCAGAGAAAACCCACGCATACACATTAAAGAACATGCAAACTCCATACAGGAAGGACTGTGGTCCAAACCATATCCCCACCTGGGATTCGTACCCCATCATTCTTGCTGTGAGACCACTGTGGTAACCACTGCGCCACCGTGCCGTGCATAATCAAATTATTTATTACTAAATATTTTTGCACGTCCTCTGCATCGTCATTATGTGCTGCAGCTATTGATTTTTACGGGATTATACAAATATCAGGTGTGACAGTAATTTAATGACTGTTTGTTGCAAACTTCTAAAATCTACAGCTTTAGCATATTTTTTCAAAGAGATTGGCTAAATTTGTTCATCTAAGCACTTTTGTTACTCGTGTCAAATGCAATTAGAAAGTGGTGTGTGAATCAAAATCAGGGCTTTAAAATATTCAAACTCATATTTTCAAAAAGAATTTCTTAAATTTGATAGCAGTCTATTTGTATTAAAAGACAAAACTAATATTTGCATAATTTAAATGGTGAGCATAGGGTACTTATCTATTTAATGATACTCATTGTTTGCATATTTTTGACATTATTGGGTTCACCAAAAAAAAAAAAACACAAGTGATGAAACATGAAAACCGATGTCAAACTAAAAACATGTAACTCAAGCCTGTGAACTTATTTTTTAATCAAATTGATCCATTTACATATGATACAAATGTAAATTTCTCATTAGCATTGAGATGACACCCAGCTGTTTCATGGTGACGTTTCATATCCAGTTCCAAAATATTCATGAATGCAACGCTTCTGATTTTGTCCATCTAAAATATTTGATTTATGTGAGAGCTAAAAGCAGCTTTCATTTTCCAAGTAAATTGAACCCTGATGGTGACACAGCCCTTCCTCAACTATCATCCCCGTCTGGAACCCCCTGCAAAGCAAAACAAATTCCAACTTCAAAACTTTTAATCAATAAATCAGTTCAGTGTCTGATTTCTAATAAACTTATTTAATGGACTCGTCCATATCTTTTAGGTTTTCTATATAAAAACCTATTTTTTTTGTCTGTATTCTTATTTTTCTATTTTCACAATTGAATCTTTTGAATACGACGGCTCACTGATTCTGTCATAACATCCCACGACAGCTAATACTGTCAAATAACTGCGGCCAAAAAATCCCATTTTCTCCTTGAGTTATTTCAAATTCAGCAGAATGGCAAACATTCTCAATTAAATCTCAACCGTTTCCCTCCAAACAGGGTGTTCAGCTTCAAGGAGATCTTTTATAGTGAGGAATAAAATTAGAAAAAGGGATGACAGTAAATTAAGTGACCCACACTGAAACATTCAAAGATTAGACTGTTGGAAGAATTCAACGTTACTCTCAGCCATATATTATGTCAATCCATAAGAAGAAGAGTGAGATATACCATAAAGGCACTCTCTGCTAAGATTTATGTGGTGTGGCCTTTGTTAAAGGCAGGTTAAGCAATTGTGCCATGCTATCCTACACCTGCTGCTTCAGATTTTTTGAATGATGATCTAGTTTCAGTTCCCATGGGCACGACTTGTGCACCATCCTTCTCAGTATGAGAGGGCATGGAGACAGGAAAAGACTCGGGCTGACCTCATGGCTGTGCATGCTGCATTCAAGGGTCATGAATTTGCAATTTCATGCCTTCTTATTAACTGCAGATGTAGAGCCACTTCTTCATTGCACTGCACTGCCTGAGGTCTTGATTACAGCTTTCCTCAAGAGCATCGCCAGTTTCTCATCCAGCATGCCATAATTAGGATGACCAGATTGCTCTGATACACCCTTGAAATTGCTCCGATTCAGCTTAGAGAGTCTGGTCTGTGTAAGTGTTTTGTATTTGTGTGTGTGAGTGACTGAGTGAGTTTTTCATGAATATGTGCCTTCAAGAAGGTTGGTGTGTGTAAACATGCATGTGAAACTGCTCATGCATATTCTAACTAACCTCTGGGTTAAAAATGCAAAATTGACGTTGAGTCTGTTGTTTGGACAGCTAGAGATAAAAATTTCCAATTTTGTGAAACACTCTCAGAGCCTGAATATATTTCTAAGGTCAGATTGGTCACTGATTTGGCGCTTTTTTCTCCACCCCTTCACCCCTCTCCACACACACACAGAGCCATATGAATATATTTAGATGTGTGTGTCTGTAATAAAATTGAGAGATGTCCACAAAGGTGCTATTTTTTAATTAAACCTGAGCACAAATACAATTTATGTTACCTGGGAGAAGCAATTTTCCGTGTGAGTGGCAAAGAGGGAAACAAATAAAAACAAAAACTTTGATTTAAGGATCCAAGTGGGTTTGAAAATTATTCCCGAATTCCAAAACTGTAACACAAAACTCAAAATACAGAGTTTTGCCAAATTATATAATTGAAAAACGATTGACAAACACAGTGTCTTTAAAAAGAAAATCCAAAATTAGTTTGCCTATTGCGTGTTTTTCAATTAATATCTTGAGGTAACAAGGTGGTAGCCATTTTTTATGCAAAAAATTGAACGCAGTGTTACAAAGAGCTGAGAAAATTCCTAGTTTTTTAAATAAAGAGCTGAGCAAAAAAAAGCAAAGCTCTCGATTTACAAGTTGATCTAGTTCCTACCCTCACCTATGCTCACCAGCTGTGGGTGGTGACTGAAAAAATGAGATTGCAGATACAAGCGGCCAAAATGAGCTTGACTGGGGTCTCACTCAGAGATCGGGTGAGGAGTTCTGCCATCTAAGAGGAGTTCAGTGTTGAGCCGCTCCTCCTCCAGGTCGAGAGAAGCCAGATGGGGTGGTTCGGACATCTGGTCAGAATGCCTCCCGAGCGCCTCGCTGTTGAGGTGTTTCAGGCACGTCCCACTGGGAGGAGACCAAGAGGCAGGCCTCGGACCTGCTGGAAAGACTTATTTCTCACAGTTGGCTGGGGAACGATTCAGGATCTTTCTGGGTGCGTTCTGGGTCCCGTAAGAGGCTGTTGCCCATGCAACCCGGCTCCGGGTAGCAGAAGACGACAGAACGGAACTTATAATGTTCAAGTTCCACAATATCCAACATAGTCTCCAATATTTCCATCAGCTTTGCAGAGGTTCTATTCAACCTCTTTAAAAATAATCTTTATCTACCCAAGTCTTAATATACAAATATAGGAAAAACAGTCAAATACAGAAAGGATGCTGTGTGAATGTTTGGGTCAGAAACCATAGAGGCTTTTATAAAGGTAGGACGCACTGCAAATGGAAATTTGTTTAAATATGTCATGCTTTTCCCAACCCTCTGCAGCTGGCTTTTCCATGCCTGCCCAGGACTGCTAGACTGGACCCACCTGTTTAATATGTGACCCTTCATTCTCTAAATTAAACTAGTTAAAACTGGCAGATGTGAACACGGAAACCTCCACTTTTTGGCAAAATAAAATGTGGAACTGATGAATTCCACAAACTCTCCAAGTATGAAGAATATTTTTCTTTTTCCCTAATAGATAGTAACAATGAACCAGGAAACAATCTGAAGTCTTTCACCACTAAATGAAAAATACCGACAAAAGTTTGTTGTGCAATTACTCTGACATGTAGACAGACAGTGTGACAGCAAACAAGCAGCAATAATCACACAGCTCAGTCTAAGTTCCAGAGAGGAATCACAACCAGCAGAACCTGCCTCGTTTGACAAATTGAAGCACATGTCTAAAATTCTAAAATCAACTTCGGTTGAAGGTACATGTTTGCTACTGTCAAAAAAATCCACATCTTTTAATGCCATGTTCTTTAAAAACGTGTTTAGAGATCGCTTTGAATTTTACAGCAGATACGTGATTATAACTGAACAAAAGTGCTGACATTTTTAACATGAAGTAGCAAAGCTTCACTAGCTTCTTGACATATTTGTACAGGCACAGCTCTTCTTTGTCTATAATCATATCCATATTCTGGAAAACTGAAGCCTTTTATTTATTCTGAAGACCGTTTATCTATTCTTGACAGTTTTGTGAAGGCACAACAAATCTAAGTCAATGCTAGAGCAACAATCTTAGAACAATTTCAACACATTCTCATGTCCGAGGTAAATGACCTGTTTGGATAGAGCATTTCTACTGAAATATAACATACGTATTTATTTGTATTAAACAATCAGCATGGGCAGTTTGTTGCAGGATTTCATGCATGACCAACCACTGTGTAATTAGACTTTTCACATTTTCACTTTATCACAGCAATGACAGAAAGTCCTTTATTGCCCAGAGAAAAAGGGATGAAATAATTTGACCATTTGTTCAAAGAACACATCTCAGTCCAATTACAGTTAATCCTCTCTTCCTGCTCGTACTAGCATGCTGAGGTTGTATAAAGTCCTACCGTGTTGTACATATTGGGTAAAACTCTCAAACACATCAACTGAGAAAAAAAAGTCCATTTGAAAATTTGATTTAATTTGAGCCTGAGTTGCCAAAATGACTACGTAAGTGTCAAGCTGCCCAGTTGCGGCAAGTAAAACAGTCATACCAAAACTTATTTGAGTTTGAAAGAAAAAGAAGTCAGAGGATGCATTGGCTCAGAGGTAGAGTGTTTGTCTTTGAATTAGGAGAGGTTCAAAGGCACTGAGCTGCCTATGTGTTCATGGAGCAGAAACCTAACACCCTAGTTGCTTCCACAATTGGCGCTGTCATGGCTGCCAACTGCGGTGCAATGTAGCATTGCAATTTCCCTATTATGGGACTAATAATGTCACGGTTCCCTCGCCCACCACCAGAGGGAACCCGGGGCCTTCCCTAATCTGGCTGATTTCTGACACCTGAAGGTCTTCGTGTTAGCAGCCTTTGAAACAGCAGTTTGGCTTTCCTTCCGTATCGGGTTGTTATCTTTCACCCCAGCCAGGTCTTCCTGGCTGCCTGACCATGATATACATTTTGAACAATAACTTCAAGACATTTTACTGATCTGTGTGTTATTTCTTTACAGCATTAATGGACTCCTTCATTTAATAAGTCATGTTTCATGACTCCTTCGTCCACCTGCATCCATGTTATGACAAATAAATGTTTGAATAATTATTATTATTTTCAGTCAAGTAAAAACGATCTGTGCGTTGTAAGTGAACAGGAAGGTGTTTCTCTTCAGAGACTCCACTATGGTAATTTATCAGGTAAAACCATTTTCACAAAGTTAACAAATCTGCCGGCATTACTTCTTATAACAGCAGAGTAGAAACATGGGGGCGGAGACAACTTCTCGTAGCTTGACAGAAATAGCCGAGCTATAATTGTAAGTCAGGTCGAGGGCCTGTTTCTATTCCGCAACATTTCAGTCACAATCAGGAAGAACAAGCTTACGGGCAAAGTCAAAGCCAGCAGCTAGAGGCAGCCGAAGAGTCTCTATTATATTGAACAAGGAATCATTTATGGAGCTCTGTTTCTCTGTTCAGAGGCAATCTGACAAACACATTGACTTTGGAAGGGAGAGAGCAGAAGAAGGCTTCTCCTCTTTTCCATTATGGCATAATTTGATTTTCAGGTGGAGTCTCAGTTTTTCAGCAAGCCTTGTGAAATATTATGTGCTTACTATGGCCAGTACAAAATGATCATGAATAAAATGTCGTGTCATCATTTTGTGACATGCGCTATATTTTTCTGAAATGGATTCAGAACAGTAGAAAAAAAAAAGAAGAAAACCTGCTACTGCTTTCTGCAGATCTCAGTCTCCTTTTTCTCATTCTCATGACCAGATAAAATTTTAAATTAGATCTTTTTCAAACTTATTTCTACAGTCTTGAACATCAACCAACAGAACAGAAAGTAGGCTACTGTAACACAAAACCACATGTATGTACATTCTAAGTTAAGACAAATGCATTGATCCGTCAACTATATGATTGGTTTTACATCTACAAAAAGCATTCCTGACATTTAAAGAAAATCTGTAACCCATATTAAAATGTCATATCGCACCATCCTCTGGCAAAGCACTCCTGTCCGGGGCTGAGTCACGGAGGGCAGCAACCTTAGGAGTGAAGTCTAGAATTTCTTGACCGTGGCTACATCTTCTAGCTCAGCAGTCGGCAACCCGCGGCTCCGGAGCCTCATGCGGCTCTTTCATCCTTATAATGCGGCTCTGATTGGCTTGCGGCTCTGATTGGCTTGGCCCATCTAAAAAAAATTACTAAAAAAAATTTTTAGTAATTTATTTTCCCAAGCCGCTTGGGAAAATAAATTACTAAAAATGGAGTGATATTGAGAACCTCCCGAGACCGGACAAACTCATATTTAAAACATGGAATGCCATCCCCGACACCTACACGAACATGAAGAAATATGCCTTTGGAGTCCTGTCGATCTTCGGATCCACATATGTATGTGAGAAGCTATTCTCCACCATGAACTGCATTAAAAACAAACACCGCTTACGGCTCACAGATGACAGCTTACAGTCCTGCGTAAAGATGAAAGTGACTTCGTACAGCCCCGATTTGCAGAAGCTGTGCGCAGAGGTTCAGGAGCAGAAGTCCCATTAACCAGGTAAAATAAATATTTATGCAGATATTTTGCAAATATTTAATTTTCATTGTTTAGTGACACAGTGCTTTTTCCCCCAATTTATTTTATATATTCAGGTCAAGGCTCCGCTGCATACTTTGAAAGCCCGAGGCGATATAAGGATGACGGCTCACGGATTTTTCCCTTTTGTTTGCAGCATGCATAATTTAAATTCAGCTTTTTGATTTATTCGAAAGAGACATTCAGACATTATTATTTTTACAAGAATTCAAAATGTGTTCATTACATCGGTAAAATTTAATTTTCTCCGTAGCACTTCATAAGACATAACCACACTATAGTTGTTTATACAAAGTGTAAAGGTAAGAAAAAGCAATATATACAGTGTTATCTTCATTTTAGATAAATGGATATAAGGATGACGCCTCATGGCATTTTTCTGCTTTCGTTTGCTACATGGACAATTTAAATTTAGCTTTTTAATTTATTTGAAAGAGACATTCATTGTTATTATTTTTCAAGAATTCTAAATGTTGAAAATGTGTTCATTAAATGAATAAAATGTAATTTTCTCTGTAGCACGTGGATTTCATAAGAAACATGCTGCGGTAAAGTAGTAGAAGTTGTTTTTTTTTTTTTTTCATTTTAGATGTGCGGCTCCCAGTGTTTTCTTTTCCGTGGAAATCGGGTTCAAATGGCTCTTTCGGTGTCAAAGGTTGCCGACCGCTGTTCTAGCTTATCCGGGAGGATCCTGAAGGATTTCAGTTCCACGATCGGGTCTAAGGTCTAGTTTTGGGTCTTTTTCTTTCAGAACATGCCCCAAAACCCCTCAAGAGCTCGCGACTTGCAGATATCTTAACCAGGTGCCTCGATCACTTTGGATGCTCTGCCAATCCACCTGTCGACCTACTCCTCCCTCCTTCCAATAATTCAATTGTTTTAAAGTCAATTTAATTTTTTTATTTATTTTAATATTATTTTGAAATCAATCTTAAGATAAACAAGATTAAGTCGATGTGAATGTGTCAAACAATACGCCGCCACCTGCCCTATATCAAAAACATAATCAATTTATCTATAGATGGTAGTGAGTAACTGTGTGCAGTTTAAATAAAAAGCCGCCAGAACAGCCATAAGTGGAGGCACAAACGGATGCGTGAACTGGCTGAATTTTTAAAATTTCCTTCACACTCTTTGGGCTGAGGTGTAACAATGACTTGTTGCAAAACTAAATAGAAGAGAACCAGCACACCACTGTCCTGAGATCGCCGTCCTCGTGGAGGGAAAAACTGGTTGTGGTGAAAAGAAAAGACAACGAACTTTACTTATGATCAAGATCCTGAGACACTTGAACTCTTCCACTTGGAGGGTTGTTAATGCAGTCTTGTTAATTAAAACACATCTTAAAGTGCATGTTTTTAAAATATGAAGCAGTCAATTCTATATAAACTTTCTTTATTCAACACAGATTTAATTGAAATGTTTGGCTTTAGCAGTTTTATACAACCCATAATTTGTCGATCACATTGTGCATTTTACCATATTTCTCATAAATCCAGCAGAAAATAACAGCCAGTACATAAAGCTGTCACTTAATTTGACAAATAGATGGCCCAAAAATTGCCCAGTCTGCAGTCCAGAAGTTTAAATTGTGGGATCAACAAGTTAGGAGCAAGTTGGTGTCGAAAATACATTATTTAAACCAAATTTGAGATCACTGTCTACCCTAAAGATAAACTAGAAAAAGAATGAAAGCAGATGGTGCAAAGAATTTGGCACTGCTGATGATCTGACAGAAAACAAAACAAGCCAAGGTGTACAGCTACAGCGGGGTAGGAAATAAGTTGAGTGGGTGCAGATGAGAAAAGAGTACAGGTGCAACATTGTGAGTGAGTAAACAAGACACATACAACTGAGGAATGATGGCTGGAAAGAATGGGGAGGAAGCTAACGGTACAAACAAGAAGAAAAAAAAAACAGCTGAACAACATTCTCTTCCAATATTGCTACACAAAAATGAAAAGAGAAAAATCAAAGATAAATAGAACACGAACAAAAGTGTAGAAAACCTAAAACCAAAATGACAATGAAAAACTTGAAGATACAATCAGAACTTCTACCCAAAAAAACAAAACACAGCAACCCAGAACAATCACTTCAAATGATACCCTGTGGATGTGAAATGGATCTCTTGACAAAGGAAAGATGCGACAAAGTGAACATTCAATTATCTCGAGCCACAATAGAAACTGTGCCACAGCTCCACGTAAACGTGTGAAAAGCTCCGGAAAAATACGAACAGTTTTAACCAGTTTTAACAAGTCTCATGCTATGACTGAACCTCTCAAGAGTGTCCAAACCTCTGTCAATTAGACAAAAATGTATCAAGACTGGCAGAATATCTGAAAAAAAACAATAAGTGTAGGTATAGATGGCAGAAAAGCACTCGAAAACTTCCTTATCTTCAAGATTTTTTCTCTCTACATTTTCAACATCCTTGACTATATCACTGATTTGACGGTAGACCACCGTGACAAAATCCTCATATCTCCTGTCAGGGAAAAGAAGCATTACCTCTGCATATTCCTGTACATGTTAGAGGTTTTGGGGATAAAGTCCGAGAGGCAAGACTGAGATGGTTTGGACATGTGCAGAGGAGAGAGGGAGAGTACTTCGGCCAAAGGATGCTGGATTTGGAACCACCAGGAAAGAGGCCTAGAGGAAGACCAAAGAGGAGGTTCATGGACGCAGTGAAGGAAGACATGAAGATAGTTGGTGTGACCAAAGAGGATACACCAGATAGGGTTAGATGGAAAAGGCTGACTTGCTGTGGCGACCCCTGAAAGGAAATGCCGAAAGAAAAAGAAGATTCCTGTTGATGTTTGACTACATATCCATTTATGTCTTGACGACATAGCTGCATGTTAGTATTTACGATGATAAAAACCTATATTCAAAGTTGTATTTTAGAGACTCTGTGTTCTGTTCTTGTCTCAAGAGCAATCACTCATTTTTCATGTAGTCACCTTGAATTATTTCCAGTATTACCTTTGCTCAATGACCGCATTTATAATTTTAGAACAACAGTTGAGACCCCTTTGAGTACTCACACAGGCAACACCTGCCCATTACCACTGATGCCAGTGCAAATGTTGTGCCAGCAGGGCTTAAAATGAACATAGCGCTTGATGCCAAATAAGGGGTACAAGCTGGCATGAGTTGTGTTAGCTTCATCGGCCACTCCTGGCACCTGAGCCTTCAGGGTCTTAGTTTGTACGGACAGAAAGCTTCTCTACGGTTTTAACTAGTTTGTGTTCACTTTGGGTATGAGTGTACAAATGGATACGTACAATGCCGAACTACATTTTCTTTGAAAATGACTCTCCCCTTTAACCTGAACAGCTTCCAGTGCCATTTGATGTTGAGAAAGTGAGTTATGTTCATTCTCCACACATTTTTTTTTTCTTTTGGCTATGCCCAGTGGAGACATAATGAATATAGGAGAGAATTATGATGGAACATGAGCTGTGCGAATGTTATGAATAGTTATCATTATGGGAAACTCTTATGAATGTGTCAGCCGCAAGAAAACTGCTTTGCATTTTGAACCAAGTGTTCTGAGAGCGGTTATCCTTGTAGTAAGGAAAAAATGTTTTAGTCATGCAAGAGTCTCATGCATCATGCACATCCATCAAGAGGGAGTTTGGTATGTCTCAAATACAATGTGCATCACGGAAATGGAAGAAAAACAACTTTCATAGTCAGAGTGAATTATCTCTTGTGACAAACAGTGGACAAGGAGTCTGAGAGCATTTGGTCTGGCCTCCGAATAACCCAAACCATTTCGGAAGTCATATTGAGTTTATTCGAGAAGACAAGCAACACTAGTTAAAAAAAAAGCTAAACAAAACAAAAAAAAAACTGTGCCATTGTAACAACTAAAATGCGGAAAAGTTTTGTACCGGAAGCTGATATGAACAAGTTGGGATTTTTTAAAATCTTCATATCAAAAAAAGAACAAAATTGTCTAAATATAAAAACACGAGATCACCTGGTTTTATAAAATACCATCAGCAAATAATTAAAAGAACAGACATTAAGAAAAAATCAACATTTCAGAAGGGTCAACTGAGGTTGAACCTTGTTCCCGCATCACACCTAAAGTGTTTTTCCATTTCCTTCGTGCATGTTTAAGCATTTTGCGAGCTCACCCGTTTATTATTCAGATCTTATTCGAACATCGGATTGTTGTACAGTATGTCAGGAATCATGTTCACCACACCCAATTTTAACATAAGCAAAAAACGTTTTTGCAGGATGTGCGTGCCTTGCTGACACTGGGTCCCAATATGGTGTACAATTTCTATTTAAGTGCATCAAAAAGAATACAAAAGAATCTGCACTAGCTTTGCTAATGTGATGCGCTTTACACTCTTCTTTGCAGCCTTAAACGAGATTTACGATCTTGGGCCCAGGAGGAACAAGAAGAGGAGAAATAGTGTCAAAAATGAAAGTAAAAGTGAATAAATGTTTTTTAAAATCTTTGCCTGAGAATATTGTGTTTCTGGGCTAACAGTTGGTGCCATAATTATTGTAATAATAATAAACAAGATACCGGAACTCCCAATTTCTTCTGATGGTGGTTTGTACCTTGCATGGCAGCTTTCACCGTCAGGTACGAGAGTGTGTGAATGGGTGAATGGGTGTACCAACGTACAGAGAAAAGCGCCATATAAGTTGAGTCCATGTACCATTTTTGTTTCCAGATAATTTATCCAAGTGGAGACACATTAATGGTGAAAAGTGTGGGTTCAAAGACAGAGCCTTGAGGTAGACCGCAGGTGAATTTGATGTAGACTTCCCAGTTCTCAGAACCATATATTCTGTCTTGTTTATGAGGAATGAATGAAACCAGTTGAAAATACATATATATAACCCCACAAATAGCACAATTCCAGTAATCCTTAATTAAAGATACTAGATAACTGTAAAGCATCAATTTAAAAAAAACAAAACACACATCTATTTTTATGGTGTTCTGATTTTGTTTGTGTTCGGTCGACAAGGTCAAAGTAATAGAGCACAATAATATGCTGCAAACATTCTCCTTCACTGAAACTGAAGGTTTTGTAATGCAACTTTAATCAATAAACTTACATACGTATTCCACCTGGGAAGGTGTTCATCCCCATGTGAAAAAGTCTGGAGTGCAGTTTTGACCTGATCAGGTCTAATGTTTACAAGATAAATCCCAATGGTGCAATTATTCCTGCACAAAAAAAATCCCGAAAAAACAAACAAAAACAGAAAAGGGCAGCATTAAAGTTTGTTTGAGTGTGCCAATTAGTGGCTAATTTATAAAATAAAACTCATTCATCAAAAAAGTAGTATTTGATGCGTAAAAAAAAAACCTGCCACAATTCACAATCATTAGCTTTTATATCAATATTTACCACCGAGAATTACATAAAAAATATCTGCATATGTAAATTACTTCATTAGGATTCTTGTGATGTTTCTAGAATTTATTATCAAATTAACAATTGAACCAAAAACGCTTAAAGAATGAAAAACGCATAAATACAAAAGTATTATTTACAACGACCTGGATTTGATGAGAAACAGCATCTCAAAACAATGCAAATATGGTACGTTGGATGACTTTTTTTTTGATGATTATTGACACCATTTGTACTTCTAGTCATGGATCTCAAACCCTAACTCAGTAGTAGATACCTTTTGACATCTCTTTAAGTAGTTCTCCTTGTTCGTGACACTACTTCCTTCCATGTTTTTCAAGTGTAGGGTGTTTAATATTTTATTCAGCCATTTCGTTGCCATACCAAAAAAGCTCAATTTATCTTTGTTGACTCTGTAAGGAGTGCATTTGACTCACTTTACACCGTGACTTAAAAGGGATCCAGGTTGCGTGAGAGGAGATAAATAGTAATGGAACTAGGAGTGTGTCTTTTAGGTGATTCTTAATTTTGCTTCTAGGGCAGTATGGCCAATCGGTCACAGATAGAGACACATTTTTTTTTTTCAGTGTTACTACAAAAAGACATATTAAACACACGGGTACACCTGGACATCCCTCATTCCTCCCACATACACCTCTGTGTATGTGGGAGGAATGACATAATGACAGAAATGAGCAGGACCACAACATAGTCATTTCCAACAATAAGCATTGCATGCTTTTTCACACACAAAAATTTTCAAACCACGCTGCAGCCTTGAACGGTTAAAAATCTGAGAAGTGAAAATTTTTGAATAAAAATGAAGTTGCCAACTTATGCCGTTGGATAATGCTTGTGCATGTTTGTGTGTACACTTGTGTGTGCGTTTGAATGCAATCTGACTCTGGTTGCTATGGTAACATTTGAGAGTGCCTTTAAAATAAGATACACAGAAACAATAAAGAAAAGCCAAAAAAAAAAAAGCTCAAAATATTATTCATCCACAAATTTTGTATCGGGCTGAATTAGAAGAAGCCTAATTGTTGGTTATGGATCATGGTAAAACTTTCTTGCCACTACTTGGACCCTTTGTTGTTGTTTTTATTTTTTATTTTTACATACTTAAGTCATCCCTCAATGGTGAAATTTGTCTGCTGCATTACACCGCAGGAGGCTGCCAGAACAGAGCCAATGGTGGGAGAAACAGGGGGTTAGGTGTCTTCCCCAAGGACACCTAAACATGAGCTCAGTGGGATTCGACTCCGAAAACTTCCGTCAAACTTCCGGTCCAAGAGTGAAGATTCTACGACTGAGCTATCGCCTCCACTTCAAACGCTTTGGTAAGGAAGAAATTTTCTGAGACAGCCTCTGTTTGCATGGCTGTGTTCTTTACAATTTTTTTTCAAATAGATGTAAATTTTTTCCATATGTTTTGTAGTACTTACATTTAACAAAAAAATTCAATTTAATTATGGGGACATATTTGGCTTTACTGTGAATGTGGTGTAAGAACCACAGGTTGGAGTCTCTTGTTCTGAATCATCTGCTCCCATTGTTTCATTAGGTGGTCACCCAGTATACCAACTAAAATGATCATTATTAAAGCAACTTTTCACCAAAATTATTATTGAAATAGCTCTTATGTAACAATTTTGATAAGAAAACATGAACGTTTCAATACAACATTAGATGCAATATATTATTTTTGTGTTTTGGTTCTGGTAAATAACTGAAAGTAGCTTGTAATTTTCTAGAAATTAGATTTTGACTTTTTTAAAACTATTTGATCCCACTACAAATTTCTTTCAAGTTTTTTTTTTTTTTTTACTTCTATGTCTGTACTCATAGAACAATTTTAAGGGACATTATAGAAATATGATGTAATACAACATTCTTTTTTTCAATTTTCCCTCTAAGCTCGTCTTGGCTGGATTCCTATTCAAGTTTGAAAAAATTGGGTACACTGAGAGAAAAATCAATTCGATCCATGCCCGGAGGCTGCTTTCAGGGGCTCCTAAACCTGCATTTCCTATGTCCTCATAAATTTATTGCCTGTCTCAAAGTCCTTTGTGCAGTAGCACAGGTGAATGTCAATCTGAAATAGCAAAGAGAAAATGACTGAAAAGGAATAATCTCACTGCCATGTAAGATGTTGTCTTTTAGGTTCTTGTGTCATTTTAAATAGGATTTGATTTGTGTCACATACAAAGTGCTATGGAATATGTGCAAATTTTGTCTCTAGGAAACACTAATGAACACCTTAGAGAATTCCCTGCGTCAATGTGCATATTTAATTGATCAAAATGATTGAATGTGACCCATAAGTTGCCACTTAACCAATAAAAATGACTACCATTGAAAAGCACATTTATCACTTCGGTATATGTATACAATGCAAAGTTAGAATGGTTCCGTACACAAGAAAACAATGTAATCCTAAATTCCTTTACAAACTTTTTAAAACTACCCAAGGTTGGGTTTTTGAAAAGAAGTAACCTCAGGCTAACTTTGCATAACCCTAATTTATGTACGTTTATATAATTTGCATAGACAGGGAAAGGCTTTAGCTTGTAAAAACACGAGCTATTTCCCAGGTTATGAGAAAAGAATTATTAAAAAAGGTGATATTGCACTATACGGAACAAAAACTGAGTTTTTTTTTCATCTTTCAGTACAATCAGAGACTTGTCTCCTGGGAAGCGGAGCTGTTTCTCCTCTGTCGCCTCCTCTGTCATCCATGCTGAAAAGGAGGGACCTTGGTGGGGAGCAGAGCACATCAAGTGATGAAGACATCCTTAGTAAGGAGGACTGAGGGTGGGGGGTGAATCTCACACTTCACAGCATTCATACAACCATAAGCAGACAACGTGGGAGGCACAGTGCTTCATATCAGACAAACATATCGGTGCAGGAAAACAAAGAGATGCATCATGAAAGACATCACACAGGTATTCCAAAGCAATAGTTTAAAGACTTTTGGAAGCTTTTGAAGATTTATTCTTCAATATTTTAGTGTTGTGCTTTGAACACAAACTGCTGATATACTGGAAGATTATTCAAACCAAGATACATTTCCTTTTAAATTGAAAGCTACAAAAAACTTTTAAGTTCCAACAACCTTGACCTTGTCTCAACCACTATTTGATCCAACTCACTTGTGCTAGTCTGTACAGTATCCTACACTAACTGATAGTGGTGTGCTGTCCTCCATCACTATTCTGTCTTGACCGGGATAATGCATCTAAGGAAGGGCATTCTGAGATGATATATGCATGACAGGGAGGCGAAGTTCTGCCTTATGGGATTTAATCAATATCCTCTGATGCTACATGGAGAAATTTTTTATCTTTTTACTGCAACAAGTCAATGCTCTGCACTTCTAATATCTGCCGTTTAATAATGAGATTTCACACACGGAGCTGCCTGCCTGCCGTAGACATCTGAAACAAAAGTTCACCTTGTAAAAATGTGAATATGCAATGACTAATTATTAAGATCACAGATATGTCTTCTTTGATTTCTGCTAATGATAAAATCCAATCATTTAATGCATGTTTGTTTATTTTTGTTGGCTGGCTGTGTAATATGCTGGACATGAAAACAGGATTACTCATGAGGCTGAAGCATTGGCATGCGTTAGCCACCCCACTGACTAGCGCCTGGTGAATGTCAACTGAATGAAGAGCCACAGGATAAAAATGGCTTGAAGTTATAGTCTATCTAATTCAACAAATCTGACTTCAAATGTGTTGTTAATGTTTATATCCCCTTTAATGACCCAATGATAAATGATCTTTTAGATTTTTTTTTTTACCATGCTAATGAGTGAAAGGATGATGATGTGCTTGTACGAATTTCTCAGTGGAGATGCTTTAATTTGTTAAGAACAAGACAAAAAGTGATTAAGCCTAATTGGAGAAAGACAGCCGTTGATCTATTGTTCTGTCTGAGAGGAAAACACATCCCTCTTTGTGTTCATGCGACTTTTTTTCAGTGTCATGTCTATTGAGTGCTTTGTGTTGCTCATGTTGGAACATCAAATGCAACAGATGGGAATGTGAAACACGGCATAAATGAGAGTGAAACAAAGACTTGACAGATGCCCTGAGAAAATTTCTGAAAAGTTGAAAAAAACTGTTGTTTCTTTCTTTCTGAAATGCAGTTGAACCAGTTTAGATCAGTTTATTCTTGTTTTAAACAGTTATTTACTTATTGACTTGAATATACTTTATTTATCCCCCAAAGGGAAATTTCAGTGCTGTAGTGTTACATTTATACAATCTTATACAACGCTTTGGATGGCAACTAATTGCAAGTTTGAAAGTGAAAGGTAAATAGTTTGATGGAGGATGGCAAGAATGATTTTCTGTAACGTTCCTTTGAGCAGTGGGGTTGAAGAAGTCTTATAATCTGCTCAACAACTCCAACCACGTTTTTGTAATGGTCCTACCCCAATCTGGCACTTTTCCTTTACTCTTATTTTGTCCTATCTCAATGTCTCAATGTGGTCTCAAATGTCTCTTCTTGATGTTTACACTTGTGTCTTGTTTCTCCTCTCTTTTTCTTTTTTTTGTCATCTCATCTGTTGTATTGTTCATGACTGGTCCTGCTGAGCATGCTCAGGACTCCAACCTGCTCAGGTTGGCTACCAGTCTGACCTGCCTGACTTTCTTCTCTAACCATCCCTCTCCTCAAAAAACAAACAAACAAAAAAATACCGGTTATAACTACGTACAACAAACTGTACACATATCAGTAGAGAACAATTCTAATATGCTTCCCAAAAACACAGTGTTTTATGGTCTCTTGGGTTTTGCTTCAACATCAATAACTTCAGTTTTGTGTAAATAGGCTCTAAAATTATGCATAATTAATTATAGAAGTCTATTATCGAAGCAGACCTATTTCAGACTGGGTGCGGTTATAATTAAGTCTCCCAACGCCTTAGAGCCCATCTCTGCTTCTAAGGTTATACACAACAATCCTACTTCCTTATGAAGGGTATCCTTTAAATTACATCTTTAAGCTTTTCAAAAGGTTAGATGAAAGCATTTGTGAAATTACGTGACAAGATGTTTAAACACAAGGCTATTAAGGTGCTCTTTATAAAGCAGGGAAGTCACAAGCAAACGGTCATCTAAGTCGGAGAAGTACACAGCAGGCTTCTGTTCCTTAGACAGTCGGCACATCAAGCAAGCACTGACTCGCCAAGGTCAGGTTCAGCTCTTAGGGGGCAAATAACCTTTCTTGTAATCTTTGGAATGTCATAGGAATCACTTTGGGTAATAACAAATAATGACCACATCTTGTCCATTGGGAAAGAGGTATTGATCTATTTTCACTCTCCGACCAGTGAAATTATGACCTCTGCTTTATGAGAACAGATGTGTCATTGTTTACAGAATGAAACCTCGTGAACCATCGGGGGCCCTGAACAGGGCCCATAACCCCTCCCCACTACCCATGGGTGTCAAAATGTTGAAGTCAATAGTTCTCAAGTACATCTCGAGATGGTTAAATGCCGAGCTATATTTTCCCATTGGAATTGAAAAAGTTAAAAGTAATATTGTTGAATTGATTTTTTTTAGACTGTTTGAAGTATGAATTTAATGTTACAGAGAGAAGTAACTACATATACAAGAGTACTTTGTCGTCCTAACAACGCCAAAGCTGTCCAGGTTATGTTTGTCCACGGTGGATGTTGAAAGTGTGAGCAGCTTTTTTATATAATCTACTGTTTTGTTTCTTCACACAAGAAAAATGGAACAGCTTGACTTTAAAGTTACTCAGCAAACCATCTCATATGTCATTGAGAGAGTGTAAGTTATTTTACATGAACATCAGCTTTGCTAGTTTTTTGCCCCTGGCCACTTTCTCTAGAGCTCCATTCTGATGACATATCCTTCCCTGTTTGACAGTTTGTTCGGTCTGTAAAAATCCTCAGCTTGGAACCATGGGTCCCACCGCACAACAGTTTGAAGATGTAGGTGAAACAAACAGGCTTTACTACAGTACATGTGAATTCAAAAATATATATGAGCCAAGATGTGCTCCAGTGGTATGTACCTTCCATACAGACAAGGGAACAAGATTATCTTTTCCTGCCGAACTCCTCGGCCATCTTCCTTATTCAATCCACATTCAGCAATAAGGGGTTCTTCTTCCTCTAATTGCACATCAGAGTCCAAAATAATCTTGTTTTGTCTGCTCAGCTGCCTAAATGTTGGCTGAGAACTTCTGAGCACTTGACTCTATACTCTCAACATTCTTTTTTGCCAAAACATGGTCAACTCAATGTGGAGCATGAACGGTATAGAACATCAGTAAAGTGTTACTTTTACGATATGACTTAACTTTCACTCTTCACTGGTTATTTTTTTGTTTACGAAAAGGATTACTGAAATTTAAATAAAAATGTATTAAGTAATCATACATTAACTTCCAGTAAGTATTTCTTTTGATTTGAAAGGCAAAACCAAAACAAGCCACAAACGCTTGTCGAGTATCCACAAAGAATTGCTGGTCCATCTGTGATAGATTTTCTAGCGCATAGTTCAGAGTACTCTAATTCTCCTCATCAGATATTTACATAGGATCCCAAATGGGATCTCCCTACCCGATAGTTCCCTAATTCACATAGGTAGGTGTCATGATCCCCTCTCCTGCCACCAAAGGGAACCCTGGCTGTTCCTCATTACCCTGATTAGAGTCTCCTGAGATGGATTACTGATGCCACACATCTGTGGACCCCACCATCTATTTAAGGGCAATCACTCTGGACTTCCCTGTCGGGTCATACCATCCCTTCCAGCCACGTCTCCCTGGTTGCCTGGCCACGGACACATTCTGATGATAAGCTTTTGCTTACTCTTTTCCCAGTATTAATGGACTGCCAAATGAAAACAAACCATGTTTTCTTTCTGCAATTGGGTCCTTCTCTTTCCACCTTCACACCGCTTCCTGACACCAGGAAACCACATTCTTGCTCTTTTAGTTTTATTTCAGCTTCATTGGTTGGATTATGTTAAATGCTCTTTAAAAATCAATGGACATTATTCCCTCAGTTGTGTTGGGTCTATCCAGGGAGGAATGAGCCCTCTAAACCAGATGAATCTTTGCATCGTAAACCCCAAGTGCTCCATCTAGAATCTGTGTAGCCTCAGGAGATCGCCGCTTAATAGTTCTCACTGGCTGTTGAATTATTGACTTCTATGTTGGTGTAAGCAGGACACAGTGTGGTCTGACTTGACCACTGGGGTTGGAGCAGTGGGACTATTGTTTGTCATGATGGTTGCAGACTAGATCAATTATGTATTGTCTTTTGTTGTGTAACTAACAAACTGGGGGACAAAAAAAAGGTGGAATGTAAATGTCTGAGAGTCATTGTTAAAGTTACTCGTGATTGTCATAAAGGCACCAGCATGTTTCTTGTTGACATGCCATCGCCAAGTTGATGATGGTACTTTGTATTTGGCACCTATGGCTTTCTGGGTAGAGGAATGTAGAGAGCGATGGGAATCACACCAGTAATCCTGTGATAAATAATACAAAGTCCTAGAGCCAGCAGCTCCAAATCCTGGTTGCTGAAGCATTCTTTGACAGAAACATTTCCCGGATTGCACCACCTACAGTTCACAAACACAACCATATCTTCAGCTCTTCTTTTGCTCCTGGCAGTGGCGTCTCTGTCAGGGATTGCAACGATGCAGTCTAGAATTTGTTCATTTTGACATGATTCAGAGAATCACAAGATGTATACCTCACAATATATACTCTGTCTGGATGGTTCTTTGTTTTTATTTTCTATGAACCCTGTTTTCTTCATCATGATAGCTTTAAGCATGTTTTTTTTTTTTTTTTTACCACCGTAACCAAGGTTTCTAAGCATCACTAGGAGTCTCACATTTAACATTGTGTATGGTTTTAAGTACAGTTATAAGCCAATTTTTTGCAAGCAGATGCAAAAAATGTAAAACTGAATGAAAATCCAATAAGTTTCAAGAAACATGAAAATAACAAAGTCTTACCTTAATGATCCCTAAAATCAACAAGTTCAAGAGACTAAGACAGTCAAACAGCTAAAATATTTCAGTATTTTCCTTCGATAAACTCCTCAACCCTGACCTTTGGTTCAAATGTTGACTTTGAACTTTGAAAACAGCAGCGCATCTCAACCATAAATTATCATACAGAAACATATCAGTGATTACATTGACAAGCACACAACTGCATAATAATGTGTTCAAGTTGGGAAGTAAACTTAATAGAATAACTAAATGCTAATTTATGGATTTATCTCAAAACTGCATCACAATTTATTGTTTGATGCAGCATAGACAGCATGTTTACCATCCATCTGTCTTCAAAATTGTGTTTTCCAGTATTGTAGAAGACTGGTCCCGGAACAAAACAATAGGCAGGGTACACTCTGCCTATTGTGTACCCTGCCTACATCCAACATGTTGCATGCGCATGCAACATCCAACATGTTGCATGTGCATGCAACATCCAACATGTTGCATGCAACATCCAACATGTTGCATGCGCTGATACTTATAATAAACTATCACTTATAATAAACTATCATTTTAAAAAGTGGGGATTGTCTGGTTGATGAATTGTCCTGACTCTTTTCTAACTCAAGGAAGACATGATTAACAGACTATCATTGAAATCCACCATTCAGACAGCCTGAAATGAATAATTACTTGACTAAAAAGTCACTGAACCCTCTACATCTCCTTGAATAATCAGGCTTACTAAAACCAGAATTGTGCTGATGTTGCACAATAAACCAATAAAAAGTTTTATATCTTTAAGCTAAGAGTCAAGGACATTGAGACATGAAGCTAAAAGTTCAGGGTTTAGCGTAACAGCGTGTTTGAATTTCTTGGCAGTGGAGTCATTAAAATTATAATTCTTATTTATGAAGTCCTTTTAAAAAATTAAACTATTCACCATGTACTGCTTCCTGTTAATTAAGTTTTCGCCTCCTATTTTCTTTTTCTCTTCTTTCTACTTTTTTCTTCACTTCCCACTGAACTTGACATACTAAGAGGTTATGAATAATTCTGTTTTAGTTTAGATGGCAATTAGCCCACAATGCCAGAGGCCATTCTACTCTATTTCTTGTCAAGTTGCAATTTAAGACCCAGCTGAGTTTGGGCTCTCCAAGAATCATATGACCCGATCATTTTTTATTTATTTATTTTTTTTACCTCATTCGAACAAGAAATAGTTAACTGAGTAAATTTTCAACAACGGATGCCAAGGGAGTGTTGAGACAAAAGCATAAAATTGGCCGTATAAAGTGTTAGATCAAGAGTAGAGATTTTATTAGGAAGACAAAAGAAAAAGCATACACAGAATGGGAATAAAAAAAAAATCTCAGGGTCATAAAATGTGATAATGAGTTGGTATTGTGACATGCTGTTTCCCTCCAGTGTTCCACTAAATTTATCTTTTACTAATTGGCCACAAGACCACACAGAGTTCAGCTTTTATTCCTTTTTCACTAGTTTCCTTAAAGAAAAAAAAAAGCTGAGATTAATGTATCATCAACTGTCATTAGGGACTTTAATTTATTAATTACGCCAAGGACGAGGCTTTAAACAAAAGGCTTAAAATCTTTTGTATTTATCAAATGAAACAAGAACAAAGGTAGATCATGATAACTATGATTAGAAGATAAAAGAGATTATGTTTGAAGGACAAGATGCAAAGCCCAAGGTAACCAACAACAAAGCAACAAGATTAATAAATGCATACATTTTTATAAATGTGGATTAAGGAATTTGTCAACATCTTTCTTCTAAGACCGACCTCCTGGTTTTAGGATTAAAATACTTCCCAGTTTAAACAGATGCACCTGCATGATAAAGTTTTTTTTTTTTAATCCCCACAAAAATAATCATTTTTTAAATGTACAGAAACATTTCAAAGAAACATGTTGATTAATTATTGATGTCACATGGATTGTCAAACAGGCACTACAGAGCTGCAGTTCTACTTTATTAACCTGCTATTGATTAGCAGGTATGCCTCTCAAATATAAGGCATAAACTGAATGAACTTATTCCTACAATTAGTCCAGAGCAGGCTGAAGCTGCAGAAATGAAAGCTTCTCTAAAAACGTCTGTAACATTAGATTGTTTCACTGCTATAGACCAAACTGAGCTAACAGATGTTATTACATGCTCGAAAACATCAACCTGTCTTTTAGATCCAATTCCAACTAAGCTTTTCAAAGAAAACTACCTGTAATTAACAAACCTATTTTAACTATAATAAATTCATCCTTAGAAACAGGATATGTTCCACAGTTATTTAAGCATGCAGTTATTAAACCGCTTCTAAAAAAGACCAATTTAGATCCCAGCATTCTGGCCAACTATAGACCAATATCAAATTTACCTTTTATGTCTAAAATTCTAGAAAGAGTTGTAGTTAAGCAGCTGAACCGTCACCTGCAGGAAAATAGTCTTTTTGAAGAATTTCAATCAGGGTTTAGATCACACCGCAGCACAGAAACTGCGCTAGTTAGAGTGACAAATGACCTTTTATTAGCCAAAGAAAAGGGACTAATTTCAATCGTAGTTCTCTTAGACCTTAGTGCAGCCTTTGACACAATTGACCACAGCATTTTACTTCAAAGGTTAGAATATGACTTAGGGATCAGAGGAGCAGCTCTTCAATGGTTTAAATCTTATTTATCTGATAGATACCAGTTTGTTCATGTAAATGATCAGTCCTCTACTTCTACCAAAGTTAGTTTTGGTGTGCCTCAGGGCTCAGTTCTTGGACCTATTCTGTTCATGCTCTACATGCTGCCTCTGTGAAACATAATCAGAAAACACAGTATTAATTTTCACTGTTACGCAGATGATACACAATTGTACTTATCAGTCAAACCTGACCAGAGTGACCATATAGAAAAACTTAATACCTGTATCAGGGACATAAAGACTTGGATGACAATCAATTATCTCCTTTTAAACTCAGATAAGACTGAAGTTATTGTAGTAGGTCCTAAAAATCTGAGAGATGTTTTTACTGACCAAGCAGTGTTCTTCGACGAAGTAACTGTGGCCTCTGACCTCACCGTTAGAAACCTAGGAGTTTTATTTGATCCAGATTTATCATTTAAAGCTCACATAGCTCAGACTTGTAAAACTGCATTCTTTCACCTTCGCAACATTTCTAGAATCCGAAATATCTTATGTAAAAGTGATGCTGAAAAACTCATCCATGCATTTGTTACATCGAGATTGGATTATTGTAACGCTTTGCTCGTAGCATGCCCTAAGTCTTCCCTAAAAAGTCTTCAGCTGGTTCAAAATGCAGCAGCAAGACTATTAGCAGGAACTCATAGAAGAGATCATATTACTCCCGTGCTAGCGTCTCTCCATTGGCTTCCTATTGAGTTTAGGATCAAGTTTAAAATCATCTTACTAACCTACAAGGCCCTAAACGGCATGGCTCCATCTTACATTAGTGAACTTATAGTACCTTATCAACCAAGCAGAACACTCCGCTCACAAAATGCAGGGCTGTTGGTGGTTCCTAGGATTTCAAAAAGTACAGTTGGAGGTAGAGCCTTTAGCTACCAAGCTCCAGTTTTATGGAATAAGCTCCCAGCTCAAGTGAGAGAGGCAGACAGTGTTCTTACATTTAAAGGGAGGCTTAAAGCATTCCTGTTTGAACAAGCTTATCAACAGGCCAGATAGAAACAGACTCAATTAGCTGATATAATTAATAGTTGGCTGCTAGGTAGTAAAAGCTGGGGAAAGTATGGTACATTGGGGTTCTGTCCTCTATTTCTATCTACTATTCTCTGCCAGACTGTCTTGGCTCTTTCCCCGTACCCCCTACTCTAACCCTCTACCCTAAACCCCTGGCTTTCTATCTCATTCATTGTTCTAAATTGTCTGTTTATTTAGAATTACACTGCTAGTTGGTACAATACAATTCACATGTTGTCCACCTCTCTCCCTCCTCTCTGGGAGAGAGCCCCATCCAGGACTCTGCGTTCCTGTCCTGGGCATGGCCACACCGAGGAGACCTCCGCGCTTCTTCTTCCCCGCTCCATCAGGACGAAATCCATCTACTCATCCCCGCCGTGGGCATCGCTGGGCTGAGGAGTCTCCCGTGTCTCCATCAGGATGAAGAACATCTACTCATCCCCATTCTGGACATCTCCGGGCTGAGGAGTCCCCCAGTGTTTCCATCAGGATGAAGAACATCTACTCATCCCCGTACTTGACATCTCCGGGCTGAGGAGTCCCCCAGTGTTTCCATCAGGATGAAGAACATCTACTCATCCCCGTACTTGACATCTCCGGGCTGAGGAGTCCCCCGTGTTTCCATCAGGATGAAGAACATCTATTGACTTCTTTAGATATTTAGCTGTAGATTAGAATAAGCTAATATTTAAACAATAATCTTTGACACATTGTTTGCTCGTCCCGGGGGAGGGATCTCTCTTTCACGTGGATCCCCATGAGGTTTCTTATTTTTTCCCCACTGATGGGTTTTTTAGGAGTTTTTCCTCACCGAGAAGGAGAGTCTAAGTGCATTAATGTGCTAGTCTTGTTTAGTTAGCATTTGTTAGTTATTTTTCTTGTTGTGTATTTGTGTTAATACATTCCTCTTTTTCTTGTGAAGCCCATTGAGACGGACATTCTGTGATTTTGGGCTATACAAATAAAATTGAATTGAATTGAATTGAATTGATGTCTGATTTCTTGCGTTCTTGGGTGTCACAGAAAATGGCTATTGAGTAAAAGAAAATAGTTGATTTAATAAGAAAGTTAAAAAAAAAATCTGATTTAAAACTACTTTGCACATGTCTGTAATTGATTTGCTGTTGCCATGGCAATAACGAACTAGCCCACCAACGATTATTGTGTCGAGTGTCTGTGCTCATTTAAATTCTGACTACCAGACCAGCTTGCTTGGCTTGGAGAGTGGCACGTTTCACCACAGGGAGTGCTCCTAATGTATTAAACAAGGATTTCATTCATTCAGAGGGGAAATAATTTACACCAGAAGACATCAAAATGATAATAATAATAAGAACAGCAATAATCACTGTATCAATAATAATTAATACTCCAATTTTATAAACTGCAATTGTTCACGTTCTCTTACACTTTGTTAATAAACAATATCTTTTAGTCCAACTTCTCAATAAAAGCCGTAAAGTTCCTCATGTCGGTGGTTCAACAACAGAGGAATGGGTTCATAACTTTGCATAGAAAAAAATAAAAATAAAAAAAAATAAAATGAATTTTTTTTTTTTTTTTTTTTTTATTTAACTTTGCATGGAAGCAAGCCGGACTCCCATCTTTACAATAAATGCCCCAAAACTAGACTTTTTTTTTGTCAAAACATTTTTATTAAAAAAAACCCCAAAAGTTTAAATTCTTCCCTCACATACTTTATTCTACTAGAATACGTTTAACAAAAAAAAAAATACTTTTGAGTCAGTTTTGATTAAAACCTTTACAAAAAGTGCAGATGGATTGAATAAAAAATAATTACTGTTACTATGCAGTAAATTTGATATTAATGAAATCAAATTGTTTTTGCAAAGCACTTTTCCAACATAAAGTTACAAAAAGTAACTAAACACACCAAATAAAAACTTAAACAACATTAAAATCCAGATCATTAAAAAAACAATAAGTCAAAACCTAAAATTTTGTAAAAATCACACACATTCAAAACACTGCATACATGTATCAACATTCACAAACCGTCCCGCCCTCTCCCCAACACAAACACACCTCTCCCGAGCCTTCTGCTTCCCCAACTGCTCCCCCCATTTCACCTAAACCACTAGCTACTGTCTCCTTAACTGAAATAAAAATAAAGATCTGGCCTGATGCTGCTGTGAAGAAATAATAACTGGGGATCTATTAGCTCCTTCAGAAGTTATGGCTACCCATAGATTACATGTATACTAACCCATCACAGCTACACAATCAAAGATGTTTTGCATGATTATCATAATTTTTATATAAAGAATTTAGTTATAAAAGTTGTACAGAATAAACTGTGTTAAATACCTTATTATTACTGTATCCAAAGTAATGTGTTTGACCTCATGGTGAAACAAATATTGATATTTCCCAAAGTTATTCTTCTAAGTGTATCTTTCCAAGGATTGTGATAGAAAAATCATTAATTAAAATTTATTTTGACCCATCACCTAAAAGACAAAATGCATCTTCAAACGGACTGATAGCCTGACATAAGATAATTCATGCTGATTTTCTGTTGCTCCCTCAGAGCAAACAGTCAAAGATAGATTTTCTGCACCAAATGCAAATGGTTAAAAAATGAATTTTCTGCAGTACAAGTAAAATCAAACAGCTGCAAATGCAAATTGCATTCAATGTATTTATTGACTTTTAAAGACGCACTAAGTTTGTTCGGTTCAGTAACATATGATCATCTTATTGAGACAACATGTCTCGGCCGGCAACAGAAAATGTCCAACCTAACATTAAAGTTCCTTAAAAGCATATGTTTCTTTTGTCAGATTTTTTTCAAAAACTTTTGCTAATCACGCCTTGATTCAAACATTTTCCAATTGCAGCAGCATGTAATTCTTTTCGAACTTTTCTTTTGAATACTCATCTGTGTGAGACTTTTTTTTAAAACCAAAATACACCACAGGATTTTAAAAACTGCGCCTGTGTTGTACTAATTACTGATAAGGGTTTGGGTTACGGGGACAGTGGCCTTACCCGTGAAGCCCAGACTCTCCTCAACCCAGCCACATCTTACAGATAATCTAGGAGATATGGTCCATCCAGGAGGTCTTGACTCTGGGTGTTCTACAGATAGGAAAACTCTGAACACACAAGGTGTCTTTGAGGTAGAATGGGTTAAGGTTAGAGTTAGAGCTCCTTTAATCAGAGAGAGCTCTACTCTGATTTCCTCCAAGATGGCAGAGCTGCTCACCTCATCTCTGGACAAAAGCCTGGCCATCCTGCGGCGTAAGTCAATTTTGAATACTTGTATTTGGGATTTTGTACTTTCTGTTATTTTCGGCCCAGGTACGAAAAACAATTCCAACTGCTGTCATATGCTGGACTCACCTGTGTCCTGTACGTGTGTGAAAGTTTATATTATACATGACATATTTTTATGTTATTTTCTACCAACAAGCTGGCATATTTCATTGGAGTTTACGGTCTCTGTACTTATTTTTTTTTTAAAAATTACAGTTCCTTGTTTTTTTAAGACACCACGCTCTGACCAGGTTTTCTTTAACACTAACCGTTGCACACTCAGAATAGGAAAAGCATTTCTCTAAAAGATCTCGCCGTGTTGCAGCAACTCTGCACTGTGCAGAAATACACTGATAACACTCAAATTTTGCCATTTTTAGGGCACAGCTACAGATGTTCCTATGTGATAACGTCTACCTGCGAAAAACAAATGCGAGCGGAAAAAGAACACATCACCTTGGTAACCTTTTTGCTTTAATTCTGAAGACAGAAAGGCAAAAAGTTGAAAATCCTTTTGTACTTTGTTCTCACACATGACTGATTCACTGTGAAGTGTGCACATTTTTATGTTTACATATTATGGTGTGCATTGCTAGTTTACGTCAAGTATTACTACAATGTTACTAATTCAAAATGTGCAAATATGTTTTTACATTGTGGCAAAAACCTGCCCATTATCCCACATAGATGTTTTTACCCCTAAAACATTTACTTTCTTGGTGGAGAGAGCCACATTTATACCAACCTGTGTCAGGTTTGTCCTTCCGGCACCTCACATACAACTTGAAAACTCACACATTTTGAGTGATCATCAGTTTTTTTTTCCTGCCTGCAGGCTTTTACCACAAACAAGTTTTCAATCTTTGTCCAAACCTCCCAACCTGCTGACTTTAAACAGTGCCTCTATCCTTGCCCTGCACTCACTAAAGCACTTTTAGTGTAAATATACATTGACAAGTGTGGATAACAGAGTAGTAAAATGTGTTTGCTAAGCTTAAGCACAGTTCTGGTACTCACACATGACCGTAAGAAAAATATTCCCTGAAGCCAGGACGACCTTCTCTCTTGTTGCACGGTCGTAAATGCCCACATGGCATTCGTAAGGGCCGTTGTCTGAAATCCGCACTTCCGGGAGCCTGAAAAATACAACAGTTACCTTCAAAGATGGTTTCAAACAGGGGGTATCAAACTCAGGTCCTTGAGGATCACTGTCCTGAAGCTTTTCATTCTGTCCTTGTGTCAAACTTGACTCAAATAAAGCTCGTATCTGGTAACTTATTTTTTAGGTTACAGTTAAAAGTTAAGTTCCATTCACTATTTTCACATTTTTAGACATGACAGTTTATTTTTCAGTATGGGTGCACACTACACAGTTAGTTGAGTCATTTTGTCTTTTGGATTATTTTACGGAGCGGGAGATCGACAGGCGGATCGGTGCGGCATCAGCAATAACTAGGACGCTGCATCGGTCCGTCGTGGTAAAGAGAGAGCTGAGCCGAAAAGCAAAGCTCTCTATTTACAAGTCGATCTACGTTCCAACCCTCACCTATGGTCACCAGCTGTGGGTGGTGACCGAAAGAATGAGATTGCGGGTACAAGCGGCTGAAATGAGCTTCCTCCACAGGGTGGCTGGGCTCTCATTCAGAGATCGGGTGAGGAGCTCTGCCATCCGGGAGGAGCTCGGTGTCGAGCCGCTCCTCCTCCAGGTTGAGAGGAGCCAGGTGGGGTGGTTCGGGCATCTCGTCAGGATACCCCCCGAGCGCCTCGCAGACGAGGTGTTTCGGGCACGTCCCACCGGGAGGAGACCCAGGGGCAGACCCCGGACCTGCTGGAGAGACTATGTCTCACAGCTGGCCGGGGAACGACTTGGGATCCTTCCGGGTGAGCTGAAGAATGCAGCCGGGGTGAGAGAGGTCTGGGCTGCCCGTTTGAGGCTGTTGCCCCCGCGACTCGACCCCGGAACAAGCGGAAGATGAAGGAACGGAACGGATTATTTTATTTCTTTAAACTAATATGTTTTCTTTGAATTACCAGTTCCTGTAGGCGGTGGAATGGTCAGCAGCAATAACAACCACCTGGAGAAAATAGCCTCATTGGACTCCTCCATTTTTCCAAGTGTTGATTAATTTAAAACATATTTTTGTATTTAGTTGATTAGTTAATCTTGCATTTTTTTTTTCAAGATTAAGATTTTGTAAGTAATTATTTTCATGTCTGTTATGTTGTTATATTTGTTTTTTAGTTTGAGCCCCCTTACTACACCCTCCCTCATGTGCTAGTGGTCTGATCAACCGGTATATATGTTTTTAGTATTTGGGTAATTTCTTTGGGTTATTTCTTTGCCAATGTCTTTTATTGGCCCAGACTGTTCAGTAAACTTACTTTTTGTAAATCATTCAAAGATTTGGACTAAAACCTGGGTTTCTCTTCCATTCTTGGCTTGGTCACTTCACAAAGTGAGATCACTTTCCAAAGTAGAGTTGCGAAACACTGTGTCTATAAAATTGCCATCAATAACAAGACTCTCAATGTGTTAATTAAACTGTTTCCACCAATTTTCCCACTGAAGTACTCTACAAACTTAGTCATCCACATTGTTTTTCTTATCATCATCGCCATATTGTTATTTAACTCCATACCCTGCGAAACGTTACAGCAAACTAAATTGGTTGATAGTGCAGTAAAAACAAACTTGTTCAAAATGAATAAGTCAATGTGTTCTGATGCAACGCTATGGGGTGCGGTGGAGAGGTGGGTGTAGGGAGATATTCCTCGTTATTTTTTCTAAGTTATATCCAAGCAAGTGATAACTGTGAATTGTTGCAGACAGGAACAAGATGAATGCTCCCCGTTCCATTCTCCCTTTGAAAGCTGTAGAAGACCCTGCTGCACACAGAAAGGGCAACAGCACAGTGTAGACAATTTTAATCAGATGATTCCAACATATGCAACACAATGTTATACCAACAATGTCTTTCCATTTAGTTTCAATTTATAACTGAATAAAACACCCCAAAATGACAGAACAGACTAGAACTGATACAGTCAATATGATGACATTTTGGATAATGATCACAAGTAAATCTTTGAAAATTGATTTAGTCACGTTTTATTTTTGGTTTAGACTGACAAATCCCAACAGATTTTTTTTAGAGAAAAAAGCCCAACAAATTTGAATAAATGATTCAGCAAATTACACTCATTAAAGATTTACTCTTGTGTACTAAAACATTCATCACCATACCCAATTTAGAGAAAATACAAAAGAAGCTAATACATATTTAACTGTTTGCTAAATGAATGTGTGTTCCATACAAATTAAATCACATGATTATGAATGAGAGCACAATGGCGACAATGGCGGATTACAATTATATTTAACAACATTTTTTTTCCACTATAGACACTCTACAAAACATACAATTGATTTCAGTCCTTATAGATTTCCTTTGAAGTATTTTTGTCATTTTTCTGAATATTCTGTGAGTACAAAAGCAAACCAACATTTTGACAATCATTTTTAGGGGCTCTGGGGAGTACATTCTGTATTCTTTGTCTGACTTTATGTCAACAGCGATAATCAAAGTGAGACACCACAGGTCACTTTTAGCTCCTGTGATTTATTCTCATAAAACAGGAACGATTGTCCTTGCCACCTAGGTGTTTCAGAAGGGGACCTCTGTTGGAACTGAGTGGATGCTCACCATGGCTGTGCTTTAATAGGTTCAGCTCAGTGTTTTTTGTGTGTGAATGTAATTGTCAAAGGCAATGAAGCACGCTATTTTAGAGGGATGAAAACATCTACTGTATGTATCAATCCCGTTTTGCACAAACCACATGCTCTTATGTTGTCTGTGAATATATCAAATTTTAATACGTTGTGTTTCAGTCTATATTTGCATATCTGTTTCTTCTGCCGAAGTGTAATAAATATCCACCTCATTTTGTTTGTGTTGCTTGGCTACCCTCTGCAAAATCCTTATGACTAATTTTGGGTTCATCATCCGCCTCAGCGGGGCGCCGGGTTATCAGCTACTCAAAGACTTCAAAAGCAGTTAATAGAGACATATGGCGTTTATATAAAATTCCATGACAAGTAATTTTATAATTTGTTTGGCAACAGACTGACAAGATGATATTCCACAGTAATTAGCTAGCACACTCGTCTCTTTCTTTATGCCGAGTTGGCAGTTTGTTGTACTTTTGTCCTCAAGAAAAATGTCACTTTCACACATTTGTCTGCTTCACTCGTTCTGCATCACCTCCCCCACACGTTTTGACAGTTTATTATCTGTTTTTCTGGGTGGACTTTTATTGCCAGATCACGAGAAGGACGGAAAGAACTTGGAAGGCTGAAATCAGGACTCTGTGGTCACATTCACCTTTGACCATAAGAGAAGGGAGAAATGGCTTCTGGTGGGGGTCAACCATTCGATTTACTACAATCCTGATTGTGTACTTACTGTAGTAACATCTGCTGATAGAGCAGTTTAATCGAACAGACCTTGTTTCATCTTTATTACCTACTTAACTACTGTAGAAAACTGCTTGAACTATTAAACATTCAAGTCAACAGCAGAGTGAATTCTTACACTTTGCAGATATAGAAAGATAAAAAGAAAAAAAAAAACGTTTAGATTGCACATAGTGTTACATATGTAAATGCATGCCTTGTACATTTAAATGTTTTAGCAAAACCTCTAAAATGTGAATTTGTAAAAGCAAAGGGTTCAGATTTCGTTGAATGTTCATATTCGAAGCAAATGTTTGGAAAAGCTAAGTATACATTGAGAAAGAGTATGTACTTCCAAGATATGAAAGGGCTTTTTCTCCTCCGGCACTACCTTCGGGGATAAGCATAAAACAAGCAAAGTCTCTCTTCTTTTTTCTTCCCCCCACAACAGAGCAAAAATGATGAGAATAGCACAGTAAATCTGACTCTGTGCTGGCGGACGGGGGTGGGGTAATTGGCTTTATCTTTGGAAATGCTGATGTGGCCCATTGCTTTGTTTTAACAAACAAAACCTCAGTTATTCAAAATCCCAAATGCAGCACCCATGGTTTAAAAAAAGACCGAAAAAACAAACAAGGAATAAAATATAAGATAATTTTAGGTGTAGATAATAGATGCAGTGTTCAACTAGGATCTTAAATCTACCATATTTTCATTTTTGCTGCATCTTTTTGATTTCCTCTGCAGGTTGACAGCAGGAGGAGTCCATCAGAAAAAGATGGAAAGGTTCTACTCCTAACATTGAAACCTCCGTAAAATATTAAGAGCGAGGAAATACATTTTTCATCATTCGCCTTAATCCTTGATGCCACGCATTTTAAAGGTGCCAATCCTTTGGGAACTTTCTTCAGGGAAATGGTGAAAGTGTGACGGTATTACAAGACACTTTGTCCCATTTCTTCTTCATTTTTAATCAGCCAGCTGATCTTCGAAATCTTTGTCAAAATAAATTAACTTTTTAATATTTTTTTTCAACTCTACAGTATATCTTTCATTTTGGAAGGAATGCTAGTGTCAAGTAAAAAATGAGGCCAATTGTCAGTCAGTAAGTCACCTTCTTATCCGTCTATTCCTAATGGCATTGCGGGGGGTGCCAGAGCCCATCCCGGCTGATTCAAGGTGAGGGGCAGGGTACACCCCGAACAGATCACCAGTCTGTCACGGCGCCACACACGTACAACCATCAACACACTCATTCCCAGGGGCAATTTGGTATCGGCCAATCAACCTAGCATGCATGTCTTTGGAGGGTGGGAGGAACCCGGAGTACTCGGAGGAAGCCTATGCAAACATTGGGAGAACATGCAAACTCCAGTACAAGCCTCGTCCCCACCCGGGACTCGAACCCATGATCTTCTTGCAGTTCAATTCAATTTTATTTGTATAGCCCAAAATCACAGAATTTCCGTCTCAATGGGCTTCACAAGAAAAGGAGGAATGTATTAACACAAATATAGAGCAAGAAAAATAACTAACAAATGCTAACTAAACAAGACTAGCACATTTATGCCCCTAGACTCTCATTCACGGTGAGGAAAAACTCTTAAAAACCCATCAGTGGGGAAAAAATAAGAAACCTCATGGGGATCCACATGAAAGAGAGATCCCTCCCCCGGGACGAGCAACCAATGTGTCAAAGATTATTGTTTAAATATTAGCTTATTCTAATCTACAGCTAAATATCTAAAGAAGTCAATAGATGTTCTTCATCCTGATGGAAACACGGGTGACTCCTCAGCCTGGAGATGTCCACTACGGTGCAGTGAGGCCACAGTGCTACCCACCGCACCACCGTGCCACCCTCTGAGGCCAATTGTATGAACTTTTTTGCACTTCTCAATTACGATGTGATGCAAAAACTTTAATTCTAAAACTTATCATTTGTCGTAATGTTTTCGTAGTATCTTCTACCTACGAACGTATTGGCCACATTAATTTAAAACTGTTTCCTACTATGTAAAAAAAAAATAAATCCTCCAAATCAAAATGTGAACAGTAGCTGATTTGGCTTCACTGTAAAGGCTATTCAGACCCCAAAAAGCAGGGGGCGACTGCACAATAGAATGTCTCTTACTCAACGTCCTTTACTTAATATGGAAAATATGGATCGTATCAATCCCATGCAAACAAGCAAGTTAGCAATGTCACAACAAGATAGATGTCTCAATTAATGAAACAACTTTAATCATGTTTTTTTACTCCTCTGAAGACTTGTGAACATTTTTTTACAAAGTAAGTTCAATAAAAATGGCATAAATGAACAACTCCAAGCTTATGAGATTAAACACACAACAAAATCCTCATATGTACACCGAAACACGGCCATGCAGAGTAAGGATCGATAGTAATGGGCCCCCATGGAGGTGCAGCAAAAACAGCACACTGCACAAAGAGATCGATCCTCCCCTAGGAGATGGAGCTGAGAGCTCGATCCTGTTCCGTAGTCCTTCTTCCAGAACTCATTCTGCCTGCAAATGCAAACAAATGCCACTGCGTAGATGGAGAGTGAACAAGAGCAGTCTTGACAGAGAAGCTTCTGATAGCTCATCCAGTCAGGCTCTGCATCAAATTAACTAGCACATTGTCACATACTCTCTCTGGCCAGAGGCAATAAGGGTGAATGGGTTAGGACTGGCAATCGCGAGTCATTCTTCCCTCACTGAAAAAGCAGAGACAAATTGCCCTGTGGAGAAGATTCAAAGGGAGGTGTGTAATCACCCATGTTTCGTTAAGTAAGAAGCTTGAACTGAAATGACTAGGATAATGCAGGGAATATGTGAGGACCCCTAGAAGTGTGATTTGGTTTCATCCTCTCTTTGCCTGCTACAATGTGTGCTGTTCTGGCTCAGCTTTTTTGTTGTTCTCAAATAAATCATAATGCCATAGTTTGCTATCACTGCATTCATTCAAAATGTACACACATGCAATAAAATATGCTTTTATATAAAGAAACATTTGATAGAGATGTTATCAAAGTAAGAACAGCAACTTTACTGATTAAAGCAATCCCAATAATCTGCATCAAAGTAGAGATGTATGTAACTTACAGTTTTAACTCAAGAAAGTTAGTAAAACTCAATTTTCTTTCCATAAATGTGATAGGAATTGAAAGTTTGGGCACCCAAGGTAAAATGATTTATTACTGAAGATAGAGAAGCTGAAGGAAGATGGAAAAAAAAATCCAATATGCATCAAATTAGAGAAGAGACGTTCTTATCATATGTGAAAAAAAAAAAAAAAAAACTAATGAAAGTTAGATTATATTTTTTTAACTATTTCTAGTATGTTTTAAAAACAGTATCATCATCCTGTTTTTTGTCATTATAACCCTCCATGACCAGAAGCCATGCTATGTTAGTTCTACAGGAGTGTCCTTTGTCCGCGTGGTGCGGCTCCTATCAAATGAGGAATAGTCTGGCATTCGGCCTTCCTGATCTGGCTGATTTCCTGTGGATTTTGGCTCTTCAGTCATAAGTTAGGCTGGATTCATTGCACAGAGGGCTGGATCACTGTGCAAGTGGATCCTCAAGATATTATTCATTTCACAGCGGCATCGCGCCCAAAATTTTATTGCTTATTTTATGGAAAGGACCTGATGGTCAGAGGGAAAATATGATGTATGTGTGTATTGAAATGGAACATAGTGAGGCATATGTAAAAATATGTAAGTTTCATTGCCGATAACTTTGTTTATAGAGCAATAACTGTAGGTCTACCAGAACATACACTTTTTATGGAAGCTCAGCTGATTTTAGCCTACCCGGCAACAAATACTGGCTGGAATATGATGAGTCAAGTGCTTTATGTGAAATCACAAGTTTGGAAGCAGCTATTGGAAAAGCCATGAAAGAAAATGGACAGACCATTAACAGCTGAAGCATAACTAGCATCTATTAGTGTTTCAGATATTTTTTTTTGAAGGTCAGCAGAGAAGGCTCTGAAGTTGTTGACAATCCACGACCGCTGTTTTCTGTGCTTTTCATAAATTTTTGAAAAGACATTTGCGTATTTGCGTTTGATATGCAAATAGATTAGCGTGAAAAGTTTTGTTTGACAAAAAGTTGGTTCACTTTGAATTTATTGAAAGCTATTTCCTTAAAAAAATGTAGCAACTTTAAACAAAGACATACAGTACGGTGTGTGCACCTTGTACTTTGCATAGTAAATGTACGATAAACGTTATAGTTGGCTGTATGTAGAAAACATTTTAACTGTGTTTAGGTCTGCATAATGCAAAACACTTTTTAAAAAAAAAAAGGAAATAATTTTATTTGGAGAAATGATGCGGTAGTATGAAACTTTGTTAAACTGTATCATCACCTACTATCTGCGCCACAATCTCAGTTGTGGAATTATTGAGTAATAATTTATTTCTCTTACCTCATTATATTTTAATTTATTTTACTTTGGCATTCTTGTTTAATGATCTTGCTGATTTTAGTAGTTTTTGTTTATCATTCTGCTGAGTCAAAGGAAAAAGTCCTCTGAGAATTGTAATGTTTCCATCGAGTTAAAACCATCTTAATATTAGCAAAGTAAAAATAAACAAGAAAAAATGCTACTTTAAGCAAAAAAATAAATAATAGGCATGATGAAAAAGGTGCTTTCGCAATTTGCTTTTTCTCACCTAAACAGTGAGAATTTACCTTAGAAACTGCATCCATCATGGTATAAACAAACCCTTCCACATTCATGTCTTTATTATAAATTAAATAGACACCAAAGGAAAAATTTAAGACACCATGAATGAGTGCTTTTAGTTTGGTAGCTATGTAATGTGTTTCTTTTTATTTAACAATAAATCTATCTCACAGTGTCACGACTCCTCCCTTGCTTGGCAGGGGCAGAGCCTCCTGCAGGCAAGGGGAGGGCCGTCTGAGTTGAGCCAGTTGGGCTCATTTTGAAGGCGATGCCTGCACTAATTGTTTTCTCTCTGTTTTTCCATCTGCAGGTCAGGTACGCTTTTGGTTAACATGCACGTTACGTTAATTGATCACCGTAAAATTGCCCCTACGAATGAGTGTGTGTGTGGATGGTTGTGTGTGGGTGGCCTTGCAACATACTAGTGACCTGTTTGGGGTGTATCCTGCCTCCCGCCTGAAATCAATTGGGGTAGGCTTCGGCACCCCCTGCGACCTCATTGGGAATAAGCGGTTTAGAAGACAAAATTAAGAAACAATCTTTCTTGGCACTAAAAATGAAGTTTAAACTTTTGGGAATTAAGTCAAAGCCGGATGAAAATCAGTTTTGTGTGATGAAAATGAAAATTAAAACATAGAACACTGACTTTTAGGTAAAAGGGAGATTAAAAGGTTACACTTCCGTCATATTGTTTAAGGAGAAATTGTACAAGAGGAAAAAAAAAAAACTGAATTAAAAACCAAAATAAATAATCTCAAGACCAAAATCTCCATATAAAATTAGTAATTTTAATTGTACCGTACATCTAAATTGTAACGTTAAAGTCTTGCATCACAGTTATTTTCCATGCATGTTACAGAGATGAGTCACTTCTCTTCCTCCCTGACCGAGCAGCTCGGAGTGTTTAGCTTTAGTTGCAGGTGCAGGTAGCATCGAGCTAATAGGTGTGTTTTTAAGTTTTTAGTTCCTCATCTATCTCACTATATGTTTGTGTTTGCCATTGTGTGGGTGGTCATGTTTTCTGCTTTTTTATGTGTATGTATGTTTTCGTGTTTGTGTGTATCAGAGTGTGCACAGCAGAGAACAGGAATGATGCTTTCTCTCCCAAAGGGATAGTAGGATTGTCCAGATAAATCATCCTCAGCTGGGCAACCTCACTACATGAAAACAGTAAGAATGAAAAAAAAAGCAATGCACGTGAGATGAATAATAAAAATTCATCTCAATAGAATGCAAATAAAATAGAATGCAGATTAGATGAAATGAAGAGGAATGATCGAGGTGGGATCATTGCAGAAGAATGCAAAGTGTTAAGTTCGCTAGTTTTGAATGAAGATGATCTGTAAGTGCAATGCGTGGCCAGCACTTCCTTTGTACTGCTGAGCATTCAGATCACGACATCTGCAGTAGGAGCAGAGCCAAAACAGAACGCGGGAGAAATGAGGAGATGGGTTGCCAGCCATATTGTTGTGCCCTGGGGTAAAAGAAAGCAGTAGCCAGGATGCATTGAACATGTAATCAAGCCAGCAACCCCCATATGACTTCTATATCTACTACTCCATTTCCTGTTTTCCCTGTAACGTATTAAGAGGGTTGAGAGATGTGTGTTGCATGTTTATCACCATGATGAACAGTGGTACCTCTGATGGGTGAACCAAGAGCTAAAATAAGCCACACTCATACCAGATGTTAGCTAAATCTGCAATACCGTGTCCTTTATCCAGAGATGAGTTACTGATTAGAGTTCCCCACTGTTTTCCTGGCTGGATACGATAATACACTGACCCATCACCCTCTCACTTCACTGTGGCCTTATGTGACCGTCAGCAGATGGCCATGAACGCAGTTTTGTAAACCTGGACCAGAGTTTCACCCCTGTGTATTAGTCAGCTATCAGCTGTGTATTTGAACAGGAAGTGAGTTTAATGTTTGACAATTAACCAGAGCTGCAAAACAAATCAAGCATAAGAAGAATTAATTGAGAAGTAATCTTGTCTTTTAATTAAATTTAGATTCAAGGCTTACCGGACAGTTGATTGGTACACAAGGTCTTCACGTCTGCGGTAGTCCTCCATATGAGAATAATTAGTATTAAACATTGCATCATAGGTGAAGATTTTCTGCTTGATGGTGCCTCCATCTGTGACCTAAGAATAAAAAAAAGAATTATTAGGGTAATCTTTTCATTAATAACTGGAACAGACATTCTCTTCAACCCATAGAGCTCCACCTACAGTATACTGCTGTATCTTGTCCTGGGGTGCAGATTGCCCTCCCGCATGCAATTACCTTATTGATTCATGATAAACTCACTCCTAATAATGACTAAAGCGAGGGATTTAAAACCTGCTGACATGATAACATCAGAGGCAGTCTCCCAGGTGCCTGCAGGTTTGTGTTCATGCACATGGTTAAATCTTAATGAGGACTGACACAGTGGAGCGCTCTTTCTGTGTCAAGCAGTCTGCTTTTTCTAATGGCATGTGACGAGATACTACAGAGGTAATGGCATAGAATACTCAAACATGGCTCTCTTTTCTTTTTTTTTTCTCGCCAAGGTATATGATTGAGTACTTCTTTCCTTTCCAATATTCACAGTGGTGTTAAAGTCAGTTAGCAGCCGAATGACTGTGATTCCTCGTCTCCTCAGAAGCTAGCGACAGCCATAAAGGAAAATGGGTGACAGGATTTTAATGGAGCCACTAATACTGCTTTGGGGAAAGAAAATTGTTGATGGGCCGCTCTTCCATTTGCCAGGGATGATGCTATCATTTAGAGCTACTCCCTTCAGCAGGTAAACAATGTCAAAACAAATCAAGATGATTCCATATAATGTATAGCTTACATAGCTTCACAAAGGCAAATCACATTTATATGTACAAGCGATCGCTTCACTTCAATGTGGCAACTCATATTGTCTCGCCTGGGGAAAAGGGAATCCGCCGCAGGCTCAGTTTACTAAGTGGAACTGCACAGGGAGCTGACAACATCAAAACACCCAAAAGCAAGTGTACAAAAATTTCATGGAGATTAAATAAAGATGCAAAGAATTTAATTTGTGTTAATATTTGACTTGGTTTTTTTTCCACCTTTGTCACAATATTTAAATTAGATACTCATTGGCGAAGGTTGTGATAGGCTGATTTGTGCAATGAAAAGCTGGTATCAATGACAAGCTATGTGGTTGAAAAACGAAGAAAATAGGCAAAGAAAAATACTATTTTAAATGATTTGATTCATTCGTTGAGCTTTTTATTTTAATTATTTTGAGCAAAGAAAATAACAAAGTACATAGAAATGACAGAAACAAAATCAGTATTGCCCTACGAAGCTCAAAGCGGAGCTAGAGGAAAATCTTTTTGAAACCCACCCATAACGTATGTAAAACAAATCAAAAAGGTTTCCTTCATGGTTTCTTTCTGTCAATAACAAAACAACATATCAAATTTTGTAACGAGCTTACCAAACATTAAAAAAAAAAAAAAAAAAAAAAAATCGGGCCGTTTCAGAAATGGTCCGGTATAGATTTAATTATAAATTTGGACCTGCACCACCTAGGCTTGCTAGACCACAACAACAAGGACCCCACGGACTGAGCAGGCATAGCTCCCGGGATGGAGGATCCCCATGAGGAAACACTGGACTAAGACACGAAACAATAGAATAATAACTTAACCCAGCAAAACAGGTTGACTTTTTTTTTTTTTTTTAAAGAATCTTAAAACTAAATCAGAAAAATAACCCTGTGTAAAGAAAAAAACATCAATAAATACATAAACCCATATCAAACAAAATAAAAATCAAGTAAAAGCCAAGTTAAAAAGGTAGGCTTTCATCATGTTCCTAAAAATATGAACAGACTCTGCAGCCCTGAGGTCTTCTGGCAGGCTGTTCCACAGGAAAGGACCATATTGCTGGAACTATGCCTCACCGTGGACTTTTGTTCTAACATTTGATATTACAAAAGGGCCAGTACGGTAAATGACTGTATTAAGCTGGCTATGAATATTGAATGAATATTTTAGTTTTGCTTTTGATGAAAGTCCAGTGTATTCTAATTCATTATGTTTTTCTACATGGGGTGTCGGGAAAGCTTAAACAAGTTCAATAGTTGGTTGTGAGGACTTACAAAACTTCTCAAAAAGCAAACAGTCTCCATCACTGGGATTTTTTTTAAAAAGTCCGGGGTGATTGCCCTTAAATATATGGGAGGTGCGCAGATGTGTGGATTCAGGAATCATCCTCAGGTGACCCTAATCAGGTTGATTAGGAACATCCAGGGCTCCCTCTGGCGGCAGGTGAGGGATCTTGACAACTTTGGTGATTGACCAAATTCACAAATAATTGGTGTATATGTCACTTCTTAGAAATACTCATGGGGAATGAAACAAAAGTGTATGTATTTATTGGATTAAAAATGGAATTATTTTTATCGGCATAATAACATATTTTGATAATAAAAAAATATCCTGATCTCAGGCAGGGAATTTTAAAAGGCAGTTTTTATTTAATCATTAACGTTGGCTATGGAATTCAATTTTGTAATTTTTTGTTGGCACTGGTGACCTAAACCTTGAGTAATAAATGAAAACAACTCTACCATCAAATTTTTTTATAATGTTAATCATATCTGCTATTTTTCTCTCTTTGGGATTTTGTGTTTGAACATGAATGTCTTTAACCTATGAAACTGAAACATCTGGTCCTCATGTCGAAAGTCTGGATTTCACTTTGAAAAGCCGTTTGAAGTGAGTGTGTTCATTTTGCTGTGTATATAATCTTCACGGTTGATGTGTTTCAGAAACCTTAAGTGAGTCAACAAAAAAAAAAAAAAAGACCGAAACATATATCTTTTAATAGCCAGTAGCAACAGAGTTACATGTTTGAAGATTAAAGCACATAGGCAATTATTCAATGAACCATTCTAAAAGCATCTCCTATGAGAACCGCATGTCAATGACTTAGATTTTGTTGACGCCATATTTCTGAATTCTCACAATCTTGATAGCCTTAAGGTAAAATGCAAGTTGAAAGTTGGCAATATCGATATAGTTCTTTATCCAACTACCCAAAATACATTTGTAAGATGGAATTGACCGGAAAATTTTTTGTTTAAGATGACAAATGTCCAAGGATAAATGGTAATTGAAAGTAAAATGAACAATTTATGACTGCGAAGAAATATGAAAAAAAAAAAAACTATATAAAGAACTTTTTTCTTACGGCTGAAATACATCATGGCAGCAGTATCCTTGGGGAGCAATGTAGGAGAAAGTATTGTGCCTTTAGAAACGTAATATTCTTTCCACCGCCAAGAAAATAACACGTTTGAAAGTAAATATAGCAAATGAAAGCGTATGAGCCAGTTTGAAAAATATAAACTTGTGTGTTACCTTTTTAAAGAGTGCTGGGTATTTTTAGTTTTTTGTTTTTCTCTAAAAGAAAAGGTTAGATGAATATTTCTCCAGAGTATGAGTAAGCTTGAATATAAATTGCACATAGCACAAAGAATGTGCATATCTGCACAAATGGAAGCACTGAAACTCTTAAAAACAAACCTCATGCTTTTTACTTACTAGGCTATTATGAACTGTTCCATTCCATACCGTCGTCTTACGCTCATTCGGGGCCAGGTCGTGGGGGCAACAGCCTCAGATGGGAAGCTCAGACTTCTCTCATTCCGGCTGCATCCTCACCCGAAAGGATCCCGAGTCATCCCCGTGAGACATAGTCTCTCCAGCCGGTCAGGGGTGTGCTTCTTGGTCTCCTCCCGGTGGGACGTGCCCGACGTTGCCCAGCAAGGCGCTCGGTGGGCATCCTGACCAGATGACCGAACCGTCCTATCTGGCTCCTCTCGACCTGGAGGAGGAGCGGTTCGACACCAAGCTCCTCCCAGATGGCAGAGTTCCTCACCCGATCTTTGAGTGAGAGCCCAGCCACCCAGCGGAGGAAGCTCATTTTGGCCGCTTGTATCTGCAATCTCATTCTTTCGGTCACCACCCACAGCTGGTGACCATAGGTGAGAGTAGGAACGTAGATCGACTTGTAAATCGAGAGCTTTGCTTTTCAGCTCAGCTCTCTCTTTACCACAACGGACCAATGCAGCGTCCTAGCTATTGCTGATGCCGCACCGATTTGTCTGTCGATCTCCCATTCCGTCCTTCCCCCACTCGTGAACAAGACCCTGAGATACTTAAACTCCTCCACTTGGGGCAGGATGCTGTCTCTGACCCCGCAGGGGGCATTCCACCCTTTTCTGGCGAGGACCAATGTCTCGGATTTGGAGGCGCTAATCCGAGACTATAGTCTCAGATAGCTTCAGCTGTTATAAACCCTAACCACAAATTTCTAAATCCAACATGTGTAATTTTTTTTTATGAACATAGTTAATCAAATCTTTTGTTTGAATATATTTTGTATCTGTTTAGTCTTTGACAATTTCTGAGGTGTCACAACAACTGAATTTCACCAGTCAGGAACAAAATAGTTTGGACATGTCTTTTTCACGACACCTTCCCTCTGTTGAGACATTTTTAATACCTCTACCTAATGAAGACTGACCCATATACCCCCGTGTGATAAATCTTAAAGAAACTGCATGTTATTGCATGAATCTAGAGGCGATGTTGTAACCGTAAAAAGGATCGTCTATAAAAGAATAGAACAGTCAGAAGGAAAAATTGAGTGGGTGGGGAAAAAGAAACCCAAACTGTGCCAAAATGGCTTTACAAGAGGGAGATGAATACTCTTTGATTGCAGAAAACCACCATTGGGAAAGCAAAGCTTTGCTACAACTGCTTTGTTGAATCCAGGACATGTAATGTATGAGAGGCGCAGAGGCACAAAACCCCCACAACACCCAGCAATCAGATATAAAAAGGCAAGCATGGGTGGTAGAGTAAGCTTCTCTTTTCCTGTCTGAACTGAACAATACAGCGAATATTGGCTAAGGGAAAACCCAGAAGGTGAAAGAAGAGAGCACTACAGGAAACTGAATAGAGTCAGTATAAAGGTACTTAAAAACCTGAGGATCACTTGACATAAGAAAACGCCTGAAGCTTTCAGGCAGTGTGGCTAGCATTCTTTACGGTCATTCTGCTGGACTGCACTCCCAATGAAAATCCCTATCATTGGGGTCTTATTAGGACAGGGTCTCAGGGGTTAACCCGAGCTCTCCTCCTCCTGCTTGTCTGGGATGGACCTATTTATAGGCTGCAGCTGCATCAGCAGCCAATGGAGAAAAAAAAAAACCTCTGCTAACACACTGCAGACCAACCAGGAGGGATTCAACCTGGATGTTGCTCAATGATTCCAAGCGAAAGCTAGAGAATTATGTAACACGGACCACATTTCTTTACAGATCATTTCAAAGATAAGAAAGCTCTGTTTTCTTTCATGTTACAGAATTACATTTTCTACAAATTACTGTCTTTCTTTTACATGCAGTTACATAAGTGGATGATAATCATCTATACTGGAACATTACAAGTATATTTTTGTGACGGGAATCTAGAAATTCTACACTCTGCAGAACTCACTATGATCCAAAAAATAGTTTTCCTTTTTTGACTCATATTTAAAAGATTTATCCTAGTGACAACAACAGGACGGATCAGGACATTGTCAGGGATGTTCTTTTTTTGGATTCATCCTAATTCGCTTAATATGTAATAATACCTGCATGGAGCTCCCGGGGCCTTTCCTCCTGGCAAACCTGCGACCGGAAGTTCACAGGTTTGCGTCCCACTGAAAGCACGTCTAGGGTCCTTGTAGAAGACACCTAACCCCAGCTTCTCCCACCATTGGCGTGCAGCACACAAATTTCCCCGGTGAGGGATGAATAGAGTAATTCATTTATTCAAAGCCTTTTTAAGCCTTTTCTGGTGGCCTAAAAATATCCAAATGAAAATGTTCCGTTCCGTCATCTTCCGCTTGTTCCGGGGGCAACAGCCTCAAACGGGCAGCCCAGGCCTCTCTCACCCCAAGTGAAAATGTTGTGTTAATTTTATTTTGGCCAATAATATTTCACCTATGGCCACCAGCAGAGGGTGGTAACTGAAACAACGAGATTACGGATACAAGTGGCTGAAAATGAGCTTCATCTCCGAAATAAAGTGAGGAGCTCTGCCATCCAGGTTCGAAGTAGAGCCATTCTCCTCCGGGTCAAGAGAAGCCAGATGGGGTGGTTTAAGCATCTGGTTAGGATGCCTCCCGAATACCTTGCTGGTGAGGTGTTTTGAGCACATTCCACTGGGAGGAGACCCAGGGTTAGACTGCAGACCTGCTGCAGAGACCATGTCTCACAGTTGGTCGGGGAATGGGTCAAGGGAATGGCTCATCCTGGGTGAGCTAGCACTAGAAGCCCCAAGATTTTCTCAACCTCCTGTCCACCCCAGAAAGGGGTCAGCTGACCCCTTTACCGGGCCTGCACACTGAGGAGCAGAGTCGTTCAAAGGTTTTTGTTATTCAATTTGAGTCTATTAGTCTTAGTCTCCTAGTGTGAAGTGCCTTCCGAACAACTCTTAAGTGCCTTGTTTTAATAACAACAGCAGAAAGCCGGGGTCTCGAGACACCTCCACAAAGCTTTCAAGTAGTGGTGGTAAATTGACCCCTGTGAGTGTTCTAGTGCCAGAAGATGTGGCCAGAATGAGAAAAGCCTGGGTTTTCCATCTAAGGCTGTTGCCCCCGCGACCAAAGCCCGGGTAAGTGGAAGGTGACAAAATAGAACAAATGGAATACTTATCAAATATTTAAATTTCTAAAAATTCAATCAATTTTCTTTCATGACTTTTATGATGGTTGTGTTTCTTCAAAACAAGTATTTTCACATTAAAACATTCAACAAATCACGTTTCAACCAGTATTTGTTGCTTGTTGGGCTAAAAATGATGCACGTTCATTTCATCAAGAGAATGACCAGATGAAACTTTCTAAATAATTTGAACAAAGTAAACAAAAAGAAAAAGTGGAAACAAATTGGACGCGTGTCCACATCTGTAAAAAAAACAAAAAAAAAAACAAACAAACAAAAAACAGGACAGGATGCACTTTTTCACTATTGCCGTCTACTGTTTAGGTTTTAGATCAGGGGTGCCCATTACATCGATGGCGATCGACTGGTCATTCATAAAGGCATTAAGGGTAGATCGCATGGCATTGAAAAAAAGTAAAAAAAAAAAAACTTTTAAAAAAAAGTGTCATTCTAGCGGCTTTTCTGCTGTTACTGGAGATTTTTGGAGTCTGCGACGTGAAATCACGTTATTAAGCCTGTAATCAATAAGCAGCCCGCAGTGCTGCTGTGGCACCTCCCTCTCGCAAAGCGCTGTGAGAGTGTGCGGATGTAACAAATCGTGTTGTAGGGGTAGTTACAGCCGGCTGGAAACGATCTGTGGGGTTTGCGATGGTAACAGGAGGTTTGATATTTGTAAAGTAGATCTTGGGACAAAAAAGGTTGGGTACCCCTGGTATAGATACTTGCTGTGGATTTTTTTTTTTTTTTTAATTATTATTTATTTGTGACGCCTAAGTAATTTTTTGTAAAGTAAGACGGTTGACAAACCATGAAACACGGTCTGCTTTGGGATGTATTTGATTAATGGGGAGAACCACATAAGGCTTAGGTACAAAATGAACAATCTACCCTTCATTTAAATAAACAGTTCCAGGGTTTTTTTTGTTTTTTTTTTTAGATTGAAACAAACATTGTGAGCTATTAAAATAAACCTTTCAAAACGTTAAAAAAAAAAAGTTTGATCAACAGACGTTTAATTCTGTGCCACTTCTGTGCCTTTGAGATACTGCTACAATCAGGCAAAGAAAAACCAGCGTTGCACATTAAAAAAGCATGTGTGAGTCAAAGAAACATAACCACGAGCACATCAATTGCCTGAGCGGTAACAAAAGAAATTTTATGTTACTGCTTTTATGGTGCACAAACTCTGACATCTCGGCAGGAACACAGAAGAAAGTGGGGAAGCTAAAGTGGTATAAACGAGTAAAATTGTGTATGCAACGGGATAAGAGTGCAGCATATGTGAACTTTATGGGTCTGCATCACCTTTAACTGCTAAACACCAACAGAGGGAAAGTTAAAGTGCTGAAACGGCACGCTGCTGACTGAGGAAACCTGGAGGTAGGAACTGCATTTTTTGGGAAATAATGTTCATTGTTGAACTTCATCCGGTAAGCAGATTCAGTACGCAGCGTTGGTGGTCCAGGCTGTTAACCTGTGAGTTAGCACATCTGCATGACGTGCCCCCCCACCAGCTTCTGAGTGACAGAGGACGTGGTTAAAAGGATTTCATGCTTCCAATGACAGGCTCCTCTCCTCCCTCTGTCTGTCACCACTCTCAGCAGGGATGCACTGCTAATTCAGGCAGGGTGATAACTGATGATATAAACACCTACAGCACCTTTGATACACAGACTGGCTCATCATGCGGAGACGGGAGAATTTAAACTGATGCTGATTTTGCACTCAAAGACTTAAGATGTTTATTTTTTAAATGAAAAAAAGGTTCAGCAGAATTTTTAAAATAAGCTTTAACAAATTCAAAGTTCAATTTGAAGACTATATTCATATTATCAGGATCCCTCACCTACTGCCAGAAGGAGCCCTGGATATTCCTAATCAACCTGATTAGGGTGGAGACGGCAGCTCAGTGGTTAGAGCGTTCGCACGCGGACCGGAAGTTCGCGGGTTTGCGTCCAACAGAGAGCACGTCTAGGGTCCTTGGAGAAGACACCTAACCCCCACTTCTCCCACCATTGGCGCCGTCGAAGGGCAGCCTGCTGCGGTGTAAGGAGTGCAGCACACACTTTTTTTTTTTTTTCATTACCTGGGGATGATTCCTGATTCCACTCATCTGTGCACCCTGCCATCTATTTAGGGGGAATCACCCTAGACTTCCCTGTTGGGTCTTACTATCCCTTCCAGCCTGGTCACCCTGGTTGCCTGACCATGTTTGAACTTTGTTATTATTTGGACTTTTGAAACCTCGAGTTAATCCTTTGCTTCTTTGCTCTAAAGACTCTTTGAATTGTGTTAATAAACCTTGTTTGAAGTCCTGCAATTGGGTCCTGCTCCTTTCCACATCCCCGAAAACCCTGACACATATTTAGAATTCACAATATTGCAATCACAACTTTAGAGTTTGTATTATATGTTTATAAAGAAACTATGTTTTTGTTAATTTAACATAGTTAATCACATTTTATTTTTTAATAATTTACAATCTCCAAATAGGATCATTTAAATTAAGCTATGATTTCAAAAGTTACGTCCTTTTTAAATGTCATGCCTGTCCATATCCAGTAATAGAAACTGCAGAATTTACTTTTTTTTTTTCAACCTTTCCATGTCAGCATCTTTCTACTTTCGTACTGTCAGGTATTTTGATGCATTGCAGGGTACGAGCAGGTTGTGATTGGCAACTGTGGAAACTGCCAGATTACATACTCAGATTAGAGTTGGTTAAAAAAAAAAAAGGGCTACCAAACAGGAAGCGATTAACTGCATTCCTGTAACCCGGAGGCAAGTTGAGAGCTGAACACAGATGGGGAAAAAAAAACTCCAGTGTGCAAAACTTACTCAATCGTTTTACCTAAAACCATTTCAGACAATGTATAGCAGATATGACTACAGGGGAACAGCATAGAGAAAACGACATTCAGCCATGTTTGCAGATAGGTGGTAAAAATCATCACCTTGTCACAGAAAAAACATAGACAAGTTTATTTGTATGGTGTGGTTTATTCAAGTCGAAATCAGTCAAATCACATTTAAAAATTTATGGCTAAAAATTTGAATTAAAATAAACTGAAAAGGGGGGGAAAAAAACTTTCACGTATTATTGGTATAAAGTAAAGTTTTTAGTGTGAATTTGAACAGTGTCAGAGTAGCGGTCCGTCAGAATTTGCCAGAGAAAGCGTTCCAAATTTTAGCAGCATAAATTATGAAAGATGCTACCCCGAGTTTACTTCCTGCTCTGAGACCTTCCGAAACATGTCTTTCACTGGTGCACAGATTGCAATATGGGTTTACACAGCAAAATAAAATAGTTCTACAGTTTGCCATAAAGGTTTGATAAAAACAGAAGCAACTTTTAAAACTGAGTAGTTTATTGGTCAAAAATGGAAAAATTATCACCCCATTCCATTTTCCACCAAGATGTTAATGGGCCGACAAATTTTAACAAAAGGTTTTGGACAGCTGGTTGGCAAACAGCAGAAAACCTGAAATGTGACTTCTGTCTGCAGCTCTAAAACTCAAAACCAAGCAAGAACAAATCACTGGATTGCTAGAAAAAAAAAATTGGCATTCATCAAGAGGAAATGAACGCCATTCATTTTACTTTCCAATCAACCCAGCAATCATAACTTTGGGTACGAGTTTGAGAAAAAAAAAAAAAAAAAAAACTTTCATCATCGCTCCACATATAAGACATCTGGAAAATAATAACCAAGCACTAACTGGTGCTGCAGCAAAAATCTTTTATTAAACCTGGAACTGAATAAATCTTCTAATGACTGTAAGCTTTACACAGAGAAGCACAAAGGGGATTTCGTGACTTCGGCAATTAGCGGCACATTATGCACTATGGTGACTTCAATTTTATATCAAAGAGTCTCATCAAGGACAGACAGGTAATGAGATGTAGCGCTGAGGGAAGAACATCATCGTGGACACTTGTCCTTAATCTGTTTGATCGATGTTCATTAAATGACTCAATGTTCACCTGTTCTGACAATGTCTTTATCAGACACCTGGCAGGCTTTTTGAGGACCAGAACAGGAAGAGAAGTAAAGGGAAAGTCACCATTGGCAATGAGATTACGAACAAATGTACAACTTACTATCATTTGGAAGTTGTTTTTTTCTTATACGTTCAAATGCATCTTTTTAGCTATGAACATAACCTAAGCACATTAAACTACAAGTATTCCAAAATTTTTTGCCTTTCATCTCATGCCTCGCATTAGATGGTTGAATTTTTTTTGTTGCTTGTTGAAAAGAGCTTATAAATTGTTACGACAATATTTATTAGAACCAAATTTACAGGTTTGCGGTTTATGACGACCTCATTAAAGGTGGTTCTCATGTTTAAATATTGACCTTCTCGACCAATATGTGAGCCGTTTTAGGCGAACGATTTGAAGTGTTAATAATTCTGATGCTAATTAAGAAGAAATGGAAAGTTCTGGAGAAATGATTTCTTTTCCGACATTCTTAATCAATGCTATCCTTCTATCACAAACTGATTTTCTAAAATACACACTTCCTTAATTGGGTGAGAAAATTTGACAACTTCTGTGCCCACCAAGACCTCAGAGAATTTGTGTCCACTATGACAAATTTGCTAATTAACTTTCTATTGCTAATACTTCTGTGGTGCCAGCATCCAATTTCAGCAAGTACTAATGTAAAGTTGAGTAGGCCGTGCGTTTCAGTGAGGCCAAAGTGAGGGAGAGGAACTGGCTGGTCGTGGGTGGTTAGAATGACTAGACAAAGCTTTTAAAAAGAATTTAGTGTACTGTATTTTCATGACCATAAAGCGCAAATAAAAGTCTTAGATTTTCTTCAAAATGAAGATGTGTGTTGTGAAAAAAAAAACAAGTGAAGCAGATGAACACAACACTTGCTGTGACACTGGGAGGTCTGACAAAGGAACTCCAACCGCTGGACATCGGTGTGAACCAGCCGTTCAAAGTAAGGCTGCGAGCGGGGTGGGAGCGATGGATGACCGAAGGAGATCACAGCTTCACGAAGGGTGGAAGGCAGCGCCGGGCGAGTTATGCCACAGTTTGCCAGTGGATTGTAGATGCTTGGGCTAACGTGTCTGCTGGCACTGTTGTCCGTGTTTTCGCAAAAGCAGGTATAATTTCTAAGGAGCGACACGGTACAGAAAGTGACTCTGACAGCGAGGAAAGTGAACCTGCTATGTTGGATTTAGCGCAGCTGTTAGATTCAGAAACAGAGGATAAGGACTTGGATGGATTTGATACATGACTTTATGACGACTCTAACTAATATTTAAATAAAGCCAACCAAACTCAGTTTTGCTCCAGATCTATTTTTAAATATGCACCCTTGTCTGCTTGCGTGTTGTTGTAAAGCGGACGTAGTAAAAGAGATGTATATAAAACCTGCGCCCGATCATCAGGTGCGCCTTATGTGTGTGTTAAATATGGCACACACAAAACTGGGACTGAGCCTTTTAAAACAGTGCGCCTTTTGGTCGTCTTTCTTTAGGTAGTTACAAAGAAAAATAAATTAAGTCCATTTAGTCGGCAGTTTTCAAAGTATGTCCATTCACACCAAATGGGCAATTTCTTCGTTTTATTTATTTATTTTTTTAATTATCTATCAGTCTGAGTTTCTCAGGAAGAATAGTAGCTATTCATTTCTGTTTTTAGTGCAAACATTTTGTTAAAAGTAAAGCGTTACCACAGAACTTTTGTATTTGCCCCGTTAGAGAATAAGCAATTTAGAAGACAAAATTAATATCTTAAGAAAAATTCACATCTAAAATTGAATAAAATGAATAATTTTTGTGTTTCTATTAAAAATAAAAAGTTGTAGATTTTTTTGTTGTTATTAATTACTTGACTTCTTAACTCATATCAGACTTGCTCTTGATTGCTCGGTCTTGAAAATTAGGCTCCAAAACAGACCTGAATATTTTGGTTTTGGAGCTTTATTTATGTAGAACACATTTTTATCTGTCTCAGTTAGTCATATGGGAATAAACCACGGGGATTGTGAGTCCCGGAGGATATGGAGTGGGATGCATTGGACTGTGCGTGTAGTGATGTATAGTCGTGCCCAAGTTCCCAAGTCGTGAAAATAGAGATCAAATAAAACAGCTCTGAAATGCAAAAGTGTTGTTCAGTATATAGCTTTTATCCAAACAGCCATCCAATTTATTATGTTTAAGTAGTTTTATATGGCAAAAATGTGGCTCTCCATTGCCTTTTTCTGAATAGCTCTTAACTTGAATCTCCTCATCTTCTTGAAGAGCCAGTAGCTTCTAAGTGCAGACTGACTTCCGTCTACCACTCATAAATCCTACTTAATAAAAAATATAACGCCTATAAAATTATAATAGTCGCATACATTTTGAAACAGTATTTGAAACTTCAAAGAAAAACTCTCCGAATGCATCATGTATAAATTGTAAATATAAAATTGTATTTAATTACAGGATGATTTTTTTTTCACTCTCATTTTTCACCATAGTTATAGTGTCTAAAAACAAATGCAGCTTTATTATCTGCAGGCTCCATCTGATCCCCAGGCAGCTGCAGTCTTGCATCACCCGGAGTCACTTTGTCCTCATTGCTGCACAACTATGTTGCTTGATATGTAAATTACATAATTCCAACAAATGGGATGAGTGACACAACACATTATCAGTACTGTGTGCAAAGTCTATATTTTAAGCTTGGAAAGCACGGAAGCATGTAATCCAGTTGCTGCATTTGTGATTTTTAACTATATATATATGTAGGACTCGAAGGAAGAAAGCAGTTACTCACACACACAAAAAACCCACCCCCGTCTTATTCACTTACGGCTGTGAATAACATAATAATCGCTGAGTAGAACTTCTTGTTCTCTTCAACAAGAGTACAGCGCTGCATGGGCATAACTTCTCACACGCAGTCCTCGAGGATTTTCACGGGGTCAGTAATGGGCCAAGTCAGTTCAAAGTAGTATTTGTAGTTTGGTTGTAATTAAACGTTCCTATACGTGTAATAACAGGATTCTCCTTATTTCCCACTGACTGATTTAAACCTTCAAGGGTGTGTACTGACAAAAAAAAAAAAAAAGATGGTGATAAAGACAATCCAAGGCGTTTCAAACCCTCTCTTGTTTAAGACTTCACAACTGCCTTCATTTTCTTTTCCATTTATTTATTTGTTCCTTATCTTCCAGATTAATGGAGTCACCATCTGCAACTGCTGCTTGATGGATATACGGGGCCTATAATTCACCACATAAATCATAAACCAGGTCATGAGCACAGCACAGAGTGCTGAATTTGGCAGAATGCTAAAATAGACAAAAGGCTTTTGTTTTTTTTTCCATAAATTTTATGAGTGAGTTTATTATGATAAAGCTTTTTCTGCCTTCATGCTGTTCGAAAATTCATCACTGCAACAGACGTCTCGACAGAAATTGGTTGAAAGCAGAAATTCACATAGTGTAATAAACTGTAGGGTAATTTTAAAAGGTTGGGAAAAGATTTTACAAACGAAGCTGTTGTGGATTTTAACATCAATACCACTCTCATTACGGACGTCCATTGAAAGATTTGCGTTTTAATTAGTTCTGGTCTCTGATTTTTGTAACTAATAAGGTGGGTGTGGTTGTTTAGACTTCGAACAACATGGTGCAAAATCATTACCTTGCCAATCAAACATGCATACAACTCATTTCATGCTTAAAAAAAAAAAAAAAACATGCAATCACTAATACGGTACAGGCCTTTCTTTTTTTTCATTTTAATAGGACATGCTTGAGTTGCAAAAACAAAGAAGACACTGGTTCATTTTATCTACTAGTAATGCTTGTTTCCGGGGTGACTTTGTCTTTTTGAATTAAAATGAATTACGTACAAAAGAACAAAAAGAAAAACCTAATAATTTACTATTAAAAGCCTTCATTTTTCTCATTTGCTCAAAATGACTAATCTTATGTTCCACAGCTTTATCTTATTGTATTGATGTCTAAAACAGAGACGGGATTTAAATGTATTAATTTTCTGAATTGTGCTAAATTATGTCCATATTTTCTTTTTACATTAACGTCACAAGAACCTAAATATTGTTTCATAATTATAGATGATTTTGTCATGTTATTGTATGTGAAGCATTTATTATTCAACATATTCTGTACTTTGATTACATTATTATTTTTCTTTGATATTTTGCCATTGTGCTTTGGCTTTTATGCTCTTTTTAATGCTCAATATTTTGTATTGTATCTGTAAAAAGCATTACTGTTCAGAAAATTGGTTTGGTTATTCTCTTCCTTCATAATTCCGTACCAGCGCAAAGAAAAAATTATCTGCAGTGTCCTCCAAAATTTTATTTTAGGTTGTTTTGTGAAGCTAGTTCATGTTCCTTCTGTCTCAAAATCTCAAAGAAACAAGCAACAGATTTTTTTTTTTTTTATTTTTTAATACGCTTTATTAATCCCTGACCGGAAAATTTGTGTGCTGCATCACCCTGCAGCTGGCTGCCCCCTATAATGGCGCCAATGTTGGGAGAAACGGGGGTTAGGTGTCTAGAACCCTAGACGTGAACTCAGTGGGATGCGAATGCACAAACTTCCAGTTAACTTCCAGTCCGCGGGCAAACGCTCTAACCACTGAGCTACATGGTGAGAACATGCAAACTCCACACAAAAAGACCAGTGTTTCAAGCCTCACCCCACACTCTGGGACTCCAACCCCAAACGTTTTGTTGTGCGGCCGCTGTGCTAACAACTGCGCCACCGTGCTGCCCATGGTCAGAGACGTGTTCCAACAAAACTTAGAACGGTTGAAAAGGTCTGAAGAGTGGATCAGTATTTTTATATTTTTGGTAGTTTAATATTTCTTTTCAACAAATCTGTGTGTGTATTTGTTTTTATTGTGTAGAACCCTCAAAATTTGAGTTGTGAAACTTGCCATAAAAGCAAAACCAACAACAACCGTCCCGCCCAAAAAAGAAAAAAATTTTAGCATCAGCTAGAGGCACTGAGTTCATAAGTCCACATTATGCAATGATGAAAAAAAAACAGCATAAGACAAAGATTTAGATTCAAGTAAAGTGCAATTTGTGGTTAAGAGGAAACACAAACGAAAAAGACAGAACCTTTTGTTTCTCATTACTTTTCTATCATCTCTACGTTTAGAGACTATTTTTACGTTTAGCTGGCTTGAAACAAAGGCAAGTTTTCTGTACATGTTACTGTACATGATAACATTTATCCCAAATCCCATTTTTTGTTGTTGAATGATCTACTTGACTCGTCCAAACACACACATCACTACTTTAAATAAGTGCGTGCTTCCATTTGCTCATGGCTACAAATCCCTACTCTCTTCTTATTCACTCAAATTACTAAATCTTTTTTTTTTTTTTTTTTAAGCCTTTACACGTAATCTCCACTGGTAAACAAAAAGCTTTTAAGTGACAGAGATGTAGAAAGTAGCCTGAGACGCAAGTGTTCCCAAATCTCCAGAATTTCATTTTCATTTGTCATTATAATCTTTTTAATTGTAATGCCAGAATTCCATGTGGTATGATTTTGATAGTTTCTCCACTTTTTTTTGGAGTTGCATCAAATGTATTTTTTAACCACTCTCAGAAAGAAGGTCCGAATAAATCCTGGCATTGTTAAGAAAGAAGAGGCAAATGTATAAATGAAAATGATGGATTCCCACAAATTGAAAATACATATGGTATTATCAAGGTTACTGCTTTGGTTTGTCTGTATTGTGCATAATGAATGTATCTAGGGGTTTTTTGGATTCTGAAATCAGTTTTTTCTTGTGATAATCAGTTTGTCAGTTGAGCCTAATTAAAGAAAAGACCCTGGAAGGCTGTTCCACATTAGTAAGCAGATCAATATTTCCAGCAATTTAAGAAATAAAAATCCCTGCTGCTGGAAAACAGAAAATAGTAGGATAAAAACATTCCATTTTTCAGAGAAACAAAAGCATTTAAAAAGATTTGTGTTAGATTCAGAGCAAAGACTGAGCCATTTAGATAACGGGATGATGAGAACGGATTCTGCCAGACAAATATGCCGGATTATGAGTACAGCTGCTAAAATGACATTACAAAGCAGAAAACAAGAAGTGACAAATGTTCAAGTAACAACATGTAGAAATTTCCACAGGCTTTCAGCTCTGCAAATGTTCCACAGAAAAATATCTCACATGCAGAAAAAAAAAAAAATGGAACTCAGTGCAGACGTGTTCTTTGGGTCCATGATGTCGTTGAAAATCGACTTAACATATAATGACGCCTGTGGCAACCTTCTAGGTTTTAAATTAGATTTTAATTATCTGTTACATCATTTCATCTACAGCTGTTTGGACTTCAAAAAGGATATTGCTCGGTGTGTTTGGGTTACATGACTTTTCTCCTCTGTATTATATTCCAATCTCAATGCTCCTGAACTGAAGCTGATCAAAACTTTTTTCCCCAGTAAGCCTAACTAAGTTGTGTTTTCTTGCAATCCCACAATAAAATCAATCAGGATTTTGCTCATTGCATTTTTCATCAACCTTTATTTGAAAAAGAAATCTACAACGAACATTTTTTAATAGATTCTTGTTTATGGTCTTATGACAACAAAAAGTACTTTGGAAGTACGTGGTCACATAATTTTATTTCGATGTTAGGTGCATAATGATGATTTTGCTCAGTGAAAAATTAGTGGCAACAATCATTTTGTCTGATTAGGGGCAACAATATTTTTCATGGATACAGTGAAGGAAAACATGAAGATAGTTGGTGTGACCGAAGAGGATGCAGCAGATAGGGTTAGATGGAAGAAACTGACTTGCTGTGGTGACCCCGGGAGGGAAATGCCGAAAGAAGAAGTGGAAATACTGTATTTTTGTCTAAGCAGTTTATATGTTTGTAAAACAGAATTGTACCCAATGTGCCTCGAACTTTAATGCTGCTGATTTGTGGACTCCTGTGTGCAATTCTGATTGCGACTGGGGGAAAGATGGAGCAGGAGATCGACAGGGGGATTGGTATGGCATCAGCAATAACTAGGACGCTGCATCGGTCCGTTGTGGTAAAGAGAAAGCTGAGCCGAAAAGCAAAGCTCTTGATTTATAAGTTGATCTACGTTCCGACCCTCACCTATGGTCACCAGCTGTGGGTGGTGACCGAGAGAATGAGATCGCGGGAACAAGCGGCCGAAATGAGCCCCCTCCGCAAGGGTGGCTGGGCTCTCACTCAGAGATCGGATGAAGAGCTCTGCCATCCGGGAGGAGCTTGGTGTCGAGCCGCTCCTCCTCCAGGTCGAGAGGAGCTAGATGGGGTTGGTTTGGGCATCTGGTCAGGATGCCTCCCGAGCGCCTCACGGGAGAGGTGTTTTGGGCACGTCCCACCAGGAGGAGACAAAGGGGCAGACCCCGGACCCACTGGAGAGACTATGTCTCACAGCTGGCCGGGGATAGACTTGGGATCCTTCCGGGTGAGCTGGAGGATGCAGCCGGGGTGAGAGAGGCCTGGGCTACCCGTTTGAGGCTGTTGCCCCCGCGACCCGACTCCGGAACAAGCGGAAGATGACGGAACGGAGTTTCCATTTTCAAAGACTTAGTTGTCTAACAATAGGGGAAAAAATGTAGACTTAACAAAAACTGAATCAGTTTCAAAACAGGCAACAAGTTTTTTTCGGCTTTTAGAAGAATTTTACAGTGATTCATATTGAAGACAGTTGGGAAAAAATATTTTGGGAAAAAAATGTATCACTAGATACTTTAATGAGACGGTTAACTTTTTTAAAACTCAAGACTGCTGTCAAGGATGCTTTGAATGGTAAAAATGTCCTATGCAAAACATCAGCGTAAGTGGAGGTGAGAGAATCTCATCCAAATTTCACCTCAATATAAACAGAAGGTCAAATGGGAGACTAACTCAGGAAATTATACATAATGTGTCTATTAGCGAGGACATCATGCACCCACAGCAGGAGCCAATTATTTGCTTAAGTGCTATAAATGAATCTGTGCCACATCAATATGTAATCCCCCCAACACAGAGACACACAGACACACACACACAAGCTCCAAATGAATCTCCCCTAAGCCATTTAAATGATTGCACGTTAAAAAAAATAATATCAACGGTAATAATTATAAAATAAAGTTATTGTCTCGTGGAAAAAGTGGCACTAGAACTGTTGACATGAAAGGTTTTACAAAAGGATAACAGTTCATTTTCTACAGCAGTACTCATGGCTCTCTCTAGTGAGATGTCAAATAGCAAAATTGCTTCAAGGGTGCGATAGGCCGACCTTCTCCGAAAAAAGCATTAAGGAGAAATAACAAGCCTCTTGTCTTACTCTTTGCTCAACTGCTTCAAAGTTAGGGTTCATGGTACCAAGGCAGATGTGATGAAACAAAGTGGAAGTTTCCCTCAATTTGATCATAGGCCGTCTTTCAAGTAGTGTTGGTTATAATCACACGACACCAAATCAGTGTCTTGTTTTATAAATGCATACAAGACTAAAAGGTTAAATATTTGATGTGAAATTAAACTTGATCAACCCTTTCGAGGGATTAATTTAGAGAAAAAATATGGTGCAATTTAGAAAGTTGATATGCAACGGAATGTAGATGTAGTAATTAAAAAAAAAAATAATCCTCAAGAAACCAGGACAGCAAAACTTAGCAATAATCTTTGTCTTTTGAATTTTGTATTTAATTTTAAGGATAGATAGATGGAGGCTGCACAGTGGCGCGATGGTTAGCACAGTGGCCTCACTGCAAGAAGGTATGGGTTCAGATCTCAGGTGGAGACCAGGCTTAGAACACTAGCCTTGCTGTGTGGAGTTTGCATGCTCTCCCTGGGTATGTGTTGGTTCCCTCTGGGAAGTCTGGTTTCTTCTCACCCTCCAATAAAGATATATGTTATGTTAATTGACTACAACGAAGTTGTACCAAGGAATTACTGTCTATATAGTTGTCTATGTATGGCCCTGCGACCTGTTCGGGGTGTACCCTGCGTCTCGCCTTGAATCAACTGGGATAGGCTCTGGCATCCCCTGCAACTCTGTCACGGAATAAACAGTTCAGAAGATGAATTAATTTTATAGAATTAACTGGGTTTTTATTTTAATTAATTTATTGTTCTTAACACAGACAATTACCTCTTCCATGCTTGTGTGTACCCTCTAAAACCTGTGACAGAGTTCCTGGCATCCCATTGTATCAGATCTACTAATGCACCTCTCTGTGAAAAACTCCAAAGATAAACTGGCTCATGATGTGAAGCATAAAGATGACTGAAAATATTTCCCCTCAGGGCAAGAACAGAGCATGTCTTTGCCTTGCATCATCGTTGGTGCTGAAATGAACATAAATGCCAAATCCAGCGTGCCCCACAGTAAGAGGCATCTGGACCGAGCAACTAATCAGACATGACTTGAGAAACTAGCCGTTCATTTGATCGCTGTCCTTTTTCTTCTGGGTACAAACTCCTCGCCAAGAGGCTTTAAACACTCTAAAGACGAGGACAAGAAACATCTCATCCCACCAGCCTGGAACGATGCACTGCTACAATGAGTATTCATTATTTCCATTCAACCTCTGGAACTTGCTCTTTTTTCACATGTGGTCAGTGGAAACACATTTAAAAGGAGAATGTATCAGAAAGAAATTGATCTCTAGAGTTACGACGGACAAAAGTTGCCAATTAACGATATTTATTCATCCATTTTCTGAACTTCTTAATCTAATAATGACTTGGAGGCATGTGAGAGCCATTCCCAGCAAACCATCAGGATGGGTACTCCCTGGAAAGGTGGACAATTTTCAACACTTTTGGAGATTTCTGCCGTTAAATGTTGTCATCAAAAACCTGAATGACGTTTTCTATTTTATTCATGCATGTTTGAGCAATTTGCAAGCTTTCCCATTCAGCATTTGGATATTATATGAGCGCCAAGTTGTTTTGACCCATACATTCTTTGTCATGCCCACATTCTAGCTAAAGCAGGAAGTGTGTTTGCAGCAGCGGGGAACATCCTCTGCTCAAGCTCAGTCAGTTACTTTACTTCTCTCCCTTCCATCACATACATAATTTAAATGCTCCAAACTAAGAAAGAATTTGCGCAAGTTTTGCCAACTTGATGTACTTTACATTCTATTTAATTTTTTTTAATAATTAAATTTTTTAAAAACATTTTTTTACTCACTCTATTCATCCCTCACTGGAAAAAAAAATGTGTGCCGTACTCCTACACCGCAGCAGGCTGCCCACAATGGCACAAATGGTGGGAGAAACGAGGGGTTAGGTGTCTTTTCCAAGGACCCTAGATATGCACCAAGCGGGATGCAAACTCACGAACTTTCAGTTGACTTCCGGTCCACGGGCGAACACTCTAACCACTGAGCCACCGTGTCCCCCGTCTCCCTGCTATTTGTTGCTTCAAATTAGTTTTATGCTCTGTCATGCACACATCCAGGGCCAGGGAGGAAATAAAACCGAATAAATATATTTACAAGCTTGCCTCTGCAAATATTGCATCTTTGACCCATTAATGGGTACCCTCTTTTTTTTTGGTATAGTATGAAGTAAGAATCATTACTCCACAACAGCATGGTACCCCTTTTTAAGAAGAAAAAAACAAAACACGTCAAGCGATTGTTAGTTTTTACCAGCGAAGCAACAAAACCACAGTCATACCAGATAAAAAGAATATAGACTACCAGCGAGACCTTGTTGTCATTTGAAGGGCTAAATGGCACCGCATGTCTTTTTTAAAGGTCATCATTTTGGTCATCCCGTAAAAAGTCTGATGAAGAAACACTGGCTAATGAAGCAGCTGACAACAACAGGACTAAAGGGGAGCCGAGTTAAGCAATGAAGAATCTGTCTCTTCTTTCTTTCCTTCTCCCCCATCCACAAATCTCCTCTCATTAGTTTGTTGCCTTGTGTTCCATGCATAGCTCCGAGCATTTTCCTAGCAAGGGTTGTCAAACTCGTGTATAAAAAAAATGCTATTGTTTCCTTTCTGAAGGGCCTTGGGAAAATAATTTAGCATACAGTGAGATCAGAAACTGCTCTTTAAAAACATACGCAAGAAAACAGGAAAAGCAAATGCATGTTAAATATTTACAGAGGTCAAGAACAAGCACCCTAATGTCCGAATGATGGATATTTTTTTCATAGCGATGTATACTAATTGCACAATTGAGGTTCTTGTGGCTTTTTTCGGGGTTAAAGTTTTTATTTATTTATTTGTTTTGACACATTGGATTCAGCTGCTGCTCACCAAGATTTTAAAATGTGAATTTATAAGAAGCTTTCAAATGTATTTTATTTTGTTGGCCAGGGGATTGAATTTGGGCAGATGGAAGGAGAATGGGATGGTAGAGGGGAAAATGCCCGCCGAGGTGTCGGGGTAGATACCGGCTCATACCGGCATTCCTCAGTGTTGTGTGGTGTCCCCCCACAATGAGTTAGAGGTGGTTTCTGGGCCGATAAATCTCTGAAACTGGCACTCAGCTGACTTTGAGCAGATGGTGCCCAATTGAGTTGGCATTTGTGTTGTTGTGTTCTCCAGTGGTCGACGAGGGTCGAGGCTGGATCATTCCTCTGCTGGCTAAATATGGGATTGTCTTTATGGTTTAAGTTTTGGGGTTTCTACGCCGTGGCAAAATGTAAATACCAGATCCTATTGTCTGCTTTGCCCATGCATAGATGTGGTGATTCGAGATTGGTACTTATCTAACTTATTTTTTTAGGTCAATTACAAGTTGAGTAAAGACGTATCGAAACTAAAAGAAAATGGAGTGAAAACTTTGCTTTTAGAAGAAGTTTGTCATTCTTTCAAAAACAAAAAGAAATAGAGATACCTTTTTTTTCCAATAATAAAATAACAACAGAAAAGAAAAAGTCTGCAAGTCTCCAAAAGAAAAATCAAATTAGGCTTAATTTGCAGCTCAAAAAGAAGGAGGAAGATAAAAAGTTGCACTTGAACTATTCAAGTCAAACGAGTCAAAATTATGAACAAGACTGGATGAAAACGTCTCTGAAAACAATAATAGTCAGACTCAATGAATAATAATGAAATACAAAAAATAAAAAACAAAACAAGAGATTGGGCTCAACTAACAAAACGGCAATAAGATAGAGATCAAGACAGTTCTCTCTTTTTTAGTCAACAGACTAAAAACAGTATTTGGAATTGTTTCTCACAAACTGTGTTGACAGAGTAAAGAATCCAATGTTTCATTTCAAAGCAATCAAGTTTTTTTGTTAAAGTTTTGAAGCAAACATGTAGTTTTGAAACAAAAGATTATGAGCAAATTGAACCATTTAGCCACTGATGTACTTAACATGTTTTCGTATCAAGAGAAATTGAAAACCCCGCTAAAATTCAGGATGTAAAAATAATTTGAAAAAATCTGCTCTTTAAATGGCCCAACAACGTGTGCAAAATATTGCCGTCATAATCTACGGGTGTGTAATCTCACTGTTTTTTAAGAAATAAATTTAATGCATTTGGTGCATTAAATTAATCCACTTTTGTCTTGAAGACCTGGGTTTGACTTCAGTTTGTTTGTTTTGCTGTTCCACTTTGAAAACTGCCATTACAGCCTCAGATGAATCCCAAGACAAAACATCTAAGGTAAGAAAAATTAAATATTACCCTTGCAACTTCCGAACAAAGTAGATATTCTACATTAATAGGAAACCTTTTCCCTTATTATTTTGGAATTGTTTACCACTAAAGATGCTTTAAAGTACAAACACTTTCACACTTGCATTATGACGGAGTTTGAAAAAATGCATTAGCATCACAGGTAACACCGACTGTTTAAATTATGGGGGCACCAATTGATTGAAAAAAAAACAAAAAAACATAACAGAGCATTAAGACATAATTTGATTTCAGGTTGTGTTTTATCATTTTCCGCTGTGTTAATTAGCATTAATTTGCGTAAATGTCTAGCTGTAATACATAAAGATTTCTTTTTAAAAAGCAGCACAAAGTGTTTAGGGTTTTTTCTTTTTTAGCAACATGGAGTGTAGCTCATTTTAGAAGAAGCATATGATCATCAGTGTACACAAACCTTTGTATTCATAAAATGGGCTTAACCTGGTTTTTACCTCAAAAACCTACCCAAGAATTTGCAAGACACTGTAGAAGAAACCTCTCGCTAAAGAACATGCTGATGTAGGAAATAAAATATTGAAAAAAGACACCTTGGTGTTAGATTAAGGAGGCCTTCCGTTTAGTGGTTGACTTTCCCAATTCAATTACCACAACCCAAGAGGTTGCAAATACAAGCTGTTGGAATGAGTCTTCCCTGCAAGTTGGCTGCAAGTCGGTCTCCTTCAGCATGAAAAGCATGTTTATATGAGTTGACCTCAGAGTGAAGCTGTCACCTCAATAAATTATGGGGAGCCAGATGAGGTGGTTTGTCCATCTGGTCATGATACTTCTAGAGATGGTGTTTTTGGCATATCTGACTTGAAGAAGAACTTCGGGAAGGCTCAAATCAAGCTCTAAGGACTATATCACTAAGTTGATCCAAGAACACTTGAGAGCCCCCTCGGAAAAATTGGTAAAAGTGACCAAACGGTGCTCAAGTTGTTGTCCCACCATTTGACCTAGAAATAAGTAGCAGAAAATAAAACACTTTTGATATACATCACGGTCCTGGTCTGGAAAATAAAACTGATGGCTTTCATTTATTAAAGTTGAGTACAAAATAGTTTAAGTTTTACACAGAAAACACACCACGGGGCATTTGGCAGTTATTAAGCAGGTTATTACCTGTTTTTGTAATAAATGCGGATTTCTTGAAAAATAAAAAATGATTCATATTAAAGGTGTGTATTCAGATCCATGCTCAGTCACATCCTTATTATGACATCGAGGTATGGAGCACTGCAAATAAGAATTACTCTGAGCGTTGTTATGCATTTGCAGGTTCATCACTTTTATCACACTGGCAGCAACGTGAAACAATGCAGGAATGTTTTATTTCCGTCATATTTTTTTGAAAGGCACTGGTGATAAGAATTGGTTTTCAAACCTAAAATAAAGACGTGCCAGTGCTAATTTGCATTTAAAAGTGCAGCCACAGCTGGTTAATTTCACCAAGCAGGGGTGGTTGGTTGAGTTGGCCCATTACAGTATAGTGTACACATTATAGGAACTACAGGAAGATAACTAACACGCTGACACATTTTAAAAAGATACAAATATGTGTAGCAGAAAAAAAAAACAGAATGAGGGAATAAACTCACAGTTTAAGACCAATTGACGGACAAATATTTTTTTTTCCACCTCTTGCAAAAGTTTCCCAGTGGAGATGTTTGCAGAAGACCGCTGGTGTCAAAGCGCTCTATCAATGCGTCACAGCTGCTTTACAATCCAGTTTATCTCTGCATCACTGTTCTCAACTCAATTTATCAGTGAGTTTGTTTGAGCCGTACATTCAGCGGCTGTCTATGATAGTGGGAGGAAAATGGCTTGCCTCAGTGATAGCTTAACTGCTTTCAAAAGATGCATAAAAAAAAACCCTGGGACAGATTTATCTAATGCCATAAATTCAAACTGTTTTTTATGTATCCCTGCCTTTTATGTGCTCATTTGAACGGTGTAATTGAACCAGTAAACAACAAGACATTTTAAACACCCGATCTGCATTGGTAAGCCACTTCATTGCACGTGAATCAAAGCTTGTCTTGGTAATTTAAAATCTGAATAATTGTATCCGGTCTTTTGTTAGAAGAGATGCAAGTAATACTACACACTTTGTAGATTCAAATATGTAGGTAGGCATATTATCTTTCAATGTTTTGTGTGGCGGTGCGACTGCAAAATTGTCCTTTCTATGCAAAATAAAAACTATCCACTGTTTCTTTGTGAAGTAGATACGGTAATAGTATTTTTTTTTTCAAAGAACTAATGGTTGTACATGTTGTGTCGTGGTTACTGCAGTTGCATTAAACCAACATGGGATAAGTTCAACTCTTAGCATTTGATCTGAGCTGTTCCGTGTAGAGTTTGCATGCAAGTAAAGCCTCTTTTCAGATACACAAATTCCCACCAGTGCAGACCTCGACGTTAGGTTGACCCATCAATCTAAATTCTCCTGAAGAGTGAGTGTGAATAGGACTCGCTTTTTTTTTTTTTTTTTTACTAGCTTTCCTTGTTCGTGTGATGGACTAGTCGTGTTTAGTTGCTGCTGTTATGGACTCAACACCCTGTAACCTTGCATTAGATCTAGTGGGTACAAGACATGGAAAAAAAAAATACCTTAATGTATTTTTTGTTTACAGATATGGTAAAACAATATAGTAGGCATTGCCAAAAAAAAAAAAAAAAATCTGTATTTTGGCTTTAATAAAGATGCCTGGAGTCCAAAATTATAGGTGAAGCTGGAGGCTAGTTTATCTCTATACCATAGAAAGACTGTGCAGCCTTTGAAATTACAGAGAAACCAGAACTGGTTTGATTAAATGCGTAGATTTGGAACTTGAATGCTCTACAAGGTAAGGTTTGGTGTGTGAAATAACGAGCTAATTTCACACAAGCTAAGAACTGAAAATGGAGGATTTCACAGGCTATTATAATTGTTTTGATGAATGAACACAAACCGTGTGCTTTGCTAGTTTTCAACCCATGTAATTATCACTTGTCAAAACTGAAGAGATTAATGGAACGTCACAAAGTAAAAGGCAATCGGAACAGTTTGGGCACATATTGCTATAACAATAAAAGTTCAACCAGGGGGAAGTGGTGCAAACTGAAAAAGAAATGTCTCAGAAGCACCCACTCTGAAGTAGCCATTGCTGCGAAAACCCTTGTTCACAATTTGCACCAACAAAGCTTTGCAACAGGACGTTTAGTTTCATTTGGACTTTTGAAACGCTTTTCGCGAGTGGAGTCTCATACCCTATCCCGGCTGATTTCAGATGAGAGGCAAACAGGTTGCCAGTCTGTCATCGGGACGCATATACACAACCATATCCAGATACACACTAATTCCTAGGAGGAATTTTTATAGTGGCCAATCAACCTAACATGCATGTTTTTAGAGGATGAGAGGGAACAAGAGTCATCTTCTTCTTTCGGCATTTCCCTTCAGGGGTCGCCACAGCAAGTCAGTTTCTTCCATCTAACTCTATCTGCTGCATCCTCTTCGGTCACACCAACTATCTTCATGTCTTCCTTCACTGTATCCATGAACCTCCTCTTTGGTCTTCCTCTAGGCCTCTTTCCTGGTGGTTCCAAACCCAGCATCCTTCTGCCGATGTACTCGGTCTCTCTTCTTTGTACATGTCCAAACCATCTCAGTCTGGCCTCTCGGACTTTATCTCCAAAACCTCTAACATGTGCTGTTCCTCTGATACACTGGTAACAGGATATGGGAGGGAACGAGAGTACCTGAAGAAAACCCACACAAACATGGGGTAAACTTGTAAACTCCACACATAAATACCAGTGTTCAAAGCCTCGTCCTAAAGCGGGTCTCATATTCCAACCTTTTTGCTGTCAGGCTGCTGTGTTAACCTCTGTCCACCGTACCGTTCTTGCAACAGAACATCCAAATTTATTTTTCAAAACTGGGTAATGCAATATTTGTGTTTATTTTTTGCAATCGCTATAGATATTGTAATAAATGTCAGAAATCATCAGTATTTTTTTATTATACTGCATGGCTCATCTCTTGTCTGCAAAAAGACAGATTTTTATTTTCCTTCATTGTGACTCATCCTAACGCTTGTTCTCCTGCTTCAATGCACTTGACTCAAACCAACAGGTCATTAACAACTTTGCACAGGGCTCGACATCAGTCCTTTCACGTCTATTTTAAATCTAATCTGATGTGTTTCAGAAAAGTAACACCTCACAGAAACAGGGCGATGACCTTTAAGCAGCAGGGTTGTGGTTCTGTTACTACAGACATCTCTTCCTGTCCATCCGAGGTGCAATGTTGTCATTAAAAAGCTTTTGTAAAAGGCATTCATCTGAGTACATATAGACAACCATAAAACTTTTTTTTTTCTTTAAGATGAACAGCTACTCAGTCACAGCTAATAAAAAATAATAGATGTAGTTGAAGTACTTTTAAAAAGCGTGACCATCACCATTGCAGTTGGCATTTTTCCCTCTCACCAGTTTGCTGCCAAAAGTGTTTCAGTCCACACTTCTTGTAATTATTGTTGACGTCTACCCGCATGCACACACACCACATGGACATGTTTTAGTGGCCGAGGGGAGCCACATAGTGCTCATACCATTTCTGGCAGTGCTCGGTCTACTGTGATTTGGTCAACACTGATGAGCCGCAGTAATCTTTTTAGTCGACAAATTACAACTGGGCTAAAACGAAAATGCTAATGTATGTAAACATGTTTGGCATGCGTTACCCCTTTTAAACGATACTTACATAAATCTGAAAAAAACAGAGTGAGAGGTAAATAAAGGATTTAACTTCACAGCATCCTGTCGGCTGCAGAATGTCTTGGTTATATTAGCTTAGTGAGAAAAAAGATTTATCCTGTACATATTTAGTCCTGGTTGAGATGAAGACCTTAAATTTTCAGCACGCTATCACAGTTTTCTCAACAATTACATGGAAGTCCGTTGATGAAAGGAAGCTGTTGGATTTTTCAAAAAGAATATCTCAGAAATTTAAATGGAAATATAATTTCAAAGCGTCTGGTTGCTTTAAAAAAGAAAAAAAAAACATGGATGAAGGGAAAGGCCTTAAATAAAGATGGTTACCCGCTGCGACCCGCTAGGGATAAGCGGTTTAGAAAACAAATGAACGAACAAACAAATGTGACAAATAGTGACATTTTTTTTTAATTTTATTTTTATTTAATAGCGCTATTGAAAAGAAAAAAACTTTACATTTAATTATTGGGTTTTATTTGTGGATGTTACATTACAAATAAAACCTGGCATTTCCCTTCAGGGGTCGCCACAGCAAGTCAGTTTATTCCATGTAACCCTATATCCTGCATCTTCTTCGGTCATGCCAACTATCTTCATGTCTTCTTTCACTGTATCCATGAACCTCCTCTTTGGTTTTCCTCCAGGTCTTTTTTCCTGGTGGTTCCAAATCCAGCATCCTTCTGACGATGTACTCTCTTTCTCCTCTGCACATGTCCAAACCATCTCAGTCTGGCCTCTGTTCCTCTGATCCTGTCCATCCTGGTCACTCCCAGAGACATCCTCAGCATCTTCATCTCTGCTACCTCCATCTCTGTTTCCTGTCTTTTTCTCAGTGCCACTGTCTCTAGACCAAACAGCATGGCCGGTCTCACCACGGTTTTTGTACACTTTCCCTTTTATTTGTATATTATGTTTGTAACTTGAAAGTACTCTTTAAGTACAAAGTATACATGGTATAGTATCAATTAAATAATGACGGTTTAAATATTTATCCATTCATTTTAAATTATGACAAGTTTGCTCACCACGTTGATGCGTTCTTCTTAATTTGTATTTTTTTCTAAGTTTTTTTTCTCTGTAAATGATTTAAGAAAATAAAGAGTTGAAAAGTTTTTTTTGTGCTGAATACTTTCTACTGTACGAGATCAGTTTTTAAATTTTAACAGTTGTTCCTTTTTCATTTCGGCACTACCTGCTTTATGTTCTGTCTCATCAATCAGTCGACATGGTCCGCATCAGCAGGGAAAATGAAGGTCATAAAAGTTTACAACCGAGAATACAAAAATCTCTAGACAATTTTGATTTTGAATGGTTGGCTCGTGGTAGGATAAAAAAGGATTTAACAAAGTAATTAGAAACAACCGGAGCAAAACGCTTGTTAAAATTGTCGAATAATCAAACTGGGTTCAAAGTTACTTTAGACCAACTCGACCTAGAAAGCCCTAACAATCTGCTATTTCTATGTTAAGTAAAGTCTCTAAAATGCTGGCTTGTCATTTTTTATTACCTCCAAGTCAAGGTTTTACACAGAACACAATCTAGACAATTTCAGAATAAAATATGCTGCTGTTATTATGCAAACATATGCTAAGCTTCAGTGTCTAAAAATGTCAAGCTTTGTTCTGCATAAAGTTTGACATTCCACACTTTTGTTGGAATATTGTCAACTTGTTTTTATTTTCTTTGTTCTTTGTGTCCAAATTTGAATGTTAAAGACCAAAGCTTTTAAGGCTTTTCAATTTTTATTTGCTTAAATAAGTGTCTAAAATGTGGCACAATAGCATGTTAAGCTAAAACTAGCCATTAAACCAGGTAACTTATTAGTATCATAATTGAAGGAATAATCAAAATATGGGCAGCAGGTCAATTGGCTGCTAAACTGTTAATTTATTATAATGATAGCTTAATTATTTTTAATTAAGAGCATTTTTGTAGCATTCACTCTAAATGACATTTAAGCATTCCTAAAATAAGATTGTCTGTGTGTGTGTCCCCACAGCAGACAGGTGACCTGTTCAGGATGCATCCTGCCTCTTGTCTGAAATCAGTTGGGATAGCCTCCGACATTACTAACAACCTCATGAGTGATATTCAGAAGATGAAACGAAACAATAAATATTTCTGAATTTGATTATTTATTAGGAAAAGAAATGCAACCCCAAATTTCAGAATGTCCTCTACTGATACACCTTTATCAGGGGTGTATCCACAATTTTTTAAAGGGGTGGCGTGGGGTCATTGACAAAGGCAGTATATACATTTTGAGTCTTTTATTTTTTTTTATTTTGGTGGCCCATTTGCTGGCCCTGCAAGGGGATAGCTTGACCAGAACCCTTGCCTTTCTTCTTCTATTTTTTTTTTTTTTTTTTTTTTTTTTGACCAAAATGGGAGGTCCACATCCTGGATTCGCACCTGCTAAAATGTACCAAAAAACAAAAAAACCCACACACAACAGGAAACATATTCCATGTTTTATTTCTTAGCTCCGTTCCGTCATCTTCCGCTTGTTCCGGTGTCGGGTTGTGGGGGCAACAGCCTCAAACTGGCAGCCCAGGCCTCTCTCTCCCCGGCTGCATCCTCCAGCTCACCCGGAAGGATCCCAAGTCGTTCCCCGGCCAGCTGTATGACATAGTCTCTCCAGCTGTTCCGGGGTCTGCCCCTTGGTCTCCTCCCGGTGAGACGTGCCCAAAACACCTCGCGTGCGAGGCGCTCGAGGGGCATCCTGACCAGATTGCCCGAACCACCCCATCTGACTCCTCTCGACCTGGAGGAGGAGTGGCTCGACACCGAGCTCCTCCCGGATGGCAGAACTCCTCACCCGATCTCTGAGTGAGAGCCCAGCCACCCTGTGAAGGAAGCTCATTTCGGCCGCTTGTACCCGCGATCTCATTCTTTCGGTCACCACCCACAGCTGGTGACCATAGGTGAGGGTGGGAACATAGATCGACTTGTAAATCGAGAGCTTTGCTTTTCGGCTCAGCTCTCTCTTTACCAGGACGGATCGATTTCTTAGCATTTGACAAAATAGATGATTAACAATAATTATTCTTTTGAGCTCTTTTTGGAAAATACATTAAATCAATCCACTGGAATTTAGTTCATCTTAAAACGTTTAAAGCATATTCCAAAAGTTAGAGGTGCATCTTTTAGAAAGTGCGTGTTTAACTTCGAGTTATCTGAACTTCTCTGAAAATTACCGCTTTTAAATTTCTTTATCAAACCTAACATGTAATGTAAAGTCAGAATTAGACATGCGTCAATTGGAACGTTTTCTGTCGACAATTTAGGCTGCTATAAATGCAAATGAACAAATGGGAAAAGACATGTTTGTTCAGATTTTAGCTGAAGGCGATGGGTATGAACAAGAAATAAACAAAGCAATATTCTACGAACAAAAGATCAAAATTACAATTATTGATTGTAAGATGTAATATTTAAACAGCAGAGTGACTCTGCTGACCTACTGTATGTCTACCACTTAATAATTTTCTGAGAAAATTATTCCATGTAATAAATTAAATTACAAAAACAATTGAAGAGAAGTGGGTTTGCATCCAAAATAAAAACCTGCATTTAAATGGTGAAATAAATTTATATGTGCTTGTGGGTAATTGCTGTAAATGAGCTGCACTTGATTAATGTCAGTGGGAATATGTAGAAGGTGTAGGTAGGAAATGAGAAAATGATTTGTTCTACAAACACTCTATAAACATGGTATGATACTTACATATCTGACTATGCTGGTAATCAAATAATTACTGAATACCTGAGAAACTTGGACAAAACTTTTAATGTCTTACAGCTACTGCTAATTTTTTTAAGAAGAGTTGTTTAAAAATTGTGGCTAAAAAATGCATAAATGTATTTAAAAAGGGTGTATGATGCTTCTTTGGGGTCAAAAAAAAATCCAATTTCAAAGAATGGCACGTTTCATGAATTATTTGCCACAAAAAAAACTTTATGAATAGATTTATTTAGTTTCACTACCGTCTTTGACATTGTGAATTCCCTCCTCATCTCGCTCCTCGATTAGTCCCACCCCTGGGCGCGTAAATGACGCAGGATTGATCTTGTTTGAGGCCATAAAGACAATGTAAAGTGCATCAATTTAGCAATATTCTTTTATATGCTACTTTCGGTCCATTTACTTAAAAATGTGTCTCCACATTGATGGTAGGGACCAAGCATGAGCAGAGCTCTTACACAAAAACATGATGTTAAAGAACAAAACCATTAGCCACAAGTAAGGTAGCTTTTGAATAGTGTGCAAATACTGGATGAAAGAATTCACAAATTTCTCAAACATGGATGAATTACCAATAAATTTAATCATTTCAGGTCTGTTCTTGATGTGCAAATACTGTTCAAACATGGTGCAAGTCTTTGAAAATATGATTGTGCAGGCATTACTACTAAATAAATAAAAATCAGTTCTAAAATATGCAATAATTTTCTTGAAGTTTTGGGACCCACATTATATTGCAGTAAATTGGGGATATGTTCCTTGTGTTCCCCGTCTCTTGTTTGGTACTACAAAGTCTATCATTGGGCAGTTGACAAAATGAATGGATCTCAAAAATATTCGGCAACTTCTCGGCAAAAATGCACAGTGTTTAAACAAGCAGACTGACTGTGGACTACCACTCCGCGTCGTTTGTAACAAACATGAGTTGCTTTGGATATCAGGTGTCACATAATGGGATTATTACCCACTAAGGGGAATAATATAACGGCTCATTAGCACACGCCAATAACCACCTAAGGGCTACACGCAGATCAGAGTAAACATGAGGACATGAAATCTAAATAAATTATATCACACAGCTGAAGATGAAATGGGGAATCTGATAGATATTTCATTGTGTGTGTTTGCTAGAATCCTTATATCTAATACATTTTTATACACAGGCTGAGAAACAAAACTCAGCACGCAATCGTGTCAAAATAGACAAAAAAACTGTTTGCCTTTCAAAACAAAACCTGCAATCTCATGAAACTGTCTATTCATTCATCCATGAAGATAACATGATTAGCAGCGCCAATTTGACTCCTAAGTGAGACAAAAAAATGAAAGAAAAAAACAGTGTCAATTGCTAGGGTGTTATGGCATTTTAAAAAGATCTTGATTGCATAGATCCAATCTCCTTTTGCAAAATCCTCTGAGGCTCTTCAGTGATAACAATCGCACGAAGCAGCTGTCATGACTGGTAGTGTGACTCACACAAAACACAAGAATGATGTCCTGGATGAATGGCCTTAAACCCAGTGGGAGTGTGCTGTAACACTACTCTGAAGTGTTTGAGAGTCTTGAACCTAGAGGTCAGTATCTCATTTTACACGGACAAAAATCTATTACAAAACCTATCTCTCTCCTCATGCATTTAACCCACCGGGGCAAAGAGGATTTTCTCTAATTGTTTTTTTCTTGGCTGTGGAATTGGCGTGGTTATCACCGGAACAAGTCTATATTATTTCTATGATTTTGGACTAGGTCATTCAGATATATCGCTGATACATTCATTAAGGTTTTTTTTTTTTTTTTTTTCTTCTTGGAGAACAGTGTGTCTACTATTCTTAAGTGTTTTTGGTTCCTATTGAAACCATGAAAGTTGTAATTTAACTGCCAAATTCAGTACATGACGTGGAGTACAGCTGCTAAAATGCAAACAACTTCAAACTTACTAATCCACCGCTGCTCATTGGTCTAGGGCAGTGGGAGTCTATTCAGGCTGAAACAAATTCAATTCAATTTTATTTGTGTAGCCCAAAATCACAGAATTTCCATCTCAATGGGCTTCACATTGCAGATTCAGAAAGACGAAAAACAAGAAAAAGCGGAATGTATAGGCAAATACATACAGTAGCTAGAAAACCTACTTACAAATGTCAGCTAAACATTATTAGCACATTCCTGCTCTTAGACTCTCCTTCACGGTGAGGAAAAACTCCTAAGAAAACACCAGTGGGGGAAAAAAAATGAGAAACCTCATGGGGATCCACATGAAAGAGAGATCCCTCCCCCGGAATGAGCATCCAATGTGTCTAAGACCATTGTTTAAATATTAGCTTATTCTACTCTACAGCTAAATATCTAAAGAAGTCAATGGATGTTCTTCATCCTGATGGAAACACAGGGGACTCCTCAGCCTGGCAATGCCCAGAATAGGGATGAGTAGATGGATTTCATCCTGATGGAGCGGAGATGATGATGCGCAGAGGTGTACTCAGTGTTGCCATGCCCAGGACAGGAACGCAGAGTATCCTCAGGAATCTGAATCCATCAGTTGTATGTTTAAAAATTCAGTATTTTTTAGTTGGACAAACTATTTATGTGTAGCATAGTTGGAGCCTCAGCCTTAAGCCATCAAGCTTTGTTTTTATGGAATAGGCTTCTAACCCACGTAAAAGAACCAGACACAATCTCTAAATTCAAGGTTAGGATTAAAACATTGCTCTTTGGAGAAACTTTTTACCAGGCCACTTAGAAACAAAGTTAACTTTAACTGTGCTGATAAGCAGCTGAGAGCCAGAACCCAGGTAAAATATGGCGCAATGGATTTTTTTTTTAAAAAGAGTGGCATTTCTCTAATAGTGATGTGTTGTACTCATGTTGGTTTGGCGTATACATACAGTTCTTATTCCAAGTGGGACAGATAAAAAACAAAGTTGTAAAATAATAAATGATACTGTAAGAAGCCAAAAATGCACGACATTCAAAGTTTTGTTCAGTGACAAGGTTATTGTTCCTGTTACGTATATATTAAAATACTTTTTTTTTACACACGTTGCACATTCATGCTATCACTTTACATTTTTATTTTTAAGAGCAAATGTTTGTGTGCATTTTGATATTTACTTATTTAATGCATACTCATGTTGTTAAAGTTTATGTTTTAGAGGCTAATTAATATTCAAAGAATCACAACTACTGTCAAAAGAGTTGTTCTTGAGTGTGTTTCTAAAGCAAAGAATCACAACTTTGATAAAACAGGATTTTTTTTACTTATCAATGGAATTGGATATCAAGGTATTTTTTTTCCCCCCAACATTGTGAAAATGTATGAAGCCATCACAAAAAAATTACAACGGACCTGTTGTCTCTGTAGGTTAGGTTTCCAAAGTGTGAACACAGATAAAAGCAATTACTTTTTCATGGGTCAGGAGAGTGAGACTACTTGCTCTTTTTCTTTACTTCAACTATCATGGAGTTAGTGCTGACTCAGAAGAAACTACTGAAAAACATCCAGAAATCTTCTTACATTTTTATTTTAAACCAACAAACAGATGAGAAGTGAAGAATCTATTTGATTCCTTTTGTATCAAGATAAAGAAAACACACAAGTCAAAGAAAATGCACTAGTAACTATTATCGATATTAGAAATGCTCTGATTGGACGTTTCAACTTTGAACATTTCTGGACAATGCTTGCCAATTTTACAGTCTCTGGTTGGAAGGATTTGCCATTGAATGAGTCACCTAGGCCAATGCTGTGGTGCCTGCTTTTGCTTTAGGGGTTTACTGTAAAAAAAAAATCTAGTTCCTTCACTTTTCTCCGTTTGCTTTTCAGAGGAAAGTGATGTGTTGTGAAAAGTGAAAATGACGCTCTAATTTTCAGAATCAGAATCAGAATCAGAATATACTTTATTGATCCCACACAGGGGAAATTTGTGTGTCACAGCAACAACTTCCTATCTGCTAAGTGAGTCGTTGTAGAGCCCGATCACGTACGGAAAGAAAGACCTCCGGTAACGAGATGTTCTCGAGCGGAGCTGTCTGAGCCTCTTGGAGAAGGAGCTCCGTTGTTCGTCCAGGAGTGGGTAGAGAGGATGGTCATGGTTTTCCATGATGGACAAAAGTTTGTTCTGTGACCTCCTCTCTACCACTGCCTCAAGTGATTCCTGTTTGCTGCCAATGACAGAGCCAGCCAGTCTGATTAGTTTATTCAGTCTGTTGGTGTCACTGGCTGCGATGCTACTCCCCCAGCAGATGACAGAGAAGAACAAGGTGCTGGCCACCACAGACTGGTAGAAGGTCTCCAGGATCTTGCCGCACACATTGAAGGACCTCAGCTTCCTTAGAAAGTAAAGTCGGCTGCAAGTCTTCTTGTACACAGCAGTACTGTTGCTCCTCCAGCTCAGTCTACTGTCGATGGTCACTCCAAGGTATTTGTACTCCTCAACCACCTCCACATCTCTACCCAGAATGCAGAGCGGCTGCAAAGCAGTCCTCCTCCTCTTCCGGAAGTCAATCACCATCTCCCTGGTCTTGTCCACATTGAGGAGCAGGTGATTCTCTCCCGCCCACACCACAAATCCATCCACCACCCTCCTGTACTCCTCCTCCTGCCCACCACTTATACACCCTACAACTGCAGAGTCATCAGAGAATTTCTGTAGGTGGCATGAATCGGAGTTGTGCTGGAAGTCTGAAGTGTACAATGTGAAGAGGAATGGAGAGAGCACCGTGCCCTGTGGGGCTCCCACACCACTTAAAACCACATCAGACCGGATTTTCCCCAGCCGGACGAACTGTGGCCTGTCCGTCAGGTAATCAGTGATCCAGGAGACGGCGGACGCACCAGCACCCATCAGCCGCAGCTTATCACCCAGTAATGAGGGCTGGATGGTGTTAAAGGCACTAGAGAAATCAAAGAAGGTGATTCTCACCATGCCTCCACCGCCATCCAGATGTGAATGAGCTCGCTGCAGCAGATGGATGACAGCGTCGTCAACACCCAGGCGTGGCTGGTAGGCAAACTGCAGGGGGTCCAGAGAGGAATTCACCAGCGGTCTCATGTGGGCTAACACCAGCCTCTCCAGCACTTTCATCACATGAGATGTGAGGGCAACTGGACGGAAATCCTTGAGGTCAGATGAAGATGGTTTCTTGGGTACAGGGACCAGGCACGATGTCTTCCAGAGAAGCGGAACCCTCTCCAGCCTGAGGCTCAGGTTGAAGAGGTGCTGGAGAACCCCACACAGCTGGAGCGCACAGGTCCTCAGGGTATGGGGGTTGATGCCATCTGGGTCGGCTGCTTTGTGCTGGTTTAGCTTCTCCAGCTGTTTCTTCACCTGAAAGGTGGTCACAGTCAAACGGTTGGGTGGGGGGGGTTCAGGCACTAGTCCATTGAATCGCTGAGAAGGAGCAGACGCTGGTAGCAGGTGTGGTGGAGGTAGGGAAGAAGAGGTAGTGGTGGTGGCATTTGTAGAGCTAAACCTGTTGAAGAAGGTATTAATGTCATTAGCTCTATCTTTGCCACCACTAGCGGGTCTGCTTCTTCCCCCATATCCAGTGATCTTTTTCATTCCGGACCACACCGCCCTCATGTTGTCCTGCTGCAGTTTGGATTCCAGCTTCCTCCTGTATGCTTCTTTTCCCTTCCTCAGCTGGTCTCGGAGTTGATGCTGCACCATCTTCTGCTCCTCCCGGTCTCCAGACCTGAAGGCTGCTTTCTTCCGGTTAAGGAGCGTCTTCAGGTCACAGGTGATCCAGGGTTTGTTGTTGGGGAAGCATCGAACAATCCGGGTGGGACAGACAGACTCCACACAGAACTTAATGTATTCTGTAATGCAGTCTGTCATGCCATCAATGTCTTCCCCGTGAGGTGTGCAGAGTGCATCCCAGTCCGTGGATCCGAGACAGTCCTGTAGAGCCCGCTCTGTTTCCGGAGTCCACTTCCTGACAGTCTTTTTGGACACGGGTTTTTGCAGGGCGATTGGGACATAACACGGCTTTAGATGGACCAGGTTGTGATCAGACCTGCCAAGGGGAGGAAGGGCTGTGGCTCTGTATGCATTTTGTATGTTTGCATACAGAAGGTCCAACGTTTTATTCTCCCTCGTGGGGCAGTCCACGTACTGGGTGAAGTCAACAAGTGATCTGTTCATGTTGATGTGGTTGAAATCACCAGTTATGATACAGAAGGCGTTGGGCTGCTGTGTTTGTAGGCGGGAAACGGTGGTTAAAATGACGTCACCAGCAGTTTCAGCATCAGCCGACGGAGGAACATAAACAGTCACCACCATAACCGATGTAAATTCCCTCGGCAGATAGTACGGCCGAAGTCCAACCGCCAGTAACTCCACATGCGGTGTACAGAGACGCTCCTTGACACAGACATGTCTGGGATTGCACCAGCGCTCACTCACATAGAGCACAATCCCACCTCCTCTCTTCTTACAGCTGCTGGTTGCATCTCTGTCCGCCCGCACAGTCTCAAAACCAGGAACCTCGACACTGTTGTCTGGGATGTGGGAATGCAGCCATGTCTCAGTGAAGCTCAGTAAACTGCATTCACGATAATCCGCTTGTGTGTTAATTAGCGTCGTTAGCTCCTCGGTCTTATTAGCCAGTGAGCGCACATTTCCCATTATAACTGCAGGCACAGCAGGCTTGAATCTCCTCCTATTCATTTTAACGTGGGCCCCGGCTCTGCGTCCGCGACGTCTTTTCCGGATCTCTCTTGGAATTACATGCCGGGCTCCATGAAGCAGGCTAGGTTTACTCATAGCTAACAGTTGGTCGCGAGTGTAAACAATAGCCATACTTCTAGTATAAAAAAAAAGACTTAGTTTTTAAAGAAAACATTCAAGAAAACATAAGTTTCCAAGTTGGAAAATAAACTAGCTAACACTAAAAAAATTTGGAAAAAGAACCCAATAACGACTGGATGACAGTTAGCAAAAGACGAGGAGCTGCTGTAACAGGCGTCCGTACACGGCGCCATCTTGGAAAAAAAAAAAAAAAAAAAAAAAAAAAAAATTTCTCATCTTTTTTGGTTTGGTACCAGCTGACTGGCAGAGAGGATGAATACAATGTGAATATGACTATGTGAAAATAAAGCTGTGAAAAATTTTTCCAATGTGAAAAAAAAAAAAGTCTTTAAAACAGTAGGAAAATGTTCAATCTGTGGTTTCTTATTTTGTTCTTTTTTGTCTTCTAAACCACTTATCCCTGATGGGCCTACGGAGGTTGGTGGAGTCTATACTAGATGAGTTCAGGCAAGAGGCAGGGTACATCTTAAACGGGTTGCCAGTTTGTTGCGGGGGCCACACGCACACAAACATCCGCACACACTCATTCTGTTTAAATGAAATAAAATGGCACTTAATAAAGGTAAATCCATAGCTTGATTATTATTGATACAATACAATGCTTACCTTTTCAGGTGGGTCGTCAAAATGTCTGCTTTGCATGTCTGAGTAAAAATATTTTATACTGTGACCAGATGGATTTTTAATGTCTAACTTTTCAGTGTGCCTTTTACAAGAGGTTGGTAGATTGTGATACAAGTTTTTGGCTATTGTTAGAACATGGTTGTCATGATGCCCTGTCCTGCTTCCAGAGTGAGCACTGAATGATCCTCATCACCCTGATTAGGGACACCTGAGATTGATTCCTGATATCACACATCTGTGGACCCTGCCATCTAGTTAAGGGCAATCACCCCGGACTTCCCTGTCAGGTCGCACCATCCTTTCCAGCTTCATCCAGCCTGGTTGGCTGACCATGAACATAGTCTGACAATATCCTTTTGCCATGCCACTGAAAATCTGTTTTTCTTTTCACAGTAATAATTGACTGCTAAATTCAAATAAGCCATGTTTTCTGTTTGCAATTGGGTCCTCCTCTCTCCACCTGCACACCGCTCCATGACAATGTTTTAACACACTTTTACTATTTAATATCCATGTTAAAAAAAAAAAAAATCAAGTTGGCTAATTTTGTTCCAAATACAGAATCACTCAGAAATCATGAAGATATTTTTTCACTTACTGTATAATGGATTGAAAAATACATGCAGTACATCTAGTTTACATTTTTTTATTTTATTTTTTCCGATGTGCAACATAACCTTAATTTTCTCTTTATGTACAGACTTGTCAGAGTGATCATCCTGTTTTATAGACCAGATTTTGTGTAGTTATAATTTCAATATTTTTTCAGAGAAGAAACATGTGACACAGTTGAGTTGTCAGGTTGCTATGGGTTACGGTAAAACAACTTGTTGAGCAACTTTCCTTGACAAACATCCTTACCTGTTTCCACATCAAGAAGACAAATTCCATTTTTAGTCCCACAATGGGGAAATTACTGTGCTGCATTGCACTGCAGCAGGCAGCCACACAATGACACTAGTGGTGGGACCAACTAGGGAGTTGGGCACCTACTCCAGGGAAGTCTACGGGGCTGTGGTTGTATTTGAACGGGCATCTCCCGGTCTGAGGACAAGCACTCTACCACTGAGCCAACGCCCCTAATACAGCATTGTAATCACGCAAACTAGGTATAAATTAAAAGTTTTGTTTTTTTCTTAATCAACAAACATCACCAGAGCTAAGATAATATATGTAATCATCAATGTTAGAATGGAGTTTGCAAAAGGAAAAATTAAAATGCCAGATTTAAAAAAAAACATTTTAGACCTTTTGTTTGGCATGTACTTTGTAGAAAAAAAAAAAAAAAAAATTACCTTTTGATCTAGACTGAAACAAGTGTACAACATTAAAGATGTGTGTTCTCTCTGATTTGTAAAATCAGTAATAATAAAAATGTTGTACGTTTGGTATGTCGCGATGTAAAAAAAAGAAAAAAGTCACTTCTTAATTATGTTTGGTATTTGAGAAAAAGAACCTGCATGGTGCCCAGCAGGAGAATGAAAAGCTTTTATTCTCCTCATTTTTTTCCTTTCTTCTTTGATGATTCAAATTTTTCTGAAAATTGAATAAATCCATGTAGGATTTAGGGGAAACAGACAGCGTCCTTCCTCCAGTAGAACAAATAGTTCCAGAAAGAAGGCGAAAAAAAATCTCAAAGTATGCTTTTTACTTTTTATCATCAACTTAAATTTAACTGTTGTATCAAAACAATGCACAAAAAATAAAGACATAAAAACCACAAAATCTCACGAGTGAAAGAAATATTACTAACCGACAAAAGACAAAGAAAAACAATTAAAATGTGGATTTCCTGAAACAAGATGACCCTAGAAAACTCCTCATCAATTCAAGACCTCTGAAAGTAATGTTGAACAGACTGTAATTCACATCTAAGACATAACCAGTGTTCTAGAACCTTTGACGTTTCCCATAAACGTTCAGATGTTACAGCCAGAGAAAAACCAAAAATTTTTTGTATACACAATAAAATGTGTTAAAATATTTTTCTATACATATTCAATTAAAATAAGTTAGCCTTGGAATAACCCCAATTACAATAAGATCAGCATTAGGATGGATCAACTTTTCTAGAAGCTTGGCTGACTTTTTCCGAAAGAAATGCCCTTTTAAAAATAAATAGAACTTGCTTTCCGCTGTGCAGAGTCTCAGCGTCTCATCGTGATTGATGATGGTGACGTATTTAAATGGCACCCGATTCAGAGTGAATACTTCTCTCTTTTATTTAATCTGAGCTGTTTAGAGTTTAATACAGTTTGCGGGGTTGATAAACAAGCGCACTAAAAATTCAGAACCGTTTATGTTTGAAATATTTTTGAACTGTTGTATCTCAAATATTTCAATCAAATACAGCAAAAACTGGTATAAAAAAAAAAATCAAAGTTTTTCACATGTTCATTCATTTTAATTGTGGAAGTTACATCCTGATTAGATTAAATATTTAACTTGTCATTAATCCAAACATCTGTCTTACATAGTTTAGCATTACGGAGCTTGTATTAAACAAGATTGGGCAAACCAAAGGAAATAAAACCCTGAGAGTTATTGATTTGTTTCTGCGAGTGTTTTCCTTCATTTGAAAGAACATCTAGAAAGCGTTTATCTGAATAAACAAGCAAGGATATAACCAAGTAAATAAACTAAATAAGTAATTGCTTTGCTTGATTCATGCCCCCAGCGGACCTCACACTGTGTTGTTGAGGCAACGTAGAGGCCACAGCGAAGACTCCTCTGGCATAAAAATGACTTCCTCCTCCAATGCAAATGTCACAAAGAGGCTTTGATCCACTCCTAATCGTCAAGTAATCACCCTCATGTTTAATCCTTCAATGATAGTAAGAATAGATTTCTAAAACTTGATAAAACTCTAGTTGAAGGATTATGACGTTTTTAAGTCATGTTGGAAAATGTAAGTACAAAAAAATAAGAGAGTATTTAAAAAAGGAAGAATTTAATTATCACAAAGAAGAATTTTATCAGCAAATTTGCTTCTTTGTGTCTTCCATCAAAGATACCATTTCTATTTTTCATTTCATTGTACGGGTTACACAATCGGTGTGTAGTTTTTGTGTAATGTGGGTATGTGTAGTCGGAAATATTAGAAAGTATAGAATCACTAACATGGCTAACAAAGAACTGGCAAAAAAAGAAATGATTCTTACAAGCTTTTTCATACAATCATTTGTGAAATCGATTAACTATTCGTTCCGTTCCGTCATCTTCCGCTTGTTCCGGGGTCGGTTCGCGGGGGCAACAGCCTCGAACGTGAAGCCCAGGTCTCTCTCACCCCGGCTGCATCCTCCAGCTCACCCGGAAGGATCCCACCCTCCTCCTTGAGCCGCCACCTTATCACGCGGTGGTTTGCGTGCCCCAATGATCCTAAGAGCTATGTTGTCTGGGGCTTAATGCCCCTGGTACGGTCACCTAAGGCAAACAGGTCCTAGGTGAGGGGCCAGACAAAGCTTGGCTCAAAATACCCCTATGATGTTACCAAACATGGCCAAGTTGCCCTCGCCCGGACGCGGGTTACCGGGGCCCTCGTTGGAGCCAGGCCCAAGGGTGGGGCACCAGGCGCTCGCACGAGAGCGAGCGCCTGGTGGCCGGGCTTTTACCAATGGGGCCCGGCCGGGCTCAGCCTGAACAGGGGACATGGGCCGCCCTTCCAATGGACTCACCACCTGCAGGAGGGGCCATAGGGGTCAGGTGAAGAAGGAGATGGGTGGCAGCCAACGACAGGGACCCTGGCAGTCTGATCCTCGGCTGCATAAGCTAGCTCGATTAATTATTTATTTATTTATTTATTTTTATTCCAAACCACATATTCCTGACGGCGTTCCATGGGGTGCTGGAGCCTATCCTGGCTGATTCAAGGTGAGAGGCAGTGCACACCCCAAACAGGTCGCCAGTCTGTCTCGGGACGACTCGCACAACCATCCACACACATTAGGGACAGTTTTTGTACCAACCAATCAGCCAAACATGCTTGTTTATGGAGGGCGGTAAGAAATCGTAGTACTTGAAGAAAACCCACCCATACATGGGGAGTACATGAAAACTCCACACAGAAAGGGCAGTGTTTCAAGCTTCGTCCCCACCCAGGATTTGAACCCCAACCTTCTTGCCATGAAGACACTGCGGCAACCACTGTGCCATCCCAAATCGATTAACTAGATTAAAAATACATATATTTCCGCAGCCTCTGGACTTGCCGTCTTTACAGAGGTATTTTGCACACATAGCAGCACTGAAACTAAATATCTCCCAGTCATCAGTAGCTGGAAGCTAAATTCCTCCGACAGGCATCACGTTGATCAGTCCCTTTGTTACTGTTGCGATTGCGGATAACAAAAGCGCCTCATCCTGTAGTTTGCTGACATGAAGTGTGTAATTATCATCCTCTGTATAACAGGCTGCTTATTTGCCTTGGTATCATCCTCAAAGGGGGAGGTTGCGGTGCAGTGATCCATATCACCTTATCTCCTTTCCCCCTGGGGGCTAAGCTTTTGACACGGAGCAGCAGGCTAATAGAGATGGCAAAGGTTTTGCACCAAAGACCAGATTTTTTTTATCTATTTTAACTTACAAAATGAACGGTGCAAATATTTTAACAACAAAAGTCAGAATCAATTTTGATGAGTTTTTTTTTTTTTTTGTTTTGTTTTTTGTGAAATTACGAACCCATATTATGTTTGCTGCCTTTACAAATTTATCTGTTCATGTATGTGTTTTTCTTTTTATAAAAAAAAAAAAAAAAAAATGTAGATAATCAATGAAAACACTGATAGTCTTTTTTTCCCCCCTACGTTCAGTTAAAGCCCCAAAATAAAGACTCAGGTTTTAAAAAAAAGTCTGCTTTTGACATACTATATTGCTCCCTCAATGAGGAAATTCATTTTGCTGCATTGCACTGCAGTAGGCAGCCATGACGGTGCCAAAGGTGGGCGTCACCTAGTCATGGGTTTAGTCACCTAGTCAACTGGCTCCTCCCAATTCAAAGATGGACATACTACCATTGAGCCAATGCCTCCCCCAATTGCCTCCTCCTTTTATTTGAGATGCCATTTTAAAAGGTATGAAGGTATAAATTTTCTTTCACTCCACGGTGAAGGGACGATGAGATACCTGGAAAGGCATGGCCACTTTTTACGACAAGACAGTGGGAATATGGCTTGATGCCAGGTGAGATGACACAAATTTGTATTTATTTTTATTTTCTTAGAAATAAAGATAGGAAGCAATAAGACCCATAGTTTAAATGGTAGTGTAAACAAATAAACTAGCTTTAATTTTTTTAATAATCATTCACAGTAGCTGCACTTCACGTATGTTTGATAGCAAAAATAGCTCATAAATCTGTTAAAGGCATAAGAAAGCAAAAACTAAAGGTGCAACATGAACTCTATATTCTCAAAAACATTGTAAAAAAAAACATAAGAAAATGTAATTTCGTAGGTTTCATAAATAATCTTTGATCATCATGTTGCGTCTGGCTTTGGTGGTTCTCCTCAAATCAGAAATTCTTCTTTAACTGGTATAAAAACATATTTGTGTGAATAATCATAACGTGTATGGCTGCTTCTTCTCAAATACTTTGAATCACAGCAGGAGCCCAAGTATGAAGCTGAGATGAAGGCTGGAAAAAAGCTCACACACTTTCTTTAATGAGATACAGTAAAAAAAAAAAAAAAAAGCGGTTAAAAGCGAAGAGCAACAAATTCCTTTGCCACAAAAGAAATACTCATTAAATAACTAATTCATCCCGCTTTATTAAAAAAGAAAAGCTAAATTATTGTGTTAAATGTTTTTGGTAAAGTCGTATCTCATTTATCGCAAAATTATGCTCTAAAAATAACCCGCAAAAGGCGAAATCTGTGAAGTAGTCAATATTTTTTTCTCAATTATTAAAAATGTTTTAATATATTTATTTTTTTACTGTAAAACCCTTCACTACACACTTTACAAACTTTTCTCAGACAGCTTTAAACATTTCCAAAATGATTGCTCTAGTTTAGAGGCAAAGTTTTTTAAATAAAAAGCAGGTTAAAATTTTTCGACCATATATAAATGTTATTCAAACCACATAAAAAACATACCTAATAATAATGCATTGTATTTATAAAGCGCTTTGCAGAACTCTCAAAGACGCTTCACATATGCATTATTTATTCACTCCATACCAGGTAATGGTAAGCTACTGTTGTAGCCACAGCTGCCATGGGGCAAACTGACAGAAGCGAGGCTGCCATTTTGCACCATCGACCGTGCAGACCATCACCAACAAATCGCACAGACACCATTCAGACTAGGCAACGTGGGTGAAGTGTCTTGCCCAGGGACACAATGGCAATTTTAATTTCAACGGCCGTCCCACCGTGGCACCTGGGGTTCCAGTAGTCGCCCATCCGTTTACAGCCCAGGCCCAGCCTGCATAGCTTCTGAGGTCTGCCGGGATCAGGCATTGACAGGCTGGTATGGCCACAATACCTAAGGTGGTATACCTACGGTGGTTTTCAATTTAATTCATGCATGTGTGTGAGCTCTCCCTTCAGCGACCCACATTCTAACATAAGCAAGACACATATTAGTGCACAAATTCTGCTCACGCTAAGTCCCTCCCCTCACGAGGAACGGTCATTTTTAAGTGAATGCATCAAAATAAGAATCCAAAAGATTTGTGCTTGCTTTTGCTAATCTGATTCACTTTACACTGCAGTTCTAAAGCCTCAGACAAGATTTAAGGTGTGTTGTGGGTTTACGAGTAGCAGTTTTGGGACAAATCGGTGAGCGAGAGGATGGATGATATGCAGTCTCAAAAACTATATCTACTAGCTTTTTTTTCAACGTTGCATTCTCATGCTAACAAAAGATATCATTTTTATTTGTACATGCAATGAGTATGAAAAAATATTTGCTTCACTCCATTTCCCAGACTCTGGGCCTAACCTTTCCTCCCCAATTACCCACAACTGACTCCAAAGGTCTTTTCCTGGCCCACCGGCTTTTACGCTCATCCACGGTATTCCAAAGCCCTGTTCTACCGCACCCTGGTATCAGTCTGTTGTCTTCTCCCTCTTTGTCTTTGTGTAGGACCTTGCCTCATCGAGGAACCCCCAAGCCATCAACACAATCTTTTGGTCTTTAGACTTCTACTTCACCTTCAAACCCCTCTTCACTTCAATAAACTTGTTTGAACTATCTACTCTGCATTTGGGTCTTCCTTCCTTGGACTCAACCCTGACAATGAGGAAAGAGTTATTGCCTCATAACCATGATACCCCATGTTTCAAACCTTCATAGAAAATAATCGGAAGTTAAATCAGTGACAGCTTTTTTTTTTTTTTTTTTTTTTTTTTTATGCAATAGTGTGCATGAGCTTCTAAATGTCTGAATGACAAAAATGAATAGATTTTAGAAAACAATGGCATACTTTTCTTGCTAGAAATGTCATAAAATTTAAGATTCAGTGACAGGCTATTCTGTTTTGTAGCATTTCATTTTGTGTGTAGAAAAATATTTGCCATAGATTTTATCCAGGCCGTGAGAAATTCTGCAGCAACGTCAAATTAAAAAAGTTTATAGAAATAAACATGACCGAGTAGTGGTAGGGCAGTATGGTGACAGTGTTTAGAATCAGAATCAGAATATACTTTATTGATCCCACACAGGGGAAATTTGTGTGTCACAGCAACAACTTCCTATCTGCTAAGTGAGTCGTTGTAGAGCCCGATCACGTACGGAAAGAAAGACGAGATGTTCTCGAGCGGAGCTGTCTGAGCCTCTTGGAGAAGGAGCTCCGTTGTTCGTCCAGGAGTGGGTAGAGAGGATGGTCATGGTTTTCCATGATGGACAAAAGTTTGTTCAGTGACTTCCTCTCTACCACTGCCTCAAGTGAGTCCTGTTTGCTGCCAATGACAGAGCCAGCCAGTCTGATTAGTTTATTCAGTCTGTTGGTGTCACTGGCTGCGATGCTGCTCCCCCAGCAGATGACAGAGAAGAACAAGGTGCTGGCCACCACAGACTGGTAGAAGGTCTCCAGGATCTTGCCGCACACATTGAAGGACCTCAGCTTCCTTAGAAAGTAAAGTCGGCTGCAAGTCTTCTTGTACACAGCAGTACTGTTGCTCCTCCAGCTCAGTCTACTGTCGATGGTCACTCCAAGGTACTTGTACTCCTCAACCACCTCCACATCTCTACCCAGAATGCAGAGCGGCTGCAAACCAGTCCTCCTCCTCTTCCGGAAGTCAATCACCATCTCCCTGGTCTTGTCCACATTGAGGAGCAGGTGATTCTCTCCCGCCCACACCACAAATCCATCCACCACCCTCCTGTACTCCTCCTCCTGCCCACCACTTATACACCCTACAACTGCAGAGTCATCAGAGAATTTCTGTAGGTGGCATGAATCGGAGTTGTGCTGGAAGTCTGAAGTGTACAATGTGAAGAGGAATGGAGAGAGCACCGTGCCCTGTGGGGCTCCCACACCACTTAAAACCACATCAGACCGGACTTTGCCCAGCCGGACGAACTGTGGCCTGTCCGTCAGGTAATCAGTGATCCAGGAGACGGCGGACGCACCAGCACCCATCAGCCGCAGCTTATCACCCAGTAATGAGGGCTGGATGGTGTTAAAGGCACTAGAGAAATCAAAGAAGGTGATTCTCACCATGCCTCCACCGCCATCCAGATGTGAATGAGCTCGCTGCAGCAGATGGATGACAGCGTCGTCAACACCCAGGCGTGGCTGGTAGGCAAACTGCAGGGGGTCCAGAGAGGAATTCACCAGCGGTCTCATGTGGGCTAACACCAGCCTCTCCAGCACTTTCATCACATGAGATGTGAGGGCAACTGGACGGAAATCCTTGAGGTGAGATGAAGATGGTTTCTTGGGTACAGGGACCAGGCACGATGTCTTCCAGAGAAGCGGAACCCTCTCCAGCCTGAGGCTCAGGTTGAAAAGGTGCTGGAGAACCCCACACAGCTGGAGCGCACAGGTCCTCAGGGTATGGGGGTTGATGCCATCTGGGCCGGCTGCTTTGTGCTGGTTTAGCTTCTCCAGCTGTTTCTTCACCTGAAAGGTGGTCACAGTCGAACGGTTGGGGGGGGGGGGGGGGGTTCAGGCACTACTCCATTGAATAGCTGAGAAGGAGCAGACGCTGGTAGCAGGTGTGGTGGAGGTAGGGAAGAAGAGGTAGTGGCATTTGTAGAGCTAAACCTGTTGAAGAAGGTATTAAAGTCATTAGCTCTATCTTTGCCACCACTAGTGGGTCTGCTTCTTCCCCCATATCCAGTGATCTTTTTCATTCCGGACCACACCGCCCTCATGTTGTCCTGCTGTAGTTTGGATTCCAGCTTCCTCCTGTATGCATTTTTTCCCTTCCTCAGCTGGTCTCGGAGTTGATGCTGCACCATCTTTAGCTCCTCCCGGTCTCCAGACCTGAAGGCTGCTTTCTTCCGGTTAAGGAGCGTCTTCAGGTCACAGGTGATCCAGGGTTTGTTGTTGGGGAAGCATCGAACAATCCGGGTGGGACAGATAGACTCCACACAGAACTTAATGTATTCTGTAATGCAGTCTGTCATGCCATCAATGTCTTCCCCGTGAGGTGTGCAGAGTGCATCCCAGTCCGTGGATCCGAGACAGTCCCGTAGAGCCCGCTCTGTTTCCGGAGTCCACTTCCTGACAGTCTTTTTGGACACGGGTTTTTGCAGGGCGATTGGGACACAACACGGCTTTAGATGGACCAGGTTGTGATCAGACCTGCCAAGGGGAGGAAGGGCTGTGGCTCTGTATGCATTTTGTATGTTTGCATACAGGAGGTCCAACGTTTTATTCTCCCTCGTGGGGCAGTCCACGTACTGGGTGAAGTCAACAAGTGATCTGTTCATGTTGATGTGGTTGAAATCACCAGTTATGATACAGAAGGCGTTGGGCTGCTGTGTTTGTAGGCGGGAAACGGTGGTTAAAATGACGTCACCAGCAGTTTCAGCATCAGCCGACGGAGGAACATAAACAGTCACCACCATAACCGATGTAAATTCCCTCGGCAGATAGTAAGGCCGAAGTCCAACCGCCAGTAACTCCACATGCGGTGTACAGAGACGCTCCTTGACGCAGACATGTCCGGGATTGCACCAGCGCTCACTCACATAGAGCACAATCCCACCTCCTCTCTTCTTACAGCTGCTGGCTGCATCTCTGTCCGCCCGCACAGTCTCAAAACCAGGAATCTCGACACTGTTGTCTGGGATGTGGGAATGCAGCCATGTCTCAGTGAAGCTCAGTAAACTGCATTCACGATACTCTGCTTGTGTGTTTATTAGCGCCGTTAGCTCCTCGGACTTATTAGCCAGTGAGCGCACATTTCCCATTATAACTGCAGGCACAGCAGGCTTGAATCTCCTCCTATTCATTTTAACGTGGGCCCCGGCTCTGCGTCCGCGACGTCTTTTCCGGATCTCTCTTGGAATTACATGCCGGGCTCCATGAAGCAGGCTAGGTTTACTCAGTGCTAACAGTTGGTCGCCAGTGTAAATCGCGACCAAAGAGTAAAGAGTTTAGCACGGTGGCCTCACAGCAAGAAGGTCAGGGTTTTAGTCCTGGACGGGACAAAGCTTGGAACACTGACCTATCTGTCTGGAGTTTGCATGTTCTCTCCATTTATGTGTGGGTTTCCTTGGGGTACTCTGTTTTTTACCCACCTTCTATAAACATGCATGTTAGATTGACTGGCCACTATGGAATTGGCCCCAGGAATGAGTGTATGTTTGTGTGGCCCTGCGTCACACAAACATACCCTGCCTTTTGCTTGAAATCCACCAGGATAGGCTCCAATACCCCCCACTACTCCAGTAAGGCTTGACGGTTCAGAAGAAGAAACCAAAGTGGTGGTAAGCCTTGGCCCGCCTAGTCTATTAAATGTACTGTACACCCAGTTTGCACATATGTAGTATGCAGATTGTCAATTAGGGTGCAGAAAATAATGCACTATGGAAAATAAAGGTACAAAATTGCACTAAAAAATAAATGACACAGCTGCAAAAGGTAATTTGTGTTGTAGCAAGGGATCACTCTTAAGTAAATTTAAGCAAACATTTCCTTGTCACTTCTTGGCCTGATAAAATCAGTCTACCTGAGAAAATAGGCACAGAAGGCCATTGTTTGACAATCAAGTTAATTTTCATTACGTAAAATTATCTGAATCAAAAATTCAGAAGATAGTGATGGAAACAACACTGCGTGTTCAGAGTCAGTCATATCAGCACCATGGACAGTGGCCAGAAAAGCTTTTTTGGCACAGAGCGCAACAGCCTGTGCTGCTGATTGTGTTCTTTACCACCTTCCTGATCATAAATAGTACTTTTAACCAGACAAACCTGTAATAAGCAAGAAAGAAAGATTGATGGATTGTTCGTGAGAGCCTATGAAGCATCATAGATTTTTTTTTTCTAACCTCTGTTATTTCACCTGGGATTTAAACAGCAGGAAGTTAGACACCGGGAAAGCCCAGAGGAAAACGCTGCCCGTACTCGCTCGACAAGCACTCTTCTGAACTCACAAAATATCCGTTACCCAGGCAACCCTATCTTGACGATTTTGAACTTGGATTTAGCGAACAACGCCTCTGTCCCTGCTGTCAAGCAAAAGGATTACCTGCTTAAAAAAAAAAGAAAAAATATATATTTCAGGGGAGTATCCAGAAACATATCTGTGGCATTGAATTTGAAGGTAGCACATGACAGTAAAAGCCAGCGTGAAATCCAGTGACACATTACCCTGAGGTTATACTCTTCTTTTATTTTTCTTTCCTTGGCAGACTATGACAAGAGAGAAATCATTTGCATTTTTGTTATATGGTGCTTTGACATTGTCAACGGCTTCAATTAAGTTAACCATGATGTGGGCTATGAGTTAATCTAAAAACACAGTGGTTTTATGAGGTTTAGGGCAAAGAAATAAAACATTACCACACTGGCTACTCTGTAGGTATTTCTTTCTGTAATTTATGCCGTAATTTTGTAGCCTTTTGAGTAATTTATAATTAAGAACTATTTTTTTCTGTTTGAAAATATGGGCATCACCACCTTTCCAAAGCTGCTGTGTTGAGACTTGTGGCTTGTGTCCAAACAGCGTTGGCATGTTTATAAGTGCAGACGCCTTCTGTGCTGTCAGCTATAATATGCTAAACAAGGAAGAAATATGTGTGTGGACATTGGAACAGAAACACACTCTGGATGGTTGCAAGTCAAAGTTTAAAAGGGTTTTAATTTCAAATAAAAACAGACTAATTCAAACTAAATGTGTGCTTTCTATTATTAAAAATAAAAGGCCAGGCTCGGATTGGACTGAAAGGGATTGGACAAAAATCTTTAAAAAGTGTGGTCTTGAACTACACTTCATTTTATGTAATGAATATGCCACTTTTGACAAAAAAGGTGTCCTTGGGATGTCAGTGAGGATTTATTGGGTCTGACAATTGGTGAGTTTAGATGTGTGAAGAGTGAAACTTTATTTGAGGTTTTCACACAGTGAAACTTTAAAATCAACCAAACCAGAAACTCAGACCAACATTTCAGCAAAGTTGACAACTTTTTTTAAAAGTATTGTTTCCATGCATCTACTTTTTTATGCATCTGCTTGTCCTGGAGCTGTAGGACCTCATAAAGCAGCCTGATAATGTAACTCACTTGTAATGCTCTGAAACAAATCTGCAGAGGCAGATGGCTTCATTAAAAGTTGACAAGCGTTCAGTCGTTTTAGTTTGATTACTGAAAGTGTCTTTGAGTGCCTTTGCTTACCATCATCCTTTCAACACATTAAATACTATTGATTTGTCGCAGCAATGACATAAACCAAACTTCACACATGGTGAGATTTTAAACCCTCACATGCTTTCGTTTCCGTAATAAATTATGAACAAAAAAGGGAACGCGGAGTTATCATTTATGAAGCCACATACGCAATCTGAAACGGCACTGTTCTATTTATGAAGTAATTTGAAACATTTATGGCCAATGAGGTGACTACTGGTGATAGTGGGAGAGCGTGTTTTACATGCACTCACAGATGCTTCGATGCATTTCTGCTGCTGTCCTTTAAAACAAAAAGGAGAAAGTTTTATACAGTAAAACACTGACAGACAAAAGTGTGCAAGTACACAATTTGACAGAGATAAGCAGCAATGTACACATTTATAATTTAGAGTTATATTGCTAAGACTGACATAACTAGAGCATTTTTATGACATCCACCAGTTTAATAAAATCTATGCTCTCTCCGGAGATGTGAATTTGGAATTTCATAAAGAAATACACTTTTATCTAACATTAAATCACAGTTAACAATATTAAAACTACAGTTAGTGACACTGATACAGATTAGTGTAGTTTCTAATAACATAAATAAACCCAAGTTAAATGTCTACTATATCTTTTTTGTCTCTGAAAATAAAGAAAAGGTCATGCAAAATAATGTTTTGGAAGTTTTACTTCGTCTAAATGTTTTTACCACATCAAAAACATAACTGACGTGGTTTTCTGTTTTATTCATGACTTTTTGTATCATTTTTGAGGTATTGCAAGTTGTTCTTGGCCACCAATCCTGTCATCTACTGTACTCTTATTCCAAAGTAAAAGTGGAGAATGTTTGTCTTGAGATTTTTTTTTTTGCGTGCATTATGCTCACACTCAGTCCCTCCCCTTGACGGGGACTGTCATATGTATGTACTGCTAGTTTTGCAAACGTATATTCTTTACACTGTGATTGTGACATCACACAAGATTTACGTTTTATTGTGCGTTTGCACAGGGTATGGAACTAAGGACGGATGGAGAGGATGGGGGAATTCACTCCATCAAAAACAGAAGCAAAACTGTTTATTCATAAGCTTTTCTTTTTTAGCCAATGCCACATTTCTGAGCCAAAAAAAGGCACCATGCTTATTTATATACATTATGAGACCAGAATTATTACCGTACGAAAGCACAATACCCCCTTTTTAATGTTCATGTGTTGTCTGAAGGACATGTAACACCGAGAGCGGTATCCAATCCAGCAGAAAGCAGGATTGCATTTTCAGGTGTGTCTAAAGCCCAGTAATGAAATGGACGGAGATGGACACAGCTAAATAATGAAAAATGAATCGGAGAAGCGGCTCAACTAGCAGAAAGACCAGTGGTAAATTAGGGAGGCGTCTCAGGATAGATCCTCTAGCTGGTGAGAGAAAATCCCAGAGGAATTATGTCAGCAGAGAACAGAGAACGTCTGTAGTGGGCAGATAGGGGCAGGGTGAGTGGACGAGAGAGCAAAGATGCCTGTGTCTGTGATTAAAATTAAACCTGGTGCACACCAGTCAACAGGCTAGTTAACAGACACCACAGGCATCCTTACGCCATACCTTCATACCCAGAAGAAGTCTTTAATGTATATTTTAATCTAAATCAAACGAACATGAGATAATTTTTTGAAGAAGATCCATCTGGGTAGCACATTGCATGGGCATGCTGAAATTCCTTCTCCCAAGGCAGCGGTGCATTAGTACCGCCCTACCAAATGATCCATCATTACTATTTTGCATGCTTTTAAAGCATAGAAGACAGCTTGATGGTATTACATATCTGCTGTGTATAATCCGTCGCCTGCCAGTGTTCACTACTCACTAAAACAGTGATGTGGCCTGAAGTGCAATATCATGTGCACTTCAGAGGCCCTCATTTATTTGCTCTTGAAGCATTAGCTGTAGCACTGTACAACATCCATTACTCTGGACTGCTCTGTTTCTCTCTCTTTCACTCCATCTCTCTTTCTGTCATTTGGAATAAAATGAAATGGAAGTGTTATACAGGTCGCCATCCATACGTAATTATTATCAAAATAGTGGTGAGTATTGCAATATTTGTTTATATATACGTATATACATATGGATATATATCACTTCAACTTGTACTGTCTAAAGAATTTGTTTTTATGTTGACCTACTGTATCTATCAAAGACAAACTTTCATACCTTAAATTCCATTCTGTCATCTTTAGCTGCTGTGGCCCGCTCGCGGGGTCACAGCCTCAGACGGGAAGCCCGGGTTTCTCTCACCCCCGGTGCATCCTCCAGTTCACCCGGAAGGATCCCGAGTCATTTCTCAGCCAGCTGTGAGACATAGTCTCTCCAGCGGCTCCGGGGTCTGCCTCTTGCTCTCTTCGCAGTGGGACACACCCGAAACACCTCACCAGCGAGCGTCTCAGATGGCCTCCTGCCCAGATGCCTGAGCCACCCCATCTGGCTACTCTCAACCTGGAGAAGGAGCAGTAGTCCCTCGTTCATTCAAGAATGGTCTATCATAGAAAAGGCTCCAAAATTTTCTTCTGGACAGTATATTTTCTGATCAAGGCATTTTGACTTCCATCTAGAAGTCTCATTTTCAATCTGAGAAAGTGACGTCAGAACTGGTTCTATACGTCTTTGAACGTACAAGCCTTTTGAACTGAGTTCCAAGCCCTTAAGAAGGGGGTTACTGCAACAAGCCTGTATCCAACTGTGATTGAACAGGTTTGTTACTTGTTTAAAAAGGGGGGCGGGGTCTAGCTTGGGACACACAACTGCTATTGGACAGGTTTGTAACTTGTTTAAAAAGGTGGGGGTGTGTCTAGCTCACCTCACGTTCCCCAATTGCCTTCTATTGTCCTAACTAAAAGTAACAAACTAGTATGACATTCCATCCATTATACACATGCTAATAACTCGTGAACGGAAACTGTTACCCCCCACGAGAGAAAAGATTGTGGGTTAAGAAAGTTCTCTTTGGACCAGGAAGTGAGAATGCCTCTTATAAACTCCAGTTAGGCTATCTTAAGCCTCCATTCCTGTTCAGAGAGGCATTTTCTTTCTTCACAAAGATGGCTTCCTGTACACCATTCTCAAACCATCCTTCCTATCTACTTAGAATCTTCACCTCGCTTTTCTCAAATGTGTGTTTGGTGAATTTAAGATGCAGATGAACGGCAGACTGTCGACCACTTGAGGTTTGTCAGTTTCAGTTAGGACAATAGAAGACAATTACACAACTATAGAGATTAGCTAAGACATACGCCTAGATTGGAAACAAATTACATAACCTGTCAAAAACACAGTTGGTTACAGGTTTGTTGGGGTTACCCCTCCTTAGTGGTTTGGGCAACTCAGGTTATTATCTAATTACTTCCGGATGGAAGTCGTGTGGTAGAAAATTTAGGATTAAGTAAGGTTAATATTCACTTTGAAAACATCTTAGTGACAATAGGTGTCTTTAATTAACTTGATGTGCTGAAACAAGACATCTAACATCCATGGTGTGAGAATCTTGTTCTAATCTGTTCACACAGACTCTAAGCTGCTCAGGGACAAGCAAAGATACATTTTACAAACTCTATCCAACTAAGGCGGCCTCTGTCCAGCATGTTGCAGGTGCAAGATAAGGACATGTTTAGTTTGCTCATCCCAGTAATAAATACTAATAAATTATCAGCCTATCAAACATAATGGTCAGCCCAACCTAAATGCATAGCCTATCAGAATGCCTAGCAACAAAAAAGCCCACCCTGACAACGGGGATCCTTAAAACGTGTGTGTGGTTTAAAATCTTCAAAATTCTGCCGATCAATTTTGGTTTGCACGAATCAAAACTTCCAATGCTGCAGCATTTAATGTTTTTACTTTATGAAATTATTATTTCATAATAATTATCATTATTTTTTTTTCTCTTCTCATTTGTGTGACATTTTATTAAGAAAATTTCACAACAGTCGAAACGTCTTGATCAGAAAATACACTGTCAAAAAGACAACTTTGAAGGTTTTTATGCAATGAATTCTTTGCTCCTAGATTAATTTTAAATCCTGTCATAATTGAAACATCCCAGTGTTGCCTGCTTTGGTTTTAAAAGGAAGCTGGCCATTTTTCTGGAGTCCTTCAATAAATATGAAAATATGCACCATCACTGTAAATTAGATGTTTATTTAAGTGTTTTTTGTCACCAGTGAAGGCCTTGAATATCCTGACAGTCTCCCGCTGGTTAACTTGAACATCCATTCAATATAATCTGATAGAATGCATAATATTGAATAAAAATAGACACATGAGAACTGCATGGTTATAAAATTGAATGTTTTATATTTTTTATTACCGTAGGTTTTATTGAAAAGGAAAAAAAAAAAAATCTGAATTTTATGTGATGAATTTTATGTTTGAATCTTAAAGAACACCCAAGACATGTTAATCCTGGCAGCAGTTTGAGAGTCTTATGAATAAAGAAAGAGGAAAAAATAATTAAAATCCCATAAAAGAATACACAGCGGTCTTGCACCACTGATGCAGTTGTCAAAATATTAAGTTTATTTATCCCTTCATGTGATTGACCAAGCCTTGATAAAATATGGAGATCCCCCAGGTGAGCATCAACCCAACTTCCATTTGAACAGAAGATAAAATGAGGAGTCAACAGTATTTAGTCAAATAAAAAGCAGAGATTAAAGAAACGTTTGCTGCCAAGTCCGTGTGATTGATTTATAATTCATCAGCTGTTATGCCGAGCAGTAGCCACTCGAGAAATGGGGCAGACTTCCGTTACAACCTCTTTACTCACCCCTCGAGAATTATTTTACCAGGATAGCTTTACTTTAGATAGTCTGCTTTCTCTCCAAGTAAAGATGTCACTGTACCAGTGGCCAAATCTGACTGAATATAAGCAAAATAATTCCCCACAATACAAACGCGACTTGATTAAATGAAATTGTCACAGCAATGAAAGTGATCTACGATTCTAAAGCTAATGTGCAAAGTGCCATAAATCTCTGGGTGTCCTACCTTGAAAGGTCAGCATTTGCAAAGATGAGCCCTGAGTCACTGTTTTATTTCACAACAATAAATGGGAGAAAGCAGAGGCAAGTGGAAAGACAGAGTTCCTGCCTAAGCAATAAAACCCTGCTCATTAATCAATACTGTTGAACTGAGGAGGAAGGGTGGAGCCATCGCAGTAGCTACTCCATGGCTGTATTGTTCATATGCAGATATCAAACAGTGTCCAGATAATTATCTGGTAGCATGCAGAACTAGAATGAAGAATCATCTTTAAAGATTAAATCACATGTGTTCCAGAAGACTGTGACATTGTTTTCACAACCCAGAAAAAATAAAAATGTCTGCAAATAAGAATTTAACATGGCTTCATTTTTTTTGTCTCAACCACAATTTACTTGACGCTGACGATGCAACATGATCTTTTCGTGCCTGAACTTTCCAAAAGAAAGCAGCATGACTCATATTTTATTTCAATTTCCATGTTACCAAATAGAGAGCATTTCTTGTACCTTGTAAATTTTGAGCAAGCTGATTTGCTTAGTGAGTCTTTCTTTCAAACTGAAAAATTATTCTGGCAAAAAAAAAAAAGGTTGGAATCAACTTTAAAGCCATGGTGTATGGTACAATCAAAGGACGAATGATGTGCTCCAAAATAATCACATATCAGTCTGAAACAATTGCATTCTATCTGCTCTCTATACTCATAAAGTGTGGGATATTTTACTCATTTCATGGTAATTCTTTCAAAGTACCACATGTTTGGAATTCCTTTTGTATTATTTTAAGATCCCGTATCCCTGAAGGGAAATGCCAAAAGGAGGAGAAGAAGATCCACACCGCCATTGTGTTGCCTACAACATGAACTTCAAATTGGTGGGGTATAATTTTAGAAAATTCTGTATATGCAAGACAAATACATAATGTATATTGGTTGGTTATTTAGAAAAAGAATGCAGCAGTTTAAAAAATTGAAGTCATTAAAACTCATTTGTGGACCATCTGAAGAGCAGTTTCAGCAATAGACTCCTGCGACCCCGCTGCTCAAAGGAACGGTACAGAAAATCATTCTTACCATCCTCCATCAAACTATTTAACCTTTTACTTTCAAACCTGTAATTACTTGTCATTTACAACGTTGTGTGAGGTTCTATGAATGTAACATTGCAGCACTCATATTTCCCTTTGGGGATAAATAAAGTATATTCAATTCAAATAGAATAGATTTTTTTTTTCTTTCCAGATCAGAAAAAAATTAAAGTTGAGCAATTACAAACAAACTAAGTGAGACTTATTTGTACAGAAAAAATACTGTCTGAATTGTTGTGTTTTTGTTTTTCTGATGGCTTATTTGAACTAATAAATTGCAAAAATGCAATTTTACTTTTTTGTGCATGTGACATCTTTTTAGTCTCAGAATTTCTATACTTTTTAAAACTACTACTTATAAAATAAAATATTAAAATGACATTTCTTGGCAAAGACTACTTTTTTTGTGCCAGTATTTTATTTGAATATTGTTTTACTTTTATTGAGAACAAAATCTTTATTGAGATTTATTGTTATCAGTTTAGCATTAAAAAAGTATTAGATTGCTGATAGCTAATAAGATCTACAAAAAATATTAGGCAGACCCAAATGGTTGACATGGGGATTCATACGACATCATAACTACCAAAGAATCTCAGTGTTGGCATACATATGTAGAAAATTTTGTGGCGGGATTATCATAAACATGGCTGATTGTTTAAAACTACAACCAATCACAACACCAGAGATGATTACAAATTATTAGAAGTCCCTTGCTAAAACACTCCCCTTCCAAATAAGACACTTTTTTTCTTCTTTTCTCTTTCAACCGTGATTGAATTAACAACAGCACTTAGCAGTTGGAATTTTAATGACTGTTGAGTCACCAGCTGTCAACTATCAAAAAACGACGGTGATGACCAGCAGATTGAGAAATCAAATTCCCCAGCAACAGCCTGTGATGTCTCCACAGCTGGCAAGAACAGCGGCCAGTTTTCTAACAACTGCAAATGTACGGCTGTTCTCCCGACTCAGTCGTAAACGCATCATATGGCTACAGACAGAAATAACATACAAATGCACTTGAAAGCCTGTAATGCTTAACGACCTTAAAAAGGTTCACTTACCCTGTACCACACGATCTCGCGTAGTCTTCCGTCTGTTTTGAAGTTACACTTGAGAGTAACAGTCTCACCAATTACAACAGGAGGCAGGGGCTCTATTGTAACTGTTAGATATCCTGAAAAACAAAGAAACAAGATTTAAAAAAACTGTTAGAAAAGGATTGCAAAACAATTTGGATTGGACACAATGTCTTCAAGCATTTTTATTTCTTCTATAAATACCCATGAATGTTAGTGTGCGGATGCAGTGGTTTTAGAGCTACAAGATTGACTCAGACTCAATTTCCTTTGAGAAAATGCCATCATTCATCCTCGTACAATTACAAGACAAGCACTCAACAAGCACTTTCCCACATGGGTTTCCAATGCCCCAGTAAACAGCACTTAAGTGATTCCTACACAAGAAGCAGAAATGCTCATCCCCGCCACATTATCAGGTCTGGATATAAAAATAAACCACAAAAAGAACTCTGTACAGCTTTTATAATGTATCCTTTAAACTTTCATGAGCAAAAGATTGCTCCAATTATTTCTAAAGTGTCCTGCAATTTTATTTTACAAACTAAAATGTAAAGATGCAACTGAATGTTACTTTTATAACAATTGACTTTTGACATAAAGAATAAATAAAAAAAAAGCACCAAATATGACTTTTTTTTTTTAAAGGGATGCACAGTGCCCAGTGGTTGGCACAGTGGCCTCCCAGCAAGAAGGTCGGGGTTCGAATCCTGGATAGGGATAAGGCTTGGAAAACTAGTGTGTGGATTTTGCATGTTCTCCCATGTATGTCTGGGTTTTCTCCGAGTACTCCGGTTTCCTCACGCATGTTAGGTTGATTGGGCGCTACAAATTTGTCCCTAGGATTGGGTGTGTGTGTTCTATTCCGTTACATTGTCTTCTCCTCATCCGGGGCCGGGTTGCGGGGGCAACAGCCTCAGATGGGAAGCCCAGGCTTCTCTCACCCCAGCTGCATCCTCCAGCTCACCCGGAAGGATCCCGAGTCTTTCCCCAGCCAGCTGTGAGACATAGTCTCTCCAGCAGATCCAGGTTCTGCCTCTTGTTCTCCTCCCGATGGGACGTGCCCGAAACACCTCACCAGCGAGGCACATCCTGACCAGATGCCCGAACCAACCCATCTGGCTTTTATATTGTAAATGTTGTTTCATAAACTGTATATTTACTCCTTCTGACTCCGTAGTAATTTGAATGTTCTGTGTAAGTTTTCTATCTTCCCACTCTGTGAAGATAACGTGAGTGGAAATCATTAGCTGGAATCACCACCTTTGAAGCTTATCATGTAAAGGCCGACTCTGTGTTAGAACTTGGTGAAGACCACTTAAATCAGAGGAAGACGCTTGATATTTATTTTTGAGGTAATTTAGAGGTCAGATGAAGTATTTTCTGGTACTGGTAAACCTTCCCACATCAGGATCAACTTTTTTTATTTTCTGCTGTAAATCATCCTCATCATTTTCCAGGAAGAAGAATAAAGACACAGATTTAATCTGACAATTATAATAATACATTTTGCTTTCCACTTTTTACCAAATACTTTTTCCATTTAAGACTTTTTCAAGTCAGTATTACCTTAACTATCACAGCCCAAAACGCACCACTTTCTCTTCGTTGGACACACTTTCTGCTTCTAATTTTCAAACCACCAAGTTAATAACTGCATGGAAACCAACTTTCCAGTGAAATGATTTACGAGTAAATGGACCCAAAAATGAGCTTTGGCTTCATGCATGAAGATGAGTGCAGGAAATTGGGCTGTGAAATTGCTGTAATGTGTCTTCAGTTTCAATAAAACACAAGCATACATGTGTTATTTAAGTGTAATAACGAGCTAAAACATTTTAGTTAAGACCCAAAGCAGCCTGCTGGGGTATGAGTTGGAAAAAAAAAAAAAAACAACTGGCAAGTGTGCAAATCTCGCTGGGTAGAGAAATAATCTGCAATCCAATTGGTAACATCATGTGGGTTTTTTTCTTATGTTCACATTATGGTGGCAATTTAATCAGAATATGTTCACAATAAACAAATTGGAATTAAAGAGAAACTATTTCAAGTGGCATTCTTTAGAAAAAAAGTTTCCAATTTAAAATCAATGTATGTTAAATTAAGATTGTACCAAAAAAAAATGAAAAAAACCCAAAGTGTAACAGACACCAGGCAATTGCAACTTAATACAGCGTCAAACAACCCAATTAACAAAGTTTCCTCTTTGATATTGAGCTGTTTGCAAAGTGCTCCACAAACACCCGTCACGATAGTCTCTATTCACCACACACATACTTAGCACAACAGAGCAGGTTTAAGATTGTATCTTTGAAATTAAAGCAGGGGATACAAAGACAATTAATTTCTGCTAACAGGAAGACTTGATAGGAAATGAATGTATCCCAACCTGAGGGAGTGATACGGATGAGAAAATTATGCAAACATGTTTCATTACCTCATGTTCCAGCGTTAAATACAAATCCATTTGTGGACCAAGTTGGGCCTATTCGCAACTGCTTTTTATCAAAATAGGACACTGTGTGGGATGATGTCCTTTGACAGAATAGAAGCAAACTCCGCCAGACAGTTTCTACCACATGCAGTATTTAATGACAGCATTATATCTCACAAAGCAGATGGATAGTAAAAATGCATGAGGCTGTGCGATGGAGTCTGGTGGCTAGCTTTCACACAATATACAGACAGATGACTAATTAAATTAAGGACAATAAGTGTCCTCAGTTGTCCTCGTTTGCAAGTCATCCACCATATGTCATCAGCACAGCCAAGCATCTTATTGATCTTACAAGGCTGTTGAATTTGGAGGGTTATAACGTTAATTTAGGTCCAATTTAGTTTATTTGTGCATTTAATGTCATTTGAAGGTGTCTCAGGAAGAAACTTTCTCTAGAAGATTGTAGATTTTTTTCTGTACTATTTTTAACTCATTTTGGATGCTTTCTAAAATAAAAAATAAGAAAATCAGAATGCAAATATTTGTGATCCTACAATAGACTGGGGACCTGTTCAGGATGTACCCTGCCTTTTGCCTGCAATTAACAGGGATAGGCTCTAGCACCCCCACGAAACTGGTAACAGATAAGCAGTTCAGAAGATTAAATGAAAAACGAGACTAATAGCACGGGTGGGCAAACTACGGCCCGCGGGCCACATGCAGCCCATTAAACGGTTTATTCCGGCCCCTGAAAAAAAAACTAAATAAATAAACCTTGTTTTATTTGCCCTGTAATTCTAATGTTTTCTCACTAGATGGCGCACCCTAGATATATTGACTTTGCTGAGTAAATAACAACACTGCTCCCATTAAAATGTGTGTGTCTCACTGATGCGCACGTTGTCTAAATAAATAGTGTGTGCGGATAACCATCGAGGCCAATACACACACGTAGACAAGTGCGTTAGATTCCAAACCCTAGCATCAAACCCTAGCAAATTGTAGCATATGTTTTCTTCATATTCCAATGAGATGAGGTTACCAAAGCATGCCATCCTCCTGCTCCTGTTCCGACCAATTTGTTAAATGTTAGAACTCAATGTGGCCCACGAATCAAAAAGTTTTCCCAACTCTGTCCTAAACTATTGTTTTTGCATCATTTACACAGCCATTTAATTCGATTTAGAATTCTGTGGAAGAATTGTTGGAAAACAAAAGCTCAAGTAAATAATATTAACTCAGATAAAATATTTCTAAATGAGGAAAGCTAACAAAAGAAGATATATAAACCAATAATTAAGAGAAAAAACCAAACCACACAGCCACAGATTGTAATTACTCTTTCAGTACTCATTGTTAAACTGTTTGCACTCGGCTTAAAATATCTAAACCCACTTTTCTAAATGCCCGTCACCAAGCTTTGTCCTCAAACGTTGATTTTTCTTTATTATTTTTCTTTTGTTTAGTTTACAAGATCAATAAAAAGACGTTTTTTTCTATCAAAGGATGTGCTCATAACTGATTTGCTGGGACAAGAGATGCCACGGTTTAGCCGCACAATTAATTGCAGTACTAAGAACCATAATTAAATAACCATCAACACTCCTCAATATTTACACCTAATAGAAAGACTTGTGGCGTAGGATGAGAGACACTTCACTGCAGCTCGTGCATTAGTACAAAAAAAGATCAAGTTCGGTCCAAATCAAATATCACAGTCACCGTCTTAACCGTCAATCCCTTACAGGGCTGCGAAGGGTGCTGGAGCCCATCCCGGCTGATCAGAGGCAAGGGCAGGGTACACCCAAAACAAGTTGCCAATCTGTCGCGGGGCCACACACATGCAACCATACACACATTCACTCCTAGGGGCAATTTGGCACCGGCCAATCCATCTAACATGCATGTTTTTGAAAGGTGGGAGAAACCGGAGAACCAGGAGAAAACCCACGCATGTACAGGGCGAACGTGCAAACTTCACACAGAAAGGACAGTGTTCCAAGCCTCATCCATACCTGGGACTCAAACCCACGACCTTCTTGCTGTGAGACCAGTGTGCTACCAACTGCATCCAAATCAAATATAAACAAGATAAATACTTGTCAATGTCTAGATAACATCACATAAAATTGAAAAAGAAAATTTCTTCCTTTGTCGTCATTGTGTGTGGCCGGAAATTTAAAAAAAAAAAAAAAAATTACTCTATTAACACATGGAGAAATTAATTGAATTCATTACCAATTACTGATCTTTATTTTTTATTATTTCAATGCATTAAAAAACAATCTAATAAAAACATGCATGCATCAAATTAACTAAAAATTTCAAACATACCGATTTCTTTTTTTTTTTTTAATGCACAAGAGCATTCTGTATTGAGGAACAGCTTTAAGCACAGGTGTCAAAGTCCGGTCATGGAGGGTCGGTGTCCTGATTGTTTTTGATGTGTTCCTTGCATCAACACACCTGATTCAGTTTAACGAATCATTGTGCCAAATTTTATTGGCTGTCGATTTCACTCGTGTAGAAACAGGAACACACGGAAAACCTGCAGGACACTGGCCCTCAAGGACCGGAGTTTGACACCCTTTAAAAGGCTGAGAGACAATAAAACACTTTGGGGAAAAAAAAAGAAAGAAAAAATAATAACTCAGTGAGGGATAAAAGTTTTTAACTGTGCACAATTGTTTCACACTAGTATTTTGCTACACTTGACTTTGGAACATGAAAGAGTTTAATTGCTCATGTGGCTTCAGCTAATGGTCTTACCAGACCATCATAGAAACTGATGTGGAAACCTGTAGTTCAGAGTTAAATCATGCAAAGCTTCACACCTTTTTGTTCTTTCATACATGAACAATTACGGACAGAAGTATGCATTGTTTCACTTTTTGAATAATTACATTTTAAATTTAAATCACTAAGTATGGCTGGGACTCAGTGGGGAGAGCAGTCACCGCTACATTTGGAGGTGACTTTACCGCTAAAGAGTGCCTGCAAGATACCAAAATCTTGCATTGACCAATGACGCCTCTATTGAGGTATGAAAATGGCTGGTAGCAAAAAGCACTCAATATAATAACAATGGAAGTGCAGAGTGAATGGCTGAATGTGACATGTAATATAAAAGCATCATAAGTGGTCAACATGACTAGAAAAGTGCTTTATAAGTGCCCGCCATTTGTCATTTAAAATGCAACCCAAATTTCAGGCTAAAAGAAAAAAAAAACTATTGAAAATATTTTTTGTATGAAATACAGAAATAGCCATCACAACCGCAGACAAAACAGTCTGGCGAGAGGCTGGATACACCGCAAAAGGGTCGCCAGTCTGGTGCAGGGCCTCACACACATACAACCGTCCATCTACACACACACACCCATTCCGAGGGGCTATTTCATGGCGGCCAATAAACCTAACAAGCATGGTTTTTGCAGTAAGACTAGACCGGACTTCCAGGAGTAAACCCACGCATACATGGGGGAGAACATGCAAATTCCACATAGAAAGACAAGCGTTCCAAACCTCATCTCCACTTCAGGAATCAAACCCCAATCTTCTTGCTATGAGGCTACTGTGTGCAGCCATACCTGAATTGGTATAGAATCATTTTAAAATGGTGAACGATAATGCACATAAAAAAAGAAAAAAATGTTTTTTGAACACTTGCAGCCTAAGTATGCAAGAGACTTTTAAGCCACTTGAGGTTCTTTTCTTTCCTTCCAGGGATGTCTACAAGGTGAAAAGAAACCTGTAGGTGGTGCTCCCCTGGAGTAATCATACAAGAGTGGGCTTGTCTACTCTTGGTGGCCATTACATCTGCAAACACAACCCTGGAGCTGCTTTTATGTGTTTATTTGCATATAAATTGAGTTGAAAGTCATCAGCAACCCTGGTTTCTAGGTTAGCCCTATAATTATAGTCAAAGGTACTTTGGTTACTTGTTATATTTACTCAATTAAGTTTCAATCACTTTGCACACACACAAATTCTCTCTTATAGCACTTACGTTTTTACCTTTTACTTAGGATAAACATCGTATTATGAACTGGAGTGAACCGACCGTGGCGCTCAAACAGTTTTAAAGCCACTCAAAAAAAACTCACAGTCAACTCTTACTTTTTTATCCATAAGAAAGTTTTATATTAATGTTGTCTTTTGCACATTTTCCTTCTCTAATCATTTATTATTATTGTGCATAATCTTAGTAAATTTGGGCGTCAAGATATATATATATCTTGAACATTAAAATGTGTTTCTCACTGTAAAGACCAAAGGAAAACTGAATTTTCTGGTCATTTTTGACAAAATTTTCTTTGAGCTTCTATTAATTAATCCTTGTAATACCTCAATTTGCAGATGACATTGTCATCAGTAGTGAGGGGAGGGAAACGGTGGAGGAAAAGCTGGAGAGGTGGAGGTTTGCACTAGAAAGAAGAGGAACGAAGATTAGTCAGAGTAAAACAGAGGACATATGTGTGAATGAGAGGGATCCAAAGGGAAAAGTGAGGTTACAGGGTGAAGAGATCAAGAAGGTGGAAGATTTTAAGTACTCAGGATCAACAAAGAGTGTGGAAAAGAGGTGAAGAAGCTTGAGCAGGCAGGCTGAAAAGGGTGGCGAAAAGTATCAGGAGTGATGTGTGATAGAAGAGTTTCAGCTAAGGCAAAAGGGAAACTGTACAAAACCGCGGAGAGACCGGCCATGATGTCTGATCCAGAGACAGTGGCACTGAGGAAAAGACAGGAAGCAGAGATGGAGGTAGCAGAGATGAAGATGCTGAGGATCTCTCTGGGAGTGACAACAATGGACAGGATTAGAAATGAGTATATCAGAGGAACAGCACATGTTAGAGATGTTGGAGATAAAGTCAGAGAGGCCAGACTGAGATGGTTTGGACACGTGCAGAGGAGAGAGAGAGTAAATCGGAAGAAGGATGCTGGATTTGGAACCACCAGGAAAGAGGGCTAGCGGAAGACCAAAGAGGAGGTTCATGGATACAGTGAAGAAAGACATGAAGATAGTTGGCATGACTGAAGAAGATGCAGCAGATAGAGCTAGATGGAAAGAACTGACTTGCTGTGTCAACCCCTGAAGGGAAATGCCGAAAGAAGAAGTAACACCTCAATTGTCTAGGATTGATCGATCATAGAAAAGGCTTCAAAATGGTCTTCTGGACAATGTATTTTCTGGTCAAATTGTTTCAACTTCCATCCAGAAATAATTTTCAATCTTATAGTATTATTTGATATTATTTAATATTACATTAAATAACAGGCAAAATATCGCTCAATTCCATATTATTTATGTTAAAACTATGTGAGTACTGGCTTTAAAAGCTGGTCCTGGAACCGATTCATTGAAGTCAAAAAGTTTACAGAATCATTGTAACGTTGTTGAAAGAAGAACCCCTTTTTTTTCTTTTTAATTACAGCTTGAAAAGCTAAAACAAAGTCATAAAAGATCCCAAAATCTGTGCCGGTGAACCACGAGATTAGTTTCTCTCTCATGTCAGGACACCAAGATACACTTATTAGAAAATTATAATTTAATCAGGAAGCTCTTCAGAGTTAAATTGAATGGATAAGCCTTTCTAGAAACCACATGCCATTAACATAGAGCAGATACTCTTGGAGAAAATCCTCTCTGCGTACTATTAACCCACAAGAGGGAGAGTCTGGCGGTGACTGTCACTCTGAGTCATCCAAAGAAGTGATGGAAATTCATTTTATTAGGAAAAATAAGCCATCGCCGTCTTCGGAAAACAGTTTATTTTTCACCATCTGATCCATTTGATTTACACCTAGTGATAGGAGTGAGTATTTGGTTTGAAGTGGTAAATTTAAACGAGGATTATGATACTCATTCTACATCGTTGCCTTTTTTTTTCAATGGTTGCAGGGATTAACTGCTAACAATTTCTTAACTGTGACACAGTGAAAAATCTCCTGTGGCCAGTAATAGAAAAGTACCTTGGTACTTGAAGGGAGTGATGAGGATTTTTTTTTTTTTTTACAGGAGTATATTACATGGGTTATGCACCCATGCCAGCAATTTTTACAAGAGCATATTACATGGGTTGTGCACTCAAGTCACATTTTCGGGACTTCCTGCGATAAACTGGGACAGTTGCAGTGTCCTCGCACCAAAAAGTGGGGGTGTAATTCCCACGCAATCTGATACCAATCCAATAAAATCCAAATGACTTGATAAATTAGACACATTTCATTTGCCAATTCTCAGCTGAAAGTGCTCCAGCAGAGCAATATGCCGGGGTATGCTGATGCCCTTGTTAAAACGTGGCTTGATTTGAGCAATATTCCCACTGAGAAGCAGCCACTGCTGATTTGCTTTCAGGGGAAATGTTTGTGGAAGGTGTTACACTGACTCTTATCTCTGAACTAAAATACAAGGTGAACTTTGATCAAGATAGCAGAAACATACCACAGGAAAACTTCATAGGGTCAGTTACAAATCACTCTAAAAAAACACCAATGTATTTATGTATTTGAGGTAAGTGCCACTTCCACTCAACAAATAACAGATTACAACGTAAAAAAAATGCAACATGGGTGGCCACTTATGAGCAATATGGGAACGATTTTATGACAACATCGTACTGTGATAAGTGTGTATTTATTTGTATTAACAGAAAAATGTTTTACCAGCTATGTACGGAGCCTAAATAAAACCAGTTCTACATAAATGCGGTGCATATTTTGAATAATCAAGTGTAAAAGTAGCAGAATAAAAAATGCAATGACTAGTAAAATGACTTCAGTGTTTAACTTGTGTTTTCTGGACATAAGACTGCGGGGTTATCTTCTAGACTGTGGGTAGCACAGTGGCCTCACAGCAAGAACGTCAGGGTTTGATCCCAAGTGGGGACGAGGTTTGGAATACTGGTCTTTCTGTGTGGAGTTTGCATGTTCTGCCTGTGTATGGTTTCTCCTGTTTCCTCTCACCGTCCAAAGATGTGCATGTTAGGTTGATTGGCTGGTATGAAATTGCCCCTAGGAATGGGTATGGGTTTGGATGGTTGTCTATGTACGAATGTGTGGTCCCGCGACAGACTGGCGACCTGTTTGGAGTGTACCCTGCCTCTCGCCTTGAATCAGCTTGATTAGACTCCGGCAACCCCTGCAACTGTTCAGAACATGAATAAGTTGGTATTGTCGTGTTTAAAAAGTTTGTTCTCACTCTGATTGGGGTATGAAAGCAGTTAAAATCAACCATGCACTTCTTTAATCAATGTTCCCTTCAGAAATATCTTCTCATACTAACAGCCCTTCCAAATGTGCTACAATAACCATTTTTATTCCCATGCTGTGTTGAGTTGCAACTTTTTCATTACTTCCCACTATGGAGCTGAAAAATCCTCTAGGTTATGACTGAAAATGTTCTGTTTACAATGCCCATCTCAAAGATGCCATTTTTATAGTGTCCATATAATCTCTAGAGGTTGCCTTTTCTTAGAATAATCATAGTTTATGTCTGTCCTCATGAAAATACACCACAGGGGGACACTTTCAAGGAGAGAGTATCTACTTTAAAATAGTCTTTAGCAAAAGAAAGTGTTTAAAATCTATGGTTTATTTTTTTCTGCTGTTTAACTCTTATTTTTTTTAGATGTTTCCCCCTTTATACAAAGTACTTTTAAATCCTCTTTTTTTTTGTTGGATGGGAACTTTTCCCGATGAAGCAGTAGGTTGAAAGTATCAATATCATTGATTTGTTACTTTTGTTTAACCTAATTGTTAAGCCTAAAACTAATTTTTGTTCAGTCCCGTGTAAAATTCTCATAATCAGTAGCTAAAACACAAAAATCAAAATGTAGAAATTCAAGTTTTCTACAGTTAGGTTGAACCAAATTATTAATTAAAAGTTTCCTTTCATCTTCTGAAATGGATCACGGGGGATGCTGGCGTTTCATCGAGATCTCGATAAATCGGAGTTCTGAAAACTGACTCTAATGCTAATTCTAATAAAAGTATGGCTTGTCGCAGGTCTCGATGGTCGCAGATCTCGTCAGGACTCAGGCCACATACTGTATCTTGATGGTTGGATCATCTGGAATGGATGAAGAGTGTTCTGGGCACGCACAGAGGCGCAAAGTAGCAAATTTTGATGGTCCCAGATCTCGTCAGAACACCGTAGCCTATTCCGGTTGCTTTCAGGCGAGAGGCACGGTACACCCCGAACAGTTCGCCAGTCTGTTGCAAGACTACACACACATACGACCATCAACACACACATTCATTGCTAGGGGGGATTTCGTAGTGTTCAATTACCCAAACATGCAGGTTTTTGAAGGGTGGGAGAAAACCGGTGGGAACCCACACATACACGGGGGGACATGCAAACTCCACACAGAAAGGCAATCATTTCAAAACTCACCCCCACTCGGGGACTCGAACCCATGACCTTATTGTTTTCCTAGAGTATATTAAGCATTAAAAATATTAATAAATGTTTCTTTTTTTTTTTTAATTTGGCAAATAAGTAACATTCTTGGAAAAAGTATGCGAGCAGAACTGGCCAGAGAGTGCACGGCCTTAAATTGGCTCATATTAGCTGGTTATAGAAGCAGACAAGGCCTCTGGCTTGTCTTAATCCATCACAAGCACTGTAGGAACAACATCTAATGAGGGCTGAAAACTATGCTTTCCACCATTAATAACAGCAATTTGCCAAGATGCAATGAGAAAACAAAACACAGCCAATGATGGACCGACTCAAAATGTGCCTGTTATTGTGCTTGGTGATTTATAACTATGGTCTACCTCTGCTTAGATGTCAGTGCAACTAAACACATGAGAAAAATGGAGAGGGAATGTCCAAGCTTTCTCCCTCATCAATGCCTTTAAGCAGTGTAAACACAAAGCTGAGTCTATCTGTGGAAAAAAAAATAAAGCTCTCATTTGATATTTGTTCAATGTTCTGTTTTAAAAATTAAATTTATATAGAAACAACAATGATGTCAGAGCTTTTTTTATTTCAAAATTACAAGATAGCATCACAGTCTTTGTCTGGTGGTATTTTATGATAATGATAAGTCATTTTTTAAATTATCTGATACGTTTAGAAAAGAAAAATATAGAGGCTCCGTTCAAGTCGAGAAATGTGTTTTGTCAGTGTGACAAAAGATAGAGAGATCCCACAACTTATGGAAACTATTAATTTGGCAAACTTCCCAACAAGACGCTCCCAATAGCTTCAGGGCAAATCTCATGAGGTGCAATAAAAGTAACACAACCATTCCCAATGGATAGACACATTCACAAGACAGTGACCAAACAACAGCGTTCTGGATGTACAACAGCTAGTTTAGTGAATCCAGAGAGCAGACCGTTGCTATTGTCTATCCTACAGGATATAAACACATAAATAAGTCTCCGAAGGCCTGATTTGGACCTTATTGCTTCAACTCTGGCAATGTTTTTGAGTTGGTAAAAAAGATATCGATGTTACAGATTCAATGTCACTATTAAAGTTTAAATCCGACAGACTGCCTACCGATTTAAGATGTACCCTGGGGCTTTTCTGACACGAGCTGGGATTGATCCTGGCACTGCCAATGACTCAATGTAGAATAAATCATTCTTAGGAGTGGGTGGATAAATGTATGGAAGTGAAATCCAGAAGACCGCTAACTTACAGCGGTCTACCACGGCCAACTTCTTTCTGATTCTTTGATATAAAGTTTATAATTTCTAACTTTTCTGCAATTTGCTGCAAAGAGAAAAGCTTTTCTTCCTGTAAACATCAATCTATTGAATGCAGTGAAAGAGTGACACCACAAGTTCACAATCACTTGCCTTTCACTGAAGTGTAAACTTAAGCTTCATCTGCATAATTGAGAGAGGACACACCCCGCGGTTGCATATTACCTATAGAGTAGAAGAAGAAGAGTAGAAAGAACAAACAGACTAGGTCCCAAGATAGACCCCTGTGGCACTCCACAGATCAGGAAATACAGTTGTATCATAAACTGCAAGATAGGACCATTTCAGCACCAAATCAAAAAATCCTAACCATCCAATCAAATCTTTGTCACAGGGTTAAACTGAATCAAAAGCAGCTTTCAGATTTGATCAAGACTGAGGCAGAAATTTTACACTTTTCAGTCACCCTGATACAAGACATCTGAGTACTGTCATGGCCTGAGTCAACAAAAACATCTAATGTGTTTTTCTGCATAAGATAGTGAGTTGTTGGAACCCTTGCTTCTCAAACGCTCCAAAATATACACGTTTGATCCAATCTGAAAGACGTTCCACCAAAACTACTTTAAACTTCTTCTTGTGAGGCTCCCTTTGTTGCAGTTTTTGAGGAGATGTTAACTTCGTGGGAAAGTCAAAGTGATAAACTGATAGGCACAAATGTTAGAAATCTGGTGAATATCACACCAAGGCAGCCAGTAATAAACTCCATTCAAGTCATTTTGTTAGGGAGGAATTTGGTCAGCTCTGGAGGTTTGGATGACTACAGGCAACAACACCCATCTCAGATAGATGTTGGTGCACACATAAAAATGCACATTCTATCCACTACCTAGACTTGATTAGTCCTGTATTTCTTATTTTTTTAACACTTAACCCATATGCACTTTGTATTACCTAATGTTAAATCGATCAGGACTGTAGTGGAACCAATTTCCAGCCTCTTAGTTTGACATATAAGACCATCACACCTCTTTTTGATGTGGAATAAATGTAATAAGTGGAACATTATTACTCTTGTACACGCCTGTAAATTATATTACTCTCAAGAAAGCGACTGTTGTTTTATATAATGGCTAGTCTCTTCCTCTAATGTAATCTTTTGTTTTCTACTTTTTGCGCCTGCAGAGTCATTATCCGTCTTCTTTGTTATTAAAAATTTAAATGATTACATTTTAGATTTAATTTACTAAAATATTTTTGACTAATTCAATGATTAAAAAGGCTATTTAACTTGTGAAATGAAAATAACTTGGTGAAACTGTCATTTTTTTGTTATTCATGTGTAAAAATAGCAAGTTTTTTCACCAAAGAGTGTTGACGTTTAAACACAAACTAACAGCATGTGTTCAGTATCTACTCTGAATGGACTGAGAGCTGAAAAGCCTGCGTTTACCCTATAAAAATAAATCTTTTCAACTACAATTTCCCATGGGCCGACGGGTCCTAAGGCTTGGAGTGTTGCAAAGCTTACTTTTATACTCATACTAGAGTGTGTGATCCAAGTGAATATTCACTTCAACGGGTCATCTCAAAGTGCCCTCACACAAGATATTGTAAATTCTCAAAGGAAATGTTGAGAATCCTCTGTTTATTTTCTATATCTTTGTGAATACATATTATTTTCTGTCAACCTTATCTGCAATGATGTGGTTTTAAAATAGAACGCGGGTCTCTTTGGAACATTATGTGACATGATAGCACCACCATTTACACAACAGACTGAAGGCCGAAGTCTTGCACATTTACTTGAGTCACGGTTGTAAAATATTTAATTTACTTTCATGAATAAATGCTCAGTGGGCACATCCATGCAGACTAGATAGATCCTCAGTGTTAAGGTTTAATGTTCGTGCTTTGTGGACCATCAGCTTTGAAAAGATACAGCGCAGGCACGGTCAAGTTTGGGAAAACTAAACTATCTATTATTTTATGTTTGTGCCACATGTTTGTGGTCAAAATAGCAAAAATACTCACTGCGGAAAATTGACTCGATTAAAAGAAATAAATACTTTTGAAAGCATTTAATTGCTCCCTTGACAACTTTGCCCAACACACAAAGTTTCCACAAAGTCTAAATCAAATGGTTTAACTGAACTAAATAAAAACTGCAAGAGCAAGGCTTCCACCATTATAATTTAATCGATGATTGTATCAGATCTTCTATTATGCTAAGGGGGATTTTATGGGCATTGATTAGATTATTTTCCTCCTGATTTGACTCTAAAACATTTTTACCCACAATAGCCGGAGCATAGCTCCTTTTTCTTTAACAGAATTTACATGGAGATAACTGGCATTGCTTGTGCAACTCTCGTGCCACAGAACGGCCAGGTAATATTTAAGACATGTCCTATAAGTTTTTGTTTTGTTCTTTATTAATCATCTGTGTTTGCTCTTTGTTGTTTTATAACGTATCTTCCAATTCACACAAAAGGTGTTTAACAATTGATTGTCAGTACACAAGACCTTTTCATTGTACCTTCAATAGGCAGACAGTGGTGACAGCCCTTGGTGATGAATACATACCGCCGCGAAGTGAAGACTGTACACCACAGTCAACACATCTCAAGCAGTAATTTGTAACTGTAAGCTGAGCTTAGGAAGTGTTACATGGTGGGAAGAATGTGGATGACTGGGTGTTGATTTATTCTGGCCAAGAACACAATCTGTGCCTGTGGAGAAGGTCCTTCTTTGTAAACAGAAAGCTGGAAGCTAATGTGTTTTTCAATCAGCATGATTTACTGTTTTATGACATGCTTCAGCTTTAAGAGTGTCAGCAGACGTCTTTTGTAATCCGCTGCCCTCCTACAAGCTCATACTACTACACAGGATAGCAATCACAAGGAACCCTATCTGTGGGTCCTCATTCTGAAGAGCCCCAGGGATGTGGAATTATCTAGTCACTAGTAAAGTGAGTTTTGGCCACAAAGGAAATCCAACCAAGTCCTCTTTCATATTTGAAACAAATTAGCTACCCGGAATGGAAATTCTCAAGAATGTTTCCCTCCATTCTTTTTTCAATCCGTATTGAAGCGGAGTACAAAAAACAAGTCATAGCCTTCACCTTAGTACTGGCTTCACCTTACTTTATATTGTACATGAATCGTTCTCATACATTTCTCTTACAAGATTGTGAAGGTCATAGATTTTTTTTATAAAATAAATACCAGATGAAAGCTGTTTTTCTCTCTCTCTTTCTTTGTGAATGAACACTGGTTCTTGGCTTACATAATAAAAACATGTGGATATGGCTGAGACATGCAAAAATTCCCTTATGAGCTCTTAGAGGACTAGATTTCCAATGGCTACCATATTGGAAAGAGAGAGAGAGAAAAAAAAGAAACAAGAAATCCAGCCAAGCCTAATGGATGTTCTCCAGCTGAGAATATCCAGAGAAAAATGTGCCATTGGTGTGTGTAGACTCTTGATTTTAAAAGCCTTAGGAATTTATTGAGCATTTGTTAAATTTTAAGTTGGAAAGGCAAAGTATAAAAAAAAACAGAATGTTAGATCAACAAGAATAAACTATTCTGTCTATACTCACAGAGAAACAAACATATTGATATACTGTATGTACGCAACCATCTAAGTTTTTAACAGTTTGCCCAATACTGGATCACAGGGGTGACGCTGTCGAGTTCCTCTCATACAAGGCAAAAGGGAGGATAGAGTCTAAACAAGTAGTCAGTCTGTCTCAGTATAAGTACTTTTTTTTTCTTACATACCGTACTGATCCCTCACTGGGGAAACTTGTGTGCTGCATTACACCACAGCAGGCTGCCACCTGTGGCCGCGCCAATGGTGTGGGAAACGGGGGGCTAGGTGTCTTCTCCAAGGTCCCTAGATGTAAACTCAGTGGGAATCAAACTCACGAGCTTCCGGTTAACTTCCGGTCCACGGGCGAACGCTCTATCAGTGAGCCACCGTCTCCCCCACAAAAAAAATGATCCCTCACTGGGAAAACTTGTGTGCTGCATTACACCGCAGCAGGCTGCCAACAATGACAGAGCCAATGATGGGAGAAACAGGGGTTAGATGTCTTCTCCAAGAACCCTAGAAGTGAACTCAATGGGAATCACCATCTTATCGTCTATCCCTTACGGGGTAGCGGGAGGTACCAGAGCCCATCCCGGCTGATTCAAGGTGAGGGGCAGTGTAAACCCCGAACAGGTCCCCAGTCTGTCGTGTGGCCACACACATAGAACCATCTACACACATTCATTCCGAGGAGCAATTTGGCACCAGCGAATCAACCTAGCATGCATGTCTTTGGAGGGTGGGAGGAAACTAGAGTACCTGGAGGAAACCCACGCAGGACAGTGTTCCAAGCCTCGCATCCACCCTGGACTCGAACCCATGACCTTCTTGCTGTGAGGCCACTGTGCTACCCACTGTGCCACCTTGCCGCCCTCAGTGGGAATCAAACTCGCAAATTTCTGGTTACTTCTGGTCCGCAGGCTCTACCACGGAGCCACCGTCTCCCTCCAAATAGATTAAATTAGCGGGGTAAACACGATAATGCAACATGAACTGTAAATCAGTGACATAGTTACCATTGGTGTCTTTGGTAGCTTCAAACTTTTGAGCTCAAAATGATGACCTGACTGACGAAAAAAAAAAAAAAAAAAGGATTTCCAACTTAAATAATGCTAACTTTCAGTCAGATGTCTAGATTTATTTCTATTCACTGACCAGCGTCTGTTTTTCAACCAAGACTGTTTGTATGACTAAGGGACTAATGCAAACCTGCATTTTCTGTTTTGGCTAAGATTATTTTTCATTTTTACATTGTATTATTACCAAACAGATAATTCCACTTTTCTGAATTTTAATAAAACAAATCCATATTCCTTGTGAATTTGCAATGTTTTTCTTTTGTCTTTTTTTTTTTGAGAAATTTTTTTCTAAGTACTTGTGCATCTTCAAGTATGTAAACGATGTTATTCGGCGAGGTGGAGGAAATGTGTAAGGACGTGATAAGAAGCTTTGGAACAAGTTTTCCCACTCAATTTTTTTAGCCACTTTTCCGCCTTAGGGGAGTAATTTTTTGTGAAGGCAAATAGCACACTAGTGAATGAAGATTATATTGTCAACCACATGCCTTGCATCTCCCAAAACATAGCGCCACAGCAACATCCTAATCCTATACTGTCATAGAGAACATGGGAAGAACTGGGCCATTTCTTAGGCTTTTAATGGAGGAGTCTCACAATGTTGTACCCAACAGTCTCAGCAAAATGTCGTTATCAACTAGTATTTAATGTTTGCAAGGTTATACCCACCCTGTATACATGCTAAAAACAATTTCTTGAAGGTTAAGCCTGCTATTGGTTGTTTGTAGCCACAAGTTAAGAAAGACTGTTAAGTCTGTTAAGACCTTTGTTGTCATTCTGGACATATGGATGTGCATCGTGACTGAAAAGTGAAATTCTGACATAAAACCTCTGTTCTCTGTACATTTTTTTATAGTATTAAAGTTTAAACATTCTCTCTCAGGTGCAGCACTGCTGAAAAGCAGAGTAAAGGGCAGCAAAATTAGTTTTGAAATGTTTGAGTAAGTGTCTGGATTGCTTGTCTTGACTATTTTGACCAAGTCATACACAGAAGTCCTGTCTTAAACATTTATTTGAAAGCTTTAACCTCATCCACTTTTTCAGGTTGGAGACAGTTTGCAGAAATGTTGGCATCATTATTCTTGAGAATACCACCAAGAATAAAGTCTTTCATTTCTTGCGGCCATGTTGAAGGATCAAAAAAAGAAGTATTGATTACATTAAATAAGGTATTAAATCTACATTGAGACTTTTCAACTACAGCTCGAAGTAGATTGTATGTATCCTTTTCAGAAGCCAAATTTGCAATGGCCTCTTAACTGTTGTGCTCGTAATGACTGTAAATTAAAAGTGTCAACCGGCCAATAGCTACTACGAGCTCATCTTTGCATTCACCGTTTATCTTGCAACAGGCAGGGACAGCAAAATGTTTGCAGCATCAAGTATGCTAGCAAGGAGACATTGGAAATGCTCTGAGCATGTGCATTTTAGAAAGTTTAGATATGAATTGAAAATCTGTATTGAGCTCAGGAAGTGTTAACTTCTCTGTCCAAGGAAATCAGAATTGTACTCTAAGTTGCTCGACAACTTAGTCAAGCAAAACTCTAAGTCAGAGAGGCTCGTTGTCACCTGTCTTGCAGGCCACTCTTTAGCAAGTTGCTTTTCCAGCTATCAATTATTAGCACCATGTTAACACACTCTTTTCTTTTCTGATGTCTCTGTTAACCAAATAGGGATTTTTGCAGCACATTTTGTACCAAATAATGTTGCTCGTATCGTTGACATGGAGCTCAGAGGAATCCTGCAGACACACCTTATCTATTTGTTTTTTGCAAGGCTCAGGTTCTGGTTCTATTTGGTGTCTTTTTGGAGGTGGTGGCAAACACCACCATAGTTACTTAGAAAAGCTTGTTGCCAAAGCTTGTTATTTTCTATATATATATATATATATATATATATATATTATGTGGCAGTTTAGATTTTAGTTTCCACATGTGTTTTCAGGTGGAAAATGTGCAGCAGGAAATTTACCGCCATATATGCGTACGTTCACACCAGTTGTGTGCACCCCTGAATGTTAGAAAAACAAAGTGTCGATATCAGGAATTGTAAGTGATATTAGTTTTGCCTTGGTGGATTTTTAATGTCCATTTTACTATAGAATAGTCATTTGAACTGTTTCAATATGTAATTGATTCAATTTAGATTCCATGTTGTATTTCTTACTGACCAAAGATGGAAATTAGCTTTGGTTGTAAACTGACATATTTTGTCTTTAATGTTTTTGCACAATGTTCCTGTCAAAAAAAAAAAAAACTAATGAATTAATGTACTTTTTTGTTCCTTTTTGATTTGCTTTAAGTGTAAAAACACTAGTTCTTCAGAAACCCCAGTGCACACAGAAACAAAATATTACAAGCTTTGAAAAAGTAGAAATTCTAATCTGTATTAAGAGAAAAACAAACCTGGGTGCTCCATTTACAAAAGGTTTCAAAGGAGGGTTGATGCTGTTTCTAAGGAAGCAAGTTGTCCTGGTTACACACTGACTGGTTTAGTGCAGTATCAGTCACTGCTGGTGCATTCAAACTATAGACCCCTGCATCGCCACAGGTCATGAGTAAAAGCAAGAAATGAGAGTAGAAATGGGGCAATGACTAGAAATGGTCCCTCTGAATGTGAACTGGGTAGTTGTGAGGCACGCATGCAGCATATAGAGAACGTTAACATCAGACGCTGTTTATAAAAGCAGAATTGCTGCCATTATATCCACTGTTTTCTATATTTTCAGTAACAACCACAACATTCGTCATGTGTTTGCTGGTGTTTTGTTCTTACTAAAGCTTTGCCCAACACTTCTCCAACAGGAAAAAAAAATCTTCATTTTGGCTTTGTAATCAAATGTACGTAATGCCAAAAAGAGAATATATGCTCACGTAACTGCAGTTACAATATATGCAAAAGGGATTTAAAAATGTGTCCTAGAAAGACAAGAATACACAGAGAAGCACTTACAGCTCCATTGACTTATTTAAGGTTTAAAATCAAATCTAAGTATAATACAACTTTTTTTTTAACAAGGTTCAGTTACAACTGTGGAATCGCCTAAATACTCCTTTACTAGACTCTATCATTTCACCAATAATCTGACATCCATGTCTGTCTGAAAGCTAGCAAGGCTCCGAGACCCATCCACCTGTTCGCCCACAGACTCAGCTCCCAATCTGGCCGATTCAGAGGGCGTAATCCCTGGTTGGATATTACATCAAAAGGCCTCAAAGGCGAGCCGGGGTTTGCTCATCGCTCAAGAGCCAAGCAAACTGGTAAGGGGGATAAAAATGAAACTCGCATGCCGATTTATCAGAACTGTGGTGAGGATTAAAGGACTGCCAGTCCCTGCCTGCACAAGCAGCCTCCTGCTGACATGCTTTGTTTTTGCAGCTTTTAAACCCCACTGTCTCGCAAGATGTACTTCATCACACCAATAAAATCTGGACATTTTAAAAATATACCGCAGGAGTTTTACTATAGTCCTCATCCTTAAACCTGCAATGTGTGATGAGACAGATCAAGCGGGGTTCATTTTTTACTGCCATTTTCTATACAAGATTTTTGAATTTTTGAAAACATTTTTTTTTTTTTTTTTTTGAGGATGAGAAGATTATGTGACTTTTCTTTTATAAAAAACAAAAGAAAAAAAAATACAAATCACCACCATAACTGGCACTAACAATTAAAAAATTTTGAGTTATTCATTTTTGTTAAAAAAAAAAAACTTATAAAGCAAGTAGTCAGAATTTACATTCCTGCATTACAGGGTGGAGCAGAGGGTGACCGAACCTGTATTAAAAACTGCCAGAAAAGTAGACAGCTGTCCCAGCCCACGTTCTTATGTGATCCCTGCTTAGGGAGCAGGCTGGTCTTCCAAAGCCTCATCTAAAAACAAATTAAAGAGGATTAGAGGATACCACTGCAGCTCTTCTCTGTTCAGGGGTATGTAGTGTCCTCCTGGTGACCAAGATGGTGACTTTTTTCTTCTTCTTTTTTTATTAAAAGGAGGCTATTTTTTAAAAAATCAACTTATTGAAATTTATATCACTCATAAACATCATTCTCACATCAAAAACATACTTGAGTTAATTTGCTTTTTCTGTCTTGCATGTTTAAGCGATTTGCAAACCATACCATTCAGTATTCGGTTACTATTTAAATGCGAGGTTGTTCTAGGTCATGGATTTTGTTCTCTGTCAACCTTCGGAGGCACCTTCAAGCCCACATTCTGATGTAAACAGGAAATATTTGAACACCCACAGTGCCAGTGGTCTTGTGCGCTTGTACAGCAAGTGCTTCTTTTTTCCTGTTTTGTGCATTTTTCTAAATGCACGAAAGTAAAATCTAAAAGATTACGTGCTAGCTTTGCAACGTTGAGGCACTTTCTGGCCTTCCACTAGATTTATTCGGTCTCATGCGAGAAATGCAATATTTGCCCAAAAAAAAAAAAAAAAAAGCTGATAAACACATTTTATCAGCTTCACAACCATTTTTAATGTTATGAATTCCACTTCCTCCTCGTTTGAGACCAAAAATACAGTCTTAAGTGCATCATGTTTGTAAAGTTGGTACTTCTTCTTTTATATTCTTATTTTGATCCATTTACATAAAAGCAGCATTCTCTGTTGACAAGAGGGACTGTGATCAGACCGCATGCATAAATCACTTCCTGTTTAGATCAGGATGTAATCACGAAGGAGAACTAAATCCACGGCCAAGAACAACCTGCTGTTCAAAGATTCGGCGGTGAAATTTTCATTTTACTTAAACATGCATGAATGAAACAGAAAACTACTGCAGTTGTGTTTTTATGTGGGATTAATGTTCAAACATGGCAGGAGTATCCAGAAATTTGATTTTGCATGAAACCCCTCTTTGAGCAGTTATTAAAACAGTGCATCATGCATGTGTGTTTGGCGAACACTTGATGGGAAACAGAAATAGGGCTTTGCCCAAAATAGTTTTTAAACTACTCCAGAGTGCTAATCCTGTACTTTTCCCTCAGCTGGCGGTACTTCGTGTATGTGCTTGTTTGTACGTGTGTGTGTGTGAATCTCTAACCAAGGGCGTTTTAACTGATTAGACTGTCACAGGTTTGATCATCTTTCAGCATTGTTCCCCTGTGGCTACAGTTGCACCAAGCATTAATAACTCTTCATTAACTCGAATATCACACATATCATTCTTCTGCTGTCACCGTAGCCGCCCAAATGTCCCCACCTCCCTACTGGGTAGTGGCAGGTTTAGGGCAGTCAAAGAACCACTTTGGTTAAACCTGCAATCATTACCCTTTTGTCATATTCAGATTTTTAGGGGGAAAAAAAATTAGTCATAAAGTCATCTGTGGGTTACAGGCTGTGAGATGGGTTTTAGAATTAATCACTGACACTTCACACACTTTTATAATAGCGGACAAAATGATTGAAATTAGTAACTTTTTTTTTTTCCACTTGTGATTCTGCCAAACATTTTTATTTTTTTTTTATGTTTTATAGTGACACATCTGCCTTCATTGTATTTGAAGTACACCCGTCATGAGGCCTATGCAGTAAAATGCAACCACACAGTGGAATCACATAACCGTTCCTCACAGCTAAACTCCAGTTTTAGCACCATTAGCAGAAAGTTAAATCTGGAATGAAAAGGGGATAGTTTCCCTGAAAGAGTTTACGGCTAAATTAAAGACATCATTCTCTAGATGTACATTACTACGGGTAATTTTACTTCCTTCATTGCGCATCTCAATTATTTAACTAATTCTGTTCTCCCATGTAGGATAATGGCTTATCTTTTTTTTTCTTAGTCCCTTTGAGCTGATAAATTTTTCCGACAAAAGGAAAAAAGGTAGAGTGAAGAGAAGAGAGGAATTTGAACAGTGATGAAAAAAATCCTTGCACTTGTCCTGGATGGAGGAAAGTAGATGCATTGATATTCACAGCTGACCCTCCATTTTGGGTTGTTTGTTGCTCGACTGCGGCCAACTTCAGCTCAGACACATGCACTTCTCACACTCACGGTAAAAGAGCCACTGTGTTATTTGAGCTGAGAGAAATGATACATAGCGTGTTTGCCACATACTACATTGTAAATACATATGTGTGATGATTCCACATAGATTATTATTTGTTGAGTTCAGACGTGTGTTATACTTGACTTTTATTTTATCTGTTTTTTAATACCAAAGTGCTGACTGCAACAGATACAAGTCAAGAACAGAAGGTTGTCAGCCCACACAGGGAACACAAGATTAAACCCAAACAAAAGCCGCAAACAAAAATCTGTATTTTTCATTTGAACAGAATAAAATCTGTCAAAATCCACAGTGAGCGATAATCAAAACTAGTTCAGCTTTTGTGTTTTTTGTTCTTTCTAAAGTGAAAAATAGTCTTGTCAGCAAGAGTTCTGATGAATAAAGTAAACAAATAAACAGAGGTATTCACAATTGACAGATGTGGGATCTGAACCAGGGTGCGGGCTGAGGGATTGTATGGCGGAGATAGTGTTTGGATTACTTTGTGGGAAATAAATACTATTTTCAGTGCCTTGTAGGTCTAACTTTTAGTTATTTGGAACCCCATTAGATTTATTGGGGTCCACACATAGAAAAAGTTCACACCAATGTATATTTATACTAAATGTTGCACACACTAATATGATGTGGGGGAGACGGTGGCTCAGTGGTTAGAGCGTTTGCCCGTGGAGCAGAAGTTTGCAGGTTCGTATCCCACTGAGTGCACGTCTAGGGTCCTTGGAAAAAAAAAACACCTAACCCCCAGTTTCTCCCACCATTGGTGCCATCGTGGGCAGCCTGCTGCAGTGTAGGAGTGCAGCACACAAATTTCCCTGGTGAGGGATGAATAGAGTGAGTTAAAAAAATTAATAATAAGTTTATAATGCCCAATTAGTTCTCTATGCCTTTTACATAGCAAAATACAATTCGGATTGTGGGCTGCACAGCGGCTTCACAGCAAGAAGATCGGAGTTTGAGTCCCGGGAGACACAAGACTTGAAACACTGGTCTTTCTGTGCGGGGTTTGTATGTTCTCTCCGTGTATGTATGGGTTTTCTCTGTGTACTCCGGTTCCCTCCCACTCTTCGAAAACATGTGTGTCAGATTGATTGGCCACAATAAAACTGAAATTTAATTGATATTGAAAATACTTTATCTATGCATGAAGGAAAACTTGATTGCTGTAGTATTACAATAACACAACAACATGATTTTTTTTTTGTTTGTTTGTTTTCTTAACTGTTGTGAAAGTGAAAGTGAAAAGGTTTGAAAGAGAAAGGTTAAATGGTTTTATGGAAGATGCCAGAAATGATGTTCTGTACCGCTCCTTTGAGCAGCGGGGTTGCAGGTGTCTGTTGCTGAAGTTGCTCTTCAGATCATCCACAGATTCAGGTAGGGGGTGTGATGGATTTAGCATGATTGATGACAGTTTTGTGTTCAATCTGTTCTTCGCCACCTCCTCCACGCAGGCGAGGGGTGAGCCAAACAGACATTCAGCTTTTTTTATCAGTTGCCCCTAGGAATGAGTCTGTGTGGGTGGTTGTGTGTGCCAGCAGATGGCAACCTGTTTGGGATGTATCCCTGCCTCTCACCTGAAATCAGCTAGGGCAACATCCGGCAACCCCCATACCGCTGCATTCATTCAAACTGTTGAAAAATGCCAAATCGAATACCAAACACTCCAAATCCAACAGGATTCCACCATTTAAATATAAAATATTTCTTCATCATTCTCTATTATCATTTAACATCCCATTTCCATCTATCCATTTTCTAGAATCTATCAATTTTATAGAATAAAAGTTTTCAATTTATTTCATCAATTGGTAGTACATACCAGTATTTCTGATAAAAAAAAAAATCATATCTTGCATTTTGAATTTTGTATTTAAAGTGTTATATGCCGTTGGTTGTGAGTGAATCGTGTGGTTTAGACTGTTTTCTTTTAGATACCACAGCCTTTTAACATGCAGACATCACATCTGTAAGAATCACAAGTAAGAAACCTATGATTTACTGAAAAAATGTGTTTTTAACACCACATAATGGCTATTTTTGCTCAAAACATCCACATAAGCTATTTGTGACATTATGAGCAACCCGCAAAGTCATCCAACCTTTAGTTAGTCTGTGCCCACCTCAAGACTCTTGAATATTATAGATTTTTTTCTTTCACTAAGGAAGAGATGTGGTGTGATCCTCTGAAATGTCATAGAAGAGTCCTCTATTAACCCCCAGAGAAGGCAATAAGTCATTTAAAAGCCACAGTCAAACTTCCTAAGCCCCGGAAATATCAAACACGTTGGTAATTTTTTAAATACCAAGGTTTGACTTTTCTTTATCCTGCCGAAACTTGTTTTTCTTTTACTGTATTTTCTGTTTAAACCTTGGCATACACTTAGGTTGTAGGTTGTAATTATGCATCTTGGTCGCTCTGTGTATAGGAGATTGCAAGGAGACATTTGTTGCTCTGGTATGTCTGAAATGTTGTCGTCACTTATAAAAGCATTGCAGTGTGAATGAGGGCTTGATTTTGAAACCTTTCAAAATTGGACAATGCATATTTGGCCTTACTGTCGTGATCCCCTTGCCTGCCACCAGAGAGAGCACTGGACCTTCCTCATCATCCGATCAGGGACACCTGCGATTGATTTCTGATGCCACACACCTGTGAACCCTGCTGCCTATTTAAGGGAAATCACCCCGGACTTCCATGTGGGGTCATTACCATCCCTTCCAGCCAGGTCTCCCTGGTTGCCTGACCGTGATTGAACTCTGTTTTTATTAGAACTTTTAAATCCAGAGTTAATCCTGTGCCTTTTGCCTCACAGACTTCTCTGAATTGAGTTTTTAGTAAACTTTGTTTTGATGTCCTACAATTGGGTCCTCCTCCTTCCACATCACAACACTTACTCTGACACTATAAGATACACACTGGATATGCCACCAGTTTATCAAAGAATCACACAAAGACAAATTATTTATTCCCTCAAAAAAATTTGAAATGTTTTTTTTTTTTTTTTCTCACTTCAGTGGTAGAAACTTGTTTTGCGACACTGATATTTCTTGTAATTGCATAGATATGCATGTTTACCAGTTTTATGAGCAATCAAAACATATTTATCGATATGCAAAGGCATTTGTTGGCCATATAATTACTTAGTTATAAAAATCAATCAATCATGCCAAAGTTCTAAATAGAGGGAATGACCATGTGGCAGCGTTCATACATAAACATTCAAATCCAATAATTGTGTGACGGTGCAGTAAAAACGAAAATTGTCTCAATCTGAATCGCCTAAATGCGACGGTTCACGTTTTCAGTGAGCGTGTCTGTAAACTGGTCAGGAAAAAATGGCTTAAAAGTTTTCTTAGCAACGACTTCAAAGCAGACTATTAAATTTGACAGCTCCTTTCACGCCTCTGAGAAGCCAATAATTGTGTGCAGCTAGTGCGATGAGAACATTTCAGCCACAGAAGACGGGTACATGTGTCACACTGATAGAGGCTGCTGAACGCTTGGATACTTCTTTTGTTTACTCGTGCCATTTTATTTGCTTTCTGGTTGCGCACACAATTATGATATATGTTTTTTTTTTTTTTTTTTTTTTTTTTGACGTGCCAAAAAAAATATGAATTTCTTCCAAATTGCAAAAAGTGTTTTTGAATATATAAACACAAAACTTAAGAGCAAAGAACAAAACCTGTGAAAAACTTCTCTAAATACCATCTGACAAACCCACAAGCAGCAATGCTAATTGCTACAAAGGTCAAGATGGCAGCTTTCAGCTCAGCGTCGTCGCGCTCCGGTGCCATGTGTGCCCGTCACTCACCGCTGTGACACACACACTATCCTTGTAAAGAAGCAAAGGGTATACAGACTCACAAAGTCTTTAACTTATTATTTACACAACTTTGTATAAGTCTACTGTGCTGCGAGACGATTGAAAAAAGGTGCAAATAAAGAAAACAAAATGAAGATAATTTTATTTTCCGTCCCAATCAAACGTCCCTAGAAGGTGCAGATGTTTTATAGCTAGCGTGCTATTTTGTGCCGTCACGTTGTGGGTACATTAGACTGAAGGATCAATTACCATCTGCATTGTATCGTGTCGCTTTGCTCTATGTATTTATTTGCAGTAGAGACATTCTCACTGTAAATCTTAAATTCACACTTAGCGTGACTGTTTAATCACAAGCCAGTAGGGGTGGGAAGGATGGGTGTTGGAGAAGCAGAGGAGTGAAGCATAAAGCTAAATGATGGAAATCCCCGCTGTCACCCAGTGTCCCTGCAACATGTTCACTCGAGGTGCTCATCTGTCTCCGCTTCCCACTTTAGCAGGGTGGTCTAAATAAGGAACATCAGGGGCATCCTTGACCCTGAACTTGCTCTCAATGTTGACCATTTCACCTATAGATCTGGTGTTGCCTTTATGGGGAGTTTGGAATGATTAGGTTTGAATATCTTTACTCTTAGAATTGAAGGTTTGGATTTAAAACTCTTGCTAAATGAGGGGAGATGGCAGCACAGTGGTTAGCGCGGCCCACAAAGAGCTCGTCTAAGGTCCTTGGAGAAGACACCTAACCCCCGCTTCTCTCACCATTGGCGCCATCGAAGGGCAGCCTGCTGCGGTGTAAAGAGTGCAGCAATTCAATTCAATTTTATTTGTATAGCCCAAAATCACAGAATTTCCATCGCAATGGGCTTCACAAGAAAAAGAGGAATGTATTAACACAAATATACAGCAAGAAAAATAACTAACAGATGCTAACTAAACAAGACTAGCACATTTATGCCCTTAGACTCTCCTTCTTGGTGAGGAAAAACTCCTATAAATAAGAAACCTCGTGGGGATCCACATGAAAGAGAGATCTCCCCCACCCCCCGGGACGAGCAACCAATGTGTCAAAGATTATTGTTTAAATATTAGCTTATTCTAATCTACAGCTAAATATCTAATGTAGTCAATAGATGTTCTTAATCCTGATGGAAACACGGGAGACTCCTCAGCCTGGAGATGTCCAGTACGGGGATGAGTAGATGTTCTTCATCCTGATAGTTACACGGGGACTCCGTACAGCACACAAATTTCCCTGGTGAGGGATGAATAGAGTAATTCATTTATTTATTTAAATGACAAAAAAGATGACATATCAAAAACAGGACGACTACAAAAAAGAAGTCATAAATTTTTTTTTTCAAAGTAATCGGAAATTGGAATAAGAGTTATCTCATAAGTCTAAATATTCAAGTTCGACATTTAATATTTTACACCTAAAACAACAAAAACAAAGGCATTTTTTTAAGCAACTAATTAATTCCAATGTCTTTTTTAAACTAAACCACATTACCACCTGAAATTGTGTAAAACAGTTTTGCCTCTTTTTGCATTACTATGTCATGAAACCACAAACAAAACCAGGTTTTGAAACGGTGAAGCAGAAAGAAATGTTCCATTTAGTTTTAGCTGGCTTGATGGATGTGTCAGAGTTTGTGCTTGATTGGCAGCAAATTGCAGGCTGCCAGAGTAATGGTGTTACACAACAGAAAGTCAAAGACAAAGAATACAACCTGTTTTCTAGCAACAAGTCATGGGCGGCAACCGTGGTGATGAAGGAACCACGGGAGAAAAACTTTGAGTTCTATCTATTAATTTATTATCGAAACATTCCTAGTTTTCAAAACATGTTTAATGTTCCATAACTTAAATAATTTCTTTCATAATTTGATTTTTGTATTCTTTCATTGGTATTTTGATGTTTAAATAAATAAATAAATACAAATGAATTACTCTATTCATCCCTCACCGGGGAAATTTGTGTGCTGCACTCCTTACACCGCAGCAGGCTGACCTTCAACAGCACCAATGGTGGGAGAAGCGGGCGTTAGGTGTCTTCTCCAAGGACCCTAGACGTGCTCTCCGTGGGACACGAACCCGCGACCTTCCGGTCCACGCGCGAACAACCTAACCATTGAGGTGCCTTCTCCTGGTTTATGATTTTTTTATGAAATCTTATGGAGATCATCGCACAATAGCTGCATGGTGACACAGTGGGTAGCACAGTGGCCCAACAGCAAGCAGGTCGGCATGGTGACGAGGCTTAGAACACTGTCCTATCCGTGTGGAGTTTGCATGTTCTCCCCATGTATTTTGGGGGTTCTTTCTAGGCATGGCAAAGCAAGTTTATTTGTATAGCACAATTCATACAAAATGTACTTTAAAGTGTTTCACAAGAGGGAAAAAATGCATTAAAATTACAAAACATAGAATCAAAAAGTTAAAAATAAATAAATAAAATGTGTGAAAAGTAATTACTCACATGCACAGTTAAACAGAACTGTTTTCAGCCTAGATTCAAAGATCATCAAAGTAAAGGTCTGTCTCATGGCCTCAGGAAGTTTGTTCCAGACTTTTGCAGCATAAAAATGAAATGCAGCTTCTCCATGTTTAGTCCTGACTCTAGGCACCAACAGGAGGCCGGTCCCGGAGGTCCTCAGAGTTCTAGATGGTTCATAAGGTACCAGCATATCACAGATGTACTTTGGTGCTAGAACATGCAGAGACCTGAGCACAATCAGAGCAGCTTTAACGTCTATTCTCTGAGCCACTGGAAGCTAGTGCAGAAACTTGAGCACAGGACTAATGTGATCATACTTCACCAGGTACTCAGGTTTCCTCCCACCGTCCAAAAACATGCATTTTAGATTGATTGGCCGCTACAAAACTGCTCCTAGGAATGTTTGTGTATGTTTCCCCGGGACATACTGGTATCCCGTTTGGTATGTACGTTGCCTCTTGCCTTGAATCAACTGGGATAGGCTCTGGCACCCCAGCGCCCCATTAGGGAATAAACAGTTCAGAAGATGAATGAATTAATGAATGAATGAATAATAAAATAAAATTTATAATTGCATGGTTAATGTTTGCTGGCTGAATTAAAGGAACAAATTCGACAAAGTAACAGACCCATAAGTCAAAACAAACGTGCAGGAGCGAGTTAATTATTTCACATCAGTGCTTTTTTGTTACCTTACTCCTTTATTTACCAGATTACTTGTTCAAAGTTGTTGCAAAAACTACCACTTCAACATTTTCGGAATGAGTAATTTCCCACATTTTTTCCCTCCCAATTTTTCTTCACTTATAAAAGAATGATGCCTTACTCTCCCGCTGACAACTCTCACCCTGTGTTCCGAATATTATGTTTAATGTTCCTCACTGGTTACAAACACATCACAATGAATCGTACACTTTAATAGATCATTTTGTGAGCTGTCAAGTTCGGAGCCTGTTATAATGTGACTACGGCTCATTGACTTTTAATGGGATGCAATTTGAGCTGCATTTTAGTGTTTAGAGCAGCAAAGTGGATGAAGAGAACCGCTGAGAAACGGCCTTGATTTTGTTAATGTGTGATGTATCTTCAGGTTTTGAATATGATGGTCAGAGGTGAGAAAGAAAAGACACATACAGAGCTGTAAATCTCGAGAAGACAAGCACCGAGGAAGTGGCAAACTTGACTTTGTAAGACGTGAAAGAAGCAGGTCAGGCAATGACATGAACGGAGTCGCAATAAATATCGGCTTTTTGTAGATGATGACTGAGCTGTCTAATATAAACATCACTCAGTCACAGGTTTAGTCTAGAGATGCTTATAAATGTGTAATCCTACACACTGAACTTTGTTTTCTGCTTGAGAAATAAAGAAAATAACATTGCAATTGGAAGCGAGGAGTTCTTTTAAAACAGGACTTTTTTTTTTTTCTTTTTGGCTAAAACCGACATTCAAAATGCTTAAAGGACACAGTGAGCATCCAGTATCCTCCTCCCCTGTCGTTTTATGACAAGCTCAGACATGCCACAATCTGGTAGCACCCAGGTACCATCACTCCAGTCATTATCTCACAAAACCCATTCCATTTGACCTCTGCGGCTGTTGTGCGTTATTCACGACAGGAAGAGCTCTAACGTGCTATTCCAACCCCGCTGAAGGAGACACAGGAACAAAACAGAGCATGAGTGAGTGATGACAAACAGAGTGGGAGACAGAAAGAAAACCAGACAGTGTCAAAGACCAGAGACATAAAAACAATTAATTCAAAGAGACAAAGTGATAAAGAGTTTAACATCTCAAAGGCGAAAGGTTACATGTAGTGTGTGGGACACCGCCATTAAATACTGTGGTCACCTTCAAACAAAAATAAAATGACCGCTGTATGTCTCCGCCCCATGGCTAACACCCCCCTGATTCCTCATTAGAGCATAAGTGAAGCTCTAATGAGCAGGAAAAAGCCTCTGAGTGGTGGGTAAGATGAATAGATGTGAGTGGCTACTTCACATCCCATTCCTAATGTAGAGGTAGCATCTCTCATGGTGTTCCTCAATAGAGACCATTCTCATGAGTCCTTTAGGACCAAGGAAGCCTTAGAGACTTTAATTACATTAGTCGGGTAATTATTCACAAAACTGTTGTCATGGGCAGATATTTTTGTTTGCTCGTATCGTAGTGGATGGAAAAAATGAATCAGAATTTGAATAAAAGATTGAAGAGAAAAAAGATGTTTTATTTTTTTCTTTTCAAAATGGAATAATTGGGTAATGTGATTTCTTAAACCCTACACGTCTTGTTCACGAGTGGAGAAAGAATGGTGCAAGAGATTGGATCGGTTTGGTGTTCCCAATAATCAGGGCCCTGACCCAGTTGGTCATGGCGATGAAAGTGCTGAGCCAAAAAGCAAAGCTCTCGATCTAGCTCTCGACCAGTTGATCTATGATCCCACCCTCACCTATTGCCACCACCTGTGGGTGGTGATCAAAAGAACGTGATTGCGGATACAAGTAGCTGGAATGAGCGTCCTCAGCAAGATGGCTGTGCTCTCTCGAGATAGAGTGAGGAGCTCTGCCATCTGAGACGAGCTCAGAGTAGAGCCGTTGCTACTCCGGATCGAGAGAAGCCAGATAAGGATAGTTGGAGCATCTGGTTAGGATGGCTCCCGAACGCCTCACTTTAGCTGTTTTGAGTACGTCCCACGAAGAACAAGAGGCAGATCCCGAACCCACTGGGGAGACTATGTCCCACAGCTGGACAGCGAACGCCTCAGGATCCTCCTGGACAAGGTGGAGGATACAGCCAGGATGAGAGAAGCCTTGGTTTCCCGTCTGATGTGGTTTCCCCAGATAAGGGGAAGGCAACAGAACAGAACATACCTGTCAACCAGTCATATCGGTCCTACATTACTAGGTTTGAGGCAGATTCACTGCTAAAACACCCACACGCACATATTGATGTATATTTAATTATGTTGCCAAGATGAAGCATAGATGCATCTTCTTGTGACCAAAGAGGATGCAGGTGACAGGTATAGATGGAAAAAAACTGACTTGCTCTGGCTACTCCTGAAGGGAAATGCCGAAAGTAGAAGATTTTGCTACGATGCACCGTTTGGGTATTTTTTAAAGTGTTGCACCCCATAAAGAAACTGCTCAAAAGTACAGAAAAAATACAATGATGAAACTGGCAAAGATTTAATCTTTGCTGAAGGCAGCTAATGATCTGGCCAGAGAGGAGCTGGCAGTGGTGACTGAAAAGCCAGTACTTTAAAATGAGAAATGCACAATTTGTGTATCAAACAGGACAGCCCTTTTCCATCAGCTATTGGCTGGGCATTGGCATGCCAAGTTTGGTAACAAACATACTGAGGATATAAAGCCACCAGATGGGACCGGAGAGACAACAGAGAGCTGTTGTCAATAAAATTTAGAAATGTTAAAACAATTATGAACAATTACGTTCAAAATATGGCCTCACTGAGTATTTAGTATAAAAAGTGCACCACAAAATTACATAAAAATGTTGCAAAGAAAGACATGGACATTCTATTAACTTGCCTGGTCATTAGCTTTGGGGAACAAACGATGGACTGAAGCCAGAAAAATCAATGTGCAATTCCCAGGACTAGCAACCAGAGCGATCCACTGTGGGCCCTTGAGCAAGGCTTTGGAACATCAACTACTCCCTGGACACCATTAAAAGGAATAACACTGCCGCTAGTTTAAAAGAATTGGGATGAACGGGCTAGACTAATTCCCCAAGGGAAATTTAATACAAATACATTAATAAGTATTATTAGGACCTTTAATATTGCTCTGGGGAATCGGTTTCTCAAAAAGAGGCAAGTATACCTTCTTCCGAGTCTGGATTCAAATTGGTCAAACCTTCCCAAATTTCTTGGCCCCAAAAAATAAATAAATACAAGCAAGTAAATTATTAGATGGATTCAAATCTAATATATAAAACAGTTGGTTTTATTATTACCAACCTCCCGATAAATCCAACCTCACGGGTTCACTTTTCTTGCTGTCAGAGTCACTTTCTGTACAGTGCAGCTCTTCGGAAATGATGCCTGCTTTTGCGAAAGCTCGGACAACAGTGCCAGCAGACACGCTAGCCCAAGCACCTAAAATCCACTGGCAAACTGTGGCGTAACTCGCCCGGCACTGCCTTCCACCCTACAATGGTTTCCTCTGGTCATCCATCGCTGCTGGAGACTTTCCTCCAACTCTGCCACCTCGGCTTATTTACACGGAAACTCGGCTGCATCTTCTTCACCTGTTCTTTTATACACAATCTACGCCCACATTTCCGCCTTTAATGTTTTCATGTTCTCAACTGCGTCCACCTCATGGTTCTCTAGTACGTCCGCAAATCACAAATCACATAGGGCGCACTGCACGATGGGGCGCACCGCTCATTTGTGGTCATGAAAATATGGTATTATTCTTTTTAAAGTTACTTGTAACAGCTTGTAATTTGTTTGTTTGAGTTTTTAAGGATCGAGTAATGACTCCAGTTAAAATCTGGTCTTAAGAGACTAGATAAGAAATCATATTTCAACCCAAAGTTTGTGGAAGAAGGCTATTTAAAATGAGACATAGCCATTAAATGCAATAAGTTATTAGGCATTGGATGAGATGCCCTAGATTCATCAAGGCCAACAGAAACTAGACGAAGAGAGTGGTTGCTTGAACTCGGTGATGGATTAAGCTGTCTGGTGCTGCTCATGATTCATATGGAGTAATCATCATTCAGACCAACAACCCATAGTGTATCACAATTCCATGCTGAAAAATTACAAATACAGCAAGTCACTTTGGCAAATGAGGAATGCGTCTAACTTCTTACATTGTGGTTATATATTGTGTTTTACCAACCACAAAAGGCAAAATGATTATTTAATATTTCACAAATCCTGAAAGTGAGTACCTTGAATTTAAACTAATCCATGCTGTGTCAGCGCCCTGCTTACAAAGTCAGAGCGAGTTCATACAAGGTCCATTCGGAGCAACAATTTCCATTTTGCTACATTTAAAAGGCTATGAAAGCTCCCTTCATGTGTGCAAAGTTTACATTAAAAGGACAGATGAACTAATGATGTGAAAACAGATCACTGGAGCTCAGCTCACTAAAAGCCACTATCCAAAATAAGCATATGCAGATGCCATGTTTGCTGATCGGTCGGTTGGAAACAATTATACAGCCGGTCAGGATTCATTGAAAAACCAATGGCTTTCCCAACACATTTCAAGAGGTCTATTATGATAACCTGCATGAGATTGTGGGGGAAAATACAAGAATACTGTGTCACTTCTATAGCTTAATGCATTATTAGGGGATCCAAACTTTTTTTTTCTATAATTGGGATTCAAGTCGCATGTTAAGCTGTGAAAGCACATGTAATGAGAAACAGCAGGAAAGCTATGATAAAACAACAAGTCTTAAATGCTGTCAATTTGGCACAGAAATTGATTAATTGAGTCATTTGACATGCCAGCTCACTTGCCAAAAAAACTGCTTTTTTTTAAACAATGTCTCCAAGGAAATCACTCTTAACTAAAACTAATAGGCCGGAACATTTTGGGGGTTAGTGATGTGGGACCACACAAAACATAAGCCAATCAATCAGGCTGCGTCTTCTTGTGGATTGTTTATTGTACACGGGCATGTTCCAAACTGTACAGACACTGATGTTTCTGGATGTGCGAGACAGGCTTCATTGAAGATGTGATAATTCCTAAGGGTCAGCTCTGCACTTATGTGTTTTTCAACCCCAAGCAACGACAACCCAGATTAGGTAGCAGTCACGGTCAAGACAAGGTGCCAACACAAGCACAAATTCTGTCCTCATGTGCACTTCCTACCTCTGTCAGGCGTGACAGCCACTCCACTTATTTGCCGTAATGAGGGCCCTCAACACAGACATGTGACACAAGCTGGAGAAAGTAGAATGCATGGTGTTTTCTGGCATGTCTTATGTGCTGACATTATTCTATATACTAACATTTGAAACGATGTGATAAGAAGTCTTGGGTTTCAGTGATATCCGTGCCTGTTGGAAAGCACGACATGAATGAAAAACGACAGTTAAAAACAATGTTTTCATCAGCTAAACAACTTAAAATAAATACAATGCTGATTAAAATACTTTTATTTTTTTTATTTGAAAGAGTTATTGTTTTTACTAAAAAAATCTGTGAGAATTATTCATTTATTATTATTTTTTTAATTCTTATGAATCCCTCCCAGGAAATTTATGTGCTGCATTTCACCGCAGCAGGCTGCCACCTTTGACAGCACCAATGGTGGGAGAAACGGGGGGTTAGGTGTCTTCTCCAAGGACCCTAGACGTCCACTCAGTGGGATGCAAACCCGCAAACTTCCGGTTGACTTCTGGTTTGCGGGCGAACATTCTAACCTCTGAGCAATGGACATAAAATCAGATTTTTTTATCGGAAAAACACAAAGTTTATGAATTCATGAACCAAATCATTTTTTTTTCATAGTAATTAAAAACTTTGAGTTTTTGCCATCATTAAAAACATGCACATTAGGGTTATTGGTTGGTTTAAATCGCCTTGACCATATGAGTGTACATGTGATTGGTTTTCTGTCTGCCCCACTGTTTGACCGGTACTGAATTTACCCCACCTAATGCCTACTAACTAGCAAGGATTGGCTTTGGCACCCTATAACACACAAAAAAATGAATAGTTTTAGCGTATAGAATAACTTAACAACATAAGAGACATGACATAACCATTGTCTACTTGAGGTGGATTTGTAGAGAACAAGCACCTTAAGAATCACAGGTAGGTGTGAAATTTCTTTCGAGTCTTCTTTTAACACATTTCTGTTAACATCGTTCATTGATTTTTATGCTTTTTTTCAATCCATGTAACAAGTGAGCGAAACATGTTGAAATTTGAATTATCCATCCAAAGTGCTTCCTTTTTATTGCAAAAGAAAATTTAAATCGTTTAGCTTTTGTGAAGCCACAGACTAGTAGTAATTAGTAACACTAACGATGAAGAAAATGAGTGAATGACGTTTGATGTGTGAAGATGTTTGTTGAATCACGTTTATCCTGCAGTGAAGTTTAAACAGAATGTGATTGAAACTGTATTACTGGTAATAATATATATATATAAAAAAACCTGCTTTTAAAAGGCAAAACTGCATATTTGCTAATTCTTCTTTCTGCATTTCCCTTCAGGGGGCGCCACAGCAAGTCAGTTTCTTCCATCTAACCCTGTCTGCTGCATCTTCTTCGGTCACGCCAACTCATGTCATCCTTCACTGTATCCATGAACCTCCTCTTTGGTCTTCCTCTAGGCCTCTTTCCTGGTGGTTCCAAACCCAGCATCCTTCTGCCGATGTACTCTCTCTCTCTCCTCTACACATGTCCAAACCATCTCAGTCTGGCCTCTCTGACTTTATCTTCAAAACCTCTAACATGTGCTGTAACCCTGATATATTCATTTCTAATCCTATCTATCCTGGTCACTTCCAGAGAGATCTTCAGCATCTTCATCTCTGCTACCTCCATCTCTGTTTCCTGTGTTTTCCTCAGTGCCACTGTCTCAAGACCAAACAGTATGACCGGTCTCAACACGGTTTTGTACACTTTCCCTCACATTTTAGGTGAAACTATTCTGTCACACAGCACATCTGATATTTTTCGCCACCCGTTCCAGCCTGCCTGCACACGCTTCTTCACCTCTTTTCCACACTCTCCATTGCTCTGGACTGTTAGTACTTAAAATCTTCCACCTTCTTTATTTCTTCTCCCTATTCTTTCTAGTGCAAATCTCCATCTCTCCAGCTTTTCCTCCACCTCTTCCCTCCTCTCACTACGGATCACAATGTCATCAGCAATTTTTCATCAATATTTGCAAATATACCAGATACGATATATAAACTGTATTTGTGTACGTAAGTAATTTGTCAATTTCTCAATGAGTTAGTGGCGCTCTTTAAAACTCTCCCGAAGCATTTCCAATGCACTGGAGATCAAGCAGGTCGTTTGCATGGATAGTTTAGTTTTAAAGCTTGGAGAGATGTTAGTCTGAAACATTTAGCTATTAAAACACAATCAGTGTGTTTGTTCTACATTAAGTTTTTTTTTTCTTTTTTGAAAAGGAAGTCTTTTATTCATACAGACAACCATCCACACACAAACTCATTCCTAGGGGCAATTTCGAATAGGCCAATCAACCTAACATGCATGTTTTTGGAGGGTGGGAGGAAACGGGAGTACCTAGAGATAACCTACATGTACACAGGGAACATGTAAACTACATATAGAAAGCCCAGTGTTCCAAGCCTCGTCCCACCCGGGATTCGAACCCCCGATCTTGTTGCTGTTGCTAACCACAGTTCCACCATGCCACCCAGCAAGTTTTCGGTAGACTAAAAAAATAAAAAGGGCCATGAACACATTTAACACCCTATAAAATGACATTGGTAGAAAAAGTAAATATATTAGACTGTGAAATGTTTGCGAACTTTGAAGTTTCTTGAGGATATTAAAAACGCAATTTTGTTTTGAGACACGTTAAGTGTGACTAAAACTGGAAAATAAACTGTTGAAGTAAAGACGCCAATTTCAAGCTGAGACTGATGAACACTGGTGTCCAATCTTAGAATTGACTGATCCATAATAGAAGAAATTTTACACAGTGAGTTGGATGTAGAAAAATGTGGTACCTTTTGTTAAATGGTGTGTTTGAGGAGAGCAGGTATGGTCTTTGCGTTGCGCGCTGGAACTGATGTATTACATCTGTCACTGAATTGTTCTTGACACGGTCATTAGAAGTTGTAGCAATGAACGTTTGTTTTAAACATATAATAACTTTTTTTTTTTTTCATTTTAGCTTTGGTTCTTACCTCTTTATTCTCAACACCCCATTTGTAAAAGTACTTTACTGAAACTCAAGCAGCTCATTAGTGCATTTGTATTAAGATAAGCTTCATTTGCTGATACAAGTACATGTACCAGAGAGATAAATGACCTGTGTTTCCATTAGTTCCATTACACTACCAATATAGCCCCGAACTGGCTCGTAGTGATGACTGCTTCTCTTCTTCGGTGTGTGGAATGTGTAAAACTAAGTAGAGTGTGCACCTCTTCCAACATGTGCTTAATTTCTTTATTGCACAAACTCTATTACACAATTTTTCGGGGTATTTAGGATATTTTTCAAGTTAGTACTTTTAGGGTTTACAAGATGTTTTAAAATGCTACAGGAGCTGGTATTTAATAAGGTGAAAAATGACATTTCGCTTCAAGATAAACATTTGTTAACTTTCCCTGGCACATAATTCAGAGCCACACGCATGTTTATTCACAAATCCTCTCACCTGTAAACTTAAATTCACACTCATGTGTGGCACAAAACCAGATGCACACCTTTTCCTTGCAGCTTGCATAACAAATTATGTTTATGCTCTCAGCAGAGGGTTGATAAGCCTTCAGTAAATATGGATGGTTCATGGCTTGTACAGTGTAGAGTTTATTTGTCGAGCGAGGACATATGCTAAAAATACAAAGTCTTCTTCTGTGCAACAGCTGAGAGAGTAAAAGTAGATAAAACAAATAAAAAAAACCCCACATGAATGCATTATTATCTGTCGTGGTAAAGAAAGAGCTGAGCCAAAAGCAAAGCTCTCGATTTACAAGTCGATCTACGTTCTTTCCTTCACCTGTGGTCACCAGCTGTGGGTGTTGACTGAAAGAATGAGATCGCGGATACAAGAAATGAATCGAAATGAGCTTCCTCCGCAGGGTGGCTGGGCTTTCACTCAGGGTTCGGTTGAGGAGTTCTGCCATCCGGGAGGAGCTCGGTGTCGAGCCGCTCCTCCTCTAAGTCGAGAGAAGCCAGATGGGGTAGTTCGGGCACCTGGTCAAGATACCCCCTGAGCGCCTCGCTGGTGAGGTGTTTCGAGCACGACCCACCGGGAGGAGACCAAGAGTCAGACATGGACCCGCTGGAGAGACCATATCTCATAGCTGGCTGGGGAACAATTCGGGATCCTTCCGGGTGAGTTAGAGGATGCAGCTAGGGTGAGAAAAACCTGGGCTTCCTGTCTGAGGCTGTTGCCCCCGCGACCCGGCCCTGGATATGCGGGAGACGACGAAACACAACTGAAAGAATGTATTATTTTGAAAATGTTTAAAGTGATTTTTTTTTTTATTGCATCAAGGGTGCAAGTTTGTCTCCGACAAGTTTATTTAACTCGCAACTTTTGTCAGTTTATGTCAAATATGTGCTCCCCTTATTATTTTAATGATCATTGTCAATTTTGATGGATTACTGTATGCATTATTGACCTGAAAATATGAGAGAGAGAGACAGCCTCAGCATGCATCACTGAAGGAACAGTTTGGTTTTATGGGCAAACCCATTAGCCACGTTAATCAGGATAAAATGTCTATCTCATCTATTTTCAGTGGCTGACCGCAATAATGAGTCATTAAACATTGTGTTTCAGAGAAATCCATCTCAATCTTGGCCTAAAGATATTCTGAGATTGTTCCTATTATCTCTTATTTGCCGGTGGAGTATGAGATGTGATCAAATTTCAGGCTGAGCTGCCAAGGAAGATGGACAAAGATTAAACAAATGACAAACACTTTTCAAAAAGGTGGACCGGGAGGTACAGATTTATATTCAGCTTCCATGCTAATTAAATCATCTTCAGTAGAGGACATATTTTATGCTGCTGTGCAAAGTCATCATGTCTCAGCTTCAAGTTTTCTTGGGGGCATATTTACTCTGGTGGTGCACCTGGCGAAAGCCTTGTTTGAACGTAAAACATTACTGTTGGTGTTTATTAATGATGCACAGGGGTATTTCAGCTTTTGAAAAATGTCCATGCAGGATTCTTTATGTCTGGACTTTTTACCAATGTATTCATGGCAGCTTCTTTTAAATGATCCTAACTTTAAATGATTCATGTAAAGGTTCTAGTGTCATGGTTCCCTCGCCCACCACCAGAGGAAACCCGGGACCTTCCCTCATTTGCCTGATTCTACACACCTAAAGATTTTTGTGCAACTGCTTTTAAATATGGAGCCTGTCTACCCTTCAGGTGTCGGGTCATACAATCCCTTCCAGCCAGGTCTCCCTGGTTGCCTGACCATGATATACATTCAGAACAATAACCTCTTGCCATGCCACTAAAACCTTATGTTTTTCTTTCACAGCATTACCGGACTGCCATACTCAAATAAACCATGTTTTTGTCCAGCAAATGGGTCATCCTCCTTCCACCTGCACACCGATTCATGACATTTAGCTTTGTTTGAGATAATTAAATATCCATTCGATCAAAATTTGATGCAAATGTTTTCAATTTTTTTTTTTTTGGAAAGCAGTATCATGCTTTGTTTCGTTCCGTTCCATTGTCTTCCGCTTATCTGGGGTCGGGTCGCAGGGGCAACAGCCCCAGACGGGAAGCCCAGGCTTCTCTCACCCCAGCTGCATCGTCTGGGGTGAGATCCTGAAGGATCCTGAGTCGTTCCCCAGCCAGCTGTGAGACATAGTCTCTAAAGCGTATTAGGGGTCTGCCTCTTGGTCTCCACCTTGAGCCGCCACCTTATCGTGGTGGAGGGCTTTGCATGCCCTTGGTAGGGTCACCCAAGGCAAACAGGTCCTGAGTGAGAGGCCAGACAAAGCGCGGCTCAAACACTCCGATGAGAAAATCAAGCATGGCCAAGTTACCCTTGCTCGGATGCGGGTCACCACGGCCTTGGAGCCCGGGGCCAGTACCCTACCCTCTGGTCGAGGGTGGGGCACGAGAGCGAGCGCCTGGTGGCTGGGCTTTTACCAACGGAGCTCAGCCGGGCTCATTCCGAACAGGGAATATGGACCGCCCTTCCAGTATACTCATCACCTGCAGGATGGATCATAGGAGTCGGGTGAAGGAGGAGATGGGTGGCAGCCAACAACAGGGACCCTGGCGGTCAGATCCTCGGCTGCATAAGCTGAGGTCATCCTTTGTGGATCGTATAATTTTTAGATCCTGACAAGGCTAAGTCATCCATTTATCTGAAATATTCTTCACATTTTGTCTACTCTGGAACAAAGTTTGAAAGAATGCAGAGTCCGTCATGATAGTACTCTGAATTTTAATACAACTTTGATCATTTACACATTTTTTATTTGTGATCATTCTGCTCAACACTAAATATACAGTACACTTGCATTATTTGTAAAAGTAAGTTAATTAGTTAAACTTAACTCTCTAGTGAGGGATTTTCTAAAACAAGCATGCTCAGAAAGAAAAGAGGATATAAGCTGGACTGGTCTACATGCACAAAAAAGAAGTCCCAGTTTCACAGTTCTGCAAAGAACACAGTTACTTCTTAAAAATGATGTCAAACACAAACATTTTTAAGCCAACTAAATAACAGAATGTTCAGCTGTTTGCTTTCTATCTTGTGTTTATCATCCCAGCTCCATTTGAACTAATAAAAGGACCGAAATAAAATGATAACCCTAATAAAAAACAAAAAAACTACTGTAAACAGTAAACTACTTTCTCCTGAAAAGTACAAAAAATACCCACAACAATACAAAAAAAAGTTGTTTTTCTTTTTTAAAATGACTTTAACCTTACTTTAGCTACACAAAAGCAGAAAAATAGAATCATCAGATTTTCCAGTCTTACATAGAGTTTCTTAAAATAAATCTGTGAGTGCAGATGATTCAGTCTCCACAGGAATAGTACAGGACGAATGTGACGTGTTTCATAACAGTAAAGTAGATTTAAGTCAAAGAAGCCAGCATTTACAACCAAAAGCTACTTGAAATTAAAAATAGATCAACTTGAAATCAAACACAAATGTTAAATTTATCACCCTTTACACTGTGTCAAAGTTCAAATTTTCTTTGTGTTAGAAAATAAAAGTGGGACTTTTTTAAACAAAAAAAATCTCAAAGTTTTGTTTTATGTCTTGTAGTTTTTAAAAGAAAAGCACAAGCTTCTTTCTTTATTTTAACTTCTGTACCTGGATGGATGCTTGACGTCTCCATTATTTGCTGTGCGGGTATTCATCACAAGATTGCACAGTCAAAGTTCCTCACGCATCGCAAGATCATCAAGCTGCACGGCGCAGCGACAAACCATCACAGAGCAGCATAAGCTATTAAAAATAATGGATTTCAGAGTGCAGCGGTTCCATCATACGTCCTGTCTGAAAGAGCCATTAATGTTTCAAGTAGAAAAAAAAGTGTCTTGTTTATCTGCCAGGCCGAACGAAGCATGTGAGGCATTAGGTAAAATGTTTGTGATTAGCGATGTTTTTATTTTTTTCATTTTACATCTATATAGCTTAGCAGAATCAAATTGATAAACATATTTATGGATCGACTTTGTAATCCTTTGAAATAAAAGCAGTAAAAAGGCTTAAAAGCAAGGATGGTATTTGTCTAACTACACCCGTAAAAATCCTAAACACTTATAATATCTATGCATTAATTTATACATAATACATATCTAAAAGCTTCACTTCAGAGTTGCTATTTTTAGAGCATGAAAGTGTATCCTCTATAGACTTCCCTGATAATGTTGGAGGAGGAGGGGAACCGCTAACTGATTTTCAGCCTTCAGGATGAGTCTCCATCAGATGAGATGGTGTTAGCAAGCAAATATGCTGGCTAGCAGATGATATTTCAGAAGCATTGATGCAAGATCTAGAGTGGGGTTGTTGGCCTTTCTGCGTGTTATATCAATTTCACGCAGTCAAAGCCTTGACAAGACATGGGTATTTAGATAATGAAGCAGGTAACACAATATTTACACATGCTTCTAAAATCACTTGAATGCACCAGTCGTTCAGCATGTTGAATAGAGCAACAAGGTTATAGTCAATGAAAAACAACAAATTCTATGGTTCTGTATGTTGTGAATTGTCAAAATCATCAAGTGCACTTACTGTAAAGAGAAATGCTTCAAAATTTGCTATAGATTATTTTTTATGATGTGTCAGGAGGAATGAGCGCTCTTTGACATTACTAAGTATTGTTAGTCTGGTAATAATTTTTACACTTGAAGTGTAACCCTTGATATAAAGTAAGTCGGGGTTTGGATGTGAAGACAGGAGCTTCAACAGAAAAGCCTTGATTTTTCCCATCTTGTCCACTCTGTTTAGGATCCGAGGCATTTCTTGGCCAGCAAGTTTTGGATCCATCCTTGGATCTCCTTCATGCCGCATGTGCCCAGAACACCTCGCATCCTAACCTGATGTTCGAATCCCCCGATGTGGCTTCTCTAAATCCAGAGCAGCAACGTAACTACCTTACACCACTATCAGATTGAACCAGCCCACTCTGCATAGTATACTTACGTCAGACCTTCATATTTGGGATTCAATTTCTTTTGGTCACCACCTACACTTAGTGACCATAGCTAAGGGTTGGAATGTAGATTACCTGCTGAATCAATAGCTTTTTTTTTTTTTTGACCCAGCTCTCTTTTCACCACAGCTGACTAATACAGCGTTCTAACGCCACACCAATCCACACCAATCCGTTTGCCGATCAAATGCTCTAGACTAAAAAAAGTCTGAACAAGACCCCAAGATCCCTGACATCCTCTGCATGGGTCAGGACCCAGTACATGACCTGCAGGGAACACTCCATTCTTTTCCGCAAAAGAAACTGCACTTCACCGCTAATCAGCCCAACAACAGTTGAAAGCTAACAGGCTCACATTTCATTTATCTCCTGAACCGCTAATCCGCGATGGGATTGCAAGGGGTGCTGGATTAGCTTGGTTAGAGGGGAGAGGCAGGGTACACCTCGAATTGGCCACAAACCTATAACCTTTGCGCAACAGCACCACATCATCTGCAAAAAGCAGAGACCCAATCCTGAAGCCACTGAAAAGTGTTTGGTGTGTTTTTTCTATCTCATATTGACACAATACTCTTTAACTAGATATGCAGATTTTTCAATCAAACCAAATAGACGCCGAATAAATTAGTAAACGTTGGCATTTTAACGTGTTGAAATTACAGTATTTGCATAAACAAACAGACACTCAACATTGGCTCTTCAGTGATGACTCAACATGAAATCATTTTCTTAAAGCCACTCTCAATAACATAAAGAATTTAAAACCTTTAAAGGTAACAAGAAACATACAATGTGTCATTTTAATAGCTTTTGAAAAAGCACTTTACTATGTCTTCTCAGTAAGGGCCAACATGGGTAGAAGTAGAGTTGTCAGAACACAAGGCTTACTTAAGATGTCTAACTCAAGAGGGACAGATAATTGTAATCCTGTAGCTGAACTTTGATATTTGTACAGTCAAGTGAGAGTAAAGTTGTCATGCACCAGTGGCGGGGAAAAGTTTTTCTGTAAATCTCTTATTGATTACCCATTGCTGACTCCTCACTGCAGAGCACTTGGCAAGAGCCTGGTTTTGTCTGGATGCCATTCAAAGCAAAAATACATCTTGTAATGGAAGCGATTTTAGTGGGGAGTAAACCCGAGATGGCATTTTGTGGTTAGGACACACTCTAGAGCCAAACAGGAGAGTTTTTCTTTTTTGAGCTAGAAGTTGTACAGTGGCCAAGCCGTGACGGGTTCAGTGTCATGGATGCAAAATACCTTTAAAATGATATAACTGAGATATACTAGATATTGAGTGTGTCAAATTTTTAAATTTGGTTGTTAATAAAATGCATGACAATCTTATAAAAATTAAAGTTTAGTTATCAATTCATTCATCTTCTGAACCGTTCATCGGTATCGAGGTTGCGGGACATGCCAGTGCCTGTCCTGGCTGATTCAAGGCGAGATTGGGTACAACCCAAACAGGTCGCCAGTCTGTCGTGGGGCCACATAGACAGACAACCATACAAACACACCCTCATTGCTAGAGTCAATTTTAAAGCGGCCAATCAATCTAACACGCAAGTTTTTGGAGGGTGGGAGGAAGTTTCTGGAGAAAACACACGCATACACAGGAAGAACATGCAAACTACTCACAGAAAGGCCACGGGTCAAAGCCTCACCCCTACCCAGGACTCGAACCCCTGCTTTTTTTATTGTGAGGCCACTGTGCTAGCCACTGTGCTAGCAATAGTTATCCTAGTTACCAATTCTAAATTTCAAATTCCAATCCTAAATGAAATGGTGGCTCAGTGATCGGAGTGTTTACTCACAAATCGGAAGTCAACCGGAAGTTCACGGGTTCGCATCCCACTGAGTGCACATCTAGGGTCCTTAGAGAAGACACCTAACCCCTCGTTTTTCCCACCACTGGTGCCAACATAGGTGGCAGCCTGCTGTGGTGAAATGCAGCACATAAATTTCCCGGTGAGGGATTAATAATGTGTAAGTTAAAAAATAAATAAATACACAAAATCAAATATCTCGCTATTATTATGTTCGTTAATGAATTCAGATATTGAAGTAGTATTTTCCTTGTTGGTGCTTTAGTGACTGAACAGCAAGGGCGTTTCCTGCTCACTCAGGTCAGTCTGAAGAACAGAACCCTTCTGAATATCAAATAGTCTGCAGCTTCATCACATGCCCTTTTCTTTGCCAGTGACTTCATACATCACGGTGTTGTCTGGGCAAAGCCCTTGGAGCATGGAATTTATAAGAGATTACAGTTTTACCGGCTCTGACTGTACTGTCGATACACCACACTGTCAGAGGAACTATTTTCTCTATTCAGATATGATCATCAGTCAATAAAAATAATCAAAACAATTAATTAAAATGCAAATAAACACATCATTTATAATCAAATGTTCAACACATATGTCATACAGACAATTTGTGTAATGTTCGGGTTGATACTGTGTTTAAAAAATAAAAATGTCTGTCATGTCATAAAAAAAAAAAAAAGAAAATGTTTTTTTTTTTTTTGTAAATTAGTTCACAAATCTGTACAGGAAACAAGTCTGAGAGGTTCAATAACTGAAACCTATTACTAGTTTTTGAATTGGTAAATTCCTATTGACTTCTGTAAATATCTGGTCTCAAGCCGCATTCAGTCACTCTTAAGTGGAAATCAATTTATAATCATGCAAACATGTCTTAAAATTGATGGAAATACAGGTTATGTTAATGCAAGTTAAATCTTTGACCAGGGAGAATATTTTTGTGGTATGGACAGAAAAACAAGTATGCCATCAAGATCAAATTGTTATAATTTTGATTGAAAAATGTTCATGAATGCTTTTCAGATTGTTTCCTCTTCATTTCACTGTCCTCAGTTCTCTTCAGCTTCTGCCCATAAGTGACATTGTTTCTCCATATTTCATGATTCATGTATGCCAGATTCTAACTTTTGCAGAGTTACATTATGGCCCACACACTCCACCACTTTTATTGATTGCTCAATTTGCGTGGAAGTTGGCGTACGCACAGATGTTGTCCTCGGAATGTTTTCTAAATGAGATCTCTAATGGTCAGCTGCAGATATTCTGTCTTTAAAAGTTTTATTTTGAAATAAAAAATACAGCAAAATTAACATACTTCACATTTTAAAAATCCCTACAACATTCTGATGGATTTTTACGAAGGCCAGCGTATTGGATTTACATAAGACTCTACTCCAACGTTTATCTTTGGAGTCATAGTATTTTTGATTTTGCATAATTTCTCAGTACCTTGAAGTTAAATTTCATCTGCGTGCTGGCAATGAAAACAAATCAATAGAAAAAAGAACCAATGCAATAAAGTTCACAACATCCACAGAGGAACGAGGAACATTTCTTAAAATTATTCCCTCTCTTTTCAGTTTCATTCCCTTTGGCATTTATATTCTCAAAAGGGAATTCTACTCCTCAGGGGAAAGACCGGAAAAAATACGGTTTTGAAGAAATCCCTCCACCCACTTCAGAGGCTCTGAAGGTGGAAAATACATCCACATTTAAGCAGACAATGTCAGTCAAAACCCAAGATTTTAATACATGCGTTCACCAATTTAAAAAAAAAAAAAAAAACTATAAAAGTCAGCGAACGTTTTTCTTTTAATGTGCCAGAAACAGAAATATTACATTCAATTGTTAGATTTTATTAAAAAGAACAGCTTTTCTTTTTTATCTAATTTGCATGACGTTTAACTTCCGGTGCTGAGATTTATATGAAAGAAAAATCTAATAAAGATAGTTTTACTGTAATGAAACAACGTTCATGAAAGCTTTTATTTGATATGTCTTTTCTGCAAAGCTAAACGATCCTTTATGTAAAACTGACCAATAAAAACTGTCAAAATCTTTAGTCAGTGAAGACAGAAAAAGGATGTAGATTTTTCTAATTATAATCCGTAGCACTGATGAGCCCCATTTACTAAATAAAGCTGCCAAACTGCATGTTTATTGCACTTGTCAGATTGGTTTTGAAATCACAGCCTGGACAAACCTGAAGTTGTATTGTTTAAAAGTGCTGCAGTAAGACCAAAAAAAAATAGTAAAAAGCTACTATTTTTGTTGTTCACCAAAGACCACTCGTCAAGATGCCATTTCCTTTTGTCTAAATAAACGTAAAACATACCTTTTTTTCACCCTATAATCCTAAATTTACTTTTTTCATTATAATACTATGTTATTATTACAAATAAATCTTTTCTTGTGGTCGAGCACAATTGACAGGGTTGAGAAATTACATGGCAGAAACGGCTGTGATTTCTGATCAATGCACATTAGAAAGCTAAAGAAAACACACATCCCACTATCAACAGAACTTCACAATCATGTCGAAAAAAAAAAAAAAACACTCTGGAAGGTATCCATTTACAAAGGGTTTTTTTTTTAATTTGCAAAAACGTTTTGTGTTCAATGAAAAACTGTTCAGCAACTAATTGATATTTTAGGCTAATATTGATTTATGTCTTGTATTTTTACTTAAATTAAAAATGTATATTCAAGACCAGTTTAGAACAAATTATAAACCTACATATGTGTAAAAAAAAAAAAAATGAATATGACACATGCAATATTTGACAAAAGAACATGTTGATATTTTTGTTTCATCTTCCGAACCATTCATCTCTATAAGGGCCATGGGGAGCCGGAGCCTATCCTTGCTGATTTAAGGCATGAGGCGGGCAACAAACACACAGTCCTATAGGCAATTTCATAGCAAGCATGCGACCAATGCCTGTTTTTCGAGGGTTGGAGGAAACCGGAGAACCCAGCATAAACCTACTCATACACACAGAGAACAACTTCATGCATAAAGGCCAGTGTTTCAAGCTTCATCCCCACCCAGGACTCAAACCCCAACCTTGTTGTAGTGAAGCCTCCGTGCTAACCACTGCACCACCGTGACGAAGTTTGATTTTTTCTTTTTTATTTTATTTTTAGATCAAAATCAGAAAATAAGAACAATAAAAGACAAATTAATTTCTGTGCTAGAATTTGATCCCATTGTTTGTGTGATGTAGATTTACAGTCAGTAAGCTTCATATTTAACAATATACAAAACAACATATTTGCAGAGATGCAAGTAGTAGAGTGGTTAGCACAGTGGTCTCACAGCAAAAAAGTTGGGGTTTGAGTCCCAGGGTGGGAGTGAGGTTTGAAACACTGGTCTTTCTGTGTGGAGTTTGCATGTTTTTCCCATGTATGAGTGGGTTTTGTCCAGGTACTTCGGTTTCTTCCCACCCTCCAAAACCACGCATGTTAGTTTGATTGGCCGCCATGAAATTGCTACTCTATGGGAATGTGCATGGTTATCTGTGTTTTTGGCCCCTCAACAGACTGGCGACCTGTTCGGGGTATATCCTGCCTCTTGTCTAAAAAAAATAGCCGGGATAGGCTCCGGCATCCTCCCCACCCCCAATTAGGGATCAGAAGACAAAACAAAAAGCACATTTGCAGATGATTGTGACTTTTTTTTTCTATAAGATAAAATCTTAATAATCCCTGAATTTCAATGAGTGAGGTTTGCCCATTTTTTTTTTAAATTGGTCTACCACAAAATTTGATTTGTAATTCTGCTCCAACTAAATTTCTTATTATTTCTAACTAAGTTATTTTTCACTAGTTACATATTCCGTCCAATTTAACTGCAAAACATGTTAAAGTTTAATTTCATTTTAGCAAATTTGCCAAAACCAATGTATCTTTTGAAGCATTTTGAAAAGTATTTTTTACCACATTATTTATTGGACAGCATTTGAATTTAATCTACTATTGGATTTATTCATCTTGCTTGAGCTTTATTTCCAGTTTGCTCATCTGTTCTAATCCTCATCCTGTCCATCCTACATCCCTCCGTTTATTCACACATGATAAATTATGCTGCAATATCAGACTCGTCCATCTAATAGAAATCACTTCTTAAATATGGTGATCATAACTGTCAGCAAGTTATTAAAAAAAGAAAAAAAAATGCGGAAAGTCTACAAATAAAAAATAAAATCCCTAATAAAAACTCAGAATAAAGATCAGCTTTTATTTTGGAAGGTTACTGGATAACCCTCCTGGCTTGCAGGTCCAGACTATGTGCTGTAGTACACCGGGGCAACACAATGACCCTAACTTTGCCCTTTGCTTTCCACATCTGTGCTCGGACGTGTGTGCATGAGAGAGAGTGCTCAGCATCAACTACAAAGGGGGTGATGGAGTCTAACCCGGCTGATTCAAGGCAAGAGGCCAGGTACATCCCGAACAGGTCACCAGTCTGTTGCGGGAAGAAATTAATACTTCTTTGAATTAGACCTTATTTAATTAGAGCTTTTCAAATTACACAAAATAAGAAAAACTGTCTTCAAACCAGAAAATAAATGTTTATTTACACTTATAGATCTGTTCACCAGTTTCTTTCTTTATCTCTACTAATTTTTTTTTGTTGTGTCTTTTACTCAGATCAAAGAACAATTTTGTTCTATTTAACTTTGAAAGGCATGAACACCTGCTTACAAAAAATCATTACACTTGTAGCTTTAAAAAAAAATCTTTCTGATTGAGAATATTTAATCTTTTCGTCAGCTGGTGCTTTTCTCTCATGGGTGGAGCGTAAACAATGGGATTAACATTAACCTTTTTTTTTTTTTTACCCACAGACTGTATGATTAGAGAATTCGAGTTATGAATAGCTCAAGTCTAACACCAATATAATTTCTCTCAGACTTTATTCTAGGATTATTATTCTATACGGTGTAGATGGGTGCGATTCTGAGGGAAGAGTAGAAAAGGATGAAATCTACATTGCTGGAAGTCTGTAGTGACAGATGTTGACCTAACAATATCCCTTACTCCCAAAGGGTAGCCTAAATCCTCAGTAAATCTAATATGCCAGCAGGAGATGAATATTTTGCACATTCTTGAAATGCTACTGGAATTATATTTTCAAATTACATCTCAAGTGCAATTAACGGTTTAAATGTGATCATTTAAAATGACAGAAAAGGAAGAGTTAAATCTAATATATATATATTTTTTTTAATTATTCAGCAATGCTTTGTAAAATATGTGAGATAAAACAATGTTTTTAAATAGAAACATTTGGTTTTTCACAAACGGCAGCAAATCGATCCAGTGAGAGCTGGAGATCGCGGTCCAACGAAGCCAACAGGACCACATCATCTGCAAAAAGTAGAGATCCGATCCTGAAGTCACCAAACCGTATCCCTCCAACACCTCGGCTGCGCTTAGATACCGGTGACAAAGGGCAGCCTTGGCAGAGTCCAACTCTCGCTGGGAATGGAATCGACATACTGCCGCCTATACGGACCAAGCTCTGGCTCCGGTCGTACAGAGATCGGACAGTGTGTGTGTGAAGCGGCCAGGATGGGAATTAGCGCCTCCAAATCCAAGACCATGGTCCTCGCCCGGAAAAACGTAAAATATCCCCTGCGGGTCAGGGACAGGGTCCTGCCTCAAGTGAAGGAGTTTAAGTATCTCGGGGTCTTGTTCACGAGTGGGAGAAAGATGGAGCGGGAAATCGACAGGTGGATCAGTGCGGCATTAGCAGTAACTAGGATGCTACATCGGTTTGTCGTGGTAAAGAGAGAGCTGAGTCGAAAAGCATCCATGACAAGGCCCCGGATGAGCAGAAGATGGCGGAACGGAACATTTGGTTTTTGTTGGTTCGACGATAGGGATGCACAATAAATGAGTACATGTAACCTTATACGTACATGAGTATGGAGTGGGTTGTGTGTGTGTATGCATATGAACATACGCATGTGAATGTACATGCTAGTGAATGCATACATATATCTGTGTTTTTTCTGTGTGCAGGATTTTTCTGCTTTATTTTTGACATCAGGTGTCAAACTTCAGATCGCAAAGACATTTCCTTGAATTTCGCCATGGTAGTGAATTTTTTATCACACTCAATCCGCCTACCATGAAAAACACAAAGCTATTCATACATATTTATTGGGTTTGGGATTGGATAAAATGACAAACAAAACTCATGATATACTCTATTGAATCTACAATCTCTGAGCACCGCGATACTGGCGTTTTCCATCCCTGAATGTTACTCTGACATGATGGAGGTCTCACTATCCTGCGGAATGTAGCCTTAATGCTCAGTCAACTGTGACGAGGACTAATGTGAGCTTTCTCTTACATTCTGTTCCCCGTGGAGGAGGCGGCCACATGAGGAGAGCGAGCAGCTGAGTGGGAGTGTAAATCAAGCTGCTGAAATGACAGGAATGCAATTCAACTTAACTTTGCTGCTGTTTCTGACAAACAGGTGTCCAACTACAATTCTGTAAACAATGCCAAACTATCGTGCAAGCTTTATGAGTTAACTCCTGAAAAAAAGTAAAGCTTACATTTATTACGACAACTAAAGGTGGACTGGGTATTTCACATGGAAGCTTCCAGAAATTTTACAATCTTCTTTACTGTGCTGAATTAGTACAGGATAGAAATCCACTGGTGAGAAAATGTATGATTGTGCATACAGCTGCAACACCCTTCAGATTTCTTTACTTTGTTCAACTTCTTCAGAAATGTCCGTCATGAGAAATTACCTTGAAAGTAACTCAGCCACTAAAAGTACTTTTTCTACTTTGGCTGTTGTTTCGTCTTCTGAACCACTTATACCTAATGGAGTCGCGGGGGGTGCCCTGATTCAATTAGCTGGTCTGAAAATGGCGATGTTCTTTGAGACATTGAAAAGACATTGAGAAGATTCACAAGAGAGCAGCTTAAAATTTGACTGGTTGAAGTAAAAGTTTCATCACCATCCACTTTGTGTAGAAAAAGCTATGAAAAAAATATTCTAAACGCTTTTATGGAAACGCAGATGATTTTTGTGTACCTGGCAACAAATGTCGGCTAAAATGTAATTGGTCAAATGCTATCTATTTTATTTTGCACATACTTTTTCTTCTTCTTTTGGCATTTCCCTTAAGGGGTCGCCGCAGCAAATAAGTTTCTTCCATCTAACCCTATCTGCTGCATCCTCTTCGGTCTTCATTCCCTCCTTCACTGTATCCATGAACCTCCTCTTTGGTCTTCCTTTAGGCCTCTTTCCTGGTGGTTCCAAACACAACTTTACCAATGTACTTTTTCTATCGCTTATGCACATGTTCAAACCATCTCAGTCTGGCCTCACTGACTTTATCTTCAAAACCTCTAACATGTGCTGTTCCTCTGATCCTGTCCATCCTGGTCACTCCCAGAGAGATCCTCAGCATCTTCATCTCTGCTACCTCCATTTCTCTGTTTTCTTTCTTATTTTATCATTGCTACTGTCTCTTTTATAACATATTTTGCACATGCTTATTTACACAAAAATTTAATCTTGAAGGAATAAAATGAGTTGTCTTTGACAACTTTCAATGACAGATGCCTTCAGCTCAAAATCTTTGAAACAAGGTTAACATTGCATCAACTTGTTTTATATATAATCTAAATGTATCATTAATGGACGGACCGGTACATCACTTATACTTTGTGGAACATCTAATACTCTCCCATCAAAAGTATCAGCTAAACAAATGGTATGTGATTTTCACCAATAACCTTGCTTTGCCTGACACATCAACATATAAAGCAGAAATATTTTTTTGTCAAATAACTGCAATTTCATGCAAGGAAGACACTTCACAGAAAAATGTGTTTTTCTCTGAGTAAATCAAGGTGACATTGAAAGTATATTTCTTTGGCAGTTTTTTTTTCCTCAAGCATTTTATAATTTTACAAAGTTAGAATATTTTTCTTGAACAGTTAAACAGCTCTCGACAAGAAACAGATGAAAGATAAAATCAAAACAGTCATTAAAAAAAATCTATCTATATTTTTTTTCTTTTAATAATGAACCTAGATATGCTGAAAGTATTGGACTCGATTTGTGCAGATTTACGACAAGATACTATATATCATTTATTGACTTTGCTAACCATTAGTTTATCATTATTATAAAAAAAAAAAAAAAAAAAACATCAGCAGGATCTTGCAAGAGGGTCATACACAGTCCAATATTGATCATATTTGGTCTTGTTAAAAAAAAACAGCGGTTTCATGTTTTTTTGGTTCTTCCAAATACTCAATTTTTAATTGGTATTTTTTGCCCAATGTTGTTTTTTTAAAACCAACTTTTTTTTTCTAAAACATTGTAAATGTTTTATAATTTATAACCACTGACGGTGGCACAGTGGTTAGAGCGTTCGCCCGCGGACAGGAAGTTAACCGGAAGTTTACGGCTTGCACCCCACTGAGTGCACGTCCAGGGTCCTTGGAGATGACACCTAACCCCCTGTTTCTCCCACCATCGGTGCCGTCATAGGTGGCGACCTGCTGTGGTGTGATGCAGCACACAAATTTCCCGGTGAGGGATGAATTATGCATATTAAAAATTAATATATAAATAAAACATATTTTCCATTTTTCCAATTTCACTGTAATCAAGAAAACCTTTCTTTGTCCTACAATGGTAAAATATCAACATGCATCAGCAAAAATACAGAAAGAAGAGTTATAATTGATTAAAAAAAAAGGTAAGTACAGACAAAATAAAAGTGATAAAAAAGATTAAAAAAAAAGATAAAAATATGCATTCTAAAAGCAGCTATTGCACAGTTTTTAAATGGATGATAAAAAAGGAGCTATAAATAAACTGGAAATGATCCTAACAAGTTTGTATTTATGTTTTAACAAACCTCTTTCCAAACTGTACAGTAGTAGGAAGAAACTGGAGCATATTCTAGCTACTGAGCAGGGCACACCCTGTGCAGGTCACTATTGTAGGTGGCTCTATAAATGATTATTGTATGGAACAACAAAATGCATTTGGGATCAAAATGTGTTGGTCATAAAATACTTTCAAATCCCCGTTTGAGGTCAAAGTTGTACATTTTCTAAATTCTCCTAACTGCCAGCAAAGCAAAACATTTCCTCTTTTAATGTTTAGAAAGCAAAGAAAATTCTATCTGTTCTTCAATGTAATTATGTAAAAAAAATATCTTTACTTTAAAAAAAAAAAAAAAAAGCAAGAGCAGCTTTAAAGTTTCAGATTATTTTCAAACAGTTTGATAGAAAATGTAGTTTTTCATGTAAGAGTAACTGGCAAGGGATAGCGTGATATGATGGACTGTGAGGCAGCAGTAGTGGTGAATCTAGCGCATCTTTAAATTAAGTAAAAAAAACAAAAACAAAAAAAACTAAGTACACTTAAGTACAATAAGTACATTTCAAGTAAAATGAAAGCAAAAGTGTACAAAACTGTGGTAAAACCGCCCATGCTGTTTGGTCTAGAAACAGTTGCACTGAGGAAAAAAAAACAATATACAGAAATGGAGGTAGCAGAGATGAAGATGCTGAGGATCTCTCTGGGAGTGACCAGGATGGACAAGATTAGAAATGAGTATATCAGAGGAAGAGCACACGTTAGAGGTTTCGGATATAAAGTCAGAGAGGCCAGACTGAGATGGTTTGTACATGTGCAGAGGAGTGAGAGAGAGTACATTGGAAGAAGGATGCCAGGTCTGGAACCACCAGGCAAAGGTCTAGAGGAAGACCAAAGAGGAGGTTCATGGATACAGTGAAGGAAGACATGAAGGTAGTTGGTGTGACCAAAGAGAATGCAGGAGACAGTGTTAGATGGAAGAAACTGACTTAGTGTGGCGATCCCTGAAGGGAAATGCCGAAAGAAGAAGAAGGACACGTTTATAAAAATGAGGGTTTTTTTAGAATTACAATACAAAAGATACAAAAAGAGAGTTTTTACAGCTTCCTCAGCCGATGTGATTTGTGAACCTCCTTTAACAGTTACCCCGGTAATCACTACGTACCACATTTCCAACAAGACTTAAATTCGAGCTGACAGTTTCATAAAGAAAAAATAAATCAGATAATCACATTCTTTCTCTTCTAAATTTAAAACCACGGACTAGTAAGCCACAACATGAGTGTAATCAACCTTAAAAATTAAGCTGGTTTGTGTCATTTTGATCAATGTAAGATGATATAATCACTTCTCAAAGTTGAATAGGCTGCAAAAGCAACATGGCTGTCTGTATTTTGCATTTCATATCATACTCAGGAGATTAATTCTCCGAACGTGCAACGATAAGTTTTTCGGCTGATCTAAGGTTTTCTGATAAATGTTATCAGAAATGACAGAAGTTATGAAATAAATAAACAACTATCTCTGTTAAACTTCTCAACCTGCTCCTGTGACTGCAGATTGATGTCTTCATATTTTTCCAGAAGATCAAGACATGCATCCCTGAATGGGAAGAAGAAATCTTTAGCAGGTTTGCATTAAAGACGTCAGCATATATAAAGGAAAATAATCTTCTGTCATGAGATACGTGTCCCACGTAATCATCCCCACTCCCATCTGCAGAGCATCAAACCGAAGTGATGTCAGTGAACGGATTATAGCATCCTTCCCACCCACAACCACCCCACTTTCATTTTACTACTGCTTCATCTCTACATGTCTGATTGGTGCTTTATTTGATTCACTTGAACTGCTGAGATTTGGTCTCAAAGATTCGTTCAGTCCTCTTCCGTCATCTTCAGCTTGTCCGGGGCTGGGTCGCGGGGGCAACAGCTTCAAACGGGAAACCCAGGCTTCTCTCACCCAGCTGTATCCTCCAGCTCACCCGGAAGGATCTCAAGTCGTTCCTCAGCCAGCTGTGAAGACATAGTCTCTCCAGCGAGTCCGGAGTCTGCCTCTTGGTATCGTCCCAGTGGGAAGTGCACAAAACACCTCACCAGCGAGGCGCTCTGGAGGCATCCTGACCAGATGCCTGGACCACCCTGTCTGGCTTCTCAAGACCTGTAGGAGGAATGGCTCGACACCATGCTCCTCCCGGATGGCAGAACTCCTGACTTGATCTCTAAATAAGAGCCCAGCCATCTGGCGACGGAAGCTCTTTGTCTCAAAGATAAAGAAAAAAAATCCTCAAAGTGAAAAAAGTTTTTTTTTTTTTGCTGTTATGATTAAATAATTGTTATGATGAGTTTACAGTTACTACTTGTTTATAATGAAATTTTTCTACAATAAGAATATTTTTATGTTGTTTTTTTCTGTATTTTGTTGCAGTTTGATTTTTCTCCCAAAATAATCAAACAATCCCCTGCGACCTGAGAACATTTTATTTGGCAATTTTTCCCCAGTAAGATTCCCCAGACTCTGTCCTCTCTCAAACACCAGTAAAAATACAAAATTTTTTTGTTTTTTCAATTTGAAAAATCATTCAAACACAATGAAATAAGGCTCACATGTAATTACAACTATTTTGGATTCAATGCAGAAATGCCTGTTTGCAGCTCTAGCTTGACATTGGAATTTATTAGTGCTTTGAATTAGAAAAAAAAAAAAAGCTTCTTCTGTGTAATCTCGTGGTAAAAAATCATAGATATAATAGATAATAAAACTACTCAAGATTCTAGGCGAGAATATTTAGAAAAAGTCTCACATATTTGTAGATTTGTTATTACTTACTTTACAATATGGGAATTAACATTGTATTTTAAGTATGAGCCACAAGAAATGAGTAAAGCTTGTTTTAGTATTTCTCTGACAACCACTGGCTGTTTAGGGAATCAGAGGAAGTTGCTCCAAACTCCCACACATCAGCAACTCAACCCACATCCATATATAAAGGTACACGAAGGTGATTGGAAATTTCACCGAGCTGTTTGAACTGATAGCCCCGAGCTTCCTGTTGCCTCTTTTATCGCAAGTTTTATCATTTGATCATTTGGAGCATCACCGCTTGAGAACATGAATGTATTATACCCAAATGGAAAAGTACATTTTCCCCAGTATACTTTTCTCTTTTTGCCATTTTTCATGCCGGAGGGTTTTGAAACATCACCGAAGAGGGACAGATTTGTCATGATGGTTACCGTTTCAATTGCATTACTTGTATTGCAGTGGAAGTCCACCCTGTGGTCAAACCGTAGGGCCTGCTGCTGCTGTAAGACAACAAGTCATCCTGAATGCACAACTGCAAGACTGAACTGTAAATAAAATATGATAATGGTTTTCTGTGAATGTTTCACTGCAAGAAATCTGATTTCGGCTCATCTGAAATGTCAAGAAGATGATTTGTTTTCCCAGAAAAAGCAGATACTTGGCATGGATGCCAGCTGTCAGAATATGTTATTCTCCCACATGTGGCTTATCGCTCTATAAGATATTCTCAGTGTCATGTTTTTTGGACCAGACGTTGTATACCTAGGCCAGCATTTCCTACAAGACCAACACCTGAACCCCAGTGATAAAAATAAAAAGCACACACAGTGAGGCAGCAAGAACAAGAGTGTTGTTAGATACCGGTATTAGAAGCTTTTTTCCAAAGTGAACCAATGTCACATTCAGAAAAAGCTTAGACTCAACTTTCTATAAGAAATGCTGCAAATCTTTACTAAGCCTATGGATCCTACTTTTGTCTTGTTTTTGTATTCTACACACATACTTGAAAAAAAAATTAGTAATGTCACCCATATTTTATTTGTTCATTTTTTTCCTCTATATCACCCATTAAAATTGAGTTCACAGGGTTGCTTGGGCCGATCACAGGAGGTTACAGATGAACGGCCGGGTAAACCCCCAAACAGATCGCCACTTTTTACATAGAGACAGACAACCACTTACACATACGCTCAATCGAGTACGGAACATCCCAGTGGGCAATTATCTGACGAGGATATTTTTGGAGGGTGAGAGCAAGCCAGAGTTACTGGAGAACATCCACGCAACCCAGGGCGAACATGCAAATGCCACACACAAAGGCAGGTCTCTCAAGCCTCGTCTCAACCAGGGCTCAAACCAGCGATGTTTTTATCATGAGGTCACATTCCAAACCAACTGTACCACTGTGCAGCCATTTGGTTTAATTTGATTGCATAGTTTTCCAGTTTACTTAAACTGCAAAATTTCACTCATCTGCAATTTTGCTGTTGCAAAGACGTGTCTGTGCTCATACAAAATGTTTTGAGTCAGTTTAATTGTATTTTTTCACTTCTAACAACCAAGCAGACAATCCATTAGCACTGACAGTGTTAATGGTCTATGGGTAATCAAAAATGCCTCACTTCGTATTCTTTGTTTGGCAATCAAGAAATTGAACCACGACAAAATATTTCATTTCACAAGTCCAATGCTTGCTGAAACCTATCTGGTCAAGATGGGAGGCAAGAAGCAAGGTACCCTAGGACAGTTCACCAGTTTGTTGCAAAGCCAGACAATCAATCACATAAAAATTTACTTCTAGTTCAAGCCATGAAAACACCTTCTAATTGTGTAGCAGCAATGCAAACCACTGTACCATCAGGAATAAAACAAAAATCATCATATGTGGCCAATATTTCACCACAAGACAACGAAACTCTACACGTCTACACCCCACAAAAGCTGATGGAAACGTTTAGTTTCACCCTAGAACACTATCGCAGGTGATCTTCATCTGAGCAAATGTATTTACATGATTTTAAATATGTTGTCTTTGTCTAAGTATCATGAGTCCTTGGTTAGCTTCACGTTTGTTTTCGACAGCTATTATGGTGTGGACATTTCTCTACCCCAATGCACACTTTTTCCTACAGGCTTGCTTTTGGGTGATTTCACTCGGCAATAGGCAGAGAGCCCGACTCAGATGGTTAGGACATGTGCAGAGGAGAGAGAGGGAGTACATCAGCAGAAGGATGCTGGTTTGGAACCACCAGGAAAGAGGCCTAGAGGAAGACCAAAGAGAAGGTTTATGGATACATTGAAGGGAGACATGGAGATAGTTGGCGTGACCGAAGAGGATGCAGGAGATAGGGTTAGATGGAAGAAACTGTCTTGCTGTGGCGCCCCCTGAAGGGAAATGCCGAAAGAAGAAGAAGATTGGTAATGTACATTTGGGTGGATTTTTGGGTGGATTTTACCCAGCAATAGTATTAGTGTTTGAAATCAAGCGATACCGCAAAATTTCAGTAATTTTTTAGCATGTTTTTAGAATCTTTGAACCGATTTATTTTCCATTTTTTTGCATATACAACAGTTAAAATAAAATAAAAAAAAAACTTCTAAATAATTAAGTGTTGTCATTATCACAATATTTTGATCTATTTTTCATGACAAGTACTTTTTTGGGGTATTTAATAACGGGTGAAAATCAGCCGACAAAAGTGATGGTGTAACTTTTTATTGCGAAAATGTCCTACACTTTCGCAATAAAAAGCAATTAAAAAGCAATGCATTTGTTGAAAACTGATGACATTTAGTTTTTGATTGTGAAACATTTCTTTTGATAAAAAGAAATCTTTCTCTCGTTTGTATTTTTTGGTAACTGTAACAGAGGAGTATTCGATTTGAGTAGGTATGGGTTCTGTCTTTAAATAAATAATAATAATAATAAAAAAAACTTGCAACGTTTACAACACTTGCTGGTGTAGTTAGACAAATAAGTTTGCAGCAGTCATTAAAAAAATGCTGCTTGAACCATTTGATATATTCATTGGTTTCGTTCGTTCCACACAAATCGAGACAAACCAGAACAAAAGTCTTTAACTTGCAAATGTATGGGTAATATTTTTATCATTTTCATTTCTACACATACTTCTTGTCGTGCGCTTCAAATGATTAACTTCAAATACGAATGCTCGCAGGGACAAAATAAATCCACGAAGACAATCTCACGTCATTTAGATTTTCCAGTGAAAGCTATTTCAATTCCAACACAAGTCTTAATGTTCAAATCTAACTGAAGCACTTCAACAAAAGCTGTCATTTCTAGGTCACCAACTTGTTTCAAGTTTTAATGTGGTTCTTTTATCACAGTAAATGGATTTTCAAGGTAAAAAAAAATAAAAATGAAATTCAGACTAAAGGTGAGTGTAACAAAAATTACTTTAATTGAGGGTAATCACCGAAGACGACAGTATCCACAGTAAGCATTGTGTGTGTGCGTGCGTGCATGTGTGTGTGAACACCTGCTCTCTGGGCAAGGTCTCTTTTAAAGATTTGCTTACCACTCTGTTAAGGCTTTGGACCCAATCCACAAAATCTTTTTAATAGTTCAAGTCTCTAAATTTTGATTGGGTTTGTAAAGATTTTAAGAGGTCAAAGGTGTGTACTTTTAGATCCATTTTAAACACATTTTTGAAAGATAATAAAATGAATTTAAAGTCTGGAATTGTGGAATAATCAATGCATCAGACCTAACTATTGAACTTAAGGTCTAGTGTGACACACTTTATTCTCAAAAGAATAAAGTAACGTTGCAATCTTTTATCACCTTTTTAATTCCATAAACAAACTGTTTTGACCAAGAATAAACAATAAAACTGTACAAAAATGGCAATGTTGTTGGAGTTTCTGGTGAGTTATGTACATATTTGAAGAAACGTTCCACCGTCCCACTTGTGGCCCGTCAGTGAGGGATGTACACGTGTGAAGGATTGTTTATTATCTCAGCCATTTTTGCTGTAACATTCCCGATCCAATCAGTGGTAGGGATTCTAAAGGTGTGTCGCAGTAAAGAGCAAAGCTTCTTGCTCAGGTTGTTCAGTCACATTAGGTTTCTGGATCTAAAATTACTTGTGCAAGAAAATGGCCACATGTCATATTGCTCTCTTCATGAGAGAGTGACTATAGATATGAAGCATGTTTGGCTAGTCTTTCTCTCCTTTCTTGAGAGAAAGAGTCTCTTGCAGCCAACTCTTCATTCCACTCTTTCCATTTTTCTTCCAGAAATGGAAGCAGTGCTTTGCATACTTGCAATGTTTGAACGACACAAGACCATATTGGTGGAGCCCAAAACTGTACACAGGAACTGAATATAGCTTGCCATATTGGCCTACGTGCCAAATGGGAAGTCTCAACTGAATCCAAAAAGTGTCAGCATCCATAAACTCCCATTGAAAAATCAGGGATGTACAACTACAGTCCTCAAGGGCCAAATTCCTTCATGCTTTCAATATGTCTGCTTCAACAGATCTGAATTAATTTACTGGGTAATTGTTGTTGGATCAATTTAATCTGACTTAGGTTTGTCATAACAGGTATATAAGGAAAATATCCGAAGTTGTGGTACTTGAGGATTTTACTTTAAGGACCAATGATATTAGGAAGCCAGTCAGTGGATCAGAAAGATTGTTAGCTCACAGACTGAACCAATGAATGTGTATTTCCTGCTACAAAAATTCACCATGACAACATCCACAGAGGCAGAAAATTATGTCTGAATTGGCTTCAGTTGGATGAAGCTTAACCTCATGGGTGACATCGCACTCACCAGGTACATCACTTTTACAGTCCATGTTGTGACCTCATTTTCAAACTTTGCTAAGGTTATGACCAAAAGAACGAGATCGCAGATACCTGCGGCAAAATTGAGCTTCCTCCGCACAGTAGTTGAACTCTCTCTCAAAGATCTGTGAGGAGCTCGAAGTAGAGCCGTTGCTGCTACGGTTTGAGAGAAACCAGATGGGGTGGTTTGGGCATCTGGTTAGAACGCTTCTCGAGCACCTCCCTGGTGAGGCATTTCTGGCACGTTCCATTGGGGCAAGACCCAGAGGCAGAACCCAGGCCCGCTGGAGAGACTATATCTCACAGCTGTCTGAGGATTGCCTCGGAAGATGCAGCCGGGGTGAAAAAACCTGAAAGTGTTGGCTCAGCAAACCGGCTCGGGATAAGTGGAAGACGACGGAACATTAAAAAAAAAAGCAATGGGCATGCAAAATAAAACAAACTTGCCATTTCTCATTGTAAACTTAAACAAACATAATCTATTCTTTGTGGAGAATACTGTGCAGGAACCAAGCCCGTCTAGGTACTGTCTTAAACCCTCACATCGTGACAGTCATGGCAGGTAAAACAAAATGCACCCTAAATCCCAAGATCATTCATTTGAGTAACTTAAGGTGGGCATGCACAAAATAATTTAATAAATATTTGTCTTATCTGTTCTACAACCAAAAGATAAGTTGAAAAGTTGGAATTGAACAGTTTTGATTATTTTGTGTGATATGCAGTCAGATAATCTGGACCCAGTTCAATTCACACAAAAGAATCTTGTCTCACAGCCAAATAGAAACTATCCCTCCGAGCCCAAAATGTTGCATGATCAAACCCGATCTGATAAAACAAAAAAGGGAAAAAAAAAAAAAAAGCTTCCGTACAAGTAAAATAAGACAAAGCAAAGGCCTTAGACAAACATTCCCAATTTATTCATTGTTCAACAAGTCAGTCCACCATTTCTGTCGTTCAATCAACTCAAACTTTGTCTAGTTTCCATTGGCTTGTTTCAGTTTGCTTTTCTAAAGCCAATCCACTGCAACTGCTTACCTTCCCCATGCTTGCGGATCTTATAATCCTAAATATTAATTGAGTCATACATACTTTTTTTGGAGGTGTTTTTGGAGCTGATTGTCAGGACAAATGCACACTTAACACACCTCGGACCCACAGGATAATCTCACAGGATAATCTTACAAGATTTAAGATAATCAGTATTTGCAGTCTTTGGTGTGGAAGGGAGAAAATTAGGACAAAAACAACCAGATAATCTTTATGTGAATGACCCATTTAAAAAGAGGAATAATAAAAGCCATTCTGTTTTTACTGAGATGAGCCACTAACTATCATTTTTTAGAATTGAAATTTTTAGAATTAGAAATGCTTTTATTGCCATGGTCAATGAAGAGGATCCGAGACTAGGAACTTGCTGTGGTACTAGTGTGCAAAGTATTCATAAGTCCAATAGGAGAATGAAAGAAGCTGTTTTTGTGGCGGGACGTTCTGGTCCGAATGGACCAAAGCCTCGTGCCCAAGAGGAGCCACTCAGAAAGTCCATGCCCAGGGTTGGAAGAGTCAGCTGCTATCCGACCTGCACACCCCTGAGTCCTGGAGACGTACAGGTCATGGAGAGATAGAAGGCTTCAGCCAATCACCTTCTCCACGGAGCGCACAATGAGCTGCAGTCTATGTTTGTCCCTGGCTGTGGCTCCAGCGTACCACGCGGTGATGGAGGAGGTGAGGATGGACTCGATGATGGCTGTGTAAAACTGCACCAACATCTGGGTGGGTAGCTTGGCTTTCTTCAGCTGCTACGGAAAGTACATCCTCTGCTGGGCCTTTAGATGTGGATATTAATGGTCAGTAATGATTTTGGCCAAATAAATGAGAAAATAAGAAAAAAGAAATGAAGACGGAAGAAACTGACTTGAAGTGGCGACCCCCTGAAGGGAAATGCCGAAAGAAGAAGAAGAAATGAGAAAATAAAAGACTTATAATATACTGTATTTTACATTTTTTTTAAAAATATATGACTTGATATGATTTATCGAATTGAATATGTGAATATAAATGTTTTTCTTTCTTTTTAAACTTATTGGTTGACAAGTTGTCATGATTAAAATAAATTCATGCATAGCCCAAAATGACTTCATCTTAACAATAAATATGAGATTTGAATCTCTAAATAATCACGTTATGCAACCGCTAAAAGCTGACCAATCGGAGGAAGCTTGATTATTGTTAGATTGTGGCATAACCTCAGCCCACATTTCAGCACATCCGGTGAATGAAGACCAGGCTGCAGCAGTCAGTTACACTGCACCGGAAATCCAACCTAGATTCACTGACCGTTTAATCTGTCAACACTGCCATGATCCACCATCTGTAAAGCAACATCCCATGTAGCAGAGAGATGCAAAACACTTTCTTAGATGCTTTCACAGATGGATGCATCGCACTGATACTTGTACAGATTAACTTGTCTCAGATAGTGATGTCTATATTGTGTCACATCTAGTTATGATCCCACTCAACAAATTTATGAGAAGCCACCTGCTACCGCAGGATCATTTCCTGTATTAGATAATGGTTTTATTTTTTTAATTTCTTTTTTAGTGTTTTGTTGACCTTTGGCATAGGGTACATAGAGCGTTTCTGTCCTGTATGTTTGCTAAGTCAAAGAGCTTGACATGAACCTCTCTTTGAACCAACTTCCAGCTGTTTAACCTTTAAACCCAAAGCAGTTTACATCATGTCTACTTATCCTGTGGTTATGCAAGCGTTCCAGTTTGAAACTTTTTTTTTTTTATTTAATATTGTGTCAGTTGTAAAAAAAAAAAAAAATCAGACAAACATATATTAGCACTCAAATGAATTCTTACTTTGATTAAAGACAGTATTTATTAAATCTAATAAGACACTTTCGACCTCAATTTTCAGTTCAACGAGAAAAGAAAACAACAAACCTTGGGTTTTTGTTTTTAAAATGTTTTGATTTCTACCAGAAAATCTTCAACACCAAAGAAACATATTCATAAAAACACCAAGCCAACTTCTTTTGTTAAAGAAAAAAAGCTTTTCAAACCAGCAATTAAATAAAATTTCATTTAATTTTCTTAACAGTGTAATCTTTTCATGTAAAAAGTATATATTTGATCATATTTGCGCAGCTCAGTGACACAAGACCCTAAAACCATTTCAAACTAACAACCAGACAAGAGTATGCTAGCCAGTATTTTATTTTTTCAGAATTCATTTTACCTACTTACAGGCGTGTTGAGCCGCATTTTGTAATAACGGTGCATTTTGTAATAAATGACTTTTGTTTTGAGTGACTTTTGTTGTTTTTTATGCAATTTTATGCAATCTCCCAAATCTATGTATGACAGAATACTCCAAATATAACTTTAGTTGCCTATTTGAAATTTGGAATTATATAGGCCAATAACTTGTGGCCAAATTCAAAGCTCTACATGGTCTGTCACTCAGCCAGGGAGGGGAGGGCGGGCTGTAATCTGATTGGCTGCTGCATCAGTTCTACAAAGATCATGCGCTGCTTGCATGCTTAATTGAGACAGCCAACAGAGTTCAACATGATGCCAGGTATGAAAAAACTGTGCCAAATATTATCTGTGTAATTGAATATATGGAAGTATAAAGACATTTTGGACGTTTATTACAAAATGCACCGTTATTACAAAATGCGGCTCAACAAGGCGGAATGCCACTAAGTCCCAAAAACCAGCATGAAGAAAAACAACTCCTCCATGTAGGCTGGTACCCAGATGAATCACACCAGTTGTCAGATTCAATTATCTCATGGATAACAAACTGTTTTTTTTTCTTTTGAGAAACTTAATTAAAAATTACAAGTGAGCACCTACGTCCACGATTATGAGATGATTAGAAAATAAAGCTTAAGTTAAGTGGTTTGGTTTAAATGAGGGCTTTGATTTCTTTCCACCATGTTTGGATGTTTGTCCCACGTCAAAAAATTACTGTACCTGAAGTGATTGTCTATATCATTAACATATTCTTGAGTAATTGCCAAACATCCGAGCTCTCCTGTCCAATATCTGTGTATCCCTTACAAAGTCACGGGGGTGCCAGAGCCCATCCCGGCTGATTCAAGGCCACACATATACAACCATCATTTATTTGTTTCTTTTTATTTCAGTTAAAGAGATAGTAACTAGCGGTTCAGGTGAGAAAGGGAGGATTGGGAGGGGGGAGAGGAGTTTTTTTTTTTTTTGCACTGGCCAATCAACCTAGCATGCATGTCTTTAGAGGGTGGGAGGAAACCGGAGTACCCGGAGGAAACCCACGCAGATATGGGGAGAACATGCAAACTTCATACAGAAAGGACAGTGTTCCAAGCCTCGTCCCCACCCGGAACTCAAACCCACGACTTTCTTGCTGTGAGGCCAATGTGCTACCCACTGCGCCACTGTGCCGCCCCCTGTCCAACATACAAAAACTATTCACATGGCAGTTTGTTTTTTGACATAACTTTTGTTCCCTGCAATGCCCACTTTCTAATATACAGTAAGCAGTAAGTGTTGTCCGTGCACTCTGCTCATATTTCGTCCCTCTCTTTGATGACCATCATAATAAGAATATAAAAGAATTTGCTCTAGCTTTGATAACTTAATGAGCTTTACACTGGATTTGTAGCCTCAAACAAGTTTGAAGCAGGGTTGTGCACGCGCCTTCAAGCCTACATAAATGAGTAGTAAGAGGAGGGGAATTTAGAAGTGTTAAAAATGATAGTGAAACTGAAAAAAATGTTTTATAAGCTGTTTCTGGAGCCAGTAAAAGAATCACATTGATTACCCATTTAAAGCCTCTTCTTGCAGGAAGCCCATTCCTGCAGATTTGGTACTTTTACTGTATTTGTAACTGTGATTTTATTAATTGAGAATGCAGAAATTCTTGGTTATTGTCACAACATGTATACATAATTTTTATGAAAACCATTACATTGTTTCTCCTGTCATTGTTTTCATTGTTAGAAAACATGTCAACAAGCTGATAATTAGATGAATGTATAAACGCTTTTGAAATTGTCTCAGGAGGTGACAATGGAAAGGCTCGCGGTGCAATGATGAGGAGTTTGGATATTTCTCCTTCTCTAGCATGATGCTAAACACATCATGCCCAAACGCTGATCCATGAATCCCACCATCAGGAATGAAATCGTGAGCGGAATATATGAACCTTTCTGTCATATTCTGTTAACACGATTGCATTATGTCCAATTTTCACTGTATAACGTCTATCGCAGCCACACAGTTCAGAAATACGCATTTCAGAAAAGCTAATTTGAAAACTGATGCTATTTCCATCAGGTTCACTTAACTTGGTTTTAAGTTAAATTAACAAATGTGAGGTTAACAAAAAAAAGTCATTATTATAAAGACCAGGATTGTGTTCAAATTCAAAAAGCAGAGAACCACTTTTGGGTCTACTAAACCAGACCCTGTGAGTGCCCCATCTGGATTCTTAAATTGCCTCTTTATGTGTTTCAAAAATAATTTATAATGAAAGGTGGAGCCCTGACAGAGTCCATGCCTCACTGGGAATGAATTTGACTTCCTGCCAACGACGAGGATTAAGCTCAGACACTGATCATACAGAGAAAGAAACTGGCCTAATGAGTAGGTCTTCTACTCAACACCTCAACTAACCCCAAACGAACATGATCAAAATTTATTCAATAAGTTTATACAGGACATGTAGACTGGTCGTGTGATCTCCCATTTATGATCTCCCATGTTTCATAAATAATACAAAATCAAATATTGACAAATATCCATTCATTTTTGGAAGTGGTTGACCAAATCTGGGCTGAAAGGGGGAAGGAAGTCTATACAACAAACAGAGGGGCAGGATACACCCTGTGCAGGTCACCAATCCATCTTTGGTACATATGGACACAGAAAACCAATCACACACCCATTCATTTCAAAGGGGGTAATTTCCCAGCGACCAATCCACTGACACTGGATTGGTTTTAGAGAAAACCAAAGAGCCTTGAGAGAATAAAAAGATTCACAGGAAGAAAAAATAGCAATTCAAGCCATGCCCCAGCCTGGGTTAGAAATAGTTAGCTTCACATCATTAAACACCACCCTTGGTTGGCAAACTGAAATAAAGTACCAAGCAGTTTGGCAATTGAAGAAAAATAGATGAGATAAAACTACACATAGGCTCTCAAATTAACCCCTTTTGTTTGAGGGAAGGAGAAGCATCGGCTCAGTTGTAGAGTGTCTACCCATGGACCAGGAAAAGCGGTTCAAATCCCACTGAGCTCATGTCGAAATGTCCTTGGGGTGACACCTAACCCACCATTGGCACCATCGTGGCTGCCTGCTTCAGTGCAATACTTGCATAGAAATTTCCCTATAGAGGGATAAGTATAGTACATTTGAAAAAGAAAAAAAAATCTGAAAAATTATCCAAGTGCAACAGGAGCCAAAACTTTTTATTTTCAGTCTGAAGGAGATTCTTGGCAGATGGGGCAGTAAAACAGAAAGTTCGTTTTTTCAAGTCAATCCTAACCCGAGGGGCAGCCAAGTGGACGAGGCCAAAGGAAGAAGAGGTATTATAGCACTTAGTACTTTAAAGAAAAAAGCTTAAACAACTGTGAACCAGACTGAGGTGAACCTTTAAAATGAATTTTATTAACCTTGTAGATGTCTTGACACTCTGGGACGACTTTGGCACAATTTTAAAAACAAGCCCAAATTGTAATAAACCTCAAAGCACCATGGCAAATAGCGTTGAATAAATGGAAACATTTTTTGTTGATGCATTCATGTTCAGATTCTCCCACAGCGGCAGAAAGGTTGTTGAAACAAGACATTTCTGAGCTCAGAGAGAAAGATTGATTTCTACAACAGTAGCAAACTCTTAATGTGAATTTGGGCAGTAAACTTGCAATGAGAGTTTTGAAAGGTAAACTAAATGTATTGTAAGTGTGAACCACCCTAATTAACTCGCTCTGAGATGTTCTCCAGCTTCCAACAAGCACCAGGTAAAGGTGATAAAACACCTCTTGATTGTTTACTCCATTTCATTTTAGTCCAGAATTGCCAAATCACCTAGAATGCATTATAAAGTGATGGATATAAATGTGCATAAATGCTCCTCTTTCAGTCCCCTTTCTCAGGTTTTTCTCTTCTTAGATTTCTGTGAGACACTTCTTATATCACCTCCACATTCATGACCTTTTGTTTTCTTTTGACATTTTCCTTCATTTTTTTTTTTTTTTTGTGGCACCAAGTCACACTGACACCTGAGGAAAAATATTCAGAGAAAAAAGAAAGGATCTTTCAGAGTGTAACTAGAAGTGAAAAACTAACACATACTGTAATGTGGCAATGTCAGAGACAGCTATAAGATTCAATGCAGCATTGTTCTGGATGGTATGCACAGGTTCATAGTTTTACACTTTTTTTTCTTATTGTCATAGACATAAATAAACACAATTTGGGTTTTTTGGAACATCCAATGGAAAATAGTTGAGAAATCCTACTAAATTATGGAACTTCATCACAGATCAAGTAGAAAATCTGATTGCTGCTCATCCCCCATACCACTTCTGAGAAAGCACAGGCTTTGCCTTTGGAATTTAACATGGATCCTGAGTGTCAAAGTGTCCTCCTTGGCCAACTCATAGCGGGAGAAGAAACAAGAAGAACATGGAAAGAGGGGAATGTGTCTGATATGCTTCCTGCTACATAAAAAGTGTCATGGCTGTAGCTACCGTGTCATCACTGTAGCTGGCACTCATGCACCAAAATAATAAATCCATACTGTACCACTTCCTCATTGTAAAGCCACTTTGGTGACAGATAAAAGGCCAACACATCACTATTAGAAGGTGGAAAGCTGTGAAAAGTTGATTCTGCATAAGACTGGACCTTTAATTTGAAAAGAGATGTTTTCTCTTATTTCTGTCTGTGTTTTTTTCAGCTCTAATGAATGTCATGGATTTACTCATCTGTTGCAACTTTTCATCATTCCTCATTTTCTTACTTAATTATCTGTCACACCCTTTTTCAGTCACATCACATTCCCTACTTGTTACTATGTCTGTACCTAGGTCCACACCATCAAGCCTATTTTTCAAAACATGGTAATTCAGTGCTGTATTCCTTCTTTCTTGTTACCAACAAAAGATCTCCTGCCCCACAAACATGACTTCCTGTTACTCTCTGACCCTTCCTTCTTATATTTTTTTGCTTTTATCTCAGCACTCAGAAAGAAGAAATTGTACCAGCCTCAGTCTGGTACCTAGGGCTACACACACCACTAGCGACCTGTCTTTCCTGTTCTTCAGGAACCCCATTTCCCCACAAATCCATTAAACTTTGGTTCTGTTTTTCCTATGAATGACCCTCTCCTTGCTCTCCATCACAAAGCCATGTAAAATCATTTTAAAATGCTTGACTTGAAATTGACTAACAGTAAGCCATGCAACTTATTCAGACTAGCCTATAAACAAAACCATGAGCCACAAATTAAAACTGAAGATTTTTTCTGAGTAAATAATCTAGATTGTAAAACTGTATTTCTTCCCCTGGACAATTTTCAAAAGAAGACCAAAATGCCCCTTCTTTGCAGGGTGGCTGGGCTCTCACTCAGTGAGTGGGTGAGGAGCTCTGCCGTCTGGGAGGAGCTCGGTGTTGAGTCATTCCTCCTCCGGGTCGAGAGGAGCCAGATGGGGTGGTTCGGGCATCTGGTCAGGATGCCCCCCTAGCGCCTCGCGGGGGAGATGTTTTGAGAACGTGCCACCGGGAGGAGATTGAGAGGCTGGAGAGACTATGCCTCACAGCTGGCTGGGGAACGATTTGGGATCCTCTCAGGTGAGCTGGAGGATGCAGCTAGGGTGAGAGAAGCCTGGGCTTCCCATTTGAGGCTGTTGTCCCCGCGACCCAGCCCCGGAAAAGCGGAAGACGACGGAACAGAACAAACTTTAAAAAAAGTAGAAAAAAAAAAACGAACTGTAACCTAAGCAAGGCATCTTCTGTCCAAAAAATGAACCAAAAGACTACCTAAACGCATTTAAATGATTAAAACAGGAGTCATAAATGAACGTTTTGGTACTTGTATCCTTATGATCAATCCAACACTTGAAATACAGGGTGGCGCCAGTCATCCGAGCAGGAAAGTCTGCCAGGCGTTTTATCTTTTAACATTTAAGGACCAGCTGACATAATGATTTCCAATGTGGGTCAGAAAAGGGCACCAACTCTTCAAAACAGCCTGAACCCCTCCTGCTGTGAGGGTTAACGGGTTATTTTAGACATGAGGGGATCTTTGGGATGTATTAAAGGGAATGAAGTTTTTTCTTGAGTCGTTTAAACACCACAGCTCACAGAGGACTGTGTGAGAGCTCCAGTAGAATAAGAAGGAGCCACACTGCTTTTTAAAAAAGGGGGACCTTGTTAACGTGATCTTGTGATGGAAGCTGTTAATGCCCATCACAGAGCGAGGAAAGAGACCCTTTTAAAAATCTAATGTGGATAAGTGTGGGTGAATACATCATGGCTATAATTTGAAAAAAAAGCCTGAGGTGTTTTCCTGTGAGATGTGGTTCAGCACTTCATTCTCATCATGATCCCAAAAATAAGAAAGAGAGGGGATGGCTTTTCTGATTCCTTAAAGTGTAACAAATTGGTTGGAATTTGATGGGTTTCTGGAGAGGAAAAAACATGAAGGAACTGTGCTTTTTTCCCTTTTTTTTTTTTTTTTAGAAATTCACCCATAGAGGATGAAAACACACCACGCTGATGGAACCGCTGTGCCGCGCAAAACGAGCAGGGAGCAGAAATCTGCGCTAAAAAAGCAGATCGTTCATATTTTCCCAGTGTTAACTTTCATATCTGTTGATCCCAGTCTGTTTGAGGTAGATTGAGATTCGATGTGAGCGCTTTTTTTTCAGCGTGGTGTCCAGAAGAAGTAGGAGCTGTCACGCGTCCTGATCGTGATGATGCAGATGGATTAAGACTTATAACAAAACTAGGCCTGCTCTTGATGCTTTTCATACACCTTCTATTAAACATCTGGAATCTTTGATCTGTTTAAAATGACTTGTTTTTCTCGATGAAGGAAAGTTGGCATGAAGCACGCGTGGCACAAATCTCCTGCATCCCACTGTCCTGTCCATGGTCAGTTAGGAGATCTATAACAAAAAATCTCTAAACACTGGGAATTCGTAAGACCCCACGCACAGATGAGGGGACAGTGGGTGCTTCACACACTCACACACATACACAGTAGAAATGACATGCCAGGGTCAGACTTACCGACTGCTAAATCCAGAAGATCTGCGCACAGGAGCAAGCACAATGAGAAGACGGTCATCTTTCCCTTATTTCGTAATAAATCCCAAACTCCATCTGCGTTTACATGCTTCCCAGGATCCGGCTGTGTAATCCCCACCATTCCAAAGGTTTGAGATGGAAAGCTGTCCACAAACTACTCATCATGCAGCTCAAGTATGAAGTGGAGAATTCGGAGAAGTTGACGATGAATGCGATGGTAAAATGCGCCTTTGGATCAAAATGACTGAATAGAAGCGTCTGTAGGACAGAGAGTGTGTTTCTTTCAGCTGTACTGAGCCGCGGAGAGAAAAAGGCAGGTTTGGATGAAAATCTGCTCCTCTCTCTCTCTCTCCCTCTCTCTCTTTCTGTCTCTCTTCTCTCTCTCTCTCTCCCTCCGCCCCACACACAGTCTTTCCTGATCACTCACTCTTTTATTTCACTTTTTTTATCCTCCCCTGGATTCTGAACCCTTTAATTCTACCCATTAAGCCGGTTTAAATCCGTTTGCATGTGTTTTAACCCTATATGCATGAAAAAAGCTATTTTCATCCTCACATATGTGCAAACTGCTGCTCAGTTTCAATCAGAGATTAAACACAACAGACCTAATGAAATAGTCATTATCTGTCAATAAGTCAAGATGTGACAAAAAAAAAGGGAGTGGATAGCATAGTGGCCTCACAGCAAAAAGGTCAGGGGTTTGGTTCCCGGGATAATGGCAAGGCTTGAAACATTGATTTTTCTGTGTGGAGTTTGCATGTTCTCCCCATGTATGCGTTTATTTTCTCCTGGTACTCCAATTTCCTCCCACCCTCCAAAAACATGCATATGAGGTTCATTGGCTGCTGTGAAATTGCCCCTTGAAATAATTGTGTGTTTGTGGAGTGATGTCTGTGTGTATAGCATTGCGACAGATTGGCGACTTGTTTGGGGTGTACCCTGCCTCTTGCCTGAAATGAGCAGGGATGAGCTCAGGCACAGCCTGCTGCCCCATTAGAGATAAGTGGCTCAGAAGGTGAAACAAAGACGGAATTTTTAAAAACTTTTCTATAGTTTAGTAAATATTAACATTTGTTTTTAATTGACAAAGGTTGTAAATAAAATCCTTTAAAGGGAGAGACGGTGGCTCAGTGGTTAGAGAGTTCGCCCGCGGACTGGAAATAAACTGGAAGTTCTGAGGTTCGCATCCCACTGAGTGCATGTCTAGGGTCCTTGAAGAAGGCTCCTAACCCTCGTTGCTCCGACCATTGGCGCTGTTGTGGGCAGCCTGCTGCGGTGTAGGAGTGCAGCACACAAATTTCCCTGATAAGGGATGCATAGAGTGAGATAAAAAAAACAAAAAACTTCCCCAGGATTTGTTTAACTGGCCAGATGATGCTGTTCGTGGTTGATTGTCCACTTAAAATGACATTTAAGAGACTATCGAAAAGGCAAGTTTGGAATTTTACTAATTTTCGACATTTCAACACATTCTCGATAGAGAACATTAAAAGCAACAATGTCTTACATTAAATCTTGCAACGTAGGGATTAAACTTAAACTTCTTTTTAAGAGTTAGAAAAATGAAGCAGATTGAAATCAGAGAGGCATGAGGGGAACTATTTTCTTAGTTGGCTGTCAAACTTGTCAACATGCAAAAAAAGTCGTTTTTATATCGTTTTTTTTTTTCTCATCAAAATAAATAACTACAATCTAATTACATTTTCTTTCTACATTTATTTTCTGTGCAAGATTAAAATAGCAATACTGTTAGTTTTGTTTGATAGATACTGTATTTTTTTACTGTTTCACTGGATATATACCACTGTTCTGATTTGCTCATAAATTTTGTCTAATTTTTATTTGCGAATCTCAAATGAAAAAAAATTGGTTGCATTTTATTTGCATTTATATGTCCACATCCTTGTGTAAAGTATTCACTGCTGCATGTTTGAATAAGTACATACATACTTATAAAGCATGGATTTTCTAGATAGATAGATTGACAAATAGACAGACAGATAGATTTAAGCTTCTTACTGGATTTAGGACAATATTTCAGTGAGTATGTCTCTTTTTTATGTCATGTCGGCATTTCTTGATTCATGAAAAGTGCCGAAGAGAAGACCAAAAGTATTTCACACTCTGGAAGTTTGACAGGAGCTTCAGGCAACTCCATGTCAATATAACAAGCATCACTTTAACAAGGCCAGTGTTGCTTGTCGCTCAATTTTACACCGAAAATATTATTGCACCGACAGAAGCCACATGTGAAATATACAAATTGAATTGGTTTGAATTTAATTTTGAACAATTTATGAATATTAAAAAAAAAACACAACTTTCTCCTCTTTCATATCCAAAGCTATTTTTTATTAAAACCAAGTTATCAGCTGAACCTAGTTTCATGCTATCAGCACCATATTTTTCTATTGATTTGCACATCTTACCAAAACTCCAAGGAAACCATTTTCAGGACACCAGAGGCCTGCAAAACGTCCAATTCCACACTTTGTGGCAACATAAAACTAAATAATGACAAGTAATTCTGCATAATGCAAAAGCATAAAAAGCGCAAAGTGCCTCCGTTGTGTATCCCAGCTCCCTAACTTCATTAAAACATGCAGTGCCAGAGGTTTTCTAGGAATGCTGCATCTCACTGCAGATAGAGAAGAGAAGAACCCTTACTTGGTTAAGCTGTGGCCTGCTAATGCACTATCACACATCTCTAGAGGGCAGTGTCAACAACAATTTATTAGGGTAACAGAGCTGAAAGTGTTGTTCTCCAAATGGCATCTAACTCACTAAGAAGGTTGTGTCTGGTGTGAGTCCACTTCCAGTCCTACATTCCTCTTAGTACCAAAGGCACAAATTACAGAGTCTTTTACTATTTAAAAAATATTTAAGAGCTATTGAAGTGAGAAATAGGAGAAGCCAGACTGTTAAGAAGACCACTGTCAGTTTGGAAAAGAAAAACTGCACTGGAAATAAATTTTCACACATGTGAAAATGTCTCAAAGTATCACAAAATTTGATCTAAATTTTGAATCAATGGCAGTATGAAAGCTTTTTTTTTTAGCACTGACTGCTTAAAACTGGCTTTCTGGAAATGCTTTGTGAACACCATGCAAGAGTCAAGTGTTAAGTTCTGCCGTGATCTTTTCAGGTTTTTTCTGAGTTATGTCTCCAAAAAATTTTTGTCCTCTGAACCGCTTATCCCATATGAGTTTACGGCAGGTGCCGGAGCCTATCCTTGCTGCTTTCAGGTGAGAGTCAGGGCATACCCCAAACAGGTTGCCAGTCTTTTGCAGGGCATCTCTAACAACAGAAATACTTGTTTCTGAAATCAGTAAATAAAAAGTGACTGATATGCTCTGGTCCTATGGTTTTTGATCAGGTTCCAAAAAATTTTGGCTGACTTTGTATTTTTTCTTTTTATGTCTCATAGGTTTTATTTTATTTTCAAAACACCTCTTTATTAAATTGAGTGCAACTAGTGAAGACTAGACTGAGATGGTTTGGACATGTGCAGGGGAGAGGGAGCGAGTACATCGGCAGAAGGATGCTGGGTTTGGTACCACCAGGAAAGAGGCCTAGAGGAAGACCAAAGATGAGGTTCTTGGATACATTAAAGGAAGACATGAAGATAGTTGGCGTGACCAAAGAAGATACAGGAGATAGGATTAGATATAAGAAACTTAGTGCTGTGGCAACTCCTGAAGGGAAATGCCAAAAGAAGAAGAAAAGACAGATAGATTTCTGTGGTATTACTAAAGAGGAATTTATAAAGCTTATTCTTTCTACTTTTAATTGTAAAAGTAAATAAAGAAAAGTAACATGAGTTTATGTAACGTTCTAGTATCAATACAATTCCGTCGAAAAAAGTTTGCAAGCGTAAATAATTCTACTAACCATAGTTTGTGCATTTGTTTTTCAAGGATGTCAATGTGCGTTCCATTTCACAGAAATAATATCACATGTTTTTAGAAGAATTTAAAAACGAAACATGTTTCAGATCTGAGACAAGAAAATCACTGCTAACAAAGACAGAAGATCCTGGTGTGACGCTTGCCTTAAATCGCTGGTGAAAACTCTCCAAAAGCTTTTACAAAGCATCCCGCTTTCAAACACAAAGAATGCAAAAAACCCAGAGCAATTATTTAGACATATAACAAAAAGATGGCAATTGGACTGTCCACTTTAGAGCTTCTTCACTTTGAGTAAAGCACACAAAACGAGGCATCGTATAAAAGCAAAGATGCATTGGATCACAAAGACGCCCATCACATCATTATTTGGCATATACTCTGATGAGTCGCCGCAACGGAGCAGCAAATACAAAAGAAAAAAAACAAAACAATAAATCAAATGTCACCTTTTGTCAATTTCTGGTAAAACAATGTTTTCTTTCTTTATTCTGTCCTCATTTGAAGTTTAGGTTTTCAAAACAATGAAAGGAATCTGTGAAGGTGAGGGTACTCTTTTTCTTACTTTTTTTTTTTATTGTTTGACGTCATACTTGTCTTGATGTGGCTTTGTGGGGTTTTTTTTGTTTGTTTGTTTGTTTTGTGTCTCATGAACAACTAAGCAAAAAAAAAAAATGGAAACAAAACAAAAAGTGTTGAAATAGATTTTTTTTTTTTTGGAAGTTGAATGTAATCACATAATAGTAAAAATGAGGGATTTTGAATTCAAACTGAAAATGAAGTTGGTGAAATGTGAAAGAGCTGCTCTGTATTCTGCCACACACCTGGATCCCACCTGTTGGAGAGGATGAGATGGGAACATCTGTCCACCGGCTTTGAATCTTGTTGATCTGTCGGTAACAGTAGAAAGCCTGGCTGCACATCATTGTGCCATAGAAATTTGACCCTGTTGAAGTCAATGGTTGCATGGGAGGCCAGATGTAGTGTCTGTGAAACCAGAGCCAACATCGGTGAACTTGATTTTTTTCCTCCTCGTGAGTGCTACCAACTGTCCAACTGAATAAACTTCAAATCAGTCCAACATTGTTTGTGCCAGATGCCCATTTTGAGTCGGTATAGTGACCCATTGTTAATGGGTCACTATATCTGGAGTCCAAAGCTTTTTTTTAGATAATCAGTGCTAATGTCGAGGGATAAATTTGGGGTTATGCTCTTTTTTCCCCAAGTAAATATATAGAAATAGCCCAGTCTATCCATGTCCTTGGTCGATTGAGAACAATTTCTCATTTAAAATGACGACCTGGACCAGAGCAGCACAACCAACAAATTAAAACAATTTAAGATTACAAACAAATAAAACATGACATGGTACACTTTTTACAACAAGGGTCTTGAAGAGTTTTTACGATACAAAAGGTGACTATTTACAATAATGATGTATAAAATACTCTTAAAAACAGCTGCATTCATTACAAACTAACTGTGTTATGAACAACTTGAAGACAGCTAAGGAGACCTTGGTACAAAGTTTCGACAAACCTGACGTAAAATGACCATGTTGTGACCCGGAATTATTTCGGTCACCTGGAGGCTCTTGTAGAGAGGATGGGGTGATCTCTGCTCCTGCTTCTAAAGGGGTGTCTGTCTTTGTGGCAACCTGCTCATCACCTGCAGATGATCAGCAATCAGCAAGCTAGATAAGCCATCCTACACCCCCAGTCTGTTCCAGATTGTTGCATTCCATACTGTAAATCAACTAGCCTTTAGTAGATTTCTGTCTGCCTATTTTCTTACCTGTGGTCTTATATTCTGTTTCCTTTGTTCAAGAAACCCGCCTGCCTTGGATAACCCGCCTGGCTTGAACAACCTGCCTGCCTCGAACAACCCGCCTGGTTCAAAGAATCTGTTTTTACCCAATTAAAAATAAATTTGGATGTTTTTCCTGTCTATCCTGTGTTCCGCGCATGGATTCTACCACACCTCACCATAACAGATCATTAGCATCATTAGCATCATCATAGCATCATTATGCACCTAAAATTAATTTAAAAATGTCGGTATAAATTTTTGCTTCTCTTCCCACAATATATAAAGGAAGCACAAAGCCCTCAGCTGGCCACGCGTCTGCGCATCTGAATGAAAGGATTTTAATAAAACAGACAATATTTATTAAGAACAAGATGAAGTCAAAGGTTTAGGCTTTCAGGGTCAAGCAAACATAGGTCAGGATTACAAAGTTTGGGGTCAAACAAATTTAAAAACAATTCACATGACGGCTTCAATCTTCTTATGATACAGACCTTGAATATTCATCATCAATGAAGTCTCAGATATAGGGCAGGCGGAGACAATTTGTACGACGCTTTGGCATCAACATATCCTTGTTAATTAATCTCCATCTAAAAATAAAAGTGGAGAAATAAAGAGTTGGTTCTCAACTTTCTAAATATAATTGAATCAATACTATCAACAGTGTATAAATATTAAAATTGGGTAAAATATTTGGGTTCTTTTTAATTGGACAAAAAATACCTAACAAGTTTTTTTTTTTTTTTTTTTTTTCGTTTTGTTCCATTGTCTTCCACTTATACGGGGCTGAGTTGCGGGGGCAACAGCCTCGGACGGTAAGCCCAGGCTTCTCCCCGGTTGCATCCTCCAGCTCACCCGGAAGGATCCTGAGTCGTTCCCCAGCCAGATGTGAGACATAGTCTTTCCTACAGGTCTAGGGTCTTCCTCTTGGTCTCCTCCTGGTGGGACGTGCCCGAAACACCTCACCAGCAAGGCACTCAGGGGCATCCTGACCAGATGCCCAAACCACCCCTTCTGGCTTCTCTCGACCTGGAGGAGGAGCGGCTCGACACTGAGCTCCTCAAGGATGGCAGAGCTTGGTGGGTTTTTTTTCTAAAGAGCATAATAAAATAAGAGTATGAATTTTTTTTAAAAATTAAACAATAAAATCTCACGACAATAGAAGCATAAATGATAAAAAGAAGTTTTGCGTAGCTTCGTTTTGTTTGCCATGGGAGGCTTTTTATTTCAAACAAAGACTGAGCTTATTTTTTTGGGGGAAATATGGACTCTTGTGGATTCAGTCTCATGCACTTCTTTCTCTTGATGTGGCAGAAATGTTTACTGTGTGGAACTGCATACAAGGCTTAAATTACACTGTCAGTGGGACCATCTAACAAGATGTCATGAATCAGCTGTGCATGTTGTGCACACAAACCACTGATGCAGCCTCTGTGTTTGTTTCTCCGTCAGACACCTGCAAACAGCAGTCGTGCAATCATGCGGGGATTCGTGAGGAGACTGATGCAAGACAAGACCACCTTACTTCTAAGCTTCAGGCTGCCAGGTGGATATGTGTGTGAAATCACATGAGAAAACAAAAAAAAGCAAAGAAAACACAACAAGAGACTGAGTAATTAGTCAAACTTATTTTCACATAAGTAGCTAGATCTGGATGAAACAAATTTAGTATGCTCCGCATTTAGTTCTTTGAAATGAAAAATTGTTCTGAGACCATAATAAAGCCACCAAAATGTCTATTAATTTTCTATTTCACATGATTAATGCCCGTTGAGCTTTATACGTTTGAAAAAAAACCCAAGCGATTTTCTGTAAAACCATGCCTTGTGCATTTTCAAGTGATTCAGATGATGCAAGCTTCCTATTAATCAGTGAATTTTCCGACCAATCAGATATATGAACACATCAGATTAAATGAGCGGCAAATAGTCTTTACCCAGTGACTGACTTTGACCTTTCCACAGAAGGCCTTGCCAGTAGTTTAGTTTAAGGGCTACATTATTACTGTGATATATTCCCACAGGGAGGATCTAAGTGATTAATCTTGAGAGTTTCTTCTAAAGATACACTGCCTACAGATGAAAATCAGATGGCATGGTTTAATTATGTCTGTATAATAGTCTGTGTGTATTAGATTAATAATTAGAATAAATTACCATGGCTGTGTGGGAATAAAAAAAAATGTCCTTTTGTATTCTGATACCGTTTCAACTGGTAGCCAGAGTAAGTGAGACGTTATTTTTAAGATACAGTGCATACTATAAAATGATAAAAATCCATACAAGGCATCTACAATATGAGAGGCTGTAGTTTAGGATGAAGTTACGCTGACCTAAAAATAGGTGGATTTATTCACAATTTTTCTTCGCCTCATGCGGAAATGTCCTCGGGCGAAACTGTGAACTCAATGTTGCCCCTGATGTGTCCATCGGGGTATGACTGCGGAAAGCAGTTAGTGATGTGAAGTCTGTGAAATGTGACATGTTTTCAGAGCACTTTGATTGGTCAGCACTGTGTCATATAAGCACTGCTATTCGGTATTATTTGAGTCCAATGGTGCAAAAACTTGCACAGATTTTGGATTTGGAATATTGCAACTGCATGACTGAATAAATGTCTGTAAGCTCAAGTATTAAATAAAATTCTTGAAATATTCTCTTAAATATTAAAGTTGTGTTTTTTATTTATGTTTAAACTTTTATTTTAAAAAAGCCTATAGCTGTTTATGCTTTTGAAAATTTTCTGGATGCAAAATGCTACTTATATTCTTTATATTGTTTTAAATTGTGTTATTATATGTTTTTGTACTGTAACGCTTTTGAAATCCCACAAACTGAAAAGTGCATTACAAATCCAATCCAATTCTATTTGTATTGCCCAAAATCACAGAATTTCTGTCTCAATGGGCGTCACATTGCAGATTCAGAAAGAAAAAAAGAAAAAAGAGGAATGTATAAACACAAATACACAGCAAGAAAACTAACTAACAAATGCCAGCTAAACACTATCAACACATTCCTGCCCTTAGACTCTACAACACGGTGAGGAAAAACTCCTAAAAAATTCATCAGGGGGGAAAAAAATAAGAAACCTTGTCGGAATGCACACAAAAGAGAGATCCCTCCCCCGGGATGAGCATTCAATGTAAAATAAAATGTATTTTTTATTATTATTATTCGGGGGTTGAGTCGTGTTTGAGCAAAAACCTTTTTTTTTTAAGAATTAATCTATTTTTTCTAAAAACATTTGAGGTAAAACTTGCTCTGATTAAGCAATCATTTAATACCAGAGACTTGGTGAAATGGCAACTTTTTAAAGAAATATGCAGACACAGGGAAAGGCAGGATTTTTTTAATGCCGCAGTTTTTCTCTGTCATTTTTTTCTCCCTCAGACTTCTCAGGCCCACAGCTTTGAGGCTCTTACATGTTGCAAATGCTCATTTTCAAAGAGATTACAACACATATCTGTCAGAAGCAGAATTGCATGGATATTATACATGGGGGACGACTCAGAAGCCTGCCGGTGGGGAACACATTGCAGTGTGCCTGAATCATCACCAGAGATTAGGGCTGACTTCTTAAAATGGGACAAGACCAGGCTGGCGGGGTTGACCAGGTTGGAACCAGCTGTAGACATGCTTTAGCTGCACAATTTCACTTTATTTGCAGCACACGTAGATGGAGTGAAATAAAACATCTATGTCAGTTACTAGTATTTCCTGGAGCGTTTGACCTCACATGACTTACTGAGTAGAATGAGAGCCTATGGTGGCTTTACAAAATACTTCTGGCTAGTAATACAGAACCATGCACCGCACAAAAAGCACAACACACACTAAGGCATAAGGGAAGTGTCATATATACAGACTTCAATGTTCATAGAAATTATGTCAGAAATGCTTCACAAGTCACGTCTTCAGTTTTACATCTATCGACAACATGAAGAAGTTGAAGACGCGGGCTGCTAAAAGCATGTAAGACATTTTAAGCATACATTAAAGCAAGAAGAGGTTGGAACATAAATGGAAAGTTAACATTTATATGCAATTACAACTTAAAGAGCTTTACCCTTAAAGTAGGGTAAAGATTCGTTTGAAATCTACAAAGATGTTTTCTCCAAAGCACACTGCCCGTGGCAAGGACTAGAGTCGACTTTCTCTTGATTTATGATTCATTGTTGAGGCATAATGTTGCAAAACTTGGATTTGTGCCACCAAGTAGAATTTCAGATAGTTTTCTTTTATTTTTAGAGAAATCAAGACATTTGATTTATTATAGCTTCTAAAACATTGTTAAGTAGTGTCTTCCATTTCATCCCAGTTGGACGAAATGATGCAAATACTTGCTGTGAATGTTCCTGCTTTTACTTAATCTCAACTTTTTTGAACATTGTGAGATTGAACAAGCTATGTTTTTTAAAAAAATAGATAAATAATTAGAACAAGAACGAAACAGCCTGATAATTAGAAGATTTCAGCAAACTTCTAGTTGTTGTACTTTGTATATACATTTTTGAAAATGGAATATTTCCTCCACTTATTCTCCACTATGGCTGTACGGTGGAGCAGTGGTTAGCAGAGGGCGGGCCTTACAGCAAGATGTCCGGGGGTTCGAGTCCCAGATGAGAACGAGGCTTGGAACACTGGCCTTTCTGAGTTTGCATGTTCTCCCCATGTATGTATGGGTTTCCTCCAGGTACTCTGATTTCCTTCCAATCTCCAAAAACATGCATGTTAGGTTAATTGGCCGCTATAAAATTCTCCTAGAGGGCAATTTGTGTGAGGCCCTGTGTTCAGAGTGTACCCTTCCTCTAGCTTAAAATCAGCCACGTTAGGCTCTTAGGGATGAATGTTTTGGAAGATGAAATAATCAATATTCTCCACTTATTTACGGTATGTGGAAGACAAACATTAATTAAAGCAAATGCTTCATATGGCCCTTATATCGAACTTTTTTATTTTGTGTAGTTTTAAAAATTGTTGCAAAAAAATTGTTGAAAATCAATGTGTTGTTTTTGCAATACTTGTTTTTTGTCTGTGATGTTGAAATGTTGAGCAAGAACAGACTGTGAAAGTTTAGTACAGTCTAACACAAACTGCAACTGCAGGAAACCTTGTTTTGTAAAGAGAAAACACAACATTTCATACTGTCAACACATTATTGCGCAAAGTTTTTGGGGTTTTTTTTTCAAACCACTTTTTCAATCCAACTAATAGCATTGGATTACAGAAGCTTTCTGAAACAAAATATGTAGTAGAACGTTATAGTGTTATCAGCATATAAATTGAATTTGAAATGTCAAACTTGATTAGAAAGACAAGTAACTCCATATGGTTTAAATTTAGCAGAAGAAACAATCATTTTTATTTTATAAGAAAAACTGATTGTAAAGTTGTTTTAAAGACCAGCCATCTATGTTGGATTTGCTCTGCCATGGAGTGGAGCTTAGTCTGTTTTTTTACAGACTTTGCTGAATGACATCTGAGATGATCCCTGTCTGAACATTCCAGGCTTCACTATGGTGCGTGCGGACAGAGACGAAGAAAAGTGCTGCACTGAAGGTGGTGGACTGGTAGTGTTTGTGAACAACAAAAGGTATTGTTCCAATATCAGTGAAGGATGTGAGTTGCTGTCAAGATGTGGAGCTTTTAGTGGTCAGATAAGATGTTATAATGATTCACAGGAGCTTTCAAACAGCATTACCATGGTAACCCACATTCCGCCCAACGCATAGCCAACTATTGTGTGTTGCACCAACGGTTACCCTCATTTCCCCCAACTGGCGGTTCCACCTCCGTATGACCAAGCGATAGTTCCAACCCTACCTCAACCAACTTGGCACCACTAGCAGCTGTTCTGAAGCTGTTCTAGTACTTTTTTTGGACTGCATGGAGCTACCGGACACATGAATGCCCTCAAAGAAGATTAATATCGAATACTCAAACTTAAAGTTGAAATTGTTAGAATATTGCTGTTTTTTGTTTATTCCCTGGATTTATTCCTGGATGCCTGGATTAGATGATGGCTCAGTGGTCAAAGCATTCGTCTGTGGACCGGAAGTCAGGCTAATTGGGATCCTGAGATCTGTATCCTGAGATTCAGAAAAAACGAACATACGAATATTTCAAAAGGCAAATGCTAAATCAAATTATAGTAACAACGGTTTGAGAAATTAACCAAGCATTGAAAAAATTGTAATAATAATTTTCTGTGATAGTGCCAAAAAACTTTTGAAAGTCTGTTAATTTGTTTTTGTGGGGGTAAATGTGAAGTAAAATGAGCAGTAGAGTTAAAGCATGAAGTTTTTAGCCGTGAAAAACTCATCAAATCTTTTCTGCCAAAACCTTTCATTTATTATTAAGTTTTACTGAATGTTTCTATTGGATTAGGTAATTAAGGTTTTGAGGAAACCTGTTAATTTGATTTTCTTTTAAATGTGGAGTTACTACTGTTCAATTAAATGAAATGATGTTAAAAGCTAGTTTTGCGAAAGTACATCTTAAAAAGTTTTTTTTTTCTGCAACTGGAAAACAGTTTCAGTTACAAGGCGTGACTGACTGACCTGGGCAAACGGACAACCAACTGAGCATGAATAGCAGAGCTTAGATTTACAAGACCTCCCAAAAAGGTGTCACGTTAATTGGATGGAAATTTATAGAGAAAAATTATGTCTGATTATTTGTTTTTGTGCTTAACTTTGGAACCTTATTAATTACACTGGAATAAACAGTTTTTTTGTTTTTTTACTCATTCAAAAACTAATAAACTCTTTTTTTTTTCTTTCACTGTATTATCAATTTAATTTAAACCTCTTCTATCTCTTTTTTCTACAATGAGGATAAGTCCTCTTAAAGAAGAAGTGATTGGAGGTCAAGCTTAAAATGAAATCTGATAGTTTAGTCACTGGTACATTTATTTTCTCACTAAACTCCTGTTTTTAAGGATTAGAAGTTACACAACAGCTCACATCCAATAACCGTAGATGAGGGAACCCACCCACTCACTGACTCATTACGCTGTAATGCCTTTTGTCAGATTTGATTGCTTGCCTCCATGTTAGATCTTCATTGCAGATGGGCTGTTTTTGTCTCAGCTTCATTCAAGGGTATCATCCTGGTTCCGATTGCTTATAAAATGTTGTATCGTAATAAATAATGGAAATAACAACCTTGGAAGCTGAATGCCTTTAATCTGTCTGTTTTTGAGAAGAGTATACAAAGGAATATTTTTTGTCCTTGTTGTTTTGAAAATCTAACTGAAGATTCAGTGTTTGATGTACAGATAAGATGGTATTAAAGCAAACATAGTAGAGATGAAGCTTATTTTTAATCAAATGATTTCACGCTGTCCTTGTGCTCTGGCACAACAAGAAAAATCAAGCAAAGAACAAATACAACTACTTACACACTTACACAAGACTGTAATTTACCCATTCCTTAATATTTCTAAGAATTGAGACAATGTTTACAACCATTAACGATAATAAGCAGTTCAACACAGTTCAAGAGTTTTAGTAATTGGTCCTCAATAGAAAAAAATAGATTGAAACGACTCAAACAAGTGCTCAGTAATGAGGACATATTGCTTTCATGTTATTCATCAATGCGTTCATTTCTGTACCACTGAAAATAATTTAGAGTCGTGGGGTCAGCTGAAGCGATGCTTTGTCGACCTTTGCACGGTCTACCCTTCCGATTGCCTGCAGAATTGTTTGGTTAGGCGCCAGTGCCCTTTGAACTCTTTGGTAATTTGGACATAAACATATTTTAATGGAAATGTTTCCACGTAATTGAGAGGCACTCCACGTTACCGCTTTGTCTGCATAACAATAGTCAGTTTGCACTTTGTTGCTACAATTTTTTAAAATTGTGATTTGTTTTAATATGTATTTTTGCATTTATTAAAATGGAAAAAATTGGAACGTGTTTCTTTGAACAGATATCTATCAATCACTATCAGTAGTGTATTATTTTTTAGTTTAATATGTTGTAGAACATTTCACAAACAAAATATGGAAATGATCTGTATTTACGAATGTGAAAGATTGATAGAAAAAAAAAAATGCACTTCTCACCTTTCCACGGGAAGTCTTCCAAATTCTCCAAGCTCAAGTCCTCTACCAGAGATCATGGTGCTTTGGGGTTCTGTGTAGTATCCTTTCTGTTCCAAGGACTGTGCCTCTCTGGACTAAAATAGCTTACGTCTCTCCAGAGATCTGTAGGAGTCACTCTAGTGTGGGGATCACCGCCTCAAGTGTCCCAATCACAACAGGTATCACTGTTACCTTCACTTTCCAAACCTTCTCCAGCTTGGAGAAGACCTTGGTACTACCATATATAGACATACTGTATATGAAGGAGAGGGAGAGGCATAGCTCGGTGTACAATGGCCAACTTTGGACCAAAATAATGCTGGTTCGGCACTTACTCATGCCGAAGTGTACTTGGAGAAGACACCTAACCCCCTGTTACCCCCACTCTTCGCATCATCATTGCTGCCTGCTGTGGTGCAATGCAGCACAGTAATCACCCCATGAGAGCTCAATAAAGTATGATTATTATATACATGTACAGTTTTGTTTTTCTGATTAATTTCTTAAATAGTTTTTAACCCGTTTTACTGGTATTAGTTTTTGTTCTATTGTTCTAATCTGTGTCTCATTCCAGTGTTTCATCGTGGGGATTCTCCATCCCACGAGCTCTGCCTGCTCAGTCTGTGGGGTCTTCTCTGTGGTGGTCTGACTGGTCTGGGTGGTGCGGGTGCCTCACTTTAGCCAGGCGGCTTCTGTGGGTGCCTGTGTCTCTTGGAGCTTGGTGGACCCCTGTGGTTTTGGTCGCTGCAGTCATGGGCAGGCCGACTCCTGGTGTGGATCGATCCCCAGTTATTATTTCCTCACAGCATCAGGCCAGATGTTTTTTTTTTCAGTTAAAGACACAGTAGCTAGCGGTTCAGGTGGAATGGGGGTTGGGGAAAGATGGGCGTATTAGGGGTGTGGGGGCCTGTGTGAACGTACTGTAGATGCATGTGTGCAGTGTTTTGTCTGAGTGTGTGATTTTTGATGGATGTTTGTTTTTTGACTTACAGTTTTTTTTTAATGATCTGGATTTTAATGTTGTCTAAGTTTTTATTCTTTCTGTTCAACACTTTGTGTGACTTTGTGTTGGAAAAGTGCTTGATGAATAAATTTGATTTGATATATTGTACACACACACACACACACACACACACAGTGTATGTGCAAGTTGTGGGGTTTTTTTTTTGCTCTTGTACATTTTATACAAAAAACATGACACCTTTACTCCAAGGTGAACATGGTTATCTGTGAAGATACTAAGACATACTACAAAATCTTTTTAATAGATTTATGAATTTATGTGTGAACATCTCTTTCACCTCTTTCTCACAGTACAAACCAAAAGATATCTAATACCTTATTTTTCTTTTGTCTCTGTTGGTGTCACTTAAGAAATTTATAAGAATGTACAAGAATAAAGATGTTTCACAATGTTTGCTTGTACAATCCTGGTTGGATTTTTTTTCTCTGTGTTCTTGATTTCTTTTGATTTGTTGTCTTGTGTTTCTGTTTTGTTTTTTTCTTGTCTTTTTCTGAATCCTGTTTACAAGGTTCTTTTGAAACTCTCCAACCCCTCGCCATGTAATGGTTATCAGCTTCATTATTTAGTTGGCTATCTTGGCCTTTCTGATATAAATATTTATTGCTTTTATTTATTCAGTGACAGATTCTCATTCTTTCCCCCTGTAAGTCTGTTGTCAGGTCTGTGGTCCATCTTTGCTTCAAATGTGTTTTGTTTAAATTTTTACTTGTTTGGATCTTTGCTCTGGCTGTTGGGATGCGTTGAGAATATGTAAATGGTTTTTGCGAGGTTGCTCCACATCAAGTACAGCACAGCCCACCAAAAGTCACCACCATGACTCACTTTATCACTTCCATCAATGACTAAACTGGAAAGATAAAAAAAATAAAAATTCTTCCAAAGTTAAAAATTCAAAAGAAGTTCAACCATTTGATTTCATCCATGTGGGCGGCACATTGGGCCAGTGGTTTTATTTTTTTATTATTTTTATTTTATATTTTTGCACACCTGTATCAAAGCAAGTTCCTAGTCGCTGATATTCTTCATTGACATGGCAATAAAATCATTCTCATTCTAAATTAAGAAATAAGACAAAATGAAACTATTTTTTCCTTGTCAAGTCCAAGGTTAAATCTATTTTAAAACTAACATTATATGTATCATTTGAAATAGTTTGGTCCATTTTTGTTATTTGAATCAGACAGACCAGTGAAAAGAATTGCCTATTGTCTGATTTTATTTTTTTTTAAAATCTCAATGCTTTCTCCAGCCCATTTCTCCATCCGGATCTCTATGTTTTCTGTCACAGCCGGGGTAACATTTTTTTTTTTTCCTTTTTGTAACTACATTTTTGAGAATTAGACTTTCTCCTAATGTCACCTCTCCAGCAGACATCCTTTACTCCCAGTTATGATTCTAAAGAATATGTCAAACGTTTATTTAGTTTGTATTAATCTCAGTGATTGAATACTTGTTTCACAAACTGGTTTCTCTACATTTGAATCACTCAAACTACTACAGTTAAATGTTCTCAATTAATCTCAGCAAAAGCCTGGCAAATTGGTCAATTTTGAAGAAAATAAAAAACACAAGATGCCTACTTTATCAATAATAATGAGGTTTGCATGCTTGGAGATACATTACTGCAGACATGAACTACTTTAGATCTCCCAAACCAGCCCTCTGCAGATTTTTGGATGCTTTCCTCCTGCAATACGCCATGTTTACTTCATGCCACAATAAAATATGCAAATAAGCAAATGAAGTCAATCCAACTGGCTGAAAAAACAAAACAGTTACCTTGGTGCATGAGAGGACAGTCAAATATACAGTATATATCTATATGTGAATGAATTGATTAATCAAAATACTCAACCAAATTGTGTCTACTTTCATGAAAGATAAAATAAAAAGGTACATGTACAATAAGTGGTCCGCTTATTTGGATTTGAACAAAAAAATTGAACACTCCTTGGTTCATCTTCAAATTTGTCATTGAAAATCAGGAAAGTTGAGAGAGAGAATTAAAAACGTACACATGACTATTGCCAAAAAAAATGGATAACATTTCCAAACTGTGCATTTTAGAAAAAAAATCTTGATACAATAAATTCAAACCAGAGCAAAAACGTGACATACCCTGCGAAGATGGATTAGTTGTTCCTCAGGAACTAATTAGCCAGCCTCTGCCAGGGCCCATGTTCAAATGCCAAACTCTGAAGCTTCATGACTGAAAGGAAGATGTCCAGAGAAGCATTCAAATGCACATCCAGACAAACAATAGATGCTAATTGCCAGTTTTGGAACCTCTGTAGAGAAAATTTGATGATCATATCTGTAATACAGAAAACAAACTAAATATTTTCCTCCATTCTTTGATCGGGAGGAGTTTTGATTTCGACAATCAGGGAAAAAAATATCCAAAATGTGTTGTTAGATGTATTAATTATGTCACATTTTGAATTGCTAAGCTATTTCATTCATGCATATTTGAGCAATTTGCAAAATCATATGTCCTTCGTTCTGTATTCTGATGCAATTTCTTTCTTGGCCATGGATATTGTTCATTGTCACGCCCACATTTTGATGTGGGCAAGAAGAGCTTTTGCAGCAAATGTGCACGTGTTCTGCTCACACTGAACTCTGCAGTAACTATTCAACCATAATTCACATACTGGGAAATGAAGTGATTTTTTGGATAAATGCACCCTAACTTCTCCTTTGCCTTCATAATGTTTGAGTATGTGACATAGCAGAAACTGAAAGTGGCTTTTCTACTTTGTGTGGTGATGAGGTAGTGTGCAGCAATAAATGAAAAGTGTTTTTTTTTTTTCCGGGCTTACTCAATTTTGATTTCGCTCTAGTGAATTTGAATTGCACGCTGTGAGATACAATGGCTAATTGGCTGATCCATCTCACCATTAAAGGCATTTCATTGCTCACTTAGTGGCTTTTCAGTGACATTCAGTGAGCCATTACAAGACTTCAATTGAAGGTAGAAAATGAAGGAAGTGCAGAGAGATGAATAGTCATAAGTTTGCAAAATCATATGCTCTCCTTTGACAACTGTCAGTGGGATGGCATCATTTTCCTTCGGAATGTTTCTCTCTTACTGTGAAAAACCTGCATTCCTGAAGCTAATGTTTATACCTATATTTACCCCCTCAAAATTTGCCTTACCACATTTACCATGTTAAAGAAAATCTATTTATGAATATGTGCATACTTTGAAATTGCGGGTACAGCTTTTTATTTTAAAAGTGATTGGGGACAGACTTTTATAGACTCCCACTGTATATTCAGGCCAAATGTTTTTAGCTGTGATGAAGCCTAACCTTAGTATTTACTCAGTCCCTCTTTGCTTCCTTTGCTTTCTTCCTCAAGTCGGCAGTTCTCATCCATTTTACCCCGAGGCCATGCTGGCGCTGAAGGTGGAGTTTGAAGCCCCTGAGACGATTGCAATGCTTTTTCATTTATTTGTGTTTCATGTACAGATTTTTATCTACCTCGGTTCATACTCAAAGCAGACACATCTAATTCTCCTCGGTTGAATATTTATGAATCTTTTTCAACATCTAGTTTAGTTATAAAGATTTGTTTCTGCATTGTGTTAATTCACTTGCTAAAAAATATCTAATTTAGAGGCTAATAATTATGCAGCACTTTTTTGTTTTCCCAAAAGTACTTTTGAATGAGTGTCTAGATAAACTGAAAGCCTAATAGAGCACGGTTTATTTTTCTAGATAAGAAAACAAATGCGTGTGTATGTGATCATAAATTGGGCACAAGTATGTAGGTGTGGTGTGGATTATTTTGAGTGAATGCTGCTGTATACGGTGTAGCTAAACCCTTAAATTGGATTACTTCAAGGTGGGTTCTGAATATGACAGATGAATTTTCCTCCAGGTTTGTGTTATCACCACAGTGTTGCTGCTCTCTACAGCAACACTGTGGAGCAGTGGAGCATACATTTTTTTTCTGTTAAAAGTTAAAAAACAAATACCTTGCATACTTTATTCACATTCCAAATGTAAATGCATTGCGTATGGTACAGTTTAGTACTCACAAATTTTGATACTCCACATATTGTGTCAAAACAATAGGGAAAATATTTCTGTTCTTCAACTGACCCATTGTTCATATCGCAACAAATGGCCAGTTTGCATGAGTCCAAAATACTTCCGTTCCGTCGTCTTCCGCTCATCCGGGCCAGGTCGTGGGAGCAACAGCCTCAGACGGGAAGCCCAGGCTTCCCTCTCCCCGACTGCATCCTCCAGCTCACCCGGAAGGATTCCAAGTTGTTCCCCAGCCAGCTGTGAGACATAATCTCTCAAGCGGGTCCAGGGTCTGCCTCTTGGTCTCCACCAGCGAGGCGCTCAGGGGGGCATCTTGACCAGATAACCAAACAACCCCATCGGGCTCCTCTCGACTTGAAGGAGGAGCGGCTCGACACCGAGCTTCTCCCGGATGGCAGAGCTCCTCACCCGATCTCTGAGTGAGAGCCCAGCCACCCTGCGGAGGAAGCTCATTTCGGCTGCTTGTTTCCGCAATCTCATTCTTTCGCCACCACCCACAGCTGGTAACCATAGATTGAGGTAGGAACAAATATCGACTTGTAAATGAAGAGCTTCGCTTTTCGGCTCAGCTCTCTCTTTACCACGACGGACCGATGCAGCGTCCTAGATATTGCTGATGCCGCACTGATCAGCCTGTCGATTTCCTTGTTCCAAAATACTTAAATGCTCAAATCTTGTAAAATATTATGTTGCATAATTATAATTTAAAACCTTGAATATCTGTATGTAGTTTTCATGTAAATGAGTTGTAAACAATCAGATTTCGCTTTTCTTAAAATAGTTTTCTTTTATATCGACCTGCTCAATATAATTAAACACATATTGTGTTGTTTGCTAGCTGTCTTGGTGCATGTATGACCTCTGTTATTTGCGTAATGGAATAAAAGCAAAATCATTTTCTTCATAAATGGTTTGGTTGTATTTTTTTTTTTTTTTTGGCTAGGAGGGCCGTGGATACACGGTCTGATACTTTATAACCATGTCACAGGGAACATAAATTCATATGTACTTTGGAAATGACCCTGAGAAACCACATGCTAAAATATTTATAGTCAGACAGAAGGGTCAGCTACAGTCAGAGAATTTTAAATTTTCCACTCACCATGAATAAACTCAGCCTTTTATGAATGACTCCCAGCATGACACCTCACTGTATAGCCAGTGTCTACCCTGATTTTTGACTCTTGACCATCATTTCAGCAGTCTTAAACTAAAAATACCTTCGACATTGAAGCAATGACTCTCAGAACTGGAACTTAGGTAAAGCTAAAGCAGACATGGAGTAAAGCAGCTATGTTGACGTGTTGGAACGGCACTCGTCTTTGAGTTGCCAATATTCTATATGTCACACTGACAGGGTTGGATACTGATATCAACATGGCTTTCGTTTTCACTTGAATTCTTACTCTGGGTTTTAAAACCGCAAGGATTTGAATCCTTTTCAACAAAATGAGCTGAAATATGCAGGAAATTTGCCTTCATCTTAAACAATGAGAGAAAGAAGAACGTGTCATTTTCTCTTTTATCCTCTCCATCCAGTAAAAGAATAGGGATGTAGATTGCTATACTTCAAGGCAAAATGCAACCAATTTCTTTTTTACTTTTGTCTGTTGTAATCTAAGGACATTTTGAGGGAAAAGTAGTATCATTACCACTTCTTTATGACTTTAAGAACATTACATTTTCTCTCCAAGAATATTTTATCACAAAACTTTCTCATTAAATGTGACACAATAACCTCCAGTGATAGAAATCTGATCAAAGTGATGGATTTTCCCTTTCTAATTAATTGACAGGCGCGTTTAGAGAGGTTTAGCAATTAAATTCACATATTCAAATCTTAATTCATCCCTGGAGACTGACCTATTTATACGAAGAAATTTAGATCAAGAATAACTGTACAGTGTTGGATCTGACTCGACACCGGCAGTTTAATCTGAAGCAGAAGATCTGAAAGATGCGCGTGTCAGCATCTCACTTCCAGTAGTGGAAGTAACACATTACAAATGTAATTTATTACTTTTTTTTCAGTAGCACAGCAATATTAGACAGAAAAATGTTGACAATGTATTACTCGTCACAACCACAGTAACGCAAGTAACATTCATTTTTCAATAAAGTTAGTATCTGACAATAATAATTGAACTTTATTAATCCCTCATGGCAATTTTTTTTTTTTTTTGCTGCATTCACCGCACCATGCAGCGATGACGGCACAGACGGTGAGAGTAACTGTGGAGTTAGGTGTCTTCTCCTGGGACTCTTAGGCATTGTCTCATTAAGAATCGAACAGGCAACTCTGTTCCCAAAGATGGCCATTCCAACACTGAAGTATGCCTTATCAAATAAAATTGACTTTATTAATCCCAAGAGGGAACTTGATTTGTTAACAGCAATTTAGATTTTTTTTTTTTTATTTCAACATACTCTAGTCATCCCTGAACAGGGGCATTTGTATACTGCACTACAGCAGGCTGCCACGACAGGGCCAATGGTGGGAGAAACAGTGTCTTCTCCTAGGACCCTAGGCAAGAACTCAGTGGGAATTGAACCTGCAAACTTCTGGCTAACTTCCAGTCCACAGGTGAACACTCTACCACTGAGCCACCGTCTCCATCTCTAAACTAAGCTCTAAATTCTAAATATAAAAAAAAAAGAACAAGACAAATATTATACTCTTCAAGTCTTTTTTTCAGTTTGAGAGTACCGGGTATAAGTCTGACCACTGACAGTACAAAGTAACCCTTGTAGCGCCCCCTTTTTTTCTTTTTATCGCTTTAAGTAATGTAACTAGATCTAATTTTTTAACTGACAATATTGTAAAACAAATATAATAAATTTTTAACTAGCGATACTGTGATGGACCAAGCAGTGCAAATAGACAGGCACAAGGTTTTAAGTAAAAAAGGGGTCTTTTTATTGAACCCAAAAAAATGTCAAATGTTTAACAATTATAAAAGAGGTCAAAATAACTAACTCAACTCAAGATAAGGTTTAACAAAAGAGAATTAACTCAAACAAACAGACCTAACTGACTGAGAACAGCATGACCTTAAATGAAAGAATACTAAACCACTGCCAACACAAAAGGGGGGGTTAACAAAACAGCTTAACTAAATCTAAGCTAACAAAACCAATTTCACCCCTAAAGAAAATAAATGGTTCAATCCAATTAGGTGACTCCAGCCCAGGACAGCAGGTGATCATTCGGCCCAGGAACTGGAGCACCTGCAAAACTCAAGAAAATCAAATTAATGTGAATCAACAACATAAATCAAACATGTGCGCTAATCTAAACTTGTATTAAATCCAAAGTAAAGAAAAGTGGTTTAACAAACAAAATATCTAAATTATATTCATAAAGTGAATAAATTATAAAGTTTACAAACTAAACAGTTGTGTGGCTGTAGCCATCACACACGCCCCCTCTTCAGATTTCTCGCTGACACAGCGAGAAAGACAATCTCCAATGACGTTGTCTCTGCCGGGAATGTGGTGAATAATGAATTTGTACGGCTGTATGGCCAGGTACCACCGTGTAATTCTTCCATTTGTGTCCTTCATCTTCTTGATCCATTGCAGAGCCTTGTGGTCTGTCTCCAGAGTGAACTCACGTTCAAGAAGATAGTACTTGAAAGATTGGAGTGCCCACTTGATGGCCAATGCCTCCTTTTCCACAGTTGAATACCGGACCTCTCTTGGAAACAACTTGCGGCTGATAAAGGCAACTGGGTGGCGCTCTTCTGATGGTCCCTGCATCAAGACAGCTCCCAAACCCCTCTCCGAAGCAACAGTCTGAAGGACAAACATTTTGTCAAAATCAGGGCTATGCAAAACTGGACTCTTACTAAGAGAGGGTTTTTGGCACTGAGGGCAGCTTTCACAGTACTGAGCAACATCTGTCCTCAATCCAGGCCAATAGAAGTGCTTTCTGATGCGATCCACGGTCCTACGTTTTCCAAGGTGACCGGCCCCTCGGATTGAGTGCCCCAGAGACAGCACCACCTGCTGGATCTTCCGGGGAACCACCAACTGCAAAACTGATCCCTGTTGACGATAAAGTACACCCTCCTTCATCAAGAAGGTTTCTTTGCTGCAGAGATTTTCAGATCTCTGTTTCCCTTCTGCTTTCTGAAAAAGAGGTGTTAGAGTTGAATCTTCATGTTGCATTTCAATGATGTTTTCAGGAATCTTGAAACCCAAAGGCAACTCCAACTCAGTGTTAACAGATAGTTTTGCAGTGTGATTGAATTTATCTTGACTCTTTTGTCTGAAAGACTTACGAGACTTCCCTGGTGCTGTCTCCAGGTCTGCATCAGGAAAGGGCAAAGTATGAAGTATATGTGAAGATTCTTCTCTTTTCACCGCTTGAGCTCTGGTTACAGCAACATTGCATGCCTGGCTAGAATCAAGCAAGTCAGACAACACAGGTAGATCTCGACCCAACACAACTGGAAATGGCAGATTCTCAGAGACTCCGATGTTTAGCAGAAATGTTTGTCCTTGTACCTTAATGTACATTTCTGCTGTTGGATATAGTTTTTCCTCCCCATGTACACAGCGAACTGGGATTGTATCAGCAACGTTGACTTTGTCTACAGGAACAAAGTCTCTGTGCACAAGGGTTTGGGTACTTCCTGAGTCAATTAGAGCTTTTATAGTTCTACCATTTAGCTCAACCAGCGCCACCTTTAAACCACTCTGCAGGTCTATCGTTGGGGTGATCTGCTGACGAGGGACAAAACACATTTGGCTTATTTTTGTTGAATTTTGTGGGCACATTGGCTTTGTGTGGCCCTCCATTCCACACAAATAACAAATCACCGTCTTGGATCTTGAGGGCACTGTGATGGACTGACTTGGAGGTTTACTCACCCCTGTCTGGTAGGTTTGAGATTTCTTAAAGTCCTTCATTTTCCAAGCCGTCTGACTCCACGGTTGCCCTTTTTCCCGTGCCGCTACAAACACATCAGCCAGCTGTGCAGCCTTTGCAGCAGTGTTTGGATTACGCTCTTTAATCCATATCTGTAACTCAGGAGACAACATTCTCAAGTATTGTTCCAGAATGAAGAACTCACCAATTTCCTGCACCGTTTTTCCATTTGGTTTAATCCATTTGCTGTACAATTCTTTTAAACGTGCATAGAGTTCTTTTGGGCTTTCATCTGACTTTACCTCTAGAGAACGGAATCTCTGACGAAACGTCTCAGGGTTAATGTCATATTTCTCCAGGATGACCATTTTCACTTTATCATAATCTAATGAATCATCCGTATCCATATGAACATACGCACCTCTTGCCTTGCCAGTTAGTAGGGGGATCAGCCGAAAAACCCAGTCTTGTTTTGGCCATCGGCAAGCGAGGGCAATACGTTCATAGGTCATTAGAAAATGTTCAATGTCATCATCATTTGTTAATTTTTCAAGTGTCGGTGCCTGAAAGTGGAACTGACCTGCTTGAACATGCTCTTTATGATTAGTAGCAGTGCAATTGTTCTCAGGTTCCCAAGGCTCCACATCGGAAGGTTCAGGTTCATCCGTTTGATTTTCTGGAGCTGGGGATGTACGAGCTTGTACTTCCACCTGCAACAGCTGAAACTGATGTTGTAATGCTCTGAAACGCTGTTCTTGGCGGGTGAATTCCTCCTTTCGTCTTGCTTCCTGGGCCTCCTGTTGACCCATATGAGAACGAAGAATAGAAATCACTTCCGATATTGTTGGCTCCTTACCGTAGCCCTCAGTGCCATCCACCCCTCCAGAGGCTTCATTTTCCTCTCCTTGGGTTGCTGTTTCAACAGGCTGGTTTTGACCATCTCCTTTCACTCCGTTGCCGCTCCGTCTAGATCTTGGCATTGTTCAGTCAGGAAGTGATTATGGGAAAAAAAAAAAAAACAACCCTGTGCCTTCATCTGCAAGATCCCACTTCTGACACCACTTGTGATGGACCAAGCAGTGCAAATAGACAGGCACAAGGTTTTAAGTAAAAAAGGGGTCTTTTTATTGAACCCAAAAAAATGTCAAATGTTTAACAATTATAAAAGAGGTCAAAATAACTAACTCAACTCAAGATAAGGTTTAACAAAAGAGAATTAACTCAAACAAACAGACCTAACTGACTGAGAACAGCATGACCTTAAATGAAAGAATACTAAACCACTGCCAACACAAAAGGGGGGTTAACAAAACAGCTTAACTAAATCTAAGCTAACAAAACCAATTTCACCCCTAAAGAAAATAAATGGTTCAATCCAATTAGGTGACTCCAGCCCAGGACAGCAGGTGATCATTCGGCCCAGGAACTGGAGCACCTGCAAAACTCAAGAAAATCAAATTAATGTGAATCAACAACATAAATCAAACATGTGCGCTAATCTAAACTTGTATTAAATCCAAAGTAAAGAAAAGTGGTTTAACAAACAAAATATCTAAATTATATTCATAAAGTGAATAAATTATAAAGTTTACAAACTAAACAGTTGTGTGGCTGTAGCCATCACAGATACATTATGCTTTACTTGCCCAACACTGCTGATCTCGCCATCTGGTAGTAAAATCCAAAATAATATCTGTATAATGTTTCCAAATGAGGAGTTTCAGCAATTGTCTGCATATTTATTGAAAAATGAAATGCTTCTTCTTCCATTGAATCTTTTTTTTTTTTAGGAGTGATACTGTTAAAGTGGTGGAACTTGAACACACTGAGCATTGTAACAGACTTTTGTGCTGGATTGGCCCTGCATGAACACTCTGACATTCACATTAAGGGCAGGTTAAGTGAGCCGGTTATCTCTCAGCACAGTGACAGCGATGGTCCTTTTGCTGGGACAAAATGGAGATGTGTCCTTCAGCTGTGTTTGTGATCGTACATGGAACAGAGAAGATGGAAGCTCCTCGGGGGATGGGCGTCTTCATCCAGTCTGCCTCTAGTGAAGGTTGGTTTAAAGCATTTCGCAAAGGACTCAATGGAAGATAGAAAGAAGAGCTCTTTCCTGTTGACATTTCTCAATGCGATGACAGCCAGAGATTGCTCTCAGATTTAAGCCTCACTGGTTTTAGGAAACAAACACGTCTTTATAATTGGGATTTGTGTTGGCTAAATTTAAACTAGTGGTACATTTGATTTTAGATTTATTCTTGTGTGTATTTACTCACATCCCAAAACAATATGGTCACGGTTTTGCATGCAAATTTAACTTTCACAAATATCGTTTTCTTTTCCAGTGCAAAGCTTCTTCTGGCTGTTAACAAGAGTACCTCAAGAAACTTGGAGGTATTTTTTTTGTAACAAAATGTTAAAAGGAAATGAGACAAGTAACTGTTTGGACTTCGGAAGTAATCCAGATTAACAATTTAGTTCAGGAATATAAATTAAGTGACTCTTTTTTTCTGTTTTGTTACATGATCGAGCCCAAAAATGAACAGTCTGAACAAATTATGAACAAATTATACCTCAAAGTACAGACTGGTAAAAACGTACAAAACACATAGTGGTTTAACAGGGAGTACTTCTGAGGTAATTTGAGCTTGCCTAAATTAAAAAAATTGGTTTAGATTTGTTCATTTTTTATATAATATGACATGCTCTAGGATGGAACGGTACCTCTTCACTCGCCTAGGCCCTCACCTGTGACCCTGCCAACTTTCCCATGCCGCTCACCCCCATGCACCTCTTAACCAAAGTAGGACGTGAGGCCCTGGTGGGCTCAAGCGAAGCCTCCTGCACCCCAGCAGTGGGCAAGTATTGATATTGAGTGATATTCCAACTAAAATATCGATACTTTGGTTGATGTTTTACCCCCCGCACTTTGCTTCCGCTTTTTTTTTTTTTTTTTTCAAAAAGTTAACCTAACTTATCTGTCTGCAAAATATGCGTAAATGCTGTGTGTCACGCCTGTTTGCTTAAGCGAGGCGGCCCCGCCCCTGCCCCATTTGCAGAAAGGCTGTTAAATATGGTGGTAACACTACAAATTTGTTTAAACATTTAAAGAATCACCCCAAAGAAAATGAACAACTTCAAAAACGGCGAGTGGAAGAGAAAACCCTGACCCCTTCTGTTACCCAGAGGCAGCGCTCATTAACAGAGATGCTCCAATTTTCCAGAGAACACCCAGGTGGGTACTAATTGTGAAAGTACAACGTAATCGTCTTCAACAATAGTTAACATTTGTTTGCGTGCAACTGGGCACTTCTATTGATCTATCTACCAACCTGTGTGTACATATACTTGGTAATACTATAAATATGACCCTAACGCTTGATGCAAAAATAGTCATTTAAAAAAATAAAATATCGGTAGCGGTATTGGTATCGGTGATATCTGTCTGGTGTTTACTTGGTATTGGATCGATACCAAAGCTTGCGGCATCGCACACCCCTACTAACAACAGAGTGATGAACACCTGGGGTTAAACAACCAATGGGAAGACGAGACACAGGTGCATACATCATGGAGAGAAAACTTGGACCAGGTGCGCTGAATTCGGACACAGGGCAGGATTAAGAGGGAGGAAATGATCCAGAAGGAAGGACGATCATTACAACACATAGTAAAAGAAAACACATTTGTTCCTACCTACCGCTTCATAACCAATAAATTCAATGTTTTTTTTTTTTTTGTTGTTGTTTTTTTTTCTAGGTTTGACATACAGTAATTCCAGCTACAAGGCTTTGAAGGTTTTCTGATGCTTTAAAACCAGAGTCCATAGTTTTGTTAGGTTATTTATCAGAACTGGAAAATTATGTTCGGGATCGTACATGGGTATTTTTTAAAACACACTCTGAGGTCATAGCAATAACGTGTTCTCAACGGGAAAAGCTCATTTTTCCTCCATGTCAAAATAGATTAGACATGTATCTGTCCTGCCATGCTGCATTTGTTTACTGAGTACAGAAAACCCCAGTGATTGTCAGGCACACAATTATAAAGTCTTTACATGCAGTCTGTATTAGATCAGCAGCTGTCTGCCTTCATTCTCCACCAAATCCTTCCCACTGGTGGAATAAACAGGAATGCTGGCAGGTGTTTCTCCCACGTGTGGACAGATTTTGTCTTTCCAAATGGTTCAAATATGGAAGATGGAGTGAGGACAACTCTGCAGCTGCGGGGTTGACCACATAATCATCGCCAGACTCATTGATCGGTGTGATCCAAACTCACACAAGATGTTCACTGTTTTATGTGTGAGCCTGTTCAATTTCAGTAGTGGACACAGGTGTGCCGGAGCTGGAACAGAACTCCACCAGATGCACCTTATCACAGCAGTTCCTCTGACACCCAGCTCTTCTGATATTACTGCCTGTTCCCAGAAAACAGCTGCTATAAACTACATTTTAAGGTAATCTTTTTCTCTTTAGCATCTAACCATATTAGTTTCCTCCCAGTAAATGACTCTACCTTATCTTTATAGTCTTGCTTGCTCTGAATGCAGCTCCTGGCCTGTTTTATTTGTGTTTCTTTGCTACTAGAACCCTGGAAAAAAATCACCAGTTGTGTTTTTTATTGTGTTTAGTTTTATGTTTTACTAAATCTAAAGTATATAAAACCTAAAATTTTGAAAAAAAAACTTTTAAACATATGCCCCATTTTTTAATGTCATATTAAAACTCATAATATTTTGTCCTACGTGCATGTTACAGATTTTGAGGGAAATTTATTTTCAATAAGTAGTTCAATCAAAAGGGAAGTTTTATGCAAAATCAACTTTTTGGAAATTTTTACCGCATTTGAATGTTATTTCCACATAATCACGTACGTGAAATGTTTTTTTTTTTTTGTTACTATTATCATTTCATGCACACATATTTGAGACATGCGCAAGCTGTCCCATCCCATTCACTATTCAGACACAACTTGAAAGCCTAGTTGTTTTTGGCCATGCCTTTTGTTCTCTCCTGAGCCCACATGTTGTTGCCTGCACCTGCTCATGCACATTCTCTACAAAAATTAGTTTGTATTTTTTAAATATAAATACAGTATTTCATTTTGGAGTGAATGAAAAATACATATGTGAAGAGTTGTTGAGTGTCCAGAAAAGCGCCATATAAGTTCAATGTTTATTATTATTGTCATTGAGCAGAAATGAGCTTCCTCCGCAGGGTGGTTGGGCTCTCACTCAGACATTTTGTGAGGAGCTCGGCCACCCTGAAGGAGCTCGGTTTCGAGCCGCTCCTCCTCCAGGTTGAGAGAAGCCAGATGGGGTGGTTCGGGCATTTGGTCAGGATGCCTCAGAGCGCCTCACTGGTGAGGTGTTTTGGGTATGTCCCATCGAGATGAGACCAAGAGGCAGACCCTGGACCTGCTGAAGAGACCATGTCTCACAGCTGGCTGCGGACTGACTCGGGATCCTTCCGGGTGAGCTGGAGGATGCAGGTAGTGTGAGAGAATAAAACGGCCCTGTTACCTAGCCCCTGATAAGCGGAAGATGACAGAACAAATTATTGTCATTGATTGGAAAAATGATCAATGAATAAAGTCAATGATTTTAAAACATTTAATATTAACTGTCTCACCATTGAAATATTTTGATAAGCACATGAAGAAAGAGATGCAAAATACTATTTTTTAAGAATCAGAAGCTGTGACATCCAAGATGAAATGTAGTGCTGCAATTTTACAGTGTTCACTAACACTTGTAGATTTGAAGTTCTGCTCGTGTAAAAATAGTTTCTGAATTATATTCATCGTATGAACATTTCATGAGGTGCAAGCATAATCAATAAAATAGTAACAGGGAAAAAATGTTTGGTTCATTCTGATTCCAAAAAACTAAAAACGATGCAAATGGAACAGTGTAGGAAGGTGTGAAAGCAATTTCAGTCAATTCAGAATTCTGCAGAATATCTGTTGAATATCTGTAATAAAAATGGTTGCTTTTTACTTTTAATGTGATCCTGGTATTCATACAATTCTGTGATTAAATAACTGATAAAAATGCAAATGGTCGACTTGAGTCCAAACCTCAGAAATATGTTTATTCTCCTGACTGCTGGTGAATATAAATCAGTGTGTGTTGCTCATGGTGCTCACGGTGACAGACTTTATCATTTTGCAATGAATAAGAAATCACAGTGAATTTGTGGGAAGTTGCTTCTGTATTAAGTTTAAAATCTTGTTTACATTGTTTGCTGTGACAAGAAATGAATAATTAACAAACTAGGTCCAACGTGGTAAAGAAAGAGCTGAGCTGATATACAAAGCTCTCATTTTACAAGACGATCTACGTTCCTACCCTCACCTATGGTCACCAGCTGTGGGTGGTGACCGAATGAACAATATTGTGGTTACAAGCAGTCGAAATGAACTTTCTCCGCAGGGTAGCCGGGCTCTCACTCAGAGATAGAATGAGGAGCTCTGCCATCTGGAAGGAGTTCGGAGTAGAACCATTGCTCCTCCGTGTCGAGCAATATTAGACTGGCTAGTTTGGATATCTGGTTAAGATGTCAATTGATCGCTTTGCTGGTGAGGTGTTTTGGGCACATTCCACCAGGTGGAGACCCAGAGGCAGACCACGTACCTGCTGGAGAGATTATGTCTCACAGCTGTAGAGGGAAATACCTTGGGACCCGCCCGTATGAGCTGGAGGAGGCAGCCGTGGTGAGGGAACAATATAAGAAACAGTTTTAATAAACAAATTATGTGTTAAATAATTTAATGTGTGGGTCAGCGCTGCAGTGTTTTGCACTCTGCATCAGTCGGTTGCACCAGATGTATGTATAAGTTGGTAAATTTTGATTAGCCTTTTTATATATATATCTTTGTGGCTTGGTAAGTCATAGTAACACAGAAATGTATTGCTAACTTTACTGAACAAACCAGGCTGTTTGGTAAAGGGCCACATCCTATAAGGTTAAAAAGATCATAGACGTGTATGCTCTTGAATTCTATTGCTGAATTAACAATGCTTTTAGGTCAGAAAGTGAAAGAGTGTTGGGGTTACTCGTGGAGGGGCTGAAGAGGTCATGTATAACAAGCCTGTGGGGAATATCACCACACGACTCTTTACAGCTGTTAACTAGCTTCTGAAATTTCCATCAAAACCCCTTTTTGGTTCTTTTTTTTTTTTTTTTTTTTGCATATCCAGTTATTTCACATTGTACTTTTTTGGCTACTTTATCTTTTTATTGTTTGATTCCAACCAAAGCTGTGCCAGTTTTTACAATCAAAGCCAGCCATTGATTCTTTCTTTCTTTTTCATCATTGACAGACTCAAAAATATCAATATGGTAATTTTTAAAATTTACATGCTATGCCAGAAAACGATGGTAAATTAGCAAATATTTTTCCCCTTTTCATCTACAAAATAAAAGTGTAGTCTCAACTAACTGGAGGGATTTCCTTTTTAATATTACATGAACTCTCAAAACGTGTTTGACCAACAGTTTAATTCCGTTGGAATTGTTATATGGCAGCTTTGTTCTGAGATGTTTCTGGCCTTCCAGGCATAAACAAAAATGCTTGAGGCGGAGAATGGAGAAAACAAAAGTATGAAACAGAGCAAAGAAAAATATGACAGTGAATGAATCAGATGGCTTTTTCAAAATGGGAGGGTTTTGATGTGGCGTGTTAAAGAACCAAAGCGGTTTGGAGAACCTTTTTTGTTTTACAACGCTACAAAACAATTCCTTGAAAAATATCCTGCTGATGTACTGGATCTACCAACAGGACAAAATGAAGGGTTTACTAAAAAACAATTCTGTCTTGAGATGTCTTCGGGTTTTATGGTTTGGAGATAAGGCTTCAAAGAAACTATTTTAACATCTGTCCTTTAGAACATTGACTGAAACAACTTTGGCGAGCCAGTGAGTAAACACCAGGAACAGCAACACATTACAATATCAATTCTCACTGATTCAAGCTTCTTCAGCGACTGCGGCTGCAGATGGATAGCAAAGGCTGAAAGAGTGAAAAGGGGTCACAGAATGACAGCTGGTATTCTCTGCAGAGCAGCTCTCTTTTTGTCATTTCCTTTCATCGAGAACAACAATTTTCTGAAGAGTAGATAAAGAGTGATTCTTTCTGAGGGACTTAAGCAGACCTCTTCCCTGACTTTGTGGATTAAGTGAAAGACAACTTGGGGGAAAAAAAACAAACTGCAATTTGTCCTATATGAAAAGTAGTGAAAATTTGATCACAAAAGACTGTTTTCTTTTCATGTAGCTTTTATTTGAGCAGAGCTGGGATTTTGTTATTTTTGCTTCTCTGAATTGGTAGACATTTTTTTGTCATTGCTTTGTCCTTGCCTTAGCGTCACTATGTACTGATTCCAAACCTCTATTGTGGATGTGGTGATCCAATGGCTTCTTCTGCAAAATTTTAGGATCCACCCTCCGTCATCTCACACAAACATTGGCAAGATCGATGTGAACAGGTAGATGATCTCTTGAAGTTCATTTGTTTCAGAATAGGTGGGTACTTTAACCAATCACTGATTACTGGCTGGAACCAGATGTGATGTGTGTAACACGTCTGAAGTCAACTTTTCCCAAATCTCGTTGGTTGGCTTTACTCGGTTGGTCTGGTATGGTCTACTTCCAGGGTTAGCTACCAAACTAAAAACAACACCAAATGGGTTCTTGCGTTTCGCCAACCGTGGTGAGACCACCCACTCTGATTGGTCTAGAGACAGTGGCACTGAGGAAAAGACAGGAAACAGAGATGGAGGTAGCAGAGATGAAGATGCTGAGGATCTCTCTGGGAGTGACCAGGATGGACAGGATTAGAAACGAGGACATATGGGGAACAGCACATTTTAGAGGTTTTGGAGACAAAGTCAGAGAGGCAAGACTGAGATGGTTTGGACATGTGCAGAGGAGAAAGAGAGAGTACATCGGCAGAGGGATGCTGGGTTTGGAACCACCAGGAAAGAGGCCTAGAGGAAGACCAAAGAGGAGGTTCATGGATATTTTTTTTTATTTTTTGTTTATTTTGAATTACTCTATTCATCCCACACCGGGGAAATTTGTTTGCTGCACTCCTTACACCGCAGCAGGCTGCCCTTCAACGGCGCCAATGGTGGGAGAAGCGGGGGTTAGGTGTCTTCTCCAAGGACCCTAGACGTGCTCTCCGTGGGACGCGAACCCGCGACCTTCCGGTCCGCGGGCGAACGCGCTAACCACGCGGCCACCGTCTCCACCGTGGATACAGTGGATACAGTGAAGGATACAGTGGATACAGTGAAGGAAGACATGAACATAGTTGGTGTGACCGAAGAGGATGCAGCAGATAGGGTTAAATGGAAGAAACTAACTTGCTGTGGCAAAGGGAAATGCCGAAAGAAGAAGATTATCTCTTTTCACTGGGATCCAGCTTGTACCAGCCTGTCAAGGAGGACCCAGCATGCTTTGCTTTATTTGATTAATTGGAAAAGGATCATACATGCAAGTTGAATTGTGACAGAAATTTTATCAAAGCTGAAATCTGGTCAGAAAAAAACAAAAAAAGTTTTAAAATTATTGTGAAATAGTGAAGTACTGATACAATAAGCAATCTGAAATTTTCTCTGATTTTAAAGCACAAATGTTCTTCAACTTCTTAATGTTTACTGATCTCAGCTGACATTAGGATTAATCATCAAACTTAATCCAATTATTTTTCTTTCCCTCACCTTGGAACAATTTTAGAATTTAGATTTTTTTTTCTCAATCATTAATTGAGATTAAATCTTCTTCAAGGTCTTTAATCTAAAATGCTCATTTAAAAGCCATAGAACATTTTTTTAAAAGTTCATGCTATTTGAGTTTTGGATTTATGAACTCTCTTTGGGAAGATCATTGGCTATTTCATGCTTTTTAGAGGTTTTGCTGCTTTCCTGTGGCTACCATTCTCCTTGGTCTTTCATTAGAACTATAATCTGTCCCACAGCATCCCTTTGGCTTATAATTCATAAAGATAATTAATAGAAACCACTTGTCAGGGAGCAGCGGGAGCCTGATGTCCACAGTGTGTGGCTACGGTATCTCCACTGCAAGTCACACAAAGTGGTAAATATTTACCACCCCAAACCTTTATTTAGTCAGCTCTACATGCATTTCACAGTTTAAATACTCGATCTTCAGGCCAAGACACGAAGTAAAACCATGTCAAGAAAGACATAAATCATGGCTTAGCAGTAAATTCCGTAAAACACATCTATCTTAACCACAAAGTCCATTAATCTGTAGTTTACATGAGTAATTGCAGCTTTTTTTCAAGCATATGGTCGGTGCAAAAAATCATATCAGCACATTAAATGCTGAAGAGTGCAATATTTATATCTGCACATAATTAAAACTATTTGGCACTGCCTACAAATTGAAAACATGGTAAAAATATTATATGTACTGTGTGTATTTTTTTGGATATGTCTGAAGTATGCTCATAGTTACTCCTGCGGTTCATATCAACATTCAGTTTATCCAACATGTTCCCGCTTACAGAAGTGAAGGGGAGTTCCTCCTGTATGCAGTGTCACAGTGTAAAACAGGAGATAATGTCAGCACTGTAGAGATTAATCTGCCGCAGCTAAGGGCAGAGATTAAGGCCATCCATGAAAGTGGGACAATGTGGCATCAGTGCTTGGCTAAATGGAACAGAGCTTCGTCAGATTGAACAGCGCCGCTACGCGCATTGTGAAGCAAAGCCACGCCGTCCTCAGATTAATATAATAATTCCAGAAAATCACACAGTATAAGGAGTAATTTTTTAAGCCTACATGTCCCTACAGGATTTCTTAAGATGCCATTTCTTTCCACAAAAGCTTGAAATAGGCCGTTTAAAGATCCCAAATTTCAGAACATTTTTGGAATACTTTTGAATGGTAAATTTGCCAAATTCTTAAATAAATAAATTCTAGTGTTAAACACACACAGAGTACATGTGTGTGAATCAGAGTGATCCAAATGGAAAAGTGAGGTTACAGGGAGAAGAGATAGAGAAGGTGAAAGATTCTAAGTACTTAGGATCAACAGTTCAGAGCACTGGAGAGTGTGGAAAAGAGTTGAAGAAGCATGTGTAGGGAGGCTGGAACGGGTGGAGGAAAGTATCAGGTGTGATATGTGACAAAAGAGTTTCAGCTAAAATGAAAGGCAAAGTGGACAAAACCGTGGTGAGACCGGCCATGCTGATTGGTCTAGAGACAGTGGCACTGAGAAAAAGACAGGAAGCAGAGATGGAGGTAGCAGAGATAAGGATGCTGAAGATCCTCTTGGGAGTGACCAGGATGGACAGAATTAGAAATGAGTATATCAGAGGAACAGCACATGTTGGTTTTTATAGATAGTCAGAGAGGCCAGACTGAGATGGTTTGAACATGTGCAGAGGAGAGAGAGAGTATATTGGAAGAAAGATGTTGGACTTGGAACCACCAGTAAAGAGGACTAGAGGAAGGCCAAAGAGAAGGTTCATGGATACAGTGAAGGAAGACATGAAGATAGTTGGTGTGACCAAAGAGGATACAGCAGATAGGGTTAGATGGAGGAAACTGTCTTGCTGTGGCGACCCCTGAAGGGAAATGCCGAAAGAAGAAGAAGAAGCTTTAAACACAGTTCATATTGTCTTTTTCCAGTTCATCTGGGATTTAATCATATGGGCAGTAGCATGAGCAACATAGGCCAGTGAACCCCTGACATCTTTCACCCCAATCATATGTTCAAGCTCATAAATGAGAAGCCCACAAGGAGCCCGGGACAACCACAAGTCATAGTTCCTCCTGACTCAACCACAAACAGTCCAACCTTACAGACGCTCCAAGTGGGAGATTTGAATCGTCACGTGGGAGATTTTCTCAACGTAGTACCTTCAATTGTTACTGATTGTTACTTTTAATGACCTATATTGATTCATTCGGGATCAATAAAGGTTATAATCTCTCTGTCTATGTAAAAGTTTTGTTCACAACAAAAAATGAGTAGATTTGCAGTTTTATTTTGCAATAACACTATTTCCACACACAAAGTAAATCCCCAAAAGATAAATTGTTTTAGAATGCAAGACTATAATAAAATCTAATTTTTGACTATTGCATACTATTATTTCACCGCAGTAAATGTTACTTATGAAAATAATAATACGAATAGTAAAAATTTAAATCTAGTCATCAGTAGAGAAACTATTTATGTGTAGTTTTTTTTTTTTTTTTTTTTTTACTAAAATCTTATTTAGAACCCTGCAACATGGTCCCAAGGGTCATTGGGCTGGTGCTAGAGTTACCATTTTTCGACCGGGAGAACCTGGTTCGATTCGCACTGGGTCCAGGAAGTCCTTGGGACACGAAAGACAACTTTGAAAAAGAAAAAAAAAACTAAAACAAGACGTAAAGACGCTTTACACTTTCTGTTATTGTCTTGTAAGTATTTGTCCTCTCACTTTGAAACTTTTTTTTTTCCAGACATTTAAACATTTTCTTACAGTGCAAGAGTATGTCTTCTTTCTAGGAGTAGATGACTCTAATTTGTTTGTTTAGTTTCAAATATGGAGCTTCGAGTTAGCAAATTTGGACTATACGTGACCTGCAACACACCTAGGAAGCATCCAAATTCAAATGCGTTGACCACCCAATAGGGGGACCTCTCCACATGAAATGGCAGCAGCTTAACTCTGAACCTCTTCCCAGCTGATGGATGAGCTCCTCATCTTATTTTTGAACGAGAGCCCATCTACCATTTCGGTCATCTCTAAAAACTAGTGACCATGGGTGAGGGGACAACATATTGTATATTGATTGATTAATAAACATTTTTGCTTAAGAATCCAGGTAATTTTTTATGGATAGATGTGCGGTCCTAGATGCTGCGAATGCTGCACTGATTAGCTTGTTGATTTCCCACGCCATCTTTTTCCTTCCGTGTGAACAAGACCACACAATACTTCGCCTCCACCACAAAATCAACTTCAAGGAAGTACCCCACTTTTTTTTTTTTCACTTTTTTTTTTTATTTTCATTCCAGTGGCTACATACAGCTGTGAAATGAAGGTCACCCAAAACCACATCTGCATCGGTCAGACTAACTATTGGAGGCAGTGGAACGTTATTTTAATCAATGAACTATGGTGTATATTTTCTAACTTTTATTAGAGTCCCTCCTGTTGCTTTTATTGTGCATGTGTGTGTGTTTGTGAGTCGCCATCACCATTTCCATATCAAACTCTAAATTAGAATTAATTGATGTCAGAATAATGAACTAGACATGTGCTTATTAAGAGGGGCTAATGACCACAGGACTCTAATTATTTGTGCGTAACAAACATTTACTGGTCGTGCTGGCTGAAGACGAAGGCCTTCATTATACACTTGCTCAGAGGCAGACTTTACAGTGACATCCCAACAGAGCACCTGAAAATCAAACGGTTAATTACAGAGCTAGTGGAGGTTTAATTGGCGACAACTGTCATTAGAAAAGCCAAGACACATTCCAAACAATCAGAGTGACACATTTATTAGTTTTCGTTGACAGTTTGGGATCAGATGTGCCTTCAAGCATTTACAAGAAGCCTTCCTAATCACCATCTTTGTACATGTTAGCTTCTGTTCATCAAACGTACAGCTATAGTCCCTAAGTGTATGTAACATTTATTAGAATATTACACATCTCACACAATTAATACAAACTCTTAAAGCCATCTAGAAAATTAACAGTGTGTTGATCTGACTGATATTTTTCTTCGTACAAAGAGCAATAAAAAACTCTGGAATGGAGTGACGAGTGACGTGGAATGGAGTGAATGGAGTGACGAGTGGGGGAAAGATGGAGCGGGAAATCGACAGGCGGATCGGTGCGGCATCAGCAATAACTAGGACGCTGCATCGGTCCGTCGTGGTAAAGAGAGAGCTGAGCCGAAAAGCAAAGCTCTCGATTTACAAGTCGATCTACGTTACCTACCCTCACCTATGGTCACCAGCTGTGGGTGGTGACTGAAAGAATGAGATCGCAGGTACAAGCGGCCAAAATGAGCTTCCTCCGCAGGCTGGCTGGGCTCTCACTCAGAGACCGGGTGAGGAGCTCTGCCATCCGGGAGGAGCTCGGTGTCGAGCCGCTCCTGCTCCAGGTCGAGACGAGCCAGATGGGGTGGTTCGGGCATCTGGTCAGGATGCCCTCCGAGCACCTCGCGGGCGAGGTGTTTTGGGCACATCCCACCGGGAGGAGACCAAGGGGCAGACCCCGTACCCACTGGAGAGACTATGTCTCACAGCTGGCCGGGGAAAGACTTGGGATCCTTCCAGGTGAGCTGGAGGATGCAGCCGTGTTGAGAGAGGCCTGGGCTGCCCGTTTGAGGCTGTTGCCCCCGCGACCCGACCCCGGAACAAGCGGAAGATGACGGAACGGAACGGAGTGACGTCTTTTCAATATTTAAATTAGTCAAACTTCACAAATATTAAATACATACGTCACTCATTTACTCCTAATCATAGAGACGCAACATCCTTTGACCAAAATTGTCTGTTCTAAATGATGTTTGACTAAGCTGTTTCTTCTATTATTTTGACAAAGCCCGACACATTTCCATCAGATGAGCATCGACACTGAGCGCATGTATTTGTTTTCCTCAGACATCCATCACTAAGGCATGCTGAGATCAATTTCTAGGTCGCATACTGGGATAATAGGGAAAAAGAAATGTTGGATCGGTCTTTATTCAGTAACCATGAACTCCACTTGGAAACTTCAAGCAAAATAATAGCAGGACCAAGACCTATTTAAACACTTGTTAAAAAAATGGATTGTACAATCAAAGATGCAATTTTTTGCTCCACAGGTTAGCTTAAAAGGCTTAATAATTCCCATCTTGTTAACCTCCCATGGTAAAACTCGACACTTTTTAGTGTGAAGTGATTTATGTTAATACTAATCACACTTTTTTTATATTATTTCACTAATGAGGGACACTTTTACTGTGCTCCATTTAAAATTTTACTGTAAAAGTATTTAATCATTAAATATTTTTTTCTTATTATTTTGAATGCCTTTGTCCATCAATGGAATATAAGTGACTTTGGAGCTTTTCTCGGGTAATTAGCAGCGTGGACAGGCGCAAGGCAGGATAAAACCTGAAAAAGTCACCATGGGTGGGCCAGTAAGAGACAGACAACAAAACATGTGCGCTTTCTCCACTGTTGACAATTTAAATGGAACAGCCAGCCTTTCTGCATGTTTTTGGTCAGTGAGAAGAATGAAGAGTACCATTGCAATCCCCATGCACTGACTTTGATATTCATTTAGTTAACCCTATTTCTGAAACATACAAAAAAAAGACTTGATGGCTAGTGAGGGCTAAAATTTATGGCTTTGTGGAGGAGGTCGAAGAAAGTTACATCGTTCCCCTGCCAAGCAACAACATTTATGAATACAACCCCTGATATTTGCTGAATGCATGTAGCAAAACCAAAGATATAAATCTGCTTTTTAAAAACTTTGTAAATAAAACCACTTAAACTTCACAGACTTATTATTGAATACTTAATGTTACAAGATTGTTTTGATTTAAGTGATACAATGACTGTTGTGACAGAAAAAAAAATCTTTGTAACGAAGAAGTAACTGATTGCCTGGTTTGTTCAACAATAATGAGCTTAGTACTTGTGTCTGACATGTGAAGCGAAACTACAGCAGTCAAACACGTCTTTCATAATAGCATTTGAAAAATCTTGCTGTACTGGGAATACAACAGTTCTTATTGGTCAAATGATCATTTGATTACAGAACAGGAAAACAAAGATTGGGATCGTTTGTGGTTCCATTCCATCGTCTTCCGCTTATCCAGGGCCGGGTCGCGGGGACAACAGCCTCAGACAGGAATCCCAGGCTTCTCTCTTGTTGTGTCAAGCTTATATTTTTTATCATTTCGTTTGTAAAATTTTACTCTATCTTCTGGATCTGGTGAGATAAAAATATAACTGACCTACTGAGTTGGTATGTTAAAGGTCCCCTATTATGCAAAACTGACTTTTATGAGGTTTTAACCTTTTATTTTACTTAGTACTACCCCAAACAATCCCCCAAAGTGTGTTTTATTGTGATTCATGCTATTTTGAGATATTTAAAGTCAAAGTAAGGGGCGTGTTCTCCAAACCTCTAACGACTGGTGTAACATAGTGACGTACATCTGTTTTTTGTTCAGCCCCCTGCAGCTCAAACACCCTCCCCCACTTCTACCTGCTCTCCACCCTGATATCCACCCATTTCCGTGCTTCATTCTACTGTGAAGCACACCTCGCCCCTCCCGCTCCACGCTGTGCTGGGTGGGTAGGGAAATCACAATGAATGACAACCAATCGCAACCAACGGGGCGGGTCCCGGGAAAAAAAAAAAAAAAAAGACTGAAACAAGCTGTTTTGACTTCCGGGTCTGAAACTGCGCTCCTAAACAGGGTAGTATTTAAAAACTATTGTGTTGAGATTGTGGCGGAATGTAAAATTATGCATATCAGATACATAGCACAGGATAAAATAAGGGAAAAAAAGCATAATAGGGGACCTTTAATAAAAAATCGATATTAGGAACCGATGGTCTGCATCTTCAAAACTCACAACTACAAACAGAAGTTCAACGGTCATGAGCAAAGTGTAAGAAAAAAAAAATCTTTTGTATTAAACTATTCTAAAGCAAGTTTTTTCCCCTGTTCTTTCCATAAATAATGTATTTATCTATGCATAGAAAAAGAAATTTGAAACACTACCCCTTTCGGTTTATTTGTATAACTGATCTTTGTTTGTTGGAATAATTTGATAGTTAAAAAGTAGCCAGGAGAATTTATAGATCAAATCTACAAATAAATGTTTTTTTTTCTTCCTTTTTAATTTATATCAAACTGTAGTGCTGAGAAAATAAGTGCACAACTCTAAGACCGTGTATTCAGATGAAGATTGCAACTTGCAAACAGATGGGATAACCACAGGACAGTGTTTCTGTTCATGACTCATTTGCACATTAGCAGCATTTGACAGTCCAAAAGTTCGCCTGTTTTGAAGGAGGGAGGCCAGTTTACTGTCCTAAAGTGATAAAGCAAACGAAGTACACACAGTAGTGTTTGGATGGCTTTCAAATCAATCATTATCACCCATATGGGGATCATATTAACATAAATTCATTTTCTGTTTGCCCCGATGATTGTCATCTACACTCAACAAAAATATAAACGCAACACTTTTGTTTTTGCTCCCATTTTTCATGAGATGGACTTAAAGATCTAAAATTTATTCCAGATACACAATATTACCATTTCTCTCAAACATTGTTCACAAATTTGTCTAAATGTGTGATAGAGAGCACTTCTGCTTTGCTGAGATAATCCATTCCACCTCACAAGTGTGCCACATCAAGATGCTGATCTGACATCACAATTAGTGCACAGGTGTAACTTAGACTGCCCACAATAAAAGGCCACCCTGAAATGTGCAGTTTTGTCTCACAGCAAAATGCCACAGATGCCACAAGCATTGAGGGAGCGTGCAATTGGCATGCTGACAGCAGGAATGTCAACCAGATCTGTTCCTCGTGCATTGAATGTTCATTTCTCCACCATAAGCCGTCTCCAAAGGCGTTTCAGAGAATATGGCAGTACATCCAACCGGCCTCACAACCGCAGACCACGAGTAACCACACCAGCCCAGGACCTCCACATCCAGCAGGTTCACCTCAGAGATCGTCTGAGACCAGCCACTCACACAGCTGCTGAAACAATTGGTTTGCACAACCAAACAATTTCTGCACTAACTGTCAGAAACCGTCTCAGGGAAGCTCAACTGCATGCTCATCGTCCTCATCGGGGTCTTAACCTGACTCCAGATTGTCGTCGTAACAGACTTGAGTGGGCAAATGCTCACATTCGATGGCGTCTAGCACGTTGGAGAGGTGTTCTCTTCACGAATGAATCTCGGTTTACATTGTTCAGGGCAGATGGCAGACAGCGTTTGTGGCGTCGTGTGGGTGAGCGCTTTGCTGATGTCAATGTTGTGGATCGAGTGGCCCATGGTGGTGGTGGGGTTATGGTATGGGCAGGCATCTGTTATGGACGAAGAACACAGGTGCATTTTATTGATTGCATTTTGAATGCACAGAGATACCGTGATGAGATCCTGAGGCCCATTGTTGTGCCATACATCCATGAACATCACCTCATGTTTCAGCAAGATAAGGCATGGCCCCATGTTGCAAGGATCTGTACACAATTCTTGGAAGCTGAAAATGTCCCAGTTCTTGCATGGCCAGCATACTCACCGGACATGTCACCCATTGAACATGTTTGGGATGTGCTTGACCGGCGTATACGACAGCGTGCACCAGTTCCCACTAATATCCAGCAACTTCGCTCAGCCATTGAAGAGGAGTGGACCAACATTCCACAGGCCACAATAGACAATCTGATAAACTCTATGCGAAGAAGATGTGTTGCACTGCATGAGGCAAATGGTGGTCACACCAGATACTGACTGGTTCTGAGTCCCCAGACCGCCTATAAAGCAAAAACAAAATGCACATTTCAGGGTGGCCTTTTATTGTGGGCAGTATAAGGAACACCTGTGCACTAATCATGATGTCAGATCAGCATCTTGATGTGGCACACTTGTGAGGTGGGATGGATTATCTCAGCAAAGCAGAAGTGCTCACTATCACACATTTAGACAAATTTGTGAACAATGTTTGAGAGAAATGGTAATATTGTGTATCTGGAATGAATTTTAGATCTTCAAGTCCATCTCATGAAAAATGGGAGCAAAAACAAAAGTGTTGCGTTTATATTTTTGTTGAGTGTATGTGCCTGTAGGAGAAAATAGCAATTTCAAGTGATCTTGTTTCCCTGCAAAAACATAATGAAAGTTATTAGGAGTGAACATTAAACCAATCATAAGTATTTTTTTCTAGTTTGGAAATAAATGATGTGTGCTATGTAACTCAAATACAGAGAATCAGTGTTGTGTGTAATAATACTATTTATATAAAAAAGAGAACATAATCCAAAGGTATGTTTAAAAGCTTTTCTAAAATGTTGTACTTTTTTGGAGTTTTACAACCTTTCCATCAACTTAAACAAGTCTGACACAATTTTATCTGTTTTCCATCTAACCATATCTGCTGCATCTTCTTCAGTCATGCCAACTATCTTCATGTCTTCCTTCACTGTATCCATGAACCTCCTCTTTGGTCTTCCTCTAGTCCTCTTTCCTGGTGGTTCCAAACCTAGCATCCTTCTGCCAATGTACTCTCTCCTCTGCACATGTTCAAACCATCTCAGTCAGCCCTCTCTGACTCTATTTCCAAAACCTCTAACATTTGATGTTCCTCTGATGTACTCACTTCTGATCCTGTCTATCCTGGTCACTCCCCAGGGGATCCTCAGCATCTTCATCTCTGCTACCTCCATCTCTGTTTCCTGTCTTTTCCTCAGTGCCACTGTCTCTAGACCAAACAGCATGGCTGGTCTCACCACGGTTTTGTCCACTTTCCCTTTCATTATAGCTGAAACTCTTCTGTCACACATAACACCTAATACTGCACACGCTTCTTCACCTCTTTTCCACACTTTCCATTGCTCTGGACTGTTGATACTATGTACTTAAAATCTTCCACATTCTTTAAAGAAAACGGTGACAATCTAGCATATTTTTTTAGTGTCATTGGAGATTTTTGGGGTCTGTGACGTGGAAGCACTCTGTGTAGCCTGTTCTCAACTGGCAGCACCTGCTGCTGCTGTGGCCCCTCCCAAAGTGCTGCATTTGGGAGGGGCCAAGTGTTGAGAGGGTGGGGCGAGAGTTCAGAGAGAGAGGAATTCGTTCGTGTTTGGGAGAGAGAGAAAAATTTGTCTGTGTGTGTCTGTGTGTGCTTGAGAGAGGACGGGTTTGTTCAATATTGCACAACTTAGTAACATTTTAGATTTAAACACAGTTAAAGGTGTCCATGGAATATCAAACTACTACACTAATGCGCCTCAAACTAATCTTTTCCTTTTTGATAGAAACTACTCGGCATCAGGTAAGATGGGAGAGGACAAAGTAAATTGATGGTTGTTAGATGGAGAAAGGACTGGTGCAGACCCCCTTGGGGAGGAACTCTCATGTCAGGTTTCAATATATACCACAAGGCAAATTTGGCACATAACTTTTCACCGGGCCTAAAATGAAATCCCTCTGTTCCAATTTATCAACTTTTACATTATCAGACATGGTGTATGTGGTAGGGGAATTGAAATCATAAATTAAATCACCGGCACCTCATTCCTGCCATAAAGGCACTTAGAAAGAGTTTACAGTGAAACTGATTGGAATAAATCCAAACTGAAAGCCCACAAAATTTCAACATGGTGAAAATAAAATATTGTTTTAGTGAGGATTTTCTCTCCAAAACATGGTGAGTGTAGTAGCTTTGCATTAAACATGATGCAGTGGGTTAAAAGTAGAGTGAATACAAATGGATGGTAGCAGTATTGCCATTCTGGCGTCTGACCAGAGAAGCGAACCGGTATTAATTACCGAGTGCGGAAAATGAGCAGCAGATGTGTCGGTAGGTGAAAATCAAATAAGAGTGAAAATGGAAGAAATTTAATGTGAATCTGTCAGATCTGGCAAATTTCCAAACATATGGAGCCAGAAAAAAGGTGAGATGTGACTGAGACAGAGGAGCTGCTATGAGCACAGGTGGTCGTTATGACAACTGTCTTCCAGATTAAACCAAATCATTCTGAATAAATTTTAAAAGGAAACGGAAAGAACAGACTTGCTAAGCCGTGGAGTCATGGAAGTCATTTAATTTTCATTTGTTTCGATATTTAAAATACAAAATGAGAACCAAAGTCATTTCAGACGATACAAACACTCACACATCCTAAGTACTAAATATGCAAAGCTAAGTACACATTTAGAGAGAAAATAAATGTAGACTAAGTGCTGAGTGTGAACATTTGCAAAGACCTCTGACAACGATAGCTACCAGTCTGAGCCATTCATAGCTTTGGCTTCATGTTTAAAGAATAAAACTAAGGACAGAAGTCAGTCCCTCTCCACCTCCAGAGAAAAATAATGTGATTTGTACTCCTTTTGGAATCTTAATGCATCCCTACTGATGTTTTTGTGCAGATTTTCCTGTTCTACCATTTTATGCAGCCATAAGCTACTTAGAATACCTGCAAAAATCAGTGAAAATCTTGCTTCTGTGAGTAAAACATAGTTAATTTGGACTCATGTTCAAACGTAGTCGTGTACCTAGATGGCAGTACCTAAAATGTGTGTACTCACAAAATTGATCACACAAGTACATTAATTGATAGTTCAACTCTTTAGTAGAGACAACAAAACATAGAAAAATAGGAACAATAAAACACCGTAGAAAATTAATCCCACAAAGCTTAATCAAACTAGTTTGGTCATTAGTGCTTTCTCAGTTTGTGTAATTCCATTTCTTATCCCTAACGGGGTCGTGGGGCAGCCTATCCCGGCTGATTTCACGGGAGAGGGAGCGTACACCCCGAACAGGTTGACAGTCTGCTGTGGGGCCCCACACAATTATCAACGCACACTCTTCCCTAGGGGCAATTTAATAGTGCCCAATCAACCTAAAATGCATGTTTTCAGAGGTTGGGAGGAAACTGCAGAAACTAGAAAAAATCCACACATTCAAGGGGAGAACATGCAAACTCCACACAGAAAAGACAGTGGTTAAAGCCTCACACCCACTCTGGGAGTCGAACCCCAACCTTCTTGCTATGAGGCCACCATGTTAACCACTGCACCAATTACTTCCAATTACCAAGAATAATATTCAAACTGGGTGGCACGGTGGCACATTGGGGATGAGGCTTGGAACACTGGCCTTTCTGTGTGGAGTTTGCATGTTCTCCCCATGTTTATGTGGGTTTTCTCTGGGTATGCCAGTTTCTTTCCACCATCCAAAAACATGCATGCTAGGTTGATTGGCCCCTATATGATTATCTTAGGTAAGAGTCCATGTATGTATGGTGGTATATGTGTGGCGCTTAATGTTTTACTGCTTATTGTTTTATGTATGAGATTTCTGCTATTACAAATTAATAAGATACTCTTGCAAAAACAATCTACGACATACAGCACTACCGTACTGGATTCAATTGTAGCTGAGAAATGTCTTCCTTCTTGCAAATGACTTAAATTACCTCTAAATCTGACGGTTGAGATCTACAAGCTTGCTACTGTGTCAATTTAGCAATCTATGTTCTCCTATTGACACAGATGCTCTCTGCAGAAACTTGACTCCACATCGCCCTTCCAGTGTTTTTATGAGTAATGACCTGTTACATCGGTGATCCCCCCCTGCAGCTCTAATCACTCAAGTGATGATACACTGGCAGCCTGCTGGGATAAACTACCACTGAGCAGTAATTACACAGGTCTAGTGTCCTAACTGTGCTGATACGGGTTGTGCTCACCTACAAACAATAAAAAGAAGAGGGCACAGAAGACTCAACTCAGCCTATGTGATTTCTATAGAGTCAGGAGATTAACAGTTAAATGCAAAATAGAATGAGGCCCTGATTTTTGAGATGCATCACTGCCGCATTGGAGCATGTCCTTCATGTTAGAGTATTTACTAGAAAAATAATAATGTCAAATTCATGTAAATTCAAGGGGAAATAGATCAGAACACAACATTTTGTAAAATAAAATAAAAAATTTCACATGGTCACATTGATCATTGGTTTTCAGCGTATTTTTCTCTGTTTATGTATATTTTCACATCAGGTTCATCAGTTTCCTCCCGTTGGCCAAACACATACATGTTCAGCTAATTGGTCACTCTAAATTCTCCTCAGTGCTCATCCTAAGTGGTTGTTTGCCTTTGCCTGGGATGAACTGATGACCTGCCCAGTTCTTGCCTGCAAAGTTGCTGCAATGGGCTTCAATCCTGCACATCTCCAGTTTTGTTTTGGTCTTTCAGGAATATTCTTTGGATTATTCATTCTCATGCTAATGAATAGTTTCATAAACATTATTTTAAGACTTTTTAATCCTGTTATTTGGCTGCTGAATGTAACGCACACAAACTATGATTCACAATTATGCCATTGTTAGGGTTTAATAATATATAAAAAAAAAATATTAAAAATTTCAGTCTGCAATTTAAAATGCATTCCTATTTTTCTTGAGTTGTTTAACGACCTTATACATATCAGTTTTTAATGTACTGTTTTTGTATTACTATTATTATTAAAAAGCAGTCTCTTTCAATTCTAAAAGCTGCAAATTATGTTTGTGTCTATTTGGTTTATTCACTATATCGACATTAAGCTCAAAAAATCAAATAAAATGACAAATGTAGTACCCTTTTAATTTTTATTTCTACTTTGTAGCGTTTTTTTATACTTATAGGCTGTCAAAATTCCCACATACCCACTAATATGGGTGGCACCTTTGATTTGGTGTCTTCCCAAATCGTCCAGGTTTTTCCTTGTCAGGACATCTGCAGAGATGACATCAGTGGATGCACCCAGCTGATAGGCCATTGGGAAATACTGAATAGGGCATTGAAGAAGAGATTAGGGTTCTCTTGATTTTCTTAGGTCATTTTTGAGTTGTAGTTTTTTTTTTTTCTTCTTTGTTGGTAAACAGTATTTGCAAAACTCGTGTCCTTTCATTTTCTTATTTTCGCTTCATCACCAGTTAACCAGCATCATTGTGTGTGCCTGCCATACTTCTAGACCTAGTACGGTACACTCACATTGTGACAATAAAGAATCTTGAATCGTGAGAAAACGAGAAGACGAAAGTTAAATGGAATGGAATTTTTAAAATCAGAGTTTCTGTGTCGCTAAAATTTTTAAAAATATTTTTGGGCTAAAACTTTTTTTTGTTTCTTCTAATGTAAGTTTTGTTCATTTTTGCAATTTATCTTGAAAATATCGAGAATAGGACACTTACTTCCTACAAATATATTATAGTTCACTTTGCAGTATGATTATTATACTGAAACACATTAGAAACACAATTTAAAACAGAAATTACACCTGAGATTATTTCTTATAATTACTGGTGGTCTTTCAAATTGAGCTCTTTTTAAAATTTTCTTTCACTTGCACATCACTGCCCCTGCTACGCTAACTAGCTTTCTGAAATTGCCTACAAAATTTTCTTTTTTAGTGAATGATGAAAGAACCAAATTGTGCCGTTTTGATTTCACCGATTCTTTGAGCAATCACAGACTTTTTTATGATGATTACAACCAAAAAAAATAAAGAAACCACTCGCCAAAAACGTGATTGTTTTTTCTTTGATTATGGTTGATTACCTCGGCTTTTACCTTGAGTAAACTCAAGCATGACAGATTTTGCTGGCTAACTCTGTTTGAAAAGCATAATTTTGTCCCTTATTTTTGTAAACATAAGCTAGCAAAAAAAAATGAAACAACTTAATTGTCGGTGTGTGTTCTTAACTACTGCGGTTTGTATTGGAACACAATCTCATCAAAAACAGTTCTCTCTCGTCTGATCTTGATTTTATCATCAAGATCAGACAATGGTAAAATCTTTTTCATATCTACCTTGTTTTAATAGCCTGATCTTAAATGTCATAAAAACCAATGTTTTATATAAATAAAATTGGACTTCATTTGAATTATTCCACTTTCCATTATTTATCTACAAGCCACGTCTGTGGATGGAAAATATTTAAATGAGTTGTATTTTCTAAACAATTAATAAAAAACTCAATATGCTGTGATAAATTAATTTAAACTGAGGTTGAATGAGATTTTCTCTTGTTAACCTTGACTATAACGAAATACTTGGTAGTTATGATTGAAGTTCATTTATGTAGTCTAATTTTTTATTGCATATGTTTAATTATAAAAAATAAGAGCAAAAAGCCTCTTAAATCTAGTGGTGGATGAAGTACTCACTTTTTGTACTTAAGTATAAAAGTACAGTCAATTAGGCAAAAAAAAATACTTAGGTAGATTTTTTTATTGGTACTTGTCCTTAAGTAAAAGTACAAAAGTAATTGGTGTAAATTTGACTTTTTAAGTAAAAAGTCAACTTTTTATCTAAATATAAACACAACGAACAACAATCTTCTGACTCTTTTTCAATTTTTGCCATATTTGATTTTGGTTTTTTGGGGTGAATAACTGCGGAGACTATTTACTCTGGGTTCTAATTGGTCCTCGATTCATTACTTTTTCTCCCTCTTGAAGACCGCAGGCAATCAACTGCTCCCTCTCGGCTTCAAGATGCGCTAAAAAAAATTGTACATTTTTCAAACGTCTGAAAATGTGACAAAAAAATGCAAAACACACTTAAAATGAAGGGGAGTAAAAGTACAGATATTTGCTGTAAAATAAATAAATGAATTACTCTATTCATCCCCCACCGGGGAAATTTGTGTGCTGCACTCCTTACACTGCAGCAGGCTGCCCTTTGATGGCACCAATGGTGGGAGAACTGGGCGTTAGGTGTCTTCTCCAAGGACCCTAGTCAGTGGCCTCGGTGGGAATCGAACCCACGACCTTCCGGTTCGTGGGCGAGCACTTTAGCGCTGAATCACCGTCTCCCACAATGTAGTGAAGTAAAAGTAAAAAGGACAGGTCTCAAATTTTACTTAGGTAAAGTACAAATAAACAATTTTTTACTTACAGTAACATAGTACATCTACTTCGTTACGTTCCACCACTCCTTAAATCTGCTTGATATATTGCAACAAATTCAATGAATGTTTAAAAGAAATAATGTTTCTATACAGTATTAGGTGGGTTTTTGTATTCTCATCAGAAAGTTTTTTTGTCAGCAATCCCAAGTGTGTTAGCCCAATCCAATCTGTGGCAAACTAAAGTTTGAAGTCTATTGGTGTCGGTGTGTGTGTGAACACACAGTGAGACAGTGTTTTGAGACCATTCTTGAGGTGGAAATAGTTTCAGAAAGGCGTTTAAGGTGCGAAACTCAAATACCTGCTGAGAGTAAAATTAAAAACCAAGGTCAGTGACAACAGCAGGAAAAAGGATTGTCCATAGAAGACGATGTGGATTTTAGCTGATGAGCATGTTTGATGTGGGTTGCCAACAGAGACCGAACACACTCTCATGGAGCCATTAGGATGTAGGAAGCAGTGACTCATTCACCCCTTATCTCATTCAGACAGCCGTAGCAAGCGGTGGCGATAATAAAAATGACAACCACAACACAATTATGCATGCTATACTGCTACTTTACCTAAAAAAAAAAAAAAAAAAAAAAAAAACAAAAAAGAAAAGAATGCTATATTTAAAAATTCCTGGTAACTTGTCCCAGACTCTTCATAAAAGTTTGTCGTTAACAGTCAACCAGAAGCCGGGAGTTTCACCTCACTACACGCACATGTACAAAGAGGGGTGGTTTTGTAGGATAATAATTCTTATCTCCAAGTAAATAGATAAACCAAATATGTTAATAGTCCGAAAATGTAAAATTTGCTGAAAAAGCTTATAAATACATTCATTCAGTTTCACTTCCATATTTCACCACATTTCTAGTTCTTTTCGCTCCCTGCTTAGTCCTGCTCCCGATTATGTACACAGCATAGCCCAAATTTTGTCTGAGGCTGGAAACACAGTGTAATGTCCATCTAAAGAGACATGAAATTAGCAACATGTGTGCATATTCTTTTTTTATTGTGCTTTGGTGCTTGCATATAAAAACGACTCCTCCTGCTGTGCTCTCGTTACACATTCAATCCCTATTCCAACACAGAAAGTGTAATGTGGCATGTGGGTGTAACGGAGAGCAAATTCTGTGGTCAAGAACAAGTTGGAATTTGATTATCATTTGTTTTAGTTTTTTTCAAGTTTTATTAGTTTTTTTTCCCCAAACATTAAAACATTTTCTTGACATTCAAGAAGAAAACAACATGTACATGGTCTGAAAAACTGGATACTGTTTTTGACGTTCTCTTTGCATAATACCCCTTCCTTAAATTTTAAAAGGATGCCATCTGTCTCAAACCCGCAGTTGGGTACGATTTCACCTCGACTCTGAGTGCTGCACAGATCTCGAGGTGAACATAAGAAATACAATGAGAAAACACACCTGACGTGCATAACCAAACAACCTCCACAATAAGTCCTTATGAATATGGGAGTTCAATGATGGCTATCTTTTTGTGTATATTACATGGTATTGTTCACTTGTGTTTTCAGTTCAGCTGTGACACACCTGCCGAGAGCTGTTAGAAAAATTGTAGACAAGACAATGATATGATGTGTGTAATCTGACAGCTCCCATGCTGTGCCCATCATTCATGTCACTGCTGGGGTTGTGTTGGTTACTGCCGTGGAGCACAATGGACTCCGGTACGATCAACAGCACACTATTTTATTCCCTGGAGCTGTGAATTTACAACCAAAATCTCAGATTTTTGATTCCAAAAGTCTTCTAAAAAACCCTATTTGACAACACATTTATAAAGTGTGTGTGAGTAGAATTTTAAAAAGGTTTAAAATCTTAAACAATTACTACATGTGTTTAGAGTGTGTCGAGTTAAACTGTTTCGTTGTCCACGCTGACTGTGTGGGAAAACGTCTCTGTCTTATACCGATCACGAAAAAACCTTGGTTCAGTTGACGGTCCTTGCCCTGGATTTAAGAAGCCTTCTGTCAGGGGGCTTGGTGGCAAAACATCCATGTGCAAAGAGTCCATCATGATGCAAACTGACCTGTCCTTGCACTTGCTGATGCAAACATTTAACATAGATGGCAATTTCTCCTAATGGTCTGTTGTGCTACGCGTTTTTAATGGCTACATCTCTTTTTATGCCACTTGACAAGGTAAAGTGAAAAGTCAAGGTACATCCTTTCTCAAAAAGGGGTAACTATAAGATAATGGTCAGTAGCTTTATAATTCAAGATTTAGTTTTTGTAAAAACATAGCATTCGAAGTTAGGTGAGGTTGATTGGCCACTGGGAAATTGCCCCTAAAAATGGTTGGTTGTCTATGTGTAATGGATCCACAAAAGATCCATTGGAGGCGTATCCTGCCTCTCAAACTGAAATCAGGCGGGATTGGTTCAGGCGCTTCCCGTGACCCTGCTAGAAATAAGTGGTTCAGAAGATAAAACGAAACAAAACCATTCCATTTTTTTTTCCCCCAAAACCTGTGCAGAGCGTCCTACACCTCTCACCTGCTAAGTTAGCTTTGAAAGCCTCTCAGACGCCTGATGATTTACAAATGATGAAAGTTGTTTGGAAAATTAGATAAAATAAGACATGTTGTCTTAATTGCTTGCTTACTATTAGGGGCAAGTTTTGGCACTCAATCTGCATGTTGAAAAAGGAAACGAACACAATTACAACAAATATTCCAAAACCTTTTTTGTATGGTGATTGTAATCCCTGTAGTTTTTGGGGTTTTTCAACTTGTAGCTTCAATTTTGCTGGATGCATTTTTCACTACATCTCAGAATAATAAAGGGGAAAAACAAAAATTTCAGCTCGTATTACCAAAAAAGTTTTATTTTAAGACATGTTAAAGATCTTTAACTTAATTGCTGGAGATTTTTTTGTTTTTGATTCCAAATATTCTGTTACCGTACAGCTGCCTTTTTAAGTTAACAAAAACATCTACATGTATTTTCCTGTTATCCTACGCTTTTATTTTTTCTGAACTATCCCCAGTAACAAACAAGCATTAGAGAAAAATACCTTTCCTGACATATAACTGTTCAGGTAGAGCCGTGATGTTTGGTTGCTAGGTTTCTATCAGCTATATTACACTATCCCAAGCTAATGAGCATTTTAATGATGGTAAAAGGGCATTCAGAAAATACGTTTTAAAAAAAAGATCATTGTCCTATTTCACATATTTAATGAAAATAAACGTAATGAGACCTGTTTACTAATGGTTTACCTTCCCACAATGTTTAAAAAAATTACTTTTTTGTGTTCATGCCAGGGTACAGGGGGGCAGAGAAAAGTACAAAACAAGCAAAAAACAATAACTAACGCACTTTTTCAGGAAAAAAAAAAAGAAACTAACAACAGCATGTATTGTCATTTTATATGATATAGACACCACTGCTTAAAATTTGTTATACAAATGAGGTTGTTAGCAGAAATTCTATCAATAGGACTAGACTATCATTCTATACCCCTCCCATCCAAGTGAGGTGATTAATTAACAACCCTACCTTCAACTACTAGCAATACTCTACTGGCACACTTGGCCTATCACAGCTAAGCAGTACTTTTAAAAACCTTTTATATTCTCCCCAGCAGTCTCTAAAAGTGCGCCAGCAGCCTTCCTTCCACCCATCTACGGCCGATATTTCACTAGCTCATCTCCCAACATTTCAGTCTGTTGTTTTTTTCTCTGCCCAGATGGTGGACAGCGTAGGACATCGGGCTCTTTTCAACACCTACCCGTTTACCACTTTCTGCCACATTTTTACTCTCCAGTTAGCTCGCTTTCCAGTCTCGGGTTCAATGCCTCTTCATCCCAGAAGAAAATCCCTTCTTCAACTAGATCTCCACAAGGTTTCTTATATTTTTTTTTCCCCTGATCAGGGTTTTTTTCTGGGGAATTTTTTTTCACTCCAAAAGAGGGTGGAGGCATAGTAGCTGTAGGTCTTCTTTTCTCTTCCAGCCACCACCAGGGACACCCAATCATCTAATTAATCGTTCCTCTTCGTGAGCACATTCATCCTACATGGATATCATGCCAGGATCTACCATGCCACAGCTCTACTGAATTCTGTACTCAAAAACATGTTAGTTAAACAGGTCTCTTGAGTATCTCCTGATTTAACTGTATAAGACTGGTTGGTTGAGAAAATGTTTCACTCAGAATTGAAGTACATTTTATGTTATCGATTTGATAAAAGTTTAGACAGATAGTTTTCAGCTTATCAAATGGTGTTCATCAGAAATATAACATTTTACAAAAACTTATGACATTATTTTGGCTTTTCTCCCCCACAAGCAGAACTTTCTCAAACACTTTTTGTGAAACTCACGGTAAATATTCCCAGAACTTTTTAACTGCAAAAAGTGATGGTAACAGCTATTTCTTTCATCTGAGGCTTTTGCCAACAAGTCAGATCAGGAACTAGATATACATGCAACAAACTGTGCACTTGCATAACTCATGCTTTAGTTTGATGTTTCGTTCAGACTTCTTCAACACTTTAAAGACTTCTGTAAAGTTGCAATTTATAACATAACCCAGAAAAGCAAAAGTAAAATGTTTAAACATTGTAATTGCCTAGGGAATTCTACTTTTTGTTTCTTGTTCTTTTTTTTTTTTTCCAATTTGACCAGTAGAGCTTCCATATATGGTTGTTATATCAGATAGTTGAACAGACTATGATAAAAAATCATTTGGTTAAGAAAATGAAAACGTTTTTGACATTGACATTGGTTTTCTGGATAAATCTTCTATTATTGCTTGGATTTCATAAAACAAGTGTTCTTAGTTGTATGGATGATGGAAATCATCCCTACAGGTGAGAGGTGGGGTACATGCTGGACAGATCCACGTCTACCGTAAAGCCACATATGTATAATGCCGTATACTGCAAGGGCAGACAACCAACCAATGCTTGGTTCTCTTGATAATTCAAACAGGAGACTCTGCCATTTCCTCGTTCTCTCTCTTCTTTGTGGACCAAAAGACTTTTTTATCAGTTTTTGACAAAATAGTTGCTTAGACTATTTTGTCAAAAATAGTCTACATTTTTGACAACTTATACTTATATGTACATACTTATACATGTGTGACAGTGGGATTAAGCTTGCGTTCCTGTAGAAAGCACATGCATATATCGGTTAAAAGTTTAACCGATATATGCATTGTACTTCATTGTACTCAAAGTCAATGTTTATTTACTCTGGTTCAATGTCCACTGCACAGCATTGAGTCACTCCACTTGTTTTCAAGATAAAAATTATTTTATTTGTACAAACAGGTAAAAATTTTGATTGCCATTAAGTCATTTCAGGTTACACTAAATTCCGAGCTTTAATTTACCATGTAAGATAAAAAGTTTGGTGCTTGCATGATCCCCTTGAACTTGTATTTTTGTCCTGAACGCATTAGCAGAGTTATTCCTCATTTTTTTAAAATATTTTGATATTTTGCTAGAGGAAGACCAAAGAGGAGGTTCATGGATACAGTGAAGGAAGACATGAAGATAGTTGGCGTGACTGAAGAGGATGCAGCAGATAGGGTTAGATGGAAGAAACTGACTTGCTGTGGCGACCCCTGAAGGGAAATGCCGAAAGGAGAAGAAGAAGATTTTGATATTTTGCAACAAATTGAGTTTCCAAAAAAACTTAGACTAAATACACTGAAAAAAGTCTACAAATCCATCATGGCCCCATAATTAACCCAAGTGACTGCTGTTGGAAATGATAAAAACAAGAATTAAAACGATTGCTTTTGCCTGAGTTGATTTCTATTTACAATCTCTTCAAATCATCATTGCAAAATGCAGACATCATGTAGAAGCATCAGCACCCCATGGTATATATGGCATTATCAACAATTATATGCAAATTGCAAATGGCAATGGATTACCTCTGGAAGATTTTTGTCAGTAATTAGATGCCAGGAGGCAGGATGGTTGATACGGCACACCAACAGGAATCAGTGGCTTGTAGGTAAAGTGACATATGAGACTGATTGCTGGAATGTAGAAACATTGAGCATCCTAGTCAAGCCTCAACTTATTCCTGTAGATTTTTTAAAAAATATATATTTTCACATAAAGTTAAAACACAGAAAAATGTAATAGTGATAACAAGCACATTAAATACATTTTTTTAAACATAAAAATGTCTAGTTTTGCAACAGTGTAGACTTGAGGTTTATTTAAATCACAAGAAAATTGTATTCATAAGTGTAATAATGAAACAGACGAAGGCCAATCCATATTATTAATCATTCGTTAAAAAATATAACGAACCATTTATTCACCATTCACCGTTCATTATTTATTCTTAAACTTTATAATTATACTATTCTTATACCATTTATTCTTATACATTTATTCTTGTACTGAATTGAACGTGCTGTTTCCTAACATCTTTTTTTCATAAGGTAATAATTTATTAACATTGAACTGACATGTAGTTTGATCACTTCTGCAGTTACATCAACTAGAAATGTCTGTTGTTATAGATTTCCAGAGCATAAATATTCATGTTGTCAGCAAATAAAACTAATTTCAGCTTTTCAGAGATTTGTATACTGTACATCATGTATATGTAGCAAAAATAGGGGAACAGAACTGATCTCTGATGGACTTCAGGTGTTATGCACCTTAATGAAAACCAGTGTTCACACATTTTTAGTGTCTACCTGCAATGTTCTCGCCGATTGCACAAGCAATCACATAAATCTGCATTTAAACCTGGGGAAAGTTGAAATTTAGCTTGAAAGTTTTTAAGTTGTTTAGCATAGCAGAGAACTGTTGAATTTCATCTTTAATAGATTGTATTACAGTGATGATCTTTTAACAAGACTTCCATATAGAACTCTATGGAGGGATAACTGTATCAAGAGTTAGCTTGCTCCTGGTTTTAGCTAGAACTTAAAACCAGGAGCAAATGAGCCAAAAAGATTTAGGTCCTTTTGGATCTAGGACTTAAATCCAAAAACACAAGCTTTAAGCCAAGCACCAATTATTCAGAAAATAATTAAAAGTCATGCTTTTCAACCAGAACTCATTGACCACTCTGGTTCTCGTTAACACTCAATAACGAGCCAGGAAGTTTATAGAGTCATAAGCATTTTGGTATTTAACTGGACATTGTATTTTTACTTAAAAAATTATATGATTTACTGGGAAATATTAGAGCATTATCAAAATCAAAGAATCATGTCAAAATCAAAGAAAATGATGTGTTTCTTTGGAGTACGAATGCTTATCTCTATCTTATTTTTGCACTATGTAGATGAGCAGGAAGTTACTTGCTTTGATCTATGAAAATGCAAAGTAATTTTTTAAACGTATCAGGCTTTGATATGACATTTTTAATCTCTAACACTACCTCCTATTGTTCGACTTTTTCTTGTAAGCTAAAATCCTAGACATCGAGAACATCTTTATGACATAAGTTTTTCATTTCAATGGATCAATTTTAATAAAAGAATGAATGCAATACATTTTCAAGGCAAAAACTCAAAGCATTTCTAATTATTCTAGGTTTATTTAAGATCTTTTTGAAGAACACAAACTTATCAGAGCTCTGCAACATTCTGGTTGGTCAAACAAGTGATCAGACTACAATTAGACAAACACATTTAGAACAAACACATGATGAACTTGTCTTTCATGAAACATGGACTGTTTTGTCCAAGATCCATTCTCTTTTGTTCTTCAGAGCGCAGTTAATTAATTAGTAGAGGTTTCTTAGAATAAAAAATCAAGGGCAGCGACTTTCAGTAACGCAATAATCGCATGCAAAACAAGACCGACTGTTAAGAACGACTGTTATAGTATAGTTATATATCGTGCTTTCTCGTATACCTAATTATTTTAATAACATAAAACCGTGAGCAGCTCATATATATGCAAGGTGCGACATGTTGTTTGCTTTGATGATATTTCTGTAATGAGACTCCTTGCATATTTAAATTCAGTTGAATGCACAAATAGTACTTCACATTATGTGAATGTTTTTTTTTAAACTCCATTTTTCTTTTCAATTTTTATTATGATCCAAACGTATTACCACTAATGTATTTAAAACCTTCAATTTTTCCATTTTTACTGGAATTTTTATTTGACATGCTTTTTATTTGAGTGGTATATTTACATAGAATAAAATAACTATTTTACATACCTCACATTGCTATATTTTAGATTTTTTTTTCAAGGTCCTCTGTTGTAAAGAGAAGTGTGTCTCCTGGTGTCAGCTAATGGACTGATGTGGCTTTACTACATTTGCAGAGATATTTCTCAATTTTTAATCTAACATTGGAGTATTGGCGTCTGCCCTTGTCGCTCATCTTCGGCATGATGCACAGACTAATATAGCCCACTGCTCCGCCTGTAAATGTGTTTAGCAAAGGACAGATAAGACCTGTCATATGTGAAATCATTTTTTTTTTTTTTTTGCCCTTCCTGGTTATTTTTTTGCTGTCATAATATCAACAGTTTATTGGTTCGCATAGATGGAGCGTTTGAATGCTACCAAAGTAATTTAGTGGATTGATTTGTAAATCTTATTGTTAAACTTTTATAGCAATGTGTAACGACAACATATATCCTCCTAAAAACATTTGCCAGCATTTGTTGCCAAGCATGCTAAAATTAGTGAAGATTGCATTTGGGCATCTTGCTTAAAAATTTCAAGCTTGAATTGTACAGGTTATAGATTTTTATTAGAAAGTATGACATTTTTCTGGCAATGTGCTCAATTAAATTCATTGACAATCTCTGCAAGAAATCAATGAACAAAAGAGAAAAGGAAAAAAGAATGTAATTTTACTTTTCGTTTTACTGATTTCTAATTGTTGACCTTATAGATGGATAGCAAAACTGTTGATTAGGCAAGTTGCTGTACTTAGCCTGATTAAATATAAATTGTGGAAGATCATTTAAATCTATCAGTAAAATGTATAAAGACAGTCATGAGTCGTTGTGGTTTGCACAAGATGAAAATGTACGCATATTCTATACATACAATATATTTATTTTTTGCATGAACTAAACTGGATTCAATATCAAAGTATACAATTAAAACAATGCATTATTTACTTTTGGAATTTTTTTCTTTCTAAAATAAGAAAGATGACGTCAACCTTGGCCGTTCACAAGCCAATCATTGGTACAACTTACTGTGGGGTCGTAACCAGTAATTATAGTCAGATTGCCACTTGACACCTTTTCTTTTTCAATTGCAACAGTAAAGTGGTTTTGTGTGAGCTGATTATAATGCCTAATGCTTTATTTTTTAGATATACGTATATACTGTAGTTTTTTTTAATGATAGTAATTTGCATACACAACAATTAAACCTATAAAATTGATTGTTTTAATGTGCTTCTTACGGCAATTTCTGCTGTGTTTGATTTTTCTTATCTTGTTTTTTACATCAACACTTTGATTTCTCTCTTTTGCCAGCCAGCTAGGTTAATTGCTGGCATCACGTAAGATGTATGAATGACATTGGACTAAATGATGCGGCAAAAAATGAATAGATGACTTTCCATCAAACGTCATGCGGGTTTTAAAGACTTTAAGCAATATATCTCTTTTTTGTTTTGTTTAAAAAAAAGATAATTATTACGTTTTCATTTTATTGTTGCAACGCTTAGCAAATTCCATAACAATGGAAATCTAGAAAGTTTCTCACTGAGATTTTCTTGGTCAAGTTGTAGAAGCAAGAGAAATTACCAAATATAAATCATCATTTTATTTATATATTCATCTAGTGTCTATGAATGGATCTAAGAAAACGCTTCCTTCTTTGAAAGCCCTTCTTTGTGTATTAGATAATCGAGCACAAAGCCTACAGCAAACAGTCTTACAAACATTTGGCACTCGGATCAAACACACATGCAGTCACTGCAATTCTTATTGTGAACAGACCAAGAGAAAAAACAGACCAGAAACAGATGGCATAAAGAAAAAAAACATTGTTTCAGCAATCAACATGTTCTATTTATGTCTAAGGAATTTGCATGGAAAACAGGACAGACAGACAATTATACAAATATCTCTGAATAAGATAAGCTACAGTTTAATTTGTGGCCTTTTATGTCTAAAAAAATGTCTTCAAACCAACGTCGAACTTTGTGGTGTGGCCACTTTTTACCGTTCAAGATATTACGGCATTTCCAGGTCAGCTTAGATATTCAATCCCTACTCTGGGTTCTGTGTCTACCTCTTGTTGGGTGAGTAGGTCTACCTCCATACCTACCTCTTATCAATGTCCAGGAGCAACAGCTCAAATTCGAGCGCTTCCTGGATGGCAAACCTCCTCATTCTTTCGCTGAATAAAATCCAGGTCATCTTGCAAAGGAAGCTCACATCAGCGTCTTGTATTCATAATTGTGTTCTTTTGGTCACCAAATCTGGGTGGTGAACAAAAAGTGAGTGTGGAAACCGAGTTCTATCATTTGGTTAAACATCTTTTTTGTTGACGCTGCACAAATCTACCTGTCAATGAATGTCCTGCTCCGTCCTTGTGCCATTCATGAACAAGACCCTGGGAGATGTGAACTCTTCACTATTGAACTCTTCCACTCTTTCCAACTACCAAAAAGAGAAGGGATACATAAGCGGGGGAACATAATCTTTGTCTTTATTAAAATTTGCTGATTAAAGTTTCCATGCTCTCATTTCCTACCCGCCAGCACGGACGTTGTCAAGGCTTGGCCCAAGTCTACATTACCATCCTTCAGCTCTTGAGCTGGCTTTGCTAACATATCAATTAACCCTGCTATGTTGCTGGGGATGCACTGTAACTATTTGGCAGGCAAGTTCTGGCAATGGAGAAGCACTCCCCTGATTTGTTACAGAACACATCATTTACTTTGACCCATTCCACTTGTTTACAGAGACAGCTCAGAGTCATTTATAAGCAACTCTGTCTATGTCCATGTAATTGGATATCGTTAGTCTTTTACCTGCAACGCTCATCACTTCCCTCAAGGCTCACTTTAAATTTAATTTTCTTTTGTTTAATTAGACATGTGTTTAAATCTTAAATTGTGTTCAGCAAGACGAGTTTCCCACTTAGTTTTTGACAGTTTATTTCAAAAGATTCTGTTTGAATCCAATTAAACAAAATCCGAACTGATCATTTTGATTGCTGTAAGAGACATTGTCTTCCATAAGTCAAATCATCTTCTTCTTCTTTTGGCATTTCCCTTCAGGGTTCGCCACAGCAAGGCAGTTTCTTCCATCTAACCCTATCTGCTGCATCCTCTTCGGTCACACCAACTACTACTGTATATCTTCCTGTCTTCCTTTACTGCGTCCATGAACCTCCTCTTTGGCCTTCCTCTAGTCCTCTTTCCTAGTGGTTCCAAATCCAGCATAAGTCAAATCTGTCAAAATAAATATGTAAAGAATGGTTAACATTATTCACAGAAATTATTGACATGAACTCTCAAAGCTTTTACCAAAGGGTTTAATTTATCAAACCCAATGGCTGATTTCTGTCAGTAATTTGGCAACCTCATATTCACAAGGGTTAAGTTGATTTGTGCAAAGAGAATTAATTGTAGATTAACCGCCTCTAATTAAAAAAACTCACTTTTGACATGATGGAATGAGAAGAGATGATACTGAACGCTTCAGTTATAAACTTTAAACAGCTAAACTACACCTACAGTACATGTGATATTTTACGCACCTGGTTGAGTCTTTATCTCGCATTTTTAATTAAATAACTTAGAAACATGCAATGCTCTTTTCATCTGCTCTTGTTCTTTTATTCAAGTTATTACATGCAAATTTATGCCACCTATGTGGTATAAGGTATCCTTCTCTTGCATGTCTCTTTTATTGAGACAGGATGTTCGGAGCTTATCCGCCAGTGCCTTGTTATTCTCATCTATTTTGCATAAAATGCTATATAAAGACCTACACATTCTTTTACATTCATTTACTGGTGTCTTATGTTATGGAGGTGTAAAACATTTTAAATAATGGGTAAATCACATGAGTTCAGCAGCTAAAAAAAAAAGACAATGACAATGCGTGGGTTTAGTTTTTCCTTTGTTTTCCTAAGAAAGGAAATGAAAATATTTTTAAAAAGCATAAATGGTGATTTAACAGTTTTCTGAACAGATCTGCAACCCACAGTCACACATTAGTGTTTCTGCTGGCTTTGAGCGCACACATTAACCCGAAAAAGAACCAGCACCATGAAACTAAGAATTCACCAGCAAGTGAGGAAAGATCTGACAAAGCTCCAAAAAACACAATCCTCGCCATTAGCTGTGAATCTTCAGCAATTAGGCAAGAAGCTACCGAGTCGACAAAATGCCAGCGAAAAATAGATAATGAACGGCTAAATTTGGAAAGCTGGCTGTTTATTATTTTCTCAGATGGTGTTTAATTTGGAAGCGGTAGACGTGACCTTTCTCTGATTACAGGAAGAGGTTGTGCACTATAAACTATACACACCATCAGCAATTAAATCTCACAGCTATTTGAAAGGCAGCATGATATTAAGAAAACATACTTTCTTTATGAACCTCTTTTGAAAAAAAACATCTGTTTCTTGACTTTTTAAAAATCTGTTGCGCAAAGCTCTCAATTTACAAGTCGATCTACTTTCTCACCCTCACCTATGATCACCAGCTGTGAGTGGTGACCGAAAGAATGAGATTGCAGATACAAGCAGCCAAACTGAGCTTCCTCTGCAGGGTGGCTGGGCTCTCACTCAGAGATCGAGTGAGGATCTCTGCCATCCGGGAGGAGCTCGGTTTCAAGCCGTCCTCCTACAGGTCGAGAGAAGCCAGATGGGGTGGTTTGCGCATCTGGTCAGGATGCCCCCCGAGGGCTTTGCTGGTGAGGTGTTTCGGGCATGTCCCACCGGGACAAAACCAAAAGGCAGACCCTTCACCTGCTGGAAAGACTATTATGTATTACAGCTGGCCGGGGAACGACTCGGGATCCTTCCAGTTGAGCTGGAGGATGCAGCCAGGGTGAAAGAAGCTTGGGCTTCCCGTCTGAGGCTGTAGCCCCTGTGACCCAGCCCCGGATAAGCAAAAGACGACGGAACATTGCTCAAGTATTTGTTTATCTCTATCCATCTGAAAGTTATTTTGAATGCCTGGGAACCACCATAATGTTAATCACATCCAACTAGATCTAAGGGAAAATGTCTTATTTTAAAATAATGTTTTATTTTCCACCTTCCATTAGTTTGCAGATTATTTGTATCTTGCAGCCAATTAGGAAAACGAAAGAAAGAATGTTAGTACTTTTGTACGCCATCAGTAAAAAGTACCAAAAAGTCTGTAGCTCTGTGCAGAAACTCTGTTGTATAGTCCCACTCTGCTCTGACTTTGTGTCTTTGCTGAATTGCTTACTCGGAATTAAGATCCCAAAGGCCTTGCTCTGTCCATTAACATTTTCAAAGTGCTGCCACAACCGGATAGATTAATTTTATTACAAAGAGTAAAATTCTTTTCATCCCTCAAAAGCAATTACAGTTCGTGTTTGGTAGAAAGTCCCTCTGCATTGGTATGCTGATAATTTCTGTTGGGATGGAAGCAGAATCATCAGATAATAAATATTACTGCCATTCCAGGGGAGTCTGACAGGTGTTGGCAGGTAGTTCAATTAGAAGTCTAATCAACTCACATTAGGCAGTTTGAACTGTTCCTGAGTGCATTTAACCCTGAAAGCACAGTCCGTTTGACCAGTGGGATTGTACTAAACCATGCACAGGCATAACTCATTTGGCCATCCCTAGCTCACTTGGAAGAGATGTACCAGGACATTGTTGAGTTAGACTCAGGCGTGGTTTGCATGTAGTGTGAGCATCAATGTTAGTGTCAGGGTTTTGGCTCAAGACCCCAACAAAACAGAAGACGAGGAAGGCAGGCGGATGGTTTAATGCCTTTTATTAACAATAATCTTAATATAACCTACAATAAAAATGAGCAGAGCTTGGAGCATGTCTGTCCCAGGTGGCAGCCACCAGGAACAGAGACGCAGCTGCTCTCAATCAATCCACTTTTAGGCCACGGACTCTCCCAAGAACTTTGTGGCAACGGAGCCACCATCTCCTGCACACAGGAGAGGGAGAGAGAGAGAGAGAGAGAGAGAGAGACAGACAGACAGACAGCAGCAGGAAAGGGCCCGGGGCCCTCACAGTTAGTTTTTTTCTCACCACAAAAGCGACACACCTTAATTAACAGGCTGTAAATGTGCCGCCCACTACTATGGGCTAACCACCTTAAAATTAACACCCACAAAGTAACCAGATTGATGGACATCTTTACGTTAAGCAAAAGCACCACTCTTGCTTGTAATCCTGAAATAGCCATACAATACTGACATGAAAATGCTCCGGCCTGATTGGTAAAACTCTATGTGAGTGAAGGCAATAGGTGGAGTGGGGATGTCATTGCCAAAGTCACAGCAAGCATGCCTTTGTGATTATCCTTCTAGTTTGGTCAGACATCCAGTCTTTACGAATGAAACCTCTTTGGAGGTTTCATTTTCTTATCAGGCCACATGGGCTCATAGTTATCAAAAAGGATCTTGATGAACTTCTAAACAATTGACTGTTCAAAAAATCTGACAAAGAGAGAAACTTACATACAAGGTTAGAAAACCTCAAAAATTGACTTGCCCAGCTCCATCATCCATGTATCGATAGTATGCCAGTGACTGCCTACACAAAGAACTGAGCACGTTCAGAAACTTGACAAGTCCACAGAGTAGAAGAGTTTAATATGTTTGCCACCCACCTAAACAACATTCTTCTAACCCAACAGGGGAGGAGTTGATCAAGTGTCCTACAAGCATTTGATGAGCTGAACTGAAATGCAGGGCATCGAGATCATACCTACAGAGGATATCAATAACAAACTCCTCTGAATACCGACATCTGCTCTCCGCTTTGCTCAGAGATGGTTGGCATGTGCGGTTAAGTCAATCATGGGATGTGGTGAGCATATTGATTTTCATGTGGAGTCTCACATGTACAAAGTATCAAATCAATGCCACCTCCCACCTTTTACCCACCCACTTCCAAACTGTCATTTAGGTATGCATACGGCATAAAAATTCATTGCTCATTTTAGTTTCACATCACTCAATAGGGCCAAGTAGAAAAAAAAAGTTGAGAAAAAAATTACATAAAGAAAGGAAATTGTGAGTCGATGAAACATATTGGATAAGTAGTCCACAGGGGGTGTGACTTTTTGAAGCAACTTTTCAAGAAATGTGGTCTGAAAACCATCACAAAGAGAAACAAAATCAATAACTGCAGAGCAGCAGCTCATCAGAGGATAAACAAAATGCTGTATAAAAGCACGCTGTCAGCCTGAAGCTTACTCATAAAGATGTGGTAAAACCAACAATCTTTGCACAAAAAGAAAAGACAAAGAAAAAAAATCAAAGATTTTCTATTCTGAGGTACTGACCAAGGAAACTTATGAATGATTAAATTAGAGAAACTTGAACATATTTCACTCCAGTGTGGATAAAATAGTTAATGAACATATAACTGATGCTTTTTATTCTAATGTACTAAATTATACTCTTTGCACTATTTGCTTTGTACAAATGCTTTTTCGGTACATATCGTGTTATAGCGAACTTGGTTAAACTAATTAATAAATTTAGCGTTGAACCCTTCACGTACAGCAACCATTTCAGTAGTATTAAAATAGGACTCAATGATTGAAAATTAGGGTTTTGTTCCACTGTCTTCTACTTATGCCATGTTGCGGGGGTAACACCTTCAAATGGGAAACCCAGGCTTCCCCGACGTGGCTGCATCCTCCAACTCATCTGTGGGGATCCCAAGGTGTTCCCAGGCCAGCTGTGAGACATGGTCCCTACAGTGGGACTGGGAGTGGCCTCTAGGTCTCCACTGGTGGGACATGCCCAAAACACCTCACCAACAACGCAACAACGAGGCATCCTACCCAGATACCCGATCCACCCCATTTGGCTTCTCTCAACCCGGAGGAGCAACAGCTCTACTCCGAGCTCCTCCCCAAAGGCAGAGCTCCTCACTCTATCTCTGAGTGAGAACCCAGCGCCCCTGTGGAGAAGCACATTTTGGGCACTTGTATCCGGAATCTCGTTCTTTCAGTCACCACAGCTGGTGACTGTAGGTGAGGTTAGGAACATAAATCAAATGGTAAATCGAGAGCTATGCTTTTCGGCTTTGTTCTTTCTTTACCACGACAGACCAATAAAAATTAAGGTGTTAATAAATATATATTTTTGCCTAAAAAGTAGAAAAAAGACTGAAATTATCCTAAAATTCTGGCATGATGGGACAAAATGTGAGCATTCTAAATACATGAACAGACCATGTGGTCTTTTGTTTCACCTCAAGCTAAAAGCTTTTCGTTGTACTGTAATTAATCACTAGAAATAACACATTGGAAATACAGGAGGTAATTTTTTCATCAATAAGTTGTTGGACATGGATCTTTACGTTGTCTCAACACCTAACCACACCCCACCATCTGTTCAAGACATTGTTTTTTTAAAAAAAAAAAAAAAAAAACTCTGGAAAGTTTTATGAGATCCTGTCAGCGGTAATGCATGGTCGAGCATTTGTGTCGGTGAAGAATCTGCACGGTACATCACTGAATTCCACAGACTAACGAGGCAGATTTTCCTCAATGTCTATTTTTTTTTCCTCTTTTCTAAACTTCTTAAACTTACCAAAGAGGTAAAAAAAAAAAAAAAAAAAGCCTGCGGCGTAAAACAGTCAGAGGTGAATCTGTTTTTTTTGTGAGCCTCTGTGTGGGTTATGGGTTTTCTTTTTGTTTATGAGTTTCCATTTCTGCCGTGAACAATAATAGAATGTTGTGCTTCCTTATTGGTGGAGAAAAGATGTAGAAAGTAGCTACCGGCTATTCTTGATTATTAAAACATACACCAACCCTACTATTTATATTTAATTATTCACTAAAATTATTCAAAAGAAAGAAAAACATCATTTTCTTCTTCTAAAATTTTAAAAGATTTTGATAGCTCTCTTTCTTTTATCTTCTCAAACCAGATTTGTTTGGCCATGGCCTTGTCCTCAGAGTTATGGGATAGGTTCAAGTTCCTCCAAGCACCCTTTACCAATGGTTTTCATAGTTGTGTGAGTTTTTCTCAGCAAAAAGGAGTGTTTCGAACTTGAAAAACGATTAAAAAACACTTGAAACGTAAAAATCACAGACACTGCCAGTGAAATACCGGTCAAACAGTGACCATTACTGGGTGCCAACTTAGTTTACTTTGAGACACAAGAATGGTAATCTCGATTTGACGTTAATTTCTGACAAAACAACACAAGTTGCCACCGTTTTGCTGATTGGCTTATACCTGTTTACTTGGTGTATTCCCTGATCAAAACAGTCATTTCTTTTAGCATTAAAATAGGAGTTTCAAACGTCTATCATGACTTGAATTTAATCAACTCACTCATTAGTTTTTGTTTTCATTTTGAATAGAGGAAACCATCTACATTTATAACGATGCAAAATTGACTAAATCTAGGGGTTGACTTTTCTGAGGAATTACTATTTTCCTACTGCTTAATTAATGATGTCATTTGTCCCCTGAGACGCCTGTCTTCAAACGATCAATTTTCAATGTGTGCTCTCATATCGTCAACCTTGATTATCAAAACGATCGTAAAACTATAAGCAAATGCTCTCTGATTAAAATGCCCAGACACAGACACTCGAAAGTAAGAGTCTGAAAGCATTCCCAAACTGTGACGGGCTTTAGAAATAATACTTAACTTCTCAAACAAACGTTCAGGTTTGCTGGAGGTGTGGAGGGGATTTTTCATAATATATAACTTGTTGTGTTTCTGTTTTCTCCTGTACTATTAAAAAAAAATATATGCATGTATATATTTATTTTTTGCAACAATAGCCCTAACCCTAACACCTTGCCCTAATCCCCAACCCTAACTCCTAGCACTACCCCCTAGCCCTAACTCCTAGCCCTAATTCCTAGCCCTAACCCTATGCATGAATAATAATAATAATAGTAATGCATTGAACTTATATAGCGCTTTTCTAGACACTCAAAGACGCTTTACATTTGTATATAGATATGCATTATTCATTCACTCCATACAATCATTCACACACACAACATTCATTCCTGATGATGGGAGCTACCATGCAAGGCGCAGACCACTATCATCAGAAGCAACTGGGGGTTCGGTGTCTTGCTCAAGGACACCTCGGCATGGACTCTGGGCGGGGGATCGAACCTGCGACCTTCCGGTTACAGAGCGGTCGCCCTACCCACCGAGCCATATTGCATATTTTAAAATACTTGCTCGAGGTAATCGCACACACTGCCCAAAGTGAAGGAGTTTAAGTATCTCTGGGTCTTTGAGTGGGGGAAGGATGGTATGGGAGAATGATCGATGGATTGGTGTGGCGTCCGCAATAATCAGGACGCTGCATCGGTTCATTGTGGTAAAGAAAGAGCTGAACCGAAAATTAAAGCTATCAATTTACCAGTCTATCTACGTACATTCCCACCCTCACCTATGGTCACCAGCTTTGGGTGGTGACCAAAAGAACAAAATTGAAATAAGCTTCCACTGCAGGGTGTCTCGTTTCTTTTTTAGATATAGCGTAAGAAGCTCGGCCATCAGGGAGGAGCTTGGATAAGCGAAAGACAGCGGAATGGAACTCATGGGAGTGTCACTATATATTTTCCATTATTTGCATCACTCATTTCGGCCACCATACAATATTTACAATGTTTGCTTTGAGCCATCGTCATGATTAAACTGTAATCCCAAAGCTAGGTTTATTTGATGTTTTTGCTTTTCTTTTGTCTACATACTTGTTTTTGATTTGTGGTGTGCGACATTAATCAATTCATAGACATCAAGACCTGTAGAAACCCCCTGTCAAAGATAGAGTTTTTGTCCACATGTATTCCTTGGTGCAAAAAAGGGGAAAGAAAACATTCAATAGAACACAATGAATCCTCCAGCAGTTTGTATGGATTTTGTGATTTTTCTTTTAGTTTTCATTATTCGGTTGTGTGGTGGGAGGTGTAAACAGGCTGATATGAAATATGAGAGAGCATAGAATGTTTACTTCAGATTCAATGACGACATAATATTGAACCAGAGCTAACTTTCTGACCTTAAAAAATATGTGCTTCTGATTTTTTTTTATTCTTATAGCAATCTCACATTCATTATACACATTCCAGGAAAATGTTGCTGCTGAGTAACAACCAACTAAACAATTATTTTTCTTTCAGGTTACTGCATTACTTTCTAGCAAAGTTTGTCTTAATACGCACACATCTGTGAACAATAGTCATTCTGAATCCTTTGTCACATAATAAGAGGAGGACATGATGCTCTGATTAAGCAAAGAAAATAAATTCAAGAATGTTAGATTGAAAAGGCACAAACCATTATTAAATTTCTATGTAAAGCTTTTAACAGAGCTTCATTCACAGGTATCCAAATGTTAGTCAGTTGTCTTCAAATGGAAAATGGCAGACCAGAGCTGTGATTTTAGCCTGTTGAAAAAGTTTGAATATCTCAGGATCTTGTTCATGAGTGAGGGACAGAGGGATTGGTACAGCATCTGCAGTAATTAGGACATTTTGGTATAGAGAAAGCTGTGGTAAAAAAGAAAAGTTCTCAATTTACCAGCTGATCTATATTCCAAATCTGGTCAGCTGCTTTGGGAGGTAACGAGAAAAAATGTGGATCCATGCTAAAACAGGATGAAAATTAAGTTCTCTGCAAGGTGGAGAGGCTTTCTCTCATTGACATATGAAGCAATTCTACCTTGCAGCTGCAGAGTTCTATGTTTGCATTCTCCGTGTTGAGAAGAGCTAGATGGGGTAGTTCGTGTATGTGGTTATAGCGGCCCTCATTTAACAAAGGCTGTTTGCCAACATTTGGGTGTAAGGGTTGCGTAGGACAAAAATAGTGTCGTATTATAATACCATCTTATTATTATATCTTGCATATCTCTAAAAGGGGGATCAGCACTTCACTCTGTAAATGCCATGCACACCCTGGCTATTTTCTGTGCCAAGCCTCAAATTCACACCATTTTATGCAACTTTGATAAATGAGGGGCAATGCCTCCTGAACTTCTTGGGAAAGTTTTCTGGGCTGTCCCATTGAGTCAAAGAAAGAGGGGTTAGGAGGGTCCAGACATGACTCCAGATGACAGACTCCATACAATCAGTAATAAAAACAAAAAATACAAAATATAGGCAAGTTTCCTTTAAAATTGAAAGATTTTAAATGAACAAAACAAACATCAAAGTTATGCTTAAACAATTTAAGGAACTCTACAAAATGTTTCAAGAACTGTAATTACAGTTTTTTGAAAACCAAAGGTAGAAAAAATGGTGTCATTGTGAGCCACAGTCAGGTTGTTCTGTAACTTTGAACATGTTGGGATTGTATTCAAAGTACATTTGATGCTTCAACACCCGTTCCTAAAAGCTGTTTTTATTTACTCTGCACACAGTACGCTATCTTGTATTAAAGCAATGCTCTGTAATTTTCCCTGTATGCATAACTCTTGAAAAAAAGTACTTATTTTGTCATTTTCAGCATAAAATTTTCCAGTGTTGACATTTTCTACCCACTTTGCATGAATGCATTGCTTTTCAGCATGCTCATGCGTCACTGTCACAAACCATTGGATGTACTGACACTGACAGCATATGTAGTCTCTCCTGCTGACTTGAGTGCTTTATTGAGCTGTGCTCAGTATGGGCCTTGGATCTAAAATGTGAACCGAATGTGCACGGTAAGCCAACCATGAATGGCGTTAGCTGTCTTCCTCCAAGATCTTCGTCTGCCTTTATCTCTGCATTGCTCTCTCTCTCTTTTTCCTTCACATGCTACCTCTTTCTCACTCTCTCATTTTGTGCTGTGATGAGGCACCGCAGAAGGAAAAAGACTTTGATCCACTGGCTTGACAACAACCAGCCAAATTCCCTCTCCCCACGCAAAAATGAACAGATCCTGCCTTGCAGCAGTGGTGCCCACTTATTTGTAATCTCACAGATTACTGTCCTCAGGCTTAAGTGCAATGAGCCTCATATTTCCAGGAAAAAGCAAATAATGTTGCACAGTAACTTGAAGATTGAGCACTCATAAACGATTTCAAGTCAAATCTGGTCAGTCAGGAAAAGGAAATTATTATTTTGACAGTTTGTTGTGAAGCGCTGTTTTATCCAATGAAGGTAGTTAATGACTGATCGGTAATTAGCAATTACCGTTTTTCCGCACTATAAGGCGCACTGCATCATAAGGCGCACCTTCAATGAATGACAGTTTTTAAAACTTTTTCCGTATTTAAGGCGCACCGCATTACGTATAAGGTGCTACGGTAAAGGCTGTTCAACTTTGTCCTCTAACTGTGGCCATCTCGCTTTGTTCCCGCGGAAACTCTGTTTAGTCTTGTTTACTTGGCGCAGCACATCCTCTTGCTTCCTCCCCTTCCTCACCATTGATTCATTGATGTTAAACTCTCTCGCTGCGGCTCTATTCCCGTGTTCTACTGTGTGACCGATTGCCTTGAGTTTAAACTCTGCGGTGTAACAGTGTCTCTTGGTAGGAGCCATTTCCGGGTCTTTACACAAACACGCAAATGGAAATGAGACGCCCTTTCATATATCCCAGCATGCACCGCGCACTACTTCTTCTACGGGGGAAATGGAGTCGGCGGCTGCTTACCGTAGTTGCGACACCTGTTGTAGCTCAATTTAAGACGCTATGGGTTAAAAGGCGCATTGTGGACTTTAGAGAAAATTTAAGGTTTTTAGGTGCGCCTTATAGTGCGGAAAATACGGTAATTCATTACACACTTTTTTATAGTTAAAATGCCTTTAATGTGCACCGATCAATCACAGACAAAAACACCGACATGTTTCTGATATTGGGGTGTCATTAGAATTAGAAATGTCTTTATTGCCATGGTCAATGAAGAGGATCAGAGACGAGGAACTTGCTGTGGTACTAGTGTGCAAAGTGTTCATAAGTCCAATAGCAGAGAGGGAAGAAGCTGTTTTTGTGGCGAACGTTCTGGTCCAAATGGACCGGAGTATCCTGCCCGAGGGGAGTCGCTCAAAAAGTCAGGAAGAAAACCTCTAGTGCTTCACAAATCAAACTTCTCTGATTATAAATATTAGTGAAATATTCACCTCAAGATATCATCGTTTTATGTCATGGCACTATTTTTTTTTTTACATTGCATATTTAAATATTTAAAAGAGCATCTCACAGGCAAACTCATTTTTAGACACATAAGGTCTATGAATTGTTTCTTCCAAATAATTTTGTCAATTTTTTTCTTTTTAAATATGCATTCACGGAATTCTTGTGTTCTTGAACTACAACAACCTTTAAGAATCAATTTTCTGTTGAATATTTCACACCATACAATCTCATGCTGACTTTCAACACAAAGATGAAGGTTTACCGAGCGTGCATGCTGAGCACCCTACTGTGTGCCAGTGAAGCTAGGACATTGTTTACCCACCAAGAGTGAAGACTAAATGCTTTCCACTTGCATAACTTCAGACGATTCCTCGGCATCACCCATTAGGATTGAGTCTCGACCACAGGCATCCTTACCAAGACGAGCATGACTACTATGTTCATCATCCTCTCCCAGAGGCACTTGTGCTGGCTAGGCCATGCATGCAGGATGGGCGATGGTTGCATTCCAAAGGACATCCTCCATGGGGAGCTCGCCACAGCAACACGGCCAACTGGACGACCTGCCCTGTGCTACAAGAATGCCTGCAAGAGAGATCTGAAGTCTTGCAACTTCAATCTGCAGATCTATAGTCAGTGATATCTGATCGCTATAGGTGGCATGCAATTATTAAAATTGGTGTTGAGCAAACCGAGGAGAACAGAGAGATCCAGCGCAAGGCAGCGGAGAAGGCAGTCCACCACTGCTACCCCCATGACTCATACTCTCTATCACATTTGCAGCAAGTGTGGTAGGAGCTGCGGCTCCTGTAATGGCTTCTTCGGCCCCAGCCGATGTTGCATCAATAGATACATATCCAGTTGAAGATTCCATGTCCATGACAATCCATTGTCATGTGAGCATTAAATCTATTGTCAGTTCGATTCCCACTGAGTTCACGTCTAGGGTCCTTGGAAAAGACACCTAACCCCCCATTTCTCACACCATTAGCGCCGTCGTGGCAGCCTGCTGCGGTGTAGTAGTGCAGCACACAAATGGGGGAGACGGTGGCTCAGTGGCAGAGCGTTCACCCGAGGACCGGAAGTTAACCAGAAGTTTGTGGGTTCAATTGCCACTGAGTTCACAGCTAGGGTCCTTGGAGAAGACACCTGACCCACCATTGGTGCCGTTGTGGCAGCCTGCTGCAGTGTTGTAGTGCAGCACACAAATGTCCCTGGTGAGGAATGAATAGAGCATGTAAAAATAATAATAATAAAAAAATAAATCTGAAACTTTATTGATCTAGTTTAAGAATGCATTGAAGTCAGAACTTCTTGCTTACATCAAACTGGCAGACACCAAAATCATCAGGATCAACCCTGACATTAAAGAGATTACCTACCCTTTTTTATTTGGGAAATATAGGTCCCTTGCATGACAAAAACTCAAAGTTAGCATTTTTCATTTTCTCCTGTCCTCCGAGCAGTCTTCTGGATTTCCTGTGGGAATCATAAAACAAACAAAAACATGAAAACAGATATCCTTATTTCCCACTGTTTATGCCTAGGTTTGCATGGCAGGATGTCTTAGGGGAGAAAAGGGTGTCATTCAATAAGAAATTCAGTATTTGTAGAAATATTCTTGTTTATATCTTCTGTTTTTTCTGACTGGCAGCTTTCCTGGAAGCAACAGAAATGAAAGTACAATACAACCTTGCATCAGCCTAAGGAATATAATCCAAAACATTGACGTCTAAAGATTTCTACAATCAACTGTAACAAATGTAAATTTCTATTCACATGCAAGATTTCAGCAAATCTGCAAAACTTTTGTTAACATGGATGATGTTAATGTTGTGCCCCACAATCCTTGTTTCCTGGAACTATCAAAATGGGCTTTTTAAACCAACTAAAAAAAAAAACTACAAACATCCATTCGTTAATTTTCTTACCAACTTGTCCAGTATTGGGTTGTGTGGAATGCCGGTGTCAGCTGACTTCAATAATGTTCAGTAATGATTGTATAATTTTACATAGAAAATTATACAAGAATAAAGAAAATTGAGGTTAGTGCATTTTATAGACCAGGCATGGCCAAACTGCGGCCCTTTAAAACGTTTTAATCCGGCCCGCTGAACTTCAAAAAAATTAATTAATTAACCTTGTTAGTGTTTTATTTCCCCTGCAATTCTGATATTTCCGCACTAGATGGCGCACTGTATCATATGGAAAGCCATCGGGCCCAATACAGGCATGTAAACAAGCGTGTCAGATGTTAAAACAAGTAAAATGTTACATCAAGCGCTTAGATTCCAAACCTAGCGCCCTTAAATACATGTTTTTAAGCGCTATCGCACTAAATTTCAGACCTTGCACTGCTATATTTTCAAGTCTAGCGCGCCATTCTATCAGTCTAATCTAGCGGTTACCAAAGCATGCCATCCATCTGCTCCTGTCATGCCATCCATCTGCCGCATTTGTAAAATTTTAGAACTCAATTTGGCCCGTGAATCAAAAAGTTTGCCCACCCCTGTTCTAGATACTCAAATTTCAATGGTCTGCATTTTGCATTGATGGTTCATCTCCATTTTTGTCAGGAGAGTAGTAAGTTCCCCCTCTGCGTCCTGTTTCCCCCGCCCCTCCCTCTTGTCTGTGTGTGTGCAACTAGTCACACCTGAAACTAATCTACTCATCTGCTGGAGCATAAATGGAACAGTTTTTGACACACTCTTCACCAGATCATTGTTTATCAAGCTTGACTTGTTATCCAGTTGTAGGCTCCAGCTACTAGTTTCTCAGTTTTGTCTTCTTTATTTGGACTTTTTATCATTCTAATAAATCTGCTTGTGATTTTTCATCTGAACCTGTCTGTTGTGTCAAGGGTATATTTTTGGCCTCAGCTCTACACCATGACAATTTTATACTCTTCTAATGTTAGGGATCAATCTAGTTGTGTTTTAGAGTTCATAATGTTGTGCACAAAAGCACATAGATTTATGTGAACGGTTTGTACTAACTTAATTAGCAAGCAAATTAGAGTTCGAGATGAGACTTTGTGGTGATGATGAAACAGTTTTTAATGGGGTATTGAAGCAGCTGATGTAACCAGTTAAGAGCAAACCTGTAAGACATGCAGGAAGGTAATACCAGAGCGACAAGGGAATTGATCCATGACACATAATAAAAGTAAAAGTAACTACATGCTGGTTGAGCTTTTTAAAGAGCAAGGAGCTTGAGGTGGAAATTTGAAGTTATCACCAAGTGCATGAAGGCTGGAACTGAAAGACGTGCAGAGGATGTGAAACTGAACTTTTGAACTGTATGAGCCATGTTTTCCACTTACAGCTTTACACTGATACAGAACAGTTTGGTTCACCAGGCTCTTCACAACTATATATATATGATATACCCATATATATATTTCTAAAGCTCATGCACCAAGCAGACACCATATGGAATCACGATAACAGCATCTGCTGTATAAGAGCACAATGTTGTTTTGCATGACACCTGGCTGGAACTCAAAGAAAGCACACATACTGTAGATGTAAAGAAGAAATCGGAAAAGGTTTCATTATTTCATCTTTGCATTTGGTGTTCAATAACAGTAAAAAAAAAAAAAAGACAATATATTTAGATATTTAGGCATGATGTCAGTTATACATTATTGTTTTTGTGGGTCATTCAAAGCATCATCAAAACACAGGCAGCAGTCTGAAATAAAACCCTTCATTTACAGCATGACAAACCAATGTCAAGATTGTAATTACGTTTACAGATGGTACTTTCAAGTAATTCATATTTTACTATAAAACAAAGTAGAACATAAAAATTAATCTTATAACAATTCATGACTTTTTTAGTAGAAAAAGTTTCAAAAAAGTCTTCTGGACAGTTTAATTCTTCAACGAGACGTTTCGACTTCCATCCGGAAATCATTTTCAATCTGAATGAAATGGACTGGAACCTGGATCCATTTATACTAACCTGAGTAACATTTATACTAACCTGAGTAACAGGTAAAAACGTGTAAGAAGGGCTCGACCAATGAGAATGTGTTCCTTCCTTGGCCCCCTTAGTGGGTAACACAGAACACCACGTGGAGAACACACAAGATTTTGTAGAGAAAGTGAAACATGTACATATAGACAAAGATGACATCATTGTTTCTTATGACGTTGTATCACTCTTCACCTGCATCCCTACAAAAGAAGCTGTAACAGCAGTCAGACAAAGACTACAAGGGGACACCACACTGCAAGAAAGGACCAAACTGACTCCGGAACACATCTGCAACCTGTTGGACATTTGTCTCAACTCCACTTACTTTCAGTTTCGTGGTGGTTTCTACAGACAAATCCACGGCTGTGCGATGGGCTCTCCAGTGTCCCCCATAGTAGCTAATCTTTACATGGAGGAGGTTGAGAAGCAAGCCCTGAGCACATTCCCAGGAAATCCACCCAGTCACTGGTTCCGCTATGTTGATGACACTTTTGTGAAGATCAACAAGCAAGATCTGGAAGCCTTCACTTCACACATCAACATTGTGGATCTGAACATCAAGTTTACACGTGAAGACTCCAAGGACAACCGGTTGGCCTTTTTAGACTGCGCTGTGATCATAGGGGAGGACGGGAATTTGCAACTGGAGGTATACAGGAAACCCACGCACACAGACCAATACCTACAGTTTGACTCTAATCATCCTTTGCAACACAAACTGGGTGTCATCAGAACTTTACAACACAGGGCGGAGGAGGTACCCACGAGCACAGAGGCTAAGGAGAAGGAGACACAGCATGTCCGAAAAGCCCTCTCGGTCTGTGGCTACCCCAAATGGGCCCTGAATAGGGTGAGAACGTCCAAGAAACATGAGAAGAGGGAAACAGAAACTGAGAAGAGAAAAAATGGAGTCTCTATTCCCTACGTGTCAGGACTGTCCGAGAAGTTACAGAGAATCTTCAGACAACATGACATCCCGGTTTTCTTTAAACCGGTCAACACGTTACGTCAAAAACTAGTACATCCTAAAGACAAGATGCCTACGGAAAAACAGAGCAATGTAGTTTATTCGATCCGGTGCAGTGAAGGGAGCTGCAAAGAAAACTACATTGGGGAAACAAAGCAACCACTCCACAAAAGACTTTACCAACACAGAAGAGAAGCCTCTAGTGGTCCACAGTCTGCCGTACATCTGCATCTTAAATCCACCAAACACACTTTTGAGGACAGTGAGGTGAAGATTCTAAGTAGAGAGAAAGGTTGGTTTGAAAGAGGGGTGAAAGAAGCCATTTTTGTGATGAAAGAGAATCCCTCACTGAATCGGAATGGAGGCGTTAGATACGTTTTGCCCGGTATCTATAGCAGCCTTTTGAAGCCATGGACTAAAGATGACACCTCGTGACTCAGTTTCACGCCTCTCGTTAGCAGGTTTCTCTTTTCACTAGGCTTTTAGCATTTTTATAATAGGTTTGTTTACTGGTCTGTGGCTACAATAGGAGCCATTCACGGCCATCTTAAGGAACACATTCTCATTGGTCGAGCCCTTCTTACACTTTTTTACCTGTTACTCAGGTTAGTATAAATGGATCCAGGTTCCAGTCCATTTCATTCAGATTGAAAATGATTTCCGGATGGAAGTCGAAACGTCTCGTTGAAGAATTAAACTGTCCAGAAGACTTTTTTGAAACTTTTTCTACTATGGATCACTCCTGGATGAATGAGGGACTACACGGATTTGTTGCTAAGAATTTTGGGGAGAAAACTTTGAAATGGATTCGAGAACTGGAGAACGCAGTCAGAAAGCTAGCAGACAACAGAAACCATCTTCGCTTTAACCTGAGGTGCAGACAGAGCGGCATCATACCTAAGAGTCTACATATCAGACCACCGGTGAAAGGACTCAGAGCTGAGAAGATCTGGCAGAAAAATCTTACCCTCATGCTTAATGAGAGAATTAGGGCCAACAACGTAAGCATCAAGAAATTTGCTGACAGAGCAGAATGGCTGGAAGGTAAACTTTCCAAAAACCATCCCGGAAGAAATAAGCAAGAAGGTGAAAGACTTCATACAAACGGCACAGCTATCTCAACACAGGAAGGTTAAGGAACGTCATTTGAAGAAATTCAACATTCTTCTGAGCAGAAAGAACAAGTTTCAAGAATACCAGGTGATGAGAGCTTCTAACACACAGAAGGGGACTGGAATCAGCAAGGACAATTGGATAAGAAATCTTTCAGATCGGATACTCTCACAGGCAGAGAAAGATGTTCTTTCCAAAGGACTTAATTTTGCAGTTACGTCAAAAGACATCCCCACAGTAGACTTCATCACAGCCACAGAAGCAGCCATAAAGAAGAACAATTTGTCTGGATCAGAAGCTGCAGATCTAAGGCTACGAGTCACCGCTTCACTTAACAGTGCGAAACCTCCACCGTCCAACATCACACCAGAGGAGAGGAAAGCACTGTCAGCCCTGCAGAAAGATCACAGCATAAACATTCTACCAGCAGACAAAGGACGTTGCACTGTGATTCTCAACACCACGGATTATGAAGCCAAGATGAACAACCTCCTGGAAGACACTTCCACTTATCAAAAACTCAAGCGGGACCCTTCCAGTGGCTACAAAAAGAAGGTGATTGACTATTTACAGAAGCTGGAAAAGGACGACATGATTGATAAAGCTTTGTACTTCAGAATGTATCCTGGTGATGCCATTCCATGTATCTACGGCTTACCCAAAGTCCACAAACAGGATGTTCCTCTTAGACCCATTGTGTGCAGCACTGACTCTATAACCTACAACGTAGCCAAATACCTGAAAACCATCTTGGCCCCCTTAGTGGGTAACACAGAACACCACGTGGAGAACACACAAGATTTTGTAGAGAAAGTGAAACATGTACATATAGACAAAGATGACATCATTGTTTCTTATGACGTTGTATCACTCTTCACCTGCATCCCTACAAAAGAAGCTGTAACAGCAGTCAGACAAAGACTACAAGGGGACACCACACTGCAAGAAAGGACCAAACTGACTCCGGAACACATCTGCAACCTGTTGGACATTTGTCTCAACTCCACTTACTTTCAGTTTCGTGGTGGTTTCTACAGACAAATCCACGGCTGTGCGATGGGCTCTCCAGTGTCCCCCATAGTAGCTAATCTTTACATGGAGGAGGTTGAGAAGCAAGCCCTGAGCACATTCCCAGGAAATCCACCCAGTCACTGGTTCCGCTATGTTGATGACACTTTTGTGAAGATCAACAAGCAAGATCTGGAAGCCTTCACTTCACACATCAACATTGTGGATCTGAACATCAAGTTTACACGTGAAGACTCCAAGGACAACCGGTTGGCCTTTTTAGACTGCGCTGTGATCATAGGGGAGGACGGGAATTTGCAACTGGAGGTATACAGGAAACCCACGCACACAGACCAATACCTACAGTTTGACTCTAATCATCCTTTGCAACACAAACTGGGTGTCATCAGAACTTTACAACACAGGGCGGAGGAGGTACCCACGAGCACAGAGGCTAAGGAGAAGGAGACACAGCATGTCCGAAAAGCCCTCTCGGTCTGTGGCTACCCCAAATGGGCCCTGAATAGGGTGAGAACGTCCAAGAAACATGAGAAGAGGGAAACAGAAACTGAGAAGAGAAAAAATGGAGTCTCTATTCCCTACGTGTCAGGACTGTCCGAGAAGTTACAGAGAATCTTCAGACAACATGACATCCCGGTTTTCTTTAAACCGGTCAACACGTTACGTCAAAAACTAGTACATCCTAAAGACAAGATGCCTACGGAAAAACAGAGCAATGTAGTTTATTCGATCCGGTGCAGTGAAGGGAGCTGCAAAGAAAACTACATTGGGGAAACAAAGCAACCACTCCACAAAAGACTTTACCAACACAGAAGAGAAGCCTCTAGTGGTCCACAGTCTGCCGTACATCTGCATCTTAAATCCACCAAACACACTTTTGAGGACAGTGAGGTGAAGATTCTAAGTAGAGAGAAAGGTTGGTTTGAAAGAGGGGTGAAAGAAGCCATTTTTGTGATGAAAGAGAATCCCTCACTGAATCGGAATGGAGGCGTTAGATACGTTTTGCCCGGTATCTATAGCAGCCTTTTGAAGCCATGGACTAAAGATGACACCTCGTGACTCAGTTTCACGCCTCTCGTTAGCAGGTTTCTCTTTTCACTAGGCTTTTAGCATTTTTATAATAGGTTTGTTTACTGGTCTGTGGCTACAATAGGAGCCATTCACGGCCATCTTAAGGAACACATTCTCATTGGTCGAGCCCTTCTTACACTTTTTTACCTGTTACTCAGGTTAGTATAAATGGATCCAGGTTCCAGTCCATTTCATTCAGATTGAAAATGATTTCCGGATGGAAGTCGAAACGTCTCGTTGAAGAATTAAACTGTCCAGAAGACTTTTTTGAAACTTTTTCTACTATGGATCACTCCTGGATGAATGAGGGACTACACGGATTAATTCATGACTTTAAACATAGCATTAGATGGGGAAAAACTTCAAAACTTCTATTTACCATCTTTACCATCAGTGTTTTATGTGTATCCCGTCAACTGAAGAACGGTTGGACTTGGTGAGATTGATAGCATCTGGCTCCATCCAAATAAAGCCAATTCAGTCGACTTTTTACCACTATATTGAATCAACCAGGAGTGAGCTTTTTGAAAGTACACACTTTTACCACTAGAGAGCAGAAAACTACCAATTTGCCTGACTGTCTGACTTCCTATTATCATCGACTAATCAAATCCTGTCAATTAAACTCCACGTGGAGCGAACATCCACTACATTTTTATTTATCGATGCATTTGATCGAACAGTTATGAAAAATGTCAATAAAACTATACATATTTTGGATTTGTCCGGTTGAAGTTAATATTTGGGACAGCTAAACCTGCTTTATCTTTGTTTCTCTATAATTTGCTCATTTTAATTCTTAGTCTTTTCTCATGACAAAGATAGCGTATTTATATTCTCAGAAACTCAGAAAACAACCTGTTTGGAATTTAATTCGTTCACATCTGTAATGAGTACATTAGTCCAGGAAGTATATTAATTTTTGCCACAGTTATCTTTCGCAACCAGGAAACAGATAAACTTTTCAACCAATCTGAATCCCCTTAATACATCTAATCATTAGTTGCACATATCATTTAATTAATTTATCAAAAGAATAGCTTACTTTTTTACAGAGATAAGTTATTTATTCAGATAACCAATATGTGAGAAGATGGGAAGCATATCCACCAATGTAAGTAAGTAAGTAAGAAAACCTTTATTTGTCCCACAATGGGGAAATTGCAGTATGCAACAGAATAGGCACAGGAAGAAAAAAAGGTCACGACAAGTATGCACAAACAAAACAAAAACAAAAAAGGCAAAATAGACTAAGGTCAAAAACATGCATTCAAAGTGAGTGAGCTACCGCACAGTTCTGGTGAGAAATAGCATAAAGAGCACATGGTTAAAATTGCTCATTGTGGAGTCTCACAGCAGAAGGAAGGAAAGACCTCCTGCATCTCTCCTTCATACAGCGAGGGTAGAGCAGCCTGCCACTGAAGCTGCTTTCTAGTGCTAACAGAGTGTCCTGCAGGGGGTGGGACTTGTTGTCCAGCATGGATGTCGGTCTCTGCAGGACCCTTCTGTCACCCAACTCCAGCACTGAGTCCAGGGAGCAGCCCAGGACAGAGCTGGACTTCTTGATGATTCTGTCCAGCTTCTTTCTCTCCTTTTCTGTGATGCTATTGTTCCAGCAGACCACACCGTACAGGATGACTGATGCCATCACAGAGTTATAGAAGTTCTACAACTAGTGCATGCAACTTCGTTTTGATTGGTAACATTTAAACACCCTTGAAAATGTGCAAAGGAAACATGGGTTTTTGTTCTGGTATTTTACTGCTTAACAAAAATCTTAGAAAGTGATTTTACCATACTTTCCTAAATATCCACAAATGATAAAAATCTGCTTTTGATTTTTCTTGTCTGGCTCGTGTGCTAACAGTGGTTGTCATTTTAATGATATTTAAATTGCTTATTAATTTTTCAAGACCCGGCAGTCTCTTGATTATTAAATCAATAAAGTCTAACAAATTGCTAAAATATAATTCCCTATTTCTTGCTTTCTGGAGATGAGTGATATTCTGATAAATAGATTAATATTTACAACCATGAATTTGCTGAGCACATGCTTAGCCGCATAAGAGTTTATCAAGCAGACATTGTTTTATTCTAAAACTATGAGCTCACTATCTCAACAATACTTTTCGGGGACTTGAATGCCTTTAGGTGATTCTAGGATAATGCGCACAACACTCTTGATGAAAGCTTAAAGTTCCAGCAAACAACCAGAGGCCAAAAGTGAAGTGTTTTTCCATCTGCTGCGTCTCTGCTTCCAGTTGGAGAATTCATCATGTTTTCATTTTGTCTGGCATTAGAAGAATAACAAATCTTTGTCACAATGGGGTCCACTTCCCTATTTAGGTAGCATTTACAACGAGTCATTGATGAATGAAATCATCATCACTGATGATTAACACTGCTGTTTTGTTTGAGATTTTAATTAGAGGTTTTAAATTATTGTTTCATTTGGTTTTGCAACATGATTTGGATTTTTTGGTTTCTTTTTTTTTTTTTGGTGTCTTCATTTAAAATCAATTAAGACAGTTTCTCCATATTGAATTGAATTGCATTGAATTGAATATACTTTGTTAATCCCCAAGGAAAATTTGAGTGCTGCAGTGCAAACACAAGGTGTTTAACACCTCACTGCCCCCTCGATGGCCCTTCGGCCCTAGCCACTGGCATCCCAGTCCGGTCGCAACATCCAACCAGGCAACCCAAAAGCTGGAATGGGTCACAAAGCCTGGCCACAGTGAAGAACACCAATCTGGCCTCTCTGTATTTCACTGAGTCCAAGTGTACGCCTCCAGTACCTCAAGCGAGCAACTGGACGTTTCTATGGAAACCGCAAAACCACTGGGCCCAAAGCACCTCCTATAGACTGTCTCCATTTCCGCACCTCCTCCAGCACGACTCCTTCTCCTCAGCTCCCACTGGACTGAACCAAGTCCTCCGGCCACACATGGATGTGCCTTATTTTAGTAATGCAATCGGGCATGGAAATAATGACCAACTTTTGTTTTCTTAACCCTTGTTTCCCTACCGGAGTTACGAGGGATGCCGGAGCCTATCAAGGCAGATTTCAGGCAAGAGGCATGGTAAACCCCAAACAGGTCACCAGTCTGCTGCGGGGCCACACACACAACCATCCACACTCATTTCCAGGGGCAATTTCTAGGGGCATTTCTAGGGGGCATTTCTAGGAGTTCTGAGTCCTGCAGAAAACCCATCACTAACACATTTACCGGGACAGCATGCAAACTCCACATAGAAAGAACAGTGTTTCAAGATTTGTCCCACCCGGCACTCAAACCCCGACCTTCTTGCTTTGAGGCCACTGTGCTAAAACATATGCAATCCATAATGACCAATTGCCTGAATGAAATGATCTGAATGCATTCAAAAATGGTCTTTTACCAAATTAGAATTAAAATAATGTTTTTTTTTTTTTTCAGTTTTCTAGCATTATGATTATAATCCTCCAACATTAGCCAAAACCGTATTTGACCAATACAGCAAATGAGATTTATCTGCCTTTTTTAGGATGTTAATTCAAAATATAAAAATCAGGAGAGGAAAAAAAGTCACAGTATCTAACTTTACTTTTTAAACAAACTAATACCCTCCACCTCATTTCCATAATTCTCTTAGACTTTTTTGTGCATTAAAGCAGTCGAAGCGAGAAGCTTAAAAGCAAGCGGAGATAAGTAAAGAAATACAGTCAGAACATTAAAAAAGTGTAAAACACAAAGCTAATTCCCATAAAAAGCAGTAATTAGTCTTAACTTACAAAAACCCTGTTGTATCAAATCTCTTTAAATCACTGTCACCGAACAATTTACTCAACAATTGCAGAATAAAAAGCTCCTCAATTGCTTGGTAATTAAATATGTTTTTAACATAATAAATGTCATTGTATCTTTAATAATAATGTGCATGTTGATTTTTGGAGTTTATGTAAGAGGTTATATTTATTTTAAACGATGCAGCGATGTAAGAAGTGTTGCATAAAAAGTCAGTCCAATTTTTTCCTGGTAAAACTGAGCTGAATGTTGCTCATTAACAAACAGGCAGGATGACTGACGTCTGAAATTGTGAAGAGCTGTACCAATTCTGCGCGCACCATATGTTTTCTATTATTATTCGCTCTGGTGATCTCCAAATGTTTCAGGAGCTGCAATGCATCTTGTCTAATTGATCCACTCATTAAATACCACTGTAAAAAAGCTTCCCCCCACTCCCGTTAGTAACACTGTAGGGACAGCAGAGTCAGGGCTGTGTAAGTAGAACTGACGTTGTTAGATGGCTAGCCTCAGTGGCAGAGCTTTCCAGCAATAACCCATCAGTCAACGCTCAATCCTGATCTGGATGTGCACACCCTTACCCCTTTGCACCTGTGTGACTGATGATTTGTTCAGCGCTGTCCATGCAGAGCTGCAGTAATGAAACCTCCGTCATTTTCTTTACTGGAGTGAAAGCTTGCTTATGACTACCATTAGAACCAAGGCTTTCCGTGTCCTTTCCTGGCCTCTGTAAATTTCACCTCTCCAAGCTGAGAAGCACGTATTGGACTTTGACCTCGAGAGTTGGAAAAGTTGGACAGATCAAATTTAAAACTTGCCAGACCCTGTTACAGCAAATATTTACAAAATCCACCAAGGATTGGTGTGCTCAAAGTTTGACTTGAGGAAAGTTTAAAGGCTTGTCTTTCCACCGCTATTTACTCTTGTTGCTTAAAAACTACAAGGGAAATGTTTTAATGCATATTTTTACCTCATAACTTAACTGGCTAATCTATAAACAACCCATTATGGCAGTCGCTGCATGAAAGCAGGCTGAGTTGCAGCCTTAGGTCACTGGATTTGGCCAAAGTGCTGGGTATATATCAGCAGAAAGCATGATGAGTGTGATTCTTCCTCTGGTAGAGACACATAGCGACAATAAGTACTTGGCAGCAGCCACACACAGATTGACTTGTCTCCACAGTGGGTCAGATATGTCTATGTCACCACACAGCTCTTTGTGCCAGCACAGCACCATTAGGGTTGTTTTTTTCCACACAGCATTAAAATGCAATCAGTGTGACTTATTGTGGTCAGTTATGCATTAAGACGGGATCACCAGAAAGTTCCCAGACCATTTACTTGATGTTCAACTTCAATTATAATGAAGGTCAGAAAAATATCTGCACCTGTTGTGGTCAAGGCTAGGTAAAGTACTTAAAGTTAGATTGATTACTAAACACTTTTTCTTCAAATTTTAGACTTTTGACATCGGATATCTCGTGTTATTAAAGATCAACTTCATTTAGTAAGAAACTTTGATTTCTAATGAGCATTGCAAATGCCTTTTTTTATTCACTTGACACAAAATTCTGGTCATGAGTTTGACACCTTAGCAACATGGCTTTTTTCATATCAGCTACCAGTTGACCTTGCGGAGCATTTCTTGGGTTGTGAAAATTCTTAAAGCAGAGATTTTAGATTTGGCAATTTGCAAATAAGTCTTACAGAAAACATGCAAAATTATTTCTGATAAATGACAACAAAATTGATGTAAAAGCTGTGGGGTACTAGAATCTGAAGAAGAGAGACAAGCCGCGTACCATCATCATGCCAGTTACAACAAATACTATCCCGGATATTTTATGCCATGTGTCAATATTTCCCTACAAAAAGTAATAGGATTTTTGATGTATTGAGAAAACGTTCTCATCCTCGCACAATTTGCATAAAATCAGTTAAACATTAAATTTTACATTTGCATGCCATGAACTATGTAGACTAGAACTTAGGCAAGGCAAGTTTGTTTGAATGGCACAATTCATACAAAACGTAATTCAAAGTGCTTCACAAGACAGAAAAAAAAAATGCATTAAAATCACAAAAAAAAATTACGATCTTATGGACTTCACATGCATTTGCCGAAACTTGATGCATAATTAAAATACTGTCATTGAACCATGTGTGTATATTTTATTTTAAATTATAAATCACCTCTGAATAGGTAGGTGTTAGCTTAGTGGTCAAATGTTCGTCCTTGGACCAGGAGAAGCTGGTCCGATTCCCACTGGGTCGATGGCTAAGACCATATTCACATGTAGCCGGGTATTTTTAAAAACGTACGTATATCTGCTGTCCTTCGTTTTAGAATTACTCTCACGCACACACGTAAACGTTTTCAATATAACTGCATCCACACAAACCCGTGTAAACACACTTCCAAGTGTGGTTATAAGCATGCCAGACCAGTAGTCGACAGTGTTTATTCAGAAGATCCATGCTGTCCACTGTCTAATATTAAAAACAAGGACGCGCACAAATGACCTTTTTGCATTAATTGTCGCAGGTAGTGATGTTCAAAAACGCAAAACGCCGGTTATGTTTGTCCACACGCAAACGCAAAACCGGAGTTTTCCTAAATCTTCACTTTGGTCGGAGTTTTAAAAAATGATGGTTTTGAGTGAAAAAAAATCTGCGGGTTCATGTGGATGACAGACCAAAATGGATAAAAATATACAGTATTCGTTTTACCAGATACCCAGCTATGTGTGGACAGGGCCTAAGTGTCCCTGGAGAAGACATCTAACCCCCAGTTAGTCCCACCATTGGCGCTGCCTGCTGCATTGCAATGCAGCTAAAGTAATTTCCCCATGAGGGATGAAAATGATATGATCAAACAGAAAAAAAATGATGACATTAGAATTCATGTGTCATTGGTAACGCTGTTTGTTAGAACCCTCTGAAAACTCTATGCATTGTAAAAACCTCATTGCCAGTTTTAGGACTTACAAGTGTCCAGATTTGTGTTAATATGGGTCAATGACTTTGTTCTACTCCTTGTTTTTGTAATATACAGTATATATACGTATATATTTAAATCAGAAATTAATTTGTTGGCATCTGCAAAAAGTAAATCTGATATGTTTTACGTATAGCTTTTTTTCTTTATTTTCTTACTCCTGTTTGTAGCCTTTTTTACACCACATGTCACATTAACCCACACATGGTAATCCACCATTTCTGTTTTGCATACTAAGTGCTTTCCTCTACCACATACAATTAGACCCAAAAGGCTTATTAGAAGACGACATGGGGCCAATGCGTCTTGTCCAAGGACACAAGCATGTAGTGCAGGGAGGCGTGGAACGGGTCCACCAGCTTTCTGATTGGCAAATTACTGCTTTACCTCTGTTACAGAAAAATGTAGAATAGAGGATAATAATCTTACTGAGAAAAATATTTCCACTCAAACAGTCTGGAATGTTTTACTTTAGAGGATTCCTTTACTTTCATAAAGTTAATGTTGTTGCTTCAAATCTGTAAAACATTTTAAATCATTTACATTGTTAATTTTATCTGCAAGAAGGTTGGGGTTCGGATCCAAGGTGGGTAAACACTGGATCTTTTTATGAGGAGTTTGCATGTTCTCCCTGTGTGTGCGTGGGTTTTCTCTTACTCCAGTTTCCTCGCACCCAAACATGCATGCTAGGTAGATTGGCCACTACAAAATTGTCCGTGCACATTGTTGTTGATGATTTCGAGATGATTTAACTTCCATTCAGAAATTATTTTCAATCTGATAGAAGAGACCCAACAGACAGTTTGTGACCAGTTTTCTTAGGATTAGCTCCTCCGTAGCGATTGGGCAAACTCAGGTTAGTTTATTTTGAATCACTTCTCAGGTCCCTTTTGTCAGATTGAAAATTATTTGTAAATGGAGATCAAAAGTCTCGATAATAAAATATACTGTTCAGAGGAGAGTTTTGAAACCTTTTCTACAATTGATCACTTCTGGACGAAGGAGGGATTATACAGACTGAGCAAGAATGTATCGTAATCTCTACTACCATTCAGTTCATGGAATTGTATCAGCTTGTTATGCTCCTACAACAACAAATTGCTTGACTTTGAATTTTTTTTAGAAATTATTTGTCGCATTTTGGCTTCCAAGTCAAGCTTATGAAAATAGCCCATGGTTTTATTGCCGCTATTATAAGCAATGACGTACAACAACAAATGGTCACAGCAAACAAGAAAATCAGCTGAATAAAAATTAATGGTTGATAAACATGCTGACCTAGCATTGGCAGGATGAAATGAAAAGAATAGAATTTTATTTATCTGACACCAAGGCAACAGAAATTTTTCTTCGACATGGCGCATAGCACAATGCCAGACATAAAAACGCCCAAAATCAAATAAAAAGGTTAACTTAAATTGATATACACTATTATTTAAAAGATCCCTAATAAAATCTAAAATTTATTGCTTAAGGCTTTGATTACAGTTTGAACAAAAGGTTTTTATGGATTGATTTTTTTGGTGAGTGGAACTCTGTATCTCCTGCCTGAAGGAAGAATACCGAAGCAGTGATAAAGGGGCTGAGATGGTTTCTCTGTGATCAGGGTGGCTTTCCTGATCACAGCGTGCTCGTACAGAAGAGACAGTGGAGTTTGTGGTGCACCAATTATTTTTCCAGCTTGATTTGTATCCCTTGACATTTTGTTTTCTGTTTAGAAGTTAGGAAGTTGTACCAAGATTTTGAAAGTGGTGGATCGTATTGGTAATTGGTAAACCATGATTATTATTTTTTTTTAGCTTTCTGAGCAGTTGAAAGCGCTGGAGGGCTAAACTATAAAGCGAGTTGGAGTGTATTTGGAAAGACAGGCAGGTTCATCTGTGTTCCCAGATCCTTAAAACAATCCGCCTGTTCAACCTGTTAGAACAGAGGTTTAAAGAGTGCGGTATATGCTTTCCATTTGACCGCTCAGCACAACTTTCGTCATTGAAATGTTAAATTTCAAAATGTTGACGTGTTAAATTCCAGTGATTGTGACCAGATCAGCCACCACAACTTAGTTCTGTCTGGGAGCTGTTTGGTACCACTGTCGTTATGGGTCACCAAGGTAATATCATCCACACTTTTCACTTTGACCTTCCTGTTACAAATTATGCCATTTGTGTTGTCAGAGAATGAAAGTGGAGATAAAACGTAACATTGTGGGAGCCCTGTATTAAAAACCACTTTGCTGGACCTAAAAGTATTTAAAAAAAAAAAAAAAACAAGCTGTTAAAAAAGATTTTATCCATAAAACCGAAATTGGGTGCATTTGTAAATCTAGAATGCAGTGTAACAGAGTGTCTGGATTAAAAGTTTTCAAAGATAAAAAAAATCATACCCTATAGCTGGGTCTTTGTGCAAAGACCATACACAGTGCAATGCCACAGTGTTTCAATAATCACGCTTGCATCTTATACACCTTGTCGTGCTATATATGCAAACTGGAGACAATCAAGTTTTCCAAAAAGCATGTCTGAAACTATATCATACACAATCCTCGCCATGCAATTGTCACATAGATATGAGCGCCATGGGCTGGAAGTCTTTAAAGTCTTTAGCACAGGATGGGGTTAATTTATCAAGTAAAGATGAAGGCAAACTAAAGAACATTTATGCTGCAAAATTAAACACTTTGTCAACACTTGCAATAAAAATTCACAACAATAACCATTTCAATGTCCCGTTGAGTTTTTCTTTTAAGCTAACATGGTTCTTTCTTTTTAATTTTGGTCAGATCTGTCCTGTTTACTTCTTTTATTCCCTCATTTTCATGTTAAAATCTATATTAATCTACCTTTTTTTTTTACTTATTACTCTTTGCTTGTTTAACAGACTTTTTGAAATGAACGAATCACTGTTAAATAAAATATGTTTTTTGTGTCATTGGAGTTTTAAGTTAAGAAGAAGAAATAAACTAGGATTGATAAAGAAATCATTTTGTGTAATTTAACCTTTATTCGATCAAAAGTGCTGTTTCGATTTCGATTCGATCAATGAAGTTCTGACTGCTTTCAAATTTATTTTAAATCACATTTATGGTATGATTTGGCAAGTAAAAAAAGCAAAGAGTCCTCAATTCATATGCTTGTGCAAAATTGAAATTCTTTTTGGCTTTGTAACACAACAAAAAATGATTCCTTTGATATGTGTAACATTTCTTTCTCATTCTCTACACAGTTTCTTTCTCAATCAAAGAAAGAGATATAAGTTTAAATTCCTGGTCAATATCTTTTGATGTACCTCATCCTGGACTTGTGTGCAACTACAAAACAATATTGAGTTGCATTGCATTAAAATAAGTTGTGCTCACACATTAAAAAAAGTACATTCTAATTAGGGTCAAAAACAAACTTTAGCAGGCAACAGGGTGGCACAGTGGGTAGCACAGTGGCCTGACGGCAATATGGTTGTGGGTTCGAGTCCTGATTGGGACAAGACTTGGAACACTGGCCTTTCTGTGTGGAGTTTGCTTGTCCTCCCCATGTAAGTGTAGGTTTCCTCCAGATACCCTGGTTTCCTCCCACTCTACAAAAATGAGTGTGTGTGCGTGGTTGTATGTGTGTGGCCATGCAACAGACTGGCGACCTGTACAGGGTGTACCCTGCCCCTCACCTTGAATCAGCAAGGATGGGCTCCGGCTCCTCTTGCAACCCCATCAGAGATAGACGGTTAAGAAGGTGACTGACAAACTTCAGCTTGAGCAAAGTATTATATTTTCGGTTTCTGTTCGCATTGAGCTTTTTTAAACTGAATTTCTATTTGAAAACCAGATATAATTGGGGTTCTTTTTTCTGTGGAGGATCATGATTCTGGATTTTGGTTTCAACTCCACTGTCAATTAGAAAATTAATCTTTTGATCATTAAGATGCTATTTTCACAGCTAATCATCATCTCATAGATGTTAAAAAAAAAAAGGTTTATTAAATTCACAAATTTCTCAGATGTGGGGTCAATAACGTAATTCTGATTCTAAATATAAAGTTTATTGATATGAGACATATTTTTGGACATTTTTTTTTCGGATTTGTTTCGCACAGCCTTGAGTTTTACATGCACTTTTCAAAAATCAGAGAAAAATTTCTGTACAGCTCCAAATCTATGTTCTGCAATTTTTTACTGTTCATAATTAGTATATGGAGGGGCTCTGCTGCTTTAAGAAAGAGTTGACATCTTCTCACGATTTAGACCGGTCTTACTGTGAGATGTGTTTAAGGGTCTCTCTCGAGAATCAGACAGATGCCACAGACTTTCTGAATCAATAGTTCTGTAGATTCATTCCCTTGGTGTGAGAGACTTATTGATTCTTTATCCAAACATGTTGGTTTAAGCCTGTCATCCCCAAAAGAATCAAAGTGATATAGATTCTTTCTAGCTGAAGTCATACTTAAAATTATCAGATGAAGTGGTCTACATGGAGTTTGAGGTACAAATTGTGCATTAAAATTGTGCTACAATTGTGCTACAATTCATTATGAACTACAATCAACCAGTTAACAAATCTTTAAAAAAGAAAAACGAGTGTAGTAAGTTAGTCATCTTCTTAACTGTCCATCCCTTATGAGGATGCGGGAGGAGGATACCAGGGAGAGGGGGAGTGCAGTTGGACAAGTACATTATGTTTAAGTGAGAAAAAAAATCATGTTCCTCTATTTTCCTGCAAAACTAGACAAAGCTGCCGTTCATCATTTGTAAGTTTTGTCTTCTGAGGTATTAAATTAGGGGTGGACAAACTTTATGACTCATGGGCCACAAAGACCCCATATGTGATCAAAGGGCCATATTTCTTGTGAATCAAGTATAACTAATTCTAGGTTTTGCTTTACAAACTTTTAACTTCCCACCTTACTCCGGCTGTGTGCAGGTTCGTTTTCTATGAAATTGAATTTGTGGCACCTTCACAGAGCCAGTGATTGGGATGCATTGTTCAGCAAAAAGAACAACATTTAAACCGGTGACACAGCCATTCCTGATGAACTCTGTTTAAAAGAAGGACGTGTCATTCCAAGACCAAATGAGAGTTAAATGAATGGATGAGCACAAATTGAAGTTGGCAAAAATCATTTTATTTAATTAAAAACGACCCAAATATATACATATTTCTTAGTGCTGCTAAAAACAATTTGAAGGGTTCTTCAGCCTTCTTGGAAAAGCTTTACGCTTGCTCCCGTCGTGCTCATAGAAATTTCTAACAGAAAAAGACATTCATAACTGTTTGTCCATCATGGCCACTTTTCATTCAAAACAGTGCTAGCCACTTGAAATTATTTGATTATTACTCTCCCTGATAATCTCAATCCGAAAGAACGAGATCGCAGATACAAGCGGCCGAAATGAGCTTCTTCCACAGGGTGGCTAGGCTCTCACTCAGAGATCAGGTGAGGCGTTCTGCCAACTGGGAGGAGCTCGGTGTTGAGCTGCTCCTCCTCCAGGTTGAGAGAAGCTTGGGCATCTGGTCAGGATGCATCCCGAGTGCCTCGGTGGTGGTGGTGGTGGTGGGGGGGGTGACCAAGAGGCAGACCCCAGTCCCGTTGGAGAGACCATGTCTCACAGTTGGCCGGGGAATGACTCGGGATCCTTCTGGGTGAGCTGAAGGATGGAGCTGGGGTTGCCCCCACGACCCTGTCCCAGATAAGTGGAAGACGATGTGTCGGAACTCTCCCTATTTGTACTTTTTGAAAGCATTTTGCATTTGTAGAAACATTATTTGGAAATGTGTGCTAACACATAAACTCATTCATATGTTGCAATCCTTAATGACAAACTACTTTCTTTTACAACGATCAGAAACAATGACCTTCGGTGAAAGTGTACTTCAATTTTTCAAAAATACTTTAAATTCAAGCAAAAAAATCCTGTGGCATTTTCAGTTCAAATTGCCTTGTTTCTTCTATGTTGGCACAGAGACAGTGGAGCAACAAAAATATCCACGTAGCGTAAATAAAATATTCATTACTTTATACAATGTGTAGACTCTGCTGTGGTTGCTTATCGAAGTTGATATTTATCTGATGCAACAGAGTGAGAATCAAAGGATTTATTTCTGAATAAATGTCAGGTAACATTAGTCTTGCCACATAACTTCTAAAATCATATATTTAAGGTTTTATGGGCAGTACCACAGACTGACTCAGCAGAATTAGAGAGTAAAGTAAAATGTTATAATTCGCTGAAATATATCTCAGAGTCGCCATGAAGCTAAAAGCATGTAAGAAGTCAGACTGACTTAGTAAGGCTGCCTGCAAGGGACAAAATTTAAAAAAATCTTACAGAATCAGAAATGCTTTTATTGCCATGGTCAATGCAGAATATCAGAGACTAGGAACTTGCTGTAGTACTAGTATGCAAAAATATAAATAAATAAATAATAAAAATGGAAAATAAAATAAAAAAGAATACTTTTTTACAAAACAAAGAGTACTCAGAAGAAAAAGAAAAGTATTGCAATGGCATTGAAAATAATAAAGACAGTAGAGTGAAAAGAGCGAAGTGACTAAGTGATGATCGGGTTTTAAAGTATTCATTAGTAAAAGGGAAGAAGCTGTTTTTGTGGCGGGATGTTCTGGTCCGATTGAACTGGAGCCTCCTGCCCGAGGGTAGTTGCTCAAAAAGTTCATGTCTAGGGTGGGAATGGTCAGCTGCTATCCGATCTGCACACCCCCGAGTCCTGGAGATGTACAGGTCATGGAAAGATGGAAGGCTGCAGCCAATCATCTTCTTCGTGGAGCACACAATGCACTGCAGTCTATGTTTGTCCCTGGCTGTGGCTCCAGCGTACCACACGGTGATGGAGGAGGTGAGGATGGATTCGATGATGGCTGTGTAAAACTGCACCAACATCTGGGCGGGCAGCTTGGCTTTCTTCAGCTGCCATAGAAAGTACATTCTTTGCTGGGCTTTTTATGAACAGGGAGCTGATGGACGGCTCCCACTTTAGGTCCTGTGTCATGGTAGTGCCAAGGAAGTGGAAAGAGTCTACAGTGGTGATGGGGGAGTCTGTCAGTGCAAGGGGATTCAATAGTGGGATTCAGTGTAGAGATTTAATAGTTTAAACATTTACTGGCGTAACCTTTTTGGGATGAACTTAAAATGAATTAACTTAAACTCAGCTTTTCACCAACATTCATCACCTCATCGTTTCTTACATATGTTTGGAGATTTTTTATTGAAGCTACTTCATCTGATAGATAATGAGATAGCTTGAGGTCCATCCATCTATCACTTTGTGAGAAAGTGATAGACATCCGTGAGGAGCCCAAAAAAGAACCATCGCTACAGGTTGAGAAAAGCCAGATGGGGTAGTTTGGGCATCTGGTTGGAAAGCACCTTGCTGGTGAAGGGTTTCAGGCACGTCCCACCAGGAAGAGACCCAGAGGCATATGTATAGAATTCTCACAGGTGTACAGGGAACATCTCAAGATCCTTTTGGGTGAGCTGGAGGATCCAACTGGGGTGAGAGGAGGCTGGGTTTCCCATCTGAGGCTGTTGCCTCCGAGACCCGGCCCTAGATAGCAGAAGCCAACAAAACAGAATTTTATTTTTAACTCACGCAGTTTAAAAAGAGTATTAAAAGCAATTTAATTCATAGCTTCAATTTTTTATATAATTTTCAGAATGACAACATTTACAAAAGACAATAATTTTATGTTGAACTAACTTCAAATTCTATTGCATTTCCTCAAAAACTCCACTTGCATTTGAAGTTTTTACTTTGTAACTTTACAAATGCTTTCAGACATCCCTGGAGCTTTTTTTTTTTTCCCTGGATCAACAGCAAAGAACATCCCGTGCTATATGAGAAATTGGGAAACACAGGGATCATACAAATTCGTGGTTAGTGGAAACATATGAACTAGGTTGAGAAAAAAACATTTTTTTTAAATGGCAGGATGACACAGGCAGAAGCTGACGGAAGATGAGCAACACCTTACACTTCAGTGTAATGTCAGAGTAGAGCCGGGCTTGTTTGCTGTTACTGAGCTCAGCCGTGTAACAGAACGAGTGCAGATGTAGCAACATCTCAAATCTGTGTTTTGGTTTTAAATTAGAGACCGGAGAATTTATTCTGTTTCTGTTCTTCTATTTATTGTCTGGATGGAATGTGAAGCTGGTCAGTGAGGGTTTGCTAAGTAAGCCAGAGGAAGGACACTACAATTGTGTGGATGATTTATTTAAATGTTTCATATAGTATTTGTATGAGGTTTTGTTCTTGCCTTGGGAAAATCTCTAGTGAGGTAGAAATGTTTTACATTAACTATTGATATTTCTACCCCAACAAAAAAATTGACTTTTTGGAGGTTTCTATCATGTTTTATAAAAGGAATAGCTTTATCAAAAACATACCTGGATTGATTATTTATTTATTTCATGTTTCTTTGAGCAATTCGTGAGCGCTCCTGTCAAGTATTTGGATACTATTCAATCACTAGGTTGTTTTTGGCCATGGGTTTTTTTCTCCGTCATGTCCATTTTCTGATTTAAGCTGGAAATATTTTTATCTGTGAAAATCCAGCATCTGTGTCAGATTAAGGAATGTGCCAGTAATGTTTAAATTAACCAAAGTAAAACTATAACAGACTATGATCGGGATGGGCAAACGTTTTGACTCGTGGGCCACATTGAGTTCTAATATTTGACAAAGGGGCCGGAACAGGAGCAGATGGATGGCATGCTTTGGTAACCTCACCTCATTGGAGAAAAAATACACATCTAGGGATGTGGTGGATCTCTTGAATTTGTGGAACGCGTTATTTCTGATCTAGGTATGGAAAGCTATCGGGGTCGGATTAAAACAGTTAACGGGCCACATGTGGCCCACGGGCCATGGTTTGCCCATGCCTGGACCACGAGCTGGCTTTGTAAACTTCCTAACTTAATACTGGGAGTAAAGGGGAGTTACAACTGAAAATAATATATTTATTTGCTTTTTCTGTGAATATTGCATTTCTGAGCAAACAATGAGTTCAATGTTTATTCATATTTTTGAGATTACTTCCTCACAATAGCCCTTCTCTACATTAATAAATACATATATACTTGTAAATATTAACTGAAAATTAAAAAGAAACAACCTGTTAATTTTTATGGTTTGCTTAGGTTTTTTTTTTCTGCGAGAACATATTTCCACATTCAAAGAAGTAATGAAAAGAAAATCAATTTATTTTAAATGGCATTTTATGTAAAGGTCAAGACATTTTATGCATGCTAACATAGTTTAAACATTTCTTTTTTTTTTTTTCATTTTGATTGGATAATTTATTTTCTCATATTCAAAAAACACACTTGTTTTTTCAAGTTAATGAATTATTCAAATGGAGCGGTGATGGTGCAGCAACAGTTCCTGTTGTCCATCACAAAAAAGCACAAAGACAACTCTTCAATCAGACTCGCACTCACTTCGAGTAACGGATGTGGAGATTCAAATCAGCCCAACATGATTATCTTTGGCCATTTGGAGGAAGTGCAGATAGAACACACAAAGTCAACACAATATTTGTAGTAATCCAACTATCAACATACAGTCTTTATCAAGAAAAAGCACGTTAGTAACTTAATGAGGCTTGTTTTGAGTGTGTTTGTAGTCTGTAGTGAGCAGTACTCCAGGAATCAATCAGGAATCAAGGGTTTGTGTCCATTCTGTCACACTTGTAGGTGTAGCAGTCTGTCACTAAAAGTGCTATGCTGGGTTCTCAGTGCTCTGGAGAACTAGTGGACTCTCAATTCAGAATTCAGAATTCTCATTTTGAATTAGTTTTCTTTGTTGTTAGTATTTGAAGCAGGATCAATGTGAAAATCTTAAGGACTCTTATTAGGTACCACGAACCTCTTCCTTAATTGAGGCATCACCCTGGCTGTTTCACCAGATGGCTTTTGTTTCAACAGAGCATTAATTAAACACTACCAACACAAACATAACACCAACATCCGCTTTTGTTACGTTTTTATAGGTTGAGCACATAAGCATGTTCACAAAAGGCAAGCTTTTGTGCAATGCTGAACTAAAAGGCCTTACTCACAGTTCCCATGATACCAACCAATTTGGTTGGGATAATGAGTTAAATTTTCTCATAAAAAAGTTTGGTCCGTCATGGAAAAGAAAAGGCTGAGCCGAAAAGCAAAGCTCTCGATTTACAAGTCGATCTACGTTCCTACCCTCACCTATGGTCACCAGCTGTGGGTGGTGACTGAAAGAATGAGATCGCGTACACAAGCGGTCAAAATGAGCTTCCTCCGCAGGGTGGCTGGACCTCACTCAGAGATCGGGTGAGGAGCTCTGCCAGCCGGATGAAGCTCTGTGTCGAGCCGCTCCTCCTCCAGGCTTAAATGAAATAATGAATTACTCTATTCATCCCTCACCGGGGAAATTTGTTTGCTGCACTCCTTACACCGCAGCAGGCTGCCCTTCAACGGCGCCAATGGTGGGAGAAGCGGGGGTTAGGTGTCTTCTCCAAGGACCCTAGACGTGCTCTCCGTGGGACGCAAACCCGCGACCTTCCGGTCCGCGGGCGAACGCTCTAACCACGCGGCCACCGTCTCCACCGTTTAGAGAAGCAAGATGGGGTGGTCCGGGTATCTGGTCCGGATGCCCCCCGGGGACCTCGCTCATGAGGTGTTTTGGGCACATCCCACCAGGAGGAGACCAATAGGCAGACCCCGGATCCGGTGGAGAGACTATGACTCACAGTTGGCTAGGGAATGACCCGGGATCCTTCTGGGTGAGCTGGAGGATGCAGCCAGGATGAGAGAAGCCTAGGCTTCCCGTCTCAGGCTGTTGTTCCACGACCCCGCCCCAGATAAGTGGAAGATGACGGAATGGAATGGAACGGAAAAAAAACTCAATTTTGTGGCAAAATAGATAAAAAATTATGAGTAAAAAGATGCTGCCATTTGATTTTGTGTCTATATTTGTTACGAAATCATAGAACCACACATTTATTTAGTTTAGTTTTTATAATACTGAGAAAAACACCTCGATGTTCCTGAAGTGAGCACTAGCATCTCAACGAAATGACAATCCTCCTTCCATTGTAGCACTATGCAATCATGTTTCACACTAAGAATTGTCTGTGGTGTTCTTTTTTTAAATAGAGTGCTACACACTGGCCTCTTCTTAGATGGAACACCACATAGTCTTTCCTTTTTCCTTGATTCATTGGCAGGACGATTGAGAGGCTTCACTTGCAATTTGGGAAACAATGTAATCTTGGGATGGACAGAATTGTTGGACTCTTCGAGATTACTCCCTCCAGCGTGCTTCAGTGATTACTGATCATGTGCAAAGGAAAGAAAGGGAAGCCACTTCACTGTTCCATGTTGTTTCATTCTCACATCATTTGCCTGGCGAGAGTCATTTTCAGTTGGTGGGAAATAGTTGCAGTGTGTTATTTGGTTTTACCTCGTATTTATTTCCAGCACAGTCTGTGCATTTGTCACTTCTATTGCGGGTGATAAAACAGACGGATGCTCATGTTTTGGCAAATTTGCACAAAAACATTGTTGTGGCTTGAATTTAGCTGTTTCCATTTGTACATACAAATGCAAATTTTATGTGGCAATTGAAAATAACTCAGCAAAGCTTTTAAAATAGTAGGAATATTTTTGTTATTTGAAAAACTTAAAGAGGTTTAGCCGGTTATTTTTGCATATATTGCCACATTTTTAATTTGAAACATAATTATGTCTCATTTAACTCTGCTTAGTTTTATAGCATTGCCAAACTTCCACAATGATTAGCATAAATCTTCTCTTCGCTTTTGCAAAAAAGCGGTACGATTATTTTTTACGTGCAATTGGAGAATAACGGCTGAAACTTTATACAGTGGATATGAAGATGTTGTCAGAGGTGTGTTAAGTGCTGTGTTCATGTCTTTGGATAGGGCAGAAAAACCCACTCATCAGGATATCTGGAAGAGTCTTTCCAAAAGTTAATGGTCCAATTAAAATGTCCATCCTAGTGACAAATTCCTTTGAAGCTCGACTGTGAACTCCAAAGCACAGAGGCTTCTCTTTGAGAGAAGGAGAGAGTGCACTTCAGCATTCATGCCCAGTGTTAAACGATCTCATCTGTTGGGACTTCCAGTGATGAATGGTAAAAGTAAAGGAAGGATGAGAGGGGAGTTGAGGCTGAATAGCTATCTTGCGTCAATGTAGACCAAAGAGAGAAGAGAGAGTGTGGCCATTACATTTTCTGACATGGTGAGATTGATGTTACCCTGTTTTTTCCATCAGATTAGGGAAGCTAGGCGAAGTGTTGCTCTCAGCCAGTACATCACATGGATGTTATTAAATGAAAGAGACCACTGAATGCTCCTTTGAGTCCAGCTTTGGAGATTGAGCAAAAAGACATGTAACACATAGGTAGAACAATGTGTCCTGATAGATCTACTATCTTGGGAAAAAAAAAAAATCTAGACTAACCACTTATAGAACTAATGACAAAGTGGCCAAAACAGAAAGGGAGGAAACAGGCTTTTATAGCTGGTGCATTTTCTTGTAAATCCCATTAAATTTTTTTCTTGCTTGTTTGTGCAAAAGTAGATCGATACGGGCCGGTTTACAGATTAACTCTTGATCGTTAGCCTGCTTCAGACAAGACACAATGTCCAGCTGTATGTGTGATCCACTGCATGTGAAATCAGTGTCCTAGATGGGTTCAAGATCTACTGGGAGCATTTAGAAGTAATTAAACTCAATTTTATTTGCATATTCCAATATCAAAACACACTTGTCCTACGGGCTAATTTGAACATTTACTTAACTTTGAGTATATTGAGCGGAAAATCGCCCAAAAAAATCAGTTTAAAGATAATTATTAACAAACTGTTAACAATGACTAATTCTCAACCCAATCAAACCAACCAAACTCAGAACTTTCCGGCACTGAAAAGGAGATTCAGTGACTCAAGAAAAAAAAACCAAGAGAAAAAAAACAAGCAAGAAAAAAAAACCCCAAAAATCCCATCATTGAGGAAAAAAAGAAACCTAATGGAGATCCATATGAAGGAGAGATCCTCTCCAAGGATTTATTACTATCAATGGAATTTTAGCTAATCAAAATCTAGAACAGTAGCTGGGGCAAAAGCTAGAGTAACCAGAGCTGATATGAGCCCTGCAGGAGAGAATAATAGAGAGAAGGAAGTTGATGGAATTAAAGAACAGAACCCAGCTATTATTTTCCTGCAGCCAAGCACAGCTTCTCCAGCAGTCTGGTATATGTTCATTCATTCACTTTAAGAATTTCAAACTATGCATTTTTTAGGACAACTAATGACCATTTGAGTTGTAAAAGAATCTCTGATGTGCTTTGTCATTACTTCCTTACGCTAATATCCCACGAGAAACGGTGACTTTTCAACCTTTAGATAAACATTCAGTTATTGACAGTGTCAAATCATCAGGTGAAATACTCCCACAGCGACATGTTTTATCCTTCTGTTCCACGGAATATGGAAGCGTCGCAATAGCAGCGGTATGGCTGATTGTGGCAAAGTGCTTCCCTCCAGGCGCACCTCACTGTGTTTTTGAAGTGTCTGCAAAGCGTTCTGATATCCTACTTTGCCTGAAATGTAACGTTTTTTTCCCCCTTTCCTACTTGGGAACTTCTGTCTCTAGAGCTGAGAGGATTATTCTGGCAAAAAAGAAAAAGTCAATGAAAATGGGTTTTCCTCTAAAACATTCACAACACTTCATAGCCGGAAACACAAGAAGTGAACCATTAGGTTATTGAATGTTTTAACTAATCACTTCACAAGTGCTATGTATCTTGACATTTATCTCATCACAGTATCCTTCTATCACTCATGAACCGAAATATTTCCACTTGGGACAAACCGTATATCCATCTCAGAGAGTGGACATTTGCAAATGAGGACCATGGTTTTAGATTTGGAGGCGTTGATTCCCATCGCAGTGTCATCAATTCAGTGAGAGTTGGAGATCACAACCCATTTAAGCCAACTGGAACACATCATCTGCAAAAAGTAGCAACCCAGTCCATAGGCTACCGAAATTGACGCCTCGATAATTTCAGCTGCATCATTAAAGTAACGGACAGAGTCGGCAACAAATCCATGGGAGAATCCGACTCTTGCTGGAAACAGATATGATTCACAACTAGCAATATGGACTAAGCTCTCACACTTGTACAAAGACAGGACAGTTTGTATCAAAGGCTGTTAAACTTTGTTCTCCTGAGTTTAAAAAGCCATGGCCACATGCTATCTCCACATCCACAAAAAGAGTAGAGTGGTTGGGAAAACCCCATTTTCCTTCCAGGGTCCTGAAGAAGTTATAGAGCTGGTCTGTAGTTCCATGTTTGAGACAGAAACCACATTGTTCCTCTTCAATCTGAAGGTTAACTATATGGTGGACCCTCCGCTCTAGCTCCTTCCAAGGAGGTTGTGGAGTGGGATTGGAACATTGGGAACACTATCCCAATGTTCATATGATGGTGCAATGATCTGTCAACCAGAACATCCTTACACCACCTACAACGTTGGATGTATAGATAACCTGTAAAGTTGCAAAAAATGAAAATCAATCCAGTTTTTGCATTTTGTGTAACACTAGAGCAGGCATGGGCAAATTACGGCCCGCGGGCCATTTCCGTCCTGCCGAACTTGAAGAATGTCATAAATAAACCTTGTTAGTGTTTTCTTATCCCTGCAATTTGGATGTGTCCTCACTGGATGGCACACTCTGTGATATGGAAAGCCATTGGGCTTTGCAATACACGCACGTAAACAAGCGTGTTAGATGTTAAAAGCAAGCAAAATATTACATCAAGCGCTTAAATTTTAGACCTAGCGCCGCTACATTTGAAATTTACAGCTCTTGATGTAACATTTTGTGCGCTAGTTTAAAATCTAGTGCGCCATTCTGTCGGTCTGATCTAGTGATTACCGAAGCATGCCATTCATCTGCTCCTGTTCCGACCCACTGGTCAAATGTTAGAACTCAATGTGGCACGCGAGTCAAAAAGTTTGCACACCTCTCCACTAGAGACACTATTTAGACATTATTTAACACTATTTAGACTCATGCTAACTTGTACTAAAACAAAACAAACAAACAAAAAACCTGGACTCGATTGTAAAACTCACTTAATCACTTTTACAATCTGTGTAATCTCAAATGCAAATTTTTAGGCTGCATTTGACATAAGCGAGTTTTCTCCATGTGTTTATATACATATATATTTTAAATGAATTCAAGTTCAAAAGAAGACCTTACTATTGAACTCAATTCAGTCCACACAGCAGCCAGCAGCGGCTGAAAGGCATCAATTAGGCATTTTGCTGAAGTCAAACTGTCTTTTACATCGAAACGACTCACTTATTTTTCTTCATCTGAGATTTTTTAACCTTATTTCTTCAGGGCTCAGTTCTTGTTGAAATATTTAAATAAACTCTTGCAGCTGACCTCACTTCCATAGATGTGTGTATACAGACATCGGACTCCCTAAATACCCAGTGGAACATAAAATTTCCCGATTGATAAATTATTAACTTTTAAATTTCATAAATTTCCTCATGCTTACTGAGTTTTTCTGTTGTATTTTAAACTTCAGCCAGGCCGCATATCTTTTTTTCATTCTGAATAACATTTGTGAAACAGGCTCTAAAATTTCAGGGTTCTATAACTTTTATATACACAATTTGACATAGGAACACTCACTCTGAGGCCCGACACCCAGCGGACCAAAATTTCCATAATAGTGGGAAAATCTGGATATCAGAAAAAGGGAGAGAAAAGCAGAGGGTGAAAATAATGTCAGGTGCGGCAGATTCTTGTTCATGTCTTAGAGAAAAAAACAAAACTCAAAGTGTACCAAAGAAATGTACAAATGAAAAGTTAGAGTAAAAAAGTGTTCATTAAACGACAACAAATTACAGATCTTAGGTGAGTTATCATAAATATTACCACAAAAACTTCTTATTTGACAAAAAATATATACTTTATTTGTTAGTCATTTTAAATAATTACTTATCACCAATGGTCGAAATGAGCTTCCTCCGCAGGGTGGCTGGGCTCTCACTCAGAGATCGGGTGAGGAGCTCTGCCATCCTCCTCCAGGTCGAGAGGAGCCAGATGGGGTGGTTCGGGCATCTGGTCAGGATGCCCCCCAAGCGCCTCGCGGGCGAGGTGTTTCGGGGACGTCCCACCGGGAGGAGACCAAGGAGAAGACCCCGGACCCGCTGGAGCGACTATGTCTCACGGCTGGCCGGGGAACGACTTGGGATCCTTCTAGGTGAGCTGGAGGATGCAGCCGGGGAGAGAGAGGCCTGGGCTACCCGTTTGAGGCTGTTGCCTCCGCGACCCAACCCCGCAACAAGCGGAAGATGACGGAACGGAACTTATCACCAATAATTACTTTTTCACAAGGCGGCTGGGCCTCACTCAGAGATTGGGTGAGGAACTCTGCCACCTAGCAGGAGCTCGACGTAGAGCAGTTTCTCTTTCGAGTCAAGAGAAGCCAAATGGGGTGGTTTGGGCATCTGGTTAGAATGCTTCCTGAGCGCCTTGTTGGTGAGGTATTTTGGACATGTCCCACCGGGGGAAGACCCAGACGCAGGCCCCGGACATGCTGGAGAGACTGTTTCTTGCAGCGGGCCGGGGAGTCCTTCGAGATCCTCCCGGACAACTTGGAGGATCAAAAAAGTTTGGTTTGAAGAAAGTGAGGAGGTGGATGAGAGAATTACATACATTAGAAAAAAAAAGGAATGTAGAGTTCGGCTTATGTCTTTTCAAATGAAACACAAATATGGCCAGATAAAGCCACTTCGCCTTTCAGGTTTTTTTTCCACAATTCAATTTTTTTCTACTGTGATGGGAAATCTGCAGTTATAAATTTGATTATGTCTTCATAAGCCCAAAAAAGATTGCTTGTAGCTAAGTCTAGTTTCTGTCTAGCTCAACTCAATCTAAAAATAAACGTCAATTTCTTTAAATCACAATTACTTTTGTGATTTAAAAAAACTGTATGTGGCGTTATAATTTGTCCTGAGAAAGCTCTACATTTATTTAAATGCCAGAAGCTTCTTGTCACTGTGCTGGGAGCTAAAATAGGAGCTTTCTTCTTCAATATGAGCCACATAGTTGAAACAGCAACCAACTCTTTGCAGCATAGTGTGGTAGCATCTGTTTTAGCTGGATTTGTCACAATGGGTGGCTGATTAAGCATTAAGAAGACCAGGGTGAAAGCATATAGACATGTGCCCCCTGAGGCTTTTCTTTCAGTCTGCCACATATTGGGAAACACAGAGTGTCTGTTCTTTGTAGTGAACAATGAGAGCTTCTTTGCACCTTTATGATCTTGTAAACTTTATTTCATGCCTCCTAGCAGTCTGCTATTCGTTAATAATCTAGTCATTTTGAATCCCAACTTCTAAGTTTTATTTCTTATGATGCGGATGGTATGTTGTAGCTTCGCAGTTTGAAAGTAGGTTGCCCCATAAAACCCAAGATGAAAGATTTAAATTAGATTCTCGTACCAAAAAAGATCTTGTTTTTTTTTTTTTTTTACTGGAAAAAAAGTTAAATAAGAACTATTTAGAAATCATACAGACTTTTTTACTGGCTCATTAAAAATGCCATTTTCATCCCAGTTGAACCATCAGACAGTCCTATAAACTTATAGTAACATAAATTATTCATTTGAATAAAAGCTTTTAAGGACAAACAGGATTTTTTGTATTATTTTTTTTCCTCCCTTACCAATTTGTCCACTGTACTGGACTTTGGACGGTGCTGAATCTTTTCACAGACAGTTAAAATGTGAGAGGCAGGGTGCACCCTTCACATGTCAACAGTCTAACAAAGGGCCAAACAAACTAATAATGGGAAAAAAAATGAAGCGCACATTCACAAGCATTAGCAACACAAATTTTGCAACAAATATGTATTAAGGGGTGTGGAAATAACATAATAGCAAAAAAATAAAAAAAAAATACTCTTATCAGCAATAACTGTTGTAAAAGCACTGCTGGTAATAATTGGTAGAGCTTTTTTTTTTAGCAACAAGAGGCATTGACATTTTCTTTTTGTAGAACCGGCTAATGAGACAAAAGTGTAAACTTGTGATGTCCTCTTTTCTCACCTTTCCGGATAGCTAATAAACATGCTGTCTTCTTTTGCTCTTAGAAATACAACCCTGGTGAAAACTAGCTACATCATGTTTTGGCTCCAATTTCAGAAATTTGGCTTCCTAAGCTAACAAATTTACATTGTGTGTGTGTTTTTTTTTGTTTGTTTGTTTTTTTTTTACTTTACCAACTGCTGCATGGCTTTTGTTCATTATTTTCTTCTCAAATGTAAAAAATGACAAAAAAAAATAATTATTTATTACAATAATGTAGTTATTATTTCATCCTCAAAACTGGAAGGACAAATTGTACATGCATTTGTACATATTAAAAAGCTCTCATGTCCAAGTGTAAAAGGCATTTTTCCATCTACTTGTCATTATAACCTGCATATTACACTTTTCTTACAGCTTTATGGTGTATTTAGTGTTTCAGACAACTTGGGAGCAGTTTAGAAAATGAATGCAGGAATGAAAGCAGTGTAGGGAGACCTTAAACTTTGAGGCAGCCATGTATCACATGCTAATATATTTCTATTATTATTAAGTATATTAATATATATATATATATATATATATATAGGCAAACTCATACATATTGTGTACAGGTATTAATTAGTGGGGATTCTTCAGTGAATTAAAATACATAAACCAAACAGCTCAGTGGTGGAACATCAACCCTTGGACTGGAATTTTGTGGGATTGAATCCCACTGAGCTCATGTCTAGATGTCCTTGGGGAAGACACCTAACCCCCTGTTTCTCCTACCATTGGTGCCGTTGTGGCAGCCTGCTGCGGTGTAATGCAGCACACAAATTTCTCCGTTGAGGGATGAATTAAGTATACATTTATTTACTTAAATGGTTTGATACTGAACCTTTAATTAAGTTTTAATTCTGATTCCACATTTTGAAAAACAGTGAAGAGTTTGGGAAGAATTGGGACTTTAGGTTTTACATGGGGGGAACGGTGGTGCAATGGTTAGCACAGCGGCCTCATTGCAAGCAGGTCGAGGTTTGAGTCCAGAGTGGTACGAAGCTTGAAACACTGACCGTTCTGTGTGGAGTTAGCATGTTCTCTCCATGTATGCGTGGGTTTTCTCCAGGTACTCCAGTTTCGTCCCATCCTCCAAAAACATGCATGTTAGAATAATTGGCCACTATGAAGTTGCCTCTATGTCTGAGTGTGTGAGTGTATGGTTGTCTTTGTGTGGTCTTGCAGCAGACTGGCGACCTGTTCGGAGTGTACCCTTCCTCTCGCTTGAAATCAGTCGGTATAGGCTACAATATCCATGCGATCCGGTTATAGATAAATGTTTAGAAGATAAAACAAAATGTGTGTTCCTTATATTATTTTTTATATGTATAAAAATTAAAGGTCTTGAAATAGTCTCTGATCAAGACCTGAAACTAAAAAGATGATTTACGAGTCCTGTCTTGAAAATTAAAAGTCCCTGATCAACAAATTGTTTCTGCCTCTTGTAGTGATTTTAATTTTCACAGACACTCGATATAATTATAGAATCAGCTGTTATTAAATCAAAATGTCATTTCTAAGTGCTAAATCTGTGATGTTGGCTCAGTAGATTTGGACAAGTGACCGCGCTGTGTGCCAAAAAGCTGGCACAGTTCAGTTAAATATCCCATTTAAATGCATGGGCTATGGATGATGGAGACGGTATAGAGCTGACTTAAGGAATACAGAAATGTGGAGCATCCTGGGTGAGCTGAGAATCTAAATACTGGTTTGACTTTTGGATGTTTGATAACAGTAAAAGAACACTGAAATGTAGGTTAGGTATTTTTAGGAGCTCAAATATTCATAAACATTTATTATAACATAGACATTTCCAACACCTGAGTGAAAGGGTTATAATCATCAACGCCATGTGTAATTAGATTTATTATCCTGATGTCCCATCGGCTGGGAAAGTCACTAATGTGCTGCTAATTATACACTCACTTATTCAGCCTCAACACAAGTCAGTTCCTTGGCCTTGTCTGCAGTCCTGTTGCATTTTTTTTTATCACATTGTTTGATGTTAAATAGCTACAAAGCCACACTAGAAAGGAGGTCAATAGTATTAAGAAGGCCTAATTAAACCAATAAGTCCAGCTTACGTTTTCACTGGGAAGTTATTTGTAAGACTTTGGTTAACATATGTTTGACCTACTTGTCTAAATAGCTTAAATTGATTGTTTGGCCTTCAGGCTGTTTAATAGCTGTCCCCAATCAACGTGATATACATTGTGCCAGTATGAAATGTGTTTGCAGTGTTTGACAGACTCATACAGCCTGTTTGTGCTGCTGGATCCAATGGAATAAATGCAATACCTGATGCATAGTACCTCGTTTTTTATTTTCCGGCTAGAGCCCTTTTATTCTGCAGCTTCACAAAAGATAGAAAATATCTACTCTGTACTTGTGCTATGACAGCAGAACTTCTTTGTTGGTGCACATTGTTATTCATGAATATGCTCACCCACTGTGGCAAACAATTATAATTACATATGTCTAATCCTCATTATCTGTGGTTTTAAGTCTCTGGTAAGCTCTTTTGAATATAGGCTTGAATAAGCTGCAAATTTCTCCACCAAAGGTGAATTGCAATTTAGGTGCTTTGTAATGACGCGTGCATCTCAACCGCATCAAAATAATAATGCTAATGATGGATAAAATGAAAGCATGAAGGCCATTTTAATGTCAGTGAGAAGATGAGTTTCATTTGGAAATACATTAAACTTTGATTGTTTTTGTTGCATTTTGTCTAACCCCTTCTTACTTCATGTGTTATTACCATAAATACAAGCTTTTTTACTATGTCTGAAACAAATAAAATAGTGCTTGATAAGATCATTTGAGTAATATTCGACTATAGTGAAATTTGTGAAATACCATTAACTTTCAAAAATCACTTGCATTCCAAAAAAGTTGCTACCACAATTATATCTTAGTCAGATAACATTTATGAATCTTTCCAAATGATCTATCCAATTTTCAATGTTTTCTCTTTTTTGATGGCTGATTTATTCACCAATCACAACTTTCGCCACCATTTGTTGCCAGGTAGCCTAAAATCAATAGAGCTTCTGAATCTCCTAGACTACCTCGAAGCCTTGATGAAGGCTTAGGGTGTGTCAGCATTTTCCAGCCTGTTCATTGGCTACTCAGACAGCAAAGAGTTAAACTCGCAAGCGATGTCAGAGGTGGGTTAATGCATGGGCATTTTGTTTTGTAGCTTTAAAACTTTTTTCAATCAGCAAACAACAACTGACGGAAAAAAAAAAATTGATTTTGGGATTGATTGACTTTCAAGGTCATTTTCAAGATTCATTTTTCAAAAAAAAGTTGAACAAAGTAAAGAAATCTGAATGACATGGGAGCGAGTGGTGCGAGTGAGGATGAGTGGCTATTTGTTTTTCACATCTAATTTTCAAAACTTCGAGAAATATGACTGGACACAATGGAGTTCTAGTGTTGATAATGAGAAAAATGGATTTTGTCTACAAAGAATTCAAGTTTATGGTGTGTAAAATGGTGTTATAAATTGATAAGTTGTGACAAATTTAAATAAGAACTCAAAAATTAATAATTAAAAAAAATGTAATCAATCAAAATATGTGTTTGTTGTCTGAGCTTTCAACGATTTAAGCTGCTACCTTAACTCTAATATTTTAGAGGAAAAGTTTTGTGCCACTAAAGTAACTTTGACATTTGGGTAAGTATGAGACGACAAACCTTAGTATTTGCATGCATGCGTCAGAAATAACTTACCATCTTGTGCCAAAACATTCAATCAATTTAAGGTAAGAATTTGCATTAAATCGTGAGTGTTGGGTAGCAGCTAAGATGCTAACTCTGAGAAACAGGTCTCAGGTTATGTTAAAACGTTTTTGGTTGGCTTCATGCTCAGGATTCCTGGTCTCTGGAAAATTGTTGCTTATACGTTGTGGAAAAATTAAACCCACTCCACATCCATATTTTAGAAAAAAAATAACAACCACCTTTTGGAATGAAACATGATGGTGTGGTGGAAAATAAATATTGATCAAAAGTAGGAAATTCCATCCAAATGTTTAATGATTGTCCATGAAGGATGGAAAATCAAGTCAGGCTCCAATAAAAGAGTTTGGGTTAAAAGGATGCAAATTGTTTTTCAGGTCAGAGAGTGAGAACAAATGGATCATTTTATCCTAATAAAATCAGAGGATCTCTGGGTGGGTACGAAGTTCATCGGTCGAAGAAAATCAATCCACATTGCTAACGCTTGAGTCACTTTTGAATCCAAGAAAGTAGATCAAATAACTCTAATCCTCAGGTTTTTGTTTTTTAACTGACTGTTTCAATTTACACAGCCACAGTTTTTTAGTCTAAATCCATGTTTCTGGAGAAATTACTAATCATGAAGTGAGTACATCCAAAGTGTACCCTGACTCTCATTTGTTTTACAGTCAGAATATTTTCCAGTTGTTCCAGAAACCCCATAGTAATTGAGCTGATTGGAAAAAAGATGGAGGTTGTATAATTATTTGAAAAGTAATGCAGGTGCTTTGGCTTTAGAAAGCTTTAGTAAATACCACGTTTGGATATTTAAATCAATACTAATTATCAGCTTTGGCTTGAAGTTTTCTTCCAAGTACATAAAAACCTCATTGTAAGCACTTAAAAACTAAAGTATTGACAAAATATTCACTTTATGCGTTCAAGGCTTGATTTAAACTGTTTGTTCTAGCTTTAAGTATCATAATGATATTTGGGTTTTGCATGCTTTATTGTAGGTAGGATGTTTTCTTTTAATTTAATTTTTGCTCCCCTTTTCCTTTGTCGTTTGTGTTTGCAAATGAACTTGGGTTACCTTAGTCTAGGACCGTTTAAAAAAAAAATCTTGAAATCTCAGTGGGACCTGCCTGCTGAAGCAAAGGTTAATTTTAAGAAAATGGCTGTGATAGTGTGGTGACCCTACCCCTCACCTGCCAAAGGGACCAGAAAAGGCTCCAGTCAAACTGAAAATAATTAAGGAATAAAGGCAAATGAACTTAGAATGGATAGTGGCCAACGAGACTGAATACTTGGACTTAATGGAAACATTTGAAATGTATTGTGGACATTCTTGTTAAAATATGAGATGAAAAGACCCAAAGCCCCTCCTCCAATTCACAAATTCCATGTCCATATTTTATTCAGTTGTGTTATGATTTTGCAAAATCTCAACATGAATGTGTTTCAACATTCCTAAGCCCTATAATGTTTTCCATTGTTTTTTGATACACTCTCATTTACAATTTGCAGTCATAAAACACTGTGCTTTTTTTCACATCGGGTTAAGCTAATACTACGCCATATCATTTCCAGCAACCCTTTGCTGTCCCAGCAGAATTGTCTATGATTTGAGGGCAGGACCATTCACTGAACCAAAGCTTCAAGGGTCGTCTTGTTCGGTGAGTGTTTTGTTCTATTTTGCACAGAGCTGAAGTGGTGAGGATTTTGGAATCGTCACCTTTACCCATCTCTAGATACAAGCCCAAGTCTTGGAGGATATTGACAGCAATGGTGAAGGAGGTGTCCTTTTCAGCAAAGAACATATTTTTACATATTTAGTTTTTTTGTGATATTAATTGTCAAAAAGTTTCAGCTGAATAGCTTTAATCTCAGGCGTACAAAAGTTTTGTGGGAGCAAAATACACTTAAACAGTAATATATTTCATTAAAAGTCACATACCAGGACATACCAGGAGGTTTGCTTAGCCAGCTAATTGACTGGCTAATTTAGCCATTCTAGTTCAAGTCATGATAACTAGAATGCCACAAGATTAAAAAAAAAAAGACAGTAAGTGAGACAATACATTTTTTATTGCTACTATTGTCAGGGTTTTAAGGATGGGGAAAGGAGGAAGACCCAATTGCAGGACATCAAAGAAGGTTTATTAACTCAATTCAGGAAGTCTGTAAAGCAAAGAAGCACAGGGTTAACTCGAGGTTTCAAAAGTTCAAATAATGACAAAGTTCAAACATGGTCTCTGGCTGGAAGAGATAGTATGACCCGACAGGGATGATTCCCCTCAAATAGAGGGCAGGGTGCACAGATATGTGGAATCAGGAATTATCCTCAGGCGAGCGTAATCAGGTTGATTAGGAATATCCAGGGGTGCCTCTGGCGGGAGGTGAGGGATCCTGACAACTATTGCAATGAAAATAAAGGTATACCATGAAAGGTATACCATGAGGTAGATGGTAGAATAAACTGGAAGTAAGACATTTTAGAGCCACACACTGATACACCTGTTGCTGTGACAATTCCTGTACGTATTCTGTTTGCATGCACATTGTTTTCGGGCATAACGTCATAGTTTATTTTCCAAAACTGACATTTTTCTTTACATATTATCATTGTGCTAAATGTTTTAGTACATAACATTCATTTCTATCAACAAATCAAATATGTGGTTAGTTTATGATGCAAGAAACACAAAATTATTCTTATTTCTCTAATAATCTAAGGATTTTGTCTTTCTATAGGTGTCTGTCCACATTCAGTTTTTGTGTGTGTGTGTGTGAGTCCAGTCTTATTTTGTGTAATCTGAAACATTATTACGTTTATTCAGATTTGTCCAGTCAAGGTCAAAATACTTGTGAGGAGTTTGTTGTGCTGTGTATGGTATCAGGACATGCAGAGAGGAGTCCAGAGAGCGTTGTACCCAGGGTTAACATATACAGCTGATCCTGGATGCCTGATGAGACTGGGTCTCTCTCCGCCACCTTTACTGACTCCAAAACAGATGCTCATCATTTGTTTTAGTAAAGTGTCTCTGTTGGAGAAGGTCGAGCAGGGTGACTACACCATGCTTCCCATAAAGTCCAGAACCATATAATCAAATCCTATAAGATAATCACTACCATGGAAACACTTCCTGTCATGTCTGCACTGCATCACTCGGCCAGTCCCCAGATATATACCCCTCACATCAACCAGACTCTCCTGGAGTGACTGAATGTTGGGGGACTTTATCCTAACACTGGATTTAATGAGTTTCTTGATATCCCCTGAGGAAAGAGGGACTTATCATATGTCTTTAATGAGATCCTTAAATGGGGAACACTTGTATCACTCACTAATGGAGCTTGGACTAAAGTGTCAGCACTCTGGTGCAATTTGATGAAAGGATAGGTGAAAGGAGTCGCAGCAGCTCAAAATAAACCACACTGAAATGCAAATAAAAAATCTCGCTGTCTGTGTCCTTGCTAAAATGTTCGTATAAAAAACTAATTAATGCAGTGATAGGACAGGTTGTAATTTAAAGGGTAATGAGTGATCGTTCATCATAAACTTTTATGTATGACATGCAACGGCATATCATCAACAAGTTTTAACAAGATCAGAATAATTAGTGCAAAGAAAAGAAAGCACAATGGCAACAAAATTAAAAAAAAAAATTATAATTAGAGGACAAATCAAGTAAGAAATGTTTTGGCAAGTTTTTGGGGACCAATTATAAAAATGAAAACAAGCTGGAAAATGTTTCTGAATAAACATCAAAATGAAATGAGCAATGAAATCCAAATTTTTGTGAATCCTGGAGGAAATCACTAGGCAGCAGCATCGATTTGCACTTCATAAAGTCAGTCAAAAATGTTTTCTTGCTGCTGAAATGTGGTAAAAAGGTGTCAAATGTTCCCTTATTGCACAATAAAAATATTTTATCGGCACCTGCGCTAAAATTGACCATCTCCAGTTTAGAAAGTCCTTATCTATTCATGTTTTCACAGCATAAATTGTATATACCTCCATACATGTATTGTATTACACATTTTTTGCAAGATCTTTAATCAAAAATCTTGAATAACATAAATGTTATTCAATGGCAAAAAATAAAAAAATATACACAAGACGATGCAGAAAGAATCAGCTTCTACTGAGGCTTCAAAATCCATCATAAACCAGGGAAAATCCTCATGTTGGACTTTTCTTTTCTACCTGCGTTCTGCAATAATTGAATTGCAGATTCCCAGCCGATACGCCTTACCAGCATTCCACTCAGACCTGGATTACAGAGGGTTGTCAAAGTCAAACCAGCAGTGGAAAAAGAAGATAAGTTTACAAAAGAAGTGATATGTTTGATGCTGAGTGCGGAGTATTGTTTACCTGTGTGGGGAAGATATCATTTACACAGCCATCATCAAGACAAGATACTGCATGGATATGACTGATGCCAGAATGGGAAAATGGGGGTAGACTGCTTGTGCAAGCAAAATCACTGACGAGACTGAAAAAAAAAGTGATGGGGATCAGAAAAGAACTCGCTCACTTTTTGATGCGAGCATTTTGTTCCTGCCTGCCAACAAGCACATGCATCAATCACACATGGCACAGATGTAAACCGTGATGAATGGAACCCTGAGCAAGATGTGGCAATGGAAATAAGCTTGACAAACTACTTGAAAGATCCTGACAGCTAAACGGGCTGGAAAAAATGAAAAGATTTAACTTTTTTTTGTTTGCAGCTGCAGTTTACTTCTTTAGAAATTCTCTTTTTTAGAAATCTCACGTTTAGCTCAGAATTGGATCGCTCATCTGTGGAAGAGCCACAAGCCAATCAATGTTGCTTTCTTTGTCTTTATATTCATCATAATTTGCATAATGCTGTTTGGATTTAAGATTGATTTACACAGGAAAAAGTCATTTCCATGGCTTAGTCATTCCACTTGCTTATGTAGTCATAATGGTCATCCAACTGTGTAATTGGACGTTTGAAACTGTTAAGGAAGTGAGCAACAAGCAACAAAGTTGAGTTTAAAATGAACGACAGATGAATGCTGAAGAAAGATGATCATCTCTGATCAGCTTTTCTTTTTTCTGGACATGCAAACTCCACAGCTAATGCAGATTATGTCGGAATGTCCATTAAATACAGAAATAAAATGATGAATATTATTACTGTCATCCTCCTTAAACCTTCAGACATCTCCCACAATGGGTGTCAAATGACCTAAATATGAATTTGTCATGAATTATTCCTCGAGATTTTCTTTTCTTTCTCGCCTTTATTTTTTATCTCACTGTCCTTTTAGAATATCTGCTTAAAAGATTAGTGGCCGAGAATCAGTTAGAGTTAACTATGACATGAGAATGACAGTTCATTTATGAGATGAAAATTGCTGGTGGGATTTCAACAGGAGTGTCACCAAGCTGGGTTAATGCTGTTTGTGATAGCTGCTGACAGGACGCCTTTTGGGAAAGAGCGTTTGGGCTTCTGACCTTTCATTTTGACAGAGGTCACTGTTTTTTTTTTTTCTTTTTTTAGCATCAATTTAATGCTTCAGTTTGGTCGCCTTGGCAGTCGGAAGCTTTTCAAAGACCCAAAGCAGGGCAGCAACTAGATATGCGCCAAAGTCTCACTGAGAAGTATAATGCAATGGAAGTAAGTTGTGAGTGATGTGAATGACCTTTTAGTGAAGGATTTATCATAAAAATCTGATGCAGACTCAAGAAAAGTCCATATTTCGCCAAATGCACCTTAACTGTTAAAAATGCCATGCTTTTACCATTCACATTTTTATTAGAACATCAAAACTAAATCAGACTTCTAAATACTAAATTTTAAAAATTTGTTGAATTGGAGGCAGTCTGATAAAAATAAGCCAAGCTTGAGTGTTCTTGTACATGGAAAGAATGGAATAAGGGGTAATTGTATTTGTACTCCAGACATAACACCATTTCTTTAAACACATTAAGGTACTTCCTGGAGATGTATCAGATAGCTAGGTGGTCAGTACTTTATACCCATTCCACTTCTCGAAATCAAATTTTTTAGAACTTGACAGAATATCGGTTTACCAATTGGACTATGTCATGATAAAGGACATCCAAATTCAGAAACTAAAATTTCACATTCATTGAGAACTCATTGGCCCCCATTAATCAAAATTAGACGTGCAAGATTTGGGTGTATAGGTGGTATGTGACCAAAATAATGCACTTAGTCAAATTTTTCAAAACAACTTGAGCAACTTTAAATCAGTGCAACCAAATCCTAGATCATGGTCCTCGCCCAGAAAAGGGTGGAATGGCCCCTTTTGGTAGGGAGCAATGTCCTACCCCAAGTGGAGGAGTTTAAGTAGCTCGGGGTCTTGTTTATGAGTGGGGCAAGGATGGACGAGGAGAAGGATAGACTGTGGGTGGTGACTGAAAGAACAAGTTCGGACACAAACGATAGAGATGAGCTTCCTCTGCAGGCTGGGCTTTCACTCAAAGATAGAGTGAGGAGCTCTGCAATTCGGAAGAAGCTCTAAGAAGAGAAGTCAGACTGGGTGGTTCAAGTCTGGGCTTCCCGGCTGAGTCTGTTGCCCCCCGTTGCCCCCCAGTGGACAACATTGAAAGACATTGGCAGGGTCGATTCTTTTTTACTGCGAGTCAGTTTCTGAACTTTCTGAAAATGCACCAGAGAGTATGAGAAACCCTGTATGTCCATAACAACATTCAGAGAAATTCTTCTTATTTGTTGTTTTCCATTCCTTCGTGTCATGAAATAAAGGTGTGACTGTGCGTGGATCCATATATATCGGTCCGATAGCTATGATTATGCTTCTTTTTTGCCGGAGCCTTAACCGAGCTCACTCCTTGCATTAGCTTAAAGAAACAGTTATACCCATCTTCATAAAAGCCATGTGCCCTCTGGAATGTTCTTCATGAAATGTATAGCATTTTGTGACCAACTTTGATAAGTGAGGGTCAATGACCTAGTGAACTTGGGTTGCTGAAAAGATGTAAAGAAAAAAAAAAAATCCATCTGTTTTTTTCTTTCTAAGTTGCAATATGACAGAAAAATTTGCATGAAACAGTGTTTCACGCTTATGTTTAGGCTTGTTTCAGAGGCCTTTCTGTAATTATACTTCATTCAAAATTAGCTCCAGTTTGTCTATTTGAATGGTGCAACCGAGCAAAGCATAAATCAGACTTTCTTTATGTCTCAGCAGAACAGCTGGCATGGAAGATATTAGCTCCTTTAGTGTGCTGACCACTTCACCAAGCCTCATAATTTAACTCTGAAAATTGGATATGGTCACTGAGGGACAAGCGAACTCAGGAAATAAGAATTGCTTCTAATTTGTATGTGACTTACTTTTTTTTTTTCATTTGGCCTTTTGGAAGACCAGCTTTGGCCTCAATAAGAAGATTATAAAACAAGTGTATTTTTGACAAACCAGGGGCTTGGATGAGAGCAATTCACTTTCACGTCGGCTTATGCCACGACTTGCTATCAGGGTTTGCAAATGAGGGTTTAAGTGTCCTAATGTCCAGCTACTTTTGAGCCAATGAAATGTCGTGTCATTTCAAACAAATGTTAAAATTACAGAGAGCAGAAAACATTAGTTGAAATTAGATTTATATACACAGGGTTGTGTGTGTGGAGGTATAGGGGGATTAGGGACAAACCTTCATAAATAAAAACCAGAACAACATCAGGTGTGTTTTTGATATGGAAATAATAACTAAACATGGTAAAACAAAGCTCCAAAAAGTAAACTTTGCACAATATATTGCTGTGAAGAGGTGTTGTAAGATCCAAGCGCGGAACACACAAGATGCGCAATTAAAAATCAAAAGGTTATTTTTGAATTGGTAAGAATAGGTTTTTAGAGGCAGACGGGTTCCTTGAATAAATGAAACAAAACATAAGTTAATTGGAAAGAAAAACAACAGTCAAAAAATCTACATAAAGCTTACATGTTGTTACCACATGAAAAACAACAATCTGGCATAGGCTGGGGGGAGAGGGTGGCTTATGTAGCTTGCTGATTGCTGATCATCTGCAGTTGGTGAACAGGTTGTCACGGAGACAGACACCCTCTTTGAAGGAGGAGCAGGGATCACAACATATGTACCCTTTAATAGTAGTAATAAAAATCTGGTCCTCTCATCTGAAAACTGTGAATTTTTTGGATTTTAGCAAGTATGAATCTTTTTTTTTTTTTTTTTTGCAAGCTTTGTGCCAAGAACTTTAGACTTGTTTATAATAACCAGGTGAAAAGTTGAAAGACATCAAACTCCTGCATAGATAAGAGAAAACCCACTGAAGTTTTGGATGTGTGTACCACCCCGTCACCTGGCAGGGGAGTTGTTTGCCACAGACACATGCACCCTTGGAGTCAGTCAGGGAATATGACTACCCTGTCATTTGGTTGACAAGTGACCCGAGTCCATCACGTCCCCTGTAGTCTCTGCAATGACAATTTCACGGTGTGAGTTTCCTTTCTCCTACATGCCCCACAGAATTCCACAGAGTTGACAAATACCACAACTGACCTCTGAAAAATGATGTGGTAGGTGAGCCTGACCTGTAAAGTATTTTCACAAACAGAATAAACCTGCATCGGTAATGTTGTGCTGCTCGGCGAGCAAAGGTTTTTCGACATGATGCGTCAGGAGTTGAACACAACTGTGCTTTGTTAACGTTGCCAAGAGCTGCAGCCTGTGTGCAGAATTACTTTCTTCCTGATTTTCTTTGAAAACAGCTTTGTGTAGCCGGACTGCAGGGGCTCACTGAGGCTTTGAAAAGACTCAAATCAGGCATTTTTGAATATTAGTCTTTTGCCATAAGTCAGCACATTTTTTCTTATAACTTGGAGACATATTCTGCTTTTTCTGAAAAGCTGGGATGAAAGGGTGTGTAAATACGTTGTAGTCAAAGGATAAGCACCGAGATGCATGAGAGCATCGTGCACAAAGTTCTGCCAAGGTGGATGAATCATAAACAAATTATTCCTTTTCTTGAGGTAAATCTGTTTTTTTACTTCTTTTATTACATCTCCTGTCAGATCGGAAAGCTCTGATAATCTGGAAAAAAAAATCACCTCCAAGCCTGATATGTTTTCATGTTTGAGGAATGTTATATAATCACTAGTTTGTGCATGTATAAAATTGTGTAGGTGGAGCTTTTTAAAGAGTAGCTCTGCTTTAAGTTTCATTTGAAAAAAAAAATCTTATTTACATTATGAGTGTATGCGTTCTCTCTCAGCCTCAGTGAGGCTTAATTGCCCATATTTCAGAGGGACAATGATCCTTAGCCAAAGTTGCCTTAGAAGATTATAAACACTGTGCTTGCCATCCAGCAGACATAATTGGGTTCTTAAAAAGTTAATAACTTTTAAGTAAAAGTGCTCATCAGCTTTTCAGAACATCACATGTAATCTGCGATCAGTGCCACAGATGCTTCCAGGCTAATAATGACTGCAGGGATTTAATTAAACCATTTTCTTCTCATTTTTGGTATATTTGACTTTATATTTAAAATGTATTCCAACTTTATTTTCAGACGATGTGATTTGAATTTGCTTTTGCATAAACCACGTTGAATTTAATTATGAAGCTTGTTTTGTTACAAAAATGAACAAATTCTCCATTCAAAGTCAAGAAGGATTTTTTTTTTTTCCCAGCCAGTCAGGGATAAACATACTTTGTAGTGAGAAGAATGAGCACAGTCCCCACATAAAATATAAATCTATAACTTCTGGAAGAACATTTTCTTCATCACCAATAAATACATAATTGTAATTTTTAGTAGTCAGGACAAGGTAAATGAAATTATTCTGAGTGGATTTCGCCACCAGGAGAGTCGTGCTAATTCTGATGACAGACTGGAGTTAGGTTGGCTTTCACTTGTGAATAATTGATTTATGAAATCAGAATGATGTGTCTTAGCAATAAAAATTCAATTTTCCCAAATCTTTACACAATATTGCAGAGTGGTTTGTACCCAATGAAAATAAATATTGTTAATTGACCCAACAATCAAACTAAACTAACATTGGTGTAAACATTCAGAGGTTTTTATTTTCTAGCTCTCAAAACCGTTTTCCTTAGTCTCCAAATGAACACACGATGACACTCCAAACAAGACAGTTTCACGTAAAAAAAAATTTATGCACCAAATATCTGGAATAGCGGATATCTTTGTGCCCATATATTGCAGGCTACATTATAAATGTGAATGAGCAAGTGCACATTTTAAAAAATCTTTAAAGTCTCATTACTTTAATGTACTTTTTGATGAATAAAAAACATGTTAAAGTAATTAAACTTCCACCACATCACATGCAAAGCAAGCATCTCTGAAGGTATTTCTTCTGACTGATGTGTTGATACTACAAAACTTGATCCTCTTTCTTTGGCTCTGGGACTTATTTTCTCACAGAGAAGGACGGAGATGTCCAGTGTCTGTTAAATTTTGTTAGTCATCTTAGATCTGATTTTGTGGATATTTTTTGTTCACTTTACTGTGTGAAAAATTTTGTTGAGACAATTGTATCGTGATACTTTTTATTTTATTTTTTTTTATTTTAATATACTCTATTAAACCCTCCCCGGAAAATGTATGTGCTACATTTCACCGCAGCAGGCTGCCACCTATGACGGCGCCGATGGTGGGAGAAACGAGGGGTCAGGTGTCTTCTCTAAGGTCCCTAGACATGCACTCAGCGGGATGCAAACCCGCAATTTTCGGTTTGACTTCCGGTTCACGGGTGAACGCTCTAACCACTGAGCCACCATCTCCCTAATAGATATCAAGCTATTCAAATCAAATATAGACAAATTCAGTCAACAATCAGAAATTGTTTTATGCATTTTCTGAATAAGACTCACTCCTAAGTTGCTTAGTTTGAATTCTATGCTTTAAAAAAATTGTAGCCAAGAATTGCTCCTCAAAGTCATTTGGCAACTCCGATGAAGAAATATTGTTTGTCATGTTGCCAAGTGTCCAAGGTTTGGAACCGGTGGGCGGAATTTGCTTGTTTGAAATAATTCAAACCTGTTCCATTCTGTTCCATTATTTTCCGCTTATTCAGGGCCAGGTCATGGGGGCAACAGCCTCATACTTGAAGCCCAGGCTTCTCTTACTCTGGCTACATTCTTCATTTCACCCGGGAGGATCCCAAGTCGTTCCCCGTCCAGCTGCGGGACATAGTCTCTCCAGCAAGTCCTGAGTCTACCTATGAGTCTCTTCCCGGTGAGACACGCCTGAAACACCTCACCAGCAAGGCTGTGGAAGGCATCCTAATCAGATGCCCAAACCACCCCATCTGGCTTCTTTTGACCCACAGGAGCAATGGCTCTACATCAAGCTCCTCCGGGATGGCAAAGCTCCTCACTCAATCTCTGAGTGAGTGCCCAGCTACCCTGCAGAGGAAGCTCACTTCGGCGGCCTTTTCCTTTGATTTTAAATGTATATATTTTTATTCCAGCATTTTATAAATTATTTGTAGTGAAAGAATCGTGAGAATCAATACGTAGAACAAGTAGATACCCGTGTACGTCTATTGCGAGGTTGAAAACCTCCGAGGAGTACAAGATTAACCTCTGCACAAGAGACATGTAATTGGCTCTGTGAGGAAGAAGGTAAAAGAGTGAGCTATATAAGAACAAGCAAGCAGTGTATTATCTCTTTTAGTTCCATGTCAGATAAAAGCATTCTTCCCAGAAGGCCTGTGTTAGCATGCATTCGATGGCTCTCCTCGTCACAGCCATGGCAGAGGCAGGAACAATCACAAAACCAGAACAAAGCTACTCCTTAACAAAACAGCCAAGCGCTTTGTTCAGTGTTCATCAGCCTGATAAACAGCAATAATCACAGTAATGATGTCTGTTCAAGAGCACTTGGGATCTGCATGAGGGGCACGGGCCAGGGTAGCATTGAAGAGATGGGTGTTGTTAATCTGAGAGGCTGTGTGGAGTTTAGAGAGGAAGGGAGGAGTGCCAATGCTGCTTAAACCGAGATAAGGCTGTGTCACATCCACTGGTTACCAGAGCCCCAGCTACTTCCCACTGAGACTGGCCTAGTTGCTCCCATCTTCAGCCAGGGATTTTGCCTGTTCATGATAAGATGCTCCTGAGCATTGCAAAATAACACAGGTATTAGCCTGCCCTCATCTTTACAAAAGAATGAAGTGGAATAGCATGAGAGGACGAAGAGGATGAACCCACACTGAAGCCAGCTGCTATTCTGTGGGAACAGATAAGTGGTACTTTGACAAGGGGGTTAGAAAATAGGGAAGGATGGCCAGTGGCACCCCTGCTGTACCAGATAAAGACCTGCTCACCATGCAGTCCCATCATCCACTGCCCATTCAGGAAGTAAAAAGCCCCAGATTTCAATAACAGATTTATCTGCAGGATAAAAATGTTGTAAATGACTGTGCTTTTTTATTCTTAAACTGCCTTTAATTAAATCAGCAAAATATTTAATGCCTAAATTCACAATTGAGATGAGAAGGGTTTGCACTTTGAAAAGCACAGCAGTGTCAAACCAAACAAGACTGAGTAACGACTTTATTCATTTGCGCCAAAAAAATAGCTATTTTCAATTTTATTTTGCCTCAATGTAAAACCTCAAATTATTAGTTTGGCCTGACATTGCTGTTTGTCTCATAAAAACTTTTAAAATGTATGTACTGGTTAAATCCCGATCACGTGGGTATGATGTTGAAATTTCCATTTTTTTAAATATTTCAGGAATTTTGAATAGGAAAAATTGTGTTTAGAAAATTGTAGGACCAGGACTGAAAGGTTCTTAATCATGATTGATACTGATTGCCAAGAGCTTTTCTGAAAGTTGTTAGAACCAAAATTTGATTCGTGTTGAAAAATAATGGGAGAAATATATTTATCTCCTGCTGTTTCCAGTCAGTGTACTTGCTGTGTTTTGGATTCACTGTTGATTTTTCAAAAGGCTTCTGGGACACGGAGACAACGGTAAGTTACAGTGAAGCCGTGCTTGTTTCTTCACATCCATCAAACACATGGTGTTCTTCTTCTAAGTAGTGATACGTACCGAAAAAAAAAAAAAATCTGGGAAGCTTGTCCAAAATTTGCAGTTGATATGGAAAAGCACTGCATAGAGCGCTGACAGGTTCACACGGAAAAATTTGATGCAAAAAATACTGAAGAATCAGAGTACTGTATTTCTAAATACCTATTTATGTAATGCACAAGAAAGATGTAATCATGAAGTATAAATGTAGCGTTTGGGATTAAAAAAAAAATCCATTTTTCTCAAGCCTGATGGAAAAATTTGACCTCTTTTTTTTTTGTTTCATTCTGTCATTTTCCACCTATCTGGGGCCAGGTCATGGGTTCAACAGCCTCAGACGGGAGGTCCATGCTTCTCTCACCTCGGCTGAACCCTCCAGCTCATCCGGAAGGATACTGAGTCGTTTCCTAGCCAGCTGTGAGACATAGTCTCTCCAGCGAATTCGGGGTCTGCCTCTCGGTCTCCTCCCGGTGGGACATGCCCGAAACACCTTACCAGTGAGGCGCTCACGGGGCATCCTGACCAGCTGCCCGAAATACCCCATCTGGTTTCTCTTGACCTGGAAAAACTCCTCCCGAATGGCAGTCACCCTGCGGGAGAAGCTCATTCCGGCTACATGTATCTGCGATCTCATTCTTTCGGTCACCACCCACAGCTGGTGACCATTGGTGAGGGTTGGAACGTAGATCGACTTGTAAATTGAGAGCTTTGCTTTTCGGCTCAGCTCTCTCTTTGCTACGACGGACCGATGCAGCGTCCTAGTTATTGCTGACACCGCACCGGTCCGCCTGTCGATCTCCCGCTCCATTATTCCCCCACTTGTGAACAAGACCCAGAGATACTTTTTAATTATTATTGTTTATTTTGATTTTGCATTGGAAATGAGTCATATATTAACATACGTACTTGACCATTTAAAAATAATATGTTCAATGGCATAAAAAAATCAACTTCAATACAATTTGCACTGGGTTTTTTGCACGTGTAAATATCAGTATTCTTATAAGAGCATCATCTGATATTTTGTCACTGACATCATACAATGAAAAAAATGCCGATATTCACCTTCTACAAATTTCAAGCGTGTAGTTATTTTGGGTGATCGTATGTGGGTGTTGTGAGTGAATAGTTATTCAGTAGCAGATGCATATATCTCTTTTTTTTCATAACCGGAAGCTTTTTCTGTCTGAAAATAAATTAACAGCCGTTCGGATTCACACTGGAATTTTATAACAAGCATCTGTCATTAGTTTCACCACAAAAGAAGATTAATTAAACCAGTAGTACTTGAAAAACATTTAAAAGCAGAATTCTAATTTTTGCATGAAACCCACTTATTTCCGTTTGCCAACGTCCAGCAACAGTTTAGTTTAGCTACAAACAGAAAAAAAAACCTGCTGCTCTGCTTCTTTCTTATAATTTGAACGGAAATTATACATAAAGCTCAACATCTTTTCATACCAGATAACAATGATAACAATGACGGAGGCGGTGGCTCAGTGGTTAGAGCGTTCACCCGCAGACAGGAAGTTTGCGGGTTCGCATCCCACTAAATTCACGTCGAGGTCCTTGAAGAAGACACCTAACCTCCCGTTCCTCCCACCATTGGTGCCGTCATAGGTGGTAGCGGAGTAATGCAGCACACAAATTTACTAGTCAGGAAATAATAAAGTACATATACTGTATATATAAATATTTCTTTTAAAATGTTTAGCACTGAGAAAAAGACAGGAAACAGAGATGAAGGTAGCAGAGATGAAGATGCTGAGGATCTCTCTGGGAGGGACCAGGATGGATAGGATTAGAAATGAGTACATCAGAGGAACAGCACATGTTAGAGGTTTTGGAGATAAAGTCAGAGAGGTCAGACTGAGATGGTTTGAACATGTGCAGACGAGAGAGAGTACATCGGAAGAAGGATACTGGATTTGGAACCACCAGGAAAGAGGCCTAGAGGAAGACCAAAGAGGAGGTTCATGGACACAGTGAGGGAAGACATGAAGATAGTTGGTGTGACCAAAGAGGATGCAGCAGATAGGGTTAGATGGAAGAAACTGACTTGCTGTGGCGACCCCTGAGGGGAAATGCCGAAAGAAGAAGATTTCTTTTAAAGCACCTCTCATGACACCACAGAACACTGGACAAGTTTGGTCTTCTGAACCGCTTATCCCTAATGGGGTCTGGATGGGTGCCGGAGCCTATATCCTGGCTGATTTCAGGCAAGGAGCAGGGTACACAAATTAAAGAAGATTTGTCTTTTTCTTTATTGCTTTGTGTTTTAAATCACTGCAATATGTATTTTCTCCTATTGAGGACTTGAAAAATTCTGAGCGACTAATTGAAAAGGCCTGTGACATAACCTGTCAAAAAAGCCCCAACATGGCCACGGAGACTTCAGATAGGACAGAGTGTTTCATTTAGACTGTCATCTCATTGTGAATACTTGGTGCCCTTGTCAACCACTGCCTGGTGGAGGAGTTTTAACACTTTTAAGAAAGAAAGTCATGCACAAGCTTCTAAAAAATAATATTAAAATAAAGCAAATTTTCAATTTTATTCATATTTATTTGGACAACTTTGAAAAACTTGTTGTCAGTCCAATAAAATATGAAAATATATTCTGTGTTTTTTGTCACATTCATCAACCAATCCTTTGAGCAGGAACTAATTTAAAAAATATTTCTTATTCAAATAATTAATAATTCAATATTGGTACGGACAGCCTTGAGCAAAAAAAAAAGACAAAATAAACAAAACATTAGCCAGAAAATAAGTTGTGTTGTTAAGTGTTAGCAAGTGGTGAAAACAATTGTACCACTGAGACTCACTCTGGTAGCCTTGATTGCTCTTTGAGTATGTACAATATAATCAACAAAATCATTAACTCCTCCTCAAACTTAATTTCAACTGGTTAACACATTTCCGTTCTGTTCTGTACCATCGTCTTCCGCACATCCGGGGCCGGGTCACAGGGGCAACAGCCTCAGACAGGAAGCCCAGGCTTCTCTATCCCCGGCTGCATCCTCCAGCTCACCCGGAAGGATGCTGAGTTGTTCCCCAGCCAGCTGTGAGACATAGTCTCTCCAGCGGATCCGGGGTCTGCCTCTTGGTCTCCTCCATGTGGGACGTGCCCGAAATCCCTCACCAGCGAGGTGCTCGGGGGGCATCCTGACCAGATGCCCGAACCACCCCCTATGGCTTCTCTTTTTGTATTTTTTTTTCTTCTTTGTAAGTTTTTTTTTCAATAATCCCAGGGAAGTTTTGCACCCAGTGGGATTCGAACCCGGTTCACTCTGTTGAAAGCTGATATTTCAACCACTGGGCTACAGCGCCTGGGACTCTCGACCTGGAGGAGGAGCGGCTTGACAATAAGCTACTCCGAATGGCAGAGCTCCTCACTCAATCTGTGAGTGAGAGCCTAGCCACCCTGCGGAGGAAGCTCATTTCAGCCACTTGTATCCGCGATCTAATTCTTTTGGTCACCACCCACAGGTGGTGAACATAGGTGAGGCTAGGAACGAAGATCGGCTTGTAAATCGAGAGCTTTGCTTTTCGGCTCAGATGTCTCTCTTATAACATTGCATTGCGTATATTTTGCAAGTTTACATTAAGAGGATTTCAATTTCACTCCCTGCAGAGGCTCACGTTCCCATAAATGAGTTTACACACCCTATAAATATAAATATTCATTCCACATTCCACTGGAGCCCTATTAATGCACATCAATAATACTGATTATATTAACAAGACATGTTTAGTATTTTTTCTGTCATGAAAACCATTTAGTTATAATAAATGCTCCAAATACCTTTTACATAAAAAAACAAATTCATCTTCGAATTATTAGGGTTACCTACCTTAACAACACGGGGTCCTGACTCGGATCGTTCAATATAATATCAGGCACTGCTGCGTACTTAATCACATAAGGCCAGAGGCTTTTTAAAACACACAACTGACTCAGACACTTTCAGTGTGGTGATCAAATGTAAGTAAGAATGCCTGGAGCTTTAGCTTTTTAATCTGTGTTGCCCGGCCAGTATGAAACTTATTTATGTGCTTTTAAAAAGGGTGCATATGAATTAATGTTATATTGTTATTAAAAGGACTGTCTGGAAAATAATCGATTCATACGTACACTTACATATGCATGTATAAATATTTATACATAACAATTTTAAAGCAGCCTCATAGCAAGAAGGTTGGGGTATGAGTCCTAGGTGGGACGAAGCTTGAACCACACTTTTTATGTGGAGTTGTGTGTTCTGCCTGTGTATGCGTGTAATTTCTCTGGGTACTTTAGTTTCCTCCCATCCTCCAAAAACATGCTTGTTGGGTTGAGTAGCCACTCTGAAGATTGCCCCTAGGAATGAGTATGTGCCCCCCTCTTCCCACCCTAGAGGACTGGTTATCTGTTCAGAGTGTACCCTACCTATTGTCTGAATACAGCCAGGATAGGCTCCAGCACCCCTGACAATTCCGTTAGGAGTTTCGTTAAGGTTCAGAAGATGGAACAAAACAATTCTAAAGCCATCTTACTACACTGAATTAATTCAGTTCGGGCATCAGAGATGAAACACTTCACAATAAATATCTTTATTTAATAGACAATCCGGTGATGGAAAAAACTCAGACACAACCACAGATTTTTTTAGACCAACAGAGAAGGTTGTATAGAAGATCCACCACACACATATATACAGTTCATAAACAAATTATTCCACAATAGAAAAGTTCCTAGATGGAAATTAAAGTATTTTTTCAGTCTTCCCTCTCATACTCTTAGATCATACACAGCCAGATCAGGTGGGTATTTTAGCAAAGCTCTCCTTTGAGATAAAACAAACTACATATTAAGAGTTTAGTGAGCCAAAACAAGATTAAATTTATTGGTGGAGCACATTTGCATGTTGAATATTTTACATCTCAACTACTAGCAAGTTCATCAGTGCAAATAAACACACTCCTAAATTGGATTTGCCATCCCATTGGGATTTTATGAAATCCTAAAAACACAACTGATGTCAAAGTTATTCAGTCTGTTCCAAATTATTAAAATCAAAGATACTTTAGGTGAAATTTTGAAACTAATAAAAGCCTTTATTTGTGGGATTTAGCCTCAATGAACTATAAATACCAAGCACGTTTTATCCAAAGCAACATTTGTTGGCTTTATTGTGTGTGCATGAGAGTGGACATATACAAGCAAGAGTACATGACATTGAAAATGTGTATGCAACTGTTCTAGTATCACATGCATCACATGCTCAGGCTTGGGCAAATCAGAAGAAAACAGACCATGCACTAAGACCTTGACATTCCCACTATGTGTGGTTTCCTTTGAAGATCTTGCAAGTAGCATGCATTTCCACCATCTGGCTTGATGGTGCAAGATAAGAAATGAGTAAAAAATTCAATGTACGATTCTGCTATTTATGGTCAGTGACCTCGCCGATGTTAAGTCATGTTTATCGAAAAAAGATTAAATCAGAGACGAATGGTTTAAACATACAAATGACCTTAAATCCAATGTAGAACAAATACACACTGGCATTCCTCTGCTTTATCTTATTGTGTTTTTGTTTCAGTTGCAGTGTGAAAAATGTGTCTTTGTCTTAAAATAATAAAATAAGATGAAAAAAAAAAAAACCCTCAAGAATCTACAATAACAGAAAACTGTGAAACATCCAATTTCTTCTGTTTTACTGAAAGATTTCTAAACCAGGGTATCTTTGTTTTTGAGTGGTATAAATCTGCAGAACAGTTGTCCTTGAGGACTAACGGAAGATTGCAATTCTGTTAGTCATTCTACAAAAATAATTTCCTGTCTTGAAAAAAAAAAACAGCTATACTCTTTGCATTAAGGGCCATCGAGATTAAAGAGTTTTAATCAGGAATTGTGTGGAAATGATTAATAAAGGTGATTTTTAGATCTAAAAAAGCTATACTCCATCAACTGAGTAACTCTGGAAAGATAGAATTTTACCTATGTCTACCTGAAGGGGGATCAGGTACTTAGAAAGGAATTCCCATTAAAATGTGTGTTGATGAGCCGCTAATAGTTCACGGCGGATTGAAGCTGTGTGTTTGTGTTAGACAAAAAAAATTGTGGTTTAGTTTTCTAGTGTTAAAGTTGCAAAGTTTTGTAGTGCCACTTTAAAACAAAACAGTTTGCATCAGCTGCTCAACTTTTTAATTAATCATCTCTGAACTTCAGATGACTTACAAAACTTTCCGACTGTGTGATGCACCAATCAGCATCTTCAATCAGCATCTTGGTATTTATGACAATATGCTGTCTGATTTATATTTTATTTGTTTTTTGTAAGCAGCATAGTAAACGTACGATAAAGACTGTTGTTGTTTTTGGGACTAAAAGATAAAATGTTGATGGTTTGATCAAGTTTGAAGACTCCCCATTTTCACAAGGCTGGAACTGGCATTTTTAAAAATAGGGGAAAAAATACTTTTGTAGTGTTGGTTACAAATTCTCTCAATAACAATTTGCGCATTTAATTTTCCACATTTTTCTCTTTCCTAGGAAGTCCACACTTGTCAAGACAGGTATTTTATCCTTGGTTACAAAACCAATTCAGGATCGAAATCATTCATTTTATGTGGTCGCTTTAAAAAAAATGCACCATGCAAAAAAAAAAAAAAAAATTATTTTCAAAATACTAAATGCCAAAGAGATTGTTCTAGTATGACTAGTCTCTACGTTTTGTGGAGGAAAAGGTCTAGTGATTTTGTGGTTCACCACAATTTATTTACAGCCCTCCATTTGCGGTTGTATAAATATTCTTCATGAGGGTGGAGGCTGTCACCAAAGAGCCATACTTCATCAAAAACAACCCTTTCTTGTCAGGGGCTAATGTGAAGGTGTATATCACAGCATGCATTCGCCCTGTTACTGGTGAGACCCAGGGACTCTTGCAAATAATGAGTCTCCCAGGAGGACTCTAACTCTTCGTTGAGTGGAAGTTTCTCCTGTTAGGAAGTAACACAACAATGGTCCAGACAGTAGCTGAAGAAAAAAGTGAGATTGTTGTTCTGTAACATAACATCCTCCACTGGGAAAAAGAGTTTATTGGAGTAGACTTAAGAGTTCTTGCTGCTCATTGCATCATTTAGATTGCTTATGTCAGAGGGTCCCTGAAGGCAGGTCATGCTGTGTGTCCAGAAATTATTTTCCTACCAGCTACTGAATGACACTTTTTACTACTCTAACTATAGCTGTTACTGTAACGGTGTGAAAAAGCAAAGTCGGATGTCTGTTTAACTTTCCTGTTTGCAGCCAGCCTCAAGTTTTCCATGTGACCTCCTATAAGAGCTTTTATTGGATTAGGATGCCATTCCACAGGACTGATGCGTGATCAAACGCTTTTATTCTCTTCGGCTGTCTTTATTACACACAGTCTTTTGGGGGGTGGTGACTCATAAAGAGCTGTTATGAATCACTTACAGATGGATGCTAAGCCTGCAGTTTAAACGGACGGTGCAATGGGAGATGGAGGCATCTAATTCGAATCATTATGAGACTATTGTGCCATTATCAGGTCGCTTTCATCAGGTTGTGAACCATTAACATGATCTCCTAAGCTATTTTCCTCATATAATCCCTAAATGAAGGCTTAGATGAGGCCTGTGGTTTATTTAGAAGGCTCTCCAGGGGGCTAATGAACCCAGCACTCAAGGATGCATAATTTAACTATATTCTAAATTCCACAACGCTATATAAAACTGAAATATTTCTAGGGTTTTGAAGCTTCTGAACATAATGTTCAGTTTGTATTCACAAAGGTCATATGTGTGAAATTGCCAATTACCATTGAATCCCAGTGTAGAAAACAATTAGAAATGTCATAGTTCAAAGTCACAGCAGTGGGGTTTTTTTTCCACACACAGATTTACAGATTACCTAAAATAAAGACTCAGTTATAAATATAGACAATTACTTTTTGGAAGATCCAGAACTCTGGTTTGTCCTAGTTTGGCTGAGAATATGTGTGATGAGCTGAAAAAAGTGGTCAAGTATTAGAAAGTTTGGGTATCAACGATCAGACGTCCCTGTAACCCAGGGCGACCAGAGCTTTATGTGACAAATCTCAGCCATAGGCCAATGTAATCATCCCATTCTAATTCCAGCTCTACAACTCCAAATATGGCTTATGCAAATAACATTACACATATACGATTATTTTCAATCACGCCAATTCCATTCCATGGCGTCTCATGGCGTCTCATGGCATCTCATGGCAGGACTCCAAAGTGAAGGAGGTGATATCTCTATCAAATGAAATATGGCTGAGTGGAAGGCAGTCACCACAACCTGCAACTCTGTTAGTGGCACACACTGATCTGTCACTGAAATAAAAATTTGATTGTCTGACCTCAAAGTGGGAATCCTTGTCAGCCAATCAAGGTGGACCAGGCCCCTGCCTGTTTTTTTAATTATATTGTTATTGTTATTATTAATAATGTTCATGTATAGAAAGTTAAATTTCACTTAGAATCGGGCGTATGACAGCACACTGTATCAAAATTAATTCAAATGTGATGATTGATAATGTGCATATGCACATATCATGATTGACTTTTTCCACAAGTCTTTTCCATGAACTTGCACTTTTTTTTCATGTCTACACTGGCTGACATTTATGTGTACCACTGTTTCCCTGGTGCTTTAAATACTTAATTTCACTGTCTTTATTTCACTTTACATTCTGTCCACAAGTGTCTTCTTTTGCCCACATCTTGGGATTTGCGAACGGCCGCTGGCGATCACCTAAAATTCCAAGGACTTTACCGCCTTTGTGGATCGCTCAATAAATATACATGCTCACAAATGGAATTGTTGTTACGGACTGGTTTACTTCACAAAATTATTTTTTTTCCTTTAAACATTTCTCAAATTTCTTATAGGTGTAGAAATCTCGACTGCCATGTTTTCTGCCTGCAGGGTAGTTCTTTGTTGTGGATTGTTAAGAGAATCCATTGTTTAACTGGAAAATGGATAAAGAACAAAGCAGCAAACAGGCTAACAAACTATTACCTTGTGAAAGTGAGGCTCCTGCAGCGCACCAAATTAAAATCCCTCCTAAATAGAAAGGCATAGACCACCATCTGGTTTGTGCCATGTGACACAACCACACTCACATGGGAAAAAAATAAATGGTGGTCATGGTGATGATGGTCAAAGAAAGCTAGCAGATTTTAATCCCCTACTGAATCAGACCAAATTATGTACCAGAAAATGTTTCATTTTTTCTTATGACATTATGTTTGCAAATGCAAATATGGAGCCAGCGTCACTGAAACTGTGCAAAGACGTGTTTGATCTGATAGCATGAATTAAATCATATATATGAGTAAAACCAAATGATTATCAGGAAATCCATAACATAGCGTTGGAAGAAGTGATTCAGAAAAAATGTACTGATATATTCAAATAGTTTGATATTCAATGATTTGACAACATTTTGTCCAGTAATTAGAGACTATTCCTGTCATCACACCCCAACCTCATGGTGCCATACGAATTGGATGGTACCGTTTGTCAATGACGGGTTAATAAATTAGGATATGAGAATTAATTTTTTATCCTATAGAAATAACCTTTTTTTTGTTTAAACAGAAACATATGGTCATTTTGAGATTTGACTGGAGGATTCTGACGTAAATTCTGTAAAATAAATGTGAGACTTGGACATTTTAACAATTACAGCAATACCACTTCATTGGTTTGTTTGTGCTCGATCAGAGCATGACAATTCATATTCCAGTTTTTGTGGGTACGTACCACTTGATATGACAACAAAATGCACAATTTAGCCAATCTGTTTTTTGAAATATGTGAATAACATGAGGTAGAAAATGTGAGTTAAAAAAAACAAACAAAGAAGGTATTTCTTAGCTGCAAAGGAAGAAAGCTGCATCTAGAGGGAGTGTATATAAAAACAGGAGGACAGGGTGTGAGGCCAAGGTTCACAACTTAATCTATTTGTTCCCAGTGAAGTGTTCTTCTCTCTGGACTGTCATATAAATATTGGATGGTGAAACTGCATTTTCTGCCAACTGCTTTATTTGTGCAAAAGACATCTTACTTTCTCACCCAAGATAGAATTTCATCAGTGTGGGTTTGCATGCTGCAAAATTGATGTACATATATAGTGGTTATTAATGTGTAGGCACTGATGAATAATTACAGCTTTGTGGTTGTAATGTCTTTAAGAAACTATAACTAGAACTGTGAACCAATTCCAAACTGAATTGATGTGGTTGCAATCAAGCCGTTCGAGTCAAAGATGTTTTTTCTGCTTTGTTCCAACATAAATTTGTTATCAACAAAGTGGAAATATAAAATATAAGTTGTCATGACAAATTGGGTTTCCGTGAGTCCAGAATTGACTTCCTGTCAAATTTGCTTCAATTTGTGTCATAAAACCCCAATTCTTTTGGACAGTTAGTAGCAGGCAATTCAAGTTTCCTTATGCATTGAAAATTAAAACACCCCTTTATGCTTGGAACTGGATTGTGTAATTGGGTTTTAATATTCTGCATTGTTTTGTGTTGGGAGAAACTGGGGGTTAGTTGTCTTCTCCAGGGACACCTAGCAGGCATGAGCTCAGCAGGATTTTAACCGGCGAATCTTCGGTCCAAAGTTGGCAATTTTACCACTAAGCTATGCCTCCCCCGTGTCACATACCAAATATTTGATTCTTCTTTACCAAAAGTACCACAATCATTCACAACTTGAGTTTTATGATAAAAAAAATATGTAATGGCCATGTACTTAACAGAAAAAGGAGATATTCACAGAAATGATCTGCGTTAAAGACTTTTTGATGGTGGTTCTTCCTAAAACAAGCACGGAGAGTGTAGGGCTACAATTATTCTTGATGACTAAGATTTACAGATTGCTAACTCGATGTCATGTCATGACACCAAAAAGTTTGCTTTGGATCTAATTTTTCGAGCCCGACTTTTGGCGATCTTACCTGTGTATAAATATTTGAGTCTCAAATTATCAAAATGAACTGAAATGTGACGAGGACACAATTTAACTTATAAATTGGTAAATTGTGTTGTTTGTTCGCTCTTAACAGTCCTGATAAGGTATTCAGAGGTCAAAAAATGGAGATCCGTCGCAAAGTTTTGACGTATTGTTGGCAAAAGGGTTTCTTTTAATTGTTTTTTTTTGTCCATGAACTGAGATAATTTTAAAAGCAAATGGTTTAAAAGTTCAACTTGAACTACAACTAAGACTATTTTTTTTTTATTCAGACAATTCTGATACATCACATTCAAATGCAAATACAAATGTTAACTTTTGATCCATTTTAGTGGTCCGTAATTAAAAAAAAAAAAAAAAAGACTAAATAATTCTGACTTCTGGAGGTTTAACTGCAGTGCAATTTAAACAAATTCTTACAAGCGGATTTTTTTTTTTTTTTTTTATGCTAAACATTGTATGTCCTTTAAATCCTTCCCACTGCCTAAAACAAGACACTGTAGTCGCCCACCTAACCCCTTGGATTAAGTTAAGAAACAGCAACCTGCACCAGTCCAGATAAGACTCAGAATACTATGAAAACTGACAGTCCATAGAATAGTAAAGTGGAAATTATTGTTTTAAAAAATCTTTTTTTCACTTGAGAACTTGCATGAAAATAAAGAAATCAGTCCTAGTCGAAAAAGAGTCAAGTAAAAAATTTACTTTTATCCTTGTACATGTGATTGAGAGTCTCTCTTTTGTTCTAACATAACTTTGTACAAGTATATGAGAGTCTCTAAGTTGATCTCCAGTTAGCACAGCTTTTCTATCCAACAGTGAGGAAGCAGTTAAAATGCACTCATAAATGTAGGGCTTGAAATACAAAAGTTGTGTCATGGAAATATTCGTAAACATGATAGAGGTACTTTGGTAATCACCACATTTGAGTTGATTTTGAAACCGTCAACCACCATGCAAATACTTCAATGCAAAATTTTCGATTCTGCACACAAAAATAATCGATTATAAGTAAAAAAAAAAATACATGCTTAGCTTACGAGCTACACTGGTCTTCATAAACTTTATTTTTCCATTCAATTCTTACTTTCTTCTAACTTCAGAGATGTGTGTGAAGAAAAAAAATGTTTCTGGTCATGCGTCAGCTGGACTTTTTCTGTAAATGCCAAGTCTATATGCCGCGGGTAAGTTGCAACTAGAAGAAGAAGTGAGATGAATTCACCTGAGGGGGAAAACCAGTAGACTTGCAAGAGCTCAGAGAAACTTGTCTGTGTACTTCATTGCCCAACAAAATCCCAACAGAAGATCAGTGCATGTGTTTCAACATCTCAATCACCTTCCCTTGACTAGAACACTATTTTTTATTCACCTCTGATCTCATGTGCCCAACGGGTGTTTAGGAGAAAGGCTCCACTGATTGACTGGTCCAAAACCAGAGTGGACAAATGATGAAAGAAAGCCATTTTCCAAAGCACATTGTCAAGGGCACAGCTTGAGAAAATGCTTTACATAAAAAAAAAAAAACAAATAAAATTCAGCATTAAAATGAATGTTTGAGTAAGTATTTTTCACCTGATTACAAGTTTATTTCCCCATGAAACTCATCAGGAGGGAACAGGGCCGTATAATAGTATAGAAATGGAAGATTTACGTAAAGACAATGAAACAAATGGAGTGGGAGATCTACAGATGGATTGGTCCAGGTCCTCCAAAAATCAGGACGCTTCAATGGTCTGTCGTGGTGAAGAAAGAGCTGAGCCGAAGAGCAAAATTCTCAATCTACCGGTCGATCTACAAACGTTCCAGCCCTTGTCCAAGGTCACCAGCCGTGGGTAGTGATTGAAATAGCTGAGCTTCCTCTGCAGAGTGAGGAAGCTCAGTTACTCACAGAGTGAGGAGCTCGGCCATCTCAGAGGGGCTCGGAGTAGAGCCGTTACTCCTCCAGGTCAAGAGAAGTCAGATGGGGGGGTTTGGACAGCTGGTAAGGATGCTTCCCAAACAACTCGCAACCCTGGGACATGTTTCGGGCTTGTTACAACAGGAAGAGATCCATTGGCAGACCCCGGACTTGCTGGAGAGGCTATGTTTCAAAGCTGGCCAGAGAACATCTCGGGATCCAGAGAACATTTGGGGATCCTCCCGGACATGCTGGAGTGAGGGAATCCTGGGCTTTCTGACTGAGGCTATTGCACCTACGGGCATGGATAAGTAGAAGACAACGGGATGGAATGCAGAAATGACGTTGTTTAAATGAACCTTATAAAAGACAAATTTTTAAAATTTTTGTAATTTTTTTCTTTTTTGTGTTGGTTTCCTGTAAAACTATTGTAAACAAACTGGTCGACTTTTGTAGCGACGTAATGCCCATTAATTTGTGAGGTTTTTTCAAATCAGGAATAGCACCTGCTCATAACCAGCAAATACTGGAAAGAAATATAAACACTTGTTTTTAGAGCTGGTAGATAGTTTGAGGGTTCAATTTCATTCTTTATTTCAAATGAAAAGATGCCAAAATTTTAAATTTAATTAAATTTTAGAAATCACCCAAAGCAGCAAATCACAGTTATAACTGTGGCAGCTTTTAATCATCAACCATTGAATGGCTTTTAAAACCATTCTATTGAATAGAAACCATCTGAAGAGCTGGACTTGATTCAATGTGTGAACCTACCATGGCTGTGATACATCTCCACTTTGATAAAGACTGTTAAAAAATATCTGCTCTTCCAAAAGAAATTTAACAAAAGCTAAGCTACTGAGTCAACTTTTTTCTTAAAATCAATACAGAGAATCCAACTGGACAAATCACAAAACGGTGAGAGAAGTACACGGCCCAGAAGAGGATGAAGTGATTTATAACCGCCCGGAATGAGTTTGACTCCAACTTGTTCACCTACCCTTCATCCAGCAAGCTAAAACTAAAGTACATGAATCTATTGCTGAATTAGAAACAGTTTCGCCCTTCAGGTTATGAAACCATAAAAGTCATAGCGCTACTTTTTTGCCTCTTTGTAGCTGATTTTATTGCAGTGAACCCGTTTTATTCAAACTTGGAAAATGACATTATTTATTTTGTGGCCACTTAAATGTCATTAGTGGTTGTTGGTTTCACAGTGATGATTTAATTAATAATTGAAGTATATCTTCTCTTTCCGTTGTTAAATCCATCTCTCTTAAGTCCATCTTTTTATGCCCAACTATCAGAAAGAGAAGACACAATGAAACTGCAAAAATGACAATATTTTAAGCTATTTTTAATCAATGCCGTTGAAGAAAAAGTCCCAAAGAATTCAATAAATTAGGTTTCAAAAGACAGGGTTTTGTTGTGATGTGGAAGGAAGAGGAGGACTCAAATGCAAGACAACAAAACAAGATTTAGTAACCAAAAGTCCAATCAGGTAAAAAGTCCAGTAAATCTATAAGGCAAAGGGCGCAGGATTCACTCAGGATCAAAAGTTCAAATATTATAACAGAGTTCAAAGATGCAACTTATGGTCATGCAGTCAGGACAGAAGACCTGGCTGGAAAGGAATGGTGATGTTGGTGACGACAACTTGACAACGACGTCAGGAGTAATTGCCTTTAAATAGGCACCAGGATCCACAGGTGTGTGTCATCAGACTAGTCACCCTCGGGTGTCTCTAATCGGGGTGATGAAGGAAGGTCCAGTGCCCCTTCTGGAGACAGGGGAGGAAATCATGACAATCTTACTTTAAAACCCAAGTGAAAGGCAGAGTTTAGATCCGGGCACAAATGAAAAGAAACAAAAAAGAATTATTAAAATAAACAAACATCCTTTCATTAATTCCATTTTTTTCAATGCAGAACAACGCAAGCCAAAAAAACAACCAACAGCCTTGGACTGCATTAAAAAGAAATGGTTGGCATGAAGGTGGTCTTTAGTTAAATCCCAGAGTTTACAAAATTCTAAGAATCCAGTCCTTTGTTTCAATAATGAATGCAGCAACTTTTTAGATTGTTTATTTTATCAATACTAGTGCAAACCTGAAAGTGACCACAAAAATTTTTCTAATTTTTTTGTAAAGTCTTGGTTTTTAAAACCAACTGTTTTCTATTGTTATGCATGTCTGAAAAGTAAAAATATTTTTATTTGTTAATTAATCTTTTAACCAGTGTCAAATACAAGTATTAAACTAGCAGAACAATGCCATAAACCTCACCTCTGCTGGCATTTGGCCAAGAAGAAAAGAGACTCTTTTTTGTCTTTTCTAATTTCAGCATTTTTTTTCCATTACTTTTCCTCTTCAAAAACCTCTCGATGTCTTGCCAAGTCTGTTTTTGGTGCTTATTTATTTTACCCAAATGAATTCATTGCCCTTTTTTTTTTTTTTTTTTTTTAATTTCGTCTAAGGGATGGTCTGAGTGGTCTTCTTTAGGTTATAAAATCAGATGCCGAGACCAGGCAGCCATGTCCACTCGTTACGTTTGTCTTTGTTTGATCACAAATCCCACTTCACCTTTATGGAATTACTTTAAATGTTGGGGAGCAGCTCAATTACTATTTTATTAACTCGATATAGTTTTTGTTTTTTAACTCCTAATTATATCTAGTAATTCTGGATATTTCACCATTTACCACTAAGTCATTATTAATAAAGATTTCCATAACTACAGGGTTCTGACTGAATGCTTTGTCGTGATGTGAATTAGGAGTAAAGTGAAAATACCACTAAATTGTGTAATTATAAAATGTTTTAAGTGGGACTAAATTATCATTTGACAAATGTATTGGGTCACCAGAGCACTTTACAAAGCAGCTAAATCAGGAAACCACATATTTTTGAGCATCTGTTCTGATGTTTATATGTGTATCTTCATAGAAACTTAATTTACATAAAGTCTTAATTGCAGATTCAGAAAAACATGCCTGAACGAGAAGCGTTGTGAGTCTGTGTACCTGGTAAAGCTTTCTGAAATCAACCCATATGTGAATCGCAGACTCTTTGTAATAGCGTGCCTCTGTTGAGAGAGAAGATGTACCTGTCAAATCATTTAAATTACTACAGCCATTGTTGAGATGGAAATGCTCGTATCAGCACTCTGACGTTGTGAAACTTCCAAAGCCTAGAAAATATGCCTCGCTGCATTTCGGTGTCTTTGCAAAGCAGAATAATACTCTGTAAAATGTCTCTGTCCTAACTCACCAAGCTGAATCAAAATCAACAAACCTAAGTTGAGCATGGCTGATATAAAAACACCCACAGCTTCCGCCATCCCACATACACACACACACGAGCGTAGACCTGCTTTCTTTTCTCACTGAAACACAAACACACTTCCATAATCAGTGCAAGGTACATTAACATATGACGCCTGGATGAATGATTGTCTGCCTAGATTTATGTTAACACCATCAATATACAATGCATGTGGGTCATACTGCAGATTTTATGGAAAAAAAACAATCCTACAATCATGCATTATGCACCTATGTTTTAATATGTCTTAAAACAGCAAAAAAAAACTTGCAGAGTATATTTATCTATGTGTGTGTGTGCGTGCGTGCGTGCGTGCGTGCACATGTACTTACCTGCATTTTATTTACCTAAATGCAAAAAGTCTTCAGTATCAATAAAAATTTGTCTTCTGAACCACTCATCTCTAACAGTGTTACGGACGTAACACTGTTGTCCCAGCTGATTTCAGGCGAAAGGCAGGGTACATCCCGAATAGGTCCACAGTCTGTTGCAGAGCCACATACAACCAAACATGCACACACTTATTCCCAAGGGCAATGCCATAGCGGCCAATCAACCTAGCATGCATGTTTTTGAAGGGAGGGAGAAAACTGGAATACCAGAAGAAAATCCATGCATACGTCGGGAGAACATGCATACTCCACATAGAAAAGCCAGACTTTGAAGCCTCATCCCACTGCAAGATCGGTGGTCAGGGGTCGGATTTGAAACCCAACATCTCGCTGTGAGGCCACCATGCAAACCACTGCACCACTGCGCAACCCAAGTCAAAAAGTATTTCTATGTTTTAAGAAAAGGCCACTCAAAATTAAAATTTGTGGCCTTTCAGCACACTGGAAACCTGCTTAGGGTGCACCCTGCCTCTTGCCTGAAACTAACTGGAATGACAGCAGCTATACGACTTTAAATTGGTTTGGAAGCAGTCAGTCAGTACCTTCTTAACCGTTTGTCCCTTTGGGATTGCGGGGTTGCTGGAGCCCATCCCGGCTGATTCAAGGTGAGGGTTAGGGTACACCCCGAAAAGGTTGCGAGTTCGTCACAGTGGTTTGGAACCAATGGTTTACAATATGGACAGATGCTAAATTAAAAGTAATTTTTAAAGGATTTGCCTGATTTTTAAATATCATAACACAATTAACGATCCAAGAAAATATTTTAAGATGAATATTTAGTGTTTTGCAGGGGTTTTTTTTTCAAAACAAATTTCCACAAGACCGATCGAAACACACTGTTGACTTGTTTAATGAATGATAATTTGTTAGCACTGTGGCCTCACGGCAAGAAGGTCGTGGGTTCGAGTTCCGGGTGGGGACGAGGCTTGGAACACTGTCCTTTCTGTGTGGAGTTTGCATGTTCTCCCCGTGTTTGCGTGGGTTTCCTCCGGGTACTCCGGTTTCCTCCCACTCTCCAAAAAAAAACCATGCATGCTAGGTTGATTGGTCGGTGCCAAATTGCCCCTAGGAATGAGTGTGTGTGTGTGGATGGTTGTGTGTGTGTGGCCCCGCAACAGACTGGCGACCTGTTCGGAGTGTACCTTGCCCTTCGCCTTAAATTAGCCAGGATGGGCTCCGGCACCCCGAGCATCCCTGAAAGGGATAGACGGATAAGAAGAAGATGACTGTTAACTTTTTTTAAAAACAAAAGTTTTATTGTACAGCCATTAAAATGACCAGATTATTATCCTTTAAAAGAAATAAGTAAGATAATGTGTTTTCAACATGAAAAGTCGTCTTCATGTTTCTTCCTGTTTCTTCATGCATGCCAGAGTCTCCACTCCCATAAAAGATCCAGCTATCAATTTTAATCATTGTGAATGAGTTGCACAATGTAGCAATAAAACATTTTTTTTTGTATTGATTTTCAGCGCATTTATGCACTTCTTTTCAGACAAAATGACAATTGATTCATTTAATGTATCTGTTTTTTGTACTTGTTTAAATTTAATTCAACAGCCTTTTGATGGAGTCATAAGGTAGAATGAGTCCTTTTGATGGAGTCATAAGGTAGAATGAGGTATTTTATCAAAATACAAGCTTCGACTTGCCTTGTCGTTTTTGAGAAGCCTTCAGAATTATGGTTTCCACTCATAACTGTTTCTTTATTTGCTCTGTTTTTCAGAAAATGATGAAATGTCAATGATTGGCGAAAATGAAAGGCATAGAGTGATTTGTGTCTTTGAAATACTGGTAGATACCGAATTCCTGAAGAGGCTTCTGACCAGAGTCCCTGCAGGGAAAGCTTATTGCACCATTTTAAAAGAAGTGCTGGTGCCAACTCCGTGAAAAAGACATATGAGGTTGTGGACATCCAATTGATTTTCAGTCAACACATCGCTCACGTAGTCTTTTATGTGTTAAATTATTTAAGCACCACAGCTTTAGGGAAGTGAGTTTATATCCTCCCAGAGGAACGGGCAAGTTATCTGTGTCACTGAGTGTTTTGCATCAGGTATTTCACACAGATTCAGCTATATTAGTTAAATGGTTCTTTCCAATTCCCCTGTTCACCCAAGGGTTGGAAATGTATCGAGATGGAGCCAGGGACAGTGCGCATTATCCCCATAGTGAAAGCCTTTGCATTAGAAAAAGCCGTGCATTAGAAAAAGGTCCGTTTTGGCCTTTATTTCCTGGCAAAATATTATTTCACTGAACAATGGTCTTCCTCGTGCAACCTTCTTGGTAAATGACCATATTCATTATTCATCCAGGATTAGTGTCATAATCAATTTTGTTTGAGCGGTTGGCATACCACAATGTTTTCTTAATCCAATCCTCGAGAGATGCCAAACTTTGTCACATCTAATTGGGTCACAGAAGTCTAAGAAAAATGTAAAACTTTGTTATGATATAACAAATGATTAGTAACCTATTTCCTGCTTTTAATGGCACTTGTACTCTTTCAGCACAGGTAGAAATTGGGGATTGATCAAATTGTATGTGTAATCATTCACATGTTACAATGGCAATCAGGGGCAGATCCAAGGGAGGATGTAAGGTTGCACCCCTCTCCCTTTTGGTCCACAAAAAAAAAAGAAGAAGAAGAAACGAAAGGGGACTAGTCAAGCTATCCCCTTGCAGGGCCAGCGAATGGGCCACCAAAATGCAAGAAATGACTCACTTTTCAAAATATCTGGGGGAGAGCGGGAATGCCACCAGGCCCCCTTATACTGGCTTTGTAAATGACCTCACGCCCCGCTCTCCCCCCCTTTAGAAAATTCTGGATCCGCCCCTGGCAATGTGTTGGTATGACGTTACGATGACATCCAAAAATTAATATTTTAAAAATTTAATACTATTATGCCTCTCATGAGCATTTCTCCTCTAAAATCCAAGTGTCTTTGTCATTTTTTTTGTGTCTCCCCTGGCTGTCTGTTGATGACCACCCTGTTCTCTATATGCAGCTGCAAGATGGACCTGTGGTGCATGTGACATCTGTATCTGCCAATGGACGTGCTAAGCCTGTCAGCTCCCCAGCTCTCAGCCTGTCAGTCTGCTTTGGTGCGAACAGCCTGGGACCACAGCTGTCATAATGATCCAACAATAGAAAAGAACAATCTGCTGATTTCTCTGTTAGGCTCCCTGAAACTGCCAGTGATCTTCATTCAACACTCTCCCCCACTTTTATGTTTAATGATATAGTCTGGCTTTCATTTCTTTTGTGAATAACGTGCTGTTCTCGCCCCAAACTACTACGCTTGCAATAAATAAACAACAAGCAGACTTTGTTGATTTTGTTGACGTTTTCACTAATCAGCTGAAAGGTGGCGGCCGATCATGGTCTTCTTTGGCCAACTTTCTAGCTAGCAGAATATAAAATTAAACAAAACTTCAAATTGCTGGTATTTGCAATCTCGCAAAATTCTGCTAATTATAGTGGGCTGCCCTGACAAGATGTATTAAGTTACTAACAAGTGTACCCTGTTATGAATACGGTTTACAGTAGATTTGTGGACTGCATGGTGGCCTAACAGCAAGAAGGTTGAGGTTCAAATCGCGGGGGAGGAGCACAAGGCTTGGAACACTGGCCTTTCTGTGTGGAGTTTGCATGTTCCCCTTGTACGCGTGGTTTTCCACTGGATACTCTGGTTTCCTCTCACCCTCCAAAAACATGCATTTTAGGTCAATTGGCTGCAATGAAATTGTCCCTAGGAATTGAATTAAATATACTTCATTAATCCCCGAGGGAAAATTGGAATGGTGCAGTGCAAACATCTCGATGCCCCCTTTGCCCCAATCCACCGACGTCCCAGTCCGAGAATAAGTGTTTTTGGACTATCGTGTGTGTGGCCCCACGACAGATTGGCAACCTGTTCAGGGTTCACCTTTAATCGGCCGGGTTGGGTTCCGGCACCCCCCGCCAGTGGTTCAGAAGATGAATGAATGAATGAGGACATTAGTGTCAGTAGTTCAGTAGCTAGTCATGGTAGTCAAAAAAGCTGTACAATCTGTGTTGGTAACGATGCCAACATTGACAATACTACGAAAAATACTTTGTTTCACTGAATAATTGCAAAATTGAAAAATTTGATTCCACCTTCTGGTTTCTGGACTACAATGACGGTAACGTCAAGTCCTCACCACAAAACTGCAATTGCTCAAGCAAAAAAGTACCCGCCCACTGTGGATTCTCTGAACCTCAATAGTGCGAGGTCAGACTGTTTCCCAGAAGTAAAATAAATGGTCTGCTGCATCAGGCTAGCTCTTCACAGTCATTCATTGCAAACACTGCCATTCCACTGGGTATAATCAGCTTCATTTTTAGTGACCGTAGTTTGCATGTTACCCAATTAATTTTTGTATTGAAGGTTACAGATAAACATCCCACCCCGTCCTCGAGGTCTGCTCTAAATTTATCACAAGCTAAGTAAGATAGTCTAGCTACTGGCATCTTCCTGGGAAAATACATCAAATCCGGGCCAGAGGTAGATTGTTTGGTGACTTCTTCCTTTTTATGGTCTTTTGCCATTTAGAGACAACTATAGAAAGGTTGCTGTGCAAGGCATTTGGGGAGGGGGAGTTGATATTTAAGAGCTAAAAGAGCATATAAATAGACCTTACAAGAATACCCAATTATGTTTCATCAGGACTTTTGGTATTTCTGAATGTTTTCATCGCCATGGCCACGAAGCCCCCAGGAGACTATAAAAGGTAAAATAAACCAGTTTCTGTGGAAGAAGAAATTCTATTGTTGAATTTGGTCTCCAATTTTGATAAGAACAAGCCTTGAGTGATGACTTCTTTTCATTAATTATGATTGGTGGGAATATTTAACTGCAAGGAAGGGTAACGCTTTAAACTGTATGAACAGAGAAAAAAGTACAATTTTTTCAGAAAAAAATAACCTCCGTTCCGTCGAGCTTCTCTCACCCCAGCTGCATCCTCCAGCTCACCCAGAAGGACCCCGAGTCCTTCCCCGGCCAGCTGTGAGACATAGTCTCTCCAGCGGGTCCGAGGTCTGCCTCTTGGTCTCCTCCCGGCGGGACAAGCCTGAAACACCTCACCGGCGAGGCACTCAGGAGTCATGCTGACCAGATGCCCAAACCACCCCATCTGGCTTCACGTGACCTGGAGGAAGAGCGGCTCGACACTGAGCTCCTGCCAGATGCCAAAAACTCCTCACCCGATCTCTAATCGGCCCAGCCACCCTGCGGAGGAAGCTCATTTTGGCCGGTTGTATCCGCAATCTCATTCTTTCGGTCACCACCCACAGCTGGTGACCAAAGGTGAGGGTGGGAACAGAGATCATCTTGTAAATCGAGAGCTTTGGTTTTCGGCTCAGCTCTTTCTTTACCACGACAAATCGATGCAGCGTCCTAGGTATTGCCGACGCTGCACCGATCCATCTGTCAATCTCCCGCTCCATACTTCCCTCACTCGTGAGCAAGACTTCAAGATATTTAAACCCCGTCCCTGACCTGCAGGGGGCATTCCACCCTTTTCCTCAATTTATTAAAAAGCGTCAAAGGCCCTCATTGTATCTTGTTCACAAAAAAAAAAAAAAAAAAATCACTAAAATTGAATGAATGATGTATTTACAGTTGGAAAATATTGTATTTGCTTTGAAAAACAAAGAAAAATATTGAAACGTCCACTTTTTTTTAATTTACCACTGTGATGACAAACACAAGACACACACATCTATTACAGTTCATATGGTCCTATTATAAGATGTAAAGCTCTGAAAAGGTGAGTTTGCATGAGAAGGGACCTTTAATGTATGTTGGGGGTTTTTTTCCATCCTCTACAAACACACACACACGAACCAACAAACACACACACACACACACACATCATTGTCTTCTCACATGCCATCCCACCCAAACATTTTATGAACAGCCATATAAAAGACCTTTCAGGTTTAATTAATTTTAGCTCCCACAGCCCACACACCTGAGACATTATTTGGCTTGAGGTATGGAGCAGTTGTGACCCTCAGTGTGAATTTGAAGATTCTCATTAGTCACTTTGGATTTAGTAAAGTGCATCAAATGAAGAAGGTTTTAGAATATTTTGGTTCCAACTGAGCTTGAAGTTTGTTTAAATATCCTGAGAAGATTTAAGGAAAGTGAAACCCACCTGCTCCTATGTGAAGATCACTTTCCTGACAATCGGAGGGCTCCCGAATATGTTATGGGATTTGGAACAGACTGAAATTTTTAATTCGAAAAAGACATTTTAATGTATAAGACTTTTTTTTTTTTTTTTTTTATAAAATACATCACAATTAAAACAATTTAAAAAGATACATTTAATACCTCATGGACATGATAATTTCTTAATGGCAGGGGTCTGTAACAAATACACGTGTACCCAGTCCGTCCCAACAAGTATTTATTTTAGAAACTGTAAATTAAAATGGTGATCAAAGTTTTAGAGCCATTTTGTCCACGAAAAGATTAACACCTTTATGTGGCTTATGCTACATAGCTGTGGAAGTGTGGTTCATCTATGCTCGACATTGGGTATTGGACAACTGGTGCCTAGCCAGTCAAAGTCATCCTCTTCGGTTGGTCTATGGCAGGGGTGTCAAACTCTAGTCGTTGAGAGCTGGTGTACTGAATATTTTCCATGTGCACCTGCTACTACTCACAGTGTATTGAGCCAATGTGCCAAATTTTATTGGCTGTTGATTTCACTTTGTGTATTAGCTGTATTGAACCAGGAACACGTGGAAAACCTTCAGGAGAGCGGCCCTCGAGGACCGCAGTTTGACACCCGTGGTCTATGGAGTCATCGCTTTCCATGATCTTCCGCCTTTTTGGAGTTGTTGGTCTTGACTTCATTCAGCTCATTTCCTTCCTGAGTGGCCTTTGGCAGATTTTGTCCTTCGGTTGGACAACAGATTACAAAACCTAACTTAGAATGAAGAATAGACACCAACCTCTTACCTCTTCCGTATTTTATTTCCCTCCTCGCCCTGAACGTGTGTGTCTACCCTTGTAACCATCTGTTAGTTCATAACATGAACAGTTACCATTCCCAGACCCCATGCTGTGCACATTATTTCCAAGATAGAGTACAGTGATGTCCACATAAGCTGGCAAACTGCCCTTAATAATTATCCAAGGTTATGCGGTTAAGCTAAACAAACCCATTACACGTCTGTTAGATATCTGCATTAGACATGCATGTGTCCTACATAAAGAAGGGTTTGCATTCAATCAGTGATGGACAAAAAGTATCAGCTGGAGACAAATTTGATGACCGTCAAAACGTTTTCATTTCTGATATATCCAGAAACAATGTAATAATAATAACAATAATTTGGGAGACGGTGGCTCAGTGGTTAGAGTGTTCTCCCGCGGACCGGAATTTCACGGGTTTGCATTCTACTGAGTTCACGTCTATGGTCCTTGGGGAAGACACCTAACCCCCCCGTTTCTCCCACCATTGGTGCCGTCATAGGTGGCAGCCTGCTGCGGTGAAATGCAGCACACAAATTTCCCAGTCAGGGATCAATAGAGTATATTAAAAAAAATAATAATGAAGATGTTTCTGGTGCATTTTGAAAATCATACTTTGGTCCAACTTTGGAGAAAAGTTGATTTTACTCGAGCAGTTTTCTTACTCTGATGTGTGGTGCCTCAGGTAGATGCTCATTTTTATTGGTGGGCCTCATTTGGGGTGAGTTCCAAAAATACGGTAGATGTTTGCACAAGTGTTTGCAATAATCAGCAAATCAGTGCCAAAAATGTCATTATAAAGGTGAACAGTTCAGCAAGCGACTTGTGTGAGAATCCCTAGTAGGGTTTTTTTTTTTTTTATACAAGTTTTTTTGTTGTTTAGGTTTAGACAGAGAAAAAGAGCATAGTAAGCTCTGCAAAAAAGGTCACAGTTTGGGGGAAAAAAAACTGCCTATGCCACAACCTAGAGAAAGTAGCATCACTGCACTTTTCATTAGTTTAGTATGACTTTTGGGAATCTTTTGGTTTTCCAGTGTAGGCTATTTATTGTAGTGCACATACAAGGTGCAATATCCTCACTGAAAGTGTAGAAAAAGGTCTTCTGTGTGTCTGAGAGGCTTCCTGGTTTCACACATTGTGTCGTTGACAAGCAGGAGATCTCACTGAGGAGATACAGTTTGTAAAGGAAGCAGCAGAGACTCAGGTCAGGTGTGCTTTGCTGAATCAAGTGTTACAGGGCACGAAGAAAATAAAGTGTGAAAAGTTGAAAGTATGTTGAGGTTTTGCTGATGTAAAAAAGTAAGAAAGTTTCTGTGCTTCACATAACAAAGAAAAAAGTAAGTCATTCAGAGATCAAATGTGGTTTTCACACACTTAAGACATTCAGCTACGAACACCAGGATTCCATATTTAAGTTCAGTCCAAGACTAAATTAACTACTGTTTGCAGATGTCTTAACTTGAAGAGCCATATATACAGAAGCTCCATGAATGAATTAAACCGAAGCTCCCCGAGACTAATTCAAATTGATTGTCAAAAGCAATAGGTTTCACTTCTGTTCAAAGTAGCTTATTCAAATGAAGCATCTCCACCATCTTACAATAGTGAATTAAAACAGCCTGTCCGGTTACATATCTACGTAAAGTGCTGAAAATATGTAAACAGGTGTCCTATGCAACTTAATTTCTTTACTTTGTTCAACTTCTTTAGGGAAGTTGTCTTCAAATGAGCTGGAAAGCAAATCAGCCACGTGTTTTTTTTTGTTCTCCTTTTCAGTTGTTTACTGATAAAGTCGTTTTTACCACAACAAAACAATATTTCCCCCCATGCAGTCTACCACAGATCATCTAACCAATTTACCCGACAGACAGCAGAACAGAATCCAAAGATCTTCCCGGAAGCTAAATTGATTTTAGCCTGCCTGGCAACAAGTGCTGGCAGAAATAAAATAGGTAAAATACTTTAAAGGGAGAACTGTTTAGGCCCCTTCTTTGCCTTCCATGCCTTTGGTTTGTCAGTTTTTTCAATGTTGAATTTGTATTTATGTTGATTGTGTCTTCATTTTATATTAACACTAGTTTGGCATTCAGATATTTTTAGGCCCCTCAAAAGTTTGTGGAGAAGTTTACAATTAACCACTGATACCTTTACAGCTGATAGAACGCCTTTGACATCAGTATATAAAAAAACCTGGAGAAAGTCTACTTTAGACCAATGGGTAAATTCAACTGCAGGACAACGTTCTAACCCTAGGAGGGCAGCACAAAAGTGGCTAAAGAAATTAAACTGGATCACATTGAAATGTCAAAATTCATGCCGTAAATGGACAAGAGGACCTTAGAATTCCATTTTGAAGGTTTATCAAGAGTTTAAAAAAAGTTGTTTGTGATCTAGTCACTCTATAAAGATAGCTGTGGTCCAAAAACCAGTCTTAAATCCCAATAATGAGACTTCATCAAATCTTAGACTTTCATGTCTGTCTTTTTAAGTTCTGGTACCAAATCTTCTGCCAAGTTTTTGAAGGCAGGGCAGGTGCTGTGAAAATGCACCTAAGAAGTGTGGAATGGATGTCAGTAGAATATGTGATCATGTTGCGCAGTTCCTGTGATTGCATTTCCATTTGAGTCGCATTCAAAGCAACTCAGATGGAAACTCAAGTTTAGCCGCTTTTAATTTTGACTCACAAGCAGTTTTATAGTTTTATTTCTTTCATTTAATTCAATAAAAGTTAACGACTGGTTAACTTCTGGCATGATGGGAGAATGGTTACGCAGTGGCCTTACAGCAAGAAGTTCAAGAGTTCAAGTCTTGGGTGGGGACGAGGCTTGGAACACTGGCCTTTTTGTGTGGAGTTTGCGTGTTCTCCCTCTCCATGCGTCGGTTTTCTTCAAGTACTCCGATTTTGTCCCACCCTCCAGGACTGGAGTTTGACACCCCTGCAAGGGATAAGCAGTTCAGAAGATGAATGATGGTTGACTTCTGCCACTTTTTTTTTCAATCGGTAAGATGTCTTTGTTGTTTAACTCCAGTTCTAGCTTTGTATCTCCATCCAAGCGACGTTGATTTTGAAATTTGTGAGCTTTCACCACTTGTTTTTGTTCCAATTGAACAATAATTTATTGGTCTTTAAGGTTATGTGATGCAATGCAGTTACCATGAATGAATAAGAGATGGTTGTAAAGCATGGTAGACCTTGTTAGCGTTCAACACACACTGAGAAGACTGTAATGAGCATATAGGCTGTCTTTGCCTACCCCATGCAGAGTTTTAACAAGGGCATTGTGATGGCAAGGCTGTCATATGGCAGTGTTGTGAGAGCAAACGCAGCGGTGTTTGCATTCAGATTGCAGTCTCACTCTCCCAGCTCAATGAATAATGCAAAGCTAGCAAGTCAGGTGATAAACTCTCAAGTGTAAATCCGCAGAGCACATCAGTGAAGTGACTGTATTTTGACACTACACTGTCAGATGGAGTGGGTTCATACTAGTCTGCAGAGAGCTGACACAGGAAGCACTTCAGAGTTAACGGGGACCGTAATGCCTCTGCATTCTGATTGCCACATGATCGGAAATGTACTGTTCCTAATTTCATTCCTGAATACATGCTCCCATCAAAACATAATGAAATTTATGTCACCCCACCGTGTTCAAAAAGACAGGGGACAATTACACCAGTGACTTTGGAACATAAACTATCACCAGATACAGTCAGAAGCAATTATTTCAAGTCGTGTCCCAAACATAAGCCCCCAGCAGTTGTTCAGGTGATGACAGGTTTATGAAAAGTAAACACAAAATTATATAATAACATCCAGTTTGTCGTCAGTAATAATTAGTTGTTCATTAAAAGCTGCCATGAGAACTTGTGGAGTCAACAATAAGTCTACATAAACATTTTATAGACAATAATGCTTCAAAAGTTTTGTCTTTTAAACCATCCATCCCAAACAGGGTCGTAGACGGTCCCGTAGCCTATTCCAGCTGATTCAAGGCAAGAGGCAGAGTACACCCAAACAGGTCGCCAGTATGTTGCAGAGCCACACAAAAGCATTCCTACGGGCAATTATTTACAGCGGCCAATCAAACTAACATGCATGTTTTTTGAGCGTGGGAGAAAACCGAAACATGCAAACTCCACGTGAAGTCCAGTGCTCTAAGCCTCATCCCTACCCGGGACTCGACCCTCAACACCCTTGCTTTTAGGCCACTGTGCTAACCATGGCCCCGTCGCGCTGCCCCACTTTATATTGTAAGTTATGTACAGTATGTGTTTTTACTTCAAGAAAAATTCAAAAGCATCTATTCCTTTGGTTTATTTTATTTGAAATGATTCACTATACCTTGAACGCCAATGTCACGTAAGACTGGACTAGCCCTTAGCGCAACATGGAATGGAACATTTTGTGAAAGGTTGTGGGCACATAGTAGTAGTAGTTCATATTTTTGTTGTGTGGTGAAGTGGAATCCACAGTGTACCAATTTATGTGCATTGTATGCTCGTGTTATTTAGAAGAATCTGGATGAGCGCACTGTTTTGGTCGTACACCACCTACACAGCCTGACTATGCAGAACACAACTTTGATAAATAATGGCGAGTTTTTAGTGGAGTTGATTTCTGTGTAAATGGATCTTGGTCAAATGGTTTCTACACCAGCAAGAAAATCAAGCCAGATTTTTTGTGACTACATCTCTATTCAAATTTTCTTTACATTTTATCAGTCGTGTATCCATTTTTATTGTTCTTTTTTTTATCTAGTTTTATTTGTGGGCGTGTTAAATTAAGTACTGTACAAATAAATTTGGGCTGAGTTAAAACTTTTATTTTCATTAGAGACACTGGGTTAAAGTTTATGTTTGAATAAAACAAGAATGAAAAAGCTTGAACCGAGCAGATTGCTTTGTTTAAATGTGCATAAATTGTTTTTATTGTGCAAAAGCACTTTATGTCGCTGCAGGCATAAAAAAAAACATTTTTGAAATAGTATTTGTTTCTCTTTAATTTATGTGTGCAATTTAATTTATGCAAGTGGTGTTGTGTATTATTAATCTTGGCAACCTCTAACAAAGTTTTTTTATGAGTGTAATTACTTTTAAATTTAAAGAGGAGTTGTAAAATTGGAATTATCTGGAGAAAAAAAAAAACACAGGTTGTATCTATAAGTTTGATTTTATTGCACATTGTAGTAGCTCTATTGCCTAAGTTTTAGGCAGTGTGCCACCATTTAGAAATGTCTTTTTATGGCTAATAGTAGCCTGGCACACACTTAAAAATTCCATCAATAGGTTTTCTTAAAGTAATTTTTATTGTAGGCTGGGAAATTCTTCTTTCGGCATTTCCCTTCAGCGGTCGCCACAGCAAGTCAGTTTCTTCCATCTCACCATATCTGCTGCATCTTCTTCAGTCACGCCAACTATCTTCATGTCTTCCTTCAGTGTATCCATGAGCCCCCTCTTTGGTCTTTCTCGAGACCTCTTTCCTGGTGGTTCCAAACCCAGCATCCTTCTGCCGATGTACTCTCTCTCACCTCTACACATGTCCAAACCATCTCAGTCTGGCCACTCCAAAACTTTTGTCTCCAAAACCTCTAATATGTGCTGTTCCTCTGATGTACTGTGTGTGGATGATTGTGTGTGTGTGGCCCCAGAACAGGGTGGGAACCTGTTTAGGGTGTATCCTGCTTCTTGCCTGAAATCAACCAGGACAAGCTGTGAGACCTCTCTGATCTCATTAGGATAAATGGTTAAGAAGACGATATTCCTCAACTTTCCAAAAAACACATGCAAGGTTCATTGGTCTCAAGGAAACTGAAGAATGAGTGCCTGCCTGTTCTATATGGAGACGTGGCTCAGTGGTAGAGCGTTCACCCGCGGACCGGAAGTTAACGAGAAGTTTGTGGGTTTGATTCCCACTGAGTTCACATCTAGGGTCCTTGGAGAAGACACCTAACCCCCGTTTTTCCCACGATTGGTGCTGTTGTGGCAGTCTGCTTAGGTGTAGTAGTGCAGCACACAAATTTCCTCGGTGAGGGATGAATAGAGTATGTAAAAAAAAATATGAGGCCCTACAACAGACTGGCAACCTTTTCTAGAGTGCATTTGCCTCTTGGCGGACATTAGCCATGGTAGGCTCCATTCCCCCTTCAACATTATCATTTGTCATTAATGGATAAGTGGTCAGAAGACAAGATGGATGGATCACCAAGATGTATTTTGGGAAAAATGATAAAATATCTAGAAACTTAAAACACAATGTGCAGGACTGACTAGTTGTCCCGTGTAAATGCATTTAAATATTAGAACAGAAGTACCTACAAAAATTAGTGGTACACAGGTGCATGGAAGAATGTACTGTATTACTGATGTGCCAAACAGACCCTTCCGTCTTCATGCTTCATTGCTCTGGCCAGCATTACTATAAACCACGCCTGCGCCAAAGTGCTTTTGTTGATTCGATTTGGCCGCTCCAAACCAATACCCACCCAAGTGATTTCTCATCATCATCACTGTAACACATGAAGAGGTGCGTTGACTGCAGCACATTGGTTTCTCATTATGTCCCAGAGAAAGAGAACGGCTTTATGTGCAGTCTCGTTGAAAGAGCAATTAAGCCTCGATGCCCCTGTCTACTGTACTCTTTGCCACTAGTTTACATCATTAAGGCTCAAAGGGGCTTCGCTGTGCCCGTGGGAACCAGCTCCCACATCCTTACAACCACCCTATATATCAAACAGATTGGAATTTGCTTTGATTGAGCATACAGATTCAGAAAAAGTGCTTCACATTCTGCCTTGAAACTGAAATGCTTTTTATTGTCTAATGTGCCGAGAAGATTATGAGTCACACCTGCTTTGTTTAGCTTTCCAGGGCGAAAAAGAAATCTCAGCCAGTAAAATGTTGCTCTTAGAGTCTCAACAAATAAAATGACTGTTTTTATGACATCAATTTGTAATTTAGATATTAAATACTGTGCACATAGATTTTGGTTTGCTTTTCAATGTCATTGATCTTTGTGAGTTATTATTATAGAACGAGAGGTCTTGACATCCACAGTCATTTCCAGAGTATAATTGTCATGCTGAAAGACCATGAAAGTAAACCACAGCTCAGCTTTGATGGAACATAAGCTTTTTTTCCCTCCGAACGTCAGTGTGCTTGTAAAGCTGGAATGGGAGATGAAAGGCGAGGTGACCTGTTCTGTCTAAATGAGTCTAGTCCAAACCCAGGATTCAATGTAAAATCTGCTCCGTAAACTAGACAGAACCAATGCCCTTGCTGCATTATTCTTTCTTTCTTGTAATCCTTCTCATGTGTTTTATATCCCAGTATGATACTTTTTTTTTTTTTAAATTCAGGCGTCTAAGACACTTTAAATGCCCCATGGAATCCAGAGATGAAGTATTTGCCCTGAATTCTTGAAAGAACTAAGACGCTATTTTACGATACATGCAATGAGGCTCCTCGTCTGCATGCCACATATTCTGTCTTTAACATATCATTCATTTCTCAGAAGTATTTGGGCCTTCCAACTGAAAGTGAAACAATAAATGCAAGATGAAGAACACTTTCTTCTCAGTGGTCATTTGATCATGCACTTATATTACAATTTATAATCTAAATAATAAATGGTAATATAATCTGGATGTCCTGGTGCAGACGAGAATGCCCAGTATGTTCCCCATCCTCTCACAGAGGTGCCTGCGCTGGCCAGACCATGTATGCAGGATGGACGATGGCTGAATCCCAAAAGACATCCTCTATGGGGAGCTGGCCACAGGAATGCAGCCAACTGGACGACCTGCCCTGCGGTACAAAGATGCCCTCAAGAGGGATCAGAAGTCGTGCAACATCAATGCAGCAGATCTTGTGTCAGTGACTTCTGACCGGTATAGGTGGCGTGCAATTGCCGAGGAGAACAGAGAGATCTAACGCAAGGCTACAAGAACTCGAAATGGCAAAAGAGTCAGTCTGCCACTGCTCCCCCCATGACTCACACTGCCTATCACACTTGCAGCAAGTGTGGTAGGAGCTGCAGCTCATGCATTGGCTTATTCAGCCAATATCTTTCAGTGGATTGTTTAGTTTCAAACTGGCAGTTCGAACAAAGGCTTTTCAAACAGTGATTAAACAATCAGAAACAACAAGTAAAGTATCAGAGTGCATGATGAGGTCAAGGAAATGTTCTGCTTGAAAATGGAAAAAGAAAATAAAGATAAGACAAGAGATGAATTTTTAGAGCTGGGCTACACACCTTCCCGTTCAAGGTGAGAGAATACATAGTAAAACTGAAACACAGATTTGATCGAAAACAACTACAAAGAAGGCTCAGAAATGGATTAAATTGAAACAAAGATAACAATGTAAAGAAAATTTTAAAGATGTGAGACTTTTCAAAACAAGTCTTACTCTGATGTCAAGGTCAAAATGCAACACGTCTTTTCAGCATCCAATCTGCTAGCTTTACAGATCTTTAGATGTCCTTTTTTATAAGGTTAATGGCTTTATGGTTTAAGGGATTTGTAGGCTTAGTGGTAAAGTTTTACATTGTTTTGAGATTCTTCAAAACCCTTAAATTGGTTTTTAGGATCCTGCAGGGAAATCAGAAGGCGACCCCCCTCGAACCGCACTCATTAATACAAAAAAAGAGCATAAATTCAAGTTAAATCCATGTAATGAAATGTAGAAGCAGATGGTATAATCAGCTGTGTGAATTAAATTAGTGAAGTTGTGAAACTAAAAATGTAAATTGGAATTCAACGAGAACAACGGGACATCAATAACTTCACAACCAGGAATCAGCTGAACACTGTGAAGCCAATTTGGCCAAATAAATATTTCTTCAGTTTGATTAAAGTCATTGTGATTAAAGATTCAAACACAACTGTGGATACAAATTAAAGTGAAAATTACGAGTGTCAACACACTTTGAAGGTAATTCATTGGAAAGGACGTGCAAATGTTAAAAAGTGGGACTGTCTACTAATATGCAAAACATACGAAGAAGTCATGTGTTTTTCTAATATTGTTTCTTGGATGAACGTGGGTAAGTAGGTTTCCAAAGTCTATAAACAAGCACAATGTTAAGAGTCAGTCTCAGATGGGTTTCATAAACCTTAGGTTGCTTTAAAAAGACTTGTGAAGATTTTTGTAAAGGTCAAGTTTGCGTGGCATAGGCAAGACTTGCCTGCAACAGTGATGACCAGCCACAGTAATTAACAGTGTTCCCTCTAAGCTGCACGCCTGCTAGCAGAGTAATAGCGCACAAGAAAACCAAAGCAGCGCACAAAATAAACGTCAACTTAAACTAAAGATGGTAAAATGAGACAGAGCTCCAGGGCATATCTTTTTCCTTTTTTTTTCTGAAACAAAATTGCTTCATACCGCTGCTACTGAGTTTGGCTCGTCTTTGCCATTTTTGCTCCGCCCCTTTCTGCTCAGAAAACTTCTGTGTTTGCTCAGACACGTAAAAAATTGGAGGGAACATTGGTGATGACTAATGTCAAATTTCAGAAGAGAACTTCTGATCTCTTAGGATGGGTAGGGGGTAATAGTAATAATCGTACTGTATTCGTCCTTCATGAGGAAATGCTGCATTTCACTTCAGCAGGCAGCCACGACAGCGCCAATGGTGGGAGTAACTGGGGGTTACATCTGCTCTCCAAGAACAGTTAGGCATGAGCTCATCAGGAATCAAACCGGCAACTCTTCGGTCCAAAGACTGCGATGAGTTATGCCCGCCCTACGACGATTAATAGTTCGACTTCCACACTTCCTGTTCAGAGATAAAGCTTTATAAATAAGTAAAGTTATCATTACTGAGTAAAGGATGTAATAAACCCTAATCATTGTTAATTGCATGATGTCTAACGACAAAATAGTTATTTCGCACTAGATCAAACCTTTTAATTGTTTTTTAAATATTCCCTTCAAAATACACCATGCATACGCCCACAGAATGACTGGGATATACAGTATTAAGCACTCGGGCTGTCTGTGCTTCTGTAACACTTTTATCAACATAATAGCTATATAAACTGTCAGAGGTATTATAAGAAACTGCTCTTAGTTACTCAGTGCAAACTGATATATAATTGGTTTTCAAGGGCATACGACCAAAGTCAAGGTCAGAAAAGTTGAGGTCAGAAGTTTTTGGGTTAAATAACTGCATCTTATTTAATGCAGTTATTACATTGTTCTACATGAGTCATCCCTAAGTAGAAAAACAGATCAAATTAAAGTACGTCGGCTGTTTTAGCAACTTTATTATTTCTTACAGCTATTGCATTCACTTGCCCTGTTTTCCAGAACTAATTTTACTTAATCTACTTTTTTTTTTTTTCCTCCTAAATGTACGTAATGCTGCTTTAGTGTCGCAGGTGCAGGAACATGTGTTGTAAAAACCTGGCTTGCCATCACAGCACAGGTACAATATGTTGTTCTTTACTGAGTTGAAATATCCATACGAGTAAACCCCCAAGTAATCAGCCACTTTTTGAGAAATTCTTACACAGTGTCCAACATTGAGCAATCATGATCTGAGAGTAAGGTGTGAGCGGTGTGTAATCAAGCAGACAGTTTACAATGATGGGGTTACAATGAGCAAAATGAGGAAGTGATAGAGAAGATTGTAGAGCGTAGACGTAATTCAGGGTTCTAGAAAATGTGATATTTTGCATTATGCTGAGCTGACATTCAGTCGAAGATAAGTTCACAAAACATTTCAGCATTAATACATCATAATTATAAAAATCACATCCAAAAGCAGCTTTAGATGATGAGTGAGTTTGTGTGGGTTTTTACACAATCATTTTGAATAAATTATCGTGTAGTTGTTCTAGAGGAAAAGTACATGAACTCTTCTGACAGTATATAGCGCTTTTTACTACCTGCGTTGGTACTAGCTCACATTCACACACACATTCATATCTGATCATGCGAGCTGCCGTACAAGGTACCTAGCACTATAATCAGGCGCAATTGGGAGTTCGGTGTTTTGCTCAAGGACACTTCGGCATCAACTCCGGATGGGGCATAGAACCGGCTTATCTCCGATTACAGGACAGTCGCCCTACTCACAGAGCCGTCCTTCCTCAAAATAGAAACTAAAAATCAGGTAAAAGTAGTGATTGATAAAAAGAGCCTTGTGAAGCATCGACACCTCGGTCGAAAATTGTCTCAAATGGTTCAAAGTCTCTGAAGCATCAGAAAAATACTGGCCACTAGTGGACCAATTTAACCACTGCAAAAAATCACAAGGTGATTTGGGAACACAAAACTGTATATATATATATATATATATATATATATATATATATATATATATATAATATATATACATATATATATATATATTTTATGTAGTATGCATTTTACTTTGAACGTTTAAAAATTAAACACAAAATGTATTTTTTTTTTTTTAAGAAATACAAGTTTGTCTACTTCTTCAACTTCAGGAAAAAATCTCTTACATGGAGAAAATGTCGGTGCACAGTGATTTTTTCAGCCAGTCGCCAAAGATTAGGAAACTGTATTTTATGGGATTCCCAGTATTTTAAGGGATCCTCACATCTGGGAATTTGTTGTTCTTTTAAGTATCTAGAAAATGATATTAAAAAAATTACATTCGTACACTATATGCTTTATATTTTACATCTTTGCGGCATAAAAAATTACACAGAAGACCCTTTTTTTAATTAGGTTAGCAAATCCCTCTCCTTCAATCAAACATAATGTTTGGTCATCTTTTTGGACACAGCAACAGAAGTGTGTTTTGTAAATGACAAGACTATCCTTAGGTGATTTGTAGTCTTTGCATAAAAAAAAAAATAAAAAAAACAGTATAATAAATTAGGGGAATATGATTTACATAAGTATACACCCCAATATCAGAAAGATCACCACTGCTGCCGAGGTGTGTGGTGGACTGCTGGCTCTGGTCACTGTTATGGTTGGCCATCAGCAGTTACAATCAGATTGAATTGAAAATACTTTATTGATCCCCGAAGGGAAATTTGAAAGAGCCAATGAGCCAAGCCCTGGAACAGGGATTCGAAGCAATTTGTTTCAGAAAATATGCTTTGAAGTTGCGTCTCATTTTTCTGTCTCTAGCTAAAAGATTTTTGTTTTCTCTTTTAAAAAAGAAGCTTATTTGTGAATAAAATCTGGTTTTAGTTCTTTTTATGTGTAGAGAAAACAAATTATGGATTAGCATTCATCTAAACTATAAGTACAAATAAGCACAACCATCTGGAAATGATTTCTGTTGAAGTCAAATCAACTTTCCTTTCATTGTGTCTGAACGAAGAACAGATTTTTATTTCGCTTTAAAGGCGGTAACAAAAGGTCAAAGATAGGCGACTAAAATGAAAATTAAAAATGTGTTTGCCTCATTCAACATTCACCCAATGATAGATAATAGGTGGTCTTGTCCGAGTTGATCAAGAAAAATTCCCATTAAACGGTGAGTCAGACGACATTTTGAGCTTTTTAGAAAAAGACCAAAAAGCAAAAGACTCCATCTCAATCGTTAATACACACTTTTAAAGCTATTGAAGTCAAGGGTTCACAGCCTCCAGAGGTGTTGCAATGACTAATAAGATGGAAAGCTGAAAAATCATGGGTCTTTAAGTCGGAACGGCCTGGAGGGTAATTGCCCATTTCATTTTTTTGTGTAAGTGAGGTAACTGTGGTGCTACTTAATAATCTTTGGATTTCACTCGTAGAACTCGATGTAGAATTACACTGACCCGGCGACGTTGGGTTAAATAGTCTAAAGAACATCTAATGTTTTGTAGGACATTTAAAATGAAGAAAGACTTCACCCAAAACCTTATCTGTTATTTAATAGGCACAAACGAGCAAAAACGAAGAACTCGGAATGAACTATTTCTGTTTGGTAAAATACCAAAAAAAGACCACTTGTACACAAACAGATGCTGGTTTCTTCTTCTTCTTCTTTCGACATTTCCCTTCAGGGGTCTCCACAGCAAGTCAGTTTCTTCCATCTAACCCTATCTGCTGTATCTTCTTTGGTCACATCAACTATCTTCATGTCTTCCTTCACTACGTCCATGAACCTCCTTTTTAGCCTTCCTCTAGTCCTCTTTCCTGGTGGATCCAAATCCAGCATCCTTCTTCCTATGTACTCTCTCTCTCTCCTCTGCACATGTCCAAACCATCTCAGTCTGGCCTCTCTGACTTTATCCCCAAAACCTCTAACATGTCCTGTTCCCCTGATATACTCATTTCTAATCCTGTTCATCCTGGTCACTCCCAGAGAGATCCTCAGCATCTTCATCTCTGCTACCTCCATCTCTGCTTCCTGTCTTTTCTTTAGTGCTACTGTCTCTAGACCAAACAGCATGGCCGGTCTCACCAACATTTTTTACACTTTCCCTTTCATTCTAGCTGAAACTCTTCTATCACGCATCACACCTGATACTTTCCTCCACCCGTTCTAGCCTGCCTGAACATGCTTCTTCACCTCTTTTCCACACTCTCCATTGCTCTGGACTGTTGATCCTAGATACTTAAAATCTTCCACCTTCTTTATCTCTTCTCCCTGTATCCTCACTTTTCCATTTGGATCCCTCTCATTCACACACATGTACTCTGTTTTACTCTGACTAATCTTCATTCCTGTTCTTTCTAGTGCAAACCTCCACCTCTCCAGCTTTTCCTCCACCTCTTCCCTCCTCTCACTACAGATAACAATGTCATCTGCAAACATCATTGTCCATGCGGACAATGATGCAAACCAGCATGGTTTGCACGTTCATATTTACCAGTCTGACTGGAAGTATTTTAAGCCTGATAGTTTTTTTTTTAAAAAAACAATTTCTACGCCTGCTCAGGAAAAAGAAATTTCTACTTGACGTGAAAGAAAATTGTTCTGTTTTTTTTTTCCTGTGGCTTAATTGACTGACAGCTCTAAGTGAAGGGTCAGAAGTAGGGTCATGTAGGGTGTTAATGAATGTGATCAGAGCATGGCGTGTATTTGTCAGTGTCTTTGTGAAAGATTAAATGAGACAGCACAAGAAAAACCTCACAGTCAAGAAAATTTCTATCTTTAGAAAAAAAAAAAAAAACATATCTACAGGGATGTTGACTGTCCTGAAATTGTTTCAATAATTAAAGCCAAAATTATAATAGATTAGGACATTTCTGTTGCAAAAATGTCCATTTGAACTATTTTACAAGTGCATTTATGTAAATTTCAAATAAAAAAAAATACAAAGCACAAAAAAAATGACAAAGGTGAAAACAGCAGTAATGTCAGCTCTCTAGCAACGCATTGTGCAATTTGTGAACATTAACTTTTTAAAGGCCAACACTAATGAAGTGAAGCAGAATAAAATGAGATCTTTAGTTAGATTTCAAAATTTGCCCTTTTGGTCGTTTGGCACTATCTGTTTGCGCAGACTCCCGAATAGTCGACCTCCTACTTTAAAAGGTTAAATATTTCATCAATCTTAAATAAGTTTAATGGAAATGAACAACTTCAACTTTGTGTTTTACAAAAATGTTCAATGCATTAAAATTTGATTAAGTTGACGCAGCAGTTTTTTTATATTTAAATTTAGACAAAAACGTCACACACTTCTGAAAGTTTTTGGTGCAACAGTTTACAATCTGGGGGTTCTGGATGTAGGTGAACTAAACTTAGCTCACAAAATCTTCACTAAAAAAATAACAAAATCATAACTTAAAATTTTGCACAAATTTTGTGGAGCGTGCAAACTCAACCCAATTTTTTTTTTTTTCTTAACCTGTCCTGCCCGGTGTTGTGACAAGCAGAATGATAAAATGATTCTGATTCTGATAAAATGAATGTCAAGAATTGCTGGACAGTTTTGCTCTGTCGGATTCAGCACCATGTGCAAGCTTGATTTAATTTGTTTATTTATTTGGAGGGAAAGCCTCTTGAGATGAGACATCTTGTTTTTGAGGGGGGGCTCTACCCAACATGTTTTTCGGGGATGTGAGGAAACAAGAGTACCCGAAGAAAACCCATGCATATGCTGGGAGAACATACAAACTTCACACAGAAAGGCTAGCGTTTCAAACCCCGTCCCCACCCAGGATTCAAATCCACGGCCTTCTTGCTGTGAGGCCACTGCACCGCCGTGCCGCTCCATTATTTTAAATATTTTAAATGCTTTACAACCAAAATGTCTGTGCTTTCTGTGCTTCTTTTTGCAGAGAATACCGAGGAGAAAGGAAGGGAGAGATTGTCCCTAACCCCAGAATGTTGGAACGGGGAACGTAAAGACACATGAAATCCAATTTTTTTCTAAATGCTATAAAACTTAATCTTAATGATCTTTTGTTAGAAATAAAAAGAAACTACAAAAGCAAAAACTCAGGCAAATGCAGAAACCTTCAAACATTGAAAGGACCATAATTGCTTTTGTAAGCATTGTTCGCAAGGTCCATTTTGATGTCATCTGGAACAGCTGCCTCATATGATGAAAAACAGGAAACCATCTCCATCTGCTTCAAAACAAGAGTTTCAAAGAAACTTCTTCAGATATGCTCGGTGCATCCCTTGTTTGATCTCTAAAAGCAAAAAGAAGAAGCATTGGCCACCATGTGGCATGCTGAGACTTGGAATCACATTAATGTCTTATTATTGCAAACTCCAGAAGAAATTTCTCTTTGGGACTCATGATTACAGAAACTAACATGTGCTCTGCCAATAAGTGATTTTATAAGTATTAAAGAACTTTCAGAAAAAGTGTAGTCTGATAAATTTAAAAGAAAATATGTCCTTCAAAGTTTATCAGGACTAGTTTGCCTTCACTCTAAAGAAAAAAAGGAATTAAATTAAACATGTCATGACAAGTATTTTCAATCATATGGAAATGGAAATAATACCAAGATAATTTTCTGCATTTGTTTGTTAATAAGGATCCTTATTGGATTCCATTGCTGTGATTGCTAATCTTTCTGGGGTCCAAATTAAAGTAAGTGTAATAACAATGGAACCACAAACCAATTCACAATATTAAACAACAACTGGAATTCATACAGCAATAGCACATTTTTTTAGAAAAAACAAATAAACACAGCATAAAACACAGAAAAGCAACCAGAATTACATACAGATAAAAACAGGACAGAAGTAACATCTCTCTAGGAATGTAGATCAACATGCAAATCGAAAGCTCGTTTCGGCTCAGCCCTTTCTTCACCAGTACGGACCGATGCAATGTCCGGATTTTTGCGGATGCCACACCGATCCATCTGTCGATCTCCCGCTCCATCCTTCCCCACTTGTGAACAGGAACCTGTTCCCAAATTCCCAAAAAATTCCCAGCACCCTGATCCTAGAAACTTGAACTCCTCCACCTGGGGCAGGACCCTGTTCCTGACCTGCAGAAGGCAATCCACCCTTTTCCGGGCGAGGACCATGCTTTTGGATTTGGAAGTGTGGATTCCCATCCCAGCCACTTCATATTCGGCAGCAAATCGGTCCAGTGAGAGCTGAAGCTCACCGCCCGACAGAGTCAACAGGACCAACAGCAGAGATCTGATCCTGAGGTCATCAAACGGAATCCCTCCAATGCCTCGGCTCCACCTAGAAATTCTATTCATAAAGGTAGTGAACAGAATCGGTGACAAGCATTGGTGGAGTAGTGTGATGTTTGAAGACAAAATCTGTAACATTATTTCAGATCATTTCATTTTGACCTTTTAGTAGATCATTATTTTTACATACTATGTCATTAAGGGGCTGCCAACTAAATTGAGTTTCATTTTATTTGTATGGCCCAAAATCACAATTTTTTTTTGTCTCAACAGGCTTTATATTGCAGATTCAAAAATAAATATTTGCTTCTATATATTTTATATGCACACATATAAATTTGAATTATTTTGTCAATGAATATGAGATAAAAACGAACATGTGTCATTAGAGTTTCTTGTTTTTCAAAAAAATTCTTAATAACGTACATTTATTCAACTGTGTAAATATTTCTGAGCTATAAGATTTGTTCTCAGTTTTATAATCAAGTTTAAGACAGACTGTGGAGAGTTTCTCTATTTTATTTGTTTGGTTTAGTTAGTTTTTTTTTGTTTTTGTTTTTTTTTGTCTGTGTCTTTCTTTATTGACTTCAAAAAAGAAGTTACCTTTTGAGACCAGCGGAGCAAAGCGGCTCATCTCATGAGTTTAATTACATACTTTTCTAGTCTCTATTTCTTTTTCTCCCTAACAAAAAGTGTTCTGAGAAAAGTGTTTTGAAAGATGCCTCGGGTTGTAAAGTGCACCCAGAGGATGAGCTTTAAATTGGGATCTACCAGAACATCCAGATAAGGTTTTTCTTTTTCTAATATTTTTTCTTGTGTCAGAACATTAGCTTTCATGATCCTGAAGGTTGTTGCTTAGTAAATGTCAATGATAATTAAATCCGAGCGAGAGGTGACACCTTAACCAATCAGGTAAAAGGCAGAAACAACTAGTTCTTAAATGTTAACAAGAATTATTTTATGAGACATTGTGGTCAAGACAACAGAAGTCATTTTTAATAACATGGTCAGGTGCGTCAATGAACTTAACCATGCCTTTATTTTGACCATTCAAAGCTCACAAAATGTTTGTTAAAGAAATGCAGCACCAATAAATATAGTTAATCTAAAAAAATAAATGAAAAATAACTGCAATTCTAAAACAAAAAGTTTCAGTTCTAATTTACAAACTCTCATTTTAATGTACAAACGGTTCAATTTTAAGACGGTTTATTACATTACCAACCCAGTTCTGGATTTGGACTTTAAGAATTTTAAGTTTGACTTATCCTTTTAGCAGGAGTGAGTCTAAACCCTTTTTTGGGCTGCTGAAGCCCACCTTAGATTATTTGCAGTAACCTTTAAAAGAATGCTTTTTTTTTACAGAAGTAAAAGGTGGCAATTATGGAATCTTTCTATATCAATCTTAACCTCTAACTCTCTTTTGGGGGGGTTTCTCTTTTGTTTGGATCTCCATGAGGTTTCTTATTTTTCCCCACCAATGGGTTTTTTAGGTGTTTTTCTCACCGTGAAGGAGAATCTAAGGGCAGGATTGTGCTAATATTGTCTAGCTAGCATTAGTTAGTTTTCTTATTGGGTATTTGTGTTTATAAATTCCTATTTTTTTCTTGTTTTTTGTCTTTCTGAATCTGCAAAGTGAAGCTCATTGAGACAGAACTTCTTTGATTTTGGGCTATACAAATAAAATTGAATTATAAAAACACTATTTGCTTAATTTTTGGGTGTTTTTTTATACTTTACCATCTATAATTTAACAGATGTCCAAATTTTGACAATACATCACAAATATGGCAAACATGTCACATAATTAGACGTTTGTTTCTGTTACAAAGAGATGTAAAATCGGAGAGAAAGATGTACAACATCCGCACAAATGGAGCGAAAAGAAACTGTAGCGTTCTGACACACGGCGATGAACAAGTTGCTAGGAGACGCACCGGTGGCTTTCTCCATTAAACAGTGAATTACAACTCAGAATGTTGTTACGTTCAACTGTCTGAACATCTTTCTGTGATCCCGTGCTCCATCACTGCCTCCATTATCTGCTCCACCTTCAACCTCAGCTTGTCTGAATCAGAACATCATACACCAGAAGAAAATAACATTCAGAAATGGGTTTCACAGGGACACGCATAGCTATAAAAAAAAAAAAAATTGTTAATAAGAGGATGACATAATGATTATTGGCTAATTAGCTGTCTGGATGACACCCAACTGTAGATGAGGGTTTGAAAATAAAAGTTTTAAGGTCACTTGGTGGATCATTTGTTCCACAACTATACCAATCACCAGTTTGTCGAAGGGACCACACACATACTGTACAACCATACACACACACTCATTCCTTGGGACAATCATATAGCGGCCAATCAACCAAGCATGCATGTTTTTGGTGGGTGGGAAGAATCCAGAGTAGCAGGAGAAAACCCACACATACACAGGGAGAACATGCAAACTCCACACAGAAAGGCCAATGAGGGGAAGGATGGCTCGGTGGGTAGGGCGACCGCTCCGTAACCGGAAGGTCGCAGGTTCGATCCCCCGCCCAGAGTCCATGCCGAGGTGTCCTTGAGCAAGACACCGAACCCCCAGTTGCTTCTGATGATAGTGGTCTGTGCCTTGCATGGTAGCTCCCATCATCAGGAATGAATGTTGTGTGTGTGAATGATTGTATGGAGTGAATGAATAATGCATATATATATGTAAAGCGTCTTTGAGTGTCGAGAAAAGCGCTATATAAGTTCAATGCATTAATGTTCCAAGCCTTTTTGCACCCAGGACTAAAACCTTGGCTCCAGCCTCGCGCCCCGCGATGGATCATGGCCAGTGATCGCAGGTGCACCTCGGCCCCTGCTGCATTGGCTCCTCAGACACCGTTTTCTCAGTGGTGTCATCTGCATCCAGTCTGCATTTTTAAGTGAGTGTGTATGTGTGCCTGTGTACATGTACGAGGGTGTTTGTTCTGTGTGTGTTTGTACATGTATGTATATGTGTGTTTGTGTGTGTTTTTTATTTTGTCAGGGGTTTGGCTCAAAACCCTGACAAACAGAAGACGAGGAAGGCAGGCGGGCGGTTTAACGCCTTTTATTAACAATAATAATAAAATAAACAATGATAAAGAGGAGCAGCGGCTGGAGCATGGGAGACCCAGGGCAGCAGGTAAGCAGGCAACAACACAGCTGGGCTCAATCACCCAAATTATAGGGCTGGGCCTCTCAGGAGCAGAGATGGAGCAGCAGTCTCCTGCACAAAGGAGAGAGAGAGAGAGACAGCAGCAGAAAAAGGCCCAGGGCCTTCACATTTTGTTGTTATTGTTGTTTATCTGTAGGTGGTGACTTTTCTTTATTTTGTTCTTGTGTTCTGGGGTTTTTAACTTGTAAAGCACTTTGTGTTACATTCAGTGTATGAAAAGTGCTTTATACATTAAGTTTGATTTATTTTAAACCTTCTTGATGTGAGACCATGGTGCTATCTACGGGCGGCTCTGGAGCTTCACTCTCGTTTTCAAAATTTAAAGGCAATTCCTTTCCAAAACACCAAAAACCGATGATTAACAAACTCAATCATCCGTTATTGTTTCATTAGTTATGTACATGAAGGTTCATAGAATCATGCCGGCACAAAATAGTAACTATCTGTAGGCTTAAATCACCCTTTTTAAAAAAGTATTTCACCACCCAATTTACAGCAACATTGAATTGATTGACTGATGAAAAGAACCTCCTCTGAAGGATTATGTTCATTGTTCAGCCAAAATACAAAAGCAAACCTCTTCTGGCCAAAAAAAAAAGACACTGGCTGTTTCAAGCAGTGAATAGATGAGTTTTAGATTTGTTTCAAATGTGTCGCGGTTGATTTCAGTCTTATTCAGGTGCCCGTCCTGCTGTCTGATGAGGCAAATCTGCATTTTTTTTATTTTGTGTGCCTCTGTCTGTGTATACACTCGTGCAAACCGATTGATGGATTTTCTTCTACTACTTTACTTCTGCCAAGGATGCAATGAGAGAAACACAAAAACACACACAAAGAATGTCCTTAGTTCATTTTAAGCGACCAGTTTTACACTGACCAAAAAAAAAAAGACAATAATTACAGACATAGTCAGTGAGAATGTGGTAAAAAATGTGTGTAAGACAGCAGTTAAATAAAAAATGTCATGACAGGATGGCTGGACTCCCACTCAGAGATCGAGTGAGGAATTCTGCCAACCAGAAGGAGCTCGGTGTCCAGCCGCTCCTCCTCCAGGTCGAGAGGAGTCAGATGGAGTGGTTCAGGCATCTGGTCAGGATGCCCCGAGTGCCTCACTGGTGATGTGTTTCAGCCACATCCCACCAGAGGAGACCAAGAGGCAGATCCAGGACCTGCTGGAGAGACTATGTCTCACAACTGGCTGGGAACGACTCGAGATCCTTGCGGGTCAGCTGGACAATGCAGCTGGGGGTGGGGGGTGTTGGGCTTCCCGTCTGAGGCTGTTGCCTCTGCGACCCGGCCCCGGATGAGCGGAAAACGACGAAATGGAGCGACAGAGAAAGGTGTGTTTCTCTAAGATCGGGACTCACGAGTTGATGTCAATAATGATGGTTATCTTAAAATAAATTTAACTTAATTAAACTAATTCTTATAGATTAAAATATGCTTTATTTTTTAGTCATGCTTATAGTTGAATTTCTTGATGCATTATTGTGGGATGAACAAGAATAATCTGGTTAAAAAAAGAGCCAAAAAACCTTTGGCTCTTATTGTGAACTAAATGTCATTTCAAATTTAATTGGAGCATTTGAGTCAATTACAGACAATTTGGATGGTCTGTAATTCAAACATTGTTGATCTTCTGGAGTGCTTAAATGGAAGTCCTCGCCTCCCCAGCCAACCTGCTGGGACAATGTTGGATCCGTCTCAGAGAAATAGGAAGTACGGAAATAGAAACTGTCATTTTTGGTTACTGCAAATGTCCATTTTTATCAAACTGACAGCTTAAGAAGCTGACAAGCTTCCTGCAGAGCCAAAGCTTTTCTCTCTTCATCATAAGAGGAAGTTTGGAATAAATATGCCTGCCACCACCGTAATGGACAGATGGGTATTCAACTTTCTTTCTGAGCATAATAATGTCTCGGCTGCATGTTAAACACAATGTGATGGTCTTATTTTTCATAACACAATAAAAATATGCTTTATTTGCCTCCATGTGTCATACGGAGGACAAATATGTATTCAGCATGTCTCTACTCCCTGGGTGAGAAAGTGAAGCGGGAGTGAAGACGGACAGAAAGATGGATGAGATGATGAAAAAGATGTAACAATGAGAAAAATTCAGAAAACTCAGGAATGAAATTAAGGATGTAGAAAAAGAGGAACCTGGCAAAATCAACTGGGAACCAAAACAGTGGTGATCATCAAAGTTGACTGGCTTAAAAAGAAATGTTGCAAGCAACACACACAGCCTGTTTCTTTGAAACAGGCTGTGTGGCATTTCATCTAAAAAAAAAAAAAAAACAGGAAAAAAAAAAAGAAAAATGCTAAACTGGTTCAAATTAAATAAATAAATATATATTTTACTCTTTTCATTCCTCACTGGGGAAATTTGTGTGCTGCACTTCTACACCGCAGAAGGACGACGGCGCCAACGGTTGGAGAAAGGGGGTTTAGGTGTCCTCTCCACGGACCCTAGAAGTGCACCCAGTGGTGTGCAAATTACGATATATGCGATAAATTATGGGATTTATCGGGTTAAATGTAACCATCTTATTGTCAAAAATATATTCTGACTCGACTAGGAATAGAGCCGTTGCTCCTCCATGTTGAGGGAAGACAGATGAGGGAGTTCGGGCATCTGATTGGGATGTTCCCAAAAGCCCCACTGAGGCCTTTTAGGAACGTCCCACTAGGAGGAGCTTCGGCCTGTGTCTCACAGCTGGCCAGGGAACACCTTGGGATCCTCCCAGGCAGTGGTGGAATGTAACGAAATAAATGCACTTCGTTACTGTACTTAAGTAAAAAAAAAAAATTGTTGGTTTTACTCTAGTCCTCTTTCCTGGTGGTTCCAAATCCAGCATCCTTCTTCCGATGTACTTTCTCTTTCTCTCCTCTGCACATGTCCAAATCATTGCAGTGTGGCCTCTCGGACTTTATCCCCGAAACTTCTAACATGTGCTGATTCCCCTAATATACTCATTTCTAATCCTGTCCATCCTGGTCACTCCCAGAGAGATCCTCAGCATCTTCATCTCTGCTACCTCCATCTCTGTTTCCTGTCTTTTTCCTAGTGCTACTGTCTCTAGTCTAGACTAAACAGCATGGCCGGTCTCATCACAGTTTTGTACACTTTCCCTTTTATTTTGGCTGATACTCTTCCATCACACATCACACCTCATACTTTTCTCCACCCTTTCCAGTCTGCCTGCACACGCTTCTTCACCTCTTTTCCACACTCTCCATTGCTCTGGACTGTTGATCCTAAGTACTTAAAATCGTCCACCTTCTTCATCTCTTCATCTCTTCTTGTAACCTCACTGTTCCATTTGGGTACCTCTCATTCACACACTTAACCAAAACACATGAAAAAAAAAATGTTATTCTCTTCACTGGGGTCCCATTGAGATGAGAGTAAAAAACAAGAGTGATAAATATGTGAATAGAAATTTGCTTTTAAATCTCTGAGTTTTTATATGCAATAAAAAGGCTTTAAGACAAAAAGATAAGTAGGAGAAAAGTGTCCTTTTTTTTCTTCGAAAAAATATAAAATTATATTACTAATTAGAACATAAGAAATGGATTTGGACTCTGAAGCACTGGATAAGTGCAAAAAAAAGGATATACCTCCTCACTGGGTGAAAAACATGTCATTAATAAAGAAAGACGAAGCATGAGGGTTCGTTTTTTTACAATGAGATGATCTTAGACACACTGTGCGTGACGACAGCTACTACAAACAAAAAAAAAAAGAATGTCGTACCAGTGAGCCTCTCCTTGGGGATGAGTTGAATAATAAACCGTCATCAAAATTTAATTAATCTTTACATGATTAATTAAAACAAGAGTGAGAGCAGCAGTACAACAGAGAGTCGTGCGTAAAGCCATGACAGAATGAGTGGACATTATGAAGATTTTTCTTTTGGTTTTGACACATTTCCAAACCACAATGTCTAACACCAAAATAAATATTTTATGATGCTTTTTAAGACTGCGTGCAAGGACAGACTGGGCTGCATCTCTCTATGACCTAGCCTGTTTTGCAATAGATGTTGACAGAGCATTGATGAAGGGTGATAAGAAGACCTGAGGCAAACCAACGTGGACTCCATTCGTGTATTCTTCATATGCAAATAAGCAGCTACTGCTCTTTTGTAAAGAAAGGTTTGTACTGTGTGTTCGTCTTCCTTTATCATTGGTACTGGCAAGCCTGCGGAAATGAAAAGCAATGCAAATACGCCTGGCTTCCAGGAGTTTGGCAGATAAAGCAGGAGGGACCATCAAACTGCAATGCTTCATCCGATTCAGCTTAGCCTTGACCGAGGCATGCAAATTCTACCTGAGACGTAAGGAGAGTGACGCCGCAAGCTGCACAGGCGCAAAGCTGGAGGTTGAGATAGCAAAATCTCTCCTGGAGCAGGGTTAATTGGAAGAAAAAATATCTATGAAAAGGTTTAGAATAAGAAGGTTGTGGAGTCTCACCAGAAAAGAGAAAGTGAGAGAAAAAAAAGAAACATATTTATATGCTTTCTTTTATTAAAATCTTGATGGTGGAATGCTAACGTGGCTTTTCGGCCTCTCATTTAGTCTTTTTGCTTTCAGGCGAGGATGTGTTCAGCAGCAAATCAGCATTATAATGTCAATTCTCACTGGAGTTTCATTGGCCTTATTTAGAGTTGTACAAAGCGTTTTTTTGTTGTTGGATGGTTGTGTATTGGACGTTGCAGAGACAATACCTAGTAGCTAAAAAAAAAAAGTCTGAGTTAATAAGAGTCTGAGAGAAAAAGAAAGAATCTGCACATCAATTCTTGGAGAGGTCTTCTTACCTCTTACTTTTAAATGTATATACTGTGGTTCCTCGCTACAACGCGGCTATTTTTTAATGCAGTTTTGCAGCTTTATTTTCTACAGCGCTTTGTTTTCTGTGTCCTGACACATTTTGTTATGTGTGCTGATTGGCTGCATGTACAGTAGACCAGGAGGCAATTTACCCTCACCCATTGCTCATTAAACAGTTTCTGAAGTCAATTTGACTATAGCAAGCATAGTCAAGTTGCTGGCGTAGTTGCTAAGTATGCTAGCTATAGTCAACTTGCTACTTGACTATAGTGAGCAAGTAGCAAGCCATAGTCAAGCTTGCTACTATAGCTTGCAAGCTTGACTATAAAATAGCATAGCTATTTTATAATGTAAAATAGCATAGCTATTTTACGTTGTTTTGGGCGAAATTGTAAAATAACAATATTTTAATCCTCCATTCGTTTCTATGATTCTTCTAAAAGCCATACCTGTCGAAAAACATGGAAAATATTTTTCTATTTTGAGGAAAAAGTGCTTTAAAACAGGAAAAAAAAAATCAATGCAATATGAATTTGTTGTCATGATTAACCATATTTGGAGCAATGGTATTTGGAGCGATCTCCTTGAAATGGACACAGGAGACTAGTTTGACATTTGTGCATAAACTTTTGCAAAAAGGAGAAGTTTAATCCAACAACTACAGTGATGTAGATGTTGGCTAGCCAGACAGCTCTGGCTAGGCATGGCTTTTTATCAACAGTAAGTTTCCGCATTAAGGGGATACGACACATGCATGTGCATTTCACAGAATAGGTTGTTGTTTGTAAATATAGTTGTAACTTTGTTTTCTTGGAATACGTATATGACCACTCAAGTTTTAGATCCTTGCACTAAATGAACAATGATCTTCATGGACAATGATGTTTGCAGATGACCCTGTGATCTGTAGTGAGAGGAGGGAAGAGGTGGAGGAAAAGCTGGAGAGGTTGAGGTTAGAAAGAAGAGGAATGAAGATTAGTCAGAGTAAAACAGAGTACACGTGTGTGAATGAGAGGGATCCAAATAGAAAAGTGAGGATACAGGGAGAAGAGATAAAGAAGGTGGAAGATTTTAAGAACTTAGGGTCAACAGTCCAGAGCAATGAAGAGTGTGGAAAAGAGGTGAAGAAGAGTGTTCAGGCAGGCTGGAACATGTGGAGAAAAGTATCAGGTGTGATGTGTGATAAAAGAGTTTCAGCTAAAATGAAAGGGAAAGTGTAGAAAATCGTGGTGAGACCCGCCATGCTGTTTGATCTAGAGACAGTGCCACTGAGGAAAAGTCAGGAAACAGAGATGGAGGTAGCAGAGATGAAGATGCTGGGGATATCTCTGGGAGTGACCAGGATGGACAAAATCAGAGGAACAGCACATGTTGGAGGTTTTAGAGATAAAGTTTGAGAGGCCAGACTGAGATGGTTTGGACATGTGCAGAGGAGAGAGTGCACATCGGCAGAAGGATGCTTGGTTTGGAACCACCACGAAAGAGGCCCAGAGGAAGACCAAAGAGGAGGTTCATGGATTCAGTGAGGGAAGACATGAAGATAGTTGGTGTGACCGAAGAGGATGCAGCAGATAGGGTTAGATGATAGAAACTGCCTTGCTGTGGCGACCCCTGAAGGGAAATGCCGAAAGAAGAAGAAGATCACCTTCAGACCTGATAAATCGTGGCTGAATCTATGTTTTGATAGCATTTCTTATAAGAAATATTGACAAATCAGTTTTAAGGTGTCACTGTTTTAACCATTCTTTTCTGACAATTTGAATTTTGAGACTGTTTAAACAAAAAAGAAAAGTGTTAAAATGTTAATGCCTGTCCGAGAAAGGTCCATCAGTTGTGTAATGAGGGGTTTTAAAGCCTCAAGACATCTATGATAATTTCATTCATTCATCTTCAGAACTGCTTAAACTTGCAGATCTAGCCTATTTCAGGATATTTTTAGAACACGACTACCGACATAAACAAGGGACCACTATAAATATATTAAAATACTGCTTTCCTCTTTCAACCTTGTCTCATTAACTCCACATCCTCAGCTGTTTTACAACATGTTTTAAACCTCAGCTGGCAGCGAGGAGTTTGGTCATGTACGGTAATTATCTAAAATGTTGCCATGCACACCTGAACCTCCATCGGACTCCTCGTTTAGCCCATCACTTCTGCTTTATTTAAACGTTGACCTTTCATGCTAATTTCTGTAGGCTGCTGCTGGGGTTCACTTCAGTCGATCTGCCTCTCTCTCTCCCACACACACTCTTTGTCCTCTTTATCTGACACTGTCAGCACCAAAGGGGGCTTTCATGTGGCCTGACTGCTCCATGCGGAGTTCGTAGGAAGAGGAGACTATTAATAACACTCGGAGGTCAAAAGGCAACGTTACACATTGACCTGACGATCGGCCACGAGGAAACTGCACGACACCTCATTTACTGGAATGTGTCAGAAATTTGTATTCGACGGACTTTCCTGCCTGGAGAGTGAAGACAGACAGGACTACAGAGGAAGTAGGAACAAAGACATGTGGAGACGAGAAGGTAAGAAGGGCTAAAGATAAAGGTTTGGAAATGGTTTGAGTTTCGCTAGTGCTGTTTCACCTTCGTTTTCGTAGCTCATAACAATCCTAACCTTTCTTCCTGAAGAGCAACAAGCCTGCAGCAACATGCACCTGTGGTACTCCGTCTGGGATGAAAGTCCAGATGCATAAATGATTAGAACATCACATGTCGTTTGCCTAGAAAGTAAAAAAAAAAAAAGTTTTATATTTTATTCTCTTATTTTTTTAAACGGACAAAGGAACAAATGAGATATTTGGGGTTTTAAGTTAAACTTTTCTGTGATGTGATGCCTCAGATGGGAAGCCCAGGCTTCTCTCACCCCAGCTGCATCCTCCAGCTCACCCAGAAGGATCCCGAGTCATTCCCCTACCAGCTGTGAGGCATAGTCTCTCCAGTGTGTCCGGGATCTGCCTCTTGCTCTCCTCCGGGTGGGATGTGCCCGAAACACCTCACCAGTGAGGCGTCCAGGGGGCATCTTGACCAAATGCAGAACCACCTCATCTGGCTTCTATTGACCTGGAGGAGGAGTGGCTCAACACAGAGTTTTTCCCAGATGGCAGAGCTATTCACCAAATCTCTGAGTGAGAGCCCAGCCACCCTGTGGAGTAAGCTCATTTCGGCCGCTTGTATCTGCGATCTCATTCTTTCTCAATTTTTCAAACTATGTCTTCAAAACCTAAATTATTGCACCTCAGAAAACTTTTTATTTTGTTTTGACCTCTGGACCGCTTATCCCTAATGGGATTATGGGGAGCTTTTTTTGGCTGATTTCAGATGAGAGGCAGGGTACAGCCCTAGTTTTAGTTTATTTTTCAAATATTAAAGAAAAAAGCCACAAATTCCATGTGAAGTTTCTTTATTTAATTTAGTATGTGCACGTTAGACAACGTTTAGCAGGTTACATTTTAGCACTGTACCAATGTTAAATAAGTCATTAGGCTAAAACAAAATGTAACATTACTGTCTAAACATTTATTTGGATGAAAAGTTCAACTTTTCAATTCTTTCATTTGTGGGTCTAAAATATCATTTCAAACAGACAAAAAAAAAAAGAGTACTTGATGAAATTTGGAAAGAAAATGAACAGATTGTAACAAGTAGGTGCTTGAGGCAACAAGTGGGAGTCAGAGGTCAACAGAAAAAATGCACATTTTTTTTTGTCGATGAAAATGGCTCAGAGCACATGGACGAAAAAAATATTTTATGGCCAAAGCTTGAGGACCCGGTAGGTCAAAGTTTGAAAACTTTGAAGAAGATCTACAACATCATCGTCTATCATCTTCTATGGTGAAGTATTTATGTTTTTTGATCACATCATTTTTGCTGTGTAGTAAAATATATAAAAAAAAAAATTTAAACTACAAAAAAAATTCACAAAAACACCAATGAGTTAAATCTGAAATATAAAAATAAAATTTTAAAAATGGAGTTTCAGGTTTTTTGTCATGTAAGAGGATTTCTTTCTTTTTTGTTTTTTTTTAAACACAGCTATCTTTTCGATTGAATGGATTCCATCCTAAAGTCGTTATTGGAGTCAAACTAAATATGCATCTATGTGTCCAAAGTCAATAGTTGAGATGTAGTTAACAAGGCTTTTTTTCTTTTCTAAAAAATTAATTTCCTATGAAATCAGATTCAATCACTTTCAGAGCTACAAGTGAACAAATTTACCACCTTGACCAGGCATGGGCAAACTATGGCAAATGTGTGCGTCTCCATGATGCGCACGCTGTCAAAATAAACAGTGTGCACATTTATGGAAAGCCATCTAGCCCAATACATGCATGTAAACAAGCGTGTTAGATGTTAAAACAAGCAAAATATAACATCAAGTGCTTAGATTTCACACCTAGCGCCACTAAATGCATCTTTTTAAGCGCTATCGTACTGGATTTCAGACCTAGCGTGCTACATTTGAAACTCTTGTAACATTTAGCTCGCTTGTTTAAAATCGAGCGTGCCATTCTATCGGTCTAATCTACTGTAGCAGTTACAAAAGCATGCAGTTCATCTGCCCCAGTTCCGGCCTGCTTGTCAAATGTTAAAACTCAATATGGCCCGCGAACCAGAAAGTTTGTCCACCCACAAACCATGAGAAGGACAATAAATTCCAGAGTGGAAATGTAATTGGTTCCAATTGATGCATCAAATTTATTTTTTAAACTGTACTTCCTCCTTATTACTTTACAGTCTGCTTTAGTCTGAGAACGTGGGAGGGTTTTAAAATAACAGCAACTCAGCTACAAAGTATTAGACCAAGTGATCTGATGAAAGGGGGTGAGTGGATGCTGCGGAGCACGGTGCGAAGAGGTCACTAACTTTCATAGGAGTCAATCGCAAGCAGAAAGTTCACAAGACCTTCAGATTAGCTCAATAACAGTGCACAGAGAGCTTCATCGAATCGGTTTTCATGGTTGAACAGCCGCATCAAACTCATATATCTACCAAGCGCAAATAAAAGGATGGAGTGGTAGAAAACACCAAGTAGCTTTACACTCTAAAACAGTGGGGATGTGTTATTTGGACTGACGAATAGACGAATACAATGGACGAGTTTGGGTTTGCCATTTATCTCTGTTCTGTTGTCTTCCACTTATCCGGTGCTGGGTTGCGGTGGCAACAGCCTCAGATGGGAAACTTAGATTTCTCCCACTCCGGCTGCTTCTTACAGCTCACCCGGGTGAGGCATTCCCCAGCCAGCTGTGAGACATAGTCTCTCCAGTGAGTCTTCACCAGCGAGTCATTCGAGAGGCAACAGCTCTACTTTGAACTCCTCCCATTTATCAACAAAATATTTGACAAAAACATGTACTAGCATGATTGCATTGGTCTAAGTGTAAAGTTTGGTGGAGGGAGTATTATAGTCTAAACTTCTTGATTCAAAGACACTTTTGACTTTTCGATTCGCTCAACTTTGTGCAAAAAGTTTGGGACTGACACTTTCATAAGCGGGGTACATTCAAACACGGCAGACGGATTTTGGTGAACAAGGGAAAGAACTCCTGTAACTGATATGTACGTCCTTGCAGCTGAGCAGCTACTTTTGGCAATAAAGCAAGTTGTAGAGCCATTGAGGAAACCGAATGCATCTACGATCTCTGGCATTCTAAAAAGAATATTTATTTGTTCATTCATCCGGGAATTAAATTCCATTTGTGGCCTGAACTTCATAGCTGGTTTTATTTAATCCTCAATTTTTCAAGTGAAAACATCCATTTTTTTCTGTCTGCATTGTTAAAATCAATGAAGGCAAATATTCTATTTAAAAAAAGGTTAATGTAAAAAAAAAAAAAAATAATGCCTGAACTTTGACCATTCAGTTTATTAAAAATCGACCATGCTGTACTGTGTCTACCTACTGGTGCCCACACACTGAAACATTTAGAGAAGGAATGTTTAGATTGAATCTGAAGCTGAGGTTAATAATCCATGTCAAACTTTTCATGTTAACATAACCAGTAAGAGAGACATGCCGAGGGGAAATCTTTTTAAAGTTGTTGATGCATTCACAGTGCAGTTGTTGGATACATTTGAGATCATTTTGTAAGTTAATAAAACCATAGAAAAATTGTATTTACGTATTTTCATGACCAAAAGGCGCACTGTATTAAAAGGTGCAGTCCCAGTTTCATGTGCTCTGTATTTAACACACACAATGAGGCGCACCTGATGATAGGGCACGGGTTTACATACATATTCTCTAGTACGTGCAACAACACACAAGCAGACAAGTGTGCGTATTTAAAAATAGATCGGGAGCAAAACTGAGTTTGGTTGGCTTTATTTAAATATTAGTTCCAGTCATCATAAAGTCATTTATCAAATCCATCAAAGTCCTCATCCTCTGTTTCAGAATCGAACAGCTGTGCTAACTCCAACCCAGCTGGTTCACTTTCCTCGCTGTCAGAGTCACTTTCTGTACCGTGCGGCTCCTAAAAAATTCTGCCGGGTTTTGCTAAAGCTCAGACAACAGTGCCAGCAGACACGATCGCCTAAGCATTTGCAATCCACTGGCAAACTGTGGTGTAACTCGCCCGGCCCTGCCATCCACCCTGCGTGACGCTGTGGTCTCTTCTGGTCATACAATGCTCTCATGCCGCTCGCAGCCTTACTTTAAACGGCCGGTTCACGCCGATGTCCAGCGGTTGGAGTTCCTTTGTCAGACCTCCTGGAATCACAGCAAGCGTAGTGTTCGTCTGCTTTACTTGTTTTTTCGCAACACACATAGGGCGCACTGCCCGATAGGGCACGCTGCTCATTTTAAAGAATATCTAAGACTTTTATATGTGCCTTATGGTCGTGAAAATACGGTATATTGATGACTAATGAATATAATTCCAATCGTCAAACAAGTTAAGACAAATTACAAAATCTTTTAAACATATCAATGAATAATTGTTCCCATGATGACATTTAATAAAGCGACACGCGAATAAAAGTTCTTTTTGTGGTTCTGATCATTTTTTATTTTTTTTCGGGTGGTTTCTCTTCAATTATTAGCCTACAGCAACCAAAACGTCTGCTGTCCTTTTATTTCATCATTCGCACCAATCTGGCTTTTGATGTGCTACTCGTCTTTCCAGCTAATGTGAGATAACTTTTAACGAGATTGATGGATGAAGCTGGCATTTACAGTACCGGGAACAGAAAGAGACTTTCATGTCTGACACACGTGACTTGTTTGATCCAACACTTTTAGACGAATAAGAGAATGATTAAAGTGCAAATGAAATCAATTGGTTTTTTAGTGGTTTTGAAGTCAGATCGTATGAACATAGAAACACAGTAAAAAGCATTACAAATTATTCTAAGAGTTACAACAATAAAGTGAACGGATGACTTTTGTTTCTATTTCATTGAAAAAACTATCATTTTAGATTTAATGGAGGGAGTCGTATTCACATTTTAAGGGATGAATTGAAGGCCAAAAAAGCTAATAAAACTTGCTAATCTACAATAAAATGTAATGAGTTGTCATAATCTTATTGCTTCACACAGATAAGATGTCGTGCACTGATCTGTCGCTGCAGATCAGTACAGATTCCACACAGGCTTCCTTTCGCAGGGCTGATGTTCAAAGATGATCAAAATACTGCAAGAAAAATGTAAATATAGACCCATCTGTCTTAAAGGTGGTAGGGAAGTTCTGAAATTAAGTTTTTGCAAAACTACTCAAACCCAGCTTTACAGGTTGGACTCATGCTTATAAATAGCTGTAGAAAAGAAAAAAAAATGTTGATAAACAGCAGGCTCTGTTGAACGTTGAAAACCCCAACCAATCATTTTTGTATGGTGAACAAAAGCCATTGGCTAAGAGCCTGTCAGTGACTCCAACTTGCTGGTTTTGGCGACAAGTATATTAATTTGTTGGAGAAACATAAAGACTAAGGCAGGTCTTAACGCTTACTCAGATTCCACACCACCTTTAACTAATTTTGTAAGATGAGCTAGATCGGAGTAATGGCATGGAACTAATCTGTGGCAACCTCTAACGACGCAATTCAGAATATTAAAGGTATCCATTTGAGCTGGCAGGGCTTGTCCTAAAAACAGCAGGTCTTAGCTTTCTCTTTCCACATGCTAAACGATACAACATTTAGCTCTGCAGCAATGGCAGCACCTCCTCATCACGTAGTCAAATCTTTCAAATTTATGAAGCATGGGATTCAAGGATAAACTGGGCAGACATCTATAAATACACATCGCTATGCCATCTATTTCCCTCCTCAAACTGTCAGCGGGAGCTGCCATACCATAAGAATATTTTCTAAACAGTCTCTACTTGTCCTCGTGTTTGCGGCGGATCTTTCCTGTAGTTTGCGAAATCCTTTTCCTCCCGATATAACCGCCGTAGACATAACCCTGTCCCTGCGTGGACCGTCCTTCTCACAAGGGCGACCTCGGACCCACATGTCCGGGTCGTCGCTGAGTTCATAGATTGATCCGTCCTCCAAGCTGTGCTCCAAAGACTCTAAAGAAGAGTTTGACACCTCATCTCCCTGAGCTGTTAATGGTCGTCCAGGTAGTCCAGATGTTGAGCGTAACTTATACTGCAACAAAACGCCTCGTGCTTTTGATTTTTCCTCTCCTCTGCTAGAGCCGGACTGCTGGAGGGACTCCTGAGATGAGGTGTCACTACGGTCCTCGCCTCCACAGGCAGAGTCTGGACCGTCTGTAAAAGAATCCCTCTTAAGCAGATCAGGAGATAAAGTACTGCTGGATGCGACAAGAAAGTCCACAGGTCCACAGTGAGCATTTAATGAGATCATTCCTTTTCCTGTAGGAAGAAGAAAAAGAAAAAAATTCAAATTTCATTACCAGGAGAGACATGCAAGCTGGAAGCTGAAAAACATACACTAAAACGACTTTCTTTGCATCATAATTCATGGACAAATAATTATTTATCACAATTCTGAAACGACTAAAGCAATAACACAACCTTTGCTTGTGGGGTATTTACATATTATTTAATAAATGAGTTTGCAATATGGCCGCCGTCAAAAACTAACGACCCCATTCACTCAGCACAATAACCAAAGCACCAGCGGGCATTTTTTTAAATTAGCTGTAGGATTATAAACAAATTGCCTGATATATTTGCATCAAGTGTTATGAAAAATGTGAAGTGAGACTTCAATCAGACGCCGTCTCCCCCGTCCTATTTCTCCACTTCACAAGATGCTCAGCCATACCTGTTATTTTGGGGATGCCCTCCAATTTAGGAACTGGTAGTGTTATAATTAAACCCTGGGCCGTGCCCACCCATAGCAGTCCTTGACAAATTAGCAGACTTGTGACTCGCATGTTCTTTTCACCTGCAATGTGAAAAAAAAAATCCATAAAAATTCAGTTATCGCCACTTTAAAACGCACAAGTCGACCTCCCTGCTGACAAAAAGACATTTAAAAAGTTTTAAATGCTTAAGCCAGACATAAAAGAAAGACACACATTGTTAAATTTCTGTTGTCTATTTTCGACAGACTAAAGGTTTTACAGCAAAACCACAAAGGCCTTGTTATTATACGATTATCAATCCGTCTACTTGCTGCTGACCCAGTTGAAGGAGAACACTCGCAGAGACACAACATAGGAAACGAGACTCTCTGATCTTTTTATTACACATTTTGGTCTGAGATCTGAGTACTTCTGGAATACTGAGCTTCAAAGTTTCAACATGTTATTGTACAGATGTTTGTCTTGGAGAAAAAAACATGACATGACCACTGGTGTTACCCAAAGGAACAAACTGGCCTGTTTATTGTTAACTCAAAAGCTCAAAAGATAAGGCTGCGTATCAACAGCTAAGATTTTTTTGTTTGTTTTTTAACCCCTTACAGTTCGTAGTTGATGTAAGCAGCCATACAAGTTACTGTGCAAAACGGCCAAAAGCGTCCATGGCAACTGACTTTAGAAAATGGGATTTTTCGAAAAGTTTTTCACTGTTTTTTACTCTGAACGGGCGCACACGCTTTCAAACTACCAAGTAATCGGAAATGGAGAAACCGGAAGTCGTCTACTTCCATTTTCCTGTCGGTTCCAGAGAGTATGCACCCGTTCAGATTTTTAAAAAGATGGAAAACTTTGGGGCATTAAGAAGTTAAAAAACCTTTTGAAATAAAAAAAAAACGACCAGACAACAAACTTTCAATGAGTAGAAATTAATTTTAAAAAATCAGCATAAGTCAAATTCGTTTTGCTACAAAACAGCGACAATGGATTTTGTATTTTTTGACAAACTGTTTTCTCGTCACTGAAATCTAATACAAAAACACTTTTGCTCATTTGTTGAAAGAAAAAAGCACAAAGTGTCAGGGGCTGCTTGTTTGTCTTCCTAAAACGTTTGTTGAGACTGAAATTTATCCCGATATCTGTAGTGGAATTACTTCCAACAAAAAAGGAAGACAAATAACCTCTGACACATTGTGTTTTTCCAAATTGATCACACAATGTTCTACTCGAAGGGAAAAAAGGATGTAACAAGCAAGAAAGTTGGTCTACACACACACACACACACACACACACACACACACACATACAAAAGTTGTTCTCCTTTACATCCCCTCAACAGTGTTCTTTCTTAAGCAGGAATTGACCAAAAATCTACTACCAAGAACATTTATGGTAGAAAAATTATTTACCTAAAACTGAGTGATGAAAATATCAAATGAAATGTTGATGAAATGTTTTAGGAAAAACGGTTTTAACTAATTTTATGGTTATCAACTCTAGAGAATATATTTTAGAGAATTTTTTTTTCGTCAGTAAGATAAAAAGCTGTTAAACAATAATATCCTAAAAATACTGAAAGTGACTTCATAAACAATGTGAAAAAGTACAATAAAGTGATTTCAACATGTGCAATATATTTTAAACCAGTTCCAACACAACAGTTGGCATGTGCTTTAAATACACACCCCTTCCATTTTCTAAACTGGCTAGTTGAAAGCTGATATCGCTGCTGGTAAAACTAAGCAGGTGAGAAGCGGGATACACACTGCACAGGTCACTGCCTCGAGAGACAGCTACTCTCATAACCAGTCAGTCCATGACTCATTTGTCGAGCGTATACAGTGGGATCGGGGAAACTGATTAGACAACACCCATACATGGAGGAAACATTTAATCTCTTCACAAAAACTTGTAGTTAAAATAATTTCTCAATGCTTTCAATGGACTATCATCAAATGATGTTTCAATGTTTAGCGTCATCTTTCATGTTGTTCTATTTAAGTCACTGAACACCCAACAAGTTTATTTCTTATGAAAAGTTGTCTTTATGAAGAAAAAGAACTCCTGGAAGCAATTTTTCACCATTAAACAAACAATCCTTAAGAGCAAGTAGAATAACCCCTCACTTAATCTTCGCTCCGTGTGCAAGCTTTACAAAATCGAGCAAATGACAGAACATCAATCGCAAGGTTTTGTTCCCGCCGTTTTTCCTTTCACTGATTTGCAAATGTGAATGCATATGCACATTCCTCTAGTAGATAGGAAGGCCAAATCGATGATGGAAAATCCCACAAAAACAGTTACTCTCGGAGAATTGCCAACAATGATTATGCAAAACATTCAACTTGAATTTTCTAAATTAGGGTTAAAGAGAAGATTCATTCAGATTCATTCAGCAGGAAGTCAAATGTATGTTGGCTCCTTCCAACGCAGAACTGCTGCATGAAAAGATAACATTTAAGGTGAAATAAAAGCTTGTCTCTAAGGCGTTGGACCATCTAACTGCTAGACAGCTTGCTGAAGGATGGTGTTTCCAATTCGCTTGTCTGCAATATGAGTCCCATTGGGAAACAGCCCTGTCTCGTCTCCTCCTCACACTTTACACCTTTGACATGTTATCTTAAGACAATTTCATGGAATTGAGTTGTTGTGAAAGTGAGGGACATGAGAGGGGATACACAAGTAGTACATCTATAAGCACTTAGAGCTCAAGAACGTAAAAGATAAATTCCCAGACTAACTCGATCCGAACACGTCTTGACCTCTAACAGGATCTAGCATCCATGTAAAATGAGTTTTTCAGGTTCAATAAAAGGAATTTGGAAATCAGGCAGATTTTACATGAAAAAAAGCTCAAAATTTAGACTTTTGTTGTAACTGTTGTACTTAGAGGCAGTGATACAGACAGACCTAATATGATCTCACTAACTTGTCTTCCCAGTCTGTATCAAAGTTGTTCCGGCCAGCCGTCATTAGACCTTCTAATGTCCATTAACTGACTATATACATTAGATTGTTATGCTTTTAAAACTAACACGTGTTGAACTTCTATCTCCAATAGTGCTTTTATCACAACCAATGAAGCTCTTAAACTCCATTAAACGAGTGCACTTTTGTTATAAGTCTTTGTGCCCATGTTATTTTTGGAGCAAGTAAATTATTTCCGGATCTAATGTTTGGAATGAATGAAGGTCTGTTTACAACTTCTGTTTTTCCTTTATTGAAAATGAAGAAAAGTTCATTTTATATATAAAAAAGTAAAAAACAATGGCAAAACTTAAGTTTTTCCCAAACTTGAGAAAATACATTAAACATTCAGCGTTTGGTTTGTGACCTCTCGGGTTATTACAACACAAACCTGGACCAAAAAGGTGAGATTGCAGGGAGAATTGTTCATTTCTAAGTACTGAGAAAGAGAAAACTTTTGTTTTCATGCAGCTGAACACTTTAGAACCACCTTAGACCAGATAGATCTGCTTATACCCAGATATGATATAGATGCTGGTGAGATTATGATGATAAATATAGGCCCTGCATGCCATAAACTTACAACATCTTCTACGGTACCGGGCACAGGTAAAATGTAAATCTGAAAAACATATATGCAGCCTGTTATTGTCTTACAGGATGAGCTACAGGAAAGGGCTGGCTTTGGAGACAAGCGTAAGAATTTATGTTTCAGGTTATAACTGCCCCAAGTGGAGGAGTTTAAGTATCTCAGGGTCTTGTTCACGAGTGAGGGAAGGATGGAGCGGGAGATCAACAGGCGGATCGGTGCGGCATCAGCAATAACCAGGACATCGGTCCGTGGTAAAGAGAGAGCTGAGCCTAAAAGCAAAGCTCTCGATTTACAAGTCGATCTACATTCCAACTCTCACCTATGATCACCTATGATATGTGACCAAAAGAATGAGATTGCGGATACAAGCGGCCCAATTGTGCTTCCTCCGCTGGGTGCCTGGGCTCTCACTCAGAGATCGGGTGAGGAGCTCTGCCATCCGGGAGGAGCTTGGTGTCAAGCTGCTCCTCCTCCAGGTCGAGAGGAGCCAGATGGGGTGGGTTTGGGCATCTGGTCAAAATGCCCCCCCGAGCGCCTCGCGGGCAAGGTGTTTTGGGCATGTCCCACCAAGAGGAGACCGAGAGGCAGACCCTGGACCCGCTGGAGAGACTGTGTCTCACAGCTGGCCGTGGAACGATTTGGGATCCTTCCGGGTGTGCTGGAGGATGCAGCCGAGGTGAGAGAAGCCTGGGCTTCCCATTTGAAGCTGTTGCCCTCGCGACCCGGCCCCGGAACAAGCGGAAGATGACGGAACGGAACGGAAGGTTATATTTAACATGTCAGGTCTTTTTAAAATAGAACTGTACAGGTTTGGCTTCAATTACAGCATTAGATTCTTAATTGAAACAGTTACACAAATTTGATTTCAAATAAGATGTTAAACTGACTAAAAAATGTAGAAGCTGTGCATTCCACCATATTTTTTTAAATCTTTCTTCAAAATAAAGTGAATTTAACTCTTTCTGGTGGCATGGAAGACCTATGAAAGCTATGTCTGCACTATGAAACATGCATTTTTTATTGCCTGCACACGTGTAAACTGTTTTTGAAGGCTGAGCTTTGAATATATCATAACAATGAGAGTCTGACATACTAAGTGATGAGTCCCATATGGTTTGAGCAGATGTTGTTGAAATTAGTCAGTCATTGTCTGCGTGTGTGCATGGTAGTTTGAAGATGCAAATACATCGAGTAGGGTCTCGCACACATTCGCTATTCGCTGGAAGATCTTCCATTCTGTTCTTAAATCTAAATTAGGAGTAGGATGTACAAAATAGAGCTTGTGTTTGTTGGAGAAGTAAATCAACGTTAAACCCACTAAAATAATACTGTAGTAAATGTCACACATTTGTGGTGCAAGAGTTTTTTTTTAAGCTCTTGCACATAAGTTCAGACTTTTTATTAGTTCATTTTTTTATTCTAATTTCACAAAAGTAAACTCCCAAGTCACCAGTATTATTGTTCTCTATTTGAATGACAAATGGAATATTTAAAAGGTGTTTTTTTTTTCTTCATTTTCTTTTTAAATGCATTATTAATCCTTCAAATGGGATTAAGTGGTTATTTTTATGGTTAAAGTTAACTTTTTCCATCTTGATCTGCAGTGTAGAGAGAAGTAATATTTTCCGCTGTGAGGTTTTTCTTTCTCTACTCCACCAGTCTTTGTTGCTCCTCATTTGTGACGGCAGCGGATAATTGCAGACTCTTATTAGACATGCACATCCTTTGTTTCCAGTTAACAATGAGGTAAAAAAGGAGCTGTTTATTTTTGCATTCCTTCTGTGGTCCCAAAGCTTTTGGCTTCTACTGTGGCCTAGTTATCTATACAGCCATTTTTCCAGAAAATCCGTGGGAACCGTAATTGAATTACAACAACACTCATTTGAACTCAACCAAGAGAATGCTGAGTTTCATGTCTCACTGTATTTACATGTTTGCTTTGTGTCATACTCAGATTAGGATGATCTGCATGAACAGTGTCATTAATAAATTCATTACGCCGTGTAGAGAGCAGGAAGCTGATGCTGCGAGTTCAGCAGGAAGCTGAACCAAAGCAGAACATGCAGCCAAAAGAAATTGAAGCTATGATGAAGATCTTCACGTTACCATAATAAGCAATGGCATATATTATTTTTTTGTAAAGCGACCACCTGCGTATGCCAACATTTGCTCATTCTGCTCATCAAAACAACATGAGCATACGGTGCACACGAATAAAGAAGTTGTGTAAAAATGTACCAAATTTAAATATTCCATTAAAAATATGCTTTGTAAAATCAAAATCAATAAATATAAATAAACATGAAAAATATGCTTGAGAAACTTTGGTAATAGGATACATTTTTTATGCTGGTTTTCTGCTGGAAAAACAGAAAAATTGACATGCATTACAGGATGATTTCTGTAAAAGTGATAAAACACCAGGCCTGTATCAAAATAGACTCCATGCCCAAAAGGGATCAGCCAGTAAACGCAAAATTCTGCTTATTTACTTCTTATTAATTCTCATTTTTTGATCCGTTATGTCGTACAATCGGGTGTGGCTAAGTATGAATCTGATAAATATAGGCGTGTTCATCATAATCACGCTTCCTTCCAGCCGCTGCATTTATTAAGATCACGCTTTACCAACTCGTAATGTCTCAAATTTACTCCACTTTCTGCAGAATTTTGATAAACGAAGGCCTGGAAGTCCACATATAGTTCACCTAGAGAACTTCAATGATCATTTTGAACACCTACTTTGAGGATGGTAAAGTCAAGTTGAGGAATGATGGCACCAAGCTTTGTCTTAAACTTTGTTGAAGAGAGAAAAATGGCAAAGCCACTTGAGATTATGAGGTAAGCTACCCCTGAAGCGATGCTGCACCCTAACTTTGCAGAAACGTGCAAACTTTGCAAGTGTAGGTAGCTACAAAAAGCTGGGATTTCCCTCAGAAGGATCATTTCCTAAAGCTAAATGTTTCTCTGTATCACTCACAACCTTGATTTTAGAAGAGAAGTTTTAGGCCAAAAGGTTGGATTGATTTGCTATTTTTCTGTTTTGTTAGGTTTCTTTGTTGTTTTTGGACTCTGAAATTTTCCGTTGAGTTTAAATCACATGAAGGGGAGAGGATTAATGTGAATATCGTTACCGTATGTCCTAGAAAAAGTCAAGGAGAAAGCCAGCGACAAAAGGAAATGATCAAAATTTTATGCCGCTCTCTGTCAGGAGATCCTTTTCCCCTAGGGAACTCAACAAATCACAACTTAAGTCAGAGATCCTCCTCTTTCATGGACCCTGAAGACATGAACCCAGAATTTTTTTTTCTTAGACACTCCGTTACTTCCCTGAGGACCGAGCCTCGAGGCAGCTGCCCTCCCTCAATCTGTTGCATTTTTAAACCGAGCACCATTGCAGGGTTGGAATGACCTCTGGGTTACTTGTTTTTCTCATGATACCTCGGCTGCAGAACTCTGTTCTCCTGAAAGTCTTTCCTCCAACAAAAATGAGAAACTTCAATCTAAAATTGAGACTGGGGTTGTGTTTACAACCTACCCATTGTTATTAGTTTTTCTTTTCTCAACTCTCAGAGGTTTAAAAAAAAACCTTTCTCCTGAGGCGGTGGATAGTCCATCTAGGGTTTTGAGAAGTGTTTGTAATATATCCTCCTTAATCAACTGTGACTCCAAAAAGGAAAAAAGAAAAAAATGATGCCTTTGAATGCACAGTTTCTTTCAGCTCATGTTGACCTCGTACTCTGAGTGAGTTTAGTAAATGTTCCATTTGTTAATAATGAGTCATGCTGGAAGGAAAATTCAATAGTTTCAGGTATGCAGAAGAGGAACGTATTCATTATATGTTTTGCCTAAAAAAACAGAGTAAACCCTTAAAACGTGGATGAATATTTTATGCATTGTAAAAAAAAAACACACAGGAAAATGAAATCTGACAAATAGATTAATGAAATAGGGTGAGAGGATGTTAAAAAAGAGCAGATGAGGTGAAACAAGTAGAAACACATAGAGAAAATTGGTTAAAAAAAGAAAAATATTAACTTAGATGGACTGTAAAAAGAAGGAGCATTCTGTAAGCTTCATCATATGCAATAACCAATTTTTTTTTTATTATTATTTGCACGTGTCTCATATGCGCAAAATTAAAAAAAAAAAAAAAGAAAAAAAGAAAATGATGTGAGAAAATAAATTATTACATCCAAAAGTAACAATTTTTTCTATTTAACTACAAATTTCTGAACTTTTTAATTAAAATTAACAACGCAATAAATGACTAAAATATTAAAACCCAAGTAATAGTTTGGAGTAAAAACACGTGAATTTTGGGTTTCTGCTGTAGTGTGTGTTGCACTGCAAGAACAGGCTTGACCTGCAGAGAGGTCATCCTCCACACACAGAGACACTGTTGTGTGTGTTTATGTGTGTGAGTGAGTTGTACCTGTGTTCAGCAGCGTGGAGCGCGTTGAGATGTTTATTTCCTGCAGAAGCTCCAAGGTTTCAGTGTGAAAGAGACGTATAGAAGAGCCCTCAGAGAAAGCCATCCACACACCGCCACCGGCACATGCCATATGTGCAACGCTGACCATCGGGTCTGGATGGACTTCAAATGTCTGTGACAGAAACAAAAAAATCACTTAGTATGAATTAAGTTGCTTTAATGTCAATTCACAATTAAAAAAAGACAGTCAAGCAAAGCAGGGAGAAAAAAAACAGTAGAAAAGAACAAAATATATATGCCTTGCGAATTTCCGGCGAACTTCTGATCCAAGGGCGAACATTCTACTACTGAGCTATAGCCTCCCGCCTAAATGTTAACTTAGCGGTACCATTCGCTAGATTAAGGTAGTAAGACAGGAAAGGTATCTATCATCTTGTCTAAAATAAGAATAAGCTGCCATGGTTCCCTCGCCTACCACCAGAGGGAACCCGGGGCATTCCTTCATCTGCCTGATTTTACACACCTGAAGATCTTTGTGCAGCTGCCTTTAAATAGGCAGCCTGTCTTGCCTTTAGGTGTCGGGTCATACCATCCCTTCCAGCCAGGTCTCCCTGGTTGCCTGACCATGAAATACATTCTGAACAATAGCCACTTGCCATGCCACTAAAACCTTATGTTTTTTTTTCACACCATTACTGGACCGACGTATTCAAATAAACCATGTTCCACATCATGACATTAACAAACTGGAAAATACATATAAAAAAACATGTTGTTTTCTCCTTTAAAAACTTTTTTCTTTACCTGGTCTACATAATTTGTGCTTTGAATTCAACAATCTACATTTACCAGTGATGTGCTGAAATTTGACACATTATGAACTACCAAGTTGTTGCTCTGAACTGTTTTTTTTGTAAATGAAGTCTAAATGTCCCTGTTAATTTTGTCATTTACAGAGAGCCTGATACGTGGAGCATGCTTTTGCATCATCCCTCTGGCTTCTATCTTTTAAAGAACACAAAAGAGTCAGAGTTTCAGGCTCATAGTCTTAATGAGTTGCTTGAAAAAAAAATGCAATGAGGCTTATCATGGCAACACATGCGGCCCCCGCAGTCTAAGGCGTGACAAGAGTTAGTTTGGGCATAATCTTGGAACTCATATCACTGTCAATGCACAAGTTGCATGAAGGTGGGCAATTAGTCAGCCAGAGTGACTGAGCAAAGATGCAAAAGCGCCGCCCACCGCTACCCCGGAGCATGCACCAGTAGACAGGGATTACCACCTGTTTGTGTGCCCTTGCCTTTGGGCCCTCCTTTGTTTGAAATTAGTGACATGTGAACAAGTCTTTGATCTGCTATCTTTTTTTTTTTAATTGACTTCTCAGTAGTGGGTGTCTGCTACGTGTGGAAATGGAAGGCATATGTTTTTGAATGCTAAAAAAAAATAATGACCCACTTCCTTAGAAACAATTAATTGAATCTGCAGAGAAAATTGCAATTTTATTGTGTTTTATATGGTGCATAATTATCACATTAATCATTATAAGGATGGTGGAGCTAAAAGGGACTTCAAACTAATCAATGGCTGCCATGCGGTAGTTGCTAAATACCATCTTGCTTACCATATGTTGGAAACCACTTAGGGCACGCATTCTGGTAGGCCTAGAACTATACATCACAATAGCTTTCACAATATGGCAGGAAATAATGGAGACAAGAAATGCTGCTGGTTATGTTCCAGCTTCATCTAACATCTTTAAGGAAATAATACATTTCGATAAGCCTCCCAGTATAATACTAGCCTCGGGCTACAATTCCCTGGGCTTCTTTTTGACATACAGGAAATAGACTAAATGTGTTAAAGCCTGTTGGGCTGTGTCATATACAGGGATAAGTACAAGGCACAAATGTTGCCCCCCACCAACAATCTGGTATTAGTCTACTGAACCCAGTGTTGCTTTCAAAGATGGGGTAGTCACTGGAGCTTGACAGCGGTAATGTGCTCTTTCCACTCAGCCTGGCATCGTCACAGCAACATTCCTCCTACAGTCTACATCCAGCAGTGGGAAATACCAGAGTCACAAACACTACATCTGGTCTGAACAGCTCATTAGTCCTTCATTACACTGAGTGACAAGGTGTCTTTGTCTTTTAGCCGGAGCCAAATCCAAATCTCCACCCTGAGGCGTTGGGAGTCAACTGGACAGCTGAGTGATGGGCCAAAGTAGGAAGAGTGGCAAAAGAAAGAAGAAGGAACAAAACTTGCCAGTCAGTATTGATCGAAGCTTTCATGGTCTACTTTAAGTTCTTGCTACATTGAAGCAAATCAGATTTCTCCAGACTGTTGGTTTGTAAAGTTTTGCCTTACAGAGATTAAGATCTAAAAAAAAATATTTCTCGACATTTTCAGATTGAGCGTTCCTCTACCTCAGTTTGTGGTGGTGAATACATTTTGAAAATATTTGCTAAAGTTGAACAAATGACTTAAATAGGGCCCTTGGGTGGGGAAGGCAGCTCACAGTAAGGCTGAAGTAATTTTTGTGAGAAGGTCCCACAGTGATTAATCAAAACGAAGGAAATAAATGGCTTGTGAGAGAAATTGTTCAACAACATGGTCCTCTGAGGCATCATTTACTGTACGTATATGTGTCACATGGTTTTCACCGCTGGCCTACCTCTTTAGAAAACAGCAGCAAGTTCGGAAACAACTCGAGCCAATGGGGAAAGAAAACATGAGCAGAGATGATGTCTTTTGTGTTTTGTTCATTCTACAAGTACCCTATTCTTTGATTGTTCTCACACAACCTGGGGAAGAATTCACCACAAGTAAGTCTCAAAAGAAAAACTTGATGCATTTTCTTTCATAGAATTTATGGAGTATTTTTTTTTTCTTTTTACCAGTGATCATTAAGACAAAGCTAAACAGTGTTCCGTTCCGTCGTCTTCAGCTCATCCGAGCCAGCTGGGAGACATAGTGTCTCCAGCGGGTCCAGGTTCTGCCTCTCAGTCTCCTCCCGGTAGGACATGCCCTAAACACCTCACCAGCAAGGCGTTTGGGGCGCAGCCTGACCAGATGCCCGAACCACCCCATCTGGCTCCTCTCGAGCTGGAGGAGGAGCGGCTCGACATCGAGCTCCTCCCGGATGGCAGAACTAAACACCGGGTAGTCAAAACTGAATTCAGATTGATCCAGAAAAAAATATTTTGCCGTCTGTTGCTCCCATTCACACATCACCAGGTATAGTTAAGAACAGTTCATATTTATAACTGGTAAAAAAGTAAAAATAAAGCACTTGTTGCTGGCTGCAATGATCTAAGCAGTCAGATCTTTACATTTCCCAAACCACAAGAAGTCTTACTTTGATAGATTGATTGAATTTAAATGTGACGGATTAACACATAAAATAGTCCTTGTAATTGTTTTATCATCACATTTAACGCATCATCGAGCCACACTCACATATCCACTGTCATCACATGATTCAGCTCAGCTAGTATCCAATCATAATCAGCATTCAAATCATGGCCAAGAGTAATAATAACACCTAATTACAGTCATAATTAAATCACAATTATCATTTAACGATTTCTACTTATCTCAGGCTTCCCCTAAAAAAAAAAAAAAATTGGGAACCATATCAGGAAGTCCTTTTTCTGGGGTTTCTGGGTTTTCGGGTTGAAATTTATGTTGTTTTGGGACAAACATAAACTGGCAAAAATTTAAATAGTGATATGCATAATTTGGTCAAAGCTCCTGCTCCATGGAGGAGACCATTACTGTTACACTTTGGGCAAACAAAAAAGGACATAAAGGCAATAGAAAAAAAGAACATTTACACTTAACTTTATGACCAATTGCAAGTCTCTTTTCATATGCATACTCAAACAACTAATCAAGTTTATAAGATTCCCAAAAAGAGATTTCAGGCATTTAGTGATAATAATTAGAACGACAAAAGAGGAACCCTCTGCCCATTTCAATGTGAAAATATAACCATGCATGCGGTCCTAAGGCAAAGATCTTTGTGCATCAAAGGTTTGAAAGTGCCAGAAAATGTCATCTTTGAGTTTTGTAAAAGCTTTTAAGTGGTATCTGGTAAGTCCCTTGTTTACTTTTGATTACAGCATCTCCGCAGATGCCGTAACGCTGAGCTTTTGTCAGCACTATAATTTTCATGTACCCCACTGGTATGGAATGAATGTAATCAAATAATACAAAGCTGAGAGCCAAAACAAATTTGTAAGTGTTATGATGATCCTTTGGGGTTCTGCTGATGGCAATTTGGACACGGTAGGAAGCAGAGTTATGTTTTTCTCAAAACTGAAAAGGTTATTTTTAAATAATGCTTGCTGTGAAGAGTTTAAATTTGACTCACATAAAAAAAGCAGCAGGCTGCAGCAGGATCAGTGCGGTGAAATGAAGCAGAGTGCAGTCTTTGACAAAGTCATGTTTAAATTATTTAAAAAAATGCAACAGATTTTACAAAATCTTAAGTAAACACAAAGGAAGACAATGGGAAAAAGTAAACTGAATTTGAACCAATGACCTTAAATTACATTTGAAAACCAAAACAGCTGTCAAATATCCTCCTCTGTACCTCAGATAAGCTCTGCACAGTCTGTGAAGTCTGCTCCCTGTGGTGCATATCAGAAAGTTGGATAAGGTTAGCAAAGAAGTAGCCTAAGCTGACCTGTTAAGCATTGAGGGGAATACCCGAACCAGAGTATTTCATGGCTACTTTAATCTGAGTCTTTGGAGAAAAGCACAAGCAAATAAAAGAAAAAGAAAAACATTTTTGCCCAACTTATATCTAAAAGTGAAACTCAACAGATTTAGTAAGTGGATGTCCCTGGGAGGACTGGGTAAACGGATCCACTATTATTTGTTAGTTACAACATCATACACACAAGATGTTGAATATTGTCTTTTAAAGTCATTTTTTAAAGATTTAAACGCTTTACCAAACTCAGAATGGAGAAACTATTTACATGTAGTTACCCAGCTCTGCCCAATTGATGAGAGTGGACATCACTTACAAGGAGAAGGGTGAGCAGCCACATCCCAACCCGAGGCAGAAGGGTACATGGGCACCTGTCCACCATTTCTGAACCACAAACTATGAACTATATTTCAAATTAATCTGTTTGTTTTCTTTTATGGCTTTACTGTTAGCTGTAAAGGTGTGTTTGCACATAGAAACATTTGACCAATCACACTTAAGCCAGCATTTGTTGCCAGGTAAGCTAACAACAGCAGAGCTTTAGCAACGGCCTTCAGAATTCATTCAGTTGTCTCTCTCTACACAAAGAGAACGACAATGAAACTTGCTTCAACCAATCAGATTTTGAGCTGATGTCTTTAAGCCACCTTAAGGCCAATGTAAACCGCGTCAGCATTTTCAAACCTGCTGAATAGACAGTCAAAGAACATAGCGGCTAAAATAGTAAACTACTAGTCCACAGCGGAATACCTGAATAGAAATGTTCTTTTGTAAAACCTTTTTATTTCGGCAACAACAACTGACGTAGAAGAACAAATCAATTGGTGGCTGACATATTGTCTTTGTCATTTGCATGTCAGGCTTTTCAAAACATGTTGAACAATGTAAAAAAATTTGAATAGCATCAGACTTACCTGACCATCTAAGTCTGGTCCACTTATGATCCATTTAGATGGTCCACATAAGAAAACTTATTCAGAAATAGAGGAGAGCTTAAGCATCAATGAAAAGAGAGAAAGATAGATTTCATTCTACAAATAATTTAAGTTTGGTGTTTTCTTAAGTATTATTACATTTTTTGACCTCTTACTGGATGGTTTTAAGTGTCGCAGCTGCATGCACAATGTGAGACTTTTTTTCTTTTTTAAATAAGGTAATTATTGATGAGTTTTCATTTTTGATACCCACTATATTGATGCCCTCAATTTTTCTGTATTGTTTTTTATAGAAAAATGGTTTCATAACCCAAAATTATTTATTGACAAGTTTTTTGATGCAGATGGAGCACGACTGATCTACGCGTTAAATGCACAGTCCGCAACCGTCTCACACATATTTTATTTCGAGAGTTTGAGTCAAAACCTAAAGCAGTTTGCACAAATGTGACTTCACTTGTTCTGAAATCAAATACTTGTATTCTTTCCCTCTTGCTTTTACCTTGCAATACATAAAGATAGAGGTCCAAATATAACCCAACTAAACAAACTACAGTATGATTTGGTACATACAAAATAAAATAGAGTATCATACAAAAAGGAGGTTATGTTGGTAGAGAGGACAAATAAATGTGCAGAAGCCAGATGAAAGGACCAATGAGTGGTCGGAGATACTGATGCTTGTATGTTTATAAAGGTTGCTCAACTGGTTGGAGAGGAGCTAAAAGGAAACACTAGAAGACAGAATGAGATCCATTTTCTTTTTTATTGTCCAAAATGAACCATAGCTGCTGGGCTTTCGGAACCACAAAAGGAAGAAATATCAAAATAAGAATAATGACATAAAATATCTAAAATATGGTTGATGACGCTGACTTGTTTTTTTTTTTATTCTGATTGTTCTTTTTCAATTTTAGTAACTTATTCCCTGAGTTTTTGTCCATAAATAGCGTTTTCCAGCTAAAGAGCAACCAGTTTAAACGGCTTTTCCCCCCTCAAACCTGGGAGCTATAATTAAATGGTAATGCTGCTGCAGTTCTCCAGCTAACTACCATATTTACCTTACCCAGAAGAGTATGTAATATGTCATTCATTATTGTCTTCCACAGCTGTGAAGAGCATACCAAACAGAAGAGCACCTTCGGGGATGACTGCACAAAAGTGGAAAGCATGATAGAGGCAAAAACCGGGATGATTATCTGGAGATAATAGCCTGCAACGCCTGCAGCATCATTTACAGCTCACATATAATCTTACTTATTTGAGTCAAAAAAGATGGTGAGACTTATTGTTCATTCTGTAATTTAAGGCAAAACATTCTGGTAATTTCTCAGAGAAAAGAAACACTGAAAGCCAGAAAATAATACGTCTAGTTATGTTTGTAAAGCTCTGTGGTAATATTAGAAAAGTTGAAAAAGTCAGACATGAACAATGAAGTTATGAAAGAAACAAACATTCACCAGCGCGGTTGAATTGCAGTGTATCAATTACAGGCAAACAAACTTCAAACTGCTTCATATGCAACAAACAACCAAAGTTTATCCAAAGGGGACATATACATTATTAAACCCATGCTGTCACAGTCAAGTAGAAGCGCTGCGCATTACAATGTGTACTTATTTCATTTCATTGTTAAAGTAACCACTGCTGCTTTGTTCATATCTTTGTACCCTTCGGCAAGGCTTTCATAGTGGATCTTATTTGAATAACCCAATAATTGTTTCATTTTTTGTGAACCTACAGGGCTTAGGTTTTTTTTTAAATGTGGATTTATTAAATAATTTATAAATTTAAGGGCACATTTTGACAGTATTTTTACAAAATTACGACAAATGAATGACTACGACCTTTTTATTAATCTTCAAAGGTTACATATAACCAGATGTTTAAAATTTATTTTTGACTGATGTTGACGTAAAGTTCAATCTGTGGTCAACAGATCCTCTGCTGAGTGTTTGCAAGTCACTGTTTCTTCAAATAGTTATGTTACTCAGTCTTGAAGACACTAAGTTATTTATTGATGAACAGAATACCAATAACAAAATATATATTCAGTATATGTTGAACCAATTCTGAATAATGAACCAATTTATTGGGGATAAAGTCCAAGAGGCCAGACTAAGATGGTTTGGACATGTGCAGAGGAGAGAGAGAGTACAGTACATAGGAAGAAGGATGCTGGATTTGGAACCACCAGGAAAGAGGCCAAAAGGAAGCCCAAAGAGGAGGTTCATGGACGCTGTAAAGGAAGACATGAAGATAGTTGGTGTGACCAAAGAGGATACAGCAGATAGGATCAGATGGAAGAAACTGACTTGCTGTGGCGACTCCTGAAGGGAAATGCCGAAAGAAGAAGGAGATATTTTGAACCAATTTTGTTACTTAATGGAGCATAGACCGTTTCTGCAATGTTAAAATCTGAGATTCCAAAAACAAACAAAAAAAGGTGAACAATTTGTAATTTCTCTGAGATAAAATGAAAGTTTATGCTATGTGACATCATCTTCTTGCCCGTTGCTGATGAGCTGAATGGTTGTAAGACCCATGTTGAATGAGATTTAGAAATAGACAAGAAGATTTTCTGACTTTTTCTGGTTTTGTCAAAAAGCCTATTTTTTTCATCGTAATTTTGCAGCCATGCTTTTAATAGAACCTATTTCGCTTTCCAAATGTTCTACTGTGACATTTTTGCTTTCCTACATGACATAAAACAAGACGAACCGCCACGGAACAAACCGTACCACAAAGTTACAATCCAGCTTCCAGAAAACTTGTTAATGTTTTAGAGATCCAAACCAGCAAAACCTGTTTTCTGCTAAATAATTTCAAGAACAAGAAGAAGTGTGTGAGATCACTTACTTACATCGCAAATAATGTTGATAAATACCCACAAAAATAGTTGTGCTATGATTGGTTTTATTAAAGATTGATGACAAATCTGTTCTTGGCTTTTCCTTTTCCAGACAGCCAATGGGTTTTACCTATTTTTACCTTTTTTTTTTTTTTTTTTTACAAAGTATGAAGGTGCTTTGAAACAAATCAAAGGGCTTTTCCTTCATCAAAATTAATCATTTTCTGCTCTATTTTTTCAAATGTTCATACATTATTTGAAAATATGTAATTTGGTTTCACATTTGTAGATTTTTGTGTTTGTAAGTTTTCATTCATCCACACATTCATTTGATAAACAAGTCGATACAAAACCAGAAATCCTCTTTCCTGTTTTCTTTCCGAACTTTTAAAAGGCTCGCAGATTTACCTGGGTGGTGAGGCTGGAGATTTCCAGATCAATGACGGAGTTCCCGCAGCTTGCCCAAACTTTTTCATCCAGCACCAGCAAAGTCCGAACCGGTTCTGACCCCAAGCTAACACATCTGCTCGAATCAGGGTCCCAAAGATCTTCTGAAAGAAGAAAGGAGAGCAGAGTCAAAATATATCTGCTCACAGTTTTTCTGTCATGATCCCCTCACCTGCCACCAGAGGAAGCCCCGTAACTTCACTCATGCCCCTGACTAGGGACACCTGAGGGTGATTAGTCTGATGACATACACCCGTGGGTCCTGGTGCCTATTTAAAGGCAGTCTCCCCTGACTTCAATGTCAGGTCATCACCATCCTTCCTAGCCAGGTCTCCCTGGCTGCATGACCAAGATTTTAATTGAACTGTTATATTTATGGACCTAAAGACATTCCTTTGGATTAATCCTATGCTTTTGCCTTACAGTCTTGCCTGACTTCTGTTAAATAAATCCTGTTTATGTCCTGCATTTGTGTCCTCCTCCTTCCACATCTCCACATCACAATAATTTCCCCTTTATAAAAACACCAATCAGTACTTTTATGCTTTGCAAATGATCTCAATAAGTCACTTTAATAATATGGAATAAGGGCTAAAGGGAGATGCTCACGAATGGTTACCAAGACTAAAAAGTGATCTGGTCGGTATTGAATGTCTACTATCTCGATGATAGAATCAATAATTGTTCATTTCACGAGTGTTTAAAAAATATCAGGTTGGCCATGTTCACACTTTATTCTTTTTATGCTTCAAAGGACCTTTAAGTTTGTGGACCATCAATACACATATCTGACACAGCTTGCTGCTTTCTCATGCTGGTCACAGTTTGCAGTGGGATACCATCCCATTCTTCATCCAGAAGTTGTTGAAGGTCATTTAGCAGTTTTCTTGATCACACAGTACATCCGAGCTGAATGCACAAGTGTATTATATTTTGGATTACAATCTGGGCCTGTGGCAGGTCCTGCTAACCAACGATGCTTTACAAACGAGTGACTGAACAACATCATTGACATTCTTGTATATTTTTTTTATTTATTATTATTTTTATTGACTACCTTTATTAGTCCCACTTTGGGTAAATTTCTGTGCTGTATTTCCCCGCAGCAGGCGGCCATGACAGTGCCAATTGTGAGAGCAATTAGGGGGTTAGATATCTGCTCGAGAGACACCTTGGGAGCTTAGTGGGATTCGAACCAGCTGCTCCCAGTCCAACGGGAGTGTTCCCAGTCCACTGAGCCAATGCCCCCTAGATTGGTTAATTGGTTAAGTATGGCTATAGTAGTCACAGCCAAGGTGACAGCAGTAAAAATGTCAGTAAAGCTAATGTTGGATTTGCAGTCATACACGACTAGTGTGTATTTAGACCTAAAAAATGGCACCTTTCAAGATGCATGCTTATGACACAGTGGTCAACCTATGTACGAGAAACAGATCGGCAACATTAATGAATCAATGGTGCAGAAATGGAGGAAGGAACAAGGTGACCAATGCCAAGTAAAAAAGACTAGCAGAGTTTCTGAAGGAACAAAGCAAAATGACCACAGATAGAGGACAAATTCAAACAGTCTTAAACAGAGAGCAGCAAGTTGAAGTCTTTCTACAGGCACTATTTATTGCGCAACGCAAACTCAACATCTAGAGAAGGTTTTATCTCATGCATTTTATAATGCAGTGCAACCAATATCGAAAAAGGTTTAAAAAAGGCCACATCTGACACATCTGCTCGAATCAGGTGCGCCTTGTTGTGCAGAAAATACGGTATTACCTTCAAAAAGTACATCACCTTTTTAAACTTAATTGCAAACATCATTAGATTAACATTTTGAACTATTTATTTTTCTTTTCACTCAGGAACAGCCTCACAGGGCTTTGTGACTTTCACAGGTTAATTGTTTGGCTTGTTCTAAAGGTTACTTTTCAAACTTTTTAACATTCACTTGAGTAGAAATGTCTTTCAGGCTCTGAGAACTAACCGAGGCCGTGGTATTACCTCCCCCTCTTTTGACACGAGGGCAAGGATTGCCACACAAAGTTAGATTTAATGCTATATTTTTACTGCAAGTTGCCACCAAGTTTGATGTTCGTATCTTTGCGAGGAAAGTTGGAGCACACTTATCACAAAACCAGCAGCTAACATTGTAATGCGTGCATGAACACTCTCTCTGCAGCAGTTTCTGGATGCTGCAGACTTGTACGTTCATAGAGGGCATGAATGTTTAACAGATGAGCCAAATCCATAAAAATATTTCCCGACAAACTTAGAGTTGTCTTTTTTATTGTTTTTTTTTAAAACATATAACTAAAAGCTTGAATAGTAACATATAATCAGCATGCAGCAGCTTGGCGTAATTAATCATCCTCTCAGCTTGGGAGGAGAGAGGAGCACAGGAGGCAGGCAGGCGTGCCGACATACTCTGGCCAGGTAAAAGGAACCCACTGATAGAGCTATTGTGCTCCTGCTGGCTGTGAAAACTGTGAACCTCTACTGAGATGGTGTTAAGCCCCTTGGCCTCGTGCAACGCCTGACTAAACATGCCATCTACCACATGGCAAAAGTGGTATTTTTGTACTTACAGCAGGTGAGAAAATCACAGAGAAAAGAGAAAATAGGAAAAGTGATCTTAAAACAACTGTTTGAAAAATAGACAGAAAATAAAATGATATCTAAAATGACACGACACCAATATGTCGATCTACTGAAGAAAAATACTTTCATTTTAAATTATTTGATGCAACAAACATGAAAACTTCAAACTCATTTATACTAATTATTTTGAGGTGAGAAAAGCAGCAAATTGATAAGAAGCTTTATTTAAATATTTTTCATACAACAGTGTGGACACTCATTTAAAGACATTACTGGGATGAAAATAACATTAATCAATTTAATGGATGTAAACAAGTTAAACAGGTAAGAGAAATGAGATTGGACTTGATATCAATCATTTTAGTTTGTCTGAACAGGTTTTATCCACCTGACAGAAAAACAAAAAAAAAAATTAATTAGATACAATCACGGTTGCTACATTCTTTCAGGGTTGGATCTTGTTTTTTTTTTTTTTAGATCTTAGGATGTCCAGATGTGATATTTCAGCATAGGCTTTCATTTTTTGTCTTTTGCTCCACCCCTCTATAACTACACTTGTCTTACTTTACACACTATCAAGGCACCTAAAAAAGTCTTAAATCCTGGTCTTTCGTTTCATCTTCTGAACCACTTATCCCTAACAGGGTTGCCCGGGGTAGCCTATTCCAACTGACTGAAGGCAAGAGGCAGGATACACTCTGAACAGGTCGCCAGTCTGTTGCTCGACCACACATACACTCATTCCCAGGGGCAATTTCATAGTGGCCATTAAACCTGACATACATCAGAGATGCCAAGTTTTTGGCGGGGCCAAAAGGAGGAGGGGCAATGTCATGACGTCACATCCGCCGATGGACAACACCCGCCATGACGGTTGGTGTAAAACAAACCGTTCAAAACATGAGAAAGCAGCTGAAAAATTGTGCGTCTTACGTGTGTTACCACCAAGCGTTATGTATCAGTACGAAGAGGAATTACCACCAGGAATACACCCCTGTACTGCTTGTTCGAACTTTGTTTTGCGGTTCACGCTCATAAGCTGTCACTTGACCAAAGCTCCCGCATGTCCGACTTCTTCCATACGTTCACCAAAATCAATACTGTCAATAGACCACGCTACACCTAGTAGCGGCTTTTAGATGCACAGCTGTGGCAGCAGGAGATGCCATGTGCTTAGCCTCAGGATACCTAATCGTGTTTGTGGAATGCACTGCAGTGCAGGAGTTTTATTAGCCTTAGCAGGTGAGCATGCAATAGGTGGTAGTTGCGGTTGTCTCCAGCCAAATGCAGGAGAGTTGGCATGTCTGCATGCATGTTTTTGGAGTGTGGGAGGAAACCAGAGTACCCATTGAAAACACACACATGAACATGCAAATTCCACACAGAAAGACCAGTGATTCAAGCCTGGGCCCCACACCGGGACTCAAACACAGATCTTCTTCCTTTGAGGCCACTGTGCCGCCCACATCCTGGTTTTGTTGATATGCATTATTTTTCTTTATGCTACTGTACATTCTGCATAACACATACTGTATATTTGCTTTAACCAACATCTTTTCACATTTGAACCTTCAGCAGACTTGTAAATCTACACATAATGTGTTTAAAATGGTAACAAAAAAGGTCAGTATAGATTCTTTTCTCATATTTTAACCAAAAACTCTTTGTGGACATACTTAAAATGACCCAAATGGCACACCTTATTTCACCACAATAAACCCCGAAGTATAAATAGTAGAAAGTAACAGCCACCCCTGATGGTCAATAAACTAACACCATCAGTCTAGAAAGAGAGTAAACTGGGAAGCACCTTACCATTATTATTTCTTCCATAAACCATGACGTTCCCATTCCGCAGCCCTGCAAATAGGAAACGAGGGGAGTGCTTCAGGCACAGCACCGGGGAGCCCTCTGGGTTGTGGAGGGTCAACAGGCACTGCGCTGTACTGTCCATGCTGCCGTACACCAGAATGCTGGGAAGAACAACAGCAGCAGTTGATAAATGAGTATCATTGAAAATGACAGAGGGGGCATTTTTATGCAGTTTGATTTAGCAGAGCACGAAGCATCGCGTATGCTCAAACACTCTGTCTTTTCTCGTGTTAGAAATGCTATCCCAACTTTGGTGTGTCTTATTTTCTGTTTCAAATGACAAATGCAGATTGCTTCGTACTTCATTTTGAGAGGGAAATGAAAAACAGTATCTGAGCTGACGTTGTTTGGGTTTTCTGTATGCTGACTTGTTTTCTTTATATATATATATATAGTTTTTTTTTTCCATCAGGATATGTCTTGTCTGATAGCTATTGTTGTAAATAAATGAGTCAGCATAAAAAAAACTGCTGGCATTTGATGGAAACCATTATTTTAACACTCTTTTTGTCATCAGTTACAACTAAACAAGAAAGAACCATGTGTTATTTGTTAATATTTGTTCATTTAAGTCAGAGGTGTCAAACATCAGACCCGTTTCATCCGGGCCCACCGTCTAATAAAGGTTGTTTCTTTTTTTTGGAATGATCCCGTTAGTTTTTTAAAAATATAGCAGTAGGTCTGATACTTCGCACGTGACAACGATGAGTTACTGGGACAGCAATGATGAAGAAGGATGGGCAGTTCGCTCACGAGGGAGCTTGTGCTATCCCAGTAAAGGCAGGGGGATGAGCAACAGTCAGGCTCTTACACTTTCTGGTTTGTGATAAAGCTCTATAACGAGGTTTCATAACTATCGTGTAAAGAATGTTCCAAAACCCAAATTATGTCTGTTAATAGTTAAGTTGCATGAGATAAGACTCTTAACACTAGGACCGCCGCATCTTTCACTTTAATATGCTAATTAGAATAAAAAAAAACACAATCTACTTTGTAGAAGGCTGAACTTTAATGAGTTTTGACTGAACATGTTTTCTATTTTATTATGTAGTTTTTGTCTTCTAAAAATTAACATTTCAAAACTTGTAATTATTTTATCTCCTCTAACCTGCTGCGCCCCACAGCACCTGAGAGGAATCGCGCCTTGCCATAGCAACAACTTTCCGCAGAAATTGTTGCTATGTTACTATGGCAACAAAACACATTGCCACACATGAGTGTGTGCGTGTGTTTATATTTGTGGAGAGAGACAAGGAGGACTCTGACGCCATTACAGAAACATTTTAGAAAAATTGAGTGAGATAATATTGAAGAGATACCATGAAGAGAGTAAGAAAATTGTTGTTTTAATAAAGTATGCCATGTTTTCTAGATAAGTTTTTCAAAGTTCAGGTTAACATATTGGAATATAGCCTATAGCCAATTTTTAACAGGGACATTTTTGAAGCAGCAGCGCAAAATGCAGAAAAAAAGTAGGCTATTGACAAATTGGTACTTTGTAGTTTGCTTTTTTATTTTAGGTTTTAAAGTGATTTAACATTTTTTGTGTTGTAAAGGTTTATTTATGCAATATAGCAGCACAAAACATGAATAATTACAATAGTGTCACATTGACGGTAATGGTGCTTGCAGGTAGATTTACAACGCGGCGGTCCTAGTGTTAAGGCAATATTTAATTTAGGAATTCTCTTCGTCTAAACACCTACTCAATGACATTGTGATAATTAAACAACAGTCTCACCGGCCATCATCTAATCCAACACATATCTTAGTACCGATCCCCAAGGCAGCTTTGTGAACTCCAGCTTCCCCCTCGTCGGTTGGATTAGGTAGGGGTACATACTCCAAACATAGGACAGCAGAGCCAACCTGCAGACTTTTCACAGACCTGGGTGTAGGCCGGTTAAGAGAAAATATCTCAATGTGGCCTTGAGAATCATCTCCTCCACCAGCCACCTGAAAAAAAACAAAATAAAAATCTGATTGGAAAGAGGACTTTATGTCAAGGTGGACTGAATTCAGATGATAGAAAATGAACGATTATGCAGATTATGGAACAAGCAAGAAGCCAAGTCAGGCCAATCTTCTTCAGTTCATCCTTGAATTGTATGTTCTGTCTTATTGAAACGTGAAGGACAGAAATGAAAGTGTACCTGGTTACCTTTTCCCGTCTGGAAGTGACGCAGGTATAAAAAATGTTTAGATCAGTAATCCTGTCAGAGCTCAACGTTTGTTATCAGCACACACTTTCTTTTAATATCACTTTAGAACACTTCCTGTAATGGATTCACAATGTCATCTCCAGAACATCAAACAATTATTAAAACGTGTGCCATCTTTTCATCACTGGAGAACAGAGAGGATTTAGGAAGTTCCTGCAGGGCTTTGTGTTGCCTTAAAGTGACGTTTTTTTTTTTTTTTCTATTGCCTTTAAGATCAAGTCCCCAATCTACTGCTGTTGCAACTTAATGAGAAAAGGAAAATGAAATCATTTTCAATTAATTAAATTGACATCCAATATTAACATATCTGAGGTCACATTGAACATTTCAGTGATAATAAAGAAGCAGATACAAACAGGAAAACAGGAATGTTGATGGGTGGGTGGAGGTTTACTGGCCTAGTTTTGAGTGGGACCCTATCAATCAATGTGGTTGGCTTTCGAAAAGGAGGACATATAGGGGAAATTATGAAGATAATCTCCAAGATAGTATCAAACGTTCAAGTCCCGAGATAATGTGCAACCGTATACCATTTTGGGAGCTTAAAGGGAACTTCTTAATATGTAAATTTGCCAGCTGCCTAAAAGATGTGAGTTCAAATTAAAAAGTCACAAATTGATTTTAAATTTGAACTACTTAATTGCTTGTATGTCAATTACCATCCAATCCATATTTTTAAAGCACCATCTTCAGTGTACTTAATCCAATTCAATTTATTTAAACAGCACTTCTTTTTTTTTGATAAAGAAACAATTCCCACCATGCTGTACGGACACATAACCTAATGAGTCCCATCTCGGCTGCATGGTGGCACAGTAGTTAGCACAGTGGCAAGAAGGTCAGGATTCAAGTCTCGGGTCGGACAAGGCTTGAAACATTGGTCTTTCTGTGTGGAGTTTGCATGTTCTATCTGCGTATGCATGGGTTTTCTCAGACTTTTAAAAAACATGCATGTTAGGTTGATTGGCCACTATGAAATTACTACTGCACATATGAAACCCTGAACATGTGAAGGTTCGGGGTTGTGTGTGTGTGTGTGGCCCTGCTATAGACTGGCAACCTATTCAGGGTGTACTACGTCTCTCACCTGAAATCAGCCAGGATAGGCACTGGCACCCCCCTAACCTCTTTAGGGATAAGCGGTTCAGAAGACGAAACAAGTCCCATCTCATGCTAAAACAACTTTTCTGAGCTTTCCACCTTTTAATATTGATCATTCAGCGGTTTTGAAACTGTGTTTGTGCCTCCCCGTTTTTGTGAGTTGGACAGAGGATGCACGGTTCATTCGGGTTATTCATCCTCTGTACCCCACTCAGGAGTGGAACAAGCGGTTAGAGGGAGAAGTGGATGTGCAACAGTCAGTCTTTCAGATTTCCTGGTCTGTGATAAAGCTCTATAAAGCTGTACATTTCAATAACTAAAGTGTAACGGATGTTCTAAAACCCAAATTGTGGTTGTTTATGTGCATAAGATACAATAAAAAGGAAGTGTTATTTTATATGGGATGATAATTATTTTTGACTGTATTTGAGAATTTTTGTGCCATTGTGCCTCTCCAAATTACTATTTCACTTCCCATCTTCTGGCTGCAGTGAAAGGCTTGCCAATGCCAATACTGAGACAAATCAGTAAACACGAGGCCTCCAACCTATCACTGATGAAATTACAATTAGGGTGGTGTTGCTTTCATTGCCCAACAATTAGCATGTCGCTGTGGGTTTTTCATATAATTCCATTCATTACAGCTGCTAGAGGCACATGTGAAGGTTCAGGGAAAAATTACAATGCCTTTCCAAAAGCGAAAAAAAAAAAAAGAAACACAGAAATGTGCAGCTGCTTGCTCTAAGACAGCAAAGATTTATTCTCTGTACGAATCACATTGTGTAAATGTGACATGAGCTAAATATAGTCTTTAGCTCTTCTCCTCCATGCTCACCCTTATTTGCATGCAATCATTTGTTTGATTTGTATCAGCACACAGAATCTGGACAGAAGCGATCCTTTGGGCTCTTGAGAATGAGCCAGAACAAATAATGGTCTGTTGCACAAGGAGGACGATAGGGAGGACTTATCTTACAGCGAGGAGCTCCCTTAAAAAAAAAGAAAAGCCGTGAGCGAAGGAGGAATAAGAGCCAAAGGCAGGCCCCACTCACCCAGGCTCCTGCACTATTTAAACATGCACTTCACATGTCTTCTTGTTCTTCTAAAGCCTTTCACATGCCACAATGGTCCCTATCACTGCCAACAAAACACTCTTAACTTATTCATTGAAAAAACAGTGGTTAAATAATGGCTGTATCCTGCAGGACATGGAAATCCACAGTTATAACCAGGCTGGACTGCTGAATATAGCAAGACCAATTTGCAAATTTATTGTTTAGTTACAATCAATGCATTCAAGACTCAAAAATCTCAGGCCAGTCTATTGTCAATTTAACCTTAAATCAGTGGACCTGCAACCAGTGCATCTTAAACAGGTGATCTCTGACACTTTTCTTAAAACTAAGTTGGATGTATTTTTATGTTAAATAACTTGTGTTAAAAGTGAAAAAGAGTAATGGCAACCCAAGAAAACCTTGTGCTATCAGACTGATTAGACACAATGTCATTACTATGATCAAAGCATGCAGAAATCCCCACAGCCCATCTCATTTTAACATGATTAGTGTCATTCCTTATTTGACAAGCCTGCCAGGGAGGTAGAACCAACCGGGGGCGGGATCACTCAGACACCAATTATTTCTACTGAAGCTTTAACTATTATCGTTTTTTTATTTTTGGAAAATACAACTTTTTATTTGCATAAATTTATACTGTAATGTAAAGAAAAAAGTTTGTAACAGTCAATTTGTTAGATGAAGAACATTTTGTTTTGATCACTCAGTAGTTCCTAGAAATTGTTTAGAGCGTTCATAGAAATAGACTTCAGCGTATTTGTTAGACTTCAGTATGAAATCTTGTCATTTTATTGACAATCAGGCAGGGTTGTCTAATGAAAAAGTTTGCACGTTGGTTTGTTTATTGTAGCCATAGCAACATTATTTTCTTCTCCTCTGCCTCTTGGTGGCATGCGCTACCATCTTGCAAAAAAAAAAAGAAAAAAAAGCAACATGTCAAAAAATTTTCTTCTAGCCTTTAAGGCCAAAAATCTGGAGTAAAAACATCCAGTTTTAATATCAAGTCAATAGTATGGATGTGTCTTTAAGTCTTGCGTGAAGTTGCGACCTGATTTTGCATCTAGACGTGTGTGGGATTTGTGTGTGCATGTAGGACACCACCAAATGTTAAAAATCTGAACTTTTTACTTTTAAACAAGCAGCATAAAACCAATCAGACTCTGCAGCTATGTTAGCATTCTTCAAAACACATCTGTTCCAATCACTTTGTATAGGAACTGGTCATTGAAAGCTGGTATCCCCAGCACCCCAAATAGGAAGACCCCTTAACTTCAACAAGTCCAACATACTTTAAATTCAAGCATACTTGATGTCACTAATAAACACGGTTTCTATCATAATGTATTTTGCACCAATACTTCTTCTTCTTTCGGCATTTCCCTTCAGGGGTCGCCACAGCAAGTCAGTTTCTTCCATCTAACCCTATCTGCTGTCTCCTTTTCGGTCACGCCAACTATCGTCATGACTTCCTTCACTGTATCCATGAACCTCCTTTGGTCTTCCTGTATGCCGCTTTCCTGGTGGTTTCAAACCCAGCATCCTTCTGCCAATGTACTCGGTCTCTCTCCTCTGCACATGTCCAAATCATCTCAATCTGGCCTCTTTGACTTTATCTCCAAAACTTTTAATATGTGCTGTTCCCCTGATATACTCATTTCTGATCTTGTCCTTCCTGGTCACTCCCAGAGAGATCCTCAGCATCTTCTTCTCTGCTACCTCCATCTCTGCTTCCTGTCTTTTCTTCAGTGCTACTGTTTCTAGACCAAACAGCATGGCTGGTCTCTCCACGGTTTTGTACACTTTCCCTTTCATTTTAGCTGAAACTCTTCTATCACACATCACGCCTGATACTTTTCTCCACCCATTACAGCCCGCCTGCACACGCTTCTTCACCTCTTTTCCACACTCTCAATTGCTCTGAACTGTTGATCCTAAGTACTCAAAATCTGCCACGTTCTTTATCTATTCTCCTTTGCACCGATACTGTTTATTTGTTAATATTTTTTCTTACTCTCTTATATTTTTCTTTTTCATTGTTACTATATATAGGACTATTTCAAGAATGTCTCAAAAATAAAGTGATAGCGCTATCATTTCATTTGGGAAGAATAAACAATTAATGTTTCCAATTCTTTAAGATCTTCAGATAATGTCAACTACAGCATGTCTCCTTGGTAGCTGCAATAAAAAAAAGGCATTTATAGTAACTTGAACAATAAACTTTTATGCAAACAATGACTGACTTTTTAATGCTTTTTAAATTTGCAATCCAGTTCTTCAATCAAGGATTTTTTTAAGAGCTGCAAACTCTTTCTTAGAAGACACTTTATACAAGGCTGCACAAGCTGGATGCTCCAAAATTACACCACAGTTGTAGATGTGGTGGCTTAATTTTTTAATGTGACGTTTTTTTGTGATGTGCCACAACTCACAACCAAAGGTACCAGATATATTTTCAACCATTTTTTTTTATTATTAAAAGCTTATTAGAATGTGATTTGATATGCATTCCAAATGAGATTCACCAAATAGATTGTATCTGCAAAAATAATCGATAGTGGTGTTTCTGAAAGCAGCCGAGCGGTAAAAGAAATAAAAAAAATTTCACACATTACGCTTCAGTCTTATCTTTTCTAACTTCACGGGGTTTTACATCACATTTTTCCTCCAGATGCTTTGGGGGAACAGTGCACTTAAATTATCTTAACAAATGTTTAAAGTTAGAGGTCCCCATGCTCCTTCAAACACTGATATCACAGGGGTGTAAATTCTAATGCTACCATTGCTCTTTTTCCTCATTTGACTGAATACCCAGGCTTTTATTTTTATTTATTTTTTTAGAATTGTACCACAAATGTGATTAAGCCAGAGACACATAGTCTCTGTCTTAGAAGGCCTGCACTTGTTTGGACCATTTTTTAGGGTAAAAAAAAAGGTCTTCCTTGATAAATGACCCAACTTAGCCCTAAAGTGCAAGGAACAAAAGATGGAAAGTTTCAGATTAATAGAATATTCTCTGCATCGTTTATTCACACTAATTTTTTTCCTCATTCTAGATCCAGACAAGATTAGTGATGTGATGGTCTGACAGAACAATTTGCTCCACTCATCATAAAACACTATGTAGCAAGAACGTGTTACCATTGCTAGTTTTATGTTAATTTTAACTTCCTAGGAGAGTGGTGTTTTAAAGGCTAGCCTTGAGATGTACTTTGTAGTCTTATGGACAGACTGTCTTCTTCAGTTATGTTACAGGTTGTAATTATTACTAACCCTAAATGAACGAGCATTTCGTTTTAGTTTGTCTAGGCAGATATCGACTATAGAAGGTAAGAATATTGGGTGTAGGTGTTTGGATATATTTACATGGCTGAGTGATGCAACTTACCCAGAGGTAGCCTTGAGGTAAGGAAGTACTTGCTGCAGAGAAGCCCAACAGTGCACAATGAACAGGGTTGTGGAGGGCTGTTTCAAGCTTGAAAGATAAAACACACAAACAAGCAAATTCTCATTAAAAATGCATTTTGAATCTCTGAACAAGTCTTAAGAACAATGAAACTTTGTTTCCTTTTCATTGACACCTATATGATTTGGTATTTTGGGTATCAACAAATATTATACAGAACGCAGAAGTTATAAATCTAAAGTTCCTGAAGGAGAACATTCTACCAAATGTCTTTGTCCTTCAAATTAAGTGTACTCGAGGAAGACACCTCGCCCCAAAATTCTCCCGCCATTTGCGCTGTCCTGGCAGCCTGACGCGAGGTATTGCAGCACACAAATTTTCTTGTTGAGGAATAAATAAAGTACATTAAAAATAAAAAAAAATAATACTTAAAGATTAAAGTTTGGGACTAGAAAAATCAATATGTACTAAGAGAGGTTTGTTTCATCTTCTAAACCACTTATTCATAATGAGATAGTGGAAATGCCGGAGCCTATACCGGGTGATTGCAGGCAAGAGGTAGGATACATCCTAAACAGGTCTGTCAAAGTCTGTCGCAGGGCTACACACATTCACAACCACACACGATTGACACACACACTCATTCTTAGGAGCAATTTCACAGCAGCCAATTTAACTAACATGCATGTTTTTGGAGAGTGGGAGGAAACCGGAGTAGCCAGAGGAAACATGCAAACTTTAAGCAGAAAGACCAATGTTCGAAGCCTCGTTCCACTAACTTTCTTGCTGGGAGGCCACTTTTCTCAACCAGTACACCACCGTGCAGCCCGTTAAGAAAGGTTTTAATTTTTATTTTTAGTCTTTCACCTGGACAAATTACATTTTTAACTTGGACATTAGTGTTTTTGTAAAAATCTAAGAATAAACAGCAACTTGTTAATGAGTCTTTTTTTTCAAACTAAATCCATTACCATAAACTGTATTTCATATCTAAATTTCCAGCTTGCTAATTTTCTCTGTAGTTGCATTTACTCGATTTGAAATTCCATCAAACATTTAAATTACATGTAAATTTGCCTTTCAAAATATTTGAAGTAATTACATGCTCCTGAGTTTTTCCGCTTGATATTAATGAATCATTAAATGTAAAACGTCCTCTCGCAACTGCTAGCAAAGTTTTTTTCTTTGCGGCTCCAAATGGCTATATCTCAGCCATTTGGAGCCGCGAGAAATAACTAGACAATAGGCTAAAACTGTGTGTTTATAGATTAAATCTACAAGCCGGTGTGAGTTAACATCTCCCATCCAGTAATTTGAACACCCAGTTCTTGGCTGTGGATTTTGTTCTCTGCCACGCCCACATTCCAACAGAAGCAGAAAGTGTTTTTTACAGCTGAAGTGCATGCACTGTTGTACACTTGTAAAGTACTAAATACACCAAAATAATAAAGTAAAAGAATATGTATATAATATATATTTACTAACTTAATACAGCCTCAAGATAAGATTTATGCTGTGCTGTGCATATGCCTCGGGGACAGGATTAAGTAGGGAGCGAGAACAGGGGGAGGATTTTCTGTTTTAGGAACCAAAGTGAAATTGCATAAATGTATTTAAATGTTTTGGGGTTTTTTTGTGAAATATTTCATTTCTAAGCCGCCAAAAAGTACCATGTTTATTTCAGGCTAAGCTTTTTTCAGGCTTTTCAGGCTAAAAAAGTTAAGAGTTGCATAATCACTATTTAAACAGCTGAATCTTTAGTAAAAGATAAGATCAATATCCCTTATGAAAATAGAAGGTTTGTTTTCTTGAAACAGATCGACTGCAGTTGGCATTTTCAGGATGAAGCCTCTGGGTAATAGCACATCAAACAACATGTTTGTTCCACCAACAAAATAAGAATGATGATTGCTTTGACATGAAACAGGCCATGTGGCAGACACAACCGCTAATTGTGTATTGTTGTGATGATGGGGGTTAGATCCAGGTGTCGTGGCGTGTTTGAGAAGGTGAAGAGTAACTGAGAGCGAGAAGAGCATCACGTCTTTAGCTGTCATCCTTTGTGGCAGCATGCATCAATCTCGTGTAATTTACGACTACCGTGATAAAAAAAATCCCCTTTTTCTATTTTTTTAAAGTGTTTGCATAAACAAAATTAAGGGAAAAGAAACAGCACTAACAAAGAGGATCCCCCTCACACCACACCTCCTCCATCTGCACTGTGAAGCTATTCCTCCACCGCCTGCTCCTGCCACATCCATTCAAATTCATTCCACAGATGCATGGCTCTTCCTCTCTATCAATCTCTCTGTTCTCATTTCTTTTTCACCATCCCTCACACTTTTTTATGCAATGCTTTTACTTCTTTCATTGTTTTTGCTCTCACTTTTCCCGACCCTTGAGGAAAACGTTTTAGATCGGCAATTAACCAGCAGCTGTAAACAGTGTATAGGAGAAAAAAAACTTGTAGTTAAAAGAAAGAGGGCAATGTTGTTACTGGAGGGATGGAAACACTATAATGTAACGTAATGACAATTTGCTGCTGGATAAATTTTATTAGTCACCTGAGAGTAGCAGGAATTCTAGCAGGCGAATCTTCCTGGAATTTCAGAGCCTTGTATCTGTATAACTCTCATAAGTGGAGTCTGACCCACTTCTGAGCGTTCTACGCTATAAGCTGCCATTCCAAATACACATTTTATGTTTGCAAATTTGAAGATGCAGCCAATACACTCTGAAGAAAGTTTCAAGTGTTTTAAGCTCTGCCCTGACTCTGGGACTCAAACCCTGACCTTCTTGCTGTGAGGCCAAAATGCTAACTGCCACCAACGTCCCTTATGACAGTATTTTAAAATGAAAATAAATACGGTACATTTTTGCACAATTTTACCTTTTTTTGGCAGCGTAATCTACCAGCATTTTACCCAAATATTTTTTCAATCAGATTTTAGTGAGATCCGTTAGAAATATCTCACCACCACACTATAGTACATTAAACAAGGTTATTTAATGCTGCAACAATAATATATGAAGTCTGATATGATTAATGAATGAAAATGAATCAATAATTGCTTTCATAAATGATGCAGATAATGAGTGTGTTAATGCAGACATGTGATTTGTGCGGCTGCTTAAATGCAAAATATGCAAAAACACAATCCAACAGAATTGAATTGGATTAAAAAAACAAACAAAACTGTGGATCCACGTGATCACACACAAGAGTCACTAATTATTTCAACTCAGTGTATTTGGAATATTGATATTACAGTCAATACTGCAATAACATTTAGAATTAAGGGGTGTCTGTGTAAAGAAACAGGATAATATTAAAATGATGTCCACAATTTGAAAATTGCTATTCTCATTTCTGAAATATGAATAACAGAGAAAAGACTAGATGTGGTTTCAGTAGACCATTATCTTTTTATAAATGATACTGTCATACTGACTGCATAAAAATCATTAACCTCTTTCCATTTAGGATAATTATTCAATGCACAGAGTTATGTAATCATTTCTAAAAGTCAGATAATCAATTTAACTAAAAAGCCTTTAAGTGTCACATAAAACCGCATTTTCTAAGGAAAAAAATGCTGTACAAGACTCGAGATGTCAAAGAACACTTAAGCAGGAACAGATTCTGTTCCCATTAAAACACAAACGCTTCCTATGATCGATATGATAAACTAGAAGTCCACGTATTGAGCGTCTTTAAGCAGCCAATAAGCAGGAGCATGGGTGAGCATAACAACAAAGCCTATGCGATCATTTCCACCTGCGAATCTGCAAATTATATCGACACGCACGAAGGAAATGTGGACCTACAGCCACATCCATATCACTGACAATCCTAATGCTAATACGGTATCAGTGAAGCCCCATTTAAAAATCAATGACCTCCACGCTTTCACAAAGTCTATTGTGAGTCTCTGTTATAAAATGGTCAGTGTGCAAAAAGTAGAAAGTGTGAAGCTGAAAGGCTGAATATGTATTCCTCCTGTGTGGGGGACAGGATGAGAGGACGGTGAACGTGTGTGCCAAATGAGAAGTTTTTGATGAAGGACTTTGGGGAAAATGGGAGAAAATGGAGGGAAAAGGCAGGTGAAGTAATTAGAGTGAGATTTGTTGATGTGATGAGAGGGCGCCCTCCCACCAGCTGGTTACCAGTGACTCGATGGTCGACAGAGAGTCAACCCCACCTATAACCCTGAGAGAGTACCAGCCCATATGTTTCTTTTGGAAAGGTGTAGGCTGCATAGAGACATCTATTGCTCCTAGACGTAAAAAAGTAAAATGTGCAATTTAAATCAAATTTTTGTAGGAGTGAAAGGCTGGGAGAGTTTACTGATTTTTTTTTTTTTTTTTTTATCTGCAGTGATAGTTTTCCTGCCAAAACCCAAACTGTTAAATCTCTTGGCTCAGATTGTCAGCAACAACAGTCAGTGATAGTTATTGATAGTAGTCTGATATGATAGGGTATGGTTTTAATGATTCTGTTTTTGGCTGTCACACTATCAGAGTAATGTCCCGTTGGTAAAGATAGCATCCCCAAATCCAATAAATGTTGTGTTACTTCCCAAGGCTACGAAGGTGCACACTTTTTCCTAATGGATTTTTTTTCTTTTGTAAGCACTGAGATGACGAATCTTTGATATGTGGAGGATTCAACACACAACAGATTTGTCGCAAACACTTACCAAAAAGCATCATATTCACAAGGGGACCATAATACTAGTGATGACGAGACACAACAGCCAGCTCCGCATTGTTTGGCCTCCAACACACTTACACAATATATCCGCTTTATTAGAAAGAGTGCTTTACAGTCACTTATGAAATATTACCTTACATGAAACTCCTGACCACACATTTCTGGACTCTTCAAAAGACAAAGAAATATGCTCGCAAATGCTTCATATTCTGCAGCAAAGCCAGCTGAAAAACTAATAAAAATATATTATCTCTATAAATGGCAAGCATTCGGAGAGCTAGATCCTGTATATTAGACCCGGGGAAGGAAATTACGCCCTCAGTTTTTTCTTTTTTTTTTCTAATTCCATAGTCACAGTGCTTTCCCCCAATTCCACATACCAACAATCTTTTACACGCACTAACAAGCACTAATAGAAAACTTCCACTGTTTATTAACTTGTAATTGACTAGTGCCGTTGCTCCATTCTCCCTACAATCTCACCGCCTCAAGCAACTGACTGGACGGCCATGAGGTGAATCATCAGCCAATCTAAAATTACTCACATCCAGACTCCTGGAACAGGTAATGCACACTTAACAAGCCACTAATATGAGACATTTTTCAAACTTGCTGACATAAAGAATAAAAAGACCTGATAAATAAAAACAGGTCTTTATTGCTCAAAATTTGATGAGATAATGATTTTTTTTTTCCAACATCATTTTACAGACTAGCCATGTACGATTATTGTTTTTAAGGAGTTTGGCTCTTGAGTGCATCAAGATAAGCTTCTGTTTGATTTAGTATTAATTCTGCAAATCCCCACTGGAGGCATTCATAGTAGTTGTTTCCAAAAAAAACCAAAAAAAAAACGCTTGTTTTCTTGACTGCTGACGATTGTTCAGTTAAATTTCATTAGAATATGGAATTAAATTAATAGACATTTGCCAATAGGAATTGCAATGCTTAATGCACTGACCTCTTTGACAAGACTATCAGAAATACTGTGAGCTTTTTATGGTCATTGTTCAACAGCAGAAAAGCTGCAGGCATAACAGAATTACAGAGGCTACTACAAATATCTTAAAAAAAGTTGGAACAAAGTCGGAAAAAAGAAAAGCACAAAAAATGTAAGAATAAGAAAAGCGCAAGACACAAATTTCCAAGGATTCGATGAGGATGAGAAAGGTGCTATTGTGTTGTTGATATGGGATGTGGAAGGAGAAGGTGGACCCAAATGCAGGACATAGTCAGTATTTATTTAACAGAAGTAAGGCAAAAGCATAGAATTAATCAAAAAGCAATGTCATTAAGTCCAAAAATATGACAAGAGTTCAATGATAAACTTGGTCAGGCAGCCAGGAAGACCTGGCTCGGAAGGATGGTGATGACTTGTTCAAAAAGTCTAGGGTGATTGCCTTTAAATAGGCAGCAGGTAGAGGGATCCACAGGTGTGTGGCATTAGGATAATGACCGCAGGTGTTTGAGATCTGGGAGAGAGGGTAATGTCCAGGGCTCCCTCTGGTGGCAGGTGAGGGGATCATGACATATTATATGGTATTCCGCATGATTATTGCAAAGGGTTGATACAAATTGTTGCAAATTCTGCTACATATCGATAATTCCCATTGTATTGTGCATTAAACTGTGTGTTTAAAGAACAGTCATTGAACTCTATTGGGGTGTCAACGTAGATCGTATTTTAGTGTACACTAGATTTCCGGGTGGTCAAAATTGATTCCATTTAGAGTTATGTTTATTATAGAATAAAAATAATTACCCAGAACATTTTTGAGTTGTTTGAAGTGATCAAGAAGCTATTTATAGAGACTTGCATAGATTGAGTTTTAAAAAAGACAATTAACAATTAACATAGCTCATAACTTGACCAGCATCACTCTTCGGGTCAAGTTTTTCCCATCAATTTGTCTCTGTTTGGGGTATCTACTGCAACTTGACTAAGCAGATGGTTTGTCCTGTAGAATCATCTGGAAATCCGTTTATTAAAAGCTGCTGGAAATGGAACGAACACTTTAAAATGTGTTCGGTAGATAAGGAGACAACACATCTGTGAATCGCCATGTAGCCATAATTATCTTCAACCAGCCGAAGCAACAAAACGGAGCCTGTTGCTAACCTGTCAGACACATGCTGAACAGCAGTCTGGAGAACAACCAAAACATCTGCTCTTTTAAATGTTTCTTAACCACTTTTGGTCAAGAAATTTTCTCTTCCAATGAAAGCGATGGCATGCATGCTTCTATCTAAGCAAAAGGAGGGGTGAAGAAGAAGGCGTCCCAATGAGGAATGGCCATGGCTAAAACTTTCAAAACTGTAGACACATTGTAAGCTATTTTTTTCATAATTTTGTCCATTAAAGATGCAAAGGCATTAAAACTTTTTATGGTCTCAATATTTTTGTCTTCTCCAGCCTTCATCAGTCAAAAACTAAAGATAAGGTGCACACATTGCACCAATGCAAGGGTGCCAATCTTTTTTTCAGGATGTAAGCTACTTGTAAAATGATCAACTTGACCTAGTGATACATTGTAATTATATTTAATTTGTATTTATACTGCATAGTATTGACATAAATATGCTGCGGATGCCAACTGCATTCAAAATAATTATTGGTATTACAATAACAGTATGTTCCGCTACGTTCCGTCGTCTTCTGCTTTTCCAGGGCCGGGTCGCAGTGGCAACAGCCTCAGACAGGAAGCCCAGGCTTCTCTCACCCCAGCTGCATCATTCGGCTCACCAGGGAGAATCCCGATGCGTTCCCTGCCAGCTGTGAGACATAGTCTCTCCAGTGGGCCCGGGGCGTATCTCTAGGTCTCCTACCGGCAGGACGTGCCCAAAACACCTCACCAGCGAAGTGCTTGGGCAAACCACCCCATCTGGTTTCTCTCGACCAAAGGAGTAACCGCTCTACTCCAAGCTCTTTCCAAAAGGCACAGCTCCTCACACTATGTCTGAGTGATAGCCCAGCAACCTTGCAGAGGAAGAGCCCAGCCACTCGGTGGAGAAAGCTCATTTCAGCTGCTTGTTTCCACAATTTAGTTCTTTCGGTCTACACCCACATCTGGTGACCATAGGTGAAGGTGGGAACGTACAGATCGACTTGAAAATCGAGAGCATTGCTTTTCGACTCAGCTCTTTCTTTACCACAACAGACAGATGTGTGTCCTGATTATTGTAATTGAATTTAAGCTCAGGTTAAATAGATCATATTTGTTATATTTATTCATTTTGTTCCAGATAAAGAGCCTGTACCTTTAAGATAATGTACACAGAATGCTGGCAGCGCTTTTTCACAATTTAATGTTGCAGAAGCTTAAGGTTAAAAAGCTAAAAAATCTTTGACCTCATCTTAACCTGTGGTGAAACAAACAACACTTTCCTAGAGCAAAGAATACATCATGCTTAAGTGTCACATGCACACTATGGAGAAACAGAAGAGAAGAATGTGTTGTTTTGTTGTAAATGGTAAGAATAAATCCAACAAGGAGCTCTGCTGGAGTATAAAACACAAATTAAACAATTGCATAGCAAAGATAGATTACACATTGCAGTTTATTATTGAACATAAACATCATCCCATCTGCTAAAACTTTTTTGGAAGCTTCTGGTTGATCAAAATTAATGTAAAAGGCACACTTGTTCAAATGGCTTGGGCAAGGACTTGTTGAAGAGTTTGAAATCTGACAGTTTAGCATTTAATAATACAATAAACTAAAAACATATGAATACAAAATAGAAAGAAAGTGAAAAATGTTCAACTTAATTGTGATTAATTATGAGGTCAAAAAAACAAGTATTTTATATTTTTCTCCTGTGATATTAACAAAGTTTGATCTATTGAATTAAATTAAATCAATACAAAGCAGAATCCTGGAAACTTAAATTAGTTCTACATAAAGACATTTTTTTCTGTTATTCCTTTTTATAGTCACTAAATTATTCATTTTTTTTAATTGGCAAATATCGAGCACTAAATGGTATAGAATAATTTTCATACATTTACACCTACTGTTTATCTGTTTTTATACTTTGAAAATAAGCTTTTCACCGTATTCTTCAAATTGAATGTTGAATGCGGACATGTTTGATTATATCCACACAATCATGATGGAATGTCTCACCCACCTCATACTGACTGCTTGCAAACTCTCCAAAGAAAGTTAATTTATAGAGGAAAAAAACAACTTTTTTTTCTCCTGCTTTAATATAGCTCACATGGCTTTAAATTTGAGCAAAGTTTATAATAACAAATGTCGTCAGAGTTTGCGCCTTGCGTGCATGAAAGACACTACTCATGAGAAAAAATAACATATTGCAGAGGTTGCAACTAAAACCCTTTACCCACTGCGTGTCATATAATTTTCTGGTGACCATTGATCTGTCACTTTTTCTGGAGTCAATTCTACTTGTAGACCAATGAAAAATCAGAACTGTTTCTCTTGTGAGCTTGAAAATGAAATACAGCAACATTTTATTTCTGCATTCATTTGTATGAACCTGCTTAAAGAGGGATCTTAATGGAAAATCTATATTTTGGAGGTTTCTACCATGGTTGAACATTATTGTCACATCAAAAACATGACTGAAGCGATTTTTATTTTGTGTTAGAATATTTTGAGAGCTCTTGCAAAAACACTAGATGATTCTTGGCCACGGATTTTGTTATGGCCTCAAACAAGATTGCTGTGTCGTGCACACGCCCTGGAAGTGGGATTTTTTATTTTTTTTTTCATAAAAAAGACTCCTTTTTTTTATAATGTGTTTTTATCACAATATTTTGTCTGGAGGAAAGTAGAAACACCAGAATTTAAATGCAGTCTGTATTGTCACGCATAAAAAGCAACCACTGATAGTTCAGTAAAATCATTGCTGCTAGATACTAGAAGCTGAGCAAAGTATGGCACATTGCAGTTCTGTCCTCTGATTCTAGCACTATTACCTGCCAGCTGCTTTGGCCATTTGATGAATCCACATCACCCTGGGCTGATTCCTGGCTTTTCAATCTTCTTGCCCCTTTCGCATCACATTCACCGTTCTCTATTTCCTTTTCATTTGGTATTGTACACCACAAGTTGGTATAGTACGATTCACATGTTGTCCATCTTTCGCCCCCTCTCTCTTACTCTTCTCCATGGGAGTGAGTTATGTCTCAGATTCCTGATGGATCCTGTGTGATGTAGTCCCAAACATCACTAGACTGAGGAGTCCTCCGTGCTTGATCTACCATCATGTTTCCATCAGGATGAAGCTCATCTACTGATTTCTTCAGATATCTAGCTGTAGAGCAGAATGAGCTAATATTTAATGTTCGTCCCAGACAGGGATCCTGTCTTCATATGGATCCCCATGAGGCTTCTTCTTTTTTCTCCATTGCTGTTTTGTTTTTTGTTTTTTTCTGAGTTTTTCTGTTTTTCCTCAGAGACAAAGGACAGTGCATTCCTCACAGGAATAGGCTGATATACTTTTTTTTTTTTTGTGTGTATATGTATATCTAAGTTTGTCCATTTTTTTTCAATCTACGATGTGTAACCTATTGAGACAGTTTTCTTGTGATGTTGGGGTGCACAGATAAAATGAAACTAAGTTAAATGTCTTTATATATATATGTATACATCTTAAAATGTAAACATACATATATAGCTAACAAAATATCCTTGAGATATAACATTTCTTGTGTATTTTTCAGTTTGTTTCTGCCTCCTTAAATCACCCCCACGTCTCAACACAATGTGCTCTGAATTATCAAATTACTCGTCAGAAATGGCAGTGCTCCCAACAACCACTCTTTCTTTGTTTGAGGTGCACCAACGCTGCCACAAGGCAGGCATTATGCAAATCTATTCTATGGTGATAGTCTTAGGTAATGCGAGAAAAGTCTAGATGACAAAGTTTCCTGCAGCTCACAAACGTTTCTCTATAAGACAGATTAACTGTCTTCGGTGCAGACTGCAAAATATATTTCACTCATTCCTGAAATGAATATAATTTTATGAACTATAACAATTTTATGTAAAGCATAAAAATGGTCTATAGGAGTAATTAATCATTGAGTTTGTAGTAATTATGTTAGGTTAACCCATCAACTATTGTACATAAAACGTACATATAAATGAGGTTTCACATCATTTTTTCAAATTTTTCTCACATATTTGCTTTTTGATGCTTTTATACTTAGAATAGTTGAATGAAAAAAAAATACCAGATAACCACTGTCCTAGGGCTGGAATTATAGGCAAGAGGGTCAATGTCTGAAATGGGACCTCAACAACTTTCAAGATGCTGAAGGACCCCACAAGTGGCAAATGCCTTCAACTATCCAATAGCCAACTAAGTGGGCTGCCACTTGAAGGCTGTTCACATTTGGTGCTAACATCTGCTGCACATAATTTGATCACAAGAGAACAATGCTGTGACAGATTGGTTACACATTAAGATACAATCTCTACCAAACCAGTTCTAAATAATTTGTTTTAGAATACTTTCTGTGAAAATTATTTTTGGCTTAAAAGTAACTTTTTTGAATTCTAACTTCCAGGGTCCTTAAAAACTGTAAAACATCAGTGTGAAAACTTGGACGATGAACTGAAAAGCTCCAACTCAACTTACCAGCTAATTTATGCAAAAACTTACACAACAAAGTTAAGCTAATTTGCAGTTGTTTTAGTGCACAGATGGAGGGATGGCTGTGTGTTTTACTTGCAGCACACTTCGTTGTTTTAGCCTGTGGGCACAAGATGCAATCTTCTGCAGCTCCTACAGAGCTGACAGTGATAAAGACAAGCTGGTTGTATTTTTAAATCATTATATTAAGAATGTTCATGTGGCTTCTGAATGTGAAAAGAAACACACTGAGTAGCATGCCTTGGCAAACAGGATGTGCTTTTGAAGTTATTCACCGAGTAATGCGGAATGTACAAAATGTTAAATAATCTCACTTGTAAATGTTTGTGCCGGTGTTTTATCGTGGTTCAAAATAAATATTAATTATTTAACGTTTTTTTAATTCTTGTTTTAAAAAAATTGGCTGGGCTCTCATTCAGAATTAGAGTGTGGAGTTCTGCCATCTGGGAGGAGCTCAGAGTAGGGCCGTTGCTTCTTCTGGTTGAGAGAAACCAAATGGGTTGGTTCAGGAATCTGGTTAGGATGCATCCTAAGTGCCTCGCTGGTGAAACATTTCAGGCACGTCAAACTGGGAGGAGACCCAGAGGTAGGCTCCAGACCTTCTGGGAGACTGTCTTACAGCCTGCTGGGGGAACACCTTGGGATCCTCCCAAGTGAGAGAAGCCAGAGTTTCCCATCTGAAGCCTTAGCGCCCGCGACGCGGCCCCGGATAAGCAGAGGACATCGTAGCGGAATAATGCGATCCACTTTTGTCTTAATCTAACATCACTGCTACATACCTACCATTCTCAGAAACAATTGCAAAACCATCTATATTCACTTTAAATAACAAAAATTGTTATTGCGACCCTGCTCGGGATAAGCGGTTATGGAAGACGAAACAAAATACAAATAGACTGAAAGGAGACTCGTAGCTGAGAATCCCAGCAGAAAAATATACACGACAAGTGGATTGCGACAAGATTAGAAAAATCAGAGGAACATAGTTGCTGAAATACATTGGAGGAATTTTCATCAAATTTATTTTACAGACGTGCCAGATTCAGCATGAGTTTTAAAACTGACAACTCAGACGATTATTACAAATTACTAGATGCCCTTAGGTAAGACTAATCCCAGGTGAAATGGGCTTTAGTGTTGACTTTACATCTAGATTACCTGTGGGCATGTTTATGACTCACTCATGACATAACCAGATGGGGACGGCAAGCTGTTGTTTTCTCAACTATGTTCTAATATAAGAAATTCACCAATGACTCTAATGAAAAAAGACATTTGGATCAAAGATGAAACTAGCAGCTCGGGTTATGATTTTATATTCTAGATGTCACCTTGTGATTTAAATTCCACTAGCATATCCAGGCAGAGATCAAAGGGCCAACCACCTGCTGTGCTTGCAGGCCTACATCACACTCCAAGTATTCAAAGTCACTCCAAGACAATAAAATTAAACCATCCACCCGAGCTCAAATGACAGCCTAGATTTTAACTCTTTAAAGGTTTATTTCCTGTCTTTTAGAGGTGGTTAGGACATGCAGAAAAACCCACATGACTGTCTTCTTATTTTACAAAACCCCCTCTGGACGTCTGCCTCAATTTAATAACCACTGTCTGTACAGTAACGATTCCCTGTCTCCCTTGGCTATGCCACAGATTATATCAGCAATAAGTGGAATGAAGTTGGGGAGAGCTTTTGCATATTGCTGCTCCAAGCCACAGCCCGACATTGGTAGGACATTATAAACTCATATTCATGACTCGACTGAGATTTTCCTCCACATGTCCTTCACTGCTTCTTGCTGAACCGTTGCTGCGCTCCCAACAAATGGGATGCAAATTCACTCAGGAGCCATGGTACACACACACACATACACACACACACACACACACACACACACACACACACACATCCATGAATCTTCCCACTTACTCCTGCAGCAATAATGCTTCCTACTTTGGATTAAAAAAAAGTGTCCAGCGTCTGAATTAATAGGTTCATAAACAGACTGCAGACTAAAAGTTTTGCAATATAGCCAATCGCTTCCATCATTTTTTACTTCTTTTTTCGCCAGAAGTTAAAGACATCAACAACAGAACAAGCCCCCCTAGTTGAGCAGTTTTACAGACCTCAAAGCCAAAAAAATGACATCATGTTTTGTCAGCACGGGGTCTGAGATCAAACTTTTTGTGTACAAGTGGTTGCCTTTAATCCTTAATATCAGATGGCTCAGCATGCAGAACAAAAGGAGTTCTGATTCCAGCTTAATCCTGCCCATGTGGTGATAGCAGCCACTTTGGCTTAAAAAAAAAAAAAAAAAGGATCTGCACATCAAGGAGTATCTCTTGAATTTAAATCACGCATCAATGGATCATAATTATTTGGCAGTCTGTTTTGGGATTATTTTATACCAACTCAAATCGGAACTCCTCCAAAAATGCTAACAGATTTAATAGAGCATTAGTCGTTTTGCCTCAAAATTGAATTTTGATTTAAAAGGACATTTTTTTGCAATCATTTTAACAGACTTTAACAGACAGCAGGTACTCTGGGTTCTATATGCAAAAAATAAATCTACTTGTAAGTTGGCTTATTTGCTTGCACGCTAGATAATCTAATATGTTTGTCACGAGTGGGCAAAATTTCTAGATTATAATAATGCATCAAGATTCCTGATCAAAGAGAATAATAATAATAATGCCACTTAACAGGCCTAGCAAAAAAAAAAAATCTCAATGCGCTAGAAAAGCAAGTAAACATACATAAAGGCATAAAAAAAGGGGTTCTAAATTCAGTAAACACTGGGGATGGGATTTTTAGGCCTCATATCAATTATTAGTTGTGAGAGGTGACTGATTTTTGATGTTTTGAGCCAATATTAATTCGCAAAAAAAAAATGTCTATTTATTTTGAAAAATTCTTAGCCATGGGACTGCATGAAGGTGCAGTGGTTAGTACAGTGAACTCACAGCAAGAAGGTCAGGATTCAAGTCCCAGAGTGAGTGCGAGGCTGAAAAACACTTGTCTTTCTGTGTGGAGTTTGCATGTACTCCCTGTGAACGTGTGGATTTCCTCTCGGTACTCCAGTTTCCTCCCAACCTCCGAAACTCGGTGGAGATGGTGGCTCAGTGGTTAGAGCGTTCGCCCGGGAACCGGAAGTCAACCGGAAGTTTGCGGGTTCGCATTCCACTGAGTGCACATCTAGGGTCCTTGGAGAAGACACCTAACCCCTCGTTTTTCCCACCATTGGCACCGTCATAGGTGGCGGCCTGCTGCGGTGAAATGCAGCACCTAAATTTCCCGGTGAGGGGTTAATAAATTATATTTAAAAAAAATACATGTTAAGTTGACTGACTACTATGAAATTGTCCCTAGGAATGAGTGTGTGAATGGTTGTGAGTAGTTGGTCCTGCAACAGACTGGCGACCTGTTGAGTGTATCCTGCCTCTTGCCTGAAATCAGCCGGGATAGGCTCCAGCAAGCCCCGTCACCCCATTAGCAATTAGTGGTTCAGAAGATGAATTTCTAGTCAACTTAATTGGCCCAAATATCAATCAGTTATCTTGAAATCTCACATTTTTTTAGCTTATTTCTTTGATAAGAATCACCGATTGCAAAGTTAAACACCACAGATAGTGTCAGTGTGCACGTCTTGAATCCAAGTAAGCAAGTCTAACTAATAAGTATGTGTGAATATGGCTTGGTGTAACAAACAAGCCCGGTCTGAGACAAGGAGAAATCAAATGAGAGGCAGGGTTTCTGCATTCTGAACAGCAGCAGATTCTGGATATCTTCTTCCTTATACTGATGTGTAATCATAGAGGATGAATGTAGCCAAATTAGCACATTTAGCAGATCCGCAGGATTCCCCTTCTGGGTGGATAATTCGTTCGAGCTTGCTATCTTAACAACTACAGAGTGAGCAGAAATCCTCAGCCAGAGAAGGAGAACTCTACTCTGAGACAAGTGTGTACGAGTCCCTGTAATTAGGATGTTAACTGTCACCGCCACAAATTGTGCCCTATACAAATGACCTCTCTGTCAATCAGTGGGCGTGGTGTTCCTTTCCGTGGATTAGCAGCCACTAAGCTGCCCTGTTTTGGTTAGAAGGGCAACGAAAAGGCAAAAAATTACATTATTTAAAAACTATAAGAATATTTGGATTTGTAGAGAAGAATAGTCCTGTTTTACGTAAATATGTAAAACATAACGGTGACAAAATATACGTATAAAGGACTTTATATCTTCTTCATTTTTACTATTCAGAAGATTAGAACTGGAAGTCTTGGTTTACTGGATGAAATAATGGTGGAATTCCATCAATGTACTAGAGCACATAAAGGTCTCTGGGGTATTTGTATTGTTTCTTTGAAAATATATCCCATTTATTTCTGTGCAAACACATCAGTAACCCCAACAACCCACGCTAGGTGCACAAAATGTATTGTTATGTTGGGTGATGAGTTGGGGAGAAGGTGAAGATGGCAGCCATTTATTCCACAAAAAATGTCATAGCGGTAATTTTCCATTTGCTGTAAAAAAAAAAATAGAGCTCCACAAAGCTGATATAAAAAGGATATTAACCTTTGCAAAGATTTTTTTTAAAATAAATCCTTTCCAGGTACCTTTTAGTGAGGCCTATAATCATTTTCCAAGAAGTCTAACTCAACGGTAACCTGTTAGTAGCTTCGCTCATGCCAACATTTGTCTCAGCCATCAAATTTCCATTTTATCTTTGTGGGTCTTCCTTTTGGTCTTTTTTAGCTGCTGACATCGGACCTGAATCGTTGCAAAAAAGGTGCAAAGCCAGCAGTTACTGCTTCTTCTTCAAAGTGCCTTCAAATCATTACCCAAGTTCAATAAACTTGGCTGCCGAGGGTGACTACGTATGGCAAAGAGGAGATCTAGATCTAAAAAGAAAGACTGAACTCTGTACCCTTTTGGAACATTAACTGAGATGTTGCAAACTGTCACAACTCCGTGAGACTTGTTCATCATGAATGCCAAAGTTTGACTCCTGCCCTGACCTCACAGAGAGGTCCTCTTTGATCGAGAATCTTAAGCAGCCTGAGATTGTGGCCTGTCATTGCCCACCGTACATTTGACAGTGACAAGTTTGGTGTGCTTGGTTTTGTGAAGCCAAGTCACGGTGACTATAAGGGCCGAGTCATATCAGCTCCAGCGACAGGCCCGCTCTGATCCAGCTTCACACGGAGAACTTTGATTGATACTGCCTGCTTTCTTTATTCTGAATGCCAAAACACTGTCTATACCGACTGCATATGGAAGATGAGCAGAAAAAAAGTTTCCATATCATGCAAAATATCACTTTTCTCATTGTTCTCATTGCACATAAAAAAAGCACAATTTGGGTTTTGAGTATCTCCAAAAATAAGAACTAGGACACTGTTGTATTTCTCAGTTCAAACATGATCTACACATCGGCAATTTTAATGTCTAGGTGAAAAAAGGCCTACGTTGACATTTGCATAAAAGAACGGCAGTGCAATGGAGCTTGAAAGCAGATTTGAGGAATGCTATAAGCCACAGCAGTTGCGTGATCCCTTGCAAATGCGCACAGCAATGTCATAAAAATAATTAGTTCCAAATCTAAACAGTGTAAAATGTACATCACAACACTCCTTTATGAAGTCCCACTGGAGCATACAAACCATGCAAAAACTCCAAAGCATTGGTCTTCACTGTCTTCAAATTTGTCCTTGTTATCCCAGAAAAGCTTGGACAGTATGAATGCACATAAGTGCTGAAATAAAAACTTATTTTGAGAAGTATCCAGTTTGATTCGGAACAACGTGTTGTCTGGAAACCGTCTGGAACATCCTGCTGTTTGTGTGTTCTGTTTGCCAAAAAGACATTACTACCGAGTTGGAAAGTGAGCTGCTTTGCTTCAGTGGATACATGGTTAGAAAGAGCTTTTAATCCACGCTGTGGCATCTTTTCTGCACAAATTATAGAAATGTTTGCTGACTGCCTCTCAAAAAGGTGGGAAAGAACCTTGATGAGTCTAGCTTAAAAACGTGATCTTGCATTGCTGGATGAAATAAACAATAAAAAAGAGGGTTTTTTGCTTTTGTAGAAATTCACCTTCTCAACTTGTTCTTTTTCTCTTTTAATCCACATTTCATAACATGCTTTCTTATTTGTGGTGTGTGACACGCAGCATTCACACATGCATGCCAGAGCTTTGAGTCATTATGTGCGTAAATCAGTCATCCTCTAGACAATTCTATAAATGTACCCATGAACACTGTGTACGTCCTGGTGCCAAGATGCCACTAAACAAGCTCATTTTCTGCGCATGCTGTCGCTTTCATGTGGAGGCTGAATGCTCAGAGCTGTTCTCTTATCACTCCATCAGAGGAAAGACAGATGACACTGTGAGTAGCAGCAACATGGACGCCAGGCGCTGAAAACACCAGCAAACCGAGTAAACAAGTGCAGACCCTCATGACCTCGCAGAGTGCAATTTCAACAGATGGCAAGAAAAAGGAACAACCTACGACATGCTTAATGGATTCAACAGCTTAATTGCAAAACCATTAAAAAAACAGAGAAAGAAAAAGAGACATGCATGCATAAACGGTTATCTGTGTGATCTATGTAAAAGAGTTCAGTGCATTAGGGGTGAGATGTTAGTGGACTTCGCTGGGGTTTTTTTTTTCAGTTGAAACACAGAAGCTAATCCTCTCAAAAAAAAAAAAGAAAAAAAAAAAGAAAGAGAAAGCTAACCCTGATGCAGCGCAAACCCCTTTCCAGTTTGTCATTCCGCACTTCAAAGCATACATGATGAAATCCCCCAAGGTATTAAATGAGCTCTGGCATCTCAGCCATCCTCAACCCTTTCCTCGTCTAATGCCTCATAAACTGAGTCTAGAAACATGTCTTTTTACCATTCCTTAAGTCTCTGCTGCCTCTGGATGGAAAAAAAAGAACCTTTCAGAGCTGCAGAGGAAGCCGTCTAGTGTGAGTCATTATGTTGCAGAGAGGCCACTACTCTATAATATAGATTGCACATGAGCCGGTTGGTAGAGACGGGCTATATGTGTTTGGTTGTGATATATCGTCAACAAATATTTTCCGTTGTAAGAATTGGTCATCAAACAATAAGCACTGAAAAAAATTCTATTGTTGAAACGTGTCACATTGCAGCCAAAAAGGATGGCATATCAGTATTATTGGCAAAGAGTGAAGCTTGTCCAACATGCAAGGAAGAACTATTCCAAAATGGGGCTCTGATTTTGTTATCTGCAAATTTAAATAAATAAAATAATAATAAATGAATTACTCTATTCATCCCTCACCAGGGAAATTTGTGTGCTGCACTCCTTACACCGCAGCAGGCTGCCCTTCAACGGCACCAATGGTGGGAGAAGCGGGGGTTAGGTGTCTTCTCCAAGGACCCTAGACGTGCTCTCCGTGGGACGCGAACCCGCGACCTTCCGGTCCGCGGGTGAAAGCTCTAACCACGCGGCCACCGTCTCCACCGTCTCCACTTAGGGGTTGGGAGGTAGAGGCACATATTGATACCTGTCCGCATGACAATTGGGGAGTGACACACAGTTTAGTGTTTGCACCCAAAATGCATTGTGACGTGATGTTGCAATTTAATTTTTAAAATTGTAAAAATTGCATCTGGTCAGGATGCCCCCCGAGCGCCTTGCTGGTGAGGAATTTCGGGCACCACTACCAGGTGGCGAGCAAGAGGCAGACCCCGGACCCGCTGGAGAGAATATGTCTCACATCTGGCTGGGGAACAACTCAGGATCCTGCCGGGCAAGCTGGAGGATGCAGCTGGGGTGAGAGAAGCCTGGGCTTCCTGTCTGAGACTGGTGACCATGCAACCCTGCCCCGAATAAGCGGAAGATGATGGAACTTAACGAAGAAATGGCTATGGGTATTTATTGGTTGTTGTTTTAAATGGTATTTTACAATTTACCACAAGGTATTATTTAAATATATTTTTAGTCCGCATTGCCCATCTTTATCACTTGGGGAGATTTTTTTTTAAATGTGCGTTTTTTAAATGTGAAAATGCTACAGCATCTATCTGTGTAACTTTAGCCACTCTGATCTCGGTTCAAAAGACTAAATATGAACCGAGTTGGTTAACAGTTTGTTCGGTTGCCAGACTATCAAGTTTCATAGATTCGCTCATTACTTGTCTGTAGACTTCAAACCGAGAAAGCTTCATTTAGTCATAGTGATGTATGCTTGGATTCCCAACAATGCACTCAGAAACAAGACCGCAAGATCAATGAAACATTTCTCTCTAAAAGGCTGTTAGATCTGAGCCAGAGTTTCTGTATGTTCCACAGTTTCGTTCTGATCAAATTGACATCAAACACCAACATGCTGCAGCTGCAAAAAAAAAGATGTTAATTGTTCCGTTTAACAGTCGTTTCTCTTTTGTGTAAAAGTCTGTTTCCCTCCCTGCTTTTGCATCCCGTACTAATCGCTTAACCCGAGCACCTCGAGCCTCCCGTCGGGCAAACTGCCAAATCTGCTCAGTTTCATCTTTCAAAATGGCATAAAGGGCAGTTAAACAGAGCGTGATGTGACTATTTAAACAACAAGGATCAGAATGGAGTTTGTCTATTAACTGAGATTGTGCAGATTGTGTGTGTGTGCATGTGTGTGTGAGAGAGGCCCAATGTCAGAGAGGGATGGGAGAAGAATGAAGGAGATAAATTGAGAGGAGCCAGTCTGCCCCCGCTGTTTTCACTCAGCAGACTTCTGATAAGGTTTATCTCCGGTGCCTAACGACTACGCCCAGTAACACCTTTGCAGCTCCCACTACGTGCACCAGGTTGCACAGTGTTGCATACGGCCAGCAGTGTACAGAGCTCCGTCTGGTGACCCATGCTTGTTGTTCATGCCATGTCGCTCTGACACTTCTATTCTGCGGGAAATAGCTTCTTCGTTTTCATTCACGTCTCTTTTAATCTGCGGTTTTCTTTTTTTTTTTATTCTCCTTTTCTTCATCCTTTCTACTCACTGTAACTCAGATTGGCAAAAAGAAGCAGTAGGAGCTATGGAGATTTGGCACAGCAACGGGTTGTGTCTTCGAGGCAGAGGAGGAGGCCAAGATTGAGGCATGGAGAGACGGAGAGAGGGACTGCTGCTGAGCTAAGCCCCTAATCACAGTGTGCTCTGCGTGAAGGACTTAAAGTCACTACATTTAATGCTACCTTCTCTTTAGCTAAAAAAGAGAAAAATATGCCTCTTTTGCTCTCTGATACCCCCATTGGGTTAGCATTCCTACCCAATGCACATGCACTGGAACCGAATTGGAAAACTTTACGGACCAAGGAACCATTTAGACCTGTTTTCTTGTTTTTTGTCGGAAAGAAAATACTAGGAGTCGCAAATACTATTTGATTTCTCAAACAAAGCTAACATCTTACAAATTATATGAATTATATTCTATCATTATCAACCTAAAGATAAATGAAGGCAAAACTAAAACACTCAATAATCTTTCCGCTTGCTTTTCTATTTCAATAAATTGTTTTATACTGTAAAGAACAAAAAAAAACGTACATTTTTGTATTTATTTTCAAAGTGTTTCTTTTTTTTATTGCAGGTTTCAGGGCAGCCAGACTGAGATGGTTTGGACATGTGCAGAGCAGATAGAGAGAGTACATCGGAAGAAGGATGCCGGGTTTGGAACCACCAGGAAAGAGGCCCTGAGTAAGACCAAAGAGGAGGTTCCTGGATACAAAGAAGGAAGACATGAAGATGTTGGTATGACTAAAGAGGATGCAGCAGATAGGGTTAGATGCAAGAAACTGACTTGCTGTGGCGACCCTTAAAGGGAAATGCCGAAAGAAGAAGAAGAAGAGGGCAGCCTAAGTGTGCCTGATGTGGTGACTATGTGATCACTTTCAGGCTTCTCTAGTCTGGTCTGGTCTTCTATCATTAAACTCATAGCCGATTTTAGTGTCCCCAGGCTGCTCTGTAACAGTCTAATAAAATGAAATCCACCTGCAGATTAGCAACGTAAAAGATTATTAGGAGCTTGATGCTAGATTAGCTTCGCACCACACGCTCAGAACAAACAAATTTATTATGAACTGAACTTCATCGATTCTATCAGAGAGAATTGAGAATCTTCAGGAAATTTTTATTATTATTCAGAAGTCTACATTAGAGCTTTTTAAAAGCTCTTCTAAGGACATTTTTAGTTTTTAAAAAAAATGATAGATACTAAAACTTTCATATTGTGAATCTTAAGCACAGATATCATTATTCTTAAGTTTGTTTTTCTTGTTTAGTGAAGTTTAATTTTTACATTCATTTAATTGTTTTTCTGTATTTTGAAACAATATCAAATGAAAAGTGCGTTATAAATAAAAATAGCTATAGTAGCTTATGCATAGGGCTGTATGAGGTAGTAGTGGTTAGCACAGGGGTCTCACAGCAAGAAGGTCATGGTTCGAGACCTGGATGGGGTGTGAGGATTGAATCACAGCCGTTCTATGTGGAGTTTACATGTTCTCCTCATGTATGTGTGGGTTTTCTCCAGGTACTCTGGTTTCCTCCCATGCTCCAAAAACATTCATGTTAGGCTGATGGACCACTTTGAAATTGCCTTTAGGAATGTGTGTGTGTGTGTGGCCCCCGCAATAGACTGGAAACATGTTCAGGGTGTACCCTGCCTCTCTCCTGCAATCAGTCGGGATGGGCTCCGGCACTCTCCGCAACCCTATTAGGGATAAGCGGTTTTGAAGATGAAATGAAACTTATGCATAATTAATCTATCTGAGCCAATAAAATAAATTAAAAATATATATATACATTTTTCTTATAATTTAATTTGGAAGTTTGTTGTCTATAAATAATAATTTAAAAAAACTAAACCAACATTGACATGAAATAAATTTCTTGGTAAAAAAAAAGTTGGGGAGTGACACACATGCTGTGCTGTGTGCAGATGCCCCATTCGGGGGGGTATGAAGCAGGACCTTGAGCAGATCCTCAGAGATAGCCAGATCCCTCTTGCTCAAAGGTGGTAATTGATGTGGCTGAGCATCCACTGAGCTGAAACAAGCTTTTGTTAAATTTTCCTACATCTCCAAGAACTTTTGATAAATCCCAGCTTTAGGACTTTTTAAACTACCGTTTAACCTCACCTCCACATCCAGACTAAGGGTTAGTGTCTAAGTTTTAATCTAATAGTGAAACATTGATTAATGCTCAGGCATTTCAGTGCCATTAAGGTAATTGCATGATCACTTTCTAACATCTTCCCCTGGTGGACAAGGTAATCTAGCTTCCTCCCACCACCAACTAGCTCAATAAGACCATAACTACATTATAGCTATAGAAAAAGTAGTTGGAAATATAATCTTTCAACCTCTGCAAATTGATTTCAAACCATTTTCACAGACTTGGAAAGCCCTCTAAGTCAATCTCCCACCTGTGCTGACCACTTGCTCCAGCGGAAGCTTCCTGGTCTTAACAGCTTGTATTGATCAGAAAGCAACCTAAAACGATGCTCTGTGTCATTTTGTAATATCGGTAGACTGTAGTTTTGAGTGAGATCATCATGATGGTCCATTTATATCTTCTTGGGTCAAGGCGAATGGCTTTTGATTCCGTTCAACAGGAAGTGACCGTATAGAGAGACACAATAAGCTCCTTTGACAGGATCATTTATTAAAGCCAGAACTCTGCTATGTCAACGGACCGATGGCTGGTTCAAGACTAAATTAATGTCAAAGAAAGTCAAATTACTTGGACATGCTGAGCAAGTGATGGACTTTTTTCCTGAAACATAAACACTGACATTTAAGAAATACAGATTGTATCGAGGCATTTGGAGCCAGTGTTCATTTGGCAAGCTCACTGTGAAGCAATGAAGCAGTTAAAACTGTCATTTGTTCCACTGTTTGTTCATAAATATGCCACCACTCATTATTCACTGATATCAATACTGTTGCTCTTCCAATTAAGCCTACAAACACAGGCATTAAGAAAAACAATTTTTATTTGATGTCATTTCACAAATCTTCTTTATCTTTTGGCTGTTAAAACATTTAATTCTGCTTTTCCTCCTAAATAGTTCACACTTGTTTAGTTTGTCACAGTTAAACTATAAAGTACTCATAAATACTGCAACCAGAAAGCATGAATAATGTCGCAGTTTTTTAACGGTATTCTTTAGAGTTCTGCAGTCCAGATCTGCAACCGGTCGCAGATCTCGATAGATCAGAGTTTCGAAAACTAACCCTAACGCTAATTCCAATAGAATTATGGCAGGTCACAGATCTTAAAGGTTAGATCATCTGGAAGGGAGGGAGAGCATTCTAGGCATGCACAGAGGCGCAAAGTCGCCTCTGTGCATAGATCTTGATGGTCGCAGATCTTGTCAGGACAATGGATCGACTCAAGTTTCCAAAAAATCAGAAGGTCAGAAATAAAACAAACACAACAAACTGGTTAATTAGGGCTTTTAACCATTTTTTGGTTTGGTTCCCACCACCAGGAAAGAGGGCTAGAGGAAGACCAAAGAGGAGGTTCATGGATCAAGTGAAGGAAGACATGAAGATAGTTGGTGTGACCAAAGAGGATACAGCAGATAGGGTTAGATGCAAGAAACTGACTTGCTGTGGCGACCCCTGAAGGGTAAAGCCGAAAGGAGAAGAAGAAGAACCATTTTTGGGTTTCAAAGTAATAACGTTGAATTTATTGTTTGTTGCGTATTTAATAGATTTGAACTTATTTAAACTTACGTTTTTATTCATCTATTAATTTGACCACATCAAATATAAAGCTGTAGAATTGGATCAGCTAATATTTAATAAATAGTGCCAGGTATATTGTTTGTTTATCCTGGAGATCTCTCCTTCATGTGGATCTCCATGAGGTTTCAATTTTTTTTTTCCACTGCCAGTTTCTAGAATTTTTTCCTTACTAATGGGACAAATCGATGCTGAGTTTGTTTAGTTAATTTTTATTAATAATTGTTTATCTTAAACCTATATTTTGTGTATATTTTTTCTTTGTTCATTTTTTTTTTTGCATATTCTTCTATTTACTGAGAGAAGTTTGTTAAGATATTTAAGTTGTAATATTTTGCTATACAAATACAATTAAATTCAGTTAAACTACTTCGTCTATATCTGAGTTGCAAGCAATACTGGAGTCGATCCTGGTAAATAAGCAGGTGAGAGGCAGGGTACACCCAGAATAAGTCACCAACTTGTCACCAGGCAACTGAATTTTTCTTGGATCAAAATACCGGTACATCAATTTTACACTTCCCTAAAAATATTGTAATACCATAAGCGGATGGATTAATTACATACTGTACTATCATTGCAGGAGGCATGGTCGGAGCCATGGTTGGAGGCATGGTGGCTTGCAGAAGCAGTGTGAAGAGCCCCATTTGGGGCGTGCGACCTTACAGAGTACTTCCCATGTGTGCATTGGTTTCTTTGGCATTCTCCCACCAGCCAAAAAAAAAAAATGTTAAGTTAATTTGTCAATGTAAATTGCAGCTCAGAGTGTGTGAGTGTGACTGTCTGCATCTCTGTTTGGTCCTGCGGCAAACTGGGAACGTGTCCATGGTGCACCTGCCTCTTACCTGTTAAAAGCTGGCATACACTCCAACCACCCTGCAACCCTGAGCCAGTTATTCCGCTTTAGGAAATAAATGTCATTTCTAAATAAAAGTTTAAATATTTCCAAAGACAATGAATAATTCTTTCAGAGTTTGTAGACATTTGGGGGATAAAAACTAAGCTCATGACTCATAAGCTGAAGCAAACACATTGCTATGCTTTGCATAATGATTTTAAGTATATCAAGAAGTTGTGTTGATTACTTCTTAATATTAGAAGTAATAATCTACATGCCTCGAAGACACAACCCGTTGCTGTGCCAGACCAAGGTGAACACTACCAAGTATGGACAAAGTTTATAAAAGAGATATCTGCTTCCATTTTATTCCGTGCCGTTTTGTTGTGTTCCATGTATTCAGAGCCAGGTTGTGGGGCCAACAAGCTCAGACGGGAAGCACAGGCTTCCCCTCACCCCAGCAACATTCTATGTACAGGAGGATCCCGAGACGTTCACCAGCCAGCTGTGAGACATAATCTCTCCAGCGGGTCTAGGCTTGCTTCTCGGTCTCCTCCCAATGGGGTGCTCGGGAGGCATCCAAACCAGATGCCTGAAACACCCCACCTGACTTCTCTTGACTCGAAGGAGCAACAGGTCTACTCTGAGCGCCTCCCTGATGGCTTCTCACTCTATCTCTGAGTGAGAGCCCAACCAACCTGCAGAGGACACTCATTTCGGTTGCTTGTATCAGCGATCTCATTCTTTCTGTCCACCACCCACAGCTGGTAACCATAGGTGAGGGTGGGAACGTAGATCGACTGGTAAAACAAGAACTTTGCTTTTGGCTCAGCTCTTTCTTTACCACAACGGACTGATGCAGCATCCTAAATATTTTATTTTCCAAGAAAAGTTGCAATAGATGTATGAAAAAGATTGAAGTAAATTATTTAACTATAAAATGGGAGTTCTTTGGGAATGCATTTGATAAAAAAGCAATGAAATAAACAAAATCAAACAATTCTGAACATCAAATAACAAAGATTTTGCTACTGCAGTGTGGTCTCTAGAGCGAGATGAATTAAATGTTTAAAAAGAATGAAAAGAAAATGACTGAAAAAGACAAATATTCTAAAAAAAAAAAGATAAAACTAGAACTAAAGCAAAAGTCTTTCATTTCCCAGCAGGAAGTACACAAGTAACTTAAAAAAAACGCAAACAAGGAACACACAAGAAATCCAAAGGATCCACTTTGTTAGAAAAGAACTTTTCAAAAGCACCGAAACACATCAATGCGAACGGGATTCAAGGAAAATATGAAAATGCTGAGGTCAAGCTGTATAAAGAGGTCTTCTAACAATATTAAAAAGTCATATATTCCAAAAAGAATATGAAATCAACATTCATGGAACAAGAAGAGGTTACAACGGAATTAAAATAGGATGATGATACGAATGTTCTATCACAAATTGATTTTAGAACATTTTTACCTTTCTCTCCGAAGACTTTGTGGCGAAAACAGGCATGTAGCAGGCTAGTAGCGGACACCAAAATGGGGCAATTGTCTTCCCTTCATCTTCTCCACATAACCACCCTGGAGAATTTTCCTCTCCTGGAATAGAGAAAAAAAAAACTTATTTTTTTCACTTCTTTTTTTATTGTACAGATTCGGACGTATGCTACATTTAACCAGAAAAAAAAAATAATCCAAGAGACATTTTATGACCTCAAGTGATAATGTGAGTGGTGTTATCAGCATGTGAATCGAATAATCATCCAGAGACATATTCTCTGGTTGTGTGAGACAGGGCCAGTGGTGATTAAACTCAAACTTAATCAGCACTGAAAGTGTGTCCCAACGGCAAAAAAGCAACTGCTGGCTGAGACTTATGAGACCGAATTTCTCTTCTATGCTGTCGTTGCTCTGAGCTTTACAGCAGGCGTCCCACTGACAAGTAGCAAATCTACCAAAGTACTCCCATTATGTAACTGTGGATTCATCAATTATAATTCACTGTAAGCAAATTATGACTCCAATTTAATGCTTTGCTCTGATTGCATAAGATCCTCCTTTAAAACAGTCACCACTTCAGCTGGAGTTTGTCTTCTACATGCAACCAGGGAGGCCTGATATCGATATTCATTCATGCAAATTATGAAAAAAGGAAAATTGGTTGCAATAATTATGCTAGTGGCAGAAAGGAAAAAAAAAGAAAGAAAGAAAGCATTACGTAGCATGCAGACTGATTCAAATTATAACTGAAAAAGTTTTGATAAAATCACAGATTGGTCATCAGGAAATGAAGACACAAAGAGTATTAGTTTTCAGAACAGTCTGTCATCTTCTTAACCGTCCATCTCATACAGGGGATGCTGGAGCCCATCCCGGCTGATTCAAGGCGAGGGTCAGGGTACACTCCGAACAGGTCACCAGTCTGTTGCGGGGCCACACACACAAACACTCCTAGGGGCAATTTAGTACTGGCCAATCAACCTGACATGCATGTTTTTGGAGAGTGGGGGGAAACTGGAGCACCTGGAGGAAACCCACGCATACACGGGTATGATATGCAAACTCCACACAGAAAGGCCAGTTTTCCAAGCCTCGCCCCCACCTGGGAACTTGAAACCCCGACCTACTTACTGTGAGTCCACTGTGCTTAACCACTGCGCCACCCTGCTGCCCACATTTTCAGAACAAAGGAAGAAAAACTCTATTTGAAAAAAAAAAAAATTTGTAGATATTTATTAACCTTGTTAAGCTTTGAAATTGACACAAACACTTATCTGCAGGGTCTTTTGAAACAAAAAATACTGATTTGACTAACCAGACTTTCAATGGTGGGAAAAAGATAGAGTGTATCTTGTGTGGATGGGAAAACATTAACCACCAAGGTCAGTATCCAAACAATCTACTCCCTCACTATGATGTCATAGCTGAAAACATTTGTCAAACAGAACAAGGTTAAACAAATGATGTTTGGAATGGATTTACAAAAAACTTCTCAATCAGTTTTTCTTCAGCAGATTAGAGGACTTGAAGTGCCTATTTTCATGCATTCATCTTCTAAAGCCAGCACCTATCCCTAATGGACAACCGAAGACTATCCCGGCTGATTACAGGTCGAAGGGGAGGTACACCACCGAACAGGTCGCCAGTCTGTTGCAGGGACAATTTTACAGTGGTCAATCAACCTAAGGTATGTTTTTTGGAGGGTGGGAGGAAATAGGAGTACCTGGAAAAAGCCCACACGTACACGGGGTGAACATGCAAACTCTATGAAAAGGCCAGTGATTCAAGCTTTACCCCACTTAGGACTAGATCCTCTGACCTTCCTGATGTGAGGCCACTGTACAGCCTATCATGCCAATTTATTCCCCTAAAGCAGGGGAGCCTGTATTACATCAACCCTGTTCGACCGTTAGCAATCAAGGAAAAGTTTAGGTAGATCTCAAGGAGTTTGGTTTAATAAAATTCTTAAAAAACACCTTCAGCATTAATATGTATATATACATATTTAGAATATCTATTTTGAAATGAAAATACTTTCCCTGAGGAGAAATTTGAGTGCTGTAGTGCAAACAGAAAAATTAAAAGAACACACAGGAAGAAGAAACCAACAATCAAAACGTATTTACATATACACAGTATGCAGTGATAGCCGTAGCAATAACCCATTGACTTGTTTTTTTGTGGCAACATATAATTAGTAAAAACATGGCATTTTATTTGTAATGTGCTATAGTTTTTGAGGAAACTCCAAAGTATCCTTATACTTTACCTCTTGGTGACATTTATGTTTCACAAAAAAAAAAAATCTACAAAGCTTGTGGCTCCTCAAAAGCTGGCTGTTGGATGATCATTCCGATCAATCTTTGAGACATAAACCATACAGCTGCACATCATGGCTTCATGCGTATTATCATGGAGGTTAAATAAAATGTATAGTATAATGAAATTTTCATAAAACATTAGGTTTTCTATAAAATCCATCCAAATTTAGAGTCAATGACTGACTCATGCCCTGTGCTCTCTTTATCCCGATTCCTCAGGATGCGGTATGTGGGAAAGCTTGGGTAAATCCATTTAAAACCATAGGTTAACTATAGGAATCAAATTGATAAACATTTCAAATATGATCTTTTAAAACAAATTTTTAACAGTACAAAAAAAAAAAATCAAGTCAAAGTAGAATTAACAAAAACAAGGATAACAGCCAGTTGAAATGAAGAGTATTTTCTTCCCCCCGAAAACCTCTTTAGTATACTTCAAAAATTGCCTACACACTCCTATAACTATCAACTTCTTGGAAAACCTGTACATGTCAATTTTTACCTACTGTACATAATCTTTCATACTTTCCCATGGTGGCCTATTTATTTAATATTGAATGAATGACAGAGGAATGAAATCTCTGACTTATGTGATGAGCCCAAACACCCCCAAGTATTTTTTTGGTAATCCTCCACAGGCTTTGCAAACCTGGACTTAGTATCTGGATTTCAACAGTTTTATCCCATTCTTTCTTAAAGTCATATTAATCCTTGTCAGATTGGATGAGTGAATTTGCAAAGTGTCATTTTCACTAGTTTCAGCAGAAATTCTTTAGGTTTTATATCTGAGTTAAAGTAGCTTTCTGGGGACAGTCAAAAACTTTCTCCAAAGCCACTTTAATATTGTTTTGGTTTTTAAATTGAGATCTTTTGCACTTTGACGCAGTTGAGTATGCAAGTCGTACAAGCTGTTGTCATATTTAGCTCTTAACAACACCCCTATGCATACCTCTGAAACAACCTTCCAGAGAGTAAAACTCACCTTACTGAGCACAATGGAAGACAGGCCTGTAATTTTTTTTTTTTTGGGCAGCTCAGTTGAATTAAACAAAAAAGACATGTTTGTCAGGATTCCCTCTCCTGCTGCCAGAAGGAGCCCTGGATGTTCCTAATCCACCTGATTAGGATCACCTGAGGATGATTCCTGATTCCACACATCTGTGAACCCTACCAGCTATTTAAGGGTAATCACCCCAGACTTCCCTGTTGGGTCATACAATCCCTTCCAGCCAGGTCACCCTGGTTGCCTGACCATGTTTGAACTTTATTATTGTTATTGTTTGGACTTTTGACACCTTGAGTTAAGCCTGTGCTTCTTAGTTTACAGCCTTACCTGAATTGTCTTGATAAAACTCATTTGATGTCCTGCAATTGGGTCCTCCTCCTCCCTGACAATGTTAAACTATTACAGAAGTTCTGGTGTCCATTTATTTACTAACTCTACACTACACATACTGTACTTCAAACCAGATCTTTTTTAGCGATGCTCTTTATAGTGTGCACCCCATGATTGATCTCGCATCATACCTACAGGATAAAAAAGTCACTTGATGTTCATGCTTGTTTCGTTTATTCAGCCACAGAAGGTGTTTGAAACATCGTTCGTTTAGTACAGAGTAAAAACTTATTAAATAACAAATTAAATGTCAATATATTGCCAAAACTAGTCTGGAAATTTTTACTAACTTAGCTGAGCGACATCAGAGGTGATTCCTGTCTGAACATATCCGGTTGCACTGTGGTGCGAGGGGACAGAAACGTGGAAAAGTGTGGCATTAAAGATGGTGGACTGGTGGTGTTTGTGAACAACAAATGGTGTTGTTCCAACCACAATAAATGATGTCAGTTGCTATCCAGATGTGGAGTTTTGGTGACAGAATGTTGTTAGGATTTACTGGAGCTTTCAAAGATTGTTGCCCCGGTAATCCACATTCCGCCCTACACAAAGCCAACTGGCAAGTGTTCCAACAACATTTGTTCCAGCTCTATTCCACCAAGAGGCTGATCTAGCTCCACCCCACCCCACTCGGCACCACATAGCAGCTATTCGGCATCTGTTTAGTGCTTTCTCTTTTACTGCTTGGAGCGCTAACGGGAACACAAATTTCCCCGTAGGTGTTTAATAAAGTATTCTGAATCTGAATTACAAAAACACAGTGCACCCACAGGGGTTCAAGACTACCCATCTCCTGTTGCTCACTGTTTGAGAGTTGATCAAAACGATAAGCAAGAGTGGGTAAAAAAATATGCAGCACAAATTAGTTGTGAACATATTTTAGAGACAGGAGGTGCTGGACAATTTTTCATTTCTGGTTGTAAACTTCTTTTTTTAAATCTTTCATAGGACATTGATTATTTTGTATTCAATTCATCATCATTTCTAGCTCTAAAATTTGGGAATGTGTTACTATCTGTTTGATTTGAGTGAGTATAACGTCACATTCTGAAACTGTGGTGTGAGGCCTTTTAGGCCTGCTTGTTTGTTTTTTATCTCCCCCAAAACTCACAGGTGCTGGATGGCTTCTAACGGGAGGATTGGCTGATTGCTCCCAGCTGCACAGACTTACCGGTGGCTATAAAAGGCCTGGTGTCACCCACAGTCTCTGTCAGGTCCTGACCAGAATGGATCCAGCGGGTTCTGCATCACCCTCAGTGTCAGAGATTCTGACCCGACAAGGAATATTCCTGGGACAACAACAACAGGCCATAAAGGCCCTTATGGATGAAAATACTCAATTAAAAACACAGTTGCAGGCTTTAACAGACAAAGTAAATAATCTAAGTTCTCTTTTTCTGTCCACAGCCTCGGCACCTCCTTCAGCTATGCCCAGCCCACTCATGGACCACCATATTACGGACCCGGAACCTTTCCATGGAACCCTGGGGAAATGTCGTGGGTTCCTCTTGCAGTGTTCAAATGTCTTTGCTCTAAGACCGCGGACTTTCGAATCAGACAAAGTTAAGAATTTGTACATTGTGGGTCTTCTTCGGGGCAGGGCACTGGAGTGGGCCGAGGCCGAAGACGCGGCAGCCCCCCTGGCTGATCGCTCAACATCTGATTTTCTGAGTTTATTCAGAACCATGTTCGAGGTGCCGGACCGGGCAGGAGATGCCTCCCAGCGTCTACTCCACCTTTCCCAGGGAACTCTATCTGTGGCGGAGTTCTCCATCTCATTCCGGACCCTAGCAGTAGAGGCTGGCTGGGGACAGAAGGCACTAAGAGGGGTGTTCCTAAATGCCCTGAATGATCCTCTGAAGGATGAGCTAGCTGGCAGGGGGACCCCATCCACATTGGAGGAACTCATTTCGCTGGCAATACAGTTAGACAACCGTCAAAGAGAGAAACGATATGAAAATACCACCCGGGCCCTACACCCTACTCCAGTTCACAGCCATCGACAGCCTTCCTCGGTCTGCCCCCCACCTAGGGCATTTGCATCTGTTCCACAAGAGGCTGAGCAGCCTTCCACAGAACCAATGCAGTTGGGACAGATGCATCTAACCAAAAAGGAAAGAGAGGTTAGACTAAAAGAAGGGAGGTGTCTCTATTGCGGGTCGAGAAGTCACTTACTCTCAGCTTGCCCTTGTCGCCCAAAAGATGGGGCCCACCGGTAGACCTAGGGTTACGGGTGGGCACAACTAGATGTCATGGTACCCCTAGGCTTATGATTCTTGTGACACTAACCTCTGGTTGTTCCTCTTCTTTTCCGGTCGAAGCGTTGGTGGATTTCGGGGCCGACGGCAACTTCATCGACGCAGATTTTCTCCGTCAGTGTGGATTCCAGTCCCAACCACTCGGAGAACCCATTAATGCCACGGCGATCGATGGACACGTTATCACCAGGGTGACCCACCAGTCCTCCCCGTTGGAGATGGTGGTATCGGGTAATCACCGTGAGCACCTTTCGTTTAACGTTATTTCTTCACCCGGCTCACCCCTTGTGTTAGGTTTCCCCTGGCTTAGGTTGCACAATCCACAGGTCGACTGGCAAAACCGGCGTATCGTCGGGTGGAGCAATCAGTGCCATGCAACTTGCCTCCAATCTGCCGTGACAACCGTCTCTTCTGACACGGTAGGCTCAATCGACCCGGTGGACGTTGCGTCTATCCCGGCAGAGTATCATGACCTCAAAGAGGTCTTCAGTAAGGAGAGGGCACAATCTCTCCCGCCTCATCGGCCATATGATTGCGCCATCGACCTCCTCCCTGGGGCAACCTTACCCGCCAGTCGCCTGTACAATCTGTCTGCTCCAGAGAGGGGGGCGATGGAGAAGTACATCAATGAGTTCCTGGCGTCGGGGCTTTCCTCGGCCATTCCTCGGCACCCATAGCAGCGGGGTCCTTTTTTGTGGGTAAGAAGGATGGTTCCCTCCGTCCGTGCGTCGATTATCGGGGTCTTAATAACATCACCGTTCGCAACAAATACCCGTTGCCCCTCATTAATTCGGCGTTTGAGCTACTTCAGGGAGCCCGGGTCTTTACAAAACTCGATCTGCGTTGCGCCTACCATCTCGTCCGAATGCGGGAGGGGGACGAGTGGAAGACGGCGTTCAACACCCACCTGGGCCAATTCGAATACTTGGTCATGCCTTTCGGGTTAACTAACGCTCCCGCAGTCTTCCAGGCATTCATTAACGATGTGCTCCGTGACTTCCTTAATCGTTTTGTCTTTGTTTATCTGGACGACATTCTTATTTTTTCGCCCACTGTTGAGGAGCACATCGGTCATGTCCGTGCGGTACTCCAGCGACTCCTTGAGAATCGTCTGTTTGTAAAGGCTGAGAAGTGCGAGTTCCATTCTCAGTCCGTCAACTTCCTTGGTTTTATTGTACACGCTGGGCAGGTTTGCCCGGACCCCGAAAAAGTTAGCGCGGTGGCTGAGTGGCCTCGACCCAACACCCGTCGCAAACTACAACAATTTCTGGGTTTCGCAAATTTTTACAGGCGTTTCATTCGCAATTACAGTCAGGTAGCTCTTCCCCTTACCCAGCTTACTTCCACAGCCAGACCGTTCGTTTGGTCTCCCCAAGCAGAGGGTGCATTCACTGAGCTTAAAAAGAGGTTTACCTCGGCCCCCATTCTGGTCCAGCCCGACCCCTTGAGGCAGTTTATTGTGGAGGTGGACGCCTCGGATTCAGGGGTGGGTGCTGTGCTGTCCCAATACCATCAGGAGGATGGCAAACTCCATCCCTGTGCCTTTTTCTCTAAGCGTCTCTCTGCAGCTGAACAAAACTACGATGTGGGGAATAGAGAACTGCTCGCAGTCAAACTGGCACTCGAGGAATGGAGGCACTGGCTCGAGGGCGCAGAACACCCATTCGTGGTCTGGACAGACCACAAAAACCTCGCTTACATCCAAGCAGCTAAGAGACTCAACTCTCGACAGGCCCGGTGGCAGCTGTTCTTTACACGCTTTAATTTTACCCTCACTTACAGGCCGGGCAACCGCAATACCAAACCTGACGCCCTCTCCCGCCTGCATGACTGTCATCAGTCCAGATCGGAGCCGGAGCCCATTCTACCCCCCTCCTGCGTCATTGGGGCAATCACTTGGGAGATCGAGACCGCAATAAGGGATGGTCTGCAGCATGATCCGGACCCAGGTACTGGCCCAGCTAACCGTTCGTATGTGCCATCCTCTGCCCGCTCCCAGGTTCTCCTATGGGCACATGCATCCCGGTGGTCCTGTCACCCTGGGATTCGCCGTACAATGGCGCTTCTTCAGCGGCGGTTCTGGTGGCCAACGATGGAGGCAGACACTAGGAATTTTGTCGCTGCCTGTTCTGCCTGTTCCCGGGGCAAGGTCCCTCATCGTCCTCCTGCGGGGCTGCTCCATCCCCTACCGGTTCCCAGTCGTCCCTGGTCCCATATCGCACTGGACTTTGTGACCGGACTCCCTCCCTCAGAAGGTAACACTGTTGTGGTCACGATTGTGGACCGATTCTCCAAAGCTGTACATCTGGTGCCTCTTCCTAAACTCCCTTCAGCCTTGGAGACTGCCCAGCTCATGGTGACCCATGTGTTCCGTCTGCATGGTATCCCTCTGGACATAGTCTCTGACCGGGGTCCGCAATTCACATCAGCTGTTTGGAAGTCCTTCTGTAAGGCGCTGGGGGCTTCCGTCAGCTTGTCATCTGGCTTCCACCCCCAATCCAACGGCCAGTCGGAGCGGGCTAACCAACACCTGGAATCCACATTACGGTGCGTGTTGGCCTCTGCCCAGTCCACGTGGTCGTCTCATCTCCCGTGGATTGAGTATGCCCATAATTCCCAAGTTAGTTCCTCCACAGGATTGTCCCCGTTCGAGGCTTCTCTGGGTTACCAACCCCCATTGTTCCCGGATCAGGAACAGGAGCTGGCCGTCCCTTCGGTGCAGCTCCATATCAGACGGTGTCGTCGGATCTGGAGGAAAACTAGGAGGGCCCTCCAACAGGCCTGCGGCCGGGCTCGGCGCCAAGCTAATCGCCACCATCAGCCAGCCCCAGCATATCAGGTTGGTCAGTCTGTCCTTCTGTCTACCAGGAACATTCCCCTCAGGGCAGAGTCTCGCAAGCTTTCACCCCGCTTCATTGGCCCTTTCCGGATCCTGCGGCTGGTCAACCCGGTCTCGGTAAAGCTCGCCCTGCCCTCTTCCATGAAGGTACATCCTGTGTTCCACGTCTCTCAGATCAAACCGGTTTCTACCAGTCCCCTCCAGCCTCCTTCTGCTCCCCCTCCACCTCCTCGCCTTGTCGACGGCTCGGATGCGTACACGGTCAACCGTCTTTTGGATGTTCGTCGCCGAGGTCGGGGTCTACAGTACCTCGTGGACTGGGAGGGTTATGGCCCGGAGGAACGGTGCTGGGTGCCCCGTTCAGTGATCCTGGACCCTGGCTTGGTCCGGGACTTTCACCGCCGCTTTCCGGACAGGCCTGGTGGTCCGCCAGGTGGCGTCCGTAGAGGGGGGGTACTGTGGTGTGAGGCCTTTTAGGCCTGCTTGTTTGTTTTTTATCTCCCCCAAAACTCACAGGTGCTGGATGGCTTCTAACGGGAGGATTGGCTGATTGCTCCCAGCTGCACAGACTTACCGGTGGCTATAAAAGACCTGGTGTCACCCACAGTCTCTGTCAGGTCTTCAACGATTCTAGTGGTAAACTGACCACCTCTAAGCTGAGTCAAATTTTGATATCAGACTAATTTTCTTATTCTCCTCACAGGAACCTTCAGCCCTTCCTCTTGGCCATCCAGCACTGCCTGAAGCCGTTATCTCTCTGCTGTGGATTCCTTTGTTCAACACTTAATAAACTGTTAAACCTGCATTTGGATCCTCCTCATTCCCTCTCCTACACAACAGAAACTGAGTAGGAATTTGGGAGTCTGCCATTGTATAATGTGGTTTCAACAAAGCACCTCTCACTATTACTGATTTTTTATACAGTTCTGAAAAACTGTCTCATTCAGAGTCAAAAGAAGACGTTAAAGGGACTTTCTTTTGCTTGCTTTAGTCTTGACCTTTCATTTTGTCATTGTGTTCAACTATGTATTGAATTATCCTCTGCTAGATGTGTCCTTTACATGTCCTTTGTGTAACTTTTTTAATTATTTGCTCAGGTGTTGTTGGATTTTTTTCCTGGACTATTTCATTGTTTGGATTTTAGTTGGATTGGTCAAGTCCAGGCTTTGCAGCTGTGTGTCGCCCTTTATGCTGAGCCAGTTTGTAGAGGTCTTCAGAGAATATCTTCGACTCCATTGATCGACTTCAGCTCTAACAAACTGTGTAATGTTGGAAGCACACACAAAGAAATGTGCATGTAACTATGTATGTTTCCCTGAAACATGCCCATTAATTCAGCTTGTCACACACGGACATCTCAAGGACTCGATGACCCAAAGTTAACAGGACAGATCGACTAAGGAATAAAATACACAGCACGGCATCTGAGTCTTTATTAAAGGTTACTTTTTTTTACTTTTAATGCACTCAAAAGTGTATAAAACATGACTTTACTACAACAGCAGGCGGTTCAAAATGACAAGTGGGTAGTTGACTTTATATTGTTGTACTTTTCAGTTTATGGAGAAAACCCGGATTTAAAGTGAAGTCAATCCACCCGCCAAGCACACAGAGCTACTGTTAGGAAGAATCTAGCGACCATATATGGGGGGGGATTTTGTAGCTATACCTGGGAGGCTTTGGTCCTGACCAGGCATGTTGGGACCAGACTCGCGGGGTACCAAACATGAGATGAAGAAACATGGGATGAGTAACCAGAAAAGCAGAAAACCTGACAAAGGAGCTCTTAAATAACAGGGGCAAGACAATACATCTGTGTGAACATTACGGAGAGGCAAATCGGGACCAGGTAAGAGGAATTAGAGGAAGACAGAACATGAAGGAGAAAGCGCCAGAAAGAGCGTCTATTAACTATGTCTATAGAAATAAAAATGTCATGTTTACATAGATGGATTGACTAAATGTGCCCTATCAATGTATTTACCAAACAGTGTCTTGTTAAGGGTGCACCCGGCCTCTTGCCTGAAACTAGCCATGATAGTACCTAGCATCATTTTCACTGTGAGCAACATAAATACTATAAAAGATGGATGGTTCTACAAAAAAAAGAGAAAGAACAAACCCGTTTTTCTTCCTTCTGCAAACTGAAAGTCAAATTTCTCAGTTTTGGAGCTTCAGGATAACAGCCACACTCTTTCTCACCCTTCCTTTGTTGTCACTTCTTTGAAACAAATTGGTGAACTGACACATTTTTTTACAACCATCAAGCTACACCTGCAGTCTGTTTTTCTCAGACGGAGCGAGTTGGACACAGACTATCGAGGCCCGTTATTCAATATTGCATGCAGCTTTAAATGCAAAATTCACATTGATGTGTGGTTTAAAGACCTGTTGAGCTACCAGACGAAAAAAAAAAAAAAAAAATCTCTGTGTGCTTTCAAAATAAGGATGTTAAACAATGAGCGAAACGGGTATAGCTTAAAATCAAAGGATTAGCTCTACAGGTTTTTGGCTTGAGAATGAGGCTAAAAAGATGTAATTGATTGTTAAGTAATTAAAAGAGGCAACTTTTTTATTTAATTAAATTTACAAATGTCTAAACAAACTGACTGACACAAAACATGTTTAATTAGTCATGAATTATTCTTGTATCTGAATCAAGTTGTCATGATCCCCTCTCACTTGCCACAAGAGGCAGTCCTGGACCTTCTTTCCTCAATTGGATCTCCACCTGATCCCAAACACCTAGCTGATTTGCCTGATGCTAGTCAGCTGTGCATCGACATTTTCAAGAACACGTTTTTTAATGAAAAAAAAAAAAATCACACTATAGGATCCCCAACGTGCTTGTCTGTGATGGCCTGCTTAGCGCGAAGAGGAGGGACGGTCTTTGAAACAAATGATAAAATAGCGATCATCACTTTTGCCAGTCCAGCTGTTTAAATGCCTGCTCAGCGTCGAGGTGCCAGTCTTTTTGGTGTCGTATGAAAGCAAAGCGCCACATTCAGCGAAGCCAACGCAAGTTTCTGTAGAATTTTGAACAATAAATTTGAAGCTTTTCCACACCTCACTCTTACTGGTGCATGTTTGTCTTTTCAGTTCTCCTGCCTTTAGTTTATCCTTAACTTCGTGCTCCTTCATATCGGGGATACCAATTCAAAATAAATTAAATAAAGATGTGCGCAGGGGAGGATTACCAAATTAAGAGGGGGCATTCACGTGCGCAGAGCATGTTCTTGAGCTGCGGATCCTGTTTAGTAGTTAAACATTACTTCTTTGTTTTATCCAAAATATTAATTTTATAACAAGTATAATAAGTATTTATAGTTTAGTACCCACACATCATTTTAGTTTACATTTTATAAACATATATTTATTAAAAAAAAAAAAAGTCAGCGAGAGAGAAGCACGACCCGACCCGAAGTAACGATTGGCATTTTGAGGCCCGACCCAAGCGGCTCGGGCTTAAGATCTTACCTCTGATTCCAGCTAGGGCTTCCTGGCTGCATGACCACAATTTACAATAACTTCAAGACATTATTCTGATCCTGTGTTTTTCCTTTACAGCTTAAACTGGACTGCCTCATTAAATAAACCCTTTTTTGTTGTCCTGTATTTGGGTCCTCCTCCTCCATCCACATCCCACACCACAATGCAAGTACATCAATTATTCAAAAGTAATAAAAAAATTGTGATTCTCAGTCTGGAAGGGAAACGATTGTACACCAATTCATTAAAATTATGTATTTAGTCACCTGACGTCAATGAGAGATGCCGTCCCCAAACTGTGATGCCAAGATCAAGTTCTTACAAATGTCTACGATTGGAGAAAAGTTTTGCTTATTTACTCATGCACTCTACAAAGCAACAAATGATCTGTTTTCACTATGCATCAAGATTAACAGGTTTCTATCTGAGCGTGTCGAACTTTTAAAGTTTGTTGGTTAATATTTATGTATGAGACAGAAAGGACAAAAAGAGAATGACGCTTTGTCAGAATGCAAATTAAATGACCTGTTGTGTTTGTTGTTTTGTCATACATGCTCGCTTCAACTGGCTGTGGAACTAATTGCTCCCACAGGGAAACAATCAAGGTTCTTGAACTTGAACATTAACGCTAAGTCTTTGCCATGTTATAATGAGGATGAATAACAGTCATTACATTCAAGGTATGTCGTGCATACTAAGGAGAGCTTAATCAAACTCACATGATGGAGTTCTTGTCTATTGTACCCTATTTAGTAAAAAGAAAGAAAACAAACCAAAAAAAAAAAAGCATCTGAGTCGAATCACCGTCACTCGGGTGCACAAACAAGAAAATTGCTCATATAAGTGCAGGTCTGACTACTTTTCTAGAAAACCTAGCTTCACATGGCAGAAGAGGTATATAAAACATAACAACAGTGTTTGGTTCGTGTCTTCCCTTCATATGTCAAACAATCGTTCTGTCTGAAAAAAAATTACATATAATTTACCTGCAGCTTCGTAGGTCCAAATGGACTCATTGGAGAAGTCCTTGTTTGGCAAAAGAAGACATTATTGTAGCAACACAACAGACCAGAGTAACCTCTATACAAAGACCCAGGATTACCTCTGCAAAGTACTGTAAATAAGGTGAAGTACAGCCAAACATAGATGTTCCATCCACTTCAAAATTTATCAGTATTTCTAAAAAGAAGAAGCATAAAATAATCATACAAAAATTTGCTGACTATTGCTTTTAGCACAAACTTCCTTAAGCATACAGGACATACAACTACTCGAAGAATGCAGATAAACATTTAGGAGCTGCTGCTTGATTAAATAAATGACTTTTATTATTTCATACTTAATTTAAAACATGCAGGTGGCCCATTGTTCACTTTATCATTTCAGGGTAATGCATGACAAAGTTAATTAAAAGGCTTTGCCTCTTCAAGTCAAAATGAAGTAAAGTCCATATCTAATTTCTAGTTCCAGTGCCCGGAAGGTGGACCAAAGACATTAAGCTGGTCGAGTGGACACACAACCAAAAAAAAGGGAAATCGTGCTGCCGCAAGCAATACTAATTGTCTTTTAATTTGAAAGGATTATTTAAAAAAAAGCATTAAGTCACTATGAGACCCATTACAGTCACTCTGAGACACACTACGGTCATGAACAAGCATAGCTAAGTGAAAATAAACCAACATGTTTCCAATGAGTTGTTATGAAATTATCGGGTGCTCTGCGGAGGTGCAATTTCTTCATGTAACTGCAGGATTAATTAAAAAGCAAGCTAACAGAACGATGAGATTCTACAAGCAAAAGGTGAAGGTCAAGTCTATGTGTGCTTAATTCCAGCTACGGCTTGGTAACGATAAAAAAAAAGAAAAAAAAAACTTGTTAAAGTGCTGAAGTGGAACATTTGTAGGGAGATTTAGTTTCACATTTTCATTATTCCAATCAGGTTTTTGGTTTCAAGTCTTTTGCTGATGAAGATTAATTTGCAGAGCACGGTGCTCTATCAACCTCAGCGACACAAAGGGCAAAGATATAGACTAATTAAATACACCAGTGCAATTGATATTTCCCATGGATCAATGCAAGTGTGGGCTTTGTTAATTAAATCCGAGATAATGTTTACTCATCATAAACATTTCCCATGTTTGAGCTCGGAAAGATCGGGTGATAATCTCTCCAGTCTGACAGATTAATTGTGGGGCAAACAGAAAATGCTCCCAATGAATTTGATTTAATTCTTTTTAATGTTTAAAATGATGAAAATACCACTGTCTTCTTTAATAAACAGACATAAAACCACAGCACAAAATAAAAAGATAGCACTTTTATACAATGTGAGTTTAGACCGTTAGAACAGATGCAAAGATATCAGTCACCATGGCGACCAAGCAGTCTGAATCCCTTTTGCTAATGAAAATAAATTTCTATCAGTTCCCCGGTGCAGCGGGTCGGATTTTACATTCTCCTTTTTCTTTTTTTTCCATCACATTGTTGGTGTGGTATAAGTTTTCACATAGTAGATTAAAAAAGGTATGTCAAAGTGCTGTCAAACCTTCCAAACCGCAAACCACTCGCATATTGATCTGAGTAGAAGAAAGAAAAAAATAACATTTTCTTAAAAAAAAAAAAAAAAAAGCCTGATATGCTTAGCAGTGTAACCCTGGGCAACAGCCTCCTGGTTGCTCTGGGTTCCCCACAGCGGGACTGATTGCTTGTCTCAATCATCCTTTCAGTTCTTCACAAGCAACCCTTCCTCCTCCTGGCACCCAGAAACACATAATTCCACAACATCTCTGCTTCTGTTCTTTTGCTTCTGTGTCCAACCGCTAAGCAACAATCTTTCATGATCTGACAGCCTCTTGTTCTCCTTGTGAGGGCCGTCAAAGTCTGCAATCTTAACCCTGTCTGAAAGGTCTGGGACTTCATGGTAGGAAGCAATTAATTCTGCACTGTGAAAGCCCATTAATTAGGCAATGCTTCTGGCTATTTTGCGAAGACCCTTCAGAAACAGTGGGGCCACTCAGATAGGTAGAAAGAATGCAGAAGCACACCAGGTTTCTTAATGGAGCTACAGCTCCTGGCGAAGAAGCGCCTCAGGGTAATTCTCACTTTCTATTTCAAGGCCTCGTAACCACGCGCTAATAAAGTGACGAATGCTGCTTGCTGGAAAGTTCTTATCAGAGAGTTGGCTGCCACATCAGCGTGACTCCGCACTAATATCATGGAAAGTTTCACCAGAGCAACTTTAGCGCTCTGAAAAAGTACACCAGGTTAAATTTTATGGAAATAACAATTAAGTGAAATATATTCTTTATTGATCCCTCACCGGGGAAATTTGTGTGCTGCATTACACTGCATCAGGCTGCCACCTATGATGGCGCCAATGGTGGGAGAAACGGGGGGTGAAGTGTCTTCTCGAAGGACCCAGTGGGAATCGAACCCACGAACTTCCGGTTAACTTCCAGTCCGAGGGCAAACGCTCTACCACTGAGCTACTGCCTCCCCCAATTTCACATAACACCCCCCATTAAAGAGGCAGGGTGTTATGTGAAATTAACTTTTTGTAGGTTTCTATTATTTTTGTGGATTATTCCCTCATTAAAAATGTACTTGGTATATACAAAAGAAGCATCTGAAGAGGATACAAGAGGGTTAGGGATAATCCTAACCCTCTTGTGATCGTGAGGAGTGATAGCATGGTGGAAGTGAATAAATGTTAAAAGTTTTTTTGGTGAATTTTGCATTTCTGAGCTAGGCAATAGCACAATGTTACTATAAAATAAAAATGATTACCCCAAAAGCACAATCCACCCTCTTCAAACACAGATGGAAAAAATATTCTGGGTTTAAACTGATTGGATGAAGTTTCAAAGTATCAGTTAAACAGGTATTGATAATGTGCAATCCTCTGACTGGACTCTGATGCACCATTCATAAAAGCCATTAAAAACCACTGATTTCCACACGTGTGAGGCAGGAAATTCCAGCAAGTACCAAAGAGTGATGTCGCTATGCTGCCTCTAATTGGAGATAACTGGATAAACACTGGTGTGGAAATGGGTCGGGGAAAATGAGTTTTGCGATATCTAATCACTCACTAAATCATGCATGAGGACATTAGCTGCTTGTGTTGTCCACCATTCAGGGACGTTTCGAGCCATTTCAAACGCAACAGCGGCATGCCTCGGTGAGTTTGAAATGCTGATTCAACTTTAGGTCTCCCCTAAATGAAGGGCCAGACCTGCCTGCTATTGCAATGACTAGGGAGCATCGGTGACAGTAGACCATCCGTGAAATTAAATCAACAACTCTCTTATTGTAATTACATTTGGTGAAATGGGAAAGCAAAGTGTGGGTGTAAAACAATTAACGTGTAATTGCCATCCTGACCCGGTTGGTGGTGATCTAGATCCCCAAGGGAGTCAATGAAATTCATCTCTGCGCCCTCATGCCTTACATTTGTCTTTAATAAATCACTATTACAGTAGAGATGGGTAGTAAGGATCTAGTGCATATGCAATCATGGTCATAGTATGTACCGCAGATCTTTTTTATTTCTGTATATAAGCAAAAAAAAAGAACTACTTGATGTTACTAATCATTTGTCTTGTATCAGCACAACATTCAGTTCTGATATATGTCCTCAATTGACTTGAGTCCGAGATTTTCCAGAGTATATTTAAATAAAGGCCAGTTGTATTAGAAATCAGGCGGAATAAAGACAACTTTTTAATCAAGAAAAGTACTAAGTGTGCAAAAAATATTAGATCACATCACAAAGTATGCTGTTATTGTCCAAATGAATTCTGCTATTAAAGAAAAAGTTAAACTTGCATTTACTTAATGTCTCTTTTTCTGCAGTCCAGTATTTTTTTTTATTTTTTTGGAAATCAAATAAAAAGCTTTATGCAACTGTTATGGTTGGTGCTTTTATTTGATTTGGTGTCTTTGCAAAGTGTCCAAGCCACCTCCACCTGAAGTACTCATACACTGTCTTTTTTAAACACTAATCAAAGTTAAAGTGAGTCAAAGCTGTGTGATTGTGATTATGGAAATGACTAATTATTTAAAAGGAAAACAAAAGAATGAAACATACTCATCTTCATCAAAGTGGAGCAATACATTCTCATGTGTACATTGATATGCAAATTTTGAACACTAATTACATTCTTTATAAATAGACACTTTAAACTAGATAAAATTTGCATGGCTTCTAACATAAAAAAAAATGACATATTAAGAAAAAAAGTAAAACATTTTGGTCCAGAGTGATTTCTAAGCCTTTTTAGATGAGCGTCTTATGTCACGGCTCGTCCCTTGCCTGGCAAGAGTGGAGCCTCCTGCAGGCATGGGAGGGCCGTCTGAGTGGAGCCAGCTAGGCTCATTTTTTGGGGGGAGATGCCTACACTAATTATTTTCTTTCTCTGTTTTGTGAGCTGCAGGTCAGGTATACTTTTGGATTTTCAGTTCCTTCAATGTTAAATTTGTATTTACGTTGATTTTGTCCTTATTTTTTAATAAAATTAATTTGATTTGGCCCATATTTTGTCTCTCCCTCATTTTGTCCCATACCCAATGCCAGTCTATGACACTTAGCAAACTTTTCAACTAAGCATTTGTTTTGGCTTTTACTGGCTTAAAACCAGACAGATTTGTCTCACTTGTGACCATATTTTTTTTTCTCGGATCAATCAAGCACTTTGTTATTTAATCTGATTTTTCCAGCTTGTTTTAATAATTGTTGTTAAATTAACAGAGATTGTTCATTAATAATCAACTCATTTCTGTGCATTTTTGTTAAATTGGCAAAAATAAACATTGTATTTAGCCTACGCCCTTGTTGGCACTGCTTTGAGTACCTCAAGTTTGGTATCTATTAAATTGGTTTTTAATTGAGTTTTGTCATTTCAAATAAAGCTATTAAATGCATCAATTATAAAAATATGTTCGGAAAATTTTACTTTACTGTTTAATAAGTTGAGATTTATTGAACCAACTTGAACGCTGAATCCCTTTGACTGAAAATGACGCCAAACATAAAGCTCCCACGATTATTGGAGTGAAGATAGTAAAGATTATTTATATTTATATTGCATCTCCTCTCGCCATAGCGAGGACTTATGTGCTTCAAATTCCTAACGTGTCACAAAAAAGGAAAATTTAGCAATCTGTAGTTGTTTACGTCTCCATATTTGAATACCAAATACTTTATGTTGAATAAAATCAGCATTAAGTTTGCCACTTCTAATCCTCTTCTATTTTCTACTTCATTCAAATGGTCAACGCAAATAAACACATATTGCAACATGCGTGTTTGTTATCAGATAATTTGCATGATTTTGCTTTGAAAACCTCCTCCTGTCGTCCCAGCAGTAATAAACCAAGGTGTACAATAGCTCTGCTGGTGTCCTCATCCGCACGCCTGCTGTGCTGCTGATAAAGTTGTGAGCACTGAGGTAAGCTGGGGAGGTTCTTTGATGTCCTTCTGACACAAACAGTGAGCGTTACCGATGGATACACCAAACACTTCATGCATCCTATTTTCCTTCTAGGAAAGTAGACCTGGTGCAATGTTTGGAGAATTTGATGTTGTGCTATATCTTTATTTTGATATTCAAAGACAGAACGGAGATACAGTCAGCTAAGTCTATAAACATTAATGCCAAAAGGATTCCTTGTGACTTTTGCCCTTTTGTTCTTTTTTTTCTTTTAACCCCCAAATCTGAAAAGTGAATCTGTGCAAGTTGTGCATAACAACATGATAGAGATGTTTCCTAAAGCATACCCTATTTGCCATCTATTTTAGTGGATTAGACTGGAGTTTAAACAGAAAAAGAAAATAACAATGAGCTCTTCGTAATGAGAGGAGACACAAAGTTGAGATCACACACCGGAGGCTATGAGCTCAGAATAATCCTATAGATTACTTTTGGTATTAAATCATCAAATAGAGAAATGTTTTACCAGTAATCTAAACAAGAGATTTCAAATAAGTCTTCTTTCATCTACTCTCAATAGTCTGAAACCGTGAACGTTCCTGTACTACACCCTGCATCCTACATTGATGATTGAAGCCATCCCCAGTTAGCTGAGGATACTGCGAAGCCCACCGCCTGCTCATTTCAATTCTATCTGCACAAAAGTCATGAGTGTTGAGATACATAGTGAATGCATAACAAGTAAAGAATAAAGCTTTGTGACAAGGAAAACGGCTCAAGGCTGTACCGTAAAAAGAAAAAAGATGGAGGAGAAGTGAGTGGGTTGATCATGTGTGTTATTATAAAATGAAGTAGTATTTCAGTAGAGTTTCATTTGCTTTTACGGCATGAAAACTGAACACACTGATGAACTTCTGATAAGGCAAGGACTATGTTCAGCAATACAAGAAGACACAATTCTGTTATTTTGTCTTAATAAAAAATGCATATTGCCCATTTAGAACTCTGTGTAGTATTTCACAAAAGAAAGTATCAATAGCTAGATGAATAAAAAAAAAGTTGTAGGGTTTTTTTTAAATAAATATAAATGAATAAATCTAAAAAAAAATCTAACAGTAGGCCTCACAGCGACAAAGTCCCAGTTGAGACGAGGCTTGGTACACTGGTCTCTCTGTGTGAAGTTTGCATGTCCTTCTTCATGTATGTGTGGGTTTTCTCCAGGTACTCTAGTGTCCTCCCTCCAAAAATATACAAGTTAGGTTGATTGGCTGCCATAAAAATTGCCCCTAGGAATGAATGTGTGTGCCTGATGTGGTAGAAAATTTAAGATTAAGTAAAATTAAGATTCACTTTGAAAACATCTAAGCGACAATGGGTATCTTTAATTAACTTGATGGACTGAAACAAGACATCTATTTGACATCCATGTTGTGAGAATACTTTTCCAACCTGTTCACACAGACTCCAAGCTGCTCAAGGACAAGCAAAGATACATTTTACAAACTCAATCCTAACAATGCAGCCTCTGCCCAGCAAGTTGCAGGTGGAAGATAACAACATATTAAGTTTGTTCAGCACATTGATAAATTATTAGCCTATCAAACATAATGTTCACCCCAACCAAATTTGCATAGCCTATTAAAATGAGCTTTCCAGCCTAGCAACAGGGAAGCCCACCCTAACAACAGCGGTCCTTAAAACATGTGTTAGGTCAAATCATTGAACTTCTGCCGGACAAACTTTGGTTTGCATGAACTTCCAATGCTGCAGCATTTAATATTTGTACTTCAATAAATTCTATTTTTACTTCTCATTTGTGTGACAACCTTTTAAGGAAATCCCACAACAATTGTTTTCTGTGTGTGTGTGTGTGTGTGTGTTTGTGTGTGGCCCTGGAACAGACTGGTAACCTGTTCGGGTTGTATCCTGCCTCTTGCCTTAAGTCAGCTAGGGTACGCTCTGGCACCATCTCTGACACGATTAGGGATAGGCGGTTCAGAAGACAAAACAAAATCTAAAAGTAGTCTTTTATAGGCACAGTTTTTCCCCATTTGGTGGCAAAGCACATTTTTAAACAAATACACGCCACGTAAAATATTTCAGAAATGCATTTTGTATTTTGTCAGCACATTAAAATTTAAAATTGCTAGCATATACAGTATCTATTTTTTTCTGTTTGGCTAAATAACATCAGCAAGTCCACATTTGAGATTAACTCAGATGATGAGCCTGGGCTTCTGACTGAATCCATTGTTGTTGCATTGCGTTTCATCACCCCGAGAAACTGATCCAGTCATCGTGTCCGTGTGTGTGTGACTGTGTGTACTTACGTTGAGCAATCTTGGCCAAGTGCAGTCTGTTGACCCAGGAAATCTTACTGAGAGGGTTAGGAGTGTTAAAGACCACCATGAAGCTGACAGGACGCCCGGACCTAGCCAAAAGCAAGCATGCCAACACAAACACACAATTAGAACCAGACTGACTCGTTTACTGATACTGTATTCATAAAACAATGTATCCTAAATAAAAACCTGTGTTTTTCTCTTCCTCGTTCTTTGACATTTGATCAAATCAAACAAAACAGTGTATAACTATTCAAAAGTGACTTTCTCATCAAATTTTTACTCCTGAACAGAATTTAGAGCAAACATTTTCAATCTCAAACCAAATAGATTGAATGATGTGAAGGGCAAACAGTTATATTCAGTTTGTGTACTGAGGAAAGATTGTGCAGATGGTTTATCGAGTCTGAATGCTGTTAAAAAAAAAAAGACGACTAGAGAAAAACCGTTTGACAGGTGGCGCAGCCAAAAAACATAAAGAACAAAAAATTTCACATGGATTCTTTCAGAGGAATTTTTTTTACAATTTGGCATCTGAGCTTCAAAATATTAACATTGTTAATAAACATGCCGTAATCTTAAAGTGGATTCAAAGATTAGAGGTGAAATGATGCTGCACAAGAGGAGACATGCCAAGTCGTTCGCATTGGGCAGGAGACACCCACTATTAGAACCTATCTCACGCTCACCCGCCAAGGCTAATAAAACTCCCGCATGATGAACACTGTAGTGCATTCCATGAACATGATTAAGAATAATGAGGCTAAGCACATGGCATCTCCTGCTGCTGCAGCTGTGCATCTGAAAGCTGCTAGTAGCAATCTGCATGGTCTATTGCTAGTATTGTTTTCGACGGACGTATGGAAGAAGTCGGACATCCGAGAACTTTGGTCATGTCATAGCTTATGTGCCGGAGCCGCAAAACAAAGCGCGAACAAACAGTACAGGAGTGTATTCCTGGTGGTAAGCCCCCTTCGTACTGATACATAACGCTAGGTGGTAACACAGTAAGCCGCATAAGCTGCTTTCTCATGTTTTGAACAGTATGTTTTACACCAACTGTCATGGCGGGTGTTGTCCATTGGCGGGTGTGACGTCAAGCTCCTCTGCCTTTTGGCTCTGCCTCCTGAAATCTCCCGCTTTGTGAAGCCAAAAACTTGGCATCTCTGCAAGAGCATCTATTGACTTCGTATTATGTAAATCACAAACGTAACCAGAGGGTCTCCAAAACCAAAAGGAAGTCCACTAATGCAACTTCAAACAGTTTCTTGTCGAGTAAAGTAGCAAAAATAAAAACAGAAAGAATGTTATTACTTCCACACAAGTTGCCTAATCCAAGCACACAGAAAAGACAAAAAAATACTATAAAAAAGATTTAATGATTTACAACAATTTCTGTGGCCTGCATGGTGGTACGGTGGGCTCACAGGAACAAGGTTGGGGTTCGAGTCCAGGGTGAAACAATGTTTGAAATACTGGCCTTTCTGTATGGAGTTTGCATGTTTTTCCCATGTACGTATGTGTGGGTTTACTCTGGGCATTCTGGTTTCCTCAAACCCTCCAAAAACATGCGTTAGGTTGATTAGCGGTTACGAAATTGCCTCTAAGAATGAATTTGTGTATGGGTGGTTTGTGTGTCTGTGGGCCTGCGACAAACTGGCAACCTGTTCGAGGTGTACCCTGCCTGTCGCTTGAAATTGACCAGGATAGACTTCGGCACCCCCACGACTCCTTTAGTGAATAAAGCGGTTTAGAAGATGAAACAAAACCATTCATAATACTGTGTTTACATGAACATAAGCTTCAGTAACTTGAATTTTTTGATCATGCAAATCAAGTATGTCAATTTAACTGAGACGTTCTAACATATTTCTTATCGTGATCTTATTTTTTTTAACCAGTTCATGAAACTAATGAGAAAACAGCAGGTTACCGATTGGTGTGTCATCGTCCTTTCAACCGTTTTATGACTTGAAATAAATCCTTCAAATATCACTTGTGAATTCCCATGACATGGAGTTTAAAACCAGAAGTTAATGAGAAAAATGGGTGTTGGAAGTTCTTTTTGAATCATTTCTGAATTAGACATTATGCCATTTTCGTTTTATTCCATTTGAAACAAATTTTCCCCAAAAAATAAATGTAGAAAAGCGGTGCAGAAAACAGAAGAACTTTGTTTGAGGAGAAAAAAAAGTCTTAACAAGAAAATGAAATGTTTCATTTCATGGCAATTTGGGCTTAATACGAGCAGATTTTTATGTGGGAGCAGCTGCTCTCCTCTTTGCAGCTTTACAGCAGCTCAGTCCAGTTTTATGAATTCATCCTGCACATCAATATTCAGGGCAGCCTCTGATGATCACGCAGCCTGCTCACTCTAAATTGCTTATAGGTGGGTACCAGGACTCAAAAATAACCTCACAAAATGTCTAATGTGTGAGCTTTGCTGGCAAACCTAGCATAAGCTGTGATAATTTAAGAACCTTTCGTAGCCAAATTAAGCTTCTCTACAGTTTGCCTCCAGATCTCAGATGTGTGAAAGAATCAGTAAAAACCAAGAAAAAAAAAACTGAACAATGGAGTTTGTAAAAAACTGGTCTCTGAATATGCAAAAAAAAGCACAGTAAAATAGGTTAAAATAAATTCACAGATGCAACATTTGTTCCCTTTGGATGGTTGTTTTACACAAAAAAACAGATTTTCTATGCATGTACATCCATATGAATATATGTAAATTGTCTTGGTTTATTACCTCGGGGGTGGCTTTCTAATGACCTTTAACTTGACCGTGTCATACAAGTTCACATTCTTACGAGTTTCTATTTGGTCTCATTTTCAGTGACATGGATGAAAACCATGTATTATTAAAATATTTTTTAGGGTTACAAAGAATAAACTCCAATCATTTTCCTCAACATTTTTTTTTTTTTTTTTTACATTAAATCCCTTTTTTTGCCAGCAGTTTATTTAAATACAACTGGAATGAATCCGAAGTCCACTTGAATTTTGTAGAAAAACTGGAAAAATATGAAGTGAGATGTGCTACATTTGACTGTTAAACAGCAACATATTTTAAATTGAATTTAACCATCGAGTCACGTTTTGGATTTTTCTATAAAAGATCAAAATTAAGCAAATTTATTATTATTATTTTTTTGTTCCATTGTCTTCTGATTATCCGGGGCCATGTCACGAGACAACAGAATCAGACAGGAAGTCCAGTCTTCTCTCACCCTAGCTTCATTCTCCAGCTCATGTGGGAGGATCCCGAGGAGTTCCCAGCCAGCTGGGAGACATAGTCTGTCCAGTTGGTTTGGGGTCTGACTCTTTGTCTCCTCGTGGTGGAACATGCCCAAAACACCTCACCAGCGAGGCACTCGGGAGGCATCCTGACCAAATGCCCGAACCACCCCATCTGGCTTCTTTCGACCTGAAGGAGTAGCGACTCGACACCGAGCTCCCCCTGGATGACAGAACTCCTCACCTGATTTGTGAGTGAGAGCCCAGCCACCCTGAAGAGGAAGCTCATTTCAGCTGCTTGTATCCGCAATCTCAGTCTTTCGGTCACCACCCACCGTAGTGACCATTGGTGACCAAATTTATTTTTAATGATTTAACTGATTTGCGTGTTTGGTCTAAATTGTTGCTTATTTAGGTGAATATTTAAAAAGGGTTTGTGTCTAAATCTATGTATCCCTGTCGTATCAGAAAAAATAGAAAAATTCTCCATAATTTAAACATACTGTAGGAGCGAATCTGTGTGAGGAAAAGAAGACATCTTTACTTTTTTTTTCAAACATGCAAACCAATATGTCAAAGCCAGTTAAATTATTTTAGGAATTTACTAATCTCTTTATGGATTAACTACATGCAATCTGTTTGTGAACACAGTCTACATACAAATTTACACATAATTCTGCTGCATTGTTCCATATGTTTCTCTCCATGAGCTGAAAAAGCAGTGACACGTCTTTTCCAATAATGAACAGAGACGTTTCAGTAAAAACTCATTTCCAATGCTGGGACATGGATAAACAATAGTTCCTAATTGCTGCTTAGAACTATCTGCAGCAGAAATCAACATCAACAGTTGATTGAGGTTGATCAACAAAGAATCTATACCCCTTTGGTGGATATAAATCCACCAAATAGCATGCCTCTTTTACATAGCATATGTTTTTACACGTGGATACAAAATTTAACTGCTTTAAATTAAAAGAACCTCAACGCTTTACAAACGAGGTCATTCAGCTTCTAAACTTCTTATAAAATTGCATTTCATGCATTTTTTAGAGTTATTGTTAGAGTTAGATTTATAGTTAGAGTTATGCATTGTTAGAGTTAGGGTTAGACAGAAGAAACTGACTTGCTGTGGCGACCCCTGTAAGGAAATGCCCAAAGAAGAAGTTAGAGTTATTCCGAAGTTGAAAATCTTTTGAATTTCAATTATTAATATGAAGTTCTTGCTGTCTAACAGAAGCCTTTAGCAAAAGCTATAATAGTCGTAGTCATTAGCAAATAAACGGTACATCTATCGAAAAAAAATAGGTATTTGCATGACAACTTTCATATGAGTGTTCAAAATCAGATTAAAATTATTTGTAAATTTCCAAATTTGTAAATTTCCAAAACACATTTTTTTATCTACGATCCCTTTCTGTACACTGTAAAAAATGTTTGTAGATTTTGCAATAAAATGTTGCACCACTGTAAAAAAAATTCTTAAATCCCGAATGCCCTTGAAAAAATCGCTTGGATTGAACTGTAATTTTTACAGGCTTTTCTTGATGACAATACAGTAACTTTATGCATTCTGCCTCATTTCTGTGAGTTATTATACAAAAAAATATTTATAACGGTGTTTAATTACCATAATTTGAAGATCATTTTATTTAAAAAAATGCAATATGCAATAAAATAATATAATTTTACAGTAAAATGCTGGCAGCTGAGATTTACAAAAACATGTCAGAATACAGTTTTAAAAGTTGGTTTTTTTTATCTATGATGTAAAAAAATAGTTTGTAAAAGAAAAAAGAAACTTTTTTATTTACTATACACATTGTCGAGATGTTTAAGTGTTGCTTAAACATGCAGGTTTTGCACTCTGAACAAGGACTTGAAATGCCTTGAAATCTGTACATGAACATAAAGTGCCTGAACCTGAGACTCCAACACTCAGGCGGTATGTTTCAGGACTAGAGAGGGGAAAAAACCTGGTTCTATTCCTGCTGTTGATATAAAAATGTGAGGATTCTTGGACAAAATCCTTCAAATTACTGTCTGCTGCAAACAAAAAGTTTGGAGACACACCAGCTCAGATTTCATACCAAAATGGCTCCTTTTTAATTATTTATTTTTACAGTAAATATTGTAACTTGGTGAGACTGAATTTTTATGGTGGTGTATGTCAACCACAGATGACAGCATTTTACAGTTTTTGGACTGTATTTTTGGGGTGTTTTTTTTTTTTTTTTAAAGGCAACATGAGCTGCAAAAATACCATTATTTTTTTTAAAAAAAGAATCACTTTTTTATAGTGCATTATTGAGCAAACACCTTTTTACCTAGGGGAATAAAAAAAAAATACAGGCTGAAAACTAACAGTGATGTGGATTCACATTTTGGCACAGCGGCCACCATTCTGCATTTCACCATGCTATGCAGAATAAGGTTGAAGTACTTTGTAATACAAAAAAAAAAAGTTGTGAATTTGGGAGCCAATCCACTAGGGTTTAACATTTAGTTTAAACAAACCATAGAGTTATAAAAGTTTTAAAACAATGTTGCACCAGAAAAAGTAAAAGTTCTCAACCTCATTTACAAAAGCAGGCCAACATTTTATTTACTGTTTTTATGAAATACCTTTCCGCTCGCAGGTGGATATAAAACTACTTTATTTTCTAATGCTAATGCTGAGTCATCTCAAATGAGTACAGGAGGACAGTCAGAAATGAGTCAGCCACTGTTGTTTGGATTGATGGGACTTTATGGGGACGATAAGCGAGCTGTCGGACCGAGGATGAGATGTCTTTTTAAAGCACTGAGCAGCTTTAAAATATAATGACTATCTCCCAGCTAACTTTACATTCTGCAGCAATTCTCAAGTTTCGGAAAACATAAAACAAAGCAAAGAGAGAAAGGTCCAAAAGAGCATGTCAAACGAGTGAGGAAAGGGGGTTTGTTGGCACATAATGAGGCAATTTTATGCTGAGACATTATCACAATCCAACTGAGCGAAGAAAGCGTGCTTCTGACATACCTGCTGCCCGCTAAAAATTTATTTTCACTTCATGGAGAATAAATTTTTTAAAAAAAAACTTGAGGAGTGTGGCTAGAGTATAAAAAGATGCACATTTATAGAAGTGAAGGAAACGTTTAAGACAGGAAGAGAAAAGCGCGAATAAGATTTCAAACTTCTCTGACATGCTAAAAAAGTTAAACTTTCACAAAGAAGCTGTAATTCGCAGCAGATCGCTGCTAAAACAGAACGGAGGCAATTTGCCCATAGACAGAAAGAGAGACGGAGTGTGACGAGAATACAAATCCTCACTTGGCTGGAATCTTCAAGTAACACTTTATGCCCACACGACACAAAACACGCCAAACTAAGTGTAATCTCCACCTTCTTGCCTGCTGACTGACAGCCGCAGTGCAGGTGGAGTAACCAGCTACAGGGAGAACTAGCTCCAGCGTGCTGGCAGAGGAGACACAAAGAGAAACGAGAGGTGAAGGGAGTCAGAAAGGGTGAGGATGAAAGGGCAGAACGGGGTGAGGTAGCAAAAAGCCAAGCGGGCCAGGTGGATTTCTGGGAACAGGTTGGCTCCAAAGTGCTGGCGTGACACCAATGCAAAAGGACAGACACATGGAGGACGCAGAGCTGAGAGACAGCCTATCAACAACTCATCCTCAAACGCAATGAAGAGTCAATCAGTCAGGAAAAATTATTACTAAGATAGACACTAAATCTCTTTTTGAATGAGAAGAATTGCATTAGAGCACCGGTATCAAAACCTATTTGTAGTTGGGAAGCTCTAAGTTTTGATGCCAGTCCCAAGAATTGAATGGGCAATATCTACTAAAAAACTTGCTGCAATATTTTTTTTAGTATTTAGTACAAAAACAATAAATGACTAGAAATAAACACCAACAGTGCTTACCTCGGTGTTTAACATAAAAAAATGCTTCATCTTTTGTCAAAACATTCATCATTCATAGGATACCGCATTTTTCGGACTATAAGTCGCACCTGAGTATAAGTCACACCAGCCAAAAATGTATAAAAAGAAGAGGAAAACATAAATAAGTCACTCCAGAGTATAAGTCGCACCACCCCAAAAAATTGTGACTTTATTTTTCAATTAAGAGGGTAAGCCCATCAAGATGAAACATCTCAACGGTAGCACACTGTATTTTTGGACTATAAGTCGCACCTGAGTATAAGTCGCACCGGCCAAAAAATGCATAATAAGAGGAAAACATATACATATAAGTCGCACCCTCCAAAGAACTGTGACTTTTTAATTTTCTTAATTAGGAGGGTAAGACCCTTGAGATAAAACATCTACATTTTTACGGGTGTCCTCAAACTAACACACGTGTTATTTAAAGGGTGGGAGGAAACTAGAATACCCGGAGGAAATCCATTCATTCATGAGGAGAACATGCAAACTCCACACAGAAAGACCAGTGTTTTAAAGCTCGTCCCTAGTCCGGGATTCGAACTATCGACCTTCTTACTGTGAGGTTACTGTGCTAACCACTGTGTCACCGTGTTTACTTAAAGATCGAAAAACAGGGTACATAAAATGAACTCGTTATATCAAACATTAACATTGCACACATTTTGGTTTGTGTGTATTTTGGACCGAGCAACAGTCGCAAGAAAAAGTTGGAACATCACTTATAAATTCAAATTCTGAAATATTGGACCATTCAGCCTGATTTTTTTTACAAAAAATTTATTAAAAAAATAAAAAAGTCTCCAGAAACTTGCTCCGCCCTCCGACTTCTTCTATTTGTTTTGTTTTCTAGCATTATTTGACATGTTTTGGATTGAAATTGTGTCACATGCTTAAAATAATGTATCAACATGAATATTTATTTTATTGTTGGATGACAAATTCTTATAGAAAATGTCTTTGAAGATAATTTTTTATTTATTCATTTTAACGTATTGTATTCATCTCTCAACAGAGAAATTTCTGTGCTGCATTGCACCACAGCAGGCAGTCAGGACGGCGTCAATAGTGAGAGAAACAGGGATTAGGTGTCTTCCAAGGACACCTAGACATGAGCTCAGTGATATATTCCCCACCCCTATTAGTAAATTATAATTTTAGCATTTAACATTTAAAACCAACAATAAAAAAATGCTGTATTTTTAATCCTAAATTAATATTTTATTCTAGTAATACGGCAGGTCAGACAGGAATCCCCATGGACAATGATGTTTGCAGATGACATTGTGATCTGTAGTGAGAGGAGGGAAGAGGTGGAGGAAAAGCTGGAGAGGTGGAGGTTTGCACTAGAAAGAAGAGGAATGAAGATTAGTCACAGTAAGACAGAGTACGTGTGTGTGAATGAGAGGGATCCAAATGGAAAAGTGAGGTTACAGGGAGAAGAGATAAAGAAGGTGGAAGATTTTAAGTATCTAGGATCAACAGTCCAGAGCAATGGAAAGTGTGGAAAAGAGGTGAAGAAGCATGTTCAGGCAGGCTGGAATGGGTGGAGGAAAGTATCAGGTGTGATGTGCGACAGAAGAGTTTCAGCTAGAATGAAAGGGAAAGTGTACAAAACTGTGGTGAGACCCGCCATGCTGTTTGGTCTAGAAACAGTAGCACTGAAGAAAAGACAGGAAACAGAGATGGAGGTAGCAGAGATGAAGATGCTGAGGATCTCTCTGGGAGTGACCAGGATGAACAGGATTAGAAATGAGTACATCAGGGGAACAGCACATGTTAGAGGTTTTGGGGATAAAGTTCGAGAGGCAAGACTGAGATGGTTTGGGCACGTACAGAGGAGAGAGAGAGAGTACATAGGAAGAAGGATGCTGGATTTGGAATCACCAGGAAAGAGGACTAGAGGAAGACCAAAGAGGAGGTTCATGGACACAGTGAAGGAAGACATGAAGATAGTTGGTGTGACCAAAGAGGATGCAGCAGATAGGATTGGATGGAAGAAACTGACTTGCTGTGGCGACCCCTAAAGGGAAATGCCGAAAGACGACGAAGAAGAAGATTCTAGTAATACAGCAGGTGCACATACTCTATCCATTACGTGGTTTGTACCATCAAAACCTTATCTATAATCTATTCATCTGTGAATTCTTCCATGCAACTCTTCCACATTGCACATTCATTTGACATGTATTTTGTTTGTTTTCCACCTTTCAGGAATAAATATGCCGTCCCCATTGTCCCACACTCAAGTACCGACCTTTTGCTGTGTAAACGTCCGAGATAAATGACAGAATATTATGTATGTGTCAAGGTTGCATCTAAATTAATTTCAAGTTGCCACGCCAGTGTTTACAGATGAAGCGGTTCCAGGACGCAGCGACCTTGTGTCACTGGGGAATTTATTCTCCTGGTGGAAGGTTAGAAAAAGATAAACATTTGAGTAACAATAATATTCAAGAGCTTTCCCACGGGAGTTTGTCTTTTATAAAATGTGGAGAACTTCAACATCTAAGTACATTTGAATTCAGTCAAGTCTGAGCTTTACAACTTTGGTGTGTTTCATGCCTTTTTCTGCAACAAAGCAGCTGCTGCATCCCAAATAACTAATAGATATGCAATTAAAAATGTCTAGATTTCTCTTTTTGGTTGATCATTTCACATTATTTTTCCCTTGATTTAGAAGCTCTCAAATAGGTAGGAATTTTTCTTAACAAAAAGTTTAATTTACAGGTTTTTTTAAAATATAAAATGTTCATGCATGGTCCTAGAGGGCATTGGGCTAGTGGTAGAGATACTGTCTTTCGACCGGGAGGACCTGGTTCTTTTCCCGTTGGGCCCAAGCTGTCCCTGGGACCACAGAAAAGACACGAAAAGAAAGAAAATAAAAACTCTGAAAAGACAAAAAGAAAAAATGTTCATGCATTTCTAGAATGACGACTTTGATTTTAATGTAAAGTAGGGTATTTTTTTAATAAAAAAAAAAAAACATCAGTTAAGTGTCCACTTCTGAAATGATTTTAAAGTTGCTTAGGTGCTTACCATTGTCGCTAATTTATTCAACACTAATTCTAATTGAAAGATACCAATTCAACAAATAAATAAATTTAAAAAAATAAATGAATTACTCTATTCATCCCTCACCGGGGAAATTTGTGTGCTGCACTCCTTACACCGCAGCATGCTGCCCTTCGACGGCGCCAATGGTGGGAGAAGCGGGGGTTAGGTGTCTTCCCCAAGGACCCTAGACGTGGTCTCAATGGGAATCAAACCCGCGACCTTCCGGTCCGCGGGCGAGCACTCTAGCGCTGATCCACCGTCTCCCACCAATAAACGCACAATAAACCACAATAAACGTTTACTCTCAAATTCACATCATGTCTCTACCTGATTTTGTTTTCTTTAAAGCTTCAGAAGGTTGCATTCTATGCAGTTACTGTATATAAAAAGTAATTTTTGACATGGTTATTAAACTTGCAAGCACTCATTTGCCCTCACTTTAACTTTCAAAAAGATATACAGTAGCATAGATGTCAAACTTCAGTTAAGGAGCCAAATTTGGCCCACAATGTATTCATTTTTGGCCAGTGACACTACTGATAATAAAAGCTACAGTGCATCAATCGAAGAACCCATCAGCACCCTTTCCACAAGTTAACAGCTTGTGGAAAGGGTGCTAAAAACCTAATCTTAGCATCGTGCCATTCGTATCTAAGTTAAATTACAAATAATCATATAGTAACATGCTCGACTAGTCTAAAGGTACCGTCAAATTGTTTTGTTTTTTTTGGTCTTTTTGCTTCCGACTATTCAGTCAGTATGATTAGCTTTGTACATGTGCTGAGTATGACCATAGTGGAGAACTGTGCTTGGACTGGGGACGCTCATCCCCCGGGTTGCCAACATGTAGAAATATGAAAACAAGAAAAAACAAAAAGACAGCATGCTGTTCCTGAACACAGTAAAAAAGAAAATAGCATGGCAGAGTAGGAGTGTGTTGTGGATGCAGAGGTGGAGTGCCATTCACACAAACAAAACATAGATTATGTGGATAGATTCTGCATATGGAAGCAGCATCTTGCAAATAGCACATCAGGGGACCAACGAGAGGGTAAAGTGCTGTCCGTGGTGCTGAAATGTAGCAATCAGGAAGCTCTCAGGGTGTAAGATGTGTGTGTTAGTACTGTGTTTTATATATGTTAATGATGGCTAAACATGTGGTTCACATACAAATAACATAACGAAAACATTTATTTAGATAGAGACGTGACCCTGCAACAGGCTGGCGACCGGTTCAGGGTGTACACTGCCGCTCACCTGTAGCTTGCAGCTACAGGCTTCGGAACTCCGCGACTCCGATTGAGATAAGCGGTTTAGAAAATGACTGACTGAATGAATTAACATTTGTATATAACTTTATAGATTTTTTTAACTACTTTGTCTGAACCAAAGTTGTGTTTTATGTACATTGAGTCATTTTCGAAAGCGGATTCAAAACAAAAAACAATGCTCCCAAGTTGAGCTTAATCTTAATGTAAATTTAAATGCTTTCTGTTTAACAAATACAGTAATACCTTGGATCAGCTGTCACAAAAGATTATTGCACATGCATCTTAATAGTTTTGTTTTGTTTTTTTCATGCAATGTTTAAATATTGCTCTATTACAGGTAATAGTCCTTTTTATGTGTAGTTTTCAAATGACACTTTTTACATATGTTAATTGATGCAACAGTATTATTGAATAAAAAAACTGCTTCTACAAATGTGCAATTTCAGGCTTGAATTTTGACTGCTTTGGTTTGCAGTGTTGGTATGCAAAAGCACCCCTACGTGTTAAGTTCAATGCGGCATACATTTAAGCATGCACGCACACTTGCACATTAGTTATGTGCACCACTGTAAATATGCAGTTTCTAGTCACATGCACATTAAGTGTTTCTATGGAATATTTAGACCTTACAGTTTCAAGCCCTTCAGTTTCAAATTGATGTTTTAAATTATAACTCACAATACATCGTACTTAAGACTCAAACTTTGTAGGTCATGTAAAAAAATGCCCTTTTATTTCAGACTGTGAAGTAAATCACAAAGGACCCGACACTAGCTCCCACCTCTTAGAGAAAAAGCTCTTTAATCATTGAATCTGTGGTTTCTTTCACTCTATTCAGAAAATAATTAATATTTTTAATAAGTTCCGACATGAAGACGTTCTAATTGCCAACATTTAAAGCAATAGTTTCACACCTTAAAGTTAGAAGGTATAAAACAAGCAGGTACAGGGTTTGTGAATATACTTATAATATTGATTTTGAAAATATATTCAGTTTACATTTTTAGACACAATTAGAGTCCTTGATAAAAAATTAACCAATGAAGTAAAATTTTGTTTTGAAAAATATACTTTATTTATATTTCAAAACTGGGAGTGCAGTGGCCTCACAGCAAAAAGGTCAGGAGTTTGAGTCCTGGTGTGAGGCGAGGCTTAAAACACTGTGACTTTCTGTGTGGAGTTTGCATGTTCTCCCTGTGTATGCGTGGGTTTTCTCCATGTACTCCGGTCTCCTCCCACCCTCCAAAAACATGCATGTGTGTTTGATTGGCCGCTATGAAATTGCCCCTAGGAATGAGTGTGTGTGTGGATGGCTGTCTGTGGTTGTGCCCCTGCAACAGACTGGTGACCTGTTCGAGATGTACCTTGCCTCTCTCCTTAACTCAGCCAGGATAGGCTCCGGCAGCCAAAGATAAAATTAAACTTTTAAATTTATTAACTGTCCATAAAACACTTTAAAAAAACAAAGGCTAAATAAGTAGGACTTTATAATCAAAATAATAAAAAAGTTTTTATAGTAGCTGAAAGTTTTCTCGGTCATAATACTTATACGGTATAAAGTAAAACTATCAGTTTAAATTAAATAAAACTTTTATGAAAGCATAAGAATAAAATACAAATGATGTTTGCTTCATGTTTGCACTAAAAATGCTGAGCGTGGTTGAAGCGACAAGCCCATTTAATGAGAAGTGTGAAATTAAACCTTCTGTATTGCCTCTGTATCCGTGCCTGTTGTTGCACTTAAAGAGGATGTTAATGAACTGCTGTCACACGTGGGATGGTGCCTTTGAGGCAGCAGTCAGGATTCTCTCCACGTCCTCGTCTGTTTGCAGTGTGGAGGCTGTGATGTGCTGCCTGACTGCAGAGAGTCGCTGGAGGCCAGACAGGAGGAGACCAACTCAGTACAGGGGGTCCCTGCTGCGGTCTCACTTTCTCACCAGCAGAGCGAAGGCTCATCGCTGCATGTGAGGGAGCTGATCTGTCTTTCCGCCCTCTTAATGTTCCGTCTGTTTTACACCACTGAATGTATTCTCGTTTGCATCAATCTTTAAAGAGGGGGATATTCTGCTTTCATTGGCTGATAATTCTTATGTCATATCATGAATAAACAAGGTGTTTTTTGTTGACTCAGAAATGCAATATTTGCTGGAAAAAAAGCAGTCAGTGTCAGTTTAGTTTTAGACACTCTGAATCCCCCTCCCTTTTTTACCTGCTTAGTCCAGCTGCCTGAATATGAGAATGGGGGACAGTACCTGAATGGATGCATGAATACGGGCAAATAAACTTCCTGCTTGTGTTACAATGTGTGCAGAACTACAGGCAAAAAACACCTGGATGTTCAAGTAATATCTGGACACCGGACGGTAAAGTTTGCAAATGATTTCAAATATAAACCTACTTTGGGTATGTTTTTGATGAGGGAAAAATGTTTCAGAAATGATCAAAAAAGTTAATTTAGCATGAAAATTATTATTTTAAAAATATCTGCAATATGTAATCAAGGTTACTGATTTACATCCTAGCTCATAACAGACTAAATTAAAGAGGACAACTGCATGTTTGTGATTCTGTTGGGGTGTTTGTGTGGAGGCAGACCCAGACTGTACACCACATTCCCTCCAATCTGCCCTTCCAGCACCTTACCTGGTGTCAGAGTGGTTTGAGCAAGCGCTGTGCCACCTGTCACCTCATGCCCTGAGGCTTACTACCGTTTCAGCCACCTCACATCGAGACCCAACCTCAATTAGATTGCTATCGCACAACTAGATAGGTTCCTTTTTTCCTGACTGGAGATTTTTTTCTTTAAGCTGACCTGGTTACCTTTTACACAGCCCCAAAAAAACTCCTTTAAAGTGTGACTTAACCATCAATCTTTCACCAAAAATCTTAAACACAAAAAGGGGAGTTTAGTTTCTGATGAGATTATCACAGGAGTTCAACAAATAGGCCACCCCTTAAAAAGGAATTTGAGGACACTTAAAAGCATGACATCTGGCTCCACCAAACATCTGAGTAAGCAGATTGGTCCTGCAGGCCTGGAGTGACAGCCGATGTGGAAGCCGGGAGAAGTGATCTGTGGAGCTTCGCTGCTCAAGCTGTCACTTTAGCTTGCCTTGGCACAGTTAGATTCTCCCTGGCTCTGAAGCATTAGGCCCACTCTTCTGACTGCCACTGCCCTGCCGGCACCGAGCCAAGTCTGTCACGGGGGAGGTCTCTCATCACTTTCACTCTCTTTCTTCTTCTCTTTCCTCAGCTTTTTTTTTGTCTCAGCAGGGCTCCGGCTTCTCATCGCAATCTTTCTCTTTTTGTCCTCCCCTGCCAGTTTCTTATCCTATCCCCAACAGAAACCACGAAATTGGATCCATTATGATCTGCCATTATTTGCTATCCCCAGCTCTCATGCAGGACTTTTAACCACGCATATGCTCTCTTATTTTGTATCTCCTTGCTGCTTTTAAAGTAGATATCTCGCCATTCAAGCTCGGGAATTTTAAAGCAATTGCATTTTTTATCATGATCAAAATATGAATGCAGCAGATACGAGTTGGCTGTACTGTTTTTGTTATTTATTTTTAATGGATTAAACACAATAAAGATGTTAATATTTTTATCCAAAAGGCATTTGCATGGTGGCTAAATTATAGCCTCAATCTAAATCCCAAAAAAGTATTAATTTATTTTATTAGGAATTTCACTTAATTTTTTTAAGGGGAATTACCCATAACAAAAAAAAAAAAATCAAGCTAGTGTTTAAAGTCTTACCGTCTAAAGCAGCGTCACACTGAATCTCACTAATATTTGACAGAAAATTTACACATATTTTCTTTGACTTCAACAGCTGCTTCAGAGTCAAACATTAACCCCTGATTTGATCATTCTGCCAAATGGACGTCTGCCATCATCACTCTTTAGGAATTGGAATGGATAGAGATTTTTTTTAGAAATATGGATAGACTAAAAATCTGGAAGAAATTCTCCAGCATATCAAGATATAACATCACCATGAGGTTTATGAAAATGTTCAGTCCCCTTGTGATGGTCAGTGACTGTAGTGACCACCAAAGAGGCCCAGGCAGCATCTCCAAACAGTAGTTCCTCTGTGGGTGAGTGGGTGTTCCATTTTGGCTGTAAATCTACAACTTGTTGCAAATGCATTTTTGCATGTCAAGCATTGCCGCATTTATCATTTTGGACATAAATAAAGACATAAACAATCAATGTAAGGTTAAAAGATTGTACAGTATGGAATGGTGTTGGTCGCCAGTCTGCTGCATGTCCACATACACACAACCATCCACACACACACTCATTCCTAGAGACAATTTCATATGAGCCAATCAACCTAACATGCATGCTTTCTGTAGAGTGGGAGGAAACCGGAGTACCTGGAGAAAACCCACACATACAAGGGGAGAACATGCAAACTCCACACAGAAAGGCTTGTGTTACAAGCCCCGTGCTACCCAGGACTGGAACCCCAACCTTTTTGCCGTGAAGCCACAGTCTTAAAAACTGTGCCACCCTTCAGTTAATAAGTCTTATTGAAAAATAGTCCCATCTAATATTCAGAGACAGGGTCCTGCCCCAAGTGGAGGAGTTTAAGTATCTTGGGGTCTTGTTCACGAGTGGGAGAAGGATGGAGCGGAAGATCAACAGGGGGTTCAGTGCGGCATCAGCAATAATTAGGATGCTGCATCAGTCTGTCGTGGTAAAGCAAGGGCTGAGCCGAAAAGCAAAGTTCTCGATTTACCAGTTGATCTATGTTCCCACTGCCATTTCGGGAGGAGCTCGGTGTCGAGTCGCTCCCCCTCCAGGTTGAGAGAAGCCAGATGGGGTGGTTCGGGCAGCTGGTCAGGATGCCCCTCGTGCGCCTTGCTGGCGAGGTGTTTTGGGCACGTCCCACCGGGAGGAGACCAAGAGGCAGACCCAGGCCCGCTGGAGAGACTATGTCTCACAGCTGGCTGGGGAACAACTCTGGTTCCTTCCAGGTGAGCTGGAGGATGCAGATGGGGTGAGAGAAGCCTGGGCTTCCCGTCTGAGGCTGATGCCCCTGCGACCCGGCCCCAGATAAGCGGATGACAACAGAACGGAATATTTAACCTTAGAAAAAGCACCAGGTCCACATTTTGCTGACACTGAAGCAGCTCAATGAAGACAAATTAAATGCTTGTAGGGTAAATAAAATAGTGTGCATTTTAATAAGAAAAAAAATTAATAAAATTAGTTAGGTGGTTTTCTTGGATGAGTTCTGGAGTTTTCTTAAAAGAAAGAGGAAGGAAGTGAAATTGGAAAGAAAAAAATGCGGAATGCTCCAAGGTGATACGTGAAGCATGAGTTAATGATTTCTATTCATGATATATTTTTTTTGCTGTGAGTGAAAAAAATAAATAAAATAAACTAGCGCCTGTATTTATATCAACTATTAGATTTTTAGCTAATGATCTACATTGGATTTTTTTCATTTAGAACAACTTGTCCCACAGTTTGTAAACCCAAAACATGCTGAATGCTGCAGATTAAATTCAGAGCTGTGATTGTATGTCAAAGACTACTCACTTGTCAGGTCTGCCAGGCACCTGCAGACGTAAGCGACATTTGTTAGCACACTGGATCTGTTCTTCTTTGATGCGGATAAGTCTCTGCAGAGCCAGACACCAGTCCTGTGCCACCGTGGTGTTCAGATTCTTTGATGGGAAAAAGACCCAGAGTTTAAAAAAATAAAAAAGACTTGTTTCCTTGCTGATGCACAACTTGATAAATCCCAGAGTTAAAACACACCAGCTGCAGACGCAGCACATATCACACATCTATTTTATTCTCTTATAGAAATACTAACAAACATCTTCCTACAAAACAAGCTGTGGGTTGTTTGAAAATCAATATTCCTATAAAATTGAACAACAAAAGTTCTTTCTTCCTTTTAAATATGACAATAGATTTATTTCAGACTGGCATTCATTTTTATAGAAAACTCAGAGCCTCGAGTGAAATAGAGTCAAATTAATTTTCTCTGAGAATGAGCTGTGAAGAAGTATTTTCTCTATTTTTTTTTTCTTTCTAACTGGATGGAAAGTGAATATTAGCCATTAGGAGTCAGGACTGTATCATTCCTCCTAAGGACACTGAGCTCATTAAGTGCACAGAGCCAGAGGTGTCACCATTATTCTGAGAGGCTCTTTGGTGATTGCTGGAGTATCCCTCTCTGGATGTAGCATTGTACTCCTGTGCAGGATTTAGTATTGTAAATGTGATACAGGCAGACCGCTGGGAAAGGGGATGGAGACAAATTGACAGCAACACACGACTATCTAAATTTGTATTTAGTATGGAGGAAGTATTATCTGATCCACAGCTTTGCAGTTTTCTTACATGTAAGATTGATGAAAAACTTTTACACATTTAAATCTGCGACCAGAGTCCTCAACTAGACAAGGATGTAGTGGTGCCAGTGGGTCAGAAATGAAGTTTAACTTCAAGTAGAGGAGTTCAAGTATTTTAGGGTCTTGTTTATAAGAGAGGGAAGTGGAAAGAGTGAAATTGATGGGTGAATCGGTGAAACATCCGATATGATAAGACCAAAAGAATCAAAAACAAAATAAAGAGTTATTGGTTAAACCAGCGGTGTCTAACTCCAGTCCTGGAGGTTTGGTGTCCTGAAGGTTTTCCAGCTGTTCCTGGTTCAATTCAGCTGAAGCACATAAAGTGCAATCAACAGCCAATCAAATTTTTTATATTGACTCAATAACCTAGATCAGAAGTGCAGGTGCAAGAACACATGGAAACCTTCAAGAAACAAGCCCTCTAAGACTGGGGTAGGGCACCCCAGGTTAAACAATGGATCTAAGTCATAACCTCTAACTTATAGCAACCAGCTATGTTATTGATTGTTGAATATATTAAATATATATGTATATAACTCTGGCCATAAACAACTTTTCTATCATAGCGTCGTCTTTTATATTTGTTATGTATTTATTTGTATTTTTTTGCTTCATTGTATTTACAAGTTATCTTCAATTGCCAAGATTCATATTTAGCATATTTCTAAACAATATCTTAAAAAACCCTCTATATTAGAGTTTTGAGTGGCTAAAAGCATACTTTGCAGGGTAACCTCTACATGCCATTTTTAACCATTTTTAATGGCGTCACAACTTTTATTACCAGTTTGTGTAAAAATGTCACATGTGACAGAATGGGAACACAGACCTTGGAAATCAGGCACACAAAGCTCTATCTTTCATTTTAGCCAATTCATATTGGTGAGTGATGCACACACTTTTTGAGACATACAAAAACAAACTTAGGGTGGTTCATACCTGATATGTTCCCTGTAACGTGCCCACAAGCAGAGTGACTTCTTCTACTACTGAAAGATCATGTTGCAGTTCTTGCAGCTCCTGGTAAAGTCTCGGCGGGCCCAGAAGAGCTTTACCTAAAACGTGGATGAAACAAAGTCTTTAAAATATGTATCACACCACCACAAGTTTTATAGATAACCATCCTCTCTCATGGTACACAGTAGGGAAAGTTTCTAGTCACATCATGCAGTCTTTCCGTTCTATTCTGGTGTCGTCCGCTTATCTGGGGCCGGGTCAAGGGGCCAAAGCCTCAGACGGGAAAGCCAGGATTCTCTCACCCCGGCTGCATCCTCCAGCTCACCGGGGTGGATCTTGAGGCGTTCCCTGTCCAGCTGTGAGATACAGTCTCTTCAGCGGGTCCCGGCCCTGCCTCTGAGTCTCCTCCTGATGGGACGGGTTCTCTCGACCCAGAGGAGCAACAGCTCTATTCCGAGCTCCTCCCAGATGGCGGAGCTCCTCACACTATCTCTGAGTGATAGCCCAGCCATCCTGCAGAGAAAGCTCATTTCAGCCGTTTGTATTTTATCTTTTAAATGAATAAATCCAACATTTTGACATCAAGCTGCATGTTAAAATGTTAATGAAAACTTTCAGTGAGATAGTTTAGTGTAGGCGAAAATACCAAGTCTAATTAAAGCTTTGTGTTTATCAAAGTATAATATCCTGATCACAGAGGACCCACACGCAGTTTGAACGGAAAAAACAACTCTCCCAAACATGTTGTTTGTATTCATGCTGGGATTCTTTCTTTTTTTTCTGCAGCCAAATTAAATGCCATTAACTAATGACGGCTGGGTGCTTACCTGCAAGAATTTGAAGGGTATCATTAAAAATCACTCCAGGATTAAGAGGAAATTAGATTAATTAAAGCTTATCTCATGCTCGTGTGTGTAAAATTAGTTCTGAGAGTTAAATCGATGTGATGACAACCGATAAAAAACTTTGCAAAAATTTTGTCAGATTTTTTTTCACATTTTTTACAGACAAATATTTAATTTATAGAAAAATAATAAGAAGAATTTAATGTTGATGCATCAAACAGTATGTCTACTCCTGTCCAATAAATTGCTGACCTTTGTGAACTCAAACTTTGGCTGCAAAAAACCCCAGTTGGTTCATCTATAGTTGGTAGTGAGCAAATGTGGGAAGTTTGATTAAAATCCCTTCGGTGGTTTAGGAGCTATTGCTTTCACAAGAATTGAATATACTTTATTAATCCCAGAAGAGAAATTTGAGGGCTGCACTCCAAACACTGGGTGTTTAACCCCTCGATGCCCCTTCACCCCTATCCACCGGCGTCCCAGTCCGGTCGTACTGTGTCCAACCTGGCAACCCAAAAGCCGAGTCCAGAATGGGTCCACAAAGCCAGGCCGTACTGAAGAACACCAAACTGGCCTCTTTGTATTTCACTGAGTCCAAGTGAAGTGTGCGTACTCAGTTCCTCAAGTGAGCAACCAAATGTTTCCATGGAAAACGCAAAAAACACCGGGCCCGAAGCACCTTCTCTAGACAGTCTCCTTCTCCGCACCTCCTCCAGATCGGCTCCTTCTCTGAACCAACTCCTCCAGCCACACACAAATGTGCCTCCGAGAGCCAGCAGCTGGTCGCGCACATCAACAACATCCATTCTCAAATTTTCTTCTCCATGTGTCTCAAATTCTCAGAATTTGTTACCTTTTGTTGAGTGACCCAAGAAAATGCGACATGTTAATCTATTGTTGGTACTGAGTAAGTGCTGATAGTTTAAATAAAATCCCGTTGGTGATTTGGGAGGTTTTGCGTCACGAAAGTGTGATGGAAGCAAAGACAAACACATAGACAGCCCGAGAGCTTCATGCCTTCCCAACAAATATGTATAATCGGTATACCAAGAGGGACAGATTAATTCACTTTAATCAAACAGACTTCATAGACTTTGACCTTTTAAAACCAAGGTTTTCTCATTCAGAGTTTTTAGAATAAAAGGTAACTGTGACAAGATGAAAAACAAGACTTGTAAGACTCGGCCTTCACCTATTGTATCGAGATTTAAAGGAGGTTTGGAGCTTTAATTTTGTTTGGATGAATCTGAAAGGTTTTTAATTTGTCTTATTTGCATTTATTTTCCAGCAACAAATATAACGGTAAGGAAATTCAAAGACATCTGTTTCATTTCAGAAGATCTGTCAAACAGACAAAAAAAAATGTTTCTGTTCATCGAAAATGAGAAATGTAAGTACATGGAAGGGGAAAAAAAAAGAAGGATTAAGGAAGATATGTAAGTGCAAATCCAAAAAGGTTCTTAAACACTTCTTGGTTGCTACATCTGCTCGGTTGGCTGCTGAGGGAATCAAACCTCAGACCATTTTATGAACTGATTAAACCAGCAGCTGTTTTCCTTTTGCAGTTTCAGCTGGAACGTTGCAGTGCTTGCTACCTTTTTCCACCACAGCTCTTCATTTTCAAACTGACAAAATCAATACCTCTCTGTCAAGCATGTCTTTCTGTTCTTTGTTCTCAGGCACGTCCCAATACAGCTCTTTTAAAAATATAAACTCCTCTACTAGCACATAATTTCATCTATAGGTACACTATGTTACCTGTATAGAAGTAGTCTAAATTATTTGACATTTATGAGATGAAAACTCTAAAAAAAAACACACACAAGGTCAAAGTGTTACACATATGAAGAGACAGCAATGTCACAGTAACAAAGAACTACTAAAGGTTCACAAAGAAAAGCTATTCTGGCTTTAAGTCCAGTGGAAACCAATAAAAAACCTTTGATTTGCGGTAGATCGATTTTCATTATTTGTTTAACAGCAGTGTGTAAATTTATGAGTAAAAAAAAATTAGATGAAAAGACTGTTATGTGGAAGTATCATGCCCTTTGCTGGCCAAAAGGAGTGCAGGTGTCTCATTAGACGCAAAATTCAGCATCGATTTGAGGTCCATTGGCTTCAAACCTCTTCTTTCTTAGTCCCAAGAATCAATAACCACGTCTCCTCATGCTCTGTCCTAGCTCCTGTGGCCCACATTTCCCCAGAAGCAAGCTCCATGAGAATTATCTAATTAAATTCTGCAGGTGGATTTTACTCCGGAGCTGTCCTGCACCATCACCACTACCACATAATAAAACAGCATAGGAGCCGAGTGGTTTGCATGTTAAGTCAGGTGTGTTCAACTGAGGGTACCGGCAGATATTTACAGACGAAAGAGAGTGAGAGTACTTTTATAAGAGAGAGAAAAAGAGGTTTATATTATTAATCTAAAAAAAAAAACTATATTCTAGCTTTGGGGATTTAAAGGGATCTTTGGCAGAAACATCTATCATCTCAGTGCAAAAATCAATAGGTGAGACATCTGAATATAAAGAAAAAAAACAATATTTTCTGTCCTCCCCAAAGTCATTGCCTGGACCAGTGTGCAAATTTGTTAAGTCCTCTCAGGCCTCCTGTTGGACACGACCCAAGAGGTGAATGTGTAGAGTTGTAATCCAGCATAATCCCATTGGTGAGGCTTGATGTGGTTTATACACTCAAGACATGACTATCCACACCGGCCGCCAGGCACATAATTCGCCATAATGGAAGGCCTGAGCTCAGGGGGTTTCGTTCTCACACACAGCTGGTGAGCCAGTGATGCTAGCTACCATGTTTAACCATTTTTGTACTGTGATTATAGAAATCAGGCAGCTTGTGTTTATCTTTTTGTAATAAAAAAAAAAAAAGTCTTTTTTTCGCTCTTTTATTTAAATGGGTTTACAACTAAAAAATAGTTGGTAATTATTTGTTGTTATAGCTGAGCGATATGGATTATTTGTATCACAATAACGGCATAAAACACAATATACCACAATTTAAGCACGTTTGTATTTATTCACTGAAATATTTGATTAAAATTATAATTGCTTCCTTTTCTCTTACTTTAGTTTGAAGAGCTTTAACTGAACTGTCAAAAAAGAGAACCATATATATTTTTGTGCAGCAAAATAAATGCATCAAATAAAAATGGCAGCTGTGACAGAAATACAGTAGCTGTCGTGTGTGATTAGACGGAATTGAAAATAAGTTTAGTTAGACGGAAATTTGCAACTGAAAACTGAATAGTTTTACTTCAATTGTAGAGAAGTTATAGGTTTTGACATAAAAGAGAGGCATCAACACTGTAGTGGATTATTTTTTAATGTTTGTTTGTTTTTGGTTTCTTTGGAGCGAGGGCTCTCTCTCAAATAGTCTAAATCTTTTACATATTTTTAACTGGTAAATCAAATTCCTTTTTCAGCTTCCACCATTTAGTCTTCTGCACTCCCTTCATCTTCTTAAACTTCCTCTCCACCAGGGTCATCTTACACACCACCATCCTATGCTGTTTGGCCACACTGTCTCCTGCTACAATTTTGCAGTCACTATTCTCCTTCAGATTACACCATCTACACAAAATGCAATCTACCTGTGTACTCCTTTCTCCACTCTTGTAAGTCCCCCTGTGTTGCAACCTTTTCTTGAAGAAAGTATTCAAGAAGAAGAAGCTCTCTCTCAAATAGTCAAAATCTTTTTCATATTTTTAACTGGCAAATCAAAATGTCTAAATGTGTTCACAAATGTTAATAAAAGTTATTTAAAAAAAAGCAGGGTTAGAAAGAAAAGTAGAAATTACAATAACACTTAATGCAATTGGTTTAAAAAAACACTTTAACATTGTTTGCCCTTCTTTGTGTGAGTTACAAGAGAACCGATGACACTGTAGAGTCACAGGAATGTGCAAAGCATTGACTTAAAAGAGAACGGTCATCCCCAAAGGTAAGCTTACTTTGATAAAGATGGGGACGTATGAGACCCTGCAGAAAATGAAAAATGAGCCCATTTTAAGCTGAGCTGAGGGAGCGAAAGAGAGAGGAAAATTTAGTCGAGAAACTCCACTGAATGACATCACAAGGGTACATAAATAGATGGCACTGCTAGCCTAGAAATAAAATCAGGACCTGCCCCTCAAATATGCATCAGACAAGGATGTTTCAAATGACCACAATAGGGTTATAAGAGTATGGCCTGTGGTGGAATGTAACCTGCAGTGTATATTTCAATGAGAGCCCAGACAATCTACCAGGCATAACTTTTTTTGTGAAAGTCAAAGATCATTGAACCTGCTCTTGAAGCCAAACTTGAAATGATTGCAAAACCTTACTGCAAAATCAGGAGGTTGCACACACAAACTACCTGAAGCAGAGGATAAAAAGAGCCCGCTCTGGTGAGAATACAAACCAGCTTGCAAAACAGTAGCATCTTGCTGAGCATGACACGAGGTGCACCGAAGGAGGCGTCATTAATATTTAAGTCATGCAGCTGCAACTTTAAAAAGTGTGTTGCGTTACATCCCGATAAGGTTAGTATCTTCCTTTTCCCATGGCACGTTTATCAGGGATCTGGATACACCACAGTTTTGCGAGAGGTGGTGGGAGAACTAGTGTTTCAACTACAGATTCCAATCTCCAGCTACTGGCTGTCTAATTGGGCCTGGAAAAAGGAAGGAGGCGGTAATCTCTACAGATTGATGATTCCTCTCCGGACGTGTTTGTGGTCTATCAGAGAGTGAAATGAGACCGTGTGGATGATGAGGCATGGGGCCTACTACCCAGAAATCACTCTCTGAGATAAAACACCCCCAGGCAGATGGGAACAAGTGACCATCATCTCTATCCTCCTCGCAAACACATCCTCAATCAGAATGACAAGCGGCGCGGCTGCATATCCTTCCCTCCAAAGGAATATATCAGCTTTGTTGGGTTAGAGGGATGCTGAGACTTATAGTTGGGCAGCGTGCGGGCTATAAGAGATGAAGCCTATGAGAACATTGTGAAGTTACATTGTTTTTACCTGAAGAGCATGCAGCTGGTCTTTTAACCCCACTCTGTTGGAATAAGGTGTCTTTGTTTTGAGATCCCTCCTGCCCGACCTCCACCACTTGCACTTGCTGGAGGGGAGCGCTCCATTTCATGGTGTACTTTGGTCCCACAGGGACGAGGCTGCTGATATCCGGTGGTCCTCTGGATTAAAGAACAGAATGTAAAACAAAGCATCTAAAGGAAAAAAAGCTATTTTTAAATCCAAGAAGTAGAGTCCACGTTGGAGAAGATGGTCTGAAAACACAAACAGGAGTGGAAATTCAAATTTGGATTATCAGCTACAGTTAGCTGCCAAAATTATACCCTTGCCTTCAGGAACACATTGGTATTCATTTATTCTTGTAATCACGCTGACAATCAACATTGTGATCAGTTTGTCAAGATGCTGGAGGCCAGGCCAAATCAACATCAGGACACTTGACTTGAATGAGGCATGAAGTGGTCATTACATTTATAGATTGAACAAAAAAGCTTTGAGAGACATCTTTGACGAGAGAAGTTATTTAAAAAATATATTTTCTACCGTTTACTGTTTTTGGACTTGTACGTCAGGAATATGAGACTCCAAAAGGTGTCGTTAGGTACCGGAACATTTGTTTAAAGCTGATAAAACTTCTGCAAATTCAGATAATGCTGCACAGCCCTTGCAGATATTTCTCTATACTGTGCTGTTTTCCTTTGAAAACCCAAGGCATCATATCAGAACTGTGTGACTAAATAGTTATCCTTTCCATTTCAAACTCTAGGCACAACACGCTCATGCTAGGAATGTTCATTATGATCACATTAGCAGAATATTCTTCAGTTGCAAGAGTAGTACAAGTTCATTTCCACATGAGGGACTTACTTGACATTTATGTTGGCACAAACGAGAACATCATCAAAGAGGAAGACCTTTCTCTCCTTCGATTTCAGGACTTGTCCCCGCTCGCCGTACACAGTCTCAATGAGCGTTTCACAAAGCACCAGTGACCCCTGCTCCGAGTTCAGTTGCTAAAAGGGACACAGCAATCAGATCAGAGGCAGAGGAGACAGTCTCACAAAGGGCCGGGCCTCTGGAGTTCAACGCCTGGAGGACATGCGAGTAAGGCTGGGAGGAACAGATGCCTCATCAGGGATTAGCAACACATTTATTCTCCTGAAGGTCGTTTAATGTGTGTGCGAGTGTATACAGGCTTTCACACATCTCTCGCCTTGTATTCTGAGTTAAAATGTGCCGGCATCGTGCCCCTCTCTGACTTTGCCGTCACACATTTTGCACAGTGATTAAAGAGAAACCCAAGGGAGAATCTTTGGGATCCATGGGTTGACAAAAAAAAAAAATTCTTAATGTAGTTCTTAATTCCTTGTATCATGACTTTTACTGTCATTCGCCAATCCATTGATTTTCTGAACTGCTTTAACCAACACAACTATCACAGTAGGACCAGAGTGTATTCTGGTTATTATCAGCTGATTGGAGGGGTGAACCCTGTACAAACAGGGTTTTGTTTTTTCTTATTTACTTCACACTAAATATAAATCCGCTGAGTTTATTAGTGCAAAGATACTAAACACTTTCCACCACAACAGGATTCGTACCGAATTATGAAGACCTCATACACAGATAATTAAGAGTCCACTATTTGGGCTGCTATAGGATTTGCATGGTTAAGCCCTTTGTTAGCTCAGATATGTGACATTTGAAAAAGAAAAAAAAAGAAGAGCTCATAAATACAAATGTATTTATTCAGTTTCAATGCCATTTTTTGACATTTTTAATAAATAATTAATAATCACTATTAATTATTTTGGTGGATTTACATAAAAATTGCACTCCATTGCATCCACATAATACAAGCAGAGCTTTGCTGGCTCATCCTGCAATTCCCAGACACCTGTATGCATGAAAGGAGGGATATTTTTTAATTTACTTCTCTTCTGACTGTTTTAATCAATACTTGTGTTCCATGCGCCATGCACCCAACTAAAGCAGATTCATCACAATTAGGAGCTAGTGTGCTGCAAGCAGCTGGCTGAATGGTTACAGGGAAGTGTTACTTTGATGTTTTACAAAAGATGATGTGCCTTCTGCCAGCTGCAACTGATTTCAGCTGAGATAGCTCACAAAATAACTCATTAGTCCAACTGCAGAGCGTTGGTTAATGGTCAAAGAACCATGCAGCACTTTCAAGAGGTGGGATGCACGGCTTTTAGAAAACATCTACAATCAGCATCAGAAAAAATAAAGGCTGAGCAAATGTCTATGTGCGTGCATGCATGCAACCCCTCTCACTCAGTTATTTGTCCTTTTCGGGATACTTTCAGACAAAGAATGAATATTTCATCGAATGGTTATGGAAGCAATGAAGGCAACTTTTTCCCTCTTGGAATTCTGCAGTGTCACCACCGCAAATGGAATTGTGTGTGAGTGTAGGAGATTGGCCGAATCAGCTCATCTCATAGGCATAGAAAGCAACACCAGATAGAAAAAAAAATTAAATGGTTGTGTGCACGGTGTTGGTGCGGGTTGAATGACTATGGACTGACAAAGATGTAGTCACACGAGAGACAGAGAAGAAGAGTGTATGAGTGCAGTGAGAGAGACTAAGAAATGGAGTAGAAAAAGGCAGACTGGCTGGGAGGGGTGAGATAGCTGACAGAAATGGGAGAGCGACAGGGTGAAAAAGATAGCTCTCTTACGGTTTCCAATTAAATGTCTCATTTACCCCCTAATTCTTCTTATTCAGAGCAGCATTTGTTCAGATTCGCGGTGGCGGGACTGTAATTTTGGTGTGGTAATGGAGAAGCAGCATCTCCACCATTCCATGAGCTACTGTTTAGCAATGATAATGGGCATCATTTCTATGAGATAATTCCTCTAAATAAAAATGCCTCCCTAGATTAATGTTTGGGTATGTGATATAAGTGATTGCTTTGTACTAGTTTTAATGTCTAGGCGTTTGGGTCGGGGTGATAACACTGCAGTGGAGTTGGAGAACTCACCTTCTGGGTAGCTATTGATTTGATTGAGGCAAATGTATGCATTTTTGTGTGTGTGTGTGTGTGTGTGTGTGTGTGTGTGTGTGTGTGTGTGTGTGTGTGTGTGTGTGTGTGTGTGTGTGTGTGTGTGTGTGTGTGTGTGTAGTTGTGTGTGTGTAGTTTTGTGTGCAGGTGAGTCAGTACCTTACTGAGAAGGCGATCACTGACGCTGCGGGCCAATTGTTGAGTCTCTGCAATCTGGTCAGCAACCCGTTTCTGTTCGTTCAGCTTCTCGGCCAGCATCTCCAGCTCTGTCAGGGCTAACTGTAGGGGCAGGCGGTCTACGTGGCCTTTTGGAGTATTTTTTAACATGTCCTGAAAGATGAGGAGCAAAGTTTTAAAGGTGCTTGCTTTACATTTTAAATCAGTTGACAGACATTGTGTATCTCTATGTAGGAATAAATATCGAACACAACAAGCACTGCGTGCATGCCTGAGGTATACGTACATATAATGTTCGACAAAGAGAAGGAATATAGTGAAAGACGGCATACGAATTAATGTAACGTCTGCAATAATTAGGACGCTGCATTGGTCAGTTGTGGTAAAAAGAGAACTGAGCCAAAAAGTAAAGCTCTCAATTTACCAGTTAGTTTACAGTCCTGTTTTCATCTTTGTTTAACAAGTTTGGGTGGTGACCAAAAAAAACTACATTTTGTTTACAAATGGTATAAACACTCTTCTTCAGCAGTGAGGCCAAGCTCCTGCTCAGAGATAGGGTGAGGAGAGTCCCATCTAGGAAGGACTCAAAGTAGTCTTGTTCCCCCATGTTAAGAAGGGGTAGTTCGGGCTGCTGGTCAGAGTGTCCCCTGAACACCTTGCTGGTGAAGTATCCTGGGCCAGTGGGCCCAGTTACAAGTCACCGGAAGATGTGGCTGTTGTGAAGGAAGTCTTGCTTCCCTGCTAAGGTTGCTGCCCTGTGACCAGAGCCCAGAAGCAGACAATAAAATTGTGGAGGTTTTTGTTTTGTTTTTTTGGGTCAGACCAATCATCTCTTGCCAAAAATGTGTTTCTGTATTTATTTATTTTTTTGGTAACATTTCTGAATCTACGATTTAACCAAAAATAATTTTATTTTGCTTGTAAGGTAGACATTCCAGACAGCCCCAAACATACCCCCCCCAAACATACCCCCAAACTTAAGGGGGTATGTTTGGGGCAAACATTGCTTCTGGTAGTCAAGTCTGAGAAGTAGAGCAACGCAAGTTTACCAGGTTGTTTTCTTCTGTTGATACATTTGAAACTTGAACTTTTTATGCGTAAGTTTCAAGGTTTAATCTGAATAGATTATTTTTTAAACTATGCAACCCTGCATAGCCTTGGTCACCATTCTGACTGTCAATCGCAACTGGCATTCTGAAAATTTGGGAAAAAAATAGTCAGAGGAAACAAAATAGTTTTTTCACTTACTTTTGCAAACACTTTTTACAGTTTCCTATAAAATTCACAAGCTCACACATGAATAATCCAACTTTCCAGGCTCCAAAAAACTGTTTGCGGCTAAAAATACTAAAGTTTGCACCAATCGCTATCCTGCAGGTTTCAGCAACTTTTAGGGGCAGACGGGAATGGTGAACTCTATGAGGTGAATATACTGTAAATGGCTGCACCTGCCTGGATGGTGACGTGAAAGTAAAAAAAGAAAGACTTCAGAGATGTTGAAAATTAAAATAGCCTTACAAGTCTTTTTTAAAAAAGGTGAGCGTTTTTTGTTTTTTTTTATTGATATTTAATCCATCATGTGAGATGATTAAAAACTAATTTAACAATGGGAAACATGTCTCTTGATGGCATTTGATTATTTTCCAGTATCAATAAAATTATCATAGGATTAAAGCACTCAATCATTAGTTGCTCATGTAATGAGAAAATTACCTGCCAGAAAGAAAATTGAGATACATCGGAGTCCTCTCAAAAAAGATTGTTTCTATAGATGAGAGCAAAGCAGCTGGGTGCCGCTCTGCATCACTGGATGACATGTTTGTATGCTTATGCATGTTTGAAGAGTTTGTTTAGATCTTTTTTTCCTCCAGTTCAGACTGAGCGTGGGAAAGGCCAAAGCTGGAGTGCTGGACATTTGTACAAGCATTAGGTAGTTTTGAGGTGAAACATCGACAATATTTGCAGACAAGCAGTAAGATGAAGTGTGAGAGCAGTACAATATCTGAGCATGAGAGCAAGCAAACCTGCCCCCAGTTCAAATCATTTCAAAGGCCAACACACATCCCCGCACAGCAAAGAAGTACCATAGGAAGGCATAACAAGGTTAATAATACATTTTTCTTTGCAGGAATCCTTTAAGTGCAGACACTGAGATTTAAAAACAGAAAGTAATCCATATATGCAATAATAATTCCCTTTGTTTTTTTTCTTCAAACATGCTCATTTGTAACAAATATAATGAGTTAATGTTTGCAGTTTTCCAGATAAGTATCTCAGATAGACCTCGTTGCATTTAGAACCACGCTCCTGTAAGATTAAATACATAGACTTCCTCTTCCGAGTATTAGTTTAAAGCTGGAGAAGAAATGCCTGATTCAAATTCATAAGTTATCTTTTGAATTCATGGATAATCAATGCTTACTGAGGGGTGAAATTAGGTACTGCAGATCCGGTGAGTCAAGCTGATTTTTTTTTCAAAGTAGAAATTGAAAATCAAACTTAAAAACACCTACAAAATGTAAAGTTGGTATATGTTGCTACCTATAACGCTTGAACTCCTAAATAAACATATTTAATGTACAACTTGTGCTTATTTGAATAAGTCAAAGCCTATCATCTTTTCTGCAACCTCGTGGATTTATATATTTATTTGTGTAGGTGCCAGAAAATTTCTGGTACACCGAGCGAGTGAAAATGATAGTGGCATGAATAACATTAATACCTGCAGAAGCAAAATGAACTGGGGAAATCGTTGAATAGGCTTAACCATCAGGCCATACAAAGTGATTCTGTCGACGCTGGATGCTTGTTTTTTCTGGAAGGAGAGGGAAAAAAAAGAAAAATAAACACTTAGTTTTACATCCTGTCACTGAAGAAGAAAAAGCTTACACCAATATAAGCCGGAGAGCTTGTCAAAATTCTCTATGGAAGTCGTAGGCGTGTGAGTGGGTGAACAAGGCGTGAAATACAAGGTGTGTTAGTCATGAAAGATTATAAGTGGGGAGGAAGTTATGTGTAATGTATTAGAGTGGGTGCAGGTCAGGAGGAGACAGCGGTAAAGAGCAGGGTTGGGCCTGCCAAGAGGTATAATAATAGGTGTCTTTAAAAGAGTGAGAGGAACAAGAAGATGACAGAATAATTTGAGAAGAAAATATTCAATTCAAATATTACAAGTTGAGATTAAGACAAACAGAACAAAAAAAAGCTACCATATGAAATTTATACTAAATTCTCATAAATTCTAGTGAACCCAATATCTCACAAACTATAGAAGAAATTTTAGAGAAACTGCCCACAATTATTCAATACCAACTATAGATGAACATAGAGAACCACCTCCAAGTTGTCATATGTTTCTACCACTCATAACAAGTGAAGTATACTCTTTTGAAAACTACTTTTGAAATCTGCACTACATCCACCGACTGACCATTTTTTGGGCATTTGGACATTAAGGTCAATTGATAAAGTTTGATAAGTCTTATATCAAACCTCTCCACGTTTGCGTGCCCCATTGATCCTACGAGCTATGTTGTCTGGGGCTTAATGCCCCTGATAGGGTCACCCAAAGCAAACAGATCCTAGGTGAGGGGCCAGACAAAGCACGGCTCAAAAAACCCCTAATGAAGGGTAACATTGTGGCAAAGGTGTCCTTGCCCGAACACGGGTCACCAAACTCCTGCCCCATTGAGCCAAGCCCGAGGATGGGGCTCGAGAGCAAGCACCTGATGACCTTTCTCAGCCCAAAGAGGAGACATGGGCCGCCCTTGGCTGCATAGGCTAGTTTAATAATATGATAGCAAAGAAATTAAAACCTCAAATGCAGTATATGACTGCTTCAACCTCGTAATCACATAGACCTCATCAATACACTTTCTGATAAAGGGCAGACAAAGACACTCGTTTAACGTCTTGGCTTTGAATTGTTATTTTTTTATGGTCAGAATGGAGTGTAATCATCTCATCTTTTAAGTTGAGTGTAACGGGCAATGGCGTTCTCTTTCTTTTGGTCATTAAATTCCCATTTTCAGACTTTATTTTTTATTAATAATCACATTCTGCATCTAATTAAATCCACTCGTTAAAAAAAAGCCAAACAATTAAAAAGTACTCTGACATGTGATTAGGTCTGCATTAAAATGTCATTAAGCAAGGATGTCGTTTTAAAAGGAGGCAGTTTACAATTTTGTTGAACGGAACGGGTGCAGATATCATAAAACATTTTATGTACATTGAAAAAAAACATCAGATTAAATTATTTTGTAATTAAATTTACTTTATTCCAAAGAATTTGAACAAATTTAAGAATCACCAGGTAGCATTTATAGGGGTGTTTTGTGGAGTTTAGTATTTGCTAGCTGCATATAGAAGTGGGTAACCTTCTTATCCCAAGGTTAGCACTGAATGGATGCATATATTCATTCTCGGTGCACCAATCTAAACCTTTTCTTTCCAACTTCTATAGTCCTGGATTTCATTACCGATGGGCTTTCTTTAAGCTCAACATACTGAAAAAAAATCCCAGAGTGATGTCAAGCAGAAGCTGCTGAAGGTAGAAAAGCTTCTTTTTTATCTCATCAGTCGTGTGCTCCATCGTTAAGCTTTGATAAGAAAGATGAAAATCTAAAATACAAAATGCCTCACGTTGCATGCTTGTAGTAAAAAAAAAAATGTTCAAGCTTCCTGGCTCACAGAAAACTTGTCTGTTGTAATAAATGATCCCCGTTTCTTTATAGTCTGACTCACAGATGAAGTGGACGATGGATGACAGAAAGTGGACACAGACGTATATAGTTTAACATGTTTGCAACCGTAAGCTGAAAATAAAAAAGGGTAACCAATAAAATAAACATGTTTAAACAAGCTTTTTTTGTTGTTTAAACAAATGACCGTGCACCAGCAAGAACGACCCAGTTAAATCATTTCTTATTACAAGTGCAACCGTGTTTACCCTCAATGCTCTGGGGCTGCAGTGCATTCAGATCTAGTTCAGTCACTATCATTACCTCCCAGTGGAAAAGCCTGTAACTGCAACAACACAAAGGAAGCAATTATATTATATCCTGCAGGCTGTGTTGGAGAACAGTAAGTGACTTTTTTTTGGAGATAAATAAGCTAGTTCATTATTTCCGCCTCGACCGAAGACGTCAGACTGCCAGTTGTCTTGTCTCATCAAATGTTTGGTAAAAACTTCTTTATCTTGCCTCTTTTGTCTGAAAGTTGTCAGTTTTAGAGTTTCAGTGTGAAGCATTGGAGTAAGGAAATGTGTTTGAGTAAAGGAAAATTAGTTTTGCAAGAAAAAAATGAGGATTTTCTGTCATAATTTACAAATGTGATGTAATTTTTAGTTTTTGAGCTAAATATTATTGATCCAAGTGAATTAAGCCTGATACTGACCAGACATGCCAAGTCTCCCGCATTGGGAAGGAGACAACTGCAATTAGGACCTATCTCATGCTCACCTGCCAAAGCTAACTCCTGAATGATGAATACTCTAGTGCAGGGGTGTCAAACTCAGTTCATGAAGGGCCGGTGTCCCTGCAGGTTTTCCATGTGCTCTTGCATCTACACACCTGATTTAGCTTAACAAGTCATTTTGCCAAATTTGATTTCACTGTATGTGCATCAGCTGTATTGAACCAGGAACACATAGAAAACCTGCAGGGACACCAGCCGTCCAGGAACTGAGGTTGACACCCCTGCTCAAGTGCATTCCATAAACATAATTAGGTATAATGAGGTTAAGCACATGGCATCTCCTGCTGCAGCATCTGAAAGCCTATTGCCAGTATTGTTTTTGGTGAACATATGGAAAAAGTTAAACATCAGGAACTTTGGTCATGTGACAGCTTATGTGCGTGAGCCGCAAAATAAAAAGTGAACAAGCAGTACAGGGGTGTATTCCTGGTTGTAATTCCTCTCCGTACTAATATATAACGCTAGGTAGTAATACACGTAAGACGCACAATTTTCCAGCTGCTTTCTCATGTTTTAAACGGTTTGTTTTACACCAACTCTCAATGTGGGTGTTGTCCATTGGCGGATGTGACATCATATCATAGCTCTCCTCAATTCTCTCTCTTTGTGAAGCCAAAAACTTGGCATCGCTGAGGCAGATGTTATCTGCATCCATCAGCTATCCATCCATTTATACATTCATATTGCTGCTGAATATTTTAATGAAGTTTTTTCTCTTAATAGGATTCAAACATTTTGTACAACTTTTTTCTGTTTCGTGTTGTAAAACCTCTTAAGTATTACAACTCTTACAAAGCGCTCATGTATTAATCAGCTTGTTTTGGTAAAAGTCGACGTACAATCACAACAAGAAAGAAAAAAAAAACAATTATGCAAATTAGACAATTTTACGAATCAAAACGGTCTAAATTATGCCAAAACAACAGGCACCCCTGACTCCTGTAAGCATTAAATTATCCTTAAATGGTGCAATTTAGGTTTTACCATCCACCACCTATTTGCCCTGGTAAGAAGAATAATTATCTAGATTAATCCAAGAATAAAAATAGCAATAAAACAAATTTGTCAAATTTGAAGAAACATAAAATAATGGCTTCATGTATGAAACTCTTATTTAGGCTTTTTTGACATTAAAGAGGGGGCATAGTGCTTTTTGGAGGGGTAATGATTCTTGTCTAGTACTTTTTGTTTATTTGGAATGTTATTGCTATGAAATTCAACTTTTGTAATTGATATTATGAATGATCCCATCCTCTTGCTCCCCACTTAGCCCAGTCCTCTTGGCACGTCCATGACACAGTGTAAATCTTCTTTGAGGATGCAAATACATATGTGCACACGTTTTTATAACCCCACTTTGGAGTGTTTCCATCAGATGTCAAAATCTTGTCTGATAGGGCCAGTGTCCTCATAGTTTTTATTGTGTTCCTGGTTTGACACAGTCAATCCACATAAAGTGAAATCAACAGTCAATACATTTTGGCACAATGACTATCGGATGTGTAAATGTAAGAATAAAAGAAAAACCTTCTGCACACCGGCCCTCCAGTACCGGAGCACTCCATATTACTCAACACTATACGCCCATCCAACATAGGCCCCGTCCACACGTAGCCGGGTATTTTGAAAACGCATATATTTTTTTCTGTTTTGGCCTGCCGTCCACACAAAAACGGAGGGTTGTTTTAAAAACTCCGGCCAAAGTGGAGATTTTGGAAAACTCAGTTTGAGATTAGCGTTTTTATGCATCACTACCTGAAACAAGTAATACACATACGTCATTCGTGTGTGTCCTTGTATGGATCGCATACAAGGTTTGGGCAGCATGGACCCAATCTATATTTTCCTGTGTTTATTAACTTTATAGTCGATGACGACTTTTAAAAGCAATTCCACCTCCTTGTCGATTCACACAAACGAGATGTCTGGCGCCAAGTTTCAAATTTTTGCAAAAATGACGACAAAGGTGCTCTGATTGGATAGCTCAGAACTTACATTTACATCAATACTGCCAACTACTGGTCTGGCATGCATATAATCCCACTCAGAAGCATATTTATATGGCTCCGTTTGGACGCGGATATTTTGAAAACGGTTACGTGTAGACGCGAGCGTTTTCCTAAAACGGAGGACAGCAGATATGTGTTTTCAAAAATACCTACTACGTATGGACGGGGCCATAGTGTGCATGCACTGCTTCTGCACAAAAAAACACTTCCTGTTTTTGTTAAAATGTGAGTGTGGTGAAGAACAAAAGACGTGGCTGAGAACAATTGATCATTTGAATAGAATCCAAATGCTCGACAAGACAGCTTGAAAATTACTTATACATGCATGGATGAAATTGAAAACCACTTCAATTATGTTTTTGATTTGGAAATAACTTTTGAAGATGGTGGAAACCTCCAAAAAGTTCCTTTTGCATGAAACGTCCCCTTTAACAAAAATAAAGTATCATTTTTTTCATTCAGAGTAATGTGTGTTTAACACTAATTATAACATTTTTGCACATTAATAAGCAGTTTTTTAACTCTTGTCAAAATTTAACACTAGATTTTGTATATTTCGAAATCCCCGACGATAATTACTGCAGGGGTGCCGCTCTAGCCATTAGTGTCTCATTAATAACAAATTTGTAAATTGCCAATTAGATTTCAATAAACTACTTCAAGACCCTCCAGTGTCATCTTTCATCAAAGTACTGAGTGGATGTTTCCATTTAAAAAAAAATTAAATAAATATTTCAGGTTGTACTTCCAACCTTACTGAATATATTAACTGTTATCAGCAAGTAACAACCGGAGCTTTTAGAAAAGAGTCTGGTATAAAACAGAGTACCTACAAGAAATTATAATTCGGATCAAATTCCCCATAGACGTTTAACAAAAATGGAAATGGAAAAAAATTCCATCACAATAAGTCAGCACCCAAATTCTTCTTCTTCTTTCGGCATTCCCTTCAGGGGTCGCCACAGCAAGTCAGTTTCTTCCATCTCACCCTATCTGCTGTGTCCTCTTTGGTCACACCAACTATCTTCATGTCTTCCTTCACTGCATCCATGAACCTCCTCTTTGGTCTTTCTCTTGTCGTCTTTCCTGGTGGTTCTAAAACTAACATCCTTCTGCCGATGTACTCTCTCTATCCTCTGCACATGTCCAAACCATCTCAGTCTGGCCTCTCTGACTCTCCAAAACCTCTAACATGTGCTGTTCCCCTGATATACTCATTTCTAATCCTGTTCATCCTGGTCAGTCCCAGAGAGATCCTCAGCATCTTCATCTCTGCTACCTCCATCTCTGTTTCCTGTCTTTTTCTCAGTGTCTTTTGACTGTCTACACCAAACAGCATGGCTGCTCTCACCACTCTAAATCTTGGTGTAAAATTGAATGTAAACAAAAAGTTTTCTTGTCTGCATTGATTAGATTTGGTGCATTTTGTTCCAGAAGGTCTAACTCTGTTTTCTGGCAGGTATCGTTTTTATAAGAAAACTGTATTATTAAAAGATGTAAACACGGCCTGCCACCAAGGACTCCGAAACATTTCTATACTATTTTGTTTAACAAAGACAAACTGTTTCATGAACTAATAAGAAGTCAAACTTTGAGAATTCCACCTACCTCATATCATTTATAAGATGCAGATACGATTTGTTTTTTAATTTTTTTAAATGTCAGCATATAAAATTTCTTTACATTTCACATCAATATCAATACATTTCATACAGACTTATAAAAATAAAATATTAGGTTTTCTAGAAATTGAACTACATTTACTGTATGGACAGTCACATGTATTTACAGTACGTAATTCGGTTTCATAAACTAAACTGCCTTTTTTTTGCTTCTGATTTCTTTTTTCTTTACGTTTTGAACATAATGTAAGTTATGACTGGCGAAATAACTTTTCGCCAGTTATTTCCTTCTCTATTTTTTTTACTTCTAAGCGATGCCTTAAGACCTGCTCTCTTTTCTTTCACTACATCAAACAGTTCCCTTAGAAATAAGCCAATTGCATAAATTTTCACTTTCTTCAGTATAGGCAACGGTCACAGATGCAGGTAAATGGAAGGAAGTAATGTAGTGTTGACCACTTTAAGCACTTTTTGCACTGAAAAATATTTTCACCCTCCACACGCACAGCATTACTTAATCTGTGTATTGCTTTTAAACTTACATATATTAACACATCAGAAACAATTCAAAAGAGAAATCAATTTTGCAAGTGTGGTAGTGGATTGTCACAGTAATTTTAACATTTTTTTACAGAACTTTAACATATTCCAGATGTTTGTACTTCACTTAAAAAGGAAAAGAGAGTGACAGGCAAACTAAAATTTTTGGAGTTTTTTCCATTTTTAAACCTTTTATCCACATCAAAAATGTACGCAAAGAACGTTTTTTTATTTCAATCATGCATGCGTGAGCAACTTGCAAGTTACCCCATACCCCATTTGCAGCCTCAAACAGAATTTACACTGTATCATGCACAAACCCAAGGAGCGGTACCAAGCAGGGAGGAGCAAGATGAAGATTGAATTCATGCATGTGTTCTCCCTGTGCATGCATGGGTTTTCTCCGGGTACTCCGGTTTCCTCCCAAAAACATGCATGTTAGGTTGCATGCAACAAGATTGCTACAAAATTGTTCCTGGAAATGTGTGTGTATGATTGTGTGGCCCTGCAACAGACTAGTGACCTATTCGGGGTGTACCCTGCCTCGCATAAAATTAGCTGGAATAGGCTCTGATGTTCTGACGAAATCTGTGACTGGTCACTGATCTAAACAGCTGGAGGTGAACCATAAGGGAACAACATGTGGTCTTATAGATTTTCTCAGATTGTTTTGTTGGGACAGATTTGTGTAACCATTAAAGTAAATTCCAAAGTAATTGTTCCAAACTTTTCAACGTGAAGAGAAGAAAAAAAGACCACACATGCTGTTAGGGATGTTCAGAAAATAGCACGAAACCATGTCATAATAACTCAAAGGTTTCAATCTGAGAAAGATGTGATGTGGTAAAACAAATCTGTCATCAAGAAGGACAAAAAGTCTAGCAACAATTATCACGACACCACAATCCACTGGCAAAGCCTCAAAGTGTTTGTTTTTTCATTCCTTTCCCTAAATAACAGAACTTAATTTTATTTTCACCAGCTAGTTTTTACTGAATGTCTTCCTTAACCGTTGAACTCCGGGTTTTCCTCACCTTCAGAAACTCCAGAAATGCCGGTTTGGACATGCACGCCTTCTTTATGAGAGCCATGGCGTTGGTGAAATTATTCACATAGTCGCTGTACACATCCAGCACCATGGACTTGGAAAACTGTAAGCAGGAGAGTAGAAATAATAAAAAAAAACATGGTGTAGAGCTCCATTTGGACATGTTTTCATTACACTGTGCCACTAAAATTTCATTTGCTCCAACTAAATTTTTTTTTTTTAATTTTTACATACTTTATCCCTCAATGGGAAAATTTCTGTGCTACATTACACCGCAGCAGGCTGCCAGGACAGCAACAATGGTGGGAGAAATGGGGGTTAGATGTCTTCCCCAAGGACACCTTGACATGAGCTCAGTGGGAATCGACCCAGTGAACTTCTGGCAAAATTTCGATCCGCAAACATTCTACCGCTGAGCTACCGCCTCCCCCCCTTATGTAAATTTTTAAGTCATGTAGAAAAATCAACAAATCAAAAGTGAATAATTTTCAAAGGCATTATTGCAAAATTAATTAATTTGCATATTTCAATGTGATTAAAGTTGAATTTTATCATTTACTGATTTCTTGTTAGAAAGTTCCCTTTTTCTCTGCAAACCTTCAAGGAATTTTTGAAGATTTTTTTTTCTTTCTTCTGTCATAAAGTTTAAGATTTCCCAAGCTAACTTATTCTTTACACATTGATTGGTGTGACCCCAAAATGAACTCTCTGAGCTTCTGTCTGCTAAGAAGATCGGTTGCTGCCTTAAATGTTTTGTTGTGAATAATCTTTGGCTGTTGAAAGATGAATTCTCGCTTACCTAGCAATGACCCTGGGACCCTTTTGCAGCACGATTGCATCTCTAAAACCAACGCTGATGTATATTTTTAATAACTTCAAGTTATAAGAAGCAACTACCAAGAAAACGTCTGCTTTTCTTGAGAATCACCTGCTGACATTGAATGCAATGAAACTGTCGTGGCTCATTTTTATTTTTACACACTAGTATTTCATTTTGGCAATAAATGAAGACCTATTGTGATGTATAGTATTTACATTCAGTTTCTACTTCCAAGCTTAGAACACTTCTTTTTGGACAAGCTTATTGCCTGACCAATGAAAATCAGAGGATTTTAATTGAAAAAGTTGTTTCATAAAAGTCCAACTCCTGAACTCTTTAAATAGTGTAGAGTTAGATTTTCTAATATTTCATTAAAAAGTCAGAGATGCATTTCCTGTCCATCCTGTGAGAGGATCTCTCCATCTTCATGACACATGAAGTTTTTTCTTCGAGAGCAAGAGGATTTCAGAAAATAAAATTCCTGTGATGAATTTTGCAATTAACTATTACATTTATTACAACTAATTTTTGCATGGGTTTTTGTTTGATTAGCTGTGAAACTTTTGGGATATGTAAGAAAAATGTCCCACTCTCACCGAGGCGACAAATAAGTCTCCGATTTTCTCATTGCTGTCCCACTCGGCTACACGGGATGCCAAAGCAATCTGAAACATGGAGTGGCACTGCGTGATCTCTCGGATTCGATAAAAGATGGGTCGGATCTTCCTTGGACTCAAGAGGCGAGGATCCGCCTCCATCAGTGGTCTGTGGTATTCCTGTTAATAAAAATAAAAAAATGTATTTAAATGTGAACCTAAGCACATTTGGAAGCTTCAAAAGATCTAAATAAAAAATAATAATCAAAAGAAAGAGACACCTACTGAATAATGTTGTACTATAAGTTAGTATTGTGGATTCTGTTATGTTGCTTTTCATCTTTTTATACCTGAAAACTTTATATTTATATTTGTGTTTCTTTTATTGTGACAAAAGAGATTTTAAAAGAGCTGAACCCGACTACACATTAAAGTCACAGCACATTGTGCGTTGCCAATGAAAGACTTTGCAGGATCTATTGATCGCTCTTAATTCCATTTCAGTGGGTGCTCGTCTTATTTTTCTTTCTGTGATGAAGAGATAAGAGGTCTCCTTTTTCTTTCTAACTAGAGAGATTAAAGAGGAGAGGCAGCACCCCATCTTGTGTGTCTTTCTTTCACAGCATCACTACAACACCAATAAGAAGGAACGAGAAAAAAAAAAAAAGAAAACAGCACAGATGTTTTATCAAGATTATTTATGCAGAGACGCCCTGATAATTTGATGAATATCTCTGTTTTTCTTTCCTTCACAGCTAAACTGTGAAGATATTGCACAAGGCAGCAGAGGACAAGAGGACTAAGCAGCTCACCTGCAAGATTCTCCTCAGAGACTCCAGGTAGCTTCGCTCGCTTTGGATGATGGAGCCCAGGATATGGCGCCTGACAACCTACGCAGACAACAGATCAGTCAGGAAATCTAGCTCTAAGAGGACATGATTGGGCTGTGCTATGTGGCGTGCTTTCAGTTAAGCAAGGCGCAGGTTGATGGATTACACCATAATCAGGCGTTAGTCGCAGGAGAGTAGGACTCAGAGAAGAGAAGATCTGTCTGATCGAGGACTCCATCTGAGAGCTGTATCAAGGGGGGAGTTCTGTGACAAGAAAGCAGCTGCTTCTGCTACTATGGAACAAACCCCTTTTCAAAACTGAGTTAAGTGTTTAAGGCACGTAGAAGTGGAAAAGTACCGAATAACTAATGGCGACTTTAACAGCTTAAAGTTTTAACTCAAGGCTACTGTGTGAAGAATACTTAATACTTCAGACTACACGTTAAAACAGAAACACATATAGAACATTCCAAATTGAAAACTACCTAGATTTATACTAGACCAGAATAAAAAAAAATATGTCATGATATATAATTGAAAAAAAGACAGCCAATAAGCAGTTGAACTCAAAAGCAAAGTTGTGATAGTGTCAGGTTGATATGACCATGTACTAGATTGGATACAATCTATAGATTTATTGTGAAAGCGTTTTCAAACTGGTAATGTATAGATGTTTCTGTTTGACCTATGCATTCATCATTTGATGTGCTTTTCAGAGAATTTCCAGCTTATTTTTTTCCAAAGCACAGCTAAACCACATTCTGCACGTATAGCAAAGGAAGGGCTCTGTAGTTCAAGGCTCTGGGTGATAAAGCAAGCTGCCTGCGGTGCAAACCTGTCATCCAAAGAAAGGTTTTAGTGCATTATAAAACAAAAAATATGACAATGGAGGCTCAAAGAAATGCTAAAAAGCTGAATCCTTTTTTTCCCTTTTCTTTGAAAGAATAAGAAATCACAAAACTTTAAAACCACACCCATTGTGAGTGATGCAACTCAAAAATAATTTGTACTTGTCTAAAGTTGTTGAGGTTTTGGGTTTTTTTTTTTTTTCGGAAAGTGACGTGAAGTCATTTTTCAGATCAGTTGAGTGAAACTGAATGAGATGCTTTTTAAAAAATATGTCTTACCTAAGCTTATTTTTGCTTTTCTGGTAATAAATTACATTACAAAAGCTCTCATGCTGGCCACCCAAAAAAAAAAAAAAAGAAAACATATGTTAATAAAAGTGATTTTACAAGAAACAAAATGTGATGACGTCAAGTTTCTACTACACAAAAAAGTTTTTTTTTTCTTCCTTTTGTTATCAAGTCCATTTAACACTAAGACTATCAGAATTCTAAAAATACTAGAACTCCCACGCCGTCAATTTGATGATTAGTACTATGGCGATGATGTCATACACTGAAGTGCTTCAATAGCTGACAAATGTCTTCTCAAATCTGTTTTTGCTAACCGAGATTTTACCCGAGTGGCACCACAACAGTTACTAAACAACAGTAACCGCACTGCGGTCAGGTGCGGAGAAAAGTTACAATGTATTTAATAGAGGCGTCAAAAATGAGGGGTGTGGGAGTCAGAGGAAGATATAACCAGATTACTCAGTTAAGTCCGTGTAGTCCCTCATTCATCCAGGAGTGATTCATAGTAGAAAAAGTTTTTAAAAAGTCTTCTGGACAGTTTAATTCTTGATCGAAACTTTTCGACTTCCATCCGGAAATCATTTTCAATCTGAATCTCAATCAGATTGAAAATGATTTCCGGATGGAAGTCAAAACGTCTCGATCAAAAATTGAACTGTCCAGAAGACTTTTTTGAAACTTTTCCTACTATTACTCAGTTAAGTTACAACAATCTACAAAAAAAATGTAGAAAAAATCTAAAAGCTCAAGAATGTCACAAATCAACGCAACTACATTAATTAGACGTCAACTTCTGGGAAACGTCAAATTGACGACTTTGGTAGTTGTAGTGTTAATCCCTCATTCATCTTGCAGAGATCCATTGCACAAAAAGCTTCAAAGTTGTCTTCTGGACAGTGTGTTTGATGATTGGGATGTTTCAACTTTCATCCGGAAATTATTTTCAATCTGATGTGTTTTATTTATAAAGATAAATAAAACTATCCTTTTTTCACTTATTTTGGCACCAATTCTGAAGTGTAGAACAATGTGGATTATCCCTTCACATGTAGGTTTTATGTGTTGTGTACACACCTGGTGATTGGTCAGCCCTTCTGGCATGGGACTCAGTTGAGGGGGTGGGTGCTTCACTTCAGATACCGCCACATCCAGGTACCCTGCATCATCTTCCTCCTCTGCAGGATTTGGAAAAAGAAATAAAGCTGAAATCCACAAACCGCTTTTGTGTTTCAATAAGCATGCATGCACCAAGGACACCGAATAAAAGAAAGGCAGCCTTCAGACGTCAAAGCAACTGGAGCCACACTGCGACAAAGTTTATTACCTCTAAAATGTGAAGAAACTCCAAAATTTCTGAAGACAGAGTGAGCAAAAGAGAAGGAAGTGTGAGGAAGGCAGAGTGGGGGAGAGACTCAGGCAGAGAGGAATTTAGGAAGAAATTCAAAACAACACAGTATCTATGTAGGAGTAAAGGAAGCACAAACACAACCCAACACATTTTTTGCCTGCATTGGCACAAAGGCATTTGTCAGTTCCAGAAAAAATGAACAAAATTAAAACCCCACTTCACTCATCGCTGTAACGATAATAAAACCAGAAGCTCCCTGTGTTCCAATTAAAGACTTTGGAATGATAACAGAGGATTGTTAGAAGAGAAATACAATGCTTCACACATTTCCCTTGATCAATAACTAAAAATAGCAGCAGTGTCCTCTTTACCTCTTTGGAATGGCTCAAAGATTTGTTTGAGCCTGATATCTTGGGTTTGTGAGGCTGCTCGGCTCTCCAATAATGGATGCTAATCTCTCCATTGTTAAAAAACACTACCTATCTGATACCACACGGAGTTCTCCATCCCCAGTGAGGAGCTAGAAACTTCACTCAACTGTATTTTAAGATAGACAACTGATTTAATCAGCACTTTTATTCCTCTTTGAAGACATATTCTTCAAATAGGAAGGCAGAATGGAAGCACAGCAAGTCTTTGTGAATACTGGGAAAGTTTTAAGACCTATTTGGGTGTTTTTTGGCTTTCTCTCGATTCGCGTCTTTAAACAATAGAAATACTCACTTGTTTCAGAAACTAGAAAGTTGAAGTGATTAACAGGCTCTTTGAATGCCTCATTAATGTAAATACAAACACATTTTTATTGCATTTTTTAGAGCACCAATTTTGCAAGCATGAGACCAACCATTGAATTCAGATTGAATTTTTATAAAGTTTTTTGTACCACCTTTATGAGTTTTTTTCAAATCTCCAAAACAATGTTTTTCTTTAAATACACGCCTACCCAAGTATCTATTTGTGATATACAAACTCACTATGTTCACTAAAAATAGCCAAATTTAATCAACTGACAAAGAAAAAGTGAGTTGAAAAAAAATTCTGCCTAATTACCCGTCTGATCTTTTCTCTGCAAGAATGGAACCTTCTTCATGACAGCCATTTTTGTGCGTTCAAGGCCATCCTTTGTTCCGCTTCTCGCCGCCTTCATGAGCTGCTGAACCTGGTTGGGAGGAGCACAAGGAAACAACAAAGGAGCATCAGAGCGGCGGAGAAAAGTGCCATGCTGGGTACGACTTGATAACCTACGGTGCTCCTCCGGAGAGAGACACTGAGAGAAGTGGCACTCAGTAGGCTCATCATGAGTCTCACCATCTGTGACTCCCTGTGGGTAGTTGTACGCCTTCTAATCAGAGAGTCTCTGAGCGTATCGTGAAAAGATTATGGTAAGAGAGGGAGATCCGCATCAGCTGCTCCGCTCAAGAGTGGGAGAACCCAGCTGACCACAAACTCCACCCCAAACATCACGGAGGCCGAACAAACAAACTCCACTCTCCCTGAATATGTGTGGGACAATTGTAGTTTTAAACCATGTCACTCCATGAAAGGAGGTCAAAACTCAAGCGCAAGTTGCTCTGATGTTCATGGAAGTGAATACACAGACTTTTATTCAATAATTTATGTGTTTCATAAATATGTGTCAATATTAAACCAGGCAGGGAAAGCAGATGATGGACAAACAGACAAATCGACCTCTCAAAGCAAAGCAAAAATGTGAAAAAATAGTTAGAAAAGTCAGCATAGAAAGACAATCCAGCCTTTGTGTGAGTAGAGCATGCCAGATGGTGCATATCAGTGGATCTTATCGGTACACATGTAGCAGAATGATTCTGTCTCTGCTGGGAAATAACTGGACATATACGTGTTTATTCGCAGCCAGAAAGATACCTTGATATCATAGTTGTGCTTTCCAGACAGCCTCATGGCCAGTTCACGTTTGGTCCTGGCACATCTTTCCCTCAGCCGACGCACATCAGGAGAAAGCTACAGGGCATGGACGGAGAGGCGGGCAAGGGAAAGGGGAGGGATGCATAGCCACAAAAGCCAAAGGGAGAAGGGAAATCATGGGAAAGAAAAGAAGGGGAACTGAAGCAAAATGATCAAGGCAAAGGAAGCTAAGCAACAGTGAGAATTAATCACAAGCATGGCGAGTACAAGCTTGAAGCACTGCTTTGGTCAAATGGGCATGCAGCATGCACTGCTGATGATTACTGATTTGTGGAAAATAGCTCATTGTAAAAAAAAAAAAAAAAGGCAGCTACTTAAACTCAAGAAGAACTTCAGGTAAAAAGAATCAATTAGGTGAAACTAATTAAAAACAATCTGTTTCTAACAAAGCCAAAAAGTCTTGTTGGACCGAGAGTTTCTCCTTTTTTCATTAATTGTTCATTCAGAAAAGTTCCTTCTCTTACTCAGTTGCTTGAGATAAACCTAGCAAAGAGGCCAAACTGTGACCAGACCTTTTGGTAATTACCTTAGAAACTTTCAATCCCAATTCAAAAAGTTTTTTTTCTTTTCTTAATGATTGAGTTTACATTTGGAAACTTATAGTTTACAACAGTTGTATCATACTACGCCCATTTCACATGAAAATCTACATAAAAGTATCAATCTAAACTAAAGACTGAGAGTAAGGAAGCACACTGTAAGGTGGTGAAGCATGGAGAATGTGCAGTCCTAGTGTGACTGAGCACACAGTGCCATCATGTGGAAACAGCAGATGGCTGATTACCAGCATTTCTGACAGAGAAAAAACCAGGAGATCTGAGGCTTTTCAAACCAAAACGTCTCGTGTTTACTTTCATCCCACAATGATAGTATAAAAGTAGACAGGTTTTTATACATTTTTTATGTTCTTTACAGTTTTCTTCCCTTTCTATACATTAATAAAGAGCTCTGCACAAGCGGAGCGGCAGATGAAATATTCTCCTTGATTCTGTTTTTAAGTGCTGCAAAGCGAGAAGCTAAACAACCTGCTCTGTCATCACCGCACTGAAGATAAACAGAAAAGATCGTTTGTGCGCATCCAGAATAAATTCCCACGTAGTCTCACCTTGCTTCTCGAGGGGAGCTTGGCCTCGTTATCGGATTGCTCGTCGTAGCTCTCGAACTCGCTGGAGCTCCATCCGTTGCCCGCCTCGGGAGGTCCACTGTCTCTCTGAACATCTTCGTAAATCATATCTGCCAAGAGGAGAAACACAGAAGACATGAGAGGCTTCACATTGGAGGCAGACGTGCTTCTTCAGTTACTGACCTTCATCAGGAGACAGTGGTTCCTCACTTGGAACATCATCATAGATGACCTCTGTGTTTTCAGCTGCCAGGTGTTCAACTTTGGACACGGCAAGCGAAACATAGAAGAAAATAAAAGAGGCAGTGGTGTTGAAGATCTTTATGAATACAGTTTGTACTCTACTACTTAAATCTGACTTTGGTTTTTGAACTTGTGCATAGAAGTAGGTACAGTGAAATCGGAAAAAAAGAATATGTACCGGTATAAATAACCAGTGGACTTTGTGGTAACCTCAGCCAATCTTTTTTTAAAGGTGAACAAAAACCATTGGCCCACAGGCTGACAATCGCCTCAAATTTCTGGTTTTGGTGACAAGTAAAACTTTCTATTAGATGGAGCCATCCCGCCAGACAAAGCCAGAAAAAAACATGCCAGCTTTTGCTCAGTATTTACAGATACTAGTTGCTGGACTGCCAGCAATGGAACATCATATTTCATACATAAATTTTCTGCACCCTTTTTTGTTTTATATTTCTTCTCAAATAAACTCCAAAGAAAAACCACTTCCTGCTTATTTCTCAAATATACGCATGCACATAGTTTTTTTTTTTTTTTGTCTGAAACTTTACAGGCAAGCAGAATAGAACAAATTTGCCCGATCTTTCTGCATAGCACTGCTTCCCCATGTTTAAATTAGAATGTATAGGTTCAGGTGTTGCAGAAGATCCGACACATCTCCGCTCTGCATGGTCCTAATGACTTTGTCTATGTGACGCAACCTGATTGTCTCCAGCTTGTTTGAGCTATTGACCCGTCCTACCTCCTCGCTTGGCAGGATTTGTCATTAACTGCTTTCAGAGTGTTTCAGCCTAATTTACTTCACTGAGCTTTATTGATTTAGTTTTACACTGTGATTTGTCTACAACACTTTCTTCTGAAGAAACGAACAGCAACAATAACTGTTTTCAATTAATCCGACTAGAGATCTTTATTCTGTGAGGGGCGATTGTGGCTGGAATTCCAAATGACCTTGACCACTACCTTGGAAATGTTTCTCTTTTTTTTCGATTTTCTTCCCACTTTTCAATTCTATTGCATGTGTTTTAGTTATGTATTCAAAAAATATTGAAAAGAAAACAACTGGATTTGAGTCCTCCTGGGAGGATGCTTTGTTTCTTCAAATGCAGAAAAAGTATGAATTCTCTAAGTTTTTCTTCTATAATTCTAACTTTTTTTCCAATAACACAACTATACTGTGGCAAAATTATTTTTTAACATAACACGAGATTTGCGGTTAGATCCAATTTGAACAAGTTTGTGCTACAAATAGGATACAGGAGAGGGAAAAAAAATTAAATCAGTGTCATTCAAAAGAGCATGTACCATGACATCGCTGAGCCGGAGGCATGCGTTTACTTTGACAAACAGGAAATGCATAATTATTCACATTGAACCATCTGAAGTGGGTTTGGTCAAAGAGAAATAATCGGTGAGTATAAAAAAAAACTAATTTGGCCTCCCTGGAAGGTTAATATTATGCAAATACATCCTGCAGTCTGATGTTTGAAGACTAAATTACAAAGCAGTGAGAGTAAAAACCTTTACACGCATCTAAATAAGTAGCACCTTGTGCAAAGTTACTTTACCTTCTTGGTTATTTGATTAATTCTGATATAAATGGGGTGCATATTAATGTGTTTTCTTAGTCAGTGGGTTTCATTATATTTTACTAAGCAGGAATAAAATCAGATGTTTCTTTTTTTAAAATTGCATGAAAGGTGAGCGATATGATGAAAATGTTGTGCAGTGTAGCAGGAGTCCTTTACATCTCTCATTTCTGAACCACCTTCAAATAATAGCAGCTCTGCTGACTGAGTCAAAATCCAAAAGCAATTTTCCCCATGGAAATGGATCTCTATTGATCCCCATCCTGAATTAATTGGATTCATGTCGAGTCTGTGTGGAAATCAAATCCCCAAAGAGAATAAGTGTGTGAGCCGGTGTGTGTTCAGCAATGTTTCGGAATAGGGTGTATATGTGAGCATGAATGTGTTTTTATGGGACGTCTGGCCTCTCACTATTGTAATCAATGAGCTCACCGATGACCATAGATTGGTAATATGGTGTTTGTGGCGCTTTTGATCAAGGTCACGGCGTGCGATATGTACTACTTACAAAATACTGGAATGCAATTTATACTGCCAGTGTCAATGTGGTGGAGTCACATTATTGTTTTCGCTACTCCGGTGGCCCAATTGGTTTTCTATCAGATCTGTCTGCAGTCCAAACACAATAATACAAAGGTGGAATGAGTTTGAATCTGAGAGCAGGGTTAGTGTAGCCTTTATCTTCTAACTGATAGTGAAACTCTAAACTATCATATAAAGGACATCAATTTGCTGCCTAGTGTTAAACAAGTGACTCTGAAACTGTTGTATTATTTCTGACTAGTAACAGAGATAAAAAATTACACTTGTATTGCAATAATTATGCTTCCAAACTACAACTAAATTGAACCACATTAAGTTACTTCTAACTAATTACTTCTATTAGGATATCATACAATGTACGTAAACCCTGTAATCCTACACATAAAGTTTTGCTAACACCATTGGCGCCGAAAAACGGGTGTTTAGATGTCTTCCCCAAGGACACCTAGACATGAGCTCAGTGGGATTCGATCCCACAAACTTCCGGTCCCAGGACGAACATAGCTTTCCTTGCATTAATATGAACGGAAATATTCATTTTAAAATAATTATGTTAGAGGTGCAAGGCTACATATAAATAATAAATAAAAATAAATGAATTACTCCAGTCATCCCTCACTGGGGAAATTTGTGTGCTGCACTCCTTACACTGCAGCAGGCTGCCCTTCGACGGCGCCAATGGTGGGAGAAGCGGGGGTTAGGTGTCTTCTCCACTGACCCTAGACGTGCTCTCTGTGCGACTCTCTTCCGGTCCGCGTGTGAACGCTCTAACCACTGAGCTGCCGTCTCCTCCTTTTATAGACCAATATAAAAGACTAATTTTATAGACTAATATCAATTAGTCTATAAATCTAATGTCACAACATATAAATAATGTGTTAATATTTAAATTAAGAATCCATAAGTTATAAATAGGGCTGCATGGTGGCCAGTGAATAGAACAGTGGCCTCACAGCAAGAAGGTCAGGGTTCGAATCCTGAAATGGGATGAGGCTTGAAACCGTGGCCTTTCTGTGTGGAGTTTGCATATTCTACCTGTGTATGTGTGGGCTTTCTCCAGGTTGTCTGGTTTCCTCCCACCCTCCAAAAACATGTGAGTTAGGTTGATTGGCTACTATGAACTTGCTCCTAGGAATGAGTATGGTTGTGAGTCTGTGGCTCTTAGCACCCTGGAAACGTAATCAGGGTGTACCCTGCCTTTCGCTTGAAAACAGCGGGATATGCTCCAGCAACACCATAACCCGATTAGCGATAAGCGGTTCAGAAGACAAAACGAAAGTTATAAATAAAAAGGATTGAGCATACCGACATGAGAATATACACACATTAATAAAATTGTGCTAGCATAGGCAAGTCTGCCATCCCACTTAACAGGATGGAAGTTAACGTCATAATTCTTCTTGTACACCATATTTTACTGTTAAACTTTTTCTAGCTGTTGTTTTCATCAGTAACACAATGTAATTATCGACATTGTAAGAAAATATATTGTTAACTTTTTGCGTTATATTAATGGGTTAACTTGAAAAGGAATATTTTTCAGTAACTTATCACATTGTAAAAAAAACTCTGAACCAACTTCACTGTCAGGATAATTAGATTTCATACCTTCAGAGATGTGTGTCGAGTCAGAAACTTCCTTCGGGGTTTCTTCGCTTCGGTCTTCTAAAGCAGACGATGTTGCTACAGTAAGCTCCTCTATCGAACAAGTAGAAGAAGCAGGCTCGGCTGCTGTTGCTGCCTCTGCTGAGGCCCTGGAAGGTACCCAAACATTAGTAGAGTTAAACCAACACAAAGTGCTGTGTGCCTCATTACAAGTTAATTTTAGTAGTAGGAAGGGGAGGCTGAGTGTCTGGCAGTGGGGGTCCAAATACTTCTTCACAATCCAAGCATAAAAAAACACACTCCCTAAAGTCTGATGGAACACATACTGCTGCTCTCAATTCATTAAAAATATGTTTGAAGATTTTATTTTTCTTTTAGTTTCAGGGAAAAGAATGCTATTTACCACCAGTGGGAAGATACAATTTCTTCTTCACCAATAGAGACCTTGTTATTGATACATTTTATTTTGGTTTTGATTGTTTGCAAGAGTATCTCAGTAAACAATTGATGATTTCTCGAAATGCCGCTGAGGAAAAAGGGAACAGAAAACTATTTTTTCTGATGCTTCTTTGTGCAATAATGATTATGTCAAAAAGCAATTACTGTAGCATAAAACCCAAAAGTATTAAACCAGATCTAAGAATTTAACTTCCAGCGAACAACTAATGTGTCGATTTCAATTTATTTGTGAGCTAAAATGAAACATGCACGCCCAATTGAAAAAATATATTTTATATATATTCAGACTATATCGGTGTATGTATGTGTGTGCGTGTGTTTGTCTGTGTATCTGTCTGTGGGTCCGTGTTTTCAAGTGTCTGTGTGTTTTTCAACTGTTCTTTTTTAGGCTAATGACTTATATGCAAATGACATATTAACAGTTTTTTTCAAAAAATAAAATGTCTAAAATAATTTTAATTTCAACGGAGTAATTTTATTTGAACTATAAAAATTGAAAACTTAAAAAAAGTGATAAATTGTGACAACCACATCTAAAGACATTTAGAAATAGATTTGCATAAAATTGAGAGGGAAATATTGATCTTATGGATAAAATATTCTTCAGTACTTGTTGGCAAAACATTTCTAGGTAATTAAAGAAGTCATACTTTCTTTTCGTGATGAATTTCTTTCTTCTCCTAAAATAAGTTTTTAAGTCATTAACATTTCATTACAGATTTTTGACAACATCTTCTTCCAGCTCCCACTATGGATTTTCTGTGGGATCAAGAACGAGCTAGGCCACGTCATAACTTTATCATGTTTATTTCTGAGTTAATCCTTTGTTGCCATGTCCATGTGTAATGGTTCGTTATCATGCAGGAATTCCCACCCACAACATATTTTTGATGCCCGAGCTGAAGGGAGGTCCTTAGTTTCTCACCCAAGATCTGCTGGTTGAACACGTGTTGATGCAATGAGTAAAGTGCAAAGAAGGGCAGTGTGAATAATAAATACTGCTGAATTCTGTGATTTGATGAAGCCTCTTTTTTGAGTGAAATATTTTGAAATTTGAAGAGTTAGTTGGAATTAAAAAATGTTGTTACTCATGTATGGTGCTGTAAACAATGACTTCCTTCTTGACGTCCAATGGTAAAAGAGTTGATCTATCTTAGAATATCACTGGGGGTTTTTTTAGTTAACATACTTTATTAATCCCTCACCGGGAAATTTGTGTGCTGCATTTCACCGCAGCAGGCTGACACCTATGATGGCGCCAATGTTAGGAGAAACGGGGCGATAAGGGTCTTCTCCAAGGACGTAAGATGTGAACACAGTGAGATGCGAACTGGTAAACTTCCGGTTTGAGTTAAGAAAGTTTAGAATCAATGTTAAGCATAGATTTCTGTTTTGGTTTTTTTGGAGTTAAACTTTCGGGTAGTCCATAAGTCAAATTTAAAGACCGCAGGGTTTTGTTTTATTTAAAATTCTAAAACATCAAAAGCTTAATATTCACACCGTTGCAGTGAAATGTTGCTTCATCTTGATTTGTTGAGTTGTGTTGTGTGGAGATTCATCCCATTCCTTGTAAATGTTTTGTCTTCTTCTTCTCCAAAGAATTTGACAACCAAAATAAGCCAATTTATCTCGTTCTACACCCTGTACAAAAAGCCTCAACGTAAAAAACGTTAGCCTTTTCTAACTTTTATGAACTTTAAAACCTCATTTTGACCAACTGCTCATTTTCTCACGTTACGTCTCTTTTCTGAGATCTTTAGTGAAAGTTATCTTAACATTTGCTGACGTCTTTACCTTCTGCTTTATAAGCTTCAATCTTTCTTTTCTCTGCTCATCTGATAATATCCAACATTTCAGATGCCACATTTATATGTCTAAGCTGTGAGAAAAAGAAACATTTTGTGTGTTCAAAACCAATAATACATTAATCTAAAGTCGCGCCTGTGTGTTTCTGAGCTGTCAAGTACAATCCACCCACCAAGGATGCATTTCTCAGACTCTTAATGATGCGATTCAATGACACTTTAAGAACTATGTACAATAAATGTCATGAAAACTATGACAAAGTTTGCCAAGTTGGAAGATGGAGACTGATTTAATATATTTTTAAACTTTTTTGACTTTCTGAACTTGATTTTGAGTAATGAACACTTCACAATTCAACATTCGTTAAGTTGATAACTTAGACTTTATACGTTATTCCTTTGGTATAGTGTGTTATATCACAGCTTGGTTTCACTTTAGGTGCCGAGCTAGACGTAGTCATATCAGGATGTCGTTACAAACCCACTAACACATTCAACAAACCACGAATGTCATTTAAGGAAGAGAGACAAGGGAACAAGAGATAAAAGAAAACTGTCTAGCCAAACGAATGGACTGCATAACAATAAAAATGGACATATCGTCAGGGTTATAGGATGTGGAAAGAGGAGGACGCAACTGCAGGACTTCAAAACAAGGTTTATTTACTCAATTTGGGTAAGTCTGTGAAGCAAGAAGCACAGGGTTAACTCAAAGATTTCAAAAGTTCAAATAATAACAAAGTTTAAACATAAACAGGTAACCAGGGTGACCTGGCTGGAAGGGATGATAAGACCCGACAGGGAAGACGGGGGTAATTGCCCTTAAATAGATGGTAGGGTGCACAGATGTGTGGAATCAGGACACATCCTCAGGTGACCCTAATCGGGTTGATTAGAAACATCCAGGGCTCCCTCTGGCGGCATGTGAGGGATCATGACACACACAATCTGAGATTATCTCTATGAGTTCAGTAGTTTGCCTTTAAAGTAAAACATATTAAGTAACTAATTATAAAAACAAAGTTTTACCACAGTTTCAATAAAAAAGACACATAGCATTTTATTCCACTTCCTCCCGAGAATTTTTAAATCACTGTCTCCCATTCCTGCATCTTGCTACTGTATAATCACCACTGGCGTTTTAGATAGAAAAAAAAAATGCTCGAATCAGGTATGAATAGCAAAAAGCAACACATCACTGGGGAAAATGTTGTTGACACAGCTATCACTGTGCTTGTGCTGATGCTGCCACTGAGTTTCTGTCTACCCCCACATGACTGATAATAAGACAGCATCCAGCATGTGGGAGAGCTCCGTCTTCGCTAATTAAATTTGCCCCTCTTCCTAACAGCACAGCAACACTTACATAGCCCCAAGCAGCCAGTTAGAAGAATGTGAAACCTGAAGAGAAACTTGACACGCCTGCTATATTTCTATAGAACGCTTCAAAAAGCCATCATTAAAAAACAGTTGTGTAAAAGCAATGCAACTTTAGCATTTACATTAAATCATTTACGTAAACCTAGATAAATAAATTTGTATCAGACCATTTTGCAATTCTTACATTCAGCTTTAAGAAACACTTAAATTGTAACAGCGATATTAATAATCAGAAAAAAAGATGACTCTTGGCACTTTTACTTTGAGCTAAAAATGAGAAAGATTCGATCTAAAAGGAACGAGTGACAAGTGTTATAATCAAATGGTAACCTTTAACCAATTTTAGGTTTAGTTACAGAAGCAGCATGACATTAATTAAAAAAGCAGAAGTGGAACATGCATTCCACAAATAGACCATCAGTAGTGCTTCATCTGCATTTATCAGCACTTAATAACTATTTATTACAATAATAATAATGTATACTTTATTGATCCCTCACTGGGGAAATTTGTGTGCTGCATTACACCACAGCAGGGCAGGCTGCCACAACGGCGCCAATGGCGGGAGAAACGGAGGTTAGGTGTCTTCGCCAAGGACACCTAGACATGAGCTCAATGAGATTCGATTCTGCGAACTTCCGGTCAAAGGGCGAACATTCTCCTGCTGAGCTTTCGCCTCGATACACATCCCCAAAATGTGGGCAGGTGTTCCATGCTGATTCCACACAGATTCTTTTTATTTTGTACAACGTTTCTTGAAGTCAGTCTTTAAAACTATGTATGAAAAAAACCTCAGCTACCAAATCTATTTGTTCTGCTCCTTCAGTTCTTGTTTGCTGATAATGAAAAAGTTTTATGTGCTCGCCACTGAATTTGTGTTTGCTAGCTTAGCTGATCTGCTCTCTAACTGTTCAATTACGAGGTCGAAAACAATGATGTACCCTCAACCTTCGTGAAGGCTTTTAGACAGTCATGGTAGACTAGGTCAAAACTTCTATGTCTTAAAGCAAAAGTTTAATTGCTGTTAACTTTGTTTGGAAAGAGCCAATGAAATGGATTCCAGAGGTTTCTATGGAAGCTCCACTGATTTTAGTTTACCTGGCACCAAATGCTGGCTAAAATGTCATTGGAAATACATGTTTGAAAGCAACGCAGCCTACGAAAAGCCATACTTAAACCATTTGAAAATATCTTTTAAATGTTAATGACCAAATTGGGATTCAAATAGTTTTAGGCCAGCAGAAGGCATTCGGTATCCACCAGGATTAGAAGGCATTCAGTATCCACAGCTGTGAAAAAGTAATGTCCTCAATAACCCTCACCAGAACTTGTTGGTGATTGATGGAAGAAGGTGGTGGATACAGTTGGCTGAGGTGAGTTTTGCCTGCAGGGGGGCTGGGTTCTCTCTTTAAAGTCTCGGTGAAAAACTGGGCCATCCAGGAAGGGATCAGAGCACAGCCATGGCTTCTCCATGTTGAGGGAGCCAAATTTGAAGTCTCCTGTGCATCTCCCTGGGAGGTCTTCAGGGGATATCTCAGCAGAGAAAGTCTCTGGATAAGTCGCAGGAATACCGAAGGGACTATGTCTTCAAACTGCCCTGGAAACACCTTGAAATCCCACTAGATGATCTCTAATAAGTAGCTTTGGAGAGAAAAATGTGGACTTTTATGCTCATGTTGGAGGATGACAAAATGACACATTACACTGCATAAAAAATGAATTTATACTGTTGTATATCTCTAAAACGCTTGACTAATTGACTGACTGTTCTGATTGTGTTTTTTCCATGTCCACACGTCTGGAAGAAGATATACCACCACGCCAGGAAGTCACATTAGACCCCCTGATAGCAGTCATTTAGAGCATCAAGCCGCTGTGCAGTTTTACTCTGCTGCATTCTACATGATGAAGAATCATTTATCTCCATCGAAAGGACAAAAGTGATCTCTACCGACATAAAAACATAAAAAAAGAACTATTTGTCAACACACTTCTGATGATAAACTGATCTCATGTCATTAAAATTGCCTCAGTGGAAAAAAAGAACAATGGTGATATGCAGCTTGTCTGGCTGACTGCACGCATTCACGTCAGTTCTGAGTGATTTTAGCAGCTTAACCATCGATCAAGCCATATCTTTACCCACCCTTTCACAACTTATCTGGGCCTATAAGCCCTTGTGAGTCAAACAGCTCAAGGAGAGAGACGGGAATAATTTCTCAATGCAAATGACAAAGTTAAAGGTAAAGCAGAGGCTAAACTTGGAACCGCTTGAATACAAATCTCACATTTCCATTTGTCTCTATTCCTTTAAGCAAGTATGCCAATGCTCTACCTGTCCCTCTCTCCATCCTCTCTAGGGGAAAGTTGTTCTTTGAAACTGTGCAAGAATTGTGCTGACCGTACGGGAGTTGTGTTTGTCCTGGGGTCATAAATCTGCTCTATAAACATCTGCCCCACCCTCACACTGACCAATTCCCACGATGCTCGCTAATGTGTTGTCGCTGAAATACGGTAAGCACTGTGTATTCATGCTGCTCAGCATTATAAAACATTCAGTCATTGGCAACCTTTTTTATCTGTGAACAAGATTGTTTTAATGCTGGGTTTTTTTTTTTTACAATTTCCCCCTTATGTTAGACTTTAAAAGTGCTCCCAGATGAGCCATCAGTGTAAGAGGTCTTCAGATAATGTTGCTGAGGAAAATAGTTTACTTCAAGTGGTTTAGAGGGACAAAATAATACAGCCGAAAATACCCTACGTGGTTGCATAAACCGATATAAAGATCTACTCTGTCTGAAAGAAACTGTCATCGCACATGGTATCTTTTTCGTTGTTGCTTTGGTGCTGATGAGTTTAACAAAACTATTTGTAAAAAGAATCGTAAAAAGCAGCGTTATACACTAGAATTAAAGACTTGCATCAACTGCAGATGAATCTCATAGGGAATATGCGCAGCCTTGAAATAAACTGCTGATGTGCTGCCATCGCACAGTTAGGAAAAAACTCATTTTACTTCAATAACAATCAAAAAGTAATTTTGGTAACAATAATCTCAAACTGCTGACATGTGTGAGAGATGTGCTGACATCCTCGCATCTAGACTGTGGAAAATGCTATTGATAGCTGTTCTTTAAAAGGCCAGACTATTGACTGAATCAAGGTGGAAACGTGAATTCAGCAGAAATCTCTCTGCATGGGAAATTGCCAAGACCTTAAAGTTACTGCACACACGCACACATACACACGAGCTAACACCTGTGTAGAAAACACCGGTCACTCAATTCAGCACAGGAAAGCCCACAGGAATCCAAACCCAGAAGTTAACGATGAGTCGGGGTTTTTGGACACAGTTCCCAGTATCACAGGTGGGCTGGGCGGTGGCTTTATTAAGTCCCGGGGCAGAGGCTACGTCGTAAAACTGAATTGAGATCTAATTATTCCACATTAAAATCTTAACCAAGTAGCTGTATGGATGCAATGCTCTATTTTAGTCAGAGCCATGGATGGTACAAAATCCCCACAAAAATCATCAAAAAAAAAAAATGGGACAATCGAGATTATTTAATTTAATTGCATTTTAACTCTGATTTAGATTGCTTTGAGCTATCAATGCAGACAGCAGTACCCATTCACTGCGGGCCAAAGTATTTTTTTTTACTTAAAAAAAAAAGAAGCAAAAACAGACCAATTCTGCAGATTAGCTTCTTGGTTCCTGCTCTGTTGATTGGCTTTGATTGCTGACACCTCACTAAAAAAGTTTAAAAAAAAAAAAAAAAAAAAACGCTGCCTCAGAGGAATCAATAGACAATCCCATCATCCTCTCCTAATGTGAAGCCTTGAAGCAAACTAACTTCTTTTTGAATGTATGAGGATTTAGCAAAGGCGCCTCAGCAGTGCTGTAACTTTATTCCTAAATTTATATGATCATATTCTCTTCACCTAAAAAGCAACTAAATTTTTTCTATGATACGACAGAAAAAGTTCATGTTCTATTTTTTAAATGCAGTGTTTAGTACAGGTGTCTTTTAACGGCACTGCAAATTTCCGCAGGCTTCTGTCAGCGATTCTTGAGGATTAGTCGATTCCAAGGCTTGGTGGAAGCCAGACACACACAGAAAATAAAATGTGTAGATGGAGTCTGCAAATACCTAGAAGCGATAAAAATGGGAGCATCAAGGAGCTTCTATTCATACTTATACACACATACTTCTGAATTTCTAATTAACAAAATGACTGAAACAAACTTGTGAGGGAGTTACGTGTCCTTTAATTGGATTCAAAGCCTAAAAAAAATAGTTTCTTCCACAAAAATATCCTACTTTAATGTGCGCATTTCCATCCCTTATTCGTACCATAACGCCTGAATATATCACTTGAAATTAAGTTATTGTTCGATTCTAGATCAAACTGTAATCTACCATAAGGATGTTTTACTCAAGCTCAACAGTCCAGAGCAATGGAGAGTGTGGAAGAGCAGTGAAGATGCCTCTGCAGCCAGGCCGGATTAGTAACAGAGTTTTAGCTAAATTAAAAGGAAAGGTGTAAAGTGATGAGAGCAACTGTGTTGTTTGATCTAATAAAGTATTTGTCTGTCTGTCTGATCTAGAGATAGTGGCATTGAAGAAAAGGGTAAAAAAAAAAAAAAAAAAAGGGTAAATGCAACTAATTCTCTAAGGGACAAAAAAAAACTTACAAGAACAAGCAAAAAAAAAATCATTCTAGATGGTGTATAAATTAACTCAAAAACATAAAAATTGTACCGTTGTTGTACAAGGTTGCTATGACAGCTGTAAAGAGAGGAGAGAGTGTTCATGTGTACGGTTCATAGATGCAACAAAACACCACCAACCTGGGATTTGTAGTACCAGTGTTTCCTGCGCTGCAGGCTAAAAATCCAGCTGGACATTTCTAATACTCATTTTGAACAGCTTTGTAGGCTAAATACATTATTGAAGGCCATACTTGATAATTTGACACCTATGTTTTAAAGAATGATTTTTATTTTTCTTTTAAAAAGTAAAGTATCTGCAGGTAGAGGTCCTCGGTCCTGATGTACACAAAGGATTAATTTAATTTTTTTTTCATTGGCTGAGCCTAACCTTTCTCCTACAAGCATTTTCTCCACTACTGACATCTCACTATTTTAATCTAAGTTAAAAATCCTCTTACTTTAAAGTGGCTCATCCCTATTTTAACGGGAAACCTTTCTTTTTTTTATTCAATATATTTTTGTTTTAAGACATATTACTATGTAGCGGTTTTTGCAGTTCTACTGGATATGAAGCGCCTAGGATAACTTGATGAATGAATAAATCCTGGATCAGTCAAAATCAGTAAAAGTTTGGCATACATGTGTTTATAGAGTGGATAAATTAAAAGATATGTTCAAATCCTTTTGCCTCATGACGCAAGCTTTTCACGTGCACTGTCACGTTCAGGTATAGAAGATCTGATAGAAATGCAGCAACAACAGACTATGATTTTGTAGAGAAATTGGCATCAATGATGATTTTTGTAATGATGCAGTGTTGACTGGTGCAGGAGTAACAACTCTAAAAGTAGAAATGAGAAGATTTTGTCAAGTAAACAAATGTAAAATATTGATTGGTCCTTGTTTTTTAACGTTAGTCTACTAAAATGCTCTACTCAACTGTGTTTTTCTCTTTTTATATCCACAGAGAACTAAGAATGTCACCTTTGAGAAAGGTAGTAAATAACTGGCAAAACTCACCATGGAAAATGCCCGAGGATTAAATAAATACAGCTGAATTGAACAGCGTGATTCACCTGAGGGGTTTATGGAAAATAAATGAGGCTGATCTTATATGCAGCATGTATCATGAATTACGCAGCCCTGTGATTTCCCAGTAGATCTCCATCAGTGGCATCGCTTTCTGCATGACATGTCATCTAGCATCTAAATACTGTACAAACAGATGTAGAGCAACATCGCAGTTTCTCATACCCACTGTGGTGAATTTGGATGGAGAGCGAGCGTGACATTATCTCCGGCATAATGACATAATACTGATGTGTTGTGGTGTTGAGTTTACTTTATGCTCCACCCTTCGGTAATTTTCCCCATGCTGTGATAGAAATCGGAGGCAACTTACCAGCTGGGTGACTCCGTAATTGGAACATCTGTCAAAATAATAAGAAAAAAATAAATAAATAACATGAGTTAAAGTATTCAAAAGAGGCGCAATTTGATGTATATTTGCAATATATCACCGTATTGATTTAAAATTATAAGTTTAATTTTATAATGTGATAAAAAGTCCAACACCGATAAATAAATTAGTTTTTTTTTAGCATTTTTTTTTCCAAGCGGTAATGTTTACAAGGCAGATCTTGTTAAACTAATTCTTTCATTGATTTTACGTTAGATTCCATCAAGTAAATTCATGTCTGAGGGTGATGGGAGGATTTGAACCCCAGATGCTCTAAATTACATAACAAACCTCCGCAACACATTAATATTATTACTCAGAATTCCCTTGCGCATCTTCACACCCCGCTTAATGGATTAGCACAGATAGACATGGTAGAAAAGCTTTTTAATTAGCTGCTAATCACTTTATTTTGTCCAATTGAACCTCAGTGAGACCTAATTCTCCAGCTTTATCTGGCCGGGTAATTACCGGTGACTATTTGCAAATATGATCCAGGTAGTAAATATATCATAGTTTTACATAACTTTATCCAATTATGGGGAAAATGAAGACTTCTTTCTCTATTCTATCAACCTTAGACAATAATCAGATCCTGTTAAATGGAGATTACCTCCACGTACAACTGTCTGAAGACACTATGGGGAAATGATGACTACAAAAAGTGAAGAAAGAGTGAATTATTATGTTAGATCAAGCTACGGTAAGACAATTTTAGACCACGGTGAAAGAAGTGGAGGTCAAGGTCTTTGCCCACAAGCAATTTGATACCTATGTAGATGAATGAATGATAACATCCAAGTTGAATTCATCTTCTTATCTGCCTATCCCTCACGGGGCTGCAGCTCACCTGGAGTCAGGTGAAGGGCAGGGTACACCCCAAACAGGTCACCAGTCTGTCACGGGGCCACACACATACAACCATACATACACACATTAATTCCTAGGGGCAATTTGGCACTGGCCAATCAACCTAACATGCATGTTTTTGGAGGGTGGGAGGAAACCGGAGTACCCTTTAAATATGTACTTTCTAATCTTTTCTCAAAAAAAGTATCAACATTTTTACACTTGTTTTTTATGCGTAAACACTCTTGAAGTTAGGACCCTCATACAAAAAAAAACAATTTTAATAGTGACAGGCCCAGTGGGTAGCACAGTGGCCTCACAGCAAGAAGGTTGGGGTTCGAGTCCTGGATGGGGACGAGGCTTGGAACGCTGTCCTTTCTGTGTGGAGTTTGCATTTTCTCCCCATGAACTGTATGAGTGGGTTTTTTCCGGGTACTCTGGCTTTTTCCCCATCCTCCAAAAACATGCATGTTAGGTTGATTGACCAGTATGAAATTGCCCCTAGGAACAAGTATGTGTGTGGATGGTTGTGTTTGTGTGGTCCCATGACAGACTGGCGACCTGTTCGGTTTGAACCCTGTCTCTTGCTTTAAATCAGCCGGCACCCCTTGCAACTCCATTAAGGATAAGCGATTTAGAAGACGAAATGAAATATCTTCGATTGTACGAAGATAGCGTACGCACCTCTGTATGTGATCGACAAAACTAAATAAACATTATGAAACTGTAATTTATATGTTTCAGTAGAAATGCTTTCAAAACAAAGCTTCAGGAACAATTTATTGTGTTTTAGCATTTTCTGGTTAAAATACTGGTTAGAATCTTTTGTTAACCATGTGGGTCTTTGGGAGACACAAAAGGCTTTAAATAAAATGTATTATTATTATTTTTCTGGAAAAGGCAAAAATATCTTATTCTTATCATTTATTTTCAATAGGCCAGGAAAATATTGTCATCATGCAACTGCAGGCAGGGTCATAGAAATTGATCAAATGACCTACTGTTTGTACACCAAATCAGCATGCAGAGCGAATATTGTCAATTTGGATGCAGAAAACAATGCACTGTGCAAAGAAAAGCAAAAAATGCATTTTAAAAAATCTGCTGCAAAAAGGTGTACTGAATTATAGTGAGGATCAACTTTATTGAATTGTACAAAACATTATTGACTGCAACAATATTTATGACTCCGATTAAATTTGTAAAAGACCGTTCATAGATATGCCAGTGTGGTAAGAAACAAGCTCTTCAATATGGGCCGTTTTGTCGTTTTATTTTCAGTAATAAAAAAACAAAAAAAACACAAAAAAATGCATGCAGGCTATTTTCTTACTGTACCAATAGTTTTTGGTTTGTAAGCTCGTTTAAACAAACCAAATTTTATTGTTGCTAATTAATATAGCAATATATAGCTTTACCAAAGCTATTTCTTACATTTCTGCAGTTATTTTAACTCAGAACTAATACAAGTTTCCACTCGTCTTCACATTTAATCCATTAAATTTATGCTTCAAAACTTTTGACTGGTACTGTCTGTACTTGAAAAATCTGTCTGACTCTAAAAGATGTAAAGACAAAAATTGCCCACAGAAAAGCTGCAGGAGTTCTGATGAGCCCGTTTTATGCCTAACACTTTCATGTATATGGATGCAAATTTAATTAAATTCGAATCAATTTTACTTAGATACCACAATATCACAACCCGACTGTCTCAACAGGCTTAAAATAGTGGGAAATAAAGAGAAAACCTCATGAAGATCCACATGAAGGAAGAATCCTACCTGGAACAAACAGCCAATGTATTTAAAATTGTTAATTAAATTTTGGCCCATTTTACTTTACAGCTATTTATCTGAATTAATTAGTTGATAAGCTTCATCCTGATGGAATTTAGGTACATTTAAAGGAAACAAAAAATCTTTTTACCAATAAATTTCAAAGTTTAAAAATTTATCTCTAGAAAAAAAACCACATCTTTATGTGCAGAGTGTGTGTTACATACACTGCAGCTGTGGATATATCCTGAAAACAACATTGCACAGCTTTTATCTGCCCTTGATTTGTTTGCTATCTGGTAAAAAATGTTTTAGTTTGACTCCATATCTGACCTTGATGTTCCTTAGATATACTAACATGAACAACTCTGCAGTAACTGTGTGTAAAATCTAATTCCCTCCATGTGGGGTGACAGCGTGGGCCCAATTTGAGTCCGATGCATGTGAAAATATTTTGTTAGTACAGTAATTAAATGTGTGTATCAATGGGTTGTGAAATGATCAGATATTAGATCAATACGGTTAAGGCGCTGCCCTGGGCGGCTGCCTGCTGCAGTGCTCCATGTTACTTTATTGTGTAATCGCCAACTTTCGCTAAGTTTCTGTCCCCTCCTCTGGCTATGTTGCGTCTTGTTCTGGTGTTTTCCTTTTGAGCGCACTTTAGACGTCATTTTGCACTGCATCGTTTTGTGTCAAACAGCTGTTTTTATGTTTTTTTAAATCGACCAGCTAGAGACCAACAGCTGGCTGGTTATGAAGTCATTCTGCTGTTGACATGCGCGATACGCTGCTGACTCTCAGAGCCACATCCGGAATGGCTGGAGAAGTTGGTACCGTGCCGAGGGAGCTTAGGAAAAGGAGATGATCTGGAGGAGGTGCGGAGAAGCAGACTGTCTAGAGGAGGTGCTTTGGACCCTGTGTTTTTGCAGTTTCCATGGAAATGTTCGGTTGCTCACTTGAGGAACTACAGGCGCACACTTGGACCCAGTGAAATACAGAGAGGCTAGTTTGGTGTTCTTCACTGCAGACTGGCTTTGTGGACCCATTCTGGACTTCAGCTTTTGGGTTGCCAGTTTGGACAAAATGCGACTGGACTGGCATGCCAGTTGACAGGGGCGAGGGGGCATTGAGGTGTTTGCACTGCAGCACTCAAATTTCCCTTCGGGGATAAATAAAGTATATTTAATTCAATATTGAAAAAAAAAAAAAGAATTTGGCATAAAAACTAAGATAAAATTGATGCACAAATATATATATTTTTTTTTTGCCTGTTCACCAACTGCTCTGGAACTTTAGAGCAGGCTTACTTTTTCCCTTCACATTGAGAGCTGAGAGCTGGAAGATCTGAGTGTGCTGTTCAAAGACTGGTCACATGAGCTTTTCTGGATAAGAATATCTAAATCAAGCAGCCACTGGTTCTCCAGGAGAGTGGAAGGTCAAAAAAAATGAGAGATTTCCAAACACACTAGAGGATTGCATTATTATTATTTTAAGATCTCTAACTTTTTTTTCTTTTGACACAAATCAGATACCCCAGAAAAAAATCACTAGATACATCAGGAAGACTAAGGAACAAAAACTGTGCTGAATCTTGAACTTGAAGCTTGAATGGAAACTTTGTTTGAGCACCAGTCAGTGGAGTAACAAATTTAGTCATCATGGTTGGACCCAATTACTGTCTAAAGTTAGAAACTGGTCGTCTTTCATTTATTTTTGTTCAGAGAGGGAGGTTATTAACCTTTAGTTGCTCTATAAATGCAACTAGTGAAGTTAGCAGCTATTCCAAGTACCTGCTAAAACACCAATAACAATACCGTATTTACATCTTTTTGTACGTAGATTATTAATAAATTTGGCTCGAACAAGAATAAAGTTAAAGTAAATTAAAAACGAGTGAAGGAGAACAAGTAGATTCTATGTGGTGGGAACCACAGATGCATCAACAGGAAAGATAGAAACAGTTTTTAAAGAAAGAAAATTTAGAACCTAACTTGATGTTCCCTTAAAAAAAAAAAAAAAAAAAGAAAGAAAGAAAGAAATCCTTTCAACCAAAACAATTTAGTTACCTTTGTTGGATATTGCCGCCATCTGATTGGTGGCGATGTGCTCCGATGATGCAGAAACTGATGTCACCGAGGCTTCTTGTGATTTATTATCCTCCTTGTTTGACGCTTGAACAGGTAGGTGAGAATCTGAGGCAACATCTTTAGTGTCTTCCAGAGTTTTCTCATCATCTGTGCTGTCGTCAAATTCAAACTCTTCCCCTTGCTCATCGTCTTCCTCTTCTTCACCATCTTTGGGAGGTTGGTGAGAAGTCATGGTAGACATGAGTACTGGAAAAAAATAAGAGAAAGAAAATGATCCATTAAAATGTATTAAATAATTACACCAGCAGTTTTTAACTGAAAAAAAAGTTAACAAGATAAAAATTTTAGTACTGAAAAAAAAATGTATACCAGAATATTAACATTCTATGCTTTACAGTGGCCGCACAGCAAGAAGGTATGGGGTTGGAGTCCCGGTGTCCTGACAAGATCTGCGACCATCGAGATCTGCGACTTGGCGCCTCTGCACATGCCCAGATTGCGTCGTCCACCTCATCCTCCCTCCCAAGACGCATTATCCCCCTCCCTTCCAGATGATCTAAATATCAAGATCTGCCACCTGGTGTAATTCCAATAATTCTATTGGAATCCAATAATTCCAATAGAATTCCAATTCTAGAATTCCAATTCTCCAATAATTCCAATACAATTATTAGTCAAATTATTATTGAATTCCAATAATACTATTGGAATTAGCGTTTTTTTCGCACCTGCTCTGCATTTTTTTACTAAAAATCTATCGTTTTAAAACATACAATTAAGTGTTTTTCATTCGACTAATGTGTATTATTTCTAGGTTCTGCGACCAGTTGTTCACTTCCGGTTGTTTAGTTCGATGAGGCTGCAGATCTCATCAGAGCATTTTTTTTTTTTTGTCTAAAGAAAAAAACATTTATGAATTCAACAATTCATACATGTATTCTTTCCGCTTGAGAGTTTTTGAAGTCTTCATACATGGCTCCGTTCTAACATTCATTCTAATAGACAAAACTTGATCATCCTTGAAATGACTGAAGGTCAGGATTTGAAATTAACCGTAGCTCCCGCTCACAGTTTAGTAGAAGTTTGCACAAATGTGACAAGGTAAATACACAAGAACACAGGAATTTCTTTCCTTATCTGTGTAAACATACCAAAGCCGTTAAACAAAATTGCCAAAAACACACAAGATAAAAATCAATGCCACACTAAAAAGAGTTGAACAGTTAAACACCGATCCTGTTTACAGTAAAATATTCCTCAGATGTTTTCCAGTGAATTAAAAACGTGTTGAAATTTTTTTATGTGCGTACCAGAAAGAAAACTGTGGGGGAAGGTATATGAAACCTTCTTTTCAAAGTACAGAGCAACAGAAGTCCTGTTTTCTCAGCACTACAAATATAACATATGGTGATCAGACTGTTTGTTGAATCAAAGTCTAAGAAGGCTTAGCAATAGATCAAGATGTCCCCACAAACCCACAGAAAACATGCACCCCAACATTACGAACCTCGGTTCTCTGCTAGATCTATTTAATCTTACAGTTAACAGCCTGTACCACAATAGCTTTGAAATGTTCTTTTTACAGCATGAGAATGAAGTAAATACATAAACACAAAGTACCAAAAGAAATTATCTGTACTGTGTAATTTAAAATGTCCCAATTGGGAGCTTTTCTTGTTTCCTACCAAATGGAAACGTCACTAAACAACTGCTCGTTTGAATGAGTTCCCAAAATGTAACAAAAAGCTGTATGTTTTTAATGAAGAAAAACATATAGAATTGTGGTAGGATTTAAAGGAGCTTCATGTTTGCTATAATCATATTTCTTTCTTTTTTTAGGCCACTATGAGCTACAATGAATTTATTTACGGTGAAAAAAAACAAGCAAAAGAATAATGTTAACATGTTTTTTTTAGGCTCGTAGCTACTGTAGGGGGGCTGCAAGCTCGTGCATTGGTTAGAAGGGTGGCCTCATAGCAAGAAGGTCGGGATTCGTGCCCCCGAGTGGGGGGCCTTTCTGTGCATACATTTTCTCCAGGTACTGTATTTCTGTTTGCTCCCACCCTCCAAAAACATGCATGTTAGGTTAATTGGCCGCTATGAAATTGCCACTAGGAATGAGCATGTCCGTGTGGATGGTTGTGTTTGTATCTGGTCCTGCAACAGACTGGCGACTTTTCAGGGTGTACCCCACCTCTCGCCTGAAATCAGCTGGGATAGCCTCCGACACCCCCGTAACCCATTGGCATACGCGGTTCAGAAGACAAAACAAAATTACTGTAGGGTAATAAAACATGATGTTAACCTGTAAAAAGCCATTTTTATGTACTCTCCAGCATGGGTGATTACAGCCTAATGATGATCACTTCCTGCAGCTTACTGCAAAGTAAACTGCCGCGGTTCTAATAGTTACTCATTTAGATCTTTTAAAGTTTATAGAAATAAAAAAGAAAGTTAGCGTCCAAAACCGTTTACCCAAAATAATCTTCACAGGATGATTTCATTTATTCCCATGAGGAGGATTTTCTGTGACAAACTGGGTCTGTTTGTTAGAGTACCACCCCAGCATCTGCTTTTCATTTTCTGAAACCAGCCATTGCTTTTAGTGCTGGAACATTGTTGGGCCTGATTAGGCGTTTTCAAGCTTTCTTAAATGACCGCATGGAGTGTAGGAGGTTCTACGCTGGGTGGCTGCATGGAAAGACGGGGAAAAAAATGGGGTCATCAAGAATTTATCGGCGGACTGAAAAACTCACTATTTTACACTTACGTGTTTTTTTTATATGTTTCTGCTCCATAAGTATCAATATATCTCGTCCTACCAGAACAAACATGTTTTAACATGATAATGCACCAGGTCAACATCAAACTTCATTTTTAGATTTTTAGATGAGCTAATACTTAAAGTAACACATGCAAGCTTGTTTACGTCCAATATCTTTTTCCCTGAATTGCAACAAATCAATACACATATTCTTATCTCAATGCATAAGCTCAATCCTTCAAGGGAACAACATCTTTCAGCATGATGGATCCAAATATGTTATTAAATCTAGAAAAAAATATTGGAGTGAAGGAAAATTATGGGGTGTTTCTTTAAATACTGGAGATAAGCACACTCAGCCTGTCTTTCCTGTGCGATGATCTCACCTCAAACCGGTTTTACATGATGATTTTTTTTTCTCTTTTAGAAGTTTTTTTCCTCAAGCAGGAAGAGCCGGGACATCCTTAGTCTGTGTAGTTTTACACAGTATTTGTGTTAATTGCGCGAAGTTTGATTGTGTGTGCAGGTTTGAGCAACTACGTCAGAATCCCATTGAGACAGCTCTGTTATGTTACTGAACTTTGTCACGTTAATTGTTTGAAATGATACTTTGGATGTCACAAACTGAAAGATTCTGTCACAAAATAAAAATTCTGGTCTTTGGTTAAACACCAAGACAAATGGAGTTGTCCTAACTTTGCATCAAAAACAAGTAAACATAATAATTATATCAATTATCTTGTTTTGATGAGTGCTGACTGCAGACATCATAAGTGAGAAAAGATTTTGATTAATTGCACAGTTAAACTTAAAATGCAGCCAGATTGTCTTGTGATTTATTCTTGCACAGCTACCGAAGCCTTGAGCTGATTTTAGATTAGGTTGGAGCACATTCTTACTAGACAGTAAAACATTTGGCATGTAAACAAAATAAATAATTAAAGCATGATACAACATGATCTAAAGTCTATAAGGATTCACTTGTTTCGAGTTGCAAAAATAAAATAATCATTGTACAAACTTTTTGGTTCATGAGCCACATTGAGTTCTAACAAAGGGGCCGGAACAGGATCAGATGGATGGCATGCTTTATGGCATGATTAGATGGCATGATGGCATGATTAGACCGATGGAATGGCGCACTAGATTTTTAAAAAGTGCGCTAAATGTTACACCAACAGTGTTAAATTTCAAATCTAGTGGCGGTAGGTGTGAAATCTAATGCGATAGCGCTTAAAAATACACATTTAACATCTAACACGCTTGTTTACGTGTGAGTATTGGGCCCAATGGCTTTCCATATCTGTACACTCTGTTTATTTTGACTGCGTGCGCATCACGGAGATACACTCATTTTAATGGGAGCAGTGTTGTTGTTTTCTCAACAAAGCCAATAAATCTAGAGTGTGCCATTTAGTGAGGAAACATCAGAATCACAGTGGAAATATAACATTAACAAGGTTGTTTATTTATTTTTTCAAGTTAGGCGGGACGGATTAAAATGTCCAACGGTCCGCATGTGGCCCATGGGCCATAGTTTGCCCATGCCTGTTCTACATCATAGTGACATTTGGAAGCCTTAAAAAGACAAAAACAATGAGCAAAAGTTAAATCTCGGCTTGTTTACATCTACAGCATGCTTTTGGATTACTTCTACTCCTCTGTGATACAAACACAGCTTCTTTATTAGGCCCACTCTTTGGTCAGACCAACAATGGGCCTCCTTGTGGAGTGAAAACTTCTGTTCTTCTCTCTGAAAGCATTGTTTCTCCATCTATCACTGCGGCACTTACATAGTTCACAGCTCATACGGGTGTGGCTATGACGCCTGTGGAATACTGAACATTTCGCTGTTTCATAGGCATATATCAGCTGGAAAGCTGGCACCTTACAAGCAAATTTGGGTTCAAATTATTTAAACTTGCTATTTTTTTTCCCCCTGAGATGTTCAAACGTCAGGTATCCTCAGCAACTGTCTGCTTTGGGAAAGTATTTGGACAAGCCATCAAACAGACAGCGACTTAGAAAAATAAGGATCCCCAGCAGTGAGGCAGTGTGAAAGCTATTCTTGTGGGGAAAATAAGATAGATCACAGAATAGAGATGAAAACAACTCCTACACACCCTGTCCCTGACCTACATAGAGCCAGGAAAACTCCCTCACTGTGTACCAAATGTGGTAATGAGTGTCGAGATGTCGGATTTGTAGAGGGAGTACAAATGGGGTGAGGTATGTTTTTTTTAAGATATATTTTAGAGATAATTTACGATCCCATGAAGATAAAATGCAGATTATTAATAATTATTTGTAAAATGTCAATATTTTGTAGATTGGTAAATTAGGCAAGGATTTCTACCATTTCTGTTCTATTCAAATTAAAGACACTCAGAATTTGTGTGAACTTTGCTGCAAAGACATATAGGTCATATAACCGGTATTTGAAGCCTTTGTGATGTTGCATAGCTTCAGGGTGGCATATCCAGTTTCAACCATTGATACACAAAAAAATAAAGTTATGCAAATCGCAAATAAATCTTTCAAGCAATGGTCAATGGTGAACAGCAGCTGGTGATGACTGAACAAACAGCATGAGAAAACTCAGCGAGAGTCACAAAGACTTTGCTGCTTCATGTTTTTTTCTTTAGAGAAAGTGTCAGACAAACAATCAACAGACAAAGACAGACAACTGATAGCTGCAAACAGTACCAGGCAGAGGCAATCCTCCTTCTTGCTATACTTCCTACTTCTGCCTCCCAGTGGACGTCCAACCAAGACATTTAAATGTGACTCGGCCAATTCAGTAGCTGCAAATAGCTTTTCGTGAACAGACGAAGTGTCTCTATCTTTGGCTGTCGGAAGGCGTAACAATCTGAGTAGGAAGATGCTCCCTGGCATTTGCAGTTTCATAGATTCACTTTAAATCAGCATTGTCCAAGCAAAGATTTGTTGACATGGAGAAAATTAAGAGCATTGCAATACGTTGAGGCCATGTTAACCAAATTTGTGCAATGTAGAAGACCTTGTTGAATCCCACATTGAACAGTAGACACCAAATGAGGTCTTTTTTTTTTTTATTATTATTATTGCAATTTGCTTTTTGTTCTGCCATCATGATCACATTTTAAGAAAACACAGCTTTATTCATGTTTTATTTATTCAGGACCAAGTTGGCCTTCATGTATCCTCTGCTTTAGCGAGCCGATCCGGTAATGTCTGTCCACAACTGCAGCGAGACGGTGGTGAAATCACATTAATCAAGGACACAGTGAGTAACCTCCATCTCCCGTTTGTGCTTACAACAGACTGAAAAGGATGTGTGCACTGTACTGTGCAATCACTGAACAGAGATATGAATGCTCAGAGTGTGTTGGCTAGACAATGGCTTTATTTATCAAGACAAACATGGAATTTTTCAAAGTGACAAAACTTGAGGTGGTTGGATGGTAAAAAAATATATATATATATATCCATATGTTTTATCTATATTTAGGGTGCAAAATTTGTCATCTTTTTTCTTTTTGCATTTTGAATGTATCAAAAATGAATTCATTCATCTTCTGAAAAGTTATTTTCAAATTTATGTTTACATTAGTAATAATTGGGCTTGATACCATACCCCTTCTCCTGTGCAAGCAAGGAAAAGGGTACACCCTGCACAGTGACTATCACAGGACATCATACACACACAACCACTCACACCCTAATTTAGAGGTAATTTTATTTATTTATTTATTTATTTTACATACTTAATTCATTCCTCAATCGGGAAATTTGTGTGCTGCACTACTACACTGCAGCGGGCTGCCACAACGGCGCTAATGGTAGGAGAAACAGGGGGTTAGGTGTCTTCCTTAGGGACCCTATACTGAACTCAGTGGGAATCGAAACTGTGAACTTCCGTTTGACTTCACGGCCAAATGTTCTATCACTGAGCCACCGTCTTATAATCAGCTATTAAACTGAAGTTCATGTGTTTGGCTTAAATTTCATTCAGCAATTGTTTTCTTTTAGAGCGGAGTGCAAACAACCACGCTATCATGCAGGCCTGTGAAAAATTTGGCATTTAACAATTTAACATCACCCCACTTACTAAATCACAAAATTCTCAAACATAACGATTGATCTAAAGCTACGTTTTACTTCAAAGCAACCTTTGAAAGTTCGCTTTTTTAAAAGTTGACATTTTTTGGGATTGAAATCGGTGCTCTGTTTAACTCCAGCTGTCAGTGAGTGTTTTCCCAATGATTACTGTCATTAAAGAGGACACGCCGTCATGGTATGAGTTGGGATTTTTTTTCGTACTGTATCATTATCTGTCGCCACATCCGGGGTTGCAGGGAAGAACCCTTCGCTAGGAAATCCAGACTTCCCTGACCTAGTAACATTCTCCAGCTTGTCTGGGAATTTCAGAAGGGCCAGCAGCAAAACCTAGTCTCCATCGGATTCTTCCGATGTGCCCAGAACACCTCACCAGTGAGGCATCTGGGAGGTGTTCTAACCAGATACCCAAACCACTCCATCTAGAGGAGCATCGGCTCTACTCAGAAACCCTCCCGGAAGCGTCTCACCGGGCAAAAGGCCCAAATGCCCACTTGTATTCGTGATCTCGTTCTTTTGGTTCCCACTACAACCTGGGGCCTCATTTACGAAAAATTGCCAAGATCCTTGGCTGAGCAAGCCTTTTTTGCTCAGAACTACGACAATTCTTACGCCACACAAACTTGGGATTATCAAATTCTCTGTAACTCTCCTTAGAAAATGTAAACTTAATAAATCACACCTGCAAAAAATCTCAAGCGTAAGCCAATTCAAAATCCATCCCACCCTAACCCGCCTCAAAATATGGATTGCGTAAGAGGCATGATGCACATGCAATAATCCTCAAATGAGCCAGTGGCACCTGAAATTACTCAAATTGTCCCAATTAAAACTTAACGATAAGCATTAGTCACTTTTTTCTTGATTTGGTTTGAATGTGTCATTGTTTCTATTGCCCATTAAATGAAATGAGCACAATTTGTTTAATAAAGAATACAATAATAAATAATACTGTCTTGCAAGTGTATTTTTATATCAGATTGTGTATCAATGTGTAAATTTAAGGTTGCATTAAACCTAGTTTTGGTTCTAATTAATCCAATATGAAAAATACAGCAACGTTGTTACGTAACAAATATATATAGTCTGATAAAAATAAACTTGCATATCTAAATTTGAGAGGAGGTGGATTGAGTGTGTGAGACGCTTTGACCTCATCTGAATGAGAACCCGCTGTGTCGAACTTAAAAAACTTTCCACCTGCATGCGACTCATACTTCCTGTCTGCTATAAACATGTCTTTCAGAGTGAGGGACAAGATATCATCATGTCTGGCTTCCATAGAAGACTTTATCCAGCTGTTTGTGTATGACACACAGTCATTCATGTTGAACACATTCCAGTTTAATTATCCCCATTTCCTTTCAAGACAGTCAACAAGGGCCCAAAGCCCTATCCATATTGGATCACCTAAAAATGAGAAATAAATTGATCGCTGGTGCTGGGTAGAAACAATTAGCGATCTGTTTAAACTGATGACATCATTTTTCAACAACAGTATGAGCTGCATTTTGAACCAGAGCCAAATGTGGGGAAAAAAGTAAAATATTTAGCATCGCACTAATTTTGTAAGTTTTATGCAATCCAAAAAAAGATACATAATGAGACCCTAATTAGTGAATAGCTACTTAATTTTAGTATTTATTGACATGCACAGTGATGGTTGTATGTTTTTCGTAAAAATAATATCCTGATGATGTCACAGTGGGAGTAAAGTTATTGATCACACATTCTGATTTCAATGTTTCTATCTTTTGGTTTGGTTTAATTTAGTTTAAACTCTAACTTTGTTAACTCAATTGTGTCAGGACCATATTTTTAATTATATATGGTCATGCAAAACACTGAACGCTAAGGGCAATGTGCAAGCATTTTATTTTGAAATAGAGACGCTGCAGGCAACGCAGCTCAATTATACATTATAAGTAGCATTTTGTTTCTTTAATTATTTTATAAAAGTTTCTGATTTATTTTATCATCATATGTCAAAATGATGATGGGGTTGTTGATTTATTTTGCAAATGATACTCAAAGCAAATTGCAATTAACTGACTCCATTGAGATTCTATTTCTTAGCTTGTGAATGACTCTGCATTGAATCGCTTGCATGAAAGGTCTGTGGGATAACATTTAAGTTATAATAATGATAATAATATATTTTATGTCCAGCACCTTTCAGGCCCCTTTCGGACACTGGTCATGGTTATCAATAAGATATAAAAACAGAATAACAATAAAATAAAAATGTATCAACTTGATGGATTAAACTTGATTGTTGAAGAGGTCTTTTTTGAGTTTGGATTTAATGGAAGTCAATGTGTCAATGGTGGCGCTGTGGGTATCACAGTGGCCTCACAGTAAGAAGGTCGTGGGTTCATGTCCCAGGTGGGGACGAGGTTTGGAACACTGTCTTTCTGTGTGGAGTTTGCATGTTCTCCCCATGTTTGAGTGGGTTTCCTCTGGGTACTCCAGTTTCCTCCCACTCTCTAAAGACATGCATGCTAGATTGCTTGGTGGGGTGAGTGAGTGAGTGAGCGTGCGTGCGTGCGTGCGCGCGTGCGTGTGTGCGTGGTTGTATATGTGTGGCCCTGCAACAGATTGGCAACTTGTTCAGAGTGTACCCTGCCCCTCGCCTTGAATCAGCCAGGATGGGCTCTGGCACCCCCCGCAATCCCGTAAGGGTTAGACAGATAAGAAGGTCACTGACTGACTGGGAGTCAATGTTTCGTATGTCCGAAGGAAGAGAGTTCCATAGATGACAGTATAAAAAGTTCGTTCCGTTCTGTCATCTTCCGCTTGTTCCGGGGTCGGGTCGCGGGGGCAACAGCCTCAAACGGGCAGCCCAGGCCTCTCTCACCCCGGCTGCATCCTCCAGCTCACCGGGAAGGATCCCAAGTTTTTCCCCGGCCAGCTGTGAGACATAGTCTCTCCAGCGGGTCCGGGGTCTGCCCCTTGGTCTCCTCCCGGTGGGATGTGCCTGAAACACCCTGCCCGCGAGGCGCTTCTTGACCAGATGCCCGAACCACCCCATCTAGCTCCTTTCGACCTGGAGGAGGAGCGGCTCGACACCGAGCTCCTCACCCGATCTCTGAGTGAGAGCCCAGCCACCCCGCGGAGGAAGCTCATTTCGGCCGCTTGTACCCACGATCTCATTCTTTCAGTCACCACCCACAGCTGGTGACCATAGGTGAGGGTTGGAACGTAGATCGACTTGTAAATTGAGAGCTTTGCTTTTTGGCTCAGCTATAAAAAGTCTCTAACTGCAAGTTGATTTTGTTGTCAACTTGACTATTAAATTTTTTAAAAATTTATCACTTCAACTGAGCGGATATACAGTATCTCTCATTTGCAGCTTCATCCACGAGAGTTTCAAGTTTCACAGAGTTAGCAATGGGCATCTTCATCAGCCTTCAATTTTCCTTACGTACATAATGATTTACAATCAAATGAAAGATTATTTGAAGCTGTTCACAATGAATGCTGACCTTGCTCTTGTCATACAAGCCCTTTTCACACTCTTTAACCAAGATAGATTGATTATGAATGAAGACAAGATTATTAAGTCATTTTAAATAAAAGAAATAAAAACAAAACACCAGGATAGACAAAGCACAGGAAGCACATCATAGATATTTGCACAAAAAACTCTTTTCAGAGAAATGTTCTCTGCAAAAGTTGAATGGAAAGAGGATAAAAGCTGGATATCAGTCAAAGTGACTCATACAAGTAAATCAAAAGCTGAAAGAGTCTTTGATTTTATAAAAGAAAAGCCTCTTGTAGACTGCCTCCATAAATCCACATTTTAAAAACTAGTGATCAAAAAAGCAAATGTGTTTGGATTTGACTATTTTGATGGAAACACAATTCACGAGTGGTCAGAGCAATCTTTTATTGTGTTTAGTGTTGGTTTTGGGTCTTCATTCATGCCTCTGGAAGTGTAACTTATGCTAACAGAGCATTTCTATTTGTTTAACACCCAGGTGACTGTTACACGATGAGTAGTAAACTCAAAGTCTGTTGGCAGCCAGTGACGCCAACAGACTGAATAAACTAATCAGACTGGCTGGCTCTGTCATTGGCAGCAAACAGGACTCACTTGAGGCAGTGGTGAAGAGGAGGTCACTGAACAAACTTTTGTCCATCCTGGACAATCATGACCATCCTCTCTACCCAATCCTGGACGATCAGCGGAGCTCCTTCTCCAAGAGGCTCAGACAGCTCCGCTCAAGAACATCTCGTTCCCGGAGGTCTTGCTTCCCGTACGTCTTTCTTTCCGTACATGATCAGGCTCTACAATGACTCACTTAGCAGCAGTGGTGGATGAAGTACTCACTTTTTGTACTTAAGTAAAAGTACAGATAATTTGGCAAAAAAATTTACTTAAGTAAAAGTACCAATAAAAAAAATCTACTTAAGTAAAAGTAAAAAAGTAGTTGGTGTAAATTGTACATTTTAAGTAAAAAGTAAAAGTATTCGACCACAATTCAAATGTTATTTGTTGTGCTATAGGGTGTCACCATGGTAACCAGGATAAATACTATGCAGGGGTGTGACCCCCATCTCCCGCCTCTTTTGGTCCACAAAAAATAAATAAATACGTAAATAAAATAAAAGGAAAGGGGACAAGTCAAGCTATCCCCTAGAAGGGCCAGTGAATGGGCCGCCAAAATGGAGGAAAATGACACTTATTTTTTTAAAATGTTTTGGGGGGGAGGCCCCCAGTCACTATATATTGGCTTTGTCAAAGCCACACCCCCCTTTGGAAAATTCTAGATCCGCCCCTGCTCTGTGTAATGACGGCTCAACTTTTTATTTAGAAGTAAACACAACGAACAACAATCTTCTGACTATTTTTAATTTGTACTATTTTTGATGTTAGGTTTTTGGCACTGAATGGATGCGGAAAATGTTTCTCGATTCATTACTTCTTCTCCCGATCAACTGCTTCTTTTGATTTTGGCGATGCGGCTTCAAGATGCGCTAAAAAACCTGTGTATTTTTCAAATTCCTGAACAAAAATGTAACGAAAAATGTAAAATACACTTTTAAAAAGTAGCGAAGTTAAAGTACAGATATTTGCTCTAAAAATGTAGTGAAGTAAAAGTACCGGTCTTAAATTTAACTTAAGTAAAGTACAGATACACAATTTTTTTACTTAAGTACAGTAACGAAGTACATTTACTTCGTTACGTTCCACCACTGCTTAGCAGATAGGAAGTTGTTGTCACACTGTGACACACAAATTTTCCATGTGTGGGATCATTAAAGTATATTCAGATTCTAAAGTGTCCAGGTGATTTTTTTTAGGAATGCTAATGCTAAGTCATTTTTTTGTATCATATTAGGTTAAATAAATCCTTCTATTATTCAGTCCCTATTTGACATTTGTACTAAATGTAATAGTTACGCTCAAACATGTTAGTTAAACAAGTCTACTCTACATAAGCCACACCTATACACATCCCTGTGTTACTTGTATGAGTTAATAATCCAACATTCTCACATGACGGTAGTCAGCGTGTCATATAATATACCAGCAGTCATCTGGCAGGCGTGTCACTACAACCAAATAACTGTTGTAAAAGCGAGCATTAATGCCTTACAAGTGTGCACATGATGGCGTGAGTACAAAGTTTCTTCTCCATAGAGACAAAAGCTCTTAGTTTTGTGGGGAAGTCTTTGTGTTTGATTGAATCCTTGCATGCATGCACAGACTATGGATGTCTGTTTGGAAGTGGTGGATGAAAGAAACAATACACTAAGTTCATGAAGCTTCTTAAAAAAAAAAAAATCTTGTACATCCGGCAAGTGAGGCAGAAAGAGAACCCTAGCATAAAATGCAAATGAGTTAGTCAGAGCATGGACTGTGTCAGAGGTTCCCTTGCTCCCCCTCTGTCACCCCTCTGTTCTGCTGAGAGGACAGAGGCACTGTGAAATCCATCCTGGGAGGGGCTTTTATACCCTGGGAAGCAACCGTCAAACTGGAATGGTGAAGGCCAGGCCCAGGCAAGAAAATATCTTTTAATAACCTCAGAGACTGGAAGAGATTTTTTTTTGCTGAATAACAGAAGCAGAGGTGCAGACCTGGGCTGAGCCACCAATCCCTTGCTCATCCTTCCTGGTGTCTGAATCAGGAACTGCTGCTGTCACAACAAGGCCTTTGGATCTCTGTTTGGTCTCAAAGGCAGCTTCCAATTTAATCATCCATGATGGTGTGTGCTCTACCAGAGGACCACATGTTTATCTGCCATCCCCATCATCTTCTCATCAACACTTCCTCATGCACTCTGCAGCTTTCTAGCTGTCAAACTAGGAGTCAGTCACCACTCCCATCTGCCCTCCATCAATGCCCCCTGTGGACAAAGCTGCAGTCTTTGCAAAATGCTAAACATGCTGAGAGAGAAAAAAAGGACAGAATAAGGGAGAAGCTACTCTAAGGGTAACAAATACATACACATCTCACCTTTGTTTGCTTAATATATTTCCTCCAAGAAGCTCCAGAGACTTCCTAGAGATCCTTTTAGTCCTGGTAAGCTCCCATAGACTCTGTCAGGTTTTACCACAACACTGCCGGGTCCAGCCCACTCATCTCTATGGTTCCTAGTGAGGGTTGCAAGTAAAAATCTGCTGTCCTGTTTACTTTCCCACAACTTCTCCTGTGCACTGTGCGCGGTAAGCCTTGTACACCCTCCCCTTTTTCTCTCTATGTCTCCTTCTCTCTATGTTTTTAAGACAACCCCCCACCTTCAACCCTATAACCCATCCATTCTCAGTGTGTCCTTTCTTTAGTTTTCCAGCCTCTTGCTGTCCACACCGCGGCACAAAGCAGGCTCAAGCCTTTCACAATCTACCAACCAATCACAGCACGAAAAAGTTGAGGTTTTTTTAGCAAATGAGCCATACAGAAGAGAGATTCCGGATGAGCAGGCGGGACTAAAGGAATTAGAACAGAACTTCCTGTGGGATAAAGACAGTTTCTGAGCTGTGCTAAGCTAGCTGTACAAGATGGATTTAAAGGAGACATTTTATGTTAAATGCACATTTCAGTGAGTTTATAAGGTCTGTAATTACTCAGAAAATCTGAATTTAATTCATAAAGTAACAACAAAGATAGCTTTATAAAATCTTTGTCGCTTTTCTGTTCCTGCTCAGACACCTGTTTTCGGTTGAAGTCGACCTGTGACGGGTTTTTTCATTCTGTTACATCACATATTTTTTAGAAAAAAAATTATATAAGAAAAAACAATGGCTGAGTTAGGTGTCTGTACCTGTCAAGTTAAATCGTTTTCCCATATTTTAATATAAAAAATGCTATTTTATCTTATGCCGTATTGTAAAGTGTTTTGTCAACACGTTTTATACATTAAAACACAAAAATTATGGTCTGTTCCAGGCAACCATTGTTACAGTGCAGTCAGAGCTAGACTGGTTACCTCTTCTTATGGCACTCTGGCTCATTAAAAATTGACTGTGCATGCACAATCTTTTCTAATTTTCAAAATAGCTGGTGAATATGTTTTTAAGTACATTAAAAGGTGTGAAAGCCTCCCCAGGAGGAATGTCTTGACAGTATGATGGGAATATTGAGCCTTGTGAAGCATCGACACCTTAGAGGCAAAATTGTATCAAATGGTTTGAAGTCTCTGAGGCCTCGGAGAAACACCGACCTCTAGTGGACAAATTTAATCACTGCAACTCATAATAACAACAGTTCTGATTAGTTAGAATAATTAGTAAAAAGAACAGAAAAAATTTGAATAAAAACTTATATTGCCTGTATAAATGGTATAATGGAATTTGAAGTTTCACATATTAAGTGAAGTTTTATTTAATGGAAAATGTGAATTATTTTACATGGATTAAAATAATTCATGGATGCATGAATATTCACTGCATTTCAGTGATAAATGTTATAAGATTTCATAAAGAGCATGTTGTAAATAAGAAAATAAAATATAAAAAGCAACATAAAAAGCATGTAAATAAGAGAATAGCTTACATGTTGGATTTCATCAGAGATTCGCAACATTTGATCATTTTTTTCCTCTTGTTAACTTATAAAAATGCTAATATTCACCAAAATCCCCACAATCTTCTCACAATCCTCCTCAGTGGCGAACATATTAACATGTTTAACAGGTACAGGAACATCTTTGACAGTTATGAAGTTTATCGCTTCTAAAAACACGGAAATGCGCTGAAGCCCTGTGAACCAATCACAGTGCGGAAGGCTCGAAAAGCCAATCAAATGCTTCAAAACAATGACGCCATTGACATGAGGGGGGAATCTCAAGGGGGCGGAGCCGAAACTTTAATCCCCTCCCCTACAGTGACGTCAACAGCAATGAGCCAAACTCCGAGACAAAGGCTCGATACAAGTTGCTGCAGAAAAAAAAGATGTGCTTCGTGGATCCGTCCCATTTTTTCATCACTAATTTAAACACCAACTAAATGACTTGTTTTCAAGTTATTGTTCATTCCAGACGGCCATTGCTACAGTGCAGTCAGAGCTAGACTAGTTCCTTCCCTTTCCATCACTCTGGCTCATTATAAACTAAACATGTGCAATCTTTTATCATTTTCAAAACAGCAAATAAATACAGTTTTGGGTACTCAATACAGTGTGAAAGCCTTCCCAGTAAGGGATGCATGAGCAATGCCTTGACAGGTATGTGCATGTTACAAACAGACATAACGAGTAGACACATATAGGCTGCTGCTGCTACAAAGATCATAGGTAGGTGCAAGATTGCAAAATGTGAATAATTAGGACCATAGAACATCAGTGACCTTCTTAACCATCTGTTCCTTACAGGGTTATGGGGGTGCTGGAGCCCATCCTGACTGATTCAAGGCGATGGGCAGGGTACATCCCGAACAGGTCGCCAGTCTGTCGCAGGGCCACACACATACAACCATACATACTCATTCCTTGGGGCAATTTGTTACTGGCCAATCAACCTAACACACATCTTTTTGGAGGGTGGGAGGAAACCGGAGTACCCGGAGGAAACCCACGCAGACACGGGAGAACATGCAAACTCCACACAGAAAGGCCATTGTTCCAAGCCTCGTCCCCACCTGGGACATGAACCCATGACCTTCTTGCTGTGAGGCTATTGTACTACCCACAGCACCACTGTGCCGCATTAAAGAACATGATATCACAATTATTAATACTCATGACATTGAACGACAAATTTTATTTTGAGAAATAAATAAGCACAGGTCTTTTTTTATTATTATTGGCCGAGACTTTCTCGGTTGATCGCAATTGACGTCACAGGCACCCCTTTCAAATACTGATACACACATTTTGAGTCTTGCCTTTATTCAAATTGTAGCCGATTTCACCAAGAGTAAAAGGCAATGTCTGGACATGCATCTGGAATGCATGTTTCTTCAATTAAATTAAAATCTTTTTCCACTCAGCTAACATGTTTCATGTGAGCTTCTTCATTTGCCAAAGCCAAAAACAACCTCACATTGTCACTGTTTTCCAGAAGATTTATTAAAACACGTTGAACAAATACACAGAATACAAATAAAAAGATGACAATTCACTTTATCATTCGATTGCCATACGGCACAAATATCTGAACCATAGCACGCTGCTTGGAGCTCATCGTATGTAAATGCCGGATACGCTTTCACCTCCTGTAAGTGAACCGTCAAACGCTTCACATGCTGTGCATTACCTGCAACAAAGGTGCCTTTAATCAGGGTCTTTTAGCTTTTGAAGCCATATTAATAAGCAAGTACATACATTGTTAACATATTTATAATATTAGACTGAAGTCTTTTCAACAGACGTTACATTCATACCGACTTCAGTTTGATTGCATTTTTATAAGAGGGTGGGATTTGTGGCGTTATCACCCAAAAGGGAAAAGACATGATTCTGATTGATGAGCACACATTGTGCACATAGCAGTTCCATGGTCACACCATTCAGCTGACATTCAACTTTTTTTCAGCTTAATACAAAAAAGTAAATGACACAAACTTATCTCTGAAAAATCATTCAAGTATTTACATGTTTCTGAGGTCCAGTCTGTCAAGCAACCTAGTACATGTCATGGTCAAGTATGGGATGGCAACAACTTTACGCCTCAGACAAAGATTAGCAAAAAAAAAAAAAAAAAGAAGTGGTGTGCTGGACTTCTGATTCCTATAATGTGCAGTTTTTAAGCTGAATTTGAGTTTCATTTTCAGAAACGATAAATGAGTGGTTTTAAAAGGTACGATGAAGGACGATCAAGGACCTGAGGGCCATAATTTTGATGTGAAAGAAGAAAGAAATATGTTTCTGTTTCTTGACAGGTTCTTTTTCTTGAGCTTCATTCAGTTCAATTTGAAATAAACTTTTGTTTTTATTAAAAAATTAATTAAAAACGGTTTTCAACGTAAAGGTGGTGACTAAACACAGGCAGTTTGACTCCAACATGTTTGAGAATGATGATCTTAAAGATACAAATTAATTTAATCCGATCCACAGATCTATTTCCAAAAACAGAAAAGCACAATAAAATATAAAAAGCGACAAAGAGCAATGCAAAAATACTGACATTAACCTAAACTCAGCAAATATGGCCAATTTTCGGGTCATTACTTTAAGTTTGAAGGCGACAATACTTTTTAAATGTTGTTTAAAAGCCAAACCTGAACAATGTCTTAAACACTCAATTAAAAAAGACCAAAAGCCCACCATTATTTAAAGTTAAAAGAACAAATCTTTTGGTCAATTTAAATGTCCTGGTATTAAAAAGAATGAATGTTTTTTTTAGAAATTTAATCCCCAGTAAATAGTTGTCATCAAAGTAACAGTAAAATGTCCTTCTCTGTTGTCTAAATAAGTCGTTTAAGACAAATATTGTTATAAATAGCAAGATGTTTGGGCTATTTTTTCTTTTTTTTTTTTTTTTAGACAAACTGGAATTTATAATCGGACCAATCACCCCACTTGTTGGCAATATATATTTTATGAATCATTGTTTCTTGTAAACCAGGGTATTCTTAATTTGTAATTGATTTGCTTGCATTTAACTTTAAGTATTGTCATACTACTCTCCCTTGTCTGGGCGGAGTCTCCTGCAGCCAGGGGCGGAGACTCCTGCAACCAGGGGCGGAGACTCCTGCAGCCAGGGGCGGAGACTCCAGCAGCCAGGGGGAGGACTGTCTGGGTGGAGCCTGCTGGGCTCATTTTTGAGGGAGATGCCTGCAGTAATTGTTTTCTCTCTCTATTTTGTGATCTGCAGGTCAGGTATGCTTTTGGTTAGTCAGTTTCTTCAGTGTTGAATTTGTAATTATGTTGATTGTATCTTTATTTTATAATAAACTTAATTTGATTTGGCCCATACTTTGTCTCTGTTCCCCACATTTTTGTCCCAGACCCAGAGCCAGTCTGTGACATTATATAAATTATTTGAGGGGGAGAAGCCTAACAATACAAGAGAAGATCATATTATATTAAAGCAGAACCAATTTTTTTTTCTCTCGTTTTCACACCACGCTGACATTTCAGTGGAAAGTACATAAAAAAGAAACAATTATTTGATATAATGGAGTCAGTTTAGCGTATAGAAATACAAGAAGCCGTAGTACAAATATGTCGTAGACAGATTTCTCAAAGAAACAAATACCAACTGAGGAAGCAATTAGCAAACAAAATATTACAAGAAGTCTGTGCAACATTGGTCCTTAATATTTGAGATACAGAAATGTCCTGCTCTGCCTCCAAGGAGGAAATTCACTGCATTAAGGAACAAATCATTCTTATTTAAAAACAGCACCTACTGACCATGTTTGTTGCCCTCCCCTCACATACGAAAGGAAAGAAAGGCTTGATTACACTAAACTAGATGTGATATTGTGTCATAAGCATGTGTGCACCTTATAGATCCTAAAATCGATGGTTCCTGGGATATAACAGGTTTGGATTTATCCAACCACTAGAAGGTCTGTTTCTGTTCCAGAATAGTCATGGACCCAGAATTATGGTTCCATTGCTTACACTTGCATTCTAGCAAAGATGAGATCACATGTTTTACCATTCAGAAAAAAAAATTAATCTCGTCTAGAATACCTTTTCAGAAAAGTTTTTCCTGCTCTGCTTTGAACCAAGTATACCAAGCTTCTTAGCTCATTCACAGGTTTACATATTTATGCTAACATTAGACCTATGTGTGGAAAAAGAAGCAGTTGTGTTTAAGAATATAAAGTAATCAAAGTCTTCCTCATGTTATGCTATCAGGCATTTATGCAATTTTACCTGAATGTACTTTCTTCATGTTTCTCATTTTTTACGTTTTAAAAATGATGATTTTTCCACTGGTTACAAGAATGATAAAAACATGTAAAGTAACTTTATAAACAGTCTATGACTGAGGATGTCCTCGATTTCTCTCCTCGTCTGATTTCCATATGAGACGAGTTTCAGAACGGCACAGTCACAGTGTACAGCATCGGCGCATGAATAAAAGCAAGGTGGCCCCACGCGGGATGGAAAAGTTTCAGCTTGCACAAAAAGTCACTTTTTATGATTGAAATGAGCCACAATCAAGAGCATCTGAAACTCCAGTTGTTTCAGATTGTAGTGCAGGGCTCAGAAAGTCTTCTGCTCCACTTCTCTCCTGATCTGCAGCTTTTCATCACACATAAATAAAACAAGCACATACTGTAATACTTCTACATGTTCCTTGAAAGAGAAAAGTGCAATTTTTAGGGTAGATACATCTGCATGAATGAAAGAAGTTAATTGGCTTATCCTCACACAGCAGAGCTGGATTTGGGAGATAATGAGAATGTGGAGCGAAAAGAAGGGCAGCAGTCATCCACACAGATTCCATCCCTGGGAGTTTGTGACCTTGGGTCATTAATACAGAGCTGGTCTAGTCTTCGATACAGATGACATCACTGGGCTTGCCTGACTTGAGGTCAGGCGTTGCCACGTCTCTCAAGGAGTCCAGTGATTTCTTGTCCAGATGGCTTGTGGGAAGCGGGGGGCCGTTTGAGGAAACTAAAGAGGAGACAGATTTTTTTCAAATTCAACTTTAGATGTGAACAATCAAACATAATGCAGGACAAAAAATAATGTTACATTTCTCCGTTTTGGTGAGATTTAGTTTTACAGTTTGCTTTAGATTCCACACAATCCCACATATTAAACTAGCCTGGGAATTTTTTTGTTGTTTTTTTTTTTTTTTTTTTTGGTGACCTGTTTAATTTATGAAGAATTAAAACATTAAGTCAGTGACCCACCAGTGTGTTTTGTATGCCTGAGTGGGTTGGCCCTCATTAACAATTTGGAGGTTTATCCATAAGACTATTCTGGGTTTGATTCCTCCTCATATTCAACAGCTTATCCAAGTAAAGTGTAACAGTACTTATGATGTGCGCTCTAAGGATTTGACTCTGCTCTCTGTGCCTAGAGTCCGTACTGAATTGGGAAAAAGGGCTTTCAGACTTTCTGCTGCACAATCCTGGAGCGATCAGCAGAAAGACTTGAATTTGAAAAAAAAACTTTTTAAAACTTTTTTAAATGAACTCATTCAAGAGACTTTTATTTTTTTATGAATGCACACTTTCACTTTGCAATTGTTTTAATTAGGTCTGCCTTTTTATTTTGTGACTATAAGTGATGTGTGTGTGTATGTGTGTTAATGTCCCATGCATGTTTTGCCTCTTCCCCAGGACACTCTTGAAAACGGGATTTTTAATCTCAATGAGTTTTTATTCTGGTTAAAAGTGGGATTGCTGCCTGATGCAATATTTTTTTATTAAATTTGTCTCTAATCAGTCACATTAGCAATCAGACTGAATTGCTTCAGCATCTCAACTTTTGTTGGATTTGAATTATTTGCTGCAAGTATGATAGCAGTTGAGAGTCTATTGTTACCGCTGACGTAAGGTCCAAGAGGCATCTGACTGTAGTTGACCATGGGCTGTCCACCTGGTCCTCTGAATCCTCCTCCAAAAGCACTGCTGTACATCTGGGAGCAGCTGAATCCACCTTGGCTAAAAGGCTGTAAAACAAGCAAAAAAGATGAATTATCCACAGACACATAAAGAAGTGAGATATCTGATTTAGTTTCATCTTCTGACCCGCCCATCCCTAACTGGGTAACAGGGGGTCCATATACATATTGGACATATGTCTGTATCATTTTTTCTTGCTATTTTCATACATTTTTTGTGAAACGTCCAATTTGCTTGCTTTTTCTCAAGGCCATCCCATCACAATCTCATGCTTTCAATCTGTTTTCAATCCGTTAAACTTTTGACTTACTGTTCAATGTGAATCCTTCGGTAGAATTTTTTTTAATTAAGAGCTTGTCAAAGATTGCAATCAGTGATCTTAACAGAAAAAAGAGTGCGTGTGTGTATAGATAGAATCTTTATACAATTAGGGTTGACATTAATCAGAAAATTTCAGTATAAATTACAATCTAGTTGTAGCCGGTGTCACAGATCTACCACAAATCCTAGAATAACCTCTCTTGCAACACATTGCAACACATCAGCTATTTGTCAAGAGATTTATTTGAAGCAATCCGGCCTCACAGATGCCACATCTAATCTCACCTGCTGTGGCGGAGGTTCACTGCCCCGGCTGGTGAGGCGGCTCAGGATGCTCCTCTCAGACATCTGCAGGCGGGCTGAAACCGGCGGGATTCTGGACAGCATGTTGGGTAGTCGTGTCACATCTGCTTTCATGTCACTCAGAAGCTCCTCCAGCTGGTTCAGCACTGCAGGAGACCAGGAACACACACCAAGCCAATCAGAGCACCAACTGGGTATCGCTTATGTAAACACCGATAATTCCTAAGCATGTATTTCTGCGACAAAAATAAAAAACAAATTGTGAAACTAAGGGGAAGAAAAATGCATGGAAACTTTAGCCAAAATAAATTTACAAACGCTTTAATCGTTATGTCATTTAATAAGTAAAATGGGGATTAAAATTTACAAGCTGCCAAGAAATAAATGCCATTACATTTTTCACAAGCACTTAAATCCATGAGGGTCACAAACAGCAGCTCCTTATTCCCTTTCTTTCATTAAGTCTGACTCATCCCAATCTTTCATCCTGCTAATCACTGGAAGCTTCTTTTTTTTCTCACAGTGACTCAAATGAACATTAAATGAGGCCACAGTGTGAAACAGGATCTTCACTCAGAGTTTGTTGGAGGAGCATCACAGATGATATGGAAACATCTGTGTGCACTTCCTCTCCACCCTGCTATCTGTGTCTGGATAGATATACAAACAGAATACTAAAAAAAAATAAGTCAAGCAAATATGGATCAAATGTGACTTTTTTTTAAGCGCTAAATTTAATTTGGTTGCAGAAAAATGAGATACGTATATTCTTTATCAAAAAGTTACTTAAAGAGGAGATATTGTGCAAAATCAATATTTTGGAAGTGGTTTTGTTGTACTTTAGTTTATTTCCTGTTTTATTTTGTATCACTGACTTACCTCTCGTTTCAGATGTCTCAAATTCCCTTCCTCGTGTGCTCCCTTCTTTCTGGTGATTGCCAGCTCCCTTCCTAATGTGTCACGCATGTGACTGCTTGTCCTGTTTGTATCTAATATGTGTCTCATATTTGTTTCTTTGCCAGGTTGTCTTTTGTCTTCTTTGGACTTCAGCTTGACTTTGTTATTTGTTCCTGATATTTTAGTTATTTTGAAGCTATTGTAAATAATAAATCTGTTTTCTGTAAAAACTGCAAGCTACCTTGCGTGAGTCTGCAACCTTACACTCGACCAAAAAGGGAGTTTCTGTTCTGTTTAAATCTCATTTACACATTAAAAACATAACAGAGGTGGTTTTCTATTTCATTCATGCATATTTGCATATTTTGCAAGCTCTCCCGCCCAATATTTGGATTCTATCCGAAAAGTATTTGAATGCTATCTTCACATTCTAATGTTAGCAGGAAGTGTTTCTGCAAAACAAATGCACATGCTCTGCTCATGCTCAGTCCCTCTTGTCAAGGGCTGTACAGAAAGGGACTCCCCTCAATGTAAATGCACCAAAATAAGAATATAAAAGAATATGCGCTAGCTTTGCTAACTTGATGCACTTTACACTGTATTTGTAGCCTCAAACAAAATTTACTCTTTGCCGTGCACGCACCAACGGGCTGAGATTAGGTGTGGAGCAAAAGAAAAGAAGAATGCACAATGTCAAAAAATAAATGAAACTGAATAAATATATTTATAAGCTTTTATTCTAGCTAACAAAATGTACCAACTACCCATTTTTTAAAGGGATTTATTTCTATTTTTTGGGGGTATTTTTTTTTCATTTTGGAGCTGGATCACACACCTTTGTGCAGTACGGCATTAGCAGGCTTGTTCCCACCCAGTGACTCTTTGGAAAGGTGCTGATGAGATTCAGCCAAACATTCCACCTCTGCAAAGCGAGTGTTCAGCGCCATGGCCGGGTGGCTGGGATCCTGAGTCATGTTTAGGTAAGCCGCTCTTCGAAGCTGCTCCTCAATCACTAGAGCCTGCTCTAGTAACTACAAAAAATAAAGAAAAAGAAAGTCTGTCACAAGTGTTAAGAGTGGGGGAAAGCTCAGAAAGTCTTATTTTAGATTAATTTGCCTTAAAGCGACGAGCCAGAAACTTGTTCTTCATTTCCAAGTAGTTCCCCTTATGGATCTCTGTTTTGAATGGCTCGTTCAGAATAGCATAGCGAGGGTCATTCTGAATGTCTTGCCAGCGAGCGTAGCCGTGCCTGAAAGGATTTTGGATCAAGGGAAAAAAACAGAAGCTACAAATGCAAAGTTTAGTAGTGAACGTGATTCTAAATCACTTCCTCTGTCGCTATTTCCTGTCGTAAATACGTGAAAGACGCTGAGTTGTTTGGTTTGGCATAGGAAAGGATACGTTACAATGCCAGCAAGAAGCCAGTAGTCATGGCGACGGTGCCAGATGTCGAGCATTTTTCCAGAAGAGAGCGCTGCTCGCTCCTCAGTTTGCCAGAGGGTGTGCAACTCTGACAAGAAAACACGACAAAAACACACATGCTGTATATTCCAAATGATTAGATATTCTTTTTTAAAAGATATTCATCAAGAAGGGTGACGAATAAAAAAAAAACTATCCATAATTGCCAAAGTAAAATACATATTATAAGGGTTTAAGGCCTGAAATGAGTTATATTTTGAAAGGCAGAGTTCAGATAGATATATTTTATTTTATTCCTACCTGTGAAGCCTCCATCAGCAATATTAAACATGAACTTGGCTCTGAAACCGTTTCTTTCTTCCTTCCTCCCATCGTCCATCTCTTCCAAAGTGTCTTTGTCTCCATTTAACCGACCCTCTAATGCATCTTCACTCTTCAGATCATCTGGAATAGTTGCATTGTTACACTCATAGCGTCTACCATTGTGGTATATCCAATCATTTCACCAGGCATGTAATGCATACCTGACTTAGTTTCTTCTAAAGGACAACCAGTCTCTTCCTTCTCTGCAAACTTTTCTTTTTCTTTGCACGGTTCCACTGAGAATAACCAAAACAAACAAACAAAAATAAGTTAAATATGCAACGCCAAGGTCTGCAGATGAATAATTTTGCAGCGCATGAATCATGCAGCACTCACTCTTCGGCAAGGTCTGACTGGATGGCATCTCTGACTGTTTGAGAGGAGATTCTTTGGGGTTAGCGGGTAGCTCGCTCTTTGTAGACTGGCATTCGTTTCTGCCGCGCTCGTCTCTGTTTTTTTCCTCTGAGCTGGCCTTGCTCTCTTCGCTGTCAGCTGCCTTCTCAGGTGTAGATGCTGGCTCGGCACCTGAAGCCTGCTGGGAGGCAGAAATAAGGCAACAAAAGAAGGAAGAGAAGAAAGAGGGCAGAGGTGCAACTTAAAAGGTGTGTGAAGTTAGCAGGAGAGTCTCAGGATTGTAACAACTTGATGAATCATAAGATGATGGTCAAAAAGAGAGACAGATGAAAGGGAAGACAGCAGAACTCACTTCCTGCTCTGGTAGTTTCTTTCCATCTTGTTCTGTGGTTTCTTTGTCTTCAGCAGAACCCACCAAGGACTCAGTCTTATCTGTAGCTCGGGGAAAACAAAAACAAAGCTTCTATTAATTGTTTCGTCTTCTAAACCGCTTTTCCCCAATGGGTTCACGGAGAGGTGCCGGAGCTTATCCCCTATGATTTCAGGTGTGAAGCAGGATACACCCTGAACAGGTTGCCAGTCTATTGCAGGGCCACGCACAAACAACCATCCACAGACATTCCTAGGGGCAATTTTGTAGAGACCAATAAACCTAACATGCATGCTTTTGGACGCTGGGAGGAAACCCACGCATACAAGGGGCGAACATGCAAACTTCACACAGAAAGGCCAGTGATTTAAGGCTCGTCCCCACTCTGGGACTCAAACCCCAACCTTCTTGCTTTGAGGCCTCTGTGCAAACCATTTTCAATTGACTTTCAGAAAGAGAAAAAAAAGGGATCATTGTTCTCACCTGTTGGGACTGGTGTGCCAGGTTGCGTAGCCACAGGGCTGGCAGGTACAGGGGTGTTAGGATCAGAGGAAACACTCTCTGTGAGCTTCTTCAGTTCCACGCCAATGGGGATGAGTTCTGGAGAGCTAAGCTTCCCATTTACGTGCTCAAACTCCTGCACCTGTGAAAAAAAAGAAGGCATTAAAAGTAATAATAGACAGCTTATTCTTCCGATGAATAGTCTAATTTCTTTATACAAGCAGATTAAATAAATTTTCCATTGATTTATCTAATTTATTGAAATGATGCAAATAAGTTCTAATTCAATAGTTTTAATTTTTGCATGCAGCAAAACGGTTCACCTCAGTTCAAACTCAAAGAAAAAACTTTTGTGAATATGGCTTTGTTGTATCAAGGCTGCTTTCTGACGAGCCAATAGGTCAGCGCATATAATTTATCTTTCACAAACTGTGTGCTTTTGATGTTTTATTTTACTTTATAAAGTATTGAAGATACAACATTCTCTCCATGATATATAAAATTTGTTGCAATTTCTTTAGCAGCAAAGATTTGCTGACCTCTAACAGGGGCGGATCCAGGATTTTCTAAAGTGGGGGTGGGGGCGGGGGCGCGGGTGGTCATTGACAAAGCCGGTATAAGGGAAGCTGGGGGCATTTCTCCAGAACGTTTTGAAAAATGAGAGTCATTTTCCTACATTTTGGTGGCCCATTTTCTGGCCCTGCAAGGGAATAGCTTGACTAGTCCCCTTTCCTTTCTTCTTCTTTTTTTTTTTTTTTGGTGGACCAAAAGACCCAGGATCCACCCTGTCTAACATTGTAAATAAGTGAACAGTGTAAAGGCATGTGTCACATTGCTGCTTTCATTGGGTCTGCTTTAATAATTCCTTGGGATGAAATGAATTGATCCGACTATTGAAATAAACACAATTAAATTCCTCCATTGATGCACTGTGTTAATGCATTCATTTTTCTAGCCTTTATATTTAAATATATGAATATGTACATAGTTTTTATCTTTCTCAAAGTCTCTCTCTTGCTTTTGCCAAACATGCCGACCCATTTCTTTCTAGTTTCCTAGCGTTCCGGCTCAAGTCCTAGTATTTTGTACGAAACATGTCTGTGGTTGAAAAAGCACTACCTTTTTTCTGACAAGCGACATGACTCCAATCCTGGTGAGAACATGCTGACGAGACAAGCCCTCACGGGGGACTCCATCTGCAAAAGTTTCTGCCCCGTCGGCCCCAGGCTCACATAAATGTCTCATGAACAGAGACACGTAGGCTCTGGTAAACAAGAAAAGTTAAGACTTGAACGTAATTAAATAATTTCCTGGGATCTGACCTGCACTTGTGGTGCATGTTCACAACTAAATTTACAATTAGATTTTAACAAAAGTAAAATCAAAAACTGTTTCAAATCATCACCTGAACTCTCGTTCACTTTTCCCTCTCAGGTCTCTGACCAACCAATGGGAGTTAAAAGCATCTTGGGGAGGCATACCCCAGCGCATGATGGCGTTCAGGAAGGCTTTTCTCTGGCGGGCATTGAATCCGAGTACCTGGTGATGAGAAAAGAGGGGAAAATAGGGCAAACATAAATGTAGGGGGAAGCTTCAGAAATTAAAGCTGAGTTTTGCTTGATCGAAAGAGAAATTTATTCTGAGTTCTGTGTTAGGATTTCTCAAACTTAATTTTTTATGTTGGAATTTGGTCGAAGGTGGGCCGCACATGTTTACACAAGTAATTTGCAATTTCAAAACAAAAAATCAGAGTCAAATATAAAGAATACATTCAAAATTATTAAGAAAAAAAAAATCCGAATAATGTATTTTTGTAGAACTTTCAAAACTGACTGAAAGTTGCTTTGCTAAAATCAATTTAGAGATTTTTCAACAATTATTCTTAAACTATGTCAAAAATAAAAAAAATCTCGAAATATCCTAATGAAAAGGCGGATACAAGCGGCCGAAATGAGCTTCCTTCGCTATGTGGTTGGGCTCTCACTCAGAGACAGAGTGAGGAGCTCTGTCATTCTGAAAGAGCTTGGAATAGAGGTGTTGCTCTGTCGGGTCGAGAGGAGCCAGATGGGGTGATTCGGGTATCTGGTTAAGATGCCTCCCAAACACCTCACATACCCCACTGGGGGGAAACCCAGAGGCAGATCCCGAATCTGCTGGAGAGACTATGTCTTGCAGCTGGACAGAGAACATCTTGGGATCCTCCCGGATGAGCTGGAGGATGCAGCCGGGCTGAGAGAAGCCTGTTACCCTCGCGACCAACCCCCGGACAAGCGGAAGATAATGGAACAGGATTAAAAAGGCTGTTTAAACTCATCCCCGAAAACTAGATTTAAACTTGAGATTTTATTTACTACAAAACAGCCTCTCTCTCGTCACTGACTTTAATTCTATAATATAGAATTCTATACATGGACAAGAAAAGATCAGTTATGTTGACAAAAGAAAGAGATGGGAATATTTTCACATTACTAATGACATTTTGTTCACTCAGCATCTTAAAAAAGTAAAAAAAAAAAAAACTTTGATGAAAGTCAGATCCAAATAAAATGAAGAACAGTAATATTACAGTTGCTGATGATGTTCTATCAGCCAATGGGGAGAATCCTGCTGTTAAAACCTTCATGCAAATTATTCTGGCTGTTAAATCATATGTAACTCAGGCCAGAATACAAGAAAATAGTGGGGCTTTTGGACGGTAAAAGCTTGTGATTATATAAGTATATAATGAATGCAGGTCTAAGCTAAAAAAAAAAAAAAAAGATGCATTCAGCAAAGCAGAGTAGTCACTATGGCAACACTGATGTCAATACTTGAGAAATTTCTCTGTCAGTTGGGTGTATGTCGCTGTAAAGTGTTGCTCATATCAAGCATATGGGCTGCAGAAGTCAGGCAATCATCTTCTGAACACTTATCCCAGTCAAGGTTACCGGGAGAGCCGTAGCCTATGCTGACTTATTACAAACGAGAGGCAGCGTACACCCTGAACAGGTCGCCAGTTTGCAATGGCAGTAATTGTATTTTATATCAAATTTATGGGTCATGAATTATCAGCCTAATGACTGCATTTGAGTTTGAGCCACCTGATTCAAGCTGCTATCATTTAAATTGCAGTTTAAATTACTGGAAAACAAACATTTTCAATTTGATGGATAAAAAAACTTACCTCAATACTTCCCCCAACACGTGCAAGTAAAGGTGGCAGAGGTTTATCCTTTTCACTCTTCAGCTGCCGGCGAGATTGTCTGCGTCCACCTGTCAAGTACAAAGATTTGCTAGAACCTTGTCTTGCATCAAGACAACATTTACAGACACAACATCTGAATCTCAATCAATAACTGGTGTACATATTAGGGATTGTAAACGGGTAAAGAAAAATTACCTTCTGGCCTCTCTTCAAAATCTTCATCCTCATCCTCGGACCCCACGGAGTACTCCGACTGATTGTCTGAAAGATCATCCTGCCATTCTGAGCCACACATCAGAGAAAACAGTACATTGCATTCGCTTCTGTTGGTGGCCACCTGATGGCGCCACGGCACTGCAGATTACTACAGACCACTACAGAGCTGCTGGACATGCACACTATGCACTATGCACCACTTCTGTCCTCTGGATGTGGACTGAGAGCTTCAGCAAACACTCACTGGGACTTAGAGTGTACTCCACGCTGCAATGAGCTTTGATACCTTTACACACTCCTAAAAGATCAACTAGAGGATCAAAACCAATAGACAGAAGTACTGGTGAACTGTTAAAGTAATGTACTTTTAATGCAGTTGAGGAGTTTTTATTCAACAAATTTCAACTCTAATCTTGTTCCACTTAATGTAGCAGGTGCCATTTAAGCACTGAGTTGGAATTCCAGCTCATATGGTTCAGCGATTTGTACAGAAAACTTTTGGATGAAGCTTAAGCACCTAAATAAACGTAGGCATTGCAGATGTGCCTCAAACTGTGTTTTTTTTTTTCAAGGCCAGCAGGAGGTTTTGTGGAAGAAAAAATTCAAAAATAGCATTATGATAAAGTTTGATTCTGCGTCACATTAACCGAAACCATGGCAACACAGGATAAGCCTGCTTAAGTCTATTTTTTATGCTACATTAATCTAACAAACAAAGAAAAGGACTTTAGCGTTATGGAAAATGCAACATGAAAAATCAGTGGGTACATATCCGCCCAAAAAAGACTATTTCTAGTTTAAATCCTCATGGAAATTTTCTTGTATTTTTTGTATCTTTAAGATTTTTCTTTCTCTTAACTTCTATTTGACCCCAAAAAGCAAAGACATAAACATTTTGGGGACTTTGGAATGATTTTGTGTAGCGAGTCGTCTTAGAATTGTAATTTTTAGACAAAGAAATTTTAAAAAATGTCTGCGAAGTTCTATTTTGACCGTAAAAATCTATGGTTAATCCAGACCTAAATTTACAACAGTTTCTGGGGGCACATGGCGGAAGGTACAAAGTTTTTATAAAACTTTATAAAGTTTTTTAATATGTCTTATGTAAGTTTTTATATAAGTTATTTTTAGTTTCTTTATGAAGATTTTTAAGTCAAAATCTTAGAGAATAAAGTTGAAATGTTTTTGTTTGGTTTTCTGAACCGCTTATCACTGGTGGGGTCACGCGAAGCGCCAGAGCCTATCCCAGTTGATTTCAGGTCGCCAGTCTCTCACGAACCCACACATGCACACACATTCATTTCTAGGGGTAGTTTCATAATAGCCAATCAACCAACATGCATGGTTTTGGACAGTGGGAGGAAACCAGAGTACCTGGTTGAAAACCCATGCATACAAAAAAAGAATATGCAAACTCCACCAACGTCCCCAGCCTTGTCCCACTTGGGATTTGAACCCTGACCTTCTTGCTATGAGGCCACTGTGCTAACCACTGTGCCACCGTGCTATCCCAAGTAGAAATGTAAAATTATCAATATAAAGGTAAAACTGTGTTTAGAGTAGAATCAGCATCTCTAAAGAAAGAGTCCGGAGTTCAAATTAAATTAATTTAAAATGCAAAGGCGGCATTTTGGTTGTCACAGTGGTTTGCACAGTGACCTCCCAGCAAGAAGGTTGTGGGTTCAAAGTTTGAAACACTGGCCTTTCTATGTGGAGTTTGCATGTTCTCCTCATGTATGCGTGGGTTTCCTCAGGGTACTCCAGTTTTCTCCCACCCTCCAAAAAAACATGTGTGTTAGGTTGAAAACCCCTTCAAAAACGACGTGTCACATCTCAAGGGGCTTATCCTCCTAATGAAATAAATTTAAAATAAATGCAAAGGATTTTTTTCTTTATTCTTTTTGTGTTTTTTGTTGGCTGCTAACAGATTCATAGAAGGAATTCTGTTTTGTATGGAAGAGGAAAATAATCAGGTAGATTTCCCATGTGAATTTTTGATGTTGGAGCGGGACATCTACAGGCGAATCGGTACGGCATCAGCAAAAACTAGGACGCTGCATCGGTCCGTCGTGGTAAAGAGAGAGCTGAGTTAAAAAGCAAAGCTCCGATTTACAAGTCGATCGACGTTCCAACCCTCCCCTATGGTCACCAGCAGTGGGTGGTGACCGAAAGAATGAGATCGCGGGTGCAAGCGGCCGAAATGAGCTTCCTCTGCAGGGTGGCTGGGCTCTCACTCAGAGATCGGTTGAGGAGCTCTGCCATCCGGGAAGAGCTCGGTGTCGAGCCACTCCTCCTCCAGGTCGAGAGGAGCCAGATGGGGTGGTTCGGGCATCTGGTCAGGATGCCCCCTGAGTGCCTCGCAGGCGAGATGTATCGGGCACGTCTCACCGGGAGGAGACCAAGGGGCAGACCTCGGACCCACTGGAGAGACTATGTCTCACAGCTGGCCGGGGAACGACTTGGGATTCTTCTGGGTGAGCTGGAGGATGCAGTGGGGTGAGAGAGGCCTGGGCTACCCATTTGACCCCGGAACAAGCAGAAGATGACGGAACAAAACGGAATGAATTTTACTCTTGACAGTTTTTCTTTATTATCGAAAATGTCGAAATGTCAAAAAGTCTTTTTTTTTCCCACTGTGTGCCCCTACTGAGATTTTGCACATCCGATCTTCAAGAATTAAATAGCTAACAAAATATGCAAATAAATCTTGACAAATGAGAGATCAATCATTTATTTCTAAAATCTTCATCATAAAGTATTTTTTGGTCCAAAAAAGTTATTAGCTTAAAGTTTTTGACCAGCTAGTATTTTATATTTTATCATTCAAACACTACTGATTTGGTTCTTTAAAGTCAAAACAAAGTCATATTCTTTTCTTATTGAGTAACATGTTTTGCTCTAAGTGTGCATGTGATCAGTCTGCTCAACTCAACCAATGAGACAAGTAAATTCATTCTGATCGTGGGTGAGTTTCTGATGAAGAAACCTACCTTGGTCTTCTTGGGTTGTATCGTTGTAGTTGACCTGCTTCCGTATGCGTTTGCCTTTCCCAAGGTTCCTGGCCAGATCTTCCTGCTGTTGCTCATAATGATGACGAAGAAGTTTCTCCCAGTAGTCGGGGTCCACGTTCTCCTCTTGCTTAATTATCTCCCGCTCCACTTCCTCCTACAGACAAAAAATCAGCATGCATATATTATAACATGTATAATTAGATGTATCTATAACACAAACTAATCTGAATCGGTTGTTATTTTTGTGCAACTTGCATTTCTATGTTTTTGATTTGAGTGAAGATTTTTAAAGCCTTTTCGAAATTATTTTGTGTATGCAATAATAAAAAAAAAAAAAACGAACGCATTGACATTATAATAGTTTGCTTTCTGGCAAAATTAACAGAATCATGCTGTTTTTTACTTTGAATGTGAAGTTTCAGCAAAAAAGAAAAAAAAACAACCAAACAATCTGCACATGATCTCATATTTGATCTTTATAAAGATGAAAAATTCAGATTTTCACCTCTCCATCTTCCTCCTTCACCACGTACTGAGCCACTTTGAACGAGCTCAGGTATTCGTTCATGTTCTGTATCTCGGTGTCTTCGGTCGCATCCTGGCTGCGATCCAGCAGCTTTGAGATGGCATCGTCATCATAGTGAATAACGTTGCCCTCCTCACCATCTTTGTTGTCACCTGTTGATAAGAAGATGTCAGGTACAAACAGGAAGTGCCTTAAAACAGATAAAAAAAATCTTGCATCATTAAAATATTTTCCAAAAACCACTTTTGGTCTGCACACATGGCACCAGGACACTCTAGGCCGCAGTTCCATGATCGACTTCATAGTCATTTCATTGAACTTGCGGCTGCATGTCTTGGACGGTCGGATGAAGAGAGGGGTGGAGGTGTCAACTGATCACCACCTGGTCGTGGGTTGGCTTCGATGATGGGGGAGGAAGCTGGTCAGACCTGGCAGGCCCAAACAATCTGTCAGGCTCTGTCGTTCCATTGTCTTCCGCTTATCTGGGGCCGGGTCGCAGGGGGCAACAGCATCAGACAGAAAGCCCAGGCTTCTCCAGAATATCCAGAAGGATTCCGAGTTGTTCCCCGCCAGCTGGGAGGCATAGCATCTCCAGCGGGTCGGAGGTCTGCCTCTTGGTCTCCTCCTGGTGAAACATGGCCGAAACCAGCGAGGCACTTGGGGGGCATCTTGACCAGATGCCTGAACCATCCCATCTGGCTTCTCTCAACCTGGAGGAGGAGCGGCTTGACACCAAGCTCCTCCCAGATGGCAGAGCTCCTCACCTGATCTCTGAGTGAGAACCCAGCCACCCTGCAGAGGAAGCTCATTTCGGCCGCTTGCATCCGCGATCTCATTCATTCGGTCACCACCCACAGCTGGTGACGATAGGTGAGGGTGGGAACGTAGATCGACTTGTAAATCGAGAGCTTTGCTTTTCGGCTCAGCTCTCTCTTTACCACGACGGACCAATGCAACGTCCTAGTTATTGCTGACACCGCACCGATCCGCCTGTCAAGGCATGTATTCTTAGCTGTAAAAATAAAAAAGTTGATGGAAAAACAAACCCATAGTTCGTGCTGCCTCCATTTCATCTTTAAAAAGTTCCTCTGTCCCAAATTTGAGGATGTCATCCAGCTCCTGTTTGGACATGGAACCAGTTTTGGAGCCGAGGCCAGGTCGTACCACCAGATGAGTCAGCATCATTTTTCTTTTGGCCACCTGAGTAATTCTCTCCTCCACAGATCCACGAGTCACAAAACGGTAGATCATCACCTTCTTGTTTTGACCTATGCGGTGAGCTCTGCTAAAAGCCTAGACGAAGTCAGAGAGGCGTTTAAAAACAAAAGTTAACAACAAAAAATAATTTAAAAATGGAACAAAAGCATGTGTAAGTTTATTATTGTATTTATGAGAATTAAGTACTTGGATGTCATTATGTGGATTCCAGTCGGAGTCATAGATGATGACGGTGTCTGCACTGGCCAGATTAATGCCAAGACCTCCAGCTCGTGTTGAAAGCAAGAAACAGAACTGCTGCGCGCCAGGAGCTGAAACGTAGCAAAAAGAGAGAATTACTTCATGTGCATGAGAATGCGATAAAGTGACAACTACGTTGATAAAATGTGAAATAAAATCTATAAACCTGCTAAAAGTTCTCACCATTAAAACGGTCTATGGCTTCCTGCCTCAGTCCTCCTGTGATCCCTCCATCGATACGTTCATATTTATAACCTTCAAACTCCAGAAAGTCCTCAAGCAGATCCAGCATCTTTGTCATCTGTGGATAAAACCATATTAAAATTAAAATCATAATATCAGATCATAATGATAAACTTTTTAGTGTATGTGTATATATGTATATCAGATTGGTCAGAGTAAGACAGAGTACATGTTTGTGAATGAGAGGGATCCAAATGGAAAAGTGAGGTTACAAGAGAAGAGAAAAAGAAGGTGGAAGATTTTAAGTACATAGAATCAACAGTCCAGAGCAATGGAGAGTGTGGAAAAGAGGTGAAGAAGCGTGTGCAGGCAGGCTGGAAAAGCATCAGGCGTGTTGTGTTATAGAAGAGTTTCAGCTAAAATGAAAGGGAAAGTGTACAAAACCGTGGAGAGACCAGCCATGCTGTTTGGTCTAGAGACAGTAGCACTGAGGAAAAGACAGGAAACAGAGATGGAGGTAGCAGAGATGAAGATGCTGAGGATCTCTCTGGGAGGGACCAGGATGGATAGGATTAGAAATGAGTATATCAGAGAAATAGCACATGTTAAAGGTTTTTGAGATAAAGTCAGAGAGGCCAGACTGAGATGGTTTGGACATCTGCAGAGGAGAGGGAGAGAGTACATCTGAAGAAGGATGCTGGATTTGGAACCGCCAGGAAAGAGGACTAGAGGAAGACCAAAGAGAAGATTCATGGATACAATGAAGGAAGACATGAAGATAGTTGGTGTGACCAAAGAGGATGCAGCAGATAGAGTTAGATGGAAGAAACTGACTTGCTGTGGCGACCCATGAAGGGAAATGCCGAAAGAAGAAGAAGATAAGTATGTGATTGAATCTACCTCATACCTGTGAGAAAATTAGAACTCTATGACCTTCGTCTTTCAGTTTCTTCAGCATTTTTTGAAGCAGAGTTAGTTTCCCTGAGGACTTGACCAGCAGGTTTCCATCATAGGAACCATTGGGTAAAACGGGAGCCTCCTAAGGGGACAGAAATCCATCCACGTGTCAAAAAGAGAAGTATCTGAGTAGCAGATTAGAAATATATTTTCTTTTCTTGTGTATCACTTCTTTACATAAATCCATTGTGTTTTTATTGGCTCACCACGGCGGCCACAGGGAACAGATACGGGTGGTTGCAGCACTTTTTTAAGTCCATCATAATGTTGAGCAGGGACACTTGGTTCCCTCCGCCTTTTGAGTTAAGAGCCTCAAAGTTCCGCGTCAAGATAAATTTGTAATATTTCCTGCAGAAGATGAAAGATGGTAAAGTTTATGGCCGGAAAGGTCGAAAAGAAATGTTACAAATCTGAATTAAAAACAGACATACTTCTGCATGGGACTGAGCTCTACTCTGACAATCAGTTCTGTCTTTGCTGGCATGTTCTTAAAAACATCTACTTTGAGCCTCCTGAGCATGTGAGGTCCGAGCAGGTCATGAAGTTTCTTGATCTGGTCTTCTTTAGAGATGTCTGCAAATTCCTCCAAAAAACCCTCCAGGTTGCTGCAAAGAACGAAACATTTTTTTCATGATCAGCAGATTTAAGACCCAAACCAAACATGTCTCAGTCTTCTGGGACATGCTGACTGCTGCTCTAGAGAAGTGAGACTGACTTGAAGCGCTCGGGAGTGAGGAAATTCAGCAGATGAAACAGTTCTTCCAGGTTGTTCTGAAGAGGCGTTCCAGTGAGAAGCAGCTTGTAGTAAATCTTGTATCCGTTTAGGATTCTGAAAAACTGAGCACCAATGGACATATGTATTACAAAATACTACTTTTGTAAAATCTAAGTACTGAATTGAGAAAAAGAAAAGGTTTCACCTTTGATTGGTTGTTTTTCAGCCTGTGCGCCTCATCTACAACCAGACAAGCCCAGGTGATGGAGCCCAGAATGGCCTGATCAATGGTGATCAGCTCATAAGAGGTCAACAGAACATGGAACTTGATGGGTGTGTCTTTCTGCGGCGGCAGATATAAAGTATTACATGCAAACAGTTTGTCACCGGCTTTGACCTGAGCGTGAGGAACGGTACCTTCATTCGAAAAACTTTCCGTCCAGATTTCACTGCACTGTCTTCAAACGTGAACTCGTTCTCCCTGATGATCGACCTGCTCTCTTTGTCTCCAGTGTACGTAACCACATAGAAATCTGGAGCCCACATCTCAAATTCTCTCTCCCAGTTGATGATAGTAGAGAGAGGTGCACTCACCAGGAAAGGCCCTTTAGAATGACCCTTGAGAGGAGAAAAATGGTTTGATCTAAAGTCAAAGAATCATGAACATTTGACAGTGTTCATGTAGAACTTGTCACAGAAATGGCTGACAGTCCATTATGGATGGGGTGGTTCAGGCATCTGGTTAGGATGCCTCCTAAATCCCTTTCTAGTGACATGTTTCGGGCACGTCCCACCAGGAGGAGATCCAGAGGCAGACCCCGGACCTATTGGAGAGACATTGTCTCACAGCTGGCTGGGGAATGCATCGGGATCCTCCCGGGTGAGCTGGAGGATGCAGCCGAGGTGAAAGAAGCCTGGACTTCCCGCCTCACGCTGTTGCCCCGCGACCAAGCCCCGAATGAGTAGAAGACAGCAAAACAGAAAGTAGAAAGACCGATCTAACCAGACGGGGACCAATTAGTTATTGAGTAATTTGAGAGCCCTCACATGAAAGTATAAGATACTATTTGAATGCCAGGTTGTTCTAGGCAATGGATTTTGTTCTCACATTCAAACATCAGCAGGAAGTGTTTTGGTACAAACAACGTTCACGTTCAGTTCCACCACTCAGCAGTAGGCCTCAGTTTTATGTACCAAAATAAGTATGCAGATGCACTTGGTTTGCTAACTTGATGTGCTTTACATTGTATTTGTAACCTCAAAAGGATTTACGCTGTGTCGTCCACAAGCTAAGGGGCGGAACCAATCAAAAAGGAGGAGACAGGAATTCACTCAGTCAAAACAGAATTGATGGAGTCATAAGTTTTTTTCTGCTAACGAAAGATGCTATGTTTTCTAAATATCCTACGAGATACAAAACTAATTGGACCCAGGGACGGCTTGGGTCTAGCGGGAATCAAACCAGGTTCTCCCGGTCAAAAGACGGCATCTCTACCACTAGGCCAACGCCCCCTGGGACCACAGCATCCTCCCAACGCCCCCTGGGACCACAGCATCCTATTTAAGTTTTTTACCAATTTGTTCTTTATCTTAATTAGTATTCAATCTTTCATTTTATTTATTTATTTTTATTTGTATTATCATATACTTTATGCTGATGTTTGAATATTTGTGACATGTTCAAGGCCCCTGAACGACTATTGCAGCCATTAAATGGACAGCGAATGAGGATCATAATAACAATAACCAGCAATTCACAGATAAATCTTTGACGGTTTACCTCTTTATATAGCGAGTAGAGAAAAACAATGGTCTGTACAGTTTTTCCTAGACCCATTTCATCAGCCAGGATGGTGTCTGTGCCCTGCGCCCAGGAAAATCTCAACCAGTTCAGGCCTTCCAGCTGATATGGATGCAGCGTACCACCGGTGGCATTAATGTACCAGGGTTGGTGCTCGAATTTGATGGTTGGCTAATGAGTAAGAAAACAGTATATTCATGATTTGTAGTTGCAGATCTTAAAGTTAAAAGTAACAACAAACCAATGTTTATCATATTTAAGGGAAATGATATTTGTCATTTTATAGGCCAAGAGAGTGTGGAAAAGAGGTGAAGAGGCGTATGCATACAGGCTGGAGCGGGTGGAGAAAAGTATCAGAAGTGTGACAGAAGAGTATCAGCTAAAATGAAAGGGAAAGTGTACAAAACTGTGGCATGCTGTTTAGTCTAGAAACAGTAGCACTGAGAAAAAGACAGGAAACAGAGATGGAGGTAGCAGAGATGAAGATGCTGAGGATGTCTCTGGGAGTGACCAGGATGGACAGGATCAGAGAAACAGCACATGTTAGAGGTTTTGGAGATAAAGTCTGAGAGGCAAGACTAAGATGGTTTGGACATGTGCAGAGGAGAGAGAGAGAGTACATAGGAAGAAGGATGCTGGATATGGAACCACCAGGAAAGAGGCCTAGAGGAAGACCAAAGAGGAGGTTCATGAATACAGTGATGGAAGACATGAAGATAGTTGGTGTGACTGAAGAGGATGCAGCAGATAGGGTTAGATGGAAGAAACTGAAGGGAAAAGCTGAAAGAAGAAGAAGTAATTTTATAGGCCAAGAGAAAACCCCAGCTTTGACTTTTAAGTTGGTTAAAAACTCTAACATGCCTTTGAAACCAGTTTAGTTTGTTGTTTCTAATTAAAAACAGTCATCTAGGCCATCTTACATCAATTATAGGAGCATCAGGAGGGACTTCTTTTTTTGGGTGGTCCTCTCTGGGTTTTGCTCCTTTCCTCACCACAAGAGGACGCTGATCTTCGCCTAAGATTTGTTCCCTGAAAATAAATGGCAGGATTAATATTTATTTATTTATATATAAATATATTCTTATATTTGTAGAGATCTGTATAGTCCCAAACCAAGCATTATAGAAGAAAGAGTTCTTCTGTTTGCATGCCATCTTTTTTAAAATGTTCATTTTGAAGTTGCAAAAGAAAAATGAACCTGTGGTCCCAGTAGAAAACTTTATGGCTGTGATAATCTGGAATGTCAAAATCATCCACCTCCCAGGTGCATTGGTCATAAGGTAAATCTCTCCACTTTAGCAGGTAATGAACATCGCCATCTTTATCAAAACTGTAAAATATAAACAGAAACATTTATGCATTTATGCATTTCTCAAAAGAACTCAGTAATTATTTCATTATTATTGTTAACGACCTGACATGTGAATGTTTTACAGTGAGTAGCACCTGTGGTTGAGCACTCGATGGATAACCATCCACTCTGGTTTAATTCCATAGCGATAAAAACGCTCCTCCATCACAGCGTAGTGAGGGTCTTTACTCTTTCTTTTCTCATTGTTTAGTTCCTCCTCTCCAGAACCATAATCGTACGGCGGAGGTTCATCCATGTCGTTCTTACGCTGATAGTTCCGATACATAACGGTGTGATAAAGCTCCAACTGCACGACCACAAGTCAAACAAATATGCACATGTTAGTTTCAACTGAAAAATAATCTTTGTTAAATAGTGTTTCCTTCCAAATCAAATAATTTAGGTCTTGTTTGAATACAGAAGGTTGCAGAATCAATTCAGTATGAAAAATAACAGATTAAAATATTGTGAATTTAATTGGTGTCATGATCCCCTCTCCTGCCGCCAGAGGGAGCCTTGGATGTTCCTCATCACCCTGATTGGGGACACCTGAGATTGATTACTGATGCCACACATCTGTTGGCCCTGCCATCTATTTATAATATTAATGCATTGAACTTATATAGTGCTTTTCTAGACACTCAAAGACGCTTCACATATGCATTATTCATTCACTCCATACAACCAAGTTCACACACACACACACACACACACACACACATTCATTCATTCATTCCTGACGATGGGAGCTACCATGCAAGGCACATACCACTATCATCAGAAGCAACTGGGGGTTCGGTGCCTTGCTCAAGGACACCTTGGCATGGACTCTGGGTGGGGGATCGAACATGCGATATTTAAGGGCAATCACCCCGGACTTCCCTGTCGGGTCACACCATCCCAGCCTGCCAGGTCTCCCTGGTTGCCTGACCAAGAACACATTCTGATAATAACCTTTTGCCATGCCACTGAAACTTTGGGGTTTTTTTTTCCATAGTATTAACGGACTGCCAAATTCAAAAAAACCATGTCTTCTGTCTGCAATTGGGTCCTCCTTTTTCCACCTGCACACCACTCAATGACAATTGAATTTTTATAATCAAAAATGCATATGAGTGATTAATGCATGCTGAATGGTAACGACATTGCTTGGTGTTTTAATGTTCAAATTTGTTGTTTGTTGTGCTCAAACTATCAGTCTTTCTTTGCTCAAATTACCACAAAAAAGCAGACCTTTTTCTGTGAACCGAACAAAGCACAGAGACCTTGGTCAAACATCTATAATGTATTGCATCACTCAACAGTGACGCTTGAGAAGATTAAAGCATTTTGGTTGGAAGAACTCAACAGAATAGAGGGTCTAAAAATCCGGAATCTGCTGAAATTTTTGTTCTTTTTTTGTACTTTAATTAATTTACAAGCCTGTTGTTTTGCTATATTGAGCTTTACAGATAAATTTAATTGAATTAAAATTTAAGTAAACACCAGTGGTTTATTATTCCATTTCTAGAAATGAGTGGCAGCCAGGTGGTTTGACCCTCAGCTACTGGAAGACAAAAAAAGGAAAAATCCTGAAAATAAACGGATGAAAAGAGCTGGCTCTCACTCAGAAATTGGGTGAAAAGCTGTGTTTAGTAGACCCACTCCTCCTCCATGTAAAGAGGACCCAGGTAGAATCGAACCGTCCGAGAAAGTTAGTTGATGGTTATGTTAGAACCTAACCTTCCCAGAACGTTGAGAGAACCAAATTCCAAACATTATGGTTAAAATTAAGGTTAGGGGAAACCAAAAAATAACCGTCATAAAACTTTCTATTTGAACCTTTAGAGAACCAAAAATAACCTTCAAGGAACGTTCTGCTAACCTTTGAAAAACCTTCCCAGAACGTTCTAAGAACATTATATTAATAGCTGGGAAATGTGACACATACTTACGTATAACTATTCCTTAATATTTAAAAAATGATAATGATTGAGTTTATTTATTCCACATAAATTTTATGAATGAATGTTTGGTAATGGTATGTTTCATATTCTGGCCTCTCACCTGCAGTTCGCTGACCCAGGAGCAGTGCCAATATGAGAGTCCAGCCCATTTTACAAAGAATTCCCTCTCTGGGTGACCCTTGAGTGGTGGTTTAGTTAATGGATCAACTGGTTTTCCATCAGGACCTAGAGGTTGTTCAGCTGGAAGAGGAGGATCTCCCCACATCCAGTGCAAAATTTTTTGCACTTTACCTTTAAGAGGAGGACACTAAAAAAAAAAAAGAAAAACACAAGAAAAGCTTTTAAAAAGATGCATTTAAAATGACATTCCAACAAGTTTTCCCACTAAACCAAAAGAGTTCCACTTAAGAGATAAATGCCAGTACTACCATCACGGTGATCTCATTAGCATTTTTTTTACTGGCCAACATATGGTTCGTGTCAAATTTGATCAATTCAAAAATAGGAAAGGAAAATATTAAAGTCGACTTCCATATTGGTTTTATATCTCCTGCTTTTTCACATTTTTGCACCAACATTGCATCATCAACTAAAGAAATAGAAAAATGAAATTCAGAATCCCACCAGAAGTGAGAGAAGCTCACCATGCAGCGCGGGCACAACCACTCTCCGTTTGGGATCTCAGGAAGAGGAGGGTTCAAGCAGTGGATGTGGTAAGAAGACGGGCAGGTGTCGCAACATAGCAGCTCTCCTCCGTCTTTACATACTCTACAAAACTCCATGTGGTCATCCTCCTCTTCACCTGCAGGTTCTTCTTCATCCTCTTCATCATCTTTGGCCTCCCACTGGATTCCTTCCTTTTCCTAAAGAACACAGAACAACTCTTTTTTATATTTCATTGCACCTGAAATAATCATTTCCTTCATATTTAATTTTTTTTCACAATTACTCCTGTTTCAGTTTTACGACGAGCTTTTTTCTCTCACACAAAATCTACAGCTTATCTGGGGCTGGGTCGCAGCTAGCTGTGAGACATAGTCTCTCTAGCTGGTCGGCGGTCTGCCTCTGGGTCTCCTCCCGGTGTGACGTGATGCAAGTCATTCGGGAAGCATATTGACCTCATGCCCAAACCACCCCATCTGGCTTCTTTTGACCCAGAGGAGCGACAGCTCTAATTCTAGCTATTCCCGGATGACAGAACTCCTTACTTTATCTCTGGGTGAGAGCCCAGCCATCCTGCAGAGGAAGCTCATTTTGACCGCTTGTATCTGTGATCTTGGTTTTTGGGAGGTTAACATTTCTTATTTAAGTAGAAAAAGAATTATTAATTTCGAGGGTTCAGAGTGCCCGGTCGCAAATAGCTGTGAGACATAGTCTCTTCAGCTGGTCCGGGATGTACCTCTGCGTCTCCTCCTGAAGTGACGTCATGCGAGTCATTCGGGAAGCATCTTGACCAGATGCCCAAACCACTCCATCTGGCTTCTCTCAACCTAGAGGAGCGATGGCTCTAATTCTGGCTATTCCCAGATGGTAGAACTCCTTACTCTATCTCTGGGTGAGAGCCGAGCCACCCTGCAGAGGAAGCTTATTTTGGTCGCTTGTATCCGTGATCTTGTTTTTAGGGAGATTAACATTTCTCATTTAAATAGAAAAAGAAATACTAACTTAGGGGGTTCAGTGCGTCCAGTAAAGTCACTATTATTAATATATTTTACCCCCAAACCTCTGACCAAAATTAAATGTATTTTAAGTTCTGTTCAATGACTCACAAAATTATCTCGAGTTTGTTGATGTAGTAAAACTTTAAAACATTCAGGGTTTTGACTAAGAAGAACAAAGCTGAGGGCAGCACAGTGGCGCTGTGGTTAGCACGGTGGCATCACAACAAGATGGTCGGGTGTTCAAGCCCCTAAGTGAGGGCAAGGCTTGAAACACTATGCTTTCTGTGTGGAGTTTGCATGTTCTCCACCTGTATGCGTGGGTTTTCTCCAGGTACTCCGGTTTTCTCCCACTCTCCAAAACCATGGAGTAGGATGATATGCATTTTTGACAGGCATATTTGTAAAACCAACTTATTACAAATAAATGCTCACGCTCGGGCTGTGAATTTACAGAAGCCATGGCAACGCGCTATCTTCTCCATACGTGCCTTAAAGGTCACGTCTCCAAAAACATGGAGAGTGGGAGATTGATCACTATCAAATTTGGCCCTAGGAATGAGTTTTTGAGTGGATGGTTGTCCATATGTGTGGCCCTGCAACAGACTGGTGACCTACTGAGGATGTACCCTGCCTCTTCCCTGAAATCAGCCAGGATAGACTCTTAAAACCCCTGTACCTTTACTAGGGATAAACAAAATGAGAATAAAGCTTATAGATATATTGGTACTCATGATGATTGTCAGCTTGGTTGTACTTAAAGATACTATTGACTACTTTCTATTTATCTATTTTTATCAGTCTTTTTTAACCAAAGTATTTTTAGATATATTTTTCTTCCTCATTTCGTTTTTTGTCTCCCTTTGTTTTTATCTTTACCTCCCATAACATTATGCACTCTTTATTCCCTTCTCTCCTCATTTCTGTTGTCTTGGCCAAGCCATTAGATAGTCATTTTATTGTTGTCATTCTGTCCGCCAGGATGCTGGACAGGGCGAGGTTTAAAAAATGGCCATTAGAGTTAAAGTGAGAGATCACAAGAGTGCTTAGATTTTAATAAAGTCATTATGATGACGAACAAAAAGACAGATAGTTGGACGTTTTTTTTATCACCGTCTTTTCACAAGAATTCCACTAAGATGAGATCAGTTCACTATCATCTTATTTGATTGATTAAAATCTCATTTTTATCAAATGGTGCCAAAAAAAAAAGAGCTTACACAGTGCGGACAACTCCATTTTCCTTCTGGCGCCTTCTCCAGCTCCGGGTCGAGACAAACCAAGTGGTAAGCTCTTGGACAGGTGTCACACAGGATAATTTCTCCACCCTGCTGGCAAACTTCACAATAGTCTTGATGGTCTGTCTCGTAACCATCACCATCCTCTTCTAGAGGGGCATAAAAAGAACACACAGATCTTGTTAAGCTTACAATAGTAGTAAATAAGAAGGAGAAGATTTATTATTGTTTCACAGCAACAAGAATAGCGTGGAGGTTGGAATAGAGGTGGAGGTTTGCACTAGAAAGACGAGGAAGGAAGATTAGTCAGAGTAAAACAGAGTACATGTGTGTGAATAATAGGGATCCAAATGGAAAAGTGAGGTTACAGGGAGAAGAGATAAAGAAGGTGGAAGATTTTAAGTATCTAGGATCAACAGTCCAGAGCAATGGAGAGCGTGAAAAAGAGGTGAAGAAGTGTGTTCAGGCAGGCTGGAACGGGTGGAGAAAAGTATCAGGTGTGATGTGTGATAGAAGAGTTTCAGCTAGAATGAAAGGGAAAGTGTACAAATCGTGGTGAGACCGGCCATGCTGTTTGGTCTAGAGACAGTGGCACTGAGGAAAAGACAGGAGGCAGAGATGGAGGTAGCAGAGATGAAGATGCTGAAGATCTCTCTGGGAGTGACCAGGATGGACAGGATTAGAAATGAGTACATCAGGGGAACAGCATATGTTAGAGGTTTTGGGGATAAAGTCAGAGAGGCCAGACTGAGATAGTTTGGACATGTGCAGAGGAGAGAGTACATCGGAAGAAGGATGCTGGATTTGGAACCACCAGGAAAGAGGCCTAGAGGAAGACCAAAGAGGAGGTTCATGGACGCAGTGAAGGAAGACATGAAGATAGTTGGTGTGACCAAAGAAGATTCAGCAGATAGGGTTAGATGGAAGAAACTGACTTGCTGTGGCGACCCCTGAAGGGAAATGCCGAAAGAAGAAGAAGCAACAAGAATAGAATTTCAGTACAACCAGCTAAAGTTATAAGCACAGAGACGATGATACACAGCACTGTGTCATGCAGACATAACGACGCTTTTTTTTCATAGGTATAGGTAAAGTTAGATACAGTAGGGAGGAATAATTTACATGTCCTAGGGTGTATAAATCCAGGGGTGGGCAAATTGTTTAGGTCGCGGGCCATATTGAGTTCTAGCATTTGACAAAAGGGCTGGAACAGGAGCAGATGGGTGGCATGCTTTGTAACCGCTTGATTAGAACGATAAAATGACGCGCTAGATTTTAAACAAACGCGTTAAATGTTACATCAAGAGCGTTAAATTTCAAATCTAGCGGCGCTCAGTCTGAAATCTAGTGCGATAGTGCTTAAAAACATGCATTTAGCGGCACGAGATTTGAAATCTAAGCACTTGATGTAACATTTTGCTTGTTTTAACATCTAACACGCTTGTTTACGTGCGTATATTTGGCCCAACGGCTTTCCATATCTGTGCACATTGTTTATTTTGACAGCATGGGCATCTATGAGACACACTCATTTTAATGGAAGCAGTGTTGTTGTTTCTAGAGTGCACCATCTAGTGAGGAAACATCAGAATTACAGGGAAAATAAAACATTAACAAAGTTTATCTATTTCTTTCAAGTTTGGCAGGCCGGATTAAAACATTTAACAGGCCGCATGTGGCCCGCAGGTGGTACTTTGCCCATGCCTGCCCTAATCTAATGTAAATGTTAAGAAGCAGGTTGACACCAAATCAGGTTTGGTGAGAAGGGTTGAGGGACACAACAGGGATAAAGTACACAATGGACGTACTTTTCCTTTTTTTTCTTCCACGGCGAGATTTCTTCTTGGCGGCAGTCCCTAAGGTATCAGAAAGCACAGAGGCACTGTGGATACTGATGTCATCAAAGTCTGACTCCTCCAGGAAGTCCTCCTCACTCTGGAAAAGCAAACACACATGCTGAGGAGCTCAAAATCTAATGAAAACCTAAAATAATCTCTCACAGTCAATTGATCAGTTTTATTTAACTGAAAACAAAAGGCTTAGAAGATAAAAAAGGTAACAACACACACTGAGGATGCTTTCTTTTTCTTCCCACTTTGGCCAGACTTTGATTTGGTCTTCTTCGCCTTAGGTTTCTTCTTCACGTCTTTCACAGTCTTGCTCCTCTTTCTTACTCCTGGTCCTGAAACAAGGTCAGATGTATTAACCCAAGTATGGGTGAAGCTGGTATTACTGAGAAACTCTTGATCAGCCACATTACAGATGCTTTTACCCTTTCCTTCTTTGGTTTTGGCCTTTTTGATGGGCCCTGGCTGCGAGCCCGGCAGGCTGCTGCTGACAGTTGCCGGCTGGGCCACGGTAACCGTTTCCACGGCGGCAGCCACAGCAGCAGCCACAGCAGTGGCAGATGCGCCTTTGAACGGGTTGTTGGCACTGAATTCACGCCACTTGGCCCCTAACACTGTCATCATCTTAGACATGGGAATCTTCGGATTCTTCTTGGCGATGAGCGGCCTGAGAGACAACAGCATCTTTATTATGTCACACTTCATTCCTGTGTGTGTAATTCATACTTCACTGCAGGGAAATAGGTTCTGATTTACTGACACTCCACTGCCCCTTAAGTTTTGTTTTTCTGCCTTTGCTCTGTGTGTGTCATGTTTGTGATTTGTCAGGCAGCAGCTCGGGGTTTGGCACACTGGCCTGTGAAAGATAGTGGGTCAGAGCAGCGAGTCCCAGAGCCTCCCGGCTGTCACAGGCATCCAGCGAGCAGCTGACTACACACAGGGGGCACTGCAGGAACTCATGCTCCACTTTGTCAGAGCAGAGGCTTAGCTGAGCCAGACAGCCCCAGGTGAGACAGACTCTTTATACCAACAGCCGAGCTTTCTAGCTCAAACAAAAAGACCAGTGTTTGCTTGTCACACTACACTCCAGTCTCACTGTGAAGTCTTGCTGGAAGAGTCTCAGCTGGGAACTCCCGACAACCCACAGACATCCAAACGACAACAAAGCTGTTTAACGTAGGAAGATAATGGAGACTAAATAAGTTGCTTGCCTGAGGAACTGGCTGAACGCCTTGTAGTTGGTGATGGTTTTGTAGTCGTCCTCTGTGAAGCCATACTGAACATCCTCAAGACCCCATTCGTGCATCAACTGACTGGATGATTTGGGTTCCTGTGGGTGTAAAGACGAGTTATAAATAAATTTGTCCAACTTAATAAAATCTGGGTTGTTATTTTACCTGTATTTGTTAAAAAAAAGGGTTTTATTTGAAGAAGGTGCTTTCCTGGGCGAATAATGCAAATCCCATTGTAATTCGGACACTTTACAGGCTGTTTTAAGAACTTTAATCTATCTGCAGACTGAATAAGTCTGAAAGAAAGTTTGATATTGCTTATTAATCTAAGACACCCAGATGTGGGTGGTGACTGAAAGAACGAGATTGCGGATACAAGCGGCCGAAATGAGCTTCCTCAACATTGTGGCTGGGCTCTCACTCAGAGATCGGATGAGGAGTTCTGCCATCCGGGAGGAGCTCGGTGTCGAGCTGCTCCTCCTCCAGGTTAAAAGAAGCCAGATGGGGTGGTGCAAACATCTGGTCAGGATGCCTCCCGAGCTCCTTGCTGGTGAGGTTTCCACCAGGAGGAGATCAGGGGGCAGACCCTGACGCGCTGGAGAGACTATATCTCACAGCTGGCCGGGGAACGACTCGGGATCCTTCCGGGTGAGCTGGAGGATGCAGCCGGGGAGAGAGAAGCCTGGGCTTCTCGTCTGAGGCTGTTGCCCCCGCGACCCGACCCCGGATAGGCGGAAGACGATGGAACAGAACGGAATCTAAGATTTGATGCAGTGCACTTTCAATCCAACTTGTGTAGATATTGGTATGACTGCCTCTTACTACGTACGTCCTAATTTTGTGTCACTATTACCGGTCCATCCTCGGAGAGGTTCTATGAGGTTTCTTTTTTTTTTTTCAAAACTAGTGTTTTTTTACGAGTTTTCTTCCTCAAAAAGGAGACTCTGACAAGAGAGATACCCTGAATCTGCAGGTTACTTTTCACATGTGTAGTTTTACTATCACTAAGATCAACTAATTGTGCAGAGGTTTTCATGACAACTTTGTTAGGATACTAGATGAATAAATGAGATTAAATAAAACTGAAATCAAGACAAATAACTAATACTTATCCTAAAAAAAAAAAAACTTGGTATATTTATTTACATACACATATATGTATTTAAAAAAGCTGGATCTGTGGTTGGCTAACCTCTCGCCTGCATGAAGGAGGTGGTGAGGGACAGAATGAAGGCAAAACTACTGTCAATTATGTTAAACCCCTTGCACACCATCCATGATTCTGTGGGCCATCTTAAAAGCAGCTTCAGTCACAAACTCCTGCGACCCCACTGCTCAAAGGAACGGGACAGAAAATCATTTCTGTCGTCCTCCATCAAACTCTTTAACATTTCATTTTCTGGTCTGTAACTACTCGTCTGGAGGAGGTTACAGGTTCTTCTTGGTTTTTTTGTTTGCACTCCCGCACTGAAACATCCCTTCATAAATCAATGAAGTAGTTTTCAATGCAATTCAATATAAAATCGAATTCTGATAATTCATATCTCCATTAAGACTTCAGACCTACTTTCATGTTTCCATCATCATCGTCGTCGTCATCTTCCTCGTCTCTTTTCTTTTTTCTGGGCTTTTTTTCTTTCTTTTCTCTTGGTTTCTTCTTCTTCTTTTTGCTGAGTCCGTATGCACTGCTTTCACTTTCCGAGCCTATTTCTGGACGTTCACGTTCCTCCTCCAACTCTGACGTTTCCTCCAGGTCGCTGTCCAGTCTTACCTGGAGGACATCCTTTGGTTTTGAACACACATAAAAGGAAATGAACAAGATAGTACAACAAATACTAATAAATATTGAGCATTTAGTTACAGCCCACGAGTTACGGTGCTATTCAAATCTCTCTCAAATTCAAATCTTTTGGAGAGAAAAAATGTAAAATTTTCTCGATTTACAAGCCGATCTACGTTCCAACCCTCACCGATGTTCACCAGCTGTGGGTGGTGACCGAAAGAATGAGATTGCGGATACAAGCGGCTGAAATGAGCTTCCTCCGCAGGGTGGCTGGGCTCTCACTCAGATATGGGGTGAGGAGCTCTGCCACCCAGGAGGAGCTCAGGGTTGAGCCGCTCCTCTTCCAGTTCAAGAGGAGCCAGATGAGGTGATTTGGGCATCTGATCAGGGTGCCTCCCGAGCGCCTCGCTGGTGAGATGTTTCGGGCACGTCCCACTGGGAGGAGAACAAGAGGTAGACCCCAGACTCGCTGGAGAGACTATGTCTCACAGCTGCCTCACGCCTCGGGATCCTTCTGGGTGAGCTGGAGGATGCAGCTGGGGTGAGAGAAGCCTAGGCTTCTGGTCTGAGGCTGGTTCCTCCTCGAACCAGCCCCGAATAGTCAGAAGACAACGGAATGGAAAAAAAATGTAAAACGGACATGATGACATTCAATAGTTTCTTTAACGGCTCAAACCAGGTAATTAGAAAATAGAAGCAAAAGAGAACATTTGAAATGGCAAAGAAAATAAATCAAGGTATAATGAAATCTGCAACGTGGACGCCAAATCCAGATGCTTCAAATGAAGAAATTTACTTAAAATGAATCTCCTTCAACCAAAGCATCACTAATATGATCGTTTCCCTGCATGTTTAAATGCTGTAAAAAGGGATTAAATGCGTAGATTTGTTTCTGTAGAGTCTTAATACCGAGTCCATGTGGAATCAGATTGAATAGATGATGAATCAGATTGAATAGATGATGCGCTTTTACTGTGCTGCCAATAAACGAAAAAAAAAGAAAGCAAGATATGGACGACGTTGATCAGAGCAGCCGATCACAGGCTAAGCTGCATTCTGCCTGTTTAATATGGGACATCTGGAGGGCTGTATGGATTTAACAACTAACAGGTGTTGTTTGTGTGATCAAGAGTGCTGAACATGAACAAATTCACTGGAGGTTGCTTATATTTTACATGCAAGCAACAAAAGACTAAAGAGAAAAATGTACTTTAAAAAAAAAACTCATTCACATTGAATCAATGTAAAACTCTTTATGAATAAAGTACGTATATGTCAACATATGTCTGCATGCAAATAATTTTTGTGTCATTTTACATGTCAAAAAGTGTGATATGCAAATGTGATTGCACGTGTGCACTGGAAGCACAAAAGGCTTTGTGCCTGTTGCTCAGAAGGCCTGCCTGGCTGCATGGAGAGACTTGCAGGCGTTTTGCTCTGTAGCGCAGAGGAAAGGCTCACGTTGCCGCAGCGCCCGCCAACCCTACCAGCAGCCTAGCTGTGTTGCCATGGTGACCGAATCTGAGCAGTGTCTGGCTCTCTCTCACTGTCTTTCTCTCTCTTTTTCTAGTTTTCATCCCCCCCTTCATCATTCTTTCACTTTCTCTCCCTCACATCTCATAGCTCTCCTTCCTCACCCCACCATCCCATCATTCTCTCCCTCTCTCAGTCTATCTTTTAACTTCTCCTACTTAATTTTTCTCTCTTGCTTTTTTTTTTGTCATGCCACACACACATAAACAGACACACCATCACAGTGGCAACCAATGGAACGGCGCCATCCAATCAGACACGTTTGCATAACGAGCTTGTTATGCAGAGGCCTGTGGTTGCAGTCAGTGCTCCAGCGCCCGTCTAGACAAATCTCATTTATGCATAAGAAGAAGGAAAGAGAGAAAGAGAGAGTAAATTAAAGATTGTAGATGGGGGGATGGGGTTGGAAATCGAGGAGGGAAAGTGAAGATGCAGAGCTGCTACAGGACGAAACAGAACCATACGGCAACACTGGGGAGGATCTGAGTTCAATGTTAAACATCTCATTGAAGAAAATAGGAGAGAAAATCAGAGATGGTGGCTGTACCTTCCAGAGAAAAAGAAAATCAAATAAGCGCTGATCAGGTAATCAAATTAGAGGCTTCCCCATTATGTCGCTGCCTTAGGGAAATTGCAGTGGATGCCAAAAAAAGAAAAACTGAACGAAGAAGTGGATTTTCAATAAAAATGTAGCTCAGTGGGGGGAGAAACGCTGCTGTAAAACAACAGCTCTTTCTTTTTCTCTGAATCAGAACCAGCTTTTGGTTGACTCACAATCCCAAGGAGAATAGTGAAGTTTATAAAAGCAAAAAGAAAGAGAAGCAGGCTCATCTCCACCCTGCTACATCTCAGCTAAATCTACGCACTGTACATGTTACTTTCTCCTCGATTTACGAAGGTTTTACTGTGTCTGAAAAAACTAACTATAACCTCCATCTCTCTGAAGAAGCTTTCTTTGAAGAGATGAGAAAGGGAAGGAAAATATAATTCAATCTTCCTTAGCTACCATCCATCCTGCCAGCAGTTTTGACCTCAGACTGGGATGTGCCGCTGACAGTTTCTGACCCCAATTGACTTTTTGGACCCTGTCTGACAGCAACCTTTGGGGAGCATTTGGAAGTGAATTACAGCTGTGGCTTGGAGCTTAGGAAGAAAAAGAGAAGGAAAAAAAAAAGACGGAAAGGCAAAATCAGAAGGAGTGTTGTGATATAACTGTGAGAGAAAAAAAAAAGAAGAAAAGAGAGAGAGTATTTGGAAGAGAAGAGAGCATCAGAGGGAGTCCCCCCACCTCATTAACTCAGAAACACCCAACAGAGCTGAGTGTTTACCACCAGCAGCCGAAGGGTTGGGTGACAGCCTGACCAGTCGAGCTCCTCACAGCACTGCTGGCAGCTCTGACCAGGAGTGGGAAATGTTCTGGACATTTCACCGACACAGTTAAAGCCGCTGCCAACATGCAACGGGAAATTGCTGGCATAAGAAAAAAATCTATAATTACTAAGCCCGGGTAGTGGATGAACTGAGTAAAATAAAATGTTTTTTTTTTTTTTTAAACGTTGACTTGTATTGACGTACAGTAGTATCTACTGTCCACCTATACTCGTGATGGAGGAGAGAGTTCTTCAAATTTTCAAATTTCAGCGGTCAAATTTATTAGCTACAGCTGTTACACATGATGGGGTAACCTCAGCCATGTTTATCAGCTGTGGGCGGTGACCGAAAGAACGAGAACGAGATCAGGTCTCACTTAGAGATAGAGTGAGGGAGGATCTCAGAGTAGAGCCATTGCTCCTCCGGGGTAAGAGAAGCCAGATGGGTCGGTTCGGGCATCTTGTGAGGATGCCTCCCGAACACCTTGCTGGAGAAGGGTTTTGGGCATGTCCCACTTGGAGGAGACTCAGAGGCTGAGCCTGGACTTGCTGGATAGACTATGTCTCACAGCTGGCCGGGGAACACCTCAGGATTTTCCCAGTGAGCTGAAGGATGCAGCTGAGTTTGAGAGAAGTCTGGGTTTCCTGTCTGAGGCTTTGATCCGCTACCCAGCCCCAGATAAGTAGATGATGGCAAATGCTAAATTAAGCTGAATAATTACATTATTGTCTAAAATAACGGTGGTTTCAATTCATTCAGACGCAATGAAATTAAAAGGTATGAAGATTTACCCTTTTTAAACAATGAGGAAGAATGTACTGTAGGTCCGAAAGCATTGAACGGCATGTGGTCCAAATACAGCAGCAAACTTCACATATTCACACATTATCTGTGATGTGGATCATGACATGTTGAAGGTTGTGATCTAAAACAAGAAGCTAGGTCAAAGGAAGTTTTTCCAATCCTAGTGGTTCCTGTACAGGCCTGAGAGGAACCCCTTTTATGGCAGAAAGTACATGGGTTTTTTTTTCACAGTGAATACGCATCCCATGGGGAGAAATTTATCTCACTTATAAGTCAGTATTGTAATTTAAAAAGCATAGATTAAAGATTATTATGGCAAAAGCAAAAAAAAAAACAACACAAATCTAACACATTAAACGTGCTGCAGCTAGAGTTTTCTTTAGGATCCCACATAATAGATAACAACGCCTCCACTTTTAATGCCTTTTATGACCAGCAATTTAATTCAAGTGGCTGATACACGTCATGATCCACCCCCTTCTGCCCCTTTCTACTTCCCTCATGTTCTGCCCTGATTCCTCACACCTGTTCTCATGGTTTGCACCTATTTTTGTTTTAATTTTGCTGTAAAAGTTCTGGTACTCTTCACTTCTTTGTCAGGCTGCCTGTTGTCTTGTCCAGATCAGGTCTTTCCAAGCCTACCCTGTACAGCTGCCAGGCACCGTCTGTCTTTCCCTCATCCATGACCCCATCATTTCCTCAATAAACTGGTTAAACTGGCTGCGCATCTGGCTCCAAACTTACACCCCGACATTGTGACACACAGATAAATTGTTAATTACATAGATAGACTTATTTTTCAAGTCGCAGTAACACCAACATACCGTTGACAGAAATTTGTAAAATTAAGTTTAAGGAGTAAAACTTGCAGAAGTTCTGTCCTCCAGGCAACTGGGTTTTTTTTTTTTTAGCCCAGAACAGTAAACCATCAGCCCAGCGCCAAAGGCACAAATCCACACTCCTAATGGCATTTGGTGTCCACAGTTTACACTGGCAGTGACAGCTATTACACTGCCAGCCTTCGTTTGACCTGAGACAGTCCACCGCTTCGCATTTAGATCACAGACCAGCAGCCAAAACACATCTCTGCTGCCACTGCAGACACATCAAAGGAGCAAGGGTGTACGTAACAGAGCATGAGGGGCACAAATTGAGCCAAAACCACTGCCAAGCTGTAGAATCCGAGGTCATGACAGATGTATTTGTGTGTGAATCACAACATACCTCTTTTTTTCGCCTTTTAACTTTGGGTATTTTCCCATCTTTTATCTTTTTGGGCTTCTTCTTTTTTTCTTGTTTGAGGGAATCGTCATCAGAGAAGAAGCTGGCGAGTGAAGAGAGGGGAACTGTGTTGCGTTCACCTTCGTCATCCTCATCTGAAAAAAAAAAGTTATAATATCTAATATGGGAAGTAGTATGAGTTGTTACATGAACAAAACCAATTTTTTTACTCAAAAGTATTATAAATAACAATTACAGTAAATCATAGATTTACAGACATCTAAATCAAACATTTCCGCCGCATGCAGAGATGCCAATTTTTGGTTTCACAAAGCGGGAGGTTTTGGTGGGCAGGGGGGGATTTAACGAGGCGGGGCCAAAAGGAGGAGGAGCTTAACGTTACATCCGCCAATGGACAACACCCGCCATGACAGTTAGTGTAAAACAAACCGTTAAAAACACGAGAAAGCAGCTGGAAAATTGTGTGTCTTATGTGTGTTACCACCTACCATTATGTATCAGTACGAAGAAAAATTACCACCCGAAATACACCCCTCTAGTGCTTGTTCGGGCTTTGCTTTACTGCTCATGGATATAGGCTGTCACATGACCAAAGTTTCTGGATGTCCGACTTCTTTCACCAAAAACAATATTGGCATTTGACCATGCAGATCTCTACTAGGGGCTTTCAGATGCACAGCTGCAGAAGCAGGAGATGCCATGTGCTTAGACTCATTATACCTAATCATGTTCATGGAATGCACTAGAGTGGTCATTGTGCGGGAGTTTTATTATTCTCGGCGGGTGAGCGTGAGATAGATCCTAATTGCGGGTGTCTCCCGCCCAATGCGGGAGACTTGGCATGTCTGCACATGACGAAACAAATTAATACATTTCTGCACTAGATGAAGTTCATTTCTGTCTTTTACGCAATTACTCATGTGGACGTCATAAAGATTACCTTCCAAACATTGAGCATCAAACTGAGAAAGAAAAAGAACATTGGAACGTGTTTGAACGGTGTATCTAATCTTGTTTCTTAAGGATGGCATAAAATGACCAGTCATTGGATCAAAAATACCTTAATATTAAAAGTCAGAGGAGAATAGAGAAGAGTCCTTTAAAAAGATTAGGTCAAGTAACAATGGTTAGGACCATTAAATTCCATCTACACCACATACAAACATTTCAAAAGCTGCACTGAGAACAATCACTGCCAGCTAAAAGCAGGAAACTGGAGCTTCAATTAATGAAGGCACACCATGTGGAAGTAAACACAATTTAAGCATGTTGTCTTATATCAACAGTACAGACTGCTGGTAGAACGGTGGAGATCATTTCTTGGCTCCTTTTGAAGCCTCTCGTGCCAACTAAACAAGCTATTGGAATATTCTTAGCTACTATGTCTGTCTTTTCAAGACCGCAGTGTACTTGTTCTGGAGGCTTACTTCCAGCAGGGTAAACCACCATCCCTCAAAGCCCTAATCATCTAAAACTATTTTCCTTTAACCTGTAATGAGTCCAGTGAACTCAGTCGGCCTCTACACTCATCACATCACCATCAAACGGAAAGTCTCTTGGAAGTGGTAGACTTGTTCTTTTTTTTATCGAGACTATTACGAACAGCCTTGAATGGGTAGATGTCTTTGTAATAAGAAGAAAATGTGATTTTGTGTTTCTAAATTAGACAAAACAACCTCAAAAATGAAAGTTATTCAAACTGTGAGACTAAAAATTGACCGAAAGAGATTTTTTCTACAACTTTCTTGTAGAAATGGATTCATAGACCATTCTGTAATGAATTTGTTTCAATGTAGATTTTTCTTTTTAACTCACTCTATTCATCCCTCGACAGGGAAATTTGTGTGCTGCACTCCTACACCGCAGCAGGCTGCCATGACGGCACCAACGGTGGGAGAAACAGGGGGTTAAGTGTCTTCTCCAAGGGCTCCAGACGTGCACTCAGTGGATTGCGAACCCGCGAACTTCCAGTTGACTTCCGGTCCGGGGGTGAACGCTCTGACCACTGAGCCACCGCCTCCCACTGTTTTCCTCTCAACTCAGCTAATCTCGTAACAAAGCTTTGCGGGTTTCCGCATTTTATCTATTACATTTTATTGTGGGCAGCACAGTGTTTAGCATGCTGGCCAGATGAGGCTTAAAACACTGGTCTTTCTGTGTGTAGTTTGCATATTCTCCCCATGCATGCATGGGTTTTCTTCGGGTACTCCAATTTCCTTCCACTGTCTAAAAAACATGCATGTCTGGTTGATTGGCCACCAAGAAATTACCCCGAGGAATGAAACTGTGGTTGTGTGTGTGTGGTCCTGCATCAGACTGGTGATCTGTTCAGGGTGTACCCTGCCTCTTGCCTATAACAGTTGGGATAGGCTTCGGTACCCATTAGCAAAAAGCGATTCCAAAGACGAAACAAAACTTTTTATTGCTGTTGCATGGCAAGCTAAACTTGAGTAGAGTTTCTTCTCCTTTCAGCATTTCCCTTCAGGGGTCGCCACAGCAAATCAGTTTCTTCCATCTAACCCTATCTGCTGAATCCTCTTCTGTCACGCCAGCTATCTTCATGTCATACCAGCTATCTTCATGATAGCTACTAAACTTGAGTAGATGTTTTTTTGTCGTTTATTGCAAAGCTACCTAACAAATGTTCACGGTATCAGGTTTTTCTAAATCGTTTCTTGACCAACCGAAGCCTGTTTTACAGTCATTTTCACTTGATTTCTAAATCTATTCATCTTTGCTAACTTCTCATTTTTACAAAAGAATTTTAATGTCTGTTGTTCATAAATGTATTGGGATGACAATAGATTTATTGAACGGACCCCATATTTCTTTTATTCTGGACGTTCTTAATTTTTTTTATAGGAAATAGACACATTTGATTATTTATAATAAATAATTTTAGTTTTAAACCGTGGTGAGACCGGCCATGCTGTTTGGCCTAGGAACAGTAGCACTGAAGAAAAGACAGGTAGCAGAGATGGAGATAGCAGAGATGAAGATGCTGAGGATCTCTCTGGGAGTGACCAGGATGGAGAGGATTAGAAATGAGTACATCAAGGGAACAGCACATGTTAGAGGTTTTGGGGATAAAGTTCGAGAGGTAAGACTGAGATGGTTTGGGCACGTACAGAGGAGAGAGAGAGTACATAGGAAGAAGAATGCTGGATTTGGAACCACCAGGAAAGAGGACTAGAGGAAGGCCAAAGAGGAGGTTCATGGATGCAGTGAATGAAGACATGAAGATGGTTGGTGTGACCAAAGAGGATACAGAAGATAGGGTTAGATGGAAGAAACTGACTTGCTGTGGCGACCCCTAAAGGGAAAAGCCAAAAGAAGAAGAAGAATTTTATTTTTAAAGCATTAAAAAAAATTAAATTTACAAATCCGCTCATTAATTCCGATCACAGAATAACATGCTCGTACAACAAAACACAAGGCAGTGAAATGTCATTCAGCCCATTTAGGAAATAATTGTCTCAAATCAATGGGAGACCGGCAGGAGCATTTGCCACGAGAAACCACATAATCACACTTTACTGAGGTTGGATCAACTTTAATTATCAAAACAGAAATAAATGAAGTGGCTGGCCCGCCGTTAAGTGGTCCTTCCCTGGAGGACAACTGAAGTACACAGTGCATATCCTCTGTCTTTACTGCTTGCTGAGACTAAAGCGACCGGCTGCTGCTTGTCAGCTGTAGAGTCCCACAGCTGCTGTGAGCAAACGTGCTGACTGCTGAGTACCACAGACTTTCCTGATGCCACAGTGGGTCACGGAGGAGTAACTAAAGAGGATAGACAGCCCCAAACAACACATCACAGGAGACCCACAGAGCGAGACACATGTGTTTTAGCTGGCCCCCACGATGGGCGATCTAGTCTCATTTGCACCTTCTGTCTTCCTGCCTCTTCCAGTCTTTCTGTTCTCTGCTGCTCGTGTTGACAGACAAGAGGACATGAAATGTGCAGCACATGTATCAGAGTCAATCAGCCAACACCAGCCCCAGTCTACTTCTCCCCTGGGAGGCTGCAGTGAGAGGCTGGGAGGAGGGATTCCTGTAGTAGACACACAAACCTCAGCAGCCACTTATCTGCTACTTAGCAGCGCTAGCAGGAGGTACTTGATGCACACACATACGGTACAGTCATTTTAAAGCGTTAATCAACAGCAGTGTCAAGTTCACGTGTTACCCGTGGCTACTGGATGGAATGTGTCATCGCTCTGACAGCACTAACCGGGGATTACTGGTACTTTATGTGACCAATATAGTCAGGTTAAAAGTCCTCCTTCAACAAAAAAATGGCAGTAATTACTGCCTTGTAATTAATAATTACATCTACCTGTAATATCTCTGTTATGCTGATTACTTATTCGTCCTCTCCGTCACTGAGACGCTAAATATTTGCCTCTCTCTAACTAAAGCCTGGAGTTTATGTATTCAGTATCTCAAACAGCGAGCTCTTTCATGTTCCTGATGTGTGTTCACTGCCTGCCAGGCAAGACAACCCGGCATGCCTTACATGTTTCTTAGATGCACATGATGACATGGCTCGGATGCAGCAGAACGACAGTTTCAGATCACACAGAACACCGAGCCGATCGCTTCCAGGAGCATTTTGGTTTTCTATGTGAGAATGATGAATGACAGGCTGACCGCACATCACTGATTAGAAACACCAGACGCCTGACTGTGTGTTCCTTGTTCTGCTTCCTCTACGATAAATTACTAAAACTTGACAGTGGGGATGCAGCGTTGCATGGTGCATGTTTTAAATGCCTCTGTATTTCTTTGAGGCATTAAAAAGCTGGAGAGGTGGAGGTTTGTACTAGAAAGAAGAGGAATGAAGATTAGTCAGAGTAAAACAGAGTATGTGTGTGAATGAGAGCGATCCAATTGGAAAAGTGAGGTTACAGGGAGAAGAGATAAAGAAGGTGGAAGATTTTAAGTATCTAGGATCAACGGTCCAGAGCAATGGAGAGTGTGGAAAAGAGGTAAAGAAGCATGTGCAGGCAGGCTGGAACGGGTGGAGGAAAGTATCAGGTGTGATGTGTGACAGAAGAGTTTCAGCTAAAATGAAAGGGAAAGTGTACAAAACCGTGGTGAGACCCGCCATGCTGTTTGGTCTAGAAACAGACAGGAAACAGAGATGGAGGTAGCAGAGATGAAGATGCTGAGGATCTCTCTGGGAGTGACCAGGATGGACAGGATTAGAAATGAGTATATCAGGGGAACAGCACATGTTAGAGGTTTTGGGGATAAAGTTCGAGAGGCAAGACTGAGATGATTTGGACATGTACAGAGGAGAGAGAGAGAGTACATAGGAAGAAGGATGCTGGATTTGGAACCACCAGGAAAGAGGACTAGAGGAAGGCCAAAGAGGAGGTTCATGGATGCAGTGAATGAAGACATGAAGATAGTTGGTGTGACCAAAGAGGATACAGAAGATAGGGTTAGATGGAAGAAACTGACTTGCTGTGGCGACCCCTAAAGGGAAAAGCCAAAAGAAGAAGAAGAATTTTATTTTTAAAGCATTAAAAAAAATTAAATTTACAAATCCGCTCATTAATTCCGATCACAGAATAACATGCTCGTACAACAAAACACAAGGCAGTGAAATGTCATTCAGCCCATTTAGGAAATAATTGTCTCAAATCAATGGGAGACCGGCAGGAGCATTTGCCACGAGAAACCACATAATCACACTTTACTGAGAAGAGAAGGTTCATGGATACAGTGAAGGAAGACATGAAGATAGTTGGTGTGACCACAGAGGATACAGCAGATAGGGTTAGATGGAAGAAACTGACTTGCTGTGGCGACCCCTGAAAGGAAATGCCGAAAGAAGAAGACGAAGAATTAAAGATAGCGTTCGTTACATACCTAGTTGTGCTAAGTTGATTTAGTTCTGTGCATAATTAGCTCCCCAGTGCAAAAAACGGTCAAACATTTCTGAAAACACAATTCCACACATTCATTTACATGTGACACATTGTCTGCCATTTTTATTTTAAATGGTGACCTTTTAAAAAACTTATACTTCAACTACAGTAAAATTAGGTAAGCGATCCATATTAGTGATAAATAATGATAATATATGATGAAAAGGAGAGGACCAAGGACGGCGCCTTGAGGAACACCAGTTTTGATAAGTATAGAGTGAGAAGTAAAGGATTTTAATTGAACAAACTGAGTACGTTCAGACAGGTTGGGATGACACCAGGTGAAGACGGTGCCTGAGATGCCGATCAAAGAGAGTCTATTCAGGAGGATGGAATGAGAAATGGTATCAAAAGCTGAACCAAGATAAAGAAAAAGAAATACAAGTCTACCACAAATAAAACTGGAGTTTAAGCAGAATATAGTACATAGAATACTTGATAAAGAGCAATTATTTACAATCATAAAGACATAAAAAAACAATCCCACATTTAAGCTACATTTTTCTGGTTCATCTATTTATTAGGTCAGCTATATAAAATGACCTAATTAAGTAGTCCCAAAATTGTTAATTATGATTGCTGCAGGTCTTATTACATCATTAAGAGATGTTGCAGCTTTGTCTACATGCAGAGTCATTTACGAAAAAATGATGACTTTCCGTTCCGTTTTGTCATCTTCCGCTTATCCGGGGCTGGGTCACGGGGGCAACAGCCTCAGACGGGAAGCCTAGGCTTCTCTCACCCCAGCTGCATCCTCCAGCTCACCCAGAAGGATCCTGAGCCTTTTCCCGGCCAGCTGTGAGACATAGTCTCTCCAGTGGGTTGGGGGTCTGCCTCTTCGTCTCCTCCCATAGGACGTGCCCGAAACACCTCACCAGTGAGGCACTGGGGGGCATCCTGACCAGATGCCCGAACCATCCCCTCTGGCTCCTCTCGAGCTGGAGGAGGAGCAGCTTGACACCGTGCTGCTCCCGGATGGCAGAGCTCCTCACTCGATCTCTGAGTGAGAGCCCAGCCACCCTGCGGAGGAAGCTCATTTCAGCCGCTTGTATCTGCGATCTCATTCTTTCAGTCACTACCCACAGCTGGTGACCATAAGTGAGGGTGCAAAAATTGTAATTAAATGTCTTTAATCAGGACGTATGATTGCATTTGAATGCTAACATTTAGCATTATTTTTTATATCGTAGGCATGTTTTTAAAATTATGCAAATAATTAGCATAAGCAGGAGGTAGATGGGCTTTTTTTTTAAGAAGAAGAAAAAAATAGAAAAATGCAATAGAAGCAATAAATATAATGCATTTCATAACGATACATGTGTGCTCATGTTAATTTTTAGTCGTTACTGTCATTACTTTAAAACCTGCTTCCACTAACTGGCCTGTAAAGTCTCACTCGGCAAAGTCAACTGTGTAACATGTGGTGACTTGACCTGGCCGTGACAGGTGCTGGAAGGAGGTAAGCTTGCTGTATCATGTGACAAAGAGAGGTCTGACTCCAGATTCTAAAACTTCCACTTGGCAAACAAGTCATTTTGAATGTGATGAAAGAAAACTCCATTTCTGACCTTTCTTCAAGGGCAGCATTTGAGAAATTCTCAAAAATCTTCAAAACAAAGATCTTTTCTTTGCACTCTGCACTGCACTCTGAATGGGAATTATCTTGTGAATCTCCTTCACAAAAAAAAGTGGAACGATAGATTTCTGATAGATGAGAGCTGGTTCAGTAGGTCTTCAGATTAAAAATTTAGTAAGAAAGCTAAACAATCAAAGTGATCAAAATTAAATAAGTTGAATTACGTCTCTGATAAAGTGTTGGTAGTTGTGATTAAGGCCAGAAAATCTGTGATCTGAAAATCCACAGACACACCGGAAAGCATCCTTTATGCTCAGACTATGTGCACATGCAGGAGAAAAAAAAAATTGTGTCATCTTTCACAGCGAGGGATCCAAAAATAGAAGCTTTTCCAATTGGGGATAACATTTGCAGGCACACAAAAGCCCATGATAATCTTTCAATTTTTATGGATGAACAAAGCAATTAAGAGAGAAAACTCAACAGAAACAATTTGACTGTGTAAGCATCCAACGTAAAACAAAACAGGGCTAAGGTCACTTTGTATGAGACATAAATCAAAGGTTGTAAAAGTAAGGGGTTTGTGGGTCCACGGGCTGCTCAATAATTCTGTTTTGTTCTAACGTCATAAGATCCTAGAAAAAATCTAATCTGGCCCTCTGACATTGTGTGTAACTTTGATTTTTATTCATTACTATCTATGGGTTTCTTCCAGTTCAAGTAACACAAAGAAAGATATTTGTACCATAATATCATAGTCAAAGATTCATCGATTCAGGGTCAGATGGTGGGCTGGATCTTATCCCAGCTATTTTTTCTGGCAAGAGGCAGAGCATAACCTGGAAGGACATACTGCCAGATTATCTCAAAAGTAACACTGGATCACTAGACCCCTAATGCTCGATACACAGAGTAATATGAGTAACCGATTAACTTAACACACATGTTTCTGACCAGTGGAAGCCAAAGTAACTGGAAAAAACTCCACCCATAAACAAAGAACACTTGCAAACCCTGAACAGAAAGTACACAAGTTACAACCTCCTCCCAACTAAGGCGTGAACCAAAAACCTACTTGCAAGGAGCACTCAAAGAAAATTCTGAATTCCACAAAGAATTGGGAACAAATGTGCACTGAGAACAATTAAATCGGTTCAACATTTCTTCATTTTCATAAATATTAAAAAAACCATGCAAACCTACGGACGAATAATCATGAACTCGCTCAGATAAGCCACATTAAACACTGAACCCAAACCCAAATCAATCCCGCTAGGATCAAAAACATTTGTCTTTCATTCCATTTTTTTTATTTCTGGATTTTGCTCAAACATCATGCAGACACTATTTTTAGTTTTAAAAAAAGTAAATGATTTACTGTTTTTTTTAAAGGTATAAGAGAAGCAAAACCAGGATAAAACCAAATATATTAAACCAATTTTTCAATTCAATAACATGGTGACAATGTTTTTCAAGGGAATCAGACCAAAACAAAGACAGTAAGCAGCCTATAGTTTGTATTTCTCATCAAGCACTTTCAGATCTATTATTACTGCTCCACATTGGGACTGTATCTGATTGGACAGTGGTTGTACTACTCCTGATTGGAGTCTCTAACCAATGTTAGAGACTCCAACTGCAAGCTCCTGAAAGCTTGCAGTTAACATATTGCAAGTCAGCTTCCACCACGAGGCGTGAAACTGGGTGTATCGGTGAATGTGAGCTACTTTTTAAAGAGCTTTGAGTCTCGACTATTGACAGAAGAAAGGGTGGACCTGGTTAGAGTAACGTCACTAAACAAATTACCACAATTTGGATGCCATTTTCTACAGATATTAACAAGGTACTGTATGTTGTACAGTATCTTTGGATCTGGAAATATGCAGTTATGAGTCCAGCGTGCATTCCGATAGCGACCTCCTAGCCAACCAGGAGAGATCTTTTTAAATGTACACTTTCCGCCAGTGGATATCCTATGTCAGCCAATCCATTTGACTCAGAGGTCTGACTTCTTGCTGTCATTGGCTATGTAAAATCTGACAATAAAATGCCTTCGATGTCTCACATAGGGTGAAGATCTATACTTTGTTTAATCAGTTCATCAGATTGACCAGTTATTGATTGAATAACTTGTGCTATGGTGCAAATATTAATAATTAGTGCAGTCATTTTAACGTGTTGATTCGATTGAATAACTAATTACGCCGCTTTTTAATGCATTAAAAAAATTAACGCAATTAATTATGACGTATTAACGGTGGCGAGCCAATGCTTGCGCATTTGAATTTTGGCCAATTGAAAGACCCGTAGTCTTCTCAGCCGTGCTACATTGCCTACGCTGGCAAAATAGCGAGGCAGCAGTGGTCCAACACAACAGACATGGACAAGACTCAGGAGGATGAGACAGTCTTTAATTATGCAGAAAAATTACTTATTTTTCAAAATGTTCGGGGGGGAAAGCCTCTACATGCCCCTCCTCTTTAGAAAATCCTGGATTTGCCCCTGAGTTGATCCACTGAACAGCAAGTTTTTATACAAAAATAATAAAGACAGGACAATAAATTAAAACATAGTCATTTGTAGTTTTTTCAAAAAGAAGTTCTCCTACCATCGGAGCAACTCCAGCCTGACATACCACCTAAATGTAAAACATGTTCAGGTAAGTTCCTCTGCTGCGAGTGTGGCTACCGGGAGCTCGCTCCGCCAAACCAAGCAAGCTGAATTTGGCAAGCGAATGAGCAAATCTTCAACAGAGAAGTTAACAAATACTATCGCAAAGTGGGTTGCTGCTGATTGCAGGACAATTTCTATTGTTGAAGAAAAGAACGAACCCAACCCTTATTTGACTTTTTTCATGATGCACCTGGCCTCATGAGGCACAGTTCACCAACAATAAATTGGATTTAAAATCTTCTCTTCTTACTGTATTCCATTAATTAGTCATACAGTACATTTTTTTAATATCCTAGAATTCAAATTCTTTATCAGGAGACCTTTAGCAGATATGATATTAAAATGCGATTAATTCGATTAACTAATTATAAAATCCTGTATATAATTTGATTAATTTTTTTAATCGACTGACAGCACTAATAATAATACATTTTATTTAAAAACGTCTTTCCTGACACCCAAGGTCGCTGTACAAATAACATTTTAGAAAATCCGGACTATCGAGATTGTATCAAATCTTAAGTAATAGAGCTCAAACAGTTACAACACTAGTGACTAGTGGATGCTGATTTCTCACCTGAAAATCTATAGATGCTGAGACTTGGATTGGAGTAGGACCTTCCTATTTGGCACGCAGGGGGTTATGCCTAGTTCATCTACATAGTCGCTGGTGTCAACCCAGGTAGAAAAGTGCCATTTAAGTAGAGACTATTTACATTTACTATCTGAAAGTGAATCACATTAACCCCATTTTTCTTCGAGTTTGGCCTCGAAACCCAAATCCTCTGATTTTTATTGGAAAAAATGCAGAAGTAAATGAAAAGAAAGCAGTGAGTTTTCAAGCTGATCTGTCCAGACAAATGATTTAGTGTTCTATTCCCCAGCTGGAAGAAACAACAAGTCAGTTCATCCCTGCAGACAAACTGTACCAAGTGACATATTTAGTCATCAGGGACTTGTTATGACTTTCTACGACTGTTGTTAAAAAAAAAGAAGAAGAAGCTTGAAGCAGTATGAAAAAAAATCCACAAAGAGAAGTTTAATTAGAAAGGGATTTTCCCAACTCAACATCTCCAGCCATGATCTTTACTAACATCTAAAATGCAACAAAGAAGCTTGAATTTAGTGTCTGTTTACAGCAGATAATAAAATAACTTCATTACAAACTGAGCTTTAAAGACAAAAAGATGCAGGAAAAAAAAGTTCTGTTAGGGGTCATTTTTCTGCATTTTAGTCACAAGAATCACATTAAAATGTTGGCTTGCATACAGACATCATGTGATTCAAATGAGCTGCTTGTCAAGAATATGGCTTTAATAAAAATCTTGGTTCATGCACTGCCCAAAAAAATTGAGGCGATTTTATTGGCAAATGAAAACATGCATGCCAAAAAGCACATTTTACTTTTTAACTGTAGCCCACACGTGTTTTTCACACCTCTGCAGACATGCAGAACTGAGACAAAAAAAATGAAAGTTTGAGATTTTTTTGTCTATTTGATCAAATCAACTGTGCGTCTTATACTCCGAAAAAAACATGATAAACGAGAATCAGAACAAAGCACGTATGCACAGACAATGCAACGCGTTAACAGATCGATTTTAACATCTCACAAGAAAAACTTGTATATTTTTTTTTTGTTACTTGGGGTAACCTAAGGACTTGTGCAAGCATTGAGCCTGTGAAGCCCCCAAAAAACCATGCGCCAGGATTCCCAACATGTCCCAAAAAAAGAGATCAATGTGACGAAATAAAAAAAAGCCCACACGTTTCCACCTTTAAGACAGCAGGTCGTTGAGAGGGGGGGATAAAATGACATGACTGTGCTTTTTGCACCTCATCCCTCCTCCTCCTGTTTGGTCTCAGGATCGCAGGACAAGCCCTTTTCCCCGCATTCAAGGCGTAGCGGCGCAGATAATCTGAAGGACACCCCCTCCTCCCCCACCTCACCTGGCATATCGTCTTCAAAATCCATGTCGTCTGGTCCCTCGTCTTCATTACTCAGCGACCCCGGCATCTTTATCTCATAGCCCCAAACCTCTTTTTTTAGGCTGGGAATACAGAAAGTTAACCCTTCAGACGCTGGAGTGGAGTCGCTTTTCTTCACCCCCCCAAAAAAAGAAAAAAAAAAAAAAGAAAAAAATGTTTTCGTCGCGCAGTTTAAATTAATTATTTTATTTTTTTTAAATATATAATGCAAATTAATTTTTAAAAAAATATATATATATTTTTTTAAATATTATTTTTTTTCATTTTTTTTCTTCTTTCTAATGATCTCTATCCAGGTCTTCCAGTTTGAAAAATAAGAAAAAAAAAATGGAACACACATGCCCAGAATGTGACGTCTGGTCTGTTGCCATGACGATACATCCCATAATTCCCCCCACAACTAGTTAGTCATTCTCTTTCTAGTTACCAAACCAACTAGTAAAGGTTTTTTTTAAAAAGAAAAAAAATGTGGCACGTGGCATCTTTCATGTGGTTACTATGGCAACGGAGAAGTTGGAATATTTTTTGTAGAAACTTCTGGATTATCGACTGGAACGTGTCTTTTTTTTTTTTTTTTTTCTTAACCTGAAGTCTGAAACTAGGAGCGACACTGTAAAAGAAAATACCAACGTCATAAAAATGTTTGTGGTTTAATTCCTACTTTAAAAAGTATTCAAAGTGAAGAAAACAGCAGCGCACCAGAGCATCTTAGGAGTCATGGAGTTCGTTGCCAAGGTTACCAAAAGTGTAAGACAAGATGCCCCATAGAGACGACACATTTCTGTTCTACTTCAGCTATCAAAACTAACTTTTTTCTTTAGCTATGGGTGTTTTAAAGCGATAGCTGCAACAAATGTAACCATACCGTTTCATCCATGTGTCGTTTAAATTTTGTTTTTGTTTACGTCACCCATTTAAACACTTTTCCCACAAGGGAACATAAAAATAAAAGCTTATATTCTTTCAAAGGCATATCTAAATGATGAGGCATTATCTTAAGCATGTCTCATTAGAGTGAAATGGAAAGAAAAATAAAACATTTTTTTGTTGGTCTCGTGATATTTTATTTTGAGGCTTAATCTTCGTCCTCTTCTTCGTCCTCATCCTGGTTAATCTGGAAGTAACGCAACTCGTAGCTCTCCTTGGTGTTGGCTACAACTCTCAACCAATCCCTGAGGTTGTTCTTTTTCAGATATTTCTTTGTGAGATATTTCAAATACCTGTAAAACACAAAAGAGAAAAACACAATGCGTATTGGTTGCAAGGTTGAATATTAACAAACTACCTCATTTATTTTAAAAGAAAAAGTCACCTAAGGTCACGCTTTTTAAATAAAGTTTTAAGGATGCAACTTGCTTTGGGATTTTATGACAATATTAAAGCAACTTCTCGAAGAGACAGAGTCCTCTATTTGAAACAAAAATGGAACGTGCGCCCTCTGGTGGTGGCCTGCAGGTTTAAATTACTCTTGATCCGAGAAGTGTGATACTACTGTATAACTGTATTATTAATATATTAATAGAATAATCAATGATCTCATTTCACACTAACATCAGGTGAGGAATTCTGCGTTGGAATCAATGGAGAAAACCACAGCCCATGCTGTCAACTACCTCGACTGTGTCAACGCAAGCATACAAATAGGGCTGCTGATGATTTATCGTGTATCACAATGCTACTTCTTCTTCTTTTGGCATTTCCCTACAGAGTCGTCACACCAAGTCAGTTTCTTCCATCTAACCCTATCTGCTTCATCCTCTTTGGTCACGACAACTATTTTCATGTCTTTCTTCATTGTATCCATGAACCTCCTCTTTGGTCTTCCTCTAGTCCTCTTTCCTGGAAGGTTCCAAACCCAGCGTCCTTCTTCCGATGTACTCTCTCCTCTGCACATGTCCAAACCATCTCAGTCTGGCCTCTCTGACTTTATCTCCAAACCTCTAACATGTGCTGTTCCTCTGATCCTGTCCATCCTGGTCACTCTAAGAGAGATCTACAGGATCTTCATTTCTGCTACCTCCATCTCTGTTTCCCGTCTTTTCCACAGTGCCACTGTCTCTAGACCAAACAGCATACTACTTAGTGGACCCCAATTACTTGAGCTGCAATCCATTATTGCTTTAAGCTTGATATCAGTGCATATTCAAGCATTCCGTTAATGTTCCATTTTACTGGGATCTGAAGTCTGAATTTAATCATACTTTTTGTTAACCAATAACTACCTCATTGTTATTGGTTCTCTTTTTTTAAATGACATATTATTAAAAGTTTTATGTGAAAACTGATCAAAACTATGCTAAAATGGATTAAGGGTTCTAGAAATTAGTTTCTAAATTTCTAAGTTTACCAAAGATTGTGAACAAATCAGCTGATCCTAGTACTTTTATTTTGACAAAAAAAGATGCTTTCAACAAGGGGTCATTGAATGACACATTTCTAATAATTTACATTATAGAAAAAAAATTCAAATCACTAATAAAATACATTTAATCAAAAGGCGTTTGACTCATTCCTTCTGTGCTAAAAGGCCATTTAAAGGTTGAGTTTTAACTCCTTTGGCTAAGCATGTTGGTGTGCAAAAGCACTTCAATGTGTTTAAAGGTCCCCTATTATGCCTTTTTTCCCTTATTTTTTGGGAGCGCAGTTTCATACCCGGAACTCAAAACAGCTTGTTTCAGTCTTTTTTTCTTTTTTTTTTCCCGGGACCCGCCCCGTTGGTTGCGATTGGTTGTCATTCATTGTGATTTCCCCACCCACCCAGCACAGCGTGGAGCGGGAGGGGCGAGGTGTGAGACGTATTGAGTAAACAAAGCGGTTCGGAGGAAGGAATAAGTGGGGGAGGGTGTTTGAGCTGCAGGGGGCTGAACAAAAAAAAGATGTACGTCACTATGTTCCACCAGTCGTTAGAGGTTTGGAGAACACGCCCCTTACTTTGAATTTAAATATCTCAAAATAGCATGAATCACAATAAAACACACTTTGGGGGATTGTTTGGGGTAGTACTAAGTAAAATAAAAGGTTAAAACCTCATAAAAGTCAGTTTTGCATAATAGGGGACCTTTAATGAGCATGCATTTTGGCAGCACTTAACTCTTACGCTACGCCAGGGTCATAAATGGTCTTCGAGGTAATAAGGAGCATGCTTTTTTTTATTGGGTAAAATCTCTTCTCACTTTTTCATGCAAAAGTGTTCAGAGGCTAAGTTTTAGAGTTGCTGTTGTTGAGTTCCTAGATGCACAGGGTGTTAGTTTTCTGCCATAAAAACTGCAGTGAGCTTATTAGTTGTCTCAAATTTGGTTTTGAGGAATTTCTACAGGTAGTCCTAAAACTACAAAACAGCTGAATCGCTCCTCTCACTCCCTGTTCAGGATGAGACAGAAATATGTAACTTCTAGTGATGGCAAAGTAAATGGCATCATGAAAAAAAATTAATCTGTAAAGTGAGCATTAAAATGACTTCATATGTATGTTGCGATCTAAATGGGTGGAGACCCATCAGGGGCTGAAATTATTCCAGAAAGAACTAACTTTCTGGAATAACTTCCCCTGGGAGGATCCTGAGATGTTCCCCAGCCAACTGTGAGATATAGTCTCTCCAGCAAGTTCGAGGCCTTTCTCTGGGTTTCCTCTTGACGGGATGTGCCCGAAAAACCTCACCAGCGAGAATTTCGGGAGGCATCCAAATCGAACTACCCCATATGGCTTCTCTCGACCTGGAGGAGCAACGGCTCTACTCCAAGCTCATCCTGGATGACAGAGCTCCTCACTCTATCTCTGAGCGAGAACCTAACCACGCTGCAGAAGAATCTCACTCTCCTGCAATTTCCTACATGTCCAAAAGTCAAAACTTGAATTAAAACATTCTTAAAAGCATAAAAAATAGCAAAAGAAAATAACCTAGTAACTTGAAATAAATACAAATTAAAAATGGACAAGATCTGTTGTAAACTAAACCCCCCTTTGATGTCTGTTTTTGTGGGATTTTTCCAATTTAGAAGTTTATTTTAGAAACTCCTTGAAAAAAATCTTCATGCAAAAAGTTTATTTTATCTGACTTCCAAGTAAAATGTCTAACATTTATATCAAAATGGTAAGAATAAATTATCAGGAAGTGTAGCCTGATGTGAGTAAATGTACAAGAAATATGAGTTATTCATAATGAGACCTTGAGCACTTTTAAAAAGAAAGTTAAACCCAAGAACAACAAATCAATTGTACGACCATCTGGTGCACATAAAAGTCTTAGCTTTTCTTCAAAAAGTGCGGCACTCCCTAAAGTGCAGTGTGCCCTGTGTTTGTGTTGTTATTGTAAGATGGAAGTAGAAGAGAACACCATGACAACGTTAAAGGGACAAGTGTGGATTGTATGTGGAAGAATGGGTATGTGCGTTACTCAGAACGTCGACCGAACATAAGGTGAGGTGGCCTGAGTTGGAGGAAGAATTTGAGCAGTGGATCGAGTGGGTGAAGCGTTTTGATGATCGCCGTTCAACTAAAAGCAGTAACGGTTACAATTCAGAAACAGAGGATGAGCACTTCGATGGGTTTGACTGATGACGATTACTTGTGTGCTTATATTATCAGTGTGTTTTATCATGCCGACGCCTGTTGATGACTGATTGATGATTAAAAAAACGTAAGTGCTTTGTAATCAACACTTAATAAAACACAACCAAACTGTTTTAAAATGCACTGATATGCTGGGCTGCACAGTGGCCTCACAGCAAGAAGATCAGGGGCTCAAGTCCTGGGTGGGACAAGGGTTGAAACACTGGGCTTTCACTGTGGACTTTGGATGTTCTCTTCATGTATGTGTGGGTCTCCTCTGCGACCTCTGATTTCCTCCCACCCTCTATGAACATGAAATCGCCCCAAGGAATGAGCAATTGTGTGTGGCCCCACAGCCGACTGGTGACCTGTTCAGGGTGTACCCTGCCTCTCGGCTGAAAACAGCCGGGATAGGCTCCAGCACCCTCGTTATCCTCTTAAGGATAATTGGTACAGAAGACGAAATCAAACACTTGTATGCCTGTGTGTGTATTGTTGTTGTAAAACGAATGTAGTAGAGGACACCATGAAAACGTTAAAGGGAGAAGTGTGGATTGCTTATGAATAATCAGGTGCACCTTATGTATGTGTTAAATACAGTAATGGCACATAACTGAGACTGTAACTTTTAGTACGGAGTGCCTTATGATTGTGAAAATACGTTCCTTTCTATCGTCTTCCGCTTATGCAGGGCCGGGTCGCAGGGGCAACAGCTTCAGACGGAAAACCAAGGCTTCTCTCACCCTGGCTGTATCCTCCAGCTCACTCTGGAGGATCCTGAGGAGTTCCCTGTCCAGCTGTGAGACATAAGTTTCACCAGCATGGTCTGGGATCTGCCTATGGTGGTGGGACATGCCCGAAACACCTCACCAGTGGACTGCGGTCAAGTGAGCCGCCGTTCACTCAGCCGCCATTCACGTGTGCGCGCCTCGTTTAAATCAATGGAGTCAACTTTGAGGAGCGATAAAAACACTTTTATATTTTATGCCAGTTCCACACTAGTATTTATCTCTTCTACTAAATGTCTTTTATCATTAAACAAAGAATTGTGCATTTTTATCGTATACTTTAGGATTTATTAGCATTTAAAAGTGATTCACGTGCGCGCGCGGTTCACTCAGCCGCCATTCACGTGTGCGCGCCTCGTTTAAATCAATGGAGTTAACTTTGAGGAGCGATAAAAACACTTTTATATTTTATGCCAGTTCCACACTAGTATTTATCTCTTCTACTAAATGTCTTTTATCATTAAACAAAGAATTGTGCATTTTTATCGTATACTTTAGGATTTATTAGCATTTAAAAGTGATTCACGTGCGCGCGCGGTTCACTCAGCCGCCATTCACGTGTGCGCGCCTCGTTTAAATCAATGGAGTCAACTTTGAGGAGCGATAAAAACACTTTTATATTTTATGCCAGTTCCACACTAGTATTTATCTCTTCTACTAAATGTCTTTTATCATTAAACAAAGAATTGTGCATTTTTATCGTATACTTTAGGATTTATTAGCATTTAAAAGTGATTCACGTGCGCGCGCGGTTCACTCAGCCGCCATTCACGTGTGCGCGCCTCGTTTAAATCAATGGAGTTAACTTTGAGGAGCGATAAAAACACTTTTATATTTTATGCCAGTTCCACACTAGTATTTATCTCTTCTACTAAATGTCTTTTATCATTAAACAAAGAATTGTGCATTTTTATCGTATACTTTAGGATTTATTAGCATTTAAAAGTGATTCACGTGCGCGCGCGGTTCATTCAGCCGCCATTCACGTGTGCGCGCCTCGTTTAAATCAATGGAGTCAACTTTGAGGAGCGATAAAAACACTTTTATATTTTATGCCAGTTCCACACTAGTATTTATCTCTTCTACTAAATGTCTTTTATCAATAAACAAAGAATTGTGCATTTTTATCGTATACTTTAGGATTTATTAGCATTTGAAAGTGACAAATGGTTTACTTCCCTGCGATTCGGCCGCGATCCACGCAGAATCATAGTGCGACTTTTTACATGTTTACGGTAATTTCAAAGTAAATAGCCATAACAGTCAACTTTGAGGAGCGATAAAATCACTTTTATCCATTTTGTCAGATCCACACTGGTGGATAGTGTGGACATGCGGATCGGTGCGGCATCAGCAATAACTAGGACACTGCATCGGTCCGTCGTGGTAAAGAGAGAGCTGAGCAAAGCTCTCGATTTACAAGTCGATCTACGTTCCAACCCTCACCTATGGTCACCAACTGTGGGTGGTGACCGAAAGAATGAGATCGAGGATACAAGCGGCCGAAATGAGCTTCCTCCCAAGGGTGGCTGGGCTCTCACTCAGAGACCGGGTGAGGAGCTCTGCCATCCGGGAGGGGCTCGGTGTCGAGCCGCTCCTCCTCCAGGTCGAGAGTTTTTATCGCCTCGCCTGCGAGGCGCTCGGGGGGCATCCTGACCAGATGCCCGAACCACCCCATCTGGCTCCTCTCGACCTGGAGGAGGAGCGGCTCGACACCGAGCCCCTCCCGGATGGCAGAGCTCCTCACCCGATCTCTGACTGAGAGCCCAGCCACCCTGCGGAGGAAGCTCATTTCGGCCGCTTGTACCCGCGATCTCATTCTTTCGGTCACCACCCACAGCTGGTGACCATAGGTGAGGGTTGGAACGTAGATCCTGGTTACCATGGTGAGGGTAGGAACGTAGATCCTGGTTACCATGGTGAGGGTAGGAACGTAGATCCTGGTTACCATGGTGAGGGTTGGAACGTAGATCGACTTGTAAATCGAGAGCTTTGCTTTTCGGCTCAGCTCTCTCTTTACCACGATGGACCGATGCAGCGTCCTAGTTATTGCTGATGCCGCACCGATCCGCCTGTCGATCTCCCGCTCCATCCTTCCCCCACTTGTGAACAAGACCCTGAGATACTTAAACTCCTCCACTTGGGGCAGGACCCTTTATTTATTTATTTGTAAATAATATTTATTTGCAAATAAATACTATTTATTTATAATTTGTTTTATTAAGTCAAATTTTATTAATGTTTTAATTACTTTGCTGTAACATTAAATAGTTACCTCCCTATAAAAGATAAAAGGAACAAAGGACACAGGTGCAACAAATTAGATCTGTATGTTGTTAGAGCCACCTACCTAAAACTTCTTTGACCTTCAATATTTGTTTACAAGAAATTATCTTAATTATTAAATTTGTTGATAGAATCCACCACACACACATCTTTTTACCCGGTCTGAGTTGTTAAAATGTACAAATTTTGCTAAACACCTCAACAGCACAAATTATGTATAAAGCTAAACATAAGCATTGACAAATAATATAAAAAATGTTTCTTTACAGAGATGTTGATAATGACAATCAAAGAGGCAACTATAATTATATAAATAAAAAAAAAAAAAACACGTACCAGAAGAAAACAGTTTGGTAAGATTTTGAAATGATCTGTCAGATGTCAGACATAAAGACCTGACATAAAAGTCTTTCAATACATTCAATACAATTCCCTTTCAATACATAGATTTCAATGTATCAAAATTAATCAGATGGTGGATTTGAGCCAGATAGAAATTAGAGGGAAGCAGCACTATGATATTTTTCTTTTAATTCCCAACAGGTCAGTTTGTGGAGATTGTCACACCCACACATGGCGTTGGCAGTGAACAACAGCGTTGCACCTAATGGCGATGGATGACTGGACTGGCATCCAGTCATCCATAATTGACTAGATGACAGTGAATTATCTCCTCTTAAACTGAGATAATTCATTATCATTATAGTTGGTCCCAAAAAACTGAGAGATGTTTTAACCGACTAAGCAGTCTTCCTTGACAAAGAAACTGTGTGTGTGTTAGATAGAGGATGGGCTTCTGATGTGATGTTTAATGCTTGTGTAACAACAATAAAGGTGTTATGAGGGTTGTTAGGAAACAATCTCACAGATCGTAACAAATTTTATTAATATTCATCAAAATACACATTCTGCAATTAGATCAAAAGATAACGCAGAAATCTTTGTACAGAGCGGTGGGTGAGTTTAAAAAATTTTTTTAAACTTGTTCCCAGTGGTTTTTTTTTTAACTTTCCTATGTTGATTTTTCTTTTGTTCCTTTGTCATAATGATTTGGTTCAAAAATTGAGAATTAAAAAAAGTTATTTATAATATTGTTGATAGATATTCACTTTTACTGGAATTGTTTGCAAATAAAAGGGGTTTGATATATTCCAATGCTTTTTAACCTTATTCATCATGGCGACAGTCCGAGACCTACATATAAGAAACACCTTGTTTGTCACTGCACCAAACAGATTTCAGTCAATACCATTATTGTATTCATGGATACTGTGAAGGAAAACAAAAAGATGGTTGGCGTGACCGAAGAAGATGCAGCAAATAGGGTTAGATGGAAGAAACTGACTTGCTGTGGCAAAGTCTGAAGGAAAATGCCGAAAGAAGATTAACTGAATAATCACCTGAATAATTTTATGTTTGACAATAATGCTACTAAATCCTAAAATATACTATAAAAATGCACAATTCTTTGTTTAATGATAAAAGACATTTAGTAGAAGAGATAAATACTAGTGTGGGTCTGGCAAAAAGTATAAAAGTGATTTTATCGCTCCTCAAAGTTGACTGTTATGGCTATTTACTTTGAAATTACCGTAAACATGTAAAAAGTCGCAATATGATTCTGCGTGGATCGCGGCCGAATCGCAGGGAAGTAAACCATTTGTCACTTTCAAATGCTAATAAATCCTAAAGTATACGATAAAAATGCACAATTCTTTGTTTAATGATAAAAGACATTTAGTAGAAGAGATAAATACTAGTGTGGAACTGGCAAAATGTGTAAAAGTGTTTTTATCGCTCCAAACCGAGGCAAAGTCAACCATTTGTCACTTTCAAATGCTAATAAATCCTAAAGTATACGATAAAAATGCACAATTCTTTGTTTAATGATAAAAGACATTTAGTAGAAGAGATAAATACTAGTGTGGAACTGGCATAAAATATAAAAGTGTTTTTATCGCTCCTCAAAGTTGACTCCATTGATTTAAACGAGGCGCGCACACGTGAATGGCGGCTGAGTGAACGGCGGCTCACTTGACCGCAGTACCAGTGGGGGGGCGTTTGGGAGGCAACCTAACCAGACGCACGAATCGGAGCACGGGCTGCTAAAAATATGGCAGTAGAAAACTTTTGCTGTGTAACAAGCTATCTTTGAATATCTCGTTCAATAAAAATTATTCATTTTTTATTTGAGAGGGAAATTAACTTTTACCTCTTGGAGAAGGGGACTTCAGAGTTCACGGCTATTTTACTCTTGCTCCTCTCAATGGAAACCACACCACCACCAAGGTTTCCAGCTTTCCCATTCACCTTGATACGAGCCTGAAGAAACTGCTCCTGCAATGCATAGAAAAGTACAATTACACACACATACTGTAAGTACCTTTACTCTTCAGACAGAAAATTCAATGAGATGGATCCCCAAATGGAGAAAGGATGTTCTCATGGTGGGATGTGGGGATCATTTTTTTCCAGGTGCATTAACCTGAATGAACTGGTCAACTCACAAAGTTAGCTGCATCCATAATGCCATCCTCCACTGGATGAGTACAATCCAGGGTGAACTTTAAGATCTGTTTCTTCTTCTTTCCACCTGGTTTTCTGACCACCTGTTTCTTCTGAAAAACATAGTTTACATTTGTGTTAATAATTATAAAGTTATGTAACATGTCCTGACTGTAATCAAAGTGCAGTTATTCGCTAAGAATATTATTAATCTTTGGAATCAATTAGTAAAACATTCCCGTTTAATTTTTCTGTAGTTAAATAAAAAAGAAAAATAGTCTATTTTCTAGTGAATTTGTCACGTTGACCAAATGCTAACAGATTAGCATCATTTAGCCTAACGTGGGTTTTTACTATTACATTATGTACGGTAAACTAAAGAGGAAAAAATTAAAATATTCCGATAATTAGATGGATAAGTTACTTGTACGTGTCTGGATATAGAATAAAACGTCAGATATTAAGTAAATATGGACTTTATTTGGTGTTAATTCTACTTACAATCGGGGCCATGGCTGACACGTTCAGCAAAAAGGAGGAAGCAGAGGCTGCGCAGGTAGATAAAAACAGCCAGAAAAATCGATCAGATCGAGTTTTCTGGTGTTGATTACACAGTTTTGCCTGCACTTAATTTACCATATTTTCTTTTGTCTAATTTGGCAAGAAACATTGACATTTATCTTAATGCAAATACCAATGTGGGGGAAAAAATCATTAGAGTTCAAATGCACATTTTGATTGATACCAAGTTGTTCCATTAGATTTGAACAAATTTAGAATTAAAGCAGATTACGATTAAATATGCAATTATTTCTAACTCATTTGATTTTAATTTGTGGTATTTGCCAATCTTTTATTTAAGTAGTTGGGAAATTATTGAGGAGATATTTATTCATCTGTTTTTTTCCATCCAAATAAAAATAATTAAAGCAGATTTAGTAGATCATTTGGATTCAGAATCAATTTCTATACTCATTTGACTACTTGCAGGAAAAAAATATCTATGTGCAAATATAAAACATATTGCATTAGCAATTTGGATTATTTATCTGTAAAAATGAAGGTAAATCATATGTTTCTACCATTAATTTTATGCTTGCTTTGTTTAGCTGCTCATATGTTTTAACATCATCATTTTTTCTGTAATTTTTGTAGGTAGTAGCAGAACACAAACTTGTGGTTTCTTTTTAAATCAATGTTTGCATGCATATGGGTCTAAGTTGTAATGACAGCATGACATTAAGAATGGGACAACTGTATTCCTAATCTGTTTGCAAAGGCAATATTAAATGTCCGTTTTGAACTCTGGCTACACTTGTACACTTGGGGGCTGGCATGAAGTGTGTGTAGTCAGCTGCCTGCTGGACAGACCCCATCAGCCCACTATTGAAGAGTTTCTGCATTGCTTCCATTCCTGCAGGGGTAGCTGATAGCACAAGAGAAAAAGTTCTTTCTGTAGGCAGGCCTACTGCACACTGTGGGTGTTCTTTGTGAGGGTAAGTCTTCAAGTTGATGTTATGTAACTGTGATCTCCAGATTGTGTGTTTTTAAGGGAATCTGCAGATGTCTGCTAAGGTAAGATTGGAAAAATATTCATTCTAATCAACTATCATACTTTAATGCTTTAGAGTGGATGGATGGAATATTTCGACGTAGTTCTATTTTCTTTCCGATCAAATGTTATATGTGGGATTAAAGGTTAACTGTTTGTCACTGACTCTGTTCTCAGATGGCTGGAGGAATCTTTTCCAACTCGGGTAACCTGTGTGATGTGGATTATGCAAATGTGCATCCCCTTGTATGTCACCTGTGCCATGAACAGTACAAATCTCCATGTTTATTGGACTGTTACCACATCTTCTGTGCCTGCTGCCTAAGAGGTCGAACCAATGACAGCCGCCTAAGCTGCCCCCTCTGTGGGTAAGGAGATAACACTGTGTGTTTGGTCAGACTGAGATAAGAATAAACTCACACATGCCATGTACATTGTGTGTTCTTTATATTTATTAAAGCCAAATTCTAGATTTATATAGTTCAAATTACAACCGCATCACACTCCTCTGTAGTTTTAAAGGTGATCAGAGCCTGTCTGAGTGGCTGGAGCAGCTGCATGGTCATCCACCTCTTATGTTCAATCTTTGGCATAAACATCACATAACAAACTAATCTTATTGGTATTTGGCAGTGGTGCCAGCAGCTTTGAGTAATCAAAAGCAGTCACATGATACCAATCCATTTCATCCTGGTAAAGGAAAGACTCATGATTCTCAGTCACCTTCAGATTTACTCTATGAATTTTACAATCTGCACTGTGAGCAGGATCTATGGAAAGAGGCTTGTTTTAAGATTCTGGAGCTTTTATGACTACATAAAAGTTGTTTGCAACTTGTATTCTAGTTGCATACAAAAAGTATTCCAACTTCATACTAATTTTGATGCAGAGATTTATTTAATTGTACTATACTCTAGTCATCCCTCGTGGGGATATTACTATTGCACCGCAGCACCAATGGTGAAGTAACTGGGGGTTAGGTATCTCCTCCAAGGACACTTAGGTATCGAACCAGCATCTCCCGGTTCAAGGACAGACCTTCTTCCACTGAGCCAACACAGCTCAAATCAATAAAGTATTTTTGATTCTAAATAAAAACATTTTAGATTTATAATAATCCACGTTATTCTTTAGTTTGGAAATAAACTTTTAAAACACAAGTACACTCATTTTATACTTCAAATCTCTATCTTAGTTTATAATACTATACCTTTACTTTTTATGTACTTGAAATTTTCTCTACTATGTCTGAAGATCAAGATTTTTTTTCAACTACTTTACTAAAACCTTTACTGAATGAACAGGGACATTCAGTAAATCAGGGACATGATTAAAACTATTTTTGTAAGGAAGTACCTTAAAAGTTTGATTATTCTGTCGTTGCATCACTTCAATGGTGTGTATGCCTTGAATGGTGTCAGAACACATCTGACCTGGAAGCACAAGCTCCTCTGAGACTTCCTATGTCAGACACAGATGTACTTCTAATGCTCTAAGGATCAGATTTGTGCTGACTTGAAGCAACACCTTGATTTCTCTTTGCATCTGTTGTGCAGTTTTTGAACTTTGAGGTTGCAAAGGTCCCTTGGATGTTCAGCTAGTGTCCGAAAAACAGAAACAATATCATAACCACCTAAAAATATTTGCTTTTGAAGCCATATAGATTTTTTATTATTATTTTATATGGCTTTGATTTATATTTGCCTCAAATCTACTTGAAATTGTTTAAATACTGCAGTGCCAACAACAAAAGTGGAGCTTGAAATCCAGAAAAACTAGAAAAAGACAAAGCAACTCAGTGATTTATTTTATAGGGGAGAGAATAATGAAAGCCACTGGCTGCTACTGTACTTTCTATTTCCATCTGCATCCTGATAACAGCTGCTCACAGGAGCTATATAATCTAGGAATTCACTAGACGGCTATTAGTAGAACATAGCAGAACGTTGCTGCTATAAAAACTAGATAAAACATGTTGAAGGAAACAATCCAAGCGCTGAATAAAATGAGAAAACATGTAATCGTTGCGTATTATAGCTTACAAAATAAAAACCTGAAATGTTGAATATTCTTTAAGAAATTGAGTATGGAGTAAAGCCTAGTTCAAAGGTCAGTTATATGTGAAGAAAAAGAGTGTGAAATCTAAAAAGCAGAGATTTAATACCAATTAGGTAACACCATTTAGATGCAGACTATCAGGCTTTAAATGGGCATGATTTGTCACAGCATGTGGTCCAAAAAGATCAGCTCTAATGATTACAGCACCATCTCCTGGAATGACAAATTAAAAAAAAGTTTAGATGAAGAATTTATTTTTATTGAACGTAGAATTCACAAAATGAGACAAATTAAGTTCGTTTTTATTCCACTAATTTTTTTAAAGCTCTTTTGCAACTTAGAATTTCTCACAATCTAAAAAGTGAGGCATTTTAAGAAGTAAAAATGGACCCAGTTTTTTAAATTAAAATCAAACTAAAAATGGCACAAAGTATGAAGCCTGTTTTTTGTTTAAATTGTTTTTCTTTTAACTTATTGAGCATTTTTAAGCTGCTCTGTTTAGTTCAGTTTTCTTCTTGGTATCCTTCCGTTTTCATGTCGTTCAGGCCGAGATCTTCGTTCTGTTCAAAAGAGCGAGTGTACTTCTCCACAGTCATCTCAGGGTCTGGATCAGGTGCGTACACGTTTTGTAAGTAACTGTTACCAGCTGGATCATCTAGAATAAAGTGGACGTTCATCTCTCCTGTGATGATCTTGTCTATCTTTTCACCAAACTCAACTAGTTTCTGCACACGATCCGTGCTGCTACTGTCCCCACAGATAAAGGGATTTTTGGAAACGGTCAGGTCCTTGATGTCTTTTAGCAGACCCTCTAAGGTTGTGAACTTTCCACCCAGAGCCGCCATACCCAGCTCAAACTCCAGCTCCGGGATGATAACCGAGCACGTTTCAGATTTGAGCAAGTCTCTAGTCATGTCAGAAGGTTCGGTGATGTTCAGGGTGATTTTGGTGCCTAGTTCTTCAGTAGCTCCACCAGATTTCACCTCGTTGGTCCTATGTCCACAGCTGTCACAGTTGGTCGCCATGATGATAACCTCCTTAAAGTGAGGAATCTGGACAAGTTTCATGTTGGTAGAAGCAGGGGCATTGCATTCAGGGCAATTTGTGTTAAACATCAGGACCTCGTTTCTCATAGTCTCCAGGTCATCACCTGCTGATTCGTCTTGCAGATCATCATCAGCTTTTAAACCAAGCTGGGCATCCTGCTGGATGGTCCTCTTAAAGTAGGAAACAGTGAGAGACTCATCTCTTTGGGGGGCTGATGGATTCTCCACAAAACTGTTTCCAGATGGATCCTCGATCACCAGAGTGAATTCTTCCTCCACTTCTTTTAACTTCTTCAGCTTTGTGATGAATTCATCGATTTTGTCAGCCACATCTGGATCTGCTGCTCTTCTAGCTGCTTGATCCTGTTCTAAACCAGAAACTGCTCGATCCAAAAGACCTTCAATAGTGGAGAGCGAGCCTTTCTGAGTAAAAGGAGGGATCTCAAAATCCAGCTCAGGAATTCTGGTGGTCGCACTGTCTGCTTTAACAACCTCTCTGTTCAGATCTTGTTTTGAGGAAACTTTTAGGGTGTAACAAACACCCTGATCTTGTATTCGACCAGCAGACTGGATCTCAGTGTTCGACCATCCACAATGTGTGCAGCTGAACGAGCTGACGATTATTTCTTTAAAGAAAGGGATCTTGGTCAGTAACAAGCGTGTCGTACCGTTTTGGAAGCAGTTCATACACAGACTTTCGATCTCACTGGGTTGCCAGTCTTCATCATCAGCACTAATCTCTTTGAACACGTTGCCTCCACGCACGTTTTCCTCAGAAATAACGGACATGTTGTTTTTTAACTTTGAATCTTGGTCTCAGCTGATGGGAAGAGGATATTTACATGCCCTTGAACGGAGATAAAAAAGATTCAACTAGAACTTTTAACAAGAAGGAGTAAATCCTCACGTTTGTCCTGTTGTGTCTGTCTGACCAGGGCTTCCGGGTTTTCTTCTTCTTCACAGGTGGTGTTATTTGTTATCTCTGCTGCCCCCTTGAGGTTTGATAGATGTACCGCACTAAAACATGGTGAAAAAGTGGTTAGCTTGAAAGTTTTAGTGTGTGTATTATTTAAGTTGTGTATTCAATTCAATTATATTAGTACAACACACAAAACTATAAAATTATTAAAAAAATTATATCACAAAACAATTGCCTCAATTGGCTTCACATTGTAGACTGAAAAAAGTACAAAAACAAGGAACAAAAATTTAGATACACAAGTACACATTCAAAAGCAAACTAAACTAAAGCTAGCTAAACAATTTCAGCACATTCCTTCACTTACATCCTCAGTCATGGTAAAGAAAAACTCCAAAAAACCCAGCAGTGGAAAAAAAAAGAAACCTCACGGAGGCCCACATGAAAGAGGGATCCCTCCTCTGGGACGAGTAGCTAATGTGTCTAAAACTGTTAAATATTAGCTTAATCTACGCTACAGCTATATATCAGAAAAATTCAGTAGATGGGCTTCATCCTGATGGGAACAGGATGGTAGATCAAGCACAGAGATCTCCTCAGTTTGGCGACGCCCAAGACAGGAACACAGATGATCCATCAGAAAACTGAATGTGTATTTGTTAAAAAAAAAAGAAGAAAAGAAAGATGAATTCATGTGATTCACAATTGTTTTAAAGTTTACTTTTTAAAATAATATTTTCTATTTAAAGTTATCCTTTAGGATAGGATCCGTTAGGACCGATCATCTCCCTAAGTTCACCACGTTTATATATTCTTTCCTTTCTTTGTCATAGTTACCATTCAGTTGTCAAAGGGAATAGCAGTCTGCCTCCAGAGGACCGTCTGCTGAAGTTTCTTGTTGACAACAATGCAGATGCTGAAGAAAAGGTGTTGTGTGCAAACTGTGACCATGAAGGTAACAAAAAGGTATGAAATGTGGGAGGCATAAAAAAGTAATAATCATGCAAAAGGATACCAGATTGGTAATGTATATGAGGAACAACTAAAAGAATTTAAAGCTGCTTTGCTTACGTTTAAGTCTCTTCATAGCCTGCGAAATGATAGTGTCTTATGAACCATCTAGAACTCTGAGGACCTCTCGAAACGGCCTCCTACTGGTGCTTAGAGTCAGGACTAAACAAGGAAAAGCCAAACAATTTTGGAACAATTTTTCTGACTCTAAGAGACAGGCCTCTACAGTGACAATGTTAAAATTTAGGCTGCAAATAGTTCTGTTTAATCATGCATTTGACTGAATTTGAATCACTCTTTGCTTAAATCGTGCTATTCAAACTTACCTCCATTTAAAGTTATCAGTTTAGTCATGTAAGAAATATTCTGAATAAAGCAGGTCATCCCAGTGAAAATAGACTCTCCAAAAACCCGGTTTTTAATTATTGCCCTAAATGCATTACGTCTTTGACTTTCTCTTCATCTCATCTGTGATTGTGTTCAGGACACCGGTGTGATGTACTTCTGCAACACATGCAACCAGCCACTGTGTGGCACCTGTAGAGAGCAGACACACAAGGCCAGAATGTTTTCTCACCATGAGATTGTCTTGCTTGCCAAACGAACCAAAGTCAAACACAGAAAATGCTGTAAGCACAACCTGCCGTCTCATCCAGAAAGACATGCTAACAAACCTGTTCTTATATGTTTGTCATGTCCTTCTCTAAAAGCTTATCAATACATTTCTATGCAAATATTTTTTTGGGAAATAATATAAATTGGTGTCAGGACTTCTCTAATTTTCTTTTTGCTGTGGAACTATTTTTTTTACACTTAACAAGTTAGAATCGGAAAAATATAAGTTTTTATTTTATCTTTTTGAAGCACAATTCATGTACAAAACATTTCAAAGTGGTGCATCTTTGCAGCTCTTCATGGGGAGCCCTACATCCTTTTCTCAACCGAAAATAAGTCAATGCTGTGCATTAAGTGCTTCAGAGACATGAAAGTGTGAGTGAACATGCAAAACTAATAATTATTATAATAATTAATAATTGTCTGCATGTTTAGTTAAAAAATAAGCTTCTTTTTAATCTCACAGAGAGAGTCGAGCTCACTGCATTGACATAGAAACAGCTTATGCACAGGGGTGCGAGATGTTGGACAAAGGAGTGCTGGTGAGAAACTTTGATTCAGTATCATAATGAAGAAATGTTTCATTGCATTGTGAATGTATCAATAAAATTTATATATTCACACATGTTTTTGCATTTGTCTTTACATGTAAATGTTTCCTGCTTTTTATTTGCATAAAACATCTAGTTAAATCTTACTAAAATTGAGTCTAATGACCCTGTGCACTGTAGGTGGTGAAGGAACTCCAAACGTCCACTGGTGAAGCAATCCATCTACTGAGGGCAATGATTGGGGAAGTGGGTCTAAATGTGGAGGAGGAAGAAAGTGCAATTTGCAGTCTGTTCAGCAGCTTACAGGTAATGTATCTATTTGTCTTCTTCCTCAACCATTCTGCAAAATATGTTCTGCAATAAATGCAAATGAACCTCCTGCTGCACAAACACAACCCCACAAAACACAACAAACAAAAATAATGACGTTAGGTTGATATTAAGATGGAATTTGCCATTTTTTTTTAGAGTTTTTCATAATAAATGTAGCCAAGCTGTTTACTTGTGGTTGTGAAATAGCTCTTTAAATTCAAAGTTTATCATTGCTGAAGGTTAAGTTGCATTTTTAATATGTAGCGTATGGATTTTTGGCCGTACAGTGGAAATCCTTTTTGTTTTAAGCCTATATGTTCTTTCTGTAAATGAGATCCGGTTGTATTATAAATGAAAATAACTAATCTGTGTGTCGATCCCCAGGAATAAGAATTTAAGTACTACCAATTCTCGGGTTTGCACAGTTATTACACCCTCTATTTGACTCCATTAGCAGTGCTTGGCCACTGGATGTCTCTCTTAATCTAATTGTGAAAAAGAGAGTGCAATTCCTTTTCACAAAAAAAAAGACATCCAAGAGAGAAAACAGCTTTTCCTTTTTCTAAATCTTGAAAATTCATTAGGCATTAGAGGGCTCTAGGCCATCCTCTCAGCAGTGTGAGGAACAATAATAATAATAAAAAAAGATGTTTTCTTTTTATTTGACAGGAAAAACTAGCAGAAAGGAAGAAGATTCTACTGAAAGCAGCTCAGAGGTAAAAAATTCATACAAATGTTCAATTTCTAGATGACAACATTTCTTTTTCCTCACAAATGTTGTGTCATAGAGGAATTATTCTGCTGTCAACATCAGACTTGAAATCTTTTGTCCTTGCTCCATATTGTGTTGTAGTTTATTCAGAGGTGATGATGGAGCACTTTGTTCACTGTTCAGCAATCTTTTTCTGTTCTGAGCCCAGTTCTCATTTTCTATTTAACAAAAGACACGTTGAATAAAAGAACAAACGGAAAAGTTACAGTTTCCTCATCAATAGTTTGTAAAATAATACAGTGCAAACCATTCACGTTCTTGTGAAGTTTTGATTTTGAATTATGTTAATTCAAACACATTTTTTTTTGTTTGAGGCATAAATACACTTAATACTTATGGTAGAAAAAATAATTCTGAACTTTGATTTTCATTGGAACAAAAGGTTAGAATTTAAATTGACTCCTCCCTGATTTAAATAAAAAAACTTCATGAGCTATTAGAAGAAGAAAACACTTCTTATAATTGCTGACCAGCTTTTTGCATGTCCCACTGGTATTTTGCCAATTTAGTTTCAGTAATGAGCTTCTGCTGCTCTTCAAGTATACATCACTTTGGTTGGAATGGAAATGAAAGTTTATCACTGTACAATTTCTTCGGTAATGTCCATTTATCTTTTGAAAGAAGCATATCTAATCAAGTTAAAAAAAAAATCAAATTAGAGATCCAAAGTAACTTTTTTTTGGTCCCAGGAGCAGTGGCCTTGTGGTAGAATTTCACCCTTTCGACCGAGAGAACCTGGTTCGATTCCCACTGGGCCCAAGCTGCTCCTGTGGCTACCAGATGAATGACAAAAGATCTCTAAGAAAAGTAACTTTGTCTTCTGAACCGCTTTGCCATAATGGTATTGTGGGGGTTGCAGGAGCCTATCCCGGCTAATTCAAGGTGAAAGACAGGGTAAACCCCAAACAGGTCACCAGCCTGTTACAGGGTTGTACATACACAAGACCATTCACACACACATTCATACGTAGGAGCAATTTTCATAGCGGCCAATCAACCTAACATGCATGTTTTTGGAGGGTGGGAGAAAACCAGTCTTTCTGGAGAAAACCTACACATACATGAGGAGAACATGCAAACTCCACACAGAAAGGCCAGTGTTTCATGCCTCGTCCCCACCCAGGACTTGAAGTGCTCATATTTTATGAGCAAACCAATGCAAACTGAAGACTTTTTGTAACTGGAAAAACCCTAAAAAGGCTGGAAGGATGCTAAAAGTTTCCCAAACGATCTCCACCCCTGAAGATAGAATTTCCTCTTCACATCGATCTTGGAAAATCCAGATGACAGAAGTTTGTAGATGACATTGTGATCTGTAGTGAGAGGAGGGAAGAGGTGGAGGAAAGCTGGAGAGGTGGAGGTTTGCATAAGAAAGAAGAGGAATGAAGATTAGTCAGAGTAAGACAGAGTACATGTGTGTGAATGAGAGGGATCCAAATGGAAAAGTGAGGTTACAGGGAGAAGAGATAAAGAAGGTTTAAGATTTTAAGTACTTAGGATGAACAGTCCACAGCAATGGAGAGTGTGGAAAAGAGGTGAAGAAGCATGTGCAGTCATGCTGGAACGGGCGGAGAAAAGTATCAGATGGGATGTGTGATACAAGAGTTTCAGCTAAAATGAAAGGGAAAGTGTACAAAATCATAGTGAGACCGACCATGCTGTTTGGTCTAGAGACAGTGGCACTGAGGCAAAGATAGGAAACACAGATGGAGGTAGCAGAGATGAAGATGCTGAGGATCTCTCTGGGGGTGATCAGGATGGACAGGATCAGAGGGACAGCACATGTTAGACGTTTTGGAGATAAAGTCAGAGAGGCTAGGCTGAGATGGTTTGGGCACGTACAGAGGACAGAGAGAGAGTACATCGGAAGAAGGATGCCGGATTTGGAACCACCAGGAAAGAGGCCTAGAAGAAGACCATACAGGAGGTTCATGGATACAGTGAAGGAAGACATGAAGATAGTTGGTATGACCGACAAAGATGCCGCCAATAGGGTTAGATGGAAGAAACTGACTTGCTATGGCGACCCCTGAAGGGAAATGCCGTAAGAAGAAAAAGAGGATCAATCTTGGAAAATCCCATCCATAGATTATTGCAGAGATTAGCTTTTGTAGGGACTGTACAGTTTCTAAAGTTACCAATACAATGATCTACAGTAAATTTCCACAACCACAATAAATAATGATTCATTTAAAAAAAAAAAAAACTTTCCTTCTTTTGCATATTTTTTGTTGCTCCAAATCCGAGCTTTATATCTTAGTGAATGCACATCTCGTTGTGTGAGAAACCTTTTAAATTTTGTGACCAGTGTCCTCCATCTCTGTCTGCCTGTCTCTCCATTGCCTGGAAGGCATCCACTGCCTGGCTTCCCAGAAGGATGTTAAAGGCTATTTATGTCATGCTTTGTGTGTCTGTCGCCCCAGTCGATGGCTGTGTATTTGTTACAGGAGAAGACAGATAGATTAGCCCCTGGAAATACTGAGAATGTTGTTTGTGGTTGCACTTCCTGAGATGAATCCGCTGTGTATTGTGGAATGAATGTGAAGGTGTTGTCTTACCTATTTATTTGTGTGTGTGTTTTTTGCAGTCAACATGAGGAGAAGGAGAAAGCGTTAAAAGAACAGCTGTCACACCTTACAGCTCTCCTACCGACCCTGCAGGTGAAAGGCTTGTTACAGAAAGACTCGACTTTAAGTTAAAAAAAACAACAGAGATATTACAATTAATAATAATAAAAAAGAATCAGCAAAATAAAACATAATGGAAACTGTGTGGTAGTAAATAAACTGCATGTGCATTTGGAAATTTGCTTTGTTTGAAAAAACAAACAAACCGAAACAACGTTCAGTATTGCTAACGCTCTTGTTTTAATTGCTTAGCATTATTTGGTGTTTAGCGTTTTTGCTGACACAGACGTAAAATAATGTATGCTTGTGTTGGCTAAAATTGATTTCTAAATGATCTACCTAAGGTAGTTAAACTTCTACCTTGAAACAAAACAATTAGATTTGTTAGGACCAATTTATTCAAGCTAAAACTAATTAGTCCATTTTTGGACATAAGCCATCCCATTTGAAAATTTCCATTCAAACCGTCTGGTTTGCTTATTCATCTTTTCTTTTGACAACTGTTGTCTGTACTCAAATGAAAAACACATTGGAATATGTACCACTGTAGTCATGGATTTTTTTTAAAAAACAAACATTATTGGTGATGTAAAACATCGTGGTGAAAAAAAAAGCTGAGCCGTAAAGCAAAGCCCTCAATTTACCACTCGACCCACGTTTTTACGCTCATCTATGGTCACCATCTGTGGGTGCTGACTGAAAGAACTGTATAGGCTCTCGCTCAGAGATAAATTCAGGAGCTCAAGCATCCGGGAGGAGCTCGGAGTAGAGTCTTTGCTCCTCTGGGTCGAGAGAAGCCAGATAGGGTGGTTTGGGCATCTGTTTAGGATGCCCCCCAGACGCCTCTCTGGTGAAGGGTTTCAAGCATGTCCCACTGGGAGGAGACCCAGAGTTAGGCCCCGGACACAGTAGAGACAGTATGTCTCACAGCTGGCCGGAGAACGCCTCAGGATCCTCTCAGGTGAGCTGTAGGATGCAGCTGCAGGTAGAAAAGCCTGGGTTTCCCTTCTGATGCTGTTGCTCTCCCAACCCGGCCCTGGGTAACTGGAAGATGATCTAATGGAGTTTTTTAGTGTTTTTGCCCCTGTTGGTGCTGACTAGGTATGAGCTCTCATTTTAAACTTGATGTTTTCAGGTTCACTTGGTCACTTGTTCAGCATTCCTCAGCTCTGCCAACAAGTATGAGTTTTTGGATATGGGCTATGTAAGTACTGCAACATAAAGCATTCATAAAAACTTTATTTACTGCAGGGCACGAACATTGCAATGCGGGTCTTGGTGAAGAGAATTGTAAACTAACAAAATAATAAGCAGTGCAGATTCACTGATTTAAACATGAGTTACTGTTAGATTCTTTTCCAAACATATTTTAGTGTGCCCGATTAGTTCATTCTTTTCAAAGCAATTTTTTTGTTGCTCCAACAAGTTAATGTATTATTTGTGGATCTAAAATGGTTTGGAAATGAAATTGTCTATAATACGTCCACTATCACCTGGATGTTTTTGCTCACTCAGCAACTGATGGAGAGGCTGAAGAGGATTGTAAAGCTTCCCCATCGACTGCGACCAGTACAGAGCAGCAAAGTGAGTGCAGCTAAGCTGAAAAGAACTCATTCAGGATGCAGACCACTGAACTGATCAGATGTTTGTTCTAACTTCTCTCCTAAACCTCATTTTCTTTGTTCAAACCATTTCATTCTTGTCTCACCAGTTGTTTCAGGAAATGTTACACTTGTCTTTAAAAAAATTCATAGACATAGATTGCATGCAATTTTACAACGCTGCATCGGTCCGTTGTGGTAAACAAAGAGCTGAGCCGAAAAGCAAAGCTCTCGATTTACAAGTCGATCTATGTTCCTACCCTCACCTATGGTCACCAACTGTTGGTGGTGACCAAAGGAATAAGATTGCAGATACAAGCGGCCGACATGAGCTTCCTCCACAAGGTGGCTGGGCTGTTACTCATGGATCGGGTGAGGAGCTCTGCAGCTGGGGTGGGAGAAGCCTGGGCTTCCTGTCTGAGGCTCTTGCCCCCACGACCCGGCCCCGGACAAGACACGGCCCCGGAAGATGACAACGAATCAATTTTACAAACAAATGTAGAGATGCAAAAGCTCTCTCCTTAGGAAAATATTTAATTATACAAATGCTAATTTGATCCTTTTTTAAATGGAAAAGCAGGTAAAAAAAAGGTGATGATCATTTATTTTTTTTGCTAAAATTTAAACCACATTCGGTGGCGTAAAAAAAAGTTTAATCAGTATTTTTTTGAGTGATTTAAATGTTTTTATTGCTTTACATTCAAATGAATAGATTAGTAATGTGATTTGATGTGAGAGTAAAATGACTTTATCTCTTTAGATCAACACAGAGTATCGAAGTGAATTTGCTCGTTGTTTGGAGCCTCTGCTACAGATCGGACCACGGCGGCCTCCTTCTGTCACTGGCTCCACAAATGTCATAACAAGGTAAGATCTTTCCTCTTCTTTTATCCTTGAAATGAATGAATTTCTCCTTTTATGCTTTTGTTAGGTGTGCTTTAAAAGTGCACTTTCACTGTAGGAATATGTCAGCAGCATCTTTGGGATTCTTCATAGAAAGCCAGAAGTCTGGATAGAAAATGTCACACTTGTGAAGCATCCAAATTCAAAATCCCCAAATGGTTTGCGAGTACAGATGGAGAGGAAAGGAGGCGCCATGCTGAATCCCACTATGTCAGTTATTCGGTCTGCTTTGTACTTCGATATGTTTGCGTAATTCACCTTGTTGCGGGGGGCCTGAGAGGAAGGGTAGGCCATCCTAATTTAGAAACCTCTGGTACTGGTGAAGTCTGATAACGCTCAGGTGATGATGATCAAGTGGCCACATGGTGTGTTTTATTCAAGCCAAGTGGCACATTCTCAGAATATGCTTTGAAATCTAAAGTTTTTTGTGTAAAGTTTCAATGTGTATTTTATCAAATCGACATTCGACACAACCTGCTCCATAAAACCCTTCACTGCTTTGTTTCATCTCTCTACAACCGCCCTGACTAATGTTTTTCCACATCAAAATCCCTCAACTATTCACAGGTCCTTAAGCTTACTAACTAATGCCAATGTACTGACAACTCCTCTCCAACATGTTTAACACCCTGTCAGCGCAAGACGCAAAGTGGGCAAGGAATGGTGTCTGGCCGTCTGGCACTATTTTTATCATAATTTCACAGAACTCTTTGCGATTCAGTTGGAAGTTGGCATGCAGGAGTGGTCGGCCTGTTTTTCAGCCACTGATGTCACTGTTTTAGCAGGAGTAAAGTCTTTAATTGGCTTCAGTGTTGTCAGAACAGACGCTAGTTGTGCGCAGGATGACTTGTGTATGACAAGTGTGAAAGGAATATTTACTCTGGATGATTCTGCTTTGGATTGGATTTCAGGTAAATTTATGTTTGTTTTTGATCTTTTTGTCTATAGTCGTCATGATGATAAAGAGCAGAAATGTGATGTCAACTTTGATGTTTTCAAAATCCATTCATCACATTTTCAAGTGAAATGTGGCAAATAAAAACTGAATTCAGCTTCTTTTGGTCTGGAATAATTCGGATGCAAAGCATGAATCCAAAATTAAAATTTTTATCATTCTTTATAAATTTATGTTTAAAAAGAAAAAATTCTGTTAAGAATTTAAATATTTTCTATCAAAAATTTCTGTTCAAAAAGCAGGAAAAGTTCAATTTACTACAAAAATTTAAAAGCAACAGCTTGTGAAAAACAGCTACAGCTAAAATGACTCTATAGTTCACGTTCTTGAACTGGATTTAAAATAATCTATGGGAATAAATGCTGTTAAGTCTTCTGCATGTTTCGTTTGGAGGTGACAATGATCACAAAAAGCCTATTTTTTAGTGTCAAGTCAGTCCGGGTGACTCGAACAGAGTGTTATGAATGGTCATTAGTACGCAACTCATGCAAATCAACATTCTGATTTTGATCATCGAGATCAAGCTGCAAATGCAGAAAAACAAAAGTCTAAGCATGGCTTTTTCGATAAATTTGTGTCCCACTTGAGAATACAGTTCACTGTGACAGATCAAGGTCTTACAGTTTAACAAACCTCAAATCAAAGTGATACACATAATTGATCTCGCTCCGACATTAAACTGTAGCATTCATAAAAGTCTTCATCATCTAAAATGGGTTTTAAAAAGTTGCTTTGAAAAGTCGCTTTTACTAACCCCAAAGGGGAAAACAACCCACTATCCTAGTGCAGCAGTAATCATGTGTTTTCTTCATTGCATTTTTCCAATTAGTTCACAAATGAATGAAAGAAATGGTCGTCATTTGACTTTAATAGCTAGAAATACAACTCTGCAGGTTTTTTATATTTTCCTCCGATGCGTCCTCGGTGGGTGTTTGAAAGCGTTTACTCAGCAGGCATTAATGTTTGTTGCAAACCAGACGCACATCAGTGAACAGACAGTTATCTCAACCTGCTTGGCTTGTATCATAAAACAGTGAGGAATAAAGAACAAAATCACATTTATTTGTAAGGTGGAATAAAAGTAGAAATCAATGCAAATATAAAGTACTGAGCATCAAAGCTGATTTTAAATGATTTCAAATCAAACTAAAGTTTTTCTTTTAACTGGAAATTGCAAGTTTCTTCAATTATTTAAAACAACAACGTTAAAGAGGTATTAGTGTGGAAAAAATATTCCTGAGCTTGCATTTGGACAAAATGTTGCATGTCCAAAGTTTTTCTGATCGCTGTCATCAATTGACAAAAAAAAAAAAAAAACGCCTTCTAGTCTGTTCCATTGGTAGTTTGCTCATGTATTGTACATGTCACTTATGTACATGTCACTCGTATTTACTAATGTAAATAAATGTGATTTTTTTTTTTCACAAAACACTATTTCTCCTGCAATGTCTTGTTCCAGTTGAACAACTTTTTTTTTTGTTTCAGAAATTAAAAGTAATTTTAGGTCAAAATTTCCCAGCGGTGGAATAATTATGAGCAGCACTGGATCTGCATAAAATATTTAATTTTTAAGACCATAGGAATCAAAGGAAAGATTAAAAATTACATTTAATTGGCCTCTGAGAAGAAGACAAAATTACAAAGCTATAGATTTTTGATGAGAGCATTACTGTGACCCCTGCATTTTTTTGCCATATGGATTCAGATTGTTGTGTGAGTGACAACTAACAGCTTGGACGTCAGTTGGAGGTGGTCACACACACACACACACACACACACACACACACACACACACACACACACACACACACACACACACACACACACACACACGTTAACTACCGACTAACATTTTTTTTTGTCATTTAGATACATAAAAAATTGTTGAAGTCTGAGAAAAGGGGAAAAATGTACTCTCCTTCTATTCTTTTTTATCAGATATTCTCTTTTTTTTTTCTTCATACGTGCGTTCTTATTGCCTGTATATGAGCCAGGATTGTATATGAACTGGCACAATAAATTTGTTGACATAGTTGTAGCTTTTACTCTAACTGGGTTTTAATTAACAAGCCAGCCGGGGCTCCTTAATAATATCACACATACCTCAGAGGTGTACGATCATCATGATCTAACTACCTAGGGATGTTCTTTAAAGCAAGATTCTAGTTTTTTTTTTTTCCCTATTTGTAGAAAGTAATAGTTGTTGAGTATTTTATGGTTTCAAGAATTTCACTTTCTATTATGTATCCATGTCTAATCCAGAAAAGGGTTTGTTGTCTTTTTTTTTTTAGACTCCAGTCCCCACTCTCAATGACTTGCCGCTCGCCTTCGCTCAGTGAGATGCCTCTGGGCTCCGCATTCGGGCGAAGACCTATGTCTCACCGAAATATCTGCACCAAGGTTCTCCTGGCTGAAGGCATTGAAACACCTTTCACTGAGCACTGTCGTAATTATGAGAACACCTACAGGGTAAGAGAAGTGTGAATCCCACAAAAAAAAAAAAAAACACACACAGAAAAATATGGTATTATTTATGAAAAGAGTAACATTTTTTTATGTCTGCAAGAAACTTTTAGAGCTTGGAGTTTTTTTTAATCCTCTTTGTAACAAATAGTCCAGAACAATGGAGAGTGTGGAAAAGAGGTGAAGAAGCGTGTGCAGGCAGGTTGGAACAGGTGGAGAAAAGTATCAGGTGTGATGTGTGACAGAAAAGTTTCAGCTGAAATGAAAGGGAAAGTGTACAAAACTGTGGTGAGACCCGCCATGCTGTTTGGTATAGAGACCATGGCACTGAGAAAAAGACAGGAAACAGAGATGAAGGTAGCAGAAATGAAGATGCTGAGGATCTCTCTGGGTGTGACCAGGATGGGCAGGATTAGAAATGAGTACATCAGGGGAACAGCACATGTTAGAGGGTTTGGCGATAAAGTCAGAGTGGCCAGACTGAGATAGTTTGGACATGTGCAGAGAAGAGAGAGAGTACATTGGAAGAAGGATGCTGGGTTTTGAATCACCAGGAAAGAGGTCTAGAGGAAGACCAAAGAAGGTTCATGGATACAGTGAAGAAAGACATGAAGATAGTTGGTGTGACCAAAGAGGATGCAGCAGATAGGGTTAGATGGAAGAAACTGACTTGAAGTGGTGACCCCTGAAGGGAAATGCAGAAAGAAGAATGAATACCATTACATTACAAATAGATCATCACAATTTACCATTGAAAAAAAAACAAAAAAAACCCCCCAAACAATCCAATTAGAAACCATCTGCGAAAACAGCATATACATGTGAAAATTTATTTCTATGTCACACAGATGATGATGACCACAAAGGATCATGAGACTGAAAGTTTTAAAATTTTGATTAATTGATGTAAATTGCAGTTTTTGTTGACATAATAAGGTTTACCAATTGAAATTTGCATGCTTGTTGATTAATGTTTTTTACATAATCCACTGCAATAAATGATGACTGAGAGAACAGTATGATTTTTAGGCTCTGGTGCACTTCACCAGCTGTCTTTACACACATCATGTCTTTTTTTTTTTTCTGTACGTGTCTTTACAGACTTTCCAAACTGAAATTCAAAATCTGAAAGACCAAGTCCAGGAGCTTCACAGAGATCTGACCAAACACCACTCCATCATCAACACAGACAAGATGGGAGAGATCTTGGACAGATCGCTGCACATCGACAGTCAGATAGCCTCTCACTACTCCACTGTGGAAACTATGAGAGTCATGTTTGAAGAGGTGTGTCAGCTGGTGCATGACTCTTCACTTTGGACCCGAAGCCCTGAGCCTATCACAAAATTCTCTTTAATTTATGCTGGAGTCTTATAATCCAATTCAGATTGGATTGAAATAGAAGGAAGTGAAAACTAATCATCTGGTGCTTCATGTAAATCAGCTCACTTTTTTCACAGATCTGGGATGAAACTTTTCAGAGGGTGACAAACGAGCAGGAAATCTATGAAGGTTTGTTTTTTAGCACTAATTGACGTGGACTTCTCAATTTCTTTTTGTTTCACAATAATCTGTCCCCTTTGACTCCAGCTCAGCTTCATGACCTGATGCAGCTGAAACAGGAAAACTCGTATCTTACCACCATCACCAAACAGATCAGTCCCTACATCCTGTCAATTGCTAAAGTCAAAGAAAGGCTTGAACCCAGGTGAGGTATTCCAAACTTTACCACACTTTGAGAAATCTCTTTTTTTTTTTTAACTTTCATTTTGCACAAAGAGCTGAGCCAAAAAGCAAAGCTCTTGGTTTACAAGTCGGTCTACGTTCCCACCCTCACCTATGGTCAGGTGTGGGTGGTGACCAAAAGAATGAGATCGCGGATACAAGCGGCTGAAATGAGTTTCCTTCACAGGATGGCTGAGCTCTCACTCAGAGATCAGGTGAGGAGCTCAGCCATCCAGGAGGAGCTTGGTGTCGAGCCGCTTCTCCTCCAGGTCGAGAGGAGCCAGATGGGGTGGTTCGGGCATCTGGTCAGGATGCCCCCCAAGCACCTTGCTGGTGAGGTGTTTCGGGCATGTCCCACCGGGAGGAGACAAAGAGGCAGGCCCCGGACCCGCTGGACAGACAATGTCTCACAGCTGGCTGAGGAAAAGCTCAGGATCCTTCTGGGTGAGCTGGAGGATGCAGCTGGGGTGAGAGAAGCCTGGGTTTCCCGTCCGAGGCTTTTGCCCCTGCGACCTGGCCCCGGATAAGCGGAAGACGATGGAACAAACGGAACATAATTTCTGTTGAAAAAAAAAATTGTGAAAATGAAAAGAATTAAACAAATTATTCTCATGTAAAAAATATTTTTTAAAATCTATAATTCATTGAGACGGATGAAATGGCTTATGTTTGGTAAAAGCAAGCTTCCATGTTGCATACATTTTTACACAGGAAACTATTTTTACTTGTCTTCTACTCATCATTCCAATCTGAGGACAACCTGTCACTGCTTGCTGCAAGGCAGAAAATATAGAATTCCAGTTTATGGATTGTAACTGCAAGAAAAATAGTGTGTTGAATTTGAAAATATTTGCAGATTTCAGGAGCCGAAAGAGCACCAAGATGACCGCACAGAAACAATGCTGAAGATCTATGAAGACAGCACGATGGCAAAGGAGAATGGAGACAGGTATTTACGATGTATTTATTTTCAGTTTAAAGCGAAATATTAAATTAAGACCGATCTCTTCTCACCAGTTTTTTTTTCTTTTTTTCGTAATATATTGAAGATGTTTCTATGTAATATTTAATTACGTGTAGATTTAGATGTTTAAAGTGGAAAATCATGCAAACATTTGTCAGGTATATCTTCATGCAGTGTGACTGAAGCTTTTCATTTATTTTCCCGGACAGCAACAACCAGGGTTGTAACAAAGACCAAGACAGAGACAAAAACAGTCGCCCGCTCATGCTGGAGTCCAGGGAGACTTCTGTCAAGAATAATCGTGCTGGCAGGCAGAGGAGCCCTGCAGAGACATCCAATAACAGTGAAATTCCTTCATAAACACCATATCATTTCATTCCTGACCCCCTTCTTTGCTCCGGAGGAACATTGTGCCATAATTCAGCCATAACAATCCCAGGGTGGAATGTGCCTTCCTCGGCTGTCCCCATCTAGTGTCGTACGTGACATTTTCTCATCAGTTGGGAGCTGTCAACAGTTCCAATCTGAGCTCCCGGAGTGACACTAACTGGATGAACATGAAGGCCAAAGACTCACAGCTGTCCAAGCATGACGTTGACATGTTCTTTGTTTAAAGGGTTTAAGATAACGGCATAATGAAAACTGATTGTTTTGAAGGAATTGTGATGGCTTACGAAGACGGAAATGAGAATACGTAAATAATTTTTTAAAAACTATGTGGGCTAAATATGACTACATCAAGTGTAAATAATTGACCATTCTTCTCAACTGGTGACCACAGATGAGAGTAGGAACTCAAGTTGCCTTGAAATTGACAGCTTCAACATTTTTGCTGAGCTCTATTTTCATCTCAGTGCAACGTCCTAATTATTGCAGATGCCACACCCTGAAACAATTGAATTCCTCCACTTGGGGAGCACAATCTGTTCTCCGTGGAGATCAGCGATGGATCATAAATGTTGGCCAGTGTTGAATTCCCGGGACAATTGTTTGAACCAGTGTGATTGCACATGTGGAAGACAACAACTGTGTCTTCTTTTGGTGTCAGCAGAGTTCACATAGAGATACCTGACAGATGTTTCATTTCATGCATCAGCGGGGTGTGTGTGGTCGGCTTTCCCTATGCGCTATTTTTACAAGCAGGAACCAAACGTTTAAACTGCAGATGTGCGTGAAAGTGTGAACACTCCAGCTGATTTAACGCTGACCTGCTGCTACCTTTTCAAACACAACACTCATCCTTTATTTCATACCATGCTGCATGCACCTCGGCATGAGGTATTGTAACTGTTGAAATCCTTGTTGTGATATATTTTGTGGTATCTTTCTTCCTTTTTTGTGATTTAGAAAGTTGTTGTTTTCTTTCTGAATATAAATTTTAATTTAAAAAAATCAGTCTTTGTATGTTTGTTTTTTTTACCAAAACTTGCAGGCTGCAAAAAAAAAAAAAAAAAATTAGCAGGAAAACTATTTATTTTAATCTTGAGGATAAACACTTGCAGGGTAAAGATAATTTTTCAAGATGATTATTTTATTAGGCGCCCAATTTTGTGTTTATCATGTAACTGTGAGTCAAGGTGAAGTTTTCCCACCTGCTAGCAGCACAGACACAAGGGTGGCCACTATTCTTGGCGCAGGTATGAATAATAATAAGCAGGTAGACTGATGGGCTCAGCAAACATAAGGAGAAGGGTATTTACATTGCACTACCCGAGTTAAAGTGGTTTTGTTCAGAGCCGACACTTCACTGGAAATATTGGGGTCACGTTGGCCTTAAGGAACACTCCGGCTCGGCAGAGAAGTCAGAGGTGTAGATTCATTAAAAATACATTTGTGACAGCAGAGTAACAAATGGCTGTGCCTGTGCTCTGGGTCCTGTTCTCCCTCCCCGTGGTCATTCATCATCTGCACTCATCGAACTACCAGCCTCATGCTTGCTGTTCATTATTTTCTCTTTTTCTGAGTATCTGCCATGTTTCCTCGCCCGTTGTGTGCAGGAGGGGGTGCTGAGACAGTAAAGGCAATGTCTCTCCTTGGAAAGACAATATTTTAAGCAGTGATGGCACACGGCTCTCATTTTGTATCAGACGCAGCTTTGCCTGAAAAAAGCAAATAATCTTTTAACTGAAGGTGTAATTAAAACAAATAGTTTGAGAAATAAAGTAACTTAAAAAAATATTGAGAAAATTGGGTCACTTGAGAGCAATGATTAAAAAAAGAAAAAAAAGCAGCAGATTGATAAAAAAAAAAAAAACATGTCTAAATCGGGACTGAATATGATATGTACGTTTTTTTTCTGTTTTTGCTGGACAACAAAGCACTTTATTGTTCTAATTTAGATTTGAAAAAAAATACTGTTTGTTTTTGCGGTGGCACCGTGGTGCAGTAGGTAGCACAGTGGCCTCACAACAAGAAGGTCATGGGTTTGGGTCCCAGGTGGGGCAGAGGCTTGGAACACTGGCCTTTCGGTGTGGAGTTTGCATGTTCTTACCTTACATGTGTGGCTTTTCTCCAGGTACTCCGGTTTCCTCCCACCCTCCAAAAAACATGCATGTTAGGTTGATTGGCTTGTGCCAAATTGCCCCTAGGAGTGAGTGTGTGTGTATGTACATATGATTGTATGTGTGTGGCCCCGCAACGGACTGGCGACCAGTTCCGGCTGTACCCTGCCCCTCGCTTCGGATGGGCTCCGGCAACCCCCAGGATAGACGGTTTAGAAGGTGATTGACTGATTTGTTTTTTGCGTTGAAAGATGTAAATTTTTTCTGTGATATTATGCGATTATAAAACCCCACCCCCCAAAAAAAGAGATCTAAAATTAAAATCCAAGAATTTCTGAACATTTTGTTTATTTATTTATTTTGTTTATTTTGAATTACTCTATTCATCCCTCACCGGGGAAATTTGTTTGCTGCACTCTTTACACCGCAGCAGGCTGCCCTTCAACGGCGCCAATGGTGGGAGAAGCGGGGGTTAGGTGTCTTCTCCAAGGACCCTAGAACATGTAAAAAATCTGAATTTAATCTTCATTTACTGGCCTTTACACTGTGTGACGGAAGGTTCTAGAATATAACATTGATAAGGTTGTCATTTATTTTAAATAAATAAAAATTAGGCTTATGTTTTATTGGATTTTTTTAATTGTTTTTATTTTTACTGCAACTAACCCGCAAAGAACACCAAATTAGTTTAGCCATTTTTATAAATTATTAGTCATGTATTTGAAAAAGCAAAGATCAAGCACTAATTAAATAGAACTGATTTTGCATGTTCACAGCTTTTTGCCCCCAGTTTTGTTTTGTGAAATGCTTATAGCTAGCGGGGTCACAAAGGGTGCCAGATTCTAGCCTGGCTGATTTCAAGCAAGAGGCAGAATACATCCTGAACAGGTCGCCAGTCTGTGTGGGACCACACACACAGGCAAGCATCCACATATATAGTTGTAGAGGCAATTTTATAGAGGCCAATTAAACTCACATGCATGCTTTTAGAGGGTGGGAGGAAACAGGAGTACCTGGAGAAAACCCACATATACACAGGGTGAACATGCAAACTCTACACAGACAGGTTAGTGTTTCAAGTCTTGTCCTCATTCAGGGACTCGAACCCCTGACCTTCTAGCAGTAAGGCCACTGTGCTAACCACTGCACTATGGTGCAGCCGTGGTTTTTCCGGTCATCTTCTGTAAAATACTTTGCTCAAAATAAATCAAAAGTTAATCAAACGTAAATTTGATCCACTTCATTATCGAAAAAATACTCACAATTTGTACTTTTATTTCTCTAACTTTTGAGTTTAAATAATCTAATTATTTTTTTCCCACAATTTCTTTACTCTAGGGCTTCAAAGCATCTGATTATTTTAAACCATTTCTCTACAACTACGTAGTATTTAAAATCAGCTTTTAGGCCCTGTATCCATTTTACCTGAAATAATCAAGACAATTTTCAGGAGCCACTACTTTTTTCATTTAGATGGTTTTTACTTTTCATTTTGTTTCCATCAAAGAAAACCAATCAGTTTGTCCCAAATAGCAGGTGTGTTGACCTCGATCTGTGCTGGTCACTGTAGACCTGAGGGCAGTTGGAATCAATTTTGATGCTATTATCGCTAGCAACAGATGCACGAGGCGTCAGGATGAAAAGGTCAAGCATCGAGAGGGTCTTCCCTTGGGAATCAAGATGCTTGAGGCGTAAAAATGTCATTTCTAAATCAATTTTTCACATGAACGATAAACTCAATGAGTTTCTAAACTTGATGCTTCCCGTACTTTTCTGTGATTTCTCATCAAATGGTAATCAAATTGTTAAGATAAAAACGATGTCTTTCCACATTTTCCCATTCAAGATCTCAAGGTGTGATACCTTTGTGAATCTGGCCCCGCTTAAAAAATATGTAAACAAAAGTAAACAAAAAAAATATATCAATTGTTTGTGCTGCGTTTGTGCTGTAAAACTTTTTGTTTGTGCTATTTTAGTTTTGTTGGTAAGAAATTCGATTTGGATTATGACGTCATCCTGCCCCTCATTCCACCTGAAAATGCAACAAAAGTCATAAAAATGGTGTAAATTGTTTGTGCTATGTTTGTACTGTAAAAATTTTTGTTTGTGATATTTTTGGAGTTTTTTTATTTTAAGAAATACGATTTGAACGTTTACGTCATCCAGTCCTTCATTTGTTTCTGGGCGTCACCATTTTTGATATTGTTATCGTCCAAATCATATTTCTTAAAATAAAAAAAAGTAAATACCACAAACGAACATTTTTGCGGCACAAAACAGCACAAACGTGGCACAAACGATTGACATATTTTTTGTTTATTTGTGTTTAGAGTTTTAAGAGGGGCAGCTTCACGGAGGTCAAGGTGATACATCTGGATTCTCATATGCTGAAACTTTTTTTTCACTCTACAGCTGAAATGTAACCCCGAAGTTGCTCTAAACGTCACTATTTTTTCCTCATCTTTTTCAGCACTCTAGAATAAATCAAGAACAAAGCATGCTATTTGAATTCTTCCTAATTATTTATAATTCATACTATTTGAAATATGCAGAAATTTCTTGGGAATCTGATTCTTGTGAAAGTCTGCTGTGTTTTCACTCAGTTGTTTCTCTTTAAAAAATCAAAAAAAGACAACAGAGGCGGCTGTGGAAGGAGGAGAGGGAGCTATGAATTGTGAATTAAGGCTGTTGGAGTGTGATTGTTGTTCCTACCTTTTAATATGAGGAGCTGAAGAGAGAGAATTCATAAAGCAAATGTTAGTAGTGTGCACTACTTAAACAGTGTCATGTCTTTCAGCTTCTATTGGAATTTTCTGTGTCAAATTGATGAGTCCCAATTTTTTTTTTTTAAAAAATTATCTGACAACTGTGGCTATTGAATGTAAGATAAATTTGATTCCAGAAGTATTGGTCAGCTTTGGATGCCGAAAACAAGACGTTACTTATTGTGTTTACCCACCTGAAAGCCACATATTTATTCTCTCAGATCTCTCCGGGGGCTGTCACTAATGCAATAACAGAGCTGACAAATTGAGTTCCTTTTACTGCATCGTGAAACGGTGGCAGGCGGTGAGCGTGTCCTTGACTCAGAAAAATCACAGGGGCGAGCCTGAAGATGTGTCAAAGCTGCATGCATGCAAGACTCCGAGGAGGCAGCGCAGCAGCTCCTTATTAATCAACAGCTTGTTGAGCTGTTGGCCATCGCACCTCCCCGAAGTCCTCCTGTGCAGCTCACCTTCCCCCAACATTTCATTTTGCTTTTTAACCACAATTTTTCTTTATGAGCCACAATGTAGAGAATGCAACATTCATTACCTGATAATGCCATCCAGTAATGATTGCTCACCCTGTGGGTTGTAGAAATTTCCATTTTGTTTTGTCTATCTGTTATTATTATTTTTACTGTATTTCATTGGTCCCTCATGAGGAAATTTCTTTTGCTGCGTTGCACCGCAGCAGGCAGCCATGACAGCGCCAATGTTAGAGCAACTGGGGGTGGAGTGTCTTCTCCAGGGACACGTAGTCATGGGCCCAGTGGGAATCAAACGAGCTTCTCCCGGACAAAGACAGACATTCTACCACCGAGCCAATGCCTGCTTACCTCTGAACTAGCATCTTTTTGAGTTTCCTTAAAAATAAAAACTGCAACATAAATAAAATGTATTATATACTGTGAGCATTTTCATTAAGATTCATGCAGTGGTTCAGGAAATACTGTGTTCATAAAAATTTGTGATCTTGACTTTTGTGACCTAGACCTCTAGTCTTGTGGCCCTGAAAAACTAATCAGTCCACCTGCAGTAGGGACGCAGTTTCGTTAAAAATCTGTCAGGGGATTTGAAGATACTGTGTCCACAAACGTGTTTCAGAAACACAAACGCACACACAGACTGGCAGAGTGCTTTATGTCTCACCGGCATTCTGTGAGTGAAGGCATTTTTAAAAAAAATAACAAATGTATATCAATCATCGATTACATTTTACCAATGACATTGTGAACCTGCTTAAATCACTTATCTGTATAACAAACATCTTCACAAACAAATTTATTGGTTGATTTTATTCACCTATATTGTGCTTGCTTCAATGTAAATGCAAGTGTAGAAAACCGAGTGTTCAAACATTAATGTACAAAAATTATATCTGTGACAAAATAAAGAGCCAAAAAAACCCTTAAAAATTCAGTAATTTTTGCATTGACTACAAACACAATGCCAACACCAATCACTTGATTTTTATTCATGTTCCTTTTCTTCTGACACTTTTTGATTTAGAAAAGTCGCCCAGTGTAGATTTCAAAGTCACAAAGAATTCACTGCAGTTGTGACATCATGTTGAAAATGTAGGAACAAAGGGTTTGCTAGGCATTGAATAGATGGATGATAAAGGAACAGAACTTTTTCTGATGCTTCCATAGGAAACCTGAACAACTAGGGACGAGATGACAAAGCTGTTACGTCAAATACAAACCAGACGTTGAAGATCTCAGGATAATAAGCCTTTTGGGGCGAAAGAAAAAGCCTTCCGATGCAAATCTGTATGTTCTAAATCATAAAATCTACAGAGAACCTCTTTTTTTCCCTCAAGGTGTGGATAAAAATGAAATCACATTACTCTTGTTGTATTTTTAACATGATAACCAAGGGAGGATCCATTTTGCTAGAGCTGCAAAGAGCAATGGAGTTGAACCCACAGTTTGGTGATAAGGAAGAAGCTTAAAACTGAATGGACAACGAAGGATTAAAAGGTTCAGTGCCTTGCAAGGAAAGCAAGAAGATAAGCATATTGTTTTGCTGTATAAAGAAAAAGCAGATAAAAGAAGATATGGGAGAAGAGCAAGGTGAGAGGAAACCTTGCTCCAAGAAACCACAATGCTAATTTATCCATTTGTAAAAAATCATGACAACACAATTACAACATTCATGACATCCATTCACTGCAACATGCAGGTAATAACAGTTAATGCACGTTTTTTCTAACATGTGTAATTTACAGTGACAACATAATGAAGAATTGAGGAATCATTGTCAACCTGGTAGCCAAAAATACGACCGCAGGAAGACAAAGCGCTGTTATTATTGTGCCGTAGGAGTGTTTTGACCAGCTCCAGCAAGGCCAGCAAAGAGGTTCTGAATTTTAAAAAGCAAGCAGCTCCACACTAAGGTCTATATCTCCAGGTCAACCTTCCTATACTAACAGGAGCTCTACTTGCAAAATAAAACTTATTTCATGCATGGCCGCTACATCCTTTTAGACCAGTTTCTAAAACTGACACTGTTTACGTTGGCTATTTTATGCTCCTCTTCTTCTTCTTTCGGCATTTCCCTTCAGGGGTCACCACAGCAAATCAGTTTCTTCCATCTAACTCTATCTGCTGATTCTTCTCCAGTCACACATACTATCTTCATGTCTTCCTTCACTGTATCCATGAACCTCCTCTTTGGTCTTTCTCTAGAACTCTTTCCTGGTGGTTCCAAACCCAGCATCCTTCTGCCGATGTACTCTCTCCTCTGCACATGTCCAAACCATCTCAGTCTCTAATGCAGCATTTTTCATCTTTTTCAAGTCAAAGTACATTTTTTTAACCTAAAAAAAATCTGGAAGTATGCCAACAACAAAAATGATGGAGTGGGTTGCTATGGTTACAGTAAACAACCTGGACAGAAACAACAAGACAGCCTGTCTGCCTGTAAATATATAAAGGAGACACCTTACTGAGAAGTGATAAATAAATATGATTTAATCATTTTTTTCCTTTTACACAAACACCACGAGATCGACCAAAACAATTGTTGGGATCTACTGGTTGATCACGATCGACTTATTTGGTGTGATAAGATATTTTTCTAGGACGCACCAGACAATCTCTCATGGAGCATTAGTGTGCCAAAAAAAAAAAAAACTGGGTGAAAACGGTGTTCTAATTAAGTAGCATCATGTATTTAAGTTGCTAAAAAAAAAAAAAAAAAGAAATGGAGCAGACATTTTGAATTTGCTCATTTTACTCTTCAAAGATCACACAACAAAAAAACGAAGCTTAATTCCTACATTCTTTTGATTAATTGTAAGCTAATAAAATCAAACAAATAAAACACTTCGATATTTATTAAAATGGACAATAAAAGAAGAGTATCGGATTAGGTTGATTCATTGTTTTGTGGAACATCTGATTGGAATGCGCCATTGTCCGCTATAAATATTAGGGCTGCAACTAACGATTATTTCGATGATCGATTAATCTGGCGATTATTGACTCGATTAATCGATTAATTGGGTAAAATTTGCAACTTAATAAATAATAGTTTTTTTTTGGCATTTTATTGAATGTAGTTATGCAAAACACAACTCATAACCACTTAAACAACACGTTGAGCTCATTCTAATAAGTAAAAATGTTAATCTTTCTGTGAAATAAAGAGGGAGAATATTACCATTTCTACAGCAAATATAAAATAATAAATCTACTTACTTTATACAGTAAAGGTAAATCACGAGCACCCATAAAATGTGTTTTATAGTACTGGCTAAAAAAACATAAAATGTAAACTGTTGACCATCCAGGATCACATTTAAAAACAAGAAATCGTTAATAGTTTTAGATTTGCAAATTTAACCTTGTTCAGAGATATAGTACCAAACAAAAATGGCCTAGGTTAACATGAGTAAAAATACACAAAAAACAATCAAGTTGTGTAATATTAAGTGCAGTTGACAGCAAAAACTTTCTAAATTATTAATCGATGACTAAATTAGCCGACAACTATTTCAATAATCGATTATAATCGATTAATTCGATTAGTTGTTTCAGCCCTAATAAATATAGAAAAACAAAATTAGACACAATTTAACCCATTAACGAGCAAAAAAATGACAATTCTTTTTTTCACTCTGAACGGGCCCACACGCTTTCGCGCCAACAGGAAACCGGAAGTGAAGGAAGTTGTGCACTTCTCGAATAATCTCGTTTTCCAACGTGAGTTGCCGCGAATACTTTCGGCCGTTTTCCTCGATAAATAGTTATCTGTAGGGTTCAATTTAGTTTGTGGCTTAAAACTATTTTTGCTGTCATTTTTTTCCCACCGAGAATAAACACACACACACACACACACACAAATAGCATGACTCAACAGTTTTATCTCCATCCTTTAATCTGCAGTTAAAAACAAGAACACATTTCTTACTCTTGTGTAACTCGCACACACAAACATTGAGTCGTGTATCTCAACCCTCCGTCCTGACACAGAAAAAAAATCTATAAAAATTGGGTATCTAACTTGAAAATTTGGTAATTAACTTAGTTCATCAGTCAAAATGTTGGAATGGATTCAAACCACTCAGTTTCTTTTGTTTGAAAAAGTAACAAATATTCCATAACTCATACATAACATTATTCTTGTTTTAACTCAGTCAACCCAATTAGATGGTCTGACCTCTTAAAATGTGATTGTATACATAAAATCTTAAAAATGGTCAAAGATTTGAAACAACAAATGAGTAGATTTGGGGTGTCAACATTGTAACAGTAGAGAGTTACATTGAAAAAACCCATAAAAATGGGTTTTTAGCAACCCATTTACAGCATGTTTTTATACATTTGTGAGTAAATCCGAAAATGAGATATTTGTTAACAAACATAGAAAATGCATTGACCAAAAATACTGTAACGCAGGAAGACATAATTCAGTAACAACGACTCGAGAGAAAAGAAAACAAAAAGTTCCTAGCCACATGTAATTTTTAGAAAAACAAAGTACACTCGATGTCTTTCACAGTCTTTAACAATTTCACACATCAGTCACCAAGAAAATACTCTGACGTCCATTTATCTTTTTATGTTTGTGATTAGATTAACATTCATTTGAAATCTTACATTTTATGTGGGTTTTAATTCAATTCAAATTAGTTTTTAAATCTGCTACCGGGGACATTTGAGTGCCCATATCACTCCAAACAGTCAAAGAGTATCACAAGGTATGATTAAAATCCTATTAGGACTGTTTTGGAAATAATCAAAAATTAAAATGACCTGTTATTTTGTTGAGCTGACAAACATAAAAATATATAAGAACAACTTTCTTGATAATTTAAGTTTGTATAATACATTTTTGATGAGTAAAATATTTTCTAAAGCATTACAAAGTTACTTAAAGACAACACAAAAAATACCTTAAGCAAAAATGGCAAAAACAAAGAATTATCAAAAAAGAAATTGTCTAGTCTGATAATGTAGAAGTGCCACTTTAAAAACAAAACCATGTTTCCATTATATATATTTTTTATAAAAAATAATGATGTTACCAAACCCATATTGGGGTGGGAGCTAAAACTGTTTATCTTTCTCAACCAGTAGCTGTTTGCTGAAATCACAAAACATTATTTTGAAAACCAAATTTAATCTAAAAAGAGTTCCATTTAACCACGGGGTCATACTGAAACATAAACATGTAATTATTCAGCCCAGAGTTGTAAAATGAGTCAAAGGAAGAGCTCTCAGTATGAACGCACTCCTGGTTTGCTGTCTTGGGCTTGACTGAAGGGATTTGCTGGGCTTGAAGATTCATCCTGCTGGTCAATGGATTGATAAGCATCTCTGTTTCGTGATACAGAAGGAAAACCTGTAAAAACACAACCCCCCCACAAAAAAAATTAACGTCAACATCTACCATGCAAATGTAACATATTTAATCACTTCTAATCTTGTCCCTTTGAGGCTCCAATTTGTGTTGCTCTTCATATTAAAGCTGTTGTAGAGGATTTATCCTGGTTTTTCCAGCTAATTTCTTCCTCAAACATTATTCATCACACAGTGGCATGAATATTTTTTCTTGACTCAAGCCTCTTCCTGCCTGTGGTTATGAACAGATTAAATTATTGGAAACGCTCTTTGCCAACATGGAGAGCTGAGCCTGTCTACGATAAACACTGAACCAAGTTATTTTATTCAAAATCCTTTTGAGAAGTACAGAAATGTCTCCACTTTCTTCATCAAAGATTTTTACATCCACTTTGGGATGTAAAAATGGTTAGTTTTTGTAATGTTGCCTTCTATTATGTGTGACTATTTGGACCAGTAAAGTCCTGGGATTTGCCATGAAAATCTTTTCGCAGTGCTTCACTGAGCAGCCAGACATATAACCTAGATTTTTAGTGTGAACAAGGTTTTGAGCACTTCTGTCCTGCATGTACACACGGTTTACAATTGATTCCAGGAAGGTGAGGATTTCATGTGATGCTCGACAACAGAAACGGACTCACCCATGCCTAGAATACTAATAACATGTTTTTGAAGTTTAAATCTCTACACATTTTTACCTCAACATGACACAAAGTCTTCCTACTGCGACACAAATGCACAAATAAATGTCAAACAAGTGAAGCGGTTGCTTTCATCGCAAAGGGTTTAAGATTTTTTTTCTAAAAGAAAAATCTTTCCCATCTTATAAAATATTAGAACATCAAATGTGCCCAGGTGATAGAACATCATTTGGTTAAAAAAAGTGCATAAATGAATGAAACCACCTTACGTTTATATTTAAAATGACTCAATAATATATGGATTCATTAGGCTGATTTTAGAATCTGCATCATCATGCAGCCCTGATTTAAACACATGAAACACAGAAAGCACAAAAGCAAATGAGGCGTCAGGAGACAGAATTTGAATAAAATATTCAGCTTATGCAAAGTTGCTTAGACATATGAGCACAAATAATACAATAGTCATGAAAGCACACTGTGCAGACAAACAGGCAGAAAAAGGACAGAGAGATATTTGGAATGGAAACATAAGCTGATATCATGAATGTATTAAGTGAAAAGGAAGAATATGCACAATATACAAATCATTGTGAAAATATCACTAAGAGAACGCAATTGATTAGCAGTGTGAGTTTTAACCAAATCAAAGAGCTTCTGGAAATAACTGTGGAAATGCATAATAGTGTGAACTATTGGGTGAAAATGAGGGTTCTTCTACCTACAATGCACATATTTCATGATTGTGATGCTAGCACAAGGGGCTAATTTGTTATTAGATTTAGTAACTCAATTTATTTCCACACGTTAAAGAGAAAAATTTAAATAAAAGTCCCATCTCATGCAAATAAACTCTTTTCTGAATGTATCATTTACATTTGGATAAACACAATTTTATTCTGAAAAGCTTTATCCCAGAAAAAAAGTGTGAAAGTCTGACTATTGCTTATCCCCCACCCATCCTCTGAAAGCAAACGCTTCACCTCTGAAATTTGCCTTGGGTTGTTAGTGAGGCGCCCTCTCTCTACTCGACTCTTAGAGAACTTCAAGAGAGAGATGAGCACGGAGGGAGGGGACTTTTTGTGAAATGCTTCCAGTGACGTAAAGTGTCGTAGGAAATACTAGCTTCCTGTATGTATCGATTAGAAAGTCAATTTGGCATAAAACGGGACCTTCGATTTTAAAAAAAGAGCAACTACAGGATTTTAAAACAGTTAATGATTCCAGAAGAAAGTTGGAATTAATTTGCCATTTGGTTTATAATCTTACTTCCTGGGTGGAAAGGATTGGGAGAAGGTGATTGAGGAATAAGAAAAGGTAAAATAGGGAAGAAGCCAGGAATCAATAGCGGCGCCCAAAAAAGGCGCTGTCAGCACTGTCCGTAGTGCACCGACTGTCCACAGATGTCTCTAAGTCTGAAAGTTTCAAAATCAGCAGAGAAAGACAGAGAAGGTGGAAGAGAAGAAAAAGAAAGTGAAAATGATCAAAAGGACATATACACTTGGAAATTCACTCATTAACACATTGTAAAAAAAACCCCAAAACATTAATATTGGCTGAATTTAATAATTGTGAACAGATTTGACCACTTGTGATTTGTTCATTTGACTTTGACAGCCAAAAGTCTAAAGATGCTTTTTGGACGCCAGATTACAACATATAATTTTTGTTTAAACGGCAAAAAAAAATGTCTGTCTTTTCAATTAGATTCAAAACGGCAATTGAGCTTGAAAAACTCGTCATTTCTCAGATGAGGATTGATTCACTGTCAGCACACGTCACAAAAATACACAAAACAATTTCTAAAGAATCATTTTCTCGACTATTTGATCATTTTTTACTGAGCGTACAGAGAAGATGAAAAAAGGCTTATGCTTTATCATCAATAAAGAGCTCTTTTTTTGGTTGTGAACAGTAATGTTGCCATGACAATTCTTTTGTTCCTGGTCAAGGTTATTAAGCAATAACTGTTTCCAATGTCTAATACACATTTCACTTTGCTTTTGAAAAAAAAAAACAGGTTTTCAAATGCTTTCTCATTAGGCGCCATCCAAGATAAACCAAATACTAATGAAGTTTAAACTGCAGAGTGACAGAAGTAAAAACCAAATGTTCAATCGTTTGCTTTACTGCCTGCATCCCAGAATGCTCAAGGGCCAGTGATGCAATCAGGCAGCAATTAAAAAACAAACTAATGGAAAGTCACATTAGCTTCTTTCATCAGACTAATGACTGTTCTTGTAGCGCAAAGTAAAACCATAAAGAGACTGGATTCATCAATATTCAATTATCTTGCACTCATAAGAAACACTTCGTCAGCTGCAGATGTGCCTCATATCACAACACACTTTCATTATTTCTCACAGGGGATACTTCACAACTTTGGCATGTGATATTCCACTATTGTGTAAAATATTAAATTCACACATTCTATTTTATTGCAGTTTCTTTTTTGGTTCATTCTTGGTAAAGAAAAAAACAAACATAATAAAATCAATTAAATTATTTGACTTCTAATGAAATCTTTTAAAAAATATATCTTTCTTCATTTTTTAGCTTGGCACCTGTTTTAAGGGTCAAAATTGATCGTGTTAGGTGGCACAGTTATTTGCACAGTGGCCTCACAGCAAGAAGGTCGAGGGTTTGATTCCCGGAAGGGGACGAGGCTTGAAACACTGGCCTTTCTGGGCGAAGTTTGCATGTTCTCCCCGTGCATGCATGGGTTTTCTCGAGGTAGTTCGGTTTCTTCTCACCGTCCAAAAGCATGCATGCTAGGTCAATTGGCTACTATAAAATTGCGCCTTGGAATTGCGCCTGCGACAGACTGGTGACCTATTTGCCGTGTACCCTACCTCTCACTGGAAATCAGTCCGTGTAGGCTCCAGCACCCCCTGCGACCTTGTTAAGAATAAGCAGTTCAGAAGCTGAAGCAAAACTAAAATTTGAATTTAATTTTTTTTTCTAAAATTTATTTAGTCACCTGGATGTCAAAAAAAAAAAAAGACCACTCATGGAAAAAGTTTTTCTTACTCAAACTGCTCTTCAGACGTTTCACCGCATTAAAAGTCTTGTGACTGAAACGAATCAGAGAAACTTTGAGATCATCTGCCAGTGGTTTAGCACCGATTTTCTTCAGTTTGTGCTGCATTTGGCAAGCTTTATGACAAACGGTAACACAACTCGCAGAGGATCTGAAGGCTCATTTATGCTTCACATTATTAGATAAAAATCCTGTCTGCAGACAGGAAAGAAAGAGCATTCTGTTCTTCTTCTGTCTTTCTCTGCACTCATTTCATACATATTTCAGTGGGTTTGCAGACAGCTGGGAAATGTGTAGCCAAACACAGCGAACTGAGGAGTTTGGACAAAAAATAAATAAAATGGAAAGTATTCAACAACTATATTAACCCCCAGTTCTTCGTCTTTTAATTTTTTCAAAGTGTAAATATCCATTGCAATTATCTAATAACCATAGAATTTTTAGTTTTGGTAAATTATATGCTTGGTCAAACTTAACCAGGGAATAAATACAATCAATACAAGATCAAATTTAACAAAACTATGTTTTTAGCTTGGATTCTGGATTATAAACACATGCATAATTGTAACATTTAAAGTATGCTTTTTTAAATAAATTGCAATTGGTATGTGTTGCAAGCTTTGGAACCCCCCACTTTTAGTCAAAAAAGACCATTAAAAACTCCTGAAACTACTTACCAAAGTTGACATTGTACTCTCCCCCTCGTTCGCGGTACATTTGGTACACAAAAAAGCAGGATACAGGTTTGAGCAGCAGGTTGAGGATGGCCATTCCTGCACTGAAGCGAAAGACATCACGCCCTCTTTCTGCTGCAAAGTCACTCAGTGGGTAATATATTCCGAAATGGATGATGTCAGTCAAAATAGTCACAACCATCCCCACAAGAAACTAAAAGGAAAAATCAGAGATTAACAGATAAACACAAACACTTTATGAAAAAAAAATAAATGCTAGAGTTTTAAGTCTTTTTTTCTTGTTTGTTTTTTGCATGCTTCAATGTGCAAAATTGTGCATGGGCAAAAGTTCCACAAAACTGTTTTTGGTTTGAAACAAACAATAGTTCTGATTTTAAGAAAATTTTTGTGTGATGAACGCTTTAAATAAACAGAAGTAAAAAATTAGCATGAAAAAAAATATACAAATCAGGCAGAAAAACAAGATGGAAAACAACCAATTAAAAAATCTTTCTTGCTTTTTTTCAGCTGAATCAACATTCTTAATTTCAAAAGAAGCTTTTCTTCGAACAATATTTAACGAGAAAAACTCATTAAAATTTGTGATTAGATGTTACTCATTATCCCCCAAACACATTCAAATGACTGAGGTTACTATGCCAAAAAGTAAATTCGCTGACAAGGCAAAACTCAGAGATGAGCTTCTCTTCAAACTCAGTGTTTAGACGTTTTAGTTTAAATCACAATCAAATTTTCTACAAATTTGAAGTGAAAAATGCTGTCTCATTCTGGCAGCACCAACTTCTAAAAGTTTTGTTTTTGTCTTCTGAACCGCTTAGCCATAACACGATGGGTCACAGAGGGTGTTGGTGCCTAACCCGGCAAGCGGCGGGGTAAACCCTGAACAGGTTGCCAGTCTGCTACGGGGTCACAAACACACAACCATCCACGAAAGGGACAATCTTTTAGTGGCCAATCAATCGAAAAAGCATGTTTTTGGAGGGAGGGAGGAAATTGGAGTACTTCCAGAAAACCCACAAATATATGAGGAGAATATACAAACTTCACACAGAAAGGCCAGCATTTAAAGCCTACTCCCACCCAGAACTTGAACCCTGACCTTCTTGCTGTGAGGCCACTGTGCTAACCACTACGCCTTCATGAAGCCTTCTTTTAAAAGTTCAATCCAGAATGTTTTGTTAATAAAAATGAAACTTGTCATAGTTGAGCTTTTTGGCTGAAAGGTTCTCAAATTGACTGAATATAAAAAGTTAAGTGTTAAGAGCTCCAGGTTTTTGTCACAGACAAAAACCATCTCAACCTTCATCTCTGAAAGAAACGTACTTTAACTTTTTTTTTCTTTACAGAGTTGTTCTCAAAGTTCCCACTTAACAGTGTGACAAAAAAGGTCTTCACTACTTTCTCTGCAATAGATTGAAAATAATTTTATTGATCAAAAAGAAACTATTAATGGCATCCAATTGAATAAATTCCTCCCTTCTTCTAATCTCTATTGATATCAGGCAACAAGTAACAGTCATCGGTAAAGTGGAAACATGAGTCATAGGGTCAAAATTTTGGTTTGATGACTGAAGATGAAAAAAACATTCAACCGAATGATTCAAAGCACAAATTAAGAGTGGCTTTCCCATTCTAGAACTGAGATCTAAAGATAAGGTGTTTTGAAATGAATGGAATAAAAGCCTCACCATTAAGACAGCATCGATAGAGTCTCTCTGTGCAATCGCCCAAACACCTACAGCTAAAACACTGAAGTTCCCCCAACCAAAGGACACTGGTAACCACGCCATGCAACCCCTACCGGAAAAAAGAGAGATCATAAAACAACATTCACATGTGCTCATCAGACGTAGCTGTCTGGTTACAGAAAGAAGTGGGACTGCAGATGAAAGACTGACTCTCACTCTAGTGTGTGAGTCTGTGAAAGTGAGCCAAAAGACGAGTGAAATTCCTCAAGTTTGTGAAAAAGGAAAAAAAATTTCACACTTACCATACAGTCAGCAGCCAATGCACTAATACTATAGCCTAAAGAGAAAAAAAACCACATCATAAAATATTAGATTGCAAAAAAAATTATGTTTGGTTAAAAAAAAAAAGGCCCAGTTATGTTTTGCATTTGATTTAATTGGATGTAAAATTAGAAGTTTGAGGGTTTGCTCAAACAAAGAAAGGATTGAAGATAATTTTGTGGTCTATAAAGATTTGGATTGAAATGATTGATGATGAAACACATTTTAAAATACACTTTTAATACAACCTCAATGTGTGACCGACATCAAACCAAAAAAACTCCATGTCAAAGAACCCATGATTAACATTAACAAGACACAAAAAAGTTGCTGTTGATTCCAAAGCAATGCACACACATAAATAAAGAAAAACCCTTTAAATGTCAGCAACGTAATAACATTTTTTTAGGTTTAGCAAACCAAACAAGTTGTATTATGGTGATAAAGTTAATGGTAATGAAAAGTTTGAAATTACAGATGCAAAACACTGAAGTTGTCTTCTTAACAGTTTCCGGACGAAGTTTATTGCATTGGCTGTGACTAATGCATACTTGTGCATTTGAATATTTTTTGTGGTTAATATTCTGTGTCATCATTGGCTTTTTACTGGCCTTACACACACACATACACGCATGCACACTCACAGTGATGTCGCTCAGAGGAAGGGGAATTAAGGAACTGCATTAACATGTTGTTTAATGTCAGTTTGTACAAACAGTATAAACAACATTTAAAACAAGCTGCCGTCCTACCTTTAAGTTTATGGCAGGAATTTCCATAATTGGTTGTTCGGTTTGGAGCAGCTCCTCCTTGATCCTATTCAGTCTTTCAACTTGTTGAAGGGCCACATGAAAAAAAATGCTGCTGTTGTTCCTGTTACACAAACTTCTCTGCACAACCCCTTCCAAACACAAACCATGTGACAGCAGCCTGACTACTTCCCATGTGACTGCCTCCCTCTCTTCCTCTCATACTACAGACCTCAAGAGGTTCAGCACTAGTCTCAGCATGACTTGCTGTCCCTCTCAGGGGTTTACCAGGAAGGATCAAGAATGTAACACTTCGACTTGAAAAATGTCTGTCTCATTTCTCTGTTAAGCTTGTAAAAGAAAATCTGTGAATTATGCTGGATAATTAGATTGTTAGGGCAGGTGCTTTTTTCTTGAAAATAATCTAAAATATTTATTATCACTGGACAAAAAATACGTACGTAGATACCCGTGATCTTGAAAACCTAATGAAGTATTCTATATTTGGTATTGGGTAACTGTGGGCAGTTTTAGTAAAAACTTTTCACTATGTTAGACGTTCACCAGAATTTGCAACCTCAACCTTTGTGACCGAGCTCTGGACAAATGACCCTGAAAACCCAATCATTTAATCCATAGTTGGTACTGAGCAACTGTGGAAATTTTTCTTGGAATCCATTCCTAAGTTTGGGTGACATTAGATACGCAAAGTGTTAAGAAAGCGCCAATGGACAGAGACACGCACACGGGCATTCTCACTGCTTAATTCCTCCTTCATATTCTGTGAGCTGAGGTGTAAAAATTATTTAATTGATTTGGTTGCTTCATCTTAAGAGAGAAAAAATACCTGATCAGTTTTTCAATCAACTACCCACCAACAATGTCTATTTGAAAAACTAAATTTAAGTTCAATGGTTTATAAGATCTTCTTCTTCTTTCTGCATTTCCCGTCAGGGCTCGCTACAGCAAGTCAGTTTCTTCCATCTAACCCTATCTGCTGCATCCTTTTCAGTCATGCCAACTATCTTCATGTCTTCCTTCACTACGTCCATGAACCTCCTCTTTGGTCTTCCTCTAGGCTTCTTTCCTGATGGTTCCAAATCCAGCATCTTTCTTCCGATGTACTCTCTCTCTCTGCACATGCCCAAACCATCTCAGTCTGGCCTCTCTGACTTTATCTCCAAAACCTCTAACATGTGCTGTTCCTCTGATATATTCATTTCTAATCCTATCTATCCTGGTGACTCCCAGAGAGATCTTCAGCATCTTCATCTCTGCTACCTCCATCTCTGTTTCCTGTCTTTTTCTCAGTGCTACTGTCTCTAGACCAAACAGCATGGCCGGTGTCACAAAAAAAAATAAAATTATATGGTTGTTTGCACAAAAAAAAAACTTTGCAAAGAAAAACAAATCAGTCAAACTGAGCAGATCAGTCTGAGCTTCCAGATTTTGTTCAATAAAGTAGTGCAATTGTGGGAAAAAAAGACTCGATCCTACCCTATATTTATGTGTTTTTTATGTGGCGATTGTTACACACAGAACTGATCTAGTCGTTGAGATTTCTTTCTCCCACACAACCAAACTCAAAACAATTAACATCAAGCTTTCTGTCACTGATGGTTACCTTCAACAGCTAATAGTCGGAAACAGTCAACCTTCGACCCTGGACATAAATCATTTGGACTAGAGGAGCAGCCAAACCTTTAAAATGCAAATGTAACATGCACTTTAGTTGATGTTTTTGTCCTGCAGACTGTCTCAGTCCTCTACGTCCGCTCTTTTTCTCTTTGGACAAAGATGACCTATTGAAGGCCAAAAGCATGGCAGATGGCCACTTAACTATCCACATTGTGACCCGGTGCCCCACATCACATTTGACCTCTGTGGAAGCGCATGACTCCAGATTTTCCTCCCAGACGGGATTTACGCTATAACTAAATTTAACTACTTTAATTGGGAACGCTCGACATGTAATACGAAAACCAATGGCTTTAGAAAAAAAAAGACACATGCTGTTATAATTTGGCTTGTGATGTATTTTTAAACTTACGATAAATAGACAAAGAAAACCTTTTTTAAAATCCCAACCTTTATCATGCCAAAGTAGCTATGTTCAAATTCAGAAAACTGTGGGAAAGTTGTTCAATAATTTCTTTCCTTTACACATGTCATCCATAAAATGATTTATTGATGGTCTTTTGTTTACTAGAAGTTCTTACCACATGGGGTTTTGACAGCACAGTGAATAGAAAACATTGGCTTAAGATAGCAGTGGTATGGTAATTAATTACCTCATGAAAGCTTTAGGAAAGCTTAAAGTGATCATGTAGCGGTGCCTTGCCAGGATTTGGTTGAGTATAATCTATCATTTCACTGGCATTTGGCCAGGTTTCATCCCAGTTTCTCCGCAGCACTTTCTGTCAGGGGTATATACTGTATAAAATTATATCAGCACTGATTTTTTTTTTTTTTACTCTGTTAATGTAATTTTGAGTGATACAGTCTCAGCTCAATTGAGCGGCTGCTGCTTAGAAGAGAAAAACGAGTCTTGGTTTCTCCATCTAATCAAATATTGATACCGATTGATTTTTAGAGTCCTTGTGTGTTCAGGTTCAAATGTGCTGGAAGTTGTTGCCTGCACTTTCTGTGATATGGTGTGAGCTCAGGGACTAAGGTTTTTGACAGTTCAGGGAGGGTTGTGTTGTTTGGTATGACTTGCTTTAAAAGTCTAATCTAGGTTTTGAAGGCTGAACCCATTCCTAGTTTTTTAGACCTCTCTGGGAAAAAAAAGGCATAAGACATATTTTGTTAACCACAGGTGATCGACAACAATTATGACTGCAACAATAGGAATCTTAGGTATCAAAACTTGAAGGGTGCCGCCAAAACTTCCACTGTTGCAGAAGAAATCTTTTGGTGCGACTTGTTAAGGTAGAAAAATGTACTTTTTTGCATATTTCTTTTTTTTACTTTTTTTTTTTTTTTATCATTCAAAAGTGTCTTTTGTTTAACGAGATCCCCAGCTGCGGGCAGATCCTAACCAGCTGTATGACACAGTGCTATGTTAACTAAGGAATGTGCTAATACTGTTAACTGAACATCCCCCACCATTCCTTTGTCTTTACTCATATGTGACCAGTGGAGTGGCCTGGAACCTTTTAGTTGAGTAGAATCTTCTACTCTGAAGAACACATCTTTTGTTTCAATTACTGTATAAATAAAGCTGACAATATCTTCATAGACACTCCACTCTGGGGGGAATGCTACCCTTGTGACAAGTAAAATGAAGAGTCTCTCATTTTGTTCTCCAGTCTGCACAGCTTTAGGATAAAGATTAATAACTTTCCCTTTAAAGCTACTCAAATTTGAATTTCTTAAAAACCGTGATGATGTTGAGAGTGTATTGTGAAAATGATCAGTAAGTAACCGACGTTAGCAAAAAGTAAAGTTTTAGGAAAAGCAAACAGATGTTGGCGATGTTGCAGAAAAAATGAAAAACCAAAACAGCATAGATCATTTAGGAGACAAATTAGTTTCAAATCAGTTTTTCGATCCTGAGACTGAAGTTTGTTCCGAATGTTTCTAGTGAGTACCTGGCTGTCCTGAGACTAAAAATAAAAAGCTAACAAAATTAAACAAATTTGAATCTGTTCAGAAACAAATATGACATCATGTTGTGTTTGTTGTATGTTATAACTTGCTAAATCTCATTAAAACCACTTTACAATGCAGGAATTCATTGTATAGATAGTTAGATAGTTATCTATCCACGAAAGTTATCTATCCACGATAGATAACTCTACACTGTGTGCGCTATTACATGTAAAAATGGAAATACAGGGATTAATATGTTTCCTTCTACAACATGAAACAATATTTTTTCAACCCCTCACACACTTCAAAACCACTTGTTATTTCATCAAGAAAACAAATGACTCACCAAAATTGTGAATTGCTAAAATTTGTTCTCCTCTCTCCTCACTAATGGTGAAAATCAAACCCAGCACACGTTTAATTTGCTTTAGGAAAAAATTAAAATCCAGTGAGCAGAAGAGGAAATGATCACCATTGGACAGAGCAACAGAAAACATTTGCCACAAGGCACTCTAAATTTTTTACTATGTCTCGGTTTGCTTGATATCTCTGTTTTGGTGAAAATCTTAACAATAAATTTGAAGTCTAATCTGTTGGGGTTTTTTTATTATTCATTCTAGACTGAAAGTTGTTTTTACATAATCCAGAAAATCCCAAATGGAAATGTGTTCCTGGCAATTTACTACCGTTTGTTCGCTCAGCCTGAAGGTTATTTGACAGATCTACAAGTGATGATGCCATATTCCATGGATCTACAACAAGGCCGAGAGAAAACAGCTCCAAAAATTTTTTTCTAAGTAAACTTTTTAGCAACACATATTTTTTTTTTTTTGCTGGAGGGCCTGCAGAAAGAATTTTAGAGGCCATCGGGTAGGTTGCTTTGACTATGAGTTTGCCTGGAAACAATATTGCCAGTGAAAATAATTGGCAATATGATTTTTTTCAGTTTAAAAATCTTTTTTTTCAGTTAAAAAAAATTGACAGACACAAAAACTCACGGGTTGCACGGTGGCGTAGTAACCTCACAGTGGCCTGACAGCAAGAAGGTCGGAGGTTTGAATCCCGGGGTGTGGGGGAAACTTGAAACACTTGTCTTTCTGTGTGGAGTTTGCATGTTTTCCTTGTGTATATGATCCTGGTCACTCCTGTTTTCTCACATTCTCCAAAAACATGCATGTTAGGTTGATTGGCTCCATGAAATTGCCCCTAGGAATGAATGTACGGTATGTGCATGGAAATGAAAACACAAAGTTACATACAACTGCTTTGGTGTAGGTGTGAGTGGATTTACAGCAAAGACGGAGAACTTATTGGAATTAGTTTTAATCAAGAAAAAACAGAAGAGTCAGAAAAAACACAATGAACAGGAATACATACAGTAGTTGTATTCAGAATAAATAAAACATGTACAAGGTTATGTGATATGAAAGGCCAACGGAAGTCATTGATTCTCATATGAATGTTTAGCACATCCAAAAAAAACAGTGTTCGAATTAAACTTGTATTTACAGTGTGGTTTAGCAAACAGAACCTTTGTCAGCTGGTGGCCCATCTTAGCACAGCGGCCATAGATTTTTATCTGACAAAGAATCGTATGGATGGTTGTCTGTGAGTTTATGGCCCTGAAACAGACTGGCAACCTGTTCGGGATGAATCCTGCCTTTTCCCAGCCAAGATAGGTTTGATACCCTTTACGTTAAGTGATTCAAAAGATAAAACAAAATTCACAAGGTTTGAACAAACAGATAAACATGGATTTATGTTGCAGGCTGACCCTTTTTTCTGACTAACAGCCTACAACAACAAAAAAAATTGAAAACCAATTTTACCAACTTTTAAAAAGTAAGAAACATTCATGTTGGAATAAAAAAATAAAATAAACTAAAAAAAAAACAAAAACAAAACCCTAATGGCTATTGGTAGTAACAAGTGGAAAGAGGACCAATACGAAGAGACTCTGGAGAAGGACCAAGTGATGTAACATGTCGGATTTAGATCAAACATAGAAAAACATGGCAGTACACAAGTGGTAACATGATGACATGGTGATAAGACAATTCCAGTTTCTACAGACTTATTCTTTCTAACACACCTCTAAAAAATTACCAATTGAACTAAAAAAAGAGGAGAAAACATAGTAAAAGAACAAAAAAAACAAAAAAAAAAAAAAACGATGCCATTAGGTAACAAAAGTTTGGATCAAAATAAACTAAATTCACTCTCCAAGTTCTCGGGTTCGATTCCCACTGAGTTCACGTCTAGGAGAAGACACCTAATCCCCTGTTTCTCCCACCATTGGCGCCGTCATAGGTGGCAGCCTATGCCTGCTGCGGTGTAGTGCAGCACGCAAATTTTACGGTGAGGGATAAATTAAGTATATATATATATATATAAAAAATTACACTAATTAATCATCTAAAAAGCCTTAAATTTATTTTTGTTTTATGTCAAAATTATTAATGCGAACACATCTTGAAATCATTAAAAAAAAATAGTCATACTGATGCGGTTGTTATTTGGCACATTTTTACATTAAAAATGAAACATTTTCTTTCTTTTTATCATGAACTTGATTGTTTTTTAAAGTTGAGTTATTAAAATGTTTGTACTAACTTACACTAATTTTATGTAAATTTAAGTAACAATACTTCATAATTGGAGAAAAAAAAAATCTTGTAAAGTTTGGAAAGCCCTTCTTCGTTTAGTGTCTTTAAAGAATATAACCGAATGTAAAAACTTTGTTTTGAATAGCTAAACTATTAAAATTATGAATGATAGATGAGCCCTGAAAAGAACATTTAAAGACAATTTTCAGATCATATATTGGGTTAAACGTTCAAATGTAAGACATAACAATGGTGGGATTAAAAAAAGTAAAAAAAAAAAAACAATACAACACCAACTTTATTCACTTGGTCTGTTAGCAATGTTATGGCTGTCTACTTTTTTTCCAGTCGTCATTCTTCACAAAATTTCACATTTTTCTTCTCAATCTTATATCGTGATGAAGCCTCCATGGTCACTACTGACCGACTCTGGCACCACACAGCGACCCCTCCTCCGCGTCACACGGCGCTTCCGATGGAACTTAGCATAGCAACGAAACCCTGAAAGGTCATTTAGATAAGCATGTTACTTGGATTGAATTAATCAAATGACTAAAGATGTGAAGAAGAACTCAACCCATTGGTATCAGATGGTTAATTTAAAAACACTACATAAAACATCACCCACCAGCAAAAAAAGAGACGGAGGAAATAAGTTAAAGCACAGCGTCGAAGAGCATAACTACAATTTCATGGTTACCATGTGAAAGGAGCTTAGGACTAGTAAGAATAGCTCTATATCCTCACCAAAGCCAGCTGCTGATGTAGTCAATAATAAGCTGACAGCATGGTAAATGGGAAGGCAGCTTTTCATTTGGCCTTGGGCGACTCATGTGTCTAACCCAACGACCTGCCGAATTACACTGGCGTATTACCATTTTAATGCATTTACCTTGGAAGGCTGAATACGAGGTCACACCGAATTTAAAAGTGGCTGAATCGATTACAGGGATGCACAAATTCTGCCAGTTCTTAGTCACATTATCTTTTGGATCATCAGGCTCATTATTCTAATAAGCAGATAGGTCTAGTAAATTCAAAGGGTTGCAGAGCTTATGCACCTTGTAGAATGTCAAACCATCTTCAAGTGGATTTGGCCAGACAAAAAAATTCAGTCTGACACTTCCTAATAAAATTGTTTTGTCTTTTTTTCAGTACAACGGAAATCCACATGTTAAAACTTTACGTTATCTTGTAATAGTTAGGACAGATTTCAATTGCTTCTATCCTTATTTTTAGAAATTAAATAACCGATTAAATACATTTTCTACGTCTAACCCAGGGGTGGGCAAACTTTTTGGTTAGCGGGCCACATTAAGTTCTATCATTTGGTAAGGGGCCGGAACAGGAGCCAATGGATGGCATGCTTTGGTAACCACGAGATTAGACCAATCAAATGACACACTAGATTTTAAACAAGCATGCTAAATGTTACATAAAGAGCGTTAAATTTCAAATCTAGCGTGCTAGGTCTGAAATCTAGTGTGATAGTGCTTAAAAACGTGCATTTAGCGGCGCTAGATTTGAAATCTAAGCACTTGATGTAACATTTTGGTTGTTTTAACATCTATCATGCTTGTTTACGTACATGTATTGGGGCCAATGGCTTTCCATATCTATGCACACTGTTTATTTTGACAACGTTGCGCATCACAGAGACACACATTTTAAAGAGAGTAGTGTTGTTGTTTTCTCAACAAAGCCTGAATCTAGAGTGCGCCATCTAATGAGGAAACATCAGAATTGCAGGGAAATAAGACATTAACAAGATTTATTTGATTTTTTTTGAGGTTTGATGGGACAAATTAAAACGTTTAGCTGGACACATATCCCGCAGGTCGTAGTTTGCCCATGGCTGGTCTAAACAGTTCATTTAAAACATAAATATAAAAAAATTACAATCCAAAACGGAACATCGTATTTTGAAGCTGACTTTTTAAACACAACTCATGTAATAAAAACACGTCCTAAAGATAATTAGATCGTCTTAAAACCTCATCTGCTAAAAAATAGATTCATATTACTTATCCTGCAATTCTTTTCAATCCAACTCTTATTTTTGAATTTGATGTAATTAGGACACAAGATTTCATCAGCATAACATATTTTTTAAGCGTTGCGATGTGGACTTCCTGGAAAATAAAAAATTGGTAGCCTGGTTTGTCGTAATGACTGTTTTAATTAGCATTTGTTGGACAAGAAAATAAGAAAAAAAAAAACGCCCACAAGAAACATACAAACAAATTTTTTTTTGAGTAAAAATTCCAACGTCGAGTGTTTTTTTTTTTTTTTTTTTTAATTAAAATGTTTTCATTTGAAATTAATTGACAACTTCTACTTTTTACTTCTCTGCCAGGCCGAAAGAGATTCAATAGAAACACGGCCTTGCACGTGAAACTGTTCCAAGGACAGTAATAAAACCGTTTGTGTTCTCCTCACTCACCTTCCTCACACATGCAGTCGTCGTAGCATTTGTTGTTGAGCCCTCTGTTGTGTGGCTTGCATTCATGTTGTCTGAGGTCACAACAGGATCCTTGTGCAAAAGAAAGAAAATGTGAATAAAAATCTATGCAGTGAGCGTGAACAAACATCAGCAATTACATTTGAGAATATGTTTTCTACTTGAATATACAATTAATAATCTAGAGTCCAGGCAGAAAGAGGAAAGTATTAAAAACTACCAGCTTCATTAGAGTTAATTAGATTGTTTCTTATTGAGTTTCGACACATTAAATTTTAACAGCTGAATTTATGTGCTCCCATAGCGACATTAGTGTTTATTTAGCATTTCCTGCTGTCCATGCTAATGATGTGAAAGAGATGAAATAACGTCTGACCGGAATGATTAATTCCAGATGAACACACAAAGATGTTTAATTTATACCAACCTGGGAGACAATCAAGGTGATGGTCACATGGTTCGATTCCATCTGTATCCACAGTCACGTTTCCACTGCTGAGGTTCTTACTTCGCCTCTTGTCTGAATTAATTCAGAACAATAGTTTGTTACTAAGGAGAAGTGATCAATACACAGGAACAAAAAAACATCATAAATAATCTAATGTAATGTTGTTTGGTGGTTATAAACTGTTACATTAACGTAATTTATGTTGTAGATAAAATATTTTTAATTGTGGATGACATAACACTTCATAATCAGTGCATTTATTAATTCAATGAATGATCATTTCTGTCCTCATTCAGTAGATATGTTTAGTATTTGTGTTCCAAGAAAAATATGGAAAATAACCTCAGAAAACTTTATTTAGAATTAGAATTACTTTAGTGATCCCACACGTGGGGAATTTGTGAGATTTATTCGCTTTGAGAAAAAAAAAAGACTTCAAGTTGACCTGCGGCAATGGAGGAAGCTTCAGTAATTGAAATAGAGGATTCAATCTTAATTTGATTAAATTACTCAATGTTGTTGAAGCAAGCGTGAAACAGCTCATTTCCAAAAGTTTCATTTACAGCATTGATGTGATTTTTTTACATTGCATTTTCTGTATTGATCGAAATTAGATTTTTTTTTCCAAAATCACCATGTCTTTCATGGTGTCCCACACATACATGTTTGATGCAAAAAAAATGTATCTTTTTTTTTTTTAATCAAACATTGTTCCTTTAAATTGTTTGTCTTTTCTTTTTCTAAATTAAATACTTATTTTTAACTTCTGGATCTATAGTAGCTGTTTTATTAGTTGGTTTTAGCCATATTGTAAAAAAATATATATATTGTGGGTCGTTCAAAACTATTTTAACAAAAGTCTGAAATAAATGAACAAAAAAGTCATTGTTAATTTGTAAGAGGTAATATTTTTAAAAAAGTCCAGTCCCAGAGGCTGTTTTGATCAGTCTTTATTTTACGTTAATGGGTTTTTGCTTCTCTCGGGTCCAGTGAAGCCAGATGAGGTGGGTCGGGCAACTGGTTAGAATGAACCCCAAACACCTCGCTGGTGAGGTGTTTATGGCACTTCCCACCCAGAGGAAACCCAGGAGCAGACCCTGGCCTAGTTGAAGAGACTATGTTCCACAACTAGCCAGGACATTGGGTAGTTGAGAGAGGCCTATGTTTTCCATCATAGGCTGTTGCATCCACGAGCCAGCCCCGGGTAAGAGGAAGACAATGAAATAGAATGGATCATTGTTTCAGATTTTAAAAATTGTCCGAATCTGATTTCAAACTCTTATTATGAGTGCAGAAATATTAAGATGTAGATATTCTGGTGGGTTATTATTGTTGAGAAACAATTTTCATTTACGCTGCAAATCGACTGATGTGAACCAATGAGAGATGTCTTCATTTTTTACAACAAATCAGCAAAAAAAAAAAAAAAAAAAATAGAAAGGAAAAGAAAAAAAGAAAACCATAGAGGATTTCTTTGTAATTTACTTCTATTGTGCCCCATTGCTTTCAATGACTTCCCAAACATCCAGGCTTTCTTCAAAATGAATCACCAGAACAGAAGAGAAATAATGAGACTAAAGTGCTAGTAGATTTCAGCCCGTCATCATTTATGGTAAGCGATCTATGTGGGAGATTGTTGCTTTTTCTTTGCAAACTTTAGTCACTTGGAGATTTTAAGGTGTGGTAATAAAACACATCATCACTCACATTTTCTCTCTGACATTAGAAAAATATTCATTGCAAAAGTCAGTGTGAGAGCAGCGGGAAAACTTGTATCAATGGTTGTGATCAAATCAGACTATCAAGTAGTTTATGGAGATTTGAAGCTGATGTCATTCTAAAAAAAAACAATTTCGCATATTCACTAAAAAAAAAGGCTAAAAAATAGTTTTTTTAAAAAAAGCAGCTCCAAAATGTTGTAACATTTTAAAAGCCACCTCAAAAAAGGTCACATCAATTTTTCTACTTTGGTTTGAGCCTTTACAAAAATGTCATGTGTGTGAAAAAAAGTGGTATTTTCTTAATATGCGTGTGCTTCATGAGGAAACCTGGATTTATTATAATGCATTTCATAATGTTGAAAAGAATAACCTGACACAATAAAATTACAACATACTAAAAACTAGTTTGCATACAAACTCTTACTGACCCTTTTTCCTGGAGGACGGCCAGGTGTCGACTGGTTTCATATCTTCATAGTCTGTCCAGTCAAAGAGTGCCATGTCCAACGTTGGCATCACCTCACCTGGTCCTTGTCCAAACTTCTGAAAAGGAAACTTTATAAATTAACCTTAATTTTGGCAACCTTTTATAACTTTAATTTTTTACGTAAATCAACAAAAAGTTCAAACTTTTTGTGAGTCTACAATTAAATATTAATTTATTTTAAAGATTCAACAAAAAGAAAGCTGATGATGACGAAGTGAGGAAGCAAAATTGGCTATGCTTCTAGCTTTCTTTCTTTCTTACATTAAAATTCTAGTTTAACTGCAGAGGCAACACGGTCACATCTGGTCCCAGTCGTTAGAAAAGAGGCTCATAGCAGCAGTTTTATTGATTTATAAAAACGCCTTCACAAGAAAGATGGCAACGCTTTAAAATAAAATAGATGGCTGCCCCCAAACCAACAAACAAATTAACTTCCATCTGTGTTGCTAATGTTTTCACAGTTTACAGGTTTAAAATTACAGCTCATTAACCACAACCTGCTAGCTTTATTTCTCCTCTTCGAGGATAGCAAGAAACCGCGTCTGCAGGTGATTACCCACCTGTAATGAATGTTTCATGTCTGTGCCAGTGTAAACCAAAAGCTAAACCAGCGCATATTCTTTTTATACTTTTGTTTTGATGAATTTACCTAAAAATGGCACACCTTCTGGAGGACCGGACCGAGCTTAAGCAGTGAGTTTGACACTTTCTGCAAATTTGGGCGTGGCAGAGAACAAAATCCATCGCCAAGAACAACCTGGCGTTCATTTGGTATTTGAATTCTGAATGAAAGCGCTCACAAATTTCCAAAACATGCATGAATGAAATAAAAAAAGCACTTCAATTATGACTTTGATGTGGGAATTACATTGTAGCGTACTACCCACCCTTTAAAATATAGGCTTTCTTTCAAAGGTCAAAAATGTGGTTCTGTTTCAGCTAATTTCTATCATTTTCATTTTCGGTGGAAAACTGCTTCGCTGGTGAAGGATGAAATGAATAATTCATTAAAAAAAGGTCAGATGGGCTTTCTTCTTTAACATTTTTCAAGGCAGCAATAACAGGAATAAAAACCATATTAAAGCAACAAAGTCAGTACAAGCAGCTGGGAGAATCTTTTCACTTCCATTTCTTTTAAACTCATTCCCAAACCATCAATAATCTCATTATATATACACATATGTACATATATCTACATTTTTTAATTAAGTGGGGGTTCAAGTATCTCTCCAGGGAAATACTTCATTTTGTTAAAAACAAAGCTTCTAATAGAACCGGCTCTACACCGGTTCCTTTTCACTCTCAGGAAACAGGCAATTGAAAATATCACTAAGATTAATTGCAAGAAGCTACCTGTTTCTGCTCAGGTCCTCATTAAAACCATCGACCGCAGACAGAAAATGCCTCCCCATACTCAGTGGAATACATGCTTGTTTTCTCAGTTTAGCTCAGAGTGCTCCTACACATCTGCAGGATGTTTCAAATAAATCTCAGTAAATCTCATTTTCAGCAGATGAACTGTCTCAGGAATATTAGACAAATGATGGAAGAGCTTAAAAGTAGAGCTGCAGAAATATTTGTTCATTCTTCCATTCATTCATCCTTCCACACATAACTACATACATATATGCATACGTACGTACATATACACACATATGAACACATAGTCATGTACAGATTTATTGATGACCAGCAGAAGACAGAACTACAAAATTTCAAAACATTTCAGTTGTCATGATCCCCTCACCTGCCGCCAGACGGAGCCCCTGGATGTTCCCCATCACCCTTAGGGACACCTGAGATTGATTCCTGATGCCACACATCTGTGGACTCTGCCATCTATTTGAGGGCAATCACCCCAGACTTCCCTGTCGGGTCATACAATCCCTTCCAGCCAGGTCTCCCTACACAGACCAACTCCCAGGTCTCCCAGCCCCAACTACACATTCTGACAGTAACCTTTTGCCATGCTACTGAATCTTTGTTTTTCTTTAATTAATAGACTGCCGAATTCAAACAAACCATGTTTTCTGTCTGCAATTGGGTCCTCCTCTTTCCACCTGCACACCGCTTCATGACACCAGTCAAAAGAGAAAAAGTGAACATATTTCCGTAGCAATTTTTGTATAACAAAATAAAACACTGACTCACAGTGATACTTTCACTACAATTTTTCAGTGAGGTGTTTTTTTTTTCCCCCTAGTTTTATTAGATGGTGTTTAAAGATACTCCAGATGTGACGGTTGGATCCATACACTGTCTTGACGTATCTAAAAAAGTTCTCTTTGCTTGCAATCTTTGCTGTACCATTGCTCATGTAAGAGCTACAGAAAAGTGATTACAGCAGGTATGCCACTGGATTCAGAAATCTGGAATTTTCCGATTGTTAGGAGATCCTTTCCTAAGATAAATTCGGATGCACTGGGAGGTAGTAAAAGGAACATTTTCACTTCGTTTTCACACATTGACATCCCTCACACAGCCTTTTAATAAGCCTTCTGGTTTCATCTGGGTTACCTGGGGTTTGGTGGAGGCTGGGGGCAGCGTTGGGGGATGCTCGTTTGTCACCGTGGTAACCATGGAGGAGCCCGATCCAAAGACACTAATGATGGGGGAAGGGGGTTCATCGGGTGGGGTCAGGCTGGATGAGGGGGAGGTGGAGAACAAGGAGGGGGAAGGATCCTGGATTTGGCCGCTGTCCTTCAGTGAGGAGCTCAACTCGAGCTCAGGAGGAAACCCTGGAGACGAACAGAGATGACACAATTTTATAAGCACAAAGTATCTATCTATTAAGATAAAAAAAAGTATTAACTCCTATAGATATCTAAATATAGATCATTCTATATGAGTGTATCTGGGCACATATTTTTCACTTTGTGGCTCATTTTGCTTCGCATCTTTGTTCTGTTGATCTCTTCATTCTCTGTTTTCTTGGCTTCTTGATTTCATTTTGCACTATGGCAGCTCCTTTTTGTTTCTTGCTTTCACTCATAGCCACAGAACTTTGCAAATGTCAGGTTTGAATGGCATCATAATTTATTTCAGACTCTTTTGTTTTGGGTCAAAGCAGCTATTGGTCTGTGAAAGTGACCTTTAAGTTACTTTCATCATCTTCTGTTCCACACAAAACACTCGCGATGAAAGAGACAACTGTGGCACACTTTAGGTCCACAAGCAGTGGCTTTGACAATGATTGGTTTATTAAAGTTTTAATAAGCAATGATGTCAGTGAGTCAGTGAGCCATAAAGTCAAACTAGACTATGTGGAAGTGTAAGGTAGGTTTTAAAGTGCATGTTTGTGCTTGGACCTAATCAAATCTCACCTTTTCTGTGGCGCCCCTTCTCACGTTTGTTCGCTTGCCTCCGTTGCTCAAAGTGGTGTCCATGCCCACCTCCATGCCCCCTGCTCTTACGTGTCCCAAGAAGCTGGTTTTCTTGGCCGTCAAATGGATTTTTTAAACCCGTCCGAGCTCTGTCTCTATCCCTGGGTCCCATCTCCACCCTCACAGGACTCAAACCCTCCAGCCCCATTCCATCATCCTCAGGCCGTGCCCAGGGATGCAGGGCCCTATGAGAGAGAAGCACAGCTCCAACTTTGGCAGGTCGGACCCTCTGACCACTCTGCCCTTTTAGGTCTCCGCTATAGCTGTGGCTCTGCAGAGCTTCTGAAGGATATTGCAGGGCATTGCTGCCACCTGTTGAGGTCTGTCCTTTTCTCCTTTTGCCCTGAGGAGCTCCGGATTCAGCACTGTTTGATGGTACCAGCATAGCAAAGAGGAGGGCGATCAGCAGGGTCCAGGAGAAAGACATTTTCTGCCTCTGTCAACCTGAAGGAAGACAAAACATATTTCAGTTTTGTACATTTACTGAAACATGCAACAACAGCTACTGTAGTAACTGTAAAGGATTTTGTAAATGAGGGATTATTCTGCTTTCATGGAGGAAAAAGGACCAGCTCTAATCTTGTTTGAGATCACAAGTAAAGTAGAATGAACATCAAGATAACAAAGGTGGCACGTATTCTTTTTGTGTGCATCAACCTAAAAATAACCCCTAATTGAGGGATGGGACTGAGCTTGAGCAGAGTATCTGCACAAAAAACACTTGCTGCTTACGGTTGGAATGTGGATTTGGTAGAGAACAAAATATGTGTCCAAGAACAACGTCCTGGCATTCAAATAGTTTCTGAATAATAGACAGAAGAGCTTGTCCGTTAATCACTTATATTAACAGGCATAAAGAAAATAAATAAAACACACATCAGGCAAGTTTTTAAACGTCCAGAAAGTTTTATTGCGTTAGATCTCCGGTTCAAATAAATAAATAGAGATTAATTAGGAGATATTTTAGTTATTTTACAGGAACTATAGTAAGTTTTCTTATTAAATACTCAAGAGAAAGAACAAAAATACATGACATTGATATCCGAGAACATTTCCACCTATTTTGCTTCCAGCTGATAACCTTGACTTATCTCCAACCTGAATCACCAGAGAACTGTTTTTTTTTGCTTCTATTTTTTACAAGGTTGTTTTATTTGGATAAATGAAAAATTCATGCATTCACTATCTGTCTCTCTTTTCATACACGTCGACACGAAGGCTGCAGACAATCCCACCTGAAGATTGGTACAACAAACAGGACAACGCAGCAGGTCGACAATTCTGGCTAAAGAAAGCGATCCCCTTTTATTTCTTTGTTTTTTTGTGTGTTTGAAGCAGAATGTCTGAAAATATCAGAATGAGCAGATAAAAAATTATATTAAGGATTTCTAAAAATTTATGTCTGTAAACATTTTGATATAAGTATAGATTTTAAGAAAATCCTTCTAGATTTTAGAATGTTTTTTTTTCTTCACTGCCTGATTGAATAATTTTCCAACCAGGTTGTAAATTTAAAAGGTCCTGCCGGCATTAACCAAGCATCATGATATACATAGATTTAAAGATAATTTAGAGAAGTTTAAATGAATGGTCCAAACACGTGTTATTCAGATTGAGCTTAGGAATATTTTATTACTCCCCTAATGGAGACATTCCCATTTCCAGTGGCGCTCCAGAGTTCAAAAGAGAGTTCCAAAATAGCTTCAGAATAGCTGCTAGGTGGTGCTGAGTTGGGTGGGGTGGAGCTGGAACAGCCCCTTGGTTGAACAGAGGGGGAACAGTAGCCCAGTGGAACAGAAGTGGAACAAAAGCCTGGTGGAACAGCAGCTTGATGGAACAGAAGCTTAGTGGAACAAAGGTGGAACAGCAGCTTGATGGAACAGAAGCCTGGTGGAACAAAGGTGGAACAGCAGCTTGGTGGAACAGCAGCTTGGTGGAACAGAAGCCTGGTAGAACAGAAGCCTGGTGGAACAAGGGTGGAACAGCAACTTGTTAGAACAGCAGCTTGGAAGAACATAGGTGGAACAGCAGCTTGGTGGAACAGCAACTTGGTAGAACAGCAGCTTGGTAGAACAACAACTTGGTAGAACAGAGGTGGAACAGCAGCTTGGTGGAACAGAGGTAGAAAAGCAGCTTGGAGGAACAGCAACATGGTGGAACAGCAGCTTGGTGAAACAGTCACAGTTATATATAAACTTTTAAGACTTATTTTAAACAAACATTTTTTTACTACGCGGTAAGCGCGAAAAGTGGACGTATTTTTTTATGATGCCGCGTACGGGCAAGAAGTCAAAGAAAGATTTTGATAACAATATTTAGAGAGCCTTAGAAATAGAAAGAGAAGCAGAATAAGTGTTCAAAATGTGTCCAAAACACATACAAACTTTTTATATGAACTGGAACTGTAATATTTTACAATTGCTAGATTGAAAAAAATAGGGTCAAACTTGTCTTCCAATCTGTTTCATCATAATCCTAACTCACAAAGAAATGTTTAAAAATTAATAAATAGATTGGCCGACATTTGTTCTTTATCACACTAAATCTTTCTTATTCTTCACCTTTGTATCTTCAGGTCTTATCTGAGACACCAGACCCCAAACGTACACTAACACTGCCTGTTCAGTGGTCTGAAGAGTCCTCCAACAGCACCACTTATGATAAAAGTCAACACATCTCCAGGGAGTGACTCAACTGAACTATGAGCTTTTTCTATTTCTGCATTTCAGGCACAGAGCCTCGGCCAATTGTGAATGAAATTGTCTGCAATCATCAAAGCGCCGGAGCGGAAACACATTTCCTTTTTTATTTCCACCTTAAGGCCCACAACCTCAGATAGAATACAGTTAGGCTCATTTCATATTCTGATTCATTGTCAGGGAAGATTTATTTGTATTCATAGTGCAAGTTTCAGCTGATGTTAGAGGGAGCAAAGTGTGTCGTGATACATTACCTAAAGCATTCAAATATCTACGGTCTTTATTTAATGCAGAGAAAAAATATTCAAACCTATGTGAGACTTAGAGTTAAATTTCTAATCATCTAAAATAAAGAGCTGGTATGAGTTACATCATTTAATTTTAAATAGACCTGAGGCAAAATGTGATCATTTAATTCTAAAATTTTATTGCATTGCCAAGAAAAAAAAAAAAAAATCCACCTGCTGGTCGTCTCATGGAATACAAGATTTACATTACAGCAGCTCAAAGTCAAAGAGGCCAGGCTGAGATGGTTTGGACACAGAGGAGAGAGAGAGAGTACATCGGAAGAAGGATGCTGGGTTTGGAACCACCAGGAAAGAGACCTAGCGGAAGGCCAAAGAGTATGTTCATGGATACAGTGAAGGAAGACATGAAGATAGTTGGCGTGACCGAAGAAGATTCAGAAGATAGGGTTCGATGGAAGAAACTGACTTGCTGTGGCGACCCATGAAGGGAAATGCCGAAAGAAGAAGAAGAACTGGAAACAAAATTGAGCGTTAAGGGAAACCCATAATTTGAATCACTTCCAGTTTGAAGAGGTTCCCATAAATAAATGGATGCATTAACAACTTTGGATACACCCCGAACAGGTCGCCAGTCTGTTACAGTGTCACACACAGACAACCATCCATTCATGAATGGATTTCATGAATGGGGCAATTTCATTGCCGCCAACCCACCTAACCTTCATGTTTTTGGAGAATGGGAAGAAGTCGGAGTACCCGGAGGAAACACACACATACATGGGGAGAACATGCAAACTCCACACAGAAAGGCCATTGCTTCAAGCCTTGTCCCACCCGAGACTTGAACACCAACCTTCTTACTGTGAGCCGACATTGCTAACCACTGTGCCATCGTGCTACCACCCTACAAACAAGTATTCCTGAAATACTAAAAAAGTTCATCAAAAATTTTGATATCACTATAAAAGAAATTTTATGAAAACGAATTACGTGTGCCAAAAACAACAAAAAGAAGAAAAAAAAAAATCAGTGGCAACTGTTTGGCAGCAAAGCAAAAACAAAAGCCCATAAAAAAAGAAAGAGTTTTAGAAAGTCACATAAAGACTACGACTGAGCTTTTCATAAGTAATTATTGGTTTTCAAGCATTTTTGATACACATTCTTTATTCCCATTCATCTATTTGAATCTTTTTTCCACTTCCTCGTCAATATATAACACAATCAAGCATGGTTTCTAGCTTTAGATTGTAGAAGATGTGTTATAGAATTTGTTAGTTTAATTATTTATTTATTGACTGATACATTCTTCACTATGTACACATGGTGTTGTTGTGCCGCCGTGGTGGGCAGGTCCTTTGTGTAAGAAGACAAACAGTGGTGCATGGCGTACAGAAAATCAATGAGCAAGAAGTATCGAGCTGTTGATGATGGTTGGTATGTGTTCGACCTATGTGTGTGAGATGGAGTTGGGGGTTGATAGGGTCTCAGGTCTTTCATCACATATAGTTGGAACAAAAAACCCTTGGGCATTCGTGAGATATTTAGAGGTTTCTAGAGACAAGACTCATTCAGCTTGTGTAGAAGGGAGAGGGGATGCTGGTGATGTCAGGGGAAATTTGTAGTGTCACAGCAGGCAGGAAAACCCGAGGGGATTTAGAAACAGGCTGTGTTAGCCGGCCTCTGGGAGTTCAACCAGCTGTGCTGTTTGCAAACAAGAGTGTGAGGGAGGCTGAGGAGATGAGATCTTTGTCTCCAAATAGGCTGCTGGAGAGTTGAAGGGGGGGTAATCATCTGTGTCACATAGTCTGAGCTGTAATATGTCTCCTAAAGTCACACCAGCAGGACATGATGAATTTGGATTTGAAAAGGGGTGCGAGCGTCATGCAAGATCAACTTTTTGGAGCTTTCTATTACGTTTGGATGTTATTCCAACATCACAAACAAACCGAAAGTGGTTTAATATTTCATTCATGAATGTTTGAGCAATTTGCAAACTCGCCACAAAGTATTTGGATACTATTTCGTGGCGACATTGTTCTTAGCCATTGATTTTGTTCTCCACCACGCCCACATTCTAACAATAAGCCTTTTCCACAAAGAAATTCCCAGAAAAAAAAATCTTTCTGAGTATTAAAAGTAACGTCAAGTTAAAATTTATGGATCAATTTGAGCGGTACGATATTCAGTACTAAACTCATGTAATTCCTCATATCTCTACATCTTATGAATCAAGAGAGATGATAATTATATTTTATGTTGACTGGTTCATGTTTCAGTTGTAAAATGGAGAAATCAAAAACCAGTGGGACTGACAGTGTCACAATCCCCCTTGCATGCCGCCAGAGGGAGCCCTGGACCTTCTCTCATCACCCTGATTGGGACACCTGAGGGTGATTATTGTGATGCCACACACCTGTGGACCATGCTGCCTATCTAAGGGCAATCACCCCGAATTTCCATGATGGGTCATCGTCATCCTTCCTAGCCACGTCCTCCTGGCTGCCTGACCATAAGTTTAATCTCTGAACTCTGTTATATCATTTGAACCTTTTGATCCTGAGTTAATCCTGTGCCCTTTGCCTTATAGGCTTACTTGGGTCCTCCTCCTTCCACATCACAACAAACAGTATCACAATGATACTTTCCCAGTCTGTTCTACATCCACCTCTTTGGTAAAACTTATACCCGTCAAAACAACTTCACACTGCATCTTAAACGCACGTTCACTATGCACATCTTCATGCAATGCTCTCACTGATTCGTCTTCCAAGTTTTCAGACCATATCTGAAACAAGCAGTATAAATAACCTAATAAATCAATCGTAGATTAAAAAGTGAGAAAAACACTATTTTAGTTTTCTGCTGAGAAAAGTTGGAACAGCTGCCTTTTTTTGCTGAATTTGCATGTTTTAATTGTTTATGCATGATTTATCTCCAGGTTCCCTGGTTTCCTTCAATGGGCCATAAACCTGTATGTTTGGTTAATTAGTTGCTCTAATTTTCTCCCTGTGAGTTGTTCGTTGTTCCTGATAAGAACTAGTAATTTGTCCACCAAAAACTAAACGCCCGTGGTGAAAATTGGGATGAGCTTACCTTCTCTGCAATGCAGAAAATAACTGCGGTATATGTATATATGAAAAGAAAACCTCAAAATATGTAACTATTGTATTTTGTTTTCAACCCTTAATGTGTTGTATTTAAATTATATCAACCTCTGAAGTGCATGCTTTTTGCAGACAATTTTTGTCAGTTATAGATATAGAAAAACCATTTGGAAAAAACAGCTTATGGTAAAATTTAAAGCCTTGAGAAAGATTGAAGTCTCAAATTGGACGATTTTATTCAGTGTTTCCACTTACATCAATACACACAAGCGCTGAAGTCAAGATGGATCAGTGAAAAGGTAAAATGAATCTTCATGTTTGTAACAGTTTGTCAAATTGTCTGTATTAAGAACACTTGAAAATCCCCTGGGTACAAGACGTGTGTAAATTGGACCATTTTTTTTTCTATAATCATGGGTACATACATCTTCTGAAAACGTGCTGCAACAAGGTAGCATTTATTATGAATAGACAGGAGACCTTGTACGGTATACTCGAGCCTTTATGAGCTTATTAATGTCTTCTATTTTGCAGAATACCTCAATTTTTTTTAAGGTTTAATCTTACCGATAGTTTAATTTTTGGTTGTAGCTCTTGTTTGATAAGAATTTTAACTGTTGTAACTTACATTACAGTTTTTTAAAAAACATTTTAAGCATTCTTTAAGAGTCTATGCAGTTTTAATTTTACTGTTGGCATCATAAAATACCAAAAGTTTGTTTATAAAATTTATATTTCATTACAGTTTGATGGTTTAAGAGACAAAACATCTTAATTAAATTGGGGATTTATTTTCATTAAGCTAAAAATAAGGCTTTAAATACATGTAGAAAAAAAATCTCAACTCTGTTAAGACCAAACGGGTCATATTTTCTGGTTGGTGAACATTTTACACACTTTTTTACTGCATTAAAAACCCCTCGGATTCACATTTACTGTTGATTTTTTTTTTCTATTTAGTCTTTCATTGAGTAGTTCTTAAAAATAAAAAATCAAGTAAACATAAAAAAAACAAGCAAAAGGGAAAATTATGTCATGCTTTAGCATTTTTGCTGAAATGTATAAACTATTCAAAACAAAATTATTTTATGTAAAGGAATAAGTTAACGTGGAGACTGGTGACCTGTTCAGGGTGTATCCTGCCTTTTGCCTTGAGTCATGCGGGATAGGCCCCAACACCCCCTGTAAACTTGTTAGAGATAAGCGGTTCAGAAAAAGATGAAGTTAATGTGGACTTCAAATGATAACTTAGTGTCCTCGGAGAAGACACCTAACCCCCCGTTTCTCCCACCATTGGCGCCGTCATAGATGGCAGCCTGCTGCGGTGTAGAGCAGCACACAAATTTCCTAGTCAGAGATTGATAAAGTATATTTAAAAAAAAAAAAACATTTCTTTACCTCATTTGAAACTACACTTGGCCAGAAAAGATGCACCGCAGCTCAAAATGTTTTCTTGATACATGAATCTCCTTTAGGTCACAAAAAAAAAAATATTTGCTTTAAAAATATACTTAAAAGAATCAATCTAGTGGCTCCTTAAGCAAAAACTGAACAATACAAACCTCTAAAAATGAATTTTACCCAAACAAAACAAAGACGTGACACCTTCATTGAAACAGAAGCCTCCCCTCCATCAAGTTCGACATTTGAATAGACCCCTCAAGTGAAAGGAAAAAAGAGTTAGTATCTGAACAGAGTGGCAACGAGCTTTGCTTCGCTCAGACTTTCATCTGCTGTTAACAGGTGGCCTTTTGACAAGACGCAGAGTGGGGATATTAACAGAGCACTCTAGGTGGTTTTCTGGGGTTTAAGTACAGTCTGTCGTGTACAATAAACAAGCAGAGTCTCCCATCAGCTCTCAACTGTTAGACAGAGTTGTATGTTCGAGGTGAAGCACAGCAGGAGCAGAACAACAACTGGATGGTAGACCAGACAGGTGGTCTGATAGCTTTCACTCCTAACCCAATGTCAGAGGAACATTTGAACGGCAACTAGAGATTCACCCATCCATGCATCCATCTTCAGTGGGCTTGAAAAGTCAGACTCTTTTCTGTGCACCTTCATTTTAACCATCAGAGCTTAACATCACAAGAGAAATTTAATTTCAGATCTTTCTATTTGATTTTTTATGCAGTTATTGAAGAACTCACAAAAAAATGTTGGGATGTTTTTTGAACAAGCAGCGTAACTCACATGATGGAAAGGTGCCAAATTTGAAGAATTTACCTATAAGTTATATTCTACATGCAATTTATCAATTCAATTCAATTCAATTTTACTTGTATAGCCCAAAATCACAGAATTTCCGTCTCAATGGGCTTCACAAGAAAAAGAGGAATGTATTAACACAAATACACAGCAAGAAAAATAACTAACACATGCTAACTAAACAAGACTAGCACATTAATGCACTTAGACTCTCATTCATGACCCAAAAAAACAAGTGAATTTTTGCAATTAATTTCCTTTTTTACCTATTTGAATATCTGACATTGTGTTGTATAAGACCAGCGGCACGGTGGTGCAGTGGTAGCACAGTGGCCTCACAGCAAGACGGTCAGGGTTTGAGTCCTGGAGTGAGGACGAGGCTTGGAACACCGACCTTTCTGTGTGGAGTTTGCATGTTCTCCCTGTGTATGTGTGGGGTTTCTCCGGATACTCCAGTTTCCTCCCACCCTCCAAAAACATGCATGTTAGGTTTGATTGGCCGCTATAAAATTGCCCCTAGGAATGACAGTGTGTGGCCCCGTGACACCAGGGACCTGTTCGGGGTGTATCCTGCCTCTCGCTTTGAATCAGCTGGGATAGGCTCCGGCACTCCCTGCAGCCCCATCAGGGATGGATGGTTCAGAAGATGAATGAACGTTGCATAAAACCATATCATGATTAGACGACCCAATAAATGCAGAAAGCATATTTTTAAATGCTTACTTTAATTAATAACCACACCTCACTTCAAAACGACCTCCAGGTTCCACACACCTACTAAATATGTCTTTACAATCACATGTTTTGCTTTAAATTATGAGCAAATTGATCTGCTTTTTTTTCTTACTGTCCTTTAAAACTGTATCCTCCCATAAAATCTAATTGCTTATCTCAGCCAGTTGGGAGGTGAGATGCAGGTAGGCACTCTATAAATGTTACCATTTTTTTAGGCTCAAATGAAACCATTTCAACCTTTTTTTTCTAGATTCTCACCTTTTAAACAGTACATTAAAATAATTAACTTAGTATTATTTGATGAGTAGACACAATCAAACATATGTCCGGTTTTATACCGGGTGTGGTGTTCTCGGAGAAAGCAGATGGATTTTTCTTGTGTCCACCGTGGCTCATATAATTTCCAGTTTGTGGGTAATAGCCAAGAACAAACATTTGTTAGAATCCTATAAAAGAGAGCAATGAACATGTCTGACATCTTTAGAGGTTTTATTATTCTCCGTTCGAATCATTGATCCGAATCTTGGCTCTTGGGCGAATGCAACATTGTGTTTATAGATGTTTGAGTAATGAAGGTGATTAAGCACTGCCATTTAAAAAGTGATAAAAGCTTAACATGTGCTTTTAAAGGGATGGAGAAGAGAAGCTAGAAGTGTGCTGCAATCATTTATATTGTTAGAAAACGCAACTTTGATGTGGGAGTGTGTGAATGAAGCTATTTTAAACACAATGAACAGCGTGAGATGGCCACCAGGGAGACATGAATCACAGTAGAGTGTGTAAGTATAAAATGATTGGTAATCTTAACATGAAATTGCAAAGGGGGCACTATTGAGGTCCTGGATGATTAAGTTCTGATGAGATCAGAGACCGTTCTCCAGTCAGCGCACATCTGAACTGTCCCGCAAGCTACACTGGTTATAAAAATAAAATTACAGAGCCCAAACTTGGACGGGTAGTAGAGAGGAGGAAGGTTAGAGAAGAGAGCCAACGAGGCGGAACAGGAGGCCACCCTGCTTTTAAACTGCTGCATGTGTGCATCTTTCAGCTTCACCTGCTGTGACACCAAACCTCCAGGAACCATCTGCTCCTGTTGTTTTATCTCTCGTAGCAACCGGCAAAACCAAAGGGAAACAGCAAACAAAGACAAGAGAAAAAAAAAAAAAAAACAAGCTGTTGAAGAAGAGCTGTCATGTCAGACAGGCCATCTTTATGATGACTCTCTCATTCCCCCAAGCAGAAACTTCAAAATATTCAACGGGTTTAAGAGGGAATAGTGCTTTTATGGGGTTAGAACTCTCATCTCATAGCACAAACAAAGTTCCTTTAGTTAGCTCAGAACATAATATTCACTGGAAAAAAAAAAGCTTGTAAATGTACATCTATTCAGTTTCACTTCAGTTTTTGACACTGTGATTTCCCCCCTCCTTTCGCTCCTCACTTAATCCCTGCAAGTGTAGATCTCGTTTGAAGCAACAGCTAAAGTGTAAAGTGCAGCAAGTTAGCATGGCCACCGTGTTTCTTTTATATTCTTATTTGGTACATTTACATAAAAATGTGGGGAGGGTGAGCACTACCTGAGGGGACGGACTGAGCGTGAGCAGAGCACGGGCACTGCTGCTGCAAAAACACTTTCTGCTTCCTGCTTACGTTGGACTATAAGTACGGCAGTCAAACAAAAACAAAGCACGGCCAAGAACAACTCGGCATTTGAACAGTTGACTGGATGGGAAAGGTCGCAAGTTACTCAAACATTCGTTTCGTTCCATTGTCTTCTGCTTATCCCGGGCCGGGTCATGGGGGTAACAGCCTTAGACGGGAAGCCCAGGCTTCTCTCACCCTGGCTGGATCCTCCAGCTTACCCGGAAGGATCCCGAGTCGTTCCCCAGCCAGCTGTGAGACATAGTCTCGGACGGGGTCTGTCTCTTGGTCTTCTCCCGGTGGGATGTGCCCGAAACACCTCATCAGCGAGGTGCTCGGGGGGCATCCTGACCAGATGCCCAAGCCACCCCATCTGGCTCTTCTCGACCTGGAGGAGAAGCGGCTCAACACCGAGGTCCTCTCGGATGGCAGAGCTCAAACATTCATGAATGAAATAGAAAACTACTCCAGGTTTTTTGGTGTTAGAATAAATTTCAAACAAGGTGGGAATTTCGCACAATATTCCATCTTCAATGGCAAAAATACACAGCTGCTATCACAAAAAGTGCACCTGTGTTACAATAAAAAAAAGAGCTCTGTAAAGACACTTCCAAAGAGTTAGAGCCACAAAATGCTCATAAATATGATCAGAAAAGCGAACCCCCTGAATGACTCTTTTGGTTGATACCTCTGCAGTACAAATACATCTGCCAAGCTGCAGCTCAGGCTATAAAAGTTCATTTCCTCAAGGGCCGATACTCCTGACTACAGCATTATAAAAGTGCTTTGTCTCCCAAACAATATAAGTGGGATTCACACATTGACTTTGGGGATTTTTCACAGCTTTTAGGTGTGTGAGTGGGGACATCTCTCGGGAGCTGCATAGAGAGAAATAAAATGAAGAGAAAAAAAAGAGAGAAGAGGCCATAAGGAAGGTCCATCTGTCAGTAAGTGAGCCAGAGCAAAGGGGGTGAGGGGCTGGATCTGATGTGCTAGTAATGTGGTTGCAGGTATAACAGAGTCAGAACAAGAGAAACACCATCATCATCATCATCGTTCGGGACACAATGACACCTCTTTGCTATAACAAGCAGTGCCTGCACACAAACGCACGCTCGCAGCAGGGAAACCTCCTTCAGACACTCACATGGAGGCTCGTTGCAGAAAGCACAGCAAGAGGCATCCCACTGAGAGGAGCGAGAACGAAAGAGACAAAAGGGAGGAGGGGAAGCAGCAGGGAGTGAGAAACTGAGAAAAAAAAGAGAGAATAAGATGTAAAGCAGAAAGAGAGAAAAGGGAGAGGAAAAGAGGGGTGGAGGATTTATTCCTGCTAAATTAAACCAAAGTGTTTTATTTAGAATCTTTAGATCAGAATCCTTCGAACCCAAACAGGGCTTTTGGATTTTGTGAGCAAGGACTGAACTTATTCTTTGCTGACCTCCTGAAAGATGGACACCTGCCTGTGTCCGTCTATGGAAATATAAAGTCCCACCAGCAGGTGGGAAATCCCTCCTGTTTATAGACGATTAAATGAAGCATGCAAACTAATTACATGAAGCCAAATTTTCTCCTTTTTGAGGCACTGAGAAACACCAACTGGCTGCCGATTTAAAAATTCATATCAAACGTAATTAAAAGCATCAGTTTCCTATTTGACACCATACAGTTGAAGAAAGATGGCTTTCGGATTATCATTTCTTCAGGATTATAAGAATTTATGTGATTAAACTCCTCTGTGATGGGATTAAAATAAAATCCAGAACAATCTTGGAGTTTTTACAAGTAGATCTGCATCTTGGTCGGAAATGTAACCCAATTTTGATCAGTCTTTGAAAATTTTTCATGCAAACCCAGATTTGCCATCTATTTGTCTTGGCACGGCTCTCAATTAAAAGGAATTTTAACATTAGGAACCGTCAAAAACTTTTAAAAAACTCAAAAGTCACAAAAGAAATTTTCTCACTTCCATTATTTTCAATTTTTTTCAATAGAGTTTTGTTTCAGCCTGAGATTTCCCTCACTGTGGGGTCTTTCACGTTCCTTCCAATCCTAACTCATTCCTACTTGCTGATAGATTTGCTATGAAATAACATTAGGTCATAATTAAGACAAGAAAATTGCAGCTTTCCAGCATGTTTTAGTTGTAATTAGAAAGTGTCACACTTCTTGTGCTGGTTCGCTCTCTTTCACACACTTTCACATCACGCTTCGAGCTGCTGCAAACAATGAGCCAACAAGAAAAGATAATCTCCCATCACATCTGATTCTCCTCACCATTCATCCCAATATCCCTTTGTGATCTGCTCTTTTAATGTAAACAAGCATAACAGCAAGTGACAGAGACTCCGCTAAAGTTATTCTAATTATAAATCCAATCTGATTTTCCAGCATCAAATCAAATTGAAATGGATGTTCTCGTACCCCCTAACTAATGCATTTGGCTTTAACAAGATAAATTCTTTCTATTTTACCACTGAAACAAAAAGAAAACCATTGGCAATAATAAAGTTATCACCTTGAAACAATTCAAGTGCTCACTAATGCGTTTTTACGCACAGACAGAGATTAAATGCTCTAATGGAGATCATCGATTGTTTGAATTAAGGGTGATAAATCATTTTATAGATTTTTTTTATGTAGCCTTTCACAGCAGAAAAGCTATAAAATAATCTAATCTAATGCAGAAAAAGAAAATAGAAATGTTTAGATCGCACAAAAAGTCCCAAGAAAGAGTCCAGATTTCAGTCAAATGTCACTTAAAATGTGCAAAAAGAATAATTAATTCTAATCATTTAACAATTGTATTTCTGCAAGAGACAAAAGTGAAGATATGTCTTACTTGGTGATTGTTTTCTGATGTTTTCTTCTGGTTTTTCTTGGAGCAGTAGTTTGTTTCTGTGGATCTCTGCAGGATGCAGACACACAGATCAGAGCAGGTGTCTCCTCTGGATGTGCACATCCACACTCTCCTCCGCTTCTTATGGAGGAGAATCACGCGCGCTCCCGAGTGCGCGTCCTTGGCAAGGTTTGCGCGCACCCGTGGAATAGTGCACACTTTAATTCAGACAAGTTAAAGTGCTAAAATCCCAAACTATAAGCCATTTTTTTACAATTGTGACCATTTTTTTTAGAAAAAAAAAGACAAATAACATGGCCATTACGAGGAGGGGTTTGGAAGGAGTGTGTGTGTGTGTGTGGCTGTGTGTGTGTGGCTGTGTGAACGTCAATGCATGTGTGCAGTGTTTTGTGTGTGTGATTTTTAACATATGTTGGCTTTTACTTGGTTATTTTTTAATCTGGATTTTAATGTTTGACTTTTTCTTTGTTTTGTTTAACACTTTGTGTAACTTTATGTTTAAAAAGTGCTTCATAATTAAAGTTTGATTTGACTTGGTTTCAATAACATTTTAAAAAAAAAAATCATTTCTATCGTATAATGAAGAAGACACAAAACAGACTGGCGACCTGTCTGGGGTGTAACCTGCCCCTCCTGTAATCAGGCAGGATACGCTCAGACGCCTCCTAGCGACACTGTCTGGGATGAGCAGACTTAAGAACTGACTGAAGAACACACCCTCTCTGGCTTTTGTTATTGTTTTATTTCAACCTAAAAATGTTCAGATTTAATCACTGCGTATTATGGGGTGATTTTTAAATAAAATCTTCTCAGATAATTTGACTTTTGCAAATTGATGTCTGCATAGTGGAATAGGGGTGAGAACTTTGACCTCAGAGAAAGAGGTCAGGATTCTGATTGTCCTTTCTGTGTGGACTTTGCATGCTCTTCTCGTGCCTGTGTGGGCTTTTTCCAGGTACTTCGGTTTCCTCCCATCCTCCAAAAACATTGCCCACTATGAAATTGCCCCTTAGAATGAGTGTGTGTAAAAGCCTGTGTATGGCCCCACAACAGACTGGCGACCTGTTTGGGGTGTTACCCTGCCTCTCTCCTGTATGGACTCCAGCATCCCCGCAACTCTATTAGGGAGAAGCAGTTCAGAAGACGAAACAATATGACCACTTGGTTGTTAGTAAATGAAAATATAAAAACTTCCTCTTTCATTCTACTTCATGGTTCTCGACCTTTTCTATGTACCCTTCGTTCTAGTGACTTGTCTTTACGTTTTTTCTGGACACACTTAAAAGAAACTTTAATTTATGCTGGGCTGTAAGCCGCATTTCAGGTATTGACTAAATAATTGCGCCAATATGCCCATTCACAAGTTTAAAGCAAAAAAAAAAGTCATCCATGAATGGACTTAATTTATTAGATTGAGACTAAAAGCAAGGCATTGTCTTTGCTGCCATAATAATTGAGCATTAGACTGAGTAGAAAAACTCACATCAGAAGATTTGTGGTCACAGTCCTGAACATCAAATGTTTTTTTATCCAAATTCCCAAACATCATATAATTAATAACTTGTAAAAAGCTAAATGGATGAACATAATCAGAAAAAAACATGCATTTGTCTGAGTTAGCCACTGGGAATTAACAATAGACTTCAGGCTAAGCTGTGATGGATAATCTGTAATGAAAAGCCACAACTAAATCTGAAGCTCTGTGAGACCGCAGAGTATCCTTTCCAAGGCCATTGCTCTGTGAGCCGGTTGTGAGTCGGCTGATTTAATACAGTGCATTTGCTGAACAACTGAATACAAATCACTTTAGGGGATTGGTTGACATTTAAAAACATAGTTTACTATTTTGTTTTTGTGAATCCGCAATGAAGAAAAAAAATTAATTGGAAAGCAGTGAAAAAAAAAACCAAAACAAGATAATGGCCTAATATTTCAAGTCACTTCTTCCATTTAGAGACACCAAGTTCTGACCAAAGACATTACTGGTAGATACAAAGAGCGGACGAGGAAAATACGGTGCACTAGGATTTTGTCCTTTGTTTCCGTTCCGTATGTTCCAGGGCTTGGTCGCGGGGGCAACAGCCTCAGATAGGAAGCCCAGGCTTCTCTCATCCAGAAGGATCCCGATTCGCCACCAGGCGGTCGCTCTCATGCGCCACCCTCAGGCCTGGCTCCAAGGGGAGGTCCCGGTGACCCGCGTCCGGGCAAGGGCAACTTGGCCATGCTTGAGCTCTTCATAGGGGTGTTTGTTCCACGCTTTGTCTGGCCCCTCACCCAGGATCTGTTTGCCTTGGGGGACGCTACCAGGGGCGTTGAGCACCGGACAACATAGCTCCTAGGGTCATTGGGGCAACCTCTCCACCATGATAATGTGACGGCTAAAGGAAGAGTAATTTTGTTTCATTTGGACATACATTTTTTATTAATCACTTTATAATTCATGCCTCTAATTGGTTTATAATGGTTTACAAATTGGGACGCTCTTGCAGCTACTCACAAAGACTCCAATATCATGTGTCCCCATGAGGTTTCTTTATTCCCACGGTTCTTTAGAAGGTTTCCATCACCAAGAAGGAGGGTCTAGGAACAGGGAGTCCTTGTGTCGTTTAGTTTTCGTGGGCTCATTGTGCATTTCGGTTAGACTAATTGTGTGCAAAACCTTTTGGAACTACTTTGTTGTGTTACGGAGAACATGAATAAAATTGAATAACTGAGAATTTTGAATTCAGTGAAACTCATAATGAATTCGGGTTGAAAACCAAATACTGAAGGGTTAAAATCTCTCAGTGAAGCTTTAAGTTTAGACTTTCTGTAAAGTATTTGGAAGCTGTTTGAGTACTTCTGTAAGGTATATGTGTCATTTGATGTGGAGTCCCGCTGTGGCCTCAATGAAAACTAAAAATACTTTGTTATCGCTCGTCGTTTGAAATGATGGCATATTTACATGAAAAAGGCTTCACATGTTGTTACATGTCTGGATTTAGCTGCAACATCAGGTGTAGATGCTACATGCAAAGTTTTCTTCAATGCAAACTCTTCTCATTGATGTGATGCTCCTCTTATAGGGATACTGGAGCAGGCGTCAGATGAGATGTTACATCTATGAAAATATGCAAATAAAAAGGATACAAACTGATATCAATTTAAATATAATGTTGTCTAACTTATCCATTTTTTCAGCAGTAGTTTTCTTCAATTGCACTTATTTAGATCCGAGTAAAAAAAAAAAAAAAACAGCTCCAAATAAACATTTATTCCATTTTATTGTATTCTGCTTATCCGGGGCTAGTTTGTTGGGGCAACAATCTCAGACGGGAAGCCCAGGCTTCTCTCATCCCCGGCTGCATCCTGTCATAAGGCAGAGTGCAAGTGGAAAGCGGACGACCCAGTTGCAGACAGAAAACATGGTTTATTTGAAGTTGGCAGTCTATAATTACTGTTGAAATAAAAACAAAGTTTCAGTGCCATGGTAAAAGGTTATTGCAAGAATGTGTAGTTGGTCAGGCAACCAGGAAGACATGGCTGGAAAGAAGTGTATGACCCAACAGGGAAGTCTGGGGTGATTGCCCTTAAATAGATGGCAGGGTACACAGATGTGTGGAATCTGCAATCATCCCCAGTTGACCCCAATCAGGTCGATGAGAAACATCCAGGGCTCCCTCTGGCGGCAGGAGAGGGGATCATGAAACATTTTCCAGCTCACTCGGGGAGAATCCGGAGGTGTTCCCTGTCCTGATGTGAGACATAGTCTCTCAAGCAGGTCTGGGGTCTGCCTCTGGGTCTCCTCAGCTGAATGCCTCACCAGCGAGGCATTTAGGTGGCATACTAACCAGATACCCGAACCACCCCATCTGGCTTCTTTTGACCCGGAGGAGCAATAGCTCTACTCCGAGCTCCTCCAGGATGGCACTCTATCTCTGAGTGAGAGTCCAGCCACCCTGTGGAGGAAACTCATTTATTAAATTAATAATAAAACATTTATTAATTGAACCAATTGAATTTAGGGAAATATTCAATTTTATTATAGTAAAAATAAATGCAATAAAATGACAGTTTTCTACATTCTTCTGCATTTATTTCGCATCAACACCAAAAATTGCAACTTAAACTTTTCCCTCATTACAAAAATTTAACAAAAAAATTAAAGAAGAAACCATAACCACACCAAACACTCTCCAAACTGCAGCGTTGACAGAAAATAGCCTGAATGTGTTCCCATAAACACTGCTGATACACACAGTATCGTATTGTGCTTAAGGCCACCTGATCAATTAAAATTGATGTTTTTGTTAGACTAAGTGACAAAAAGTCCAGCTGCAGTGTGCTGAAACCAATGCTAGAAGAAAAGGTCTTTTGTGACGCTTGTTTACTGTAACTAGTGTAATTAGTGTTGTGCAAACCGTCGTGGTGTTTTCTCAGGGCCTGTGTGTGCGTGTGTTAGGACCTCCGTCTATAATTAGAGTAAAACAGTGAGAAACATGCAGGGGAGGGTTTGTGCTGCGGCAGAAAGAACTCTATAGAAAATTGTATTTGTGACTTGACACAAGTGTTTTAGGTGCTTTTAGAGCAGGAAGGTTCTGATAATACGGATTGGACTGATGGTGAAGGACAAATGATGCGCCTGACTGAGAAAAACAAATGTGAACAAAACACTTTACCTTGGTATGATTCAGTATTACATTCTATCCAACAACATGTTACAATGAATAAAATCAGCAGAAAAGAACTCAAGGAAACTACAGATTTGGGCAAAAAATGAACAACTTTACGATTGCATTTTTCAATACAGCTTTATCTTATCCCAATTTATTTTCTGAACTAGAAGAGGATGGGGAGGCTATTCCAGATAGACAAGCAGGAAGTGGAGTACACCTTGCACAATCACCAATCTGTCACATAGCCACACAGAAGCAACCAATCGATCACGTGTAAACTTAGAACTAAGGGCAACTTAAAAACCAACTAGGTATGTCAAACCAGAGCAGGAACATGCTTGCATGACAGCTTCCACCATCAGCTTTGATTGGGATACTTGTTGAATGTCAATCTCTAAGTGTGTAGGTAAAAAAATTATGAAATGAAGTCTGTAATGTCAACTCAGTGACTTTCACATTCTATATAGCGAATACACAGACCCTCTTTTTTTTTCTTTCAAAAAAGCATCAATATAGTAACTTCTTTTGGATATTTTTGGAACCTGTGACTTGAAAACACATTGTTAAGTCTGAAATCAATAAGCAGCGCCTGTTGCTGTTGTGGCCCCTCCCCCTCGAAAGGCATTGTGTGCGTGCAGACAATGTCAGTGAGCGTGTGAGAGAACTTTGTTTGTGTTTGAGGGAGAGCAGAATTTGTCTGTGTGTGTTTGTGAAAGAGGAACTTGTCTGTGTCTTTGAGCGACAGTAATTCGTTTGTGTGCGTGTGTGTTTGAGAGAGCGTGTCTTTATGTGATATCTAATGGTTGTGCAACAAAACGTGTTTTTTGGGACAAAAAAGGTTGGGCACACCTGCTGTAATGTATTCCTTTTCAGTAATGCAGTGAATCACTGCATTACAAAGAAAAAACTAACAATACATTACTCATTTTAAACTCAGCGACACAAGCGACATGCACAATAAAATGAAGTGTTTTGACGTGGCATGCTATGGTGAAAATAACAGCTTAGTGTCTTTGTCAGGTTTTGTGTGAGGTTGCAGACACAATCGCAGGACAGCTGCAGTTTTAACAGGAAACAGATTTATTACTCGAAATGTCTCCAAAACAACTCTAAAAAACAAGGTACTATGGTCAGTCACAAAACATCTCGAGGAATAAAAAACTAGGAAAACCTGTAGTCTAAGAGAGACATCAGCAGACAACCAGCCAGGCAAAGAAGCTAAGACAAGACACACATTATTTACAGTCAGGGGGAGAGAAAATGAGACACACATGAGACACATTAGGAAGGGAGCTGGCAATCACCAGAACGAAGGGAAACAGGAGGAAGAAAACTTGAGACATCTGAAACGAGAGGGAAGTCAGTATTACAAAATAAAACACAAAATAAACCTGAGTATAGCAAAACCACCAACTAAGATCAGAAACCCTGACAAAAATGGAATTACGGTGGCAACCTCATGTTGAGCAGCATGTGCACTACTTTTTCTCTTGATATTCATGTTGGTATCTAATTAATCTAGTTAAAAGTTCTGTAAAAGTTCATTTAAATATTACAGTATGCTTTTCATAAGTTGTGGCATTACTTTACAAGCTTTTATTTGATTTGTACTGTCTTAGATTCTATCAGCATCCTGATTATTGAGGACGCTGTACCAATCCGTCTGTCAATCTCCTGCTCCATCCTCCCCCCAGTTGTGAACAAGACCCTGTGATACTTAAACTGTGGTTTGTATACATGGTATTTGCATAGCGTTTATTAATGCACTGGCACAAAATAAAAAGAATTTTAAATGAAGCATTTATTTTATGAGTAGATGATAATTTCTCTCTTATGCAGTTTATGTTTCCCATGATTGGGAGCAGTGGGTCTCATGAGGAAAAGCCTCTAAAGTAACATTTAGCAATTAAACAAGTTTAAAATATGGATGTCAGTGATCACTGTGATGTGGCTCTCTAGAGAAAATCCATCCACAGAAAACACACAGGAGATTTTTTTTGTATGAATCAGAAAAAATTGAACTGTTACAAGCCAGATAAAATTTGGCCAAAATATTCTTAATGTTTTTGAGAAAATTGGAGCAAAAATATAAGTAATTGATGGTCTTTTAAAAGGTAAATAAATGATTTATGATCTTCTTCTTAATGTATATAAATTAAAAGGAAATAGACGGTAAAACATAAAACATTCCTTTTTAAAATTCTGCTAATTATCTATCCACATGAATGTTTAAGTGACCCCTGCTGTGAGGAGACTGAGATATTGCTGAGTATTCAACTGTTGATGAACCAGCTCGTGAGTTTCATTCAGCCAAGAGTTTACAATGAATGTATAGGAATAAGAAAGATGACATGGTAACGGAATAATACTGTAATCAGATGTCATCACCTGCAAACAGGCGTGCTTCAGATTTGTTGTGGTGTGTTTTGGCACTAACATGATGCGGGGTGGAAAGCAGGCAGACCTCCTGTTGAGTTCTCCTCAACATGATCCACATCCTGGTATGTGGTCTGACATCTACCAACCAGGATGGCAGACTTAGAAAGCGCCGGGAGCAGGTTTCCTTTTAAATGTAGGCCATCGCATCTCATTTCTCTACAAAACTCAAGTCCACACATAAAAATGAACGTAAACCAGAAAGAATAACATAAAAGTTTTTATTTATTTCAAAGTGATTGTCAGAAGAATAATACACAAAAATTGTGCTTAGTGTGCATAATGACAGAAACACAGTTAAACTGTGTATTTTCATGTGAGTTTACACATATATGCACACTTTTGTCACATATTTACACTTTTTTTAAAAAAAACCCACAGTTTTGCATTGTGAGTCTGCATTTCAAGAACAATTATGTTGGAGATATTTCTAATTTTTTTTTGGTTTAAATATAAACAACAACATCCTCGAGCCAACTGATTCATTTCCGTATAGTGTTTGTTAAAATTAGGTGCTGTAATTATTGTCCTCAAATAATTTCATTTCATTTAAGGATCAATTATAATGTCATGTAATGCAATACAAATTATTCATGATCATGGACCTTACAAAACATTTCACCTGAAATATGTGATGTGTGCGTTTAGACACGAAGCACCTCAGGAAAAAAAAATTATGAAGATATTTCAAATTAGTAAAACACTGCCACCTTGTGGGGAAAAAAAGAATGATTTTTTTTTTCTTCTTAAACTTCAGATTAAAATATAATCCCTCATTTTTCAAAATATGGAATAAAGAGAAATTGTCTTCAAAGTGGTGGTAGAGCGTTTTAAAACAGGATATTTTACTGAGGAAGCTTTCAATGACTATTTCGGTGAATGGTGCTTCTATTCCGTACAGCTTTAAGGCACATTAGTTACACTGAAGTGAATGTGGAAAGACTTTTCTCTCGTTGTCCAACACACAAATACATTTGCGTGCTGCCAGCAATTTAAAACTACAATTTCAGCTGCTGTAAAACAAAAAAATTAATTGATTACTCTGAGAAACGGTGGGCAGTAATGAGCCGAAACCAGTTTGTGTCAGGAAGGATAAAAATTCTTATTTTATTTTATTATGAGGCTATGATGCCTCCTGGACTCCCTGAACACCGGTGAGGTGTTTCAGGCATGTCTTTTCGCGAGTAGATCCAGAGGCAGACCCCGGACGTGCTGGAGAGACTGGCTCACAGCTGAACAGGGAATGCTTCGGGATCCTCCCGGGTGAGCTGGAGGATGAAGGCCAGGGTGAGAGAAGCTCTGGTTTCCCGTCCGAGGCTGTTGCCCCATGATCCGGTGGTAGACAATGGAACTGAATAAACAATGTAAAATCTTTAAAAGCCTGCAGCATTTTTTTCCAGTCAGACATTCACTCATTCGTAATGTGAAATCTCCAGGTTTTTTGTTTTTTTTACATTTCTCTGGCTCATGATGCAGAGATGTGACTTTCTTTTCCAGTGGGTACCTCGTACTTGAAGACCACACTGAAAAGTTTCCCGCCCAGCCGGTCGGCCAGCCAGGAGTTTTTGATGACGGCCATCTTCAGGCTCTCGCAGCTGAGCATGGCGTAGTAGTTGGTGTGGATGGCTCGGCCCATCCCTTCAATTATCACAAGGTCTGTTTGTCTCTCACGCACGACCATCGCCAGCACTTTGTCCAACCGGCTAGAGAAAAAAAGAAAAGAAAAAACTTTTCAAAAGAAAAAAAAAAAGTGCATCTACAAATAAATTTCTTTCAATCGAAATAGGTAAATAAAATAAATTATTTGGAGGTTTTATTATTAAAAAAAACACCTGACAGAAAAATCAGATTCTCTAGAAAAACGAGTTGCTAGAATTTAGTGGCTCGTTTTTTTTTTTGTTTTATTTTTAAAAGAGTGTAAATCTAGCAGCTTTTTCTAGTGTTATAGAAAATTTCTGGAGTCTCTAATATGAAAGCACGTTGTTATGCCTGTTCTTAATGAGCAGTGCCTGTTGCTGCTGTGGCCAGGATTTTAATCTTTCAGTTTAAAAATGAGGTTTTTAATATTAGAGATAAATAAACAAACCTTAGATCCAAACACGGAGAACTGGAGCCACTTTGGACCAAAACCAGTCTGTCCTCACTCAGACCAGCCCTACACACGCACACCAGGTATATTGATCAGATTTGTTGTCGAGAACAAGGAACACACTGCGTTTCTCACTCATAGAGACTCACCGAATCACTGGATCCATGGCAGCGATTCTTTCAGTGAGAATCTGAAGTTCACCGTTTGTTACGTCATTTAGAGCTGGACCGGAGTTGCTAGCCAACACAACCTGTTAAAACAGGGGATATCATTTACACCATTCTAAATATTGTTTTTTTTTTTTTTAAATAATCAAGTTTCTCACTTCTGTTCCCCGAGAAAGAAGCTCTCTGACAAACGGCATGACCCCAAGGATGATGTCCATTCCACTGTTATCTACAAAAAACAAGGCACACCTGTGTGGAGGACCCTGTAAAAAAAAAAAAAAAAAAAAAAAAAAAAAAAACGAGTCAAAAACTTAGTCTCTGAGTGTCTAACTTGGCTAAACGTTCAGAGTCTGACCTGTAACCTCGCGATCCACTGGTCGTAGGCGTCAACAAGCCACGGTCGCTCTAAAAAGAACAAAGTTATTTACTTGTTGAGAAACTAAAATTTTAATTGGATGTGTTTTCTAGAAGAAAAGTAAAATAAATAGAAACGTATTTGATCTATAATTGATTTTCCCAATGAGTAAGGAATTTGTTTTTTCTTGTTTAACAGAGCTGTTGATCAAAGCAGTGTTTAGACATTTGCTTTTTAAAAAAAAAAAAAAAAAAAAACATTAAAGAGAGTTTTATTGCTTTACATGCTCAAATTTCTTCTTCAAATTTTTTTTTCTCTTAGGAACCAAAGGATTACTCTCATAAAGAAAAGCACATGGATACCTTCCAGCTGTCGTTTGGCTTCCTCAAATCCAAATTCAGGATCAGACTCCAGAACGCTGCAAATACCAAGACAAAACATTCAAAATCAGATTAGTTTCAATCTAAAAAAATATGGTGTACCAAAGTAGCAACGGTGTCACAAGACTTCCTTCTTAGTTGTCCTCAAAAAATAATCTTCAAAGTTAAATTTAAAATGCTTCAGATGTTTAAATTTAGTGCAGAGTTTTGTTTTTTTTTTTTTTTTGGTGGTGCTTTTTCTTTTATAACTCACACAAAGTCAACATGTTCTCGTTTTTAACTTCAAAAAGCTTTTTAAAAAAATCTTCAAAAACTGCTTTCACTCTGGCTGCATCCTCCAGCTCACCCGGAAGGATCCCAAGGCGTTCCCCGGCCAGCTGTGAGACAGTCTCTCCAGCTGGTCCTTGACCTGCCTCTTGTCGAGACGTGCCCGAAACACCTTACCAGCAAAGCGCTTGGGAGGCATCCTAACCAGATGCCCAAACCACCCCATCTGGCTTCTCTCAGCCCGAAGGAGTAACAGCTCCACTCATAGCCCCTTGAGGACGGCAGAGCTCCTCACTCTATCTCTGAGTGAGAGCCCAGCCACCCTGTGGCAGAGGCTCATTTCATCCACTTGTATCCGTGATCTCATTCTTTCGGTCACCACCCACAGCTGGTGGCCATAGGTGAGGGTGAGAACGTAAATCGACTTGTAAATCGAGAGCTGTACTTTTAAGCTAAGCTCTTTCTTCAACACGACGGACCGTCGCACCGTCCTGACTATTGCGGACGCCACACTGATTCATCTGTCAGTTGTAAACAAGCCCCCAGAATACCTAAACTCCTCCGCTTGGGGCAGGACCCTGTCCGTGACCTGCAAAGGCACTCTACCCTTTTCTGGGAAAAGAACCATGGTCTCAGATTTGGAGGTGCTGATTCCCATTCCAACCCCTTCACACTCTGCAGGAAATCGGTGCTTACTAATCTACTTATTTTAATCTATAAATGACACATGGAAACACCCAGAGCCTTTCACTGGTTTGTATTGATGGGATGGACTCCTCCCAACATGAGCATAGTTTTTTTTCCTTTTCATTTTAGATGAAGAATTGTTCTGCATAATCAATAAAATGTTGGAATGAGTCTCCACTTACTCTGACACTGCCTTGGCTCCCCAGTCAAAAACATTTCCAGCCAGAACGCCCCGGATCAGAGCAAACTGTTTATCCTCCCAGCTAAGCTGATCCAAGTTATTCACTGCTTTCAGGTAGTATTTAAGAGCCATGTCATTCTCCCTCTGTTTAATCTGTAAAAAACAGAACACTGCTCACTCAGAGACAGTTTACAGAGAGTTTCAAACATGAGAAGGCGGTTCATTTTCAATGTGAGATGACAAAAGACCAAATAAAACACAAAATCTATCGGTGAAGACCAAACCACAACAGCACGGCAGACGAGAACACAAAAAAGAAAAACTGAGGATTTCATAGAGTTCACTCAGACCTTCGAGTAGGGATCAGGAAAGTTGAACTCGTTTAAACAGTGTTCCCTCGTGTCTAACAGACTTCTGACAGTGAGGGATCCATAAGCACTAGGTGAGAAGAGAAGCACTCTACGTTAGACAGAGAGAAATGTACAAACACACACAGCTGGGACAGCGAAATGCTTCTTTCAATTGGATTAATATAAAAAAAAAAAAAAAAACTAATTCACTAAAAAAAGATCTTTTGCTATTGAATTAAACAAGAAAAAGATTTTTATGAGATTTTTGTGAAGACATAAAACTACTGCAGACAATGAAAAGAAGAGATTTAGTCTGAACTATAACAGACAGAAAAAACAGACATGGGTAAAATAACTCTTACAATGGTTGATGTCGGAGGGTTTGAAGTTTATGTCTGTATTTCTGACTGAACTTTTCAGCCCTCTCCGCTGCCTCTGGGATGTCGGGCTGACTAGCTACTGCTCGTTTCACCACCTGAAAGAAAAACAGAAATAACCCTGTAATAATTAAAATAATACATTGAATTTATACGGCGCTATTCTGGACACACAAAGACGCTTTACATATGTATTATTCATTCACTCCACACGAGGACATATTACGTACTTTTTAAATAGTTAAAGGTTTTTTTTCTCCTGTTTTGAAACAACTGTGAAATAATAACCATGGGAAAGAATAAAAATACCCTACTAGTTTAAAGCTATAGCTAAAATATGTGTGTTGATCAGTCCTAGTTTAAGTCAATTATCTCAACATTTTGAATATATTTGTTCTGTTCTGTTGTCTTCCCATTATCTGAGGCTGAGTTGTGACCCGAGATAATATGTTTAGTGTCATATTTTTTTATTTTAAAGTCATAAATGAAATCAGACTTCTACTCCATCAGGCTCCAAAACCTTCTCGTCCTCATGAAGAAGGACTTTTCTGCCAACTTTAGCGGTTTTAATACACATAACTATTTTTACTAGCGCCATAAACTACTTCCTGTTAGGATTGTTTTGCCCCGCCTCCTGATCACACAACTACTGAGCTGATTGGCAACTCTCATCAGTTGGTTGCTCAGTCACTGTGAGGGATGGAGTGAAAAATAAAATCGAAACTAATTGCGATTTCGAATTGATATTGCTGTATTGAGAAGACCTAGATTAGCCAAAGTCCAAAATCCAAATCTGCTTTAACATGCAATTCGTAGTGAGAATTAAAAGTTTATTTTGAGTACAATCATTGTGTGATGTGTCATTATTGTAAACAATCATACCCTACCCCATTTAATGCTTCTTCAAAGCAGTAAAGCCAGTATTCTCTGGCTGTAGCGTCTTCTGTGAGGTCTACTGTATCCGGGATGTAAGAAGATGGGTCCTGAAGCAGAGGCAGGTTCACCAGCTGCCTCTCCAGTCGGTCCATTTCCAGCAGATCAAACTAAACACAGAGCGGGGAGAAAAAAGCTTTTTCAGCTACTTACAGCTTTTTTAAAAGTCAAAGTCTATTTTTTTTGTATTTATTTAGTCACACAGTGTAGGTATAAACTTCTTCAAAATGAACCAAACTTCACCCAAGTTGGTAGTCATTTTATTTTTAAAAAATAATAATTGCACAAAGCTGCAAGAAAATAGAGCAAAGAAGGAAAGTAAAGAAGGATTTACTCGAACAAAACGCCGACTGAACAAAAAACAATCCTTTAAAGAGGTCAAGTTTATCCAAAACAAGTATTGTGCGTTTATAAGATGATAATTCTTAACTTAATTTTTTTTATTGTACTATATTGATCCCTCAATGGGGGAATTACTTTTTGCTGCATTGCACCGCAGCCACGATGGCGTCAAATGTGGGGGAAACTATGGGGTTAAGTGTCTGTTTCAGGAACACCTAGGCATGCGCCCAGTAGGAATTTAACCGGGAACTCCTGGTCCAAGGACGGACATTCTACTACTTAGCCGACACCTCCCAACACATGGTATCTTTTCTTAGCGCAGAAATTTTTTTCATTCAGTCACATTCAGAAAGAGTCTATATTTTTTTACTCAGTTTCAGTTCTGTTTTATGACGCGAGTGGGCGGGGCATTGGCTCAGTGGTAGAATGTCTGTCCATGGACTGGAAGTAGCCAGTTTAATTACAACTGGACCCATGCCTAGGTGTTTCTGGAGCAGACACCTAACCCCATAGTTGCTCCTACCATTGGCACTGTTATGGCTGCCTGCTGCGGAGCAATGCAGCAAAAAGTAATTTCCCCATTGAGGGATGAATATAGTATGGAGTGGGCAAACTTTTTGGTTCACGGGCCACATTGAGTTCTGATATTTGACAAAGGGGCCGGTCAGGAGCAGATCGAGGGCATGTTTTGGTAACTGACGAAACAACAGTGACGAAACAACAGAATTGCAGGGGAAATAAAACTAACAAGATTTATTTAATTAATTTTTTCAAGTTTGCCGGGCCGGATTAAAACATTTAATGGGCCACATGTGGCCGGCGGGCCAGAGTTTGTCCATGCCTGATATAGTACGATAAAAATTAAAAAAATGACACCGAATTCACCCAATCTTGCTATCTATGTAATCATATTTTTTTTGTAAAACCATAAAGATCTAACAAATAAAAAGAACACTCAAATAATTAAAAAACACACAAAAAAGCTGGTATTATGCATCCTAAACATTTTATATTGGTCATTTAATCAGAAATTAATTCAGACGTGGACAGCAGAGCATGTGTTAGGCTTTAAGTAAAAAAGAGGCGTGAGCATAGCGGTGTGTCTTTAAACTTAAAAAAAAAAAAATCCAAACAACAAAGAAGAGGTACTTACTGGAAACTGAGGAAGAGACTCAAACAAAACAAGGTGTGGAGGAAAAATTAAAAGAATGATTATCAAACCAAGAAGACCGACAACAAGACGAATCAGAAAATGATTGCATGCTTTTATTTATTTTTTTTTTAAATTACATCAAGTGAAATGGAATAAATTAAGAGCCAACTGGTTTTGGAAAATAACTAAAAGTGAAAAACCACTTTGATGTGAATGAGAGAGACAAGATGTTAAAAAAAAAACTTACTGTTCCACTGCGAGCGCGTTGCATTGGGTACATATCTGGAGAAACGCTCATCAGACCTGAACTTCCACAATAATTTTCGCCCCAGCTGTATTGGTTTGGATCTAAACATGAGAAAATATGAATCATTTATGACACATAATTCTGTTCTGTCAAGTTAATATTAGTTTAATGTTAGTAACCTATTTGAATTTTGACAACAGTTCATAGATCTTTTAATGCCGGTAAATTCTATCTATGGATTAAAACAGAAACACGAGATAAAAAAGACTAATAAATTATTTATCCATCTGGTTTATCTCAGTGAACCAGAATCTTTGTGTGTGACTCTTTTGTGATAACGTGAAGCTTACATGTACACTTTAGCCAAAGCTTGACCTGTTCAACTGGTTTAATTTAAAACAACACAAACAAGTGAGAAATGAGTAAGAACCCAGTTATGTTCTTTCAGTCCACAAACCTGAAAACTTCCTCTGTGCCTTACCCGTGCTCATTCAAACATGAAAGTTGAACATGCATGCATATATGAACATCAGCCAAACTTTCAAGTCTTAATTGTCTGAATTATTAATCATCAATAAATCATTTAGAGCTTTGGATTTGGAGAGTCACAATGTCATCCGAAATACAGGAATAAAATTGGATAAATATCTAAGTGAAAAGTTGTAAGAATCAATATCTTGCAATTCCCAAGTGCTGTTGCGTTTAAAGAGGGGGTACTCCTGCTTTTGGGTTAGGGTTGATTCTTATCTCATGGCATTTCTTTTTACCCTTTTACTTGCCCCAAAAAATTACGACAAAATGTTAATAGATTTATTAGGTTTTACTTTAATTTTTAACACAGAATTTTTCTTTCTTCTTGCTCCCTTCTGATTTCTTCCTACATGCTATGTGCATGTGACAGTGCGTAAAAATATTGAGGCTATAAACCTGCCTCTATTATGCAAAGTTGGCGCATATTCATTTATATTCTTATTTTTGGCACATTTAATAAAGATGTAAGGGGAGGGACAGCAGTATCCGAGGGCGGGGGAGTGTGTTCACTGTTCTGAAAACACTTCCTGCTTATGTTGGATTGTGGCTGTGGCAGAAAACAAAATCCATGGCCAGGTAGACAATGGTGTTTGAAATGTTTACACATACTGAATAAAAAAGGTCACAAATGACTCAAACATGGATGAATAAAAAAAATTAACAATGTCAGGTATGTTTTTTGCAGTGGGATTAATGTCCTAACACCAATTTCCAAAAAGTGGATTTTGCATGAGACACTTTGTCAAGAGAAAGAAACAATATATTTGTTATTCTTACTGTCTTCTTCTGCTCCTTTAAGAAACGCTCCAATGGCCCCGAGATAGCCCTCATGTCTGAGAAACAAGGCCTGAACTTCCCCCTACAAAAACAAGACACATGAATCAGGATCACCAGGAAAACAGTGAAAAGTTCAAATGATAACACTAATAACTTTATTTGTATTGCACCTATTACGTAAAAAAAAATCCAAGGTTCTTCAAAGCAATAAAACCCACTGCAATATATTACAATAAAAATAACAGCTTAAGACATTTGAAGGGATGAAAAAAATAGAAAAAAAAGTGAGAAATAAACAGTTAACTCAGATAAAAAAAAGTTGTTTAAAAAAAAAGTTATTGAATTGTAAAAAAAAAAAAGAGGATTGTGTCATACTTTTGTGAAAAAGTTGATGCTGTAGGTGATTGTGTGCATGGTAACCGGGTGTCCTCTGATGAAGAAACCCCCAAAGTACACCCGCGATAAGTTGTGGATCTTAGCGTACAGACAGGCCAGCTGTCCGATGTCGTTGCTGATCATGTGCAGCAGGCTTTTTGCCATGTCTTCTTTGGAGAACTCTGCAAGACGAGCCACATAAGAACATGAATGTGTTAGAGCTGAGAAAGTTGCCTAACTTGGAACATGAATTTTAGCCGTAATCCCATTTCTTTATTTGGAAAATTGCCACTCCTTTATTTCTTAATAGTTACACAAGAGTCAGGATACAAAAGACATGTTGGTGTTTGTGTAGTTCTACCAGATCAGCAACATGACTCATCGACATGTACTCGGTCTACATGTATCACATGAAACACTATGTCATGCTTTGATCATGAAAAAGTTCCCGCTGTGAGGTTGGAGAACTTAAAAAACTTCATGGAAAACAAACCTCACCCTTATCAGCAGTTGCTGATTTCCCAAAACTGCTTGCAATGAGATCTCCGGTTAAAAAACCATAAGGACCTCCGTAAATATCTTTGACGAGCATATCTACACTGGTGTGCTGCCCTTTTGAGGCCAACTGCAGCAGTTCATCAAATCTCTAGAAGCAGAAATAGAATCTTGTTAAAGATGTAAAATAGAATAATGTTAGGTTGTTCAGGTTGTTTAAGATACCTTTGTTTTAGTAAGCAGAGCTCCAAGACCCCAGAACGTTCCTCCACCAATTGAGCTCCCTCCAATTCGCTCAAATTTGTCCTCTGATTCAACCTGTTGAAAGAGTTAAGTATTACATTTTGATTTTCCATGAAATACTTATAAAAAAATTTGTGGCATCAAGGAGGAACGTAGATCAACATTGATCGTTCCTACCCTCGGCCGCTTGCATTCGAAAGAATGAGATTGCAAATGCAAGCGGCTGAAATGAGCTTCCTCTGCAGGGTGGCTGGGCTCTCACTCAGAGATCGAGTGAGGAGTTCTGCCATCCAAGAGGAGCTCGGCGTCAAGCTGCTCCTCCTCCAGATCGAGAGAAGCCAGATGGGATGGTTCGGCCATCTGGTCAGCGCCTCACTGGTGAGGAGTTTCGGGCACATTCCACCGGGAGGAGACCAAGAGGCAGATCCCGGATCCGCTGGAGAGACTATGTCTTACAGCTGAGAGGGGAACGACTCAGGATTCTTCCGGGTGAGCTAGAGGATGCACCGGGGTTGAGAGAAGCCTGTGCTTTCCCGTTTGAGCCTGTTGCCACGCGACCCGTCCCCGGATAAGCGGAAGATGACGGAACGGAACTGTGGCATCAAAACAAGATTTGGGTCTATTACCCTCCCAAAATTAGACAGATTTTCCAATAACACAAATCAAGATGTCAGATATTAATATCAAGAAAGGTCCAAGCTGGCAATCACAATGCTTTCTAACAACATTGTATAAGTTACTTTATGCCATCCCGTAATTAGCTATGTGATCGTTTATGTGTTTATTGCACCTTAACAACCTGCCTTCTGGTTACTGTTTACATTTGCAGCTCGTGGGGTATTTCGTTTGTGTGCTTGTGAGATTAGATTAACTCGTAGTAAAAGAATTAGAGATTTAAGTGTCTTATGTGGTTGCTTCAAATCAGACATGGAAACCTGAGGAGCTGAGCTGAGGAGAAGCTGATGAGTCACAAGTAAATTCACAAGACATTTTATATCAAGACATAAATAGAAATGTTATCCTAAGATCCTATTAAAATCTAGAAAAGAGAAGAAGAAATAAGCATGTAGTAAATGACTGTCTAATTGTTAGATCGATCAGAACAGACAAATTTAGACAAATCCAGGTTAAATTTATGTGCACGACATAGTCATTTTAGCAATTAACTGTCTGAATGAACCAGCTAATTATCCAGATTATAAATATCTAGCATTAAACAGGCAATTTTCTCATCAGCCACGATCCAATTCACGTCATTGTGATATTTAGAGGGGTAAACAACTCAAATTTGTTTGGAATAATTCAAACAACACAATATTTGAAAAATTATCAGATAACAGATAAGCCCAGCTTCAAATGTTGATCATTACCTTAACTATGGAAACCCCTGATCCGATGTTTACAAGCAAGTAAGGAAAGATGTCTGGATTTGTCGTCTGAAAGCGGAATTCGGAGTCAGCATGCTTGGCATAAACGAACGCCTCGTGGGGTATGTTTCTCAGCACAAAATTACATCCCTTAATAAGGCAGGTCATCTCTTCCTCTTTGTCTACCCTGCAAAAGAAAAATCTGGTCAATTTAAACGAGACAGGTGATGTTACCTTGAGGACACACTTAATACAGTGAGAAATTAATTCTGCTTTCACTTTGTACATACAAGATATATTTATGTAGCACTTTTCTGCATGCGTTGGTAATCATAGTGCTTTGCAGTGTAGCTCACATTCACCCATTCACACACACCATCATAGCTAATGATAGAAGCTGCAAACTACCATCAGGAGCCATTGAGGGTTCGGTATCTTTCGCAGGGGACACCTTGGCATGAATTTAAGGTGGGCAATCAAACCTGCAACCCTCAGGTTACAGGACGGTCGCCCTACCCACTAGCCATGCTTTCTCACCAAGTAGTTTAGAATACTCCAGTAAGTAGTGTTTAGCATACATGTGGTGCAGAAATGATTTCTGGATGGAAGTTGAAACGTCTCGATCACCAAATACACTGTCCAGAAGACAACTTTGAAGTCTTTTTTTACATTAATTCTATTAGTCTTATTAGTTGTGTAAGGGCTTTTCTAGGACACATCGCACTGTATGTAGGTTCTTTTGGACTATTGTTGCTCGAAATTGGCAAAACAAATAGAATCAACCGTTCAGCGCATGAAGTTTTTGTGATTGTGTATATACTTGTTTGCACAACTCACTTCAGCCCCAGTTTTTTCTCTATCAGCTCCTTGAACTTGTGCGCCCCTCCACCAGTTGCTTTGATAACTTTGGTTTCTGTGTTGACCAGATGGTCTTTAATAAAGTCCAAACATGTTTCAATGTAAGCATTTTCAAACTTGATGAAGTGCAGACGTGCAGTGACTTCTTCCTGGACTGAGATTTCATACAGTTTATCACCATAAGCATCCTGCAAAAACACAAGACAGAGAACCTGATTATCAATATATGCTAACATAGTGTGACAGCTGATGATCACTACATGCTAACATAGTATGACTGCTGATCAAATTAAACTTTATTTATAAAATACTTTGCTAACAAAGTTTTGCAAAGTGCTGAACAGAAAAATAAAAATTTTACCAGCATTAAAATCCAGATCATAAAAAATAAAAATTTAACAAACATTTCACATAACCCTACACTTCTTCCAAATCCCCTCACCTCCCTCAGCCTTTTCCTAAAAACATGAACAGACCCTGCAGCCCTGAGGTCCTCTGGCAGGCTGTTCCACAGGTGAGGATCGTAATGCTGGAAGATGCCTCACCATGAGTTTTTGTTCTAACATTTGGGATAACTAAATAACAGGCATCAGAGGACCAGACTGATGATCACAAAATGCTAACAAAGTCTGACTGGTGATGGTCACAACATGCCAGCATAGTCTGGCTGCTGATGATCATCACTACATGCTAACATAGTCTGACTGCAGAGGATAACTTTCTTACCTTAGTTGAGTGATCAAATGATCGTACTTTGGCCACCTTGTGCTGGACGGTTGAATAGTAGGCTAGTTTAGTTAAGGAACCACCTTGGTTTGAAAAAAACACAAGCAGTAAAACTCCATTAAGAAAATGACTGCATGAAATAAGATGACAACAGCTAGCATTAGCCTCAAGGACTTGTTGAAGATTATCAGCTTGTCTGGATCTTGTTCTCTTTAAGAAAATAATCCGAAAAGTTGGCGTATCTGTGCAATAATCAAACTGCAACAAAAGACAGTAAACGTGAGTTTAAGAAGCAAACGTTTTCATCGCCTTGTTTACTTTTAGTATAAGTCATGTATTATTGTTACCAAGCTTTGATAATAATCCTCTCACAACTAGGAATGATTCTTTAAAGGTCCTAGTTACCTATGTCTATAGCGAACCGCTTTGCATTCTCCAAATTACGAAAGATTTCGTCAGGAGGGAGGATAATGCTTTTATCCATGGTGTGAGTACTCGTGTTGCTGTCATCTCGACTACATTCCGCCATGGTCGAATGTGAACTGCCTGCGTGACGTCAACACGCAGCCACGCAAAGTGTAGAAGGCGTGGTCTCATTAAAATGCGCTCTTTTGTCAACACGTGTGCTTTTAGTTTTGTAACCATAACAACCATTAAAGCGTTTAGATTCTTTTTTCATTCCTTTTCATTTTATTTGTACAGTATTGTAGTTTTCTGAACGGGTTTTCACAGTAAATTGAACAGAAAAAAAATCACAAAAAATTAGTTTTAAGATGAACAATAGCTTAATTCTTGAACTAAACAAAGAACTTCCCCGCCCTTAGACTCTCCTTCTTGGTTTGGAAAATTTTCTTTTAAAAATGGCGGTGGGAGAAAAAGAAGTAATTAATTAACTGACATAACTATTCTTGAATTTCACAAAATTTCTTGCAGGAACTTAGAGGATCTATCAATGTGTTGCACTTTCTACAATTATTTGAACTGTTACACATGTAACTAACGAGAGTTACAATGTCACTAGCTTTCGGTGTGGAGCTTGCACATTCATGTTGGGTTGCTGTGTCCCTTTAAATGAACCCTGGGCATAAATGTGTGTGAATATTTGGTTGCAGGGAATCATAACTATATGATTCCCTGCAACACAGTGGCGACCTGATTAGGGTGTACCCCACCTTTTGCCAATAACCAACAACCCCAGCAGGGATTCAGCAGTTCAGAAGATGAATGAATGAATGCCAATAGAATTTACCTTTCCGACTAATGTTTCCAAAGGTTTTTTGTTTAAAACTGTTCTGATTTTTTTTTAAATGTCAATTTTAAAGTTACTTGGCTAAAAAAAATAAATGTGTCAAACTTGAATTTGAGTGAAGAGCAACAACCTAAGAATTGAGAAATAGACAACGGGATGAATCAGGCAAGTTGCTATCTGCTATATGCTGGCCACTAGAGGATAGTGGTCAGCCATAAAAGAGTCCTGATGTATAACACACACTTACAAACACTATTAAAAGCCTTTTCTCTGTTGTGCTTTTACCACTACAGACCATTACATCTGCAGACAGAGGAACTTATTCTGTCACTTTAATCTGCTTGAAAGAGGCAAGGCAAGTTTGTTTGTTGCACAATTCAAACACAAGGCCATTCAATGTGCTCTACAAGACAGAAAAAATGCAAATCATAAAATATAGAATAAAAATGTTAAAAAAAGGATTAAAACAGTGATTAATCTTCAGTCAAATGCACAATTAAACAGAACTGTGCGTTTGACTGGGAGGTGGGGCGGGGGAGGGGTTATCTAATCCAAAATATGTACCGCAGGACACGAGCCGATCGTTTCTGTTCTGAAATCCGAGATTTAAACTTTGTCACATTAGAGGCCTGTCTCAGAGCCTCAGGAAGTTTGTTCTCCACGATGAAAGTGTGCAAAACCGTGATAAGACCGGCCATGCTGTTTGGTCTAGAGATAGTGGCACTGAGGAAAAGACAGGAAAAAGAGATGGAGGTAGCAGAGATGAAGATGCTGAGGATCTCTCTGGGAGTGACCAGGATGGACAGGATCAGAGGAACAGCACATGTTAGAGGTTTTGGAGATAAAGTCAGAGAGGCCAGACTGAGATGATTAAGACATGTGCAGAGGAGAGAGAGAGAGAGAGAGTACATAGGAAGAAGGATGCTGGGCCAAAGAGGACCAAAGAGGAGGTCCATGGATACAGTGAGGGAAGACATGAAGATAGTTGGGGTGACCGAAGAAGATGCAGCAGAAAGGATTAGCTGGAAGAAACTGACTTGCTGTGGTGAGCCCTGAAGGGAAATGCTGAAAGGAGAAGAAGAAGGAGTTAAGTCCTGACTCTAGACACCAGCAGGAGGCCGGTCCCAGAGGTCCTCAGAGATCTAGATGGCTCATAAAACACTAAGATTTCACACCGAAACACAAGCAGACCAGCTTTGAAGTCTGTTCTCTGAGCCACAGGAAGCCAGTACAGAGTCGCAAGCTCCAGACTAATGTCATTATATTTTCTGGTTCTGCAGCCTTTTGAATAAACTGCAGCTTTTTCAGGCATTTTAATTCAGACCAGTGAGTAGACTGAGAGGACCGAAATAGTATTTAATCAGTTTGAAACAAATTTTCCATGTTTGCATGAGAAACAACCAGAAGAAAGCAAACTAAACTTCCTTCACGGACGCTGCATCGGTCCGTCGTGGTAAAAAGAGAGCTGATCCAAAAAGCAAAGCTCTCGATTTACAAGTCGATCTACGTTCCAACCCTCACCTATAGTCACCAGCTGTGGGTGGTGACCGAAAGAATAAGATCACGGGTACAAGCGGCCGAAATGAGCTTCCTCCGCAGGGTGGCTGGGCTCTCACTCAGAGATCGGGTGAGGAGCTCTGCCATCCGGGAGGAGCTCGGTGTCGAGCCGCTCCTCCTCCAGGTCGAGATGAGCCAGATTGGGTGGTTCGGGCATCTGGTCAGGATGCCCCCCGAGCGCCTCGCGGGCGAGGTGTTTTGGGCATGTCCTACCGGGAGGAGACCACGGGGCAGACCCCGGACCTGCTGGAGAGACTATGTCCCACAGCTGGCCGGGGAACGACTTGGGATCCTTCCAGGTGAGCTAGAGGATGCAGCCGGGGAGAGAGAGGCCTGGGCTGCCGCTTGAGGCTGTTGCCCCCGCGACCCGACCTCGAAACAAGCGGAAGATGACGGAACGGAATGGAAATTCCTTCACATGTTACCCTCATACCATTCAGTCACCAAACCTTGCACATCATGGAATTAAAGTTATGTTCAATAATATTTTACTAATGGGGTAAATGTGTTACAGTAATTTGATTAAATATTCAAATTCCCATCAATAAAAGTGTCCCCCTGTCAGCTAACTTTTAAATATCAGGGCGGAGAGTTAAGGTCCCATGGGATTGAGGGAGTTAGATGGGGGGACTGTTCAAGAAAAGAAAAAAAAACCCAAAGCTTTGTTTGAATGTAAGAAAATAGATACCGAAAAGGCAAACTGCTGTCTCAAGTATATTTTAGTGGCTGAGAGGTACTAAAAACCAAGTTATAAATATTGTAAATCTATTGAAATATTCAGCTGAGTTTTCGTGGTGTTTTTGGTCTTGGGTACTCTGGATTGTTTAAATATCTGCTAACTTATCAGTTAGGGCAAAACAACAAGTAACTGTTGAGCTGGAGATAGTTGCAGGGTGAATTATAATGAGCCTGTAGACCATTATTACACACCAAGACTGGTCAAAACAAGATGCTCATGAAAATTGGAAGTCCTCGGAAGGAAACCTCAGTTTGCTTTGATTTCAGCATTAGGTTCAGGCCAAGAACTAAAAAAATCAAGAACTATAATTTTCTTTATGAGTATCATGAATGTTAACATTTAAAAAAAAAAAAGGGAAAAACAAATGTTATAGGATGTAAATTAGATGTTGTACTTGTCAGTGAAACATCTAACTGCTAACCATCCAAATGTTTGTACAATGGGCATTAGCCCAGATAATCACAGAGGTTGTATTAGGAAGAGCATCTGACGCAAAACTATGTCAAATTCAAATGTAGATAGATAGATTTACTTTATTGATCCCACACTTGGGAAATTTGTATAAAGACTTTTAAGTGACTTTTAATGATCATAAACTCTTGTAGTTGTGTTATTTTTTAAAAAAGGAGCAAAATAAGAAAAAAGAATAAGACACAGAAAATAAAAAACGGCAAATAAACAAAAAAGACCACAGAGCCTCTGTAACAGGCGTCCTTTAACGGCGCCATCTTGGAAAAAAAAAAATGCAAGTCAGGATGTAGATTTTAGAACTCATTCCATCGAATCAGGCCCTATTTTTTATGACTTATATTGATTCTAGCTGATTCTGCATTTTGCATTCTAGTTGATTCTACTTTCTCAAAACCAGAGAGAGGTGATGGAAACTCGTGCTCGTGAATAAGGTGCGGTTCAAAAAAACACAAGATCACAAAAAGTCTTCCTATTTTGAGTTTTAAAGAGAAAAATAATTTTGTCTAGTGGAGAGAAGAAAACATATTAAACACCCTTAATCATGTATAAAGAGTAGTTAGCATGAACAAAAATAAATTTCAACATTGGTAACAGGCAATAAATGCAAACAATAGTATGGGATGGTTGTGCACAAAACAAAACAAAACCAGCTACGTAAAAATGGAAATTTTATATGTATTCTAACATATTCTCTGACTTTGAACAGACTTTCTGTTTGTAATAAAATAGGAAAACATTAATCATTTCATATTGTACTTTCTTTATGTTTAGACCGTTCCTGAGTTTTAACTCGTTCATGCACAAAAACTTTTATTGGTGCATCTAAAAACAGACGCTAACAAATCTCCATGTTCTTGAAATTGTGAATTTTCTCATTCAATGGGAATAAACCTTACAAGTTTGTAAGATTTATGGTCTCATTGACGCCAAATTTTTTTAAAATTAAAACACAGTACTTTTAAGGGTGTGTGTGTGTGATTGCGTTTCAAAGATCCGTCTTCCCCAGTTTTCACAAAAACATCTTAACATTTTCAAAGCTTATGTTGGACTTTTTTTAAGTTCATGGATCTCATGAATGACAGCCATCAGTTCACACATGTTTACCTCGGTTTATTTAAGAACACAAATAAATTTTATGCATCTGTCACAACATTTAGCAAGCATCTTTAAAAAGCTTTGTTGAGAAGTTGACACTTTTTGGCATCAATCAATGCAGAAAATAAGAACAACCCATTAGACAAAGTGGAAATGAAGTTGGCAAATGTTATTGAGTTGGCACCCTAGAAAGAAAAACTGAAAAAGAAATCAGAGAAAAAAGGAAACCAGTAGTGGGGTAAAAAAAAAAAAAATCTACCCCCGAAGTGTGCCAACTCCCTTTTGAGAATAGTCAGGTGCTGGTGGGGCTGAAGATGCTAATCACACTCAACTGTGACTCTCCTTCTCGCAGCTTTCCCACACTCGGTCCATTGATAGAGCTCCTGCTCAACAATAGACATGTGCCTTGTTAAATGCTAATTCATCCACACACAAGCAGCTCCCGGCGGTCCCCCAGGGGGAAAGTTTGTTGTATAGACACTCTCTTCAATTAGACAGAGAGAATAAGAGAGATGAGCACAAATATTTTGGCTGGGGTGTAACTTGGCTGTTGTCAGAGAAGAATTGCACATTCTAAGTCTGATTTTATCGACTTTTTAACAGTAATTGTTTTTTTCTTTGCAAATGTGTTCCTTTCCCTTCTTTTTTGAACAAGAGACACACTTTTATCCAAAATTACTGTCTTACTTTGGTTCTATTATTTTTTGGGATAGACATACATACGTCCCACACTAAATAAATCTTTGTAAAATACACCAGTTTCTGATCATTTTTCTAAAGATAAGTAACAGGGATATTCATTCTGAGTTTGGTTTCTGGCATCTTGTTAATAATTTGGAGGGATGTTTAATTATGATAACCTAACATGAATAAAATATAGCACATATAGGAACCGAAGGCCTACATTATATATTTTTACCAATCAACAATATCATTTTCAAAATTATAACTTTAAAAAGACTTTACTTCTTAAAGACTTAAATGAAGCATCCAGGCCCAACACTACTGAGAAAAATATGTAGCTCTTTAGAACCAGTGATAAAGAATTTACCCCCCTTCGTAGACATCTTTGTCCAGTCCGCATCTATTGTCCCATAGGGGCTCTGTGAGTGCGTTTTCTCCAGTTTCCCACACTCTGTCCATTCACCGCTGTCAAGAACAAAAGAAGTGTGTCTGGTTGCACATCACATTAATTATGGAGTCAGTTTACGAGTTTGGTCTCAGTGCGTCTGAATAGAAATTCCTGTCATCGGGCCTCGTCATTACCAGGCTTTTATAAAATGTCTAAAAGGAATGCAGACATGCGAAGGATAATGAACCCTCAAAAGCTTCTTTCCCATCTTTGGGGTTCAGATTTTTCCTGCACATTCCTGACGGTTGATTTTGACATGAAGCTGAAAGAGGAATCCTGAATTTTTTAGAGGCTGACGTGCAGATAAAAAAAAACCTTTTGTTAAATCAAGTTTGTAAAAGTGGAAATATTTTATTTCAACAGATGATTATGATGTTCAGAAAAAAAGAAATATTGTTGCTCTTTTTTTTTAACTGATGAAGGTGGAAATTTTAGTTGATCCGAAAAAGAAACGTTTTTTTTAGCATTAGTCTCTGCTGTGTAAAAATGGTTGATGAGCGTGTCCTCAATTGAAGTCATTGATCTCAGCATCAGGCAGCAGATCTGTTCTCCCCACAGGGTCACCACTTTCCCAGATTCACACAGAGCTCCGTGCATGCTCCCCCCCACCGCCCTCCAGTTGTTCTCCTGAGATCTAACCATTATCCTTAAGGCAATAATACCATTCAGTGTCTTGCATCCTTTATTATCCTGTGTAGCCCTCTGATTGGTTGAGAGTGTGAGAAACTCCAGGCAGACCAAGACCCACACATTCATATGGAGATGTGGGACTATAAATAGGAGGGATGAAGCCAGTAAAGATCAGATTTTCTCTTCAGAGACCTCACCAGCACACAGAATCAACCATGGCTCCTACAATCACTGCAGAAATGACCAAAACTCAAGAGCATCCGAACCTGACCCACAAGGTAAGATGAAGATTTAGGAGGTTACTGATCATTGATAATAAACTGCATGATGTTTTAGGGATTTCTATCATCAGAATTTGTTCTCTAACAACTTTTTTTAATTGTTTCTTCAGCTCAGAAAACCTCTGGTTGAGAAGCTTCGCAGAGAGCGAATCAACAGCAGCATTGAGCAACTCAAATCTCTCCTGGGCCCAGAGTTCCTCAAACAGCAACCAGACTCCAAGCTGGAGAAAGCAGACATCCTGGAGATGACAGTTTGCTTCTTGAGACGTCTGCAGCAACAGCATCATGCTGCAGACTCAGCAGCTGTGGATCAGGGATACTCCAGATGTGTCCAAGAGGTGGTCCACTTCCTGTCTAAAGAGGAGGTGAAGGCCCAATCGCAAAGAAAACTACTGAACCACTTCAACAAGTTGCAAACATCTTCTAACAAGAACATAAGAGACACTGATTTCTCTCCTGTGAGGTCGACAGTCCAGACCATTGTCAGTAAAGACAAGAGTCCTATTACCAGTGTCCTCTGGAGACCATGGTAGACACTAATGGACTCGCAAGAAGCTCATCATCTGGTGTGCTAATATATTTATTTGTTGTTGTTTCAACAGATCTCTCATTTCTTGAGAATTGTTTTTTTTACAGCATTTAAACTGTCCATGTTGCCTTTTGTGAAGGTCTGATTTTCTGATTGTGATATTTGCATAAAATAGATGTAATGATAATTTGATTTTTGAAAATTAGAAAAATATGTTGATTTTTTTTATTCCATGACATAAAGATTATTCTTAGCGGTCTGAGTACCTAGAAATTGTTGGTAAGGCTGACAGTGATTTTGGTATTTCATTATTTGCCGTTTTCCCCTCATATTGAGCATTTTTGTTACTCATATTTGGTTTCAGCACAGTTTTCTGATTGAAATGAACGTCCTGATTATGTAACCTGTCTGCATTGTTAGCAGATGACATCTGAGACAAGTGTGCTTGTTTATGACTCTGTGAGCCACAGCACCCATTCCTTCTATGAAGGACTTTTCAGTCAAATGTCTCTCATGAATGTATCTCTTCAAGCCAAGTGATGCGCAATAAAACAATCAGAAAACAATAAGACACTGTCTATTCTCTTTTCATTTCATTTATAAATTCCTCTTTGAGACCAAATGATTGTCTTAAAGATACCACAGTACCCACCTTTCAATGAAGACAAACACATGCAAGTTCTTTTTTCTACATGTGATCAAGTTAATCTTTCAGTTTCACGATAATGCACAAAGGAGTCAAATTTATCATTTATTGAAACTGCAGAACTACAGAATATTAATGGGATTGATAGCTAAAACATAAAATGAATTGAACAGTTACCGCATGTGATTCAGAATATTTTAATCGACATCTTGAGTAAAAACATTTCTAAAAATTGATGTGCAGTTGAGTGGTAAAAAGAGGTGTTCGAACCTCAAAAAAAAAAAAACATGTTTTAATCATCCTGATTTTACCCAAAGATTTAAAGCATCAGTACATCAAATCAACACATTGATCGTTTTCTTTGACATGTAAATTATAGTTTGTACTTTAATTATGCACATTTTTTCTCACATATTAGAAGACAGCAATTTTTTTAACATTATAAATTATTGTTTAGTTTTGTTTCATTTTCTGAACCTCTTATTGTCCCCAACGAGGTTATGGGGAGTGCCGGATCCTGTCTGATTCAAGGTGAGAGGCAGGATACACCCCAAAGAGAACGCCAGTCCGTCGCAGGGCCACATGCTCACAACCATCCACACACTCAGTTTTAGGGACAATTTTTTTAGTGGCCAATCAACCTAACATGCATGTTTTTTGGAGCATGGGAGGAACCCGGAGTACCCAAAGAAAACCCACGCATACACGGGGAGAACTTGCAAAATCGACACAGAAAGACCAGAGTTTCAAGCCTCGTCCATAAAGTTTGTTGATTGAAAAATTTTGATGTGTTAGAAAGATTTTACTGTGTCAGGATTGGTTGAAGATTTTGTTGTAGTTATAATTCAGAGATGTTAGTGTGAGATACTACTTAATTTAGTTCAAGGTCAAATCTTGCTTTAAAAATGTCCTTTACAATCATTTTCTTTCATATTTGACTTGTGATTGTACAGATTCGATCAATAAACAAACAACATGAAAACCTGAACTGTTTCATTTATAAACAGGGACGCTAAACCCCAGTGATATCTCTTACAAACTTTCTGAATGGGTCAGAACTAATATTTTATAAATGACATGCCAAAAAACAGAATATGTGATCAATTTTTTATTTTCTTACAAAATGCAAAAAACACAAAAGACAAATTAAAATCCATTTTGGATGAATAAAAACAAACAGACAAGTGAAACAGAGCATGCATACACAGCATACAAAAATAATAATGAAACCCTTTTCAGAAAAAAAGGTCTGTATCTTGGTCTATTACACACAAAATACCTTGAAACAAGGCGGTAACGATACACAAGCAGTGTGCAATCACACAAATCAGACTAGTTAGTGTTTACACAGAAACTGGAAATAATTTCACACAGTTTGGGATTTACTCAATTTAAACACTTACAATCATAATGATAATTAAAATGAAAGTAATATAGATGTTAGTATGGAAGTACATAATGGACTATATTGCATAGACGTGAGACTAGAATTTCTTTTGAAGAGAGAGAACAAAGCTACCAGAATCAGAACTGTCAAAAATAGCAGCATGTTAACCAATAGCAAGCTCTCAACTTAAAATTCTTATCCAATAATCTCTTTCTGGCAACTAGAATAAAACTACCTTACATAGTTTAAAACGAGTATTCTGTAACCGTTAAAAGACAGAGTTAATCCAGAAAACCCCGTGTAACTATGTAAGTAATGGATCTCTCCACAGTGAGCAGATTCATCACGAAGATGGAAATAAAATCACTGAAATTTGTTCTTCACTGTTCATAAAACTGAAGCAGCATTCATTAGAAAATCACTTTGGGTGATTTTTATGTCCGTTTTTTTAGAAGCAAAGTGGAAGGACGTCATCTTCTGCATCGGGAAACAATCTTAAAATGTCCCTGGAATATTTGGAGTAGCCGTTGTGTGACAGCAGAGCTTTTCTCAAAGTGAGGAAAGACTTTGTTTTTTCCAGCATGTCTGAAACGGGGAAGCCATTTAGAAGGTGTTCTTCAATGAGAGCTTTCAGCTTCTCCACTCCTGTGCAGCATTTCCTCTCCAGCATGTGCAGTTTACATCTGAAAGAAGCAAAGTTAAAAGATTTATTAATATTGTTGCCAGTTTTAAGAGATAAACAGATTTTATCATCTTGATAAAATCTTAAGGAGATGAAAATACGCCTCACCTGAAGAGTTCCTCCTTCATTGTGTCCTGGAGAGCGAGGTCTGAGTAGAAAGCCATGTCTGGGTTTGGAGTTCTTGTGAGGCTGCTAGAGGTTCAGAAGATCATCTGTGTTTTCATCTGTGGTCTTCTTCTCCATTTATGCTGCCCGATTTGCGCTCTCTGTGTAGCTTGGCCAATCAGGAACCTACAAGCTTCAAACAATGGAATGAATTTAATGGCTGTCACGGAGAACAGGTGGGACGCTTTCTCTGAATGGCGCTCATCAGAGAGGTCACTGGGAGAGTAGTTTGCATGAAGTGGACATGGGAAAATCTAGTTTGCTTTTAAATATTATCAGTACTTGATACTGGCTGTGAGAATACATTTGGAACTCAGAATCGAAATGGTATAAAATAAAACTACAGACGAGCAAAAATAGTTATATTTGGCATGAAGCGCTTCATTTAAGTAATCAAAAATGTAGAATGTAACATTTCAGACTAAGAGTATTGCTCTTTGTTAATTATTTAACATAAAATTTGAAGCTCATGCTTTGATAATCTAATATTTTCATTAAAAATCTCCATCCCCACTTTGTGTTCTCAGCAGTGAACTACAGCCAAACCAGATGGTTTATCTGTGAAGTGGCCTTCTGTGCTCTCCTTGCCTGGGAACGGGACCTGAGGCTTTGTGGGAACAGACACACTTCCATTGTGTGTGTGGCCGAGCAGGCTGCATGGGGAAGTGTGGGAAGCCGTGTGTCGCTGTGGCTCCCAGCAGCAGAGAAAGAGGAGGGCGTGTGACTGGGGCACGCTCAGCCTGGTGCTGGGATCTGTGGGGGCTCACAAGAGGGCAACTGGGAAACATGAGCCTCTGCAGAAGATTAACAGACAAACAAACAAAGAATAGATAAGATGCAAGGTGAACCCACCTGAGACCGGTTACTTATAAGTCACCAGTGGTTTAATTTAACCTGTTTTAAAGTAGAAAATTAAAATCCTAAAAGAAATGTAAACAGATCATGTGAAGTGCTGACTTGTGTGTCTTCTTTGCTACAAAAACACTGCTGTCCACATTATAAAGTAGGCATGACAGAATACAAAAAGTCTGGCCTAGAATAGCTTAGTGTTTAAATTTGGTCTGAATTTTGGGCATGAGTAATTGCAAATTGGTCAAACAAGCATGCTTGAAATAGAAAACAGTGTGACGAAGACATTTTATGGATGTGGGCCATACGTTCAAACATGTTAGAAACTTCTGAAAAGTTCATTTTGTTTGATTTTGAGTTAAAAAAAAAAAATCAGCAACCAATTACAATTTTTATCAAAGAAATGAGTAGTTTTAAATTTGATATCATACTGCACAAGTAGGTGTGCAGTATGACAAACCGAAGGAGTTGATGGAAACATTTAAATCATGACCAATAATCATTGGTCATGCAGACTGAATGATCAACTTATGTTGGTTGAAAGAGCTTAAATCAACCTAAAACACCATGTGCAGCAACTGCTTTAGGAACAATTTCTAATCACACAACACAATTTCTTTCTTCACCCAGAAAAATTTACTTTGAAGAGACGTTAAACACTTTACTTTTCATTTCTGCTCAACACTTTCTATCTGGTTCTGGTTGTCTCTTGTCTTTAATGATTGGGATTTGCATTCTGGAGCTCATGTTAAAGAAGTCAGTCTCTCCACGTTTCTTTCTAAAATTAGCCTGTGACTTTTATTTGGTCTTTCGATGGAAGTCGAAACATCTTGATCATCAAATAGACAGTCCATGTCACGATGAGGGTGCAAAAGGAGGAAAAGGACCCAAGTGCAGTACAACAAACATGATTTATTTACGTAGTAAAGAATTCCAGTAAAGTTGTAAAAGAAAACACATGGTTTATATGAATGTCTTGTGGGAAAAGTTAAAAAAGATCTCTTGGTCTGGCAGCCAGTCAGACCTGGCTGGAAGGGGTAATGTCCTGACACTGAATGAAAGCCAAACTGCCTTTAAATAGGCAGCAGGGCAATCACCCTCAGGTGTCCCGAATCAGGGAGATGAGAGAAGAACCTTTGAAACTTTTTCAAAGTTGTATCATTTTCTACGTAGCCTGTGACTTGTTGAAGTGGTACAGCAACGTTTTGTGCTTTTGATTCAGCAGTGGCATCAGGAAGCTCATGGAAAACTCCAGGATATCTACTTTCTGCAGATTGGTGTCTGGCTGGGGTTTGAGAAACTTCAGTTACTGCTTGATGCGGCTGATGGTTCGCTCTCTCCGAAGTTTCTCCGCCAGAGGATTTTTGAGCAGTAGAGGAGTAAAACCTTGAATTAAAATGTGTTTCCAATTAAAATGTGTTTTTTTGAAAATTGTCATTCTGAAAAACTTGTAGTTAACCTTGTGATTTATGATTAATTCTCCCGTGTGTTTTTAATAGTTGTGATTGTAAGAACCAGCCTTGTGTGTTTGTTGTTTGTTGTAAAGGTCTCTAAAGACAGAAAGTGATCTCTGTTGGTGTCATTCCTCACATTTATAGTCCCACATCTACTCAAAAGGTGTGGGTCTTTGCATCTCACCACTTTCCCACAGTTTGGGCCAATCACAGGCTTTGGCAGGACAATAACCATTGTGGGGCAGTAATACACTGTCATAATTGCTCAGGGGACAACGGTCAGATCTCAGGAGAGCAGATGGAGCAAACACACAAACCAATGTGTGAATTTGGAGACCCACAAAAAGAGATTATGTGCTAATGGGCGATGGGGTCTAACACTCATCATTACACAGCACTGGTGGGAGGATATCCCTTCATGAACAGTGTTTGCCTCACACAGAAAAAAATATACATCAGATCAGGTGGGAACTCTTTGTATGTATCATTACATGCATAAAAATTCAGCTTTTATCTTTTAATATTATTTCCAGCGTCTCTACATACAAAATTAAAAAAAGTATTTTGTTGAACAGGAGCAGCGTGTGCTTTTTCTCATGTCTGAACGCCTGGGATTTTCCTGGCACGTGCCGTGCCCTTAGTGTGAGCAGTAAGCTGATCTGTTTCCCACACTCATTCCCTGTTTGATGATCAATAATCCATAAGGAGACTTTGGTGGCAGATGGTAGATACAGAGCATTATATTGTCATCCACCTGGAGGGAAGACATCTCAATGACTGGATCTCACATTTTAAACTATTCAAGTATGTGGAAAAAAAACACGTTATCAAGAACAGTTTTAACATCATTTAAAAAATATTGTTTCCAGTCACATTACCAACTTTTGACTATGTAAATCTGCAAAATTTGCTTCTAATTTGCAAAAAGGTTGGGGGGTTCGAGTCCCAGGTGGGACAAGGCTTGAAACACTGATCTTTCTTTGTGGAGTTTGCATGTTCTCCCTGTGTATGCTTGGGTTTTCTCCAGGCACTCCGGTTTCCTCCCACCCTCCAGAAAACTTGTGTGTTACCAGAACCGGTGGCCAAGTGGTAGAATTTCTCCCTTTCGACCAGGAGAACCTGGATTGATTCTCACTGGGCACAAGTTGCTCCTGGGGCTACCTGATGAAGACAAAATAAAACCAAAGATGACAAAGGTTGGTTGGCCACTATGAAATTGCTCCGTGACAGACTGGTGACCTGTATGGAGTGTACCCTGCCTCTCACCTGAAATTAACTGCCACAGAGATAAGCGGTTCAGAAGACTAAGAATGTATTTTATATTTAACATTTGGAAAAAAATACTTAACATCAAATATATATTTATGAGAATCTAAAACATTTTTAAAAAAGCAACCTGTCATAATGTAGCTGTCAGGGGATCTGACATGACCAATTACAGCCAAGTCGCTGCCTGTGAGGGATGATGATATTTATTGCATCTAAAGTGTACCAGTTAAAAGCATTGACATGACCTGAAAAGTTTCAAAAAGCAAGCTCCCCTTTAGTCTCTACCTCTTTACGGCAGATGTCTGAATCTTTTGTCCCTCAGCGGCTGTGTGAGTGAGTTTATTCTGGTTTCCCACACTCCATCCTTTCACTACAGGAACAATAGAAGTGTGCCTTGTTGTGACACTCCACTATATCCTGTTTTTTTTAAAAGAAAATCTAAACTATGTCCCAAAAAACAACTTTTGTGCTTTGTTGTACATATAACATTAATGTTCATACATGAATAATCTGAATTCACCTCTCAATTAAGTATCTTATAATGATGTTCTGTGAAACGATTGAAGTCTCAAAAAGTTTATTGTGAGTAAAATGTATGATTGTATGAGGAAACTAAAAATCTTTGACAATATAACTAAAGATATTGAAAGAAGTTTGTAAATCAAATGAAAGACATGAAGCTTTTTAGCATTTTGTTGTTTCTTTATTTAAAAAAAAACACAATAAAATGTCAAAACTTCAATTTGAAGTAATAATGAATCACAATAAGAAGATGAAGATGATCATAAGTCATATCACTCACTTGAATAACATCTTTTTAAAAGACAGAAGTCATTGTTATTGAATGTTTTTAAAGGATTCTTATAAAGAAATTAGAATAATTTTTACACCAGATTTAGGACCAAATTGCTCAGTGGACAACTAAATGTAGTTGACTCCAAGAAAACAATTAAAGTCCAAATAAACCTGACATACGACGCACATCAGGTAATTAAATTGATTTTAAAACAAATCATTTTGTCAGTAATCACTTCAAATAATTCATAAAATATCCTCAAAAGGGACTTGTTTGGATGAAAATGATCAGAAATGATCAGAACAGAACAATTAACACTGTATTAAAAACAGTAAATTATAAGATCAAGAACAATTGAACCAAACAAACATTTTCTAATGAAAATATGAATTGATCTTAAAACAAATCAGTTTGGATACAAATCAATAATGTTATAGCATTCACGTTTTTGATCATAATGATCAATAAGTAGTAAATAACATCACTAAATCAATTCTATACTCTTAGTTAGAGAGAATCATTATTGCTGATGCAATCAAATTGGCTTCATGCAACATGCATGACAATACGTTTTGTTCCCAGAACTGGGAGTTTAAACTTTCATTCCCAAAGGAAATGTTACACAGACTAAAAATTAAAAGAAATTTAAAAGAAATTTCAGTCCAGTAATCTTTGACCAATGTGGTCTTCAGTTTGCAGGTTGTAGGAGTCTACCACGGCCTCCAAATGACAGTGTTTCTCTGCCTCTCTTCTTTGGTGATGCTGCTCTGGTTTGTGGAGCTCAGAGGAGAAAAGTCAGCATCTTTGAAGCTGAGAGTTTTGTGTGAGTTGGAGTGATTCAGCAGCTGTGACAGGAAGCAAACTGTCATCTCCAGGATGTCTGCTTTCTCCAGCTTGGAGTCTGGCTGCTGTTTGAGGAACTCTGGACCCAGGAGAGACTTGAGCTGCTCAATGCTGGTGTTGATCCGCTCTCTGCGAAGCTTCTCCACCACAGGTTTTCTGAGCTGCAGGAAGAAAAACAACATCATTAATAATCTTATTCTAAAGTATTTTGTTGAAAAGAGAAAAAAAAAACCTCTATGATAGAGTCATTTCAGTGGAATTTAGAATTTACCTTGTGGTTCAGATTCAGATCCTCATAAGGGTTCATTAAAGCTGGGTTCATGTTTGGAGCCATATCGAGGACTCTAGTTGGATCTCTTAGCAGTGGAGGTCTCTGTAGTGAGAATCTGAGTTCTGCCTGCATGGTCTCTCTTATTTATAGTCCTGGATTACCATATGAATGTGTGGGTCTTCGTCTGGCTGAAGTTTCTCACAGTTTGGACCAATCAGGGAACATTGCCAGACAATGAAGCATGTGGGGCAGCAGGATGCTTTCATTCATTCTTCATGGTTAATTGTTAGCTCTCAAGGGAACAGGTGGAAAACTGGGATAAAGACTCACAGAACCTTGGATTGATCTGGGAAAGTAGTGACCCTGGAGATGAAGCAGATTATCACCCTGATGCTGGGATCAATATGTCACACATTTTAAGTGATAAAATAAAATTTTCAATTCATATAGTCAATTTTGCATCAAATAAAACTCTTTGAATGCTATGAGACTTGTGTCTTATTTTTAAAATTTAAATGCTGTGCATCGGTAAAACAGTAATGTAACCGTAATGTACCAATCCGTTAACCTTATTTCTGGATGCCAACCGAACCGTTGACACGTGCCTTGCTGTGAGGCTGGGTAATCAGGGTTTCCCACACTGACTTACTCGTGCCATGGTCAATGAGCCACAGAGGGATTTCCGAAGCAGATGCTGGATGTGTGTTGTTATGGAAACAGCATTACATCACCTGCCATCTGGAGGGAAAGAATCCTATTGGTCAACGACAAAAAGCAGTGACATTTTGAAAAATGCTTAAAAAGCCCAGAGAAGTGTGTTTGAATTTAAATTGTGAACACGTGTCCCCCTGTTCTCAAGGTTTGGATAGTTTGAATGATGCACTGGATGATTTAACAAATGAAAATGCGGGCATTTCCAGTACGATCCATCTGTAGCTCATACTGTTGTACACCGTGTATATCCTTGATTTGTATGTAAGGTTTTTTTATGTGGACTTTTCCGTTCTACAAATACCAATAACAATCATTCACATTCTTGTGTGTATTGATATACAATGTTTTCATAAAAAAAAAAAAAGGTTTCATAAATTTTTCTAGTTTCAAATCCCAACATGGGTACATGGTGGCACAGTTGTTACCACAGAGGCCTCCCCGCAAGGAGGTCGTTCAAGTCGCGGATTGGGATGAGGCTTGGAACTAGGGCCTCTGTGTGGAGTTTGCATGTTTTCCCCATGTATGCGTGTTTTGTTTGTTTTTTTTCTGGGTACTCCAGTTTCCTCCCATTCTCCAGAAATATACATGTTAGGATGATTTGCCACTATGGAATTACCCCTAGGAATGAGTGTATGTGGATGGTTGTGTGTGTGGCCCCGCAACAGTTTGGCGACCTGTTCGGGGTGTACCCTACATCTCGCCTTAAATCAACCAGATTATCTCCGGCACCTCCACGGCCGCGTCAGGGATAAGCCAACGTGTGCTGAACTTACAACCTATTCATTTTTGTTCATATTTAGTATGTCATTCATCATTCTAAACTTTTCAAGTTTCCTAAAATAAGAAAACAAGACAAAAAAAAGGGGGAATGTCTTCATTTTTTAAAATCATTTTGTTCAGTTTTTGCTGTTAATACTTTTTACCTTTAGTTTCAGAAATATTTTAGCATTCTTGAAATTGTGTGTATGTTAAAGAAATAAAAGCAAAAGTTTGTTAAATTTCAAATGTTTAACCCTAAACTTTAGTGTATATCCAATCCAAAAATGCCTCATCAGAAAATCGGCTCATGCAAATTTTTAACAAATGTACAGTATATTTTAGCTCCAAAGTAATAGACTGACATATGCAATTATTACCCGCCTCCCATCAGAATGCTCAAAAGGATGCACATCTTCTCTGCCACATGTTTTCTGTAACATTATTAGTAGAATTATTTTACACAATCTTCTGTTTAGTTTTTCAAACAATCGATCTCAATTTGACCATTTGTTAAAAATAAAGACAATATTAAGAGTTGTTCATTGTTAGTGTAATTTTGGCTCCAACTTAACCCAGACTCTCATATCTCAAAATGATAAATTGCTTTTGATGCAGAGATTTCCACATAGAAATTCTCAAAGGACCGTTGACACGTGTCCTATTTGGAGTGTGAGTAGCAGAATAATTAGGATTTCCCACACTGACTTCCCATCCTGTGCTCGATGAGCCACGAAGGGATTTCCAAGCAGATGCTAGCTCTATGTTGCTATGGAAACATCATCACTTCAACAGCCATCTGGAGGGAAAGAAACCTATTGGCTGATTCAAAATATTTCAGAAATTTAGCTATTAAGTACTAAATGTTTTCAGAATATTGACATTATTTTATTGAGACAGAACATTTATGAAGTGTGAGAAATCAATAGGGTATGGGGCGCACCTGATCTGCTGAATGAACAGTTTCAAACTATCTTAAACCCAGTTTTTCACTACCTACAAGTATTTTAATTAAGATTTAGACTTGGTATGTAGTTCCTAGAAAGCCCAAAGGCTGTGATGGAGATTATTTACCACTTAAAACCAGCCTGATGACCTGAAATAAGTTTCAAAGAGCAGGTTCTGCTTTAACCTTTTACCCTTTAGGGCAATTGTGTGGATCTATTGTCCCTCAGCGGCTCTGTGAGTTTCCCACACTTCATCCTTTCACTACAGGAACAATAGAAGTGTGCCTTGTTGTGACACATTATTAAGCCCCTTTGATAAAAATGTTAATGACCTGTTGTCTCTTAGTTTGTTTCACACGAACAGTGATTTTACACATCTACTGTTTGCTGACCTGTATAATAATTTATTTAATGAGGTTATTGTCATGGGAATATATAAAAAAAAAAAATCAATTTCACTTGTAGAATTTGAAGATGATGAAACGAAAACGACACATTTCTGGTTAGTTTTTTTTTTTTATTAGTTCAGAAATGAACCATATTTCAAACTTACTTCAAATTACAGTGATGATGCATCACAACAACAACTTGTAAATGATCTACAAGACATCGCACTCAGAGCGAGTGAAGGGAAAATGTCTTTATGAAAGACAAATTAAACTGCAAAATTTAAAAAATAATAATAATAAAAACAGAAATCACTGCTTTTTAAAATTTTCCACACCGAAGAGAAAAAAAATCATTGTACCTGTCAGGTAAAAGCTATCACATACGATCTAGAAACAAATCACTTACTCTTAAAAATATATACTGTCAGAAAACATCTGACAAAAAAAAATATACGAATATTCACAAACTGTGAATAGAAGACTTTAGATCAAAATGATCAAAAATTATCAGAAAGAAACACAAATGACTGATAAAAACACAGCAAAGTGTTACATCCAGAACAATTCAATAAAAAAGAAACATTTTCTAATGAAAATATTAATTGATCTTAAAACAGATCAGTTTGAAAAAAATAATGACAATTTTTTTTTCCTTTTTGATCACAACGATCAATAAAAACAAATAGTAAGAAAAATTACTGCTAAATTCAAAGGGAATTATAATTGCTGATTCAATCAGATTTGTTTCATGCAACATGCATGACAATGTGTTTTCTTCCAAAAAAAAAAGGAAGATATTTAAACTCTGACAAACTTTTTTTCTCCCAAGAAGAGAGAATATAATTTTCTTTCCAAAAGGAAGTATTACACCAAAGAAAAACGTATACTCTTCTGCACAAACAGAAGAACAAGTCAGTAGAAATTCAAAGAATTCAGTCCAGTAATCTTTGACCAATATGGTCTTCAGTTTGCAGCTTGTAGGAGTCTACCACGGCCTCCAGATGACAGTGTTTCTCTGTCTCTCTTCTTTGGTGATGCTGCTCTGGTTTGTGGAGCTCAGAGGAGAAAAGTCAGCATCTTTGAAGCTGTGAGTTTTGTGTGAGTTAGAGTGATTCAGCAGCTGTGACAGGAAGCAAACTGTCATCTCCAGAATGTCTGCTTTCTCCAGTTTGGAGTCTGGCTGCTGTTTGAGGAACTCTGGACCCAGGAGGGACTTGAGTTGCTCGATGCTGGTGTTGATTCGCTCTCTGCGAAGCTTCTCCACCACTGGTTTTCTGAGCTGCAGATAGAAAAACAAAGTCATTAATAAACTTGTTCTAGAAGTTTATGCAAACATAAGCAAAAGTAACCACAGTATTAAATCCTTCCACATAAATCTAAGATTTACCTTGTGGTTGAGGTTTAGGTACTCCATTGAGGCAGTCATGGTCTCAGCAACAGTAGGAGCCATGGTTGTTTCTGTGTGCTGGTGAGGTCTCTTTGGAGAGAATCTGATTTCTGCTGGCTTCATCCCTCTTATTTATAGTCCTGCATCTCCATATGAATGTGTGGGTCCTGGTCTGGTTAGAGTTTCCCACACTCTGAACCAATCACACAGCTCGGTGAGACAATGGAGCATGTGGAGCAGCAACAAGCTGTCATTAAAGCCTGAGGGATAATTCTTAGATTTCAGGAGAGCAGGTGGGCAGGAGGCTTTTGCTGTGGGAAAGTAGTGACCCTGAGAGCAGATGTAATGACTGATACTGAGATCAGTGACTCTGATTGCGTACAAATTGATAATCTTGAAAAAGTACATGGGATTAATTTGCATCTTAGCTAACGGACACTTTGAGTGAACTTTATTTTACAATTAAAAATCAGAAATAAAATCTAAATAAAAATGGCTTGATTTGTGATTTATCAGTCACATACTTGGAGAAAATTCGATCTAGCTTTGGTTTTATTCAATAAAAACAGCAAAGCATCACACTACAATAAAGTAATGGAGCCGTACCACATGGTTCCTATCATTTTGATATCAACATGCTGATGTTCAGATGCAGCTTGGGAATATGGCACGTGCCTTGTTCTCCAGTGGGAACAGCAGCATAATTAATTGCCACGTGCCCTGAAGTGACTGTGAGTAGTGACTTGATCTCACTTTCCCACACTGACTGCCTTTCTGTGATCGTGGGGCCACAAACGGATGCATGCGGCAGGTGTTAGCTTTGTGTGGTTGTACAGAGCATTGCATCACCAACCATCTGGAGGGAAAAAATCTTATTGGTTGGCTCAGAGATCCTGCAACATTTTGTCATTCTGAGAAATCTTTCCTAAAGTGCACTACAAATAATAAATTTGTAGTCATTTTTTCCCCACAGGAAATCAATGGTGAAGATAGTGTGACATTTAATTATTTTATACTATTCAGTCAGAAATGTGAAGCACCTAATATCCTAATTATTTGAAGTTACTGAAATAAGTTGTTCTATTAAGCTAAAAAATTCTTCACAACTGAACAATTGAACAACTGAAATAAGTTGTTTAATTAAGCTAAAAAATTCTTCGTAAACCATTTATTATAATTGGAATGGTTTGAACTGAGAGGGATCCAAATGGAAAAGTGAGGTTACTGGGAGAAGAGATAAAGAAGATTTTGAAGATTTTAAGTAATTAGGATAAACAATCCAGCGAAAAGGAAAGTGTAGTAAAGAGGTGAAGAAACGTGTGCATGCAGGCTGGAATGGGTGGAAAAAAATATCAGGTGTTTCATTTTAAAGTTTCAGCTAAAATGAAAAGGAAAGTGTACAAAATCGTGGTGAGACCGGCCATGCTATTTGGTCCAGAGACAGTGGCACTGAGGAAAAGACAGGAAACAAAGATGGAGGTAGCAGAGATGAAGATGCTGAGGATCTGTCTGGGGGTGACCAGGATGGACAGGATCAGAGGAACAGCACATGTTAGAGGTTTTGGGGATAAAGTCAGAAAGGCCAGACTGAGATGGTTTGGACATGTGCAGAAAAGAGAGTACATCAGAAGAAGGATGCTGGGTTTGGAACCACCAGGAAAGAGGCCTAGCTGATGTTTGACCACCAGAGAGCGCTTTGTTAAAATGAGGAATACAGAATAAAGTTCCGTCAAATGTTACGGATGAAAATGGATGTTTGATTTACATTAATTTACTTTCATTACTTAAAAAAAATATAGACATACAAACAAAAGTCTTTTATAACCTCAGCTGTTTTAGGGAAATCCAAGTTAAATCTGTTTATCCTGTCCTTTGGTTAAAGCTTTGGGTCTGAAAACATTATTTGAGTGATGAAAATGTATTTTTGACACATTTATTCAAAAGAATACATGTTTCAAAGTCCGTGATTGGCAAAGTCCCAATCTGTCGGAGTAGGGCTTTTTTTTTTTTTTTTGTCTGATTGCTTTTTTTTCCTCACCTTCTTAAATGTCTGTCTCTTACAGGGTTCCGGAGATGACGGAGCCTATCCTGGCTGATTTGAGGTGAGGAGCAGGTGAGAAGAACAAGTCAGTAGAAATTCAAAGAATTCAGTCCAGTAATCTTTGACCAATATGGTCTTCAGTTTGCAGCTTGTAGGAGTCTACCACGGCCTCCAGATGACAGTGTTTCTCTGTCTCACCAAAACTAATGAAATACACCCTGAACAGGTCGCCAGTCTGTCGCGGGGCCACACACACACAATCATACACACACACAATCATTCCTAGGGGCAATCGTGTCGTGACTAATCAACATAACATGCATGTTTTTGGAGGGTGGGAGGAAACCAGAGTACCTGGAGAAAACCCATGCATACATGGGGAGAACATGCAAACCTCACACAGAAAGGACCATTTTCTAAGTCTCGTCTTGCTTTTTTCTATTTTACAAAAAATTTTCTTTACAAAAAATTTCCTTTACAACAAAAGAAAATTAAAGAGGATAACTAAATGAATGACTATAAATGAGAGAAAACTATTTTCCTTAAAATCCACATGTAAAATCTTGTCAGGGTCACTTTAGCCAGAATGTAACATGACATTAAAGTAAGAATAAGAAAATAAAAGAATAGCACGAAAACAATAAGTATAAAAACTTGGGGACTGACTTTTAGTAAAGAATTTGAAGACTATTGAAAAGCAAAAATACAAAGAACTTTTGTTTAAAATGTCATAAGACAATTCTTGAAAAAAGGTTCAATGTGTTTCTGTTTGGATGCTCTGATGCTGCGTCTCATCAGGGCAAAGGTCCGGTTTTATTGTCCCAGAGCAGCTCTGAGAGTGAGCTTCTTCGGCTTTCCCACACTTTGTCCTTTCACCAGACAGACAATAGAAGTGTGCCTCATCATATATCACATTAGCCACACCGTCATGACTCTTTAAGAGCGGAACAGATGGACACGTGGAGTTGATTTTAAACTTTAAGATGTTGAACACACATTTATCATCTGAAATTTTATCATCTGAATAGAATATTGAAATTTAAAAAATTAGTTCATTTTAACATTAATTAAACATGTTAATAACAAACAAATCTGAACTATTTGGATTGAAAGTACTTAAGCTCAATATGTCAGATGCAGCAGAGATGAAGATGCTGAGGATCTCTCTGGGAGTGACCAGGATGGACAGGATCAAGAATGAGTATATCAGAGGGAGAGCACATGTTACAATTTTTGGAAATAAAGTCAGAAAGCCAGACTGAGGTGGCTTAGTAAAGAAAGAAGGAACAAATTGGCAGAATGTGGCTGAGTTTAGGACTGAAGAGGAAGTTTAGGGATATTTTGAAGGAGGACATGGAAGTAGTTGGTGTAGCAGAAGAAGATACAGGAAATGGTTTGATAGAGGATGCTGACTCTTTGTGGTACCCTCTGAACAGAAAAGTCAAAAGAAGAAGAAAATCAATTTGCAATGAAATATCATCTTCAATAATCTATGACTCAATGATTGTTTTCATAAGGCATCATTCGTTTATTTAACAAGGCACAGAGGAACATGCATGACAGCTTTAACAAGCTACTGACATGTTTTACAAAGTTATAACATAGTATAACATAATCTATTCAGCAAAAGTGAATAAATAACAGCTGTCTTTATAAAAGACAAAGATTTACAATAAGCAGATTCAAAAATTGTCTTTCTACTTTCTTTCAAAATGAATCAACCTGAAATGAGCAATAGAAAACAGATCTTAAAATAGATCAGAAGAAACAAACAATCAGCCTTCCTCATGATACCACCGAGGAATCATTCGGAGGAAATGTTCAATTGTAATTACAATAAAATTTGTATTTTTTACAGAATGTGATCCACATTTTTGCATGAATTCTTCCCAATTTTTCCAGTAAACCATCCAACTTTTTAGAAAAAAAAACGACAGTTCGTAATAAGAATTACACAGAGTGTATGAAGACAAAATTTTGAAAATTCAAATATTAGAAGATAGATAAAATGAAAATCTTTAAACAGATTTATTTTGACTGTCATCTACCATTGACCAACGTGGTTAACAGTCATGATGATGGACTCAATCGAATAAGATTCATGCAACATGCATGAGATTTTTTTTCTTTTTGAAAAATCAAAAGAGTTTATCATTGTTTCCTCTGGAAATGAGATGCTGTGAACAAAAATCACAAAGTAAAGTTTCTTCATAAAAAGAAGAAAAAAATTCAGCAAATTCTAGTGAATTCAGTCATTGATCTTTGACCAATGTGGTCTTTCAGTTTGTCTGGTTCACTTCAGTTTGTAGGTTTCTACCACGGCCTCCAAGGGGCGCTTTTAACTGAACTCTTGTCTTTGGTGAAGCTGATCTGGACTGTGGAGCTCAGAGGGAAACAGTCAGCATCTGTCATGTTCTTATCAGAGGAGGACTGCTGCATGTTGAAGTGGTTCAGAAGTCTTTTCTGAGTGTGTTTCTTCACTTCTTCATTAGACAGGAAGTGTATCACCTCCTGGACACATCTGGAGTATCCCTGATCCACAGCTGCTGAGTCTGCAGCATGATGCTGCTGCTGCAGGTGTCTGAAGAAGCAAACTGTCATCTCCAGGATGTCTGCTTTCTCCAGCTTGGAGTCTGGCTGCTGTTTGAGGAACTCTGGACCCAGAAGAGACTTGAGCTGCTCGATGCTGCTGTTGATTCGCTCTCTGCGGAGCTTCTCCACCACAGGTTTTCTAAGCTGGAGATAAAAATTCAAAGTCATTAATAATCTTATTCCAGAAGTCAACGAGACCATAAAAAGCAACATCAAATAGGATAGAATTTTTCTTCATCAATCTAAGATTTACCTTGTGGTTCAGATGTTGCTCAGAGTTGGTTTTATCTGCTGTGATTGTAGGAGCCATGGTTGGATCTGTGCTGGCGAGGTCTCTTTGGAGAGAATCTGATCTTTACTGGCTTCATCCCTCTTATTTATAGTCACACATCTCCATATGAATGTGTGGGTCTTGGTCTGGTTGAAGTTTCTCACAGTCTTAACCAATCAGAGAGCAGAAAGACAGAATAGAAGTCCTGTTTGCCACATGTTCAGTGATCACATTAGCAGGGGTCAATACTTTGTTCTCAGGGGAACAGGTGGCCGCGTGGAGACAGGGGGGCTGCACAGTTTAGCCCCTTATGAAGAATGTTGAACAGCATATTGTGTGAGTAGAGTGTGTCCACTGGGTTGCCCCCCACCCTCCTCAATCTGGGAGTCAGTGACCAAATCCTCATCATTCCATCACACATACCTCAACTTACACATATTATCCTAAAATGCTGAGAATCAAAATTGAAAGTTCTTGCATGTGAGCACCTCTATATCGGGTTTCTAAAACGTACAATATTGTCTTTTTTCTTTATGTAATATTCAACTCATTCAATAAAGAGTGACTTTATTGGTAATAAAGTATCGTTTATGACAGCTGTCAGGTTATACTTTCTAATAGGTAATCTGAGCAGGATCTTATGATCCCGTTCTCACACTCCACCTCTTATAATGTGGTCAATGAGCTCAAAAAAAGTTGTAAACAAGACTTTGTAACAGATGCTGGTCGTGTGCTCCACCAAAAAAATTACATCACCAAACCATCTGGAGGGAAACAACCTGATTGGCTGTTTATGTTTGATATAAATCTGCTTTTATGAAAAAATATTTTAGATTTAAAAAACATTCCATCTGCATCAAGTTGTTGAGATGGTTTGGTTTCCATGTCTTTCAGATCTTCTCTGCATGTTTCTAAAAGTGGTTTTATAGAAATTAAACTTGAGCTGTGACCGGTTTTAATTTGATCCTGCTGCCGTGACAGAGGTCACCAGTTATTGTCCTGTTGGGGCTCTGTGAGGGACTTTTCTTATGTTTCCCACACTTTCACTGCATTCACTCCAGGAACAATAGAAGTGTGTCTCCACTGAAGACGTCATAACAGAAGCTCTCTTAAAAGATTGTTTTATCTGACCATCTGGAGCTGAAGATGATCAAATATATCAATTATGGAAATCATCTTTTATTTTCATAATTTTCCACTGATCTTCTATATTTTTTTGTCCAATGGCTGGGAACTGTGTACATTTTCTTCTGCAGCAAATTATTTTTAAAAATGTTTTAAATAGAGACAAATGCTTAAATCAAAGACTTGTAGTTCTGAAATTGAGAACAATCCATAGTGCTTTTTGATTTTTAATTGAGGTTGGTTTTTTGGGTTTTGTTTTTTTCGGCAAACGTCCCCTAATTTAACAATCTCTATTCTGATCAAACTGCATCAAAGTCAATAAATTCTGTATAAAATAAAGTTTGCTCATGTTAAATAGAAACTTTTAAATATGCAAAAGAGTATCTTTTAATTTGTGAGTTGGAATAACCATGTATGGCAGTAAAAAGGGAAAAAATGATTTGCAATAACTAAATATGAAACTGTTCAGATGTAAATCAGAGCTTAAATAAAAAGCTGGAATATTTGAGCAGATATATTGTCGACACATGTTAAATCCTTTTGGAGCAAACAGTAATACCAGTCAGATGGATGTTAAATACTTTTGTTAAAATCTCCAGTCTTTTCCAAACTTTTATCAGAAATTTTGAGGAATTTTAATCGGAACAAATACAATTTACCTGTTTTTTTTTTTTTTGCTGTCAAAAATATTTACATATGTTATTCAGAAAAAAGAAAAGAAAAAGTAAAAAATTGCTACAAAAATGAAGTAATTTTTCTGATATGTGTCACTGCTTTGCATCATCTGATTGAAATTGATATTCAAACCTTGAACTAAATTTTTAATTTTAATGCACTTTTTTGAAATGCTTCTCTAAATTTTTCACCAAAACTAATGAAATCAAATTTTAATAAATGCATATGGAAAATGTTGAAGCTGTTTTAGCATCTAGTGTTTCTTAATCTGAATCTTAATGTAATGTGTTACGCTTGTTTAAATAAAAATTCTCCATCATTGAAACAATTTATGCAAGTCTACTTTTTCCTTTTTTAGTAAACCAACTTTACTATTGTTGATGTCTTTTCAAATAACATTAATATTTCACAAAGGTTTTTTTTTTTTTTTTATCAGTAGAAAAATCTTGACGGAAGTTTCCATTTCAGAGGTCTGGATCCTTGTTAGCTTTGGGGCCAAAGGTCTGATTCTATTGTCCCAGAGCGGCTCTGAGAGTGAGCTCCCTCAGCTTTCCCACACTTTGTCCTTTCAGTGAACGAACAAAAGAAGTGTGCCTCATTATACATCACACAAGATACTTTGTTGGGACTCCATAAAGAGGATCACTGGGTGGGGCAGGACGAGGAAAAAACAGTTTTGCGTTTTGTGTGAATGTTTTGTGGTTTTTTTTTACTTTTACGTGTTTAATTTTGATTGTATAAAATAACATTAATTTAGTTTGAAAGGTTTTTTTCAGGCATTCTATTGCTTAGTGAAGCTTAGCTCCTTCTTTTTTTTATAATTGGGTGAAAAAAGTAAAAACATGCATGCATGACAAATATTAATATGCACATGTCTCCAACATCTTTCCAAATGAAAATTGAAAACTTTTGATCTTAACTTTAGACCAACAAATTTTACTCCAATTTTAAACTACTTATTTAATGTGTGTTTGGCACAAAGTTAAACTGAATTATTATTGCTTATCTCTAACGAGGTTGGGAATCATTTCAGGTGAGAGGGAGAGTACACCCCAAAAAGTTTGGCTATTTATCACGGGGCCTTACAGAAAGTCATCCACATATTCATTCCTAGGGGCAATTTCATTGCAGTCATTTAGCCTAACATACATGTGTATTTGGAGAGTGGAAAAAAAATTCGTTCCCAAAGAAAAGCTGTACAAACATGGAGAGAACATGCAAACTCCACATAGAGCATGCTAACTTGCAAGATGCAAACACAAACTTGCAACAGTAGAAAATGCAACATGCAAACTCCACATAGAAAGACATGTGTTTCAAGCCTCATCATACTCCTCTACCCAAGTACTCAAATTCCTGACCTTCTTGCTGTGAGGCCAATATGCAAACCACAGTGCCACTGTGTAGCTGTTATAAACATTCAAGAAGAAAGATTTGCGGGACGTTCTCTTTTTTGTTTTTTATTTGAAACAATAAAAACTCCAACAAAAGTCCCAAACATAATGATACATCATAACAAGATCTTGATAAAAATTACAAGACACTTTACACAAAAAAGAGTGGAAGATTAGATGTCTTTACAAAAGACTGAAAAACAAATTACAAAAAAAAACCTTTACAATAAATGTAAAGATAAATTAGATCCTGGACCAGATCATGTTTACATCATCACAAAGTGATGAAAAATGTTTTTACACATTAAACAAACTTAATACATTTTTTCAAACAGAAAAAAAGACTTGAACACAAAAACTTTCTTTTGTGACAAAAGAATTAAAAATAAGTCTGATCTTAAAACAGATAAAAAATCTAATAGATTCAAATGGAATTCATCAGATAGAAACAATGATCTGAATTTAATGTAAATTCAAAATCAGTAAAGTGTTTGTTCAAACATTCTTTTTGGGAAGTTAATTCCCTTTGAACAGCATGGTCTTAATATTTGAACTTCAAACAAGAAGATTTGTTTCTTAAAATGCAAGGTTATGTAATTATTTCCACAGGAAATAATATGATGTTAATAAAATCACACACTGTAAGTTTCTGCACAAGCAGAAGAAAAAAGTTACAAAGAATTACAAAGAATTCAGTCATTGATCTTTGACCAATGTGGTCTTTCACTTTGTCTGGTTCACTTCTGTCTGGAGGTTTCTACCACGGCCTCCAGGGAACCCTTTTAACTGGACTCTTGTCTTTGGTGAAGCTGATCTGGACTGTGGAGCTCAGAGGGAAACAGTCAGCATCTGTCATGTTCTTATCAGAGGAGGACTGCAGCATGTTGAAGTGGCTCAACAGTCTTCTCCGAGTCTGATTCTTCACTTTTTCATTGGTTAGGAAGTGGACCACCTCCTGGACACATCTGGAGTATCCCTGTCTGCAGCATGATGCTGCTGCTGCAGGTGTCTGAGGAAGGAAACTGTCACCTCCAGGATGTCTGCTTTCTCCAGCTTGGAGTCTGGCTGATGTTTGAGAACTCTGGATACAAGAGAGACTTGAGCTGCTCGATGCTGCTGTTGATTCGCTTTCTGCGGAGCTTCTCGACCACAGGTTTTCTGAGCTGCAGATAGAAATTCAAAGTCATTAATAATCTTATTCTTGAAGTTTATATGATTATCAAATGCAAACTCAATATGTGATGAGTTTTTCTTCATCAATCTAAGATATACCTTGTGGTTCAGGTTCAGATGTCCCTCAGAGTTGGTCCAATTTGCTGTGATTGCAGGCACCATGGTTGGATCTCCGTTCTGCTGTGGTCTCTTAGGACAGGATCTGATCTCTGCTGGCTTCATCCCTCTTATTTATAGTACCACATCTCCATATGAATGTGTGGGTCTTGGTCTGGTCAGAGTTTCCCACAGCTTCAGCCAATCACAGCATGGAAGAGGAGAGAATGGAAGTGCGCTGTACCACATGTTCAGTCGTCATATTATTAGGAGACTATTGTTAGATCCCAGGGGAACAGGTGGAAGACTTGAAAATAGACTTGTGGAGATCTTTGTGACGTAGGAAAAACGGGGAACTCAACATGAGCTTCTTGAAATCTACAGAAAATGTTTCATAAAGTCATCAATTCAAGTCTATGTGACATCTGCTGAACACACAACACCAGAAAACACCAGAAAAAGGACCTAAATTACTTTAGCAGAAGTGTTTAAGAACAACTACCTGAGTTCTTTGTGTCATTTTACAACATCTTAATTTATTACTATATTTGTGTGGTAAAACTCAAGTTTCTCTGGTGTCCAGATGCAGCAGGTGTCTCCTCTGTTTCTAAGACTGGTATGAACACCAAGTGCTTCTCTGGTTCCCACACTGCATTTATGAATGATGTGGTCAGATCCTTACAAAAAGAACTTTGAAAGCAGCTTCTGTGACAGATGCTGCTCGTGTTCTCCAAGAGGGACAAAGCATGACGTCACAAAACCAACTGGAGGGAAGCAAGCTGATTGGCCACAGCTGAATGACTTGTGTATCATTTATTAACTGAAATTCTTTCAAAGTTTCAGTAAAAATAAACTTTTAGAAAACGTTTTAAAAAATGAATGTACTTAATGTAATGTGCAAAGTTTTAATATTGTTTTAACGAAGTGTGAAAGTTTTGCAGCTTTTCATGGAACGTGTCACGTCATCATGGAGAATAGTCTCCTGCAGATGTTTTTTTTCTGAATAGAAGATCTCTTCGGTCATGAATCTTCTTTCCAGAACTTTCCCTCTCTCTCTGGTCAGCACTTGCACTATAGTTTTAAAGATTTTTTTCTCGCAGATTGTTTGTATGAAAATTTTGAAGATTTTTATCCAATAAAACTAAATAAATTTAAGAAAATAACATCAAGATTTTGCACGAAATCTAAATGGAAACAAGTGAAAAACTATCAGTCAGAGAAAAATACCATTTATGACTATTATGTCACAAATTATAGTCTTTGCCACCATGAGAAGTTTCTGGATTATAAATATGTATGATTGTAATTTTTACACATCTTTTTCTTCTTTCAGCATTTCCCTTCAGCATGTCAGTTTCTTCCATCTAACCCTATCTGCTGCATCTTCTTCGGTCACGCCAACTATCTTCATGTCTTCCTTCAGTGTATCCATGAACCTCCTCTTGGGTCTTCCTCTAGGCCTCTTTCTTGGTGGTTCCAAACCACCAAGAAAGTCCTGCATCCTTCTGCTTGGCAGAAGGATGCAGGACCAAACAGCATGGCCAGTCTCACCACGGTTTTGTACACTTTTCCTTTCATTTTAGCTGAAATGAATCGGATGCTCGATCAAAATGACAAAACATCACATCTCTTAAAATGAAGAACACTTCAATTCTTTTAATGTGTTTTTTGTAAAAAATAAAAAAAAAAGAAAGAAAGAAAAAGAAAAACAAACTGAACTATAAAAATTGAAGAACAAACAATTGTGGGATTTTGTTCATTTTTTGCAGTTTATTTGAAACAATAACAACTTGAACAAGAGTCACAAACATGATGATACATCATGAAAAGATCTTGATAAAAATTCCAAGACACTTTACCCAAAAGAGTGGAGGATTAAGATGTCTTTACAAAAGACTGAAAAACAAATTAAAAAGAAAAAACCTTTACAATAAATGTAAAGATAAAAATAGATCCTAGAACAGATCATGTTTACATCACCACAAAGTGATGAAAAATGTTTTTACACATTAAACAAACTTGGTACATTTTTTCTAACAGAAAAAAAAGTCTTGAACACAAAATCTTTCTTTTTTGAACAAAGAATTAAAAATGAATTTGATCTTAAAACAGATCTTGTGTCAAAACTCTAATCGATTCAAATGGAATTCATCAGATAAAAACAATGATCTGAATTTAATGTAAATTCAAAATCAATAAATTGTTTGTTTAAACATTCATTTGGGAAGTTTCATTCCTTTGACCAACATGGTCTTAATATTTGAACTTCAAACAAGAAGTTGGAAGTTCTTAAAATACAAGGTTATAACATCATTTCCACAGGAAATAAGATGATGTTAATAAAATAACAAACTGTAAGTTTCTGCACAAGCAGAAGAAAAAAGTTACGAAGAATTACAAAGAATTCAGTCATTGATCTTTGACCAATGTGGTCTTTCACTTTGTCTGGTTCATTCCGTCTGGAGGTTTCTACCACGGCCTCCAGGGAGCGCTTTTAACTGCACTCTTGTCTTTGGTGAAGCTGATCTGGACTGTGGAGCTCAGAGGGAAACAGTCAGCATCTGTTATGTTCTTATCAGAGTAGGACTGCAGCATGTTGAAGTGGTTCAGCAGTCTTCTCTGAGTCTGATTCTTCACTTTTTCATTGGTCAGGAAGTGTACCACCTCCTGGACACATCTGGAGTGTCCCTGATCCACAGCTGCTGAGTCTGCAGCATGCTGCTGCTGCTGCAGGTGTCTGAGGAAGCAAACTGTCATCTCCAGGATGTCTGCTTTCTCCAGCTTGGATTCTGGCTGCTGTTTGAGGAACTCTGGACCCAGAAGAGACTTGAGCTGCTCGATGCTGCTGTTGATTCGCTCTCTGCGGAGCTTCTCCACCACAGGTTTTCTAAGCTGTAGATAGAAATTCAAAGTCATTAATAATCTTCTTCTAGAAGTTCATGTGATCATCGAAAGCAAACTCATCATGTAATTAGTTCTCCTTTAACAATCTAAAATTTACCTTGTGGTTCAGTTTCATATGTCCCTCAGAGTTGGTCTTCTCTGCTAAGATTGTAGGAATCATGGTTGGATCTCTGTGCTGGTGAGGTCTCTTTAGAGAGAATCTGATCTTTACTGGCTTCATCCCTCTTATTTATAGTCCCCCATCTCCACATGAATGTGTGAGTCTTGGTCTGATCAGAGTTTCCCACAGTTTCAACCAATCACAGCATGGAAGAGGAGAGAATAGAAGTCTGCCGTACCACATGTTCAGTTGTCATATTAGTAAGAGACTATAGTTAGATCCCAGGGGAACAGATGGAAGTCTTGAAAATAGACTTGTGGAGCTCTTTGTGACGTAGGAAAAAGGGGGAACTCAACATGAGTTTCTTGAAGTCTACAGAAAATGTTTCATGAAGTCATCAATTCAAGTGAGACAACTGTAGAAAACACAACACCAGAAAAGGACACAGATTCATTTTGCACAAGTGTTTGAGAACAACTACTTGAGGTCTTTGTGTCATTTTACAACATCTTAACTTGTAACCAACTGTATTTGTGTGGCAAAACTAAAGTTTCTCTGGTGTCCAGATGCAGCAGGTGTCTCCTCTGTTTCTTGGACTGGTATGAACACCAAGTGCTTCTCTGGTTCCCACACTGCATCTATGAATGGTGTGGTCAGTTCTTTACAAAAGGAACTTTGAAAGCAGCTTCTGTGACAGATGCTGCTCGTGTTCTCCAACAGGGATAAAGCATGACATCACAAAACCAACTGGAGGGAAGTGAGCTGATTGGCCAGCCTAGAACTTCAATAGGTGTTTCATGTAGAGTGCCACGTCAGCACGGGCAATAATCTCCTGCTGATGTTTGTCTGAATGGAAAATGAGTTCAGTCATGAATCTTCTTTCCAGAACTTTCCCACACACTCTCAGGTCAGCACGTGTCTTGTACTAGTTTAGATGTATTGACTGTCATTCTTTTTGTTCTTCTTTTTCAAACCAAATCCTGTACAGTTTTATTTTATTTTTTAAAATAATTTAAACTCAATGCAAAAGAAATTTTACCATAAAAAAAACTTTTATTAGAAAAGTGATGCTCATCCATATGACAACAATAACAGATTTGGTATTTAGTTGTCTTGATTTCTCACCAGCTGGTAACGTTTAAATGTATAGTTTTAAGTTTTTAGTGAAGCTTTTTCTGAAAGACTTCTAATGATCTTTTCCCATCTTGGTCTAGTTTTTTGAGGGTTCTGAATAAAGTTTTGAGATACTTACAAACTGAGAATGTGTCAAACTGTACTGATTGTCTGCATTGGCATAAAAATTGGGGAAAAATTATGGTGCGAACTTTTTAACAGTCTGTGTTTCCAGTGAATGTGCAACAATAATTGATGTGCAAAGAAAAGACAGTACTGTAAATCGGTAATTAAGACAAAACTATTAGCTTCCAGTTAATCAGTCTTTATCACAAAGACGATTTGCATTGGGACGATTTAAGAATGACACAGACAAACAATTTTGGAATATTTTCTTGATGTTTATTTGAAACAAAAGACTAAGATGTGTTATGTCATGAAAATACATCACAATCATGTTTCATACCAAGATCAATTCATGTTAATAAGATCATTTTGGGACACACAAAACATTTTCATGAAAACCTTTAATAAAAGTCATCTGACTCTTTGGATTGTCTTTTTTTTCTTTACTGTTTAAACTTTTTACCCTGGGTGTGACACAAATCTCTAAAGTTTCTCTGGTGTCCTGATGCAGCAGGTGTCTCCTCTGTTTCTTGGACTGTTATGAACATCAAGTGCTTCTCTGGTTCCCACACTGCATCTATGAATGGTGAGGTCAGATCTTTACAAAAAAAAAACTTTGAAAGCAGCTTCTGTGACAGATGCTGCTTGTGTTGTCGAACAGGGACAAAACATGACATCACAAAACAACTTGGAGGGAAGTGAGCTGATTGGCCAGCTTAAAACTTCAATAAAATACTGAGTCCGAGTCAATTGTTTCTCATTTCTAAAACTTATTCTGATTAAGATCTTAAGTTCTGAGTTGGAAAAGCTTTTGACATATTTAAAAAAAATGTTTCTGTCTAAATAAAAAAGTCAAGCAGAAGTTTTATAGAGTGCCACACCCTCATAGAAAATAATCTCATGTTTTTCTGAATGGAAATCCAGTTCAGTCATGAATCACCTTTCCACAACTGTCACCATTTTTTTACTTCAGCCCTTGCCCTGTCTGGACCTCCTGTTGTTTCATGAAATCAACAGGAGTATATTTCTTATTTAAATATTTGAAAATAATTCATGTACTGTATCACTAAAACACTCTTTAATTAGATTTTATTCATAAAATTAGAATTTAATTAATTAGAAAACAAAAACTTTTCACTGGTAAAATAGATAATTACCCATGTGGAGACAAGCGAAAGAACAATTTAGCTGTCATTGTAATGAAAGGTTGTCAGAAAATGTTTAATTGCATTTTATTAATGCAAAGAAATCTGGCTTTTATTTGAAGGGTGTGTTATGATCTTTTCCAGTCAGGTCTGTTTGATGTTTTATTATATTACTAAAAAAAAAAAAAAAAAAGAAGTCAGGGCATTTTCTACTTCTCCTTTCGGCATTTCCTATCAGGGGTCGCCACAGCAAGTGAGTTTCTTCCATCTAACCCTGTCTGCTGCATTTTCTTCGGTCACACCAACTATCTTCATGTCTTCCCTCACTGTATCCATGAACCTCCTCTTGGGTCTTCCTCTAGGCCTCTTTCCTGGTGGTTCCAAACCCTGCATCCTTCTGCCGATGTACTCTCTCTCTCTCCTCTGCACATGTTCAAACCATCTCAGTCTGGCCTCTCTGACTTATCTCCAAAACTTCTTTCATGTGCTGTTCCTCTGAATCTGTCCATCCTGGTCACTCCCAGAGAGATCCTCAGCATCTTCATCTCTGCTACCTCCATCTCTGTTTCCTGTCTTTTCCTCAGTGCTACTGTTTCTAGACCAAACAGCATGGCCATTTTAGTTTCAGAAAATTATTTTAAAAATTTTATACAATTTTGTAAGCTTATCTTGTTCATTATTCCATGTGGATGATGTTGTGTAAAGATAACAAAATAGCACTTGAGTGTGAAGGGAAAACAATCTGTATTTTAGTAGATCTGTCTTTAGCAAAAAAAAAAAAAAAAACTAATTGCATCCTAAAATTATAACAAAAACAAACAATGCATACCAAGGGATTTTTTTCTTATTTTTTTGTTTATTTGAAACCATGAAAATTTAATGATGAGTCACAGACATGATGATGCATCATAACATGAACTTGGTCAAAATTCCAAGACACTTTACTTAGAAATAGATGTCTTTACAAAAGACTGAAACACAAACTGAGAACAGGACACTTTACCAAATAAAAGTAAAAATAGAAGCAGATCCAGAAACAGATCACATTTACATCATCACAAACAGATGTGGACAATTTTTAATCAAGATAAACTAAGTACATTTCTTTTTAAAAGAAATAAAGTATTGGTTTTGTTCATCTCTGACAAAATGGTAATAAACAGTTATTGGATCATAAAACTGATCACACAACCAGTTAAACATGTTCCTGTAAACACAGAAAAAAAACTTTAAATTCACTGAATTTGGTTTTGTTCACTTTGACCAAACTGGTCTTTGTGTTTGAATCTCAAACAAGAAGTTTTCTTTCTTTAAATGAAAGATTGTGTCATCATTTCCACAGGAAATGAGATGTGAAAAAAATCACTAAACAAAGTTTTCGCGCAGAAAAAAGAAAATAGTTAGAGAGAATTACAAAGAATTCAGTCATTGATCTTTGACCAATATGGTCTTTCAGTTTGTCTGGTTCACTTCAGTCTATAGAGTTCTACCACGGCCTCCAAGGGGCGCTTTTAACTGAACTCTTGTCTTTGGTGAAGCTGATCTGGACTGTGGAGCTCAAAGGGAAACAGTCAGCATCTGTCCTGTTCTTATCAGAGGAGGACCGCAGCATGCTGAAGTTGTTCAGCAGTCTTCTCTGAGTCTGATTCTTCTCTTCTTCATTAGACAGGAAGTGGACCACCTCGTGGACACATCTGGAGTATCCCTGATCCACAGCTGCTGAGTCTGCAGCATGATGCTGCTGCTGCAGGTGTTTGAGGAAGCAAACTGTCATTTCCAGGATGTCTGCTTTCTCTAGCTTGGAGTCTGGCTGCTGTTTGAGGAACTCTGGACCCAGAAGAGACTTGAGCTGCTCAATGCTGCTGTTGATTCGCTCTCTGCGGAGCTTCTCCACCACAGGTTTTCTAAGCTGGAGATAGAAAATTAAAGTCATTAATAATCTTATTCTAGAAGTTTGTGTGATCATCAAATGCAAACATAATTAGATACAAATTTTTCTTCATCAATCTAAGATTTACCTTGTGGTTGAGATTCAGATGTCGCTCAGAGTTGGTTTTATCAGCTGTGATTGTAGGAGCCATGGTTGGATCGTTGTGCTGGTGAGGTCTCTCTGGAGAAAATCTGATCTCTGCTGGCTTCATCCCTCCTATTTATAGTCCCACATCTCCATATGAATGTGTGGGTCCTGGTTTGGTTAGAGTTTCCCACAGTTTCAGCCAATCACAGAGCAGAAAAGCAGAGAATGGAAGTCTGCCGTACCACATGTTCAGTGGTTTTTGTAAGAAACAATAGTTAGACCCCAGGAGAACAGGTGGGGGCCTTGCTGAGTCGGTGGGTCATAGTAGGGTAAAAGAGATCAATTGATGGCATCAGTTTCTTCTATTGATCTCATCGATGTGAGACCACTCTTCAGAAAATATCGATTACATATCCAATATCAAATTTTAAAAAATATATTTCATCTCTGTTTTTCCATTGTGTACGTGTGTTTATAGTTCATGTCATTCATATTTGATTCAAACGTTCATTTAAGAGTACAAAAACTTTTAATCCCAAAACATCTATTTATTAGTCAACTTTTTTCAAAAGACAATCTTGAAATACATTTTAAATACAAATTAATTTTTTAAAATGAAGCTGAATTTAATTTAATGCTTTACATGATGTGATTTGAGTAAAGCAGCTGCCTCCTCACGCGTGCCAAATCCCTGCGGAGATCTGATAATTGCCAGTGGAGATGATGACAACTATGATGTCAAACACCACTCGCCAACACTTGTTCCCACACTCACACTTTTGAATTACATAATAGTATATAACTCCATTTGATTGGTCATGAGGGAAAGATTTTTAAGAGATACTTCTATTATAGGCTAAATGAGAAAAAAAACATTTTTATCTTCCATTGCAGTTGCTCAAATGTCACAAAAGTCAATAATATAAAAAAGTGAGGTTTTTGCTTGTGTGTGTGTGTTTTGTTTTAACAAATCAGTCATACATTACTCACATTATACCTTTAAACACATTTTCTCTCGTTCTTTTCGTGTTATCTGTACAATTGAAGGAGATTGTGAAATGATAATCTGCCTCTCTAAAAATCAAACCACAGAAATAAATTCTGAAACTTTTCTAAAAGCAAGTGAGACACGTACTGAGCAACGTTTTTTTTTTTTTTTAGTAAAAAGTAACTTTTCAACATGTAAAACTATAATGTAATCTCATAATTTTGAACAGGTTTCTCTGTTAATCTTTGTAGACTTGAGGTTCCATATTAGGCTGTCCCTCTACAGGGCAAAGGTCTGAATCTATTGTCCCACAGCGCCTCTGAGAGTAAGGTTTTTCCGCTTTCCCACACTTTGCCCTTTCATTGCTTTCAATAAAGGAACAAAAGAAGTGTGCCTCCTCACTGTGCTAGGTCTCTTAGTAGTAGAGGAGGCTTTAAGTATTTTTTGTTTTACTGTAAAAAAATTCAGGAGTTTTTTAATATATTAAATGTAACTAACTTTTAAAAAAAATACGAGTATAAAATACAGTATAGAAATTTAAAAAATCAATAGATAGCTAGAAAAACAAATATATTTGTACAAGTACAAATGATCCACACTTTATTGAATAAAATCTTGTATGAATCCTATCTTTGATAGTCTTTACCAAACCAAACATAACAAAGTACCCCTGACCAGATGTTGCAGGTGTCTACTCTATCTAAAGTTTTTATGAGTAGAAACTTATCCTCAGTTTCCCACACTATGACTGAAAGATGTGGCCGATGTGCCACAAAGGAGACATTGAAAGGATCTTTTGAAATGGGCGCTCCTCGTGCACTCTAATAGAGACAAATGCTGACGTGTGCAAACCATCTGGAGGGAAAGCACCTCAGTGATCGCCTCAGGGTTTAAAGTAGTTTCTTTTTGAAATGAAATGTTGGAAAACTGATCATTTCTGTGAAATCGTTAACCCGGTGGTTCCAAAAAAACGTTTTTATTTATATGATTAGTTTGTTCAAAATGACATGTTAATGAAAAGGTTTTGACAGCTGCTTGTGAAGTGTGCCAAATCCCACCAGACAGTCAGTCTGGTTAAACATGATCACGCCCCATTTTTACTCTCAAGAATTTTTAACACAATTCTTCTCTACAATCTGTTTAGATTTACCTAAATTATAATTTTTGTTACTTTTTAAAAATACATTACATTCATACATTTTTTTATTCTTAAGTCCATTGTATTTTAGTCTTGGTTAAATTTGCACTGAACAACATTTTGTTTTAATATAACTTACTTTTTATTGATCATTATTACAATAATGCAAGTGTTAAAAATGACAAGATTTGGCAATATTAGTGAAATATATTTATTCACTATTTATATATTTATTCATTGCAAAAAATTCTTTTTTTTTTCTCCCAATGTTAATGTACCATAAATACCATAGATCATAATATATTACTGAGCAAACTAGACAGATTCAGAGCTACTTAGAAAATAGATATCAATATGTACAAATAAAGGAGGAAAAATCTGATTTATTAAAAGTCATATGTGGAATTCCACAAGGCTCAACGCTGGGGCCTAAACTCTTTATCCTGTACATCAATGATTTGTGTTACACATCCAAACTAATAAATTATGTACTGTTTGCAGACGACACTACTCTTTACTTTTCAGGAAAAGACCTGAACCAAATGATACAATCAGTTGAAAGAGAATTGAGTAAAATAAAAATATGGTTTGACATAAATAAATTATCATTAAATATTGAAAAAACGAAATTTATAGTATTTACAAAATTAAAAGTACCTAAACAAATTATGCTTAATAACACCCCATTGGAACGAGCTCACGACAGTAAGTTCCTTGGAATGATTATAGATCACAAATTAAGCTGGAAATCACACATAAATTATACAAAAAATAAACTGTCTAAAGTAATAGCAATCATTTATAAATTCAGATTTGTCCTAAATAAAAAAAGTTTGTTTATGTTATATAATACATTAGTACTTCCATATATAACTTATTGTATCGAGATTTGGGGAAATACGTACAAAACTAACACAAAACCAATTTATATTTTACAAAAAAAAGCAATACGAGCAATAACATTCTCATCTTATAATCAACCTACCAATAATCTATTTATAAATTTAAAAACATTAAAGTTCTATGATTTAGTGGAATTACACACTTTAAAATTTATGTTTAAGATAAAAAAAAACATGATGTTAAACTCTCTACAAAATATGTTTATTATTAGGAAAAGTCCATACGAACTAAGAGGAAATGATGTGTTCATTAAAAATAAATTTAGAACAAATGTTAAAAAATTCTGTATTTCTATTAAAGGTGTGGATCTTTGGAATAATTGTAATGATGAACTGAAATTGTGTTTAAATCTTTTATGTTTAAAAAAGAAATTTAAGTTATTAATACTTAAAAAATATGCAAGTCTTGATGGTTAAATTCAAGCTTCTATAAAAAGTAAACAATTATGATGTGTTATGATTATGTTATGTGTTACAAATATGTGTTATGATTATGTTATATGTTATGATGTGTTATGATTATGTTATGATGTATTATGATATTATTATGTTATGTGTTATAACAATTATGATGACTTAGTATTTACTTATGTCTTTTTGCTTTTATTATGACATAAAAAAAAAAAAAAAAAAGGGTCGGCGTAATAAGCGTTTGCTTCAGCCGTTACCTTTTCGGTCCTTTGCTGGAATATGGTTGTTTTCTTTATTTCATTGATATGAGGTTGCACTGTGACCGAAATAAATAAATAAATAAATAAAAATAAATGTCAGAAAGGTTTATTATACTACAATAACCTCTGGGTCATTCAGATTTTTTTTCTGTGGTTCATGTATATTTCCAAATAGGCACATGAACACATCTATTTGAATTTATTGATTATCATATTTCCATCATGATGTGACAGAAGAGCAGGATTCCAGGTTATTCCCACCACACATGCCCTGTGTTTCTTAAGTTTAAAGGTCAGCAGCGTCTATTGTCCAGCTGAAGCTCTGTGAGTAGGTTTCCTCTGCTTTCCCACACTCTCTCCTTTCTCTGGTGGATCTATACAAGTGTGCCTCATCATTCATCATATTAGAGGAGTTGTGGCATTCCTTCACATCAAACCAAGATCGATCCAAAATGATTTAGAGAACTAACAAAAATAAAGTTCTCTACATCAGATTTGAGAAAACTTTGTATATTTTTCAGCACATTCTATATTTTATATTTTTTTTATGTGTACCGGTAGTTATTTTTTGTTGTTTTGTGTTCATAAATGTCTGAATAAATTAAATTGAACTGAATTGGAATATATGAAAAATGTTTTTCACTAGGAAAAAAGTCATTTTGTCAGATGTGCAGATGTGGCAGCAGAACTCTTTGCAATGTGATAAGAATGTTTCTAAATGATGTCGGTTCACTATTTCAAGAGACATTTGGAACTATTTGTGTGCTCTAAGAGGAAAATCTAATAGAACGTGTTTAAAAAACACTGAAATAAAAAAAAAAACTGAAATATTATTTAAAAACAACAAATATATATATTTTTTCATGAATCTTGAGAATACAAATGGCTTTGAAAGTTGTTTTTTTTTTTAAGTTGAGTTTTAAAATGGTTATTAATGCACAATATTGATGTCGTGATCCCCTCGCCTGCCACCAGAGGGAGCCCTGGGCCCTCCTCAACACCCTGAATAGAGACACCTGGGGGTGAATAGTCGGATAACACTCACCTGTGGAACCTGCTGCCTATTTAAGGGCAATCACCCCAGACTTCCACGTCGGGTCATTGTCATCCATCCCAGCCAGATCCTCCTGGCTTACTATAAGTTTGATCTCTGTTGTATTATTTTCCATTTGGATCTTGAGTTAATCCTGCTCTTGCCCTACAGACTTACCTGACTTCTGTTAATAAATCCTGTTTTTGTCCTGCATTTGTGTCCTCCTCTTTCCACATCACAACAATTGAGTTTGTTATGGATCTGTTAAACTTTTGACTGAAGGATAATATTAATCATTCACAGTGCAGAAATTTTGGGCTCACCTCACTATAAAATATTTTGCATAATGACTCAATTTATAGGGAAAAATGTGAAAATGCATGCTAATCATCACTTTCAAAAGGCTTTTATAATTTAGGTATAAACCTGTTGTAGTGCTCGTAATTGCTCCCACATAACACTACTTTAACAAGATTAATAAATGTTTCAAATAGAAATTTTGGTACTCTTCAGATGTATGTCTATAAATTTTAAAAGCTCAAACTGAAGGACAAAGTTTGGCTGAACATCTTTTTAGAGCAGTATTGTGATAAATTCAATGGGGTTTTTTGTGACACAAATTCAGAAGTGTTTGTTTCAAAGTTTAATAATTTTGAAGACAAGAAACCCCAACTTCTCATATATGCAAAAACTCTGATTTAGAAAAAATTGCACACATCGTTTGCTCTATCAAAAAAGATTACAAATCTTAATTAAAATGATAAAAACACAACAAAATTGGAGTTGATGAAGATTTAGTTTATTTCAAATGAACTTTTTCAACATCACTAGAACATTTGTCTAAAACGACTTGTTTGTGATGATAGGTCACAACTTTATTTCATAATTTACAAGACACTTCATCAAAATAGAGTGAGGGTAAATCGTCTTTATGAAAGACAAACATTGTTCTGTTTTTATTAAACAGATTATGAAATAGCTAAATCTGCACTTCATAACAAAGGCATAGTGTCTGACTAATTCTGAAATAGAATTTTAAAAAGACATCTTATAATCAATTGATTAATTCAATACATTTCCCAACAACGGAAACAATCAATTTAAAAAAAAAAAATATCCTGGTAATTTTCTTCTTACAGAAAAGAGACACAAAAAATGTTCATGATAACTGAACATATGACAAAAAATTAAAAGTTAGAGAATTTTTCAATTTCATAGAAATGATTTGTAATCATGACCAACATGGTCCACAGCAATACTCAACCTATTAATAAGATGTTTTCTTTCTTCAAAAGAAGTATTTTGTCATCATTTCCTCAGGAAATGTGACGTGATGAACTTTGACCAACATGGTCATCATGTTTAAACTCAAACGAGAAGTTTTCTCTCTTAAAACTAAAAATTGTAGCATCATTTCCACAGGAAATGATAAGCTGTCGAAAATATTGAAATAAAAATGTCTGGACATACTGTACACAAAAAACGTTAGAAAGAATTACAATGAATTCAGTCATTGATCTTTGACCAATGTGGTCTTTAAGTTTGTCTGGTTCACTTCAGTCTATAGGTTTCTACCACGGCCTCCAGGGAACACTTTTAACTGGACTCTTGTCTTTGGTGAAGCAGATCTGGACTGTGGAGCTCAGAGGGAAACAGTCAGCATCTGTCATGTTCTTCTCAGAGGAGGACTGCAGCATGTTGAAGTGGTTCAACAGTCTTCTCTGAGTCTGATTCTTCACTTCTTCATTAGACAGGAAGTGAACCACCTCCTGGACACATCTGGAGTATCCCTGATCCACAGCTGCTGAGTCTGCAGCATGATGCTGCTGCTGCAGGTGTCTGAGGAAGCAAACTGTCATCTCCAGGATGTCTGCTTTCTCTAGCTTGGAGTCTGGCTGCTGTTTGAGGGACTCTGGACCCAGGAGAGACTTGAGCTGCTCGATGCTGCTGTTGATTCGCTCTCTGCGGAGCTTCTCCACCACAGGTTTTCTGAGCTGCAGATAGAAAATTAAAGTCATTAATAATCTTATTCTAGTAGTTTATGTGATCATCAAAAGCACACTCACTATGTGATTAATTCTCCTTCAACAATCTAAGATTTACCTTGTGGTTCAGGTTCAGATGTTTCTCTGAGTTGGTTGTATCTGCTGTGATTGTAGGAGCCATGGTTGGATCTGTGTGCTGGTGAGGTCTCTTTGGAGAGAATCTGATCTTTACTGGCTTCATCCCTCTTATTTATAGTCCCACATTTCCATATGAATGTGTGGGTCTTGGTCTGGTCAGAGTTTCCCACAGTTTTAGCCAATCACAGCATGGAAGTAAAAAGAATGGAAGTCTGCCGTACCACATGTTCAGTGGTAAAGTCAGTAATCGACAATAGTTAGACCCCAGGGGAACAGGTGGGGCACTTTGGTGGGTCTGTGGGAGAGGACAGCCAAGGTCAGATGCCAGGATCAATTTCTTTGCCTGATCTTATTCCAGATCTTAGGAGAACAGATGAAGGAATTTTTGTGAGCAAATAAATACTCAGAGCTCTGTAGGACTCTTGATAATTAACTTTACAGAACAGATTCGCTTTGTTGTTTTTACAATAAATTTTCAATCACATCCAATCACATATGGAGTTCAAATAAAGGATCAAATTAAGTGATATACCACTCATAAAAATATAAGCATTGATAATGTTAAAATATTACAGAGCTTAAGTGATTCATTTTGAGACTCTAAAACAAAAAATGTGTTTGGTCCCTGTTTAAAAAAAATTGACCCTAGATTTCAAGACAGTTTCATCTGTGAAAAATAAAGCAAATGCAAAGCATCTTTTTTTAAAATGAGACATTTACTTTTTTAGCAAATTACCATAGTTTTTGACACTTTTTTCTCAGATTTTTTAAATTTGGTTTCAATGTAAATTTACCCACTATTGTCACGTTTTTTAAAAAAAGAGAAATTATATCTGTCATGGATCTCTGCAGATCAATTTTGACATAGAAACACCTTACAATAAAAATAAAATGATTTACAGACAAAGATGTTTTATATTTTCTCTATTATCAATTTTTTATTTATATGAACAAAACCTGCTGTTACCAATCCTATCCGGATTGTGCTCTGACGTTAAATTCCATGAGAAAAGTTATATCATCAACTTCACAGCTTCAGAAGAGCCAGATGGTTACACAATCCAAAGATGCTAATTATACTCCCTGTTGATTTTCTGACTCATAAAATGTGTTTGTTTTTAGTTATTTGTAACCAAACCGATTTCATATTTACTTGTTACATTTTTCAAGCACATAGGGACACTATGTAGTAACATGGCTAAAGAGAAGAATGTCTGCTTGTCCTTCATCTGTAAAGTTACAGGTTTGATCCTCATCTCATCAATCAAGAAAAGCTAGAACATCTCTTCAATATTCAGGATTTTTTAAATCCACACATATATGTTTTTGTATTGAAAATAAAACTCTTACCTGTACTTTTTCAGCTGAAGGATAAAAATTTTCTACATCCACATTGAGCAGGAGTCAGTCTTTTTTTTTATCACAGCAGCAGACTTCTTCTGTTTTCTGATCAATAATAAATCAGATATTTGTCCCCAATTTTATGCATGTTTTCTGTTTACTGCATGTTCTTTTTTTACGTTGCCTCATAAGCTTTCATCTTAAATTATTAGTATTTCTATTGTTCTAGTTAATGTGAGTTTTCCTTTAAAGATTTTTTATATATACTGTATATATTTGTTACAAAGTATAAAGTTTAGAACAATTGCTCTAAAAACTTTTTTTTATACTTTCTGGCCTATTTAGTTTTTGGTTAAGTCATTTTTGGATGTTGTAATTCTTTACTGCCACCAGAGGAAGATCTACACTTTCAGTGATGCTAGAGTGTTCATCGATTGATTAGAAAGAATAATTAAGGAGGAGTTGAACAAGCAAAAAAAAAAAAAGTAAACCAAATATTGAGTTGAGGTTTTGCTGTCCCAGGGCTAATCAACTCAGGTTCTCCTCGTCGAAAGACGGTGACTCTGCCACTAGGCTAACGCCCACTGGGACCAAATAAAGAGTATGATGAGGTTTTTTTCTTGTAGTTCAGGGAAGGTATTTTTTAAAAGGTTGTAAATGAGTTTTAAGTTAACGGTTCATTAAAAAAAAAATCTCTTAGTGTCTCAAAAAAACAAAAAGAAACCTAAATTGATTTTCAAATGTATTAATTTGAAAATTATTTACATGAATTTTTATTTTTCCAACTTAACCTGATGAAAATGGAATTTGTGGTACTCAACGTCATACAAACTAACTCATGAACATTTTTTAGGTGGCTACTGTTTACCAAAATACGAGCATAAAAGTAAGATTAGTTTTTAAAACCTCAAAGGTTAAACTCTTTTTGTGCTTCTTTTGAACAGGATTTTTTTTTCTGCAGATCTTTCACATTGAGAAGGACAAAAAGGTAATATGTTGATAAATTTCTATGTAATAAAATATCTGGTTCATTTTACACTAGAAATTTTTTTTGGATGATGGTTTTGTCTCGCCTGTTGAGGTTCGTTCATCTTCTGAACCGTACATCCCTAACGGAGTTGCGAGAGGTGCTGAAGTTGTGTAGGGCTCATTCAAGGCGAGACGTAGTGTACACCCCAAACAGGTCACCAGTCTGTCGTGGGGCCATACACACACAACCATCCAAACACACTCAGTCCTTGGGGCAGTTTTATAGTGGCCACTCAACCTAACATGCATGCTTATGGAGTGTGGGAGGAAACCGGAATACCCGGAGAAAATCCTCACATACACAGGTTGAACATAAAAACTCCACACAGAAAGGCGGACTTTGAACCCCGACCTTCTTCCTGTGAGGCCACTGCGCTAAAACAGCAGCGTGACTGTGCCGCCTGTGTTAAGTTTTCAAGTGAATTGAGTTGAAGTGTTCATCATGTGTCAGATTTGTTCAGTCTTGCAGGGGAGATGTCCTAAGAAACTCTCCTCAACCTCAGTCCCTGCTGATTAAATCATGCCATGTCATGTATTAAGAAATGAATGACCTCTAAATTCTGCATGGTAATGAGTGAGTTATAAATAATTTCTTTGAGTCTCAGGTTCCCAAAAAAAGTAAAATTTTCCTTGTCATCATAAAAATATCTCCATTTATCTGTTCGTAATGTTCAAATGAGTCAATCTGCACGTTCTGCTCAGTAAAAAAAACAAAAGTTCTCATGTCATAGATAATTAAAATCTCTTTATTACAATCACATGTACATCATTATATTTCAAAAAGCTTGTTGTAGTGAAAAGTACCCTTGCACTAACACTAACAGATGGAGTTGGTGGTGCAGGCTTGATGGAGGGATTGTTAGATGGAATGGTAGAAGTGTTGAGTTCCCCAGTAGCAAATATCTCCGCTCCAGTGTGCTTTTAATTTCACATCACATGAGAACAGCGACGCTATTTTCAGCCCTCCTTGTCCTTGTATAACGTAAGCAAAGAGGGTGAAAAGGGGTGGGTGGGAAGGAAAATTTCTCTCTTCGTCATCCATTATTCAGACCGTTTGAGTCACAGTGGAGAGAGAAATGGAGGAGAACATGGAAATAAACAGAGTAAATGTTTCAAAGAAACTTGTTTCTCACAGAGTGAATTACACAAGAAAATTGACATTTTTGCTGATGCTCTCGTTATTTGACTTTTTGGGTCAAACTAAAACATGGATATCAGTACAGGTTTCTTTCTTTTAAAACTTGTCCAGTCCGGCGTTATGACAAGTAGAATAGTGATCTTTAAGTCAGTATTGCTGGACAGATTTGCTCTATCAGGGTCAACAACATCTGCCGACCTCAGCTGTAATATTTTTATATTTGATGTTACGTCTTAAATGTCTGTGTTTTCTGTGCCTTTTTTGCTGAACCTAAAAAGTAATATTAATAGTGATAAAGTGAGAAGATAAACTGTAGTTACAATATTTGGCATCACAACCAACCTGCTGGATCGTCCAGAAAACAAAAAACAACAACAATAACAACAAAGGTTTAAACCAAAGATAAAGTTGAAACACACAAAGACAACCTTCTATAACAAACTAACAATGGTGTACAACACAAATTGATGTTTCCAAAATAATAGTATTGAGTGGGAGCAAGAAACATAGCAGATAGTAAACCGTGTGGGACAGTGTGCATGTGTGAGTGAAAGTACATGCATGTTGCCGATGCGAACCATGTGCTTATTAGGGGTAACAGATCTCTCCCAGCCCAAAAGGTCGGAACAGGGGAGGGAGCAATACAAGCAACCCGCACCCACACTCAACCCGATGCCAAGACCCACCCACCAATCTAGGCGTAGGAGAAACCCCCTACAGGAGTTCCACTGGCAACATAGAGCATGGGGGGTCCCCTGGCAATGGAGTAGACGTGCCATCTTTACCGGGCAGCAGCAAGCTAACACAGCGGATAAAGTTTTCCCTCCCAGCAACGACCCCAGCGATATCAGGCTGCCCCAAATGCAAGTACTGTAAATGATGCATGTATGTGCTGCAGAGAAATCAGTTCAGGTTTCAGACATCTCTCTGAGATACTGCACAGTGGCTGGAAGCAGAAATGTGGCTTAACGAAATACCAAAATATTATAAAAATACAACATCCAAATACTTGATTTCTCTGGCAATGCAATTTTATAATTTTGCAGTGAGAAAATGGTATTTTGTTTGAAAAATACTTAATTTTTGGAAGCCAGTGTTTAAGAATATAAATGGCATAATATATGATAAATGAAGCAGAGATTTGTTTTATGTGATAGTAATTTTTTAACATAGGTTGTTCTTTTTTTCGCCATGGTTTTAAAATTGTTTTTATGTATTTCTGCACAAACTAATTTCAAACTAAAGGCTCTGATGACAAAAACATTTTTTCTATTCAATTCACTTAACCGTCACAGTATTAACAGCTCTATTTGCTTCCAGTTTTTGTGCAAAACTGTCCTATCGGTGTCCTGCATGTGCGGTATCTCTGAACAGGACATTGCAATAATACATAAAATGAGTTTCCATGTGAAACACCAGGAAGACAAAGAATATTTTTAAAAATACTGTGGTGTTACAATTAAGCATTTCCACATCTGTGATCCAGCTGATTGTTCATGGATGACACTGTAAACATTTGGAACAAACTAAACCACCATGCATGAACGGTAATGTGAGTTTTAAATTTTCTGAAACTCATATGTACAACCTCTAAAACACCGAAAGAATCACTGATAAACCACTGGAGGCATCTGATGTCATCGTATCTTTCACTTTACCTTCATTCATACTGTGTGACAAAATCAATATGTACATGTCTTAATGACACAAAACAACCATAAATCCAATTTTAAAATTCCATTTAAAGCGACAATAATATTCACATTTTTATTTTAATATCTGAGAAAATAACTGAAAGTTTCACTTGATTTGAGATAAATAAAGAATCTGAAAGATCATAAAATCTTTTCACATTGGTTTCCAAACTATCACAAGAAAAATATTGAAATATGGTCAACACAATCACAATAAGTTAAATTTTCTTCCATAAATTACTATAATACTTTGTAAATAAAACATCAATACACACAGTCATTCTATCTACAGTACTTGTACTGGCCTTAGTCCCTGGTACAGAAAGGTGGGGAAAACTTTTTATATAAAATTTATGTGCAAAAAGTTGTCTTTTTAGGTCCTTCTTGTGGAAAAACAACATATATGTACATAACCTCTGCTGCTTCCTTTGTAATTTCCAAGAATAATCTGCACGAATGTCTCTTCTCCTTGTGCATGTTAGATTTTACACAAATTTGCAAACGAAAAAAAAAAAGTGTTTTATTAAAAACTAGCTTGAGGTATTATTGCACATGTTCCTGAACTTCAGACCTTTTTTTGTCTTTTTCTCTAAACTGGCTTTATCACCATACTGTCCAGAAGTCTGACTTTCCTGGTCTAATGAATGCAGCAGCAGTCTTTAGATAAAGAAAAAAATGTTTTCTGGAGTTAAACATTCACAAAAAAATTGTGTCACTATAGTCAACGTGTCTGCAGCGATTGAACTGAGAAAACTGTAAACACCCTGCCGGTGGTATTTTTACCAGCAGGAACAGAGAACCATGAGCAATGAGAGAGTAAATACGGTATAATATGCTGCAGTCACATTCCCTTCAGAAAAATTAGTGTCACTCAGTAGAACGACTGGGCTTTAGGTTTTACGTTTGATCTAAATTTTAATTTGGCTTTATTCTCACAAAAAACATAATCTGTTTGATTGTGAATAACTGATTTAAAGGTAGTATGGGAGATCTTCTTGGGCGTACAGCCTTGCAACACTTTCTGAATGCAATTCAAATGTCAATGCACACCCTGTCTTTTTTCTGGCTGTTTGTCCAACGATAAGAAACATTTACTGAAACTAGGAAGTTGGAGTCTTCTTCTACTTTCGGCCGTAGTAATTGGCAATTGATTAGGGTTTTAAATATCCCACAAAGGCTGCAGTCTATGTATAAATAAACATTGATATGTAATCATATATAAATATATAATACGATCCTTCCCTCACCTATAGTCACCAGCTGTGGGTGGTGACCAAAAGAACGAGATCATGGATACAAGCGGCCAAAATGAGCTACCTCCGCACGGTGGATGGGCTCTCACTCAGAGATAGAGTGAGGAGCTCTGCCATTCAGGAGGAGCTCAAAATAGAGCCGTTGCTACTCCGAGTTGAGAGAACCCGGATGGGGTGGTTCGGGTATCTGGTTAGGATGCCTCCCAAATGCCTTTCTGGTGAGGTCTTACAGGTACGTCTCACCAGGAGGAGACCAAGAGGCAGACTTTGGAACCGCTAGAGAGACTACATTTTACTGCTGGCCAGGGAACACCTCAGGATTCTCCCGGTTGAGCAGGGGGATTTAGTCGGGTTGAGAAAAGCCTGGGCCCTCCGTCTAAGGTTGTTGCCCCCGCGACCCGACCCCAGATGAATAGTGTATATCTAGTTGGAGGCTGCAAATACAGAGTGAACCACATCAAGTTTGCCAGACTAGCCCGTATGCTTTTATTTTCTTACTTTGGTGCATTAACATAACAATTGCACTCATTGATGAAGGAAGGGACCAAACAAGAGCAGAGCATGTGTAGTAAAACACTTCCTGCTTAAATTGGAATGTCAGAATATGGTAGAGAACAAAAGGCATGGCCAAGAACCATGTAACCATGAATCTGAATACTGTTCTGGAGTGTTCGCAAATTACACAAGCAAGCATGAATCAAATAGAAAACCACTTCAGGTGTGTTTTCGATATGGGAATAATGTTCAAACATGAGGGAAACCTTCCAAAACGATTATTTTGCAAAATATCTTCTCGATGATTAAGCTTTCAAAAACACAAGTCTGAAGATCTTCCATATCACCTTTAACAAATCTGAAACATAGATTCTCATTTGATCTAACTGAATGCTACGATGGCTTTTCATTTTGCTTTAGTTTAGTTTTTAGCACCAATTTACCTGCATATCTTTTAAAATATTTGGAAAGAAGACTACTTTTTACGTCTTTTGTACATTTTTAAATTATATTATGAATAATGGGAAATGAATGCACCATAAGATTTAGAACACACACTGCACAATGTCATTTTTGCTTTTTTATATTAAAAATTTAAATCCCTTGCGATCTTATGTCAGTTTTTTAGTCTCTACCTCATTATCATAAATCCACAGCTCTTCATGTGTTCCACAGATTCTGGTTGGTAATATTATAAATGTAAACAGTTACAATTAAAAAAGATTTGGTATCAAATCTTGGTTATCATCTGCACTTCTGCTACAGCTGACTTTATTTGCCTGTAATGGTTTAAAAGCAGTTCTTTGCCATTAGTGCACAGACACAGAACAGTATTGCTCCCCGAAAATCTTATGATCTGTTCTGTTTTTTTTTTTACTTTAAAGTAAACTTTTAAATATGATCTCAAATGTTTTTAGTGAACAAAAATGAAGCATTAGACATTGGCGGTGCAAACACATACATACACGCACTCTTTTGACCTTGGTCTCTGTGTGTCGTTACAAGCATCATGCACCGACTCACACATTTTGTCCAGAGTGCTGCGTAGTGGCCACACACCCACACATAAAGCTATCATTTGAAGTGAAGTACAGTGGTGACAGCAAGGTTTCTTCTTCCACACATATTTGTGAAAGGAGCAATGCACCATTTGGGACAACACTGTTCTTTGTCTTTCAGAGGAACTTGGAAAAAATGGATGACAGCTCACTTTTGACTTTAAGGTTCTCTCAATATGAAGAGTTTATATTTGATTGAATTAAATGTGAATTTTAAACGTTGTCTGAAGCACAATCTGGTTAGTAAAAGACCGAATGTATTTTGTTTTTTTATTAACAGATTATTTAGGAAAGTGACAGATTTTCTCAGGAATTTTAATTCAATTTTGAGGAAGTTACATAATAGAAAAATTCTGAAGGATAGATTCACTCGATGGCAAGATTTGGAAAAAATCAGATTAGAAAGCTGGAAAGGAATTTTCAGTCTTATGGTCAACATTGGGCTCTGATTCTGATATATGGAGATTGAATTGGGAAAGTTGTTTTACTATTACACCAGCCTGTGGATTTTTTTCAGCTCTACGTACTTTTGGGCTGTATTTGTTATTTCCACCCAATGAAAGACAGAACAGAGGATTCACAAATCTTGCATTGCTGTGTTAAGTTCACACATTCCCACAGTTCTGGTTAAATACCGTGACCATGCAGTTAGACTGTGGTGACTGTTAACAGGGAGCTGGGACACAGGAGGTCCTCCTGGTTGTCCAGCCTGGTCCCGTGTGTCAGCAACTCCTCTACTGTCGTCCAGTCATCCAACAGCTTTCTGTTCCTCAGACGACTCAGCTTCTTTTGACTCAACTCCAACACCGTGTTGCATCGTCCTTCTGCAAAAGTTCCGACCCCTCTGTTTTCCAGAATGCTTCCCTCTCCGATGGAGGCTCCCCCTCTGCTCATGGCATCTCGCACCATCACCCCTCTAGCTTGCAGTTGCTGCTGCCTTTGCTCACGAGCTAACAGAAAGTGTTCCCTCCGCTCCGTTCGGCTCCAGTAGCGACCCAGCAGCATGTCAGTGTTGGTCTCCTCATCGGTGCTCATTCCACTGCGTTCATCTGCCAACTGAGAAGCTCGGTCTCTAAGCAGCTGGCTCCTTGTGACCCGCGGGGTTGGATTGGGTTTGGAGCTTTGAACAAATTTAGGTTGCAGGCAAGCACCAGGATCACCACTTGAACCCATGTTGATCTGGCCCTTATTGGCATCCCATCCGGTGGTAGTTCCAATCCCAGTATGGCCCTCCAACGTGCTGTAAAGACCTCTGCCTCCTCCACTTCCATGGAGCTGGCGGGTGGCCGGTTTTGGCCAGGTGTCATTCACATCTCCAGCCTGAAGAGTGTGATCCAGGAGATGGTGATGCTCTCTGACTCGGTTTCTCTCCAACTCCTGCTGCCTCTCTCTTTCCTTCTCCTGAATCTTTGTCTCCCTCTCTAGCTCTTTCTCTTTTTGTATTAACCTTTTCTGCTCCAGTTCTCTCTCCATATCTCGATCCCTTTCTGTCATCACTGGCTCTGGCATTCGGCCCCTTTCCTGTGAGTGCCACCAATCATGGTGAATCATCTGGTTAGTGGAGTTGTTGTCACATGATCGCTCATGGTTTTTAACATTCCTGATGTGTCCCATTTGGGCTGGGTGTTGTTGTGGTGAGAGGGTCATTGCTGCTGGGTGAGGAGCCATCATACCTGACAGCATTTCACCTTCTTCTGGTAGGCCAGGTGGGATGGGATTATGTGGTGACACACCTCCACAGTGGTGCGGGGTCTCTGCACAGTAGGAAGGAGACGCTGGGTGACTAGCTCGCCGGCGGTACTCCTGAGGGGGAGGACGGTGGTGAAGTGTTCGGCTTCTCCTCAGCATCCCCACAGAGCTTGACCCCTGATGGAGGGGCTGCTGCTGGATGGGTATCAGTGGTCTGCGATGGCTGGATGGGGTGCTGCAGGTGGAGAGGACTGGGCCTGCAATTCTAGGAATGGCAGCATGGGCATGAGAGGGGTTGAAGAGGGCCCCACTGCTGGAACTATGGCGATTCAGGCAGGGTCGATCTGCTTTGTGGAACTGGACCGATGAAACTCTAGAGATGAAAAAAAAAAGCTTTTAGTCAACGTAGACTGAACTATTTTGTACCAACAGCAGTTAAAAAGTTGCTGACCAACACTTTGCATGGCCTTTTGGTATTTGGCCAATTTATCCAGGTGTTCGAGTTCATGTCAGCCTGTTTCAAACGTAAATAAAATTTGGTTAAAAAGCTTTTTAAAACAATTTTTTCTCCAATGTTTTGTTATCTTTTGGAAGAAATCTGTTTTTGTGAGCAGTCCAAAAAATATAACTCCTGAGGATTAAAAGTACCTAAGTCAAAATTTGCCAATTGTATGAATATTTGAGTAGTACTGCATGTCTGTCACGTATACCATAATGCATGCTGTAAAACAGTAGAAAACAAGCACATTTTGAACATCTGTCTCTTTTTAGCCAAGGATTATCATTAACGAACCACATTTGAGTATTTCAGTTTTCCATTGTCCTGGAGACTCTGTCTTTTGCCTTCCAGGCAATGTGACAGACAGCAAAATTGAAACTAATGACATACTTGTACTAAATGGACCAGTGTTTCAGCCTTTTGTGAAACCAAGCCAGGAACTTGTGCGTTAATTACCTGAAAAGTCCTCGGGGTGGGACATCCAGGACAGGCCCAGTGCCCTCATCCATCCCATGCTGGAGTCGCTGACATGGAGGCTGCATTGTCAGTGCTTCTGGAATGGCCTCTAGCAGCTCGCGGTGGCTTTTGGGACAGCTGTCCCGCCTCTCTCTCCTCTCACATGCTTCCCCCTGATGTTGCAGCCTGGCGTTGTACAAACGCATTCTCTTCTCCAGCATCCTCTGGAAGTGTCTGAACTCTCCGGTGCTTACACTGTAGAAGCCTGAGTCGCTAAGCTCTGAGGAGATGAAGGACTCTGAAGAAGGAGATCCACCACCAAAACCTCCACACCCTCCGGATGCAAGAGCTCCATGAGGATGACAGTCCTCCAGTCCTCCTTCCTCTGTCTCCAAACCTGAGAGGTCACCCTGATGGATTGAGCCATCTGTCCAGCCCAAACCACTGTCCAGCTCGTGGTGTAGGGGCATAAAACCAAGTGGCTTCTCTAGTATGAAATCCTCATCGTCAGTCTGAAACAACACACAATCTCAGTCAGATCGGCATCAAACAAATACACATAAAAAGCTAAAAATAGAGGCTTTGTGGGGTTTTTTTATGCTTGTAGAATCTCTGATTGGAGGTTGAGTGTTCAATTAAATGTACATTTTACTTCTGAAAGTTAAGGAAGGAAATCTTGGAAATGCTTTTGGTTTGTTGCAAACCAGACAAAATTAAGTGATATAATTGTCTTTATTATTTTGGGGTGGCAGGGTTGATGGGCACTTTTACTGTTCTAAATTTAGAATACTAAAGGAGCTCATTTCTGGATACCTGACTCTGGCAGGTTGTAGGTTCGTCTAAATCGGCATTACAGCATCCCATCAGGCAGTTCTGTTCCTTCGGTCGACGGTCCTGATAAATTAAAAGAGGGAAAAGGAACACAAGGATACATTTACAGATCATTTGTGTTACTAATATGACATTCTTTGTCAAGTGAGAAAATCCAGTGCGAAAGAACCCACACATGATTAGCAGGTTGCTTGCAAAAATGGATTTTTGACTGAATACAAATTGTGACTATAATTTCAGACAAATAATTTTATGCATTTTTTTACTGATACACTAAACAGAATAAAGCATCTTTATTACCAACAATTGAGCTATTTTGTATTTATAATTTTTCTTAGTGTATTGAGTTCTTTGTGTGTGTCTCGCCTTGTGTTTGATGTCCACAGTGTCCTGTGTGGAGACTGGCAGGTAGCTGTAACGGCCATCACAGTGATCTTGTGAAAGAGGCAGATGACTGTAAAAACGTCTGGCGGAAACAAGAACATATTGTTAGTTGTATTAATTCTCCATATGACTAATTAAATTACCGTTATAACTTTATCCAAGTGTTGTTCTTTTAAAGATAAAGAAAGGAAAATTCTTAGAAACTTGGTACTCTGCAAATCCCACATTTACAGTCATTTAAATTTTTCTCAGGAATAATCATAATTAGAAGAAAAAGCAGCCTGTATGAGTGTTTGACTTGCACACAAAAATTTACTTTAATTACTATCCCCACCTGTCCTGATATGATGGGCTCGATGTATTGAGCCCCGGTCCTGTCAGTGGGAGTGGAAGGTTGAGGTGATGCAGATTGAGGGGAAGAGGTTCCCAGGATCCCCGGTCTCCATCATTCCCCCGTCCCCTTTGGCCCTTGATCTGTAAGGTGATTGGACGCTGACTGGCTGCCAGAATCCTGAGTGCATCTCGCTGGCTCATGTGGGCTAAACTCCTTCCATTCATCTGATGTGACAAAACACAGAGACAAAATCTAGTATCAGGAAACACTTGGATATAGCTGAAGGAGCTCAAAATGATCCCTGGGGAGGAAAGGTAAAAGATGCTTGACATTCTGTACTGCTGCACACATGCCTTTTATGACAGGTTGATTGTCCATCACCATTTTTGTCAGTCTGGATCTGGAAGTCTCACAGGGTCTTGGCTCTGTTTTTCTCTACCACGTTAGTGTTTGATGAAACTGAACGATATAGGTAACAACTCTATACCAGACAGCTGGTTTTGGTGTTCCATGTACGCTTATCCCACCAACATCTTACACCTTGCAGTTGCTTAATTGTCACAGAGGCCTCCGTGCACTACCTAAACCTCTTATGTGCTTTTAAGGCAGTGGTGCTCAGGGTCTGCTCATAGGCATCCAGAATGAGAGTTTCTGTACTTATCCGTAGCCCTATTTAGTCATTGTTGGCGTTTCTGTTCATCAACCACTTAAGCTCAGATGACGCACCTTATCAGGCCATGATAGTTCCTTTTCTGATTGATAAAGGTTTCCCCTAGATCTCTCTTGTTTGACTATCTTCATTCCGTGTTGTTTTGATTTTAACCTCAGACTTTATTTTCATGGTGATTTTTGCTTCTCATGCTCGTTGGTGTAGCTGTACATTTCTAAGATCACGGAAGCTGAAGAGTAGATTGATCTCAGTTGGTTTCAGTGATCGTTGCATTGGAGATTACTAACAGGCCTCATTTGCATCTTCATGAAACTATCTCGAGGTACTTCAGTTAGCCATTTGGTTTTCTTCTGTTCATTCTCAACATGATCTTATGTTCTAGGTTAAATTGTTTCTTTGTTAAGGAAGACCAGACTCATTGGAGCTTTATAACTGATCTCTGGGATTGTTGATATATCCATGTCCTGGCTTCCTCTTCTCACAGTATTTGATTTGTTCCTTGTCAACCCTGATACAATAGCAGTTATTTAAAGAATGTTGGAACACAGAGATAAAAGGTTTCTTCACTGTCATCCATGAATGTGGGTTCAGCAGTAAACACGTACTATACTGTCATTTATAAAATAAACTCAACTTCCCACTTCATTGACTGTCAAATCAAAGATCTGTAAGTAAGAGTAAAACTACCAGTCAAATTATCTTCTGGTCAATTATGGTCTCAGTTGAGCTTCGTCTATCTGCCTATATGAACCTTCAACCTATTTAGTTTATGCTTTGCTGAATGGTTACAAAACACTGAGAATTAGTGAACTCTATGGGCAACTGTCCCTAAAAAAATTGGAATTGAATTAACCTCAAAACAGGTCGAGATAAAGTCGTTGTGACAGAAAAGCATTGCAAGCATTACATTAAAGTTTGAGCAAAATGTGCCAGCTTGAGAGGAAATGTGCTTCTTCTGAAAAATGTAACAGGTTACCTAAAGACCAAATGTTACGCAGAGTCATTATGGAAGTCAGTAAAGCACTGCTCCAACCTAGTGTGGATAACAGCCTTCGTCAAGATCACGAGAACATTTTTAACACGAATGTGATTTCAAAGTCTCTTTCTTGAGAACAGATGGTAGATTTGTTGACACCTAAGCAACCGAATTGCGAGAATCAAATATAGACATGATGTGTACGGCTGCTGGAAAGTGTTAACACGTACAAGCAGTACAATCCTACATCACACACACAAATGCAGCTCAGCAGCTCATCGAATTAGATGCATGAACAGCATTGTTAACTCTGGTACATCACAACCATGAGTCACCCTCCACCACATTCATCTGCACATATACACACACACATGCACTCGCATGTATATGCATGAATACGCACAGATGCACACACACAGCATGAGCAGAGGAGCACAAAATGGCACCTGTGTGTGGAGACAGAGGAGGGCAGTAGAATGAGCATGAGCTTTAAGGAGAAGCAGACAAGTGCGTGTACAAATAAAAAATACTACACACTCAATGGCATGATTGAAATCAATTTAAGAGATACATGTTTATAAGAAATCAAACAGGCGGTTAACATCTACAAACAAATTCCTGCAGAAATAACGATGCCATTTTACATCTGCACACACAATTACATTTTTTCACAAAAAACAAACCATGAAAGCTCGTTTTCATTTTAAAAGACCAAAATCAGTTAAACAGAAACCTTGCAATACAGATCTTCTGAGGCTCACCGTTTGGTCACCCATCCATGGTCCAGAGAGCCAGCATCCCATTGTCACTGAAACCGAAGATAGTTGGCTTGGATCTGGTGAAAATCAGCAACACTGCTGATTCCTTCAGCAGATTGTCTCTTCCTTCTCCACCTCCTTACTCTCTCTCTCCTCCCTGTGTCTTTTCACTATCACGCCTTTCTTGGCATCTGCTCTCTTGACACACAAGCTGCTCCGATTTTATGCAAATATCTTTTTTCGTTCTTGATCTGTACCTTAAGATATCCTCATCCTTCCTTTTCCTTGACAGGTCTAGATTTCAGCATCTTGCACACAGACACACACACACACACATGCATGCACACTCGGAAGACCCTTTCATGCAGCACTGCAATGGTAGAAATATGCGCAGGCTGACACAGTGCTTTCAGAGATGGAGAGGGAAACACGCAGACACACAGCGAGGAGAGTGTCTGATTGGTGGCCTTTTAAGAGTCATCAGCCAATGAAAAGGGGTGTTCTCCCAATGGATGTTATCCTCTGTAACTGAAGCTTCTCAACAAAGTCTCCTGCAGGATGTGTTCTCCACTGCAGTGATGCATACTAGCAAAAGAAACGCACCATGTTCTAGATGTTTATCCAGGATCCCCCAAACAGGCATGTTGGGAAATGTAGTCCATTTAGACAGATTTGTTTTAGAACATTGTTAACCCAAATTATCTTCAGATTTCTCAACTGAAATTAATAGATATGCTCGGGTTTCCTTTTTTGTGATCTAGCTTTTTGTGTATCTTTGGATCCTCATTAAACTAACCAAATGACAAATAGCCCAGTTGGGCTAAGCAGGCATTTGCCACCTTCCATAAAAAGGAATCTCAGATACTTTTTTAGATGTAGTGATTATGATTCATATGTGATATGTGTGGAAAAAAGGTGTTGCATCATAGTGAATAGCCCACACGGGTTATAATCTGAAATAACAAATTAGATCATTCCTGTGTTAGTTTTGTATGCCATGGTCATCCCATTTTCCCTTTTGGATCAATTTAAGAAAACTTTGTATTGTCATTTTAACCAAAAAATAAAGATTCAAAAAGCATAAGTTTGTCATATTGTCGTTACTTTACATTTTTAACATTTTGGAGTTGGTATTTGCATGCATTTCAATGGAAAACATTTCTCCAAGGTTTCAACACCTCCCATTTAAACAATTTGCAAGTAACACATGGAAACAGAATCATGTTCGGGTTGCTGCTTAATTTAGCAGACAGAGCTTTGGTAGCATTTTTTTTAACTAAAGGCGAAAAACAGTACCGTAATTTGATTGGTGAGCTCTTTTCTTATGTGCAAAAATTTTGCACAGATTGACCTCATGTGAATGAGCGTTAACATAAATAATTTTGTTTTAATCATGTCTTTGCAGGTTATACATGCTCAAATGCACTGCATGCATTAGTTTGGGCACAAGGTTTTATTTCTCAGGTTGAAAGATTTCTGTCAGATTGTATTTTTTCACAAACTGACCTGCTCTGACTTCTCTAGAGTTCATTTAAGCCTCTGGTAACAGTAAAACTTACAATAACTTATCAAAATCCTTTTGAGATTTTGAAAATAAATCTACTTGTGAAAGAAAAATTCATGTCAAAAGGCATTGGAGATATGTTTGCTTTCAATTTTGAACACTGCAAAAACATCTCACCAAAAAAATAACCATTAAACACTTAAGTTTAGCTAACCTGATTCTTACCTGGTCACAGTGAGAGTTTTAGCTTGAAACTAGATTTCTGATTGGAAACGCATTGCTTCAGGTTGATGAATCTATTCATTTTCTATATTTAAATTCCCCCACCTTTTATAAGACTTACATCCAGACTAAATTGGATTGGCTCCTGCAGCTAAGTCTTCCTATAGAAATGCAGGAGGGAAAAATGTCCAGAAAACAACCGCCTATAAGTCGCTTGTACATAGACTTAATTTAATCTCATTCACACTCAACAACCCTTCTTTCACTGTTAAGTTGTTATGGTAACCATCTTCTCTGGCAAACGTATGTAAGTGAGTGTGTTTGAAAATTTCTTAAATATTCTTGCAAAAATATGGAGAGCTAGATCAATCCTCTGATTCCAGCTTCATTGTAACTGGTGATACAATGTAGAGCCAGATCTAAGTGGAGATTATGTGTGTGTCTATGCTGTTGCGGCCGAGCATGATAATGGTGATGACTGTGATGGGTGCATCTGGATGCCTGTCGCCGAGATCTACCATTTCAGTGCTGAAGTGCGGAGGCGGAGAGAGGAGAATGAGCATGTGTGAGAGAGAGTCTCACACGCACACACATTACTGTAGAATCTCAGCTGCAACACACAGACCTGTCTGAAGCTAAAAATGGAAAGCAAACTTGCTGTTGCTGAGAAACCACAAGAAGACTCAAAACGAGAACAGTAAATATGCATTGATTCATATTTACACACATAAAGTGTCTTCAGTGGAAAGAAAAATCATATGAAGGAATTCCATCCAAAAAATAAAAATCAGGTGTTCGAATACCTTTCACGATCACATGGGTATCAACGATGGCATCTTGGCAGAAAAGAATGTCACTCTCAGAAGCTCATAAAATTCCAGTGTGGAACATTGATACAGATACATCCCTGTGCCACAAATCCAGGGATGATATTTTACGCATTCTCATTCTCAAATATGCATTACATATTGTATTTAAGGAATGTGGAAGTATTTGGGAACGCTGACAATTCAGTTACAAAGTGGGAGGATAAGTCAGTCTCACTGCAACAATACACCAAGCAAGGTCCATAAGGAAATAGAGGACACAGTCTGCTGTGGATAGATTTTACTGCCCTGTAGAGTCCTGTCCTCCATCAAATAGAACACCTTTGGGATCATTTCAAGCAAAGACAGATGGCTATGCCTTCTCTTTCAACATTCTTATGACCTCACAAATGTACATCTCCATATGATATGAAAGAATCATTACAAGATAAAATACTTATGATAAAATACCCCGTTGTGCAAATATGTGATCAATTGACCAGTAAGACATTCAAAATGTAATCAATAATTTAAGATGCCCTGCCATAAGATGTGGTCAGGTGATGCAGTACAAACTTTGTTGGCTTTTGAGAGCTAACAACAGCAAAAGGGTATCTACTGTACATCATGAGCTAATTTGATATTTATTTCTTTGACTTTTCTAACATTTTGAGTATCTAGTGGGGTGAATATCTGCTCCATACCACAACTGCTTTGCATTATTTGATTCCTCTTACAATGCCATAGTGAACTTACGCTTTTTCCAGTATTTTAATTTGATGTTACATTTAAGTAGACCATATCTTCAGTGTGCAGTCGTTTGTTTCATCTGTTGCCAGGGAAATGTTTTCTTAGATAATGTTGGTCAAGTTTGTCATGTCACAGGTCAGTCCAATTGGATACAACTGCTGGCTTAAAATTATTTGTAGATTTTCCCAAATAGCTGCTTTTGAAACTTCAGACGATTTTTTTTTTTATAAAGTTGTTGGTGTTTGTTAATAAAAATTTAAACAATTTTTAAGTTTTGTCAAACGTCAATAGTAAAAAAGAACAGCTGGTTTATGGTTTTAATTTATTGTTTCCCAAAGCAATTACCTTGTCAAGGCATTGCTTCTGCCTCTCCTACTGGGGAGGCTTTCAAATGTACTGAGTACTTAAAAAAACGATAGTCTCCGGTATTTGGAAAATCACAAAAGATTGTGCATGCTCTGTCAATTTATGATGAGCCAGGGAGAGGTAACCAGTCCGGCTGTGACTGCACTGTAACAATGGCCGCCTGGAATGTATCATAATCAACTTGAAAAGGAGACATTTTGTATTGGTTTAAATGTCTGACACGCGTTGACAAAAAAAAACTATTTTTTTGGCCTTATAGCAATGACAGTACGCCCGTGTTGGCTAAATTCACATTTCCCCCGAATTAAAATACGGCAAAACCATATAACTTGATAACTTTGAATTCAACATGGATCTACATACTTCAATATTGAAATTAATCAATAAAATCAAACTACTTTGTAAATGACAAACACCAATCATTCGTACAATTTTAAAGTGCTTTATTCTTTCTTTTGCAGATGTAAAAAGGACTATTAGGCCTATAAGCCGGCATTGCAATCAGTAACAGGACTAGAGTGAAAGTAGAACATTAGTACAGAAGATTGTAACTACAATCTACAAAAAAAAAGGATTCTCCTTTTTTTTTCAAACGGGAATGTGATTAATCATTACATAAAAATAAAGTATGTGTGGAAAATAAACTTTATTTTACTGAAAATACCTACACATACATAATCATAAAAAGGCTTTTCATACAGTACAACGGGGAACAAACATATGCATGACATATTTTCATCACAAAAAATATCTATTACAGAATGTATATGTTCATAAAATGAGTAAAATTGTTTTTTAAAATGTACTTTAAGTTTATTTAACAGGATAGAAATTGCGCGACAGTTTACAGGCTATGCGACCTCACGACTGTAAAAACACTTTCCGGCAGATAAATCGCTTTACGGTGGGCTTTCCACGTGATCACATTTTAAACTTTGTTCATTATGTTTGAAGTTGATACTGATTAATTGATTATGTTTTTGACCTAATTATAGACAAAAATTATGTAAACACCTTATGATTAGTGAATAATTAGTTAAATGGAGTTTTATAAGATATCTGTGTTCCTTTCTAATGAAAGTAGTTTTTGTTAGCTTAGCTGTGAAACAGCATTGCTTCCAGAACTAGTTAGCATCGGGGCTGCAAAAGAATCTTCCACGGTTTGGAGGCAAGGTAAAACTAGATTTTAAATCAATGTTGAATCTGCTCATTTGCTTTCCTGTAAAATGATGTGAGCTTTAGTATGAAGAAGCTACTATGATTTGAGCTAAGTCACAGCAGCTCAGATTCACAAGATATTTCATCAAATCATTTAAACTTGACAAAGATTTGAGATGATCATGATGATTACAGCCAGATTAATCAAAAACAGTGAGGTAAAGGATGGTACAAATGACAGACTGATCCTGCAGTTGTTTTTTGAATAATCACAAACAAATCATATGTAATTTAACTGTCTGCTCAATCATAAGGTCGAAATTTGGGGCTTCTACATCTCAATAAGAGGTGTGGTAGTTAAAGGGTTAAATGAATTGTTTGAAAAAAATGAGATAAGCCCTTCTATTGTATATAGCACTTTATTGGTTATCTGCTTATAAACTTAATCAAGGTTACATTTTGAACAAATCCAGATTTTGTTTTAAAAGATCCAGTTCATCTGGGTCGAGAGAAGCCAGATGGGGTGGTTCAGATAACCGGTTAGGATGCATCCCGAACGTCTCGCTGCACAGTGTTTCGGGTACGTCCCACCAGGACGAGACCCAGAGGTAGACCCTGAAACCGCTGGAAGAGTCTATGTCTTACAGCTGGCGGGGGTACATCTCGGGATCCCCCTGGTTGAGCTGGAGGATGTAGCTGGGGTGAGAGATGCCTGGGTTCCCTTCTGAGGCAGTTGCCTCTGCAACTTGGCCTCGGATAAGTGGAACACAACAAAACAGGCAGATCCAGGTCATTTGTTTTGACTGCATGTCCAAAAAATGTTTGCACGCTATGCAAACTTCCTTGTATTTTGAACATGTATTTCTCACACGTAGATTGTAATCAATGCTGTACCCCTTTTTTTTTATTTTAGACAGACGACCCCTCATTAAAAAATGTCAATTTGGTATTATTTCTTTTACAATTGTAACACATCTCCAAGGTCTGTGATTTTAGTTTTGGATGTTTTAAAAATTTCAGGTGTTGTGAAAACGTTCGACATTTGAGGCTAATAATCAAATTTTTCTGATTACTCATAGGATGAACTATCCTCCTCCCACCAAGCGCTTACGAGGCATGAACCAAGAAGTAGTGACCGAGGTGGCCTTTGATGATCCATTTGGTGATGATGGAGAATTCACCCAGGATGACTTTGATGAAATAGACATCATTGCCTCACAAGCTATCACCTCAGCAGCAGGAGGGATAGGCTCAATACAAGGAGCCAATCTACACAAACCAGTCCCTGGATCCAGCTGGCCATCATCTGCAGGGCAAAGCAAACCTCCCTTCAGACCCACAGCCGATCAGAGCCAAAGAAACGCAGTTGGGTTCACTAGAGGGAATGCTCCTAAACTTGGCAAGGATCCCCCGGGTGAGTTCAGAGCAGAATAAGTAATTTAGGCTAAAACTGGTTCATTTATATAACTGAACATGATGTGTTCAAATATTTAATGTCCCTTTCAATCCAACATTTTTATTTCTACAACTATTGATGATTCATTTTGATTAAACATGGATTTGTTTCTAATTTCCGGTTTATGCTGTTAGTGCCAAAAACACTTTCAGTTTTTTGTAAACAAATCAATTTTTTATCTCCCCTTTGCTACGCAAGTTAGTCACATGTTGGAGTCCTTGATTAAATCTGGTTACTTATTTATTTATGAGTTTATTCTGTTAAAATAAATCTGTAGAATTTCTCAAGTTTTTAGTATCAAAATAAAAACTGTTTGTTCTAGGTCATTATTTTTATAACAAAGTACATGCAAACACAGACACATTATGGGTTTCATTCTGTTCCATTGTTTTCCTGGGACCGGGTTGCGGGGACAACAAGCTCAGACAGGAAACCTAGGCTTTTCTCAACCCCGCTTCATCCTCCAGCTCACACGGGAGGATCTTGAGGTGTTCCCCGGCCAGCTGTGAGTCATATTCCGTCCAGCAGGTCCGGGGTCTGCATCTGGGTCTCCATCCAGTGGGACGTGCCCAAAACACCTCACCAGCGAGGCACTCGGGAGGCATCCTAACTAGATGCCCGAACCACCACATTTGTCTTCTCTTGACCCAGAGGAGCAACGGCTCAACTCCGAGTTACTCCCAGATCTCTCAGTGAGGGCCCAGCCACCCTGCGGAGGAAGCTTATTTCAGATGCTTGTATTGAATTTTTTAACCATCATCATAGGTTCATGGGCTGCACAGATTGGGCTGAGAGTTTCATTCCTGTTTGAAGAAATTGTTGAGCTCTCTTTTTTTTTCTCATTATTACATGCTCCAGTTTTTCTCCAGTCTTTAATAATTGCTTTTTTGCTCCACAAACCTCCTGAAATTCTACAATGTTTTAATGTAATGAACATTGATCTGTTAAGTGAAGTTTTGAGTGTGTTTTTATCAGAATACACTCTTTATAAAACTTCCAAAAAAGTCATTGCAAAAGACTCATTGTCATTGAAAGTTTTGTGTTAAAATTTGTTAAAGGAGTGGTTGTGTTTTGTGTCTAGGAAACATGCAGTTGCATAATGGGTCAGACAGAGAAGAATCTTACAGACTCCTTGAGGCACAGCATGCAGAGCTGAAGAGAAAGGTGAGATATGTTTCAATAAAACACTTAGGACTCCAACCACAAACCGTTAGGATGTTTTACCATAGTAAATAAACACTGATGTGATGTTTAACATCTTGGAAAGAGTTTTAGTCTGTCTGAAATAAAGGTTTGGGAGTCATTATTGTTCTTTCTGTGTATAATTTAGCTGAAGGAAGTGGAAGACGAGATTTTGTTGAAGAGCGGGGAGATTCGGGTGCTGCGGGACTCTCTGAAAACAGCTCAGCAACAGAAGGAGGTTGAGAGACAGAATCAGATCCTGCTGGAGACTCAGAAGCAAAAAGAACAATGTAACAGGGAGAAGGAGCTCAATAAAAAGGTGAGAAAAATAAGAAAAATATACAAGTTATAGTTTGAGTTTCCTCAAATGTTTCTGTCCTTCTCTCTCCATCCAGGTCCAGTCTCTGCAGTCTGAGCTGCAGTTTAAAGAAGCAGAAATCAATGAGATAAAGATCAAACTTCAATGTTCAGAAAAAAACAGGACTTCTCCGTTACAAAGAAACAGGTTTGTTTATCACTTAGATGATTTTTTTTGTTTTTCCATGAATACAATCCATCACCAAGCTTTTATTTTATGAAGAATAACTTTATATTCAGACACACTTTACAGCATCCAGTGCATTATTACTCCTCCATGTTTCTTTTTCTACAGTCCCAAAACACTAAGCATGCTTGCCCATATGCATCAAGGAAGCAACAGCCCCTCTCCTTCAAAAGGAAATAGTTTCATAACTAAAGAGGTATTCGGTGTTCAGATATTAAGCAAAGGGACTCCGGTGAAAACACCTGCAACAGGACGGAAAGATGGTGGTAATATAACTTTAAGTTTTACTACTGAGATCCCCATAAGTGCTTTTCCATGTTATAACTTTGTGTGTGTTGCAACAGAAAGAGGCTCCAGCAGCAGACAGGAAACATCTCGTCCAGACCCTTTTGTGTCTGTTAGACCTGCTCAACAGCACCACAGAGGTCAGTCAGTCTACAAAATGGAGCTACCAGAACTGTTGCCCTTAAGATCACATGTTACACTTTGCAGCATGCATGTATGCTCCCAGTTCCCATTCAGCAGTGTACCTGTGTAATCATCAGATTGTTTCAAGTATAGTTCTTGGCCAGTTATAGAAATTTGTCTTTGTTTCAGTTTTATCTCTTGTTTAATATTTTTTGTTGATGATCCAACACGAACATTGTGATGCTCAATATTCTAACTAGAATAAATTTATACTTGCCAACATTGGCATGTGGGGCAGAGATAGTATGTCCAGTAAAACGTGACCAAAAAAACAGTAACAGTTTCAAATGTTTAAATTTTTTTTTTTTTTTAACTTGACTTGTTTGACCCAATGTTTGTATGAGATTTATTTTTTAATTGTATTTTTTTTTTGTTTTTGTTTTATTAGTGAGATTTTTTGTGGTGTGGTCAAATCTGATCGAACGCTGCAAAATAATCGCCCTCTGGGATTAATAACGTTTTTTCTGATTTTCACTAGTTTTTTTACAAGTATGGAATACCAGTGGTAAAATTTTGTGTTTACTTGTTGTTTGTCTGAATCCTGCAGGCGCCGTCCTCCTCGGATTACTGTTGCAACAACCACTTCTTCCCAGCAGCCTTGGAATTTCTCATCTTCTGTCAATGAATCTGAACAACTCCAGGTATGATTACAACATGTGGTATTAAAACTTCTGCTCATCTATCAATGTATTAGTCTGAACAATGTTTTGCTTTGTGTCCCTTTATCTTCAGTCAGATAGCAGCGGATTTTAAACTTCACTCTGACCTGCGAACCACAGTCAATGTGGATGAAGCTGGAGCCCCTAAAGCGACCCTGAAAGCAGTTCAGACTCTAGCTGTAACTGGACTAAACTTGCTGAGTCAGAGCCAACCAGTGGCTGTGCAGAATAGCAGCGAAACCAGGTAAAACCAACTGATTCAGACCTCAAAAAATGCTCCACTGAACTCTTGTCAAAACTATTCACTGAAAAATAAAGCAGACACTGAGAATTTTGTGGACTCATTGGGCCATCTTGTGGTGAAAAATAAACCTTCTCAAATCACTTGGCAGCACACCAACCATATCCTCTGAAAATACAATTTTACATGCAAAATAACCAGAAGACAATAGAATAGTTATTTCAAAAGTAAATGTCCAGTGGGATGGGAAGGACCCATTGTGTGGTTTCAGTAAACTGGACAAATAACCATGCATTTATGTTATATCTTGTGTTTTGTGACATAGAATTTTTGGTTCTCCTAGACATTTTGCTGAAGATAAAAATGTAGACTTTTTAGCATATGTGAAAACTATCCTGTATTCTTACCGTCATCTGTTTGGAGAACGATCAAGAAACTCGAACAGCTCTAGAAATTAAGGGGGTGAATAAAATATAGAGTGAAATGAATTACAATTTCTTAAATAAATTTCTTTTATATTCCTAAATAGATTAAGTACATTTTTACTGAGAAATCAACGCCTCAAATGTTGTTGTCTTGTTTTAATTTTAGATTTACAATGTTTGCTGCAACTGTTACAATGTGTTACATTTGCTCAGAATGACCTCATACTGCCCAAATATTGAAGCAAAGAACCTTGATTTAATAAACCACATTGTACAATTGGGAGGGATCTGTATTTTTGGACAATTAGTTGATAATTTTGACTTTAGAGTTTTAAAAAAAGAAAAAATTGCAAATGTGAATTAATATGTTGGACCCACTTTTCCCAACATGATGTAAACCAGCGTTCCTTGTTGTTCGCGTACACAAGTGGTTCGTCCATTTATACAATTCAAGTGATATCAAGTGGCATACATACAAAATAAATTTTTGGGATGTTTTACAAATGTCAGTCTAGACCGGGGTGGGCAAACTTTTTGGTTCACGGGCCACATTAAGTTCTAACATTTGACTAGGGGGCTGGAAAAGGAGCAGGTGGATGGCATGCTTTGGTAACCACTAGATTAGACCGATAGAATAGCGCACTAGATTTTAAACGCACTAAATGCGTTTATAAGCGCACTAAATGTTTCATTGAGAACATTAAATTTCAAATCTAGCGCGCTAGGTCTGAAATCTAGTGCAGTAGCAATTAAAAACGTGCGTTTAGCGGTGCCAAGTTTGAAATCTAAGTGCTTGATGTAACATTTTGCTTGTTTTAACATCTAACACGCTTGTTTACATGCATTTATTGGGCCCGATAGCTTTCCATATCTGTGCACATTGTTTATTTTGACAGTGTGCGCATCACAGACACACACATTTTAATGGGAGCAGTGTTGTTGTTTTCTCAACAAAGCCAATATATCTAGAGTGTGCCATCTAGTGACGACAAATCGGAATTGCAGGGGAAATAAAACATTAACAAAGTTTATTTATTTAACTTTTTTTATGTTCGGCGGGCGAGATTAAAACGTTTAACGTATATGGCCCACGGGCCGTAGTTTGCCCATGCCTGGTCTAGTCTGATTTAATCAGAGAGGAGTTCCACATACAGTAAACATGATGTGCATGTTGTCAAATGTAGATTTCTGCTAATAATTCTTTATGTGCAGCAGGTCATGTCCTGGAGCTGTCCTACTCCTTCCTTTGTTGGATTTCCATCTATCTCACCTCTGTCGGCTTTTGGACTCGCTCCGCTCCTCCTCAGGCAGCGAGAGCTCAATCCCAGGACGACCCGTCTCCGCCCGTTCAGGGTCTGGAGAACTTGAGGAGACGACCTCGATGGGGTTTAGCTCGGAAGACATTGGTTTGGCCGCTCTGAGACTTATTCATCTCCTGATTACCTACAGTGATGAGGTGATTTATAATGAAGGATCACCTCTGATGAAACGGAACAAAAACCACTCATCCAAAAAGTTTTGCTGTTATAAACTCTTAAATATTTTACCAAATACAGCTCATTTGTTGTTTCCTAGGTGGTGGAGGCTGTCCTCTTGAAAGAAAATCAAAGTACAGGCAATAAGGTCAGAAAACTCTCACATTTCATCACATGTTCTATCCCCACTTTTTTGACGTGAAGTGATGATGGTGGTCTTTTTTATTTCTGTAGGATGAGCGTCCTGCGACATGTCTGAATGTCTCCTCCCAGAATACCTTGCTGCAATCTATGTTGCGTTTGTGTGACCTACGCTTTGTTGGGGTTGGCGCCCAAAGGGAGGAGCTTATGTTCAATGTGATGAAGACACTGTGTGTGCTCGTAGAGAGAACGCTACACACACATTCAGAAAGGTACACACATCAACTTTATGTTCAACGTCATCAAATGACAATTATGATTTTATTCAAACTGTTCCCTGTCCTGTAGGGACACGAAGCGCCCACATTAGAAATATTATTTCAAAAACTAGATTTTTTTAATACAACTGTTTTTTTTAATCTCCTTCATTTGTCACTGCTTTCATAAGTTATTTAAACAAATGAATCCTCACAACATGGTCTTTATTTTTGATGTACACAAAAATAAACTGTGGGTGTGTTGTATTTCTGAGTAACTGTGTATTTGTCCCTGTCAAGTGTATGCAAGGCGTGGTCTTGATGAATGCAGCGACAGAAAAGACGTTTAAAACATCTCCACATATTCAGATCCATGCTCAGTCACGTCTCTTGTTTTTAAACAACATTAACAGAATGGAAGATGGCAAGTTTTTATGCAGGTTTTAGTGTCCAAAAACATGTTGTGCGTCTACCAAAGTTGCATGGCCTACAGAAATTCAATTTCTCTTACAATCCCATTGTTCTGTTTAGATGTGAGGCTTGGCGCTTCTGCACATACCCATGACGCATCCATACTCCGCCCCCCATGTTGCAATCCCTGTTAAACTGAGCTTCTGTTTAGGATTGGGTTTGGGTTAAGGTACAAATAAGGGTAATGGTTAAGGTTACTGTAACCATTACACACTAACCTACTCTATATTAGGTTATCTACACCTTACATAGATTTAGGTGTAGATAATTATGTGTCAGTAAAATGGAGAAGGTTGCGTGCAACTAGGATGTACACAGGAGTGGGGCAGAGTTTGGTTGCATCATGGGCATGCGCAGAAGCGCTGACAACACCAGTTTTTTTCAGGTGCATTTTCTCCGCGTCACCCAGAAATATATTTTTATCAGGTGGAGAACTATTAAAATACACGTTTTAGTCATATATGTTGTTCACAATATGATATGCAATGATTGCTCATATCATAATTTTTATTATCATTCTGGATATCAGTTGATTTTTTTATTTACTTACTTAACTTCTTGATCTCGTGCTACAAATTGTGCGCACTGTACGCTCAAGATTGTTTTTATAAATCCAGATGAGCACGCCCAAATGACTGTATGCCAGTTTGATGCATGCAGGCTACTGGCTCCAGCGTCTGGCTGGTGAATCACTGCATGGTTTTGCCACCAGCCTTCCGGTTATTTAAGAAGCATAAACACTCCGCTTCAGTGATTTATGGTTACTATGGTAACCAATGTCGGATCAGAACTATTAAAGCTGCAGCTTCATCTCAACTGCAATTTAATCTTTAGAAAACATCGAATGTGGCTACAGCTAAAATATCGGAAGAGAAAAATTATTAAAAATGTGTCCAAATGACACATAATTTAAATTGGTGCAGTTTTTTAAGCAGTTTTATTTGTTTTCGTTCTGTTTTGAGTATCAACATGTTGTAGAAAATATTCTACAGGAAGTTCCAACAATCATATATTGGCTGCTCAAAATCTTCATGTGAGTCTGTTATTGTTGAGATGTTTCTAAATGTAGCAGCCTTTAATCTGCAAAAAGCTACATTTTAGCTATTTCTCATTTAGTTAAAAAAGATTTAGAATTTTACAAAAAAACTGTTCTGACATACTGTAGTTCTTCTTATTGATACAATCAAGGTCTAACTGTCGCAGCATAATTCCGCTCCAAACAGATTAGACAGTTGCTTAATCCCCAGACTTGTGCAATATTTTCCAGAAATCTCATTGATCGTCTCACTTTTTCCTCTTAGGTTGCAGTGTGTGCTACAGACGGTGTGTGCATGTTTGTCAGCGGAAAGCAGGCTGCAGATGGTGTCAGAGTGTGTGCGTGTCCTCATGTCGATGTCTGACCATCAGACCCTGGCCAAGCAGCTCACCACTCAGCATGGTCAGACTTCATGCTGCAATCACAGCTCTAACTTCAAAGTTTTTTTTCCAAAATTTTTTCAATTTCAAGTTGTCAAAACAATAAAAATTAATTTAATTGTTCTTTTTCTAACTTTAGATCCTTGCGTTTTCCTGAAGTTGTTCCAGTTGATAAGAACCAGTCCAGGGAACCAATCAACACACACAGACTGGATTTTACTGAACCTCCAGGTAGACATGCCAAAGCATGTTGATGACTAGCTGTGATTCAGATAAACAAGGCATTTTTTTATGTTTATTGCGTGATTATGAACGAGCACAGGTTTTGTTATAAGCAAATAGAAAATTATTTTGATCAAGCTAAAAGAGTTCAAGCTAAATTCATCAAAGCATTTCAGTGAAGGGTTTCCTTGTTAAAATATTAGATTAATTGGGAATAAGCTTTACCGAACACTGGCCCAAAACAAGAGACTTTCTTTTTAATTTATTTTAAACAAATATCTTTGATTTTTATTTGCCAGGTTGTGCATTTGTTGAGTAGACTGACTCAGAGAACAGACAGCTGGATGAGCGGCGTACAGAGCACATGTCCGTGTTCCACTGAGGTAAACGTCTCGAGCTAATTCCGCCTCTTGATGTGGAATAACTGATTTGGTGTCTGAGAACATAATGTTTCTCTCCCTCTTTCTTGCAGCTCGTTCAGACAGTTGTAATTGTTTTCCATCGTCAGTGGTTAGATCTCAGCGGTTGCCGTGATCCTGCAAGCTCTACAGGTTTGTCACATTTCCCTTGAAACTGTTCGGTCTTTTCAATGGAAAATGAAACGTGACAAATCACCTCCTTGGTTTTAACCTCTAGAGTCTCTATCCTGTACACCGTGGTGGTCGACCCCGGCAGCTTCATTGCTCCGAGTATGTTTACTGTTGCTCCATTGGATGCTGCTGCATCACAGCAGCTTCTCAGAGAGCTGCAGACCACTCCTGCACATGTATGACCAGATGATCCCCGCGGTTCGAGACACACTCAGAAAAATTCCTGAGCTGAGTGAGAGCGAAGGTATTTGCACATGTATGAAAACTGTATTGATCAGTGATGTTTCTGTGGATAAAGAGTAAGAGTAGTTGTTTGAAAATGAACTGTTTTTACACTTTGAATGTTAATATGTAGAAGCCAAAAGCTGCACGTTTTTCTCTAAGGTTTTTAAGTTTAAAAAAGTATGAAAAGTGTATCTACTATAAACATGCATATTAATATGTACACATATAGTTTTATGTCTCTGTGTACATACAGTATATATGTGTATATAAAAGTTAAGAATGAATCATTTTGGGACTGAGTCAGTCATTCTGACCAAAAAGAGCTTGAGTCCAAAATCTGTTTGCTTGTTCTTTTAATCCATTTGTACTGTAAACACAGAACATCATATCACTGCTTATGTTCTCTTATATCTCAAGGAGTTGCATCATGCAGAATAAATCTCATTTGAACTGATATTTCTGTTTTTATCAGAGCTGGCGTTGGAGGAGATCTGTCGCTCCGACGGTGATGACGGCGATGACATGGACACCGATACCTGATCACTCACATTGCCAGATTAAACACATGTACGGATGACATATTGCTGATATTTCACACTGCAGGATAAACTGAACAGTGACTGTCTGCCTGCTGATTAGTGACAGATGAATCAAGTCGGAGATCTTACAGAAGTGAGACAGACACTACAGAGTAGTTGTTTTGCTTCTCTGTTTGGTCAATAAAACATGAAGGAAAAATTCACCTGTATTAATATTACATTTTTTTTCTTCCCAAGAATGCAGTTACTTCCGGATGCACTCGCTTTAAAAAATAAAACCAGTTTTAAATCACTTGTATGAATGTATAATGACGTTTATTATAAAGTATAAAATAAAAATCTTTAGTGTTTTAATTCATTCATTGAAACATCAACTGTTTACTTGAATTTTTTAATCAGGAACTAAAACAAAGAGGGTTTTTTTTTTTTTTGTTCCAGTGAGCTTGAGATTGTTTGACTAAATTCCCTAATACTTGATTATTCCAAGAATTAATTCCGATAATAGATCAAATCCAGCACAAGTCATTTTAAATAATTTTAATCAGAAGAAATTGTGACACGTACAAAAATACAGAGACAACATTCATAAAGCATAGTTCTTATGGGATGCCTTTTCGGGTCAGAAACTAGTAACACCACCAAAAAAAGGCTTTCTTTTTTTTTGGTAACCAGGAATGCTTGAAACACTGATCTTCTCTCTTCAACTGTAAATAACAGGAATTCATCAGGTCTGTAGGGCAAAGTTAAACATGGAGAACAGTTTGAATTCAATTGCGTTTGAATTATCGTCTTCATTATGAGCGACGTGATGTTTATCATTTATCAAGAGATTTAATTAGACAGTCACATGGACAAAGTAACAGCCGTTTAGAACCAAATTAAATCCGTAACGTTACAATATGTAATAAATCAGTTACACTCAGGAACATTTTTGAAAGGGATTAATTAAAAAAAAAACTGGGTACTTAGTTTTAAATCCAATTTAACGTGATTAACAAAATACATGAATAATCTCAAAATTTTAATCCTGAGGTTACATGGATGGGTGTTTGCTCAGAAAATGCTGGAGGTGTGTTCATTCATCATCTGTGTTTATCCCTGTTAGGGTAATGTAGGGTGCCTAAGCCTATCGCAGCTGATAACAAGCGAAAGGTGGGGTACACCCGTAACAGGTCATCAGTCTGTTGCTGGGCTGATAAAGTTTTTTTCTTAATTTTTAAATATGATTTACTCCCCCAGCATATTAAGCACAAAACACAATTTGAAAGTAGACTTAGTTCAGTTTCATTTAAAGTCTACTTAAAAAAAAAAACAAAAAACTGCATTCAGGAACATTTAAATCCTGAGTTTCAGCAAAGTTGATAACAAACGTTCACTTTTAGTTTAACCACAGAAATCATTTTAGTGTCATAACCACGTTATAAATAACTGCTGAATATCAGGTGAGTAATTTATCGTGGGTTTTTTTTTTTTTTATCCCACAAAGATTTCTGTGTTTCCTGAGTTGACTAAGTGCCCTGAACACAACACTTTCTTCTTTTTTTGTGGTAGGAACTGGTGATACTGGTTCATTTTCAGCCCTCTGTTACATGGAATCCTGAAAAGCAGCAGCCTTAAGGTAGGATGACTTCAGAGAACATACAGTTTGAGACAAAGGACATAAATAAAGACAAAGGCACCTGAGGTTCAAGTAGTTAGGACCGTGTTGTGTGGTGTGAGCAGAACAAAGCGATGAGATGTGGTTTTTAGTGCTTTCCTTGAAATTTTCTTAAATTAGTGCAACGTGTGTGTCAGTGTTTTTCAGTCCAGGATGGCACCACCTGATCATCATTGTCTTGCTTCTTCTGTAGTGTAGGATTCTGGTTGGTCTGTGTCTTGGGTGCGTTCTGGTGTGAAATGTGGGGATTGGTCAGCCATGGGTGCATCTGCAGTTCCCAGGCCTTCAGTCTCTCCGCAGGTGACTTCCTCAGCATACAGCCTATCAGACACTTAGCCTGCGGGGAAAGCCAATCAGGCAGGCTGAAGGCCCCGCGGCGGATCTTGGCGAAAAGCGCGGCAGGTTGAGTATCCTGGAACGGGTACCGTCCAATCAGCATGGTGTACAGAGACACACCCAGACTCCAGATGTCTGCGGCAAGTCCTGAGTAAGACTTGCTTCCATTGATCAACAGCTCAGGCCCGACATAAGCTGGACAGCCATGTCTGTCTGTTAGAGAGTCATTGTCACGGTTACCTTGCAGGACAACGCAGTCGGTGAGTCCGAGCAAAACAAGACGGGTCCTGGGGGACAAGAAACAGATTAGTGAGAAAATACTTCTTCTAAAGCACACAAGTAGTGACACTTTCATAAGTCCAAACTATGACACTGAGTTTCTGAGTCACACCTGTATTGGTCTGTGAAGACAAATCGTCGCAGCTTGAGATCTCTGAGGATGACTCCTTGTTGGTGACAGTGTGTTACTGCAGCCAGCATCTGAGCAAACAGGTGTCCCGCCTCCTCCTCACTCAGACGCTTCCTGCTGCGTACATACGCGTGCATGTCGCCATAGTGAACGGGAAGGAAGATGTAAACGTTGTGTGGACCCATCACCACGTCCACCGGAGTGCAGATGTTTGCATGTTTACCGATGCGGTTGTAGGCAGCCAGCTGGTCTTTGTAACCATTTGGACGGAGCACCTGTTACCAAGACAACCAGATAAAACCGTTAAAGCTTCAGAATTAATTTCTTTTAGTACTAGGGACTTCAGGTCTTTTGATCCCTATTCCAGGAACCCTCTGTACAGTCATATTTTGATCAATTCTTCAAAAAAAACCCATCATTACCCGGATGTGTTTAGTTACCTGGCAGGTGTATTGCTTCTGTGTGTGTTCGTGCACAGCCCTGTAGGTGTCTTCTCTCTCACACTGTTTAAACATTAAGTACGGACCAACTCTGGATGGAGTCTGACTGTGCGCAGGTTTAGGAGCAGAACTCCTCGGTGCCAGACAGGTTGATGGGATGGTGGAGGTCGGTGGTGGAGCCAGACGGGCTTGTTTGCATTTTAGAAGATTGTCCTGGGGTTCATCTAGCAACCTCTTCAGACACTGTTGAGAACTGGCTTTAGACACGGCCATACTTGCTGACTGTGGAAGAGAAAATTTATATTAGGTTAGTTTCTGTTGAACATTTCAATCAAATTTAAATCTCAATGGAATTTTTTCTTAAAGAAACAAGTCTCTTTTCACTCTTCTTATAAATTGTCTTTTTTTTCTTTCAACTTAGTTGGTTCCATTGCATTAAACGTTTTATGGAGCTCGTCGCGATGACGGCGAGAAGTTAGAACAGCAGCTTTGCTGATCAGCTGTCCAATCGGAACAGGCAAGTGGTTAAATTAAAAACTCACCATTAAAAAAATGTAGCAATTAAAATAACAGACATGCATCATAGATACATGCAATCAAACGGGAAAAATTGGACTTAAGTTCAATTTTAATTCTTGAAAATATTTTTATGGGCAGAATGTGACGCAGGTTTCTTTAGAAGATAACAAGGTATTACAGATGAATTAGTGTTATGTGAAAAAATATGTCACAACTTTTATTTGCATTTGAACCAAAGTGACATGTGCATGAAAATCTAGTTTCTTGCGAAAGATAAATGAGTAAAAAAATGTTGGTCAACAACAATAGGCATTCATTTTTTCCAACAGATGATGAAGTTTTTCAAAACAATAAAAAGCCTAAAAATGCATTTGGAGATGCAACCTTTTGTTTAAATGTAAATCATTTTACCACAAAAACTGTTGTGTCTGTTTGAGTTTTAAAAAAAATTATTGTGTGATTAAGAATACAATTCAGTTAGAATTTGACAAGATTATTAATAATTTTGGGCTCGGTTTTATTTCTGAAAATAAAATGCTATTTTCAAGTGGAAGGATGGCTCAGTGAGTAGGGCGACCGTCCTGTAACTGGAGGGATGTGGGTTTAATCCGCTGCCTAGAGTTCATGTCGAGGTGTCCCTGAGCAAGACACCAAACCCACAATTGCTTGTGACGGTGGTTTGCACCTTGCATGGGAGCTTCCACGATCAGGAAGGAAATTGAGCTACAATGTAAAGCTCTTTGAGTTCAAACAAAGGTAGAAAAGCAGTTTAAGTAGAGCCCATATACCATTTATTTACATGCAATTTCAAGTATTTCTATCCGACTTTCCGTAAAAGTTTGTTTAGTAGAAGCTTGATATTTAAAATCCTAAGCCTGACATTTGTGCGTGTGTAAAAGTGAATGTGTATTGTACAGCCGTGTCCTTGGTGAACTGCTGTTAGAAGAAAGCTTAACTTGAGCATCCTCTACCGGCAGCCTCTCCTCTGGAACACATTACATACAGTAAAGAGTGATATTAGCATCACATCTCAGTGTGTTCTGCATCCCTGCTGCTCGCATGTTCCACACTTGGTGTCTATAGGCTTCATGATGCAACTTCCTGTAAGCTGACAGGCACTTCAGCTTTCAGATCATTGCATCAGAGCACAACAGTTTAGAGTTTAAAAGCCTTTAAATACACTCACAACAACTACACGTAAACTGACAATGTGTGTGACAAACTTTTTCAGAACTTGTGGTTCCCACAGTGACACTTTCTGGAATCCCGCTGTGTGCTTAAACTCTGCTTTCTCTCCTGATGAAACACACTGAGTCACAGCATCACCATAGCAACCACAGACAGCCTCTTACACAAACAGTGAATCAGGCTTTTTTTTCTTTCGGTCGATTTTGATTGTGAAACTTTGCCAAAAATAAAGCGATGAGGAAATCCTCAGAGAGTTGTCTCTTGATAAATGACGTGGGGAAAAAAAAAAATCAGAGGGAAATCTATTGGTATTTACTGAACCCTGTTTCATTCTGAAACTGAGTGATGCAACTTCTCAGTGTATTTACAGACATGTTGCTCAATTTAAAACTTATACAACTAAATAAACCCTGCAAACTGAAACGATTACACGACTAGATGTCACCAATGTAGGGGATTTTGTGCAACTAAAAAAGAGGAAACTTTAAAAAATTTAAAAGTGGCATTTTTATGTTGTTTTTAGATTCACTTTGTACAAATTTAGGAAAATCTGCTTTTCTAACTTCATTCGAAAGCTTATGCTTCAATATTTATATTTCAAAATACCTGAGATTAAATTAGATTTGTCGCAAATTTCTTTGAGTGTTTTCTTTAATCTGCGTTCATTGTAGTTTTTATGATGTTTAGTAATCACTATTCGGCAGATAAAAATTTCAGTCCGGTAAAAGCTGGGATTGAATAAAGACTTAACTTTTATGCTTAATCTGAAAACAATCTGCACTTTGAGTTGATTTTTGATCCATAGTTTAACTTGTCAAACTTTTTGCTGAGACTAACTCTAACAATAATCCACTGACATTCACAGTGTGTCTTTTTATGCTTTTACAGCTTCTTTCAATCTAATTGTGATTTGCTGATTCACCATGATTTTTTTTTGTCTATTCAGTACAAAACTAAAGCCGCAGACTTAAGGGCAGCAAAATTTTAAGGGAAATTAATCAATCAATGCATTTTGCCTCTTGGATTAAATAGAACTTTTATTATATTTTGCAAGATGCATCTGAAATTGTTCTTATGGAGGAAAAAACCCTCATCTTTGACCTGCTTTATAAAAACTAATATAACTCAACATTTAGAGGAGATGAGGATCATATTATGAGTGAATAATGTAATCAACATGTGGAATCCTGTAATAACACTCTGACTAATCTACATGATATTGCACTTCAGGAAAAGATTTTGCAGCATAGTGAGCTTGACTTTTATCTTTTTTTTTCTTAATGATAATCACAAAAAAATATGTAGGTTAAGTAAGAAAAAAAAAACCAAACAAACAAAAAAAAAAGGCGACTTGAATAGGGTGTACCCTGCCATCTACCCGACTAAGAAATGTTATCTACATGGTGATATGGCTTTTTAGGAAAAGATTGTGCTGCACAGTGAGCAAAAAAGCTTGAGTTTTATCATATTTTTTTTTTTAGATTAGATTTACTTTATTGATCCCACACTTGGGAAATGTGTGTGTTTTATTGCCAATAATGAAATATTAGCAATAAAATACTTAGGTAAAATAAAATTAGAAAAAAGTTTAAACTGGCGACTTGTAAAGGGTGTACCCACCATCTACCTGCAAAGATCTAATAAAAATATGTTTTTTAATAACATTTAACAATCACTTCTTGGGTTTAAAAGTCCAGAAAACTTCTTTAAAGATGTGTTTCTTACCTTGAAAGTGACCGAGATCCAGATCAACAGAAAAAAAAAATCCAGCTAAATAAAAAAGAACGGTTGATCTTTCTTCTTGTTTAAGGCAGATAGATTAGAACTGGAACCAGTAACTGTGAAACTGGGTAAACTGGTGCTGACGTTTTATTGTCCCGATTGCGCAACTTTATGGTCAGCTGGTAGTTTTAAAGCTTCTCAAAGTGATCTCAGTTAAATAAAACAAAAAAGCATAAGTTCGACTGTTTAAAACCGTTAAAGTAAAAAATAAACACGTTGTATTTGAATCGAGAAAGAAAACAAAGGCGAAGTGAGTCCCAAAAAAAAAAAAAACTGAAATGTGACTTCTTTTGTTTGAAATAAAAAAGTAATGGTTCGAAATCGGTTTAGTTTCCGTCTGGTCTCCACCGACACTGCTGGTCCAGAAAGTTCTCCCCGGACTGGATCTGGGACTCCTTCTGTTTGCTTTCGTTGTTTCCTCCTGCGTCTGCGTCACAAAAACAGGCGGATCGAATGTGTTGCAATTCTGAGCAGATCATTCGTCAGACTGGAGCTGCCCCATACGCGCCCACACATTACACTCAATCACATGTTTCATCACAGCTTTTGTCACAATTTAATAAGAATTATAAATAAAACATGTAATTTAAAGTAAAAAAAAAAAAAGAGAGAGACGGGCGACTTGTGTATGGTATACCCTGCCAACAGCTTACTTCTCCGCTAACAGTAAAACTATCTAATAAAAATATGTTTTGAAAATTGAAATGAAATAAAAAACAGAATTTTCCATTTTCAAATTGTATTTGAACATGTTTGCTTCATGGTCACATCATCAGCTGCTGCTATTTTAAACATTCACAACAGCTGCTTAAGTCATCTACTTATATTTAGACAATAATGAGAAATAAGTCATGCACAGGACGTGCAATTATTACGTTCAGTTCTGCTGTTGCTTCATAAAGTGCTCCACATTGAAAAAAAATGAATGTTAAATAATGAAATTATAAAAACAAGGGGTCTCTTTGTGTTTTTTATTTGGTTTAAGTTTTACAGAAAATTTTATAGGTCAAATAATAAAAAGCTCCAGCAAATTTGTTCAGACTCATAAAATGTTTACTTTTTAAAATATTCGCTTTGCAAACTAAATATTTCAAATATATATCTACAGATTTATGAGGTGAATTTAAAGGTCAGAGTTTTTTTTATTGGGACCAGTAGGTAAATTTGTTTGCCGAGGGAAGACATGACACATTAATTCAAGTTCAATCCAATTTTATTCATGTATCCCAGGGGTGGTCAAACTTTTTGGTTCGCGGGCCACTTTGAGTTCTAACATTTGACAAAAGGGCCGGAACAGTATATGGATGGCATGTTGTGGTAACCTCACATCAATGTGGAAAAATACACGTTTAGAAATCTGGAGAAAACATGTGCTTTAATTTCCAATGAAAATGAAGAAAAGCATCGCGACAAAATCTCTGACTTTGAAACGAGTCTTTAAACACGGAAAATCAAATGAATAACTATTTTACTTTAAAGCACTGAACGTTCTTTTATACTTCACAATATAACCGTCACTGCCTGATTCTCGTTTTTGTTTTCTTGCAAAAACATCAAGCTCGTTAAATTTCAAATCTAGCGCGCTAGTTTAACATTTAGCGCTAGATTACGCACGTGTAGTGACCCCGATGGCTTTCCATAGAACGCACAAGGTTTGAAATTTTAACATCTTGTGCAGTTGTTTTAACATCTAACGCGCTTGTTTACGTGCGTGTATTGTCCTCGATGCCTTCCCATCCTGAACGCATGGTTTATTTTGACAACGTGCGCATCACGGAGACACATTTTTGAATGGAAGCGGTGTTGTTTTTTTCTCAACATAGCTAATATATCTAGAGTGAGCTATCTAGTGGGAAAACATCAGAATTGCAGGGAAAATATAACTGACGTGGTGTATTTACTTAATTTTTTCAAGTTGGGTGGGTCTAATTAAACCGTTTAACGGGCTGCGGTCCGTAGTTTGCCCTTGCCTGATATAGCCCAATATCACAAAACAATTGTCTCAACGAGCTTCACATTGTAGGTTGAAAAAAAGGTACTGAAATGAGGATTTTAAAAATGTGCATACACAAATTCACAGCAAAAAGCTAACTAAGCAAAAGCTTGTTAAAACATTTCACTTCATTTTGGCCCTTAGACCCTTCTTTACAGTGAGAAAAAACTCCCTCCAAAAAAACACAGTAGTAGGAAGAAAAGAAGAAACATCATGGGGATCCATACGAAAGACAGATCCCTCCACCGGAAGGCGCAGCCAATGGGTCTGAATTACACTTGTCCACTCTTAGATTTAAACAACATAAAGAACCCAGTATGTCCACATTCAACGATGAGCTTCACTATTCCTATTTAAGACCCCCATCGCAGCTGGAACAAATCTGACCATCTACCACTTAGCGTTCCTCTTTGGCACCACAAACACATATTTTTTTTAAAAATGAACTTGTGTAGCAAAGGCCAATGAAAATTAAAGTATTTTAAAGCCTTAAACCAAACAAAACCTGTCAATATATTGCTGATTGTTGGGATTAGAACTGATCAAGGATCAACCAATCAAGCCATTGTTAGTGAAAATTCAAGACTAAGCAAGATTAATATTCACTTTGAAAACATCTAAGTGACAATGGGTGTCTTAAATTAACGTGATGTGATGAAATAAGAAATCTATCTGACATCCATGGTGTGAGAATACTTTTCCAGCCTGTTTACACCAACTCCAAGCCGCTCAAGGACAAGCAAAGATACATTTTACAAACTCAATTCTAACAATACAGCCACTGTCCAGCAAGTTGCAGGTGCAAGATAACAACATATCAAGTTTGTTCAGCAGATTGATAAATTATTAGCCTATCAAACATAATGTTCAGCCGATCAAACTTTGGTTTGCATGAACTTCCAATGTTGCAGCATTTGACCTTTTTTACTTCATTAAATTCTGTTTTTTACTTCTCATTTGTGTGACATCTTATTAAGAAAATTCCACAACATACCAAACATAAAATGTGTCTAAATAGAATAAAAATAAAGATACAACAAAAATATACAATACAATAAAGATAAAAATCACTCTGCATGTAGCACTTAAACCCTGGTCCAGTTTTAAGGATTTTAAGTTGGAGCATGGTTAAAATCTGCAAACAGAAGAAAAATATTATAGTTGAAGGGAAGTTTGACCGATTTGACATTAAAAATGAACAATGAGGACCTGTGAACAAAGACAATTTTAAGATGTCAGAAATTTATTGGGCTCCAAACTTTTAGTTGAATTTGAGGTTAGCAAAAAACTAATTTATTGGTTAATTTATTTTAATGTGAATATCCAACACTCTTCATTAGGGTTCTAAAGTAGCAAGTATCCGTTGCGTCGTCTCCTGCTTATCCGGGGCCGGGTTACGGGCACAACAGCCTCAGACGGGAAGCCCAGGCTTCTCTCACACCAGCTGCATCCTCCATCTCACCCGGAAGGATCCTGAGTTGTTCCCCAGCCAGCGGGTCTGGAGTCTGTCTGTTGGTCTCCTCCTGGTGGGACGTGTCTGAAACACCTCACCATCGAGGTGCTGGGGAGACATCCTTACCAGATGCCCGAACCACCCCATCTGACTTTTCTCGACCTGGAGGAGGAGTAGCTCAACACCGAGCTCCTCCCAGATGGCAGAACTCCTCACCCGATCTCTGAGTGAGAGAAAATATCCTTTTTTGATATTCCCCCTTTTTTTTTCATCTTTATGTTGAATATTACTGAATTTTTTATGTTACATTAAAAATGCATTTTAAGATTTTAAGAGAGAAAAGGATTTTAAAGCCAGTTACTTCACTATTAATCTGTTCAGTACCTATGTAATTATTAGAAATGATTTCTTCTTCATAAACAGATGTATGGATATTCAGAATTACAAATGTCAACAACATAGAAAAACTTTGAAAATGTTTCGTCATTATCTTTCAAACTGCAGCCTTAAAAAAAATCTACAATAATAAAAACCATAGCTTGACTATATTTTTTTAACCAAATAATAACTTCACTTGATGAGAAATGACTGATTTGAATGTAAACATAACAAACAAGTTACGCTATAACTTGTTATCCTTAATAATTAATGAAAAACGTCATACATCAGATTTGTGCTTTCAAATGAAAAGGAGGAGACTGTTGAAAAAAATTATGCATTTAATTAAAAATGAATATTTTGATCTGAATTAAGACGTTCATGAATAAAATGTAAAGATAAATTGTGACAAATGATTTAAAAAAAAAAAAGCTGTCCAAATACAAAGTGTTGACCTATATCTTTTAGTGGTTTTCCTTCCATATTTTAAAGATCCTTACAATCAACCAAAACAGTCTGCAGTTCCGTTTTTTGTTTGTCCTATTGAATTTAAAATAGATTCTGAAGTTAGTTCTATTTAAAGATCTTCAATATTTTGACATTTTGGGGACAAAAATCAGAGAACATCCCAGTTCACTCACTGCATTTATCTGTTAGAATGATCACAAAAGTGGAAAAAAAAGACTACAGATTTTTCTAAAATCTTAAAAAATAAGGCAATTAGAGTGAAAAATGATCCTTTATGGGTTTCAAAAAGCTGCAACGTAATTACATGAAGCAGAAAAGTCATTCATAGCATGCAGTGATTGAAAGGTTGACGACTATCAGCAGCAAACTCGTCACAATGATGCTTGTTTAGTTTGAACGTGCTCAGACATACTGACCTACAGCCACCTGCTGGCCTCAGACCTTAATCTGAGTTTCATTCAGTCTGCAGTCATGAGGTCAGCAGTCACACTTCTTCACATCTGCTTACCTCAGTTATCTCAATCTGTGTGTCTTTGAAACACACTGACTCAGAAATGAGCTTCTAGGAATAATAACAGGGTTTGGGATTTAGCTTTTAAATCCTTAGAGTCGTCATAAAACAACACTCAACTGTTCTTAGCCAGTAAAAGCTAAGCCTCTGCAGAAAAGAGGAGAAAAATAGAAACAATTTGACATCATGAGCCTTTTTATTATGAATGTTAAAACCTGCAAGCCTGGTTTGAACTAAACCAGGCTTGACCTCACTTGAGGAACAACCCAGATTGTTGGATCAAGAGTAAATTTTTTGGGTTAAACATTTATTTTTTCTAGCATTTTTTCCCTTAAAAGCCAAGATTTATTTATTTCATTTTCTCGTCCAAACTGCTTAATCCTTAATGGGGTCAGGAGGATGCCGGAACCTATCCTAACTGATTTAATGTGAGAGGCAGGATACACACCGAACAGGTCACTAGTCTGTCGCACGGCCACATACACACAGATAAAAGGAATTTGACTCTATATTGTTCATATTTAATAGTGACTTTATATTTGAAGAAAAATCATGTTAGAAATTAAAGAATTTTCATGTATTTTTTTTTACTTGTGAGATTTAGCATTTTTATGTAATTGGCACTAAAGGAAACCTTAATTTAAAGCATAATTTGTACAAAACGAGAAGATAAATAAAATAAAGCAAATAAAATACATTTTTTTAGTAATGATTTCTAAGGCATACGAAAGGCAATATTAATTATATTTTTTATTATAATTTTTTTTGTGTGACTCAACCATGGCTGATAAATTATGAGAAAAAAATCTTTGTAAAAATAGTTTTTCTTTTTAATAACATGTCTGAGTAATAGTAATAAAAAAAAAGGTTTCCCTTTCCTTAGAAAGAAACCAAAAAATTTTTTGTGGAAATAGTTTTTGGTAACATGTCCGAAAAAAAAAATTTCCATTTCTATTAGAGAGCAATTCTTGGAAAGCTGTGTTCATATAAATGAGAACATTTACAATACATATTTATAAATGCATAGATTTAATTTAATTCTGTTTTTCCACATAATGTAATGCAAAAATTATAAGCCGAAGCAATAAATGAAAATTGTACGAACTAACTCACCAATGACCTCTTTACATTTTTTTTCCAATATGCAGCCGTGCCACTGCTATAAAAAGAAAACAAGATATTTTCTAGTGTCTCCAAAGCGTTCTGAAAACAGAAAAGGTGTGAAACATTATTTTTCTCGACCTCATGCTCTGGGAAGATTGTTAGGTTTTCTTATGTATATCTTATCAAAGAAAAAGAAAGGCAGCATTCCTCCAGAGATTCATGCAACTTTCCTCCACTCTGAAAAGCACCGACTTCAAAATAAAATCTGTTATTTGAATTACTGTAAAGAAAAGTGCATTGACTTTTATTACAATGGTGAAAGAAAGTTTTAAATATTTCATGAGGGCAGATGCCCCACTGTTCGAGTTAAAAGCCATGCATGTGGTGTAAGGTGATGCAATTTTGAATTATTTGACATTAAAGAGATATTGCACAGGGGTGTACTCAGTTCTGATGTATGTTTGCAGCTTCACACAGACGGAAGTGTGCATCATTTGACAATTTGTTTTCCTGCAAAACCAAGCTGAGGCTGAGGAGTGTGTAATCGCCGCAGTTTGTTTGTTCATATAAGAAAATGTAGAGTTGTCTGTTAGTTTTATGTACTCTAATTGGTCACTATTGTATTAGAAACTGATTTTTTTTCCTTTACCGTCTCTTGAGCATGAGCAAGACACATGGAGCTGAACCTGCTTTTTTAAATCCCTGCAGAAGCCACAGACAGACATCTGCTGCTCCACAGGAAATGAGGTCACGTCGTAATTATGCAGATTTCCTATGTGCATGTGTGCTGACCTTTGACCGCTTTACTCGCACATGCACTGCCGGCTCTGCTGTTTCTAAAAGGCAGGTGAGGAGCCTGGCTGACCTCATTACACACACACACACACACACACACACACACACACACACACATTTGCAGCAGGTTATCTCCACATGGTTAGCGTGTTTTTACGCCACATGATGAAATATTGAAGAAACAGAGTAGGAGGAACACTGCGTGCGTGCGTGTGTACGTGTGTGTGTATATGTGTGTTAAACTTTACTGTCTCTTTCATAACCAATGTGATGAAATCAGAGGCCAAGTGTCTGACTCAACTACGGCCTGCCACGAGAACACACACAGACTGAGAGCAGCACTTGTAGCACACACTTACACACACATTTGTTCACCCTGTTTTCACACACATCGCCCTTGTTCTCAGCTTTATTACCTGTCTTGTGCTGCTGTGACGCACGCGTTTTGATCTGCACCTGAGTCGGCAGTGTGCGTGTCAGATTAAAACACACTTCCTGTACGTGGACCTGCTGTCTTGCTCTGTTCCGGTGGTCTGGCTCTGCTCATATCTGTGTTACGCTTCAGGGCATCCTGATCCATCGGGCTTTAGAGAAACAGTTTAAAGTTTGGCTAACAGAGGGAGTTTAAGAGACTATTAAAGCCCCGGGGTGGTTGAACGATGAAACACTTCTAAGCATATTCTTTGTCTAAATCTGCTCACTCTGTGGTCTGTACTAAGTGCTGATCATATCAGATAACCTCTTCAGCATCAAGAAACTCTGGTGATGCCGCAGGTGAACTGCAGGCTGAATTTACTAGTTAGCATCAAAGACAGTTTAAACAATGATTTCTACTCAAACAGGCATTTGGATTCCTCAAAGTTGCACTCGCAGCCTCATAAAAAGTTTAAAAAAATTATTTTTGTGTATCCCTTTTTCTATCATATTGCCATAATAATATTGCATGCACAGCAGAAAGTATCAGATTTGATTGAGTCACTTGAGTTTGAAAGTGTAAATGTGAAGAAATAGAAAAGATGTTAAACATGTAGAATGCCACTGACTGTCCGTGATTAAATCTGATGTTTGAATGTTTGATCACACATCGAACTATAAAAGTAAACTATCATTTTTGTATTTCATTGCAAATGATAGTTTCAAGGTGAAAAAAAAGACAACTACATTAAATCTCTGTCTGTCTGAAAATTGATTTATCATCTTTTAAAACTATAGGTCTTGCTTATATTCAGAAAATTTTGTCGAAGAAAAGATCAACTAGGATTAAAATAGAAAAAAATAATAAATAACAGACATCATATCATTAGAAAGGATAATGTCATCAAATAGTTTGTGAATCTGTAATGCAAATAAAAGTGTCAAGCTTTTTTTTGGTTTTTTTTTTCATAAATTTCTTCCCAGCCTCACAGCAAGAAGGTAGGGGTTCGAGTCCTAGAATGTGGGAAAGGTTGTGGTTTCTGTGTGGAGTTTGCATGTTCGCCCTGTGTATGTGTGGTGTTTCTCCAGGCCATCTAGTTTCCTACAACTCTCCAAAGACATGCATGTTGGGTAGATTGGCCACTGTGAAATTGCCCCTAAGAATGAGCGCGTGCGTGTGTGGTCCCGCAACGGTCTAGCCATGTATTCAGGGTGTATTCTCCCTATCACCTTACTTCAGCTTGGATAGTCTCCGGCACCCCCTGTGACACAGTCAGGGATAAGCAGTTCAGAAGACGAAAGGAAACAAAATTCAAGAAAAAAACTCTTTATTTGTCCCACAATGGGGAGATTGCAGTATGCAACAGAATAGGCACAGGAAGAAATAAAGGCCACGACAAGTATGCACAAACAAAACAAAAAAGCCAAAACAGACTAAGGACAAAAACATGCATTCAAAGTGAGCTACCGCACAGTTCCGGCAAGAAATAGCAAAAAGAGCACATGGTTAAAATTGCTCATTGTGGAGTCTCACAGCAGAAGGAAGGAAAGACCTCCTGAATCTCTCCTTCACACAGGGAGGGTGGAGCAGCCTGCCACTGGAGCTGCAGACAGAGTGTCCTGCAGGGGCTCTATATTTTCTTAAAGAAGTCATATTAAGCTACTTTTAAGAAATGAGTATCATTACCTTTTGTGAATTGGTGAGTAAAGTCAGTTTTCCACCTGTGGACTTAATTAGGAACTAATTTAGGAGCCTTTCCTGTTTCTTGAAAGATTTTGAGTAAAAACGTTTTTGGTTTTGTTAAATCTTCGGTGTAAAACGTCTAACATCTATGTTTTTAATGCATGTTTGATTTTATGTAATGAATGTTAGTGTGATTTAACTTGTCTCATTGACATTTTTTATCTCAATGAGATTCAGCCTCGTTAAATAAAAGTTCAAATAAAAACAAGGAGAGGACTGAAAAACAGATAAATTAATTTAAAAAAGCAAAAACACAATTAGGAATAGTTATATCTGTTAACGAACAAGTAAAAACAGAGTTCAGCTTTGAACAATACTTAGACATAATTTTTCTGTATTTTGGGAAATAATTTCAATGGCCTTTCAAAACCGCTTCTCCCGGCAAACAGAGCTCCTCCAGGGAACGTTAGCCTGAAGTTCTCCAAATATTTGTTTTTACCCAACCAAAAACTAACGTTCCCTAAATGTTAGTTGGTGGTTATGATAGAACTTAACCTTCCCAGAACGTTGAGACAACCAAATTCCAAATGTTATGGTTAAAATTAAAGTTAGAGGAACGTTGTGCAACCGTCATCAAACTTTCCATTTGAATCTTTAGAGATGGAGATGGTGCCTCAGTGGTTTGCCTGCACACCGGAAGTTCACTGGTTTGCATCCCGTTTGCATCTCAGCAGTTTGCATTCCTTTGAGTGCATGTCTAGGGTCCTTGGAGAAGACACCTAACCGCCCCTTTCTCCCACCATTGGTGCCGTCGTGGGCAGCCTGCTGCGGTGTAGAAGTGCAGCACACAAATTTCCCTGGTTAGGGATGAATAGCATATAAAATTTATATTTATTTATTTAGAGAACCAAATATAACCTTCAAAGAACGTTCTGTTAACCTTCAAAAAACCTTCCCAGAACATTCTGGGAACGTTAAATTGTTAGCTGGGTTAGAAGTCACCAGAATTTACTTCAGTTTAGTTCAAAATGCCACAATTTGGTTAAACAGTTTATGAAATGAGATCATTTTAAAGGCAACAATTTCCCTTTCATTTTGAAGAAAAATTTATTTTATTTGTTTTTTGTTTTGATGCAAAAGTGAACAAAGTTCTCGTGCTTTGCAAACTTAGTAGGCAGGAGATATGTGATGGTGATAGCCGCTAAAACTGAGACATAACAAACAAGTTTCTTTTACAAAGTAATTTGTCCGGGTCATTTTTTTTCTGCATGTTGTCAGATTTCCTTGTAATATTTTTTAATTTGTTGCAGAGGTAATAGTCTCCCTGGTAATTCGATCACCACATCATAACGGTAAAAAAAAAAAACCCTTCAGTTTGTAGATCATAGAATTTGGTAAAACAAACCTTTTTAGGGGGAAAATCCGACAATCTTCAACATGTTGATCCGCTAATTTTATATTTTTGATCATTCTTGTAATTTTTTGTCATTGCAAAAGCTGCTGGAATCTTCACTCCTCTTTCTTATTACGACTCATGGGTGAAGAAATGGTTGTAAAAAAAAAAAAAAAGAAATTGCATCTTTTTCTCTGAAAGTGAAATATGGCGTAAGGATAATTAAAATTGGTTCCAAATATCTTATAAAACCCACAAATATGCCCACTTATGTATTAGTACATGTTTTTTTATCTGTTTATTAGTATTTTTGTAAGAAAACAAAAAGAAAAAGACCCAGTCATCATTGCAGAAACAGTGCTTAATTTTTTCTCCACTCTGCCTAAAGTTGTTTAAATGACTCATTCATGAGTAAATTTTGCTTTAACTAACACTTTTTATTTAAACACATGACACAAACTGTGGGAGGAAAAAATTACCATTGTTTTTACGAGTTTGAGCAGCATGTAAAGTCAGGTTGGGTGACGCACCTCTCCATTTATTTTTCACGTTTTTTGTAAATAGAACCTGTTTGTCTCGGTTCACAATTCCACCAACACACACATACACACACACACACACACACACACACACACACACACACACACACACACACACACACAAACACACTGAGGGGTCATCGGGGATGATGCAAAACTGAGATAAGAAGCCACTTAAATACTGTATGTGTGTGTGTACGTGTGAGTGTGATGCGAACGAGTGAGAGAGAGAGAGTAGGAGAGTGATAGTTCAATATAAACACACACATTGAGGCCAGCCTGGGATTGTCTCCGTGATGAAACCAGCAGTAATGTCTGATGTTGGCATGACGGCTCCACATTGCATCCTGTGTAACATGGCTGAGTGCACGTATGTGTCTTTCTATCTAAATGATAATATAGAAACTTTGATTTGAACTCTGGTTCTTGTAGAAAATTTTGTAAAGTTGAATAAGTCGCTTGACGAGCAAAGTCAGTAGCATGTGACTGTCATTTTTTCCCCAAAATGAAGTATTAATGAGATTTTTACTATCAACAATTCCTGCTACCTATTTGTACCTTCTTGATCAGGGGTGTTGAACCCATTTTAGTCCAGCGGCTTCATTAAATGCAATAATTTTTTTTTTATTTTGACTCCAAATATTAAAAATAGTAACTAATATAAATACAATCAAATAATTTTTATATTAATTTTCTATTGATTGGCCAGATTGGAGCCTCTTTCAGGCCTTTTTTTTTTCTACACTTGGGCTCTAGATGCTTCGAAATTGTATCTAAAGACATTTTTTAGCGTTCTCTCAAATTTTTCTCTTGAAAATGGCTGTAATTTAGAGAAAGGGGATGCTTTGAACTTGAAACGTTTCTATGTATTTGTTATTTAAAGTTGGATTGTGAAGCCAAAACAAAGTCCGATTATCTTATCGATCATGATGAATCGATAAGAAAGACCACTAAAAGACGGAGTTCCAACACACCCTGAATCTCAGAGTAGAATGCTAAAAAAAAAAAAAAAAAAAAAAAAAAACGCTCTGGAGAGGCTTCAAAGTGTCCACCTGATTCCAAAGCAAGACTTACAGTATGTATTTGGTTTTTCTCTCTGATCTCCAGTGAAAGACTATGTGTCTCACCCTATTTCCACGAGATGTCCCATGTGCTGTGGGTGGAAAACTCTTTGTAGCATGGTCAACACCAAAAAGTCTTGAAAATCCAAAGTTAACAAAAAATGTTTCCCCTTTCAGAGTTTTCATAATCAATAAGTTCCTTTTGCTTGTTTTTGAAATGGTACCTTGTTATGACTGGCTCAAGGTCATAACAAAAAGGGAGACCACAACGGAGGTAAGGTGCGCAAAAGTAAATATTTATTAAACAAAGATAAGTAATATTAACAAAAAATAAGAGTATGAGGTGTGAGTATGGGAAGATCAGTGGCGTAGGTGGTGTTGTGTGAGTGAAGAGCAGGTGTATGGGTGCGATATGAATGTGGTGCGTAAAAGAAAAGACAAACTCAAATGTGCATGGGCGAAGGCGAAGGAGCAGGAGCAGGAGCAGGAGCAGGAGCAACCAGCACGGGAGTGCGAGGAGGAGAGAGCAGAGGAGCCGACCCCGAGAAGGCACATGTTGGTGCCTTATATAGTAGCTCCAATCAGGCAAGCAGAACCAGGAACACCTGTGCACAAATAGGAGCGGCAGAGGGAAACCACAACAAGATGCCCCCTTATGGCCAGGGCCGTAACACCCCCCCCCTACAAGAAAGGGACCCCACCAAGGGACCCGTACATAAAAAGTGAAGGTGGGCTTACATTAGCAAAACTAGTCAAGTAGAGTCAGCTCACAAGACCCAACAGAAAGCTTTAGCCTTTACACTAGATCAACAGAAATAATACCTAATGTTGCTGGGTGGCCCCGGGACAAGGGGAAAACCACCGTGCCGTCCCAGAACAGCAGAACACGGTGGGGTGAAGCCAATGGCCTCCCCAAAATGTTACACAGCCCGAGAGAGTGCATCCGCCACGATGTTATCCCGGCCTTTGACGTGCTGTATGTCCAAGGAGTAAGCCTGAAGATGGAGAGCCCAACGTATGAGCCGCTGGTTAGGAGTCCGCAGACTGGCCAGAAAGGTAAGAGGGTTATGGTCAGAAAAAACAACAACGGGCCCAGACCCGATGTAGACACTAAAATGCTGGAGCGCCCATATCAACGCCAACGTCTCCTTTTCTATAACAGAACAATTGACCTGGTGTTTATTAAATTTTTTAGAAAAGAAACAGACCGGCCTCCGGATCCCCGCATCATCAGCCTGCAATAACACAGCACCTCCCCCAACCAGGCTAGCATCCACCTCAATCAGAAACGGCCTATCCCATTTTGGAGCTGCCAATACAGGAGAGTTTGTTATGAGACCTTTCACTCTCTCAAACGCTTTTTGGCACATCTCTGACCAAACAAATTCAACACCACCCTTTAACAGGTCAGTGAGTGGCGCAACCACAGAAGAAAAATTTGGACAAAAACATCTATAAAACCCAACCATCCCCAGAAACCTCATTAGGTCCCTTTTAGTCGCAGGTACTGGATACTGATCAACTGCTTGCACTTTGGCACGCATAGGTTTGACTGTCCCCTGACCAACCACACGGCCTAAATATACGACAGTGGCTTTCGCAAACTCACATTTGGCCAAATTTATTGTTAACTTTGCTCTAGACAAACGCCCAAAAACTTCTCCAAGTCTGTAAAGATGTTCATCCCATGTATCAGAATAAACTACCAGGTCATCCAAGTACACAGCACATCCATCCAGGCCGCGGACAACTATGTTCATTAAACGCTGGAATGTCGCTGGCGCGTTTCTTAAACCAAAAGGCATGACATTATAAGAGTATAGACCACTTGGTGTGATGAAGGAAGCCACCTGTTTAGCACGTGCAGTCAATGGAACTTGCCAATACCCCTTCAATAAATCCAACTTTGTCACAAACCTCGCCCCTCCCACCTGGTCAACGCAGTCCTCCATCCGCGGGAGCGGGAAAGAGTCGGGCTTAGTCACAGAGTTTACTTTACGAAAGTCTGTACAAAACCTAGGTGTATTATCAGATTTCGGAACCAACAGGCACGGAGAAGACCAACTAGAATCAGAGGGAAAAGCAATGTTATTTTCAACCATATATTGGACTTCGTTGTCAAGTAAACTTCTCTTCTCTGGATGGACACAATAAAAACGCTGTCTAATAGGTTTTGCATCACCGACATCAATATCATGCGTTAGGACATTTGTACACGACGGCGTGTCGCTAAATAAACAAACATAGTCCTTAATCAATTTAACCAACCGGAACCTCTTTGAGCCATCCAAATATATCAATGAATTTTCCAAATTCAACAAGGAATCCGTATTTTTCAAGCGACCCGTCACCAACGCCTCATCCGGATCTGGTGGCTCATCTCCCAGCTCTGCCACAACCGAGGAAGACACAGATAAACACTGAGGGTGAATTTCAGACTTTCCAACATTCACAGAATCACGTGACAAATAAGGCTTTAACAAATTAACATGACTAAGTTGTGTTTTAGACCTTCGTTCAGGAGTAGAAATCATATAATTTAGATCAGAAAGTTTTTCAGCCACAACATATGGACCGGAAAATTTGGCTTGGAATGGTGACGTAACCAAGGGCAACAGGGCCAACACCTGATCACCAGGGAGAAACTCTCTGTACGCAGTATGGCGATCATAAAGCTTTTTCATTTTACCCTGCGCACCCGCCAACCTCTCTTTAGCTACTTCCTGAGCCTTGTACAACTTATACCTAAAACCATTCACAAAGTCAAGTAAGTTACTTGGTGGATCTGACTCCGTCCAGTTGTCCCTCAAAAGCGCCAACGGGCCGCGAACTCTATGGCCAAAAACCAGATCGTTAGGACTAAACCCTGTACTTTCTTGGACCACCTCGCGCGCTGACAACATCATCCAGGGCAGAGCCTCCTCCCAATCTCCCTGCATCTGGACACAAAAAGAACGGAGCATTGACTTCAGAGTTTGATGAAACCTTTCCAAAGCACCCTGACTTTGAGCATGATAGGCAGAAGACAGATTATGTTTTATTTTTAACTGTTTCAAAACCTGTGCAAACAACTTTGAACAAAAATTAGACCCTTGATCAGTCTGAATTACACGTGGAAGTCCGAAAACAGAAATAAATTGAGTTAAAGCACGTACTACATTCCTCGCAGTAATACTGCGCAAAGGAAACGCAGCTGGATATCTAGTACTTTGACACATTACAGTCAACAAATACATTGCACCTGATGTAGCTGGAGGCAAAGGGCCAACACAGTCTATAAGTAAATGCTCAAATGGCTGACCAATAGCAGGAATCGGATTAAGTGGTACAGGTTGTAATACTTGGTTTGGTTTACTGGTCAACTGACATGTGTGACAAGACTTACAATATGCCGAAACATCTCTTTTCAGACGTGGCCAGAAGAAATACCTCATAACACGATCACAGGTTTTCCTGACCCCAAGATGTCCGCACTGGTCGTGAGAAATCTGTAATACAGCATCACGAAACTTTAAAGGCACAACAACCTGGAAAACAGGATCACCAACAAAACTTTCAAGTTGTGGAGTCCATTTTCTCATCAGCAAATCATCATGAATAAAACAACATTTAGGACGAACTCTAACCTCAGTTGAAGGACAAACCATATGTAGAAGTTCTTTTAACGTACTATCAGCCTTCTGCTCCTGTACAAGCTCACTGTGAGAGATTGACCAAGGAGGAACAGGCACTAAAAAATTACAACTAGTGGCAGGATCAACTTCCTCACCTTTAGTTTTTAACTTAGCGGACCTAGTAACTACACACGCACTAAACACCTCAGGAAACTGAACTTCACTTTGATCCGGACTACTAACGCATGGTTCTAATGTCACCTGGGCAGGAGGAGGGACGTCAGCCCAGACCCTACTACCTGCGATGTCATTACCCAAGATCATAGAGACACCATCCACTGGTAAAGCTGGACGCACCCCAACACAAACTTCCCCCTGAAAGAAATCACAAGACAGAATCACCTTGTGTCGTGGTACATTTAAAACATTAAGGCCCATTCCCACAACAGGAATAGAGGGGCCAACTGAAGTCTGCTCAGAAAAGGGAAGCGCTGAGGCTACAATAAATGAATCAACTGCTCCAGTGTCACGCAAAATTTTGACGCGCACACGTTCATCACCCTCCACAAGAGAAACATAGCCCTCTGTAATGAACGGCAGAAAAGATTTTAACTCCGGTGCGACCTCACACACCCCAGACACAGTAGTACTCACGACAGAACCAGTACACAATGCAGGTTTACGTTCAGGAGAAATCCGCCTAGCTTGAGGTTTTAATTTACAACAGTCTCTTTTCCAGTGTCCTCGCTTATGACAGTAATTACAAATTTTATCTAAATCGCGCAATTGTTTTCCACTTTTATTCTCTGTATCAGGCCACTTCTTCGACTCATAATGAAAAGATCCATTACGCGCACTATTACTCATAGAATGTGTCAGAAAAAAGTCGTCTGCGAGCGCAGCGGCTTCAGCAACAGTTTTAACTCCACGCTCACCAACGTACACAGAAATATTGTCAGAAATTGAATTTTTGAACTGCTCCAACAATATAAGTTCTTTTAAGTCATCCAATGTTTTAACGCCTGCAGAAGAACACCAACTCTCAAAATGTGTTACCAAATCACGCATAAACTCCAAATGTGATCTATCTCCACGTCTCCAACTCCGAAAACGCTGTCTATATGCTTCAGGAACAAGCTCATAAACTTTCAACACAGCACCTTTAACATCTGAATACCTAGCGCTGTCAACATCATGCAACGCTGAGAACGCCTGTTGCGCTTTACCAGTTAACACGCACTGCAACATCAAAATACTAGTCTGTTCAGACCAACCTCGAGCATCCGCTAAACGTTCAAACAAACAGAAAAAGGTCTCTGGATCTCTCTCATTAAACTTAGGAACAAGCTTTAAATCATTAAGCTCATCTCTACTCACATGCGCTCCTGACGCACGCTCATTACCAGACGAATCAAGCCTACCTTCTCTGATCAACGCTAGCCTTTGACTTTCAATTTCAAGTTTTGCCATTTCTACCTGATGTTTCATTAACTCCAATTCTTTTTGTTGCTCAAAAGTTAAACCAGTGGCACTTGATACAAACGCTGAGGCCACACCAACAGGCTGCGCTACCTGCTTCAAAACGCCCAACTCAAATAATCCAACTTTCAAATTATCTTTAACAATACTCTTAATTCTTTTCGTATCACCGATATCAACTTTAAAATGCTCTGCAATCATAATCAACTGCTTCTTAGTGCAGTGGTCCAAACCTTGTTCACACGGTGATTCAACAAAATCCTCCACTAACTCATCCATGGCTACAAACAAACAAGACTAAGTGAAAGTGATAGCGTAGCAATGTACACAAAAAGAAGATCAGAAATCCCGCTATCTACCTAACCAAAAAAAATCTTACAAACTCACCCCTAGTCTTCGGGAAGCGTGGCGATGGGTTCTTATGCGCCAAATACCGCTGGCACGGGAGAACAACCAGCACGCTGGCGATTCCCCGTAACCACGGCGCGCTCCCGAGCCGACGTAGGGAGAGGGGAAGAGGGAAGCTTCGACCCGCTCTTAACTTCCACACTAAAAGTTTAAACCGCAGTGAATCCCCTAATAAGAAACACCGCCAAACCTACAAGGGATTTCCCACCTCTTAGCGCTAGTGCACATTACAAGTCATACACTTACCTTCTTGTCCAGATAACAGCCGCAGCTGACAACCGCCATGGAGAGACAAAAACTCCCACCTCGCTCCAAACACGCACCAACACGGGTACGAGACAAACCTCCTGAGTCTCCCAAAGAGCGCAACTCTAATCCAAATAAGGATATTGACGTCACGGGAGATACCCCGAATTACACGCCCATCAGACGCACGCACAACTTCAGTCACAAGATCCTGAATACTCACAAGGAACAGCTGTGCCAAATGCGTAAAACGCTCAACCAAAACCGGCTTTTTAACCAAAACACGGAAAATACAAACAAAATCCACTAAACCAAGGCAAACGCGGATTCTAAACATCCCGGACGAGCCCCCATTTTGTTATGACTGGCTCAAGGTCATAACAAAAAGGGAGACCACAACGGAGGTAAGGTGCGCAAAAGTAAATATTTATTAAACAAAGATAAGTAATATTAACAAAAAATAAGAGTATGAGGTGTGAGTATGGGAAGATCAGTGGCGTAGGTGGTGTTGTGTGAGTGAAGAGCAGGTGTATGGGTGCGATATGAATGTGGTGCGTAAAAGAAAAGACAAACTCAAATGTGCATGGGCGAAGGCGAAGGAGCAGGAGCAGGAGCAGGAGCAACCAGCACGGGAGTGCGAGGAGGAGAGAGCAGAGGAGCCGACCCCGAGAAGGCACATGTTGGTGCCTTATATAGTAGCTCCAATCAGGCAAGCAGAACCAGGAACACCTGTGCACAAATAGGAGCGGCAGAGGGAAACCACAACAAGATGCCCCCTTATGGCCAGGGCCGTAACATACCTCAAGAGAAGAAGTCAAACTCATCCAAACTGACTACATGAGAAATAAATAATCTGAACTTGTAAACTCAAAACAGCAGGAATTGTTTTGAACCCATCCTTTCCTGCTGCAAAGGATGGGATTTATATCTTTTTGACAAATGCACCAGCAAAATGTTGTTTAATATTTTTGCATAAATACAGCAACAATTTTCCAAATTAAAAAAAGTAAAAATTGTTTATGGTAGAAACCCTGGGATTTCTGTGTAGAGTTTGCATGTTCGTCTCATGTATGTGTGTTTTTTTTCTCCCAAGTATTCCAGTTTCCTCTCAGTTTTCCTCTCACATGTATGTTAGGTTGACGACCTCTGGCCCAGGTCACTCTCGAAAAATGATATTTCTAATCTCAATGAGTTTCCTCTGGTGAAATAAAAAATAATCTTAGTTTTATGACAATTTTTATATTTCTGAGCAAACAAAAGGTACCATGTTTACCGCTATACGCCATAATTATTACCCCACAAAATCACATTACCACCTCTTTAACATGTTCCCCTATCTCCATCCAATCAGAGGATAATGTCTTCTAGATTAGTCTGATTATTGTCAGCTCTCTGTATTCCCAAATCTGGTTTGTTTGTTCGACTTTGGTGCAGATGAAACAGTCGCACATCTTTGAAGACAGAAACGAGTGATAAATAAAAGAGAATAAATCCTACGCAGCCAAAACGAGTGCAGTTCAGAGGCTTTCTGAGATAATGAATCAAACAACTCAACTGGCATGGCAGGCCTCGTCTCCTCAGGTATGTTGCATCAGAAGCTAATTAGCAGTCAGACTTTTCCTCCCAGAGGACCTTCACATCTCTCCCCTTCATTTACTCATGGAAAATATTATCTCTGGATGAAAAACAGCAGAGACGGAGGATTGATGTTTATCCTAATGATCCAGATTAGCACTCTCACAGGAGAGCTGATAATCTCAGCTGGTGGACACGCTGCTTAGTTCTTCACATCTTTTGGTTAAAAAAAAAGTTTTGATGCTCAAGTAAAAATAAAACTACCGTCTGAATTAAGATGGTTTTAAGTTTATTTTGTGCTTCCGACTGCAGAAGTTGTTCCATGTTTTCTATTTACTCATTTTTAATAATTTATGTTTTTTAAAATATTGATTTCCTTGAAATACATGCAAGAAATTGACTTTTAGTAAATATATTTCATGCAAAAGCAACAGACAGATGAAGAAATTTAGATTTTGGAAGAAAGAAATTAAGTCTTGCGTAGAATTTGAAAGATATCCATGACATACTGTATGTTCTCTTTTATTGATTCATCTTCTGATCTGTCCATCCCAGCGGGGTTCCAGGGAGTGCCAGAACCTGTCCTGGCTGATTCGAAGTGAGAGGCAGCGTACACCGCGAACAGATCGCCACACACACACACAGAACCATCCACACATACACTCATTCCTAGGGGTAATTTTATAGCGGCCAATCAACCTAAAATGCAAAGTTTATGGAGGCTGGGAGGAAAACGGAGGACTTGGAGAAAACCCACACATACATGGGGAGAACATGCAAACTCCACACAGAAAGACCAGTGTTACAAGCCTCGTCCCCACTCCAGGACTCAAACTCCAATCTTCTCGCTGTAAAACCACTGTGCTAACCACTGCACCACCGTGCAGCCCATTTTCTTTTATAGTTCAGAAATATCTTCTTTCGGCATTTCCCTTCAGGGGTCGCCCCAGCAAGTCAGTTTCTTCCATCCACCCCTATCTGCTGCATCCTCTTCGGTCACACCAACTATCTTCATGTCTTCCTTCACTATATCCATGAACCTCCTCTTTGGTCTTCCTCTAGTCCTCTTTTCTGGTGGTTCCAAATCCAGCATCCTTCTTCCTATGTACTCTCTCTCTCCTCTGCACATGTCCAAACCATAGTTCAGAAATATACTTCTTGTTTTAATAAATTTTACAAAAAACATTTTTGGCTTTAAAGTTTGAGATTTTTTTTTACTAAAGTACACAAATAAATATTTCAGATATGTGTATGTCAGATGTTAAATGAATCGTGCTGGTTTGCTGTAATCAATTAATTTAAATGTTTGTTTGGATTAAGTCCTTTTGTTACTTAAAGTTTTAGAAAATTGTTAACTAATAGATTTTAAAAGTCTTTTTTTTTTAAACTTGTTAGTGCTTAGCAACTATTCTACAAAAAAAAATATCAACATATTTGTCACAATGGCACGTCCTCTCATCATGGTGAGAGAGGATGAGGTAACTCCATCCCTCTTGCATCATTTTGGTTTGGATTTGAGCGAAAAGATCCACTTAGTCTGAGTCATAAGAGACATACCAGCTTTTTATAAAATTATGATGAAGAGACGATAACACGTCAATAAACTTGACGTTTCATCGCTGCTTTGACTTGTGATATTTATGAAACTGGTTAATGTTTTCAGTGTTTCCACCAAGAGGGACTTTGGATGTATTTACCAGTAAAAAAAACAGATTCTAAAATAACTTCATATGAAACATGAGAATTAATTTAACCATCAGAGGGGAAACTTCAATAAACAAAGCTGATGTTCAACTTTCATCTGACTTTTTAACTAAATGATGAAGAGTTTCAGCAACAACTCAGAAAAATTCAGCCCATCCTGGAAAATGATGGTCATATTGATTTCATCATCCATAAACTTTATTATAACATTTATTAATCCATTTGTCAGATTATAACCAAATGAATAAAAAAAACTCATAAAGAAATGAAAAGAAGGAAAAATGTTTGAATTCCAACTCCCTTCTTACTGAACATTATTCATTTTCTTTGCATTCTTCAGAAATTTAAAGTCAGGACGATGTTTTCTGATTGTAGCTACAGTGACACGATGGGATACCAACAAGGAGAAGAAATGATCAATAATTATCATTGATTTGTTGCAAATTAGTGAATGCTGTCTATAAAATGACCGGTAAAAAATATTTGACAAGTTCAAGAATCTTTAAGAGCTTTGCATGAATGGACGGAGTACAGTTGTAAAAATAATGTTGTAAAAATACAACCTAAAGGCTGATTTATAAACTTATTTTTTATTTTAATCAATAGATTAACTATACCTTAACACAGAATGTGAAAGAAGGAGGAAGGAAATGAACAGTTTAATTAATGTACAAGAAGCATTTTGATCAAGATAATGGTTTTTTACAAATCCATGCAGACATTTTTTTTTCATGTGTCTAAGTTGCAATTTCTTTGATCATCTTATTAAGGATTGATAAAATAGGATTACTTCTACCTAAATCAGATTTTAGTATATGATAGGAAAGTAGAGGTGGCAAAGCGGCACTGTGGTTAGCACGGTGGCCTCACAGCAAAATGGTTGAGTGTTTGAGTTCCGGGTGCATTTTCTCCCCGTGTATGTGTAGGTTTTATCCAGATACTCCGGTTTCCTCTCACTCTTTCATGTTAGGTCAATTGGCCACTACGAAATCACTCCTAGGAATGAGTGTGTGGATGGTTGAGTGTGTTTGGCCTGTGGTAGAAAAAATAGGATTAATATTCACTTTGAAAACATCTTAGTGACCATGGGTGTCTTTAATTAACTTGATGGGCTGAAACAAGGAAACTTTATCTAACATCTGTGGTGTGAGAATACTTTTCCAGCCTGTTTACACAGATTCCAAGCTGCTCAAGGACAAGCAAAGATACATTTTATAAACTGAATCCTAACAATACAGTCTCTGTCCTGCAAGTTGCAGGTGCAAGATAAGGACATGTTTAGTTTGCTCAGCACAATAATAAATATTAACACATTATTAGCTTATCAAACATGATGTTCAGTCCAATCAAATTTGCATTGCCTATCAGAATGAGCTTTCAAGCTTTGGAACAGGGAAGCCCACCCTAACAACCCTGATCCTTAAAATGTGTGTTTGGTCAAATCGTTGAAGTTCTGCCGATCAAATTTTGGTTTGCATGAACTTCCATTACTGCAGTATTTCATCTTTGTACTTCAATAAATACTATTTTTTACTTCTCATTTGTGAGACATCTTATTAAGAAAATTCCACAACAGGCCTTGTGAGAGACTGGCGACCTGTTCCCGTTTGTATACTGGCTCTTGCCATAAATCAGCCAGGACAGTGTCCGGCATCCCCACAACCCTAATAGGGATGGATGGTTCAGAAGATGAATGAATGATTGGGTAGTATAGAAGATCATTTATAAAGATAAACATACATCGCATCTTGTGAGAATAATAATCTTTAGATCTGTAGGTGATGGAATGGATGTGGAGCGGATCAGGAATACTGACTTATTTTCCCAATTCATGGAGAAGCATCCTTTTTAAAACAGCGTGGCAGCCCTATAACATCTATTTCTTAAACCTGTAGGTATAAAAAATTAAAATAAACTTCCATCGATTCAAACATTTATGTCTGTACAGAGATGTGTTCCTTCATCTACGACTTTAAGTTGGCAAAAACGGAAAGTTTTTTCTATTTTATGCAACGTGTTTTATTCACTCTATTTTCATTTTATTTTCTTTTTTTTTTTTTTTTTTTTTTACCAAAAAAGGAGTTTTTTTTTTTTAATAAAATTTTTGGAGTTATTGTAGTAAACTGATTTCAACTGTGACCTCAGTAAGAAGGTCATTGGTTTATGCCCGAATAAGGCTGATGTTTGATGTGATGGTTTTTCTGTGTCTAGTTGGTATGCTCTCTCTGTGTGCGTGCAGTTTTCTTCTTGTAGCTTCCTCAAAGTCTCCAAACATACACATGATGGTTGAATATGTCACATGAAAATTGACCCCAGTGTTTGTATGGCTGGTTGTTTAGCCTTGTGCTGCCCTGCAACAGACTAGTGACCTATTTGGGGTGTACCCCACCTCTTAATCTCCAACCAGAGTTGGATAGATGGAAAGTTATTTGGTCATTTTCTTATTGTTTGAAATTACTCACAGTATAAGCTGTGATTGGTATGCCGATCAAGCCTCCTCTAACCTTTCAACTTGATGAACATGTTAATGTTTAGTTTTGAAATAAAATATCTGTATAAATCTGTGTGATTTTTTATACTTGATCACTGTTTGAATGTTAGAAATGGTAATAGAACTAAAAGTTCATGAAGCCTTGTTTTAACTACTGAGGAAATGGTTCCCATTCATTCTTCATGTTTCCTGTTAACTGTGTTAAAGAATGTGTGTGTGCGTATGTCCACGGTTTTATTGCTCTCCTGTGCACCCATCAAATGTAACTCGAAGCAATACCCTACGAACGCACACACACACACACACACACACTCATGCACACACACTTGCCCATCCGCCTGACTGAAACAAACAAAACAAACAAACACGCACTCGCTCCATCACCATCCGTCTGCTTTCTGCCGTAACGAGGTGCAATCAACATGCAACGCTGACCAACACACACACACACTCACACACACAACGGCTGGTTGAAGGATGAAGTCAGCCTCTGATTGCAGAAGAGTTACAGAAGTGTTGACTTGTTTCTGTGCGTCTCTGTGTTGACCTCATACTGCCATGATGTCACATCTATAAGAGTTGCATTGCAAGCTGCACAGGAAACCACTTTGAAGTTGCAGACGTTCATGCAAAATGTTCATTTTAAGCTAATTAATTGGTTTTTAATTCAATTTTCTCACATTTTTGTTACAATTTTTCAAAACCCAGGTAATTGGTTGGGAGACGCTAAACAGAAACTTTTTGAAGTTTCCTGCAGAACTATGAACCTGGATATTTTAGGCAAAATAATACAATTTGCAATCAGTAGGTCCTTATAAAATATACAGTTAAAAGTTTATACTTTAATTTATTTGTCCACTTTTTATAGTTAGTAAAACATTGAACATTTCCACTCAATTTTGGATGTAATTCTGCAGCCATAAGTCTGCAGGTATTTGAATAAATCCTGTGTAAATGTTTATTAGCTCTTCCTGTAGATGTGTAGATGTCAGTTGGACATGTAATCTGTGATTAGACGCTGTAGTAAATATAGTGTTTTAAATATGTTACGAGTGAAAGCTGCTCATGAGCAACACTGAGCGTTTAACAGCACATCCTGCAATAAACCCGCTCGGTTATCTCACACCTGCTGGCTTCTCCTTTGTGTATGAGCGAGTGTGTGCATGCCACTGAGATCTGTGAAGAATGTTGGCATGATGTAACACACACACAATCGCCAAAGTGGTGATGGATCAGTGGAGAATTCCTGATTCTGACACTCAGACAGTGAATAAGTGCAGTCAGACAAGACAGACTGCTAACTGACTCACAACACCATTTCTCAGGCTCCTGTGAGATGCCACGACCTTGCTGGTTTATTGTTCATCACCTCTGATGTGCTGCTGATAGGAAGGAGGCAGCTGTGTGATTTTTACTCTCTTGTCAGTTTGTCTCTGTCATCTGACGTGAAAAGTCACATTTGACCACCAGAGGGAGACAAACTCCACAATCCCTGGGCCACGTCTTCCTCTCTGACCTTCTTCCCGCTCTTTTTAATTTTCATTCTTAAAATTTCACATTTTTTGTATAACTTAGAATAAATGGCTATAATTGAGTTCTAAAATAACTTGATTGCTCCTACAACTAAGAAAATCCACAATTTAGTTTTTCAACATAATTACTTTTATAAGATAATAAAAGTGGTAAAGAAAGAGCTGAGCCGAAAAGCAAAGCTCTCGATTTACAAGTCGATCTACGTTCCAACCCTCGTCTATGGTCACCAGCTGTGGGTGGTGACCGAAAGAATGAGATCGTGGGTACAAGCGGCCGAAATGAGCTTTCTCCGCAGGGTGAGGAGAGATCCTCACCCAGAGATCGGGTGAGGAGCTCTGCCATCCGGGAGGAGCTCGGTGTCGAGCCGCTCCTCCTCTAGGTCGAGAAGAGCCAGATGGGGTGGTTCGGGCATCTGGTCAGGATGTCCCCCGAGCGCTTCGCGGGCGAGGTGTTTTGGGCATGTCCCACCGGGAGGAGACCAAGGGGCAGACCCCGGACCCGCTGTAGAGACCATGTCTCACAGTTGGCCAGGGAACGACTTGGTATCCTTCCGGGTGAGCTGGAGGAGAAAGAGGCCTGGGCTACCCGTTTGAGGCTGTTGCCCCCGCGACCTGACCCCAGAACAAGCAGAAGATGACGGAACGGAAGATAATAAGAGTGCTTAAGTTAGATTTTCCTTCATTCATCTTCTCAGCCAGCCATTTCTTTCAGGGTTGCCGGAGCCTATCTTGGCTGATTCAAGACAAGACGCAGGGTACACACCGAACAGGTCACCAGGATGTTGCAGGGCCACACAGACACACAACCATCCACACAGACATACATTACGACGGGCAATTTCATAGCAACCAATCAACCTAACACGCATGTTTTTTCAGGGTAGATGGAAACCGCAGTACCCGGAGAAAACTCTCGCATATACATGCAAACTACACACAGAAAGGCCAGCATTCCAAGCCTCGTCCCCATGTGGGATTCGAACCCCGACATTCTTGCCGCGAGGCCACTGTGCTAATCACTGCACTACCACCGTAATTGATTTTATATATGCATTTCTACAAAAAAAGCCTCACTCTAGTCTTAATTTTGCACAATTTGATGTGGAAACAACAGGGTATGATTCAAACAAAAAAAATTCTGAATGCATGAGTATACCCTGATCACACACATTCTTCACTCTCGAAGTCAATTTTATTTTATATTGCATTCATCCAATTTGTCTTTTTTTATTTATGATGGTAGTATGTCTTCCAAAAGTCCTCTATGAAATGAGTTATTACCTCCAGCTCTTTCTGTGCTGCACAGTTAGCTGCTGCCAATCATAGACATTTTCTGGTCCCATTAAAAAAGGTCTCTTTCATCATAGTGAAGCCAAAAAAAAAAAAGCTCAGATCTAAACTTCTACCTCCGGGCCACCAGTCACAAGTCATTGCACAATTTTATTTATCACGTGATTTTGTCAAGAAGCTGTGGGGTCTAAAATTTGTTTTAAGGATAAATCGAATAGATGAAGGGTGTGGAGATATCCTGGTGTTTTTCTGTAGCACAGGCTTTATTTTTTCGCAATGGAAAAAAATAACTGCCCCCAGTAAATATGATTAAAGTGGGTTATTTCTTTATTTAATAAACTATATTGAATGAAGTCTATTAATTATATATTTGAAAGGAACCAATTTATTACATCATCTCAGGTTCTTTACAAATTTAAGCATCTAGCCTTGGATCTTAAAGGCCGTATGGAAGATCTTCTAGCACTCACAGCTCAACAATTCTTTGCCTTAAGGTCACCTCTATCATTTTTTACCTTTTTTGAGTTTGCATCTCAGAGATAGACTGCTTGTCCTTGCACCGGGAGAAGCTGGTTTGAATCTGACTGGGTAGCCTAGGTGTCCCTGGAGCAGTCGCCAAACCCCCTAGATGCTCACACCATTGGTGCCATTGTCGCTGCTTCCTCCTCAAAATGGCTGGAATTCCACTCAGAGATAAAGTGAGGAGCTCTGCCATCTGGGAGGAGCTCGGAGTAGAGCCGTTGTTCCCCTTGGTTGAGAAAAGCCAAATGGGGGGGTTTGGGCATCTGGTTAGGATGCCTTCCGAATGCCTTGCTGGTGAGGTGTTTCAGGGAATTCCCATCAAAGACCCAGAGGTAGACCCCGGACCCGCTTGTGAGACTGTCTCACGGCTGAACAGGAAACACCTCAAGATTCTTCCGGGTGAGCTAGAGGATGCTGCCGGGGGGGAAATCTCTGGGGTGAGAGAAGCCTGGTATTCCTGTCTGAGGCTGTTGGCCCTTCGACCCAGCCCCGAATAAGTGGAAGACAATAGAACAGAATTTCCTATTTATTAAATATGTAATTTTTTGCCTCCAGTTGTGAGACATTTTACATCAACAATGCGAAAAAAAAAAGACAAGTGGGGTTAAAAAGAAAACCAAAATGGTTCATTTGTCTTCTCTTAGCCTCAGTGTTTCAGAAAATCGGAGTAAAAAGTTACTTGGATGAAAACTTTATGAAGGAATGAGTTCGTTTTTAATATTAAAAGATTGCAACACTTGCATGGCGTTTCTGTATCAGGTTTCCTATGTCTTGCTTGCATTAATATTTGATGGGTTTCTGGGGTTCCTGCCACAGCAGGACCTCATTACTTTGTTCTTTCTTTCTTTCTTTTTGGAGGGAAAATATTTCTCATCCACCTGCCACTGCTGGTGAAATTTTACCTCACAACTCCCACATGCCATAACTCACATTTTCCAATTTTATCATCTTAGATTTAGAAAGAAAGCAACAATTTGCTTTAAACAAAACATTCTTCATTCTATACACAGCTCAAAAAAACTGTTGCATGACTGTCATCTTTTATTTTTTTTATGTTCGTGTTTCCTTTAAATTTGTTCTTAAAGTCTTAAATGTTCTTCGACCAGGGGGATTTTTTTTATTCATTAATTTTTATTTTATTTTAATGTGGTTTTACGTTATATTGAAAGAAATCAAACCTTCTTGGATCTTATCACCTCATACCACCAGTTATCAGAGAAACAGAGCTTGTCTTTTTTTTAATCAAACCTGCAGCCTCATTGATGTCCTCAACCCTATAATTCATTTAGATTAAACACATGCAAACAAATAGTTGATGCATATATACAGTATATCTGTAAGATAAGTTGGAAACTATTTAATTTTTTTCTACCGAGCCACTTTAGAAAGCATCCTATCTCTTAGCATGACCGTGTGGTACGGCAGCTGCACTACACAGAATAAAAAGAACTTGGCCCGGGTGGTGAAGACTGCACAGGGAATCGTAGGCTGCCAGATCTGGACTCATCTACAGCTCCTGAGTCCAGCAGAAGACTTATTGCGATGGACCCCAACCACCCAGGTCACGGGCTGTTTGTACCTCTTACATCAAGGAAACAGTACAGGACTATCGAAACCACTACCTCTCCTCTCAGAGACAGTTTTTCTCATTCCAACTCCATAAAAGGAGACTGATCTGGTGCTTCATGTTTCAGAGAACTAGGGTTTCTTTTTCAACCTGAAGTACTTTAGAAGGTATGTTTCAGTATCTCCTTGTGGAATTAAGATGACTGGAAAAGCTTCCCAGTGAGGTGTTCTCTAATTCACATGACTATCATGCCTAAACCCAGCTTTGCGTGAGGCAATGAAGATTAAGTAACATCTAATGTGGGATCTAGTGGAACTGTTGGATGTAGTCCAGTTGGTAATAATGTCTTCCACTTGGGAGAACACAGACATTACTGAGGGATTACACAGACTAAAATATTTCTAAACAAAAGCCTTGATAAACGCCTGAATGCTGCTGTCATTTCTCACAGCTGTGGACGTAAGATTAACCTGACAAGCCAGACTCAATTTAGCGACATTTGTAATTTCACAAACCCTTGAGAATCCATTTGGACATTTTCCAGCGGAATGGTTTGCAATCCACACCAGCAGGTTAACAGTCATATAACCTAGTGTGAGAGTAGTGTTAGGCAAGACATCAGACAAGTTTCATCCTTTCAAAACACACTTTTACTTTGAACCTTAACTTGTTTTTGTTTTTTTTAAGACACCTTTCATTCACAAAAGTGTCCAAAATCATTTACTAACAAAGCAGCCCCTGGGTTCGTTGACAAGCTAATGTGTGACACTTGATTTTCTATTTTATGCACATTTTGAATAAGTTATTATGTTTTGTTGCTGTGATAGGTCAGAGGTACTGACCAGAGACTGGTCAGAGGAACTCAGTGTAAGAATGAGTGTCTTTAGCTTTTTTTTTTTTTTTTTTTAACTTAAATGGACAATTAAGAAGACTAAAATAAAATGGATAAATAGATGTGCAAGTCTTTCATTTTTAATGCCACACCACATGAGAGAAATTCTCTAATTACTTAATAAATAATGTGCATGCACATGGACACCGCGTACCTTTACTTCCTGTTCCCTTCTTAGGTGAACCATCATCACATGGTCCACAGTCTGTCTCCAGGATGTTAACCAGAGACATCTCACTAACACGTACAAACATAATTAGTAAATAGTTGGAATAAACTTTACGTACACACGTATGCTCGTACGACTGCTTCATAGTTTCACAATTACCTTTTCTGTTGTGTTTCCTCTCAGATGGACCTCCTAAATCAAATCACCAACAACAAGCGACACATGGTGAAAACTCGTGAGGAATGCAAACATACGGAAAGTCACATTTTACAATTACTCAGTGCGTTTCTCTTCCTAATGAAGATTTCTGTTCATTCCGACATTTTTTAGGTTATTAACTTGAAATTTAAAGACAAAAACTTTCTAGTGGGAATCTTTAGATATTAAACCACTCTTAGTTATCCAGGCTTTTTCACTCCAAGGCCCTGCTGTGTAAGTTTGACGTCACTCTGTAAGAAGACAAAGCACAGAGAATACAAGCAGGACATTTAGTGAGTCAGAAACTAAATAAAATCTACCAATCGTCAGCTTGTAGAGAAGTAACATGCAGCAGACACTCTGAGTCAGCTTGTGTAGAGTTTGAATTCTTTAGGTGTCCTGAATTGTACACACTGGTCTTTAGAGAAATCTGTGTATGTCTGGTTGGCCTGATAACATAAAAACAGAAAGGACAAAATAGAGCTGTATGTTCCTGTCAAAAAGTTTGATTTTAGTTTAGTTTTAGTTTTAAAGTTATCTTTGTGTGAGGGATCAGGTAATCCATTTTCAGAATGGGTTACCAATTTTAACGTGAAATTGGTGTGTGGCCTCATGGAACATTGAACCTTTGACCAGCACATTAAATCTCATAACAAAACTGGTCTGTCGTGCTCAATCACACATAAAAACTTGCAAGTTGATTGCTGTAAAAGTTTGGACAGACTGTGTTTTCTACTGACGTGACTGAGGTGAAGATTAGAACGGAATTTTTGACCAATTTTATGCAGAATTCAAAACATTTCTAAGTGACTTACACGGACGGATGCTCAGTTTGGAACCTAAACGTAAAGGAAGACCAAAGAGAAGGATGGAGTGAAAAAGGAAACTGGTGTGAGAGAAGATGACGCAGGAGACAGAGAGATCCAGCGCGAGGCTACAATGATATGAAAATAGCAAAAAAGTCAGTCTGCCACTGCTCCCCCATTACTCATACCGCCTATCCCATTTGCAACAAGTGTGGTAGGAGCTGCAGCACCCCGCATCGGCTTATTCAGCCACAGCCGACAATGCTGCATAAACTGGATACATATAAGTATCCAGGTGCAGACTCCATTGGAAGACATAGGAAGCCAACAACAAGCTTAATTCTAGTTTGTTTAGTTGCAAACAAATGCTGTGATGAGAAATCCTGCCAACAACGCCACTTTGTTACCGAAGGTTCTTTAATGATAAAGGAAAAATCATCTTTATTCTTGGGAGAAAATGTAAATATGTCTGACTACTGCCATCTTTGTAGTTTAAATGTCATTTACAGTTATGAACTGTCGTTTTAAACTTTTTCGTCTTCAGTTTAAACAACGGCTCACCCTAACTGAAATCCAGCTAATTTAAAAGTAATCAAGCTGACGTCAATTTAACAGTAGCTCCACGGTAACAGATTCTTTGTAAATTTCATGGGGAAAACAACAAAAGAAGAGACAAAAAAAAAAAGCATGAGTCGTAGCCTGTAATTTGAAACTGTTAATGTAAGTTTAAGACATTTTTTGCCATTTCTGCTAAAACTGCTGAGACAAAGAAGAGAGAAAACGATTTCTCGCAACCCATCGGTCCAAGAATGCCAAATATCTGAATGACATTTTACAAACGAGGTCACATTTTTCACCTCAGTGAAACCTCCTGAAGTGAAGGACGGCTGTAATGTCGAACATCCAGCTGAGTATTAAATACCAAGAGCATCCAAGGTTCAGAATAGAAGAGACAACTAAAACAGGAATTAATCCATTACATTTACACATAATAGGAAAGCTTACAAGTCAAATGATACAAATTGTATTTGCTCAAGTCTAAAATAAGAACAAAAGAATCAAACTACGTCCCAGTTAACTTTTACCCAATTCTAATGAATAAAAGTTGACTGGGATCATCGAGGTCTTTATCTTTTAAGATCTGAATGTCTTCTAGTGAAAAGCAAATTGAAAATCATCACACAGCCCTTCCACATGAAAACCTCTGCTTTATTCATTTCATTAGACAAACTTTAGGAATGACACAAAAAGATGAGAAAAAAGTCATTTCAGACTTTTGAGATTTTTTTTTTTTGCAAGGTCAAATTGATTGATTATTAGTTTATTCACAAATTCATTGGTTTTAGATGTAGAATCAAATTGTGAACTTCACAGTTTGCATGTTTTACAGAGATGTTTTTTGTTATAATTTGTTACTTTGTTTCTTAAAAACTCTGCCTGACTACAGTTCATTGAACGTTTTCTGTTTAAAATAGACTTACTGTAACTATAAAAATACATTTATGGCAATCAATTGACAAATCATCAGAATAGCATTATACATGATTTAAAACAGCAAAAGAATCCATCCTCTTCTTCAGCTCCTTTTGGAATTTACCTTCAGGGATCCCAACAGAAAAATCAGTTTCTTCCATCTAACCCTGTCTCTTGCATCCTCTTCAGTCACACCAGCTGATTTCAGCAAAATCAGGATGGGGCGAAAGAATTCATCCTGATGATTGATGCTAAAATACAATTTTGCCAACATATGGTAACTTCAGAAATTATAACAGAATAAATTTGTCTTATTCTCGGAACACCACACCTGATTTGGAGGAATGAAAAAAAAGAGAAATTTTTAGTGTTTATCAAAGACCCTGATCTCCTCTGAATGGTATTTATTGTGGTTTTTTTTTGTCTGTGACCAAAGTAAAAAAAAAAAAGGACAAAATTCTTGCTTCACTTAAAATGTTGGATGCAAGAATTTTAATGGGCAGTGGAAAAATCAACGTAAACTAGTTATGACTTCTTCAAATTAGCTAAATTTGTAACACTGTACGTTTGCTAAATTAAGTTGAAAGAACTATTTTTAAGATTTGCTCATTTTCTAAATTAGATGTGTCCAAATTTATCAGTTGAAATTTTAAGGGTTTAAATATAACTTTTCAACATTTCTGGAAATTTTTTTTAAGTCCGGTTGACAGTAAAAAAAAAAAAAATCAGAGAAACTTTCCAGTTTTTTTATGTATTGTTCTTTAACTTCTTTTCTCAAGATAAACCTTTAAAAAGTCTGCATGCAGAACTTCATCTAACCAGCAGCTTTCTTCTCTTCATTAACCTGCTAACTAATGTCCACATGGCTCCTGTTAAATGAGCACGTGCAAGACTATATACAGTAGTACAAGTGGAAATATTATGTCACAGACTGAGACAGATCAGTTAATACAGTTTATCTTCAGAAGAGAACGTCCAAGTCACAAAATCATGTGATTCCTGAAATGTGCAATTAATTTAAAAAAAGTTGGTCATTTAATGTTAATAAAAAAAAAATTGCAGTTTATTCCATTTTTTAAAAAGCTAAATATCATTCAAGAAATTGGGCAAATCTTTCTCAGGTTAAATCCTTCTACTTGTCGACACCAAAGAGACTTTACCTCCTTTAAATTCACCTTATAGTAGGATTACCTCTAATCAGCTGAGTACAGTTCAGCGGTGGTCCACATCCATCCACCTCACATGAGCTTCATTTGTTGCAGCTGATCAGAGGGACATGTGAAGTGTGTTAGAGATCATGAGTTACTAGATGCTTCTTGTTTAACTGCCTACATCTCTGTACCTACGGAGCCCAAACCTCATCGAGGTGGGCAAATGTGAATTTTAGTTTTGTGTGAATTTTTTGCTGGGATTGGGTATCACTTGGACTCAGATTTGGAACTCAGACAAAAATGTTGTTAGATGTTTCATTTTAAGATTTAAAAAAAATCCCCAAATTCATCCAATCATCACACCTGCTGTTCACAATGAAACACCATATGAGGGATAAAACTTCTCCAATAGGGAGGATGGATGCAGGGAGCATCATGATGAGGTTTCCAGTTCAACACAGGGTTCAAACGTGACGTGGAAGTGTCCTAAGAAAATAGAAAAAAATGGAGTAACAATAGACACCTGCTGCTAAACATCCTTCACGTCCAAAAAAGAAGAAAATTGTTATTCAAGTACGGTTGAAAAAAGGTCCTACTTTAAAGTTTGCATCAAAGCGTGATGTGATTTAATGGGGCACTGAATTGAGTGGTCGTCCTGCAATATAACCAGGCTTCTATCACCCTGGCTGCATCCTCCAGCTCACCCGGGAGAATCCTGAGGCGTTCCTTGGCTTGCTGTGAGACATAGTCTTTCCAGCTGATCTGGTGTCTGCCTTTGGTCTCCTCCTGGTGGGACATGCTCGAAATACTTCACCAGCAAGGCACTTGATAAGCAGCTTAACCAGATGCCCAAGCCACCTCATCTGGCTTCTCTTGAGCTAGAGGAGGAACGGCTCTACTCCAAGCTCCACCTGGATGGCAGAGCCCTGAGATGGCAGAGCTCATCTGGTTTGCTTGTATCCATGATCTTGTTCTTTCGGTTTCCACCCACAGCTGGTGATCATAGGTGAGAGTATCCCATAATTAAAATGGGAAAACAAAGCCGTAGCTAATTTTTTAAATGAATGTATGCTTATTGGGAGGTGTTGTAGATCAAACTGTATAAATCATGACCCTAGGAGGCGGGTCGGGGTGTGGGGTTTTTACGTTCATAGGCATCTTGACCAGATGCCCAAACCATCCCATCTGGCTTCTCTCGACCTGGAGGAGAAACGGCTCTACTCAAAGCTCCACCTGGATGGCAGAGCCCCGAGATGGCAGAGCTCTTCTCAGTTGCTTGTATCCATGATCTTGTTCTTTCGGTTACCACCCAAAGCTGGTGACCATAGGTGAGAGTATTCCATTCCTTAAATGGGAAAACACAGCTGTAGCTAATTTCTTAAATAAATGTATGCTTATTGGGAGATGTTTGAGATCAAACTGTTTAAAATTATGACCCTACGAGGCGGATCGGGCGGTGTGGTTTTTACGTTCGTACATGATGATAACTGTCATATTCCAATTCCGTCAAACAGAAACTGGACACATTCCTGATGTGACGAATTGTTAATGGTAACAAAAGGTCAGCTGGTGTTCACTGGAGAAAGCCTGACCTTTGTTCAGGCTTCTTGTTTATGGGTTAAATGAGTCACAAAAGAAATAAAACATAAAAATTACATCTTGTTCAAACTTTACAAAGACTGAAACTAATTCAGACTTTTTTTTTTGCTGTTGTTTCTGATCAGGTTTTAATTTTTCTCCTCAGCCCAATCAATGTTTATAATTAAAAAGAAGAAGCGTGTGAAGCGTTTTGAAAACCAGACAAAAGTCATGCTTCACCTCAGAATACCTGTTAATGTTCATCCATCAGCTGACCATCATCAAATCATTGACTTTGTGACATCCACCCAGCTGTAAAACCGGAGTTTGACATTTTTCTTGACATCTTTCGTTTTGATTCGTCTTATGAACCACCCTTCCTCTACTGACTCAAACCTTGCCCTTCTTGCTGTGAGGTCACTGTGCCACTGTGCCACCTCTTGTACCATCTTTATACAGTAAATGTCAATCTGAAAACAAAAGCATTACTTTAATCTCTTCCTACATCGAGGAGTCACATTTTACAATCTGGCTAAAGATTATTTGATAGTAATTTCTTGGGATTTTTGTTCAAGTCAGATGGAGTTTTTTAATTATCATGGTCACAATAAAAAAGCAGCTACAGCAAACAGTTACAATGTCATGTATTTTGATGCAATAAGTTAGCTACAGTAAAAATGAAGAAATCTCCTGATCATTGTCCTCTTCAAAAATCTGACACTTTCATTGAGTAAACAAAGCTTTGAAACTCCTGAATTTTAAGTCATAATTTCTTTACGTTTGGCCCAGAGACAAGAAGACTTTGAGTTTTCTTCCTCATGTACAAAGTATCAATGTTGTGAAGCAAAACGAAACAAGAACAAAATGATTTTGCTTATCATCTACAGTTACCAAATAATATCAGATCAGACAGGGTGGGTGTGATCACATGGGATTTAAAACTTATGAAAAGTTTCAGTCTTAGTCGGAAAGGACAGCCAGTGGTTAAATTACCAAATAGAAACACACACACACACAAAATGCACAGTTCCAAGTCTGTGATGCCATTGGCCTTTGCTGATGAATGAATGAGTTGTTAACCAATCAGAAGCATGTGACTCGTGAATATCTATGCTCTCTCTCCTCATTTTACAGATGTATACACACACATAAACACACGCACACATCTGGTAACAGAAGTTCCTCACGGTAAGTTATCTTCAAATCCATCCGGCACGGTTCATCCTCTTCTGTCCATCATGCACAGCAAAGAGCATATCAGGTAAGAAAATGTTTCTCTATACAAACAAATATTACTTTTTTTTGTACAATAAATTTCTCAATTTAATTTTTTTTTATATATAACTTGTGGATTTTTTTGGTTCTTAACTATCTATTTATATTTAATTATAGATGCATGAATATTTTTAACTATGTCATATTTTTAAGACTTTTGTGATACTTTTTGCAGCTGTTTTTTTTTTAAACCTAACTGATTTAATTTATCTTAAAATTAAACAATGTTGCTAAAATACAACCTACAAAATATGAACACAAACATGCGTCACCATGTCCAATCAGAAGTGAGAGTACAGTAGAAGAAGTGTCTGCTGTAAGAGGATAAAAAGATTACATGAAATATTTAGGAAATGTCACATTGTACCGTGCACTGGTTAAAAAAAAACTGTAAAGGATCTGTTATTTACTATTTAAAAGAACGAAAGCAGAAACTCTGTTTTTCAACAACTTGGGATAAAAATACAGTAAAAAAAATGAACCTTCATGAACCTTTTTTGATGATAAAGTGGGTTTACAGTTGCTTCTTACTGTTTATTCACCAAAGAACAATTATTAGACATTTAGGTCCAGATAGTGTCAACGTAATGACAAAAAGTTTTATAGGAAAATTTGATTTCTGATAAATAATGGCCAGTGACCCTTTTGAACGTCTGTATTGTCACCACCTGTAACTACAAGAAACCACATTTCAGTGACCAAATATGTCTTGTTCTTAGACAAATAAACTCTGTTTGCATTATTTGCATTATTTGGTAGAATATCCTAATCAACATTATCACAGGGTGGATATTTCAGTTGCTCAAGAGGAGCAAAGTATTATTATTCTCAGATTTATATTAATCTCAAATTTCTAAAGTGTCCTGCAGGTGATGAAACTACTTTCTCTTTTTTTTTGTGCAGTCATGATGAATACCAGAAAACAGCTGATTGGTTGATGTCCCAGACAAAGCATCGCCCACAAGTGGCGATCATCTGTGGTTCTGGACTGGGCATGTTGGCTGATACCCTCAAATGTCAAGATTCATTTTCGTATGCCGACATACCAGGCTTCCCACAAAGCACAGGTACTCACGACATACTGCCATGTTTCTGATGCCTTTTAATTGTGAATTATAACAATAATATTATAAGTGTAAATTAAAAACCAATTTGCAAAGCAAGATTTTAATTTAAAAAAAAAAAAGTTTGCCAAAATGTATGCATTTTTGTCAAAAATCTGGCAGCAAATGATTTAGAGTATTTCACATTTGTATTTTCCCCACTTATATGTTTTAATCTATTTTCAAATGTCCGCCTCCAAACTCATACAAAAACATAGTGATTCCTTCTCTCTGTAATTTTTTTTATGTTAATGAAAGTACATCCCTATAGTGCTTAAACTTTCTGTTCCCTTATCTTTCTCTTATCTGGGGCCGGTTGCATGGCCAACAGTCTCAAAGGGAAGCCCAGGCTTCTCTCACCCTGGCTGCATCCTCCAGCTCACCTGGAAGGATCCTATGGAGGTCCCTTAGTCAGCTGTGAGACAGAGTCTCTCCAGCAGGTCCAGGGACTGTCTCTGGGTCTCCTCCAGGCGGGACGTGTCCGAAACACCTCATCAGTGAGGTGCTCGGGAGCATCCTGAAAAGATGCCCAAACCACCCCATCTGGTTTTTCTCAGTCTGGAAGGGCAATGGCTCTACTCATAGCTCCTCCCTGATGGCAGAGCCACCCTGTGGAAACTTACTGTAATTAAAATGGTGTGCTTTCAACATTGTGATTGGTTCAACAGGTGTCACATAGCTGTAAAAGTCACTTTATAGAACTTTAATTAATGCAGCACACTAAATTTAATAACAAGGGATTTTTAAAACTCAATTTGAACATGAAATATCAGAAATAAAAGGGGTGGGATGGAGACAACAAAGTTTTCATAATATGGTACTTGATGTATTTTATTTTTGTGTCTTTCAGTGCAGGGTCATGCAGGACGGTTGGTTTTTGGGGAGCTGAAGGGGAAGACGTGTGTTTGCATGCAGGGTCGCTTCCACATGTATGAAGGACACTCTCTTGTCAAGGTATTCACAACAAAAAAACTGGCATCAGCTTGTGGGGGAATGTCAGATTAAACCAGAAAAAACCCAAAATCAAAGTAGAATGCATCATAGAAACACAGACACACTGCTTCCTGTGACTGCTAACCACACTCAGCACTCCTCAGAAGAATCTCTGCAACAGGAATAACTCAAAGAGCACAACAACACAAGCACATGCACACGGGCACACACCCACAGAGAGCTGATTAGAAAACCAAGTCATGTGACTTTGATACAACACACACATGACAGTAATGAGCAGCATGAGACTGAATCTGTAATATGAGTGTGTGTGTGTATCATGCTTGGGTTTGGTCACATGCAGGCTTTTAGCAGACGGGTCAATGAGGCCATTGTTTCCAGATCAACACACATACACAGCCGCACACAAATCCCTCTCTGTGCCACACTGACTTGCCTCCAGGTGGCGCTCTATTAAAGCTTGTTACCAATGAAATCTGATTAAAGAACATTTTCTCTAAGCTGGAAAAGCCTCTCACAGGCATGACCGTAATGCAGCAACTTAACTGGCTGAGATGTTTTTTCCACATTTGTATCACCACACAAACCTGTGCACACAAAATGATTACTTCAACTTTTTTGTTTGTTTGTTTCAATCATTAATGAGTGACATACCTGTGTGTCATTTAGACCACCTTCCCAGTCCGAGTTTTTAAGCTGATGGGGGTTGAAACTCTGATTGTGACTAACGCTGCTGGCTCATTGGCGGATGGCCTTCAACCTGGTGACATCATGATAATCAAAGACCACATCAACTTTCCAGGACTAGTCGGTCTGAACCCACTTTGTGGACCCAATGATGACAAGTAATGTGTTCATGACAGAATATCGTAATTATTTTCACAATTCCTCTGATCATTAAAGTTATCGTTGTTCATTTCCAGGTTTGGGCCTCGGTTCCCGGCCATGTCAGGATGCTACGACAAAGGACTGCGTTACCTAGCAATGGAAGTGTCCAAACAGCTTGGTGTAGCTGGGTTTGTACAAGAGGGGGTGTACGCCATGGTGGGAGGTCCCACTTTTGAAACCATTGCTGAGGCAAGACTATTGGATCGGCTTGGTGTGGATGCAGTTGGTATGACTACTAATATTAAACGACAAATAATATATAAAAATTAATGAAAACAGTAATTAAAATGAACACTAGTTGATCAGCTTTGAAACTTTAAGGAAGAAGACAACTTTGTATTTTAGTAACACATACTCCTGTAGGACATCTAGCCTGTAGGAGTATATTCTAGATTGAAGGTTTAGTTACTGACAGTCCCTTTTTTGGCTTAAGTCAAAACAAAAAATTAGCTTGTACGCTAATGAATAAAATAGCCAGTGAATAAAATAGCGATAGCTCAGTTGTAAAACATTCGCCCTTGGACCGGAAGTTTTCCTGAAGTTCGCGGGATTGATTCCCACTGAGCTCATGTTTAGGTGTTCTTGGAGAAGACACCTAACCCCCCGTTTCTCCCACCATTTGTGCCGTCCAGGCAGCCTGCTGTGGTGTAATGCTGCACACAAATTTCTCCGTTGAGGGATGAATAAAGTATATTTCTTTTCTTTTTTTTTAAATTCAAGCGCCCTTGCATCAAATGAGTGTTAAGAATATGTTTTTTGCAACACATGTAAGTTTAAAATTTGTGGTAGATCTATAAAATAAAACAAAATATTATTTAGAAATCACATAAAATACAATCTGGCAAGTTAAAATATGATTATTTTTTTTTTATAACAAAAAAACACTTGGAAAAAAAAATAACGGTGCATCTACTGTATGTTGTATAATTTCCAAAAACCAAGGTTGATTTTAAAATCCATCATAATGCATGCTTGAAGTTTAAATATGTAAGTTAACTTACTGTTGACTTTATCACGTATAAATCAATTACGAGACAGTTATGACAGAACATTTTAGGTAACCGATTCGTTAGTTGTCCAAAAGTTGCTAATTGCGAACCATTTAGCAACACACACATAAACACATTTTTTTAGCTCTAACTCGAATGACCTGTTTTCTTGTTTCAGGGATGAGTACTGCTCCTGAAGTTGTCATTGCAATCCATTGTGGTTTGAAAGTCTTCGGCCTTTCGCTGATTACCAACAAGGTAAAAAAAAAACCACACACAAAAAAAAAACCAAAAAAACCACAGTAACATTAAAACTTTCCTGACTTTTAAACGGTTATTTTTCTGACTGATTTCTATTTGGCTATTTGATTAAATCCCTGTTTCATCATTTGGCAACCCATCGACTGTTTGGTTTCATTGATAAATCGTGAGGCTAGTCAAGTTCAATGAATTTAGAAAGCAGATTTTGTGTACAAGACTATTCAAAGTGCTTCATATGAAATATTAAAAGAACAGTGGGATGAAGAAAGAAAATTAATGGACTGATTGTTCATCTCAGGTTGTGAAGAGTTACGAGGACACTGAAAGTGTGAACCACGAGGGTGTCCTCGAGGTCGGCCGATTGCGTTCCCAAACTGTCCAGCAACTGGTGACCGAGCTGATCAGCAGGATGGAAATCAATAACAACGATAACACCAACGATGCTGTCTAAACACACACATTTCCCACACACTGTGTACATATCTTATCAATGTATTCACAGAATTTATACAGCTTTCTTGTTGCATTATTTGTACATTTTTTTAAAATCTTTTGCTGTAATGAAAACTTTATTTATGTCACTATGGTGCCTAATTATCATCTATCAGGGTAAAACTGGAATGTAAGTACTTCTTTTGGATCAATCCCATCAAAGATAAGTGAATACAGAAGTAACAGTTTTGTTTTTGTGGTGCTTTATGAATATTTAAATGTTGTTATAGTTCTTTTTTAAAAAGAACCAATTTGTAACTTGTGAAAAGTTTCACTGCCTGATTAAACATGCTGCCACCCACTCTTCTGATGATATATGTTGGTGTGTTAACCACTTCCCCTTGATTTGCACTTTAAGTACTCCCTTTTGATAACCATCCTGCATTACTATGCAGAAGTGCAAATAGAGAAACTAGACGAAAAAAAAGTAATTTTTTTTCTCATGATTTGAGGTCATTTAAAAAAATGTTGAAGTGGTGGCCCTAAAACCTGTTTTTTTCACAAAATAGCTGGGTTTTGTGGTGGAGAAATTAAAAATTAATGTATACTTTTATCCATTACCGTAGAAGAGGCATTAGAAAACTACGACCCGCGGGCCACATGCGGCCCATTAAACGTTTTAGTCTGGCCTGAAAAAAAATAATAAACAGACCTTGTTAATGTTTTATTTCATGTTTCCTCACTAGATGGCACACTCTAGATACAACAACACTACTCCTATAGAAATGTGTGTGTTTCAGTGATGCGCACGTTGCCAAAATAGATTGTTGTTAGATTTCAAACCTACATTTTAAACCTAGTGCACTAGATGCACGTTTTTTAAGTGTTGGCACGCTTGATTTAAACTTTAGGGCGCTAGAATACGTGCGTGTAGCGGTCCCAATGACTTTCCATATTTAGAGTGCTTGTTTACCAAAGCATGCCATCCATGTGCTCCTGTTCCGACCCCTTTGTCAAATGTCAGAACCCAATGTGGCCCACAAACCAAAATGTTTGCTCACCCCTGCCTTAGAACAACACATTGTGATGGTCAGAGCGGCCAATGGCGCAAAATGGCAGCCTTGCTTGTGTCAGTCTATCTCAGGGCACCTGTGGCTACAACCGTAGCTGAATAAATAATGTATATGTGTAAAGCGTCTTTGAGTGTTCTGAAAAGTGCTATATAAGTACAATGCATTATCATTATCATTAATAAGCTTGAATGTAGGAACTGTGTCTTCCTCTCTCACTTGAGCTGGGAGCTCATTCCATAAAACTGGAGCTTGGTGGCTAAAGGCACTACCTCCAACTGTCCTTTTAGAAATCCTAGGAAACACTAACAGCCCTGCATTTTATGAGCAAAGTCTGTCACTCTGGTCAGGTTTAACTGATGAAAACAATCATGTAACATCTGTGTAACAGTGAAAAGAAATATTATTACAACCTTTTTTGTTAAAAATGACTCACATGCTTGTTTTTAGTACCTCTGAACTGTTTTCAGACCACCATTATCCAACGTGTGGTGCAACAAATGGACCCTTTTGAATCTTTGTCTACTGGTATTTTTATAACTGACGGAATTTCAGCTGAATGTTTTCTTTCAAATCTCTAAAAATTCAATGTTTTGATGTTGCTGTTTGAATAAACTCTTCAGTTACACTGAGCCACAGGATTAGGTATGCCAGCATAACTTGTGCTTTAAAATGGAATGTTTTTGGACATTGGTAATTTATAGAACATAAACTTTAATTAATGCACTGTAACCTGTACCTGGGACAGAGTGGTGAAGAAAAAATATTTACAGTCATTTAGGTCTGTTTTTGTGTTTTTGTCCTCACAGCTTTACAGATCCATGCAGTGATGGAAGATATTTTGCCCTGCACGTATCTCGTTATTTCAGCTTTCACTCTGTTTATGGTTTTTGTGGTTGTCCTGATTATTTGTCGGACTTTCAGACTTCACAGAAACAGGTCACAGTCTGGAAACGTCTACAAGGTGAAAGTGAGTCTGGGTACTTTAATTCTTAATTTGTAAAAAATTAATGTTTACTCCTTAGTCTAATCAAATTGTTGCCAAACAAAATCAAACCAGTTTAACTGACTAAATGATTGATTTCCATAACTATTTGACTGTGCTAAGTGTCTGGTATACTAATTATTATTTTTAAGGTAACTGAAGAAACCCAAGCTAAATGTCATCTTTCAAATTTCTAAATGTTCCTATTTGAATAAACACACGTTGCACAAAAGTGTAAAGAATTTACTGTGTTATTTCAAATAGGAGCACACTTTCTAATAGAAGCGCACCCTTGTTTTTAATACAGCAAAATTAAGTCCAACAAAAATAAGTCTTCCATATGCAACTTTAGGTCAAGTCTGACATGCCCTTGTCCTGTTAAATAGTGCGTTTAATGGCGCTATGCACATTTGCAGCTTGTACTGGTAGTGTTACCATACTGATATGGAAAGTTATCAGGGCCACTACATGCACATAACTAAGCGCATTTGATGTCACATCAAGTGTGTTAAATTTCAAATCTAGCGTGCACATTTGGTGTGAATTTGTGTGCTTCTTTATGTTTTGCAACTGGACACCAGAATTTATCTGGTGATTAAAAAAACCCTGGTATCCATTTAATTTGAAACCTACATGCATCTCATCTCATTTCTTGGGCTTCTACATCAAAAGAATGTACATAAAATTATTTATAAATGATTTATAATCATTTAGGTACTTTTTTGTTTCTCATCTTTGTCTTCCCAGGTGTCCGGAAACACTCAGTGATGGAAAATTTTTTGCACTACGTGTTCATCTTAGGTGCAGTTTTCATTCTGGTGACAGATTTGTTAGTTTTTGTGCTTCTCTGTCGAAGTCTGAGAAACAACTTAACCAGGTGATAATATAATGTGAAACTGACTTAATCTGACTTAATACTTTTAGTCCTAATTTGTAGAAAATAATAGGTCTAAACCAACCGCTGCCGTAAAAACTGACTAATGATCGGTTTCTATGAATATGTGACCATGTGGAGTATTGTGTTCTGGTTTTTTGTATAACTGTAGAAATTCAAGCAGAATGTTTTTAAAAACTCTAAAACTCAAATGTTTTATGAACCTGTCGAAATAAACACTCTAGTTCAGGGATGTCCAAAGTTGGTTGTCGAGGGCCGGTGTCCTGAAGGTTTTCATTTTGTTCCTGGTTCAATACAGCAGATTCACAGAAAGTGAAATCAAAAGTCAATAGAATTTGGCACAATGACTCAATTAACTGGATCAGGTGTGTAAATGGAAGAACATATAGAAAACCTTCAGGACACCGGCTTTCGAGGACCGGATTTGGACACCTGTGCTCTAGTTAAATAAAATCTCAATATTAGGTATTTAAATTCAAATTTTGCTTTCAAATTGAATGTTTAGTTTATAATGGTAATTAAAGGGATATTTACTTTAATTAACCCATTGGGGAAAATTTTAAGAAGAAAAAAATGATCATGTTTATTCATATTCATTTAGGACTTTCTTTTTTTTTTTGCATTTTTGTCTCTAGAAATTTTGAGATCCATGATATGTCGGAAAACGTTTTGCCTTGCTTGCTCTTTTTTGTGTCACTCTTGCTTATGGGGGCAAATTTGGTGATTCTACTGCTTCTTTGTCAGACTATCAAAACCTCCAGCGACACTATGTTAGCTGCACATCTTCAAATGGTGAGACTGACTGAATCTGAGTTACTTTTACTCTTCATTTGTAGAAATCAAACTTTTCACTTAAGTCTAAACCAATGGTTCTTAACCTTGTTGGAGGCACCGGACCCCACCAGTTTCACATGCTCATTTACCGAACCCTTCTTAGTAGCGTCACTAACGCTAACCCAACGTCACTGACGCACACCACTGGTCAGACGTAGGGTTATTAAAGAAGGTGTTGTTAAACCCAACTGAGAAGGAGGTCTCACTCTGCTGCTTATCCAGCGCTCTCAAAGCGGACAAGTAGGGAGTCTCACACAGACACATGTACAGCCCTCTGTAAGCGGTCTGAAAGGGAGGTCAGACCGCCCTCCCTTGGTGGGCGGTCTGACCTTTGAGGTTGCTGCTTAAACCACCAACCTCAAAGCAGACCGATAGGATCTCCCAGAGCAGGAAGCTTTTAATGACTGTGCCCACCAACTGCAGACTAGACTGAGGGGTGGACCTCCGCGGCTGAGGCTCCACTGAACCCCTGAGACCGACTCAACAAACCCCAAGGTTTCGATCGAACTCAGATTAAGAACCACTGGTCTAAACAAAATGTTGGTCAGATTAACTGACCAAATGATTGATTTCTATAAATATCTGATTGTGTGATGTATTGTGGGAAAATATTTTAAACGTTTGTGTTTTATTTCCTTAGAAATTTGGAAAATATATACCTTTTTTCTGGTGAACTACGTAGTGACCGACAACTCTAGGAAGAGGATGATGCTCTGTTTTTATCACCCAGTTCATTTACTAACAAGAAGTATGAGCCATTAAGCTTTTATCAAGTCTAGTTTGCCTTTCATTCTCTCATTTATTTTCTTCACAGCTCCTCATCATCCTTCTACCAATCAAGGTCAAACAGACAAACACTCTTCTCGTGAATCTGATCCAACACAAAGCTACAAACTGGATTCATGGTGTCACAAAGACAAGTAACCAAATTAAAAGTGTCAACATACAATAAACATCTCTCATTTTTATTTTTTTCTGTGAACTGTACAAAACCAGCAGACTGTTTATGTAAAACCGTTTGACGATGAAAATGAGTTTATTCCTGAGATTACAATAATTTAAGAATGGAAAGGGGTTGGGGTGAAGAAAGAAGTAATGATATTTAAATTTTTAAATATTGTCACCCAGATTAAATGGTGCAAGTATGACAAAAAAAAGCAATGTGTCTCATTCCTATTTTAGTTTACCTATTTACTTAAATTAAACATCCTTCTAATAAGCATCTGGTGCAAAATTAATAATAATAATGCATTGTACTTATATAGCGCTTTTCTGGACACTCAAAGATGCTTTACATACTGTACATATATATGCATTATTCATTCAGCAGAAGTGTGTATTCAGTCATTCACCTGAAACAAAAAGCAGTTAGATCCTTAGCAATGAAACTAGTTATGCGACACAAAATACTTATTTACTCACCCCCCAGTATGACATAGAACCACAGGGTCAACAAAATTAGAAAGAAGAAAAATCCCATAAAAGCAAATGCCAGTGTCGTCTCGGTAGTAGTGCATCTTTACGATGATGGTTCTGGTTTTACCTCCTGCTTGTCACGTCTGTAGAGTGCTATGGCATCTGCCAACTCCTCCGACATAATGCTAGGTGTGGTAGTACCTGAATCCGGGGAACATTTTGTTAGCAAGACCAGCCATAGCAACATTTATATGTGTGGAGGTTATTCGTCATTTCAAGTTGCAAAATACATTTGAGGAGATGCAGAGAGAGTTTATGAGTAGTTTTGAGGAAATAAGTTAGAAATAAGCCAGTTTTCCCTTGTAAACTTCTTTTCCACCAACACTGAACCGAGTGAGCCATTACTTCAATGACATCACCAACACAGAAGTCAAGTTCTGAGGTAAAGTTGTACAATGCTCTAACCATGATGATACAGTATATAGCTACAGATTGAAAAAAAAACACACTAAATACAAACAACCCAAGAGAAAAAAAGATTTTGAGCTAATAGGGATGCTCTTTGCAAGTTATTCACTAGTTCTCATGATGTGGAGCTGAGGCCAAAAATGTATCCTTGACACAACCCACAGGCTCAGATGAAAAAAGCAAAAACAAATTTATTAGTCTGGTTCTGGAGTAGGAGCTGGAGCCAAAAACTGGATAGCAGGTCAAGCACAGTAAACAGACGATCTGGCGAAGAGTGAGTGAAAAACTGATCCATTTATGCCGCAGCAGATGAGTTTCAGGTGTGACTTGTTGCAGCTCTCGCTGGCACCGCACAACTCCACAAGCACACAAACACACACACAGACAAACAGGGACAAGAGTGAGGGGGAAAACAAGACACAGATAGAAGAGACTACTACTCTCTTGACACTGGCCCTCCTAAAAACATTAAATTGTATTAATCAATTCATTTCCAGAAGAGCTTCTTAAAGATTAAATAAAGTGAACGTGCAGGTTGATTATGGAAATGTATGCAAACAGCATGTAAGATCGTTTCTTCACAGAGTTTTACTGTGGGTTGGATCCTTCTCCTTGGACCCTTGGGTAGGATTTGTCCTATCTTCCTCTGGGATAAAGTTGTACAGCACTCTGTACAACTGTGATGTACTTTCTGATGGCTTCTGTTTGAAAAACACACCATATAATACCTAAAATCAAGTTTAAGGTTTGCGATGCACATAAAAGCAAACTGATGGACATTTGATTAAACTGACGACTACCGGCATCTACGGAGGATCCTAGTTCATGATCCCAAATTGCAAATAGCAGGTAAATAAATCAAAACCATTGTAAGTAAATATTAACAATTTTATTGGGATTCAGAAATTTATTTTTATATACTTTTCCACATGTAGAATAAAGGTATCATCATCTACTTGTTGATGGAGCCGAACTTCCCAGATCACAGGCACTACAAATCGTACTGCCCCTTGAATGATTTACTGATTAGAAAACACACTAAAACTTTGTCACCTTCAGAAAAGCTCAGTTAATTGAGTGCCGTGAAGTTAAACTGTCTTCGTTTTTATTGGGAAGCTACAGACACGTTCATAAAGTGTGAAATGGGCAAAAAGGACAATAGTAACAGTGTTTGTTTCGAATTATCGTATATTTCTGGACCCTCTAAACTGGTTCCACACCACTATATTTGTTCCCATAAAACCTTTTAAATTTCTGTCTTCTAGTATTTTTTTTATAACCGAAGGGATTCCAGCGGAATGTTTTCTTTCAAATTTAAAAAAATCCAATTTTTTGAGATTACTGTTTGAATTAACACTTCAGTTACATGAAAATATCAACATTGGGTGAGTAAATTTTACTTGTGCTATAAAATGGAATGTTTTTTGGGCATTAGTCATTTTTAGTACATGAACTTTAATAAACCAAATGTAAGCTGTAACTGCGAAGAGTGGGAACTAAAAAAAATATATTTGTTTATAATCTGTTGGGTCTTTTTTTGTTTTTTGCATCTCTGTCTTCACAGCTTTACGGATCCATCCAGTAATGGAAGATATTTTGCCCAGGACATATTTACTAATATCAGCTTTGGTATTGTTTGTGATTTTGGGGGTTGTCCTAATTCTATGTCGGACTTTCAGAAGCACCAGTGAAGGGTCACTTTCTGGACATCTCTATGAGGTGAAACTGACTGAGTCTAGTTCCTTTTATTTTTAATATCTAGAAACTAAACCATTTCACCCTATTCTAAACCTGGGATGTCCAACTACAGTCCTGGAGGGCCGGTGCGCTGAAGGTTTTTTATTTGTTCTTGCATGTAAACACGTTATACAGATTATTAAATTAATTTGCCAAATTGTATTGGCTGTTGATTTCACTTTACGTGTATCAGCTTAATTGAACCAGGAACACGTTGAAAACCTTCAACGTGTTGAAGGTGTCCTGAAAACCTTCAGGACATTGGCCCTCAAGGACCAGAGTTGGACACCCATAGTAAACCAACTGTTGCAATACAAAATCAAAAAAGTTTAACTGACCAAAGGATTGATTTCTATAACTGTTTGTACTATATTTTTTCAATGTTTTTTCACCTTTACATTTTCTTGACCTATTTCCACTATTTAAATTTGATGTGAATATTTGCACTTTTTTATGTTTCACTACTGAACATTTAAATTTTTTCCGGTTGGGGATTTTAAAAAGTATCTGTTTCTATTTTTTATCTAATTTGAGATACACGTGCTTGTCATCTCATTTCTTGGGTATTTTCTGAGAAATGATGACCAAAAAAAAAAAAAAAAGTTGTAAGTCCAAATGTTTCATGTCAATGTTCACCAAATGAGAAAAAGTAGTGAAGTAATGAAGAATCAAATTTATTCATAATAATTCAGGTCCTTTTTTGTGTGTCTTCATCTTTATAGTTCACCGAATCCATGGTCTGATGGAAGATATTTTGCCCTACACACTCTTTGTTGTATCAGTTTTGGTTCTGCTGGTTAATTTGCTGGTTCTCTTGCTTCTCTGCCGGACGATCAGAAACACCAGAGACAGGTCAATATCTGGACATCTCCAAAAGGTGAAACTAACTTAGTCTGAGTTCCTTTTAGTCTTAATTTGCAGAAAATAAACTTTCACCTTAGTCTAAATTAACTTCTGAAACATAAAATCCAATCAGATTAACTGATCAAATGATGTTTTTATAAATATTTGACCATGTGGTGTGCTGTGGGGAAAAGATTTGAAGCACTCTTGTTCTTTCTTTAGAAATTTTACAAAAATGCATCTTATATCTAATCAACCCCCGAGGCGGTTGACTATTATCACCAAGTCAGATAATGCTCAACAGCTTCTAGATCACCTTTTGGATCGGGTTTTCCTTCAAGAGAAAACCAATCGAGAATTAGGGGCAGAAGACGACTCGGAAGGGGATGATGTTGCGTTTGCATCAGCATCTTCTTTATCTACTAGAAGTATGAGCTATCAAACTTTTTAAGGAGTCTATTAGTGTTTCATTCTGTGATATCTTTCTTTTCTTTGCAGCTTCTCATCAGTCTTCTACCAATCAGCCTCAAACAGACAACTCTTCTTCCCAGGAGTCTGATTCACCACAAAGCTCTTTAAAAATTCCGACAAACTTGGTGCAGGGTGTCAAAAAAAACAAGTAACAAAATGAAACAAGTTAATAAACAATAGATAAACATTTCTATTTTAAATAAAAAATTGAATGCATTTTTTATGATGTATGACACAACGCCTTCAAACTGTTTACAGATTAAACTTTGACGAATAAAACTTCAGATTAATCCTGAAATGTTTTGAACAATATCATATGTTGTAATAGGCAGTTTTGTAAATTTTGTAAATATGTACACGTCTTCTTTAAGTGGTTTAAACTAAAATATCTCAAGTTGGTTTAATAATATGAGGTCAAGCCATACATCAAAACTGCGTTCACTCAGAAGAGTAAACGTTAATATGAAAAAAAAAGTATTGACATCTAAACACATGTAAAAAGGTAAAACCCATTCTCAGATCGACAAGACGCAACATCCATCTTCTAAAGCACTTGTCCTACTCAGATGTCCCAAAGTTTGCTTGCTAGTTTGAGGTGGGAGGGGGGGTTCATCCTAAACATATACAGTATTTACATACATCAATTCATTTCCAGAAAAGCATATTTAAGGTTAAATAAAGTGAACCTCTAGTTTGTGAATATGTGTGCAAATAGCATTTCAATTTTTTTTTTTTCACAAAGTTTTGGTGTAGTTTGCAGGAAATAAGCCAGTATGCCCTCGTAAACTTCCTCTCCACCAACATGGGTTGGATTGATCCATCACTTCAATGACATCCCCAGCACGAAAGGCAAGTTCATCGTCTTCCTCTGGAATGAAGTCGTACAATGCTCTAACCATGATGGTAGATGGTTTCTGTATGGAAAAAAAATACACCAAAATCAAGTTTAAGAATTGGGATGCACATAAAAGCAAACAGGTGGACATTTAAATAAATTTCTGACTACATGTATCCAACAGACATCCATGGAGCAAAACCCTCTTGAGTTCTGGCTGACATCTGTTAGTTACCATTACCTGCATCAGGCTGTAAAATTTGATGTCCGAGTTTAGAACTGCGAGGAAGATCTGCTTGGTTTTGGAGATTGAGTTGGTTCTGTAGAACTCTACCAGCTTGTTGAGGGAATTGAACTTCTCAGACCACAGGTAGTACTGTCCCTTGCTGTTCCTCATCACCCGAAAGTGATGGACGGTACGTTTATGTCTAAAAGAAGATGACACATTAAGACACCCAGAATCTGTAAGAAGCAGAACTATGAATAACTTCTTCCCCCAAATTTCCCCCAAAACTCAATGGACAGAACTTAAATATGGAGCAACAAAGGAAGTCTTGCCGATCTGCAGAAGATTTTTATAACACTTTGTACCACTTTTAACTTGTGAGCAATGACATAGCTTGGTCTGCATTCCACATTGTGCGTTGAATTTGCTTCCAATAAAAGTTGGATGGACTATGCAGAGACTGCAATTTGTCATCAGTTCTGTTAATTACTTGGATTGGTGCGTTCAAAGTGGTGGGTGGACCCAGATCATTGGCCCACAAGAAATGGTTTCTGCAACTCCCATTGAATTGATTCAGACTGGAATGGGAATCAGCACTTCTAAATCTGAAACCATGGTCCTCAATTAGAAGTTTAGAAGTTTCATCCACCATCCTTGGTTGAGGTCCAAGTGGAGAAGTTCAAGTTTCAAGAAGTCTTGTCCATGAAAAACAGAAGAAGGAAGGTTGTCAGATTGCATCCACAGTGTTAGGAGGGCATCAATCCATTGTGATGAAGAGATCAAGTGCCCCTGGAGGGGCTTTGACTTATAGTTGATCTAGAAGGTACCTCGCAGTGACACAAACACAGACAAATCTCTTTGCAGGTGAATCCAGAGCTAATTAACTGTACAAATACACATATGCATAAAAAAATGTATTACCATATTTTCACAACCATAGGACGCACTGGACTATGGGTACAGTTTCAGTTTTTCTGTATTTAACACAAAAAAACGGTGCTAAACACATATGGTACTTTAATACATTTAAGTAAAACATGAATGTTAGTATGTCTTTTAAAAAGTTAGCAGGTGCAAAACTGAATTCGATTTTGATTTATTGAAGTACTTAGCAAGTTACCTTCCTTATTTTTTCAATGATCAATCAAGTTTACATCTTCTGTATCTGAAAACAACAATTGAGCTAGATTTCTATCAAACTTCTGTCACTATCAAGAGTTTGTCTTGTTGCCAGACGGCTCCTCACGAGTGATGGCTGCTTTTGCGAATGCTCAAAGAAAAGAACAAGGAGACATCCTTGGCCAAGCAACTACAATCCATTGACAAATTGTCTCCCAGTCTTAGTAAAAGTGTGTTTGTCAACCTCTTTTAAACCCACACTTCCACTTTACTGTTTTCATGCCATCTTTTCATACGTTCGCTTCCTGAAGTAGGAAGCGCACCATACGTAGGCATTTTGGAGAAAACTGAAGACTTTTTATGGTCGTGAAAATATGGCTAGTTTAAAGTTCAGTACAAGTTCAACCATTTTTCACCTACTTTACAGATATGGAGAATTCTGAAGGCGAACTTTGGCATCCTCGAACCACAAACTCTCCATCTTCTTTGTCCCTAAGGAATTCCTCGGCATCATCACGAGTATCAGTCTCCCGGAACCATCTAAATAAACAAAGTCTTCCTAATATCTCTGCTCCACATGCACAAAATGATAGACATCAGTAGTCCCACAAGCAGCTTTTTTTTTCATTGTTTCTTACTCTGGAATCTTTACATCGACGTAGTTTCTGGGTACATATCCCTCTTTCCCGTTAATCTCAGCTTTATACCAGCCAGACTCTTCACCTAAAATCTGTTTAAAGACAGAATTATAAAGTGAGGAAGTGTACTTTAATCATGGATGAGCATAGATAATGATTTACTGATTAAAAGATGTACTAACTTTTATAATATCGCCTCTCCTGATGCTCAGCTCATTGTGTGTGGATGCCATGAAGTTAAACCTTCCGCTTGCTTCCATCAGGAATAGCTGGATTTATGAACAAGTTAGTAAGAAACTAAAACGGACACAAAGATAATAGCAGCTTCTTTGTCAAAATGGATTTTTAATCACTCAAAAAAGTACAAAACTTTATTACAAAGTGAGGTCATTTATCATGATGGACGATGGTGATGGTGAAGTAGTATTCAGATGCGTAGCCAGTTCGAACCAGTTTATTACAGGAGTTTATTACAGGACCAGAACCGGACATAGAGCTCAGCAGGATGAGGGACCAGAAGGTAGGTGCTCAGCAGGATGAAGGACCAGAAGATAGTAGCTCAGCAGGATGAGAAATCTGGAGGTAGGGGCTCAGCAGGTTGAAGGACAAGAAGGTAGAAGCTCAGCAGGATGAGAAATCAGAAGGTAGAAGCTCCGCAGGATGATGGACCAGATGGTTGAGCTCAGCAAAATGAGCGACCAGAAGGTTGGAACTCAGCAGGATGAGGGACCAGAAGGTAGGAGCTCAGCAGGATTAGGGATCCGAAGGTAGGAGCTAAGCAGAATCAGTGACCAGTAGGTAGGAGCTCATCAGAATGAGGAACCAGAGGTGGAGAGATAGCAGGGTGCAGTAGGAGCAGGGTGAGGGAATAGACATGGAGGTTCATGGCTGCAGGAGTCCATGACAGCAGCAGGGTCTGATCTAACAGTAGAAAGACAGTAGGATTTAAATAACCCAAAAGAAGCTAGAAATGTCAGGAAGAGATGATAGGGACCAGTTGTGACAAATTAGGGCAGAAGGCATGATTAAGAGGGAGGAAATGTTTCACATGAGGGGAGGATCATGACATAATATTAGAAATAAATTTTATTCATTCAAAATTTTTCGTATTGTTAAAAGTTTGGTATGTTTTTCAAAGTACCTAAAATGGGCCTCCATGCAGATTTTTGGTTAATTTGCAATTCATTTCATATTGTTTATGAAAAAAAAACCTAATCTGTCTGCATTTAGTGCATCATTTGTAAACAGTTTCGATTCCAACCATAAGTGATCAGTTGTTTGGTGGTCAAAGCTGTAGCTGAATAGCTAACCAAAAGTTTCCTGAGTGGTGACTGTGAAACTCCTCGTCTTCTTGCTAATCAGGTAAGAGCAGAAACAAAAGTTGCAAAGCAAAGATATTTATTTTTCTACTGACATTGGTTTTTGTCTAAACATCTGGAAATAATTTGTAAAGTTTATTGATTAGTTTTTTCAATTCAAATATGATCTAATTTTTTTTAAATTCGAATTTTAGGGGGTGAACAAAAAAGTGGTGGTTAGAGAAGCTTGCTAGTTGTGCTGATAGAGTCTGCATTTGGATTCTCTGCTGGTATTATGGTCTACCACCAGACAAGAACATTCAGGTCAGACTTTATTATTATTATTGTTATTATTGCTCTCTCACCAACTACTCTTCACACTGCATTTTGAAGATGGGAAATAAAAATGTTAAAAACTTGGAAAACAATGAAACAAAGTTCAATTGCAATTTCATGATGATTAAAAAAGACCCAATGGAAAGCACTTTTTATCCAAAAAAAAAAAAACAAACAACTTTTACCTTTATTTTTGTTAAGTTTTCAAGTCCCCAAGCTGAAGATTATTTATGAGACCCCACTGTGTACATTTTTTTAAATCAAATTTTGTCTGGATCTGTCCAATTTCTTATAAAAGTTTTGTGCAGTCTATGCTTTCAAAAATAGTAGCAAAATTATAATTAAAACAAACATCTTGACAATGCTTGTGAATAAAAAAATGAGTATAAAATACATGTTGAATAATCCCTTTTCATACCAGTAAATGTCATGTTGATATCAACCAGTAACGTTGATGTGTAAAGAAAAAGCACAGGAAACGGGAAGAAAGGGGAAAAACGATCAACTAAAACATGAAAAATCCTTTTTTGCGACAATTGATTTTCCCAATATAAAAGATCTCCTCACCTGTATCCGTAACTCTCACTCAGTCGTACTTCAATGAAGTTTCCTTTCAGTTTTGTAGTGAATGCTCAGCAGGATGTGTCCACAAATCTAGTGTTCTGGTTTGGGGTAGAGGACAAAGCCCGGGTCTAAACCCTGCTGAACACAGGAACTGATTAAAAGGTCAACGTGCTCATCGCGTGTCACCACTGAAACACCAAGAGTCCCTGCCCCCAAAGTAAGCGTAATCACTTTCTTCTACTAATGCAGAGGAAAAGAAGCAGCAGCAGAGCGACAGCTTCCCACAGTGCACTCTACGATGTAGTTCAAAATATTACATCTAATATGACGCGAATTGGTTTGTTGCTCAATTAATGATCACCATAGAAGCCAAATTTTTTAGATGTGTTACAAATTTATTGAGTAGGTTATAGAACTTATGGGGTTTGTAGACCTTTAAAAGCAATGACATTTGTAAGAAACATTTTCATTGTGGTGCACCAGCCACACAATCTTTGTTGGTTTGGTGGATTTAAACTGACCGTAAAGGCTTAAAAATGCACATGATTGATTGCCAGTCTTTGTGTGAGCTGCTGCAAGAGACTGGCAACCTGTCGATGCCAACCCCAACTCTCACTAACTTGTTGGGATAGGCTGCAGCATCCACTTCGTGCAGTTTGGAAAATAAACCTTTTATTTCTGTTGTAGATTTGTTGGTGTTTGGGTCATGTAGTACTAATTGGCTCAGGTTCGAGTCAACAAAATTCTTTTTATTTTTCATTTATCTTCTGAACCGCTTAAAGGTTCAGAAGGTTCAGGTTCAGGTTATTACTTCAAGGCAAGAGGCGGGGTACATCTTGAATAAGTCTCCAGTCTGTTGCAGGGCCACACACATACTCATTCCAAGGGACAATTTTGTAGGGGCCAATCAACCTAACATGCATGTTTTTGAAGGGTGGGAGGAAACCAGATTACCTGGAAAAAAACCCACACATAAGCAGGGAGAACATGCAAACTCCACACAGATGGGCCAGCGTTCCAAGCCTCATTCCTACTCAGAATTCGAACCCCGACCTTCTTGCTGTGAGGCCACTGTGCGTGCCACTGTGCAGCTCTTCATTTTGTTAATTTTTTGCAGCAAAACAAGTCTCCATATTTTCAGCCCTGTACTGTTGTGCTTCATGTGCTTGGATTAGGTATATGTGCTAATATGTTGTGATTAGGTGTCTACAATATTCATCCATGCATAATGATCAAGTACTGACATAATGAACCAGTTTATCCAACAAACATTGTCTGGAGAGGTGGGCATCTCCAGTCCTCTAGGACCAGTGTCCTGAAAGTTTTCCATGCGTTGTTGCATTTACATACCTGATCCATATTATTGCAGAAACACATGGGAAACCTTCGGGACACTGGCCCTCTGGAACCAGAGTTGCCCACTTCTGGTCAGGATGGATTGGTTTTCAAACCCAAATTTGCAAACAAAAGCCACTCTACCAGGCTCTTTAAAGTAAATGAAAATTACATCAACCTGCAATGGCAAAAAAACTGTCCAGAACGTTTAACAGAGTGCCTGCAAAAGCTGGGACAGCTTCTCAGAACATGTCTAATTTTAGAAAGATTTTTTGCATAGATGTACAGTAAGATGAGAGATGCTTCCTACATAGAAAATCTAAATGTTATGACATGTTTCTGATAATCAAATTGAAACCATCTTGATCTACTCTGAGTACTGCAGCCCAGAGTTAGCGGAGAAATGTAAAAATGTATACCCAACCTGAGTCTCTGACACTCTCTCTGCAGGTGACATTTGCAGATTTGTATCTCATATTTCCTTATATGGCAAAAACACAATTTTTTCTTCTCTTAACTTTGAGTAAAAGAAAGAGTGAAAATTGGCCTTTAAAAATGTTGGAAAATAGTCGACAGACGTTGAGGTTATTTAACCAAGACAAGCTTCACTTTATGACAAAAGAGCTAATTTATACTGAATAAAGTTATTAGATTTTTAAAAAGCAAAAATCTAATCTTCACCAGTAGGTTCTAGCCTGTTCAAATGAAAAGAAATCATTTAATATTCTATCTACACAACCAGGCAATAAAGGTAATAAATATTTATATAGAGCACGATCAGTAGTGTACAGTTAACAAAAATGACAGTCTTTCCAACTGTAAACTTACTGTTACGACTGTTTGGGGGTCTATTTTCAAAATCTTGCTATAGTAATCTTTGCTGACACCAGGTGGTGCTCCTCACGCATTTGTAATCCAAAGATTTAAATTGAATTTTTATTAAATTTTAATTCTAATTTCATTAAAGCAATGTGTGTTTCTTCAATGCATTTAAGACATTGTATATTAATCAATACAGCAACAATAAGAACATTTTTATTGGAATTTTTTAACTGTCGGATAAAGAAAACAATAAATCCAGTGATTTCATGCCAAGTATTTCCATTATATACCAGAAAACTTTGTTTATTTATTCAAATATGATCATTTAAATGAGATTGGGTTGAAATATTTAACTCAAAAGAAATTATGATTATTTTGCAAAGAGCAAAAATGTGAGTTTTGTTGTTCAGGCATTCTAGGATTTGATGTTTAACGATGCAACAATAAACGTAAAGTAAGCAAATTCTATGAAATTGCAACAATTTTCAAATTTGTCAAAACATTGTAACATTTATGAGTTCAATTAATTTAAGTTCCCATCCCATTATGATGGGGTTTTTTTCACAACAGTGCCAAGGTTACTCAGACATTAACCTTGCATCCTACTGAGAATCCTAGTCATTGCAGATGCTGCACAAGGTCACACTTGTGCCAGAACTCAATTTCTAATCCAGACCGAGTTCTTTAACTTTCTCAGGTCAAAGACCATCATCCAGGATGCTGGTTTCTCATTTCTCATTGTTGAAAACCGGTCTAGTGAGAGTTTGAGAATAATGCCAATTGACATACAACACCCACAAAATAAAGACTCAATTCATGGGCCAAAAATGGGCCAACTTGAAGCAGTTGAACAGCTCAACTGCTTCAAGAAATTCTGTCACAAATAGATCTCTCACCAGACAAAGCTTCCAAGTTACTTATTATAAATTCTAATTTCATTTAAAAAACAGACTTTACGACATTAGAAAAATGGATTTTGCTGAAATCTTGGAAGAGTTAGGATTCAATTAAACCATTTTTTTAGTGTTGAAAAGAATCATAACACTAATAATCTCTGCTTCACTGCTGACTTGCAACACATCTCTGTGTCTATTATTTGATGCCGTATTGGGATAGGATCAACAATCATCCAATCTGTACTGTGTTTTTAATAATTGAAACCTAGTTACAGACAACAGTCTGGATTTTGTTCATTTTATTCTGGGTTTTCTTAATTTATTCCACATTTGACAAACTTTAGAATGTTACCAACTTTACTCAGGACTTGAGTAACTTTCTGTCAAATTTGACTAACTTTGTTATATTTTATATTCTAGATTTATCAACTTTTTTTGCATCCCCAAATTTTCTCAGAAATTTTGCTCATTAGTATATTCTTGATTTAATTTAAATTTCTCTTCATTTGTGTTGAATTTTACCAACTTTCTTCTGAATTTAATGGATATCAGTCCACGATCTGCTTCCATTTGTCTGCACTTCATTTTCTTTATCCTAACTTTTTTCTACTTCCTTCTGAATTGGAGTCAGTTAGTCAGTCAGTCAGTCAGTCATCTTCTTATCCGTCTATGCCTTCCAGGGTAGCGGGGGTGCCGGAGCCCATCCCGGCCAATTTAAGGCGAAGGGCAGAATACACTCCTATCGCCAGTCGTCGCAGGGGAATTGGAGTCATTTAATCCCAAATTTACTTCAGATTTTCTTTTTATTCCTAATTTTATTTTTCTATATAGAATTGCAAATGTTACGTACCTTTGATACAAACTGGATTTTGCCAACAATATTCTTGACTATTTTAACTTTCTTCTGGAGTCTACTGACTTTGTTCTAAATTTTATGTTTGAAATCCTGTCCAAGACAGAATCACAGTCTCTCTATGGATGCAAAACTTTGCAACTTTTCAGATTTACGTGCATTTGTCGCTGTTTGATTGTGAAAACTTCCCTCCCAAAGAAATGAGTAAGCCGGTTAAATTTGTGTCTTCCAGTAAAGAGTTCAAAAATCCAGATCAACAAGCTAATGAATGAAGCAGGAGAACTAAATTATTTAAACTTTGGCTTTGCAATGAAGTTGAGCATAGTGAGATTGGAAAAGTGACAAAGACGTGTTCAGATGTGGTTACACATCAAGTCACAAATTGTATGTTTTGGATAAATTTTTGAACATGAAAGACTTCACAAGTCAGATTGCTAAGCTAATGCAAGAAGTCTGCATGCTAACAAAAAAGATACAATTTTAATACGCAGGAATGAAAGGCAGTATTCAAGATTCCCCACTGCGGGCAGCCCAGGAACTTTACAGAGTACCAATCATGCAGGTTTGTTCTCCAAACAAAAGAAATATCTACATATGGCTCAAACCAGGAAGTCATAGTTATTGATTTTTCTTTTTGTTGTATGAATTGCTTATCCCTAAAACTGATTGTCTGAGGCTTTTATTGTTCCGCACACCCCAGAGCTTATTAATTTGTTTGTATTTTCATTTCTGTATGTCTATAAGAATGATTCCAACTAGCCTTGAGGGGTGACCGAAAAAACAAGATTGGCTAAAATGAGCATTCTTAGGTATATGGTAGCTGGCCTTATTCGGGAATAAGCTGAGGAGCTGTGCCATTAAGGATAGGCAAAGAATAGAACTGTTGCTCCACTAGGGCAAAGAGGAACTAGATGGGGTGGTTTTGGCATCTGGTAAGGATGTTTTCCAGGGGTTTTTTTGGTGGGACAATATCTCACAGCTGGCGAGACAATGCCTCAAGATGGACCTGGGTGAATTTGAAGATGTGAGGAAAGTCAAAGGCTATTTACCTCGTACTCAACCCACAATAAAACAGAGGATGACTTGGTTGCAGCGAGTGCCTGATTTAGGAGGTGAGAGGCAGCATGCACCCTGAACAGGTTACAAGACCACACAAAGAGAAGGACAACAAATTATGTGCACGCTCACACTATCTCACAGTAGTTTAAACAGACCAATCCTGCAGGAGGAAACCAGAATCCCTGTGGAAAACACATGCACATGAAGGCAAACATGAAAGCAACACAAAGTTTGCACGACTTTTGACATTATTTTCAAAAATGTATTGCAACTTCATTCTCGGGATGCACAGTGGTGGAGTTAGTTTGCGCTGTGGCTTCACAGCTAAAAGGTCAGCGGTCAAGCCTCAATGGGGTAAGGCTTGAAATGCATGTTCTTTCAGAGTCCAGTTCCCTCTAACCCTCCAATGATATAAACTTGAGGTTGATTGGCCACTAGCAAATTGCCCCTAAGGATGAATGCGTGCATAAGTGGTTGTTTGTCTCTATCCTGTATGTGGCCCTGCATTAGACTGGCGACCTGTTTGGGGTATACCCCACCGATAATCTATAACCAGCTAGGATAGGCTACAGCATTTCGTGACAACTGAGATAATTGGTCAACAAGTTGAAAGTGACTTTGTTTTTACTATTGCGTTTTTATTCATCAAGGGAGGGAATGAGGTAGGAAAATTTTCACAAATTTTCTCAACGTGTGTCACTAAAACTTCATGATGGTTCTAGTGCATTTTTTTAAGTTCTATCTGCAGTGTCTTTACTACCCACGTTCGCTACTTATGTTTGTTACTCTGTCAATAGTTACCCAGTGGCATGTCTGCTGGTAAATTCTTGATGTTCTGCTGCCCAAATGGTGCCATCTTTTTAAGCCAGTAGAACATTTAGATCCACAAACTCAGATCAGTTAATCCAGAATAAACATGAAGAAACATCTTTTAGCCGCAGCAAACAAATGAAACAATCTTTTAACACATTCCACCATTCCATTTGTTTCGATGCAGAAACTTTTAAACCCAGGTTGAAAAGTTTTATTTTTACATTCCATTGAGTTCTGCAATTATAAAATTCATTTCTCTCATATGCTTTCAATCCATTCAATGTTTGTATGTGAAGCACACAAAACAAAATGTTTCATCTGCTGGACCACTTATCACTAATGAGATTGCGGGAGGCGGGGGCTTATCCCGGCTGATTTAAGGTGAGAAGCAAGATACACCCCGAACAAGTCACCAGTCTGTCATTGGGCCACACACACATCAAAACCTATGGGCAATTCTGTAGCAGCCAATCAACCTAACATGCATATTTTTCGAGGGTGGGAAGTAACTGGAGTACCAAGAGAAAACCCACGCATACATGGGGAGAACATGCAAACTCCTCACAGAAAGCCCAGTGTTTCAAGCCTTGTTCCACCCGGGATATGAACCCTGACCTTCTTGCTTTGAGGCCACTGTGCTAACCACGACACCTCTGTGCCGTCCTTGCACAAAATGTGCTTTCATAAATACATTTGCCTTTCTTTATTGTTTCGTCTTCCCTAACCGGTTTGGAGTGTACTGAAGCCTCTCCTGGCTAATTTCAAGCGAGAGGCAGTGTACATCCCAAACAGGTCACCAGTCTGTTGCAGGGCCTCATACACAGACTGCTATCCACACATACAGTACACACTCATTCCTAGGGCCAATTTTATATTGTGTTTGTAATGAATTCATTCATAAGATTCCAGCTGATATTAACTCAGGTGTCTCCGCTGGTCAAGAAGCATGTTCTCATGACTAATAATGGATACACATGTATGTTTTTGATTAGTCAATAAGATCATCTGGCTCTCTCAGAACAACACGTTGCTTTTATTATTCTTCATGAAGATAAGTGAAAATTAAAGAAAACATTTTACGAGTCTATTTTTTTGTTGTAGTTTCTGTATTTATTTTTTTGTCCTTGTTGTCAATGAAGAACTAACTTGAATATTTTCGAGGATTCATAAAAACATCTTTTATGGTCATATTCAGAGCAGACTGCCTGAACTGAGCTGTTAAATTGTGAGTCTTCAGTCAGACAGGAAGTGACCAAAATGTTTCCAAAACTAGCTCCCCTCCACACTGATAAAACTCACACATACACACTCCCTCCTCAGATATCTGTTTCTGCTCTGCTGTCGCTCTGACACACATGCTACGAGGAGGTAGATAACTGTGATTCCACTGCTGAATTTTTAACGCTGTTGTGGAACTTTTTTTCAGGCGGGTTACTGTGGCACCAGGGTACTATTACACAGTAATACACACGCACACACAAGGTTCACTTCATCGCTCTTCTTTGATGAGGCTGGAAAGAAGTGGGCTGTGCATGGCATATATGGTAAGTTTGTTTAATTATCTACAGTATTTTTTTTTTTTTTTGTAGACACAGAGATCACATTTTCTTTGTCGTGCACTTTCTATACAGTTTGGTGACCTTTGTGCAACCTTTAAAACAAAGATTTATATCTTATTCACTCAAATTCAGACAAAAAAAATTAATGTTGGAGCACTTTTACGAGTTTTCTTAAAAAAATAAAAAAATTATTTGATGTAAACAAATATTTTATTTCTTTGAAAAGTTTTTAAATTTAAAGATTTAATTTTTCTAAAGTCAAGTAATCACTTCAAAAGCAGCAAGTTGATATTAATTTTGTTTATTTTGAAAAGTGGAGCTTGTTCTGTTTTGTTTTAAATTTTGCTGATATTCTGTTTTTGAATGATGAATAATTTAATGGGTATTAAAGAGTTTTATTTCTTGTTTGTAATTAGGAGTTCTTGGATAATCCATGGCTCCTCACTATTAATTTGTCGTTCTTGGCAGCTCTAGTTACATCAATTATTTACTATCTAAGTTTTGATCATGTGTAGTTGTTCACAAATAGTCGATGTACCAAAAAGTCTGTTTTATTTTTGAATTTGAACTTTATCCAGAGAAAAAAAGACAGATTCTATATATTTTTTTACACTTTTTTCCCCACATATAGAAAATCTGTTATTGACTTGATTGATTTTTGCATTGTTAAATTTTTTTTCTATTAAAAAGTACATTTTTTTTGTCTGTTGAAAATGCAATAAAAACTCCATTAATTTCACTTTGATTTTGATTTAGCGTTAAATCCAAGTTAATATCTTGTTTTTGATCATCTTTGGCAGCAACAGCTACACATTAAAGTTTTTACAAAGCAGTGACAGTGAAGTTTATGGATACAGTGAAGGAAGACATGAAGATAGTTGGCATGACCAAAGAAGATGCAGGAGAAACTGACTTGCTGACCCCTGGAGGGAAATGCCAAAAGAAGAGGAAGAAATTGTTAGTGATTTTTTAGTAACTTTATAAGCGAAATTGATATTTAAGAAGTTGGACGCAATGCAATTTTACTTGTGTTTTAAGATAAGCTTTAAAAGAGAATAAAATCCTGACTTCCGTATCAAAATACCTCTTCTCTTTTCGGCATTTCCCTTCAGGGGTCGCCACAGTAAGTCAGTTTCTTCCATCTAACCCTATCTCCTGCATCTTCTTTGGTCACGCCCACTATCTACATATCTTCCTTCACTGTATTCATGAACCTCCTCTTTCATCTTCCCCTAAGCCTCTTTCCTGGTGGTTCCAAACCCAGCATCCGTCTTCCAATGTACCCTCTCTCCTCTGCACATGTCCAAACCATCTCAGTCTGGCCTCTCTGACATATCAAAATACTTTTGATCTAGTCTAAACAATTTTTTTTTTTGAAGTTTAACTTGTTATAACAATTCTGTATTGAAACAGAATTAAAAAGTTTTTGGTTGTGTAATCCGTTCAATCCTTTAATAAGTAAAAAAAGTTACAGGAAAAAAAAACTCCCAATAGTTGTCTTTTTAAGGGTGAGGTTCATAAAATCTCCTCATGGTAGAGGTCTGTGTAATTAAACAGACGTCTTACGACACAGCTAGGTGTTGAATTGGAACAACTGAGAATTCCTGTTAAAATGGAATCATAAAATTTACCCACATGACCGATTAATGACCTCTGTAATTTCATACTTACATTTGCAGTTTCACACTTTTTTTTTTTTTGGTCAATCGTTTGTAACCAAATTCATCAGAAGGGTCACGATGTGCTGACACACCCATCATGCATCACTGCTGCAGTGATTATTTGGAATTTCAATCACATTCTCTTGCAGAAAAGTGTTAAAATTGTTCTTTTGCTATGCAGGCCTTCGTTATCCTGATGTTGCCACCATAGCAATATGACTCTCAACACCCAGAGAGAAAAGGAGCTCCTACAACGGAGAAGCAGCACCCCGATTTCTCCTCTTTACCAGCACCCATCCTGCACGCGTGACCTTCAACTTCCTGGCAACAATCAGTCAAACTTGGAGACTTCTCGTCCACTTCGCGCCCATCTTCCTCTTGGGCAGTCAGTGTCCTACAACCCGGGAGACAAGTCCCTTCACTATCGCGCTCACTGGAGTTCAGACTCTGATGACGATTCACAGAGTGATTCGGACTGTGTTTACAGAGTAGTGTTGCTTGGTGACCATGGTGTCGGAAAGACTAGCCTTGCAGGAATATTTGCCGGTGTCACAGAGAAAGATGAACAACCTGCAGGTGAGAATGTGTGTGTGTGTGAGTTTTTAGATGAAAGTTCTTTGTTCCTTTATGGTCTCACTAACTTTTGTATTTTTTTTAATTACTGTACCCCAACCTGCTCCAATGTATACACACAATTATATATATATATATATATATATATATATATATATACTTTTTTTTGGGTGAAAATTCTTCTCTACTCTGGTTTTCATCACTCATGACAGGGTTCAAGTTTCCCATCATTTTTTAGGTTTAAAGCAGAGGCAGGAAATGGAGCACCATGGAAATAATGAATGTTTAACTTACCAAAGAACATTTAGAAAAAGAAATACTCTGAGACTTAAGTGAGAATTCCTACAGCAATGGACCCACGTTACATACGGGCTTAGCACAGTATCTTTGACTTTGTTGTGACATTGCAACCCGGACTGGCTGGACATCATCGATCAGCTCTCGTGTCACATGATAATTGGCTTTTGGCCATGATTGGGCCTTCTATTGATCTTGTGATGGTTTGACATGGTGTGAAAGATGTTTTTGTGTACTGCTGCTTTTTCAGCTTCAAAAAAACTCCCTCTTGTTATACTTGTTTGTAGTCTATGTTAGTTTTTGGTAACATTGTTGGCATTTGGTCTATTTTAATTATTGGGAGTACTTGCTGTTCTCCAAGCTATTGATTTTTTTTTTTTTTGCCAAGTTTATTTGAACTGACTATAGTAGCAAATACTATTCTTTTCATTCAAGTTTTGATTTGAATTTACTTAAAATTCACACAATCATTAATGAATAAGTTTGACTTTATTTAGTAACATTAAAAAATTTACCATGGCCGAGAATAGCACCTTGTGGCACACCACAGGTGTGCCAAAAAAAGTGTCATTTTTCTATTAATAATAAAACCCTGTATTTTTCTATTCTATTTTTCTTAAATATGGTGATAAATTCTTCTGCTTATCTTTTGTCTTCCGCTTATCTGGGGCCAGGTCGCGCGGGCGACAGCCTCGGACGGAAAACCCAGCCCTCTCTCACCATGGGTGCATCTTTCAGCTCACCCGAGAGAATCCCGAGGTGTTCCCTGGCCAGCTGTGAGACATACTCTCCAGCAAGTCCGGGGTCTGTCTCTGAGTCTTCTCCCAGTGAGACGTGCCCAAAACACATCACTAGAGAGACGTTCCCAACGCATCCTAACCAGATGCCAGCGCCACCTATTTGGCTTTTCTTGACCTGAAGGAGCAATGGTTCAACTCCAAGAGAGTAGAGGGTAGACATATTCAAACCCTTTAAAAATATTCAAAACCATAGGGTCAGGGTGAGTTTTTTCCAGGAGGGGGTTTGACTGTTGATTTTAAAAGCAGCTATTTTATATCTTCAACGAAGATGAGTAGTCATTGCAGACAGCAGACTACACCTCACAGTTACAAATCTAATACACCTGGTTAAAATCATGAATATCTGAAGTAGGGGAGGCGTTGGCTCAGTGGTAATGTCTGCCCTTGAATCGAGAGAAGCCAATTGGCAAAAATACTGTTTCCTAAAAATTGACACCAAACATGATAAAAACACTGGGTTTGTGCACAATCTGAACAGAAATATAATCTGTCCTAAATGTTTTCCATTGATTTATTTGTCATAGAATACACATATGAGCGGACGCTGACAGTCGATGGAGAAGAAACTACATTAATCGTCATGGATACATGGGAGACTGACAAACTGGTACTTTTTGTTCTTGTGTATGTCAACATAAAATTAATGAAGAATATGAACTGTAAAGAAAAAAGTTGATGAAGTAGAGTTCAGGTTACAATCAGATGAAGCTTATTTCATCTTATTCCCCAACCAAATCCTGAAGGTAGTTTATCAGAAAGTTTCTGCTCCGTGGGAGTGAGTGTTGTGGTCTTAACGGATAAAGTGTAGTTCCAGACTGTGAAGATGAGCTCATCGCTGGTTTCAGAATCTGGCTTGAATATCTCCCTGCTTTGAGATAGTCTCCGATGATAACAGGCTTTGTCTTTCCACTGAGGTAGATGCTACCCTACACCATTCTAATGCTTCAAACAAAGCCTGGATTCGGGAACAAGTGGATCATTTCTTACATCTCCTCCACCTTTTGAACATTGATGCTTCAATCAAACATCTTAGATGGAACATAAACTTATTACTTGCTTTAATATTTTAACCAGTTTTTGATACACATTGTCAGTATGAACAAATGTGTCATTTAGGAATAGTGGTACTAAAATATTTTACATTGAAAGAGGAGATCTGATTTAGAAAAATAGAAAAAAAAATTATGTATTTCCTTAACTTCACTCCTTATGCAAGAAAAACATCCACATATGCGTTGAATGTCGCATGTGTCCTTTCATCTCATTTGGCAAATATCAATGTTTTTCGAGATCTCTCAGAAGACTTAGTCCCTTCAGCATGTCCTGTCTCTTTCCTTGGAAACCTTAAAACATCAGATAAAGTTCCTTGGCAATCATACCAAAAGATGTGCAGGAGATGTCCAGTCCCCCTCTTGGGCTCCAATGTGAATGTCTGCCCCATCACAATATTTCACATCGTGTCTCCAAATGAAACTCCAACCTTGCAAAAAAACTCATTTTGTCAACTGATTTTAAGGATCACGTTCTTTGAATTACCACCCACAGTTTTTGGCCATATTGTGGACAGGGTACATGAGTACTGGAACTTAGATTAGCTGGTAAATTCGATTCAATTACATTTCTATTGCCCAAAATCACAAAACAGTTGTCTTCACAGGTTTCACATTGCAGTCAGTAACCTTCATATCTTCATGTCTATCCCTTATGGGTTGCAGTGGGTACTGGATCCCATTCCGACTGATTAGAGGCGAGGGGCAGGGTACATTCCTAACAGGTGGCCAAGCTGTCGTGGGGCCACACACATACAACCACACACACACACAAATTAATTTCTAGGGGCAATCATGTTGTGGCCAATCAACCTAGTATGCATGTTTTTGGAGGAAAACAGAGTACCTGGAGGAAACCCTTGCAAACATAGGGAGAACATGCAAACTCCACACAGAAAGGCCAGTGTTCCAAGCCTTATTCCTACCTGGGACTCAAACCCACATCCTTATTTCTGTGAGGCCACTGTGCTACTCACTGCCCCACCGTGCTGCCTGGCTTCACATTGAAGATTAAAAAAAGTACAAAAACAATGAACAAAAACGTATACACACAAATAAACAGCTAAACCCTAAAAAAAAAGCTAGCTAAACAATTTCAACACATTCCTGACCTTAGACCCTTATTCACGGTGAGGAAAAACTCCAAAAAACCCATCAGGGGGAAAAAGGAGGAAACCTCCAGGGCACCCACATGAAAGAGTTCCAACCCAATGAGCATCCAATGTGAATTGGCTTTCTCTGAAAGAAGCCAACAATAAAGAACCTTCCCTTGTGGTTTAGCTTCTTCTTCACGCTGGCATACTGCAGAATTACAGCAAAGATGGCATGCACCCACAAGTGAATCTCCCTCTTTGTTGTTTTCTTTTCTCTGAACAACACAGAGAGCCACATAAAAACTGCTCCTCTTGGGACATGACCTCGTTCTTGACCTGCAGGGGGTGTTACCCTCTTTTTATGGCTGTGAACTAAGGACTTGAATTTGGAGGTCCCAATTTCCATTTTAGCAGCTTCACACATCAGCTGGAGATCACTGCTTAATGGAGTCAACAGTATCACATCATCTGCATATTGCATGAGTCCCAATCCAAGGGCCATCAAAATAAATAATGACAGTGATTCGTTTCTAACAGAAAAGATGGCACAACTTTTTTTTTTTTAATGTTGGGTTTTAGAACGGCAGTAGATGTAATTCCAAGAAAAACAATAGGATGTCAACAGATAATAAAATAATTAAAGGCTCGATTTCTAACAATTTAAACTAAATTCCATTTTACCTTTGATAGTGAGATATGAGATAGATTTTTAAACTCATTATAGATTAAAAAAGATCTTTAGGAACCTTTTGTTTCAGTGATAAATAATAACCACTTCAGTCAGTCACCTTCTTAACCGTCTATCCCTTACAAGGTTGCGGGGGGTGCTGGAGCCCATTTCAGCTGATTTGAGGTGAAGGGCAGGGCACAACCCGAACAGGCTGCCAGTCTGTCGCAGGGCCACACACATACAACCAAACGCACACACACACACACTTACTCCTTGGGGCAATTATGACGTGGCCATTTAACCTAACAAAAATTAGAATACCCAGAGAAAACCTACACACACTCAGGGACAGCATGCAAACTCTACACAAAAAGACCAGTGCTCCAAGCCAGGTCCCCAAACCCACAACCTCCTTACTGTAAGGCCACTGTGCTACCCACTGCACCACCGTGCAGCCTAATAACAATTTGGTGTTGCAAAAAGTTTTAGAAACACCTGAATTAAAAGAGTTACATTTGAAAAATGTGATGCACCCAGTCGTACACTTCACTGATGGACAGATTATTAAAAGTTTATTATGACATTCTTGTGTTTCGTAGTCGTGAAAACTCACTGAATAAGTAAACAATAAAAGATAAAAACTTGGCCTGAACTTTTTTCGCCCTCGGCGTCTGTTTTAGCAGATAAAATATAAAACACTTACACATGTTTTCCATCATAAATCAAAGTTTATGTTACACAAGCAATAAAAAATGTCTTGCAATACATGCCAATTTGAGATATTACCTGGTCATTTTGACCTGCGTAAAATAATCCCCCTTCCACTCTTTTTTTACAGGATGGAGAGGATTCCTCCTTTTATGATGATTGTCTCAAAGTGGGCAGCGCTTACGTAATTGTCTATTCTGTCACGGACCGCTCAAGTTTTGACTCTGCTGCTGAACTCCGGATTACGCTTCGAAGAACTCGCCAAGCCGAAAACCTTCCAATCATTCTTGTAGGAAACAAAAGTGATTTGGTCCGGGCCAGAGAAGTGGCTGTGGAAGGTGAGGTTAATGACCAAGTGGAACACACTGATGTTCAATAAAATGTGCTTAGAAATGATGTGATCAGCAAATGATTCAAGCATTGTTTTTTGCTGTTCTCTATTTGTAGAAGGTCGTGCATGTGCTGTGGTGTTTGATTGCAAGTTCATTGAGACATCAGCTTCTCTACAGCACAATGTGTCTGAGCTTTTTGAGGGAGTGGTGAGACAGATCCGCCTTCGAAGGGATGGCAGCGAGCTCACCAAATACAGACACTCCATCTATAAGCGAAAAGAAAGTCTCACTAAGAAAGCTCGGCGGTTCTTGGGTAAATTAGTAGCTCGTAACAACCAGCGCATGGCTGTCAAGGTGAGGTCAAAGAGCTGCCATGACCTCGCCGTTCTCTGAAAGCACATCTCCAACATTCTTATTTTGAACTGTTATTAGCTGTTTTATCTTAAATTTTTTATCAGCCTGTGATATTATGGACAGAAATGTCTGATTTATCTCATAGGATCAGCAAGCTGTCAGACAAAACCAAATATAAAGACATTTAAATTCCTCCAAATTATTGGTGTGACCGTCTCAGTCTTCTTGTATTTTGCAATTTCTTGTCAGAACTTTTGGAATTATTCCTCCTGAAGATTTCAGATTGATGTAAAGTATCATCCCCATTGGGTTTTTAGGCATTTAGAGTTCAGTATTTGTAGATTTGTGTGGGCAAACGGGCACATGACTGTTTTTTTTGTGTGAGACGGGTGTTCTGTTACGATGTGCTGAACTTTCATCTGTTTACAGTTTACTGTGTAAATAAAATTTTAAAGGAACCAATCATCTCAAAATTTTTATCAATTAATTCTGAGAACCACTATATACGTATATTCCTTAAAGATAGATTTGGGATTTCATCATTTTTTGTTCAAAGTATTTGTGTTGTAGATAAGTTTAGGAAATATAAGTAAGCACATTAAATGTTTAGGGTGTACCCTGCCCTTGCCTCGAATCAGCTGGGATGGGCTCTGGCACTCCCTCAACTCAATAGATGGTTAAGAAGGTGACTGATCTTCAAAAGTAACATAAAAAGTTCATTCATCATCTTCAGCTTATCTGGGGCCAGGTTGTGGCAGGGCAACAGCTTCAGACGGCAAGTCCAGGCTTCTCTCATTCCACCTGTATCCAGCTCCCGAGGCGTTCCCCGGCCAACTGTGTGACATAGCCTCTCCAGCATATGTATATTTTGTCCTGTCTGACTAAATAGTGTGATAATCTTTTCTTGTGTTTCACCAACTAATCAAAAAGATTAGGCTACAATTAATTTTACAGACCAGATCATGTGAATTAGGAATTACACAGGAGTGTATTCTGCATGTCAGCATGTGACTGGGAAAAAAACTAAATAAAAAAAATTAAAAATCCTAACTAAATTCTAACTGAATCCCAACCTAACAAAGGAGTAAGTTCAAAAACTACCAAAAATTATCTTGAAAGAGGTGCATAATTCTAAATGAACTTTTTGGAGATTTCTACCATGTTTGAAGCTTATTATCACATCAAAAACATACTTGTATTAGTTCTATTTCTAACTATACAACCTTTGCTCCTCAGTAACCCAATACTCATCAAAACCAGGTAATTCTTTATTTTACTGTTCTTTGCCATGCCTTTTGTTCTCCACCACACCGACATTCCAGCGTAAGCAAGAAGTATTTTTGCTACACTCGCTGATCAGACTGAGTCCCTTTCTATTGATTTGAAAGACTATTACACTGGTTTACACAAGATTTAGGGAGTTGTGCATGGCCCCCTTGGGACTAACTAGGGAGCAAGGGGAGGAGGGATTCACAGTGTCAAAAGAGAAACTGAATAAATGTTTTTATGAGCTTTTTATTGGCACGTATTACTTTTTAGAGCTAACAAAGAGTATCACGTTTAACTATATTTGCTACGGCATAAGAAGTACCGCACAAAAATACAAAAGCCCTCTTTTATAATGTGTGAGGCTAAATAAATCAAATATCTCTAAGGGTTCACTGTAACCACAGCAACCCAAAGTTAAAAACATTTGTAAGTTGAGATTGTGTACCAAGCAGTTATTGTGACAACACAGTCCTGTCCTGACCTTTCTGTTCAGTTGACAGAAAACAGACTAGATGTTCCTGACACGGTCTTCCCCAAAGAAGCTTTAGTCTTTCAAGTTACAAGCAAAGCCTGATAATGATACATGATAATAATAACTGGGACTTTCAAAGTTTGTTTTTTACTTATGGAAATACTCCATAGCCAGAATGTTGATGTAAAGCCACGGATAAGTCCTGACACTGGTTAGCATCCGAGTGAATTTATCATCACTATGTATAGTTTTATCATAATGTTTTCGAGCATTGGGCTTGTATCTTGATTCTTTTATACTAATTCACTTAATTTCTACATAAAAATTAAACCGAAATGCTCATATTGTTTTTATATGGATAATGTCAACAGTAGCAGTTTTAAGCTGCAGCTGTCAGCCACTCGAGCAAAAGTCAAGAGGAGGAATCATCTCTCAACTTTGTAAAAACACATTTATTTTTGTGAAATAACATCAATCTGATGTGAAGCAGCTGGAGTTTAGAGTTTATCGTGACACCACGGCAGACAGCCCGGTTGTCCCACTTTTCAACTGATCAAATATCCTATCTGCTTATTGATCAGACATTTTGGTGACACACAAGTTTAGGCCCATCGACACATACGCAGACACACATTGTGGTTTTTTGCAGGGACAGTAAATGGAGGAGGAGTGTTGAGCATTGATTTGATGAGTGTAATGGAAAGAATGCCTGACTCTGCTTAACCCGGGCGACACACACACACACACACATTTGGTGATGTGTAAACATCCTCTTTGTGGAGGAGTACCAGAAATCCAGCTGTAAGTTCACTTCCCTCCCAAAACCGATGAGATTATTCACTTTTGTTTCCTCTTTAAAAAATCATTCTGATTAAACTGTTTTTGAAGAAGAAGAATTTCACAAGGAGTTGTTTTTTTCTCAACAAAGAAAATACAACACTTCAATGTGGACAGAGCTTTTTTGCCGTCTGTCTCAGCTTTAAATTACTACAAAAGTAATTATAATTTAATCAAACTTTGACTCTTCAAAAGTCCACTGAAATAAAGTCAAGATAAACTTAATAAATGAGAGGTGTCAATGGGAACCTCACAAAGCTGCAGCCATGTTGGCACAGTCAATCATTGCCTGGTCACTCCCAGAGAGATCCCCAGCATCTTCATCTCTGCCACCTCCATCTCTGTTTCCTTTCTTTTCCTCTGAAGTTTAAAAATGTGACACAGCAGCGGTCATGTTAAAAGCAAGCTCTCATTGTTTGGGTTAAGACAAATAAATTATACTTTTGTTTAGTTTTCTGAACCGCTTATCGCTAATGAGGTTTCACAGAGTGCCGGAGCCTATCACAGCTGATTTCAGGTGAGAGGCAGAGTACACCCTGAACAAGTCGCCAGTCTGTTTCAGGGCCACACATACACATTCATTCCTTGAGGCAATTTTGTAGTTGACAATCAACGTAACATGCATGTTTTTGGAGGGTGGGAGGAAACCGGAGTACCTGGAGAAAACCCATAAATACGCGGGGAGAACATGCAAACTCCACATAGAAAGGTCAGCCTCGTCCCACCTGGGACTCAAACCCTGACCTCTTTGCTGTAAGGCCACCATGCTAAACACTGCATCCCTACCCCTCAACTATAATTATTACAGTATATTTTCCCAGGATGCATTGTATCCCATTTGTCCAGCAGTGTGACCACTTAGTTTTTTTGCTTTAAAAACAACACAGTTCTCCTTTGAGTTTTGGAAAAAATCTGCAGATCATTCATTTACACACATTGGGTGTCACAATGACTGTGATTTTTTTTTTCTTTGATCAATCTGGGACTATTCAAGAAATACAAGTGTAAACAAACTTTTTCTATATTCTATTCCAACATGTGTTATAATGTCCCTGTAGCATCAGGAGTGTCGTTGTAAATATTTAGATCAAGTTAAGTAAAGCGTTCCATCAAACTCATCTAGTAATTAGATGTTTTTTTTTTATGCTTTTGTATTTATTTACTTAATTTTTTTTATCACTCAATTGTTTAATCTCCTCTGCAGGATGGCATCGCGCCAAGGGAGAGCCCTCGTAACTCCCATCAGTTTCTCTGTTTTGAGAGAAACCAGATGAGACAGTGAGATGAGGTAGGGATTTCTCCTGGACACCTCTTCAGTGAGATGTTCTAGGCATATCCTACTTGGGAGAAGCCCTGGAGGCAACCCAGGACACACTGAAGGCACTATGTGTATCAGCACGCCTGGAAATACCTCCTGGAAGTTATGAAGAGAGTGAGGTCAGGGTCTTCCCTGATGAAACTGCTGCCCTATGACTCAACTTCGGACAAAGACAGGACAACAAAAAGAGGAATTTGAGTCTAGTATGATCATGTTTTGTTGCATATCCAAGACCCAGTTTGCATTGATTTTTAAATACAGTATCTGTTCGGATGAGTTTAAATAAGCGGTAGCAAATAAAAACCAACAAGAACTTTAACATATATTTTAATCCCTTTTAGTTTTCACTCTTAAAAAAAAAGAAATAAAACAATCAAATGTGTGTTTTTTAAGTTTATATAAGCATTAAACTTGTAATTTGGAAAATTTAGGGAGAAAATGATCAAGTTCAAAGTGTCACCCACAGTTTCAGTCTTGTGGATTACTTCCTGATGCTCTACCATAGCATCAGGCTCTGCAGATGCTGGTAAGTTAGCGTCATACCAAATTACATAATATTTATTTGAGTACCGGCTTTGGAAAAATGAATAAATTACACCATGTCAGCTGCAGCTCTTACAGAACCACAGAAAAATGTTTTAACAAATAAAAAATTCTTTCAATTGTTAAGAAGTCGCACTGAAACACACACAAAAAACCCATCTGTTTATGGGTAATAAACAAACTTAAAAGCCTGAGGCCATGAGAAATCTTCTATTAGTCTTTTCTGTGCCCTGAAACACCAACACTGACCTGACCATTATTCTTAACAACATTTCAAACATTTCAAGCCCTTTGAGGTGCATTTGATTTACAGACACAGAGCAGAGACTTGGAAAATCAAACACGCTCCTGTGTTTATTGAAGCTGTGCAGTCCTCTTTCTGTCTGTCTTTGTATCTGGTTCGTGGGTCAGACATCAGTGTCTGACTTTCTACCAGCTGGATGAAACCAAGATGTGATTATGAACCCAGTGCTGTGTTGTGCAACTCTGGTGCTCTCTGCTGGATAGGTTATGTCTTGGTTCACACAAACACACGCAATATGGATGCATTACATTACTAAACACATACGTAATGTAAAGAGAGATGGGTGAACTATTTGAGCTGTTCTCCAGTTTGGAGTGAATCGCAGTTCTTGGATCTGAAATCAAAACATTTAAAACAACACAGACTTGCTCTGTACTTAAAAATATGATGTTTTTTCGTTTGAGAGATCATCCCTTTTTCATAAAACTCAACATATTTATTTTAAAATGATTTGCTTATAGGATAAGTTCAGATCCCACCACTGTTCCATTTCACTTTCACTCTTTATTCAAAGTTTTGCAACAAATCTTTTAATTCCTGATACCAATGTTCTCTTTCATACTCCACCAAATCCTCCTTTTCTTTTGTTTTCATTTAATTGAGAGCCTTTCCCCCTCCTCTTTTTCTTTGATTCCCCCCACATTCTTTCTGTACCTCATTGAGCCCCAACTCTGCCACACACCTCCTGAGCTTCTGTCTGTTAACCCTTACTAAAATCTCCAACATAAAGAAATCTCTCTCTAAAGAAGAAAAGAAAGCAAAATAGCATGACAACTGCAATCATTAGGACATTTTTTTAAAGCTAGGTGGGATTTCTTTTACTTATGAAAAGCAGGTCAGGACATATTTAGACCACAATGAAAGGCTCAGTGATTGTACTGCAAAGCATCAACCAAAACCACACTGTCTCTGTGATCCTGCCTGTAAAGCTTTTAGGTTTAATGATTTTTTAGCAAGCAAATCTTTTTTTTATGGTTGTTATTTTACTATCATTTTACAGTATGTTACAACAAAAATCTCTAATTCATTCCAGATGAGGTGTGGTCAACATTCCAGCGAGAGGCTATTATCAAATTACCAAAGTAAATCTTAGCACAAAACTACATGCTGCTTACTGGTGGGTTTCAAAATAAAACCTGCAAAGTCTGTGAATGAACTTTGAATTTAGCTGTATGTCTATACCCTTTTTTATTAAAAAACATTTTCACGCTGTCTAAGAAAAACGATCAAATGCTGAAAAGAAACATTTAGCACAACAACTATGAAAGCAGGTTAATTTCCAAAATGCAAATACGAAGCCACAGGAAAATTATTTGAATTACAATATGTGTCGTGTATATCTGTATCTTATTTTTTATTTTTACATACTCTATTCATCCCTCACCGGGAAAATTTGTATGCTGCATTTCATCGCAGCAGGCTGCCACGACGGCGCCAATGGTGGGAGAACTGGGGGGTTAGGTGTCTTCTCCAAGGACCCTGGACATGAAGTCAGTGGGAATCAAACCCGCAAACTTCCGGTTAACTTCTGGTCCGCGTGCAAACGCTCTACCACTGAGCCATCTGGTTTGCTTTGAACTTAAGGTCAAGCATCTGCTTCACTGATGGATATCATCTTCCTTGACATCTCCGGGCTGAGGAGCCCCCCATGTTTCCCTCAGGAGGAAGAACATCTATTGACTTCTTTAGATATTTAGCTGTAAAGAAAAATAAGCTAATATTTAAACAATAATCTCAGATACATTGGATGCTCGCCCCAGGGGAGGGACCTCTCTTTTGTGTGGATCCCCACGAGGTTTCTTATCATTTTCACACTGATGGGTTTTTTAGGAGTTTTTCCTCACCGTGAAGGAGAGTCTAAGGGCAGAAATGTGCTAGTCTTGTTTAGTTAGCATTTGTTAGTTATTTTTCTTGCTGTGTATTTGTGTTAATACATTCTTCTTTTTCTTGTGTTTTTTTCCCTCTGAATCTTTCATGTGAAGCCCAATGTGACAGAAATTCTGTGATTTTGGGCTATACAAATATAATTGAATTGAATTCAAAGGTAGCAGCAGTCTCTACGGATCTCTCAACCTCTGACATTTTTGTCTATTTGCAGTTTTAGAGCAGGATGTACTTCAGTTTAGATCTACTTAATATAAGCATGTTTGAAAGTACAGTATGTCTCAGTTGTACATCCTAAACCCCTCATTGCTTCAATGACAACTGGCCTCCATCGGAAAATTTCAAATCCCCGACTTTTCAGATGCTAAAGATGTGCGACACATGATAAAATGTAATACAATGCTAAAAAAAAAAAAAAAACCTTGGATACTTAAGTGACGACGATACGTTCTAATATATGTACGTACTGTAGATATATTTTCAGTGGTGGTCAGATATTTTTATTTGTATAGCTTTTTAATTCTATGGTTCGTGCAGCATCAAGTTGTGTCGGGAAAAAAGACAGAAGTTGAGACAAAACTAGACTGAAGCGAAAGGCAGGATATATTTTGAATAAGTCCCCAATCATCTCATTTTACTCTGGAGGCGGCAAATACCAGGAATTAAATATCCAAATACCCCCGACTTTGTGGTTACGACTTTGTAGCGAGCTTACATGTCTTGCTCCCTGTGTTGTTTTCCCCTTTTACTTATCTTCATCGCCCTCTGGTGGTGAGGGTGAGTGTTACATTTTTCATTAACGTCACATTGTCTATTCCGACAAAGAAAAGCGTGTATGGCTGCATATCCACTGTGATATGGTGCTGTAATTTTTGTTTTACTTGTTTGTGTGTCTCCATCTAAACTCAGATTTACTAGACCTAGAAACTTCCAGCAAAATCAGTGGAAACATGTACTGTGTACAGTTTAATATGACCTTTGTATAGTAGAAGAAGAAATATAGTAGCTATTCCTAAAAATAAATGAAACATCAAACTCTATTATAAACGTATGTTTAAGTAATAAAAGTCTGTAAATAAAAGTATTGTCTAACCAATTTTATTTCTGTTTTGAGGTTTGACCGATAAAAGGCAAGTAAATTACAATGGTGTGTTTTATTTTGAAGGTTTCCTTATCGGAAATAGTTTATACTTTGACTTCTTGACGTTAAAAGCGTGACAGAAACTGTACATTTTAAAGGAAACCGTGTGAAATAATCCAAACTGAGACTACATCAACATGATGAGCAACACAGGTAATAAAATACACATCAAGACACAATTTTATACATCATTAAAAAATTCTCCAACAGAACAAAAAAATCTGGCGCTGCAGATAGAACATAATTTAAAAATGCATGAAAGAACTAAATTAAACTCAATTTATTCTTAATTCAAATTGGTCAATTTTTTTTCTGAATCAGAACCGAGAGAAAAAATGTAAGAATTAAAAACAGGCTGAGTAAATATTTACAAACGATGCAAAGGAAGATACAGTGATGCACAAATTAGATGCATGATCTAGGTGGAAAAATTAAAGATGGTTTAGAGGTTTTTAATATTTTTCATTATGTATGCACAGTGATCTCTAATACACATGCATGTAGAACAAAATCCAAACCTACGTTTTTGAGTTTTTTTTTTTTTTTTTCCTTACTTCTTTGACGTTATTTATGTGCCTGGTCAGTGTCATTGAGATTCTATGCAAAAGCTGGGTGGGTTCTATGTTGTGTTTCGTTTGAGCTGCAAACAATCCTCTAAGTCTAATATTGTGTTCATATAGTTCCAACTCCCCACAAAAAAATGCAAATGAAAAATGTACAAAGGGAAATGACACTTGGTTGAGATTAAACGTTATAACCATGTCATTAACATGCATAGATATTAAGTGATCACCAACGACAGTATAGTTGGTTTTTCTCCAAACTAACAACCCATAAGAAGCTTAATTTTTTGTGCAAATTCAAGTTTGTATGCTTGAGAAATTAACCGTAATTTATTATGATTAAGACACACACAAAAAAAAGCTTCCCAAAAAAGCAGAACTGAGTCACTTGCCCTTTTAAATGTTATTCTTTATGTTATTTTGGTTATCTTTTGTACAATGCTTGACAAATACTTATAATATGCTCATCATCTAGTTGTTGGAATTCACACCATTACATTGAATTGAATTAATCACCCATAAAAGTAAGAATAATCCTCCGTTACAGCCGACATATTAAAAAGCTGCAACATTAAGCCAAAAAAAATAAATAAATAAATTTGTCTCTTCCCAGAAATGTAATTTAGCATTCCCGACATATTTACACATTCAGAACATAAGTAATCCCGGAATGCAAGTAATCCAAGCATGTAAGTTTCTACAAGTTTCTACAATTCCAAAATTCCAAGTTTTTTTGTCTTTCTAAAGATCATGCTCTGCAGGTTGTAACTTGTAAAATATTCTAAAGAAAACACAATTGCTGAACAAGCTAAAGTCAACCAACCAATCAAAACCTCTTGCTTAAACAAAGATAATAATTCTATATAATATTAATGTGAAATCTGTCATTGGTAAGTTAAAGAAAAGAAATACCAATCTCAGCAACTTCATGATTGGATCAATTGTGACTGAGCTATTTGTCTACGCAAACAGAACAAAGTAACTTGTTGATGAAAGAAGTAAAATCTCCAAAAGGTATGTTTATTATCCTAGCCCAATGCGTCTGTAATCTCTCAGTAAAGCTTATTTTAATTGATGCATGAGTATTTTATGCAGACAGAATTAGTTTAAAGTTTAACTATCGTTTCTCACTTACTACAGCAAACAAATCCTTCTCCTACTAAGCAAAAAAAGTAACTACTTTGTTGAAGTTTTATGTGAGGAACACAATAATGCGAAGGATGGACTTAATTAGTTTGCCGATGGAATTCAAAAGCAATGGAGAGTTGTGATCATTTGTCATAAAAAGTAATGGCATGTTTTAAAGCGTGGCATTGCATAAAAACCTTGTAAAATTTAAATGAGTTGTCCTGGTAAAAGTGGAAATAAAGTGAAGTGTAGATTAGTTTAAATTACTTTGATCTAAAATTTACTGGTCTCTGAGCTTCATGATAAGGATAAAAAAAACTTTTATTTAGGCAAGTAAACTGGGCATCCAAAAATATGCAGTTTCTGTCTAAATTCAGAAGTATTACGTAGCAAGCTAAATAAACTTTATTTGCCAAAAATTTTTTAAAAAATGCCCCTAAACTTCAAAATTGCCATAAAAGCCTATATTAGCAAATTATTTAAGATTTTTTTTTGTTTGGTCTGTCTGTGTGGAGTTTGCATGTTCTCCCCATGTACTGTATGTGTGTGTTTTCCCAGGTACCCCGGTTTCCTCCCACCCTTCAAAAACATGCATGTTAGGTTGATTGGCTACTATAAAATTGCCCCAGGGAATGTGTGTTTGGATGGTTGGGAGTGTGTGGCCCTGCAACAAACTGGCGACTTGTTCGGGATGTACCCTGCCTCTTGCTTTCAATCAGCCGAGATAGGCTCTGGCAACCCTTGTGGCCCTGTTATGGAAAAGCAGTTCAGCAAATGAAACAAAACATCTTCTTGAGCCTATTCCAGCGAGTTAGCAGGTAGGGTGCGGGGCACATCCTGTACAAGTTGCCAGTCTATGACGAGGCACAGAATCAAACATGTCGACACAAATATTTTACACAAGCGGGGATGTAGCTCAGTGGTAGAGCGCATGCTTTGCATGTATGAAGCCCCGGGTTCAATCCCCGGCATCTCCAAGTGTAATCTGCAACTTCCCCGTTATGGGACATATAAAAGTTTTCTTGTTTCTGACCAATAAGCTCATGATGTTTTTTAATGCCTAAAGGACACTTAACAGATTGATGATAACTGAACTTTATAGATAATGAGTTGAGAACAATAAAACCAGAGGAGTAACACTAATAATGTTAGTTTTCTGCTGCCCATTAACCTTAAATAGACACCAGAATTGATTACCTTTTGGTTTTTGTTATTGCCTAAAGAGACGTGCGCAAATTTAAGAAGTTTTAGTAGTAAAAGAGTTAGAACAATAAAGTCTTTGGGATAGAAACACAAAGTAGAGCGGGAATTCTTGGCCCCATTCAAAGTAATTCCTGGTGTCATGTTAACCGCCATTTCATACTTGACTTACTGGAACAGCTGCGGGATAGCTGGGATTGCAAGACTGTGCAAGTGCAAACGGTACCAAACTCTTAAGCTCAGGGTCATTATATCTAGGTTTGCAGAAAACAACAATCCTCTGTTTCATCACATCAAAATGAGGTTGTTTATTTTACATGAGAAGAATTCCTTTATTAATCCCACAATATGGAAATTACTGTGCTGCATTGCACCACATCAGGCAGCCACATAACGGCACCAATGGTGGGAACAAGTAGGGGATTAGGTGTCTGCTCCAGGGACACCTTGGCAGGTCAGTGGGATTTGAACCGGCTACTCCTGGCCCAAGGAAAAATACTCTACCACCGAGCCAATGCCTCCTATTATAAGTGTCAACAAGATCCAAACAAATTATAAGAAAGAATCAAGGGTGTCAATACACATGTACAATCTGCATTACGCGTAAATAAGTTGAGATGGGAGCTAATCACTGTTCTCTGCAGACATGCATGTAAAAAATAATAATAATAATATTAATAATGTAAAAAAGGGAAGAAATAATAATAATAAGACATACTTAAAAAATATAAATAAATATTTTGTACATTTCACAGTGCACGCATGTGGAGCTGAGAGTCTAGCATTTGGAATTAATGATTAGATCATCCAAATGCAAGATCAACCCTATAAAGCACACCCAAAGAAATAAATGTCAGAAAATTCTAATTTTTTGGAAAAATAATAATATAAATAATTAATTAATTAGTTAATTAATTAATAATGATTCATTAATTAATTAATAATAATAATAAATTGTGTATCAAATATGATACGTGGGCTTTATAGGGTTAATTCAGGCCTCTTGGCCTTTCAGATTGGAGATTGCGGAACAAAGATAAAAAGATAAACGCCCAATGTGAAAAGAAATGAACTAATTAAAAATCTGGTGTATCATAATAAATGACTAACAATGGTGGGAAAGCAGCAGATGAAACCAGATGGGAAGGTTTTAGAACATCATACCTCCCTGAAGCTGTAGCCCTCTAGCAGCTTCTTAGGAACTTTCAAACTAATTGATTTTATCAGGTATGGTAAGTAGCTTTTCCAAAGCAAATTTTCCCACCCAACTTTAGAAGCAGGAACTCCATCTTTCTTATTTGACAGAATTCTTTTTTGTTTGTTTTTTTTATTCCAGCTGTGTACCCTCCTGCCACCGCCCCGCCAGCAAATATGTCTGGTAATATCCCTGGCTATGAAGGAATTGGAGAGGGAGGTAAAGAAAATATTAATTCCTGTAAAGTTAAGGAATATTTGTATTACATGTTAACAACCTTATCACCACTTTTGCAGGTTTCCTTCCTCCACCAATGCCAACACAGCCTGTTGTCCCACCCCAGCCGGGACCAACCCCTGACCACTGGAGGTGACTGCAGCTCATTCTCTGCATTCCCCAAAAATGCAAAGCTGTGGAAAGTAATATTGTATATTCATAACTCTTGTTTTCTTTTTCCAGCATTCCTTCATTATCAGAGGATGTTGCTCGTGAAGCATTCAAGAGTTTTGCTTCATCTAATTGCTGCTACAGCAGTGCACCAGCCAATGATGGCGTCATCACAAGCATGGAACCATTCAACACATTCAGAGTGAGATTTTCTAAGCATTGTTAAACTAGAATGTTTGGGATTATGTGAAACATCTTGTTAATGTTTTAAAGTTGTGCCGATATAAAGTAAATAATTTGTCATCCAATCCCAAAGTATGCACTGTTAACCTCATCTCCAATGAACTTGAAATGATGAACTTGAAATGATGAACTGTTACGTTCTTTTGAGTTTTCTCATCCTTCCCTTCCTCTGCAGGGTGGTTGGGCTCTGACTCCGAGATAGAATGAGGAGCTCTGCCATCAGGGAGGAGCTCGGTGTAGAGCTGCTGCTCCTCCGGGTCGAGAGAAGCCAGATGGGGTGGTTCGGGCATCTGGTTAGGATGCTTACCAAACGCCTCGCTGGTGAGGTGCTTTGGTAGCGTCCCACCGGGAGGAGATCCAGAGACAGACCCTGGACTTGCTGGAAAGACTTTGTCTCACAGCTGGTCAGGGAACACCTCGGGATCCTCCTGGGTGTGCTGGAGGATGAAAGACCTTCGTGACCCGGCCTCGAATAAGTGGAAGTCAACAGAACGGAAATCCCCTCAAGTATAAAACAAATAAATAAAACTAGTAATCAACTGTACATTTTTACTGTAAGAGAACCATTCCTTTGGAGCACATATACGTTTTCTTAAAAGGTTTAAAAATACCAAAAAAAGTTGTGGTTTTAGGTTATATTACATTTCCCCATCAGGTGTCACTAAATAACAAATATTCTGAGCTGTTAATCCACACTTCATCCTTCTGTTCATAGTTTGGTGGCCGGTGATCACAGATCACTTCAAAGTCAGTAAATTCAAGTACAAACATAAAAAATAAAAAAAAAATGTTTATTCTACTCTGTTAATCTTTTAAAAACTCACTTGAGAGCATGTTAGGTTTGGAGACAAAGATCTTAGGTTTGGAGACAATGGTTAACAGAGGTTTCCTAACACATGCTGAAACAAGCCTGTTGAGCAATCACTCTGTTCTGGTACAGATTGAATTTTAATATGACTCTTTATTGACTTTTAACTGCATAGCTTAGTGTTTAAAAGACCAATCCGAGGATCAGTTAAAAGAACAATACATACCATCACATAAGTTTAGATTTATCAACTTATTAAATTCATTCATTCATCTCCTAAGCCGTTCATCCGTAACATGGTTGCAGGGGGTGCCTGTAACGGCTGATTCAAGGCGTGAGACAAGATTCAACCTGAACAGATCGCCAGTCTGTCCTAGGGCCACACACACACACAATCATCCACACACACTCATTCCTCGGGGCAATTTTACATTGGCCAATCAAACATGCATGTTTTTGGTGGTGGGAGGAGACCGGTGTACACAGAGAAAACCCACGTGTACACGGAGGATAACATGCAAATTCCACACAGAAAGGCCTCATTGCTTACAAAATATATTCATTTAATGAAAAGTAAAGCTTTATTATTTTTTTAAATATTGGCAACATTTAAATTAGCAGGATTTTTTTTACCATAATAATCTTTGCTTAGTTGGTGTTGACATGATATGATTAGCAATATGTGGTTTATTTGTCTTCTGCAGTATCGTCTGGAGACATTTACGGAGTCCAGGTCAACCGAGTGGGCTGAAAAACCATACGAAGGTTGGCAAAAAATTCAAGTTTGAAAGATCAGGCTTCTAGAAAGCATCTTATATGTGTGAGAGCTTGTTTATTAAAACTCAGAAACCTATAATTGTTCATCAAATCTTTTCCCAACCATTTGTTCCCCTAATAGGTGAGCCAGCTGATTTCTACACCCAGCCTGCTCCTAGACCTTGGGAAATCCAGGTCACACCACCTAATTTTTTCACTGATCACAAGGAGGAGAAGCGCGTTCCATTTACCTCTTCCATCAAGGTTATTTTTTCTTTCTGGTTTAACTACAGTACCAGACTGATTTTGATAGGTTTTCTAGTGTTTTTTAAAGTACTATTTAAGTAGTTTTTAAGTGTTTTTTAAGTGTTTTCCTCAACTGGCTAAAGGACTATCTGAATATTGCTATGAGAACCCTCTAGAGTACTTCTAGGTCATTCCAGTGATTTGTGAAAAAGGCTTTTTAAGGTCATTAAGAAATGATGGGTTAAGCCAAAACTTAATAGTCGAAGATTTTTTTTTGTTTTAGAAACTGCTCTGAATTTATTGGCTTCTAACTTGTTTTACAATTCTGGTAAAAGTTTTTTGTGGTTTTCTGCTGTGACAATAAATTCTGGCATAAAACGAACATAAACGGTGGACAATCAGTCATGGGTAGACCTGAGTGTTGTGTGCTTTAGAAAGAAACTGATGTTATTTTTAACTTCCGTGTGTATGTGTGTGTGTGCGTGAACTTGTGGTTGTGCAGGAATGCCACAAGTGCCATGGCCAAGGGGCCTTGACCTGCACTGAATGCAACGGACAAGGACATGTGAGAAAATTTTCACCCATTTGTATATTTATGTACAGAGGTGCACATAACTGGTATGCATGCGTTCTTAAAATGCATGCTCTGTTACACATTAAACATGTTGGAGCACTTTTGTGCACCAACTATGCAAGCCAAATTAAACCAAACTTGATCTTGAAATGTCACGGAAAGGTTGAGAGTAACGTCTTTTTTATGATTTAAAACTCTGTTTTATGACCAAAAGCAAAAGGTGGCATTTAAAAGACACGTGTCAAAAACAGCTTTTTTCTTGAGTGTAAAATGTTGTCAGAACAACAAAAAAGTAGTGTTCAAACCCACAATCTAGATTCTGACTGTTGATGTGTTTTCAACTCTCATGTAATCGTCATTTGTTTAATTTGTACCACTAAAAGCAGCTGTAATCATCCTGATCACTGATGATGTGGTTTTGCAAATCCAGCATTTTTGTTTGCCTTGTGTGAAGTCATAAAGACCAACATGTGACAAGTAAATCATTTAGATTCTTTACAAGCTTCTTTACTTTTAAAGTTAAGAAGAAAACTAAGAACTGCTGCATTTCAGAGGCAAACTTTTAAGATCAACTGAAATTTTTATACTTAGCCAACATTTAACTTATTGTTGACCACCGAGTAACATCTCGAGGTGGTCCTCAGAGTTATGTGCACCACTGTCTTTATAAGTTCTATATTACTTATTGTCTCTAAACATGTTGCCGCATACTTCTACTTTACTTATTTTATATCACTGTGTTCTATACCTATTCATAATATAGACATAAACTTTGCATTTAACTATAGAAAGAGACTATTTTTTATTGTCAATTTCTCTTTTATTTACCACCATCTATCTACGTATCTACTGTATGTGCACACAGATTTATAAACTGATCATTTCAGTCAGGAGTAACACACTCCTATTAACAATTGTGTATTTGCATTGTGTGTAGAAACCATGCTGGGCGTGTAACGGCTCAGGAACAAAGCTTGAATCAAACTGCATCAGCTGCAATGGCACAGGAAAACAGAGGTACTCTTTAAGGGTCAGAATATTCTAGTGCCAGTGGTGGGTGGGGTTAAAAGACAAATTTAGTAAACATAAGTGTGGTCACAAATGATTTAGAAGGGTGTGCTCCATTTTTGTGAGCAGTGCTCCAAAATTAGGTGACCTGTTGCTAGTTGGAAAATCATGAACGTAACAGAAACACTATTATCGGTTACGCCAGAAAAAAACCCACGTTATTTTCAGTCTACTCATGTTTTTAAAGATCTTGGTAAAAACAAGACATTTATTATTTATTACATTATTTTATTTCAGTATTCACGCTATCAGCAATCAAACTATGGTATTTTACTCAAGTCAACACAATCCATTATGTGTTTTTCTCAATGCACCAAATCTTTACTGTTAAACCTTATTGATACATGGGAGTGATACCTACATCCATTATCAGCACATGATCCCTTTCAGGGAATATACCATTTTTAATTTGCGTAAAATGAAAGAAAATTATCCCACTGATTTGAATGCATCACAAACATGTGGCTGTGCTAAAATAAAGATTAATTGTTTGTAAACAAATAAATTAAAGAAATGCTGCTTTCTTACATCAAATGACCCTTTTGAGATGAAATGAAATCCAATGCACATAACAGAGCTGTATTTTTTTATGTTTCTAGCTGCACAGATTGCAAAGAAACAGGAAAAAAAGAGTGTGACACCTGTAAAGGGAAACGACAACTGCTGGCATACATCAAGCTCAAAGTGGACTGGTAAGTACAATCACAGCACTATTGGACTTTTAGGAAAGAATTTCTTTCTCTGAAATATTATATTTGGTCATAGAAAGTTTCCAGGACTCTAAAAGGTTCAACGTATTTTTGATGCATCAAAATAATTTTGGATGGTGATTTTTTTTTTTTGCATGGACAAAAAGTTTACTGAATGTCTTTTAATTTGGTAAGGAGGACGTCTGTTAGTGGGCGAACAAACCTAAAGCATTCTTGCTTGAACTGTACTTGAACTGTTTGCATGCAGAAAATGTCTTAAAGTCTATGAGCAAACAGTTAATACATCATGAGATTACATCATTTGCGGGCACATATTCTTTCTAGAGGGATGGGTCAAAGCAACTATAAATTTCCAATTTTTCTTTTACATCCCCAAATAAATAAATACAAATACTATTTCAGTTTATTTTGCTTAACCATTCCAAAATTCTCTGAGTAGGAAACCAGTATGCATCATGGACAGTTAATCTGCTCTTAAGGGTTGGGCCAAACCATCACAATTCGTGATATTCTACTTTTAATAGTTTATTTAGTACTTTGTCCTGTCAAACAGTGACAAAAAATTAACATATAAATGGTAACTTATATATAAAAAATGTTTTTTATTATTATTATTGATTAAATTAAATGTTCGCTGTTTGGCCTGTATAGTGAGTGCAGTTCTTCAGGTGCACTGTGTGGAAATGTCAATTTTGTGTGACGTTTGTGCATTTAATTGTTTAGGATTAACCAAGTGGAAGACCATGTTGTGCAGCAAAATTCTGGTCTGAAGGTTGATGATCTTCGTTCAGTGAGCGGCAAAGAGCTGTTTAAGAACAACCAGTACCTGGTACAATCCCATACACACACATACACCAAAGATCATCACCAAATACCGATATCAGTTATAAAATTCTTTATTTTACACTAAAGAAGCACTTTACCTGGAAATGTGTTATTTTCATGTACTCTTAGGTCTACCCTCTGATTGGGTTTCCCAACCAAGCTATCTCTCAGGCATCTGAGCGTCTTGTCAAAGAGCATCAATCCAAATATGCTCAAACCTCAAGGATTCTGCAGCAGGTGGGGCATAAAAACTTTAAAATAATTCAAAATAAATTCTGAAAAAGTTTGAATTGTGTTGATCAATGATAAAACTAATCTTACTTAACATGTACAGTACATTTGGAAAAATGTACATTGTTAATCAATATTGAGCAATATTATGACAGCAAAGATCTTTGATAAGCTCACCAATGACAAAGGCTGTGGTTTTGATTGGGCCGCATTTCCAAGTAAATATGATTACTCAGATAGGAAATTAGTTTACAGATCTCTGCAGAGCAATCAGGCTAATGCGGTCCTGACACTGACAAAGCAGAGCCACAAAACAGAATTGGTGGAGGAAAAGCAGGTCTTCTGCAGCCTTGCAAGATGTGAATTAGTTTTTAGTGCAGGGTGGGCAGAAATATGCTGTATTTGGAACTGCAGGAACTGAAGAATACAAAAGAGGATTACCAAGGTAGAGTAGGAGATCATCAAAGTAGTTAGTGTGAGAGAAAAGGATGCGAAAAAAAAAAACGAAAGGAGAATATAAGACTGTACTGCCTCAACCAAGTAACTGGTGGCCAAACAAGAGTTTTCTATGCAATTCTTTAAATCAAATATTAGTTGTGGTATTTGCCTTATGAGATCAAAATGTTTTTTTCTCTTCTTAGGCCTTTTAGACTTATTGAAAAAAAAAGAAGTAACAGAAACTAATAAGTAAATTATTACGAAAACACTGATACTGGAAAAATCTTCATAGATACGAATACCTTTTTCTAAAATAGCTTTCACACTGTACTGAGTAATTAAAACCCGTGTTTATTGGTCATATTGAAAATCATAAACGCTTACGAATGTGCAGTCAATTTATAATGAGCTAGAGTGAATAAGGGGCTGTAACCAGTCTAGCTCTGACTGCGCTTTTACAATGGCCCGTTGGTATGTGTCATAACCGGCTTGAAAGCAAGTTATTTTGAGGGTATTTTATGTATAATACACGTTGATAAAAAGTGATTTTTGTCTTCCAGCCATACTTGGAACAATGGCAGTTTTCTTGTATTAAACTCCGGCAAAACTGTATGGCTTAGAAAACTTAAAGCCAACATTATTTTTGACGTTACAAGGAGAACCGTAGCCATGTTCTGTTAGCCTTTCGCCATACTAAATACGCATTGGTTCTAACACTTGCTAATCAATTTTATTTTGTTTTTCTTAGAGGCAAACTGTGGAATTAATTCCTATCACTAAGGTAAACTACAAGTGGAAAGGAGACACTCATGTGTATTACGTTTATGGAAATGAGAACCAAGTGAGTGCTGAAAACTATCCAGCGACCTGCTGCTGCGTCATCCTGTAAATCTACGGACATAGAGGCGGAAGAAAACTATTCTTTTTTTTTTTTTTCGGTTTTCTATTGTTCCCAGTAACAGTTGTGCCCTCCAGTACCCCTACTATTAATACGTAGGCTATGCTTCAAGTTCCTGTTTTTAAGGTTAAATAAGGGCGGTATTCAAGATCTTTATAAATTCTTTTTTTTTTTTTCCTAAATGACTTAAAATTATTTTCTGATTGGACTCCTTCTTGCAAATAGCTGGATGGGAAAAATATATACATGTTAATAAACTGTGGACACTGTGGGACATTAAAAAACTCAATCATTTTTGTATGGCAATCAAAAATTGTTGGCCCGCAGTTTGTCAATCACTCTGACTTTTTGGTTTCAGTTTTGTGAATATTTCTGTTGGAATCTGGAAAAGACTACAATAAGTGCAAAAACATGTTGAAAGATCTTCTTTACTGCCTTTAAATACAGATACAGTATACGTTACTAATCCCCTATTGGGGGATTTTGGGTGTCCGGTAGCACTCTGAGCAGTCCAAGAGAAAGCTCCAATCAGCTTCTAGGTGGTGCCAAGTTGTGTGGAATGGAGTGGAGCAAGAACACCGGCTTGGTGGAACAGAGGTGGAACTAAAGGTTCTATATGTGGAAATATACTGTAGGTAGTTAGTTTAGTTATTTTACTGTTTAGTTGTCACTGTTGGAAAAGAACGAAATTGTGTTTAGAGCATTCACAATTATTCTAGTTAACCAAATTCCAACTTCGGGTATTTCCTCACAGAGTAACAATTAATAAGTAGACTGATGGTTTACCAACAAGTATATGTCTTGCTTTTCTTCTGTTCTGGCTCTCAATCTACCTCTATTTAGAATTGTGTAATGCTTCATGTAAGTACCATGATGAGAAAAATGTAAATCCAAACAACCACTAGCATATACTATATAGTAACTTTTCACGATACATGGTTGTCATACTAATCTTTCATTTTGAAATATTTTTGTTTTCCTATGTAATAGTAGATTAATTAGATTGCATGTGAATCATCATCTGTACTGCTCATCCAAATGGGATCGCTGGGACGTCATAGCCTATTCCAGCTGGTTCCAGGCGAGAGGTGGGATACACCCAAACAGGTCACCAATTGTTACGGGGCTGGTTAGATTGTATTCTTTATAACTTCCTTCACAATTTTGAGAATATCTTATTGTTCGTCAGTATGTCTCACCGTGATGTCCTTACACTAACACTTTATGCTGTGCTAAAAAACTAAAAGGTGCTGCTTTTTTTTTACTTGTCACGTAGACATATTGTGCAACTTTCCACTCAGACTGAGGCAATTGATTTAAAGTAACTTGAAGATTAAAAAAAAAAAGCAGAAGTCAGATGATAGCAGGAACTGGTGTTGTGTAAAATTATATTTCATAAATACAATAATCCCTGAACTTTTGTCTGGTTTAGATTTTAAGTTTTTTTTGTTTTTCTTTTTTTTTTTTGTTTTTTTGCAGGTGCGGGAAGTATCTGGTAATTTGAGTTATTACCAAGAGTTAAACAATAATTTCTCATCCAAGACATAAAATCTAGCTGTGTTAGCCTTAATCTGAAATTCACTTTGTGCATTTTTTTTGGGCGTTTTTAATTGTTTTTTTTGTGACTTTTATTTGTTGTTGTAGTTTTTGTAGTTTCTCATTATATTAATCTGATTTGGATTGGGGTATTTTGTGTGTGTGTTTAGTACACCCTCCTTAAAATTCCAGATTGTACTCGATACAGCTCATGTAAACCATGAAAACCTAAAAGTTGTCTGTTTTATACGTAAATTTCTCGCTGCTTACCATTCTGCCTTCTGCTACTGCCTTTTGAATGTAAACCATGACTGTACATTGTAGATGGCACGAAAGGGAAGCGCTAAGGCCGTTTTAAAAAAAATTAAAAGTTATGTCGATAAAAAGAAAAGTGGTGCAATAGGGGTCCTACTTACACTATGTTGCCAAAAGTATTCGCTCACCTGCCTTTACTCATTCTATGAACCTAAGTGCCTCCCCATTCCTAACTCATAGAATTCAATATGATGTCGATCCACCTTTTGCAGCTATTACAGCTTCAACTCTTCTGGGAAGACTGTCCATGATGTTGAGGAGAGTGTTTATAGGAATTTTTGACCATTCTTCCAAAAGCGCATTGGTGAGGTCACACATTGATGTTGGTCGAGAAGGCCTGGCTCTCAGTCTCCGCTCTAATTCATCCCAAAGGTGTTCTATCGGGTTCAGGTCAGGACTCTGTGCAGGCCAGTCAAGTTCATCCACACCAGACTCTGTCATCCACGTCTTTATGGACCTTGCTTTGTGCACTGGTGCACAGTCATGTTGGAAGAGGAAGGGGCCCGCTCTAAACTGTTCCTACAAGGTTGGGAGCATGGAATTGTCCAAAATGTTTTGGTATCCTGAAGCTTTAAATGTTCCTTTCACTGGAACTAAAAGGCCAAGCCCAGCTCCTGAAAAACAACCCCATACGATAATTCCTCATCCACCAAATTTCACAGTTGGCACAATGCAATCTGAAATGTACCGTTCTCCTGGCAACCTCCAAACCCAGACTCGTCCATCAGATTGCCAGATGGAAAAGCGTGATTCATCACTTCAGAGAATGCGTCTCCACTGCTCTAGAGGCCAGTGACGGCGTGCTTTACACCATTGCATCCGACGCCTTGCATTGCACTTGGTGATGTGTGGCTTGGCTGCAGCTGCTCGGCCATGGAAACCCGTTCCATGAAGCTCTCTGCGTACTGTACTTGAGTTAATCTGAAGGTCACATGAAGTTTGTAGCTCTGTAGCGATTGACTGTGCAGAAAGTCGGCGACCTCTTTGCACTATGCGCATCAGCATCCGCTGACCCCTCTCCGTCACTTTACGTGGCCTACCACTTCGTGGCTGAGTTGCTGTTGTTCCCAAACACTTCCATTTTGTTATAATAGGGCTGACAGTTGACTGTGGAATATTTAGGAGCGAGGAAATTTCACGACTGGATTTGTTGCACAAGTGGCATCCTGTGACAGTTCCACGTTGGAATTCACTGAGCTCCTGAGAGCGGCCCTTTCTTTCACAAATGTCTTGTTTCACAGTCTGCATACTTGAGTGCTTGAATTTATATACCTGGGGCCAGGCCAAGTGATTAGAACACCTGATTCCGATCATTTGAATGGGTGAGCGAATACTTTTGGCAATATAGCGTATGTATCTAGGTTAAATTTGAGTTACCTTTACATATGGGGGAGACGGTGGCTCAGTTGTTAGAGTGTTCGCAGGTTCGCATCCCACTGAGTGCACATCTAGGGTCCTTGGGGAAGACACCTAACCCCCTGTCTCTCCCATCATTGGCGCCGTCGTGGCATTCTGCTGCGGTGTAGGAGTGCAGCACACAAATTTCCCCGGTGAGGGATGAATAGAGTGAGTAAAAATGAATATATACATATATTACTTCATAAAAGTAACTTTCTTTTTTTTAATATCCATGTTACGTTAAATTGATCATGTATTGCTTAACACCTGTATAATTAGTGTGTTAATTTACACAGCTTAGTTTTGCTGGAATGTGCTAAGCCTTTGTTTGGTGGAGTGTTTCTTTTTCTTTTTTGTAAACCTCTTAGTATGAATGTTTTCAGTGTGAGGCACACTTTCCTGCCTTTCAGCAGATGGAGAGGAAATGATACTGCATTGTTTTTACATACAATAACATTTTTGATAACAAGTAGATAAAAACCCTTAATCATTCATTCATCTTTGGAATTGCTTATTCCTGTCAGGGTTGCACGGGATGCTGGAGCCTATCTCGGCTGATTACAGGAAAGAGGGGGAGTACACCCCAAACGGGTCGCCAGTCACTTAGAGACATACAACCATTCACTCATGCCTGGGGCAATTTCCCAGTGGCCGATCACACTAACATGCATGTTTTTGAAAATTGCAAAACCCACACAAATAAGGGGAGAACATGCAAACTTGACCCAGAAAGGCCCGTAATTCAAGCTCAAACTCCCAGCTTTCTTGCTGTGAAGTCACAATAGGCTACTAACCAGTGTGTAGCGCACAAAAATCCATGCAGTGTAGATCAATTTTACTGTTTCTTGGTTCTACAGTAGATCACTATTACAACTCTAAGAGAAATTTGATGTCAGTTAATATTGTTCAGTATTTGAATAAACTCAGTCATAATATCCTAGGTTTTTTTTTCTGTAAATCAAGGAAGGAAAGTTAGTTGTACACATATTTTCTGCCCATTTTTATAAAAAAAAATTGGTTTTTTTTTTTTTTTTTTTTTTTGCCTTAAATTTTTAAAACATCTGCCTTTACCTGAAACCGGGACTAACACTGAATGTTACTATCTACTAGAATATTATCATAAATGGGTTGTCATAAATGATTAAAAAATTTACTCTGAAACTGTTTCTGTCTGTTTTAATTCATTTAAAACACACCTTTGTTATTGTTAATTTTTCCAGAGTATAAGTCAACATGAAAAAAAATCTGACTAAATAACAAAAAAATGCTGGAAACCACATTAACAGTAAAGAGGAAACAATGTCATGTTTACAATCTTTTAACTTTCTGCCCACGTCCTCACGAAAACAGGTGACGCCATTTATCAGATAAACTCAAAAATTTAGAGCATCAAAACGTCGATCTATGACGTCATCAACGTGCGTCTTCCTCCCAGCTTCTTGCTGTTAAAAAATGATATATATATCAAATTAACATAAAACTGGCTCATAAATTTTTATTTTAAATTTTTATTTATTTTAGTCTCTCTTTGTGTTTATGCTGGTTTTAGAGCGTAAAAACATGTTACGTGGCTCCCGGAACCGAAAAAGGGGTTTTCTTTTTTAAAGAAAAGGTCAAAAATAACTTACCTTTTTGTCATTATTTGTACAAAAAAACACCTCCGATTAAGTGCAGCACACTTTAAAGGTAATGAAATGCTATGAAACTCCCCAGTTTTAATGTTTGGAAGTTTTAAACGTGTTTTTTTGTAGTCACATTTGAGTTTGTAGTCGTTTTCGAGCTCAACAGCGATAACAGCATAGGCGGCACATGCGCGGTTGCACTATTTACAGCGCTATTTAACAGGACAACGGCATGTCAGACTCGAGCAAAAGTTGCATATGGAAGACTTATTTTTGTTGGACTAAGCTTTGCTGTATAGAAGTTTCAAAATAAATCAGGGGTGCGCTTCTATTAGAAAGTGGGTCTCTATTAGGAATAATACGATCATTTAAAATTGTCTCAAACAACATTTTCTTCTGTTATGGTTGTGTAAAAAAATTAAGAAAGAAAGAAAAAGAGAAGCACTGCTCTAAATTTGTTCAGTTTGGGGAACTAGTGCTTAGCAGTGAACCCGATGAACCAACTTCTCTAGATGGTACCCACCCTAAACAGCAAACTGACCAATTGCCAAACAGTCCTGATCCTAAATCATCCCCACAACAACCCCATTCAACCACCAACTACCGTAATAGTGTGTCTCTCCACTGTATCAAGGCTCCTGCTGGGCCCGACATATGTTCGTACATGACAGGCATCGATATAAATACCAGATGAGGCAAACACCAGCTGTATGTTAATAGAAATGTTGCCTGCTGAAACTCTACTTGAAACACCTGTTTGATTCCACAGTAATGTCTGTAGGAACTCTGTGCCAGTTTTCAGGAACAATGAGGTTTTTCACTGTTTGCTTTCGGCCACAGGACAGTTCACTGCTCATCCCAGGATGGTATCATTTTTCTTTTCACCCAAGGCTCATCTTTCATCAGCATTGAGGAATTATTCCTCTAATGCGGCACCATGAGTGGACAAAAAGTTCGAGCCATCCGGTAAAAATGGTCTGCAGAGATGGAGGTGTTTAAAATCAAATTTTCTGTTCAGGATGTCTAATTTTGCTGTATCAAAAAGTTCCTTGATTTGGCTCATTGAATTAGGTTGCTCATTTTCAATAAATGCATCGCATGGAAATTATCCAAAAACAGAAACATCCAAAAAGCAACAACTGACAGGTGTGCTACATTGCGAGGATTCTCTAGGTTTGTCAGTTCTTCTTCTGAACCACTTATTCCTAAAGACATCCTGGAGGATGTGGGGCCCATTCCGGCTGACTTCAGGCAAGATACAGCCCAAACCAGTCTGTTGCAGATTTCCACACTCAGACAACCATCCAAACACACGCTCATTCCCAGGGTAAATTTTGTTGAAACATGTTTTTGGAGGATGGGAGAAAAACGGAGTACCCAGAGAAAACCCACGCATACACAGGGAGAACATACAAACTCCACACAGAAAGGCCATTGTATCAAAGTCAAACCCCCAACCTTCTTGCTGAGAGGGTTGGGTGTTAACCCCATACACCACTGTGCAGCCCAAACTTCTAGGTAATGTTTAAAATTGTTTCAAAGGACAAGTTTGCTTTTTAAAATAAAGAAACTTGAATCATTGGCCCCAGAAACATGAATTTGACCAAGCCTGAAGGATAGAAACCAAAACATCTTCCCCTAAAGTCAATATGACTAGCTTCCAACCTGTTGCTGGATTGAATCTCCTACGATGACTGAGTCTTCACAGATATATAAACATATATATAAACATTCAAGACGCCATGGCTTCACCTTGTATGCTGTACAGTCATATTGAAAGTATAGCCCTGTTTGAATCATTTCACTTGTTTCAGGTGTTAGGTCTAGAGGTCAAGAGGTCTAACAAAAGCAGTGCCTATTTGAATTCTCTGTTGTGAGTAAATGAATTGCTTTTTAGAACAAAACAGTCTATAGTTAATACAAAAGCCCAATGGTAATACATGTAAATATGCTACTATCAGATATAATGTTGTTCAGCAAACCATCTCTGACTGTGATCTTGTTTGTTAGAGGACAGAGTACATGATCAAACACATGATTTTATCAGCTGCTAGAGCACTGTCTCACATGTGAACCAACTCTTGTTCAAAAACTCCTTGTACATAACTCTGATCCCCCCACAGGCACCAGATGGGTGTGCCTGTGGAAACAGCAGAGATGGCAATGTGATTAACAGCAAAAGGATGTTAATGTGATTAAACTCTTTAAATTTAAAATAATTAACTTAATGCACGCTAAATTAGTAGCTAAAGAGGAAGTGGAGGAGGGTATAAGAAAGGAAAGAAATAAAGAGAAAATGTGTGATTTACAACCATTTATTTCATCCGAAGAAAACAAATTGAGGGAAAAAAGCCACCTTCCAAAAAAGAAATAGATGTTATATGATTTCCTAAGAGAAAAAAATGTGGCAAGTGAATGTAGAGCACTTTTCCACTTGATGTCATTCTGGACGCATTACAGCAAGAGGCAAGATTTGCCGAACGAACATAAATCTGATAGCTTGGGAAAAAAAACCTCATTATTTAACAAAAACAAAACAAAATAGATACAGTTTTACTTCAGAATTATTAAAGCCATGTGATATTTTAAAGCTGAAGAATAAGAGAACTTCTGGGTGCTGTTGAATATCAACATGTGATTTACAACAACATAAGCAGAGATTTAAGCAAGCAGAGAATATACTTGCTAGGAATAGAAGATCATTCAATATCTGGAAGATATTATTTCTTCTCTATAAGTCTGTAGAAAGTGCAATCAGCTTTTCAGCCATCTGCTGGGGCAGCAGCATCAAAGTCGGAGAAGCCTGGTTCTGTGTTTGGAAAAACTCAGGCACTGATTGTACGGAAAAGAATTTTCCCCAAGCTCCTGAAGAACGATGGAGATTTAATTCTACTCACAACAAAACAAAACAAAGAAACCATAGAATTACTCAAGCCAATCATCACCCAACTGAACCTCAGAAATGTTATTCTGAGAAGTTTATTTTTAACAGAATGGATTTTAATTGTGTCATTGTGGTGTTTCACTGTTGCTAGTATTGTGTTTATCTGGATGTCATTTTCAGATCAAACGCACACCCAGTCTAACCTATTTTTCACTTTGCATATTAACTATTTTCTGTTTCGATGGTGCCAGATAAGGAGCTCACAGTATGATATCTGATTGTGTTCAAGTTTAAGAAATATAAAATATTTTCCACCCACAATAATGCAATTTCTAAATTGTATCAAGATCTAGAGTAATTGGACTCCTGAAATATAGAATGTGTGTGTGGACATACAGTACATGCATGCTCAGGCTAATTTGAGTGTTGGCCTGCAACAACTAAATGAGGGGAAATACATTTTTTCCTTTTTTAACTGTATGTTAGGGAATGAAAGAAAACAAGAAAACTGGAAAAAAAAAACATTTTGCAGTTTTTCTTGAGCTCACCACTTGCAGATATATAGTTGTCTTTATATATTTTCTGGAACAAGTAGTCTTTCGCAGACATTACAGCCATACAGGAAAATAACTAAATAAAGCCACATATGAGCAGAGTCGATCTCATACTTAGTTACAGAGCTCAGTTAATTTTGCTTGACTGTAATATTCCAATTTCCATTGAGTAATTTAAGTATGAAGTTTCTTACATCATATTTTCCAGGTTTCCCAAATGAAGAAATGTCACGGCTAAGACCACATGTGAACGAGCAAATTCATTCAAATAAGTCTTTATACACATTTTAAACAGCGTTAATTGTGACTTTCTCAAAAAAAAAAAAAAAAATCTCCTATAGATGACTAAAGCTCAACTTGAAAAAAAAATTATATAAGATCTCTTAAGAGTTTTATAAAGATTTTACAGACCTGTGTTTTAACAATGGTGGAAAAAACTCCATTGAATTTTAATAAAGCCTCTTTTCACTGACTTTCTTAGACTATTTTTAGATTTGGAGAGTAAACCTTACCCTTATAGCCCACTAATGCAACAGTAAATCTTTCTAGTAAATTACACTGTTTACATTTGCATCCAATGACAATGTATGGGATTAGGTGAGATTAAGCACAATGATGCATTGCTTCTTGATTCTTCCTTCTGGCTTGATAATCTTCAAAATATCCAGAAGAGTATATTGTATCATTTCTAAGCCTACAGTCCTAAGTCTTCAGTCCTAGGATTGAAGATCATCCATGTCTTCTAATGTATGGAATGCAACTTAATTTGAAACAGAGAAAAATACAAATGATATAAGCACCATTTTTAAATAAAAAAAAAAGTGGAAAGTATTTTAATTACCTATTACTATCATTGCATTTACTATTTCTATCATTACATTTACTATTTCTATCATTACATTTATTGTATATAGTTCCATGACCCATCAGTAAGATTAATAGGCTGCATTGAGCAGGATATAAATTATGTAGGACTGTTTAGAATAGCGACAACATAAAAATTGTTTGAATTAGAGCTTTAAAAAAAATTCTACTAGTAGTTTGGCTTTAGTGTATTAAATAGACTGAGGCTTTCACAGCCTGGCTGTCCCTGAGAAGGATCCCTCCTTCATGTGGATCTCCTTGTGGTTACTTCTTTTTCCCCCTTTGCTGGTGGGGTAAAACTGGCTCCAACAATCAATTCATTCTACCTTGTTAAAAAGTGCCATCGAATACTACTGAGGTGAACTTTATTAAACTTGAGAAATAAGTACATTAGATGTGATTTGGATTAAATACTTAAAGACTTTATTGATCTTTCCTGTTGCCAATCGTAGCATTGTTGCATTTCAATCATTTTAATGCCACTAGTTAGGCCACCTGTCATTGCCACGGGTAGCAAAACAGAATGACAGGATTTTTTTGGAGTTTTTCCTCACTAAGGATAATCGCAGGGCAGCAATGCAGTGCACCCTCATATAAATCTTGGATAAATTGCAGGGAATTAACATTTTATGCATGGATCCACAGATAGATAGATGGATCAGTCAGGCAGGGAGCCTAGGTGAAGACCAAAATGGAGGTTTATGGATTTAGTGAAGGAGGACATGAACATAGTTGGTGTGACCAAAGAGGATGCAGGAGATAGGGTTAGATGGGGGAAAAACTGACTTGCTATGTCGACCCCTAAAGGCAAATGGCAGAAGGACAAGAAGAAGATGGATCATGTTGAGGACATTTGAAATTTATTAATACAAAGAGAGCAATCAAATATATAAAATCTACTGCCTTTTCAAAATAAAAGTCCTCAGTAGGAGGGACTTGGTGCTGCATCATCCTGTCAGCAGCTCAGCAGTCTCACAAAGAAACTCCACACCCTGAACCCTGCACACCACACTCATGTTAGATCTCATCCTCCTTTTGTTCTCAACAACATTTAGTGCCAATTCACCTTCTCCTCACCGGATCTTCTCTCGTCTGGACTCTGGTAATTACACGTTAATGTGTGTGTTATATGTGTGTGTGTGCCGCAGTGTGCGATGGAGGCTATCGGGAACGACTTGGTAAAGTTTCAAAAACTTTTTTTTACTGTCTTTGTGCCTTGATCTCGTGTAAATCCTCTCACTTGGGGAAATGTTTATAGTTTTTGTGTCAAAGAAAGTAAATTGAAATAATGAAGACGGGAAGAAGTAGTGATCTCTAGATTGTGTTTGATTTCTTTAAACCCGTTAGCTGAGCGGACTTTGGGTAAATGATAAGAGATTTATAAGCAAGAGAAAGCCATTTCCGTTCTTACAAGGCTTTATAGTATTGTAATGTCATTTGCATGAGTTTAGGTACATGTCATCATGAAAAATGCAAAGAAAAAAGTGTGAATATTCTTAGTTCAGCCTCGTATTTAGTAATGCAATAATAATTGCATGTGTGTGTGGAGGGATCTTGTGTACATGTGTGTTCATAATTGTACTTTTTTCAATAGTTTTAGTGTCGTGCAAACAGTAGGTTCAACATAGACAAAGACAAAACTTGGAATCATTTTTGGATTACAGCAAAAATTGATGGTGATAGTTTCCTTTATGTCGTCAAATAGTTGATTATTGAAAGTATAATGATTTAAACACAATCTAGATACAAATCTTTCAAGAAGACCAAACACAAGGTATCCACAACTGCTTTGCAATCGGTCGTCATAGACTTTGTTTGATGTATGATATGTTACATATATTTAATACGTGCATGACCTGGTCAGAGAAGCCAGACTAGGATGGTTTGGACATGTGCAGAGGAGAGAGAATACATCGGAACCACCAGGAAAGAGGTCTAGAGGAAAACCAAAGAGGAAGTTCATGGATACAGTGAAGGAAGACATAAAGATAGTTGGTTTGACTAAAGAGGATGTAGGAGACAGGGTTAGATAGAAAAAAAACTGATTTGAGTGTCGACCCCAAAGCGAAATGTCGAAAGGAGAAAAAGACATATATATATATATTTTTTATTCATAAAGACATTTTTTTTCCACTCTGTCATTTCAAACATGCTTTTACATTTTGTAGATTTTTTTTTCTACTTTACAGTGGAGTTGTCATGCCTTGCAAAAGGAAAGCCTTCATAGCTCACAATTGTGTTTTTGGCCACTGACGGTTCTTAATAAACCTTTGGTCACTCTGCTCTGACAGGACCGGATAACATCCCATTTGGCAACTTTCACAGCTTGTATTGTTTTTTCTGGCCTGCTGACAGTCTTTTTTTCTGTTTCTCCTAAAACTCTCATTTCTGTGAGATTCTCAGGTTGCCTGAGGTGGAAGTCTGTGACATTTATTGCAAAACTGGTCAACTTGTTATTCTTGATATGTGTTACAATAGATTTTGAAGTTTTGGGAGTGTTTTGTGGAGTCCCCCCTCCACCATTGAACCAAAAAAGTGACATTTTGTCCTTTGCCTTTTCCAGTAAATCTCACTGTCTGGAAAGGCAATATCTGTGCGTGTGTGTGTGTGTGTGTGTTTGTTCTGGCCCTACTACCTTCTTTTGAAAACGACCTATAAGATGCAAAGCAACACACGAACATCAACATTTAAAGAAGAGGTGTGCAATTGTATTTCTTAAGGGAAATAAATATATATATATATATATATATTTACATTGCGTTGCAGGCAATTCTGCATGCAATTAAAATAATTAAGCAGGATCATAAACATAGAACTTTTTTCTTCAAAATTAGCTTTTACAACTTTGCAATTACAAGGATTTTTTATATATTTTGCAAGAACATGAATTTACGTGTGTTTAGAATACAGCAATTTGAGAATTTAATCTTTGTAATGACATCTAAATTATTTAATGACATATTATCAAACAATAAAAATGACTTTTGAGTTTGTGAATATTAATCAATTGATTAGAAAAGCAGCTATTTGCGGTTATAAAGACATCTCAAAATGCTACACAGAGTTTGTTGATGACTAAACTAAATAAGAAGATAATTGTAATCAAATTATTTTGACAGACTAATGAAGATTCATAACTTCATTAATAGGCATGCACGAGACCGTTCGCCCCTCTGCCTGTAGTTTTTTATATTCTAAGAAGACATTTTCACAAGTTTTTCTGTCTTTGTAAAACTTTATTAGTCACTATACGTATATGAAAGCAATCCATGTACATGTGAAATATATTTTTTGATTCAATCTCCAAAGTGTGAACTTTTCTTTCAAACATTTGCTAGATGACTCCCCTGAAGTGAACGCAGCTTAAATTGTAGAACAGAGAACACTGCTGGTTTGAGATTTGGTTTTCATGTCGTGTTTTGAGGACAGTTAGTGCCTCCTGGGACTATAAACAAGCTGATCTTAGACTTTGTCGAAAGTTCAAGAGCTGTGCTTTTCCTGTTTTTTTTTTTCTCTGTAAGTCTTAAACAAAACACATTATTCTTTAAGGGTAGAGACATGCATCATTGTTACAGAATTTAACCGCGAAAGTCTCTTGCATGCCACAGTCCTAAAATATTTGATTATATTCATTGAAGAAACGCAATATGGTTTTTTTAATGAAAGAAACTTTAAGTCCTCAGATCTATGGGTAGAATTGTAATGTTTTGTCATCCAAAACTTTGCTATGATTTCAAATAACTTGTACTATTTCTTTTTTAAACTGCTTTAATTTTGCAAATTAATTTTGATGTAGATAACACCTACAGATCATGTGTTACATAATTAGTATTGAGCACTTTCAGTTTTCCTCTTCATGCAGAAAGAAGTGACATTTTAGTCTAATGCTAAAACACCTATTTGCCTTTTTATGTTTTTTTTTTTTTTTATTCTTAGAAGACTTTCCTTTGAGTCCACCATGTATCTGAAACTGTACTCTTAAACACTTAGCATAATTATACACGGAGAAGCAGGTTGTGTGGTCTGAGTCAGATGTAATTATAGAGCCTCTCCTCTAAATTTGAACTACAGAAATGGATTGTCCACAGACTCACTGTCTGCATCTAACGGGGCAGGATCTAGGTGATGTTGTCCGGGAGCATACATGAGTGCAATGATAAGATCTTGTATCAATAGGTCATTCTTTACTGAAAAATCAATACTGAATTTTTTAAATGAAAGCTGAAACCCGTGCGTCATTGATGTTGCAGTTCCAGTTTTTGTGTGTGTTTGTGTTTTATTTTTTTTCCGTTTATCTGTTTATCCATCTCACTAAAACCCATTTGCAGGGTTATGGCTGTAAAGTACAGTATGTCCTCTGGTTTACAGGAAGTCTTGTAAAGGTATTTGTGCTTTCTAAAGACCTCAAGGTGGTATATGCAAAACTGCTTGAGGTTTTAGATTAAATCTGGAGAATACAGTAAAAAAAAATTGCATACATATTAAATGAAAAAAGGTCCAACCGCTTTAAGTAAGAAGTAGGGCATTTTTTTGCAAGTGGATGTCTACATTAGAAAAAGAGGAACTTCTTTCTTGAGCATGTTCTTTAGGCATTACTCAACTTTGCTGTGGTCAGTTATTCCTCAAATGGAACCCAGGTTGAGTTGTTCATTTCCTTGTTCATTTATAAATGTAGTCATTTTTTAGGGGGGATGTACAAAAAGTTTGTTTTGTCGGTAGTTTTATCATTCGTCAGCTTGCCAACAGAGGTCCTTTGCTGGTGAAACCCACCACAAACTGTTTTTACAAGAGTTTGAACTTGATCTAAAAAAGGATGTTGCAGCAAAGGCAAGCAGACGAATGAGAATAATACTTATACTTTTAGGAGATTTGGTTCATTTCTGGAACAGACCGGGACACTGTTTAGCAAGAACTGATTTTGTTGGTATTACAGTTGAGATAGAGCCTGGACACTATGTGAGTGTGTGTTTCCTTCACAGATAGTGATGCATTCCTCTGGTGTTTCTTTTGGCCCGGTCTGAGTTGGACACATGTTTTAACCAGTTAATAGTCAGCAACAGGACAACGTCCTACTTCTGTTTTTCTAATAAAGTCCTAAAAGTTCACATACTTTTGGTATCAGCTGAAGTATTTCAGAATACTTTTTGTCTGTTTAGTTTATTTGGCATATTTCTTTGATATGGGAAGCATCTGAATGTGGCATATTTCTACGTCTGTGCAGATTGTCCAAAGTTAACTTATTAAATAAAACATGCAAAGTTAAATTGATTTGCAACCCCAAGTGGGATTTTTTTCAGAGCACTTTGTTTGCGAACACAGGAGGTTAAATAAAACCAGATACTACACGGTCACTGAACCAATGCATTTGAGCATTTTTGGACTTGTTCAGTCTTCCATCAAAGGTCAGCGCTATCGGCTAACTTTGCTAATGGCCAGCAGCACAGTGAGAATCAAATTTCAACTCAAGCTGAAACCATTACTTTAATGGTTTTTAGCCCGAAACCAGTAATCCAACCAAAAAAATGCAGAACGAGATGCAATGAAGATATAGACCTGTATTTCCAAAAGTTTTCTCTCCAAACTGGTTGGGCAAACAACTGAGGTTTTTTTTTTTTGTTTTTATATCTGTCTTTAAGGCTATGATTAGGATAGGATAGGTTAAGATATGAAAGTAGGTGAAACTAGTTTATTTAAATTACCTTTATTTTTCCACCATAACCTTTAAAATGTGGGTTCTTTAAAGACTGCAGTAATTCTTTAAACACTTGAGTAGATTAAAAAACTGAAATGTACTGTGTGTGACAGAGGGTGTGGCGTTGTTTTAACAAACGGTGATCTGCTTTCATTGATTAGATGGATTACTTGGGATTGTGAGAGTGCTCATGAACATTCGAGACTACAAAGTTTATCTCTGGTCCTCGTAAAACCAAGTGATCTCTTTTGGTTAATATTTTTTTTTCTACAAAACCCCCAGACAAGCCTTTTTTGTGATGACGTTGACATTTGTTTGAGAGTTTAAGTTCTTTTGAAAAAGTGAAGATAAACGGTTACAAATGTCTTTTATCTTCATTGTTCAACTCTTTTAAAATCTCCTGATGTTAATGAAGTTAAAAATTCAATGGCTTGCAGTATAAAGATGCGTTTTAGTCTGAATTTACTTTCATGGAGTTCATTATTCCGGGGCCGGGTCGCAGTGGCAACAGCCTCAAACGGGAAGCCCAGGCTTCTCTCACCCTGGCTGCATCTTCCAGCTCACCCGGAAGAATCCCAAGTCGTTCCCCGGCCAGCTGTGCGACATAGTCTCTCCAGCGGGTCCAGGGTCTGCCCCTTGGTCTCCTCCCGTGCCCAAAACACCTCGCCCACGAGGCGTTCGGGGGTTATCCTGACCAGATGCCCGAACCACCCCATCTGGCTCCTCTCGACCCGGAGGAGGCCCCGGAACATGCAGAAGATGACGGAACGGAGTTCATTGTGGTTTTGATGTAAATATGAAGGCTTATGTTTACATTCATTTACCAAATCATGTTCGTCATTGTTAGTACATGAGGGATTGCTGGAGCCAATCCCATGTAGTTTGCAAGTAAGAGGCGGGGTACACCCTATGTAGGTTACCGCGCCACATAAAGACAGACAACCACACGTAAGAAAAATTTGAACCAACCAATCATCATAATGTACATGTTTTTGGCTTTTTTATCTTCCTCAGAAAGAATTTAGCCACCAGTACTCAAATAAAACTAGTTTTTCCCCCCCATCTTTTTTTGTTCTCTTTTGTTGTCATATATTTTTCAAATTTAGCCAAAAAGCTACCAAAACTTTTCACATTGGCTATTCTCAAAATTAACAAGCCCTGCCAAACAGAAACCAGAAGGAAAATGAACCAACTGATCCCATCCAGTGAAATTATTTTTAACCGTCATCATTTTGACACGTTAGAAACTCGACCTCGTCCTTCGGTGTCATCATTATCCAGCTGGTGTTCGTTCTTCATCAACAGAGCAGCTGCGCTCCATCTTGGTATGAAAAGAGAGCAAAGGCCACCGTGCGAGACGAAGAAAGACGGGAAGAAAGGCTGTCAGAAGTTTTCCAGCACAGGAAACCATGTGACCTCTAACCTTGTCGCCTCAACCCCCCTCGCAGTAAGCCCTAAAATAACATGCAGTCTGTGACTCAGCTGATAACCATTAAGCGCTCACCGCCCTCAAGTCCATCTTTTGGCTGGTTGTGTTTTACAAGCTCAGGAGAATTTTTCTGGGATTTAAAAGGGTTTCTAATAAGCTGCAGCACATGTGCACAGATACGAATCCAAACAGAGAAATGCACATGTGAATCATAGGAAAATATTTCACAACATTTTACTGTGTTTTTTAAAAAATTCAAATTAAACTTGATTAGTTTCTATCATTGTTGATTATTGTAATTGAAGCGTTCTAAGTTATTCTTTATTTTTTTTTAACATGTTAATCTTTTAAAGCCACATTTGGAGTTTGCTCTTTTCTTTAGTTTTACAAAAACCAGATCGTTCCTGTTTTCTATTCACTACTAAGATCGACGCTCTAGTTTGGACTTTTCGGGCTTTGTTTTGTGAATAGAGAGCTTTCCACAGAGAGTGATGTGATTAACAGCAGGTTAATTTACAACGAGGAGGTTGTTTCAATGAAAGCAAATGCTTGCTTGTTCTTTTTTCCTGTTCACAGAGCTTTAGATTAAACCACGAGTGGATTCACAAGGGAACACTAACCTGTTGTCATTATTTCAAAATTGATCCAACCTAAATAAATGACCTGAATTTAAAACGGCTGAATTTAGCAGGAATTTGATTAAATGTTGATTAAATTTCAGCTTCTGAAAGATCTTGCATTGAAGATTCAGAGTACAAAATAAAGGACGAATGGTGGGGCGTGTTCACCTTTCAAATCTAAACAGAACACTCACATTAATGATTTGATAGTATGTGCTACTTATAAATTCAAACAGACATTTGAAGGTGTGTAAGTTGGACACAGGAAGATTTTTAGATCTAGTTTTCTGTTTTCAATCTATTGGAACTGCTCCGGAGCTCTGCAAAAATGTATTGCTTCTCGAATATATCCTGATTAATTTTGATATTTTCTTCATGCGTTTTTTGAAGAACTCTGATTGAGTTTTGTATCGCATACATGTTAAAATAGAAGCTGCAAAAATACAGTGATTTTGTTGATTGCTTTGCTTAATTTATCAAAAATAATTCCTTTAATTTCAACCAATCCGTGTAGTCCCTCATTCATCCAGGAGTGATCCATAGTAGAAAAAGTTTAAAAAAAGTCTTCTGGACAGTTTAATTCTTCAACGAGACGATACTATTTTTTTACCTGTTACTCAGGTTAGTATAAATGGATCCAGGTTTCAGTCCATTTCATTCAGATTGAAAATGATTTCCGGATGGAAGTCAAAACGTCTCGTTGAAGAATTAAACTGTCCAGAAGACTTTTTTGAAACTTTTTCTACTTTTTAATTTCAACCACAAAGTTTTACTATTATTTTATCCACGCTTTACAAAACATTGGCTTGTTGAGCATTTTGAAACAAAAAAGTTAACGAGTTGGATCAATTTTTGCATTTACTACCTTGCTTCGTCACTTTTATCTGATTCATCAGTGTGTCCCATTTTTTTCTGGGTGGACTTTATACTTTTGGGACCCAATATCCTGCCAATCAATTCCCTCTGAGCTACTTTTGTGTTAAAGGCCTTTGTACCAGGCCAGGTTTACACAGACAACGTGGTGCACAGTCAAGCTCTGTGTTAACATGGAAACCCCAATGTCTGTTCAGAGGCTTAAGTTTCTGTTCCTTTTTTTCTGTGTGTGCCTGTTTTTGTAGAGAACTTTCTGATGAGAAGAATTCCTGCCTAAGGAGGTTGGAGATAATGCTGACAAATATGTGAGTGAAGATGATGTAATCTGGATGTGTCCTAACTTGGCTTTGCTTATTGTTAGAGGTGTTGTGGTTGAAAGGACACAAAAGGAAATCTGTGTGGTTACCACTTGTTAAAGTTATAAGAACCACTTTTAAAAAAGAAAATGATTATATTACCCACAGTGGGTAGCAAAGTTCAATAAGTCCTTTTTAGTTTTTAATTCCCAGTGAAACAGATTTGAATTGATTTACTAAAAAAACAAACTTGGGTTAAAAGTTCTGAAACCCAGTGACTGATAGGTGACCTGTCGAGAGTCTTTCCAAAAGAGCCACAATAGGTTTCAGAATTTACCGCACCCCAGAAAGGTTTTCAAAGTTCCTGGTTCAAGTTTTTAAAACAACATAAAAAAGAATATTTCAGCTATTTTGTCACTTTAACTACCATTATGTCATGTACCAAATTTACTTTATGCCATTGATCATCCTGATGTTGGTTCGTAGAACTTTTCATGTCCTATTGTGGGTACTTTTCTCTCTATTTAAGAAGAAAGATTTATGATCCTAGGGGCATTGGCCTAGTGGTAGCGATACCATCTTTCAACCAGGAGAACCTGGCTCAATTCCTGCCAAACCCAAGCTGTCCCTGGAACCACAGAAAAGACGAGAAAACAAAGAAAGTAAAGAAGAAAGATTTATGAAACACTTCATGACAGCATTTTGGGTTCTGACTGCAGTGGCTTGGATTAGAATCAGAAAAATAGTGGTTAAGTTTATAGCAAGGGGAAATTGCTACGTGTCTCTACATTCACCTAAACAGATGGTAAAATGTCTGTGACGTCATGTTAAGTCACGATTGTTAAAACAGAAACACACATGCAGGATGGCAAACATGTTGCGCTCACGCTCAGTAGGAGAGGAACATTGGGGCACACGGGAAGGAGGGTGGGCAGTAGGGTTGGGGGCGTAGTGCTGAAATGAGAGAAGCTGAACCAAATCCAAATCTGATTGGTATTCAGAGACTCAGTTTGCCTGCAAGGAGACATTCCTACAGGAGAGGAGGTGATGTGGTGGAGAAAAACAAGGAGTGACTTCACTCCTCAATAAAGAACTACAGCTAATCTCCTACTTTTGTTTCTGCAGCTCAGAGAGAAATCTGTTTGTTGTTTGCTGCTTTTCATGACGTCACCTGTCTGTAATGACCATTACCAGCAGGCAGGAGGAAACACTGGTTTCATAAAGATACAATAACGTCGTTCGTACATGCTGTTATGTTCAACCAATTTAGACATTGGCTCTAAATTTGGATGAATTGGAAAAACATCTAGAAATTATTACGTATGTTCTATTTATGCAATACATGTTGATGCAACTTCAAAGCTATGAGGCCCTGATGTGCTGCACAACCATACTCTACTCTCAATGCCTTGAAAATTTGTCAGACTTGATCATTTTACTTTGAAGACAAACTTTGATGGATACACGAGTTAAATTGGTCTTTTTACAAAGAGTTTTTTTGAGTAATGTATTCATCCCTCAAATGGGAAAATTTCTGTGCTGCATTGCACCACAGCAGGCAGCCATGACAGCATCAATGGTGGGAGAAACAGGGGTTTAGGTGTCTTCTCCCAAGGCTTCTTCTCTTCAATTCGGTGTTTTTAACATTTTTATCTGAATTTTCCATACGGCAACTGAGAGTAGCAAGAAAACCATTCTGCTCAGGATGCTTTATTCGAGCTTAAAGTTGTTTTTTCTCCTGAAATGTATAGAAAAGAAGCCACGTGTGTTCCAATGCTTCCAATCCTTGGTCTGGGACAGTTAAAATGTCTGAGATATTTAGCAGGCGGAGATGTAATTTTATGTACAAATTTGTTTTCTCAGCCTTTTTGTTTTCTTCAAATAAAATTTCAATAAGAAAAACTTTATAAGTTTCATCAGCAGTCTTCTAAAGGACTGGAGTATGTTGCAAGGTCCGTTCCGTAGTCTTCTGCTTATCCGGGGCCGGGTCGCGGGGGCAACAGCCTCAGACGCCAACTGCATCCTCCAGCTCACCCAGAAGGATCCCGAGTCGTTCCCCGGCCAGCTGTGAGACATAGTCTCTCCAGCGGGTCTGCCTCTTGGTCTCCTCCTGGTGGGACGTGCCCAAAACACCTCACCAGGGAGGCGCTCGGGGTGGCATCCTGACCAGGTGCCCAAACCACCCCATCTGGCTTCTCTTGACCTGGAGGAGGAGTTGCTCGACACCAAGCTCCTCCCGGATGGCAGAGCTCCTCACTCTCTGAGTGAGAGCCCAGCCACCCTGCGGAGGAAGTTCATTTTAGGCGCTTTTATCCGCAATCTCATTCTTTCAGTTACCACCCACAGCTTGCAAGTTTTTATCAAATAAATTTAAATAAATAAAGAAAACTCTGAAATTACTGTTTAAAAAGATTAGTTATGGTTTGGTTATAAAAGATAAAAAAAACCCTCTAGACTTTAGTTTGTTTAGTTTGTGTGTTTGACAGTAGATCTCGTCTTTATCGGTTGCAGAGGAGCTTCCCGCTTGTTCATGAAGATGAAACCAACTAAAGAAAGAGGAGAAAAGAGGAAAACGTCGAGATGACAGCAACCCCGCTGGCATAACAAATCAATCGGCTGCTCAGCCAAACATACTTCCTTTAGCTGTCACCTCTTGTTGCTTCCGGCCATGTTGCTACGGAGGAAGTTGTGGGCTGTTGCCGTGATCGTTGGGCTTTTTCTTCTCATGCTTGCAAGTCACAGCATTCAGAGGAGACATTTCCAGCCTCTGCCTTCAGAACTCAGAGGTCCAGCCTCACCTCCAAACAGTAAAACTGGTAAGATAACGGTAATGATCACTGTCATAATAATTAGATTCTGTTATTTTCTGAATCACCTGTGTTGTGTTTCTCTATTCCTGTTTGAATTTGCCCATTAGATTGTTGGGGTGGTAGAATTTGTGAATCTAACTGAACAGTCAGCTACTCTCAGCTTGTTGAGTCTAAAAGTCATGGTATGTTAATGATTGATCTACATCTCATAATTCACTGTTTTGTTTTTCTTCACAGTGGTAATGCCCACAGGTCTCCCAGCCAGCCGTACAGATCCTCCCAGTACAGCAATGCCAGGGACCAAAGAGGAATTGGATGAAGCCGGGGTAGTAAAGCTCGCAAAAGAAGTTGATCCCAGATTCAGGTACTGCACTAAATGTTTTTAGCTCAGTGTTTCTTTATCTACTTTTGTTACGAGCTACAGTCTGACTCTCCTGAACTCTTCCAGGTTGTGTGGTTGCCCAAAGTCTTGTATTGCAGACCTAGATGGGTGGGACTGGTTCAGCCAACGCTACAGTCCAGAGCAGGAGCCCATCGTCCGAGATATTGAAGGCTTTGAGCACGAGGCAATCTACTGGTGGCTGGTGGGAACAAACACTTTCTTTAAACCCTGCAGCTGAACTCTGACATGTGGATTAGAAGTAAAAGTATTTTAATGTTTAGATTATTTTCCCGTAGCTCTGTGAGATAGCTTCAGAATGCAATCTGATTTTCCTCATGAATCAACACCTGATGGAAGAGTTTTTAATCATGTGTAGCTGTTTTTCCGTCGGCAGCATCACAGCAGCTCAGCTCACCTTCGGATTAACCCTCTATGCACTTAAAATAATCACAATCCACAGTTTGTAAAAATGAGACAACAAAACAAACATTCAACAATCAAACTGGACGAAACCTGAGTTTTAAGATTGAAGCACTTAAACAAACCAGAAGAGAAGTTGTCTTTTTAAGGGGGGTTTGTTTATTCTTTCACACCCCAATTTGAAGAACCAAGTCCTGACTCATCTTATTGAAAATCATTACGGTCCATTAATAGGATCCTCCCCAATATCCCGCCCCTATCCGTTCCTCCCTGCTTATATTCATTTGCCAGCGAAACCAGCTGAATCACAAGTCAGACTTTTTTTTCTAGTAATTTAGACTAATCATTAAACTTAAAGAGGGGGTACTGTACTTTTATGGGGTTATAATTTCTATAACAAAGATTAATATGGTAACTTTTGTTTGCTCAGAAATGTGATATTTACCCCCCAAAAAACTTAAAACTGTGTTTGCTTGGTTCCACTTTTAGTTTTGACACTTCGAATTCCCGTCTCTTCTCGGTTGAGGCTTAGCTTCACCCCCCATACTCTATAGACCCTACACCAAATTTTTACAAAACTAAAGGCACGCTTAAAAGTCTTGAATTTTTGTAATATGTAAAGAGGGAATTGTTGGCAGTCCGCATGAGGAGATGAATGTTCAAGTCTTTTTTCTGCATTTATAGATTAAGTCCTGCTGCAAAAACCATTAGTAGATTAAAAGGAGGAGGGGTGCTAATGCTTGCAGTGCACACTCAGCAGTTTTGTGTTTACAGGTTTTGTTATATTGTGCATATTTAGTTGTTTCTATCTCCAGTAGACCTTGCTGAATTCTCCATGCTTGTTTTTATTTGCTCATCAGAGTCTCCAGCTGTCCACCTATGACACGTCATTGAAGAGAGTTCTCACCAAATTATTTACAATCATTCCTCGCCCCACGATGAACACCAAACCCGACCGTTCCGTTTGCCGCAGATGTGCCGTTGTTGGCAACTCTGGCAACCTGCGCCAATCAGGTCTCGGAAAGCTGATTGACTCACACAGCGTCGTTATCCGGTAGTATGAGATATAAGTCGTAGAATCAAACAGATTCACAGCCTTCTCACTCTCTGCCTCTTCTTCCTGTTAGGATGAACAAAGCAGTGACTGCAGGTTTTGAAAACGATGTCGGGAATCGAACTACACATCACTTTATGTACCCGGAGAGCGCAGTGGACGTCAAACCAGGAGTCAGTCTTGTTCTGTTGCCGTTTAAGATGAGAGACCTGGAGTGGTTGATCAGCGCCTTGTCCACCGGAACGATAAAAATGTACTGCAATTCTTTACTGCAAATGTCCTCCATGTCATCACAGAATAGGTTTAAATCTCACTTGTTCATTATTTGATTGGTTTATTTAAATAAATTTCTACTGCAGCATTTTTGTTTCAGTAAACATCAACATAAAAATTCCACAGTTTACGCAAGTTATTTTTTATTCTTTGTTCTAAGGCAGATTTAAATCAATAGAAAATTGGAAATCATTGGATCAATATTGCAACAGGAACTAAAATATCTAAATGGCTTTAATCTATTCATTTTGTGTGTGTGTCATCAACTGTATGTATTTTTATCTTAATCTCGACAACACACACAAAAAGAGTCCTGGAAAAATGACTAACTTTATTTTGACATACTATTTCCATCCCTCAATGGGAAAATTTCTGCGCTGCATTGCACGACAGTGGGCAGCCATAACATCATCAACGGTGGGAGAAATAAGGGCTTAGGTGTCTTCCCCAAGGACACTTAGATGTGAGCTCAGTGGGATTTGAACTGGCTTTTCCCAGTCCAAGGGCAGACCCTTTACCACTGAGCTACCGCCCCCTCCAAATTTGAACCAATGAATGAAGCGATAAAAGCAATTGTGCTGACTGAATGATTTTTGTTGTTTTTGGACTGTTTATTTAACAGCTTTAGCCCACAGCAGCTCACATTTGGTTTGATTTAGTCACAACAACAATAACATGACTCTGTTTTTTAGGACCTACATGAGGGTGAAAGAGCGAGTGGTGGCAGATAAAGATAAAGTGAGTAACCACTTCCACCTGCTCTGCTCTCCTTGCATCAGCTGGGTTATTTCTAAAGCAAGCCTCTCTCTTTGCTGGCGTTTTTTTTTTTTAAGATAAGTGAGCTCAAATTTCTCTGAACTTTTACTTTTTTCTAAAGAACTGTTCCGCAGTGCATTATTAGCATCTTTCAAGTGGAGCAGCAAATGAATGATGCTGTTGCACTCATGTTTTTTGGACCAGCAATCAAGAAAGCACCTAGAGATTTGACTTTGTGCAAAGCTTTGCAGAATGGAAAAACAAATAATTAGAACAAAACCCACAAGAAGGCTCCTACATCGCCATCAGTGATCAGGATCATTATTGCTGTTTTTAGTGGTAATAAATAAAGCAGAACAAGATTATATAACAGCTGAAAACACCTGAATCACAATCTAGCTTGTTCAGGCTGTACTGGAGTGTGTGGACATACCAGCTGATTCCAGTATATTATGCACATCTTAATTTGACTAAAAGCGATTCTTTGAACACTGCTTTCTTTAACATTTTTCAGTCCAGGAAAAAAGATGTTTTTCTGAGAGTTTTTAGCAAAAAAAAGATGTTTTCAAATACTAGGTATATATTAATTGTATTTTAAAAAAATATGTTTATCTTGCTCTTTTTGCGCTAACAAATAAGGTGGAAAATTTTAAGTACTTAGGATCAACAGTCCTGAGCAATGGAGAGAGTGGAAAAAAGGTGAAGAAGCGTGTGCAGGCAGGCTGGAACGGGTGGAGAAAAGTATCAGGTGTGATGTGTGATAAAAGAGTTTCAGCTAAAATAAAAGGGAAAGTGTACAAAACCGTGGTGAGACCGGCCATGCTGTTTGGTCTAGAGACAGTAACACTGAAGAAAAGACAGGAAACAGAGATGGAGGTGGCAGAGATGAAGATGCTAAGGATCTCTCTGGGCGTGACCAGGATGGATAGGATTAAAAATGAGTATATCAGAGGAACAGCACATGTTAGAGGTATTGGGGATAAAGTCAGAGAAGCCAGACTGAGATGGTTTGGACGTGTGCAGAGGAGAGAGAGAGTACATCGGCAGAAGGATGCTGGATTTGGAACCACAAGGAAAGAGGACTAGAGGAAGACCAAAGAGGAGGTTCAAGGATACAGTGAAGGAAGACATGAAGATAGTTGGTGTGATGCAGCAGATAGGGTTAGATGGAAGAAACTGATTTGCTGTGGCGACATCTGAAGGGAAATGCCGAAAGAAGAAGAAGTAATTTTATAATTAAGTTTTTATGTAGGTTCACAAAGGCACTTGATCAGCAGTGAACAAGGCATTTTGACAACACATATGCAGTTGTGCACCCGTCGCATCAGTTGTGTGCAACCTCCGTTTATATCAAAGGGAAAATTGAGACTAAGAATTTTATTGAATCATCTGTATCTTTGATTGTTCTCACTTCTCATTAAAGTGATTATTGTTTATGTTCAGGTGCTGGTGGTGAATCCGGAATTTTTTAAGTATGTTCACGATAACTGGACTGAGCATCATGGTCGCTACCCGTCCACCGGCATGATGGCAATCATCTTTTCCCTACACTTCTGTGATGAGGTAATCTTCTCTAGTTTGAGGATCACTTATTTCTATATGTTTTGTAGCCTTTCATAATCTTAATTTAGATGCGGTGTGGGATATGGGCCACACATTTCCTATAGCCCATTCTGTAGCTTTCCAAACTGCTAAATTCATGACTGAGTTGTAGGGAATACTGAAACCTTCCCAGGCTACTTAGCACGAGATAAGTGGGAACACCCTGTACAGGTCACCAGTCTGTTTATTAAATTAATTTAATAATCCTCTGCCGGGGAAATTCAGCCATTCAGTAGCACTCCCTGAGCAGTCAAACAGAGAGCTCCTTACATCTTCTTAACAGCTGGTAAGTGGTGCTGCGGTGAGTGGGGTGGAGTTGAACAGTCGCTTGGTGGAACAGCCGTTTGGTGAATCAGAGCTAAAACACCTGCTGGATGGACATCACACTCGATGATTGCCTCTGCGTGGGGCGGGACGTTGTTTACCATGACAACAATATTCGAAAGCTCCCGTGGCTCATAATAATTTCTTCAAACTAACCACTAAGAGCTCTTCATCTTCAAAGAAACTCACATCCTCCTTCACTGTGGTTGGAACAACATTGTTTGCTGCAGATTCTCTGACCACACAGAGACAGACCAGCAATCAAGTGCTTACTCATACTCACGAGAAGTTTAAATCTACTAAATAAGCCTAATTTTTTTGTATTTGGTGAATTTTTAGTAGCCTGACCAAAAAATACATGAACAATCAAGTTTTCAAATAGAAAACATAAACATTATATTCATCTTTTCTATTGGATAACACCTCTTGCTTTTGCCACGAGGCATCTTTATTGTTATGTTGTGTACTCTGTGTGCAGGTGTCTGTGTTTGGATTTGGAGCAGACGAGCGAGGGAACTGGCACCACTATTGGGAAGAAAACCGCTACGCCGGAGCCTTTAAGAAAACCGGAGTCCATAATGCAGAATACGAGATGAAAATCATCCGTAATATCGCCAAATCAGGCAAAATAAGTTTACACATCTGACTCGAACATTCGGCGGTAGCATCTGAACCACTGACAGACTCTTGAAAATGATCTGTAACTGCAAATCAATTAACCAGCTAAAAGTTCCAGAGTTCAGCCACCAGACTGGCCTTTATGACTCCGCTGACCACCAGCCGGGCTGACTGATTGTTGCACATGCATCTGCCCTCTGGCACTAAACAACCAAATCTGAGCCAGCTTTGTAGTTTTCTTTTTGATTTCGGCTGGGGAGTTAGTTAAACAGGAGTCAATTCTTCTCTTCTAATAAACACCGCATTTGCCTTGAGGAACGAATCCAAACATACTGGACTAAAACACTTTTTTGTTGGAACATTCTTTATGCCTGTGGACATGAGGGGAAGGATAGATAATCTTTTCAGCAGGGATCGGTTATATTTTCTGTGCTAGTTTTAATACAATTTCTTTTTTTTTTTTTTTTGTTTTTTTGGGACCCTCCACTGACCGGTCGCCGTCTACATCTGAAGGGATTGAACACAATAAGTTTTGCTCAGAGTGAGAAAGACGCCTAAATGTTTTGTATCATTTTTTTATTGAAGTTTCTAGATGTTTTACAAGTACAAACTCTTTATTTTTTAATAAAAGCACTTTGTCATGAGGAAAAAAACATTTGGATGTTGTCATACGATTAAGTTTGCTTTACTTTCTGTATGTTTTTGTCTTTTAATTAAAGCGGAACGCTCTCCGTCCTGAGCCAGAGATCAGAAAGAAAAGTTTCTGAATGTAAATGAATATTTTTGGATTTAACCACATGTGGAAGAAGGAATATGTGATCATTTCAGTTTATTTTTTCTTGAAATGAAGAAGTACTGTACGCTTTTATATCGTCTTGACCCCAGTAAAGGACTCTCAACACCATTTTAGAATTTTTTTCTTTAGTAATCGGCAAAGATACTAGACTTTTGAACAACATATGCAAGTATTTCTGTTTTGGTTCCCATTTCAGCAGGTCAAAGTAACAAACATGAAGAAAAGAAACTTCATTTGAATTATTTAATAAAACTTAACATGAACAAGTCAAACATCCAACAGGACCGGTGAGCTTTACAAAGATGTTGCAGGATGATTAAATCCATCCAAAAAGTAACCAGACACAAAAGAAAATCCTTCTTTCTCGGCAGGTGGAGGTGAAAGCTGGCATACCTGCTCTGAATGTATGAAAACACTTTCTGATTGTCGTCATTGTGTCTGAATGTTGGTTTAAATTGTGAGTTTCAGAACATTTTCACACAAATTTGTTACAAATATTTTGCATTAATGAGCTTTGATCTTAGAGCTGCAAGGTGGTGTAGGTCAGTATGATGGAGGCTGGGGGTGTGGCTTGAAACATTGACCTTTCTGTGTGGAGTTTGCACGTTCTCCCAATGTATGTGTGGGTTTTCACCAGGTACTCTGGTTTCCTTCCACTCTCCAAAGACATGTATCAGGTTGAGTGGCCACTGAGAAATTGCCCCTAGGAATGAGTGTGTGTTTGGATGTTTGTCTGTGTGTGTGGGCCTGCAACAGAGTGGCGAACTGTACTGCACCTCTCGCCTGAAATCAGCCAGGATAGGCTACGACATCAATGCGGTTCAGCAGATAAATGAACCTTTTCATTTGTGCCTTTTATCCATAGAATAGTGTAACTTGTGTAGATGGAACTCAAAGGTTTACATCAGCTTCAAATCATGAGCAAATAACCCAGTTACTTACACTGACTGACTGAGTTAGGTTTTTGTTTTTACTCCTTAAAATAAACCAAGTCTCCTTTAAGGAATTAAATAAGGGAATGGTTTTGATGTTCATGAACTCAGACCTACACATCTGTGTGAAACTGTCCTGAGAGTCAGAGTCCAGGCTGCATCTTTTTTTCCTTCTTTATCAATCTTAACCCTACAATCAAGCCTTGATTTTCGAAAATCTTGGTTTTTGATGGTTTTGACAGTTAAGAATGTGAATTTCAAAATGTCTTAACAAATGGTCAAATAAGACATCAAAAACAACATGTGAATAATATTTTAGTGAATATTTCATTTGAAGCAGGCTGGGGTCTCTCTAATGAAGCCTCTTTAGAATCAGATTTTCATCTCGAGCAGGGGTGTTAAACTCATGGTGGCCAGAACAAAAACTCAGTTATAAATCCCCTTTTTTCTATTCTAAATTTTTTATCTTTGGATTTTTTTAGTTGGCAGTGGTTTATGACTCAGCTTGTGGACACAGCCTGAACACTGATCACTACAGATCTGTATTATCTTTACATATTTGTTTGACTGCAAACATTTGGGCTACATCGATCAAACTATTTTGTGGTATCAGCCCGCTAAAACTGGGGGTAATGGGATTAAATAATATTCATCGTTTTAAGATAAACCAGATTATCTTAGTATTTCCAAAGAACTGCATTCCTTGGAATGTTTACAATTATGAACAAAGAAATGATTCCTGGTAAAACACTCATATACACAGTGATTCAGAATTTGCAGAACCACAATGATAATATAACCCTTTTAAATGTTTTACAACACAAATTGTTCTGGTGCTACATGTTTAAAGATGGTATATTACGCCGGAACAACTTTTTGGAACTTTTACCATTTTTGAATGTTACTTCCACATTAAAAAGAAAAGATAGTTTTCTAATTCATTCGTTCATGTTTGAGTCATTTGTGAGCACTAATGTCATGTGTTTGGATATTTTTCAAATACTAACTTGTTTTTGGCCATGAATTTTGTTCTTCACCACACCCACAAAGGAAAAGAGGGAGTCTCTATAACCCCTTTCTTAATCCCTGATTCAGGCACTTTTGAGTTTTAATTCAAAACTCTCAAGTCAACCAAGGAGTGATCTAAATACCTTTAGGCTTGTTTTCTTTACTAGGTACCATTTATTGGGCCGGGCCAGGACACAGCCCTTACGTTTGAGACCCCTGATCTAGAGGCTGATTGTATGCATATTAAATAGCTGAAACAAGCCTTGTGCTTTCTTGCAGTTTTCTTGTTGGAGGCCTTATCTAATAAAAAACATCTGTGTAAGCTTTTAAAAAAAAAACAAAAAAAAAAACACTTTACTTTGTCCTGGAAAACTCTGTGTTAGGAACACAGGGAAACATCCAGTGTGTCATAAAACTGGTTTATAGAGTTCATCCTGAGCCAGATTAAAGATGTGAATGCATGTTTTTACACTTTGCAGACTTGGATGGTTGACATTGGCTTTTACTTCTTGTATGTTAAAAAAATATTTGTTATTTTAATTCCAAAGGTATTAATACAAAATTTGCATTTTAGAATATTTTTGCCAATGTTATAAGAAAGTTCAAATCAACACCAATCAATCACCTGCTTCTAATTGTGGCCTTATTTTAAATGCAACGTGTGCGAGATCAGCACAGAAAATGTCATACACCCGATGTATGTACAGATTTAATGCAGCTTGTGTTTGGATTTTTGTCCCTGATTAGTTTTAGAAGATTAGCTTGTCTAGATGCCAACAAACGGAACGGAAAAATACAGAAAATGTCATAAATTTCCACAACTTTCACTCTGAATAAAAAAAAAGACCTGACTTGTGTCTTTATTTTAGAGAAGATGTGAAAGGAAACTTTAAAACTTTAAGACGTTGGTCAATTGTAGTTTTTAAATGCAATAGGTCTTTTTTTAATGGCAAAATTTTGCTCATTTTGAACATTCTCTAAGTGGTTTCTTATCACAGACAATTATGTTTAATTACAATAGTTTAAAGTATTAAGAAAATCTGATTAAACTATGCAGAGTTTTTTCCAACCTCTAAAAAGGCCCCACTGCAAAATTTTAGCATTTCCTTTAGCTTTGTAATCTGGCTTGACATTCTTATTTCCAGCGTTTATTTGGACAGTTTGGTTACACAATCAAGCAAAATGTTGGACACGAGGAATAAACTATTTAAATGTGCTGAAATGCGTGGTGAATATTTTGGAAAGTATTTGTGGGTAAACTTTATCCAGAGCGAGTTTTGCTGAGAATAAAGTTAATTCCTCTTTCCATTTGTGGTTAGATGATGTTTGGTAAATTCTAACCGTATTACATCAAATTTGGATTAAAAAAAAAAAAAGAAGTAGAAAGTCTCATAATTGTGTTTCTTTGCAGAGAAAATGGTTTGTGCTTTAAGTTTAATTATGTTTAAGTGAGGTCAGTCATAGCAACGTCCTGGACTTCCTTACTTGGCCCGGACAACCGTTTTACAATCGTTTCGATGACACCAAAATTTACCACACATTGACCGGAATAATGCTGCAAACTTGTCTCATTAGTTCATTTTTTCATAACAATGTTGCTCATTTCAAAGACAAACAGACGTTACAAAGATCAACCATCATTTTTTGTGCTACATTTGTGTCTCTGAGAGAAATATCTTGATATGTCGGAATATTGTGATATAAAGATACAGCAGGAATAATTAATAATTAATCAATACACCGCTTGGCATATGCAGAGTTATTGTGCTGTGATGCACAATAAATGGAACAAACGGGTCTTATCTTAAACTTCTCCTCTTCTTGACTCCTGCTTGTGTCTAATTTTATGTGCACTTTTTTCAAAAATAAATGTTTACCTGAATTTAGAGCTTTGGTCTTGATATCCCAAAATTTCTAGAAAGTAATGTTTGGAATGCATGGACACGTCCAAATCACATATTTTAATAAATAAGTTTTTTAAAAAAGTCTTTGTTGGAGTTATTGTTCTATCCTGTGTGCTTGCTCTGTTTTAAACTAGCCTTTGAGAAAAAAATCGAATGAAAATGCAATCCTTCAGTCTTTAAAGTTCTGCTTGCGTCAGTTCGTCTCCTTGACGACATTAGGTGACCAGACCCAAATAAAAGTAATATGTGGCCTCGACTCTTCACTCAAAGGCAATCCATTACGTTTCCATGGTAACAAAAGGCATGAAGAACACTGGTTTCTGTGACAACGCTGACTGGACTGTGATCACGTGAACCTGAAAATGACCCAGAGATCCTGAGAACTGAGTTTAGACCACATCGGAAAGCTAAACATCTGAACTTGTGTTGATGTTTGATCTGAATCTCCTGAGGTCCAGTTTCTGACTTCAAAGGTTCCAACGTGATGAAGATTTGTGTTTAAAGTCACGCTGGTCCCAGTTCTGGTCAATCAAAGAGTAACTGGACAAAGGAAGATGGAAACAAACCTCTCTGATCTGGTTCATCTTCTACGTAACCATGCTGTGTACAAAGAGAAGAATTTTTGTTACATGCCTCATTAGTGTACCAATCAGATTCTCAGACGATGATACGTACCCACCAATCACTATCCTCCTGACCCAGGACCACTAAGATCTGACCCTCAGAGAAGCTCAGCTCATCGTGATGGTCAGCCTGGCAGTCATACAGAGCCTGAGCCCTCCGATTGGCGGAACCCCTCGGCTAAAACACACAATATCAACATTTAAATCGAAAAAATTCTGCAATATTTTTTATTTAATACATCTTAACACATTTTAAAATAAAAAATTATGTTCTTTTCACTGTGTGCCTCATGGCTTTAGTCTTTCTCTAAAATTACTCTGGACGTTTTGTTGCTGTTAAAACTTCTCACCAATGATCTGCGAGGAAGTGGCTGTGGAGCGGGGCCTCTGCTGTCACTCTCAAAGCTCTGAGAGCGATGATTTGAGGGAGATCCATTGGGCGCAGCTTTACTGGTAGCATTTAGAAAGTGGGAGGTGCTACTGTCGCTTTCAGCTCGACGAAAACCTAGAAGAAAAAATAGATGTTAAATGGAACATATCCCTTTTCTGCTCCTCCTCATTTAGGTTTACCTAGTTAGTTTGTTCTGTTATGTTTTTTTTTGTTCTGTTACGTCATAAGTTTTCAAAGGAAATGATCATAGAAGGAGAAACAATGGCTGATGGGATTATTGCACACATTGATATAAAAAGTAGACACCACATTGGCTGCTGCGGTGTGAGCAATACAGCAGCATCTCGGACCGGTAGTTTTACATACAGACAAACCAAAACTGCAGTGATAGATTAAATGCCCGAGCACCGTGTGGCATATTCTTGTTCTAATCAACGGGTCATTGAAAGCAAGTCTCAGGGATTACTTTTGCATTAGATTTGGATATATTGTGTCAATTTAATTGTATTGCATTTGTATTAACAAACAAAATCTTTGCAGGATAACTTTCTGTTTACTGCAGGGGCCTATCTACAAAGGCCAGGTTTAGATTACTACTGTCATGAGAATAATACTGGAAAAATAAAATTATGCTATTGAAATATAACATCTTTTATGCCTCATACCTACACCACTAACTTTACAATAGACATGACAAAACATCCAACCAGAGAATTGTGAATTTGCAAAGTCAAGTGTGTTTTTGTCTATGGTTGCACAGGTTAGAAACAGGAACGGGGTGGGTGGCAAGTATCTCATTTGCATTCAAAGGGGAAAATACTCAATATGCATATATAATTTAATAATTAACATATAATTTATAAAAATATAAATGAGTAATTTCGGACTAAATCTGTTGCTAAGAAAAGTGTTCCTTAACTTTTGATTGTATTAAAGCTCCAAACTATTTTCACAAAGACCTTTTCTGCTCCTTTTTGCTCTAACATTTAATTTGTCACTAATAAAAGGCTGTAAAATTGGATTCAAACAATATGCATACATTTTCTACAGATAGAAGTAGGCAGGAAATACCTCTGTCTGGTCGTTCGTTCAAGGAGCTGAGAGGAGATGCTGGTCTGGATACACAAAAACACATTTACACAGAGACATAAAAAAGAAAAGGAAAAACCGTTATTTTGCCTTTTAAACTCTTGGACATGTAATTTAACTTTTTACCACCAGAGGTCATTGTTGCTTCAACTCAAATTGAATAAACAAATAAACAAATTTAAAATTTAAAACTAAATACTCATTAAAGAATAGCCAATTTGATCAAAATCAGATAACGATACAAACTTTTAAACAACTCACTGATAGTATGTTAGAGTAACTAATATGATCAATAAAAATATTCATAGGCAAAAGCTTTCCATCCACAAAGTGAAATCCAAAAAGCCTAAAAATTCCCTGTGACATTAAAATCCTGCAGCGATGGACCATGCAAACATAAAGATGCAACGCAAACTAGGTTATAGAACATTGCAGAGCCCTGTATGTTTATCTGACCTTCCACATGTTGTGTCTACTGTACATGATGATTGTGTTATCTTTGTGGGAACAACTGTTAACCTGTTCTCAAGCTTCTAACAGTAAAGAGACCACAAAGTGGAGGGAAAAAAAACATGCAATTACAGGCATTTTTTGAATGGAGCATACAAAGCGTTTGTGCAACAAAAAAATGATGTATTTGACTTATTTGTGTGATTGAAAAAGTCGTGCAATTCTGCTTGTGATACTCACACACACTTTTTAAATGATGAATCTTGACCGCTGTAATTCCTAGGACTAGCTGGCAACCCAAAATCTACACACACACACACACACACATAAAAAGTTAATAAGGGTGTACATTGACAGAATGATGGCCGTGCTGCAGTAATTGCAGATGTTACCATGCTTATTAGACTCGGAGCAGGTCCTCTTGTGCCTGATGGCAATGGGAGGAGGAGTAGTCATCTTCCTGTGTCCCGTCATTGGAAAGAATACTTCACCCTCTTCTTCATCGTCTTCCTTTACGCCATCTCCTCCAGGGGGAGGTGGTGGAGGAGGAACACAGGGGACTAGTTGATAAAGGGAGGAGTGTCAGATTAATTATTATGCTCTTGACAAAAAGGGAGGTTTTAATTTTGCTCCAGTTTCATTTGAATTTGAGTTAAACACCGCCTGGTGAAGATAAAACAGAGGCTGGGCGATTGTAGCCCTGAGGCCATGTGTGGCTCATGAAACCTTTTAATCAAACATAAGGTCATTATTACGTTTCATTTCATTGTCCACCACTTTTCAGGGGCCAGGTCGCAGGGTCAACAGCTCAAGCTCACCCGGAAGGATCCCGAGGTGTTCCTCGGCCAGCTGTGAGACATGGTCTCTCCAGGATGTCCGGAGTCTGCCTAAGGGTCTCCTCATAGTGGGGCATGCCCGAAACGCCTCACCAGAGAGGTGTTCAGGAGGCATCCTAACCAGATACCCAAACAATCCCATCAGGCTTCTCTCAACCCAAACAAGCAACGGTTCTACTCCATGTTCCTCTAAGATGGCAGAGTTCCACAATCTATCTCTGAGTAAGAGCCCAGCCATCGTGCGGAGAAAGCTCATTTCGGTCGCTTGTATCTGTGATCTTGTTCATTTGGTCACCACTTACAGCTGGTGACCGTAGATGAGGGTAGGATAGGGTTGGTTAAGGTTATTCAGTTAAGGTTATTCTATCAGGATATCAGCTCACCCTTGACTCGTGGTGGTAACGGTGGAGCTGGAGACGACGGCGGAGGTGGAGGAGGACTAGGAGTAGAACCAGCAGGACGACTGTGAAGCTCCATGGCCATGGCTAACCTCCTCCCCACACTGAGAAGACCTCCAGCTGGTGCTCCAGAGGAGGCTGGATTGACGGAGGAGGACGAAGAGATGGACTGATTGAAGCAGAAAGGACGGGATGAGAAGGAGAAGGAAGGAGTGAACGTGGAAGATGATGAAGATGTGGAGCGTTCCTTTTTTGTCGGACCATTCTGGAACAGACAAGAATCACAAGTTAATCATAACAAAAATACATTTGGTATAAAAATAAATATTCTACACGAGAAAAACTCTCATATGTTCAGTTAGTTTTGCAAAATCAAGCATAATTTGGTCTCTTTAAGTTATAGATTTCACTCAGAAAAAGAATTTCTTCACATAAATTAAATCCTGTCATGAAGTCAGAAAAATTTTGTCAGTCATGTGGTGTGACGGCTGCATTGGTGGATAATGAAAACTGTTCATGAAACAGTTTTGTTTTGATAAAAGGTACCTTCTCATCAAAGTCATCATCACTATCATACAGATCATCATGGCGAAGTCTCCACTCGTATTCCACATGGACGTGATGGTCAAACTGGTTGGACTGGGCCTGCTGCAGCTGTATATCAACAAGAACATAGTGACTTTTTTTTTCATTTTGGTCTTATTCAAACTAATATTTCCCAACCGGTCCTGAATGTGAATAAAATGTTACTTTAAAATTAGGTGCAATGACTCACCAGTGCCTCACAGTGGCTGTGCTTTAACCTGCGGCTCACATCAAGCGGAGTTTCTCCCAACTCATTCTCTGCAACACAGAAATAAATTATTTGATCATATAATCACCTATACAATTTTATGAATTTCTTGTGTGTGTTTTTAGAATTTAAAATCCTCTGTTTGATAGCTAGTAAAGTCAGAAATGATTCTACAAAAGATGGTCAGCTTTATTTTTAATTTCCTCTTCCAAACTATTTGATCTATCACCACATCACTAACTGTCCTATTCTAGCTAGTCAGAAGATCAGAGGAGGGAAAGAAGGAGCGGTACATTTCCTTAGGTCAGGTCCGTACAGATCCCCAGTTTGTTGTTTATTTACAGTTTGTCTTCCTCTTCCATCTAACCCTATCTTCTGCATCTTCTTCGGTCACGCCAACTATCTTCATGGCTTCCTTCACTGTATCCATGAACCTCTTCTTTGGTCTTCCTCTAGGCCTCTTTTCTGGTAGTTCCAAATCCAGCATCCTTCTTCTGATGTACTCTCTGTCTCCCCTGCACATGTCCAAACCATCTCAGTCTGGCCTCTCTGACTTTATATCCAAAACCTCTAACATGTGCTGTTCCCTTAAAATACTCATGTCTAATCCTGTCCATCCTGGTCACTCCCAGAGAGATCCTCAGCATCTTCCTCTCTGCTTCCTGTCTTTTCCTCAATGCCACTGTCTCTAGACCAAACAGCATGGCCGGTCTCACCACGGTTTTGTACACTTTCCCTTTCATTTTAGCTGAAACTCTTCTGTCGCACATCACACCTGATACTTTTCTCCACCCGTTCCAGCCTGCCTGCACACGCTTCTTCACCTCTTTGTTGATTGTTGATCCTAAGAACTTAAAATCTTCCACCTTCCTTGTATCTTCTCCCTGTAACCTCACTTTTCCATTTGGATCCCTCTCATTTACACACATGTACTCTGTCTTACTCTGACTAATCTTCATTCCTTTTCTTTCTAGTGCGAACCTCCACCTCTCCAGCTTTTCCTCGACCTCTTCCCTTCTCTCACTACAGATCACAGGTTGTCTATGTGTGCATATTACTGAGTTGCAAGCCTGTGTGTGTATTATTGATGTTTGAGTGTATTTGTGAGTTTTTATTAATAACATGTGTGTACTGCTGATGTGTATGAGTGTGTTACTGATGTGCATGTGTATTACTGATGTGTATGCTGGCGTGCGCTCTCAGCAGCAGCTTCACACAGTCACTCTTGTTGTGCAAGCAGCTGTAGTGCAGCGCCGTGTTCCCTGCTGACGTTTGAACGTCCACATTAGAGCTGAAAGAGGAACAAACACACAACTAAACATGTTGGTGTGAACACAAAAAAACACACTGAGCTGTGAAACACTCACAGCAGACTGACCAGTTCTGAGCCAGGAAATCCAGGATATGCAGGGACGTTCTATCAGCCAATAGGACGGCTAGATGAAGAGATGTTTCTCCTTTCTCCTGTTGGCAGATAGAAAATTAAATGATGTCTTCTAAACATCTAGAAGTACTCTATGGGCACACTGCCATGGTTTAAAATGAATGTGTGTACCTGAATGTGTGTGTGTAACGGCTGGCTGAGCTCAGCTTTCTGGGCATACAGCTGAATCAGTGTGTAGATGTCACAGGTTTTGGTCGCTTCCTGCAGGCCGAGTCGCAGTGCTGCAGCTGAGCTGTGACTCCTTCTCACAAAATGAACATCCTGGTACTTGGACAAGATGAAATCTTTACGTTCCGTCCTGCAGGTGCAAGCAGAAAAATTTATTAGAAAAAGTTATCTCAAACCGTTTCTGAGATAAGCCAGCTGTTTGGAGATGTGTCTCACATGTGACTGTGCTGGGATGGCTTCAGGGACGGACTCAGCAGGTTCGCCTCCAAAATTTCATTAAAACCAGAGTTGCCAACATTTCTGGCCAACTGGAAGACAGAAAGCTACACCTTATCACTACACTATCCTCTATTTAGCAAAAACGCGTACATTTCATATAAACTTTCAAACCTAAAAGCAAGATAAACTGAGGACCCCATTTTCTGATAGGATGTTCTGCCTTGAGTTTTATTTTGGGGTCTAGAAGTATCTTAGAAAGAAACTCTGTTTCTCCTTTCATTCAGCAGACAAAGTTCTATTTACTGTTCTTTTTTCACTAAAAATTTCTCCTTACCAGCAGATCAGATGTCCCCAGACTGTCCAGACTTAAAGACTGAATTCTGGAGACGTGCACGCCCATCTCTCGGTGGATTCCGGAACACTCGATGCACGTCAAAATCCCCAAGTTTGTGGAAAGCCATCCAGGGTCTTCAGAAAGAAAAAAAAGTCTCACATTAACAATAAAGTAGCATAAAATTAGAATTAGTTTTGTCTGTTTCTGTCATAAAGTTGCTGTCAGATAACAGCTGATGAATAAATGGACTTTACTTATATAGCGCTTTCTACCTGCGTTGGTACTCATCGCAGCTTTACATTGGCACATGTTCACCCATTCACAAACAAATTCATACCTGATGGTGGAAGCTACCATGCAAATTAAAAACCACCATCAGGAGCAATTGAGGTTTCGTGTCTTGCTCAAGAACACCTCAACATGAACTCTGGGTGAGGGATCAAACCGGTGACCCTCAGGGTACAGGACTGTCACCCTACCCACTGAGCCATCCTTCCCCGTAACGGATGATCGAATATTAACGATCATCTCTCTTGGCATTTAGTTGGACTGGTGTAAATGTGAGTTTCTAAAGTTTACCTGGTGCTCCACAGTCACAGCAGTTATTATTTCCAGGCATTCGTCGGATGTCTTCAGTAATAGCCCGGGTCAGATCTTCCACGCTGCTTTCCCCACCTTCATCTCCTTTCATCAGCCCATCCAGAGCCATGCTGAGTGCCGCCTGCTTACTGTTACTGAGGACTGAGATCCACCTAAACATCACAGGACATTTATTACCACACCAAATTATTCAAATCAGTTGGGAAAATAAGTACTTTAGAGGAAGCTGTTGGGAAAAAAATTCTTCATTTGTTTTCTTTGTCTTTCCTAAAAAATATAGTCATCAAATCTCTTGTCTTTTTTACTGAAAATGCAATTAACTGTTGTGTTTTCACCTGCATGCAAGACGATGTTTTTTTCAAGTTTGCATTTATACAGAAATTGCGTATTTATTTATTTATTTAGTTTTTAAAAAGATGTGTAAGTAGCCTCTTAGATTCAATCTGGACAAATAAGCTTTCTCCGCTGGGTGGCTGGGCTCTCATTCAGAGATCGGTTGAGGAGTTCTGCCATCTGGGAGGAGCTCGGTGTCGAGCAGCTCCTTCTCAAGGTTGAGAGAAGCCAGATGGAGTGGTTCAGGCATCTGGTCAGGATGCTCCCCGAGCGCCTCGCTGGTGAGATGTTTTGGGCACATTCCACCGGGAGAGGACCAAGAGGCAGACCCTGGCCATGCTGGAGCTGGTCGGGGAATCACTCGAGATCCTTTTGGGTGAGCTGGAGGATGCAGCTGGGCTGAGAGAAGCCTGGGTATCCGAACTCTGGCTGTTGCCCCCGCGACCCGCCCCCGAGACCCGGCCCCCGTATAAGTGGAAGACAATGGAACGGAACATTTAGGAGCTGAAGTAGGTGAAAGTGATTTTTTTTTTTTGTGTTTTTTTTTTTTTTTTTTATTATTAATATCAAAATGCTTGAAGTTCAGCAAAAGCAAATCAAAATTATAATTAAGTATTTTATTAAGCATTTTAACTTTTTTTTTATTATTTATTTATTTCTAACTTGCAACTTTCTAACTTTCAGACTCTGTTAGAAAAGATTTCGGACTCACGCCACACACTCCGCCTCATCCTCAGCCAGGAAATGATACGTCCGATTATCTGGAAGAAACAAAAACTTTTACTCATCGTCATCATCTTTTTTTTATTTAATGTATTTCTGTTTTTGAAAGTCTCCTACGAGAAATGAGATCAAAACATTTCTTGTCCTCCACGCTGGGTTTCACTTGGCAGGTGAGGAGGTTGAGTCTGGTTGGAGGTTTGTTTGGCTTAAAAGAAGAAGAGAGGCCAGTAAGTAAGATTCAATCAATCAAACAAACCTTACTTAAGGGTCAGAGTTGAAGAAAAACAGGGGGACAAAAACTGGTTGAAGGAGTTACAGTCATTAAATTATGAGATTAAGTCTAAGTTTAAAATATGCATAACTAGGATACAAATCTTGGTATTAAAATGATCTGAAAGATCTGGTTTGTTTGTGTCATTTTGTGTGTTTTAGAACAACAGCTAAAAAATGGCAATTTAATTAGAAATTAATAGGATTAATTAAATAAAATCCAACGATCTATTCCATTTTTTGTTTATATTCGAGTTTATGCAATCATTCTGGAATTTGAATTTCAACACATGTCTCCAACAAACTGGTGACCTGTCCTGGCTCTACCCCGCTTCTGGGATAATATCAAGATAGAAACCCACAATTTCTGTTAGGCGAAGTTTTACAGAAGAATACATCATGTTTTAATATCAATTTAAAGATTTTGCAGAACAAATTAAGCGATTGTAGAAAGATTTATCTTGTTTTTGAGCCAAAAATATTTCAGTAGTAAATAATGTAGTGCTTTTAATGAAGCACAAAGACATTCACATATTGTATTTATACTTTCTGCGTGTAAAAAATATTATATAAAATTATGTTGTAAATATTTTACGAGAGGCCAGTTTTTGGCTCGTGAACATGCATTTTTACATCCCTCACAATGCATCCACTTTAGGAGAACTTCTTACAATTTTAATGCAGTGTGTTTAATGCAGACAAACACTCAAACTCACAGTAGCATGCGCGATGGTTAGGTAACAGTTGTGTGCTGAACATTTCCTCTTCTGCCACATTTTTCTCAACCTGGAGTTCGAACACATGCAAAGTAATAATACAAAATAACCATTTTTCATGCATCTAATTTTGTTAGAATAAATACGCATGAAAAAAATTAACAAAACTTAACTTTCAACCTTTGAAAGTTGGAGAACTGTTGGTTCTCCATTAAAACCATTGTGTTCAGAGCCATTTTGCTATTGAAATGTATCCAGAAAGTGATTTTGTGTGTGTATTTGTTCACCCGTCACTCTTTTTGTAGAGGAATCCTGATCTCTCAGTCCCATACTGTTTGTCTCCCAGCTGCTGATGCATGTTGTACACTTGTTTAGGTAAGGTTTCCTACACACACACACAGACTTATTGATCACCTGTCCAACTGTCTCATAATGCCAGTTTTTGTGAAGGTGTGTTTCTGACCTGTTCGGTATGAACAACCGGTCTCAGCTGATCTCTGAGAGAACACAGCTGCCTTTTCTCCTCTTCCTGACGCTGCTTCACCTGCACAACAGACAATAACTCAACCATCAATCCATTTATTCTTCTATCAATCTATCTATCCACTTATCCTTCAAAGCACAAACCAATAAAACTGAAGAAAATCTAATCATTGAAGATAAAATGTGTTGAAAATCTCAGCTAGGTTTTAAACAAACTCTTGTCACTTTGTCCATTTAATCCCTCGTTCATCCAGGAGTGATCCATCATAGAAAACGCTTCAAAGTTGTCTTTTGGACAGTGGATTTGATGATCAAGACCTGGTGTTTTCTCCCCAAAGTTCTTGACAACAAATCTGTGTAAATAATGTAATCGCTGTTACCGTGTAAGATTGAAAAATATTTCTGAATAGAAGTCGAAACGTTTTGATCATCATACATTTTCCAGAAGATAACTTTGGTGCCTTCTCTTGTTGACACACTTTAAGACAACTTTCTTGTGGTATTAGGGCAGGGGTGGGCAAAACTTTTTGGTTCGTGGGCCACATTGAGTTCAAACATTCAGAACTCAACACAGACAAAGGGGCCGGAACAGGAACAGATGGATGGCATGCTTTGGTAATCGCTAGATTAGACCGATAGAATGGTGCTCTAGATATTAAACAAGTTTCAAATCTACCGGCACTAAGTCTGAAATCTAGTGTGATAGCTCTTAAAACGTGCATTTAGCTGCGCTAGGTTTGAAATCTAAGCACTTGATGTAGCATTTTGCTCGTTTTAACATCTAATACACTTGTTTACGCACATGTATTGGGCCGAATGAATTTCCATATTTGCACACACTGTTTATTTTGACAGCATGCGCATTACGGTGATGCACACATTTTAATGGGAGCAGTGTTGTTGTTTTGTCAACAAAGCCAATATATCTATAGTACGCCATCTAGTAACAAAACATCAGAATTGCAGGAGAAATAAAACATTAACACTTTTTTTTTTAATATGTTCAGCGGGCAGGATTAAAACGTTTAACGGGTCGCATGGGGCCTGTGGGCCGTAGTTTGCCCATGCCTATGTTAGGGTCTTCAAATAGATTAGAACTACATGTAAATTAGCAGCTTATAAAAATAATGTCTGCACTATCATTCACTGCCAACATATGATGATGATGATATGATGATGAAATAAAGTGAATTCATGACAAATCTCGTGTTTGATAGAAAATCCTGTACCGTGTTAAGCACTCCGTTCAACTCCTCCATGTACTGCTTCAACCTCTGGGTGGTGGACACACACTCCTGCAGAAAACTGCACACCCACACACAACGTGACTAGTCACATCAGGGAGTTTCAGTAATCCTTACATGCATGTTTGAGTGTGTTTTGTGAGAGAGTTCTTACTTGTTGTGACTGTGGTAGTGTTTGATGAGGTTCTGCAGGAGGTCCACTCCTCTTTTGGTCTTTATCTCGTTCACCTTGATAAGATACTGATTTGGACGAAGACACGGGGTAAACACAGGCAGATCGATAGACATTGTAATGTTTTAATGACCGTCAGGAAGAAGAAAAAAAAGAACAGATAAACTAAGAGAAAGAACGTCAGAAGAGGATAGAGTGACTAACCTCGCACATGCTCAGTTGGAATGAGCGTCTCTCCTTTTCCAGTTCTTCTGCAATCTCTCCTCCGCTTACCTCACTCCTCACCATCCCGTACTGCCTTGCCAACTCCCGTTTCTCCTTCTCTACCTGCTTGCTGAACACACACACTTTAAATGATTAATAATGGCTTGTGGGAGTTTTATCATCTCTCTGTTGTTTATCCATGTTAGTGAATTATGCAGGATGGGGTTTATTCATTTTAAACCCAGACAGCCTGGAAACGTAACATGGAAACACGCAAGAACTTCTTCAGATGCTTCAGTGTGTTTCATCACTCACAATCTGCTCTCATAGTCCCTCCAGGCTCTGTCGAATGGCTTCTTCAGATCCTACACACACACAGGAGGAAGTTTGATAATCTGCCACAAACGAACGTGATAGAACAATCTATATGATTTGATGAGATCAGAATGTCCTCACCCCTTTCACCTCCCTCAGGTCTCCTTTAACCAGAGAGTCCAGGAAGAAGTTGATGTTGTGAAGCATGCTCTTTAACTGCACACAAACCAATACATTATCATTAACTGTTGAACACACAAAGGCCAGAGTTAAAAGCAAAACGCAAGATATTTTTTCTATGGTAAATCTACTAAAAATACAAGTATATATAATCAAATTTAATACAATGTAATTTAACGAAACAGAATTCTGGTTTCATTTCATTCCCCATGGGGTAATGAGTTTGTTTTTCTACATGTATACATGTGTACATGCAAATTTGGCCATAAGTATTTATTAAATAATTCCAAATGGTCTGTCCGCAGGGTAGCTGGGCTATCACTCAGAGATAAATTGAGGAGCTCTGCCATCCAGGAGAAGCTTGGAGTGGAACTGCTCCTCCTCCAGGTCGAGAGAAGTCAGATGGGGTGATTCGGGCATCTGGTCAGGATGCCCCCCGAGCACCTCGCTGGTGAGGTGTTTCAGGCACGTCCCACCAGGGGACTAAGAGGCAGACCCTGCACCCGCAATCATATTTCAGTCATCATTTGTTGCCAGATAGAGTCAAAATCAACCAAGTCTTTAAAGACCTACAGAATTGATTATGCTGCTCATCTAATGACAGTAAAAATTGTGCCTCAGCCAATTCAGATTTTTAGACGGTTCACGAAAAGCCTACTGTCTTAATTTTTCTTCACTATGTCACCATATTCAGAGTTATTAATTGGATATTTTGAGAGCGTACCAGTTTCAGCTAACAAGGAGCATCAATGGTAAGTTGTCCAAATAGAAATATTGTTTTGTTGGTGTAATTGCTATTCTGTCAGCCCACAATCCCATGACCGAAGGTGGAGAAAAATTAGATGTGCAAGTACTTTTAAGAAAAGCTAAGCAAAGTAATGACATCTGAGCGTGTGTTACAGTTGTTAACGTTGTTATGATAGCTAAAACCAGAATTAGAACAGGACAGGCTAGATTTTGTGAGAGAAGAAGCTTATCCACATATAATCCACATCTTTAGATTTATCCCCAGTTATTATTTCCTCACAGCATGAGGCCGGATGTTTATTTTTATTCCATTTAAGAGAAAGTTCAGGGGCGGGCTGGGTGAATGTCGATCCATGTCTGCAGTGTTTTGTATGAGTGTGTGATTATTGATGTATGCTTCTTTTTGACTGTATGTTTTTTTTTAATAAGCTGGATTTTAATATTGTTTGAGTTTTTATTTGTTCTGTTCAGGACTTTATGTAACTTTCTGTTGGAAAGGGGCTTTGCAAATAAAATTTGGTTTGATTTAATTTATCCCGTGACATTATTATTGGTCTTGTTATGTGTGGCGACTGCAGCTACAGTAGAAACAGAAATATTCAGTTCTAGGTTATTGGTGTAAAGGTATTTATTGTAAGATTATCTGTGCTGGATCGGACCAAAAAATCAATAAAACTGCATGCTGTTTAAACCTTAATAATTTTTTTTAGCAATCATCCAGACAACTAAATATTTTTTTGGGTAGCTCTAAAGTTTTCATTTAAGAACGAACCAGAGTTTAACAGTAAGAGATTAAAGTGACACGTGGTGGCTGATTACAATTACCTGATTAAAAACAGCACGACTCATCATATAAAGTTCATATGACCTCAGAGACTCACCAGGTTTTTCATTGGGGAGAGAAGTTCTTTGGAAAAGTCTGCGAAGCGGCAGAAAGCCGAGCCAACCTCTGACTCCCCGTTTGAGTGACAATTCACTGAAAGCTTCTCCATTGAGTTGATGTACTGCTCAAGGTGAGAGACGTGGTCTGACAAAGAAGCAGGGAGAGTTCAGAGACAACTGAATGTGTGTGTTGTTTTTGTGAACGTGTATTTCTTTATACCTTGCCCTGATGTGTACTTTGCTTTTGCAGCTTTCTTCATTTTCTGCAACACACACCGATCACTATCCAAAGCCTGGAAAACATGAATAATTCCAGAGTGAATCGACCGTGTGTGATTGTATTTGCGCATAAAGAGAAGGGGTAGAAATTCACCTGCTGACTCAACACACACACAGAGGACAGGCTTTGTTTTCTAACAAAAGATGGCTACATTCCTGTGTGACAAACATCATTTCATCAGTCAAAATGTCCACAACACACATCATAGAGGGAAAGCTGACGTTCTAACTGACGGATGGAAGATGCAAACAGAAAAAAAAAGATTCCTGTAGCTGCAACTGATGAACTGCAAAACCACCAGATGTTAGCTGACACTTTATTTGTGCTTATTTCCCACAAGTAAATAGAGATAATTAAGATTAACTACAGTTAGAAGAAATTAATATCCACAAACTGCTTGCTTAGCTTGTTTGTTGCCTAAAGAACTCATCTCATTGAAAAAAAAAAAAAAAGGAACTATTTTCTTATTTATTTCTATACATATAGACAACCACCTCTTGGGTTTTGGGACATATTCTGAATATCCTACATTATCATAAAGTAATCATAAAAAAAATAAATAAATGTGGGGATTTTTTTTTACATACTAGGATGTGTGAAAGCCTGACTATTGCTCACTCCCCATTGTCCTGCGAAAGCAAAGACTCTGTCTCAGAAATTGGACGAGAGACCTGAGTAAACCGGCCATCCTTGCCCAACTTACAGAGCGGGGATGGAGAGGAGAGGTTATGTGGAATGCTTCCTGCCACGGCCAAATTTATCATTGATGTAGCTACCGTGTCATCACTGTAGCAAGCAGTTGTTTGTTGTCATGAGTGACGGGCTGATATCCTAAGTTTTCTTTTTTCCACACCAAATCATACTACCTATCACTTGGATGACAAATACAAGACCCACCAGAAGGTAGAAGCTCTAAAAATTCTGTTTTGCATGAAATGATAAAACCTTTCTAAAACAAAAATGTTAATAATTTTTTTTTCTGAATACTCATTTACATCTAAATGCACCACCAGCTCAGCCTGCTTGTTGTATAATAACGAGCAGGCTTATTAATAATAATCTCTCTGGCTTTTCTTCGACACTAAATAACAATAGGAAGGGGTAATAATGGTGCATAATCTGTTGCCGGGGTAACATACGCCAAATCTGTTGGGGGTACATACATTAGGGGCCGGGGGCAGTTTGAGGCTGTTTTTCAGGCCTTTCTTTGGGTCAGTAACTCTTGTAAGGTGGGTGGCAGGAGCGTTAGGGGGAGTAACCTTACTCAAGTAAATGTAGCTTTATAAACTAATAGATAAACTCATGTATTTTGATTTAGATCAAATGTATACATATTTTTTACTTTTGAAGAAAAGAGCTGAACTGAAAAGAATTGTATATCAAATGTTTATATTTTATAAAAAAAAAACTTTTCCCTCTTTCTGCTTTTCTCTTCAAGAGTTGCAACAAGGAACCAGTTTCCCCCATCGAACCCTGTCCTCTGTTTTATTTTCTTTAAAAAAAGCTACGTCTACATTTTTTTCTATCATTAAAATCCATAAAACTTCCCTTTGGTTTCTTTTAGACCTCTTACATGTCAGTTTATGACTTTTTGCCAATTTAATCCCTCTCTCTCCTCTGGACAGAAGATTTAGGACCGAAATAGTATCGATTAACATCTTTCATAAGTTTCCATATTTGCGTGCTGGTTTTAGTTTCTACACAATCCAAACTGAGTGTAATTTACTTTCTATAAATCAACAATCCTGGATGGTTTTAGATTTTTTGTTGCTTCAGCATTTCTCACAAAATATGGAAACTTTGCACAAAGGAGGTAAAGCAGGGATGCTTCTAAAAATTGTAGAATAATGACTCATAAACTTAGAAATAGAATTCTTTAAATTAATTTTCACTGCCTACCCTTTCACTTCTAAAACTAGAAAACAATCTGGAATTTTTTTATGACAGTATTATTCTTTTAATTATTAGCAAAAACCAATCATTAGCTTGTTGATCTCACAATTGAACATATTTTTTAAAAATTGTTGGAAAAAACCCAAAAGGTTGAATTTGTCAGGATCTTTCACCTGCTGCCAGAGGGAGCCCTGGATAGTCCTAATCAAACTGATTAGGGTCACTTGAGGATGATTCCCGATTCCACGCATCTGTGCACCCTGCCATCTATTTAAGGGGAATCATCCCAAACTTCCCGTTGGATCTTACCATCCCTTCCAGCCAGGTCACCCTGGTTGCCTGACCATGTTTGAACGTTGTTATTATTTGAAACTTTTTGAGACCATTCCTGTGCTTCTTGCTTTACAGACTTAACTGAAATGTCTGAATTGTCTGTACATCAAACAATCTGAACCTTTTTTGATGTCCTGCAAATGGGTCCTCCTCGTTCCACATCCATAAAAAACCCTGACAGGATTTGCAATTCCAACAAATCAGTAAAATTGTTGCACAACAATGGCATGGACTTATTATAAATTTATTTTTTAGAGTTGCTTTTTATGTACTCAGTAAATCCCTTCTAAAGTTGTAAAGAATACTCAGTCACAACAAAACTTTCTTTCCAAAAAGAACTTGCAATGATCGGAAAGCTGCTAAATTATTAACTCGAAGCTTTTATCCCGTTTTATTTATAAGAACGTGACTACCTTCTTAAAGAATTCATGTTCTGAACATGGCGAACACAAAACCACGTGGAAACACATCTCAGCACACATCTGGTAGTACACGTGTGCCCGACATATGTGTGGATGGACCAACAGGATACACTTAAACTATCATGTTACGCAATAAATTAAAGTGAATATTAAAAAAAAAATGTGTGGAACATCTGCTTTGGAAATCCTTGCACATGTTGCTTAATTTGATTTTATATTAATTTTTTACTAGCGATTTCTATCGTTGGTCATTTTGATCTTCAATAAAGTTAAGAAAACAACTCAAGAAAAGAAAATATGAAGCAGATTTTCTAATAATTTAACCACATGAATAAACTCACTGAATAGTTGACTGACTGTCAGCACCACCAGCCTGAGCAGACCCCTCCCACCATACCACATCTGCATGGCTGAAATCCAAAAGGGTTTTTCTATTGGAGGAAAAATTGACCCCTGATGGACAGGATGAGTCATCAGTGTTTGTTTTCTGATAAATGGTCAATCGTAAAATACTTCGTGATCATACAAACAGAGCTCAGAGCACAAACCTTGGCTAAGCAGCTAGCATGCAGAATTTTTTTATTATTATTATTGAACAACCTGTAATGGTTGAAACACATACAAATCAAATTTCTGCATTTTTACTGGTTTTATTCTATTAAAATTCAAGCTATGAAATTAAATTTCACTAATTCTTCACTAATGTTTTAAATATCCAGATGTTTGATTTTTACAGACAGTTGCACATTTTTTCTTATTTCAAAAAAAGAATAAAAACTCTGAAAATATGCAAATGGTCCAGTTTCTTGTGCCAAAATATATTTAGGACTAGATTGGTAGTTAATTAATTTGTAAACTGTGCAAACAAAATGCAGGAATAGGATATTCAATCTGCAGATGTTAATGAATGCCATTGCACATCCTTGCAGATTCTGACTCTGATTCCTGCTGATTATTGTTTAGCACATGTTCACAAGCATTGCTAAGCTGTTGCATGATGTCACCCTCTTCATGCACCAAGAAGGAAGCTTAACCAGCACCAGAGGAGGGCAATCTGACAGGTGAAATCCTGGAGAAATAGGAAATTCTGTACATATATAATGTGTGTTATAGATGTGTATGAAATAGTTTGTTGCAGAAAGATGAGATCTTGCATGCAGCAGAACTTCAAACACAAGGGAGATTGTGAACCAGAATGGGCAGGTCCAGGTCCTCTAGACCACCATGACTGCTATCTTTTCACATCAGGTGCATCATAAAAGCTTCTCTTTGTAAAGACTAACCTCCTCCAGGAGATAAACTGTGTTCCTGCAGCTGGTCATCTTGGAGGTGAAGGAGGAGGTGGTGGGGGAGCTCCAGTCCTCCTGGACCTCCTGCACGAACTCAGAAACCGAAACACACTCTGGCATAGTTGTTTCTTTAAACAGGATGGATCCAGGACAGAAAAACCAGTTAAGATCCTCACAAAGAAAAATTTGGAAAGAAACACCCCACCAGCAGAGTCACTGGTTTAAATTCATAAAGAAAATCATATAAATGCTGGTTTAAATGTTCCAGATGAAAGGGTTAAATAATCTCATCTCCTTCAAGTGAGAATAAAGAGAAAAGGATGTGGAATTTAAAAAAAAAAAAAAGCAGCTGTCTGTGAGAGGAGAACTGCAGCACCTGATCGTCTCTTCTTTAAGAACAAAAGATGAATCAGATCTTCAGAAAATCATCCGAACATAAAAACTTCATCTTAATCCTCTGATCGGGCTTCATTCAGAAAAAAAAGAACTACCAAACCTCTGTCTGATCAGCGGCTGATTTTAGAAGAAAGAGTCTCTACAAGGCTGTCGGAGCTGCGCAGGCGTGAGCCGGCTGACAAAGAGGAGAGGGTCCAGGTCCAGAGGAAGAAGAGAACTGGTTTCTATGGTCCGCAGATACAAACCAGTATGTCTCATTAACACCGACCAGTATGTCTGATCAACACTAACTGGTTTCCTTTTGGAGGTTTTTGCTGCTTTATTTTACCGCATGGAGAGACACGCGCACTGCTGACCGAGCCCAGCCAGGGTGCACTGGAACACACACACAGCATACACACCATTCACACACATGCACCATCCATACAATCCACACACGTGCGCGCGCACACAAACCATACACACACACACACACACACACACACACAGCACCCATATACACACATGCATCATACATGTACACACTAATAAAACACCGCTGCACTACTCACACACACATCCAAACACATTTACACACACCATCTACAGACACACACACCATTCATAAATACACGCACATCATCCATATAAACACACAACAGACACACATCATCCATACAGATACACACAGACACACACACACCATCCATAAACACGCACACACACACACACAAACACCAGCTCACACACATACACAATATCCATAAACACACACACACAAACACCAGCTCACACACATACACAATATCCATAAACACACACCAGACACACACCATTCATCCAGACACACACAGACACTCACCATCCATAAACACACACACACAAACACCATCTCACACACATACACTAGACAGTATCCATAAACACACACACCAGATACACATCATCCATACAGATACACACAGATACTCACTATTCATAAAAACACACACACAAACACCAGCTCACACACATACACAGAATCCATAAACACACACACCAGACACACGCCATCCATCCAGATACACACAGACACTCACTATTCATAAACACACACACACCAGCTCAGTGTCTGTGCTTCCTGTAAAAAACACAACCTGATGGACCAGTCTTCTTCAGGTTTGAATTTAGTCTGATATTTACTGGATTCGGCTTCATTTTTCCAGTTTTAGCACCCCATATTGTTTCAGAGGAGGGACCCTGATCCAAACATCATCTTGTATTATTTTTATAACCATTGTTATGGTCGTTGAGCTTGGTGTTCCAAGTGTTGATCTCTACTGGAAGGCAATGTCTGACATTTCTCATGGATAATTCAGTGTCAGGGTTGTTTCTCTGTGTACTGTTGTGACCACCAGCAATCATTACAGTCGCTCCTTTTTAGCTTTTCTCCTTCTCTTTCTTAAAGGCAGTGTAAAATCTCTATTAAAGTTGACAGCAGTGACAGTGTGAATACCAGGCAGCATTAAAACCCATATTGTTTTTCTGGTTTCTTCTGAGTTTCTGTCTCCAATCAATTAAAAGGCTCTAGGCCAATGGTTTTTGTTCACCATCAAAAGGGATTGGCTAAAATGATAAATATCCTATATTCAGTAGTTTATCAATAAATATACATATTTGTGTTACTTTAAGTACACTTTTTTTTATCAACACGCTAACCAATAATTGATCAAATTTACGTCTGTCATGGTAAAGAAAGAGCTGAGCCAAAAAGCAAACTCTCTATTTACAAGTCGATCAACATTCCTACCCTCACCTATGGTCACCAGCTGTGGGTGGTGACCGAAAGAATAAGATCGCGGATACAAATGGCCGAAATGAGCTTCCTCCGCAGGGTGGCTGGCCTCCGACTCAGAGATCGGGTGAGGAGCTCAGCCATCCATGAGGAGCTTGGTGTCGAGCCGCTCTTCCTCCTGCTCGAGAGGAGCCAGATGGGGTGATTCGGGCATCTGGTCAGGATGCCCCCGAACGCCTCACTGGTGAGGTGTTTCGGGCACATCCCACCAGGAGGAGACCAAAAGCCAGACCCCAGACCCAGTGGAGAGACTATGTCTCACAGCTGGATGGGGAACGACTCGGGATCCTTCCACGTGAGCTGGATGATGCAGTCGGGGTGAGAGAAGCCTGGGCATCCCGTCTGAGGCTGTTGCCCCCACGACCTGGCCCTGGATGAGCGGAAGATGACGGAACAGAAAGTAATATTTCAAACAGCTTTAAATTCAAATTATTTCTCTAGGTTTCTGTATGAGTGTGTTTACATCGATCACTGTTTTCCTCTGAGGTTTATCAATGACCAGGATGTGATGCTGGTTGGTCCTCAGCATTATTGCCTGTAAACCCATGAGATGTCAGTCTCAGCCATCAGGGTTTTTCTTGTTTATGAGCTTCTAAAACTCATTAAAGGTCCAATCTAAACCAAAACAACATTTTTTTCATTGACTTGTATTCACATACAGTAAACAACCACTATTTGGATTTATGAAACCTTACTGATTCACAGAGGTCTATCTAGTCTGTGATTAATTTTACTGAAACATCACAGACCAAGAAGTGAGAAAGCCTGACTATTGCTCATAACACCTCACCCATCCCAAGAAGCACAGACTCTGCCTATGAAATGTGACACCGGTCCTATTGCCAACTTACTGTATAGAGAGGAGAGCATAGGGTGCAGGAGTGTATGTGAAATGCTTCCTTCTATTTAAAAAGCATCATTAATATAGGTAGCGCATCATAACGACATCAAGCAGTTGTTCGTTGTCTCATAGGGGGGTGCTTAATCATTCTAAAAACCATTTTAGTGACAAATACAAAGCCCACACATCACCATCAGAGAAGGTAGATAACTCTGAAAAGTTGATTTTTCACAAGATGTGAACTTTAATACGGGAAACAGAGGTTTGTCGGAGCTCATGCATTTTTTTAAATCAATTTTACTCGTTTACTCTCAGCAATGGACACAAGAAAACCTCGTTCTACATATTAAGAAACAGTTTTCCCACCATCATATTAAAAAGTCATTCTGGTCACAAAATAAATGACCCAAAAAAACACTCCCAAAAATGCAATGTTTCATTTTTGGAACGAATGGTTTCTCTTTGGCCCAATTTTCTTCATTTCATTGAGACAAAGAGTCTAGATATGCTTCTGAATGAGCCAGCATGACCAGTCTGAGAGGAAATAATCAGAGAGAACGTCTGTAAACAACTCATTTGTTACTTCCTTTTGCAAAAACAGAGAATTAGAATGAAGTCTGAGTATGCCGTCCTCTTAAAGCTTTACATTCTGAACTACAAGTTTCTAAAAGGCTTCCTGTGAAGATGTACACAAATCAAGTGTTTTGTTTTTCTCTAAAAAAGCATCCTAAACATAGATAAAATAAATTACAAAGATGCAATGAAAACATTTTAGATGTCTTTGGAATGGAGTTGGTTATAGATTAAAGGGGAATGATTTAAAAACAGATCAAGATGCCCTTTTGGTGAAACTAGAAATGCAATTAGAGGGCTGAAACATAAAAAAAACATTTGCAGAAATGAGTGGCCTTTCAATGAACTCTACCCAGTGTGAAGTGCCTCTAAGTACAGAGCAGGTGGATGTAAGGACTTGTGAATTACACATAATTATATTGATTAAATCAGTTTCTGCTAAATGTTAGCTGATTGTAAAGACGGCAACTTACCGTCACCGTTTTATAGTTTATGTTATTTGCTTTATGGTCTAGAATTTGTTGTATTCCTATTTTACTTTCAGGTTTAACTTGCTTTGTGTATACTTCTTCTTCTCCTTTCGGCGTTTCCCTTCAGGGGTCGCCACAGCAAGTCAGTTTCTTCCATCTAACCCTATCTGCTGCATCCTCTTCGGTCACGCCAACTACTGTATCTTCATGTCTTCCTTCACTGTATCCATGAACCTCCTCTTTGGTGTTCTTCTAGGCCTCTTTCCGGGTGGTTCCAAATCCAGTGTCCTTCTGCAGATGTACCCTCTCTCTCCTCTGCACATGTCCAAACCACTTCAGTCTGGCCTCTCTGACTTTATCTCCAAAACCTCTAACATGTGCTGTTCCCCTAATATACTCATTTCTAATCCTGATCATCCCGGTCACTACCAGAGAGATCCTCAGCATCTTCATCTCTACCACCTCCATCTCTGTTTCTTGTCTTTTTCCCAGTGCTACTGTTTCTAGACAGCATGGCCGGTCTCACCACGATTTTGTACACTTTTCTTTTCATTTTAGCTGAAACTCTTCCATCACGCATCACACCTGATACTTTTCTCCACCCGTTCCAGCCTGCCTGCACACGCTTCTTCACCTCGCTTCCACACTTTCCATTGCTCTGAACTGTTGATTCAAAGTACTTAAAATCTTCCACCTTCTTTATCTCTTCTCCCTGTAACCTCGCTTTTCCATTTGGAACCCTCTCATTCACACACATGTACTCTGTCTTACTCTGACTAATCTTCATTCCTCTTCTTTCTAGTGCAAACCTCCACCTCTCCAGCTTTTCCTCCATCTCTTCCATCCTCTCACTACGGATTACAATTTCTTTGTGTATACTAATGATTCAATTTTCATTTTAACTTGGTATCTGATTAATATTGTTGCTTTATTGTACACACCCCATACCAGCTCCTGGTAGTTCTGTCTGTTTTTAGAATTCATCAAAAATACATACATACAGTACATATAAAAATACATTATTTAAAATACTAGAAACCACAGTAAAAATATTCAGAGAATTATCCAGCTGGTTTCTTTACCCTTTGATAATCAGGGAACTGATTTGTTGCGGCATTGTGTAAATGACCAGGACGAGGAAGAGCGTGAGAATCGCAATGATAAGCAGAGCTATGATATACTTCCAGTAGTTTTTCCAAATGAGGAAGACAAAAGTCTTTATTGGATTGATGAACCAGTTGAAGCTGGTGGTGGGACGACTGGGGAGAGAAAAGAAACACTTAGTTGGTGATATCAGACACTCCGCACGTACAAGAAAAACAACTACAATTTTGTATTTGATTTTTAGGAAGGAAAGAGATGTGTCTCAGATTGGAATTAAAATATGTCACGGTTCTATTCCAATGAAAGCTTTTATGATCCCAGTACAAAAACGGAATATGGCACCTAAAAACCAGAAAAACAGCATTAACACATATTTGTTAATTGTCAATTGTTGGCTCAGTGGCAGAATGTCCGCCCTTGCACCAGGAGAGGCTGGTTCGATTCCCACTGGGCCAATGTTTAAGTGCCCTTTGGGGTAACCCCTTGCTTCTCCCACCATTGATGCGGTTGTGGCTGCCTGCTTTTGTGCCATACAGCACAGAAATTTTCCCATCTGAGGGATGAATACTGTATGAATACAAATACATGTAAATCATAATGTACCACAAGTTATCAGGTTTGCTTTAAAAGTGGAACTATGAATTACAGGTAAGTCACAAAGAATTAGATGTTTGTTCTGTGTTCATACACGTATGCGTTCAATGCGCGTGTGTGTGTGTGTGTGTGTGTGTGTGTGTGTGTGTGTGTATCATGAGGTGTGTTACTTTGGTTTGTCCAGAGGTTCTGGCTCTTTGCGTCCACGCCCTACAGGGTTGGCCTGTGCCTTCTCCAACGGCACCAATTGAAGCTCTGCCTCCACTTTTCCCTTCACAGAAAAAAGTTAGTGTCACAACTGATCACATGAAAGCATCCTTGTTTGAGTTTCTATTGAAGGTGTGTGTTCTCGGAAAACACTTCTGTTTTTGTTAGGCGTGTGTTAGGGGTGTGTTTCCCCAAACAAGTTAGGCGGGATTTGTTTCATCTTCTGAACCGCTTATTCCTAACCGGGCCGCAGGGAGTGCCGGAATCTATCCTGGCGGATTTCAGGCAAGAGGCAAGGTACACCCAGAGCAGGTCGCCAGTCTATTGTGGGGCCTAATTTATTGGCGTTTCATTATTATTTGCCATATGATTGGTGTAGTTGGAGAAATTGGTTAAAAAGACAAATGTATAAATATTTTAAGTGTAAACCATAAATTTTCTTATGGAGTTATTTGGTTTTTAGATAAGGATCTAATTAAATTCTCAGCTACATGTGCATTTCCGCATTCACCATACACACCATTAACAGGTAGGTGTTGCCTAGGTTGTCGGTGTATTGGATGTCCTCCTGACTCATTTTACTCCTCTTGTCTTTCGTCTTCTTTTTCTTCTTCTTCCTGGCTTCTGCTGTCTCCTTCTCTTCCCTGTCAAAGTCCTCCACGGTCTTTATGCGGATCAGAGGCCACCAACCCTTCATCTTCTTGGCACGGAAAATGGAGACCCGGGGGCTGGCGCGGTCCTTCGCCATTTCAATTGAACACTTACTGGATGACTTTGCTGGACGGACCATGTTGCTGAGATGTAACTCTATAGAGCCTGAGAGAAAAAAAGTAACAACTGGATATTAGTTTTACCAGAAACGTTAGCGAATTAAACCATGATTAACTCATCAAGTGGAATTTTTTTGGTGGGGATGTTTTTCGTTCTTACTCACCATAAAATGGGTTCTTTTGGCCTTTTTTGGAATTATTAAAGGACATTGTTCAAGTTTTAGGTTCTTTCCCCCCAAATCCTATTGTTTTAATAAAATTTTTTACAGTATGTCTTTTTTAAAGGCAGTAGTTCTTCTAAGATCTTCAAGAGCTGACTTCTCAGCAATGACCCATTTAAGTCACTTTTGGCTTTTTTGGGGATTTTCATTTTCAACCAAAACAAATAATTACTTTTCACCAAAACTAGTAAGTTGAAGTGTGCGAGCCAAAGGATTTTGTTTACCAAACAGAAATCAATGGCCGAGGTTTTCAGCCATTTCTTCCATACCACTTTATATAGTGTCTCACCCAGAAAGTCATTGGCTGCGATGCGGTCATAGTCCCAGACCTGCAGAGTCAGAACGGCTGGTTGCCGAAATTCAGACTCTTCCAGAGAGAAGATGGACTCCTTCTTCTTAAAAATAACCATTTTCTATAAAGAAACAATTTTTAAAAAGTTAAACATGTTCAAAACCAGTTTCATCAAACAGTTTTATGCTCATTTTCTTTGATGTAGATCAGACTAAAGAATTCTTTTTACTTATATTTGTTGTTTTTTTAGTTCGCATGAAGCTGGTAATGTGGTTAATCCACAAAAGCCAGTTTATTTTATAAATATAAACATTTTCCGCTTCTTAAATTAATTTTAGACTAATGGGTCGACAAAAAATGAAAAGTTCAGAGAGGGTGTCGTTAGTTTTGTGAAATATGTTCAGACATAACAATTGTTTTCATGCATTCAAGGCTTTGTTGTTTGTTTTCATCACAGTAATCAGTTAAAAACCTCACAAAAGATTGGGCTCCACTGCGTTAATCTTTTGATCAAAACTATGGGTGAACAGATTAAATATAGACCTTTAGAATAACTGTAGGAAATGAGTTCAGCACTCAAAGCTTCCGGAAGTTAAGTCAATGACACAATGTGCATACCTCGGTAGGAAGGTAGTCAAAGCAGAAAACAAATCTCCAGTTGAAGTTTCCTTCTCCAGTGAGAGAGTTAAAGTGGACGTCAGTCTCTTGTTTTTCTCCATCCAGTCCTTTAATCCAGCTGCAGAAACAACAACACATCAGTATTTTTAGTAAGTAGAGTGATCTTCCTACCGACATCTATGGTCACCAGCTATGGGTGGTGAGCGAAAGAACGAGACTGTAGATACCAGCAACCGAAATCAGCTTCCTCTGCAGGGTGGCTAGTCTCTCACTCAGAGATAGTGAGAAGAACAGCCATATGGGAGGAGCTCGCAGTAGAGCTGTTGCTCTTCCAGGTTGAGAGAAGCATGGAGGAGCTTGGGGTGGTTCATGGATCTGGTTAGGATGACTCCCGAATGCCTCGCTGATGAGGTGTTTCAGCCACGTTCCACCGGGAGGAGATCCAGAGGCAGACCCCGGACACAGCTGAGAGACTGTGTCTCACAGCTGGGTGGGGAAAGCCTCGGTTTCCTCCCGGTTGAGCTGGAGAAGAGAAGCCTGGGCTTCTGGTTTGAGGCAGTTGCCCACGCGACCCGGCCCAGAATAGGCGGGAGACAACAGAACGGATTGATATTGGCTAGTTTTTGTATTATTGGATCAAACATGAGAAAATATCTGTTGCAGAAATGACTAGCGATGTTTCAGGGAAGAGAGCAATTCCCATCTCATTTCACTGGCAGCAATACACACCAACCTGTCAGTCTGTTGGACAAAGTTAAGTCTGCAAGGATTTTTTTTTTGAGTTGTATATATGGATGCTGTTGACACTTGTTCGAAAATTTTACCAACAAGTGACAGGTTTATCGGTTGTTAAGTTTTCATAAATCTAACCCTTTCACATAGATGTCAGAGGAAGGAATTCCTGTGAACGGGTTGACATCGTCCAGAAACACATCATCAGTATTCCAGATGATAACACGCAGCTCATACCTGAAACAATAATAAAAAAAAAACCAACTCAAAATGACCTCATTTACATATAAAACTTTTTTTCTTATGTTTTTCTACATTCAGCTTTAAGTGTACATACTGCTGTGGTAGGCGAGGCTTTATATCCACAGGCGGTGGGGCCGGGACGTCAGTGGGAAACATGTCAACCCACATATGAAGATGACCCTGTGATGTGGACACACACACACAGTTCAGCAGTTTCAGCTGCATTGGTGCTCAATGTTTGTCTTGTGGTTACCTGTGGAAGTCCAGGATTCTCTGGGTTTAAGAGAGACCGCATCTCGACGTGTTCTGGCACCAAACCAACAGCTCCTGGGAGGAACTCATTCATTTCACTCCATCGATGAAGCACGTTTAGAGCAGCGTGCTCCTCCATTTCTGCCTCCTCAGCTGGGGATCGCTGGTTCTTTTTCAGCAGATCTGACAACAACCAGACTTCTATCAGGACTCCCCTCAGCACCCTAGAGCTCGACTAGTTTTAAATTTAGTGTTACAGAAAATGATTGTATTACATATAATTTCCTGTTTGTCTTGTTTTAATCAACCTGGATTGTTTTACCTGCTTCTGGTTACATTTAACAATCTGTCTACTTTCATTTATGTATGCATAGTCAATTCTACCTTCAGGTATTGCATCTGGTGGTATTTTTAAGATCGTGTTGAGTATTTTAACTTCCGACGATCTGTATTCTGGAGGAGGGATGCCATTCTTCTTGCACAGCTCAGCCAAGATTGCCGTTGGCTTCTTCCCGTCACGCCACTTATTATATCCATCACTTAGAGAGAAGAGAGTAGACAAATATAAAAATGTGATATTATTTAATCAAAGAAATATTAGATTAATGTTTCAAATAAATATGTAAATATATGATTCTGTTGGGCTACTGCACCAAAATAAAAGCATTCTAAAAATTTGGTGGTGATTTTAAAGGTCAACATTTTTTAAAAATAATTTTTCAATTTAATTTGTATATCCTGATATCACGACATAGTTGTGTAACTGGGCAAGCTATCATTTTTTCTTGGAATAGGTTTAAATGTTGGTGATACAAAGTGTATTTTCTAAAAGTTTTTTCTCTAAAGATGCTGCATGTGAAGGAGATAGATGAGGGTTGTGGTGTCACTGTCTTGTGGAGCTCAGAACGCTTTCCATTTCACTTTGATTTCTTTATTTTCATCTGGATTGTGTGTTTTTGAACCCGGATTGTAGGCTAGTTTGTAGAAGGACAGTTTTGACTGAAAGATTCTTCTTTCAGCATGAAGCATTTTATATATGAAGTTTTATAGCATGAAGTTTACTTCATGCTATATACTGTACGGGTATAACGTGCGTTAAGTAGGAAATGTAAATACTTCTTTAGTAGTAAAAATTGCCCCCAGCAGGGACTGTGTATGTAGTACCCTGCCACTCTGCATGGCCTTGTAACAGACTGGTGTACCCTGCGTCTAAATTTGAATTTATCCAGATGTGCTACAGCACTCCCAACAGCAACATATTACTCCTGTTTGTCAGTTTAGAAACTGAACGAATAACATGGACTTTACAAGTTCATGGCAAAGTGTGAGTAGAGTTACTAACATGTCATAGTAAAGAGACAAGCCACAAGAGGCCCGGTGGCGGCTGTAGAACCGGTTCTCCAAGTCAATTCGAGTCTCACCGATCACATCATCAGATCCAACAAAATCATGGTCCAAGACTGTGATGACCAACTCAGTCTCTAGTGGAAAAGCCACTGTAAGTTCAAACACCCTGTAAGATAGATTAGTCAGATGTTTAGAATGAGAGAAATACTAGATGGAGATGGCTGGAATGACGCAGGTTTAGATACAAACTCTCCAAAAGTTGGGTTGAGTTGTTTGGGGATGTAGCGATCTTTGGTGTCCAGACTTTGCTTTCCCACTGTGACCAAAAGGTACGGGTCAGCCTTACCATTTGGGTCTGTGGGAGCCAAGTTACTGGCCTGTAGGACAAACACAGATATGATACATTTCTGTTTAAAGCAAAATACAACTTTCTTAACAAACTGTCTCAAAGAAGCCAACAAAAATAAGCATCTTCATTACATTGGGTATTTTTGGAATAAATTTTTCAAAATAAAACTTGTGCTAAATTACAGCAGAAGTCAAACACTAAACTAGAAAGAAAACCAAACCCGTCAAGAGACAGCAGAAAGTAATGATAAATGATGTTTTGAGTCCAAAATGTTCTAAAATAATTCTTTACCTTAATAATATAGACTCGTACTAAGACTTTGATTGGTGTGTTTTTGGGGATTCCGTTGGTGATCTGACATTGAGCATCTTCTTCGTCTTCAGGATCGATGGGATAAATCAGGAAGGAGCCCTAAAAAAACAAGAGTTGGAACTGTTGAACACTTTGTAGCAAAACGTCATACATACCATTTTAATTGCCTTTCAGAAGGCCTTATAAGAATGACCTTGTATTTCCCCATCAGTCTCTCTTCGTCATTGTCTTCCTCCTCCTCAACCGCTGCTCTGCCTTTATACAAATTAAAGATCTGAAGCCAGTCCTGGAAGTTGATGAATTTTGATTCCAAATCGCCATCATATATCTAAATAGAAAACACATGATTACCAGAATGTCTGTCTGTCTGTCTGTTTGTTAATTAGTCAATGCAAATTTGTAATCTTCATAAATTGATTTTTCAAGCCGGATGATGAGTTGCTACCAGTACCTTCAGTGTGGCAATCTTCTTGCGTTTAGGAGGCTCAACTTCAACCATCACACCTTCCTCTTCCTCCTCTTCATCTATGTTTGCCATGGTCAGGGTTGCACCATCTGTTTAAAGTAGGAAACTTATCAAAACAGGAAAGGAAAATCCCAGATAATAAATTTGGTTTGTAGTGAATTGTGATACTTTTATTTGCACAATCTTTGCTTATAAGCTGGTGACTTCACCAACATTGATCTGCACTGTTCATCGCTATAAAATCTGAGATTTATTCATAAGAAAAGATTTCATTCAATGTAATTTATTTGATTAAATATTAATGGCCCAAATGATCTTTTAATGCTTAAAATATGCAATTGGATAGATGATAGGGGTTTTTTTTTTTAAATTTTGAAATAATTAAAAATATTCTGTTTTTCCTTTTTTAAAGTACTATGTGTTTATGTATTTCCTCAGTTATTCATGTCTTTTCACAAATCGAACCATAAATTCACAACTTGAATGACCCTGTGAGAGGAAAACTGAACCTGATTCTGCATGCTCTTCCATCTCTTCTTCCTCCTGCACACAAAAATTTTTACAAATTCAGTTATTGATTTTCTGAATTTTTTTTCTTTCAAAAAGCCTATTAATTTTTCAGCTTTCATTTTAAGTGTAGTATTTGGAAATTTGAAACAAAGAAAAAATGTAAATGTTAAATTATATTTAAAACATTGACTCACAATTCTGATCATTACAAATTCCAAATTTGTATATTTTACGAACAAATTACAAACTACAAAACTGATTGATAACCATTCTTTTTTCAGGTTGTTTTAGTCGTTTTCCTCCCTGGTTTAGGTATTAGTTTTGTGGTTTTAAACTTTAATATAGAAAATTTTATGCACAAATGACAATTTTAAACTTGCAAACACCTGCTTCTCCAGCTCCTCCAAAGAAGCGTAATACTTAGACCACCAGTCCAATTCCTCCTTTTCTGGTGCCTCTTCTTCCAGCTCCTCTTCTTTCTTTGTCGGCTTTGTCAATGGGATCTATTCACAGTTAAAAGAAAGCTTCTACATCTGTCCGTAATTCAGTAAACACCAATTTATTGATTTTCTGACAGAATAAAGACTTGAATGAAGATATTCACACTAACCATCCGCATAGGGTTAATCTTTGTCTGTTTGACTGTGAGGCCAGTGAGACCCATATTCCTCACTGTAGTCAGAGCGTTCACGTTCAGGGACTTCTTCCTCGCTAGGGACAGATAAAAATTACATCAATAAAAAAGAAACACCCACAAAAGCCAAGGATACTCAGAACCTCATTTATAAAGACTTGTGTTAGTCTGAAGATTAAGATCTCAAGCTGAATTTTTTTCAGACTTGCCTCCAGCAGTTTTCAAGCTGAGTTTTCGCTCCTCCTCATCTGCCTCAGACTTTTTTTCCAGATCATAGTCCATAAGGTTCTGAACCACATGGGTACCAACCAAAGCAAGGTGTCCGAATGCCCGATGCTCCACCACAAATACCGTAAGTGGAGGATGAAGATAAGACTGCTCTGGCAACTCCTAATGAAACCAAATGTAGAGGGAAAAAAACATTAATTAATCAGTTGGCCCTTTTCCAAGTGTGCATGCTGATTTTTGTTTCATATTCCAAAAGCATTTGAGGAGCATTTCTATACTTAATAAAATGAACTGACCACATCAAAGTAGCGGACAACCTCTTTGAAGTTTGGGTTGGTCTTGTAGTTTTGGATCTCCTCGGAGTCCAGCTGTTGCCCTGCACACTCTACCCTCACCATTGGGCGCTCCACCTCAAACAGGGCCACTCTCTTCAGGTCTCTCAGACCCCAAAACAGTACCTGAAAATATGATACGACAATAAGATTTAAACCACGTTCTCAGAGCTAATAAATTCCACAAATCAACTCGTAAAGTGCAAACGGAGTCTGTCTGTGTGAGCATCACCTCAATTCTGAAAGTTTTCAGAACGGGTCGAACTCCTTCTGGGATGACATAACATCTCTGCTCTTCATCATATGTCACTTCCTGGGGCTCCACGCTGAAGGGGATACAAGGCTATACACAGGAAATTATTTGTCAGGAAACAATTAATGCTGTCATTGCTAAATGATTACAATCCTGCACATGTCTACATTCCTGCCGTTTCGTTCCTTTCATTTTGTTCTTTTACCTTTCTTGCCGGAAGAAGAATCAATTAATTGAATTTATTAATTCTATTTATCCTCTAGCCGTGAAACAGGATGATAAAAAGGGAAACACCGATAACATGCAATGGACTCCCAAACAAAATTTTCTATGCTGTGAGTTTGTGATCGATGATTGTTACCTCTCCAAATCCAGAGTAGTCTAACTCAATGAGTTCAAAAGCAGCAAGCAGCTCCCCAGCAGGAGCTCTTCCTCTGCTGACGTCATGGAAACCAAGACGTGGCTTCTCGTAGTACTGCTCCACAGTTTTAAACTCTGGCTTCCCAAAAGCTCGGCCTAAAAACTTTGGACTGCCCTGAACATCCCAATAACACACAAACAATGAAGATGTTTGTCCTAAAACTTTGATCAAATATTTTTTCAATTAATAATTTGTTTCCATGTAGTAAATGAATTGAATGAAAAAGATTTACCATGTTGTTATGATCATAGATGTTGATGATGATGAGTGGTGGGTCTTCTTTCAGTTGCTCCATAGTTCCTTCTAATAAAACTCTGTCAAACAACACACACTCACACCACGATGGGGAGAGGGTGTCTGGCTTCACCTAAACAAACACACACAGGTCAGTTAACCGATGTATGTGCAAGTATGTTGGTTTTATTGTGTCTAATTTAGCATAGCAGTTGTACTTACCTGGGTGACCTGACACTGTGTCGAGAAGACCACTCTTGCAAAAGGATCTGATAGGCCATTGTCATCCGCGGCCTTCAGGCCACGCGCCTGGTACAAGTGACATCGGAGCTGGAAATATCTGCTGTCTATTCAGTGAAAACAAGAAGTCAGTGTAATTTATCAGACTCCCAGAAAACGGAATGCACTACGCAATCATTCTCCAGCTTAGACGAGGATGGTATACTAACCCTGGCATGAAAGACTGACAGGAATCTTCATCTTTTCTTCCCCAGAGACAAATCCCCTCTGAAATTCCTCCTCCTCATATTTGGGTTGAAACTCCTCTGGCAAGCTGTTGATGGCTTCCTTACTGTTCTTGACAGGACCAAGCCAGAGGTAGACCTCTAGTTTAGCAAAAACTTCACTGGCTGAACATCCTGGTGACTAGAAGGAAACGAGAGAAGAAGAGTTTGATTTCAGTAAAAAGAGAATCAACATAAAACGTCAGAAGGCCGGCATGGTTAAGAATGTCAGAGAACAATAATTAGACACTTAAAACATCCAGCATCTGTTATACTGGAAAAAAGGTTTGATGTGCATGGGAGAAAAAAAGAGAGATGTTTTCTTTAATTGGTTTTGACTTCTTCCTTCATGTGGCACTACAGCAAGTTGGTTTCCTTCATCTAACTTTCTCTTCATCTTCAACAACACCAACTAACTTCAAGTACTCCTTCATTACATCCATAGACCTATTCTTTGGTCTTCTTTGAAGCCACAATTCTCTCCACAGTTGTCTCCACCTTTCTTTTCATTTTTAATTGAAACTCTTCTACCACACGCCACACCCGACCCTTTTCTCTATCTATTCCAGATTCCCTGCATATGCCTCATCGTCTCTTTTCCACACTCTCCATTACTTTGGAATGCAGACTCTAAGTATTAAAAAAAAAAAAAAAAAAAAAAATTCCCTCATCTTTCCTATCTCTTTTCATGGGAAAAAAGTTTCTGTTTCTATCACTTTGTAGATTGTGTTAATTAGATAATTAGAGATTAACAATTCACCTTCATGTAAAGGGTTGTGATCCGGCCACAATCCCGTCCCTTCTGCTCCTCCACCAGTGAGAATAGAATGGAGTGGGCAGGAATCCTGACATACGCCAGTCGCTTGCTTCCGTTGAGAAGCCAGAGGAAAACATCCGGAATGGTGCTCTGGGGCTGAGAAAGTATATGGAATACTTCAGACATACCATCCTTGAAGTTTTTCTGTGTAGCTTACACTGATACAGTCAGTCAGATCATCTGACCTCTGTAGCCAATAGGCGCAGCTTCTTCAGCATTTTCCGGCTCTCAGTCAATCTCCCCTTAGCAGTCTTTCTGGTGATCCTTCGCCTGGCCCTGACAGCTTGTCGGGCAAGGAGGACCTGGAGACAAAGAAGTTGTCAGCCAAACAGAGAAAATGAACCAACAAATTAAAGGTCTCATTTCTCAATGTTCCAGAGCTTTCTGGCTTCAATTGGGGATGTGTGGGCCTTGCATTTATCACCTAAAGGGGTTTATAGGATTATTCAGCAGTTTATGAAAGAATTATATTAGTGTTTCAGTCGCCTCATATGTGACAAAAACGAGAGCCCGCTACAGCAATGACGCAATAGCTACATTGATGACTTCTAATGAACTAAGAAGCATTTTACAAATAAAATATTTTGCAATTAACTCAGGACCCAGGCAAAATTTCAAGAATAAAGCCTATGCTTTTTTAGAACAGGCAAAAGAATGAGGAATAGTCTGGCTTTTCCACTTTCTGGTCTAGATAAACTTTTATAAATCAGTATGATTTTATAACTATCCTGAAATAGATGTTCCAAAACCAAAATCTCGATTGAGACAGAGTTATTTTGCTTACAGTGAGATCTTTAAAACATAAAAAAAAAACCTTACTAAATTCTTGTTGATGAAGTTTTTTCTGCATTTGTCCAGCATGTTTGGGCGAAACTGGGACCTTCTTTCTGAGAAAGCACAGAACTGTCTGCAGAACACAAGAACAGATGAAGAAGTGAAATTAGTTACAATGTCAAAATAGTACTGTGATTGATTACAACTTGCAGAATTTATTTTGAGAAGAAGAATACAGACTTGCAGGATGCTACCAGCTCCAGCAACACTTTCACTAAATGCTCCTTCACTTCACTCTTCGGTCTTCTCAGGAGAATTTCTACCCGATTGAGACCAAGTTCCTAAAAAAATGTAAAACAAACCTGAGGATATTGTTTAATTTACTACATCCTGGGCGAAGAATGGGAGAAAGGTCTCTCACCAGTCTGTCTGCCATCTTGCTTAGCCAGTTTGCCTGGTAAAGACGAAAGCTGTGATCTTCAAACTGACACCATAAAAACAGACAAGGTTTGAAATGTGCTGATGGGGGCTGGAGTGGGACACACTGGTACGATCTGTAATAAAAGATAAAAAAAAAAGTATGACTGCAATGCAGGTGTTTTTTTTAATCAGGGTGAGAATAAAAAAGAAAAACGTGAAGTTAGAATCTTTCACATAAAGAAAACATCAAATTGGGGGTTTGAGGAATAGTTATCCTTGGTTTTAAAATAATTTAAAAGGTACAAAATACCACAAATTAATCAATAACACAACTAATTAATTTTGACGAAGACATGTAACAATAATATTAGATAAAACCCAATGAAAAAAGCTTCGGCCAGATTTTATTTAAATTATTCTCGATCAAATCCCTAAATCTCTAACTTCCCAATGAGGTGTTTGCATTAGCAGCTTATTTACCTCTCATATTCAGTGGGCTGAGGTCTCATTGGAACAGACAGCGATCTAATCTCAGCACCAGGATTCTGCATGTCTTCTCTGTCCAAGTCGTCTTCTGAGTCCAACAAATGGTGTGTATCATCAGTCAGATCTTCTCTGCTGCTCCTCAGGTCATCTCTGCTCCTACTCAGATCAATCCTACTCCTCCGCAGGTCATCTCTGCTGCTCCTGAGGTCATCTCTACTGCTCCTAAGGTCATCTCTACTCCTCCTCAAGTCATCTCTACTTCGGCTCAGATCGTCCCTGCTCCTGCTTAGATTATCTCTGCTCTGATTTTTTTTAGATTTTCCAATTTCAACTGCTTTGCCATAATTCCCTGTCAAATAAAAAGAAAAAAGATGTAATGACACTTTGTATCAATGAACCATAACACTGGATTCTCAGGGTGACAAACAACTCAAAAGCTGCTATTATTTCTTAGGTTTGTTCTAATGGTTTGGGACTGACTCTTTCAAAAATGCAGTACATGGAGTAGGTTTCTCCATGTATTCAGACTAATATGGGCAGTATAGAAGATCTCAGACTGCTGGAAGTTCAGCAATTCTTTGCGAACACTGGGCAAGCCTTGATACTCGCTTGATCTTTCCTGACTTGGTCTTTCCAATTTCCAAGTTACTTGCTTCTAAAACCAATAATATGGAGTGATTAACGGACTGTGGGCCAATGGTTTTTTTCACCATCAAAAGACTGATTAGCCAGAGTTCTGATTTCTTTTTTAACTGTCCTGTCTACCATTGCAACAGGTGGAACGATGTGTCAAATTTTGTTGGACACATTTGCTCTATCAAGGTCAAGGTTCCAAACTTGGAAAGTATTACTTTGTATTTTATTTTAAATTCCAAATTTTGATTTTCAGTGCATGTATTTAAAAGCATGAGTCAAAAATTTTTATAATATTGCAAAAAAATAAAAAATCCCAAAAAACAATCCATCAATTTTATAGATTTTCAACAATGGTGAACTTTAGACCAAACAGCTTGATCTATCCAATCACAAGATAGTGGATTTCATATGTGATTGAAATTGTCAGAGGCGCTTTTTTTTTTTTTATAGATTCAGCACATTTTCAACGGGATTGTTGAGCCGCATTTTGTAATAACGGTGCATTTTGTAATAAATGTCCAAAATGTAATAACTTTTTCATTTCATTTTGTAATAAAGCCGCATTTTGTTATAAACTGCCGCATTTTGTAATAAACTGCCCCAACCCATAATCCTTGAGTTTTAATGCCACACCACCAAAGCGCCCTGCTGCTTTGTACAACCTTTGTACACTAATTGTGTGCTTTCCAACGACGTCCAACCCAAGGCTTCGGCTTAATGTTTCCCTTAGATAGATTGATGGATGGAATCGATCTGCAATGTCTTTAAAATGTTGAGACACTCTGTTAAATGTCCCAAGCATTGACATGTCATCCTCAAGGGTCATTTTGATAATAGACTGAAAGATTTCAGTTGGTAGGACAGGCTGAACAGGGGGTGTAGTCAGAACAGGGTCCTCAGGCTCATCAGGCTGGATAGGTGGGTCAGTCTCATCTGGTGAGGCAGGCTGCAGTGGTGAAAGTGTGTTGTTGTCATATAACTCTCCTGCTTGAGCATCCAAAACATGCTCTATAAATGGTGTGACTGGTCCCTCCAAACTCAGATAATGTACGTTTATTACAAAATGCACCGTTATTACAAAATGCGGCTCAACACGGATGCAAATCCTAGATGCAGATGGTGGTTGTTACAAATCCCTAGAAGTCCGCTGTGCAAACAAGGCATCGGAGTTCTGAATTCAATTATGTAAACTTAATTTGACCCTTACCTATTGAAAGTTCAAAGGTCAGAGGTTTTGTTCCTACACATGGATCGATCATAGTGACTTCAAATAAAGATGCAAATAACAGAAACTCCTCTTTTTGTCCCAGAAAACCCTGAACACAAAAACACAAGAAAAATGGATGAAAACTTACAAAAACTGAAATTTTCTCTCATTATTTTCGCATGTGGTATAAAATCAGGCTGGATGAACACCCCTGAACAAATGCACGTGATCTTTACTGTTTATTTTAGTGTTGAAGTACAACATTTTGCAGTAGGAATGCACCTTATTGTGTGCAAAGAAATAAAACATAGGACTTATCAATTGAAAATGGTACAGAAACAAGAGAATGTAAAACGTTTCATATAAAAAAATAAAGAGACAACAAATATTTCAATTATGGTCAAATCTAATCAACCAACACGCAGTTTTTCAAATGTTGCTCGAGGTGATGGGAGACTTACTTCAGGAAGAGGATGGATATCCTCAATTTCCACGGTAACAGACTCTGGTACCTCAACACCAGCCTCTCCAGTTCCATCAGATGAACCACTTTCAGGTGAAATTTCTGAATTGGCAAAAAAAAAAGCAGAAAGGTTGTTGGGTAAAACTTTACTGTATTTCTGACATGATAGAAAAAGTGCTTAGTCAAGTATTTCAAATGTTCTTATTTTTCTTCTTTGGGTGACTAACCTTCCTTTTTCTTCTTTTTGCTGCTTTTGTTCTTCACTCGTATTGACTTCCCCAGAGCTCCTTTCACCTTTTAAGATAAACAGAATACAGATTTATAAGAAACTCAGCAGTGATTTGACAAGCCTGGACGTATCAGGTACCTTTGTGGCTGCACCAGATCCTGCATCCACAGTGATGGCAGAAGGGGAAGAATAGACCTCCATGGAGAGTGAAAGGAGGATTCGTCCTCGGTAGAAGATTCCTTCTCCCAAACCCTCATTCAGCGCCTGACACAAGAAATGGATAACTTGTCTAATAAAGAAATTTAGTTTGGATTTTGACAATGGGAGTGACCAGGATGGTCGGGATCAGAGGAACAGTACATGTTAGAGGTTTTGGAGATAAAATCAGAGAGGCCAGACTGAGATGGTTTGGACTGAGATGGTTCGGACATGTGCAGAGGAGAGAGAGAGTACATCGGAGGAAGGATGCTGGGTTTGGAACCACCAGGAAAGAGGACTAGAGGAAGACCAAAGAGGAGGTTCATGGATACAGTGAAGGAAGGCATGAAGGTAGTTGGTGTGACTGAAGAGGATGCAGCAGATAGGGTCAGATGGAAGAAACTGACTTGCTGTGGCGGCCCCTGAAAGCAAAAGAAGAAGAAGAAGATACACACTGTACAGGTCACCAGCCTGTCACACAGCTTGTTCAATAATTATTTCCATGTATTCGATAGAAAAATGAAAACAAAGTGTGCATATTTATATAAAACTTCCTTCGTAGCTCCAAAGATATGCACCAGATTCTTTGAATGCTTCTTCATTTACCTGGTGGATATCTCCGAGGGTGGAGTTCTGGGGTGATCCATAAAGATTAACCCAACTTGGACCGAATGTGGGATTAAAGCCTGCAGATAGGAATAGATGAAAAGATCATAAAAAAAACAATATTAACCTTTTTATTGAACAATGCAAGCGTGTTCAATAATGAATAAAGAAAATCAAATCGGAAGCAAGAACCTTTTCATTAGAATGTAAATTGTGTGTTGGTGCTCTTTGAGGGTTATACCATTCCTGGTGGGGTCGGATATCTGCTGCAGATCCAAAAAGTGCGTCGCTAGAGCAACATCTCCCGTCCGAGCATCATCAAGGATCTGGAGTTTGATTCTCTGAGCTAGTGGAGGAAACTGCTCAATAAAAGAGATCTCCTCATTCCAAACTGGACAATTGGTGGCGTTAGCAACCGAAGTTTCTCCCTAAAAACACCCCAATTTTATGAACTTAGATTGTAATGAATGAAAATGAGGAATCTTTTCAAATTAAAAAGTTATTTAAGAGTTTTATTTATTGTAAAAGCAGGAGTGAATTACAGGAGTGAATTGAACATTAAAAGTATTGACAATCAAGGCACATGTCATATCACACCCATGTTTGAATACCTGTTGTCCAGCAAAGGTAACCTGAATGTATGGGTCAATAAACACTGCCCGGTCTGTGACAGAAAGCTTTGCCATAAGTCCCGCCTCCATGGTAGGCAAGCCTTCAGCTTTGTAAACTCGGATACGGAACCGAGCCCATGGACGTTCAGAAGGCACACCACGAGGAAGCAGAAGGTTTCTGCAGGAAAAAAAACATCATGGAGTCCATCAAACATCATCAATCCAAACCGATCTGTGTAGAATAACTCTTGCTCAAGGAGATTTTTTAAAAAATCAAAATCTTTCAAATTTTATTATTGTGAAATGTTGGTGACTTTTCTAAATTCCTGTCCTTTTTGCTTCCTTTTAATGTCCAAGCAGAGAAATTTAACCTCTGGCATGAGTCTACCTTCTCAATGCATCACTCCATTTGACAAATTGTTTATGACAAATAATTTTTTTTTGTTACACTATCCTGAATGTTATCAGCTGTCATGCGTGAAATCACTGACTTTTCTATGTCTTCGCTGTCTCCAGAAGAGTTGGCCGGTGGCAGGCTGGGCATATGCAGAGTGTCTCCCTTCATCAGCACGCTCAAGCTTGCCTTTACATATCCTTTCACCCCCAATCTGGTGTCTGCTGGGTCAGTAATTGGAGCCCACTTCTGGTAGAAACTGTGTTCTGAGTGGTAGAGAGTGAATTGATGTCTAGATAGTTCAAAGATTGGTATACTACAGATGGAGGAGGGATAACAGTACCTTTCTGACTGTACACAGTGGATATGTCAATTTTAAAGGTTCCAATGTGGGTCATCAGGAAGGCAAGAGTCCTTCTGTGGAAAACCTAAGAAGAAGTAACACCACAGGTATTTTTAACAAAGGAAAATCCTGGTATCATTTGCTATTGTAACAGTAGCATAAATCTTCTTCTTTCAGCATTTCCCTTTAGGGGTCGCCACAGCAAGTCAGTTTCTTCCATCTAACGCTATCTGCTGCATCCTATTCGGTCACACCAACTATCTTCATGTCTTCCTTCACTGTATCCTTGAACCTCCTCTTTGGTCTTCCTCTAGTCCTCTTTCCTTGTGGTTCCAAATCCAGCATCCTTCTTCCGATGTACACTCTCTCTCTCTCCTCTGCACATTTCCAAACCATCTCAGTCTGGCCTCTCTGACTTTATCTCCAAAACCTCTAACTGATGTACTCATTTCTAATCCTGATCATCCTGGTCACTCCAAGAGAGATCCTCGGCATCGTCATCTCTACCATCTCCATCTCTGTTTCCTGTCTTTTCCTCAGTGGTACTGTTTCTAGACCATACAGCATGGCCGGTCTCACCACAGTTTTGTACACTTTCCCTTTCATTTTAGCTGAAACTCTTCTGTCACACATCACACCTGATACTTTTCTCCACCCATTCCAGCCTGCCTGCACATGCTTCTTCACCTCTTTTCCATACTCTCCATTGCTCTGGACTGTTGATCCTAAGTACATAAAATCTTCCATCTTCTTTATCTCTTCTCCCTGTAACCTCACTTTTCCTCAGCCGTAGCATCAATACAGCTAAATAAAGTGTGGAACTGACCTTTATTTCTATGACTTGATCAAAGAAGTTTTGTGCAGCATCCTGAAACTCAAACTGGAATGTCTGAAATAATTAAACAGAAGAAAAATACTCCATGTTTTTTGTCCTTCACACAGAAATTTTTTGGCAGGACTTTCCGTGTTGCTGTACCTCATTGTAAAATGGACAGTTTGTGGATTTCTGTGTGGCAGTGTTTTTTTTCTGGCCTCCAACTCTGATGAAGACTGCAGGGTTTATGTTTACACCGACCAGCTTCTGAGCCTCAAGGATGTTCACATTCACCTACACACACACCATCAAGAATACTGAAATGTTACCAGCAATTACAATGGAAAATTTGAAAAGTCTTTGATTCATCATCATAAAAAACACTTCTAAACCACTTCCAAAGGTAATAAAATTTAAAATAGATTAAAAAGATCATTCTATAGGAGAACCCATGTTTGCTTTCAGAGATTATTCTTGATCCTCGATTAAACTCAAAGATTTCCAAAACGCTGAGCAACCCAAACTGGAAGACTGAATTAACTCACCTGGAAACTCTGGACTCTTGGTATTGCTGCAGCAGCACTTCTCGACAGTGGCTTATTTCGACTACACACACAGTTGGACAGAGACACACACAAGGAGGAGAAAGTTAGTTTGCCTGAGTTTAGATTAATGTATTGGACAAATAGTCCCACTAACCTCTGCAGAAGTGTGAAGATAACATCTGATGCATCCAACTCCACCCCCTCCTCATCAAATTCCTCATCATCTTCATAATCATCATCTTCTTCATCCTCATCCCCGGTCTGAATCAGACTTCTTCCCAAACGACGGGCCTCTCTCTCCAGTTTAGTTGTGTCAATGGCCGTCCCTCCTCTGATTGGGAACAAGAGAAACGTTAGGAACTTCAGATGTTTAGGCTCATCTCAATGTCTCAGTGTTTGATTAGTTTTACTTTGCAAAGAAAATAATATGGGAATAATGTAGATTATCACCTTTCAAGGTCCACAAATCCTTCATTTCTGAATGCCAGGGTGGATCTTTGGGTTTTTAAAAAAAAAAGAAGAAGCATAAAAGACATGAGTATTATGGAAAAGTCTGAGATGGGTAAAAAAATTTGGGAATAAGTCTCTGAGACAACATAATCTAGGTCACATCATCAAAGATTTTAAAAACTCAACTTCAAATTAAGGATTAATTGACAATAATTAACTGCCCACACAATTCAAAGATCTAAAGAATTAGTTTATTATTTAGTTGAATATCAAATAAGCGCTATTGATGCTGTGCTTATCTCTTGTTTTTATTTCTTGTGCTGCATTGCACCGCAGCAGGCAGCCAATGACAGCGCCAATGGTGGGAGAAACTGAGGGTTAGGTGTCTTCTCCAGGGACACCTAGGAATGACCTCAGCAGGGTTTGAACTGGCAACTCTTTGGTCCAAAGATGGCAATTTTGCCACTGAGCCATGCCTCCCCCCTTTAACCCTCAACCAACAAGGTTAATTACTTAAGATAGTATTTGTGTTGATTGTGTCAAGTCTGATTGGATTTTTTGTCTTATTAACTGTGAAAAAAAGTTCTTTGAGACAACTTTATTGTTTCACTAGACTGAATATGTGTAACATCTTCATACTCATCATTGTCTTCAGCTTCTAGAAAGTCCACGTCCTCCCAGTGGCCTGCGGCTCCTTCCAGTGGATGGAAACATATGTCCATCTCCACGATAATCTGGTGGGGCAAAGAAGAAACCAGGGTAGGTATAGCTTGGAGAAAAATGTACTATTCTCATCCTGCTGTTTGTTTTTGAGTTCTTACATCAGTCAGGCTGTGGTTGGCATCAGTGAGCCGTTCCCGCAGTGACAATTTACCTGCAGTAACGACATGCTGGAGACCGATGTCAAGTTTACCAAGCTGTCTACAAACAGATAGATGACGTCAGGGTGACCTGGCACCTTTGCTTGTTTAGGAAAGTAAACATGCAAAAGCATTGTGGTGCAATGCTGGAATTTGATTTGAGAAAACCATGAATATAAATGCTGTTGTGATATTGTAATGATCCTATTTTGATGAACAGGACAGAGTCTGGGTGGAGAAGGAAACAAGATGGACCAAAAATTACAGAAAGATCATATATGTGTGTGTTTTACCTGTTGGAAAAGAATTTGCTGCAGTTGAACACACTGATGGACAAAACTTCATCAGTGAGGACTTTAGCATAATGTGGCCACCGGAAATGCTAAAAATACAGGAAAAGAAAGTAAAAATGAAGATCAGGTGAAAATAAATTACTTTAACTGAACATATTGTATGTCTATTAAGATAATATTAATACATAAAAAAAACGTAACCAAATTCCTAACAACCAGGGATTCTATAAAATTTCAAAAAGTTAGAATTGTGTCCATTTGAAAGTTTTTTTAAATAAAATCTGTCAGTCTCCTGATTCCTTTGGAACTTGCAAACAAAACAAGGAGAAAACCGTTAATCTCAAAACAAAAAGCAAAAAAGAAATCCCTTTCTCTTATAGTAGGTTTTAAGATAATAGTCAAATTTGACCCCAATATAATTTTATTTTTGTATTTTTTTTCATTAGTTGGAATGGTTGCCTGTATTTTACCCTGTCTTCTGCATCCTTTTCTCCCAAAATTTTGTACATTTTTCCTTTCATTTTAGTCAAAACTCTTCTGTCCCACGTCACACTTTACCTCCACACAGTCAAGCATGTGCAGATGTTCTTATTTTAATAGCAGATCATGTATAAAATTGTTAAATAGAAATATAAAGTCATGCGGGTAACAGTGAGTGTTTGAAGATAAAATGAAGAAGAAGGAAAAAATCCTCAGATATTGTTCTGTAAAGCTGTTATACGAGAGTGTACACACTCTCCACTGGTCACACCTGAAGAACAAACACTTGACTCACCCAGTAGCGGAGAAATGTAACTTCAGTACTTAGAAACTCAACCCCTCCAAACGTCAGACCTAATGCTGATGAATTTCTTTTACTAGTGTATTCAAAAAGGTGGTATGTGAAGAAGCAGGAAGTGGATTTGGTTTTGCAAATATTGCTTATGATGTTATAAGGTAAAGTTTGCCTCAACAAGAATGTGACCTGCTCTCATGTGACCCAAAGGACTAAATGTGATCATCAGCAGAGGGTACATAGATAAAACTTCATTAAATTCTGGTGTCCAGCAGCAACACATCACATAGACCATACAAACAAAAAAATTAATAAGTAAAACAAATTAATAAAAAAAATTTTTTTAATTAATAAATTAATTGCTAGTAATAAGATACGCCATTGGACTTCCCGGCACATCTGTCCGCTTAAATCCCCTGAGGGCCAAAGGGAAGAACAACCTTTTAAAGCACTCAGTCCTCTAGCACAGTTAGAAGAACCTGCTATTTTGGGCATTCTTCAAGGTTGTGACCACGTAATACGGATGGTGAAGAGGATCATTGAGGATGCCTTGTATTTGAGCCCTCATCCTTCTCTCCAACACAGCTCCCACAGAATCCACATCTCTCCCCACCACAGCTACACATTTCTCCACCAGTCTGTCCAGCCAATTGCTGTCCCTTTAAAGTGTTAATTAATTTTTTAAAACTTGTTTTTCTAGGAGCTAACAATGTATCTGAAAGATAAAAATATTTTATATTTAAGTAAAAAGATATAAATTGATGGAAGATTCTAGTGATCATCAGAATTTTAGTGATCATCAGAAAAATGGCCTCACAATGCATCATTGAAAAGACATTTTTGGGGTTTTTAAGTTAAAAAATGAAAAAAATAAAACTGAAACATAAATTAACTCTATATTTTATTACTCAAGCAAATTTCATGCTTCTTCATTATTTCATTCCAGTTGGTGCTGGACTCAGCTTTAAGTGTGTATGTGTTCAGGGAGCAGTTGGAGAATATTTGTGTTCGTGTATGGTGTGTAGGAAGAGAGCAGTCTTTATTGGTCAATTAAAATAGTTTCAGTCTGAAGTTAACAAACAGCTGCTACTTTCATTCTAACAAATCATGATTCTATAGAGACTGAATTGACAAAATTAAGCTATTTTTAACCCTCAAAGATCAGTGATTAGAAATGGAACTTTTTCACAAAGTAATTCATTTTAGAAACAAAACTGAAGTGAGTTTTAGTGGATACGCATGAATTTTTTTTTTTTTTTTTCCTAACGGGATTGTGGGGGTGCCGGAGCCTATCACGTGAGAGGCAGAGTACACCCTGAAAAGGTCTCCGGTTTGTCTTTGGGCCACATACAGACTCACTCCTAGGGGCAATTTTATAGTGTCCAATCAAACTAACATGCATGGTTTTGGAGGGTGAGAGGAAGCCAGAGTACCTGGCGAAAACCCACACATGAGGAGAACATGCAAACTCCACACAGAAAGGCCAATGTTTCCAGCTAAACATGTCATAAAGTTGGTTCAGCTTAAAAAAGACTTTGCTCTGATTTTTCACACATATAAAAACAAACAATTTCTAAAGACATAATTCATTAGATCATTCCCCAAAACTTGTTCAAGAAAAAAAATGGAATACAGTAAAATCAATTAGATAATTTATCATTTCATTGAAAATCACACCCTAGAATCTGTTATCACCAACTGCTTGCCATCTTAGTGATGTGAAATTACGATACGTAGGCATCAAAAACATGCAGGATTATTTTTCACCACTTGTTTTTACCATTCATGCAGTTTTAATGGAAGAACCTACCTCGTTGAAGATGGCCAGATCATCACACTCAATGATCCTGGTTTTGTGGGTAAAAGCTGGAGAACAAACACACATACTGGTAATCATAGCAAAAATTGGAGTTATTCTAGTAAGTTTGGTTGTAAAATTGTAAAATAACTGCAATTATTCTCATTACTTTGCGTTTCATCCAAATGAAAAGCAGATAACAGTTCAAGTTTAACGTGTGTCAAACACAAGGCCTGAGGACTGAAAATGGACCCCCTGAGTGTTCAATCTGGACCACGACAGGACATCTGCAAATTTGGTGAAATTAATACAAGAATCAAAAATATTTTTATACAATGGAGCATTTTCGAATTTGTCAAAATTAACATTTTAAATAATTTTTTTAAACAAAAAAAATCCACACATTTTCTTGCACTGAAAGTTAAAATTGTATTTTGTGGATGAACGAGGATTTTTTTTATTATTTAAGATCAAATTAAACAGCTGTACATTAAAAATCACAGACAGAAAAAGTTTCCCTAGTTTCAACATTTTTGAGTGTTTTTTACAGTTTCAATATCTAATTAAAATAGAAACAAAAAATGAAAAGTTTTAATCTTGTTCAAGGGTATTTTTGTCATCAATCTACTGACCTGGAACTATTATTTTAACATTCCTGTTCTGCAGTGTGCAAAGAAATAGAGTTTATCATCACAAAACACTGAGAAATGAACACTGTACCCATTTCCAATCTCTAAGGAGTTTTTGATGAGAGAAGAAAGTTAGTTTGGTTCAAACACTTTCATTTAGAGCCAAGATTTCATCCTTTTATGTCAACTAGTGTTCTTTGAGAAGGTACATTAAAGTATTTTGTTTAAAATTGAAAGCTTTGAAATTAATTCAAATAATTTCAACTTGTTCTTGTTGCAACAAAACGATAGAAAATGTTTGATTCATTTTTTATGGTTTAAGATTGAATGTCATAACCATCCATCATTAATGTTAATTATTCTAGAAATAAAATTATTTATGAATTATTTTCTTATGGAATAAAACCAATAAACTATACGTCTTTTGTTGTACAGTTACTCAAAGTGTTGAGATGCTTTTTTTAAATTAATCTTGCATAACATGTCCCTGTTATATTTCCTAATTAGATCAAGTTTAGTGAATTATTACAATCCAAAGACAGTTTGAATTTACGGTCTCGTGTGTTTTTTTCTTCACAGTTGGTGGATAGCAAACATCGGACTGGAAACATAAACATATCAGGTTCCCTGTGGGTAAATTTTCTAAATTATTTCCTTGATATTACAGAATCAGAAACATTTTCCTTTTATATTTATAAAGTTTTTCCTCCTGCTGTGATGCTGCAGCCTTTTTTCTTATCATTTGTGTTACAAATAACTGAAATCGAACCTCTAAGTTTAATGAATCAGTTTATTAAGGTAAAATTAGTCAGTTTTGAGCATCATTTAATGTTTTACTCTTAAATTGTAAAGAAATTCTGAGGGGTTTTTATTCAAAAGATGATCTGTGCAATTTCTATGGAAACACAGAAAGCTAAAACAGTAACATAATCATTCCCTGGACATCAAAAATCTAGGTGATCACCACATTAACAAACAGCATTAATTAAAGAATAAAAAATGGGTCCTCTTGATTCAATTTTGCAATGAAAATATTTTAAATAAAACCATCTAACGAGGTACTTTTATTTAACTTATACTCATTTTAAAGCAGTCATTTTTGGAAAAAAAGAACATGAAGATGATAAAAGAAACCATGTGGATGGGTGTCAATAGCTTACCTCTGAAAGTCAGAGTGACCTTTCTGTTGGCTCGTCCAGGCAGGTTAGAGACCCTTTTCAGGTCCACAGTGATGGACATGACTGCAGACCCCTGTCAGTTTGTCAGTATGTGTCTTCCATGGTGAAACTCTTCCATCTGCTTTCCTCACAGCTCAGGTATTCTGGATGGAAGGTAGGTTGTGTGTGCGTGAGCATGTGTGTTAGGGCAGGTCTTTCTGATGTTTGATAAAGCAAATAGAGCTGCTCAACTAGTTTCTTTCCTTGAAAAGACAAATAAAGAAGTAAGACACTTTAGTAATATAAACTAGTATAATATTTAGTCAGGATTACTCTTATTGATTAGGTGCATTTATTTCCAAGAGACACAACCACAGAAAAAAAAATCAGTCAAATTTGACACCAGTAAGATTTTTTTTTGTTTGTTTTCTTTCATTGCAAGTAATTGCATTTGCTATTTAAATGACTAAAGTGATCACATTGAGGTTTCTTTTTTTTAATATCTTTGGGATCTGTTCTATCGAGTTCTGAGACCGGTCGCAGATCTTGATGGTTAGGTTATGTTCTGGGCATGCGCAAAGGCGCAATCGTCCGGACACTGGAGTCTATCCTGGTTGAGTGAAGAAGATGGGCAGGATACACGCTGGGCAGGTCGCTACTCCGTCGCAGGGCTCAACCATCCACACAGACCCTCATCCTAGGGACAATTTCATAGTAGCCAGTCAAGCTAACATGCATGTAATTGGAGGGTGGAACTAAACCCACTCATACAAGAGGAGAACATGCAAACTCCACACAAAAAGGACAGTGTTCCAAGCCTCGGCCTATGAATCCCTGACCTTCTTGCTCTGAATGCTCAATGCCCCCTCAATTCTAAACCTAATGCAGCTTTATTATAAAAACAACTACCAGTACTTTAAATACTATTTTAAAAAATGAAGAAAAAACATTTTTTTGGTGTTCATTCCAAAAGCATGTATAAATCCTCCTTGACCAGAGAATCCAAGTCCACAGTTGTAGTGGGACATGAAGACACATCGGCAATTTAGATTTTTTTTTTTTTTTTTTACTTTTGTAAAGCCAGTTCACACTAAAAGTTGTCCACACTTTTCTTAGTTCATTTGAAAGAAATAAAATGCTGTAAATGTTACAAAACTCAAGCAAGAAAACTAGTAAATAATGTCTCCATTGTTACAAACTACTTTTAAGACCTTTGAAGGCCTGCAAAGATATTATCGAGCTGAGCTGAAAATTCAAAACGAACCCCAAAAGTTTAATCAAATTACAAGAAGAGTTGGGGGGGGAAAAAAAACAGCATGTATCGTTTTATTCCTTTTATTATTTTCATGCAGCATTTTATTCAATCTTTCAACAAGTTTGGTTAAAGTGGTTAGTTATTTATTGCTCAAAAGGTGATGTTAAAGTCACAATACTGATATTTTTAACTGATAAACCTTACAGCATCAATTGAATTTGATTAAAATGGTAGGAAAAGAATAAAAAAAAAAAGAAAAAACTCAAACCTTCACAAATTAGTGATTTGTGCCCTTGTTTAACAGTTTGACAGAAAATTGAAATTCTGTGTGTCTGATAAGACAGTACATCATTTACTAGGCTTGAAAGATCTTGAGTAAAACTTGGCAAACATTATTTTTTGGATTGATTGTAAGTTAAATTGCATCAAAATGACAAAGAACTCATTTTTGGTAAGAACTCAGAACAAAACAATCTGTGAGCTACTGCTGATTTGATGAAAGATGATGATGATTAATTTTATTTGGCGTCATGCACCTTCAAGATGCCCAGCCCGCACGGGCTTATAATCCACATACATTAAATGTGATCCACAACACATGTGGAAACAAGTAGACAGATTCCACAGTCATAATTATGTTCACACTGAGATGATTTTATGCCAAATGTTTTTTCTGGAAATGGTGACATTTTTTCTACTTTGTTCCAATAATCTCGCCTGAAAAGTATAAATTCTGCATTTTAAGGCAATTACTAAAGAACAGTCAACGTGAAAAATATTTTTAACAAACGTATTTCACTGCTTTGAAAAAAAGAAACCAAACGATCAGTATTTTTAGCAAACAAAAATATGGTTCAGACTTGCATAAACTGCTCCCAAACAAAAATGGACCTCTAAATGAAAACTGAAAACATGAATATAGAAGTAAGAAAATACAAAACCTTCAAAAATAAAAAGAAATATAAAACAAAAAGGTGCAAAGTATTGGGAAAAAAAAACCCTCTTATCTAAAAGTTTTCTGCATAACAGAGATGTTCTTCTATGGTAACAATAAAATAAAAAAATAAAAAATAATAATGACCATTTTTAAGCTGGAAATAGAAAAAATGTGATTTTCCTACTAGAAACCGAATATTTAGAATAAGTGCAAGAGTTCTTTGGATTAGTTTCTATGGCACAAGGCAAACGTGATTAATAATGAGATAAAGTGGAAAAAGTGCAAGCAATGTAAGAGATTTAGAAACACAAATGGAAATCGAGTGTTTTAAAGCAACTTAAAACTATATTTGACACAAAGTTTTTTTATGAATGACTGCGAGCGGTACATCGATCAGGTTTAAGTTGACAAAGTTTAAACAAAACTAGGAGAACTAAAAAAGTTACGGAGGTCAGGAGGTGACATTGACGTGGAAAGGACAGAGCAGGGATCTGCCATGTTTAACAGTTTCCCCTTCAGCATGATTGTCAACAGGAGAGAAAGCAGCATTTCTGGAATCATGTATAGTCAGGTATCTCTTTTCACCAAAAGGATTTGGATAAAAGACGGTAACAATTTTCCCTGGACACTCGGCTTGCCCTGCCTTGGCACTGGTTGCAGTTGGTTTCGGATGCCCGGGTGAGACACAAAAACTGATCATTTTTTTCTGGTTCAAAGACCAAGCGATGCATCATGCAAAATAATATCACAAAAATAAAGCTGAGCTTCAAATCTTTTTAGAATTAAAAAAAAAAATGTTTTTAAAGATGATGCTATGACTAATTCGCAGAAGCAGACACATCAACTAACAAACACGAGACAATCACCTAATCTCGGAATTAATCCTCACTTTAAGAACAAACTGATCCTTTTTACTTCAAGACCTATTTGAACATTTCCGTGTTTAGAAAGTGTTGAAAAGTTTTTCACGATGCATTTATAAATCTACTGAAAGGGATTGATTAATGGGGTTTTTTGAGAAATATCAGACACTTTTGTAGATTTAACAAAAAAAAAAAAGAAACAAAAAAATTTTGTCTAGAGTTAAGAAATAATACAGATGACTTCAAGAATAATCGATGGTGATTTGACATGACGGTCAGCATGTAGGAATACGTTTGAACATTCATCTTTCTGAGTGTTATAATTGCACTAGTCTACATTAAGGCATCAATAAAGTTTTTATTAAGGCAGCAAAGTGCAAAAGCTTGTAATCTAACTATATCTTCTAATCTTTCATTTCCAGCATGTATTGCAGCAACTAGACGCTAAGTTTTGGCTTTTGGTTAATATTGAAGGTAAATAAAGTCCTTCTGCACACACAAATACACAAAGACGGTCCAAGGTGAGTATCGTGCAAATTCCTTTTGCTCCCAAAATGTTAATAGAGGGTCAAAACATGCACACGTCCCAAAGCAAGCCGACGGGCAGTGTGACATTAAAAATCAGTGGTGACAAAATAATATAACATCACTACTTTTATCTGTTTAAAAAACTAAATATGATTAGCAATAAATAGGTTTCCTAATCATCAGATCAAATGACACAAATTTAGATGATTTTTTTTTTGGAAGTGATTGGTTTTTTTTTCAGACTAGTCATGCTCTAAACAAAATCAAAACAAGTTCATTTTCAATTTACTTAGTGATGAATCTGGGTAATATTATCAGCTGCCATGAAAAAAAAATGGAAATAGTTTAAATTTGGCAATTTTGAGCTATAAATATGGCAACATATTCTGACGAACACAAAAGCATCAAATAAACAAAAAATGAGCTTTCAAAACTCAGATGGCTTCTATTTTGAAAATCTCAAGAACTGATTTACAAAAACTTTTGCTCACAGCTCATGAATTAGTTTCTGCTTTTACTATGGCAACATTAATTAAAAGGAATGTGGAGCCTGAAATGCCTAGCAGGGGGCTTCTTTGTGAATGTGTGTGGCTCTGATTGCTTAACAGTTACACACATGGTCTGCATAGTTTTAATCAAAGCAGCAAGACGAAGAAACCTACAATCAATACATCGTTACTACTACGCTAAATAAAAATAATAGATGAAAAACATCAACCCTTTGAAATATTCAGAGATAGTTCAATCTGGCACTAAATGTAAAGCCCTTATTGTTGCTGGCTGATAATGTCATGCAGGTTTGTGAGGGATTGGTTGTTTAGTGGAATGAGGGAGGGGTAGGGCAGATGTTTTATGAGGGAGAGAAGATGGTCAGAGCTTTAAGGAATGTGGAATATGTTTAAGCGTTTAGGATTTGGCAGCAGGTTGTTGTTTGAGCGGATCGAGGCCTCTCATTTTGAAGTAAGACACCAGCTGGTTGGGGACCTCAGCGAGCACGGTCGAGGCCAGAGATGCCATGGGAGCCTGCAGAGAGACATTGAACCCATTTATGTACTTGAAATTAAGAAAACTTTTCAACTCCCAGAAACAACCTCAACAGACTTTAAATAGACAATACCGTAATTTCACGGCCATTAGGCGCACCGTACGAAAAGGCGCAGCCTCAGTTTTGTGCGCCGTTGCTGTATTTAACACACACATAAGGCGCACCGTACGAAAAGGCGCAGTCTCAGTCACACACCGCCTTACAACAACGCACACGCACGCATGCAAATGTGGGTATTAAAAAATAGATCGGGAGCAAAACTGAGTTTGGTTGTACTTTATTTAAGTAGTATAAACAAGCACATTAGAATCAGAATATACTTTATTGATCCCACACAGGGGAAATTTGTGTCACAGCAACAACTTCCTATCTGCTAAGTGAGTCGTTGTAGAGCCCGATCACGTACGGAAAGAAAGACCTCCGGTAACGAGATGTTCTCGAGCGGAGCTGTCTGAGCCTCTTGGAGAAGGAGCTCCGTTGTTCGTCCAGGAGTGGGTAGAGAGGATGGTCATGGTTTTCCATGATGGACAAAAGTTTGTTCAGTGACCTCCTCTCTACCACTGCCTCAAGTGAGTCCTGTTTGCTGCCAATGACAGAGCCAGCCAGTCTGATTAGTTTATTCAGTCTGTTGGTGTCACTGGCTGCGATGCTGCTCCCCCAGCAGATGACAGAGAAGAACAAGGTGCTGGCCACCACAGACTGATAGAAGGTCTCCAGGATCTTGCCGCACACATTGAAGGACCTCAGCTTCCTTAGAAAGTAAAGTCGGCTGCAAGTCTTCTTGTACACAGCAGTACTGTTGCTCCTCCAGCTCAGTCTACTGTCGATGGTCACTCCAAGGTATTTGTACTCCTCAACCACCTCCACATCTCTACCCAGAATGCAGAGCGGCTGCAAAGCAGTCCTCCTCCTCTTCCGGAAGTCAATCACCATCTCCCTGGTCTTGTCCACATTGAGGAGCAGGTGATTCTCTCCCACCCACACCACAAATCCATCCACCACCCTCCTGTACTCCTCCTCCTGCCCACCACTTATACACCCTACAACTGCAGAGTCATCAGAGAATTTCTGTAGGTGGCATGAATCGGAGTTGTGCTGGAAGTCTGAAGTGTACAATGTGAAGAGGAATGGAGAGAGCACCGTGCCCTGTGGGGCTCCCACACCACTTAAAACCACATCAGACCGGACTTTGCCCAGCCGGACGAACTGTGGCCTGTCCGTCAGGTAATCAGTGATCCAGGAGACGGCGGACGCACCAGCACCCATCAGCCGCAGCTTATCACCCAGTAATGAGGGCTGGATGGTGTTAAAGGCACTAGAGAAATCAAAGAAGGTGATTCTCACCATGCCTCCACCGCCATCCAGATGTGAATGAGCTCGCTGCAGCAGATGGATGACAGCGTCGTCAACACCCAGGCGTGGCTGGTAGGCAAACTGCAGGGGGTCCAGAGAGGAATTCACCAGCGGTCTCATGTGGGCTAACACCAGCCTCTCCAGCACTTTCATCACATGAGATGTGAGGGCAACTGGACGGAAATCCTTGAGGTGAGATGAAGATGGTTTCTTCGGTACAGGGACCAGGCACGATGTCTTCCAGAGAAGCGGAACCCTCTCCAGCCTGAGGCTCAGGTTAAAGAGGTGCTGGAGAACCCCACACAGCTGGAGCGCACAGGTCCTCAGGGTATGGGGGTTGATGCCATCTGGGCCGGCTGCTTTGTGCTGGTTTAGCTTCTCCAGCTGTTTCTTCACCTGAAAGGTGGTCACAGTCAAACGGTTGGGTGGGGGGGTTCAGGCACTAGTCCATTGAATAGCTGAGAAGGAGGAGCAGACGCTGGTAGCAGGTGTGGTGAAGGTAGGGAAGAAGAGGCAGAGGCATTTGTAGAGCTAAACCTGTTGAAGAAGGTATTAAAGTCATTAGCTCTATCTTTGCCACCACTAGTGGGTGTGCTTCTTCCCCCATATCCAGTGATCTTTTTCATTCCGGACCACACCGCCATCATGTTGTCCTGCTGTAGTTTGGATTCCAGCTTCCTCCTGTATGCATCTTTTCCCTTCCTCAGCTGGTCTCGGAGTTGATGCTGCACCATCTTCAGCTCCTCCCGGTCTCCAGACCTGAAGGCTGCTTTCTTCCGGTTAAGGAGCGTCTTCAGGTCACAGGTGATCCAGGGTTTGTTGTTGGGGAAGCATCGAACAATCCGGGTGGGACAGACAGACTCCACACAGAACTTAATGTATTCTGTAATGCAGTCTGTCATGCCATCAATGTCTTCCCCGTGAGGTGTGCAGAGTGCATCCCAGTCAGTGGATCCGAGACAGTCCTGTAGAGCCCGCTCTGTTTCCGGAGTCCACTTCCTGACAGTCTTTTTGGACACAAGTTATTACCGGTAATAGTCTTTATTCAAATCTGTCATCCTCTGTTTTGGAATCGAACAGCAGCGCAAAATCCAACAGAGCAGGTCCACTTCGCTCCTCGCTGTCAAAGTCACTGTCTGTACTGTGCGGCTTTTGCAAATGCTTGGATAACAGTACCAGCAGACACGTTAGTCCAAGCATCTACAATCCACTGGCAAACTGTAGCGTAACTCGCCCGGCGCTGCCTTCCATCCTTCGTGAAACTGTGGTCTCCGGTCATCCATCGCTCCCACGCCGCTTACATTTCACTTTAACGTTCTCATGTGTTTTCTTTCAGGTCCGCCTCGCGGGCACGGCGTTTTCTTTTAGGTCCGCTTTTTCTCACACACAAGGCGCACCGCACGAAAAGGCGCACCGCTCATTTTGAAGAAAATTTGAAACTTTTAGGTGCGCCTTATGGCCGTGAAATTATGGTAATATGAAATCAAACGCTCTTAGATGTGCAGAGAATAAATTCTGGATTACGTTAATTTAAAAATAGATGTAAAATAAAATCTAATGAGGTAAAATCTTTTACAAATTCTTTTTTTTTTCTCATACAGACGAGATAAAAATGACTTCATGAAGAATAAATTCTACCTTCTGCATTTTCACAACTAAAACTTGAACATAAAGTCTTACTTCTTTAAACTGCAGGAAAGGAACAAACTGGACGATATCTCGAGCTACAGGTTCTCCCACTGTGGACTTAAGCATGCCATCGTCTCCATCCAGAAGCTCCATGGCCTTGAAATCAGCTGGTCCAACTCCCACAATGATGATCGACATGGGCAATCGAGATGCCCGCACAATGGCATCCTTTGTTTGGTCGAAATCAGTGATCTCACCATCGGTGAGGATGAGAAGGACAAAGTATTGCTGTGGAAACAGAACCAGAATCAGATGTAGAAGTTTGTGTGGATTAAGATTTTATTTTTTATTTGTGTATGCTCACAGAAGCAGAGTTGCTTTTAATGGAGTCGGCGGCGATGGAAGCGACATGGTTGATGATGGGAGAGAAGTTTGTGGGTCCGGAGAGTTTGAGCTGAGGCAACGCCATCCTGTAAGCATCTACAATTCCCTGAATGCCTGAAAGAGACAAAAAGAAATTAAAGTGACTAATACACCTGTGATAGTTAAGATTCAATTAAGACTTGGTTAAATATTAAGGCTTCAAAAAGCTAAGTAAAAATTTAGTTTTTTGAAAAACAAGATTAACTTGATTCACGTAAATTACCCCAAATAAAATGTAAAAAAACCCATTTTGATTTATCTAGATCTGCCAGATGATTTCTTAAAACGCAAAGAAATTTAGAATAAAATGCAATTACTGTGTTAATAAGATTAGTTAAGCGTATTTAAACCACAGAATAAGCACTATTAAATTCCTCTAAATGCCACATAGTGTGGGTGTGTATGTGTGCTTGTGTATCTACCTTGGCAGTAGGGGTTTGTTGGGTTGAAGTTGAGAGCAAACTCGTGATGTGCCGCCTACGAGACCAAACAAAAATGAAGATTAAACACAGATGTTCTAGAGATGTGTTGGAGGCCGCGGGGGAAAGAACCAACCTGATAGTCTGGAGGCAGTTTGGCGCCAAAACCGAAAGCAGGGAAAAGTTTATCACTGAAACAGAAAGAATAAAAGGATTAATAAATATTAGAACAATGTCACAACTCAAACATTTTTTGGCTCTATGCACCATCAAAATAGATTTTAAATAAAACAAAAAAGATATGTTTTAACTACAGACTGCCAATTTTAATTAGAAGGCATGTGAAAGATTTAGAGTAGGAAACCAATGAGTCTGGTCGTCATATGATATAATGAAGATTGTTGGATTTCAATTGTATTTGAAATGTTAGGCCGTTCAGTGTACAGTATATATGAAGGGGGGTTAAAGTTTCACTTTAGTTTTTGCATGCGATTATAGTTTGTGTATAAGTGTGTACTTACGTGTCGTAGTCCTGAATAACCTGACCCACAGACCACAGAGCAGACAGGTACTGGTTCAGACCATCTGGACTCATGTAATGGAGGGAGTTAGTGGAGCGTGGATCACCATTGGACCCAGTGAAGTCTATCCCAACCTGAAAAAATTGTGATAAAACATCTAGTTGGTGAAAAAATACATTTGAGTTTTAAGACAAAGATGAGATTTTATATGAGTTAATATAAAATCGTGAATGTGAGGCTTTAAAAATGTAAAAATTAGCTGACATACAGTGAAGTTGATCTGGCAACCGCCCATTACGTAATCCAGGAAGCTGTACTGAGCGACCAGCTGAAAAATAAAACACACTTCAGTTTAACAAACACATCAAAAGGCCAATGAACAGATTTAAAATGTGACTGTTTTTTACCCATATAGTCTTCCTCACTATTCAAACTAAACTATGTTTATGAGCTCTGTTTGCTCCATTTAAACATAAAGGGCTTACCTTACAGCTTTTAACGGAAACAACTCCAGAGTTTTTATAACCTTTTTTCTTCTTTTGTTTCTCAGGATGGACGCAATCAAATTCAACCTATCAGACAAAATAAGCCATCGCAGATGAAACATCTGAGTAAAAAAAAAAAACCATGTAAGCGTTGTCTTAGATGTTTTATTGTCATAGAACTCACTGGAGAGCCGTGTTCTGCTTTCTGCAGCTCGGACACTTTAGTGGTGAAAGAACCGATCAAATCATGAGTTCCGTCACTGTCATAGTCATGGCAATCCACCTGCAAGATAAAAAAACAAAATCAGCTCACTGATGTCGACCTGCTTGGATGTTGATGCTTTTGTGATTGGTTGAACCTTTAGAGGTCTTTCCAGGTCGCAGGAGCAGAAGGTCTGCAGAGGAACAGTGAACTTCTTCCAGGTGGGACTTAGATTGTTCTTCACGACCTTTAAACATAAACTCATTTGAGGTTTTCTCAATCGCTTTTTTGCTACAGTTTCTTTCAGTAAATGTCAGACTTATTCCTCACCAGCTGGAGGAAATTAATAAACATTTTTAAAGAGCAGGAAAAAAATTGACTTCAGATGATAGTCTGACTGCTCCACATTGAAACTACAAGATAACACACTAAAGTTCACTATGGACAGTAAAGTTGTGAATAAAACAAATTGTATTTTGATATATTTGATGATGTGTGAACATGTGTAATCAGCGAAATGAGATTTTTTCTAGATTAGGCTCCTGTAGCCGTGGCATAGAAAAGAAATATTATACATGAAATGCAAATATGTCATTAATTTGTGCAAAATAAATATTTCTGTTTAATCTCAGGGACTCCAAATCATTTTGCAAATTTTCAATATGCTTGCATTGTGACAATAAAATAATCTTGATCTGGGATCTTGAAACTAAGCCATCAGGGCAACATTCCATGCCCCGATTTACACCTGATTTTCACAAAACATACACATTTGCATGTATGTTTATTTAACCTTTGAGCCTATAATGCTCAATATGAATAACTTTTTTAAAAAGGTTTATTTGTTAGTAATGATTATTTGGAAATATTGGGATTACAACATCAAACTGACAGATTAAATGTCCGATTCTCACCTCTGTTCGGTGGACGAGCTGCCATTTTCCATCATCTCCTTGTTTAAAAATTTCCAGGAAAGGATCAGACTTTCCAAATGTATCCTAAACATAAAAAAAAAACTTACAATTTAATAAAAAAGTCATTCTTAAAAAAAAAAAAGTTAAATGAGATTGTATTTATTACTAGATGCTGATACTTTACAGTAAAAATCTGTTTAGAACTTTACGAGAGATAAAAAGAATTTAAAATAAGAAACAGAAAGTATTAGAAACAAAGTTACCTTCTTGTCAAGTTTTTTAGCCTCAATTTCCAATGTAATGGCCCTGTTGTCCTTCACATCCTCAGCAGTGATCTACAAAAACAAACAGTGATCACCTTCATGCTCAAGCATTGAAATAAAAGACATTTAAGTTTATAATGTACGTACGCTGATGGTGCCTTTTCCTGCCGGTTTCCCCTTCTTCAGTTGCAGAGGACGAGTCAGAGTTTTACTGGACACTATCTGGAATGAAATGCAGAAAAATGAGATGTCTTAATTCTGGTCCAAGACAAACCATCAATAATTCACATGACCTGATGGTCACTTTTGCAATTTGTGCAGAAGTTGCAAGTCAGTACATAAAAAGATCCAAACGGAAACTTTTTAATGCCACCACAAGCAGAATCCTCATCTCAGTGCCTCTCAGCAAAAACTTCTTCTTTTGGTATTTCTCTTCAGGGGTTGCCACAGCAAGTCAGTTTCTTCCATCTAACCCTATCTGCTGCATCCTCTTTGGTCAAACTAACTATCTTCATTTCTTCCTTCAATGTATCCATGAACCTCTTCTTTGGCCTTCCTCTACACTGCGTTCCAAATTATTATGCAAATTGTATTTAAGTGTCATAAAGATTAAATTTAGTGTTTTTCAGTTAAACTCATGGATGGTATTGTGTCTCAGGGCTCTGTGGATTACTGAAATCAATCACATACACCTGTGATAATTACTTGGTCAGGTGAGCCCAATTAAGGGAAAAACTGCTTAAGAAGGATGTTCCACATTATTAAGCAGACCACCATTTTCAAGCAATATGGGAAAGAAAAAGGATCTCTCTGCTGCTGAAAAGCGTGAAATAGTTGAATGCCTTGGACAAGGTATGAGAACTTTAGATATTTCACGAAAACTTAAGCGTGATCATTGTACCATTAAGAGATTTGTGGCTGATTCAGAGCACACACGGGTTCGTGCAGATAAAGACAAAATGAGGAAGGTTTCTGCTAGACAAATACATCGGATAAAGAGAGCAGCTGCTAAAGTGTCATTACAAAGCAGCAAACAGGTATTTGAAGCTGCTGATGTCCCTGGAGTCCCACGAACATCAAGGTGTAGGATCCTCCAGAGGCTTGCAGTTATGCATAAACCTTCTATTCGACCACCCCTAAACAATGCTCCAAGCAGAAACGGCTGCAGTGGGCCCAGAAATACATGAAGACCGATTTTCAAACAGTCTTGTTCACTGATGAGTGCCGTGCAAGTCTGGATGGTCCAGATGGATGGAGTAGTGGATGGCCACTATGTCCCAACAAGGCTGCGACGTCAGCAAGGAGGTGGCGGAGTCATGTTTTGGGCCGGAATCCTAGGGAAAGATCTGCTTGGCCCCTTTAGGGTCCCTGACGGTGTGAAAATGACTTCTGCAAAGTATGTTGAGTTTCTGACTGACCACTTCCTTCCGTGGTACAAAAAGAAGAATCGTGCTTCCCGAAACAAAATCATCTTCAAGCACGACAATGCACCATCTCATGCTGCAAGGAACACATCTGCTTCATTGGCTGCTATGGGCGTAAAAGGGGAGAAACTCATGGTGTGGCCCCCATCCTCCCCTGACCTCAACCCTATTGAGAATCTCTGGAGCATCATCAAGCAAAAGATCTATGCAGGTGGGAGGCAGTTCACATCCAAACAGCAACTTTGGGAGGCTGTTCTGACATCCTGCAAAGACATTCAAGCAGAAACTCTCCATAAACTCACAAGTTCTATGGATGCAAGAATTGTGAAGCTGCTATCAAACAAGGGGTCCTATGTTAACATGTAACTTGACCTGTTAAGATGTTTTGGATTGAAATGGCTTTTTATTTCAGTGAATATGACCTCATATTGCTGTAAATTCAACAAATTACTATTTTCAGTTCTTTATAAACTAGAAAAAGTCTTGAAACTATGTTATGCATAATAATTTGGAACAGTGCATTTTAAGTTTTTCATTTATTTTTTAAATACTGTTTTCATTAGGAGGTTTGTTCAATAATATTTGAAATACAATTTGACAGCTAATGACTTGAAAATGATGCTGATCGTCATTTGCATCAAGTATTTTGGAAAATCAAACAAAAACATCATTTGCATAATAATTTGGAACGCAGTGTAGTCCTCTTTCCTGGTGGTTCCAAATCCAGCATCCTTCTTCCAATGTACTCTCTCTCTTTGGACATCTCAGTCCAAACCATCAGTCCGCAGATGGTTTGGACTGAGATGTCCAAACCATCCCAGTCTGGCCTCTCTGACTTTATCTCCAAAACCTCCAACATGTGCTGTTCCCCTGATATACTCATTTCTAATACTGTCCATCCTGGTCACTCCCAGAGAGATCTTCAGCATCTTCATCTCAGCTACCTCCATCTCTGTTAATACAGAGATGTGTTAACATCTCTCAGTGCTTGTCTTTTTCTCAGTGCTTTCGTTTCTAGACCAAACAGCATGGCATGTCTTACCACAGATTTGTACACTTTTCCTTTCATTTTAGCTGAAACTCTTGTCACACATTACACCTGATACTTTTTTCCACCCGGTCCAGCCTGCCTGTGCACGCTTCTTCACCTCTTTTCCACACTCTCTATTCCTCTGGACTGTTGATACTAAGTATTTACAATCTTTCACCTTGTTTATCTCTTCTCCCTGTAACCTCACTTTTCCATTTGGATCCCTCTCATTCACACACGTACTCTGTTTTACTCTGACTAATCTTCATTCCTCTTCTTTCTAGTGCAAACCTCCACCTCCTTCCTCCTCTCACTACAGATCACAATTTCATCTGCAAACATCATTGTCCATGGAGATTCCTGTCTAACCTCATCTGTCAGCCTGTTCATCACCATAGCAAACGACTCAGAGCAGATCCCCAGGGCTGTCCCACTCCAACTAAGAAACTATTCTTTATTAAAAATTACAAGTCACTGCAATTAGATAAAAACAAAAAGAGAGAAACAACCATTTCTAAAATGTTTAAAGGCTTGTTTACTTTTTTTTTCTCCTTCGGACACCCCAAAAAAACGCAGTTGGGTCTATTTGGCGCTACAAAATTGGCCCTGAGAATGAGTGTGTGTGGCTCTGAAACAGACTGGTGTCCTGTTCGGGGTGTACCCTGCCTATCGCCTGCAATCCTCCAGGATAGGCTCTGGTATTCCCCCCGACATTAGGGATAAGCAGTTTAGAAGACGAAAATAACCTAATTGTTATCTGTGCATCTGTATTTGGACCAAACATAAAAAACCTCTGTGTAGACATTATTTATGTCCTCCTGGGAGTTTTATTTCATCTTCAGATGGCGGATTCCTACTTTTATTTGTTTACAGTAAACACAAAATGCAGTTTTACACAAAGTCAAACATTTTTGATTTATTGGAAATGGAAAATTTCTTACAAGTCAACTTAGTACGGGGTCGATGAATTAACTCAACAGATTTAAACAGTAGAATGTAGGGATTGCAAACGTACCTGTCCAAGAGTCACCTCCACTCCTCCCAAGTAGTCATCATCACTGAGGTCAGAGCTGGAGTTATCAATATCATAGATCCCCAGCTTCAGATTCTGAACTGTCTCAAAGTGATAGTCCAATCTGAGACGCTGACTGAAGGATGGATTGGAGCAGTTCTTTATGCGCTCTGTGCGGCCCAGCTGGAACAGAAGAGCAGGAATGTAAAGAAGGTTCAATACAAAACAAAAGTATTTTGTAAGACTTTTTACCTCCGTCCAGCTGTCTCCTCCAGCGTTCTGCAGCAAAACACAGAGAGGGTCTGACAATGATCCTACATCTTTATCCAAGAGGTTAGCACAAGAGACGGTCAACTCCACCTTACTGACACAGTCAGCCATCTGAGAGGGGGAAAAAAAAATTTAGAGGAGCGAAATGAGGATCTGAACTTTAGTTCACCATTAACACTGTGTGCACTCAGCATGTGCGTAACTCCAAAGCTTTATTCGTAATACTTTTTCAGTGATTCCGTTTCGGGTAGGGTTCTCCCTAGAGACAGAATAAGCAGCCAGTCAGTGTCTCCACTCAGCACTGAGAAGAGCCAAATCAAATGTCTGAGGCATCTGGTAGGGATTCCCTCTGGACGTCAACTCAGTGAGGAGCTTCTGGCACATTCTGCTGAGAGGAGGCTTTGGGAAGTGTTTTCCCTCCTGAGCTGGCAGGAGGGAAAACACTTCAGCTGAATTTAGAGTATTTTAGGATTTCCTGAATGAGATGAAACAAGTGACTAGGAACAGTGAAAACTAGAATTTCCGAGTAAAGACATTGTCCTCCTACGACTTCTCTGATGCGAAGTTGGACATTTTCTGATTTTTTTTTCTTCCAGTTTCTCTTCTGTAACAATGTCTTACTATATTTTTTAAACCTCTGCATCATTTCCAGTTATAAAAAACTATTCTGTTCCATTATCTACTCTTCATCCAGGGCCAGGTTGTGGGAGAAACAGCTTCAGATGGGAAACCCTGACTTCTCTCACCACGGCTGCCTCCTCCAGTTCACCCAGGATGGGGTGTTCCCTGTCCAGCTGTGAGACAGTCTCTCCAGTCTGGGGTCTGCCTCTGAATTTCCTCAGTGAAACATGCCCGTAACACCTCCCCAGCAAGGAAGGCATTTTAACCAGATGGGCGAATCACCCCATCTGGCTTCTCTCGACCTGGAGGAGCAATGACTATTCAGAGCTCCTCACCCTAACTCTGAGAGCCCAGACACCCTGCAATAAATTTACAGAAAATAATGTATCTACTGTAACCACTTCAATATTTTTTCTCAGCTAGTTGTTAAACACTCAGGCATGTTTTAACTTTAATGATCCAGCAGGAACATCAGGAATCTAATTTTAGACACAGCCAACAAGACATGTGGGCCTAGAACACACCCTTGTAACATCTCACACACAACTATGTGCAACTTTTACATGAAATCCTACAGCTCCAACACTTTAAAACTCATAATCTACATTTTATGTTAATTCTGTGTTAATTTGGATCACTTTCCTAAAATAATGCAAACAATTTTAAAGGATGAGTCATTCATGGGTTTGGTCCTGTGTGAACTCAAACCCGGAAGACTGGGGGGGGGAATGTCATATAAAAGAAATTTGCCAAATGAAACCGGACACTAAAGTCAAACTATTCACAAACTCATTGGAGAATTAAAAAAACAAAACATCTTAATTCAATCTTTTAAGAATTACATACACTTAAAAAGTGTGTGTGTGTGTGTGTGTGTGTGTGTGGGGGGGGGGGTGTTCTTGTTGCAAACACCTCTCAGTTTGGGTGTAAAGTTTCAGCTGAAAAAGTAAGAAAATCTCACTTAAATGAGTTGAAACATGGATTAAACCCTAAAATTACCCAATCTGCATCGTTTGAAAAACACACGATTAGCTGTTATAGTTCTACATCATAAAACTGAAGCAGGCAAATTAGAAAAAAAGTGTAAAATCACCTTTTAAAAGACACACGACGAGAAAAAAAAACACTGTCCCGAAAAAAGGCGAAACTTCCTCGCTATTTTAAATCCAGAAAAAATAAATCTATTTAAAAATGCCACCGAAATCAATCCAATTACAACAACCGTTAAAATTTAGTAGCAAAATGCGTTTTTTATTTGAGAGTTTAGAAACGTTGAAAAAGCAGAGGGACTCTTAAAGAAAGAACGATTCTCATTGGTTCACCATTTCCTCAGAAAATGTTTGATTGGACAAGGTGACTGTCAGTCTATAGCAGAAGTCGAGCCAGCTCTTTCACAATAAAACTCGAAACAATTTAAACGGTTTATAATTTTGTAATCTGTTGTGAAATCCAAATTGAGCAAAACCATCAATAAAATCAAGCAGATCAATTAAACAGCCTATAGATGATGATTGATTCGGACCAGAACGTCCCGGCACAAAAACAGCTTCTTCCTTTCTGCCGTCGGACTAATGAACACCTTTTAACCCGCTCATCACTTCGTCACTTCGCTCTTGTCACTTTACTGTCTTTATTATTTTCTATTACTTTCTATGCCATTGTACTGCTTTTCTTTTTCTTTATGATCACTCTTAGTTTAAAAAATACATATATATTTATTTTTGCACACTAGTATCACAGCAAGTTCCTAGTCTCTGATCCTCTTCATTGACCATGGCTATAAAAGCATTTCTGATTAACGACACAGCTTTGTTAGTCAAAAACTACTAAAACATTAGACACTGCAAAGCATGAAGGCATTGATGCTAATCTGTTAAGAAAATGCAAATTCATTCGCTAAAGTGAAGGTGTCAAACTCTGGTCCGTGGGCCAAGTTTGGACCGTAGTGTAATTATGTCTGTCCCACAAAGCCACACTTTAAGTGACTATTCAATATTATACAGCAAAAGTAGCACTAATACTACAAGTTCCAGAATGCACTTCTGGGGTTTTAGCATACCATTAGGCAGGATCTATCACTTATCTTTCATTTGTGAATGGCTGTTATAAGAACATAATACCAGGATCAGGCAATTCCATGCATCTCCAATGCTCTCCACAAGATTAAGCTTAACTTGTTGTATATTCAATTTGTAACTTAAATTTAGTTTTGTCTTCTAAACTTCTTATTTTTAATAAGGCTGCGTGAGGACTTGGTACACACCTTATAGGTCGCCAGTCTGTTGCGGGGCCGGCCACACGCACGCACATACACACACGCTCTCTCTCTCTCCTCAGAACAATTTCTCAGCAGCCAATCAACCTAACACACACATTTTTGGAGGGTGGGAGAAAACCAGAGAAACCCAAACATACACAGGGAGAACACGTAAACTCCACGCAGAAAGGCCAGTGTTTCAAGACTCGCCCCCGCTCTGCAACTCGAACACCCGACCATCTTGCTGTGATACCACTGTGCTAGCCACTGTGCACTCATAGGTTAAATTAGTCTAAGTTTACATGAAAAGAGTTGTTATACATGAATAAAAATGTTTCTATAAAAATCACAATTGCCACAACTTCAGGCTGATATTGAATTTTGGCCGAATGGGTATTTGAGTTTGACACCGGTAGTTGCAGAGCTGCATTAGGGCAGACAAAAACTCATGAACACATCTACTGACAGGAACAATAACCTTTCATCTATTATTGTCTACGCAATAAAATATAAAATGCACCAGTTTAATTTGAGACTGTGTTTGTATTCTTCATTGTGTGTGGTATATTCAAAATAGAAAAAAGGCATTAATGTCTGTGAATTAAATAAAACTCAAGTCCAGACTGAATATTTGTGACCCCTGGACTCAAAAGCAAGATTGCAAAAATTGGACAAAATAGTAATATTTTTCTTAACAGGTTCAGACTGACTTTCCGGCATTATTCGTGAATGTAACTTTTGTGCAAGAAACAAATGAGGTATACACATTTATTATGCAAAGAAGGCACATGGGAACATTGCTAACACCAATTAGCACTGAACTCAATGTGTGCTGGTTAAGGAATTCACACTGTCCAACAGACTCAATAAAAAGAAATTATGCCATATGCTTTTCAAATTTCTTATCGTACAATAACTTACATTTCTGCAATCCTGACAAAGAGCTTGCAAGATTTGCATAATTTATCAGTTCTACTAAAAAAAAAAAAAGGCACTGCAGTCAAATAAGCTCGACTTTGCAGAATCATTTATTTTTTATATTTCTAATTCTATGTTTTACTATATAGAATTTCAGTGTTTGTTTTTAACTGATTCTGAGAAGTTGCTATACTTAAAAACTACATTGCCATGCAGGTCATTGTTAATAAACAAATTTATAATTTGTATTTTTTTTTAAATCTTGCCCTTTGAATTTGCCCAGTCTTGGAAGTAACTGATCTAACAGTTAATAGATGTTTTGAAGATGAAATCGCACATGGACTGTTTATTTTTGAGACTTTTATGTCGAAAAGAATTACAAACCGGAAACGTAGACAGTTTTTTTCTCGTTGTCCCTAGCAACGCCGAAGAGCCGTAAAGCAAAACATGAAAACTGCTGAAAGATCAACCATGAAAACACACACCAAACAGCAATGAGATTGAGCCAAAGAGAAAAATAGACTGTTTTTTTTTCCTCATACCTGCACCAACAAACGGAAAACACATCAAAGAGAGTATTGTGTTTGTTAACACCAGAAACCTCAAACTCAGTAGGTTTTACTCTGCTTCAACTGTCAGCCAACAACTCTTTAATTTTAGAAAAGTAAATTATATCAACCCTAAAAATGATGCACTGGAATTTTGCTCTCATGTTCATACAAGAGCAATAAATTCAAAATATTTAAAAAATTATATATAAATGTCATCTTTTTCCTTATGGTGGTAGGCAATCCGGTTACTTTTCTCACCTCAGGGTATGTGAAAGGCCATTAAATGCATCCCAAACTATAGCAAATTTGCTGTAAACAGTTTGTGCACTTTTTAGAAACATTAACACCCCCCTTTTTTAACATTTACTTCATCACCAAGAGTCAGCCACCTTTGATCCAGAGAAGATCCCTTAAAAAGCCTGGCTCCCAAAAGTATACAATGTGGCTTCTGAGAGGCCTCAAAACCAAAGATTTTTAATATCCAACAAACCACCACTGTAATTAATGCCTGCCCAAAAGGTCTGCCACAGTGACCTCAGAACAGCTACAGGCCAATAATACTAACATCAAAAGGAAGGATAGTATGGTCTATTCCAAAAGATTTCCGTAATGTCACTGTGAATCTTCATCAGTAAGTTTACAGAAAGATAGTGTCATATTTAGTGGGTGTTATTTTATCTTTTAAAACTGCTTCTGAGGCCTAAATACTGCTGCCAAAACCCTTGTTTATTCTGAGTTTTATCTTGGGGGATTCAGAACTCTGGTATAAAACATCTCAAGCTTTAAAGATTGACATCTCCTCTTTCATCACTTTTAGCATTGGCAAACCCCAGTGTGATGTTCTAAGCCCCCCTACCCCCTGTTTTCCTCTACTATCATATAAGTGCTTGGCATAAAGACAAACATATCAAGGGGAGACACCTGCAATTAGGATCTATCTCACGCTCACCTGCCAAGGCTAATAAAACTCCCGCTAATGAAACTCCAGTGCATTCCATGAGCATGATTAGGAATAAAAATGGGCTAAGCACATGGCATCTCCTGCTAGAGCTGTGCACCTGAAAGCAGCTGGTAGCGATCTGCATGGTCTATTGCCAGTAGTTTTTGGTGAACGTATGGAAGAAGTTAGATATCCAGAAACTTAGGTCATGTGACAGCTTATGGGCGTGCACCGCAAAGTTCGAACAAGCAGTACAGGGGTGTATTCCTGGTGGTAATTCCTCTTCATACTGGTACATAACGCTAGGTGATAACACACGTAAGACGCACAATTTTCTAGCTGCTTTCTCATGCTTTGAACGGTTTGTTTTACGCCAAATGTCATGGCGGGTGTTGTCCTTTGGCAGACGTGACGTCAAGCTGTTCCTCCTTTTGGCACCACCTCCCCAATTAAAAACAAAACAAAACATAAATGTGCTTCTGACTGCTGTCTGACATTATACAAACGAGGATGCCCAAATGATGTTTATGCATTGTCGCAGATTGTAACGTTTAAAAACACAGATTATGCATGTCCCAACACAAAACCGGAGTTTTCCAAAACCACGGTTTTAAGTGACAAAAACCTGAAGGTTTGTGTGGATGACAGGCCTATACAGATAAAAAAATATATTCGTTTTATAGGATATCCAGCTAGGTGTGGACAACGTCATAATCTGCAGCCTATGTGTAAATTACATGCTTGTCACAAATCATTGAGTTTCATGATCAAATACTTGTAAGCCATGAGCTGTTTTTTGGGGGGGTCAATCAATTGTTAATTTTACATTATTGAAAAATGTTCTTGACCTTTCCGCATCCTTTTTTGTGTCAATCACTCACCTGCTGGTTCTCCCTTTAATCTACAAACCTAAAAAGTGAAGTTTAAACTGATAAATAGCACACAAATCAGGACTCACAAGCATCGATTCAGACTCACCCAGAAAACACAACTTCTGAATTTATTCAGATTTCAACACATTTGTCCCTCTCTCCAAAAAAATTATATTGATTTGACAATCCCTTTAGTAATACCAATATCGATAACCCCATGCACATTCTGTTGGATCTAGTAAAGGTACCCGAATGGTTGTTAACCACTTTCTCAATGCAGGTGACTCCTCTTCAAACTATTTTTTTTTCCAGCTGATCACTGGTTACTTTTATTACTTTGGAGTTAACCACACTAATAGATGTACCATACAAAGAAGGATGAATACCTTATTAGTATACAACTTTAAACAGATGCATAATGTACCCATGGCCTTAAAACGAATGACACATTGAACCACTAACTTCCAGTTTGAAACAGCTTTTTTATTGATGTAGTCTATGTAGCTTAATTGTGTTGAACGAGTTAAAGCTAACTGTATTTATTTGAATTACTGCGAAGCCTTTTGAAACAACTGATGCTGTACAATATAAAACGATTTCCGTAAATAAACATTTTTTATGACAAAAGGACATAATAAAAGTCAAAGCAGACAATTCTGTCTCAAAATATCTTGCAATCATTGGTTTTTATTGATTGCAAGAATAATAACTGGATTATTTACAACAGATATATCAGGGATTGATGTATTTTCAATTTTGAAACACTCATTACCAGCAGACTAGCCCAAACACATTGAGTGGGTAAAATAATCTTGCATCAGATTATAGATCTGAAGTCATACAAAATGTAATTAAATGTATTTAAAAAAAAAATTCTAGCAAAGTTTATATGACTTGGTAGTAAAATGTTTAATTTAAATCAGTCTACTACAGGAAAAAACTTTATTTTTCCCCTAAAACAGATGTCCCACATTGTAACACCAGAAAGTGAAGAGCAGACAGTGAAGGGGAGCTTGTTAAAGGTGAGGACATGTCCCTTTTATTAACCAAAACAATAGAGAGTCCATCATCTATAATACAAGTTTGTTCACATGAACATGAAAGAGGAAAAACATTGGAAACATCCAAATCAAGATCAAACTTGCATACTAACAAACTATAAAAAATAGGAGGAAAAAAACTACAGCATTCTACAAGCCAAACATCTACAAAATCATGTGCTGTAGGAAAAAAAAGAGATTGCATGAGTGGCATCACTCAACACAGCAACATCATAAAAACATGACAGAGAAAAAAGTTCCATAGCCCCAAGGTAGCCCCCCAAAATAAGCAATCTGCACATTCTCTATATGGCAACAGAGAACTGTGTCAAAGTCAATCACAGCAACAGAGCATGAAATATCTTTTAAATTACAGAGGAGTAACATGTCAACATTTCACCAACGCAACAGATCAAACATTTCATAATGGTAAAAACAGCATTTTACATCAGAGCTTTACCATGGAACACTTGAGAATAGTATCACTTTAAACCGTTGGAAGAAAATAAAGATGTAAAGATTTAAATGTAGCAACTATGTATGTTAAAATTTTTTACCAAAGCAACAAATTGAACATATAATCATGACAACAAATCGTTTTACCATGGCAACAGAGCATGTAAATCTCAAACCTCAGCAGCGAGCATTTTCTGAGCAACAATGTTCTATCAGCCGGTATACATTCGTCAAATTAGCTAAGCAAAGACACTTAAATATTTTAATGAGTCAGTTGACACACTCAACACAGAGCTGCATGACTGATTCGACATCCCATTTTGTGATCACCACCGAAACTCTTTGAAAGTAAAGGTATTTGATGAACAAGAAAAAACAAAGTCTTGATTCTAGTCTGTTATAAACTGGCAGCACTGGATGGGACTTCCCTGCTGATATCTAAAGTTTTGGTAATGGATAGGACAAGCCTGGGTATTTAACAGTAGAATTAATGTAAGAACAAGGTGTGGATTAAGTAGGCCTTTTTCCACCTTAATTGTTATTAATTAATTAATCTACAAATGCAAAATCTTAAATGCATTTACAGTTCTCTGTCCAAAATGAAGCTTTAACCCAGGCTTATTTTAACTTTGCGTGACCCAATAGGTCTATCATTGAGATCCATGACAGCTGCTTTGGCTTCCTCGTGGTTTTGGAAAGCCACCATTGCCTCACCCGTTGGCATGCCTTGATCACTGAATTGTAAGCAGACAGATCCAGGTAAAATCTGGTAACCATAGAAGAAGTCCATAATCTCATCAACTGTAACAGTGAATGGCATGTTCTGAAGCTTCACAACTGTTGGGACAGTAGCACTACGCTGATTGCTAGGATTGTTGGATACTCCAGAAGTTGGTGGGCTGCACAAACCTTCGGTCACTGGTGTAAAAACTGACTGTCCACCAGTTGCTCCACCCCCTTGACGCCCATGGTTGTTGTTAGCACTGCCTCCTCGGGCCTGTCCGCCCCCACTTCCTTTTCTGTTGGTATTTTCATAAGGTACTAATCCCCTCATTGCATCCTGGCTAAAAGGGGGTGGCCCTGGAGCTCCAGGACCAAAACCTGGCGGCTCCAAGATGGGTGTCCCCGGAATTCCAGCAACTAGTGGAGGTCCAATGCCGAGATTTACATCGCCCAGTCCTCCAGCCAATGGCGGGAGAGGAGGAGGCCCTGTCAGCCCATTCCCAGGGGCAGAGAACGGAGCCACAAAGGGAGCACTGTTGAGATTTCCCATTGTATTTCTGAGAAAATTAAATTCATCACCACCAATACCAACAAAAGGGGTCATTTGAGGTTGCTGGGAGTTGGGCTGGGATTGCTGATGCTGGTTCTGATTTTGGTTCTGGTTGCGCTGGCCTCTCTTGTTTTGTGGTGGAGGATTTCTTTCAATTTCTTTCATTTGTTCGTAAGTAACTAGATGAACAAAGGCATCACGGCCATTGAGCTTTTGGCGGTGCAATCGTTCAGCTTTGCGTGCATCTTCCTCACTTCTGAGCTGAAAGATTGCTTGCCCTAAGCCATTACCCTGGGTGTCTGTCAGTACCTTTAGGGAGTCTTCATATAGGCCAATGCCTTCTAGAAAAGCACGGACATCTTTCTTAGAAATGTTGTAGGGGATGTTACTGATATGGGCACAATTCCTTGGAGTTTTTAAATTGTCCTGAATCTTTCCATCGCCCTGCCCTGCTTCACGCTTGCGAATAGCATCAATCTTTTCAAGCATTCCCTTTCGGCTGATTGGATGAACCTGAATAAAGCGAGATCCCATATACTGCATATGAGATCCAAGAGCAATCTTGTGGTCATGCTCAGATTTAAACTCAAGAAAGCCCTCTCCTGTAGCACGTCCATTTGGCCCGTAGGCTATGTAAATGCTGTCTTCCACCAAGGCCAAATTTTTAAAGAACTCTTTAATTTGCTTTTTATCAGCCTCGTAAGGCAGGCCTTTTAGATAGACACAAAACTCTTGTCTGTGGGGAGAACGTGATCTTTCTCTGTGATCTCTGCTGCCCATCCCAACATGACCTCTACGGTGTAGATGATCTTGTAAGTCATGACTGTTGTTTGATTTGTTGCTGTTCTGAAGACCTTGACTTGTCCCACCTTCAATAAGATTGACCCACTGACGCTCTGAGCCGGGGGTGATCTCAATGAATCTCTGGCCCATCATTCCACCCCCACGCTTCAAAGCTTCAAAACTGTCCTGGGATGAATAGAATTTAACCATTGCCCTTCCATTGGGCCGGCCATGCGCATCTCTTTGTAGACAAACTCCATCAACTGCCAGGCCACGAAAAAAATCCCTAATTTCCATCTCAGAGCAGGAAAATGGAATATTTTGCAAGAAAATAAACAATTCGTCTGGATTGGTTGCTGCTGGTCCTGTGGCTACAGCAGTAGCAGCCTTCATATGAGCTTGAAGGCCAAGTGAGGCCAGTGGGGAAAGGGGATTGAACAGCATGGGGTTGGGTGTTCCAAGAGGCAGTCCAGAGCCAAGACTTCCAGGGGGAGGGAGTGATGGGTTGAAGGGAGGTAAAGAGGACATGTGAGGGAGATGGGACATGGGTGGCACAGGAGGACCTTGAGATAAAGGGGAAATGGTAGGGACAGAAGGAAGAGAAGAACCTGGGGGAGGAACTGAAATTGTCGGCAGTGTGGGCATAGGAGGCATGGAGGGCATGTTGGGGAGTGGAGGCATTGGAGGTGGACCCGCACTGAGGGGAGCTAAAGGTGTGGTGATTGTAGGTGCAGGTGTGTAGCTGTTGGGAAAGCTTGGTACTACACTAGTCATGCTCGCTATAGCCTTATTGCTTGGTTGCTCTTGAGAAGAAGTTGCAGCTGTGACAGAAGCTTGGGTATTACTGAAACTCTGGTTACCAGATCTTGCTCCTGGTTGTATTGGAGGAATAGAAGCTGCGCTTGCTTGTCGGTTAGTATTTCCAGCAGTTGGTGCAGCCATCTCCCCAGTGCCCGCCCCAGCCTCAAACCTACGGCGACTAAGTTCAATCATGTTCTGCATTTCTGTCTTACTACTAAGTAACAGTGACACTTTGGAACCTTTGATTGACCCTCCTGTACGCATCATTCCTAGTCGAGCATCCTCATCTGTGGCAAACACGATGAAGGCTTCACCATGTTCACCCCCCACGATGTGCACTCCCCCATCAGGAATCGTGAGGCCAGAGAAGAAGTGTCTGATGTCCATCGTGCCAGCCACTATGGGCAGGCCCTGCAGCCTGATGACTACCGCCATAATGACTGCTAATCAACAGCCCTACAACCTGGGGAGAAAGCAATACTACCATCAGAAGAGCAGAAAGAAGAAGACCATTGTTTTCCAGATGTTTTTTCAGAATGCATTTTGTAAGCACACAAAAATTAGTTAACACATTCAATTCAATTGTATGACTCAACAACCATTTTGAAACTTCATGCAATAGTTTAGTTTCAACATTGGAAAGGACAAAGGTTTTGTCTTAACAACACAAAAGGTGAGAATTGCAATGAACCTAATAAGAAAAATTAAAACAACACTAACACACATTATGAACTTCAATATCTTTCACTGTAAAAGTGGTAATAATTATAGAGGACCTTTTAAAAAACAAATGACCAAATATCAACAAAATCTCATGATATAGGGAATCTGTCAAGAGAAAAAAAACTTCATGAGAATTGATGCTGCAGTACACATTTTCTTTTCAAATGATTGCATAAGATACAAATACAAATTCAATTGTCTGTGTGAACTTTTGCTGTCCTTGCAAAACATTTACACATAGATAAACTAATGTCCTTTTATTTTAAAGCAAGCTTACACTAGGAACAGTTAATGTACTGTAAAGCCCTATAGAAAAGTCTTGTAGAAGCCCTATAAAATGTGTAGTAGGCTACTAAAATTAAAACTAATGTTTGATATATTTTTTTCTTCTTCGTCTTTTGGGAATTTTTACTTGGTTTGAACACAAAATTTCAAAATGCATTGCAACTTTGTTGGGGTGTCCAGTTCCTACTTTTTAAGCCAAGACAACTATTCTAGAGTTCGATCACTTTGGAATTGTCTACAATTTCTGAAAGTTGAAAATAAATGCATTTTAATGGGTGAAAAACAGCTACCAAAGTTTAATAATGTCACAGCAAATTTTCAAGGAAACCTTTTTGCACCTATTGCTTAAAGTGCATCCACATGTATACATTACAAAACTGCTACATTGCATGCACAGGTCACTTAAAATAAAAAGAGAGACACTTTTATTCATTCTACAGACAGATACCACACTTGTCCAGAGCAAAGTTTTGACCCATTTCCACCACCAGGTTTATATTGGTATGGGGTAGTACTACAAGTTTAAGCAACTTTTACATTTCCACAGCCAACTGTATCATTTCCAAGTAAGCCAGTGTTTCAGCTAAATAGTAGAGATCTGTCGACTTTATGGTAACATGCTTTCCTATAATTATGACTAACAAGTGAACAAAGGACGAGAACACATCTAACGTGCAGTATTTTAATCCTTTTTCTGCATTCCATATGGTTTAAGAAAACAAAGCATTCCATCATTCTAAATGGTATGGTTACTATTGTGTACTTATTAGCGAGCGCTTCACTGAGCAAGCAATAAAAAACCAGTGTGTCAAGGTAAGATTGTGATCATCTTCCCAAAAGTAAAAGGTAGACCAGATTGACTAATCTAGCCAAATTTTCCTTTTTGATCTGAAGAAATGCAAAGACAACCCTACTAATATAGATTTTGTGACAAAAACAAACATTACAGGGCAATCCACCAATCTGATGTGATTCAATAGCAGAAAAACACTGAAGAGGGGTTAGTTATCTTGCTGTTAAATGGAGTCACTAGGGATGAGATATCAATACCATTGGGCACTGGTGCCTTGACAGCTTTTTTAACCGGACCGAAAACTTCAGCTGTAACAATATTCTTAACGTTACCGGCAGAGCAAGAGAGCAAACACAGTTTGCACTACTTTTTTTCTGTCTGCCTATAACTAGTTGATTCCAAGTCCTTTGTGAGCATCATGCCGTGCTCAGCCATAGAAGCGCCGCGCCGGAGTGCATAGACCAGGGGTGGGCAAACTTTTTGGTTCACAGGCTACATTGAGTTCTAACATTTGACAAAGGGGGCCAGAACAAGAGCAGATGGATGTCATGCTTTGGTAATTGCAAGATTAAATCGATAGAATAGCAAGCCAGATTTTAAACAAGCGTGTTAAATGTTTCATCAAGAGCTTTAAATTTCAAATGTAGTGCACCAGGTCTGAAATCCAGTGCGTGATAGCACCTAAAAAACGTGCATTTAGCGTGCTAGGTTTGAAATCTAAGCGCTTGATGTAACATTTTGCTTGTTTTAACATCTAATACGCTTGTTTACGTGCGAGTATTGGGCCCGATGGCTTTCCATATTATCAGCTACGCCATCTAGTGAGGAAACATCAGAATTGCAGGAGAAATAAAACTAACAAGGTTTACTTATTTATTTTTTCAAGTTTGTCGTGCTGGATTAAAACATTTAGCGGGCCGCATGTGACCCACGGGCCATAGTTTGCCTGGTTTCCCATGCCTGGCATAAACCCACACCCACTGAAAGCAACAGGGTCACACTTGAAAGGCACAGAAGTGGACATGCACCGGATGCCCAGTATACTAGCCCGTAAAAGACAGTGAGTCTCTTCCTCTCTGCTGCACTGAGTGCTGCCAAAGGAGGGGACGCTGAGAATGGCAGAGCAGCCTTAAACGGAATTATAAGTCGCTAGCAAAGGTGGAACTCCAGTAACTAAAAAAAAAGTTGCTCAGTGTTTGACCATCATTGCGAGAAGAGCAGCAACTAATAAAAGTGTTGTTTTTACCAAAAATAAAAGCATGGAATTTGAATGAAAATTAATACAAATACCAGCATGTTAAAACAATTGAATGTTAACAGGCTCAAAGTTTATAATGTCTCATTATTTTTGATAAATGACTGACATACAATGTAAAACAAATTAAAACAACACTGTAAAAAAAATTCTAAGTCTTTTTTAAAGTTTTCTTGTTCTGAACATAAAAATTCTGAACATAATGTCGTATTTATGTGTTTTGCCAGTTTATTGATATTTGAAGTGGGAAGGCTTTTTGCAAAGTTTTCTGGTTAATTGTACTGTAAGTTGTTACTTTAACACCAGAAGACATGAATATTTATGTAGATCGCATATGAAAGTGTTTTATTATTGTTGTAAGAAAAGAAATCAGAACTCAACTTTTAGCTTATAAATCGTTTTGGGATTCACAACGCTCAAATGCTAGCATTTTATTTACCATTCTGTTTATTTTAAGTACTTCAAGAAAATGATAAGTGCAGCACCAAAACTCAGTTCATTTTAATCATGGTCCCGAAAGCATATTGTTGTATACAGAAACAAAAGAACAATCTGTGGTGTTGCCATAAATGTTTTACTATATCAATGTTGGAGCACATTCTTTTTTCTTAAACATAAAGAAGGCCTTTCAATAGTTTGATGTATGAACTGTGTACCGTAATTTCCGGACTATAAGCCGCAACTTTTGTCACACGCTTTCAACCCTGCGGTTTATGCAATGATGCCGTTAATTTATCCTTTTTTTTTTAAATGCATTTTTTCTAACGGCTGCCAGGGACGCTTGAGCAGAAAAGTTAAGGGTGCCACAGGTGGAATATATGCATCAAGGAAGATGCAAGTTTAATGTAACTTTGCGCTTTGTTCATGATTAAAATTAGCATGAAAAGACCCCAATCATGGAAAATGCAAGAAGAAATGCATATAACGCAACTTTCAAGTTAAAAGCAATCGAACAGGCTGATAAAGAAGGAAACAGAGTCAACTTCCATGGTTTCAGTGCACAGGAGGAAGATGAAGACAGCTCTCAGTTTTTTTAACCAGCCCTGCTAGTGCTGTGCTACCATGTTGCTGTTGTGTTACTGCCGCGTCTCAGTGACTTTTACCGGTGTTTTTTTAACCAGGCCTGTTAGTGCTGTGCTACCATATTCCTGCCATGTTACTGCCGCGTCACAGGCACTGTTTGGAAAGAAAAGTTAAGGTATATTATTAAAACTTTGAAACCTCTCGCTGTGTATCTTGTTTCTTTCTAAATATCTCCTGTTTCAATGAGGGCACATGCGGCTTATGTATGTACAAAAAAAATTTTTCTTTAAAAATGTACTGGGCTTATAATCAGGTGCACTCTTTAGTCCAGAAATTACGGTAATCGAAAGAAAATTCTTGTAACGTAGTTCCGAGAGATTATTAGGTGTTAAAAAAGGTGTAACACAATTGATTACTACGAGTAAAATTGAAATATGTCTCAAAACCCTTTTGAAAACTACATCCAAGGAATTTAATGGATTTATGTTGCAAGTATGTTTAGTGTTTGTATCTTATTACGTGTTATGGGGATAATTCAGCTTCAAATCGGAAGTCTAACTAGTTGAAAAAAGTTGGTACACCTTAAGGTATCTCTGATCAGGTCAGTTGATCAGAGAAAACTTCAGTTTTCTACCATGCGGCAAATTGTCAAGACTGTCAAGAAGCTACAGTATGTGACACAATTTATGCAATAGTGAACCTTAGTGGATCTCATGCAACTTGCAACTCACCAAATGCTACTAAGCAGTGTGTCTAGTTTCACTGAGTAACAGAGGATTTCTGCAGGACACTGAAACCTGGTGAGAAGGTCAGAGAAACATTTTCACAAAGCAAAACATTTTCACAAAGTAAAACTGACATGATGTGACGCTGTTGGTGCCAAATTCTTGGTGGAAAAAATACGGTGAGAAACAGGCTATTTACTATGTGACTACTTAAATTTCATCTGGAAACTCTTCAACATAAAAACCTTAAAAAGGATGGATTTTGAAGTTTATTGTTGGACCAGGCAACCAAGCAACATAATGGACCAAACCAAAAACGTACAAAAAGAGTTGAACTAGTTTGGCTCTTTTCAACCGAACAACCAGATTAGAAGACCCAGCAAACGACAAAAGATTTACCAAGCAATTGGGTGGTCAGCCAACCACACCAAACTTGATGCTTGCATATCACAAAGTCAGCAGACAATCTGTCCAACAACGAGTCAACCAGCAAATATGCCAGGACATTACAAGCAAAGAAACTCAACAAGAGCAAGCAGAGAATTGCGATCAACCATTTCAAAATATGCAGTCATATACATAAAATCCAGCATCAGTGACATATTAACCAAAGCAACATTAGCATTGCATAAACCACAGCATCTTTAGCAACTGATAACCAGCACGTTGTCAAAAAAAAGCAGCTCATCGCAGAAGTGAAAACAATAACGCAGCATTTTTGCTAGAAATGAATTTTTTTTCAATAGCAACTGTTGAAATAATGCCACAATTCTGAGTATAAAAATTAATTAAAAAAAATTCACTAAATTCTGACATCACAAATTCTAAAGATCAATAAAAACAACACATTTAATATTTTTGATTTGAAAGTCACACTAGTTTGCTGCACAGTCAACATGATCAGTTTGGAACTAAAACTCAACACATGGATGGAATTTTAAATGAGATCATACCAAAACCTTTCAATATATTTACCACTTGTTAACAATTGAAGATATTGAAAAGCACTCAGAGGTTTTTGCAGACAACTCCAGCAATCAAAGGAGATAAAAAACATCCAACCAAAGCAGATTCCACTGAAAAGACAAAAACAAACCAGACAGAAATGTTTAATAAAGTCAAAATAAAAGAAGAAAAACTCTTCATCAAAAAGGTCAAAAGTGAGCTGGAATTCTTAGATCATCAAGAGTTGGTTCATATTAAAACCAGGGTGTAAAAAAAGAAGAAGAAAGCAGCAGTTTAGAGAAAATTTCTTAAGAAATCACATCAAAAACTTAAAATCTACCGTTGCAAACCTGATCTGAGCCAAAAACAATCAATCAAATTAACAAAATCTATTAAAATAACACAATGTGCTTGTTCCAAACAATCCAACAAAAAAAGAGACTTAATCCATCTAGGATTTTGATAGAATTGATCTCCACTGACATCCAAAAACAAAAACACTCACTTTACTGATCCTCTGACATTAAGACTGAATAACAACCCAATCCATCAACTTTAATCACATCTTTCACTCCAAAAAAAGAGAGATTATATTCCGATCACAACTCTGAAATAGATGGATTTAAAACAAACTAGAATTTTGATGACATTAAATGAGATCAGTTTCAGATTGAATGAAGGAAACAGATTTTGCTGTGTGTGAATGGACTGCAGGTACAACAACAAACAGCTCATCCATAAGGTGGTTTAAACCTAAAACAAAGAGATCAGGCTTTTCTAAAGGGATATTAATGTTGGAAATATGTCAGAAATTGCTTTTCAGTTTGTAACAAGAAATCTCAGTAAATAATAATCTAAATTAGGACTTCAAAAAACTGGAAATAATCCCAGTGTTGATTAGCTACTCCATCCTGCTAGCACTAGCATATTTTTACACTATAATTAATCAATCGATCGGCTGCAAAATACATAAAACGTGCGCAGAAAATCTTAAATTTAAACGATCTATAAAGCATCGACTAGATTTAGAAAACGGAGCTAGGATTAGCATCATTGAAGCTAACGCTGTTAGCAGGCTAGCTGCTTGCTTTGTGCGTGTGTGTTGAAGCGAAAAACAGCCTGCAGGAGTTTCTGTCGATTCCGAGTTTATTAAAGCATCCTGTCACTTATGGATTCTTACCGAGAAAAATGTCAATAAAAACACTGAAGTTTAACTCATAAACTGGAGGTCTTTTCTTCGTTCTTCTCGCCAGGGCGTACTTACACATTCATATGCTGCACACAGCATGAAATGTCGGCGCAAACAACGCGAGAGCTAAGGAAAACGCGAGGACTCGTAAAACTGAAGCAGTGATGCCGCCCTCTAGAGGTTTAGAGAAAACTTGCAACAAATGCAGGTGAGAAAAAAAATAGATGTTTTGCATCCAGATTCGATCTAAACCAGTGTTTTTCGACCTTTTTTACTCAAAGGTAAATTTTCCACCGAAAAAAAAAAAACCGATTCACTAGTTTTTTTGGAGGGATGGACAGTAGTAGCATCTAACTTAATAGCAGAGAAGAAGAGTTGGTTGCTATGGTTACAGTAAACAAAACTATCGCAGGACAGTCTTGTCTGACTCTAAATTAAATGACAATGTTAGGATCGGTAGAAAAGTGCAACCACGGATCGGACGAATTTCCCACGAAATAACTGACGATCTCTCACGGTCACCAGTGTGCCGCAGTCACTAGTGTGCCACTAAAACGCTGATCTAAACACATCAAAATGACCCTTTGTGTTCAAATTGGCAAGAAAATCTCTATTTTTGAAGAAAACAATGTCAGCAAAACGAATCTGTAAGAGTGGTGGTTGTATATGGGTAAGCAGAATTCACAGTTTGATTCCCTGATCCATACAATTTAATGACACACTTTACCATTTCTCCAAAAATCCATTTAGCTGATGTGAGAAATAGACAAGAACTGAAACATGCATGTTTAATTGAGACTGATATTTATGACACATCATCATATAAAGCATGTTGAGGATGAAGGACATCATCAGATAAAATTTGTCATCCTTGTTTAAGCCACACTAGAAAGAAATAAAACTTTTAATCTAAACCATAAAATGTATTTTATTGATCAGCAGGTACACACTCCATATGTATTATGGCTAACATTTTTGTTTACTCTCTGAGGGAGAAACCTTTACATTGACTAACATGATTTTGATGAAACAGCAAAAGATCCAACTGCACTTATTTCATCTTTAGGAATCTGTAGCCATGGTAACAATTTCCCTGAAGCTTTCTTAGTTTCATACTATTGCAACAACTCAATAAGATGTATTATGATGATCAGCATGTGCAAAAGCAAACAAATTCAAAATTGTGTTAATGAATTGAGGCTTAAACACGAAGCCGCCTCATGTCGGACTCAGCCAGACGATGTTGCCTAAACAGAAGCTAAAAGGAGCAATGTAGTGACTTGTAATGATTGCATATAAATTGTACAGGATGAAATTGTACAGAAACACAAGATGTCTAGCTTTGGAGTGGATACATAAAACCTGGCAGTGACACTATGAAGCTGGGCAAAAAATGTATTACCATTGATTATACAAAGTTGATTTTATCCATTTTCCATTTCACATCATTTATTTGTTTGAGATATTTCCTGCTTGAATTTGAACAAAAATGGCACATATGTTTTTAGGTTGCATTCACAGTGATGTTTAATCCTGAATGTGTGGTTTGTTGCACATGTCGAAATGAGAGAACTTGGTCCAAAATGTCAACTCAAACCTGGATAGTGACTTTTATAGGATTTAATGACTGCCTTTTAAATTGTATCTTCGCATAAATGAGCAGTCTGTAACATCCTCTGACAACTTTTTAGAGGAAGATGAATTGGAGGAGCAGAGACAGTTTGGTTTTCAATCAACTCTGAGTAACCCCCTCCTGAAAGACTGACTGAGAAAGACCTACAGCTAACAACAGACTTCAAGTCGGACAGGAAGTTTTTGTGCGTGTTTGCGTATAGGAAGAAAAAGCTATACTGTCCCCAGATAATTTAGGGAAACCATAATCTTTTTCGGCCACGAGAAAGTAGATGGGAGATAGCTGTAGTCTAATGCTGAGTCCACTTGATGCTCTTCAGGTCGATACCTTCCTGAACCATCTCCCACAGTGGGCTGAAAAAAGAAGAAAACAGGTTTATTTACTTTTAAATAATTTGACACCAGTCTGTGTAGATGTCCATACAGACCAAAAGATAAAACTATCAAGTTATTTGCACAGTAGTAACTAAACACAAATTGAAGGAAATGCAGCGGTTCGAAAATCTTGAACCATAACTGAAACAAAATGTCTGTAACGTAACGTTGAATCTGGTGTTTAGCTTTGCAGAAGTTCCAAAACTTTTGCTACAAACTGTCTGAAACCAGTTTAACTTCAGTGGATAAAAAATTTAAGAAAAAATTAGAAGTGCTTTTAGTCAACGAATCAATCATAACCTGACAAATTTAAGAATTATATTCTAAAATACTAGTATTATTTAATCCCGTAAACCAAAGTATTGTTCTAGCTTAGAACCTAAAGATCATTAACTCTTCCATTTTCCAAAACGGTTGGTAAAACAGCCTGATTAGTCCAATTGAAACGTAACAACAAAATTTTAGAAATCTTTGTGAACTGTGATATACGAGTAAAATTTGTGCGAGGATTTAATAATAATTAATCCAAGTGTTTGTAAAAAGTATGATTAAAAATAAAAACATTTTTAAAGTTAAAGGGGTATAATCAGCTCTTCGTATGACTGATTTCTTTCATCCAACTGCATGTAGACCATCTTTTATTTAGTCATGATTTAAATAAATTCAGCAACCAGTAAATCTTAAAAACGGAGTAAATATTGAACTGTAATCTACTTTGAACTATCAGATTTGATTTTATTGTCAGGATTCTATTTCATTTCAATTCAAATGCTTCAAATCAAATTTGAAAATGACAACTTCAAAGTAAAAAAAAAAATCTATTTTGACCAACTTTTTCAAACTTTGTATATACCAGAATCAGACCAAAGCTAAATGTTGGCAGTTCCCACCTCATCTCTCTGAGTCTCTGAACCTGGTGAATGCATTTTTCTGCAGTATAGTCGACTTCTTCTTCTGTGGTGAACCTGCCGATCCCAAACCTGAAACAGAAAGAAACACGGGCGTTATAAGTAAATAGAATTACCTCCAAAAAAAATTTTTTGTTTCTGCAGGTTTTGCTGTTTCATCTGGCACTGATGAATAAACGCCACAAAAAATTTATATATAGTTAAAATATTTTTACCTGATGGAAGAGTGAGCTAGATCTTCATCAGCTCCAATTGCTCTGAGTACATAGGAGGGTTCCAGAGATGCTGATGTGCACGCACTGCCCAAAAAACACATTTGTTAATTCATCATTAACTATTTTAACTTCTTTACAGATGTGAAGATTTTTTTTAAATTTGTGTCCGACCTTCCTGATGATAAAGCGACATCTTTCAGAGCCATCAGCAGACTTTCTCCTTCCACATAAGCAAAGGAAAGATTTATGCAACCTGTTAAACACACAAACACACATCAGCAATTAGTGAAAAAAAATCATTAAAAGAGAAATATAATTGTTCTCACAAACATGTCAAACAGGGGTTTACTTACCGGGGTAGCGTTGTTCTGGGTCTCCGTTCAAAATAACATCTGGAATCTCCGACATGATCTTCCTGACCAAACGATTTGCCAGCATGGACACCCTCTGATGATCATACTACACACATGTACACACATAGTTACATCTACGTTTTTTTTTTACAGCTTCTTCATGTTTGCTTTCATTTTTGTTTTCACCTCCATCTCCTTTTGGGCGATGCTGCAGGCGGCTCCCAGGCCTACGGTCAGTGGTGTGGGAACTGTTCCGGAGCGGAGACCTCTTTCCTGCCCTCCACCGTTCTGCAGAGGCTCCATACGTACCCGAGGTCTACGGCGCACATACAGAGCTCCAACACCTCAAGGAAAAACACGTAAAAATTACAATTAGTCACTATGTATAAGAAAAAGTAAGAATATGATTTGGCTGACACCTTTAGGTCCATAAATCTTGTGACCGCTAATGGACATCAGATCCACCTTCCAATCTGAGACGTTGATGGGAATTTTTCCAACAGCCTGAGCGGCATCAGTATGTAGGAAGACTCCTTTACTGCGGCAAATATGACCTGTTTATGGAAAGAGAAACAGAAAAAAAACTTGTAATCAACTTAAATTTGGCTGTAATAAAACATCAATCGCTTTTTAAAGTAGTCCTTAAATATAGCAGTAAATAACTTTTAAAAAAAGTCAACATCACACTAAAGTAGAATCTCTTATTAGCTACAAAAGTAATCACCAAAATTAGATTGTGCTTCTTTAATAACATTAACTCTGTTGTTTTAGTTACCAATCTCCTTAATGGGCTGCTTTACTCCAATCTCATTGTTGACAGTCATCACAGACACTAGCGAAGTGTCGGGACGAATAGAAGCCTCCAACAGCTGTAGAAAAACAATTGATTTAGTTCTTAATTTTTTAAATGCCAGCTGTGATTTTCAGATTGTCTTTTCTTATGTACCTCCAGATCCAACAGTCCATTCTTCTGGACAGGAAGGTAGGTAACATTGAAGCCTTCGGCCTCCAGAATTCGACACGAGTCCAACACACATTTGTGTTCAGTCTGAGTGGTGATCACATGGCGCTTCTTGGACTGGTAAAACCTGGCAACTCCCTGCAGAAAAGAGACTGCTGGTGTTTATGTGCTCTCATCTCGTACTCAAAGTGGTTATTTTACTATTTATTTGCTAATTCAAAGGTAGTTGAAAAAATGTGTGGAAAACCTAAGTTAGAAATAAAAGCTTTTTTTTAAATCAAATTTAAAAACGCTGAAAGTAATAGCATGAGTTTGACTTTGAGAAGGGATGACAATGAGACCTTGACCGCCATGTTGTTAGACTCGGTGGCTCCACTGGTGAAGATGATTTCTCTGGGATCAGCTCCGATCAGATCAGCCACCTGCTGCTCAGAGAGACAAACTGATTCAATGACAGAAATCAATTTACAAGATTAAAATCTGATCACAGTGTGACTTGGAAATGAAAGTCAACCTATTTATTTCAACGTCTGTTAATTTAAAAGTGAACAATGCAGCAAATATAAAGATTTTATTTCTACTTTTTTTTAATCCCAAGAGTGGTTGTCTTATTTACCTTCCTGGCTGTCTCCATGGCAGTTTCACTCTCCCAGCCATATGCGTGTGTTCGGGAGTGAGGATTGCCATAGTAATTCACCTGGTACGGTAGCATAGCATCCAGCACCCTAGGGTCCTAAAGATTAGTAACTGTGAGTGTTGGAACAGTAAAACCTGTACTTCAACAACTTTTTCCCACAGTTTGAAACAAACAACTGCACAAATGAGGTCTGTTTTACACAAAAAGATGTTAAACTAATAAGTTTGCTGGATGTAAAAATGGTAGAAAATATATTAAACATCAGAATCAGGTTTCTTATGCAAAAAACCCTAACTGTGATCATTCTATTTGTTCAATAAAGTGAGTCACACAGAACTTATAAATATCGTTTAACATATTCTAAAAAAAGGGGATCCTCCAAGAAAGGAGAGAATACGACACAATAGAGTTGCATCGAGTTACCATAGGTGTTGTAGCCTGGAAGTCCATGTAGAGAGGACGCAGCTCATCTTTCTCAAGTTCATATTTCTTGATCAACTCTGCAGGAAAAAAACAAAACACTATTTAACATTCAATCAAGCTTGTTGGTGTAAATACTAATCAACACAATAAACTAAAAAATATGTAAAGCCTTAAGAATAAATCAGATGTCAAATGATGACTTTACACAATGTGAGAGACAGAGTTAATGAATCATGTAACAGCTAATAGATGTTACATGAATATGATCCAAATGTTATGATCTCTAGGGGATGGATACAGGCGGGATGGCGGGCGCACATCTCTCACCCCCTTTTGGCCTACAAAAAAAAGTGTTTGTACCACTTTAATTATTATAAACTTGGGGCAAAATATGCACCAAAATAAGTACTTATTTTCTAAAATGTTCTTGATGGGGGTGGGGGGCATCTATACCACTGGTGCTCAGTTTGTCTATGACCTCACGCCCCTCTCACTTTAGAAAATCCTGGATTCGCCCCTGGTCTCATGCCATTTTTGTGAAATCCAGTTCTTAAAAAAGAACCCTCTTCGTATAATGCTAAATTTAGAATAGAAACTGAAAATAAAAGTTTAATAAGCCATATACATGAATATATTAATGATGGAAATGATTAGAAAGCTTCTACAAAATAATCAGATGCTCCTTTTTTATGTTATATTAAGTTTTCTAATAAAAGAAATGAGAATTATATTGTCTTATACATTGTTTTTAATCTCATTTTAGTCCTTTTAAAATACTTAGAAATAGGTGGATTTCTTTTTATTTTACACACACACTCTAATTCCATCATTGATTATGTTCTTCAATCAGTTTGTGGAGTTTGGATTAGCATCATGCTAACTTGTTCCAGAGTGTTACCTTTCTGTGAGGAGCTGGCGGCTGTCCGCTCTGACACCAGCCGGACAGAGAGCCATGAAGTCGGCCTGAAGAGCCGGGAGGAGACGGTCCTTCCCGGAGAAAACATTTGCTCGGTACCAGACTGACTGACCTCAGTCCAAAAAAACACGTTGATGACAACAAACCACAAACATACGCTGATGGAACCAGCAAACCCTGCAAATAGCTTTACCTAAAGCCAATTTGGAAAAAAAAACCAAGCAAATAACAACCAAAAAAACCCAAACTATTTCAAAAAGCTAGTTAAGTAATTTTGTTTTGCTGGTGTTATAACGTTTCTCCGTTACGTACAAATGCAGCGAAAATCGATTTGCGTCAAATACACATGATATTGCGAGCATTTCCGGCAGGCTCATTCAAAATAAAAGACCAACTTTGCGAAAAAAAGTTTTCAAATTGAGGTAAAAGTACAGTAGTCTTTCCGCTTATAGGGAGCCGGGTCGCGGGGGCAACAGCGTCAGGCGGCAAACCCAGGTTTATTTCACCCAGGCTGCATCCTCCAGCTCACCTAGAAGGATCCCGAGGTGTTTCCCGACCAGCTGCGATATATTGTCTCTCCAGCGGGCCCGGGGCCTGCCTTGAGGTTTCCTCTGCTCCTCACCAGCGAGGTGCTTAGGCATCCTGACCAGATGCCCGGATCACCCCATCTGGCTTCTCTCGTACCGAAGGATCAATGGCTCCACTCCGAGCTCCTCACTCTAACTCTGAGGCAGAGCCCAGCCACCCTACGTAGGAAGTTCATTTCGGCCGCCTGTATCAGCGATCTCGTTTTTTCGGTCTCCATCCACAGCTGGTGACCATAAGGTGAGGGTAGGAACGTCGATCGACTTGTAAATCGAGAGCTTCGCTTTTCGGCTCAGCTTTTTTTTTTTTTTTTTTTAATTTATTTCGGTCACAGTACAACCTCAAATCAATGAAATAAAGAAAACAACCATATTCCAGCAAAGGACCGAAAAGGTAACGGCTGAAGCAAACGCTTTCTTTACCATGACGAACCAATGCAGCGTCCCAGTTATTGCGGCTGCCGGTGCGACAGATCGGTGCGTCTGTCGAGGTAAAAGTTTTTATTTTTTGTTGTGCAACAACAAAAAACTGTGATTTGAGGGTAGTTACTGCAGGCTTGATCTGTGGGGTTTGTGATGTTTATACTGTCAAATTCCTTTAAAAAGGTATATGAAACATTTAAAAAGGTGACATATTTTTATTACTATATTTAAAGTTTGAGTAACACTAATAAAAACATTATAATTTACCGTAATCAAACCTTAATAAAATGCTTGGTTTCGGAAGCCCCCATCAAATCAGCTTTTCTTTCTGTTTCAAATTTTCTTTTATTTTCTCTATTGACTTTACTTCCGTTTAATTTGTATGTAACAATGTGTAACTTTACACCTAGTAATGTCAACGCAGTTTCATGCTTGCACAATTATCGGAAGTAGATACCATAACTTCCGGTGATCATATTGGCCAAACCAAATTGTTTAAGAGCTTTAATTTCAATGGCTGTGATCTTGTGTTTATACGAGTTTGATTAGTTTTCTTCTAAGTGTTGCAAAATTATACTATAAATTTAGTTGTAGTTAAATTTACGAATTTAAACTATAAATTTAAAATGAACCGGGATTCATTTCTTAACCTTAAGATTTTAAGCATAAATGGCTTGTCGTCTGTACTCGGCAGGACTCGGCTCTTGTCGTAAACCAGTATTACTCCTAGCCCAAAGGTGGCGGTATTGTATAACTCAACATGTATGCTGCACACCCAGCCACGCTGAAGAAGAAGAAGAAGAAGAAGAAGAGAGGAAGCAGCTTTGAGAGCAACAACAAGAAGACAGTGCTTCCTGATTTATCTCTGTAGAAATAAAACATTTCTCTTCTAAGTGAGAAATGAGGAATTCTTTAGTATGCCACCAGATCCCATCATGAGGTAAAGGATTCAGGCTGTTTTATTACAAAGTGTTTGGTTGTGTTTGTTTCATAAAGCTATCGTTAACAAGCTAACAGTAGTGTAAACTAGAACTGAACACTAAAAATAAAGGGTTTCATGTTGTCAGAGAGAAGCTCTAACAAAAATAAGAACGAATGCCTGTGTTTCCTAAAAATCTTGACTATTGACACTCTTTTTGTAATGAAATGGAAATATAAGTTTTGTCAGTGTGTAGTCTCCATGATCCTGTCAGGAACAAAGGTCAAATGTGTTCAAAACATCCCTGATCTTTAGAACATGTGCTCACTGTCAAAATACTACCATGAACTGTTTTCAATTTATTCAACTAAATCAGAGTTTATTCAACTAAATCAGAGCACATCTTTTTGTAGTGAAATATTTGTGTTAATCCACTCGTTTACGTGGATTAAAACCTAAATGATTCCCACACAGGAAAGAAATTTTAAAACTGCCAATTTATATGTATATTTTTGCCTATCTAGATCTATAAAAGTATTTGTAGATATATAGAGAGAAGTGTGCGTGCGCGTGTGTAAACATATAATATAGCCATAAAGAGATCTATAAACATGTTTTAGCTAGATTTCAGATTTTGAGGTCTGATACTTGAAAGCCCGTTGTTAAGCCCGTTCTCAATGAACAGCGCCTGGTTCTGCTGTGCCCCCCTTGAAAAAAAAAGACTGCATATGGAGTGTGTGTGTGTGTGTGTGTTTCGAAACCGAGTTTTGAGGGTAGTTCCGCAGGCTTGATCTGTGGGGTTTGTGATGTTGATACTGGACTGGTAGATCTCTGAAGGTTTAATACTTTTAATACTGAGAGGGGAGACGGTGGCCGCGTGGTTAGAGCGTTCGCCCGCGGACCAGAAGGTCGCGGGTTCGCGTCCCACGGAGAGCACGTCTAGGGTCCTTGGAGAAGACACCTAACCCCCGCTTCTCCCACCATTGGCGCCGTTGAAGGGCAGCCTGCTGCGGTGTAAGGAGTGCAGCAAACAAATTTCCCCGGTGAGGGATGAATAGAGTAATTCATTTATTTATTTATTTATTTACTTGAAAAGTAACTCTTATGAGTAAACCCCTCCTTTTGAGGGCAGGAGTAGCTCAGTGGTTAAAGCATTCGCCTGCGGACCGGAAGTTTGCGGGTTCGCATACCACTGAGTGCACGTCTAGGGTCATTAGAGAAGACACCTAAACCTACCACCATTGGTGCCGTCGTGGGCAGCCTGCTGGGGTGTAGGAGTGCAGCACACAAATTTTCCCGGTGAGGGATGAACAGAGTAAATTATTATAATTTTTTAAAAGGTTGGGCTAACTCCGTTTAGAGTAATATTCTAAACAATCATTCAAAGGTAATGTTTTTTTCTTATGTCAGACAATGAGGATTTCAGCTCACTGTCTTCCCCAGTTTCTATCTGTTTATGAGTGTTTGTGAGCATTTACCCAAGATTTTTAAGCCCCAAGATTTTTAAAGTTCCCTTTGGATTTTATAAATGTTTTATTCAAAGTTCAGCAGATCTTATATTTAGGAATTTCTCCACAACATACCATGCACCACTTTCTATACGAGATACAGATATGTGTTGTTATGTTGCATGACAAGTTTTACTATTCAAAAAAGTGGCGACACACTTGATGCTTGAATGCTTTGCTTTGCAAAGTCACGGGGCCGCAAAACCAACAAAAACCCTGTTAGTCTTGTAGTAGTTGTGCATATGTCAACATCATCATGATGTTTTTTAAGACAGTATATATTTTTTGTAACTTTTACATATCAAGTTTGTTTTGTCTTTTAGTTTTACTCTTTAAAGTTATTATGTTTTTCTCAAAAAATGTCCTGCAGGTTTGGATGATTTTAAGTCTGTCACTGTTGGAACTTTAATGTCCCACAAATTCTTACAGTTTATTAAGAGAATTTATTTTATTTTCTGTACATATATGGAGTGTCTAAGCATGAGTCCAATCAGTGAAGTAACTTTGCAAAAATACATTTTAAAAATCGTTTGCACCATTTTTAACGCGGATGTGACATGAGTACACATGATGTTTTCTTCCTGTCCTTTTGCGTTGATCCACAGGTTTGGTGACACCTTCACCCCTGAGTTTGCTGAAGCCAAAGGCCATCAAGTTTGACAAGTAACTTGCATTCCTTCCTGTCGCCATGGGGACAACGACGAGCGAGCCGTGCATTTACGACAAACTTTCTGAGAGCATCGACATCCTCCGGCAGTCGGGCTACCGCTATGGCATGTCAGAGAGGGAGATTGAGAAGTTCATCAAGCAGGTTTTAGAGACCAATGAGCCCCGAAGAGAGCCACCCCCGTTCCCAATACTAAGAGCCACCATCAAGGTGAAAAACTTTCCTGCAATGAGAAAATTTAGCTCAAAAACCTTATCTAAGAAAATATGTTTAATAATGTTGCTAAAACTTCCTTTTGCTAAATAAATTGAACTGACATCATTTTTATCATTTGCTCGTGCAGTTTTTGGTGGCATTGTGCTTCCTGTTGTTGGTGATCCTGGCTTTTAGCTACCCTCAGACTAGCCCACCACTGGGATTGGTCCATCTGGGATGTTACAACTGGTCGTCCCCGCTGAGCCACGTTCGTCTGCTCTCTCTACCGATTGCTAAGAAGTACAACCTGCAAGGTATGGTGTGTACACATATTGAAGCATGTGTAAATAGAACCTCGGTTAACTTGTTTACTTGCGCTTACTTGCTCGTTAGGTTTCCATGAGTGGTGGAGTGCTAGTGCTCTCCGACAGAATTTGGTAAACTGTTCAGGATGTGCAGAGATCTCCTCAGTGTTGGAAGTTCCAGAGAGCCTGAGGGGGACCGTGACTCTGCGACGAGGTCCACAACTTGTTCTACTTAAGGTCAGCGGTCAAAAATAAATACTTTAACTTACCATTATTTGTGAGATAGATTTGCAAAATGGTTTGAATTGCAAGTTTTATTTGTATGTACATAAATATCCAAGGATGTAGTTGTTGTTTGAGATCATTAATAATGAATAAGAGGTCCCAAAACAGATCTTTGTGGAACTCCACAAACTTATTTACTTCCGATTGATTATTTACAGAAACAATTTGCTCTCTTTGTTTTGAATAATTTTGAATCTATCTTAAAACATGTTATATTCCATATTTTTTCTACTACTTAATAACTTCAAAATATTTTGCACTCTATTTAAGAATACATGGAAATTGTTTGTGTTTTAAATTTACACCGCACTTAAAAGTAATTTACTTTTTTCAATTAGTTTATGTTGGTTTCTAACTGTTTATGCTTCACACGGCAGGGTGGTGAGTCACTCACCATTCAGCGGCAGCAGCTGGAGGATCTTTACTTGGCCCATCCAAGTTCCATGTCGTTTGTGATAGAGCAGGAAGACGATGACAACCAGCAGAGCGACAACCCGGATCTCCCCCAAGGACCTGCCAACTTCACCCTGCTCTGGTAGTGATTCATGTTAAACTGAATTCTATTAACCAGACTCATGCTACATAGACATGTCATGAACTTAACTCTTTACTGAATTCTCCTGGAGTGTGGAACCAGAGAGTGTGATGTCACTCATAACTTTTGCCCCAGGACAAATTAGAAAAAAATGCAGAAGTATGGAGAATGTACAAAGTATCTCAGCCCGATTGGTTATCATGACAATGGGAACTCAATACTGCTGCTGATTTTCAATCGTGGTTTATGGGTGGTGAATCTTTTTAGAGGCAGAAGCTTTGTCCTATTGGGCAGTACAACTTGCAGCTGTTTAACAAATTCCTCTCAGCCAATCAGAGTACTCAAAATGTGCACGGGATATAAAATCAACTTTCACATACAAAGTTGTTAATGGACACAATAGTGATCATGTCAGTAAATAATGATCGCTCTACTAATTTTCAGGTGAAAGGTGTCAAAATTACACAGCGTTTGTTTGTGATTTGAGTAAAAAAGCTCAAAATAAAAGTTTGTTCACAAAGATGTTTGGAGATTGAATGGGACCTGCACCCATTCTGTCGCTCTGTGATTGGGCCAATAATTCTCTGCCTGGTGCAGACTACAAACCAATCAGCTTGAAAACAGCCAGATGGATACACAAGTGTTTGTGAATTCACAAATATCGGGGGGGAATGAATCTTATATTTCAAATGAATCTAATCTTATTAACTTAAATGTATAACTGTGGAATGATAGTGTGTGTTTTTTAGGGAGCTGAGCCTCTTAGTTTCCTGTATAATAATGCAATGCGAGAGCAAATGCTTAAAACTGTTTTGATTTGGGGCTAACATGTGGATTTCTGCAGGAAGTTCAGGTCAAGTACCAGAGAGAAAGTACTGAGGTGGCTTTTCCCAAAGGCTGAACTCTGCCCCTTACTGGATAGTGCGGGTACAATCCTGCAGCGATGCCTAGTTACCCACAGCACAAACTCCCAGAGCAAGGTGAGGTTAAAAGCAATATATCTCAAAAAAATTTAAGTGATCCCCTCCTTTTTATTTCTGGTGTTCTTTGTTTTGATTTTACTTGTTAAATTGTGTATGTGTTGTCATGTGTTTTCATTAAAAAATAATAAATTATTAAATAATTTAAAATCTAAGCTAAAAACTCCCTTTTTCTCCTACTTTTAACTCAAAAAGATTTGATGATTTTATTGAATTGATTTTCTCATTTAGATTTTTTTTAAATCTCTACTCTTGTTTTGTGACAAACTGCCTACTGCTGGGGATTTAAAATTCCTACAATGTGTGTTTCAGGGTGTGAGGGTGCTGGGTTGGCTGGTGGTAGGTGAGGGTCTGCCCACCGTCCGTGTCCTGCCTGTACAACGCTGTCAGAAACACTGCAGCTCCTTCAATCTTTGGCTTACACCTGGAGACATGGGTAACACTGCTGCACATTATATACAGTACTACTGACAAACAAATATATATTAATTGTATGCGTTTAATTCAGACAAACATAAGCAAAATCATGCATGTAAGTTAATTAGATTTCGTTATCTCTTTCTAATCTGTGTAGTGTATGCTGACCCTCGTTACTGGCAGATGGAGCTCTTCCCAGGTCGTGGTCAGAACATCATCTGTGACGGATCAACCTTTTAGCCATCATGGTGCCAGGATCGGTTTGAGACGCACACTTTCAGCTGTGAATGTTCAGCCTCATATCAGAGCTTCTTCTCTCGATCTATACTTGTAGATGCTTTTTTTTTCTTTATGGCACTGATCACCCTCCAGCATCATCAAACATTAAAAGCACTTGTACATGGATTCAGTTTTAGAGGAAAAAATTGATTTCTAAAGACTATGGTTTGGAGGATTTAGGAGAAAATAAGCTTTTTGATGTTGCTGTTAAAGATTTAAAGTTATCTGTGTTTGTGCCACTGCTGGAAGTTTATCTGCAACATTAAAATTCCAGAAATAGTTTATTTCTGTAGTGCCCATCCATCTAAAAATCAAGCAAACCTTGAATCTACTGGGTAGAAACCATGATATTTCTCTCCAGTAAATCAGATATTGGTGTTTTAAGACAAATCATGTCATTAGTTTTTGCTTAATAAAAGTCTTCACTAGAAAACTCAGGTTTAACTCTAATTAAAATCTATTAGCTTCCTTTTGAAGGCCGATAGTGTTCAAGTCTGAACTTAACCACCTTTGCAAATTTAGCATATTTCAATCATTTTCTGTGACTTTCTTTTCTTTATGGGTAATTTTTTAGTAAAATAAGCTAATAAATTAATATATTCTACAACTAAAAAACCAAATGTAAGCAATGACTCTTATTTAAAGCCTGTTGAGTATTTACTACAGTGCCTCCAGTTCTCACTTTTTAAAAAAAATAAAAGCCTTATATTCATTTAATTTTATTTGCAAAGCTTTAAATCATGTTACTTATTGTAATTTGTTTTTAAACCAGTAAAACTAAGATGTGACGTCTCCAGTTTGAGGAAACCATACATGACTAAGTTAGTTTACTGAGTTTAAACTAAACTTTTGAGTTAAATCCCACAGTTTATAAGTGTTGGAAGAAGATCTTTTTTTCTGTGGATTGTTTGAATATTTCCTCTGTAATCCTGTAAAAATTGCTTCAGTGAGCTATATGCTAATTTTATAAATGAATAGAAAAAAATGTCACATCAGCACAAACTTGAATTAAATTCATAAAAAATGTCTGACTGGATACAGATGTGATAGTTTTATGAAAAATAATAAAATATGTTCAATACATGTTTTAGTCTTTGTTTAGTTTTCTATTCCCTAACAAAGTCAATAGGATGGCGGAGCCTATCCTGGCTGATTTTAAGGCGAGAGGCAGGGTACACCCTGACCAGGTTTATAGTCTGTCGCAGGGCTTTACACACAGAATCATTCCTAGGGGCAATTTTATTGTGACCAATCATCCTAACATGCCTTTATTTTGGTGGGTGGGAGGAAACCTATGCATACACATTACAAGCCTTGTCCCCAAGCGGGACGCGAACCCACGACCCTCTTGCCGTGAAGCCACTGTGCCACCCAATCACAAAACAGTCAGTCAGTCAGTCACCTTCCTAACAGTCTATCTCTTAAGAGGTTGCCGGAGCCCATCCTGGCTGATTTAAGGTGAGAGGCAGGGTACACCCCGAACAGGTCTCCAGTCTGTCACGGTGCCACACACATACTCAGACTTACTCCTTTCTAGGGGCGATATGGCACCGGCCAATCAACCTAAAATGCATATTTTGGAGGGTGGGAGAAAACTGGAGTACCCAAAGAAAACCCACACAGACATGGGGAGAACATGCAAACTTCACACAGAAAGGCCAGTGCTCCAAGCCTCGTCCCTACCCGGGAATCGAACCAACGACCTTCCTGCTGTGAGGCCACTGTGCTACCCACTGTGCCAGCCAATCACAAAAACAACCTTTTTAAATTACTATATTACAAACAAAACTAATATTTAAAGAACACGAATAAAGCAAGACCAAAGTATCAAACCCAAACTATTAAGTAATGGTTGAGGTTTATGTGAGAAGTAGGCTAAACTAGTCACGTGCAAAGTTTTTAAATTTTGTGACCTCGACCATAACCCTGAAAACATCAGTTCATCTATAGTTGGTACTGAGTAGCTGGGTCATTTCAATTGAATCTCTTCAGTAGTTTCACTAACGCATCACAGAAAAATGCAAATGATAAAAAAAAGCAAGTTAACATCAATGTGATCTATAATTTAAAATTGATCACTTTAGAATGTTTTTATCAGTTAAATATTCATTTATAAAGAAAATGTATCAACTGAAAGAGTTGTAACAAATGTATGTATTTACGCACGATTCAAACACAATTCACAATGCAATAGAGTAAATAAACATACATTTTTATTAAAGCATGATTAATAAAAGCTGCTCATTTTCAACAAACACAAGAAACATCTTTCCGTTTCTCACACAAATTGTCTGTTAGTAAAACCAGCAATAGATAAAAACAAGGATTCCATGTCAATAAAAGTAGATCGCTTCCTGATCTGATTGTCATGTCTCAGCACTGCTTTTAAACTTCATTCATAAAGAACTGATGGAACTGTTAGCAAATAGGATTTTATGATTATTAAATAACAATTTTCCTCTCATGACCGACCACAGAAACAGTCAGCTGTTCCTCTAATACATTAACCTGAAAGAATAGTCTCATTGTTCTTAAAAGATCACTTATAAAACATCTTTAACATCATTTTCTATTTTTACCAGCTGCTCTGTTGAGAGATTATAGTCAGTTTGGTTGGAAACTCCATAACATGCTTTTAATGTGAAATAAATAAAACCTAAATGCTCATTTGAATTTTTTTAAGAAAAAGCATCTACTTAAAATTTCTAATAATAAACTGTTGCATATTAACGAGATTCATTAATACATTATGAAAACAGCTACATTATATTACAAAGTATTTGCTCAACCCTTCAAATGATCAGAATCAGGTCATCTACTCATTTGGCATGGCCATAGGTGATCAAATCAAGCACCTAGGCATGCAGACTGTTAAGACAAAACATTTGAGAAAGAATGAGCCGCTCTCAAGAGCTCAGACAATTCCAACAAGGAACAGTTTGAGGACAGCAACAACTCAGCAAAGAAGTAGTATGCCATGTAAACTGACAGAGGTAGGTCAGTGGTTGCTGATTTTCTGCACAGTCATTTGCTACAGAGTTCTAAACTTCACGTGGCCTTCAAAATAGCCTGAGTACAGTACGGAGAGAGCTTCATGGAATGGTTTTAAATGGCCGAGCAGCTGCGTCGAAGCCATGCATCTCAAGTGCAATGCAAAGCGTGGGTACAGTGGTGTGCAGCATATCTTTACCAGACAATAAAACAGTGGACACCATCTGGCAATCTGATGGATGAGTCTGGGTGGAGGTTAACAAGAGAACAGTACATTTTAGACTGCATTGTGCCAACTGTGAATTTGGTGGAGGAGGAATCATTGTCTGTTTTTCAGGAGTTGGCACCACTGAAAAGAACTTTAGGATACCAAAACATTTTGGACAATTCCATGCTTGTCCTCGTGTGAATGGTTTAGAGCAGGCTCCTTTCTCTTCTAACATGACTGCGCACCAGTGCATAACGCAATGTCCAAGACATAGATGACAAAGTCTGGTGTGGATGAACTTGACTGGCCAGCACAGAGCCCTGACCTGAACCTAATAGAACACTTTTGGGATGAGCTTGAGCCGGGCCTTCTCGATCAACATTTGTGTTTGTGACCTTACCAAATATATTTTAGAGTGGCCAAATATTCCTCTAAACACAATCTTTGACCTTATAGACAGCTTTCCCAGAAGAGTCAAAGCTGTAATAGTTGCAAAAGGTGGGGTGATGACATATAGAACCCTATGGGTTTGGAATGGGATAGCACTTAAGTTCACATGAGTCAAGGCAGGTGATCAAATACTTGTGGTAATATAGTGTACATAAAGAAATCAACAGATAAAACCTGTGATAAATAATCAGTTTGACGTAATTGCAAAATTAAGCAATAAAAAGTCGAAAAGCTGGATGTTCACATGTGAACTTCCAGCCCATTCATCAGCACTCAGGATGTAAAGCATGTCAGTTTCTGACAAAAACAGCATAAAGTGCAGATAAGTTTACAAAGTTTGAGTAAAAAGTGCAAAAGCTTCATATTAAGATTAGCAAAGTCAGTTTCAGCCCGAAAAACGTAATTTCTTCACATTGATCCATTTTAAAAACGCCCATTTTCAGAGGGCGGGGATACATTGGTGAGTACTTTAATCCTTAAATAGCAACTAAAACTTAAAACAAACATAAAAGGCCTTTAAATGGGATTAAAATAAGTACAAAGTTAAAGTAGAACTTGTTGAAAAAACAGATGTGGTGTCACGTTGCCCCTGGTAACAGTGGAGACGTTTCAGACGCTGCGTGTTGATGAATCGCCGGGTCTTCGTCGTACAGGTGGCTGCTCTGCAGATCAGCTTCTGCTCGCAAATTTATTTTCTTTGCAAAAGGAATAAGCGGACGTTAAGGTAGCGTTATTTTCAATAGCACACAACATTAACTGAAACACGTTCTTTAGAATGTCGTCAAACGATGAGTGAAATTACCTGGAAATCTCTGATGTAAGTGAGAAAAAAACTGATGAAAGAAAAGGCCAGAGACCACTCAGAAATCGTGCTGATGATGTGAGCCGTGTAACCCTGAAGGAACAACACAGATCATGATGAGTTCAATTAGACAAACGTTAACATTTTTTCATACTGAATAAAAATAACTGTTTTAGTTGATCTCAGCTACCGACCACTTCTCCTGGAATCCAGTGGAGTTTACGAGGTACGTCTATTCCTCGTAGGCTGCTGTACATTACCACCGAGGACACAAACACTGAGGAACCATTAAGGATTAAAGCTTATTTTTAAATTAATTAAAGCATTTGTAAGCATGTGATTTCCACATCTGCATTCTGACTGTCCAGATGTTTTGCTTCAGGATACTGCTGATGATGCTTCCCAGAGTCCAGAACCCGATGCTGAAACGAACCAGGTAGATTTTCCGGCTGTGAATGTGCGGATGCATGTAGGATGAGACCAGCGTCTGAACCAGGATGTAGAGAGCTCCGACCCCAAAGGTGAGCACTGCCCCCACCAGGTGCATGGAGAACAGGGTGGTCTTCTGCCCTGACCAAAACACACTCACATCAGCATTTCACACATGTTTTGATTTGATCTCAGTCCAGCGCATCTCACCTGGAAGTTGGCCACCACGCACATCCCAAATGAACTGATCCATCCCAACACAAGCCCGGAGTAGTTCAGCTTCTGGAGTGTGCGCTCCTCATTATTTGTCAGAGCCTCCACCTGCTTGTAGCGGACATACACCGTGGCCATGCCTGCCAGTACAAAAACTAGATTAGTAAAAAAAAAATCACAACAAATTTTACACACAAGTGTGTGTCTGTGTGTGTGTGCTACCTAAAAAGGCTGATACATCCAACATGATTCCAAACAGACATCTCTCTGGTGCCATTGTTCCTGTGTCACTACAAAAATAACAGACATATAAAAGAACTCCTGCTTGCTTTGGTTACAGTTTACGCTAAGGGTGGGCAAACTATGGCTTGAGGGTCATACGCGGCCCTTTAATCTTTTTAATCCGGCCTGTCAAACACAAACTTTTTAATTCTTTTTTTTCCTGTGACTCCAGAATTTCCCACTACCGTATTTTCAGAGTATAACTCAGTTGTTTTTTTTTTTTCAAAGTTTGGCCACGCGTACAATTTATACTCTGTGGCAATTTACAATCCAAAAAAAAAATGCTGTATGCCCAGCAACTTTTTTGGGGTTGTTGAAGTTGTTCTGTAAATTTTTCTAGTCAAAAAGTCATTTTTCAGACTATTCATACCCCACTTGGCTCTGAGTTTGGCCCTTTGCCCACCCCTAGTTCACACAAATCTTCTTAAAACGGTTCATAAATGATCTTATCCAGGTTCAGACCTGATGTACGGCACCAGAGGATCCACATGTCTGAGCACCACTGCTGTGATGTAGGCGAATATGAAGGATGCTGCTGTCCAGATGACCAGTGCAGCAGGGAGGAAGCAGAGACCCTGCTGAAACCACCACATGATGTCCTCGGTGTGTGTGCTGGTTCACACTGTCCTGTAAAAAACATCAATTTAATATCATCACCTACTAGATCCATTCCGTTCCTTTGTCTTCCACTTCTCTGGGGCTGGGTTGAGGGGGCGACAGCCTCAGATGGGAAACCCAAGCTCCTATCACCCCGGCTGCATTTCCTGTCCAGCTATGAGACATAGTCTCTCCAGCACGTCCAGGGTCTGCATCTGGGTCTCCTTTCAGTAAGGGATGCCCGAAACACCTCACTATTGAAGCATTCGGGCATCTCATAAAGATGCCCGAACCACTCCATCTGGCTTCTCTCGACCCGGAGAAGCAACACCTCTACTCTGAGCTCCTCCCTGATGTCAGAGCTCCTCTCTCTATCTCTGAGTGATCTTGTTCTTTCGGTCACCACCCACAGCTGGTGATCATAGGTGAGGGTAGGAACGTAGATCGACTTTCGGCTCAGTTCTTTCTTCACCATGACGAACTGATGCAGCGTCCTGATTATTGCGGATGCCGCACTGATCCGTCTGTTGATCTCTCGCTGCATCCTTTCCCCACTCCAGAACAAGACCTGGTGATACTTAAACTACTCCACTAGGGGCAGTGACTCAATCCCTACCTGCAGGGGGCATTCCACCCTTTTTTTTCTTAATGCTGGGTCAATCTAACCCAGCGGTCGGCAACCTTTTACACCGAAAGAGCCATTTGAACCCGGTTTCCACGGAAAAGAAAACGCTGGGAGCCGCACATCTAAAATGAAAAAAAAAAAAAAAACTTCTACTACTTTACCGCAGCATGTTTTCTTATGAAATCCACGCGCTACAGAGAAAATTATATTTTATTCATTTAATGAACACATTTTGAACATTTTGAATTCTTGAAAAATAATAACAATGAATGTCTCTTTCAAAAAAATTAAAAAGCTGAATTTAAATTGTGCATGCAGCAAACAAAAGGGAAAAATCCGTGAGCCGTCATCCTTATATCGCCTTGGCCCAAGGCCCTTGGGCTTTCAAAGTATGCAGCGGAGCCTTGACTTGAATATATAAAATAAATTGGGGGAAAAAGCACTGTGTCACTAAACAATGAAAATTAAATATTTGCAAAATATCTGCATAAATATTTATTTTACCTGGTTAATGGGACTTCTGCTCCTGAACCTCTGCGCACAGCTTCTGCAAATCGGGGCTGTACGAAGTCACTTTAATCTTTACGCAGGACTGTAAGCTGTCATCTGTGAGCCGTAAGCGGTGTTTGTTTTTAATGCAGTTCATGGTGGAGAATAGCTGCTCACATACATATGTGGATCCGAAGATCGACAGGACTCCAAAGGCATATTTCTTCATGTTCGTGTAGGTGTCGGGGATGGCATTCCATGTTTCAAATATGAGTTTGTCCGGTCTCGGGAGGTTCTCAATATCACTCCATTTGTGATTCTGAGCAAGAGTGGCCTTCTGACGGGCAACATCTTCAAGGTCCTCTGTCAAGCGTTTGAATTTGGACACCCAAATGTCTTTGTCAGCTATGTCAGCCAGCTCCAGCTCCAGAGCAGGTTGACTTACACCTGCAAATGCAGTCACGTTTAGCAGGGATGGATCAATGGTCAGGGGAGTGACGGGGAAGGACAATGTGGTTTTTTCCTCTCTGAACTCACGGAATCGTTTACCAAACGACGCTTGCATTGTGGTGATTGTAGACTGCAAATACTCTGAATTGATCACTCCGTGAGCTTGTTTGAACTCCCTTAAAGAGGGGAAGTGAGACAGTGTGCCTCTCTGTAAATCTCTGGCTAAAACTGTCAGTTTGCGCTCAAACGCCAACACCTCCTCCAGCATGTGCAGCGCTGTGCCTCCTCTCCCCTGAAGCGTTGTGTTCAGCGTGTTTAGTTTCGCTGTCATGTCCACCATGAAGTGGAGTTTTTCCAGCCACTCTGGCTGTTCCAGCTCAGGAAAGGTGAGCCCTTTGCTGCTCATGAAAGTTTTCACCTCTCCCAGACATGCAGCAAAACGTTGAAGCACCTCTCCTCTGGACAGCCACCGGACTCTGTTATGCAGCAGGAGATCAGAGTATGCGCTCTCCACCTCATCCAGTAATGAACGGAACTGGCGGTGATTTAAACCTTTTGCCATTATTTCATTGACAATCTGAATAACAACATTCATGACCTCTGTGCATTCTGGAGGAAAACTTTGCGCGCACAATGCCTCTTGGTGCAGGATGCAATGAAAAGTCAGCAGCTTTCTATCCAGTGATTTCTGCAGCAAAGCCACAAAGCCCCTGTGCGCTCCAGTCATACTCGGTGCCCCATCGGTAGCCACCGACACGAGGTGGGTTGTTTTTATTTCTTTGGCTCGTAAACAATCAAGCACAGCCTCACAGATGTCCTCCCCCCGTGTCTGGCATTTTAGTGGTATCAGCTCAACCATTTCTTCCTGTGGTCCAGCAGAATTCACATATCGGAAGAACAGCGCTATTTGTTCAATGTCCGTTTTGTCTTTGGACTCATCACAGGCGATTGAGTATGCTGCTGCTGAATTGATGTCTTTGATTTGCTGTTTTGTGATATTTTCTGCCATTTTTATGGTTCTGTCTTTGACAGTTTTCGCAGAGAGAGGCATCTCTCTGATTTTCTGCACAATTTCGTCTTTGTTTTTAAAGTCCGCAAATAAGTGTTCTGAAATCTTAAGGAATGATTCTTTCATATATTCTCCATCTGTGAACGGTTTCCCATGCCTGCCTATTTCCTGAGCGGCCACAAAGCTTGCATATGTAGTTGTATTTGCAGACTTCACCCACTTCTTGAATTGATTTTTCGTCCGGTCATCCTTCTGCATAAGTTCCGAAACAGCTTTTTTCCTCTCTTCTCCCTCTGGATATTTTTCAGCAAAGGCTCTGTGTGTATTGTTAAAATGTCTTGCGACATTTGACCGTTTATTGTTAGCCAGTTTTTCTCCACAAATTAGGCATACTGGTAGGCCAGTCTCGCCCGAGGTAAATGCAAATGAATCTGCCCAGGCATCATTGAATGTTCTATTTTCTTGAGATATTTTTCTTTTCTTACATTTCTCCATTGGTTTTGCCGGGATTGAAAGTCGCTCAAAATAGACGGCGTTTCAGCGGGTATACCAGCTTCCGCAGTGTGACGTCTATTTTGAGCGACGAAAAAATAATATCAAATAATTTAATTAATATTTTAATATTTCAAGATCACAATAATCTTCAAATTTAGAACTAAAATAATATAAAAACTAACACAAATAAAACACACTTCAATTAAATACAAAAAAAAATTTTTTTAGTAATTTTTTTTAGATGGGCCAAGAGCCGCATTATAAGGATGAAAGAGCCGCATGCGGCTCCGGAGCCGCGGGTTGCCGACCGCTGATCTAACCTAATTCTTTGGAGATTCTCTCACAATTAAACTTGTTTCTGACATAAAAATCATTTTTATTTCTGAGACACAATCAATGCCCACTTTTTTTTTTGTTTTTTTACAAATCTGATCTTTATTAAAATCAACTTGATTAGTGAAGTAGATTTTATGCAAAATAAAATACAAACCTGTCATCAACTAGTTTTATTTCATATAAACATATACATATTCATTTTTGAGAGGGATCTTTAAACCCAGTGATGATTTGAAATAGTTTCAGAGGAAATCATTAACTTTTACTTCCTCGTGATTTCTGAAGAAATGAAACCAAGAGATTCAAGGAAACAATTTTTAGTAGGAAAAGCACGATTAATAAAAATGTTGTCTTGAAGAAATAAAAATTAGACTAAACTTTACTATGTTTTATAATTTAGTAACAAAGTATAAGATGAAATAAATTTTCAGTTTTTTTTTATTTTGAACTTAATGGCAAATTAATTTTGCAAAGAAACAAGACAGAAGGACTTAATGACACTCACGTTATTCCTCTGATCGGCATTAGTTTCCAACGGAGAAAACTATCAGAAAAACAATCTATTTTACCAGGACATCAATTATTTATCCAATATGTTGATGCAAAGCTTAGTGATCTGTTTTAAGTCAAAATAAATGGTTAAAAATCTAAAGAAGAGCAATAACTTTCTAATTTGATATGTTCATTCACTTCCTGCTTCTGAGCCACGCATGCGCACTTATATCAAAACATTGGTTTTCCCTGAGCTTTGTCTGACAGGCACGTTTCATTCTTTAGAAAAATGGTCTATTGCTGAAATTGATGTACTTATTGCACTTTTTATAGCTACAAAAAACAAACAAACAAAAAAACTACATTCTCCAAATTTATCCAAACTCATTCCTCTTTAAAGCTCGCCTCAACTTAAGTGGGTGCCCAGCATGGATCACAAGTTTGGCAGCATGATTCACAAATGTCATAGTGACACATAATCTTCTTAAAGCAAAAAGAAACTTCCCTTTACTAAACGTTTTTTTGCTCCCGTGACTCATACCACCTATCACATTTGAAGCAAATGTGGTAGGAGCTGCAGCTCCCGCATCGGCTTATTCATCCACAGCAGACGCTGCTCAAACAAAAAAAGTATCCAGGTACAGACTCCGTTGTCTCTAGACACAGAAGGATGCCAACAAATATTTACATAAAAAATAGATTGATTCTAACATTTTTTTTTGGCCTACAATAAAAATTAAGATAAATGTTGTGATTCTTATGAAGCTTGATTTTTGAATGTCTGGATACAGTTAGAGGGAGAGATCAATGTTATGAGCATTGAAATATTTAATCAAAATATTTTATTTGCATCAATTTTTTTCTACTCTAGAAGAAAACTTTTTTGGGGGGAGGAAAAAAGATTTTTAGTGTCATTTAAATTTTCTGCAAATCTGTAGGAACCAGAGGTGAAAATCCATCTTTGTGACATTTCCAGTAAAACACAACTAGCCATCTGGTTCCAGATGTATGAAATTTATTTGCATTATTAGATGAAGCAGAGATTGTCAGATGATCATGTTCAAACTAATTGATCTAAGAACACATGACTGGATACACTGAGTTACCTGAGCTTGGCAATCTGGCCAAAATGAAGAAAAACCTTCACACAGGAGCAATGGATACACTCACACAGTACCCACACACTCATGGAGAAAGGCTTTAGTTACGGACAAACAGTAAAGAAACTTGTTTAAGGCAAATTTTTACTTAATGAGACAGTTGACCTGACAAGAGAAAGTAGAATCACACGCTGTAGCTGCTGAAAATGTACCTCAAGAGTCATTATGAAAAATTGGTCAGTGGTGTTATTACAAAGTGGATCAGGGTCTAGTACAAACTGTACAGTGAAATACTTTCAGGGCTTCAGATCATCCCTCATTTTTCTCTTTTAATACTGAACAAACAGAAAAATGCAGACAAAAAAGTGAAATTCTAGGATTAATCAGTTAAACTTGTTTAATGTACCATAGATATTTTTTATATAATATTCATTTTTTAAATAGAAAAACCTCAGGCAAGAGTGGAATTAAACAATCTACAAAACCTTAATTCACCCAAATCACAAGACACCTTTCAATACTTTAGATCTCTTTACATTTAAACACCTAATAAAAAAGATTAGATTTTATGCAGTCTTTAAGTTGAGTAAATCAGACTCGTTATTCCTCTTTTTTCTTTTTTTTTTTACAATTTCCCAAACACCATAGCCTCAATAGATATTACCCCAGATACATTTGGAGGTTTTAACCGTAAACCATAAACCGTTTTTGTGATTTGGGTGAAATCCTTATCAATTCATTTAAGCTTTCACACAAACATCTGGAAACCAAATTCGAGAGCGGACAGTTATCTGAGATATTCTACGGACGTAAATAAGAATCAGCAATTGGCATTGTGGCTTGTTTTTCTCTACAAAATGTAAAAGCAAAGCACAGTATCAGCAGATTGAACTTAAAACAGGCACAAAATGCAAAAAAAAAAAAAAAAAGAGGAAAGAGAAGCAAGAAACCAATTTCCGCAGTAAAGGACTCAAGTGTGCTCTGAACACAGGCCATTTCTGGTGCACCCCGTTACAAACACACTATGTGAAGCAGCTACAGTAAACACATTGTCAGTATGAGGCCATTTGAACAGTATCAGATCATGTGGCAATCACATCTCAAATACGCAACTTAAACTTTTTATCAGTCATCTTAAAACAGTGATGCAATGAGTGACCTCATCTCCTGTGCATGCACTCACACGTGCACCTGCTTGGCTGTAACAGGTGTGATGGTAGAAAACATGAGAGGTAGAAAACTTAAAGGTAATACTGAACATGTTTCAAAGTAGTAATTGTTTAAAGTAGATACAACACATGAATGGTCACGTTGGTTAACTCTTTTGCTGATGTTTTTGTATCTGTTCAATCCACAATTTTTTAGGAACAAACTTGGTTTGAAAATGCAAAAAATCCAGTGTAGTTTTTAACCAAAAAATACAGGAGTGTTCTGCTCCGATTTTAAAGAGAAGTAGGAGTTAAAAAGCTAAATTTTAGAGCATCATGAGTCATTTTTGAGGGAAAAAAAAAAAAACTTAGATGAAAACCCACCACAATTAAGGAATATATACTGCTGTTTAAAATTTTTCTTGGAGTTCTTTTTTAAATACAAACAAATTTTTACAGTTAATTGTGGAATCAAATCCAACCCAATTCATGTGTCGCTCACTTTAAACATCTATTATTTGTCCCAAATGTATAAAATGTAAGAAAATTGTCTGTGAGAGTGTTTTGTGTTAAAAGTGTATTCATTCTGCAGCGTGACCTTTCATTAAACTCAGAGAAACTCCTCACATTTACAACATAAGTCATCAATGACCAACTGAGTTTTTTCAACTTCTCATTAAAACATAAAATATCTTCACATGAACTTGTAAAGCACAAAAACCAGAAAATTCAAGCATACCAGAGAGACCGGCAGTGAGGATTTCCCAGTTTTACACAACAGAAATATTTGGATTTGTTAAATAAAAATGTAATAAACTTATCTTTTTCATTTTCAGCAAACTCATTAGGTGCGGCCACCAAACAGAAGTGCGAAGTTGAGTGCAATGTACAGAAGATGAAGTGGCTTTTAAAAATGAAAAGACGATTTAGAAAATATGTCAAAGCGAGACAATAAACCGAAGAGAAGCACAGAGACATTTTCCCATATTTACAAAAGCAAAAAAGTTAGGCAAATACTAGAAAATTAGAATCATGAAAAGCGCAGTTCTTTTCACTTCTCACACATTTCCTTGCGCATAAACAGTTAAAACACATGTTTTTCTGCTTCTTTTACATAGCAAGTAAGTAGCACCTGTACACTCCTGAAATCTTTCTTCTGTGTAACCAGTTTGTCAGAAGTATAAATTGAAGTTTCTCACAAATGGGAAAAAAAACAAACAAACAAAAAAAACTACAACAGATATATTTTTGATATCTTAGTATATATTATCTGTCCTCACATTCAGTTGGCAGAAGCACATACGTAACATCACACCGTCCCCTGCTTCTCTACGTGAAAAACTGAGGGAAGAGAAGATGAGTGGAGCAAAACAGGAAGGAACAGAGTCAGTGAGAGCCCGCGTGACCTCAGTGAGAATCTGAACTCAAAACTGAGCAAGGCTTGATTTTGAAGACAAAAATGTGAAGATGGCAGGCAATCTGGTTGCAAACACTGACACAGTAACGCACCAAATCGAACAGGGAAATTATCTGCGGGAGAGAGAAAAGCACAGTCACAATTATTAATGAGAAAAAACAACTTGTACACAAAGTAAAGGCTCATTTCAACCAGGAAGTCGGCAATAGGTCGATTACAAATAGATTTGAGTACACCTTGAACATAAATAGTCTAATTTAACCATTTTATTTACAGGGTGCAAATATTTTTTTTGTCCAAAACTTCCCATGCACACCAGTTATGTGCATTTTCTGTGTACTTGCACATGTATGGCTGCACTGATCAGGTGTGCATCTATAAACAAGCTATTTGCAAAAAAAGAATCTGCAGGGCACAAAAATTTGGCTCAGTACGGTACGGGTACTAGCACTAGCTGCACAGTTAAAGCGCTATTTAGCGGAGATTTGAGCTGAAGTAGTATATTGAAGATGTATTTTTGTTGGACTAAACTGCTTAATTCAAGCTGCAGAAAAATAAACATGTTCTTTTAGAAAAGTGTGCTTCTTTTGGGAATAATATGATAATTTCTTAAAAAATGCAACTGTAAGGACACGTGTATAGACATGACCTAACACTTCCAAAGATTCAAGACATTTTGATTCATCACAGTCTGTACTTTACATGTACGTTCTTGCTCAATGCAATTACACCCAGAGTTTTCTGTGTCAATGAGTGTAAATCTTAAACCAATGCAAATCCACAAATGAAATCACATAAACCTACCAGTGCAATCCAGAGCACCAAGTACTCATCAATAAAACTATTGAAATATTGATCTAGGAAGAGTAATCCTGGTCCTAGGAAAGCTAAATCGTGGAGATTCATCTCACTTTTTGTCATATGTGCCACCTGTAAAAAAAAAAAAACAAAGTGTGTCAATACCAATACTGTGAGGTTGTCTTTGTAAAGCAGAAAGTAAAGCAGAAAGAATAACATTTAATTCATGATTAAGTTTATAAAACAAAACAGCATTTCAGCTCAATAAAAAAATGTGTGACTTACAACTAATTTATTGGTGATTTTGGCCGATACGAAGCCGAATGCCAGGATATAGAGACACGGATGTTTCTCAAATAGCTGGATAGCAGACTTCTTATAAATCATTATGGCCAAAATTATAACTGAACCAATATGTAGAACTGGAGAGAGGACACTGGTTCCCTATGATCAGACAAAAAAAAAAAAGACAATGGCACAAACTGAAGTGATTAAAAATACAAACATTCTTTGATTTTTTAATCAAAATCAGTGTCCAAAGTTAGTTTTGAATCGTTGTTCTCTGCAGCTTTTTGATTTTATGATTTAACACATTTAAAATGAGCTCCATCCAAATGCCAAAGAAATTCAGCACAATGACTTTCTAACACAACTGAGATGTAATGGAGCAGAAAAACAGAGAAACTGTAATAGGATGTCTCTGGAGAACACAAACTGGACAACCATGGTTTAAATCTTTGAAGTTGATTTGCTACAACAAAATGCAAATCATTGTAACACAATCACATTAGTATTGTCTCATTTCTCTAAGCTTTTAGTTATCTTTATTGCTCCAACATCACTCTGTAATCACATTTATGATGGAGAGGCAGAAAGCAATAAAAAGAAAAACTATTAGAACTTACTGCTATTGTGGATCCATTTTTGCCCACTCCCCCTGTAAATATAACTCTGAAGTAATTGGTGCAGGAAAAAATGGCTCCTAAAAAAGTGCAGATGGCTGGAATCATTTTCATCTGGATGTTCAGGATCGGAATCTGAGAATCAGGACATTCATACAATAAAAACCTACAGACTTTAGGAGAAAACTATAAACAAGCTGAAATACGTTTGAAAAGCAAGCGACTATTTTTTCTACTTTGTGAGAATATTTAGCATATGTAAAATATACTCAGAAAAGTTAGAGAAAACTTATTTTGCTTTTACCGCAAACTGGTCAAAACAGAAACAACAGAGCTGCACGAGGAGTTATTTCAATTACAAATTCTTCAATTACTGATTCTTGCTTTAATCATCTTTTAAATCAGGATTAATTTGAAGCAATCAGAATTACCAGTGACTGCCAAAAAGCAGATCCTCCCACGCCGGCCAGCAAATACATGATTATTATGAAGATTTGCACTTCAGTCACATCAATGCTGAGCAGGAAGGAGAAAGTAGAGAGTTAAAAGTAAGTTAGTAACATCTACCAGCACGCCGTCATCCCAGTCGTTCTCTTGAACACGCTGCTGGACATGGAGCTGCTTCATTTGCACAACATGTGCTTCATGTAGAGGTTTTTAGAGAGGCAGTCAGTATTAATGCAAGTTTTTTGAAAATTAGCCGTGAGTGTTTACAATAGAAAAAGAATTTTAAAGCTCATACTTTGTGAGATGATTATAAATCAGTTTTAATAGATTTTTATTATAAAACTTGCAAAGAGTCCATTGAAAAAACATTTAGTTACCGTATTTTCCGCCCTATAAGGCGCACCTTCAATAAATGACTATTTTTAAAACTTTTTCCATATATAAGGCGCACCGCATTATAAGGCGCTACAGTAAAGGCTGTTCAACTTTGTCCTCTAACTGTGGCCATCTCGCTTTGTTCCGCGGAAACTCTGTTTAGTCTTGTTTACTTGGCGCAGCGCATCCTCTTGCTTCCTCCACTTCCTCACCATTGATTCATTGATGTTAAACTCTGTCTCTGCGACCAGAGGTAAGATCTTAAGCCCGACCCAAAAATCGGGTCGGGCCTAAAAATGTCAATCATTACTTCGGGTCGGGCTTCTCTCTCGCTGACTTTTTTTTTTAAATAAATATATGTTTATAAAATGTAAACTAAAACGAGGTGTGGGTACTAAACTAATAAATACTTGTTATAAAATTAATTTGGATAAAACAGAGAAGTAATGTTTTACTACTAAACAGGATCTGCAGAGCCAGCGCATGATCTGCGCACATGAGCACTTCCTCTTAATTTGGGAATCCTCTCCTGCGCACGTCTTTATTTTATTTATTTTGAACTGGTATCCCCGATATGAAGGAGTAAGACGTTAAGGATAAACTAAAGGCAGGAGAACTGAAAAGACAAACACGTACCGGTAAGAGTGAGGCGTGCAAAAGCTAAAAATTTATTGTTCAAAATGCTACAGAATCTTGCGTTGGCTTCACTGGATGTAGTCAATGTGGCGCATTGCTTTCATACGACACCAAAAAGACTGGCCTGCACTTTTAAACAGCTGGACTGGCTAAAGTGATGATCGTTAACCCTATAACGCCAAACGTATCATATTTAATACGCAATTTTTTATTATTATTAATTAATTATTCATTTATTATTTTTATTATTATTATTTAATCATTTTTCCAAAAAATTTGAATTTTCTGACATTTATTTCTTTGGGTGGGCTTTATAGGGTTAAAGATCTATTTTATAATTTGTTTCAAAGACCGTCCCTCCTCTTCGCGCTAAGCAGGACATCACAGACAAGTGTGTTAGTGGTCCGATAGTGTGATTTTTTTTTTAATTAAAAAAGCGTGTTCTTGAAAATGTTCCAATTTATAATTTTTTATAAATAATATATCTTTTTACCGCGAGCCCGTGGGCCCGCGGTTTTAATGTCCGCGGGCTCGGGTCGGGCTGGATTTTTTAGGCCCGATCTCACCACTGGCTGTGGTTCTGTTCCCGTGTTCTACTGCGTGACCGATCGCCTTGAGTTTAAACTCTGCGGTGTAACAGTGTCTCTTGGTAGAAGGCATTTCCGGGTCTTTACACAAACACAGAAATGGAAATGAGACGCCCTTTTATGTATCCCAGCATGCACCGCGCACTACTTCTTCTACAGGGGAAATGGAGTCAGCGGCTGCTTACCGCAGTTGCGACACCTGTTGTAGCTCAATATTAATCCATATATAAGGCGCTCTGGGTTATAAGGCGCACCGTGGACTTTAGAGAAAATTTAAGATTTTTAGGTGCGCTTTATAGTGCAGAAAATACGGTAATCAAAACATAACTTGGATTTTTTTCCCCCAGCTAAGTTAAAATGATGCTCCTCTGGGTCGAGAGAAGCCAGATGGGGTGGTTGAGGCATCTGGTTAGGATGCCTCCCAAGCATCTCGCTGGACAGGTGTTTCGGGCACATTCCACCAGGAGGAGACCTCGGACCCGCTGGAGTGACTATGTCTCACAGCTGAACAGGAAATACCTTGGGATCTTCCCGGGTGAGCTGGAGGATACAGCCAAGGTGAGAGGAGCCTGGGCTCCCCGTATGAGGCTGTTGCACCTGTGACTCACCCCTGGATAAGCGGAAGACAACGTAATATAAAGTTAAAATGAATGGGGTCTTCAGTTTCTATCGATGATGTAGTTCTTTTTGCTCCAACAGGTAATAAATCAACTTCCGCTTGACTGGAAAAGTGTTTGAGATAAATTCCTGCCCCAAGTGGAGGAGTGTAAATATCTAGGGGTCTTTTTCATGAGTTGGGGAGGGAAGGAAACACCATCACACCTGAGTTTTGATAAGCAGAGGATGACTTTTAGGGTGTAACTGCAGGAGAGCATTTATACTGACTGCACCTTTAAGCGCCAAATATTCATTTTATTCAGCTCCATGTGGGTCAGTGGTCTTTATGTGGACAGACTGCCGGAGGCCATGCAAGTGGCAGCCAGGAAGTTTACCATCATGTTCCATAGACACGGACCGACAGCAGCTGTGAGCATCTGTAATCCTGCTAGACAGAGCTGCACCTCTGTTATATCAAATCTACACACAGAACACATCCACATTTACTCCTCAACTTAGAACCAACTACTTTGATTTGGTAAAAGACCATTTAAAAAAAAATCCCCAAACTTCTTTGTCTACTTTCTATGAATTACAAGTATTATAAAAAGGATCATTTAGTGCATCAAAAGTAGTGCTGTAACAAATTCCCACAAAAAAAACCCAAAAACATTTGTTTTTCCAAATATTTTGAAAGTAAACGAGAAGCCTGAATCATAAAAGTCCACAAAATAAAATAAGAAAAAAAATATGCTGAAATTTTTGAACTAAAAAGATTTATGCAACTTATTTTTTGCAAATTGAATATATAAACACACTGTTTTATATCATGAAAAAGTATAAAAGTGTAGAATATTTTATATTATATTCTAATTTCACTATGGTGGGAGACGGTGGATCAGCGCTAGCGCGCTCGCCCGCGGACCGGAAGGTCGCGGGTTTGATTCCCATTGAGACCACCGTCTAGGGTCCTTGGAGAAGACACCTAACCCCGCTTCTCGCACCATTGGCGCCGTCGAAGGGCAGCCTGCTGCGGTGTAAGGAGTGCAGCACACAAATTTCCCCAGTGAGGGATGAATAGAGTAATTCATTTATTCATTATTTATTCATTTAATTTCATCTTAAAATTTTTTAAGAACATTTAACAAACTGGGAACAAAAAACTGAATGTTAAAATAATTTAAATAAAAATTTAAAAAAGTTCTTTTGAAACTTTGAAAGTAAAGTTTGCTTGCTGTCGTTAAGTTAAACGTCTTAATTAATCTGTAAAGTTGTGTTATTAAGACTAGGTACAAAAAAACAAGATAAAGATTAGAAGGAAGACTGAAGGGTTTAACTCACATGCCAAACCGTAACGTTCCTGACACGTATGTTTGCCAGTGAGCGCAGTAGAACATGAACATCCCAGCAAAACAGCAAAAGAACATCCAGTCTGGGTTGGTTCCCAGCTGTACCGCTATGCTGGTTCCCAATACAACAAACACTGTAAAGACACACACTCAGTGTAATAACAGCCTTTTAGATTTTCATTTTGATTGAAATATATTGATGTGAATATAAAACTCTTGCCTGTAGAGAGGGAGTCACAGCCGTGGTCAAATAACTCGCCCAGCGGAGAGCTGCTATTGGTTCGTCTGGCCTGCTTACCATCAATGGCATCTAATGACTGGTAGATGAAAAGACCCACTGCACACAGCAGGTATGCCCAGAGAGGTGCCTGAAACAACGAGCACAATAAAAACAAATGTTACTACAAAACATTCAAGATTAAGTGTTCTTTACCTCCATCGGATATCTGAAACATTTACAAGCAAGGAGAGTTCATTTACCCCTTAAAATAAAACTTATGTAGAGCTGCACACATAAGATAACTTTTGGAAAAAGAAAAGACAATAAATAATGATTAATAAATAATGATTGCTTCGGGATCCTCACGACGAGCTTGAATAAGTGGGCAGGTTGATCAAAATCTGGGCTTTCCTGCCGAGTCTGCTTCCCCGGCCAGGCATGGTCTATTCATCAACAATTCCTAGTCCGTAAAGAATAGCAGTACCAACAAACTTTTCCAGATTAGCAATTAAAACAAATAAACTTTTTCGGGTCAACCCATTTCAACCTGCCTGTAACCTTTTCTTCTGACATTTTAAAGAAACAGCACTATCTAGTGGCTCACTAAACCACAAATTTAGCTGTGGTAGCTGCTTTGGTGAGGCCCCAAGAGACAGGTACTACTGTGGTTTTGTAGGTGTATGACAGTATTTGGACTCGCCAACCCCCTTCCCTACACCAGCTGACTGTGTCATTTTTAGCCAGATTTATTAATCAATATTAAACTTGCTAACTAAACACAATTTCTCAACCGTTCCACTACAACTGGATACCATGGATATTACAACACTGCTAGGGAACTGTAGACAATAATATTCATATGTAAAAAGGGATTTCTCTTCTATTCAGTTTAGTAATGAAAAGACTGTCCAAGATCATTGACCCAATGAATGAAACGCGAATGTGTAATTAGCTTAAAATGTAAAGGTCATGTTAATATTTACAAGTAAAAAACAACAGAAGGAGGAGGAGACATACTTCGACTTAAAATGGCAAATAAAAAAAAGAAAGAACTCATTTTCCCTAGGGTTTTTAAAACAATAACCGGCCGAAGTTACAGACTTATGTTTCAAAAACTAGTGTTACACAATGAAGCTGAATTTTGATCAACAATTTAAAGGTTCATGTCAGAAATAACTCTGTATGTCTTAACAACCAAGTAGATTCCCAAACTGAAGCTGCCGGAGAACCCTGTTCATTTTATTTTTTAATTGGTCCAAACATGGCTTTTTATTACTCACCTGAAAATTCTTCAAACAGTTTCATGGATTTTGAATTTCAGTTTGTCGATTGTAAGTCATGCTAATTCCCAAAAACCTCCTGTTTTAACAAAATTGTAGCAAAAATGACCACTTTCTTTTGGACTGTACATGGAATTTCTCTCATACATTACTTATTTGATCAGATATTGAAAGGACAAATGTTTTAATAATTATCAGACCAGAGAGTAATCATTTTTAACTGAAAACTGACCTGTTCAGTGGCTGTTGGGCAGTAGTAGACAAGGACAAGGGTGGTGAAGACATTGGTTGCCAGGCCGATGATGGTAATGAGGTTAGGGGCAATCCAGGAGGGAACTTGTCCAACCAACCACTCCCAGTAAAGCTGCATTAGAGGCTCCAACAAAGAGCGTCCTGCGCTGCTATACCTGCAAGGACCAAAAACAGCAGCTGACAGATATACTGATTCACTCTAGAAATTATGCAAAGAACAAGAAATAAAACCTATAAAGTCCGAATGTAGCATCTGATATAGTCATGGTTGGATGGCTTCTGCCGAGACGGTAAATACTGATATGAACCGGGGTATTTACCATCTCGGCGGAAACAGAATTCTGACGCCAAAAACAGAAGAAACTGTCAGAAACTCAAAAGTCATTTAGCCATTTTCCCCACAAATGTATAAAAAAGTTTTTTAACACAGACTGAATCAATCTTAGCTGCACCTAATACTAATTATGCAACTATCTGTTTCTTGCTATTTTGGGATATGAGATTTTTAAATAGTGGACAGTAGCATAAACTGTGTCATTGAATTAGATTTCTTGTGTCTTAAGTCGCATAAACTATGAGAAGTAGAAAATATCTTATTCTAGGCTCAGTGAACTTCAAACATATCTATTTATCCCTAATTCGAATACTATAGGATTACATGTTTGTTAAACCTTACAAAGAATTAACTAATTTAGTTAATGAGCTTTAAAGACAAGACATGAACATGTATTGGAGTACATCAACACACATATAGTACAATTATCAAAATAGACAAATAAAAAAACATCATAAATGTCTTGCTTTCATCTCTGGTAAACCGATTGTGAATTTATCAGCAATTAATATTGTGACATGTATCTTAGCCTATTAGTTATCATCACAAGAAATGCCCGTTTTCAAACTAAATCTGTATGCACTGTGCCAGTCAACAGTATTTACAAGATTCATGGTTCTTTGTAACACAAGTAGACTAGAACTTGGATACAAGTTTTTGGTTTCTAACACCTCATCAGAGATATCAGACAGTTTCAACTAGGTTTCCGCTAGTTTCTGCCTGTTTTTGTTGATGTCATCAACATAGTTTCTGAAAATCCATGTCTCTTCAGAAACAAATTTCTGGAATGCAACCCTGGAAGTAGGAAACAACATTTTTTGTTTTTGTTACAATTAGAAGAAAGTCAAACGTAAAGTGGACAGCATAGCATGCAGATCCCTATAAGAATCCAGAGATGGTCAGTCAGTGGGGCAACAGCCAAAAACAAAGGGACACACAACAAAACAGAGTGTGTGGCTTTATGTGGTCGTCACAGGTTGAACTCTCACTTTCTAGGTGTCACGAAGCTGCTTCACTTCTCACTGGAATGTGTCACCATAGTAACCGGTGCTGGAAACCTAACCAGCTTTAGAGCAGGTTGGGTTTCCAGTACACAAAAAAAACTTGATTCCTTGGTATAAAGAAAAGAGCCAAATCCGTTCTCTTCATTGTCACTTTCAAAAGTACAAAATCATGTTTGTCTTTAGAAATGTTCTATTTCATATAGTCTCAAGATGGAAAAAGAGGCACTTAACTTATATCCTAACGTTCGTCACTATATAATGCAAAAAAGTCAACTACATAAGATCAAACCTCATTTGCTGTTTGTTTTTTTTACCTGTGCTCCTCTAGTCTTTTGAGTTGGTGTCTGGAAAGGGGAGGCGAGGGAAGCTCAATCAGCCTCCGCAGAACTCCGGGGGCCAGCCAGCAGGTCGTCTCCATGCCCATGCCCTGACCGGGGTCCTTCTCCCGGCTAAGGGCTCGGCGAGAACGCAGGCTCCCCCCGTGCTGCTGCCCCGTCGTGCTCATGGAGCCCCACTGATTAAATCTCTGACAGCTCTGCCTCTGCCACTGTCCCACGGGTAGGGTTAAAGATCCACAGTTGTGCTGGATTACTGCTGGAGAAGAGAAACAAAGTTTGTCACAAGACTTACAAGGGGAATCACAGCGGGCTAAACTGCATTTTAACTTAAAGCTCTCAAACTATTCCCCCAAAATGTCTGCATCATTTCTTTCATTTCCTTCAGCGTGTTCTCAAATTATCTTAAATGAGGCAAAAAAAAAAAACAACAACCACATCCTTTCACTGCGAGGAGGAGGATGTGGCTGATGAGTATGATCGATAAGAGGACATTTCGTCATGAGAAGAAGGTTTTAGTTTTAAAATGAAAAGAATAAAAGTAAAACATAAAGTAGACAAGCCTGCCTGTGTTCAGCTGGGTTTAATGGTCTCTGTGCAGCATCGACACACAGCTGTTAGTGTGACACAGAGACAACAGGACCATGCTCCCACAATGTACAATGGCAAGCCTTCTCTAAACATTTTGACATTTGATTTCAGGATACTCTTGAAAAAGAAGTCACAGAATACCTTAAAGACAGAGTTTTATAAAAGGTGAAGTTTTTGAGTAACTTCAGTGCACCCTAAGTTGAAATTTATTCATAAATCATATGCACTTTACACTATTTTGTAACATATATTTAGATGCACGTCTTATCTACAGAATTGATTTGACTTTTAAGATTTTAAAGCAGAATCTGTGACCCATTTTTGCACATGTCTTTTGTGCTTGACAGATTTTAATCTAAACTTGTTTAGTAGTTTCTTTTTGTTTGTATTGTTTCTGCCTCTATAGTCCAATCTTTTGTTTTATAAGCTTTCAAATTTAATTGATATGACTCTTTATCACGTCAAATTACAGCTGATTCTTGCAGAGTATTAATTCTCTGCAAGAATTGGTTCAGAGATCCGTGCTAACTTAGAGTTAAAAAAAAAATAAAAAAAAAAAATAGAGCAATTACAGTAATCAGGCTCTATTATGGCTGAAGAGCACATCTTCTGGACACCTAAACTGTAGTTATGTGACCAAAACAAATTGTTTCTCAAGGTCTTTTATTCCTTCAGTTATAAGTTTGAATTATGATATAAGCTTCTATGTTTTGGAAGTTGTGCTTAACCGCCTTTTTTCTATTTTGTTTTATTATTTCTAATGTATTCCAGCATAAATCCCTGACTTTTGACTGACTGACAATTAGTGATCTGTGATAAAAGTAGTCACCCAATTTTCTTTTCTTTTAAGAAGCCACAAAATAATTTTGATCATACAAATTCCCAAGCAGTGATGACTGATGTACAAAACAACCAATAACTTTAACCAGAGATAGTCTTTATTTGAATTATAATTATATATATAATTAATAATTATATATAATTATAATTAATCATTTGAATCGTTTTTAGTTATGATGCTTTCAAAACTCAGTCCCTAATCTCTCATGAGATTACTGTATAAAGATCCTTATTAAACTTGCAAATATGGCTTCTATGCGTGTTTAGTTTTTATTAGAATTACATTAAATGACTGATTTGTGAGACAATTACATTCAATGGGGGGAGGCATTGGCTCAGTGGTAGAATGTCCATCCTTGAACTGGGAGAAGACGGTTCAATTCCTAGAGGGCCCATGCGTAAGAGTACCTGGATAAGACACCTAACCACCTAGTTGCTCCCACAATTAATGTCGTGGGCCTGCTGCAGTGCAATGCAGCAAAAACTCGTTTCCCCATGAGGGACGACTATATGGTATGGTAAATGATTGATTTTAGTAATGATTATATTAAATGACTGATTTTGTAATGATTATAGTAAATGACTGATTTAGTAATGATTACATTAAATGACTGATTGTATGATTACATTAAATGGGTGATTTTTTTTTTATTGCTCACACAAAATGACTGATTTTGTAATGATCACATTAAATGACTGATTTTGTAATGATCACATTAAATGACTGATTTTGTCATGATCACATTAAATGACTGATTTTGTAATGATCACATTACATGACTGCCTTTGGTTATGATTACATTAATGACTAATCCTGATGTTGACATTGGAGGGAAATCATTCTGCCATGTAGGACACTTTGTAAAATCAGTTCTTTCAAGACAAAAATAATGGATTTTTGTAAAGTTATGCCTCGATACACAACTATTAAACCATCTAGATTACACTACAGTGTCATTTATTTAATCTTCCTGATTAAAGGCTTAAAACTCAATCAGTAGGTCAGTCAGACTTACTACACACACACACATACTGCTTCCTATTACCTGCTGACCTGTCATAAGAGTTTCCCGGTTAATTTAACACTAGATCAAACACACACACACAGAGTTTTGGCTGAGTGTTTTTAGACAGCTAAACGCTTCTTGTGACTGTCAGCAAAAGAACTGCTGACAAGGTGTTGTAGATTCAGTGTTTGCTCATTTTGGACTTAGCATATTTTCAGTTAGCCTCTTCCTCTCATCAGTTCCGCCTCAAGAGTTGTAAGAAAGTAAAAACAAATACATGTCATTTTAGTTTTAAACGATTCGTTTCAACGCTGTTTAGTTGTATGATTTGCATGAATGCAATATCAACATTTTTTATGTACTATAAAGTAAAAAAAAAAAAAAAGTAGACTGCAGCTAGCTTTCACAAGCTAATCCAAATACAGCTAACGATTTGAAAGCCAACTGACCTGCCGATTAAAGGACGCGTGCCACGGGCAGTCCAAAGTGTCACAAGCACGCTTTTCCTCGGTGGTCAGCACCTTTATCATACGACCTAATGGATTTTAAGTCAATGCCGTGGAACAGCAGGTCAGTATTAGCAGCTGGAAGGATATGTCCACGACCGGTGTCAGTGGCTGGCAACACAACTTGCTAATTCTCGTTAGCCATCAATGAAACTCTCGCGAGGTTATACATTTTTCCCTGAACACAGCTTGCCAGGCAGCTGTTAAGCCTGGATAGTCATTCGGCAGTCTTTAAATTTATTCAATTGTAGAATTTAGAGGATAAGTCCCCAAGTTTCTTTTATTTTCATCATTATTAATCATCATCATCATCACCCTCTCTGTTCCACCAAGGGGATGTTCCAGCTCTGTTCCACCAAGGAGATGTTCCAGCTCTGTTCCACCAAGGGGATGTTCCAGCTGTGTTCCACCAAGCAGCTGTCCAGTTCCTCTCCACCTACCTCTACACCATCTACAAAACCTGAACCAATGTCACCAGCTGTTTAGAGCTCTTTCTAAAACAGTTTGGATCGCATCCAGACACTCAAATTTCCCCAGCCAGGGATTGATAAAGTAAATTGAATTTATTTTATTATAATTAGACTTAGAGACGGTGGTGCAGTGGTTAGCACTATGGCCTCACAGCAAGATGGTCAGGGGGTTTCATCCCACTTTTCCAAGACATGCATGTTAGATGTTTGATCGGCTGTACTGCAATTGACCCTAGGAATTAGTGTGGATGGTTGTCTGAGTGCGGCCCTGCAATAGACTGGCAGCCTGTTCAGGGTGTGCCTCACCTCTTTACTGTATTTAGCCAGGATAGGCACTCCGGAACCCAATTATTGTTGTAAGCGGTTCAGAAAATGAATGAATGAATAATTTGACTTGGTAACTTCCAAGACTATTTTTAAACTATATGTATTGGCAAAAAGGACAAAAAATGTATAGATTCATTCTTTTCTGAATCTGCCATCACTGGTTTAACTTATGCATATAAAGAGATGTACTAAAAATTTTAAAGATATTTATTAAAACCGTAGATTGTATGGGATTCAGCCAATCATAACCGTGTGGAATGCAAAGCCCATTGACCCGGAATCTATCAATCAGTTGATCTTCCTGTTTTCAGTGACAACTGAGTGTTGCTACAAACTGGAGATGCAAAGGTGCTTTTCCAGTGTGTTCAAAAAGAGTTGCTGGCCATCAATGCCTAATCTTACATTATTTCTATCATTTGAAAATTCAAAAATAAATTTAGATTGACCCGAATACAATCAGGCAGTAGCAATGTCAAGAATCACATTGTATAATTTGGATTGTATTCTATTTTCTCAATAATATGTGTTTTAATTAACTCATTTAAAAGACTGCTAACTATCAAGTCTGGAAAATAGTTTTTCACATGTTACAAGTTTTTCGTTGAAAATGATCTTAACGAAGAAAAAACCCCCAACGAGTTAACTCTATTACCTGCTGATCATTTCCGTAATACAGATGAAAACATGCCAGCAAGGCAACTTACCTCACTCATCCATCACTTAATGTATAAAGGTCGATATAGGTATTTATGGAAAATCATGTAGTAGCTGATGCTCATCGAAAAATCCACTGCTTGAACTGCAGTCCATGCTTTTTATTTAGTTTGTTTTTAAGCCTAATCATTTTGCACACATGTGGTTATATTCATTTTTTATGCTTAAAAAAATAGTTGCATTATTCCATTTCCAATGCATTTATTCAACACAAAAAAAGTTGTATTTCGAATAATGGTTATTCCTAAATGCTTTAATATTGTTACAGGCAATATTTGCCTATAATATCAATATGAGTGGAATAAGGAGTTAATGCAAAGACACAGAATTTAATCGTCTTCATTGTGGAATATCAGAAGTATTTTTCACAACCGTATCACTTTTTAACACACTATTTTCATTAACAGAATCTTCTTAAAATTTTACTTTCCAGAGTAAACAAGCTGAAACAATAAACAGAAATGTTTTAAGAGAAAATGCCATTTTTTTCAAGCATTTGTTGTTTACATTAATAGTCACAAATTTTATTCATTTTCTCCTTTGAAATGGGAGTGAAAATGTAACCAAAATCAAAGACTAACATTTGCATTAGAAAGACAAACAAGAGTTTATGCTTTTTGAAAAGACCAATTAAAATAGCGTAGTACATCTAGGGTGACGCTGATTGCCGCTGTTTCTGACAACAACTTATAACAGATCTTCTAACAAAGTGCAACATCTGAAATCCGGCAACATTTCAAAATGTATTTAGTTAAATGGTAATCAGACAAACCGTGACAGATTGGTGCAAAAAGTAAACAATGTAGATTATAATTGACCTTCAAATATGTTCCCTAAATCTTTTCATTTTGAAGCAAAGCACTCTCTGAACAAATAGCAGACTTTTCCATTTACAAACCTTCTAAATATTGTTGGCAACCAAGAACTACACTACAGGAGCACTACTAAACGTGCACAACTATACAGCATCGGATGAAACTGAATTTGTATTCGGCTCTTGAAATATCATCATAAATCTGATGATTGGACGCCAAGAGTTTACAGGCCATTTTTCCACTTTATTGTTGTTCATATTCTATTAAACGAACAAATAACAAATACATTTCTTTGTGTGTGCAAATCCATGCTGGCGTATAGTGTGGTGTTAGGGTTCTCCATCTGAAAGAAGAACTAAGTTAGGATAGAAGAAGTCTCTAAGGATGTTTTGAACCTGAGCAGGCTCAGGACTTTCAGGAGGAGGAATCAGAGCTGGGTTCAGGGCTAGGTTTAGAACCTTTGATGGGCTGAGAGCAGCTGAGCGGGCCTTTGCAGTGTGGAGACCCTCAATTGCGCTGGACAGCCAGATGAGCCTCTTAAGACTTTGGATATTTCGGCCTCTGTCGTGCATCAACTGATGTTCAGTCACAGCTCGGCGGCTGAAAGACGTAAAAAGATGTAATGGCATTGAGACAACCCTCAGTGATTATTTATTTGATGGAAATACAAAAAAAGAACACATAATGAAAAGCAAATAGAATGATAGCATTTTCAATTATAAAGAAAAAACACCACTTATTATATTTGTATGCAAAGAAGCTTAAAAAAAATCACTAACTGTAAATTTTCTATCTGAAATTTTTTTTTTTTTTCTACTTGGATTGACACTGCTGCAGAAATTAAAACCATTTATTCAAGAATATGTTACAAAATCAGCTTGGTAACATATGTTTTTTTTTCTCTGACACAAAAATAACAAAGAAAAATAGGTCATTCCCATTTGGTTGCATCAAAATGAACTTAATCTTTTTTTTTTTTTTCAATAAAAGCAAGTAGCACATTTTATGGATTCAGTAGACACCCTTTTTAAGCTCAAAGTTTTAAGCACTAAGTAAGTATAAAAGCCAAAATTTGGTATGTATTTTTCAAGAATTTGGTAGCGGCATACTTTTTTAAAGGATTTTTTTCATTTAAAAAGCAACTAAATTCCAAATTGACAGCTTCATGCATTCAGCGTCTAATGCTCGACTTTCATATTGCATCCATTGGAATTTGACTAGGTGGCTAAAATATACTAAAATATTTATCAATCTTTTCAATTCAACAATTTCAGAATGACAATCCATACATAAAGCTATCAGCAAAAATAAATTGTTTTGGCTTAACTACAGTAAAATCTTAAAAAGGACGATCAGCTTATACATATCACGCTCTTTGCATACTTTGTAGGATTGCTAATGTCAAAAGAAATAAATTGTGGCGTATTTGGTGTTCTCACCTTTCGCTCTGTTGGCACTGTCCAGTTGTGAAGACAACAAGAAGGATGACTGCAAACAGCTGCATTGCCTTGTGGGAGACCTGCATCTTTTGCATAAAAAAAAAAAAAAAAACACCAAACAAAAACCACAAGAAAAAAATTAATGTGCTTGGTTTTGACCCTACATGCATGAGTCTAGGCAGATAGAAATGTTCAAACTCGGTGGCTTTAGGACAAAAATTCTCACATATATGGTCTCATATTTAGAAGAGAACATTTTTTGTCTTCGTGAAGACACATTTAACAAATATAAAACTGGAATGCATGTTCCTTAAAAATGCATACTTACATTGTCGGTGAAGGTAGTTTCTCATATGATTAAACCTGTAAGATGTTGAAAACCCAAACTGACTAAAGGTTTCACCACCTCACCTTTTATAAAGCTGTATGACACACACACTATTGTACCCACCCACCTTTTTAAGAAATAACAAATTGAAGCTGGGGTTTGATTTGATAATGAAACAAACGTCAGCAAGATCCTCTTTGACGACTGACTTTTTTGTGTACGGGGTGTTAAATGTCAAGCATTTATGGATTTATTTGTGTTACTATGATCTCTAACCCCCCCAGAAATCCTCACCCTGACAGTCCATTTGAAAGAAGGCTTTTACATAATCCAAGATTTTGAAAAGAAAATAGAATTCAATTGATGGATTACCATTTTTTTATTTACTATTGGAATCTTTCATGTTCCTCTGAGAAGGAATTTGGCATCAGAAAAGTAGAAAAATTCACAAAAAAAGAGACTGATTGGTTTTAGTGACGTTGAGCATGAAGTCGCCTCAAATTAGTTAGCACAGAAAAGTTTTTGTCATGTCAGGCTTAAACTTTTTTAATTGGTCGTCTAGAGATCAAATGTTTGCTGCCTAGAGCTCTTAACAAGCTTTTTGACACCCTAATCATCACCGACACTAATCAACTACATCAGATTGAAGCATCTGGTTGCTGTGACACCATCAGTCACGTTTAGGAATTCACTTGCCATGACAACATCTTCCATGATGAGTTATTCTTAGTGAGAAAATAAAACCCATTGAAAGAAACTGAACAGTTAAGTCTCTTAAACAGTAATGGTTCAGAATAAAGAAAAGAACAGAAAGATTAGAATCAACAGAAACAAGGAAAAGGTTGAAAAACGAAATACATAAAATTTCTAATAATCAGGTGATGAAAAGATTTCTACATCTTTGAGTGAACTTTCACTTTTGTTGCACCTAATGTCGAACATGGACATTGAATTATTTTTTTTAGTTAAGATGTTGAGAATTGAACTACCAACATTTATTCTTTCATTTTCTCTTGCCCCGTTCTGGGGTTATTGACAACCTCTTATACACAATTTTAACAATGTTTTCTGTGTCTCTCGATTTCTCGAGAGACAGTTTAGACACACTGTGGCAGCAAGGCACAAAGTAAAAACATCAGTTAGAATTTCTCATTATACAAAAAATAGAACTGTTTCACAAAATTTTTATTCATTGTGATTTAAAAAACAGGTTAACACACTATTTGCAAATAGACACACTGACAAAGACTATGAACTGAAACCTATACCCTGTTGTTCCATTTCTTAAAATAGCTCTGTGACAATCACTTCACGTGATTAAAAAGATTAAATATTTGCTTCATACTAAAAGACTAAAGGTACACCCCTAAAATGTAACTGTCCATTATTTTGTATATTCATTTTTGTCCTCTACCTGCTATGAGATATTACTTGTAAATGTAACTCCAAACAAAGAACTTTTTCCTCACTGGTAATCCCAATGAACATGTTTATGTGGGTGGTGGTAGCTACTGTAGGTACAAAAACATCTTCCTACCAAAAAGAAAATGCTGTTCATTGCACATCTGACTCCCACAAACATACTTTTCAATGATTCTGTTCATCTTTTTTATTCTACAATAGCTTTTTTTTAAGCACAAATAAGTCTCAGCTTGCCAACAACCAAGATCTGTTGATGCACCCTGGGGAGAAAAAAGCACATTTTTTCAAAGAATTGACCAACTAATGCAGAAATATTCATATTTATTTATAGAATACATTTACAATAAAAAAATTAAGCCCTCATGCACCGAAGAACATAGCAATGTGAGAACACAACACGTTGTAGTCTCATTCACACAAGCAAACACATACACACGCACATACTCTGACACTAAATGAGTCATTGATAAATGTACACCTCCAAAAACCATTTTAAAACTATTATTGTCTTAACAGGCTGATTCTACGACGCAAAATTTATCACATTTTTTTTTTTTTTTTTGCTGAATGATGTGACTATCTTGTTGTAATTAGTCATCATAACAAGCTATTCTCATAATTTATGTCTTCATCAAAGATCTGTTGAAAAATGTCTTACAACAGAATAACTGGAAGCCAGCCTTCTTGTAGAGTTCATTTTATAAATCTATACCTATTTTTTGTACGAGAGAAGAGCTGATAAAAATTGCAATGTCCTCAAATATTTTTATTTTTAACACAAAATAATAAATTAAATACACAGTTTTGAAAAAAAATAATTTAAAAAAATTAATCAAAACATTAATCTTTCTGTAACCAAAACGCTGGTTCGGGATTGGGTGGGGAGCACCACAAAAGCAGATGGGCAGACCATAAAAATGTTTTAAAAGGGCTTTAATAAAAAATATAACTAAAAGAGTAGTCTTTAAAGGAAAAAGTCCATGTCCTCAGTCTGCAGTCCACGAGCACTCCATGTCCCCAGTTCGCACACCCTCTGGGCACCTTTGTTGCTCGTAGCCTCCAGGAGGAAACTCCATGCCAGAACAGCTCGAGGTCCGGTCTGATTGCCATTGAACCCTTGTGTTTCTTTTTAGGGGTAGACTTGTCCCTCACAGGATGCCTCCCAAACGCTGCGTTGGTGGAGGTGACCTACCGGGGAGAAGACCGAGAAGCAGGTTATGGACTCTTTGTAGGGTCTAATAGTCTGTACAGACTATTAGACTTTGTAGAGACTAATAGTCTCCACAAGGTCTCAGACTATGTCTCAAAGATGGTCGGGGAACATATTGGGATCCACCCCGGGGAGGTGGAGGATGTAACCGGGGTGAGAGAAGCCTGGATTTTCTGTCTAAGGCTGTTGCCCCCGCGACCCGTCCCCGGATAAGCAGAAGACGACGAAACGGAATTAAGACGAGGGGGCGCGAGTTTGAGGCCGCGCCATCATCTCAAGAATTTTTTTCTTTTTACAGTTATAAATATATGTATTAACTATTTTATGTGAGCATCAATTAACATAAATATTTTAATTAACATCTTTGGACTACATTGTCGATGAAGCATTGGTACTACTTTGTGTTCATCAAACGTTGACTGTTACTTAGTGAAGAAATACTATTAGTTCATTCCCATGTATTACTGAATTATTTTTGTTTAACCAAGGAGTAACTTGATTGAGCTGACGAAACAGGGGTCGCTCCTTTTCAGGTCAGTCAAATTTATCATATTCTTAAACTTAATCAAGTGTTTGTTTGAGAGCTTAGTTAAAAATAATTGCTAACAAAAGGACCGTTAAAAACACAATTCCGATGTTAACGTATGTTTGATAAGTATGTGATTTATCGCCTTTTCTTTTCAGGGAATATCAATTAATTCTAGCCTTCTAGTTAATTTGGTATTTTACAATTAATTTTTGTTAATCAATACCTTTTGACTTAAAATAAAATTTAAAAAACATTTTGATATCTTTTATGTTAAATACGCACACACGCTATCTCGCTGAAAAGAATAGCCTCATTAACCCCCTTGAACTACATGTCCCATGAAGCATTGCTCTTACTTGTACGTCATCAAATCCTGACCGTTTCTCGGTGACGCTCCTAACCAGCGCCAGTCGAAGTTTGAAATTTTGAAACTTTCCCCCCTTAAACATAATTCAATGTCAAATATGTATTAATAATTAATTCGCGGTAGGATTGTACCAAGTTTTTTGTGTAAAACAAAATTGAAGTGTTAAAAAATGGGCCGCTAATTTCCAGGTGAGTAACATTGTTTTAAAACATGAGGTAAAGTTGCTAGCTAAAGTTGTAACATGAGGCAGCCAGCTGTCAGTAGAGAGTTCTGTCCTAATTTAATCTTTATCCTCTTCTGAAATTGGCTGTAAGTAATCAGAGTGCAGTTACATGATGGAAATCTTTAATAAAATGGGACGAATTGGAGGAAATTTAGAATTTTGCTGCGTTAGCTAGGTTTGCTAAGCTTTACAACAGAAAGGTTGAAAGAGGTGTCCTTATTACAGCAGGCCATCTGTTGGTGTGGATTCATGCCAATATTTATGAGATACCGTGACGATCTTCCATCTGATGAATGGCAAGTAATCGGAATCAAACTAAACCCGAGAAGTTTTTTATAAAAGTTTTTTGCTGGGCAATAAGGCAGTGTAGTGCTACTATCATCACCATGCGATTCCAAAACCTCATTATGTATACAATATTAATTTTTTTTGTGTGTAAATATATCCAAGTGAAAAGTATAGCTGAGAAAAAAAATAACAGGTTATTCAGGAAAAATATACCCTGTTGATGAAAATAGAAATCAGAAATGTTTGTAGCAGAGATGAATATGTTGAGGATCTCTTTGGGAGTGACCAGAATGTACAGGATCAGAGTAACAGCACACGTTTGAGGTTTTGGAGATAAAGTCAGAGGCCATACTGAGATGGTTTGGACATGTGTAGAGAAGAGAGGGTGAGTACATGTTTGGAACCGCTAGGCAGGAGACATAGATGAAGCCCAAAGAGGAGGTAAGTGGTTGAAATTCATGAAGATAGTTAGTGTGACCAAAGAGGACGCAGGAGATAGGGTTGGATGGGTTAGACTGACTTGCTGTGGAAAAAGGAGAATAGGAGGCTTCTGTTTTGAAGGAAGATACTTTACTCTTGTTTTTTTCTTTACTTTTTTTTTAAAGTTGTTTAATTCCTCTTGATGAACATATTTGTTGGTTATTTCTCAAGTCATTACCAAAAAATGATTAATTGATCTTTTTCTAACGTCAAAGCTTATTGATGTGAAAATAACAACAATGAAATAGAAGTCATGGTGTAACACATTTGTTCAAATTGTTGTTGAATAGTTTGGGATTTCCTAATAAAAAAAAAAAACCAAAACATTTTCACTGTAAATTTGTGGGTTCTACTTTGGATTATCCCAGTTTTAGATGAGATTAGACCTTTTTGGTCAAACAAGTGAATGTTTTTCATGAATACAGTTTACTATGTTGTATGGCAATAAGATCAAACCTCATCTGGGTAAATAAAAGGAATTGGTACAAATGGCTTTCATCCAGGAAGAACGGGGTAGGGATGGATAGATTATAGAAAATAATTCTAGATTACTATTAGTGTTAATATTGACGTAGGAAATAATCAGGGATTAACAAGTTTAGATTGATTTTTAATTCGAAGGTTCGAACATACATTTTAGTTTGTGGCCTATTAACACTAGAACCACTCAGGTGAAATCTAGGTAAACAAAAATGGATTTGAGAAGATGTTTGTCAGTCACTGAGGCACTTCAGTGTATGACGCTTCGCCACAACCCTAATTGTCAAATTTATGCCCGTGGGAGTTCTAGTAGTTCTAGAATTCTGGAAGTCCTTGTGTTAAAGCTAATAATCTTGTGGCATTTTTTTAAAATTTTGTTTCTAATAAAAGCTTTGTTTATTCCTACAGCTCTAATTTTTCATCTTCATCTGAATCATTCATAATAGACGAACGCCCGACATCAACTCTTCTGTATTTCTTCTCTCAGAAAACATGTTTCACATTACAGCTCTTTAACCTAAAGAGGTAGGTGCTTCTACCATGTTATTTCCTAAGGTGGTTTTCAATGTTATTTATTTATATGTGAGTAATTTGCGTTCCTTTCCTGTCTAGTATTCAGGTATGAGTTCAGCTAGTATTCAAATGGCAGGTTGTTCTTGTTCATAAATTTTGTTCATCGCCTTGCCCACATTTTCACATAAGCAAGAAGTGTTTTAGTGCATGTGCTCTACTCCTGCTCAGTCCCTTCCTTCAACAGCGAGTACGATGTCAGTTTTTTTTTAATATTCTAAGAAAATGAAATGAATAAATTTTACAATGCACTGATGCTAAAAGGTTTCACATAATAGCTGTATTCTTAGAAGGGACAACCTGAGTAATCAGTTGATAAATAAAGCTTGAATGTACACAGTGGTAAAAAGTACCAATTTCTGACGTGATGGCATACCTAAACAAACTATTGCTATGTCAATTGTATCCAGAAAAATGACTGTCAGTTCTTAACTGTGGTACAGTGGTTCCCAGTTATTAATCATTATGCGTAAAAAAAGGTTTAAACATTAAACAGTTACTTTTTAATATACACTTCTTTATCTCCTCTCCTGGCTTGACGTCCTGTTCTGAAGACAAGTCTGCAGAATTGCTGTCCTCTGTATTCTCAGCTGCCCTGTCTGCCATCATGAGTGCTTCCAGAATTGATGCTGTCAAAGTCGACCTAACAAATTTGCTGCGAGAATGGGAAGATTCTCAGGAGGGCACCCCAGAGACACTGGTTTCCATCATGACCAGGTTAGCCACTAACTTTATGTTTACTTGGATCTATAGTTGCTGATTGGTGAACGACCTTGCCTCATTTGTGTTTTTTTGCAGAATGTCCGAACTGATCGAGCATCAGATTGTAGAATACCATAAAGCTGATCCTGATCCATTTGATGATCGTCATCCAGGTGACAAGATTTTAGTTCTTTTCCCCTTTTCATCATATTACCAAATCTTGTACACATATGCCATTTATATGCTTTTAAACACAACAAGGCTTTTTCATCATCATTATTACTTAAATTTTACATTTATTATATTTTTTTATTATTTAAATAATTTTATATGAATAAATCGACTTTGTGCAAAAATAATCCATTGCATTTTTTTGCTGTTTTTTTATTGTCTGTTTGTTTATCCAGGAAGAGTGGATCCAAACTGTCTGCTAGGTCAACTGCTGAAGGCAGTCTTTATGAACGATGACTTCACTAACGCGGTAACAAAAAGATTTGGTTATTGACATAAAGACAATTTGTTTTGACTATTGCCATACTGATAAACTAAAAGGACAAACGGGTCTTGCATCAAATGAACTGCAATAAAGTACTATTTATTTGCAGTGAGAGAATTAAACCTTTTATGTGGATTTCCTTGAGGTTTCTTCTTTTTTTTCCCCCTGCTAATGAGTTTTTTCTCATCGTGATGAAGGGTTTCAGGGCAGGAATGTGCTGAAAATAGTTAAGCTAGCTTTTGCTTATTTTCTGTATCAAGTTTTTTAGTCAGTCAGTCATCTTCTTATCCGTCTATCCCTTTCAGGGTTGCGGGGGGTGCCATGACTGACTGACTGACTGAAGTTTTTATATTTTTTTGTAGGTTTTTTTTTATCTTTAATGTGAAGCCCGTTGAGATAATTGTTTTGTAATATTGGGCTATCAAATAAAATTTAATTGAATTGATACAGAGAGCTTTTCCTGACAATGTAGATTGATTTAGCCCTTTTTATTCTAAATGTTAAGAGTCCATTGGCTATATAGTAAACATCTGGTAGAAAATGTCTCTAATTTTGTGTTAATTACTATAGAATGCTTTATACGCATTCAAAATGCATTCAGTAGGACATGAGTCCCCTATTCAATGCTTTATATGCATTCAATAGTCTGGATGCATACTTCTCTACTTCTCTTTGGGTAATGCCATAAAGTCAGATTTTTTAAACTCTAACATTCCAATGTTTGCAAGCATGAATGACAAAGCAAATGTTGCCATTAGTTTTGTTACATTAGAAAAGCTGTGCACTTGTGTCTTTCTGTTTCACAATGATTAACCAAATGACCAATGATCCAAGTTTTCTCTCTTAAGTCAGCCAAAATTGGTAGAAATACTTTTATTTGTTTTTTATATATAAAAAAAAGAGCATTGATATTGCTAATCAGTGAAGAATATAAAATAGTTTAGAAAATACAACACATTTATTAGTGTTGAAAAAGTTATGAAAACATGATAATATGAAACACCAATCGTCAGCAGACCAACTTATCATTAAAAAAAAAAAAACTGCATAAGCCAACTGTTTTATCTTGAAAGTATATTAGAAAAATGTCAAAGTTCTCTTCTGGATGGTGTATTTTCTGATGGAAACGTTTCGACTTCCATCCGGTAATCATTTTCAATCTGATAAAATGTCAAAACCTCTCGATTACCAAATATACTGTCCAGAAGACAACTTTAAAGCCATTTCTACGAGGGATCACTGAACGAGTGATTTACCTAGAATGTAATTAAGATCTTGTAATTCTTCTTGTAAAGATGCAAATCTGCTGCCAAAATAACCTCCCTTAATAACGACATGACTCATTTTAGAAACTATTTTAGAAACCTATAAAAAAAAAAACAATACCATAATAAAACTAAAATTCAATTTTAAGTGCTTTACTTTCCTCTGATATTCCTTCACTTTATGTTTTTATTTTGTCCTCAAAAGTTTAGCTTCTACGTAACTTAAATTTAACATTTTTCATATGTATATTACGCATGTTTTACTGTTTGAATAGCTTTTAACATTTAACAAATAAAATTACACAGAAAGTAACACAGCAGCGATAAATACCCCGAGTTTGCTACTTTACAATATTTTTTATGTTTAAGCAGTAATGAGCTCTAGTTAAAATTGTCTATATTGATTCATATTTTGTTTTATTTTACAGCTTTTGGACATCTATATATTGGGCACCAACAACCTGGTCGTCAACACGGCAGGATGTCGCCTCCTTCAGAACATAATGCCCGGCCTGGAAGCTGCTGTTGTTTTTGACGAAAGGGTAAAGTTGATTACTCTTACATTGCAAACCTTTGTGTGTATTTTTATTTTGTCATATAAGTATCGCTTTAGACATTTAAGGAATCCTTTTCATGAGGGAATTGACTGTTGTTTGTTATAACTCTTCCAATGTTGCCTGATCTTTTCTTTAAGGCGATACCAGTTTGTCCACCTCCCAACAAATACAAAATGATTGCGATAATTAATCATTGCAAACTTATTAATCATTAGAAACATGGTATAAAACTTCCGAAATAACTAGCTTGTTTATTTTTTCCCAGTTTGTAAATAACATGGATTGCAACTGGTTGGTAGAAACGAATCTCCAGTAGCAACACAGCCTATTCACTTTTTCATCAAGATCTGCAGATGCTTGTGGGAGTCAAGTGGTGGATGCGCTATGATAAATGTAGCTTGCTAATTATCAGGAAGGGTTGGATTAGGTTGGAATCCAGCCTCCCCACTGTAGCATCTTTATCGGTATGTACACATACAGTGATATGTCATTCTGCTCTCCAAGCATCGGTTTTATTAACGTTGCGGGTGCGGTGTACAAACTTATAGGAATAACATGTAGACTCACATGCATTAGGGACATAAACCATACAGTAATAACTCCATATATACCGCCATATTAGATAATAAGCAGAGAGTCAGTGTGTGTGTGTGTTTGTTTGTCTGTAGCTTTGTAAAAGACTGCAGATCTGTTCGTGGTGTATCCTGCCTCTCGCCTGAAAAAGGCTCCAGCACTTAGAAATCTTAGAAATAATTAGAAATGTAATAAACATGAGTTTTAAACTCTTTTAAGACATCAAAAGCATAAGATATGATCCTTACGGAGATCTGAAGGGCAGTGATCACATAAGTACAGATGAATCTGCATTTATAGCTCCACCTTTCTTAATCCTGTCCAACAAACTGGACTAAAATAAGGGTAACATAAGAAAAACTTAAGGATCTATCACAAATCTACTGTTTTATTCCGTAATATTTCCTAAGTATAATTGAGCGAGGTTTGCATTGTGTGTGTAACAGCAAGGTCTGATTGAGAAGTTGTTTGATTGGGCTTGGGAAGGACAGCGTCCACTGTGCATCTACGTCACCGGCCTACTCGCCAGGGCCATGAATGTCCAGGAAATAGCGACCAATTACAAAGAACAGAACGCTCGACTGGTATGTCTTCCATATACCCAGTTTCTTTCATGATGATAAGATAAAATACACCAAATCAGTTTTTTTCTCTTTTGTCATATCACAGTTGTTCAGGAAACTGTAAATCGACTTTAACCTTTGACAATTATGTACATATACAATTTTGATTAAAGTACATTTCTGCACAAATGTAACTTTTAGGTTTGAAGTTTAAGAAAAAAAAACCCTTCTCTCTGATTTTCATGTTACATAATCATTTTATTCTGTATTTATACTCACAAATAAAGCAACCAAAAAGTAAATAAGAAAGCAGAAACAGAGTGGACATCACCATAATCTCCCAAATCTTAAAAAGCTATTTAACATTTTGCGTTTTCATTCTTTACATCCAGGTAACGATCATGATAAACCACCTGCATGTCCTGCAAAGAGCAGAGGGAATCTGGCAATATGGTCACAGCCAAAATCTTCAGAATCTGCCTCTACAATCTCAGGATGAAGTCCCTGAAACCTCTGCTACTACATCAGTCCAGCAAAACATGACAGATGGTAGCAACGAGGAAGAGAGAAAAGAAAACATGGAGGAAAATCAAGCTTCAGAATCAAAAGGGAAACCTTCATTACAGAGTAGTACAGTGAAAAGTTCCAGCACGGACCGACTGTCCCCAGATTTTGTTTACCAAGCAAGTGAAGACGCTGCCCACCTGAAAGAGGAGAGTGACGAAATAGGAGGAGAGCGGATTTGCTCTTTAAGCGAGAACGGAAGTAAAGCTGAGCTAAACCTCAACTTTAACTCCTCCCCCGGTACACCTGAGCCTGTTGAGACGGCAAACAACAGTACTGGTACAAACAATCAAGGGGCAAGCGTTTCCTCCTGGTCTGAGGTTAGTTCGATGGTGATCGGTTCAGACTACTGCCTCTTCCCACTCAGTCCAGCGATGGAGCAAAGACTCATCCTGCAGTATCTTACACCACTTGGAGATCATCAGGAGGTGAGAGGCTCTGATCAGCAAATCTGACTTCAAACAAAAACTTCATTATACTGAAACCCTCTAGATTGCACAAGATGATGTTTCTTCTTCTTCTTGAAGGAGAATCTATCCAACTCCAATTTATTTTGTGTTTTCATTCACATTTAGAATACTTACTATAAAAAATAAAAATAAAAAAACTAAAAACTTTGGATTTTTGTTTTCTCTTGTCTGCGTTGCATGTTGTAAACTAAGAAGTAACTTAGAACTAATTTGTCAAGACAATAATTTTTCTTTCTTTATTTACAGTTGCTTGCTGTCTTCATGAAACTGGACATTCGGTCACTGCTGATGAACTACATCAATCTTAAGCGCACAAAAAATGTTCAGCTCACTTTCGATGCTCTTCTGGTAAGAACTAGTTTTACTTTAAAAACAAAACTGAAAATCCCAAGGCAGGCTTGATACAATAAACCTGTCCGTTCCGTTTCCATTCCGTCATCTTCCGCTTGTTCCGGGGTCAGGTCACGGGGGCAACAGCCTCAAACGGGCAGCCCAGGCCTCTCTCACCCCGGCTGCTTTCTCCAGCTCACCCGGAAGGATCCCAAGTTGTTCCCCGGCCAGCTGTGAGAGATAGTCCTCCCGGTGGGACGTGCCCGAAACACCTCGCCCGCGAGGCACTCGGGGGGCATCCTGACCAAATGCCTTGACCACCCCATTAGGCTCCTCTAGACCTGGAGGAGGAGCGGGTCGACACCGAGCTCCTCCCGGATGGCAGAGCTCCTCACCCAATCTCTGAGTGAGAGCCCAGCCACCCTGCAGAGGAAGCTCATTTCGGCCGTGATCTCATTCTTTCGGTCACCAGAAAGTGAGGGTGGGAACGTAGATCGATTTGTAAATAGAGAGCTTTGTCACGACAGAGCTGGCCAACCTAAGCTCCTGAAGCAAGTTACACTGATTTATATAAAAAAAAAAAAAAAAAGTTATTTGAGCTTGCAAAGGCTACCATAAACTATATCAAATTGGTGGAAAATTAGTAAAAAAGAAATCCTGTGAGTGATCAGTGGTAATTTATATCCTGAAATTTCCACACATTGATCTGTAAAATAACAGCAACATAATGACATATCAAATCTAGGTAATGTCATTGATCATCTATATTATTGGTTATTCTTAGTTATTTGTTGCGGTAACTCCTAAAGTGAAAAGTCAAAAGTAGAAGCCATCTTGATTCATGTTACTCAGGCCTCCAGCCCTTCCCCACAGAAAAAGTTGTCTGTTTGTGAAAGATAATTTTATCTTGGTGGGCGTGGTGCTGCTCAAAAGTTCAATTTATCTATCATCATATCATTATTTTTGCTTTATTATTAATAAAGTGAAACCAACAAATTATGTGAAAAGAGTTACACATTTCAACAAATTTTATTACTTGCCTTTTTAACATGAAAAAAAAACGGTGAGTTTGAAGAGGATAATATCAATTTAAACTTTATTTATAAGAACTTTTAAAACTAAATAGGAAATGTAAAACTGCACAAAAATTGACAAGTAAAACAGATATTATTAAATACATAAAATCATATTAAACAAAAATCAAATAAAGCCAAGTTAAAAAGGTGGGTTTTCAGCCTCTTCTTAAAAATATGAAAAGACTCTGCGGCCCTGAGGTCCTGTGACAGGCTGTTCCATAGGCGAGGACCATTATGCTAAAAAATGTCTCGCCTAGGGGTTTTGTTCTAAAATTTGAAACTACTAAAAGGACGGTACCAGAAACTCTCTGGGTCCGTGAGGGGTGAGATAAATAAGACCCAAGACAATAAACACTTTTAAAAACCATCAAAAGAACCTTTTTATTTATTTATTTATTTCGGTCACAGTGCAACCTCATATCAATGAAATAAAGAAAACAACCATATTCCAGCAAAGGACCGAAAAGGTAACGGCTGAAGCAAACGCTTATTACGCCGACCCTTTTTTTTTTTTTTTTTTTTTATGTCATAATAAAAGCAAAAAGACATAAGTAAATACTAAGTCATCATAATTGTTATAACACATAACATAATAATATCATAATACATCATAACATAATCATAACACATCATAACATATAACATAATCATAACACATATTCGTAACACATAATCATAATCATAACACATCATAATTGTTTACTTTTTATAGAAGCTTGAATTTAACCATCAAGACTTGCATATTTTTTAAGTATTAATAACTTAAATTTCTTTTTTAAACATAAAAGATTTAAACACAATTTAAGTTCATCATTACAATTATTCCAAAGATCCACACCTTTAATAGAAATACAGAATTTTTTAACATTTGTTCTAAATTTATTTTTAATGAACACATCATTTCCTCTTAGTTCGTATGGACTTTTCCTAATAATAAACATATTTTGTATAGAGTTTGACATCATGTTTTTTTTTATCTTAAACATAAATTTTAAAGTGTGTAATTCCACTAAATCATAGAACTTTAATGTTTTTAAATTTATAAATAGATTATTGGTAGGTTGATTATAAGATGAGAATGTTATTGCTCGTATTGCTTTTTTTTGTAAAATATAAATTGGTTTTGTGTTAGTTTTGTACGTATTTCCCCAAATCTCGATACAATAAGTTATATATGGAAGTACTAATGTATTATATAACATAAACAAACTTTTTTTATTTAGGACAAATCTGAATTTATAAATGATTGCTATTACTTTAGACAGTTTATTTTTTGTATAATTTATGTGTGATTTCCAGCTTAATTTGTGATCTATAATCATTCCAAGGAACTTACTGTCGTAAGCTCGTTCCAATGGGGTGTTATTAAGCATAATTTGAATTTGTTTAGGTACTTTTAATTTTGTAAATACTATAAATTTCGTTTTTTCAATATTTAATGATAATTTATTTATGTCAAACCATATTTTTATTTTACTCAATTCTCTTTCAACTGATTGTATCATTTGGTTCAGGTCTTTTCCTGAAAAGTAAAGAGTAGTGTCGTCTGCAAACAGTACATAATTTATTAGTTTGGATGTGTAACACAAATCATTGATGTACAGGATAAAGAGTTTAGGCCCCAGCGTTGAGCCTTGTGGAATTCCACATATGACTTTTAATAAATCAGATTTTTCCTCCTTTATTTGTACATATTGATATCTATTTTCTAAGTAGCTCTGAAGCCATGTATATGCAGCTCCTCGAAAACCAAATCTGTCTAGTTTGCTCAGTAATATATTATGATCTATGGTGTCGAAAGCTTTCTTAAGGTCTATGAAAATACCGATGCCATAATTATTTGAGTCTATTGATGTAGTAATATTTTCTATTAGTTCTGTAACAGCCATATTAGTGGATCGGTTTTGTCTAAACCCATATTGTTTGTCACTAAGGAGCTGGTGTTTCTCTATAAATTTATCTAATCTTATTACAAATACTTTTTCTATTATTTTTGAAAACTGTGGAAGTATGGATATAGGCCGATAATTTGAAAATAATTGTTTATTGCCATTTTTATAGACTGGAATAACTCTAGTTATTTTCATTTTTTCAGGAAATTTACCAATTTGAAAAGACTTATTGCAAATATATGTTAGAGGCTGTGCAATATGTTCTATTGTATTCTTTATTAAATTCATATCAATGTTAAGTGTATCTTTAGATGTTTTTGATTTAAATTGCTTTACTATTTTAATTATTTCATTTTCATTTGTTGGGTTTAAATAAAATGTAAAAGGATTTCTGTTTACAGCATCACTTGGACTTATGTTATGCTTCTCAATACTTTCAGCCAAGGTATTTCCTACATTAACAAAATAATGATTAAATCCTTCTATAATTTCTTTTATATTTTCCAGCTTTGAGCTTTTGTTCATGAATTGTTTTGGTATTTTATATTTTTTATCTTTTATTTTAATTATTTTATTAATGACATTCCATGTTCCCTTAATATTTTCTTTTTGTTCTTCAAATAATTTATGAAAGTATTCTTTTTTGGTTTTCCGCAAAATACTAGTCAATTTGTTTTTATAATTTTTATATTTTATTTCAGATTCCTTGGTTTTGTGTTGAATAAACTTTTTATATAACATATTTTTCTTCTTACATGCATTTTGTAATCCACTTGTTATCCATGGCTTTATTTTAGAATTTTCTTTAAGTCTTACCTTTTTTAATGGGCAGTTTTTATTGTAGATTTCTAAAAACATGGATATAAAAATTTCATACGCTTCACTTGGGTCAGTTTGGTTGTAGACCTCGTCCCATTTCTGTTTTAATAAGTCTTCTTTAAGTTTATTTAGAGTTTGGTCTGTCACTCGCCTAATATATCTGAATGTTTCAGAGTTTTCTTTGTCATCAGTTATAATTTTATTTTGAAATATAGCAAAAACTGGTAGGTGGTCACTTATATCACTGACAAGAAATAACCTCAAAATCAATCTTCAGCCAATTCAGCCAATGTAATTTTAAAATGAGTGTATTGTGTTCTCGGCTCCTGATCCTCGTCAGAAGATGATATGATATATAAAATATAATATGATCTATGTTTTTTTTCTCGCTTCTTTTCAGTATCTTGCCTCACTGCTCCTTCATAAGAAGTTTGCTGCCCAGTTTATCGCTCACAAAGGAGTTCAGGAACTCCTGCAAATACCGAGGCCTTCCATGGCAGCAACAGGAGTCTCTCTCTGCCTCTACTACTTGGCCTACAACCAAGATGCAATGGAAAGGGTAAAGTTAAACATTGAAATATTGTTTAAAATGTATTTTTTCATTCTAAACTTTTATTTTAAAAAACAAGAATTCTCTATGTACCTCAAAACTGTTTTGGATAGATTTCGTAGAATAATGACTGTTTGAAGTTGATGTGTTGATAATAATCATATTGTGTAAACATTGTACTTTAGACACTGTTGAACCTCCTCCTCATTTGGCATTACTTTTTTTAAAAATGATAAAATTGCATTTTTTATGGTGGCATTAAAATTGATATTGTTGCTATATTTGTGAACACTCAGTACTGCTCAAACTTGTTGAGAGATAGTATAGTTTTTAAGTGAGATAAAACCTGAATAAACTGATCAGACTGACACATATCCAATTCACACTGTGTTTGCTTACAGGTGTGCATGCTCCCAGATGGTGTACTGTCTGACATGGTGTCCTACGCACTGTGGTTGTTGGAGTCGTCGCACGCTTCAGGCGTCTGTCACGCTACCATGTTTTTCTCCATTTCCTTTTCATTCAGGGCGGTGTTGAAACTCTTTGATAAACAAGATGGCCTGCGGAGGCTGGTTAACCTGGTCAGTAGAAAATCTTCCTTCACTGCTTTAGTGAAAAAAGGTCCATTTTTATATACCAAGTAATCATTTGATGAAACACTGAACAATACATAGATACCATTTTATTCATTAGGAGGATAAGCCCCTTGAGATAAGACATCTCATTTTCAAGGGGTCCTCAAACTAACACGCATGTTTTTGGAGGGTAGGAGGAAACCGGAATACCCAGAGAAAACCCACACATACACAGGGAGAACATTCAAACTCCACACAGAAAGGCTGGTGTTTCAAACCTGGTCCCCCACCCTTAATGCGAACCCACGACCTTCTTGCTGTGAGGCAACTGTGCTAACCACTGCGCCACTGTGCTGCCTAATTTGGCAGAGTCTAATACCGAGTAGCTCATAGCTTATGAGTGTTAATAATTATTAACAGTAAAATATAGTTCGATGATCAGGAATTAAATCCATGTTAATTAAATTTGCACATCTACGAATAGCAAATCTGAACAAGTTTGACTGCATGTGCAGAATAATCTTCTCTGGGTGTTTCTGGTCCTGAAATAGATTTTTGAAACTTTACATTAACTTTCTCCCACAGATCAGCACCTTGAACATCCTTAACACACAACCTACGGCTGTCGCATTGAGTGATGACCACGTTTTCTCCAGCCGACAGAAAGCCAAGCACACCTGCATGGCTCTGCGCAGGTATACAGACTTATAAACCAACACCATCTAATGTGATCGTTAAATGATACTTTCAAAAGTTCAAACGTTAGTCGCAGATTTGAATGAACTACACTTCATTTAAATCTTCCCATTGGTTCACATACATAAAGAGTTTTAAAATGTTTTTTATTACTTTAAAGGTACTTTGAAGCCCATCTCGCTATTAAAACAGAGCAGGTGAAGCAGTCCTCTCACGCGTCAGACAGCGGGTCCATTGTTCCCCAGAAGCAGTTTCATAAAGTATGATGATGTTCACATTGTTTTTTATTTCTTAAAAGGTAGTATATGGAAATACCATGAAAATATATACCATTTATTGAGTGTTTTTTTGTATGTAAATGCCCTTTTTAAAATGACTTGTATTTTAATTTTTTGTATTTCAAACTATCAACATTAGTGTTTATAAATGATCAATTCAGTTTTTTTTTCATCAACATCAAAATACTTTTTATTTTGTGAACGTACGTCTTTTGTTTTTATTAAAAGTGTGATATGACCCTGTTAATATTTACTGGCTTCATGTTTGCAGGCTTACTCGTACTCCAGAGAACAGATAGTTGAAATGATGGAATACCTTACAGAATGTGAACCTCTCCAGCTTTATTGGGAGCCAGTGGAAGTTTTCTACAACTTGTCCTCTGTTTCTTTAATGCTACAGCTCATATCTGCCGCCTGCGACTGGAAGACGTACTACGGCAGGTAATCTGTCTTTCTTTTAACGGTAGCGGTCTGATGGCACACTGGTAGAAAACTAACCTCTCTCTGCATATTTCTTGATCTTCTTTTATTTCATCTACTGGTCTGATCAGGAGCGATATAGTTCGCTGTGCATTGGACATCCTGGCAATCCTGACTGTAGTTCCTAAAGTTCAGCTGATTATTGCTGATACTGTGGAAGTGTTAGACCAAAACAGGTCCACTGTGGGTCAGTAAACTTGTTCAGTTTTAAATTATTCAGCCATTTTTTTCATTTCAGGCTTCAGCACATTTGTCTTTTTCTTGTTTCTGCTGCAGGTATGAGTATTATTCTGGGTGTTTCTGAGGGTGAGGTGTTCCCTAATGATGCTGAGATCCAGAAGTCTGCTCTACAAGTAAGAAGACAGTTTGGTGGATTTTTTCACTGCTCTGGGTCACAATTTTATTTTACAATGAGAAGAAAACTGCTTATGTTTGGTTTAAGGGGTTAAAATATCTTGGATGCTGACTTTAGTGATCGTCTTTTTCGCTTATGATGTCCAGTATGTTCACACATTTGGACTTTTTTTTTATTCTAAATTGTTATGTTCTTTGACAAAAGCTGTATTTTTTATAATTCATCAAAATTAATTTAATACTGATTTTTCTTTTATATAATCAACAATATATTTGATTGGTTTCGTTCCATTGTCCTGCGCTTATCCGATGCTGGGTCGGTTCGTGTGGCAACAGCCTCATTTGGGAAACACAGGCTTCTCTCACCCCGTCTGCATTCTCCAGTTCACTCGGGTGGTGTTCGCCAGCCAGCTATGAGAAATAGTTTCTCTAGCACGTCCTGGTGGAATGTGCCTGGAACACCTCGAGGTGCCAGGGAGGCGTTCAGGCATTCAAACCAGATTACTTGAACCACTCATCTGACTTCTCTCTACCCAGAGGAGCATTATCATTATTGTCATTGTTTCATTGTGGATGCTGCACCGATCCATCTGTTGATATCCCGCTCCATCTTGTCTTCACTCATGAATGAGGACCCTGGATGCTTGAACTCCTCCACTTGGAGTGGATAGTGGAGGAGTTTTCTGGGGAGGTCTGTGGTCTGGGATTTGGAGGCGCTGATAATTTTTTTATTTGTATGTAATTTTTTTGCTCAATCCTTAGAGATTACAATGTTACAAAAACCTATTTTTCTAGAAAAAAACTGTTCTCTGGTTGTAAATAGTTTCCACTGGTTTGGCCTTTATCTAGTTGCGAGTTTGATAACTTTCAACTCAGTTGTCAGTTTAAGACTGAATTCTCTTCAAAAAGGATATAATTTGTCAATAGCTAAATTCAGTTAAATTGATTTTTTATTTAGTTATATTTCTGTCTCCTTTTGCTTCCCAGGTGATAATAAACTGTGTGTGCGCAGTAGATCAAAGTCTGAACAGCATTGGTGCGTTTGCTTTCACGCCGCCAAGACAAACAAATTTCCGACAGCCACCTGCCTCCCCACACAACTATGTACTGGCCCACATGTGGCAAGCTGTGCAGAACAATAACGGAATAAAGGTAGGGGATTTATTTTTCATTCATTTGTTTGAGATGCATATTGTGTGGTAATTGATGTTAAAGCTTTTTTTTTTTTATTAAACTTTTTGACCATCCAGATGAAATCTTTGTTGTCTCTATAAACACTCAGAAGGAGAAACAGAAATCACACGCCTTTACTTTTCCAACCACACAGGTGCTTCTCTCCCTGCTGTCTGTGAAGGTACCGATCACAGATGCAGACATGATTCGTGCTCTGGCCTGCAAGGCCCTAGTTGGACTTTCACGCTCCTCTGCTATCAGACAGATTATCAGCAAGCTGCCGCTCTTCACCAGCAGTCACATCCAACAGGTAACAGCCCAGATCCCCAAGTCATCAGTTGACGTGACGCCACCTGTTAATCTACCTAATAATAGCCAAGCAACAACATTTGGAGCTTTTCAGTTGCTGGAACTCACCATAATTGTCCTTAGACAAGTTTTCAACTTGGACACCTCAATACAGACCTAAAGCCAGGTTCACAGCAGAATCATCGTAATTGACCAATTATTGGAGATGCCAATTAATTTAACATAACATTTTTACACTTAGTTTGCTGACTATAAAATATTTATCAAAATTATGCACCAAAATTTGAAAGAAGAATCTAAATCTGCGAACTATAAATGTTGTAGCTGTGTTGTAATCTCAGATACACCAGTATCTAAACTGTGTGAGTAAAATAATCTTGTGTGTTTCATTCATCTTGAACAAGGCAAGGAAAAATCTTTTTTTTTTTTTTTTGATAGTTTGAGATAGATATAAGTTTGACTGTTTCTTGCATTTTATTTTATTCTCTCTCCAGCTAATAAAGGAGCCAGTGCTGCAGGACAAACAAAGTGAGCACGCCCGCTTCTGCCGATATGCTGCTGAGCTAACGGAACGAGTCTCAGGCAAACCGCTCCTCATGGGCACAGATGTGTCGCTGGCTCGTCTGCAGAAGGCGAATGTGGTTGCGCAGTCACGCATCACATTTTCCCAGAAGGAACTTCTGATCCTGATAAGGAACCACCTTGTCAACAAAGGGCTTACTGACACTGCCAATACACTTGTTAAAGAGGCAAATTTGCCAGTAACTGCCCTCTGTCCAAATGCCTCATCGCCCTGCGTCACTCCTTCCCCTTCTTATTCAATATCCAGAATGTCTCGTTTATCGAGTGGCAGTATAGCCCGAAACTCTAATCCTGCCAGAGCTTCCACTGTCTCACCTGCCACAGCTTCCTCATCTTCTCGATCACTTGTCATTCCTCAGCCATCATGCTCTACGGTATCTACCTCTGCGAGTCCTCATGCTGCTCAGCACGCCCCAAGTCCACATCCTGTTGGCCGAATCTTGTTCACACGAGAGCGCCCCACGGTCAACTGTAACTCAGGAAAAAAACCTCGTCCTCTAAAGCAGAAGTCTGACCACGGTGCTTTTATACAGGTTAGTGTAACAGGATTAGTGTCCGGTTTACTTAATAATTTAGTGTATTTGAATGTAAAATTACCTCAGAAATGTTTAAGTTTGTTTTAATTCAGTTTTGCAATATAATATCAGTGTGTGTCAAAAAAATATTACTATTAAGAAGAAGTCCTTTTTCCAAAATAGTTTTCTGTCAATAGAGTCTACTGCTTCCAAATACACTTTAATTTTATGTCTGCAGACATGCATGGTTACATCAAACAAATAAAATTCTTGTTTAACCTCTAATCAGAATCAGAAATACTTTTATTGCCATGGTCAATGAAGACGGTTAGAGACTAGGAACTTGCTGTGGTACTAGTGTGCAATTATATTATTATAGAGGTTGCTAAAAGCGTCTAAACTTAAGAGGTGCTCTGTGTTCTTGAATGATCCAGAGTAAACTAACAAGCTAGTGAGTTGGGGAATATCTATGGACTTCCAGTTGCAATGGTGGATTAAATGTTTCTGAGTCTGGCATGAAGAGGGTCATTTATCCGATTATTAAAAGTTCAAGAAGAACTGAAATAAAATTCCAAATAAGTTGGATGTTTCTCCACTCGAACGATTTGTCCAATGTTTACGTTAAAAATGTTTAAAACGCTGCTGTCTAATGACTATTTTAAATTAGATTTTTTTATAATTCTAATGTACTCTGTTAAGCGCTAAATCATTAGGATGAATCCAGAGTTGTCTGTGCAGTTTCAGAGCAGCAATACCAGACAGAATTAAATTAATTACATAACAAAATTAGAGGGTGACAATAAAGACACTTGAAAACATTGTTGTAAATGGGCTCTGAAGTGTATCTTTACTAGACTTGATGTCAAGTAAAGATATATACATAAAAATATAAATATGAAGCATGATGTTAAATTGCAGACATGTACCTATGATATTAGTGTGATGTATTTGCTACTTTGATAATGTGTTGATGTTGTGTTTTTAGGATTTGCAGTGAAATATTTTGGCAGCTGATCAAATCATGTTCTTAGAATATCATTCACAGGATAATTCCACTGTATAAATTAATAACAGAATAAAATTATAGTAAGAAAATGAACCTTTAGCAGCAATGTCAAGTCATAAAAGTTAGTGAACAATTGTGTTTTCAAAAGTGTACTTTCTCCTTTGCACTAAACAGACTCCAGCTATGAAGAAACCGTTGGAGCGCCACCTTCCCTCCCCGCCGACCCTAGACAGCATAATCACAGAGTACTTGAGGGAACAACACGCTCGCTGTCGCAACCCCGTCACCACCTGCCCTCCTTTTTCTCTTTTCACCCCCCATCGCTGCCCGGAGCCCAAGCAGAGACGTCAGGCATCCCCCAATTTCACAACCCGTCTCGGGAGCAGGATGCTACACTCAAAGTTTGGGGGCGTGGACCGAGGGAGTCTAGATAGGCACTTGATATTTAGCAGGTAAGAAACAACCACAGGGCCACGAGGTTTGTATAATAAGGGAGATTGAGATATAAGCTGTTATTGTTTCTGCCTTTTTCTCAGTGTCCGCCTTTGCTTCTTTCCTTCTTGAGGTTTCGTCAGTTGTCAGTGTTCTGCGAGGGCGAGTCGGACGATAATGGCTTCACGTGTTGCGCTTTCTCGCCCAAAGAGGATCTCCTAATGCTGGGAACCTGTTACGGACAGTTGAAATTGTACAATATCTTATCTGGAATGGAGGTGGCGAGCTACAGCTGTCACACATCTAGCATTATGAACCTCGAGCCCAGCAGGGTAACACAGACAGTTATGACCTCCAAAAATTAGTTAGCTAAATTGTTAAAAGAAAGAGTTCATATTTATTTTAACTTCTGTGTCTTTAAGGATGGAAGAATGCTGCTAACTTCATGTTGTTGGAGCTCTCCACTATCGGCTCTCTGGAATATGGACGGTGCCTGTAGACTAATGTAAAACAATTCAAATCCCTGCTTAAATTTTTACACACATGTTTAGTTTGTGGTATTATCTGTTGATCATTTTCACACTTTAAATGTTTTGTATCTACAGGAACTCATTTCCAGATGATCACCATGTGGAGTTTAGTAAACTCTCTCAGGACAGAGTCATTGGCTCTAAGGACCAAAATGCATATGTAGGTGCAACAGACAGATTAACTGTTTGGATCTTTTTTTTTATTATTAGCATTTTTTTATACCATTTCCTCTCTGGCATTGTGACAAGCAAAATGCATCTCACACCCTCATATTCCTGTCTCACATGCATTTGAGGAATTTGTTAGAGGTCACGTTTCTACTCTTGCAGCAACATGAATCTAGACTTTGATTGTTCATAATATTTTAAATGTTTACCATAAAAATGGACTTATGCTTTAAAACAGCTAACTAAGCAGTTATGGTTCAATGCTAAACTCGTCATCAGTCTGAGATTCCTCTTCTAACTGCATTTTTTGTCCTCTGATGTAGCTCTTTAAAGACATACAAATTACCCCACACTGCTCTCTGCTAACATAAGCACAATTTCCTCCGTGAAGCTTATTGTCAATAAACTTTGGAACATAAAAAAAGTGCTGTTTTGCACTAAAAAAGCTTTTGATTATTGTGCTTTTATGAGAATTTAGGAATAAAAAGAGGCTTTTTCCTTGACTCCCTCACAAATTACTTGTGGCAACAGAAAAAAGCTTTAAGTATTGAAAAAGGGTCATGAATCAAGCATTTTGTAGGACTCAGCAGATTTGAAGAAAATCAGTCTAAATAATTTAACTAATTTAATTTAACAATTTGAGAATAAACTAATGCGGCTATCGACATTAAAGTTGTCTTATGTTTCATTTCTCCCCATATGGTTTCAGATCTATGACATCCAAACAGGTCAGAAGATCCTCACTCTGTTTGACCCTGCATTAGCCAACAACTACAAAAGAAACATTGCGACCTTTAACGCCACCGATGACCTGGTGCTAAGCGATGGCGTACTGTGGGATGTGCGAGTGGCACGAGCCATTCATAAGTTCGATAAGTTTAACATGAACATCAGCGGCCTTTTCCATCCCAATGACCTGGAGATCCTCATCAACTCTGAGATTGTATCCTTCTTGGCTCTATAGGTTCATATCAATTGTTACGTCAGTTTGTTCATGTTTGGAATCGCTGCTTAACAGACTCAAAGGGGAAAGTTGTTTTGGGAAAACCAGAATAAAATTGGGACCCCATAACAGACTGGCGACCTGTTCACGATGCTCCCCGCCTCACATCTCGCTGGGATAGGTTTCGGGATGCCATGCAACTTTGAGATTCAGAATGGTTGAAGTTTATGTGTCTGAGTGATTTGCTGGTTCTGAGTTAATGTCTTCATACCCATACAGCTGCACATACTTTGCTTGTTTGCAATGCCAAAGCAATGGATTAAGAACCTTCATTTTTAAGGTTCTTGTGCCAAAGCTGCTGATAGACTTTGGTGTGACTGGTGTGAAACTATCATTTCCTGGTTTTTGTTCTGCTAGATACAGCAAGATAAAGAGATGGAGCTGCCAGACTAAGTACAGATGCATTAAAAGAGTTAGCGTTTCTGTCACTTTAATTGTGTGTTGTTGGTTAACAACAAAATCTGAGACTATCCTCAGCTAACTAACTATGCGACCGTTAACATTTGGCCAAAACGACGGTTAACGCTGGGTGTGGTACAAAAGGCAATAACTCGTTATGTTGAAAGCACTGCTGCCTTTCAGAAAGAGCAGCAAGAAGGCTGCTGGTTTAAGGCCCGACTTGGCATTTGAAAGAGGCTGTAAAGGGCCCTTGGATTTTGTGTGTGATACCTTGTAGATGTCTGAGTTTGTGTGACTGTTGGCCTGTCTAAGGTGCACTCTGCCTTTCACTCCAGCATCCCTCGTGACTGGTTTTGAGGGAGCGTTTGAGAAAATGGCGTGATAGAAAGTTATTTTATGTTTTGAATTTGCCCAGATATTCTTTTGGAAGACAAATGTTTTTTGTTGCGTGTTATAAAAATGTGCCTTTATGCTTAGTAACGACTAGAACAATGTACCAGGTGTTTGAGGCACCGGATGAGCTGGGTTTTTGCGTTGCAGACAATCCACGAATGTATATTTTTCAATTTTTCAATGAAATCTGTTTTTTTATTTTAACAGTGTCAGCAAAATTTTAAGAGTGTTTTTTTGTGGTAGACCAATGGTTTTCAGCCTTGACAGCAACAATCAGTGGGACCTCAGGACGTTTCATCTTCTTCACACTGTGCCTGCGTTGGATCAGTGCAGGGTTGTGTTTAATGGCAACGGCACAATCATTTATGGAGGTATGGATACAGGTGTTTGATTTGTTTCTAATAAGGAAAAAGAAGTAGTGCACATAAAATTTAAAATCCCATTTGGGTTCCTTTTTTTATTCATAGCAATGGTACACAATGATGATGAGGTCGATGCGATGGAACAATCTGTGAAGAGTCCGTTTGGTTCATCCTTCAGAACTTTTGATGCCACAAACTACAAACCTATCAGTAGGCCGGATCCCCCACAAGTTATTTGTGTTTTGCATAAAATTGGTACAACAAACTGTTTTATATATATATTTTTGTCTTTTAGCCACAGTGGATGTGAAGAAGAGCATTTTTGATCTAGCCACTGATAGCAAGGACTTCTACATTGCTGTCATAGAGGTACTTTCTAAACTTTTGTCATATCTCATTGGATGTCATTTCAACCTTAAAATACAGAAAAAGATTAGCCATTGAGATGTTTACATTTGCAACTTTTACTAGACATGTTTATTCTATCAAATCATTAGATCTCAAAGTGAATTTTTCCAATTTAACAGTTGCTTTCTTGCATTTATTGTACATAAATATTCTATTTTGTAAAGGTTTTTCTACACTTTACTGTAGAATTACTGTGCTTGCATTGCTCTGCAGCAGACATTGGCCTAGTTACTGCCAATGGTGGAAGTAACTAGGAGGTTAGGTGTCTGCTCCAGGGACATCGAGGGGACTCGGTGGAAATTGAACCAGCTTCTCCCGGTCCAAGGACGGACACTCCCTGTTTCACAATGGGAAACTTTTAAATTGCTTTTAAAATTTTGTTTTCTACAAGCAATTTCAATTACTTAATGAGTGCAAAAGTGTTTAGTTGCACACTTCTCCAATATTTTTTCACTTTTAACCTGTAGACCCAAGATATTGTCACCGCGGACACTGTTTGTCGTCTTTACGAGATCGGACGACAGAAATTGGCCGAAGAAGGAGATGATGACCAGGTGAGTTAAGAGTCTTTTTTTAATTTCTGTATTGTTTTGATGTTTATTGATTTTTTTTTTTTTTAGGGTATATGTGTAGATATAGATTTATTTTTCATTCTGTGCCTCTGCCTCTTTTGTGTGCTTTCCTCCACCAAGGATTAAAATATAAATATATATAAAATTAAAGTTGTCTACTTTTAACTGGTATAGAAAAAAGTTGGACTACAATTACCAAAAAGTGTTATTTTGGGTCGATTATAGTTAAAAACTGTGTTTTCCAGGATGACGACGAGCAGGATGGCAATAATACCTCAGACTCAGAAGACGATGACGACGACGACGATAGTGAAGACGACGAAGATGACGAGGACTTTACGAATCCCATTCTGGAGCTGCTTGTGAACAATTCACAAGACAGCCAAGATGAGGGAACCTCACCTGTAGGTGATGTGGTACGTGATTTCAATACAAATGAATGTTTTCTGTTTTATCTGGATCAACTAAAGTTATTCCAGATCAACTGTTTTCCAACTCGTACGTCATCACACATCAGGCAGACTCACCTGGCAACAATGCGTTTTTGTTCTCATACCAATTTCCCAAGTTTTTAATATAGCTGGTTGGGCTCTTATCTGACAAATTTGTTTTTCACTCAGTATTCATTCACTCTAATTATGTAATCAGTAGAGTCATTGATTAAGTTAAGGTTATACTGTATATGATTGCAGGAAAGCCATAAGACTTCAAATTTAATTTAACGCTCATCTCTTATGAGGGGCAGCCCTTGCAATATGTCTCTTTTTCTTTAATTATTTTTTATACTGTTGTTGGGCATAATTTGGCAAAGTTTCACAAAATGTTAAATTTTTTTCGGGCTTTGTATCGCTTAGATCATGTTGGGCTTTCGTGACAGTAACAAATTCTTTATGCAAAATGAAAAGAAATTTAAAGTTAGCAGAGGATTTTAATAAATTGAAGCATTTTATTTTTCTTGTTCAGCTTGCGGCTGCTGCAGTCAGACAGATTAATAACTTCATTAATTATTATGATAATATATATATATATATGTATATATACAGAATATATATAAATTTTTTTCCTTCTTGTATATATACTGTCAATTGCTTTCTTGTTGCTGCTGTAACGCACAAATTTCCCAAGTATGGGATCAATAAAGTAAATCTATCTATCTAATGATGATGAATCAGAAGACTTGGATCACAGTGTGGAGGATTCAGACGAGTCAAACAGCAGCATCTTAGGCTGTAAGCAATGAAACCAAAATGATTTTTTAACCATTAGAAACTAAAACAATTTAAAAAAAGGTTGATTAAAAAAAGAGCCTAAAAATTTTCACAAACTTTTTCTTTACTGTAATCTTGTTTTTAATTTTTTTTTGAAATCTTAGACTTTTCATTGCTTTCCACCTTTCTCTTCAGGGGAGCAAATGTCAATTAGTTTCCTGCATTTTTTTTCACTTCTCGGGCTAGTTAGAAGACTAGATAAGAAATCTTGATAAAAATCTGCCCAACATTTACAAGAAAAACAGTAATTGTCTTCCTATCACACATTTTAATAACATGAATATATGTATTTAAAAAGTTAACACTTATTAAACAGTCTTGTCAGTCTCACGTGGTGTGGTTTTCTAACCTTTTTTTTTCTTTTCATGCCAATAGAGTTCAGACTCGGATTAGAGTCAGAAAATGAAGACAGAATGATGCGCTGTTGGCAGACAATTTGACAGAGAGAAGACACCTGCTGAGAATGTGAATGAAATTTCTGATAATTTTTTTTTAAATTGAAATCATCAGTTCTTTATTACACCAGGCAAGTCGATTATCAAGACAACTGCTTTTGTGTCTTTAAATCTATTTTTGTAAAAATGAGAAGCTGTTCTAAAAGTTCACAATCAATGTTGCAACTTTTTCTAAGTTGTTTTCCAAGTTTTTTCTTCAACAAAATATTTGAGCAACTTCCGGTGTTTTGTTTGGTTCTGCTCAGAGCAGGATTTCTTTTACATTTTTAATCATTATTTAAAATAATAATAATAAAAAAACCCCCACAAAAAACACTTCTGTAAAATAAAAAAGGTTGATTTTCTCATTTTGTTATAGAAACTTTTTAATACAACATGCAGTTGTCCATAATTTTTTTTTCTGAACATGTGATTGTAGCTCAGAGCCAAAAGTGAAACAGCAAATACCTCAGTTTACAAAATTTTTCATTCTTTGATGCATTTGTATACAGATTAATGTATATAAAGTTCTTTCTTTTAAAGAGTGTTTTTATATATTTTTGCCCCAATAAATATTTTGCTACATAAACACAGTTGCAAACTAAACTAACGGGTAATTTTTAGTTTTAAAAAAACTACAAACACATATGTCTCTATTTTAATTTTCAACTTAGTTTGCTAACTGGAGGTTCCGTATGAATTTATGCAAGCAAACCACAATTCAGTACTTTCCAACACTGCCTAAAACCCTGGCTGGGCCGGGCTTTGAACTATCAACCTTTCTCTTAGTGTGGTTTCCTTTTTGTTTGTGTGGGCTTTTCATCCTCTCCTATCCCTGTTAGGCTTGGAGGGGGTTGTGTGGTTCTCAGTTGGTGTACCTGCTTACTGGCCTTGATTGGGTCTAGCGCTCCTTGATACTGAAGACACAATTTAGAAAGAGAGCAAGTCTCGGAGCTGAAGACAAAATAAAGTTGTTTTTACAAATGATTTTAAATGGCATTGAATTTCTCTTTTTTTTTTTGAGCGTTTGTATTCTGTAGTTTTTGTGTTTATAACATATCCTTCTATAATTTAAACTGGAGATGTTTATTTATGTGAAAGTCAAATTGAAGATGCAGAAAAAATATGCATAATACCTAAAATAAATTGGCATGTTAAGCTGTTGTGATAACTTTATAACGTACTTAGAAATTTAAAAATGTTTCCAAATAAAAAAGCTTATCTACTTTATTCACAGACAGTGGCTGGCTGTTAAATCCACACAGTTGTACTGGGATGATCACACACTTAATCTAATCTTGTTCTAATTTCAAAATAATTCCATCATTTTGCAACAAAACAAGTGTGTAGTTACTTCCAATCTTGAGCTTCTCCTTTCGGCATTTCCCTTCAGGGGTCGTCACAGCAAGTCAATTTCTTCCATGATCCTATCTCCTGCATCCTCTTCGGTCACACCAACTATCTTCATGTCTTCCTTCACTGTATCCAAGAAACCTCCTCTTTGGTCTTCCTCTAGACCTCTTTCCTGGTGGTTCCAAACCCAGCATCCTTCTGCCGATGTACTCTCTCTCTCTCCTCTGCACATGTCCAAACCATCTCAGTCTGGTCTCTCTGACTTTATCTCTAAAACCTTTACCATGCGGTACGTCTGATCCTGTCTATCCTGGTCACTCCCAGAGAGATTTTCATCTCTGCTACAAACATCTCTAGTTACTTCCAATTACACAACCAAAATACTAATTTGAACCTCAAAACTAGTCTAAAGTAATGGATCAAATAAATAAAGTTTGAATCTGTAAATAATTTCACATTTAAAAACCAAAAAAAAAAAAAATTGTACACTACAAATTAAATTCTATATTTTTTCTTCTTGTGGTCATTGTGCATTTATATAGATATTTTCAATGTATGCACATGAAAGCAGAGCTTTCCCCTTGCTTTTAGGGTGCAGTGTCCTGTACATTTTAATGGTCTCCAACACTCCTAGTTGAAGTCAAATAAATCTAACAACGTATGGGGCATCTCAGTATGTCTCAATTATAGAAATCAGAAATGCAGAATCAGAGGGGATCATTTCTAGGAAAGGTTTTGACACTGCTTTTGATCTTCCTTTTTTTTAACAATCCAAATCAGTTAAGGCATCATGAAGAATAGTCAGTGTAGCTGATAAACTTCCACAAGATGGCAGAATATACTAAAAGTTACTTTATTCGTATTTAAACTATACCAATAATGCTTAAACATACACGTGTCTGACAACTGAGATATCAAGATATCAAAACTCAACATCATATATATATAAAGTTAGCTCAGTTATTCGTTTTTATTTTTATCAGTACAACTAATTTTAGATTACACCCAGATTTCTAAATATTGTTTTATTAACCAGTTTTTTGACACTATGATGCGCCTTATGGACATGGTCATTTTCCTCCTGCGTCATGTCACTTGTGGAAACCTTTAATGATGGGATGGGTGCAGACACACACACATACACACACACGCACTCCCATCAGGCTGAAGATTCTATCTCCCTCTACTGACCAGGAAACCAGTCCATCACAGATCCTGTGTTTGCTTGATCTTCTTAAACTGATGCGCTTTGCTGCTGTGGCGCACAGACCACCACACCACCAAACAGACAGGATCTTATCCTTTTATAAAAGATTCTCAGAGATCTTGTTACTTTATGAGTTTATTATTCTAAACAGTAATCATCAGTTTAATTTAAATTTGATCAAATATATTTTTCCTCTCTTTTTTTTTATTTTGGAGTATTTTGCGCATTTTTACGCATGCCAGTTTGTTATCTCAGACAGGACGGGGATCCCTCAGATGAACTGGAGTACACTCTTCATTTTATCTGACGACTGTTTTCTGATTTTTGCACCATCAGAGTAAACCAGAAGCAGAGATGGACACTTGTGCATCACCACCAACCTGATCGGAGACAGTGGCTCATCATCTGCGCTTTAGTTTAACTGTTGCAACAGATATTTCTGTAGATTCCCTCAAAATCAAAACGAGACATTTTATTTCAGCCACAGTTAAACTTTCCTTCGCCTGATCTTTTTTTCCCTGGGTGATACATCGGTGTGATTTCTATGAAGCTTCGAACAGGGTAACCAGACTCTCAGTTGCGGATTTTGTTCATCATGTGGACCCCGACGGAGGATGAGAAAATCGGTGTTGGTGAGTCAGTTTAAATGTGTTTATTTGTTGTGATCGTGACAAAGTCTCTGTGACGCTGCAAAAGGGAATGAAAGATTTTTTAAAAATGCTTTTTCCCTCTACTAATTCCTCCACACATCCTCCTCTGCATCAGGATGAAACATCTGTAATTTGAACAGCAGCTTTACTTTAATACATTCAAAGTGGGATTTCTTTTACACACCTGTCGTGTGTGGAACAACCTTTCCATAAATCAGATTATAAGTTTGCCATATAGACATGTTCCACCAAGCAGCTGTTGTTCCAGCTCCACTCCACCCAATTCGGCACCACCTAGCAGCTGTTTTGGAGCTCTGTGTTGGACCCTAGAGCGCTACCAGACACACAAATTCTCCCATTTCACCCCTGTCTGTCTGCATTTAAAATTGTAAATCAAATTTTAATGCTGATTTAAAATCTTGTCAGCATTTTAAATCAGATTATTTTATTATAACAATGATCTAATGGTTTCAAGAAATCCTTAGATCTTATTTATATCATGTGATTCAGATTGGATGAAAATGTTGAAGACAATGGATATGCTTTCTAATCAGTCGGTATAGTAGCGATGGAAAAGGATGCAATGAGAGAAACAGCACACTTTATTAATGGATGAAGACAGTTCAATGGGACCAAAATGATTTATTAGTCTGTTTTGTATTGAGGGTTAATGGCCAGGAACGTTTTCAAATGAGAGGCTGTTAACCAATAATGCACATTTCTATCATCTCTTTAATTTCAATCCAACCCCCTTTTCTTACAGCACATTGTCACTGCGATCCAGTTTCTTGTGCAAACCCCCTTTTTTTTGGCAGCCTGCCTTTTCTAACTTGCTTAAACTTTTAAAGTTAAGCTTGTACACATGTAAAATGTTTATCGTCTATCAATCGGTTTTGTATGAACTGGGTTCCCGAATCTTTCCTGAAAGATAACATGGATACATGGAACTTCTTGCAGCTATTCAGTAGCAGTGCAGAAATTGGTCTCTATGATTTTTCCTTTTTAGACTGTGGGCATGTTAAGTTCAACACTATACTTACTGATATTGTATTGTAACATTAATCCATGCTGTTTTTATGACTTTAATTGGCTCAATATGGATGTTTGGGTTCATGAGATTTGAATTGCAATGGGGGATTTAAAAAAAATACTCTTAGCTATTTTTTTTTTTTTTTTACTTCTCTACCTTTTAAGAATCCAAAAAGAGTTTCCGATAACACAGCTGGACTTGAGCTTTTTTTTTTAAATTGAGATTTTCACTGTGAAGATGTCACAGTGAATGCTAAGCAGTGTGAAACAAACCACATCACAATTTACAAAAGGAATTTGCACAACGCTCTGAAAATGAAGTACTAACCACTTCTACTCCAAATGGTATCGATTGACAGCTGCCTGTGCTTTTCTGAGTGACCGATTAGGCGGAACTCTACACCGATATCTGCGGTGGCACGAAGTAGGACTCTGCTGACAGGAAGTCGATGTAGGAAATCATGACTCTGGCACTCTGTTAATTGGAAAGAGACATTAGCTGAATTTAAATGAGAGGCTTTCTCTTCTTTTTAGTTTTTTATTATTGCTCTAATGCTGCCAGGTTTACTTTATAATTGACCGGCTTTTTAGTTAGTACCTTTTAATTGGTGTTGCAGAGCAAAGTGTCACAGACATGTTGCAAGATCACAATTAGCATCACAATCAGCTAAAAAAGGAAACGATTGTAGCCAATATGAACATTTACAAGTAATCAGGATTTTCATTTAAATTATAAACAAATAGTTTACTTTGAGTCAAGAAATTCTAAAACGCTTCTTCTTTGAAACCACAGTCCCATCCATGTTGTCATAAATATATGTTGTGCATTCTGTGTTAATCTAACCACTTGTGATTTTGCTGAATAAGGCCTTGCATACCAAGGCAGGGCGAGTGGTAACTCATAGAGGCGTTCCAATGGAGTTGGGATGACTAGTGCCTGGTTGTAGAAAACAGCCATTCAGCAGGATGAATGCAGCTTTGTGGTGCCCATAGAGGTTCCTGAATGCAGCTTTACCTCCCCCAGGGCTGCGCTGCACAGCACTCAGTTCTCACACTCACACACAGACGGCCAGATGGACCAATGAAACAACATCCTAGACCAGACACTCCTCATGAAATGCACCTGTTTTGAGATTTGAACTTTTAATAGTCATTTAGACCATATGGAATTGTTTAGAAAATAGGATTTGCTTTAAAGTGATGCAACATTCAGAACTGAGCCTGAATTTCCACATTTTTGTCATTTTGATGAGTCATCCCTCAATCGTAATAAATAAATCCCATTTTTCCAAAATTTTAAAGTTTCAAACTAACCGGTTTTGTCTAAATTCAGCATATGGTCTTTTATTTGCTAAAAACAACAGCAACTGATATCTGGAGAGGGCAGTTGAGTCAGACATCCCGTAGAGGGTGAGACGGCTGCTATTCTTCTCGCTCATCTGTCACAGCTGTGTCCTTGCATTTGGAGAGATCCAGTAGGCGAGGTAAGGGATGGCATATTGATCAGAGCTCCTCTGAAACAATAAATCACCCCGTCTGGCACTTTTAATCCCATTTTAATGACCTCTTTCAACTCTGGTTTGTCTTGTATTTGGATTGAATTCAGTCCTTTTGTGCAACGTCATTCCCCAAAATTACAAAAATATATATTTTTTTATTAAAAATTGAGAAATTATGCATCGTTACATCTTGTTCAACTATTTGAGCGTTGACAATGACTTGTGAAATGAGAGTCACAAGAGAGGAGCTTACAATCCTTTTATTCCAAAATAGCAGAACTTTGGATATTAAATTATGTACTGGAAAATACTTTAAAATGATTTACTTCCAAATTCAACTGTGCCAAAAAAGAATTTTGGCACAAAAGTTGAATTCTCATTTAAAAAGTTATCAAGTTGCCAAACCCACATTAGGATGGACTCAATTTATAAATACAGTTATACTTTTTTTTTTTCTCCTTTGCTGAAATGACCAAATTTCTAAATAAAAAACAGCTCCAAGTTACTCTGACTACATTTGTGTCGGGCTTGTGCTCCTCGACAAAACCTCCCCCTCCTCTTTTCCTCGAGGGAGCTAATGTTGCCTACTAATCACAACTCAAAGCGGTGAATTAACAACCACACATCACACAGAATCACTTTGCTAATTTAGTCCGTTTTGTTGTAAAACAGTGTGTTGTGTTCTGCTGGGATGGAAACAATTCTTGTGTCGTTTTTGTCTCAATTAAGAAGCTTAAGCAGCTTTTCGAGACAGAGCTCAGATTGTCTTTAAAGCAACTTTTACTGAACAATTATAAAGTATAAAGAAAAGCAGATTCTCTGTTTTAACATTTAGTTGAACCCAATTAATTTTATTTACATGAATAAAATATTCTCATTTGAGTCTAATATCACAATGCCCATCCACTTGTGTTAGTCACTGACTCGCTGAATTTGAACTTTAACCATATTAAATAGTCTCACTTTAACACTTAGCTACTTATAAAGGCTTTTAGTGTTCGGTGACCCAGATTTGTAGCTTTGATCACAGCTTCTGTACAAAAAGAAGTGAGTCTCAGAGGAGAATAACATTTAATAGGTAAGAATCTCACATATTTCCCCAGACACTAAAATCTAACCAGGTCACTCTTTCGTGGTACATAGAGGCAGATTTAGCATTAAACAAGTCAATGTGATGGGATTATCAGAGAGGAAACCAACTCATGATATAGGTTTATTTTTAGATTAACAAGATCTTAATGCCTAGAAGGCATCATAAATATAGAGGGTAATATTTATGTAAATGTAACTATACACAAAGATTTCTTGATCAGTGACAACATTTACCCTGTGAGAAATATTCCATATGTGCACAAGCATGATAAAATGTGAATTAGTTTTTCCAAATTTGATTTTATACTGATAGACTTCCTCCAAATCCAAGACCATGTTCCTCACCCAGAAAAGGGTGGAATGTTCCCTGCAGGTCAGGGACTGGGTAGTGCCCCAAGTGGAGGAGTTTAGGTATCTGGGGTCTTGTTCACAAATGGGGGAAGGATAGAGTAGGAGATCAACAGACGAACTGATGCGGCATCTGCAATAATTAAGACGCTGCATTGGTTCGTTGTGAAGAAAGAGCGGATCCAAAAAATAACGGAGCTCTTGATTTACCAATTGATCTATGTTCCTACCCTCACCTATTGTCACCAGCTGTTGGTGGTGACCAAAAGAACAAGAATTTGGATACATGCGGCCGAAAAAAAGCTTTCTCCGCATGGTGGTTGGGCCATCATTCCGAGAGAGAGTGAAGAGCTCTGCCATTTGGGAGGAGCTCAGAGTAGAGCCGTTGCTCCTTCGGGTCGAGAGAAGCCAGATGGGGTGAATCGGGAATCAGGTTAGGATGCCTCCTGACATCAACAAATTGTAAATAAGTGTAAATTTCCCATGAATGAGAAACAAAGTTGATGGCTGCATTAAATAACTATTCATTTTAAAATCATAAAAAACTTCCACCGTCAAGTATAATCTCTTATTGGACATTTAAAATAAAAACTGATGGGGGAGTGGCTTGAGCCTCGACATGTGAAGACGTGAACCTTTGTTGCTCCGCAGGAATACCATCTAAATCCTTTACTATCTAACACTCTAAGACTACCCCTCATCTCCGGAAACTTTGTTTGTGTCATACAGCTGTTTGAATAATTTATTTTTGCCATGGCTGGACAAAGAAGCAACAAAAAGTCCGAGCTTGCTAGCCCCGTGTCTTCTGATACGGCTAAGCTAATGGAAGCGATTACAAAGTCTGAAAAAAAGGTACTGACCGAGATTTCTACATTGGATTCCAAGATTGAATCCAAATGCTAAATGAAAATATACAGTCGCTCCGACGGGATTTTAAAGAGCAGCTTGAGAGTCTGAGAAGCGAGTTTAATGCTAAACTAAACCCGCTGGATGCTAGCATCGCTAGCAATCGGGCCCGCATTGTTAGCCTGGAGGGTGCTACCGGTGATTACTCTGACAGGATGGTGAACGTGGAGGAAGAAGTTCAGAGTCTACGAGCTACTGTGAAAGCCCTGACGGAGAAGACTGAAGACCTGGAGGGAAGGCAACGCCGCTGTAATATTCGCATTCTCGGGGTGAAGGAGCGGTTTGAATCGGGCCAGCGTCCTGCTGAGGCTGTGGCTAAGCTACTTCAGGAAGTCCTGGGCATGGATGCTGCTCCCACGCTGGACAGAGCGCATCGGAGTCTACAACCCGCCCCTGCTACAGGACAGCGACCCCGGCCACTGATCGTGAAGTTTCACTACTACCAGGAAAAGCTGGATGTGCTTCGCAGAGCAGCAATGAAAGAATCTCTGGTACATGATGGCAACAAGATCCTTATTTTTCCAGATCTTCCATCCACCGTGGTGCAGAGGAGAGGTGCTTTTAAAGAAGTTAAAGAACTTCAACTGCTGCGGGGATGCCGAGGTGTGAAATATGGGATGCTGTACCCTGCAAGGCTGAGAGTTTCTTCATGTTTGGGTGAAAAATTTTTCCTGGATCCTGTTTCTGCCAAAGACTACATCCTGAAGCATCTGGTGCAAAGCAGCCAGCAGGAGAACTGAGGGACCATTAAAGGTACAACACTGGTGATGGATCCAGGCCTGTTAGTAGATTCTCTCACTGGACTCCTATTTGCTTCTAATTCTAGCTTAAATTTCTATGTATATATATTTTTTGTAATTATAAATAATGAACAAAGTAAGTGAGTTGGGGGTGGGGGGGGGACGTTTGTGAATGTTTGTTACAGTTGAGTTTATATTTTGTTGGATGGGAAGATTTTTTTTTTATCATGGGTATTTCCTGTTATGGGCACTTATGTTAGTAAGTATAGTGGTGGGAGAGCAAGTTTGCATGTTACTAGAGCTCGTTTGGGAAGGGGAGGGGGGTTTTTGTGTGTGTGGTAATGTCTATGTTTTTCGTATTTTTCTTTGGTTTGTGTTTTGCTGCAGCTTTAAATCTATACCTCATTCCTGTGTGATTGTGCACCCTTATGATAAACTGAATCCAACATAGATATGGCTGCCTGTACTAATCTAAGACAAACTGTTGGGCCCAACTCTGCGACATTTATCACATGGAATGCAAAGGGACTTAACCAATTAGTCAAACGGAGGAGAGTCTTTGCTCATTTGGTGAACTTTAAACCAGATATAGCATTTCTTCAGGAAACACACTTGTGTTCTGCTGATGCCTATAAGTTAGAACACGGTTCCTTTTCGCAAGTATACCACTATGCCTTCAGTATAAAAGCAAGGGGGGTTGCTATACTTGTCAGAAAAAATCTTCCCTTTGTCAGTACAGAGGCGATTCAGGATGTAAATGGTCGGTTTGTTATTGTTGCTGGTAAGTTGTATGACTTCCCAGTTCTTTTGGTTAATGTCTATGCTCCCAATTGGGATAACCCACGATTTTTTACTAGCCTTATTGGGAAGTTAAAAGGTTTAGACACTCATTACCTCATTATGGGTGGAGATCTAAATTTGGTATTTGATCAGAATCTGGATAGATCAAGTACACGCCTATCTGCAGCAACCTCCAAATCTGTTTCTGTTCTTAACACATTCCTCCAAAGTTATGGAGTTTCTGACCCGCTACGTGTTACCGAGCCGCTGGCAAAATATTACTCTTTTTTCTCTGCTGTGCATCACTCATACTCAAGAATTGATTATTTTTTGTTGGATAATACCTTTATTTCTAAAACTACCAAGTGTCAATATCATGCGATTGTCATATTGGATCATGCACCTGTTCAAGTACTGTAGATATTTCATTTCCCACTACTCATGCGCCACAGCAACGTTTGTGGAGGTTCGATACAACCTTGCTATCAGATAAAGAGTTTTGTAAATTTATTTCCTCTCACATAGAATTCTTCTTGGAAGTTAATGACACACCCGATGTTTCCAAAACTGTTATTTGGGAGTCCCTTAAAGCATATTTACGTGGACAAATCATCTCTTTCACAGCCCAAAAAAACAAAAAGAGTAATGAGAGACTTAAGAAATTAACTGAACTCATAGCAAATCTTGACATGCAGTATGCTAGCAATCCAACTCCTGATTTATACAAACAAAAACTCCTGCTATAGTCTGAGTTTGAAACTTTATCAATTAAGGCAACGGAGAAGTTATTGCTTAGAACAAGACAACAGGTATATGAGCATGGAGAAAAAGCAAGTGGACTTCTCTCCCACCAGTTGCGTCAGTCCATCTCTAATCATTCAATAACAAAGATCAGAACAGATTCTACTCATACAGTAACGGAACCCCAACAAATCAATACAGCCTTCAAGAATTACTATCAAGGTCTCTATGCCAGTCAAAGTACATGTAATTTTGCCGACATAGAAGCTTTTTTGGAAAAATTAAGTATTCCTCTGTTAGATTCAGATCAGCAGCAGACACTAGAGAAACACATATCTGTTGCGGAAATATTAACAGCGATTGGCTCTTTACAGAGTGGCAAAGCCCCAGGTCCTGATGGGTTTCCATCTGACTTTTACAAGGCATTCGCTGACAAACTTTCATCCTTACTATGTATGGTGTTTGCAGAAGTCCATGGAACTGCTAAACTGCCTGAAACATTATCCCAAGCCATGATTTTGGTAATCTTAAAAAAAAATAAGGATCCTCAGAAATGTGAATCATATCGACCAATCAGTCTACTTAACGTAGACTACAAAATTCTTACAAAAGTTCTGTCATTTCGCTTGGAAAAAATAGCCCCTAGAATTATTCATGAAGATCAGACGGGCTTCATTGCTTGTCGCCAGTTATATTTTAATATCAAACGTCTATTTAATATCTTATATTCTGACCACTCAATTGACCGTCCAGAATTAATCGTCTCGCTTGATGCAGAGAAGGCCTTCGATCGTGTGGACTGCTAGCTGTACTGCGCAAGTTCGGTTTTGGCTCAGGATTTTTATCCTGGATTAAAATTCTTTATTCAATGCCCCACTCATCTGTCCGTACCAATAGCACCATCTCTGAATATTTCCCTTTGCATAGAGGTACTCGTCAGGGATGCCCACTGAGCCCGCTACTTTTCGATTTTGCAATAGAGCCTCTAGCAATAGCCCTTAGAACGGACAAAGGGATTAATGGGATCAGTCGGAATAGAGAGGTCCATAAGATCTCCATGCATGCGGATGACCTACTCTTATATATTACAGACCCAGAAAAGTCCATTCCACAACTGTTGGAACTCCTTAGGATTTTTGGAAATCTTTCAGGGTACAAACTGAATTTAGGAAAAAGTATACTTTTTCCCATTAATCAACTGGCCAGGGACCTGGACTATTCAAAATTTCCATTTACCGTAGAAAAACAATCATTTGTATATCTTGGAATTCATATTACAAATACGTATAACAATCTTTTCAAATTGAACTTTTCCTCACTTTTGGAGAAAACCAAGACAGATTTGGCAAGATGGTCAGCTTTACCCATCTCACTGGCGGGGCGAATTAACACAATTAAAATGGCAGTTTTGCCTAAATTTATGTATGTTTTTCAAATGGTCCCCCTTTTTCTTCCTAAGGTGTTCTTCAGTAAGTTGGATGGATTAATATCTTCATTTATTTGGAATCAAAAGTGCCCAAGGATTAGCAAGTCTAAATTGCAATGCTCTAAATCTGAGGGTGGTCTTGCCTTGCCTAATTTTTTGTATTATTACTGGTCAGCAAATATTGTTAAACTGTCTGTCTGGCTACATACATTCAGAGAAGGCAGAGGACCTCTTTGGTCCACTATGGAACTTACCTCGGGTTTTCCAGCTTCACCTGTATCATTTATGAGTGCCTCTCTGCCAATAACTGAAAAAATGAGCTTCACAAACCCAGTGGTCAAAAACACACTGAATATCTGGCTCCAATGCCGCCACCATTTTGAGTTCAAGCAAGCGCTAATTTATTTTGATTATTTTATTTTTGATTATTTTGAATTACTCTATTCATCCCTCACCGGGGAAATTTGTTTGCTGCACTCCTTACACCGCAGCAGGCTGCCCTTCAACGGCGCCAATGGTGGGAGAAGTGGGGGCTAGGTGTCTTCTCCAAGGACCCTAGACGTGCTCTCCGTGGGACGCGAACCCGCGACCTTCTGGTCCGCGGGCGAACGCGCTAACCACGCGGCCACCGTCTCCACCAATTACCTCAAATTATGCACCAATTACCTGAAATCCATTCTTCCCGCCTGCCTTGAATGATCCTGGTTTCAAAGTCTGGCGTAGTAAAGGTATAGTGTTTTTTATGGATTTATTTGCAAGTGGTTCATTTATGTCCTTTGAAAACATCTGTGCAAATTTTGATATTTCTAAGAAGCATTTCTTCAGATACTAACAGGTCCGCAGCTTTGTAGGAAAACATTTCCCCACATATCCAACACAATCATCTCCTGGTCCTTTAGAAAACTGCCTGCAGCCTCGACCCATCACCAAAAGTCATATTTCCAAAATATATGAACAATTGCATCACATTAATCCTACTTCATTAAACCATTTGAAAGACTCTTGGGAACAGGATTTAAATCTGGAGATTCCAGAAAAAATCTGGAACAGAAGTATCACCCGCATACATTCAACATCTATCTGCATAAGACACAGTCTGACACAATTCAGTTTTCCATCGCTCATACTTAACAAAGGCAAGACTGGCTAAGATATTCAACAGCAGTGATGATTGATGTCCAAAATGCAACCAGTCACCTGCAACAATGGCTCACATGTTTTGGTCGTGTGCTGCTTTAGAAAAGTTCTGGGACTCTGCTTTTGGAATTTTTTCACATCTTTGTGGGAGGAAAATAGATCCCAATCCATTCACTACAGTGTTTGGAGTTCTCCCGAGCAGACAGGGCCTTAACTCGCATCAGGAGAGTGCAGTGGCTTTTCTGTCTCTCCTTGCACGGAGACTGATCTTAGTGAAGTGGAAGGACAAACAACCTCCTTCTTTTGTTCAGTGGGTCAGAGAAGCTATGATGTGTCTTCAAATTGAGTACCTAAGGTATAGTAAACGGGGCTCAATAGAAAAATATTATAAAACATGGGCACCTTTCATTACATACATTGAGGGTCTGCCATTTACATAGGGGAGAAGGTTTTATGCATTATTTACCAGTACTTATGGAGAAAGCTGCAGCTTATGTTTGTGATTTGTTTGTTTCGGGTTTGTTTGTTTTTGTTTTTTGTTTTTGTTTTATGTCTGATCCAAATATTTTACAAGTCTCAGATAGTTACCACTGGTTGACATGTTCTTTAATCATCTCTATTTTGTAACTTTATATAACTTGACTTAAAGTTTTTTTTTTTTGTGTGTGTCTGTATAAAAAATGGAAAATCTTTAAATAAAGTTTTCAAAAAAATAAAAAATAAAAACTGATAAAATGTCCTACTTAAATTAACATGGAACACAGTTGGCAGATAAGATTCTACCCACTTAATGGTGGAGATAACTTGTTTTCTTGTTTGCAAAACTTTCTCATTAACCAGGTCTTCATACAATCAGCTGGCTCAGTGTTTTCTCAGAAGCATTATTCTGATGCCAGAGCTTTTTATGTCTGCTTTTATCTCCTGTCCCTGTGTTTTTATTAGTGCCACTGACCACTGAGCTCTCTCTGAAAGAGCAGTTATCTTTAAAGAGCACTTTTAACAGTTTTCCAATATCTTATTTTTTTATTTCTTATTTTATAGACATGGGCAAAACCTGGCTATTTTTTCATCTATCAGGTTGCTTGGGATTCCCACCTCACAGCAGGAAAATTTCTAGTTTATTCTGTGCTCAGTTTGGTCTCTGTGGGGTTTAAGAACTCCTGGTTCTTGAATTTCTCCAGATACTTTGATTGCAGGGTGATTGGTGGATGGGTACATACAACTTTTCACAAAACATTTACAAGATTGGGATTCAACTCTGTCTATTTTAAAATTTTGGGTGCTGAAACTCATTTATTGAGGTGCAGAAGAGAAAATTTTCTTACAATCCCCTTTTCCACTCCCTGCAGTGAACCTGATAGCCACGCTGTAATGAGGATGTTGCAAGGTTTTAGATGTGGGCGGAAGGTTCATCATAAACAACGAGCTGCTGTACCCTGGTGTGCAGTGTGTGAGCGGTATTTGTGTAATTCAGTTCCTACCTCTTCACTCATTCACTGCCAGCAGATAATTGTGCAGAACCAAAATGAGCAGAAATTTAAGACCGTGCTGCAGCAGAAAACTTTGCTGCACAAAAAGGATGGGCTAATAAGACTGGACATAATAGGCAAGATGTTCAAGAGGATTAAATGCAAAGATTTCGGAGCCTAAAGCCTTTTGGAGATGAATGATAGTGTCCATTTAATGTTGTGTAGTCTTTAGGTTTTCTGTTTTAGTTTACATTTGTTGTACTCATGCTTGTTCACTGTAGCTGAGATGATGGGTAAATAAAACCTACGTGCATTTTCTCCATGTTCCTTACATCATTAGTGCAGGTCTATTCAGTCTGCTTTGATTTTAGAAACCAACCATGCATCCATAAAGATTTTTTTTTCAGCTCTAATTTCAGATTCTCTTTTGACTTTAAGCTTTAATCTCCATCTTTGTCACTGTCATGTCGCTTGTGCTTCTTTTCCCTTTCGTTAACAGGGAGCTTCCATCTGTAACTCCTCCTGTCTTTATTTGCCTTCATCTCAAATCTCCTACAACATTTCCTGGTACATTTTATTCCCTTTAAGATCACTCAGGCTAGAGAAGATTTTTAAAAAGTGTTTCAGAGTTGCCATCTGTCTTACATGAGCAAACTTTTTCTAAAAGTTGTGATGTGTGTGCTGATGTCTGGAAAAATAACTTCCTCCTAGAGTTGGGTGTGGGCTCTTTGTTTTGTTGGCTATCAGCCAGCCTGTGTGTGTGTGTTTGGGTTTCTCGAGGGTCTTAAACAGCATTCTAGAAGAAAGTTCTGTCGTCGTTATGGTTACACTCAGTTTCCGCGGACATCCTGGCAAGTCTGTTTCCACAATCACCATGACAACGGTCCAACTTCTCAGCTTCCACTCAAAGCCGAGAGGCGGGTTTCAAAAACCTCAAAACACTAACAACACAAACATATTGATTTGATCTAACTTGTTTGTCCTGACAGTACCTTCAGAGGGAACCTGAGTTAGAAGTTTCTTGTTTGTAGATTCAATATACTGTAAGTTTTAATGATCCCATGAAGGAGAAACATATTTCTGTACAGTATAGAAAATATCTATCTTTCCAGTTTCTGAACTGTTTGTGTAACACTGCATTGTCGGGGTGCTGGAGTTTTTCCCAGATCGTTTCAGGCAGGAAGCGGCGTACACTATGAACAGGTCACCAGTCTGTTTTGGGGCCAAACAGAGACAATCACCCACTCACATACTCATTCCTAGGGGCCATTTCCCAGTGATCAATAGTTCAACATATGTTGTTTTGGAGATGGTTACAATCTGGAGCACTCTGTGAGAACACTGAAAGACCAGCTTTCCAAAGCATACCCTGACTTGTACTCAAATCAGCAAATTTCTTGGTCTAATGCAACAGTACAGCGTACAGCCCTAAAGAAAATGAAGGAATTAAAATCACCATCTTTGGACCGAAGAGTTGCTGGTCTTGCCTAAGTGTCCCCGGAGAAGACATCTAAACTCCAGTTATTCCAACCACTCGCACCATCCTGGCTGCCTGCTGTGGTGCAATGCAGCACAGTAATTTCCCTTAAGGAATCAATAAAGTATGATTATTATTTTTATTATTCTACTTATTACACTTTTAACATGAAAACACTACACCAAGTGTGTATAGCTACATCATACTTAACATGCAGTAATGGTGGAGGAATGGGATCAAATTAAGCCTATGTATAATAAGTAGTGTGCATAAAAAAGTAGTGGTTATAAAGTGTCCTCTTGTGACATCATGATGCGCCCATAAAGTCTTAACCACTACTTAGATAATGACCTATGACAGCATCTGTATATGAAGACTGTGCAGCATTATTTCTCATGATTAAGGGAACTTGGATTTCCAATACGAGCAATAAGGATAAGGCTTCATTAAAATGTGATTGTAATGGCAACTATTTGACAACAGAAAATGATTCATGACTCATCAGAAAATTGGACAAATATTGACTGTAACAGGGAAAAAAAGCAAAGTTTTTGTTCACAGAGATTAGTTTTGATCTCCTCAGGTATCAAACCCTCCAAACAAAAAAAAAAATTTTGCGTTTAATGATGTTGCTTCACTATATTGGTATAATTTGTCGACCATGTTACTGTGTTTTTAAAAAATCTCTCCTGAGTTAATATTTTAAAGTTTGCACTTGAGTCTGATTTGCATGCTGTTCAAACTTTTGGAAGACGTTCTGCTGCTATCAGAGACAAACTCTTGTGAATTGGACTGACAAGTTTGGATTGAGGTCGGTAAATTATTAATGCTTTGAGATCTTTAGACAAGCAATTAATAACTGAGATAGCCCTTTGCGTGCATGCCAGTCTGACATAAAATGTGTTTGGTAATGGAGAATGATGAGCGGTGTTCTGATTTAAAGTCTGATGATGTAACCACATCTTCACAGCTATTCGTCCTCTTCATTCTTTAAACATCGATTGCTCTTGAGAGTCCATTCATTTTTATAAATGGTCATTAAGAAAACTATTTTTTTTACCCAAAAAAGTACTGCTTTGAAATCAGCTGTGATTGTCTTTGGTTTTATATCTAGGACAGTTTTTAAATAATTTGTAGAAGGACGTGAACACAAGTTAACTTCTAAGTTTGTGTTCTCGGCTTCTTCCTCTGACCTCTGTGACTACGTTATTTCCAAAACCTTTTATTGAGATTATGTTAATTTGCTGAGCAAATTGATTAAACATCATGTATAAATCATTAGGTCTAAATACTCTTCTTCTTTTGGCATTTCTCTCCAGGGATCGCCACAGCAAGTCAGTTTCTTCCATCTAACCCTATCTGCTGCATCCTTTTCAGTCACACCAACTATCTTCATGTCTTCATTCCCTGCATCCATAAACCTCCTCTTTGGTCTTCCGCTAAGCCTTTTCCTGGTGGTTCCAGACCCAGCATCCTTCTTCCGATGTACTCTCTCTCTCCTCTGCACATGTCCAAACCATCTCAGTCTGGCCTCTCTGACTTTATTTCCAAAACCTCTAACGTGCTGTTCCCCTGATATACTCATTTCTAATCCTGTCTATCCTGTTCACCCCCAGAGAGATCCTCAGCATCTTCATCTCTGTTTCCTGTCTTTTCCTCAGTGCCACTGTCTCTAGACCAAACAGCATGGCTGGTCTCACCACGGTTTTGCACACTTTCACTTTAATTTTGGCTCCAACTCTTCTATCACATATCACGCCTGATATTTTTCTCCACCCGTTCCAGCCTGCATGCACACGCTTCTTCACTTCTTCCCACACTCTCTATTGCTCTGGACTGTTGATCCTAGGTATTTAAAATCTTCCACCTTCTTTATCTCTTCTCCCTGTAACTTCACTTTTCTATTGGGGTCCCTCTCATTAGGTCTAAATAAAAGTAGTTGAATTGATGATTGACCTTGAAAACCATTACTTTCTCATTTCTCTCAGTTTGAATATACAGTATATTTTTCTTCATAACTTGTTTTTTTACCTCATCAGACATTTTTTTGTCCCATGATCAGAATAGAAATGAGTTGTTAGCAGTTTTCCGGAAATACCCTCAGAATACCCCCGGTTTCCTGTAATACAATACCCGCCTGTCTCTGGATTTATTGATTAGTGTTGTAATGCTTGAGTGGCTGCAGTTTTTAAGCTGGTTTAAATCGTGCTCCAGAGTGTCATGCTTTTTACATTGTCAACAAATTATATTTTCCAATTCTATTGATTATATATGAGGATGTAGCCAGGAGATTGTAGTAGTGCTGGTTCGGAGACGAACAGTCTGAACTTAAGTTTTAATACGTTCGATAGACAGAAATCCCATCGTAAATATTTGTCCTTATAAATTAGTCACAGAGAAAATGCAAAAATTTAATTAATTATTCATTTTGCATTTGTTAATACTTAACATTGACCCAGAGCGTAACTTTAAAGGAGTTATATACCACTAAAACATCACCAGGATAACATTTGAAGTAGTTTTAAAAGGCAAAAATGGATAAAAACAAAGTAAAAATGAAGTTATTCTCTATTTAATTCACAACTAACCCTTTCTGGCCCATTGACACGACCCAACGCCTACCCTGCCTTACAGTTAGTTCCACCACCCACCACATCTTTCTCGACTTTTTCTCTCAGTGATTCATGATTCATTCTGTTTCCATGCACAAAGTTAGGGTTATGTGGAATATGTTTGTACAGAAGGTGAGAAAAACAATTATTTATTCAGACACAGAGTTTAACGCCTCCTCATTTATTCAGCATTGGTATTTGTTTCTGTCCGAAAATAAAAAGCTGCTCTGTTTTGGTAAATTTTTAAAAGGATTTTTCTCCAACTTTGGACATAAATGGTTGGTGACACGAAAGGCTAAAGGAACAAACAACATGGTCCTTTTCTCATTTCTCTTTTTTTCTCCTTAACCTTTAAGGTTTGCACTTTTCATTACAGCCTGTTGTGTTTACATTTCTTACATGTTTTTTTTTACATGCTTCTCTACATTCCAGCCATCCTTCACTAAATCTAATGAATATTTTACATAAGAAACTATTAATAGCTGTGATCATTCCTCTGCTTCATCCGTCATGCTCAGATTTCTCATCTGCGCAGACATGTTTTGTTTTTTTATTAGATTTTATGCACTTTTTAACATTAGTTTCTTAAAATATTGCCACCCTTTGAAGTTTAAGCAAAATCAATTTTTTATTATGCAACAAAAGTAAAGTAAATTCTGCTGAATGGTGGACATACATTGTAATTTAAGTGCAGAGATTTTGTGCTATATGAGGCGAGATAATTCCATACGCAGCAGCACAGCAGTGTCTTACCACAAGAGTGCAATTAGTAAGTGACACAATGTGCTTAGACACCAACCGCACAACCATCGCCACAGAAACAGGGTGGATGATTCTCTGCTTAGCATGACAGAACATCCCATCCGCTTGTGATCATACATTTATAGAACGTGTCATTGGTGAAACAGGCTGAAAAGATTCTCTGATGACGTTATTTTAAACTGTATCAAACTAGACCGAACAGCAGCAAAACACCTGATCCCACAAGATGAAGGGAATAGGAGGACATGTCCAGGTAGTGAGGTTTTGAGCATGAAGTGAGTAACAAGATTTAAGAACTTCTTTCTGTCAATAATATTAAAATACAAAAAAGCCGCCCCGAAAAATAGAAGTCAAAATCCAAACCTGAATCCAATTGAGAGTCTGTGGAAAGAACGATAAACTGGTGTTAACAAACGCTCTCTAGCCAACTTCAGCGAGTTTGAGCTGTTTTGGAAGAAGAAATGGTCAAAGATTTCAGATTCTTATTATGTAAAACTGATAGAGACATATCCCAAGGTTGTGCTACAAAGTATCAACTTACGAGAGCTGAATCTAAGATATTTTTCTTATTCAAGTGAATCTTTTTCTTAATGAGGGAAATGTTAGTTACCTTTCGTTGAAACTGGAATATTGATGGCATAATATATGCAAACTTGCACGTTTTACTAAAGTAAAAAAACATTGGATGTGCTAAAAATTCCTTACAAACTTTCACTGGTAATCTATTCCTCCAAGTGGTTGTGCTACCTCTGTTCCACTAAGTGGCTGTTCCAGCTCCACCCAACTCTGCACTACCGAGCAGCTATTTTGAAGTTCTCTCTTGCACTTCAGAGCTCTACCTGACATACAAATTTTGTCTCACACCTGGTTGGGGAACATCTTGGAATCCTCCTGGGTGAGGGAAGCCTGGGTTTGACCCGGTCCGGAATAAGCAGAAGACAACAGAATGTATTATTAATTCAATTTTCAATTCAATTTTATTTGTAGAGCTTTTTCTTCTTTCTGAATCTGCAATTTGAAGCCCATTGCGACAAAAATTCTGTGATTTTGTCTTTACAAATTAAATTGAATACATTTTCAAGCCCAAGTTTTCAGTTGTAATTTGTTAGAAAAGTTTGCAATGTGGGAATAATGTTCAAAAATGGTAGAAACTTCCAAAAAGTTGATTTCGCATCATTTTCCGTCTTTAGACACTTGCTCACGACACCGTGTAAATCTTGCGATTTATTTTTAGTACGACGACTTTGTTTGTCTTCTTTTACTCACTATAATTTTTTGTTTCCATTTTTGGTCGATTTGGCTTTGGGATGAGTTTTATTGGTTTTGTCTGTGTGTGCGTGAGAGAATGATTAAGCTGTTTGTGTGTGTTTATTCTGCAGTAAAATTGGACCTTGAAGATATCAATGATGTAATCAAAAGCAACAGCAGCATGTTTCATTATTTCTATTTTATGTAACAAAAGATAAATATCAGCTTTAGTTTCCGAGGTAGCATGCAGCCCTGCGGTGAAAGAGTTCCCAAATGATCAATGTTTCATTTCTAATTATCACAAGTTACAAACTTGAATCCTTTTCAAAAGCAATTAAAAAAAATTATGGCCTGATAATTTACTGTCTTTTAATCAGCTTTTTTTTTTTCTTAGAATAAAAACGGTAAATTTTAAATTCATTATGTTCTCTTCCTGCTTTCATGTACAGGTCTAAGTTTAGAAGATACATTATAGCACTTTATTTTCTACTCTTTTATTTTATTTTTTAATGGATAAATAAACTGATTAGAAAACTTCAGAACAGCAAGAAAGTGTGGGGTTGGAGTCATGGAATAGGGCGAGGCTTGAAATATTGGCCTTTCTGTGTGGAGTTTGCATGTGTATGTGTGGATTTACTGCAGGTACTCTGGTTTCTTCCCACTTTCCAAAAACCTTGTTAAGTTGATTGGCCGCTTCAAAACTGGACCAAGGAATGAGTGTGTGGATGGCTGCCTGTTCGGGGTGTATCCTGCCTCTTGCCTGAAATCAGCTGGAATAGGCTGCAGCACTTCCTGTGACCCCATTAGGGATAAGCAGTTCAGATGACTAAACCAAAAAAATGTCTAAAATGCTGAACAAATAGTTGTGATTTTTATTTGTAATTCCAAGGTAACACAGCAATCTGCAATAAAAGGAAAAAGTTGATGTTCTCGTTGGCTGGTTTTAACTGCGTACACCGCACAAGTTGAACTGCGTAGATGTGTATGCATGCATGCATGCGTGTGTGTTGCCTGCAGGCAACCATGCAGACTGCTTCCCATTGAATTACAATAATGGGCTGGTAATGGGCCTCAGTGAGCTGTTAAAGGGTGATGGGGGACTAAAACACGCTAAAGGTCAATGAGCTGCTCTGGAGCCCATACACTCTTCACAGTCTGCGGCTCGGATGCTTTTACAATACAATCAGCACTAATGGTTGAAGCGTGAGCTAAAATAGTTGTTCAGCTTATCGTTCTGGGGCGATTTTAGAACAAGAGACATTTGTGAAAATAAACTTTATAAAGTCGTTATACTTAAGCAAATAATTTGGTTGCACCTGTTTCTGTGCTGTGTATCCTAAATGAATAAAAAAAAAATCCAATATGATGAGACAACACATGTTCGAAGGGTGTTTCATGCAAGATTAACTTTTTAAACATTCAATCCACATCAAAAACACACCTTTAGGGGTTCTATATCAGTCATGCATGTTTGAGTAATTTGCAAGTTCTTCCACCTGGTTGTTCTTTGCCACTCCTTTTGTTCTCACACTCTTAACATTAGCAGGAAGTGTTTTGCTACACCTGCCTTGCTCTCACTCCCTTTCCATTTTTATCTAAATTTACCAAAATAAGAACAGTTAGCCGCGTGTTCCGGCTGATTTAAGACGAGAGGCAGCATACACCCCGGACAGGTCTCCAGTTTGTTGCAGGTCCACACACAACCATCCACACACACACTCACTCCTAGGGGCAATTTTATAGTAGCTAATCAACCTAACATGCATGTTTTGGAAAGTGGGAGTACCCGGAGAAAACCCACACCCAGAGAAAACCCACACATACACGGGGAGAACTGCAAACTCCACACAGAAAGGCCAGTGTTTCAAACCTCGTTCCCCTCGGAACTCAAACCCCAGCCTTCTTGATATGAAGGCACCACTGTGCCACCCACTAGGTGATTGTAGTAATATTAATTATTGTGTCGTTTTAATTTGTCTGGCAGCAGCTAGGAAGCTCATAAAACCTGCAGGACACCGGTCTTTGAAATCCAAATTGAGGACCAGGTTCAGACACTACTCCACTAAAAAAATCACATAAAAATTCAGATGATAATTGGGAATCTGCCCCAAACATAAATTACAAACCAACAGAGGTGTCAAAAGTACCAACATTTTCTAGAAGTATAAATACCGAGTTAAAAAACTACTTTAGTAGAAGTATCAACTCAAGTTTTCTACTTAAGTAAAAGTAAAAAGTAACCTATTTTAAAACTACTTAAAGTAAAAAAAGTAAAAGTAATTTTCAGAAAAAAAGGAATTTTGTTAACAAAAGCGTATGAACATATTTTTTTAACTATTATCACATGCTTTAAGGAGCAGAAAATATGATAATAAATGAAAGTGTTGTGGTGAAACTTTATGAATCAGAAACATTTATTTCTTAATAATCCTTATTGAAAATCGATTAATGAACACAATCAAATGTATTAACATAAGCAGGGCATTATGTAACGTCCCTTCAGCTACCAAGCTTCACTCTGCATCACCTAATTTAACCAACTTCAGCAGACACAAACACACTCAATGTAAAAAAATAAATAAATAAATGAAAATAAAATAACCAAAAGGCTTTTTCAAGCCTTGAAGGCAGCTAGTTTTCAAAGTTCTTTGAGGCAATACTGAGTAGTCTTTAACAAGTTGGTAAGCATGGGAGTGCCACATACAGCCTGGGAAGCTTTTTCCAGGTAGGAGGGGCTGGATTATCATACTAATGACGTAAAATTATCGTATTTTACAAAAATATTGTACACCCAGTAAAACCACGCCCATTGACAAAATAACTCCCTTTACATGCACTCGTAAGGCAGTGGGAGTGAAGGAAACACACAGGAGGCAAAATCCTTGGATTCTTTTTCTAAAATTTTAAGAACTGTAAAAATGAAAAAATAACCAGAGATATAAGATTTTAAGAAACCCATAAAGAAACCAGTAGGGGCGGGACTTAGGAGACGGTATATATAAATTTATATATAAACATATCTACATATATATGTGTACATATAAGGTTTTTTTTTAATGTTAACCCAAACATCTACATGATACAAAATCTAAGCGATGTGTAGTTTTAATCTCCTCAGTCAGTCTTTATAAACTAATCAATAACATTTTGGATGCTTTTAAGCACAAATACTTCATCCACTACTATTTATGGATTAATCAGTTCAATTAGCTTTGTTTCTAAAGATAAAATAGTGCGTCACAGATCAAAGTTATTTTTATAAAAATACCATCTACAACATTTTCAGCAAAGACGTTTACAATAACCGCAGACTGAAAATAATAATAATAAAATATTTCTTTGCTGTTGTTTTTTTTTTAAAAAAACCCTGATAATTCAATCAAAGTTCAGTGTTGCAGCATCAGAAACACTATGATTTCCGAGCCCGCAACAAGTCTTAAACACGCAAACTAACGTTCCTGCTCTTTCAAAGACTGTGGGCGGGCCTACTCGGCCCAAAGTAATGATTGACTGGACCTTTCAGCCAATCATTCATCTGTTCCTTTGTTTGATGCATTCAGGGTTCATAAAAAAAAAAAACTCCGACAAACAGTCGCGGCTTTTTAACGGTGACAAAATGGAGAAAGTAGCGACTACTTTTTATAAAATTAACGACGTAAAAGTACAGATAATTGCATAAAAATGTAGTGAGTAAAAGTAAAAAGTAGACAAAAAAATAATTACTTCGTTAAAGTAAAGATACCGAGATTTTCTACTTGAGTAAGGTAACGAAGTAGTCTTACTTCGTTACTTGACACCTCTGCAAACCAAATAGTATTTTTTTATAGATTCCTCTAGCTTTTGAAAACTTTCCACTTGCCCACTTCTTAATAAACTCCACCCCCTCTATTTCTCTCCTGCTCAAAGTTGTACTTTTTCTTCTCACTTTTCAATTGTTTTCTTCTCTTCCAAACAATTCATTAAGTCAAGAAAACTCATGTTTTTTTCTAGCTTGATTAACCTTCTCTTTTTTAAAATAATGATTGGTGATGGACGTGTGTTTGTAGGAAATACACATTTCTTAATGTGTCTAAATCTTTGTGCACACTTTGACATGTCTGATGTCTAAAACTGTATGTACATGGAATTAGTTTAACTCAGGGTCTTTTGTAGTTTTGAAAACCTATTGAGTTTGTCTGTGACTGTCTTTGTAAATCTGCAGTGTCTTTAAAAATGTCTGTATCAATTTTCTTGAAAATTCTTTCTGAAATCACTCACTAATTCAGATGACACTGAGGTTCTTTGATAGTTCTAGTCTTGTGTAAATCCCCGTGTTGGGGATTTGAGTCTTCTTTTTATGCCTTAATTTAAGTTTAAATTGTGTTAAAACTTTCCTTTTCTTTTAAATACTATCAAATGCATCTTGGTAAAAACATAAAATATGTCTGTTGTCATGGAAATTAGACTGTTGTCATGGAAAATAGTCACTTTTTTAATCCAAATTAGATTTTTTTTCTCCGATTTCTGTTGTTCGCATAATATGCTACTTTTGTCGTTTTCCGCTTATCCGGGGCTGGGTCACAGGGGCAACTACTGTGGTGTAAAATTGGTTACACAGTGTACAGTTTGTACAATTACAAAAATCGTTGGTATATATTTTTCTGTTTTAATGAGCTTCTACTAAGCACAAATATGTCTATATTAAGCCATTTCTAAATCACATTTAGGCCCAAACTAAGTTTATGCATCTGGACTTCCAAAAATTTAAGCAAAACATTTTTTTTAATTAAACTTGTTCGACTCTATAAGTTGAATTAAAAAAAAAAATAACAAGGACATTGATAAAGTTCTGATAACTTCTAGAGTTTGACAACTTTTGATGTAAATTTGCTGTTATTTGTCGTTCAACAGACTTTGACACAGTTAAATGATGTATTTTGAAAAGTTAATAAAGTTTTTTCACAAAGCAATTCTTTTTCCTCAACAACAACATAAAAAAAATCAAATGTTGGTTATTAAAAGTTGTAAGCACACTTTTAAAGTGGACATTGTGGGTGCTTTTCATTCAGCTAATTCCAAACCTCGGTCCCTTCAGGGGGCCAACTGTGTTTTCATTATACATTCTTTAATCTTCGTCGAACAAGTTTACGCAGTATATGCTAGTCTAGTTTTTACAATGTGTGTTTGTTTTTACTAGTAACACATTTTCTACATTTACCGCTAATACAAAAGTTGAGTTAGTGATGTCTGTCAGTAGCGGGGGTTCACTGTGATTGTCTGTCCCACATTTTTAATAAAAGTTAGCATTGAAGCGCAACTGTGCCACAGATGAGCATTTAGCTTTGCTGTTGACATGTGCAGAAATATGCAGAAGTTTGTTGCTACAGCAGTTCTCACATTCTGCACGTGGATAACCAGTACGTCTGTTTTTGGCCAGACAGCTAAAAGTTTGAATGATTTTAATATGCAACAGTCTCATCTGACTTTATTTCAATTGGATGCTTGTTATGTCTTTGATTGAAGTATATGTCAGAGTGAGACCTCTGTCTCTTCTAAGATCTTTTATAGTTTGCTAAAGTAACAGCAGAGTGAGAGGTCTCGAAAATAGTAGATCTAGCATGAGTCTGAAATTGAAACCACGGAAGTAGACTGCGCTCAAAACTTGTTAAAACCTGGGATAACTTTAGTCTTTGTAAGTATTTTTTGTGTTTATGTGCTTTGTTTGCATGCTCAAGATTGTATTTCATTTGATAACGTGTGAATCGCGTCTTATGTAGTAAGCCACTTAGGATGTGGGCGCGCATGTTTCAAGCTAAGCTAACGCGCGCATGTTTCAAGCTAAGCTAACGTGTGTTTGATCATGGAGACTCAGCGTTTTGTACAGCTTATAATGCACTTCTTTTGTTTGTTTTGTTTCAGTTACTATTATCACGTACATATATATACGTACATATATGTATAATCCTGTGAAGAACAGAGTCTACATAAACAAGAAAAGCAAGCCTTGTGTGGGAGTCTCTTTTTTTCATTGGAAGAGTTAGCTGGCTGTCTAGCTGCACACAGTCACGTGTCGTGAGGACAGCACAGTAAAAAGACTTAAATAGAAGAAAAAAGACTTCTATACGGCGGGTTAAACAACACTGAGCTACACAGTCAACATGAGTCTACGCTCAGGTAAGAATTACTTGAGAGATTATGAATCACAGTTCGAGCCAGAGGCAAACTCAGAGCAGCAAGCTGATGACCAGGCTGCTACCAATCACCCGGTTCCTGCAGACCAGCTGTCGCCTGAGAGGCAGCCGTCAGAGAGGCCGCAGCATTCACCTCCACACAGCGTCAGGTCCAGAGCCACCAGCAGACGGTCGCACACCACAGCAGCTTCAAGTGTGTCAGCCACAAAAGCATACGCCAAAGCCCAAGCAGCAAAGGCCCAGCTCCGTTTCGCAGAAAAAGAAGCTAGTTTGATGAGACAAAAAGCAGATTTGGAGGCAGATTCGGCGAGACAAAAAGCAGATTTGGAAGCAGACTCGATGAGACAAAAGGCAGATGCGGCGAGACAAAAAGCAGATTTGGAAGCAGATTCGATGAGACAAAAAGCAGTTTTGGAAGCAGATTCGGCGAGACAAAAGGCAGATTTGGAGGCCAGTCTCCATGTTTTGAAGTGTGAAAAGGAGATAGCAGCAGCTGAGGCAGAAGCTGCAGCCTATGAAGAATTAGAAAGTCAGAGCGGGGAGTCAGACCCAGAACTTCCTATTACAGGTGAGACGTTAAATGCAGTACAACGCACAAGTGATTATGTGGAACAACAATGTAAGCTAAAGGCGCTACCTAGCGCTACACATGATAGCACAAATTTTCAAATGCCAAGTCGATCAATAATAACAAAAGAAACTCATGTCCAGTCCCCAATGAAAAACGATGTTAAACATGAGTACATACCAGAAGCTGTTCCAACCAGCACATTCTCACTCAAACCCCAAGCTCACACCTTTTTGCCTACAAGTCACAACCAAATAGAGCAAAACAGCGTACAAGATTTTGCAAAATATCTCATCCGCAAAGAAATAGTTAGCACTGGCTTACTCCAATATGATGACAGACCCGAAAACTATTGGGCATGGAAAGTCTCATTCACGAGTGTTACTAAAGACTTGAATCTGTCCCCAAGAGAAGAGCTAGACTTGCTTACAAAATGGTTAGGGCCAAAATCTTCAGAGCAAGCAAAAAGGCTTCGCGCAGTACACACCCTCAATCCCACTGCAGGTGTAAAAGTGGTATGGGAGCGTCTAGAGGAATGTTATGGCTCCTCAGAAGTCATTGAGGATGCACTGTTAAAAAAGTTGGAGGAGTTTCCAAGGCTGACAAACAAAGAGAGTGGCAAATTAAGGGAGCTGGGTGACATCTTGTTGGAGTTGCAGTGTGCTAAGTCTGATGGTACACTGCCAGGTCTTGCATATCTAGACACGGCTCGAGGGGTTAGACAAATAGTTGAAAAACTCCCCTTTAACATGCAGGAGAGGTGGACCACTGTAGGTACACAGTATAAAGAAGTCAATAGGGTGTCATTTCCACCTTTTTCTGTCTTTGTGCAATTTGTACAGCAACAAGCAAAAATGAAAAATGACCCAAGTTTTTCCCCATCCAGCTGCAGCAACCAAGTTACCACACGCAATGAAAAGTCCATTCCATATAATCGGAAAGCTACTGTTGCAGTACACAGAACGGAAATTGAGGAAAGAAAACAAGGGAGTTTTGAACAGAAGAAAATCGAAGAACCAGATCGTCTGTGTCCAATTCATAAGAAGCCACACCCTCTGAAAAAATGCAAGTTATTCAGAGACAAATCAATTGAGGAACGACAGGCTTTTCTGAGAGAGCATCGTATATGCTACAGGTGTTGTGGGTCTGTGCAACATATAGCCAAAGATTGTAAAGTAGCAGTAAAGTGTGTTGAGTGTGACAGTCCAAAACACTTGTCAGCACTCCATCCGGGTCCCACACCTGTCCCAAAAGATGACACCTCAAAGAATGTAGATGCTAAGGAGGACTCAGAAGACCATCCTGCAGTAGTCTCCAAGTGCACAGAGGTATGTGGACAAAGTGACAGCCCACGCTCATGTTCAAAGATCTGTTTGGTGAAAGCATATCCAGAAGGTCAAAAGGACAGAGCTATAAAAATGTATGCAGTGATTGACGAACAGAGCAATAGGTCCCTGGCTAGGACGGACTTTTTCAACCTGTTTGGAATAAAAAGTGCACCTGTGCCATACACGCTGAAAACATGCTTAGGAAAAGCTGAAACTGCAGGTAGGAGAGCAGAACATTTTGTAGTAGAGTCCATGGATGGAAAAACAAATGTCAAACTGCCTCCTTTAATCGAGTGTGATTCAGTGCCGGACGAAAGATCTGAAATTCCTTCACCTGAGATTGCTAAGCACCATCCACACCTTCTCCCTATTGCAAGCAAAATCCAACCGGTCGATCATCATGCTCCTATTCTCCTTTTGCTGGGAAGGGACCTCCTCAGCATTCATAAAGTAAGAGAACAGATCAATGGACCAAATAACGCACCATACGCCCAAAGGTTAGACTTGGGGTGGGTTGTGATAGGGGAAGTGTGCTTGGGCAAAACTCACAACACAACAGAAGTCAACGTGTACAGAACACACATGCTAGACAACGGACGGACTACTCATTTTGAACCATGTCCAAACGTCTTTGCAGTGAAAGAGGACTATGTCAAGCAGCCCCAGCAAAGCACACCTTTAATCTCAAATAGTGTGGACATTAAAGGCAACACACACAAGCTAGGTCAGTCTGTGTTTGAACGTACAGAGTCAGATGACAAGGTGGCACTGTCTATAGATGACAAAAACTTTCTAACAATAATGGACAAGGCGGTCCAACAAAACAAAGAAAACACCTGGGTCGCTCCATTGCCCTTTCGCTCTCCAAGGAGGAGACTCCCAAGCAACAGAGTTCAAGCCTCAAAACGTCTATACTCACTCAAAAAGACGTTAGAAAAGAAACCAAAAATGAAAGATCACTACATCCGATTTATGCAGAAAATGTTGGATAACGATCAAGCTGAACTCGCTCCACCTCTGCCCGAAGGTAAAGAACACTGGTATCTGCCAACGTTTGGTGTATACCACCCGCAAAAGCCAGATCAAATACGTGTTGTTTTTGATTCTAGTGCAGAGTGTGAAGGAACATCCCTGAACCAAGTGCTACTCAGTGGACCTGATCTGAATAATTCTCTGTTAGGAGTGCTGTTACGGTTCAGAAAAGAGCCAATAGCCCTGACAGCTGATGTTCAACAAATGTTTTATTGTTTTGAGGTGTGTGAAGATCACAGAGATTATCTGCGCTATCTCTGGTTTGAGGACAATGACGTCACAAAAAATGTGGTCGAATATCTGATGAAAGTGCATGTTTTTGGGAATAGCCCATCACCCGCTGTTGCCATTTACTGCATGCGGCGGGCAGCAAGCGAAGGTGAGCTGGAACATGGCTCAGATGCCAGACGGTTTGTTGAAAGACAATTTTATGTAGATGACGGGCTCACTTCAGTCGCCACACCTGAACAAGCAGTTGACCTGTTAACAAGAACACAAAACATGTTAGCAGAGTCCAATTTGCGACTACACAAAGTTGCCTCCAACTGCAGCCTCGTTATGGAAGCATTCCCTGCAGACGATCTAGCAAAGGACTTGAAAGAATTAGATCTTGGTGTAGATCCACTTCCTGTTCAAAGGAGCTTAGGACTATGTTGGAACCTGCGAACTGACAGCTTTACTTACCTTGTATCCAATGAGACAAAACCATTCACACGTAGGGGAGTACTGTCAACTGTCAATAGCTTGTATGATCCGTTGGGTTTTGCAGCTCCTATAATCGTGCAAGGCAAAGCGCTACTCAGAGAACTTTCAACTGAGGAGAGCGACTGGGACGCACCTCTTTCCCCAGAAAAAGAGGACGCATGGATCTCATGGAGAAACTCACTGAAAACTCTAGAAGATCTCCAAATCAAAAGGTGTTACAGTTCAGGTTCTTTAGGTGAAATGAAAACTAATGAACTCTGTATTTTCTCAGATGCGTCTACTGTAGCTATAGGTGCGGTAGCTTACCTGCGCTCTTTAGACACTCAAGGCAAGTATCAAGTAGGTTTAGATGTGTTCGGGCCGTGGACTGTAGTCACACGTCGCACTAGAGGTGGCAGTGCTCTGAACAAACGGTGGGCCGTCATTTTTTCATGCATGACATCAAGAGCTGTACATATCGAGCTTATTGAAACCATGTCTACAGACAGCTTTATAAATGCACTGAGGAGATTTTTCTCTATTCGAGGCCCAGCCAAGCTCTTGCGCTCAGATAGAGGCACAAATTTTGTGGGAGCTTGTAAGGAACTAGGCTTAGACACCGACAAATCCGCAGTGGGAAAATACCTTCAAGAAAAGGGTTGTTCATGGACATTTAACCCCCCACATGCTTCCCATATGGGTGGGTCCTGGGAACGTCTCATAGGAGTAGCTAGGCGTATCCTTGATGCGATGTTACTTCAGAACTCTCAAATATGTCTGACACATGAGGTTTTGAGTACGTTTATGGCCGAGGTAATGGCTATTATGAATGCGAGACCTCTTGTCCCAATATCTACAGATCCAGACTGTCCGACAATCTTAACTCCAGCAATGCTACTAACACAAAAATCAAGCACGGTGTCTGCTCCATCGGGGAACTTTTCTTCTGGGCAGTTGTTTGGAAAACAATGGAAACAGGTACAGTTGCTAGCAGACACGTTTTGGAAGAGATGGAAAGGCGAATATCTGTCTACACTACAGAAGCGCACAAAGTGGACTGAAAACCAACCAAATGTCAAAGAAGGAGACATTGTGTTGTTAAAAGATCCTCTAGCCCACAGGAATGAATGGCCTATGGGACTGATAGTTAAGACTCTACCCAGTAGTGACAAGAAGGTTCGTAAAGTGGAGATACGGATCATCAAAGATGGAACTCCAAAGGTGTTTTTGAGACCAGTCTCAGAGACTGTTGTTTTGCTTTCGGAGTAAGATATTATCTATGTAAAATTTATGTTTCGATATGTGGTGATATAATATGTTTATATCAAGCGGGGAGTGTTATGTCTTTGATTGAAGTATATGTCAGAGTGAGACCTCTGTCTCTTCTAAGATCTTTTATAGTTTGCTAAAGTAACAGCAGAGTGAGAGGTCTCGAAAATAGTAGATCTAGCATGAGTCTGAAATTGAAACCACGGAAGTAGACTGCGCTCAAAACTTGTTAAAACCTGGGATAACTTTAGTCTTTGTAAGTATTTTTTGTGTTTATGTGCTTTGTTTGCATGCTCAAGATTGTATTTCATTTGATAACGTGTGAATCGCGTCTTATGTAGTAAGCCACTTAGGATGTGGGCGCGCATGTTTCAAGCTAAGCTAACGCGCGCATGTTTCAAGCTAAGCTAACGTGTGTTTGATCATGGAGACTCAGCGTTTTGTACAGCTTATAATGCACTTCTTTTGTTTGTTTTGTTTCAGTTACTATTACCACGTACATATATATACGTACATATATGTATAATCCTGTGAAGAACAGAGTCTACATAAACAAGAAAAGCAAGCCTTGTGTGGGAGTCTCTTTTTTTCATTGGAAGAGTTAGCTGGCTGTCTAGCTGCACACAGTCACGTGTCGTGAGGACAGCACAATGCTAGATTTTCTTGTTTTAATTGACAATTAACACACGTTTAAATTAGACTTTTTTTTTCTCTATTTTTACAAAAAAGTTGTTTATGTCAATTCCTATTATAAAATTTATTATTGTTATTATTTATGCTTTTTTGGCGTCTTCTACTTTTGTTCCGGTGTGTGAATTTTGTTTATTGAAACACAGCATTCAACACAAAACCTATTTTTAAAAATAATCCATCCTGACATGTTGACGACGTTTGTGTAAACATGAAATATGACTTAAGTGAAACATGACATTTTATCGTGCCAATACTTGTCCAAATAATGAATTATTGCCAGATTGCCCAGGTCAGCCAAGTTCAAAGCAGCAACTTTCTACGTGGTGACCTTTTGTGCGTACCAACATACAGGCCACCAAGTTTTTTTTTAAATACGAAATGTCCAATAGCATATTGCTGTGGATTTGTGCAGTCCTGCAGCGGATAAAATATCAGAAAAAAAGAGCAATGAGAACAACTGTTCTTTTCTCTAACATTATTGTCGCATGAATGAAACAGGCTCATATTTGTGCGATTGTTGCATTTAGGGTTTTACCAGGTCAGCGAGAGTTCACGGCACTAGAGTGCTGAACTAAATTTAGTCCACTGCTCTGTACTTTGTGTGGCCCAACAATGAGTACTCTAAAACATGCTGTTTGCACTCAATATTTCCACTGCTGCCTATAAAATAAAAGCCTTTAATTAAACCTTAAATTTTGTATTTTTAAACTAATTTGATTTACATAATTTGACATTTTTTAGTGACGATGAGATGAGCGATCACCTGCTTAACCGATTAAAATGAAATCATATTAATCAAGTCTTTTAGACTGATCTGAGTTTTGATTTAGACCATTTTTTTCTTTTGGTAGGTTTTTATCTAACAGAGATTTATTTATTTTCTAACAGAGATTTATTTTTTACACACTAATTGAGCTTCAGCTGAGAAGAAACAACCATGCGTACATTATGTGTGTGTTCTATAATTAGCCGTTGTTAGGTAACTACCACAAATTAGATGTCTGTTTTTAATTAATATGATGCATTTACAATTTCTCCTGATGGGGTTTAAAAAAACGATAAATGCTCCTTTACAACATGCTAAATTACCATGGATTTCACAATAATTAACTTTAATATTGTTAATTAGTTTGCTTAGAGCATCAGACAGGTTAGATTTTGTCTCGACTATTTATTTAAAATGTGACACGTTTTCTACTTTTTTCCTTTCTGAAGAGAAACTCAATTTTTGCTTAATCTGAGTGCTGAATAAAAATCTGTCCTGCATTCAAAACCCGATGTCGCTCACTGTCAGGATTGAAGATGTGTTCGCCTTGTTGATGTGACGTTGTAGTCTTTGGCACAAAGCCACTTAATTTCTACACATGTTACACTTAACCTCTGACTCTCACACACATGAGAAGCGTTCTGATTGGGAGGATTATTTTCCAGGTTTGCGTGACTGTGTGATGTGTACAGAACCTATTTGTGCTCATTCAGCAGACAGGCGAGTTGCCCTGTACAGCTGACTCGCTGCAGGCTCACTGATTGTCCCAAATTTGTTAAGTCGCAATGTGTGTGTGTCAAATTTTTTCAAAGCAAATTTATCACATTGTTCAACAGATTTTTTGTGTTTTGGACTTGTGATGATGTTTTGCCCAGATTTATGTTCACGTGTAACACCTAGATTTAAAGAAAACGAAACTCTGTGCTACCAAAATAGTGTTTAGTTTCGTGCTCTAAACCGCTTATCCCTAATAGGGACGAGGGGTGTGCCGGAGTCTATCCCGGCTGACTTCAGGCGAGAGGCAGGATACACCCCAAACAGGGCGCCAGTCTGTCACTGGGCCACAGACAACCATCCACACACACACTCATTCCTAGGGGCAAATTTCATAGCAGCCGATCAACCTAACATGAATGTTTTTGGAGGGTGAGAAGAGACTGGAGTACATGGAATAAACCCAAGCATACATGGGTGAACATGCAAACTTCACACAGGAAGGCCAGTGTTTCAAGCCTCATCCCACCTGCGATACTAACCCCAACATTCTTGCACACAAAAGAGGTAAAAAGAAAAAAAAAGAAAATGATTTTGTGAAGAATTTGAGAGAAATTACAAATATATAAACTGGAACAAGGAAGCAAATACGTAAAAGACATCAATATTCATTAACTGATAAGAACAGCTGAAAATTAAATGTCAGCCAAATTGGAAAAATGTATTATTGTAAAGTTAAAACCAATAAAAATAATAGAATAAGGCTTCTCTCATCACGGCTGCATCTTCCAGCTCACTCAAAAGGATCCCAGGGCGTTTCCCGGCCAGCTGTGAGACATAGTCTGTCCAGCAGGTCTGGGGTCTGCCTCTAGGTCTCCTCCCGGTGGAACAGGCCCGAAACACCTGCAGCGAGGCGCTCGGGAGGGATCCTAACGAGATGCCTAAACCATCCCATCTGTATTTTCTAGCTCTATTTTGAGCTTCTCTCCTCCTCACTCTTCCTCTGAGTGAGAGCCCAGCCACCCAGCAGAGGAAACTCATTTTGACCGCTTGTATCCGTGATCTTGTTTTTTCGTTCACCATTCACAGCTGGTGACCATAGGTGAGGATAGCAATGTTGATCGAATTTTAAATCGAGAACATGTCTTTTTTTTCTTAGCTCTTTCTTCACGAACCAACAATTCAATATATATTTTCCATCTTCTGAGAAACTGTGATTGCATTTAAAAGCTGATTTGTACACAGCAGACGCCCGACCAATCAATCCATAAATGTGAGTGCACATTATTCCGCTATTAGGTACATTGCTGCATGTAACAGCTTCTAAGAGCAAGTGAAAGGGCCTCTTTTGTTATAAAAGGTCATTGTAAAACATGAATACAAAATTGAGTGGTAAATAATTTATATCCAGGCTCTGTTTCATAGCCTTGGCCTTTATTTTTAAGAGCCATATTCCAGGATGAATGATGAGTGGCCGATCCTAACTGTTAGCTGACTCAACTGTGACCGCTAAGCTGTTAACTCACTATGAATGAGATGTGTAACCTGACACCCATCTATTCTCCTAGGAAGCATACGGCAGCAGCGATGTCTCGTGGGTAGAAGGACAAATGAAAGGTGACATCATTAAGCCAAGCTGACAAAGTCATTTTCAGTATGAGTCAGTTTGGTGAGATGGCACATAGAACTTTTAGATCTGATGTGACACAACACGTAGATGAGAGAATTAACTTCTGTATTCCAAGAAGAAAAACAAAACCTACTTTGTAAACTGTCAATTTAAATTCACAAAACAGTCGTTTGTTATTTGATGTACTGTACCTGCAATTAGCAATTTGCCGCATCAACCAATAGTTTGCGATACTTTTTTTGCTTTTAGTTAGCTATAATATTACCTGAATGTTAATATTTCAGTTGAACTCAAATATGAGAAAACATTTTTTAGGAGCAGCTATTGAATAATGGCTGATGTAGTTTTTAAACGGCACTTTTTACAAACCTCTTTTTTAGAGTCTTGTGTTTCCATTCAGACTAAATTTGACTGAATTACAGTTTATTAGGTTTTTTATTAAATTCTTCACATTGACACAGAATGGTGATGGACAGGCTGACCGATGAGGTCAGACAGGAATCCCCATGGACAATGATGTTTGCAGATGACATTGTGATCTGTAGTGAGAGGAGGGAAGAGGTGGAGGAAAAGCTGGAGAGGTGGAGGTTTGCACTAGAAAGAAGAGGAATGAAGATTAGTCAGAGTAAGACAGAGTACATGTGTGTGAATGAGAGGGATCCAAATGGAAAAGTGAAGTTACAGGGAGAAGAGATAAAGAAGGTGGAATATTTTAAGTATCTAGGATCAACAGTCCAGAGCAATGGAGAGTGTGGAAAAGAGGTGAAGAAGCATGTTCAAGCAGGCTGGAAGAAAAGTATCAGGTGTGATGGGTGATAATTATAATAATAATGCATTGTATGTTAAATAGCGCTTTTCAGGATTCTCAAAGACTCTTCACATATGCATTATTCATTCACGCCATACCAGGTAATGGCAAACTACCATAGCGTATAGAAGAGATTCAGCTAAATGAAAGGGAAAGTGTACAAAACTGTGGTGAGACCGGCGATGCTGTTTGGTCTTGAAACAGTAGCACTGAGAAAAAGACAGGAAGCAGAGATGGAGGTAGCAGAGATGAAGATGCTAAGGATCTCACTAGGAGTGACCAGGATGGATAGGATTAGAAATGAGTACATCAGGGGAACAGCACATGTTACAGGTTTTGGAGATAAAGTCAGAGAGGATGGACTGAGATGGTTTGGACAGGTGCAGGGGAAAGAGAAAGAGTACATCAGCAGAAGAATGCTGGGTTTGGAACCACCAGGAAAGAGGACTAGAGGAAGACCAAAAAGGATATTCATGGATAGTTAGTGTGACCAAAGAAGATGCAGCAGATAGGGTTAGATGGAAGAAACTGACTTGCTGTGGCAACCCCTGAGGGAAATGCCAGAAGAAGAAGACACAGGATAAATAACCTTGTAATTGCTGCTCTGATATAATGCTGTTTTTTTTTTTTTCCTACTATTCAGTTAAGATGGCAGGTACGCTTCGACATGTGGGATTGCCCCCCCACACGCCAAACGTACACACTCAGACGTTGAATAGAACACCAGATGACTGTTGTAGTAGCCAACTTGTGAAAAAAAGCCAACAATGCAAAGCGGGTGTTCCCCCATGGTGCCGTTTGTCCACTCTGACCTGAAGCAATGCACATGAATGAGTTAACTTATGTGTCCTGTTGTGTGCCAAGACTGCATGTTTCATATTGCTGCTTCTGCAATTTTAAATGCAGACGTTTCAGTTTTTTTTTTTCATGTAAAGTGATCAAATATTTAGGGGCTCTTTTTTTAACTTTCAATATTTTTGTGACGAAGCAACGTGGCCATTAGAGAAAACAATTGATTTAAGTTAAACCCCTAACATTTGTCACTTAATTTACATGTATTCTAAACAAATCCATTTTTGAAGTGGAGTGTATCACAGAAAAACTTCTCCTGAAGTCATGACAACAGTTGATGATTGACTCCCGGGCAGATAGTAGTAAGATTAGATAAAAAAAAAATCCTGGTGGTGTCCTCTAAAAGCAGCAGTGGTGCACAGTACTGTTGGGTGATTAGTGTGTTTTTAAGCCCGTGTAATGGAAGCTTAGCCCAGTGCTCCACTTTTAGGGCAGGAACAGTGAGCCTGGCCATCTGGACACCAGTATACCAATGCCCCAACACTTTGCACTATGAGGTCATGCCACACAACAGCCTGGTTAAAAATAAAATAAACGGAAGAAATTCAAGTAACTGAAATATGTTAATAATGAGCTACGAGTCACTACAAATATACCAACCAAAAATGAGCGTTTATTTTTTTTAACCATGCTACTCGTGCTCTTTTTAGTAAAGAAAAAAAAGAGTTTTTTTTTTTTTTTTTGGCAATGCAGTCTTAGTAACACATAAAGGCTTTTATTTCATGCTCTTTTTTACTTATGCATGAGTTGAAGTATTGTAGATGCACCTGCTACTAGAAAAACACACTAACAGAAATCCTAACACGCAGAGATGAGCTAACAGACATCTGGATGATCCGACTGCCCCAGATTATCACCATTGGACAATGTGAAGGGCTGGGGCCAAATGATTAGGTGTGTGTTCTCATTCATGTGCCACGAGATATGCAACAAAAATTTACCAACTATATAAAACACACATGAATAATAAATCGCTTCCAGTTTTTTTAAAAAAAAGTTCAGGTGTATTTTTGTTTTTTGGCACACATTCTTCACACACGCTGATACACACACATTTGAAAATCTGACCTTCGAAAAGTTCCTTGGCTTGTCACCTCACATCTGCTCCTGCTGGAACATGCGTGTTGGGTTTATCTCTCTTTGTGAGGACCTCTGTGAGTTTTAGACCTCGAGGGGAATTCGGTCTGTTTTAGGTGTGACGTTGGACTTGGATTTAGCACGGGGTCATAAAAAGAGGCCGATCAGATTTATTCAATTCTTAAAAAAGGGCTTTGGTTCAAAGATAGCTTGGAAAATAATATTATTTTATTATATAATTGTACAACCAGCTTGATGAAATTTACAACTTTCCTTAGTTTGAGAATTTTAAATTGCGCAGAATAATGTATTCAAATAAAATGACGATTTATCCTCATTCTGACTTCTATAAAACCTCATCCAGAAAAAAGTAACAAGGACCAAATGAATCGAGCTGGCATCAATAGTTATGTCTACATGTTGCAATCAAAATGTAAACCTGATTTAGATTGTTCATAATCCTCTTTTCTAAAGGAAATTTTACAAAAAAAACATTGACTGGGAAACACCTCATCTGACAAAAAAAAATGTCATTGTTTCATTTAGATTTAAATTTACACACTATTTGAAAATGAAGTGAAAATAAAGTGGAAGTAAAATAAAGACCTTTGAGACAGGATAGTGGCAGTAGGGTTGTGCAAAAAAAAGTGAACACAAAATCTGAACGGGACATTCAGCAATCCATTTTCTAAGTAACTTTTTCCATCTAAACCTATCTCAGCTAGTATCAGACAAGAGGCGAGATACACCCTGGACAGGTCACCAGTCTGTCTGAAATGTAAAAAAGTAACTGAAATATCACAATGTGAAGAATTAGAAAACACGATGTCATGTCATAAGTAGAGGTTGAGCAGATAAGGTGGGAGTGTAAGGAGAAAGCCTGAAGTTCAACGGATACCATTAAGAAACATTGGAAGTTAACAGAAATAGAAAAAAAAGTCTCTGTTGATAGTCAGCATGACTTAGAGATGGTATTCGGTCATCCTTCAATTTTTCAAAGTATGGAAGGATGACTTGAGTTCCATAAAGAAAAATGAATGAGTGAAAGCTTGCCTAATAAGAGGTGACAGAAGTCAAGCCGGGGGTTGAACAGTTAAAAAGCGAGTGAGGGCAAAAGCAACATCCTCTTCATCCCTCTTTCAGGCACAGCAGTGAAGTGCTACTGACCTCATTACTCCTCCCGCTTTCCCTTCGTCTTGTTACTTGGCAGATCGGGACGACAGATTGTGGAGTAAAATGATGGCAGGAAGGGAAAGCAGCGGTGGAAGCAGGAATCAGTCGGATGAGGGAAAGTACGCTGAGTTTGTCACACCAGGAATGAAGTCATCTCTATTGATCTAAGATAGTTTTTGGTGCTGAGCATCATTTTGAATTTGGATGGAAATGTTTATTTTGTTTAAAGGTTCATTCTCTGGAAAGTTCAAGTCCTCCGCTGAGTAAAAGGAAAACTGAATATCTGCAGTGTGCAATATTAATGAGCCAGAGAACCTTGCAGAATGAAGAACTGGAACAGAACATGCATGGTTTCTGTTATTCACCCTGCAGACTTTTATGCTGTTTGAAGCTTTTCTTTTAGCAGACAGGACTTGAATATAAAAGTAACATGAATATAGCAGAAGGCTCTTCTGACCTATCATGCACGGTTGGTCCTCTCAGCATACCCAGGAGCGCTCAGCAGAGAAAGGACATTTTGCTTGTTCATCAGCTTTCATGACAGATGCTAAAAAAACAAAAGAAACACACAGTGTATCTTTTTCTTTCAGGGCCAAAAATTGATAGCCATAATGTGGTCATCCTTTTCACTCCCCCGTGATAATCCAGTTTCACTGTTATCAAATGAAGGTTCCAGCTTGCTATGTGAAATGTGACAATGGCTTTTAGATGATGGAAGACTGCTGTGTATTCAATTAATTTTATTTCTACACCCTTGTATCCTGATAAACTTGCCTTGAGAGGCTTCACACACAGTTAAGCAAACACAAATAATCAGATTTAACACAACCAACACAAGTGATTACTACACTAAAAAGCCCCCTATGCTTGGACTTTTCTTCTTAGTGAGATAAATCACCTGACGAACCTGGTTGTTGGGTAGAACAAACCTTTCAGATGAAGTGAAGATTGTTTCCCAGGAAGAACGAGAAGAATGTTCCCTAGGATTCCTAATTAGAGACTGTTGTATATATTTTTTTTCCCTATTTACTCAGTTTGAAACTAAAAAGTGCAAAAACAAACCTCTCTGCTGAGGTCGGATTGCGTCTGATTTTAGTCTGTCATCCTGTATTTTTGTCAAATTCTGCCGACAATGCCAAGATGAAACACCAGATGTACAGTAAATATATCAAATGTTTTATTGCTTTCAAATTGATATTGCTCCAATTAGAAGAGATGTTTGTACCAAAATGAAACTGAAAACAGGTCAGCGAGTCAAGTTTAGTAAATCTACAAAATTGGCCTTTACACAATTTTTAAAAGTTAATTATTGTACAGTGTGTCAATTTCATAGCATTGACATAGCGGCTTAAGAATTGAAGATTCTATAGCTTCATTCAGAAAACAGTTTTACATTTACTGATTACAGGTCAAATTGCATTAAAGAGTAAAACTAGCGTCTTGTCTTAGTAATATGGAAATGATTAATATCTCGAGAATTGACAGAAAACCATCTTCATTTCAATAAAATTATTATAGTAATAGAGGTGTCCGATAATTAAATGCTCTTTAGTGACTGGAGAAGTAAAATAACATGCATTAATATTTTCTTAGAGAGTAACAAACTTGCAGACCTGCTCAATCTACCTTAATATTATTTGTTCTTATTCATGAATTGTGTTCTATAGACAAAATAAATGCTGAAACATTTTAAAAAGTATGATAGTGAAATAATCTTGAAGACTTCTGACATTTACAAAATAGCAATTATAGGAGCTTCAGCCAGCTGAAGACTTTTCTTCTGGAGTTTTCTTCTACCAGTTTTAGCAGCAATCTTGCACCAGGTTTTACGGGGGGGCACAACTGCACTGCTATCTTCAAAGCAGCTGCTGGACTTGGGTCTAGTAAAATGTAATTTCACCACAACTCGATATAATACTTTCCCTGAAAATGGCTCCAAAGTGAACTTTTCTCACTATTATGTTGGTTAGTTAAGGTTTTTGCTTTTTTTTTTTTTTTTTTTAATTATTATTAATGAAATCTTTAAAAAAAAAACATGTTGAACAAAAAGAGCTACATTCATGCCAAGAAACGGAATTGTAGTTTGTCTTTTAAAACCTCAAGGTTAAAAGTTCCATAAAGAAAAATGAATGAGTGTTCCTGATTAACACCAGATTATCTGTTTTAAAGAGTTTTTGCTTTAATATGGACTATGTTATCATCCATTAAGTCTTCCAGTAGCACGAATAACCTTCATTGGAAGAAGCGGGATACTCTGTCTCTTCCTCCTGCTGTTTGTTTAATCTAATAGCAGATGTTGTGGAAAAAACCCCAACCGTTCTCTCAGTTGCTCACTTCAACAAGAACATCATTTGAATATCTGCTCTGGTTTGCGTGGGAGGGATCTGGGGGAACTGTGGTTGTTCCCATCTGTTTCCGAGGATCTTACTTTCTCTCTTTTAGTCACTTACAAAAATACACATAGAAAAGTACATTTTCTCTTCTTGTTCTTTGTAACGCGATCAGATAACTTATCAAACAAAAAGTTGAAATGCTTTTAGACCACATTAGAAAAATATTCTATTTCTCATTCAAATTATTTTGTCCAATTTTTACACTAATTTGGGATTTGTTTGCACTGTAAAGTCTGATCAATGTTCCACAGACCCCCATCTAATCATCCAATAACTCCAACTCTTTGTGTATCGTGTGAGATATTTTCAAACCAACAAAACAATCTTGCTCGAATCTATTGAACCTATCTGATCAGTATTTTCCTTCCGAATTCTTTGTCTTTCTATTTACTTTCTCACCTTATTGAAGAGAATTTTGATCATTGGTGAGGACCGGAAATGCAATTTCACATAAAGCTTCATTTAATTTACCTATCAGCCATTATGAAGGCTGCACGGTGGTGCAATGGTTAGCACAGTGGCCTCAAGAAAGTTGGGGTTTGAGTTGGGGTTCGAGTCTCAGTTGGGACAAGGCTTGTTTTTTTCTGTGTGGAGTTTTCATGTTCTCCCCATGTATGTGTGAGCTTTCTCCAGGCTTTCTGGTTTCCTCCCCCCCTCCAAAAAAAATATGCACTTTAGGTGGATTGGTTGCTATAACAATTACCCCTAGGAATGAGTGTGTGTGGATAGTTGTGTGTGTGTGTGTGTGTGTGGCCCCGCAGCAGACTGGTGACCTGTTCAGGGTTTACCTTGCCTCTCGCCTAGAATAAGCCGAGTTTGGCTCCGCCCCCCGTAACCCCATCAGAGATATGCAGTTCAGAAGACGAACCAAATCTATTATGAAAAAACCCTTCTGCATCAAGTTCATTCATCAATCTCAAGCTCCTGGCATTGGACCAACTTACTCTTGACTAACCTCCAACCAATCAACTTGTTTATTGGCAACTGGATGTCTGTGCTTAATGGAGCAAGGACTTCATTAAAAAAAACAAAAAAAAAAAAACAACTAACAAACAACTACTAAAAATTTGCAGCTATGACAAATTTCTAGTTTGCCATGGCTGCTGAGGGAAAGCAGCTATGGCAAACTACTGAGGGAAAGAATTATTCGTAAGCCGAAGACATAAATAGAAATCCATGTTTTGTCTTTTACATTGTAATATCATCAAGGAAGCAACCTATTTGAGGAGGTTTCCGTTTTGTTGAATGATGTTGCACATTAAACTGATAACAGAAAGGCTTTGACACATTCCAGAGAAGTTCAATTAAATCTTCCATCAACTTGTTCACTGCTTCAGTCAGTGAACCAGTGATCCATGTTTATTCCTCGTGTAAAAGTTGTACGTTGGATCTTATAATTCATGCATCTGTTTCACTTTTCTCGGTCAAGCCTGTTGGCATCAAACTCACTGCACTCCCTACTGGTTTGAATTTATTTAAGTCTTTGTACTTAAGACAGCATGCAGCATGGCGGTATTCCGCAATGTTTTGTCTTGTATTTTTTAGCTTCCAGGCATATTCTTCAACCTTAACCCCTGTTGCTTGATGCTGTTTTTATGCCAATTACTATTCCCTCTGGTGCAGGTGAGCCCGCTGTGAGAAATGGACTCCTCATGATACCCTTCATTTCCGTGATTAGATTAACATTTTTCGGTTGTATAGCTTCTATGAAAAGAAAGGATTGACCAACCTCTGCGAGCAGTGTATAAACAAGTTCTTTACAAAAATTTGTATCAAAAAAAGTTTGAGTCAGCCTTTGAGTTCAATCTGTGGAAGTGACATGTTGGGAAAGATGCCTCTGTTACATTTAAACATCTATAAATATCACAACTCCGCATTTAATGCTTTGAGTGTCATTACAAGGGTGAGGATGCAATTGTTGTGATCATACTATATGTTAGTTTCTAAATTAATTTAAAATTATACCAAAAAGTTTCAGCTTACAGTCCAAAAGCTTTTTGTTGATAAAGAAAACTCCTATCTTCTGTGTTAACTAAAAAAAATAATCTAATCGAAAATATACCAGATCAGTTTAGGGGTTAAGAGGACTTTTTTTTTTTTTTAAACAAGAAATAATGTCTGAAAAATGCTCTTTTCACCATTTCGGAATCTGAGTGGATCAGTCTCTTTTATTCTGTTGAGTAAGTATCTACTCATTTTTCCATAAAAGTCAGCAACTTTTCTGGGTTGAATTTTGTTTCATTTATATACATTCATATATATATTAGTTACAACACAGAGCAAGTCGAGGAGGAAATTTTTTTTGCAGACACAAAGTGTAGAGAAGAAGCAAATATTCACCTCTGAGAGACATCCAACAAATCATCTTTAATTATTTCCATTTCTTTACCCTGTGCCAATTGAGACAGATTCATTAAACTCGCGTATAGATGTTTAATGTAATTGGCAAAAATAACTGTGAATACAGTGAGTTGAATAGAAAAAAAAATTAAAGACTTGACAGCAATTATTCATAACTGATTGTGTCGAAAAGCCTGAAGGAGTTATTAAAGAAGAAAAAAACTTTTCATGAAAGTGAGAAAAGTAAATAAGTTTTCAGGTGCACTAAACTTGAGAGTTCTTCTTTGCATTCCTCTCTACCCATGTAGATGATTCTTTTTCTACAATAGATGCGCAGACTTGGAAACACTGGTCACACACTGATTGGCAGAAAGTTGGCTTTGGCTGGAGGTTATTTGTTAATAGCGATCTTGTTTTTTACTGGAGATAGCAGCAGATGTTTAGGTTTTTTTTCAGCTTTCATTCCGCATGAAGATCCAAATTCAATTACTTTATTTAAAATTTACCTATCTTTTTTTAACTGGTTTGGACTGTTTGTTTAAATCCCACAGTAAGGCATCTGGCCTGGTCTTAATTGATTGTCAAGAGAAACTTCTAACAAGTTCATATTAGATAGGCTTTTTACCCTATGATGTAATTAAAAATGGCTACATACCCTGTGAAGGATTCTCAGTGAATCTGTCAAGGTAAAAAAAAAGTACCATGTCAGGGAGAACACTGAACTAAAGAGCATCCTGTATTTTTGTCCTTTGACATTTAAACAGATTGATCAACGTTTTGGGTCTAAATGATATTAGTTTTTATAGATTTAGCTCTTTTGCAGGGTTTTATTTCCCAGCTGTATACAGCTGCTATGTCTCGTTATTACTTTTGGCCATGATGTCTCACTGTGGGTCAAAGTGGTCCTGGAACAATGCAAAAGCAGGGTAAGCCAACACACTGACAGGAATGCTTAACGGGCACATTCCACTCTTCCCCTTGTGTTCATGGACACCTACACATGCACACACAATTGTGCTTTGATCCATTAACACACATGATCATGGATGTGAGCTGGAATACAATACACACGCAAAGACAGAAATGCTGGCAAACTTTTAACAGTCCGAGGTTTCTGTGTGAGAAAAAATGCTTACTTCATTATTTTGCAAGCTTATTTTCTTCATTGTCATTTATTTAAAAAGCCATTCTCTCTCTTTTTAATTTATACTCAAGACTACTCTCAAAGTCATTAATATTTCAGAGCGTCGTCATTTGAATTCTGCTCTAAAAGACCAATTAATATGAGCTTACATAAGTGGATAGCTTCCAAATAAACAAATCAGCACAAGGTTCACTGGACATTGTTGGTGGTCTAACTATTGTCTGGTGTTCTCTCAATAATAGTCAGAGTTACTTGTTTTGAAATTCCACCAAGATATCTACATGCTCAATTTGCTGCTATTAGTGCCAATATATTCTCATCTCATTATTTTTTTGTATAGACCAATTTACAAAAGAAAGAACTCTTACTTTGGAGTTTGTTTCTTCACTTTAAGAAAATATGTTGAAGTAGTTAACTTTAACCTCTTATAGGACGTTGCAGCCGACTAGTTTATCTGACAAAAGTGGCAACTCACGTTAGAAAACGACAATATTCGATAACTCTGAAAAAGGTAAGAATGTCTGATCATGTATATAATTACTTTCAGTTTTTCTCTTTTTAAAAATAAAAACGTAGAAAAAACTTTTTTAAAACATTGATGCTGCAAAGTTTATTTTTAACTTTTTCGAAAGTTATGGGATCTTTTTACTTTTATTTAATAGTATCTGATTCTCTATGGATTAAGTTCTACTCAAACTTCGTGTCTTTTAAGGCTGTGTCTTTGAAGACGCGTTGTAGCATTGTTCGAATGACAAATAAATTTTTATCATTTCTCGGATTTCCCTGCTGAAAGAGATTCAAACCACAACTTTTTTTTCCCCGTTCTGTTTGGTCATCTTCCGCTTCATCCGGGGTCGGGTTGCAGGGGCAACAGCCTCAAACGGGTAGCCCCGGCCTCTCTCACCCCATCTTCCAGCTCACCTGGAAGGATCCCAAGTCGTTCCACGGCCAGCTGTGGGACACAGTCTCTCCAGCGGGTCCGGGGTCTGCCCCTTGGTCTCCTCCCGGTGGAACATGCCCGAAACACCTCACCCGCGAGGCGTTCGGGCGGCATCCTGACCAGATGCCCGAACCACCCCGTCTGGCTCCTCTCGACCTGGAGGAGGAGCGGCTCAACACCGAGCCCCTCCTGGATGGCAGAGCTCCTCACCCGATCTCTGAGTGAGAGCCCGGCCACCCTGCGGAGTAAGTTCATTTCGGCCGCTTGTACCCGCGATCTCATTCTTTCAGTCACCACCCATAGCTGGTGACCATAGGTGAGGGTAGGAACGTAGATCGACTTGTAAATCGAGAGCTTTGCTTTTCGGCTCAGCTCTTTCTTTACCATGACGGACCGATGCAGCGTCCTAGTTATTGCTGATATCGCACCGATCCGCCTGTCGATCTCCCGCTCCATCTTTCCCCCACTCGTGAACAAGACCCGAGATACTTAAACTCCTCCACTTGGGGCAGGACCCTGTCCCTGACCCGCAGGGGGCATTCCACCCTTTTCCGAGCGAGAACCATGGTCTCGGATTTGGAGGCGCTAATTCCCACCCCGGCCGCTTCACACTTGGCAGCAATTCGATCCAGTGAGAGATGGAGATCACGGTCTGATGAAGCCAACAGGACCACATCATCCACAAAAAGCAGAAATCCGGTCCTGAGGTCACCAAACTTGATCCTTTTTTTTTTTTTATGTATTATTTTTCTTATTGTAAGGACAACATGCAGAGAAACAAACATATTACCGATAGCTGCAGAAAGAAGTAACTATGAGGCTACTCAAGTGTTTGTCTGTTGACTATGTACAACCATACACACATTCAGATTAATGTTCTCATGTAGATAGGAGAGCTGGGGACCAGTGGTGAACTGGTGATAAACCAATTTTAATGTGACAGAAGCTTTTGCTGATTCCTTCTCGTATAAAATTGTTCTCAGAGTATACATTGGTGTGGTTAATCTAGTTATACTGTATTATCAGAGTGTGCCGATGCATATGCACATACATACACATGCAAACGCAGGCCCTACTGCGTATCCTGATCTCGAGGGACGGCTTGTTATGCGAGTTGTTGTGTGTTCCAGTCAAGCAGAGTTTATCCAGGTCAGTAACTTGATCTGATTAAGTCAGTTTAACAGTTGCCCGAGGGTCTCTTTCTCTTCCTCTCATGCTTTTTTTGCCTCTTGCTTCTCACCTCGACCTTTTTTCCACTTTTGTCCTTCCTTTTCTGACTCTTCTATCCATCTCTATGTGCTTTAGTTCATCTTTTAAAATGGTGTTTGATTTCGGAATTTCTGTTTGTCTCCATCTGTCTCACATCTGGTGGTACTTTGTCAGTTGCTGTTATTTAATTTCAGTAATGCGAGCAGAATGAATGTCCCAGAGATTAGGACAGGAGTTTACTAATAAGCACACGTCAGGCAGCTTTTTGCCACAAGTTTAATCAATTTGATGGAAGCTGCATGCAGTTCCAAAGATACCTTGTTGTAGCACTGTGCCTGCTGTGTGCATTCTTTATTGTTTTTTAACACCTGTGTGTACTCTACCTCTTGCTATAACCCATCTATCATCAGTTTCTTTTGTCATAATCTTTCTATTTCTTCAGACCAATTCTTATATTATTGATTTGTTGCTCTATATTCTTCTTGTTTTAGCCTTTTCCTTTTGACGTTTTGCTTTTAATTGCTTTATTTTTATGTAACCTTTCTTTTTCCTCCCAATTATTTTTTTCTTATTCCTATTTTGGAATTTCGCTTATTTGTTTCCTTTCTTTCACTGTTGCACTTTTCCCATTCTTCTGTTTTCTTTTCACTTTTTTCTTCTTTATAGTAAAATTGTTATTTCCCACACTTCTGTTTGTTTTGTTTTTTTAATTCACCAGCTTCTTCATTTCTTATTTGTCAAAAATATTACAGAACAAATACTGGAAAGTCCAAATGTTTTTAGGAATACAGTGTCATGTAGTAATTGTAAAATGTGCTCTTGGGATGAGATGTGTTGGTGACAAAAGGACTGATCCGCTCACTGTGTGAAGTCAAAGATGAAATGTGGATCATAGCACATGTTGCATCACGACGTATACAGTAGATCATGTGCACCTATGTTGTTTTTTCATGTAATGCAAAAGCATTTACATTTCTGCCTCCTGAGTTTTCTTCAGTGCCACTATCTCTAGAGTGATAGTAAGCAAACTTTTTAACTTGTGAAGGTCTTGCAATGTGAAAAAAAGACTGGACGAGAAGCAGATGAAATTAAACATATACTTTATTAATCCTTCTCCGGGAAAATTTGTGTGCTGCATTACACCACAACAGGCTGCCACCTATGACTGCGCCAATGGTGGGAAAATTTGGTAAATCCACTGGAGAAAAAAAGCGATGTAAAAAACATGTATTTTAATTTTTAATACAGTATCAAAGCTAAGTCTACTCAAAGTCTACTCTTTCTCTTTTTGCACTACTCATTTTTCTTTTAAACAGTTAGAATGTTGAAGCAAACCCCTATTTCATCTTTATTTTCCTGTCATGATGAAAACCATCTACTATTAAAGGAGTCCTCACACTTGGCACAGTTGCAGTGAACAAGGCCCAAATAGCACTCACGCTTTGGGTTTCACTATTTTTAAGAGAGTACATTGGGTACTTTGTGGGTGATAATTTCAAGTAGTTTGGTCAACGGTGGTCCACAACCTTTTGACTGCCTGTTACTCAAATGTTTTATTACATTTGTGGCTAGAGAAATGGTTTAGCAAGGGATGGCTATTCAAAAAGTGCCCTGGCACAATTTAGAACTATTCATGCGAGTCGCGCTTTGGTGGTCAAACATACTCACACATAGTTCGAACTGCCATGTGAAAGTACCCCAAGGCCACTTTTTTGTGATGTGTCATCTAGTAGGGAAACATTACAGCAAAAAAGAGATGAACCTTTCTATCACATAATTCATTTATAGTTGAATAGTTTGTTCTAAAAGCATGTGTGAATGTTCAGTGAAAATACTCCAAAGACATGACACTGTAAGCTGATGTAGACTGAGGTTTGGCAGTGTGTGTTACCAGTAGGACATGACCAACCACAGTATCTAAATATTAACCATGGCGTGGGGTGCAACCGATTATCAACTCAGCCATTTGATAGTATCAATGATTGGCATGTAATTGTTAATTAGTGACGTCAGATTTTACGATTTGAACAGCTAACGTATTAAATCTATCATGAGATGCAATGTGACGCAACTCCACTTGCAACTCTGTGCCTTATGCATTGTCCTTCCTACAGCCACGGATAACGACCAATCAGGAGTAGAAGATTAATCTAAACATAGTAGACACACAGACACATATTGTTGCTCAGTTTTTAGATCAAATGTAGAAGTACATCCCAATAAAAAAGAGACTATATATCTCCCTCTGCACCAACAAAATGCCACGTAAACACATTTAGCCTTCGGGTAAGACGAGTCTGGGATGGAGGGATTATATTTTTTCTTTTTTATTCCCTGTCTATCAGAATTTCTTCTCGTTAATCCTGATTAATCCCAACTAATGCTTCTTTTGTCCGAAGACACGTGACCAGTGGGCCTTTTTTCCTCATGTCTGATTTCAAACAAATCAATTACTGCAGGAAAAGGTGGTTACATGCCGAGGATGGAGAGCTACAGCTGCGGAGGAGCAGAGGAGTCTGCTACACAGTCATGGATTTTAGAAGAAGATAATTAATCACCCTTGAAGTTTCTGAAATGATGCAGGCTATAAATTGAAGTAATTGTATATACAGGAAACATAAATACACCCGCTGTCTGGAAGAGATTGAACCATAGTTTTTTCACAGAGCTGAAATGTTCTCTATTCTTTTTAATACTCTGAGAACATTAAGCTTTTGTCACTGATGTTTCTGTTTTGCACCATATGGACTCAGTGATGCTGCATTTCGTGCATAATTTCCCCCTGTCATTTAACAGAGCCTCTTATTCCCTCAGAGGCAGCACCACATGGGATTACTTATCATTTCTGGACTCTCCAGGAAGAACTGGTAATCTTGGCTTCTCCAGATCCTTCTCTGTCTGTTAATAGGAGTTTAAGTTGATAGTCTTAGTTTGGATGTTGTCACGCTAACTGTGAAAGAGATGTGAAAAAAACGACAGTGTGTTCAAGGGATTGTGGCTTTGTTGCTGTACTCTGATTAAACAAAATTTATAACTTAAATTTTTGTTTTTTATGCCATACAGTACATTTGAAATCCTGTCTTGCATCTCCCTCACTTTAAACAATCCACTATGACTATTCTTTTCTTCTGCTCTTTGTTTCACTTTTCTATTGCTTTTTTTTCTTACATTTGAAATTTTTTGTTTTGCATTTTCCGATGTGGCTACATGTAACTGACCAAAATACAAAACACCACAACACAAGCTGTTTTATCTATGTACATGAGAAGAAATGTACAAGGAAAGAAGAAATGTAAAATGAAATAGTAAAGTGGAAAAAACGAGCAAATAGGAATAGTTTGTAATCCTAGGATGAATGACTTTGTTACTGTGTTACAACAACAACGACACACACGTCAATTCAACCAAGTAATGCATCTATCCATTTTGTCAAACACGACGTTATTAGGGTTCTAGAGCTTAAGCTGGCAAGAATGGTTGAAGAGGTGGGGTACACCCTGTGCAACTCATCAGTCTTTTACAGAGGCTGAAAGTCAATAAATAAAAGAGGGGATAAAAAGATATTGTTGAAAATTTGTGACAATTTTTTTATCCGTATAGCAGTATATCAAACTATTTATCAAGCTGTTTACAATGTTTTGTTTCATTTTAATGTGACAACAGTATGTAGTTTATGAGAAAACATGCATTGTTCCTGTCAAGACTAGAACTTCATCCCATCAGAAAATTGAAGTTATTTTAAAAAACACAGTCAACATTTGGTTTCCTTTGACTTTAACTGAAGCCGGAGGTGGAATCAGGCTTTTAAATTTCACAATGAAGCTTGCTGCTTTGTTTGTTGTGTCTGAAGGCTTCTATCTGCTAATGCACTTATGCAACAGCAGGGCTTTGACTCATCCTGCAGCACATCTCTTTACCTGCTTATTCCATCTCCTTTTTGCCCACAGAAACTACAGACAGATTTATTGTCCAACTTAGAGAAGTTCACTAAGTGACCTGAGAAGGTACTGTTCCCACTTGGCTAAATAAGGAGCTCTGCAATAAACTGATCTTGATTGCTTTTTCGTTAAGTAAGACGGTGAAGGTTTTTTCCTTTGCTTGAGGATGAGATATGCAGGCTTTGGCTTGTGCAAGAAAGGACTTCACTCTGACCTAAATGGAAAAGACAAAGCTTCCAAATGCTCTGCTGTGGCTTACAGTTTATTGCAAATTTAGAAACTGATGAATGATTCAATACAACACTCGAGACAACCTGGTGAAAAAAGGGAAATCAGACTTTTTGTGTGCAATCGATGTTGTAAAACCAGTTTGTATTTCAGAGAAACCTGTAATGAGATTATTTCTCACAATTACTTCATTCCCTCAAAGGAATTTCCGGAATATCTTTAATAATTTTATGCTAATCATCATATTGAAGCACTGATAAGAGTTTCCCATAAGTTGCAACCGTAGTGTTTTCCACACATTTTTATAATGCCCAAGTCCCATAAACAATTAAGGAAGAAGTGGCAGATGGATACTAAGGCTAAGCAAATCCTGCTATTGTTAATCTTAATTATGTTCAAGGTAAAAAAAGGAGAAAGAAAAGTGTTTGAAGAGTTGAACGCAAAGCAGAAGCATATTACATTTTTGTGGATGAGATTTACAGTATGATTACATCTCTTTTAATGGAAAACAAAACAATTACCTGAATTCCTCGGAACGATTAAAAATGCTGAGATGTGGAGAAAACCTGTCGTGCAAAAATAACTAAAACATTGCCAGTAGTTTTTGGAGTAAAATGCAATTAAAGTCTGCGAACAATGTCCAAGTTTCAAAATAGACTGGATCCACACTGCTTTTTCGTGACTCGATTCCCATTTAAATGACTCACTTTGCTATATGACATGGTTGCCAAAAAAAAGAACAGCGCTATATTTTTTAGTATTTTTGGGAAATCTGAATGTCTCCACACCCTTCAATTTTACTGAACACATAATGGCAAAAGTGAAACAATGCGGCAACTCTGCTGAATCAGTGCATCTGAGAGTAATTGTTTTGTTATTCATGGTGGTTTCCAACCTTTAATAGCCCTTAGCAGGCTTTATATTCAGCCTCTTTGATAAATCATGTGTTTTGGAATCAGAAATCATGTGTTTTCTCTGATTTTATTGTTTGAAGTCAAAGTTTTATTGTCAGAGGGCCATCAGAACTGACTCTAAAGGCCGTCGAAGAAGCTCTGCCGAATTTAGCTTACCTGGCAACAAATGCAGGCTGAAATGTAATTGATACAAGTATGTTCAAATGTGTTTTTTTAAGGCAAGGACACATATTTTGAAGCAGCACAGCTATCAAAAAAGTCATAAAAGAAAATAGGTAGGTCATTTAGAAATCGTTTAGAAATATTAATTGTTGAAATGTAATTATCTGTAGTTTGTGATTAAGGCATTTTTTAGGTCAGGAGGAAAGACTTTTAAGGCGTTCAGGTGTCGCCACTGCTAGAAGAAATTTAATACAGTTTTTCATTTCCCTTTTCCAGATTCGATCCACTTAGCTTGTTTATGTTTGATGTCTGCTGTTGAAGCCTTGCATTAATTAAGATATTTTAACTACTTAATAACAAATAATTTTTTTCAGCATTCATTTGTTAACTTCTCCCATCAGAAAAGAGCAGTCTAAATGATCTAAATGGTTAGCACTTTATTTATTAATGTCCTCAAACATAAATCCAAACGGTAATGATATAATTAGTTTTCCATTATGTTTGTTGAAAAATCAATAATTACTTTTAAAGAGGCTCTCAGAGATTTAAATGTTACTTGACACTTATTTTTAACTTGATACTTTGATGTACCAGATTTATAGACTAAAATTTAAATTTAGGCACGTGAAGATTAACAAATAATAAAAGAATATGTTGCAATTTTAGAAGAGATGTTGCATGAAGCGGTCATTCATGTCGATGTCCTTGAGTGGTTTCTCCGATCCCCACACATGTTTTATTCAGTGCTGAGTCAGCCATTCAATAGTCAACCACCCTATGATGGGTCTGGAGGTCACCTAAGTAAAGTCCCATGCTGACGTGACATAGCCCTCTATTTCATGTTGTGTGGACAGAGTACATAGAGCTGTTTACACAAGCCTTTTCAGTCATAAATTATAGTTCATTTACCATTTCTAAGGTTTATCATTTTCTTGTGTCACCAAAGTCAAATCTCATGCATATCAGTCATTTATTTATGCAGCCCTTGAACAGAAATTACAAATTTCCCTTCAGGGCTTTTTACAAATTGCTTGTCACACAACCAGTCAACTTAGATTCTTGATTGACATAAAAGAATGAACAAGAAAAAGTGAAGAAACAGCAAGAAATGAAAGTTTTCTCCCTCAGGATGTTAGAAATGCAAAAGATATATGTGAATAAATTCGCCGTAAGAAAATAATGATATAGGCAGCAATTATATAACATGGATGCATCACTGGGAAAAAAGATTTAGAACACCAACACAAGCTAAACAAAAACGATCTCACTCACACTAATGAGGTGTACAAATCCAACTCCTAGAAGGAAGGAAACAAGAACAACATACCGTAAATACAACAGAGGCATCTGAGTCCTCTGAGAGAGATGTGTGATTCTAAAGCTCTAGACATGTTAAAAACACAGCGGACCCCATCATGTATCACCCATTAGACATTCAGAAAGATGCCTACAGATATTTTATCACAATCCTGCCAATGAGATGAATCTGTTTGATAAGTATTAAGCTGGAGAAGTTATTGACAATTGACAGGTTATTTAAAATACATAAAGTAGTAGTTGAAGTAATATTTGAGCCTGTTTAAATGTAGCGAGGGACAGCAACACCACTTAAGCACATTGTGTTGATTAAACATGTTCAGTCATTAGATGCACAAAGTCTGGAATTAAGAACATCTTATTTCTTTACACCATAATCTGGAAGCCATGTTTTTTTAGCATTTACTGCCAACTCTGACCCTCTAGGAGTCACAGCTGAAATGAAAATTCACAACACCACGTAATCTTTTGATGTCTAAATCTGATAGGCTTGTGAGATTTGTTGTCAAAGCCCTATTTGTTTGGAATAAGTGTCACGCCTTGACGTTGGCAATTAAAAAAAAAACCTTGGTGTTCTCACAGAAAAAAAAATATAACGTCACAATGCATGTTTTCTCATTCCAAGAGAGAAACTCAGTCACTAAAAATCCTTATAATATGTCCAGATAAATTGTTATGGTCCAACTTAGAGTACATACCACCAACAAAACTGCAATCAATCAGAGTTTTGCTTTGAGGCTACCATTCTACCAAAGTCAGTTAATTGAAAACAAAAACTATATCAAAATACTTCATTAAATCCGTTTCGATAGAGATAATGTCAGGGATCACTGTCAAGACGATTATTGATCTTGACAAGGTTATAGTCAAGATCAGTTTCTGAAACACTTTGACGAACAATTCAGCTGCATTTTAAGTAGTATTTCTTTTTCCCGTTTTGTGTTTTTACATCTTTTTATAAGCATTTTAAACTGTTGAAAATACACAAAAAAGAATAAAGAGGTACGAATACAGATCAATCACGTGTAGTGAACACATACCAGCAGTTTAATTAGTGTTTAATAGCTTTGCGTGCAAGTTAATTTGAAATAGTATCATGTGCATGCCGTATTAATCACACATTTAAAAAAGGTTATTTTTAAACACTAATTCGAAATGACAGCTTTGGTTTAATTTATTCAAAGCTTCAGGTCAGCCAGGTATGAAATTTGCTACGGCTTTACCTCAGTCATTTGGGAGTCATGAATTAAATTAATCTGAAAACAAGGGATAAATTTATGATGAATTGTTTTGGAAAAGTGAATCAGTCCAAAAAAAGCAAAAAAATAAACTTTAGCTGAGTATTTTAAAATGGAAGTCTGGCATGTTTTGCATTTATACATTTCTATACTTATACCATATTTTCATGACTATAAGGCGTATACAAGGGTGAGACCAGCCATGCTGTTTGGTCTACAGACAGTGGCACTGAGGAAAAGACAGGAAACAGAGACGGCGGTAGCAGAGATGAAGACGATGAGAATGTCTCTGGGAGTGACCAGGATGGACAGGATTAGAAAAGAGTACAGCACATGTTAGAAGTTCTGGAAAGGCCTGAGATGGTTTGACTGAGACTGAGATGGTTTGGACATGTGCAGAGGAGAGACAGAGATTACATTGGAGGAGGATGCTGGGTTTAGAAGCACCAGGAAAGAGGCCTAGAGGAAGACCAAAGAGGCGGTTCATGGATGCAGTGAAGGAAGATGTGAAGATAGTTGGAGTGACCAACTATCTTCATGTTGGGTTAGATGGCTTCTTCCATCTAACCCTTCCTTCTACAGGGTTAGATGGCTCCAGAATTAGATGGAAGAACCCTGCCAGCTGTGAGACATAGTCTCTCTAGCGGGCCCGGGGTCTGCCTCTCAGTCTCCTCCCGGTGGGACGTGCCTGAAACACCTCACCAGTGAGGCTCTCGGGGGCATTCTGACCAGATGCCTGAACCACCCCATCTGGCTTCTCTCGACCTGAAGGAGTAACGGCTTGACACCGAGTTTCTCCCGGATGGCAGAGCTCCTCACCCGTTCTCTGAGTGACAGCGCTAGCCACCCTGCGGAGGAAGCTCATTTCGGTGGCTTGTATCCGCAATCTCATTCTTTTGGTCAGCACCCACAGCTGGTGACCATAGGTGAGGGTGGGAACGTAGATCAACTTGTAAATTGGGAGCTTTGCTTTTCGACTCAGCTCTTTCTCTACCATGACGGACCGATGCAGCGTCCTAGTTATTGCTGACGCCTGTCGATTTCCGCCCCATCCTTTCCCTCTCGTGAACACGACCCAGAGATAGTTAAACTCCTCCACTTGGGGCACGACTCCTTACTGGACTCCCTTTTACTTTTTATTCATATTTTGTTGTTGAGGATCAAAAGTTTGAAGCTCATTGCCATAAATACCACAAAGCCCCGTGTGCCAAGCATAGAGCTCTGTGGCATCAATTACTTATCTGAAACCAGACATCTTCCTTCAATTCAGTCTTTCTTTCTATTTTTTACCGTATTTATGTCTTTCTCCGGCAGCCAGTTCATCCATTTCTTTTCCCACACGCTGCATTTATTTCTGTTTGTCTGCTCCTGTTTCTTCCAGTCTCCATCTCTCCCTCTCAATATAACAAATAGGCTGAAGTAGAACTAAAAAATTCAATTTTCTAACTTTTATTTCCCAAAGCAGACTTTGTTAAAGAATATTGGTATGGCTTTTTGACTTGTCTTTTTTTAAGATGGAAAAATTTCATTAGGGTGGTTCTTGCCACCAAAGTGTGTGGGAATTCGGATTGACCTGGTGCTCTCTTGTCTTTGTCTGGCAGCAAGATTATGAAGCCATTTCATATTTCAATTTCACTCATCAAATCCCCTGCTCTCAGCTGGATGAAGCTTTGTCTTCCCTTGGCCCTCTTACACACATGCAAACACACACACACACACATACACACACACATTGTGGGTTCTGTATAAATCTGCAGTGTTGTGGGCTCACATTCTGACAGCAGATAGAGCCATACATCAGGATAGAAGGTGAATTCTGCTGAACTGAACCAAGTTTTTAAAATGGAATTAGGTTAATCTACTATGGTTTTTCCGATTTGTGTGTTTAGCAAAGAGCTTTTTCGTCTTGCATGAAATGTGAGTGAGTATGGGTAAATGTTAATCAAAGATTTTGCAAGCAAGTGCCAAATGAATGTCTCCTTTGCATTGCAGCTACAGTCACCCTACCCATAAATTAAGCAATTATATTCCTCCCCTCTAATGTTGAAAGTCAAGCCAGTTCCATCTCATGTCTGGCATACACTTTAATCTCCTTTAGGACTAATAGCTTGTTTGTCAAAAGCTGTGGACATGCAAATGATCTTTGCCATACATGTGCCAAGCTATGCCACTCAATTTTTTCCACATCCACCTTGAATAAGGTCCTGTAAGTAAATCTGTTACTAAATCTATTTCTTCATCTCCTTTAGTCTTTGTAGGCTAAACAAAAGAATTACGCCAACAAAACAATATTTCAATTCATGCATACATCTCCAAAGACATTTTGTAGCTTGACCAGTATGCTATCTGAGAGTTCTATTCATCAGTTTAAAGACAATGACATCAACAGCTAGCTTCAGGGTCATGGAAAAAATAACACAGCATTTGATTGGTGGAAGCTAAAGTTTCAGCAAGATTAATTTTGTGCAAGAGGACCTAAATAAATAACTCTATTCATCCCTCACCGGGGAAATTTGTTTGCTGCACTCCTTACACCGCAGCAGGCTGCCCTTCAACAGCGCCAATGGTGGGAGAAGCGGGGGTTAGGTGTCTTCTCCAAGGACCCTAGACGTGCTCTCCGTGGGACGCGAACCCGCAACCTTCCGGTCCGCGGGCGAACGCTCTAACCACGCGGCCACCGTCTCCACCATCTGTTTGTCTGTGAACAAATTCGGAAGACCTCTAGTTAGACTTATTTGTCCACCAACAAAGGATAGCTGACATGGAATTGGATAAATACTTTAATATGAAAATACCAAAAAAAGCTGTGAGAGAAACTATGTGGAAAAATTAACAATTCATTGAGAACTGATTATTATCTGACTGTTCAGATATTTTTAGGCCAACAGAAAAGGCCTTGAAAGCCCACTTACACACTGTGTCCTTTCTAATTTTACTGTCTCTTTTTTTCCAATCTAGTTTGGGCATTGGTCATTTCAGGTAACTTTTTTTGTTAATGTCTATGGGTGTTCTCATTTCCTTGATAGGATGTGATTATCCTTGTGTTGCTGCAGTGAAACATTTCAACCCTGGGGTGAAAGTAGTGGGGGGATTTTTTTCGCAAATTTGATTTTTAGGATTATTAATCAGCTGCTTTTACAAGCCAATACACATAACAACCTGGGGAACATAAAAATAACCGTTGTTTCTTTTTACACGAGAAAGATAGTGACTTTGATGTTTGGACACCTTTTTATTTCTCTCTATCCCCCTCTATGCCAACAACTGTCACTAGATCTGTGAAATTAACACATTTCTTGATTTGAGAGCATCGAGTAACACCATAGTTACAATGAGGTAAAATCTTCTTAGTATCATGTATAATGACTATGATTGTTTAGTCAAAGTAAATCCTTCTTACAGGACAGCCATGCTGTGTGGGCCTGTATTGTATGGTGGTTGTAATGTGGATGTGTAACAGATTGATAAAACAAACTGCTGAGGGCTTATAGCCACACAGCCTTATGTCCTCTAACCCACTTTTACAATCACACACAGACACACAGATTAGCATGTTCCTGAGCTTTGAAAATAATGACGAGTGCCATGGAAGGGAGGGGCAGAGAGCTGTGAGGAAACTCATTTGCTGCCGCAAAGGATGGAGGAATAAAAAGTGATGGATGTATGCTTCAGCTGCCTTCTCTATGTTTTTTTTTCTGGGACTATGTTATATTTAAATATTTTTATTGAATGTGAAAGACAAACTTGATTGTTGAAAGTTATCTGAGATTTTGTGCAACTATTCTACTTTCCAAAATAGGTCTCTACTCATTCTACCCGCCTATTATCCCTAAATACTCTGTGAAGGCGCTCATGTGGTATTCTTTATGGTATCATCGTAGTGAGTAAATTTAAGATGTGATAATAAGGCAGTATTGAAAGTTACACAATTCATGTTAGAAAGTAGAAGTTCCACAAACAGCAAAATGCACGTTCTTTTATCCCCTTTGGTTGGCCGGTTGGACAGCATCTCTGTTCATCAGCACTTGTATGTCAACAAGTCACTAGAAAGACTCGTTCTCACAAGATGCTCAAAGGATTATTCAAAAGTCTATGGTTTGAAAGAATTTCTTTGGCTTATCTAACCTTGACAAATACTTCCAGTGCAGTGTGAGCAGAGCATACGTATTAGTAGGATGGTACGATTTTCAGCTAAACATCAGGTGATAGAAAATGTAAATACTAATTTTTTACGGCACGGGCCACAGCTGAACAAGATTCTGTTATTGGGGGATCAGGTGTAATTTTCTATAGTCCACTTTTGGATGGAAACCCCTAGCTATGTAGGGTACAGAAGTTATCATGTTCGCAATCCGGCGTCATTGGCAGTAGCCGCAGGATGACACTGTAGATTTTATCCCTTTTTGTTTTGTTAAATGCAGCACCTTTTTAAGTATTTGAACATAGTCCATGCGTCTATGCATCCGTTTGTGAATACGATATCTCCCAAAACACTGAAGGGATTTTTATTAAACCGCCCACAATGTTCTGGTCATTGGTGAACTATTTAGGTTTTCTGGGTCATGCAACCGAAGCTCAAAATCACAAAGTTCAAGTTCACAATTTTATACAGTGGAAAGAAGTGTGTCATTCAACGACCTGGTGATGACTTGCCCCTTTTCAGTATCTCTTCTTGACCGATCCTTACAAATAGCAAAATATTTAATGTTTATTCATGAAATGAAATTGCAGCAATATTAATGGCAATGTGGTTTCTCAAAGTATATCAAGACTGTGTTTTGTAGTTGTAACGAATATTATTTTAATGGTAAAAAGATGGCAGTCAAACCATCTTGCTTTCAGAGTACTGAGAGTGCTGCTCTTTGTCTTTACGAATGGCACTTAATATGGCAACCACTCGGCGTACATGCGCACAGGGAAGCAAAGGACCTAGAATAAGTGGACTAGAAAGCCATTTAGAACAGGTTAAAAATGAGCAACAAACCAACAAACAAATTTTATCCTCCTTATTGGAGGAACACGCAATTGCAGGTGTTCAATGTGTTCAGGTGTAAAAATGGGAAATTAATGATAAAATCAAGATGAAATTGATCAAATGTCTTGGATTGTATTTAAGGTCTTTAATTTGCAGATGTTCAATGTAGCATTTAACTATCCAGAATGAAAACAGCATGTTTAAATCCACTTAAAAATGTCAAGGCATATTCAATAGTTTTCTCCTGTATTTCTTTGCTGAATCAGCCATGGTGTGCACTTGAAACACAGCGTGTGTATCCATGTGATGTAATATGGTAAGGTGAAATGCAGCTGTAATGTGATGCCTTGGGCTGGTAAAAAGTTATAAGGTGCAGTTTCTGTGCCTGGAGGATGCTGCAGGGCAACGACAGCTCTAGGAATCTGCTTAATCAAAGTCAGTTTTTCATCAAAACAAGTAAAAAAAAAAAAGTGACGTTTTAAGGTTAGGCTGTATTGCCGTGAAGGAGACTTGAGCCTTTTAGGAAAGGGAATAAATATTGCAGAATTGTGCCTGTAATCGGTCACACGCTGACTCAGATGGGGAAAAAATTGAAGTCCTGTGTGAAGTGCCTTTTCCCTTAAAATCTATTTTATGGACTTTTTGAAGTCACTTTTCAATTTAACACTTGAAGATGCCAGTAGCAAGAGTGATTATCACATTCTCCGGTTATTTATCAGCAGCATTTTATTCTCAGATGCTGGAGGTTGGTGAGTTTTAAATTCCTGTTTGCATAAAAAATTCCGCCATGGAAGACAAGTACAATGACGACACTAGACCTAACTCATCATACTGGCTGACTTTTATCTGACTAAATACCATCTGCTACATCTCCCAAATAAGACTTGTATTATCTACAATTAGGTTATCTTTGATTTACTGTCCAAGGTACTTTTTTTTTTTTTTTTTAAAAGATTTGCAGCGAAACACAATCTAAAGTGTAACTGATAAAATGTTTCCATCGCTGTAGTTTCAGGTCAAACTTTGTATAAACAGGTTGTCAGCAACAATGTCGTCACCTCGAGATGAGGTGTGTCTTCAGGGAAAATGTTTTTTCCCGACTGGCTGTCACTATTCAGTCCAAAAATTGGGCCATCTTACCCTGAGGAAACTGGTGTGTAGGGGTCCATTTACCAGCAAGAGGGAGTCATAGCTGTCAGTGGTATTTTGGGCTTTTATCCGTGTCACTGCTTTTATTTTTCTGCAGGGTTCTTTCGTTTTTATAGAGAGCATTTTAGTATATTAACATGTCATGCTTTTTTTGTCCACACAATTAAAAGATTACAAAAAGTGCAGTTTGGCTAAATAAAAATGAGCGGGTGTGTGACAATAAATAAATTTTACACTCTGTTGACACTTACATGATGCATTCATAAAGTTTTTATTTTTTCAGACACTGTGACTTTTTGATATTCACATAACTTTCTATCTTAAAAGGGCAAGTGAATTTATCCCCTAAACCAAAGAAAAAAGAAAAAAAAAAGTTACTTTCTTTACCATTACTCTCATGTAAGAAAATCTGTGTAATACCTCATTTGTCCAAGAGTGATCCATCATAGAAAGGCTTCACAGTTGTCTTCTGGGTAGCATATTTGAAGATCGATCTTCAAATACGCTATCCAGAAGACAACTGTGAAGTCTTTCGACAAGTATTCTTATGTGTCTAATTAGCGTTTTTTTTCTATAAGTCCAGCTCTCTGTACTGTATCATATACATCCATCTGCTCTTTTTCCTCCCACCCTTCTGCCAGTGACCTTTCAGCCAAATAGTTTCATCTCATAGTTGCTCTTAGCTCACCCACTTGCATGACTTCTGACCTACTATTATGATCTCTGGGGCATTCAATTAGCTCAATTACTTCAGTGAAAATACATGTCAGATCTTTTAGATCCACCCCCACCCTTGCTTTCCTCTCTGATCTTCCTTCCTCTCTGTTCTATCTTTCTACTCCCATCATGTTACTCTGCATGTTTTTTTTTATATGATGGCAGCGAGTTGCTTCTTTTCTGTAATCAGAGTGACTTCTGACAGAGGAGGACTGATGGACTTCTCTACAGCTTAAACGGCCTTGCAGAAGATAGACGCTATATATATATTTCCTTAGCTGAAGGGATGACTACTGAGGAGGCGTTTTCTCCCCGGAATACTTTTTTATTGCATTTTTGCCTTTCATATATTCGCAATAATATTGACATTTCTTTGCCAAATTTATTGCACGTTTGCTTATCAATCAGAGTTTCCGGTACAATTCTTTCTTTGCTACATTTGCTGAGTCATTCAATTCCTATTTTATCTGATGGACTTTCTTTATTCACTTTTCTTCTCTTCTGTAGTTTAATTTCCCACTCATCTCATGACACATCATTCCTTATATGTTCAACCTCTCCTCATTCAGCTCACATCCACCCACATTGCTCCCCCTCCCGTCAGCATCTAATTTCCCAGCGATATTGTCACTGTATATCAGCTTTCAAGGGCTTATTGCTCAGGTCTACACATAAGTTTTCTTCTCCCTGTGAACTCTTCTTTTATTTCATCAGCCAATTTCTGTCCCCTTGATTTCCCCCCTCCCCTCTCTGAACTTTATCCCTGATAATTCTTCCACAGTTGAAGCTGCAACATCCATCAGGCCAGTAAACGTGTCTCTTCTCTTTTCCATCCAATATGCAGTTCTTCTTGCTCTACCTTAAAACTCTGTTTCTTCTCCTCTTTGTCTTGAGTTATTACTTTTATTTCATGTTAGTTTACTTACGTCTTCATAAACCTACAAAGAAATGTACTTTTGTATTAGAAAAATCTTCCCGAAAAACAAAATTCTTTTCCCCTTCCCATTTATCAGGACTAAATGTGTACTTACACATACATGCACTAACATTTTCGACTTTTTTTTTTTTTTTTTTAAATTGCGTGCCATTTGTTTTGTTCACTGGACTTGCATTTTATACGAGAAAGCTACAGCTTGAATTTGTGTGTTTACAGACCTACGAAACGTGTTTTTTCAAAATCTGATGTTGATGCTCTGAGACATTTGGGAACTGAATGTAAATAATAAAGTCTATTTTGAGACAGCGGATGTTCAAATGGATGTGTCATAGTTTTACCTCTAAAAACTAAAGCTAAATAAATGCAGAAAAGATATGGAACAAAAAAACAGAGACCTGTATTTTGAGTAATAACAAAGTTTTTTTTTTCTTCTCTGTGTTCTCTGATGACAACCAAGTACACACTCAGTCGTGTCTATTGATGTCATTGTGTTTCTATTTGTATCTTGAGGTATTCAATCCTGGGATAAAAAAAACATTAGAGTAATAATTACTATATATAGTTAGTGCTTTAACAAATCGGGATTATCTGTACTGATTAATAGCAAGTGGTTATGGTTAGTCATCTGGGGAAATGTGCCATTTAGAATTTCATCTCTAGAGAAGTATGGCGAGGCGTAGCTCGCCATACAGTGGTGGTAAAATTGCCATGTTTGGACCGAAAAGTTTCCGGTTCGAAGTCTACTGAGCACATGCCTTGGTGTCCCTGGAGAAGAAACCTAACCCCCAGTTTCTCTCATCATTGGCGCCATCATTGGCTGCCTGTAGTGGTGCAATGCAGCAACTTGAATATCCCAATGAGGAATTGATACAGTTTTTTTAAAAGAAAATAATAATTGTTTTGCATTGGTTAAAAAATGGATAAACATTTGTGGGTTTAGTGAAAAAAGTCATGATAGCTGAACTACAGAGATTTCATCCCAACCCCCTCCACCTCTCATCATAAAGAACTAAAGAAAACATGACAAGACGTCACGCTCCAGGGTTTACCAGTACAGTGGTGGGTAATGGAGAGAGACCACAGTGTGTCGTATGTCTCCGAATATTAACATCTGACATGAGGTCAAACGACTTACAACACATGGCGATTTCTCGTTCTGTAAAGTAAAACTCTGATTATTTCAGACACAAACTACATCAGATTTGTTTTACTTGCTCACCTCTCGTTGTGCTCAGTAGTTTGTAGAGTTTCTGGATTCTAAATCTGTTCATATTACCTTAATTGGCTCCTCCTCTGGCAACTTTGCATTTCAACCTGTTTGGGTTTCTCAGATAAGTTACTGTCTTCTCTGAGTCTTTGTATTTGATGAGTTTACTACATGTTGTTTTCTAAAAAAAATTTTCTTCCAGAGATATTTTTTTCCCATTTTAATTTACAGTTTTTAACAACTGAACAAAACAAAGCTTGTACAGCACTAATAGCAAGGATTTTTCTTTTCCCATCCTAATTTGACATTTCGATAAAGTAGTTGCTAAAACAGTTGAACAAGAGCGTGTGAGTGTCTGCTAACTCCTGCTGGAAAAAAGATAAACTAGTACCATTTTCTCCAGTAAATAAGCCATTATGTGCTGATTAAGATTAGTCAACTATTCATAATTGGAAGAGTTTTGTAAAATGGATTTATAGCATCCTAGTCAGTTTTTGCTTTTACTTTTATTGTATTTTTTTCTGTTTTTGCCTCAAGCTGAATTCAGGGCTTTTCTTTGCATTAATAATTTGCAAGTCATGAGGTAAGTGAGAAAAAATAATAAAATAGTAGCTTTAGAGATTTTAAATACTTCTAGCATTTAGGGTCAAATCTAAAGGCAGGAAGTCAGCGATTGTTGTTTTTTTAAATCGAGTTTCTTTTTTAAAAAAAGCTATTGTCTTTTTATTCCGTGCATGAAAAGTTTTGAATTCTGCAGCAGTGAGCGAGGTTGTATGGATTGTGTGGATTTACAAAGATAATTCTTTCTTATTAAAATGTCTTAACACTAGCAGTACTTCTACTGGGGATTTTGAGATATATGACGAGAAGACCTAAAAAGCCACAAAATTTTTTGTCCACACACCCAGCATGAAGCCCCGCAAACCATTAGCGTCTCATCAATATGCATTTTAATGTGAATATCTGTCTGAGTACCCCATTACCTTCTCTTGGACTCAGAAGAGTTGAAGGAGTATCCAAAATTTCAGTCTCGCTAGAGATAAGCAAGATATTTTCATTTTAATTGTTGTCCTGTCAACGAAAAACAACAAAAACAGATTCAAACAACAAAAACAGATTGTGTAGCACACAGTCAATTTGTGACTGTGTGCTACTTCACACAGTCACAAATTTACATATGCAATGAAACATTGTATAAACCCTTCACTTAAAAAAGATCCTCTCAGTATTTTATTTTAATAGGGTAATTAAATTAGATTTATTTACATCCACATCTATTGCCTTTAAATGTAAGCTTTCAAAGGTTGTCTTAAAATAGTTGTTTCTATTTGAGGCGTTTAGGGAAATACACTACATAAATCTGGTCAAAAGAAGACCACTATGTGTTTTTTTTACCAAATCGGCCCACCGAGTTAATCCTGTCAAAGAAAAAAAACATGTTTTTTAAAAAATGTATAGATAAACAAACAATTTAAATCTCCTGGAAGGAATTTTAATAATCCCAACTGGTTCAGTCAACATGTCCCCCAGATATCCCATGATTTTATTATTCAGCACAGGAGGAATTACATGAATAGATGTTGTGGAGCTTCTGTCTTCAGAATACAAATTATTCACACTCCTTTAGATTTTGGTTTGGGATTTTTAGTTTGAGAATCAAATATTGTCAAGGTTAAGTCAAGGTTGTTTCCAACTCTAGCAGTGATTTCTGTTCACTGTTTTTAAAAAATTGCTGTGATATTAAATTACTAAGATCCGACACGTTGTAATAGCTTGTTGTTTAATTTAAAAATAATTGAAAAAAGTGTACATTACACTTAAAATGAGGTCATTTTCTCAAAAATGTAATACTATGCCACTTAATCTGGTACTTCTAATAAACTGTAGAACTGTTCAAAAAATTTATGAATTTCAATTTGCTGATCTTTCTAGTGCAAAATTGACAACACAGCACAGACAAATGATTGCACATCAATACTGACCACAAACTACATCTTCCATTCATTTTCATTTTTTAGAATACTGTTTATTGCTGAGATGCAAATGATGGACAATTATTGGGAAGGTTTTGTTTCTAATTTTTACATATTTATCTACCCGGCCAAATTACGCTGAAAATGACAGAGTTGTGCTTTAATAATGGAACAGCATTTTATTTGTTCCTTCTTCTTTCGGCATTTCCCTTCACGGGTTGCCACAGCAAGTCAGTTTCTTCCATCTAACCCTATCTGCTGCATCCTCTTCGGTCACACCAACTATCTTCATGCCTTCCTTCACTGCATCCATGAACCTCTTCTTTGGCCTTCCTCTAGCACATGTCCAAACCATTTCAGCCTGGCCTCTCTGACTTTATCTCCAAAACCTCTAACATGTGCTAGTTTGTTTGCTTGGTAATAAACGGAGGATGAAAACATCGCACCAGTGGTTTCTGTTGTCTACCAAACACAAGACTATTTACTTGTGGGAATAATCAAAGTTTTGTCCTGAAACTAACTTTAGTGTGTTTGGTAGATCATAAAAGAATTGATGAGAAGCTTTTTAGTTTAGATGTGAATAGGAAAGTGTCCAAAAAGACCATTATTGTTTTTTTAGTGATGCCCGTTAAATTTTTACTGACTCAGTAGGAGTCTAAGTTGGATCATCATTATTTTTAGGCCACTAAAGGCTCAATACCCAGATGGTGACTCACAACAAGTTTAAAAACTTAGGTAATGATGTTCTTAAAGTGCCATTAGACTTTATTCCATAAAGATTACCGAAGACTTGATTAATTGCAGTTTTATAAAAGCATTTACTTGAATCAAACTTGATAAAAGTCTTTTATAGATTTCTGTTCTACATTAAATTGGCTTGTCGCTTTGCCAAAAGACTCATCCACCCAAAACTAAATCTTAATTTTTAGAAAGATGATAAGAATGATATTCTGGATAGATTTCAAATCATTCATCTCTTGAAAAACAATAGAGTTTTCTAAGAGTCTTTTTCTCATAGCGTCATTGCAATTTTTGCAAATCTTGTTTTAGCTACTTTTGAGTTAAGACATAAATTATCTTTAGAATAAACATTTTCTTTTCTGTCTTCAAATCTATTGAAGACAGGCAAGGAATTAGAGTCAGTGTAATCATGGGAGATTTTGTTCTTTATGTTACGTTACTGGCAGAATTTTTTTGCTGGTCAAATCCTGGCAAAAGCTGGGGGTAGACCTGTGTTATTACCAAAAGATACTTACATAGATGTTGATTTGCAACATTTTCCAAAGTCATGAATCTCATTGGCAAACATATTGAAGACCACTCTTTTTTTCTGAAGAACAACAGCCAGTTGTTGTGTTGAAATAGTTGAACAAGAAACCGTTCGCAAAAATTCAAACACCAATAACATATGCGATATTGTCATTGTGGTATTTTGAAGAATATTGCAACAAAAGTTTTCACTCTTTTCAATCACCTGTATCCCTCGTTACTTGTGGTTTCCGCCTCTTGAATTATCAAATAGCTTTGCGTCAAAAGTGTATGATGAGGCTTAGTTGTAAAATATTTCGTAAAACCTCTGGAGAGGTAGAAAGCTCAATATGGTTCAGTATTTGTATTTGTCCAGTATTTGTTGCAAGCCACTTAACTCCTTTATTGGCTAGGCGCCATAAGCAATGTGGAAAAGGTCACTGACTAACAAAAAGGTATTTAGACAGTGAGGGGACCATTTAAAGTCCATAGGGGTCTTCAGGGAAGAGTCAAGAGAATCTGGAGGAACTGTGTCTCCCAGGTTGTCTGGGAACATCTTGGGTTTGCCAGTTCAACTGGGACAAGTGTTCAGGGTGAGGAACATCAAGTTCTTTAGTCAAGCTGCTGCCTCACATCCCAACCTTGATAAACGGAGGAGAATAAAAGGATGGAGGGCTCATGATATCATAATGTTGTCTCTTGGGACCAAACATTAAATTTGTTGGTCATAGTGTCATTGCTCAAGCAACTGGGATTAGATGATGCAAGTTGATATTTTTTGTGTTTAGCCTGCTAATAGCAGGAAGCAGATCTACATGCTCACCATGACATACTGAGAACTGCATCCCATCTGTGACAGAGTTTATCTCAGCTGTATGTGGGTTGTTGTGTTGTCTGTGCTGTCACAGTCGCTAATGCCGGGTTGTGTGGTTGGCCTAATTCTGCTGATGACAGACTTTTATCTGCTCTGTTATCTGGCATTTTCTTTCATACCATCTTTTTTTCCCTCCCATTTCTGTCTCAATGATCGTAGCATCTGACAATTTGCTGTTAGATAACTTAGAAAAATTCTTATTTTTTACTCACCCTTACAAACAAGTAACACAAAGTTATAGAAAAAGAACATTTCCATTTTTTTTTTTGTTTTCTTCTCTCATCTTTCTATCACGTTTAGCAATCCCACATCCAATCCCATCAGCTGTGAAGCGGCAGCTGCAACTTGAGGGGAAATTCTCAAATGCGTTTTCAGAGACTCGCACACAATCCATCTGCTGGAGTGCCGAGTGCACTTGAGACTTTGCCCGCGTGTGCCTGCGGGCACTGCGGAGGATGTTAAAATGACAAGCTCCATGTCTTAATTAGGATCAGATCTTTGCGCAGGGCATGATGACACATGCACACACTCATGCACACACATCCATTACTAGGCATGCCCATGCAGAGCATGCCATCATTTATGTAGAAACTCATTAATGGATGGTATAGAGCCGTCTGTTCAACGCTCCTCTGCTCTGCCTAATGCAAACAAACATGTATGGTAAATGTTGTTTACATAAATAATAGTTTAATGATTACCTTCTTTATTAGCTCAAACTCTTCTAATAGAGGTGTAATTGATTTTTCCGACATATTAACCTAATTTCCTTTGGGTTCAGAACATTTTTTCTTTGACCTTTTCATTCATGTCTGTATGTTTTTTTAAAGTATATATATATTTTTGACTGAAAAAAAGGGGAATGTGTTTCATGCGTTCTCATTACGCAGCATCAAGCAGACATAATGCATAATGCATGAGCTCCACAAAATGCAGCGTAATATGCATATGTCCCTGGTGCTTTACAGAAAGAAAAACCCATTAAGAGGCATAAAGAGGAATTAGAATTCAGCGAATGTCACATGTTTTCATAGTTTCATTTAAACTCTCAACAGCTGTCATTACATTCACTTCTCCTCTAATAATGGGTTGTGTGACGTTCTAATAAAAAACAAGCAAATCTCAGGATAATTCTACAGTTTCAGGTTCATTTTCAAATTATTCTGATGCTCTCAGGTTAAATGATTATGTACAAACTTTCAACTTTTGAACTTGTTCTACTTTTGTAAAAACTCCATCATGACAGATTTAAAATATTGTTTTCTTCTGAGTTAACCAGCATGCTTAACATTCTGTTTATTCTCCTGGACCAGAGTTGGGAATGGGTGAGGTATTTGTTTAAGATTTAAGAAGCTTCTGATCCAGTACCGTGCTGGCACGACATGCAACCAGCCAATCACAGAGGCCGATCTGTCCCAGCTTGAACTTCATACCCACTCAACCTCTACAGATAAATCATTTAAAGAGTCAGAGGAAAAGAGATAGGCTTAAAAACCTCAACTAAATAAAAACAGCAGTAAATCAGCTCACATTTGACCCTGGGTCAGGATTGTAACCGCCAATATACTTGATTAAAAAGAAGAAGAGAATAAGAGGATAGCAGAATGGTACTGATAATCTGGAACATTTGCTATATGCAATGTTATACCAAGTTGGAGGGAAACCAGAAAGACTTTGTTAATGTAAATGAAGCTTTAAGTTAAAGAGACCTGGAGAACCAGAAGTCAGCCAAATGATTGGGAGCCAAGAGTTCTTATGAGAAAAAAATGACAAAACTAGGATTCGTAAGGTAAAATAAAAAGAGTGCATAGAGCTTTAAATTCAATCATGAACGTCATGAGAAGTCTGAGAAAGTACTCTTTCTTTAGAGCTGCAGGCGCTACAGATTATCTTTAGGAAAACCAACAGATGTAGAAATACAGGTGACAAATGCATTATCTATACTTTTGGTTGTGGTGGCAGAGATGAAGATGCTGAGGATATGTCTGGGAGTGAACAGGAAGGACAGGATCAGAGGACGCATTTTAGAGGTTTTGGAAATAAAGGCAGAGAGATCAGACTGAGATGGTTTGGACATGTGGAAACGAGAGAGAGAGAGACAGTATATCGGCAGAAGGATGCAGGGTTTGAAACCACCAGGAAAGAGGTCTAGAGAAAGACTTAAGAGGAGGTTCATGGATACAGTGAAGGAGGGCATGAAGACAATTTGCGTGACCGAAGATACAGGATTAGATAGAAGAAACTGACTTCCTGTGGCGACCCTTAAAGGGAAATGGTGAAAAGAAGAAGGTTGCGTAAAACACACTTTCTTGTCCAAATATCATCAAGGTTTTACAGATTAACTAGAAGTCAAAATTACACTAATTAATAGAAACCAGACAAAAGATCAAGACATTTGAGATAGTCACTAATGTACAGTAAACCAGGCTGATGTCATAGAGTTTACTTATTTGTTTCTAACTTATTTATTTGGTCTGATCCATAGAATCAACTGGGTCCTGTGTGTTCACCAAGTTGCTTATTAATGGTACATATGCATTGTTCCAAGAACATAAAGTTGATTCTCAGTCTTGATCCGTTAGGATTCGTTAATAGAAACACAGACAACTTAAATGAATAATCTATAAATCAACATGCAAACACTCCTCTTGAAGACTCAAATCAGGAAGTGTTTCGATTTGAGAAATGCAACTAAATCCACCACATATAAAGACAATCAAAGTCAAGCAGCACTGGTCCAAGCACTGAAGTCCAATTAACTTCATCTGGCATATAAATAGAATTATTTTGTTTTAATAAAGCAAATCAGCATGCTAGCTATGATATGAGGTTATGAGAATAGTTTTTTGGATTTTCTTTTTGGAAACAAAAAAGAAAATCTTTAAAAATCCCACAAAACATTGAGCTGAAAGATTAAAGAAAGCTGCAGAGCTCAGAAGAGCTTTTTAATATTGTAGCCTCTTCAAATTTTAATATCCCACTGAGCACTTTTCTGTACGAAAGATGCTAAAAGATTTGAACTTGTAGAGAACCGATCAAGTTAAATGAAGATCAAAAGGGAAAGTTTTTTTTCTTGCATTACACGGGACATTTGTAGTTTGAAAAGATATACAGTAAAACCAGATGGAGATTGCTTGAGGCTTGTTTAGAAAAGCTTGCCTGAGACATATAATTAGACACAAATGCATTTCCATACCAATAATCAGTTATGTTGTTCAAAATAGAAACATTGTGTGATACCACTTTTCATAAGAGAAGACATGATATGCACATCTTGTTCTATAACAAGTTAATTACATGTTTTTTCATTTTATTTTTTGCAAAACCACTTTAGGATTTGTGGTTCTGATACAAAATAATGTAAATATACATAATTTCTTTTGTTGTTAAACAAACCTATTTGCCATAAAAATAATTTTGCAAATTTTTTTTAGCCATTGCATAGCTAATATTCCCACATTGGTCTTTAAAACATATTCAAATATCACTACGAGATGTCAGTTCTAATTATTTCAGTAAAATCTATGTACGCATCTCGCAGCTGTTTGTTTCATTACATTAATTATGTATCAGTGTGTTAAACACGGCTTAATATAATCCATATTTAGCCACACGTAACCCGGCTTTATTAAAAACTGTTTACCTTCAACATGAGAAAATTAATTAGTAACTTGTGTTTTATATTAAAGGGAAGGATTGTGCTTTCATGGGATGTGTATCATTCCAATGTTTAGTCCATAAATGTGATATATCACTGAAAAAAGCATTCATTCAGTTTCACCACTCCTCTCGCTTCCCACACTGTTATATAGCCAAGATGCATGCATGACTAATCGTAAATCTGGTTTGATCCTGCAAATACAGTGTAAAACACATCAAGTCAGCAAAGCTAGCTCATATTTTTTTTAATCATTCCATTTTGGTCCATTTACATAAAAATGATACTCTGTTCTGAGAAGAGGGGCAAGAGCATGTGCTCTAAAATACTCCCTGATTACGCTAGAATGTGGGCGTGACACACAACAAAATCCATGGCCAAGAACATTGGCATTTAAATATTGTGAAAAAACTATATAGGAAAGCTTGCAAATTATTCAGCATTCATGAATTAAATAGAAAACAACTTCAGGTATGTTTCTGATGTGGGAGTAAGAAAAAAAAAAAAGGAGGGATGAAAGCGAAGGAAGCAGGCAATAGCGAGGTGGCAGAATGTTCGCCTGGAAGTTTGCCGGAAGTTCACTGGGTCGAATCCCACTGAGCTTATGTCTACGTGTCATTGGGGAAGACACCTAACCCCCCATTTGTCCCACCTTTGTCACCGTCCTGGCAGCCTGCTGCAGTGTAATGCTGCACAGAAATTTCCCCATTGAGTAACAAATTAAGTAAGTAAATTGAAAAAACATTCTAACATTGTAGAAATCTCTAAAAAGGTAGATTTTGCATGAAGCTTCTTTTAACTTGAATGAAAAGTCCTATTGAGGCATGGCAGACATGGATATTTACGCCACTGACCAGAACTTCATATGCCCACATAAATCATTTTTAGTTCTTACTTTAACCAAATGTAAATGCAAAAAAAAAAAAAAAAAAATCAAACACCAAGCAATATTTAAATATCAAAATTCAGAGAGTTAACTTTCCCTCCATAATGCTCTTTTCTTGTATTGCATGGAACACTAATAAATTGCACATCATAGGATAGCCAGGACCTTTGTAAATGAAAAAAAATACCTTGATTATTTCCATACAAAATGAACTACAATAGATGCAAACATTTTCTATCTGGGTATTACTGCTTTTGAACAGAAAACTTAAAACATTGTTATTCTCAATAAGTCCTAGTTTAGTGCACCAGAATTATTGAGGTTGAATTTTATTATAAAAAACATTTTTGTAGAAAGATAAAAACATACATTTTTAAAAAGTTATTTGAATAATTCAGTTCAGAAAAAAGTTATTGAACACTGAGTTTTAAGTTCAGTTGTTTTCATTTTCACAATATAATTTGCACTACACATACCTAAGTACATAAACGCCACAAGCTAAATGGTGTGACTCGCTTTACAGATGTGAGCCATTTGTCGGACTATTGACCGCTCTGGCTGGATAAGCTTTATGCCAATAGAGGCTGGGTAAACTGATGATTATTCCTTTGTCTGCAAAGAAAGAGTTGGGTTGGTTCCTCTTCTTTCTTTAGTGTCTATATCCTTTTCCCTCTTGAGAGTTCATAACTTTGTGGCATCTTTCGTTCTTCAAAAGTGAACCAAGAAATGTTTTGTAGAACAAAACCACTGGGAGTTTTGTTACATAAGAAAAGTAAGAAATGGCCAGCATTGTTTTGAACATTCTCTGAGAAACCTTTTTTAGTGGGAGAGATTTTTTTGGAATATATTGTTTATGTACACAATATAGAGAAGTAAAAAGTTTTGTTCATGCTGTTTTGTAAATTAATTAGCAGTAACAAAAGATATGGTATATTGTGTTTATTACAATCATTTCACATGTTATTAATTATGAGTATTTAAGTGATATCTTATTATTAAATTAGTGGTACCATATTCATGTATGTAGGTCAGAGTTTGCCGCTGCTTTTTGTTAACAGAGGACAGTCACGTTTTCGATCTGGTTCAGGGTTTTAATTATAAGATTTGAACACTTGTTTTGCAGGCTGTTAGCTGTCAAAATGATGATTAAAAACTATGAGGAACTCTGTGTTTCTTTATTCATTTATTCTTCCTTCTTTCCACTCAGATGTTTTCTCTCCATGTGTACCAAGAACTGATTAAAAGCCAAACCTGAGAATGCATGTTTAAGCATGTCTGCTTAAATCAGTGTTTGCTTTAAAAATGCCAAACTTTTTGCGTGCATTCTTTCAAAAAAAATCTTTTACAGTCTTGAATCGCCTTGCGTGATCAAAGCTCATTTTTGTGTCCCTGAGGCAGGAATTGTGGCCCAACAGTACGCCTCAACATAAATAGAAGGGGACATCATTTCCACCAAAGTATGTTCAAATAGTGCAGAAATAGATGCAGAAATCAGTCGCATACTGTGTCCTCTGCTGTTGTAACTAACTCTGCTCTTGACATCATTTGATGAGAGCCTCTTTCCACTGGAAGATCCCACTAGTTTGTCTGCTTGCCTCACTTTAGGATTAAAGCATACTGTATATTCTTTGGTGGAGGTAACACTGGAAATATGTTTTTACTTCCAATTACATGTCTGAACTGCTGTATTATCATCTTTATACTAGTCAGGAGGGAATGACACAGTGGCTACATGGCAGGGTGTTTGGTGAATGAGTGGCAGTGACAGACCGACAGTGATGTCAACAAGTCATAATGAACAAATGAGAGGCAGACAGGGATGAAGAGGTGGGTTTGGGAGCTCCGTATGTCTGTGACAGTATCAAAACAGTCACAGTCACTCGCTGAATGGTACTAATAGCGGAGAAGAGAGCATGACAGTGACGGCAAGAGAATGACGGCAGCCGAGTGGCATAGATGATACAGACACACAAGGTGACACGGACACAAAGTTAAACAGAGACAGATGAAAACAATCTCTGTGCCTGGAGCCGACTTTGTCCTGCTTGTTAGAATATCAAACCTCATGCTGAAACAACATGTCATGCCTCAACAACTAGGTGTTTTAACTGGTGGTGGCCCTTAATCAATGAAAAATAAAATTTCCTTCATATTTTTTTTTGCATACAAATCATCCAAAGTAAAATTCTTTGGACTTCATTACAGCAATTTAATGTTTCGGAATGGACTTGGATTTAAAAACATTTGACAAATTAGTAAATTTTCTTGCAGTAAAAGATTGTTATAAATACTTCAAATAATTAGTCTCAAAATTTTGACAAACACAAGTAAGGCTGAATTTTTTTTTTAAGATGCACAGCAACAATTGTGCCAACAATCAGTCACTGAATATAGAGAGAAACACAAACACGGTGGCATTGATAGAAAACCAAATGGCCGATACTTGCATGACCACATCAATGCAGTAAAGACAGCTTTGTCTTAGGGAATTGTTGGCCACAGACTGAATGACGTCTGACAACAAAAAGAACTTCTCAGACTGTGAGAGACAGAGTCTACCAGCACAAAAAGAGACATCCAGTACAGACAGTCACATAAAGAGAGTTACTGATAGACTTGTTCTGCATTCAGACCTCACTTTCAGTCAAGTTTAACATTCTAAAAGCTTTGTTTTGTCTTCTGAACCGCTTATCCCTAATGCGGTCGGAAGGGGTGCTGGAGTTTATCCCAGCTGAGATTCAGGGTACCCCGAACAGGTCGCCAGCCTGTCGCAGAGCCACACACACACACACACACACACACACACACACACACACACACACACACACACACACACACACAACCACACAGACACACAGACACACACACAAACACACTCATTTCTAGGGGCAATTTTAGAGACGCTAATTAACCTAACATGCATGTTTTTGGAGGGTGGTAGGAAACCGGAGTACCTGGAGGAAACCCACACATACACCGGGAGAACATGCAAACTCCACACAGAAAGGCCAGTATTCCAAGCCTCGTCCCCCACCCCACGAATCGTGGCTTCTTGTCGTGAGGCCACTGTGCTAACCACCGTGCTAACCACCGTACAAAAGGGACTGAGGAATGACTATTTTCCTGATAAACTGACTCTTTATTACACCATTTGTACTTTTCAATGGATTTTTTTTATTGGGTAAAATTTGCCTTAACACTAAGTTGGATACATTTTAACCTCAATCCACCGGAACTTCGACTTTTCTGACTACTTTGTTGTTCAGAAATAAGTTCCATTTTATAGAACTTAAATGCTCATGCGTTTTATCAAAAATGACTTGCTTTTATGATATTTCGTTCTGTTGTCATCCACTTATCCGGGCCAGTTCGTGGGGCAATAGCCTCACATGGGAAACAGACTTCTCTCACCTCGACCGCATATTCCAGTTCATCCGGGAGGATCCCAAGGCAATTCCCGGCCACCTGTGAGACATCTCTCCAGCGGGTCTGAGGTCTGTCTCTGGGTCTCCTACTGGTGGGATATGTCCGAAATGCCTCGCCAGTAAGGCATTCAAGAGGTATCCTAACCAGATGCCCAAACCACCCCATCTGGGTTTCCTCAACCCGAAGGAGCAATGACTCTACTGCGAGCCTCTCTCAGATGGAAGGGCTCCTTCCTTTATCCCTGAGTCAGAGCCCAGCCACCCGGCAGAGGAAGATCGCTTGTTGTTGATCTTGTTGTTTCAGTCACCACCCACAGCTGGTGACCATAGGCGAGGGTTGGAATGTAATAGCCAAATTTGCCCCAGTTAAGCTAAGTTGTATTAATGCCATGAAGAACAGTTTGATCATAAACATTAAATGATGTTAAGGCCACTGTGTATTTTATTCCCGCTAGAAATATTTGTGACTAACCAAGGGATGGAGAAAATTCTACTTAGTTTTTTTTTTTTGTGGCTGATATGAACATATTTTTGTGAATGATGCAATCATATTCCTTTATTTAGAGTGTAAAACCTGACCTATCAATAATTGTGTTGTTTACTGTAAAGTGTGTCCTTTTTAACAGCACAGAAATCATTTTTGACATGGAGTAGGGAAGACATATTTAAGAAACACAATATAAAAAACTTTTATGTGTTAAATATTTATCACATCAGCGCCTTTGTAACACAGCACTTCAGGCAAATTCAGCTTGATTTAAATGGAGTCTGAGTTTTATAGATCACTCAGATAAAGAGCGTGCAAAGAAGTTCGGGGGCATTGAAAAAGCAAAGCATTAATATGTTGTTGTGGTTATCGTTTAAGAAATTAATCTTGCCTGAGGTGTTATCTCAGCATGTAAGATCTCAGAATGACTTGCAGTGACTGGAGCTCTGGAATAAACTTTGACGTCTGTTGTTTTGGGAGTGCAGCGGTGCAGTCATGGGGAATATTAACACCAACACAGCCTGGTACAGCTCCGATCTGTACAGCTGAGCTCTGCTGCTAACGTCATGGACATGCCATCAGACATGCTGGATGTAACTGAGTACAGAGTCTAAAACTTTGTAGATGGCACATCAATTTTACTGTTAGATAAATAATAGATGGAAACATCTAGGTATGGTTGCAAAAACTCAAAACTTCCATTATGACTGTGATGTTTGCATGATTGTAACTTAAAGCTTCATTTTTTCTTTGCAATTCCTTATCCGGCATCTTTTTTTTCTCTACAGTTATCTGCAACTTCCGAGGTTCTGTGACTCAGGGTTTGGCTCTGGAGGTGGGGGAGACGGTTCAAATTCTGGAAAAATGTGAAGGTAAGACGAGATGTGTTTCTGACATCTTTGTGGGTGTTCGATGTTTTGATCACATTCGGAAACTGTTTTAAAACATCTGCACTGAAGGGACATTAAACATAAAATCCTCCAGTATAACGTACATTTGAAAAGTTTTGTGCAAACCATTAAAATGAAATTTTCACGTCAAAGAAGGCGATTGAAAATGGAACATGACCCCCGAAGAATATTCCCCAAACAATCTTTCCCATTTCCAGCTGAAATAATGTCTTTGCAATCACTCAAACGTAACATATAAATTTTATGCACAGTATTTGACACAAAACACATTTATTTATTAGATCCCTACCAAGTCATAAAGATGTGGAAAGACCTTTCGGTGTTAGCAATCATAAATCCTAGCAAGTTATCTATCCTAAAAAATGATCCATTCATTCGTCCATTTTCTAACCCAGGTCACAAGGTTTGATATGGCCTTGCCCAGTTGCGTGTCAACATTTCCAAAAGTGACTTCAGTATCTGAAAAGCTGAGACTAAATTTAGTAAATCCATCACTTTATGGCATTTAATTAACTTAATGTCTGAGTAATTCTGAAGCAAAATGTAGTAAAATGTGTGAGTTTATAAGTGTTTTATCATCTTGTGTGATGTAGTTTTTTTTTTTTTTTTTTACTGACCTCTTTCTAAATGAAGACAATGGACACGTTTGATATGTGCCAAGCAAAACTGACCTATTCATGCAATAATATAGGCAGACATGTTATAATCCTTGCAACTAAATCCTTTCAAACCAGTAAGTGAGAAGAATGGATTTATCATCTGGACACATCTCACAGATGCTCGATTGGATTTTAATCTTCAATCTTTTCTTCATCAAGCACCAAGATTATCGATATTCCTTTTCTTTTACACTGATTTTTGTTGTGCTGCTCAATATAGTAGATTTTGCAAAATTTTATACAGCAGGACTGAGAAGACAAAGAGAAATAGACGTTTCTCAACATTGACATGTGGCTCAGTGATTGCAAAGAGGTGATGCAGTATCAATAATTTACTCTGCTTTCTGTGAAACTATACAGTTTGAAATGTTTGTCATAGTCAGTAAAAGTTTTCTTCCTCTTCCGATGACATCAGCAGATAGAAAAACTTCTGAATCAAAGCTATTCTGGTTCTGCAGACCCAGACTATCACAGCAGCAACATTAAATTTTTCTGAATTCTTAGTGCTGTTATAAATTGGGTGCAAATAGTCTGTAATTGCTCAGCAAAAGCCTGTGTGTAAGTTATTAACTGATCTTAGTTCTACTATTGTTTCTTCTTCTTATCCCAGAAACCTGCTGCAGTAGGAGAGCCGTGTTGCCAGCCAGGGAAATGTTTTCTTGTAGATAATGAGTGAGAATGTGCTCCATTAGCCACAGCTGATGATGGCATCGATCTAGTGCCTGCAACTGATTGGGTCGTTTTTTTTTAACCCCAGGGCAAAATGCCTCAGGAGCCACAAACAGAAATGTTCTGTTGATGGATGCGAGAAAATTGCATGGATCCCCCCATTGTTACTATTGCCATCCCCTCCAATTGTCCCCCCTCTTGTTTTCCTTCACCATCCTCTCATTTGTTATCATTTCTTCCCATTTTCTCGGTCTTTCTCCTGCACAATTTCTTGTTTCTGTTGACCTCCCAGAATCATTAGTAAATGCTAAGCTGTCCCCATGACACCCGATCTGCAGCTAATTTGCTGTGGTCCTGCAATGAAGAGACAGAGGCTATTATTCAGTGGTGGGTGGCAGACATTGCCGTCACAGCAGTCCTGCAACACTCAGGGCTTATCAGGCCAAACCAGGAAAAACTAATATCAAATAACCCCATGACAATTTCAAGATACCCACAATGTCTGTGATTTTATGAATGTTAAAATATTCAGCTTAAAAAATATACCAAACTGTGGCCATTTTCATTTTAAATAAAAAAATGTTAGTCAGGGAAAAATGTATTAAATGTATGCACATTCATTGCTCATCATTTGAACCCGCAGCTGTTAAGATATCTCTCCCCAAATGTACACACACCCATAGCACACACACACACACACACACACACACACACACACACACACACACACACACACACACACACACACCAATATATAAGTCAATTTCCATATTTATGTTTAAATACATGCATAAATTATTTAAGTTTATACAGTGCTGCTGTTCATAATTATTCTCACCACTGTCAACATTGGATTTGAACCGATTTTCATATAAATACAACAGTTAGCTTTAACTGAAAATGATCCAGGCTTCCGTCCAACATACAAGATAATGTTAATGAAATAATACCGTGGAAAAATATTTCTCAACTTGTATTTACTTTTTTTACCAAATATTAAAAAGATTGTGAGTCAGCCCTGTGTATAGACACATATCTAGACACATCCAGATCCATGTGTCCAAAGATCTACATGTTGTTTTTATGGCCCTGGGGGTGAGATAGCTTGTCATTTAGAAACAAAGAGTGTGATAGAGCAGGATTTGAATTTTTCCTTCCAGGTATATGTAGTGACGCCTCAGCATGTCACTCTGACTTGAGATTGACACTCTCAAAGCAACACATTTAAGGTGCAGCATGGCAAGTGTTACTGTAGATGCTCCCAGAGTTTTCAAACTTTACTAGTTTGGTCAAAGAATCACTGCTGGTATCACCAAATATTGCCTGAAGAAAATGCACAAGAAAGTCTGATTAATCAGGCACAACAAAACACAGAAGTCATAAAAAAAATCAACAGAAATGAAACAATTAGATAAACCAAGCAAACACTCATAATATGAACCAATGTCTGAGTTGTACTGGGAGGAAAAAAGTTTTTTTCCCCCAGCTCTTCTTATGAAGTATCAAATATCTTGCAGAAAAGTGTGAGAGATCACTAGAAGCAGAAAAATCTTTTGGGTCGTGGGGACAACAGCTTCAGACAAGAATCCCAGGCCTCTCTCACCCCCGCTGCATCCTCCAGCCCCACATCCCCAAGAGTATCCCGAGGCAATCCCCAGTCTGCTGTGAGGCATAGCCTTTTCAGCCGGTCTGGGGCATGCCTCTGGGTCTCCTCCTGGTGGGACGTGTCCAGAACACCTCAGCAGTGAGGTACTTGGGAGGCATATTAACCAGATGCCAGAACCACCCTATCTGGCTTCTCTTGATGCGGAGGAGCAACGGCTCTGCTTTGAGTTCCACCCAGATGGCAGAGCTTCTCAACCTATCTCTGAGTGAGAGTCTAGCCACCCTGTGAAGGAAGCTCATTCGTGCTCTCGATCTGTTGGTCATCACCCACAGAGGTGACCATAGGTGTGGATAGGAACGTAGATTGACTTGTCAATTGAGAGCTTTGCTTTTCAGCTCAGCTCTTTCTTTACCACGACAGACGTAGACAACTTAATCAGCATTTTGAAAACTATTTTCAACCAGTTGACAGTCTAATATGGTGAAATTGGTCATTTTTTGTAGAAAAATCTAAAGAGACTAAAAATACTTTTTAAAGATTTGAAAAAAAAAGTTGTGCAATACACATGCAGGAAGTTGAGGCATCAATAGCAAACCAAATTCAGCTGGTTAAAATTCATCAAGTACATGTCAGTACAGTGAATAAACTTATTTAAAAAGACTGTGGATTTGCCTGCTTGGTAATGATTCATGGCGATGTTAGAAAGAAAAACTAACATATTACTGCAATGAAATGAATTTCTACTGACAGTTAAAACATGACGACAACATCTCCTTCCAGGCCTCTAAACATCCAGGATAGTATGATGTTGCCATAATGATTTGATGTTGCAGTTTATGAATCAGCATTGATGATGAGCGAACCCTCAGAGGAGTTATCTGGGTTTTCCCCCTGGTTGTCGTTACTCATCAAGGATTGCGTCAGGAGCATCGGCCCAACCGCTTCATTTGTACGTGCATCCTTTTTTACCAAAGATTACACATTCCTTTTGCTAGAATAAAACTTTAAAATATGTTTTCGACTTATAAGAAGGAAGCCCAGGGATTTTTGTCAGCAAAATGTGTACACTGTGACTGAACTGGTGGCACAGCTGCAGCTCTCACCTTGCTGAAATCGCTGCCATAACTAAAACTACCGAATCCTCCTGGGTACTATTACTGCATCAACAAGCAATTCCTCTTTTCATAACTCAGCCTGAGTTTTGCTCCATGGGGATATGAAGCGTTGTTTAAAGCTCGCATCTGGCTGATTCGATTGCTGATGGAAATCTGTTGTGTAATGGAGGTTTCATTATAAATTTGCTCTCAACCTGCATTAACACGATAAAAGTGCCCTCTTTAGTTCAGCCCACCTTCAAGATGATTTAAAAGGATTATTATTATGGATTATGTTGATAATGATGCGATATTACTTAGCACTTTCCAAGCTGTTATAAAATCAAAGTGATTACTCTTTTTTTTTGGTTTGTTTTAAATATCAGCTGACTTTTAATGCTGCATAAACGCACACAGGCTCCGACATGCTGCTGCAGCTACTGATTATCATATAGATGGGAGGCTGGGGAGTAAACAGCCGTCTTAACACTGCTGATAAATTAATCTTGATTGGTTATTAATTAACCAGCCAATTAAATATCCATTTCCATATTTTTTATCAGATTACAGAAAATGACCGAGTAATGAATCTTAAGAAGCATCCCATCTGACACTGTGGTTAAAAACTGTAACATTCAAGCTTTTTGGTTTATTATGTCTTTTCCAGATGTTCCTTGACAACTTTATCAGCATTTTGAAAACTATTTTCAACCAGTTGACAGTCTACTATGGTAAAATAAGTCATTCTTTGTAAATAGATGTCGTACTTTTTACCATCCTGTCAGCATTGGTAATATCCCAGGTCTTACGTTTCCCAAAATCTGGAGACATAATCATTTCTTTTTCCACTTGAATAAAGACAACTGTGTCTCTGCTGTCCGTAACGTACTTTGCCTCTGGATGTGAGTCATTTTCAGCTGTCAAGGTTTTCTTTCAAGTTGAGTCCATTTTGTTGACAGCCCTGTCCTCTACCGAGACATGCGATGGATGTTCATCCATGTGGAAAGAGTAGTTGTGCTCGCTGAGACTTTCAGAAGAAAGGTTCATTACTTGTAAGAACATGGGTATATAGAGTATTGAAGGCCTCAGAAAGCTGCATGTGGTACTCTGGAAACATTGGTCTCGTATGTGAGGCTGGAACACAAAAAGCATGTTGGCAGAGATTGACTGGTGTGGTTTTTATGGTTTATCTTTCCGATAAAAAAAAAAAAAAAAATATATATATATACATATATATATATACAGTCATACACACAAAACGTAGCGACAAACACCAACCCGTACATGCAGTTATAATGAGAGGACTGAATCTGTCATCAGCTTTAAACCATCATGTCTGTCAGTGACTCACTCTGACTGTCATCCACATTAATAATCTCATAGCATCTAGTGTACACAAAGCAAGCCCCGCCATACCATTGCACTGCACTTGGACACATATGTCTGCAATGCACTGAAAAAGACTATAAAGAAGCTTGTTTTTCTTAAAAAAAAAAAAAAAAAAAAACCTCAACTTTTTTACAAGAATGAGAACAACTTCATTGATTCCTATAAAATCTGATGAATGTATGTTCAGAATTGTAAATCTGAAAAAAAGATGTGTAATTTCCTTACAAGGAGAATAATGAGATTTATTAGGGATGCTTGGACACATTAAACCCAACAAGAAATTGATACAGACACCAAGAGCAGCAGATTTAAGACCAAATTGTTATATTATTGGGCCAACTTAAAAGTTTTAGATTTTCTCCAAATTGTTCACAGCGCTCTATGCATGCATGAGTATGTAATGCATGTTATGGGTTTTTAGGCTCCAGGAGAGCTGACGTAGGAGAGACCAGTATGAAGGCAAGACAAGTTTATTTGTACAGCACAATTCATACAAGAGGTAATTCAAAGTGCTTTACAAGACAGAAAAAAATAATTAAATCACAAATCATAGAATTTAAACTTTGACAAATTAAAAATTAAAGAGAGAAATAAAACAGACAAAAAGCGTGTCAGTCAATTGTACGATGAAAACAGTAAAGGTGGAAAGAAGTAGGCAAACACACTTCCACAAAGATTGGAAGGCAGCGCTGGGCGAGTTAAACCTTAATTTGTGAATGGATTGTAGATAATTGGGCTAACATGTTCACATGTTTGCTTGGACTGATCTTTGAGGTTTTATGAAAGCCGCCATCGTTCATAAGGAGCCGCATAGTAACAATATGCACTTTGAGAATGATGAAAGAGATCTTGACCTGTTAGATAAAAATCTAGCCCAGTTGTTCTTTTCAAACAGAGAAGACGAGAACTTTGACGGATTTTTGGATGCGGGTTAACTGATGATTAATAAAATAATGTATCTTGCTAAATACTTCAATAAATCACAACTAAACTCAATTTTGCTCCTGCTTCCTTTTTAAAAACACACATAATCAAACATGTTTTACTGGTATGTTTTAAAAAAAAAAATGAAAAAAAAAAAAATTAAATGAATGAATTACTCTATTCATCCCTCACCGGGGAAATTTGTTTGCTGCACTCCTTACACCGCAGCAGGCTGCCCTTCAACGGCGCCAATGGTGGGAGAAGCGGGGGTTAGGTGTCTTCTCCAAGGACCCTAGACGTGCTCTCCGTGGGACGCAAACCTGCGACCTTTCGGTCCGCGCGCGAACGCTCTAACCACGCGGCCATACCCACTTCCTAAAAAGCTGTGCATTTTTTGTGTGTGTTAAATAATCCAGTGCGCCGTGTGTTCGCGAAAAGATTTTTTTCTGTAAGAGGGTAAAAAGTTGTTGTTCAACATAAAGGTTCAGAAACCTACGGTGAAGTTGTCTTTCTTTCAACTTTTGCCTTCATTTGCTTCTATAGAACCCTGTCTTTTGCATCAACTTCTTTCCCACCTACAACCTTGATGTCCTCCATCACTGCATCCATAACCCTCCTCTATGCATTCATGATGCGATCCCACCTCCACCCTGAACTCCTACGTCACAACTACAAAACATTTAATAAGTGCCTTAAAATCCTCAATAATCATAAGTGTTGCATAGATTTTCTGGAAAATACTTTTTAAACAACATTTGATAATACATTTTACTTCAATAATTGTGTAAAATCTGAAGGTGCTCCATTGAATTTTACTTACCAAGGCCAAAAGTTTGTACTGGTAATGTCTACCTGCTTCAAATGCTACTCTTATATAATTCTTCTGTTTATTTATTTTAAAACATTATGAAGGTTTTATTAATATCTGTCATAAAACCAATGAATGAAAATGTTAAGTTTTATAAATACATTTTATTACTTAACCCATCATTAAAAGAAAATATTCAAGGCTACGACTAATGACTTTGTTATCCTCTTCTCTGAATCTCTGTTGCTGATCTTTGTCTCTGATGATTGTGTTCCCTTTCAGGATGGTACAGAGGATTCTCTACAAGGAAGCCAAATGTCAAGGTAAAGAAACACAGAATGTTTTTGCTCTTCAGTTTTTTTTCTGAAATGAGTGCTCTTGATGTGGCTTTTCTTTTCATTTGGTTTGAGAAGATTACAGAGTGTGGCCTGTTGGGATGATTTAAACATATTGTCTGAATATCAGTTGTATTGGAAGGATTGAACTGTTCACAGTGTATTTGGGTAGGGAACAGCTGGTACATTTAATGTACGGAATGTTAGAACAACTCTAAAAATTCGAGCCCATCCAAATAAACCTCAGCAAGCTGCAACACAGTAAAGACTTTCCCTGACTTTCCCATGAAAAAGTGCAAAGGGCTTTAATGCACCAGCCAACAGAATACAGATAGCTACTAGCTAAATAGCTTTTTAATTGTTTACGTCTAAATAAATCCCCCTCATGAATCAACACGAAGAAGACTTAAGCATGCATAGGTCTATAAATTGTTATCTCTTCTTTTGATTGCACAAAAACCAAAACTTGCCCTGGGACAGTAGTGCTGGCTTTCTTTTATCTAACATTAGACTGAGATGATGCCCTCATAAAGGCTGGTACCATGATTTTTCCTGACCTGTAAATGAATTTGTCCATGACCCTAACTTGCAGTAAGCCAGGCTAGTTTTATATTTTCATGTTGTTCTACGGTCACTTTTTTTTTTTGCTAGATTTAGGCATCTTGTCGGCACATCGTTTTCATCACTGCAGCTGGCTTCCGCTTTCAGCACAAGAATCTGCGCAAGAAGTGTGAAATGGTGTGAAAGCTCCTGCAAATTATAATTTAATCCACAGTAGCATCATGCACTGGGTTTTAATGTTAGTGGAGTGCTATCTCAGTGATAATTCAATTTTTTTCTTTATTGATTAGAAGACTAATTGCTCAGCTTGTGAATCTCAGAGTGTGTTTCATAGACCAAGTCCATTTATTCTTTGTGTGTGTACACATAGACAAAATGAAACTCTGGAGCTTCTCTGGTGCTGCTGCTGAGATGATCAACAGACTCCATCCACAAACCATTTGTTGTCAGAAAAATGACATTGCGTCTTCATATCTTGTAAACCAAAACGCTGATGTTCACACACTTTTCATCAAGCTGTCAGCAAAGCTAATGTTCTCACTTTGCAAAATTGATTTTGGTCATCTTGTGTGTGAAAAAATGTGTCACTGGAGACATGGTTGTCATATCCAAACATATCTGTCCACTTTCATTGCAGATGGTCTCTCACATGAACGCTCAAGATCAACCACTAACACTCTTCTTCCTTGTATTTAAAACTATTTTTTATCAAAAAAACTATTTTTAAGTGTCCTGAGACATGTTAAATGAAGAGTTGCTTAAAACTTTATCCAAACTTGTGCTGGATTTATTTAATCATCTAACAACTAAACACATAGTTTTACTATTTAATGTGTAAGTAAATTATAAAATTGCTAAAGAAAAGTAACCTTGTTTTTTGTTGAAGCAAATATTTCCAATTAGGTAGGATACTTTTCATGTTTGGGTGTAAATAATTAAAGCAGTAAAAATAATAACGCAAACTCATTAACCAGGGTTTTATTTCTACTATGAACTTCTGTAATCTGAGTACTTGGCCTCTTTTGTAATCTTTATTATGCTTATACTAGTGAAAAATATAAATGACTGCTACATTTCCCAGAAGCTGCTCATATTTATGTTGGATTTATGTTTTTGGAAAGATATCAAACAATAAAAACGTCCAACTACTTTAATTTAATTTTGAAAACATGACTGATAAAAAAAAAACAAAAAAACGAAGTTACACCTGTTAAGAAGCATAATAGTTGTTATAACTGAGGTTAACTTTGTTTGAGTCCCAGAAAGATATAAAATGAAAATGTGATTTGGACCATTTTTTTAGCCTGTCTAAAATAATTGTAAAAAAAATCAAACAATGGTGAGCATATTTCTACAGTTGAATGCCAACGTTCACTGACATTCCAAATTTTTTGATGCCACAGTCCAAATTGGGAATTTCTTGCAGAAAAATAGGATATTTTACATAATCTATCTCAAACTACATCTTGAAACTATGTCTAAGTCTTCATTAGGCATCCACTGTAACACGTTTCAGTAAAAAAAAAAAAGAGAAGGTACTGTTGATCATATTTTCTTTGAACCTTTCACAACACTATTTTAGATGTAATCTTGAATTATTTAATTGCAAATTAGATTATTAATTTATTATAAAAATGCAAAATATAGGTTGAATCTCTGGTGCACACGCATTAAGCAGTTAAAAATTAAACTTGGTAGAAAAAAATTAAACCTCGTTTTGCAGGGATACGTAATGTAAACACTACACTTCCAGTGTGGCGATCAACTTAATTATCATTTTCAGTTACAGCTATGGAAACAAGATTCAGACAAGCGCAAAATAAAAGAAAAAAGAGAAGAAAAAATCTTTAAACAGGTAGCAGAAATGTTCATGTACACAATGGCAAACGTGCAGTGAGGGTTCATTTTAATACAGTATGCATAGCCTTCTCTTCGTAGTCTGTTTTAAAGCCTAAAAAAGTAAGAAAAATACTTGAGAGAATGAAGTAAAATGTTACATGAACATATGATACTGAGTGGCTCTTACACAAGCTATATAATTAACTTTGTCACACAATATTTGCAAATAGCTGATGCATCGCAGACATCAAATAAAAACTGTCTCATTAATAGATACTGCTTTGAATGTTATGTAGTTAAAAAAAGAAGTTTGTTCAATAAAATAGAGTATTTGTGGAACTAATACAAATTTTTGTTTAACAATCAGTGGACCACAAGCTAAAGTTTTAATTGAATAATTTCAGGTATTTCTTGCTGAGTTTGTCTCTTGCAATTTTATTTTTACCTGCAACAAATCAGAACTTATCACTAAGCATCCTTATGAAAAGGATGCAGGGAAGCAAGACATGAAGATACAATAGTTGGTATGACAGAAGAGGATGCAGCAGATAGGGTTAGATGGAAGAAACTGACTTGCTGTGGCGACCCCTGATGGGAAATGCCACAAGAAGAAGAAAAAGATCCTCATGAAAAGGAGATGAACGTCTCTCTACAATTTCTCTCTCATATCACCCTTAGCAACTATGTCGATGCAGGTATGCTTTCATATCTAGTTCTATAAAGTCTCATCAGCACACCATCCTCTCCTTCTATACCAAATTATTAGATTATGAATCAATACAACCTGCAGCTTATTAAGAGCACATTTTAGACAGGCGAGTGTAATAATATGTAATAATAATCAGTGGTTTTTGTTCCCTCTGCTGGTGATATGTCTGCATGTCATCCTGAGTATCACAATCTCATCTGCTAAAATGAAAAATAAAAAAACGCCAGGCAAACAGAACTGCGGTTTTCTCTTGCTCAGAAAAGCCACTGAATATACAACAGCTGAATCCAACATGGCTAAACTGTGCACCTCGTAACTTTCTCATTTCTGGGATGTTCTGCTGGGATGGTGCCGACATCCATCAGCTTGTCAATGAAGAAACGAGAGACTCAGCACCCATACCGGCACTGTATGAGTGTATTCTTTTTTTTTCTTTTTCACTCGGTGCCCTTCATTGAGTTCAAAGAGATAAATTTACAATAAAAGTGCAGAGCTTTATATGTTTGGATTTTTTCTACAATCACAGTTTGTAGTTAAAGAACTTGCCCGAGATAAAACGTATAACTCAATTGTAGTATTTTTTTTAACTGCTCACTTCATATTTCTATAAATCGTTTTTCTTTGAACAACTACACAAAGCATCTGTGTCATTGGACAATGATGTTTGCAGATGACATCGTGATCTGTAGTGAGAGGGGGGAAGAGGTGGAGGAAAAGTTGGAGAGGTGGATGTTTGCGCTAGAAAGAAGAGGAATGAAGATTAGTCAGAGTAAGACAGAGTATGTGTGTGAATGAGAGGGATCCAAATGGAAGAATGAGGTTGCAGGGAGGAGAAATAAAGAAGCTGGAAGATTTTAAGTACTTAGGATCAACAGTCCAGAGCAATGGAAAGTGTGGAAAAGAGGTGAAGAAGCGTGTGCAGGCAGGCTGGAATGGGTGGAGAAAAGTATCAGGTGTAATGTGTGACAGAAGAGTTTCAGCTAAAATGAAAGGGTGAACAAAACTAAGTGAGACAGGCCATGCTGTTTGGTCTAGAGACAGTGGCACTGAGAAAAAGACAGAAAACAGAAATGGAGGTTGCAGAGACGAAGATCCTGAGGATGTGTCTCAGAGTGACCAGGATGGACAGGATTAGAAATGAGTATATCAGAAGAACAGCGCATGTTAGAGTTTTTGGAGATAGTCAGAAGACCAGACTGAGATGGTTTGGACATGTGCAGAGGAGAGAGAGAGAAAGTACATCGGCAGAAGGATGCTGGGTTTGGAACCAAAAGGAAAGAGGCCTAAAGGAAGACCAAAGAGGAAGTTTATGGTTATGGTGAAGGAAGACATGAAGATAGTTGGTGTGATCGAAGAAGATGCAGCAGATAGGATTAGATGGAAGAAACTGACTTGCTGTGGCGACCCCTGAAAGGAAATGCCGAAAAAAAAGAAGATACAAATCATCCTCATGTTTACTTTACTCAAATTGTGTTTTAGAAAGGTTTTTCTTTATAATTCATAACCAGAAACATTTAACTCCAGCCTGCAATTCAGCAAATTTTCACCACTTTCATTCAATCGTTTTTGAACAATCTACTCTTTGATTTCAGACTCTAAATACTATGAAATGAATTCTTCATCTTTCATTCTATACAGCCTTTTAGGTAGTCACATTAAAAAAAAGATACTCAATAATGTTCACTGGCCAGAGGCATTTTACTAATAGGGTCTAGTGTCCCAAGGTTAAAGGGATAAATATAAAAGGAGAAACAGCTTTAACTTTACAGCTTAAACTAAAAAAAAAGATAGAAAATGTGATAGCATCTTAAAGTCTTACCCAGTTTATTATCACCACACTAAATACGCAACTTGTTTTTTGAATAGACTAGTCCATTTTTCCATTCTCTGGCATGCCTAACATTGCGTTGTTGGTGGTCTGCACTAGCCAATCAAAGGGTAGGTTACGCCCTTAATAGGGTGCCAAGATCCGATGTATTGCCTGGCGTGGCGGTCCATTTAAACCTTCCAGCTTTATTTTAAGTTTCAGCACCCTGGTCTACCCTATCTTTCTGGCATCTATCTTTCTATCTACCCTGTCAGTCTGGTTTAATCTTTAACTCTATGTTACATGTACATGTGTAAACGTTGGCAGTTTGCATTATTTGTGTGTACCAGTGCACAATATGGAGAAGCATTTAGTGTCATGTTCTGCTTTACTTCACGCTCCAAAAACAGCAGCTGGCAAAAATAGGTCTCAATTGCACGGTTGGTAAAGAAAAGCTTCCGTGAGAGGAAGCCATCCTTGTTGGCAGAAAAGAAAGTAACATAATCCAAATCTGCAAACATTCGTGCAAAAAGAGCAAGATGTGTGCATGAGTGCAAATGTGACATGTGCAAAAAGCCACTGGATAATAATAGTATTCTGTGACTTTATTGTGTTGTAGTAGTTTAGTAGGATTGTGGGCCGATGTGTTATTGTGTCTTTTTTGCTGCTCTTTCTCGAAACGAAGGCATCAGCCCAATCCTCTTAGTTCCATCCTAATCACCTGGTTTCTCCACAATGGGTGAGCTAGTCGAAACGAATTGCTGTGTCTCCCCGAGGAAATGCCTCTGTACTCTGAGTCATCTCTAATCCAGATCCACTGTAGAAAACTTCACACTTTGAGTTCCATCAGTGTTCAGATTACATTAAGCAGGAGGCTACAGGGAGGGCAGAGCACAGCCATTCAAAGTAACTTCTGAGATACCTGATTTCTTAGAGTTAGTAGAGCTGGAAAGTTTCTCTTTTTTCTTTCTCTTTTCTTTCTCTTTTCTTTCTATTGCGCACTGCAAAATAAAATAAACCCCTGTTCGTTGAACTTGAATGATATATGTGATGCTAAAATACCACCATGTGGATGTACACCCTTAGCGGTCATGTGAAAAATGCTGCCAGTCTGACATTTCTTATCATCCTGAAACTGGCAAAGTTCATTCAACAAATGTCCTTGAAAACGTTAGATATCACTCCACACTGACCTTTAAATAAAATACACGTTTTTAAATGAAATCAGCGGCACAGCTTGCACCACAGATAGCCAAAAATGCCTGAAGACAGCATGTGTAATGGTAACTTTCTCTGCTGATTATAGCTTTTTGACATTCTGAGATTGTGGTTGATTAAACAGGTCGGTATTTACTTTTCTAAATTTAGCATCTTTCACATCATTCTTTTTAAATAAAGTAATGGTTAGAGCTCACTTGCTGTGTTTCATAATGAACTACAACAAGCTCATAGGTTTTATAGATTACTTTCAATGGCAAGTTAACGAGGTAACCGGGGTCTATTTTTTTCCTGTTAGAATTTGTAACACTCTTGAGCCAAGTCTTCTCTCTGACACACTGCAAAGAGTTACTTTCCAGATCACTTTTCTGAAGATTGTGAGTTATTTAGTGACCAACACAGTTCACCAACTAGCAGAAAAAAAAAAATCAATAAAGAATTCAGGATCGATAGACTTTTGCTTTGTGCTCAGACACTGGTTTCTGTTGTGTTTCCACAAAAACCAGAAGCCTGATAGCTCATAGTGTAAATGGTTTATATCAATATAATTTTTAATGTGCATGCAGGAACATCTGTGCGCTCTGTCTTGTCATGTAATTTTATTTTAGATTTACTCCATACAAGCAGTGAAACTTTTTCTCTTTACTTGTCTGCGTGTCAGACACCTCCTAGACGTGTTGAATAAAAGATATGCAAATGTGATGCTAAATTTTTCAATATGTGTGTGAAGTACTTGAAAACCAGCCGCTTGTATGCTCGCTTATCGAGGTGAACTTTCAACTTTCAGTCCAATTAAATTAGTGTAATAATTCATTTTTAATGTAGAGAGCAATACTATTTTTATTTGTTGTCTCTTTCTTATTAAAACAATTTTAGATTGTTTATTTTGTGATGCTGCACATAATTTTATACTTTCCCCATTTGCAAACTCAACCACTTAATTAGCACATGAGGGTCTTTAAAAAGGCTTCAGCACCAATTCTGTACCAATTAAAAATTTGTATTGGAATGAATCGTTTCTTCAAACAGAATTTGCCCAATTTATGCATTAAATTAGGTTTCACACCACAAAAGGGTACAATCAACACAAACAATCAACACAGTTAGTAGTAGCTAACTGTACTTTGTAAAGAAAACTTGTTTTAACTTGCAGAAAATTTTAGATTTACCTGATGAACATTATGAAATGTCATTCCATTCGCAGCTATCATCGCAAAATCCACCAAACCTTGCAAATTCTCGCCAGGCTGGAACGTTTTATGGAAGATGCCACTTTTTTGCAACAACTATGTAAAATGCATGTTTTACTTTTGTGATTATTTTCTTTTCTAAAAGTTATTTAACCTCACTCACTCTTCTAGCAAAAACAGCTAGCCAAAGCCCCCTGTTCTCGTTTCATTCTCTTTTAGGCAAAAAAAGAAAGCATAAACTGGGAAGTAAAATTTAAAATTCTTATTTCATCAGAGATTTACAGGGTTACCTGAGCCTATACCAACATGTAAGCAGATGAGAGGCAGGGTACACACAGGACAGGTTGTTAGTCTGTTACAGGGCTGCACAGAAAACTAAACACAATGTCACTTTATGGTCAATTTAAACTGACCAATTAGATTGTCCAATACAATTTAAGAGAATGGAAGCTTTTTTTTTTTTTTTTTTAAGCACTAAACCTTTATTATAATTATAGGTTACTTAGTCAGTCAGTCCCCCTCTTAACTGTCTATCCCTTCTGGGGCGGTCGGGTGGCCGTAGCCCATCCTGGTTGATTCAAGGCGTGGGGCAGGATACACCCCGAACAGGTTGCCAGTCTGTCACAGGAGCTTACTTGGTTTTTGTTTTTTTGTTTTATTTAAACACATTTAGTAATTTTTTTTTTCAAAATGGTCTAAAATGTTTAAAGTAAATATAGATAGATAGATAGATAGATAGATAGATAGATAGATAAATACTTTATTGATCCCGAGGGAAATAGCTGACTACTTTTTGGAAAATTGCCCACAAAGTGAAGCAAATTCTACGACAATCATAAAAATTGTTATAAAAATCCTGGAGGGACTCGTCAGAGTTTTTATGATGTCAGATAAGGAGTTTGCATCAAAATGAAGTTCAAATCATCCAGTCTGTGGCTGGCTGATCATTTTGAATCTTAAAAAACTGTTTTAACAGAACTTTTAATAATATAATTTGAAATAATAATATCAGTCACAATAAAATCATTCCAAACAGATTGAAGAAAACAGCAAGCTACAAAAGCCAAAATAAAACAGAGCTTTGAATGATATTGAAAGAGACATGTCAGTCTAAACCTAAAGTCTTAACTGTAACTGAAAAGGATTGAAAACCAGCAGGAAAGATTAAGGTAGAAAAACATGGGTTTTGTTTATTTTGTTTTTAGAAATCGCTGTCACTTCATGTCACAAAAAAACTGAGATTAGATTAGAGTAGCCTTCCAAAAGTATTAGAGCTGAGCAAAAAAACATCATCACACACAGAGGGAGAAAAACTGTTGTGAAAACTAGATATTAAAATAAATTTAACTCTCTTCAAAAATTTGAATCAAATGCGCTAAAGTGTCTTGGAAGCTTGTTTTAAATATTCCTAAAACAGAGCACAGAGTTACATATCTGTGCATGTGGAGACATCGTCCTTTTATTATTCAAAGCAATTAGAAGTACAGATTGATGTGAAATGGCACAGTACAATTTGAATCAACTCAGAGCTGAATGTGTAAACGTCCAATCCCCCACCCCTCTTGAAACATGAACAATGGACAGAGATTAACACAGCAGAAAAGCTCATAATGGAAGTGAATAGAGGGATTTGTTTGAGTCAGTGATGGACGATTAATTCCTTGAGGACAATAAAGAGACAAGACAGAAATTGAGACCAAAGGAATACGTGCAGCTTCAGTTTATTTTCATAATGACTGGACAACAATCATACATAATCTCATTGGCAGGTCTGATGGAATAAAACAAAGAAGCATAATTACTACACAGAGCCAGAGAAGAAAGGAAGTCACATTGGTGCAGTGAAAGAAAAACATGTATACTACCAAACAGGAATCAAATAAATATACCAGTTTGGTAAGATAAAAAAAATCTGAGTTTGAGCATACAATTAAAGAAAAGAAGTGGGGAAAGACTTTATATGTCATCCATTTACTAAACTATATTGTCCAACTCTATGTTGGTTATGAGTCAAGTTTAATTTGACTTAACTAACCGGTGAGAGGCACGGTACATCCTGGACAGGTCACCAGGACTGTTCTACATTGCATTTCCTCCAGAGCTTCATTATAAATTCTTGACCTATTAAAGATTTTTTTTTCAGATATTGTGGTGCAGCATCACGGTGACACAGTGGCCTCACAGCAACAAGGTTGTGGGTTTGAGTCCCGGGTGGGGACAAGGCTTAGACCTTTCTGTGTGGAGTTTGCACCTGTGCATGCATGGGTTTTCTCCAGGTACTCTGGTTTCCTCTCACCCTCCAGAAACATGCATGTTAGGCTGATTGGTCGGTGCCAAATTGCCCCTGTGTGTATGGTTGTGGGCGTGTAGATTGGCAACCTGTTTGGGGTGTACCCTGCCCCTCGGCTTGAATCAGCCGGGATGGGTTCCCCCTGTAAGGCTTAGACGGTTAAGAAGGTGACTGACTGATATCGTGGTGCATCTAGAGATGGATGGCATTTAGAGAGACATTAAGACATTCACCATTACTTCAATTGTGTCCTTTTTATGTAAGAACTTCAAGACTCTTTCTGAACAAATTTAAAATGAAGTTTTAACTAAGTTTGGATCAGATTCCTCACTCGGCTTTGCCAGCTGCTTCTTACTCTGCTGGTCTGTTACCCTGTGCTCTCTTTGCAGCTAATTTCCATCTGTTGACAACAATTTTTATCTTCATCGCCCACTTGTGTTGCAAACTAGTTTAGTCTGTTTTCTTTCTGACGAACACTCAACATACTCAGAATAAGTTTACAGGGCTCATGTACTGGTGTCGTAATCAGTAAAACCTTTCTCATCTCTCTGTTTAAGTATTTAACACAAGTACTAATTAATGTGGCTTATCTAATGTATTTGTCTGATGACATAAAGCTATTTTAGTTCAATTCGTAGGTCAAAACAGGCAAGACGAACCTTAATAATAGAGTTGTATTGAATATTAGACCCCTTTGCCCTCAAGAATGCAGAAATGAATATTTGATCAGCCGATGTTTCTTTTCTGGTCGGCACTGAAGTTACAACCACCATCTATTATTTAGTGGTTTAGCAAAGAAGAAATAGAGTTATCTCCTGTAGCTTTCAGATTTCTTGTTTTTCGCTTATGTTATTTTGTTCCTGGCTCTGTTGCGGACATTTTCTGATTTTCTTTAATAGATTTATGTACAGATTTATGATGTTTCCCAATATTTTGCCATTAACAAACCTGGCAAATTACGGATTATGGGAATTGTACCATAATGGGCCGTCAAAAACGGCAGCAACCTGGGGAGGAAAATATTTCTACCCCATCCGGGGTGTTCTTGGTCTTCCCTAATCACTTCCTTTGATGGAAAGTTAATGCAAACCAAATGTCTAAACTACCCCATTCAGCTCCTCTCAACACAGAAGGAGCAGCTCTACTCTGAGCTTCTTCCCAGATGGCTCTTGTCCGCGTCCTATCTCTAAAGGAGAGCCCGGCCACCCTGCAGAGGAAACTTATTTCAGCCGCTTCTATTTTCAATCTGGTTTCTTCGGTCATCACCCACAGCTGGTGACCAGAGTAGGAGGTGGGAATGGAAATAAACTGGAAAATTGAGAGTGTTGGCTTTGGGCTCGGCTAATCTTTCCACACAACAAAGTGATCCAGAATCTTCATTGTTCAGAACAGTCAACTTATTTGCCTGTCTGACCCCAGTCGCATTCTCCACTCAGTTGTGAAAAGGACCCCAAGATGTATTTTGTCAAAAATAATAAGGCAACTAACTACACATGTTCCAATATTCTCTTATTGGTTCCAAGATTCAAGTGTTCAGGTTATAAAAGTATCTCTGGCATCTGATTGATAGAAAACTTTCAGATGAGACACCAGATTCCCACAGGGAAATACTCGAATCCCATTGCGTATCTGTGAAAAAATGTTCCCCTGCCTCACTTTTTTTCTGCTCTATTTATGTGACATGACCACAATATGAACTGAATAATTCTCGCGTTTAACAAATTCTATTTCCGTTCCGTCATCTTCCGCTTGTTCCGGGGTCGGGTCGCGGGGGCAACAGCCTCAAACGGGCAGCCCAGGCCTCTCTCTCCCCGGCTGCATCCTCCAGCTCATCTGAAAGGATCCCAAGTCGTTCCCCGGCCAGCTGTGAGACATAGTCGCTCCAGCGGGTCCGGGGTCTGATATTTCCTCAAGTAGCATTGAGAATTTTAAGTAGAATTCTCAATGCTCATGTTTTTTACTAAATGCAGAGAACGTTTACATTTGGTCATGTCATCATGTGCATGTAGTTCTATTTATTTGTACCTCTGAAGTCTCCTTTGCAAACAAACTTACCTAACCAGGAGAAACCATGACTGGTTTACTGACTGTAAACTATTGTGTGTTCCTCAATTATTTCTTTTAAATGGATAATTGCTTCACAAAATAGAACCTTGCACTTTGTTTAGGCTTCAAAAATTATTTATCATAAACTACCACTGAGTAGTCTTTTCTGACATTTTTCTTTCTTTTTTTTTTTTTTTTTTTTACCATATTTGCTAGTACAGCACACTAACTTGCCAACAGCATCACCTTGACCACCTGGTTTCTTGCTTACCAAACTTATTGGTCACCTGCGTACGCCTTGAAAATATAAAGAAAGAAGCAGTCAAAACGGATTGAACAAAAATAGAGGAAAGTTGCAGCGTTTGCACTTTGTTATTTGCAGTTGTTAATATTGAAGCATTGATTCAATTTGAATAAATTGTGCAGCTTTAATTTCTGATTTATTTTTAGATTAGTTCAATCAATTTTATTTTATTAACATGAACACACAAACCCTGATTATGAAACCCCACATCGGTTAAGGAATAATCCATTGCATTAAATTGTCAAACTAATATTTTTAATGGTGAGTTTAAGTTCTTTAAGAAACTTTTGCTTTTGTCTATACACATTTCAACAAGTTGTTTACTATTTTTTCTTAATCTAGATTTCACCCCAGTTTGTTTGCTGTCAAATACACACTCTTTTAACAGGGAAAAAAATATGTTCAGGTTATTTAAGTTAACAAAACGTCAAATTGATAGAAAGGTATGTTTTTACTATTAATGGAAAAATATTGCGGCTTTGACAAGTATGTGAAAAAAATTACATTTTTACAGATAAAGGACAAATAATTTAGCCATTTGTCTACCAACATACTGTGAGTTACATATACTCTTTATCTCTCATACCAGCCACGTCTTTGTTTCTGCAGCCAACTTTCTTCTGTGTCCTTCCTGTGTTCTTTAACTTTCATGATGTACAATCTACCATATTTCAGACTCATGAGAAAGCTGGCTCACTGGAAGGCACTTAAAACACAGGTCAACAGAAGATGACATGCAGCATCTGAAGCAGACAGGTCCAGAGGCGGACAGATTTGTGGGAGGATGACATTTTCTCGGCAGTCTTGCTTGCTGTTGCCTCCTTACCCTTTATTCTGCTTATTATTATCTCCACTTGTTTATCCTTCCTGACCTTTTTCAAAGTGGTTAGGTGTTTTTACACCATCAGACAAATTCAGAAACCACCCAGCACACACAGAGGAGCTACATCCTGTTTCTTTCTTCTGCCTAGTTAGCTGTGACAATACATGGTAGTTTACAGGTCACTGGCATTTAAAACACTCCAGGTTCTCAGATGAATTCATTCAAAGGTCTTGTGAGCACGTGAATCCTTCTACCTGCTTATGTGTTTTATCCACCCTGCTCTGGATTTGATGTCTTCATTATCTTGGCAAATTTAATCTGTGATATGAGTTTATTGCTCTATGAAAGCAGGCCAGTTCTCCTCATTACTAGTGTGTCACATCACATTAAACTGTACAACATATTTTTTCCCATTAGGAGAACTGCTTGCCAGCTTGATGAAGTGTTTTTTGTTGTTTTTTCCTAACCTATCATGTTCAGCATGACAGCAGAGAGTCCGAGATCCACCTGTTCTGAAACAGTTTTACTTTTCTAAAAATGTCTTGTTGGCATCTAGGAAAGACAAGTATATTTATATTACACAGTTTCTTCAATAAAAAATTGAAGGTGCTTTATGGCTAAAAAGGGAAAGGAAAAGAATCAAAAGGAAAGCACTAAATCAAATTTTAAAGTAACTCCTGAAATAGTATCATTAAAAATAACGTATTGTTTTATTTTCTAAAAAGTAAAAAAAAAAATGCTTCATCCATTTCTGGGTTGTTAGGGCTTTGAATATTCTACCAGTTGGTGGTTCAGAAATGAGAAGAAATGTGGTTTTGTTTGTGTCAATATGTTTTCACTTGATCTTTCTCTGAAGTTTTGAAGAAATATATACCTTGCAGTGAAGGTTTTCTCTTTAAGTGCACAAAGTTTCACCCAAACAAAATCTCTGGAGTAAAAAAGCTGCAGAGATGCCGTTTTGAAACCAGCTCTGTCATGCGCAACATCCCAGAGTGTCACTTTGCTAGTGAACAGCTGGAGGCTGATTATTTATAGTACAGTAAAGACTTAGACGTCGTACTACTAATGCAGCACATATGCTGAAGTCCATTACCAACATCACAAATACAAACCTCCACATTACTCAGCTGCATTTTTTTTTCATCGGCTATGTGCACATTAATTACTGAAATAGATCTCTGGCCTTCTGTGCTTTTCTCCTCACTCAGATTTGTATGGATTTGAAAGAAGTCTTAGTCTCAAATCCCCCTTTGGAGATAAATAAAGTATTTTAATTTCAATTCAACAACCCTCTCTGAGCAATTCCTCTTTTTAAATTGAATTGTATTCTTCTGATTCCTTGTTGTCTGGATGCTGCATTGGTCCGTCATGGTAAAGAAATAGCTCAGCCGAAAAGCAAAGCTCTCGACTTACTAGTCGATCTACGTTCCTACCCTAACCTATGGTCGCCAGCTGTGGGTGGTGATCGAAGAAATGAGATTGTGAATACAAGAGGCCAAAATGAGCTTCCTCCGCAGAGTGGCTGGGTTCTCACTCAGAGATAGAGTGAGGAGCTCTGCCATCCCGGAGGAGCTCGGAGTGGAGCTGTTGTTCCTCCGGGTCGAGAGAGAAGTCAGATGGGGTGGTTCGGACATCTGGGATGGCTCCTGAGTGCCTTGCTGTTGTGGTGTTTCGGGCTTGTCCCTTTGGGAGGAAACCCAGGATGCAGGCCCCTGTCCTGAGAGTATGTCTCACAGCTGGTTGGGGAAGGCCTAGGGTGAGTTGGAGGATGCAGCCGGGGTGATTGAAGCCTGGGCTTCTCGTCTAAGGCTGTTGCCCTCGCAACCCGACTCCAGATAAACCTTCTTCACATCTCCGCTTGCTACATCTATCAACCTCTTCTTTGGTCTTCTTCTCTTGGCCAATGTATTCATTGGACTTTGTCTCTGCACAGTTTTTTAAAAAGTGAAACTCTTTATTACACTTCATGACTGATACATTTTTATATCAACTTTGATCATAAGAAAGTCGAATGTTCAGATAAGTTTGTAGTTTGAACACTGACTGTACTGACTGCCCACTGTGTCTGTGGGCTTGTTAGCTTGAATGAAGTCTTTGCAGAAGACATGTCAAATAAGAAACATTTAGTATAATACCTAAAAATAGTGACATAATCACCCTTTTTCTTCTTACTTGCACTAATTATGTTTTTATGTCTTGGTCTACAGGGTGTGTTTCCTGCCAGCTACGTTCACTTGAAAAAAGCCATTGTCACCAACCGAGGGTAAGTTTAGAAACATGCAACACTTTGCCATTTTTCTTAAATCACTTCTTTAATTCCATATGACTAATATGTTTTATTTTATATTTGTAGCTAATTTATAATTCAATAGTAAAAAGCTATTTAATGACTATTCTGGACTAGAGGTGAGATCGGCCTTAAAAATAAAGCCCGACTCAACCTGGCCCGCGGTATTAAAACCCGACCCGGCCCGAGCCCGACCAATTACCGTATTTTCCCCACTATAAGGCGCACCTTCAATAAATGACATTTTTTATAACTTTTTCCATGTATAAGGCGCATCGCATTATAAGGCGCTGGAGTAAAGGCTGGGTTACGTTATGCATTCACTAAATGGTGCTGCACTAAAGGGAATGTAAAAAAAAAAAAACAGTCAGATAGGTCAGTCAAACTTTATTAACAATTACAAAACAGCTTTCTGTTTTTACTCCCAAAATGAATAAACAGCTGTTTTATTATTTTCTCAGAGATAAAGTCTTAGTATTTTCGTGACACAGTTTATCTTCCATTGGAGATAAACTCTGTTTAGTCTTACTTACTTGGCGCAGCGCATCCTCTTGCTTCCTCCACTTCCTCCCCATTGATTCATTGATGTTAAACTCTCTTGCTGCGGCGCTCCGGATAAATTTGTGGTGTAACAGTGTCTCTTGGTAGGAGCCATTTCCAGGTCTTCACACAAACACACAAATGGAAATAGGTGTGTTCGAGATGACACAGGCGGACGCAGTTCTGATCGGCGCAGATCAGTGCGCAATGCATGCCAGTTAGGTTTTGCATTCAAAAACTAACCGGTTAGGTTTTGCATTCAAAAACTAATCAGTTAGGTTTTGCATTCAAAAACTAGGTTTTGCATTCAAAAACTAACCGGTTAGCTTTTGCATTCAAAAACTAACCGGCATGCATTGCGCACTGATCTGCGCCGATCAGAACTGCGTCCGCCTGTGTCATCTCGAACACACCTAATGAGACGTCCTTTCATATATCCCAGCATGCACCGCGCACTACTTCTTCTATGGGGAAATGGAGTCGGCGGCTGCTTACCACAGTTGCGACACCTGTTGTAGCTCAATATTAAAGACAAGATAAGGCGCTCCGGGTTAAAAGGCGCATCGTGGACTTTAGAGAAAATTTAAGGTTTTAAGGTGCGCCTCATAGTGCGGAAAATACGGAAAAGACTAAACTAGTTCTGCATTACAAGCATATTCTCTACTTAACATGTTCTCTCCAGTTCTCTTCCAAAAGGAACTGTTCTGAGAATAAAACTTACTACTTTATAATATGACGAGCTCTTTAATCTGTTCTAATAAAATCACACATTAACTTGAAACTATAGTCTTTGTTCTAAAACCATATTTTTCTCTTCACTATAAATCTGAGCACAAATCAGAGCTTGTCTCAGTTTTTACCCCAAATACTTTATCTCTTTTCTGTCCAGGATGTTAGAAGTAAGGCTGCTTGAGGAACAAACTGTCAAACATTTTTTTGTTCTTTCATCACTGTATAGTCGTTCAGGTGTTTCTGTCATGGGGTCTCACAGGCACATCTTATTATATATTGACATTCAAAGTATAAAGAACTTGTCCAATACTTTTAGAAAGCAAACCCTCTGAGTTTTGGATGAAGTGTTGTTTCATGTTTTAAGTTTGACTGACTGTAAATGCGAAGTGAATATTTTGTCTTCCCATTTTTCTCTTTAGTTTGAGCCTTTAAAATAAATTTACATAAAAATTTTGAAAGGGAAATAATCTGATTGAAGTTCTTAAATAATTAAAGCGAAAGAAAATTCAAAGGAAAAAGTGACAAGAAAGAAGAAAAACTCTGGAGTTAGAGAGTGTTTACTGAGTCTTGAAAGCAGGTGCTTTATGGTAAATAAAGTTCAGGCAGACAGGAAACTTTTTTAATTAAAAAAGTCAGGATTTAAAAGCCTTTTGAATGAACAATAAAGCTTCAATTCATCCATTTCCAATCACTTTATTTTACTGTTTTATCCAACACCGGGTGACAGGGAGTGTCGGAGTCAATCATGACTGGTTTAAGGTGGAAAGCTGGGTATATTCTGGGCAGGTCACTAGTCTATTATTGGGTCACACCTGAAGAAGAACAACCGCATACTCACATTGACGCCTGATGACTATTTTAATAACAATGGATGCAATATGAATGTTTTTAAAGGTTGGGCTAAATTTGGGACAACAATAGAGAACTAAACATTCTCAATGTACTGCTTATCCCTAATAGGGTCTTGGGGTGCTGGAGCCTATCCCGGTGGATTTCAGTTGAGAGGCAGGGTACATCCCGAACAGGTCATCAGTATCTTGTGGGCCACACACAGACAACCTTAAACATACACACTCATTCCTATGGGGCAATTTTGTAGCAGCCAAATAACCCAACATGCATGTTTTAGGAGGGTGGAAGGAAAACAGAGTACACGCAATAAACCCACACAAAAACAGGAAAAACATGCAAACTCTACACAGAGAGGCCAGTGTATTGAGCCTCGTCCCCACTCGAATTCCAACCCTCTTGCTTTGAGGACGCCGTGCTTAGCACTGCAACACCATTCGGCCCAGAACTAAGTGTGCACAGTAAAACATTAAGATTTGGGACAGTACTAAAATCTAAATCTATCTAAAAAACTAAAATGCTATCTAAAACTAAACTATCTAAGTGAGCCTCTCAGGAGTTTGCCTCTTGTTATTTTGCAAGTTTTTACTGTAAACCTATTTAATTCCACAATCTTAGTTCTTAAACCGTCTTTGTGAATTGTTGCAGATGAATTTTTCAATTCGCCTGAAATAGTTTTGTTTTTATCAACATCACAGTCGATAAACTAGACTTAGCGTACCGCTTGGTGTCTGCAAGCCCTGCCCATTTTTTCCTACGGTGAATTTTTCCTAAGGTGTCTGGACTTGAGGTTAACTTCTTAAAGGGATTTAGTACCACCTCAAATCTTATTTTTTAATCTTAAGCAACAAATGAAAGGCAGTATTTGTGCTACTTATAAAGACCGATCCTAATGGGAGGGCATGTGTCATGACGTGGTGTGCAGGTGGAACGAGGAGAACCCAAATGCAGGACAAGAAACATGGTTTATTTGAGTAAGGCAGAACAGTAATGCTGTGATGGAAAAACATATGATTTAGTGGCATGACATGTGGTTATTGTTCTGAATGTATTTTATGGTCAGGCAGCCAGGAAGACCTGGATGGAATAGAAGGTAATGACCCGAAACCTGAAGGAAAGACAGGCTGCCTATTTAAAGGTAGCTGCACAAAGACCTTCAGGTGTCTAAAATCAGGCAAATGAGGGAAGGTCCCGGGTTCCCTCTGGTAGTGGGCGAGGGAACCATGACAACATGTTTTTTAAATGTACGTGTATCAAAAACACGTCATTAAAGTAACATCAGTCCTTCTTTTCTAGTTTAGTAAGGAGGGATGCTGCAGCACAAGAAAATGACCTATGTACTGTATGTAAAAGGAGAACCGGGGATGTTCAGCAAGAGAGGTTGTAACAGGGGTTAGAACTATTCTAATACCGCCCTGTTAATCTATGAATCCTTTTTGTGCTCTAATGTTGGGTATGTGTGAAGGGAATGAAGATCCACAGAGTTAGAAAGTTGATTATTTGAGTCTGACGAAACATTATCATTCAATATGAATTAGTTTGAAGAAGAGACTGTGTGAGTGGGGATGTGTGCTGGAGAATCTAAATAGAAAGCAGAAAGTTAATAATCCAGACTCCTTTTTTTCGCTGCCTCAGTGTCACAGTCATTAAACACATTTGATAAATGTTTGCCAAGTTAGGCACACATTTAAACAAATACAGCTTCTATTAAATTTACTCAATCTCTCTACTCAGCAGTTTGAAAGTGACTCAGAGAAAAGTCTGTAGAGGATAATTAGACGAAGTAAGTAAAATAATCATGAATAGATAAATGAGTATAACTTGTGGTCTTTAAAGGTTGTTGTTTAACAAACTAATTAAGTAGAAAAATTGGAACGTCGCCCACTATAAATGTGAAGATCTACGTCACTTTTCAAGACATTTACCAGCTCATGTCTGAAATTACCGAAAAAAAAAGTATTCTTGCTTGTTTTTATATTATTGCTGTGACTCGGGCTCTGTACAACTAATGCATAATACATCATATGTTAGATAACTAGGGATGATTATTCTTACCATTTTACCAATACTAGTGCTCTTATCGATACCACTTATTAATCAGGTATCTTCTCTATACTTTTATTAAAAACAAGTAGTGGAAGGCAAACAAACTGTGCAGATGCAACCTAATCTTTTATTTTGAAACAATTTCAAACTAAACATTAACTCAACCTGCTCTAGATTAAAGGGCCCATCTCTTGCAAAATAACTCTTTTCACATTGTATCCTCTGCACATACACACGCAAAATGTGGGGTTTGCAACATGCATTACATCATAGTTATGAAAATATATCGATTTGGTGGAGCGCAGTCACAGACCTGGAACTATGAAAGGCCGGGTCTGCTCATCCCCCCACCCGTCCTGAGAAAGTACAAGCTCCGCCCTCTGCTCTCATTGAGACGCTGTTCCTCCGCCCATCTCTGAGCGGAAGGGGTAAGGGAGGCGTAAACCCGTGCGTAGCGGTTTGGTAGCATCTGAAATAAGACTTTATCATGTCGATTCATCAAAAAAGCGTGTTTCAAGCAAGAAAATAAAAAAGACGCAGAGCAGCGAACCAGCCTGTATTTCGGACGTTGAAAGCGAGTTTGTGAGGGCGTAAGGCCGAGGTGTTGGCGGGTGAGGAGGGCGGGCAGGTGGTGAGGAGGGAGGGTTTGCTGCGGAGGGGGGCGTGTGCGAAGTCCGTCCTGGCTACATCAAATGCGTCATACTTTAGACAGCCGCGTCATACTTTAGACATCTGCTCATTCGTTGTTTTGTCTGAGCGTACCAGAAATCCACAACAATTTGTGAAAAACGGGCTAAATCAATCTAGAAACCCCTTTGGTGACATATACAAGGACCGGACATCACTCTTACAAGGTAGAAAACTCTGGAAAGTCGATTTTGCATGAGATGGGCCCTTTAAAAATGTAATATGTTTTACATTGTTTGGTTGCATTCCCATAGTTTTGTTTGTCTTCCTCTATTTGTTTTCATACTTAAAAAATAGTATAAGATAAGACATTGGATTGATGAGTGATATCGATGGGAATACTAGTATCGATAAGATTATATCGACAATCATCCCTATTGATAACTCTACTTTATCTGCACAACTTTTTATTACTGATTAAGGTTAGAATGGTAAATAAATTCTGTGCTTATGTAAAAAAGCCATTTGCACTATTTATATTTAATTATGTTTTTTAAAATAAAAATCTTGATATCTTAGATATGCTGCAGTTAAATCAGGAATGACCCATTGTTTTCTGTTTTTAATCATCACTTAAAGATATACCGTGTCTTGTGATTGCTATTTATTTTTTTCCTGAATTTGACAGGTTAGTATTGCTAAGTTAATCATGGAGAATCCCTGGTCTGCTGCAGTCCAAACACAATGTCAGGTTGTGCAATGGAATAAGGAATGCTTTGACAGCTGTCTCCTTCTCTACAGTCAGTCCTCCCACAGAGCTGATTATAAAAGACATCAGAGAGCAGACCCGCCACATTTCAGGATCACACCTAAAGACATCTAAAAAACACCCACCGCATACATGCTGGGATCCAACAGTCGGACTGTCAGAAAGACACAAACTATACAAATTAAAGACAATGGCTACAACACGTAAGACAAGAAATCAAATTGCAGATTGGTATCTGCAGGAATTAATAAAGTACATGGTCAAACTTTTGAAATAGCTTTGATTGCTTTTTGAGGTTAAACATTATGTTGGTTGATTGATCCTTAAGTGGCCATCATTTCTGTTCAGAAGCAAGACATGGTGCCAGTGTCTCACAACCTGGCTCACAAAGAGACCTAATCAGCACATTTTAGAAGTAGGTCAGTAAGAAAATGCATATATTTAATCATTTATTTCAACAGGTTAACAAGTAAGCACTTTTAAGCACAGGTTGGGACTTGAAAAGCGTCAAGAGTTTTTAATGGAAGAAGTGTTGCATACTTGCAAATTTACCATATTATTCAATCAATAATATGGCTGATGATGTGAGATTGTGGAAAAAATGTTGCTTGTGTTTATCCTGCCTTACGGCTCTATACACACAGTCAAAGTTTCCCATTGAAGTTTTTCTATGTAAATGCAAAATGTCTGTCGGGATTTCACAAGTTACGCTTAACATAATGTGTAGCACTATTATGTATTATGCAAATTATGTTAGGTTTTAGATGAGAAGACAATCTGGGATGAAGCACAGATTCCTTCTCACGGCTAAGAGCCTCGGTGTGTACTTGATTACACTTTAACCATCTGCTCCTATTAAGGTTAATGTAGTGAAATGATCGCTGACCTATTTTGCATTTTATAGTTGGTTGAAGTCAGCAAATGGAGTCTAATGGCATTCACCTCTGACATCATTCCTGTATGTGTTTTATGGGTGAGAATTTGTTTTTTATGATGTGTCAAAATATCTATGACCTCTTCCAAAAGTCCCAGCAGGATAACTGGGACATGGAGCATATTGTCCAGAAATGTTTTTCTCAAAGTTTAGTCATTTTTTACTCATAGTTAGCAATTGATATGGTTCTATAATGACTTTGGTTTGTGTCACTTTGTATTTTATCCTCTTGGATTTGAAAGAGCTTTGAAACTCTTGAGAAAACTCTTCAGAAAAAAAGAAGAAGAAAAAAAAATCATTCTTTGCCGCTAAAGTACAAAACCAGCTTATAATTCACTCATCTGCTTTTAGGTTTAATCATCCTTTTGAAACTTGAGAACCCTCCTAATGATGATTATCTGTTTAGATAGTGCCTAACAGAGCTGAAATGGCCTTTATGAAAATTTATCCTTAACTGTTTATTCTAAAAGCGATACTTTTGTGGTGCTGCATTTCATCTTAACCTACCTAATGTGTCATTTTGGAAAATGTTTATAGAGCTTACTTTCACTTAATAGAATCATAGAACTGCATCATCATCTTTAAATTGCTTCATTGGCACACTCAATTCTGTTTTGATTTCTTATTATCAGCCTGAAACCAACTATCAACACAACCATTCATCGTTCAGTGTGTTGAGATAGTCATCAACACATCAATCCTTTCACTTACTATGTAGTCCCCCTCTCATCTGTTCATCTACTTATCTATCCACTCATTCATAAATGCATCCATCCGTCTGTTCACCCACCCAACAGACACAGGTTGTGGTCAAACACAAGGTTATGTGCATCTACAAAATTGTGGCTAGAAATGTGTGTGTGAATGGTTCTGAGTGTGGCCTCACAACATACTAGCGACCTGTTCGGGGTGTGCCCTGCCTCTCACCTTAAATCAACCGGGATAGACTGTGGCATTCACTGCAACTCTGTTAGCGATAAGCAGTTCAGAAGACGAAACAAAACTATTTACAATAATTACAAACATCAGGAAATGAATGAACGTTTCTTAGCCTGGGCAATCACGTTGCTTACTAGAAATCACAAACTCAGATTCTGAGACGGTTCAAATGGGACCAACATATCACAGATTTTGATTGATCCTGAGCCATGATGAGTGTGTGTTAACTAATAGTGGAGAAAGAGGAATGTTTTGGAAGAAACATTGAACAAACCCCGAGGTAAGTAATAAGTGACATAGAAAAATAAGCTAACTCGGGTAGAGGACTGAAAGTATAAGGCACTGAATGAAATCTAAAGATATTTGCAGACAAGCCATTCGAAAATGAATAAAATACACATTCATTTGGAATGAATGAGAGGAAGAGGGCGTAGGGTTTTGCGGAAAAGAAAAAGGTAGGAATAAGATTTATTTTTTAAAACATAAGAAATGATGAGGACATGAATACAAAAACATGTTGATGGTAGAGAGAAAAAAACTTCAGGAGGTGGGGGAGGGAAAAAAGGATGGAGGAGTAGTGAAAGCATGTTGGATCCAAGTGTGACTAATTTGGGTGAAATTTCCAGGCAGCTAATACTCAGCAGGGAAATCTGCTAATCTGGCTTGCTGGCTTTTATTAATTAATCAGTTATGAGACTAGCTCAGACAGAGTTAGAGTGTGCAAGAGGAAGAGAGAAAGAGAAAGTGGGATAAAAAGATGGACTATTTGAACAGTAAATTGTAAAGTGTTAAGTCAGATAATAATACTGGGAAAAAAAATGAGATGACATAAGAGGTAGAAGAAAGAAAGAAGTAGCTTATTTATGACTCCAGGGCTGAAACAGTGACTCAGCTTTTAGTTCAAGCCAACATCACCCCTTTGGCCAAAATTATACTTGGTCGGCTGGGGAAAAGTGAGGTGAGAGGTAGTACAAAGCTATTTTTTTTAGTTTAGTTTTCTTTTTTTCTTCTTTTTTTTTTTTTTACTTATGAGAGGTCAGCTAAGGTTTTTGTTTTCTCCTGGTTCAGTTTTTTTTGTGTGTGTGTGTATGTGTGTGTTTGGTTGTAAAACATTTGGGAAATTAACCCATAGGCGAGTGGGGTGTAGTAAAAAGCCAAAAATGAATACGTAATCTGAATGTTTCTAATTTATCATACTCCGTAGCAGTAAATCTAAATGTTTGTGGTGAGTCATCAAAACAGTTAACTAAATATAAGAAATAGATTGTGCTACAGACTGTTTAAAGCCAAATTTCTATCAGCAGCAGGATAATTTATCTGGTTGAACAAGTTGTTGAAGTTGCTGGAATCAGTGCCACACAAAAGTTCTTAAATTAGTCTAAATGGGTAGTTTTGCTTCAAGTTTAAATATATTTTACATTGTTCCATTTGCAACATGTTAAACGAAAGAAAGACTTTGTCTGTTTTGTGTACCTAAGTTGCTAAAAAATGCTGGTATCTCTAATTATTTTTGGGGGGGAACAAAATCTGTCTGACAACGTTCAATAATCTGAATCATGGATCAGATAGTCAGTCAGTTATCTTCTTATCCGTCTGTCCCTTTCGGGGTTGTGGATGGATCAGATACTCATCCCAAATTATTTAATTTTTTTTCTATATGATTTTAAGGGTTATGTTCACAAACCAAATGGGTGGGCAGCACGGTGGTGCAGTGGTTAGCACAGTGGCCTCACAGGAAGATCGGGTTTGAGTCCCGAGCGGGACGAGGCTTGCAACACTTGTCTTTCTGTGTGGAGTTTGCAAGTTCTCCCCTTGTATGTGTGGGTTTTCTCCAGGTACTCTGGTTTCCTCCTACTCTCCCAAAAACCTGCGCATCAGGCTGATTGTCCCTAGGAATGAGTGTGTGTTTGAATGGTTGTGTGTGGCCCCGCAACAGACTGTCAACCTGTTCGGGGTGTATCCTGACTCTCTCCTTAAATAAGCCAGGATACACTCCGGCACCCCCTGCCACCCGGATAGGGTATAAGCGCTTCAGAAGAAGAAACGAAACAAAACCAAAGGAGTTGCTTCTCTTTCACTTCTGTGTTCTGTCAGCTATTGTATAAGGAACCATTAAAACAATTAAATCTATTTTTTTCCTATCCACAGACCTCATGAGACCGTTGTACCTCTGGAGGATCCCATTGTGACTGAAGTTACATCAACACTTCAAGAATGGGCTTTGCTATGGAAACAACTTTATGTGGTAGGTGTTGGAAATACTCACTTGCAAGTTTATTGTAAAACTGACACTGTGTACCTTGGAGGACTTTGGCTCATCTTATTTTAGTGTGATCATAGCTGCTGGTCAACGATGTTCAGTAATGAATACTGTATGTGTTGTTGCAACCCAGTGTCACTCATCCCGACATGTGCTGTTTCCTAAGATTTAAGACATTTGCAGTTCAACATATTCACACAGTAAAATCTCTGTTTTTAGTTTGTCTTCTTGTTCTTTTGGCAATTATTCAAAGTAACTTGCATTTGTGTGGTGCTGTGTAAAACCTCCTGCTGAGACATCGGCACCAGTTTGTTGTTTACTTGAGAATTTTACTTTCCCACTGAGTTTATTGCGTGAAAGCATGTGTGTCTTTCGACTTGAATCCAAAGGCAAGTGTAGTTAAAAACTGAAGATGCACCATATGTCGTCTCTAACTTGATGTGTAACCATTAGAAAAGCTAATTTTATTGTTTCCTTAGAATTTTTTTGGCTAAACTTGTTAGTGATTATTTTTAAAATTCTGTCTCCATGTAGATTAGTCTTTATGGAGAAATTTTTACATTTGTGACCATCCCAAAAAGGTTCATTTTTGGATTTATTGAATGGCTTTGCTTAAGTGTTGCAGATGCAGCATCTAACTTAGAGTCACTTTCATTTGTCCAAATATCAATTCATTCATCAATACAGCATTCGTCTAAATACAAATTTAAAATATTTTAGATGTAAAGCTGTTGTTTTCCTAAGTTTTCTCGTGTTTGGCCTTGTTGCTCTTGCTCTCTGATCAGAACATATGGAGCAAAAAGAATTTGAAGATTTGTCAGATTTGAACAAATGTGTTCACCATTGTTTGCAAATAAAGACAATCTGCCTCTTAAGCTCAATTGTTTGCTTCACCGATCAGCTGCATGTTGTCATCTTCTCCCTGTACTTCTAATTTCTTTTTCTGTTTTGCTGGTTTAGGCCTTTTGTGTTTCTGTTCACTGCCTTTATTTTTGCCTAGCTCATGTGAGATTTGATCAGAAATCCATCTGTTCCCCTATGGACAGGACAGAAAAAGGATTCTATGATTGAGGTCTTTTTGAAATCTGAATCACTGTCTCTGTCGCCTGTCTTCTGGATGTGTTCGTAGGGGTGTGTTCATCAGTCATCCTCCTCATAGCCTGCCAATCCTGTCACTCTGCGCTTTTATTCAGTTAACGGACTTTTGTCTGTGTTCTTCGCCAGATTCTAGGAGATGAAAGACAGGAACATCATTGTGGGATTTTGCATAACATTTTTCCTATTTCCATCCTGACAGACCTCACATCAAAGTCCTACTAATGTTAAATTTAACAGATGTAAGAGCTTGTCCCGTGGATAAAATGAGAAAGAACAGGCTGGACATAAAATGTGGGTTCCTCAGTTTGATGGCTTTATCTTTAATGTGCACATTAATGAGAGACAATAGATAAACAAACAGGAAGAAATGATTAATCAAGACTGAAGATTGAAAATCCCCAGGCAAGCTTCCAAATGATCTTCGGAAAGTCAAGCATATTACTTGGTAAATATATATTGTTATAAATGGCCTCCTGTTCCAAAAGTGGCCAATTCCACCCTGTTTCCAAAATCTAATGACATCCCTGTTTGGACCAAAAAACATCCAAGATATACCACTACTTCTTATCAGTTTTGCAAAAGAAAAATGAGGTCAACGTCATATATGGTGAATATTTTTCAGCAAAACAGAACTCAAAACCTAACCACAGCTCGATAAATCAGGGAACATATGTAAAACTCAGGATGAGCAGTCATGTTGAAAGAAGAAGAAAAAAAAAAGTCAGAGGCACTAAAGCCTCATGGCAGCTTTACAGTAGGCTAGAACAGGTCAGAGTTCATGTCTCCACAGGTTACAGTCACCTTAGGGCACTGGATTACACACGAATGGATGTTGACATTTGTCCATCTTTAGTGTCATGTCATCCAGTGACTGGATGACATGACACACGTGACTGGATGGACTGATTCACACAAATGTGAAGAATTTTCAGTAACTGGGTGAGTGATGGTGTTGCAACTCATAAAGGTGACAAATGCAGCAGAGCAGAAAGAAGTGAGAGAAACACACACACACCTATTTCTAGAACTCCCTCATACATTGATAATAAGCTCTCTGTGTATTTTGTCACCACCGTTATACTCTTGTCTCTCACTGTCTATCCATCATAAAATCACAACTTGTCTTTATCCCCCCCCCCTTCCCCCCCCCCACCCCCACCCCCCCCCCCCGTCTACTGCAGGCTGTTCACTGATGTGAGAAATTGTGTATGTTGTAGACGGACTAGAACAGGGGAAAAACAGTTGGGAAGAAAGTCACAAAATAATATCTATTAGTATTACTATTTTTGTTTTAAAAAAGCCCAAAAATGAAAATGATAAAAACTTCCAACAGCAAAATTATATATATATATATATATATATATATATATATACTGTAGGTTTATACGTATATAAAGAATTCATATCTGGAATAAGTGGCTTACATAATGTGTTTTGTTTTTTTGACTTAATTAGAAAGATTACTGACGATTGCACACAATGTTAGTTATTCTCCATCATTGGTGAACTCCCTCACTTTTCATTGGGAGATTTGTAACACACTGCATTTGCTTAAATTTGACAGTTTTAGATGTTCAAGACACTTTATTTATGTTGCTTCATAATGACACTAAATATTTTATTATTTACAATAATCTTTTTATACATTTTCTCAGAAACAGATAAATGAACCAGAATGTTTTGGTATTAATGATTCCTCTTAAGTGTTCTGATCTGCTGTATTCAGCGCCAGGTTGTAGGTTTTACAATGGTGTTCTCTGGAAATTTGCAATTTTATTGGGTTTGGTTTAATCACGTTGGTAAATACCCAAGAAGATAAAAGGTGTGAAATGATCAGCTAGTATATCAGATGATATGTGCTACTATTCTCTTGAAATATGTCTACCCCATTACACACAGATCTTTACACTTGTTTAGAACTAAACATTATCAAAGAAGAACACATCGTTTTTTGTTCTATTTCCTTTTTTTTAGCATTCTTCACCATTTATCATTTCTTTAGCGATGTCAGACCAGATGAGAAAATGTCTGTGTTTCTGTATGCGTATGTAGGCTGTAGAGATGTGTGAACAAGAGAGATGGAGGAGGGAAAAGAGTGACAAGTGAACAATGACGGATGTGGAGTTGAGGATGAATTAAGGACACATTTCTGTTCGATGAAATGTGCCACCAGTATTGCAAGGATGTCTCTGTGTTCACAAGCTGAGACAGAGAGAGACGGGGAAAATCCCCAAGGAGAAGATACAGGACGGAAAGGAGGAGGCACACAGTACGGAATCACCTCATATCTAGAAGTGTTACATTAGCAGGTTTTTGTTTGGTGCACAGAAAAGTGAGAAAACGAGTGTAAAGCTCCTTAGAAACCAACACATGTTATGGAATCTACTTGGTTTAAATTTATTTCAAACATTTACAAGGAGGGGTAACAACATCTCTTAACATCTCTAATTTAGCCCAGCAACAGACGTGCAACCTGTTCAGGGTGTACCCTGCCTCTCGTCTGTACTCAGCTGGGCAAAACCCCAGCAACCCTCATGATCCTGAGTTGATAAATGGTTCAGAGAATGAATAAATGAATGAGATCTGATTTATAATCTGTATCTATTTGGTCTGCTTTGGACGGATCTAGAAACTGAAAATACTTTATTTATCCCCGAAAGGAAATTTGAGTGTTGCAGTGTTACATTCATACAATCTCATACAACGTTGTGAGTGGCAAGTAATTACAAGTTTGAAAGTGAAAGGTTAAATAGTTTGATGGAGGATGGTAAGAATGATTTTCTGTAACGTTCCTTTGAGCTGCGGGGTTGCAGGAGTCTGTTGCTGAAGCTGCTCTTCAGATGGTCCACAGATTCCTGGAGAGGGTGGGAGGGATTTAAACGTTTTCCCGTCCGTTTGGTCGTTCACGTAGAATTTCAGCTTCCTGAAACATAGAATCTATCAATGTATTAGTTTTAAAAGGTTAGTTAAATCAAATCTTTCTTCATAAATTAGCACGTTAAATACAAAATATTACTTAAAATGATTGTTTAAACACATCTCAGAATCACATTAAAAACACACAAATTCCAGATAATTTTGAAGATTAAAATGACATAGAGGCATATATTCAGAAAGTTGTTTGCTTTGCTGCTGTTTGTTTCCCAGTTGGATTGTGAAAATAGGAAACAATTTTAGTCCTTATCTCCCCCAGTCAACATGTACCACCACATTTATCCTGCATATTATAGATGTTTTTCAACTTCAGTGATTCAAATTTAGATTGGAATGGATGTGATTGCTTTTGCATGTATGCACAAAATCTAGACTGGCAAAAAAAAAATAAAAAAATAAATCAAACTGATAGAAAATGAAAGAAACAGCAGAAAATGGAACATAAAAATCCCTGGTGGTACAAAGTGTTGCAACACACAGATGTGCTCATGAGAAAACGAATCAGTTGATATGACACCTGTTCCCTCTGAGCTAATTCTGTGTTTTAACAGATGAAGGATGTTTAGTGTTAATTATGATTAACATGTGAGATTTGATCAGAAATCGAAAATGAAGAGTCATGTTCCTCAGAGTTAGATGGAAATATCTGGTCCACAGCAAGCATACCAACACTTTACCTGTGAATATCTGAACTTACTGTTGTAATTTACTGAGATTCTGCTCAAACTGTTCAATAGAATAAAAGTAAACCTGTAGCTCATTATTAACAATAATCTAATATAGACTTATACCTATGCTGAAATTGAACTGTGTAGGAGAGGGACGTTTATTAAAAATATTGCGGCTTACAAAATTTTTTGTTGTAATGTACTGTATTCATCCCTCAAATGGGGAATTTTTTGTGCTGCATTGCACCGCAGCAGACCGCGCCAATGGTTGGAGAAACCATATGGGAGTTGGATGTCTTCTCCAAGGACAATTGGGCATGGGCCCAGTGGGAATTGAACTGGCTTCTCCCGGTCCAAGGTCAGACACTATCATTGAGCCAACTTTATGTGTTTAAATACAGTACATAAAATGATGATAGGAACGGATGGAGAGAAAGAATGAATTTGACACATCAACAATGAGAAAAAAGCTTTTAATCAACATGTGAGCATGATCAATACAAAAGAAAAATGGGAGAAAAGATTTGAAGTAAAAGAAGGTACAATGCTAGATAGTACTCACAGATAGACAAAAGAAGTAAAGAACAAAGAATCAAATTACAGAAACAGAAACGAGAGAACATACGAATGGCTTATTTTAAAAAAAGAGTGAGAAAGAGTGGAATGAAAAGCTCTGGAAGATCCATTTGAAAAGGTTTTTGTTAGATGTTGAAATACTGGCATTGCTACTATAAAAAAGAAGAGGTGTTTTATGGTCCTGCTTTGATATAAATTATCAAGTTCAGAGCTTTTTTTTGTTAAAAACATGTATTTTACCCATCCTGAAGCGCCAGCTGGTTTCCTGCTGTTTGTATAAGTGAAATCCAAACTTTCAATGTTTCTGTGTTTTATCAAAGCCAGGGTTTGAGATTTCCTCACTGTAATCAAAGGGATTTTAGTTTTTAGCTACATTCAGTAGCCTGAAGCAGAACATATGGTCTCTGGTGGGAGTTCAGAGCTTTGTAAGCTCATCGTTCACACCAAAGCTCTCTGAGTACATACATACATATATATATATACTATATATATATAAAACGAGGTCAAGGCAGATGGCTGCCCTTCCTCTCTCATTCAAATGGAGGTATTTTTTTTACCCAAACAAACATGTAAAACAGAACTTTGAAAAACAAAGCAAAACTTTTGCCCCAAGTCATTTGTCTTATGTTATGTCTTTACTGTAGTTCGTGAGAGCAAATTTTTATTTATATCCTTTTACATTTTGTAAATACATTCTCCAAAAAGTATCGACCAAATTTATGCAATGTTCCTAAAAACCCAACTATCTCCACCTGGTACTAATGGTATAAAATAACAGTGATTAGTAGATGTTCTCACACCAGTGCATTCACTGCTGTGCATACCACTCGGTGACCATCAGAGAGGGAAATGAGCGAATGAGGGGGTGATTTTGTTTGCAGCTGTGGACTACCTCATAAATCTTCTGTTTGTCACTTTCACAACAAGGTTGCTAAGCAGCTGCTGACGATGGCCTATTTTTTAATAATGCTGTTATTGACATCTTTGATTTTGTCGATGATAGATGTGTTGGAGATCGAATGAAAGTAATCTGGATACATACATGACAAACTTGGAGCCAGCCAGAGCAAAACCAAGGGCAGTAAAAATTTGGCAAAATTAAATTAAAAAATGAGGAAGACTTTTAAAACAGACACTTTCTGTGTTGTAGTTTAAGAATGAGTTAAAAAAAATACATTACTGGATGAAACTTAAAAAATGACAAATTAGCTTAATTTTGGAAATACTTAAAAACATATCTAAATCATTAGCTGTATTTATCAATCTTCCACACATTAAAAAAAAGAACACTTTTGATATCATTTTGGTAAAATCAAAAGTGGCTTACCTCTTTTACCCTTTAATTATATGAGGTATTTAAAGGCTAACCTTGTACCCATGTGCTTAATTTTAAACCAAACAAAACAGTAATTCGCCAGGTAGTTTTCAAAAAGTCATCCAAACAAGACAAAATATATTGTGCCTCAGTGAGGTAGCCAAAAAGAGTCTCACTCAAAAGAATGAAGACTTGTTTGAATTTGCTAATGTGCTTCCTTGAAGAGGTCTTAAAGAGAACAATACGCACAGCCGGTTAAAAGGTATCTTTATTTTGTGCTACTGCTTCTGATGAGTTAAAAAATAAGCTGTTTGATCTTTCCTGTCGGTCCATGTTGTCGTAAGCCTTGCAGATTTTGATCTGCAGCTATGCGTGGGAAACAATGCATGGTTAAAACTTCATCTATAACAGAGAAACAGGAGCAAATTTCCTCTGCAGCCTGTTCCACACTCTGTTACCTCTGCCCCATCCTTCTAAACGTCCCTAATAAAACAACCCACAAAAAAAGAACGGTTGTGCAAAACAAAGCTATCCCACAACTTCCCATCAGCAATCTAATTATAGAGTTGGCGCTGAGGCGACAACCAATCAAACGCCTCATCAAACTGTCAGTTGTCATGAAGCACTTAATGACAGCAGGGGAAAGCCAGATGGGAAAGAAAACCATAAAGACAGCAAATTTCCATGAGGAATTAGTAAAACTAAAAAGTAGTTGCTGTAATTTATGGCGAGTTTTCATCAGTGTACTCTTGGATTTTTTTACAAACTGATACATAATTTGAACATTCATCCATTTTTTTCTTTCAAGAGTCAGGTCACTGATATCTAAAGTTGTGGGAGTCGATTAAACTGATGTGTCCTTTAAGTCAGGGATGGACTGAACATAAAACAAAGTTCAGGGTGAGACAGAGAAAATGAGGGTGTCTGTCATCTTGTAGAAAACCAAAAAATAAGTGTTTACAAGATAAGTGATTGAAAATTAAAATAAGTTCAAATGATTGATATGGTCGCATCTATTTTAGGTGTATGTTTACCAGACTCAAAAGGTTGCAACTTCAAAAATCTCAATTCTTATTTTTAGCTTTAAACTTTTTTTGCTTTCAATCTGATTACTTGTTGATGTACCGTACATGCTGGATGTTTTGTCTTCTGAACTGCTTATTCCCTAACAGGGTAGTGGGGGGTGCCAGAGCCTATCCAAGCTGATTTAAAGCTAGAGGCTGGGTACACCCCAAACAGGTTGCCAGTCTGTCGAAGGGCCACACATACCCATCCACACACATACACTCATTCCTACGGGAAATTTCATAGCGGCCAATCAAGCTAGCATGCATGTTTTTGGAGGGTGGGAAGGAACTGAAGTACCTGGAGGAAACTCACACATACAAGGAGGGGACATGCATGCCCCACACAGAAAGGCCTGTGTTCCAAACACTGTCCCACTAACGACTCGAACCCATGACCTTGCTGTGAGGCTGCTGTGCTAACCACGGCACTACCATGCTGCCCCATGTGAGATGCAGTTTGTTTAAATGTATTTGTATGCTTTGTCTTTAGGAAGAAGGACAAATCCAAAAACCCAGTGTCCTTTTATGTATCTGTTTTGCTGAACAATTAATCCAACTGGGAAAATTGTGTTTTTCCCTAAGGAAATGCTGAGAAAAACAGTTTTGCTAGCTGCTGATTTGTCTATACTCTTCTCTCTCAATCTTTCTCCCAGAATCTCTATTTTACCTTCTGTTTCTCAGAAGCGCACAAACATCACACCTTCATTCCATAGAATTTTTCCAATGGCAACATCTTCAGAATGTACGCTTTTCTGCCAGATGGTTTAATCATTAAGCTTGCTACATACCACAAAGTTTCTATCTTTGAAGGGTATACCTTTTCACACCTTTCTCTGGCTTTGTGCACTCTCTTTAACATCTCAGAATTAGAAAGAAGCTGGAAACTGTAGACTGACCTGTGGGTGGTTGGACGGCATGGTCGAAGAAGTAAAAAATGAGAAAATGAGAGCAAGGCATAGGTGTAGACATGGAGGCACATAGAGAGAGAGAGAGCAGTGGTGTTGCAGCACGTTGTGAGTGGGTCTCAAATTGTTCGACAGGCTGTGATTTTCCTTTCATCTGCTGGTTTAGATCGCTGGTTAGTTTAGCTTTATTGAATCCTCTTCCAGCAAGGAACAGGGAAAGGTGATCAGTTGTACGGGAGAATTTATTGCTCCTCTGATATGTAAGTAGCTACTATCTTTTTTTATTGATGAGCAGCTTGTTTTAAAAGTACACCATCAGTTACTCAAATGTGTGTCAGTGAATGTTTGTATATCTGTGTGTTTTACAGTAAGAAAGAATTTTATACAAAGAGCTCTGTCTGAAATTTTAGCCTCATTATTTATATTTGTGGTTTTTTTCGACTTCGGTAAGTAAAGTGTCATTTATTTGCAACGGTGACTCACTGATGGTTGCCCTAGTGATGAGGCAATGATGCTTTGAGTTGCTGTTTTTTTTTTTTTTACCTTTGATTAGGATTATGAAAAATGTACAAGAAACAATCTCTTTTATGAAACAAATGTTGTTTATGTTCATTGTAATTTACTACTGAAATACATAGAAGATCTGAAGAATCACGCACGTAGTTAACTCCTATAATTCAGGATGATTGCTATTTTTTCTTTGGCTGATGTCCTCTCTGTCTACTAAAATAGCCAAACGTATTGTCTAAGAATGAGGCTAAACTGGGGTATCTTATCTGAACAAGTGTTTCATGCTTTTATTTTTATAATCATTGAAATTGCTCATGTTTGATGAAAGCTGTTGTTCTCAGATGGAAAAAAAATTGTTATGGGAGCAGTGGTCCGAAATGAAAATCGCATCCACTTTCTTCAAATTAAGTAAACCATTGGGTTCCATTCCATTCCATTTTCTTCCACTTATTCAAAGTCAAGCCACGGGGACAACAGCCTCAGACGGGAATCCTAGGCTTCTCTCACCCCGGTTGCATCCTCCAGCTCACCCGGGAAGATCCCGAGGCATTTCCAGCCCAGCAGTGTTATACAGTCTCTCCAGCCGGTCAGGGACCAAAAGCACCTCACCACTGAGGTGTTCAGGAGGCATCTTAACCAGATACCCGAACCACCCCAATTGGCTTCTCTCGACCCGGAGAAGTAATGGCAACAGCTCCTCTCGGATGGCAGAGCTCCTCACTATCTTCAAGTGAGAGTCCAGCCACCCTGTGGAGGAAGCTCATCTTAGTCGCTTGTATCCACAATCTTGTTCTTTCGGTCACATATTAGCAGTAAAATTGAATAATTTATATTTTTAGAAACAGGATGTGTCATTCAACTTTGGTCAAAGCGATTAAAATGTGCCCAAAAAATACTTAACAGGTTGTATTAATGGGCCTTTATGGTAGTTAAAGAACATTTTTTAACCCAGCTGGGTTTAAATTCTAAATTCTCTCCATGACACAAACTATCTGCCTCCTTTTTCTTCCTTTGTTGTCATTTGAGAAAGACCGAATAGTGCCCTAAAATGCTCTTTAAAGATTAAAAATGGTTTTTCTACAAAAAACATGAGTTTTGATGTTTTTATAAAAAAAAAAATGCTAAAAATAAAAGTGGCAAATCCCTTTTGCCTGAAGGTATTATTATTTTGTGTGTCCGGAACAACAAATAAAATGTTGTGTGAATTCTTCAATTACCAAGACCCCGGTGGGAGAAGCTTGTGTTAATCCACATGTTAGAGACTCTGAGTGAAACTACATATTTGTCTGGGTTTGTTATGAGTTTGTGCAAGTTTCTCGAGCATTTCTATGAATTTAATTCTTAGTAAATACAGACTTGGTTTTGTAACCACAATCAGTCCAGTTCATTTATTTCCACTGGAGTAAAACCACTACTTCATTCCCTAAATCATGCAAAAATAAGAAATAAAGTTGTCGTCACAGAAAGGGGTCTTTTTCCTAATGAATTCTATTTCATGCTGTAAAGTTGTGATATTAGTTTTAATGCTTATTTAATTTTTAAAGCTCAGATATACCTTTTTCTACAAGTCAGCTTATTTCTATGTGAACGATTATTTTGAGATGTATTGACATCAAATATACATCTACTAATTCTACAAAATGTTCCTTTGGCTGGTGTTTGCAAGTATTATTTTTTTATGTTTTCCTCTTTACATATTTTTTAACGTATAATTTATTCTGATTTCCAAACAAATACACATAAAAAAGCCCCTTGCACATAAAAGTTTGTACCTTATTAGGGACAGACTTGACTCAGCAGGCAGACTGGTCATTGTCCAACCAGAAGGTTAACGGTTTCATCCTCAGCAAGAGATTGAACCCTACATTCCCCCAATATGATCATCTGAGTGTGACTTTGGAAAAAATGTACTTTGTAGATAATTACAGCTGTATGACACATAGTACAAGATAGAAAATATAAAACACATATTTCAGCATTTTTGGATTTTTAAATGACATATTTTTGATAGTCAATGCATTAAAAATTTACATTAAATGTTTTATGAAGGTTGTTTTTTCTACACAAAGCATAGAAAATAGTACCATGTATTTTAAAATAATTTAAAGAGCTGAAAATAAGTTGTAGTGAAGAATATTTATTGCTACTTTATTTGTGTTTCATGCTCCAATCAACATGATTGGATTAACCTCTGATTTATATCCGCTGTGCACCATCTTGTGCCACTCGGTATTGGGACAGTACTTGACAGTCAGAGAGGAAGCTTTCCATCTCATGTCCAACTCTTGAAGCAGACGCAGCGTGTGATAAGACAGCCTGGCATCCCTACTAGAACCTTCCTGCTGATGGATTCTCTGCATGCCGTTCCAAGCGTGGGTTTCCCCTATGTGACTCGGCAGAGTTCAAAGTCGTGAGATGATTTCAGCAGAATGAGTGTCACAGGACACACAACTAACACACAACAGCACAAATATGCACACAACTCATACTGTGTGTTCCATGATACTGGCTTCATGCAGATGAAGTTAAACCCTCACCTACTCGTAAGTCAAGGACATTCTGTTTCTTTTCAGCTGTTGCTCTGCAGAACGGTCTAGTTACAGGTGATGCTTAATGGAAAATGATTGCTTTCTACATAGCTAAGGTGCACTGGAGGTTAATAGTTTTATTCTTACCATCAAACATCAGAAAACAGTGAAGAAACTTCCACATCAGTTATCCTCACTTTGAAGACTATGTTGATGTATTTTGCAACATTGAAAAAAAAAAGGACACCAATATCTCCTTTTTCTTAGTTTAGGCTATTTAAATTAACTAAAAAACTTCAATCTAACAAAAAAGATCTACCTAAACATATTCAAGTGTGGAGAAATAAAGTTTTAACAAAACATAAAGACTGAGTTTCCATTTAGAAATACTTCAAATTCTTTGTCATCAAAAGTTCATAATTCCTGTTAAATTAACATAAAAGGAGGAATAAAATTTACATCTTTTCTTGAAATAATTATTCTCTCTTTTCGTAGTCGTGTTTTCTTAGTTTTTAAGTTTTCTTTCCAAGGTGGCTCTGATTCATTACAAACCTAAACCTCTCCTCCCATCGTCCAGAGGCAGGGCTGAGATGAGTCTCAGCCTATGACATTATGTCTGATAACTAAAAGAAATACTAATAAAAAAAAATTGTACTTATAATTCAGATGCAAACAGCCTCCAAATTTTAAAATAAAAAAATCACACTGTATAGCGGGCGGCACGGTGGCACATTGGGTAGCACAGTGGCCTTGCAGCAAGAAGGTCGTGGGTTCATGTCCCGAGTGGGACTAGGCTTGGGTCACTGGCCTTTCTGTGCAGAGTTTGCATGTTCTCCCCATGTACGCGTGGGTTTTCTCCGTGTACTCCGGTTTCCTCCCACCCTCCAAAAACATGCATGTTAGATTGATTAGCCAGTGCCAAATCGCCCCTAGGAATGAGTGTTTATGGTTGTAAGTGTGTGACAGACTGGCAACCTGTTCGGTGTGTACCCTGCCCCTCACCTTTAATCAGCCAGGATGGCCTCCGGCAACCCTATGAGGGATAAACGGTGACTGACTGACACTGTATACTGAATTTTTTTCTCAATCTCACTCGGAGAAAATTTTTTTAAAACTAACAAATCCCTCTTTCAAAAACATTCAATTGACAAAAAGTACATTTTTGTGCTTCTTGATGGCCATGGATGGAGGTCATATTTTTCATGGAAATCTGGTAATATTGCAGAAAAAAATTGTAATGGAAAAAAGCTAAGTGGAAGAGACGAAAACCGAGCATACAGGCTCTTTGTTCGTGGTCTCCTATGATTTGTCTCTTCGCTTTTGTTTTACAGTAATACCACAGCTGCTTTGACAAGCGTGAAGATGATGCAGGGCGTTTGCTAATGGATCTGAGGTGTTGAGAGCATCCCTTCTGATTTAAGAAGTGCCAAGTAGGCTCACGTCCTATTAGGAAGCTTCAAAATGAAAACTTCCTGAAGTAATTAGTTACACATTACGGATTACTAGTTTAAACTTTCAGTCACACTTGTCAAAATGGGTTAATATGCTATGAAACAGTTTCCTGGAAACTGCATTTACTTCTTCAGATTTTGAGAAGGACTGAAAAAGCTCTTTGTGTTTGAGAAAAGAATAGAATTTCCAGATTGTCTGAGATGCAGCTCTTTCTGAGCCTAGAATATGTTTCTTTGGGACATTTTATTTTCTTTTACTCTGCACTCTCATTAAACGTTGTTCTTGCTCTCAGACAATGACAGACATGAGTGAGAGGAAGAAGAGGGAAGAGCTGTGCAAACAAAGCAGGAAGGACGAGTAAACTTCAGAAAAAAAAAGCCTGAAACTACCCCTCTTTATGGTCACTAATGAAATTTTCTTATTGAAGGTTTTATTCGTCATTCATCCTTCAGAGAGTTGTTGAGACCCCGGACATTCTTTAATGTTATAATCTGTGATGTTTTCTGCATTTATAAAAGTTTTGAGTAACTTATAAAGCTGCACAAAACCGTAAATACCCCTCACACCTTTATTATGAGACTATGAGAAGCTTTAGCGAATCTTTTAGCCAGAGACTCCTGCAGCCGCAGTGTAAAAGCAAGCCCTACCGGTGGTCTTTTCAACCTTCATTTGTAGAATATTTGATCTGGTTGTGTAAAAAGGAAAAGACTTTTAGTCATCATCATCTTTTATTTGTATTATTTGGATTTCTGTTAAGGGGCTGCACGGTGATGCAATGGTTACCATTGGCTCACAGCAAGAAAGTTGGGGTTTGATTCCCAGTTGGGACGAGGTTTGGAAGACAGGGCTTGCTGTGTGGAGTTTGCATGTTCACCCCGTGTATGCGTAGGTTTTGTCTGTGTGTTCCAGTTTCCTCCCACCCTCCAAAAACATGCATGTTGGGTTAATTGGCCGCTATGAAATTGCCCCTAGGAATGAGTATGTGTGTGTATGGTTGTGTGGCGACCTGTTCGTGGTGTACCCTGTTTCCCTCCTTAAATCAGCCAGGATAGCCTCCAGCACCCCTTGCGAGAGATGGGAGGTTCAGAAGACGAACGGATTTCTGTTAATTGAACTACTGAGACAAATTCATTTCCCCGGTCACTCTCATCTCATCTCTCATCTATAAATCGATGAACATGTATTTCTGTTTATGTAGAAATGTCTACACAGGTATACGGAACCTACATCTTAGATGGACATCTACGCGAATGTGTAGCCTTTCAAATAGATTTGATCAGAGATTCACAGTCTTCAGACAGACTTGACCATAGGTTTATTTGATTATTTCAACTGATACATATCTGACATTGAGGCTTACCATCTGACAGTGTGCAAGACAGATCAGAGTGTGTATGGCAAATTCCAATTGGAAAAAAAGTATTTTGTGAGGTTCAGGGAGGTTTAGAGTTGCAAAGCAGACTAAATCCACAAATAATATCACATGTTTCTACATTATGGTTACAAACACCTTACCTATGAGTCTGAATCTTCTCTTAAAGATGAGGTTTTTGATGATTTAAAGCCCCGTGTGTTCATATTTATGGCGTGGTTTTTTTTTTTTTTTAATTATTATTTTTAATTTTTTATCATTGCCAGCTTAAGGTCGTGCCAGCTGGCATGGCTGTTGAAAGTCTAGCCGATCAACTCGTGAAAGGACACAAAGGTCAAGCACGTGTACTCGCTGACTGTGAGGGCCAGATGTCCCAAATAAATCTACAGTTCTGGTTTTATAGAAGATTTTAGTGCGTTGCAAGCTGCTGCAAAAAAATGTACAGATGGCACATAGCTGCTGTGATGCTTCCCGATGCCTGAAAAGCAACTCTTGTACTTTGATTTTAAACTTGTCAAGATTAGACTTTGTCGACATCGGGGCTTTTTTTTTCTTTCTTTTTCAAGTTTGTTCACTCACTGCAGTCCTGGAAAAATATTTTTTCAGCTGTTTGCACAAGTTGCTTCTGATTCCTTTGATCACATTGTGGATTTGATGTTGGCATGGAACCCAGAGAAATCTGGTTTTGTTTACATTTGTGGACATGCTGTTACTTTTCATTAGACGCCATCTCTTGTGTAGTGAATACAAAGTCTCATTTTTGAAGCATCACAATTGCCCCGGGGAATTGTGTGGATGGCTGTCTGCATGTGGCCCCGCAACAGACTGGTGACCTACTCGGGGTGTATCCTGCCTCTCACTTGAATTCAGCCGGGATAGGCTGTGGCATACCATTACGGAAGACAAAACGAAAAAATGTTTCTTCAATGGTGCTTTTTTCTTTACTTGTTTATCTGCATGCTAGTTTGAGCTCATTGACAAATTACCAATATTTGGATACAAATTATTTTGCAAAGTGATTACAAATGAGTGGGGGATTTTTTGTCGTTTGTTTTTTTTTTACCTGAATTGTTGGGAATAAAATGTATACGATAACCAACTGTTGAGCGACTGATAAAACAGAAAACATTTGTTATATTTCTTCCAAGTTTTTAACATTTAAGTTTTATTTTGTGAAATGCATCTTTCTTCTTCATATTTAGAAATTTAGTTTATTGTTAAATATTTCCCTATAAAATCTTTTAGTCATTTTATTAGTGACAGTCCTGTGGGGTACCACAAGCCTTAATCAGGGAGTCCCTATGGTTTCAATCCCTTCTTATCGAGAATTAAATCCAGAATATGTACCAAGTTCTTAAACCCCACAATTCCCAGGATCCCTTGGGAGTTCCTCAAATGACTTCAGATTGAATTTTGAATGGGCTTGAATTACTTTCATAGAACAGGGATTTTGATTAATCTCACATGTATTGTGAACAATCAGCAGTCTGTTAAAAATATTCACATAGTTACACAGTATTTCCCCAGGTCTGTATTTTTGTGCTTTTTTTTTTGTGTGTGTGTGTGTGTGTGTGTGTGTGTGTGTGTGTGTGTGTGTGTTTTGTGCCGATTCAGAAACTGTAAGTTTTAAATGACTGTTTTCTGCCGTGTTACATGGTGCAAAAAAATAAGTTTGGCTGCAACCTCAAATAGAATTTCAGATTATAAATTCCAGTCAGAAATGAGAGGCTTCAGGGCCTATCAGAAATACACATAATCTATGTCACTGCGCCATCAAATAACTTTGCAGTTTAGGAATTGGAAACCGATCTACTTTATTTATCAAATACATTTTCTCCTCACTGTAATAAGTTTTTTAGTTTTTTTTTTTCCTCCACAAATTGGTCCCAAAAGGTACAAAACACATGATCATGACCTTTTTAAGAGGCATTGTTTTGTGTACGCGCCTTGTAATCAATCATATTTTACATTTTATCATTACGGTCTCTGTGCACATCCATCCAACAATACTTTGTTTTAATTAACTTTTAGGTTTTGAAAAAGTGCAGAACAAAATATAATTGATCATCTAAGTTTCTTTAAAATCCAATTCAAGTGTTCCTTTGGTCAGAGCAACAGAAGAAAAGAAAACACACAGGCTGATACTAACACTTTTCCGCAGGCGGTTCCTGTGGTTCACAATGAACAGTGAACATTGTTCAGCTCTCTGGTGTAACAACGTCAGTGAACTTTGTTCCTCGCACATGTCCTCTCCCAGCATGCTGCTGTAAATATGAGCTCAGTGCTCTTTTTGTGTGTCCTTGTGACTATGTGTGTATTGTATTTGGGTATGTCTGCACTCTTGGGTTCTTTTCTGACTCCTGTCCTGCTGTTGGAACTGAAGCACACCCCGGAGAGCACAATGTACCCGCTTTGCGATGTGAGAGCTGTAAATGAGATACACTTAGCAGGCTGTCTTTGGTTTAGGATTCCCTTACCCTCCTCTAATAAATGCATGCTGAGTTTAAACAGTTTCTTTGTATTTTATGTATAATTTTACAACATGACCAAATAAATTCTAAATGTATGGCCAACAATTTAATTGCTTTTGCTGGTGTTCGTTAGATTAGGAGTTTGTGGGCTGCGCTCCTTTCCTTCTTTATCATGTGACAAGTTTCCCATGTGTGCTTTAAATTATACACTGCAACCCAGTTTTGATCCTTACATTGAGGGAATCAAAGACCATTAGCTGCTGCTGCATGTTCTCTGGGCATTTTTTATGTTTCTAAACAGATGCTGAAGGGAAATAAGTTCTTGTTGCCAAGCAACCACTGAAATGTGACACTTTGCCTGCGAGTTGTAGTATTTTTAACCTCGAGTGCTAAAATGATGAGAATTACCCAGCTTGAACAGGATGGTACCACAGGGTTCACAGCAGGAGCCTCAGAGAAGTTCATCCCAGTTCTGTGACAACGTCTTCCCTTTAGAGACACTACTGCACAGTCTCTGATTAAATCTGAGCACCTTCAAAACCAGAACCCGAGTGAACGTGTAACCCATAAAAGTAAAATGACTTTACACACATCATTACCCGAACAAGATAACGTATTACGCACTGTTTAATTTAATGTTACAAAAGGAGTGTTTGTTGAATGAAATCTACAACCTCTTTTAAAATAATAGCTGAGGATACAAAATATAAGGATATAAATACAATTGCATGCAAATGCACGAAAGGTTGCTTTTTTTTTTTTTTTACTATAGTTTTTTATGAACTTATTCTAAATGTTCTTCTTCAAACCTTTTCTTCTCTCATATAGAAAGAAACAATCTATTGTACTATTATTTTGTTCTAGTTATGTCTAGAAGTTTCATAATTAATGTTTTTTAAAGATTTATTTCAAACATTGAATTGATTTGAAGATACTTCATTCTCCCGGAAGGGAAGTTTGAGTGCTGGAGTGCTACAATCATAAAGTGTATTACAACATATTTTTTTAAGCTGTTGTGAGTGAAAGTTTAAAGATTTGAAAGTGAAAGGTTGAATGTTTTGATGGAGGATGGCGGAAATGAGTTTCTATACCCATTCCTTTGAGCAGTGGGGTTGCAAAAGTCTGTTGCTGAAGCTGCTCTTGATATTGTCCACAGATTCATGGACGGGGCGGGAAATATTCAAACAAAAAAGTATTTTTCCAAATAGAAAATGTTTCTAAAAAGGAAGGTTTTGCAAATAGATAAAGAAGTTTCAAGAAAATTTGTGAACATTGGGAGATCATTTTGATGCTTTTTGTCACTGGTGACCTATCCAAGGTTTGACCTGCATCTTTGAAACCATCTAAGAGAGGGTTAGACACAACCTAAAACCCTGTGTGAACACATAGTTAAGAATATTGACAGGAGTGTGGATGAGTGTCTGTATGTAATTACCTTTGTATTTGCAATACATTGGCGTGGATCCACTAAAGAAAACCAAAACACCTGTTCGTCCTCAATTAAATAAAACCCAGGAAACTCATTCTGATTCAGACAGAAGACTTTTTGTCATCGAAACACAAAGGAACAACAAAATTACAGCTCCAGCATACCTGACTCGAGATGAAGACACACAGCAATTAAAACACAAGTTACAGAGCCAGGAGACTGAGGACATCCAGCCGCATACGGTGCTTCTTTTTATAGAGATAGATTCACACAATAGGCAGAGACATTTATACGGTGTGCTGAAAAAAAAAAATATTGCACACCCTTCTTTTTTTTTTTGTTTTACCCTACTTATCCTCGCTCCACATGTTCACAAAAGTGTCAGAACCAAAGAAGTCTTAACCTCTGGGGGTGAGCTGAGACATGGTGTTTTTCTATAAAATCCCAGCTTTACTTTTATGGGAGAACAGGAATGAAACTTCACGAGCAGGACAGTAGCTGAGCTGTTGGAGAAATGTTTATCACACTCTTATTTTTCTGTGAACACCTGAAGCCTTCTTAAGTTTTCCAAAACTGCTTCACCTTCATTGCAGCCACACTTAGATTAAACCTTTCAGATAGTGGATCAATATGGGATGAAGAGGAGCAAATCCTGTTGACTAAATAAGCGTGCTGTAGTCCTGACCCTTTTTTATTCTAAAGTTACTATGTTCAAACATCTGTATGTGTTGTTTGCCATAATATAATCTCTATGCATATTTAAACACCCAAATGTTTGAGCGGTATTGTGCAGTTCTTGAGAATCGTAACTCTTCACAATGCAGGTTATTGCATTTTGTCTAATCGTAAAATTCTGACATGTATCTCTATATGGGTACGCCACAAATGCAGGCATTTCTATGCATTACACACATGCAGCGTGCTTGTGCGCTTGTGTGTGTGCTCGTGACACCTGGCTTTTCCTGGCTATCCAGCTGTTCTGTTAAGAACTAAATTGGCATTTAACCCCTCTTCCTTCTGTCAAAGTCTTCAGGACAAATGAAACAGCTAATAATAGAAGATATAAGGTAGATGTAGGCTCCAGATCGGGTGTGATTTGTGCTTTACTGTGCACACACACACACCAATCCTGGAGTGTTGTATTCTTTTAAAACACATAGTGTCAATAAATTAAATAAAAATTAATGCAAGTGTTATTTTAAAAAAAGAAAATATAATCACAAGTCGTAATTACAACTACCGTATAGCACATATAAATTTTCTAGAATTAGATTGGTTATTCTTTATAGACAATGTTTTTAGGCAAAACATTTCTGCAAACCTGGATGTTCATTATTCAACGGCAACGCACAGTAAATAAGACATTTTAAATTAAATGGGAGAACATTTGGGCTTGTGGCTCATCTCTCTTTGAGTAGGATTTCTGAAAAGAACATCCTCCTGCTCAATCTGCCAAGTTTGCAAAAATCTTTATATGAAGGGGACGATGAAAAAAATAATGAAGTCATTCCACCTTATCTGTGAGAAAATAGAATTGAATCTCTAAGAAAATAGATTTTGAAGTCTTACAGTGTCTGCACGAATGCCAAATGAACAATTCAGTTAGTTTGTTTATTTATTAGAAATATGTGAGATTTGAAGGGCATGGAGCAGATTAACATTTTTTTCTCTGTGTTTTCATCAGAAACACAAGGTGGACCTTTTTTACAAGGTGCGCCACGTGATGATGGAGCTGATCGACCTGAGAAGGCAGCTGTTATCCGGTCATCTTACACAGGATCAGAGCAGAGATGTGAAGAGGCACATCACCGTCCGGCTCGATTGGGGCAACGAGTGAGTAAACATACACAAAACACACGTCCAGTAACAGATTTTACATTTAGTCAGATAAAACCAAATGGAACTATAAGCAAATGAAAAAATATAAGAATACTGAATTTTTTACCTTCAAAAAGCAGCCTTATCTATTTTTTCATTATTAACCAATTTATTACATAAAAAAAACACACGTAGACATTGTTACCAACTCATATAAACATGTACAGATGTATTTACATATGCATGTGCAAATTTGCCAATGTGTTTATCTTAATTACATCAAAACCTTTTTTGCAGAATTTTCATTTTTTACTTGAGGGAGTTTTTGATAACTTAAATTAAATTAAAATTAAATGAATTACTCTATTCATCCCTCACCGGGAAAATTTGTTTGCTGCACTCCTTACACCGCAGCAGGCTGCCCTTCAACGGCGCCAATGGTGGGAGAAGCGGGGGTTAGGTGTCTTCTCCAAGGACCCTAGACGTGCTCGCCGTGGGACGCGAACCCGCGACCTTCCGGTCCGCGGGCGAACGCTCTAACCACGCGGCCACCGTCTCCAACTTCCGAATTTATCTGAAATTTTTATTTTGTTTGAATCTGCCAGCTCTTAAAGGATTCTCCTCCAAATTTCATTCATCTTCTTAATTGTTCATCGCTTACGGTGTTGCCCGGGGTGCCAGAGGCCATCCCTGGTGATTCGAGGCAGGGGAGAGGGTACAACCTGAACAGTTCACCAGTCTGTCGCGGGGCCACACACACACTTGTTCCTATGGGCAATTACGTAGTGGCCAATCAACCTAAAGAGCATGTTTTTGGAGAGTGGGAGGAAACCGGAGTACCTGGAGAAAACCCACACATACACGGGGAGAACTCCACACAGAAAGACCAGTGTTCCAAGCCTCTTCCCCACCTGGGACTCAGTGCCACCCTCCTCCAAAATTGCCATTCAAAATTAGGCCAAAATGAGGTTCATCTACTAATTTTAATAGATTTTTCTGTTTTCAATTGATGCCCTTCACCATTATGGGTGTTTGGCAGTGAAATTACTTTTCTGATGGGCAAATAATTACCTGTGCTTCAACAAGAAGAGGGATTCAATTACTATTTTTTTTAAATCTCCTGTTCAAGTCATTTTGGTGCTCTTTTTGAGTGAGTGTGTGTACATCCGTACACATGTCTGCATGCTTTAATAGTGATGTTTTAATAAATTTATAATATACTTAAACAAATTCTCTTTCTCTTTCAGACACTTAGGGCTGGACTTGGTGCCAAGGAAGGAGTTTGAGATGGTTGATGAAGATCATATAAGTGTGTCAGATCTTTATAAGATGGTAAGACTTTAATTGAGTTAGTGAGTTATTTTCTCTTTAAATGTGGAATGATGAACCATTATCCCTTTATGGAGGGTTACCTGTTACCGTGGAGATAGTGAGAGCTGCACATTCATCAGATTAGCACAGACATATCCTTGTCCTTTGTTGGAGGTCAGCAAACACTTTTTATTTTGTGTAAATTTAGCCTGTAGTAGTAGTGGATCTGTTCTTTGCGGGGATTAAGGTCTGGTTTGAAGAACTGGATTTGTTCTTTCTCCGTTTCACTTAGATTATGTCTTTTTACAGATGACATTTCTTGTGGTAAAATGTGGAAAAAGAATATTTTCATTATTTATGTATCATAATTCTAATTGGCATGTGAGTGCCAATGACAGAGAGAGAGATAAATGACAGAGTTTAAGGGTTTAATTTGGATTTAGTTTTGAAACTTTACTATGGAAAACCAAGAAGAAGGATGGAAATTACTTTTGCAAATTAAGTGAAAATAAACAGCAAGGCAATTTTGTGGTTGAATTTTTGTATTTTTCTGTTGCTTGGTTACAATTCCAAAGCCACAGTAATATTAAAACTGTACAAATTTGAGGTTAGTGGAAAGTGAAAAAAAATAGACATAAAATCATAATGAACATTCTAATTTCTAAGTAAAAAAAAAAGAGAGAGAGAAAAAAAAATGCACAAAAAATGTTAATTTTGTTTCATTTTCTTATGTCTTTGAACCACTTGTTGGCCTTATAAACTTATATTTAAGTAAATCCTTTTTAATTACATAGCACCATCATTGATTAATTAATGAACTCAGTTTCTAAAAAAGTAACCTTCCAATGTGACATTCCTTGATTTAATATAATGAAGATCAGAATGTGGGGAAAAAGCATTTAAACATCTTTAAATGTGAGTTTATTTCTTCATTTTGTACAAAATTGTTATAACGACTTCTTAATCAGTTGGCAAATGAAATAACCCAAGTGGGTAAACTAAAGATTTCAGAATAAATATGTGGCTGGAGGCCGGTGTTTATCATCTACTCAGGTTGACATCCTTCTGCTCTCAGGTATTATCCCAATCTGTTGAACAATCCCTGACTCTTTCTGCCGCTTCATTCACGCAGCCACTTAAGAAATTAGACACAAGTCAAGGTAACAAGTCATTGGAGTGTAAGATAAGTGAAGAGGATAAACAGAAACTTTCAGTTAAGAGAACAAAGTGATGATGCTCAAAAGATAGACGGAACGGTTAGGTGAGGAGTTGAGTGTGTAATAATATAAGAAATAAGATGAGAAACTAATAAAATGCTCAAGTAAACATGGGGCAAAAGAGTGGATTAGATCTTTTAACATCTAAAAATAACATTGCTTTCTCTTTTTAACAGCATTTGTCCAGCAGACACAGTGTCCAACAGAGCACCACACAGGTAAAAAAAAAAAAAATTACAGTTATTCTGGATTTCCCTTTTTTGACTTTTGACTTTAAATGTGAATACAGTTTAATCTAAAAGACACATTAAGAAATACACTCAGAAAATAAAACAGAGGAATGATATTATTTCTGATGCAAATAATTATCAACTTGTAGACTATAAAGTAGACCTGAATCATCAGTGTTGTGTGATCAAGTGGCACCGCTACAGGCTTTGTCAGTTAAGTAGCCAATACCAGATTGTCAGACTAAACGGTCTAGAAAATAAACGAATGACAGCTTTTGTCATTCATACACAGGAACTTCATTTTGTCTTCGATTTAATCATGTTATAAATTTATAGATTAACATGTTTTTGAAAATTAATTTGACTAATGGCTCTATTTTAAAAAGATGTACTTTTTGATAATTCACTTAAATACAGTAAAAAAAAAAAAAAAAACTCAGCAAGTTCAGTTGAGTCCTCCCTTTTACCGATTTAAGTATATTTTAAGTATATTTTTTTAATTGTCTATTTAGGGCGATGGTGTTGAAGATGCTGGTGTGTTTTTGATGGAGAATTGTTAACGTGTGAGAATTTTGCATTCATAAAATCAACCTGCAATTATTATTTTTGTGTTGTGACTTTTCAGGGGGAGAATACCCGGCAACGACATGGTGAACCCTGCAGGGTCCCAGTCCCACACCATCTGTTGGTCAACCTGAAGAGCTTCACCTACAACAGCATAGGAGAGGATACGGACATATTCTTCTCTCTGTATGATCTCAGAGAAGCAAAGACCATCAGGTAAACTGCAATCATGATACATGTCAACAACTAATGTAAAACTTAATTTTTTAGCTGGATTTTTAGATGTTGTTGGAAACGTTCTGACTATTGAAGTATACAAATAAATTAAGGGTCTTTAGATCAAATTGTCTTACATTTCTGGGTTCAGTAGTTCACTGTAAGCATGAAGTAATCAAATATTTCCCACACAATCTGGCAGAATATTTGTGATCAATTTGAGTTGAATTAGATGTTTTGAAATCGGATGTTTTTTCAACAGCTGATGGATTTTATTTTTTAATAATTTCATTTTTTGTGAAGAATATAATGAGTATAAAGTTTATAATATTTTGTTTGAAAGCCTATTTGAGTTTCTACATAGTGATGAGAAAAAGTGCAAACAATTACCAGGTGTGTATTTTATAAAAAAAAAAAAAAAAAAAAAAGCGGTTCAGAAAATGAAACAAAGTTAAAATTTTCTGTTACGTACATTTGAGAGCAAATCTAAGGCTTTTTTTTTTTTTTTTTTAAGCAAATTATAAAAACAATGTTAGACCAAAACAAAAGTGTCATTCTTGTTCCCTGTGATGATTGAGTTGAAACCTGGAGGATTTTTTATTACAGAAAAATCTGTAAGAACTTTATAAAAAGAACAAGTCACTAAAAATACATAAAACACTTTATAAAGCTGCAGCTTTTGAAAGATCTTAATATTTGGAGGAAAGAATCAAATGTTTCAAGTTTTTCTTGCACTAATAATTTAGAGAAAGAGGTGACCAAGGAGAGCAGATTCTTAGAATCTGTAGGATTTCATGGAAAGCCAGCCTTCTATCTTCTTCACTCCTCCCTTTTTTCTTCAATCCACTCGTCTCTTCTCCTCACCTCTTTTCCATTCCTGTACCTTCCTCTAAAAAGCTTTGCCACCTGATCCCCTCAGAGGAGCAGGTCCTGTCTTTAGACAGTAATGCTCATTCAGGTCTAACAGAGGGATCTAATCACCAAGGTCAAACATATTTCGTCTTCTTTGTGTATTCATAGAAAACACTAATCAACAGTTGTATTTACCCAATAATTACCCTCTTTTTCTCTTTGCTGTGTATACATCAACAGTACAATATTTATTGGCTTTGTTAGATAGTAAATGCACTATAAAAAGTTGTCCTGCATGGCCTCTTGCCAATACTTGCTTTGCATTATTAAAGGGGAATGAGTTAAAGAGAGCCAGGTGCTTAAAAAAGAGCAAAATGCACATGGCAGCAAAGAATAAGTTAGCTTTGGAGAAAAAAGATGAACCATTTAGGTTTTTTGATAGGTTTGTACTTAATTATGAAAATGAATCTGTGACTAGATTTGAGTAGAGTATACAAAAATACATATTATCTGCTGACTAAAGCGTCAACCTTGTATAATGGTAAATGGACTCTACATACGTAGCACTTTTCCACTGGTGTCGGCACTTTAAGCGCTTTACAGTGGAGCTCACATTCACCATTTCACATTCATACCTGATGGTGGAAGCTGCCGTGCAAGGTGCAAACCACCTCAGCATGAACTCCTGGTGAAGGATCGAACCGGCAACCCTCCAGTAACAGGGCAGTTGCCCTACTCAATGAGACGGTGTCCTGACGAGATCTGCAACTTTGTGCTCTGCGCATGTCCAGAACGCGTCATCTCCCTGCCTTCCAGATGATCTAAATACCAAGATCTGCAACCTGGCGTAATTCTAATATTTCAATTGGAATTAGCATTTTTTCACACCTGCTTTGCATTTTTTGACTAAAAATCTATCATTTAAAAACGTACAGTTATGTGTTTTTTTATTTGTTTAAGGTGTATTTACTTTAGGTCCTTGACCGGTTCACTTCCGGTCGTTTAGTCGTCAGGTCGCAGATCTTGTCAGGTTGCAGATCTCGTCAAAACACCATCCATCCCCCAGATGTGTTGCCAAAAATGATTATGCAAAAAAAAATGAGTGTTGTCAATAAAAAGCTTTATTATTGTTTCAGATGGGATTCCAATCAGATTATTTCAACATACTATATAAAGCTCATTTAAAGCACACTGATTGTGATCCATTAACACACTCTTGATGATCTAATAATAGACACAGTGTCTAGTGTTTTTTATTGGTTTATTTTAGCAGAAATGAATGAGTACTGAAACATAGATGGTGAAAACAATGACACAGAAATGTGGTTGTATAGTGAATGAAAAGAGTGAATTGAATTGAAAACGCTGCACTGGTTGCTGCTGTAATAGACAGGAACTGAGAATAGATGTGACCAATCAGAGCTGTCCACATAGATGCCGAGTGCACATAAAAGTTAGATGCTCTTCTCGCCTCACTATGCAAATGTGGGTGCATTTTTTTCTGATGTGAGGCTCTGATGTAGATATATGATGCATTTAAAGGCTACAGAGAAATGGCAGGGAGATGATAAATTTTGTGCATTTCTGTCTGAAACGTGGGTGTGTTTATTTGGGTCTGATGGGATTTGGTGCATCAGTCTGTTTATAAAAACTATTCCTCATCGTAGAATTGTGTGATTTTGTTAATGTAATAGTCCCTTACTCCGTCTGTATTTCTTTCTCCCAATGTACACAAACAGATGACAGTTCTTCTTTAGTTTTTTATTTGTGTGCATCCCTGCTCCAACTCATTTTTGCAAGTAGTTTCAACATGATGGATGTGTTTTAGAGCTGGTTTCACATTTGCACCTGCTCCCATGTAAATGAGTAGGAGCGAATTACACTGGGTTTGAATGTGCATGTAGGCTGGGTGCCCCCGGCTTATTTCATCCTCACATTATCCGCAGTGTCTCTGTGACTCGTTGATTTAAGCAAAATAGGACAAGAAAATGAATGAACGAGCCCTAAGTTATAATAAAGACCTCAAGCCATCATTTCTTTTCCACTCTCTCCCTCTTTGATAAAAACACATTTGTATGTCTATTCAGGTTATTGCATCTTTGGATCTATGGATCAGAATCATGTTGAGATTGAAGACTCCAGCATAGCACGATGCGGGAAATGTTGGGTCCTGCTGATGATAATGTTTGTAGAATAGTTTATTTTTCAGCTCTAGCAGTAACCTCAGGCTGGAAAAGATCAGGATATGTAGATTAATGAATCCCACACAAAGAGGAAACGCTGGAGAACGAGATAGTGTTTTCAGAAGAGAACATATTTTCTCCTGTTAACTGAGGCAGTTATGTTAATGGTGAAGTTGGGAGCTGGAGATGACTAATGATTCGGATCTGGCTATGCTAATGCACTAAAGTTGTTGTCCTTGGTTTCTGGGAGGGATTAGAAGTTTTCTGAATTACTTGTTCAATCAAACTCTTCTCAGAAGCATGGGCAGGTTTAGTTTTATATTCAGCCTAACGTAATGATTAAATATGGAATAAAATTGATTTGAATAATTAAAGGCTTCATAATTAGTTAGTTTTTGGTCTGGATGTAAAAAGAGAGGGGAAGGAAATAATTTTTCATTCAGGTGATGAAGAGTTCCTCAAATGGGGGAAAAAAAAGAAGCTGAATGTCTTCTCTCAGTGGCAAGAAACAAAAAAAGGAAGAAAAATATGAGGTCATAATAGATGTTAGATAAACAATAAGGGGAGAGATAGAAAGAGTCCTCAATGGTTGTGAACGGATTTTGAACTTCATCTGATGTTGGATGGGAAACTTTAAGTTGCTGCCAACCAGAAGAGATAGAGCAGGTACAAAGATAGTGAATTTTAAAATAAAGTGAAGTTATTATAACAGAGTAGAGTTTGGTATTAAATTATTATTGTGATTAGTCAGTGAGGTGACAAGAATGGTTGAGTCACAATGAGAAGGAGGAAGGGACAGTGACCGCTTTGGCAATTAAATGGCAAATTGGGAAGAAAAAAATTTGTTGCTTGTGGAAATCTTTCAAAATTTATTTGGACACATGTTTCCATTTACTGACATTTGTTTTAAAGGGATATTTTTTTTGCTAGAAAGAGATCGCGGATACAAGCGGCCAAAATTAGCTTTCTCCGCAGGGTGGCTGGGCTCTCACTCAGAGATCGGGTGAGAAGCTCTGCCATCCGGGAGGAGCTCGGTGTCGCTCCTCCTCCAGGTCAAGAGAAGCCAGATGGGGTGGTTTGGACATCTGGTCAAAATGCCCCCCAAGCACCTCGCTTGAGAGGTGTTTCGGGCACGTTCCACCGGGAGGAGACCAAGAGGCAGACCCCGTACCCGCTGGAGAGACTATGCCTCACAGCTGGTTGAGGAATGACTCGGGATCCTTCCAAAAGAGCTGGAGGATGCAGCTGGGGTGAGAGAAGCCTGGGCTTCCCTTCTGAGGCTGTTGCACCCGTGACCCGGCCCTGGATAAGCGGAAGATGAACAGAACAGAACGGAATGGAAATATGCTTGGATGTTTAAGACCTGAAGTGTAAATAAACCCACAACCAAGTTTGTTACTTCAGCTGCTTTTGTCCAACCTGATCATCTCAGCCCAACATTACAGTGACATGGAATGAAAAACAAGACAAAAACAACACTCTGTTCACTTTCAGTGTGAACTCTATAATTAATACAGTTTCTCAAACCCCTGTTAGCATATCTCACATGGATATTAGACCACAAAGTACAGTATTTCTGCCTTCAGACAAAAAAGTTTCGTCTCATTTTGAATGAATATGACCAAAACTTGATACACAGTTTCCATTAAATTTGTTGGTAATTTTTCTTAAAAACAGTCTCCCAAGTGTCCATCAGACTTAGACTTATAAAATAATTCTATTTTTTTTGTCTATGAGGGTTACTATTTTACTGTCTGAGAAACTTTGCTAAAAAACACACATTAGCTTATTTACATTTTTTGGATAAACATACCATCAGAAATGAAAGTTGCTGCTTACACGAGAGAAAAAAAAAAGTTCCCTGGAGGGAAAGCGTCTGAGACATTCTGCTTCAGACTCTCCTAAGTGTCTGTGCTTCAGGGAGAGAAGAGATGAGGCATCTCTTGCAGAAATCTCTGGAGTGTACTTTGTAGAAATGTTGAGGTAAATTCTGAGTTTTTAGAGCAGATTTTCCCAAATGAATGTGTATTTTTTGCAAAAAATGCAGATGAAATGTTGCAGAAAAAAAGTGAGATAGGGACGTTTGACTGGTTCGTTTGTTTGTCATCTGAACCGCTTATGCCTGATAGAATAACGTCAGGTGAGTCTATAGTGGCTGATTAAAGGCGAGAGGAAGGGTACATCCTGAACAGGTCGGCAGTCTTCTGTGGGGCCACACACACACACACACACACACAAAACCACTCACAACCATCCTCACACCCACTCATTCATAGGGGCAATTTCATAGCAGTTAATCAACCCAACATGCATGTTTCTGGAGGGTGGAAGGAGACCAGTGAAAGTCCACGCATACACGAGGAGAACATGCAAACTTCACACAGAATGGCTAATGATCCGACCTTAAGCCCGACCTTCTTGTTGTGGAGGCTGCTAACCACTGCGCCACTGTGCAGCCCTTAATTGGTGTGGTGTTTAATAGAAGAGGTTCCCTGTGGTAAATTAAATGTAATTTTAAACTGATTTCTGCATAGAAATGATCTGGATGTAACCATTAAACCTTTTTTGGGGGTTTCTAAAACAAGTTTTATGGTGAGAATAGTTGTAATGAGCTTCTTATTGTTCAAAACCCTGTTTTTAATCTGGCTTCTTTTCTACTTGTTTTTCAGTGAAAAGTTTATGGTCAGACTAAACAAAAATGGTGGACCAAAGAATCCAGAGAAAGTCGACAAGCTCTGTGCACTTTTCACGGTAACAAATACACTTTAAAAAAAGTAAAAATATGAGCGTTCACATTTTGACAGGAGTAAAAATGAGGCTGCATTGCCCCCTATTGCTTTGTCGTGAAGCATTTTAGTGCAATTTTCTTCTTTCTGCACTTTTTGGATCAATTATTTACCTCTTATTATGATTGTGCGAGCTTTTGTAAATTTATTACAGTGCATAAGAGATACTTGAAATATCATTTTATAATGCAAACTTTAACAAAAAACAATGGTATTAAGTTGTCACATTCATTTTTAGTTAGAATGAATTGTAATAAAGATTAAATTGTATTTTTTTTTTCAATATACTCTATTCATCCCTCACCGGGAAAATTTGTGTGCTGCATTACACCGCAGTAGGCTGCCACCTATGAAAGCACCAATAGTTGGAGAAACGGGGGGTTAGTTGTTTTCTCCAAGGACCCTAGACGTCAACTCAGTGGGATTTGAACCCGAGACCTGCCGGTTAACTTCCTGCCCGCGGGAGAACGCTCTAACCACTGAGCCACTGTCTCCTCCTACTATTTAGTCAACATAATTTGGGGACAAGAAAATTTTGAAGCGAATATTTGCAACAACAATAATAATGACTAAATGTGAACTCATATCAGACAGTTTTGAAGTTTATTTTAAAATACACTCAGCAAATTAAAGGTGCTTAGTAAGTTAATCAATCTAAATATAACAATCCAACTTCTTTAGGAAGGATTAAAATAAATCAGTGTGGAATCCTTCTGTTTTTTGTTTTGTTTTTTATTTGCTTTTTATGTCGTCTTATTGCATCAGAACTGACACGTCGTGTCTTTTTTACTCTACAGGATTTGAGCAACAAAGACATGAAAAGAGATCTTTATATTGTCTCCCACGTTATTCGAACAGGTGAGATATTTTTTATTCATTTAATATTTCAAACCAACAACATGAACATCTTATTTTACTAAACTTTGTCTTTTTTTTTATTTTCCGTTATACTTCAAACAAAATTCCTGCTTTGTGTAACTGACTCAGTGTGTTAAAAAAGTCCTTTGTTACTCTCCACATGACTCTCACATCTCTTCGTTCCAGGCCGAATGCTGTTAAACGACAGTAAGAAAGGCCCCCCACATGTCCAATACCGCCGACCATACGGCTGCGCAGTGTTGGCTATGAGTGATGTGCTTCAAACTATTTCAGAGCTCAAAGAAGAAAAAGAATTTGTTCTTAAAGTTTACACGTAAGTGGCAGCACACCTGCTGGTTCTGATTAAAGGTTTTCATTTTGTTCAAAACTTTGTTCTGTATGGATGGAAAATAATTCAAGTTATTAGGATGGCTTTAAAGAAAAATCCTGACACACAAAGAAGAGAAATAATAATGGACAAAATTACATTATTTTGGTTGTATATTTTCTCTTTTAGGCTTCCTGAAATGCCCCTGCTTGCTTCCTTCCATTATTTTTTTGACTTTTTCAGCCTTAAAACTGAGCAAAAAAGAATGATTGAAATCACGGGACCTTGTAGTTTTCTTCAACTTCTTTTTTTTACTCATCAGGTGTAACAATGAGAACGAGTGGTATCAAGTGCATGAAAACATTATTCGTAAATCCAGCACCAAGTACACAGCACCCAGCACCAACTATGGTAAGACAAATCAACGTGTGTTTTTTTTATTTGTTTAATTACAAGCTAATATTTGCACCGAAATGTCTAAATTTCTTTTATTAGGTTAAAGAACTTTTACCCAAAAATCTGGGAATGCAATTTATGTTTTTCTGTTTTATGACATGCTGAATATGTGGATTTTAAATTCAATGTTTTCTTTCAAACATGTTAAAATTTTGCTAAAGTGTTGAAGTCTTAAAAATTAAGCAGGACACAACCAATTTGGATTTTTATAATCTGACCAGTTTTATGTTTCATTCAAATCTAAATCCCACCAACTGTAATGATTTTAATCTATTAGAACATCAAACACATGTCATTGCTCTTCTCCTTTCTGAAAATGTTTGCAACATTCTCTTCATATCTCATATTTAGTTTCAACGTAACTTTCATGTGGGGTAAAAAAAAAAGAGAAATAAGCCTGTTGCTTTAAGAAAAAGTACCATGAATGGCTTAGCTACCCATGAATGAAATTACTTTCATACATGCAGATGTCTGAGTAGTACACAGCGCTCGAGAGCAACTCATTCGCTTCAGAAAGCGGTAGCCCATCCGACTGATACATGCATGTCATCACTTCACATCTGCTTGAAAATCATTGTAATTGGTGTCACTGTGGGGGTTTGTCAGTCTGAGCCCACATTACATACTGTGAACTCTTTCTGGCCCAAAGTCATTATGTGCATAGGCTTTTTGGCTAGACTAGCTGAAGTTGAGGTAAATCGAGATTTTTTTTTGTCTTTCTCACCTTTTGCAGGCCTGATCATCTCACTGCAGCTGCTGAGGGGTGACATGGATCAGGTCCGCAGGGAAAACCCCCTCATTTTCAGCAGGGGGGTTGCCATCACTCGCAAACTCGGGTTCCCAGATGTGATCATGCCAGGTAAGCACAAAAAAAAACTTTACTCTGATTTATTTAGTAAATAAAAACATTGATTTGAAAATAGATTTGTTTGAAACTTACAGGAAACTTTTTTCTTCATTTGTAACAATCTAGCTCTATGTGATTAAATAATAAACATCAAAAGAATGCTGATCGTACTTTATTAATCCCTCATGGGAAAATCTCTGGGCTGTATTGCACCCAGAAGGCAGCCATGACAGCAGTACTTGGGGTTAGGTGTCTTTTCCAGAGACACTTCACCATGAGTTCTTGGTGGGAATTCAAACCTTCGCTTCGGGCTATTCCTGTTGCAAGTACCATTACAAGATCGTCACAGAATTTTACAAGCTTACTCTCTGTACATTTAGAAGTTCACGGCCATATGAAACCATGACTACACCACCATGTGGTAGAAATGCATATTCTTGCAGTGTAAAAGAATTATGGGGTAGCAGCAGAAACTGATGGATAACAGGAATTAGTCTGACATGAGGCATGTTGGTTAAGATGGATCTCTTTTTGAAGTATTTTATTAAACATACACATGTATAAATCTCCTCACCAACGCAGCAGAGACAAGCTTTATTAGGATGATGTTACTTATGTAAAAACTGTGGTGAATGACTTAAAAATGTAATAAAAGTTTCTTATAGTTAATGTTTATAAGATCTAAAAAAAATATGAAAACACATTTCATTTAAATGCAAGTTGAGAAAAAAAATTGTGACAGATAATTTCTTTTTATTAATTTGTAAATGAATTGAATTGAATATACGTTATTAATTCCCAAAGGGAAATTTGAGTGCTGCTGTGCAAACACCTTGATGCCCCCTCGCTCCATCTACCAGCGTTCCAGTCCGGTCGCAATGTGTCCAACCTGGCAACCCAAAAGCTGGAGTCCGGAATGGGTCACAAAGCCTGTCCACAGTGAAGAACACCAAACTAGCTTCTCCGTATTTTACTGGGTCCGAGTTTGCGCCTCCAGTTCCTCAAGCGAGCAACCGGACGTTTCCATGGAAACCGTAAAAACATGGAGCGTGAAGCACCTCCTCTAGACCGTCTCCTTCGCCGCACCTCCTCCAGATCAACTACTTCTCCTCAGCTCCCTCGGGAACCAACTCCTCCAGCCACACACAGATGTACCTCCTAGAGCCAGCAGCTGGTTGCGCACGTCAACATGCATGTAAACGGCAGAATTTTCCCATTGTGGGACAAATAAAGGTTTTCTTGACTTGAATGACTCCATAAACAGCTAGCCTTTGGGAGCTAGCCGGACGATTTCTGAAAAATCAGCTGTACGACACAAAGTCCAAAATGACGTCCAAAGTGCGCTCAAAATGAAATCTTCAGAAAGAGACAAAACATAGCCAGAAGAAGGGACAGAAGAAACTCAGCAAAAGTTGGCGATTAAACGCTTAAGTGACAGGGAGCACTGCAGCAGGCAGCCACCCAGGGCAGCGCCTTAGCTGTTTAATAAAGCGTTGTAATAAAGCATTACATTGAGATCAACTTTTTATCCAAGTTGTACAGCATATCTAAATATTTCTAAAGTTAGAGAAATAGTCATAAAAAAATAAACATATGAATGAATGAACGCACGCACACACTTATATACATCAAGCTCAGAAATCCAGGTTTAATGTGATATTTTACCCCAAAACAGACTTCACATTAGGGCAGCACTTTCACACACTCACATGAACGCACTGGGGGGCCTTTCACACCTCTTTCACACACATTAGCCACTCCTCCCCCCTCGGCAGTGATGGAGTGAGTGTTTAACTCCCAGCTGATGTATTAGAGGTGACACCTCTTCTATAAGGACGAGCAGAACATGACAAATGAATCCACACGCATGTTAACACGGGTCATTAGTCCTGTGTGTTAGAGGAAGTCAGCTTAAAATGTGTGTGAGCCAGTGTGTGTGTCCACATGCGCTCTAGGACATGTTTGTCTCTTCATATGCAGATAGTTTAGTCTTTGTTGATCCATATGTAAGATGGCGCGGGTGTTTTACTTAAAACATTTATACTGTGTGACAGGTTTACATCTAGAATAAGAAAGTTCATATTTGCTACCAAACTGAACTGTGACTAGATTTATTTTGGTTCTGAGTCATTTATCTGTTAATTTGTTTTGGTCTCAGGTGACATACGTAATGACCTGTACCTGACACTGGAGCGAGGGGATTTTGAGAGGGGCGGGAAAAGCGTTCAGAAGAACATTGAAGTCACAATGTATGTTCTCTATGCTGATGGAGAAATTTTAAAGGTAAGAAAGAAATGGTGTATGAATTATTGTCTTGCCTCTTTCCCTTCTGTCTAAGTTTGTTGATTTAAACTCTCACTCTACAGGACTGCATCAGTCTGGGTTCAGGTGAACCCAACATCCCAGAGTATCGCGCCTTCGTTCTTTACCACAACAACAGCCCTCGCTGGAGCGAAGTTGTAAAACTTCCCATTCCCATTGATCGTTTCAGAGGTTCCCATCTGCGCTTTGAGTTCAGACACTGCTCCAGTGAGTTTTTGATGTCACCATTCTCACCCTTGCTAAAAAAAAAAAAAAAAAAAATAGGTCTAGGGGTAAAACAGATTAATTACTCACTAACTTCAGACATAGATGAGTGGCTGTGGTGATGCAAAACAATCCAAATGTAACTGTGTTCTTGACCTATGTCACTCTCTTTTTTCTTTTTTATTTCCAGCAAAAGACAAAGGAGAGAAGAAGCTGTTTGGCTTTGCCTTCACACCTCTGATGAGGGAGGATGGAACCACTCTGTCTGATGAAAGCCATGAGCTCTATGTCTACAAGGTTAGAGATAGCGATCAGTGTATACTGTCCACTTTTATCTTGAGTCCCCAAATTTTTAAAATTCTCCCTACATGTTTACTTTGCTTCTTTAGACTTTTGTAACCTCAAACTTGTTACCTTCAGTATCATAATTGTCTAAGGAGTTTTATGTAAGGAGGACAGGGACAATTCTCTTTGTCTACTATTTACGGTGTGTTGTTGAATACTCCTACTCCCTTTTCTTGTCTACTTTTTGCCTCAGTGTGATGAAAACACAACGTTCAGTAACCATGCCCTCTACCTGGGCCTGCCCTGCTGTAAGGAAGACTTCAACAGCTGTCCCAACATCCCATCAAGCCTAATCTTTCAGCGCAGCACCAAGGAAAGCTTCTGGATCTCTACACAACTCTCTTCCACCAAACTCACTCAGAATGGTAAGCGGCTAATTCTTCTTTTATTCCAGACTTCCTTTGATTAGACTCATTAAAAAGATTCATTTTTCTTCAGGCTATAGAGCTGCATATTAAACAGAGAGCATGTAGCATTAATATGCATCTTAGGTTTATGAGGAAATGTCTCAAATTAAGGGAAGCCAGGAAGTAATTAAAATGTATTTTCCAAAAATATTGAACATGAATGACAAATGTGGCACCGGATTCTGAGACTGAAAGACTGATTTGTTGAGTTCAGAGCAGTGATGCAGTGCTTTAAAAAATCCTGAAATTATTTTTAAAGTGTCAATCTTCCATGATGCAACTCCTCACTTAAATTTCTTGTGAAAGTATCTAATGTTACCTCGTTTATTTATAATATTATTAAATCATATATCACATCATTTATTTATAACAAGGTTTTATTTTAGAAATATCTTCCTTTTATGAGCTCTTTTTTGTAAATCAGACCAGACTTTTAAGCTTCTTTGGCGTGTTCACTTTATTTCTTAAATGCATTTTAATTTAGTTTGTGTATTTTTGTCCCCCAGTGGACCTTCTGGCTTTGCTTAAATGGAAGGCTCACCCTGACCGGGTCATGGACATCCTTGGACGTCTTCGACATGTTAGTGGAGAAGAAATAGTCAAAGTAAGAGCAATCCAGTGAGAAAAATGTTTGAGAGTGTTCTTCATTAAAGGGGTTTTAAAACATTTTTTCCCATAAAAAAAATGGTCTTTGTTAAAATGGTTTTTAAAACATCATTCTCATAAAGATTTAGTCTTTTGGTTAATTTAAAAAAAAAAACGTCTGGTAAACTGCAAATTGTTCTTGTTGGAAAAAAAACCTTTCAGTTGAGTTTTTTATACTCACTTTAATTTTGTCCATGATATGGTCGAGACATATAATACCGTTTCTGTCCCAGATGTAACATTTTATTATATTGCTTATTTTCTCAACTGTCTGGCAGCTTTTTATAAAACCTGTGAGGTGTGACGCTACAGGCGCTACTGTTTATTATAATGTGCTTTTCAGGCGCTGATGCTCAAAACTTTCATTAAAATGAGCTGAATGCCTAAAGAAGATTCTGTTAGGAAACAACTATGCAAGCTTATAAAAAAAAGCTGGACGTGTGTTTGGCTCACCCCTTGCCTGCATGGAGGAGGTGGTGAGGGACACAATGAAAGGTCCTTATCATCAACCTGCTCAGGGATAGTAAATACCCATATTGTCATCAATCATGCTAAATGCCTTCCACCCCCTCCGTGAATCTACGGACTATCTGAAGAGCAGGTTCAGCAACAAACTCCTGCAACCCCATTGTTCAAAGGAACGGTATAGAAAATCATTTCTGCCATCCTCCATCAAAATATTCAAGTTTGAAGGTTTCACTTTCAAACCTTTAAACTTTCACTCACAACAGCTAAAAAAAAATAAAATATGTTGCTGTATGACATTGTGTGATTGTAGCACTGCAGCACTCAAATTTCCCTTCGGGGATAAATAAAGTATCTTCAATTCATTTTACTTAGTTGTGAAAACACCAGAATATTAAATGTTTGGCATTTGAAAAAAAAAAAAAAAATAGTTACCCTCATTTTGTAGTTTGATGAGAAAAACTGTTAAATGAAAACGAAATATTTTGTTTGAATGTAGTAAAGAAAACCCTTTGGCATTTTAATGACGGAACATAGCACACCATCTTCTAGAGTGTGCTTTAGGGTGTCGACGTGGCACAGTACTTGTTTTGACGTTCAGTAAGTATTTACTCATCTGAGTGTCACTAATGGTTTCCTACAACAAGAGCTACTTGTCATGCTTTACTTTCACTTGTGAGATGAGTAGCTGAACCTTGAACTCTTTGTTTGCTATTTACAGTTTCTCCAAGACATTCTGGACACCTTATTCTCCATTTTGGATGATAATACAGACAAATATGGACCGCTTGTGTTCCAGTCATTGGTAAGTGATGAAGCAAGAAGTGAACACATAATTTAACTTTAACAAGGCAGAGTGAACCAGAGCATGAAAACTAAAGTTAAAAGTCCACAAATTAAAATAAAACAACAGCAGATGTGACACATTGTCAGTACTAATTAGTTACGTGTAAACATGTGTCAAGATAATGCAAACACAAATTCACTCACTGTCTCTTACACTAAAAAACTGAACATGGTGAGCATCTGTCTGTCTACTTTTTTTTTGTAAATAACACCTTGTCCACGTTGTCAAACCGTATCAATATTTTTGAGAGAAACAGAGGGAGAGACCTTTCCCTGACATGGAATCACTTTTCTATAAATTTTCACTTTTGAAAGCTAGACAGATTTTTTTTCTTTTAAAATCTTTTAGCCACTTGCTAAAGAACTTTTTCAAATATAAAGTGGTTTTGAGAATGATCGAATGGTTATGTGGCGTGAGATTTAGGAACGTTTACCTTATTATTCCTAATAGATGCACACTCTCTAATAGAAGCACACCCCTGTTTTTTTCTGAAACTTGAATTCAGCAAAGCTTAGTCTGACAAAATAAGTCTTCCACATACAACTTTAGCTCAAGTATGACATTTACTTGTGCTTCACTAAATAGAGCGCATGTATAGCTTGTGTTGGCACCCGTACCGTGCCGAGCCGAATGTTTTTGCCTTGCAGATTTTTTTTTTTTTTTGCAAATAGCTCATTTATAGACACGCACCCCTTCAGTGTGGCCACGCGTGTATTTGGAATGAAACGGTAGTTGTAATTTAGCCAAACTTTGCAGCACAGTTTTCAAAGGAAAAAGCAAGTTAGTTGCTTTTTCATATAGTAATCTAATTAGGACAACTTTTCTAAATTCTCCTCTAGCTTGCTAAGACCTACACCTCGGGGCCAGCAGTAGGAAGCCATCATTACATGATGTTAAATGTTTTTGTTCTTCATATGCTGGCAAACTGAGGAGATACGGCAGGGGGCGGAAGGTTGTCGCTGTGGGCTTTAAATGTCAGTTTCTGGCAAAAGAACCCTAAGGAGACAAGAGGAAGAAAGCAATGGCATCAGTTTTCCTTCACAGAGCGACAGAGTCACCAGGGCTTCTTACTGGGGGTCACCGGTTCAACGCTTGTTCTGTCTGATTAGTTTATCCTTTACATGCACTTGCTGCCTTATCTAGAATAACGCTGGAGGATGACTCATCAGACACACTTCTACATATTTATGTCTGAAAAGGTATAAACTATGATTCTTTAGAAGTGATTTGTTTTTATTTGTGTAGCCAGAACAAATTATATCAACACAAAATAAAGAGATCATTGTGATTTCAATATTTTTTCAATAGTCACATTGCTATCATGAAGTATTCATTGATTTAAATGAACAAGATGTCATTGGGATGGATGAACGAGAACCACTCATCAGAAATATTTTTGTCCTTCTATCCGGGTCTGTGATCTCAATTATAGATTTGAAAGTTCGACTCTCTCCCATTTCAATGTCACCCTCACTGTTTTTTTTTTTCAGGTCTTTATCATCAACCTGCTCAGGGATAGTAAATACTACCACTTCAGGCCAGTGATGGACACGTACATCCAGAAGCATTTTGCCGGTGCTCTAGCCTACAAGTGAGAATGATAAAAACACCACATACTCAGTTTCACCTTTCTGCATTCAAATACTGGATAAATTAATGTACGCTCAATAAAAAACATTCTAACTAAGTTTTCTTCAGTTTATTTGCTTGTTTGTAGTGCTATCCACATTCCGACAAGTACATGCTATTCATTTATTGAGTAGATATCTGCTTGACTTGTAGATTATTTTCTCCATCACACTGGACAATTGATTTTACTGTAAATGTACTTTCTCAAATATCATGGGGATATGGAGTAAAACAAATTAACCTTCGATTGTAGCTAGATAAATTCAATCAAAAACTGGCTTCTTTAAAGAAGCCAATGACACTTTTAGAAAGAATTATACTTTATTGATCCCTCACCAGGGAAATTTGTGCATTACGCCGCAGTAGGCTGCCAGGACAGCACCAATAGTGGGAGAACTGGGAGAAGATGTCTTCCCTAAGGACACCTGAACATGAGCTCAGCAGGATTCGATCCTGCGAACTTCCAGTCCAAAGGCGAGCGTTCTACCACTGAGCTATCGCCTCCCCTAATTCTTCATAGTTTAGTGTTAAACTTAACAAAACATCTTTTCATTGATTGAGTTGTTTCTATCTGCTGTGAACCACAGGACATAAAGTAAAGAGGTTATTCTTGTTATGCCGAATAATTTGAGCAGCCATAGAAAGTTATCATTTAATAAACTCGAAGGAAATAAATTGTCCAGTACTCAGAACAAAAGATCAGGGTGTAAACAAATGACCATTTTTCAGGCAAAACACTCCATGCTTTTTAACCGTAGAGAAATTTAATTACCAATTTTTCATTTAGTTCTGCTCAGAAGGTCATGTTTTCTTTTTCTTGTGTGTTTCAGAGAGTTGATTCGCTGTCTGAAGTGGTACATGGACCGCTCTGCTGAGGTGGTTCGACAAGATCATATACAAGAAGCAATGAGGGTGAGTTAGACAACAGATGTTACTGTCTTTTTATTACACGGACACTAAAGGTCTGAATTTGATCAAAACAAGTTTACACTGCAACACATTGCTCACTCTGACTGGGATCCACTTTAGTAGACGATGGCTTTTAACCTTGTATAACATAAACAATCAGGAATCTTTCTACTGTGTAATGAGATACATAACTTTAATAAACGTGTGCATGGTGCATTAAAGCTGTTTACTATCTGCATGGTGTTAAATCACACTATTTTGCTTAACCTTTACCCACTGGAAAGAAAAAAAAAAAACACTCAAAGATCCCAATCTGCTGTTGAGATGCAACAAATAAGAACACAACTTGGATCTAATTTATGTTCGGCTTGATTGATGAAAATTTAGACCAATAAAGAAGGTCCTTTTTGAAAATAATGTCCAAATATAACATTTAAACATTTATCTATGCCATGCTGATACTTGTACACTAATATAAGATATAAGACTTTATATTGTTGGAGGTCTTTTCATTGAATTAAATGAAGACTATCCTAAGCAAGACAAGATTTCCTTACATTTTTCTTATAAAGCTGCTCAGCTTTCTAAAATATTCATTTGACTCAAACATCCATCTCCACTGGGTCGCGCTGACTTGTACAAGTGGACGGTTTGAATTAATAATGAGAGTTTTGACATGTGCCATGGCAATGGGTTCAGATTGGCCATTTTTGTTCTTTCTACATAGCCTGTAAAATGTGGATTAGTTTCTCTTCAACTTAGTCGTACACTCTTAAATCCATGAATATAAGGACATGCAATGGTACTCAATCACATCCAGGTGGCTTTATTTAGATCATGTTTAGATAAAGTTCAGGCCAAGCAGAAAGATTGTGCTGTTTGTTTTTGGTTTTATTTTAATCTGCATTCAGTCTGTAATAATCCCAGTAGGAGACAGTTTATGTGACTCCTCTTTGAACTGGATGATACTCAAATTGGCTTTTAAACCCATGCTTTGCCAGATTTGAGGCAATGCCCCCATTCCCGCACCACCAAGCAAAAACACTTCTTGTTTGTCTAAATTTTTTCTATGATTTAAGCAGATTACCCAAATTCTGTTTGTGAACGAATTCACATCTGTGCTGAGGATTTCAATGGTTTAAAACTAAACCAGCGAGTCACTGTCTATTGAACTGATTTGTGTCTAATTGAACGTTTTGGAAAAAGTCACAATTTTTCTAATTGTCAGTCGAACTAAATTGTTTTTAAAATATTTTTCTTTTTTTAATAAATTTTAAAAAATAAAATATAATATTTAGGCATGTCAAAATAGTGTGTTACAATTAGTTTATCACAGACGTAGTTAAGGCGTTGTAATCTTTAATTGATTTAATCTTTTTTTTTTATTTTATCTCAAACGTCACTATGTCTGTATCAGTTGCAAAGTCGATGCTGATTGTTTGTTTTTGGAGAAATAGAAGTGCAATTTTACAAACACATTTTAAAAGTAATTAAAAAATGCCAGGCTGACACCTTCGACAAAACTAAAGTAATCATCTCTATTTGGAAGAAAGAATTTACTAACCAGCAACTTTTTTGTAATTTTGGTGCTTTTGGTAAAAACAATAAATGACTTTTTTAGTTACTTTTTTTTAACTGATCCATATTTTTCCATTTCATCCTCTCCAGGCGTTGGAGTATCTGTTTAAGTTCATTGTCCAGTCTCGGATCCTTTATTCTCGGGCCACTTGTGGTATGGAGGAGGATCAGTTTCGTACCAGCATCCAAGAACTGTTTCAGTCCATCCGCTTCGTCCTCAGTTTGGACAGCCGGAACTCTGAAACCCTCATCTTTACACAAGTGAGATTATTCTATATTTGCTTAACGTGTTCTGATTTTAATAGAAAAATGTTCATTTTTATCTGGCTATTTTAGTATCATTTTTGCAGCAATATGTAACAAATTATTAGATATTTAAATTTTAGAGTTACATGTAGTTTACTGAACTATCCCTCTGAGCTTGTTATTTGATCACCTCTTGTAGTAGCTGCTTTAATCTGACTTTTATTTCCTTTTCACACCTCCTCTGTACTTTTACCTTCAATCTTTCCTTGCTTTCATTCCTCACCTTCTCTCTCACTTTCCTCTAATTCTTTGCTCCCACAACTGGGTTCCTGTTTGGTGTTTTTCCCCTGGTTTTCCTCCCACACCCATACATCACAGGGCTCCCATCCTTGTCCAGTCCCAAGTCAAGCCCCAGGCATTGTGCCTACCACTCCTTTAGCACTAGTCCCCGCCTTGGGTCAAATCCAGGCCCCTGTCCCAGGACAGGTTCCTGGCAGTGGGCAAGCCAACTGCTCTCAGGCCTCGAGCTGCAACGCTCTCCGGCCTCCTCCGCTGTCAGTAAGTAGACCTCTGAAAGAAAACCACTCCCAGTTTGTCGTATGAAGCTTGGAGTCCTAATTCACCTCTTCAGCTGTTTGTCAGCCTAACATCATACACACACTTGTGATACTGCACACCATAATTGACCTGACACAAGCACATATGTGTGTCAATCCTGCACCGACTTGTCGCACCCAGTGGATGTTGTTTATAAAACCAACTGCACGTGACTCAATTTACTAAGAATGTATTTTTTGCCCTGAAGACATTCCTGTACACTTGTTCTCGTTCTTTCAGTCACCACCCACAGCTGGTAACCATGGGTGAGGGTAGGAACGTAGATCAATTGGTGAATTAAGAGCTTTGCTTTTCAGCTCAGTTCTTTCTTTAACATGACGGACCGATGCAACGTCCTAATTATTGCAGACGCTGCACCAGTCCGTCAGTCAATCTCCGGTTCCATCCTTCCTCTACTCGTGAACAAGACCCCAAGATACTGAAAACTCCTCCACAGGGCAGAACCCTGTCCCTGACCAGCAGGGGGCATTCCACTCTTTTCCGGGCAAGGACCGGTCTTGGATATGGAGGTGCTGATTTCCATTTCGGCAGCTTCACTCTAAGCAGCAGTCCAGCGATAGTTGGAGATCCTGGCCCGACAAAGCCAACAGGAGCTCTTCATCTGCAAAAAGCAGATGATATTATATTATCTCACAATTTAATCTTCCAAACTGCTGAACCATTATTAACTCTTGGGTTGGTGGCGTCTTTGTATTTAGTTTATTTCTACCAGCTAAAAGTAACTTGGAAAGTAATCTTGAAATAATGTGCAACCAACCTTTATCTAAATAATAAAAAACCTGACTCTTTATCAATATCAGTCAAAATGGCTTTTACATTTTTTCGGTATTTAAACTTGAGTCATTTCTGTTTTATGAAGAGATATCCCCTTTGACCACACACACACACACACACACACACACACCCACCACATTTTTCAGTTAAACTGGACCTGAATGTGCCACTCCTTTCAGATTATTCTATTTTATTTATCTTCACCTTGAATGCCAAGTTTAACCAACACAGGATGTCTATCACTTTGTTTGGTTTTTATGTTCTGTGTTTCTAATCCATGCTTGATTTGGAGTTTGGGATTAATCTTTCTTACTTTACCTGATCAACTAATGTGTTTTTCATCTTTTTGACCAAATAATCTCTAACCTACAAAAGATGTAATAGTAACCGGATAAATCTGCTGTCTTTTTCTATCTTATATGTGCATTTTATTCAAGAAAAATGTTTTACAAAATAAATATTTAAACATAAAAAATTGGTTATTTATCTTGAGCATCAACTTTTTTTTTGGATTTATTGTGAGTTTGCTGTGCAGCCTCTTTTTTTTACTCTCTGAGAAACTAACCCACCTGTAAAATATTTCATCTGCTCTTTTGTCCTGTCATCACTCTCTCCTGCTTTTTCTCAGGCTGCCCTCCTGAACTCCTTCCCAGCCATCTTTGATGAGCTGCTGCAGATGTTTACAGTGCAGGAGGTGGCAGAGTTTGTTCGTGGCACTCTGGGCAGCATGCCTTCCACAGTTCACATAGGACAGTCCATGGATGTGGTCAAATTGCAGTCCATAGCTCGAACTGTGGACAGCAGGCTCTTCTCCTTTCCTGGTAAATGCCATGTCATTTATTATGTGTCGTACAAACACGACCTAATGATAGACAAAAAAGTTCAAAAGCAGTGCAGTTTAAATGCACTTTCAACAAACAAAAATTTTCAACATTTTTGTTTGTTGAAAATGAACAAACAAAAATATGAGTCATATTTTTGTTTGTTCATTTTCAGTTTTATGAGAAAATTATATCTTCTATTCCATATATGGTGTTAGCTCATTTGAGATTCACATTAGCCTAAATGAGATGAAAAGAAGATTTGAAAAAAAAAAACCCACTGGTTTTATAAAAAAGTAAATGCTTATCTGTTTTCCACTTAAAACAAAATTAACCAAATACTTAGTATGAATATTTGATTCTTATTCTGATGAAATCTCATCAAACCTGTCTTTTTTCTTTGTCACATTTATCAATCAATTAAATGAATGTACTAAAGAAAAAAAACAAACTAAACAAAAATATATATATTTTTTTAATATACTTTATTCATCCCTCACCGGGAAATTTGTGTGCTGTATTACATCGCAGCAGGCTGCCACCTATGACTGCGCCAACATTGGGAGAAACGGGGGTTTAGGTGTCTTCTCCAAGGACCCTAGACATAAACTAAGTCAGATGCAAACCAGCGACCTTCCGGTTAACTTCTGGTCCACGGGCGAACACTCTAACCACTGAGCCACCGTCTCCCCCCTTACTATATCCATCCATACGAACATAGAGTATTTATATGTAATTTTATTGCACTATGTAGTATATCCCTCAAGGGGAAACTACTTTGCTGCATTGCACTGCAGCTAGCAGCCATGATGGTGCCGTCTTCTCCAGGGACACTTAGGCCTGGGCCCAGTGGGAATCAAACCGGGTTCTCTTTGTCCAAAGGTGGACATTCTAAACCCTTGATGCCTCCCCCTTAGTTGTACAAGATGCACACACTTATACACACATATATGTACACAGACCCACTTTTTACATTTACCAACATGCTTGCATGGATCATATATTCAAATGAAATTTCCGTCGTATAACTGTAAAACCACTTTTGATTTAAACATTTTTTTGATGGGAAATATAATTACCTCTCTGTCAGCTCATTTCACACTGACTTCTTCAATGGAAAACACATTCTTTTTTACTTTAGTTCTGGCCAATTTTAATATATTCTTTCCTCCTAAATAATAGAAATCTTCCCTGAGTTTCTACAAACAATATTTTTGCTGGGATTAGTTGTTTTTTTTAACTTTACACATCGGTGACACATCGGAGTCTAACCAAGTTGTAAAACTTCACAATTATATTTTTTAAATGTTTGTTTTGTTGATTTATCATATAATAACTGATTCAAAATCCTAATTACGTTTTTTGTCAAATCAAGATAGGTTTTATGTTGTCCTTGTAGCGATGATCCTGAATATTAATACAACTAAATTATACAAGTTGTTGTTTTTTATGAAATATTACAAGCAGTTTCTAACATTGAACAGACACTAACAATTCAAATCTCATATAAATAGTAACAGTTATTATACATGTCTGTGTTTGTCCCCAGAATCTCGAAGGATTCTCTTGCCTGTGGTTCTACACCATATCCATCTCCACCTCAGACAGCAAAAAGAACTCCTCATCTGCTCTGGGATACTCAGCTCTATTTTCTCTATTATCAAGAACAGCTCACTGGTAACACACACACACAGACAGATGCACATTACACACAAATGCAACTATAGCCGCAAACGCATCCAGACTATAAAAAGCAGCCAAATTACCTCTTTGGGAGTGTTCTCCAGTCCAAGTTGACATTTAGTATTTGTTGTGTCTGATAAGTTTGACAGTGATGCAGAACCCGGCTTGAAGATGTGTGAGTGGATTTCTTCTCCAGCTGTCGTCTCACTTTTCACAAAAACATTACCCGCTTCTATAAATCACATGAGATCAAGGATAGTTTACTAAGTAGCTCAAAGCCAACAGACTGTAAGTCAGATAACATTTATCATGCCGAAACATGAGACAGAGGGAAAGAAAATGGGAGTCAATCCAATTTTGTTTGACCCTCTATGTCATGGATGTCAAACACAAGTTCCAGGGGCCAAATTTACCCATCATAGCTTCTGAAGTGGTCTGCAGAAAGAGACAAGCAAAAAAGGAAGTGATCTTAAAGAAATTATGCATGAGTTCGGGCAACTTATTACTGATTACTAGTTTAACATTTTTACCTTTCTAATGGAAAAACACAATATTTTTCTAAGTGAAATGAATACCTTTTTTTTGTCTAATCAAATTTTTGACTGTAAAATATTTTCTTTGATATTTTAGAGCAAGATGGAAGCATTAATACAAATTGGCATGACATGATTAAGCGAGCTAAAATATTGCCCTGTTTTATATCTTTAAGTTAGTTTATTGTGTTTTAAGTACTTAAGATCAACAGTCCAGAGCAATGGAGAGTCTGGAAAAGAGGTGAAGAAGCGTGTGTAGAAACGAGTGGAGAAAAGTATCAGGTGTGATGTGTGATAGAAGAGTTTCAGCAAAAAGGAAAGGAAAAGTGTACAAAATTGTGGTGAGACCGGCCATGCTGTTTGGTCTAGAGACAGTGAGGAAAAGACACTGAGGAAAAGACAAGAAAACAGAGATGGAGGTAGCAGAGATGAAGATGCTGGGGATCTCTCTGGGAGTGACCAGGATGGACAGGATTAGAAATGAGTATATCAGACCACCAGCACATGCTAGAGGTTTTGGATATACAGTAAAGTCAGAGAGGCCAGACTGAGATGGTTTGGACATGTGCAGAAGAGAGAGAGAAAGAGAGAGAGAGATATTACATCGGCAGAAGGATGTTCGGTTTGGAACCACCAGGAAAGAGGCCTAGAGGAGGACCAAAGAGGAGGTTCATGGATACAGGGAAGGAAGACATGAACATAGTTGGCATGACCGAAGAGTATGCAGGAGATAGGGTTAGATGGAAGAAACTGACTTGTTGCGGCGACCCCTGAAGGGAAATCCCAAAAGAAGAAGAAGATTATGTTTTCCACAAAAAATTAAATAAAATAAAAATATTCAAATCTGATTCAGAATTGCCTATAAATTTATCTAAAAGGAGTAGCTTGTTTTTTTATCCAACATCTCAAACATCTTGAGTTGAATTTTTTGATTTTTGTAAATCTTGATAAACAAATTCACTTTTTTTTGTTATCTCTACTGATCTTTTTGTTTGTATTTTGCTGTCTGTTTCTCTCTGTCTCTTTACATTCTCACCTCTTTTATCTGTATCTTCTGCTGTTCAGGATACATCTGTGCAGGAGGAGGTGGAGATGATGGTTGAGTCTTTGTTAGACGTCCTCCTACAGACCCTCCTGTCAATAATGAGCAAGAGCCAGTCGCAGGAGGCGGTAAGGGGTCAACGCTGCCCGCAGTGCACCGCGGAGATCACTGTTAGTAACTAACAATACAACTACTACTTTTTCACTTTCCATTTCCCTCGTTTGTCTGTGTGTGTGTCCGCAGGGCTGGGCAATATCACAGGTTACATCACCTCATTGTCCTGACTCACACAACTTTATTATTTATGTGCAAATGTTCATGGAACTAATTTTAATCAAAATCACACACTTAAGATTTCCATCAAATTGAAATAATGATTACCTGATGACCTCGTTCATATTGCCCTCCTCTAACTCACCTCTTTACTGGTTTCTCTTCGTTTTTGTCATCTCAATTCTGATTAAGCACCTTTTCATCATTCTTCTCTGTTTAAAACATGTGCATGCTTTAAATCTGGTCTGTCTTTATGTAATTCTTTATACTGTGTAATACATTATACTTGTGCTAATGCGTTGGGTAAGATTTGTGATCTCAGTTCTATTAGTAAAAGCAATAGATTTTTTTTACAAATTGTATGCTGGTGCATCATGTTTAAGTCTGATTTCTGCTAAACTTGTCTGAACTGTCATGAAGCAGTGTGCCGGTGGAAAGAGAAGGACCAAATTGCAGGACAGAAAACATGGTTTATTTGAGTATGGCAGTCCAGTAAAGCTGTGAAAGAAAAAGAAAGTTTTAGTGGCATGACAAGAGGTTATTGTTCAGAATGTGTTTCATGGTCACACCAGGGAGACCTGGCTGGAAGGGATGGTAATTGTCCTTAAATAGGCAACAGGCTCCACAAGTGTGTGGCATAAGAACAATCACCCTCAGTTGTCTCGATCAGGGTGATGAGGGAAGGTCCAGGGCTCCCTCTGGTGGCAGGTGGGGAGATCATGACAGGAACACAGCTCTGTTTTAATATTTTACTCTCAAGAGGATTTACAAATAAGAGGAATGGAAATATCTACATACCTGGGAGATATGGTATCTGAGAAGCTCTTGAATAACAGACCAGTCTGTGAACGAACCTCACTCCTCCATCAGCTCCAACATTTCACCCACGATGTGAACATGTCACAGGATTGGCTCACTTAAAATTCTTTCTATCCTAATTGGCAGGGAGAGTATGTGTCCTGCCTCCTCTCGCTTCTCCGTCAGATGACAGACATCCACTTTCAACATTTAATGGATAACTTCCAGAGCAAGGATGAGCTTAAGGTAAAGAAAGAAAAACTCCACACTTTGTTTCTGTGCTACGAAGCATCAGATGAAAATTTACATCTGGTGAACTTGTGATAGAGATGTGTTTTTGGTGTTTTGTACATGTTTTGCAAACCATTTTGTTCAACTTTGTTTTATCACTTTTAGGAGTTTCTCCTGAAGATTTTGTGCGTGTTTAGAAATCTGATGAAGCTTAGTATTTTTCCTCGAGACTGGAACGTCATGCGGCTTCTCACCAGCAAGTAAGAAGCATTAATAATCTGCACCCTGAACCCGCAACAGTCTGTAAACGCACCGATGCCTAACGCCCACACCTTGCAGCTAACAGCAGCAATTTGTTATGTTTCTGCAGCATCATTCTGACCACAGCTCAGTACCTTTCACCTGCTCTCCACAAAAACTTCACAGAAACCGACTTCGATTTTAAGGTAATAAAATACACAAACAAAAATGACAAGAAAACAGAAAGACACATTGACTGAAAATCACAGATGACATAACAAGAATTGCCAAAGTTCATCTGTATTTTTTTTGTTTCTATTTTTTCTTATTTAAAAGCCATTTATTTACACTTTTTGAGTAACTTGATTTCAATTTAATGTTACCCAGATTTTTTCTCAAACGTGTCAAAATTTACAACATTTTTCATTAATATTGCCTCATCTCCTAAATTTAATGAATAGCACATTTGAATTTGCTTTGAGAGTGTTTGTGTTTTAATGTTTATCTTGTGCGTTGCCAGGTGTGGAATTCCTACTTCAGCTTGGCGGTGCTTTACATTAACCAGCCAAGTCTACAGCTGGAAATTCTGAGTCCTGTTAAGAAGAAGAAAGTTTTAGACAAGTGAGTGTACATGCACGCATGCACGCACACACATGCACCACACATACAAACTGGTTCTCTATTCTCCAGCCTATTGAAAATATACAGTCATTGCAGTTTTATAGGTATTGTTTTGTTGTGAAAAACTTCCCAAATTGTCAAAAACAAATTTTTTGTCTCATAATGTTAAGTGAATTGACATAAAAAGCAGTTACAGTGTTAAAACTATGTTTTGCTTTAATTGGCAGACAATTTTACAAATCCAAGTCAGATTTTTGAGTTCTTTTGGAGTTTATTTTTAAACTTCTTTTATAAAAAAAAGTGTAACTGTTGTTGTACTCGTCCTGGTACAGGTATGGAGACATGAGAGTAATGATGACCTATGAGCTTTTTAGCATGTGGCAGAAGTTGGGTAAGTGTGTTACATAACTACAATTTAAACTTTTAATAATTACGGTAGCAAATGAATTTTATTCTTTGTAACTTTTTAACCCCTGCAGTCCTAAACCTGGGACTTTGAGTGCTAAACTACTTCCAAAGAACACATTTTTTCTCCTTTTCTGAAGTAATAACTTCATTTCTCACCTTAATCCCTTGATCACAGGTGAAAATAAGATCCATTTCATCCCCGGTATGATTGGTCCCTTCCTGGGAGTCACGCTCGTCCCTCAGGTAGAGGTGAGAAACATCATGATTCCAATTTTCCACGACATGATGGACTGGGAGCAGCGGAAGAACGGAAACTTCAAACAGGTACATCAACCTGTAAATAAACCCCATCTTTCACATCACTACGTGTACATAAAAACTTTAAATGAGGTGTTTTTTGGTGTAGGTGGAAGCAGAGCTGATAGATAAGCTGGACAGTTTGGTCTCTGAAGGAAAAGGTGACGAGAACTACAGGGAACTCTTCAGTTTGCTGTAAGGAACACGGACAGAGTAGTTTCTCTTTGCGTGGGCTGAACTCCCGTCTCAGTTTTAATAGCAGTGTGACTTCTTTTATTCTTTCTTTCTATGTTTTATAACAGAACTTAACTCTCAGTTTTTCTGCTCTAACACTGCTTTCATGTGCTTTACTCTGTGCTACGGGACTAGAACCCAGCTGTTTGGGCCTTATCCCAGGTATGACTTCTCTTCTATGTTGCTAATATTTCTGCTGGCTCACAAATTCCCTTATGAACCAAAGAAGAAGTTGTCGGGATAAATCTGTAAATGTGCAAGATTTGGTAAACCAGTTGGGAATAAGATTATCTTGAAGCTAGAATTTACCCCTTGTTGCTTTGAATAGAAGAAAAAATAACAATTATATTTGAAATTCTGGCATTACTTTTTGATATCCTGCAAAAAATTGGTCTATTGAGCACCATTTTTAATACTATGCTTGGTGATCAAAAATGTATGAGTTAAGCTCAGTTTTTCAAAAACCACTGTTGAATTTTTTAATAAAAAACAACCCGAGGGGTTTGGGTCTACTTTAGTAAAACTGCTGCTGTAATAATACGGACAACATTTTAAATCAAAGTCTAAATTATAAGATTGTAGCCTTTGCATGGATACATTACAGATTCTATTTGTTTTTCCTTTTCTTCAAAGTCTGCTAGAGAAGATCGAGCAGGAGACGTGGAGAGAAACTGGGATCTCATTTGTTACCTCGGTGACCAGACTGATGGAGCGACTGCTGGACTATAGGTAGCGATCACGTACCACTCACTCATGTAGCATGTTTTGTTATTGTATTTGTACTATTTTGTATATATTTTTAATTCATGCAAATAAAAAAGTTATGCTGTCTTCTGCTTATCTGGAGCTGGGTTTTGGGGGCAACAGCCCAGGCATCTCTAACCCTGGCCCCAACCTCCAACTCATCCAGGAGGATCCCGAGGTGTTCCTTAGCCAGCTGCGAGACAGTCTCTCCAGCAGGTCTGGGGCATACTTCGGAATCTCCTCCTGGTGGGACATGCCCAAAAACCTCACCAGTGAGGCGTTTATGAGGCATCCTAATCGGATGCCTGAACCACCCCATCTGGCTTCTCTTGACCCAGAGGAGCAACTGCTCTACTCCGAGCTCCTCCCGGATGGCAGAGCTCCTCACTCTATCTCTGAGTGAGAGCGCACCCACCCTGCGGAGGAAGCTGATTTTGGCTATTCGTATCTCTAAATAAAAAAAGCATTTGCCTTAATTAAAATATAAAAATTAACTTTTTTTTTTTAAGAAAATAGATTGGTTGAATAAAAATATCAACTTTTTGAAGACCCGAGTTTAGCTTAAATGTGTGTTTTATTATCCAATTTTTATGTTAAATTTTTTTTAAATACTCCTGGTCTTTACTATGAAGATGACTTTTTATTGTTGTGTGAAGTAATCAAATGTATTCCCTGGTTCCGTAAAATATTAAAAGCACTAATTCAGAGATTATTTAGACATGTTTTTCTTGTAAATGTGATGGGGTTTTTTGTTTTTCTTTAGGGATTGTATGAAAGGAGATGAAACTGAAAACAAAAAGATCGGCTGTACTGTTAATCTGCTGGTAAGAACTACTCTCTACCCTAAAGATGTTTTTTTTTGTTTTTATCGACTTTTTATCATTTTTTTAAACTCCTTTTTTATTTGATTCCTGCTAGAATTTCTATAAGTCTGAAATCAACAAGGAGGAGATGTACATCCGCTACATCCACAAACTGTGTGACATGCACCTGCAGGCAGAGAACTACACAGGTACACGCCACACGGGTAGAGTCACACTCACACAGTGTGAGAAAAGTGTTGTTTGAGTGTGTTGCTGTGTGTTTGATCGCAGAGGCTGCGTTCACACTGCTGCTGTACTGGGAGCTGCTCCACTGGGATGAAAGACCTCTGAAAGAGTTTCTGCACTATCCTGCTCAGACCGAGTGGCACCGCAAAGAAGGTCTCTGCCGCAAGGTCATCCACTACTTCAATAAGGGAAAGGTGAGAATTCACACAGAATGGGCACAAGAGTCTGATCTGTTTAGTCTCAGGAGAATTGGTCAAGTTACTTTTATTTTGAATGTTTCAAGTAGTTTTATTATTACACTTTAAGCACTTATTGTGTGAGCATGTGTGCAACAAGTGTGCAGGAAATACAACTTGAGTGAAATGCAAAATAATCAATCCAGAACAACTAGTTTGTCTGCCATGGCCATCATTATAAAGGGTTAGAAGCAATCAATTTTTTTTGTCATCTTTGTCTGACATCTAATTATGAAGTGATGTTTTCAAACTCATACGACAAACACAAATAAAATCATGCCGTAACGATGCAGGCAAAAATAAGTCAAATACAACCTGTTCATCTGAGAAGCCAAATAAAGTTAGAGATTAGAGAACATAAAACTGGTAACAAGGTTTTAATTGATACATCAAAAAGATTAACCAGGTGCCACACTCTGGAAAGTGTTGAAATGTCACAATGTCATCATTAGGACAAACAAAAAGTCAGCCAAATTACTTTTTGACAGTTCCAACTTTAATGTTCCCATCTTTGCAACATAAAGTGCCATTGTTCTCAGCCACACTAAAAGAGGGTTTTGTGTCTGCAGTGCTGGGAGTACGGCATTCCTCTCTGCAGGGAGCTGGCCTATCAGTATGAATCTCTGTATGACTACCAGAGCCTCAGCTGGATACGGGTGAGCATCCATTACAAACTGAGATTTCCAAACATCCAGTAACCACAGAACGCTTTACAATGATCCTTTATATTTGTAGACAACGTAAGCCTCTGTTTGTCCCTGACTCAACCCTGTAGGAAAATATAATTGATGCTGTTGTATGTACTGAATTAAACAGATTATTCCGTGTGTGTCAGATTGTAAAATAATCCATTAAATGGGCTTTTTAATCAGTGTTTAACCCTTTGGACAATGCAGAAAATGGAAGCAGCGTATTATGACAACATCATGGAGCAGCAGCGTCTGGAACCAGAGTTCTTCAGGGTTGGATTCTATGGCAGAAAGTTCCCTTTCTTCCTAAGAGTAAGTAAAGTTCTACCATACATTTAAAAGAAAAACCTTTGGTACTTTTTATAACTAATTAATCCATATTTTTTTCAATTAGAACAAGGAGTTTGTCTGCCGTGGCCATGACTACGAAAGATTGGAAGCTTTCCAGCAGAGGATGCTGGGGGAATTCCCACAAGCCATTGCAATGCAGCACCCTAACCAACCTGATGAAGCCATTCTGCAATGTGATGCTCAGTGTATCCTTTAGAAAAAAAGCAAAAAATACCAGGATGACTTGTGTAAAAATGCAAACTGACTGTAAACAACACTGGTTTGTGAAATAGTGAAACAAAGACAGGTACATTGTGTCATTAAATATTAGCAAATGGCTGAAGAAATTTTTATAAACCCAAGTTGAAGCCCACACACTAAAATTAAAACTATTTTTCTCTCAGTGCATAACTAGTTAGGAGTAAATGTTATTATTTTTAAGTTTCATAAGAATTTAACTGCATTGCTTGTGGGGTTTGGAACTGGATACTTTGAGATTTTTGTAAAACTAGCTTTTCAAATAAGATCCATCTTTTCTTTTTTTCCTCCAATGGGTTTTAGGGGCTTTCTTCCTTGAGGAAAGTTTAGTCTTTTCGATCTTTTCACTTTACTGTCTTTATTATTTTCTAATATTTTCTAAGCCATTGCACTTCAATACACTTTTTCTTTCTGAGCACTCTTAGTTTTGTTAAAATTATTATTATTATTTTAATTGCACACTAGTTAAGAGCAAATTCCTAGTCTCTGATCCACTTCATTGACCATGGCAATAAGAGCATTTCTGATTCTGAGAAGGAGGGTATAAGGACAAGGATGTTTTGAGTTAGTTTAGTTAGTATTTTACTGATTGTATGTTTGTTTTGGATTTTATGCTGTTTGAAATGCTTGAAGATGATTTTGTTGTCAAGCAGGGCACCAATAAAAAAAATGAAAAAAGTGTCTGAAAAAGGTACCAAACTCTACATAAAGATCTCCGATCGATCCTTAACTCCACCATTCATCGGCTCAGATCTCCAGATCTATGCTGTCACACCGGTCCCAGACAGCGTCACCGTCCTCCAGATGGACAGAGTACCGGATCGGATCAAGAGTTTCTATCGAGTGAACAACGTGCGAAGGTTTCGATATGATCGACCCTTCCATAAGGGGCCCAAAGACAGAGACAATGAGTTTAAGGTGGAGGAAAAATCTTATTTGAGATTTGTGTGTTTCAGACATCGTAGACTTCCTGCTTTATAAAATATCGAGGATTAAAATCTGATGCTTAACTCACTCCTGTTTTTATTGTTTGTTTCAGAGTCTATGGATTGAGAGAACCACTCTAATTCTCACCCACCCTCTGCCTGGGATCTCACGGTGGTTTGAGGTGGACAAAAGAGAGCTGGTGAGTCCAATAAGTACTTAATTTAATACTTAATGCTTAACTTTAAAGAAGTCTGCTGGGTACAAAATTTATTGTGAAATTTGAAGTTTTATCACAAAACAAAGAAGAAGCCATTTCGATCATGACTGTTTCCATCATTCCCGTTTTTTTTTCCTTCTCTGATTCCTCTCTTTCTGTCTCAGGTGGAGGTGAGTCCGTTGGAAAATGCCACCTCTGTGGTGGAGAACAAAAACCTGGAGCTGCGGACGTTGATTAGCCAGTACCAACACAAACAGCTGCACGGCAACATCAACCTGCTCAGCATGACACTCAACGGGGTCATCGATGCTGCAGTCAACGGCGGCATCGCCAGATACCAGGAGGTCAGCAACACATTGCACACAATCTCAGATCAGAAGTGACGAGAGGAAGCTAAAAACTTGTGGGAAAAGTCTTTTTTGTTATTTTATTTGTGAGATTAAAGTATCATTAATTGCGAGACAGAATAATCCAGCATTTATTTACCTGGAGATCATTAATTACTCATGCAGGAGCCATCGCTTTAGTCATGTTGGAACTTCATGGTTCAGATCAAAGTTTACTGGGAGGTTTTTTTAAGTTGTGTCGATTACATGTTTTTTTCTGTGTGTGTGTGTTTATTCAGGCTTTCTTTGACAAAGAGTACATCACCAGCCATCCTGAGGACACAGAAAAAATCACGCAGCTCAAGGACCTAATGCAGGAACAGGTCAAACTATTCTTATTCATCACATTTTGCACATAGAGAAGCCAGATTTTAAATCCTGGCTCTAGAGCAGAATGATGACCTTAAATTACTTGTTTGAATTTCTCGTCCTGATTTGCAGTGCTTTCATGTTTATATTTATCAACTTACATTAAATTAGACCAATTTTTTGTTCCTAATGTTACAAGATTCAAAGCATTGCTCATTTCTAGTTTTGGTTTATCATAAAACTAAATGATTAAAATAATAATATAGTTCAACAAATGGAGTTTGAACTTACTTTTTTTATTATTTGAATTTTAAAAAACTTACTGAAAAAGGACCCTGTCTTTAATTACAAAACTATGAACGTACAAAGTTTTTAGAATTAAAAAAAATCCAGCAGACTTATACGAGGAAAATGAGGAGCATTCATTTGTATATTAAACTACAGAGAATATTGAATAAACTTTTCTGTTTCAACACAGGTCCACATCCTTGGAGTCGGTCTTTCTGTGCATGAGAAGCTGGTACACCCAGAAATGCGTCCTCTGCACAAGAAACTGATAGATCAATTCCAGATGATGAGAAGCAGCCTCTGTCATGTGAGTGCAAAACATTTTTAAGCTGAAAAGTTTGGGATACAAAGTCAAGTTAATTCAATGTCACTTGTTAAAAAAATGATAACTTGTACCACCATATATGTCTGAGAGCAGTCTGATATTCAGGGTAGTGTTTCTATGCTGCTTTGCAGGGTCTGCCCGGGTTGGACAAATCTGCATCAGGAATAGCTCCCAGAGGGATCCTGGCCTCTCACAGCCCCATGAGTCCTGAAAGCTTCAAACTCATGCACAGACACAGGTCAGCATCACAAAAAAATGTCAAATAGCGTGAATTCTTTCGGGTTGGTCGTTCCTGTCACACCTCATCCACATAAACATTATGCCACATCTTAATCCAGAGTACCTGCAGATTAGAAAACCTGAAAGAGATCCATGTCTGAACATGATACCAATAAAAATTGGGATTTATCTTGGAACTAAAACGATGTACTATGGAACCTCTGGGCACACTTCTTTTTTAGCTTGTAAAGTTTCATTGGACCATTGTTTTGGGTTTGGATGCTATTTGAAATGAAAAAGTCGTTCAAAACCAAAATTTCTACTCTCAGAAATAAATGATGTTGGAGGAGTTATTTCTCATTGTTATGGTCAATCAGACGATGATTGAATCGGGACTTCTAAAGAATGATCAAGATCACTGATGATGCTTCTGGTGCAGCTTTAAAAAATCTTCTGTGTGATTTTAATTAGAACTTTAATCATCTTAATCTACTGAACTCTGCAGGAACTCTGTCAGAACATCCTGCGCACACATCAGCTTCCACATCACTGGCTTCATCTTCTGTGTTTCTGCTACAAAAAAAATCTATCACATCATTTTTTGCTTCAACTGTCTTTTGCTCACATCTCACTTTCTGAATTTGTACCATTTTTCTATTTCTTCCTCTATCTTTATCTCTCTGTCACTCCCCATCATGCACCTTGCTTCTCGCATGCTCTGCTGATCATCATTGTTCTTTCAAAATCACCTTGCATGATATTTTGAACGTTATTTTGCCCTCCGTATTTTTTTCTTTCTGGTTGTACTACACTCTGCATGCACCCCTCTCTCTCTCTCTCCTGGTTTCTTTTCCTTTCCCTATTTTTTTCAACCCAAAATTATCTCCCCCGCCTCCTCGTATCCCTCTCCTTTTCTTTTCTACTATCCCCCCCTTTTCATTCTGTCCCCCAGTCCCATTGCTGTTTTGACTCCTGTACGCATCTCCTCCCCCTCTCTTTCTTCTCACAACTCCAGTGAGATGGGCAACCTGCTGATCCTGGCAGACGGGATGGTGGTGGAGCATCCAGAGGACTTTTACCGCATGCAGGTCGGTGCTCCTTCAGAATTTTTTTTTTTTTTTTCAGTAAATAAAGTAATCAAATACTTCATAATGAAACATGTTTATTCTTAGTGGTTATTTTTAGACAAGAATCAATTATTTCTGTTAAAGTTTGTTTTAAATGTTTAAGAACATCTGTGCTGATATCTATGATTATCCGCTCTTCCATCTCTTTGCGTCTCCAGGCGAGTCCTTCCTCCTCCAGTCTGAGTTCCACCCATTCTGCACCCCCCCAGATGATAAACTCTACGCCCTCCACCATGAGAGGTGAACAGCTTCCAACAAAACATATTAGCAGAATATTTCATTAGATGTCATATTATTAAATATTATGAACATATATTTCATCATATCGTTTGGTTAAATTTACATCAAATTACTGAGTATTTGTGGGGGGTTTTATGCCTGGAATAATCATCATCTTGTCTTTGTTCCTTCATAGTTGGATCTCCTTCTCTACCAGACAAATACAGACACAATCGAGAAATGTTGATGCTGCTGCCGCCCCACAGAGAGCGGCCGAGTAGCGCCATGTACTCCAACATCACAGAAAATGGACAGGTAATGGTCATTTGATGATAGGTTATATTAAAAATAATAAACAGTGTTTACAACAACTGCTCCAGATATAAAATCTGGACTTTTTTAATTTTGGTCTTATTTTGAACTACAAATAACTAAAAAACCTAATCAAAAGAAAATAAAGTGAAACAAGGAGTGAAACTAGAAGTTAGAAGAAAACTTATGGATACCACCATCCTTTGTTAAAAACTTCTACTCCTTCCTTCCTGCTTTCTTCAGTACATCAAAGAAAATTGCTACATGGACAAAATACAGCAAATAATAATAATTTTAAAAAACTATTTCCCTGCCCCTGTGTTCTCTATACTGAAGTTGAAATTACTTTATTGTTAGAGTTTGATTTTATGTTCTATTGATCCAAAATCAACCACCAAAACTCGATGTACAGAGTTGTTTTCTTTTGATGCAGATTTTCAGAATCTGAAATACTTCATTAATACCAGAGGAGAAATGACTTGATTCTAAGACTTACAACTCAAGATCAGACACACAAAGAATTAAACACAAGCTACAGAGTTGAGAGAATTGAAGATGCAGCAAAACAATGTAGCGCTACCTTTGTAAAAGAGAAACAAAAGGAAGGGAGGGTTTGTTTGGTGTTCAAAAAAATAAGTCACCTGGCTTTCCCCGCCACAGGTCAATGCAGCTGGGCAAGTTTAAAAACCACACCAGTTATTTAGCAAAGCATTTATAGACAAAAACATAAACATCCTAAGGGAAAGTGTTGAGTATAGGGGAGGGGTTTGTGAAGGAAGATTGGCGGGGGGGGGACAAAGCAGTCACTACATGTGAAGCCACCGAGGGAATATGAGATAAACCAGCCTTGACCAGGGCTTGTCACAGACTAAATTATCAGAAATCAAATTTATAGATTTTAAATAAAACCCTTCTTTAAAAAACATCCCCATCTCTACGTATTCTTGAACAGGTATTTTTGGCTCTATGCATTGACTAAATTATTTTATTAATCCTGAGTGAATAAGTTGTTGGTAAGTATGAAAGAAATTTTAGAGTTTTAACACTTTTTTGTGCTTTTTTTCCAGCCAAACTTCCAGCGAGCCTTGTTCCATCAGGTGATCGGACCATGTAAACCATGCAGCGATCCTAACCTGTCTGTGGCAGAAAAAGGTCAGCAGACACACTCATTTGCACAACACATGCACACGCATTGTATATTTATCTTTTTTCTTCTTCAGTCCTCACCACTCCCAGTAGCTGGAGTTTGGACAGCGGAACCAGGGAGGCCCTCCCATTCCTCGCTTCTCACGTTGGTAGTGTTATGGCTCCACCTGTTCCACCAAGGAACGTGCCTCATGGTAGGAAACTACAGACAGTTTGTCACTCTCCTGAAATGAACACATTTATTTCACATTTGTTTTAGGTTTGTTGAATGTTACATGTAATGTGCATGGATGTAGATGTATGAGCACAAGTTTACACCTGATGGCAGACCGCGTACAAAAGTGGGACTCTTTAGGCAGTGTAAATGAGTTTTAGTCCTACACCATGTAGATTAAATAGTACCCAGTCAAATTAAAATTTAACTAATTTAAGTCCAGGTTAACATAGTTTAGATTTGTTGAAAGCAGCAAATGTTTTTTTCTCTGTATTTCTCCTGGTTTTTTATGATTTCTCATTTTGTTTTGACTAGTTTTTAGTTGTACTGGTACATACAGTACATGCTGTAAAAAGCAAACTTTCTGCATGTTTTACCTCCACAAACTGTCTGAAAATGTGTTTACATCTGTAATTTTTCCTACACTGACCTTCTAATCTTTCCTTTAGCTGAACTCTTCGTTTGCAGCAAATAAAACAAGCTCTGGCACAAATAATTTCCAGATAAAACACCCATCCTGTTTTCTCCTCCTGTACTCTATCTGCTGCTACTTTCTGATCTTTTACTTCACTCTCAGTTCCCCCTTTGCTCACCCCCCAGTTCTTCCTCTCCATGCTAAGGTGTGTGTGTGAGTGTGAATCTCTGAGTCGGTCCTGCTGTGTCTCCCCTGTAGGCCAACACCTGTCGATGCACTTTGATGCTTTCCACCACCAGATCAGCGACCTCCCTCCAGCTCTCCCTGCGCGCTCCTTAAGAAAGGTACCCCCTCCTTCCTCATCTCTTCCTACTCTTTTCTCCTGCTGTTAGTCTGGATGCATGTCTGTCTGTTTCTGTCTGAGTGTCTGTCTCTGTCAGTGTGTGTGTGTGTGTTCTAACCTCTAATAAGGCTTTTTCCTGTTTATATCGTGGCATCTTTGTGCTTTTTTTGCCTCTAAATGTGTGTTTGTTCCAATATTTTTAAAGTTCCGAACTTTTGTGTTTCCACCTGCGACTGATCCCCACGCTTCGTTACTTCTGAGTGAAGAAGTAACAAAACACATGAAGTGTTTTCGCATTTTTGTTCAGTTTTTGTAATGTTTTCATCTTTAATGTTTTTTTTTTTATTCCTTATCTTTCCCCAGGCAAACTTTTATATGTGATAAATGCTTTTAATTAATTTTACTGATCTCTTTTCTTAAGATTTGAAGTTTAAGTCTGGAAAAGGAAGGTTTCTTCTTAGATTATTGTTTTTCAAACACAAACTCCACCGTTCCTGATCATCAACTAGATAAAAAATGTTAATAATGGTTCCAGCTATTGACCCTTCTTTGCTAAATTGTGTGCATTTTATCAGCTACAATTATTAGGATCCCTTTTTCTTCACTTCCTCTCTCTCTGTCTCTTTCCCAGTCCCCCCTCCACCCTATACCTGCCTCGCCCACCAGTCCGCAGTCCATCCTGGATGGCAGTAACTCCACCCTGTCGGGCAGCGCCAGTTCTGGAGTGTCCTCCCTCAGTGAGAGTAACTTTGGTGGCCCACCCTCCTCCTCCGACCCCCCAGCCAGTCGTACAGACACACTGGAGTCCGTCCCCAGCAGTCAGGCCTGGACCACCGACCAGGAAGATCTGGACTCCCCCTACCAGCCTGTGAGGTACAGCATGTCAGAGCCAGATGTACTGGATGGAGTGAGGCCACCACCATGCCGGAGTCACTCCGCTCCCGGAGGGGTCAACCCAGCCCAGACAGGCCCCCAGCCTCAGGGTCCAATTGGAGCGCCACAAACACAGCAGCCCGACGGACTCCATCACCCCCAGATTCACTACTTCCACCACCACCACTTCCCCCACTACATCCCCCACCATCCACCCCTTTATCACCTCCACGAGCCCCCTCCAGCTCTGCCTCCGAAGCCCTACCTCAGAGAGGGGTGCATCCCTGAAGAAGACCCTGTAGTGAGTCAGGCCGGACCACCACCTCCTCCCGCTCCCCGCGCCATGCCACGGAAGATCTCTCAGCCCATAATCGCAGCAGCAAAAGAGGAGCAGGCGAAAGTGGCGTGGGAGCATGGCATCAGCGAGGAGTGAGCCGCTCACAGAAACACAAACTTTTTGGGGTTTTTTTTATGTGACAAAGAGACGATGAGGAGCAGCTCAGGGTTTCTTTACAGAAACCACAGAAGAAAAAAAACTGTGAAGGTTTTAAAAAAGAACTGTTTCTTCTACATTAAACCTTGTTTTCTCTCCACATCTGACCACAAAACTTCCATTTTTAACTCAATTCAGATTCACAACAGCATCTTTCTTACACTTCATAAACATCATCATTTCATTTTCCACTTCTAAAATTGCACAAAACTTATGAAATTGCATTTTCTTTATTGATAATATTTTAAATTAAACTATTTGCACAAGAAAATATTTTTTGCTCATACCTCGTTTTCTTTAATAGACAAAAATAAAAGGCACTTTAACTTAAAAAAAAAACAGGGAAATTATGAATTCTACTTTAAAGTATTTAGAAAATATATAATAAAAATCTACAGATTGCAAAAATAAACTGAAATACATGGAATAAAATGAATATTAATAAGATAATAGTTGTTCATTGGGATTAAAACACAAAGAAAGTCAACAAATTTAGGGGTTTTTTTTCCTGGAAAAAAAATATTACAGAATAATACAGAAATTTTACGGCTATTCTCCAACAAACAAATGAATTGAGATTAAGTCATGGATTTTAGATTCATAAGATATTTGAAAACTATTTGAAGTTTGTGGCGACCTGAAACAGCACATACTCCATGAGACATAAACTCCAGAAGGACCATGTGCTGAAGTCAAATGTCACAGTTTCTACAGATGGTGAGTTTTGTTTGAGCTGGAGTGATGCCATTATTTTTTTTTTGTATAAAGTGTGTTTTATGTTGAACTTGTAAAATTGTACATGGAATGAGAAGCAATTCCAGCATTTATAGAAAAAACTGCAACAAAATATCCACTTTCTTTGCTATTTTATATAAAAGTAATGAAGATTTTTTAAAATCATGTTTAGATGCATGTTTTACTGGAGCTGAAATAAACCCGTAGGTCGATCACAAAGATAAAAAACTGGACATAAAGGAGATTTTACTGAAACAAACACTGAAGCTAATGAATGCTAATTATGCATTATTGTGACGTTAAGATTTTATTTTGATGGATTATTATTACAATTTGCTTTAAAATGATGTTTTTAAACAAGAATTTGTTCATTTTAGTTTAGTTATTTGCACTTTGTCATCAGAAAAAATAATCTTTCCAAATGGGTTTTTAATGACTATTAGATATGAGCCCTCTTGGTTTAAAATGAACCTAGGAGGACCAACTTCCGCTTCCGGTAATGGCGCCGCTGCTTTCTCCCGAATCGTTCTTTGAACCTACGATATTGTTTTGTTGCTCAGTAATACTTTTTTTTTTCAATTACTCATCTCAACTCTGTAATGTTGAAGTTGAAATTTTCCATATTTAGACATGAATTATTAAACTGTCTGATTGAGAGGTGATTGAACAAGAAAATTCAGAATTCATCATGTTTTGTCGACCTGCACAACCCTCCGTGCAAAGCAGCGAAAAAAAAAAAAAAGATAGTGAAAAAGTTTAACAAAACTGTTGAAAATTGTGAAATTATTCAGATTATTTTCCACAGAAACAAAGCAGAAGTTGTTTTTACTCAAAGAAATGGGTTGATCCAATTCATTCCTCACCGGAGAAATTTGTGTGCTGCACTCCTTCCCCGCAGCTGGCTGCCACGACGGCGCCAATGGTGGGAGAAACGGGGGTTAGGTGTCTTCTCCAAAGACCCTAGACACTCAATGTTTGCGAACGCTGTAAACACTGAGCCACCGCCCTCTTTTATTGAGTTTGATCAGTTTTTAGTCTAGTTGTTGGCCCAGTACGTACCGATAGATTTGATTAAAATGAGGATTTATTTAAAAAAAAAAAAAACACATATTTTATTGTTATATTAATCAAAAACCTTAATTTGTTTAATTTATTCTGTAATTTGGTACAAAGTGTGTTTCATTCCCATTAAAACTTTCTTCATAAGCACAGTTTGAGGTAAAATATGTGAGTTTATTAACCTTAACTTATAAAAATCAGAAAATGAACTTTACGAGTAAATTTTATATCAAATTATACTAATTCACCACTAAAACACAAGACTAGTGGTTGTATCTGTAGAAAAAAAAACAACCAGATGTATCTATTAGTGTTCAAAGTTAAACGGTGTATAATTAGATTAATATTATTTGGGAGATTTGTCAAATATTACGTAATCTAACTTGTTTTGGCAGTAAAAATAATTATATTTTAGTTTGAATCCATTTCTGTGTTGTATAATCTTTCCAGCATTAAGCTATTGATATACATTCAAGTCATTAGTATCTAATCATGTCTTCTCGTTCATAATTACAAGTTGAACGTCTTTAAATATTAATAGCAATTTATAAAAAGTAATATTTCAATAATGAACAGACTCTGCTGCTACGCTCATGTTGGTTTTTCTTAATATTTCTGAAAGAGTTTGAAGTAGTTTTTAGAATCTTTTGAGATTACACAACCAGATTATATCAAATATTATAATATGATGTTTCCAACTTAAGCCCAAAACTCATCATTCATTTAAACGAACTTCTAAATAAAAAAAACTATGCAACATCCCCTGGAGTCAAGAGATCCCTTTATTTTATGCCAATTCTCATTTTAATTTTTCTATTCTTGTCCTCGACATATTGACGAAGAGAAATGTGAAAGTGTTTGTGTGTAGTGAAAAGAAAGAGTTTTAGGTTTGGAACATAGAGTGTGAACATGCACAGGTTAGTCACACCCTGACCTCTGTTTCTATTCCAGAGGAAAGTTTTTCTGTAAATAAAAATGAAAAAAGTGTATTTTTAGTGACTGCAAAGGCAAACCTTGTAAACATGTAGATTGTGATTGTCTCGTACTTTCTGATGTTTTTAAACCTAAATGAATTAAAGCGGTTCGTTTTATTTCTCCTGGTGGATTTCAGGGCAGCTGGAGGTTTTTTTTTTTCTTTTTGTGTATTTTGGATTTATTAAAAAACTCAGATTGTGGTTAAAATGATGGAATTCATGTGTAAAATGAAGCTTTCTTGTACATAAAACCTTAAATGTGTTAGCATGAATATAAACTGTGACGTGGACGACTGTAGATGTAAATATTCACATTTTTTCCTAATCACTAAACTGCTGTGTCGTGGATTTATGATTGACAAATATTAAACAGGATTTATTGACTCTGTCTTGGTTCTTTTTTTTTTTTTTTACACAAGTTTAAAAAATTGGCCTTCTGATAAATTTATACCTTTTAACTGCTTTATAGAAAGACTTCAGGAATCAATGGTATAAATATTTTTATTGCAGCAAATTGCCAACGTCTCATAATGTGCAGTAGTTATTTACATTCTGAGCTAAACTGCAGAAGCATGGGTTTTTCTTATAAAGATTTGGTCGACTTGGCATAAAACTGAATTCTTTATTCATAATGAGACAGCACATGTAAATGAACACAAATAACAAGAAATAAAGTGAAAACATGCCAGCTTATAGCAAAAATTGTTGTCCCGAGACAGGTAATAAAAGCAAAAGACGAAATAAAATAACTTAGAAATAAAGGAATCTTAGAAGAGCAAAGGAAAAACAACAAACAATCCAAAAGAAGTACATAGTAATTTGCACATTCATCACGCAGTGTCTGCAACCTTGAGTTTTCTTCAGCCAGTATTCAAGATCCGCTTTTAAAAGTGTGGCAAGATTGACTCTCTCATACACTGCGTTCCAAATTATTATGCAAATGATGTTTTTGTTTGATTTTCCAAAATACTTGATGCAAATGACGATCAGCATAATTTTCAAGTCATTAGCTGTCAAATTGTATTTCAAATATTATTGAACAAACCTCCTAATGAAAACAGTATTTAAAAAATAAATGAAAAACTTAAAATGCACTGTTCCAAATTATTATGCATAACATAGTTTCAAGACTTTTTCTAGTTTATAAAGAACTGAAAATAGTAATTTGTTGAATTTACAGCAATATGAGGTCATATTCACTGAAATAAAAAGCCATTTCAATCCAAAACATCTTAACAGGTCAAGTTACATGTTAACATAGGACCCCTTGTTTGATAGCAGCTTCACAATTCTTGCATCCATAGAACTTGTGAGTTTATGGAGAGTTTCTGCTTGAATGTCTTTGCAGGATGTCAGAACAGCCTCCCAAAGTTGCTGTTTGGATGTGAACTGCCTCCCACCTGCATAGATCTTTTGCTTGATGATGCTCCAGAGATTCTCAATAGGGTTGAGGTCAGGGGAGGATGGGGGCCACACCATGAGTTTCTCCCCTTTTACGCCCATAGCAGCCAATGAAGCAAATGTGTTCCTTGCAGCATGAGATGGTGCATTGTCGTGCATGAAGATGATTTTGTTTCGGGAAGCACGATTCTTCTTTTTGTACCACGGAAGGAAGTGGTCAGTCAGAAACTCAACATACTTTGCAGAAGTCATTTTCACACCGTCAGGGACCCTAAAGGGGCCAAGCAGATCTTTCCCTAGGATTCCGGCCCAAAACATGACTCCGCCACCTCCTTGCTGACGTCGCAGCCTTGTTGGGACATGGTGGCCATACACCAACCATCCACTACTCCATCCATCTGGACCATCCAGACTTGCACGGCACTCATCAGTGAACAAGACTGTTTGAAAATCGGTCTTCATGTATTTCTGGGCCCACTGCAGCCGTTTCTGCTTGTGAGCATTGTTTAGGGGTGGTCGAATAGAAGGTTTATGCATAACTGCAAGCCTCTGGAGGATCCTACACCTTGATGTTCGTGGGACTCCAGGGACATCAGCAGCTTCAAATACCTGTTTGCTGCTTTGTAATGACACTTTAGCAGCTGCTCTCTTTATCCGATGTATTTGTCTAGCAGAAACCTTCCTCATTTTGCCTTTATCTGCACGAACCCGTGTGTGCTCTGAATCAGCCACAAATCTCTTAATGGTACGATGATCACGCTTAAGTTTTCGTGAAATATCTAAAGTTCTCATACCTTGTCCAAGGCATTCAACTATTTCACGCTTTTCAGCAGCAGAGAGATCCTTTTTCTTTCCCATATTGCTTGAAAATGGTGGTCTGCTTAATAATGTGGAACATCCTTCTTAAGCAGTTTTTCCCTTAATTGGGCTCACCTGACCAAGTAATTATCACAGGTGTATGTGATTGATTTCAGTGATCCACAGAGCCCTGAGACACAATACCATCCATGAGTTTAACTGAAAAACACTAAATTTAATCTTTATGACACTTAAATACAATTTGCATAATAATTTGGAACGCAGTGTAAACAGAGGGAGACTGTAGTTCCCTTTACATAGAGCAGCTGTATATATGGCAGCAAACTATATTTTAATCACAGCAAGCTATGTAGCAGAAAGTGAAATAAAACAGCAAGTTTATAAATATTGGGAAGTTTTCATATTTCTGCATTAAAAGTGATCAGCGTAAAAAATTTTTTTTAAAAAAATACAGACATCAGAAACTGTTTTTTTCCATGTCCTGTAACAGTAACAATTTAGTACAAAATAAGACACTGAGCTTGCCTTAGAAGATGTTTCTGAATATTTTCATCTTAAACACAGCACACACACATAGAAAAGAATACATTTCACATTTCATTCATTCATAAACTCTGACAATGAGATTATCACAATTTGGAACAAAGAAAGAAGTTTTTTCTGTCATTCCTGGAAAATTTTGAACTTCATATTATTATTCATCTTCTTTCAGCATTTCCCTTCCGGGGTCGACTCACTACAGCAAGTCAGTTTCTTCCATCTAATCATCCTCATTATGATTATTATTATCTAATCATTATTATGATCATGTTTTTAAAACTACATTATAACAAAACACATTTTTCAGAAATTAAAAAACTTAAAAAAAAAAAAAAGGTTTATGTACAATTCAAATATACAATTATTTACACACACACACACACTTAGGAATTCCTATTTCTTTTGAGTTTAATAAAATACTTTCTGTCGTTTAACTCCATGTGTAAATAAATCTGTTTTCCTTTCTTTAAAAATACTGTCTCTGAAAACTAAAACGGTAAAAAAAAAAATAATATCAAGTACTATTGGAAGTGCTTTACGTTCTCTCATTCTCATAAACAGATTGACAAAGTTAAAAGGGAATTTTTAAGGACTTACTTGCTTGTTTCAGACATGATTTCAGTGCTACAACAATGATTTTTTTTCTTTCTTTGGATCATGATGAAAACCAACAATAAATAACTTTTAGAATTTTGAGTGGCCGTTGCTCATCCCCTCCTCCTGTTTCTGTTGTTCTAACAAGCACTTCTTGCATGAAGTGGGTGATACAGCACCGTTAGAAAAGTTGTCCATTTCTTGCTGCTCTTCATTTGTTCCTGTGAAAGAAACATCCAATCAGTCTTTTAAACATAAAAAACACAGACACACCAAGTAGCAGTTTCTGCTCTAAATGAACGTACAGTGGTGGTCAAAAGTTTACATACACTTGTAAAGAACATAATGTCATGGCTGTCTTGAGTTTCCAGTTATTTCAACAACTCTGATTTTTCTCTGATATAGTGATTGGAACAGATCCTTCTTTGTCACAAAAAACATTCATGAAGTTTGATTCTTTTATGACTTTATTATGGGTAAACTGAAAATGTGACGAAATCAGCTGGGTCAAAAATATACATACAGCAACATGAATGAGCAATTTTGGAGACTTAGAAAGTTGTGTCAATGACATGAGCTTCATAGCATGACCTCTTAACTTCTTGTGAGTGATTATGAGTGACTACAGCTGGTGACTTCTCTGAGGCCATTTAAAAAGGGCTCATTGGATAAAAACACCCACAAACGCTACAATGGGAAAGTCAAATGAGCTCAGCACAGATTTGAAAAAGAGAATAATTGACTTGAACAAGTCAGGAAAGTCACTTGGAGCCATTTCAAAGCAGCTGCAGGTTCCAAGAGCAACAGTGCAAACAATTGTTTGTAAATATAAAGTGCATGGCACTGTTTTGTCACTGCCACGATCAGGAAGAAAACGCAAGCTGTCACCTGCTGCTGAGAGAAAACTGGTCAGGAGGGTGAAGAGTCAACCCAGGAGCACCAAAAAGCAGATCTGCCAAGAATTAGAAGCTGCTGGAACACAGGTGTCAGTGTCCACAGTCAAGCGTGTTTTGCATCGCCATGGACTGAGAGGTTGCCGTGCAAGAAGGAAGCCCTTGCTCCAAAAGCGGCACCTTAAGGCTCGACTAAAGTTTGCTGCTGATCACATGGACAAAGATAAGACCTTCTGGAGGAAAGTTCTGTGGTCAGATGAAACAAAAATTGAGCTGTTTGGCCACAATGCCCAGCAATATGTTTGGAGGAGAAAAGGTGAGGCCTTTAACCCCAAGAACACCATGCCTACCATCAAGCACGGTGGGCCTGTTTTGCTGCCAATGGAACTGGTGCTTTACAGAGGGTCAATGGGACAATGAAGAAGGAGGATTACCTTCAAATTCTTCAAGAAAACCTGAAGTCATCAGCCCGAAGGTTGGGTCTTGGGCGCAGTTGGGTGTTCCAACAGGACAATGACCCCAAACACACATCAAAAGTGGTAATGGAATGGCTAAATCAGGCTAGAATTAAGGTTTTAGAATGGCCTTCCCAAAGTCCTGACTTAAATCCCATTGAGAACATGTGGATAATGCTGAAGAAACAAGTCCATGTCAGAAAGCCAACAAATTTAACTGAACTGCACCAATTCTGTCAAGAGGAGTGGTCAAAGATTCAACCAGAAACTTGCCAGAAGCTTGTGGATGGCTACCAAAAGCGCCTAATTGAAGTAAAAATGGCCAAAGGACATGTAACCAAATATTAGCATTGCTGTATGTATATTTTTGACCCAGCTGATTTTGTCACATTTTCAGTTTACCCATAATAAAGTCATAAAAGAATCAAACTTCATGAATGTTTTTTGTGACAAAGAAGGATCTGTTCCAATCACTATATCAGAGAAAAATCAGAGTTGTTGAAATAACTGGAAACTCAAGACAGCCATGACATTATGTTCTTTACAAGTGTATGTAAACTTTTGACCACCACTGTATCTTCAACCAATGAAATCAACATCTGATTAAGTCTTGTTTATGTTTGTAATATTTGAACAATGAAGCTTTACATGATGATGTTTCATTCATCATCTTTGCAAGAAGCTTCACAAAAATTAATCACTGTTTGACATTTTAAAGTATATTAATATTTTTTTAAGCCACCTTTTTATTACAGGTTGGAATCCAATTATTTAAATCCTTTTAATAAATATTTAGTTAAAGAAAAAATATCTAGATAACTATAAAAAGTATGTTTGAATTAAAGCTGTAATATTCCAGATAAATCTGGAACATTTATTATGTACAAATAATTTAACAGACAATTTAATTACCGTATTTTCATAAGGCGCACATAAAAGTCTCAAATTGGACATATTAGAGAACCATGAGGCGAATATAGTTGAGAACATGAAAACTTCAAAGGAGGAAGTGTGGGTGTGGATTGTGTCTAAAAGAACAGGTGTGTGCTTTACGCAGGACATTGCTGTTTTAACAACACTGAAAATGAAAGAGACACGCTTATGAAGCTCAGTTTAAACTGATGGCAATCAGCTACACGGAGGAACATGGGAATCGAGCCGCCGCAAGAAAATTTAAAATGAACGAGTCGATGATTCGTAAGTGGAGGAAGCTGGAAAATGAGCTGTGACAGGTGAAGAAGACGCAGCTGAGTTTCTGCGGAAATAAAGCGCGGTGGCCAGAGTTGAAGGACAAACTTCAGCAGTGGATCCTCGACCAAAGAACAACTGGGCGGAGTGTTTCCACTGTCACTATTCGGCTAACGGCAGTAACGCTAGCGGAGGAAATGAAAATCGAGCATTTCCAAGGAGGTCCATCTTGGTGCTTTCGCTTTATGAAATGCTGCAATTTTTCCATCTGGACCAAGACTGGCACTGTTGTCCGAGCTTTCGCATAAGCAAGCATCATTTCCGAGGAGCTGCACGGTACAGAAAGTGACTCTGACAGCGTGGAAAGTGAACCTGCTAAGTTGGATTTAGCGCAGCTGTTAGATTCTGAAACAGAGGATGAGGACTTGGATGGATTTGGTAAATGACTATATGACGACTGTAACCAATATTTAAATAAAGACAACCAAACTCAGTTTTACTCCCGATCTATTTTTAAATACGCACACGTGTGTATGTTGATGTTGTAAGGCGAACGGTGTAGAGCAGGGGTGGGCAATTAATTTTTATCAGGGGCTACATGAGAAGCCTGAATTGTGTCAGAGGGCCACCAAGTTTCTTTGATTGTAAAATACTTGAATATTTTGAATAGCTGGTACTGATAATCAGAAGAATAAAGCACTCTGTAAATATGTAGATTAGGTTATGTGAAACTGTGCTCTATTGGTTAAATAAGAAAAACAATTATTGAACCAGTGCAATTTATTTTAATTTTCTTTAAAAATACGGCATTCGTTATCAACTTTTCTTTTCTTGGGGTGTGCCGACATCTTAGGGATAACCTGGCGAACAACATCACCTTCACTCACACACGTGTATACGCGAGTGAAGGTGCTACGTCTACGACGTGCATACGTAGCGACGTAACGCTTTTCAAAATAAAATTTCAAAATAAAAGTTAAAAAAAAAAGTTTAATTTATGGTGTTTATGATTGGCCTCACGCGGGCCGGACAGGGACGTACAAAGGGCCGGATGTGGCCCGCGGGCCTTAGTTTGCCCAGGTCTGGTGTAGAGGATATGTACGCATATAAAACCCGTGTCTTATGTGTTTGTTAAATACAGAGCACGCAAAATTTGGACTGCGCCTTTTCATATGGCGCGTCTTATGGTCGTGAAAATACGGTAATTAGAGGTCTGTCTGTTAAGTTTAGTAATTAGCCATTGTTTATCTTTACACTAATTTTTGCAGTTCTTGTCAACTTTTACAAAACATTGAGAAATTTGTTGTGACAATGGGCTAGACAAGTAAATTACAACTGTATCTAAGTATGTCAGGACTAGTGTGACAAACACTAGTCCTGCTAGTGGAACAGAGCTGGTGGAAATTTGATCCTCTGTAACAAGAACAACTAACAAAATGATGTAAAACAGAGTTCTAATCTTCTGTGCTCTGCTGCATCCCTGAAAGCTGTGATGCTGTCTTTACACACAGAGTTGTTGTTACCTGATAAAAGTTTTACTATGCATGGTAACAAAACATAAATATCAAATGAAGTAAAATTATTGTTTGAATTTACCTTCTGACTTTTTTTTCTGTTTTTTGAAGCACAGTATGGTGATACCAACAATGGTTATGACATTTAGAGCCACAGACAAACCCAAAAATGTCTGAAGACCAACATCATGAGAGCTGGAGGCAGGCAGAGTTTCTGGAACATATCCTAAACAAAAACCATTGTTAAGAAATTATGCAGCTGTGGGAAAATGATTTACAACAATGTGACTTAACCTCTTTGATTAAAGTTATATCATGAACAAACGATAGTTATGTATCATTATAAATGTGAACCTCACCTTTTAAATCAAACTCAGTACTAGCAACATGGTGGAAGTCCTTCTGTGTGGCCATACAAGTGAACATGTTGCCCATTGTCTTGTTCACAGTGATCAGAGAAAACACCTCATAGTGGTTTTCTCTGAGTAATATCTGTGGTTTTTCAGTAGCAACAGGTTCTCCATACTCATCCCTCCACTCCACTTCAGGTTTAGACGTTGCTCCAAGAACTACACATATCAGCTGGAAGTTGTCCTTTGTCATATTTTTTATGGTAACCATCGGTTTTGCAGCGACACCTATAAGAACACACATGGTGAGCAACAGAAAGCACCAGGTAGGAGGGAACAAACTACAGGCTGAATTTAATACTATAGCACTAGCCTGACCAACCCGCTGCTCTTTAATTAGTTTCATGCGGCTCTTCAGGAGCTTTCACATGGCATGGGTCAAATATACTTGGCTGGCATTGCCATTCATTCCCGCTTTGGCTATGACACGCTGACCAGGTAAGCCAGTTTGAGAGATGTCAGACAAGCGACAAGAGAATCTTTGGTGCGACATAATTTGCATTGTAAACAATTTCCGTCGTCATATTTGCTCTCAATATGGCAGGAAAAAAACACAGCCAAACAAAAATATTATGAAGAACATAGGACGTTTTTGACAGACTGGGAGAGTTTCTATTTTTTTGTTTAACATAATAACAAGCCGCTTATATGTCACAAAAAATTAGCGCATTTCAAAGCTTGAACTCTTCAGTGTCACTTCCACTCACTTCATCCTATCATCAATCAGGAATTTCCAAAAGGGACTAAACTTCACAAGCAAAGCAGGAGACCAGAAAAGCAGATGCAGTTTTTCCAAAAATTTACGAAACACTCTGAGATCGTAACGCTTGCATGTGTGTGTGAGACAGTGAACACAATGTTAACTGTTGAAAATAACTGCTATTATCATGTTGGTGTGGTTATTTTTAATAAATCTGGTTAAGCAGAGGATTGTGTGCGTGCACGTGCGCGCACGCATAATTAAGGAATGGGATGATGTTCATGTGTGTGTATGATGTGGCTCTTTGCAGTAACAAGAAAAAAAGTGGCTCTTAGTCTCTAGCTAGTTATTCCAATTAGATCCAAATTTCAAAGAAACTTAAATCTTTGTTTTACATTACTATTTCACAAATGTAAAAACTTTACAGTGAAAACATGCCCTGTTTCAAGACCTATAATCTTTAGATGAGGGCCAAATGTTTATGGAGTATCAATCTCGTTTCGGTCGATTTATAGCAAGATAATTATTCTTACCTGATTTTTTATTGTGAACGGAATGTTGGACATTCTCTTCACACATTAGCTTTAACTTATTAACGTTTACCTTTTTTTCTGACACAAATAAGAACAAAATAAAGAGTAATTCTTAAAAGAGTTTTTAATATTATAGTTGGATTTCCATGAGCCCTAATTTTAAAGACAGACCAGGAGAAATTAAAGGTGAGCTCTGAATTATCCGAAACGCTTCGTTCTTTCTGTGCCAACTGTGTGCTACAACTCAGCCACCAATTATTTTAAAATTTTTGATGAAAAAACATGAATGAGAATTTTGATAATTTCTGACCAAAAATTTTTCCAAGTCTGTCTTAAATTAAATAACAACAATCATATCTATAAATGCAGGTAATTCATTTGAAGATGTCCACTTATTGATGTTTATTTTGTTTTTTTTTTTATTTTTTATTTTGAATTACTCTATTCATCCCTCATCGGGGAAATTTGTTTGCTGCACTCCTTACACCGCAGCAGGCTGCCCTTCAACGGCGCCAATGGTGGGAGAAGTGGGGGCTAGGTGTCTTCTCCAAGGACCCTAGACGTGCTCTCCGTGGGACGCGAACCCGCGACCTTCCGGTCCGCGGGCGAACGCGCTAACCACGCGGTATTGGTATTATGGTGGTATTGCTGACTTTCTTGAAGTGAATGTGGTTTCCAGAGTGATTCATTTTTGCCAATATGATTAATTTGTGAAAGAAGCTGAGTTGCAACACACACACAGCATAGAATATTAAAATAACTCACCATTAACTTCTCCTGTCCTGTCTTGCAAAGCACGATCTGAAAAAAACATTTTTCTTAATTGTTCCATTATGAAATATTTTTTAAATTTTTTCTCATTATAGCTCTATGATGGAGATTCTAGATAAAGTTACATGAAGCTACCCACAACGTCCTGGTGTTATTATTTTTAGCTTTTCCTCCACCTCTTCCCTCCTCTCACTACAGATCACAATGTCATCTGCAAACATCATTGTCCATGGAGATTCCATCACCACAGCAAACAGCAAAAGACTCAGAGCAGATCCTTGGTGCAGTCCCACCCCCACACTGAACTCCTCTGTCTCACCTACAGCACACCTCACCACTGTGTTACAGCCCTCATACATGTTCTGCACTGCTCTAACATACTTCTCCGTCACACCAGACTTCCTCATACAATACCATAGTTCTTCTCTAGGTACCCTGTCATACGCTTTCTCTAGATCTACAAAGACACAGTGCAGCTCCCTCTGACCTTCCCTGTACTTCTCTATCAGCATCCTCAAGGCAAATACTGTTTTTGTAGTGCTCTTTTTAGGCATAAAACCATACTGCTGCTCACAAATTCTTACTTCAGACCTTAGCCTACCTTCGACAACTTTTCCCATAACTTCATCGTATTACTGATCAGTTTTATTCCTCTGTAGTTACCACAACTCTGCACATCTCCCTTGTTCTTAAAAATAGGATCCAGCACACCTCTTCTCCATTCATCCGGCATCTTCTCACTTTCTAATATCCCGTTAAACAGCTCAGTCAGAATCACTACTGCCACCTCACCTAAACACTTCCATACTTCTACAGGAATATCATCAGGACCGACAGCCTTCCCACTCTTCATCCTCTTCAGTGCCCTCTTTATTTCTTCCTTACTAATCCTAACCCACTTTCTGCTCCATTATGGTAACACCTTCTACACTTAACAGTTAAACTACAACAGCTCCCAGTAAATAAACTAGATTTTTCTCTGCTTGAATTTTTTTTTAAACCATCTGGGTTGAGGGAAGTCTGGACATCCTACTAAAGGTACAGCCCTCTTGACCCATTTTAAAATTAAAAAAATATATACAGTATATATTTTTAAATTGAGAGAGTGAGAATTTGTGAGCAGCAATATGGGTTTGTGCCAAAATACAGCACTACAGTTGTAATATCTGCTTTGAGAATGCTGATAGAGAAGTACGGAGAAGGTCAGAGACAGCTGCACTGTGTCTTTGTAGATCTAGTGAAAGTGTATGACATGGTGCCCAGAGAAGAACTATGGTATTGTATGAAGAAGTCTGGTGTGACAAAGTAGTATGTTAAAGCAGTGCAGGACATGTATGAGGGCTGTAAGACAGTAGTGAGGTGTAGGTGAGACAGAGCACCTATGAAAGGAGGTAGAACTGCATCAGGGATTTTCTCTGATTCTGTGTTGTTTGTGTAATAGAAATTTTATATTAAAGGGCCCATCTCATCCAAAAGTTACTTTCCAGAGTTTTCTACCTTGTAAGAGTGATGTCCGGGCCTTGTGTATGTCACCAAAGGGGTTTCTAGATTGATTTAGCCCGTTTTTCTCAAATTGCTGTGGATTTCTGGTACGCTCAGACAAAACAACGAATGAGCAGATGTCTAAAGTATGACGCGGCTGTCTAAAGTATGATGCATTTGACGTAGCCAGGATGGACTTCGCACACGTCCCCCTACGCAGCAAACCCTCCCTCCTCACCACCTGCCCGCCCTCCTCACCCGCCTCCACTCCGGCCTTACGGCCTCACAAACTCGCTTTCAACGTCTGATATACAGGCTGGTTCGCTGCTCTGCGTCTTTTTATGTTCTTGCTTGAAACACGGTTTTTGTAGCTATGTCTTCAAGGAGAAAGTGCGTTTTTGGTTGCGTTGGCCGGTCGAAGTTATTTTGCATGCTGACAGAAGAAGCGAGACATGCTAAATGGATGGAATTTATTTCTGGGAACACAAAGAAAAACGTCCCCAAAAATGTTTTTGTTTGCGACCTACACTTCACCGAAAGCTGCTTCAATAATTACGGATATTTCAAAGCTGGGCTTACAACGAAGGATAAGCTGACTCTGAATAAGGATGCTGTTCCCATGATAACAGTGCCCAGACTGCCCAGTGATGACGAGCGGAGACCGGTGAGTTAACAGCTTAGTCCCAATAAAGCTAAGAGATGGGCGGAGGAATAGCGTCTCAATGAGAGCAGAGGGCGGAGCTTGTACTTTCTCAGGACGGGCAGGGGGGGTGAGCAATACCCAGCACACATTTTGCGTGTGTATGTGCATAGGATACAATGTGAAAAGAGTTATTTTGCATGAGATGGGCCCTTTAAACAAGCATATTTAGCAAAAGATTTCAATTGATTGCTAAAATACTGGGCATTTTAGTTTCTCATAATGATGTAAAAATGATGCTGTGTTCAGCTTGTGTTTCTCTGTTATCTTGGATGCCAGGTGTCTTGGGAGTGTGAAAGCACAGACCAGCACCGTCCCCATGCCGCGTATCTTATTTGATTCCAATGCTGTGATCCCTCTAAACTTTAGTTCAACTCCAAAGGGGGAGGTAGGACCTTCGACACAGCAATGTTTAAAAAGTTTCTAGAATCAGAAACTTAGTCAGAGATCTCTCCAGCTCTTTACTTGCGCACTTCTGATCCATGCAAGGTGCCATGTCAGCAATTTTTACCAGACCGTAAACTTTCGGCCTTATATATTAACGTTTGCAGTAATATAGCCCGTAAAAGATGGTCTTTCTCTCCCTCTGCTTTCCTGCTGCACTGAGTGCTGCAAGTTGCTTCCAATGGTGGAACACCAGTTATTTAGACAGGAATAAAGGCTGGAATGGTTGGAGGAAAGTTTTAGGTGTGATGTGTGTTTCAGCTAAAATAAAAAGAAAAGTGGTGAGACCAGCCATGCTGTTTGGTCTAGAGACAGTGGCACTGAGGAAAATACAGGAAACGGAGATGGAGGTAGGAGAGATGAAGATGCTGAGGATCTCACTGGGAGTGACCAGGATGGACAGGATCAGGAATGAGTATATCAGAGGAACAGCACATGTTAGAGGTTTTGGAGATAAAGTCAGAGAGGCCAAACTGAAATGGTTTGAACATGTGCAGAGGAGAGAGAGAGACAGTACATCCGCAAGAGGATGCTGGGTTTGGAACCACTAAGCAGGAGGCGTAGAGGAAGAACAAAGAGCAGGTATACAGTATAGATGCAGTGCAGGAGGACAGGAAGATAGTAGTTGGTGTGACTGAATAGGATACAAGAGATGGGGTTAGATGGAAGAAACTGACTTACCGTGGTGACCCTTGAGGGGTAATACAGAAAGGAGAAGTAGAGACTTAGTATGTTATCTACCTTTAAACCTTTACAATTTATAAATAATTTAATTACAATTTTACTTATAAAGTACTTTTCATCCAGTTAATAGCACATAAATATAATACAACGCATGTATGTTCTCATAGCTTTCATATCAAAACAATTTTTATAAAGACAAAATCACATTACAGCCAAGATATTGTCTCACACACACTGACAACACGCAGGCACAACACTGCTTCACATTTTGTCCCACATAATTCACATCAAGTAAAATGCATAAAAAAACCCCTTACCTTTAACAAGAAGCTGAATAGTAGTTTCTTCACTGGATTTATGATAAGGTAGAATACATTTGTAAAATCCAGTGTCCTTAACTTTGGTGTTGTGAATCTTAATGGAGACATTTCCAAACTCCAGTTGTTCTGGGAAATATGAGACCCGTCCTTTAAACTTCTCATCTTGGCCTCTACGTCCATTGTTGTAATGAATACCATCAGAATAAAGAAAAACTTCTTCATCCCCTCTCTTCCAGTCAAAAGCATTTCCAAAAACATTGGTGCTGGCTGAACATGGCAGGATGACGTCACTACCTTCTGTAGCATTCACTGTCACCACTTGATTTACTAAAGACAGGATGAAAAAACAAACATTTTGTGATTTTCAAATCATATTCTATCCTATACTGGTTTCCACATTTATTTCTTTTTGGGTTAGCCCAAAAAATGCATAGTGTAAATAAAAATTGATTATAGAAAAATTAAATAATATTGTCATGTTTGTCTGTTTTTACAATCAGACCATTTTCTGAGGTAACAGGTTGAAGAGATGAAGAAGGTGGAAGATTTTAAGTACTTGGGATCAACAGTCCAGGGCAATAAAGAGTGTGGAAAAGAGGTGAAGAAGGGTGTGCAGGCAGGCTGGAACGGGTGGAGAAAAGTATCAGGTGTGATGTGTGACAGAAGAGTTTCAGCTAAAATGAAAGGAAAAGTGTTACAAAACTCTGGTGAGACCAGCCATGCTGATTGGTCTAGAAACAGTAGCACTGAAGAAAAGACAGGAAACAGAGATGGAGGTAGCAGAGATGAAGATGCTGAGGATCTGTCTGGGAGTGATCAGGATGGAGATTAAGTCAGAGAGGCCAGACTGAGATGGTTTGGACATGTGCAGAGGAGAGAGTACATCAGAAGAAGGATGCTGGATTTGGAGCCACCAGGAAAGAGTATTAGAGGGAGGCCAAAGAGGAGGTTTATGAACGCAATGAAGGAAGACATGAAGATAGTTAGCGTGACCGAAGAAAATGCAGCAGATTAGATTAGAAATGAGTACATCAGAGGAACAGCACATGTTAGAAGTTTTGGAGATAAATTCAGAGATGCCAGACTGAGATGGTTTGGACATGTGCAGAAGAGAGAGTACATTTGTGGAAGGATGCACGATTGAAAATCCATTTCATTAAAATATACTCCTGTTCTTTAAGTGTTGTTGTTATTAAGGATCTTACCTTGTTGGAATGCTGGTACAGTTTTCTGAAACAATAGAAAGAGAAAAGCTACACATTTTAAACACACTCTAGAAATCATTGCTGTTAGTCTCGCGTTAGCTAATAACAAAACTATTAGCAGCTCTTGCTACCAAGAAATGGATCAAATTAATCAAGGTAATGAGTAAAACGTAATTATGCAATTCGGATTAAAAACGTATTAAACACATAAATCTGCGCGCTAGAGATGTCAGGCATAAACTTCTGTTGTTCTTTTTTTTTTTCTTCTTCTTTTGGTTTGAGGCGTGAAGCACCAACACGGGTGTTGTTTTCCTATCACATCCGGCTAAATGTAGCAGGAAACACTGTCATTGGTCTTCCAACCAATGACAGTGTTCCTGACCACCGCCATCTTGGACCGGTCACCAGTGTTTAGTAGAAACGTAATCAGTCATTATTTTAGAGATACTGTCAAAATGTTCAAACTTTAGCTATGACAGAAATAAAAACACACAAATCAGTCAGTTTTATAATTTACATAGGGTTTAACAATATTTTAACACCTGAACATAATGTAAAATTTATATGTACATAAGTGCGCACAAACATGCATTTATTAAATGTATTATTTATTAACAATAAGCTCTAAAAAAACAGCGTGGATAGTTATTACCGTATGTTGGCGTGCTGGTTGCTAGGAGACAGAGGGGAATTAAAGGGCTTGACGCATGCGCTCAACGATCTTCTGTCATTATTTTTCTTAACACATGAACGAAGTAACAACGTAAAAATCTGATTCAACAATTTTTTTATTCATAAAAAAAACCCATTAATAATTCATTGCATATCCAGGTGTAAATGTTCCTAAATATTCTTCAAAACATTTTATTATTATTTGGACATAGATAACATAGACAAATATAAACATAATTAAAACATATACGTGCAGGAGGAGGATATTTCAGCCTCCACCGGGGAAAAAAAAAAAATCAAGTTGTACATACCTGTAGCTCTTTGCAAAAAAAAAAAAAAAAAATCAAAAACACTTATATTATATTACATTTTTAAAAAAAGCGACAACAATAAAATCTATTTACATAAAATAGACTTTCTCTAACAAATCTTAAATGATGTGTCTGATATGTTAACCAGAAACCAGATAGGCAAACCGGAACCACATATTACCAGGGGCAGATCCAGGATTTTCTAAAAGGGGGGCGGAAGTTGTGAGATCATTGACAAAGCCAGTATAGGGAAGTGTGAAAATATGGAGGAGATATGAAAAGATGGAAGCGATAGCTCAGTGGTAGAGTGGTGGAATGTTGCCCCTTGGACCGGAAATTCGCGGGATCGAATCCCACTGAGCTCATATCTAGGTGTACTTAGGGAAGACACCTAACACCCTGTTTATCGCCACCATTGTCGACGTCCAGATAGCCTGCTGCGGTGTAATGCAGCACACCAATTTCTTCGTTGAGGGATGTTTTAAGAATTAAGTTTTTTGGGAAAAAAAAGCTACAACAATACAATTGATTTACATTAAAGAGACTTTCTTTAACAAATATTAAATGATGTTTCTGATATGTAACCAGAAGCCAGATGGGCAAACTGGATCCACATATTACCAGATATATGGAGTGTAATATACATACATATATATTTCCAAAAGTATATATATATACAGTATATAATACTAAAGAAATATTACTAAGATTATAATACTCTTAGATACCTTTTAAAAATATATATATATATATAATATGTACAAATATTGTGTTATATATACATTGTAATAAGTACAAAATACATATAAATATTATACTTTGTATATTTATATATAAATATACACAATACCTTAAAAATAACATATAAATGACTAGTAATGTTTTATATGATTCATGTCAATAAAATGAGAGTGACTATAAATAATAAAGTCTAAAATAATAAATCAATAAAGTGACTTTAAACAGTATTTTTTAAAAAATGATTAAAGACCTTTTTGAGAGAATAACTTAATAACTTTGTCACATGGACCGTTATGGAAATGTCAAAAGGCCTTAAAACAGCTGCAGTTTATTCAAAATGTTGCTGCTCGAGTCTTGACAAGAACTAGAAAGTATGATCACATTAGTCCTGTGCTCAAGTCTCTGCACTGGCTTCCTGTGGCTCAGAGAATAGACTTTAAAGCTGCTCTGATTGTGTTTAAGTCTCTCCATGGTCTAGCACTAAAGTACATCTGTGATATTCTACTTTGTAGACGTCCTCATCTAGAACTCTGAGGACATATGGGACCGGCCTCCTGCTGGTGCCTAGAGTCAGGACTAAACATGGAGAAGCTGCATTTCAATTTTATGCTGCAAAAGTCTGGAACAAACTTCCAGAGGCCGTGAGACAGGCCTCTACTGTGACAATGTTTAAATCTAGGCTGAAAACAGTTCTGTTTAACTGTGCATTTGATTAATTACTCTTTTTATCTGTTTGAATTATTTTATTTATTTATTAAACTTTTTTATTTTATTTTTTTATGATTTTAATGCATTCTTTTTTTCCTTCTTGTGAAGCACTTTGAATTACATTTTGTATGAATTGTGCTATACAAATAAACTTGCCTTGGACTGAACAGAACCACCTACTGCTTAACGTGACAAAGACAAAAGAACTGGTGGTGGACCAAGGAGGAACAAGGAGCCGGTGACTCCTATCAACATCAGAGGGGCCAATGTGGATGAGGTATGATAATCATTTACTGTACTACACCATAATGATACTAATAATCAGACTGTATGTTCACAGGTCAGGGGTCATGTCTTTGAGTGAGAGCAGAATGAGATTCATGCAGTTCCATTTACATCTTTATTCCATTTCATTCAACAAACAAATAATTTTTTTTGTCCTGTCCCTCATATCAATGCTTGACTGAGCTTTGAAACTGTTTGATAAAATCAGAAATATTCTCTTATGTCTTTGTCAACATGTCAGCAAATTCACACATAATAACAGTTAAATGTAAATTATTCTTATTTTTCTTTTAAAAATCTGAGTCTGGATCACAACGATGAAAGTCGATGAAAGGTCATTGATGTTTATGAATGAAGGAAGAAAAAAAAACAGTAAATGTTAGCTGATTTAAATATCAAAGCAGATGAATTAACATTATTTTAACATATCATGTTCTATACACTTTATACATGCTGCTAATAAATTATTCAAGCCTACCACTTTTCAAACAAGTATACCAGAAAGAATAGAGCAGTGAATTATGGTAATACCAGCAACAATTTATCTGAAACTGATGGTTGTCGTGATCCCCTCACCTGCCACCAGAGGGAGCCCTGGACCCTCCTCATGACCCTGAATAGAGACACCTGAGGATGTTTAGTCAGATGACACTCACCTGTGGATCCTGGTGTTTACTTAAGGCAGTCTCCACTGACAGGCCCAGGCCCACATGGCTCCCTGATCACAAGTTTGAGATCTGTTATATCATTTGAAGTTTTGAATCCTGATTTAATCCTGTGCCCTTTGCCTTCCAGACTTACCTGACTTCAGTAAATAAATCCTGTTTTGTCCTGCATTTGGGTCCTCCTCATTCCAAATCACAACAATGGTAGACTTTTTGTTAAACAAAATTTAATTCAATTATATTTGTAGAGCCCAATATCACAAAACAATTGTCAATAGGCATCACATTGTAGATTCAAACTAAAGAGGAAAAAAAATGTGACTGCAAAGGTACACAAAATCAGTGATTTTCAAACCTGCTTAAACAAAAGCTACCTAAACAATTTCAGTGCTTTCCTGTCCCAAGATTCTGTTTAGGTGAGGAAAAATGAAGAAAGCTCACCAATTTTTTCAGCAGTTTGAAATCAATTTAGAAGACATCAAAAAGATTGTAAAAGATTGTACTGAAAGTCACCTTTAGTTAAAAAAAAAAAGATTAACGTTTACAATTTCCAACTTCAATCTGACTGAGACTGCAGTCAAAAACATAAAAATTGGTTAAGTTTCACTAATGCAATATTATACTGTAGGAGCAAAATTGAATCTAACTTGGATTTTGTGGTTAAAAAAAAAAAAAAACAGGATGATGATCATTTTCAACTTATTCCTCATCAAAGTAAACAATATTGGTGTAAAATTTAAAAAAACAACTTTTTAATTGTTCAGTTAACACGGTAAAACTTCAATGAATGTATAATCACTGTATTTAGAGCCTAAAATATTATTAAAACCATATACTGCAGGGGCAGATCCAGGGCTGGGGCGGTACTCATAGTATCCTTATGTGCAAAAGATACAATGAGAATAGAGTTATTTTTGTGGACGTAATCATTTAAAAATAAGACTTTAATTTAAAAACCAGATAGAATTAGACGGCCTAACATGCACATTAATATATGAACTAGCTAGCAGTATATCATCACTAGCAAATAGAAAAACAACATGAAAAGCACCTGACTCAATAAAAGTTTGCTGATCGTTAATAAAGTCCAAAATAATAACAATTCATTTGAACATCTACAAGCAAAATCTAAGTAAAATCATTCAAATAACTTTAATTCCAAAATCAACAAAAAATACTGCAAATAACTACGCAATAAAAGATTTATATTACAGCTGCCAACTAAGAATTTTTGGCCTTCTGCAGTGTTTGAAAATCAAAAATTTGCTAAACTGACTGAAATTCTTTTTGAGAAAGAATGCATTGCTTTTAGCAACTTCTTTTTTCGGCATTTCCGTTCAGGGGTCGCCACAGCAAGTCAGTTTCTTCCATCTAACCCTATCTGCTGCATCCTCTTTGGTCACACCAACTATCTTCATGTCTTCCTTCACTGTATCCATGAACCTCCTCTTTGGTCTTCCTCTAGCCCTCTTTCCTGGTGGTTCCAAATCCTGCATCCTTCTTCCGATGTGCTCTATCTCTCCTCTGCACACGTGCAAACCATCTCAGTCTGGCCTCTCTGACTTTATCTCCAAAACCTCTAACTTGTGCTGTTCCTCTGATCCTGTCCATCCTGGTCACTCCCAGAGAGATGCTCAGCATCTTCATCTCTGCTACCTCCATCTAATTCCTGTCGATCATTTAAATATCTACAAGAAGTTTGTTTATATATGTATTTTGTGTACTTTATTAGTGGTAAAAAAAATTATTTGTAACCAAATTGTCTTGAATAAGCGTGATGATTCATGTCTTTGAATGAGAGCAGAACGAGCGTCATGCAGTTTCATTTTTAACTTGACCACATCACCGGTGTCAACACATAAAAACCTTTTCACTGTCCTTCTTTTTAAAACTTGGCTTTGAAACTGTCTCATAAAACCAACAATGCCTTCGTATTTCTTTGTCTCTTCTTTGTCAAATTCACACAGTAGATGTAAAACATAAATGATGCTTGAAACATGAAATATGTTTCTTTGAAAGTTAAGTCTGTCATATGGTTGGAGCGGGATTGTAGGTTGTTGATGCTTGTGAACCTGCAGAAAAACAAGATTTATTTTTAAGTTAAAATGAAATAAAATATTGGGGTAGATAAAAAACCAAATGGAAAACTACTTTTATGTTCCATACTATGCATTGCATATACATTGGGAATAAATTATTCAAACTTACCACTTTTGTATTTCCAAACTAGTAAACCAGAGACAATAGCACCAAAAAAAAGACAACAAAGACATGCGAAAACAACCCATCCAGTAGGAAACTCTGAAACTAACAAAAGAAAGTTATTGTGAAATAAATCCTGTGGTGAAACAGTAAAATATTCCAATATCAACCTGACAAAAAAAGGTTATTTGTTCTTTTGAAAAATCCAGGCTTTAATATCAAGTAAGCTCCTATTTGATTTCAATATAGCAATTTAGTTATGGCGAATATTTCTATCTCAATTCGGCCTCTTCAGATTTAACTTCCTTTATTCTGCTTAGATTAAGTTGGTTGGTACATATTTAAAGAATAGGACAAAACATCTTAAAAGAAAATAGCAAATTCATTCAATTCAATACAAGTTATTCTACTTTTCCTCTATAGATTGAACAATCTGAGTTTATTCTAAAACATGTAAGTACGGTAAGTGAATATTTTGATGGAAGATAAAAAAAAAATTAAAATTCCAATTTGCCCGCTAGATGTCGTTATTGTCTCATTTTTAAAAAATTCTGAAGCGATGACGTCATCATTGAACACAATTCAGAAAGTTTATGCTTTAACTCACAAGACAATGACCACGTGATTAAAAATAAACTGTATAAATATTTGTTTAAAATGATTAAACAATATAATTGTTAATCAGCCTTGAAAATATTCAAGTTAATTCTAAACCTAAAGGTTGAATTAAAAATTGCGACCTAAACAAAATCTATTTCAGAGGTTCAATAAGTATTAAAAATTTTACCATGCCAAACAAATGTGAATGTACAGTAAAATCTTTAATTAATATAAAGCAATATATCAATCATAATAATTTGATACATAAAAGTAATCTTATATGAATGCATTTGTTTGAAGGATACAAATAAATTCAAGTTTTTTTTTTTTTTTTAAGTGTAACATTCAGCTTCAGATATTTTACATACTTTGATTTCTATTTGTGGCGGCTAAAGATTTTATCAACTTAAATTTGAGAGTTTAGGTAATCTAAAATAGACCAAAACTAAATTAGAAGCTGGCAGAAACAACCAGGATGATAAATTCAGAAATAATCTTTAAATTATTTGATGCAAATTAAAAACAAACTCAGTCTAGTGACGTAGAAAATTTTACAACTGTGATGAGTAAAGTTTTTAAATGATACAGACTGTTTGAGAACTTTCACTAATGTAGAGTGTGACACATTTTTGAGGAACAAAACTTATGTTATTGGATTTTGTAGCAAAAAAGGTAAAGATACCCATTTTCAACTTTTTTGCATCAAAATCAACAGTCTTTCTGTGTAAAGAGAAGCATCGTAATAGTTTTTTACATTCAACTAATGTGTAGTAATTGTATTTATTATTTCTGACTGGATTAGAAATGCGAATCTGAAAAAAAAAAAAACAGGTTTCAGTTTTAATTCATTTTTTTCTGAGTTTCTCTGATATCCAGCTGCTGTTTCTATGGAAACATGTGGAAACGGGATTGTATAGATTCATTGTTTTAACCACTCATCTGATTTTACCTGAACACTCTCACTTATTATAAATCAGCTGCAGAATCTTATTAAAGTCTAGAACTTTCAATCTTCTTTGCAAGTTCAACAATATTGAAATTATTTAAATGACACTGTTTTGCAGAGTGTGAAAATATGGGATGGATATGAAAAAGGGGGAGGCAATAGCTGAGTGGTAGAATGGTTGCTCTTGAACCAGAAGTTTACCCAGGCTAATCCCACTGAGCTCATGTCTAAATGTCCTTGGAGAAGACACCTTATCCCCCGGTATCTCCACCATTGGCGCCGTCCTGGCAGCCTGCTGTGGTGTAATGTAGCACTAAAATTTTCCCGTTGAGAGATGAATTAAGTATGTAAAAATCTAAAAAATTAAGGCTTTCATTTATCAAGCAGTAATAAATATTACCCAGACACCTTTCTTCAAAGTGACTAGCAGAGTTAAATAGTTGAGCAATGAAACTGAATTGATTAGAACATTTATTAAAATATTTTTAGAGAGAATTTAATCTGGCTCTTTATTTATTAAATTATTACTTTATTAAAGTAATCAATGAAATCAAAACTAAGTTTAGCAAAAATTGTTTCCTGTTTAACAAGTTTTTTTATGCTTCATGTGCAGTGTGTCACATATCTATACAAACATTTAGCTTAATAAAAACAGATCAGATCTTTATCTCATCCTGAAAACAGACTGAACACATCAACTGTCTCACTAATAACTGCTGAAGTCACCACAGAACCATTACATTAAGCATCGGGTCTCAATGGAAACCAACAGTGTGTTTATGGTAAGTTTAAAGTAGAAGTAAGATGTAGGATGGGTTCAGTTTGTTTGATGGATGTGATGTTGGATTCCTCTATAACACACAAAGAAAGGAATTTATACCGGTTGATTGGAGTTATGATAAACACACAGGTAAATCATACTGAACAAGGAGCTGAAAATCAAAAAAATATTCAACAGAATACAAACTCACCATGATGGATAGCCAAGATTTCTTCAGAAAAACTCTGACCACAGATTTTATTCTGCTTTGCAACACATCTAAAGGAATCTTTCTTGGTCACAGCAGCAGAGATGGAGATGTTGTAGTGGTTTCCAATAATAGTGATCTCTGGTTTATCAGCAGGAACAATGTTTTCATCACTGTCCCAAATCTCTACTTCAGGTTGGTGAGAAACTCCTGACATTACACACCTCAGGTACGTCTTTCCGTTTCTTTCATAATTTGAAAAAGTTGGTTTTGGACAGGCACCTGGAACCAGATAAAGACCAAAGAGAAAGAAGATACATATATGAAAGCAAAGACTGGAACTTTTTTAGAGTTTTAAATTATACAGCTCGGAAAACCCCCAGTAATTCATTAATTTAAAAAAAACAGAAAATACAATTGGAACCATCTTCCAGGTTCCAACACATAACTTGGTCATTTCCCCACAAGTAAAAAGGAAAGTTCAATCAAAATGTTGTGAGTTATCAGCAGTGATCTCAGAGACAAAGTTTCTGAATGAAAATCCTTCCTCATTATGAACCAAACAGACTGATATGATCACTAATCTTAACATCTCACACTTTTCTTTCCTCACCAGTAAAACCACAAAGAGATGATGTAATCCAATACAAAAATGACAACTATCGTGTGTGATAAACAGTCATGAAGCTTCAGTATTTTCAGCATCTGTTTCTAAATATTAAAAACACTGATACAGAGAAGTTTGAAGTTTTCCAGTTACAGTGTGTCTGCAGACTAAAAGAAAAGACTATAATTAATCAGCTATGTGAATAAAATAATCAGATGCACTCTCATAATTTCAACTTACACTCTTTTTTCTTATATGTATGTTTTTTTTAATCATTAAATGATGAAGCGGTCATGCTTTGTTTTATAAAAGAACAGTGAGGATACACACTTCTACTTCTATCATTTTATTGCTAAACTTCTGCATACGTACCGTACATTTAGATATTTTTTAAATAGTAACATTGTTAAAGATTAATTTGTAGTGTCAGGACTTAGTAGACTGAGTTAAGGTTATGATTTTAATGTCACCACTAGTACAAACTAATAGGATTAAAGCAGCACAAAAGAATCCATATTTTAATCCAGTTGGATCTTCTTTGCTTCTACACTAATCATACAGTAATTAAACTACATCAATAAATGTAGAAAGGCTCATTTAATTATTTAACTGAAGCAGTGTCTGTAATTAAAGTAATTATATCAGACCCAGTAAGCTGATAAATAAACTTATAAAATAAAATCCACGGCCATGAATACATGATAAACCTGTGATAGAGGATGTAGATCCTGTAGCACTCACAATAGTATTTTATACACTTTGACAGAACTGTCTTCACCAGACACACACAGAAGGGAGAATTAGTACATCTTAACATACATATAAAACAAGATGGGACAAGCTGTCATCATATATCTGCTCAAAGTTCAAACTTCTAAAGAATAGCTTTGGTCTCTGATCCAGCTGAAGGGTGGGGTTTTAGGTAAGCTGAGTCAAGGAAGAGGGGTTTTGACATTTTTTGGATACTGGTCCTGATACAATCTGTAGTTCTGGATGAGACTGGAGTTTCTTATCCCATTGGCTGGTTTTAAACAGAATATTTCTGAGATTCTAGTCTCCATCTTTCTTGTGCATTGTCGTCGGAAGGGATGTAACTGAGATTTAATATTTATTTTAACATTTATTTCTCAGAATTTTTTGTTTCTCATGTGATTTTTTGTGATTATTTTTAGAATGATTAAATATTAATTTATACATACACTATTTTTATTGTTGCCTTTCCTATTTCACTCAGGACATCCTTGTAAAAGAGGTTAATATCTCAATAAATAATTTGCTAGTTAAATAGATATAAAATAAATGAACCCAAGAAAAGACAGGCCTACAATACAGGAACAAATAGCAAAAAGAGGGACACAAATTACTATGAAAAAACAAAACAATATGTTTTTCCTGAAACTGGTGATGTGTAAAACTAGAAGCTGCTAATAAATCTAAAGCTGGACTTTTAGAAATTTGATGTAACATTTCATTTTTACTTAACACAACATGTGAATACATCTATAACCTACACATAATAATCTCAACTCATGGATGCTTTATGATAAACCTTTCAGAGTTTCTGTTTAAATTTTCAGTGACTTCGCAATCTTTTAAAAAAAAAAAAAAACAACAAAAAAAAAATTTCTGTTTTCGTCATTATTTTTGGTTCTCTTAATTTCTAATATCATTTTGATATTTTTTTATATTTTGTTATGTTGTGTGGGAGAGGGAATGAGGAGGATCCAAATGCAGGTTTAACAGTTTATTAAGTGTTGAACAAAGGAATCCACAGCAGAGAGATAACGGCTTCAGGCAGTGCTGGATGGCCAAGAGGAAGGGCTGAAAGTTCCTGTGAGGAGAATAAGAAAATTAGTCTGATATCAAAATTTGACTCAGCTTAGAGGTGGTCAGTTTACCACTAGAATCGTTGAAGACCTGACAGAGACTGTGGGTGACACCAGGTCTTTTATAGCCACCGGTAAGTCTGTGCAGCTGGGAGCAATCAGCCAATCCTCCCGTTAGAAGCCATCCAGCACCTGTGAGTTTTGGGGGAGAAAAAAAAACAAACAAGCAGGCCTAAAAGGCCTCACACCACAGTACCCCCCCCCTCTACGGACGCCACCTGGCGGACCACCAGGCCTGTCCGGAAAGCGGCGGTGAAAGTCCCGGACCAAGCCAGGGTCCAGGATCGCTGAACGGGGCACCCAGCACCGTTCCTCCGGGCCATAACCCTCCCAGTCCACGAGGTACTGTAGACCCCGACCTCGGCGACGAACATCCAAAAAACGGTTGACCGTGTACGCATCCGAGCCGTCGACAAGGCGAGGAGGTGGAGGGGGAGCAGAAGGAGGCTGGAGGGGACTGGTAGAAACCGGTTTGATCTGAGAGACGTGGAACACAGGATGTACCTTCATGGAAGAGGGCAGGGCGAGCTTTACCGAGACCGGGTTGACCAGCCGCAGGATCCGGAAAGGGCCAATGAAGCGGGGTGAAAGCTTGCGAGACTCTGCCCTGAGGGGAATGTTCCTGGTAGACAGAAGGACAGACTGACCAACCTGATATGCTGGGGCTGGCTGACGGTGGCGATTAGCTTGGCGCCGAGCCCGGCCGCAGGCCTGTTGGAGGGCCCTCCTAGTTTTCCTCCAGATCCGACGACACCGTCTGATATGGAGCTGCACCGAAGGGACGGCCAGCTCCAGTTCCTGATCCGGGAACAATGGGGGTTGGTAACCCAGAGAAGCCTCGAACGGGGACAATCCTGTGGAGGAACTAACTTGGGAATTATGGGCATACTCAATCCACGGGAGATGAGACGACCACGTGGACTGGGCAGAGGCCAACACGCACCGTAATGTGGATTCCAGGTGTTGGTTAGCCCGCTCCGACTGGCCGTTGGATTGGGGGTGGAAGCCAGATGACAAGCTGACGGAAGCCCCCAGCGCCTTACAGAAGGACTTCCAAACAGCTGATGTGAATTGCGGACCCCGGTCAGAGACTATGTCCAGAGGGATACCATGCAGACGGAACACATGGGTCACCATGAGCTGGGCAGTCTCCAAGGCTGAAGGGAGTTTAGGAAGAGGCACCAGATGTACAGCTTTGGAGAATCGGTCCACAATCGTGACCACAACAGTGTTACCTTCTGAGGGAGGGAGTCCGGTCACAAAGTCCAGTGCGATATGGGACCAGGGACGACTGGGAACCGGTAGGGGATGGAGCAGCCCCGCAGGAGGACGATGAGGGACCTTGCCCCGGGAACAGGCAGAACAGGCAGCGACAAAATTCCTAGTGTCTGCCTCCATCGTTGGCCACCAGAACCGCCGCTGAAGAAGCGCCATTGTAGGGCGAATCCCAGGGTGACAGGACCACCGGGATGCATGTGCCCATAGGAGAACCTGGGAGCGGGCAGAGGATGGCACATACGAACGGTTAGCTGGGCCAGTACCTGGGTCCGGATCATGCTGCAGACCATCCCTTATTGCAGTCTCGATCTCCCAAGTGATTGCCCCAATGACGCAGGAGGGGGGTAGAATGGGCTCCGGCTCCGATCTGGACTGATGACAGTCATGCAGGCGGGAGAGGGCGTCAGGTTTGGTATTGCGGTTGCCCGGCCTGTAAGTGAGGGTGAAATTAAAGCGTGTAAAGAACAGCTGCCACCGGGCCTGTCGAGAGTTGAGTCTCTTAGCTGCTTGGATGTAAGCGAGGTTTTTGTGGTCTGTCCAGACCACGAATGGGTGTTCTGCGCCCTCGAGCCAGTGCCTCCATTCCTCGAGTGCCAGTTTGACTGCGAGCAGTTCTCTATTCCCCACATCGTAGTTTTGTTCAGCTGCAGAGAGACGCTTAGAGAAAAAGGCACAGGGATGGAGTTTGCCATCCTCCTGATGGTATTGGGACAGCACAGCACCCACCCCTGAATCCGAGGCGTCCACCTCCACAATAAACTGCCTCAAGGGGTCGGGCTGGACCAGAATGGGGGCCGAGGTAAACCTCTTTTTAAGCTCAGTGAATGCACCCTCTGCTTGGGGAGACCAAACGAACGGTCTGGCTGTGGAAGTAAGCTGGGTAAGGGGAAGAGCTACCTGACTGTAATTGCGAATGAAACGCCTGTAAAAATTTGCGAAACCCAGAAATTGTTGTAGTTTGCGACGGGTGTTGGGTCGAGGCCACTCAGCCACCGCGCTAACTTTTTCGGGGTCCGGGCAAACCTGCCCAGCGTGTACAATAAAACCAAGGAAGTTGACGGACTGAGAATGGAACTCGCACTTCTCAGCCTTTACAAACAGACGATTCTCAAGGAGTCGCTGGAGTACCGCATGGACATGGACGATGTGCTCCTCAACAGTGGGCGAAAAAATAAGAATGTCGTCCAGATAAACAAAGACAAAACGATTAAGGAAGTCACGCAGAACATCGTTAATGAATGCCTGGAAGACTGCGGGAGCGTTAGTTAACCCGAAAGGCATGACCAAGTATTCGAATTGGCCCAGGTGGGTGTTGAACGCCGTCTTCCACTCGTCCCCCTCCCGCATTCGGACGAGATGGAAGGCGCAACGCAGATCGAGTTTTGTAAAGACCCGGGCTCCCTGAAGTAGCTCGAACGCCGAATTAATGAGGGGCAACGGGTATTTGTTGCGAACGGTGATGTTATTAAGACCCCGATAATCGACGCACGGACGGAGGGAACCATCCTTCTTACCCACAAAAAAGGACCCCGCTGCTATGGGTGCCGAGGAAGGGCGGATAAGCCCCGACGCCAGGGACTCATTGATGTACTTCTCCATCGCCCCCCTCTCTGGAGCAGACAGATTGTACAGGCGACTGGCGGGTAAGGTTGCCCCAGGGAGGAGGTCGATGGCGCAATCATATGGCCGATGAGGCGGGAGAGATTGTGCCCTCTCCTTACTGAAGACCTCTTTGAGGTCATGATACTCTGCCGGGATAGACGCAACGTCCACCGGGTCGATTGAGCCTACCGTGTCAGAAGAGACGGTTGTCACGGCAGATTGGAGGCAAGTTGCATGGCACTGATTGCTCCACCCGACGATACGCCGGTTTTGCCAGTCGACCTGTGGATTGTGCAACCTAAGCCAGGGGAAACCTAACACAAGGGGTGAGCCGGGTGAAGAAATAACGTTAAACGAAAGGTGCTCACGGTGATTACCCGATACCACCATCTCCAACGGGGAGGACTGGTGGGTCACCCTGGTGATAACGTGTCCATCGATCGCCGTGGCATTAATGGGTTCTCCGAGTGGTTGGGACTGGAATCCACACTGACGGAGAAAATCTGCGTCGATGAAGTTGCCGTCGGCCCCGGAATCCACCAACGCTTCGACCGGAAAAGAAGAGGAACAACCAGAGGTTAGTGTCACAAGAATCATAAGCCTAGGGGTACCATGACATCTAGTTGTGCCCACCCGTAACCCTAGGTCTACCGGTGGGCCCCGTCTTTTGGGCGACAAGGGCAAGCTGAGAGTAAGTGACTTCTCGACCCGCAATAGAGACACCTCCCTTCTTTTAGTCTAACCTCTCTTTCCTTTTTGGTTAGATGCATCTGTCCCAACTGCATTGGTTCTGTGGAAGGCTGCTCAGCCTCTTGTGGAACAGATGCAAATGCCCTAGGTGGGGGGCAGACCGAGGAAGGCTGTCGATGGCTGTGAACTGGAGTAGGGTGTAGGGCCCGGGTGGTATTTTCATATCGTTTCTCTCTTTGACGATTGTCTAACTGTATTGCCAGCGAAATGAGTTCCTCCAATGTGGATGGGGTCCCCCTGCCAGCTAGCTCATCCTTCAGAGGATCATTCAGGGCATTTAGGAACACCCCTCTTAGTGCCTTCTGTCCCCAGCCAGCCTCTACTGCTAGGGTCCAGAATGAGATGGAGAACTCCGCCACAGATAGAGTTCCCTGGGAAAGGTGGAGTAGACGCTGGGAGGCATCTCCAGCCCGGTCCGGCACCTCGAACATGGTTCTGAATAAACTCAGAAAATCAGATGTTGAGCGATCAGCCAGGGGGGCTGCCGCGTCTTCGGCCTCGGCCCACTCCAGTGCCCTGCCCCGAAGAAGACCCACAATGTACAAATTCTTAACTTTGTCTGATTCGAAAGTCCGCGGTCTTAGAGCAAAGACATTTGAACACTGCAAGAGGAACCCACGACATTTCCCCAGGGTTCCATGGAAAGGTTCCGGGTCCGTAATATGGTGGTCCATGAGTGGGCTGGGCATAGCTGAAGGAGGTGCCGAGGCTGTGGACAGAAAAAGAGAACTTAGAATATTTACTTTGTCTGTTAAAGCCTGTAACTGTGTTTTTAATTGAGTATTTTCGTCCATAAGGGCCTTTATGGCCTGTTGTTGTTGTCCCAGGAATATTCCTTGTCGGGTCAGAATCTCTGACACTGAGGGTGATGCAGAACCCGCTGGATCCATTCTGGTCAGGTCTTCTGTTGTGTGGGAGAGGGAATGAGGAGGATCCAAATGCAGGTTTAACAGTTTATTAAGTGTTGAACAAAGGAATCCACAGCAGAGAGATAACGGCTTCAGGCAGTGCTGGATGGCCAAGAGGAAGGGCTGAAAGTTCCTGTGAGGAGAATAAGAAAATTAGTCTGATATCAAAATTTGACTCAGCTTAGAGGTGGTCAGTTTACCACTAGAATCGTTGAAGACCTGACAGAGACTGTGGGTGACACCAGGTCTTTTATAGCCACCGGTAAGTCTGTGCAGCTGGGAGCAATCAGCCAATCCTCCCGTTAGAAGCCATCCAGCACCTGTGAGTTTTGGGGGAGAAAAAAAAACAAACAAGCAGGCCTAAAAGGCCTCACACCACAGTTATCGCCACAATACTTTTCTTTTTCCGAGTAGATGTGACAAATCTCAAGCAATTCTGATCTAGTGTAAAACTTTTATTAAATTTATGTCCATGTCACTGACCGGGAGCTCAGTGATTGATGATTTCCTTTGTGATTTATACAAAGTTAATTAAGTCCATTCAAAATAGCCTAAAAAAACAAACAAAACAAAAACACCAAATAACAGCTTCCCCAGCTCTACCATGAACACTGGGAACAGAGCTGAATTGCTTCAGTATAAGATCATCAAGAGCACAAGAGAGAAGGTGTATCATTCAGAAAGAATGCTTCACTGTCTATCTTGTCTATCCTTTAAGCATACCACGAAGCCAAAATACTTACTTTTCAACAAGTTTGTACTGTAATGTATTAAACTGAAACAAACTAACATATTAGGTTAATTGGGTGTTAACTAAATAGAAACTCACCAAAAGTGAAGGCCAGTGTGTCATCAGAAACAACCCGATGACAGATTTTATTCTGCTTTGCAGCACATCTGAAGTAATCTTTCTTGGTGACAGCAGCAGAGAGGGTGAGGTTGTAGTAGTCTCCATTTTTAGTGACCTCTGGCTCATCAGCAGGAACAATGTTTCCATTACTGTCCAGAATCTCCACCTCAGGTTGTGGAAAAGCACCCAGAGTGGTGCACTTCAGGAGAATCTTTTCATCTCTGTCATATACTTTTATTGTTGGCTTTGGGCATGCACCTGTGAACAAAATTACATAAAATACCTATAAATACTAATAAATTTCAAGTAAAATAAATTTACAGAAAATAAGGACTTTGATAAAAAAAGAACTTGGCAGAAAGTTTTTCCTACAAAATGATTTCATTCTGTTATTTTTTAACTTCGATCCAGCCCAGTTTTTCCTGTTTTGAACACATAAAAATTTCATTCATTTAACATTTCTTGAGACATAAAACTTTATGCATAAAGTTGTGAATTTAAGACCAAAAATTTATAAAGCTCAATTTTGTCTCTGTTGAAGTCCTGTTTCAGGTTCATCATGAAGCAGTGTTTTCTAAGCCAAAATCTTTAGGCACACCACCAACTAAAAATAATAAAAAACGACTTACTATAGCTGTCTAAATTAACAATATAGTAATTCTCACCAAAGAGTCCTGAATCGGAATCAACTCAACTCATCAAAACCTATTTTACAATCTTTTATAATTATTCTTTCAAACAAAAAATGCCATTCAGTAATACAACTGGAACCTGAGATGTAACAACAATGTGTCTATAACTTTAAATGTAAAGAGGTCCTTCCTAGCTGTTAGAACCTAGAAAACTCCGGTATTTTGCTAAATCTAATTCTGTCTGAAGTTATTACTGTTCCACACTGAAAAACATTAATATATTAATATATGTATTATATGACCAGTGCACACAGCAAAGAAAGACAGGCGATAATAAAGCAGATAAAACTGGAGTGTTTGCTTCATAGGCAATGCCAGTTTCTTTTCTGAACAGGGTGTCACACAGTTTCAACAGGTCAGCTATGGATATTTACAAGTTAAAAGATCAACCAACACTTTTAAAAAGTCAAATATTTATGTGTAAACATTGTAGATGCCAAATAAATAATCTTATTTACAGTATTGAAGTAATGCCAAATAATGCTTCAATTTAAATGATTTACTTGGTCAAAAGTCATTTCTTATGCGCCGGTCGGAGGAGTATGTAGTCGCGTTATTCTCCTGTCCTGCACTGCATTTGCTCTTTTACCCACAAAACCACATTTTTATTGGACTTTCTGCACTGAGTATATTTTTTGTTACTTTTCTTCCGGAGAATTCTCTTTTTTTTTTTTACCCCAGCCATCATGTCTAAACCTAAATCCTCAAAAAAAAAAACCTCTGAGATGGAAGCTGATGCGCCACTTAGCAGGGCCGACATTATAGCGCTGCTAGCAGAACACCGAGCAGCGCTTATAAGCGGAGCTAAAAGCCACTTTTCTTGACACGGTCAACAGCAAACTGGACGCGCTCCAGAAGGAATCAGACAGACATGGTGAGCGCCTGACATCCCTGGAGGAAAATGCCAACACAGTTGATCTCCGGGTAGCCAAGCTCGAAGCTACGTGTTCCACGCTACAGGATGCTAACGATAAGCTAAGAGCTAAGCTAGCGGACTTAGAAGGGAGACAGAGGCGTTCTAATGTGCGTTTGGTGGGTCTTCCAGAAGGCATCGAGGGTCCCCAGCCGTCCAAATTTTTTGCTCAACTACTTCAAGATGCCTTTGGTCCGGAAATTTTTCCTACTCTGCCTGAGTTAGACCGAGCCCATCGCAGCTTAGCTCCCAAACCGGGCCCTGGGGGAAGACCGCGGCCTGTCAACATTCGTTTTCACTGGTACCAAAATAAAGAGCTGCTGATCCGAGAAGCCAGAAAGCGGAGAGAGGTGAAGTACCAGGATAAGGCGCTCAGGGTGTACGAGGACTACAGCCCTGAAGTGATAGAGCACCTATTTTTGGGCTGTGCACAATAGTTGGACATACCCAAATGCCATTGCTCATTACAGCAGCATCTTTCAAGTCACATGCTTGTACTATACATCAAAATAAAGCTTAGACCTTCTAGTTTCTGTAGATATGTACATGAAGAGTGTCAGAATTTCAGAGCCTATCCTACAGTAGTTCAAACATAAAAAAAAATTGTAGAATTTTAGCCTCGCCTAATTTTTTTCATTTTCCAATGTCCCTAGCCAAGACATACTTCTTAGTAGGCATAATTCCTTCCATTTGTATGACAAAAATCTTGTTGACAACAACTGTGTAAAGTTTCAGATCTCTAGGTACAAGTGTTTTTGACCTATTGACCTTTTACTATAAAAAGTGTCCATTCGGCACAAGCTGTCCAAATCTGTGCCAAAATGTGCCAAAGTGAATTTTTGCCATCCTATCACTTTTTTAGTCATAAAAAATGCATATTAGTGTTTCTGTGACTTTGAATGCCCCCCACAGATATTTTTTTTTCATAATTTTTTAAATGTATATTTTAATATTTTTTACTGTAATTATACATTTTTCCATAAAAATCATGCACAAGAAATGAAATATACAACTGGATAAATGATCTGTTGTGTATGACAACAACTGTGTAAAGTTTCAGATCTCTAGGTACAAAAGTTTTTGATTTATTGACCTTTTAGTATAAAAATGTCCAATCTGAACAAGCAACAAATTGAATTTTTGCCATTTTATCACCTGTTTAGTCATAAAAAATGCATATTAGTGTTTCTGTGACTTTAAAAACCTCCCACAGATCTTTTTTTTTTCCTTTTTTTTTATTATTTTTTTTTTATTTACATAATTTTTGCTGTAATTATATTTTTTTTTTCATAAAAATCATGCACAATAAAATTTTTTCGGATAAAAAATATGCTCCAAAACCCCAGAAATATAGTTTGCCAAAAGAAAAGTTGAAAATAAACTAGAAAATCTTACAATCTGTGATCAACTCACTCACTCAGTGTCTGCTCCTCATTCGCGGCATGACGCACAAAGATGGCGCCGTTTGTTTTGATAAAATTTCCGTTACGCAGCTGAATAACAAGCGATTGGATTGATCCGGTTTTGGACCAATTCCCTCGTTTTGAAGGTGGAAGTATCAGCTTTCTTTATTGGCTAATCATATATTTTTAAGTGACGTCGTTAGCGAGCTAGCACCTGACAAGCTAACGGTGCTATTAGCTGAAGGAGAAGCGCTTGATTCATTCAAAGCCTTGTAAAAAACAAACCCTTCATCGGAATATTTTGCGAACGGTCTCATTTTGTAGATAACTTCGTGAAGAAAAGAAACATACCCAGGATGAACTTAAAAACACAGCTTGGCAGTTACTATGGAGATTGGAACGTGACTGCTACGATTTCTCGCAGAAAAAAAATCACGTTTTCTGGAGTTTTTCTCCAAACTGGTTTACTTTTGAGAAAATACAATTTTATATAGTTATTCTGTGGATTGTTACGGACAAAATGAGACCAATCACATGAAGATCGAACCCGTCTCAGCCCATTACGACTGGATCATAGGTGAGAAATGCTCTCCAAACAGTTTGATTTTGTTTACGAATAGTTTGCTATTTCTTCTTGAAACTAGTGAAAACATAAGAATGGATGCTATGATCGTTTTTTTGACAGTCTAAGCTTTAAAATGAGGTATAACTTAGTGGAGTTGAACTAAGGATAAGTGTCTTTATGAGTGAAAAAAAAACCAAAAACCCACAAGCGTCCCGTCCCCGGGTCGGTGGGAGTTAAGAAGTTAAAGCTGTTATGTTCGACATCTACCAGAGGGGCTTCCGGCCAGCTCTGCTCTATCCAGCACGGTTGAGAATCATCAAACCAGAAGGTACCCGGGTCATGTTCGGTTCTGTGGCCGAGGCTGAGAAGTTTGTGGAGGAAGCTGGATGACTTTAAATGGACTACTTTAAGGTGACTTATGGGGAAGTCCCTATGCTAAATCATTTAGTAGATCCATGTTCAGAGGTTACTATGGGTAGCTTAAAAATGCACTTTGTGACATGAAGGTTTTTTTGTTTGTTTGTTTATTACAGACATATTTACATATATACCTATTTTCTGGTTTTGTGTGTTTTATATTACATTCTATTTGACTAGTTATGCATATGTAGTGGGGCTGGGTTTAGTTTAGTATGGAAGGTTTGTCTTTAGATAAGGTAGGTGTGCTGTGTTTATTTACAGCTAGTTTCACCTGGTGGTTTGGGGGTTTTTTTGGGCCTGGGTGCGGGTGGGAAGGTTTTTTTTGGGGGGGTTTGCTGCCAGTGCTACCACTTAATAATAATGCTCTTTGCTTTACTTTTCTCTGTCAGTCAGGATACAAACCATTTTCTAAAACGTTCTTCAGTATGTTTGGTGATCATTTATTCCATTTTTGGCAACACAAACTGTGATGACTGGTTCCATTAACATTGTCACCAGGAATGTAAAGGGCTTAAACCACCCTGTTAAGAGAAAAAAGGCTCTGACACACTTAAAAAACATGGCTGCGGATGTAATTTTCCTCCAAGAAACCCATCTCAAAATCTCAGACCATAAATGGTTAAAATGTGGGTGGGTGGGGCAGCTTTTTCACTGTTCCTTTCAGGGGAAGGCTAGAGGGACTGCAATGTTGATAAGGAAAAAAATTTCCTTTACCTATTCGTCTGTCCTTGCTGATCCAGCTGGCAGGTACATCATAGTCACTGGTTCACTGTATAATATTGATGTCATTTTGGTCAATATCTATGCCCCCAATTGCGATGATCCCCCTTTCTTTTCACGTGTTTTTGGGCAGATACCATGCCTTTATACGCATTTGCTCATTATGGGAGGAGATTTTAATTTATGCCTGAACCCTGGGCTGGACAGATCATCTGTGAGACCTGGATACTCTCCACCTTAGTCTGTTATGTATGTACAATCATTCCTCTCCACTTATGGTGTTTTAGACATCTGGCGTTTTTTGCACCCACAGGAAAGGCAGTACTCTTTCTTTTACAATCCGCATCAATCCTATAGCAGGATTGACTACTTCTTCACAGATAATAAACTGACTCCAAATGTACAGCTTTGCAACTATCAACCAATAATAATATCGGATCATGCTCCTCTGGTGTTAAAAGTGTCTGGGAGATCCTTTCTGTCATGGGTTAAGCTTTTATATGCTTCTCCTTCTGCTATGGTTCTCACTAATAACACCTACTCCAAACCGTTTAGTTTACACCAAGGCACACGGCAGGGATGCCCCCTCAGTCCGGTCCTTTTTGTGTTGGCCATGGAACCCCTAGCAATTACAATCAGAAATAGTAATTCCATCCATGGCATTTCAAGGTGAGGGACGGAACACAAGCTGGCTCTCTATGCAGACGACCTCCTGCTGTTTGTATCCAAGGCTGAAAACACTATCCCTCATATTTTGGAGCTTCTTGGTAGGTTTGGAACTGTATCAGGTTATAAAATAAATTTGCAGAAAAGTGAGTTACTGCCGTTGAATGTGTCGGAGTTAGTCATGAGAGAGATTGCTCTCCCATTTAAGATAGCGAGAGATAGCTTTGTCTATCTTGGCGTAACTGTAACAAAACAATTTTAAACTACTGGTGACAACACAACAAGAACTAGCAAAATGGTCTCCCCTCTACCTGTCACTAGTTGGGAGAGTCAACGTGATTAAAATGTCTGTACTGCCAAGATTTTTAAATCTCTTTCAGAATCTTCCTGTATATATCCCAAACAGTTACTTTAAAAAACTTAACTCCATTATTTCAGTATTTCTTTGGAGCGGCAAACAGCCACGGTTGCGTAGTGAACACCTGCAGAAAACAAAGCAGCACGGTGGGTTTTCACTTCCAAATTTTTGTTATTATTGCTGGGCTGCTAATCTCTTTTGTATGACCTACTGGGCACATTACTCCGCTGATGTAGGTCTGCCATGGGTGGAGATGGAGAAACCTTCTTCTGGAGTGGGGTTGTTGCCATCAGTAATCGGTGCATCACTTCCACTATCTAAATCTCACACCGTTAATAACTCTGTGGTTCATAACTCGATTAAAATCTGCCATCAATTCAGAAAACATTTTGGCTATTCCGGAATGAGTCTGCACATTTCAATAGCTTCCAATAAATTTTTTTCACCTTCTCTGCTAGATGCTACATTTCAAATTTGGCAGCAATGGGGCTTGAAATCATTTGATGATTTATATTTTAATAATCAATTTGCCTCTTTTCAGCAACTTACTGACAAATACAATGTTCCTCGATCACATTTTTTCATATTTTTACAAGTACGTCATTTCTTCATGACCTCCACCCCAGGGTTCCCAAACAAACTTCCTAAAAGTATTTTGGATAATATCTTGACCTTCAATCCTACTCAAAAGAAATCCGTATCTAGAATCCTTGGAATGATTTCGGCAATAAATTCTCCCTCAACACTAACCCTTAAAGCTCATTGGGAGCAGGATCTTAGAATAAGTATTAATGAAACAGACTGGGACAATATTATAAAAAATATCAACTCGTCCTCAATGTGTGCAAGGCATTGTTTGTTACAATTTAAGGTTGTGCATCGTGCTCACCTCAGTAAAACCAAGTTGGCGCAAATGTATCCACAGATTGATCCTTTGTGTAACAGGAGCAAAAATTCAGAAGGCACATTAATCCACACTTTCTGGTTCTGCCCAAGAATACAGTGCTTTTGGGGAGATATCTGTGGGGCACTTAGCTGTATCTTGGGAATCAAATTAAATCTAAATCCACTCATGTTTTTGTTTGGTATCAATAGTGAGGCTCTGCCATTGCCGAGCGGTTGTCAGAGGATCATTACATTTACAACTTTGCTAGCCCGACGCCTCGTCCTCCATGGGTGGAAGGATGCTGCCTCGCCCACCTTATCACATTGGATCAGAGATGTGCTTTACCATCTCAAATTAGAGAAGATAAGATACACGCTGAGAAAATCTGAGCATAAATTTTACAGGGTACGGAGGCCTTTCTTAAATTACTTCAACCTACCATCCACAGTTGTATCAGAGCGAGGCCCGCTTTCCTCTTTTTATTTTCTTTTTCACTCAATATAAAATAAATAAATCTGTTTTTCTCTTCATGTACATAGCTCTTTACCTGTCAGGTTTAATTTGTTGCTTTTATGTGTGTGTGTTTGCTATTTGTATATATACATAGGTGTGTACATATACATAATTTTCACTTTACTGATATTCTGACTGACTATATTTTTTCCTGTTTCTCTATGTCTTTTTTTTATTATTGTTTATCTACTAAACTTATATTCTGTGTGGAATTGGCAGTGGGAGGGGTGGGGGGATTGTTATTATGTACTTTTTTTCTTTTTTTTCCTTACTTGTGTGTATTGTTTATGGAATCAAAATCAATAAATATATAAAACACAAAAAGTCATTTCTTTTTTTTGAAAACTTTATTTTAAAGATTTTCCATTTTTTATACAGACACACAAAAAAAAAACTTTAAGTCAAGTTATATAAAGTTACAAAATAGAGATGATTAAAGAACATGTCAACCAGTGGTATCTATCTGAGACTTGTAACATATTTGGATCAGACATGAAACAAAAAAAAAACCAAATAAAAATACTCATTTATTTTTTTGTCTCTGAATAGATTTTCTTTGTGAAGAAAAGGCCTGTCAAAAGAAGAAAGACCTGTATAAGAGGTATTTACAAAATAGAACCAGTGAAAATGAGAACGAGTATAAAAACTATAAAAATAAACTGACGTCTATTTTAAAAAAGCAGAGACAATTGTATTATAATAAGATTTTTGAGGATAGTAAAAATAATATTAAAAAGACATGGGATGTTATAAATCATGTATTAGCTGATAGATGTAAAAACACAGACTTCCCAAGTTATTTTCAAAATGAGAAAAATATAAAAGTAGAAAACCTGGAAAGTATATCTAATGAATTTAATAATTATTTTATAGACATGGGACAGACTTTAGCTTCAAAAATAAATACTGGTAATATAAATTATGACAAGTATAAAATTAAAGAAACGGTAAATACAAGAGTAAAGTCGATGTTCCTATGTGGAGTAACCGAAGTGGATGTGAAAAATATAGTTAAAGCATTTAAAAATAAAAAATCAACAGATATAAATCAAACTGATGTGATAATAATTAAAGAAGTTATAGATCAAATTGCTCAACCGTTGACTCACATATGTAATCAATCTTTTTATCATGGCGTTGTACCAGATGACATGAAAATGGCAAAAGTTATACCCATATTCAAAGGTGGTAACAAACATCTCATATCAAACTACAGACCAATCTCACTTTTACCACAAATTTCAAAAATCTTGGAAAAGCTTTTTGTTAAACAGTTAGATAATTTTCTTGAAAAAAATCAGTTAATTTCTCCGCAACAGTTTGGGTTTAGAAAACAGTTAACAACTACCTACGCAGTGACGAACATGATTGAGGAGGTCAGTTCCTCTATGGACAGAAATGAATATGTAATTGGTATCTATATAGACTTAAAACGAGCATTTGATACTATAGATCATAAACAATTACTAATAAAATTAGAAAAATATGGTATTAGAGGAACGGCACATTCCTGGATAAAAAGTTATTTAGAAAACAGAAAACAGTGTGTTGAAATAAACAATGTAAGATCAAACTTTAGATCGGTAACTTGTGGAATACCACAAGGATCTGTTATTGGACCAAAACTCTTTAATATATTTATTAATGATATATGTAATTGTTCAAATTTATTCAAATTTATTATGTTTGCCGATGACACAACAATAGTCTGTTCAGGAAAAAAACTCCAGGAATTATTGAGCAACATTCAACATGAACTACAACAGCTTAAAGTCTGGTTTGATTTAAATAAGTTATCACTTAATATAGCAAAAACAAAATATATGATTTTTGGTAAGAAAAAGGATATTGATAGTGATACAAAACTTAAAATAGATGATGTTGAAATTGAAAGAGTTTATGAAACAAAATTTTTAGGAATTATAATCGATGCTAAATTGACATGGAAACAACATGTAAAATATATAAAGACAAAAATCTCAAAAACTCTAGGAATACTGTATAAAACCAAAGATTTATTCAGTTTTAAGGCTTTATCTGTTATTTACTCCTCTTTAATTCTTCCTTATATGACGTATTGTGTTGAACTGTGGGGTGGAACATATAAAACTTTAATTAATGAGATCTTTTTATTACAGAAACGTGCAATAAGATTAATAAACAAAGTTGGGTATTTTGAACATACACATCCTTTATTTATTAAATCTGGATTGATTAAATTTAAAGATTTACATCATTTCAAAGTACTTCAATTTATGTTTAAAGCTAAGTTCAATGTTTTACCCGTAAATATACAAAAATACTTTAAACTTCAACAAACTGTTTATGATTTCAGAGATGACTGTAAATTTATTTTACCCCAAACCAGAAAAGGGTTCAGACAAAGGTGTTTATCTTATGTTGGACCTCATTTATGGAATAATTTTATAACTAAAGATATAAAAGAATGTGTTTTGTTTAAAATTTTTAAAAAGAAACTCTCACAATTTATTTTTGAAAGTTACTAAATTTTGTGATTTGTGTCATTTTTTTCCTTTTTTCCATCTTTTCTGTAAATTTGTTTCAAGGTAACCTATGTTGTAAAAGCTAGTTTTTTTGGGCACACAAGCATTTTTTTTGCTTCAGCCTGTTCTTGGTCACCTGTATCATTTGAATATGAGGATTTGTTTTTGTTAATGTATATAATGTTATAGGAGACTGAGTCCGAAATAAAAAAGTTTCAAAAAAAGTTTCAAGTTTCAAAAACAAAAAAAAAAAACAAACAAACCCAAAACAAACAAATCACAAACATAAACTGCAGCTTTCTCCATAAGTACTGGTAAATAATGCTTAAAACCTTCTCCCCTATGTAAATGACAGACCCTCAATGTATGTAATGAAAGGTGCCCATGTTTTATAATATTTTTCTATTGAGCCCCGTTTACTATACCTCAGGTACTCAATTTGAAGACACATCATAGCTTCTCTGACCCACTGAACAAAAGAAGGAGGCTGTTTGTCCTTCCACTTCACTAAGATCAGTCTCCGTGCAAGGAGAGACAGAAAAGCCACTGCGCTCTCCTGATGCGAGTTAAGGCCCTGTCTGCTCGGGAGAACTCCAAACACTGTAGTGAATGGATTGGGATCTATTTTCCTCCCACAAAGATGTGAAAAAAATTCCAAAAGCAGAGTCCCAGAACTTTTCTAAAGCAGCACACGACCAAAACATGTGAGCCATTGTTGCAGGTGACTGGTTGCATTTTGGACATCGATCATCACTGCTGTTGTATATCTTAGCCAGCCTTGCCTTTGTTAAGTATGAGCGATGGAAAACTTTGAATTGTGTCAGACTGTGTCTTATGCAGATAGATGTTGAATGTATGCGGGTGATACTTCTGTTCCAGATTTCCTCTGGAATCTCCAGATTTAAATCCTGTTCCCAAGAGTCTTTCAAATGGTTTAATGAAGTAGGATTAATGTGATGCAAATGTTCATATATTTTGGAAATATGACTTTTGGTGATGGGTCGAGGCTGCAGGCAGTTTTCTAAAGGACCAGGAGATGATTGTGTTGGATATGTGGGGAAATGTTTTCCTACAAAGCTGCGGACCTGTAAGTATCTGAAGAAATGCTTCTTAGAAATATCAAAATTTGCACAGATGTTTTCAAGGTCATAAATGAACCATTTGCAAATAAATCAGTAAAAAACACGATACCTTTACTACGCCAGACTTTGAAACCAGGATCATTCAAGGCAGACGGGAAGAATGGATTTGAGGTAATTGGTGCATAAATTAGCGCTTGCTTGAACTCAAAATGGCGGCGGCACTGGAGCCAGATATTCAGTGTGTTTCTGACCACTGGGTTTGTGAAGCTCATTTTTTCAGTTATTGGCAGAGAGGCACTCATAAATGCTACAGGTGAAGCTGGAAAACCCGAGGTAAGTTCCATGGTGGACCAAAGAGGTCCTCTGCCTTCTCTGAATGTATGTAGCCAGACAGACAGTTTAACAATATTTGCTGACCAGTAATAATACAAAAAATTAGGCAAGGCAAGACCACCCTCAGATTTAGAGCACTGCAATTTAGACTTGCTAATCCTTGGGCACTTTTGATTCCAAATAAATGAAGATATTAATCCATCCAACTTACTGAAGAACACCCTAGGAAGAAAAAGGGGGACCATTTGAAAAACATACATAAATTTAGGCAAAACTGCCATTTTAATTGTGTTAATTCGCCCCGCCAGTGAGATGGGTAAAGCTGACCATCTTGCCAAATCTGTCTTGGTTTTCTCCAAAAGTGAGGAAAAGTTCAATTTGAAAAGATTGTTACACGTATTTGTAATATGAATTCCAAGATACACAAATGATTGTTTTTCTATGGTAAATGGAAATTTTAAATAGTCCAGGTCCCTGGCCAGTTGATTAATGGGAAAAAGTATACTTTTTCCTAAGTTCAGTTTGTACCCTGAAAGATTTCCAAAAATCCTAAGGAGTTCCAACAGTCGTGGAATGGACTTTTCTGGGTCTGTAATATATAAGAGTAGGTCATCCGCATACATGTAGATCTTATGGACCTCTCTATTCCGACTGATCCCATTAATCCCTTTGTCCGTTCTAAGGGCTATTGCTAGAGGCTGTATTGCAAAATCGAAAAGTAGCGGGCTCAGTGGGCATCCCTGACGAGTACCTCTATGCAAAGGGAAATACTCAGAGATGGTGCCATTGGTACGAACAGATGAGAGGGGCATTGAATAAAGATTTGTAATCCAGGATAAAAATCCTGAGCCAAAACCGAACTTGCGCAGTACAGCTAGCAGATAGCCCCAGTCCACACGATCGAAGGCCTTCTCGGCATCAAGCGAGACGATTAATTCTGGACGGTCAATTGAGTGGTCAGAATATAAGATATGAAATAGACGTCTGATATTAAAATATGACTGGCGACCAGCAATGAAGCCTGTCTGATCTTCATGAATAATTCTAGGGGCTCTTTTTTCCAAGCAAAGTGCCAGAACTTTTGTAAGAATTTTGTAGTCTACGTTAAGTAGTCTGATTGGTCGATATGATTCACATTTCTGAGGATCCTTATTTTTTTTAAGATTACCGAAATCATGGCTTGGGATAATCTTTCAGGCAGTTTAGCAGTTCCATGGACTTCTGCAAACACCATACATAGTAAGGATGAAAGTTTGTCAGCGAATGCCTTGTAAAAGTCAGATGGAAACCCATCAGGACCTGGGGCTTTGCCACTCTGTAAAGAGCCAATCGCTGTTAATATTTCCGCAACAGATATGTGTTTCTCTAGTGTCTGCTGCTGATCCGAATCCAACAGAGGAATACTTAATTTTTCCAAAAAAGCTTCTATGTCGGCAGAATTACATGTACTTTGACTGGCATACAGACCTTGATAGTAATTCTTGAAGGCTGTATTGATTTGTTGGGGTTCCGTTACTGTATGAGTAGAATCTGTTCTGATCTTTGTTATTGAATGATTAGAGATGGACTGACGCAACTGGTGGGAGAGAAGTCTACTTGCTTTTTCCCCATGCTCATATACCTGTTGTCTTGTTCTAAGCAATAACTTCTCCGTTGCCTTAATTGATAAAGTTTCAAACTCAGACTGTAGCAGAAGTTTTTGTTTGTATAAATCAGGAGTTGGATTGCTAGCATACTGCATGTCAAGATTTGCTATGAGTTCAGTTAATTTCTTAAGTCTCTCATTATTCTTTTTGTTTTTTTGGGCTGTGAAAAAGATGATTTGTCCACGTAAATATGCTTTAAGGGACTCCCAAATAACAGTTTTGGAAACTTCGGGTGTGTCATTAACTTCCAAGAAGAATTCTATGTGAGAGGAAATAAATTTACAAAACTCTTTATCTGATAGCAAGGTTGTATCGAACCTCCACAAACGTTGCTGTGGCGCATGAGTAGTGGGAAATGAAATATCTACTTGAACAGGTGCATGATCCGATATGACAATCGCATGATATTGACACTTGGTAGTTTTAGAAATAAAGGTATTGTCCAACAAAAAATAATCAATTCTTGAGTATGAGTGATGCACAGCAGAGAAAAAAGAGTAATATTTTGCCAGCGGCTCGGTAACACGTAGCGGGTCAGAAACTCCATAACTTTGGAGGAATGTGTTAAGAACAGAAACAGATTTGGAGGTTGCTACAGATAGGCGTGTACTTGATCTATCCAGATTCTGATCAAATACCAAATTTAGATCTCCACCCATAATGAGGTAATGAGTGTTTAAACCTTTTAACTTCCCAATAAGGCTATTAAAAAATTGTGGGTTATCCCAATTGGGAGCATAGACATTAACCAAAAGAACTGGGAAGTCATACAACTTACCAGCAACAATAACAAACCGACCATTTACATCCCGAATCACCTCTGTACTGACAAAGGGAAGATTTTTTCTGACAGGTATGGCAACCCCCCTTGCTTTTATACTGAAGGCAGAGTGGTATACTTGCGAAATGGAACCGTGTTCTAACTTATAGGCATCAGCAGAACACAAGTGTGTTTCCTGAAGAAATGCTATATCTGGTTTAAAGTTCACCAAATGAGCAAAGACTCTCCTCCGTTTGACTAATTGGTTAAGTCCCTTCACATTCCATGTGATAAATGTCGCAGAGTTGGGCCCAACAGTTTGTCTTAGATTAGTACAGGCAGCCATATCTACGGTGGATTCAGTTTATCATAAGGGTGCACAATCACACAGGAATGAGGTATAGATTTAAAGCTGCAGCAAAACACAAACCAAAAAAAAATTCAAAAAACATAGACATTACCACACACACAAAAGCCCCCCTCCCCTTCCCAAACGAGCTCTAGTAACATGCAAACTTGCTCTCCCACCACTATACTTACTAACATAAGTGCCCATAACAGGAAATACCCATGATAAAAAAAAAATCTTCCCATCCAACAAAATATAAACTCAAGTGTAACAAACATTCACCCCCCTCCCCCACCTCACTTACTTTGTTCATTATTTATAATTACAAAAAATATATATATACATAGATATTTAAGCTAGAATTAGAAGTAAATAGAAGTCCAGTGAGAGAATCTACTAACAGGCCTGGATCCATCACCAGTGTTGTACCTTTAATGGTCCCTCAGTTCTCCTGTTGGCTGCTTTGCACCAGATGCTTCAGGATGTAGTCTTTGGCAGAAACAGGATCCAGGAAAATTTTTTCACCCAAACATGAAGAAACTCTCAGCCTTGCAGGGTACAGCATCCCATATTTCACACCTCGGCATCCCCGCAGCAGTTCTTTAACTTCCTTAAAAGCACCTCTCCTCTTCACCACGGTAGATGGAAGATCTGGAAAAATAAGGATCTTGTTGCCATCGTGTACCAGAGATTCTTTCATTGCTGCTCTGCGAAGCACATCCAGCTTTTCTTGGTAGTAGTGAAACTTCACGATCAGTGGCCAGTGGCTGTCCTTTAGCAGGGGCGGGTTGTAGACTCCGATGCGCTCTGTCCAGCGTGGGAGCAGCATCCATTCCCAGGACTTCCTGAAGTAGCTTAGCCACAGCCTCAGCAGGACGCTGGCCCGATTCAAACCGCTCCTTCACCCCGAGAATGCGAATATTACAGCGGCGTTGCCTTCCCTCCAGGTCTTCAGTCTTCTCCGTCAGGGCTTTCACAGTAGCTCGTAGACTCTGAACTTCTTCCTCCACGTTCACCATCCTGTCAGAGTAATCACCGGTAGCACCCTCCAGGCTAACAATGCGGGCCCGATTGCTAGCGATGCTAGCATCCAGTGGGTTTAGTTTAGCATTAAACTCGCTTCTCAGACCCTCAAGCTGCTCTTTAAAATCCCGTCGGAGCGACTGCATATTTTCATTTAGCATTTGGCATTTGGATTCAATCTTTGAATCCAATGTAGAAATCTCGGTCAGTACCTTTTTTTCAGACTTTGTAATCGCTTCCATTAGCTTAGCCGTATCAGAAGACACGGGGCTAGCAAGCTCGGACTTTTTGTTGCTTCTTTGTCCAGCCATGGCAAAAATAAATTATTCAAACAGCTGTATGACACAAACATAGTTTCCGGAGATGAGGGGTAGTCTTAGAGTGTTAGATAGTAAAGGATTTAGATGAAAAAAATGGTATTCCTGCGGAGCAACAAAGCTGCACGTCTTCACATGTTGAGGCTCAAGCCACTCCACAAAAAGTCATTTCTGATGCAACCATGTGTCATAATGATCACATTGGTATACTGTTCACTTTTGAAAGTTTTGCACTTCTTTTGCCATATTAACACGTTCAGTTCTACATAATGTGCCTTTCAGAGGATTTACCCAGAATGCAAGAGAAACTTTTTTCTTTTGAATTTCTGGCAGAAAATGTGAGATTGCATTAAAATCTTCAACTTATCTGCTTTAAAACACAACATAATTGTTCTCATTACATCTCAAAAACATGTAGACAATTCTATCCACTAACTGGGGTAATTTTTGGGAGGGATGAACAGCAGCATGCAACAAATAGCAGAGAAAAAGAGTGGGTTGCTATGGTTACAGTAAACAACATATCGCAGGACAGACCTGCCTGTCTGTACATAAAATGAGCAGATTTCAGAGTAATAAAGAAAAATATATATAAATATATATAATATATATACTTTAATACTTTTTTTTTTTTTTTACAAAAAAACACCATAAGATCAACCAAAACAATATGGGAGCCACCGATAGATCACGATCCCCGTATATGAGGTGAAACGAAACATGAAACACCTGATGATCTCTCACGGTGCACTAGTGTGCCGCGGTGCACTAGTTGAAAAACGGTTAAACGTCCAGTATGTTTTCAATAGAAAAAAAACTTTCTTTTACCAGGTTAATAAAACAGGAAAAGTAGGAAAGATAAAGTTTTTATCATTTTAATTTGTAGTGATGGAAACTTTTTAATAAAACTCAGTGAATTTAACGAGTTAATGATTGAATAACCTGAATGAAATCAGGACCATCATGTGTTTTAAGGATCACTTACCAGGTTTTTTCTCGTTTGTTCTGTCTTTTAAGATGCAATCTAAAAAAAAGAAGACAAAATGTGTTTTAATGTCATATATGTACAATCATTAACTGGACAGACACAAAATATAATAGAGAAAATACACTGTAACATCTTTCTTTGTGTATTTTTATTTTAATCCACAAAATATAGAGTAAATATAAAAGAAATGACTGGATCTACTGTACCATGAAATATTTCCTGGCTGAAGTTTCTCCATTGAATTGCATTGAATTCATGCATAATGTTTGTTTTTTTAACTTGAGCCCATCTGGAACATTTTTCATTAAATATGTTTCTTAAAAGTACTCACCAACAATAAGCTGAACTGTGGAGATAGTCGTTCCAGAGCCGTCTGCTGGATAACAGAAATAGGTTCCACTGTCTGACACTTTAGCAGGTTGAATTTTTATATCAGCTTTACCAGATCTGAGCTGATCAGGAAAGTGAAACACTCGACTATTGAAAGGCTCTCTAGGATATAATCCACCATCTCTATAAATAACTACATCTCTTTGAGGGTCTCCTTTCTTCCATTCGAACGCCATCCTTGTAATATCTCTTTGACCAAAGGAACAAGGTAAAACTACATCTTCATCTTCTTTTGCAGAGATGCTAACTGCACCTGAAAGATAAAAATAGAGATTCAGGTCATTTAAAATAAAAAGGTCATCAGTTAATATTTGTGAAGTTATGGGCTGTCGTTTTTATACTTTTATGTAGAATTATATCCATTTAAACTCCACTTGTTTGTTGACAGTCCCCAACTCAGACATCACAGACTGTTCATCATCCAACCTGATTTCATCCAGTCACACATTTGATCAAACCACACCCAAACTTACAAACATCTCTCACTTGTATTGAACAAAAAAAGAAACACTATGATGGAATCTTTTATAGTGATAATTTTATAATTATAATAATTTATTATTATGTGTATTTTTCCTCCTCATCCCATCCTCCAGCAGTCAAAGTGAATAAATCTTAGATTTAATCTCTTACCTGCTCCAACAGTTCTTACAGAACACGTAATGATGACAAGACAAACAAACGCTAGAAGATCCATAGCTGAAGAAGCAATGATAATTCCATCAGATGATGGATTTTATAAAGCAGACAGTCTCTCCTCCTCTCTGCAGGTCTGACGTCTCCTCTTTTCTTTCTAAAGAAGCATCAGCTGCAGCACTTCCTGTAAAACGTCCTTCAGAATAGAAACCAACATGAAGGAAATTACACAGAGAATCAATCTGGATGATGAAAAGGCTCTTAAAATAATATTTTAAAGATTTTATCCGATATAAAAAAAAGAAAATCTGTAATATATTTAACCCGTTATAATAAAGCTTACTTGGAATGTCGGACACGTGTAATTATTATAATTTATTTACAGGTTATAACTTTTACATGAGAAACAGAAACATGGGAGGAGGCGGGACTTTATTTTGATTGACAGGTTCTTTGAACAATCAGTTGCTAGAACCAGTAATAAGTTATATCATCAATAATCAAGAAAATCTTTATTAGTCCCACAATGGGGACATTGTCGTATGCAACAGGATAGTTACAGGAAGAAAGATAGGTAAAAAAAATAGGTCAAAGGTTTAGGTTATAAAGATTTTTTTTTATCACATAATAAACCTATTTGTCAAAAATAGGACACACAGGTTTATCATGCGGTGAAAAAAAAAACACAACTTTCTAACCGTCGTAATGTTTTCTCTCTTGTCCAAGCAGGTCTTAACATTCAAGTTTTACTGCTTTGTGAGAAAGAAAAACAAGCATGTTGGCGCCAAAAAAAATCTAAGGTGTGAATAAAAAGTAGATTATGTCTAATTACTATGTGATGAGCTCCAAAAATGAACAGTTCTTAAGACTCAATCACAAACCTCTGGTATGTGTGAGAAGGAAAGGGATAGTGTTTAATTTGATGGTTTTCTTTATTACTGAGAACTTTAAAACCAGATGAGTTTTCTTTGAATCAAGTGGAAACAGAAATTGAGGATTTGAAAAAAGATTCACTGAAATACAAAAATGAGGTAAAAAAAAAACTGTGAAATTTTAAAACGGTTTTTCTTTATTTTTAATTGATTTATTAGAAACATCAAAACAAAATTCATAACCAAAGTTTACACAATTTTTCCCACACACTTTGATGCACACTTTTCTACCTACCAACGATGCTGCTGGATACCTGAATTTCCCGACGGGGATCAATTAAGTACCAATCAAAAACATAATTCTCATTTACTTCTTTGCTTGATTGGGTTTTGCCAAATCAAAGAAGTCCAGACTTTTTTGTCCGCTGTCACTATTTCTGTCCAATCTGGGATTCCTATCTTGTTTTAGAGACAGCTGAAAATAAAGTCCCTCTGTCAATTATCAGGTAATCAAAGAGACAGTTTAACCTGGAGCCCAAACCATGCCACCAGGCTCCTCTCAATGTGAAGAAGCACCATCTTTTCTCTGAGGCAGAGCTCTTCATCCTGTCGTTAGAGAAACAAACTGGCAACCCTGCAAAGCAAACTCATCAAGCGGATCAGGCTGTGACAAAGAGCAGTCATGACAGTGTTTTACTCACTAGAAACAGATCAGACTTTAAACATAAAACAGAACAAAGTTTCTTTTATGTTTAAACAGGAACAAACAGGCAGAAAATGAAAGGTTTCTGCTTGATTTCGATTAAATTAAGTGTGAACACATAGGCATGTATAAGGAAATATTTGAATCTGCATCAATAATTTAAGATGTAAAATTGATATCTTTCTTAAACTTTTCAGTCAATGAATATTTAAGAAATAAAGGCACAATTTTCTTTATGTTACATTTGAAAGCCCATCATGTCCATCAGGCTTTGTGTGGGAGTTTCACACTAAGCTACTGTAATACTTGGATGAGCAGTTGAATTGACAGAGAACATAATTTAACTAGGGCTGTTGTTAGGTTTATAATGAGGGGGTTTGAGCCACTCTGACTTAAGACCCTAAATGTAATTTTTGGAGAGTCAAGAAAGAATAGTTTCTGGCTTCCCTCCAAGTTGGATAAGATCCCTTCTCATTCTAAACCCTAAAGATGTCCCCAACCACCAACCATCACATGGCTCTGGAACATGTATCTAATTGATTAGATAGTTTAACCAGATCATGCAGCGTGAGATTTTGATAACAAGGCAAAATGTATCTGTATTGTTTTATAAACTCAATAACTACAGTTTGTTTTGTGGTGATGAGGCGCTTGTATTTTTGTTACAAAATAAAACAAAGTTACATTTTTCCATCTCTATGTGCACATTTTTTTTAACAAGTGTGCAAAAGAAATCAGCTCCCCTTCATCCAGTTTTAGTGCAACTGCTCATGTAAAAACAATAAGACAGTTTTTCACAGAGGAAGTACGATCAGGTGGCGTCTCCACGTCCGCTGGTTCTGGTCTGGAAGCAAATGTGTGGCGGTTGTGTTGGCTGTTCTGCTCACTCTGAAGTCTCAACAGGAAGAACTCCGGTGTTCTGACGAGACAGGGAATTATTAAATCATAAGAAACAGCAGAAAATGACACAATAACAAAGATAGAAATGAGCTTTTAGAAATTGAACAAGACATTGGCAGTGGTCTTTATACATGAGAAGAATGTTTAGGCAATAACTTGCTGGGGAACCCTTATTAAAAGAATCTCTGGTTAGGTGGTTATAATATAAAAACACAGAATATCTTATTGAAATGAAAGCAAACTGATATACAATCTTTATTGTATCCATCAATGCAGAATCATTTTGGTTTAATAATTAGTAGACATTTTTTTACATAGTTGCCTTTTATACTTATCCAATACTATAATTACCCAATGCAGAGCATAATACATCCCTACTACAAATAGAATTTAAAATCAAGAGAAAAACTGCAGGTAATTGGTTAAAATGTCAGAAAATAAATTCACAAGTCAACAATAATTCACTGATGGTCAATTTGGATTTTAAAAATGATGGATAAAAAATAATTTTTGCCTTTTTAAAAATCAATTAGTAGAATAGTTTTAATCACAAACAATATACAGAATAAGCTTTGTTTAGTTATACATTCTATCATGTGGTTTTAATTTTCACATAAATGTTATCAAATAAAAAGTTAATTAAAAATCTTATCATCACTGTCTGAATGTGACATTCAGACAGTATTTTTATCTTTGATACTTATAATAAAAAAAAAAGTTTAAGAAAACTTTTAAGCTAAAAATCTTAAGACAAATCATGTATAAATAAGTTCAAATAAAGATTTAATAACAAAATCAAACATGAATTCAGGACAAAATTGATTACATTATAACGGCTAACATATAATTTGTACTTACTGCGTTTCTGAACACAAAGAACAGAGACAATTATGATGAGAACTAGTACAAGAACAACGAGGACAGCAACAACCCATCCAAGATATCCAGAGGACTCTGAAACATATGATTGAAATTACATCAAATGGATAGCAAAAGTATCTTATATTTGAAATTATTCCATTTCAAACTGATCAAACACATCTTTTCCACATCAGAAACCAAATCTATCCATACAAGTCTGTATTGTTACACGTAAAATCATACTGAAGTTACATACAACTTGCTGAGACGTATGTCCCCATCTCTGCTCAGCCTTTGTACAACTAAAATACTTCATGAAACTGAATAAGAAACAAGCTGCAGGAATTTTTGAAAGTATGTCAGAATAGTTTAAAAGAAAAGAGCAAATGAGGTAAACCCAAAAAGAAACACAAGAATCCCACCCCACATTTTCTAAAATAAAGGAACTTTTGTACAATTAAAGCAAAAGGGATGTAAAATATCTCTAACTTAACAACTAGAAATCAGTTTTGTTAAGCAATTCCTCTCGAATATCTTCTTCTTCTCCTTATGGGATTTCCCTTCAGGGGTCACAACAGCAAGTGAGTTTCTTTCATCTAACCCTATCTGCTGCATCTTAGTCGGTCACGCCAACTATCTTCATGTCTTCCGTCACTGTATCTATGAAACTCCTCTTTAGTCTTCCTCTAGGACTCTTGCTTGGTGGTTCCAACCCCATCCTGTAACTAAAGCTAAAATCTACATAATAAAAGATCCTCTCTTTCTTTAAAAAACAATAAAAAGAATCTTTAAAGAAAATCTTTGAAACATTTTATGCTGTGAAATCAAGATTTTAGAGATGAATTTACTGTAGCAGAAATAAACTTCCCTTTATTTTAGTAATATCAGTTTAACATGTCAAATCTTTTTGGGTTCAGCTATTTCTTTTAGGAATTCATTTAAGACTTAACAGAAGAGATGAACTGAACTAGTTGGAAAAAAGCAACTCATTTGATTTTTAAATATCAATCTGGTCCTAATTTTTGAACAACAGTTTTTACTCAATATTGTCACCAATTATCCAACAATAAAATATTGAAGAAATATTAAAAATATTCAGTCTAATCTGGACTTCATCACTTTATAATAAAAACAATCATCTAAAATAAGAAAGAACAAGTCTGATTTTATTACTTTAGATACATCTTATATACTTTTTTCTTTAGCTTTAGATATTTTGTACACTTTTATTTCTTCACTGGTTTTGTTACAGCAGCATTTCACTGGTTTACAAACTAGGAACAAGAAAGAGTCTAGACTGGAACAAAAAACTAAAACTACATAAGAAGCTGGCAGAAAGAATCAAGATCATTTAAAATCAAATTCCTTCTGCATTTTGTTGTCATGTAGCACAAAAAAAAATGAAAGATGATTAGAAATTTTAGAAATACAAATATCAAATCAGTAACGCATAAAAAAATCCTAGATTTCGATTTAAATTTGTACTGTAAAATTTAGTCAAAAGAAACAAATAGAGGTTATTTTTTATCCGCCTGAAGATTTACATAATAAATATGAGAAAGGACTCTTTTTTTCTCATTTTGAAGACACAACTTGAAAAAACCCAGGTCAAATTTGAAATGTTTTGGGATAAGATACAATTCTCAAATGCAATATTTCTGTAAAGGTTTTTTTTTAAATATTATGGTGCTGAAAAGACAACAGAAAATGACATCAGAACATTAAAAATTTTTTTTTTTAATAATTTAACTTTGAAAAGAAAAACTCTTTTTGTCCAAATTAATTTAAATTACGTCAATTTGAGAAGTTTTGAACTTTTAATAATTTCATATTTTTTTGTTAAAGTTCTGTTTAAAAATGCTTGTTTTCTTTTTAAACTATAAGGAATTAAAAACATTGAGTTATAATAAAAATTTTATCCAAGAATAGAAAAAACTGTAACTTGATTTTAGTAACAAACTGTTCTGTGTAGTTTGAGTCTCTTCTCATGATGATGTTAAACCAAATGTTTAAAAGAACATTCTGTATTCTTTAAACTCTCTTCTATTTAAATTGGTAGAACTTTTTCTGGTGAAAGTAAAAACCTGACCTCCACATGAAGTCTATCTTATGTCACTCTGTCTGTTTAAATAAATGAAGAAATTAATCTGCTCTAAGGAAATGTTTTTTCTTTTACTTTTAGGTTTAAATATGTTTGTAAAACAGCTGCTGCGTTCATCAGCAGAATTGGATGTAAATCAGAGATGTGACTGTGAGAGAAAACAGAGAGAAGGAATAGTTTTCTTCATGGTGGCGTCACAACTGGAAGGATAAAACAAACAAACTTTAAAGAACAAGAGAGTCTGAGCAGATCTGTAATCCAAAACAAGTCAGTGAAATAGATACTGTATGTGGAGAAAATATAAGTAGGGGGATCTTCATGGTTTTATTGAGAGAAAACATCTGGATCAATGAGAACTAAAGTCCTGTCTAATTATTTTAAACCTGAACAATGTTCAGAAAGAATAAACTATTAACTAGAGAATTGTATTTTACCGAAAACTAAATTTCCTCATGTGAACATCTAACATATTAAAACATCCTCAGATGAAGATGTTCTCATAATTTATTTCTATTTAATTACACTTTTACACATAAAAAAAACAACAGGACAAGTTTTTCTTTGCAGGTCCTATAAAATTGTAACTTATAGACTTTTATCACAATGATCTAAAACACCAGAAAAGAAACCATGATGAGAACTAAAGTAGGATTTACTGGTTGTTCTGGTGAAACAACTGATTACAAAACACAGACTAAAGTAAGGCTCTGATTGTTTGACACTGTGAGGACAAATTACAGTTGGTGCTGAAAATTAGGGCTGATTTTAAATGATTTAATTCACACTGTTTTGCAGTGTGTGAAAATATGAAGTGGATATGAAAAGGGGGGAGGCGATAGCTCAGTGGTAGAGTGGTAGAATGTTCGCCCTTGGACCGGAAGTTCACCAGGTCTAATCCCACTGAGCTCATGTCTAGGAGTCCATAGGGAAGACACCTTATCCCCCCGTTTCCTCACCATTGGCACCGTCCTGGCAGCCTGCTTCGGTGTAATGCAGCACACAAATTTACCCGTAAAGAGGGATAGATTAATTATGAAAAAATGTGTCTTTGATTTATCAAGCAGTAATAAATATTACCCAGACACCTTTCTTCAAAGTGACTAGCAGAGTTAAATAGTTGAGCAATGAAACTGAATTGATTAGAGCATTTATAAAATACTTTTAGAGAATATTTTAATCTGGAATCTTTATTTATAAAATTATTATTTTATTAAAGTAATCAGTGAAATCAAAACTAAGTTTAGCAAATATTGAGTAACACCAGCTCAGTTTGAAAGATAAAGATTGAGCATATCTTTCATTTACTTGTATGTTACTCAAGAATGTATGTGATTTTTCTTCTGCATGTTTTAGTAGTTTTGAAAAAACAAACTTTTTTTAGTATTCACTTTTGCCTAAAACTAAACAACTTGTCGCCTTTAAAAATGTACTCAATAGTCTCACCTTTTTTTATTTTAAACAAGCTTGACATTTACAGAAAGCCGTTAGTGAAATAGAAAAAAAAAACATGCCCCTGAATACATTTAAGACAGCACAGTGGTATAATGTAAAAAACATTTAGCTTAATAAAAACAAATCAGATCTTTATTTCATCCTGAAAACAGACTGAACACATCAACAGTCTCACTAATAACTGCTGAAGTCACCACAGAACCATTACATAAAGCATCAGGTCTCAATGGAAACCAACAGTGTGTTTATGGTAAGTTTAAAGTAGAAGTAAGATGTAGGATGGGTTCAATTTGTTTGAAGGATGTGCCGTTAGATTTGTCCGTAACACACAAAGAAAAGTAAGGTATACATATATTTTCATTGGAGAAATGATAGATACACTGGTGAAACAAACTGAACAAGAAGCCGAGAAAAATATGTTTAACACAACAACATAAAAAGTAAAAGGTGACATACTTTCATTTTTATGATTATTAATGATAGGTTTTTTACAAATATAAACAGAAAAGAAACTCACCAGGAGGATTAGCATAGTTTTCTTCAGAAAGAATTTGACCACAAATGGTATGCTGCTTCGCAACACATCTAAAGTTGTCTTCTTTGGTCACAGCAGCAGAGACAGAGATGTTGTAGTGGTTTCCAATAATAGTGATCTCTGGTTCATCAGCAGGAACAATGTTTTCATCACTGTCCCAAATCTCTACTTCAGGTTGGTGAGATGCTCCAGACATTAAACACCTCAAGTACGTCTTTCCATTTCTTTTATAATCTACTAGAATTGGTTTTGGACAGGCACCTGTGATCCAGACAAAGACAAAAGAGAAAGAAGATACATATATGAAAACAAACACTGGAACTTTTTTTAGAGTTTTAAATGATCCTGCTTGAAAATAAAAACAGTAATTCATTATTTTAAAAAAACAGAAAATACAATTGGAACCATCTTCCAGGTTAACACATGACTTGGTCATTTCCCCACAAGTAAAAAGGAAAGTTCAATCAAAATGTTGTGAGTTATCAGCAGTGATCTCAGAGACAAAGTTTCTGAATGAAAATCCTTCCTCATTATGAACCAAACAGACTGATATGATCACTAATCTTAACATCTCACACTTTTCTTTCCTCACCAGTAAAACCACAAAGAGATGATGTAATCCAATACAAAAATGACAACTATCGTGTGTGATAAACAGTCATGAAGCTTCAGTATTTTCAGCATCTGTTTCTAAATATTAAAAACACTGATACAGAGAAGTTTGAAGTTTTCCAGTTACAGTGTGTCTGCAGACTAAAAGAAAAGACTATAATTAATCAGCTATGTGAATAAAATAATCAGATGCACTCTCATAATTTCAACTTACACTCTTTTTTCTTATATGTATGTTTTTTTTAATCATTAAATGATGAAGCGGTCATGCTTTGTTTTATAAAAGAACAGTGAGGATACACACTTCTACTTCTATCATTTTATTGCTAAACTTCTGCATACGTACCGTACATTTAGATATTTTTTAAATAGTAACATTGTTAAAGATTAATTTTTAGTGTCAGGACTTAGTAGACTGAGTTAAGGTTATGATTTTAATGTCACCACTAGTACAAACTAATAGGATTAAAGCAGCACAAAAGAATCCATATTTTAATCCAGTTGGATCTTCTTTGCTTCTACACTAATCATACAGTAATTAAACTACATTAGTAAATGTAGAAAGGCTCATTTAATTATTTAACAGAAGCAGTGTCTGTAATTAAAGTAATTATATCAGACCCAGTAAGCTGATAAATAAACTTATAAAATAAAATCCACGGCCATGAATACATGATAAACCTGTGATAGAGGATGTAGATAAATTCCTGAAACAATCACAATAGTATTTTATACACTTTGACAGAACTGTCTTCACCAGACACACACAGGAGGGAGAATTAGTACATCTTAATATATAAAACACTATAGGACAAGCTGTCATCCTATATCTGCTCAAAGTTCTAACTTCTAAAGAACAGCTTTGGTCTGAGATCCACCAGCTGGTTCTTTTTTGTGCAAACTTAGTCTAGGAAGAGGAGTCTGACTTAGAAGAATCTGTAGGCCTGGTTAAGACTGGAGTTTCTCATCTCATTGTCTGGTTTTAAACAGAAAATATGTGAGAGCCTACTCTGTATCTGTTCTTCTACTTTGTATTGGGAAGGGATGTAACTGAGATTTAATATTTATTTTAACATTTATTTCTCAGATTTTTTAAGTTACGCCTGTGTTTTTTTTTTGTGATTGTTTTTATAATGCTCAATTCTTGATTTGTATAAATGCTATTTTTATTTTTACCTTTTCTGTTTCACTTAGGACATCCTTGTAACAGAGGTTAATATCTCAAGGGATAATTTGCTGGTTAAATAGAGATGAAATAAATGAACCCAAGTAAAGATGGGCCTAAAATACAGGAACAAAGAGCAAAAAGAGGGACACAAATTACTTTAAAAAACAAGATGTTATTCCAGAAACTGATGACGTTGCTGATAAATCTATAGCTGGACTTGCAAAAATTTTAGATGATGATTCCATTTCATTTGTACGTAACACAACATGTGAGCACATCTACAGTATCACCTACACACAGGAATCTCCACTCATGGATGTTTTATGATAAAGCTTTCAGAGTTTCTGCTTAAAATTTCACAATTTTTCTTGTTTTTTTTTTTTTTTTAAAATACTCACGTTGACACAAGAACATTTTGATAATGATTGAAAGATTAACTATATTTGCTGAATATTTCTATTTTCATCACTATTTCCAGTTCTCTTAATCTCTAATTTTGTTTTTATATACAAGTAGTTTTCTCTTTTGTCATTGCCACAAAACTTTTCTTTATTTCTTTATTACCGTAGATGTGACGAATCTCAAGCAATTCTGCTTTAGATTAAAATTTTTATTGCCCAAGTCACTGTGCTGGAGCTTACAGTTTACTCTGCATGATTGGCTTTGCAATTTTACAAAAATAATTAAGTCCATCAAAAATAGATTAAAAAAAAAACGAAGATCAAAGAACAGCTTCTTTCTCAGCTCTACCATAAACACTGAGAACAGAAATAAACTGTGTCAGTGTTTTAAGACCATTATGGACCATTATAGAAAGTCTGCCACTGACAGGGAATGCTTAGTTGTCAATCATGTCTATACTTTAAACGTAACATGAAGCCAGAATACTTACTTTTCAGTAAATTGGCAGAGAAATGTAATAAACTGAAACAAACATATCAGGTTAACTGGTGTTAGAAACTCACCATAGGAATGAGCCCGAATGTCGTCAGAAAAAATTTGATGACAGATTTTATTCTGCTTTGCAGTACATCGGTAGTCATCTTTTTTAGTCACAGCAGCAGAGAGAGAGATGCTGTAATAGTCTTCGTTTTTAGTGACCTCTGGTTCATCAGCAAGAACAATGTTTCCATGACTGTCCGGGATCTCCACCTCAGGTTGTGGTGAAGCCTCCAGTGTGGTGCATTTCAAGAGAATCTTTCCATCTCTGTCATATGTTTTTATTGTTGGCGTTGGACATGCACCTGTGAAGAAAATACGTAAAATACTAATCAATGACATGAAAAAACAGAGGATAATGTCAATCTTTATAAAAATAAGGACTTTCATGAATAAAACTTAAAATAGTTTTTTCTCCAAAATGTTTTTATTCAGTCATTGATCCTCATTGAACCTCAATCCAAACCATCTTATATTAACTTTAATTAAACATAATATTTAATAAGGATTCTCAGTTAAAATTCAACACAGAAAAACAACAAAACTTCTGGCTTTACACAAAGTGCAAATAAAAATGATTAACATTAGTGTTCTTTAAGGCCTTTGATTTTTTTTTCTGTTTTGAATACATAAAGAATCCATTCAATTAACATTTCCATAAGATGGAACTTGAGACAAACCAGTTTACATACATAAAAATGAACACCTGAGTGTGAATTTAAGACCAAAAATCTATAAAGCTCTATTTTTTTCTGGTGAAGTCCTGTTTCAGTTTCACCATAGAGCAGTGTGTTTTTTCTATTATTTTTTTTTAAGCCAAGGGACATTTTTTCATTGAAAAGAATCTCGAGGCATGCCATCAACCAAAACTATTAAAAACAATCCTTTACAGTCAACTTTATTAGCAATATAGTGATTCTCACCAAAGTGTCCTGAATAGAAATCAAATCAACATGGCAGCATGCAACAAATAGCAGAGAGGAAGAGTGGGTTGCTATGGTTACAGTAAACAACCTATAGCAGGACAGCCCTGTCTGTCTCTAAATAAAAACTAGATTTCTGACAAATGAAGATAAATAAATATACTGTGGATTTAGTCGATAAAAGGAGTGAGCAAACAAATCCACGTAAAATTTTGATCCAAAACAAACAGATGTTTAGAATATGATGTCATCAAAGCACGCCCCTCCTTCCAGGGGAAACAACGGCACATTGAACACACAGTCTTTGGTGAATTATGTCTGGTCACCATAATACTTTAATTCTTTTTTTTTTTCTTTTTTTTTTTTTTTTTTTAACAAAGACACCAGGAGGTCAACCAAAAAACTATTTGGAAGCCACCGGTAGATCACGATCACCGTATGAGGTGAAATAAGATCATTTTTCACGAAATAAGTGATGTTCTCTCACGGTACACTAGTGTGCCGCGGGACCCTGGTTGAAAACCATTAAAACATACAGTTTGTTTTCAGTTAGAAAAAAAAAAGTTTCTTTAACCATGTTAATTAAACAGAAAAGGTGGAAAAGATTAAATAAAGTTGTTATCATTTTAACATATGGCTATCGAAACTTTTTAATAAAACTTCAAGTGATTTTAACGAGTTTATGATTGAATAATCTGAATTAAATGAGGACCATCATCATGTGTTTTAAGGATCACTTACCAGGTTTTTTCTCCTTTGATCTATCTTTTAAGATGCAATCTAAAAAAAAAGAAGACAAAATATGTTTTAATGTCATACATGTACAATGATTAACTGGACAGACACAAAACATAATAGAGAAAATACACTGTAACATCTTTCTTTGTGTATTTTTATTTTAATCCACAAAATATAGAGTAAATATAAAAGAAATGACTGGATCTACTGTACCAGGAAATATTTCCTGGCTGAAGTTTCTCCATTGAATTGCATTAGAAAGGTCTTCATTAATGTTTGCTGCAATGTAAAGTTTTTTAACTTGAGCCCATCTTGAACATCTTTTATTAAATATGTTTTTTAAAAGTACTCACCAACAGTAAGCTGAACTGTGGAGATAGTCGTTCCAGAGCCGTCTGCTGGATAACAGAAATAGGTTCCACTGTCTGACACTTTAGCAGGTTGAATTTTTATATCAGCTTTACCAGTTCTGAGCTGATCGGGAAAATGAAACACTCGACTATTGAAAGGCTCTCTAGGATATAATCCACCATCTCTATAAATAACTACATCTCTTTGAGGGTCTCCTTTCTTCCATTCGAACGCCATCGTTGTAATATCTCTTTGACCAAAGGAACAAGGTAAAACTACATCTTCATCTTCTTTTGCAGAGATGCTAATTGCACCTGAAAGATAAAATCATTTAGATTTTAGATTCAGGTCATTTAAAATAAAAAGGTCATCAGTAAATAGTTGTGAGGTTGTGAAAAGTCAAAGAAATTCATTGTCTTTTACTCCAAAATGTGAAGGAACTATTAAGTAAAAATATTCTCTGCTAAATGTTGTGTTAATAATTTAACTATGTGGATGGATTAATTTAGATTACCTATTTATATCAACGTTGCTTGAATATTTTGCTCGTTTGTATACATAAATGTATAATTATATCCATTTAAATCCCACTTGTTTGTTGATAGTTCCTAACTCAGTAGTCACACACTGTTCATCATCCAACCCGATTTAATTTAGTCACACATCTGATCAAACCACACCCAAACTTACAAACATCTCTCACTTTTATTGAACAAAAATAGAAACACTATGATAGAATCATTTATAGTGATAATTTTATAATTATAATAATTTATTCTTCTTCTTCTTCTCCTTTCGGCATTTCCCTTCAGGGGTCGCCACAGCAAGTCAGTTTCTTCCATCTAACCCTATCTGCTGCATCCTCTTCAGTCACGCCAACTATCTTCATGTCTTCCTTCACTGTATCCATGAACCTCCTCTTTGGTCTTCCTCTAGCCCTCTTTCCTGGTGGTTCCAAATCCAGCATCTTTCTGCCGATGTACTCGGTCTCTCTCCTCTGTACATGTCCAAACCATCTCAGTCTGGCCTCCCGGACTTTATCTCCAAAACCTCTAACATGTGCTGTTCCTCTGATATACTCATTTCTGATCCTGTCCATCCTGGTCACTCCCAGAGAGATCCTCAGCATCTTCATCTCTGCTACCTCCATCTCTACTTCCTGTCTTTTCCTCAGTGGCACTGTCTCCAGACCAAACAGCATGGCGGGTCGCACCACGGTTTTGTACACTTTTCCTTTCATTTTAGCTGAAACTCTTCTGTCACACATCACACCTGATACTTTTCTCCACCCGTTCCAGCCTGCTTGAACACGCTTCTTCACCTCTTCTACACACTCAGTTGCTCTGGACTGTTGATCCCAAGTACTTAAAATCTTCCACCTTGTTTATCTCTTCTCCCTGTAACCTCACTTTTCCATTTGGATCCCTCTCATTCACACACATGTACTCTGTCTTACTCTGACTAATCTTCATTCCTCTTCTTTCTAGTGCAAACCTCCACCTCTCCAGCTTTTCCTCCACCTCTTCCCTCCTCTCACTACAGATCACAATGTCATCTGCAAACATCATTGTCCATGGAGATTCCTGTCTGACCTCGTCTGTCAGCCTGTCCATCACCATAGCAAACAGCAAAGGACTCAGAGCAGATCCTTGGTGCAGTCCCACCCCCACACTGAACTCCTCTGTCTCACCTACAGCACACCTCACCACTGTCTTACAGCCCTCGTACATGTCCTGGACCACTCTAACATACTTCTCTGTCACACCAGACTTCCTCATACAATACCATAGTTCTTCTCTAGGTACCATGTCATACGCTTTCTCAAGATCTACAAAGACACAGTGCAGCTCCCTCTGACCTTCCCTGTACTTCTCTATCAGCATCCTCAAGGCAAATACTGCATTATAAATTATAATAATTTATTATTATGTGTATTTTTCCTCCTCATCCCATCCTCCAGCAGTCAAAGTGAATAAATCTTAGATTTAATCTCTTACCTGCTCCAACAGTTCTTACAGAACACGTAATGATGACAAGACAAACAAACGCTAGAAGATCCATAGCTGAAGAAGCAATGATAATTCCATCAGATGATGGATTTTATAAAGCAGACAGTCTCTCCTCCTCTCTGCAGGTCTGACGTCTCCTCTTTTCTTTCTAAAGAAGCATCAGCTGCAGCACTTCCTGTAAAACGTCCTTCAGAATAGAAACCAACATGAAGGAAATTACACAGAGAATCAATCTGGATGATGAAAAGGCTCTTAAAATAATATTTTAAAGATTTTATCTGATATAAAAAAGAAAATCTGTAATATATTTTAAACCGTTATAATAAATCTTATCTGGAATGTCGGACATGTGTAATTATTTAATTTTATTTACAGGTTATAACTTTTACATGAGAAACAGAAACATGGGAGGAGGCGGGACTTTATTTTGATTGACAGGTTCTTTGAACAATCAGTTGCTAGAACCAGTAATAGTTACATCATTATGAATCAGGAAAATCTTTATTAGTCCCACAATGGGGACATTGTCGTATGCAACAGGATAGTTACAGGAAGAAAGATCGGTCAAAGAAAAAAACAGGTCAAAGGTTTAGGTTATAAAGTTGTTTTTTTATCACATAATAAACCTATTTGTCAAAAATAGGACAAATAGGCTTATCGTGTGGTAAGAAAAAAAAAAAACTTTTCTAACCGTCATAATGTTTTCTCTCTTGTCCAAGCAGGTCTTAACATTCAGGTTTTACTGCTTTATGAGAAAGAAAAACAAGTATCCTATCCTCAAAAGTGAAGATAAACATGATTTTACCAACTACAGACCGATTTCTCTGTTACCTCAATTCTCAAAAATACTGGAAAAACTGTTCAATACACGCCTGGAAAACTTTATACATAAACATCACATTATCAACGAAGGTCAATATGGATTTACGACAAAAAGAACTACCTCAATGGCTATACTTGACGCAACTGAGGAAATAACAAGTGCAATAGATGGTAAAAATATGCAATTGGAATTTTTATAGATTTAAAGAAAGCTTTTGATACAATCAATCATGCAATATTACTTAAAAAATTACAAGAACACGGGATAAGGGGAATCGCTGGGGAATGGATACAAAGCTATTTAACGGAAAGAACGCAATATGTACAAATAGGGTCTACATCATCTGAGACTCTTAGTACTTCTTGTGGTGTTCCCCAAGGCTCCGTCTTGGGACCAAAACTTTTTAATATCTACATAAACGATATTCTTATGGTATCACAGTCACTAAAACTCATACTGTTTGCAGGTGATACAAATATATTCTATAGCAGTCATAATTACAATGAACTTATTAGTACAGTCAATACAGAGCTCAACAAAATAAAGAAGTGGATGGAACAAAAGTAAAGTCACGTTCTTTGGAAACACAAAAACAAGCTCCAAACAACCAATTGTAATTGAAAATGTCCAAATTGAGACTGTAGATGAAGCAAAATTTTTGGGAATCATCATAGACAATAAACTGTCTTGGAAACCCCACTTCAGACATGTAAAAGCAAAAATATCCAAAAGTCTCTCTATTATAAATAAAATTAAACATCACCTTGATTTCAGCTCCTTGCGCACATTGTATTGCTCGATGGTTCTTCCATATCTCACTTATGGTGTTGAAGTATGGGGAAATACCTATCAGACGACACTATCACCCTTAACTGTCTTACAGAAAAGAGCACTACGAATTATACATAAAGTTGTTTTTTTGGATCATACTCACAACCTCTTTGCACATTCTAAACTCTTAAAATTTAAAGACCTTTCTCAGTACTACTCAGCAATCACAATGTTTAAAGCATACCACAAACTACTGCCAAAAAATTTACAAAGTCTATTTAATCTGAATGAAAAATCACATAACCTGAGAGTAATAGGAGAATTTAAACTGCCCAAAGTGAGAACCACTAAAAAAAGTTTTTGCATGTCTGTACGTGGTGTAAAACTCTGGAATAGTCTAGACAAATCCTACAAGCAATATCAAAATGTAAATACGTTCAAACTAAACTATAAATATATAATTTGGTCACAGTATATGAAATGTCTAATGTAATTATATCACTATCTTCTGTTGGAGTGTATTCTTTTTTTTGTGTGTGTGATTTTTCTTTTGTTTTTTTCCCTTAGTGTAGAACTTGCTTTTCTCTTACTACTGCTCCCTATTATGTTGGTATTATTATGTTGGGACTATTATGTTGGTACTAGTAACCAGGTCCGTATCTTTTCATTTAATTGTCTTAAGGTTAAAACAATATAAAATGAATTAATTATTGTAAATATGTATCATATGAGCTCTAGGGGTGGGGTTAAATAAGTTTTGTTCCCCCCACTCCTTCTTGGACATTAGAAACTTTGATTTGTGCACTTGTTATACCTTGTTATCATTCCTATTGAGTTGCTGTACAAAATAATGTTTATGTTGATTTGAGAACATGCTACCCTGTCCAAGATAAATAATAATAAAAAAAAAGTATTTTGGCGCCAAAAAAATTAAATCTAAGGTGTGAATAAAAAGTAGAGTATATGTAATTACTATGTGATTAGCTTCATAAATGAACGGTTCTTGAGACTCAATCATAAACTTCTGGTATGTATGAAAAGGAAAGGGATAAATAGTGGGTTTAATTTGATGTTTTTTTTTCACTTCTAATACTTTAAAACCAGATGGGTTTTCTTTGAATCAAGTGGAAACAGAAATTGAGGATTTTTAAAAAGGATTCCCGGAAATACAAAAATGAGGTAAAAAAAAAGTTTGAAAACGTTTTTTCTTTATTTTAACTGATTTATTAGAAACATAAAAATAAAAGTCATAACCAAATTATTCATAAACTCACTGGAAACAGATCGGACTTCAATCATAAAACAGAACAAAGTTTCTTTTATTTTTGTACAGGAACAAGCAGCCAGGAAATGAAAGGTTTCTGCTTGATTCTGAATAAATTAAGTGTGATTACTTAAGCATGTATAATGTGATATTTGAATCTGCATAAAAATGTAGGAAGATATGAAATTGCTAACTTTCTTAAACTTTTAAGTCAATAAATATTTAAGAAATAAAGGCACGGTCTTTACCACAGTCCGTCGTGGTAAAGAGAGAGCTGAGCCGAAAAGCAAAGCTCTCTATTTACAAGTCGATCTACGTTCCAACCCTCACCTATGGTCACCAGCTGTGGGTGGTGACAGAAAGAATGAGATCGCGGGTAAAAGCGGCTGAAATGAGCTTCCTCTGCAGGGTGGCTGGGCTCTCACTCAGAGATCGGGTGAGGAGCTCTACCATTCGGGAGGAGCTCAGTGTCGAGCCGCTCCTCCTCCAGGTCGAGAGGAGCCAAATGGGGTGGTTCGGGCATCTGGTCAGGATGCCCCCGAGCGCCTCGCAGGCGAGGTGTTTCGGGCACGTCCCACCGGGAGGAGACCAAGGGGCAGACCCCGGACCCACTGGAGAGACTATGTCTCACGGCTGGCCGGGGAACGACTTGGGATCCTTCCGGGTGAGCTGGAGGATGCAGCTGGGGAGAGAGAGGCCTGGGCTACCCGTTTGAGGCTGTTGCCCCCGCGACCCAACCCCGGAACAAGCGGAAGATGACGGAACGGAACGGAAATAAAGGCACGAGTTTCTTTATATTACATTTGAAAGTCCATCATGTCCATCAGGCTTTGTATGGGAGTTCCACACAAAGCTACTGTAACACTTGGATGAGCAGTTGACTTGACAGAGAACACAATTAACCCCACCAACTAGGGCCATCGTTAGGTTCATTATGAGAGGGTTTGAGCCACCCTGACATATACTTAAGACCCTACAAATACTTTTGGGTGAGTCAAGAAAAAATTGTTCCTGGCTTCCCTCTAAGTTGGATCCCTTTTTATTCTAAACCCTAAAGATGTCCCCAAACACCCACCAACACATGCCTCTGGAACATGTAACTAATTTGTTGGATAGTTAAAGCAGATCATGCAGCGTGGGATTTTGATAACATGGTAAAATGTATCTGTACTGTTTAATAAACTCAATAACTGTAGTTTGTTTTGTGGTGATGAGATGCTTGTGTTTCTGTTACAAAATAAAACTAAGTTACATTTTTCCATTTCTATGTGCACATTTTTTTTTATCAAGTGTGCAAAAGAATTCATCCAATTTTAGTGCAACTGCTCGTCTACAAAGAATAAGACAGTTTTTTTTCACAGAGGAAGTATGATCAGGTTGAGTCTCCAAATGCTCTGATTCTGGTCTGGGAGCAAATGTGTGGCAGTTCCGAAAACCCCTTGGTCTTCTACTCTTCTGCTCACTCTGAAGTCTCAACAGGAAGAACTCCGGTTTTCTGACAAGACAAGAATTATTTAATCAGCCATAAGACATAATGGCAGAAAATAACAAAGATGGAAATGAGCTTTTAGAAACTGAGCTCAACAGTAGCAGTAGTCTTTGAAAATGAGGAGAATGTGAAAATATTTAGTCAATAACTTCAATAACAATCTATGATTAGGTGGTTAAAAAAATAAAAGCAAAGAATATCTTATAAATAAAAGCGAACTGATAGACAATATTTAGTATATCCTTCCATTTGGATTTTTTGATGATGGTTAAAAATGTACTTTTTTCTCTTAAAAAAAATCAATTTTTTTGTTTTCAAATGATGGTTACATAAATTGAAATAAACATATTAAAATCAAATCAAGTACAAATTTAGGACAAAATTTGTTACATTTCTGAGGCTGAAATATAATTTGTACTTACCATGTCAAGCTTATTGTGTTTCTGAACACAAACATAAATAATAAAAACAGCTAGAAGAACGACTACAAGAGTAAGTGGAACAGCAACAGCCCATCCAGGATATCCAGCAGAGTCTGAAAGAGATGATGGAAATTTTATGTAACAAGCAAAGCAACTGGTTTGCATTTTTTCAAGTATATTTTGTCAAACGGATCAGAAAATATCTGTTTTTCACATCAATATGTTTTATAAATAAACATCTAGACTCTATGAACTTTTAGATTTGGTTTCTGAAGTTGCAAACATCTTCTTTCTGAGTTGTATTGTCCTCCTACATGGAGAATGTCCCCATCTTTGTACTCTTAACTTTCTGTATCTGAATAAGAAACAAGCTGTAAGACATCTAATCCTGTAACCAAAGCTACAATCCACAGAAGAAATGATCCTCTCTTTCTCTAAAAAAAAACTACAAAAATAATCTTTAAAGAAAATTGTTTACATTGTGAAGTTGAGATTTTAAAAATGAATTTGCTGCTGCAGAAATAAACTTCTCTTTATGTTAGTAATAACAATTTAACATGTCAAAGCTTTTTGGGTTCAGCTCTTTTTCTTTTAGGTATTCATTTAGGACGTAAGAGTGGAGCAAACGAACTGAACAATATTTGGTTGGAGCGACTCATTTGTTTTTAATATCAATCTGATCCTATTTTTAAACATCAACTTTTTACTCAATATCGTCACCAATATCAAAAAATAAATATTGAAGAAATATGAAAAATATTCAGTCTAATCTGGTCTTCACTTCACAATAAACACATGTATCTTAAATAAGAAAGAACAAGTCGGATTGTATTACTTTAGATACATCTTACACAATTTTTTCTTTAGCTCTAAATATTTTGCACACTTTTACTTCTTCACTGGTTTTGTTACAGCAGCATTTCACTGATTTACAAACTAAATACAAGAAAGAGTCTAGACTGGAACCAAAGAACTAAAACTACGTAAGAAGCTGGCAGAAAGAATCAAGATCATTTAAAATCAAATTCTTTCTGCATTTTTTGTTGTCATGTGGCACAAAAAAATAAAAGAAGATGAGAAATTTTATAAATACAATTATTATCAAATCACTAATGTGTAAAACATGATCTTAGACTTAGATTTAAATTTGTCATGTAGTGTAAAATTTAGTCAAAAGAAACAAACAAGACTTATTTTTTATCCACTTGAAGAATCACATAATAAAATAGAAAAAATAACTCCTTTTTAAAGTTTGAAGCAGCAATTTGAACAAAAGCCATGTCATCTTTAAAAGTTTTTGGTATGTGATACAATCTCAAATGCAACATTTTTTAAAATGTTTTTGACCATAATCGTGCTGAAAAGAAAAAAGATAACATCAGAACATTTTTAAAAACTTTTTTAATAATCTAACTTTGAAAAAAAAAACCTCTTTTTGTTCAAATTTATTTAAATTAGGTCAATTTGAGAAGTTTTGAACATTTAATAATTAACAATTTTTTTTGGTAAAAAAATTTTCTGTTTAAGAATGCCTTTTTCTTTTTAAGTGATAAGAAATTAAAAACATTGAGTTATTTAAAAAAATGAATTAATAGTGGAAAAAAACTGTAATTTGATTCTAGTAACAACCTGTTACGTGTAGTTTGTGTCTCTTTTCATGATGATGTTAAACCAAATGTTTAAAAGAACATTCCTGTATTTATTAAACTGTCTTATATTTAAATTGGTAGAACTTTTTCAGGTGAAAATAAAAACCTGACCTCCACATTAAGTCTATCTTATGTTGTTCTGTCTGTTTAAATTAAGAAAGAAATTAATCTGCTCTAAGGAAATGTCTTTTCTTTTACTTTTAGGTTTAAATATGTTTGTAAAACAGCTGCTGTGTTCATCAGCAGAATTGGATGTAAATCAGAGAAGTGACTGTGAGAGAAAACAGAGAGAAGGAAGCTTTTCTTCATCATGGTATGACAACTGGAAAGATGAGACAAACTGTAAAGGAAACGACATTCTGAGCAGATCAGGAGCCCAAACAGGTCAGTGAAAGAGATGTGGTAGAGAAAATAAAAGCAAGGGGGATCTTCATGGTTTTACTGGGAGAAAACACCTGGATCAATGAGAACTGAAGTTCTGTCTAATTATTTTAAACCTGATCAGTGTTCAGAAAGAATGAACTATTAACTAGAGAATCCTATTTTACCACAAACTAAACTTCCTCATGTGAACATCTAACATATTAAAACATCCTCAGATGAAGATGTTCCCATAATTTTTTTCTATTTAATTCAACTTTTACACATAAAAACGGCAACAGGACAACTTATTCTTTGCAGGCTCTATAAAATTTAAACTTATAGAATTTTATCACAATGATCTAAAACACCAGAAAAGAAAGCTTGAGAACTAAAGCAGGATTTACTGGTTGTTCTGGTGAAACAACTGATTACAGAATACAGACTAAAGTAAAGCTCTTATTGTTTGACACTGTGAGTTTGCGCTAAAAAATTAGGGCTGTTTTTAAATTATTTAATTCACACTGTTTTGCAGTGTGTGAAAATATGGGCGGGATATGAAAAGATGAAGGCGATAGCTCAGGGGTAGAGTGGTGGAATGTTCGCCCTTAGACCGGAAATTTGCAGTATCGAATCTAATTGAGCTTATGTCGTGGTTTCTATAGAGAAGGCACCTAACAAAATTTCATTCATTTTTACCCTTTTGAAATTTATTGGTCATGGCTAACGGTATAGCTTCAAAAACCAGATTTGTTAGCTGGAACATTAAAGGTTTGGGAAGTGCTGTTAAACGGTCCAGGGTGTTTTCTCACTTAAAACGCTTGAAACCTGATGTTGTCTTTTTGCAGGTGACCCACATAAGAAATAATGATCATTCAAGACTGAGGTGCCCCTGAGTTGCTGATGTTTACCATTCTAGTTTCAGCTCTAAGGCCAGAGGGATTGCCATTTTGATTGGTAAATTGGCCCAGTTTACACTGACCAAGACTATTTCTGACGAGGATGGCAGGTACTTGATTGTTTCAGGTACACTATCCCGCATGCCTGTCTTACTGGTTAACATTTATGCACCAAATTTTGATAGTCCTAGTTTCATGAACAGGGTGTTTGCGAATTTGCCATCTTTAAATAACCACTATTTGATTTTTGGAGGGGACATGAATTCCGTTATAGACTCTAAATTAGACCGCTCTACACCAGGGTCTTTTGAGTCTCAGATGGCAAAAACTCTTAAGCTATTCATGTCTGATGGTGGTTATGTCGATCCCTGGAGGTATCGCAATCCTACTAGCAGACAATATTCCTTCTACTCTCCTGTACACCACAGTTTCTCTCGCATTGATTATTTTTTCATAGATGTTAGACTTCTACCTAAAGTGGCGAATACAGTGTATAATCCTGTTATTATCTCAGATCATGCCCCTGTATCCTTGGATATTCAAATGTCACCAGAATCTGGCTATCCAGTACAGTGGAGATTTAATACGTCACTTCTATCAGACGATACGTTTTGTAAAAGGATCACGAATGCGATTGATGATTTTATTAGTTTTAATCGTTCCAGAACCAGTTTCAGAGGCACTGCTATGGGAATCTCTAAAGGCCTATTTGCGGGGCCGGGTTATTTCTTATTTGGCCCATGTAAAAAAGATGAGGGTATCTAAAATTCAGGAATTGTCAACTGAAATAGGTTCTATTGACCAACAGCTTGCAGTGGCCCATTCCACTGATTTGTTAAAACGTCAAGTTGCCTTACAGACAGATCTGGACCTGCTCACCACCAATGAAGCCGAGCGTTTACTCCTCCATTCTCGCTCTAGATATTATGAGCATGGCGATAAGTCAGGTAGACTCCTAGCTCATCAGTCGTCAGGCAGCATCCACAATAATACCTCGCATTAAAAATGGGTCGGGAGCAGTGGCGGCTGGTGACGTGTGGCGCAGGGGCGCCGCCCCCCCTGTCCTGATCACCAAAACTAACAATAAAAAAAATATATAAACATTTATGTTTTTTGTAAGTATGTAAAACTGTCTTGTGTGAAGATTATTTGCATTTTAATAACGTTTTACATCGTTTTATTTTTTTTATTTTCTTATTTTCTTTTCTTACTTATTTTATTTTCTTACTCATTTTATTTCTACTTCCTACAAAAACCGGAAAGAGGGCGCTGCCCGGCCCGCCCCACTCGTAAAACATATGAGTGTGTATGTGGCATCCGGTTTTTATGGAAAAAAACGTGACGTCAGCTCTAAATTTTTTTCATTCATGTGTATTGCAAACCACAACCACGCCCGCGGGGCGCATGTAAATACGCCCATCGGGCATGTGATAGGTTATCCTCTCTGTCAGTCTGTTACACGAACCAATCAATTAGCTAAAAGCTGACCTATAAATCCCACCCACGCCACACCCTTTGTTTTCACTGCGGACTTCTGGGAAATGGCCTTCATCATGGCGTCGGATGCTCATTCAGTTGCTAATAATTCAAGTTACTTTTTAAAAGAGAATTTGGTGTCGTGGCTTCTACAGAATCCGTTTTCTTAGCGTTCTGAAGAAGAAAAAAATGAGAGTCTGTCTACATAAAAAGAGCATCCAACAGTTCCAACTAGAAATACAGAAAATCAGGTAGAGTAACTTCATTTCTTGTTATAGTTTTCTATGTTAGACTATTGTTGCGTTATTGAAACTAAAATAAGTCACATTAGTTGCATTTGTGTCTGAGCACAGATTGAATTCATTATGAATAATGTTGTTTATTAGAAATTATATTGATTATTGGTGTTAAAATGTTTGATTGACAATAATATTTTTTAAATCTAATTTAGCTCTTTATTTTCTTTTGTAAAACTTTATAGAAATGTTCATTTCAAATTTGAATTTAACATTCTTATTTCTACTGTAATATCTTTTTACTGCAATGAATTGCTTTTGTTATTTTGGGTGTGATGAAAATTAATTGAATGATGTGTCAAAAGTTTGTTCTGTTACAGTAAAACAATGTTTTGTTTGACCCTTTAAATGTGCTGTTGGCTTAATTGCTGCAAACCAGAGCATTGAAAATTATCTAAGAAAGAGGAGCAGCATGTGTGGTCCAGAACAGTGTGGCAAAATTGCTAAAGATGTAAGTAAAATACAAAAATAAAATTATTTTCTGATACTGTGTACTGTTCATTTCAGGACGGCTACATGTGGCCCTCTTGGAATCCAGCTACACAACAGTTGCAGTATTCTACAATGTACTTGCAGTTCTGCCCTTTTATTCTGGGCTGAATCAAGTTTATTCATTAAAAGGAGTAGATTGTGTTCTACCTGTAGTTGACAGAGGCATGGAGAAAGAGATAATAAGAGATAATAAGAGATAATCACAGTATGATTAAATGGATGTAGACTTCATTTTTTTCTTAACTTTAATATTAAGTCTTGAATTTATTCTGATATGTCTGATCACAAAAACAATGTTATGACAAAATAATTGATTGAATTTTCTCTGTTTTTAAAATTTGTGACAACATCCTTGTGCACACAACAGAGCAATTTTCATTCATGGATCATCTCATTAGTGCCACCCTGCTTCAAGCTGAGAAGTTTGAAGAATATGCTGAGGTATTCCCTGAGCAAGCATTGGAGGTAACCTTAAATGCATACCCTGCCCTCATTGGAAACAGGCTGAAGTCAGAGCTTGGAGTCATCTACAGCAAGGAGGATTTGAGAAACTGTCATGGAGCAATTGATCTGCTCAATTTTTTTTGTTGAGAACAACCTCACAGATGTTTTTCAGGAAACTGTTAAACTGTAAAAAATTGTCATCGCTACACCAATGACCACTGCAGAAGCTGAGAGGTGCTTTTCAACTTTAAAAAGAATAAAAACTTTTCTTAGGAACACCATGAGCCAGGACAGACTGAATGCACTGGCCATGTTATCCATGGAAAAAAACTGATCACAAGTATGTGGGACTTTAATCAGAAGGTGATTGAAAAATTTCCAGAGCAGAAAGAAAGAAAGGCCAAATTTCTGTTCAAGTAGGGTGGATCATATTCGTGTGAAAATAAAACTTTTAAATATTTATTTACTGGCATGTAATATCTTTTATATAACATATCTAAAAAAAAAAATGTGTGTGTTTGAACAATGTGCGCCCCCCCTCCAGTTTTTTTTACCACCAGCCGCCACTGGTCGGGAGTAGTAGTGGAGGATCCCATCCTCATTAACTCTGTCTTCTCTTCTTTTTATGAATCTTTGTATACTTCAGAACTCTCCGCAGATGTGACGGATATGCATGCTTTTTTAGATGATCTTAATTTCCCGAAAATGAATTCAGACCTACTAGCTCAGTTAGACTCTGACTTAACAATCCAAGAACTTTCTGCGGCGTTGCAAAGCATCCAATGTAACAAGGCGCCGGGCCCCGATGGCTTTCCGGCTGAATTTTTTAGGACATTTCAAGCCATACTTCTTCCGCTGCTGCACTCTGTGTATTTGGAGTCTTTATCAGATGGCTCTCTTCCCCCAACTTTAAGATAGGCCTCTATCAGTCTCCTTTTGAAGAAAGACAAAGATCCTGAATTGTGCACTTCTTACAGGCCCATCTCATTGATGAATGTAGATGCCAAAATTCTCGCAAAAGCACTCGCTCGTCGCTTGGAAAAGGTTCTCCCGACGATTATCGCTAAGGAACAGATAGGCTTTATAAAAGGGTGCCAACTTTTTTACAATATTCGAACTTTATTAAATGTAATCTATTCTAAGGAAACTGCGAATGTGCCTGAAGTAGTTGTATCATTCGATGCGGGAAAAGCGTTTGACAGAGTTGAATGGCGCTACCTATTTGCAATCTTGGGAAGATTTGGCTTTGGAGAAAAGTTCATGTCATGGATAAATCTTCTTTACACGTTACCAAGTGCCAGTATTGTTACCAATAAGATTTCATCCAGTCCGTTTAATCTAAGAAGACGGTATAGACAGGGGTGTCCCTTATCACCGCTTCTGTTTGCGATCACCATAGAGCCGTTATCTATCCATATGAGGTCGTCCCCAATTTTTACCGGTATTATTCGATCACGCGTAGAATTTAAGCTCTCACTCTATGCTGACGACCTGCTGCTGTATGTTTCTGATCCCAAAACTGCGTTCCCTGTTATCCTATCCTTTTTTCATAGATTTGGCCATTTTTCAGGGTATAAGATCAATATCTTAAAGAGTGAATGTTATCCAGTTAATAAACTAGCCACGCAACTAATTCCATCCACTCAAATTTAGTTTGTCAGGCTTAAGATATTTAGGTGTCAATATTGGTCAATCTTATAAATCTCTCTACGCTGCAAATTTTTCTCCTTTGTTGGCAGAAATGAAAGGAGATTTTCAAAAGTGGGCCTCTCTCCCTCTCACATTACATAATTGGAAGACTCAATACAGTTAAGATGAATGTTTTATCAAAATTCCTATTTTTGTTTCAATGTTTACCCATATTCTTATCAAAATGTTTTTTCAAATTAATTGATGCAACAATTTCTCATTTTTTGTGGAATGGTAAAAATCCCAGAGTAAAGCGACAAGTGCTCCAAAACTGTAAATTTGACGGTGGCCTTTCTCTCCCGAACATTAAATTTTACTACTGGGCGGTGAATATTGGTAGGATTGCATACTGGACAACAACCACAGACATACCTTGGTGTCAGTTGGAAGCACAATTGGAAGCACAATTGGAAGCACAATCTTCCACCAGATCAGGTTTGGGTTGAATTTCTTCAGTATAACCCATCACAAAAATCCCTAATTTCAAAGATTTACAACACTGTTCAGTCTCATGATGGGCATTTATCTGCCAACACAAGAAGGGCTTGGGAGTGCGAGTTGGGGATAACGTTTGAGGACAGCTGGTGGGACTCTGCACTAAAAACTATTCATAAGACTTCAATTTGTGCCTGGCTGACTTTAATACAATTTAAGGTTATTTTCAGATGCCACTATTCTAAAGCAAGTTTGGCTAAGATCTTCTCTGCTGTGGCGGACGTTTGCGACAGATGCGGTGGGTCTCCTTGCGACTTGACACACGTTTTTTTCTTGTACTTGTCTCAAAACATTCTGGCAAACATATTTCGATTCTATGTCAAAGATCTTTTTGAAAACTGTTGCCATAACCCCACACGTGGCGATTTTTGGTCTTCCTGAGGACTGTACACAATATTTGTCTCTGCAGATACAAGTGCTCGCATTTACCTCTTTAGTTGCCAGACGGCATCTCCTGTTGCACTGGAAATCAAGTACTGCCCCGTCTAACATACAATGGCTCAATGAGGTAATGTCTTTCTTGAGATTGGAGAAAATTAGGTATTCAAAATTGGGTAATGTTAGCATTTTTCAGAAAAAATGGCAATCATTTATAGATTTCTTTAACACAACTTGAACACCCTCCCTACATCTCTCTAGTTTGTTTCACTTATCTTTGTTTACCTTATTTTTGCTTTTTGTTTTTTTTTTCTTTCTTTTGTTACATTTCTTCTCTTTCTCTTACACACACAAAGTTAGTACCTATCTTATCTCATTTATTTATAGTACTCTATAAATGTTGCATTGTATTGTTTACGAGGTGATATATTTGAGGTGTGTGCCATTGGATTTGTTCTTTTTTTTTGTTTTTTGTTCTTTTTTTGTTTACTGTTGTAAAACCAAAAAACTTGATGTACATGTTTATTTCATTTGATATTGCTTTGTATCAGTTGGTACATTAAATAAATATATTAATAAAAAAAAAAAAAAAAGAGAAGGCACCTAACCCCCGATTTCTCCCACCATTGGCGCCGTCGTGGCAGCCTGCTGCGGTGTAATGCATCATAGAAATTTTCTGGTTCAGGGATGAATTAGGTATGTAAAAATTAAAAATGTGTCTTTGATTTATCAAGCAGTAATAAATATTACCCAGACACCTTTCTTCAAAGTGACTAGCAGAGTTAAATAGTTGAGTATTGAAACTGAATTGATTAGAACATTTACTAAAACACTTTTAGAGAATAATTTATTCATTAAATTATTACTTTATTAAAGTAATCAGTGAAATCAAAACTAGGTTCAGCAAAGATTGATCAGCTCCTGCTCAGTTAGAAAGATAAAGATTGAGCATATCTTACATTTACTTGTAAATATTTTACTCAAGACTGGCTGTGGTTTTTGATCTGCATATTTTAGTAGTTTTGAAAAAGTAAACTCTTTTTACTATCAATTTTTTTGCCTAAAACTAAACAACTTGTTGCCTTTAAAAATGTACTGAATAGTCTCACCTTTTTCTATTTTAAACAAGCTTGCTTGATATTTACAAAAAGATGTTTGTGAAATAGAAAAACATGTCCCTGAAAACATTTAGGACAGTTCAGTGTTATAATGTGAAAAAATTTAATTGTTTTCTGTTTAACAAGTTTTTTCATGCTTCTTGTCCAGTGAATCACATATTTATACAAACTTTTAGCTTAATAAAACAGATCAGATCTTTATCTCATCCTGAAAACAGACTGAAAACATCAACTGTCACACTAATAACTGCTGAAATCACCACCGAACCATAACATAAAGCATCAGGTCTCAATGGAAACCAACAGTGTTTTTATGGTAAGTTTAAAGTAGAAGTAAGATATAGGATGGGTCCAGTTTGTTTGATGGATGTGCAGTTAGATTCCGCCATAAAACACAAAGAAAAAAGATCTACTGTATGTTTTTATCTATGTAGCAGGATTACTATTGCAACAACACATCATCAGTAGGGTAAAACTAACCTGTCTCACGACATGGGAGATATGATAGATACACTGATGAAACAAACTGAACAAGAAGCCGAGAAAAATCTGTTTAACAACAGATTAGAAAAGCTAACAATGACATACTTCAATTTTTTTTTTTTACGATAACTGCAAAGGGTCTTTTTAAAATGTTCAACAGAATTCAAACTCACCTTGAGGGATAGCCAAGATTTCATCAGAAAAAGTCTGACCGCAGATTTTATTCTGCTTTGCAACACATCTAAAGGAATCTTTCTTGGTCACAGCAGCAGAGATGGAGATGTTGTAGTGGTTTCCAATAATAGTGATCTCTGGTTTATCAGCAGGAACAATGTTTCCATCACTGTCCCAAATCTCTACTTCAGGCTGGTGAGAAACTCCTGAAGCAACACAGTTCAGGTACGTCTTTCCATTTCTTTCATAATTTGAAAAAGTTGGTTTTGGACAGGCTCCTGGAACCAGATATAGACAAAAGAGAAAGAAGATACAAATATATAAGCAAACACTGGTACTTTTTTAGAGTTGTAAATCATACAGCTTGGAAAAAAAACAGTAATTCATTCTTTTAAAAAAGCAGAAAAAACAATTGGAACAATCTTACAAGTTAACACATGACTTGGTCATTTCCCTACAAGTAAAAAGGAAAGTTCAGTCAAAATGTTGTGAGTTATCAGCAGTGATCTCAGAGACAAAGTTTCTAAATGAAAATCCTTCCTCATTATGAACCAAACAGACTGATATGATCACTAATCTTAACATCTCACACTTTTTTTCCCACACCAGTAAAACCACAAAGAGATGATGTAATCCAATACAAAAATGACAACTATCGTGTGTGATAAACAGTCATGAAGCTTCAGTATTTTCAGCATCTGTTTCTAAATATTAAAAACACTGATACAGAGAAGTTTGAAGTTTTCCAGTTACAGTGTGTCTGCAGACTAAAAGAAAAGACTATAATTAATCAGCTATGTGAATAAAATGATCAGAAACACTCTCATAATATTAACTTACCAACTTTTTTCTTGTATGTAGTTTTTTTTAGTAATTAAAAGCTGAAGAATCCATATTTTAATCCGATCAGATCTTCTTTGCTTCTACACTAATCATACAGTAATTAAACTACATTACTAAATGTTAGAAAGAGTCACTTAATTATTTAACTGAAGCAGTGCCTATCATGAAAGTAATTCACTCAGACCCAATAAGCTGATAAATAAACTTATAAAATAAAATCCACAGCCATAAATACATGATAAACCTGTGATAGAGGATGTAGATAAATACCTGTAGTAATAGTATAGTAGTAATAGTATTTTTTACACTTTGACAGAACTGTCTTCACCAGACACACAAAGGAGGGAGAATTAGTACATCTTAGTATATAAAACACTGTGGAATAAGTTGTCATCCTGTATCTGCTCAAAGTTCAAACTTCTAAAGAACAGCTTTGGTCTGAGATCCAGCTGATGGGTGAGGTTTAAGGTAAGCTGAGTCAAGGAAGAGGGGTTTGACATTTTTGAAAACTGGTCATGATACAATCTGTAGTTCTGGATGAGACTGGAGATTCTTATCTCATTGTAGCTGTAAGGGATGTCACTGAGATTTAACATTTATTTTAACATTTATTTCTCAGAATTTTTTGTTTCTCCAGTGATTTTTTTTGTGAATGTTTTTATAATTATCAAATATTTATTTGTTTTATTTTCATTGTTGCCTTTCCTGTTTCACTCAGGACATCATAGTAAAAGAGGTTAATATCTCAATAGATAATTTGCTGGTTAAATAGAGATAAAATAAATTACCAAAGTGCAGATGGGCCAAAAATACAGAAACAAAGAGCAACAAAGTGACACATAATTACTTTAAAAAACAAAAGAAAATGTTATTCCTGAAGCATGAATATGTTTAAAACCAGAAGCTGCTATCGACCTGTAGCTGGACTTTAAGAAATTTTTTAATGAAGTTTCATTTAGTTTTAACTTGACACAACATGCCATCACATCAACCACTACACACAGGAATTTCAACTGATGGACTTTTTATAATAAAGTATTAAGAGTGTCTGTGACTTCACAATATTTCCTTTTTAAGTTTTGTTCATGTAGACAGAAGACCAGTTTGATGCATAAAGAAAGGATTAACCATGTTTGCCGATTCTGTTTTCGGCACTATATCCAGTTTTCTTGATCTCTAATTTAGTTTTTATGTTTTTCTTTTTTGTCATTGGCAGAAAACTGTTCTTTGTTTTGAAGATGTGAGGAATCTCAAGCAATTCTGCTCCTGTTTAAAACTTTTAATACACTTATGCCCATGTCACTGTTCTGGAGCTTACAGTCTACTCTTCATAATTGGCTTGGGGATTTAAACAAAAAATTTAATGAAGTTAATCAAAAATGGTCTGATAAAAATAAAATTAAAGAACAGCTTCCATAGCTCTATCATGAGCACTAAGAACAGAGATAAACTGTTTCAGTATGTTGAGATCATCAAAAGCCCACTGAGCAAATGCTTCGCTGTCCCTCAGACTTTCCTTCAAGCCAAAATACCTACTTTACAGTAAGTTTGTACATATATGTAATAAACTGAAACAAACAAATATGTTCAGTTAAGTCAAACTCACCAAAGGGGTTCGCCAGGGTGTCATCTGAAAAAATCTGATGACAGATTTCAGTCTGCTTTGCAACACATCGGAAGTTATTTCTCTTGGTGACAGCAGCAGAGAGGGTGACGTTGTAGTAGTCTCCATTTTTTGTGACCTCTGGTTCATCAGCAGGAACAATGTTTCCATCACTGTCCCGGATCTCCAATTGAGGTTGTGGAAAAGCACCCAGAGTGGTGCACTTCACGAACATCTTTTCATCTCTGTCATATACTTTTATTGTTGGGGTCGGGCATGCACCTGTGAACAAAATTACGTATATTAACAATAAATTACAAGAAAAATGGTGTCTTATTCAGACATTTTTTATTGAACCTCTATCCAGATAATTTTATATTAACTAAAGTGAAATATAATATTTAGTAAAGAGTCTCGGTTACAATATAACACAGAAAACCAGTAAAACTTCCAGATTTACACCAAATGCTAGTAAAAAGATTAATATTGGTGTTCATTCAGGCTTTTCCTTTTTTATGTTTTGAACACATAAAGACTCCATTCATTTAACATTTAAAGTTCTATTTGATGAAAATTTAGATGTATCATTATGATGATGTAAATTTAAGACCAAAAATCTATAACGTTCTATTTTGTTTTTGATAAAGTCTTGTTTTAGGTTCACCATAAAGTAGTGTTTGTCAATCTTGTTCAAGCCAAGGTACATTTTTCCATTGAAAAGATTCTTGAGGTACACCACCAACCAAAAATGTTAAAACTGATACTATCTCTCACCACCTATATTAACCATATAGTTATTATTACCAAAGTGTCCTGAATAGGAATCAAATCAATCCATCAAAGCCTATTTTGTCGTCTTTAATGATTCTTCTTTCAGATATAAAAGTGCAGTTAACCTGTCCATTTCAGAAAAACAGCTGGAATCTGAGATGTAACAACAATGTGTTGATAACTTTAAAGGTAAAGAAGTAGTAGTAAACCTTTTAGTTGTAAGAACCTAGAAAGCGTCTGTATTTTGGTGAATCTAATTATGTCTGACATTAGCAGGGTTACAAAAATAATGTTTAATCTGACAGAAGCAACAATATTTTGGAAAGATTTTTGTGTTTCACACTGAGAAATATTAATATATTATATGAAAAACACACTCAACAAAGAAAGAAAATCAAACACTCATAAAAAAGCAGATAAATTTACAGTGTTTGCTTCAGAGGTTATGCCAGCTTCTTGGCTCCATATTGGGGTTGGTAGAGAACAGGGTGTCACACAGTTTTAACATGTCAGCTACTAATGAAATTTACAAGTTAAAAAGATCAACCAACACTTTCAAAAAGTAAACATTTACATATAAACAGCGTAGATGCCAAACATATGATCCTATTTATAGGATTTAAATAGTACCGATTTACAGTATGCTTGAATTTAAATGATTTACAACATCAAAGTAATTTCTTATGCAACCATGTATCATAATGATCACTTTGTTATACTGTTCACTTTTGAAAGTTTTGCACTTCTTTTGCCATATTATGGCGTTTAGTTCTAGATAATGCACCTTTCAGAGGATTTACCCCCAAATGCAAATGAAACCTTTTTCTTTTGAATGTCTTGTAGAAAATGTGAGATTTTATTACTTTGTAAAATCCGCAACTTATCCGCACCCTAAATGTTATCATTACATCTCAAAACCATGTAGAACATATGATCCACTAACTGGGGTCGTTTTTGGGAGGGATGGACACCAGCATGAAACAATTAGCAGAGAAGAAGAGTGGGTTGCTATGGTTACAGTAAACAACATATCCCAGGACAGCCCTGCCTGTGTGTAAATAAAATGAATAGATTTTTTTAATGATAAACATAAATAAATTCGCATGATTCCATTTTTACACAAACACCATGAGTTCAATCAAACCGATTTTGGGGAGCTACCGGTAGATCACGATGACCGTGAGAGGTGAAATAAGATCATTTTCCACAAAACACCTGATGATCTCTCACGGTACACTAGTATGCCGCAAACCACTGGTTGAAAAACGCTGGGACAAAAAAACATCCACTAATTTTTTAAAAATATTTCCCAGGTTAATAAAACAGGAAAAGTGGAAAAGATTTAAATAAAAGTTTTTTTAAAAAATCATTTTAACTTATAGCGATGGAAACTTTTTAATAAAACTCAAAGTGATTTTAATGAGTTAATGATTGAATAATCTGAATGAAATCAGGACCATCATGTGTTTTAAGGATCACTTACCAGGTTTTTTCTCCTTTGTTCTGTCTTTTAACCAAATAAGACAGGGAGGTTACATGCGACCCCTCTTTAACATGTTAAAATGATCAAAGGAATCAATAGAAAGATTATTGATCTCATGTGAATCTGACACATCACTCCAAACCATGATGACGTCATCAGAACTTTTCAAACTCCGTTTGTTTATCAGAGATTTGGATGTTTGTTAAAGCTAAAAGTAACTTTTGTTATGTTAAAAAGAAGCAAAAACTTTTCTGATTATTAATTAAGATCAATTTAAACAGATTTTTTTTTTTATCTAAACGCGATTTTAAAACAGAAACGACAATTAAATTAGTTTCAGAAACTCTATCAGAAATCAGATTTATCAAATAAAGCAGATTTTATTCTGAAAATTAAACACAATTTTAACATAAAAATAACTAACTATTTATGAATTAAAAAGTCAAAATAATTAGTTTTATCAATATTCAGGATCCATGAAATAATATAAAAAAAAAACCTTAAAGTAAACCCGACTAATCAGAATAAATTTAGTATTGAAAGTGATAAATTTATAGGAGAATTAAATCAAACAGCCAATCAGAGCAGAGTATTCCTCCACCAGTATAACTGAATTAAAATCACATTTCTTTATAAAACATCTAATAAGCACCTTGTGAAAAGTAGATTTTTTTCTTACTCCTACAAAAAGTACATGTTTATCACCTTTCAAAGTTATTCTGATCAGGTTTTGTATTAAAATAAAATGTTAAAAAGTCTGATTTTTTTTTTTTTATCTTCTTAAGAAAGAATGTATATTTAAATCTAAATCTATCAAAAAGACTTCCATTAAATCTTCAGATCAACTTCTGATGGTTACTCTGATCACTGGTGTTTAGTATAAAATATCTTAATTAAATTTGACTGAACTTTAAACATTCTTTAATATAGTTTTAATAAAGTTTGAAACCTCCTAGTGGACGTGACATGAGTTGCACTTTTCTCATTTTATTCAAACTATTACATCCAGTTAGATTAAAATTTACAAGAAAATACAACACACAAAATTATTTTAATACTCTATAAATATCAGATTAATATTTTTTATTAAACCTGATGTTCTTTCTTTAAATCATCAGGTGAAACACATTAAAACAGAATAAATTTTTCTAGATTTTGTTAAAAATTAAACCAAATAACTTGTTTAAGGGTTTAAACTAAGTCTACACCCACATCACATGAAATGTGTACTAAGTTATTCTTCAATATGATGCTTCATGTCCACATTCATCTTAACGGTATTAAATAAAAACAATAACAAACTGGTTGATATTTATCATGTAAAACTGCTGCATGATCATATTCAGTCCTAACAGGTTAAGATGCAATCTAAAAAAAGAAGACAAAATATGTTTTAATGTCATATATGTACAATCAATAACTGGACAGACAAAAAGCATGATGAAGAAAATACACTGTAGAATCTTTCTTTGTGTATTTTTAATATAATCAACTAAATAGAGTAATTTATTTATTTATTTAAAATATGGAGTAAATTTAAATCACTGGATCTACTGTACCAGGAAATATTTCCTGACTGAGTTACATGAAAAAGGTCTTCATTCATGCTTGATGTTTGCTTTGATGTAAAGTTTTTAAAGTTGAACCCATCTTGAACATCTTTCATTAAATATGTTTCTTAAAAGTACTCACCAACAGTAAGCTGAACTGTGGAGATGATTGTTCCAGAACCGTCTGCTCGATAACAGATATAGGTTCCACTGTCTGACACTTGAGCAGGTTTAATTTTTATAGAAGCATTACCAAAACTGAGCTGATCTTGAAAAAAAAACACTCGTTTAATGAAAGGCTCTCTAATTTCTAAATCATCACCTCTATAAATAACCACATTCCTTTCTCCTTTCTTCCATTCGAACGGCATCCTTGTAATATCTCTTTGACCAAAGGAACAAGGTAAAACTACATCTTCATCTTCTTTTGCAGAGATGCTAACTGCATCTGAAAGATAAATCATAGATTCAGATAATGTAAAAACAAAGCAAAACAAAAACCAACAACAAATGTGGTCACAAATCAATATGTATGACGTTTTAGGCCATCAACAATATGCAGTACTTCTTTTACTTTTCTTTTACTTCCTTATTTCAACTCTTGAAAAAGAGACTTCTATTCTCAATGAGTTTTCATCCCGGTTAAATAAAGGTTAAATAAAAAATAAATTAAAAAATTAATAAGTAAAAATAACGTCTGCTTTATCATATTATAAAACCTACACATTGTGTTAATAATTGACCTATGTGTATAGATCAGTCAAACTTAAATCAAACTTTATTTATAAACCACTTTTCAAACAAAATTACACAAAAAGCTAAACAAAACATAAAAACTAACAAAATTACAATTCAACTAAGACATTAAAAGCAAACAAACACTTGAAAAAATCACACACTTAAGCAAAACATTGCACAAATGCATCAACGTTAGCACAGCCTCAAAATTCTTCCAACCGTATCACCTCCCAGCCTCTCACTTCCCCAAAACTGTTAAGTTAAAAATAACGGTAAATGAAACAAACATCTGGCCTGAAGCTGCTGTGAGGAAATAATAACCGGGGATCGATTTACATCAGGAGTCGGCCAACCCATGACTGCAGAGGCCAAAACCACAGAGAACCACCTGGCTCCAGGAGGCAAGGGCACCAATAAAAAGCTGCCTGGCTGAATTGAGAGACCCACACCACCTTGGCCAGAACACCACTATAGCAAGGACCCCACAGACTGAGCAGGCAGAGCTTCTGGGATGGAGGATCCCCATGAGGAAACACTTGACTAAGACACAGAATGAAACAATGAGAATAACTAAAACCAGTAAATAAGGTTAAAAACTATTTAAGATATGAATCTAAAACTAAATCAGAAAAAAATGATGTAAAAATTGATGCGTAAATAAACATATCAAAGGTTTGTATAAATACGCATATAATATACCCATAACATACCCATATAATAAACACATAAATATGTAAAAATCATCTTTTAAAAAAGTCAAGTAAATGCCAAGTTAAAAGGGTGGGGTTTCAGCCTGTCTTAAAAACATTAACAGACTCTGTGGCCCTGAAGTCCTCTGGTAGGCTGTTTCACAGGCGAGGACCATATATCCCAATTGTTTGTTGACAGTCTCTGACTCAGACGTCACGGCCTCCAGACAGACTCAACTTTATTTCATCCAGTCGTGTATATGATCAAACCACAGCCAAAGTTTCAAACATCTCTCACTTTCATTGAGCAAAAAATAAAAACCCACCATAATGGAATCTTTGGTAGTGGAGGATTGTCTGTAATAAAAAAATTTATTATGTGTATTTTCCCACCCTATCACAACCTCCAGCAGTCTAAAATCAATGACGGCTATCCTACCACTGAACTACACCACGACCCATCTATTTTATTACTAATATAAATAACACCACTACAAACATGTAATGATAGCACAAATGTTTGTCGACAGTCCCTAACTCAGACGTCACAGCTTCCAGATAGACTCTCTGTTCATCATCCAACCTGATTTCATCCAGTCCACCATCTAATATCTGAGCAAACCACACCCAAAGTTGTAAACATTTCTCACTTTTATTAAACTATCACACATGTATGTAATATCATTATTATTATCCTCATCCCATCCTCCAGCAGTCAAAGTGAATAAATCTTAGATTTAATCTCTTACCTGCTCCAACAGTTCTTACAGAGCACGTAATGATGACAAGACAAACAAACGCTAGAAGATCCATAGCTGAAGAAGCAATGATGATTCTATCAGATGATAGATTTTATAAAGCAGACAGTCTCTCCTCCTCTCTGCAGGTCTGACGTCTCCTCTTTTCTTTCTAAAGAAGCCTCAGCTGCAGCACTTCCTGTAAAACGTCCTTCAGAGCAGAAACCAGCACGGAGGAAATTACACTGAGAAAAAAAAAGAACACAGTTTCAATCTAGACGCCGAACAGGCTTTTAAAAATTAAATAAGCATCATACATTTAGAAACAAATTATGAGTTGCAGGATCTAATGTGATTTAAAGAAACAAATTCGTAACATTTTAACCCATTATAAACATTGTACATGTAATGTTTTACATATGTGATTGTTAAATCTTATTCACAAGTCTTAACATTTACATGAGAAACTGAAGCCTGGAGGAAACGGGTCTGCTTTGCTTTGCAGGATTGTTGCGCAATCACCTGCTACAACCGTTAAACCAGTTACATGTTGATTACCTTCTTTCATTTCCACGGAAGTAATTATCAGCAAATAAAAGCAAACAAACAGGAACCATAGAATGTTAGGAAACACAGAATTACAAATGCCCCTATTGTTTGGATGCAGGAATGAAACTGGATTTGTTAATGTGTGAAAACTCCTCCCCACGAGAAATCTGAAACCCTATCATAACTGTTATAATGTTATCTCTCCTCTTTCTTGTCCAAGCAGGTTTTTACATTCAGGTTTGCCTACTTTGTGGGAAACAAAAATAGCATTTTTGGTGACAAAGAAGTCAATTGTAAAGATGTGAATAAAATGCAACTGTGTCTCTAATAGATCTGAATTTATTCAGCTCAAAAAAAAAAAGTTTTAGCTCTATACAATAAGATTATTGGATATATTCATGAATAATTGTAAACACAATACAATGCCTATTCATCACAAAGAAACTGCCTCTTTTTGACATGTCATTAGTGCTCTCTATTTTATTCAATAAAAAACTGATCATTTGTTGAAGATGCCTGGTTCCAGACTAACTGACCAACATCCAAGATGAAATTGATTCCACAAAGTCCTGCGTCTAATGGCACCACGAATGGCACGAGTTTAAAACATCTCAACATTTTATCAAGCAGCAAAACATCAACATGGCATCCTTTTTAATGGGATATACTTTGTAGTTTTTAATTTATTTCTACGCAAATTTTATCATTGTTGAAATGAAGCAGGGGAAGAGTACGGTATTTTGTTTTTTCCTCATCACATCCTCCGCCAGTTTAACCTGCCTAAGTCTAACCTGCCAGCGTTAGTCTAGCAAGTCTAGCCTGTCTAACCTGCCAGCGTGCGCCGTTGAAGGGCAGCCTGCTGCGGTGTAAGGAGTGCAGCAAACAAAATTTCCCCGGTGAGGGATGAATAGAGTCATTCATTTAATTTTAATTTAATTTAAAGGGGCAAGCTGTATGCATATTACAGTATATATTTAAACATATGCATATTAAATCTCTGCATTTCTAATCACATACCTGTTCCATCAGTTCTTGTAATCCACACAAGGACATAAAAATAAACCATCATCAGAATATTCCCATTTGCAAGGCAATGTATGTTTATTTGTAGCACAATTCATATAAAACATCATTTAAACTGCTTCACAAGACAGAGAGTCACAGTAGAGGCCTGTCTCACAGCCTCAGGAAGGTTATTCCAGACTTTTGCAGCATAAAATTGAAATGCAGCTTCTCCATGTTTAGTCCTGACTCTAGACACCAGCAGGAGCCTGGTCCCATATGTCCTCAGAGTTCTAGATGGTTTATAAGGCAGTAACATATCAAAGATATACTTTGGTGCAAGACCATGGAGAGACTTAAACACAAGCAGAGCAGCTTTAAAGTATATTCTCTGAGCCACAGGAAGTCAGTACAGAGACTTGAGCAAAGGACTAACATGATCATATTTTCCAGCATTTTGAATAAACTGCAGCAGTTTTAAGACCTTTTGTTCAGACCAGTAAGTAGACCGTTGCAATAGTCTAACCGACTAGAAACAAATGCATGAATAAGAACCTCTAAGTCTGTTTTAGACACCAATTTTGAGAATGTTTTTAAGATGTAATTGATTTAATGAAGTTAAAGTCTGAGTTTATAGAGTCAGATTTTTAACTTGGTTTGTCAGTTCTACAGAGAGAGTTTGATGGTAACTGTTGACACTTTCTCTTTGTTTCTGTGGGCCAAAGACAATGATTTCCGTTTTGTTTGGGTTTAGCTGGAGGTAATACTTTGGCATCAAAACACTGATTTGTCGAATACAGCACAGTTTGTCAAATACAAACTTTATTTTTTATCCTGGCAACTTTGTTACTGCCCCCAACATACGTACATAGGATTAGACTTGGAGGTTATGTAGAGAAAAAAATGAATGCTCCACCAAAAGGAAAAAATATTATAATATATTTCAAACAAGTGAATCCTCTGTAGAACCAGATTTTGACTGGTTACAAGGATATAGACTTTTGCTAAACTCTATGGGTGTAGCATTAGTCATGCATCAGATTGGTGAGCTGCTCAGGATGTACCCTGCCTCTCGCTTGTTTCCTTAGAACAACACCCAGGTGTATTTTTTTTTAATCATAAACAAATCGTATGTGTTAAAAATAAAGACTATTTTCAGAGACTGATCTTGAAAGTGCTGCTGAGATACCTTCCTCATCATCTTAACTTAAACACCATCTGAGTTGTTCTACATGCCTTGTGGTTTGTTCCAATGAAACATTGCACATTTAGTTTGGTTTCCTGCTTGTTTCTGAGAAAGTAAGATTTCCAATTTCAATTGTTGCAACAAGTCATGCGAGATTTGTCTTTTTTCTTTTTTTTTTTACCTTGCATTTGTAAAAGCATCATTATTTATAACAAAAAGGCAATTAATTCTAACAAGTAACCAAATCAGGACACATTTATTCAAGAATGTAAACACATACAAACAAGCCAGCAAAGTTCTAGTTAAAAAACACAACATTATCACCATTGTACACTTTTGATAAAGTATGGGTTGTTAAGCTGGTCAGGCTTTATCGAATATGGTAATTTATGCTTGTTTTACAAAGTTTTGCATAATCTGGCTCCTGCTCCCCTAGCAAGGTTCATCGCTTCATCATTATTAAACATTAGCTAGTGCAAATTATAGATATCCTTCACTGTTTTAATGTATTCTAACTTCTTGATAAAAAATAAATCTTGGTTAATAAATATATTTGGTTATTCTAGATATCTATAAAAATTTTATAGAACACTCAATAGAAATTCTGAGTCATACAGAAATTTCACCATGCTCTGGTGAAGTCACAAGAATGCCGAATGGGGTTATACGCATTCCACGGAACAGCATAACCCCGGAGGTGCTCCGGGTTACAAGACGAAAGGTGGAACAAACAATTATCCTACAAAATTCTATGTACATGTGAACTCCCATAGGGAGAATTGATTGATCATTTTCTTTTCAGACTTGATTCTTTTTTTTGTAAAACACCAGCCTTCAGTCTTTAAGCGTGGTCCAGGTGCGTTCTTCACCGTCCTTCTAGTATATGTTCTATACTAGTATAGAACGTGGTGAAATTTCTATATGACTCAGCATTTCTGTGGAGTGCTATAAAATCCCTATAGAAATTTTATATGATATTTTTGCAGGAATCAGACTAACATATTAGAAACTGGAGGGAGCTTGCCAAGCTCTTGACTCTTATTGATGCACACCTACTGTGCCACTTGGACACTCAAATTTCCCCAGAAGGGGATAAATAAACTAAATTTGTTTTGCATTGTGCAAAATTAAATTTCAGCTGTTCTGCAGGTGAAGGGAAATCTTGGACCATTTCAATTTGGATGTAATGGTTTAGCTTCTCATCACTTAGCATTGTAGCATTAGGTTGTAGCATTAGCCGTGCAAAAGATTGGTGACCTGCCCCGGATGTACACCGCATCTGGCTCGTTTACCAGCGAGGAAACTCTTTCATAAATGAACATCCATCCAAATAATGAATGAATATTTTCAAATGACAAATAATCTCAGGTAATAAAACCGAATGTGCTTTACTTGTAGATAGACATAGATAAATCCTTTATTGATGTCGAGGGAAATGACAGGATTTGTGTCCTTTGTATTTTTAAACCAAAACAGTAATGTTTTTTAAAAGGAAAGCTTAAACCCAATCAAATAAGTAGAGTTTCCTTAAAACAACACCTAGGTGCTTTTTTTAAAATCATAAACAAATTGAATGTGTTAAAAATAAAGATCTTTTTCAGAAACTGTTCTTGAGAGTGCTGCTGAGATCATTCCTCATCATCTTAACTTTAACACCATCTGAATTGTTCTACATGCCCTGTGATTTGTTCCAACAAAACGTTGCACATTTAGTTTGGTTTCCTGCTTGTTTCTGAGAAAGTAAGCATTCCGCTTTCACTTGTTGCAACAAGTCATGCAAGATTAATCTTTCTTCTTTCTGTTTTCACCTTGCATTTGCACAAGCATCATTACTGATAATCACTCTGAAAAGATTTACAACCCTTGTTACTTGTGAAAACTCATCCGCATTGCAAATAATTGAGCTTATAAATCTTTAAAGCCTACAGGCAGAAACATTTGCTTTATGATTTTTCTAAGATCCTTACTAATGATGGTCCTGCTTTGTATTTCCACACACCTTCTGGACCTCAGGTGAACAAACTCCTCTCATATAGACTTCAATATCCGCAAATTATAGTTCATTCAACATACCAGCATGTTCACAACAATAAAAATTGTTCAACAACATAGATTTATAACAATACTGTTTGGTGAAATAAGAAATTGACCATCAAAAGAGGAATTTTTCTCATCCCTAATTAAACCCCCCCAAAAAACGGGATCTGTGGTTACCTGAAAGTGGTAGTATACGATATCCAACACTAACAAATATGTATTAATAAAGCTTTGTCAGAGTAAAATATGAACATGGAGGTACTACTTCACTTAAATAGCAACAAATAGTATATAGTATTTTTATATATACAGTATATACTGTACAGTACAAAGCAGCAGTAATTTTCACAGCTCTGTTGTCCTTCAGATGAACCTAGTTAGAAGAACTTGTGAGATTTTTCCATCAATGTTGAAACGTCTCAATAAGCAAATACACTTTCCAGAAGACAACTTTGAAGCATTTTTTTTTTACAGCTAATTTATTTCTATTCTTCAGTGCCAGACTACCAAACTATACCCCCAAGAAAAAAGTTATCACACTCGCTTTCATTTTTTTTTTTTTTAAATGTCTAAATGATGTCTGAAGTGGATTTTTTTTTACATGTAAAAACAAGACAGGATATGCAGACCTATTTACACTGATGATATCATGAAAGTCATACCTTGTTGCAGATAATCAGGGATTACAGTTCAGTGTATTTTAAATAAATATAAATTCTAACATATCTGTCAAGTTAAACATATGACAAAGATAAGAATGAGGACAAACCAAGAGTTAAATACTAGAAACATTCTATATAACTCATTATCCTGGCACTTTGGCTGAGTTCATTTAGATATTCGTGTCCATACCTGTTGATTCTGAACATAACCCTTATTTTTGTGTAAGGAAATATTTCCTACCAGAACATTTACAGACATGCACACGGTTGTAGTTGCACGTACAGTCACAGACATGAACAGTCAGGCTTCTTTTTTTGTCTCATCCTTTGCTACCACTGCCTTTCATTGTTGAGCAACAGCTGATTAGTTATCAGATTGTGTATAAACACACACATCAAGCGTAGGCTCGGTTCTGCTGTGAACACATCTTTTCACGCATTCAACTCGGTGTTCAGCTGATGGAACTGGCAAACAAAAACAATGCTTATGGTAGTTCTAAACAATCTATCAACCTCGCTGGAAATAAGTCAGCTTCATTTCATAGCTTCTCAATGATTCTGCCTGTCCCAGACACGTAACTCCAGACAAATTGTTGAGTTGCAAAAAAAAATATTTCTTCACAAGCATTACATTTTTGTTACATTTTCATCTTCAAACACAATAAAAAATTGTTGAGTGCGGAAGTCAAGAGAGTGAGCACTCTCACACTGTGGTTCTGGTATCACAGTGTCAGGGGTGAAACCTCTAAAACACTTCCTTTTTGCAACTCTCTATTTCACTTTTATGCCTTCAAAGGTTGTTTTCTTTGTGGAGGATAGCTTTCATTACACAGACAAAATACATAGCAGAGCATCACAAAACAGAAAAGGATGGGCATGAGTTTTTATAACTAAGGTCACAAAAGGCCGGTGGTGGTCTTTGGTCATGAGAAGCACAAGAAAAATATTCTATTGAAAATTGGAAGAAAGGTTCCAGGCTCTCTCTGGTGGTAGGCTAGGGAATCACCACAAGCAGATAGTCACCGTGTCCTGCAAATCTATGAGTGGGACACACCAATCTGTCTCCATCTTAAAGTAGCAACACCAAAGAAACTAGGAATGCATGAGGGATCTATGTCAGCCACTATAGATGTTCCAAGTTATTTCTAGCTTGTTGTGTTAATGATACAAGGACAATGAAAGAGGCTATTGAATTGAAGAGGGAATGAATTGATAAAAAGTGTATTTTTCCTCTTAGATGGTAAAAATATTCCTGATGAGTGAATTTGAAGTGTGCTGACTGCTGGAGAGTTTTGGGGTGTTGGTAACAACAGAGAAATAATATAGAGGACCTCCTTAAAAACTAATGGGACAGAAGTTAGACTATAGGCAACAGTGAGTATTTTTTGAAGTGGAATGGTAAGTACTTTAATTTGCTGTGGCATCCAAAGAGGATAAAAAATTTATGAAGCTTCCTATCCATTTTCTACACCACCAATCCACTTGGTGCCAGGGGAGTGCCAGAGCTTATTCCGGCTAGTTTTGGCAAGAGCTGGTGTGCATCCAAGACATTTCACCAATCTGTTGCAAAATATATAAATATTTAGTAGATAATTCAGTGTGTTTTTATTAGGAAGTGTTGATTTAACACATTTGTAATTATGACGAAATCAACCTTGTTTAAAAACTACAGGTACTTGTTATACAATGTAAAATCTTGTGAATAAGAATGAAGTGAGAGGTCAGACTGACCACAACATTAGTTACAGTGTGCAACTGACCACAAAGGAGATTAACTAATTAGAAATGAAGGCTGCTGCACTTTTATGGAATAGAAATCACAGAAAAGTGTGATGTTTCCAAAGCAACAGCACAGGTGGGGAGCAGCAAACATAGTAGATAGGAAACAGTATGACATGCAACGTGATAATCTCCTACCTGATCCATCAGTTTTTACAGATGATGTAAACAAAAGGATATAAAAAAAAAATAGTCTGTTTGTAGAGCAAAAAGCTGAGGTTTTCACATCTGTTGTCTCTAAAATCTATTGTTGTAACTTTTTAGTCAGAAACACAAATTTAAGCTTATGTTTTGTAATCATCTAAAGACAGAATGAATTTATTTTTGATGGATTTACTGTAAGTGTAAAACCTACGTCTCTCCAATGGCTGAGTAACTCCCTCATCATTCACAGGTAATGAGGCAACTTTGGCAACAATCAAGTGAACATCCAGATTTGTTCAACAAATTATAGATTGCTAGTGAAGGGAACCTTTAAAATTGTTTCCTGAATATCACAGAATTAAACAAAATATATCAGTAAAATTTAGTTTGATAAGGACAATATTTTGGCATTTCACGTTGAAAAGAATGTTTTTTTTTTTTTAGACTGTACTAATTGTGATTAAAAACAACAAATGTACAAAACTTAAAACACAATCAAAGTTAAGCAGAGTCTTTATGAGCCAAAAAATCTTTATTTCCAATCGTTGTTTTCCACCAGTAACAAACCTGACTGAAATTAAATGTATGTAAAACTGGGAATAGACATTTTAAAATGAACTAAATTCGAGCTGTGACAGCAGAAAAATGTACAAAATGTACAAAATTTGCAAGACAGCAGGCTCTGAAGATAAAGGTTGATGATCAAACTGTAATTTTTTTTCCTATTTTTCCTAATTCCAACGTAGTTACGTATTTCTCTGTCCCTTTAGGGGTTTTTTTTTTGGAAGCTTTATGAAGGAAGAGAACAGAACACTAAGCAGTTTTTTTGAGGGGGGTTTCTAAAAAAAAGTGAGGTGTATTAATACACTGGGGGACATTATCAGCCTGTAAAGCAATTGATTGACAGTCCATACATAGTTTTCTCCTGAGCAGCAATATATTTCTGAACGTGCAGATTTAAGTGCATTACATAACATCGGGGACACTTGCTGCATTGTTAGATTGCTGAAGTTTTACCCGTATCTGCCAGGGAGAGCAGCTGGAACGCCAAAGAAAACAAACCAGAGCTGGAGAAATGTACAGGCCTTTTCATTTTATTGAAACTAAAGAACTGCCAACCTTCTTTACTTTTTGCCTTTCCTACTTAAACAGGTTAACAATGAACTACTAACTGGTTGATTCATCTCATTCAATAAAATGATTCCAAATGTATGTGTTATCTATGAATTTGAACTGTAATTTATGTCCAATCTGTCAGGGTTTTGGAATGTGGAAGAAGGTGGACCCAATTGCATGACTTCAAAACAAGGTTTATTAACACAATTCGAGTAAGTCTGTAAAGCAAAGGGTGCACAATTAACTCAGGATTTCAAAATTCAAATAACAACTGAGTTCAAACATGGTCAGGCAATCAGGGTGACCTTCCTGGAAGGGATGGTATGACCTGACATAGAAGTCCGGGTTGATTGCCCTTAAATAGATGGCAGGATCCACAGATGTGTAGCATCAGATATCAATCTCAGGTGTCCCTAATCAGGGTGATGAGGAACGTCCAGGGCTCTCTCTGGCGGCAGGCGAGGGTATCACAACACAACCGAGAAGAAATACTGGAGTTAATGCAGAATTAGTTGATTTCAGTCCCTACTGGAGCTAAAATACAGGTTATATTCATTTTTAACCAAGTTTGACATACACACTATAAGGATTAAAATCAATCAGTATCACAAAGTAGCTTGATTCTGATAAAATGAAAGAGAAATTGAAACAAATTCATTTACAGACACAAAATTGTATTGCTAAAAAAAATGATTAATCTTTTTTTTTTTCTCGTTTCTTCTCAAATTTATTGAAGTTAAACTATAAATGCAAATGAGCAACACCCTAACCAACTACAGCAATCAATCCATCTTGGTTTTTTACATTTTTTTCTCACAAAGACATAGACTTTTTACACACATATATTTAGTAAATTTAAATTGTTAAACTTTTTGTTCATATAAAATCTCATTTTGACTTCTGAGACCAACTTAAACTGAGCTTACTGGCTTGCATTTAACCTTTTGCACTGAATAGCTAAACATGTACCTACTATTGTTGTGTACATTGCAGGTTCTGTACTGAACAAAAAATGTACTGAATGTTCCAAAAGGTCTTGATAATTACCGAGGGTTCTTTTGCATCAACATTATCTGGTTCACATGCTTAAACTAAGTGGGAAGGTTTCTAAATTCACCTCATAATCATCTAAGAAGAAAAGGAACAGAGGTGTTCATAGGCTGTAGTAACCTACTACCATGAAGTTGTACCCTCCACACAGGCACCTCCTGGCAGTCCTCTGTCAGCCATCTGAGGGCGGTGAAGCTCTCTCTCTCCCCCCACCTTTCCCACCTCCTCCTTTTCTCCTCTGCCAAACCCACTCAGACTACAACTCCTCCCCTGCTATTCCACACCAGTGGAATAGCAGTCACTAAGAAACTAAACTCCAGTCTACCACCTTTTCCTGTTTGACAATTCAGTCAATCATTGTCTAACACTATTTTTTTTATTTACTGTTAGAATAACTCATCTTTTTTAAATCAAAACAGCATTAAACATGGGATAACACTTTGTCCCTTTTGGCAAAAAAAAAATGGCAAATGGGCAGAAAGGCAAGGAGAAGGTGAAAAAAATAGACAAAACAGTTGGTCCGTCGAGGCAAAGCATTAAACATGATGAACAAAACAAACTGGTCAATAAAATAAAAATACTTTAAATTTTTTATGGACACTGCATAAATAATAAAGTTGTTTTACAATGCTGATAATATCATTTTGAATTTCTACCAGTGAGAAGTTTTTCCCATCCTGGCATGAGCTGCGAAGGCTTCGTCTGACTCAGAAAAATAAAAAGCAAATTTCTATGATGTACAAGCTCTTACAAACCTTTTCTTCATGCCAAATCATTCAATGTATCTACAATGCTCTGAGCTCCAATTGAACATCCTAACAGCTTTGAAGAAATCTTGATAAGTGTTTTAAAAAAATCTTGAAAGTTGCAGTAAAAACAGAACTACAAGTCAACACATAGCAACAGTTGTGCTTGTAAAATCACCTCTTATTTTAAACAATGAGATTTACAATCTGGAGGTAATTTGAACTTTAGTTCAAATTTATTATCGCAGCCTGACTTTTAGAGTGATATCTTTTCAAATTTGAGGGAGCATTTGGATTCTGCTTGTTTTGAGAACTCAAACATTTATAGGAAATGAGATTTCTTTGAAAGAGAAAAGTGAAAAACACATTGTAAACTTTTTAAAGTGGCAGTTGTTTTATTTCTGCACTAATTTAAGCAAGAAGGTGAATGACAAGTTGAAACCAATGCTAAAACATTTACAATGGCACTGCCTGCAATCTGAAAATACTTTAAATGCTGTTGAAAGTTTTGAAAACTGTTCCCTCATCCTTAGTAATTTACAACAGCAGAGGTAATGCCGCATTTAAAGTGGTTTAATACGACAAAGAGCCACCGGAAACGTTTAATTGGTATGTTAGCTTCTTTGTTGGCATCACTTTCTGCCCTTAGAAGCTCCTGATGTGAGTGGAAGAAAGCACACAAAAAGCACATAAAACCATGCTGGTACAGATGGCTCATCTGCCCGGTAAATTGGGAGTCTTGGCACTGGAGATGCCCATGCCCTGTGGTGCCAAGGGACTTTGGTAATGGGGCCTCTTTTGTATCTATTTGGGTATTCTATTCATTCAATAATGTTATTTTATTGATTCAAAACACTGACTTACAGTCCCTGATTAGATGATGTGGAACATGAGGAATTAGAAATGACTTGTACCATAACAACCATTCAAACATATCAGCACTTCATGTTGACTCACTGGTACACATTATTTACAAGGTCATGCTTGGACTATTGCCCTCCTACATTTGTGCTGAAACCTGTTGATTCTTAAGGTTCACATTTTACTCACTGTTCCATTAGCTTGCACTGGATGGAGTAAAAGAGCTTTTGTCTAATCAGCCTTCTTAATCTGGAACATTTTGCAGAAAGAGTGGAAACTGACTGAATTTATTCCTTTAAATCATTGTATATGCAGAATGGAAGCACAGAAGATGAACTTCTAAATTTGCAATTAATTCATAAGAAATTTTGCATTTTTTATTTTTTTAAAACACGTTACTCTAACTTTTGCTACCTCTTGGCCAGGACTACCTTGTAAAAGATTTTTAATTTCAAAGGGATATTTTTCTGGTCAGATAAAGATGAAGAAATATATAAATGTATTATTAAAGTAGAAGTGTTTGTGTCTAATGAAATTGAAGTTCAAGTATCTTGTTGATTGCAATGAGTTTTTTTTTCAATGTGTTCTCTTAGAGGATTAAAGGTCAGTGATCCTCCTGAAACATGTGCTCACCAGATGATATTTTAGGCTTTCTGCGTGCTAAAAGGAAACTTTCCTGTCCGGGGAATAAAAATAATAAACTGTGACATGCCGAAACTCGTGCTATTGTTCAAACAAAATAAATCGGTTTGATTTACCGATTTGGAGAAATTTAAACTCTCTGATCTCCAGCTAACCACCGACACTTCAGTTTACCGTTTAAAGCTAATGCTCTGGTGATATGTGTTTATTTTTTTAAACAAACAGTTTATTTAGATAGTTGGCGTGACCGAAGAAGATACAACAGATAGGGTTAGATGGAAGAAACTGACTTGCTGTGGCGACCCCTGAAGAGAAATGATGAAAGAAGAGTTTATTTAGACTTATTTAACTATTGAATGACGAATAGTCAAATTCTTTGTAAACTCGTAAAACAATTTTTACACCATGTTTTCTGGTACGATATCAGATGTTTCATGTATGCAGAGGCTCATAAATATCTTCAACATACACTGTTTCTCTCCTCTTCAGCTGGTTTGGGTTTTTTGGTGACCTCTTCTGATTTGGACAATCACCTAAACACATAAACATTCAAATAAATGTTAAATGTTCAGGTCCCAGAAAAGGGCATGGCACCAAATCCTGGGTTCTATAAATAAACCATCTGTGCAGCCATTTATTTGATCACTTTATCAGTAGCTCTGACGGATTTTTTTTTCTGCGTACTGAATTCATAGACATATTTATGTCATCTGTTTGTTGTAAGGTGACATAAAATATGACTTCAACAGTTTTCCCCTGAAACAAAATTGGCATGTTGATGTTACGCAAATCGCCCTCTACAAACCAACTAGAGCGTGTTCACTAAGCTAAGAAAAACTTCACTGGCTCAACAATGAGGGGATGACCAGGCTACAATTTTTTACTTAAGACCCCATAAGATTCTCCAATAATAAAGTTTTAGTAGACAAGTAACAATTACATTAGATACATGAATAATTTTGACTAGCAAACACAACACAAACATGAGGGATGAATGTTTTTATGTTACGTTTTATAATGACTTCAACCCAACGTTCCTTTCAGGAACGCACCAATACAGAACAAAGCAATTATCTACAGCAGACAAGATGATTTGCAGGTATGCAAACTCACATGAAGGAAGATGTTTTGGCAGGTTGTTTGCCTAGAGTTTTTAAGGTGTGTGATAACACAGAAAAATTCTATCAGAATGTTATAAAAGCAATTATGAAAGCATGTCTTTCCACCGAAGTAAAAGAGATAATAGATTTCTGTGGAGCGATTATAAATGATGACTAAGTTTGTACCAACAAAGCACAATAGTTGAAAAAATACGTCTCCCATGACTTGTCACAACAGTTGAAGAAAGAACACTTGTTTTTGTTTAAATAAGCAGGAAACCAAAGTGAATGAGTAAAGTTTTATAAGCCACAAAACTTGTGAAACAATTCTGTGGAAAGACCTTGAAGTGAAGACAATTGACGTGTTTTACAAAAACAGCATTTATCACACAGCCTCCAATTTAACTACGACAACAGCGCAGATTGTGGTGATGCTGATTATTTTGCATATTTAAACAGAAAGACCTTAAACTTCAGTCTAAATTGTAACAAGGATATTTGTTTATCTTTAATCCAGAAGGGCACTTTGGGTTTTCTTTTAGGACACAATTACACATGGGAACTACAAAACAAAAACTTCTGTTGGAATACCTCTAAGACCGGAATTTAACAAATCAAATTAAATGAGCACATATTTACAAAAAAAGATATTTCTAAGTGAGACAAAATCTGTGGCTAGTTCATTTGGCACGCAAATGCTCAGCTCCCTCTCACTTTGCTGTGGCCTCTAATCTTTTTCCACTAATTATTTTCTACCACAGAAACTGTCTTTCTAGACAAACATGAATAGGATTACAATTTTATTATGAGAAAAATGAGACTGTTCCAGCAGAGGAAAAAAAACACATTTTTTCAATGAGTTGATCATCTGAAGCATCAAATTATGACTAAATACAAGCAAATAGGCATTTGCTGCCTGCGGGTGTAATGTTGGCCGTGAAACATACTGGTTATCTGGTGAGGGTGTACCCTGCCTCTGGCTTATTTACCAGTCAGGATAGGCTCCAGCACTCCTGAAACCTTGTCAAGGCTTAAAAAAAGGATGGTTTCTATATACAGATGTGGACAAAATTGTTGGTACCCCTCAGTTAAAGAAGGAAAAACCCACAATTCTTACTGAAATCACTTGAAACTCACAAAAGTAACAAGAAATAAAAAATTATTGAAAATAAAACAATCAAAATCAGCCATTACTTTTGAATGGTTGATTAACTTAATTATTTTAAAAAACAAACTAATGAAATAGGGCTGGACAAAAATTATGGTACCCATAACTCAATATTTTGTTGCACAACGTTTTGAGGCAATCACTGCAATGAAACGATTTCTGTATTTGTCAATGAGTGTTCTGCAGCTGTCAACAGGTATTTTGGCCCACTCCTCATGAGCAAACAGCTCCAGTTGTCTCAGGTTTGATGGGTGTCTTCTCCAAATGGCATATTTCAGCTCGTTTCACATGCGTTCAATAGGATTCAGATCTGGGCTCATGGAAGACCACTTTAGAATAGTCCAACACTTTTCTCTCAGCCATTCTTGGGTGTTTTTGGCTGTGTGTTTTGGATCGTTGTCCTGTTGGAAGACCCATGACCTGAGCCTGAGACCAAGCTTTCTGACACTAGGCAGCACATTTCTCTCCAGAATGCCTTGAAGCGTGTAAGATTGGACCCGTGCATTTTACCAGCGATTCATACAATTTACCGACAAAATCATCAGGAATAGTAGTAAAATAAGTTTTACATGACCTATAGTGTTCCATAGGATCCTTTAGTTTAATTTCTCATATTTTTTTGCATTCTATCCTACATATCCATGACAAAATTCAAAATTGGACACATCTTAAATTACACCCATGTGGACGATTTAACTCGCAACAAAGAAAATAATTACACATAAAAACCACAAAAATAATCTCTTTTAATGCATTTTTCCACCCACAGGTCAAGTCACCAATTATTCCTCCCAGAACATTTGAAAAATAAGAGTAATTTTTCTGCATTTTGGTGGCCCATTCGATGGTCCTGCAAGGGAAAAGCTTGACTAGTCCCCTTTCCTTTTTTTTTTTTTTTTTTTTTTTTTTTTATGGACCAAAAGGGGCGTATGTGTGCCTCGCCTCCTCTCACCCCCCGCTCATGGTTATGGCATTTTAGACAAGTCTTAGATTGCTTTAGTTGCACATCATGACTCAGGTCAGCTCCTCATCACTCAGCTGTGGTCTCTAGTCCCTTTCCAGTCTTTTTCTTTTTTTTTTACTGCACAAACTGCAGCACTGCTTAGCATCAACAGGTTTAAAATATTATTGTGTAGAGGAAAAAGAAAGTATTCCAGTGGAAAGAAAGACCACAAATAGTTTTGTATGAGTAGCTTCCTGGACCATGTACTCTTTACGTTTAAGTTTTTACTTTACGTTTTAAGTTACTCTTTAAGTTTTTTGGCAGTACATGTGTTTCTTCTTCTTTTTTCTGCATTTTCCTTCAAGGGTCACCACAACAAGTCAATTTCTTCAATCTAATCCTATCTGCTGCATCCTCTTCGGTCACGCAGACTATCTTCATGTCTTCCTTCACTGTATACATGAACCTCCTCTCTGTAGCATATGTGTTTATGGATATAAAACCTCAAAGAGGTCGATGAAAGAGAACGAACTTGTGACGAGGCATAAAACACTGGCCTATCTAGCTGGAATTTTTTATTCACAACTGATTGGTCGTTGTCAAACTGTGTGTGATAGTAGGTCTGTGTGTGGCCCTATGACACATTAGTGCCTTCCGTGTTGGATTATTAAGTATGAAAATTGGTTGGACCTAAAACTGATAAAAGCAACCACTTGCTGTTAAAAACAAATCCAAAATCTAATTAAATGAGCAAAGATTGGTTTGTTTTAACAAGTAAAACAAATGACAATGCTCTCACAGCAACTCTATTGACAAAAAATGTTGGAGTTAAGAAATGTGTTCACAATTTGTTCTCAAGCGTTGTTCACAAACACTGATATATCGGTGTAAAAAATCTAGCCTGGTGGACCAAAAAGTGGACCAAGTGTGACCCATAGTGTAGTTATTATGTTAGATTGAACCCACAGAGTAATAGCAAACAACTAATGGACTCACAGGGGGTGCAAGAGCCTATCCCGGCTGATTTCAGGTGAGAGGCAGGGTACAGCTCGAACAGGTCGCCAGTCTGGTGCGAGGACAAACACACACACGCACACACACACACACACACACACACAAACGCAAACATGTATATTTGTTTATTAAGGGCTATATTTTTAGTTGTTGTGGTATAATGATCAGAAAATAAAATAAAAAAGTGTACTTTATTATTTTGTCGTTTTTTCTGCTGCTTAATTATTTTAGTTTTTAGGCCTTTTTTTAACCTAAAGGTGTCATGAATTATTATTTTCAAACAGGTTAAAACACTTTTCTCCATATTTCCCGCTTTTTTCTCATCTTTTGTCTCAGTCTGTCATAAGCACATGGCAAAATAAACACACTACCTTTTTACCCTCCTTTAAAACTAACAGACTTGAGAGGAAGTTCTCATCTAGATTCACACAGGTGCTTTGTAACCTCCCTGCCTCTTTATCTTCTTTCTTGAATCCTGCTTTGTTCCTGGACATGTCCAACACCCCCAGCCAATGTAATCTCTTTCAACTGTCATTAGCATTCCCCTCATTTTTCCCATGCTTAATCCAATTAGAATTCTGCTCATGTTTCTCTTGCCACCCTGACAGCAGGATTCTTCAAAGACAGCTTCTGTCGCCACCTACAGTTCATCTGTGAACATCAAGAGATGAGATGAACTCAGGCTCAGCTCCAAACACACATAAATGTTGGTTTAATATCAGACTCATAGATAACTAGATGAAAAACAAATCCTCTTCTGTCTCCACCTATCTATTTCATGTCCCTCACACTGGATATTTTCCACATTTTCTGATCTTCAGACTAGTTTTTGTATATTTATTATTTTTTCCATTTTTGTACATAGCTTGTGATGTCTCATTTTGTTTGACTTTTTTCTCATATTTTTTTTGTCACACTCCTCTCTATTTTCAGCTTTTAGTTTATTGAATGTTTTCTCTTGGATTTTTTCTGCCGCCTGTCCATCACAGTGATGCCGAGGTGATGATCCATAGGATGAGAAGTGGAGTAAACTAGAGGAGGCTCGGACAGTAGGGTCCTTTATCCCACTGTAATATACAAAGAGAAACCGGAGGGATAGGGGCCCCATGACCACACTGTGAAGGATATGAGTGCTGAAACTGCTAGAAGAAGGTTTAAGGCCCCTCCATAATACCGCTACTATGCACCCTCACATAGACGTGCACGTGTATTCCCTCTGAGGATTAAAAATAGTTCTCTGAGCTTCTGTTTTCATGAACTTTAAAGTAAAGTTTTAACAGAGGGACTTCAAGCTTTTATCTATTCTTTGACCTTAAAGCCTCAGTCTAATCCGTTATTTCATCCATCTTGGTCCTTTGTTGTCTCAAATTATACCCAAAAAGGCAGTTTGGATTGTTTATTGCAAAAATATCCCTAAATGTCACACTTTTCTTCACAGTCTTTAAGAAGCCAAGATGAGTCAGAAAAAGAGATCAGTATGTCAACGGTATTGCTAAATTTAAAAAAGTTGCGAACTTCTTTGTATCTAAACATCACAGTGCAGCTCTTTTTTTAATCAGTTGTTGACTCCAATAATTTTTATTCACTCTTTTTTTTCCACTGAAGGAACTGGGTTACTACCCCAAAATGAACAGGACTAATCATTTAATATCTAGAACGTGATACAAGGTTATTTTAGTGGAGAGGAAAACTTAAAAAAAAATTAAACGAGTACATTTCTAAGATTTGTAAGAGACACTTGTCAGCCGTGATGGGCTCCGGCACCCCCGCCACCTCTTAAGGGACAGATGGTTAAGAAGGTGACTGACTGACTGACTGACTGACTGACTTTGACAGGGATAAGGGGTAATGGTAATATGCAATATGTGATAGCAATATGTAATAGAAGGTGTCAGTTGTAATGGCAACGAATCAAAGAAAATAAAAGTAATATATAACAATAGTTGACAAGTAATTGAGCAATAATATATTACTTATGTATTACTGCCACCTGTTTTTGACTGGTTGAAAGAACCACTTGTGCAAATTGTGATTGTGGCAAAGGCAGAGAAAGTAACTTTTGAGGCTACTTATTTGTTGCAAGTACTTATAAGAATAAAGGTTGTACAACATTCAAGTTTTAAGCAAATAGACAACTAGAGCAAAGCCATTCTGTGGAAGATGTGCAACTCTTGGGTTTCTACGATAGAATACTTAGAGCCCAAAAATATACACTCAGCTTGTGCTACATTCAATTCGAGCCCTATGCCCAGGCGAACAATACCAGCCTTCAATGTTCACAGGACACACAATGTTCTGTGTCTTCTCAGGAAACACTTTTCCAAGAAAAAGAAGTCTGGCTTCTGTAGTTCAAATGTTTAAAATGATCGTAATACAGGCGATTAAAGAATCTACCACAACATGCTAAATTATTTTCCATTGCATAACAGCAATACCGGTGTTGCTGTTGTAATTTTGCTCTTTCAGTCTGTCCAGCTAATTGAAGATAGTTTGTATTCACTCTCAATTCCTAAATTTATTAAACTCTATATATAGAAAGAAGTATTAGACGTTGAGAGTTGCAATGAAGAATATTTTGTTCCCCTCTTAAAGGAATTCTGAGAATAGGTTCTTTCATATGACTTCTCAGTTTTTGGGATGGAGTTGAAACGTGGCGTCTGTCAATGTTTTGGGCACGTGAATTGCTCAGTTTGAAGTTTCTCCCACATGATAGAGATTAGGAGTTAAGATATGACCTGCTCCTGTGTTTCTATCCCTCTCCTTCCTTCCTTGTTTCACTCATGTTAGTCTTGCTAATAATAAGGAAAAGGAGGAGAGGAAGGGAGAAAGAACTCAGGAAGAGAGACACATGCCGTTCTGTTCTCCTTAGAAAATAACACGTGAGGCATGAATGAAAGTTGAAGGCCTCAAGTGGGTGATTGATGCCTGCTAGAATGTTCCCATCAGGACCATTTCTGGTATTTTACCACTATACATTCCAAAATATGGGAGAACTCTTGAAAAAATTAATTTTGATCACTCAAAGCAGCATTTTTATTCTTTTAAATGTTTTGGTTCCATTTCTTTTCCATACAGGTTGCATCATGAGTAGGAAGTAGTAGGTAGGATTGAAAAGGAACGTAAATTGCCTGCCCAAAAAGTTAAGTAAAGTTTTTTGATGGTTACCCATTTCCAAAGTACATATTTACTAAATCTTACCACTGGTCAGTAGCTTTTTTTTTTTTCTTTTAATTGAAAGCACAATCTCGTTTGGTGTGTATTGAGTAACTGTTTTTTGCCAAAGTTTTTCATTATTATTTTCAAAATAGGAGAACAAAATATATTTCTTGTTGATGAATATTTATAAAGTGAAACTATTTAAACAAGGTATATTCGACATCATTGGAAGGCAATAGCTCAGTGGTAGAACGTTCGCCTTTGGACCGAAAATGTGCGGTATCCAATCCCACTGAGCTTTCGTTTAGGTGTCCTTGGTGAAGACACCTAACCACCTCATTTCTCCCACTATTGGCGCTGCTGCGATGTGTCAAATGTGAATAAGATTTGGGTTAACAGATAACCACAGACCTGCTGTCGTTTTACAAAGGAACAATGCGCTCTCAGAGTTGATAGCAATAGAAACGATCGGTTGGGGCTTAACAGGTCTTCTGTACTGGTCTAAAAATCTGCTTGCACATTTGTTATTCTCAGACTTAACCATTTAACAATTCACACCTTAGTAACCCTATGTTGTCAGAGAGAGTCAAAGCGAAAAAAGTCTGAGCTGACATTTCGAGCTAGTTCTTTAAGGCATTTTCAGTTGCCAATAACCCATGTACACTACTTTTGCCAGTAAGATTATTTCAACCCTAAAGCAAATCAAAACCCATGCCAGAACATTAACAGTGTGTATGAACTTTCAGCCTTTGTGAGGAAAGAAAAGGAGGACTTAAGTCAAAGTAATAATCCCGATTTTTAGAGTGAACCTTGGTAATTTTCTGTATAACAATAAAAGGTTACTTTTTATGTGTGGCTGCTGTGGCTGCAGTAGAAACAAACTTGTTCATGTCGATCAAAACCCGATCTCTTTTATTGTGCAAAGACATTTCTTGTGGAGATATTTATGTGTAATCCAAGAGCTTTATGCACTATTTCTGTAAAACAGGATGTTGTTTTTTTTTTGTATCTTAAAGTAGCCATTTAAGAGCTAGGTATGAGATGGTGTTGTCTGCCACTAGACAGCAATGATGCAGTCCTGATGACAAAAAAATCTAAGTCCAAATCTGAGTCAAACCTCAATCTCAGAAAAAAGCACTAAAACAAAGTGTCACGTTGCCTTTAGATCATAATGACTCTGAAAATAACCAACCAAGTTGAGCTTCTGTGGAGTGGTTATGTTACAGTAGGAATGATCAGTATGTTAGAGGTGAAAAAGGAAAGTTTGGCTTTGCTATCAAGTGATACAGCCACGTGGGAGGTCCTGTCACACTTTTGTGATTCTTCTCCTGCTTCACTTATCTGGAACAAAAAGCTCTTCTTGCTTACTTTTACCATCTATAACTAAATACGTATGACTTCTGTAGGCAACATAAAAGCACAGCGGTCAAATTAAATCAGTCGTTTTGCAATTAACTTCTTTGCAATATGACAATTTTATTATTTGAATTGAGGTACTGGAAGAGGGGCAAATGTCTGGGAGGCATGAAAAAAAGATGAGGAAACAAAGCTTTGTTTAGCTCTGCTGCACATATTTTATCTTTAATTAAAAGATTCACAACCAACTTCTGCTGCAAGACAGAAAACAATTAAACCCCATATGGAATGAAATATATTTTAAAAAAAACTCCAGGATGCCAAAGTTTGCAAAACTTGTCGTGAAGGCAAATTTAAAAAAATAAATTCAGCATTGAGCCATGAAAATAAAATGGATCATCTTTTGTAATCCGAAGAGAGAACTTTGAGTCCTTCCTGGAATTAGCTTGCATATTTTTTATGCAGTTTGCTTAAGGTTGCTTGTGTTTTTCATCCAGTCCCTTGTCCATTTATAATTAAATTACACTTTGTTTCCAGTCAATGAACATTTAATGAGAACTCTTAAAATGTAAAAAGAACTAAAAATAGAAGTGTAGTTTTTTTTTTTTTTCAAAAAACATTTTTGCTGAAATTTTTTTTCATTGTTGGCAGACTTTTTGTGAGAGTTCATATTCTACAACAATATTCAATTTCAAGCAAAGAAATTTATCATAGCCCTAGTTGTAATGTTTGTTGGTAAAAAGATTTATTCCTGCAGAGAGGCAGAGTGTTTGCACTCCAGTTTTACTTAGCTTTTTGGAACAAAAACATATGTTAGGCAGTTTAAATTATCACCAAAAGTAAATTGGTTGCGCAATTGCATGTCTGTCTCCACGTGGCTCTACGACAGACTGGTGACTTGTTCACGGTGTACCTTCTCATTTTGGTGTAAAATCTCTAATAGCACAATGATTAACAAAGTGGGATTAAAAAAACTACATTAAAATAGAAAGAAAGGGCATGACTTGAGGGCTTTCTTTTTTGTGGTGACTGGTAAGATACTGAAGTTCCATTGTCTTCCCTTTATCCGGGGCCGAGTCGCCGGGGCAACGGCCTCGGATTTGAAACCCAGGCTTACCTCATCTTGGCTGCATCCTCCACCTAACCATATTTCTGAGCGAGAGTGCAGCCATCCTGTGGCGGAAGCTCATTTAAGCTTGTGGATCAACTGGTAAGTTGAGGGCTTTGATTTATGGTTCAGCTCTTTCTTCACCACGATGGACTAATGCAGTGTCTTGACTACTGCAGATGCAGCATCGATCTCTCCGTCGATCTCCTGCATGATATGCTGAAAAAAGGTCATGACATGAGAGCTTTCTTCTTTATGGGTGATTGTTAACAAGCACCAATAATACTTGTACAAGTGGAGCAGCGCCAACCTCTCACTGATGAAACGAATCACAAAACCGACTTGAAACATGCTTTCAAAACATATTAGCAATGTCGCAAGGTTTGGACAAAGTTGCAGAGTAGCCCAATTTTGCAAAATAGTTGCAATAGTAATATTCCTACGTGTTAGAGGGAATGGAAGTGCATTTATCTGATATTTAGATGTTCAAATCAAATGAAAAGCTAGATGCCATCAGCTACACCAAACAACACTAATATTTAACTAAGATCTAAAAATCTGGTGTGGCCCATCGAGTTATGGAAAGTATTTCTTTGCAAGTTTATTTAACCTTTAAATCTGAAGCCATTTAATCATTCTTTTCATAACCATGTGACATCTTACACAAAGAAACCACACTAATCACATAAATCTGTGAAAAATCTGCCAAATATTTTTATTAAGATTGAAGAAAGGATTGGTGCTGTTAATTCAACATAACCGTGGAATGACCTTTCTGACCAAATTTTTCACAAGAAAGCATGATTGATATAACATTTATCAGATCACACTCAGTATCGCAACAAACATATTTTTGTTTTGTGTTAACGGTCTAGACGTAAAAAGAAAAAAATCAATTTAAATAACAAAGATGAAGATTTCGTTTGACAACTGACCTTGGTAATAGATAACAAAAACAGCCCATTGGCACCACAGGACTTCATGAGACAGGAAAATTCTTTTGTTTTTTCCTTTCATCTAGCGACCATACAGGAGCGACCACTTGTAGGCATATGCACACACTCTGGAATGACTAATGACATAACTGATGGAAAATTATAATGATAAATCCATTTGATTGATTTCCAATTATTTATACTGAAGGGCAACATAACTCATCACACTTAGATAAAATAATAAAGTCCCAACCTCACAGACTTTATTAAAAGTGAATATTATGGACCAACTTTTGGTAGTTTACGGTGTCAAAAAAGAAAAAAATGTTTAATGCGCCATCATCTTCTTACAAGATGTTGAATAAGGACACTTTTAAAAAAGGTCTAAAGACATTCATTTTTAATAAGGCTTTTAATCTTTGATTTTATGATTCTTTGTTTTCAGAATGTAGATTTTAGTTTTTAAAATGTTTTTATTGTTTTTACCTTTCTATGTAGCGCTTTGGGATTTTCTCTGAAAGTGTAAAGCGCACTACAAATAAAATGTATTATTATTATTATTATAAAAACATTTGAAATATGTGTCACATCTTTGAACACACAACTGCAACAAAACATCTGTATTGGAATCAGGGGTGGGGTAGTAGTAATATGTATTATGTAATAGTAATATGGTATAGATGTAATATCAACATATTGGGAAATTCAAAAGTAATATATGGCAGGGTAATAGCAATGAGCAACAAGTAATAATAGTATACTATTTATCTATTACTGCAACCTGTTTTTGACTTGTTAAAAGGGCCACCGGTGCTTAGGGCTGTTAACTATCAGGGATGTGAATGGCTTTGGGCACTGTGATAATTAACTGTGAGGGTGGTGGTAGGGCAAGACAATGGCCTGATGGCATTTGCAATCCAGCTCGTCATCAATTGTAGGCCAATTCAAGTACCCATATCAATATGAATATTTTCTTCAGGAGAAGAAAATATCACTATACTATAAGGAGTATAGTAAAAGTCAGTCAGTCAGTCACCTTCTTAACCGTCTATCCATTTCGAGGGTTGTGGGGATGCCGGAGTCCATCCCGGCTGATTCGAGGCAAGGGGCAAGGTACACCCCGAACAGGTCGCCAGTCTGTTGCAGGGCCTATGGTAAAAGTAGATGTAACAAAAAACGTTTGCTAGTATCCATCCCTACTCACGTCCATCATTATTTTGTTGTATTGTCCCACACTTTTTACCAAGATCCCTTTCTTTCCTGCTTCTACTGCCAGGTCGTCTTTGATGTCCACATATTTTTTTTAACATAAACTGGCTTCAAAGCTAGCATGTGCCCTCTAGAAAAACTTCTTCTCTCAAACAGATACACACATGCACCATTTTTATGTCACTTTTTTTTTTAGGCTTTCTCAGTTTATTTTTCACTTTAGTTTTCTTTCCATCCCAACATAAAGAGCACATTATTTGGACTATGGTTTGTGTGTTTCTGGTGACTGCAGCAATCAATTAACACACGAGTCTAAGTCATTGCTCATCATCACAAAAAGACATGTTCTAAATAGCTTGAGATCATTTGAAAGAAAAAAAAGTTTAAATAAGAAAAGTGGTTCAAGAGGAGGTTTAAATAGAAGAAAAGAGATGATTTATGTCCTCATTAAAATAAATCCAACCAAAGAAGAAAAGAAAAATCAGATGTTATAAAATAAAGAACCACTTTTTTTGTTACTACAAAACATCACAGTGTGATTCACACTATTACTTCTTAGTTCTGTTAACGTAAAGTTAATATGAACCAGAAATAACAAGTAAAAAGTCGTTTTGAAGATAAAACAAAAATGATCTAATACTTAATTTATCATCAACGTTATTCAAATATTCTGTGGCTTTCAGTTTTATAACGTTAAATTGACTTCTTTTACTTTTGCCATTTCTCTCCACTTTTGGTCATTTCTCTCCATCTAACCCAGCGTTTTGCATCTTCTACCACAAACTACTGTCATGTCCTCATTTACTATGTTCATATACCTGTTTTTTAGGTCTTCCTCTTGGTGTCCTGCTTGGAAGTTCAAAACTCCTGCTAATATATGTCCTCCCACTTCTGCACCACTGAACCATCTCAGTCTGGCCTCTCTGGCTTTACATCAAAACCCTCTAACATATACTCATTCCTGATCATCAGAAAATTTAAGTACTCCAGGATAGATGCTAATCACATTCTCGTAAAGATAGAACATGTTAAGTCTGCATAAAAAGGTGAAAATTAGCTCTGGTGAATTCCTGATGGATGGTTTCTAGCAAGATGTCCTCTTCATCCTCCTGTCCTTCTACTTCTCCTTCTCTCCTCTCTCCTCTTGATGCTGCTCCTCGTTGGGGTGGAGGCAGGTGGAGCTCTGGGGTGTACGTGAAACTGAAGGATGTGCGATAAATGAGACCGTCCGTTCTGACAAGGGACAGAGGAATGGTGACAATACGTCGCAAACTGTACCAGCCATCGCTAAACATGGAAACATCTGGGACAACGCAGAGTAGAGATTTTGAGGACCTGAGGAGAAAAAACAACAACATGATGTGAGAAGGAAAATATGAGCAGAAACAGGGTCACAGGACAAAGATATTTTATTTGAAAAGCTTTTCCATGTGAGTTAAATTAGCAGAGAGTGGACAAAATAATAAATCAAGAGTTATAAGCAACAGCTGCAAATGTATCTCCATCTTTTCGAATTGAGACGTTTGGAGTCAACAAACAAGCTGAATGATCGGTTACAGAAAGCTTTTATGTCTAGATACAACAATATTGAAATATTTAATTACATACTAAATTTATTCAACACGACTCAACACACAGACCACCATGTCAGATCCAGTGCAACCAGAAAGTATTGAAAGTGCCTCACTTCTCCCACATTTTACTACAAATAAATAAATATTCTGTTTATTCTGGAAATAGAATAAAAACCTTTTCAACTTTTTCACTCTTGTTCTGAAAAAAAAAAAAAAGATCCAGGAAGAAAACTAATTTATTTTTTAAATGAGACGGTCACATAATAAAATGTGAAAAAAGTGAGGTGCTCTGAATACTTTCTAGATGCTCTGTAATTGGGTAGGAACGGTTTTAAAAAAAACAGATAATATAATTAATATAAACTTGTACTTCACAAAATTACTTTTGAAAATCTGCAAATCGGGTTGTGTAATGTGTTTAAAAGATTTAGCTGTACATAAATGTATGGGTTTGGACAGTCTGAGTTTGAGGAACACAATGCTGGTCGTACCATTATTTGAGAAAGTTCTGTTTGATGTGTACTGAAGATTTTTATAATCTTAGGGAAAAAAAGTCAACATTTAAAAAAATATTAGAAAATTTCAACCTCAGACTGATATTAAGAACAAAACTTGGTAATTTAACAGTAAGTCAGACCAAAAGCTTCAGAGAACGTCCTGCAGAGATTTTGTACAATTTTAAAGAGGATCTCAGGATGACATCTAAAATAATCTTCTGTGACGTTTTTTTAATCAGCAAAAAATATAAAAATGATTAACACCATGCATACCCTGGTTGAATAAATGAGTGAGACAAACTTAATGAACTCAGTGACATGTGGGAACTCTTGGCAAACTGCAGATGTAGTAAATGTCACCCACTAACAAACTACTCTTGAAATATTTAAGCTACATCTTCTCGTACAAGCAACACTTTGTGCTTCATAGTTATCTAGAGACAACATTTACCCGCAACGCAGAGTCTCCTGGAGAATATTTCAAAGAAACTCAGAATGATTTGTTCAGAGACGCTTAGTTATGACACTTCAGTTCTTCAGGTGTGGGATTTGAGGTGAGAGACCTGACATCAGAGGAGGAAGAAGGAAAAAATTTCTGAATGGGCATGTAAATGTCTGTTGAGCTTTAAGATATAGGACTGGTCACTGTAGTAAACCCAGGTATGCTGATTCAACAGGACCGTTTATGATTCCCTAGTCTAAGTTTAGTTTTTCAATAAAGTTGACTGATAAAAAAACAAAAAAGTCCACAAATGGAAGGTTAAGATGGAAACTTCTCAGGGAAGGGAATTATTTATAAATCAAATAAATATGTTCAACAAGAAATGGAAATGATTTGCTACTTCATGGCCTCTTCAGAATTAATAATAAAAACCATCTTGACTGACCGTTTGGTGTTCAAATTTTTTTTTTTTAAATCAATCCATCTACTGTTGCAACAAAATAAGCACAGTACACAATGCTTTCACCCAAGGTTTGTTCTAATCGTTGTTTGTCTGTTTTGGTGCTGCTTCGGTCTCTTGGTACATCATTGCCGATGGACTCGCCGATGCTCCATCTAGACAATTTCAGTTTGCTTATTTTCCCATCAATTTTATTTGTAGTGTCTCTTCTGACAGTTTAGCTTGAGGTTTATTTAGCTCCCTTTTGATTATGAAAAAAATAGACACCATGAACCAAATCACTTGTCACAATAAAAGACAGTACTTCGGGGTAAAAAGTTTAAACAATATCCGAGAAGTCTGTTAAGCATTAAAACAACTATGAATAGCATTTGGCGAGAGTCAATTTTACCCTCATACAAACTCTAAATGATAGAATAATTCAAATTGTATTTTCAGCAGTTGTTTATTAGCAAACATCTGATTCAAATATATATAAAATAATAAAGCTAAAAAATTTAATTATTGCAAGACAAAATATTTTACAAAAAATTTTCTGCCAGAAAATAAAAACCTTTTATTTGTTTTAAAACGTACAATGCGACAGACTGGTGACAGTTTACAGTTTACGGTGTTCCCTGCCTGTCACGGTAAATTAGCCTAATTAGACTATGGCCCATAAATAGATTATGCAACAGAGTAGCGAAAATACAGAAAACTGCAATACGATACAGCAGAGTCGATAGATGCAGTACTTTATAGATAAGAAATTGCAAATTACCTTTGTTGTACAAAAAGCTTTTGTGCAGTCAGTCTTTGAGACTTTGACCATGGAGATTTATGTGGTTGGACAGTTACGTCCTATCATGATGCTGTTTTTTTTTTTCCCCAGCAAACATTCTTTTCAAAGTGGAAATGTGAACAGAACACTAATAAATTGAGCCCATCCATTTGATTTCAACCAAGACTGAAAAGAACTGGCCATTTAGAGACCCACCTTGTATGGCTACCCATTATTAAATACCTATACCAAGATATCTTTTCTATCACACAATTATGTATTCATGTTTCATATTGTGTATCCCGCTTCTCGGTCTTCTGTCTTACTTGAACATGGTTTCTGCTTCGCAGTTTCCAAACCAGACTTTGAGGTGTGGACTGAAGTTTTCTCCATGAACTTCCAGCATGGCAACGTGTCCTCCACCGTTCACCTGCAAAACCACATAAAATCATACATGACTCAGTGTTCCTTATTTCTGAAAAACTGGTCAGAAACCTTTACCTCTAAACCAGAGATATCGGGAAACGGGCTAACTGGTGTCTGAATGCAGGTATAACCCTGGTTGAAGGTGAACTCCACCACTTCCACACCAATAATGGTCCAACAGGATCCATCATTCAACACCACCCTTTCAGGATCTCTGGTGTTTAAAGGAGCCTGAAGGGTAAGAAATTTTGGACAAAGAATAGAGAAAATGAGAGAGGAAAAACTTTTGCTTAGTGTCAGCAGGCAGGAATAGGCATGGGCATGAGGGAACGGAGGAAATGAAACTAAGAAGAATAGTCAAAGGAGAAAGAAGAAAGAGGCTGTCTCACCTGGTACTGTATGATGGTGTCATTTGATAGGCACAGATAAGTGTTGGGATTGTCTCGAAACTGAAAGGCACATTTGTGTAGCTGTGAAATGGGTTCGTCCACATCTAGAATGGCGTGCTGCTTATTGACCTTCCGTATCACCTGGAGACGTAAAAACATCTCAGGAATGTTTTGGAACACCAAATATAATTTCCTCTTTAGAATCAGAAATGTTTTTTCCGTCAAGACCACTATGATATAACCTGAAACAAGGAGGTTCTCCCCTATAGCTCAGTCAGGTTGTGTTTTTGGCTAAATGCTATAAGGATGGAAGAGCCCATTTATCCATTTACTGTTATTACCCATGCAGGGTGCTGGATCAAGTGCAGAGGTCGTAAGTTTGTTGCAGGGCGATAGATAGAAACAACCACACTCACTAGAAACGAATTCAGCCTTTTGCCTTAACTTGGAATCTACTATTGAAGGAGGGTATGAAACAGTGTCTCCGGTAGTGGCAGCAGACAAGTGGGCACAGTTCTACCTCATCCCTAATCATTCATCTTTAAGGCCAGAGCAAGGTTCTTGAAGCTGGTGTGCTGACAAATATATCACAATGAGACTCAATGTTGGGGTTGGTGCAAGTACCGAAACACAAAGTACAAAGCTTAAACCGATTTATGGAAGCAAAGAGATGCTTGGAGGGGAGGTAAGCTGGTTTGCAGCTTGGCAGGCTAGAGACTAGAAGGTGGTGAAGATGTGGTTTAGAGAACAGAAGGTGGTAATGATTGCTAAGTATGGCTACGGAGTTTCTGGTCAGAGGCAAGTCTTGGGAGTTTGCAACAAGGTAAGGTTCCACACAAGGTAAAAGAACGGAAACACAACACGCAGTCCAACATTGGGGCTAGGGAGGACAGGGCTTATCAGGACTGGGGACAAAGGAGAGACAGGTGTGGCAGGGAGAGACAATTAGGACCAGGTAGAGTTAATTAGGGATTATGTGGTGGGCCAAGAGGTCATGGACAAGGAGAGGAGGAAGGATTCCTAAGAAGCATTATGACAATTAGAAAACTTTTTCTTCATGTTATCAGATTTTAAACGTAAAAAATCTGGTTGAGATTCAATTTTAATCTATTCATTTCACACACCCTGGGAGGCAACTGAGAGGAGATCCAGCTATTCCAACTCTGAGACCACGGCCATTGACAGAAAAAGGGTGGTGTGGCCTAAGAAAAGGGTTCTTCCCCAAGTGAAAATGGTCTTTTCCACGAGGGAGGTAGGCATAAAATTGACCAATTGGACTGGTGCAGCACCCGCAATAACTTTGTTGCGGCATCAGTCACCAGTACAGAGGCAATGGGTGGAGCTCTTTAATCCGGAAGGGGCTCAGAATACTGCTGTTGCTGTTCTGGGTCAAGATAAACCAGAGGGAGTGGTTTGGGGATCTGGTGAGGATGCCACCATGAAGCCTTGCTGGTGAGGTGTTCTGGGCACGCCTCTCTGGGAGAGACCTCGGATCCTCCTGGATGAGAAAGAGGGTGTGGAGAAGGCCCTGTAGAGTACCTGTATGCATTTTTCTACTGAGGCTGTTGGTTCTGTGACCCAAACCCAGATAAGCAGAAGGAGATAACACCATCATATTGAAAGTATCAAATAAGTTTTAATTAATCTGGGACAATAATCGACTCAATAATCAAACCTTCCACACACACAGCTCCACTCTCCCCCTTCCTGCTTGTCATTAGCTCCTGGCTCAGCTTTTGCTGCACAACAGGAAAATAAATTTGTGACAAAAATTGAAAGACAGAAAACAAGATGCAGCTTCCCAAAAGCCAGGTGGTCTTTATTTACATACGGAAATCCAAATGAATTGCCTCTTGTGTGTTAACACCCTGAACACACCAGATTCCGCTTCACACAGGATATTAAATGCTTTGTTTTAATCCTTCAGGTTGCTGAACCAACTATTTTTTTTTAGTTTCACATCCTTTTCCCTCCACAGAAATTAGATCCAAACATCTCATCACGCCACATGTGCTAGTGGATAAAATCTTTCTATCAAAAAACAAACCATACAGTAATAACCCTCAACTATAAAAACATATCAAGCTTTAGTATGATGTGGGTAAAACCATTCTTTTGCCAACCTGCAGGTTAGGGTGTCATGTCAGCAGCCGAGGAGGTACATAGAAAAGGATCTGTTCAGCAAAATGTGAAGGACTGCTGGGACGTTTGTCTCAGTTTAACCTAAACTGAATGAAGAGAGAACCAAAACCAACATTTTTGGATTAGCACGCTACAGAGCACCTGCACGGTCACACAGCCACAAAATCCAAGCAGAAGTTTTGACTTGACCCTGTCCTTTTTTTTATTTGTAGTGTAAGATATTTTATAGTTTCATACAGCTTTATTGTTTAATTTAAAGAAAGATTAATTAAAAAACACACATAGTAGAAAAAGTTTCAAAATAATCTTCTGGATCTTCTGGTTCAATTCTTGAACTGTCCAGAAGAAAAAACACACACTAAAGATACCAAAGGATGACACACCCACAACAAGAGACTGGGATAACACCTCACCAAAACTGAGCAGCAGATGGAAACCGGATCCTCCAATGACCACAATGTTCAAATTATTTCTGATATGTTGCATTGTTTTGACCATTAAATAGTGAAGTTGCTTCTAGACACAAACACTTTGTTTTTATGTGTAAGATATGTGAAGCATAAACGTTAGAAGATAATAAAACGTACATAATAAGCAGACAAAAACATAAAGTAAAAGTATAAATAGATTTCCACAGATGTGTGAATGAATGCACGTAAAACTACAGATAAAAAGTTAATGCTCAGAACTAAATGTAAAGAGTGCGTGTGTGTGCATTACCATGGGTGGCAGAGCAACTCCTGACTCAGGGCAAACTAATTGGACCACAGAACCGTAACAGATGAAGGTTTCACTCAGCACAAAACCACCTTGGTCAGCACGCTGGTCATCCACTAAAAGCACACACAAAACAGTGATGAATATTCATTTATTGGTAAAATTTTAAAAGTGAATAAAACAGGCATAGCAGTAAAATTTTTTGTCATTTTGGGTTTGTTTTCAACCCTTCTCAGTTTTTCTCCAGATGGATGAATAAAGGGAAATACATTGTAGGTGTGTGTCTACGTGACGATGGTTGAGCGTGATGATGGATGGATGATTGAAGCTGAGGTTTTGGTGCTGGGAGGTCGACAGACTTTGAGCAGTATAAATAACCTCACAGAGCTTTGGATGACTCTGCAGACGTGTGCGAGGAAAAGTTGGGGAATATCCAAACACACAGTGACGGTATTAATGCAGGGTGGCCGAGTGGTGACTGGAAGGTCTGACACTGCAGTTCATCCCTGTTTTATCTTTTTTTTTTATGCAAATTGATTTATTGTTGACTTTGTCACCTTTTAATTCATATTTAAACAAGTTTATGCAACTTGTTAAACTTACACTGTTTATCATATGATTCACATAAAATTTTCTTTATAGGATTTAGAGTTTATTGGAAATCAAAGACTATCCAAAGTTTGACCTTTCGAGGACATGATATCCCTGTGGATACAAAACTTTGACTGTAGTACAGTGTCCTAGTAGCCTGGAAGCTATAAAACACACTCTTACCCATGATGATTGTAAAGGCTGTCCACTGTCTGGCGCTAGCTATGAAAGCTCCTCTGTCCACGAAGAGGTAACGTGTGCTCACTGTTTGAGAGCGTAATCGATTGAATAAGGCAACTTTGGAGCAAGATGAGATACACACTGCCAATGAACAAAGAAACACTGTCATGACGTGCATTTATAAATCATGCTTAAGATGAACATCTTAAAAATGAATCATTTAGAACAGCACTTGGCTCCGTCTCGATCTCAACGGTCACACATGGAGACCAACTTACTGTATGCATTAAGGTAAGCCAGGGTGAAATAAGTACAACAAAAAAGAAACAGAAAAAATTCAAACAAAGTGGCTCGGCAAATTGGGCTGATTTCAGAGCCTAGTTGTGATAGGAATCAAGAGTGGTACAAGTGCTGCCTTTTATATCTTGGTTGTGTTAGCTTTTTATTGAAGTGACCACTTCAGACTCTCAAAGTTTCACTCAAGGAATAATGTCTTGGCTATGATGAAATTCAGCTCAGCTAACATTTTATTTTCACTCACCACCTGCATTGAGTCCAAAAGGCTGCTCTGCACAGAGCAAGTCATTTTAAACCTTCTCTTCAAACCCCTGATCAAAGCAAATGTGGTGGCATTAAAAGTTTGCTGGTCTCTCTTTTCAACTTCTAAACATTTAAATTTCCTGATCTCTAGCTCTGTCTTTTCATAAGCATGTCTTTCATGTTGTTGGACCAATAACCGTCACCTTGACGTGCTGTCTCCGGATGACAACAGAAGAATATACTCCCCCTATAGTCAATGTACATTATCTTTCACAAACCTTTTTGTTTTAAGCCTGAAACATAGAAAAAAGGTGCTGAAACATCTGGAAATGGATAAAACCACTCTAGAAACAGTCGTCAAGCTTGATTACTGTGGAGGTAGTTAGACACATCTGCGTCTCAAGAAGACTTAATGTACAGAAGATCAGGTAACACCCAAACTGGGAGCTCAATGTACTGAACATGAAGTCTTTGTAGGCTCCCTAAGAACAAAATTTATGACTGTAACTTTGGGTGAGGTATACTTTCAAGAAAATTGCCTAGAAAAAAATGCCAGTAATAACGCTGGTAAAATAAAAGACAGCTTAAGATATTTTACATGCTGAATTTAAACCAAATGATCATCTGATAATGCAACTCTAAAGGTTCTTTGTTTTAGCTAAAGTTTGTAGTTACACAAAATAAAGCTGACATGAACACACTAACATGTGTTCATGTTGGTATTTTTAATATACAGTATGTCAACACTTTAGTGTCTCTAAGATTAAAGCAAGTACTGTATTTTAAGAGCCACTCACAGTCAGCATTCTTCATGGACTGTCTCTTCTGGGATGGTTTGGAAATGACTTTGATCATCCTGCTTTGGAATGACCCCACTTCCTGTCTGTTGCCCAAAAAAAGTCGCAGTAGCAGACTGAAATGTTTCCTCTTATCCTGATCAGATATAAACAGGGACTTTGCACATGCAAACATCTGTGGTAGAAACACACAGGTAGTCAGGCAGTGGCATTGTGAAAAAATTCATTCAAAAGTAAAAAAAAACAAACAAAACATTTAATCGAAAAATGTAAAAAGTCACTAAGCAAGTTGAAAGTTTTTTTAAGTTTAGCCCATAAGCATAAAATACATCAAATTTAATACTGAAGTTTTTTAATTTTTTTAATCAACTTAGGAGCATCTGTTTGTCGTGGAAAAGAAAGAGCTGAGCCGAAAAGCAAAGCACTCGATTTATAAGTCGATCTCCGTTCCTACCCTCACCTATGGTCACTGGCTGTGGGTGGTGACCGAAAGAATGAGATTGTGGATACAAGCGGCCAAAATGAGCCTCCTCCACAGGGTTGCTGGGCTTTCACTTCCGGGAGAAGCTCAGTGTTGAGCCGCTCCTCCTCCAACTTGAGAGGAGAAAGATGGGGTAGTTCAGGCATCTAATCAGGATGCCCCTGAGCGCCTTGCTGGTGAGATGTTTCGAGCACGTCCCACCGGGAGGAGACCAAGAGGCAGAACCCAGACCCGCTGGAGAGACTATGTTTAAAAGCTGGCCGGGGAACGACTCGGGATGCTTCCGGGTGAGCTGGAGGATGCCGCCGGGGTGAGAGAAGCCTGGCTGTTGCCCTCGCAACCCGGCCCCAGATGAGTGGAAGACGACGGAACGAGAAGTTTTCATCAAACATTTATTGAGATAAAGCTTGTTTTAAGTGAGTTTAAATTAGCAAAAACAGGGTAACGAAATGAAACATTCAATGATGAATCAAACATTTTAAGTGTTGAGGACATGCGCTCATATAAAATCATTATGAACCCTCTCTGAGACGTCAAATATCAGCTTAGATAGAAGCTTTTTTGTTTTGAGTAAACTAAGTTTAAAAGTGTTCTTTTAGAATTCTTGAAGGATTTTGACATCATAGCTCATTCTTTCCAGCGGAGGGCAAAAAGCATATAGTACCAAGCTTCTGCCCTTTTATGGACATTCTTTTCCTGATTGATGGCTAACTAAGTTTACTCAGTACTGACAAGTCCCTCCATTTAAATAAATTTGGAAAATACTTTCCACAAGATTCAAGACTCAATTTTTAGTCACAATGAAGTTTGTTCTTGATGGAGCTTTTCTACTTTCTAAATTTACACATTTTAAATTTCTTAAGTTTTGATTAATTTTCTAATGAACACACAATTGTTGTCTGCACCCATCAATTTCAAATAACGCTGTTTGGAAAGAAACAGAGAGGAAAATTGGGGTGTATTTATTTTTGTGTAACTAGAAGATCTAAAAAAAAAAACAAAACATCGGTTTGACAAACCATGACAATCTCAGTATCCTCACCCTGGAATTGGGCTGCTCATTGAAGGTCAATTTAAATGCGTCTGCCTGTGACTGACTGGCGTTGTCCAAACACATGTAGCCGCATATTGTGTTTACAAAGTCTCCGTTACCACTGGCTGGGGAAAGATAACAAAATGATTAAAGAAATTAGGTTCAAATAAGATAAACATGGCTATAAACATCTGAAGAAGAATTGTTTGTGTAACGGTACCTCTTAAGTGGTCCTGCATGACCCTCCATCCATGCCCCACAATATGAACACAAGGAGGAGGACAGAAAAACCTGCAGGCAGTTAGTTTCAATTTTAAATGTAGAAATAAAAACACAGCTCATGCAAATCCCAGATATGGTATGGGATTTTACAGTTTGATATATAAAAAGCAAATAATAGCCATTTCTTTGTGTTACATCTTTTCAGAATAAGTGAATTATGCCATAAAATTGGACATTTTTCGCTTTGTAATTTATGTTGTAGATCTTAAGTTCTTACAGAAATATACTTTTTTTTTTCCTATTTTCAAAGTTTGGCTTTATCATTGTATGCTGATTTGAGGCTAGGTCATCAAGGCACAGAACACCAGCCTTTCTGCCCTCTAGTCACATTTATCAAGGGGTCTTGACTGGAAACTTGAACTCTTCAGCTTGGATCAAGTACCTGCCTGTGAACCAGTTTATCTATATTCCTGTTTATGCTTTTATAATAGTTACATTGTTGACTGGGTGGCACGGTGGCGCAGTGGTAAGCACAGTAGCCTCACAGCAAGAAGGTCGGGGGTTTGAGTTTTGGGTGGGGACGAGGCTTGGAACACTGTCCTTTCTGTGTGAAGTTTGCACGTTCTCCCCGTGTTTGCATGGGTTTCCTCCAAGTACTTCGTTTTCCTCCCACCCTCCAAAGAAATGCATGCTAGGTTGATTGGCTGGTGCCAAATTGCCCCTAGGAATGCGTATGTGTGTGGATGGTTGTACGTGTGTGGCCCCGCGACAGACTGGCGACCTGTTTGGGGTGTAACCTGCCTTTTGCCTTGAATCAGTCGGGATGGGCTCCGGCATCCCCCGCAACTCCGTAAGAGATAGACAGATAAGAAGGTGACTGACTGACTGACTGACATTGCTGACCTATAATTTTGGTTGACAATGTGTTCAACAAACACAAAGACTGATATAGATTGTCTGTTTTGGTCATCTTTTACATTCAACTAATCATGTTTTCATTTCTACATACATTGTTTGGAAAATTCCCTCCACTTTTAAAAAAATCCTAGGGATTTTTTTGCAGATATCATACAAATACAATTAAGTTTACTCTATAACATTTGCAGCTACAATCAACGTATTATAACTGGTTTATGTATGAGTTCAGGTTTTGGTGGGAAGCTAAAGCATCCAGAAGACACACAGAGCTCATTCAGAAAGGGCCAAATCAAAATTGCAACAGGAACCTTCTTGCTGTGAGGTGGCTATGCTAACCACCAAAACTCCCTCTCAGCCTTTGAACCTACTCAAGTGTGTTTGTTTAAACTCTCTAAGATGGTGTGTGCGCACAGGAGCACTGTCAGACCTTTTTTCATTGCCGTAGGATTTCTGGGCAACCTTCGCATGCTGGATGATGATGCTCTGGTCTGCATGAGCTTCTCTTTCTGCCTGCCTCGTAGGTCCTAGAAGCTGGCAACCTTGAAATCCTGGGTCCAGTCTCCTGATGGGAGAAGTTTTTGTTTGTTAGAAACTTGTAAACATACTGTATGTTAACAAATTCAAATAAATGGGTGGATGTCAACGTAGTAAAAGATAATGAACTTTTGTTTTTGGAAATAGGGTTTAAAAAGGCCTGATATGGTTTGGACATATTCAGAGGAGAGAGGGCTAATCGATCAGCAGAAGAATGCTGAGTTTTAAACTACCAGGATGGGGGCATAGAGGGAGACAGAAAGAGGATGTTTCTGGATGTAGTGAATGAAGAGATCAAAGTATTTGAACAAGAGAAGAGGACATGGAACCAGAGTTAGACACACTTAAAAGTCACGTCTGTTTTTTGTTTTGTTTTTTAAAGTCAGCCCAACTGAACCAGTTTAATTACCATGAAGTAATAAACCCTCAATACTTCACTCCAGTTACTGTCTAACTGTCACAAAAACAACTGCCAACAAAAAAAAAATCTTCAGAACCTTTACTCACCTTTGTAATGGGAACATGTTAGCATAGAGTAGAGACTGATAATGAGAACATGATGTTAGGTTAACATAGGGGAGCGATTTGGACTGCCCCTGGTGTCCAAATAAATTTTTGGTGTGTGGATTAATTCTTTTCAGTTGTTTAAGGTCTAACCATTTCTCTTTTTTTATTTCACCGACAGATCGGTGTCTGCAACATATCACAACTGTACAAAAAATTGACAGGCAGCACCAGCTCCTTTAAAGATCACTATATATGCGGTGCGTTATTTGCATGATCCATATTTGGAGTTCCAGAGACGGAGTTGGGGAAGGGTAGCGAGATTTGTCACAGGTGTGTTTTATAAAGCGTAACTTGCATAAATGGCTGTATGGAGTTTTTTTTTTTCCAAATTTACGTGGCTTAAGCAAACTTCCAGAGCTGAGCAAAAATGCTTGGTCAGCTTGAAATCTATGCAAGCTTCATAAATGAGGTCCCAGAACTGGAGGTAGACTACTTCTGCACAGGCATTAGTTCTGTAAAAGCATGTTATTGAAGGTCCAACAGAATAATGGCTGACATTGTTCTGCGTAAATAAGCATACACTTCCTAGGAAGACTCTTGGCTTAAATGGAACCATATGCTTCATCCAAATTGATTAATACCATGAAGTTGTTTCCTTTTTTTTTTTTTTTTTGCATTGATAGAGTCAGAACAAAATGTTTGTAGATGGATTTGACATATTTATTTTATCTTCCAAAATAGATTTAATATCCATCTACTTATTTTCTAAATTGTTCTAATGCAGTGCTGCAGCAGACAAGTCCCAGTCAGCCAGCAGGTGAGAGGTGGGGTACACTCTGCACAGATCACAATGTGTTGCAACGTACGTGCTTCTGAATGCATTTGAAATATATTTTGACACATTTACTGGTAAATTTATGACAAGGAAATATTAAAATCCAAGTCTATTTTATTGTATAGGTTATAAATTATTTGGCTGTTCAAAGAATTTCTTTCTGACTTGATTTCAGGTGCTGTCCTTATTAGAACCTTAGGTTTGGGAAACATGCTGTGCAACCTTGTGTAGAGCTTCGAACAACAATTGCTGTTGCATTTACTATTTTTTTTAATTGTCACAACTGTTATGGCGGTACGGTGGTGCAGTGGGTAGCACAGTAGCCTCACAGCAAGAAGGTCATGGCTTCGAGTCCCGGTTGTGAACAAGGCTTGGAACACTGGCCTTCCTGTGTGGAGTTTGCATGTTCCCCCGTGTGTGCATGAGTTTCCTCCGGGTACTCCAGTTTCTTCCCACCCTTCAAAAACATGCATGTTAGGATGATTAGCCACTACAGGATCGCCCCTAGGAATGAGTGTATGTGTGTGTGTGTATGGTTGTATGTGTGTGGCCCCACAACAGACTGGCGACCTATTCGGGGTGTACCGTGCCCTTTGTCTCGAATCCGGCCTGGGCTCAGGCCCCTTGCATGCCATAAGGGATAGACGGTTAGGAAGGTGACTGACTGACTGACTGACAGCTGTTATGTAATGAGGAACCAGACACAGAATTATAACCCAGGTATTCTGGAATGTTTCTTATAATGAAGACTGTCAACACAATCAAAGAAGGAAAAAAAAGCAAGATGACAGGAAGGAGGGAAATGGCATGTCTTTATTTTGTTACTGAAGAAAGCACAACATGTTAAAGTGAAATAAAACTGTCAGCATACCGTTTGATCCTAAAGACCAAACTCTGTTAGGATGTAATCATAATGTTTAATATGCAAGAAGAATTCCAGTCTTTTAGATTTCATTGTGAAATGTAGCCTTAGCTATTAAATAGCTGGTAAATATGACTTACAATTTATCTTTTATTCCAAGTTGATTTGAGTGCTTTCATATTGCCATAAGACACAGTAGATGTATCAGGACTTTCCTGCTGAAAAAAATTCTAAACATCTTTGTGCTGCTGGGAACATCATACAATTCCAAAGATTTGAACTACAATCTCCATGGTTGCTTCTACAGAACTATTTGACAAACCACAGCACATATTTGTTTACTTGAAACAAATAAAGGACAATTAAAGCAAAAAATAAACTTACACTGATTTTTATGTAAATAATGAAGTTAAACAAGACAATTGCAAACACAGATGAGATGAGTGCTTGCATAAAAAATTCTATTCTGTTTCTTTTAAAGAATTTATTGTCATAATCAACACATTACAAGGAGTTCTTTCACTTGTCGAGACATAATCCTCCCATTCTGGACTACAGCTTTTGGGTTACCAGCTTGGACACAGTGCAACCGGATTGGGACGCTGGGGAAAGGGATGAGAGGACAACGAGGTGTTTGCACTACAGCACTCAAATTTTCCTTCGGGGATGAACAAAGTATTTTCATTTCAATTCAATATGAGACATAAATCCTAAAGTTAGAAAAGCTATTAAATTTAAAAAAAAAACACCATGTGTCTCTCAAGTGAAACTAACCTGAGCTGTTGCATCTCCTCAAAATTTTGAAAAAGTAACTGAAGATGGTGAGTTAACACTTCTGAATCTGAAGGATTGGTTGGTGCTATTTGGGGAGAGTGCACTCTTAAATTATTTTCAAAAGATACGTACTAGGTCACAATGTGAAAAAAAGAGTTTTTAATGCTTTGAAAATAAAGTACACTTCATCCATCATTCGGAATCTTAATAGAAACTATTTGGGATGCTCAGGCTTCATTATCCTTTTGGAGATATGTAATTGTGATCCCAACAGGGATAAGAGGTTCAGAAGAACAAAAAAATCCATCTGAACTGATTGTGGGTAGTTGTCCTGACCCTGTTAATGATAAAGTTGAAGATGTGAACTTTATGTGTTTGCATATGTTTGCATTTTTGAGTTACAGAAAACATTTATGCAATATTATTGAATTTACGTCAAGAAAGCCAAGTGGATGTTTTTTGTTGTTGTTGTTGTTTTTTTATTTTAAAACAATACCAGTTTGTATGCAATCTCTTCAGGTCATAATGATTAAAAAATGGCAAATAATTTGACAGCCTAGTAAAAATGTAGCCTGTTTCTGTTTCAACTGATATTTTCCTTACCCATGCCAGCTTCTTTTCCCATTTATGCACAATAAGATCCACTGGTCAAAGGTACATGACATTGTGTAAAGAAAAACTCCATCATTTATAAGATCCTTCTTACATGTCTTTTTCACAGTTCAGGGTTCAAGCTAGAATGGCCGTTCTTGTGAGTGTGTGGTCAGTCACCTGGGTGACAGCTGCAGTCAGATTTAGACTTTCCCTTCATGAAAAGGTCAAAGGACTGCAGACCGGAGTTCAGGCTTTCTGGTATTTCACACAATGGACCCTGAAAAGCCCAACAACATATGGAGGGGGGAGGAGTGTGCTTTCACCTGAAAAGTACATCTTTTTGTCCAGAGGTCACTTTGGCAGAAGCAACAGAAAGTTTTGAAAACTACAATTACACTAAAGTTGGTTAGGAACCTAACAGGTGTCAGGTCGTTAAAACAAACAAATGAGTATGTAGAGCTACAGTCCAAAACTCTCTTTTAGGAACAGTGACTTTTTTATGGTTACCAGGGTGATGTGTGAGAGCCATTGAAGTACATTTTCACTCTAACTCAGGTCTTTTCACAAGCAGTATTAAAGCATAGAATAAAATTACTCGCAACAGACTGGTGACCTGTACATGGTGTACCCTGCCTCTCACCTGATACACCCGGAGACTGGTTCTCTGGCACCTTTGAGAATTAAAAGAATGGATTGCAAAAAAAAAAAAACCTACAAGGATTGTTATTGTTATCAATTTTTCCCCTATCAAAGCATTTTTATTTGCTGCTTGTGAGAAATAAAAAGTGAGAAAGAAAAGAACAACGTAAAGAAAAAAAACCCCACAGCGTAAAACTGTTGTGGATCCACATTTGGAAATAAGAGAAAAAATTTTCTCTCCTTAAATGAAATAATCAAGTTAAATAAATCCTTTTTGTTGCTTTTTAAAATCACCAACACAAGAATAAATTATTCCAATGTTGCTTCGAATCGTGCGTAAAAGCGCACCATGCGCCATGGTTCCCCTCATCTCTCTAAATTCACCCAGGCCCCCCCATTTGTTCTTGTTTCAAAAGAAGGGGGTGGGATCTCCTCTTCCCAAAATATGTCTCCTCCTGGCATTCTAATACCTCCACACCATCTCTCAACCCCTCATTCCTCCACTGCAGAAGTCCTGAACGCTATTTCACGTCCAAGCGCTCATTCCTCATCGTAAGGTGAGGAGCTTCCTGAGAAAAGTTCGGGATAAAGCGTGGCCTCTTCTTCTATAACACAGGGTTCTGCTTGTGCGTTAGAACTATTTTTATGAAGGTGTAACTAAGCTGATCATCACTCCTACCTGTTCCATCCGTCAGTTCCCGTTACGTGGTGTCCGACCTGCAGCGTCCCCAGGTGAGTCAAAGGGCTGATGGGGTCGGGTTGGTACAATAGATCTGGACCAATCTGAGGGAATCCATGATGCAGTTGTGGCTCTGATGAAATGACACAACCTGTCACATTTATTTCACAGACAAACTGAGAAAAAAGACTTTTAAAATCTAATTACTACCATAGATTTTTATTTCAGTCATTGCAAAATTCAAGTAAAAAAAAACAAACAAAAAAAAAAAACATCAAATGTTGCTCTGAATTATGGATGTAACCTGTCAAAAAAAATTTGTTCAGGTGATCAACATTTTTAATTTTTTTACATAACTTTTTGTCTTAACTAAAAGCCATAAATTCAGATTATTTTGGTTGGGAATGGTTACAGAATTTATGACATGGGATGATCATCGATACCATGTAGTCCCAAACTAGTATTCTTACTGTATCAATAATGTATATTGATCCGGTATTTTATTGATACATTTATTGATACTTTTTAGTGTAAAAACAAATAGAGGAAGAAAAGTAAACTAGGAGAATGCAACCAAACAATGTAAAATAAAGTCAAATTATTGATGTAAAGGAGGTTCAGCAGATATGTTGTTTCAAAATAAAAGGTTTGGTTTAGTCCTCATAGTTTGTTTGTTTTCCTCTATTTGTTTTTGCAATAAAAAATGATCAATAAGTATATCGATACAGGATCAATAAGAGTACTGGTATCGTTAATATGGTATCAATGACAATCGCTATTTATGACTCAAAAAATCATTTTCTACATTTTATAGTTAGAAAAAACATGATCAAACGTGTTGCCAAATTGCCTTGTTTCTGTAATCTGCTACAAATAAAAGAGGTCATCAGGTAATAGAGGTTTTAATGAAAAGGTAATGTGAGTGAGTGTAACACTCTGGGTTCACACTGGTTGCCTGGAGGTGACACTGTGTGCAGTCAGGGTAGATCTAATGGGTCAGTAAACATCTCACGTGAGCAGAAAGCAGTGAGTAAGAAAAGCACTGACTTGGGGGAAGAGAAGAGAGCAAATTTGCCAAAAAAAATATTGATATAGGATTTTTTGGAAATACACATGCAGATTGCTACCACACACTCAATTTTCCCTGGTAAGGAATTGATCAGTTAGTTTGAACTGAACTATGTCTAAACTTTGATTTCACTTTCAAAAATTAGGGGCAAAATGGAAATAGTTTTATTTGCAGCTGTGCTATTTAGTCTGAATTTAATGACACTGAAGTTCAAAATACAGGAATAATTTTTAGGGTTTTTTAAAAATACGTATCAGCTCTTACTTTTCTTTAAGCCAAGCACAATTTTTTAGCAATCAGTGACGCATAACGTACTTTTTAGATTGTGTTTACGTGCACATGCAGAGCTCTGGAAAAGGCATCCCAGGAATGTCTTTCATCTGCACAAAACGATCAAATTTTTTTTTAATACAGTACAACATATTACTACCTAAACCCTCTCGGCTGGGTCAAATCTGTAGCCCACGCTTCAAAATAGGTGTAGCTGCTTCCATAGTGATCATGGTTCAAACATGCAAACAAGCTCTTGATGATGATTTTGATTACTTGATACTGACGTGAGAAAAACATATTTGTGTGCTGCTGAAATGAACCAATGAGAGCATCAGTAGCTGGTTTCACTTTGCAAAGCAATAAAATGAGCTGCCAATTCAAATAATTTTGAAACTGGAAGTGATTTTGTTTAAAAATATCAACTTTTTGCTGAATTGATGAGAAGTTGATTTGCATATTTGTTTGTTCTTCTTGACATGTGGAATAACTCTCAAGTTTCTGTATTGTCCAATCAGACAGGAAGTGATTCAGTGAGACAGGGAAGCAGGTAGACAGTAAAACAGTCAGGCAGTCAGTGAAACTGCTAACAGCGGCAGAGCCAACATCTGCTTCCAATCTAAAGCTACTAACAAGAAGTGCTGTGTCTTCATCTCAGTATGGGCTCCAGCTGCCACTCAAACCGATTGCAGGACTACAGGCTCAGTGCCCGTCTTACTTCACATACCTGCTGCTCACACTAATCTGTCCACTTCTTTATCACTTTCTCCATTTTCTTGCATCAATAGGAACATGTGAGTTATACGTATGTATATTAACTCCTGTTTTGCTTCCTTCTCTCTGATCTTGTGCCTGTTCGTAAAACAACATGCCCAAGTACTTCCTGTTTAGTTATTCTAATTATGCCATGCTCATTTTTAGCCAGTGGCTTTATTATCGGGTAAATTAAGACAGCCACCCAGAATGGCTGCGGTGCCCATCCACCTTTCCTCCGCAGGATGGCTGGGCTTTCACTCAGAGATCAGGTGAGGAGCTCTGCCATCCGGGAGGAGCTCAGTCGCTCAGTCGCTCCTCCTCCAGGTTGAGAGATAACAGATGGGGTGATTCGGGTATCTGGTCAGGATGCTCTCCAAGCGACTCACTGGTGAGTTGTTTCGGGCATGTCCCATCAGGAGGAGAAAAGAGGCAGAACCCGGACCCGCTGGAGAGACTGTGTCTCAGAGCTGGCCGGAGAATGACTCGGGATCCTTCCAGGTGAACTGGAGAATGCAGCTGGGGTGAGAGAAGCCTGGGCTTCCCGTCTGAGGCTGTCGTCCCTGCGACCCAGCCCCGGATAAGTGTAAGATAAGATAAGTGTAAGTGTAAAATTAAGATAGTCACTCTAAGAAAGTAATTCTGTGAGAACTATGTTATGTAATACTGAGTTGTGAAAAATGATTGGCAATTGTCGTCTCAACTTTTTTGACATATTTAAAATTTTATTTGCAATACTTCACAGTTCATGAGGATTCACGTCAACTAAAAGTCCTACCCAGCATTCAGTAACATTAATACTTCATTGGAAGTCCCCTAAACAAATATTTTGACACATAGTTTGTCTGAAAAAGTTTGACTTCAACCTTTGCCGTTATGCTTAAATGAGTGGTGGATGTGCCTCGTGCTAAATCAACTTTTTAGATGTTTGAACTCCCCCCATTTAAAAAAACCCAAAAAACTAGTTTTCTATTTCATCCATGTATGTTCGATTATTTTGAGAGTATTTGCATTTACTGTATTATTCAAATGTCTTTGCCACGCCCTTTGTTGTATGCCACAACCACTTTTTAAAATAAGCAGAAAGCGCTTTATCTGTCCACTCAGGTACTGCTCTCCCTCCCCTCACATGGCCAAGAGTTGGGAAGTTTTTTGTTTGTTTGCTTCTGGCAATTTATCACAGTTACAATCAAAGAAAAAGCATCATTTTTATTTTATAGATACCATAAAAAAATGTTACCTTCTTTGTATTTGGCTGAAGCAGTTTAAGATACATACTAGATGTCTCTGAGACTGCGTGTTGTTGTTTTTGTTTTATTTGGTTTTTTTTTACATTTGTCTATAACGATTAAATTTGGCTTTGAACTGTTTTTACTAAGCACGACATTTCAGATTTAATTTTTTGTTTAAGTGCACTTAGCATACTGTAAAGAAGCAAAGCACTGACATTATTGAATGAAGAAGACATACAGTGCTAGACCAGGACTGCCACTGGTGAGATTCTGATCAAAATATCGCGTTTGCCATTTTCTTAAAAGAAAACAAAACCAGATAGGGAGACCAAGACCCTGCTGGAAATTATTTCTCATTTTGGACACAAATTTTTGTCTTTTGCTCTTTTCTCTCAGCTGACACAAACAAAAGAAAGAATGAACCGAAAACCAAGATGCAACACAATTTTAGAATTTCCTGATCTCAACACAGTAAAGTCAGATAAATTTTCTCCTTCCACAATTTTATTTTCACTTTTTTTTCTTTTTATTAAACAGGACCAGATGATGTGTTGTTGAAATTTTTAATTTCTGCATAATCCAGATAAGTGGTAGATTTTAATTAAACATATAAATACTTTAAATCCTGGTCAGTCTCTTTATGGAATAATTTACAAGTCATTTTAACTTAATCTTTTTACCTCACGTAATCCACGATGGAAAGGTCTTGAGGTCACAAGCTGTCATTATTAAACCAATAAGTCCCTGGTTGTTACTATGGTGATTACTATAAAGTTTTTAAAAATCACTAGTATTTAAACCACATTTAATTTCAGTTCTTTAAATAGCTAATTCACAGACTGTGATATTGAAAGGAAAATTTGTTGGGGTCATTTGTCTTGGCATCATGAATCTTGCTGTAATATTTAATTATAAATCACTCAGTGCTTATAAAACATCACCATAAGGAGTATAAATGGTTGGCTATGTTCTGCCCTTTCAGTATTACAAGAAGCCACACACTGTATGAATACTGGTAGAGAAACCTTTAGATCTTGGCGCGCTATCAAACTAAACCCATCCAACTGGAAGCCTGATTGGAGCAAAAAGCATAGTTTTCTGAACCTAAAAAAAAAGGAATTCTCCCATAAAATTGAAGCAGTGGAGAACAGCTTTGTGTATTTGCTCTGCCTCATATTAATGAGAACACCGCAGTCAGATGACTTTTTAAGCTTTGAGCACATTAACTTTTCCTGAACACTTCACTGCCCTAATTCGACTAAAAATGCAATAAAAAACTTCTTTAGTGAAGTCCTGGGGATGATTTTCAGGAACTTTCAACAGGATGTCAATGAAGGGTTAAGTATTTATCGTCTGTCACCAGTTTTCAACCTCAGGGTCAAGACCCCAGCGGTAAGACATGGGAGGATGAGAACAAGCTTACCAAGTGACTGATTTAATTTGAAAAACTGCTACATATATGGCAATTAAAAACGAAAGCTTTTCTGTTTGTTTATTCAAGAAGTCACTCTTCAAGAATAGAGGATTGATTTAGATCATGATATTTGCAATTAAAAAATTTAGCCTCTAGCTACAAAATCCCCATATCTTGCACAACTGACTCCACAAAATTTCTCAAAAATAAACACCAACAGCTTGCAAACTTGACTCACCTTCACAGGCATCATTCCCAATGTCCAGCTTTTCCATCATGGTTTCAGGTGAGGTCATGAGTCATCTGGAACATTAAATGTTTAGAGGAATTAATTAAGGACAACAATGAACAAATAGGTGCTCATTTTTCCAGGTGTAAAGGAGAATAAAACAATGGTTTTAGTGTCCGGGAAAGACGTGTATGTCTGTGGGCTTTCATTAGTGCTACTGTTGACTAAACATTGATCTGGCTTTCTGTTCTACCTTGATGGTCTATTGAAATCAAATGTTTCAGTGGTCCAGTACGTCTTATAAACTCATCTCCAATTAGTTATTAAACCACACTGAAATCAAATACTGTGTAGGTCATTTTTATCCATCGTAAAACAGCTTTTTCATTAAACATAGTTGAGAGAATTCATTAGAAATGAGAGTTTATATTTGGAATTTGTCTTACTGGAACTAATGAAGTCTTCTTCCTTCCGTTTGTTTAAGATGCCAGAAGCGTTTTTCTGTCTTTCAAGTCCAGTAAGCTCCGGTTTACTCCATCCTGAGGTCGTCCATTCCACAATCTTTCTAATCCAAACAAATTTACTGCCAAGCAACAACAATCTCTCCAACTATATAACCAATCGTATTCACCAGAAAGTTATGTGCCCACTTCATTAAACATAAGAAGAGGTTTTGATGGAAAATGAAAGTGTGTATGTGTGTGTTCCTTTTTACTATGCATCCCAACATGTTATCTGACCTTGGAGTGCATGTGTGCGTGTGTGCACACATTACTATACCTGTTGTTTGTTTGAAAAAGCAGATAATCACCTGTTCCTGCACAGTTTATTTCTCACACACACCTTTCTCTTTAGTAAACACGAGAGCTGGGCTAACTCAGATGCTCCTAAACACAACTGGTTTAGTCTTTTTTTTTCTGTTTACGTACTTTGCTGTTTGTATTTTTCACTCCATGGTTTTTCAGTTACAGGATGTTTCTTTCATTCGTATTATAAATTACACAGTTCTTAAGGATTTGAAAGAAAGTAATTGATTTCATTGACAGATCTGTGGTCCATTACTAACTCGCAGATCAAATTTGGTGTACGATCGATGATGTTTGAATTATTCTTCTTCACTTTAAAATGTGGTTTGATGATCGACAATTTGTTTCATATGATTCCGCATTTGAATATATGACATTTTAACCGCTTATGTTTAGTGTTTAAGCTATGACTATTCCGACATATTTCATACTTTTTTTTAGCGTTTTGATTTGTTGTAATTGTTTCTACTTGTCTTTTTTACCTGCTGTATTTAAGAACAGTTCTTAACTGTGCATCCCGATGTGTGAATGGGAGCAACAGATGACATAATCTCCCTCGGGATCTATAAAGTATCTATCTATCTACGTATCTATCTATCTATCTTGAAGATATCAAGTACAATCAAATCTGGCCAGCATTTCTATCAGCCTATCAAAGACTGTCTTTTGGTGGTTATCCGAGATAATCATTTTCCAGAGTTTATTTGTGGACCTCTGATGGCATTCTTTAAACTCAGACTTCAAAACTCACCAACACTGGCCACATTTAGTGAATTACTTCAAATAAACACATAAACACACTTGTGGATTAGCAAAATTAAACTCCAACCCTCAGGAGAACTGTTCATGATTAACGGGGATTGTCAAAAGGAATAAACAGAGAAATACCTAAAAAACAAATCTACTTATGAGACTTTAGCCCAGATGACAACAATTCGTGCATCAACTGTGTGTAAAAATGGACATGTATGAACACATTTTGTCCTTCTAATTAACAAATTTGTTTTAGAGAGACTGTAGAGCTGACGGGTCTGCAGAGTGGTGGATAAACGTATTTTGTATGTACACCTACCTTTATCGGACACACGGAAATGTTTAGCAGCAACAGTGTTGAACTGCCTCGGTTGCTACAAACAGCTTGATAACAACCAACAGCAGGTCTGTGTTCTCTATCAGTCAGAACACAGACAAACAAAAAGCCACAAAAAACACACACACACGCTACACACTGCACCTCACATGATTTACTGCCCGCTTTGACCAGTGGGGAAATAACTGTGTGAGACATAAAGTGAAATCTGTGAAAGAGCTCTGTCCTTTTTCTGGGTATGTGGGCTCCCAGTGGGACAGTCTGAAGTCACATCAGTCAAACTCAGTTGAGAAAGATAAGCAAACTTTGGAAGTCGAGGAAAAGTTCTAGCCCATACCAACTAAAAAATTATTTAGATTGAATTTAATTACTTGTGTAAGGGTTACTTTTACACCAACATCCACATTTACCACCATTATCCACCGAGGGTGAACTCTAGTGAAAAAAAGAGGTTTGGAATAAGAAATGTAAAATTACGCTTTCAAAATACAAGCTTAAAAAAAAATTCAACAACAAAAAATAAAAACTTCAACTTGTTGAACTTGGTAGAGGATTTCCAATCAAACTAAAGTAATTTGACCAATAATCCGTACCATAATCTATTGAGGCTGAGTTTTAAAGAGGGGGTATCATGCTTTCATATGGTAATAATTCTTTATAGATAAACATAGTATATTTTGTTAGCTCAGAAATGCAATATTCCCTCTCTGGCCCCCGGGCATGTTTAATGGAGAGAGGGCAGTGGCTGAAAGTAGGGACCGAGCATGAGCAGAGCACATTCACTAAAACATTTCCTGCTTACTTTAGAATGTGGGCATGGTGAGAACAAAAAGGTGTGGTGAAGAAAAACCTGACATTTAATTAATGTCTGGGATGGGGCATCCCACAAACAGGCATGGATTATAAAACACATTTCAAATGTGTTTTTGATGAGAGAATAACATTCAAACACAAGAAAAAACCTCCAAAAGTTCATTTTATATGATACATCCTCTTTAAAGCATCACTTTAAACCAACGCTACTCTCAAGCATCATGTTTGAGGGATGATTTCTGTAAAAGAATTACATGAACTCAGTGTTAGGTGATCGTTCCTTCTGTCCACCTCCCACACATGGGTGAACAACAGGAAAAGTGCTGAGAAAATCTGGAAAATGCGTCAGCATGCTCTCCTCTCCAGAGGCAAGTGTTAACAGTGCTAACCGGAAACACAACTCTGATTCTAAGTGACTAGTGATGATCATTCATGTCATGTGCTATTTTAGTCTGGTTAATGTTTAATTATTCAACATGCATTTAAAAAGTATATCTTAGGTAAATCTTAGGCCTGATATTGCAACCAAGAGCGCAGAAGTGGACATCTGTCTTTTGTATTTTCATCAGGTTGAACATACATGGAGCATTGTTGGATCCACATAGAGTTGTACCTGCCATATGTCTGCTTATAATTTTGAGATAGTAAAAAGTTAATCTTCATTCCCTAAACAATCAACACGCAAACAAATAGAATTAATAGAAGTCAAATAGAGTAGTTAAATTGGTTTGTCATATAATGTTGCAGATGGAGGACTAATTTATCATTCTAACAATACTTATCTGCCATAAAAACGTCAACATGAAGCCTTTATTGATCTGGTTGCAACCTCCTGGTTCTGATCTGCTTCCATCAGTCGTGACGTTGGGGTGCTTTTATTCAAGTCTAGCTTCAAGTTTGTTTTCGTGATCTGCAATTTAAACATTTTTTCTTGAGTACAGTAGGTAAAATTGTTGGAGTGATCTGATCATATTCATAGTTGATGATGTTGATTGTTGAATACCCTTTGCAGTGTATAAAGAGACTGGTTGTTAAATGAAAACACAATTTTTTTCTCATGGCAGCAAATTTTCCAATAAGTTGGAGTATAAAACTGAATAAAAAGTTGAAATAAAGCTTCATGTATTTTAGTGGTCAGACACCCAAAGAAGTCTATTTTGACAACTATGGAACACTAGATGACATAAAGACAACTGAAGTTATTTCCTTCCAGACAAGTTGTTTAAAAGTTATTCAGTAAAATGTATCAGAATGACTCTTTAAGACATTTTTAACTTTTTTTTAAAAAAACACAGAGTTTTGACTCATTTGATCACTCTGACGTGATCAAAGTTCATTTTCTTTTCTCTTAGTCTTACATGGTAGTTCTCAGTCTTCTTTCAGTCTGTATGGTTGGAGCTGAGGCCATTTCTATGTGTTTGCAGAGCTGCTTTTATGGGGTCTCCACAGTTTCTTTTTCATGGTAGTCACCCATTGTACATAAACATCAGCTCTGGATGTGAGTCTTAAACAAAATATGGAGAAAGGACCATATGGTTTGTTGTCTAAGTCAATATGCAATGGAAAAGGAAGATTTTACACCACGTTATAGTTATTAACGTATAAAGGTCAGCAGACAAAGAGCCTTGAAGAGATATTTTTAAAGGGTATCAACAAAAACGATTTTTCTTGTGTAGTACTTAAACCCACAAAACCCCAGAAAAGCATGAACAGAAAGCAAACAATAGATGCAAATAATAGGACAATCTGTTGTAGAAGGCGCTTTACCTCGGTAGAACAGAACTATCATGTGCACTTTACACGGGAAAACCATTCTGCATGTCCCAACAGTGAACAGGACAAAAAAAATCCAGCATTTTTTCATTCTGTTCTACATGTTTGCTTTAAACTAAACACAACAAAAACTGAAGAAGTATTGGAGGTTTATGTCAGCAGGGTTTGAAAAGATAACTTCTGCTTCAGCTGTAATGCTGGCCAACATCAGCTGGGGCTTCTACATCGTAACCAAATAGCTGTAAAATAAATGGGGGATTAATAGCATGTGGTTTCAAACTACACCATAAATGTATGGCTACTGTTGTCCTTGGATTTCATGCTTTCATAAATTTTCTTAGATTTGGCATTGACAAACGCGAACATCCAGATGATTGCTATTTGTAGTCATTTTGTGACTTAAATTTGTACCACGAGTGACTTTTTACATTTTTATTTATGTGCACAGTCTATTTTAGAAAAAAAAGTATAGCAAAGGAAGCATATAGTTGTAATTTGTTTAAATTGGTAATGAAAGGAAATAGGATCTCTAAACAGCTAAGTAAAACACACTGATAGGGGGCTCACACACCACAGCAAGCAGCCTTCACCCCCAGTCAATGAAGTGTTTAATAAGAAAATATTGGCTTTGAGCTGAATGATTCTTTTTGTGGATAATTATAGAATGTAAGCTGATCGTTGCATGCGAGCACAAGTGTGTGTGTCGGGATCGTAGTAGATTATTGTTTGGTGAGTGGATGGTGAGGGAGACAGGAAAGCTCAGGAGGGGGCTAGTGGCTCCCGTTTAGCCACAGAGTCATAACTGAGAACTCTTTGTGTTCTGAACATACACACATGCATACATCAAGCTTTAAATGTGTCTCATTACTGTATTTTAAAGTGAAAAGATTCTTTTAGTTGACTTTTATTCAGTTAAACACGTCACAAGTAAACTATTGTATTATTTCTACATTTTTTTTATCTGTGGTTTGGTGACATTTTTGAAAATACACCAAGCCATAAAATATTGGAGAATTTTTTTAATAAAAAATTGCTTAAAATGTAAGATTTGACACAGTATTGTGAGGCAAAAGTGGGGTTACAACATTGGAGAAAGAGCAAGCACGACATTTGGAAGACCTGACTTTCCTGGACCTCATGATCAAAATGTCCTTTGGTTATAATAAAGTGCTCGCAATAATTTTACCTTATTTTAGGTTCAAAGTTTTCAAAAGCTCAACAAAAGACACTTTCTTGCAAAAAAAAAAAGCTATAAGACCCTCCACTAACTGCAGATTTACTTCTAAAAGTATTTGGGCACGCCATTGGGATACTGAAGAAACATTGCAAAGAAAGAGAGCAGACATCACAAAAAAACGAACGAAGAAAAGATCCTTTGTGCTCTGCTGATTCCTGGGTATGCTCTGAGTCTCTGATGACCACCGTATCTGCTGCCAGTCAGACAAAGATAAAGTCCTGAAGGATGGCCATAAAGATGCAGACGTGACCATCATACTCACTGTTTGACTTGACCAAGTTCCCTGAGCGCAAACACATTCCAGACATTAGTATTGCCTCTCCGCTGCTGTGCTGATAGCCTAAAGGAGTCTTGACAGACACCCAGGCAGTTCCAGGACTTTGTGTGTTTATCCAGAGCTTCTATTAGGAGGAATTACTGTGCACGTTAACCAGGTGTTTGCAGCCAAACGTTTTACGATGGGGCATGGCTGGAATGTCCCACTACAGCACACGTCCGCCATTGCCTTTATTACAAACACAGAGGCCAGGAATTTTCTGGTATTCCTACACTCTCTAATCAGTTTGATGAGGTCTTTCAGATTAAGTGAGGGGGAACAGCATGAACTTTTGCAGAAGATGTGCAATAAATCCAAGCTGTTTTTACACAAAAACGTCCAATACAGAACAATGATTGTGATCCTTTGTCGGAGATTAAATTCACGTGTCATGACTTATTTGACATATTGCATCAAATTGAAAGTTTATTGTCTTTCCCTAATCTAAGTGTGTAAATTAAAAAACACTGTGGGTGGTCTCCATATTCCTTGCTGAGAAGGGTCAAATTAGCAAACAACCAACCCTGTAGCGACGCATACTTTTCTTATTGCTTGGCATTTCTTTCAAGGCATTCAGCCATTTATGGTTCATACTAGCCTATTTCCTATTGCTTTGATACTATTTTTATCATTACTCGTATTTTATAGAATGTAGGACAAAATCTCTTCTTGTCCGCCTCATTAAATTAGCATTTAGTTAGCTTCAGAATGATACGGGTGTCAAAGTTTTGTTTTTTTTTACTTTCTTCCTAAGAAAAATAAATAAAATTGTGTTATAAAAACAACAAGTTGATGCCCTCCACCTGCCCTATGAATTGATGACTTTGAACTTGGGATCAACAGTTCAGAGCAATGGAGAGTGTGGAAAAGAGGAGAAGAAGCGTGTACAGGCAGGCTGAAACGGGTGGAGAGAAGTATCAGGTGTGATGTGTGACAGAAAAATTTCAGCTAAAATGAAAGGGAAAGTGTACAAAACAGTGGTGAGACCAGCCATGCTGTTTGGTCTAGAAACAGTGGCACTGTGAAAAAGACAGGAAACAGAGATGGACGTAGCAGAGATGAAGATGCTGAGGATCTCTCTGGGAGTGAACAGGATGGATAGGATTAGAAATGAGTACATCAGGGAAACAGCACATGTTGAAGGTTATGGAGATAAAGTCAGAGAGGCTAGACTGAGATGGTTTGGACATGTGCAGAGGAGAGAGAGAGAGAGAGAGAGAGAGAGAAAGAGTACATTGGAAGAAGGATGCTGGATTTGGAACCACCAGGAAAGAGGACCAGAGGACGGCCAAAGAGGCGGTTCATGGACACAGTGAAGGAAGACATGGAGATAGTGGGTGTGACCGAAGAGGATGTAGGAGATAGAATTAGAAGAAAGAAACGGACTTGCTGTGGCGACCCCTGAGCGGAAATGCCGAAAGAAGAAGAAGAAGAAATTTGTTCAAACTGAAAACCTAAACAGTTCATTTTTAGCTGTTACTAATATTGTAGTTTCTTTCAAATCTCTTCAGTGTCTTCGGAGATTTTGCATTCAGAAGAATTTGTGACCTTGACCTCTGTGACATTAACATTTGTCAGTTGATCCTGGAAATCTAATCATTTTATCCATAGTTGGTACTGAATAATTGAGGGCAGAGTCTTTTAAATCCCTTCAATAGTTTGGAAATGTTGCATGTGTAAAAGTGTTACAGATTGATGGACGCATTAACCGTCTGAGTAATCAATGCCACCCTGATATTCTGTTGGTGGAGGGATAACAAACGGAAATTGAAAATACTTTATTTATCCCCAAAGGAAAATTTGAGTGCTGCAGTGCTACAATACAAGACAATATTACATGCTACAATGCTACATTACAATGTCATACAACAACATTTTTTAACTGTTTTAAGTAAAAGTGAAAAGGTTTGAAAGTGAAAGGTTGAATAGTGAATAGACGATAGCAGAAATGATTTTCTGTACCGTTCCTTTGAGCAGCGGGGTTGCAGGAGTCTGTTGCTGAAGCTGCTCTTAAAATGGTGCACAGATTAATGAAGGGGGTGGGAAGGATTGATGACAGTTTTGCTTTCATTCTGTCCCTCGCCACCTCCTCCACGCAGGCGAGGGGTGAGCCAACCACACATCCAGCTTTTTTTAATCAGCTAACAATAATAACAAGAAATGGAATTGACTGCCAGTGATCAAGAACACAAGCAAAATGTCTCAATGTTGACTTAGAAATGTTGCTGTTCTATTTACCAGGCTGCTTCTTTAATACTAACAGAATTACAGTAATGCTTACAGGAAGATGCATTTTTTATGTATAAACCCCGTGAAATGAAAGCAGAAAAGTTGGAAACGAGTCATTTCCCCATTGTTGTTTGTTTAGCTAAACAGTGACAAATCAAAATGAGCACATTAGTCTCAAACTTACCTCACTGATCAATATTCTCTCTTGCAGTTTTATCCAGTTCCAGTTGACCTAAAACTAGTTGAAGATGAGACTGCTCAGTGCAACAAGTTGCTTTATCCTCCTGAGTGTAATTGTCCTTACCACTGCAAGACCAAAAGCAGGTCAGTCTATTGCTTCTAAAAATATATTAAATCAAGAATGAGTTTGTTTTGTTTCCACTTTTTAATAAAATGGTTTGAATTGTGTGCCTTCATAATAATAAAGTGCAATATAAATCGTTCTGTTTTTCGTTTTGCTAATCATTAAATAATTGTGACATACTGTAGTTGGAAGAGGTAAGTAAATTAAATTGAAATTCATGTTGATGTGCTGTTAAAACAATCTACTGTTGGCTTGAACCAGGACTTGGTTTTCTTTTAACGTTTAGCCTTCTTTTAGTCGCTGACCCATGCAAACTGGCCAGACAATGAACTCATTGACTTACAGCTGTGATTAAATTTCTGAAAATCTCCTACTGCTTAAGTTTAAAAGCAAAACCAGACTTTAAAACAATCCCATGCCTTTTCATACTGACATTGTTGTCACTGTTGTCATGACTTCCATTTAAAGCTTTAGCAGAGAATGAAACAATTTATGACCAGTTTATAAAACCACATCACAAACACGTACTTGTTTTATGCTTTACTCATGGCTTTTGGAGTTGTGAAACTATGATAATGTTACAAGACTGAGTCGGAGAAATGAAGAACGAAACCAGGTGCTGATGGACACTGAAAATTTTGGGAAAGTAGGTTTGGTTTGTTGAACTGGTGTAAGTTACACCTGTCTACAACTTCTCATGATTGAGGCAAAGTTTAACGGTTTTAGAATTATGGTTGAAAAATTCCCAAATAAGTAGTGATTTTAGTGGTGATTAGATGGTGAATTGGCGTACATTTAAAAAAATAGATGTTCAACCTCAACACAGCTATTTATCAATGCTAATTTTTCTTTCAGGTCCTGACCATAAATGTAAGTCTGGCCCAGTAGATCTTGTATTTCTTATTGATAGCTCCCGCAGTGTTCGTCTACATGAGTTTGAGACCATGAGGAAGTTCATGATCGACATCCTAAACACTCTAGACATTGGACTTGATACAACCAGAGTGGGGGTAGTTCAGTACTCCAGCCAGGTACTGCACGACTACAGTTTCATCCTTCTTTCTCTCATTTTTGGTTGTATAAAAGCTTGTAGACAAATTGCCATCATGTCGGCATTGATTTCTTTTCAGGTTCGGAGTGAGTTTTCATTAAAAACCCACAGCAAGCTGGAAAACATGGTGAAAGGCATCAATGAGATCATTCCCCTCGCTCAGGGTACAATGACTGGGCTCGCCATCAGATATTTAATGAATGAAGCTTTTACAGTGGAGGCAGGAGACAGACCACGGGTACTACACCACATTTATGTCTCCCATATGTCCTAACCCATTGTCCTACATCACAATTATGTTTTGATTTATTTTGTACTTACCTGGTATTTACCCTGATTTGCAAAATCAAATGAGAAAACTCTTTGAATCAAAACTTGCAATTGTGCATTAAACACCATCCCACCTTTTAGGTACCCAATGTGGCAGTGATAGTCACAGATGGACGACCCCAGGATCGTGTGGCAGAGGTCGCAGCTGAAGCCAGAGACAAAGGAATTGAGATTTTTGCTGTGGGAGTAGCCAGAGCTGACATGACATCCCTAAGAGCCATGGCATCCCCACCTTTTGAAGACCATGTCTTCCTGGTTGAAAGCTTTGATCTCATTCATCAGTTTGGACTTCAGTTCCAGGACAAGCTTTGTGGTAAGACTGATGGAAAGGAACAAACCTGCCATGTGTCAAAGCACAAAGAGAACCCTTATAGGAATAAAACATCACAGTTTCAAAAAGGGAAACTATCTCAAAACCAAATGAACATGGGTTCTGCTTGATTTGGAACCAGCTCTTCTATCCTTATTTTTATACTGGGTAGCACCGAGTCTTTGACAGACTGCCAACGAACTTAAATCTCCAGAAAGTGAGATTTAAAACAAAATGCTTAACGTAATCCAAAGCAACATTAAATACCGACTAAAGCTCATAAAATCTTGAACTTTAGGGAGTTGTTTTTTTGTATTAATTTGATTATGTTTTATATCAAGTCCCAAATAAATCTGATTTTACATTTAATTTAGCCCAGAGATTACTTTTTGATCCAAGCATCTCAGTGTAAGCTGTGTAAAGTCCTCAAGAAAGTCTGTAAAATGGAAATATCTGGCGGTTTGAACTCGATTGAGCAAAACATCATTTTTGTTGGGATCATATCATAGAATGCCTACCCTGTCACATATCACTGCCCAACTTACCCTAAATGCATTTTTCAAAAAAAATCTAATCTCTTAAAACTCTAATATCAGATATTTTGTGCTGAAGCAAGTAGTCCCAAACCACTACTCTCCATTCATGTTCTGATCTGCTGCTTCCATTGCAGGCAGGAAAAGGGGATTTGAATGGCTACTATGAAAGAAAAAAGTTTGCCTATATGACTGATGGCAAACAGAAAGACAAACAGTATATAGAATGATACTACATTGCAACATACCATTCTGTTGTTTTCATCCATTCTGGTATTAGATCATGTAGTTAGCAGCCCTAATTGGGGAAGTATTAGACTTTCCTCTGGCTTTTCGTTATTCCAGCTTCTCCAAGAGGAACACAAAGAAATTCCCAGGTCAATCATGAGACATAGTGACCATAGCATTTCATCGGTCTTTTCTGGAGTCTCCTCATGATAGGGTGCCTGAAATACCTGATCAGGGTGATCCCACATCTTCGTAGAGGAAATTAATCCTAGATTTAGAAATATCTGTTTTTCCAACTATCATTGACCGAAGCAGCCTTTGCACCAATGTTGCAGATGTTGCATCAAACATCCAAGGTACCCAAGGCATCCAAGATATCATCCAATATATCTCCTACTCTATCCTTCCCTCTCATAAAGATGACCCTGCACAGCTACTCACTGGGACAATTACTCCCCACTTGAATCCAGGCACAACATCTTTTGTAGCCCTTTGACAGACCTAGGGCATTCTGTCAACTTCATGGTCTCTTGACCCCATGACCAAAACATAACCAAGGAGTTGCTTGAGGTGGGTGGCAATTACATAATGAAAAAAATGATTACGTTTACGATTTAATACCACTCCAATGCCTGAGCCTTCCGTCAGGTCTGGAACATGAGTGATTTTTTTTTTTTTAACATAACCGCCATCCGCCTCCTTTGGTTATGTTCTATTTAAACTTTACACAATTGCAATGCCAAAGCCTCAAGCTGCTCATCAATTTTAATTTTGACATACAGTACATCAGGGTTTATTTTAAGTTTTTTTTTTCTTTAACAACTTATTTGCCTCATACTTAAAAAAAAATTAGACAGAGACCACAAGTTGTCTTATAATAAATCAATCTCACACGTTTTGATTTTACTTGTGTTTGCACTACAGGTGATCTGTGTAAGGAATCAGAACATGGATGTGAGCACATCTGTGAGAGCTCCCCCGGCTCCTACCACTGCCTTTGCATGCCAGGATACACACTCAACGACGATGGGAAAACTTGTGCTGGTAACAAAAAACAGTCAAACATGTTCACATTCATGGAAAGACATACCTTTTTGATCACTGCTGTAACTTCCTCAGACCACTTGTACACACGGATTGCTTAGCTGCTCAACTCATGCCTATACATATACGTACTGGCAGATATATGTATATATATCCAGAGTTGGATTTAGTTACAGATTCATGCACTGCATTGTGCTTGTCTTGCTGATAATCCTGCATGTCTATGTGTGTCCCAGCTATTGATTTATGTGCTGAAGGGAAGCATGACTGTGAACAAGTCTGCGTCAGCTCACCTGGTTCCTTCACCTGTGACTGCAACAAAGGATACCAGCTGAATGACGACCAGAAGACCTGTTCAAGTTAGTTTCACAAATAAAATCAATTAGTCCGCTATCTTTTGGACAACAATGGCACACCGTTAAAGTAACCTCTAGTGATTGGCTTATTTAGAACTAAAGCATGATTTTCTGTGATCAATTAATTCACGCTGTTTCCACTTCTGCTCCATAAAGGTTCATGTGGGTTTGCAGTTCTATTTAAACACTGATAAAAAATATATAATCTGGGTGCAATTTAAAAAAAAAAAATTCTATTTAAAATCCCCAAAGTTGATCATTTTGAGTGATTTTGATAATAAAAAAAAGACTTTTTTTTTAACACTAACTAGTCATTGGTTTTTATTCATTTTTATATAAAACAACATGTATGAGATCTTATTGATCTTTTTGTATTTATATGAATATTTATATAGATATAAAGATCTGTTTGTATATAGATGCAAATACACATACACACACATATGGATTGCAATACTGATAGATGTCCAAGCCCACAAACTTTAATGCCGCTTTGTGAACCCTGCTTCTGATAGATCTGCTGCTTCTCTCCCTGCAGTGATTGAATACTGTTCGTTCGGAAACCACAGCTGTGATCATAACTGTGAGAATGTGCTCAATGGCTATTTTTGCACCTGTAAGGAAGGATACAGACTGATGGAGGATGAGAAGTCTTGCCATGGTAAGTGGAAAATAGACAACCAAAACCCTGATGTCCATGATGAAGGTAAGAATGAGGCTTCATAAAGTGAGATTCAATAAGAAAATCTGCCTAAACTTGCAACAAGCAACCATACCAAATGTTAAATCAAATTTTTTGGCCCACCACAAAGAAGCATAAAGTAGTTAAGAAGATAAAATAGAATAAACAAACTCCAGTGTGGGCATAAAAGTAGCCCACTTCAGACCACATCACCATCACTGCGAATTCAGTCCGAGCGAAATCCTAGAGAAATGTTTTTTTAAAAAAAAAACATTGCCCAGAGCTCTACTGTTGTTTCCCTTTGATTTAATTTTACTAAACTGATTACAGTCGTAACAATATTGTTTTTATGGTCAGATTTTTACACTAAAAGAAAGAGTTTCCTCAATCTTTACAGATGTTTTTAAACAGACAACCCAATTTTTATTGTTTCTGCACTCTCCTTGAATATTTCTAGCCTGCCAATAATGTCAATGATTGTTTTGTTTCATCTGCTGGAGCCTATCCAGACTGCTTTCAGGCAAGAGGTGGGATACAATAGAACTTTTAAATACAGAAAAAGTATTGTCTGTGAAATAACAAGAAATTTTAACAACAACACAAATACTTGAAAAACATCTGAAAAGAATCATGTTGAATTTGTGTGAAAAAACATGTCGATGCAAATTCATACATCCTAACCTCACCGTGTTTGTGTGTTATTTAGCCATTGACCTGTGTGCTGAAGGAAAACATGACTGTGGACAAGTCTGCCTCAACATGGGACCAGCCATTTTTACCTGTGACTGCAACGAGGGATACAGGCTGAATGAAGATGAAAAGAGCTGCTCAGGTTGGCACGAATGAGTGGAAAAAAACCTGTACAATTTAAAGACAGAGTATCTGTAGACACATTTGACATATATTAGTATTAAAGTTATACGTGTGTGTATTTTAATGCAGCAATCGACCTCTGCGCTGAAGGGAAGCATGACTGTGAACAAATCTGCGTCAGTGCACCAGGCGTGTTCACATGTGACTGCAACAAAGGATTCAAACTCAACGAAGACAAGAAAACATGCACCAGTCAGTGAATTATTTTAATCTTCTTTCCTTGTTGATGATTAGATTGTATTTGTGCAGAATTACGTAACATTTTAGTCAAATTTGTCAAACATTAATTTATTCTACTGGGAATGAGAACAAATTGAACTCTTAGGTACGCAGTGGCAAACCTTTCCACAATCTTGTTTAATTTTAATTTTACTGTTGATATTATATGATTATTTCACACAATAAAAGCATAAGAAGTATATTTAAAAAATGATAATGATAACACATAATACTCATAAAATAATAACAATAATCTGCAATGATCAGGACGTTGCATCGATCCGTCATGCTAAAGAAAGAGTTGAGCTGAAAAGCAAAGCTCTTGATTCACAAGTCGATTTATGTTCCCGCCCTCACCTATGGTCACCAGCTGTGGGTGGTGACGGAAAGAACAAGATCGCGGACACAAGCGGCTAAAATGAGCTTCCTCTGCAGGGTGGCTGGGCTCTCACTCAGAGATCGGGTGAGGAGCTCTGCCATCTGGGAGGAACTCGGAGTAGAGCTCTTGCTCCTCAAAGTCGAGAGAAGCCAGATGGGGTGGTTCAGGCATCTGGTTAGGATGCCTCCTAAGCGCCTCGCTGGTGAGGTGTTTGGGAACGTCCCACTGGGAGGAGACCAAGAGGCAGACCCCGGACCCACTGGAGAGACTATGTCTCACAGCTGGGTCCGGGTACTGTGAGACATAGTCTCACCTGCAGCTCACCCTTCCGGGATGCAGTCGGGGTGAGAGAAGCCTGGGCTTCCCATCTGAGGCTGTTGCCCCTGCGACCCGGCCCCAGATTAGCGGAAGACAATGGAACGGAAGAGGTTTAGTCTCTATTATGATTTCTCACATACTGGTAGCAAAGAAGAAAAGTGGTTTGTTCTCTCTATGTTTACTGGTCTAGATTTATATTTTCTGTGGGCTATGTTATATATGTGGTCTCTATGTGCTTTCAGACATGGATATGTGCAACACAGTCCAGCATGGTTGTGAGTACCAGTGCATAAACACTCCTGGTTCATACTACTGCGTCTGCCCAGAAGGACAACTGCTCCAAGAAGATGGCAAAAGCTGCGGCAGTGAGTTAGCTTGTTGGGTTACAAGATCATCTGTTGCGGAACCTGAAATGATTTGTTCTTCTTGAGAATATTTGAAGGAGATAAGAGAAAAATACATATGTAGGTCCAGGTAAAATAAGAATTTATTAGAGTACAAGTTGTTTGGAGAGAAACTTGCATTATGGTTTACAAGTTGAAACACATTTGTTAATGTTCCCATAACATCAGCCTGTTTTTATGAATTTCAAACTGCTTATTGCAGAAAATCTCTTCACATTACACAATAGTAAGAAAAGTGGAAGAAAAGAGACTAAAACCTGGAAAAGGAATCAGAATAGGAGAAAAAGTCTGTGATGTCTCCAGGCTGACATGAAGACAAATGAAAAAAAGAATCAGATGATACTGATTTAAAATGCAGCTCGGTTTTGTCTGGGAAGACTGAAGATCTTTTGAATGCAGGTTCTCTAGGGAGGGCATGAGAAATCAAATGTGTCTGCTAGCAGGATAGTCCACAAGTATTGAGAGGCATCAAAAACCCACATTCAGACTTTAGGGCTTAAAACTAATTTCTCAGACATATCTGAGGATGTACGATGATTTTGTGTGGTAATAATTCCAATGTTCTTGCTTTTAGAGGTAGAAACCCTGGTTTTACGGATACAGTATGGACTCTGTTTGAAAGTGTTAAGTACACAAAGATATAAAACTAATCCAAAAACTGAAAAATAATAATCGTAATTATTAATGTTCAAAGACAAGAGGAACTTGAAATAATTGAAGGATGAACTTGATTTTTTTTTTTAACTGTGGTTTAGAGCTCTGGTTTGTTTCGTTGTAATTTTTACACAGTTTAGTTTCTATTTGGATTTTATATCATATTTTTCTCTGTCACTAAAAAAAATAAATCAAGTAAAAAACTCTGGTATGTAAATAAATTTTATGTTGAAGAGAAAAAACCTTTACTTTTCAGCCTGCAAATCAGCCAACATTGATTTGGTGCTTCTGATTGATGGATCCAAAAGCGTCCGCCCTCAAAACTTCGAGCTTGTGAAACAGTTTGTCAATCAGGTACAACATGATCTTTAAAAAATTTTTTACATCTTCTTTAAAAATGACTATTCAGCCTTCAGCACCCTTCTGTTAATGTACCTCCTGATATCCTTTTCTCTCTGTTTTCCAGGTTGTGGATTCTCTTGATGTATCAGCTCATGGTACCAGAGTGGGTTTAGTTCAGTACTCCAGTCGGGTCAGGACAGAGTTTTCTCTAAACACGTACAGCACTGCTGAAGAAATTAAAGCTGCCGTAATGAAGGTAACAGCTCAAATACACTGAAACTTTGGGATGTCGTAGAACAAAATGTGACAATTCACTGGTAGAACTGATGGATTTGCAAAAATCTGTGTAAGAATTCAATAATAAAAAAAAAAAAAAATACTACATAAATGTCTCCCTATTGATGTTCTCCAATAGATTTCTGGACAGTTCAGTGTCATTGTTTGATTTTAGGTTGAATACATGGAGAAAGGAACAATGACAGGTCTAGCCCTCAAACACATGGTGGAGAACAGCTTCTCAGAGGCAGAAGGTGCTCGTCCAGCCAGTCGTAACATCCCACGAGTTGGACTGGTTTTCACAGATGGACGATCCCAGGATGACATCAGTGAATACGCCAAGAAGGCAAAAGAAGCAGGTGACCCTCTAAAATAATTTTAATAATTTGAAACACTCCATTTGTTTTATTATTGTGTCATTTATGCTTCTCTGTACGTTAATAGGCATCACCATGTATGCTGTGGGTGTGGGAAAAGCTGTGGAAGATGAGCTTCGTGAAATTGCATCAGAACCCTTAGAAAAACATTTCTACTACACCACCGATTTCACCGCCATCAGCACCATCGCTGAGAACCTCAAACTCAACGTCTGTCCAGGTACATGCAGCCACTGAAACATTTTACATGACACTAATATTTAATCAGTAAAACCCTTTCTCAAATGGTTTTTATTTGATCAGCTGATTATTCATTTTCACAAAAACTCCAGCAAGACTTTTTTCTTCGCCTTTTTTTGTGTTTTGATGTTTTCAGAAATAATTCACCAAGAGACATTGTCTCTCTTGTGAAATTCTAGTTCTCTTCATCATTAATCAGAAAGATTGTTTAACTTCCACACAGTAACTGGATGTAGTTGATTGGGATTATGAGGAGATTTCTTCTTGTTCCATCTTGAAAGTAGACGAAAGACTGAAGAATATGAAATAAATTCCTGTGTTTGTGGAGAGTTCGTATATTTTTTAATGGGTCCTTTTTGCACCACACGGCCACCTGTGAATAAACACATTAAATTGTATACTAAGCATGGACAGTGTTTCACTCCAGGTCCTTTTTGGACTTTAAAAATAAAGTCAAAATACACTGGGCAGCTTCATCACAGGACCCGAAAAATATCTATCTATAGATGTGTTCTTATCTAGCTTTGCTTACAAAAAACATTGCAAGATTGGAAAGATTTTGGTTTAGTTAAAGATTCTTTGTCTAATCTGCTATACATTCCAACCACTTGCTTCAGATATTCAGAAATACAAGTTTTAAGTTTGATTACATTTTTGCATCTTATTAACCAAAAAAAAACCAAAACATCGAATGATGGGACACTTACCTTGAATATTCTTTTTTACTGATTTCCTCCTGTATATCAAATTTGAGCTGGCAGCAGGCCATCTTTGGCTGTTGAACATTATGTTTGACACCAATGTTTATTGTCAATGTCTTTCATCACTCAAGATTGTTTAAGAGAATTAACATTTTATCGTTTGAACGTTTATTCTTAATTTAGCTACGGGGATGCCGAAGCCTATTAGAGCTGATTTTAGTTGAGAGGCAGGGTACACGCTGAACAGGTCGCCAGTCTGTTGCAGAACAACACACACATACACACACAAATATTGTTTAACTTAAGACCAGAAACTGTGCTCACCAGTTTAAACATCCATACTGTGGTCTCTGGCGCCATCTGCTGGCAAGAGTGCATGACCAAACAATGATTTGAAATAAGAAATACTTCATTTATAAAAGAAAGATTTAAGATGTCTTGTTTATGTTATTTTTTGCTTGTATTACATATAATTTTAAATAAAGAACAAAAAGAAGTACAAGAAAAATGTACAAATATTTATTAAATTCTTGTTTAGAACAATTTTTTTTTTATTTCATCATACATAATAAAATGCCAGTATCACAAAAACAAATGTGGGAATCTTCCACCGTTGATAATCTCTGTGGATAACATGAAGTATTTCTCTGTGCAGAGGAGAGTCAAGGAGAGATTGAGGTGAAGGATCCATGTGCTTGTGAGAACCTGGTGGAGTTCCAGCAGGCCACCTCCAACAGTCTGGAACAGATCACACAGAAACATATCCTTTAAATCATAACCTGGTAACATGGTTAAAAAAAAAAAAAAAAAACTCAATCTCAGATCTTGAAGTTTTTTCATCTTTTCTCATTTTTGTGCATGACCTGAATGGTTAGAGGTTAGTTTACATGTACATAGTACTGTTGTGTTATTTACTCCTTAATCAGCCATCCACTAGCTGCCATGACCACTCGCCTGGAGCAGCTGGAGAACCAGCTTCTTTCTAGGAAGTGATCTGTTCACCACAACAAGATGAACATTCCACAGAAGAAAAACAACAAAAAAAAAGTGTTCACATTCTGGCAAATCAACGTGCCCACACTCAGCGACGGCTGGACCACAAATAATTTCACATTTCATTTTTTACTTAATCATTTTTCAGCTTTGCTGCTCGTCCTTCATGCAGACGTGTGGAGATAATCTCAATGTCTGTTTTTGAGATTTAGATCGTTCTTCCATTGTAGTTGTAGATTACAACCTCACATATTTACATCTAACACTGAAAGAAAGTAGATTTATGAACACTAATGATGCTCTAACTTGTTATTAAAACACACTGAAGCATCTTTTAATTGTACTCTTCACAGCACATTCCAATAATCCACGCCTATTTCTGGACAAACATTAACAGTGGCATGAACTGTAGATGTAAGAAAGCAGGAATCTACTCCAAACGCTAGTTCATCTCAATCTGATTGCTTTCACAGCTTCATATTTATACTTGACCTGTTTCAGATGATTTCTTAAATGTGATGTATTTATAGCAGATTGTTTTTTTTACATTTTACTAAAACGCCAGGTTAGTGAACAAGGACATTTTTATATGAGAGTTAGAATTTGAGAAATTTAGTTTATTTCCACTGCCAACATAAATTCCTTTTTTTTTTTAAATCTCAGCTCTTAAGTATCAGAAGGTTCTAAGAAAAAATGTTACATCCAAAAAAGGAATTAAAAAAAAATGAAAAATATTTCTGGTGTCTGGAGATTTAGTTTGGTTTAAATTGAGAAAAATAATTGGCAAGTCTTCAAAATTAGAAAACAATAAGGTGGGGCAATTAATTTAATCATTCAGCCTCTCTAGATGTTTTATAATTTTATTCCTCCTGATAACCACAGCTGAAAAAACTGTCCGCAAAAATAATCAAAAGAAAAGTTCCAACATAAACCCTTTGAAATGTTCTATTAATATAATTAAAGATAGAAGCAGAGTGTCCAAATCTTTACTGTAAATGAATATATTTCTTCTATGATAATGTGGAATGTATAACATTTGCAGCTTTGTACCAAAACACAACAAATTTATACTCGTTATTATTCGAATATTTGTATGTTTTTGTATATTTTCTACTAATTACACTTTTTTGTATTTTTTTTAAACAGCTGTATACGGCAAAGAAGGCAATAAAGGAGAGAATTTTACCAGTGTGTGTTTTACTGACTTCTTGTATTTGTGAACACAAAAACAGAAAGAAGATATTTAAGATATTTTCTATGAGTATTTCACTGTTTGATCATCAGAAAAATGTATTCTAATTAAAAATAAAATCCAGTTAATCAATAAAATAGAAGCTTTTTAATCTATGAACCTATGATCATAATTTAGCATTGGTAGGCTGTGTCAGTCCACCCTGAAAAGGGTGGTGTGCCCATTCTGGGTTGGAAAATAAAATCTAGCACATAGTGTCTTTAACATCTGGTTGGGATCTAATCATGAGGCCTGCATGTTCCACCTCAGAAAAGGCCCAGAGCAGACACATCAAAACTTATAAACCAATGTATAAACAAGCTTCTCTTCAAGCAGAATTTACAGTATTTTCAATAACTCCAGAACCGCTCCAGACCATCATACTACCACCCTCATGTTTAACTGTTGGAATAAAATACTTTTTGGGACAAAAGTTTGCATCAGTAAACAAAATATTTTTCTCGTATGTCTTGTGCTTTTTACTCATTAGCAGTCATTGGATTCTTTCTCTTCTAAGCCTCACATTCTCAGCTTGTCTTTCTCTTAGTGATCAGTCATAAACACTAGTTTGAATATTGTTAGGCACTTGCTAGATACAATTAAGATTTAATAACCCTACTTTGTATTTGCACAACCATTACTATAAAAATGCAAAAATAAGTAGCTATGTCTCAAAACACTGTTTACGCATGGAGATATTTACTATTATTTAGGTGAGTGTGGGCCCGGGTCACTTGTGTTTCTCCCTCCCCTGTTCCAGCCTTTTCGAGCTGGGAAAGATCTGTTACCCCAATAAGCACATGGTTCACATCAGTAGTATGCATGTACAGTACTCTCACTCTCCCGACGGCTACTCCCCTCTGACACACTGTTTACTGATCGCTATGTTCCTTTTCCCCCAATCGTGGTATAGCTTTGGTAACATCAGTTTGTGTTGTATATCAATTGTTAGTTTGCAATAGAAAGTTGTTTTTTTTTTTCAGGTAATTCTGCAGGCTGGTTGTGATGTTGAATATTGTAACTATATATTATCTCCTCACTCTGTCCCCCTCCCTTTTTCTTCTGTACTCTATCCCTCTTCTTTCTCAGTCCTGTCCAACTCCCCGTCTCCTGTGTATTCCCTATCAAGTCCTGGAACAAAAAGCAACGGAAACCACAGACATTAATGATGTAACATAAAACACTAAAAATAATTAAATTAAAAAGTACTTAAATTAAACAAAATAACACATGGTGCTGACCGTGAGAGGAAAAAAAATCTGTTCAGCAATACTTGGAATACAAGTCACCACACCGTTTCTAAAAGGAAAAGATTATATAATTAAAAATTATTCAAACCCCAGCACTCCTTACACCTGCTGCGGTGTAAGGAGTGCAGCACACAAATTTCCCCGGTGAGGGATGAATAGACTAATTCATTTTTTTTTTTTTGTTTAAATTTTTTATTAAAATAACTTGATTTGAAAAAAATCTAGGCAAGTGATTTTTTGTGTAGATTTTTGTCACCTTCTTGTCCGTCTACCCCTTTCGAGATTGCGGGGGGCATCGAGCCCATCCCGGCCAATGCAAGGCAAGGGGCAGGGTACACCCCGAACAGGTTGCTAGTCTGTCGCGGGGCCATACATGTACAACCATCCATACACACATTCATTCCTAGGGGCAATTTGGCACCGGCCAATCAACCTAGCAAGCATGTCTTTGGAGGGTGGGAGGAAACCGGAGTACCCGGAGGAAACCCACGCAGACACAGGGAGAGTATGCAAACTCCACACAGAAAGGACAGTGTACCAAGCCTCGTCCCCACCCGGGACTCAAACCCACGACCTTCTTGCTGAGAGGCCACTGTGCTATCCACTGCGCCACCCACCACCCCTAGATTTTTGATTATACACAAATCAAGTTTTTCACCAGCCAAACGCCACATTTCTTCCACAAATGCATTGAATTTCTACCATCCTTTTAGTTTTTAGTAATGCTGTAGGCAGTACTCATCCCATTTCAATAGTTTTTTTCAAGCTCATTCAATGTTTTCTCTCTTTGATGCATGGCAATGCTTTGGCCCTTTTCAAACACACCAACAGCTTCTCTACGACCACAAGATGTGTGTGTTTTTTTTTTTTTTTTGCAGAAGTTTACACTCATAAGAGCAACAGAAGTTTTGTTTTTCTAAAAACACAGACATGCAGGGAGCGAAAGACAAATTGAGCAAAGCTAATTCCCCATGGGTTGTAATTTGCCGAGTTTAAAGAGCAGCTCTGTGGGGATCACTTAGCGCACAGGAGCAAGAGCATCATTAGTGATGGATGGTGACCTTTACTACTAACTCTCCCTAGACTGACAGACGACCTGTTTGTTTCAGGAGATCATTCGAAAAAAAAACAACCTCCATCCATCTTTTTACCTGTAACTCTAGAAAAGAGTACATTTGGACTCGTTTTTGTGTGTTCTGCTTTTGTTTTTCTTCAGTTTGATTTCACCAAACCATTACAGTTTTTTCCCAAGTCATTTTGGTACATTGCTCATATTCACTGTTCACATTTGCACAAGAATTAGTGCATTTCCCAAAGCAGTGCAAACTAGAAAATCCCATAAATATCCTGCAAAATTTAATAGTTCAGTCCTCAAAGGACAGTGTTCTTGTCAAAAAACCTTAAGTTTGGCTCAAACTAAAATTTTAAATTCATTTTTATAAACAACACCCCAAATAAATTGATAGATTTTTTTTTGTTGCTCTGGGCGTGGTCTGATCAAATTGTTCAATGCTGAAAATAATCAAGTCCAGTTTTTACTTGGTTATCTCTTTTTTTTTTTAAGGAAAGACAGACACAATGTGAACTTTCTCACAATAAGAAATAGTTCAATAACTTTCAGGAGGTTGAGCAGCCATTTGGACGAAGGTTTTTGTTCACTAAGCCAAATCTGCTGCAGGGCCATCGATGTGACCACATGGAAACACAAACGTTTGGACCCAATATTCCATAAAATTGTTTGTATTTCACATTTTTATTGTAGAAGCGACTTTGTCGGGACCCAATATGTTTTCCAATCCACATACTGTATGATGGAATAAAGTGTGTATTCTACTATATTTATCATTTCAAACTAAAGTTCTAAGCAACTTTTTTTTACTTGACTCCTTACGTATTTACATCTTAAAAAAGTAAAACATGAAAGTGTTCACTTACATTGTTTTTAGTGGATTTGTCTACTTAGACCAATGAGATTATTGTCATTAAAATAGTCTTGTTTGTCTCATTGACCTTAAACCGCTCTCCTCTGAATTCGCTGCAACTTGTTTATCGTTCTAAAATCCATTTAAAGTTAATTACTGTCAACACACCGGCTTCTATATTCTCATTACAAATTATTTTAATGGCAGGGACAAAGAGCTCTCAGAAGAAATATCTAACAGTCCCGTTGAAGCTGTTGATGTGTACTTTCTGTCTGCTAATTACTGCACAACAACCTGCCCCTGTGTGTGTGACCTTAAAGCATAACGATGTGATCATTTTTTATCATTCTAAATGAATCAGTTCCTGTTTACTCAACAGATTGCTGAAAATGTCAAAAGTTCCCAAAAGATTTTCAATGGAAAATCTGACCAAGTGTTGTTTGATATGGACTGATACATACATTACTAGTAAAACTGTTTGATTAAAAGAATAAAAAATCAGAAAAACAGTGGAGGCTTTTGAACTAAATCAATTAAGAAACAACACAGAAATGTCTCAAAACTAAAGTTTTAGAAAGCTGACCACGGTTAGGACATCGGCTTTGGAAAATTCTCCATTTTAATGGTTTTTGTAGTAATCAAAGACATAATCTAAATAATGACATATTGTCGTTGAGCCTTACAATGAGGAAGAAAGCAAGACTTAATTTTTTAATTTTGTCAGGTTGATTGGTTTTAAGTATTTAAGAGTTTAAGTACAAAGTACTTGGGATCAACATTCATAGCAATGGAGAGTGTGGAAAAGAGATGAAGAAGCGTGTGCAGGCAGACTGGAATGGGTGGAGAAAAGTATTAGATGTGATGTGTGATAGAAGAATTTCAGCTAAAATGAAAGGGAACGTGTACAAAACCGTGGTGAGACTGGCTATGCTGTTTGGTCTGGAGACAGTGGCACTGAGAAAAAGACAGGAAACAGAGATGGACGTAGCAGAGATGAAGATGCTGAAGATGTCTCTCTGGGAGTGACCAGGATGGACAGGATCGGGAATGAGTATATCAGAGGAACAGCACATGTTAGAGGTTTTGGAGATAAAGTCAGAGAGGCCAGACTGAGATGGTTTGGACATATGCAGCGGAGAGAGAGAGAGCACATCGGAAGAAGGATGCTGGATTTGGAACCACCAGGAAAGAGGGCTAGAGGAAGGCCAAATAAGAAGAAGAAGGAAGACATGAAGATAGGTGGTGTGACCGAAGAGGATGCAGCAGATAGAGTTAGATGCAAGAAACTGACTTGCTGTAGCGATCCTTGAAGGGAAATGCCGAAAGAAGAAGAAGAAGGTTTCACAACAATTAAAAAATTACAGATATTTTTTGCTTGGCAATGTTTAAAATTGTATGAAACAAAATAGCAAGACAAACAAACATGAAATGAATTCAATTCAATTAGACTCGTTATCAGTGCAAAGAGAAAAAAAAAACAAATCAAAGTTTGAAATTTCTCAGAATTGAACTGCAATCTAAAATACAGGATTAATAGTGTGGACATGTTGTTGTCTGTTATACGTATGTGTTATATCAGACTAGCAACCTGTTTGTGGTGTACCCCTCTTTATGCGTACAATAGCAGGGATAGACTGGCATCCCCCCAATCCGGAGTTGATCAGAAGTATAAAAGATGGATGAACTAAAATCTATAAATTGTTTGCCACTAGAGGTTCCTTGGTGGTGTAGCCAACTTTCTTTGCATGTCCCCATGTATCAGAATCAGAAATACTTTATTGATCCTACACGTGGGAAATTTGTGTGTTGTAGCAGCACAGTTTCCACGTATGTGCGAGTTCTCCAACTAACTCTAAAATACATGAATGTTAGACAAGTTGGGTAAAGCCCTTGGTTTAAAGCCTGTTGAAGTCTAAAACCACACTTGATCCTGCCAGACAAGGTTTGGACCTAAATAGTTATTGCTTGTGTGCATACAATACAATTGGTTATTTGCGAGAAATGGAACTTTTAAAATCTCAGCAAAATGAATTTTTTAATCTATTTCCTACACAATTTCCCAATGTCCGATGCCAAAATTCTACCACATAGGATTTACATTAAACATGTGATTAAGTATTCTATTAGTTTTAGAAAGTGTAAAAATAGTCAATGGCTTTGTATAAACCTAGCTTTTAGTTAGCATCGGCTTTAAGCTCCACCAGGGATTGTGTATGCTAGTGTCTCTTTTGCATATGCAAAACATGAAAGCTTGATTTTGCCTTTAGAATCAATATATGTATGTAGCAACGCTACATACATGTGCACATACACACACCAACAAATACAGCAAATACATTCTAAGTGAAAATGCATGATTTTTTTCAACAATTTTTCAGGAAATTGTATAAGTCTGGATGTTTTCAATACGTCTGCCATGTTTCATCTGATTATTTTTCATGCTTTGGATTTTGAGGGAATAACAATCTCTTTTTTCCTTTTTCATCCTCTGAACGGCTTAATACTGACAAGTGTGTGTGTGTGTGTGGGGGGGGGGGGGGGGGGGGGCGTCTGGGGGGAGTGGACACTATCCCAGCTGATTTAGGGCAAGAGGCAGGGTACACCAAACAGGTCGCCAGTCTGTCATGGGACCACACACACACTCATTCCCAAAGACAATTTGTAGTTGCCAATCAACCTAACATGCATGTTTTTTGGAGGGTGGGAGGAAACCGGAATACCCAGAAAAAAAAACACAAATAGAACATGCAAACTCCAAACAAAAAGGCCAGCATTTCAAGCCTCATCCCTACCCGAAACCCAGACCTTCTTGCTGTGAGGCCACTGTGCTAACCTTGCGCCACCAATAATCTGATTAACACATTTAGTATTACAATGCCCAACATCTCGAACACACCTCCTTGTGGGTTTCTTGTTTATAACATTATATAAAGCCTGAGTTGCTTTGAACTCATCAGTTTGTTGGTTCAGTTTGAGGAGGTAAGATCTACTAACATGACTGCTCTTGTCAGCTTTACATATTCATATATGTACAGTATACTGCATTTATATATATGTATTGATGGCAGAGACCCATCAGTTGCACACATTCATACCGGACAGGGCTTCACACATTCTGTCTAATCTTAAATTTGTATGTAATAAAATATCATGTAAGGTGTCCAAAATGTGATTAATTTATTCACTCATCTTGTTTTTATGTTTTAATTTCTTTGACTTCTTTATTATTTTTCACCAAAATGTCACAACTTATTTTGCAGGTAATGTCCATTTTTCCTTTAACTCCAGCTTCAACGTCTGAGAGATGAACACATCATCTACCAATGTGACTTTGGAAGTTCGATACCAAGACTCCTTCAGTAAAGCGCTGATCAAGAACATGATCGTCATCATTCTGGGGATTTCCATCAACTATGTCAACGCTATTCTCATTCATACCTTCTGCAAACACGAGGTCTGATCCATGAAATTTTACACAACACCAATTTAGATAAGTGTATCATAACTTACATTATGGTACATTTATGATAAAAACGTGGCTTCAAATTGATGCTATCACAACTAAAGGAACACTGAAACAAAAGTACCATTTCTGAGTGATGTGTTTGTTATTTGGCAAAAGATTAGGAGATTAACAACAGGGAGCTACATTAAGAAATGTGTCTCTCTTCAGTAGTGTGACAGGCACACATGTTGTCTGAGAACATGGTGTAGAATCTTACAGCTCCACAATGGGGATCCAAAATTTAAATCACAAATTTGCTCCTGCTTTGGATCAATTTGTAACATATTTTGCATTTTCCGCATTTTACTCTCCAGATTTTTAACACCAACCCTCGATACATCCTTTACATCCACATGGTGATAAACGACATGATCCAGGTGACTCTCTCCATCTCGCTTTTCATCATCAGCTACACCATCTACAAGCTGAGTGTTCCCGTCTGTTGCATCCTGATCATGGTCACCCTCTTTGTGACTGAGAACACCCCTCTGAACCTGGCATGCATGGCGGTGGAGTGTTACATTGCCATCTCCATGCCATTTCGCTACCTTCAAATCTGCACTGTTAGAAGAACACACATCCTGATCGGATTGATTTGGGCGACCAGCTTGCTATCAGTCGTTCCTGATTTGTTCATCACTTTGGCTTCAGTGCCTTTAAGTTTCTTCCAGACACAAGTGTTTTGCCTCAGAGAAACTGTCTTTCCAAATCCAATCACCATACAGAAGAGAGACGTCACATACTTGGTGTTCTTAGTTATAGTTTGGTTCACTATTTTTTACACTTATTTTAAGATTTTATTCACAGCAAAAACAGCAAGTAAGGACGCAAAAAAAGCCAGAAACACAATCATCTTGCACGGTTGCCAAGTTTTACTTTGTATGTTAAATTATGCGTCACCACTTTTACTGAGCACTTTACAGAAAATATTCCCAAAGACCCACAGCGACTCTCTTTTTGCTTGTTATATTGTTTCACAGATTCTCCCGCGTGCCATTAGTCCTATTATTTATGGGGTAAGAGACAATGCTTTCAGAAAGTACATGAAAAAGTACTTTATATGTGAAGTCAGGATACCATAAAACACAAAGAGTTGATATCCGCAAAAAGTTATATAAATGTTAAATTTGATTGTACTTGATTGATTCAAAGCTTACGTTTTTTTAACACGTGCTTTTTAGGATTATTATTTTTTTTATGTTTGTTGTTTTGAGAAGAACAGTGAGCTTGAATGAAACCATGGTTTAATAATAAAAAGTTTTTCTTTTATCCTGTCCTATGTCTAAGAAGATGAAACAACTGTGACTCATAAAAATGTTATGACAAGCCAAGAAAGTTGGGATATTACAATTTTCTTTAGGTTTAAGTTGATGAGCACAACAAACAGGGTTGAGTCCAAAGTCTTCCTCACTGAGATGATCAAACTCTAAAAATTGGATCAACTAATTAGCCCACAATCCTTAAAAAAGTGAGAAGCCATGACAGAGAATTTAGTTTAACAGATTATACTTTTACAGTAGAGCAGAGACAAAGTGACTTATCTTTATAAATTACTCCTTTTTAAAAAGATATTGTCAAGAATGACTTAAAAAACAGACTTTATATCCTTCCTTTAGCCACCTAAAATATCAAAATAAGTCAAACTCTTTATATAATTTGTTTTGGAGTGTACAATATTTAAGACATGAACTTTATAAGTTTCAAATTCAAATCAGGTTGGTTTCACCTGAAGATAAAACAAAAACACCAAATTTTTTTTCATTTTGGAGCCTGTCTGTCATTAGATGGAGATCCCAAGGAGAACCCAAATGCAGGACAACAAAACGTGATTTATTAACCAAAAGTCCAGTAAGGCAAAGGATAAATACTAGATCATAACTTAAATAATATAACAGAGTTCATGAATACAACTTATGGTCATGCAGCCAGAAAGACCTGGCTGGGAAGGATAGTGGTGACCCCACAAACATGGCTGGAGTGATTGCCTTTAAATAGGCACCAGAATCCACAAGTGTGTGTCATCAGGCTAATCGACCTCAGGTGTCCGTAATCAGGGTGATGAGGGATGGTCCAGGGTTCCCTCTGGTGACAGGGGAAGGGATTATGACAGTGTCCAACTTGTAAGAAGGCGAGAGGCAGGGTACACTCTGGACAAGTCATTAATCTGTCACAGGTTTTACTGAGACACAAACACTCCTGTCTTGGGGTAATTTACCAGTAACCAACAAACCTGATGTGCATATGTTTTGGATGAAGGTAGGATGAAGTAGGAATAACTATAGGGAACCAGTACATATAGTACTTAGGGAAAACATGCAAACTTCCCACAGAAAGACTTGATCCAATTTTAGCTTCAACAACAGTTGTTATAGCAGAAAGCCACTGTCCCAACCCATGATACAAATTAATTTAATACTTAAAACAAAAATATTCAATTTGTGACATACAGATGGCACTTCATATGAATATCTTGTGTAAACATAAGTTTAGGCATCAATGTAACGGGGCATAAAGACAACCAACTGGTAACTAAGTTCAGGTGGAAAAGTTGTTTTTATGATCAATACAACTGTTTTTAATTGATGTTGATTGTTTCTGTGTGGAGTGTGCTTGTTCTCTCAGTGTATGCGTGGGTTTCCTCCCTCTCTCCAAAATCATGCATGTTGGGTTGATTGGTTGCTATAAAATTGCCCCTAGAAAAAAGTGTGTGTAAGGCCCATGACAGATTGGCGACCTGTTTGGGGTGCCCTGCTTCTTGCCTTAAATCAGCTGTGATAGTCTCCGGCCTCTCATGACCCCATTTAGGATTAGCGGTTCAGAAGACAAAAAAAAATATTTTTATTGAATGTGATATTCCTACTCATAAAGTTGTTTGCTTTGCAGAAATCAATACAGAGTCACGTTTGCACAGAAACCATCTATTTTCCTTATGCTAGATAATTATAAATTTAAATTTTAATCATTCATTCTAGTCTGAGGTGTGCATATAGGTGCACAAACTCACACAGCCTCTGCACACACAGCCTCCACACACACACACACACACACACACACACACAGAAACACATCTCTGACCAGCAGGTAAAGAACACACCTCTCTGAACCTCACAGATTGGCACATAATATAAAAGCCAGAAGGCAAGAGGCCTTCTGGCAAAATTATTTTATTTGCTGGTTTAAATTCATTTCAAGGTAAGTGGCAGCTATTTCAAACGCTGCAAAATGTTTTACACCAGGCAGCTTCTCAGTTCAGTTTGTTAAGCTAAGCAAACTTTAATTAATTTAGTTTGAGCCTGATTTTTTTTTTTTTTCAAATAGTTAAACACTTGTTGTGGGGTTTCCGATGGGGTTGCTTGTACATCTGCTTAATTTGAACCATGTGTGGTTTTGTTTTTTTAATCTACTGTATTTGCAGTTAAGAATTGATTCTACTTTTATTTTTTTCAATACAGATCAATAATTCTTTTACTAAAATGATTCATTTGAATGCCCACATGAAAAAGGCCATTTTTATTTTTGTCAACAGGAACAAAACAGATCACAGACAAAATTATTTTCACACATTTTCATATTAATTTTTGTCATTATTTGTGAGAAAAGAAAAAAGGTTGCTCTAAAACGGTCTATAAAATGTTTCAATCTTCTTGAAACGGGGCTGTTGGATTTATACTGGCACAGTGATTATGACAAGATGTAAAAATTCCAAAGAGGGTAAAGTAGTTTTCTTTTTTAACCAAATGAAGGTTTTTTTCCCACATGATATGAAATGGCTAGAATTTGCCTCCAAATTTACGTTCGTCCATCTAAAAGTTATTTACAGCAAAAGAAGTCATATGAGAAATTAAAATGAACAGACCTTTAATTTTAAAAGACGTTTTGGTTGCTGAAATATTTTCCTGCATTAAAAAAATAAAAAATGCAGTGCATTTTATATGTCTTTTATGTTCTCATTATGTTTTTAAGACAAAACATGTTATTCAAATCTGATAATATCACGAGTCTTTTAGACATCACATGTCTTTTTAAAAAGAAAAAAAACTTGGTAATGTTTTGCACTGCTATGTTGAGTTACAGTGTTCAGACAAAATGTTCTTTTAGATTACCTGTTTGTTCTGCTTTGCTTTCTAAGAAATGAACACATCTGCCAACGTGACATTAGAAGTTCAATACCAAGACTCTTTCAGTAACGCTGTCATCAAAAACATGATCGTCGTTGTTTTGGGGATTTCCATCAACTATGTCAACATCAGTCTCATTCACACCTTCTGCAAACATCAGGTCTGATGCTACACATTAAGTTTAAACTTCTTTAAATATAGATGTTTTCTAATGTTTATGCATCTCAGTGGAAGACAGAATGTTCACAAATTCCAAGTTGAAACATGAACTTGTTGCATCAAATCAAATTTTCAATTTTTCCTGTGTTTACTCTGATTTTATTCTCTAGATTTTTAACACCAATCCTCGATACATCCTTTACATCCACATGGTGATAAACGACATGATCCAGGTTACTCTCTCCATCACGCTTTTCATCATCAGCTACACCATCTACAAGCTCAATGTCTCGGTGTGCTGTATCCTGATCATGGTCACTCTCTTTACTACTGAGAACACCCCTCTGAACCTGGCCTGCATGGCGGTGGAGTGTTACATTGCCATCTCCATGCCACTTCATTACCTTCAAATTTGCACCATCAAAAGGACTTTGATGCTGATCGGATTGATTTGGATGACCAGTTTTTTATCAGTCGTTCCTGATCTGTTTATCACTTTAAAGCTTCAGTACCTTTCAGCTTCTTCCACACACAAGTATTTTGTGTCAGGCAAACTGTCTTTCCGAATCCAATCATAATTAAGAAAAGAGATGCAACATATTTATTATTTCTAGTTTTAGTGTGGTCCACCATTTTTTACACTTATTTTAAGATTTTATTTACAACAAAAGCAGCAATAAAGGATGTGAAAAAAGCCAGAAACACAATAATCTTGCATGGCTGCCAGGTACTGCTGTGTATGTTGACTTACGCAGGCCCAATTTTATTGAGTTTTCTGCAGAACTTGTTCCCAAAGACCTTCACTGACTTTCGTTTTGGTTTCTATATTATTGTACAGATTCTCCCACGTGCTATCAGTCCAATTATTTATGGAATAAGAGACAATACTTTTAGAAAATACTTAAAAAAAGTTATTTTTGTGTAAAAACAGAGAATTCTAAAATTAAATAATAAAAAGAAAAATGCTTCTTGTCGTACCGGATGTAAAATGTTTGCTCATTTTATATGTTAAAACAAAATCAAAAAAATCAAAACTTTACTCTTTGTCAGAGCAAAAGGGAGATTTGTTCACACAATTGAATTTGTTAAACCAGCAAATAATGTTGTAATTCTTCACCTTCTTAACCATCCCTTGCCCAAACCAGCTGATTCAAGGTGAGGTGCAGGGGCAATCTTATAGTGGCCAATCAACCTTGCATGTTTTTGGAGGGTTGGAGGAAACCGGAGTACCCGGAGAAACCCCACGCATGCACAATGTGCACAATGAGAACATGCAAACTCCACACAGAAAGGCCAGTGTTCTAAGCCTCGTTCCCACCCAGGACTCGAACCCACAACCTTATTTCTGTGAGGCCACTGTGCTACCCACTGCACCACCGTGCCGCCTGTTTTATCTCTTCTTACATTAAATGAACTTCTGTTACTTTAACAAGGAAATAAAGTGAGCATGGTGTTTGTAAGAAGAAGAAAACCAGAGTCTTTCTGGTAAAATAAGTGTAAAAATGTAAATATAGTATGAACAAGAAAAAAAAATCTATTAAAATATATCTTCTTGGCTCATTTTGCTTAAAGAAATGCAAACATACGCATTTCTATGTACTCTAAGCTCTAGATATAAATCTTTTGTGCTCATTGCACTTTATTATCAATTAAATATTCAATTCCTTAAGTTTGTACAATCTTCCAGCATTTTTACAGAAGTAAAGATCTCAAAAGTCTGCAGCAATTTTATTTTCTGAAGCTTGTCGTGGAATCTCATTAACATGCCCTTTCACATGGTCAGCACAAGTGATTTCTAGCAAATATTCAGTAAATACTCTATCTTGTATTTATGTTCTTGAATGAGTTCCAGTACAGCTAAAATGCTTCTATGTCTTTTTTCCACACTCCATTCTAGATTGTTGGCCCTATAATACTTAACATTCTTCATCTTCTTTACTTCTACTCACTGTAGCCTAACTAACCTCTGTCCTTTCTGAGGCTATCCTTCACTCTTCTCCTTTCTTGGGTAAGCCACCACCTCTTCAATATTTCCTCCACCTGGTCCCTGCTCTCACCACATACCACGAGAATGTTTGAAATCATTTTAAATTTAATTTCAAATTCCTCCTGTGATAATAATAATAATACATTTTATTTCTAAGGCGCCTTTATAGGCACTCAAGGTCGCCGTACATCACATTAAAAATATCAAGAAATACAGTAATAGTTAAAAACAACATAAAATAGTGTCTTATGATACTTCAGAAGACACTTCATACTGCATGTACATACATCACACAACACATCCAGCACAAACAGAAGGGACTCTGGATGGGGGCACTGCTGTTTGGCAACGGCAGGGCCTCCCACCCTAAGAGAGCCACTTAATTTATTCTGCAGCATACACAAATATCAGCTACGCAGGTGTGTTCTGGAGAAGCAACGTCGATCTTCACCTGCCTGAGCATTTTTTATATCAGCAGCATGCATGTACTTTGAGTCGAATGTGCACACTACACCATACTGTTTATTGTCCGCTGTGTTCCTTGCTCTCAATAACAATATAGCTTTGGTGACATCAGTTGGTGTTCCACATCATTTAAGGTTAGTTATAGAAGATTATGTTTGCGTGTTTAAGCTTCATCTCTGGTTCAGACTTTTTATTTTGTGCAGGTTTTTTTCCCGGATTGTCCATCAGGTCAGTTGCGATGCCTGATATTGTTACTACAGGTTATTGCGGTATAGCACCCCTTTCTTTTAACTTTATCCCCCCTTTTATTCTTGTTTTTTCCATCTAAACCCTCTTCTTTCTCTTTCTTTTCCCTTTCCTGTGCCTTCCATGTCAGGTCAAGCACATAGACACAAGAAAAACAGAGACAACATAAAATACAAAATTAATAAACAAAGCAATGGCTGAACTATGCATAATGAAGCAAGACACTAAAGGGCAGGTCACACACAACACGTGTGTCAAGACTCATATAAAGTTACCAGATTTGTAATTTTTTATCCACATCGTCTCACTTCAAGGTGGAGCTTGTATGCATCTGAGGTATGAGGAGTTTCTATCTTTCCATCTTCACATAGTCAGTATAGTACAATCCAAAATATCTCATCATTGTGAATTAAATATTTCAGCTTAAATTAATGGGTAACATTTTGAACCTAACATTTTAACAATTTATAATGTTTAAATCATCATGTATCATTTTTTGCATTTATTGCTTCACTTAGTTGCATAATTGTGAATGGTACTACATTAAATGTAACTTTTAATACAGAAACTTTGAAAAAAAGTTAGGGTTAGGTTTAAGTTATTTTCCGAACAGCTATAAAATCCCTTTATTTAATTGTTTTCTTTCTTACTTTGATGAAAATCCAAATGAGGATTGCCTGCTAGATTGCAAAATGTTAATATAAACTTGTTTTTAAAATTCTCCTTGGTTGGTGCGGTTGCATGAATAACATTTTTCTTAATCATAAAGACTTTTTTGTTTCTTTCAGGACTTCATGAGTGCCTGTAACAAGAACGTTTCCAGCATAAAGAATTATTGTATTGATGAATCTCTCATCCAGTGCAACCAACGCATCAACCGTTTTGATTTATCGAGATACACAGGCCACTGCTGTGGCCAAAAATGTGATTGTGGTGATTCTCGGCCTCATCATCAACTACATAAATGGGATTTTGGTTCACACTTTCAGAAAACACCAGGTCAGAATTGATTAGAATAGTTGTCTTGTGATTGCAATAAAATGTGTACTAAATGGTATTTAGATTAGATTAGATTTACTTTATTGATCCCACACTTGGGAAATTTGTGATTTTACATGAGGTTGTGTTTTTTTCTTTTTTTTTTCCAGGTGTTTTATGTGAATCCCCGGTACATTCTCTTCATCCACTTGGTGCTGAATGACATGATACAGCTTGCTGCCTCCATCAGTTTGTTTGTTTTAAGTTATGCTTTCTACTTTTATCATGCTTCACTTTGTTGCTTTGTAATGACCTTTGCTGTTTTCACCACAGGCAACACTCCTCTAACGTTAGCCGTGATGGCAGTGGAGTGCTACATCGCTGTTTGTTTCCCACTGAAGCACAACGAGTGGTGCACCATTAAAAGAACATATATTCTGATTGGCTGTATCTGGGGTCTGAGTGCGGTTTCAGTTCTTCCTGACATCTTTCTCCTAATAGCTACAGAGCCTGATCGCTTATTTTACTCCACAATATTTTGCCACAGAGATAACTTGTTCCACCATCCAGTTAGTCTAAAAAAGAGAGATATTTCAAGCCAGTTCTATTTATCTGTGGTTTGGCTGATTCTCTTCTATACCTACTTCAGAATTTTCTTAGCAGCCAGAGCGATTAATTCAGTAGATGGGAATATGAAGAAGGCCAGAAACACAGTTGCACTTCACGGTTTCCAGCTGATGCTGGCCATGTTAACGTATGTAGACGAAGCAATAAGACAAGCCTTGCTTAAGTGGTACCCTAAAAACACAATAGAAATACTCTTCACATTGTTCGTCGTAATTCAGATCATCCCCAGATTTGTTAGTCCAATCGTTTATGGGTTACGTGACAAGACATTTAAAATGTATTTGATAAAACATCTGCCTTGTGCTTTAGGTGTGGGAAAAACTTAGTGTTGAAATTTATGAAAGTTTGGATTTGACTACATATGAGCATTTTTAGCTGTAGAAAAAAAGACAAAAACACTTTCCCAGCTGATCCCTATAAAATATTTAAAATATGACTGCTTTAGTCTTCTTCAAGTCTTAAAAACCAAGTTGTGTGACTTAGGTACTCATAGAGTTGCAAAAAAATTATTTTAAATTTCTTTTTTTGTTTCTAAAGTAGAAAATAGTTTACGATCATTTGTGCTTTCAAAGCAGAAATCGAGATTTGGTAAACGTACTAGCATATTTGTTATTTACAAGTTTTTGTGCAACTTATTATTAATACATATTTTGCAAATAGAAATTTAAATGTTAAACGGCCCAATTTTTAAAAAATACTCATAGTGAGACAACCGTTGCGCAAAACTACTGTTACTACAGTTAATACTATTAGTGAAGGTTTAAGCAAAAATCTTGCTTTAAAAAATAAAAATAAAAACTTTATTTGCTACTTTTATTTGGTTTTGCTTTGCACCGTTCCATTTTTGAGATGCTTCAACTGTTTTATGTGACGTATATAAATGAATGTATATATAAATGAATGTAATATATAAAAAGCTCCAAACTAATAAAACCATCTTGCTTTGACTGAATACAGTCACTTTTATTGTTCCAGCAACAGAGCCCGTGCAACGATTTCCAAGCAACATTCTATCCCATTCAACAAAAAGTAAAAAGATTTAGCATGTCATTTACAAATGATTTTCTAGGAGTCAGTTGAGTGACAAAAATACAGGGAACTATTTCTATAGACTGTGAGAGAAAGAACTCAGGCTTTCAAAAGAATCACGACTTTCCTTTCCTTGCACAATAACATGTCAGACGGAACACAGCTTGACAAATGATGTACGCAGCTAATCAGATTTACAATTAAATGTTAGGATAGCCTAGATGGAAAACAGTCTGAATCCACCTGTGTTTTTATCTTTGCTAAAAAGCTCCCGGTGAGGTTTCATCTCCTCTTCACCACGTTGGTAAAACCAGTCATGGGTCCAACTGCTCACATAATAATCCCTGATTATTTCTATTACCTACAATGTTGAATCAGCGTGAAAAAGACATAAAACAGTTTCATTTGTGCATTTTATAAGCATTCATATTTATTTAGTGATACAGTTGCAGCATTCCAAAAGACATCCTATAGGGACCTGGCCAGAGGAACGCGGCCAACTGGACGACCTGCCCTGTGGTAAAAAGATGCCCGCAAGAAAGAGGAATCTGAAGTCATGTAAAATCGATGAAGCAGAACTTGAGTCAGTAACCTCCGACTGCTAAAGGTGTCGTGCAACTTTCAAAATTTGTGTCAAGCAGGAGAATAAAGGTCCAGCACGAGGCCAAAAAAGTCGCCTCGTATGACCAATACCATAGTAAGTTTGGTAGGAGCTGCAGCTCCCGCGTTGACTTATTTAGCCACAGCTGATGCTAGAAAACAGATAAGTATTCCGGTGCTGACTCCATTGTCTCTAGAGACAGAAGGATGCCAAGCAATATTTTTAACATCTGATAAGATAATCAGCTCATTTCAGAGAGATAGAAAATCTTAATTTACCTCTACTCTTAGAAATATTTTATCTGAATATTGCAGACATATTCACCACAGAGACACATTTGAATTCATCTAAGTTATTTTAATTGTGTACATTTTTGTTCATTGGTACATCCGATAGTCACTCTTGGCAAAACAAGTTCAAATTGATTGACTGATTTTTCCAAAGAAGCTGATCAGCGAAGACACAACAGACAGAACATTCTAACTAAACCAAAAATAAACTCTGTTTTGTGTGAATCAAGGACAGATTCGACACAATTCTAAGGAGCGGAAACAGTTTAAATGTAAAAACAAATTGTAAAGGGGGAGGCGATAGCTCAGTGGTAACTGGGAGAAGCCGGTTCGAATCCCACTCATGTCTTGATGACCTTGAGGAAGACATCTAACCCCTAGTTTCTCCCCACCATTTGTGGTGTAATACTGCACAGAAACTTCCCCTTTGAGGTATGAATAAAGTATCTAAAAATAAAAACAGTCTTATTTTCACAGCTTTAATTAAACTAGATTATTTGATTTTCTTTACATGTTTCTTCTAAAACTGTGTAAAAAATGGACTATTTAGCACTTTATTTTCTCACATGTTTTTAATGTTTTGCGTTTGTGTTTAGCTTCATCATTAAACTCAGCTCAGACTCTTTCAAAGCCCCGTATGAAACCCTTGAGTGGCCATGTGTCCATTGACTGACGGAAGTTTTCTTTCTTCTTTGAAGATCATTTAAATTCCTACATAAAAGTATAAATTTATCATTTCCAATTTCCAATGCAATAAACATGACATACATTTTAATAATATTATTTGGGTTTTTTAAAGTTGTTTGGTTATTTCTTCTTTTTTGGTTTTGGCTTTTTGGCTGAGCTCCTTGGTGCATCCTTTGGCTTTGGTAGCGAGTCCATCTTGTCTTTCACCAATGTGATTACATTTGGTTCTGCAACATTTAGAGCTATCTCCATGCAGTTTAGTTCTGAAATAAAAGAGAAGTAATCGTCAAAAGGGTCATATTTCTTTTTATAAGGAAGCAAAGCATGCTCCCGTTTTTCCATCAGTTTGTTGATACATTTCTTCTCAATTATTATCTTTTTTAACTTTTATGACAGTTGAATAATAATTTTAGTTTGGATCTAAAAATTAATCAAACAAGTTACACATCTACTTTCAAATATGCACATCCATCATTCATGTCTAAAGCACATACAATTTACCTCTTTTGTTAGTTGCATAAACATTAGCACCAGCCTTGATGAGAACGTCTACAGTTGAAGCCGCAGACCTTTGGATAGCAAACATGAGAGGAGTGCTTCCTTCGAGGGTCTTGGCATCTATTATTGCCTGGTGTTCTATTAGAAGTTCAACGATGTGTATTTCACCTCTGTAGACGGCATGGTGGAGGGGTGTCCACAGCAACTGGTCCGTCTTATTTATATCAGCCCTGTTTGGAACAAGGTTTGTTTTTAGTTCAGAGAAGCCTCCTCATAAGTCCCCTTCTTAACCGTCAGTCCCTCACGAGGTTGCGGGGGTGCCGGAACCCATCCCCGCTGATTTGAGGCGAGGGGCAGGTACACCCCGAACAAGTCGCCAAACATAATCATTTTGCTGTTTTGAATTCATTAAGCTTGCTTCCAACTATGTATAATATCCTTTTAAGAAAATATTTGTGGATGCTATACATTTTGCGAAAAAATGGACTTTTGCGAAAAAATGAGTGAGACGTACTGTGGAACAATTAATTTCACAGACAAATGTAAACTTCTCTCAACTTGTTTCCTTTTAACACGTTGTTTGGATATAAATAGGCAAATAATCTGAAATATAAACATGTTCTCAAAGTTACATCTTAAATCCATTTTTAAAAATGTTGATTAAAAACTAGGACTTTTCCTGATTTGTTTTGGATGTTCTGCAGTCACATATGTCATATTTAAGATTATACAGTATGTCACATACAAGATTAAATCATATTTTCCAAGATGTAGCTTTAAAAATGTAGTCATGTATTCTAATTAATATTTTCCCTGTATGATGTTATTTTGGTTTTTTCAGTCTTAGCAATTAGAAAGAATATTTGATTCAGCACCTATGAAAAGCACCTGTAAAAAGTCCATTTTTGACAAAGAATTTTTTGCTTTGCTGTGGTCTAACTTTCGGGTTGTTTCTGTGACTTTTGTCTCAGATGTTCTAAAAAGTTTATCTGGTAATGAAAGAAAACTATAAAAACACAACCAAACTTATAAAAACAAAAACTTTGACTGAAACATTTATAAAAAGGAATACATTTCTCACCCCTGGTCAATGAAATATTGAGCCATCTCGTAGTTTCCACAGGAGCAGGCTGTCATCAACGGTGTCTTGTAAAATGGATCTTGGACATCCACAGGTGTGCCCTGACTCATTGCCTGTTCCAGAGATTCAAAATCTCCAGCTCTCACACAGTCGTTGATAGAAACATAAACTTTATCCGGCTTGTTTCGGTACCATCTTGTGTCATCCGCTAAAGGATGCAGGGGAGCATTATTGGGGAAGAGTCTGTAGATGCCTGCACGGTGATGGTACTTCTCAATCATGAAGTGGGGAGGACCTCCATCTGTTCTCCGAGTCATCTGTTCTAATGGCATTGTAAGGATCGGAACAGGAATTTCGAATTTACCTTTTTTCTTGCCTCCTTTTTTGCCTTTCCCTTTCTTTTCTTTTTTCTTTTTCGGCAAATATGCAGAGAGCAGGAAAGCTTTGATGATGTATTTTGATCCTTTAATAAAGTCGGCCATGTTGATTTTTTTCTCTTTTTTTTCTTCATGAAGTGGTAGGATTAGTTCGAGCTGATGAGGTTCAATTGGGGCGTTTTGCTCTTCTAGCACATTAATGAATGCGTCTGTCTCAATAAAATCTGAGTTTTCCATACAGGCCTGTCGTAACTCCTTCTCAAACTCGTTGGACCAGTCGTGAAGGTTCAAAGCCCAGAGTTCTGATGTGAGCCTCCCACCAACAGTTTTTCTCTTAATTTTTTCTGCTTTCCTTGACTCCTTGGCAGCAGCACCAAAACCTCTTTCTTTGGCAATCTGAGCTGCCCGCAAACCTAGCAGGTTTTTCATTTTTGCGTTGGCACCTGAACACAAATGCAGAAAACATAAACACATTGTGTAATCACTTGCTTCCTGTGGTTGCTTACTTGTTCCTGTGAAGAGTTTCTGCACATCAATGACCTTAGAAATTATGTTTGTGGGGCTTTAGTGACCCAATCAAAATTGACTGATTCTACATATACAGAATACTTTATCAAAATCTAGATTAAGTCATGAATTTTTGTGCTTCTCTTTAGTTTTTGTTTTTTAAATGTCTTTATGTTATAATGTTTCCCTGTTGATGTGCTTGCTAAGTTGTATTGAAATTATATTTTCCTCATAAGACACCTCAAACATCAACATACAAGAGTATTTGCGTATAATCGACAGTGCACTGTTTGGTCCTTTTTAAATACCTCTCTGTCCAAGGAATTTGCAGCAAATATGGTTTCCCGAAGCAGCAGCATAGTGCAAAGGTGTGCATCCCTCACTGTCATATATATCCATGGTTGCACCAAAGGCAGACAGCACCTGGATCACCTGCAGGATACAAAACAACTTGAGTAAGAACACTTAGATTTGAAACTTTAATTGGAAAACCAACATGGCCAAAAAAAAAGAAGCTTATGTGTCTGCAGTATGACCTCAAAAAAGCCTCCCATAGCTGCATAGTGCACCGCTCTCATCTGTTTCTGGTCGGTGGCATTCACGTCTGCTCCTTTTCTGAGAAGACTTCTAACAAGGTCCAGGGAACCTGCTTTAGCAGCCTCCATCAATGCTGTCACACCAGTTTTCTGAAAAGAGACAAAGATAGCACAGATTAAACAACTATCCTTTCAAACCCAAAGTACTCTGTGACGTTACTTTATTGTGATATTTACCATATTTGATGCATCGGGATCTGCACCTGCGTCTAACACCATGAGGCACATCTGTTTGAGTTCTGTGGCTCTTGAACACATCAGCTGGAAGATGTGGATACCAGTTTTTGAGATGTTGTTGACGTCTGCATCGTTATCCAGAGCAATCCCCAGGCACCGGGTGTGGCTCTTGGTGGGGTACATGCAGTAAAAGAGCACACCTGGTGAGTAAATGAGAGAAGAACTTTTATTAGAAAGGAAGAGAGTTAGTTGGAGTGAGACTTGAAAAAATGACATTGACCATATCATCTAAAATGATATCTCTGTCATCAATAATTTTTTTCCAGCGTTTTCTTGCTTTGTAATTGCCCCTTCGGAGGAGGTGATGAATGGATCAACTCTATTCATCCATTCATCCATTTACTTACAGTATAAATAAAATTTTAAAAGATGGAAGTACATAGGTTTACTCTGTTCTGTTAAATTAATTCTGAATCCAAATTAAAGCTAATATTTTTTATTAGAGGAGGTTGGCATTTGCATCTGTTGAGAAAGTATAATTAGATGTTAGACCTCTTACCTCTACCCTGAGTGTCTCTGATGGTCATGGTAGCTTGGTACTGGGCCAGAAGGGCCACAATGGCATCATTTCCTAACTCAGCAGCTAACATTGTGGGTGTTTGGCCCTTTATGTTTTGAACATCAGGTACTGCCCCGAGGGAAAGAAAAAGACTGGCAATGTCTGTGAAGAGACAGTGTAGAAAGACACTTAGATTTATAGCAGACTTTATTTGACACTAAATTTAGAAATGAACGTGGGGGGGGGAAATTATGTAAACTAGAATTTAAGAAGTTTCAAACACTGAATGTGTCAACCCTTAAATATTTATTATCCTGCATTGTAGCAATGATCTGTTGTGAGTGCTGTATGCATTTTAAAATGAATTATTTTAAGATTGAAAAACTGTTGTTTCATCAGACCAGACCAGTTGAACACCAGTTTTGGTTCTGTTATACTAATTATTATCAAATAAGATATCAAAGAAATTCATCACCATAATCATTTGCTGCAACCGCTAAGTGAAGCACCCCAAGGTCCTCTTTTGGCTCTGTGAGATTGACAAGGTTTTCCACCCCAAACTTCACTATCTTGTTTATCTGTTCTGTGTCTTTTTGATGAATAAACTGCAGGAGACGGTAGATCTGCAGGACCTCCAGACGGCCACGTGCTCTTCTGAAAGGCATTCTGTTGTCTTTAAAAGGCTGATGGAAAAACAACAAAAAACAAATGTTAGCGGCAAGAAAAACACTAGTATTAACCTGCAAAAATCTGCATCTACTCAGGAAATATATTGAACTCACCTTGAATAATTTCAACACATTGGAAATAATTTTACAAGCTCATTTAATGTCATTGCATACATCTAATATTAATATTGTTAGCCCACTCCCAGACCCATAAACCAATTCATGCATAAAAGTTTAATAGTCAAAGACTTGCAAATAAATATGCAAAAACATTTCAGTCAGTCAGTCACCTTGATAACCATCTATCTGCTACAGGATGGCAGGGGGTGTTGGAGCGATTTGAGGTGAGGGGCAGGGTACACCCCGAACAGGTCACCAGTCTGTCACGGGGCCACACACACACACACACACACACACACACACATACACACTCATTCCTAGGGGCAAATATGTAGTGGATTATCAACCTGACATGATTGTTTTCGGAGGGTGGGAGGAAACCGGAGTACCCAGAGAAAACCCACGAATAAAATGGAGAGAACATGTAAACTCTACACAGAAAGGCCAGTGATCCAAGCCTTGTCCCCATCTGGGACTCAAACCCAAGACCTTCTTGCTGTGAGGCCAATGTGCTAACCACTGTGCCGCTGCAAAACCATTTATTAAATCCACTTTCATTTATAATGTACCTTCATTCATTCATCTTCTGAACCACTTATTCCTGGTAGGGTCACAAAGGGTGCCTAAACCAATCTCAGCTGATTATAGAAGGAATGTACTGATTAAAAACTAATGAGCCTAAAATGGTTCCTTGAAGAGCCCACATTGAATTTGATGGATTCTTGGGTAGCATGTATCCATTCTTACATATAAAACTGCCTATCTGTGAGATAACCGTAAAAACATTTAAAAAAGTACCAGAGTGGACTACCAGACTCTTAAATCTGTCTAATAAAATCTGGGGATCTACTGTGTCGAAGGTGACACTAAGATCTGGCAGCACCAGAACAAAGAGCATCTGTGTATCCAAATTGCATCTTAGATCCACAACAATTTAAATGAAGTAAAATTAACAATTTAACATTTTTAATGAATCTTTTTGTTCAGAAACCCAAGAGACTCATCTTTTGAAGGACAGAAAAAGTGAGGCTTAATTACATCTATAGTTAAAGTAGATCAGAGATCAAATGTCATATAAAACACTGTTTAAACATGTCACAGAAGTAGGCCTCTACTGCAGTTTTCATCTTTTTGGGGAAAATCCAACGTTTTACAGAAAGTGCCACTTGTTTAGGGAATCCCATAAAAAATACACACTTTAAACACATTGAGAACAAACTTTTGAATCTTTTACATGCAAAATCTGAACTGATTTTCCCAGTAACACCGATAAACCTGCTGTAAAAATCAACCAGCCCAAAATAAAAGAAAAAAGAAAACTGATTTTATGATATTCAACCTACCTATTTTAAATCTAGAACAGGCAAAACGGTTTTTTTCCCTTTCCTTTTATAGCATGTTAATCAAATGCCAGTCTTTTTCTCATCTCGAGAAAAAGAAAAAGATTTTAAAACACAACTTTATCTCCATGACAACGGAAAGCGCGTCTGTCCGTGCTGCTTTCAAGTGCTGCTCAGAGAATCCGCAACCCGAGCATTGTACATTTTTTAGCACAATTTTTTTAAATAAAGAAATTAAAATATTCACATTGTCAAAATTGGTAATATTTTTGCTAAAAGTGGGGCCATTTATGTCATTTTTGGAACATTTATAAATATTTACATGTATGACACTCAAATAGACGTAATTTTTTTTTTTTACCCACTTTGCACTTACAGTCTGTATTGACCTCAATGTTTTGTCAAATTATTCCCTCTATTTTATTATATATATATATATATATATTTTAAATTTATCTTCTTGTATATATACTGTCTATTTCTTTCTTGTTGCTGCTGTAACGCACAAATTTCCCAAGTGTGGGATCAATCTATCTATCTAATAGAGAGATAAAAACTCTGCTGCAGGTGTATGAAAATAAGTTTTCACACAATAATTTGGGAAATACCACAATCATGATGATGGTATTTCCAAAATAGTTTAATTCTTTACCTACCTGAAAATTCAATGATCCAAGAACCTCAATGTTGCAGGTGTTTTGTATTTTTAACCCTTTTTTAACGTCAATTAGCCTTTATGGGAAGGAATAGTTACAGTTAAACCGAGCAGAAGTGTGGGTTTGTAAGCAGGGGTCTGGTTTTATGTCAAATTCACACGTAGTATTTACTTTGAGGGTATTGATAGAGAAATACAGGGAAAGTCAAGGAGCTTCATTAGATCTAGACAAAGCTGACAGGGTGGAGAGACGAACTGCAATGTCGTATAAAACCCTGGAGTGGTAGAGAATTATGTAGGAAAAATGTATTTACTGTACATGTCTGAGGACTGTAAGGCAGTGGTGAGGTGTGCTGTAGATGTGACAAATATTGTAGAGGTCGGGCTGAATCAGGGATCTGATTTGGGTTCCACACCCTTGGTTGCTATGACGATGGGCGGGTTGGCAGACAAGGTTAGACATACTTTTCCATGGACTGATGTTTGCAGATGACATTGTGATATGTAGTAATGTTACTGCTCTTACTACAGGCCGCTCTCACTTAACAAGAGGCCCAGAAAAGGCTTCAATGTTGTCTTTTAGACAGTCTGTTTGATGATCGAGACGTTTCGGGTTCCATCCGGAAATCATTTTCAATTTTCATCAGATTGAAAATGATTCACAGACGGAAGTTGAAATGTCTCGATCATCAAATACATTGTACAGAAGACAACTTTGAAGATTTTGTCTATGATGAATCAGTCCAAAATGAATGAGGAACTACAGAAACAAGAGGTTAAGAAGCATACTGTACAAAAAACAAGTGAAACATGTGGAGAAAAGTGTCAGATGTGATATGTGATGGAGAGTTTCAGCTAAACTGATGAGAAAGGTACACAAAACTGTGGTGAGGTCATTTTGTTTGCTCCAGAGACAATGCTACTGAAGAAAAGACAGGAGGCACAGCTGAAGCTAGAGGAGATGAAGTTGCTGAGGTTCTTTATTCCTAATCCGTTTGAATAAACAGATTAGGAATGATTGCATCGGAGGGACAGCACCTGTTAGATGTATTGGAGATAAAGTCAGAAAGGCCAGATGGCGATGGCTAGGATATATTCAGAGCAGAGAGAAAGACCAAGTTTGGAACCACCAGGCAGGAGGCCCAGGAGAAGGCCAAAAAGCAAGTTTGTGGACATGATGAAAAAGAACATAAAGGTAGTAGGTGTGAGAAAAGAGGACACATTACAAGGATACATAAAGGATACTGACTTACTGTGCCTACCTCTGAAGGAAAAATTTGAGAGGAAAATAATAAGAAGAGTATTTAACACAGAGTTTCTTCTCTGTGGCTTTCAAGACTGAGAAATTGCGGCTCATTTTTATGTTTGTTTTCTGGGACCGTTCTCCTAAAAAATGATTAGACTCCCAGAAATATAGTATACCCAGTGTTCATGTTTTCACTTTTTAGGGATGTTGAAGGAGGAGGACCCAATTGCAGGACATCAAACAAGGTTTATTAACTCAATTCAGGAAAGTCTGTAAAGCAAAAGGGCACGGGATTAACTCAGGATTCCAAAAGCTCAAATAGTAACAAAGTTTAAACATGGTGAGGCAACCAGTGTGACCTTGCTGAAAGGGATGGTATGACCCAACAGGGAAGTCCGGGTTGATTGCCCTTAAATAGATGGCAGGGTCCACAGATGTGTCGCATTAGTAGTCAATCTCAGGTGTCCCCCAATCAGGGTGATGAGGACCATCCAGGGCCTCCTACGGTGGCGGGTGACAGGATCACAACACTATGGGGTTTTGTTATATTTTTTGCAGGCTGGCAAAGACAGGTACAGTATGTATGTACGTACAGTGTATTTTCATACAAAAAAACCCCATACTGACTGTATATAAATTCTGATTCAACCATGTGAAAAAAGGGAAACCAAAAACATTTTCATTTCCAAGCAACCATCCAGTTACCAAGACAGACAACCAACCAATACACAGCAGGCTTTTACTGTGACGTCTTTTGGGGAGCCTCTCAATCAAGATGCTTCATATAAATATAACATGCATGTTTAATTCTTTTCTGTAGCTGTGAGAAGTGGAGAAGTGATTTGAGGTCTGAGGTAGGTAGGTTCACTGCTGTAAGTATTTTTTTAAGACCAATTTTAATAGCAATTCTTATTCCTGCAAGCACAAATATAATTAAAGAAAGCATTTAATTATTTGTGTTCAAGTGGAAAATAGCAATTAAATAGCAATATTTTTTGTTCTGTTTTAATGTGTACTATAGAATGAAAGACTAAAATATAGAATGTTCTCATGTTAAAATGTGCAATCCCATTCTCTAAAAGATTTTGTTCCTAAACCAGCCACGGTCGACTAAAATCTAAAAAAAGAAGAGTTTTTACTAATGGTCACAGCCCTAATTAAATTTGGATTGTTCTTCATAGTCATGTACACTTTGAAATGTACTTAAAATAAAAGAAGAAAAACAAGGGTTGAATTTAAAACAACACCATGACTATCTAAGTGATGCAATTTATTTAAGATTTTTATTTCCTTAAAACAGGTTTGCAGAAATTTAATCCCACACCGATGAATTCATCATCACTTCTCTCCAATGTGTCAAGCAGCCAGATTTATAGGGACTCTTTGATTATAACTGTTGTCAAAAATGTGATTGTCGTTGTTCTCGGGCTCGTCATCAACTACATCAATGGCACCCTAGTCTACACCTTCACAAAACATCAGGTCGGAATTTACTCTAACTGCTATGAACACTAAGAGTGAAACAAAACTGAAAGTTGTGTTTTCTGTTCTCTTTCAGATTCTGTATTTAAATCCTCGTTACATCTTGTTTGTTCATCTGGTGTTAAATGATATGATCCACCTTGCTGCAAGCATCAGCTTATTCGTCTTAAGTTATGCTTTCTATTTTATTCAAGCATCACTATGCTGCTTCATCATCGCTTTCACTGTCTGTACTACTTTCAACACTCCTCTGAATTTAGCCATGATGGTGGTGGAGTGTTACATCGCTGTGTGTTTCCCACTGAAACACACCAACCTGTGTACAATTAAAAGAACATATTGTCTGATTGGCTGTATCTGGGTTCTGGGTGCAATTGCAGTTCTTCCCGACATATTTCTTCTTATTGCAACAGAACCTCATCACTTATTTTACTCCTCAGTATATTGTGAAAGAGATTCCTTTTTTCGACATCCAGTCAGTAAGGAAAGGCGATATGTGTCTTATTTACTTTGTTTAGCTGTAGTTTGGCTTGTCCTCTTCTACAGCTATTTCAGGATCTTTTTAGCTGCTAGAGCCATTAAATCAGGAGATGGCAACCTAAAAAAGGGCAGGAATACCATCCTTCTACATGGTGTTCAGTTAATATTGAGTATGTTAACTTATTTGGCCCCTGTAATAAAAAATGTATTTCAGAATTGGCTTCCAACACAGATGTATGTACAAGCACTTTTTATTTGGTACATTGTCATTTATGTTCTTCCCAGATTTTTTAGTCCGATTATATACGGGCTGCGAGATAAGACATTTAAGCACTATTTCAGACAACACATCTTGTGTACTATGAGTGGGGAAAAAACATGAGCATTCATTGTACAAAATGATCGTAAAATTAAAATCCATTAAAACATTTTTTTTTAACTTTCTGTTTTAAGCTTGTGAGCTCATTTTACACAAAGCCGTTTTTTTTTAAATACCGATGTGTGAACAGTGTGTGCATCTTCTTTTCAACAATGTTTTGCAAACTGGACAAAAAAAAAAAGAAATTTAAGTTCAGGATTTTTACCCTCTTTTTCTTCACAATTTCAAAAACAGTTTTTAAAGTCCAGCATCCAAAGAAGCTTGTCTGACAGGGTTTCAAAAATTGAAGATCCAACAGAAACACAGAAACACTCAATGAGACTTGACACAATTAATATAACTAGAAACTAAACAGAACCATGACATCCTTGTCCTTGATTAATCTTTTATTAATCAAGGACAAGGACAAGGATTAATAAAAGGTTTTTAAAGGTTTTTCTTTTATGGCAAAGAAAAACCTTTAAAAAAAAACCCTGGTAGAAGAAAAAATTGGAGAAATCTCATTGAACCTTATCCGACGGAGCAATACCTTCTCTGAATGAATAGCCTGAATGCTACTCGGACTGGTAATTGAAATGTACTCATCTATATCTGTATTGACACAGTTCATTTTTGTAGAATGCAATTGGTGAGCTTCATCCACACTGAAATGGAGATGAAAGGAATGATCAGGAAATCCATAAAGTTAAAGGCCTGCAGGTCAAGAATGCCTCAAATCTGGCAGTGTAATCTTAACTAAAAAGGATGTAGTGTTTCTACTAAGTCGAGGATGAACCCCTGAACCAGGTGAACGAGTTCAAGCAATTTGGGCCCTTGTTATGGGTAAAGAAAATCATAATAATAATACATTTTATTTATAACGCTCTTCACATTTCCAGTGGAAACCTCAAAGTGCTACAGTGATTAAAAGCAATAATAAACAATAAAAGTACATATGGTCAAAACAAACACTGAAACACCAAAAACTTTACTAGAAAGCCTTTTGAAATAAAAATGTCTTCAGTCTTTTTTTTTTTTAAACCTCGATGCTTTGCAGAGCCCTCAAGCTCTCGGGAAGAGCGTTCCAGAGCTGAGGAGCAGCTGCCTGGAAGCCCTGTCCCCCATAGTGGAGAGTCTGGTCCTTGGTTGGTGGAGACAGTAGGAGAGAGAGAAGGAGCGCAGGCTTCGGACAGTGGTGTGAAGGGTTAGGAGTTCTCGGAGGTAAACAGGTGCAGTGCCATGTATGCACTGATGGGTGAGGAGGCAGAGCTAGTACTGAATTCTGTATTTAACGAGTAGCCAGTGGAGGGATTTGAGATAAAAAGAGAGATTTATAGTCACGTTGATAAGTTATCTGCTTCAGTTAATTTAGTAAAGAGAAAACCCAGAAAAAACTAAGTCACTCAGTAGAGGTTAAGAGTGAATTTAATGCTATTTCACTTAAAGAGAAGCAAACAAAGGATGTTCAAGGATCTAATTAAGATTCCCTCCTCTCGTAAAGCTTCCAGGCAGGACACAATGAGAAATTCCTGTTTTGGAGAACCCAGACTGCTAATTTATTACATTCCTAAAGACAGTTTTTCAGTCAGAAAACCCTTCTTGCAAGCGGCTAACATCCCTATTTCAGAATAAACCTGGTCCGCCATCACCAGAGAACTGTCCACCAGGCACTCTATTCCATGCCTCACTTCTAGGCCGGGTGCTAAAGTGATTGCCAAGCCACCCCGAACCTTGGACAATTGAGTTGTTTCCTTGTGGTTGTCCTCATTATCGTGCTTTATATGGTGCCTCATCCAGGATCTGTTTGTCAAGCCCCAACAACTTCCTAAACTATGATAAAGAGAATATTTAAAAATGTGACAAATAAACTGCTTATTTGTAAAAATGTTTTAGAAGTCAGATTTTACTTTCACATACCATATAATACACATATTATTATTCCTTCAATCACTATCAGTCAGTCACGCATGCAGAAAAAACTCAAAACCTGTTGCGTTTGTTCTGACCCAAAATGCAATTTAGCTTCTGAGAAAAAAAAAAATCCTTCCTTCACGAAGGCGTTTGTGAACAACCAACCAATCCACACTACGATGATACAATGACATCAGTCAGTAATTAGCACAGGTTTTGAACACTGATATTTTATTTAAATACAGCCCACTTGTTTCAGTCTCTTCTAAACTGGTAGAAGTGGAGTGGGGATCTGTCTGAGGTAAGAAGAGATCTTTGTTCTTTGAATATGAACCGTCAGGGTCAGGGTCAGCGTGGGTCTATGAACTTCTTTGTCTCTAATACTTTTTTATTTTTTGTGTTGGTCTTGTGTGTGCTGATATATTTTTTTAAAAATAAAATAAAAATGAGTTGATATATGAATATAGATGGAGATTATTTTATGTGTTTTCTTTGCATTCAACAAAACAATTTTAACATTTTTAAAATATGATAAACTTGCTTTATTGACTTCATTAAAAGAAAGATATTTTTTATACCTGTAAAGGTAAAGTTTATCACAATTTTCAGGACGAATCAGGTAAAAAGCTGTTGAGAGACAGGGTGCGTTGTGTTCTATTGCTGGTGCAAGCAGAACACAGGTGATCACATGCACACTCTTTCTTAGAGACAGATTTACAGAGATCAAAGCGCCAGAGAGGAACTATGTAGGTGGAGGAAAAGGGGAATCCAGTGAAAACCCAAGAAAGAGAAGAGAGAATGGAGAAAATTTTATACATATTTTATTTCAATTTCAATTGCAATAAATTGCATCTAATTCATTTGCACGTTGATGGGCTTTGAATACAATATGTTACAGTTCAAATTTCCTATCTATTTAAAGAATACTATAGCAAATTTTATGCTTCTAGTTCCTCTGTAGTCATTGAAAGCTGTACAAAAACTAGTATTTAGAAAAAGAGAAAAAGACTTTAAACTCTATTGTGATTTAAAATTAACTTAATGTTTGATATCAAGTCTTGATTTAAAATGAATGTTGGATTTCCAGAACTTGCAAAAGAAAAATGTGAAAAGTCTCAAACTATTAGAAAAAACTACATTGTAAATGTAGAAAAATTACAAAAGGTTTCAAAGTTTTTATGTTTCAAAAGACTAATTTTGCCAAATTGCCCCTAGGAATGAGTGTGTGTGTGGATGGTTGTATGTGTGTGACCCCGCGACAGACTGGCGACCTGTTCAGGGTGTACCCTGCCCTTCGCCTTAAATTAGCCGGGATGGGCTCTGGCACCCCCCGCAACACTGATAGGGACAGACGCATATGAAGATGACTGACTTGCTGAAAGACTAATTTTAACGTGAAAATAGAGTGGTAAACTGTTTTGAAGGTAACCTTTGCAGATGATTTCAGAATGTGACCGTGAACTATTTTCTAAATATTTTCTCTTCTGAAAACAGGATCACTGGACAGTAATGGCATTCCTGAATACCTCATCTAACATCTACAATGTGTCAAGCAGTCAGACGTATTTTGACGACTTCAGTATACGTGTGTTAAAAAATATAATCGTAGTAGCTCTCGGTCTCGTCATCAACTACATCAACAGCACTCTGATACACACCTTCAGAAAACACGAGGTCTGGAAGGATCATTGCTTATGTGAAGTTTATCAAAGTAAAACTTGAAAGGAAATGATGACTTCTGTTTTCTGCTTACTTTCAGATACTCTATCTAAATCCTCGTTACATCTTATTCATCCACTTGGTGTTAAACGATATGATCCAGCTTACTGCATCAATCTGCTTGTTTGTGTTTCCATACACCTTATACAAAATTAATGCTTCAGTCTGTTGCTTCATCATAACCTTTGCTGCCTCCACTACCTTCAACACCCCTCTGAACTTGGCCGTGATGGCGGTGGAGTGTTACATTGCTGTGTGTTTCCCATTGAAACACACCAACCTGTGTACAATTAAAAGAACATATATTCTGATTGGCTGTATCTGGGTTCTGAGTGCATTTGCAGTTCTTCCCGACATATTTCTGATTATTGCGACAGAGCCTGATCGTTTATTTTATGACTCAATATACTGCGAAAGAGACAACATGTTCCGTCATCCAGCCAGTATTAAAAAGAAAGATGTTTCTTATTTCTTTTTGCTAACTGTAGTTTGGCTTGTCCTCTTCTACAGCTACCTTAGGATCTTCTTAGCTGCTAGAGCCATTAAATCAGTTGATGGGAATCTAAAAAAGGGCAGGAACACCATCTTGCTTCATGGTTTTCAGCTCATTTTGAGTATGTTGACTTATACAGCAAACCCAATAAAAGATGTGTTAATGAAGACATTTCCTATGCATATCTTCATACAATTACTTTTTATTTGGTATATTATAATCCATATTCTTCCCAGATTTATCAGTCCGATTATTTATGGCTTGCGAGACAAAAAATTTAAACAGTATTTCAAACAGCACATCTCATGCACTGTGAGCACCCCTGATGTCGTAAACAACAAATAAAGCCAAGCAAATTACATTCTTGTGTGAAATGTTTTTTTTATCTTTATTATGATTCCCTCACCTGACACAAGAGGGAGCCCTGGACCTTCCCTCATCACCCTAATTAGAGACACCTAAGGGTGATAAGTCCAATGACGTATACCAGTGGATCCTGGTGCCTATTTTAAGGCAGTCTTCCCTGACTTCCACATCGGGTCATCACTATCCTTGCCAGCCAGGTGTTCCTTGCTGCCTGACCAAGTTTTTTCATCGAACTATTATATTTTTGGACTTAAAGACAAGACTCCGCCAAGGTTGCCCTTTGTCACCAATTCTGTCCATCACCTTATTGGACAGAATATCTAGACGCAGCCAAGGCGTTGGAGGGATCTGGTTTGGTGACCTCAGCATCGGATTTCTGCTTTTTGAAGATGATGAGTTCCTGTTGGCTTCATCAGACCGCGATCTCCAGCTCTCACTGGATCGATTTGCTGCCGAGTATAAAGCGGCTGGGGTTGGAACTAGCGCCTCCAAATTCGAGACCATAGTCCTCGCCCGGAAATGGGTCGAATACCCCCTGCGGGTCAGGGACAAGGTCTTGCCCCCAGTGGAGGAGTTCCCCCACTCTTGTTCCCGAGTGGGGGAAGGATGGAGCGGGAAATTGACCTGCGGATCGGTGCGGTGTCAGCAATAACTAGGACGCTGCATCGGTCCGTTGTGGTAGAGGGCTGAGCCGAAAAGCAAAGCTCTCGATTTACAAGTCATTCTACCCTCACCAATGGTCACCAGCTGTGGGTGGTGACCGAAAGAATGAGGTGGTAGATACAGGCAGCCGAAATGAGCTTCCTCCACAGGGTGGCTGGACTCTCACTCAGAGATCAGGTTAGGAGCTCTGCCATCCGGGAGGAGCTTGGTGCCGAGCCGCTCCACTTCCAGGTCGAAAGGAGCCAGATGGGGTGGTTCGGGCATCTGGTCAGGATGCCCCCCGAGCGTCTCGCTGGTGAGGTGTTTATTCAAAATGCTGCTGCTTGAGTCCTAACAAGAACTAGAAAATGGCTAGTTTTGGCTCCAGCCATCCTCGTCCTCACCCTCCAGGATGGCAGGAGCACAGAACATGACCCAGTCATGGGTATTTCAGTCAGGGGATGGCACTGGCAACACCCATAAAGCAGCCATTTTCTAATCTGTACTTGTTGTTTTCAGATGTTTATTTTTATAAATATGTAAATAAGCATTTATTTGTTTCTTCAAAAAAAAAAAAAGATCACATTAGTTCTGTGCTCAAGTCTCTGCACTGGCTTCCTGTGGCTCAGAGAACAGACTTTAAAGCTGCTCTGCTTGTGTTAAAGTCTCTCCATGGTCTAACACTAAAGTACATCTTTGATATGTTACTGCCTTATAAACCATCTAGAACCCTGAGGACCTCTGAGACCGGCCTCCTGCTGGTGCCTAGAGTCAGGACTAAACATGGAGAAGCTGCATTTCAATTTTATGCTGCAAAAGTCTGTAACAAACTTCCTGAGACCGTAAGACAGGCCTCTACTGTGACGATGTTTAAATCTAGTCTGAAAACAGTTCTGTTCAACTGTGCATTTGATTTATTGTGGACATGTTCTCTTTCTGTATCCAGGTTCTAGGGCTTGTTCCTGTTAATCCAAAAAACATGGATTATAGGCTGATTGGTCATATTGAAAATTCTTACAGGAATGAGCAGGAATACCCTGTAGTGCAAAATATAGAACAGTTTAGAAACATTGTTTTTTTGTGTTCCTTTTACAATGTTCAAAATCAAAATTGTTGGTTTTGTAAAAAAGAAAAAAACAAACAGGGAACATTTTGGTGGAGAATTCTACAAAGAAAGTTGAAGGAAAATAATTAAGTTCTGCTTTTTGAGCTTAAAAAATATCTTGAAGTTAGAACTATGAAATGCATAAAAATCTAGATTGAATAAGTTGGCCATATGTGAGCAATTACATCGCTGTTGAATTTTACAGTTTAAAAAAAGAAACAAGCCTTTTCATTATTTTAAGTCATTTAACTTATCAGCAAAACTTTTTGCTTTTATTTAAGCTTCAACTGATATTACAACACTGCTAAAATGGATCAAGTGGATCTAATGTGTTTATTCCCTCCAATGGATGACACAATCTCTAACTTCTAACCCACAGTCATTACAATGTCACACGCACACACAAACACACACACAACCTCTGACTATATATCTACGCTGAGATTCACTCGACCCTTCACTTTCCTTTCAGCTGTTCATGTTACAGCAGCATAAGTTTCTTTCAGGTGAGAAATTTATTGCCGGGCAAGGTGCTGGACAAGGCCTTTTATATTGTAGCAGATTAATAATATGCTCCTAATTTATGGATTTATTGATGAATAAGAATCAAATCTTATTAATTATTCAGTATTTTTGCTTTTTAAACTTAATATTTTCTATTTCAAAGTGTTTTTTGCTTAATTTATTGGTTCATGTGTAGAGGGAAAAGTTTTCTGTTCTCTCTTAGTAGATGATTCACTTTTGTATTAAATTGTTTTAGGGCGCGTCATACAGACAAATATATATATACATTTATTTTTAGCTTTATGAAGAATAGAAAAATAGTTTTGTAATGAGAGAAACATGATCGTACTGCAACATCTTTTATTAGATAACAAATGGAAATACAATGTCATGATCTTTATGTGTAGAGAAAAAAACCTAAGTTCATATGAAATATTTTTAGTGATTATGTTGAGAGTTAATAACTTTATTAGATTCTGGTTATCAAATGTAGGTTTCTGTTTTTCTTCTGTCCTGTCATGATCTGATTTTTTCTTTTTCAGTTTGGTGGACTATGCCAGACAACTTTTCCAACCTTCAAACTCTGACATGAATGTCACAACAATCACTAGGGATTCCCTAGCTGATATGATAACAAAGAATGTGATCACAGTCGTCCTCTCTGCTATTGTAATTTATGTCAATGGTACCCTGGTCCACACGTTTAGAAAAAACGAGGTGTGTTATTGTCAGTTCCAAGGTTTTTTGTTGGTGTTCATCTCACCAATTTTTGTCTATATGAAATTTAAAAATGTATCTACTTAAATTTTTCAATCAGTGCACGTTTTCAGAACTACAGCTTACTAATAAAAAAGCTCAGACGAATAATTCTTTTATCTACTTTTGATTGAAGTTTGTATGCCAATTGTCGTTTCTAAATTAAATTTGACTTTAATGAATGTGGGATTTTTTAAACAAGATTTTAATACAAAATTCAGCCGCCTAATTTTTAAAGAGTCTTTTTCGCACTGTGTTCATAAATGTTGGGGCTAGTTTTTTTTTCCTTTTCCTGAAGAATAATGAAAAATGGGATAGTTTTAGCAAATAAAACAAAATTGAAAATAAACAGTACCAAAATGGCCAAAAAAGATACATTTCGAGACAAATTGTACTAAAAAATATGGCCTTTTAGCAAAGGATACCCAAATATCTAGCATGACAATTAGCATCGATTTAATCTATGCAAGGAAATATTACACATCTATCTATAAAAATATTTATCTGTATTCTATCTTTTTCTTCCTCTTACACACTCATTGTATATTTTGTGGGGTTTTTTTCTGTTCAGGTTTTCACCATGAACCCTCGCTACATCCTCTATATCCATCTGGTGGTCAACGACATCATTATGTTGGCTCTTTTTGTCATCCTTCAAGCCCTGAGTTACATATTACGTACTCTCCATGTTTCATTTTGTATTGTCTTGCTTATGATAGCTGTTCCCTCAACTCTTAATAATCCCCTAACCCTTGCTGCTATGTCGATAGAGTGCTATCTGGCTATCTGCTTTCCTCTTCACCATCCTCGAATCTGCACGGTCCAGAAAGCCTACATAGCAATCGCTATAATATGGGCTGTTAGTTCACTCACAATCATCCCCGATCTCTTTGTTGTCCTCGCCATAAAACCTTTAGAGTTTTTTCACTCCAGAATGTTCTGCATGTGGTCAAATGCATTTCCAAATCCACACCTGGAGAAAAAAAGAGATGTATCTAATATCATATTACTGGTCATTGTTTGGTTGACTCTGTTCTATGTTTATTTTAGGATTCTTTTCGCTGCACAAGCAGCTTCTGCAAATGCAAAGAAAGCCAGAAACACGGTCCTGCTCCACGGCTTTCAGCTGATGTTGTGCATGCTTAGTTTCATTAGTAATTTATTAATTCAAGGTCTTGGGAGTCTGTTTCCTGAAAAGAGTTTGCTCATTCGTTATATTGCTTCAGTGCTCATTCAAATCCTGCCGAGACTCATCAGCCCGGTCATTTATGGTCTGAGAGACAAGATGTTTCGAGACTACTTGAGAAAATACATGTGCTGTGCTAAAAACACTAAGCATCTGAAGAAAAGTCACAAAGTAAAGTTTTAGAAATAGAATTTTGATTTGAAGAATAGGATTGGCTTTGATTAAGAAGAACTGAAATTTCTAGCTAAGACACTATATTATAAATGTAAAGGTCGGCTAACTTACATTTATTAATTTTAAAAGATAACTTTATTAACAGAAATTGAACATTTTTGCAAATACCTTTCAGTTCTTTTGAACCAGCGATAAAATTTTTGCAAAAGCTTGTTCTCACAGCACACATTTTTTTACATCCAGATAGATTTTGAAATATTGTTTGCATCTAACATTTGTCTGTTGTCTGCTGTCGATAATTTTTCAGTCTCTATTATATAAGAATTTTTTTGTTGTAAATTTTATTATATATCATTGTATTGTGTCGTTTATCTGTTTAAAATTGTTTTTTGTTTTTTTATTGACAATGCAGAACGTTGTATAAATGATATTATCAAAATGGTAAATCTAAATTTAAAAGATTGATGAGATTCTAAAATCTGAATATTTATATTTACTCACAAAACACTCACAATCACCTCTTTTTTCTGGTATACATGATACAAACAATCATTTAGAGGTTGAATAAAAAAAACTTTCAAAGATATAGTCACATTTATAACTTGCCTATCTTCCTCGCTCATTTTTTCCCAAAAAATCAACATGCATTTGTTGAAGCCTTGTTGTGCAAATATCAGAAAGTGACATCTTGATGTATCAGAATGATCGGCCTAAACCTATAATTTTGATTGCACAAGTTTGTCCACTAATAAATCCTTATGAACTGTTTTGGTATGAGCTTCAAAGTAAAATATCTTAAATGATGTAACACTCTATTTTCTTTTGCTGGTATTTTGATCACACACTCATTCAGCCACAGGTGAGAAATATTTTACAGATGTTTTTTTTAAAAAAAAAAAAAACATATTTCTGTCATGTTCTTTGCAAAGGTGTTTCTTCTTCTTTCGGCATTTCCTTCAGGGGTCGCCACAGCAAGTCAGTTTCTTCCATGTAACCCTATCTGCTGCATCTTCTTCGGTCACGCCAACTAACATCGTGTCATCCTTCCATGAAACTCCTCCATGAAACTTCTCTTTGGTCTTCCTCCAGGCCTCTTGCGTGGTGGTTCTAAACCCAGCATCCTTCTTCCAATGTACTCTCTCTCCTCTGCACACGTCCAAACCATCTCAGTCTGGCCTCTGTTACTTTATCTCCAAAACCTCTAACATGTGCTGTTCCCCTGATATACTCATTTCTAATCCTGTCCATCCCGGTCACTTCCAGAGACATCCACAGCATCTTCATCTCTGCTATCTCCATCTCTGTTTCCTGTCTTTTCCTCAGCGCCTCTGTTTCTGGACCAAACAGCATGGCTGGTCTCACCACGGTTTTGTACACTTTCCCTTTTATTTTAGCTGAAACTCTTCTATCACACATCACACCTGATACTTTTCTCCACTCGTCCCAGCCTGCCTGCACATGCTTCTTCACCTCTTTTCCTCACTCTCCATTGCTCTGAACTGTTGATCCTAAGTGTAAAGGTGTTTGATGCTAGCTATTTTTTCCAAAATGGGCAACCAAGATTTTTAGTGTAAAATATTCATCCATGGTCATATTTTCACAGATTTCTCAGCAAAACACCATTCATCTCACGACCAAAGTTTAAATTATACATTTCAAACAAAATAAACTGGAATTTGTAACGAGAAAAAAAAAACACAAACGCCCTGTTCCACATCACCAGATTTCCCTCCCACTTATCCCGGTTCTCATAAAACCTGTGCAGGTTGTGGTTTTTCCTTGAGAGGGGGTGAGTAGAGTGCCGAGGAGGTAAAAACAAGTTTCTATTAACTCAGTGATAATTTGTTCACATGTGTTTCATTAAATTTATCCAATTTGAATTTCAATCCATTTGTTTTTTGTTTTTTTTGTTTTAATTTCTAATTATTCTCGTGATGTCATGCAGTCATTTTTAAAAATATATCATGCAGTGATATTTTTACAAAGTGAGTTGTCGTGATTTGTTTTAACTTGGTAATTCAGTTCAAACAAATTAGAACAACTGTGTTTATGTAACATTGCATTCCAGTTTCACTCCAGATAGTTACTGTTAACATCATATGAAAAACTTCAAACAAGCTTTTTCAATTATTTATTTTGTTGTCTTTGGGGTTTTTTTGTGTGTGTGTGAATACATCAAAATCTGAGCATAAATATAGATTTTTCTTCTTCTTTAGAATTATGACAAAATGAGCTCAATCAGTCTCAGAGGCAATGCGACTCTCCCTCATCAGGTTTTGTGAAAAATCTTTTGTCATTAAAATGTTTTTACATTACTGAACAGTAATTTTTTTTATTTTTTTTGCCTGATATGAACATAAGTTGTACATCTCACAAATACATTTGTGATAATGACCAATAATGTGGGACTCAGCTGTTATTTTTCTATTTATTTTATTTCTTCTTCTCCTCTTAAGGTCATCATCAGAGATACTTTCACCAGTGCTTTTGTGAAGAACATGATTGTGGTTCTGGTGTGGCTCATTCTGACTTACATCAACAGCGCTGTGGTTGCCACATTTTTTCGACATCAGGTGCACACACACACACACACACACACACTCATAACAATTTTTTCTCTTGCATTTTTCTAAAAATTTTTAACGTAACATTTTAGATATATTTATTTTGTTGTCCTAACTGAATGCTGAAAAAAGAAATACTGCCCAATGTCCCTGTATGTTAGCTACGTGTTCTCATCACTGAAGCTTTTTAAAGAGCTGATCTCAAGATCTGATAAATCCTTGGCCTGGGCTGGCAAGGGCTTATGCGCCTTGGCAAATTTTTTGAAATGCAAATAAAAAGACAAAACTGAAAAGATTAAATTATGTGTTTTAAACTGTTGCAAAATTATTTAAAAAACTCAATAAGGTCGTTAAATGACCAAATCATATGAAGTGTTCTGTTTGTATTTCTAAAGCAAATGAAATGGAAAGAAAAATGTTTTTTTTAGGTTACTTAAAATTAAAATTTACATCTATATAATTATTTGGAAGCCATAGTTTTTTAAATAATAATATGATGGATAGTTTTTTTTGATGGCTTTGCTGATTAATTGTCAATTTCTGAGCTTAGACGTGCATTTATTCCAAATTGGGTAAAAATGAGTTCTTTTCATTTTAAAATATCTCCCTCTCATCAGAACCCCAAACAGACAGTCCAACAACACTATTGCCTTTTAAAAACTGTGGAGTTTTTATTTGTTTGCTTGCTCATATACCTGTTTCTAAAAAATACATATTGCAGATATATTTTTACTTTCTTTTTTTTCGTCCTTTTCAGATGTTCTATGGTGACCCTCGCTACATCCTCTTTATCCACATGGTGATAAATGATGGCATCCAACTGACTGTCACAATCACACTTTTTATCCTCAGTTATGCTCTTTTTACCATCAATGTTTCCTTCTGTTGTTTCTTCATCCTGGTGGCTGTTTTCACCACCAGAAACACTCCAGTGAACTTAGCAGGCATGGCCATTGAACGTTACATTGCCATTTGCAAACCCCTTCGCCATGCTGAAATCTGCACAGTCAAAAGAACCCGTATGGTCATTGGGATCATCTGGTTTGTTTGTGTTGCTCCGGATATCACAGATTTGTTTGTGACCTTGGCTACTGAGACTCCAGGTTTTTTCCATCAGTCTGTTTTTTGTTTGCGCCAGAATGTCTTCAAAGACCCAATCCTGGCTTATAAAAGGCAAGCGTTCGATATAATCTATTTCTCTTGTGTGTTTTTGGTTCTTGTTTTCACCTATTTGAAGATCCTGTTTGCTGCCAGAGCCCTTTCATCTCAGAAGACCTCAGCCCAGAAAGCTACGAACACCATCCTCCTGCATGGAGCTCAGCTAGCCATGTGTATGCTTTCCTACATCTCTCCAAGTGTGGAAATCATTCTACACATCATCTTCCCAGGCAGAATTTTGGAAATTAGATATGCAAACTATCTGATTGTCTACATCTTGCCTCGCTTCCTAAGTCCGATCATCTATGGTGTAAGAGACAGGAAGTTCAGGAAATACCTCAAGTTACATCTTCTGTGTTTCAGATGTAGGAATATTATACAGGAAATCCCACCTGAGCGTAAAGACAAATGTTAAAAGACAGGGTAACAAAATTATTACTATTAAAATAAATGTTTACCTTAATTTTGATTCTTCAAAGGGGAAATAACAATTTGTGAAGATTTAAAAAAGCATGAAGTAAAAACTGCAAAGTTGTTTTATTTTTCTCGGAATGGTCTCCCTCATCAAGCAGGGCAAGTGTTGGATCTCACCAAAGAGTTTGTTAATTCCATAAAGATTTGTCCAAGAAACTACTTGTGGGGGGGTTTAGCCTTACTGCCCCACCACAAGAAGGTTCCTGGTTTCACTTTTTTCCCGTGGAAACTCAGAAGTCGGGCTTCTCATTGCAAAGTTTGCATGTTGTCTCCATGTTCGCATGCTTTTTTTACAGGTTCTCCAGCTTCCTCTCATCTATCCGAACATAAACTTTATGCGTATGGGTCACAATAAAACTACCTCCAGAAATGAACGTGTGTTTGTGTAGTTTGTGCGTGAGTGGAAGTTTGTCTCGCTGTGGACCTGTATGAAATGTGACCAATCAAGGATGAATCTGAAAATTTTGCATGCACTACAATGAAAAACGAAAGCAGCTTAGAAAATTATTCAGTGCATGTCTACCTATTTTGTTCCATTTACAAAGCTAAAAAGACACATAAAAAACCAACTAAACAAAACCAAAAACATAACATTTGGTGTGTGACATTAACAATGTGTGCTTTCCTAAAACCCAAAAAATTCTTCAGATTTTTTTTCATCAGATAATTCAAGTGAAGAAAAGTAAGATTTATGCAAATTCTTGATGTGGGTGTGTAGACAATGCAGCTAAAAAAATTTGTTTTGTCTTCTGCAACGGATGTGCAGCAAACAGATCACCACGAACACAGTTGTTCTAACAGATCACCAGTCTGTTGCGGGGACACATGCACAGACAACCATCTACACAGTTAATCATTCCTATGGGCAATTTTTGTAGCAGCCAATCAACCTAACATTTATGTTTTTGCAGGATGGGAGGAAACTGGAACACCTGGAGAAATCCCACACATACATCGGGAGAACGTGCAAACGCCAAACTGAGAGGTCAGTATTTTCAAGCCTTGCCCCCACCCCAGAACTCAAATTCCCAATCTTCTTGCTGTGAGGCCACTGTGCTAAGCACTGCAACCCAAAGAGTTGTGATATTATTTTATTTTGTGGTGTTTTTAAATAGAATGAGAAAAATAGAGGTCATCTTTTGAACACTTAATCTGAAAAGTAAGACTGAACACATGTCCACATATTATGATAAGAAAAATTAAGCCACCAACCTACCACATCTGACTTCAGATTCACAGTAAATAAAAAAGAAAAATCAAAGAGAGATAATTTTGGTATGACATCAGAAATTGGGAAGGAAAAAATGAAGTTTGGCTTTTTGAGCAAAATGAGAAAGAACAATCCTCAAGTTAAAACTATAAAATACGTCAAATAAGGAGAGAATAATAAGTTAGTCTAATTTCTGAACAAATACAATGTTGCTAGATTTCCCATTTAAAAAAAGAGAAACAGTAAAACCCTCATTATTTTATATTATTTTATGTCATTACAACACATCTCATGTGGGTTTTTATTAAAATGTGTTTATTTTCCTCAAATAAATGACAGAATAGCAAATTGTAGGTAGGATTAACTACCCACAATCCTTTGAATTTCACACGCACACAAGACACATGCACACCAACACACACATAGACACACACAACCTCTGACTATATATCTATGTTGAGATTCACTCGAGCCTTCGCTTTCCCTTCAGCTGTTCATGATACAGCTGCTTAAGATCATTTCAGGTGAGGTATTTCTTTGCCGGGGAAGATGTTGATCATAGCAATTATACCTCGAAGATGATTAAAACGATGTTCGTAGTTTATGTAAAATAATATAATACTAGATTCAGAGATTTTGTGTTATTTTTTAGATTAGTTTTTGTGACAAAAAATGCATTTTTAGTATTCCGTACTTTTTTATTGGTACTATTATTTGTTTGGGTTTTTTTTTTTTTTACTTTTAGCTCAGAGAAGAATAGAAAGATTGTTTTGTGATCAGTTAAACATGCTAATCTGCATGGAGGTCATCATCAGGGAGTTTACAATGCCATGCTTTTTATGTGTAGAAAATATTTTTCCAGTTCGTATGAAATCTTTTTAGTGTGTATGTTAAGACTTAACAACTTTAGAAAATTCTGATCATCAGATTTAGGTTGCTTTTTTTCTTCCATTTTAACATGATCTGATTTTTTTCTTTTTCAGTTTGGTGGACCATGCCAGACATTTTTCCAACCTTCCAACTCTGAAATGAATGTCACAACAGCCACTAGGGATTCCTTGACTGATGCAATAACAAAGAATGTGATCACAGTCATCCTCTCTTCTATAGTCATTTATATCAATGGTACTCTGGTGCACACATTTAGAAAAAATGAGGTGTGTTATCATCAATCCACCCCACTCCCCCCAAAAAAACTTTCCTTGCTAATTTTTGTCTTAATATAGTTTAAAAACTTTTTACCTTCAGATTTCAAAATTACAATCACTAACAAAAACTTGAGAGATATTAAAAAATTGTTCAAAATATATTTCTAATTGCATTTTGTATCCTAACAGTTTTCTGTTATGAAAATTTTACTTTATCGAACATGTAATGTTTATTAAAAAAAAAAAAGACCTGGATTTTAATGCAAAATTCAGCAGCCTAATTTCTAAACAGTTGCTTTTACACTCAGGTTTTATTTCTTGCTTTTTCTGAAGTAAAAAAAGAAGAAAATAGACATTTTTGGAACAGAACAGAAAACTGAACAAATGTCAACAAAAAAGGCAAAAACAACATTAATCAATAATATTCAAAATTTTACAATCTTCAACTGGCCTTTTGGTAAATAAATTCCAAATGTAAGTCATGAGAATTAGCATCGATTTAATCTAAGTCAGACCATATTTAGCTTTCTATCTATAAAAGCATTTAGCTGTATTTCCATCTTTTTCTTCCTCTTACACTCTCGCATATTTTGTGTCTTTTTCTGTTCAGGTTTTCACTTTGAACCCTCGCTACATCCTCTACATCCATCTGGTGGTCAACGACATCATTATGTTGGCTCTTTTTGTCATCCTTCAAGCCCTAAGTTACATATTACACACTCTCCATGTTTCATTTTGTATTGTCTTGCTAATGATTGCTATTTCTTCAAATCTTAATAATCCCCTGACCCTTGCTGCAATGTCGATAGAGTGTTATCTGGCTATCTGCTTTCCTCTCCACCATCCTCGTATCTGCACAGTCCAGAAATCTTACATCGTGATCGCTATGATATGGGCTGTTAGTTCACTCACAATCATCCCTGATCTCTTTGTTATCTTGGCCATAAAACCTTTAGAGTTTTTTCACTCCAGAATGTTCTGCATGTGGGCAAATGTGTTTGCAAATCCTCACCTGGATAAAAAAAGAGATGTATCTAATATCATATTACTGGTCATTGTTTGGTTGACTCTGTTCTATGTTTATTTTAGGATTCTTTTCGCTGCACAAGCAGCTTCTGCAAATGCAAAGAAAGCCAGAAACACGGTCCTGCTCCACGGCTTTCAGCTGATGTTGTGCATGCTTAGTTACATCAGTAATATATTAATTCAAGGTCTTGGGAGTCTGTTTCCTGAAAAAGTTTCGCTCATTCGTTATGTTGCTTCAGTGCTCATCCAAATCCTGCCGAGACTCATCAGCCCGGTCATTTATGGACTGAGAGACAAGATGTTTCGAGACTACTTGAGAAAATACATGTGCTGTTCTAAAAACATGAAACACTTGAAGAAAAGTCAGAAAGAGCAGTTTTAGAAAAAAAAAACAAAAATATTTAAATCCAAGAATAGGGTTGAATTTGATGAAGGAAAACTGTACTTTACAGCTACAAAAAAAAGTGACAAGTCAGGTAAATTAAATTTATTTATTTTAAAAGACACCTCTATAACTATAAATTGCTTTAATTCTTTGAAACATGATGGGATGTTGATGTTTAATTTTTATGGGCCATCTTTCATTCAAAATACATTCAGTTTTTGTCAATCTGCACAGTCTCAGTTGAAGAAAGTAAGAAAAATCACACGTTAGAAAGTTCAGTATTTGTTGATTTATTTTTAAACTAATTACATTTTTAGGTATTCTTTCACATTTCCTTTATGAACAAACTATTTTTTGTTGCAAAAACATAAGTTTGCACCACATACATCTTTGTCTGGATAGATTTTGAAATATTGTTCACCTGAAATTTGTTTCTTGTCTGTTGTTTACGTTTTGTTTGTTTCTTTCAAGAACTAATCGTTTTGTTGCAAATTCTTCTGGATTAAATCAAACACCCCAAAATAAAAGTACAGAAGTTCATCCTTTGTTTTGTGCCATCAATTTGTTTTTAATTGTATTTTTTAAAAATGTGTATGTCGTTTAAAGTTATATAAAAAATAATAAATCTTAGAATATTCAAAAGTTTGATGGGATTCTGAAATCTGTAATTCATCTTTACTCACTAAACACCCAGAGTTAAAGAATAAAAGTTACTTCACCTCTTTTTTCTGGCAATCTCTAAACAAAAACACTGTTTTCAGATTAAGACTAAAAACTTTCAAAGCCAGACTGAGATGGTTTAGACATGTGCGGAGGAGAGAGAGAGTACATCGGAAGAAGGATGCTGGATTTGGAACCACCAGGAAAACGGCCTAGAGGAAGACCAAAGAGGGGGTTCATGGATACAGTGAAGGAAGTCATGAAGATACATAGTTGGTGTGACCGAAGAAGATGCAGCAGACAAGGTTAGCTGGAAGAAACTGACTTGCTGTGGCGACCCCTATAGGGAAATGCCGAAAGAAAAAGTTACATTTTTAACGTGTTTGTGCACCTATGTTTTGTTCCCCATAAAGAGATATGTATCCAGTGTAGATTTGGGGCGTGTCGTGTAAGATTAGTCAGTGACATCTTTTGATGTATCAGGAAGCATGGCCTATGCCTTTGATTGCACAAGTTTGTCCATAGCTTCTTTTGACTAATAATTTCTTATGACCTGTTCAGATTTTGGCTCAAACCAAAACATCATAAATATTTTGACCTGCTTTTTTCTGTGGCTGGTCTTTTTATTCAAACCTTAGCTGAGCAATAATTTATAGAATACTATGATGAGTTAATGAAACAGTCAAAGTTTCTGTGTTTTTATTTCAATCCCTTTCAAACTTTTTTCTCTTTACACTTTTTGCCTTGTGTCTTTGTAAATCTTGAAAAAGCTTGCAACGGGGTACCAGTGAAATGTATATGAGGAAAAAAGGTGTGGCAGAGCATGTATGTAAGTATAGTTAGTGTTGTGGGACATGTGACAGAGGAGTTCAGAATGGAAATGGAACATCTGGGCATTTATTTACAAGTTATTCCACAAAAATGTTTGATGCAACTTATTTTTCAAAAATTCTTTGGTAAGCAAAGCTGCTTTTATTGTTACAATGATCGAATGTTTGAGTGGGCGGCACGGTCGAACAGTGGTTAGCACAGTGGCCTCACAGCAAGAAGGTCAGGGTTCGAGTCACTGGTCTTTCTGTGTGGAGTTTGCATGTTCTCTCTGTGTACGCGTGGGTTTTCTCTGGGTACTCCGGTTTCCTCCCACCCTCCAAAAACATGCGTGTTAGGTTGATTGGCCGCTTTGAAATGAAAATTTTCCCTAGGTAATTTGAAATTTCCCCTTAGGAATGAGCGTATGTGTGGATGGTTGTATGTCTGCCTCTCACCTGAAATCAGACAGGATAGTCTCTGGCACCCTTTATCCTGCCCTGTGACCCTGTTAGGAATGAGTGGTTCAGAAGTGGAAAACCCCAAAAAATTGTGAAGAATATTCATTACTATTTATATCTTCAAAAATCCCCCTCCTACCCCACACCCCCCCAAAAAAATCATCTCTCTACCAGAATTCAAATTATGGATTTCAAACAAAAGATTGACAACAAGAAAAAAATCCAAATACTTGCTTTTCCCTGTCACTGGATTCTCCACCCATTAATGCTGATTCTTATCAAACCTGAGTGTGAATGTCCTGAACATCATTTCATGTCATGAATAATAATTAAGGAAGATTTAAAATGGTTTGAGATACAAAAAGGTACAAAAGTTCTTTTTTTTTTTCTCTTCAGAAAAGATTTCTCACATCAAGTACCACAAGCAAGCTCACTCCTCTTTAAGTCCTGGTGAAAACTCTTCACCCAGTGGCTGAAACATTGCTATAATTACCATTTAGTACAACCTGGAAAAAAATCCAGTCAATTTGAATTTTTTTTTATCCTCCAAGTAAATTTTGAGAAGTCAGTTTGTTTCTACAGCAGAGGTTTTTTTTTTTTTTTTTTAACTCACTTTGTCCATTGAACACCAACTGAAAAATAGGATGGGGTTTATTGTCATATTTGGCATTGGTCAATTTAGATGCTTCTATCAGTCTTATATTAAAGTATTAAATTTAAGAAACTCGCACAATTGTGCTTTGATTTCTGCTGAGGAATTTCTATTTGACCCAATAAAGTGGCATTATTTTATGGTTCATCCAAGATTAAAATGTTATTCTTTATTTAAAAATATTCTAACAATCATTTTCTCATTTCAGAGATTATAATCTAATCATGTGACATCACAAACCTCCACCTATCCTCACAAAGAGCATCATCGACGCAAAAAATTCTGATTGCACATGTATAAAAGAACATGGTATGACAGAAAAGATATTTGACCCAGCAGGTGAAGACTTCATTCTCTCACCTACCTTCATGAGCATTCATTTTTAAAACCATCAATTTTTTGCAATAGTTTGTGCAATAGGGTTTATTTAAAATTAAGACTTAAAATGTTTAGTGTGATTTGAGAAAATTATAGTATTTCTACAACTTTATTAAAAAGTATGTTCTTAAACAATGAAAAGAATCATTTATAGTTATTTATAGATGTATTATGTAAATTTTTCTCAGTGATCAAGGAATATAACAACATGAGGTAAGTATGAGTGTTGTAAATTAGTGCATCGTTACTATGTGAAGTGTCACGGTAACGGAATTTGATTTATGAAACAATGTGGAGAAATTCATTTTTTTTAAGTTTCAGTGTTTAAAATCAATAACAAGAAATATCTCCATTTTATTAAAATTTTAATGTAAAAATTTAATTTTGAATAAAAATAACTTGTGAAAGAAACGACAGTCTTTCTCAAATGTTCTATTTCAATATATTTTGAGATATGATGCCAATTTTAAAATAACTCATTCACGTCTGTTATTGCATTATAATATTGCTACTGTGTGCTATAATGATTTGAAATATTCACAGAAGTGATTGCATTGATTTTATATATTTCTTTCTTTAGGTGTTAAGGTGAAGATGTCAGTGATGAACATCACACTCTCAGGCCTCCCAGAGCTGCTGGGTAACAGCAGCTTTGTCATATCAGAGGGTGTTGTAAGTTCACCCAGAGACAGCTTCTCCACTGCTCTGACTAAAAACATCATGGCCATGTTGGTATGGCTGGTCCTCAGCATCATTAATGGTAGCATGGTGCACACCTTCCTGCAGCACAGGTACATGGACCAGAGGCTAATTTTCTTTTTCAGAGAAGTTTCTTAAATAATATTTGATTATATCTGAGCACTTTATCAAAAAATAGTTACCATCTTTATTCATAGTCAGCCAAAAAAAATAATCAGACTGAAGTTTAAACTCAACAAAAACTAAAAATTTGCAATAAAGCTCTTTTTATTTGAAATAATTAAAATTATGCAAAATTATGCAAAGAACATAATTTAAAATAGTTTTATTAGTGCTTTGAATCTGACTTTTTGGTTTAAAAAAAAACACAAAAGCAATCTAGCAACCATTAAGCAAAAAAAAAAAAAAAGAGTGAAACTAAAACCTCACATGACGCAAATAGAAATCTGGTCTACTGATTCAATTTGTTTTTATTTTTTGCAAAGGTTCAGAGAAGATTAAATCACAGAAAGGTTAAGGATGAACAACCGATGATAGGAAAGCAAACTTAATTAGCTTAGGTCCAAATGTGATATTTCCAACATAATTTATGTGAGGATCACAATCTTTACAGCAAAAATTTACTTAAAAAAAAAGAGTGCAAAAAAAAATAAATTGTGTCTCCATGTCTATATGTGTCTAAATTAGAAATTCATTTATTTTCCGTAATAATGGCATGTTAAAAAGTGCAGCTGATGTTTCAAACTTATTTAAACACTTTTGTTCCTTAACTTTCTTCCACATGGAACAACAAAACCAAAATAAGAGTTAACATCAACTCCGATCTCCCTCCGCCTTACCTCGTAAAATCGAAGCTGGTGGGAGGAAAGAACAATTAGAGTATGGAATATATATTTAATATGGAACATAATCGAGAAGTAGATCAAACTAATCGACAGAAGCCCCAGTGCACCATACATCCCACAGCTTATTGTTCCTGGCAGCCCATTGGCAACCATAAAGCTTACCATGTTTTTAGCTGGCCTGGTAATAAACTTGTTCAAAGGAAGACTCTTTTAGCTTAAGCTTTGATGAAGAGATTGTGTTCCTGCCTTTTTCCTATTTTCCAGCTGCATATTCCTTGAAAAGGGTCTTGAAGCTAAAGATTTTATCTCCAACTGGAATTTTAGATGCTTCAATGGAGACAATCCAGAGGTTTTTTTTTCCAATGAACACATTAGACTAAAACCCAACCAAACAAAAAAAAATTAACTTAGTTTGCAAATTGTTCAAAACTTTAAGCTTATTTGAGTAAATGAATATATATAGAAACTATTCTGCATGATGAAGGCTCACAAAGCACCATGTAGGTATCAGTTTCACTATTAGCTTTTATCTCTGGTTCTAGTTTCTTCTATGAAAACCCTCGTTACATCATGTTCATCTGCATGGTGATCAACGATGCTGTGCAGCTGACCCTTGTAACAGCTCTTTTAGTGGTTAGCTACATCTTCAGGAAGATTCACGCCTCTATCTGCTGCCCTCTGGTAAGTCAACAATAAGTTTTATCTGCTTTAAAGTCAAAATAAAAAAGAAAATATGTGTCTTACATTTAAAAGAAAATTAATTCATTTTCACAATATTTTATTTGTCTTTTAACATTGAAACACCATCAGGTCATGACCGCAGTCCTCACCACTCGTTCCACTCCACTCATTCTAGCTGGAATGGCCGTGGAGCGCTTCATCTCCATCTGTTTTCCCCTGCATTACAACCAGATGTTCACGGTCCCCCGCACTCTTATCCTCATCGTTATCATCTTCATCCTCACAGCCACCCCTCCAATCACAGACCTTCTGATCACAATCATCAAAGAGCCTCCAAGCTTTTTCCAAAGTTTCCTTTTCTGTGACCAATCGCTTCTCTTCCGTGATCCCTCTATCTACTACAAGAACTGTGTGTTTGATGGGGTGTACCTCTCCTTTGTGGCCTTTATGCTGCTCTACACCTACTGTAGGATCATGCTGACCGCACAGGCTGCTTCTACAACCCTAGCTTCAGTGAAGAAAGCCAGAAATACTGTCCTGCTCCATGGAGTACAGGTGGGTCCCACAAGACAATTTGATCTACAGATTTTTAGTAATTAATAACTGACTTCTTCATCCCTTTGCTTTCTTTCTAATTCAGCTGCTGCTGTGCATGTTGGCCTTCGTAGTTCCCTCCCTTCAAGCTGCCCTCATCTCCATCTTCCCACAGCAAATCCTAGAAATCCGTTACACATTCTTCTTGCTCGTCTACATCATTCCTCGTTTCCTGAGCCCAATGATTTATGGTTTCCGGGATGAAATGTTTAGGAAATACTGGATCCGACGGTATATGTCGTATCAGAAACGCAGGGTCATTGGGTTCATACCAGCACTGGTTAAAACTAACCAGCACTTAAGTCACAGAGAAACTTGATGTCTTCTATTTGACTGTATTTAGTTTACAAATACACTGTCTATGAGGTTGGAAATTCCCAAATGTAAGTTAGATCTTTGTAAATTCCCTTCATAAATTCATAAATCTATAGATAATATAAATATTTTTGAACTGCTGAGTGTTGGACGTTGAAAACTTCAGCTAATCATATCTGTATGGCAAATAAAAACTATTGGTTAAGAGGTTGTCGATCACTCTAACTTTACAGTTTAGGCGATAACTAAGCATTTCTATTGGATGAAAACTCAAACTTAGAAGAAGCCAGAAATATATTTGCCCTGCGTTCATAAAGTTGCTGGGCCGAATAAACCCAGACTCTCTTATTGTGAGGCCATCGTGCCTTACATCATGCATCATGCATGCATCGTGCATCGTGCATCGTGCATCGTGCCTCACATCGGGCCTCACTGCACCACCGTGCAGGCCCGGTCATAACATGAAAATAAAAACTATACATTAAATTTTATCAAAGTTGGCAGTAAATTATGGCAAAAAATTGCTTGAAATGAAAATAAAAATTTACTTTGCTTCTTGTATTTGTTTCTTGCAATAGTCCATGTAGGCTTTCTTTTCCCAATGAGAATAAAAATAACTATTCTCATCTTGTTTCCATATCGATAACTTTTCAGTATTGTCTTATTTTTGGAAGAATCTGGTTCATTTCCATTTGAAATGAAAAAAATCAGTCATTCATCTTCTGAACTTCTTATTCTTGTTGGGGTCATTGGTTTGCCTGGCCCTATCTCTGCTGGTTACAAGCAAGAGGCAGGGTACACCCCGAACAGGTCGCCATTTTGTTGGGGGGACTACATTTACAGATACTTTGTATTTACACATGGAGATATCCTAGTGTCAAATTTGCAGCAGCCAATTAACCTTACATCTATGTTGTTGGCAGATGGTAAGAAACTGTAGTACACAGAGAAATATCCCTGCATGCACAAGGAAAACATGCAAACTCCACAAAGCAAGGTCAGTGTTTCAGGACCAGACACCGTGCAGCCTCATTAAAAAAAAAAAAAAAAAGTCTGTTTAATTCGAAATAATGTAGACTGTACAAAAATGGCATGCATTAATAACTCTACTAGTTATTTTCCAGGGGTATAAGTAATGAACACCACTGCATTTGTATATAAAAAAAAATTAACAAGAATCAGTCAAAAGTAGTTTAAAAAGCAAACTCCAAGTTAACCACTAGATGGCGTAAGTGTACCTCACCAACAGCTCGGGTTGGGCTGTTTGCATTCATTTATGAGCATCGGAAAGTTTCGGAAATTTACGGAAAAATCCGAAGACTGCGCGGAGAAAAGAAGAGAAGCTGTTCTTTCAGCACACAGCTTTCACTTCTTGTTCATTCTGAGATCAGAAAGAAAATTAAACTTCTTGAGAAAGAATTTCTTTAAAAACTTGATCTTGTTTGGAACAGAAATTAATGTGAGATTTAAGAGGAAGTGATAAACTTGTAAAAGCATCATGGGGTGAATGTGGAAAAGATGCTCCTCTGGTGATCAAAGAAGGTCAAGCAGAAACTCAAAGGTAAGACACATATTATTTATATAAATACATATAGTTAACAAGCTTATGATGACTATTTCTTTATTCTTCAGAGTACTTCTGATATGTTTCATTAATGATTCTGAAGGTGTTAGTTTATGTGTGTTTTCTCTCTAAAGTACTGAATTATGGAAGAACTTTGCTCCTGTCTCTGCACCATGTGCAACCCCCCACAGAGCTCAGCGTGTGTCCTTCTCTTAATTACTCACACACACTCACACACTATTGTCTTCTGTTTGGAAAGGCTACTTTGTATTTGATTAGAAACAATAGATAACAATTGTGTAAAAACATGACTCAGAAATTTAATTTCTAATAAAAAGAACTCAACATAACTAAAAGCATTTTTACATCACATTCTTAGAAAAAAAATAACAAAATTAACCCCAATTTATAAAACTGAATAAAAATTAATATAAAAGATGACTAATATGTATTTCAAAATAAAGTTAGGATAGTAAATTATAGATTATATTTTATAAAGATAAATACAACATTTTCACGTTCTATAAATCTTTTTTTTAGCGTAAAATGAACCCTTAATTCATTCTGTAAATGTTCATTGTTATAAAATAATTCATTTCAATTTTAAGTATTTTTGTTCATTCTTTGTACTTGAAGAATTAAATAAATCAGACCAATGTTTCATTTCAAATTTGCTCCATCCCACATTATGAACTTCAATCCTTGTGGGAGTGTATTTGGAACAAAATAATGTTACTGCACAATTAGTCAGGGAAGAATATGATGAAGAATAAAGTGTCATCCAAAAATGAAGAAAATGTATTTTTTATCTAGGACTGGTTAAGTCTGGATTCCCACCAATTAAAATGGATATTGAAGGCTGCTGTTCAATTGGCATGTTACTATCTTACATTTTAGTTTGGGTTTAATAGTACCAATGTGTTTTTTTATGTTTTCACATTCATACCCACATCAATTTTCTTTTGACCAAAATATTAAGCTGTCGTATTATCACGTCATTACACAAAACAAGATTTATTTATTGTTGAAATGTAAAAAATCATTGCTCAGGAACTTTATTCTATTCTATTATAAGTATATTAATGAGAACTGGAGACTTTTGGATGCCATGGGTTGATCTGATTCTTGAAAGAACTTTTTCCAGAGAGGCTTCATGGTGGCCTCACAGCAAGGAAGTTGGAATTTGAGTCCCAAAGTAGGGACGAGGCATGAAACACTAGCCTTTCTGTGTGAAGTTTCTATGTTCTCTGCATGAATGCGAGGGTTTTCTCCTGGTACTTTGGTTTCCTCTCACCCTCCAAAAACATCCATGTTAGGTTGATTGGCTGCAATAAAACTGCCCTCAGGAATAAGTGTGTATGTGCATGGATGCTTGTCTGTGTGTGTGGTCCTGCAACAGACTGGTGACTTGTTTGAGGTGTTTTCAGCCTCATGCCTGAAATCAGGCATTAAGAAGAAACTAAACATGACATTTTAATAATCATCCACCACAAATATTTCCAAACATAAGTTTTCTTCCCACAAATACTTCACCCTCCTGTGATTTTGACTTGGCTTAATTTGAAGCAGAGTCACATGACTATCCCAGCAAAAGAACTTGATAAGACATCAGGAGGAAGAACGTGCGAGATTCAGAGACAGATACAGTCTGAATGCTGCTGTTTAAACACCATTAGGCTGCGCACGCATTAGGTCGACACATGGTTCTGAGCCCTGAAGCCATTTCCTACTTTAGACTTTATAACATTAGAGCGTTACATTATTGCTACACTTTACCTGAAGGGAGGCACTTACAGCTGTTTCCAAATGGATACCCTCACTCCTGCAGAGAGGAAAACCCACACAGGGAACAGTTAGATACTCTTAGATACAAATCGGGAGCAGTTAGATTACACCAAGAGACATTATTTAGATATGAAGCGTAGAAATAACCTTACAAAAAACCCTAAAATATCACTTTTAAAACAGCACATAGTTAGAATTAAATGAATGTTTTGAAAATCTATAAATTGTTGAACTTGTACTTTAGAAAATAATATTTCTTTAATAAAACATTGAATTTGAATGGGATCATAATTGTTTTTTAAAAAACTGTGTTTAGTGTGTGCACTAAATCAAATCAGGCTTAACCCAATCTACACAACTATTGTCCATAGACCATCCTTTTTTGTGAAAAAACAATAGTAAAAATCCAGTTGGGTAGAAAAAAAAAAGAAATCTCAATTAGACCCCTGTAAGTAAGGTTACAGGGAGAAGAAATAAAGGAGGTGGAAGATTTTAAGTACCTAGAATCAACAGTCCAGAGCAATGGAGAGTTTGGAAAAGAGGTGAAGAAGCATGTACAGGTAGGCTAGAACGGGTGGAGAAAAGTATCAGGTGTGATGTGTGACAGTATGAAGAGTTTCAGCTAAAATGAAAGGAAAAGTGTACAAAACTGTGGTGAGACTGGCCATGCTGTTTGGTCTAGAGACAGTGGCACTGAGGAAAAGACAAGAAACAGAGATGGAGGGAGCAGAGATGAAGATACTGAGCATCTCTCTGGGAGTGACCAGGATGGACAGGATCAGAAATGAGTATATCAGAGGAACAGCACATGCTAGAGGTTTTGGAGATGAAGTCAGAGAGGCCAGGCTGAGATGGTTTGAACATGTACAGGAGAGAGAGAGCGTACATTCTTTTTTCATACACATAAACAACCACGATTTGGGTTTTTTGACCATCCATTGCATCCTATTTTTTAAATCTTGTTGATTAAATAAGCTTTACCACAGACCAAGAAATGTAAAAGTCTGATGTCACTCATCTCCCTGACCGTCCTGAGAAAATACAGCCTCTGCCTCTGAAAGGTGACATAAATTCTCAGTGAACAACCATTCTTCCGCCCAGCTTATAAAGGTGGATAGCAAAACCATGGGATAATGGATTGTCTTGAAGCAGTGTGCAGGTAGAAAGAGGAGGACCCAATTGCAAACAGAAAACATGAATTATTTGAATTTGGCAGTTCACAAATACTGTGAAAAAAAAAAGCTGCAGTGGAATGGCAAGATGTTATTGTCAGAATAATAACATCTTGGTCAGCCAACCTCAGAGACCTGGCTGGAAGGGATTGTATGACCCGACAGAGAAGTCCGGGGGGATTGCCCTTAAATAGATGGCAGGGTCTACTGATGTGTGGGCATCAGGAATAAATCACAGGTGTCCCTAAACAGGGTAATGTGGAACATACAGGGCTCCCTCTGGCGACAGGAGAGGGGATCATGACAGTACCTCCTCACCGACTACCTCCAGGTGGTCAAGGATCTTGTGGCATGGCTTGACATGATGTGGATTGACTTTCATTGCATTTTAGGATTGTTTATTGTCCACAAGTGGAAAGAAATGTTTGACCATCCCTGGGTTAATCTGTTGTAGATGAGATTTTAGGGAACACGTGTTGGGAAAGAAGCACAAATGGGATCAGCTCAAATCCAGATGTGAGTCAGAAATCCAACTGGAGCCAGCCATCTAGGACAATATCCTATTGGTACACTATTGGGATTCAAATGTCTTCCTCCAGTGAAACTTTACCTGCTGCTGAGTGATACTCAAACATTATTTGTCGACATTAAAGGATTAGGTTGCATCTTATTTTCCAGATGTTAACATTGGAGTGTTTTGGTGTTCCATGCAGGGGGATCATACAGAACCCCTGAGAATGTCTCCATACTGTTTTGAAGTTTGACGGGAACCTAGTTCTTCATTTGCTCAGATTTTATTCTGTAGTTTTTATTTGCTGTGAGCTAACGGGAGAGGGGGACTGGAGGGTGTCACACAGTGAGTAAAGTAAATGAGCGTGAGTGGGTGCTTTGGTTGCTTTCATATGCTTTTCATCATTGCAGGAGAAAAAGTTGTTAGTTTGGTATTGACAGGTGATGAATTAAAGAAAACTTTTTGTTAAATCCAATTTAAACTCACATGAATAATTTCTAACATCGATGGATAAAAACAGATTTAATCTCCAAGTTTTTTTAAAATCCAGGAAAAGCCTTTTGGCTTCAAAAACATGGCTCATTTTTCTTTTACTAAGATGATGCATCCAATTAGTGTCTGATCTTAGAAAAGCATTCAGGGAAGTCGAAGAGATTTTACTGCCAACTTTACAGGTGAGGCTGAAATGATTGGAGCGGAAAATGAATCTTGGCTGAAGTTTTTTGTTTTTTAAGAGTCCCATTTTATGTGAGATTGCTGAGTCAGTTAAAGAAAGATAGAAGAATAAAAAAAAGAAAAAGAACATCTGAATTTCCATTTGGATGGGGTTCAAGATTTTCCAATAAAACTGCACATATGTTGAACATCCAGAAGTCTGTTTCAATAAAACTATGGATAGTAATAAAAATATCTGGTATTTTTAAAAGCCTATCCAATTATGTTTATCCTTCATCTAAACTAGTTCCTTGCTGAAATAAATAGAGCTAGAGGTGGTGCATTTTGGGGGGTTTCATTGGTGGATTAAATCACATTTCAGTACTGTGTAGAGAGTTTAGTATTCCTGAATGGACTGTGTAACGGGATAGCTCCGAGCCTCTTCTCCAGCTTCCCGAGCTTGAAAAGAAGACATCCATCCATATATTCCTAAACTGCTTAGTCCTGAACGGGATTGCAAAGGATACCTTCAATTCCCAGCCTCACTCCAGTCAGGGCTTGAGAATAAATGACTTTGATCCTGAAAATGCATGGAAAAAATGTGTTAAATGGAAAGAACAGAGAGAAAAGATGGAGTAACCTCTCTTAGCTGAGCAAAAGGAAATATGGCAAGTTACACATGCACAATGCTGAATTCATAAGTGTTTATTTTCCCACACATTTTCCCATCATTCTGATCCTTTACTATTTTATGTCTTTTTCCAGCACAATGTAAGAGAGATAAAAACTTTTTGAATTGTACTGTGCTTAAAATATACCATACAAATAAACTCACTGATAAAAATAAAAAAAATCTATTGAAATGTGTACAGCAGCTAATCAAAGACCACAATCCCAAGATCAAGTTTCACCAGTGCTATATCTGGAACGAGGGTTCTTTGCTGCATGCGAGTGCTCAATAAAATCAAGCAAAGAGAAGAAAAACTCATCTCATGGATATTGTATTTGGAACACTATAAATAGATGTCTGGTATGACAGTTTGCACAAAGAAAAGAGATTATTTTTCATTTTGCTGTTACTCAAACTCTCATTGAGAATAAAGCTGCTCTCACATAACTGAAGCTGAAGAACAGAGACCATATCAAGAAGCAGTTATTGTTGAAAAAGCCCAGTAACAAGAAATATGGAACAGGTTGAAACAAGTACAGAAAACTGATATGATGAGGCAGATAGAAATCTACCACTTTATTTATACCCAGGGAAATAAAAAAATGTTAGACAATTGGTCATTCGATGCAAAGAACATCGATAAAAGATAATTGCAAGCTATAAAGAATATTTCAAGATCCATAGACACCTTTATAAAAGATGTTTATTTTTTTTCCAGTCGTGAGCGATCTGATGACACATAAAGGTTTCTGAGGAACATCTCAATAATAGGAGCAGCATCTGTTTCTTTTTAGCTTCTTTTGCTCCTTATTTATTTATTGCAGACGTAATTGTAAAATAAAAAGAAGGATTTGCTGCTGAGTGTGAAGCGTGAAGGATGGGAATCAGCCCATCCAAATCTGAGACTATAGTCCTCGCCTGGAAAAGGGTGGAGTGTCATCTGTAGGTCAGAGACAGGCTCCTGCCCCAAGTGGAGGAGTTTAAGTATCTTAGGGTGGGGTTCTCGGGTGGGAGAAGGATGTGATGGGAGATCGACAGACGGATCGGTGCGGCATCCGCGATATTCAGGAAATTGTATCGGTCCGTTGTGGTGAAGAAAAAGTTGAGCCGAAAAGCAAAGCTCTCGATTTACCAATCGATCTACATTCCTACCCTCACCTATGGTCACCAGCTGTGGGTGGTGATTGAAAGAACGAGAGATTGCGGATGCAATCAGCCAAAAATGAGCTTCCCCTGCAGGGTGGCTGGGCTCTTACTCAGAGCTAGGTTAAGGAGCTCTGCCATCAGAGAGGAGCTTAGAGTAGAGCCGTTGCTCCTCTGGGTTGGCTCCTGAGTGCCTCGATTGGGAGGTGCAGCGGGAGGAGACCCAGATGTAGGCCCTGAACTCACCGGAGAGACTATGTCTTGCAGCCCGGGTGAGAGAACCCTTGGCTTGCTGTCTGAAGCTGTTGCCCCCTTGGCCCGGCCACGGATAAGTGGAAGACAATGGAACGGAAGATAAGGAGTTCATAGCTACTACAAAGAATCATTTTTTAAAATATTGTCATTGACGTTCATCTGTTTTTGCTTCAATCTTGCACTTTAAATTTGTGTGGGAAATTTCTCCAAAAAAAAAAAACAGATGAGAAAAAGTCAGTTTTAACTATTTGGCAACACACATGATTAGTTTTAAATAGAAGGGCTCATTTTAAGTTATTTAATACATGGATGTACAGAAAAATAGAAAACCCCAATGTTTGATAAAACTGATCACAGCATCCAGATTTGTTTTTGAGTAAAAAAACACTGTAATGTAGAGTTAATGTAATGCTGCTGAGTAGGATGAATGAGGTTTATTTCTGGTTTCTATAATGAACATTTCTGCTTTTTGTGTTTCTCTGAGAAGTCATGCTGAGACACAGAAGGAGACCAACAAAAAACCCACAGTGACTTTAAAAGATCCCAGTTTTAATTTGTCTGACTCTTACTGTTTCTGCTTGCCTTCCAGTGGAAATACATCATTAAGCAGCAGTTTGAAAGAGACGAAAGACGACAGGAAATAAAACTTTCATGTTCACAAAATAATTTCTAAAGAGAGAAAGACAAAAAAAACTTTGTCATCATCGTGATCTCAGACATTCACAAACTGAGGAGGATGATGCTCTCCCACTCGCACAGCCAGACATCTCCATCCATGAATAAATTACAATTTAGGAGGGGATTAAAATCAGAAACTCTTTACTTATTCATTTGTTTTATTCAACCATTGTTAGAGGGCTTTGAATTTAATTTGATAAACAGAGCTAATTTGGAGACGGTGGCCGCGTGGTTAGCGCGTTCGCCCGCGGACCGGAAGGTCGCGGGTTCGCGTCCCACGGAGAGCACGTCTAGGGTCCTTGGAGAAGACACCTAACCCCCGCTTCTCCCACCATTGGCGCCGTTGAAGGGCAGCCTGCTGCGGTGTAAGGAGTGCAGCAAACAAATTTCCCCGGTGAGGGATGAATAGAGTAATTCAAAATAAACAAAAAAAAAAAAAAAATAATAATAATTTGATCCGAGTTTACATGACATTTTGAATTTAATGATGACTTTTACTTTTTTCTTTAATATAAAAGAATAATTGTTATTGTTGAGACACAAAGAATGTAGTGTACCTTGGAAATACATTTAAGAATTTGTTTTGCAATCCCAACTGCCGGTAATTCCATGAGTGTTTACTTTATAAACAAGATCAGTATAAATTTTTTCCATTTCCACATAAAACTTTATCATCCACTTCTTTGACACAAAACATTTGAACATAATCACTTAAACTTTGCTTTAATCTTTTTTATTAGATAAAACTTTGGAACATAAAATATTTGACATGCATTTGTATGGCTGTCCTTGGATTTTCTGAATCTCCACAATGTGTCGATGGAGCCTGTCTTAGCAAGTTTTAGACAAAACGCCGAGTACACCCAAGACAACTTGTTATGATGTGAGGTATGGAAGGAGCGGGACCGAAATGCAGGACAACAAAACAGGATTTATTAGCCAAAAGTCCATTTAAGCTGTAAAGCAAAGGACACAGGATTAACTCAGGACCAAAAGTTCAAATAATATGACAGAGTTCAAGGATGCAACTTATGGTCAGACAGCTAGGTAGGGATGGCCAGCTCGAGCAGCCCTACTCGAGTAGTATCGAGCAGAATGAAAAAAAAGTCCCGCGAGTTTTGCTTCGAGCAGGGCAAGCAAACCTTCCAACCACGTGACCAGAGCTCGGAGTCTGCTCGTACCTGAGAACAGGTGTCGAGTAGCTCGCTGGTGATTCGAACTGGGCGGAGTTGTTCAATCAGCAGGAAGATATAAAAGAGATTCATTCAGGAAATGTGGGCAGAAGAACAGAAAGAAGAGATTCTTCTACATCCAGGTAAGCTATGACAAACTTTATTTAATTTATATTTATTTTTCTGGTGTTAAAATCCATTCTGCTTTATTAGTCACAACCGGGATCCTCTTCTACAGAGGATCTTCTGGACAGCCGGGTTGGTGCTTCTGATCAGCAACATGACCTCATCTTATATGGCTTTATAAACTAAATTCATTTTTCTTTTTAGGTGAAACCCAGCGAATAAATTGCGACGGTGGAGGTCCAGCGATATCTGGCAGAGCCCTATCTCTCCAGAGGTGAAGACCCGCTCCAGTACTGGGCATCCAGAGAAGCTGTGTTATCCCAATTTGTATAAACTGGCCAAGTACTATCTCCATATGCCAGCAACCTCGGTGCCCTGCGAGCGGTGCCCTGCGAGGGTCTTCTCCAAAGCTGGAGAGGTTGTAAACTAAAAGGGGAGCAGACTGAAGCCTAACCTCGTGGAAAAAATTCTATATTTAAATAAAATTTCTGAATAGAACATTTGTTTGAGTTTGTCTTATTTCATTTTTTTTTCCTAATAATGGGATTGTTTTCGTTGTGTGGGTGGGCGCCACAAAGTCGTGCTCACATTTACCCCAAAGTGTCTGCTTCTGTAATCACTAGTTAGTGAATGTTGGTCTGCAGTTTTTTTCATACTTTACTAAGTTTTTCAGTCCTCTGAGGGACTGGTTCCCAACCTTTTCTGCACCTCAGACTGGTTTAGTGTCTGACATTATTCCACGGACTGGTCTAAAGGTGTAGCAGAAAAACTAAAGACCAGCCTGAAAAACTGGCTTTTTAAGCAATAATAAACTTAATTCCACTTTGTCTTCAAGAGAAAATGTATTAGCAGCGTCTTTATAACGTGGAAACGTTCTCTCTTCTCGAACGCACTCTGGTTGTTATGGTAACGGTAAATATACCTTCAAAATAAAGGACATCACAAAGTGAATAAAAATGCTAGTTGGATTATTCAGTGAGACTAGTTGTGAGTTTGTTTTGCTGGAACCAGACAGTCCCATCTTGACCTGAAGAGTGTTCTCATTTTACTAGAGTTAGAGGTTTAAATTTAATGGAATGATGTATCAATGGTGAGTCATTGACGGACGTAAGGAAGAAAATCCGGTGACTTTTCAAATTAAAACATCTTTATCTCGAAGATGAAATATGGAATAAAAACCAAATGGAAATAATGGAAGTTATTTCTTCTGTCTGTGCGGCCCGGTACCGGTCCGCGGCCCGGTGGTTTGGGACCACTGAACAAAGGCTCAGTTCTCTTTAATGATTCATATTGATGACAGGAGCGCGCGGTGTGGTCAGTCTGTGCTTTATTAAACAGTTAATCATAATTTAAATGAGCAGAGTGGAATATTTCTTTTTCTTTTATTTGTTTTGGGAGAGTAAAATTTAAAATAACATACAGTATCGACATAACTACTGTATGATACCGGTGAAAAAATATTAGCAAAGACTAGGAAGCAGAAAACCTCGCGGAATCTTAATCATTTTTCTAATGACTTGAGACTTGGAGCGTATTATTCATCTTTCTTTTTTTCTATTGGATTTTTGTTGACATCCCGCACCCTGCAGATGGAGCTCTTTGTGAGCTCGAAAGATTCGAATCTTTGGGTCTATTTTAGGAAATTGGTTCGAAATTACTCGATGGTTCATGGGGCTTCGGATTTACCATCCCTACAGCTAGGAAAACCCTGGCTGGAAGGGATGGTGAAAATGATAGTGGTGATGACAATGACCCAACAAAGACATCTAGAGTGATTGCCTTTAAATAGGCACCAGGATCCACAAGTGTGTGTCATCAGACTAATCGCCCTCAGGTGTCCATAATCAGGGTGATTAGGGAAGGTCCAGGGCTCCTGGTGGCAGGGGAGAGGATCATGACACAACTGGCATGTTTCATCAGTACCTTATGAGAAAGTCATGTAATATATAAAGTTACAGTCAGTATTCATTCATTCATAAAATTTCTAAACTTTTGGTCCGACACTGGGTCATAACCAAAAGGCAGGGTACACCCAAGACAGGTCACCAGTCTGTTGCAGGTCCATAAATACAAGAAACAGATGAGTTGCATGAATAACTCTATGTGATATTTTAGTGACAGTTTGGTTTCTGTTTGAATCCTGATGAAGGAATCACCATGGTGAAGGAGTGTCTACCCAGCTGGGTCCACCAGGACTCTGATGAAGGTCTGGTCCATGTGAATGTTGGAGGACTCAAACGAAGCCTTTGTTCCAGTACGCTGAAGAAATTCCCAGACACCAGACTGGGCAAACTGCTGGCGTGTGATTCAGAGGAAGATATACTGCAGGTAAAACAACTGGTCAAAGATGAATTACTTTGTATATCTGGAGTTGGTTACTGGTCTATATTTTCTATTGTCCGTTCTTTTCAATCTTTTTAAAGTTGGTTTTCCCTTCTTGTGTTTCATGACCTGGTAGGTTTGTGATGACTACGATGTGCAGCAGAAGGAGTTTTACTTTGACCGGAATCCTGGCCTGTTTCCCTACGTCCTCCACTTTTACCAGACTGGGAAACTTCATGTTATGGAGGAGCTTTGTGTTTTCTCTTTCAGGTGCTGCCATCACAATCTTATAACCTATAACATGTACTGTTCCTCCTTCTGACACATATTTAATGTTTAAATGAGAAGCTGAGTAGTTGAGTACAAGCATGTAAACTTTGAAGTTCTTTTAATTCTTTGTGTGTGTTAATAAGGCAGCAATCGTATTTGAATATCTATGCTAGAAATCAAAATCCAAAATCATCCTTGGTGGGTTGTTGGATGAAGTTGTGTATTATTTTTGGGTGAGGTAGGGGGTCCCCTTCCATTTAGCTGGAGAGTAACTGTTCTAAACTCATCCCAATTTCTGTTTTCTAACCAGTCAGGAGATAGAGTACTGGGGCATCAATGAGTTCTTCTTGGATACCTGCTGTAGTTATCGTTACCACGACCGCAAGCTGGAGAGCAGCCGACATCGCAGCTGGGATGACGAGAGCGACGCCAGCAGTATAGATACATCCGTCGACGAGATATCAGACTTAAACAAGTGCGATGGAGTGGTGATCATCTAACAAAGACATATTTTCATTGTGTCTTTTTTTTTTTTTATGGTGCAAGATCATTTTTTTCCCTCTATCCTCATAGAGACATTCAGCATTTCCAAGAGATGCGTTATGGGAATATTAGGAAGTGCCTGTGGCTGACCTTGGAGAACCCCGGGTACTCCATACCCAGCAAGCTCTTCAGTCTGCTCTCTATCGGAGTGGTCATCACATCCATTGCCACCATGTGTATTCACAGCATCCCAGAGTATCAGGTTGGTTATTTTCAGACTGAAGGACTCCACAGAGTTAGTGGAAAGTGATTTGAATTTCTAACAGTATTTCTTTAAGGTCTTTTAAAAACTATGATACGATATAACTTGATAGAATGCAACATGATATTAAATGAATCAATACTAAATTATTTAATATGGGAGATGCTGCAAAATACCGAAAAGATACAATATGCTATGATGAATGTAAATATCTGCAACAGACTGGCGACCTGTTCGGGGTGTACCCTGCCCCTCGCCTTGAATCAGCCGGGATGGGCTCCAGCACCCTCCGGATGCCCAAAAAGAAGACATTCAGAATTATTTTTTTAAAAATACATAATTATTGCACCCATTGCTCCTCCGGGTCGGGAAAAGCCAGATGGGTGGTTCAGACATCTGATCAGAAGCCTCCTTAACGCCTCGCTGGTAAGGTGTTTCGGGCTTGTCCCACCGTGAGGAGACCTAGAGGCAGGCTTCGGACCCGCTGGAGACATTTTGTCTAACAGCTGGCCGGGGAATGCTTCGGGATAATCCTGGGTGAACTGGAGGATGACCAGTTCTCCTCCAGTTCATCAAGCAGCAGACATCAGCTTCTTGATGTCTGCAGCTGAGGTGAGAGAAGCCTGGGCTTCACGTCTGAGCCAGTTGTTCCTGTGACCCAGCCCGAATAAGCAGAAGACAACAAGAAAGACAACAAAAACGAAAATAATTAAACCTGTCTACTTTTAATCCAGACCTTTGACGAAGACGGGAAACTTTTGGAGGATCCAACCATGCAGGTTCTGGAGATATTCTGCACCTGTTGGTTCACCTTTGAGGTGAGAGGATAGGTGGATCTTCAAGGCAGCAAAGACAAATTTGCATTTGAAGAACAAACTCTGAGTATCTCTGATCTCTTTGAGGTTGTGACACGGCTGCTGCTTGCACCAAACAGGAAGAAGTTCTTTCATCACCCACTAAACATTATCGACATGGTGTCTGTGGTTCCCATCTACATCACGCTGATCTTTGACTTAACTTTGGGATCAGAATCTGAACTTGGGGACTTGGGGCGACTGATACAGGTCAGTAATAGAAAGATTTCTAAAATTCAGTTTTTTTATAAAGTTTTACGTTTTCATCTTTCATTGTTTCAGCTGATACTAATGTAACAAATTTAAAAAAATGTATTTAGGTTTTCAGGTTGATGAGGATCTTCAGAGTTTTGAAACTGGCCAGACACTCCACAGGCCTCCGCTCGCTTGGAGCAACACTACGGGTAAGTCTGTAAAAGTTTGGAGATTGATAACGTTTGTGGACTACTTGATGCAACCAGCCGGAAATAAAGCAAAGCATAAACAAGGATGGAAAGATAAAATACAAGTATAAAGTTTACCTGCATGTAAATTAATTTTATTCCGTTTGTATAACTAAATGTGCAGGATGTCAAGATAAGTGTCGTTCACAGAAAGCACGTACGGGTAGTAAACTTTTCAATTTCCAGCTCACTCAGGAGGATTTCTGGCAAAAGTGATGATCGTCAAAGATCTATTTTATCATTTGTTTCAAAGACCGTCCCTTTTCTTCGCGCTAAGCAGGCCATCACAGACAAGTGTGTTAGGGGTCCGATAGTGTGATTTTTTTTTTATTATTTTTTTTTTTTTTCATTAAAAAAGTGTTCTTGAAAACGTTCCTGTTCATAAGTAACCCTCCCCCTCACGAGTCCTCACGAATAATAATGTCATTTCAAGCTTGTTTCAGGCTCGGGCCCGTAAATCACGTTGATTGGTCGGGCTCGGGCCGGGTCGGGTTTAATATCCGCGGGCTCGGGTTGGGTCGGGCTGGATTTTTTTAGGCCCGATCCCACCTCTGGGACTAGAGGAAGACCAAAGAGGAGGTTCATGGATACAGTGAAGGAAGACATGAAGATGGTTGGTGTGACCAAAGAAGATGCAGCAGATAGGGTTAGATGGAAGAAACTGACTTGCTGTGGCGACCACTGAAGGGAAATGCCGAAAGAAGAAGGTAATATATCATAAACACAATTCTCAAATTAAAATTGCAAAAGTGTAAAGATGCAGAAAATGGAAATTTTGCAGGGGCAGCCTGTTCTAGCAAGGAAGCTTGGGGTAGTCAGGGACACCATGGAAACACTACCAGATAAAGACATTTTAAATATACGTATACTGTACAACTTCACATTTTAAAGTGTTTCGTGTGGTTAACAAGAGGTTTCTGCCACCATGTCATCTGACACTTGTGATTCACCAAGAACACAGTTGTGTGGTTTAATGAGAAAATTGCTGGCAAGTTTAAAAAAAAATTGTTTGTAAAATTTGAATTAAATCAGAACAGATGAAAAGCATAGTCTAATAAACATTTCAAAGCATTCAACTTTAACTTTTTTTTTTTATCCTATTCTTTGTTATGTAGGGTGAACATTTTGGTTTAATATTTTTTTATTCTTGTTTTTTATTTATTCTCCAGTCCACTTGATGGATATTCTCTGTTTCATATGAAGAGAAGAAAAGCAGATATATCTCAAGTCAGCTCTGAGTAGAGTCTCTTGGGAAGTGGATCAGTTACACTAGTGTGAAGGTTAGAAAAGAGTCTGTTACCACAATCTACTCCTCCTGGGATTCATTACATCTGCAGCAGCGCATGTTGGAGTGTCACGTCATGTCCACTCAAACATAGAGAACAGGATTAAATGTGCAGAAAAACATCATTATACATCATGTGTAATTTGAAGAGGAGGTTATCGGCTGCAATAAGCATCAGGTTTTCAGAGAAAATACAAAAGCTACAATCCATCACTGGTATGAGTTACATGTTGAAGCCGGTTAGGTTCCTCTGCTGAATGTAATCTAAAAATACACTTCCTAAACAGGAAACCGATTGAGTTTAAAGCCCACTCATTGAAAACAAGTCCTAACTTAAAACGAGATGTAAAGCAGGGCTTTACCTTCAGACAGAGGCTGCAGCACCATGGTCTCCCTACATCACCACAGCTTGGAGATTTGTACAAGAACAGACTCACTGTGTGCAAAATTAAATATTAATACAAAATAGAAATGGAAACAGAACTCTGATTTGTTTAACATCGCCAACCATAAAAGAACATTTGATTCTCCAGCAGTATTATATCATCTACAAATAAATGGCAGCGGAATTATTTAATTAGCCGGCTGCTGCAGTTTTCTGTTTATCTGGAAAATACATCAGAATTATGAAAAAAATATACACAATTGCTGCACCCGTTGCTCCTCCGGATTGAGAGAAGCCAGATGGAGTGGTTCAGTCATCTGGTCAACACAACCAAAAAATTGTTGTTTCTATCTTGGGCCAAAAATACATTGTGTCAAGTGTCACCGAAGAGTTAAAGACATCAATATTTCTTCTTTTTTTTTTAAATCTAAGAATGTTTAAGTTACAGCTTTGCATCTAAAGGTTGTTCATCCTCAATAGATATTTAAGCCATTATTATTGTTTTTCAGCTATGATATCTGGCAGCTTTATTTTATTGTTTGCTGCTCTGGACTGGAAAACAATCTCCCCCATTTCCTCTGCAGGTGATGCTTTCTAACGAGTTGCTGTTTTCTCTGCAGCATAGTTACCGGGAAGTGGGCATACTGCTTCTCTATTTGGCTGTGGGAGTGTCTGTGTTCTCTGGGATCGTTTACACGGCTGAGTGTGAGGAGGTAAAGAATGACTGATGTCTGTTTAAATCACAAATACACACTCTATCCAGCCTAAGGTATATATGCTTCATAAAAAAGCAACATGAGCCACTGATTTTAGGTCTGAAAGCTATAAAATTATTTAAAATAATCTCAATGCAGAAATATCCTTATTTCACACAACTTATTTTTGAATGTATTGTTTTTCAGGTTTATTTGTGAAACTTTTCTATTGGGTGTGTTTTCTGCAGGATGTGGGTCTGGACACCATCCCTGCCTGCTGGTGGTGGGGCACAGTGAGCATGACCACGGTTGGTTTTGGAGACGTGGTGCCCGTAACGGTAGCTGGGAAGCTAGCAGCTAGTGGCTGCATCCTTGGTGGCACCCTAGTGGTGGCCCTCCCCATCACCATCATCTTCAACAAGTTCTCCCACTTCTACCGGCGACAGAAAGCTCTGGAGGCGTCAGTGAGGAACAACAACAATAAGAGGATGAGGATGAGCAAGACGGAGGAGGATGAAGGAGGAGAATCAGATGAAGATAGCTGCTGTCTGGATGACGATGACATTAATGAAATCGAGGAGGATGATATTGATTATGAAGATGAAGGAGGGGTGATTAACTACAGTTTTGTGGAGCATCCTTCATGTATCTCTGGAACAAGGAAGAAGGAGATGTTTCAGCTGTGAAGATCGGCTCCTAAATGAACATTGGTCCATCAGGTCCACCTCACAGTGAGGACTGGAAAAAAAAGACACAATCAAAAAGATGTAGCAGTCAAGAGAGGATTTTAGACTTTTATTAAAGACCAACATGATGCACTGAAGATTATTCAGAGGGAAGAAAGTGAACTACATCGAAATTACTTCAAAGGATTTCACACAGCAATTAAACTGAAGTTAATCAACGCAATTAACTGAGCTAAATAGAGCCAAGACATCCTGGGTCTCCATGAGGTTTCTTCTAATATAGGTCTAAAGTGACATAATTCATGTTTGTAGGATATACTGTACTTAGCAGATGGGCTTCATCCAGACAAGAGGAGTGGTTCAATTAGAATATCAGTGAAATGTGACTATAGTTGTTAAATAAATATAAAACTCTATTGGTAGTCATAAAACTGCAGCTCAGTCTAAAAACATCTAATTTGCTTTGTTAAAGAAAAATTTAATGAGTTATTTGATAAACTGAAGGTTATAAAGTAGCTCGAATCACATTAGTTGCAGGAATATTGTGATTTACAGGGTCCGAAATGCATGAACGTCTTGATGTCTCTAAGACTTGTGAACATGAAGCAAATCCTACAATAGACTGAAGACTTGCCTTGCAGTTTTATTTGGACTTTTTTATTTGCTTGTGATAGCTGCACTGGTGGCATCAGGCCAGAAAAATCATTTACAAGATGAGTTTGTGAAATATCAGGAGACTTGTTTCAATAAAAATGCATCAACCAGTCAACCTGTCATTTTATATATTCACTAATTAGTTGATGAGCCGAGCAAGTGCTCGTACATCAGAATATATTTATCCCTAAAAAGATCGAGTTTCTTCAGTCACAATTTTTATGTGATAAACATTCATCTGGAACTTTTAGAGATTAAATAAATTTGATGTCAGCCAATCAAATAAAACATCTAAAAAACACTTCAGTTAAAGTGTTTCGAACAGAAAGCTGTATCCATGAACAAATGTACTGAGTGGTTACAGAGAAAAAAAAACATGCCACGTCAGCAAAATATGTGCAAACTCTTGATGGAAGAGGTCAGCTACACACGCTTCTCAAAATGTTTGGAAGATGGGATAAACCAAATATCTTACTATAAAAGAAGCGTTCAAAATCCCTTTCATTGGAAATAAGGAACTAAGTTAAACTCCTGAAAGACAATTCACACTATAATCCCGCCTCGAGCAAATTTTACACTTGGTACAATACAGTCCGACGAGCGCTGGTGTCTTGGGAACTATCAGACTTAGACTAGTCCCTCAGGTTGCCCCATAGGACTGTGGTAGTGTTCTTTACACCAATGCATATCTCTTAGTGATGGATGGTGCTGGTTGCTATAGAAACCCACTCTATGAAGCTCAATGCTGAGTTATCACAAAGACCACAAGAAGTTTGCAGGTTTGTAAGCACTAACTTTGCAGAAACTTTGAAACACTCCAAACTGTTAGGAGTGGATCAACAGAGACCAAGGAAGAGTCAGAAAAACCGTACCGGTATTTGCTCAGCAAGGGTAGCAGAACTCATTGCAGAGTGACCAAACAGTGAGCTAAGTCCAGACAGCATTGTCCGAAGAGATCAAGTTTTTTGGACAAGAACACTGGCGTAGCTGCTGCCATTCCAAACATTTTTATATGCAGATATTAGTCAACTGCAGAAAGTTTAGAAACTAGAAATATCAGCACTGGATCATGCTTCTTCTCCTTCTTCTCCTCTCTCCTGCTCCATGTGCCATATGTTTAGTGAGGATCCTGGCTCCCTTAGTGAGGATAGTGACAGGTGTGTAAAGTGTAGCCTTGTCTTAGATTTGGAAGCCAGGTTAGAGGAGTTAGAAACGCGGCTGCGCACGAAAGATGCTAAGGTAGCTAGCCAGGTTGTTACTAGGAGTGTCAGCCGCACGCAGCTAGCTTCAACCCCAGCACCTCCTCTGCAGCCGGGGAATAGACAGGATGGGTTTGTACCGGTGAAGAATAAGAAGCATTTTTCTGAACGCACTTCCTTAGAGCACCCAAGGCTCCACATGTCAAATAGGTTCTCTCCCCTCAGCGACGCACCCGCTGAACCATCAACTCTGGTTATTGGCTCCTCTATAGTCAGACATGTGGAGCTCCCAGCGGCGACAGTCAGGGGGCCAGAGTTGGTGACATCGAGGGAAACCTTAGGATGTTAGCCCAGAGTAAGTCTAGATTCCGTCGAGTCGTGATCCACGCGGGTGGTAACGACGCCAGACGGAGACAGTCAGAGGTTCTCAAATCAAACGTAGAGTCGGTGTGTAAGTTAGCTAAGTCGATGTCACACACTGTAATTTTCTCTGGTCCCCTGCCGAACTTAGTCAATGATGAAATGTATAGTCGCTTTTCATCATTCAACCGCTGGTTAGCTAGATGGTGCCCAGAGAACGGCATTGGTTTTATAGATAACTGGAGTGCGTTCTGGGGGAAGCCTGGTCTCATGCGGAGAGATGGTATCCATCCCACTTTGGAAGGTGCCGCTCTTCTTTCTAGGAACATTCGTGACAGCCTTAGTCGTTCAACCTGACAATCCAGAGACGAGACCCAGGCACAGAGCTGTAGTTTAAAACTCTCCTCTGAGCTTCCTTCTGCGCTGGTGCAAACCCAACACAGGCTTAGCTCAGCAGGACCTAGCTTTAGCTTATACACAGAAAGACAAGTGAAAGGAGTGAGACCCAGAAACTTAAAAGTGATAACCACCAACAGTCTCAGTAACAATGAGCAGAATTATGATATAGTTAAATGTGGCCTACTGAACATCAGATCAATTTCTTCAAAGTCCCTTCTAGTCAATGAACTAGTTAGTGATAACAAACTTAGTCTACTAGCGCTAACTGAAACTTGGCTACGACAAGATGACTATGTAAGGCTAAATGAAGCAACGCCTCCAAGTCACAATAACTACCTAAAATCCAGAAGCTCTGGGAAAGGTGGTGGTTTAGCAGTAATATCACAGTCTAGCTTACTTCTTACCCCTAAAATAAAATACACATATAATTCCTTTGAAAGTATCGTACTATCTATTAACCAGCAAAACCGGAAAAAACAAAAAGCAATTTTATTTATAATTGTCTACCGTCCGCCAGGACCTTATTCAGAATTTTTAACCGAGTTCTCTGATTTTCTGTCCAGTGTAGTTTTAGATTCTGATAAAATAGTGATAGTAGGAGATTTTAATATTCACGTTGATGACTCTAGCGATTGCTTAGGAAATGCTTTCACTGCTTTACTAGATCATGTTGGTTTCGCACAAAATGTAAATGAACCTACTCACTGTCACAAACACACATTGGACCTAGTTCTAACCTATGGTGTAGAGATTAGTCAGCTTAGCGTCTTTCCTCATAACCCTGTACTTTCAGACCATTTTCTAATTACGTTTCAGTTTTTATTAAAAAATGTGTCTGCCCCAATGAAAAAAACACAACTTAGAAGAACGTTATCTGAGCGATCTGTGTCTGAGTTTAAATGTCAAATTCAGCCAATACTTAGTACCATATTAAATGAATTTACTGACAATACCTCTTGCAGCTCTAGTCGCAGTATTCATGACCAGTATGTCGATTGTGCTTTCCAAAGTCTTAGAGACTCACTAGATTCTGTCGCGCCTTTAAATTCCAAAGTTATTAGACGGGACCGAGTGCCACCTTGGTTTAACTCTGATACACGCTCTCTTAAACAAGAAACCCGTAAGCTAGAAAAAGAATGGCGGCGTTCTGGATCAGAGCAATCTCGGAACGCCTGGAAACGTAGCCTCCTAGATTATAAAAAATCTTTGCGTAAAGCTAGAAACCAGTACTATTCAACTTTAATAGCGGAGAATGAAAATAATCCTAGATTTCTTTTTAGCACTATAGCTAGGCTGACCAGCAGTAACAACACAATAGAGCCTTCTATCCCAGTTACTCTAAGCTGTGAGGATTTTCTTACATTTTTTAATGATAAAATCTCAAATATAAGGCATAAACTGAATGAACTTATTCCTACAATTAGTCCAGAGCAGGCTGAAGCTGCAGAAATGAAAGCTTCTCTAAAAACTTCTGTAACATTAGATTGTTTCACTGCTATAGACCAAACTGAGCTAACAGATGTTATTACATGCTCCAAAACATCAACCTGTCTTTTAGATCCAATTCCAACCAAGCTTTTCAAAGAAACGCTACCTGTAATTAACAAACCTATTTTAACTATAATAAATTCATCCCTAGAAACAGGATATGTACCACAGTTATTTAAGCATGCAGTTATTAAACCGCTTCTAAAAAAGACCAATTTAGATCCCAGCATTCTGGCCAACTATAGACCAATATCAAATTTACCTTTTATGTCCAAAATTCTAGAAAGAGTTGTAGTTAAGCAGCTGAACCGTCACCTGCAGGAAAATAGTCTTTTTGAAGAATTTCAATCAGGGTTTAGATCACACCACAGCACAGAAACTGCGCTAGTTAGAGTGACAAATGACCTTTTCTTAGCCAAAGAAAAGGGACTGGTTTCAATCGTAGTTCTCTTGGACCTTAGTGCAGCCTTTGACACAATTGACCACAGCATTTTACTTCAAAGATTAGAATATGACTTAGGGATCAGAGGAGCAGCTCTTCAATGGTTTAAATCTTATTTATCTGATAGATACCAGTTTGTTCATGTAAATGATCAGTCCTCTACTTCTACCAAAGTTAGTTCTGGTGTGCCTCAGGGCTCAGTTCTTGGACCTATTCTGTTCATGCTCTACATGCTGCCTCTGGGAAACATAATCAGAAAACACAGTATTAATTTTCACTGTTACGCAGATGATACACAATTGTACTTATCAGTCAAACCTGACCAGAGTGACCATATAGAAAAACTTAATACCTGTATCAGGGACATAAAGACTTGGATGACAATCAATTATCTCCTTTTAAACTCAGATAAGACTGAAGTTATTGTAGTAGGTCCTAAAAATCTGAGAGATGTTTTTACTGACCAAGCAGTCTTCTTCGACGAAGTAACTGTGGCCTCTGACCTCACCGTTAGAAACCTAGGAGTTTTATTTGATCCAGATTTATCATTTAAAGCTCACATAGCACAGACTGGTAAAACTGCATTCTTTCACCTTCGCAACATTTCTAGAATCCGAAATATCTTATGTAAAAGTGATGCTGAAAAACTCATCCATGCATTTGTTACATCGAGATTGGATTATTGTAACGCTTTGCTCGTAGCATGCCCTAAGTCTTCCCTAAAAAGTCTTCAGCTGGTTCAAAATGCAGCAGCAAGACTATTAGCAGGAACTCATAGAAGAGATCATATTACTCCCGTGCTAGCGTCTCTCCATTGGCTTCCTATTGAGTTTAGGATCAAGTTTAAAATCATCTTACTAACCTACAAGGCCCTAAACGGCATGGCTCCATCTTACATTAGTGAACTTATAGTACCTTATCAACCAAGCAGAACACTCCGCTCACAAAATGCAGGGCTGTTGCTGGTTCCTAGGATTTCTAAAAGTACAGTTGGAGGTAGAGCCTTTAGCTACCAAGCTCCAGTTTTATGGAATAAGCTCCCAGCTCAAGTGAGAGAGGCAGACAGTGTTCCTACATTTAAAGGGAGGCTTAAAGCATTCCTGTTTGAACAAGCTTATCAACAGGCCAGATAGAAACAGATTCAATTAGCTGATATAATTAATAGTTGGCTGCTAGATAGTAAAAGCTGGGGAAAGTATGGTACATTGGGGTTCTGTCCTCTAATTCTATCTACTATTCTCTGCCAGACTGTCTTGGCTCTTTCCCCCTACCCCCTACTCTAACCCTCTACCCTAAACCCCTGGCTTGCTATCTCATTCATTGTTCTAAATTGTCTGTTTATTTAGAATTACACTGCTAGTTGGTACAATACAATTCACATGTTGTCCACTTCTCTCCCTCCTCTCTGGGAGAGAGCCCCATCCAGGACTCTGCGTTCCTGTCCTGGGCATGGCCACACCGAGGAGACCTCCGCGCTTCTTCATCCCCGCTCCATCAGGACGAAATCCATCTACTCATCCCCGCCGTGGGCATCGCTGGGCTGAGGAGTCTCCCGTGTCTCCATCAGGATGAAGAACATCTGCTCATCCCCGTACTTGACATCTCCGGGCTGAGGAGCCCCCCGTGTTTCCATCAGCATGAAGAACATCTACTCATCCCCGTTCTGGACATCTCCGGGCTGAGGAGCCCCCCGTGTTTCCATCAGGATGAAGAACATTTATTGACTTCTTTAGATATTTAGCTGTAGATTAGAATAAGCTAATATTTAAACAATAATCTGTGACACATTGTTTGCTCGTCCCGGGGGAGGGATCTCTCTTTCACGTGGATCCCCATGAGGTTTCTTATTTTTTCCCCACTGATGGGTTTTTTAGGAGTTTTTCCTCACCGAGAAGGAGAGTCTAAGTGCATTAATGTGCTAGTCTTGTTTAGTTAGCATTTGTTAGTTATTTTTCTTGTTGTGTATTTGTGTTAATACATTCCTCTTTTTCTTGTGAAGCCCATTGAGACAGACATTCTGTGATTTTGGGCTATACAAATAAAATTGAATTGAATTGGATTGGTTGCAGTGATGTCATCCATTTCCACTCTGAAATTCACTGAGCCACTAACAATTACTCAGTCTTTTAATAATTCTTGTGAAAGTATGTATAGATTAAAGTGTATAAAATAAACTGTCACCATTAAATTAATCGGCTGCAGTAGTGCAGTGGGTAGCACTTCACAGGAAGAAGTTGGGGGTTTGAGGCTTGAAACACTGGCCTTTCTGTGTGGGGTTTGCATGTTCTCCCCGTGTATGCGCTACAAAATTGCTCCTAGTAATGAGTGTGTCTATGTTTGACCCCATGACAAACTATTGACCTTTTTGTGGTGTACCCCGCGTCTCGCCTTGAATCAGCCGGGATAGGCTCCAGCCCCCCCTCCAACCTCGTTAGGAATGGGCAATTGAGAAGACAAAGAACTCTTTCTTGTTGTTTCTTAGGCTTCTGCTTGTGTCAGCCATTGGCAGACATCTAAAGCTCAATCATACATAAAACTTTTTTTACTGGATCAAGACATAAAGCAAAACTTTTGATTGTCCTTTACGAGAAGGCACAAAGCATCACCTAGTTTGGGATGAAAGAAATACACACAGTTAGGAAGAGCTATAAAGAGAGAAAGAGATCAAATTTGTTGCCGGCTGATTAAAAATTCATTCTGGCTATTTTGGCCAGCTGAATTCTAAACATGGAGAAAAGCGGGAAGGAGCGACAGCTCGTTCAATGTCGGTGATGGATTTGTTAGGATAATAAAAAGCTTTTAGAAAGTCAAGATGGCAGCAAGCTAAACTACCAGATTTTAAAGCAGTAAAATCAGATTTAAACATGTTGAAACAGAGAAGTAGGTTTTCCATTATAGGATTTTTGTGATATTTTTTCTTCTCCACAAAAAAAAAAAAGATTAAAACAAACATAGGATCCTTAATGACCACTTTTCTGCCTGTACGGAGACAAAGATGTACTCTCCCAAATGAATCCCTTTTAGGTTTCTTTTTTTTTCTTCCATCCAACCAGGTTTTCAGAGGATTTCCTCCCAGAGAAGGAGGCTACAAGGACGGGGATGTCCCGTCTTAGTGTAGTAGAGCTATTATTTGTGCTGATTGAGTGTTTCTGTCTGATAAACTGTGTGTGAAGCTCTTTGAGACGGCTAAAGAGACTTCTCTTTTTAGATATACTGTAATGTGGAAATAAAATTTTATTCTTTTTTAAAAATTGTCTCTACACCACATGAACTCCTCGTGAGGCTCTGTTTGCCCCTCGGAATGTGTCAAACTACTCAGAACAGAAACAAGCTGCACGTCTCCAAAGATCTTTATTAAAGAATCAACCAGAACAAAAAACATGTACAAAAAAAGTCATCAGTGAAGCTCGACTGGACATTAAGGCAAAAACACTCAAGAAGGCTGACAGGTAAACTCTGACCTTTACACGCTGGCAGGAAGTAGATTTTCAGTTTAGAAAAGCACCAGAAACATCTGAACTTCAAATTTATACAAGTCTGAATTTATAGCAATAACAAGTTGCTTGGCAGCCAATAGGATCAAAGCAGGAGTAACATCTTCTTTCTGATCAGATTCTTTACGTTGCAACTTTACAAGCAGCGAAAATATGTAAGATTCAGAGTAAAAACCAAACTTTGTTGCTGATAGAGATTTAACCAAACTTATATGAAAATAAATTAACTCACAAAGACCAAAACGAGTCGTGATCCTTTGAAAAATGTTCACGTTTACAACAAATCAAAGCTTAAAGTTAAAATGAAAGCAGTCACGTGTGTTTAAATGTTCAAATAAAAGACAAGAACAAACAAGTTTTTTCCTTTGTCTCCTTTTCCAGTGATTCTGACACCTTTTGTGCTTCATCTGATACAATTTTCCCTTTTTTTCTCTAATTTTATTAAAGCAAAGTAAGACATAATCCAGTGTAATTATAAAAGCAGAAGGCAGGATCCGTCCAGCTTTGTTTGTAACAGAACTGAAAACATTTTGTGCTTGTGATGCTGAAAATGAATTAATGATGACATCATCCAGGTTAATAACTATAAGATTTTAAACTTTAATCACTTATTTTGTCTCTGCATACCTCATGTTCCTCATATATACAGACGTCCCTGAACTCAGCAGGGCGGCTTGTTTCCACCCTGAGGATTTTAATGACCTGAGAAGCGTTTCAGCTGTTTCCTTGTCGGACTGCGTCGCTGATAAACGTACGTAAAAATATAGACAGATATGTGAGAGATGCTGGAAAAACGAGTGTTCCAGCTGCTCAGAGGAATGTTTGAAGTAAAGTTTTGGAGCAGGAAGTAAAAGCTTTCCTAAAAATCATGCAGCTTTTTTTGTGCAGGATGAAATTAAAGCGAAACAAGGGCACTAGTGGTTAGAAAAAAAAAGTTGTCCTATTCCCCTTTACATAAACAATCAAGAGTGAGCCTGTTTCTAGAATTATTCACATTTTAATCTACATTTCAAGGCCAGTCGAAGTCACATTGTGTAAAAATGTTGGGGTTTTTTCAGTGTGCTGTCACTAATGCAAATTGTGAGCTTTTTTGATCATTTACTCCATTCATGCAGCCACCTGCACAAATTAAAAAAAAAATCTCAACTGGAAATCAGGTATTGTGCTTAAATTCTCTAATGACATCACACACCCTCATTAGCTGCCCTGTTAAGTCCAGATTGTTTCAAAAAGGGATATAAAATGGTTATTATTACTATCCTCATAAATGGTGGGAGACATTCTGAGTTACTATAAAACAGCCCTCAATGTTCACTTTTAAGCTAAATATCCCTGTGATTCCATCCAAAGCTGCACCGTGAGTTCAAAACCCTTAAAAAAAAAAAAAAACTTTTTACAACTTAACTGTTTTAATCAACTTCGTTCCTACGAAGTGAAAGAATGAAGCCACTTCCTATGTGCTCTAACATTTCCACATACAGCACTGAGGGTTAAAAACACGACAAAATGTGCACAACGAAAGAAAATCATCAGATTCTTTTAAACGTGATCTGATTCAAAGGTGCAAAAAAATAGTTAAATTTGTACTCTCTCAACTTTTTACGGAAACTTATTCAAATTAATATAATGTTAGGAAGGCCCCATCCAGGTGCCCGATTTGTGCCAGAAAAGAAAGTTAATTATAAAGTTCTTGTTTTTCTTTTTGTTCTCTTACAACAGATGTTGCTTTTTATACATATATTAGATATTTTGGATGAAAATTTTTAGCAGCATCAGGACAAGACAACTTTAGGGTTCCAAAAAGTACCAAATAAGAGAAGCGATCAGTGCACATGATGAGAAAAAAAAAAAAAAACAGAGAACACTTTGAAGAAAAAAAAAAAACCCTCATGGTTTAAAACGTGTGGAAGCTTGACATGAACATGAAAAGTTTTTCATGCACAGATCTAATAAAACAGAGTAAAAGCAAAAACTATTTTTTTCAAATGAGAGCAGATGAGATGATACATCGAGGACAGAACAGATCTTTGGATCTTCTCTTCGTAAGTTCCACAAACTCTCGTTTGACCTCCAACCATATGCTAATCACACATTCCAAAAGTTTTCTAAACGCCTCAGTCACAGAATCTAAGCACAAAGTTGCCAGACTCACGAGCTGCATCATCCTGTAGATGTTCTGCAAGTTGGCGCTCCGCAGGTCTTTAGAAGTGTTGTTGTAGTCGTTTTTTGGCCTCGATGGCGTCCAGGATGGGCTGGCGCTTTGCCTGGTACCGTTGGTGGATTTCCTCAATTTCCTGCTCCATCTGAGGCTCCAAAGATTCCAATCTGAGTCGCAGCTCTTCTACTGACCACGTGCTCATCTGCAGGTTGACACAAAAACACTGTTATACACGCAGTGAAAGGAAGTTCACTACCAAAACACCTAAATGTTTTGACTCTGGAAAGTCAGACAAGACGGGATAAAAACAAGGGATGAGAAAACTGCCTCCATGCTTAAATGAACCAGCACAGCTTTATAAAAAAAAATAAATCTCATGTCTGAGAAGTTGTGAACCAACAATGTCTTTTTTGTGAGATGCCGGTGCTAATCAACAAACACACAAAGCAAACAAATCTGCACCCTGATCAGTGTGTACCCCACAGCAGACGAAGATCTGACCTCTCTGTTGTCCCTGGTAAAAATGCAAAGCTAATGGATCAAAACCTGTAAAATTCTGGTCATTTGTAACAATCACTGACATTGATTGAAACTTTTTATCCTGTGAGAATAGAGCATGCTAATTAAATCCATTGTAAATGGTCATTTTTGAGTTTCCAAGTTAAGAATGATCCCCTTCTCTTTGAAGGTTGGCTGGTCCGTCAGAGATCACCACAGAACTAAAATCTTCCATATGAAGTTATTCTGCTGGCTCCTTAAAGATACATCTTCTGACCTTTCTCCGACCCCTCTTCAGACCTCTGATAAAACCTGCTTCCGCATCTCCCCAGAGGGTTTCCCTTCTCAGTGTTTACCAGCAGCCATACGCTCTCAGGCTATTTATTACGCACAATCGATAAAGCTAAAATAAGCCCTTTGTTCTGGTCCGATTCACCCCGTTATTGAAAAGTGACTGAAGCACCCTACCGCCACGTAAACTCCTCTGGGATTGGTGTAAAACAGAGACAAGGACTCTGGTTAATCCTCCGGATAAATCAAAATAAACTTAGAAAATGCGGCTACATAAGTGTAGCAACATAACACAGTCATGTTACTGTATGACGCAGTAATAGTATGATTTCATCTTCTGAACAGTCCATTCCTGACACGGTTGTGGAGAATGCCGGAGCCTATCCCGACAGATTTTAGGCGAGAGGCAGGGTAAACACCGAAAAGGTCGCCAGTCGTCCCACCCAGAACTCGAACTCCGACTTTTTTTGCTGTGCACCGTGTAGCCCGAGTTGAATTTCACTGACATTTACTGTAGAATTTAATTTGCTGATTTATGCTGAATTATTTGAAGATTACTGTCAATGTAGGAGCAGGGGATGCTGGGAAATGTTAGTGACAGATGAAAAAATACAAAAAAAAAAACATGAGTGAAAACCAAAAATAGACATGAGTAGAAAAAGCAGAACGAATGGAAGGAAACTATTTCTACGTCTGCTCTTGATGAATTATGTAGGTTAGTGCTTTTTAACCACGTTTTACACTGGCCTGTCACATCAGTGGATCTATACAAAGTAAAACCAACATGTCTAGATGAAGGAGCGTAGGATGAGAAAAAAAAAAAAGATTCTAACTAAACACAGATGAAATTATGTTTTCTGAGACCAGCTGAAGCTGTGAAAAACATGATGGTCAGAAAAAAAAACCAACAAAGATCTAAAATTAAACACAGTCTCTCTGAAGCTGTCACCGATTTGCTTTGATGAGTTAAACACCAGACAGGAAATGTTTAAATACGAACATTTTCAAATCCAATGAAACAGTAAGTCCCACTGAGATGAACTTTAAACATCATCTGAAGCTGGTTTGATCTCCTAACTAACATCATTATTAATGATCGGAATGAAGTGCACTAAATAATTAGATGTTTATTTTATTAGCTATTAAAATAATTCCGGATTGGTTTGAATTTATTACGAGATTATGTTAACACTTTATGAATATTGAAGTCCTTGATCTTCTTTTTTTTTTCTTGCAGACTTTTGAGGTCGTTAAAAATTTTAAGACTTTTCTTTTTTTAACATTTAAAAAATGTAATTCTTTTCATGTTTATATTGTGTTTTATAAAATAAACACAATCGATTGAATGTACATGCATACCATCAAATCATTTCTATTCATCCATCAGTATCTGTTTAAGATTGTATGCTAGATGTAAAAACGAAAGTGTCACATGAACCAGTTCACAAAACAATCCATCTTTTTTAAAAAGGTCACAAATTTAATAATTAATTCCATCAGCGGTTGTTTATCCTGAGTAAATGTCTCCGAGGGAGACAAACACCAGCTGCTTTTATCACCTGGATACCGTTTCCATGGAGACATCAACTGTATAGAAACAAGTGGACAATAGGGTAGATTTGTGTTAGTAGGTTGTAGATCTCCGGTTGTTTTAGAACAGAGGTTTCAAAGTCCAGTCCTCGAGGAATTGTAATCCTGAAGGTTTTCCATGTGTTCCTGGTTCAATACAGCTGATGCACATAAAGTGAAATCAACAGCCAATAAAATTTGGCACAACAACTCGTTAACCTGGATCAGGTGTGTAGATACAAGAAGACAGAAAAACCTTCAGGACACCGGCCCTCGAGGACCAGACTTTGACACCTGTGGTTAAGAAGAACAGCAGAGCTCAGAGAGGTGAACTCACCACTTCCAGATCTCCATCAGGAGGCAGTTTGCGGTTGTCTGCATTGTTTTCTCCTCTTCGTCCTCCATCGTTATGACTGTTTGCCTCCTTTTCTTTCTGCTCAAAGTACTCCAGGAAAGACGGTTTGGCCGGTTGCATCGTTTCATCTCTTTCTGTAGACAACAGAACAAATCAACATTTAGACAACTTCATCAGAACAACCTTTAACATGCTTCTTTGCTCGATGTTCAACTTCCCCAGTACACGTTAACCTTCTGAGGCTACTCCAATGTACCAATTCCTCTCACAGCTAGAGATGGGAATCCCAACTCTGATTCAGTTTGGTGCTTTTTATGTAGATAAATACTTTAAAAGTTTTTGACCCTGGAATCAAAACTTTTAGAGTATGATATCATTAATAAAGTCACTTTATGTTTCACCATTGTCACTTTATGCTTCTTATGCTTCTTATGTCACTTTTTTTTTTACCTCCTTATTCACTTGCAGTCCGTATTGACCTCAATGTTTTGTCACATTATTCCTTCTATTTCATTATTTTAATATTTTTTTATTTTTTATTTTCCTTCTTATGTATACTGTCTATTTCTTTCTTTCTTGTTTGCTGCTGTAACGCACAAATTTCCCAAGTGTGGGATCAATAAAGTAATTCTAATCTAATCTAATTTCTAAAATGACACAATGGGGCAGATGAAAAAATTGACTTATTCACTTATTGATTGAGAATTTCCGTAAAATTGCTATTTTGGTTTCTATGGAGAACTACAGGACCATTTAAAACAGATTATTTCTATTTGGCAAAAGCAAAATTGGCATTTTCAGTCATTTTATTAAAAAAAACAAAAAACAACAACTATAGTTAGACATTTTCACTGGCCAGTTGTAAATCAAAATCTAAAAATGTTCATACTGGAAGTGCAGAGAAATCTGCTGATGTGTGTGTTGGGGTTAGATTACAGTTGGGAGAAATCGTACACCATGTGTATGTACTGTACGTCTGGGATACAACCAAAATGCTTGTGGAAGTGGTATATGTGTGTTTGTTTGTTTGCGTGGGAATGACAGCAGCGGTTTAGAGCTGAAATCCTGTCACATAGAGTTCACCAGAGAGGCAAATTAATGAGGGTTTCAATTGGATGGTTTAAAAAGTTGCAGATTTGTGCACTCACTATGAAAAGTGGGATTGCAGTGACTAAAAACATTATATCCATTTTCTATCAAGCTGAAAGAACCTTCATTTGTCCAGTGATGCGTCTGGCATCAAGTCCTCTTTTAAACACATGGGTGGATTTAATAGTCCATCAGGAGGAAATTAGAGCTGGTTTATCTGTGAACTCAATTAATTTACGACCGCTAATCAAGGTGTATAAATAGAGAAGCAATAACTTAAATTCCACGACCATGACTCATCATTATCTCATGTTGTAATCACCTATGACTATTGGGATGATGACTAAAGTGGAGTTAAAGGTGTTAATGACCTAATGGGGATCGTGTCTGAAAGGATTGAAGTCCAAAAGCCGGATAAACTGTGAGTGATGAAACTGAAACAGGGTAAATGTCTGGTAATATAGGATTCTTAAAAAAAAATCATCTACTTTGGCGGTTCTTAGGTCATCTGGATCTGGTTTAAATCTGCTGCATCTCGCTGACCGTACATGGCATTTTTAGTAAATTTAGTGCCATTAAAAGCTTCTTCTCTGGTTTATGTAATGAGTTGCATCCAATGATTTAATAAAAATAAAAGTTTTTTTTTCTATTCCAGAGCAGTTATTACTTTTGAAGCGGGACTTTGAATCCGAGAAATTATAAACTAATTACCTAAGAAGGAAAAGAAAATTCAAAGAGATGCCATCTATTATAAAAGTTAAAAGGATATTATACTGTAAAACATTAATTTGTAAAACTTGGGAGATTACTTATTCTACATCTCTAAGGCAACTAAATGTGTAGTCTGAATATTTATTAAATGGGGTTCTTTGATCATCTCACAAAAAAAATTCTCCCGTGAACCATCACTGTCAGTTTCACAAAAAAAAAAAAAAATTGTGAAAATGCAACCAAACTGCAATTATATTTTTTTTAAAAAGTCCAACAAATGAGATCCCATCCAAACAAGTTAGAAGCAGACACCTTTAAAGTGTAGTTAAACTCAAAAAGAACAACACAGAGGTTTCAACCATGTTTAAACATCATTCTCACATCTAAAACATACTTGTTTACTAGTGGTTTTCAACTTCATTCATGCATTCATTTTTGAGAAATTTCCAAGCTCTCCCATCCAGAATTTGGATATTATTCAAATGCCAGATTGTTCTCGGCCACGGATTTTGTTCTCAGCCACGCTCATATTTTACCTATGCAAGAAATATTTCTGTAACACGCACCTGCTCTGCTCATACTCAGTCCTAACAAGAAGTGCTACTTTTATGTAAATGCACCACAAAAATATAAAAGAATATGCATTAGCTTTGCTGACTCGATGTGCTTTACACTGCATTTGCGGGCTGAAACAAAATTTATGTTGCGTTGTGCGCGCCCTGATGACGAAACTAAACAGGGAGTGGGAGAAGAGGCACAATCAATGTGTCAAAGTTATTGCTTTTCAGTGTCAAAACCAGAAATTAAACTGAGTGGCATTTATAAGATTTTTTACAGCGTATATTGCATTTCTGAACTAACAAACTTACCAATGTTTATCTATACATATGCTAAGAGGTAAGAACTAATACCCTATAAAAGCTCAATATTTATAGGGTTTGAGGATGATTGTTGATCTCCTCATTGCTCTGAGCTTATTCTCTGTTAGAGTAGAATTTACTGTGTGTCCATAAATGGACTTTAACCACAAACATGATGAAGTTCTACAAAAAGCAGACACAGAATCCTGAAGATTGATTTTTCCCCCTAGACACAAAAGTAAGAAAAGGTCAGAACTGAATAAAATCCATGATCTAATGGGTCTTCAATTCTAGTTTAGTATGTGCTGTTCTTTGACAGCTTTAAGCTATCTGCTGCTGGGTCAGAGGCTCTTTCCAACAGTGCTTTATGTTCCCACGAACTGACCTGCTGTGTTTTGCTGGTTGTCATGCCAACCAAGAGAGAATAAGCAGTTTATGTACAACAATAAATTTATTTGGAATATTTAGGTGTGTTAACTGTTATTTTTTTTAAATATATTTAATGAACTGAAAGATTATTCATAATGGAATGGCGATTTTAAAAAAAAGAACTATTTATAACAGAGTAAAAGATTTAAGTTACAAAACAACTCCACTTTTGTTTGCACTATTAACTACTTGTAATTGGATTAACCAATTTTTCTACATTAGCAATTTAACCTTATAATTTAAAATATTTCAAATAAGCAAACAAGGACCCAAACTATGACATCATGTCCTATACGTAGACTTCCTAAGATGTTACTTTTCTCTTTTTAACGTCTCTGGTAGAAGTCCACCTGCAAGTAAAAAGCAGATGGGTTTTGAAATTATTCAACAAACATATTGTTACAATAAATTGAGCTTGTCGTTCATTACCAGTCATAGCTACACTCCTACTGTCCATCCTTGGAGAGTTCTCTCCACCCTTTCATCAGTGGTGTTTTAAAGATTTCTTTTCCTCCCGAAGATGAATGGTTAAAGAACATGGATAATCTGGCAATTTTTATTAGTTACTTATGTTGATTGTGTGCCTTTCTCATTGTGCGTCTGTGGTTTATCAACTATGTATGTGACATAATGGTTGTGACAATGTGTTGTGTGAATGCAAAAACATCCAAGGTCGTGAAGAAAAACAAAAAAGCCAATTTTACTTCACGGTGTATTAAAATGGGGAAAAAAGATGTGTTTATCTGGACAAAACAAAAAAATGAGATGATGAGAATCATGCACAAAAATAAAAAAATATCACCAGGAACCATTTTGCACTTTTATCTTTAGTGACACTCGCCTGCTGACAGGCCCATTATTTTTGTCTTCCTGTTCTGACACTGATGTTGTCTGCTGTCAGTTTGCTCTTTGTGACCAATTACAGTCACAGCAGTCACATCACAACATGAAACTGGCATGGGTCATGTTTACTTTGAGTTAAAAATGTTTTTTTTCCTACTTTTTTGGGTAGATCTTTCACAACTTAAACATTATGACGTGTAATGGTTTGTGGTTATGAATATTCTCGCCAGCAAGCGATCAGAAAGCAGACGTTTTGCCAAAATAAATATTAAAAAAAAACTTTCGAAAGATGCTGTCTTTAAAGTTAGAACTAACACATCAAATCCCTGGTGGACTCCATGGAGATGTTTTCTCCACCCACTTCTTCTCACAACTTAATTAAACTTTAATAAAGAATAAACTTGTGAGACATGAGCATCCACGAAATGCTTTTTAATGAGGCTCCTTTCAGAGAGAGTTGTGTATTCATAAGAAGTGAGCACAATGTGAGCACAGTGTGGTTTGAACTTCTCAGTTTGTTTGTTTGAACTTGCAAGTTATATGAATAGTGAAATTGCACTCGGTTGATCTGCTTCATTCACAATCTTATCTGATCAAAATTTTGTATCCCAGCTTTTAAAATGAGGCTAGAGAAAGGATGTCAAACAAAAGCCTCTGGATCATAGTCATTGTATAAAATAGCCTGTCAAATTTGGCTAACAAGAGGATGAGTGAATTTATTAAAATAATATTAATTCACATACGATAATAATAGTAAATAATATGTAATAAATAGACATAGTATTTATATATACTTATTAACCTGTTACCAAAAGTAACTATTTCTACTTGTCAGGAACCTGCCCTAAATGGAGGACTTTCGAGGTCTTGTTCACGAGTGGGGTAAGAATGGAGTTGGAGATCAACAGACTGACCTTTTTCCTTTGCCGTAATTATGATTAAAAATTCTTTACTTTACCTTATTTTTTCTCACACTCTCCACTTTATTGAGAACAAAGAAAATTTCTTTTGCAACACCACAAAAAAATTTAAAGGGTTCAAAAGGACCACAGGTTTAATAAATGCAGAAGTTTTGTTAGTTGGTCTAATGTGTGAACCTCTATGTCTGCATTTCAAACATAAATTATGTGGAGGCATGGTTCATTGTGCAAGTTAATTTATTTCTGCTAGGTCTCGGTGGCGTTTACTGTACTCAGATGTGTTTCTGTTTAGATACCATGGCCTCTTTGATTCTTTAACAAGGTAGAACGATCGTTCAAAAACTAACATCATATAATGAGATCTGCTGTCGTCAGTCTTAAAAAAAAGTACAAGTTTTTCTTCAAGGTTTAAAAACAAATGTAGAAAACCTGGTAGCTGATGAGCTATAACAACAGATTATGATAGCATAACAAGTTTTATTACAGAATATAAACCAGCAGAATAAGGGTTAATGACAAATTAGTGTAAATGAAAAGACATTTTATTCTGCAGCACCATTAGGGAGGATCAATAGATACTCTAAAATCTTATCTTAATCCTCAGGGCTCCTGCAGCATCAGAAAGAATCATTAGCGAAAGACATTTTAAAAGTAGGTTTGTATAAAGAAAATTTAAAAAAACAACCCGCTAAAACACTCTTGATTACATGAATTAAAAACAAAAGGAAATACACTCACAGTTGCATAAAACTGCAGGATATAGAAGTCTAATGAGGTTATGAAGTCTAAATGTTCCTGTGTTAATGTAGTTTAAACTGCCTGCAGTGCAGATCGATACTAACCTGATGGTCGAACATCAGACAGGAGACACTATCTGTAGGACGGTTTTTATGTGATACAGGTTCATAGGTAGAGACTGATTGAAAATACAAGCATTTGGATTATTACGTATGTACAAAAATCTCTATAATATATCTCATACAAGCCATTTATTTCAGATATTTTCTTGTCTGTATCTCTGAGTTTCTCTGCCGCAGAAATTCAACATTACATTTGTTGTTCGCTCACACAAACACAGCCTTATTGTGTTAATGGATCCAAACGATACAAAGCCTCACTGGCTTAAGCATAAACCTCATTAAACATGGTGTAGGAGTTGTGATATTACACCATAAACTTTCAGAGTAGCTTTGTTTCCACCATGGGAGTTTTCTGGCAACGTTCACACACTCTGTGTTGTGTGTATTACTTGACTCACACAAAACAAAAGTAAATTTAAAAGCGAGCACAAACACAATGCGCTGCTGTGTCTTGCTGGGGGTAATTCTTTGCATATAAAACCAAACATAAAAACACCCACAGACTGATGAACTGCACTCGACCTTTAATAATATTTCCTTCCAAAGGCACCGAACATCAACTCTGCATGCACGCGCCAAGAGACCCATAGTACAACAGATTTTTATTGAAATACTTATTAAGTTGAGTCTTTTATTTTAAGTTAGAGTTGTTTGGTTTATAGTTGGCTTTCTTTCTAAACAGGAATCTGCTTCATTTTTGTGGTTTAAACAAGGTTTCTAAAGATAGACAATGTGAACAAATTAGGGCAAAAAATTTTCTTTTAAAATTACTTTTGCTGCTTTGCATCGCAGCAGGCAGTAACGATGGCGTTAATGGCGGGAGCAAATAGGGGGTTAGGTGTCTGCTCCAGGGAGAATTCAGCGGGAATTGAACTGGCTTCTCCCAATCCAAGGATGGACTGGGCCAAAAAAAAAAGGGGCGGCACAGTGCTTAGTACAGCGGCCTCACAGCAAGAAGGTCGAAGTTTGAGTCCCGAGTGGGACGAGGCTTGAGACACTGGCTCCCTCTGTGTGGAGTTTGCATGTTCTCCCCATGCCTGCGCGTGTTTATTCCGAAAGGGTACTCTGGTTTCCTCCCACCCTCCAAAAACATGCATGTTAGGTTGATTAGCCGCTATAAGTTTGCCCCTAGAAATGAGTGTCTTAGGATGATTGGGTGTGTGGCACCGCAACAGACTGGCGACCTGTTCGGGGTGTACCCTGTCTCTAAATCTAAAATCAGCTGGGATAGACTCTGGCACCCCATCTAGCCGCGTTAGGGATGGGTGGCTCAGAAGATGAAACAAAATTTGAAAAAAATACTTTGGTTTATAAGTATTAGAAGTCCTATAACAAAACAAGAGTCATAATTAGTATTGAAAAACTCTGCTAAAATATTTTGATAGCATTTTTAGTAGGTGTTATATAAACAACTTTAAAATTTATTAGGGGATGTAAATTTAGAAAGTTCTAAATTAGTAACTAAAATATGTCACTTTTTTAAACAATTACCTTGAAAGAAACCGTTTCTATTAAAGATATTTGGAAAATAAAATGAAACTTTTTTTTATACTACTATATTGTTGTTAAAAAAAAAAAAACAACAATAAAGACTTCCCAGTAAATTCATTTTTATTATGTCATGAACTACCGTGATGAGTCGAGTGGTCACGACCTGCCCTCTGGTGGATAAAATTGTTTTAAACGTTGGGGATCTATTCTGCGTGGATGATATTGCACAGGCACAATAGATTAAAGTTGCCAGCAGGGTAAAAAAATGTACATCAGTAAAATTTAGAGGCTTATGTATAAAATTTAACACAAAATAAATGTATTTGCGAGAAACATGCTAAGGTCAGGAACATTTTATAAAACTTTAGATGGTGTTGTTTTAATAAAGATTAAAGTCATTTGAGGATTAATGTAAGGGGAATATTCCAAACTATCATCTCCTTTCAAATATATACAGTATATATATTTTTTTAAATCCATGTCAAACAAATTCTAATAGGCTTATTCACATATGGAAGTAAACACTTTGAGACACCTTCTGATTAAGTAAGAAGAAAAGGAGTCTGAAAGTATTTTTAGATTATTCAGGTCATCACAAGTCAGCAGGTTTTACCTTTTTCTACAACACATTTGGCACGAGATCTATTTATATCATAATGAAGCTAGCATAAGATTCAAAGAACATTTGGGAAATGTGCAGGAAAAGGCAGGAAGCAACGGGCAATCTAACACATCACACACATTCATCTCCACAGCAGGTTCTTTGATGAAGAACAGTAAGACTCTTTCTATTAACAACTCATGAAGAGGAAGCATTGCCCTAGATAAAATATGAAGCTAAAAATGCTGAAGTGAATGAAGAAAAATAGAACACGTTTATTTCTTTTAAAGGAAATGTGATGATAAAATGAGGTGAAAAAAAACTTGCTGAGCATAGCATAAAAATTTATGTTGTGATTGTCATCTCTAGCTTGACCACTAGTAGGCAGTATTGCAACAACTTCTTTAGAGGCTAAATGTGCAACAAATGAGCCTGATTTAAAATCACATTTTTGCATCTTCATATGAAATTATTTGCCTTATTTTCAGAACTAAAGAATCTCTCCAAAAAATTAAAGATCTGTGTCTAATAATCTATTGCGTTACAAAGCTGTGTGACAAGTTGGTTAAGTGGAACTTACTTTTCATAGTGCCCGCTTCTTCATCGTCCTCGTCAGAGTTGATGACCATGGTGCCGAGCTGCGACTGCATGGTACCTGTGTCATCGTGCTCAATCATTGTCCCAGCTGTGCTACCAAGCGAACTTGTTAAAGAACCAGCAGCTCGGATGGTTCCTGAATCACCTGATCCTGCCCGCACCATCGTCCCCTGGTCCACCTCATCCTCATCCTGAGACACACAGGAAGAGAGAATCAAAGCCAATTTTTACATCTAGAATTAGCGACCAATTAAAATGAATTGAAATATCCATATGTACAAAATGTGGAAAGCACAATAAATGAGATAACATTTTAGTTTCCAAGTGAAATTTTATAGGGACGCACTTATTTGAAAAGGTTACTTAAATTAATAGCTCTAAGTGTAATTTTTTTAAAAGTTCATACCGAATTTTCCTCGTCGTCTGCATCTTCTCTTTGTTGTTCTTCTTCTTGTTTCTTTAGTTTGATTTCCATGGCATCGGTGATCACCGATCTTAGGATTGAGTTGGGCTTTGCTGACTTAATGAAAGGATGCTAGAGGAGAACCACAATCAAAATATAACTCTTTGTTACATATAAAATGTGAAAAACAAATGAGTTAGCATCTATAAGTTCCTGACGAGTTGTAGGATGTCTTAGGTTTGCTTTTTAAGACTTGTTTAACTCTGATGCAGCTGGATTACCTGTAACAACTCAGTAGCTGCAGATCTGTTTTCTGGATTCTTCACCAAACACTGGCTGACAAAATCTTGAAAATTTGCTGACCACAAATCTGGGTTGCGAAATGTTGGAGGAGGATTGGTGGGAATCATGAAGATAGCCTGTCGAGATGAAGACAGTTCAAATTGAATCAACACAAAAGGGAAATGTTTTACTTATCAAGGTGAATGAAGACTTTATCTCTGACTTGCAGGTAAAAGATTGCAATAATTGTAAAACTATCGGCTCACCCTCATTGGGTGGATGTCAGCGTAGGGCGGCTTGCCCTCTGCCATTTCTATCGCAGTAATGCCTAGTGACCAGATGTCGGCCACACAGTTGTAGCCAATCTCCTGAATGACCTCTGGAGCCATCCAGAATGGTGTGCCGATCACAGTGTTGCGCTTGGCCATGGTGTCCTAAAAAAAGAAAAAAAAAAACACTTTCTATTACATGAAAACATTCATGAATCAAACTATTTTAGTTTAAGAACATCTTTTATTCTACCGAGTAATTTTAAACTTAAAGGAGGAGAAGTTAATAATTATTTTGTAGACAAGTTTTAGACAAGTGAAATCTTGAAATCTTGCTAGAGTTTTTTCTCCCTTCAGTTTGTTAAATGTGCCTGCTTTACACACGTTCTAGAAATATAAAAGTACAAACATTAATATGTCTCGTGGATTTCCGTTTTAGCATGCCAATGCTAACTACAGCAGACCGTCATTTATAGCGGAAAGATGCCCTCGACAACAAAGCTTCCGCTTCGGCATTGCAAAGAGAACATCGAATGAAAAGTAAGCAACACCACAAAGTACTGTATATAAAAGTATTTTTTGTCAAATTACTTGGACTGCTTTGCAGTTGCTCTGCATTCTGGGTAGGGATGTGGAGGTGGTGGAGGAGTACAAATACCTAGGAGTGACCATCGACAGCAGACTGAGCTGGAGGAGCAACAGTACTGCTATGTACAAGAAGACTTGCAGCCGACTTTATTTTCTAAAAAAGCTGAGGTCCTTCAATGTGTGCAGCAAGATCCTGGAGACCTTTTACCAGTCTGTGGTGGCCAGCACCTTGTTCTTCTCTGTCATCTGCTGGGGGAGCAGCATCGCAGCCAGTGACGCCAACAGGCTGAATAAACTAATCAGACTGGCTGGCTCTGTCATTGGCAGCAAACAGGACTCACTTGAGGCAGTGGTAGAGAGGAGGTCACTGAACAAACTTTTGTCCATCATGGACAATCATGACCATCCTCTCTTCCCACTCCTGAACGAACAGCGGAGCTCCTTCTCCAAGAAGCTCAGACAGGTCCGCTCGAGAACATCTCGTTACCGGAGGTCTTTCTTTCCGTACGTAATCGAGCTCTACGACTCACTTAGCAGATAGGAAGCTGTTGCTGTGACACACAAATTTCCCATGTGTGGGATCATTAAAGTATATTCTGATTCTGGTTCACTCGAGGAATTGTTTAAGCCCTACATGTTTTTATTAAAATTAAGTCTTGCCATGTCCTTACAGTGAGCTGTCCAGCAACTCCAAAGTCGGCCAGTTTGGCTTGACCCTCTGCGTTCAGAAGGATGTTGCCAGCTTTGATGTCTCTGTGAATTTTCCTCATGAAGTGAAGATACTCCAGGCCTTTTAATGTGGAGTAAAGAACCGTAGCAATCTCATCTTCCGTCAGCTATAAGACACACATGAACAAAAATACACGATAAATATAAGTGAATGGATTTTAACACCCAGAATAGAAATTAAGTTACAAAATATCCAGATTAATTTGTATAAATTATGTTGACTTGGGTTACTACTTGTATTAATGTAAATGTGACATAGCTGAAGTACAGTGTAACCTGGATGTTAGAGACTGTTTGTAATAAATGAAGCAGAAAAGTTTAGGTTATCAGTCTGACTCCAGTAACTGGATATGGTGACAACAGCAGTCACGACAGTTTACCCCAAGGAATTAAATATTAATCTCTGAAACATGTTAAAGTGTGAACTTGTGGCAAATAATTTAACATCAAGATGATTGTAAATATATAAGCCAAAAATGTAATTTGGGATGAAAAAACGAAAAATCTAAATCTTCTGAGTGTAAATGTTCTTCTCTTTAATACTCAATGTGGACGGATTTACTCATGAAGAAATTATTAAAGACGTGTGTATGAGTATTGGATTACCGTCTTGTTGCGTATTCGGATGATATCTGATACTGATCCAGCACAACAATATTCCATGACAATCCACAGGTCACTGTTTTTGAAATAGCTGCCATAGTACCGTACTACATAGGGACTGAACACATACAAAGACACACACACGTAACAAAATCATTGCTTATACATTTTCCAGTCATTTAGATGACATGAAAATGTTCAATATGTAAAAGTCCAAGCAGTCAAAAAAAAATGTATGCACTTTAATTCATGTCTATGTTATTTTGTCATAAATCTTCACTAACAAAGCAGGACCAAAATATCAAGAGCAGCTAACATTGAAATGGATCAATTACACAGAAATACTGACATTCATAAGTTTTTGTATTAAGTAATTTTGCCATTCAAATAAAATAAAACACAAGACTGCAGCTTGAAAAGATTGAAGTGCATCTGCAACATCAGTGGCTGTTTATCTGATCTTTTGGAAAATCTGTGTTTATACCTGTTACACTGTTGCATGATTGAAATTTCCTTGATTATTTCCTGGAGATCAGACTCCACTGGAACCTGTTTAATAGCGACAATCTCTCCAGTTTCTTTATAATTCGCCTTAAATACGCAACCGTATGACCTGTAGAAACACAAAAAGAAAAATTTTGTGATGCTTCATTTATTTGGATCCCCAATGAATTGAAAAAAAAAGCAGTTCCAATCAATGTACTACTCAAATAAAGAATATATAACAAAGAAAAGACGTATTAAACTGTTTATTTATTTTAATATACTTTATTAATCCCTCACTGGAAAATTTATGTGCTGCATTTCACCGCAGTAGGCTGCCACCTATGACGGCACCAATTGTGGGAGAATTGAGGGGTTAGGTGTCTTCTCCAAGGACCCTAGACGTGCACTCAGTGGGATGCGAACCCGCGAACTTCTGGTTGACTTTCGGCAAACGCTCTAAGCACTGAGCCACCATCTCCCCTCAATTTCAACATATTACTAAAAAGAAATCAACCTTATAATTGTTTTAAATTAACATGTAATACAAATCACTGTATAATCATTTTTTACAGAAAATATAGAAGCCATTATTTTTGATGTGTGATAATTAACATGAACAAAATAAGGTATTTCAATTTTGACCTAATGTGGGAAATTTTTTGCAAAGAGCAAAAAAATATCGGAAATCCCCAAAATTATTTTTTCAAAAGCCTTTTGTAACGTTTGAACTTTTTTTTTTTTTTTAAAAGAACACACTCCATTATCAGAAATTGCAGGTGGTGTTTATTTCACTTTGTTCTTTTTGACCTTATTAACTTGAGGCAATAACACCATGATCACTTTTTAACTTCCTGCTGTATCCTTTTAGCATTCCAATTTATTAATCTAAAGTCATAGAAATGATGGAAAAAGACAAAAACAGTTGTATGAGTGTTGTTAACAATAGGGGTGCTGATAGTAGGGTTACGCTAAAAAAGAAACTCCTCACAAAAAAAACATGTATCGTCATCATCTGTGACAGAAACACACAAATAAGCAAAGTCAAACAGGAAGAGAGTTGAGAAACAGGATATGAAGAGGTTTATATTGACGGCACCAGAGACGGGAACATAAACATGGAGGGAAATTTAAAAAATGAAGCACACATAAAAATGTCAAGAAATGAAGAAAAATAAAAAACAGAGACAAAAAAGTTAAATAACAACTCTTGTATAAATGATGAATCTACGGTGGTGTCATCTATCAGGAGTGTGTCACTGATCGTCTTACAGACTGACTTACCCTTCACCGAGCTTCTCCAGGACATCGAAAACTTGTTCTGGCTGCTTTGTCAGACTGTCCTCACTCAGTTTTTTCAACTGTCTGTAAGGACATAAAAGAAGTTAGTAAGAAAAGACGGCCGCACAAAAACAATCAAACCAATGATGGAACTGCTGGTTGGACCTCAAATTATATTCTCCTAAAACTTAAATAAAAATTTACGAGGATTTAAAGCAAAATGTGGGCATGATAAAGTACCAAAACACACCAGAATGTAGAAGAAGATTTCTCAGGCTTCATTTCAAGGGAAAATTATTAATTTTCTAAGAAAGTCTGTGGATAAAATCAGTGTTTGTGAACTTTAAATAAAAATCTAACTTCAAACCTGCTGTCAATGCAAGAAGACAAGAAATAAAAATAATACTCGGTGTAGGGAGACAAAAATAGATCAGAACGTGTCCTAGATGCAGACGGTGACGAGCCACTCTCAGGATAGAGCAGGAAGGCAGCAGGAAATATCAAATTAAGTCATTGCAGGCTGAAGAGCTGTGGCATGGGACGTGACAGTGTGGGTGGTTTGAATTCTTACCTGCTAAACTAAGAAAAAAAATATCTCCAACCTGAGTTAGGAGCTTGCTAGTAATTCACAGAAGTGTCTAGTGTCAACATCTGATTGCAAGTTTAAATTCACAGAATTTATCCTCAATAACAAAGAGTAACTAATGCAACTCGAAATATTAAATGGTGCAGGTGCTTACATTTTGGATGGATTAGAACTAGCATTAAAACTAGCAAGAAAAGCATACTGTTGTGATTGTTAAAATGTCTTCTATCAGCTGCTAATGTACAGATTAAGTGTGACACAGTCAAATTCAAGCAGGGCACAATTTCACTTGTCCTTCAAGGTTCCTGCACAAAAACAGAAACACTCACCCTGAATGATACAGTGATAATCATAAGATTGCATTGTGTATCTTAGCAATTGATGTCCTCAACAATTTCCAGACATGTTTAACACACTCGCTTAGAGTGTTTTTGAGTACTGATTGTGTGCACTAAAATGTTCCTACAAAAAAGAAATAACTTGTAATTGTGTGAGTTAGTTTCCTAAACTAAACTATAGTTACTGTTATTATAAGCCAAACATTTAACAAGAAATATCCTCCACCACGTCAGAAACCACCAGCAAAAACACAATAAGTTAAGCTGCTGATTTTGTTCGATGTGCTAAGCCCAAATGAGCAAAGACATAACAGTTCATAAACACTAGTCTAAAGATTGAGTTTTCCTGCAATGAGTCTAATACTAACAGTTTAAAGGTCCTATATCATGCAAAACGGACTTTTATGAGGTTTTAACCTTTTATTTTACTTAGTACTACCCCAAACAATCCCCCAAAGTGTGTTTTATTGTGATTCATGCTATTTTGAGATATTTAAATTCAAAGTAAGGGGCGTGTTCTCCAAACCTCTAACGACTGGTGGAACATAGTGACGTACATCTGTTTTTTGTTCAGCCCCCTGCAGCTCAAACACCAATCGCTGAACACCAATCGCTGAATGACAACCAATCGCAACCAACGGGGCGGGTCCCGGGAAAAAAAAAAGAAAAAAAAACTGAAACAAGCTGTTTTGACTTCCGGGTATGAAACTGCGCTCCCAAACAGGGTATTATTTATAACCTTTTGTGTTGACATTGTGGCGGAATGTAAAATTATGCATATAATGATACATAGAACAGGATAAAATAAGGGAAAAAAGGCATGATATAGGACCTTTAAGTATGTAGCATCAGATAACATTGGCTTCTTATGATTTAATTAGTAGAAAATACAATGCAGAAATATTGATGATTTCATTGAAAACAAAAGTATAATGAGGAAAACAAAATAACTCTATGCAGATTTTTTTCTTCAGCTCCAGTAGTTTTCTTAAAATAACTTCTAGCTCAAACTTTTCACCAGAAGTTTAGATGGTTTGCATGGTAAATTAATGGCTTCATGAAAGCTTTGCACCACAATTTGTGCCAAACAATGTAACCACATGCAACACTGCCCAGTGTCTCAAGTCAAAAACAACAGAAGCCAAGAGAAAAGTCCTGAAATATATCAAGGAAAGAAGATCTTACTCTGCTTCTCAAATAGATTTAAAAGCAACTTTTCTTTTTTTTTTTTTTTTTTTTTTTGTTCAGATAAATTGGAGGAGGAAACAGTAAGTGACCGTATGAGTGTGATAACAGAGTGGCCACTGTGTTTCCACAGAATCATTCTGATGACTGGACAGAAAGGGAAGTCCTCAGTTCCCTCTACCAGACACAATGAACCAGAAACTGGTTCCAGTTCAGAACAAGGAGGATGTACCAGAGTATAGAGATTTTCCATCAATTTCTTTTCTGCCAGGAATTGGTTAATTTTGTGCACAACCAGCACAAAGAAATAATTTATATTAGCTCTTAGAGCTGGGAGAAATGCTGTTCAGCTCAACTAATGACAACTGCAAATCAATTCAAATGTCAAAGAAAAACTATGAAACAATAACATTGTGAGGACACATTCTGTTGTGCCGATTTTCCAAAAAAAAAGATTCCGCCATTCACCCAACATTCTAGAAATATTTCTCTTATTAATGTTTGTCAGGTTAATGACACAAAAATGCCTCTGCAACATCAGTGAATGTTGGGGGGGTATATTATTTATCTAAAAAGTGAAAAGATGTCTTTACATACAGACGTAAAGTCTGTAAAACTTGTTCCATATTTGAGACTTGTAAAGTTACTCCATTCTGGTGTCTTTTTTTAATCCAGCAGGTTGGCTCAATAAACCTACATTTGAGTGGAAAGTGACTTGTTAACATACGTGGACTTTATTTCAATAAGATTTGATCAAAGTTGTTATTTATTGATAAAACACTGATTCCAGACATCAGTCTGTTCAAATGTGCAATCTAGACTAAAACAGCATGAAATATCAAAAGACAAAAGCGAGCATGAGTTCAGCTATTTATTTTATGTCGAAACAGAAGGAAAGTAAGCAGCAAACACAGATAAAGCATTGTTATAATGCTTCAACTTCAAACTGCATTTTTCTCCTTTTTAAAAAAACAGGTTTATCAAAAATAACCCAGAGGGCGTGCACGGAGATGATATGCCTGATTTTATGTGACCAGCACAAGTTTTTTGTGTTTAAGGTGACAAATTGTGTGATTCTTAAAACATGCTATGAAATTGAAAATGCAGCAAATAACATCATCATTACAAATGTCTACAACCGGATTCCAAAAAAGTTGGGACACTTTAGAAATTGTGAATAAAAACTGAATGCAATGATGTGGAGGTGCCAACTTCTAAAATTTTATTCAGAATACAACATAAATCACAGGTCAATAGTTTAAACTGAGAAATTGTATGATATTAAGGAAAAATATGCTCATTCAAAATTTCATGGTGTCAACAAATCCCAAAAAAGTTGGGACAAGAACCTATTAGAGGCTGGAAAAAGTCATTTGAGCATACAACAAACACCTGGAAGACCAATCAGCACTAATCAGGTCAATTGGCAATATGATGGGTATAAAAAGTGCTTCTCAGATTGGCAGTGTCTCTCAGAAGCCAAGATGGGTAGAGGATCACCAACTCCCACAATGTTGCGTAAAAAGATAGTGGAACAGTATCAGAGAGGTGTTACCCAGCGAAAAATTGCAAAGAGTTTGCAGTTGTCATCATCAACTGTGAATAATATCATCAGAAGATTCAGAGAATCTGGAAAAATCTCTGTGCGTAAAGGTCAAGGCCGGAGAACCATACTGAATGCCCGTGATCTCCGGGCCCTTAAACGACACTGCATCAAAAACAGGAGTGCTACTGTGAAGGAAATCACAGCATGGGCTCAGGAGTACTTCCAGAAACCATTGTCAGTGAACACAATCCACCGTGCCATCCGCCGTTGCCAGCTGAAACTCTATTCTGCAAAGAAGAAGCCATTTCTAACAAAGATCCACAAGCGAAGACGTTTTCACTGGGCCAGGAGTCATTTAAAATGGAGTGTGGCAAAATGGAAGACTGTTCTGTGGTCAGACGAATCACGTTTTGAGGTTCTTTTTGGAAATCTGGGGCGCCATGTCATCAGGACCAAAGAGGACAGTGGCAACCCAAGTTGCTATCAACGCTCTGTTCAGAAGCCTGCATCTCTGATGGTATGGGGTTGCATGAATGCGTGTGGCATGGGCAGCTTGCACATCTGGAAAGGCACCATCAATGCAGAAAAATATATTCAGGTTCTAGAGCAACATATGCTCCCATCCAAACGTCGTCTCTTTCATGGAAGACCCTGCATTTTTCAACAAGATAATGCCAGACCACATTCTGCATCAATCACAACATCATGGCTGCGTGGGAGAAGGATTCGGGTACTGACCTGGCCAGCCAACAGTCCAGATCTTTCACCTATAGAAAACATTTGGCGCATCATTAAGAGGAAGGTCAGACAAAGAAGACCCAAGACGATTGAACACTTAGAGGCCTGTATTAGACAAGAATGGGAGAACATTCCTATGTCTACACTTGAGAAGCTGGTCTCCTCAATGCCCAGACGTCTGTTGAGTGTTCTAAGAAGAAGGGGGGGTGTCACACAGTGGTGAAAATGGCCTTGTCCCAACTTTTTTGGGATTTGTTGACACCATGAAATTTTGAATGAGTATATTTTTCCTTAATATCATACAATTTCTCAGTTTAAACTATTGACCTGTGATTTATGTTGTATTCTGAATAAAATATTAGAAGTTGGCACCTCCACATCATTGCATTCAGTTTTTATTCACAATTTCTAAAGTGTCCCAACTTTTTCGGAATCCGGTTTGTACATTAGTAACTAATACGAGGTGAAAACGTAAATAATAAGTCATCTTCACCAACAAAAAGAAACAAGTTGTGGGCTACACTGTGGCACAGTGGCTAGCACGGTGAGCTCACAGCGAGAGGGTTAGGGTTCGGGTCCCGGAGTGGGGTCGAGGCTTGAATCACTGGCCTTTCTGAGAGGAGTTTGCATGTTCACCCGATGTATGTGTGGGTTTTCTCCAGGTACTCCGATTTCCTCCCACCCTCCAAAAACGTGCATTTAGGTTGATTGGCCGCTGTGAAATTGCACCTAGGAATGATTGTGTACGTATGTGGCTCCGCAAGATAATGACAACCTGTCCGGGATGTATCCTGCCTCTCTCCTGAAATGAGACGGGATAGGCTGTGGCACCCCCTGGAACCACACTAAAAATAAGTGGTTCAGAAGATGAAAATAAATTCTTAATGGTTTGGTTTCTTCTTATAAAGAATAATAACTTTTCCTTCAGGATTTTTGTTTTCTCTATGGAAAATAAATCTTCATCTTCTGAACCATCCATCCCGAGAGGGGTTACGAAGCCTGTTTCGGCTAATTCAAGGCGAGAGGCAGGGTACACCCGGAACAGGTCGCCAGTCTGTTGCAGGGAAAATGAATCAGCTTATTAATTTCTGTCAACTCATAATTCCCAATCATGCTAAATAAATCACAAAATAACCTACATTTGCTTTGAATCTATGAAACCAGTGTTAGATAAGGACAACATGCATTATCAAAATATAGATTAAAGAGTCACTGAAAACATGAAAAGATCCCGAATAGATACATAGATTCCAGTATTTGGCTTTTGGGTGAGACAGAAAATGAATGATGCGATTCCCTGTCGACAGACTTAGAATGATTTTATCTTAAAAGTTGTTTAATTAAAGTATTCTTAATATGAAGCTGAAAATAATTCTGATTTCCAACATAAAAATGAACGAGCTCTGCTTTAAAATAAGGACTATTTAATAAATTAATAAAGTACTTTCCTCACAATAAGCTTATTTTGATTTGCACCTTTTAATTAATTTTTAAAAAATTGCAATAATCAATCTTAAGCCAGCAAAAAAACGTTTTTTTTCATCCTTCACTCCAAAAAATGCTTACTTCCCATTTGAGATGTAAATGTGAACAAAGTTTCACATTCAGAAAAATATAATCATGTAAATGACTGATATATTTTCAAAAACATTGAGCACATTGATCTGCTTAACAATATTTTTAAATGTGTTAAAAATTGGAAACATGTAACCTTATCTAGCCCGGCGAGATGCTTGCTGGTTAAACTTCAAATTAAGTTCAAATGAAAAACTTTAAAGGTTTTTAGTCTGCTTTACCTTCGAGGATGATTCCTCATTTGTACTTTCTCCTTATTCTCCATGTGATCGCCTTCAGGACACTCTGATTCCAGTGAATCAAGTCAGACGTGAAAGTTGTACTGATCTGGTCAGCATGAAGACACTCGATGCTAACAGTTAGCCTGTTAGCTTGCTAACAAGCTAGCAGTAGCTAGCCGCGTCCCGGTTGACGTTACTGCCGCTGCTGCTCGGTAACCGTGGAAACACAAGGTCTTTTTATCATTTTGTAAAACCGGATTGATGCTCTGAGCTAACTACATCCAGCTGTGGTTTCCTGGGCTTAGGGAGCATTATTTCCTTGTGTCTGAACAACTTTAGACTTGTTTGGCAGCCTCTGTGACATCCAGATAGAAAACCAGGAAGTGGAGTAAAGAAGTCAGAAGGAAGGCGGTGCGAACAAAGACTGCAGTTTAGTTTACCGCCTGCAGGGGCCGCCAAAACAAATCAGAAACAAGTTTTTATTCTGGTTTAAGATTTGATTTTTGACAAAAACAAAAACCCTGAAAAAATATCACGAAGAGATGCTTAGTATTTACGTAATTTCTCCAGTCCAGTCTTGAAAAACCAGTGTTTTGTTTCTGGTTCAATACAGCTGATGCATATTAAAGTTAAATCAACAGTAAATCAAATGTTGCCCATTGACTCCATAACCTGAATGAGTGTAGATGCAAGAACACGAAAAAAAAAAACATCGGGATACCCTCCAGGAGGGGGTTGTGCTACCCCTTCTCTAGGTACTCCAGCTTCTTCTGGATCTTGCATGTTAATTGGCCAGTGGGCATCAGTGTGTGAGAATGGTTGTCTGTCTCTGTCAACCTGCACCAGTTAGGCGACCTGTTCAGAGTGTAATAATAACAATGCATTGTTCTTACATAGCGCTTTAATGTCTTTCACTTATATGCACTTATAACCATCCGACACAGGCTCTGGCACCCAGTAACTATATGTAGAATTAGTTGCACAGAAGATGATTGAAGTGGAACTCAAAAACACATGTGTTTTACCTACATTAGCTTTTGACTAATATATTCCTTCTGGTTATCAGCCACAATTGTTAGAGGTCTATGCTATTTTTTCCCATCAGCAGCTTATAAATGATAACAAAACTTGGTGGCGCATTTATCCCAAAACATGACATTGTGTAAAAAATTAACTCAACTTGTGCACATACTTAACTCCTGAACTGAAGTGTGTTATGAACAACTCAATAACAAAGAAACATTATTAGAATATTTTATTAAGCAGAACAAATGGTGTAAGTATGTTTACATTAACAGCAAACACCAAAAAGGGGGAAGCAGGAACCATCTTGTGACCAGGAATGAACAACGGGACAGCCGATCTGAAGGAAAGAAATATGCACCAATTAACTTCAGAGCCAGTAGGTTAAACGTGACATTGTTAGATAAAAACAGAGGCTTTTCTACATGTTCTAATTACAACAAAGCGTGTTGTTCACTGAGAGACTCACATTGGCTTTACTTCCCAACAGGGCGCACACTCTCAAAGATGCCTGCGTCTCTCATAGCCTCAAATTCTTTGGCGGCATCATATTGTTTGTAAAAATCAGCATAAGCCCGTTTCCTAGGCTCTGTCACTGCAAACTGTGGGAAACAGAATATTTTAGTGACAAACGTAATGAAGCTACACGTGACTGTTATTCTAATATTTATCTGAAATTACTTGTTTTTCAAAAAACTACCAATGCCAATACAGGATTTTATTTTGAAAGTTTTATCATCTGTACCACTAAATGTTTTAGGGGTCAGATGGTGGTTGCCCTCACCTTGAATGCTATTGCAGCTGTAAAAGCCAGAGTGAAAGCGATTGGCAAGTGAAACCTTAGGCGTTTCGCCAGCAACCCCCTCATTACCGGCTTGGGCAGAGACATGGTGGATGACCTGGAAGGAAATCAAAGTTAGTATTGTGAAGACTGAACTTGCTAACTGAAAAAAAGAAAATAAGAGTGTCATAACTTCCTGTAAATGAAAACAGTCTATGTTTTCTTGTAACAAAGTGGTCGAAGTCCAACTGAAATTAATTATAATTTTAAAAAAACAAAGCGTTGAGTCATGAAAGTCACCAAATAAACTTTTAATCAAGACAAACTATGTTTACTTATTTGATATGTTACAGAATACATTAAAAACTTAAATTATTGTGGTTTCCAAGGCCATAATTGAACACCTCAAAAACAAAAAATGTTTCTTTGACAATATGTAGCGCTTTGGGATTTTCTCTGAAAGTGTAAAGCGCACTACAAATAAAATGTATTATTATTTATTATTAAAGAGGAATGTAATTTTCTGGAAGTACAAATGCTTTGATTAGTTAATTTAGATTTGGGGTTCTATTTACATTTTTTTCCAACGCAAATCAGAGGCTAGAATGAAACTGTTATATGCTGTATCTATTCCTATCGCGTGTCAACTACAATCTGTCCCCAAGGTTAAGTCTGAACTTTTCAGTTTTCTGCTCTGTCAGCCTGGAACATCTTACAAAACAAATTTAAAACGGTGGGAACTGGTCTCGTTATAATCATTTAAACACATCTTGGTAAACAGGGTTTTAGAATCAGTAGTATGCATTTGTTCTTTCTTAATTAAACATTTCTGAAGCAAATTGATTAATCTACATTTTAAATGTATTTATGCAGCAATTGTTTATGTGATTTAACTTGTAAATGGTGGCCACTTGGTGAGGATACTCATTAAAAGACATTTTCACTTGTTTTATTCCTTACTTTAACAATGTTTCTTGTTTGATTTTTATTATCCCTTATTTCTGTATGTTTACGATTGTTCTTCCTTTATTACTTGTACCAGTTCTTTTATTCATGATTACAGTCCTCATTGCATTTTTTTAATCACACTGGTCTGTATTTTTTTTACTTGTCTTTGCTTTTCTTTTTTACCTGCTGTCTTTATGAACTGTTCTTAAATGTGTTAATGGGAGCAACAGACGACATAATTTCCTTGGGGATCAATAATCTATCTATCAAGCTGCTCTAACAAATTTCCCACGTGTGGATTAAGAAAGTATTTGTGATTCATATTCAAGCTCTTCAAGACACTTCAACACATTACAATAACTCAAGAGTAACAGATTACTTTGGATCATTTATAACCTTATGTTTGTGGACATTCTGTCTGTACTGCTTGTTAACAGATTTTAAATTTGATCACTTGGTTTATTCCTTACTTTTACATTATTCCTTTTATTTTTATTATTTATTTTGGCATATTTACTTACTATTTATTTTTTCCCCTCATGATTACAGTGATGCTACTGTAACACATTTCCTCCATGTAGATTCAATTAAGTACTACTGATTCTGATCATACACATACTGTATGTCATAGAGGACAAATCATGTCTGTGACCTCTTTAACTGGTTAGCATTTCCTGATAGACCACGTAGGATTTTAAAACAAAGCAGATTGTAAATGGAATTTAATTACATTTTATTGAATGGTGTAAAAATAAATAACCAGTTTAATTGCTTTCAATCGTGAGGAATAGACGTCGGAGCACACTTCCTTCTCAAATTAACAAATTTATTCAGTAAAATAAGCTAGTTTGTTAAAATCATATTATTTGAACTCAATTTTTATAAATCTGACAGTGTTAGCTTTATTGATTAGCTTATACTAACCACAGAGATGTATGTTTATGATGCTAACCGCCGGTTAAGCTAACAGTAGCTAGGTCAATGGAACAGAAAACAAGAACGAAACTATCTCTTTGAACAAAACATCACGCAATTTAATCTAACTCATGTAAATATCCCATACGGATAGCCACACACACAGTTAGAACCTTAGAAATATGAATTTGGGATACTTACAATGTGACTCACGACCTTCACAAAATACACTGGAGCTTCCTTAACACTTGAACCGGAAGAGTTGTTCTTCTTCTTTTTAACGACAAGCTGGACCACCAAGGCGCAATACTGCCACCTACTGATCAAACCGAAAAGGTTTATGTAGGAAACAGGAAAAAATGAATGAAACAACGAAAAGTGAAGTTGTTTATGTGAATAAAATTGTGTAATAAAGAAAAGATATTAAATGTAATTTAGGGGTTTATGATGGAAATATTTTGTTTCTGACTGACCGACTGATTAGTTATTTCAATCTGTGAGACGTTTTGTCAGTAGATGTGTTTGACCACATGACGGCAGCAAAACATTGTGTTAAGATAAGAAATGGAATAATTGCTTAAAACAAAATAATAATAAAAAAGTTTTGGTGCGACATAAACTTTTTTTTTCAAACAAGTGAAAATGTTTCGAATCTTGTTCTTCCTGTCTGATTGTAAAAAAAAAAAAAAAAATCATGGTATTCGATTGAAAATAACTGATTGCTACTTTTCAGTTTACCTCTTGCATTGTCAGCAAAATTTTAAATTCAAGCACATTTCTGGCATCAATGACTGGATTATTTTCCAATAAGTGGTTTGACCGAATGTCAATACAATCCTCCTGATTTTTGACAGATCAAAATACTTTTTTAAAAAAAGAGGCAAAAGTTAATATTGTTAGAATGTTCTTAAATGTCCTTTTTGCCATCTGAATGTGAAGTTGATATTAAAAATAGTTGATTAAAAAAAATGGTTAGTGTGTGCACAGTAAAATGAAAAAAAAGTGAGAAAAACTTGTAAATCTCATTGCAAACCAACATCAAGTTTTAAACTCTTATTTCTAATTAGAGGGAGATGTAGAGTGGTTGTTCACTGTTATGGTGCGGGGTGCACATGGAAGGAGGAGGACCCAAATGCAGGACTTTAACTAGATTTATTAAACCAGGAATCAAAGCTGTAAACAACGGAGAGGGAACAAAGGTTATCAAAAGTCAAAAATCAAGGAAGTCAGTTGGGTCGGGAGTCAGCCAGGACTGAAGGAATGAAGACCCGACGAGGAATACTGGTGAGGCTGCCTTTAAGTAGGCAGCCGGGAGAGCAGGTGCAGGTGTTTCCAATGAGAGCAGGTGTTTCAGTCAGCCAGAATTGGGGGAAAGGTGAGATGGTCTCCGGCTCCCTCCGGTGGTGGTGGAGGGAACCACAACAGTACCCCCCCCTCTACGACCACCTCCAGGTGGCCTAGGCTTGTCAGGGTTGGCAGCGTGGAAATCCCTGACGAGATCACGGTCCAAGATGGCCGAACGTGGGACCCAGGAACGTTCCTCTGGGCCATATCCCTGCCAGTCGACCAGGTACTGGAGACCACGACCTCGGCGACGGACGTCCAGAAGACGACTGACCGTGAAAGCAGGAGCACCATCTATGATTCGCGGAGCAGGCGGAGAACTCGTGGGGGGCTGCAGAGGACTGGAGACGTGGGGCTTGACCTGCGAGACGTGGAAAACGGGATGAATACGAAGAGTAGGAGGCAGGCGGAGACGTACCGTGACTGGGTTAATGATCTTCTCGATGGTGAATGGACCGATGAACCGGGGAGCCAGTTTGCGTGACTCAACTTGCAGGGGAATGGTTTTCGAAGACAGCCAAACTGACTGCCCCTCCTGATAAACTGGAGCTGGTGTCCGCCGCCTGTTGGCGATCTGTTGGTTTTGTTCTGTGGTCCGAAGCAGCGCTCTGCGAGTGCGTATCCACATCAGTCGGCATCGTTTGAGGTGGTGTTGGACAGATGGCACAGAGATCTCGGACTCCTGAGAAGGGAAAAGAGGTGGTTGAAAACCAAGGGTTACCTCAAACGGGGTCCGGCCTGTGGCTCTACTGGTTTGGGAGTTGTAGGCGTATTCTGCCCAGGGTAGGAAGGAGCTCCAAGCAGATGGAGTGTCAGCTACCACACAGCGGAGGACGGACTCGATGTGCTGGTTTTCCCGTTCCGTCTGACCATTGGTCTGGGGATGGTAGCCCGATGACAGACTCACTGTTGCTCCCAGGGCTTGACAGAAGGCTTTCCACACACGAGAGGTGAATTGGGGACCACGGTCCGAGACAATATCTGTGGGTATTCCGTGTAAACGAAAAACATGAGAAACAAGTAATTGAGCTGTTTCCAAAGCAGAGGGTAGCTTGGGCAGAGGAACAAAGTGAGCTGATTTAGAGAAGCGGTCAACGACTGTGAGGATCACTGTGTTACCGTCAGAGGGAGGCAAGCCGGTCACAAAATCCAGTGCCACGTGGGACCAAGGTCGAGACGGAACGGGTAGAGGGCGAAGAAACCCAGCTGGTGGACGATGAGAGGACTTCCCACGGGCACAAACTGGACAGGAGGCAATGAACTCCCGGGTGTCTTTATTCAGGGTCGGCCACCAAAACCGTCGTCTGATGATGTCCATGGTTCGGCTTACCCCCGGGTGGCAGGCCCAGCGGGATGAATGGGCCCACTGCAAGACCTGTGAGCGAACGGAGGATGGGACAAAGAGACAGCCAGATGGAGGATTACCTGATTCTGTGCTAGACTGCTGGGCTTCAGTGACCGCCTTTTCTATCTCCCAGGTGATGGCTCCCACCACACAACTGGGAGGAATTATCTCTGAAGGACCGCTGACAGAGTCACCTGTGACATGGAGACGAGAGAGAGCATCTGGCTTCGTATTGCGGGAACCGGGTCTGTAGGTCAAAGTAAAGTTAAACCTGGAGAAGAATAATTGCCACCGAGCCTGGCGTGCATTAAGTCTCTTGGCAGATTGAATATATGACAGATTCTTATGGTCAGTCCAGATGAGGAAGGGAGGTTCTGCCCCTTCCAGCCAGTGGCGCCATTCCTCCAGGGCTGCTTTTATGGCGAGTAGTTCGCGGTTTCCCACGTCATAATTACGTTCGGCGGGAGAGAGCCTGCGAGAGTAGAAGGCGCAGGGATGGAGTTTGCCGTCGGAAGTGGAACGCTGAGATAGGACGGCACCCACCCCAGAGTCGGATGCATCTACCTCGACGACAAATTGGCGAGATGGGTCTGGTTGGATGAGGATAGGAGCGGACGAGAATCTCTCCTTGAGGGTACAGAAGGCTCGTTCAGCCTCAGGAGGCCACTTGAAGGGACAAGAAGAGGAGGTTAGTTGAGTGAGGGGTGCAGCTAGTTGGCTGTAGTTCCTGATAAATCGCCGGTAAAAGTTGGCGAAGCCCAGGAACTGCTGCAGCTGTCTCCGAGTGCTGGGACGGGGCCACTCCTTAACAGCCCGAATCTTTTCGGGATCGGTCTCGATGGTGCCGGAGCCGATCTTGAACCCCAAAAACAAAACTGAGGTGGAATGGAACTCGCACTTCTCTGCTTTCACGAACAGTTTGTTCTCCAGCAACCGTTGAAGAACTGTTCTTACGTGGACCTGGTGAGCTTCTAATGACGGGGAGAAAATCAGAATGTCATCAAGATAAACGAACACAAAATGGTTGATGAAGTCACGTAATACATCGTTAATGAATGATTGAAATACTGCTGGTGCGTTAGTGAGTCCAAAAGGCATAACTAGATATTCGAAATGACCAAGATGGGTGTTGAACCCAGTTTTCCACTCATCCCCTTGGCGGATCCGGACCAGGTGATATGCGTTACGGAGGTCAAGTTTCGTGAATACGGATGCTCCTTGGAGTAGTTCAAAAGCTGAATTAAGAAGGGGGAGTGGATACTTATTGCGGATTGTGATCTGATTTAGGCCTCGGTAGTCGATGCATGGGCGTAGTGAGCGGTCCTTTTTCTCCACAAAGAAAAACCCTGCACCCAGAGGTGATGACGATGGACGAATTAAACCCTCTGCCAGTGCTTCTTTGATATAAGATTCCATAGCTTCACGTTCCGGTTTAGACAGATTATAAAGGCTACTCTTAGGAAACGTGGCACCAGGGAGCAGGTCAATGGGGCAGTCGTAAGGACGGTGAGGTGGCAGTGACTTCGCATGTGTTTTGGAAAAAACCCGAGAGAGATCATGATAAACAACCGGAACATTAGCTAAATCAGGGGGTTCTGCAGATTTAATCTTATCTGGAATGGCTGCCGGAATCGCTGAACGGAGACACACTGCGTGACAATGAGTACTCCAACCTAGTATCTTTCCAGACTTCCAGTCTATGTGAGGGTTGTGCAATTGAAGCCAGGGAATTCCCAACACCATAGGGCAGTCAGGAGTGCTCAATAACATAAAACTAATGTGTTCACGATGATTACCCGAAGTGAGGAGTTCTAAGATGGGGGTGCGGTGTGTTACTGAAGACAACAGACGACCATCAATAGCGTTAGCTGGCATGGATTTATTAAGACGAACTGGAGGAAGAGAGAGAGAATGAAAGAGTTCTGAATCCATAAAATTGCCATCAGCACCAGAGTCAATTAACGCTTTTACGGTTATTGAAGAAGAGGGAGATATTATGAGTGTCACTGGTATGGTATAACGGGAATGACTGACAGACATGCCTTTAGTTGAGCTCACCAGGTATCCTTTAGTTGTAGGTCGATTATCCCTTCTTGGTCTCACAGGGCAGCTGGACAGGAAGTGGCCCTGTTCGCCACAATAGAGACAACTCCCACTTCTGAGTCGGCGTTCTCTCTCTTCCGAAGGCGGGGACGTCTTTCCCAACTGCATGGGTTCCAGGTGATCGGGGTTATACTCAGGGGAGTCAGTTTCCACAGAAGAACGAACTAGAGAGGACCTCCGACCGAATGGGAAATTGTGGGAGGAGAGCCGTGGTGGTCCGAGATCTCTTCTTGGTCGATTTTCCTGAAGGCTGTTTTCCAACTGTATAGCAAGATTGATAAGGGTGTTAAGATCTGATGACTCACCCCTCATTGCCAGTTCATGTCGCAGATGGTGATTCAGCCCTTCCATAAAGATTCCACGTAGGGCCCCGTCGTCCCACTTAACCTCCGCGGCTAAGATCCGGAATCGGATTGAGTATTCCGAGACAGACTCCTTCCCCTGGGAGATCCGTAACAATCTCCGGGAAACGTTTCCTGCGTGGTTCGGAAGGTCGAATGCCGCTCGGAAGGCGCGGAGGAAAGCATCCAGGGATCGAGTGGTGAGCGGGGAGCCAAAGTTCTCTGCCTCCGCCCATTGTAACGCACGTCCTCGCAGGAGCCCCACAATGTAGAGAATCTTGATGGTATCAGAATGAAAAGTCTGTGGACGGAGAGCAAAGATATGAGAACATTGAAGAAGGAAGCCCCTACACTTTCCAAGAGTCCCATCGAAGGCTTCCGGGTCGATGGTTGGAGGTTCAGGAGTGGAGTTAGGGGTGTTGTAGTTCAACTGGGTCTGAAGATCTTGGAGATGCCTGCTATGTAGATGACTGATCTGACGCAGCATTTCCAGAGCCTGTCCACATAGTTCCAGTCTCACCTTTAGTTGAGATAACTCATCTTGTTCAGGAAGATGGTTTGGGTCCGCTGGGTCCATTATGGTCGGGTCTTCTGTTATGGTGCGGGGTGCACATGGAAGGAGGAGGACCCAAATGCAGGACTTTAACTAGATTTATTAAACCAGGAATCAAAGCTGTAAACAACGGAGAGGGAACAAAGGTTATCAAAAGTCAAAAATCAAGGAAGTCAGTTGGGTCGGGAGTCAGCCAGGACTGAAGGAATGAAGACCCGACGAGGAATACTGGTGAGGCTGCCTTTAAGTAGGCAGCCGGGAGAGCAGGTGCAGGTGTTTCCAATGAGAGCAGGTGTTTCAGTCAGCCAGAATTGGGGGAAAGGTGAGATGGTCTCCGGCTCCCTCCGGTGGTGGTGGAGGGAACCACAACAGTTCACATGAGTCGAGAGAAGCCAAATTGGGTGGTTCGGGCATCTGATCAGGATGATCTTGCTGGTGAGGTGTTCCGGCCACATCTCGTGCCCCAGGCCCTCTTGAGGGACTATGTCTCACAGCTGCACTCTTTTACTTCTTCTCCTTTCCGCTGGTCAGCATGAAATATATAACAGCAAGACCAGATTGCCCACTTTGACAGCAGCACTTAATTCTCATTTTTTTCACATAATGAATAAATTGGTAACTGTGTGTTCAAAATAAAGAACAAATAAGGTTCAAATAAAGAAATTCACAAACAAATCCACACGATCTTTTTATTATGTCTTGTAACTTATTTATTGCCTTCGTTGTATTGATGTTCCGACAATAACATAATAAAATTACCAGACTGCTTAGATTAGGACAAAAGTAAAAGCAGTGTTTTTTGCTTCAGAAATCAGACTTTGGAAAAATCACACCATCCAAAGCTGGTTTTCCTTTTTTCAAAATATCCACAAAAAAACAAACAAAAAACCCCCCAAAAAAACAGAAAAAAAATCTTATTTTTCTAATTTCAGTTTAGTTGTGTGTCCTTTTTAATCGTTCCTTTCCCTTTTTTAATGTCCAGTTGGGTTTGGTAGAAACTGCCATCACTAATCTAATACAATTCAGACTGCTAGTATTTTCCATTTATGTGAAAACAACAGTTCTTTTAGACTTTTTAAAATTCTGGTGCTGTTCATCAAGGTCCTTATCAACTGATGAACAGAACAGTTCCTTTGTCTTCATCTTGTGCACAGTGAAAAAAAAGTGTTGGAGATGCTCTGAATGATTTCTCTGTCTGTTTTTGCATCTCAGAAAGAATTCCACTGTTGTGTTTAAGTCTGAAGTGTAAAATACTGTACATGTTGAGTCTAAACAGGGAGAGTTTTGATTGACTCCTCATCGATGGCAGAAATAATCTGTCCTTCTGCAACATCAACGAAGAGACATTTTTGCATCTACACCATCATGTCAGCATGGTTTCAGCTTGTGAACATCCTGATCCGCTTCTGTCTTGGCAATGTTTGAAGCTTTCTTGAGTTTCTTGCTTTTGAAGACTGTAAACAGATAAAATATCTCACTGGCTTCTTTTGGCATATTGCTCACATTTTTGTTCTTTTGGAATTGATTTATAAACAATTGCAGGAACAGATGCGACTCTAAAAGACACTTTAACCGCTGTTTTTTTTTGTTGTTGTTGTGCGTCTGTGAACAGATGCCTTATTCCTAGCACTGTCGTCCTCTTTAATCTTAACTTAGTCCAGCTGACCAGTTTGAGTTATGGAAGGCAATAAAAATCTGAACAATTTGTGACACATTGTTCATCAAACCACCACACTATCATTTCTGTTTGCAATTTGCCAAATATAAAAATTGTGTCCTTAAAAGAAAAAATATTTGACCTAAAGTCTTTTCTGCTTTGGTCAATACGTTTCAATAGAACTCAACATTTTATCTTCATTAGTGCGCATAACTTCTTTCTATCCATTAAAACTTCAGTTTTCCCATTGATTCTCCAAAACTACTATTATGTGCCATGTTCTTCACTACAGCCTTTTCACTTCTAGTTTTATTAGTATCAATGCAACATTGGAAAACAATGCACATCAGGGTTGATTTGAAGACTTTTCAAAAAGTTTTCTGAGGTTTGTGATGGTCCATTTTGTGAAACTGAAATTGAAATAATTTTTGTCTTATTCATAAGAAAAAGACTTAAGGGTTTTCTCAATTGTGCATGAGAAGCAAATTGTTTCACACTTACATTGCACTCTTAAACCAATTAATCCCATCTACTTTTTATTCCTTCTCTCGTTTGTTTTTACTAATTTTACATAAAATTGAGTGCCACATCTCTCATGAACAAGGACACTAGTTTCTCTTATTCATTCCATTGTGTTGATTTAAAAAAAAGAAAATACTTTGGGAAAACTTTTAATCTCTGAGGCTTAGATGATCAGTGAAGGTTCATGACTGTCGTGAGAACACAATATCGAGGGCTGTGTCACATTAAATCCAAAAAAGTTCCAGGAATGCCCTGAAGTAATACAAATGCATTCCACGTTGGTTGATCTTTTTATTCAAGTGACGGCTCCGGTTGTGTTGTTGAAGAATTGCTGTTTGGAGCCAGCATTGAAGATGAGATTTTTCTTAGAAGTCATAGGGTCGTACCATCATGGAGGTGGAGCTTAAGGAATAACTGGGACCTCTGAAGTGGTGCCACTTAATGCCATTGAGCTTCCTAATGTTGTGGCCTACTGTGTAGTAGATGCCGTTCAGGTTGGAGAAACCACAGGCATCGAACCACCAACCTGGTAGAAGAACATACAGTGTTAAACAATAACAGTGGAAGACTAGTTGAACCTTGAAACCAACTGTATCACAGTTTGTCAGAATATGGGATATTTTACTTAAAAGAGTATATTACATTAATATCAATTCAGTTTTTATTCAAATATCATAACATAGTTGTTTCATTGGTAAAAAATATTAGACATGAACGTCTTTATCTTTTCAAAGAGTGCTATTGTAAACGTATTTTCTATTTTTTTTTAGTTTATATACAATATAGGGTGACATTGTGATCTGTAGTGAGAGGAGGGAAGAGGTGGAGGAAAAGCTGGAGAGGTGGGGGTTTGCACCAGAAAGAAGAGGAAGGAAGATTAGTCAGAGTAAGACAGACAACATGTGTGTAAATGAGAGGGATCCAAATGGAAAAGAGAGGTTACAGGGAGAAGAGATAAAGAAGGTGGAAGATTTGAAGTACTTAGGATCAACAGACCAGAGCAATGGAGAGTGTGGAAAAGAGGTGAAGAAGCGTGTGCAGGCAGGCTGGAACGAGTGGAGAAAAGTGTCAGGTGTGACAGAAGAGTTTCAGCTAAAATGAAAGGGAAAGTGTACAAAACCAAGATGAGACCGGCCATGCTGTTTGGTCTAGAGACAGTGGCACTGAGGAAAAGACAGGAAACAGAGATGGAAGTAGCAGAGATGAAGATGCTGAAGATCTCTCTGAGAGTGACCAGGATGGACAGGATTAGAAATGAATATATGAGAGGAATAGCACATGTTTTAGGTTTTGGAGATAAAGTCAGAGAGACCAGACTGAGATGGTTTGGACGTGTGCAGAGGAGAGAGAGAGTGTACGTTAGCAGAGGGATGCTGAGTTTGGAACCACCAGGAAAGAGGGCTAGAGGAAGGTCAAAGAGGAGGTTCATGGATAAAGTGAAGGAAGACATGAGGATAGTTGGTGTGACCGAAGAGGATGCAGCAGATAGGGTTAGATGGAATAAACTGACTTGCTGTGGTGACCCCTGAAGGGAAATGCCGAAAGAAGAATAATAATTAATGAATGGAGGGATGAATGAATGATTAGATGGATGAATAGTTTGGCAGATCGACAAATTGATGGATTAATTAAATTTCCCTTCATCTCCCCAGAGGTTAAGTAAAAAATTTCAATGCATAGACAAATGAACTGATAAATGGAGGGCTGAATTTATTGATGTGTGAAAGTAATAAACGTTGAATAGGTATTTAGTTGGTAACTTCTAATACACAATAAAAAGTTCTCCTTTTGAAACCACTGTTTCTACTTTGTGGTTCATGAGCTCTCGTAATTTATCTTGGAAGGAAAGTAGAATTAAAAAGCTTTTAGGCATGTGTCAAGAAAAAGATTTTTACTATTAAACAAATGCAGAGCTTTTAGTTAGAATCCGTAATCTCTACAATATTCATTTCCCCACTTCGTTCTAATAAATCTCTAACGGACTGCAGAAAGATGAACAAAAATTATTTAAACTCAAAGCAATCTAAAAGTAATTTAGTTTATTTTATGAGACGGGTCTGAAAAATTTCCCAATGGAATTGATGTTTTTAATCATGACGGAAATATTGGATTTTTTCCTTTAAGGAGTATACCGTGAAAGTTAGTGTCTGTCTTTCCGCCTCCTTGTTTTTACTCACATCTTTGCTTGTTCATTATTTCACTCATTTTTCATTTATTTCACTCTTGTTTTCTTCTACTATCTCCACTTTTCCCTCAGTCTTTCCCTGTAAATTGCAGTGATTTTAAATGACTCGCTGACTGACTTATGGTGACCAATGAAGTATTTTTCTCCAAGGGTTTGAGGTTTGACCAGAACCATTAACTTAATCGCCGATCACAAGCACATCTAGGGGAGACTCAGGAGAGCCAGAAGGTTGTTTGGTTTGGCGTTGACTCAATGTGAAGGGTAGTGTACTACAAGCTGACAGAGAGATGTCTGACAGAGCAGAGCTTTTTGGAAAATACCATTAATTATCATCCTCCTTCATCAAAATATGCATCTTTGGAAGTATTTTGCTTATTCACTCAGATTTATGGCAAAAAAAGCTATTTTCGGATGGGAATTTAATAATGTTTTATTGAACCAATCTAACCCCTTATCTACATTTTTTTAACCAAATAAAATCTTTTATTAACATGTTTATGAGAGTTTAGTAAAAGAAAAGAAAAATATTATTACAAATGTGCTAGCAAATTTCCAAATCGGACTCTTTTCATTAACTTTACCTCCACTGAGCATCAGAGCACATTTGCAATTATTGCAGTTGTCATTGTCCTGGTCCAGGGTGCTGAAGCCAGTCCCATGGGCGGTCAGACTGCTCTGCCTTCCTGCTGTTCCACTATAACCTCTCAAATATAACCTGAACGACAGAAAAGACACAAATTATTTATTTATAAACAATAGCTGTCATTTATCAAAGTTGCTTGTGGCAAAATTTGGGCGTACTGGTATTTGTTACGTATAAAACCAAACTTTTTTTTATTATTATTATACTTTGGAAGTTGAAAGACAAGCAAGTTCCCACACTTTCAGACTTAGGCAGCAAGTCCTTTTTTTACAACACCGAGGTTGTTTGAATGTATAAAACTGATCAGTGACATTTTTTTTCATTTGCCAAAATAAGGTTGCGACTGAGCTGGGGTCTGAATATATTTTGGGTGAATTAATTATAATTATGTCGTACTTCTGATTTTAAATACACGTAAAGTCTGAACTACACATTAAAACAAAGTCAAAACCAATTTAAAAAAATGTAAAATTACATTTTTAAAATACCACCACAGTAAATAATAAAACAAATAGAGTGCATCGCTGGGAAACACGAAGGGTTTTTAATGTGTAGTAAAAACTGCTCTTTATTTGATCAAATTAATCTTATGGGCATGACTATAATGTCTCGTGACCCAAGTTTGGCCTCCGGGTCTTGTGTTTGACACTCCTGCTTTAGGAACATCAGGGTAGTTTGAACTTGGCAAGTTTATATGAGTCATGAGCAATTCAAAGTGAAAATGAAAATGCACAAAGAAAGATTAAAAAAGCTGTTAAGAGATGATAAGAACATGAATAGAACGTTTCAGTCAACTTTGACCAGATTTTTGGAAAAGCAACGCCAAACATTAATTCTTTAACTTGAATCGACCTGTTGAGAACGTAAGCACTAAGGAAATTGACTATATCATTTCCTTACTGCCTTCTGAAAATTCTGAAAGGTTGACTTATTGTAGAGAGATGGAGGAAAGTTTTCCCAGAATGTTGTCCCAGCTGAGCCGAACAAGCCTGAATGTTTTTATTTGAGCAAGTAAATCAGCATTGTATGGAAGTCCAAAGACAGACAGCTTTCTTTCGGATGGGAGAATTTTCCAATCAATTCAGAGTTTCTTAACCTTAAAACCCACCTGATTTTGCTTTAAAACTCTCTTATAACCAACCGTGAGATTTACAACCATAGAAAGAAAACATTATTTATAGAGGCTTGAGAAAACTCTTTTGTGTTAAAAGGTTAAGAGAAGTGAAAAGTACAAAAAAGTTTTTCTTTTTTTTATCTTTTTTTGTATAAGCACAAAAATAAAAAATAAAAATATCACATTTTGTGAGGGGTTATTTGGACTTTACAATTATTTTATAAAGCTTTTCCATTTTTTTTTGGCTTGTAGCAGTATTTTTTTTTATCTTGCTCTGCTTGTGGCCAAAAGTTAAGGAAAAAAAGAAAAATATATTAATTTTCCAGAGCACGAGAAAAAATAGTGTGTTCCAAAATTTTGAAATCTGGTACAAAATGACCTTTTCCTCATCATTCTACAGTCAATCAGTTTACTAAAGAGACAGAGTTCACGGAGGCAAAATCCATGGGAAAACGATGCACAAAATCATAACTGTGTACATAGAAGAGAACTGATTCTGTTTTTAAAGCAAACACTTGCTTAAAGTTTTGAACTTCAAGCAACAAAAGAAATGTGACATTTGGGTCAGTGTCTTTAAAGCTCTGCTAGCTTTTGGGTATGAATTTTTTTGACAACTGAGGATGGACTAAACTTTTAACTGAGGTTACACATTGTCAAGAGAGAAATATCGTCCTATAAAATGTCATTTCCAACATTACATGACAACGGCAACCGTAAGAAAATTTGTTATATAAATCTCTTTTTCAGATTTAAGATTAGTCAGAGTAAGACAGAGTACGTGTGTACTAAATGAGAGGGATCCAAATGGGAAAGTGTGGTTACAGGGAGAAAAGATAAAGAAGGTAGAAGATTTTAAGTACTTAAGATCAACAGTCCAGAGCAATGGAGAGAGTGGAAAAGAGGTGAAGAAGCATGTTCAGGCAGGCTGGAGGGGGTGGAGAAATGTATCAGCTGTGATGTGTGACAAAAGAATTTCAGCCAAAACGAAAGGGAAAGTGTACAAAACCGTAGTGAGACCGACCATGCTGTTTGGTCTAGTAACAGTAGCACTGAGAAAAAGACAAGAAACAGAGATGGAGGTAGCAGAGATGAAGATGCTGAGGATCTCTCTGGGAGTGACCAGGATAGGAGCAGAAATGAGTATATCAGAGGACCAGCACATGTTAGGGTTTTGGACATAAAGTCAGAGAGGCCAGACTGAGATGGTTTGGACATGTGCAGAGGAGAGAGAGAGAGTACATCGGAAGAAGGATGCTGGATTTGGAACCACCAGGCAAGAGGCCTAGAGGAAGGCCAAAGAGGAAGTTCATGAATACAGTGAAGGAAGACATGAAGATAGTTGGTGTGACCAAAGAAGATTCAGCAGATAGGGTTGGTGATGGAAGATGGAAGAAACTGACTTGCTGTGGCGACCTCTAAAGGGAAATGCTGAAAGAAGAAGAAGAAATCTCTTTTTCCCAAAAAATGTAAACCAATACCATTTTCTAACTGTTACACGTTAAAAGTTGTCATAATATTAATTCAAGTGTGAATAAAACAGAAAAAAGCTAAAACTGTGACAGAGTTCACAAAGGCATGTTTGTGCATTTTTTATCGTTTATGTGACATAATGCTCTCACCTGTACTGCTGTCTCTCACTGGCCAGTTTGAAACGATCATACTGAGAATAAGTGGTGTTTCCTTCCCAGTCCTTCAGATCAACCCTCATTGAATACTGGCCTTGACTTGTCAGAAGGTACAACAATTCGTTACCCAACCAGTGCTCCCCAGTCACATCCCCAAAACCCTGAAAGGAGCAATGAGGTTTGACTACAAACAGACTTTACTCAGCATTTGTTCATAATTTTTCACAGTAAATCACTTTTACTCACGGTTTTGTACTCCCACCAGCTCCTTTGGAAATCAACGCTGCCATTAAAGCGCCGCTGGAACACAGTCCAGCCCCCGCCGCTTGTCTCCATATCACAGTAAACCTTGGGAGGAGGCACAAAATAGCTCTTCATTTTGGGGTAGAAAATGGTGAATTCCCATTAATTATTCATCTTCTGAACCACTTAATTCTAATTGGATCACGGGGGTGCTGATGCCTATTCCAACTGATTTCAGGCAAGAAGCAGGATACACTCAAACAGGTTGCTGATCTGTTGCAGGGCCACAAACACAGACAACCACCCACACACATGCACACTCGTACCTAGGAAATTTTATAGGAACAAATGGACCTGACATGCATGTTTTTTGAGGGTAGGAAGAAACCAGAGTCCCGGAAGTAAATCCATGCATACACAAGGAGAACATGCAAACTCCACACAAAAAGGCCAGCGTTTCAAGCCTCGCCCCCACTCCAGGACTTGAACCTTATGCAGTTTGACAGGCTGGTTAGCACTGCATCATGGCTAGAAGGATGCTATTAAACTCTTGTCAAGGAAAGGCTTGGAACACTTGCCATTCTGTGTGGAGTTAGCATACACCATATACTGTAGTTAGTAGAAGAGTATGCATGAGTTATCATCGAGTACTCCAGTTTCCTTGTATACACCAAAAAACATTCTCGTTAGATTAAAATTAACAATGAAGACTAGTTATCAAAACTGGCAACAGGTGGAAATATAATGAATGTTCACTATAACATGTTCTAATTGAGTAATTAATTTTAATTAACTGAAATTTAGAGATTAGCGGTTCAAAAGATGAGTGAAAAATGAATGAATGTGCTACTATTACTATTAATTATATTCTGTGTATTTGGCAGCTGCAATGTTCACATGTAAATATATGACTTTTTTATTGTTGGTAGATCGTTTCAACTTGGAATTTTTATTGGTAGTTTGACTTCCAAAACTCAGTGAGCATTCTGTCTGTTGTCTGCTAACTCCTTGGGAAATTCCCCACAAGTCATTTTTGACTGAATGGTTAGAAAGTGGATGGATGAATGCCATAGCTCACTGCAGCTTCTGATGCTGTGATGAATTCAAGTATACGGCAATAAAACTATCATTTTCTTCGCTCCAGAAATGAACTGGCTGCACTTGTAGTGTTAAATCATGTCAGAGTTGGTATTTAATATGTTTACTTGCTGATAAAGTCACAGCATTGAAAAGGACATACTTTAGTTTTAATTGATACCTGCACAGGTTCGGTCCTGTTTCCAATGTAGATGTGATATAGACCATTAACAGAGTAACCAGCCTGGTAGGCTTCAGCGCAGTCTCTCCACATCTGGCTCCGAGGAGGTGCCCCTATTCAAAACACACATTTAGATAAAATACTGTATATTCAAAGTAGTGGTTAGCTGCTTTCTGTGGATGTGTGTATGTGTGTGTACCTGTACTGGCCACCATGTTAATAAGTGTGTGGACAGACTCCATCAGCTGAGTCTGCTGCCTCTGCAGAGCACTGTTGTTGCTGCTAGCAGCTCTCAGTTGTCTCTCTAGTGACTCAATCGCCATCATCTGAGTCCTGACGACAGACTGAAGGGCAAAAATAAAAAAAATCCCTCTATTGTGTATTTGTCTCTCAGTGCATGCTATTTAGAACAGTTCTTGTTCTTCCGTGACATATTTGAGTAAGAATAGCTGAGTCATGAATACAGTAAAATAAATAGTTTTCAGACCTCCATTTGCTAGATCCGCTTTAAAAAACACAACCTCTCATCAGCTGCCATTATGATCACTGAAAGATGGCATATAAATGTAAAATATGCCCTTAGAATATAAAATCTAAGTCAATATGTGATTCAATGACCCAAAAACTCTGCCTCAGTCAGCCGTGACAAAATTAATTTTATCACACACTCCGACACCTGTCTAAACACTCTCCTACAGATGATGTTGCTCTGTTAAAATAACACTCAGATGTCAACTGTACTAACTGTACCTGAAGTCTGTTCTTCTCCACTCGCATGTCCTCCAGCTCTCCTCTCTGTCGGGATTCCAGCATCTGGACTTTGTTCTCCAAACGGCTGAAAGACAAACCAAATGGAAACACTCAACACACTGCAGAATCATCAGTTTAGTTTTTTATTTAACTCCCAAAACTCCACCGGAAATTCTTTGACTTAAGTTAAGGAAAAAGTCTAAATTACTTCAGAAAAAATGTTGGTCTTTTGAGGTTTAGTTCATGGTTTTGGAAAGAAACTAACTTTCTTTAGTTTGAGAGGGTGATAGTGATCAAGTGTAGGATTGGGACATTAATCCGATTTTATTCAAAGTGAAAGCTTAACATGTCTTTAAAATACAATCAATACTTTAAATTTCCAAACTCATTAAGTCAACAACAGTGCAGTTGAAAAAATAAAATGAAGGTAATATGATTCTTACTAAAATCTAGCAACTCTAATTAAGGATTGCGGTAAATAGTTAGGTTGGTCTGAGGGAAATGATACAAAACTCTGATTTAGTTCGGCCATCTAATTTCATTGGGCTCACTGACAATTTTACAATCGTGTTTTTACTGAATGAGAAGTTGTTGTGTTGTCCAACATCTGGAAACAGGCTTTGATGTATAAGGCCACAGGAATTCCTCTACAAAGTACTTTAAGTTCAGAGAGGCACCATTAGGATGCAACAGGAGTTATCGCTGCTTCATTTGGAGATTTAAACTTTAAACGTTCTCACCTCAGTCAGATTCTAGCAAGATTTCTGGTTTGTGTTTGTGCACAAAACCACAATTTCAAAATCTTCAGTAGCGGGGTACGAACTGGTTGCCAGTCTGTTGCAAGGCCACATACACAACCATCCAAAGACAAACCCATTTCTATGTGCAGTTTTGTGGTGCCCAAACAACCTAACATGCATGCCTTTGGAGGGTGGGAGGAAATCGGAGTGCCCAAAGAAACCTCTTTTAATATTGTTGATAATTTGGAAAAGTTGTTTTTGAGGACCCAAAATCCTTTAAAGTTGGTCCCATGCCAGATGTGGAATCCTTCAATAATTGTGGAAGCAATTGTGCGCCAGGTTTTGAGTGAATCTTAAGTTATATGTGGTTTAAATTTATGAAACAGTAACGGTCATGATGCCTCGGTCCACATTATGCATCTAAACTTTGATACATTCATCACAGACTACTTGCACTGATTTCTCAACAAAACTGTTTTCTGACAACCAATTACCAAAGTCTGCAATCTCTTAGATAAATTCCAGGTAATAGGTCATTTATTTCAAACTGTCAATAATCCTGGCTAAATCTTGGCTTAAGAGGTTAAAGTATTAATCTGAGACTGGGTGGTTGCCAAGCTCTATGTTGGACCTATATTGTGTCTACCACCCTTTGCATCGTCATAAATCACTAACATATACGTACTGTATATTTCCATTTAGGAAAAGCTTAAAAACCAAAGATAAACTATGATCCTTATAATAAACAGGTCAGTAGCCAGTAGAATAAACCAGATGTTTTATGGACTGCTGCATCAGTACTGTAACTTCCTTGCTGTGATTTTACTACCTGACTGCTGCTTTGATCACGGAATTATCACTGTTGTAGAGAGCTAACGATAAAAATAATTTGACTGGATAACTGTGAGATGACTAAAGCAAAAATCCCAATTAAAACCATTTTGATCTGACATGAGGACAAATTATTTTAAAAACCCAGAGAAAGTTTGTTTTTCTGGTCTGAAGTTCAGCTATTTATGAAAATTTATGAGGCCAAAATGTCAGCCACCCACAGCCTCACAGCGGGGAACTTGGACAATTGACCTCAGCTTTCACATACTTTTTCTTACCTTGTAAAAATGACTTTGGTGCTTAACACCCACATTCAGGTTTTAGGGTTCCAGTGAAAGATCTCAAACCCATGTAATCCAAAGAGGAGGGGGATTGCAGAGGGAAGAATGAACACTAACCGTTTAGATTCACAACAAACTCAAACTCTTTATGTATCAAATTTATAATAGGCCAGAAGTTATAACTCCTGATTTACTCCCTCTTGTTAAAGAAGCCATAACAATAAAATATAGATTAATAATCTGGCCATCACTCCTCCTGTCAGATCCAACCACAACTCTCGTTATCTCTAGTTGAACCAGCAGTGGAGCTGCTGAAAATAGACCCCGGTCCACTGTTGGGTCAACAACATTTGAGCCAAATAAATGAAACTTGATGAAGGAGAAGCAGCGGCTTTTAAGGAGAATGTGGGACATGACAAAGAATACATGATTGCCTGATTCCTCCGTGTTTGTCTGCACAGCAGAGAGCAGTGTGGTGCTCTGCAGGCGTTCAGTGTCATTTACTTTGAGGTTTTAAATGATAGTGACAATCTGAGCATTTCACAAAAATGAATTTAGGCTCATAAATAAAAGACACTTTGGATGAACATTGTGCAATAAAAAATTCCCTAAATTAGTCATATTTTATATGTTACTAAAAATTAATATCCTCGTGTGACCCTGACTGAGAGGACATTAAATGTAACTAAACTAAACTAAGAAAGATATACTTATACTGGATTGAACAATGACCGTTATTCATCGAACAATGAGTAACTAAAATAGAAAAATACTATGAGTTTTAACTCCTCTGAAACTTTGTAGAAACAGTTAACAACCTTTCCTGTTTTTTTTTTTTAATTAACTTTTAATGTTTAAAAAAAATGCGCATGAGGCTGATTGGTCAATGCAAATTGCTCAGGAGCTTGGGTCTACATGATTGTTGGAATATTTTTGTTTTTTTGTGTCAGACTGGTGACTTGTATAGGGTGTACCCTGCAACCCATTGATGCACCAAGCATAATTTTTAATTTTTACATACTCTATTTATCCTATTTATCCTTACCGGAAAAATTTGTGCGCTGCACTACTACACCGCAGCAGGCTGCCACGACAGTGCCAATGGTGGGAGAAACATGCGGTAAGTTAGTTGAATGAACTAATACTCTTTGTTATTCACTGTTTTATTTTTCAGATTTGAGTGGACATGCAGTCATTTAAGCAATAAAAATGTTCCTATGTCAATATCTGCTTGTGTTTTAAAAATAATCCCTTTGGCTATTGCTGAAATGTAGCTGACACAATCCTCCATCATGCTGTTCAATATGGTTTAAATTAACATGAGCAATATTTTCTTCTACCAGTAAATGAGACTTCGGTGACATTAGGTACGGAAACACATTTTTAGCTCCTGGTTGTGATGGCTTCAATATGCTGACCCCTATGAATAGAAAAACATTCTTCACTATAATGTGGATTAATCTGGAACCGCTGATCGCTGTGGTTTCCGCTGTAACGGGTTAGATCTGTGTGTGATTTATTTGTATTTCCATCCACGTCTGTTTTAAGTTTGCTTATAAGTTGATTATGAAATATTAAAGTAGAAAATGTGTGAAAATATGAGTGGCAGGTTCAAAAGTACTGTTAGAAAGTAGGTTTAACAGGTTATGACATTGTAATTAATAGCAGTATTGGTATGTGTGTAGATTTACTCGTCTAAACAACAGCTCATTGTTGTCTGGATCTTGATCCATATTGGCAAATTAGAAGATTAAATGTTCTTTAGCTGGAAAAATAATTCCCTTCTTCTGAGTTGTTTTCAGTGAACACACATTAAAATAGATGTGTTTGCTTTGCGACTACTTTGGCAAAGTGGAAATGAACTTTTCTGGTGATGACAAAACCAGAGATGTTTGTGTTAAGGGGGTCTGTTATGACGTCTGACGGATGACGGCCGTCTGCGTGAGCACGGAAATCGTTCCATCAAAATAGTTTGAATGAACGAGATACGGGTTCGTAAAATAAATAGTTTAATTAAAATATAGACAAATGTACCCTTATATTAACTGAATCAGCCTGGATGGAGAGGTTTGCAGACAGTTTAGTTTGGTCTAATCCCAGTGGAAATTACTTGATAATCTAATTTTTTAACAATTAAAACCAACCTTTGGTTTTCTGAACCTTTGTAGTCTATAGAAATTTGATCTTGTCTGTAAATATATGGCTATATGTTCAAAGTAACTGCACTTGTATGTATTTTGTATTGTAATAAAATTATAATTTAGATGTGTCTGGCTTTCCACAAACAGATTTATACTAGTGAGTCACATTTTTAAAAGGAAATTTAGTTTGCAATGCTTCTTTCTATTTATTTGCAGATTCGCTCCTTTTTTGTAAAATAGTTAATTTGCTGAGAAATACATAAAAGAAAATCATTTTGCTCCAACTTTTTGTGCATTTTATTACTAAATTATATTTGAATAGGTCTATTACAGTTACATCTGGTTGTTAGTATGTATAATAACGTTGCAAAGCAAAAAGTTATAAGATTCAAAAATGGGAAACAATGTTGAGTTTCTCTGTTTGTTAGAATGTATGTTTTTGATAGTTAAATGATGAATATTCATACAGAATAAGCACCTACAGAGGTTTAACTTTGTTTATCATTTACGCCTTGTATCTAATCTCATTTTTTTTCATTGAAAAATTTTATTGAACCACGGATTTTGCAAATTAATCTAATTCATAATGAAATGTGCTCTATTGTTTTAAGCTATCTTTTGTTTCTAGTAACTCATGATAAATTTTAAATAATTAAAGTAAAATTATTTTAAAACCTTGTTGATATCAGTTTTAATTATAATCTTATCAACCCACTAAAAACGTATATATTCCAATTGCAGTGGGATTGTTTTGGCCACATTGGGAGAATTTGTCATCTTAATATCAAGATTACTATCAACTGATACCCCACATATTTACATCCAACATCTTACACATTGATGGGATGTCTTGACAGATGTTTAATATTCAGTATTCGTGTATATAAATAAGTACTATCTAGTTCTAAGTGGTTCCCCACTTTTCACTAGTTTTCAGGTCAGATGCATTTTTCCGCGAGCTGAGCACAAAGCTGCGGTGCAAAAATAAGCTCATTTCTAAATGCAAAGCAAACCAAAGGTCACATGATGTCGGCTCCAAAACAATCTCCTTCCATTGATTAACATTTAAACAAAAATCAGCTCTGAGCCCTCTTATTATTGTGCTGTTGTATATTCTGACAGTAATTACCCTATTAATGAGAGGTTATGGTAAATATTTTCAAATCTGTCATGTTGGTTGTCAGATTTGATCGACATGCAGTCAGTGAGTTGCAGTTTTTTTGTTCCTAAACTGACCCAGTTCAACATTTTAAACTCTTTTGTTTAAATATAAAGCCACTCAGCCTCGGTGTGCTGAAGGTTAATGAGTTGCAAGGTTGAGTCACATACTATTTCAGCTTAATATTCTGACTGACTGACGTTAGTTGCTGCTTGATGAGAACCACACATGCTCTGATAAAGCTTGCGCATGCACTACAGCAAACCCTCCCCCTATCGTTTACCCTGTGCAGATACACAAAGCTTAGAAGGTTCTTTGATTGGAGTTGTGCATTCCTGTAGTGGAAAGAGTCTCTAAAATTAAACACAATGTGTTTCAATTTTAAGTTTGGCTAAACTTTCTTTGTATGTTTTTGCTTCGTCTTCTGAACTTATTATTCCTGAGGAGGTCGTGGGGGTGCCGGAGCCTACCATGGCTAATTTCAGGTGAGAAGCAAGGTACACCCTGAACAGATCGCCAGCCTGTTACGGGGCCACAAACATAACACAACACATTCATTCTTAGGGGCAGTTTTATAGTGACCAATTTCTCTAACATGCATGTTTTTGGAGGATGCAAGGAAATCGTAGTACCCAGAGAAAACCTACGTATACATAGGGAGAACATGCAATCACCACACAAAAAGGCCAGCATTTCAAGCCCCGCCTCCACTCTGGGACTCGAAACCTTTCTTCCAGCTGTAAGGTCACGTGGGAATTTTTGCATTTGATATTGTGTTTTTTGCTAATTATATGATTGCAGAACGAGTGTATTACCAACTAAGTTTTATAAGTATCTCTCACATGACATTCTTTACCTCTCTGCTTCTCCGTAATGTATTAACCCTCATGTTTGCCCTTGGAAAAGGCCCCTTCCTTTTGTCAGTATCACATAAAACTGGATGGACAGATGTATTTATTGCATTAACGACCAACTTGATGATCTAAAATGTAGTAGAAGAAGTAGACGTTTTTTATATTGCCCATTTCACAGACGCAGAAATCACAAAGGGCTTCCCATAAAAATACAGTACATTACTGCAGTTTATTAATCTGGTTGCTGCTGCTATTGGACAGTTTCATTCTGTGACATTTATTTGAACTGTACACCTACTCAAACAGCTTCTCAACACTTTACTCTGTCTTGGCGGCTGCAAGGTGTGAAAAGATATGTGCTCTCTAAATGAGTAGTGTCACTGACACACAGAGGTGTTAACATTCTGTCAAGCTACTGTTTCTGTCTCCCATTCTCACAGATGCACACACACACATGTATGTGGATGCAAACATGTGCTCTGGACTTTTAATATTCTATCTGTTACTGTAAACAGGGAACACACTTGTTAACCACTCTGCATGTATCAGTGCAGAGTGCAGCATTCACATCTGTCTCACAATAAAAACCAGAGAAAATATATCTTCCTTTTAATAATAATAATAATATCGGCCCTTTTCATTACATTTTTCATAATGTGGATTTATTAGTAACATCTGTATCCACTCACTCCTATTTCAGTGTTCTCACTGATAAATTAGCCAATAGTATTGTTTTTCCTTTTGTGGGTCCCTGAATGTGTGTTTGAGGAGGTCATCAGGGCGTAATATGCACTCAGAGACACTTGTAGAGAGAACATTTGTGTGTGTGGTTGGTTTACTTCGAAGATACTCCTGGAGTAAGCTTATCTTTTTGTGCTCAGATTTTTTTGAAAACTAAAGCACCAAAATATACAGAATGGTCATAAATCTGCGTACAGCTCTGATTAAATTAAATGTTGAAATGAACAAAATTACATTCTCGTTGTTTAATCATAAAAATGCTAGATTTAATGGCAGGATTTCATGCACGGGAGTGATTTTATTAGGTTGGTGTCTAAAGAAAAGGTTTGTCATCATTTGTACACCTCCTGCAAACTCTCCACTAAAGTTGACTTGTCCCAGCATTAAAACTTTGAGGCTATAATAATATCAAAGCTTCTTTAACATTATAAGCCGTGGTGACTTTTGTACCTGTTCTTGTCTCGTAGATGGTTGATCTCATTGGTTTGCATTAGGAGTTCTTTTTCCAGCTTGTTAGTGGACAAAGAGTTCTCTAGGAGTTGGATTTCTATCCTGGACGTGTGATTTAGCACCTAACAGAATAAAATCACATTTAATTACAACCATCTTCTTTAAAAAAAAGTAGTTAAACACAGGAGAGATTTGATACCTTGGCTTCAACTACGTTGAGTTTGCGTGTCTGCTCCGCTGTGTGCGTTAGGAGGTTCGTTCCAATCTCCAGCATTGTGGCAGTTTGATTGTGAACAACGGTGGACTGTATGTTGGCCACATCTCTCCTCATACTCTTCTGTATAAAACTTTCCAGCTGCAGACAAAAGTTAATCATCATGAATTAAAACCAATTCTTGTCAACTTTGTTAATACATCAAGACGTATTGAGTAAAACAAAGTTTGAAAGAATTTGCGTTGTGTGATTAGATTACAGGCACCAAAGCAGCTCAAATTAAATGTAATTAAGTAAAATAAACAAGGAAGACTGGTGCAAGAAACATAAATGATTCTCGGTCTACTGCTGCTAAAAGATGCAGAAAACTATTAGGAATGGATACAGAAGCACATAGGTGAAGTTTGGGTTTTTTTTTCCACAAGTTTCCAGAAGCTCTGCAGTGAATTATTACCAGCCAGGAACCACCTAGTCAGTTTGTCAAGCACACCAAATCCAACAAGCATTCTGAAACATGTCAGGAGGTTTTGTGTATAAAGAAACAGGTCTCTCCATCTTTGGGAATATCAGCCAATACTAGTTTACCTTGCCATGCTGTGACCTCCTGCTGCTGACGAATAAATAATCTGTCTATCCGGTCATTTCTTCATGCCTTTAACTCCACATCCTGAGGATATCAGTGCCACTGAGAAGCATAAGGAGTTGATAAATATACTGCTGGGCTAACAAACAGATTGGTCCCACTGGGAAGGTCCGTTACCAACGAGGCCAAGTTCAGGGCAAAACGGCCCGACCGCATTTTCTCTGGTGGATCACTTTTCTAACAAGAATCCAGTTACAGTTTTGTACAAGTTACAAGTTTTGTAACTTTTTTTTTATTATTGGTATTATTAAGATGTGGTTTGGTAGAAAATAGATTGGAGTTTTGTAGTTATATAACAATATCTCTGATTGGTCAAAAAAAATTTAAGTTGTGAATTTGAGTCACTTATTTATCTTTCACCATCTATCAAATGTAATCACAAATTTCTTTAGATAATTTAAGGTTAAGAATAAAAAAGGTAAACATGTATGCAAACCTTTCCAAGTTTTGTGTTTAGCTAAATTTTGAAAGACACATACAGTATCAACATTGATTCATTAAATACAGTATGATGTATGATTCTTGCAGAATCCTGCATGTTTTGGGGTTTCATTTCAGGTTGTATATCTGGGTATTTGTAGAAATATGAAAGAATAAAATAATTTATTACTGATAAAAACAGCTTTGGAGACACTAACATAAAATAGAGTATTTTGCAAAACTAGAAAAGCACTATATAGGTAAACTTGGTTTAAACACCCCTCATGTCCTTTTTGGAACTTCTTCAAAATTCATTATAAAAAAAAAAAAAAATCTTTTGACTTTAAGATAGAAAAAAAGTTAGTGTTTTTTTTTGTCATTGTAGGGTTTTTAATCAAGGTTTGTTTGCAGGAGAAAAATGATGGGGAAAAAATTTAATGGCTCACCTCTGGCATAAGCTCTTCTTTTGCTAAAAAAAAAGAGAGGGAAGTTTTGTGCAACTGATGTGTGATATGACTCCACATGCGGCGGCTCCAAAATAATTCTCTTTAGAGAAAATTGGTTTATCAAAGTCTATTAAAAATGTTACGGATGCATCAATGGATTTGCTTCTTTTTCTGTGCCATAATACATCATCATATAAAGTTTACAATCAGTTTTCAAAATGTCGTAACATATTTTCATCTCATGAAGGAATACTGTCACTTCAAGCACTTTTCTAACATAAAGTTACACAAAAGGCCGAACAGTTTTGAAAACCTGTACAATTTTACTGTAAATACGTCAAATGTCTTGTAAATAATCTATTCAGAAACATAAATCCAAACAAAAGTGCTGCATTGGCTCCAAACTTGGACACAGGTAAGATAATAAACGTTGGTTTCAGTAATTCTGTAAGTCTGATTTATCTAGAAAAACAAGTTATAATCTGATTATTTTGTGAGTCAGGATTTTTATTTTTTATTGCAGTGGTCAGGAATCTAGAGCTCTTTGGAGGAATTTTCTTGGAAGTGACTGAAATGGGCGAGCGGAGGGACGTGGTGACAGTAATGATTTAGTCATGTAATCAAACAAGAAGAAAGTAGCTGGTACACTTTTTTCTTTTTTCCTCTCCCTAATTCCCGAGATGGCAGACAGATAACCTTGTGACGCACACCTCAACCTTCACCAGGCTCATGCAGAGTCCATCAAAACCAGAATAGAAATAATTTAATGACAAATTGTCACTGTGTATGAAGGAAAACATAAACTTTCTTGTTTGACTTCAAGTTGTAGTCTGGAAAAGCACAAAATGTAAAAATGAAATACCTACCTTTTCTTTTTTTTTAAATCTGTTTTTGGGTTAAACCTCACAACACAATATGCAGAGTAATAGACCATCACCCCCTGTACAAGGAAAGAACAACACAAAGATTCAGAGATCTTCTCTCACACATACAAAATAGTGTACGGGAATACAAACCCACACACAACTTCCACATTAGGCCACTAGCGATTATAAACTATTCATGTTAAGCCAGACCAAAACGCTCTGGGAATACGCACACAGCCTCACGTAATGAAGGAGACCTTCAGAGATGTTAACTGAAACCATATGTTGGTTTTTGTTGTGATCTGGCCCTCTGGGTGAGTCTAGAGGGGTCCACGGAAAGGGAGGAGAAAGCGGGGGAAGTGGCCAAACTGTCCGATAACAAGACTGACGCAGAGGCAAGTAGCACTGATAGAAATCAGGGGTAACAAGTGCACCATGTGCTTCTGGAGTGTGTCACAATAAGAGCTGGAGATGTTAAACCAAAAAACTGCATTAGTTCTCTGAATTCTCTTGGGTTTTGCACTAAAAATGGAGATAATTGACAAACAGTCCTACCAAAATTGTCTAACACAGAAACTGTCCTGGCTCATGTGAAGAGATGTTGAAGAAAAAAATTATTCTACAAGTTGATCAGATTTGGCTGATTGGTCACTTTAAATAGTTTCTGGGCACAAGTTTGTGTGTGACTGGCTTTCCGTCCTATGTATGGTGATGTGACAGGCTAGTAATCTGTACAGTCTGCTTTGCCTCATTCTGGCTAGCTATCCAGGATGGGCTCAAGGACACCATACAAGTTAGTTATGAACAAAGTGACTTTGAAATTCAAATGAACGTAAATCGCCCAAAAAGATTACTGAAACCTCTTAATGTCTAGAAACCAGACAAACCAAAGACTACAGGAAATAAAAGTAAACCAGGCTCTGGTTTGAATGGATCAGTGTGCCTCCTGAATAATCTGTAATTGTCAGAACTTATCTGTCAAATCCCAGAAGAATATAAACTGTAAGTGTTCTTGCTCCAAATTAAACAGAAGTGTCAGCCAGAAACTTGCAGGCCTACATTATACACAGTACCATCTGTCCTAAAATGGAAAGACAAAACAATTCTGTAAGAGGCTTTGATGGAGAGCCATGAAGAGAGAACAGAACTGAGTGGAAACTGAGTTCAGGTAAAATAGTTTGGTTTGTAATTATCAGAACAGACAGAAAACGGGATGTACCAGACAAGAACAAACATTTACGGGTGTTTAAAACTTACAGTTTTAAACACCCGTAAAAAAAAAGAAAAAGACTCATCAGCAATAATTTAAGCTTCTAGTTTATGAAAATCTATTAAACTTATATGTATAAATGGGAACTCATACAGTGAACATGATGATAATTAAGATTAAAAAGTTATTAACCACTATTTAGATTAGAGGGATTTAGCTATCATGAAACTAAATGGATTAGCAATCCAACAAATATTAGAATTTTTTTAAAGACTTCTGAGTTACTTATTGATCAAAATATATTTCACAAATGTATCTATTATTAAAATGAGAAGTTCTGGTTATAGAGGCTGCAAACTTTCTAGATGCTGTTGGACATCTTTCATGGATGATGATCATAGTGGCTAAAAATTTGTATATTGAGGTTTTACAATTTCAAGACCCTTTCTCAGCAGGGTGGCTGGGCTCTCACTCAGAGATAGAGTGAGGAGCTCCGCTAACCAGGAGGAGCTCGGAGTAGAGCTGTTGATCCTCCAGATCGAGAGAAGCCAAATGGGGTTGTTCGGGCATGTGGTGAGGATGCTTCCCGAGCACCTTGCTGACGAGGTGTTTCGGGCAGGTCCCATCGGGAGGAGAACCACAGGCAGACCCCAGATTTGCTGTAGAGACTATGTCTCACAGATGACTGGGGAACACCTCAGGATCCTTCCGGGTGAGCTGGAGGATGCAACCAGGGTGATAGAAGCCTGGGTTTCCCATCTGAAACGTGATCCGACCCCGGATAAGCGAGGACGAAGAACAGACTAAAGGTTTTACAAGCAATAATTTCGATCATTTAAAACTGCACAGACCACCTTGTTGAATCTATTTAGATAGGGAAAGTCTGAGAGGAAAAGAAGAACAGATAACACAAACTGAGATTGTTTTGGAACATTTTTTTTTTGATGCAGCACTTAAACAAGCTCTTTTTTTGCACATGTGTAAATCATATTAGACTTTTAAAGACAATAGAAATCCAATTTCCAAAATCTGGCTTTCATAAAAAGAATCCTACGCCAAATTTATAGTTGACCCGATACGCGCTGAAGCAACCTCAGTCTGAACCATGATGCTGCATTTCATTTTACTTTGACATCACCAGTGAGAAACAGATGTTTCGCTGTGTTAGACAAGATAGAAAATAAAATTTTGATAAAAACAATGAATCAATCAAAATTTTATAATATTTTACAGTCTCAGAATACGTTTTCTAAAAATGCTAAAGAGATGTATTTTGAACATTTCCGAGGTTTCAAAGAGGGGACACTGGATCCAGCAGAGGATGTACTTTCTGCGGCAGCTGAAGAAAGCCAAGCTGCCCGCCCAGATGTTGGTGCAGTTTTACACAGCCATCATCGAGTCCATCCTCACCTCCTCCATCACTGTGTCGTACGCTGGAGCCACAGCCAGGGACAAACATAGACTGCAGCGCATTGTGCGTGCCGCGCAGGTGATTGGCTGAAGCCTTCCATCTCTCCATGACCTGTACGTCTCCAGGACTCAGGAGCGTGCAGGTCGGATGGCAGCTGACCATTCCCATCCTGGACATGGACTTTTTGAGCAACTCGCTCGGGCAGGAGGCTCCGGTCCATTCGGACCAGGACGTCCCGCCACAAAAACAGCTTCTTTCCTTCTGCCATTGGACTTATGAACACTTTATAACCTGGATCTACTCATCACTTAGTCACTTTGCTCTTGACACTTTACTGTCTTTACTATTTTCTATTATTTTCTATTCCATTGCACTACTTTTCTTTTTCTTTCTGAGCACTCTTAGTTATGTTCAATTCTTTTTTTCTTCAATTTTTTTTTTGTTTGCACACCAGTACCACAGCAAGTTTCTAGTCTCTGATCCTCTTCATTGACCATGGCAATAAAAGCATTTCTTATTATGGTATAATAATTCTTATCTAAGAGCATTTATATCGCATTTGGTAACGGCGAAAAGCAACCTAATAAATGGTAAAACCAGAGAATAAGTCAAACAAGGAAGATACTTTTTTTATGTGAGGATGAGCACATTTAATTATCATAATTTTGTTTGCTTTCTAAAATAGATCGATCAGGTCAGCAAGTTAGTTCTAAGCTATTTAGAACCAAACCAGGACTAACTCGAATTTACTTTCAGCATTTCTGCTTATCTGCTAGCTCGAAAGAATCTCTCCTCGGGCTGTGCTCAATTAATTTTTTTTAATTACTTCCTGCAGTTTGTAATAAACCACACACACAGCAAAGAGAAAGACTTTGCATCTTAAAAATGAAGGGGCTGACTAAACTCCCCTTCCGAACTTTTTTATGAATACAGTGCTGCTGCTGTAACACACAAATTTCCCATGTGTGAGACCAATAAAGTACTTCTGATTCTGAAACACTTCAGTACAACAAAAAAGAAAAAACAAATGCTTTAAGAAACAATCAATCCAACTCTCGTATTGTAATGAAGTGTGTCCTGGATAGTTAGCAGGGGAGAAGCAGGTTACACCCCTGTAAAGGTCACCGGTATGTCTGATGGCTAGAGGCTTCACGTGTTGGTCTTTCTCAGTAAATACATGGTTTGACTGAAAACTTTTGAAGAACTTTTGTATGTTTAGATTTTTTTTATTCAAAAGAAAAACCTTTGTAAACCCCCATTCTGAAATCCATTCAACGGGTAGACCCCCATTAGTTAAAAACAGGCACATTAAACCTGTTGAAGTGGATTACTAAACTTACTGTGGTCTAATAGCATGTCATGGTGAGGATTGTGATGGTGAAGATTTGTCAAGATGCTACTAGCGTGTGTATTTTGACATCCCCTTAAAGGTAAATGGACATAAAAATGTCCATTTACCTCGTGCAACATGAGCTTGATCTATCTGAACACAGGACATCTGGTCAGAAATGCTAACATATACTAACAGAGATGTTCTATTATTACAGGATGTCTCTAAGAATTAAAGCAGCCAGATGTTTTGGCTGAAAATCAGAGCAGAAGAAGCTAACGGCCCCGGGGTCTTTTTTCGAGGGCTGTTGCACTTGATATAGTGAAGGGAAATATTTGCCTGCATGGTGCACGACCTTTACCCTCTCTGTCTCATGAATGAACTTGTCTAGAGTCCCTCGCGTGCAGACGATTATATTCGGGATGCAGGTTTACATAACTGCAGCAAACGTGTATATTTACGTAAACCTTTTTGTGTATTTATGGGGATCTGATGAGTTGTTGAGTGAAGCCCTTCCTCTCTGAGCTCTTCCACCTGCTGAACTTCTGCTTCTCTGACACAGACATGAACTTGTGAACATTGTCTGGACAGATTTAATTTCCTCATGTAACTCTATTGCGTGGTGATGGAACAGAAATTCAGATAGGAAAAAAAATCTGATTAGGATTGACTGGAAGGCAAAGGACAAAATTTAAGAGTGTTGTCTTTTTAAAGAAAAAAAAAAGAGCTTGTATGTCCCTGGACTGGTGTCAATGGATTAGAGATATTTAATTAGACATTTATTTACAATAGAGCAATTTAAATATCATGAATGTACGCAAATTTCAAATTTTCTGTCAAATTTTTTGGTTAAAAAGCTAGATTCAAGGTTAAAGATATCTGGAGAAAAACTTCAGATGGCAAAGTGAATAGTCATCATATAATTATGTATGTATATAAAATATATATTATACCTATGTATAATATATATTTTTATATGTTGTCTATATTGAATTGAATATTGATGACAGACAAATAGCTAATACCCACTATAGCAGCCTCGACATTACATCTTCATTTTATTTTATGGCACTACGTTACAAGTTTGGTCAAACAGATTTGAGTTGATAATGTTTCTTTGACAAGTTTCCCAAACTTATAATTATTGATAAACAAAACTTGTTTAACCATGTTTAAACCATGATTGTGGAAAAAAAATTAAATACGAAAAGGAGAAAATTTGCCATGTAGATGGGTATGATATAATCTGAGCTGGACTGAATTTGACAAATTGTTAAACAGTTATTATTGTTACTGCATGTTGGCCCTGTGATAAAATGACATCTTCAGGTTTTGCTAACAACCTGATTACACTCCATCACCCCTTTGGATCCAATTAAGCAAGCAATTCAATTTAATTTATTGGCTGTTGGCTGTTGGTCAATGCCAGCCATGCTGTTATGGCACTGAGGAAAAGACAGGAAACAGAGAGATGAAGATGCTGAGGATCTCTCTGGGAGTGACCAGGATAGGAGCAGAAATGAGTATATCAGAGGACCAGCACATGTTAGGGTTTTGGAGATAAAGTCAGAGAGGCCAGACTGAGATGGTTTGGACATGTACAGAGAAGAGAGACCGAGTACATTGGCAGAAGGATGCTGGGTTTGGAACCACCAGGAAAGAGGCCTAGGGGAAGACCAAAGAGGAGGTTCATGAATACAGTGAAGGAAGACATGAAGATAGTTGGTGTGACCAAAGAAGATTCAGCAGATAAGGTTAGATGGAAGAAACTGACTTGCTGTGGTGACCCCTGAAGAGAAATGCCAAAAAGATAAGAAGATTTGTTGTTAAAATGAAACAGATGAACTGCATTGACATATCGGCGGAGAAAACACACCTCAAGATAAAAGGTAGAAGTAAGTTGATCTTATTTATTGTCTAAATCACTTTGCGGTCTAATTGAAAGTCTGGCTTACCCACAATTAAACATTGTTAAATTTTTATTATTGCTCATGTTTTGGTGCAAAAGTTGCTCAGAGTCATCATTCCTTTGAGACGGAGGGAATTTGATCAATTTGATTTCTCCCAAATGAATTAGTACTTAGCTTGCTGCAGATCATTCTAATACAAGAGGAAAAAAAACTGGCCGGAGGTCTGCTTTACTAGATTATTCTGTTTTATTAGCCTTATTAGAAAAACACCCCAAATATAAGCTAATTTGAGCCAAAATATCCATCAAACCAAATAGCCAACTAATGGGAGACTTCTGACTATCTTTTTTCTCCTTTTCCTGATGACAGTGGGCCTTTAGTAAGGTAGTAATACAATAAAACTTATTGGAACGTTTACTGGCAACAGTTTTTCAGATGTTTTAGATGTCGATAAACTATTCGGAAAGTCCAACATTTCCTCACATGGTTTTACTTAAATGTATCTTTGAAGTCTGAAGAAATGAAATCATTCAATGTTTCACTTTAATGGAAAGGTTGGAGGACAAATAAATATTTAAACCCATGATTCTAACTTTTGGCTTTATTATCAATCATAAAACTTCCCTTTTGATTTTTTTTGTAATCTTTTAGCAAAGACTCGTGCAAGGAACTGATTGGAGGAAATAAATTTCAAGAGCGAAAAACTGGAAGTGTCTATGTCAATATTTTAAATTGACCATAGAGTGTTGTCAGGACATTTACTACTTCACTTTGTCTGTCTTTGCACCTTTCTTCAGATCTGAAAAGCAATGGAAAAAGCTCATAAATAATCTTTTGGGTAGAAGGGGGCACATTGTAATCCCCTTTTGTCATGAGTAGCCTGTTGACCTTGGCAGAAGTGTTTGCTCTTTTATTTTCTACTTTCCAATTTAATCTATATTATGTTTCATGTGTCCTCTAACCACACATACTTAAGGCTAGTCCAACTTTCACGTCAGATAATAATCAGATATACGCACAGACAGGGCTTTTTTTTTCTCCTCAGTGCTTCATTGTGAGCTGAACTGATGGTGTTTCATTACTTCAACTGAATTTTTTCCAACTTTGGTAAGTATTACGTAAAATGTTAAACTGCAGTGGCATTTTAAAAATGTTCTAAGTTGAACTGCAATTGTCATTTACACTGCTTTAAAAGTTGTATTCGAAAGCTGCATGTTTCTGCATTGCATACATTTTATGTATTAATTTTTATTATTTTATTAGAGAAATGTGTGTGTGTGTGTGTGTGTGTGTGTGTGTGTGTGTGTGTGTGTGTGTGTGTGTGTGTGTGTGTGTGTGTTGTGTGTGTGTGTGTGTGTGTGTGTGTGTGTGTGTGTGTGTGTGTGTGTGTGTGTGTGTGTGTGTGTGTGTGTGTGTGTGTGTGTGTGTGTGTGTTTGTGTGCGCACATGCACGCGGGTTTGTGTGTATCACTGACTGTTGCTAGTATTTCAATTGAAGTAGTACATTTGGCTCGAAACCTTTTTTGTTAACAAAGTAATAAGAAAAATTTTTGTGAATAAAATGCAAAAATATTTCTTGATCTCAAGCTATAGATGTAAATCTACAAATCTCATATCTGCACATTAACTCTGGCCCTTTTTTGAGTTGATTTTTATGTTTCGCCATCACAAGTAGGAAAGTAGGTTGATGCCAGACTTAACAATTCTGTCATCTTTCTGAAATGTTTGGGCTTCTTTCTTTTTCCTGAATAATTGGACAACAACAAAAAAAGAATGTTTCTGTGCCATACCAAGAAATCTTTTTCTCAGCAGTTTCTCACAATCAGAAAATCCGCGGTAGTTTTTGTTTCCTAACATCACGTCAGATGTACAAAAGTTTCTTTTGGTGCTGATTGTGAATGGGGTGTTGTCTGTTCTCTGTGTCTAGGCACTGTGATGGACTGGTGAGCTTTTCAGCATGCACCCTGCCTCTTCCTATTACCTCCTTGCCACTTGGATTAGCTCCATGCAACTCCTGACCCAGGGCAGCATATAATAAAATTAGAAAATGTCTGTTTGTCTATTTTACAAACCTTGTTAAGTCCAGCAAGAATGACGACAAGTGCCAGAAACAGTCGCCACCAATTTTGTTGTGGAGAGGCAGGGTACGCCTTGAATAGGTCACCAGACTGTCACAGGACATACCTGTCAAATTTGGCACCAAACTGTTTAATAAACTGTTTATTATTATTAAATTATTTTCTGACAGAATATGGAATGAAACCCATTTGATTTAATATTTGACATAACAAAATTCAGAGTTCAATTTTTTTTCTGGAATCTCATGCTTATTTGAGGTTGGGCCACTCGGGGCAACAACCTTAGAAAGAAAGCCCAGATTCCTTTAGCCCTGGTCACATCCTCCAGCTCATCTGAGAGAATTTCCTGATTATCATCCAATATGCTCTTGGAGGACAGAGCTCCTCACTCAGTCTCAGCATCAGTGCCCACCAAAACTGTGATCATTTTGGTTATGTCAGCTGTCAGCTGGCTTAGAAGCAGACCTGGTAGGACTCCTTAAGCTTGGTGACATCCTTATCTAGTAATGTCTACCAGCAAGTTTGGAGATTGGTGTCAATTAATTAAAATACAAACTCCTTTAGAAAAAAGTTTGTAGAAGTTTAATTGTGTTTTCTGTGTGATTCTTTAAAAAGAATAATCTAAAAGAATCTTACTTTCCCAACTCTCATGCAGTGAATCAGAAAATGTCATAATAGACAACATTCACTTGATGGTTTTTTTTCACAAAGCACTGAAAGCTTATCTTGGCAGCATCCAAAACATACTTCGCCTTCCAAAAACCTCCTTTGGGGAATAAATCTTTACCACAGCTGAATATGTTTTTAATGGGAGTTCTGAGCTTTTTTGTAATGAACAAATTGCATGCCTCTTATTAGCCTTTTTAAATTATTTGATACCCTGTTTTAATTCTTTTAATTCTTAGTTATTCTCTCCTCAGTCTAACTTTTGCAGCTCTGGAATTTCACCCTCCAAAAATACCTCTTCACATGCATGCATGTTTCATGCATGTGAAAGATGCTAAAAAAATTATTCAATAATATGACTTTTTAAAAAAAAAATTTATTTGCTAGCTTATTTCTTGGGTTTTGAAAATGAAATGAGATAAAAGAAACACTCGACTAGCTTTCACTTTTTTACTGAGGTTCTCTTTATGGGAAAGTTAATGTTGTGAAAGAGGTAGGAGTGGGAAACCAGTCGACAGAACTTAAGTTAGTCATGATATTTTGATCTTGTTCCCAGAGGATACCAAGACTATGCATCAGCCATGAACAGACACAGAAACGTTTCCAATTTAAACAGACAGTTTGATCATTTTTTTAAACACACCATTAGGACTAAGTATAAATGAGTCTTTCACCATCCATTTCCCGAACTGTTTAGGAGCTTATTCTGGATAGTTAGCAGGCAAGAAGCACGTGCACATAATTTGTGTTCACTGGTACTCTGTCGCAGGGCTATACAGCGCCAATCACTGAAGCACAGGTTGGTCCTTTCTACCAATTAAGAATCACCAACCTGCCTTACATGCATAATTTTTTATGAGTTTTGAATGAGTGTATTCACAGAGAAAGGCAAGAGCGATTGAAAATAATTATTACCATCTGTTAAACTACAAGCTCAACAGATACCACTCAAGTAAAATCTTTTGCACCAAACAGCTATCAACGCGGACAGTCAGTTCTTCTATTTAATACATTTTGAACCCTAGCCTACAGCTTTTTTGATGGGGGAGAACAGTCGTTAAAATAAACACTTGAAGCTGGAGTTTCACAATGTGGTAAAAATAAAAAAAAGAATGTCCAAAAGTTTGAAAACTCTGATGTACAAGATGTCCCAAGTCAGGAAGGCTCAAATTACAGCACACGCCAAAGGCAGCAACTTTTTATTATGCTTTTAGACACTTGGAAAGATCTTTGCAGTGTCCATAATACCAATGTTCAGAATATATTTATTAAAGTTTTATTAAAGTTAAACATAAAAGTATCATTTCTAAGAAAAAAGTGATCCAATATCCAGTGTAATTATAACACAATCTTTGAAATCATGACAACAAAGATTCCCAATGATAGGTGTACAGGACATGTTCAAACAAAGAGCAAAAGGTAGTCATTTTTTAACCAGATCCTTTGTCAAAACATTAATTGTCATAGAGCCTGAGGTCGAACATGAGTTGGGGCATCAGTCTCAGTCCATCATGATAATGCAGGTAAAGAGACACCATTTGATAGTTTTCTTAATTTAACGAACTACTATTTCTTTTATCCCTTTTTTTCAGAACTCACTTTACTTTGGTCTCTGATAACATCGCTAGATCAAGCTGTCGTTATGTTAAACTCCTTCCAACACACACAAAAAACAATCAAAATGTTCTGTTTACTAGCATATTTACAACTTAAACCCTTAGTTGAAAAAAAAGTCTTGCACAATAGAAAGTAAAAAGTCTCAGTAATTTTTAAAGTTATGTCGGTCAGTGTCACAACTTATTTTAAATTCCTGCAATAGGAGATGAACTCACGGCCAAAATACCCCAGCAAGGACTCTGGCTGTAAAATAAATAGCCCATGACAGGAACAGATAAGAAACAAAAACAAAAGAAGAGAAAAGCTTCCTGAATCAGTTTAATTCCAAGTCCATTACAATTTTGTGTTTGTCTAGGAGTCTTCCTTGTTGTGTCAAACCTAAATATGCCAACCTTATGACCTTGTGACTGTCTGTTGCTTTATGCATGTGTGTGTATAAGAGTCTGTGCTAATGAGTGATGGACGGTGTAGATGTCACTACATTCATCTACAAAATCCACTTATGTCTGAATGTGTCTTATTTAGCCTGCTGGGTCACCACAACGCCCCCGCAAATGAGCCACAACAAATTTCTCAATCATTTCACCACAATCAGGACCAGATGGGCTAAGTCAACACAGTGCGGAATGGCTGTAAGTGTGTCTGCCTATGAAGGTAAGCAGAAGCAAGTTTCAGAGCACAGCCTCGTAAAGCTACGAACATAACTCTGAGATGCATTGAGAAGTATTGCAGTTTCAGGATTTATGAAAAAATCCAATGAACATTGTCGGCTGATGAATGGTTGGTTGAGAAATAGCTTTTTCTGAAAATGACTTCCACAGTTTCAGGTCACAACCTGTCCGGCTGTGTAACTGTCTAATTCAAGAAAAATGTACAAAAAAAGTGCCCCACAGGAGGTTATGGTTTATGTTGAAGAGTTTCAAAGGTTGTGAAAGAATGAAAACAGAGATATAAAGTTGAGCCCTGAATTACATTTGAGAACTGACTGTGATGACTAGAGGAAAGGTGCTGGATAAATAAATAAAAGGCGCCCATGGAAAAAGTACATTTAAATGTTAAAGTCTGTGCTGAAAGACAAATCTGCAACAGTACCTCCTTGTCCCAACCTATTTCAAATAGAAACAAACAGAACCAAACCAATATTTATATCAATGGCTCAAGTTGTACATAAGTATGAACAGATGATGATGAAGAGACATCACTTGATGATGGAGTCATTCAGTCGTTAATAGATCATTTGACCTAAATTAATCTTCTGTGGCACATCAAAAGGGGTCTGGCTAGCAAGGGTTCTATTTACCAGCTTTATTAGTACGTGTAGTCCCTCATTCATCCAGGAGTGATCCATAGTAAAAAAAATTTCAAAAGAGTGTTCTGGACAGTTTAATTCTTGATCGAGACATTTCGACTTCCATCCGGAAATCATTTTCAATCTGAATGAAATGGACTGAAAACTGGATCTATTTATACTAACCTGAGTAAAAGGTAAAAAAAATAGTAAGGAGGGCTCGACCAATGAGCAATAGGTAACACAGGCTCATTGGTCGAGCCCTCCTTACTATTTAGCATTCTTCATAAGGGACAAGCTACTTGAATGCAAACATTGTTTTGTTGTAAAATCTTTTTTTTCAACAGCAAACAACAACTGAAAGCGGGACAAAAAGATTTGGTGCCTTATTTTCTTTCAATGTAAATATACTGTAGTGGAATGTCTTTTTCAGTTTCTTTAATTAGTCTCAGTTGCTGGACTTTGGTGACTGCTGATTGGAGGACTGGCCAAATGAGGTCATCTACTTGCCACTTTAGTATTTAAGACCAAGGCTCAGCTCAAGACTTTGTCAATTCTTCAGCAATAATTCTTCTTCCGGCATTTTCCTTCAGGGGTCGCCACAGCAAGTCAGTTTTCTTCCATGTAACCCTATCTGCTTTATCCTCTTTTGTCACACCGACTATCTTCATGTCCTCCTTCACAGTGTCCATGAACCTCCTCTTTGGCCTTTCCCTAGTCCTCTTTCCTGGTGATTCCAAATCCAGCATCCTTCTTCCAATGTATTCTCTCTCTCCTCTGCACATGTCCAAACCATCTCAGTCTGGCCTCTCGGACTTTATGGTAATCTTTGTGGTAATACTATCACTATTCCAATGAACTATTGCCTGTGTTTTTCTGGAACCCTTCAGCCCTAGTGCTCCTGAGATCGTCTAGTCCTACTTGATTCGTTTTCCCCAATTCCATGTAGACAGCTTTTGTTATTTAATAAATTTGTATTTTTGTGATCATTGACCTATGTCTCGATCTCTTTCCTCCGCTGACCCATAACATGTATGACAGACTTCTAGAGACGTTTTTCCCCCCATACAATATTAATCCCTCAATACGGAAATTATTTTTGCTGCTTTGCACCAAAGCAGGCAGCCATGACAACACCAATGGGGGGAGCAACAAGTGGGTTAGGTGTCTGCTCCAGGGACACCTCGGCATGGACCGGGAATCAAATCAGCTTCTCACAGTAAATGGACAGACATTATACCACTGAGCCAACACCCTACCCTCTGAACAAGATAAAGAAATCAGGACACGATGGTTGTCCACATATTAAAAAATATGCAAAAATATTACAGAACATGGAGTACTTTTAGATTTAGTCTGAAGAAAAATAGAATGTATACACAAATAATAATAAGGTGAGTAAAGGTTGATATTTTCTTAATTATTATTGAAGTTTATGAGGTCTTCAGGTGTACATAATAGATTTTTCTGCAGCTAGTTAGTCTTACGAGTAAAAGTTTTTATTGTGGAGTTTTTATTTGAGATGCAAGCTATTTTTTCTAGTAGTAATTCAGTATTTTGATGGTTTTATAACCATAAGTTATTTATTGAGGGGCTGATTGAGGCAGAGGAAAGGCATAGTGCGAAACACACAGTTTGGCTTTGATCCATCTATGGATAGCTATCTAGTTAGAACAATACCTTGATAGCCGGCTACCTATACAGGTAGCTTTCTAACTAGCTAGTTCAAATTGCAGGCTGTAGTGTGTTGGGAAAAATAAACTTGTTCAATTGTTCCTTCTACTTTTCACAAAGTGTAATCCACATTTACTTTCTTTGCTAATCCTAAAAGTCTTGTTTCCCATGTAAATAGTGATTGTTGGATTTAATTGACTTGAAAAAGAGAAGGGGAGCTATGAAGGCAAAGTGAAATCTAAGTGTTGGGAAAACAGGAATATGCTGCCATGATTTATTGTAACAAGCAAACTAAAATGCAACAATATAATGAGCACATTCATTTTTTGTCTTAGATCAAGTTTCTTGTAATTCTTTTCAGTTATCTGTGCAATTGTACCCCATTTTTCTTGGGGAACATTCCAAATGTCCTATTTAGATATTGGCCTCCTTTTGTTTGCTGTCATAATGATTCCACACTAGTTCAATGGTAATGACATTCAAGCTCTGAGGAGGGTTAATCCGTCCATGAGGCCTTTTGCCACTGAGTTTCAGCCCAGATCAAATTTAACTGGCATACGTCGGCCTTTTTTAATTGTTTCCTTTGCTTAGGTATGACATCTCGACAGCTAACCTTCCATAGAGACCATTTATGATGGAACTATGGTGACAGGAGATGGATGATCTAAAGGTTTTGATGTTCTCTACAGTACCTGTATCAAGGTTTGGGGAAAAAATTAGCAGAGGATCACTTTCAGACAAGAGCGAAACACCTTTTCTTTCTCGTTCCACTTGTCCGGGGAAACACATTAAACACAATACAAGAAGTTTGCTGCTCTAGAAAAACAGTCTTTTGGTCAAAAAAGACTGTTTTACACAAAGTTTTGGCAGTTTTTTGTTGAAACTACCTGAGGTGTAAAACATGTGAACCTTTTTGAGAAAGGCTTAAAAAAAAGTATTTTTAAAAGAGAAATTACAATAAGTAATTGGCTACAATTTCAGTTACATTTAAACTCAAGACCGCTTCATCCCAAGTAGTAGGTGGTCTTAAGGTCAAAGCTATTCATAGCGCATTCATGTACAGAAACGTCACATGGATGTTGTAGTGAGATCAGGTACGGAGACTGGATTGAAAATGATTGAAAGACAATTTGATCTCCGTAAAAATTCTATATACTATTCTGGTTTTTGCAGATTAAAATTAAGCATGGTTCCATGGAAGAAAATTTGGAACATTTTCACAATATCCTAGCTGTACCAAATATGGTGTACCACTGATAGTGCAACCTAAAATAATTGCCTTTTTTGGTGGATTAAAACAGATTCCAGATGTTGTGACTCCAACAGTCTATTTTTTAAGCTTAACCAAGGATTTGCAAACCAACATTCATGGAAGACTTTATTAACTTTATAAGAGGTCAAAGCATTGTGTGATGAGGATTCATGATCCAAGTCCATAAATGGCTTCAAACTGACCCATTTAATCTATTGCAACAAGTAAGATGTTTTTATACATACAGATATGCTGCAGCAACATGGAGCAGCTTGGATTTTTTTTAGTCAAATTTGCAACAAAGCTTGATGGATAAAGCTTTCCACATGTAGATAAAGCTACATTTAAATATATTTTAATATTTCAAAGGTCTAACATGTGTCACATTACAGTCAAAGTTGATGACTATGCTACAAAGAGAGTTTGATGGCTCCTCAGGGGGTGTAAGTGGTCTGTTTTTGGGATTAGAAATGCAGAAACAGAACAGTAAATAGAGCCATACAACTTAATAAAAACAGGCTTTTACGAACATATTGGAATAATCAAGTAAATGCAACTTTGAGGATTTGAATGGTATCAGGGTCTTTTGTCCTTTCTTTTTCCCATCCTTCCAGTTACTTTTTTGCAAAGAGAGAACTCTAAATCCCTTAAATGGGTTTGAAATTATTACATACAGGGTTTCTGTTTGACCACCTTCTGTCTCTTGAGAGCTACAGAAGGATTGACGTGTTTAAAGTTCACTTGTTTTAGGAGCAATAAAAGAGGAAAGTTTGAACCCCTCAATGGCTGTGATGGTTGGCTACAAGCCTGTATTAGAAAGTAAGTTTGTTCTTATCCATCTATTTTTGTCTGAGGACATTTCAAATTTTGGAATATTTGATTTTTCAAGTGAGAACAGAAGGTTTTCGTTGGTCCTTAACGGATTGTTTGACAATTTAGACTTAGTTTAACACTTGGCTTCATCACTTGGGTTAAATCCAGTTCTAGTAGAGAAATCTGGGTTTGGTGTTTATTTGTCATTGTTAATTGAGAATAAAATTAGAAAAACTTGACCAACAAAAATGTTGAATGGCAACCAGGAAATGTCTAAGTCACCAGACCCTGACTTGTCTCTTTTTCAATGAGCCAGGTATTTGCACACAGAGAAATTCACACAGAGGTGAATTTCGTCACACTCCAAGTCTGACACTGTCAAGAAAGACAAAAGTAACTGCGGAAAGTTGTTTTTGAGAATTTCTAGACAATGAGAAGATACCAACTTGAGTTTTACAGTAAATAAAAATACACACACAAAAAAAGTAAAACTGGCATGCAAAACTAAATTCCTTTGCGAATCTGCGTTTTTTTTTTTTTTACAAAAGATTGTGTGAGAAAGGGGATAAAAACTTTTTTTGAGCGATAAAACCCAACTATAAAAGAAAGCGTGCATTGGATAAAAAACATATTAAAGTTAAGCTACCGTGTAATGCAAAGCTGACTGGAAACTAAGTGTAATAATGAGGCTGCTGATGTAGCTGTGATTATTTTTGTGGCAAATGTTTCTTTGTGTTTATGTGTCCTGTGAATTGGAGAAGAAAATTGAGAAACAAGAAGAACTCAAATAGAGGATTTCCAAGAACCGTAGGGTAATAATTTCCAAGCTGGGACTCAGCCACAAATCATTGGGATGCTTTCTCTTTCTTTTCAAGTCCCTCATTCCTTTTTCCTTTCTTTGCCATATCAACCAAACTTACATTTCTAAACCTTTCTCTTTTAAAAATTCTAGCCATATCTCCACTGTATGTCTCTTCTAAATCTTTCATTTTTACTTCATTCCCATCTCTCCTCCATCAGCCTGCCCTTAGCTTGCTTGCTTCCATGGCAGCTATAATTTCAGACTCTTAGCCTTAGAGTGGCAAATGATTCTTTTCAATTATTCATTTTTATTTAGCATTACAGGCACATAGTTCCTCTCGTCACCACAACAACCCACCCCTCGCCCTCTGAACATATGGGACATTCATACAATAAATCATTGAAACCAACAGAAAATAAAAATAAATGAATACATTTTTGGATATTTTGGAATTAGAATGACAACTTAGCAAGCACTGCTGAGGGTGTTCACCACATTGGCAAATGCTCCACATCAGGTCATAGTATGACAGACCACAGGGGTGCTGCTGGAAGCTACACAGCAGGAATAGTATTATGTTTTTGGAAGTGGGCAGAGGTGTCAAAAGTACCAACATTTTCTACTCAAGTAGAAGTATAAATACCGAGTTAAAAAACTACTTTAGTAAAAGTAGAAGTATCAACTCAAGTTTTCTACTTAAGTAAAAGTAAAAAGTATCCTATTTTAAAATTACTTCAAGTAAAAAAAGTAAAAGTAATTTTCTGAAAAAAAGGAATATTGTTAACAAAAGCGTATAAACATATTTTTTAACTATTATCACATGCTTTAAGGAGCAGAAAATATGATAATAAATGAAAGTGTTGTGGTATGAAACTTTATGAATCAGAAACTTTTATTTCTTATTTATTTATTGGAAATCGATTAATGAACACAATCAAATGTATTAACATAAGCAGGGCATTATGTAACGTCCCTTCAGCTAGCAAGCTTCACTCTGCATCACCTAATTTAACCAACATCAGCAGACACAAACACACTCAAAGTTAAAAAAATAAATAAATAAATGAAAAAAAAATTACCAAAAGGCTTTTTCAAGCCTTGAAGGCAGCTAGTTTTCAAAGTTCTTTGAGGCAATACTGAATAGTCTTTAACAAGTTGCCAAGGTTGGGAGTGCCACATACAGCCTGCATGACACCTGGAACCAGCGTTGCCAGGTGGGAGGTGCTGGATTATCGTACTAATGATGTAAAATTATCGTATTTTACAAAAAATATCGTACAAACAGTAAAACCACGCCCATTGACAAAATAACACCCTTTACATGCACTCGTAAGGCAGTGGGAGTGAAGGAAACACACAGGAGGCAAAATCCTTGGATTCTTTTTCTAAAACTTTAAGAACTGTAAAAATAAAAAAATAACCAGGGAAATAAGATTTTAAGAAACCCAGAAAGAAACCAGTTGGGGCGGGACTTAGGAGACAGTAAATATGAATTTATGTATATACATATCTACATATATATGTGTACATATAAGGTTTTTTTTAATGTTAACCCAAACATCTACATTATATAAAATCTAAGCGATGTGTAGTTTTAATCTCCTCAGTCAGTCTTTATAAACTAATCAATAACATTTTGGATGCTTTTAAGCACAAATACTTCATCCACTACTATTTATGGATTAATCAGTTCAATTAGCTTTGTTTCTAAAGATAAAATAGTGCGTCACAGATCAAAATTATTTTTATAAAAATACCATCTACAACATTTTCAGCAAAGACGTTTACAATAACCGCAGACTGAAAATAATAATAATAATAAAACATTTCTTTGCTGTTGTTTTTTTAAAAAAAAACTGATCATTCAATCCAAGTTCAGTGTTTCAGCATCAGAAACACTTTGATTTCCGAGCAACAAGTCTCAAACACGAAAATTGACATTCCTGCTCTTTAAAAGTTTGTGGGCGGTGCTACTCGCCCCAAAGTAATGATTGACTGGACCTTTCAGCCAATCATTCATCTGTTCCTTTGTTTGATGCATTCAGGGTTCATAAAAAACTCAGACAAACAGTCGCGGCTTTTTAACGGTGACAAAATGGCGAAAGTAGCGACTACTTTTTATAAAATTAACGAAGTAAAAGTACAGATAATTGCATAAAAAAGTAGTGAGTAAAAGTAAAAAGTAGACAAAAAAATAATTACTTCGTTAAAGTAAAGATAATGAGATTTTCTACTTGAGTAAGGTAACGAAGTAGTTCTACTTCGCTACTTGACACCTCTGGAAGTGGGACAATACTGGACCCCACACAGAGAAAAACTTGTTTCTGGACTCTATAACAGAGTATTTAATCTTTTCTAACGTGAGAAATGCAGTATATCAATAAACCAGAGACATACCTCGGGTGAGTAATTTGATTTCTAGTGTAGTAAAATTCTTCTAATTTGTGTTGGAAAAGCAATTTATTTTATCCTGCCTGTGATACCAAATATGGCCATTACTGCATTGGGTTGAAGGACCACACCAAGAGTCTCTGACCACTGACTAGTAGGACATCAGAGCTGTACATAGCCAAAACATGTGGGATAAGTCAGCAGGGATATGGCGACACGTATCTAAGCAAGTATCTATATTATTGAAGATTTTAACTAGCTTCACTTTAGAGTTGTGGATTCAAAGGAATATTTTTAATTGAATTAAGTTTAGTTTGTCGCAGAAGGAGCTGCTCTTTACTTTTTCCCACAACTTTTTATTTTCAATTTTTATCATAACAAATCATAAAGACAACAAACATAACATTCCCTGAAACACAATAGAAATACAGAGCGGGACAGAGCAACGTATACTATTCTAACAACCCATTGGTAAAAACAACCCAAAATTTTCATATGTTCAATTGAAGGACATGCATGCAGTTTGATGTAGTTACAACTTCAATTATAGTTTAAACATGTGGCATCTTCGTTCAAAAACATCTGTATTTAGTTGCAAGGATGCTGTCATTTTCCATTACGTAAACTTGTTGAATCCTTTGTGTCCATTCAGCATCATTCCAAAGATCATCATCGATTGTCAGTACCCCTCCTAACTCATCCACCCAGTCTGCCCTAACTTCGGCAAGATTTGCAATTTTTTTCAAAGATGCTATGCAATCATTACGTCTTGAGGTGAGGATTCTGGGATGTGGTGGGGTATTTAACAGGATCTACCATACCTTAACATGATGGTGTGTCTGGAAAGGATGCATCATGATCCAGAACAAAAAGACGGATTTGGAAACAGCAAAATAAGCAACATGACAGCAGATTAAACATGTGTGAAAGAGTTTCAAAGCTGGCAAAGACAGAGTTTATGTTCAAGTTTTTAAAATGAATGATACCATGCACTTGCCAAATAGTAAAACCAGAGCCCAGACTTGCTTGGGGAAACAGATGATTGTTGTGCATGGGACTCAATAGCCAAAAGCTCCAATCTACATCTGAATTTAAACCATATTTGAAGTATATTTACGGCAACTGAACTATTGTTATCCTTAAGAAAAGAAACTGGCAGCCTAGAAGCAACCAGAGTCTTGATGGATCAAAATTGGGAAAGGCAAGGCAAGTCCAACCCAGTTTGACAGATGATCCTTTAAACTGGGATTGAAAAACAAAGTGAACCACCACTCATTCCTTTTTCTCTTGTGCCGACACTCTTACACGTACATGCTCCCATTGGAGTTATGCTTCATCCTCGTCCAGCTGATAAAAGTCTGTCTGCTTCACTAACAAATTTGGTGGCCATTAGAACAAAAGATAAATCTCACTTACAGTCCTTATTAGGTTCCTTTTCTTGCCTCTTCATCATTTGATGTGTGGACTAATTCCATCTCAAGGGGTCGCAAATATGGCTATTAAGAACACCAAACAGGGGGCATTTGGACTTTGCTTTGGATTAAACCGATCTGTTCAATGTAAATGTAAATAACTAGAAAGCAAAGAAGGAGTTGGAAGCAACAGATTTCCATTGGTGCTATACAAAAGGGGTAGTGGGTTGTAATGACTCACTGCCCCAGCGAGAAATTTATTATCAATCAAACACTGAGGACAATCTTCTCTTTGTTTAGTCGTTACAGCTAAATAAAATAGAGCTTATTGTGAATGCTTCTACACAACCCGGACATCCATCAAGCGGCAAAACCATTAGACTGGACTCCTAAAATGTGTGTGTAAGTCTGTATGTGGGATGTAAATCACCTTTCAGTTTATGTAGAACTTCTGTTTGAGGAAACAACCAGTTTGACCGATTCCAGAAAACGTTGTTGATGTGTGTCACTCATGCATAAAAATGTGCCAGACAGCAGACGAGGAAGGAAAAAAATGTTGCCTTGACCACACAGTTCTAACGGATGGTTTTATCATAAGCTGGAGCACAGCTGTCTGAGAATGTCTTCTCACAGATCGGAAGAGAATGAAACAATCTAAAGAGATCAGAATCACAAATCTTTGACTCTCATACATCATAGATCAAGATTCTCATGTGTTCCATATGAGAAATGTTTCATTTTTATGATGTTTTAAATAAAAACCTGCAAGTTTTGTTGACAGCTAAACACATACCCTTGTGAGGTCTTAAACATTTTGAGGGAAGCCCATATAACGTACAGAGCTACATCTGTGTGAGTTCAGTATTTGTTTAATGTATGTAACTATCTGAGTGGAACTAACGACCATAAAACTCACTCATCGGGCTCACTGTGAAAAAAACTGAGAAAAAGCAGGTTTATACCCAGTTTGGGAGTTCATCTGTGCTTTAAATGCTTCTATTAAAACTGGGACATATGTTGATCCAATCTAGATGGAGAACAGGACCTGAGTATTTATGATGTACAGCATAAAATATGTTTTTTTGTGCAGCTATGGTCATAAAGATTTGTATGTTCAGATTAGATTTGTGGAGAAATAAATAACAATGAGGTATGAGTTAAATGTTTTGAAAAAGAAAAGTTATCAGTAAAGTAGATAGAATGAGTTCAGGTGCATTTACTGAACTTTTTAAACACATGTAAGCAAAAGTCAATCCTAGAATATATTCACAGAGCCTGATCATCATCTTCAGATGATATTTTATCAAGTTTATAAACTAGATAAAGTTATAAACTCTACATATTTACACATTTGTGCATGGTGATGGTCCAACAGAGCTAACAAGACAGTTACAAATGACCATTGTCTGTGCATCCTTTGGTAATACGCATTACAAAACCCAGACCTGTTAAAAACTACCATAACTCACCCCTTTTAAACCCCTCTAACCTTCCAAGGAAACCCTGTGATTAAATCTCTTCATACACAGGCATGCACTTTCCCCTGAAAGAGCCAGTGATCTCATCTACAAGCACTCGCTGCTACGCAACAAAAAATGTCCTCAATGTGAGGTGGAATCAGGATCTCCTCAAACTTTGTTGCGTGTATTTAAACTGTAATCCCACTTCAGCTACTGGGATAAACTCCAAAACCCCTTTGGTCATGAAGAAGGCATGAAAAAGGGGTTAGAGAAACCCATGTTTTTATGTGAGATACCTCGTTTTCTGAGGCTAAGGGTGTAAAAAACATAGCTGACAGTGATACATTCCTCTTTGTTTAAGACATGCTTGAATAAGACACATTTTGCTAAATACATGGCTACTTCATCATCATCAATGACGGGAATAATGATATACTCATTTCTAATCCTGTCCATCCTGGTCACTCCCAGAGAGATCCTCAGCATCTTCATCTCTGCTACCTCCATCTCTTTTTCCTGTCTTTTCCTCAGTGCCACTGTCTCTAGATCAAACAGCATGGCCGGTCTCACGATGGTTTTGTACACTTTTCCTTTCATTTTAGCTGAAACTCTTCTATCCCACATCCCACCTGATACTTTTGTCCCCCCGGTCCAGCCTGCCTGCACATGCTTCTTCACCTCTTTTCCACACTCTTCATTGCTCTGGACTGATGATCCTAAGTACTTAAAATCTTCCACCTTCTTTATCCCTTCTCCCTGTAACCTCACTTTTTCATTTGGATCCCGTGATGGATTCCCATCATCAATGATGGGAATAATTCATTACAAATGTGATGTATTTTCTTGCTTCACGGATGCAAAATTATATTTGTATATTTCTATACTCTTAAATAAGCAACAATGCAAATTAACATTAACGCTGAACTCCGACAGAAAAGTAAAATTACTGTGGCACCTTAATTTTTGTTGAGAGGCTTATGCGACACATTTGGGCAGTTGTTGCTAATGCTAACATAAATGAACTGGAGGTCTGACGGGACTATTTTGCAATCGTTTAATATAGTCTTACTGGTATGCACAGGACTCTTTTATTACCTATGAGAGTTCATTTAAATATTTATTTTATCATACTGTATTCATCCCTCATGGAGAAATTCCTGTGCAGCAGGCAGCCAAAGGAGAGAGAAACTGGGGTTAGCTGTCTTTTCCCAGGAAACCTAGGCATGAGCTCAGCAGGATTCGAACCGGCAACTCTTTGGTCCAAAGATGACAATTTTACCACTGAGTTACATTGTTTATTGCACAGGTTTATGAGCATTTATTCTAAATGTATTTTTATTAGACTCTGATGCAATTATGTATTCATTTTCATTCATGGGAATTCATTTAGGAATTATAAATGAAATCCCATGAATACTTATGTTTAGGCACTGTTTTACAAATGTTGCAGGTTGCACTTGATTCAAAGATTGACAAATTTGTCTAAAGAAAAGATCAAGTTGTGTAGTGTTGATTTTCCAGAAAGCTTTCAAATGTATAAATAAGCGATAAATACATATGCTCAAGTTTAAATTTAATAGGTTTAGTATTAAAAAAATCACTTCATAAAAGTAATCCCCATTAAAGTACATAGATGATTATACTTTAACATGATAAGGGAAATCATTAAGGCAGCCTTTTCTGGGCAATGAGAAAAAAGTAAACTAAGAAAACCTCAGTAGAGGCGTTCTTTGTACAGTAGAGTAATTCCTAATTCCACACTCCTGTAATTTCATTACCCTGTTAGTTTTAACATGTGTTTACTTTGAGGCCACTTGTTTATTCCTTGTTTACGGCTTTGATGTTGGTGGTCTTCGGGTGTGCGAAGAAACATCTTTGTTGTTTTTACCACATCTGCAAGTGAAAGGAAATCATTCCTGAACCCTCACCTGCTCTGAGGATGTTGATAACATCCGATAACAAATCCGTCTGGCTATCTGAAGCCTGGAAGATTTGTGGAATCTCATTAAATCTGCAGGAAAGGAGTTTTGGGGCAAAAGTACAGTGAAATTTTGAAGCTGAACTTTACTCACATGAAGCTTTTATCGGATTTAGAACACAAGTCAATGTTATTATGAGCATAAAAAGACAAAATTATTTTATGGTTTTATTAATAATTTTCTTTTTGTTGCAAACTTTAACAAACTTTTTTCTCGTTAATCCATTGAGATTTCTGTATAAATGTTAGAAGAATTATTGTGCTAAGGGCCCTAGTTATACCCATGATTAAGTTTTAAATGAAAGAAAAAATGCTCTTTGAAGCTTTTGTTTCAGCACAAAATCAAAACTTTTTGTGGTCTACATGTCCACTCGAGCCTCGCACTTACTGACCAAACGCAACCTCCGTAGGGATGCTTCCATATTGAAACACAGACAGCAAAACTCTCTAGATGTTTATTTCCCCTCCAGGGAAACACTTTCATTACAAAAAGTGCCACAAGCAAATCAATAAACCAAGCATCCTGCAATACGCGCTAAGAGTCTGTACACAATACTTTCCATCCAGACGCGGTGTAAACACTTCCCTTCTGTTGTTTGTTCATGTGGAGCAACTCTAAGTTTAACAACCCCCCATCTCTGAAACACACTTCATATTCTCTGTCCTTATATTGTAATTATTCGGAGGTGCGGGGTTAAGGCCACAGCTGATTGCGCCAGCAGATTCCAGTCGATTAATTATGTGTTATCGTAGAGTTAGGACTCAGCCTGAAGTGGATTTTCTGTTTTCTTTGCAATTCAGATGGTGCTGGCTTCCCCCAAAATGGGCCTGAGTGCTTTGACCCGACTGCTCGGAGGGAAGGAGCAGCAACGGGCCAAAAGGAGAGATTCCTCTCTCAGGCTCGCATAAACAAAACAGTGACTGGCCAACAGCAGAGTGAAAAGATGTAAAATATTAAATAGAAAGGCATTTGTAATAGAACATGGTTAGGTATGAAAAACAAGACTTCAAATTGCACTTTACTTATTGTGGTAAATGAAAAATAGACCAAAAGAAATTGTAATGAAACAGTATTATGCCGTGCGTTCTAGTCATTAAATTATTCTCAATTTGCAAAAGCTAAAAATTTTCTACACATGTTTTGCTTTTTTAGGTTCCTTTTGGGTATTTTAGCTTATGTGTAACTTAGTGTGTGTTTGTGTGACTGTGTGTGTGTATCATTCCTAAAACTTGTGTGGTCCTGGGCTATCAATAAAATATTACTGTATGTGCTGTGCCCCACCAAAAGATTACATTTAGTACCACGAGAAGGCTGTTACACAATAACAAGACAGGAGTTTCCACTTATTCAAGACAAAAAAAAAGTATAATTTATTTGCGAATGCCAACTCAATTAATTTAGTTTAATTCAATCGTTCAATTGCTTAGTTACCATCAGGTGTTTAGAACCTGAAGACAGGGGGCCTACTGCGTATTAAGGCTGCCCAATAGTGACGAACCAATCACATTTTTTTCGGTCGGAATTTACAATATCGATTTGATTATTGATATTTATTTCTTATGTTTTTTTTAAATTATTATTCTTTAATATACTTTAAAGGCGCATGGTAATGTTTATTATCAGTGCAAGACTACTTCTGACCTACAGGGATCGTCTCACAGTTCGTACAATTTACTTTACTCTTTAAAATGATTAAAAAACACTGCAGCTTTCAGCAGTTAGCTAATTACAGGTGTTAATATTGGGATGTTGATTTTAAATTGATATATCAGCCAGCCACCACATGTAATTATTGAAAATCTGAATAAAATGTTTATTAATGCAATTTTTAAAAGACCACACATGTAGACTTATCCAATTTTATTCAGTTAGTCACCTTCTTCTCCATCTATCCCTTTGGGGTTGCAGGGAGTGCCAGAAGCCATCCCGGCTGATTCAAGGTGAGGGGAAGCGCCCCTGGGAATGAGTGTGTGTGTGTGTTTGGTTTTATGTGTTTAGCCCACACAGCAGACTGGCGACCTGTTCGGGTTGTACCCCGCCTCTCATCTGAAATCAGCGAGGATAGGCTCCGGCACCCCCCGCAACCTGTTAGGGATAAGCAGTTAAGAAGACAAATCAAAACTATAAACTCAGTTTATACTTGATATTTATCGTATGATGAATGATGATCTTGTGCTAATCCAATAAGACCTGAAAAGATTGATCGTTATTAACAACTAAAAAAGTTAATTTTCACCTAAACTTTACTCTGTTGACATTTTAATTAGCTTGATAATATAAGAAATCTTGGTTATTGGAGAAGAGCACTGAGTGTAGATACATTTTCTTTCAGCTTCACACGGTACAGATGCACACTCCGTGATTTAGGTCTGTTTCATTTATATAAAAGTTACACAAGTGTGAATCAGCTGTGTGTTCATTTCTCCTACAGACATGCTTCTCCCTGTGGGAATTCGGCACCCTCTGAGCTGTTCGAAGCTCTTTCACTGCTTTATGATGCCATACAGGTCACTGGGTGCTAAACTGTAAAAACAAACACACATTTGCTGACTAAGTTGGTATGAGCATGCAGCTCTAGACTCTAGACTCTAGACTCAGTAAAATATTGTTACATTTGAGATCAAGAAATTTTTATTTGGTAAGAAATGTACATTTGTCAAACTTGATTTATAAAATTAGATTTTAGACTGGTTACTCTGTAAAAAACAAACTCCCAAAACACATTAGCAGGCTTCACAAATAACTCATCATTACTGACAGACTGAGTTACATCACTGCTGTTTGAGCTGATTCACCATTTTCCACACTAATATTTTTTGTTTTATTTTTGGATCTTGATAGACTCAGTGAATGAGATCTTGACATGAAGAGATACTAAATGGTAGGAGGACCTCTGAAATAGCCAAATGTAACTCCCACTTCACAAAAAGTGAATGTGAAAATTAGACTGATGAAGCAGCAGCAGTAAAAATGTGATGTTTTGTCCTAAATGAGTTCAAGAAAAGTCCAATGCGACCATGAACCCAAAAGTGGGAAAGTGTCAAATTTGTATTTGTGGCCTTGTTTTGGACAGATTCTTCTCATTGTCTATTTATTTTGAGCTTAGAGAATGTCTAGTTGTGTTCATTCTTGGCCAAAATCAGACACAATTTTTAATCAAATGTCTGATTTACTCTCTGAGGATTTCAGATTGGCACTGTGATCCTTCTTAGATAAAGCTCATTTTTAGCCTCAGTGACTGCTTACAGGATGCGCATTGATTACATTTTTTAATCTTGGACGATCAATGACAAGCCAAATGTTTGACTCCGGCTTTTGAAGATGTATTTACTTGTTTAAAACTAATCAAAAGGGTTTTTTTTAGAGTTCCTCGGTGGTCTTTTCATTGTTGTTTGTACAGGCTGTTCTGTCTGTTTGTGCTCCAGTCAGGACTCTGTGTGTCGCTGTCATTTTAAATGTCTTGGTGACAATACAACATTTCCCAAATTCCAGCATAAGGTCATTGACAGCGAGGAAATTTAAGATATTTGGAGGAAAAACTTGGGATTTCAAATTGCCAGATGTATTTTTTGTGGATTTTGTAAATGCTATTGTGGCCTTTTTATGTGCCTGATATGTGTTTAATTTTTATTTAATTTTTTGAAAATATTTTTACATACCTAATTCCTCCCTCAAAGGGAAAATGTCTGTGCTGCAAACATATCGCATGTTTTGGTGTTGTCTCACAACTTTGATAATTTTGTAAATAATAATAATAGTAATAAATGAATAGGCTACTTTAGTTTTTATCAGTTCGTTTGAATTATTGGCGGCTTGGTATCTCATTTTGCCATTTGGAGGCAACAGATTGCTATACAAACATGCCAAACAATGACATCTTCACCAAACTACTCATGTGTCTGCAATATGATTAATATTGCTGTGATAGACTGGTGATTTGTCTAGGGTACGCCCGGCCTTCTGCATGATATTATACAGGACAGGTTGTTATTACACTCGGTGCTTTTGAAGGGAAATAATTGCAATGCGTGTTGTCATCCACTTTGGGCATAACTAGCTAATTACTGCTATTTCTCAATCAGACAATTGGGCATTATTCATGCTCCAAATTGGAAATTTTTTTACCCAATGTTGACCTATCGGCTATTTTTTGAGTAATAAATGAATCACAAATACTTTGGACACAAGTAATTTTAGAGGGAAGAAAACACTGCTTGTTTTGCTTCTGGTTCTCTTTATAAAAGTGATCCCTAAAAACAAACAAATCATCGTGCAGAGTCAACACAACCAGTCCCAAAGGATTCTACAGTATTGCAGACAAAGGATAAAAAAAATCACAGATGTCATGTGGATGTCAAATCCTAAATATAGTTCTGTTTGTCATGCAATCAAAAAAGTTAGTGTGTGAACAACTGAGTTGTTTAGACACAACCTTTTGTTTCTCAATCTTAATTTGTTTCCTGATGTGATTGGCTACCCTCAGCTTTGAAATCCAAATTTTCAAAAAGAATTCCTCTATTAGTTCCACAATGGGGAAATTACTTTGCTGCACTGCACCGCAGCAGGCAGCACCAACGGTGGGAACAACCAGGGGTGTGATCAGGCATGGCCAAACCACGGCCACGGGCCACATGCGGTTAGTTAAACGTTTTAATTCGTTATTGCTGAACATAAAAAAATCTTGTTAATCTTACTAATGTTTTGTTTTCCCTACTATTCCGATGTTTTGTCAGTAGATGTGCACTCTAGATATATTGGCTTTGTTGAGAAAACAACAACACTGCTCCCATTAAATGTGTGTCTTCATGATGCGCCTGCTGTCAAATTAAACAGTGTGCACAGATATGGAAAGTCATTCAGCCCAATACACACACCTAAACAAGATGTTAGAAGCTTAGGTTTTAACCTTAGCGCCGCTAAATGCACGTTTTTAAGCACCATCGCACTGGATTTCAGACCTAGCTCGTTATACTTGAAATTTAATGCTCTTAATGCAACATTTAACATGCTTGTTTAAAATCTGGCGCTCCATTCTATTGGTCTAATCTAGCGGTTATCAAAGCATGCCATCCACCTGCTCCTGTTCTGCTCCCCTGGTCAAATGTTAGAACTCAATATGGCCCACGAACCAAAAAGTTTGCCCACCCCTGGGTTAGATGTCTGCTCCAGTGACACCTTGGCTGCTCAGTGGGATTTGAACCAGCTTCTCCTGATCTAAGGATAAAGCCCTACCACTCAACCAACGTCTCTCAAAGAAAAAGTTACGGCTGAAACATTGAGAAATCACTGTAAGGGTCATCATTACTTTCACAGTGCTGTTCAACATCTATTAAAGGTTGCTGGAGAAACAGAAAATCCAGTTGAAATGAAAACTATTCTGTACTTTGTACTGTTGATACAGCAAAGAAATAAGCACTTGAGGAACTGAACCATCCAACTGAAACTACATGAATGATTGGGTGGGAAGTCACATCAAAGTAAAAGACGGTAAACTCAAACATAAAGCGTCCGTACAATGTTTGCAGTGCAGTAAACACACGCCCCTGCCCGCTGCATTTAGTTTGTGATGAAACCCTGATTAAAGACACATTAGTGCCAAATGTTTGAAAGAAACAACTATTCCTGGAAGCACTGCAACAATTGGGTCTATTGACGCAACTCTTTAAAAGAAAAAGAAAACCTCAGCCAAAACCTGCAGTAGCAACTACATTTAAATGGTATACGTTACGTTTTGACAATGTCACAAAAGTATTCATGTCTCGTTGAACATATCATGCTTGGTCTCATGTTGATTGTCTTTGGATCGAGAGGCAAAGATATTCAGAAACCAGCAAGTGTGTATCACAAGTTCCCTTGAAAAAAATTGTAGAAATGCTGAAGTAATGTTTTGTGATCCCATCAGGATTTGTTTGAAAGGTTTTGTGTTTACATAAATGAAAAGTTGGCAGCTTAAGTGTTTATTCATCGTCACTGATTATGTGTAAAAATTTAAAATAGAGTGGTGGTGTCCAAAATACATGCCAAACACCACACTGCAACACACCGACAGATTCATGACTGATTGTTGAAAATGATGATAAAAATTGAAACTGACAAAACAGAAATGTCGCTTTTTGTCCAAACTGCACAGTCTTTGCTGGCGTCTCTGTAGCATTACCTACATATAAAACTTCAACAAATTTGACATTTTAGAAGACTACCATTGCACGAGTTATGTTTTTTGTTGGCAACAGCCTCAGACGGGAAGCCCAGGCTTATCTCACCCCAGCTGCATCCTCCAACTCACCCGGAAGGATCCCGAGTCGTTCCCCGGAAAGCTGTGAGACATAGTCTCTCCAGCGGGTCCGGGGTCTGCCTCTTGGTCGGCTCCCGGTCGGACGTGCCCGAAACACCTCACCAGTGAGGCGCTCGAGGGGCATCCTGACCAGATGCCCGCACCACCCCATCTGACTCCTCTCGACCTTTAGGAGGAGCGGCTCGACACTGAGCTCCTCCCGGATGGCAGAGCTCCTCACCCAATCTCTAAGTGAAAGCCCAGCCCACTTAGGATGAAGCTCATTTCGGCCGCTTGTATCCGCGATCTCATTCTTTCGGTCATCAACCACAGCTGGTGACCATAGGTGAGGGTAGGAACGTAGCTCGACTTGTAAATCGAGAGCTTTGCTTTCGGCTCCGCTCTCTCTTTACCACGACAGACCAATACAGTGTCCTAGTTATTGCTGACGCCGCACCGATCCGGTTTTTCGGTTTTTTTTAAAGTTGTGTTTGCCACAAGTCAACCAAATAATTGACTCTGGATCTGATGCTGATTCTTCAATCACTTGAACAAACATTGAATTTAGGCAAGAGGTGCTTGTGCAAAGTGTAAAGTTTTTTGCCACTGAAAAGCAAGAGCAAGTTGTCTGAAGAGTTTGTGAAAAGTCAGACATTATTATCCAAGAGCTGGATGGATCTGTTGGAAAAGCTGAATTTAATTTAAGTTGATGTGCAGCTTTTAACAAGTTTCTGGAAAATTCGTGGTTTAAATGTTGCTGCAAACCCCCCAAAAATTCAAATAGCTTTCTTTTTTTTCTCTGCCAATCATAAAGTAAAAATGAAAACAACTCTAAACACATTTTATTTTAACCAACTATTATTTGAAATGACATTATTAAGTGTCTATTGGCCCCGATAGTGATGGTTTTTGTAGTACAGATTAGATACTCATGGGGTTGATAGTAAAACAGTTAATGACAAAGGCAGGGTTTATTTAAAAGGAGCTCTATTTTCACACTATGTGACAAGCTGGGAAATAGAACCTGACACTTTCAAATGAAACAAAAAAATTCTACAAAAATCCCACAAAATAAAGCTTTATTGCATTCATTCTCACTCATGGGATTCCAAAGACTGCCAGATGTTTTACCATGTCCATGGAAATGTTAAAGATTTTTTGTTTATGTTTCGAAAATGCTGATGGTATCTTGTTCTGACAGGTTAAGCACTTGGCCGTGATAAATTTCTTGGTATGTTTGTCCCACAGTGTGAATGCTGCCACGACCTGAAGTAACCTACAACAGAAGATTCTAAATATTGTTCTCAATTCTGCGCTATTGTGAACGCTAAGCAAAGCAAAAATGAAACTATCTAAAGCTAAGCTCAGTAACACCCCACTCACACATTTAAAAAGCACTGATTTAATTTGAAACAGGATGTTTTTAAACCTAGCAGCACTCATTTATGAGCCAGCATGGGTTTATTAACTTGGAACTTTTTTACATTTTAAAATACAATTAATTTGAAGTATATCTGCAGTAAATTAATTTTGCATTTGATTGTCAGGTCCTCCGAGTAGAGCAGCTGCTCCTCGGTGTAAAGAGGACCCAGATTCAAGATTCTTAACCGTCACAAAGCAAGTAAGCATGGTAAAATTTTAACAGACTCCGGCTAAAACAAAGATCCAAAGTAGAAACAGAACAAGTGTCAGATAGAAGCAGCATCAACAGACACCATACAGTGATACAGTGAGATCATGTACAGAATACTATAATACACAGTACAATACTACAAAGTGACGGTGTACTATTGTAGTAATCATTGTCATTACAGTGGGTGCAAGTGGGGTGGAAGGTGGTGGGGTGATTGCTTACACTATTCTGGGGGAATAAAACTGTCTCTAAGCTGCAAAGTGGTTGTCTTGGTAGTTCTGTAACACTTTCCTGAAGAGAGGGGTACAAACAGACTATTTCCTGGGTGGGTGGGGTCTGTTGCAATGTGCCGAGTCTTCTGATGAACTCGAGAGCTGTAGACCAAGTCCAGATCTGGTAGACGGCAGCCTACAATCCCGTGTGCAGTCCTCACCACCTCGGCCAAGTTCCTTTTGTCGTGTGTAGTGCAGCTGCCATACCACACAGTCATGCTGTGAGACAGTATACACTCAGGATAGAAAGAGGTCGTTTGGGTACTTGGTCAGGAAGCTGCATTAAAATTCTGCTTGTGTGAACTTGATTCTTTTCTCATTATAATGCTTTAATTCTTTATTTAAAGAACTAGATTGCTTTTATACACAAGATTTTTGAAAGTCCAGTTGTTCCAACCATAAATTTACACTGACTTTTACGCCTGCCTTGAAACATATTCTCATCCCGATTAATCAAACACTAAAATTGTCAAACACAGTTTTGTTTTAAAATACCCAAAACAAGTGCCAAGTCCCGCGACAGACTGGTGACCTGTTCAGGTGTACCATGCCCCTCGCCTTGAATCAGCCGGGATGGGCTTCGGCACCCCCCGCAACCACGTAAGGTATAGATGGATAAGAAGGTGACTGACTGACTGACAAGTGGCAAGTTTTATATAATCCCTCAACATACTTAACTGCATTATCATCTCACGTTGTCCAACAGGAATCAAGAGACCATTTTTTGTGCCCCTTTTTTACGTCATTATCTGCTGTTTTGTTGATTGGACTTGATGAAAGCTGAAGTAAAGCAGAGCTTGCTGCTGTTGGCATCAGTGAATAGCACGTAGCACTAATGGATGTAGATTTAGTTGATGGCAACAACATAAGCTCATAGTGACAGCTTGAATGATCATTACAAGCGCCCTGCATGTACTGTATTACTCAAACAAGACAGCAGTGATGAAATATCTCGGTCCATCTGCACAGTTGGCCAGCTGTGTTTATGATATTTAATTTACTCACTATTATGTGTAGTGAGGGATTTTTTTTTTAATCTTTGCACATATTTGGCTCTCGGCATCCAACAAATAGCTTTTGCCCTGAGTACTGCTGTTAATCATAATTAAATAGCGTAATGTCTTTGTTTGACTTGGCCATCTTGTTTGGTAGTTTAGCCAAATTTGATCCCAGCAGGGCTTCCTCTATCCAGTTTTGAATTAAACTAAGCAATTTATTGCACATTTAAATCAGCACTTGTAATGCACATTGGATTTTTCTTTATGGCCAATTACATTGTTTTATGGTGTTTGGTAATTCTATAGTTGGACAATGCAAAAAAAAAGTGCAAACTCAAAATTTGAATTCAAACAGCAAAGACATTGTGTGTTGAACTGAACTCTGAGTTAAGTTCTGATTTTATTTTTTTTTTCAGATAATTTTGTTAATTACTACACTCTCAAATAATAATTCAAACAACCAATTAATCAGTTGTTTGGTCAGTACTGCTGCAGCTTTGTTAAAGTTCCAAATAAGGACATGTTCTGGCTGATTTTCACTAAAATTCAGGCTCTGGAGGAAGATAGGCAGGGGAACTTAAAAATGAATCAAAAGAAATTTTAGGCATGCACAGGAAGGAATGTCATAAAAGAGAAAAAAGAATCTAGTAAGAAAAAGAGTGACGGAATGGATATAATAAGCCCTTTGAGAAACTCTAATTTAAAATGGCCTATTGTTTGATTTAATTTGAATGCATTATGCACTCAAGGACAGAGTTTGGTAGACAAAGAGAACAATCACAAACGGCAAGTTCAAAGTGATATCTGACCATAGAAGAAATTAGATTTTAAACTCAGTGGGGTTTATCTTCTACATGATGTGTACAAGAGAGAAAGGGACAAGGAGAGACTGGTTCAATTAAAGTCACTTCTTTGTAGAGTTTTCTTTAAAGTTTTCTTGAAGTTTATTTAATAGCACAAATTTGTGTATGTTCTTCTTAAATCCACAGTTGCATCTTCATTAAAATGTAAACGCCAATTACATATACTGTACATAGTAAAACGCGATTTTCAAATTTTATGTAAAAACTGTGCAAAAATAAACCTGTCTTAAAATAATTAATTCAGTCTTAATTTATCATTTTTATCATAAATAAAAAATGTCAGTGATGGGTTTCAGCACTTTCAAGGCCTTCTTTGAATCCCAAAGTAATGATAAATATATTTTGTCTGAATACTTTAAAATTTTGCTTTTTTATGCATTACACTACTGCCTGGTGTATATTTTCACAGTGAGGCACTTAACAAATCAAATTTCAGCTATCTCATGTTCCCAGATGGAGTTGGAAGTCTAAAAAGCTTACTTAAACATAGACGGTGTAGCAGAAAGTAAGTGTTCAGTGACTAGCTATCAGACCATGTTTCTGTCTAGTCAGCGTATTTAGGCCCCAAGGCACAATTAAACATGCAGAAATGCAGGGCAAAGACAACTATATTAGTGGGGAAACAGGATCATGGATTTTATCAACAAATAAAGACTTTTTTTTTGTGAACACGTTCCCATTAGCCTAAAAAATACTGAAAGTTTGGATTTTTAACATTGATGTGTTGATGAACATAATGCTCTTTGAACTGCAAAGTCAAATGCTTTTTATTACCATGAAATATTTATAACACTAAGGTGTGAAATATGGACTATGAATTGAGAATTAGCTTCATATTACCGCACACTGACACAAATTAGACGAAGATTTACAGTATGCAAACAATAAATACTGAGCACAACTCAGCAATCATTATGTCTGCACAAGATACAGCACACGTGTACCTTTAAGGGCAGGGGTGTGAGGGGAAAGGCGTCATAGTCAAAGTAATGTTTTTTAGGAGCAGTATAAAGATGACATTTTTAATGCGCACGTTTCTCAATTTTATTTTATTTTATTTTTTTTTTCATGTTTCTATACATATTGATTTTTAACAGCTGTTTTGATTCCCCAAGGATGGCACAGCAGATGTTAGAGGTTTTGGTGATAAAGTCAGAGAGGCCAGACTGAGATGGTTTGGACATGTGCAGAGGAGAGAGATTACAGGATGCTGGGTATAGAACCACAGGGCAAGAGGCCTAGAGGAAGGCCAAAGAGGAGGTTCATGAATACAGTGAAGGAAGACATGAAGATAGTTGGTGTGACCGAAGAAGATGCAGCAGATAGGGTTGGATGGAAGAAACTGATTAGCTGTGGGGACCCCTGAAGGAAAATGCCAAAAGAAGATGCAGGATGGCACGGCAGATATAAACTGAAAAGTGGCTTCGCATTACTGCCATGCTGCAGCTCCGCTCCGACTTTGTTTGAATTAACACAATCTTTCTTCTTCATATTCTTCTTTCGGCATTTCCCTTCAGGGGTCGCCACAGCAAGTCAGTTTCTTCCATCTAACCTTATCCGCTGCATCCTCTTCGGTCACACCATCTATCTTCATGTCTTCCTTCACTGTATCCATGAACCTCCTCTTTGGCCTTCCTCTAGTCCTCTTTCCTGGTGGTTCCAAATCCAGCATCCTTCTTCCGATGTACACTCTCTCCTCTGTACATATCCAAACCATCCGAGTCTGGCCTCTCTGACTTTATCTCCAAAACCTTTTACATGTGCTGTTCCCCTGATGCACTCATTTCTAATCCTGTCCATCCTGGTCACTCCCAGAGAGATCATCATCATCTTCATCTCTTCTACCTCCATCTCTGTTTCCTGTCTTTCACACACAATCTTTCTATTGTGTGCCTTTTTCAAATAATGGGTTTTGTATGTATCTGTTGCCAAACAGGCATTATCAGCCCACAGTTATTAATCACATGTGTAGGAGAAAAGTGAATGCTGTTCGTTCAGTGTTTTCGTTCCCTTTCTTTGTGGAGTGTATGACCATAATCAGAGTTGTGCAATAGATCAGCTGATTAGACGAAAAGACTGTTTATCTTAAATATCAAAGTCTCTGGGTTTACTTAAGTACAATTAAAAGTCACAGTATTTTCCTAAAAATCAGAGAGACAAAAACCAGCTGCAGAATGGAACATTGACAGATTACTAGTGATTAGACTGTGCATTTATTTAGAAACATATCAGCATCAGCATTCTTCGACAGATATACAGGTTTGTGTACTGTATGTGTTTTTCTAAATCAAATCATGTTCATTTTCATTTGTCTTCTGGACTGCTTTTCCTTGACGGGTTGCAGGGGTCGCTGGAGCCTATCCCGGCAGATTTCAGGCAAGAAGCAAGGTACACCCGAACAGGTTGCCAATCTGTTGCGGGGCCACACATACACACTTCCATCCACACACATTCATTCCTAGATACAATTTTTATAGCGGCCATTCAACCTGACAAGCATGTTTTTGGAGTGCCAGGATAAAGCCCACAAATACGCAGGCAGAACATGCAAACCCCATACAGAGTTTCAAGCTTTGCTCCCATTCTGGGACTTTGAACCCTGACCTTCTTGCTGTGAGGCCTCTATGCTAACCACTGTGCCATTGTGCAGCCCATCAAATCATACGTTTCAATGTATTCTCAGATTTTCATTTAATTCGGTAACCGAGACCACTTGCATTTCTTCATAATAAAAATATAGGCCAAAATTCAATTATATACATAATGATGTTTTTTGCTGGTGCATTCTGCTGAATGTTTCTGGTACCAAATACAACTGACGCATCGAATATAGCCAATGCCATGCAAAAAAGAAACTTTTAAAATATAAAGGACTTCATATAAACTTTCTTTTCTAAGATTTCAGAATTTAAATTTGATGTTAGTTTTGACTTTGGCGGTTTTGCTTGATGTCAGTCTGGTTAGTTCACAGAGAAACTTGTCCCCACAGTTGGCAGAGGTGTATACTTTATACTTTTTTTCCCCCTCAAAGATAGGATGAGTAGCTCCGAGCTCCTCCTGGATGGAGCCGTTGTTCCTCCTGGTCATCTTGGTTAGGATGCCTCCTTAACACCTTGCTGGTGAGGTGTTTTGGGCATGTCCCACTGGGAGGAAACAAAGAGGCAGACCCAGGACGCCCTGGAGAGATGGCCAGGGGACACCTCGAGATCATCCCGGGTGAGCTGGGGGATTTGACCAGGCTGAGAGAAGCCTGGGCTGTCTCTGTATGAGGCTGTTGGCCCCGCGACCAAGCCCCAGAGAACCGGAAGACAACAAAATTGAATGAAAAAATATATAGACTTTATACTTCTGTTATATAGCTTCGGTATCTTTTTTTCTATCTTACTTTTAACCAATGTAGCTTTTTTTTTTTGGACATGCTGCATCTCAAATTGTCTTAAGTCTAGATTCAAACATCTCATTCTATCTGTAACAAGAAATACATTAGAGACACTCTAGACACTGTCTTATTCATTCAAAACAGGAGCACAGTTTAATCTGTTTAGTCCATACATTTTATTCTTTTTTTTATTAATATTTATTTTAACATGTTGTACATTTTATTTCTGATCTGGAAGGAATAAAAGTGAATATTTATAATTCTGACAACTTCTCTACATTTTAAATGCAACGTAGGCACATTCTGGTCCAGATTTTTATTTATCTTATCTTCCCCATGAACTCATTCTGTAAGTTTGGCTTATGGACTGGAGGCCCTAAATTCATCCTTCAGAAAAATAAATGAACTATTTTGAATGTTTAACCAACTGAAATAGATAATTTAATCTCAACACGAGGAGCATAAACACAGACACAGAAGCTTTTTGTCTCACTCTCTGTCTACTTCAATTTATTGAGCTGCAAAGTCGACTACAGTTGCCTTCAATGAAAGATAATTGGATCATTTGTTCCCTGGTTTGCATTACCAAGCAACAACACGCTTTGTCTCACCTCTTTTATGAACAAAGTATGAGTATGTACGTATGTGTGTGTGTCTGTTTAAGCTGAGATGTTGAGCAGCTGGTGCACAGAAGATGAAGAGGCTGTGTTTGACGTGATGTCCTACAGAAGAGTGTTGCTATCGCTGGCTGTCTGACACACTGATAGAGGGAGAAACCCCCACATTCATTTCCTTGATATACTGTGGAGAGTATTTCTCCGTACCATGGAGCTGTCACGTACATTTTTGGAAATTAAAGCAAAGTTCATAAAAACAATTGGGCTTTTGTTACAGTTGTGATGGAAAAATAGCTTTATAGGGAATTTTGAGGGACAATTGATTTTCTTTCTGCATTATTTTTTATTCAACTTTATTCACCATCTCTGGGTGGTGACCGAAAGAATGAGATCGCGGATACAAGCGGACGAAATGAGCTTCCTCCGCAGGGTGGCAGGGCTCTCATTCAGAGATCGGATGAGGAGCTCTGCCATCCGGGAGGAGCTCAGTGTCGAACCGCTCCTCCTTCAGGTCGAGAGGAGCCAGATGGGGTGGTTCGGGCATCTGTTTAGGATGCCCTCCGAGCGCCTCGTGGGCGAGGTGTTTTGGGAGGAGACCAAGGGGCAGACCCGCTGAAGAGACTATGTCTCACAGCTGGCCGGGGAACGACTTGGGATCCTTCCAGGTGAGCTGGCGGATGCAGCCGGGGTGAGAGAAGCCTGGGCTTCCCGTTTGAGGCTGTTCCCCCACGGCCCGGCCCCGGAACAAGCGGAAGATGACAGAACAAAACTTTATTCAGTCAATTTAAGATTCTACAAACTTGTTTTAATGAATATTTTATCCTACTTAGATTATATGGGTCACAGAGGTGCTGGAGGCTATCCCAGCTGCCTTCAGGCGAGAGGCAGCGTACACCCCAAACAGGTCGCCAGTCTGTTGTAGTACCACACACTCCCAACCATACACACACATATTCATTCCAGGGGCAAATTTCATGGTGGCCAATCAATCTAACACCCATGTTTTTGGAGGATAGGAGTAAACCGGTGTACCCAGAGAAAACTCACACATATATGTGGAGAACATGCAAACTACACAGAGAAAGGCCAGTGTTTCAAGCCTCACCCCCTCTCCGGGAGTCAAACCCCAACCTTTTTGCCGTAAGGCCTCTGTGCTAACCAAATAATTATTTTATTTAAAAAAAAAAAAGTTTGCCATTTAATACAAAAGTGATGAGTTTCTATTGAATTCAATGCTTAAAGTGCATTTTGACTTGAAGAGTTTAGCCTTGTTTTTGTGCGAAAGCGTTTTGCTATCTCAAAGAAAAAAGGTCACTAGTACGAGCCCCACTTGAAACTCTAATTTGTTTTGAATTTGTTATTAATTGTGCTGTTGCACTTTTTTCTTGTCGTCTTTTGTTTCCATTTTGCTGCCAAGTTGACTGAGTTCACAAAAAGAAAAAGTCTTGCCTAATTTCTATACAAACAAAAAATATTGTACCAAACTAAATCTTTCTTGAAGACAAACCACAGATTGCTTTAGAAGTCTGCATTTGAACTTTTTTTCTTGATACTTAAATGTAAAGGTAAGCTAAGTTTTAATTGTTTTTTAAAGTTGTGTTAAATTGGATTCAGTCCATTTAAAAAAAAAAAAAAAACTACTTTTTTTTTTTGGATTGCCTCTTTCATGTTTCTCTTCTTTGTTTCTGTCTAATGTTTCCTCTCACCTCTCGAGCATTCATCCTTGCTAACTTTATCTCTGTCACCCTCTATGTTCCTCTTTGTCTCACTGGCTTTGCTTCAGTCTACTGATTTATGGGCTAACAGGGCATTAGGCTGAAAGCGTTGAGCTATGTCTTCCTCTTTATGCTTCATCCTCCTTCGTTATCAATTTCTTTTCCTCTTCACGTTTCAAATAATTCATTTGGATTTTTTTCTCATTCCTGTAACACTCTTTATCTCTGTCCCCTTTATCTTCTTTTATTATGACAACATCTTGTTTAAGCCTCTTAAGCTCACAGCAAATTAAAGTAGATATTTCACTAATTCATCATAACATCTTTAACGGGGGAAGTTTTCCTCCTTTTTTCCCCTTTTCTTTTGTGGGAATCAGTTCCTTCTTCTTATTGATGTGTTCTGGTTGACATTGTATCAAGTTTCATATGTAATCATGTGTCTATATACATTTAATAAGAAAATATGTTTCTGGCATATTTTTGCAGTGAAGAGAAAAACAAAGCGATCCATAAGTAGATCTACAACTATTTTTCTATGAGTTGCTGAAAAAAGAAGAAATAATTACAGAATTTACTTAACCTGAAGTAAATATTTTCTGAACAATAAGAGAGAGATTAGAGAGGAGACTAGAGAGAGACAAGAGAGGAGGGTCCGTCGGATTGTCGAGTCTCGGATTGAAGAGGAGCAGTGTGGTTTCCGTCCCGGACGTGGAACTACGGACCAGCTCTATATCCTCTTCAGGATCCTGGAGGGGTCATGGGAGTTTGCCCAACCAGTCTACATGTGTTTTGTGGATCTGGAGAAGGCATTCGATCGTGTCCCTAGGGGAGTCCTGTGGGGGGTGCTCCGAGTACGGAGTCTCGGAGCCCTTAGTACGGGCTGTCCGATCCTTGTACGACCGGAGCCAGAGCTTGGTCCGTATAGCTGGCAGTATGTCGATTCCATTTCCAGTGAGAGTTGGACTCCGCCAAGACTGCCCTTTGTAACCGATTCTGTTAATCACCTTTATGGACAGAATATCTAGGCGCAGCCGAGGCGCTGGAGGGATCCGGTTTGGTGACCTCAGGATCGGAATTCTGCTTTTTGCGGATGATGTGGTTCTGTTGGCTTCATCGGACCGTGATCTCCAGCTCTCGCTGGATCGATTTGCTGCTGAGTGTGAAGCAACCGGGATGGGAATTAGCGCCTCCAAATCTGAGATCATGGTCCTCGCCCAGAAAAGGGTGGAATGCCCCCTGCGGGTCAGGGACAGGGTCCTGCCCCAAATGGAGGAGTTTAAGTATTTCGGGGTCTTGTTCACGAGTGGGGGAAGGATGGAGCGGAGGATTGACAGGCGGATCGGTGCGGCATCAGCAATAACTAGGACGCTGCATCGGTCCGTCATGGTAAAGAGAGCTGAGCCGAAAAGCAAAGCTCTCGATTTACAAGTCGATCTATGTTCCAACCCTCACCTATGGTCACCAGCTGTGGGTGGTGACCGAAAGAATGAGATCGCGGGTACAAGCGGCCGAAATGAGCTTCCTCCGCAGGGTGGCTGGGCTCTCACTCAGAGATCGGGTGAGGAGCTCTGCCATCCGGGAGGAGCTCAGTGTCGAGCCGCTCGTCCTCCAGGTCGAGAGGAGCCAGATGGGGTGGTTCGGGCATCTGGTCAGGATGCCCCCCGAGCGCCTCGCGGGCGAGATGTTTCGGGCACGTCCCACCGGGAGAAGACCAAGGGGCAGACCCTGGACCCGCTGGAGAGACTATGTCTCACGGCTGGCCGGGAAACGACTTGGGATCCTTCCAGGTGAGCTAGAGGATGCAGCCGGAGAGAGAGAGGCCTCGGCTGCCCGTTTGAGGCTGTTGCGCGACCCCGGAACAAGCGGAAGATGACCGAACGGAATGGAAAGGAAGAGAGAGATTAACCATATTGTAGATGTTCTAGTGTACAGTGTGTATGGTAGCATGTCGACTCTTTCTGTAGCAAAACCCTTGATAACATTTTTTTTTCTTTTATTATTACAACCGAATACAGGCAATTCTCTTTTACTTTCCTCCATACTAATAACAAGCATACTGTTCAAAGGTTTTCTATGGAAGCCATTCAAATTTGCAGCCTTGATAATCATCCAGAAATCAGCTGCAATGATACGGAGGTCCAACCTGGCTCTGATTTAAAAGAAACTTGTAAACAGGCCTGTTTCTTTTTTAAGCTTTTCCTCTTTTTCAGGTCCGGCTGAAATTTCAGGACTCAGGCCTGATAAGAAATCACAAGTTGTCAAACAATAAATATGGGCATATTTTTTTTGGAGTTGAGACAATTTGTGAAAAAAAAAAAAATTTCTGTTTTGCAGATGTAGAAAAAAAGTCTCTTTGCCATATGTTTTGTTATTGTTAGGCAATGATCCAATATGCATGTACAACACTCCAGTTGATTATTTCTTTCTGTTTGCTCGACGTAATTCTTCAATCAAAACTTAAATAATTTCAGTTTATGAAATTTACCTTTTGTCCAGAAATGTATCCACAGTTCTAAAATGTAGGTGTGAATCCTACTACTGTATGTCCAACCAGCATGAGTGTGGAATTCTGTGGCAATTAACAACACATATAAAGCACGGCTGTGTGATTCTAAAATGAGGTGTTAAAAAGGAATCAAACAGAAAATCTGAGTTTTTCCACAATAAGTTGCAATTCAGAAGAAGATTGCAAAATTCTGTTTCCAGATCATGGTGTGATTGTCCAAATCTCATAATCGCACTGAATACATTTAAATCTGCTCAAAGGTGCTTCATATGATCCAACAAAACCAGCATCGTAAAGCCCATAACACAGAACTGCTTTAAACTTCTTTCTATGGCACATCCTTGTAAACTTAGATTAAAGTTTGCTGTCCAAAAAGTTTCTACTCCAAAATCAACACTTTCATGCTCAGCAAAACTTTACAGCTGATTTCAAGGACATGGAAAAAACATTCACTTGGGGAACATTTCATGGACAAATGAGGCTAAGACAAAGACATTTGGCCACACAATCAGGAATACATCTGGAGGAGGGAAGGTGAGGCTTTCATCCTTGTGAATGTAACACAAACTGTAAAGCGTGGTGATGATAGAATAATGCTGTGTGTGCAAAAGGAGCCAAACAGCCAAAAAACATCAATGTGTAAATGAATAACAATGACATTTTGGAGCCGATTTCTGAAACTTTGTCCTGAATAGATGGCTAAATACTGTAGATGAAAGCATCTATGGTATGTTTGTGCAATATCTCAAATTTCTAATTCAACTAAAAAAATCCTAATGCATCAATGTTGTTAACTTTGTAGAACGTTTTACGGTAACAAAAATGTTACACCACATTCAAATTTGGAGGTATTTTTATATTTTGTATTTCAAGAGAGAAACAGGCCATGAAGCTAATTAAGTGAAAATATTTTTTTATTTCCCCAGAATTGGATTTGTAGTTGTAGCAAGTTTCAAAGTTGCAGCAAATGAGAGTTGTATTCACAAAACATTACTTGTACCCACAGCTTTTAGATTTATACCCACACAGATTCCACCACACAATCACCTTCTCATCCGTCTATCCCTTTCGGGGTTGCCAGGGTGCCGGAGCCCATCCCGGCTGATTTAAGACGAGGGGCAGAGTATACCCCGAATAGGTCGCCAGTCTGTCATGGGGCCACACTTATACAATAATACACACACATACTCATTCCTAGTGGCAATTTAGCACCGGCCAATCAGCCTAACATGCATGGTTATTGAGGGGGGGAGGAAACCGGAGTACCTGAAGAAAACCCACATAGACACGGGCAGAACATGCAAACTCCACACAGAAAGGCCAGTGCTCCAAGCCCCGTCCTTACCTGGGACTTGAACACACAACCCTTCTTGCTGTGAGGCCACTGTGCTACCCACTGCGCCACTATGCTGCCCACCACACAATCACAAATGTTAAAATCACGCATACACCTTTTTGACAGCGATCCTACTCCATAAAGCTCCAGCAACTACCGTACACTAACCACAACAGCTCAGCATTGATCAAAACAATACAACATTAACTACAACACAAAAATTTTGTTGTATTAGTCGTGTCCATATACCACCCTTATTTTTCTGCATGTTCACTCTCAAGGATTAAACTTCTAACACTGTAAAGCAAGTTGTATCTAAAAAGAAACTGAGTTTTCTGCGGTTGTGTTGGACCGAAATGAGTTTGACTAGTAGATAATGGCTGTCATTAGGCTGCTATTAGTCCTGTCAGGCCTGTGTGATGTATGGTTGTGCAGAGTGATGGAGCACACTCCCGGACTTCACAAACCAGGTGTTTTTGCTGCATGAAAGGAGGTCTGGAACATTTTAGACATTTCTATCCTGAAGCTCTTCTTTCTTTCAACCACAAGTTGGGATCAGAAAACTCCTTTACTCCACAAACTTGTCATAAATTGCTCTTGGAGCATGATGAATACCACCTGCTTACGAGCTGCCTCTGAGGAGGGCCACTCTCGTGAAATTATGTCGTTAGCACAATAACTCTCCAGGCCTTAGATGGCCAAATAATGGGATTTTCTTAAGAGTGTCTTATTGTCACTAAAGAGCAAGAAAAACAAAAGTAAAGAGTTAACAGTGCTGCTCTACTAATAAACTAGTGGGAAAAAATCAGCAGCCATAAACAGAAACTTTCTTTCAAAAGAAAAAGATGGGAAATACCCTGTTAATACCTTTGTATTAAGCAAGAGCACTTGTTCTGCTTTTTCTTAATGACTACTAGAACTTTTTCTTTCAAGTGTACCTAACATGTTAGTGTTTAGATGTTTGAAAGTTTTTTAAAAGTTGTCTTTGTTTGAAATGTTCTCTTTTTTTTATCTTTTGGACCGTCCATTAAATTTTGAACCATTTAAAAAAAACAAACTAAGTGGTAAGCACTGTGGCCTCACAAAGAGGAGGTCGAGGTACGAATCATGGGTGAGGACGAGGCTTGGAAAACTGGCCTTTCTGTGTGGAGTTTGCATGTTCTCCTCGTGTATGTGTGCTGCTCCCCAATCAGTGATAAGCGGTTCAGAAGATGAAACGAAAAAAATGTTTGGGCATCTCTTAGTGAGAAAAGTTTTGCACATCTTTCCGTAGATGAGCTGAAAATGATAGCGGGAGTGTGGAATTCTATGACAAACAGAACTAGGAATTAATTTTGTCTTGTATGGAGGAAGAGATTTGAGCAAATTTCCATAAATTGTTGGACAGCATTAATATGAACTGTATATAGTTTATACTTTTTAAAAACAAACTTTGAAATCCACTGTTTTCGATTAAATTAGATGAAAAATCAAATATAATAATGATTAGTCTTTTTGGCTTCTTAAAAATAATATAAATTAATTGACATGAATAAAAACTCTTCATTTTATGATCACTCTGTATTTTACAGACAAATAGGTTATTTCTACCTGCTGAAAAGCAACATGCAAGTTTTTCTTGTAACAATGTCAAACATGTTGCCTGTTGTAGTAAAATTATGATTTACTGACTGCATTTCTTCTCTCCACTTTCTCACAAGCATCATAAACAGGCTTCCAGCTCAGCTCATAATGAGGCACTCAAACATTTATGGCTTCTATTAATATAAAAATACACATTTTCCGAAATATTTCCAATTGACATTTGACTTCCAACTGTGAGCTTAGGTATTTTTGAAATGTCATTTTACGCTCCAGGGCTGAGCTCAAGCTGCTGGAACAGGGTGTTACTTTGGATATGCATCTTAAACTTTAAGAGTTGTGTTCTCCGTCTTATCCTGGCAGACTTATTAAAGTCACTGCTGTCTTTGTGTCTGTGTCTGCTTTCAGAAGGTTATCATCAACACAACCTTTGACCACATCAAAGCAACATTTTGGAGCGGTGGTAGTTGATAGCCGGGCTGTGATCTGACCACAGTGGCTTTCCTGTTTCTCTCGCTCAGTCTCTCAGGCACAGGTCCATTTGAAGTCAGTCATTTGGCAGAAAACTAAACAAGCCCCCTGTTAACTACCTCACTTTCTGCTGTTTACAGACCGTCTCTCTCGCAAACCGCAAGCTGCTGCAGAGGCCACGGAGCCCCGTATAACCATACTGTGACTGAGTGAGTGGTAAAAGTGGAGCCAAACACATTTTCACTTTACCGTGGCTGCTAAAGACATGCATGCTCTTTTCATTTACTGAAGCACCAGCTAGTTTTATTGATGTTCAACCAAAACAGGATGTCATTACCTTTCATAACTAAAATAATGTTATCTTTAAGATTGAAGTCTTTTTATGCTGAAAAAATATTGTTCTTTAGTGTAAAAAGCACATTATTCTAATTATTACATTCAATTTTAATTAAAAACATTCAACAACTTGTTCTATTGATATCTGCTTTTACTCTTAAAGCCAAAAAAGAGAAAAGCAGCCATTCAAACATACCGTCATCTCCTCTGTTTCAACCAAACCAAAGTTATGACCCCAACTTTAAAAATTTGATTTGTGATTTCCTGAGTCCTGAGAAAAAACACTGCCACTAGCGACTACAAGAGAAACACAAATATTAGAAAGAATCTGAACAAATGGAGAGAATATGTGTCATGAAAGGGGCTCTCAAGCTCCATTATTTGGATGTGGGACAGCTGTGACTCCATGGAAAATCAGATTATCTTAAATTTAGTCCTACTTTTATTTGCTGTTGCTGATACTATCCGCTCTGTAGCCTGAAAATTTTGATTGACTATTTTTTTAATCAAAAATAATAACCTCACATTTATAATAATACAAAATCATTGAGAAGGCTTTGTAACTCTTACAGACTCCATCAACTAAAACCAGTTGTATTAAAGAACACATTAAAAATTGTGTTAAAAGATCACAAAATACATATTGCACTGGAAAATTTTTGTTTTTTTATTGTTAGTCAGTTTTTATTGTCAATTTATTTATCATTCTATTACTCCCTTTTGGAACCTCAAAAAGACCCCTTTCAAAACCCACTCATACATTTGTTTTGATAGTTAAAACTACGAAAGTACATTTCTTTACATTTACTTGTTGGCTATTAAAAAATGGCAGTGTGAGAACACTTTTATAAACAAGAACATGTGACAAAAATTATGTAAAATTGATCTTTTTTTTTTTTTGGTCACTGAAAAATGCAACACTGTGATAATTTCATTTGTTAGGTTGAACTCGTCAAAATTATGACTTAAATTTGCTTTAAATATTCGCTGAATATAATAAAACATACAGTATTTCTCGTTGGAAGAATTGTTTTAGAAAGGGCCGAGTAAAAAATTATACTAGGATAAAAACAAAAATGATGCCCTTTTTTGGTTTGAGTTTTGCCACTCAAGAAAGAAAATAACTGCTTTTCAAAAGAAAAGATCAATCATAAAAATAATTTAAATTAGAGAACTTCTCTCACCATTTTTTTTCACCATTTTTATAACTCTGTTCTCACTTTGATTTTTGCTAAATTAATTGAGTCGTAAAATTGCAATCACCAAAAATACACAACTGTCATTGAGAGTAATTATTAAAATATCGTTCTAAAAAATAGGTCTAGGCGAGAGGCAGGGCACACCCTGAATAGGTCGCTAGTTTGTCTCAAAGCAAGATGTTTGTCAACACATTGTTTAAGATTTTTAGAAGTATTTTTAAGTGACACTCTGCTGGATGTGTTTTTGTTTGTAGATCAATTCATCTATCATCCCTGCTCTTTCAGGATTAGCCCATTTACTCATCCCCGTCCAGGGCATCGCCAGGCTGAGGAGGCCCCTTTGCATGCTTAACCATCCCGTTTTCATCAGGATGAAATCCATCTACGTACTCATCCCCGTTCTGAGCATCGCCGGGCTGAGGAGTCCCCTGTGTTTCCATCAGTATGAAGAACATCTATTGACTTCTTTAGATATTTAACTGTAGAGTAGAATAAGCTAATATTTAAACAATAGTGTTAGACACATTGGATACTCGTCCCAGGGGAGGGATCTCTCTTGCGTGTGGATCCCCATGAGGTTTCTTATTTTTCCCCACTGAAGGTTTTTTTAGGAGTTTTTCCTCACCGTGAAGGAGAGTCTAAGGGCACGAATGTGTCTAACTAGTATTTGTTGGATTGTTTTCTTGCTGTGTATTTGTGTTTATACATTCCTATATTTTTCTTGTTTTTCGTTATCCTGAATCTGCAATGTGAAGCTCATTGAGACAGAAATTCTGTGATTTTGGGCTATACAAATAAAATTGAATAGAATTAAAGAATTAACTCTTCCAAAGCCTCTTTTTCACCCAAACTAAACTTTTTATTTTAACCAAAAAATATCCCCCTAAAAATATCTGATTACCTCACAATAACAGAAGTCATAAAAGTGGCAGATCGCATCTGCGTTCTATTTCAAGGAACTGATGGTGTGATGTTTTCTAATAATTGTTTTCTTTTTACTGTAAGTTGGACAAGTTAATCAGACAGAAGTAGAGATAAAAGCAGAAAAGTATCATTTTCACATTGTTTGTGAGACAGTTAGAAACATAAACCAGTCAAAGAATTGTCGGCTGACCCTGAGCGAAAGTCGAAGGTGAAAGGTCGCCCTCTGTCTCCTGTCGGGATGCCGCAGACCTCAACTGAGAATCTGACCCACGTCTCCTCTGAGATTTAACTTTGTGGGTGGTAATCACACCCCAGCTCACACACATCCTTGCTTACAGGCAGCTATGTACACATTAACCCCACATACACACACGCAGACACACAAACACAAGGCTTGTTAAAGAGCTGGTAAAATCTCAGTGGGCTAATCCAGCAAGCACTCTGACAGATTAACATCTTTCCAGAGAGTACTTCAATCCCTCCTGCAGCCACTACAATAAAGCAATTACCTACGGTGGGCACTGTGAATAATGGGAATCTTACACACTCTGTTACACTGGAATGTTTGTGGATTCCTGTTATGTGCCAAAGTAATCTGAGAGGATCTATATGAAACTGTTACAAAACGGAAATGTTGCTCAAGGACTTGTTTTCATTTCCTAGAGTTATTCAGGTGTAGATTAGATTACGATCAATTTTAACTGTAGTAAAAAAGAAAAATAATGCGATGCAAATACTGAACAAATTATTGAAAACTTGAACCCGTATTCCATTCTTGCATCCACTAACTTCCTTGATAATGCATTTCTCCATTGCATCAACAGACAAAGAACACAACAGAAATACAGAATAATTATCTTTCAACATAAATTTGATCGTTTTTCGTACGCAAAACAATTCTCTTTGAAAACAGAATGGTCACTCTGAGCTCCAGGCAACATGTTGAGCAGAGTCACCGTTACAAATCAAAACAAACTGATCTTAGATGAATTCATGTCGAGAAAGATGCCAAGCAAAATGGGACCTTATGGACCATCTGTAAAGGTTTTAAAGTGGACAGTGGGAGAATATTTCAAAAGACCTGTGGTGGTTGATGTGATCTGGACTTAAAGTTGGTTCATAAAAAGCCTAGCAACTGTTTACAGACACATAATTTAATTTTTACTCTTCACAATTATTGCCAAATACATGGCCTGAGGACCAACGTCAGGCTGTCACGGAACCATCTTCATTTTCCCCACTTAGTTTCATTTTTTTAATAAAAACACACAATTTGTTCCCGCAACAGACTGGCAACCTGTTTGGGGTGTACCCTGCTTCTTGCCTCATATCAGTAGGAAATTTCGCATTTAAAAGCCTTTAAAATAAAGAAATAGAGCTTGCCAGAGTTGGCACATGGTGCTGACCTGGGCACAGTAAAATTGTCCAGCAATACTTGACACACAGATCATCATGCTGGTCACAATGCCGAACAGGTTAAGGTTAAAAATTAGAAAAAAACAAGGATAGTATTTCAAAATTTCACTGGGCTCTTAATACTGTTTCAATACAAAAAAAAAATCTAGAAATACAAGATAAGAACATCAGACAAAGATTTATTTTCCCAAGCAGATTTTTTGCTGTTTATTAAATATATATATACAGTATATATACTGTATATATGTACGTATATTGTATATATACATATATAAACATATATAGGAGTTTTCTCCATTAAAAATTCGATCCTCAAATCAAAATTAGTTTTATAATTCTGTTTCAAATTTCTATATTATTATAGTATAGACATAATATTGTTTTTTTTATAATATGGTATTAGTTTAGTGCATCTCATACAAATCACATGATTTGTATCAGATTATATATTATATTATCAGGTCATTCGGCCGTTCAAAACCTGACAATGCATATATACTACTGGAACTCTATGTCCCATAGGAAATGAATAAAGTACATATCCAATCTATTAACGCTCTTGTTTTATTGGCTTGAATTGTTTCTGATTAACACATTAGCAAACAAAACTAACTTTCTTTGGACCAATTTATAGCACGTCAATCTCATTTTCACCTTGTTAAAAACTAATAGTTTTAAAACTTTGTTCTGGCTTCATTTTCAGCATCGGAAACTAACTGTTTAGAAAGCTTAAGCTTCACAACTTCAAGGCTGTAAGAAGCTTAAGGTGATTTCCTGAGGTTTGATAACATGTGGAACTAACACATTTTTCTTTTTATCCCATTACTTCCTGTTTCTCTGAAGCACAGCAGGTGCAGCCAACATGTTCAACAAGTTAAATAAATCTGCCTCTAACACACAATTCCATTAGCAAGAATTATGATTCAGAAACACGAGAGTTATTCATCCAGCATGCCTCATCTGAAACATTGAACGACTAATGATGATGAATGAGTCCTCCTCCCTTTTGAAAATGTTTTCTTAAGTTAATCTTATTTAATGGATCAACATCACCTGCTGCAGCTAAATCACTTCAATCTGCAAATCAGCAGGAATCTGACTGAAGGTTTAATCGTCAGGGGACATAACGGACACAAAAAAGATCTAGGAGTAAACTGTGTGGTCTCTATTTTTTTACTTTGAAGTTTTTTTTAACGTTGTTTCACTGCTATGTTTAGTCACTGCTGAAAAACGCAAATTAAATGAACATTACGATGATTTGTTGTGGTAAAATCTATGAGCGTAGATTGATGACAGGTCAGTGACTAGTGAGTTTTTCCACAAGAATGGAGGAAGTTGATGGAGCTGGTTAAGTACTGTCCATCATTCATCCAAATTGTTGGCTTTTCTGGCATGTTTGGATAAGCAAAGAGCACATTATCTCCCAAAACTGTGCTAATATATAAAACTAATGGGCACAAACATCAACTAATTAAAAACATCTTTTCTTTGTTTCTCTCTAAAAGAAAAAAAATGGCAAGTGTTGGATTATTTTGGTATAAAAGTAATTGCTTTCCGTTCCCATTATTCAAAAGCAAAATGTTCTGAAGGTTTTATTTCATGTTCAACTTGTTGAGCCACCCTGAACATTTTAATAACATTCAGATTTTACTATAATAGTGTTTTTAGATACAGATATAACTTTTTTTTTCCCCCCTCAGCATCTTTCGGTCCATTTGGTTGTATTTAAGGGTTACCATGATGTCATGATTTTACTCTGTGTTTTGTTTTTGTTTTTTTTCAAATGAGTAATATTTTGTAATAAATCATTCAAGTTTTAGATCCAAGGACTTACAGAAAAATCCTTTAGCGATATATGAAACCTGAGGTGTCCTGAGTTGGTCCTGGAGGAACATTATACTGCAAAGTCTCAGAATAATCCTGTTGCAGCAAATTAGATAGACTCAATGCCCAATGGAGCTCCGTACAATAACCGTAACTCATTGATTTGAGGCAAGTGTGATGGAGTAGGGACACATGGAAAGGTGACTCCAGTAACCTTTGAGGAATAAAACAAGGCTTAAAATATTCCTTTTGCAACAAAAGTCAATAGTTTCAGTCAATATTAGGCGCAATTGTGTTTTTCTAAAGCCTGGTTCAAATGTTATCTACAATTTAAAATTTATGCTGCACGGTGGTGCAGTGGTTAGCACAGTGGCCTCACAGTCAGAAGGTCAGGAGTTTGAGTCCTGGGTACAGACGGGTTTGGAACACTGGTCTTTTTGTGTGGAGTTTGCATAGTCTCTCCGTGAATGTATGGGTTTTCTACGGGTATTCCGGTTTCCTCCCACTCTCCAAAAATGTGCGGGTTAGGTTGATTGGCCACAGTAAAATTGTTCCTCGAAATGAGTGTGTGTGGCCCCACAGCAGACTGGCAACCTGTTTGGGGTGTACCCTGCCTCCTGCCTGAATTCAGCCAGAATACTGTATGCTCTGGCACCCAATACGACCCCATTAGGTTTGAGCAGTTCAAAAGACAAAACAAATTTAAAGTTTAGAAAAATGTGCCTTCCTTCACAAACTCAGGACTATCTGAGTGTTGAACAGGAGACATCTGAGAGACTCTAAATCCCTCAGATTGTCTCCAAATGCCTGCAGATCTAGATAGAAAATAGTAGCAAGCCCCCAGAGTTGGAGGTTTAGATAAGACAAGGTCTACCTGTCCCTTCCTAAAGAGAGTCAAATCAATGACACCTAATCTGAATTCCTGGTTGCCATTTGTTTCTCTTCAGGACATGAATGCAACACTTTTCATATGTTAGTTTTTATACATCAACAGAAAAGACAGCAATATACATTAACCTTGGGTTAATCAACAATCCCTCACTTAATTTCTAGGACTTGTCCTGACTTGTGAGAATGCCAAAATGTCTCCTTTCTGTGATCCATGATGAGGCACTGCCTTTGACACAGTTGAACCACCATAAAATGAGTCCGGTGGTCAGGTGATGTATTTCAACATTTATCTTTAAGGTTTTTTTTGTATTTTACATAATTGCATATTGTGTTTTATTCCATTGAATATTGTGGGCTGTCTAACGCTTCTCAAAGCCCAGAAATCTTTAGTTTTAACAGTATGTGCCTCAAATCCATTCAATTATTTTCTTGTTGAGTTTTCTTTGCTGTACATTGTGGTTTTGTTTGCCTGGAGATTTTACATCAAATCAGCATAAAATACAAAATGAACATGTGTTCCTGGTTGTTTCCAGAAACATGTTTCTGAAATTTGCAAGTAAGCTGTATCCCACTGAATCCCAGAGAAAATAAATCTGTATTCTATTTTTTTTTTGCCATTTTGGACTTTGTTTTTTCACCTTAAATCATTAAATTTATCTTCTGGATTTATTTTGAATGTGTAACTGGACATCACTAATTTATTCCCACAGTTCTTTCAGTCAGCTGGAAATGTGTTATTGCAGACTTGGCATTTCCAACTCTAATTGTGGATCTAAAATAACTTTACATGTTGTTGGCCAAATAAAGTTCCAGCATGATGTGTACCCGTGAAATGGGAAGAAACCACTGGTGTTTTTTTGTAATAGTAAGAAGTGGCATATTTATCTTGAGGTGGATAAAAGTGGGTAAATGTGTTGTTGACAGTGCCACGGTATCAAGCAGTTCTTGGCATTCCTTCTTGAAGCTTAAGGCCACTGACCAAGCTTCAGTTTTTGACGCATTGGGAGTGATAACATGCTGGGAAGAAACACTTTTAGACTCAAGCATTGTTTTACACATCTTCTATAAACCCAGTTTTAAAAAATGGTTCCAGAAATTGTTTGCCTTTAAAGCCTTGTTCCATTATTATTCCATATTGTTTAATGTTCCATTAAACATTTGGATTAGAATCCAAAGATTTTTTTGATAACACAATAGCTTAAAGTTTGCACACATGTTTAGGATCAGACTTTAATGATCAAATCAACAGAAATTTATGAGTAATTGAAAAATCATTGTGTTATCTAAAGATGCAGGTTGTGAGCAGTTCAAGCATAAGCAGAGACTTAATATTTTGTTTCGCTGGCGAAATAGCTTCAAAACACCTTCTAACTTCTTGCACCCTTCCCTGATCTGGTTAGTGGATTCCGTTTCACTCACCAGTTTCCAGTACTTATAGAAGAAGTGGTGATCAAGAAAAAAACATGGTGGGTGATGAGAGTTTGCAAAGTTTGACCTCACCTGGATGAGCTAGGACTACCCTGTCAAACTTACTGAAATTTATCATCATCACTCGTAGGAGACAGATTTTGTTTTTTCAATTGTGTATCATGTCTTTCTGTTACCTTCCACTGTGTCAAAGCTTATAGAAAAGTAAAGTGATAAAAGGAATGATAGGCTTCATCGTTTTGTATTATACATTATCTACTCCAACAATAGTTTGCTTGAATAAGAGCAAAGAAAGCATGGACAACCTTTTTTCTGATCAACACCAGCTGCCATTCGACTGATCAGGTCTTTAAATCCTGAGTGTAACGTCTTGGAAGAGCTTTTTTGGCTTCTGTGTATAAACACAAATGTCTTGTGTGGACACATGTGCTGAAGAAATTTTTATGTTTTGATAGATTTTTTTATGGTTTAAATATGTGGTTCTATCATCAGCATGTCACAGTCCAAGACAGGATGTCCTTCAACATATTGTGGTAATGTACCATTCTCTGGAGTGTAAAATTGAAGTTCGGCTGAGTTCTCTAAAAGACCACCAGAGAGGTTTCAGGGAAAATCTTTAAATAGAAACTGAAGATATTCTGTTTTTTTTTTTTTTTTAAATTTATAACTTCAAGGGGAGATTTGTTTTGATGATAGACAGTGGTTTCTCTCTTACCTTCTGCAACCATCGAGTGTTGTTCTCCATCGTGCTCTCGAGCAGCTGTAATTTCTGAGCAGGCCATTCCCCTTCCACAGGGGGAGAATCCCTCTGCACAATACTCGGCCCACCAGGAGGACCTCCACTCTGTTCAGGTCGTGTTGGAGATCCTCTACCCTGACATCCATCCATTTCTGGCAGGATGAAGGTGTAACTGCATTGACCATGTTGGATGCGGTGAAACCTTCGTTTCTTCTCTGCACCTCCACCGCCGCCTGTGCCACCACTTCCTCCTCGTCTCTGGCTTCTTCCAGCTCCTCCTCGTTCAGGGCTCCCCACACCAGCCGCGTTAGCCGATAACATCCAAAGAAGCAGAAGAACCAGGAACCCCCGGCTGAGATTTAAACTTTTCATGACAGTTAATTCAGCTGGATTAGAGTTTGTGTTTTCAGAGCTGAAAGGGTCAAAAGGAGATGGTTCACAACTTTGACCCTGATTTAACCTTAGGAGAACATCTGCCTGAAGGCAACATGCATGATTCTCTGAGTTAATCCATTAAGGTTGAGATGATGGAGCTTCTTTGATTTCAGCAAAAAAAAAAAAAAAACTTTTAGCAGATTAAAGTTTTCAAAGCAATGTGAGAGCTGTTGATCTCCTTCAGTTATCCTACAGGCGCTTGGAAATATTGGGGCCTTAATTTTTGCACTTGTGATTAGCTTTGTTTTGGATGAATGGATCCAAAGGTTTGAGAAATGGCAAGTTATTCATGGTTCAAGCAAAAATTATCTTTCAATCTATTTGATTCAGCAGGTGAAGATTCATGTCCCTTCCACAGAGAAGTATAAAAACTTAAAGCATCAATGCGCAGAATCATAAAAAAGGTAACCGCTCATAAATGAAGAAATGTTCTGCAAAATTGAAAGCTATATATTAAAAAAGAAACAGCTCTCTTTATCCTGATAAGTCCATAAATACAAAAAAAAATTTGAGAAAAATGTTCTTCTGCTCTCCTCTGGTGGCTCAAGTGCCTGACGAGAATTACTTCTGCCCACTTCTTATCGGGGGCCAGCCGAGAAAAGAAGGAAGGAGTGAAAGTGAGAGGAGGAGGGATGCAGGCAGGGGGAGGAGAAAGAAAAGGCCGAGAAGAAGAGGGGAGGAGTGGACAGATGAGAGAGACCTGAGGGAGGTCTATTAGAGTGTCCTCTCTATTTGTAGGCTGGGACAGAAAGAGAAGAGGAAAGAAGGAATGAGAAGGTGCCAGAAAAAGAAAAGGAGTTAGATTGAGGGACTGAAAGGGGGAAGGAAGTAAAAAAAAAGGGGGACAGCGAGATAACATAGGCAGAAAAAAGCTTTAACTGTTGACACACGGAGGAAAGGCAGACAGACATTGATAAAAGAAGAAAGAGATCTAAAAGAGGTCTTGTAGATGCTGTAATCTACTTGCCAGACTGATATTTCACATCTGAAGTACATGCAGATGCCTTTTATGGTCATTACACCGTGCTGGTAATTTGGCATCCTCTAAATCGAGCCATGCTCTGGGACAGGGTGAACAAACCAAAGCTTGTAGTTTGTGTATTTCAGGTTAGAAAAGCAGCTGATTTTGTCACAGGATGCATCGCCTCACACCCTCTCATCTGTCCTGCTGTGCAGCGCTCTACATGGAAATACAGACTAAGATTAGTTCCAGAGAGATGGCCGCGTCCCAGGATTATGAAACCCAAGCTCGACATGTGCATAGACAATGTGAGTCTGCAATTACTAAGTTTATTTGCACAATGATAAACTGTTCTGGAGAAGTTAACTGGCATGGAAACAGATCCCTGAATTCTTTGATAAAGACTCTCAGATTTAAGATAGATACTCTTTCAGATCATTGTATGATGATAAAATTCTGACATGTATCACGGGGGATAAATCCAGTCCAAGGAATTGGATTCCTATGAATCTTCTGCAGATCGCAGAAGAATTCAGGATAAAAGCTCAGAATTTCATTTTATTTATTTTAACGTGATGCAATCTTATTTTCAGCTTGACCTGACCTAGGTCTACTGTTACTGCTGCAGCATACATCTTAAGTCTTGGCAGGTCCATGGCTCCTCACTTAATGTTTAGGAATTGGTCCTTTGGGGGAAACAGAGAGGTTAGACAGTGAGTGACTTCTGCCCCAACCAAAGATCATTCTCATGGGAACCGGAGAGGACAGAGCCTGCCTGCATTCCAATATATTTAGCAGTAGTGAATTAGCGAATAAAAGAGTCATGAACAGTAAAAAAAAAAAAAGTAGTTATTGAGGATCTTCACCGTGGCGATGAAATAAGGAGCTAAATGTTGTAAAGAGTGACTGAGCTTCATTTGTCTATCTGGAAGGTGTGGTAGACAATGTCTAATGTCTGCTGCTGCTCCTCCAGCTCCAGCAACAAGATGGCACGGATTCAGTATGAAGGAATGCTCTTAGCTCAAACCTGTTGAATGGGCACCATATAACAAAATACTGTACAACCTCATGGAAATGCATTAGAAATTTATTCAGATTAAAAAATACATTTTGTGCTAAATTAGTCAAAAATGAGCAAATATTAAATGAGCAAAACATCCTTAATCACACTTTGATATGATAAATGATGGTTATAAGTTGAAAGTTTAAGTAAATTAAACCTCATAAGTAATGTTATGTACTTTTACCCAAATAAATGTACATTTTTTATGATAATGTATCATGAGAACGGATAAGGCAATCTAAGAATGAAATAATGCTTATTCTTCTTCTTCTCCTTTTGGCATTTACCTTCAGGGGTCGCCACAGCAAGTCAGTTTAACTTGCCTTGTTTCCCCTATCTGCTGCATCCTCTTCTGTCACAACAACTATCTTCATGTCTTCCTTCACTGCATTCATGAATCTCCTCTTTGGTCTTCCTCTGGGCCTCTTTCCTGACGATTCCAAACCCAGCATCCTTCTGCTGATGTATTCTTTCTCTCCTCTGCACATGTCCAAACCACCTTAGTCTGGCCTCTCTGAATTTATCTCCAAAACCTCTTACATGTGCTGTTCCTCTGATCCTGTCCATCCTGGTCACTCCCAGAGAGATCTTCATCATCTTCATCTCTGCTATCTCCATCTCTGTTTCCTGTCTTTTCCTCAGTGCCACTATTTCTAGACCAAACATCATGACCAGACTCACCACGGTTTTGTACATTTTCCTTTTCATTTTAGCTGAAGTTCTTTTATCACACATTACACCTGATACTTTTCTCCATCCATTCCAACCTGCCTGCACACTGTTCTTGACCGTGCACAGGCAGAGAAATAATGCCCATTAATGAGAAATAATGCTCATTATTCCCCATAGTTGTCTTTCAGTTCTTAAATTATATGTATGAGATACGCATAAAAAGTGCTCGTCTCAGTTTGCAAACAGAATCTACACAGAATTGTTCAGTTTTATGTTAAGCTATACATGAGGCCAAAATTACATATGCTGTATTTTGGAGCATTCGTGCTCGTTAGAACAACTATATTAAACAGCTACAGAAGACATTCTCATCAGTAAAAATTGGATTTTAGCAGGTTGTGACTTTTGCCAAGTCTGTTTTTTTCTTTTCTTTTTTTTGCCAACATTACCATTGTAACATCGTAGTCTTTGACTAAACAAATTAGCATTTTTTATTGAAAAAATGTTGAGTTTTGATGTTTTCATGTAAGACCGTAAGCCAATGACAGAGAAAGACGTCTTTTTGGTGGAATCACAAATTTTTTGTAATCTGAGAAAAGAAATGTTTTTACTTAAACTCAACTTGATTAATATAAACTGGTGTAGAATCAGTCGAGAGGAGCCAGATGGGGTGGTTCGGGCATCTGGTCAGGATGCCCCCTGAGCGCCTCACGGGCGGGGTGTTTCGGACACGTCCTACTTGGAGGAGACCAAGGGGCAGACCCCGGACCCGCTGGAGAGACTATGTCTCACAACTGGCCGGGGAACGACTTGGGATCCTTCCGGGTGAGCTGGAGGATGCAGCCGGGGAGAGAGAGGCCTGGGCTACCCACTTGAGGCTGCTGCGCCTGCGACCCGACCCCGGAACAAGCGGAAGATGACGGAACGGTGTAGAATCAATTGTCTGCATACAAATTATAACATGCATTAGTCTCAAACACAAGTTTTACTAAATGTTTTTAGCTTTGACATTTTTGACCCTCTGGTCTCTTTTTTTTGTATAGATTTTGTTACGACCCTGGGGTCGTGGCCCTTTAAATCTTTCTGCCTGTCTGTCCTCACAGAACCTGGAGCTGCTCTTGGCCCCGCCCACTGCCACAGAAAGGCTGCTGGCTGCTCTCTGCGATGGACGCCAGTCTGATCCTCTGCCGTTATTTTGTTTCATTGTGTCTTTAGTAGTATCTTTTGTAATAAATTCCTTTAAAACCTTTTTACTTTGTGTGGCCTTCCCCTTATTGTTGCTGCTTTTTGAGCCAGAGTAGTAACAAATGGGGGCTCGTCCGGGATCAGACCAATTGGGTAAGTTAAAGTCTGTATAAAATTTTTTTTTTGTTTTGAAATTGGAAATTCTTCTTCACTGAATTTGGTTAATTTGGCTTAATTTTGTCCCATTTTGAGTTCAGTTTGGAGAAGTTTGGTTATTTAGTTGGTTGGTTGGCTATCATGGCTGCTAATCAAATCAGGCTGGGGGAGACCACACAGGTGTGTGTGATTTGTTTTGCTGACAATGTGAGTTTATTTCAAAGTTCTGAGTAAAATTGAGTTTGGTGTGGCTGTTGATCAGGGTGAGTGGGACCAGTTAACACTTTGTGGCAGACCTTAGTTTTGTTTAAAAAATTTTTGATTGAAGCCTACATTTTTTTTTTTTGTTAGTATTTTTGAGCACATGCTGGGAGTTGGGGCTTACCCTGTTAGGATTTAGAAGTGTTGTCTCCTTATGAGATTCACTTGTTTTTTGTTTTGCAATAGGCATTTAGAGTGGAGGTACGTGCGGGTTGCAGCATCCCACTACCCTTACCCTACGTCGGCTCGGGAGCGCGCCGTGGTATTAGTACTTGTACTGTACCGCTGGTATGTATGGGGCTGGTTAGCAGCCTCAAGCGCATAAATACCCACCGCCAGGCCTCCTGAAGACTAGGGGTGAGTTTAGTTAGATTCTGGTTAGGTAGTTAGTGGGGAAACCTCAACTCTGTGCTCTAGTTAGTTTTTTTTACATCAAACATGTCATCTGTGGAGGATTTTACGGAGTCCCCTACTGAGGAGATGTTAAATGGCTTTACTAGGGAACAACTATTGCAGTTGGTTGATTATTATTCCGTTGATATTGGTGCTAGAAAACTGAAAGATGAGATAAAGTTGTGTTTGTGGTCTGCTTTGGTGCGTGATGGGATTTTGCCAGGGAAAGTTGGTCTAAACAACCCTGAGGTTAAAGATATTTTGACATTTGAACAGAAGAGGGAGTTGCTTTTGTTAGAAACGGAGAAGGAGAAGGCGGCTGCGGAGAAGGAGAAGGCGGCTGCGGAGAAGGAGAAGGCGGCTGCGGAGAAGGAGAAGGTGGCTGCGGAGAAGGAGAAGGTGGCTGCGGAGAAGGAGAAGGTGGCAGCGGAGAAGGAGAAGGTGGCTATGGAGCAGATGAGAATAGCTTTGGAAAGGGACAGGGTGCAGTGTGAGACGCAGATGGCTATGGAGCAGATGAGAGTAGCTTTGGAAAGGGACAAGATACAGTTTGAGAGGGAGAGGCTTAGTTCTACTTCCGTTCGAAGTGAGTCTGATGTGGTTTCTAATTTGCGTCTTGTCCCAAGGTTTGATGAAAAGGATCCGGATACATTCTTCGTACTTTTTGAACGTGTTGCTAATTCCAGAAGTTGGCCGGATGATTTGAGGGTTGTAATGTTGCAGTCAGTTTTTACAGGGAAGGCCCAGGTAGCCTATTCTGCTTTGAGTGAACATGAGAGCCAGGACTATAAACTTGTTAAGGAAGCGGTGTTGAAAGCCTATGAGTTGGTTCCAGAAGTTTACAGGCAACGTTTTAGATCTTGGAGGAAGGGTGAAAACCAGTCTCATGTTGAGTTTGTCAAGGACTTAAGCAAGCATTTTCACAGGTGGTGTTCTTCTTTGGAGGTTTCTTCGTATGATAAGCTTTGTGATCTTATGGTTCTTGAACAATTTGTCGATTGTGTTCCGCCAGAAGTTGCCACTCATATTAGAGAACGTCGAGTAGTTACTGTTTCAGAAGCTGCTACTATAGCTGATGACTATGTTTTGGCTCACAAGGGTAAATTTAGGAAGAGTGTTTCTACTACTTTTTCTACTGGTACTTCTGTTACTTCTACCAGGAGTAACAACTTCGAGACTAGTAGCCCTAGTGCTTTTAGAAAGTCGGGTCAAAGTTGTAACTACTGTCGTGGGGAAGGTCATTGGAAGATTGATTGTCCCGTTTTGCAAAGGAAAAGTGGTCAAGTGAGAACTAAGACTGTTAAACCTGTGGTTTTCACTGTTCAGGCAAAATCTCAGTGCTTGGACCCAGTTGTGGAATCCAAATGTTTTTCTGGTCTTGACTCTTTTGTTTCTGATGGGTTTGTGTCACTTTGTGGTGATCATAGGAAAGTCCCAGTGAAAATTTTGAGGGATACAGGTGCTACAGACTCGTTTGTTCTTTCTTCAGTCTTGCCTTTTTCAGAAGAGACAAGTACAGGTGATTGTGTCCTGGTGAGAGGTGTTAGTTTGGTACCACTTAGTGCCCCGTTGCATAGGATCTTTCTGTCTAGTGGTTTTGTTGAAGGAAATGTGCAAATTGCTGTTCGACCAGAATTGCCAGTAGAGGGCGTTGCTGTGATCTTGGGTAATGACTTAGCTGGTGACCAGGTGTGGCCTGTAGAGTGTCCTATCAAAGTTTCAGTTCCAGCAAAAGTTCCTGATTCCTGTGGGCGGAACTTTCCTGAGGTGTTCACTGCTTGTGCTGTCACCAGGGCCATGGCAAAGGCTAAGTCTGAAACATCAGAAGAATGTTGCCCTAACTCAGATGTTCAGTTTGATTTACCTCAAATGTTTTCTATTTCCCAGCAGGAGTTAATTGCTGAACAGAAAGCGGATGTGTCACTGACTGCGCTGTTTGATAAAGTCCAACCTTCATCGGAACTTCGAAGCTCTGCATCTGGGTATTTTCTTCAGGGTGAGGTATTGGTTAGGAAATGGCAGCCTCAGGGCTCTGATCTTTTGGGTAGTCCGTGTTTGCAGATAGTCGTTCCTACAAAATTTAGAGAAAGGATGTTGTCTTGTTCGCATGACCGAACAGGCCATTTGGGAGTAAAGAAAACCTATAGTCATGTGCTTAGGTATTTCTTTTGGCCCCTTCTCAAACGTGATGTTGCCAAGTATATTAGGACTTGCCATACTTGTCAAATTTCTGGCAAACCGAATCAGGGAATTAAGCCTGCACCTCTTAAGCCGATACCTGCTGTTGAAAATCTGTTTGAACATTTGATTATTGATTGCGTTGGACCTTTGCCAAAGTCTAAATCAGGCTCTCAGTATTTGCTGACGGTTATGTGTTTGGTCACTCGTTATCCAGCTGCGTATGCGCTTCGCAATATAACTGCTAAGGCGGTTGTGAAAGCTCTTACTCAGTTTATTTCAGTTTTTGGCATCCCTAAAATCATTCAAAGTGACCAAGGGTCTAATTTTTCGTCTCACCTGTTTGCCCAAGTCTTGGAACAGCTTAATGTGAAACATAATCAGGCTTCAGCTTACCACGCCCAGAGCCAAGGTGCTCTGGAGAGATTCCATCAGACTCTTAAATCATTGTTTCGTTCTTATTGTACAGAGTTGCAGAAGGATTGGGAGGAGGGTTTGCCGTGGTTGCTGCTTGCAGCTAGAGAAGTCTGTCAGGAGAGTACGGGTTTTAGTCCAAATGATTTGGTGTTTGGCCATAAAGTTCGGGGTCCTTTAGCAGTATTTCACGACAACTGGGCTTCAAAACAACCCCCTGGTAATTTGTTGGATTACGTGAATGGGTTTCGCCATCGTCTCTACGTGGCGGGGCAGTTGGCGAAGCGAAATTTGGTCAAAGCTCAGACTAAGATGAAGTCTTTGTATGACAGACGATGTGAGAGTCGTGAATTTAGTCCAGGGGATCAAGTGTTGGTTTTGTTGCCTATTGTAGGTTCACCGTTTCAGGCCAAATTTCATGGTCCCTATACTGTGTTAAGACGGCTTTCGGACTTGAATTATTTGGTTGCAACTCCAGACAGGAAGAAGAAGCAACAGCTTTGCCATGTTAATCTCCTTAAACCGTACTTTAGTCGTGAGTCTTTGCAGTGCACGGCAGGGTCTCCTCGGTGTGGTGCGGTGTTGTCTACCTGTGCGGTACCAGGGTCGACAGCCTATGGGGGAGAGGACGTGGCTATGCCGGATGACGCTGTTCTTTCTGGTCGGTTGAAAAATTCAGAAACTCTGAATAACTTGGATTTGCAATTTTGTCATTTGTCAAAGGATAAAGCTGAACAGTTAGCTGCATTAATTAACGAATATCACGTTTTATTCAGTGACACTCCCACTCGTACCAACTTGATATCACACGATATAGATGTTGGGGATGCAAAGCCAATCTGTCAAAGGTTCTATCGTGTCTCTGAAGAAAAACGTAAAATGATTGACAAAGAAGTACAGTATATGTTGGATAATGCAATTAAATTGACTTGGCCCATTTAGCTCCAGGTGATTCCCACGAATGGCTTGAGATGTGGAACTGGAGGCTGCACTCTTCAACATTCTGATAAGTATTGTACACATTGATTAACAGGGTAGAACCCTGTTCTTTAGGGGGGGAGTGTTACGACCCTGGGGTCGTGGCCCTTTAAATCTTTCTGCCTGTCTGTCCTCACAGAACCTGGAGCTGCTCTTGGCCCCGCCCACTGCCACAGAAAGGCTGCTGGCTGCTCTCTGCGATGGACGCCAGTCTGATCCTCGGCCGTTATTTTGTTTCATTGTGTCTTTAGTAGTATCTTTTGTAATAAATTCCTTTAAAACCTTTTTACTTTGTGTGGCCTTCCCCTTATTGTTGCTGCTTTTTGAGCCAGAGTAGTAACAATTTAAATTGACAAAAAAAAATACATTTGACTTGGGCTGCATGGTGGTAGAGGGGATAGCACTGTTGCCTTACATTAAAAAGGTTTGGGGTTTGAGTCACAGGTGAGGTGGGGCTTGGATCACTGGCATTTCTGTGTGAAGTTTGCATGTTCCCCCTATGTATGAGTGTTTTTTTCCCTCTGGGTAGACCAGTTTTCTCCAAAAAATTGTCTATAATGGACAACAATTCAGACAACCCCAGGCAACCCTGCAACAGACTGGCACCCTGTTTGAGGCGCACTCTTTCCCTTGCTCGTAATCAGCCAGATTGGGCTTTGTAACCTGTTGTGACTCTAACTGGGATAATCATTTCAGAAGACTGGCATTTGATTTGATATGGAACATTTGAATGTGATAAATTTGTCACTGAAATAACTTTTGTTAAAAAAAAAAAAAAAAAAAATCTATTTTTGAAACATTTTGTTCAATGCACAGTTGAGTGTCGTTTGTAAGTTTTTTGTTTTTTTTAATGCAGCATATTAGAGCTGACATGGGATTTCTAATGTGCTTCATTTGAATCTGTGATTTTTACCAAAAACCACTGGATTTGCACCAATTTTGATCAGTTTGCTTTTTTATGTCCATTTTTTTGCACGTGTGAGTGTCTTCTTTTAGATCTTTCAAAGCACAATCTATATGGATATGTATCTTAAATTTTTTTTTGTTTTGTTTTTTGTTTTTTTACCATAATGTAAATTTTGGAATAGAAAGCCATTTTGTGTGAAAGAAATCTTGTTAGTTTTCTCAGTGTCAGAGAATGGTGATATGGAGCCACCTTATGGAGTGGTTACAATAAAAACACAAACAAAATTGATGTATTACTAACAGTCAGTCAATAACTTTCTTAACCGTCTATCCCGTACGGGGCTGCAGGAGTGCCAGAGCCCATCCAAGCTGATTCAAGGCGAGGGGTAGGGTTCATCCTGAACATCCTCAGCAACAGCGAACAGGTCGCTAGTCTGTCAAGCTGTATTACTAACATTTGAGAAAAAATTCTACCACACAAAATTCTAGATGATCTAAATTTCATTTTGCCCTGTATTTATGACCAGTAATCACTTCCACTTCATTAGTTCTCTTTGGAAAAAATGTCATTTTATTACAATTGCTTAATACATCGTAAAGTTTGGTTTCATAGTCGATGTGTTATTATAGTGAACTTGTTTCATTTATGCCTATAGGAGGCCATAGGAGGCCAATCTCCTGTAAGCCATGGCCCTATGACAATACAAACATTACCAAAAAGTAGATTTTAAAGATATAAATTATTTTGTAAAAATAATGACAAACAAGACTATGTCTCTTGTTTGGGCTGAGAATGGGTGTTGCTCAATGGGAGGGTCCCAGTGACCTGTGTCTAGCAAGGGAAATTTGGCCACGGTTGTGCTCTTCATAAGTTGTGGGGGGAGGTGGTTTCCCTCCCACCTCCCCCCACCCCCTCAATAAAACATAGACTGAATGGGGTGATGTGTCAATTAACATGGGCATAACATAAAAAATAACATTAAAAAAAATTCAGCCCACCAGGTGAAAAGTAAAATTTGTACATTTGCTTCTGCAGTGTTTTTTTGTTTGTTTGTTTGTTTGTTTCCTCACAAGCAAATTTAGGTAGTTTTATACCCTTAAAGTGATTATGTGGCGTCACAATGAACCTAACTTTTAAATAAGTAGCAGAAAGATGTAAAAAATAGTTTAAAAAAAAGACAGCAGCTAAGACATTGTAGCGATCTTGTGGTCATATCTGACACATCAGTCGGTGAGACCTAGAGAAGTTTTATGTGTTCAAAAACATGCATTCAAGAAAGCAAGTTTTGAAAAAAAAAAAAGTCATTTTCAAGTTCTCACACTTTGTCCTGTTCGATCCAGCTGTTTCCCATTTTGTCAAACCATCATGCTGTGTGTCCATGACAACCCAAGGTGTAACAGCACAACATAGCAGATGACTGAGTTCTTACTGACAATGCAATTATGTTTTTGCAAGCAGTTTCAACACATTTAGTCACCTGCTGTTGATAGATTATGTCTTTCAGTCAACTAACATAATTTCAGTTGGAATGTGAGAATTCTTGCAAAACATTCTGACTCCGTCAATGAAGGGTTACAAAATTTTAACTAAGATTCTAGAGAAATTTGACCAACATGTTGTGAAATGCACCCTTCACGGCTCTGGATCCTGATGGCGTTGTTACATTTTTTTGTTGTTTGAGATTATATCAGGACTAGCTGTGGGAACGGATGGACGGTTGACAATGTTTTGAGGTTTTTTACATTTCAGAATTTAATCTCACCCCATGTCTCTTCTTAATGTCCTTCTCAAATCTAAGTATTGGACTCTATTTATCTTTCTAAATGATTTCTTGCTTCTCCTCCCCAGATGATCACATACATCACACAATGGTCGGGCAGTTCAGTCATCTGATGGAAAGTTTTCAATTTAAGAAAGAAAACTAGGCTATCTTTTTAACGGATGTGGTTACTGGATGTTTCACAATGTGTGCACACTTTCTAGTGAAACATAGGACGCGAACATAATAATGATGAAAGATCCAAAACTAAATTCTTTTTTTTTCTGTTTTATTTGCTGTTTTAACAAACTTTAAAATGCAACATTTTGTTCCCAAGATCTACGGCTTTGAAAACAGATTCTAACTCTGCCCACAACCTCAAAAAATTGTTCTGCCTCTTTTTATTCTGGCTTTGCAGAGGAACATAGTTCAAAAATCAAAATCCAGCTGGTGTTTTCAACAAATGCATCCAAAGAAGAATTCTGTTTCAAAATAACTGGGATTACTTTAGAAAAATAAAGAGATTTCAAGACATGACATGAATAGAAATAACTTGAATGAATAAACATAAGTGAGAGAAAAAAAAAGTCATAGAGGTTACTATTGTGGACCAGAAAGTAGCATAGATTAGTACGGATGAAGAGAGGTGCACATTGAAGAGGATGAAGAGCAGAAAAGATATACTTCAACAGGTGTGAAAGCGTATGGGAAGGGTGGCAGTAGCGCTCATATCACGACACCTAGAGAGGAACTATGATATTGTACAAAGAAGTCTGGGGTGACAAAGAAGTATGTTAGAATGGTGCAGGATATGTCTGAGTTCTGTAAGACAGTGATGAGGTGTGAGCAATAGGTGTGACAAACGGGTTCAGAATGAAGATTGGACTGCACCAGCAATCAACTCTAAGCCCATCTCTGTTTGCTATGATGATGGACAGACTGATTTACCAGGTTAGACAGGGATCTCAAAGGCCTATTATGCCTGCAGATAATTTTGCGAAAGCAGAGAACAGGTGGAGGAATTGCTGGTGATGGTTTGCGTTGGAAAGGAGGAATGAATGTAATCTGCAGCAAGAAGTACATGTGTGTCAATGAAAGAAACTTAGGATTGACGATTCAGTGCAGCGGCATATAGGAAGACCAGAGAAGAGGTTTGTGGATGTGGTGAGGGAGGGCGTGATGGTAGGTAGTGTCAGAGAAAAGGATCCAGGAGACAGGCATAGATGGAGGAAACTGACTTGCTGTGGCACCCCTGAAAAAAAAAGCTGAAAAGAAGAAGAAAAATACCTTATCAATAGAAGATAAAAAAAATATATACGTTTAAAAAACACTGAAAAACTTAAGTGGAAACTTCTTTGAATATAGAAGAGAAAGCGTCTCAAATCAAGGAAACAACTAAGCAGATCATCAACTGTCCCCACTCCACCACCCCTTTTCAATTATAAACCACATCTCATCACCAAAGCTTGAAATTGTTGTGCATCCTTGTGATGAATCAGTAATGAAGACCCTGCGGTCCCACTGTTCCTCCATCTGTTTCAATGGGTGTCCCTGAATGTTGTATAAGTTTCATGGTGTGACCGAATGCTGTGCAGCCAAAGTCCTGAAACAAAAAGTCCAGATGGCTTTGGTTGTTAGGGCGATGAACAAACATGGCTCAGTGAAAAGCCAACAGAGAACACCCACAGCCATTCACACTATGTTTGGACCCACAAAACACCCTACAAACTGGACCAAAAATAACCTACTAAACAATCCTATCACATACCCTCACTGAACAGAAAGTTTTATAGAAAAGTTTGCCGGACTGTTTGATCCAGTTTATTGGAAGTTCAATTAGAAATAGAGCTTCTACTAAAGCTTTTCTGTCTCAAAGGCATCCAAATTAGATGCTTACTCACACAAACCCTGACGTTTTATGCCTTTCAGTAGTATGGCTTCTCAGCTGTAGTAAAGGCAGAGTACACATAGTACCGTGTATAAACACAACCTTTGTGCGCCACAATCAACTCACGCAGAATAAAATCTAAACCCGATGGTGTTGCTATGCTGTGATGGATGAGGTCATGACTCTCCTTACACTTTGTAATACTCAACACCTACAAAAACACCTAATAGGATGTAACCTGAGAGGTTTTTACATATACAAACTCAATGGATGGATGATGAGATGAAAGGATGAAGAGGTGACAGCGCTAATGGATATTCTGTGACTAACTTGTTGAGTTAAAATTACAACAGAGTAATTATGCATAACAATTGTCTCTGCTTTTCCTCTTGATATTTAGAACTGTTTTTTTTTTGTCTTTATCCTGTATTTATAAACTTTCATTCTGGAAATCTTGAAAGCATTTTTAATGATAACCATATCATAGAAAAATTTCTCCACACAGAATAATTATAATTAACTTTGCAGTATATCAAAGTTAGCAAATCAACTTTGGTATTAATGAAGGGTATTTGTTTTTTTGTTTTCTTTTTTTTTTTTTACCTTATCCGGCGTTGTGACAAGCAGAATGATGATCGGTATGTCAAATATAGCTGGCCAGTTTTGCTATGCCAGGGTCAGCACCATACACCGACTCTGGTAAGCTTTATTTGTTTATTTCAAAAGCTTTACATCCAAAATGTCCATGCTTTCTGTGTTTCTTTTTGCTGGGTCTGAAGGAGGATACTGAGGAAAGAGGGCGGAGGAAAGAAGTGAAAAAGAACAGGAATAGGGTACAGAAGAAGAAGAGAGGGGGACAAAGAGGAAATCTAAAACTATTTTATTCAGCATCATGACCAACCTAACACAAAACAACCTTTTGTAACAAATGATGTAGAACACAAACTCATACTACTAGAGCTATAATAATATTGGTTGGGAGCAAGGAACATAGCGGACAGTAAACAACGTGATACAGTGTGTGAGTGTGAGTGAAACTACATGCATGCGGTCGATGTGAACCATGTGCTTATTAGGACCAACAGATCCTCACCAGGCACAAAAGACTGGAATGAGGGAGGCGAAGACACACCACCAGGGCCCGCACTCATTCAGATTATGCGAAACTGAGACCAAGCTAAGAGGGTTGCCCACCTGCCCAGCCAGGTGCATAAGAGAACCACCTGACAGAGTCCCCCCAGCACCAAGGGGCATGGGCGTCCTCGATGTCAGGACCCCCAGGCATCGGGGCAGACGTGTCAACTCTTCCTCACGGCTGAAGACGTGGTGTTGAAGCCAAGGCCCAGACCGAGATGAAGGGTATTTGATCACAAAAACTTATGAGATAAATTCTAAAGACACATTTTATAAAACAGAAGAATTGAAGTGAGAAAGAAGTGTCAATGGCAACCTATTAACAGCAGTGTTAATCTCACTAACCTAAATCCAATTAATCCACTACCAGATTGTGCTATTAGTCTAAATAGGAGAACCTTGACTGTTCTCTGAATGGTCTCTGCTTTTGGATCATTTAAATTCTGAAGATTTCTCAAGCTTGCCAGAATACAAAGCCCATGGTTTTCACCTGAGAATCTACCCAGTTAAATTTATTCCAATACTTAAGTGTCCAAGAAACAAATTAACTAGATGGCCACACCACATAATTCTGCTCTTTTCGATGTGGAGGAGCAACAGCTGTACTCTGAGCGCTTCCCAAGCAAGTAACCTCCTCACCCTGTCTCCAAAGGAGAACTAGTGCATCCTGTGGAGGAAGCTTATTTCAGTCCCTTATGTTCGCAATCTTGTTCTTTTGATGACCACCTACTGCTGGTGATCACAGATGAAGGTGAAAAATTCGATGGATCACTGAATTGAGATCCTCACTTTGTCACATTGATGGCAATAGTAATATTATCACCATGGTTCAATGATTTGCCTGTTAAAACATCTTCAAAAAAGTTGGGGTTTTTTTCAATCAACACAGTTTTCTTAGTCAGAAGTACAACAACATGAATAATCAAAAATTCAAAACAAGTGTATTCACAGTTAAATTTGGACCAGAAGGGGAGTATTTGCCCTTAAGAATCTCCTTACAAATCTTGCACTGCAAAGAAAACACATGTTAAAAGAATTTATTTATCTAAATATAATTATTTTCTTTGATAATTGCTTGTCTTAGAAGAAAAATATTTTCATCGGAAAACTTTCTTTCAAAGTTTAAAAATTATGGACACTTTCAGTCGAGGAGTCAAAGCACATTGAAAATTTGAAAAGAGGACATTTCTACACTTTTAAATTGATGGGGTTTTAAAGTTTTTCTGAGAATTCAAAAGCCTTCAGAGCATGCAGGGGGATTTTCAATCATCCATGATTACCATGTTCACGTAGGACTATCTTTAACCTGACTGTGTCACGAAACCATATTAGAATCCTAAAACTGGCAACTGAAGAATAAAAATGATGAATTAAAGGCATCATAATAAGAATTGTTTCCGTCACCAGATGAGATTTGTGCGTGAAGAAAAACCCACATTGCTCCAGTGCATTGATGATCACCAACATGGTCTTCACATAAACGTGCTAGTTTTGTTCATTTTAATTCTCAAGTTAACACATTTATAAAGTTAGACACAATAAGGTAAGATAATGGAAAGGATTCCAAAATCTACGCTGATAGACTGATGGAACAGTCCGGTCAGATGAGTCATATTTGTTTTTATGCCTCTGCCCACAGAATGTGGAAAACACTAACTCCACATTCTGAGGTTTTTCGAAAACTTGAAATGTATCCAAGGTCACATAGTAAATTTCAATAATGTGATAATCAAAAAATGACAAAACCTCACACATAGGACTGATATAACCTTGCACACAAATAGACATCAATTGTTCCTTGTTATTGGGCAGTTGGCGGTATGTTATTCACCATTGTGGCATCAATTCGCTCTTGTTTTGTTTTTAATTTGGGAGGAGTAAAAGGACTGCGTAAAGTGGGCTGCTGTGACTAAATCACATGCTATTAATGGCCTACTTAAGGTAGTGATTTAGCTACGGCATGATTACTTGAACCAGGACAGGTTTCTGTTTTATGATGACTGAGAATGAAAATGACCAAAAAGCCAAACAAATCCTCCTCATGTCCTTCCAACTAAAACAAAAACCCACTTAAATGGCCACTCAAATGATCCCATGCAGCCTGTTCTTCATCACACTAACACAGACCTAAGCTCCACTCGTTCCGTTTTGTAAATGTTCTTCTCACCAGCAGGCCGTAAATAACTAATAAATCACAATAAATCACAGGCAGTCTTATAAACACCAATCAGTCCCGGTTGTGTTTAAACACTTGGATTTGCCCTGCAGACCCCAAACTGTATGAAGTCTCCATCTTATCTGTGTTTTCTTTCTAGATTGGTTGGCAGTCCCACTGATCGCAAACACACTCACAAACCATAAACATACTATGGAACCAAAGTTTCATGTTTCACTTGGAGCACACCATGTATGTTATCAGACTGCAAACCCGAGATATCGGCCAAAAACCATTAGCACTCTGTGAAAAAAGTCCCTCCCAGTCCATACAGCCAAGATACCAAGAGCAACAGCACAGATTGTTGGGACAAACGATCTGTGCTGTTAGCCTTGAGACAGCTTTGAATTGTAGGTTTCAACACAACCAGAGCAATCAAAAGGTGTGTAAAGGTCAGTGTGAGGAGTCTTTCCCAGTCGTTGGTTGCAACAAACAACAGAATATTTTAACTTGTTCAGCCATATTTGTGTGTGTTCAAGTTCTAACTTTTGGGATTTCAGGCTTAGAGACGAAAAAGTGCAGCTGTGGTTAAAGCTGCCGCCACCATGAAGATTACTGAGGCTCACTCATATCAGGAAAGCCTTAACTCAACAATAATCCTTTCTGAACAATTATTCATTCCCCAACAGAGTAAAACTTGTAAAAAAAAATCTTGTATTTGCACCTACTTTTGTATCCTGACTAAAGTAGTGAACGCCTATTTAATGATGTCTCAGAAGACACGTGGTTTCTGCCATAAGAAATGTTAAGCATTAAACCTACAGTAAATGGTGAATGTACTCCACTTTTATAGCACTTTAAAGTTATGACAACATGTTTGTGAATCAAATATGTAAAAAAAAAAAGGCCAAATTGTTATAACATCCAGTGGTAAGATCCTGGGGTGGCCCACCGGAGGAAATGATTTCATTTCGTCACTGAACCGCTTAGCCCTAATGGGATTGCGGAACGTGCCGGAGCCAATCCCAGCTGATTTCAGGCGAGAAGCGGATACACTCTAAACAAGACAAGAAGACAGAGGTCCAGGCCAGGCCAGGCTCCTGACGAGGAGGCGAAAATTTGACCACATCACACCTGTTCTTAAATCTCTTCACTGGCTTCCCATCCGTTTCAGAATTCACTACAAAATCTGCCTCCTCACCTACCAATGTGTCCATGGAAATGCCCCAGCTTACCTCACTGAGCTCCTCTCCCCACTTATCAACACAAGACACCTTCACTCAAATTCCACCCACTGCCTCCACCAGCCCAGGACCAGGCTGACCACAATGGGGGACAGAGCCTTCCAGGCCGTTGCCCCACGACAGTGGAATGAGCTCCCAGAACTCCTCAGGGCCCCACAAAGTGTGGACACATTCAAAAAAGGCCTAAAGACATTCATTTTTAATAAGGCTTTTAATTTTTAATTTTTGATTTTATGATTCTTTGTTTTCAGAATGTAGATTTTAGTTTTTAAAATGTTTTTATTGTTTTTACCTTTCTATGTAGCACTTTGGGATTTTTTCTTAAAACGTAAGACGCATTACAATTAAAATGTATTATTATTATTACTAAACAGATTGCCAGTCTGTTGCAGGGGAGGATATGTTTGAATATAAAAAATAATCAAGGGAAGCTAAAATGTTAATTGAAAAAAATACTGTTATTTTCTATTTTTTATTTACACATTTTTTAAAACAGTTACACAAGTAATGGATTGAAAATAATTCATCAACAACTCCTTTTCATAACTTTTTTAATGATGTTAATAATATCTTAATGCAGGAAATTATTTTAAATAAGTTAACAAGGAAACTACAGAAAGGGATTTTCTCAAGAAAAATAATTGCAGCACATACAGTACATACACAGGTGGGACCGGGGGAGGGCGGCCGGTCTTCACCTGTCTGTGTCCCTTCGAGTCGGCCGGGATCTCGGGGCTCTGCTGCCTGGAGGGGGGCTGGGTTTGCGGGACTTGGAGGCCAGTCACTTCTGTGTTGCCCGCTGGAGACACCCAGAGATACGGTTGTGTGTTTTTTTTATGGGGGGAAACGGGCCCTGGGGCGGTCTCGCCTGGCCCTGCCGGGGCCCCTCGTCACCAGTTGGGGTTAAGAGGTGCACTGGGGTGAGCAACACTAGAGAGTTGGCAGGACTACAGGTGAGGGGCTAGGGTAGTGAAGAGGGACGTTAGGTGTGCGGAGGTGGTCTTTGGGCTGCCTGGATCAGGCACCTGGCTGGGTGTTGGGCTGTGTTGGCTGCATATGGGGTAGCCTGGCCCTGCTGGGCCCCCGGTTGAGCCCTGGCTCGGGGATTGTCGGGTCCCTGGGTCCTTGGGGTGAGTGCTCCCCTCTCGGTCCGGGCCTTGACTTCTGTCACCCCCTGGGCTCGCCTAGGGCCGTGGGGTACGGTTGCCGTGTCTGGCCCGAGGCCTGTGAGTCCTGGCATCGGGGAGGCCCATGCTCCTTGGTGCTGGGGTGGCCCTGGCAGGGGTTTCTCTATGCGCCTTGCTGGGTGGGTGGGCGGCTTCTCGGCCCGGCCTCAGGGTCCCGGGATCTGGATGGGCGTGGGCCCGGGTAGCGTGTGTCTCTGCTTCCCTCGTTCCAATCCTTTGGGGCTGGTGACAATCCATTGATCCTAATAAGCACATGGTTCACATCGGCAGCATGCATGTACTTTCACTCACACTCGCAAACTATATCCCTCTGTTTACTGTCCGCTATGTTCCTTGCTTCCAACCAATATTATTATAACTCTAGTAACATGTGTTTGTGTTGTACATCATTTGCTATAGAAGGTTTTGTTGTGTGTGTCAGTTTTATCACTGGTTTAAACTCTTGTTTGTACTTTTTTTTCCCCTCAGATAATCCAGCAGGTTGGTTGTGATGCAGAATACTGCAACTTCAGATTTTCTTTTTACTCTCTCCCCCTTTCTTCTTCTTCTTCTGTACCCTATTCCTCCTCTTTTTCACCCCACCTACCCCCGCCCCTCTCCTTAGTAATTCCTGTCAGGTCCAGCACAGAAAGCATATATATTTTGATTGTAAAGCATTTAAAATAAACAAATAAAGCTTGTCAGGGTCGGCACATTGTGCTGACCCTGGTAGAACAAAACTGCCCAGCAATACTTGACATATAGATCATCATTCTGCTTGTCAAAACGCTGGACAGGACAGGTTTAAAAAAAAAAAAAAAAAAAGAAAAAGAATAAAAAATATGCATAAAACTAATTTTTTTATGAACTTGCGCCTTATGTTCTTTATGTTTTAGATCATGAGCCAGTAGGAAAATGATGTTCCATGAAGGAGAAAATCTATTCTTTGATTTGATCCTTAATAATTTGTATTTAATGCAACAATTGGAAATGAGAAAAGGTTACAAACCCGTGGTGAAACAGGCCATGTTGTTTGGTATTGAGACAGTGGCACTGAGGAAAAGACAGGAAACAGAGATGCTGAGGATCTCTCTGGGAGTGACCAGGATGGACAGGATTAGGAATTAGTATATCAAAGGAACAGCACATGTTAGAGGTTTTGGAGATAAAGTCAGAAATACCAGACCGAGAAGGTTTGGACATGTGCAGGGGAGAGAGTTCATCAGCAGAAAGATGCTGGGTTTGGAACCACCAGGAAAGGAACCTAGAGGAAGACAAAAGAGGAGGTTCATGGATTCAGTGAATGAAGACATGAAGATAGTTGGTGTGACCGAAGAAGATGCAGCAGATAGGGTCAGATGGAAGAAACTGACTTGCTGTGAAGACCCCTGAAGTGAAATGCCGAAAGAAGAATAAGACAGTGGTAAGTACAGTGACCTCAAAGCAAGAAGGTTGGGGTTCAAATCCTGGAACGGGTGCAGTGCTTTGTAATACTGTTCTTTCTGTGTAGAGTTTGCATGTTCTCCCCGTATATGTGTGGGTTTTCTCCAGTTTCTGCCCACCCTCCAAAAACATGCATGTTTGGTTGATTGGCCGCTGTAAAATTACCCCAAGGAATAAGTGCGTGTGTGGATGGTTGTGTATGTGTGTGTGTGGCCCCGAAACAGACTGGCAACCTGTTTGGGGTGTACGCTGTATCTCGTATTTTATCAGCTGGGATTGGCTATTGCAACCTCATTAGGAATAAGCTGTTTAGAAGACAAAACAACGACCAAGTTGAAGTAAAAGCATAAGAATTTGTGTTTAAATCTAATAGCTTAATAGCTTCCAGATTGATAACATTTTTTCACTTGTGTGTGTAAAATAATGTCCTGTCTTTTAATCTTTAAAAATAATCCAAACTTTTAAATTAAACCAATTTTGGTACGTGTTTTGAGCCACCATAGGTGATAGCATGACAAAGGACTTTATGTGAGTTATTGACTTATATCGTAGTTAAACTAAAACTAAGTACTGATCTGATTCAATGTCAGTATTAATGGTAACAATTAATACTGTGATAAGCTTGAGCTGTTCTTTTTTAGCAATGTAATCTTTACTTGTTATTTTCCTTTTGGCGGTGTGCTCTTTCCGAAACTGTTTTTAGTTCCAAATAACAACTTAGGGTTTCATGTGTACTTGTTGAGTTGGGTGATTCCTCAGAACAATTCTAACCATGTTGTATCAGTTATTAATGTATGTAGCTATCTAAAATAAAAAGAATGAGCTTGAACTACCTCACATATTTCACATGGCTTTGAGAAAACTACAGCTGAAAGCTCATATTTTTACAGAAAAGGACCAATGATATTAAGACGTGTCAAATTTAAGTTCAGGAAGCACTGATATGAATCACAACACCCATAACTGATCACAGGAAATGAATCAGTCAGTTCATCGATTTGTTTTCTCTCAGATTATTTTAGCCGTCAGCAAAATGAAGAACTTTTTTCTGCTCGTGCTAATATTAAATGCAGGTAAAAGGTCAATTCATATATGCTAATTGTCAAATGCTAGATATCTGCCAAAAGAGAACATTTAAGAGTAAAATATTGTGGTAATATGTGTCTGCAAGGTTAAACTTTATGCTGTGTGTCCGTATTCTCATCAGGTTGTGTAGACCAGGAAAAAAAGACGCAAGCGAACAAGTGGATTCAACTATCCTGTCAGCCAAACAAAGGAACCTATGAGTACCAGGAAGCTGGCAATGGGCACACACCAAAACCCCCACAAAATTTTCCCCAGTTGATCGTCAAACTTGGTAAAAACATAAAAGAAGAAAATTGTGGAACAGAATTGCCCTCAGATCAAGTAAAGCTTGTAGTTGGTAAGGTCATTTTTTTTCTTAAATTACTGCTCCTGTTTGAATTAAGAAACACTGAAACTTAGAATTTAATTTTGTTAATTCAGATACACACACATCTATATGTGTATCAATACATACTGACATAAAATATATTTGAGTTCCGGGTGGAACATTTGCATGTTCTCCCTATGTATGCGAGGGTTTTCTCCAAGTACTCCAGTTTCCTCCCACCCTCCAAAACCATGCACTTGCATGTGTGAATGGTTATGTGTGTATGGCTCTGCAACAAACTGGCGACCTGTTCGGGGTGTAGCCTGTCTCTCGTCTGATATCAGCCAGGATAGGCTCCGGCACCATTTGGAATAAGTGTTTCAGAAGTCTAAACTATGCAGAAATACAGTATAAATTTCTCAGATATCACATAGAGCATTTCACCATGATGCTTACTCATTAATAAACCTCTCTCTATTGCCCTCATGACCAGGTCACAAAACACTGATAAACTCCTTTTACCTCCACATAGTTGCATACATTGTTATTTCATTTAGGATAGATTTGCCTCGCCCCATATGTAAGTTATTTGAAGATAAAATTCTTTGATCTCCTCACTAATAGTGTCCAGCCTGAGCTGTTGGGTTTTTTTTTTTTTTGGTATTAGCTTTTTACTTTTTACATTCGTTTTAATTGCATTTGTAATAAAATTTACCAAAAAAATACATGAAAATCTATTTATTATAATAATTGCGTTTATGCAATATACTATAATAAGACATGATTAGTTATGCAAATGATTGCATGCTTTATTTGTCCCACAGCGACTCTTTCTTCACTGTATTTTCAGATAAAGAAAATGTGAAAAGTAAACAAACTGCATTTAAATCAACTAAAACTACAATCAAATGTGATCACAAGAAGTACAACGTTACATTTTTCTGCAAAGAAGATAAAAATCAAACATGTGAGAACCTTATTGGAGCAGGTTCATTTTCAAATTCAGAGGAGCAATTCACTCTCACGAAGACAAGCAGTGGTTTTAGTCTGTTCATCAATGAGGTTTTCTCACATCATGGTGGTTTTTACTGGTGTGGAGCAAAAAAAACAGACACATATGATGTATTTATTAAGCAACTAATAGTTATAGGTGAGTAATTCAGCCGTTCAGCATCTTCAAATAATAAAGAAAAAGAAAATACATTTTAAAAAATGATAACACTTGGTTGAAAAATCAAAACTTCTTTTCCAGATATCCGTGTTTTTGACAAATCCGCTGTTGTTGGACAGGACCTCGTATACTATTGTAAATATAAAGTCCAGAAATCCACAGTATTCATCTGTAAAGGAGAAGATTCATCCACATGTCAACATCTTATTAACACAACAAAATCTGACATGAATCCAAGATTTTCCCTGAGTCATGATGTAGCCAAAAAAAACCTAACTATCACACTAAAGGGGGTGACGGTCGCCGATGCTGGGACGTACTGGTGTGGATCAGAAAGTACTGATACACAACACAGTGATGCATTGTTCCACAAAATGACCCTGAAAGTTGGTGAGTATTCTGTGGTTTTAATTTCCCTAAGATTAAATGAACTTTTAGAGCTGTAAACATGAACATTTTAGAATAAAACAAATGTAATGGAACATCTTAAAATTGACTGATAAGCAGCAGTGTGTCTGTTGCCTCATCTTTCCTATTATTTCCGTACTCTTGACTGATAAAGCTCTGCTTATGTGACATTAAGCCACAGTATCTGACTTGATGATAACTTATGTATTTATTGCAACAAAAGTTTTGATTTTGATTGGAATACGTACATTTTGCACATTAATTAGGCTTTGATTTATAGAACAGTGTGATACATCCCCAACTGGATTATTCTTTTCAAGCAAAACATTCTTTGTGTCTGATATTAATTTGCTATCAATATGATCATCTTAATCAATAATCTAAAAGCCTTTTAGTTTGTACTTTTTATCAAACCAACTTTTTTTCTCTGTACATCCGTTTTCTTTGCCGAAATTCCAATTCCAATGTTTTTCTTTTACCATGTGTGTAGAAAGTGGTTCTCACACTGCAACCTACCTGGTTGTTGTAGTACCATTTTCGATTCTGCAGCTCTTGATGATGATCACAACATTCCTTCTATACAAACGTAAGTTCACCATTTCTGTAAATGACTTAAATCTACCAATGACATTTTTTTTTGTATCAAGTATCAGTCAAAATTGTGGACACATCCTCATGTTCATAAGCAAACAGCATTTCTGTCCAAACCTTGCAGTGATATTATGCATGCCATGGCCTTCTCTATGGTAAACCAAAACAGGAAAACATTTACATGAATTATTATTTGCCCTAGGCTAACAAGAATAAACTGAACAGAGAAATATTATCAACTATGATGAGTGAAGGACTTAAAATATTTCAGTTCTTTTAAACAAATGCTTATTACACTTTATTACACTTTATTTTGTATCCTTCTTTTCTAACAGGATTTTCACGCCTGAAAAATAAAACAAGTATAGACGAAGTACAACATCCCAGAGAGGTTAGTCAATGGTTTTCTGGAATGAGATTTTTTTAGCATGTTACTGTATCGTGGAGTGAGGTTACGGGGAGAGGAGATAAAGAAAGTAGAAGATTTTAAGTACTTAGGATCAACATTCCAGAGCAATGTGGAGAGTGTGGAAAACAGGTGAAGAACAGTGTGCAGGCAGGCTGGAATGGATGGAGAAAAGTATCAGGTGTGATGTGTGATAGAAGAGTTTCAGCTAAAATGAAAGGGAAAGTGTACAAAACCGTGGTGAGACCGGCCATGCTGTTTGGTCTAGAGCCAGTGGCACTGAGGAAAATACAGGAAAAAGAGATGGAAGTAGCAGAGATGGAGATGCTGAGGACCAGGATGGACAGGATTTGAAATGAGTAAATCAGTGGAACAGCACATGTTTGAGATTTTGGAGATAAAGTCAGAGAGGCCAGACTGAGATGGTTTGGACATGTGCAGAGGAGAGAGAGAGTACATCAGCAGAAAGATGCTGGGTTTGGAACAACCAGGAAAGAGGCCTAGGGGAAGACCAAAGAGGAGGTTCATGGATACAGTGAAGGAAGACAGTGAGATAGTTGGCGTGACCGAAGAGGACGCAGCTGATGGGGTTAGACGGAAGAAACTGACTTGCTGTGGTGACCCCTGAAGAAAAATGCCGAAAGGAGAGGAAGAAGAAGTTGGACATATTGTTGAACATAAACAAAAGCGATCCAATTTCTATAATTTTTCTTTTTTTTCTTTCTTGGAAGGACCATGTTTACGAGGAGATACAAAGCCAGCTCTTAATTGCAGAGCCAGAAAATGCTCCTTTCGACACCGCAGCTCGAACCTCAACCAACGAGCCTGAGCCTCTGTGTTATGCTACAATCAACTTCCACAGGGGTGAGGTTGAGAATGTGGTCCTTCAACCAAGCGACTCTTCGTGCATCTATGCAAGCGTGAGGAAACTCCAATCACCTCCACCATGAATTAAATCAAAATCTTTACTGAATGATTGCACAGCAGCCAAAAAGGGAATAATCCCCTGCACAGCATTCATTTCTGAAACCCTTTGTCTATCCCCTTTGTCTAAACCCTTTGTCACAAAGCTACACAAAGAGACAGACAACAAATCTCATGCACACTCACATCCAGGTGCAATTTAAACTGATCAAAAAGTCCTATGTGCAGGGTTTTGGATTTTTTTTTTTTTTTTTGTATTTTCTATTTGACATATAATGAGAATAAACTTTTTTGTTGTTGTTGGCTTTTATGTTACTATTAGGCGCCGTGTATCATGAGTTCCTTCTAAATGTTGCCTGCGAAGTTTCTGCCAAGGTGCAGAAATGCCTTCCTTTTTATCCTTGAGGTTAACAGAATTTACCACCACCTGCTTCCTTCACTCTTTCTTTTTAACAACACAACAACTGGGTTCCTCATTTTGCTTTTTTTTTGTGTGTGTGTAGCAGAACAACAGCTGATGAACTGCTTTAAACCAATTCAGACCCCATTCTTTGTGATACAATTGTTATTTCAAATTGTTCCTCCGAATCAATTAAGTAAATACGTTAAAGTGAAAAATTCAAATACAAAATTCAGTTACTGTAAAAGTGTGCATGTATGTTTGTGTGTGTCTCATTCAATTCAATAGACTTTTATTTGTACAACTCCATGTCACAAAACAATTGTTTCAATGGGCTTGTCATAGCAAATTCATTGATGAATCCGAGGTCAAATAAACTCCTGGCTTTTTCCTAGGAACTGTGAGGTTAGACGCCACAAGCTATCCCAGCTTACAGTATTACAGAAGGGAAGTGGGGCAAACCCCAAACAGGTCACCAGTCTGACGTACAGCAAGAAAGTTGATGCAACACAAATAACGTAATTTAATGTACATATAAAATAAGGATTTTTTTTAAAAAAAAACTTGTTTTTAATATTTTCTCAAAATGAATTATTTTGTGTGAAGTAACTAATTAAAAAATGACTGATTGTTTCATTTAACTTGATAAATACATTTTCTCAATTTAACTTTTCTTATTTTTATGTGTATTGAGATGTAAAGGGTTTTTTTTTTCTTACTGGATTATTCACTTTTTTAGTGAACAGTGAAACAGGAAGTGAAAACACAAGTACCTACTCTTTACTCAATAAACTTTTTAGTGTCCAATTCTTGATAGTTTCTTTCAGGTTTAGAGTAGAATAGACCACTTGCCCAAAAATTATAGGGATGGATATTATTATAGGTCGTGGGAGCACAATAAAAAAAGCAAGAGCAAATTGGAATCAGCTTTTAGTAGTTATTTAATAAGAGAATAGTCAAATTAGTTAAGAACAGTCAATTTAGTGAGGAATATTGAAATGTATTAGAACTGTGGCCTCACAGCAAGAAGGTCAGGGGTTTGAGTGCCAGGTGGGGACAAGGCTTGGAACACTGGCCTTACAGTATGGAGTTTGCATGTTCTCCCCGTGTATGCGTGGGTTTCCTCTGGGTCCTCTGGTTTCCACCCTCCAAAAACATGCATGTAAGGTTGATTGGCCGCTACAAAATTGCCCCCAGGAATGAGTGTGTGCATTTATGGCTGTATGTGTGTGGCCCCGCGGCAGACCAGCGACCTGTTCGGGGTGTACCCTCCCCCTTGCCTGAAATCAGCCAGGATGGCCTCCGGCACCCCTTGCAAGCCCATTAGGGCTTGATGGTTAAGAAGATTAACGAATGAATGAATGCTAAAAATAATTTGGGGAGTGCTTCAGCACTTCTAAATTGGTCTAAACACGTCCATAATCATGACAACAAAGAGTATGTGAAAAAGTAGTATTTCTTGAAATTATACTGTAACACATCAGAAGCAACGCAAAAATTATGCACAAAGTAAAATGAAGAGAAAAGTAGGTCTGGAAAATAATTGATCCTAAAGCCTAATATTTTAGACAATTTTTAGCAGAAAGAAAAAAAGAAAAACTCTTTCTGCTTCTTCGTAAAATCTTTGCTACAAAAATGAAGAAACACTGGGTGGAGATTAATTTTACACGATACTGTACAGGAACTCACAAATTTAACCACATCTAATTTTTTTTTCAATATTTGCCAACAACAGACCAACAAGATGAAGAATATTTGGTTGATCCTACTACTAATTACAGGTATGAATATGCCTACTCATTTATTTCATTATTAACATTTTCATTCAGATCATAAACTTTACGCTTTTGGAATTGTAAAAAGTTCAATGTTTGAAATACTTTTTTTTTAACTTGTGAGGTCGATAAAGTATTCTGATTGATTCTGATAGTGAACAAGAATGATGCAACAAGAGTTTTAAAAACATCTGTTACCACAAAACCCATGAAAAATGCTGAACCCTTGAAGGAGATAATCAAAACCAAACTTTTACATAACTTTTTAAATAACAAAAAAGTTACAGCCTGTTTTTTGGGTGTTTATACAATTTAATGATGATAAAGATGACGACAACAAAGAATATGAATTGATAACAGTAATGAAGACTAATATGTTGGTATCATTTACAGTTGACATGTTTCTGTTGATGATAAATTTTGATCTTACATTTGATGATTCAAGAATTTATTTTGCCAGGGAAACTAAAAATGCAGTTTTTACATAATTCAACTGAATTGTTTCTCAAGTACCATGGAATTATAAACTCATTTGTCACATTCCGATAATAAAATTCACATTTTTAAAGTTTGATCAATAATGTGTATGAAAATAGTTTGAAGCCCTTGGAATACCGAGTAAGTGCATCACATGACAAAAAAAGTCAGGATTTACTGAATAATACAAAACTGCTAACCAAGCAAATGCAAACCAAACAGAGATTTTAATTATTCTTCAGTTCCATACAAACTCACAATTGTTACCAACTTGGCTGATAGTGCTGAGCAAACGGAAAGAAATCTATACAACCAATTTCCTAATTTATGAAGCAATATTGAGACAGGATGTGTGAAAACAGTGATCACAAGTTACCAGCTCCAGATCTGTTTTGTAATCTTAAACTTAAAGATTTAAATGCAGTAAGGAGTCATCTTGTAGTATGTGCACATTTTGTTTTTGAGTTCTTTTCAGTCAAGAAATTGTCAAGAAATTGGCAGAATTATGTTATCAAGATTCAAAGTTTTATGTGTTCCAGCTTGGGTCTTTGAAAAAACTGATGACCTCTTCATCTACGTATGTATGGCAATCGCTGCTTTTTGCCACCAATATTGCTGGATCACTACACTGTGACCCAGGTTTGGAAAACCAGCTTTGAAAACGAGCAAAGAATAAATAGAATTGATTCATATCTTTAAGGACTGAGAGGGAAGAAACTACACTTCAATTCCAAATAATTGTTTTGATATAAAAAAGAAATGTGGCGTGGCTGCAACAAATGAAAAATACACATAAATTTGAAAAAATGTTACAAAATTTTTTTTCCCGATTAAAGTATACTGTACCTCTTAAGGAAAAATACCTGATCAGTTCAGACTGATTCAGGTATCTTTGAGAACTTCAGGTAAGGTCAAGAAAGGTCTTGATGATCGAACACTAGTATTTTTTTTTTAAATAAGGAGATTTAAAAATCATTGTGTTTCTCTTTCTAAACTCAATTTAATGAGGGCCGTTACATCTGCTTGATCATCGTTCACCAGCTAAGAAGCTAGACTGGTTACGGATAGCAAGACATTTATGTCAGCAAAACAAGATCAAGATAAATGAGACGTAGGCGAGTTATCTAGACATATTTCCATGTGCACCATCAACAAAAAACACTGCTTATATATTTATATGCTCATTTAAATGAAGAACTTTCCCAAGCAACAGCAACTGTATTTTCACTCAACTAATTTCAGCATCTTTGATCAACAAAATAAAGAGTTTTCTTGTGTTGATCATATTTTTTTTTACCAATATACATATGTATCTGTTTTCTGAAACAGCAGAGAAACTAAAACACAGCAGTTTTCAACAGGTTGTGATCTCGATAAAAAAAATAGATGTGAAAACAGGGTAGAATTCACCTGCAAGCCGTCAACAACAGCTCGCCAGTCAAAGCCTGTTAAGAATATCCCCACCGTCATCATCCTAAACTCAATGACGTGCGAGGAGAAGAAAAAAATGGGTATGTTCTTTTGCATTTGAATTTTTTAATTTCTAAATATAATGTGTGTAAATATTTTTTAAATATGTGTGTGATATTTTTTCTGTTCTCAACAAAAGGGTGTCCAAGACCTAACAATAAAACTGCGTACAGAACAGCTGAAACTACCATCAAATGTGACAAAAAGGGAATGTCAAACGTTGAGTTTTTCTGCAAAAACGATAGTTTATCCTGTAAAGAAATTAACCACACAAAGACAAGCGATGGCTACAGTCTAGCTATCAAGAATGTGTCCTCAGATCATGCTGGTTCCTACTGGTGTGGAGTGAAAGAACGAAATAAATACTATGTGTCACTAACAAATCTGACTGTTAAAGGTGAGTACTCCACATTTTCACCATTTTGGAATTGAAGAGATTTTTTTAAAACAAGAACAAATACATTTTTTTTTTCAGAAAATATTTCCAATTTCACAAGGACCGAATTTGCTGGACAAAATATTTCATATTATTGTAAATATGGAAAGCGTGAGTCTCCAATATTCATCTGTAAGGGAGAAGATCCAACCACATGTGAGCATCTTGTAAGCACAAAAGTCAGCAAAACTCAACAAAACTCAAAGTTTCTGATTAAGCGGGAAGTCGGAAATAAAATCAGTATAACAATCAAGGATTTAACAACTGATGATTCAGGAACGTACTGGTGTGGAGCACAAAGAGTGGGGAATGATCCCGAAGAATTTTTCAACAAAATGATACTAAATGTTGGTAAGCCCATTTTGATTGCTATTTGAAAGCTTAGGAGAATCAGAACTCCAAAGTGTTTCAAGCTCTCAATTAAGGGCTTGAAACACCCATAATTGGGTGTATGGCTGAATGTCAGTCAAAGTGGGCTGACGAGAAAGAAAAATTCTACTTACAAAACAAAATTTCCATTTGTGCCACTCATTGTAGATGCTGTTTGCTAGTTTGGGCCATTTAGCTATCACATGTTCAATCAACAAGGCTGAAATACACTTGACATCTTTATATCCCTTACATAACTTTGACTCTCCCAGTCAGTAAGATAATGACTGAAATGTGATTCATTGAATGGTTTAATGTAAAAATTCATCTGTGGGCAGCACCAGAGAAGTTCTGAAAGGAAATGGTCAGACCATTGGAGAGATTAAAATTAATAACAAAATAATTGACATCAGTCTGTGAAACAGGATTTTTAGTAGGTCGCTAGTTATTTGTGTTTCCCTTTTCAAAACCACACAGACCACAAATTTTAATGTTAAGAGTTGTAAAGCACAAAGGCACTCTTTGTGGTCCTCGCCTCCTTATGTAGGCACTCTCATTCATAAGGGCTAGTCCTTTTCAATACACCTTGACATTGTGTTTCTGTTTTGGTAGTCACTGGTTAGCGCTTTGGGATTTTTTCTTAAAATGTAAGGCGTATTACAAATAAAATGTATTATTATTATAAGTTAGAAATAAGGCTGGTTTCAAAGTTTTTTAAAAAAGTGATGCAACTGGTATTGCATTGATAAATCTAGACTTAATGACTGGATTGCTCATCTTGTAAGTCCGGTTTGGTTTTGACATTTGTGAATGCATTCAAATTTGTTTAAAGAAGAGTTTACTTTCCCTTTCAGAAACTAGATCACCTACATCACCTGCTCCTTCAGAAAACTTAACTTCTACGCAAGCTGAAGAAAGAAATGGTAAAGCATGGCTTTAAATGAGAGCTCTTTTGGTGTCAGACATGTACCATTGAACCAACAACCTCGTCTATCAGACTGTCACCTATCTAAAAGTACAGACTAAAAATGTAAATGATGTCCGAGGCATACAATTCAGTCTTTTTATTGCTTACTATGCATTCATCACTTCAGAAAATGAGACCGCGCTGCTCAGTCCTCCACAGTTCAGTGGTGGTATTCTTATCATCACTACATTCTAATGTTTTGCATTGCACTTGGTGAAGTAAGGCTTGTCTGCAGCTGGTTATAAGTCAAACCCATTCCATCAGTTGCCAATCTTGAATAAAAGCAGATTGTGAACATTTTGATGAACAAAAATTTTTTAGCTAGATTTGTCTCTTCAGATGGTATCTCACCATAGTTCCACTCTGGAATACACTGAGTTTTTATAAGCCCATTCTTTTTGAAATCTTTTTGAAATTGTCAACGTGTCCATGGAAGCCATTGCAACAACTTTTGCAGATTATTTGAATGAGAAAGTGGGTGGTTTTAGTTAACATGGTACAACAATGATCCTTAAATGGTTTTTGTTTTGTATTTTGCAGGTTCTTTGGAAGCATCCTACTTTTTGATTGTTGGTGCGGTTTGTGTGATATTGATGCTAACTGCAGCCTTCATTATTTTCTACAAACGTAAAACATTTTTTAAAACATATACATTTAAATACATATTCCTTTCATATGTAAAGCATGTATTGAATTCTTTTTAACCTATAAGCAAATCAATGTCTGACATACATCTTTTGTATCTAGGTTTCAGATTATTTTTAATAGTACAGCAGACTTTATTGATATGCTTTTTATTTTCTGAAGATACACACACAGACTTTCTGTAGGGAAAAAAAATCATTGTAGCACAAGCATTACATTTTCATAACTGTCACTGATTATGTTACGGTTGGGGCTGGGGTCTGCTTGACTGGGACAGAGATTATAACAACATCAAGATCTCACAATAGAACTTAATCAGTCCACTGTTCTACAGAAAATGATTGTGTCAATACATGACTTTTTACCTGACAGGTATATTTTTAATGTTTCATTTATTTCTGACAGGATTATCAAAGTCAAACAACAATCAAAAGCAAAAAGCACAGCAGCCACAAGAGGTGTGTACAAGATTTTTGAGAGCTGTTGATTTAAGGGTGATAGCTAACTGAAAACTCAGAGAATTTAAGTGATTCCTTTCAACAATGGAGGATGTATAACTTAAGTAGACAACACATACAGTATCTATATATTTGAAATTGTTAAATATGTTTTGTTTTTTTTATTCTGACTTGGAAGGATTGTGTCTATGAGGAGATCCAAGATAACTTCTGGAGACCAGAGAAGATCAATGCATTCACCATCTACACCACTGCAAAGATGCCCATGACGGAACCCGAATTAGTGTCTCACCCTGAAATCAATCTGGAACCCAGGCCATCTGATGCAACGAATGTGGATTTTGACCCCTCTTCTTCCTCTTGTCTGTACTCTACTTTGAATGCCAGCCAAAATCCAACTGAGCCAGAGCTCATCAGTGGCACCGATTGCTTTCCCAACATAGAAGAGCCAATCAAAGCATAAAAAAACCTTAATCATTCAAATTTACAAGTCTTTTATTTCTTAAATATAATTTTATCTTATCATGTTTTTGATTGAACCAAAAACTTCTAGAGATTCCTGTTCTACAACATGAGTTTAGAAAGAATAATTTTAAAATTGCCATATTGTTGTCTGGGATTTTCTTTTGGAAATAGATTTGCAGTTTTGTTGTGTGTATTTTTTTTAGGTTGTACAAACCTTTTTAGTATTTTTGATGAACTTTTGTAAATAATTTCTCATGAAAACCCATGTAAACATTGCACTCTAAAGGAAACAAGACAATATGGTTGCCATTTTAACCTTGACCAAAAAAAAGGGTTGAATAAAGATTTGAAAAAAAAAGTGCTTTCACTGGGATGTTGGTTTCCGACGTTACGAGCTGAGCTCGATGGTACCCAACGTAAAAATAAATAAATAAATAATTAATACCTGCAGGTTTTTACAGTGAAGGAAGACATGAAGATAGTTGGTGTGACCGAAGAGGATGCAGCAGATAGGGCTAGATGGAAAAAACTGACTTGCTGTGGTGACCCCTGAAGGGAAATGCCGAAAAGAAGAAGAAAGTTTTTAGAGGAGGCAGACTTGCCTTTTGGCGGATGCAGATTTTCCTTTGATTGTTCAGATTTATCACCATCTTTTTTCACCATCAAAATTACAGGTGTCATAGAATAGTAACATAAAATTCTTCTAACAAGTTTTGGACGAAGCACAAGCTTGAAAAATGAAGATCTTTATTATCATTTGACTACCTAAACTCTGCAAACAAAGGTAAGGTAAACAAAGTTTAGCAAATTCACACCCATTTTTAAGAAAAACAATGTTTTCTAAAACTCCAGTGAAAGTGTGGATTTGGCCAACGCTTTGGTATGCATTTTAACGTGGACAATGGTAAGCTTTGCAAATATGACAAGGGACAGAAGGTCTCTGGATTGAAAGGGAGTTAGAAAACTACTGTCACCTAAAAAAATATTAATAATGAAATTGGATTTTCCTTTAGACAAATTACCAGCAAAATTTGGAATGAAGAAGTTTGGAGTCCAAGGAGAGCATCTAGTGCCAGTGTCTGCCTAATTCAAAGTTTCATTGGGCAAAGTAAAAAATAGCCAGTATAATGGATTCAAAGGCCTTTGCATCATTTTAATGTACCCAACAACAAAATGCTGATTGAAATGAAAATGGTCAATTGCTGTGATGTGAAACCTGACATTTTAAAGCGGAAAAACCAGGAAAGAAAATGAACTGAAACTTTTGATAAATGTGACCAAAGGATAATTAAAGGCAGTTTGTGATTTTGATTCTTTTCCAAGCCTTGTCTAACCCAGGACTCAAACCCCCAACCTTCTTGCTGTGAGGCCACTGTGGTAACCAGTGCGCCACTGCGCGATTTGGCTGAATTGCTTTAGCTAAAGGTCATACTTTGTCAACGTTCTGTTGCGGGAGGTTATACATTTAAGTGAATACAGTCAGTTATGTCTGTGAATGAGAGGGATCCAAATGGAAAAGTGAGGTTACAGGGAGAAGAGATAAAGAAGGTGGAAGATTTTAAGTATCTAGGATCAACAGTCCAGAGCAATGAAGAGTGTGGAAGAGAGGTGAAGAAGCGTGTTCAGGCAGGCTGTAACGGGTGAAGAAAAGTATCAGGTGTAATGTGCGACAGAAGAGTTTCAGCGAGAATGAAAGGGAAAGTGTACAAAACCGTGGCGAGACCGGCGATGCTGTTTGGTCTAGAAACAGTAGCACTGAAGAAATGACAGAAAGCAGAGATGGAGGTAGCACAGATGAAGATGCTGAGGATCTCTCTGGGAGTGACCAGGATGGACAGGATTCGAAATGTGTACATCAGGGGAACAGCACATGTTAGAGGTTTTGGGGATAAAGTTCGAGAGGCAAGATTGAGATGGTTTTGACATGTGCAGAGGAGAGAGAGAGAGAGTACATAGGAAGAAGGATGCTGGATTTGGAACCACCAGGAAAGAGGACTAGAGGAAGGCCAAAGAGGAGTTTCATGGACGCAGTGAAGGAAGACATGAAGATAGTTAGTGTGACCAAAGAGGATACAGCAGATGGGGTTAGATGGAAGAGGCTGACTTCCTGTGGCGAACCCTGAGGGGGAAATGCCGAAAGAAGAAGTTAGTCACCTTCTTAACTATCTTTTTTGGGTTGGCGGGGGGTGCCGGAGTCCATCCCAGCTGATTCATGGAGAGGGGCAGGGTACACCTCGAACAGGTTGCCAGTCTGTTGCAGGGCCACACACATACAACCATACACAAACACACACACACTCATTCCTGAGGGCAATTTGGCACCAGCCAATCAACCTAACATGCATGTTTTTGGAGGGTGGTAGGAAACCGGAGTACCCGGAGAAAACCCACGCAGACACCGGGAGAACATGCAAATTCCACACAGAAAGGCCAGTGTTCCAAGCCTTATCCCCACCTAGGACTTGAACCCACAACCTTCTTGTCGTGAGGCTCCTATGCTACCCACTGCACCACCATGCCACCCAGGTAAATACATATTGAAGAAATTTTCATTACAAGTAGGATGTTTTTAATTATATAGATTTTGCACCAGTATGTGTAAAAAACTTTGTGCCATATGTTGTTTGAAACTAAAGTAAATTATGACTTTTCATCTTCTATTTTTAACTCAAAAGCTATTAAAGCTTTTTTTTTTCTTGTGTTCAGTGAAAAAAATAGCGTGGCTTTATTTTTAATTGAATTGAAGATACTTTATTCATACCCAAATTTTGATTTGCTTGCAGAACATTGTACCCCTGACATAAGCTACAGGAAGCAGATAAAAGATCTACAGAAAAACCAGTTTAAAGTCTGTTACCAGGAAATATTACATTCATATTCAAAACATTTGCTGACACAACACCAGCAGTGAAAGTTTCTCTTGGATTATTTCACTATCTTGGAATAACAAAATGAAGAGTTTCTTTCTTCTCCTCTTTTTTTGTACAGGTGGATATGACAGTAAATTACAATCTGAAACATGTCTCCAGTAATGAAAACAAAATCCAACCTTCTTTTAAATTTCAGTGAATAAGACCCAAATACATGACAGTGGACACGAATGGTGTGAATTGGAGTTCATCTGCAATCGGACAACAAATTCAGAACCAGTACTGAAGATCACCACGAAGTTAGCATCATGTCACAATCCACAAAAACAAGGTACATCTCGTCTTTATATATCTACAGTTGTGCAGCTGCAAATCAGTTTAAAATTAAACACAACAAAAATAAATTTAGTAGAATAAAATAACAACAGACTTTAACCCACTTATATATTTAAACTGTAGAATTTGTCCTTTTTTTATTTGCTTTTTGTTCAGTGTTGTTCGGTCTGTGTGTTGTAATCAAGCGAAAACATTTGCAATTTGATGAAAAAAACGAGAAATGGTTTTCATCATCTGCACAAATGACTAAATGTTGTGGAGGCTAGACCAACTGTTGTGCGTATATACCATATACTGTATGGTCTTTGTGAAAACTACAACAAAGTGACTGAGACGGCAGCATAAAAAAAATGCTGTTTCAATCTTTGATCATTTAATTCTTTGAAAAATACAATAACTAAAATGTACATATTTATAATTAACGGTAATTTCCTATGGGTTTTAATTCAAGTAAAGCATAAATGATGAAATGTACAATTTTGGGGTTTTCTTTCTCCTCAAGTTGCAGGACGCTGTTCAACTACCAAAGATCTGACTGTCTACATGAATTCTGAAACTACAATTGAATGTGCAGCAGAGGATCAGGAAGAGGTTGTGTTTTTCTGTAAACAAGAAGAAAATTCATGTAACAACTTTCTCACATCATTCAATCAGTTATTGGCAATAGACAATGGTTACAGTCTGCCCATCCAGAATGTGTCCCTAAATGATGCTGGTCTCTACTGGTGTGGAGTGGAAAAAGAAGACAAGTACCAGGCGACACTGACAAAACTGACTGTTTTGACCCACCTACGTGAGTGTTTAAAAATGATAATATCCAAAAAAAAAAAAAGAAAATATACAGTTTTTTTTCTTCAGATAGTAACACAAATGTCAGAGTCAAAAGCTACTGTAGAACAAACTTTACCGAGTATTGTGCACGGGAAAATTGCTTTTATGGACTGATGAATGAGTGGGTAGACAAGCGGGTACGAATGGATAGATCGGTAAGCTGTCGCATTGTGCTGTTGTGTATTTTTGTATTAATATGTTTTGTGTTTTGATGTGTGTTTAGCAGGCATTTCCAAAACGACAATTATTCTGATTGTTGGTGGACTTTTGCTGATCTTGATGACGGCCTCCGTTTTTACCTACAGACGTAAGAATCCATCTGCCTGTCTGCCTGTCTCTCTTTCCATCTAGCTATCTATGTCACTTTTTTATATTTTATGAAATTTCAATTCTGTGTTTCCATACATCTTTTAATGCCACAGGCCAGTAATTATTTATCCCTGTGATGGTAGAAGATTTTAGTGGGGCAGTTTAGCCCAAATATCTAAAAGAATTGTGCATTTTGTGATACAAGTACCAAATTTGGCATGCATGTACATTAGCATGCTGTGAACATTTTCAGATATTGGGCCACTTATAATTCTCACTTTATGTCCGCCATATTGGATTTCAAAATGGCCACCATTTGAAATATTCATTTGCGATTATCTGTGGGTCTAATGCTGCTATTGACTTGAATCTGGTGTCTAAATGCATGTTTTTGGGGGCAAAGAATCCAATGGTAACAATTTCACAGTCCAATGGTACAAATTTATTGCATAATTTGAATGCACAAATCAAAATCAAATGCAAAAATCTAAAATTCTAAGGCACAGATATAATCCAATGCAAATCTAATCAAATGCACAATTCAATGGTAATTTTAACATAATGTTATCTTTTACAGTCTGTTATATAATTGTATTTTGAAATTATCTAGGCAAATATTTAATTGAAAAATGATACTTTGAAAAGAATGATTTTAAGAAAGCATATTAAATGAGTGTAATTAGGTTTGTAAATGTCTTAGTTACAATTCTGATATGCTACATAGTCTAATATCTGAGGCTAGGTATATAATTATAGATACTGAAGATATTGTGTACATAAACGGTGTCATGTTATCAAGTTCAGCAATCCCACAGCTACATGTTGTGGACTCATCGTCTTGTGCAGTCCCCTTCACACACACAGAGGGCGGTGCACTGAAGGGCAGCCTTCTTGCATTTGCAGCGCCCCACACATCCTTTCTGGCACTTGCAAGAAACCAGCTCAATGCAGCTGTGAGCCGCCTCAGGTAGCCTGGTCCAGTATGGTGTGTACCGTCCTTCAGCCATTGACCAACCCCAGTTGGTGGGTGGAGGAAGCTCGGGTGCTGGCAGCAGTATCTGACCTCACACATGTCCACCTTGATACACTGCCCTCTTGACATGTTCCTCTAAAGCTGCCTTTGTTGGCGGGATCAGCTGCACATTGTTCTTCCTTGCGAAGAGTTTCTTCCTGGCCTTGTCAATGTCCGTGCATTTGCTGGTTCGATCATACAAAAGGATCACAAACCTCTCGATAATGCACATTGCATTGTTTAGTATGTCACGTGGTGCGGAGGACAGCAGCAGTAGTGCCTCAGTGAGTTCTGGCAGTACCATCCAAACTGCCCACGCAGTCTTCTTGCCATGTCTGACAAAACTGGACACAGTGTCACATCCAGTTAGAGCGTGGAACATTGGCAGTGCACGAGCCTTCTCTCGTCCCAGTCCAGCTGCTATTTCATGTGCTGCTAGATATCGGAAACTTCGGCCTGTTCCGAAGGCCAGCCATAGTTCATCTTCTGGTTGCATCTCCTGTACCACAGACACTGCCAGCACTACAACATCGGTGTCTACAGTCCGAATGACTATTGAATGGTGTCCATGCTTCGCTGCGTGAGATGCATGCAGCAACATCCGACTGTCAGCCTCTTCATGGTTACATGGGGCGAGTGAGGTCAGATCTGGTAGTAGTGGCTTGCTGAGCACTGCCTCTCCATCAGTAATGACGAGTTGCTTGTTCTCCTGGTCAAACCATTCCATGAGAGCTGCTGAGAGGAACCTGAACAGCTCGGTCTTGTTGCTGTCCACATGTAGGAAGTTCTGCCAGTTTCCTGGTATGGCTGCATTGGCCACCACACGTCTCCGCACGCCTTGTCCCCGCTTTGCACGTGTGCTACCTTTCAGTGAATCAGCAAGATAAGTATCCCAGACCAGATCTAGGCGTGACACTGTTTGCAGCTTCGTAGACATATATGGGATGAAGATCTGATGTGCATACTCTTCAAAGGTCTTTGATCCAGCTGGCTTCAGCATCTGGACAATGGCTGCTCCATCAAGCACTATACAGGTAGTGACAGGAGTCTCTGTCTTGGCGTCGGAGACTTCTTCCAAGCATGTGATGAGATCACTCTTGGTACCAATGAAGAGGTTTTCACCATCAGACAGTGCAGGAGGACATGCCTGGTTCTCGTGATGAAAGAACTCTTCAAGGTTTCCATCCCTCGTCTGGCAGCCAATATACAGACGTGAGAAGAGTTCACAGTCATTCTTGATGGAGGTGCACTGTTGCTGACCTTTGCTCTGGCTTCTTGGAGTGGAAGTGCTGAACACCTTCAGCTTGTTACGAGGAATGGGGTCTTCCACTGCCTTTGTTCTGTCCAGCAGACACTCTCTGGTAAAAGCCTCAAACTGCTGTTGGCCAATCTTCTTGGCATTCATCACGGTTTCCACAGCGGCAGAATCTGCTATGTCTTTTGTGTCCAGTATGACTAGATCCTGACTGTCTTCCTCGAATGGGTTGCCCATCTCCTCTATTACACAGATGAGAGAGCGAACATCTTTTACAAATGAGGCTTGTACACTTGGCATCTGATCATGATGATGTGTGTCTGCTGTTTGCCGTCTCCAGTATTGGTTCCCGTCCTGGAATTCCTCGATCACCCTAGCAACTTCTGGTCCTGCAACCATCCAGCGACGAAGGGCACTAGGGTTGTCAGTGAGCCCAACTGCACCACCATCTCCTTTAATGCAGGCATTATTCTGCTCATGTGCCTGGTCAATTGGGATTGACGAGAAGACCATCTGTGTTTTCTGAACTGTGAAGTGGCCTTCACTGAATTTCCTGGCTATGTTGGGGTGTTTGGTAGTGAGTTCGGCCATGTCCTTCAGGTGCACTGGTATCCACCTAGCATAGTGGGTATGATCTAGTGCATAGAACCAGGGGACTAGCTCTGTCAGAGCATCGAGGTACATCATCAATGATCCCTGCCTGAGAGACCTCACATACACTAGAACCAAAAGTTCTAGTTCCAGCACAGTTGCCCAGTAGCGAAACTGGGGGATGTTGTCCTGTCTCTTGCGACGAAGATATAAGCAAGCACATTGTTACCATTGGATTCCTTACCCCCAAAAACATGCATTTAGACACCAGATTCAAGTCAATAGCAGCATTAGACCCACAGATACTCGCAAATGTATATTTCAAATGGCGGCCATTTTGAAATCCAATATGGCAGACATAAAGTGAGAATTCTAAGTGGCCCAATATCTGAAAATGTTCACAGCATGCTAATGTACATACATGCCAAATTTGGTGCTTGTATCACAAAATGCACAATAGGTTTGCTATGCTGCCCCACTATTTTGGCACCGGAACAGTTGTAGCAGTTTTCAGGCAACTAGAGACTTTAGCTTGTTGTAGTGAACAGTTGAAGATGGTAGTGACCACTGCAGCAAGCCGGTGATCACATTTAGCACCCTTCTGGTACTCCATTCGGTCCTTCAGCTTTGTGGATGTCAATGATTTTCCTGACCCTCGGTACGTGGTGGTGTTGGATAATAACAGGCTGAGCGTGGTGTGATGGTGCCAGCTGTGTGTCCTCTTTCTGTCTGTTGTCTTCTTCAAAGTGGAAAAAAAATGTGTTAAGCTGGTCAGGACGGAGATGTGATTGTGGGGCAATGGTTGAAGTGGCATTGTTTGACGTTGGTGATGTTCTGGATGGCTTTTGACGGGAGGTGGGGGCAGGTGCCGGGGGGCAGGTGTTGGTGTTAAGCATTGTTTTTCACTATTTAACACTATTCAATATTCAACAGACTATTTAAAGTCAAACAACAAAAGAACGCGTCAAGCACAGCAGCAACAAACAAACGTAGGTTTATATTTTTAACAGGGTGTAAAAATTTTAATCAAGAAGGCACAATAATATACTGTTTTTAAACAAATTGCTGAAACTGGATTGTTTATTCTGCCTTCAAAGGAGAATCCTTACGAGGAGACACAGGAGAACTCCCGGAAACCAGAGTTGAACAATGCAATAACCAGCATCTATGCAACAGCAACGATGCCCACAGGACAACCTGACTCGGTGAATTATTCTGAAATAAATGTTAAGACCGGGTCATCTGATACGGAGGATGTGGTTTTGAAACCCGACTCCTCTTCTTGCTTGTACTTTACTTTGAAACCCACTCAGATTCCAGCCAGATCAACAGCAATTCAACACACCAGTCCCCTTGATGAACTTCCTAAATAAGCAAATGTAGAAGACATAGTGTCTTACTGAGGGACATGTAATTTCTTTTACAACCCCTTCCTTCTATATGAATTAATATATCACATACAATAATGTATATGAACTGAATTTACAGGAGCTTTTTTGGAGGACTACGTATAAGTGTTTTCCCAGAGGAAAGTGGGATGGTGAGAGAGTGCGACAAGCTGTGTCCTAATTAAAGATATGACAGATTAAATCACAGCAACCCTAAATTGAATGAGTCGTTCATCATATGAATACATTAACAAATAATGAAGAATAAACAAAAAAGAAAGTAGACCAGCAAATGAAACCACAAGACAAAATCCATTCAGTAATTTGGGATTAACATTTGGAAATAACGTATAACTATTATTATTATTTCTTGAATTTTATTTCAAAATTTTGATCTTATATTAATGTTTGCAGTAAAAATATCTTCAAGCGCTTGGTAAAAAGGCAAATTTCTTGAGACTTTTTTAGGAAGTGGTTTGATGACAATATGAATTAACAATACCAGTTATCTTTTTAGTTTCTGTCACATAAAAACCATCTTGCTAATCGGATATTATAATCTTGCTGAATGTAGGAGAAGTTGAATTTTTTTCATTTTATTGCAAATTTCTACCAAGCTCAACATAAGTATTCAATTACTTTATGTTACTTTAATTATTCTTAGTACATAAGTGTTGTGTAATGCAGCTCATCCAGCTTCACACTTACTCAAAAAGTCACCTGGAACATAGGCAGATCTTTCTACTAAAAATGCTCTCATGCCCCCACAACAGTTGGCACAAATTTCAGTTGGTTATTATTTCTTTTATTTTAAAAGTCAATACAATCCTATTGTTTTTAGAAAAATATTCTTCTAACTGTTGGTGAAGAGGCAAACTTTTCATAAAGAGCGCTAGGAGGAAGTGGTTGGATTGGGAAAAAACACAACGCCACTTTTCTTTCTACTTCCTGTTGCACAAAAAACCATCACACTAATCAGACATTTCAATCTTGCAATGACTTTAAAACATAACAACATTTTTTTTGGTTAGTTGTGCACATCAATGCTAACAATAAACTAAAAATAAAGGTGTAAATGCTATTTTTGACCAATTTTTAGAACGCAAAATAACTTCATCTATTTGATGCAGCTTCTTGTTTTTCTGCAAACTTGTTGTTCTTTGAGATTAAACTAACAAATATGAATTGTGGGGGGAAAAAATTCTGTTTGCTGTATTGGTCTGTTTTATGTCCAGGAATTTAGCTGTAACTTCTATAAAATCCTAGGAGTCCTGTCACCCGCGAGGGTCTATGGCAACTTTGCAGTGCCTGATTGATCAAAGATGAATAGGAGGCTGAAATTCTGTCACTTTATTGTGTATTGATAGAGGACTTATTTTATCTTTTTTCAGTTTCATCCCATCTTCTATTGTACACATAATATTTCTTCTATCTGTAACAATGCCTGTTGAGACACTCTGATGCTCTAGCACATTAGCCATCTTTTAAATATCTGATTTTTTCTGATTTATTTGATTTGTATTATTCTCACGTAAAAATTATCGGAAGCTCCAGTAAGTCAGGTATAAGAATGCACATGGTAAAAATAAATTTGTGACAAATAAAAACTTGATGACACATTGTGTTGATGAATCAGAAAGGGACTTTCATTCATTCGCTCGTATGAAGCTGTTTGATGCAAATGAGTTTTCTGTCCGAGTTTCTCTGTTTGGAATTTTGCTTTTGAATTGGAGAGACATTTTGTTGCATAAAAACTCTCAGATGTTCTTCCCAAAGGGGTTGTGAATCTTTCTCTCAAAACTAAATGAGTTCAAAGCAGATTTCATTTTCAAAAATATGAACCAAACAGCCTCAGAAATAGAGAAAAACTACCAGGAACAGAACTGTTTGATTCATTTAATCATTTCTGTCTGTTTATGATAAAGTCTTTTTTTTCAGAGGAGAAGCTTACATTGAACCAATATGTAGGTTAAAACTTAGTTGACATTGCTTAACAAACCAAAGGCTATTTCTCTTTAAAACACAAACCTATTGTTTTTGAAGTCTCTTCTATAAAAAAAAAAAAAAAAAAGATTGCAAGAAAAAAAAGAACATTTTCCTTCTGGCGAGTGTTTAGCTCAGATCCATGCTCTCCATGGGCACCATGCCCCCAGCGTCCCCGCCCTGAACACTCTGGTAGATGGATGCCATGTCTGCATTGGATCTAATCTGGTTGGCAAAGTCGGCCATGCTGGGGCTTCTTTCCACCTCTGGCACAGCCAATAGGGCGGCGACAGCACGCATGGCTGAACGTCGTAACTCTTCCTGCTTCTCAAACTCCTGCTTCACAGAGCCAGCTTTTACCTGGTGAGGGAGAATGAAATGTCAGAAATGACCACAGAATGGGCCTTTAAAAGTAACAAATACTTTTCTTCTTGCTTTATTGAAGCTCACAGATCTGAAGGAGTTTGACATGAAAACATAAATAGTTTTGTTCCATTCTGTTGTCTTCCACTTATCCGAAGCTGGGCCGTGGGGGCAACAGCCTTAGATGGAAAACTCAGGCTTCTCTCACCCTGGCCACATCCACCTGCTCACTTGAAAGGATCCCAAGGTGTTGCCTTGCCAGTTGTGAGACATATACTCTCCAGTGGATCCACGGTCTCCGTCTGGGTGTCTTCCTGGTGGAACGTGCCTGAAACACCTCACCAGCGAGCCATTCAGAAGACATCCTAACCAGATGCCCGAACCACCACATCTGGCTTTTCTGGAACCGGAGGAGCAATGGCTCTACTCCGAGCTCCTCCCGGATGGCAGAGCTCCTCTATTTCTGAACGAGAGGCCATCCACCCTGCGGAGGAAGTTCATTTCGGCCGCTTGTATACGCGATCTTGTTTTTTCAGTCATCACCCATAGCTGGTGACCATAGGTGAGGGTAGGAACGTAGATCAACAGGTAAATCAAAAGCTTTGCTTTTTGGTTCAGCTCTTTCTTCACCACGAGGGATTGATGCAGTGTCCGATTATTGCGGACGCTGCACCGATCCGTCTATCGATTTCCGGCTCTATTCTTTCCCCACTACTGGACAAGAGCCCAATATACTTAAACTCCTCCTCTTGGGGCAGGACCCTGTCCTTGACCTGCAGGGAGCATTCCACCCTTTTACGGACGAGGACCAGGGTGTCAGATTTGGAGGTGCTGATTCCCATTCCGGCTGCTTCACACTCGGCAATGCAAATGGTTACATTTCCTCTTCCAATTGCCTTTATGGAATGAGATCACATCACAGAACTTCACATCAGACCCTGTTTTATGCTGAACATCTGCGCCAACAGTATGAGGCTAGGACATAAGACGCATGTGGAAAATCTCTACAATATTGAATATCTGCACTTAATTATTTCAAAGATTGAATAATTTTATGATAGAATCCACAGTAATGTGTGTCTGTGGTTGCATTTTGGTACCTTGGTGGTGCAAGTAGCTTTAAGAGGCTCTACCAGTCTGTCCAGTCTTTGAAGAACAGCAGCAGGGCACAAAGAGACCAGCCTGGCCAACATTAGAAAAGTCAACATCTGCAACACCATAACAAAAAGAATGTTACAAAGTGATTTTCCACATAATTAAATACTTATAAATCAATGTGTTCTGGTTTTGCAAAGTGAATAAACTGCTTAGATGTGTGTGGGGGCGACGGGGTTCTGAAGGAAAAAAGGGTTGTTCTTAATTGGAATTTTTTTATCGTAAATTTTATTCTGGAAACTGAACTATAAAACTATCGTCTGAGAGATACCAAAATGATTTAATTATTTCTATTTTGTATGATTTCCACTCACTCTGATATCATAGTGGTCCTTAAGGCCTTCCTCTACATGATCCAGGAACTGCAAAACATCCAGACCCTCCAAGCAGCTGTCCAGCAGCGTGTACATACACTCAAACGCTGCTTTACGTACATCTAAACCATCATCGACAGTGTGTTTAAATGGACCCATTTCCACCTGAGGACACGTCGATTAATACATTTACACAAATTCTAAACGTCACCATCTATGTCAAACCTCTCTGATGAGATCCTTCCTGATCTGGGTTTCCTTGTACAAATGAGGCAGGACGTTTCCCAGAAGACTGCGGATCAGAGAGGGTTTGTTATGAGCGGTAGAATTAAACATCACCAAGGCAACACGGCGTACGTTGATATCATCATCCTGCAGGGTCTTCAGGAAGTCACCTATCAAAAAAGAAATACATCGTATTGTAATAACAACAACCCTTTATTTGGATAGCACTTTTTAAAAATATACACAAGCACTACATACGTAGTTAGACAGATCGGTGCGGCGTCAGCAATAATTAGGACGCTGCATTTGGTCTGTCGTGGTAAAGAAAGAGCTGAGCCGAAAAACAAAGCTCTCGATTTACGAGTCGAAATACATTCCTACCCTCACCTATGGTCACCAGCTGTGGGTGGTGACCGAAAGAATGAGATCATGGATACAAGCGGCCGAAATGAGTATCCTACTGCAAGGTGGCTCAGTTCCCACTCAAAGATTGGGTGAGGAGCTCTGCCATCTGAGAGGAGCTCGGTGTCGAGCCATTCCTGCTCCCGGTCGAGAGGAGCCAGGTGGGGTGGTTCCTCTCGACCTGGAGCCACCCCATCCTGGAGCCTCCACCTCACTGGTGAGGTGTTTCGGGCACGTTTCTCCGGGAGGAGACCAAGAGGCAGACCCCGAACCCGCTGGAGAGACTATGTCTCACAGTTGGCTGGGGAATGACTCGGGATCCTTCCGGGTGAGCTGGAGGATGCAGCTGGGGTGAGAGAAGCCTGGGCTTCCCGACTGAAGCTGTTGGCCCCTGCGACCCGGCCGTGGAACTACAGTACGTTAGAAGAATGAAATGCATAGAAAAAGACTAAAATTAATACCACAACAAATATTGTTGATTTATAACAAAAGACAGTAAACACAAATTATGGAAATGCAATACAATTGAAAAGGGTGTTTTATGAAGTCATTTAAGGGAAGTTGCTGAAGTTTCCTATCTTATCTCCTCAGATAGATCGTTCCAGAGTTGAGGGGCTCAGACAAAGTTCGTTTTGCCTCATATCTATGTATATTTTAAATTCCAACCAAGTTTGGGAAAAAAAAAAGAAAAACTTTGGATGGTTAAAATGGGTAAATATTCTTCAAGTCTAAAAGGCTTAAATCCAACATCCATGATCAAATCTGGCTTAATAAAGATTTTTTTAACTGCTGAGACAGGTAGCCACATGCATTTCCAAATGAAGATGCCAGTACACAACTTGAATGTCTATTCATTTACTTTAAAGCACATTCCCACACATACAAACAGTTTTCAGGAACTGGGTCACACCTATGCAGTCCTTAAGGAGGGAATCTATCGGAGCTGGATGATCTACAATGGTGAACTTGATCGCTGTCACCACTGTGCTGCGAGCCAGAGCAGATCCTGGAAAAAAAAAGAGAAACACACAGATGGTGTACATAAGCAAATAAATACAAGTTTAAACATTTATTTGCTCTGAAATAATATAATTTTAGAGTGTACAACAAAACACTTGTGGAAAAAATGGGGAAAAGAAAAATGTCCAAAAAACACAAGTTTAATTATTGTGGCTTTTTTAAAAACTTGCAATGCAACAAAGTTTGGAAAAAACACACAAAGATTCAAATTGTACCCACTTTTAAAATAGTAAAAACATTTACGAATTGTACCATTTTCTTTGGTTCAAATCTTTAACTGCAAAATTAAAAAGAAGCTAAACAAATATTTTAAAATTCAGTCTTTCTGTCAATCGATTAGAAGTAAAACTGCATTGTCACTGTGATTGTCTTTAAAATCTGAAAAAAAAACTATTATCTCATTAATCTAGTGTTGTAACATACTGGATGTCAAATTTATAAATGTTTGTAAAAGAAAAAAGTCCTCTCCCACCAGCTTTAAGTTGCTTTTGGAGTCTTGGTAGAAGTTGTGTGGGGTTAACTAGAGTGAGTTTTCCTAAACATTCAGCCACTAGGTTCCTGGTTCCTTCCTCTGGACACTCGCAGTGCTGGAACAATAAAGTCCAGATGGACTCCACGTGGGGCGAAAGACTAGAAGCTGGACAGGCGCTGAACAGAAATGAAGCAAAGTATCAGCAGAAAGACCTCAAAGAATTTAGTCTAGAGGAAAAGTTATATATAGTAAAGTTTAATAGAACTCTTCATCTCTACTTGTACAACCACAAAACAGACCTGATGACCTCTTTGAGAGAGTGGAGGAGCAGATATTGCCTCCGTGGCTGAGCTGAGATTTCTTTCAGCAGGAAGGGGAGGTACTCATTCAGACTACCGACGGCCATGCTGCCCAAAGCACAGGAGGCCGCCGTCTTCACCTGGAAACACAAACATGTCATCACCAGTATCTTCAACCCCCTTTACCAAGCAAAATCTAATGAACAATCTTATTAGCAAGCCATTGTGTGAAATATATTTTCCTCTTCTTCTGAGCATTTTAAACATGTTTGATGACTGTAGTTATTACACAGACAAATACAAATTTAAATACCTGTTCTACATTGTTGATATTTCTTGAAGCTGCCATTTTTTTGTGATTAAAAGCAGTGCTTTACCTCTTCATTGGTGGAAGAGAAAGCCTCCAAGATGACTCCCTGCACGTCCTTACTCGCTCCCAAACTACCACTCCTTCCAACCTCTCCCAGACACAGTAGAGCCAAGACACGAGCTGATTCTGGAGAACTTGTGCTCTTTACCTAAGAATACAAGATAACCCCATCTGTACATTTTTATGTGCATAACCACTGTTATTCACCTAAAAAGTTCAAACTAATCTCACATCAGTTTAAGCAAGTCATTTCATACAGAAACAATTTAGATACTCTAAAAGAACATTAATCTAAACAATTATCTAATAGTTTTGTAAAGCGTGTCAGACCTGCTGTATGAGGCTGGTCACAGTGCCGGGGGAGTCTTTGGGAGAAGCAGAGGCCAGAGCAGCCACACAGCGAGCCACAGAATGGTAGGACTGTCTGTGGATGATGCTGCCATCTACAGAACCTTTAGAGCTTTGGAAAGGCTCCGTGAGAGACTTCAGCAACTGGCTGCAGAGGAAAAGAAATATATTACAACACTGCTTTTCATGAAAAATATATCAAACTACATCTATCAAAATAATAGCGAGAAGGGAGCAGAATTCAGTGGGTTTTTTTTATGACAAATATTGCATTTCTGAGCAAACAAATTGTATCAATATACGCTGTGAGACTAAAATTATTACCAACAGAAACACAATACGCACCTTTAATAAAACTGCCAAAACAGCAAGTTAATCTGAAGCATTTCATTAATAAAATTATTTTTACACTGTACATCGTGGTTGAATTAGTGGTGATACTGCAAAAAATAAATAAAAAAGTAACAAAGGTCCCAAGGGCGTTGTCCTAGTGGCAGAGTTGCCGTCTTTTGACTGGGAGAACCTGGTTTGATTCCCCCTGGGACTGATCACACTCCAACTCAATAAAAATTAAACAAACAAAAAAAGTAACTAAGAGTGTGTACAGATATAAACTTAGATCCTCTTTATTCGACAACATAATGGCACTCAATCAAAATCTGTGAGTTGTAGTGAGAATTAAGGTCACAAAAATGTTAAGCCAAGAACTATTTCAGCACAGAGTTCTGCAAATTTTTGGTGGCTGCAGAAAGAAAATCCCAGAGAAAAACAAGTTCGGATCAACGCCCCTGGCGTTTGAATTTAGGTGAAAAATCAACCTGAAAATGTTTTTGTTGGGAACCGTATTAAACATCATCTAAATCACAGAAGAATTAATCAAATTGATTTTAAAATTTGTTTTTAGAAAACTGATCTGTATCAATACAATTGAAGGACTTTCCCTTTCAGCAAAAACAAATTGCTTCAGAATAAATTTTAAAAAATTAGACTGCAGACCTGACTCAGAGAGAGATGTGATTTAATCTGGCCTGATGACGCATGGGGAACTCTGATAAAGCTTCATAACACTGCTTTATACTTGTTCTGGAAATGTAATGACTCTTAGTCATCAATATGAGTGTTGGAAGATTGTTAAGTCAGCTGATGAAAATTATTGTTTACACGCCTGAAGCAACATCGATTTGAGGAGACCCTATTTAAATATCAGCACGTTTAAATCTTTGCCAGTCAACAAAACATTTAGGATAAAATCTTTAGCAGTTCTCAGCTGTAAACGGCTTTCCCAGCAGTAAAGTGCTGACCCAAACAGCCCTTTAAACTTTATTTGTATATTATGGGAACATTTGATCCCACCACTACATGACGTCTCACCTGTAGCCTAAGTTACTAGCCTTGGAAAGCATGAGGGCTTGAAGGAAGTCTAAGATGGCAACAAGAGCACCACCTTGAAGAAGGGGGGAATGGATAAGTCTGAAGACTCCTGGCAGCACAGACGAACTGATTTTAGCCAAAGAAGAGGGACAGGCTTTGGCCATGCATGTGAGCAAGGTGAGAGATACCTAAAGAGAAGCAAAACATGGTGTGTAAGACTGCAATATCTGTTGGTTACAGAGAGAGTTTACAAAAATCATCAAGAACGCAAAACAATCAGAGAATGATCAGATTTTTTTGTTGTTGTTTTACACAAATTACAAATAAAATCAAATTGTTTTTGTCGTAACGTTAATCACCTGTGATACATGCATGTCACTTTCATCCACCAGAGGAGGAAGTTCAATCAGCACTGGCTCCAGAGCAGCAGTTTTGATGCTGACAGCATGATGGGTGACCAGGGCTGTCAGACATGCCAAAGACCCCAGTTTCAGGGCCCGTAAGTTCTTCCGCAAGAAAGACCCCAACACAGACAAAGTCTCTGGCAGGATGGATGACAAGTCAATCTAGAAAAATACGACTATTTTCATCATTCAAACAAAAAGAAGGGAGATTTTTCTTTTACAAAGAGTTTAACAAACCTTTAACGGGGAAGCAGAGATGAGCGTGATGGTCCTAACAGCTGTCAGTCTAGTTATCTCATTTTTTAATCTCTCCAGAAAGATTGCTAAAACTCCCTGGAGCTCGGCTCCCAGGTGGTCACCAAGGTGACACACCATATTCCCCATGCAGGAAATAGCTCTCTCCTTCACTTCCTGGTCAATGTCTGTTGCTTTGAGTCTCTTCATTGTTGCGCAAAAAACCTGAGGGAGAGAAGATGTTATGAGGAACAGGTGATAAAATAAAACACATCTGGATCTCAATAACTGGTAATCCAAGAAAAATAAGTGGAAGAACATGAACAGGAACAGAGTATAAACTGGTTATAAAAGTAAAACAACAACAGTTATAATGTATTTGCACATTGTTAGAGAAAAGTTTCTGAAGATGCTGAAAGGCCAGCCAGAATAAATCAACATTAGTGTATAATTGTTCTAGTAGCGGGAGGATAAAAAGTTCCAATTCATGCAACCAGGGGCAGATCCGAGATCCGCCCCTGACAAAGCCAGTATGGAGGAGAGTGGGGGCATTTCCCTCCAGAACATCTTGAAAAATAAGAGTCATTTTCCAGCATTTTGGTTATATGTCCTCCCTATGTATGAATGGGTTTTCTCCACCCTCCAAAAACATACATGTTAGGTTTATTGGCTGCGGAAAAATGCTCATAGGAAAGTGTGTGGGGCCCCATGACAGACAACCTAACTAGGGATGGACGGTTCAGAAGATGAATGAATGAGTTCATTCATCTTTACATGTTTTGTCTTCTGAATCGCTTATCCAAGCGGATTTCAGGCGAGAGGCGGGATACACCCCGAACAGGTCGCCAATCTGTTGCAGGGCCACACACAAAGTCAACCATCCACACAGTTAGTATTGTCAGCATACCACTGAAAGCTACATTATTTTTACATGTAATGATGAATTTAGTGGTGTGTTGGAAATAATAACTTTTCATGACAGATGAGAAAAAAGCTTTCATAATCTAAATCTATTTTAAGCAGCACAACAACTTATTCAAAGAACAACTTATTAATCTGTAATTAATCCGTAATATTTAGATTTCCCCATGTACCGTAATATTGTTTGTGTTCAATTTCAAAAGCTGTGGTAAGTCTTTTTTTTTTCTTGTAAGTGGTGGTGCACTTTTTTTTTTTTTGTTGGCTATGTTTGTTGGGGTATTTTTTACCGCTCAATTAAAGTTTCCTCTGGCTGTTCTTAGGTAATCTATACACACTTATTTAGTGTACTTTGCCCATCAGTTCCTCATGTTCAAATCTGAAAGTAAGTTTATTTTAAAATAATAAACCAATAGTAAAAGGTTTAATCAAATTACAAATTAGAAATAAAAATCTCGGAGTACAAATGCTTTAATCTCCTGTTGTGTGTTTATCAAATCTAAATAAACTATCCACCTTCCTCTCTTCATTTGACATCAGAGGGATTAACTGTACTTACAGGAAATAACACATGATCAAACTAAAAGCTCACAAAACAGAAAAAAATCTCTTTGAGTAGGTTTTATACCTCCTTAACAAAAGGTTTAGGGTCAAATCCTCCAGCTGTGTGTGTCCCTCCCTGAGGCCTCATGACTTTGACCAGCTGCTGGGTGACCAGCAGAGCCTCAGACGTGATCTTATAGAAATGATCCTCCACACACGCCAACACCGCAGGCAACAGCACCTGCAGAGAACATCGGGATGAGCACAGGAAGTGTTGCACATCCAGGAATAACTTTTTGTTTTGTTTTAAAAGTACATGTGCAGTAGGATTTCTAAGGGGATACATTTACTGCACATAAGTTAAATCTAATGTTTATTGTTTTGTACTCCCCCCTCTCTTCAGTTTAGACTTATTTATTTGAATCGGTGTGATCTTCTTTAAAGGGGTTTTTTTGCAAAATCAGCGTTTTGGAGTTTACTCTGAAATGGGTTTTAAAGTTGTCTTCTGCAGGGTGTATTTAATGATCGAGATGTTTCAACTTCCATCCGGAAATAATTTTCAATTTGATGTTTGATCAGATGATGGATCTCTCCTGGAAGAATGAGGCATTACACGGACTACAATGTTTGAACATTATTCCCACATCAAAAACAAAACTGAAGTGGTTTTCTTTTTCAATCATTTGAGAAAATTAAGAACTTTCCCGTCTGGTATTCGAAGACCATTTGAAAGTCAGGTTGTTCTTTGTAACAGATTTTGTTCCCACCATGCCTACATTCTAATTTACACACGAAGCGTTAACATGGGGCAAAATATTTTATGAACACCTATGATGCTATGAAAAAAAAATTATTATCCCACAAAAAAGCAGTCTATCTGTCATTAAAGAACTTTTATGCTGCTTTTTAACAAATACAGTATATAAAAGAAAAAATATATAAGAAACAATCATTTTTTTAAATAGTTGCCACAGATCAGAACCTTTGGGGCTTCTGTTACTTTCTTTAAAAAAAAAGGAACAAAACATGTTTTCACTTTTACCTAAATTTAAATTTGTTTCCCTGCGAACAGAGAGGCTTTTTAGGCTGGTATGCCATGTGTGTGCAAGATTAAACAAACATTTACTGATTACAACTTTGTCTAATTTGTGTGTTATTTTAAATATTTTGTTGGCAAATCAAACTAGTTCACAATTATAGAAGCCTTGCAAATGCCATAAAATTCATCTGCTTCTTTTTTAACGTAAGCCAAAGATTTAGATGTCTGAGGAACCTGAATGTGTGGCTGAAATGCTTGCGGTGGGTGAGAAAGGAGGAGAACATGGAAGAAGGAGAGGGCATCAATCCTCAAGGTGGATGAGGTGGACTTGTCTGTTAGAGAGTAGACAATTCCTGGCAGAAGGACAGATGGAAAAGCAGGAAAAAGAAACAATAGAAGGAGGAAAACAAAAACATAAATCATTATTTTTCCGAATGAAAAGTAGAATTTTTAAGTGAAGAAAACTTAGCAAAGATTGGCTAAACTTCATCATCTGGCACATCAGGAAAGTATTTTAGGATTTGTGTGTGTTTACCAGGTATTAAAGCAGGTATGTGCTCCTCCAAAGCTCCTGGTACAGTGTGAGCCAGTTCAGTGAGAAGACAAAAACAGCCTTGTCGAGATTTAATGCTCTTTTCCTTGAGCTGTCTGTGGAGAGCCTTCACAATAACTGGGACCTGGGCTCAGAATTAAAAAATATGTCACAGTCAAAAATTTAACCTCCTAATTTAAAAAAAAAACATTTATTAGATTGATTCTTCAAAACTTTTAAAAACAAAATAGCATCAAAATTTCCTACTTGTTTCTTCAGCAATAAAACTGAAGGTTCCTCCTCTTCCCTCTTCACTCCCAAATCCGAACCTGCTGTGATGAGGCTGTATTGACTTGAACCTGTGCGAGTTTGTTTCAGCAGAGTTGAAAATGCTGCAAAGACGTCGGCCCTCACGTTCTCCTCTCGTTCTTTGAATCGAGTCATCAGAGCAGGGCAGACGGAGGAGTAAAAAGACAGGAGGAGGTCACGGCGGGTGTTGATTAATGCCTCCAGGCACTTGATGGCAGAGCGGCGCACCTTCCAGCTCATATCGTCATCATCACTGTACTCATCATCTGATTCTGCAAACAAGATTTTGCATCTAAATTCATCTCTCTTGTATTCCAATGCTTACATGGTGCTAATCTAAATATTAACTCAGAGACAATGTTTACTAAAGGGATTGATTGCCTACGCATATTAACTTCAGAGATTGTAACATCTTCTACAATGGAAAACAGTAATGTGTTCTTTAAAAGTCCAGAGCGGACAGAGTAGTCCATCCAAACAGCCCATCCAAAATAGAACTTTAGGATAGCATTTCCTTTTAGCAATTTTGTTCAGCTTTTATGTTTTTATCCAAACTGAATTAGAACTAACACACATTTAAAAAAAACTAGCCCAACAAACCTTCATCCATTCCATCCTCTATGTCCATGCTATCTTCCTCTTCTTCTCCATCATCGTAGTTGTAGTTTGGGTCAAAAGTCATAAACTTAAGGCAGAGTTGTGTCACCGTGGAAACATGGGGAGAAATCTCTTTGGGACATCTGATTAGTAACAATGAGTGAATGAAAAAGAAAATATGATGTGCGCTTCTGTTTAAATAAATCTTTTACTCATTACACAAATTTTACATTTGTAATACAGTATAAAAACTTAACTCTACCTTAAATTTAGCTTTCTAAGATTAGCTTCACTAATTTCAAAGTGAAGCTGTTGAAATTAAAGTGAGTTAAATTTCTAAAAAGCAATTGTTATATTTCTGTTCTGTTCCATCGTCTTCCGCTTATCCGGGGCCGGGTCGCAGGGGCAAAAGCCTCATACGGGAAGCCCAGGCTTCTCTCACCCCAGCTGCATCCTACAGCTCACCCGGAAGGATCCCGAGTCATCCCCGGCCAGCTGTGAGACATAGTCTCTCCAGCCGGACCAGGGATTGCCTCTGGACCTGGGTCTGCCGCTTGGTCTCCTCCCTGTGGGAGGGTGGGACGTGCCCTAAACGTCACCACCGAAAGATTGAGATAAGGTAACTATAACTATTTGTTATAGCTATTTTATGTAGCTGCATATCAGTACATACCTGCGTATGAAGGCCTCAAAAGCCTGGAAACAGTACTCTCTCAGTTCATCATCTTCTACACTGGTAAACTTCACCACCATGGGTATCACTTTCTCTAAATGTTCACCTACACAAGAACAAAAAAAAAATATTAAGCTAATGTGAGGTTGCTTATCATGTAGAAATAGTGTAGTTTTTTGTTTTTCTCCTTTCATAATTCTATAAATCTTTTTTTAAGGTAAGTTAGTACATACTTTGCTTTTACACTGCTTTTACACTGGATAGCGCTGATCCACAAATGGTGGATCAGCGCTAGAGCGCTCACCAGCGAACCGGAAGTTCGCGGGTTTGATTCTCATCGAGACCACCGTATAGGGTCCTTGGAGAAGACACCTAACCCCCGCTTCTCCCACCATTCGAAGGGCAGCCTGCTGCGGTGTAAGGAGTGCAGCACACAAATTTCCACGGTGAGGGATGAATAGAGTAATTCATTTATTTTATTTATTTATTTATTTACATGTGTGGGAACATATGATTCCAGATTACGTTTATCTAATATCAGGAGGAATAGTTCCTTTTTAGTAGAAATTGGGTCCAAATATTTGATGTTGCAAGTCAGCCACTTTTCATAGAATTGAACTAGTTGTCTTTACATGATTTCATCACAGCAATATGGATGGAAAGATTCTTCCTGAGAGATGACATATGGAGCTCTGCCGCTCCGTTGTAACAAAATGAACCAAAATACCGGCAGGTGTTTTGGGCATTATGTTAGGATGGGTATCTCTACCAGGCACTTCCCACTAAAGGATGTTTGAGGAAGACCTGGATTAAGGTGAAATGACTCTGTTTCACAGCAGAACACTTCTGGAATCCCTTCTGATGAGCTGAAAGAAATAAGCTGGGGTATGAAAGTCCTGCATCTTACACAAGCGGAAATTGAACAAAGAAACATCAAATCTCACCAACTCGATGACCACCCTGTCGGCTAACAGTTGCCAGGCACTGCACATAGGTCCTTGTCATCGATGCAGGTGGTGCTTTGCCCAACTCTGTCAGCAGGTGTTCAGTTAGTTGTGAGAAAAGGCCAGGGCTGCAGCAGGGAACCAGGTGACCAAGGGCCAAAATGGAGCGCTTCCTGACCGCCATTCTGGGACTGGTCAACTGGTGGAGCACAGAAATGGAAAGATTACCTGTTTATTTTTACCAAGGCACTTTTTTGGTGAAGGTTCGCACATAAAACATTCCTGTATTTCAATCAGCATGGTTGTTTAAGTGCTCCTTACCTGAGGCAACAAGCTGGAGAGCAAAGAGCTGTGAAAACTGACCAACGCCCCGCTCAGCCTACAGGCAAAAAATACGCAGGCATAATTTAAAGCATGATGAGAAAACCGCTTGTCCAATATTTTCTTTTCTGTCATTTGGCTTTTCGCTTTAAGTGGCGTCACAGCAAATCTGTTTCATCTGTCTCTTGCTTTCTTTTCTGACTTACCTACAGCTTCATGACTGTGCCTTCACTTTCATTTAAACAGGAGCTATCCCACTTGACACTTTCTCCACTGCACATGCTTCTTCACTGCGGTTTCACAGTTTGTTTTGTCCTGGGCAAATCACATTAACTACTAAAAACCCATCACCTTCACCGCCTCTTCACTGACGATCTTCACTCTTTTACTTGGGTTCCTTTCATTCACACCCAGCGACTCTACCTTGCTGAAGCTAACCTCCAGGCCAAACTTTCACATCTCCAGCTTCACCTCCACTCTCACAATCATGTGTGTAGGCACAACAGTTTGTGGAGATCCCTGTCTTACCTTGTCTATTAGACAGTACATCACCATACCAAAAAAGAAAAGACTCATAGTAGGTTTCTAATCCAGTCCTACCTTCACTTTGAACTCCTCTGTCACACCTACAGCACACCTCTCCACTATCTTAGAGTCTGCATACATTTTCTTTCTACCTCTGTCAGCATTGAAAGCGCTGTACATATATTCATACTTGATGGTAAAAACTGCCATTTAAGGTGCTAAACACAAACAGGAGCAAGTAGGGATTCTGCGTCGTGCTCAGAGACACCATGGCTTGAGCTTTGGGAAGGGATCAAACCTGCAACCCTGTAACTGCAGAACGCTTGCTTTACCCACTGTGCCATCCTTCCCCCTACAATATTACAGTTACTCACTGGGCATCCTGTCATGAGCTTTCTTCAGATCATTAAAGACAATGTCAACCCCTCTGACCTTCGCTGTACTTCTCTGTCAACATCCTCAAAGCAAATACCTCATTTGGAGAGGGTTTTTGCATTAAATTACAGTATGTCTTTCAATAAAAATAATTTCAGGTATCCAACCGTCTAAATCTCCAAAGACAAAATTGTGTTTACCTTCCCAACATGTCTGACAGGATGTCCAGGGCCTCCAACTGCACAGAGACATCTTCTTGTTTTCCCAAAGCACCAATCAGCTGGGAGGTGATCTTCTTACACACGCCGACCGTCAGAGTCAAACCTACCAAACCAAGAAGGAAGAAGAACCCGGGAGAAGATGTAAAAAGAAACATCCAACTTTAAAATCAAACAAAAATGTAAAATACACACACAAATTGTTCATGCATGAACATTGTTCATATATGAACTCCATCGCCTTGGGATCCTCCCGGGTAGTAATTTTTACTTGTTACTATTGACTATTACTATTGACCCATAGCCATTATTTAAACTGTGATATTTTTTCAGTCAGAAACTGATTTTGCTGATAATGTGACAGCTGAGACAAGAACTGTCCCTCACCTGAGGAAGTCAGTGGCAGCTCAGAAATCACAGCCTTCAGTCCCATGCTGGAAATGTCCCTCAGCTGCTCTTTGTCTGATGTCATGTTCGAACAAAGTGTGTCCACCAAAGCTTCAACCTGAGGCTCTTTTACCTTGCTCACCAGAGGTGCCAGACTAAAAATCATAAACACAATGGAGTCCAATAAACTTGTATGTTTTGCAGTAAAAACTACCTATACATTTTATAAGTGAAAGGCTTCTTTAACCATTTTAAATGCAAGTTTTTTACCATTTCACAGCCAGGTTTTGCACCTCTCCATTCTTGTCCTCCAGCAGTCTGAGAAGCATGCTGACCACTTTCCTCTCGCTGTCCTCATCCAGCTTAATGCTGTCCTTCTGCAGTTCCAGCATCAAGTCATTTGTAGCCATGAACCTGCACATTCACACATGCAACATACCAAATAGAAACAATAAGAAAGAAAAACAAATTCAGAGTAAAAAATTTAGATTTTGTGCAAAGAAAGTGTTTAATGTGACAAAAGGTAAAAAAAAAAAAAAAATCAAGTTAGGAAAGTGCAAAAGTTCTTTAGGGAAGGAAATTTATGCATTACACCTGAGATCAGAGCTTATTAAATAGTTCTGTTTGTTCTGTCGTCTTCTGCTTATTCCGGGGAAACAGCCTCAGACCTGAAACCCTTCTCTCATCCTGGCTGCATCCTCCAGCTCACGTGGGAGGATCCCGAGGCATTCCTCAGCCAGCTGTGAGACATAGTCCCTCCATCAGGTCAGGGGTCTACCTCTAAGTCTCCTCTTGGTGGAATGCGGCTGAAACGCCTCACCAGCAAGGCATTCAGAAGGCATCCTAAATTAGATGCCCAAACCACCCCATCTAGCTCCTCTCAACCCGGCAGAGCAACAGCTCTACTCCGAGCTCCTCCTGGATGGCAGAGCTCCTCAAACATTCCTCACCCTTTTCAATCTGTATCCTTTTCAATTAATCTGTTCCTACCTTGGAGTTTTATTTTAATCAATAGTTTATTATTGTAAATGTTTTTGATGTAGGCTAACATGTTTTATTTTGTTATTTCATACCATCTACCTGCTCAATATAAGTGTAATTTGTCTACTTGACTTCAATCTGTTTCATAAATGGATATGCATACAAAGAGATTTTTAAAAGTGATTATTAAAAGTTGGGATGACATATTCCTTTTTATGCTATTTCACCCCTACTCTGGTCCATTTAAAGACTGAATTAATAGAAATCAGTATATGGAATATCTGTGAAAGTCCATTTCTTTTTGAAACACACCATTGTGTGGAAACAGGACACACATGTCCACTGACGGGACCCAGACATGACAGACATTAAAAAATGTCATCTCACTGTAACAGCTGCTGCATGCTGTACCTGAAATCTTTGTCTGTAGATGTCATTTTCTCCAATAAGTTGGAGATGTGGTAGGACACGGCCGACATCGATGAAGTTTGCTGGAAAACACTTGCAGAAACTGTTTTGATTTGGGTTTTTAAAAAAGTTTTGAAGCTGGATCCTCAGTTTAATCTGACAACATGGCAGAGTGGTGGACAGAGAAGAGGGTCAGAAGAACATGACACTTCAGTTATATTTAGATCAGCGTTTCTCAACTGGTGTTCCGCGGCACGCTACCGTAAAAAATTATATTATTTCACCTAATACGTCAATCGCGATTAACCGGTAGCACCCAACGATTGTTTTGGTCAATGTTGTAGTGTTTCTGTTGAGAAAAATGGATTAATGAGTTTTATTTCTCAATATGGCATTTTCTTTTTTTATTTACAGACAGACATAGATTGTTTACTGTAACCATAGCAACCCACTCCAGATTTTTTCAGAATAAAAAAATGTCCCTGGCTCCAAAAACGTTGAAAAAAGCTGATTTAGATACATGCTGACGGGTCATTAGTGACACTATGTGGACAATCGATGTACTGCAGCTTTACTATCACCAATGACAGAATAGTTTGTTTACTAGTAAAAAATATATATATATATATATATATATTATTTTTATAGATAGGAAAAAAGTTCCCTTATAATTAAAAAAATATTTTTTATATATAATTTTTGAATATAAGATATAATATTTATAAGACATAAACTGTATTTCTGGATGATCTTATGGTTTTCTATAGCAAAAAAAAATAAGGACTCTATTTTGTCAAACTGTCAGCAGAAATATCCAATTTAATCGTTACTTATCATCTTAAAAATGATGACAAAGTGATTTAACACAAACCAGTAATTTAAAAAATCCACCCTGGGCTGCCCGTTTGAGGCTATTGCCCCCGCGACCCGACCCCGGAACAAGCGAAGATGACGGAACGGAACTGTTCATCATGATCATATATTTTGTTTTAGTTTTGGACTCATTTTGAAACAATAAAAAAAGAGATAACTATGATTTAGGTGTAAGATCTCCTTTACATGACAGTATGTGTACAAAATAAAAGATTGTTGGGTTTGGGGCTTTTTTTTTTCGCAGTTTTTGTACTGTTTCAATTATTTTAGTGTCCACGGAACAAATTTGCCCCTTTCTTGTTTCAGTCGGTAGAATTGAGGTGAGACCTTGTGGAAGCGGTTTGTTGCCACGTCGGAATAGTAAAATAATCGGATTGAACTTTTTTAAAACAAAATAAAACGTTTTAGATTTACATCTCACCATGGTAAGACCATTTAAAACTAATTTTAACATTTGGATCATTTTTATTTAAACAATGTTAATGTTTAATCCTTATCTGAACTGCTGACGTTAGCATGCTAACAGAGATGCTAACATTAGCCCCAAAACACAACATGTCATTTTATTCTTAAAATTCTCTAACTTGTTCATTGCAGCTGTCTGTAACCAATACAGTGGATACCTCTCACGAGGATATGATCGTAAGTATTGTGGAGGGATCCATTTTAATTTATTTATAGATTATCTGATGCTTAAAGCCAATGTTAGGGTGGTACACTTACCAATTCTGTTTTTTAAAAGTAAGTTTTTCTATTATTTTCTGTCTCTGCTGCATTTTCATTGGTTATTTTTGACTATTTTGTAACTGTTAGAAATCAGGTAAATAATCTAAAAGCCAGATCTGTTCACAACTTCATCTCTAAGTGTGTTTTGAGATTCCTGACAGATTAGATTACAATAAAACTTGGTTGTATTCATATTTATTCACTTGTAAGAAGAAGAAAAAATCCTGACACAAATTAGCACATTAAAGTTTGGAAGATAGTTGTTTTTGGGTTTTTTGTCAAATGTCTTGGCAAGAAATTCACACTCAAATGATGATAGAGTAACAGATTACTTTGCACCATGTAGTTCATCAGCTTTTATTACATTTATCGCCTTTATGTACATTCTGTCTGTACTACTTGTTAAGATTTTAAATGGGATCAATAGTTTCATTCCTTACTTTGACATTATTCCTCTTTTTTCCTTATTCCCTTTTGTAAATTTATGATTCGTCCTTTATTACTTGTAATATTTCTTTATTTCATGATTACTGCATTGCTGTTAGACACATTTAGAAATTAATCAACTACTTCTGATTTTGATTACATGTTGATGAGAAAATAAGAAATATCCAACCACTTATACACATTGATTCAGTCAATATTTGTTTTACGTTTTTTGTTTTAATGTCTTTTTCATTGTTATCTATTTCTTTTTTGTTTTATCAGCACGATGCCCAAATGGACTATTATGGGACTCGACTTGCCACCTGTTCTTCTGACCGGACTGTCAAGATCTTTGATGTTAGAAATGGAGGACAGATATTGGTGGCAGATCTCAGAGGGTAAGAAACCACAGTTAAGCCTTAGGTCTGATGGGGAAGTTCGGGCATCTGGTTAGGATTTCTCCTTAATACCTCGCTGGTGAACAGTTCTGAACATGTCCCACCAGGGGAGACTCAGAGGCAGACCTCGGACCTGCTGGAGAGACTATTTCTCACAGTTGGCCGAGGAACGCCTTGGGATCCTAGCAGGTGAGCTGGTGGATGCAACCAGGATGAGAGAAGCCTGGTTCCCTGTCAGAGGGAGTTTATCAGACCTGTTGTCCTGTCGAGATGTGCAGCTTGGCGCCTCTGCATATTCCCTTGATGCATCCGAACTCCGCCCTATGATATAATCCCTGTCGAACTGAGCTTTTGTTTTGGATGCGGGTTGGGTTTAGGCTTGAATAAGGTCAGTGGTTAATGTTAGAGTAATTGCAGGTTTTGGTGTAGATAAACATTATGTGTCAGTAAATTGAAGAAGGATCACATACAACAAGGGTGTGCAACAGAGTGGGGCGGAGTTTGATTGCATCATAGAAGTTTAGTTGTGTCATGGTTATGCGCAGAATCGACCAGTCACAGATCTCTTGAGAAGACCGCAGATCTCAATGGAACACCGGTCCTATATACGCGGAAGATGACCAGAAAATTGTTTTCATAAATCAAAAATGTTTTTTTTATAACACCACTTTTGTAAAATATTCTATAGTTTCAGTTTTTTTTAATTAGACAATTATTAAAATGGCAAACTGGCATAATTTCAAGAGCATCTTTTTTCTGTGACCTATTAAAGTTTACTGTTACTAGTGTTTGTCAGATTTGCCATAAATTGGTGTTTGATGAAAATGTGTGTGTGTATTTTGTAGTCATGAGGGTCCAGTGTGGCAGGTTGCGTGGGCTCACCCAATGTTCGGCAACATCGTGGCTTCCTGTTCTTATGATCGCAAGGTCGTCATCTGGAAAGAGGAGAATGCAACTTGGGACAAGATGTATGAGTACACTGGACATGAGTCATCTGGTCAGTGATTTAACTCATTAATGAGAGTTTAAAATTAAAATATTGTTTTTTCTAATGATCCCTGTGGCTCTCAGATGATGATGTTCAAGTTCTCTTTTTTTGTTTTTATTAAATGATCTTCATTTATTTTGTTTCTTGATTATGCTGTTTGTGCCAAGTTCTCAAAGAATTGTTAGAAATAGGATAGTAAAGCTGTTGTTGATTACTACTAAGATATGTCTGGAGTTGTAAACTAACGTGTAGAATCACCCTGAGCCATCTAATTTGTTGATTTAGACATTAGTTAAGGAAACGGATCAATTTGTTATAAAATATTTTTAAAGCTGTTTTTACAGACATGTATTGTGTTGTTAACTCTTCTCCTGCGTCTACAGTGAACTCCGTCTGCTGGGGGCCCTATGAATTTGGTCTAATCCTAGCCTGCGGCAGCTCCGATGGAGCAATTTCCCTGCTCACATTTACCGGAGATCAACAGTGGGACGTGAAGAAAATCAGCAATGCACACACTGTGAGCTTTTAAGTCTTGTGTGTGTTTGTCTATCAAAGCTAAGGCACTCAGCTTTTTGCTCTGTTTGTTTGCTCCAGATTGGCTGTAATGCTGTGAGCTGGGCTCCTCCTGTGATTCCAGGGAGTCTAATAGATCAGCCATCAGGACAGAAACCAAACTATTTCAAACGCTTTGTCTCTGGAGGATGTGACAATCTGGTAAAATTGTGGAAGTAAGTCATTTATCAGGAAACATTTGATATCTATTTACTTGGATACATACAATGCAGTAACAAAAGTCAAAGGGTACTTTTAAAAAGATTTTCTGCTCAGTTTTTGACGATGTGAAACAGTTATTGATCTATAAATAAGGTAGCGGCAGTTTTAGAAGAAAACATTATCATGAGCAAATCTTAGTAGCTCATATGTGATTAACAGTCATAAATAGCAACCAATAAAAGCTGTTGGGTGTTTTAAATATACTTTAAGAGCCTTTTTTTTTCATTTACTAAATTTCCAGCCTCAACAAATATTAGAAAAAAATACATGTTTAGATGTGAAACAATTCAAATATTGTTTAAATGTTTCATTTAATATAGGGGCACATCCTGCAGACAATCTGTCATTAATAACTTGTGTTCTTTTTCTGCTTCAGAGAAGAAGACGGTCAGTGGAAGGAGGACCAGAAGCTGGAGGCACATAGTGATTGGGTGAGAGATGTTGGCTGGGCTCCTTCTATTGGTCTTCCCACTAGCACTATCGCCAGCTGCTCCCAGGTGAGACGCGCTGACTTATAAAGGTTCATATACTAACTTTTTTTTTTCTTCAAAATTAGGCTTATTTATTTTAACCCTCTCTTCTATTTTGCATCAGTTTTTTTTTCACTTCAACATGAAATAAATTGTCAACGTTTTTTTTTTTTTTGCTTATTGCTCATTTCATTTTGTGCACCCCTAGATGGAGCCAGAGAAAAATTCACTATTGTAATCTGTTTTAACTAAGATATAAAATTGTTGTTTTTCTTACCTGCTGAACTGTTAAGCGAATAAACAGCTTAAATATTCGAATCAATAAGTAGGTAAAAGTTGGGGTTTTTTTTCTTTTTCAGGATGGACGTGTGTTCATTTGGACATGTGATGACCCTGCAGGCAACACATGGACAGCTAAATTGCTCCATAAGTTCAACGATGTGGTCTGGCATGTCAGCTGGTCCATCACTGGAAACATCCTGGCGGTTTCTGGTGGAGACAACAAGGTAAGTAAAATTTATATCTAGTCAGGCTGCCTTTCTATTCAAACAAAATAAATAACACCAACATATTCAGTATACATTTTTGGGGGATCTGCACCTGCACTTATAGAAAGGATTTATTAAGGACTTTTTAAACTCTGATAGACTGTTAATCTCTTTGTCACATAATAATAATTCAATTTATACAATCTATTTAACTTGGGATCTTTACTTTTAGGTGACGCTTTGGAAGGAATCGATGGATGGTCTGTGGGCTTGTATAAGTGATGTTAGCAAAGGGCAGGGTGCTGTCTCCACCATCACAGATACACAGCAAAGTGAGCAGTGACGCACACCATACTGTGTTTTTTGACCCCAAACGGAGGACCTCAACCTTTTAAGATGGATGATAAGGACATTTGGACTAAAACCTAAAGGATGTCTACAGTGAGCGTGCTCAGTTGGCAACCCGCCCCGCCCTCCTTCTTTTGGATGTCTGTTCAAATTCACATATTTGAGGATATTCTCCAGTTTCAAAATTTGAAGGAAACCCCCGAAGTAAAAAAAAAAAAAAGATCTGTATTTTGGGTTTTTTCTTGTAATCATGTTTTTCTCAAAAACACTCCATTACTTCGATTCCATTAGTTTTGAGATTTACTGGGTCACAATCACTGGTCTTAAATGAAACATTGTTCATCCTAATTTTGCTCTAGTTTTTCATCATACATTGTTGCATCTAAACATTCCACCAGTGCAGACAGCTCAAGCATCCCCGTGGCGACCGTCCCTCAACTTTCAAACTTCTTTTTTGCAAAGAAGCTCAGTTTATTAAATTTCCACCATTTATGAGAAATAAATTGAAATGACCTGGGAATTTTTTTTCTTCCAAAAAGCTAATTATAGACCTGCTTTATTTAATGTGGTAAAGCTGAAATGAAAGCAGACATCCCTGAATGAAAGAGTTGGATGTTTTTTTATGTAAAATCAGAAAACATACATTTGATTTTCATATTTGATGTAGTTAAATAACTGTTAATAATAAAAAAAACTGTTTCTCTGAATGTTTTCTTTTGTCAAATTAAACAAGACTGGTTAAAAAATGTTAGTTCGATCATCAATAAAAAAAATTATGTCTGCAGGATTTGAAAACATCTAATCTGGCTTCATATTAATTGGCTGGTCGTATAACTGCATTTAAACTTGCCACATGTGTGCATCTACAAGCTGCATATCTTTTCAAAGTCTTAAAAAGAAGATTTTATTTCAATGAATAAAAATAAAAACACTTGTCTGGATTTCCCAGAGCTTCTGAAAATTGACCGATCCTCTTTGATGTTGAAAAAAGAAATCTTAAGAGGGAAAAAAAATCCTCAGTGGAGCTCTTTCTGTCCTAAAAGTCAAAAAGTGCATTTCTGTAGTATCGATGAATAATTGAGAGTAATTCAATACATTTTATTGTCATAAAAATAATGACACTAAAACAACAGAAATAGCGTGGTTCCTTTTTTTTATTTTTTACAATAATTTATTTTAAATGATGTCATTTGGTGTCGTGAGAAGAGTGGGAGGACTGATGGATGTATGAATTGTAAATTCTTCATTATGACTTCATACATTGATATGATTCTGATTTGTAAGCAACTGTTCAAACTGTAAAACTTTAATGGTTTTGGCTCGTCTCATCACAGATTAAATGAGAATCAGCTCCGCTAGCGTGTCAATTTTATCTTTTGAGCTGAACTCAAACAGGATCTGACACGCACGGACAGTTAATTACCAGAAACTGTAAAAGAATGTAGTGGTGAAATTGCAAGCCGCCTCACCTCTCTGCAGTTTCTGTTTTATTGGTTACATCACATAAAAATTCAGTTTTTATTTACTACAAGTCTAACAATTATTCCTTATGTAGTTAGAACACAAAAATAATTAATGCTTTTGTTCAGATTTCTTATTATCTGGGGCCAGATCGCGGGGGCAACAGCCTCAGAAGGGAAGTCCAGGCTATTCTCACCCCATCTGCATCCTCCAGCTCACGCGGGACGATCCCGAGGTGATCCCGGCAAGCTGTGAGACATAGTCTCTCCAGCCGGTCTAGGGATTGCCTCTGGATCTCCTCGTGGTGGGACATGCCGGAAACACCTCACCAGCGAGGGGTTCGGAAGGCATCCTAACCAGATCCTCAAACCACCCCATCTGGCTTCTCCCAACCTGGAGGATCAACGGCTCTACTCTGATCTCCTGGATGGCGGAGCTCCTCACTCTATCTCTGAGAGAGAGGCCATCCACCCTGTGGAGGAAGCTCTTTTCGACCGCTTGTCTCTGTGATCTCGTTCTTTCAGTCACTGCCCACATGACCATAGATGCATATTGTAATTCTTAAAATCTGAAAGCAAGAAATTCCGGTAGTGTTGTGTAAATGAGCGTATTTGTGGCAACAGCTGCCTTTCTTTTTTTTTTACATCTGCTGTTTTATTTCTTTCATTTCTAGAACCATAATCACTGGAAATCACTATTTCTCAATCAGAAAGTAAAAATAAAGCAGTGCAAGAACTTTGATAAATGTGTCAAACTAGTTAAAGTTGACCTCATTTAGTCTGATAGAAAATTGAAAATGATCATTTAGAGGATGAAGTTTTTTACTTGTAATACAACAATTACTACAAATAAGAATGACTTCAAACTTATTACAAAGAAGCCTGGACACTAATCAAGTGTTAAAATGAAGTGTTCACTCAGTTTAAAACCACTGCAAGGAAAGAAAAAGTTAATACGCAACATCTAAGTCAAATTTTTCATAAGTTTCACCCTTTTTATGAGAAGTCAACTTCATCAACAGAACATTCTTCAGAACTGGGAAAGCTTTTGGCTTTCAAATAACATGCAAGAACTTGTCAAAGCTTCTATTCTCCTCCCAAAAAAACAAAAAGGAGAGATGACCTGATGTGTCTAATGTCCATCCTGGCTCACTTGTTTAATAAAAAATAATGCTACGGATTGGTTTTGTCACCCTTTGAGATGGATTTGCATGTAAAAAATAGCACATATTTAATTTGTCTCATGTTAAACGTTTGGCTTAATGGTTTTAAACACTGAAAACCATGTTTGCACTATGACCTGTATAGAGCAACCTCCTCTTGCACTATGCAGGTGAGGGACTAGTGAAACTGGAGATCTTCTAGTAAACACATGTGAAAGTGGAACCTTGCCCAAAACTACGCTGCACTGTGAGGGCAGGGAGGAGGTTTGTTTAAAAAGATAAGCAGGATGGTTTAGAGACACTCCTATACTTCTTGGATCTACTGAAGGTGGGATTTCTCTCTGGATCACCCTGGGTTGTTTTCACTGGTGAGAGAAGACTCTTACTCCTTTATTACTAACATGATCTACATTTCTCTCTTCGTAATCTTGAAATCTTGTTAAATAGTTTTACAGGAGGAGTTGTAGATTATCAGACAGGAAGTGTTTATAGCTTGTATTTGAATGTCTGTGGCCAGGGCAGACACTTCCTGCCTGTGTGACAGTGCCTGTGTGACAGTGCCTGTGTGTGTTGCAGTGCAGTCTCTTTGTTTGTACTTTTTCCACTTTACACATTTCAGCTAAACTGGTGAGGAACTTTTTTTTCTTTTTGCAGCATTCAACAAATTAAGCTAAATTAAAAAATTAAATGTCATAAGTTAGTATTTTAATATTTCATATTTTAGCTTTCTTTAGTTAAATCAGCTAAAAAAAAGTAGAAAATGTGTTTTTGTTAATGTATTCTATTGAAAGATGTTTCTGTGAGTGTTTTTATTTAAAAAAAGAAAGTACAAGCAGTCATTTGGGCTTAAATTGATGATTACTGATGAAAGATTATTATTCTATCACTGTGTCATTGTTCAACCACTCAACTGCCTGCTGATTGCATTTCTAGTTTTTAATCAGTCAGGGCCAATAGGGAGTCACATACAAAATGTGTTCAACAGTAGATCTGAAACTGTAACCATGCCTAAAATATGCCAAAGAAAAAAAAAGATTTTATTTTCCTGTTTCAACCTGCCTGTCATGCTTGAATAAATATACAAGTTCAAACTCTACAAAAAAAACTGCAGCACAACACATTACTGACTAAGTTTTCTCGATAATTTCTGTTCCTCAAACTTAAAACAGTTTTTCCAGTCCACAATTATTACTTCTTCTAAAATTGTTATGTTATTTGTCTACTGCTTATCATTGTTTCCTCTTTTTCTTTAATAAATTGGAACTATTTTTTGTTACCGCAGTCATAAAAAGAAGTCACAATGAAAGTTGCAGCATTCAACGTTAAGAACCTGGGAATGAAAAAAGTTACAGACAAGGACATCAGCAAGTATCTGGTCAAGGTAGAAAGCTATCATAAATGTACTCTATCTTCTTCTTCTCCTTCCGGCTTTTCCCTTCATGGGTCGCCACAGAAAGTCAGTTTCTTCCATCTAACCCTATCTGCTGCATCCTCTTCGGTCACACCAACTATTTTTTATGTCCTGGTTCACTGCATCCATTACCCTAATCTTTGGTCTTCCTCTTGGCCTGCTGCCTAGTGATTCCAAACCCAGCATCCCCCTCACTCCTCTGCACATGTCCAAACTACTACAGTCTGGCCTCTCTGAGTTTATCTCCAAAACCTCTAACATGATATATACATTTCTAATCCTGTCTGTCCTGGTCACTCCCAGAGACATCCTCAGCATCTTCATCTCTGCTTCCTCCATCTCTGTTTCCTGTCTTTTCCTCAGTGCCAGCATGGCCGGTCTCACCACGGTTTTGTACACTTTTCATTTACATTTCATTTAAACTGAAACTCTTCTAGCACACATCACACCTGATACTTTTCTCCACCTGCTGCCTGCACACGCTTCTTCTCGTTTTCTACACCAAGTATATTCTATATCAAACATATTTGTATGCATGCATATACCTACATGTACAGTATGTGTTAAGCTGCTTAATGAACTAAATTACACAAGTTAACAAACCTAAGGTTACAATATTTAGTTATTTTTAATACAGTAGAGATTAAACTGAGGTTTGATGAACCACTGTCTGACTCTTGTGGTAGAAAACTTAAGATTAAGTAAGATTAATATTCACTTTGAAAACATCTTAGTGACAATGAGTGTCTTTAATTAACTTGATGGTCTGAAACAAGATATCTAACATCCATGGTGTAAGAATCTTGTTCCAAGCTGTTCACACCAACTCCAAGCTGCTTAAGGACAAGCAAAGATACATTTTACAAACTCTATCCAAATAAGGTAGCCTCTGTCCGGCAAGAATACAGGTGCAGATGAGAACATGTTTAGTTTGCTCAGCCCAATAATAAATATTAATAAATTATCAGCCTATTATACATAATGTTCAGCCCAACCAAATTTGCATAGCCTATCAGAATGAGACATCCCGCCTAGCAACAGGGAAGCCCACCCTAACAACGGAGGTCCTTAAAACATGAAGGTTTGGTCAACTTCTGCCATTCAAACTTTGGTTTGCATGAACTTCCGATGCTGCAGCATTTAACTCTTTTTACTTTATTAAATTCTATTTTTCTTTTCTCATTTGTGTGACATCATATTAAGAAAGACTACACTCTTTCCCAGTATCATGACAACGGCATCATGATGACAGTAACAACTAAGCCTAACCACCTGAAACTTTACTGATTTAAAAGTAACAGTAGAAAAAGGATGAGTGTGTATTTTCTTTCTAAATAACTTTGTTCTTGTAAACATTAATCTCTTCAATCATCAGTATTTTCACTGATAAGCTCATTTCTCAATAATAAGAAGGCTAGTATAGGTTATAACTTAAGTTGACATGTTGACAATTTAGAAACAGGTTTAATGTTTTTTATGCTTATCTATTTATAACATATTCCACTGAGGATGCAGGAAACAGGGATGGATGGATGACACTAACTTGCTGTAGCTACACCTACAGAAAAAGAATATTCAAAAGCAATATGAGTTTGATTTTGCATCCATGACATGTCATAAAAGTTTCATTTATAAAAATGTATTTGTTTTTTCAGATCATATCTCGATACAGCATGGTGGTCATTCTGGAGGTGGTGGATAAAAGTGGCAAAGCAATGAAGATGTTACTGGAAAAACTTAACAAAACTAGGTAATTAAAAAAGTAATAATACCGGTAAACACTTTTTTTTTAAAAATGCAACTTCACAAATAGTTCAACCTAAAGGTTACAAAATAATGGTGGAAACAAAATAAACACAATACAGGCATGATGACTGATTAATTTACTGATTAAAGAATTTCTCCCAGTCCAAAGTAACACTCGTTCTCTATTATCTAAGGAAAAATCGACAGCATCCATTTACCATGATTGCCAGCAACCAATTGGGACGACAAACCTACAAGGAGCAGTATGTTTGCTTCTACAGGTAAACATCGCTTTTAAAGCGTTTTATATGTTCTCCTTTCGTTATTTCCCTTCAAGGGTCGCCACAGCAAGTCAGTTTCTTCCATCTAACCCTATCTGCTGCATCTTCTTCGGTCATGCCAACTATCTTCATGTCTTCTTTCACTGTATCCATGAACCTCCTCTTTGGTCTTCCTCTAGGCCTGTTGCCTGGTGGTTCCAAATCCAGCATCCTTGTTCCGATGTACTCTCTCTCTCCTCTGCACATGTCCAAACCATCTCAGTCTAGTGTCTCTGACTTTATCTCGAAAACCTCTAACATGTGTTGTTCCTCTCATTTACTCATTTCTAATCCTGTCCATCCTGGTCACTCCCAGAGAGAACCTCAGCATCTTCATCTCTACTACCTCCATTTCTTTTTCCTGTCTTTTCGTCAGTGTCACTGTCTCTAGAATAAACTGTATAGCTGGTTTCACCACAGTTTTGTACACTTTTCGTTTAATTTTACCTGAAACTCTTCTATCAGACATTAGACCTGATACTTTTCTCCACCCATTCCAGCCTGCCTGTACACGCTTCTTCACCTCTTTTCCTCACTCTCCATAGCTCTGGACTGTTGATCCTAAGGACTTAAAATCTTCCACCTTCTTAATCTCTTCTCTCTATAACTTCACTTTTCTATTTGGATCCCTCTCATTCACACACATGTACTCTGTCTTACTCTCACTAATCTTCATTCCTCTTTTTTCTAGTGCAAACCTCCACTCCTCTCACTACAGATCACATTGTCATCTGCAAACATCATTGTCTATGGAGATTCCTTGGGTTTTATATTTAGAATATAAAGAATTCTGCTTTGAATTAATTTGTGCTAATGGTTCCACAATCTTTTTTTTAATTTCACTGTGTGTGTCTCAGAGAAGACGAGGTGATAGTAAAAGAGTGTTTACAGTATCCAGACAATCAGGTTGGAGATGAAGATGTGTTTGCCAGAGAGCCTTTCATCCTGCGTTTTAACTGCCTTACCACAGGTTTTTATTTTTTTGTGTTTCAGTTTTACAAAAGCATAAATGATAAATAAAACTACATACACAGCCTTTGCATACAAGTAATTATCGAAAGTTTTGTTTTTTCAATACATGTGCGTCACACCAGTTGTGAAAGACCTGGTCTTGATTCCAGTCCACACCAAACCCAAGGATGCCCACAAAGAGCTGGATGAGCTCCATGATGTGGTGGAGTATGTCAGAAAGAAGTGGAAAACTGACGTGAGATTTGCATCAATTTTATTTTAGAGTAATTTGGCAGTTCAAACATTTATCTTGTTTATAACAGTGTCTGAAAAATGAAAATAAACTCAAGTAGCCATAATTAGTCTACGTTCTTTAAAAAAAATGACAAAATAGTTTTTTTCTGAATAAGTTTTTATTATTTTGTTAGAGTACAGAACAAGGTCATTACAAAGAGGGTAAAAACAACCTGAGGGATTTTAACTGATTTAATTTCTTTCATCTGACAGGACATAATGATTTTGGGAGACTTTAATGCAGACGGACAATATCTCTCCCGGAGGAAGAAGGACAGCATCCGTATCTACTCTTCATCATATCATTGGCTGATTGGTGATGAAGTTGACACCACAGCTAGTAACAACAATGATAACACTTACGACAGGTGAAACAAATACTGTACATCCATCATCTAAATATCTTTAAAACTTTCCTGATCATCTATTATTCTGTTCTTATTGTCATGTAATGGAGCTGAGGCCAAAAATATACCCTTGATAGAACAGACAGGCTCAGATGAAGAAAACAAAAACAGATTAATTAGGCTGGTTCTGGAGTAGAAACTGGAGCCAAAACTGGATAGTAAGTCAAGCTTGATACACAGACGATCTGGCAAAGAGTAAGTGAAAAACTGATCCATTTATACTGCAGCAAATGAGTACATGAGTTTCAGGTGTGACTTGTTGCAGCTCCCGGCTGGCTCCGCCCTACTCCACACACATACACACACACACACACACAGACAAACAGGGGGGGCGGAGGGGCAAAACAGTACACAGAAGGACGAGACTACTCCACTGACACTTATTCAATGTAAATTTGTACATATTTTGTAAGGCGTATTAATCTGAAGTGTTCAACCTCTCTGTTATATTATACAAATTTTTAAACAGGATTGTGGTGTTTGGGGATACCATGAAGAAAGCCATCGCGCCCAGATCTGCCAAGTCATTCAACTTCCAGAAAGCATTCAAACTCACTGATGAAGCGGTACAACAGTCTTGTATTTTATAAAGTAAAGCTGTAAACCTTGTTATGATATGTTATAACAATGACATATGATATGTTATTCCAATGGACAGGAAAAAGTGGAATTAATCTATTGAACTTTTTTTGTTCTCCAAGGCTCTCGGTATTAGTGATCATTACCCTGTAGAGGTGACGCTGAAGGCTGGGACAGCAGCCAAGCCAGCAGCAAAGAGGAAGCAACCAGCTGCATCCAAAGTGCCAGCAAAGAGGAGACGTTAGGATGTATTGGTATAAATAAATTTGAACTTTCAACAGAAAGCTATTTGTTAAACTCATTAAACACAGTTTAAAAGTTTCCTTTTCTTTTTACAAATGGGAATGTGGAAATGAGTAAAATCTATTTAATCATCTGATATGTATAGGAATCATTTAGATGTTCGATAAACCACTTTTGAATCTTGTAAAAGTTTTGTGTCTTAAATGTTGACTGAGTTGGCCCAACACAAAGAAACTCATCGACTGGAAAAAGTGTGCTAAGACTTTATCAAAAAAGACCATAAATGGAAGACATAAATAATTTATCTTTAAAGCACACTTATGTGGTGACTGTAATCACTTTAGAGCTTTTTTTTGTATTAATTGGGTTAGCGTTAGGGTTGGGGAATCTTCAAGTGGAAATATTTGCAATAAAAAATGTAAAAAAGTAAATGTGTGGGTAGGTTCTGTCGCAGCCTATTTGGCACTTGGCATTAGTTTATTGGGATTATTTATGAGCATGTATGAATTTTTTAGCATTAAAATACATTTTTCTGTAGGGGTTGTATTCACTGGTTGTAAACTACCAACAACTAGAAAAGTGTTTTTTATTTTGTTTTGCTTGGGTTTATATCAGGTCAACCTATACTGGGACAAATGTGTCATTCATAATAGCTTGGGTAGTTTTTATTAGGACTCCACAGACTTATTAAATCTATTGCATGTATAACAATTATTAGGACTTTTGCTAAATAAAGAAAATAAGACAAAATAAGACAAAGGACAATTGAAATTAATAACATCGGCTAACCTCGGCCTCCTATCCTGTCATCTTCATTTGGGCAGCTGCATCATCAGGTCTAGACACTAGGACAAAGGAAAAACAGGGAGCTCTAGTGATGAGCAATCCTGAGTGTACCTGTTTCCATAAAAGATCAAAGTTGCTAAAATACGCTTTAAAAATGCGTATTTTTAAAGTGTGCTTTAAAATTTTTCTTTTAAAGCACACTTACTGTATGTGATGACTATAACCCCTCTCATTTTTTTCTTTTTTCGTATTAATTGAGTCTTCAAGTGGAAATATTTGCAATAAAAAAAATTAAGTGAGTAGGTTCTGTTGCAGCCGATTTGGCAGTTGGCATCAGTTTATTGGGATTATTCATGAGCATGTTTGAACTTTCTAACATTAAAATACAATTCTTTTGTAGGGATTGTATTTGCTGGTTGTATACTAACAACTACCGGAAGGTTTTTTCATTTTGTTTTGCTTGGGTTTATATCAGGTCAACCTGTACTGGGACAAAGGTGTCTTTCATAACAGCCTGAATAGTTTTTATTAGGACTACACAGACTTATCAAATTTATTGCACGTATAAAAATTATTCAGACTTTTGCTAAATAAAGAAAATAAGACAAAGGACAATTGAAAAAGAAACCAATCTATCAGCTAGGGATTGCGGAGGGTGCCGTAGCCCAAAAACAAATACAAATTTTGGAAAAAATCTCTCAATAAGAGTGATTGCAGGATTGTTGAGGTAATTAAAATTTGTGCTGCAGTTGGTTCGTGGTCTTCACACTTGCTCAACCGAGTTTGAGTGTGGTCATTAATCTCTGCTTATTTTCAACTCTTTTTTTTGCATTTGACAACAGCACATACACATCTGGATGAAGTTAGGATGTTTGTCACAACTTGAGAAAGAGTTTGCAGATCTGGGTTCAGCATTCTCTCCCTAATCACAGACAGCTCATTGGTTAAGGATGAACATGAAGTCATTTCTCTCTAAGCTCCTAAATAACCTTGGCTGATCTGCGTCCACCACTCCTATCAGGTCGTATTCATTTGGGCTGCTGCATCATCAGGTCTACAGATTAGGACAAAGGAAAAACAGGGAGCTCTAGTAGTGAATGAGAGTGTACCTGCTTCCATGAAAGATCAAAGTTGCTAAAATATGAGTAAACTGACAAAAAAAAACTTTCAACTTCACCCTATGGAGGCAAAATTCTTCCCATATGAATCCCCAAAATTGATGTGTAGTCATTTCTGATTCCAAGATGTTAGTTGCGTTAAACACAATGACCATTACCTGTTAGTTCCTCATTTTTTAAACCGCATGTTAATATTTACATATGGCAGTTTATGCTGACAAAGAAAAGAGGAAATTAAAATTATTGGTACGTTTTTAAAAATGGCAAAACAGCTTCACTTTAACATTAAAAAACACATGTAAAGTTATTAGTTGTTTTTTAGGTAAGATTTCTTCTATTGTGACTGAATTCCAATCTTATGAATGTGCAACCAATTAGAAAAACATTTTTAATGACTTGATGAGATGATGCATCCCTTGCTGCTACAAATAGGTGGATTCTAACCTGTGGACCTCTTTGTTCACCTGGGTTAGCTCTTGCTTTGTTAGACACAGTTTTGTTTCGACTGAATACAACTTTATAGGTAACGTTTTTTTCTACCTTTCGCCAAATATGTATGAAAAATTATTCTTACTCAATGTTTTTTGTTATATTTGAAAATGACTGCCGCTGTCAAGTAGTTTTGTGCCAAGCAGGTTCTTGCAGTTAAACTACTTGGCCGAAATATTACAACCATTTTTAGCCTAGAAAAATGACTGAATTTCCGTTCATTAATGACGTGGACAATTAGATTGTTTCCAAGAAAAACTAAAATTTTTGTGAATTGACTAACAAAATATATTATTTGAATGAAACTGGGGGTTTTTGTAGATATAAATAACGAGTACTTCTGTTTCCCCATTTTATATTTCGACTTTCCCGCCACTACATGCCAGAAGCAACACAAAGAGCTACGCCACAACAAGTTTTCTTTGTGCACTTTTCTATTTTTTGGCCTTGAGTTAGCCTCAATTTTTCTCTTTTTGATCTCAATTCAAATCACCAATGTTTTTGTTCTTTGTCCATTCTGGCTTTTTTGTTTTTGTTTTGTTTGTGTATACTCATCGTGACCTTTTTTTCTTCCTGTGCCTATATTGTTGCATACTGTAATTTCCCCATTGTGGGACAAATAAAGGTTTTCTTGAACTTAATTTTTCATAAAGTCAGAGTTGCATGTTTCTCATTAACTTTTTCTTTTTCCCTTCAAGTGAACTCACAATGAAAGTGGCATCCTTCAATGTGAAGCGATTGGGAATTAAAAAAGTGAGCGACGAGGATGTTTGTGAGCATCTCATCAAGGTAATAATTTACTAAATTTAAAACAAATATGTATAAATTTATAGGGAGGACAGCTGAGTTAGGAAGAATATAAGTATTGGAGAATTTATTGAACAATTGTGGTCCAATCAGTGTAAAATTTTAGCTGTCATTGTACTGAACATCTACTCATCCCCTTCCTGGACATCTCCAGGCTGAGGAGCCCCGGTGTTTCCATCAGGATGAAGAACATCTATTGACTTCTTTAGATATTTAGCTGTAGAGTAGAATAAGGTAATATTTAAACAATAATCTGGATCCCCACGAGGTTTCTTATTTTTTCCTCACTGATGGGTTTTTTAGGAGTTTTTCCTCACTGTGAAGGGGAGTCTAAGGGCATAAATGTGCTAGTGTTGTTTAGTTAGCATTTGTTAGGGTTTTTTTTTCCCCTTGCTATGTAGTATTTGTGTTAGTACATTCCTCTTTTACTTGTTTTTTTTCCTCCTGAATCTTTCATGTGAAGCTCATTGAGAGAGAAATTCTGTGATTTTGAATTGAACACTGTGAGAGACAAATAACTCTTCATCAAATAGAAAACTCATTCCACAACCTCATGTACAGTTGTTTTGTTAACGTACAAAACTTTACACCATAATTTCCAAATATTTTTTAACAAATGTTACAGTGTGCCCATTTCCATGGACACGCTTCAGTTTAAATATGGGTTTAATAAAAACAGAGTTACCGGAAAGGATCAGGCTGAAGTTAAAAAAATAAAAATAAGTCCAAGATGACCAACCCTGTTTAAGGAATTGTGCAACAGGATTCCAAGAAAACTAGAATGTGTTCATAGTGTTTCCACTTATACAATTTTGACTTGTCATTTGAGAAAGACACAAAACAGTAAGAGACACAACTCGTTTTTCTAGTCCAACAAAATCAAATAGAAAGACAAAATTCTTAGTTCTGAGTTTTTGTTGTTTTTGGTGGGGTTTTTTTTGCTTTACAATAAGTGACAAAAAAAATGTCTTTTATACCTTTTTAAAGGTGTCTGTGGTGGGATTTCAGTCTTCCAATTTTTTTAAACTTGTTTGACTTGGTTTGAGGACAATGATGAGTCTGGAAGAAGGTGGAAGATTTTAAGTATTTACGATCAACAGTCCAGAGCAACGGATAGTGTGGAAAAGAGGTCAAGAAGCGTATACTGGCAGGGTGGAATGGGTGGAGAAAAGTATCAGGTGTGATGTGTGATAGTAGAGTTTCAGCTAAAATGAAAGGAAAAGTGTACAAAACCGTGGTGAGACCGGCCATGCTGTTTGGTCTGGAAGATGTAGCAGATAGGGTTAGATGTAAGAAACTACTTGTAACTTGCTGTGGCGATCCCTGAAGGGAAATGCCGAAAGAAGAAGAATTATGTACAAATGATGAAACATGAAGAATAAAAAATAATAACAGTGTTTTGCCCCTCCCGCCAGATCATTTCTCAGTACAATGTGGTATTCTTACTGGAGGTGGTGGATCAAAATGGCAAAGCTATGGAGTTGTTGAAGGAAAAACTAAACAGCACTGGGTGAGAAAAATGTTCAGTCATTTTGTCTAACTTTTAAACAGAAAAAAAGGAAAAGACAAGGAGTATCATTTGGACTCATAATTTTTTCTTGACTTTACATCTGAAATTATGACAGGAAGCATACCTATGAGATGATCACAAGTTCCCCTCTTGGACGGGGCACCTACAAAGAGAAGTATGTTTGCTTGTACAGGTAAGAATGTATTTTCTTACTTTTTGTGACAAAATCACAGTATCTTTTTGTTAAATAAATTAGAATACGATATGATGATTCAGCTTTTATCTTGTAAGTGAAGTTTATGTTCTGTCAAACGCCAAATTGTCCAATTTTGAGTTTACTGGTCTGGTACATCCTTGAGTGTCTTTCTTTTTTTTTTTTGATTTGTCAGTTTATCTAAATTGTTAAAAAAAAAATAGAAGCCTGTGTTTTAAATTGTCGAGCTACTGCTCGACAATTTAAAACACAGGCTGTGTGTGTTTTAGAAAGAGTGATGTAGAACTAACAAACAGTATGCAGTATGAAGACAACCAATATGAAGATGAGGATGCCTTTGCCAGGGAACCCATCATCGTTCGCTTTAACTCTCCCACCACAGGTTTGGGTCATTTAGTATGTTTCAAACAAAACAAGATGAGTCTCAAATGCCTTAAATTTGTATCTGGAATTTGGTTGTGTGCATTGTGAATTTAGAGTTCTGTTTTATTCTGTACTTACTTTCTGCACCAGTTGTGAAAGACTTGATTTTTGTTCCAATCCACGTCAACCCAAACGATGCCAAGAAGGAGGTGGATGAGCTTCATGATGTGGTTGAGTTTGTCAAACAGGAATGGAAAACTGATGTGAGTAATATTGTGTTTTTCTAAATACAGAAAAAATACAGCTGTTAGTTGTGATTTTTAAAAAATTTGACAAAAATGTAATATTTGTAGCTTTTTTTATTGAACTATATTCATCACTCAAATGGGGAAATTTCTGTGCTGCATTTCATTGCAGCAGTTAGCCACAGCAGCCATGACAGTACTGTCATGACAGTACTGTCATGGCTGGGGTAGGTGTGTTCCCCAAGGACACTCAGGCATGGGCCCATTGGGAATTGAACCAGCTTCTCCCGGTCCACAGAAGGACATTCTACCACTGAGCTAACACCTCCCCAACTAATTTAGAAGATTAAACATCAAGCTATACAACATAGAACGACTAAAAGTCCATAGAAATTCCCAAAACCTAATTCAGCAAGGTAGTTGGCAAGAGACAGGGTACACCCTGTACATTTCACCACAAAACACACACTACAACCCACACAACACACACTACTTTGGACTATTTTCCAGTGACTAATCAGCCTAACTTGTATGTTTTTTGATGGGTGGAAGGAATCAAGAGAACTTGTAGAGAACCCATTGTATTTTAAATAAATGCTTTCATGAATTTTATTTCTTCGACAGAACATCATGCTTTTAGGGGACTTCAATGCAGCTGGACCTTATCTCTCCCAAAAGGGGAAGAGAAGCTGCCGCATCTGCCGCCCACCTTATTTTTGGCTGATTGGCGACGATGTTGACACTACAGCAAGCAACAAAAATAACTATACTTATGACAGGTAAGAAAGACCACACTTCCCCTTTATTTCTTTGACCCAGAAAATCTGTCCATCGCAAACCTCGACATGTTTTCTATTAAGTATTTCCAAAGCTCCATATAATGTAAAGAATTGTCTGTAAACAGGATTGTGGTGTATGGAGCCACCATGTACAATGCCGTTGTCCCTGGATCTGCCATGGCATTCAACTTTCAGATGGAATTTGGTCTTTCTGATGAAGAAGTGAGATAGATTTCTAATAGCTTGAAGCAGGATAATATATTGTGTGTGGAAAATGTCTAAGTGTTCTGAAGGAAAGAATAAGAGTGCAATTTTCTTTTTCACCAAGGCTCTCAGCATCAGTGACCATTACCCCGTGGAGGTGGAGCTGAAGACTGCAGCAAAAAAAAAGAAAGCAGCAGCTCTCACAAAAACAATGGAGTAGAAGCGTTAAAAAATATATTGATACAAATTCTTGTAATTTTTCTGAAAACATTTTATTGAATGTTTACTTATTTTAATTGGTCAAACAATAAAAAATTTCTGTTTTTTCCAAAATAAAACCTTTGTGTGAACTTTGTGTTAATGAATAAGTGCAGATTTTCCTAATTTTCCTAATTTCAGTTTTGATTTAGTAGAACTGCAGGGCAATGGTTCACATCTTCTTTACATTTCAGACCAATTCTGTGAGTTTGGATTAATTTCAAGAAAGGTCGCAAAAAACTTTAAAACCAAAAGCATCAAATAATGTTTCACTCTTGTTCCCTTAAAAAGTATAAAATGACCATTTCTGTTTTGGAAGTGTGCAGAACAGCAAGCCAGTGATACCTGCTAACAAGAAAAAGGAGGGTAAAACACTTAGAAGACAGCCTGACAGGGTTCAGAAAATGTTGAAGAATTTAAAAATTGAATACAAGCTTTTAAAGTTGGTCAGATTTGTGCAGGTTTTGCCTTACATGAAAATTTATGGAAATTTTTCATACCTTTACAATTTAATGGAGGGATCATGTTATTTTGGTGTAATAAAGATGACCTCTGCTATTGATTAAGGCTTAACAATAATAGCAAACAGATTGCCATCATGCTGAAATGATGCTCAAGGTTACTATGCTCAAACAAAATGAGGTAATGGGGTTTTTGAAACACATCTCTAGTCGTGCAAGCAGTAGCAATGGTGTCATGTTATAAAAGAAGATCTGGTTAAATAGCTTTGAGCAAAACTGTCAAAGTTAAGTAAAAATATATATTAAAAAACATAAACAAACAGCTGTTTGTGTAATCTAAAAGTCATATTTTTTTTATGTGAAATTCCCCTCAAAATTTCCAAACACATTGATGTGGCAGATGACGAATGAGAAGATGTGTTTTTGTTTTAAAGTACAGAATGTAGTCCAGCTGATCTTGAAAGTGAAAACTATCCCTGACATTCTGCCACAAAATCAGAAACACAAGACATCTGATACCAATCCTCTCAAACTGTAGCTTTGTCCTTCCTCTCATGACTCCACCCTGTGGGACATTTAAAAAGTCATGAGCCACCTGAAACTTGTCACTGTGGTAAGACATCCTGTACTCAACTGGTTCCTCTGTTCTACTATTGTTCACCTCTATATCTTTCTCTTATCTTTCTTGTAAAATCCAGCATCTTCTTGATTATTTCCCAAACTCATTTGGCTTTGTTTCACTACCACTGCCTTATTCTTGTGTAACCCCCTTTCTTTCACTCCACCATGAGTCTGAGTCGTACCAAGAGAATCAGCTCCAGTAACTCTGTCCGGAGCAGCAGTGGCAACAAGAGGCTGAGTGGTTTTGGTCCAGGTCAGGGGGGCTTCAGCGGCATTTCTCTGAGCAGCAGTTCTTTGTACGCTGGCACTAACGGGCATCATCATGGTCTGGGACCCTCACTGGCAACCCTGTCGGTCAACAAGAGTCTGCTGGCCCCCCTGAACTTGGAGATTGACCCCAACCTGTCAATGAGCCGAGCCTATGAAAAGGAGCAGATCAAAAGCCTCAACAACCGCTTTGCAAGTTTCATAGATAAGGTAATAGAACTGGAACCAAACAGCTATATTTCTGGGCCTAAAAAAACTAAAATTTTTACGTTAAAAATGCCCAAAAGTTTAATATTATTTTACCTTACTTTGAAAAGAATAGATTCACATTATCATTTCAAGATGTGCTGAAACATTTACAGTATAGCTTTAATTTGATCTCTTTGGATGAAAATGTTCTTGATTTTCATCCACCTATATACATGGTCACACAGGAAAATGTTCAATAATAACATTTTCAAATGGTATCAAATGGTTTAGCTTTAAATAATCCCATTAAAGAGATAGCAAATAAAATTACTCGTTTTTATAGAGATATTTATTCAAATTAATTGATACACATTTGCTTGAAAAACTGAATGTTCTTCAATTTTACCCAGAATTATAATTTAAACCGCTGAAAATGTTCAACGAAAGAGTTATTTTGTATGCACCATCGATTTAAACTTCTTAAAAACTGCAAATTCGAGTTTTTTCAGTTGTACATTTTGTTCCATTTCTCTACCAATGTGTAGAATTTAACCACACAATGACAAAATCCTTTTCATTTAGTCGGACATTAATTTGATGTACAGCAAGTTAGGAAAAAAGGGATGTGATTTTAATTAGTCTTTGCAATTTGTACCCATGCATAATAAATCTCAAACTAACCACAGGCCTATCACTTTTATATGTGTGACAGAGTTAACAACCATTGAGGGATTTGGTTTCTAAATATTTAAGTAGATTGTGGCCATCTTGCAGTTAAAACCACAGCAGATAATAAAAATGTTTTAAAATTGCATTTTATTTCCCAATTTTATGAGTGAGATCTTTTGAAGGTGTGCGCTTATGTTGAACAAAAAAAAATCAAACTGGATTGCACAGTGTATTGGTTAGTCTCATATTTGCAATTTAAACATGTAGAAGTTGGTGAAAAATGCAATTTGCATTCATTTCCCACCGATGGAGTGACCGGCTCAGTGATAACATGGTCATTGATACCCTACTTAGGGAACAGCTCTGCTTTCTCACGGAGTGGGTGACTCTCAGATAATAGAAGCTTTGTTACTGTCTCACATTAGAAAGGATGTAGTGACAGAAATGTCCAGCTTAAAAGGACCTGTTTCCCAAATTTCTGTCATTTCAAACATTTTGTCCTAGTGTAATAAAAAACCATTCAGAGAAATAATATCTAAATATCACTGAGCAATTTAAAGCATTCAGGTTTTGTGGAATTTTGTTTCACAATTAAAAGATCTAAGGTTAGATTTGTGGAGGTAGATAAAACTTGACTGATAGCAAAAGTGTTTCCACAAAGCCATCAAGAGATTGTTCTCTTGATCAGAAATTTAATCAAGAAAAAACATTAAAACAATTTCCAAATCTAACTCAAGTCTTACCTCGGAGTTAAGAATTTTTTGTTTGAGATGTCATCACGACAGTTTTTGCTATTACTAAAAATGTTTGACATTGAAAAAATATGCCAAAAGGGCCAAGCGACATGTACTGTAGATCTAAGCCGATTGAGAGTGGCCAATTACTAAAAAGAGTCAACATTTTTAATATTTTTTCTTCATATTTGAAGAACAACCATGGATGAATAAGCTACTCGTTCTCTTGAAACAAAATCTACATAATATTGGTTCTTGAAATTGGGCAAGATCATTTGGAGAAGTCGTGCATCATAAATCATTACATTTTTTTAAAACAACTGATATGAACAAATGTGAAATTAACATAAAATTCAACTACTGAGGGACGGGAACGAATATATTTATATCAATGTAGACTTTTTACCGGGGTCATGTCTAAATGAAACAATAAAATTTGAAGTAACAAAAACATTATTTTTGTGTTAAATTCCCATTTCAGTTTCTTTCACATTTTTAAGTTTTGCATCCCCAAAAAGAAACCCCGAGCTTTTCAATTTAAACCTCAGTACTCAGGTAGCTTTTGTTGGGAAGAGGTCTGTTTGACTCTCATTAGGAGTTTTTCAGTGAAAACTTTCCAGTTACTGGACATTTCTCCATCTAATTCTCAAAATCTGATGGTTAATGAGACTTTTAATTTAACAAAAGCTTCTTTATCTTGATTTTTTTTGTTACAGTTCAAAGAAAAATTAAATATGAACTCAGGCTTTTACAGTTTTCAGGACATTTTGACCCATCAGATAGTCATCCTGATCACCATGCAGTTAAACCTACTTAGATAACTTTGTTTTTCGTTCAACAGTTTAAAAAAAAATTGAGTTGAGTGAATTACAACTCTGGCTTTGCACTTACTCGAGAAATATAAAACCACTTAGCTCCTAATGAAACATTAAAGAGCTGCCTCCCTCATGCAGAGGGGAAACTTAGTTGGAGGTAAAAAGATAGACAGAGTTTTACTTGTTTGCAAGATGATGACCCAGTTTACACTTGAGTGGAAACTCTGAAAGGTCTCCATTACCATGTAGTGACAATGGTGGTCTGACCATTTGGATAAAACCAAGAATCTAAAACTAAAACAAGAGGAAGTTGAAAATGTTTAAAAGAGAAATCACCTGTGATTTAAATGGTGGTACATCTTGAATGTGTGCTAATGACTGCAGGATATCTGTCTATCTGTCCCATTTCCGTCCTATTTGCTCAGATTGAAACTTGATGAACCAGAAACATGGTGTGGTTGTACCTCAGAGGGAGATGATTGTCCCTCTCACAAAACGTAGGCTTTGTGTTGGTGGGTAAAAACCCGGCTGCAGGCAGGAAACATGAGCTGTGCACAGATACAGCCCCGGAGTACAGTTTGCTGCGGACAATAACTTTATGTAAGGCTGCTGGAATGTTCCTTCCACCTCTGATTATCGAATGACTTTATCAAATAACATGCCAAACTTCCAAAACATATTTTTGTGTCAGTTTATCAAACATAAAATAGTTTATGTTTTTAACAAACTCCAAAAAATGTATTTTAAGGCATACATTGAGAAACATTGGAAGATGGGAAACCAGTATGTTTGACCCACCAATTGTTACAGTAGTGGACATTAGAATCAGAAATGCAGATCTGTTACAAATCTGTTTAAATCTAAACTAACACTTCTGTTCATTTTGAAGAATCGGCCAACACTATGTCTACTTCGGGGAAATAAAATTTGCAAGAAGTTGAAAGAAAAGTTCATTTCCAGTATTAACGATAGTTTTAACACCACATTGGCTACAAAATATAGATTTAGACAATGCTAATTTTATGGGAAACATAATTTTCAATACTTTTTTTTGCCTCCCTTTTGAAATAAATGACTTCAATGACCATTTTTTCCTGTTACATCCAGGTACGCTTCCTGGAGCAGCAGAACAAGATGCTTGAGACAAAACTGGAATTGCTACAGGGGCAGGGGGTCAGTCGATCCAATGTGGAGCCTCTGTTCGAGTCATACATGGCGGGGCTGAGGCGTCAGATGGACCTGGTTACCAATGACAAGATCAAACTGGATGGAGAGCTGAGAAACATGCAGGGACTTGTTGAAGACTACAAACACAAGCAAGTCATTAAATTTGAGCTCCTAATGTGTTCCCTAAATTATCCTTATTATCACGTCTCTTACCCATTGTTCTGTATTCTTTCTGACATAGATACGAGGATGAGATAAACAAGAGAAACAACCTGGAGAATGACTTTGTTATCCTGAAGAAGGTCAGTACACACAAGTTCATTCAGCTGTACAGGTGTGGTCTGTAAGACGAACTAGTTTATTGTTCTTTTTTTTTATATTAGGCTTTATTCTCTTGAGATCAAATCCTGATAAAATCCCTGAAAGAATTGAAACTGTTTGGTTTGCTTTGAAGTATAAACCAACAAGTCATTTATCTTTCAACCTCCTGTGTCTAGTTTTATTATTCTTATTTGGAACGTTTTACTGTCATGTTTACTTTTGCAACTCAGTTGTTGCCTAAAAGATGCTCTGACACAAAGTCCTCTAAATAAAAATGGACATTGTTTTAGTGTACATTTTGTTCCAAAAATATTGAACTTGATCTTTTTTCTTTACTTTTTTCTTAAACAAGTTATGAAAAGAAATTATTTAATGAAGCTTTTTTGTTTCTGGTTCTTTTAGATTGTTCCAAAATTTTTCAAGCATTATCACTGAACTACACAAAAGCATTGATGATAATTTGTGTATAGTCGATCAACACTTTTGGAAGTCAGTTTAGTTAAGGCTTCTTAAAAAAAGTGCATGGTTTCTTCGTCATGTCTTGAAATAGATTGATCTTTTCTTTTAAAATTAAAATTTCTTTCTTTTTAAATGTTTACCAGCGTCTAAATTGTGTTACTGCTAAATATATGGTTTCAAAAGTAATAAATGCACAGATTTGAAAAGAGATCTTTCCTCTTCCAGTTTAGATCCGGTATCTTTTTCAGCATTATAAAGCCTGTCAATTTAAATTTTGTCAAGACTAAAATCTTGTCAAATAAATTGTTATTTTGCAAGAGGACATTTCTGATTTAACAAAATTAGTTTGTTTTTTTATCTAATTATTGTATCTCGTTTCTTTTTATTCTATCAGGATGTTGACTCTGCTTATCTAGTGAAAGCAGATCTTGAGGACAAAGTTGGAGCTCTGACGGATGAAATCAACTTCCTGCGCAATGTCTATGAAGAGGTAGATGTTTTACCCCTTTGTTTCTAAGTTTCTATAATATTCCCAAAGGGTAATGTTCCAGATAGCTCATCTTTCTTTTCTGTCATTATTCTCTCTTTTGTCAAATTTCATCTTAACCAAACATTGGCTCCCAGTGGTGGATTTTATTACAACCAATGGAAAGACCAGTTTCTAGGTTTTAATAACCCATGGAACATGAATTATAAAGGTCGTGCAAAAAAGCCGGCAGGAAAGATTTTCACACCTTTACATACATTTACAATGTTGGTTCGATTTGTTTAGGCTTGTTTTAATTAATTATTTTGAGTCTGTCAGTAGTGGGAAACTTGTAACAAACAAGTTATAGGATGTCTTTCAGCATACACACTCTTCAAAATTGTGTCAGAAGTGCACTATCTCACAAAAACACAAATGACAAATAAATTTTGGATTCCCAAACAACAAAAACTACATTTTTTCCTAATATTTGTCTCCAGAATGATTTGACCTGTTTACTCCCTCTAAAATAACTAGGAATTGCGCGAGCTGCAAGCAAGCATTAAAGACACCTCAGTGGTGGTGCAGATGGACAACAGTCGCAGCCTCAACATGGAACAAATTGTTGCTGAAGTCAAAGCCCAGTATGAGGAGATTGCAGCTCGTAGCCGAGAGGAGGCAGAGGCCTGGTACAAGAGCAAGGTCAGAACTAGAGAATGTCACTGTGTGGTAAATGTGATTTATGAAATGCCATGAGCAACATTTGTCTTCCCTTTATTTGCAGTTTGACCAAATCTCAGTCCAGGCCAGAGAGTTTGGAGATGAGCTCCGCGTTGTGAAGGGCGAGGTGGCTGAAGTCAACCGATTGATCAGCCGCCTGCAAAGTGAAATAGAAGCTGTGAAAACACAGGTACAGACCTTTGAGATATCCACCAAAGTAGTCATGTAATTAGAAATACTGTATAAGTATGATCATTTTGAAGGCTTAAAAAGGCAAATAAAATTAATTTCTTGATTCTAGAATATTTTTTTCTGTAATGATCAGCCTCGGTTTCCATCAGAAAAGCTGAACTGAGTAGTGAATGACACTTTCTGTTGTTTTGAAGGTTGAAATCATTCATTTTCATAAAGCCAAGTGGTTTCACAGTATAACTGAAACCCTCTTTGGATCAACATTTTACTCCTGCAGGTGTGGACAGTACCATGTTCCACATATTGTAAATATTTATGAACAAGTGATTTATCAATTTATTTTGGAGACTAAAGTACATATTTCAAAGTAGATGCCAATTGTTTTTTGGGTTTTTTTTTTTTTCACTTCAGCGTTCCAATCTGGAGAACCAGTTGACCGATACAGAGGACCGTGGAGAAGCAGCTGTTAAAGAAGCTAAAGCTCGGACCAGAGACCTGGAGGAGGCTCTCCAACGAGCCAAACAGGACATGGCCAGACAGCTCAGAGAGTATCAGGTATATGAGAAAATGTTTGGATGGATATGTGATGCCAAATACATAACAACCTCCCCCTGGTCGAAACATGTTGGCAAGTGAGATGATACAACACTCTTCTTCTGCAGGACTTGATGAACCTGAAATTGGCTCTGGACATTGAGATTGCCACTTACAGGAAGTTGCTTGAGGGAGAGGAGGACAGGTGAGACAGGAAAGAAAAGTAATGGACCAGAAACTGTTATTGTTTAATTTTCAGCTTCTGCCAAGTTCTGAAACCATGGGTGTCAAACATGAAGCCAAAAAGGCCAAAATTAACCAATTATAGTGTTAATTCTGAGCATAAGGAAAAACTTTGCATGAATAAAAATTTATCTACGGAAATCTTGCAAAAAAAAAAAACCTATTTAAATTATTTAAACATTCCACATTTTTTTTTTTCTTAAAAAGTATATTCAATAATAAATATTAAAAATAAAATAAAAATTCTCTTTTTAAATTGCTTATGTCGTCATTGACTCGTACAACCAGCTAAAACCTCAGGTTACATCCAAAGTAAAGCGGATTTTGCATCCCTGCCTGAAACGTGTCTTATTAGAGCCAAATAGGAGGTAGATTGTCAAAGAGTCACTAGTTATCTTAACTATCTCTTTTTTCCAGACTTGGACATCAGTCCATTCTTAACATCCAGGCTGTCACCAACTATAGTAAGTAAGAATCTATCAAATTAAACCACACGCTTAAAGGGCACTGAAGGACCAAGCAGCCAATAAGCCCCGATAAGCAGCAACTACATTTGACATGTACTTTCACTTGAGATATAGTTACAGAAAAAATGATTATTTTACAAGAACTATATATATGTATTAACAATTTTTATTGTTTTCGCTCAATTATGCTTCTGTGTCTGTTTTTTTTGTTTTTGTTTTTTTTAGGTACTAAAAGTACAAACGGCTTCCACAGCAACATCAGCTCTCCTGCTCCAAAACTGCTGATAAAGACAACTGAGACCAGAGATAGCTCCAAATACAGCACTCACTGAAGTCAAACGTTCACAGCAACATATCCATTGGGAGTTTTCCATCTGGATTTAAAACTGAAGAAGTTTTGAATTTCTTACTTTATGTAGAAAAATTGAAACATTAAATATACAAAAATAGAAATTTAGATGAATATTGTATTAGGAGCGGCTGTTTAGTGTCCCGTTTTAGCTTGTGTCACATGTATTCTGCAAGTAAACCATACTCTGAATCAGCTTAATGAACGTTTTGTTACTCTTATAGTATGTCCAACATAATGTGTAATCAGTATGTCATCTCCCATCAAGCAAGGGAAAACAATGATCGAAAACTTTAGGAATCTTCGTGGACATTTTTTTCTTTAGTTTTTGACATATTAACTGAACTGATTAGAGTTATTAAAATCACTCTCAATATTCTAGAATTATTTAGATACAGAATTGGCATTTTCAGTGGGCTTAAGCTGTACTACGGTCTTTCTAATACACAAATAATGAGAAAATGTCATTTTCAGTCTATTTTTTACTGTTTCATCATTGGCCTTTTAAAAGAATTTATTTAAAATGAGTCAAAACTATATTTTCACTCAAACTTGATTCAATATTGAATTTGAAAATAATAATTTGATCAATTATTAAGCTCTCAATGAGAAGTTTTGGCGGTGGTTGAAGAGCTAGATGAAAACCAAAGATTAGATATATTTATGCACAATAGAGTGTGGGGCTAGTTGGTGTCAGAGAAAACAGACTTGGATGAAAGAAACTTTACAACAATGCCAAAGGAAAAATATTTAGAGTGAAGAATTTTGATATATTAGAAGCTTCTACTGATAGTCTTACTGTTTAATCTCAATGCAAATCTAAAAATGAACAACTCAATGTACTGCTTATACAAAGTACAACAGTGTCCTCTAGAGGTTTTTTACACAATAAGTACAAGCACAAGAGAGTAATTGTAGTAAATCTGGTCCTCGAGGGCCGGTGTACTGAAGGATTTTCATACTGTATGTTCCTGGTTTAATGAAGTGAAATCTACAACCAATAGAATTTGGCACAATGACTCAATTACCAGGATCAGATGTGTAGATGCAAAAACACAAAGGAAAACCTTCAGGACACTGGTCCCCGAGGACCGGATTTGGACACCCCTGGTAGTGGTTCGCTTTGTTTCATTGTATTTTCTTGCCATCAACTGGTTAGATTTGCAGCATGTAGAATAATGTTATTATTATTATTATTAAGGGGAGGCACATGAATACCAGAAAAACAAAGTTATGGGGTTTTATTTGCCATATATTTCTTAATTTGGTTTGAACGTTATCAAAGTAAATACCTCTTGAAGCAGTGTTATCATCCTTAAGAAAAACATTGCAGATACAGTATATACAGCAGAAAAAAACAAAGCACAAGTGCATGTAAATAGTACACAAAAAGTTTATTTTACAAAGGATCTGTCATGAGATGATGAAGGTGAAGGTGTAGGGTCCAGATGCAGAGCCTGTTTATTGCAGGTTATCAGGGGTTAAGGAACAGGGTAGACATGTACAGTCTGGAAGCCATCCTGGGTAGGCTTTAAGCAGTGACATGTGGTGAGGTTCATGTCTGGGGAGGCACTGACTCTTCAAGAGTTAGATTTATAATTGTAAGAACTGAAAAATACATCTTATTTCAGCATTCATCCAACAACATCCAACTACTGATAAATGCTTCACATACAATCAGCATTCCTCTTTCAATTACACTCACAAATATATACACAGGAACAGATTGGTCTCTTTTATAACTATGGATAACGTTTTAAGAAATTCATCAATACTGTAAACAAATTAAAGTACAGAGATTTCATTTTGACCAAGAGTAAAATTTTCTGTTATTTTTCATATTTTAAATTCTTGTGTTTTAATCAATTTTAATGAATATAAATAAAATAATCAGGAAAAAGCATAACCAGAATCATGCAACCAGAAGGGAAGCGCAGCTCGTCTCTGCCTCCTTTTGGGTTTCTGACCTGGATTTGATCGGAAAAAATCAAATTCGGGTATTTTTACTCAATAAAATGGCAGAAATGTGTAACCATAATTCAAATGCATTTTTAACACATAACAGTGGAAATTATTACATTTCCTTTTTTTTTCTTTTGCGCTGTGCCTCCCCTGTCATCATATGACGTGTGGCCAGTAACCGCACGTCACTGGCTTTGAGCAACCTGGGTAAGACCAGACAACGTGAAGGGGATACCATCGTGGCTGCAACATGACTGCAGAACAGCAGCTCAGCAGGTTGCGCGACAAGACATGGGGCACCGCAGATGATCTGACACCGAAGCCATGGACACCAGTGATTAAATAACCAGGGGAAGAAGAGACACAGCTGGGATATCAGGGTAAGGCATTTGGGGCCATGTGCGCAGAATTAGGGCAGAGGGTCAGATTTGGAGGGACGGAATGTTCTGGAAGAGAGGAGGATCCTGCCAGGGTCAAGATTTCTTGTTCAAAAAGGTGGAAATTTACGTTGACGATGTTCCATCTTTTTCTTTGAATGTGTATTTTATCGGACAGTACATCTAACTTTAAAGAAAGCAGGATGTTGTAATATGCTTTACGAGTGTACGCCATTCCACCAGTAGAGATCGCAAGTCAGTTTATGTCGGTCGGAAAGCACAAGAAAAAGAAGTACTTCCGCTTGATAAAATGTGGCACTGGCCCACGGCCGAGCAGTCTCTCTGGTTGGACTCTTGAGCAATGACCAGAGCAATGGTCGATTCTTATTTTTGAAATCACAGGGGATTTCGGTTCCCTGTTAGGCGTAATATACCAACACTGGTATCTCGCGACATTCTACAAGCAAGCAAGCAAGTATTTTGCTCATTTGCTCACTACCTCGTCGCCTAGAATGTACCACGATCGGCTTGAAATTTTGTAAATTTCTGGGTTTCAATGTATGACACATTTTTTTATTATTATTCCATCGTTTTCCGCTTAACCGGACGGTGTTGTACAAAAAAAAGAAAAAAGTTTTTTGTTTTTAATTTTTTTTTTTTGTCGGTTAATAATGTCAGCCCTATTTTGGTTCTGGCAGCCACGTATTTTGTTTTTAAGCTCTAAAACCCACTTAAATACGAAGATAGACTTAAGTAGCAACATTTCGGTGCAAAACGAATAAAACTTATTGGCCAATTTTATGTTTAATTTGATTGTTTTTCACCGCAAGAAGCTGAGACAGAGACGCGCTTTGGTGACGTCACATATCAGGTAGGTTTTTAGAAGGTTTCTTTGGTAGTCATATTTCGGCACGTGTTTCTTTTTGAGCACTACACTGCGCCTTAATGCCCCTGGTAGGGTAGATTGGGCCTTCCAAGGCAAACAGATCCTAGGTGAGGGTCCAGACAAAACACAGCTCAACAAACCTCTAATGAAGAAAAGCACCATGGCCAAGTTGACCCTTGCCCGAGTCACCGCGTGGAGCCAGGCCTGAGGGTAGGGCACGGAAGCGAGCGCCCTGCGACGCTAATAATTTTTTTTCATATATAATAAATGTGGGTTTTATACACTTTATCTGTAGTTATTCCGATAAATGAAGTTCCTAACGGATAAATAAAGTTATTATATTATACCCATAGAACCTGACCTGCTCAGGCCGAACAGGTCAGGTTTATGCAGTTTTATTTTTCTGATTGAGCTTTTGTTTTTTTTATTATTTATTTATTTTAGGGGGTTTACTGGTTTTAGTTTTTATTCTATTGCCTTATTCTATGTCTTAATCCAGTGTTTCCTCATGGGGATCCTCCATTCCAGCAGATCTGCCTGCTCTCAGTCTGTGGGGGTCTGACTGGCCTGGGTGTTGAGAACCCCTGTGGTTTTTGGCCGCTGCAGTCATGGGCAGGCCGACTCCTGGTGTGGATTGAGCGCTTATTTTTATTTCAGCTAAAGAGACAGTAGCTTGCAGTTTAGGTTTAATGGGGGTTGGGAAAGGATGGGCATATGAGGGGTACAGTGGGTTGGGGGGGCTATGTGAATGTCGATGCATGTGGCATTTTTTTTTTTTGGATGCTTATTTTTATTTTGACTTTTTTACTTTTGAGGTTGTTCACGTTTTTATTTGTTCTGTTCAGCACTTTGTGTGACCTTGTGTTGGAAAAGTGCTCTATAAATAAAATTTGATTTGATTTGAAGGGACATGAGCCGAACTTCCAGTGGACTCACCACCTGTAGGAAGGAGCCCAAGGGTCGTGTGAAGCGGGGACTCTACCCTGACGGTAAGACCCTCGACATAAGATAGTTTTTTTTTTCCTTTCTTTCTTTCTTTCTTTCTTTCTTTCTTTCTTTCTTTCTTTTTTTTTTTTGGCCATATAGAAATGGCAATACGTCCGTATTAGCTGAAATCGAATTATTTACATATCTAAGTACGGAGAAACCATATAACTTCATAGGATCAGATTTACCTAAAAAGTCTGCACGTGGGAGGTGGTACGTTGCTTGGGAACAATAGCCCCTGGCAACCAGAAGGTGTGGCAACGCTTTACTGGCTTCTGATTGGTAGTTGGTGTTGTTTTGGCGCCAAACGTACTGCATTGTGGGTAGCGGAAGTCTTTACTACGTGTTGTTTGGATGAAAACAACAGAGACTTCTGGATTAAAAACTACGAGTCTTTTAAAGACTGAAATTGGCAGCAATGCGGGAGGAAAGTTCCCCGGTTTCGGAGTCAGTGAGGATGGAGGAAAGTTGTGTTCGGAGGAGTTTAGAGGCGCTGTGTTTGGAGCTGAACATGGACGAAGAGACAGCCAGAGAAGCCATGGATAACTTTACTACGATAAGGAACACATACACATTAGAGGTACCTGTTTAATCTTTTAAACACTTTTACTGCACTGTTCTTTAAGACAAGCTCAGAACAAAAACAACTTCTTGTTTTTAAGTTACTCGCCATTTTTAAAGGATTTGTGTTAGTTCTGTCAAATTTAACGATTCTATTTTTAAAGATAACAATCTCAAGGAATGAAATTAATTTAAAGCAAATTTTCAAAAGTCAGTGAAGCAAGAAATAAACTCAAAATAGTTTATTTTAGTCTTATGATATTGCTCAATGACAGTAATGACGTAAGTTTCTGATCACATGGTGAACATGTTGTGAAGCTCATAAATAAATATGATTATGTAATTATAATCACTTAAAATATTATTTTTAAATCCTTTTTCATAACTAATCAGCCAGATTTTGTTAAACATATTTAATTTCTTTTGATCTGAATCAATAGATCTAAATAATAGGTTTTAATGGGGTTTTTTAATTATTTTTTACAATTTTTTCTATTTCTAGTTATCTCTGTCTACAAATAAGACTGTTCAGTAAATTTATTCAGCTTTAGTATCTGTTAAAAAGCTTTGAACTGATGAGGATCATTAAACAGTTTTGCTTCAATACATAAAAGATAGAGCCTCTGATGGAGTAAGAGCTTAGCCGAAAAGCAAAGCACCTGTAGATCTACGTTCCCACCCTCACCCATGGTCACTGGATGTGGGCAGAGGTGTCAAAAGTACCAACATTTTCTACTCAAGTAGAAGTATAAATACCGAGTTAAAAAACTACTTTAGTAAAAGTAGAAGTATCAACTCAAGTTTTCTACTTAAGTAAAAGTAAAAAGTAACCTATTTTAAAACTACTTCAAGTAAAAAAAGTAAAAGTAATTTTCAGAAAAAAAGGAATATTGTTAACAAAAGCGTATGAACATATTTTTAACTATTACCACATGCTTTAAGGAGCAGAAAATATGATAATAAATGAAAGTGTTTTGGTGTTAAACTTTATGAATCAGAAAAATTTATTTCTTAATAATCTTTATTGGAAATCGATTAATGAACACAATCAAATGTATTAACATAAGCAGGGCATTATGTAACGTCCCTTCAGCTACCAAGCTTCACTCTGCATCACCTAATTTAACCAACTTCAGCAGACGCAAACACACTCAATGTAAAAAAATAAATAAATAAATGAAAAAAAAAATGACCAAAAGGCTTTTTTTAAGCCTTGAAGGCAGCTAGTTTTCAAAGTTCTTTGAGGCAATACTGAATAGTCTTTATCAAGTTGATAAGGTTGGGAGTGCCACATAAAGCCTGCGTGACACCTGGAACCAGCGTTGCCAGGTGGGAGGTGCTGGATTATCGTACTAATGACGTAAAATTATCGTATTTTACAAAAAATATCGTACACCCAGTAAAACCACGCCCATTGACAAAATAACACCCTTTACATGCACTCGTAAGGCAGTGGGAGTGAAGGAAACACACAGGAGGCAAAATCCTTGAATTCTTTTTCTAAAATTTTAAGAACTGTAAAAATGAAAAAATAACCAGAGAAACAAGATCTTAAAAAAACAGTAGGGGCGGGACCTAGGAGACGGTGTATATAAATTTACATATATACATATCTACATATATATGTGTACATACATATAAGGTTTTTTTAATGTTAACCCAAACATCTACATGATACAAAATCTAAGCGATGTGTAGTTTTAATCTCCTCAGTCAGTCTTTATAAACTAATCAATAACATTTTGGATGCTTTTAAGCACAAATACTTCATCCACTACTATTTATGGATGAATCAGTTCAATTAGCTTTGTTTCTAAAGATAAAATAGTGCGTCACAGATCAAAGTTATTTTTATAAAAATACCATCTACAACATTTTCAGCAAAGACGTTTACAATAACCGCAGACTGAAAATAATAATAAAAAAAACATTTCTTTGCTGTTGTTTTTTTTAAAAAAATTGATAATTCAATCAAAGTTCAGTGTTGCAGCATCAGAAACACTTTGATTTCCGAGCCCGAGTCTCAAACACGGAAATTGACGTCCCTGCTCTTTAAAAGTTTGTGGGCGGGGCTACCCGACCCAAAGTAATGATTGACTGGACCTTTCAGCCAATCATTCATCTGTTCCTTTGTTTGATGCATTCAGGGTTCATAAAAAAAAAAAAACTCCGACAAACAGTCGCAGCTTTTTAACGGTGACAAAATGGCGAAAGTAGCGACTACTTTTTATAAAATGAACGAAGTAAAAGTACAGATAATTGCATAAAAAAGTAGTGAGTAAAAGTAAAAAGTAGACAAAAAAATAATTACTTCGTTAAAGTAAAGATAACGAGATTTTCTACTTGAGTAAGGTAACGAAGTAGACTTACTTCGTTACTTGACACCTCTGGATGTGGGTAATGACTGAAAGAAGAAATTGTGGATATAAGCGGCCAAAATGAGCTTCCAGGGCTCCCACTCAGAGATAGAGTGAGGAGCTCTGCTACCCAGCTCGAATAGAGCCGCTGCTGAGAGAAGTCAGATCAGGTGGTTCAGGCGTCTGGTTAGGATGCCTCTTGAATGCCTCCTTGGTCGAGCACATTCCACTGGGAGGAGACCCGGAGGTAGACCCTGAACCAGCTGGACAGACTACATTTCACAACTGACCTGGGAATGACTAGGGATCCTCCCGGGTGAGCTGGAGTATGCAGCCAAAGTGAGAGAAGCCTGGGTTTCCCGTCTGAGCCTGTTGCCCCCCTAACCCGGCCCCCGATATCGGGAAGACAACAGAACGGATATGTAAGGCATTCTAAAAAATAAATGTCTTAAAAAATGTTTTGGTAATTCTTCTCAAATAAAGCATACTTGTATACAATTAAGTAGATATCAAATATCTAATCTTAATAATTCTCATTTGTCGATGTCTCAGTTTGTATATCTGATGCATTCAGGTGGAAAGAAGATAAACCGAAATCAAAACATAATTCAGCCAAATGTGAGGCTTTCTTGTTTAGATGTTGACCTTCTGTCTCGTTTCCCTTTTTAATTAAACGTTTGGTGGATGAAACTTCCTCATTTCTGATATTCTGTTTGGTTTAACAGTTACAACATACTAAGATCACAATCCAGCTATATCTTGGCATATTTACACTCCAATTTTGCAGCTGTTCATCTCTGTGAATTGTCCGGTTACATTTTTAAAAAAAAAAAACTCAAAGTCCAATAATATCTTTTGACCAATTTTCTGTCAAAAAGTGACAGAAATGATTAAAATAATCTTTTTTTTCTATAAAATACAGATCAGTTGTGAAAGATGCGTAAATGTGTCGGGCTGCTACTCGGCACCAACAAACTCACACAGTCATAATCAGTCATGTGCAATTAACTATAACAAATGAAACAGTTTTGTTTCTCAGTCATAGGACAAAACTTTCCCCTTCTTTTGACTAAAAAAATTAATCAATTTTGAGTGACTGATGCAAAGAATTCCCAAAAAAAACTAACTGAGAATGACCTTTGTTGTGTTTGCATTTTCTGAAGTTTATCTTAGTATTTGCGTTATCAATTCTTGTCATTCTTTATCCAAGGTGTGTCATATTTTTTTAAAGTGTAAATCCTGATTTAAAAATAAATTTTGTGTCTGCAGGGAGATGTGGTCCATTGGCTGGCCTGTTCACTTTACACTGCCTGCAGGAAGGGCTCCACTCCCACTGTGGGAAAAGGACTGATGGAGGGAAACTGTGTCTCCCTTACCAGGATCCTTCGCTCCTCGAAACTCAGGTTTGATGTGATTACACTTTCATTGTTCACAACTAGAGAAGAAGTCAATTTACATTGCCGTTGTTTGTGTGATCTTTACATTTGACGTTATACTAGTTTGTTAAAAATGAATAAATTAAGTTATAAATAGTCAAAATGAAACAAACTGTATGAAAGGTATTGAAATATTTATAGTTGCAGATTGTTATTTTTTTTATTCTTAGTAAACTGTTGGATGTTTCAGTTTTATTTGACATATGTATAATGTTCTAATTTTCAATTTACTTTTTTCACCCTTCCCAACCGCAGTCTGATCCAGTTTTTTTCTAAGATGAGAAAGTGGGCCGACATGTCAAACCTCCCTCAGGACTTTAGGTTGCGAGTGGGACGGCTGGAGAGAAATTTTGAGGTTTCCACCGTGATCTTCCGCAAGTTTGAGCCAATCTTCATGGATATGTTTCAGAATCCACAGGGATGCGAGCCACCCCGGCAATCTCGCAGTAGGAAACACAGGCAAGATACACACTCGCACTGAGACTTATTTACACATCTTTAGATCCAGATAGTTCTACTATCTGAGCTTTCCAAGGAAATGTTAGTACTCTCAAAGAAATATACAATAAAACTCAAAACAACTGTTTCCACCTATATGTGCTATATTCAGACTGATATGTCAGGGTGGTTATGATCATGTATGTGGTAAAGTAGAACAGCTATTAGAGAGAAAAGTCATTGCAAATAATTTAACTGATTTCCTGTAGAAATTTAGATTTGCTATTACACCAAAGATTTTTATCCACTTATCTAAAGTTGGGTTGAAGAGGTGGGAGCTTTAGCCGGGAAGCCTAGACTTCCCTGACCCTTTGTCATGTCTTCTGGCAAAGGGTCGGAAGACATGAACTGTTAGTCTTCAGGCTCATCCGGCTAGATCTTGAGCTGTACTCCAACCAGGAATAAGACATATTTCTCTGAGTGGGTAGCAGGTCTCTTTGTGATGGCACGTAGTGTGAATACCTCACCAGAAGGATGTCTAGGACAATTCATAACCAGATGCCCTAATCACCTGATCGGGTTCCTCTCGACCCAGACAAGTAAATAAATTCTGCAAGCTCCTCCTGAATGGTTGAGTTTCTCAATCTACTTCTGAGCAAGAATCTGGCCATCTTGCAAAGGAAGTTTCTTTTATGTGCTTGTATTCACAAAATTGTTCTATTGTCCACCATCTACTACATCTGGTGACCATAGGTGAGGGCTGGAAAGTAGATCATCTAGTAAATCGAGGGCTTTGCTTTTTGGCTTATTTCTTCACCTAAAGAATCTAATATTGGGTCCTAATTATTGTGTCCTAATACACACTGTAGGAATATCTGATAAACCATCCTCTCATCCTTGATTTTTATGTAAAAGGCAGTTTCAGAACAGTTTGTTTATAATGAAGTGTCTGTTCTAGGGCAAAAAGAAAGGAAATGATAGGTTATTGAATATGTTTTGGGACCAGTTTAAAGAGAGCTATTAAACTGGTTTTATGACCTGTATAAACAACAAGTTTCTCAGTGGGATAATCTAATGTCACACTGTTCTTGGAGATTATGAATAGTAAATAACAGGGATGTTTCTCATTACAGATTCATTATTTTCTCCTTTATAAGATCCTTTATTAAACATTGTTGCAAAAGGTGGAAAGACTGTAGAGTTCTTCATTCTAAAAACAAATGTCTTGGCATTTCTGATGTGGGTAGTTTAGAGTTTATTCTCTTGAATTTATCAGTGTCACTTGTGACTTTAATGTTTCCTTTTTGAGCTTCTGAATGCACACAGACACACTCTTGTGTCTGAAACAAAGGTAGAACAAAGATTTTTATTCAGTGTTTGATTCGGTGAACATGTGTGCTTAGTTTTGTTTGTTTTGTTTTCTCTGACTTTTCAGGCGGTTACCGTGTCACATCAGTGAGGTGTTCAAGTTTTGCTGGACTCTGTTTGTCTACACAAAAGGTACAATGACCCAAAATATGGTGTTTGAAAGTAAAACATGTTTTTTCTATTTTGTATTGAAAAAATACAAATTGTTTGATGCAATCTTGGATTTTTTTTTTTCTGAAGGGAATTTTCCTACAATCAGTGACGACTTGGTGAACTCGTACCACTTGCTGCTATGCTGCCTGGATTTGGTGTTTGTCAACGCTTTTCTCTGTGCAAACAGGAAGGATCTTATTAACCCAGCTTTCAAAGGTGTGTGTGCAGACCCAAGAGCACCACATTGATCATACAGTAATTTAAAAGCATCATGTAAATTTCGTTTTTAATTCTTCCACCAGTTATGCTTGGGGTTTTTTTCATTTTTTTTTTCACCAGTAAGGCTATAAATTTTGAGCCATGGCCTCACACATACTGCCCTTGTTGCCTCTTTGTATTATAATTTAACCTCACACACACTCCTTCATAGGTCTTCCTCCTCTGTATCGCTCGGATGGCCATCTGTCTACAGACGAGGCTCCTCCGTGTGTATTGGAAAGGTTGTGTGAGTTGCACGATGGGCTGGTGGTGGAGGCCAAAAGCATCAAACAGCACTACTTCAAGCCATACATACAGAAACTGATTGAAAAACAGGTGCACAAGCTTCCTCCTAACATTAGTAGAAAATGATATTGCTTGTCTTTATGTTTCTTTTTTTTTTTGCTCCCATACGCTTTATGAATTTGATTGTTTTGATCATGTTATTGAGTTATCTCTTTCTTTTTAACATGTATTTATTGAATTATTCTTTCATCATTCAGATTCTGAAAGGAAATGAGATATTTTTGACAGAAATTTTGGATCCTCAAAACTTCATTGACAACAAGTAAGCAGTTATAGTACAGTTGGTGTATCCTACTGTGTATGTCACAACTCTTCAGGTTCAACTGTATACCTGGAGGTTATGCTTTCAACATTTCACCGTTAAATGTGTGTGTGTGTGTGTGTGTGTGTGTGTGTACAGTAAGGCCGTCAACAGGGAGTATGAAGAGTATGTGTTGACTGTGGGAGACTTTGATGAGCGAGTGTTTCTGGAAGCCGATGCCGATGAGGAAATTGGGACTCCTAGGAAAATACTTCAAGAACGTGCTGCCAGCCAGCTGGCTGCTCAGAAACAACTCATGGAAAAGGTACACACTCACACGGAAATATAGTAGGTTTTAATGGCTTTTAGTTTCTTTTCCCACCACGCAAATTTGACTTCAAATGTTCCAGTTGAAAGTGTCACAGCGTGTTTGGCTTTAAACTGTTTAAAAGTATCAAAAAATGCGAATTAGAAAGCGTCTTGTGCAAAGTTGTTTTTGAAAAATACAATTATCTCTGACTTGTGTCTCTCCAGTCTGGCTCTCTCGCGCCACCCACTCCTCTAACAGGGCGTGTGTATTTGAAGGAGAAAGATCTCCTGGTCACACCCGTTTCCTCGGCAACGCAGAGTGTATGTCGGCTGCAGAGCATGGTGGCTGGTTTGAAGACGGCGCCCAGCGAACATCTGATGCAGATTTTTAAGTTAGTTTCACTTTTTTTTTTTTTTTTTTATGTTCCATCTTTGTTTCTTTTCCTGTTTATTGCTGGAGACAAGTGAGACACAACTGTAAGTTGGATCAAACTGATGTCAGATTTATCTTCTCAGACATCAAACTTGACTTTATTTGTGAAACTGAAAGAGGAGTTCAGACCTTTGGGAACATGTTTCCAAAGTCATTTCTTTACCAAGTGAAATCTTCTTTTATTTTACTTAAAGTATTTTTGCTTCTCGTGTTTTTACTGTTTGTAAGATTTTTTTTTTAAACTAACTCCATATCATCTCTGACTTTATTTAAAACTGCAGATCCTGCACCAGAGATCCCGCAAATGCCATTTTGGATCGAGTAAAAAGTTTGGGACAAATCTTCCAAGAACATTACACCAGCGACTCTGAGGACACACCTGGTTCGCACATAGGTAAAACTCAAACAAATGCCAACAGTTTTTGGTAAAGTATCCAAGCAGAAAGGCCGTGGGTAATGAGAAGTCTAATATTTGGTTCCAGACTTTGCAGAGAATCGTTGGAAGCTGGCAGAGATCCTTTACTATAAAATCCTGGAGAACGTCTTGGTGCAGGAAAGCAAACGTCTGCAGGGCAGAGACATGAGTGTAAACACCCTTTTTTATAATGAGCCATAAGCCAATGAATTAAGAGTAAAAATTGTTTCGTTACAGTTAATCTGGTTGTTTTCTAATCTTTTTTATCTGACAGGTTTTACTTGAGCAAGACATTTTCCAGTGCTCTCTGATGGCGTGTTGCTTGGAGGTGGTGCTGTTTTCCTACAGCTCACAGAGGACCTTTCCATGGATCTTGAACGTCTTCAAACTTGCACCGTTTTACTTCTTTAAGGTAATAAAAACTATGTTTGTTATATGCACCAACATTTCAGTCACTTGTAAATAAATGTTTTAGTTAAATCAAGTGAGTCCGTAGAGAATTTTTATTTTCTTTGTGCATATTGAACAGGTTATAGAGGTGTTTATTCGCTCTGAGGAAGGCCTCTCAAGAGACATGGTGAAACATCTGAACTCTATTGAAGAGCAGGTTCTGGAGAGCAGGGCGTGGACGTCGGACTCCGCTCTTTGGAGCGCCTTAGAGGCAGCTGGCAGCAAAGTCCCTACGGTGGAGGAGGTGAGGACCACATGTGGATGAACGAGGTTCCAAATTGAAAATCTTCACTACTGATGGGCGATAAGGACGGCATGTGTTGCCTGCATTTTATAAAATCTATGTTTAAGTCTGGATTTGAACGAGTTACTAGAAAAAAATTACTTTAAGACCCCAAACTTGGGAATTCACTTGTTTCCGCAGCGAGATATCAACACGCATCACATAAGAGAGAAATAAACATACAGAATAATTTAAACCTTTGTTCAACAAAATAAAACGGAGAAAGAAATTTGCAACTTAACTTATACTACTGAAAAAAAAAAAGAGTTTCAGTAATATAAGTTCTTACATTGAAGAATTGTTTCTTTTTTCTTGTTTTGTTTTTTTTACTAACAGTGCGATGCTCTTTTTTAGGTTAACTTCTCCTCCAATCTGGACTCAGGTTCTGGTTCCTCAAATGAAGGTCAGTCTCACCTGCCTTTGATAACTCACTCCCCCATCATCCATCCCCGCATCAGAGAGTTCAGAACAGGTCTCGGTAGTGCACGGAAAGGTGGGTTTTTTTACTTTATTATTCAGAAAGTAAACACATTTCCTCTTGTGAAATAATAAATGAGCTGAATGCATTGTTGTTTTTTTTTTTTGCAGAAGTACCACCCTCTCCACTGTGTGTCCATGACCGGTATAGTTCTCCTGCAGCTGGAAGTGCCAAACGACGTCTTTTTGACGACGACCCCCCAACCTCATCTGAGGGCCAGATCCGCACTGCGGGCTCATTCACATCACCAGCTAAAAGGTTAACGTTTGGTTCAAGTGGCAGCACTCTGAAGATTGGAACCCAAGGAGCCCCGACTACAGTTTTGGGCATCCCTCTGCAAGGTTTTCTTTATTCCTTTACATCCTGTCACATCTTGCTCAAAGAGAAACCATTTGCCATTTTCTTGTGTTTTATTTATTTATTTGTTTGTTTTTTATTTGCAGGTTTACCTAAAGATAGTACAATCACACTGATTCCAGTCAAGCCGTGCGGCGACTCCGGCATGGTCACCGCTCAGTTCCTGTTGACCTCCTCTCCAAGTCGTCCCACTACGGCTCCGCTCCCCAATGACTCTCAGGGAGGGATTGGGCGGCCACGACGGACCGGCTCTCTGGCTCTGTTTTTCAGGAAGGTGAGAACCATTAAACATTTTGGATATAATTTTATTTTAAATTATTCTCATCAAATCAAGAGTGCAAGGATGGTTTTAAGTTACCGACTCTGTCGGATGTTTACCAGGTTGAGAACTGTAATAACTAGGGCTGCTCCTAATGTTTTAATCCTCCACTCGGAAAAGCACCTGGATGGGTTACTTGGTGCTCATCGACCTCCAGTCTTCCAACATGTTTATAAGAGATATGTGGTAAAATAACTTTTATGTATCAGTGTGTTATCACTACAATCTCCTTGTGCCTACAGGTGTATCATCTGGCCAGCGTGCGTCTGAGGGATTTGTGCTTTAAGTTGGACATCTCCTCAGAACTTAGAGGCAAAATCTGGACGTGCTTCGAGCATTCGCTGATTTATTCTATTGATCTGATGAAAGACCGGCACCTCGACCAACTGCTGCTGTGCAGCATTTACATCATATCCAAAGTAAGAAAGATTCAATGACTAATTAAATCACTCTAAGTAAATAGAAAATGAATGACAAGTAGTGAATGAATTGGAAATCAGTTCATGCAGAAATTTAAACTCTCTTTGCCCCCCTTCGTGCAGATCACAAATGAAACCCACACCTTTCAGGATATCATGAAGTGTTACCGCAGCCAACCCCAAGCAAACAGCCATGTGAGACACAAAACTAGTGCCAAACACAAAATAAGTGTTCAGCATCAGAAAGTTCACATTAATGAACATTTGTGTTTGTGTGTGTTTGCAGGTGTATCGCAGCGTCTTATTGCGACGCACCCGCAGGGAACCTCCGGTTGATGAAAATATGGAGGTAGAGTCGGTGTCGGGAGGAGAGTGTGAGTCTCAATCAGTCTATTTTATTCCAAACTACAGAAAAACTAAAGTTTTAACTTCTTCGATGCAAATATGTTAAATCTTTAATTTATTTATTTTTTTTATGTTAGAGGTCAGTTAGCTGAGGGATGTTTTCTTTGAGTAAACTTTAAACCAACCTGACGTCATCTGGGATTAAAAATCATCCTTGTATTTGTGTCATCAGCCACAGAGAAAACCAGTCAGCCTCCAGGAGTCATGAACTCGGACCACTCAGGCAATGAGGAACGAGGTGATCTGATCCAGTTCTACAACAACATTTACGTCCTGAAGATGAAAAGCTTTGCACTGCGATACGCCAGCAACGATAACCGAGTAAGACGCTTTCCCCACTGTCTCCCTTTGTAAGGTTTGTTTCTGGTTGAACGAATGCTGACATGTTGGGGATTGTGTTTGATCGCCCAGGCGGATGTTCCTCCTCTCTCTCCGTTTCCGTCTGTTCGGGCTCATCCTCTCTCGCCCCGCCGCATTTCCCAGAGACACTCGCTTTACGTTTCCCCTCATAAGAACTCGGTGGGCTGCCTCACACCAACTCCGTTCACGTACAGGATCAACAATAGCCCCGCCAAGGCAAGAACACACACACACACCGAGAAAATTCAAATTTAATCAAAATTACTGAGTCTGACTTAAAAATGTAAAATACACTTTTAACACTGTTTTTATTCTTATTGCTCATAAAAAACTACAATAAATACAATTTTTACTAAAACTTTCTGATGTAAAATACTTGGTCTTAAAAAGCTACAAGGAAAAATTAATTGTCTTTAAAAACATAGTTGTTGTTCTTTTGGGTTTATTGTTTTTAAGACAGAATGAAAATAGAAATCTCTGTGTTTTTCTTTTAATTTAGGAGCTCTCAGACATCAACCGGATGATCCGGCAGGGCTGTGTGAGCAGAAAGAGAGCCTTCACTATGGAAGACGATGTCATGATGTCATCATCGTGCAACTCGCCCACAAAAAAGGCTTGTCCGGAAAACGGTAGCAGTCCAGATGTGCTACTGAAACGTCTGCAGGACGTTGTGTCGGAGCGGCAAAGTCACTGAAAACAAAAACAGAACCCTGAAAGAAATCTAAATCATTACTGAACTTTACTTGGTGGTAAAGTTTGACCCATTACTCTGCAACTTACAGAGTATTTTATCCAATCGGATAATTTTGTTTAATGGCCCCCAGAGCTCTTGGAGACATCTTTGTGTTGTTTGGGCCACAATCAAAATCAAAATGTCCATTCAATCAGGAACAATCATACATTTATCTGCTTTTTTTTTTCTTCATCTTCTTTTCCAATGGTTTGTTTCATCTAGCATCATTGTCATTTTTTAAAAATTCCACATTTGTTTGCTCGCTAGTTGAATTAATCTGGTTATAGTAGAAGTGTAATTTTGTGTTAAAGTAGCTTTTTATGTTCCAGTAAATCACAGAAGTTTGATTTTTAGAAACTCTAGAAATTTCAGAAAGACTTCTCACCAAATCTTATCACATCATAAACCTTTTTAATAGATTCATAACATTTACTAACATAATAACAGTATTAAAATTAATCACTATTTCAGAAAAAAAATATTCTGAGGATGTAAAATAATTGAAATGGTTTTCATTTTGAACGTATGTACAGTTTTCTTTATTTTTTTTGTTTTTCTGCAAAGAAACATGTATGTTTTGGTTTCACTGTATATTTTACTGTATATTAGTGTTTTCTGAAGCATTAAGATTGTCTAATGCTGTTTTTTTTTAAACAGGCTCACATATGGAAGCATGTTTACAATAATGTGTAGTATCTACACAGCTTGTATTAAACTTAACATTTTACTGCTTTTTTTCTTTACCATCTAGTAGAACTTACTGTTTGAAGTTTGACATTTTCATTTTTCTATATTATATCTTAAACTAGAATTAAGGGAAAACTGCTTTTTGTAAAATAGAAATTGTGAATAAGACACAATAATTCAGCGAGGTCTTTCCGTAAATAAAAGGTACTTTGGTCTTTCTTGTGAATTCTTTGACTGGCTTTGTCGTTTTACAGAATTTTGCCACTTCACAAATGTTTAATTGATCAAATCAATTGAAAATAATTGTAATCTTTAAAAACAAATCTGAGATCATGATCCTTGTTTTCGTAAAATGTCATTCCTTCATATGTGTATTATGTATTCAACTTTTTCAATAACAATGTTACTGACGTCCACTACAGAGCATGAACAAAGGAAGAGCCAAGATGTTCATCTTTCTGGTTCAGTGTTTTTTTTTTGTCTGAGTGGGGGAAAAAAATCAGGTCTTGGGACAGATTCATGATCATTAAAAAGGGTACTTACCTCCTACAAACATTCATGGTTACAATTAAAGAAACAATCACACCCGACTCCTAAGAGAGTCCACTTTTATAGAATTCTGAACAAAAAGAGACTGCCTCAGGTTAATTTAGACATCCTTACGCAGAAGTCTGTCCATTCATTCTCCAGATAAAGACATACTTTGAGTACCATGTATCTTCTTTTCTGTGCATTGCCTCAGGCTTTAAGATAACCATTTAGCTGTCCATCAGGTTATCTAGAAGCCATGCCACTTGTAGATCTGATTTGTCTGCTTTAGATATCCACTAATAGCCCAGAGAGGCAGTTTTATTTGTCCAGGTGCATTCTTATCAATTTGAAACTGTCTTTCTTTCTTTATGATTAGTAACAAGTATTCTCTTATCACACAAGCACGAGGCCACAAAGACCCGAAAACAGAAAAAAAAAAAAAAAGTCAGTCTCCCACTGCTCCCCCCATGACTCATACCGCCTATCACATTTGGAGCAAGTGTGGTTGTAGCTGCAGCTCCCAGATCGTCTTATTCAGACACTGCACAAACAGATACAGTACGTATCCAGATGCAGGCTCCATTGTCTTTAGAGCCAACAATAAGTATTTTCTGAGACAAAACAAGGCCATCAAATTAAAATCCTGGTCTAGGTCCTCACATTTTAAGTAAATTCATATTTAAATTTTTTAAACCATCTGCATTCTTTTTTAATCTTAAATTATGTAAAGATAGCATTTAATATTTATGATTTTAATTACTTTGTGTTCATCAAAAATCCAAATTAGTAAAACATCCATGTGGCAAAAATTTACACCTTCCTTTTCTATTTGGAACCTGTCTCATATGAATAATGTCTTTTTGATCAAATAAAGTGTGGATGGGAGGAGGGGGGGTATAATGTTTGGTTTGGGAATGGGTTGGTGTGTGAAGGGGAGGAGGTTTATAGACTGCATCTCATACCAGATCAGTACAAATGAATGATCTTGGTGGTTCTGAAGCTAAACATCAGGAAGCATAAAAAGCATGTAGGTGAAAAGTCAAAGACCCTCTGTAAACCCCCTCCTCTATTCACCGGTTTGAAAGCTAGTTCTGCGCATGGTCAGTGTCACTCCTGTTTTTCCTCTTTTCCTCCTCCTCTCCAGTCATCCTTCCATCTGATGTCCGTCTGATCCCCTCCCGATCTCAGCATCAGGACCAGGTAAGACCCTCCCTGTGTTCCTCTTTTCCTCCTCCATCCTCTCCTCCAACTGTGTTCCTGATGATGAAGAGGAGAATGATGAAGAATGGCTGCTTTCTGTGAGCTTTATTAAAAATCCTCGCGGGGTGGATGAGCTTTGGATTTCTGATTCCTCTTTTTCTCCGGTGTTTCCCTCCGGAGGAACCGGTTCTGTGTGCAGGAAGCGACCCTCCACAGTACCGGTGCACCCCTCCCCGTCAGTCCGCCTCATCAGCGCTCTATTTGGGGTAATGAAAAGCCCTCTGGTCGGTGCGCTGCTAATCTCATTTTGATGTTATCTATGCACGCACACACACATGCATGGGGTCCAGGTTTGGTTGTTTGGTGCATTTACAAGGTCGCGGGTTCCTCACATGGTGAAATCACACCTTGCTCAAGGGCAATCTGGCTTCCTTCAGTGCTCTATGTCTTGATCAATGAAAAGTGTGTCAGTGGGTTTCATTAATCTGAAGATTCCAAGTGACTCACATGAACCAGAAAAAGATGATGTGTAGTTTAAACAGACACCAAAATCAAGAATCGGTGCTTTTTAAACCAGAAAACGAAAGGAATTGAGTGTTGGAAGAAAAGATTTTAATAATAATTTTGCTTGATTAATCATTTTAGATCTTTCTTATGTGAGCTGATAAATATTACAGTTTGGTCCTGTTTATTAAATAAGTTTGAAGGCTGGAAAAAAAGCAGAAACATCACCTTTTTGTGTCTTAGTTTCTTATTTTCCTCCATGGCTCTACTTTCTTGTAGAAGATGTGACTGGATCTCGTGTCATGATGCAAAAAAAATATAGGGTATTTTGTCTTGTTTTCAATCCATTATTTATTTTAAACTCACTAATTTCCCTCTATTGGATTTGATAGCAGCGAGGGTGACGAGAGGAATGGAACATGGAACTACATAGCTTCCAAGGTGAGATACTTGGGATTCTTAGTGGGATGGTCACGTCTGCATGCTTGTGTGGTGTCAGCACTACTAGAGAAAAGCCAAGTCTGCAAAATTTATCAGTCAGAAAGACCGAAATAGTCTTAAAATCCATTTCTTCCTCATTGTTCAGATGGTTTTAATCAGAAATGATAAGAAACATCCAAATGGGGTGAACCTTAAAAAACTGGTCTTTATTTTGCACTTGCATATCATGTTCAAGTTGAAAATGGTAATATTACAAAATATAGAGTCCTATTTGTTAATATGATGTTGTGACAGATTCAAACATGTTAGAAATATCTCCTGTGGGATCAATGCATTCATCATTAATGAGATCATTATTTCTCAATCAATGGGTAAGCGGCAATTAAATGAGCTCAAGAGACTCCCATTCTACCAAATAGTTTTTCATCTACGTCCTATTTAGTAAAAAAAATGGGTCATTAATGTTGTTAACCAAAAACTTGATGATCGCTGTAAATTATTTCAGCTGACAGGACAAAGCTGGGCAGAGGTTCGGTGAAGACATGAGCCCGACTCGATGGAGCAGATTGGAAATGCTGTAGAGCTCCGGGAGTTGCGTGGAACCCGAGGAGGTTTTTCACACACACCACATGCCTCCCGAGGCTTCGAGAACGCTTCTTACCAGCAGGACGAAGAGCAAAACATCCAGCAGGAGCAAGCAGAGCCAGCTGGATCCAGGACTCAACCATCCTCAACGTTAGACAGCAGAAAGGTCAGTGTGATTCAGTTGAAAGATGTGTCTGAGACGCCTCTCAAGGTGTCTCTCCTGTAATATATACCGTTCCATTTTGTTCCGTCGTCTTCCGCTTATCTGGGGCCGGGTTGTGGGGGCAACTGCCTCAGTTGGGAAGCCCAGGCTTCTCTCACCCCTGCTGCATCCTCCAGCTCACCCGGAAGTCATTCCCCAGCCAGCTGTGAGACATAGTCTCTCCAGCGGGTCCAGGGTCTGCCTGTTGGTCTCCTCCCGGTGGGACGTGCCCAAAACACCTCCCCAGCGAAGCGCTCAGGGGGCATCCTGACCAGATGCCAGATCCACCCCATCTGGCTCCACTCAACCTGGAGGAGGAGCCAAAACTCCTGAATAGGATCTATACATTTTCAGTCTATCCATCCACCCATGTTTAATGTGTATCGTAAGTCTATTCTGTAAAAATATTTAGGGTGCACCCTGGACAGGAAATACTTGAAATCATTCTAAAATAGTTCCAAACATTCATATTTAGAAAATTCAATCAAATCATACACAATTGTTAAAAAAGAAGAAGAATTTTGTGATGTTTTTACATCAAGTAGCAGTGTTAAAAAAGTCTAAAATTTAGGGTTTTTTGGGGTTGTTTTTTTTTTTGCTGTAGTAAACAAGAGTGATTTTTTCTGGCAGGCACAGCGAAGCAGAAATACTTTCTGACGTACATTATTCATCACCTTCATCTTAGTTTACCTTCCTCTGTGTCTCGCCTTTCTCTTTTTTCCCCATCCCTTTCTTTTTTCCCACCATCCCCTCTTTTCTGCTCTGATTCAGCCCTTTATTTCTGCTTTTAATATTGTAGTTTTATTTCTTGCCTGAAGTGTTTTTTGCTTGCGATTTATTCCCTTTTGCATTATTCTTGTTTCCTAACTAAAGAACTTTCTTTCATTCTCTCTTTTTTATTGCTTCTTTCTTTTCTGAAACTTTGTCCTTTCTTCACTTTAATATATTTTAAAAATCCCGTTTTTTCCCATCCTGTTGTCACCTTCATCCATCCCACGTTACTTTTTTTTCTTACTATAATCTGTTTAAACAATCAGCATTACTTTCCCAGTTGTAACAATCTATGTCTCAGCTAGTATCACCCAACAATCAGACTCCTGGTTTGGCTTTATTTTGTCTGTGTCTCCTTTTTTCTTATTTAGTCCCTTTCTTCTTTTTTTTTTTTTTCTCAGCATCTCGAGGTTTCTCCTCAGTCCTATGATGACGAGGATGGAGTTGATGATGGAGGTGAAGAACAAGATCGTCAGGATTTGTCATCACTGAGCCCCACTGATGACCACTCGGCAGACTACGGTTTCATCCTGGCGTTGGTGTTCCTAGTCAGTGGGATTGTCCTGGTGGTCATCGCATACACCATCCCCAGAGAGGCCAAAGTCGATCCAGACTCGGTGTCCGCTCGCCAGATGGAGAAGCTGGAGATGTACTACGCCCAGCTGGGTTCCCACCTGGATAAGTGTATCATCGCGGGCCTCGGTCTGCTGACCTTGGGGGGCATGTTTCTGTCTGTGCTTCTCATGGTTTCCATCTGCCGAGGAGAAATGTACCGACGCAGAGCTGCATTTGTTCTACCCAAAAGGACTTACGGTTCCATAAACTTAAGGATGAAGCAATTGGCGAGCGGTGAAACAGGAGGTGGTGATGATGGTGGAGGAAGAGAGGAGTTTTTAGTTGGAGAAACATGGACAGACTCCAATTCAGAACCAGGACCCAGCAGACTACCTCCTGGTGCTGCTACATGTGGAGTTTAACTCACATCTTCTTTTTGAAGACGCTTTACCTTCAACTAAGGAAGTGCCCAGTTTTCTTTTGGGACCGTGCACAGTGGTGCAGGTTCTCCACACGTGCTGATAGAAGAAGCACATCACTGCTGGAGACACTCAGCTAAATCCAGATTGGAGAAAGCAAATCAAGGTAATTCTAAACTATTTTGAGAGATGTTTGACTTCACAAGATGAGAAATAATTTGAAAGGCAAGCCGTGGTGGTGAGGCCGGGAAAAGCACATCTGGAGATGCAGAGATTCATAATCGAGATAAGAGTAAACCTATTAAACCAGAGTATTTTAATCTGATATTTATAGCACATTAAAGTATAAAAAAACACAATGGTATCAAAGATGCTTCATTTTTTACCCCAGAAATATTTTAAATTCTCATTTTACATCATGCACTTTCATGCTGCTCAAATTTAGAAACAAGTTCCTTTTACTATGATGATGTTTGATTGAAATGTTTTCGATGGCAGGCAAAAAAAACACCCAGCAGTAACATTTTTTTGAAGTGTTCAGTGAAATAAGAGACATTGTGGAGAAAACAAACCTTCACAAACAACTAAGAGAAAACTTTTCCAGTTCATTCAAAAAAAAAAATCCCACTCATTTTTCAACTTCTTTTAAAAGATGTTGGATTTGTTTTTCTTGCTTTGTGCAGATTCTCCTGCAGGTCGGACGACAGTTCAAGCCTTATTAAATGTGATTTAATGTGGATAATTCAGTAGTTTATCCAGACTAGCATGTGGTAACTTGATCAGCTGCAGCTATTTGTAAAACAGAGCCAAATAGAAACCACCGTCAATGTGGACTTGATCTGGTGCTCTGTTTCTTTTTACTTTTCTTTAACCATTAACAGCAGTTTGGGTTCCAAATTATTTAAATCTAAACACAACTAAAAATTAAATATTCCATCCAACTATCAACCTTTTTTTTTTTTGGCTTATTTCTTCATGGTGCAGTCTGTTCAAACTGAATTATGTCATTTAAATACCATCGCAGCCAAAAAACTGACACATTTACCGATTCTATTGACTTTTTATTCCATTTTGCACATTGCATTTTTATTTATTTAAAACTGTATTTAATAATAATGTATACATTATTGATCCCTTGAAATTTGTGTGCTGCACTACACCGCAGCAGGCTGCTACGGCAGCACCAATGGTGGGAGATATCGGGGTGAGGTATCTTCTCCAAGGACCCTAAATGTGAACTCAGTGAGATTTTGAACCCACGAACTTCCAGTTAATTTTCAGTCTGAAGACGAACACTCTACCACTGAGCCACCGCCTCCCCCTTTAAATTTATAGATTTATGTAAATCATGGAAACAAATACAAATGCCACTTGAAATTAATAAAAATTAACAAGTTAAACCTGAAAATAGTCTGAACTGAAAAATATTTTATCTCTTACAGTTTATTGATTTAGTTTCTGACTTATCGTAGAAAAGGTTTCAAAGTTTTCTTCCTGACAGAGCATTTTGAGATGCAAGTCGAAACACCTCAATACACTGTTTTGAAAGACAACTTTGAAGCCTTTTCTACAATCGGTCTTCAGGACGAGTGAAGGATTACACGGACTCTCTTACCAGCGACCTAACTAAAGTGTTCAGTGAATCAGAGAAAACATTCTTGAGTAGGGCACAGCATAACAGGCTGCTTGCTATGATCTGATCTCCCCTTACATACGCAAAATTATATGTTGGTGTGGAATGAAAACTTAAAAATCTCATGGCTTGGGTTGGTTTAATGGAATCTACCAGCGCCAATCACCAACATTTTTGCCAATTATCAAACGTCTTGCCAGAGTGAAATAGAAGATGATTTATTTGTCGAAGCAATAAATTGATTCGGCCGTTATTAAAACCAATATAAGTCCCTTTTTGGGAGTCTAACACTCACAAATGAGCATTTCTAATCTTCATCACTTTCATCTTCATTAGCTGCTTCTTTTAATGTGTTCAGATCATATGTGGAACTTAGAATCCTTTACTACATACTGTACGTGCTGGTCGCTGCTGACAGAAGAAAACCTGAAAAGTCCATTGTTGTTGGTGAAAAATGTGTTTGCATCTTTTAAAAGAAAGAACGACCGTACAGAAACTGAGTTTTTTTTATTGTTTTATAATGATAATGCAGTGATGTGTCTGTAAGGCCTTTTTTTAATCTTTGTAAATAATTTGTTTTATATATAATTTTTACAATTTTGGGGATTTTTTTGTTTGTTTGTTTGTTTGTTTGTTTAATGTAAGAAATTTACTAAAAGTTCAAATTAAGAATAATTTAATGTGTGTTTTTTTATGCAACACTTCTCAAATCAGACCAAGGAAGGAAAAGTATTCAGAAAAAACCTAATCAGGATGACTTTGGGTCGTTAATTTGCCAATAATTTTTCAGCTTGATTGTTCTTAATGTTGACTTGTTTGATAATCAATATTTTATAATCTTTGTATTTGTTTAGCATGTTAATCGCTCAATTAAGAAAGAAATATTTTGTTGCATCATTTTTTTTTTTAGAACAAATTCCCTTGAAAAGCATGAGAGCTGAACTGGTCATGTAGAAAATAAATGGTTATGAGGATGATGTTAAGAAACTGGTTTAAAACGTCACAGAAAGAATTCAGTATGAGGTGCTTTCAAGCAAATTCTGTCAAACTATAGCGTCTCATTTTGACCCATATCTTGTTTTGTTTTGTGTGAAACAAATCTTTAATGACTCAGCATCTGATTATTTGTTTACGTACTATAAACTCCTATTTATGTGACATAAGGATATAAAATGCCTTAACCAGTAAACAGACTGTAAATTGTGTATTCTCTGATGTTGTTATCAATGTATTCCAGTGTGCATAGTGAGCCATTTAGCCAGAATAATGTAGCCAAACACACACACAGAAATGCAGATGATCTCATTTACAATTTGCTGTAAGTTTGAACTCCTATGAGTGTATATATGACCAGCAAAGACACACAATATGACACACAAATATGCAACAATAGGTTTGAGTAAATCTACCTGATAACAGTTTACTAACCTCAAAAGCATCTTAATCCGTCAAATTTTCTACATAGAACATCGGGTCTTTATTACTTTGGAAAAACCGGTGAAAGTTTTCTTTAAAAAAAAATTCATTCTGTTCCATTATTTCTGTTCAAATTATGACTTTTTTCAACATCCATACAGCAGGACTCATCATGAGGCTTTGCTAACGTGTCGTTGAGTTCAAATGTCCTCTCTGATTCCATAAATACCCATGTCTATGGAAATCCTGCAGCAAACGTTCTGATATGAAACCTGATAGATTCAACTCGAGTTCCTCTCATTTTTATTACAGCTTCAGAACATTTTCTGTGAATATATTAATTATTAAATGTACAGTTTGGATATATCAGTTTTTAATCCTCTTCAAAGTCTAATTTCTAGCCAGTTCTACAACTTTGAATTTTTTTTTTAAAACATACCGAGCAATCCAGGTTTTTTTGTTTTTTTTTTTTCAAAATTGAGATAGTTTTAAAACATCCATAAAACAAAGAATCTTTTCAAACAAATCAATTTTTTTACTATCAAAAGCAAAACAAAATGACAAAAAATGAATCATAATATTTTTTTTTCTTCCTTCTATTCAAGTTACTTTAGTCAGAATTTATTGCATTACGTTTGTCTCTAATCATGATTTATTGATACATCCTTCATTGGTTGGAATCCTAATATAGAAATCCTCTTGATCTTTAATGAAAAAAATATAGCACAAACAACTGTCTGACCAAAAATAAAAGTTCACACACTAAAACACTTATATACTGGACCATCTTTAGTTTGACCACAGCATTTGCTATGATTTCTCCCACAAGGTCACAAGTTGGTTTCCATCAAGTTTTGCTTTACTTTCTCATCAATTTCTTGCATTGATCTCTGAATAATGAGTAAGGTCTTCTTTAGAATATCCCAAAGGCTCATAATGGGGTCTGATGTGACCAATTCGTGTGTAAAAATGAGGTCACACATTAGCCACTCTTTTACAGTTTGAGCCTAATCAGACTCAACTATTCGATTTCAATCTCTTGTGTTTTCTTTGTTTGCACTGTTTTTGTTGAAACATTTAACCATCGAACATGACCCTGAGTTCTACTGTTGTTTTTCATTAATTTGATCTCACCAAGTGAGTTTACAGGGAGAAGAGATAAAGAAGGTGGAAGATTTTAAGTACTTAGGATCAACAGTCCAGAGCAATGGAGAGTGTAGAAAAGAGGTGAAGAAGTGTGTGCAGGCAGACTGGAACGGGTGGAGAAAAGTATCATGTGTGATGTGTGATAGAAGAGTTTCAGCTAAAATGAAAGGAAATGTGTACAAAACCGTGGTGAGACCCGCCATGTTGTTTGGTCTAGAGACAGTGGCACTGAGGAAAAGACAGGAAGCAGAGATGGAGGTAGCAGAGATGAAGATGCTGAGGATCTCTCTAGGAGTGAACCAGGATGGACAGGATTAGAAATGAGTACATCAGAGGAACAGCACACGTTAGAGGTTTTGGAGATAAAGTCAGAGAGACCAGGCTGAGATGGTTTGGACATGTGCAGTGGAGAGAGAAAGTACATCGGAAGACGAATACTGGGTTTGGAATCACCAGGAAAGATACCTAGAGGACCAAAAGAGTATGTTCATGGATACAGTGAAGGAAGACATGAAGATAGTTGGCATGACCGAAGAAGATGCAGCAGATAGGGTTAGATGGAAGAAACTGACTTGCTGTGGTGGCCCCTGAAGGGAAATCAGGTAATTAATGAAATGTTGGACAGTTCTTATTCTGATTTCCATTACTTCTGCTTCTCCCTAGTTTTTTTTTCTCTGCATGATGCATTTCAGTAATGTAAGCCTTCCCAAACAGAATGATATCTTCCACAACCACAGGATGTGTCTTCCCACATGTTTGAAATTCATTTCACCAGTATGGATTAAAACACTCATCACCAGCTAAAGATAATCTTCCCTGCAGTAATCATCCAATAGGAGGTTCACATGTATTTGTTCAGTTAAATCCAGATGCTGACTTTATTGACACACCATTGTATTCTAAGTGGTAGCCATTTTTCTGGTATTTTCATGAGCAAAAAAAAACAGCAGGAAGATTTAAAAAATTTGGTTTAAAATAATTGCTTAAGGTTATTTCAGAGAGCTTGTTTGAGAAGTTCTGGAGAGGACAAAGGACAGGTTTTTTTAATGAGCTTCCCAGGTCTCCTCGGCTCACCTCAAATAGACTGGAAAGACTCTCCTGAAGATTTTAACAAGCTGGAAGTCTGCTGCTGATTTTTTGTAAGCAGGAGTTTGGATCTGCCGAGCCTGCAGGTTTTTATTAGCGAGAAAAACAAAGCAGCAGCAGAATCCCGGAAAATAGGATAATTGCTGCCGATGGTTTACTTCACACATGTTGTCAGTTGGGAGGATCTGTAGTTAAACAGCAAAAAACAGAGAAAACATTTTAAGGTCCTCTTCGACATGCTTGAATGTCTGAACACCTTGCCCAATGACACAAAGGTAAATCAATCTTTATTCTGCAGGCGGCGCAATGACTTGGTTACCACACAGAGTCTATTTATACCGAGGAGTGATGGCTGGGCAGTTCTCCGATGTCATCTGAAGTCCTTGTGAGGACACTACAGATAAAACAGTGCTCCTCAATCGGCTGTTTTTAATCCAGATTGAGAGCTTTTTAGTTCACATACATAATAATAAGAGCAACCGTAAGGCTCTTAATTCTCTTATGCAAAATCAGACACAATAAATTGTCAGCACTTGTTAAAGACTAGGTGAATAAAATAAACTTACATATTCTTTTTTTCCTTTTTGTTTTTTACCACTCATTTAAGAAATAAAAAACCTTAACATCGCTCGTTCTGGACGGCAAATTTATCACTAAATCTACTTTGCTTGCATAAACCATTATGGTTATAATGGAATGACCCGTTCCGTTGTCTTCCACTTATCCGGGGTCGGAACGCGAGGGCAACAGTCTCAGATCGGAAGCCCAGGCTTCTCTCACCCTAACTGCATCCTCCAACTCAACTGGAAGGATCCCGAGTCAGTCCCCAGTCAGTTGTGAGATATAGTCCCTCCAGCAGGTCCGACGTTGCCCCTTGGTCTCCTCCTGGTGGGACATGCCCAAAACACCTTACCAGTGAGGCGCTCAGTGGGCATCCTGACCGGATGCCCAAACCACCCCATCTGGCTTCTCTTGACCTGGAGGAGGAGCGGCTTGACACCGAGCTCCTTCAGGATAGCAGAGCTCCTCACCTGATCTCTGAGTGAGAGCCCAGCCACCCTGCGGAGGAAGCTGATTCCGGCCGCTTGTATCCGCAATCTCATTCTTTCGTCAGGGTGGGAACGTAGATCGACTTGTAAATCAAGAGCTTTGCTTTTCGGCTCAGCTCTTTCTTTACCACGATGACAATGGAAGAACCCAAACTAGTAGTATATACATATTAAGCATTACAAATCGATGAATAAGCTGCTGTTTTAACAAACATCTGTGGCAATTAAAAATGTTTCATCCTGAATTTAACCAAAAAATTTCACCAGATTACATTGGAAGAGCACAAAAAATTTAAACTTTTTGTCTCAACATGGAAAATGATAAATTATTTTTAAAAGAATATATTTTTTAAAAGTTTACGGTTCTAAACGCACATAATTTTTTTCATTGCTATCGATTTGGTTTAGGACAATTGTAGGTTAGTTCCAAAAAGTGAAATTTAAGATTTTGAAATTTAAAAATGTGTACGTACTTAAGTCCAATCTTAAGTCCAACTATTTATCTGATTTAAATTAGTTTGATTTTAATTAAATTTTTAGAGTAAGAAATATTTAAAACAATTTCATTAAAACTGAATTTGAAAACGATTTATTAATCAATTGTGTGCTGCAATTTTGAAAAAAACTAAACTTAAGACAACAATATAGAGACATAAACACAAAGATTAATAGACTCAGTAATATGGACTCAGAAGAAAAGAGAGAACATGTTGACAGAGGGAAACTGGATCGGTGATTACAGGTCAGTGGATAATAAATTGGAACCTCTGATAACAGACGGCAGAAATTGCTTGGTGTAGCGTTCTTTGAGTAAAGGGGTTGCTTGTGGATGCAGTCTTTTTGTCTTGCTTTTGATATATTTTTTATTTCAAACAAAACACAGCAGATTTCTACACTTCTGTTTAGCTTGGATTAAATTAGTTTTACTTTTTAATCAAAATAATTGCAAATGAATCATAGGTGATGCAGCCAAACTATTCCAGTTGTGTTTGCTGTTCAACCAGCCGGGCTGTAACACCAACTCTCTCTGTGGCCAGAGATGAGCTACAGAACAGCTACTTAGGATTCAAAACAATACTCAAGGACACTTTGGCACAGAGCGGGGTGATGACCCTGAGTTCACTCTCATTAATCACAACGTGTCCCGCTGTATCAGAGAAAATCCAATAAAGGTCTCCGAGGTGATGAGATAAAATAACATTCACAAGTTTTGTGAAAAGATGAAGTTCAGGCTGAACATGCCCCTCTATCTTAGAGGTTGTATCTGGATCAGGATGTTTTTTCTTTTAATCTACAGCTCAGTTTTCACTTCAGACTCACTGAATGTAAGGTTCACATTGCACACCATCATACCATCTGATATTTGATTTCAGAAAAGTTGAATGAAAACAACCATATGTTTCAGAGCAGTGTTTCACTCTTCAGCTTTTCTTTGTTCGGTTTTGAATGTGTCGGATTTATTGATGTACTTTTAATAAGATAAAATCATATTTCAGAGGCGGTGGGTATGGGGGTCATTCGATTATTTTTCCCATGTTTGGATTATGATCCCAACCCATCTGGAATGTTTATCATACTATGTCAGAGAGTGGGAATACATCCAATGTGAAAGACAAAATTATTCTCAGTAGAGGATTTATTATTTACTGAAATAGGAATGTTATTGTGAACGTCTAAGTGTGTGAAATGAAAATCTGTCATATTGTTGAAAGAATTTATTGATTGTTCTTTAAGATTATTGTTTTTATGACAAAAAATAAGATATTTAGCACAATTGTGTCATAGAAACTGTCCAATAAAAAGATTTATCATTTAGATTTTCAGCTGTTTATCACCTAAAAAATGTAATCAATGTGGAAAAGAATACGTATCATAGAAAAAGATTCAAAGTTGTCTTCTGGACAGTGTATTTTCTGATTGAGACGTTTCAACTTCCATCCAGAAATAATTTTCAATCTGATTAAATGACCTGAGAACTGGTTTTATATGTACTAACTTGAATTTGCTCAAACTCCTAAAGGAGAGACTAACCCCAACGAGCCTATGACCAACTGTATTTTAACAGGTTATTCAATTCAATTTTTTTTCAATTCAATTCAATTTTATTTGTATAGCCCAAAATCACAGAATGTCCGTCTCAATGGGCTTCACAAGAAAAAGAGGAATGTATTAACACAAATACACAACAAGAAAAATAACTAACAAATGCTAACTAAACAAGACTAGCACATTAATGCACTTAGACTCTCCTTCTCGGTGAGGAAAAACTCCTAAAAAACCCATCAGTGGGGAAAAAATAAGAAACCTCATGGGGATCCACGTGAAAGAGAGATCCCTCCCCCGGGACGAGCAAACAATGTGTCAAGTTACGTGTTATGTACGTAACTTGTATACAATGGTAGAAATAAGTACTCAAAAGTTGTGGGGAAGGTGTTAGCTCAGAGGTGGAATGTCTACCCTTGGGCTGGGAGAAACGGATTCGATTCCCACTGGGTTCAATGCCTAAGTTCCCTTGGGGAAGACACCTAATCCAACTTTGGCGCTTTTGTGGCTGCCTGCTGCAGTGCAATGCAGCATGTACTGATCCCCATTTGAAGGATCAGTACAGTACGTTAAAAAAAGAAAAAAATCTAAATTATTTACCTAAATGTAAAATCTTTCTTGTAACATGGTGTAAAGATATAATTTAACCCTTTATATTGGGTTAGAAACAAGGGTTCTTTTATTCATTGAGATTATGGACTTATTTGGATTGATGAGTATTTAAATTTTTATCTAAAAACTCCAGTTTATTTGGATGAAATGTGTTAAAACCACAGCTTAAATAAGTCTAAGTAACCATTTTCTATAAGCAGTGATCGATTAACTCTGAAAACCTTAAAAATAAAAGCAAAAACAACAAGCATTTATTTGACTTCTTATGCTGCTTTTTATTTTTTTGTTTTGTGCAATTTCTTTATAAACCTGTGGCACAATTTGTCTAATTTGATTCAAAACAAAACCAGTTTAAATGATGACTTCACATAAGTCACATGTTTACGTATTTGAATATTTTATTGTTAATTATATCAGATTGATTACAGAGTTGTAATTACTTGCTGAATATATTATGCTCTAAGTTGCACAAATGTTTGGTTCAGAGGTGGATTTTGCAAAGAGCACATTGTCTTATTGTGATTTCATCATCCTGCTAAATCTAGTTGCTCACATGTCCTCTAGAAACTATTATTACTTCTTGCAGCGTAAATCCTCTTAATTTAATCAAGATTAAGTTTGTCAATCCAGTGCTACCATCTCTGAGAGATGTTTTTTGTTGAGATGTTTCCTCCAGAGGTTAAACTTTTTTATTTTGGCTCTCTTACTAGTTTAAAAAAAATGCTGCTGCTTTGACTTTCAGAAGGAAAATGAATACATTACTTGTGTGTGATGGTGTGATGTTTCGATGCCTTGTTCTTGGACATGATGACAAATTGTTTTCTGTATAATTTTTTATATGATTTTCTTAAATTGACCAATAAAGTATTTGTTTCGTTGTTGTTTACAATCCATTGTGAAGCTTTCTAATTATTTTTTCCAAACTGATGGGATTTATTCAATTAGCTGTTATTAATTTATAAATTTTTGCAATCAGTTCCCATTTTTTTAAGAATATTAACTGCACTCTTGGATTCAGAAGCAAACTACATGTTTCTGACCTTCATTCAGACTCGATTCACCCTCATCAACTATTCTATATTTGTCAAATCATTTTAATTTAAAGAAATAACGTACTAATAGATGTTGCTTCATACAGATGACTTTCGGCCTTAATACTATGCTATCCCTCAAGATATTGAAAAGGCTTTTGGTACACCGATTTAAAATTTTACTTGGCTGAAGCAGCAATTTCACCAACGTTAATTTTTTTCCAGACTTTTTAACTTTAACTCTGTTTGGCAACAACTGGTGTCTGAGCTTAGATTGATCAAATCTTGGAAATGAAACAAAAAAGCAGCCAACCATGAGGGAAGTTATGAAAGGAAACACACTATTTGGTATTCATGAACATTCTGTATGTAATATCTGTGATTCAGAAACTGGCAAAAAATGTCAACACACTGCCCAAATTGTGTCATATTCTTGTTTTTGTCTTATCTATTCAGCACATTTAGGAGGAAAAAAAACATAATCACATCTTTTTGTCTCTGTGTTGCTGCGTGTGGCTGTGAGAGTGACCCAGGATGTCAAAAAAATTTTTAGGAGTGGATGATTCATGATTCAGAAAGAATACTGATTCTATTAGACAAAATATCACATTTCTTTCAACCCACACAGGTACATGTTTTCCTGTAGATGGCTCCTGATTTGATTAAAGGTCCCCTATTATGCCTTTTTTCCCTTATTTTATCCTGTGCTTATGTATCTGATATGCATAATTTTACATTTCGCGACACTCTCAACACAAAAGGTTTTAAATAAAACCCGTTTTGGGAGCGCAGTTTCAGACCCGGAAGTCAAAACAGCTTGTTTCAGTATTTTTTTTTTTTTTTTCCTGGGACCCGCCCCGTTGGTTGCGATTGGTTGTCATTCATTGTGATTTCCCCACCCAGCACAGCGTGGAGCGGGAGGGGCGAGGTGTGAGACGTATTGAGTAAAACAAAGCGGTTCGGATATCAGGGTGGAGAGCAGGTAGAAGTGGGGGAGGGTGTTTGAGCTGCAACGGGGCTGTACAAAAAACAGATCTACGTCACAATGTTCCATCAGTCGTTTGAGGTTTGGAGAACACGCCCCTTACTTTGAATGTAAATACCTCAAAATAGCATGAATCACAATAAAAAACACTTTGGGGGATTGTTTGGGGTAGTACTAAGTAAAATAAAAGGTTAAAACCTCATAAAAATCAGTTTTGCATAATAGGGGACCTTTAAATGTAACAAAGAGTTGTGTGAGTTACAAGTTCATATCCAGTTTAGAACACTCTCTCATTTTTTCTTCAGAGACAACTGTTTGGGAAGTCATTAACTAAGATATTCTGTGCTGAAGTTACAGCAAAGAGAAGGAGGACATGCAAAAAAATTATATCTTGAGTAAAATTGTCACTTTATATGAAAGCAACAAAGTGTGAGTTTAAAAAAAAACCAAAGTGTTTAGAAAAAAAGACAAATTTCTCTAAAAATTTAAAGTCAATTACAAAGCAGATGGGGGCTGACACAGGACCAGCTCGATGGAATATACTATCTCATAGCTGAGAAATGCATCAGGATCCTCACAGATGAATTTGAAGAGGTGGTTGAGGATAGAGAATTCTGGCCTTCCCTGCAAGGGTTCCTAAGGACGCCGTCACTGATCTCTTAAAACAGCTGCAGTTTATTCAAAATGCTGCGGCTCGAGTCCTAACAAGAACTAGAAAATACGATCACATTAGTCCTGTGCTAAAGTCTCTGCACTGGCTTCCTGTGGCTCAGAGAATGGACTTTAAAGCTGCTCTGCTTGTGTTTAAGTCTCTCCATGGTCTAGCACCAAAGTACATCTGTGATATGTTAGTACCTTATGAACCATCTAGAACTCTGAGGACCTCCGGGACCGGCCTCCTGCTGGTGCCTAGAGTCAGGACTAAACATGGAGAAGCTGCATTTCAATTTTATGCTGCAAAAGTCTGGAACAAACTTCCTGAGGCCGTGAGACAGGCCTCTACTGTGACAATGTTTAAATCTAGGCTGAAAACAGTTCTGTTTAACTGTGCTTTTATTAATTGCTCTTTTTTTTAATCTGTTTTAATGATTTTATTTATTTAATTTTTAAACTTTTTGATTCTATGTTTTGTGATTTTAATGCATTCTTTTTCTTTTCTTTCTTGTGAAGCACTTTGAATTACATTTTGTATGAATTGTGCTATACAAATAAACTTGCCTTGCCTTGCCTTACTCGACAGGAATGAAATAAAAGATCACATTAAAAGCTTGCAAATTTGTCATTTCTTTTTTAATCACTTGTAAAATACCAAAAAAAAAAAAAAATTGGACCACACATTTGAGAAATTGAGTGTTGTTTATGTGTTAAGAATTGGGCACCTAACTGTTTTGGTTTTTTTTTTAAATACCGGTAATTTATTTTTAGAATAAATTCTAAAAATAGCCCAGTACAAACTGAAAAGCTTGAACCGCAAGACCATTTAAAAAAGCTCATACAATTAAATTTACCTGTAGATATAACAATTTTAGATCAATTTGTAAAAAATTGAGCTATCACGTGCATAATTTAGCAGATGATTGAGTTTAAAAAGCTTATGAGAAATTGTAAGAAAAACACTTCAAGAACTCAGCAACTTTCTGACGAGATAGTAATTTCATGTTTAATTAGAAAAAAGTAGACATGCATGTATTCAATGGCTTATGTGTGATTTTCTAAAACATAACAAAACAGATCAGGATGTTTCACAAGTTTTATCAAACTATTTTTGACAAAAAATGTTTATTTGAACAATCCAACAAAAAAAAGACACAAGAATAATTAAGTCTTGCGCCCAACAGATATATAAAAAATTTAAACATCACAAATATTTTGTTTTTCAATAAGTCCAAATTCTAAGATGTTATCCATAAATTAGAATAATATTTTGAAAACAAAAAGATTCCAGGTACTGCTAGTTTTTCTCAAAAGTTAAGCCTTATTTGGAAGTTAGATTCACACAAAAATGTTAATATGTCAATATTTCTAACAAATTTCACACCAATGACTTTTTTGTTTTTCTAAGTTATTTATTTTTAAAGTGAAGCAGGAAATCTGAAATTGGTTGGTTGAACTCCAAACTAGATCAGTGCTGAAACTGTCAGCAAACAGGAAGCGGCTAAGAAGGAAACAGCTGGATACTACATGAACATGTCATCATAACCAGGTGGAGGCATGTGGTCTGGGTCCGGCCTGGAAGAAAAAAAAAAGAAAGAAAATCAAAGTGAGATTTAGAAACTAGAGCATTTGACACCCCTCTTACTTTGCGAATCGTTTTGTCATAAAGCAAGTTCTCATTATAAAGATTAATGAAGCAGCTGAGAATTCTAGAAGAGCTTCAGTAAGGACGCCGTCACTGATCTCTAATTATAAGGTCATTAACATTCAATCTCTGAGCGGAAATGGGTCTATTAGGATGTAGAGAAAAGTGTGTGTGTCTAACCCGGGTCTGTGACGTCCTATGGGTCCAAACGGATCAAAGCGAGCTCCTGGAGGAACGGCACCAGGAGGCAGGATGTCTGGTATCCCGCTAGATGGGTCAAAGCCGGAGCGAGGGTAGCCTGACCTCAACGGATCGACTATCATCCCACCACCTGAGGGAGATCTAAAACAGTAGAAGGAGACACACACAGAGAGAAAAAAGGAGTAAAATTTAAAACGAGATGCATTCTTATTATTAATCATTATCTCATTTATTTGAGATCAATAACAGTAATGAAGGAGAAAATACTCTACATATAAAGTTGAAATATAAATCATTGGTTATTTTTAACAATCTGAAAGCAACTAAATTAAACCATTTCAAAGCAGAATAAAATCTAAATGTGATGTTTAGTTATAAAATCAGCACAAGCTGTTGGTTTTAGGGATGTGTTTGTCTTTTTTATTCCAATATTTGGGATTAAAGGTCCACGTTTAGTCGACACAGGTCAGTAATCTGCCGTCTGTGACTGAGTGGTTCATCCCCAAATCCCAGATTAGAATCTGAGTGACGCTCCAATCTGCATCAAAAAATGATTCCCATAAAAAAAAAATTTTTTTTTAAAAATCTGTAACACTACTTACCTGAAAGGATCAAGATCTGCTCCTCCAGCTGCAAATGGAGAATTTGAAGGACCCGGCCTGCAGTAGACAAAAAAACAAACAAAAAAATAGTTCTTAAATACAGAGTCATTTTAAAAATGGACATAGTTGATGTAGAGGGCTTAAGTTTTTTTTTTTTAGTTTTTTTTTATCACACAAAATATTTCCTTTTAACTTGAAATAATGCATATTTTTTCTATAATGCAATAAGACAACTTTAAAGAGGAGTTGTTTTGGGGTTCTTCAACTTTTATTTCCTTTGTTGCATGTTCAAAGCAGTTCCTAAATTTTTCATTTATTTAAAAAAATCTTTGCAAAAAATAGCCCATAAAGTTTCAGTTTGTCTTCTGAACCACTTAGCCCTGATAGGATCACGGGGTACCGGAGCCAATCCTGGCTGATTTCAGGTGAGAGGTTGGATACACCCGCAACAGGTCGCCAGTCTGCTGTGGAGTCACACACAGACAACCGTGCACACACACATCTCTAGGGGCAATTTTGTAGCAGCTAATCAACCTAACATGCATGCTTTTGGGGGGTGGGAGGAAACTGGAATACCTAGAGATAACCCACACACACACGGGAAGAACATGCAAAATCCACACAGAAAGACAAGAGTTTCAAGCCTCGCCCTCCTCCATGACTCGAACTCTCAACCTTCTTTCTGTGAGGCCACTCCCATAAAGAGGGGGAAAAAATAAGACAAAAAATTACATTACAAACATCTAGTTATTATATTGAAAATACTACATTTCGTTATGCATTTTGTCAGAGGTTTATTTCAATTGTCTCAAAAAGTGCAACAGGTGAATTACATTCGAGATCGGAGGCCAAAAACAATGCTAAAGATTCATTTTTTAATGATTGAACGTATAAATATATCAGAATAAATGAGCTGTTTTTCTCTCCTGATGAAAAATGAGAAGTCATTAAAAAAATTAAAACACCCTTTTTGCTTTTTTTCTCATTTTATATATTAATTCAGAAAAAATGGTTAAATCATAGTTAAAATCAGAGGTATCTTATGAATAATCCGATTAATCAGGGACACTGATTTGACAAACTAATGTGTTACTAAGATACGCTACAAAGAATGTTTGTTTATTCTTTTTTGTCCTTCATATGTTCTCTCTTATTCCCACCTTTCCACTTTCTGCTCCCTTGTTTCGCCCAACCGTTCTAATTTTTTTCTCTCACTCCAACACTTTCTCCTATCTCGCTTCCATCTCCTCACTCTCCCCTCATTCTCTCTCGTGTGTAATTATCTCATCATCTCTTCACACCGGTTGGCTTTTTTCACAGAATTTACATTTTCTCCATCTGCCTCTGTGTTCTAATCGTCCTCATCTCCCCCGCTTTCCACCTTTCTAGGGACGAGGTGGAGACAGCAGCGAGGTTGATAAAAGTCCCCGACATCACCTCGCATTCAGTCTGATTGAGTTATGGCTAAAAGGGCGGGTGGAGGAGGTGAAGAATGAAAAGCAGACTGACTCACTTAATCAAGCTGAATGTCAAATATAAACATATAGTTTTTATCAACTTTTTGGAACGTTGATTAATTTCTGGCAGTTACATCTATTTTCTACTTACAAAATGACCTGGTTTTACCTTAAAATAAGTCAAATCAGCCGGGATCGGCTCCAGCAGCCCCTGTGATCTCGTTAAAGAGAAGCAGTTCAGAAGATGAAACAAAAATTGGAAATTTTCAGAAATCAAGGTAACAAATTAAAAAGTCTCTACAGATTCAATATTTTTTTCTCTCTCGGTCTTGCTATAAATATACATAAAAAATTAACTTATTTCTTAATAACATCAATAATGCAAACACACACATCATGTGACAGCTCAGCCCTTCGTCCCTGACACTCCCCTGCTATAAATATGGAGGAGGATGCTGCAGTGAAACCTCATTACACCAGGACATGTACTGAGGACAGAACAATGACTTAGACTAGTTTTTATTATAAATACAAATATTTTCCCATTATTAAATTTAAAAATCCTCACAATTTGAAGTTTGATTTAAGATTAATCAATGTGTTAAAAAGAACAAATCTAAAAGGACACATTCTTCATGCAGTCTAAATCTTACCCTCTTTTAGCAGTGGCTACTCTGTCTAGACTGAAAGTTACAAAGTCAGCACATCTGTGTGTGTGCGGGGAGGGGGTTGGGGACAGGGGGCACGCGCATGTTTGAGAGGCAGAAAGAGAGAAGAGAAAAGAGACTACTAAAAGTCAAAAGGACTGCTATGAATATTGACTGATCATAACAAAGTGTATCTTTAAAGATTTCACAATAAACTATTTTGCTGGCCAAATCTTTACATCTGATTAGTTTAAGACTCAAGTATTATCAACATGAAGATAAAATCAGTCAGTCACACCACCGTCTGTCCCTTTCAGGGTTGCGGGGAGTGCCGGAGTCCATCCCGGCTAATTCAAAGTGAAGCGCATGGTACACCACGAACAGGTCACCAGTCTGTCACGGGGCCACACACACAAACTCATTCCTGGGGCAATTTGGCACCGGCAAATCAACCTAACATGCAAGTGTTTGGAGGGTGGGAGGAAACCAGAGTACCCGGAGAAAATCCATACAGACACGAGAGAACATGCAAACTCCACACAGAAAGGCCAGTGTTTCAAGCATCGTCCCCACCCGGGACTTGAACCCACGACCTTTTTACTGCGAGGCGACTGTGCTACCCACTGTGCAACCGTGCCGCCAAGATAAAATCATTTGGATGCACTTCCTTCTGACAAATGGACAGATGTTGCAGCAGATTAACACAGATTTAAAATTCCAATGTAGATCATTTTATCTTTTTATTTCAATTGAAATGTTTTTCATTCCCATAGTTGCAAGACTGAGCTTCTGTAAAACAAAATCTTTTTAGTCCAAATATTCAGTGATTATTTTTACTGATACCTGACTTATTTAACAAATCTAGTGGTGTGGCAGACTTGTTCAGGGTGTACCCTGCCTCTCACTAAGAACCACTGGTTCAGGAGATTGATGAATAACAAATTTAATTAATCTTTTTAATGGCTTCTTGAGTTCAGAGTTCTGTCTTTAAACAGCCAAACTTATCTTCATCTGGTGTGGATGTGAACAATGCCACGTGTATGCAGCAAATGACTTGCAAAAAAACAAAAAAAAACAAAGCTAGTACACAAGCAAAAGGGAACAGATTGAATTCTTATAAACATATAACTTGTAAGTAATTAACTCATTTCAAGCATCACTGGAGAGTTTGCATGTAATAAAATGTGTAGCTAATTTATTTTAAATGTGAGGTTTTTAATCTACAGTTCACGCTTTGATTTTACGCCACTAACCAGTGAGGATGTGTTCCCTGGTAAGGATGTCTGTTAGGAATACGCAAAGGATCTTCGTCCTCGCTTCGTCTCCTCTCCCGCTCATCATCCTCGTCCCTACGACTCCTCTCTCCTCTACGTCCAGTCTGCCTCTCTCGGTGGGGCAGAAGTTGAGTCTCCACCTTTCTTGCCAAACCGCTAATGTCCTTGAAAACGCTGCAAAGAGCAGATTTAATACACCAAAATAAGTGAGATCAAATGAAATATCTGTGAAAACAAGAAATGTTTAGCAAACGTAAAAAAAAAAAACCCAGGGCATTTAAGGCAACTTGGGAGCTAAGACGACACTTGTGGGTAAAACTTGAGGTAAGCTGAGAACAGTGAAATGAAAATGTGAGAGCAGCGTGGAAACAATTAGAAAACACAAACACGTGTCATAAAACAAATACGACCTCACTACGGAAAAGATGATTATCATAGATGTGCATTGTCAAATCGCCACATTTTGAAACCTCACGCTATCGTGCAACAGCCTCTTTGCAATATTTCACATCTTTTACATAAAGATTGTAAGTATATATTGTTAATAATAATAATAAAAAAAATCCAGCTTGGAATTACTTGGACTTCATCCAGTGATTAACGGAAGTCTTGGTACAGCTACTCTGTCTCTATTGGGGGAGACGGTGTCTCGGTGGCTAAAGCGCTCGCCCGCGGACCAGAAGTTCGTGGGTTTGCATACCGCTGGGTGCACGTCTAGGGTCTTTGGAGAAGACACCTAATCCCCCGTTTTTCCCACCATTGGCGCCGTCGTGGGCAGCCTGCTGCAGTGTAGGAGTGCAGCACACAAATTTCCCCGGTGAGGGATGAATAGAGTAAAATATTTCTATTTCTTACTTCTACTTTCTTTCACTTGTGGTAGACATCACCACGGCTGCGCAATAGCAAAATCTCATTATTGTTAGCAAGTATTTCCAGGTGCTACCGGCTCATGTGACGACTATTGCATTTGCATCAAGTTCTCCACTGGTAGAGCTATTGAGGCGTGTTTAGGGCGTGGTTGATTTTGAGTTGGCTTACACCTGAGATTTGTCACAGATGTGATTTATGAAGCTTACGTTGCATACAGAGAGTCACAGTGGTTTTGATAAATCTCGAGTTTGTGTGGCGTAAGCAGCGCCGTAGTCCAGAGAAAAAAACTTCCTGAGCCTCAGATCTACACAATTCCTAGTAAATGAGGTCCAAGATAAAAGAGAAGCAGATTTGATACATCTGAATGCTAACTACAGTGGTGGTCAAAAGTTTACATACACTTGTAAAGAACATAATGTCATGGCTGTCTTGAGTTTCCAGTTATTTCAACAACTCTGATTTTTCTCTGATATAGTGATTGGAACAGATCCTTCTTTGTCACAAAAAACATTCATGAAGTTTGATTCTTTTATGACTTTATTATGGGTAAACTGAAAATGTGACAAAATCAGCTGGGTCAAAAATATACATACAGCAACATGAATGAGCAATTTTGGAGACTTAGAAAGTTGTGTCAATGACATGAGCTTCATAGCATGACCTCTTAACTTCTTGTGAGTGATTATGAGTGACTACAGCTGGTGACTTCTCTGAGGCCATTTAAAAAGGGCTCATTGGATAAAAACACCCACAAACGCTACAATGGGAAAGTCAAAGGAGCTCAGCACAGATTTGAAAAAGAGAATCATTGACTTGAACAAGTCAGGAAAGTCACTTGGAGCCATTTCAAAGCAGCTGCAGGTTCCAAGAGCAACAGTGCAAACAATTGTTTGTAAGTATAAAGTGCATGGCACTGTTTTGTCATTGCCACGATCAAGAAGAAAACGCGAGCTGTCACCTGCTGCTGAGAGAAAACTGGTCAGGAGGGTGAAGAGTCAACCCAGGAGCACCAAAAAGCAGATCTGCCAAGAATTAGAAGCTGCTGGAACACAGGTGTCAGTGTCCACAGTCAAGCGTGTTTTGCATCGCCATGGACTGAGAGGTTGCCGTGCAAGAAGGAAGCCCTTGCTCCAAAAGTGGCACCTTAAGGCTCGACTAAAGTTTGCTGCTGATCACATGGACAAAGTTCTGTGGTCAGATGAAACAAAAATTGAGCTGTTTGGCCACAATGCCCAGCAATATGTTTGGAGGAGAAAAGGTGAGGCCTTTAACCCCAAGAACACCATGCCTACCATCAAGCACTGTGGTGGTAGTATTATGCTGTGGGCCTGTTTTGCTGCCAATGGAACTGGTGCTTTACAGAGAGTCAATGGGACAATGAAGAAGGAGGATTACCTTCAAATTCTTCAAGAAAACCTGAAGTCATCAGCCCGAAGGTTGGGTCTTGGGCACAGTTGGGTGTTCCAACAGGACAAAAACCCCAAACACACATCAAAAGTGGTAATGGAATGGCTAAATCAGGCTAGAATTAAGGTTTTAGAATGGCCTTCCCAAAGTCCTGACTTAAATCCCATTGAGAACATGTGGATAATGCTGAAGAAACAAGTCCATGTCAGAAAGCCAACAAATTTAACTGAACTGCACCAATTCTGTCAAGAGGAGTGGTCAAAGATTCAACCAGAAACTTGCCAGAAGCTTGTGGATGGCTACCAAAAGCGCCTAATTGAAGTAAAAATGGCCAAAGGACATGTAACCAAATATTAGCATTGCTGTATGTATATTTTTGACCCAGCTGATTTCGTCACATTTTCAGTTTACCCATAATAAAGTCATAAAAGAATCAAACTTCATGAATGTTTTTTGTGACAAAGAAGGATCTGTTCCAATCACTATATCAGAGAAAAATCAGAGTTGTTGAAATAACTGGAAACTCAAGACAGCCATGACATTATGTTCTTTACAAGTGTATGTAAACTTTTGACCACCACTGTATATGGATGTTGTAAAAGTACTGACCTGTCGAACGTGTGCAGCTGATCAGCATTTACATGGTCATTGATGTTCAGTACCAAGTCTGCCACCTGCTGCGTTCTGGTGTTCTACAAACACACAAACATATACACACGTTAAATGACAGACAATGTTACATGTAAGTTTGTATCTGATGATAACCATTCAAAGTTACGTTACATTTAATATCAGCTGAAGATCAAGATTTTTACCAATTTGTCCCAATATCACTAGATTCAAGTCTCAAACTATTAAATTGATTTGATTTGGAATTTTATTCGTAGCATTTGTTTGACTATTGAATTAAGCAATCCTTTACTCACGTTAGAAACCACACAGAGAGCCTTCATCCATTCAATACAGACTATAGTTCAACATAACGTAAAGGAAGGATCTGTCCTGGCACGATAGCGAGGGAAAACAGTTTTTAGTCAGCCACTAATTGTGCAAATTCTCCCATTTAAAAGTTTAGACAAAATTTAAAAAGAAAATCCAGAAAATTATATTGTCCGATTTTTAAAGAATTTATTTGCAAATTAGGGTGGAAAATAAGTATTTGGTCATCTCAATCTCAAGTTAATCTTAATACTTTGTTGATAATAATATAGGTCAATTATTTTCAGTAACTTTGTTACTTTGGTCCCAGCTCTCTGCAGGTCATTCACTATGCCCCCCGTCTGGCGCTGGGATTTTCGCTTATCGTTCTTTTGGTTTTGATCCCATGGGATGAGATTTTGCGGTGGGCCCCAAATCGAGGGAGATTATTAGTTTCCTAAGAATTGCTCCCACAGCTGATTTCTAACAAAGCTGATTATCTATTGCAGATTCAGTCTTCCCGGCCTGGTGCAGGTCTAAAATTTTGTTTCTTGTGTTGTTTCACAGCTCTTAAGTCTTGGGCATAGTGGAGTTTACAATGTGAGTGAGGTTGTGAACAGATATGTATTAGATGAATAAAAAGTTCAAACAGGTGCCTTTAATACTGATAGTCAATGGAGGACATATGATCCTCTAACGGAAGAAATCTTGACAGTTTCTAATTGACTAAATACTTATTTTCCAAAATAACTTGCAAATAAATTCTTTAAAAATCAGACGATATGATTTTCTGAAATTTTTTTCTCATTTTGTCTCTCATAGTTCAGGTGTACCTATGATGAAAACTACAGGCCTCTCTCATCGTTTTAGGTGGGAGAACTTGTACTATTGGTGGCTGATTAAATACTTTTTGTAAGCAGATGAGAGGAAGGACACAACGTGGACAGGTCAACAGACCATCACAGTGCCACACAAAAATAGACTATTTGTATACCCACTCACTCCTACAGTGGTACAGTGGTTAGCACAGTGGCTTCAAAGCAAGGAGGTCAGGGTTCAATTCATGGAAGAAGGGCAAGGCTTGAAACTCTTGTCTTTCTGTGTGGAGTTTGCATGTTCTTCTTTTGTATATGTGGGTTTTATCTGGGTACTCTGGTTTCCTCCAAAAACATGCATGTTAAGTTGATTGGCTGCTATGAAATTTCCCCTAGAGATGTGTGTGTGCATGGTTGTCTATGTGTTTGTGGCCCTGCAACGGACTGACAACCCTTCCCTTCACCTGAAATCAGCAGGGATAGGCTCTAGCAAACACCGCAACCCCATTACGGATAAGCGGTTCAGAAGACAAGACACAGTCAGCTGGAGTATTCGGACAGAACTCATGCATGCTCTCAGAGGACACACACACTCTATCCAATAAGGTCAAAAAGCCTTACTTCAACCAAGACTAGAACCTTTGACCGGAACTCTGTTGTGAGCGTTGGATGGCACGAGTTTCAAATTTGACTGTGCTAGATCTGAATTGAACGCGTTTTTTTTTTTTCTTTAGCTAAACACAATATGAGAAAATTGAGATTTTTAGTCCAACTTTAAAGGTTGATGACGCCCACAAAGGGCACACTGAAAATGAGAGTTTCCCCGTCATCGTTGCTTACCATCAGATTAAATATAAGGGCTGAATCAGCAGCTACGACTTTCAGTAGTAGTTTTGTGTCTTTGTCTTTGGCTATGTAACGTAGACTGTACAGCTCTTTGTTTCTGTTCCAATCAGCAGGGAGTAGCTCCGACTTCTTATCACTGCTGTGAGACTGAAGAAAGAAAAACGTGGAAAAGAAAAGTGTGAATTACAGTAAATGAACAGTATCAAAATAAAACCAATACAAAAATGGCAGATCCTACTGACAACATGACATGACATTTTACATTGAATCAAATAAAAACAAACTAAAAACCACTTAAATTTGAACTGAGAAAAAAAAATAGACTGATTTGACACATGATTAAATTAGTCTGTTAGTGTTTTAGATCAGATTAAACTGTTTTTAATGAGAAAACATAACTAGCTACAGATCAGAGCTGGTATTTTGTGAGTAACTTAGATATCAAATTACTGATCACTAGGAAGTAAAATAAAACATCAAAATACAAACTGTAAGGTAACAAAAATCAAAACACAAGCAATACATTGATATATTTTGTTGTATTAAATTGATTAGACATTGATTTCAAAAGCACTGCTAACATTTGCTAACATCTATATTTCTACTTTTTTATTCTATTTAAATAACGCCAGAAATAACTGTAGATCTCAAAATACAGTTTGACAAATAATTAAACTGGACATATTAATGTAGTGATGTTGATAAACCAGACTGACGAGATGTTGTCATGTGTTTGTTTCTGTTTCTTGTTGCTAAACTTAGCTTGTTTAACTCACCTCGTCACCAGACCCAACACACTTGCAGCCATTTTTTATCATTTCCCAGTGAACAAAACACACAAGAGCATCTTGCGGGCAGCTGATGGTGCCAACGACACTGGAGTACAACACCTCCAAGCCAGGCATGTTTCTTCAATTCACCAACATCAACAGAAGCAAGAAAGGAAAATGAAAGTCCTCACTGAAACAAAACGGAAACAGTTTCACCACAAACATGAGCTTTTCCGGTTTGGGATTTTTCACAATAAAACAACAGAGCATAATTTTAACGATGTTATTAATATTAATAATAATAATGACGAACAGATTTTTTTTTATGTACATATAAAAAATATGTCTTTTCATACCTTTAAAAATATAGATTTGCTTCATTAATATGCATTAAATTTTATTTTAGATTGTCAAAAGTGCAAATAAAACCAACCGACTGAAAACATAAACTCCCCATCTGGTTCCGTCTGACCCAATTAGCTGTTAAATTTAATCTCTACCGTTTAACATGTTTCTGGCTATGAAATTAAAATAAAATACTGTTTTCAAGCATCTATTACCACAAAATAGCAAAAAAAAAATTCTTTCAAAATTTTTGAAAGAATTTTGCTTTCGTTTCACCATTCCGTTGAAGTCCATTGACTTCAAAAGACAACATTTCCCATCGTGCATTTTTCTGAGGCGGGGTGGTGAGAACTTCCTGGTCAAGATGGCTGCTCCCTTGACTCTGCTTTTGATTGTGGCTGTTACAATCCGTGCAGTTCTTTTCAGATCCAGTTTAGCGGATATAATTGCTGAACGAGTGGAGGTGGTGTCTCCAATTACCGCCTGGAAAAGAGGTGAGAGAGAATGAAGCTGAGGATGGTCATTGAAGACCCTAAACCGCCACTTCCTATTGGTCCTCGCCGCTTTCAGACAGAACAAGCAAACTGTTTCAGTTACAAAACCATGAGTCTGTTCACTTCTGAAATTAATTCTATCAAACAAAAAGTCATTTTAATAACCCTCAGAATGAGCTCAAACCCTGTGTTAGTTGCAAATCAAAATGTAGTCAATTGAAAGGAAAATACTAATGTTGGTGTATCATCTATATATGCTCACATATAGAAATATGTACAAAAAGTATACTTTATTAATCCCCTACTGGGGAAATTGTGTGTGTCAATATCATCCCAAGCAGCCCAAGAGAGAGCTCCAAAGAGTTTAAGAACAGCTGCTGGGTGGTTCTGTGTTAGGTGGGGTGGAGCTGGAACAGCTGCTTTGTGGAATAGAGCTGGAACAGCCGCTTGGTGGAATAGAGCTAGATCAGCTGCTTGGTAGAAGAGAGCTGGGACATTGCTTGGTGGAATAGAGCATGAACACCACTTGGTGGAATAGAGCAGGAACACCACTTGGTGGAATAGAACTGGAAAAGCTGCTTGGTGGAATAGAACTGGAAAAGCTGCTTGGTGGAATAGAGATGGAGCAGTCGCTCGTTGGAATAGAGCTGGAGCAGCCGCTTGCTGAAATAGAGCTGGAGCAGCCGCTTGCTGAAATAGAGCTGGAGCAGCCGCTTGGTGGAAAAGAACTGGAGCAGCCGCTTAGTATAGATAGTACATACACATATATACTGTAGCTGTGGGTGTATTTTCTGTCAATGTCCCAATGTTTTTGTTTTTATTGATGTATTTCCTGGCAAACTGTTTTCCCTCCTGAAAGACCAGTAAAGTATTTTCTATTCTATTCACATATAAATGATTTAAATCCTTTAATAATTTTTTTGTAACAGTTATTGAAGGATTGGCTCTGCTTGACTTGGGAGTCTCACCGTATTCTGGAGATGTTTTCCATGAGGTGAGATGTCCACACGTTTTCCATTTAAAACAACCAACATACTTTACATTTAATTTCTTTTCTAAATAATTTTTTTTGCCGCTAACAGACAAAAAAGTAAAATAAATTCTTTTTTTCTTGTGTTTTATCTCCAGACACCTCTCATCATTTACTTGTTTCACTTTTTGGTGGATTATGCCGAGATCACATTCATTGTAAGTGGGAGAAATGTTCTGATTTAGTGTTTGTAAAACAAAGTGCTTGCTGAAGTTCTCTCTTTCTTATCCCTGCAGTTGGCAGACGTTACCACTGCCGTTGCTCTCTACATAGCAGTGAAGGACTACAACAAACAAGTGGTGAGGAAACTGTCAAATTACAAAAGGTTCTTGACTGGTTACACTAGTTACAAGTTGACTGGTTACATTACTTTTTTAAACACTTTTGCAGGAATTAATGCTACGATGTAACATAAGTGCATGAGTACTGAAATAAATCATTCTCAAAGAAGTCATACAATAACACCAGATCGTATAACAATTAAATTGCAATAAGTTATAACAAAATAATTATGTAAGGCTGTATCTTGAATACTTTTGCCTATAGTTCTGCTTGTAACAGAAATGAGACATCTAGCAATGATTGTGTTGAAATTTTTTTTTTTGCAGTTTAGAAAGCAGAAGTTTGCAGTGGAAGCAGACCGCTATCCGTTGGACTGTCTGGAGCTCATCCGAAGCCCGCGAGAAATGTTCTACATCCCTCTGAAAGTAGCCATGCTGTGAGTACTGCATACACCTGACTGAGGCTAATAAAATGATTGTATTGGAGTAATTATTTAACTTGTTTTTCTTTTTTTACAGTTACCTGTTGAATCCGTTCACCATCTTATCCTGTGTGGCCAAGTCAACCTGTGGCCTGAACAACAGTGTTATTGCACTCTTCATTCTCTCAACAATAAAAGGTGGATTTATAATCTAAAGTAAAAGTAATTTGGTTCATATTCCAATATGAGAAATGGTTTGACACCATTTAAAGCCATATTTCTGTAGTTAAATATCATTTTTCTATCATTCTGTCGTCATACATAAGATCTATTAATAAATATGACTCGTATCAATTCTTTGTTAATGTTTCAGGGAATGCCTTGCTGAGTGCCATCTTTCTATGTTTGGCCACATATCAGTCTATTTACCCTCTAACGCTGTGTGCTCCAGCCATGCTGTATTTAATGCAGGTATGCTCGTACATCATTTTAAGTAAAAAGCCATGAGATATTTTTTAAACACCTCATCATTTCTAATGTTTTTAATCAATTTGATCAAGTCTAAGGAGGGTTTTTGTTTCTCTGTCGTAGCGTCAGTATATCCCAGTGAATTTCCGACGAGCCAGCTTTTGGTGGTTCGTAGTGCAGTACCTGTTCATGTACCTCGGCAGCCTGTTTGTTCTCATCGGCCTCTCCTTCTTCCTGCTGGGCTCATGGGACTACCTGCCCTCGGTTTATGGCTTTATGTAAGTGGTGAAAAGAATAGTTATGAAGTTTTAATGTATGTAGATGTCTAGTATTGAAAATTAAACCAATAATAGTTAAACCAAGCATCTTAATGTAAGAAAATTAAAAAGGAAATGCTGTTTTTGATTCAGAAGGACCAAACAATTCAATCAGTATATTAATATTTATTCAAGTCAATGGTTCACAGTTGCCGTTTTATCCCAGAAATCAAAAACAAAACAAACAACATTCCAGAAGAGCAGACAACTTGTGTCATCAAGATGTCTCTGTATTTCTATGTTAATTAATGTTACCTGTTTGAGGAATGCATTGTTCTATTTTTTTCATTCATTGTTTTGTGTCATAAGTTTTTATTCTCATAAAAACATAGATGTATCTTTTCAAAGTATCAATTTGGTGCCGTCTGGTTTTCCGCCCTCAGTCTGACAGTCCCTGACCTGACCCCCAACATCGGTCTCTTCTGGTATTTCTTCGCTGAAATGTTCGAGCATTTCCGCCTTTTTTTCCTCTGCGTATTCCAGATCAATGTTTTCTTCTACACCATCCCCCTTTCCATCAAACTCAAGTAAGTCTGCCACTTCCTCCTTCCATCATTGTGTCCAGTAATACCAAAATGTGTGAGCTAATTTGTGTATGTGTTTCTTTTTGGTCTGCAGGGAGCATCCTGTGTTTCTGATGTTCATGCAGTTAGCTGTGATCACCATCTTTAAGTCGTACCCTACAGTGGGGGACATCGCCCTCTACCTGTCTTTTCTTCCTGTCTGGAGCCACCTGCATAGATGTGAGTGTTCATTAGAACGGAAGCAGATAAGAACATCTCAGTGGTACTCGCAAGGAATGGAAAACTCTATATTTTTAGTTCATTTATTGGCTGTTGTATGCGTACTCTGTGGTTCTAGAAACATAGAACACTAGGACTGTTCTGATGTGCCCTAAAATCTCACACAGACATGGCTAATTGTCTTTTTTATGCAGTTTGTAGAAATATCCTAGATGTTTTATCACCACCTGTGACCTTGTTTGTTAAATGTTATTTAATGCAGAGTTAGAGCAGAGATTGTTTTCTGGTTAACGTATTTTTCTTCTTCCAGTCTTAAGAAATGTCTTCCTGGTGGCTTGCGTTATGCTGGCCTGCTCGGTTTTATTCCCGGTTCTCTGGCACCTCTGGATTTACGCTGGCAGCGCCAACTCCAACTTTTACTATGCTATCACTCTACTGTTCAACATCGCGCAGGTAAGCGATATATGAGAAAATGCAAAAATAATATTAAAATTTTCTTTCAGTGAGGTTTAAAAAGAAAATTTTGTGGTTTGTAAATGAAACAATTTCTGTAGGATGATTAACGGGACCCAAAATTGAAAAGCAGTATTTAACTTAGAAAAAAAAAGAGCTGATTTTATTTAAAATGTTGAGAATATTTTTCCTACAAAAAGTTAAACCGCTCTTAAATTAGAAAGAAAAATAATCAAATTTGATAAGATAAATTCAAGATAAATTTATAAATTCACTCATCAACAACAAACAAATTGTCTTTAAAAAAAAAAAAATCTGATTTGTCTTTGGTTACTTGATTTGTATTTCTTTCTAGATCCTGCTGGTGTCGGACTATTTTTACGCCTTCCTAAGGAGGGAGCACCACCTGATGTATGGACTGTATTTAAAAAGGAAAGATGGTTCGGAGGCCACGCTCATCCTGAAATAAAACACATCCATGGCCTCTGCAGCTGGAGAGCAACTGCTTGAGCTCGTCTTTGTCCTCAGAGGAAACAAACACAAACTGAGGAGCAACTTGGAAAGCCAAGTGGGTCCCCAGGCGGGCCGGGAGCACACAAGCAGGAGTGTGAAGAACAATTCCAGACGCAAACAGAAGTGTTGCAGTACACGTGGGGGAAAGAAACTTGAGATTTCTTTCTTAAACTTGGGATTAACAGCACTCCACTTGGAATCATATTCTTTTTTTCTCTGCACATTAGAACTTCCTGCTCAGTGGGTTTTTTTCCTTCATCAAGATAAAATAGGTATTATGATTGTTTTTGCTACCTGAAATTGCAAAGTCAGAATACTAAAATCTGTCTTCCCCAGTTGGATGTAACAATTTTTAGGGGTTTTTATTTCCACAGGTAAATTCTCTCACATGCCCTGTGTCCCTGTCAAGAGTATCTGAACATATCAGGCGGACAAATTGTTACATTAGACATATTTTTAGGTGATCTACAAAGACAGATTACCTAGTAAACTGTCCCCAAGCACTTCCTGACAGTTTTTAAATGATCCAACATCAGACTTCTCCACAAAAGCTCTACTCCATATTTAGTATAGCCACTACATATATTCTAACAGTTCTAAATTAACTTATGAAGAAAATTGTTTAATTTTCTTTAATTTTTGCATGAATTGTAGTTATTGTTAAATCTTCAACATGTCTATATTTAAATTGGAGTTCTCATTTTTTGCATGCAACAATAAGGAGAATTATTAGAACACTGGTCTGCCTCGTGGGAATGAATAACTTTTGATTCATTAAAATAACACTCATTTGTAAGCCTAAAATTTTAATGCTAAAAGAAGCACATGCAGTTTTTTTTGTTTGGGAAAGAAGCTACAAACATCTTTGTTTTCAAACACTAGACCCAATTTTTAAAAAAAATAATACGTAGTCTTGAAACAGTGCCAGGTAGGACACCTCTAATTGTTTACACATACAAAAACCTTGTTTTGATTTGTCAAAATAGTATGTAACTCCCAAGCTGTAAGATATTTGTATTAATTTAACCAAACACTAACTTTTATTGTCATATTTCATCTGTTTCTAAAAAAAAAAACCTTTGTAGATTCAAGTTGAAGTTGAATCTCTTAGTCAAACCTTCAAAGATGATAAAATCCAGACAAGCCCCTTGTCCCTTAGAGTCCTTACAAGTCTTAAAACACATGTTATGTGACCACTGTGACATTTTTCTGTTTAAAGTAATTTTAAAGACCCATCTACACCTCTTTGTAGTAATGTTTTTACTTTATTTTCTTGTAGGGAGTTTCTTTTCACTTCTTTTTCTTTGCACATCCTTCTGCCCATCTGCCTTCAATAGATGCATTCAACGTGTATTTACTTGAATAGTTTAGTGGGAAACCTCAAAGAGCCTTAAACAGTATCAAAATAGTTTTATTTTGGCAACAGAAGAACTTCTGAAAATCTCAATACGGATTTTTCACACCTGAAAAAAACTAAAATAACTAACTAAATGCTTTTCATAAAATTATTCTGTCGAATGTTTAGAAAACTGTTTGGGAAGAATGTTTAAGCAGCTGTTTTGATACCAATGAGTGAACATTTATGATATTTATTTATTGTCTTTTTTTCTGTTATAAAATTTATGATTTCTCTATGTTTTCTGTTTAATTTGGGAAAATCTGAAGAAAAAAATCTATTGTTTTGATACAGTTGATGTCATTTTGTTTTATGGCAGAGATTTAATGCTGGGGTTTTGTTTTGAAACCATTAATGTAATGATTGATGAATGAATGAATGAACATGTTTAATTTTGAAAATAAAAACTTGTTGGTTTAAACTTGTGTATTTGGATGGATGGGATGTAATGTACCATACAAAGGAGGCTTTTTATGTAACAAGTTAGGGGACCTTTTTCTGGTGGAGCCGCCATCTCTTTTTTTTGCTTGCCCACTTATGGCAGCAAAGAGAGAGCTAATGACTTTAAAACCTTCTTCAATAGGTTTAGCTCTCCAAATTTGCCTCCCCTGCCTCCACCACATCTGCCGCCATTGTCTGGTCCTTCTCAGCTATCCAACCAACCAGTTCCTGAACCCCCCATACCCAACTGTCACCTTCCTCTGCCACACTGGGACCACAGACCATCACCCTTTTCTCCTCCATGCCACTGACCACCGACCTTCCTCCCTGTTTGACTGTGACCACCTGCCAGGTGAAGAAACAGCTGGAGAAGCTAAACCAGCACAAAGCAGCCGGCCCTGATGGCGTCAGCCCTCTTACTCTGAGGACCTGTGCACACCAGCTGAGTGGGGTTCTCCAGCACCTCTTCAACCTGAGCCTGAGGCTGGAGAAGGTTCCGCTCTGGAAGACATCGTGCCTGGTCCTTGTACCCAAGAAACCATCTTCATCTCACCTCAGGGATTTCTGTCCAGTTGCCCTCACATCTCATGTGATGAAAGTGCTGGAGAGGCTGGTGTTAGCTCACATGAGACCGCTGGTGAATTCCTCTCTGGACCCCCTGCAGTTTGCCTACCGGCCACGCCTGGGAGTCGAGGACGCCGTCATCCATCTGCTGCAGTGAGCTCACATCTGGATGGTGGTGGAGGCATGGTGAGAATCATCTTCTTTGATTTCTCTAGAGCCTTTAACACCATCCAGCCTTCATTACTGAGCGATAAACTGCGGCTGATGGGTACTGGTACGTCCATCGTCCTCTGTATCACTGATTACCTGAAAGACAGGCCACAGTTTGTCCGAATGGGCAGTGTCCTGTCTGATGTGGTTCTGAGGTGTGTGGGAGCCCCACAGGGCACTGTGCTCTTTCCATTTCTCTTCACTTTGTACACCCCAGACTTCCAGCACAACTCGGAATCATGCCACCTACAGAAATTCTCTGATGACTATGCAGTTGTGGGGTGTATAAGTGGCGGGCAGGAGGAGGAGTACAGGAGGCTGGTGGATGGATTTGTGAAAGGGACTAGAGAGAATCATCTGCTGCTCAATGTGGACAAGACCAGGGAGATGGTGATTGAGGGAATTTAGAAGGAAAATAATTAATGTTTTACCCAAATTTGTCCTGACTGGAGAACAAAACGAAAGACTCCTATTATACTTGTCAGACAAGGATAGACATTCCAGCAGACTTTGCCAGAGTGTCCACAAGGAATAAGCATCCTGACTGCTTTATTTAAACAGTTAAGGAGACCAGAGAGGTGTGTTCTTACAGAGTAGTGTGGGAAAGAAAAGTCACAGACCTGCGCTTAAAAATGGCGGAGACAAATAGTTCCACACTCCCGCTTACAGATGATGGAGGCTAACAAAGGTGAAAGAAAGTTGAAGCAACGGGGAGGGTTTTCAACTAACGGGTGTTAACACAATCATCAGTTAACAGATAACACTGTCACACCGCTGCAGGTCAGGAACTGCCTGCAGCTGAGGGATCACATTACAGTAAACAAACTTTTGAATAATAAAAGAAAAAGAAGTATATAAAGATATACATTTCCACCTAACACTGCCCATCCCGTCACTGCCAAAGAGAACCTCAGTGTTTTCCTCTCTGCTTTCTCCAGATCTGCCTTCTGTCTTTACCTCAGTAAAAGGTCTTGAAATTTGGAAGAATTGTTCTATTTGCATCAGATAGTGTTCAAGTTATGCAGCTCCTGATGCATATGAACAGAAATGTTTTGGAAGCAACTTGAACCAACCTGAATGACGTGAAAACAACATTCCTCCACTGACTTATCTGGTTTTGTTCTGATGTCCCTATATCTTTGTGTAGAACGGTGGCACTGAGTTATATTATTCCAAAAACTACTATAACCATCTCTCCGTTTGCTGAAATGCTCAATGCCTCAGCCTGATCTGAAGAATATAAAGTGAGAGGTGGGTTAGACCATCTGAACGTCACCAATTAAAATCACTACTTGAACAAATGATCCCATGAAAATGTTTTAATTGACTTAAACATGTAGAAGCTGCAGAAATTATTAGTGTTAAAACCTGAACAAAGAGAAACAGAGAGGGTAAGAAAGAGAAATGACTCAAGGTCAGTTTCTTTAGAGAATATTGAGGTGATAAACTATTGCTGGAGTTTAAGAAACTAAACCAATGTCAAACAAATGAAAATAATAATACATTTTATTTCTAAGGCGCCTTTCTAGGCTCTCAAGGTTGCCATACATCACATTTATAAATCTAAAGAAATACAGTAATAGTTAAAAACAACATTAAATATTAAATACATACACATTTAACTATACATTTATCAGTATAAAAATATACATGTAAGAAAGAGAATAAGCCTGTTGGACAAGATAAGTTTTTAATCCAGATATGAAATGTGAGAGTGTGTTAATGTTGCGGAGGTCAGGAGGGAGTGAGTTCCAGAGACAAGGAGCAGAGCGGCTGAAAGCTGGAGGATAGAGCTGGGTAAGGTAGAGCAGGGTGTTGTCTGCATAAAAATAGAAATTGATGTGATGTTTCTGGAAAAGATGACCAAGTGGAAGAAGGTAGATGATGAGGAGGAGGGGCCCGAGGACAGAGCCCTGAGGAACACCAGTTATAGGGACAGAGTGAGAAGTGAAGGATTTTAATTGAACAGATTGAGTACGGTCAGACAGGTAGGAGTGAAACCAGGTGAGAACTGTGCCAGAGATTCCATTCAAAGAAAGTTTATTCAGGAGGATGGAATGAGAGATGGTGTCAAAAGCGGAACTAAGATCAAGCAGAAGGAGAATGGATAAAAAACCAGAGTCACCAGAGAGGAGATGGTCATTGGTGATTTTAAGAAGAGCAGTTTCAGTGCTGTGAAGGGGAACGAAAACCAGATTGGAAAAGTTCATACAGGTTATTGGAGGACAGATGAGAATGATGTTGAGTGAATACTGCTTTTTCAATAATTTTTTAGATGAATGGAAGGTTTGAAATAGGACGTAAGTTATTGAGATCAGTGGGATCTGAACCTGTTTTTTTAACGATGGGGTAACGGCAGCAGTTTTCAAGGAAGGGGAAACAAATCCAGAGGTGAGGGAAGCATATATTATGTTGGTGATGAGAAGACATAGAGAGGGAGCTGTGGCATTGACAAGGATAGTGGACAGTGGATCAAGTGAGCAAATTCACGCTTAAAGTTTTAAACAGTGGAAAATTTAAACAGAAATCTGTCTTGAATTGAACATTTTGTTTAAAAAGTGTGTAACTTTTTCATTTCCTATTCTTTGTGAGTCTTGTAATGCCATTCCACACAGGTAAGTAAATACCTGCATCGTGAGATGATCTCAGTCAGTCAACTATTTTCTGAATACTCTGATAGTGCAAAATATACTTTACAAAGTAGTGCATTTAAAAACAAGGTTTAAAATCTCAGTTTTAATGGTTCAAAACAAAAGATAGAAAGCTGTTAATATTCAAATTAAAGAACTGTATCACATTTAATGCTTTAGAATGGTCCAAAAGAATTGAGGTATTTAGGATTGTTTGCTTTCTCACCAACATGCACCTTGTGACATTTAACAAATTGATCCGCATGACTCTGTTGGGTGTGGTCAATGTCTCAAAGTTACTTGAAAAGATGAGAAAATTACATTCTTCTTTCGGCATTTCCCTTCAGGGTTTGCCACAGCAAGTCCATTTCTTCCATCTAACCCTATCTGCTGCATCTTCTTCGGTCACACCAACTATCTTCATGTCTTCCTTCACTGAATCCGTGAACATCCTCTTTGGTCTTCCTCTAGGACTCTTTCCTGGTTGTTCCAAACCCAGCATCTTTCTGCCGATGTACTCTCTCTCTCTCGTCTGCACATGTCCAAACCATCTCAGTCTGTCCTCTCTGACTTTATCTCCAAAACCTCTAACATGTGCTGTTCCTCTGATATGCTCATTTCTAATCCTGCCCTACCTGGTCACTCTGAGACTCCCATCCTGAGAGAGTGACCAGGATGGGAAAATTACATTAGATTTATTATGAATAACACATTATTATAAAAAATGGTTTTGAAATACTAAATCAATCGGCCAACTTTGTTGGTTTATTGTTAATGTGAAATGAACCTGTGATTCACAACTTGCGTTCTTTCTCTTTCGATTTTAGGGCATGGTTGTAATGAGTTGAGACTTTACAGTAATCCCGCCCTTCGAAACCAGGGAGGTGTTCCTCATTTCCTATTCATACATAAAAAGCAAGAGTCATTCTGCTGTTTTATTTTGCAAGCCCTATGTTTGGAGTACTTTTTACTTGACAATCGTTTTATCACACAACAAACTTTCAATTGCTTCCAACTTCGGACGAAAACTTAAATACACAGATGCTAGTTTGAAGAGGCTGTGTTTCGTTTTCCCCACCTGGCTTCCCATTCCTACCTGCAAAAATGTCTTCTCAATCTGAAATGGATTATTTATGTCCTATTTGCCATGAGATTTTCAAAGACCCTGTCATCCTGGAATGTAGTCACAGCTTCTGCAAGGACTGTTTGCAACGATGGTGGTCTGAGAAACAAATACAGAAGTGCCCGGTGTGTTGCAAGGTTAGTGTGGTAAATGATCCACCTCGAAACCTGGCTTTGAAGAACTTGTGTGAGGCATTTCTGCTGGAGAAAAAGGAGAAAGATTCTCCAGGATCTGAATTTCTCTGTTGTGTTCACTCAGAGAAATTCAGACTGTTCTGTGAGGACCATCAGGAGCCTGTTTGTCTTGTTTGTCGAGATTCAAACACACACAAAAACCACAGGTTCAGACCAGTTAATGAAGCTGCTCAAGCCCACAGAGAAAAGCTACAGAAAGACCTGGAAGTATTGAAAATTAAGCAAAAAACATTTGAAAAATTTAAAATAAACTTTGATTTAACAGAGCAACATATCAAGTCCCAGACTCTGCAGACAAAGATGGAGATTGCAGAGCAATTCAGGAGACTTCATAAGTTTCTTCATGATGAAGAAAATGCTAGAATCACTGCTCTGATGGAGGAAGAGGACAAGAAAACCAAAGAGGCAGCAGTGAAAATTGACTTGTTGAAGAGACAAATCAGAGAGATTTCAGTAACAATCAGTGATGTGGAAAGGAAAATGAAAGCTGCAGATGTGTCATTTCTACTGAACCACAACACTTCTATCAAAGCCATCCAAAAGTGCCTTCCTCTGAAGACTCCTGACCACACTGCAGGAGCACTGATAGATGTAGCCAAACATCTTGGCAACCTAAATTTCAACATCTGGAATAAGATGAAAGAGATTGTTGACTATCATCCTTTGATTCTGGATCCAAACACAGCTCATCCAGTACTCACTCTGTCAAATAATCTGACCAGTGTTACTTTTGGAGGAAAGCAGGCTCTTCCTTATAATCCAGAAAGGTTTTATACAAATGTCTGTGTCCTGAGCTCTCAAGGTTTAAACTCAGGAACTCACAGTTGGGATGTAGAGGTCCACAATGATTTGTCCTGGGGCATTGGTGTAATTAATGAGTCAGCGAGGAGAGAGGAAAAGGTTAACAATGGATTTTGGGAAATAAGCTGTATTGATGGGATTGTTGAAGCAGCTTCCCCCCCACTTCCAGATAAAGTTCTACCTGTTAAGAATCTCCAGCAGGTCAGGGTTCAACTGAACTGGCACCAGGGACATTTATCATTCTATGATGTTCAAACTATGAAACGAATTCACACCTTCAGACACCGTTTCACTGAGAAGCTTTATCCTTACATTGGGACCGGAAATAAGTCACCTGTAAGGATCACTCCAATGAGTGTAACAGTGACAGAACAACATGCAGTCCCTTTACCATCAAGTTTTTGGCCTTTTTTAAATTGGTAACATGCATGTAATAAACTGTAATGACCAATAATGAATGAATGTTTAACTTCAAAGTAGTTATTTAGGCCTTACCTAGCTTTATTGTCTAACCAATGTAATACCAGTTTATAATCACTAGATTTGATGAAGGTGGTTGAGCAATATGAATTATTCTGACCTTATGTTATTATTTAAATTGATGTGGCCTGGTTGATTACCAGATCTGTTTTAATAACTTTAAATTTGGGAAGAGATAAAACAGTGAACAAGTATGGCTGTGGTGTGAGGGGAGAGAGAATGTCTCATTAACCTGAGTCAAGTATGTCGGTGCAAGAAGGTTTCAAAAAAGATATTTGAAGACAAGAACACTTAATATCGGAGTGAGTGTGGAGAGGCTTTATTTTTACTGTTCCACCTGGTCTTCAAGGTCTGAATTGGATTATTGATGTCCGGTTTTCCATGGGATTTCCAAAGACCCTGTGATCCTGGAATATAGCTATTGCTTTGGCAGAAAACCGATTACAAAGGTGGTGGTTTGATAAAAAAGTACAGAAGTGTCTTTTTTGCAGCAAGATTATATTATTGAATGATCCGCCTCTAAACCTGGATTCGAAAAACTTGAAAAAACATGAACCTGGATTTGAAAAACATGAAGCTTCTGAAGGACAAGCTGAAGATTTTTGAACAAGTAAAAAGAAACTGACTTCACAGACCAACATGTCAGGTCCCAGACTCAGCAGAGATGAAGATTGTGAAGCAGTATAGAAAACTTTACCACCACTGTTTACAAGCTGGACTGGAAACCAGGAAATCTCTTCTTCTGTGACATTAATTAAAGAAAACATCCATGCTTTCAACAAATTTTTATCAAGAAGCTGTTTTGTTACATTTTAACAAAGATTCAGATGACTGTTAACGTCACACAGATGATTTTCTCTGTCGAAAGAGAACATGAAATTTTTTATGTTTCTGGCATTCATCTTGAACAGTTAAGTCTCTCATTTGACTGTTAAGTATTTGTAAATCTGCATACCAGGTTTGAATAACTGTGTAAAACCCTTTGAGAAAACCTTTTTGTAATATTGACTTTTGTGTGTAACAAAAAAAATCCCCAAAGCTGTCACCTTTTTGTGTACTTTTTCATTTTCCGTGTTGAAGGTGTAAAAGTTGGGAAGATTGGTATCGTTTAGCTTCCTTAGAGTAAAACTTTTCATCACTGAACTTCAAAATCTATTTTCACCCACAGATTCTTCTTCTTCTTTTGGCATTTCCCTTTGGGGGTCGCCACAGCAAGTACATTTCTTCCATCTAACCCTATCTGCTGCATCTTCTTCTGTCACACCAACTATCTTCATGTCTTCCTTCACTGTATCCATAAACCTCCTCTTTGGTCTTCCTCCAGGACTCTTGCCTGGTGGTTCCAAATCCAGTGTCCTTCTGCCAATGTACTCTCTCTCCTCTGCACATGTCCAAACCATCTCAGTCTCTCCTCTCTGACTTTATCTCCAAAACCTCGAACATGTGCTGTTCCTCTAATCCTGCCCATCCTGGTCACTCCCAGAGAGATCCTCAGCATCTTCATCTCTGCTACCTCTCCAGTGCCACTGTCTCTAGACCAAACAGCATGGCTGGTCTCACCACAGTTTTTATACACTTTCCCTTTAATTTTAGCTAAAACTCTTCTATCACACCTGATACTTTTCTCCACCCATTCCAGCCTGCCTGCACATGTGTCTTTGCCTCTTTTCCACACTCTCCATTGCTTTGGACTGTTGATCCTAAGTACTTATGATCTTCCAGCTTCTTTACCTCTTCTCCCTGTAACCTCACTTTTCCATATGGATCCCTCTCATTCACACACACGTACTCTGTCTAACTCTGACTAATCTTCATTCCTCTTCTTTCTAGAGCAAAGCTCCACCTACAGATCTCATCTGTAAGTCTGAGTTTTGTGGCACTGTTATTGTAACGAAAAAGTTTTTCATTTGATAACAATGTTATGTTTTACATAAAGTGAATTACAATTGCAAATAAAACATGAATTTAAAGAATCATAACTATTGTACAATGTCATAAAACAAGGTCGTTTGTGCTTTAGGGAATAATATGAGATGCTTTAAAAGTTAAACCTGCCTCCAGCAGAAATTCAGGCCTTCTTTAACAGTGGGCAACTTTGAAAATGTTTCTGAAGTAATTTACTTGAAATTCAGATTCATCTCAAACTGAATGTGGTTTTAAGGGATCTCCTGCTTGCTTGATTATTTTTCTATTCAAGCTTGAGAAAAATGTGTTCTCAGTTGGAAATTGATTAAAAAAAGAAAAAAATAATACAAAATTGCAACCAAAAAAAGGAAGTTCGACTGATTTCTTTTGTTGTTGTTGACTGGTTCCTGTTTTTTTTTTCTGAAAAAAGTTTTTAAAAAGACAGAAGGAAAAAGAGACAAAATTTAGGGAAAAAAGGACAAATCAGACAGAAATTATTCATCAAATATTAAAAAGACGACAGTAATCAGTAGTCAGTAGTTTATATTATTCTTTCTTTTTTTTTTAAAAAAAGACTTCATTACAAGAATGGGCTTCATTCGTACAGACAGTTACCTAATCATTCAGAAACATAGAAATACATCCCAGCAGACAGAGATTTAAACTGACTAATGAGGCCTGAAACTCTGATTTGTTTCTCTGCAGCAGTAACACGAATCATCTGCACAATCACATCACTTCATTATGAATTCAAATGTTGATCAGATTGAACTCCACTAGTCAGAAAACTTCAATAAATTAGTATTAGGAATTCCATTCAAGTCCAAATTTTATACAGAAAATAGTCACACTGACTAGGATTTTTGTTCAGGACAGCATATCTCAGCAACTTTTCTTATACTGAATGAACTCCAGAGACTCAATGCTCATAAATAACCTGGGATTGGACATTTTTGACAAAAATATCAGTTTTTTTCCTCTTTACATAACAACTGACTGAGTCAGAACGAAGCATCTAGCCTACCTAGATGGAGTCAATTGATTTGCATTGTGGCGCTAATAAGAACTAATGGGGTAATCAGTGCTACATAAAACTTTTAAGTACTTATTTTCTAACCAAAGCAGGTTTCATCAAGATTTCTTGAGGTAAATGAAGTGCCGTAGAACTAAAATAATAAAACAATGAAAAAAATTATACTGGATTAATATAAGAAAGATTATATTATTATTTTTGCTTGCTAAACCAAAAAGTGGTGGAAAAGATATTTTGCAATGAAGTACTTGGTTAAATTAATGAGGAGGCTTATGCATGCAAATTTTATCTAGAAGTTTCTTAGAATGCTTGCTGTGGTACTTTTTTTTAAAAAAACGTCCTATTCCTTTATGTAGTTACAACTAGTTCTAAAAATAAATTAATCATTACCAAGAAAATAAATGGTTTCGATTCGGAAAAAAAACCCAATACAGTTAGTTTAAATCATACAAAAATGCCTTGAAACAATGTTCAAAAACAAGACAAACTCTTACTTTTGACTAAATATGTAACTTGTACTTAAGTTTTATTAAGTTTTATCTCTTGAGCAACGTTTGTTAAATTAAAACCAGTTTTCCTATGAGTTTGATTGAAACTATTTGGGTGACGTCTGAGCGGGACAGTTAGGAGGTCATGATGTTCACCAGGTAAACACAACTTGGCATAATTACTAAGAAAAAGTATGAAATTATGTAAAAAATTCTCTAAACTGTCTGAATGGTCTGTAAACAAAGAAACTCCAGATTAAGGCCGATCTACAGGTCGTTGGAGCGGCGGTTAGTTTTTGTTTCCTTCACTGTAGCAAAGCTGTAGTTTCATTAAACAAAAAAGAGCAGAAAATCTGTTATTAGAGAAAAAGAATTTAAATAATGATTGTGTCAGACTTCCATTTGATTAATGAACCCAAATGTGTGTTTAAATATTCACATTTTCAAAAAACTACTTTCCCTTCCTTCCAGAACACATCTGGAATATACTATGTTTTGTTTCCCCAAATCAAACCAGCACACTCTACCTCATGATTTCTATGTGCAGCTGGTGTTTCATCTTGTACCCCTTCACCGTAATAAACGTAACACTTCTTTTAGCATGAATTCCTTAACCATGTGCACCAGTACCCCCATGTCTTCTGTCCTCTTTATCATCTGTTTGATGCAGCCGGGCAGGGCTTCAAAGAGTTCTAAATAATCCCAGAAGAAAATAGAAAAAGCCTTTAGGTTTTCTCCTTCACCATCTGTTTGACCCCATTTCCTCTGGCACGATTAGTGTGTTCAGTCCAGTTTGTGTGATTTTTTTTCTGGATTTTCTCCTCCTGATGCTACATGATGATTCGTGGCTCAGGGACGGACTCATTTATAGACTTATGAGGCAGGACGTTGGCACCGTTCAGGTAAAGCTCATCGTTCACGATCACGTCTTCGCCCAACACAGTCACGTTCTCCATACGCACCTGAGGATGATGAATGCAAACGCAACTTCTCATTAACGTTCCGAAACAGTCACGACAAAATGAAATATTTCAGAATTTAATTAGGCAACAGAAGTGAAAGTAATAGTTATTCAGTTCTTAAAAATATTTTTTACTCACCCATTGGCCAACGGAGGAGCTCCACCCTACAATGCAGCTCTCCAACCATGAGTGTGACCGAACTCTCGACCCTTTCAACACCGTGCAGCGTTTTATCCTCACGCCGTCCTCCACGACGACGCCGGCGCCGATGGTGACATTTGGACCGATAGTGCAGTTTTCTCCGATCTGAGCCGTAGGATCCTGAGGAAGAAAAATGTGGAAAATGATATCTGATGAGCTTCGTGGGAAGATGTTCATTTTCAATGACGGTGAAAACAGTTAAAAATAAGCAGAAAGCACCTTGGAGAAACGATGAGTCAGTCAAAGCACAAAAACGGAAGTGCAGGAAAGCTGAGCGTAAATGGCGCAAACTTAAGCTCCAGATTCACTACGAGATTTATAGAGAAAACTTACATGTTTACAATCAGATCTTACTTAAAACTCGAGAGATGTATTTCTCTAAAATAATTGGGAACTGTAATAATAACTCACGTGTACTTTTTGCAACAATAAATAGATTAACAAATCCCCCAACTCAAATCGTCGCTGAATTGGTTTCGACTTCAAAATGTAATGAGTTCGCTGTATTTTTTAATGATAAGGTTCAGAACATCAAAAATTCCATCAAAGCCACGGTTCAAATGAGAATCTTACCACCATCCAGATTGTTAAAGCTAAATGACTTCACCTCACTAACAGAAACAACTGTTGAAGAAATTATCACTAGTCTGAGTTCATCTACTTGCTCTCTTGATACATATATTACCCACCAGATTTCTAAAATCTGTGTTAACCAGCATGTTGGCACCAATCACTCAAATAGTCAACGTGTCACTTCAAACCGGAACCTTCCCAAGTGCCTTTAAAACTGCGGTCATCAAGCCACTCTTAAAGAAGAGTAGTCTTGATGCTACAGTACTTAAAAACTATCGGCCTATTTCAAACTTACCGTTTACAGGAAAAATTCTTGAGAAAGTTGTTTATCAACAACTGACAAAATTTATTTTAGTGAACAACTCATTTGATGTCTTCCAGTCAGGTTTTAGACCTCATCACAGTACAGAGACAGCTCTGATCAAGGTAACAAATGACATTCGTATGAACACTGACGCTGGCAAAGTCTCTGTTTTAATCCTGTTGGACCTGAGTGCTGCGTTTGACACTGTGGATCATGGGATCCTTCTACAGAGGCTAGAGAACTGGGTTGGTGTTTCTGGTACTGCGCTTAGTTGGTTTAAATCTTATTTAGAAGGACGCAAGTATTTTGTAGAAATTGGAAATTGTGTGTCAGATCACATGCCTTTGACCTGTGGGGTTCCCCAGGGGTCAATTCTTGGACCCCTGCTGTTTAACCTCTACATGCTGCCGTTAGGGCAATTGATAGCCAGTAATAACGTGTCCTATCACAATTACGCAGATGATACTCAGATTTATGTGTCACTGACAGCAGGTGAACTTGGACCTGTGGATTCACTCTGTCGCTGTGTTCAGCAAATCAGAGTCTGGATGCAAAACAACTTTCTCCAGCTAAACTCAGACAAAACTGAAATCATTGTCTTTGGCCCACAGAAACAAAGAGAAAGTGTCATCAGTTACCTTCAATCTCTCTCTCTGGAACCGACAAATCAAGTTAGAAATCTGGGAGTAATAATGGACTCAGACTTTAACTTCAACAGTCACATCAAATCAATTACATCAGCAGCCTTTTACCACCTGAAAAACATTGCCAAAATCAGAGGTTTGGTTTCTAAAACAGACTTAGAGGTTCTTATCCATGCATTTGTTTCCAGCAGGTTAGATTATTGCAACGGTCTACTCACTGGTCTGAACAAAAAGGCTTTAAAACAGCTGCAGTTTATTCAAAATGCTGCGGCTCGAGTCCTAACAAGAACTAGAAAATACGATCACACTAGTCCTGTGCTAAAGTCTCTGCACTGGCTTCCTGTGGCTCAGAGAATAGACTTTAAAGCTGCTCTGCTTGTGTTTAAGTCTCTCCATGGTCTAGCACCAAAGTACATCTGTGATATGTTAGTACCTTATGAACCATCTAGAACTCTGAGGACCTCCGGGACTGGCCTCCTGCTGGTGCCTAGAGTCAGGACTAAACATGGAGAAGCTGCATTTCAATTTTATGCTGCAAAAGTCTGGAACAAACTTCCTGAGGCTGTGAGACAGGCCTCTACTGTGACAATGTTTAAATCTAGGCTGAAAACAGTTCTGTTTAACTGTGCTTTTTATTAATTGCTCAATTTTTAATCTGTTTTAATGATTTTATTTATTTAATTTTTTAAACTTTTTGATTCTATGTTTTGTGATTTTAATGCATTCTTTTTCTTTTCTTTCTTGTGAAGCACTTTGAATTACATTTTGTATGAATTGTGCTATACAAATAAACTTGCCTTGCCTTGCCTAGCTAAGCTGTACTCACCACCAGGACGTTACCAAGGAAACCAGGGCCTGTGCGTAGCTTCTCGGGAGTGTGCTGTCTCACAGACTGCAGGTACATGCACATTCCTGTCAGGAAGTCTTTAGGCTGACCGATGTCCATCCAGAAACCTGCACACAGTCACAAAGACAGATGTACAAATAAGTCTTTGTTACTGTAGTAACTATCAATAGAATTATTTGAAAAATCCAATGAGTTGGTTTTTGAAAATAAATTTCAGGATGAGTAGATAATGGATACTTTCCTATTCCCTCTGTCTCCTACAGATCACCGTGTACACTGATCACTGACTGAGTGAGAGCTTCACAGCCATGACTCATTGACTCCATCAGACTTCTGACATTTAGTGAATCTTGTAAAATGTTTTATAAAACCCTCAATGATCTGAGATCACATCCTTCAGATCTCAATCTTTGTAAAAAAGATTTTGTTTTCTGACACTAAAAATACATATTTGACTAAAATCTTCCCTTCTAGTCAATACCACAAAATAGTACACATGTGCACTGATGACAAAAAGAACTCCAACCGCTGGACATCGGAGTGAACCGGCCGTTCAAGGTAAGGCTGCGAGCGGCGTGGGAGCAATGGATGACCAGAGGAGACCACAGCTTCACGAAGGGTGGACGGCAGCGCTGGGCGAGTTACACTATAGTTTGCCAGTGGATTGTAGATGCGGGGGCTAACGTGTCTGCTGGCACTGTTTTCCGAGTTTTCGCAAAAAACGGCACCATTTCCGAGGAGCCGCACAATTCAGAAAGTGACTCTGACAGCAAGGAAAGTCAACCTGCTACATTGGATTAAGAGCAGCTGTTAGATTCCAAAACAGAAGATGAGGACTTGGATGGATTTGAAAGATGACTTTAACGACCCTAATATTTAAATAATAATAACAAAAAACCTCAGTTTTTACTCACGATCTATTTTTAAATATGCACACTTGTCTGCTTGTGTGTGTGTTGTTGTAAGGCGGACGCACGTAGTAGAGGATATGTACATATATAAAACCCGCACTCTATTATGAGGTGCGCCTTATGTGTGTGTTAAATACGGCGCACACGAAACTGGGACTGCGCCTTTTAATACGGTGCGCCTTTTGGTCGTGAAAATACGGTACTAAAAAAAATGTGAAAAAAAAACGAAAAAAAAAACAGAGGTTTGAGCGGGGTTGAAGATCCTACAGGTAAAATAAATAAATGACTACATACACATAAATATTGGCACTTCTACAGGAGGGTAGTGTGTGGTTTTATCTAGACAACTAGGCGGATCCACTGTTTTATCTACAACTGAGGATCCCAGTGAGCACTGAGGATCTAGAGAAGCAACAAGAAAAAAATAGATCCATTTTTTTTAAAAGCTTGAAAACACTTTGCAAAGACTACTTCATCAGCAGTCTGAAAGCTTACAGTTTCAGTTCCTTTTGGTGCTTCTCTGGTCTCAAATCAGATTACAACTATCTAAGACATGAGTAAAGATCCAAACACTTACGTCTGGTGGAGCTGTGAGCTGCGGGAACCAGAATGAGTAGAGATATACATTTTAAACAACCATTATCTTAAACTAATGCTGCTCATGTGTCTTTAATTAGAGCAAAAAGAACCTTTAAGTTTTAAATTTTCCCTCTGCAGTCCTAATTATCTCCTTTTTAAATAAGATTGTAGGAGGTGAATAAGATGATAAAAAAATCTAGAGAAGTTTACAAAAAGTGCCCTTTTCACTGTACAGTGGGTAGCTATGACATGCTGTAGCATCATAAAAACCTAAGTTACCTTGCAGCTCCATTGCATACAGGTGACCCTCTCCTGCCATAACAGGGAATATCTCTTTCTCAATGGATGTCGGTCTCAACTGAACACAAACATAATGGGAAGTCAAATCATGGAGAATAACAACCCTTCAGTACATATATAAATCATTTATATTCCAAGAAAAAGATTCTCACCTGAATCCTGCTGAGCATGCTGGGATTGAAGATGTACATTCCAGCGTTAATCTTATTGGAAACAAAGACTTGTGGTTTCTCAACAAAGCGATGGATCCTCCCGGTGTCGGAATCAAACACAACTACTCCGTATTTAGATGGCTCCTCCACCCGTGTGACCTTTGCAAACACACAAAACACACGTAGATTTAACATAATATTCTTCTAGAAAAAAAACTTTTCAAGTCCTTTTGTTGCATTTTTCTTTTGATCCACTAGAGGGCAGACATTCTTAGGTCTTGTTTTTTTTTCCCCTTATAAACATATTTATTCTCATCATAAATGTATGTTTTTGCTCTAATATTTTGATTCTGTGCAGCTAATAAATTGGAGCTGGAAAATAAGAAGAAAATATGTTTTGTAGATAAATAGTATAGTGTGGGCTATACAGTGGAGCAGTGGTTAGCACAGCAAGAAAGTCAGGGTTCGGAGTCCCGAGTGAGTTTGAAACACTTGTCTTTCTGTGTGGAGTTTTCATGTTCTCTCCATGTACGTGTGGGTTTCCTCTGGATACTCTGGTTTCCTCTCACCCTCCAAAAACGTGCATGTCAGGTTGATTAGCCGCTATAAAATTGTCCCTAGGAATAAGTGTGTGTGGTGGGTTGTGTGTGTTTGGCCCCCCAACAGACCGGCGACCTGTTCCGGGTACCTTGCCTCTCGCCTGAAATCAGGCGGGATAGACTCCTGCGATCCAGTTAGAGATTAAGTGGTTCAGAAGACAAAACATTATTGTGACGTTTCAATTAAATGTCACAGAAAATTTTTTGAGTAAGACAGGATGAATTTTATTCACGGTTTCAAGAATCTGCCAATAATTTGTGTCATTTTAGCTTGATTTTTATGCATAAAAAACATACAATTATCAGACCAAAAAACAACTTTAAAGTTTTTTAACAAAACAGTAAAACGAATAAAAATTTCTCCATCATTTTCTCCATCAATGATACTTTTTGTATCCCCGAAAACCCCGTCTTCTCTGCTCAGATTGTCAATTTTTATTTCATCCACAAATATTTGATCACAAATTAAAGACAATTCAGTTTTTAATTGAGTAGTTTTGGTTCGTGGACATCAGTGTGAATGCTGCGACTATCTCACCACGATGGTTCCCTCCTTGCCGTGGTTGCGGTGGAACTGCAGGAGGTCTTTAAAAGGGAAATCACAGATGACGTCCGAGTTGAGGACGAAGAAAGGTTCATTATCGATGTTCAGCAGATCTCTGGCCAGCGCCAAGGGTCCCGCTGAGACACACACAATTCAATCATTTTTTCATGAAGTAAATGTCAAAACAAAGTGATGAAATTATAAATAGGTAACCTCTGAGCCTAGTAACCTCAGGTTTTGTCACATTTAAGCTTATTTGATGTAGAATTAGAGCGAAAATAAAAGGCTTTAGGATCATTTCTCTAATTCTTCAACATGCAAAATTCCCAATACGAACAAATAAAATTTCACTTTGTCACATCAACAATTATACAACAAACATCTATAATTCATCCAATTTTAAACCGTATTTTCTTTTAATTTTAATATACTTTATTAATCCCTGACCAGGAAATTTGTGTGCTGAATTACATCGCAGCAGGCTGCCACCTATGACTGCGCCAATGGTGGGAGAAACGAGGGTTTAGGTGTCTTTTCCAAGGACCCTAGACGTGAACTCAGAGGGATACAAACCCGCAAACTTCTGTTTAACTTCCGGTCCGCGGGCGAACGCTCTTACCATTGAGCCACCGTATCAAATGAATTAAAAGTAATTTATATTGCATGTGGGTTTCAGATTGAAAACCATCACGTTATCATCTCTAAAGGGGTCAAACAGACACATTTTTGTCGAGATTCCTTCAAGTAAAATTGCTTTGAACAACTGGGGGGATACTAAGACATGTTCTCTATCTGTGTAGCTTAGTCTAAAATAGAGAGAAAGAGAAACACGTACCAGTTCCCAAAGGCTCTTTTTCATGAGATAGAGAGATACGGATCCCGAGCTAAAGAGAACAAAAAAAAAAAAGAAAAACAGTCCAGACAAAGCAGACAAAAAAAAAATCAAAAGGCTTTGCCACAAATAAAATGAAAAGTTTTTAAAAGTTATTCAGTTCAATATGAGGTGAGAATCAGGATTCACTCTGGATGTTGCATGTTTTTCTGTCCATTTTACTTACTCTCTCCTCCTGGACTCTCATTTCTCTCTCCAGCAGCTCTGACATGTAGCTCACAGCCAGAACCACATGGTTCACCCCGGCCTGCAAACACACACAAACACACACAAAGTGACCGATCAATAAAAATCTCAATGAACCTTTTACTGTCTAAGTTTAATCCGTCTCTTTCTTACCTTGACAAGTGCTTCTACTTGATGCAATAAGATGGGTTTGTTGCAGAATTCCACAAGTGGTTTGGGAACACTCAGGGTGAGAGGTCGCAAGCGGGTCCCGTATCCACCCACCAGGATTAAAGCTTTCATTCTGCTAAAAAAAAAAAAAAAAAATACAAGTTTACAACGTGGATAAAAAAAGGTGACTCCAACAAGAAAGAAAAAAATTCAGTTGTCTGTGTTTCATTCTATTCCGTTGTGCTCTGCTTATCCGGGGCCGGGTTGCAGCGTCAACAGCCTCAGATGAAAAACTCAGGCTTCTCTCCCCTCAGCTGTATCTTTCACATCAGTTCCTTGTCCGGCTGTGAGTCTCTCCAGCAGAACCGATCCTGCCTCTGGGTCTCATCCCGGTGGGATGTGCCCAAAACATCTCACCATGGACATGTTTGGGAGGTATCTTAAACAAATGCCCAAACCCGGAGGAGAAACGGCTCTACTCCGAGCTGCTCCCGAATGGCAGAGCTCCTCATTCTATGTCTGAGTGAAAACCCAGTCACCCTCTGGACGAAGCTCATTTTGACCGCTTGCATCTGCGATCTTGTTCTTTCGGTCACTACCCACACCTGGTGACCAAAGGTAAATGGACTCTACTCAAAAAGCGTTTTTCTACCTGCGTTGGCACTCAAAACGCTTTACAGTGTAGCTCACATTCACCCGTTCCCACATATTCACAACTGATGGGGATGCTGCCATGGAAGGCACAAACCACCATCAGGAACAATTGGGGGTTTGGTGTCTTGTTCAGTGACACATTGGCATGGACTGGACAGAGATCGAAACAGCAACCCTTCGGTTACAGGGTGGTCGCCCTGCTCACTAAGACATACTTCCCCTACGTGAAGGTAGGAACGTAGATTGACTGGTAAATCGAGAGCTTTGCTTTATGGCTCAGCTTTTTCTTCATCACGACGGAACAATGCAACATCCTGGTTATTGTGGACGCTGCACTGATCCTTCTATCAATCTGTGGTTATTAAATAACTTCACAAAAAAAGAAGTTAGAGATTTAATTCATCATAGTGGGAAACTAATTATCACTTGTGATATTTGCACTAAAAAATACCATTTTTTATACCCTCAATGTAATAATGAGCACACTAAAAAGTGTGTTCTCATAGATCTGATCTTGTAAAATCAGATCTATGTTTCCCACACTGAAGATCAGAGACAGAAAGCTGGTCAGAATTCAGTCATGTCTGTTTCATCAGGTCAGGGTGGCCTGACATTGACATTCTACCAGAGGATTTTAACATAGGATCAAAAATCACTGCCAAAGAATTTCTTGTATCACCTGCATGACGTTCACAGTCATTCTTTATTAGGGAAGAGAAACTAAATAATTAATTAAAATCAAATCAAACGAATCCAGGATGAAATTAAATATTCATCAAAACACTTGATGTTTTTCTCATTGATCAGTATTTATAATGATTTGAACACAATGGTTTAAAACAAAGATCTAAACAAAGATCTAAAAGGTGAATTAAAGACAGTGGTAATAAAAATGAGGTGTTTTAGGTGTTACACCATTAACTAATCTGTCTTTGTTATTAATCCACCACCAATTAACCCAAAAAGTAAATTCTAAACATCTAAAAATTACATTTCAAAACCAGTGTTTTAATTTCTATGCTTTTTCTGAATCTCTGTTAAACTCCCATTTATTTACATAAATAGCTTCTTTAGCTAAAACTGTTTTAAAAGTCACACAATAAACCACACATTTTGAACTAAACTATTTAAACAGCTGTTTGTGCGTGTGTAAATAAAAGATAACATTTCAAACTTACCTTATTTTATAACTTATTGTCTTGAGCAGATTTCTGAATCAGAGAAACTCCAGTAATGACACGTAGGATCATTAGGGTTGTTTAGCTTCCGGGGTAGTGACGTCACCATCAAGTTAGAAAACATAAAGTGAAACATCTGGGTTAACTTTCAAAGTAAAAGTCTCAGCTAGCGTTTTCAAAGAGAACTTTACAGTTTGTCAAATGCAAGAGATCAATAAAAAGATTTCTCCTCCCAAATTCTTCTCATTCATTTATTAGTTTGAATGAAGTTATGTTGCTGGAAAAACTCGTATTTAGATGGGTGGTGTGACAGTTATTGATCTTACAAAAGTTGCAAAAATGAGATGTGAGATATTAAGAGAGTAGACTTTGATGTTCTTTTAATTTTACAAGTTTTATTTTCAGACATTCAACAATTTTACAGTGGCTTGAGGATTTTATTACATAGGAAAAATAAAATAATTTCCGGTCTGAATGACTGTTTTTAGCTAGCTTGATGATCAAACTTGGATCATTAATTATTTTGGGAAGATCAAGTGTTTCTAAAACTAAATAAAAAAGATCATTTGAATGATAAAACACCTACAATGACTTCCATCTATATTTCTATTCTATATGTCATAAAAATGCTATGTCATTTTGTCCACGTTTAAATATTTTTCTGTAAACCTGATCAACATTTCCCTCTGCTTCCCCTCATGTTTGGTATCTGCTCAGCACTACATCCCTCCTCCTCAGCTTCTGTCCAACCAGATAAAAACAGCGTGGCGGGTAAATGTTAATATAAAAAACAAGTTAACAAAAGAAATAATCCCTGGATATTCCGGTCTGATCACTTTTACAAACTTATTACTGTTTCTATAGCAACAGTTCAAGCGTCATGAGACGTTTACGAGCTGTCGGAAATATCATCACTGGGTTAAAATTAGTACCAGTGTACACATCCTTCTGGTATGTCACATAAATAGCAAGAAGTTCATATGCATTCATCTTTTGAACCACTTATTTCACTCACTGTACCAGAGATGTTGTGTGGTGCATTAAATTGCCAAAGAAAGCTGTAAAACAATTGCTCTCTGGGACTAATAAAGTTTTCTGATTCCTATTTGTGATTAAAGGCAAGAGGAAGGGTCCACTCAACACAGGTCGCCAGCATGTGGTGGGGGCCACATAGAGACAATCTTTCACGCTCACCATCACTTCCAGGGTTAAGCCACGTTTTTGCTGTCATGCTATAGCTCTAACCAGCTTTGGCACCTTGAATAAATGTACAAACATCCTTGAATAGTTCAGATTGTCATTTTACTGAAATAATATTTTCTCAAATGTTTCATCTTCTGACCGATTATCACTAATGAGGTCACAGTGAGTGCTGGAGCCTATCCCAGTTGATTTACTACAGGGTACATCCAGAACAAGTTGCCAGTCTGTTGCCGGGCCTCCCACACACACTCATCCCAAAGGCAATTTCAGAGCATCCAATCAACCTAACATGCATGTTTATGGATGGCAGGAGGAAACCAGAGTACCTGGAGAAAACTGAAGCATACATTGGGAGAACATGCAAACTCCACTCAGAAAAGCCTGTGTTCCACTGCACCACAGTGCTGCCCTTTCTCAAATGTGTAAATGGAAAATAATTTGATTCACATTCAAAAAAGTTTAAACAGAAGTCCACATTCCAGTTTATTTCCAGAAACTTCAAAACCAGAATTAAATAGCAATTAAATTGTCCTTGACTTAATGTTTTATTTCAAAAGAAAACGTCATAAAGCAGGCACCGCTAGGTAATAATAATTAAAAGAGATTCTTTTTTATTATATATGGTAAATATTTACTTTTTCAATACTTATTTTCCATTCGTAACAAAAAAGATTTTTAAAATTGTTCAAATAAGGATTCCAACTGGAGAACGACTGCGCTTATTTTTAAATGACCAAAACAATTTGGATAAACAAAGATGTGAGGCAAATATTCTGAAGATTCAAGCTCTGGTGACAAAATTAAAATAAATTTTTTCCCATTTTTATATAAATTACGAACATTTATGACTGAAATGTGGAGTCAAGTCAACCATTTTTCTGAAGCTGCAGAGCTTTGTCTGGTACAAATTATTTTGCTTATCCTAGAAACCAGCAGGAAGAAGCATGTAGCATGTAATGGCAGCTGAGGTCAGGGATTCCAGCGCAGGTCACACACCAGCGCAATGTGATCAGATGGGTGAGCCACGCTGGGCAGAGCTTCGTATGTGGTCACTTCTTGGTTACTTGGCAATGGGATGACTTGCTCCACCTGTAAACACATCTGTCTAATCAATCACACCAATAAACCAAAATAATGAACTAATTATTAGAAAATGTGGATCGTTTGAATTGAACAATATAAAGTTAAAGCCTTCACAGATTAACGTGGGGTTCACTGCAGACCTTACCTGCATGCGCTCAGGTTGGATGAAGATGTAGTCTAAGCAGCCATGAAAGCTGCCCACATAGTTGGTGTAGGCCGGTTGGCCGCAGGCGCTTAGCAGAGGAGGGAACGTGGAGGTCAGCTCCATGCTGCAAGACTCTTCTGGACCTGAACTGCTCCAGTCTGCATGCTGCGGAGGAACATCCCCCACACTGAGCAGCTGGTGCACACCTAAAACACATGTTATTAGCATCAGATTACAGAAAATGTTATATTTTACTAATTAAAGATGGAGATTAACAGGTAAGGTCGATGAAAGAAAATTTAACTGGAAGAAGAAATACTCTTAAGTTGTGTAACATAGTTTTAATTTGTGCTGTTGTTATTTGTGAGTCGTTACCAGAGTATGGGTTTGAGTTGAAGTCACCGCAGAAAATCAGCGGCGCTCCAGGTGCGATTTTGCTAATCACATGGCTCAGATGCTGCAGGACCACACCCATCTGGATCAAGCGAATATTCCCTCCTTTATGAGAAAAAAAATCATATTAAGTCTGATTCAGGGATTATTTATTTGGATTTTGTTCTATTAAGAGTGTGAACCCCCTGAAAACAACTTCATTTTGACATTACATTATAAAACTAAAACTGAAATTGAAAGAATTTTGGTTTATAATCTAATATAAAAAAGACCTTTTGGATGCCAGTAAAGGTGAGTGTTGGCCACACAGAACTTCCTGTCTGGTTTATTAAGGTCTTCAAGCACAGATACCTGCAGAAAACAATTTTTTTTTACTTAACTTTTTAACATTTTGGTTCATTTTTACAACCAGAGTGAAATTTTTAAATCAACATTTTAATACATTTTTCACAAACTGTCAGTAAAATAGGTCAGTAGGTAGTACCTGTAGAGATGTTGATCTGAGTACAACTTTCTTTTCCAAGGCACTGTTTGCAGAAACCTTCTTCAGAAGCTCTGAGTGGATGGGGTCAGATGTCAACGCCTCGCTCAGCATAATGTCATGACTACTATGCAACCGAAACTTTGACCTAAAAACATAAGTTGTCATCATGTGCGAGCAACTTACTGATCAGATTAAGCTTTTATGTGGAGACGGGGAATAATATAAAAAGAGATTAACAATGAGACCAAAACTGCACATGTAGAGGGATATATATGTATATTAAGATATGAGCTGGTTCTAAACTCTGACCTGCGGTAGAAAGTCGCCAATCCTTCGTGCTGCTTCTCTTTAATTTTGAACACACCGTCCAGACCGAAAGCATCCAGAGCTGGAGTGAGACTATCCACAAACACCCCTGAAATAATAAAATGTTTCTTCACTTTACTTGTTGAAACTTTCATGTGTGAAGTCCATTCCAAACAGTAATCACTGAGATTTCCGACCAGTTATTCTAGATTGAAATCATTCAACCGCCTTTCTTCTGTGTCTTTCCAAATGTGGTGCAGATGTAAAGATTTTGTGAGCCAACATTTCAAATTAAACCCAAAAAAACTGAAGCACACAAAGATGGTTTCTTTGCTTAACTATTCCCGCTTGTGATCTGAATATAAATAGTTTAAACCAGCTGTTTGTGAGAAATGTCATCAAAATTTAAGTTTATTAGTCAGAAGAGTTTATTAATTATAATAATAATTATAATCTATAATAATAAGAATACCGGAACGGAACTCTATTCATCCCTTTCCGGAGAAATTTGTGTACTGCACTACTACGCCGCAGCATGCTGCGATGACAGCGCCAATGGTGGGAGAAACGGGGGGTTAGGTGTCTTCTCCAAGGACCCGAGACATGAACTCAGTGGGATCCGAACCCGCGAACGTTTGGTTAACTTGTTCCGCAGGCGAACACTCTACCACTAAGCCACTGCTTTGCCCCAATTTTACCGCCAATATGTAGAATATTTCCCCTCATTCAAAAAAATAAAAAACATCTTTCGTCAAACTCTTTTTCTTCATTATAGACTCGGCAATAACACACACTACCTCTGACATTAGACGGTAAAATAAAAAAGATCACAACAAAAAGTTGCATTTCTTCTTCGGATGACAGCACGTTTTTATGTCAGATTTTTTGCTGTCTTTCTTTGAATATTCTCTCTCTTCATTCATTCCATCAAATACTTAATTCAGCAAAATGTCAATAATTCCTAGCATTAGTGGATGAAGATTACCACCCACCATTTTAATGGATTACAAATTAATCTGATGATATATTTACCCTCACACTCTTAAACAACTTTGAATTTAGTTAATCCTCTGCTACACACGGACCACATAAGTGTTTACTCATGGTCCCGTTTGTAAATTAACAACACTATTGAGAAAAATTATGGATCAAGATTCATAGACTTTAAGCATAATCTGAGCAACTGCTAATGCAACAATTAGTTAAAATACCCCAATGTAGTCAGAGAGTCACAAACCAATTTGAGATTTATTCTAAAGAAAAACTACTTTTGTTTTAAATTATTATCTCTAGAGAAATGTGTAAACTCAGCAGTTTTTACCTTTGTCCACTTCCTGCAGACAGATGATGTCAGCATTGTATCCCACAAGCTCTTTTTTGATCAGGTTCTGTCTGTAGTCCAGTTGCAGGGCGTAGGGGGCACAATATGGATACAGCACAGTCTTAGAGAGCTCCGTCTGGGCGTAGACATCTGCAAGGATGTTGTAGGACACCACCCTCATAACCGGCCACTCTGCCCTTTTTAGAGTGTAGGCATGGCGGTTATCAAATGTGCATACGCCTGGTCCTGCCTCAACAGCTCCAGAGACAAGTTCTTTAGCAGAACCCTCACGACTTCCTTCTCTGGGTATACAGATTAGTTTGAATCTGTATCCGATGTCCTGACTAGACAGGACATGGACTCGCTCACATCCAACCTGAGTCCATCCAACACTTTCACCTGGAACCTCTTCAGTGGTTGTAGAGCTGATGACGAAAAAAAAAAAGTATATTTTTATAGACTGAAATGTGATGCTGCAACAACACTTGACATTGGTTTAAGAGTAGGGATGTTTATTGGAACCATCTTATCGATACTTTTTGTACTTTTAGCGATACTGCTTATCGAACCAGTATTTTATCGATACTCTTATTGATACCTTTTAGTTTAGAGACAAGTAGAGGAAGATAAAGAAACCATGCAACTGAACCTTGTATTTTCAAATAATTTAAAACAAAATATGAACTTAACCTCCTTTACATCAATAATTTTAATTTGTTTAACATTGCTTGGTTGCGTCTGCATAGTTTATCTTTCTCTACTTATTTTGACTCTAAAAAAAAATATAAGATAAGACACGGGATTGCTAACAGTATCCACAAGATTATTAGTATCGATAAGTTGGTATCGATAACCATCCCTATTTAAGAGCCAACATTTCCTGCTTTGAGTCTCAAAAATTAGTCTCAACATCTAAAATTTGTTATTACGTTTTGTCTTCCGCTTATCCGAGCCCGGATCGCGGGGCAACAGCCTCAGACAGGAAGCCCAGGCTTCCCTTACACCAGCTGGAAGGATCCCAAGTGAGACAGTCCCTCCAGTGGGTTGGAGATGCCCAAACCACCCCATCCAGCTCCTTTCAACCTGGAGGAGGAGTGGCTCGACACCGAGCTCTTCCCGGATGGCAGAGCTCCTGACCCGATCTCTAAGCGAAAGCCCAGCCACCCCCGCGGAGGAAGCTTATTTCGGCCGCTTGTACCCGGGATCTCATTCTTTCAGTCACCACCCACAGCTGGTCACCATAGGTGTGGGTGGGAACGTAGATCAACTTGTAAATTGAGAGCTTTGCTTTTTGGCTCTGCTCTTTCTTTACCACGAAGGACCGATGCAGGGCCTAGTCATTGCTGACGCCGCACCGATCTCTCGGATCGCCTCGGCAATCAGTTAGAGTGATTGAATGGCTGCAGGCCAATGGTTTTTGCTCACCTAACAAAAACTATTGGTTGAGGTTTTTAATGTGCCAGAGTCTGCAGTAGATTGATATATTGTTTCTATTCTCTAATCATCTGTTTATAAGCACAAGTCCAACTGGGAAAGGCAGAATTAGCAAAAAAAAAAAAAAAAAGAAAAAATGTATTGAGATCATCTATACTACTTTTAAAACTGTCACACTCCAGCTGCATGTAATACAGCACCATGTCTGTATGATTACATTACCTGGAAATTGGTGTGTTTTCCCTAAACCAGGTAAACTGGGAATCCTGGAGGTTCCCAAACTCCACTTCCAGTTTGGGAATGACTGGAAACCCGGCCATCAGGCATCCTGGAAGTTGAGCAGTGATGAAAACAGGAGCATTTCTCTCCACTTTGTAATCGATGTCTCCCACCTGCAGCACAGCTCCATCCTGCCATGCTTCTGAGTTTGGAACATTCTCTGGTACCTGATCCCCACCGACCAGCAGCCTGACTGCTGGAGGATCTACCACCTCAGGGGGCTGCTGTCTTTTTTTGGACTTTTTCATCTGTCCTTGGTTTTTGACAACGGCGTTAGAGATCCTGGAAAGTACTTTTCCCAGTGCTTCATCCTGATCCCGCTGCATGTTTTTATTGCTGCCATTCAGACAAAAGGAGATGGTGAGTTTGGGTTCACCAGGAAAACACCTCACTATGACAACCTGCATCCTTCCACGGAGGTGAAAGGCTCTGGTGACAGTCCGTGATGAAGAATGGAGAAGACAGCGTGGTAAAATGGCTAAAGCAGAAGAAATTGTACCGAACATGAATCCTTAGACAGAGTCACTGGTCTGTTTACAACCACGCTGGTTAGCTTGATGCTAATAACTTAGATGCTAATCCGAAGGACAAAACATCAGAAAGGCTGTTTTTTGCCTAGTTTATGTGACAATTTTAAATAAACACACAGCCCAAACTGTAAAGTTAAGTAGATTAATTAAAATATCTGTATTTGGAAATATTTAATAGATTGTAAGCAGTTGCCGCATGTATCAGAAAGCTTTCTTCTTCTATGTTCATTTTTGTGTTCGTTCAGCGTCTAACTGAGTTTTAGCACTCCCAGTGGTCTCGAAGAAAACTACAGCAAACATGTGCTTTTAATCTATAAATTATAAAACTCTTAAATATTTATTAATAATTCAAATTTTATGTAGAAAAATGTGTGTTTTATTTCTGTGATAATTTTATACATAAATTAATTTTCTTGAATGATAATACTCAAGAACACTACAAAAAAAATCTCGATTTAACAATAAATACATTTCATCATTTAAATAAATTGAGGTTTGAATCAGACTTTAATGATTGATTGAATGATTGAATGTAAAGCAAAGCTCTCGATTCACCAGATGATCTACGTTTATCTCCCCTATGATTACCAGCTGTGGGTGATGACCAAAAGAACGAGCTCATGGACACAAGCGGCCGAAATGAGCTTCCTCCACAGGGTGGCTGGGCTCTTGCTCAGAGATAGGATGAGAAGCTCTTTCATCCGGGGGGAGCTTGTAGCAGAGCCATTGCTCGTCCTGGTCGAGAGAAGTCAGATGGGGTGGTTCGGGCATCTAGTTAGGATGACTCCTGAATGCCTCGCTAGTGAAGCGTTTCGAGCACATCCCACCTGGAGGAGACCCAGAGGCAGTTCCTGGATCCACTGGAGAAACTATGTCTCGTAGTTGTCCAGGGAACACCTCCCAGATGAGCTGTAGGATGGTTTGAAAACAAATAGGGTTGATGATTTTCATTTGAGTAGTCAGTCAGTAAATCACCTTCTTAACCGTCCATCCCGGCTGATTCGAGGCTACGGTGAGGGTACACCCCGAAAAGGTCTGTCACGGGGCCTTCATTTGATCGACAGACTAAAATAATGATAGCTGTCTTCCTCAACTACATACATGAAGAAAAAGAGAAAACCAAAAGATTGATTTTTATGTTTTTATTAAGTGTGTAATAAAGACAATTGCATAAATTCACTAATAACTTAAAAATTATAAAACAGAATAAAAATGATTTAGAAAAAGGAATTCCTGAGCTGAAAGTACTTCGGATCAAAAGGAGAGTTTGTCACCAATAATTCTCAGCCTACATAATGTTTTTCTCAATGATGCTTTCATCACAGCAGTGCTCAAGCTCTTCTGTACTATGAGGGAAATAAATGTCGGATTTATGATCCTCATCATGCTCAATGTGTTTAAGGTGGACAACCATATGCAGGGCGTACGCTAAAACCAGCAGCAGGATGAGGGATGTGATGAGACCCATGAGGATTGCTGGAGTCAGGATGGTGGTGCAGTCGCTTGCAGGGGAAAATCTACCAGAGGTCACATTGAATGCTTGGATCTAATCAGAAAAGAAAAGGTCAAATTGAAGATGCATTATATGTACATATACTGTACAACTGTAGATGGAGAAAGTAAAACATACCTGGAAGTCAACAAAAGTTATGGACCAGCGACGGGCCTTGTCGGTGGAGGGCAGTAGTAGGGCGCTGTATCGCTGCAGGCTGCTGACATGGAGGCAGCGATAAGAAGAAGTAGCTGGAGCATACACATCACTGGCATTAAAGGCAGCCTCCTCTGAGCTGTTGTAGGACAGGGACACACTGTCTAGTGAGAACCACCAACGACCTGAAGACTCGTAAAAGGTGTTGGATAACTGCAACCTGTAAAAAATAAGACATGACTCAACCAAGTACACAAACCATATGGAACAAACTAAACTGAGCCATTTTCATCTATAAATTCTTTCTGTGACACATGATCAAACCAGGCTCTTGGTTGACTTCCTCATGGCATTAAACTTCTTTTACTAGTTTTCAAAAGTCTTCATGGTCCTGAGCCTTCCTATTTAAATGACATTCTTGTGAAGTATGATCCTTTGCGGGGAATGGGTTCTTCTCCTTCTGGGCTTTAAGTAATGGCATATTTGCCCGTCCTTTGTGGGACAGGTCCGTCACTTCAGCCATGTGGCTGTTGTGGTTGTCTGGGGAGCCTAGATCTGTGTGGCCCATTATGGTTTTGCAGTCACAAGCAGTTTGGCTCCTGGTGTGGATCGATGTGCAAGTACAAATGTCGGCGTATGTGTGTAGTGTGTTTTGCAAGTGTGTCTGAAAAAAAAAAATAGTTTTTGAATAAATCCTTGCTTTTATCTTAGAATTGTTTTATAATCTGGATTTTAATTCTTACATGTTTTTATTTGTTCTGTGCAGCACTTTCTGAACCTTTATTTGTAAGTAAAGTTTGGTTTGATTCTTTGGTAAAGGACTATCTCTAGAGCTGCTGTGGTTTAAGTAAGAGTTTGAAAAAGTCAAACATCTAATTATTTGCAATCTGTGTTATTGTTGTGATTTTATGTATGACCAAATGAATAAATCTGAACTGAACAAATAAAAATTAAGTTGAAAAGTGCATTTCATTGCATCGTTTGCATGGCTTGTCAACTAACCTCATGGACAGTTCTTTTAAATCCTCGACATCTCCAAAGTTCAGCACCAGCCTAAAAAAGAAAAAAAAGACCACTTATTTAAGAAATTGCACATTTTGTTTTGAATAAGAGGAAAAATGGATTCAATAAAAGTTAACGTCTTTTTGGCGTAGGATTAAAGTTTATTACAACACAGTCTAAATACCACTACAAGCTAAGAAAAGTTTGGCGTTTTTTTGCTGATAAAATAAAATACATTTAATCTACACAAGCCAGTTCTTCAATATCTCAACACATCTTTTTGAGTAATTTTACTATTTAAAGCGAAGGAAGAAAACAACTTTTAGCAGTTTTTCAATTGTTGTCATAAAATATATTTATAAAGGTTGCCATGATGAAATTTCTAATTATCTGTTCAAACAAGTTTGAAGAAATCTGGGTTTTAAGTTTGTGGGATCCAGAAAGTTGGCCCCAATTTTTCTTTAGTCGGAGAACATGCATCAGATCAGATACGTCTGATCAAACTGATAAATTTATGTGCAGAAGAATCAGCAAGATTCTTATGTGGTTTCCAATTCAGTTTTTATAAATGGCACGGTGAACTTTGTTAACCAAAAGCAGATACTTAATCCTTAATAGATATACTATTCATTTCTATCACTCTACAGGACAAACAAGTCCTCTTCATTGTGTGACTTCAAGTTATAGAACTGAAGAACAAGTTCTATCCCACTCATCTTCAAAGATGGAAGACTTAAAGAGGACAGTTTTTACCATTACGCTGGGAGGAAACAGAGCACTTAGAAAGCACAATGTCATTCCAAGTTTTAAAGATCTAGTCTCACTTGAATCGAAAGAGGGTTGAAGTATACTTGGGTATATTTAGTAACATCAGTGAAACAGACATTCACATTGAAAATTTTGATGGATTAAATCTTTTGTTGTTAAGGTACTCATCTCGATTAAAATTATTTTGTTTTACAAAAAAAAATCCCCAAACATACGTGGCTCTGTCGTGGTGACACACAGACTGGCTGGTGTCAGCCGGTTTGTGAGGAGAAAAAGCTCTTTCTGTTAGATCTAACTGTCTCTGCTTCTCATGACGGAGAGACAATTTTCTGGCCTGGAACAGAATGCAGGGCTCTCCATTGGACAATACCTGCAGGATGATACAACAATGCAGGGTTATTTTAATTTTTACTATGATCACTCATGATTAAATTTTCTATAATATGACAAATATTACAAAAATAAAGTACTTCACCTTAAGAGGAGGGAAAGGAACTGTAACTCCTGATGTTTGAAGCAGCTTTCTTTGAGATGTCAGTGAAGACTGAACAAGAGACTGAACATTAGTACAAACAAAGAAAAGAGTACTTTTTGGCCGCTTGTAACCACAATCTTGATCTTTCTGTCACCACCTACAACTGGTGACCATAGGTGAACGTAGGAACGTAGATAGACTTGTAAATCGAGAGTTTGCTTATCACTTCAGCTCTATCTTTACTATGACAAACCAATGCGACATCCAGATTATTGTGGGCGCCGCACTGATCTGTCTGTCGATCTCTCGCTCCATCCTTTCCTCAATCGTGAACAAGACCCCAAGATATTTAAATATCTCCAAAGTGAAATTTGATATATCTCACTAATGCATTACCTAAAATGTATTTTAATTTTTTTTTCTCCCCAATGGAGCTTACCTTCAGCTCCTCAGCAGGTACAAAGTGATCTTCCATCTTCACCCTGACACTGCTATCTTCATCTAAAACATAAAAAAGATTTTGATTTATAAAAGTTTAGGTGACAATTTTAGGGTTGAATTATTAACTTGAAAATCCTTCAGCCATTGCTTATTCATGACACTTTTAAGTGTCCATCCATTATAACATAGATTATGCATAAATATATTTATTGTCATATGGGTAGTTATACAAAACACACATAGATGTATAAACTTTGTGATTTAAATTATAATGATGATTAAATGTAAACATAACTTACCTTGATCTATTGAGATAGCTCTGTGAAGGGAAGAGAGAGGAGATTTTAACAATTACAGAGCTATATTTGGAATTTTATTTAGACCATTGCAAAAGTGTTCCAACTGTTTTGACAAAATAGGTGATGTGGCTGTGGAAGCAGTCATCAGAATGTTCCTACCCTTTTATTGACATTAGAAAATATAAAAATTCTAACTGTACTTTTATAACAACTTACTCACTCAAAGCAATAAAATGAATTTTGCATTTTGCTTCCTCTTTGTTAGTTTTAAACCACTTTGTGGCTATAAAATGATCAAAATTTCCATGCATTTCTTTTTGACCTATACTTGCACTACGCAAATATCTTTCAGTGCATATTTTGAAATGTTATTGACATTTTTAAAAACTTTCTTCAACAATTGATGTTGGAGTTTTCTTAGTTTCAGATCATATGAATGAGAGGAAATAAATGTGTAAAGTTTCCAGTGCATCTGGGGATTCCAGTAACCCAGATGGTGACCTGAAGGATTAACACTTGTGATTAGTCTGTCAAAGGTTTGTAGTGTTACGAATGCAACCTGACCCACATTACATTCAAATGCTCATGACGTAAAATAATAGAATGCATTTAGTTCAGAAACTTGTTTTACTTTACTCATTCATTTAATATATACGTATATGGTAATGAACTTTCAATGCAGGCTTTATGACCTGGAAATTGGGAGACTGGGAATGGGTTTCACAAGAATATTTTTGCAAATCTCAACATCCTCAGTTTTTCCCATACTCAATTTGTTTTGATTTTAAGAAATATAAATGATTGAAATATGTGTTTTTTATGCATTATTAAATTTGCTTAAAAATAATGTGATTTGATTCACAGTGAATTAATTCAACCTACTTTGACTACAATAGGTTATCTTTGTACATCTTTGTCAAGCATTTTCTCATTAAATACTTTATTTCAATGAGTTGAATTCAATCAACAGTTGAGAAGATCTCAGGATCCCACCTTCGAGCAAACCAAGACCACCTGCTCCTTCATCTGTTAACACCTGGATCCTTTCTAGAGACATTTTTTATTTTGTGAGCAGAAAAATGAGACTGAAAGCAACGAATAAGTTGAGAATCTTTTGATTACTGTGCGCTTTGGGTCAAATTTTTTAAGTCTTACAATAAAGCACAAAAGCTACATTGGATTGGAGCTGGCTACTTTTTAGAATGACAAACTTTCAGATACTCTAGAGTAACTGATATTACTCAATGTTTCATAAGTGTTAAAAGACAATCTACATTTTTTAAATACATTAAAAAGGTACAAAAAATAAAAATAGGAGAAGCTGGATAGAGAATGGTGTTTGGTTCTAATCATTTTCTAGTTGATGAACATGTCTTACAAAATATTGGCCCCACAATGTAGCCATTGTGGCTTTCGTCACGAAATGAAGAGCTGACCCGATCTGCCAACCCCATGACACAATTGATTAAATCAACTGTAAACCATTACATGTCAAAACAAAGTTCTCCTAAGCCAAATGTAGTTTTATCAAACTGTGTTGCTGCCTGCAGTTGTATGGCTCTAAATTTAGATGAAGGTAGGCAGACTGGCTGCTTAAATCTAAAAGACTGAGAGCCAAGATTAAATTACTAAAAGCATTTTAATATTGGATGAATGTGAGTACATCTAAGACAATATTAAGTGGAAACTTTAATTCTGTGATTGAAATGAAATAAGACATCCCACACCATGACCTGGTGTTTAGAAAATGAATACATGAACGAGTGAAGAACTTGTTTAAATATACTGTAGATTACAGATAGATTATCCTATCACTTCAAGATGATCAGATGATAAGGCATTCAGTAATCGATGTGTTCTGCTTTATCATTTCCTTTTTAAATGTTTAAAAAAATATTAATTGCATGATCAGTGGGCAATAATCTTACAAACATAAACAATGTGACAAATTATGGATTTGTGTAATGTTTTTTATTTTCAGGAATCCTTTCATTTTCAATAAAAAAAGCAAAGTATTTCTCATAAGTGAACCTGGGAGAAATGTGTGCGGTTACTCAAATCAAAGCAATGGTTCAGTTTATTTTGGGGTTGGTGACTGAAATTTTGTAGCTACTCAGAAATAATTTGAGGTTGTGATAGTTGGGAACAATGAGACCTTGCAGTGATCACGCAGACTGTGATCAAAAGTAGTCAACAATTATTCAATCAATGTGGACTAAAAGCACCAAACATATCTATTTGGGTCACTCTAAAAAAAAAATTAAAAGTGCTTCATGTGTGCAAACAGATGTATTATAATGTGTGATAGACAAAAACTAGACAATAGAGTGGTCAAATCCATATTTATTGACCATTCCCTGGATTAAATCCGAGCTTTAGCTTATCTTCCACTGGGTCAGCGCAGTGAACTGTAGACTGTGGGATTGCTGAGATTATATAATCACACATCAGTGCCCACAGATTAAAGAAAAGACTGGATGGCTCTGAACCAAAAAGAGATTTGTCTGCTTCTGAATCTTTAAAATAACATCCTGCAAACATCTGCTAACGGACACATCCAGCAGACACGGCAAAAATTACCACCATACTGAAATATTAAAGGTTGCCTGTGGGGACGTGGGGGAGGTAGCGGGGGACTCAAATACAGAGGACACAGTTCAAACCGGTTTACTGAAGAGGTGTTTGGAAGTGTGGCTGGCAGCTTGACAGACTAAAGGCCTGAAGGTGGCAATGGCAAGGCAAGACTTGGAAGTTCGTGAGCCGAGGCAAAGTTTGGGCTCCACAATAAGATAAGGTCAAATACTTTGACGGAGATGGGGAAACATTATAATCTGGGGAGGTCAGTGCTTATCAAGACTACGGACAAACGAGAGGTAGGGAGGGACAATAGGAGCTAAGTGTGGGCAATTGGGGAGGAAGTGTTGATCCAAGAGGTTGGGGGTAAGGAGAGGAGCAGGATTCCTGACAGAAATATGTCCAATGTTACAAACATAGAGAAATATCTGGTGAAAAATTTTGACTTTCTTTGAGTAAAATAAGACACTCCTGAAACAAAGTCATGTCATTAAAAAGCGTTTTTTCAGGTCTCTTTGAGCAGTTCTTCCCATAGTTGATACGTTTGTCTACTTTAGCCTTCTCTTGATCTCAAATTTAGGTGTAAATTAAAAGTGTGAAGTGTAATTTTTTTTTAGCTTTTGTAAATAAATTAGAACGTCATCAAGTCTATATGATGATAAATTCTTCAAGCCCATTCCAAGGAAAGTCAGATAAGAGACTTTGCATTCACTACCACAATGAATTTGGTGTGTGTCATTTAACGTATGGTTGAAGCAGAAAAGATGACCTATATGCAGATAAACCATAGATGTTTTAAAATGCAGAAATAGGCTTATTGTATGGTTGGTAGAAAGCAGACAGGCAGCAAACAGGCAGTAGGAACAAAGAGGATTAGAGAGAGAAGGAAAGGGATCAAATGTGTATGATGGAATGAGAGGATATGACAGACAAGTATACAGAAATATAAAAACTAATAACATTACATTTCACTACATTAAAAATGAGTCACGCTCCCGATAAAAACAAAGCAGTAGTGTTCATGGATATTCATCCCTTCATATTTTGATTTAAAGTATTAAATACTACAGTTATAGGTGTATATCTATTCATATTTTTTATTATTTTAATTTATTTTATCAGGAGGATAAACCCCTTGAGATGCGACATCTCGTTTTTGAGGGGCCCCTCAACGTAACACACGTTTTTGGAGGGTGGGAGGAAATAAGAGTACCAAGAGGAAACCCATGCATACAGTACACAGGGAGAACATGCAAACTCGACACAGAATGACCAGTGTTTTCAAACCTTGTCACCCACCCGAGGTTTGAACCCACAACCTTTTTGCTATGAGGCTACTGTGCTAACCACTGCACCACCGTGCCACAGTATAGTTCTTTAAATACCTATATAGACATTGATGTACAGTTAGACATTCTAATATTGAGAGAACATCATTCAAGAAATAGAACTTAATCAGCTTTCCATAAAATTGTCAAAATTTTTTCTCAAATTTTTGGACTGAAAAGTTCCAGTGTTTCATCACACTGAAAAAGACTAGAAGAGAGAACCCATTGAAGCCAGTATTGTTGCATCAAGAATCAAACCAGTGACCATCCAGCTGTGAGACTGTCGGGTTAATTAAAATATCATTGAAAGATAAGAAAAATCCAGATCAGTCAACCTCTGATGAAAAACAGTAACATACTTTGTACTGAAGAATCCAAGAGGTACAACAATAGATATTTAATTTTTTATGTTGTTTTTAACTCTTACTATATTTCTTTATATTTTTAAATGTAATGTACGGCGACCTTGAGTGCCTAGAAAGGCGCCTTAGAAATAAAATGTATTATTATTATTATAATGTGAATCAGCACTACTACCAATCATACTAAAATAATGGCTATAGAACAAATGAATGATGATACGTACAACTATTTTAAGGAGGATTTGAAATAATTTAAATTGTATATTGAAGGACAGCTATTACAAAAAAACCTACAATATCATAATTTGTGTTGCTTTTATTTTAATTCCTAGCTATTTGATGGTGCTTAAATCTTTACACTGTGTTGATACTTTTTACTCTCACACAGATGCCAATAAAGAGAATCACAGTGGAGTTGGAATAATTTGGAGGACAAAATATGACTCACTCCATTAGTGTGATCTACTGGATGTCGGATTTATGTACGGTCTTGCCGACATACAATCCAAACAAAATCTTATTCTTTAAAATTTATCATCTCAAATCAGTCTTATTTAGCTTGTTACTTTGTCCCAAAATAAGAAAAAACATGTGACACAATTTGAAGTTCAGATGTGAGACACCAGTCACCTGAATACGTGTTGTGTGAACTCATTAGTAAAGAAGTCGTTTAACATGTCAAGAGTCAAAGATTAGAGATTAAGACAAGTAAGACAACAACAATCATGAGGAAAAACTCTTCTTTTATGTGTTTGCTGGGCTGACATACCTGTTTGCTCGTAGTCGGTGGAAACAGAAAAATGACTGAAGATGGAAGAAGAACATCCATAAATAAATCCATGTAGAAGCCATTGCTATAGCGACCATTGTGTGATACCAGCACACACAGCCTCTCCATCTCTGCCTCTCATAATCTACTTAAATAAGCCCACTGTCTCTAAATCCAGTTGATTGATGGAGGATTCAGCCAGTCAGGACAGAGCTGGAAAGGCAAGAGAAAACCCATCCATTTGTCTTAACAGTGATTCCAACATTTTATCTTTCTTATCTGAACACACTGTTCATCTGCAAATTAATGCAGGCTGAATCACTGACTCAGATTTGCAGTGATTAATCTGAAGCTTTTCTCTTATATGTATGTGCAGGACAAATCTGTTTGGTGAAGGGTTGTGAATTAGATGATGGTGAAAGGCTCAAACTGGTTCATGAACAAAAAAGTTGACCTAATTTTTATTTATATGATCATTTTTCAAACTACATACAAATTTGCCTTGTGACAACATAAAAAATAGTTATTTCTGGTGAAAACCAGTAAGTTATGAGCAAGCACAAAATTTGAAAATGAATTCTAAATGAGAAGAAAGTCTTCTTTCTGACATTAAAAATACATTTTGTGTCATGTGTTTTTAAAGTGGAGATTTTCTCATTACATATTCATTCATTTGAATTATTCATACTTGGCAGAAATTTTCCAGAGACGACTGAGATATATCTTCTCATCTGCTGGTGAATCCATAGGTTCTCAAGTTCAACAGCAAAATTTCATCCTTTACAGAAGGATTTTATTATGTGCTGCATTTTCAATATTTCAGCAAGATCCCACACATATCAAAATCTAACTATGTAATGTGGTGTAGCCAGAAATTTATTAGAAAAGTGAGGTGCAAACAGAGTACAGCGAAACCAGATTCCTCTATTATAAGAAGGCTTGCTCTTGCAAGTTTCAAAGTGAGTGATCAAACACTAACTAGACAATAACAGAAAGTAACAAAAAGAGATATATTTGCCACCAGCCTCTTATTAGGATGCATTCTAGTAGGAAACCTACATGCATAAAAAAATTCTGCTCAGGAATATTTCAACTTCTTTTTCGACTTTGAAACCGCCTATTGCTAATAAAGTTGCGGGGGGCAGGGGTCAATTCCGACTATTTTCAGGTGAGAGACGCGTATACACTGAACAGGTCGCCAGTCTGTTGCGGGGCATATATCTTTTTTTTTATTATTTATTTTCATTTCCAGGATTTATTACCAGGAAAATGCACTATATAATATGACATGCTTGACTTAAATGCTTGCTGAGATGTGTCAAAGTCCAGCACAAAGTCTTTTTGCCTGTCTGACTGAAGCTGCTAAGATGACCTTGTTAAAACACCTGGCTATATAAACTTAATGAAAACAAAATATGTACAAGTGAGGTGGAATAACCCTTAAAAATGACTTTCTGACTGGCAAAATTCACAAAAACACACCCAAATGTTGAGGGGGAAAATTCAGAAAGTGAAATATCTGACAACCAAGTTAATGTTTATACTAAGAAATTCTGAATTGTAGAGGGAAAGAAACAATTATAAAGTTTATTCTATAATTTCTCCATGTTTAAGGGGCCGGAGTAAAAACCTTGATGGGCTGCAAATACCCCTCAGACCATAGTTTGGCAACATCAGGTGTAGAATATTAAATCTTAGCCAACAGTTATCTCTCATTTGTGAACAGCGGTCATACTACCTGATAATACTACCAGCAGCTTTGTGTGTTTTAAGAAAAATCTTGGTTCATAGCTATAAAAAGGTTATTGTTGTACACGAAGGAAACTTTTCTATAAATTGTTCTGGAACAAAATATACAAAACAACTTTCTCCAGCTAAACTCAGACAAAGCTGAAATCAGTGTCTTTGCTCCACAGAAACACGTTGTAAGTAGTTAGCTTCAATCTCTTTCTCTAGAACCAACAAACCAAGTTAGAAATCTGACACTATGCACTCAGACTTGAACTTACTGTAAATAGTCACATCAAATCATTAGATCAGCAGCCTTTTACCACCATAAAAACATTGCCAAAAGAGGTTAGGTGTCTAAAACAGACTTAGAGGTTCTTATCCATGCATTTGTTTTCAATAGGTTAGATTATTGCAATGGTATATTGACTCTACTTTTATAGCGTTTTTCCACCTGTGTCGGCACTCAAAGCGCTTTACAGTATAGCTCACATTCACCCATTCACACATACACATTCAGACCAGATGGGGATGCTGCCATGCAAGGTGTGAACCAAAATCAGGAGCAATTTGGGGTTCAGTGTCTTGCTCAAGGACACCTCGACAACTCCTGGCACGGGATTAAACTGGCAACTGTCCGGTTACAGGGCATTCGCCCTATACACTAAGCCATCCTTCCTTCCCCAATGACTCACAGGTCAGAACAAAAGGCCTTAAAACTGTGGCAGTTTATTCAAAATGCTGCTGCTCTTGTTCTAATAAGAACTAGAAAAATGATTACATTAGTCCTGTGCTCAGGACTCTATATGGGCTTCTTATGATTCAAAGAAAAGACTTCAAAGCTAGTCTGCTTGTGTTTAAGACTGAAATGATAGCGTCTTATCCATCTAGAAATCTGAGGACCTCCGAGACCAGCCTCCTTCGGCCTTCTAGAGTCAGGAGGACTAAACATGGAGAACAAACTTCCTGAGGCTGTGAGACAGGCCTCTACTGTGACAATGTTTAAATCTAGGCTGAAAACAGTACGGTTTAATCCTGCATTTGACTGAAGATTAATAACTCTTTATTTATTTTTATCTTTTTTCATTTTTTTTTATATTTTGTGATTTTAATACACTTTTCTGCTTTGTAAATCACTTTAAATTGCTTTGTGTATGAATTGTGCTACAAATAAACCCGCCTTGCCACACATTCCTTGTATATTTTACTTGAAATTTAAAAAACTATAAAATTAAGGTTGTAGGTATTTTATACATAAAAAAAACTTTTAATTAATATCAAGTGAAGGCATTTCCCACTTGAACAGTCGAGGGTAGAACATTACCACAGTTTATTGTATTATATTGTTGGCTGTAATAGTTATCTACAGAAGTACTATATTCAAGAATTTGTACAGTTTATCTATATTAGTGGTGTAAAAAAAGTTTAAAAGTTATCATTTTGCTCAGGCATTGGTACAGCCAGCTTTATTTGAGGTCCTGAGAGTAGAGATTGCCGCGGTGCATTTTGGATCCTTCCTTTCCTCCCAGCCTCGCTTCAGAAAACATGGGTATGAACAAACTTTATTCTAAAAAACACATAAAATCCTCCCTATTGTCCCATGTTTTGAACCGATCTTGTACATAACAATGACATAAAGCCATATGGGTGTTTTTAGTGTGAAACAAAGTCGTTAAGTTATAAAATAAATCGTTTATATGTTTGTGTTTCACCGCAACGTGGATCGGCCTTAATGTGTGAAGCTAGGCGGTGCTAAATTAGCATTATTTTATGTTTTAACTAGTTTTACAGGGAACGATCTATTAAGAATAAGACTGATTTAATTATCTGATGTTGTTCAGAAATGTTAGATCGTGTGTTAAATGATTAGTTTGTCAAGTAAATTCAAAAGCTGTTTAAATTTTATTCAATGAGTGTTAATGAAAATCCTCATTTTCACTTAATCCTGAAGGGTTATTTTTTTTTCCAGATTTTGAATTTGTTAGACATTTTAAATTGATTTACTTCAGCTTGAAAAATGTTTTCCTCTCTTTTGATAATATTCAGACCTTTTGCATGAAAGCGTTACTGAACTTATAATCTACGTATTAGATGGGTACTCATAATAATAAACTCCAGGTTTAAATTATTGCAATTTAGTTCAAATACCAGGGAAAATTACATATTTTCGTTAATTCAGTCCTCAATTTATTGAAATTTAGTTTACAAATGATCTGGTCTAAGTCAATGCCTAAAGTTGCGTTCTGTTGCCTTCTGCTTATCTGGGGTCGGGTCGCTGGATCAACAGCATCTTACTCAGAAGGATCCCTAAGGCGATTCCAGTCCAGCTGTGAGGCATAGTCTTTCTAGAAGGGTCTGCCTCTGAGTCTCCTCTTGGTGGTACGTGGCCAAAACACCTACCCAGTAAGGCGTTCAGGAGGCATCCTAATACTGGTTGCCCGAACCACCCCATCTGGCTTTTCCCGATCTGGCGTAGCAATGGCTCTACTCCAAGTTCCTCCTGGATGGCAGAACTCCTCATTCTACCTCTCGATGAGAGCCCAGCCACTCTCGTGAGGAAGTCGCTTGTATTCGCAATCTTGTTCTTTAGGTCACCACCCTCAACTGGTGACCGAATTAAATAGATCAACTAGATCAATTTATTTCGTTTTTTCTTTTTTTTAAATCGAGAGCTATTCTAAAAGTGACTTTTCACATAGAAAATGTTTTAGGTCAACACAAAGTATTGGTGGTTTGAATAAAGAAATTTAACTAGTTAAAAAAATAAATGATTAAAGTGCAGTCAAAGTGGCTTCTTCTTACATGTTCTGTTTTTCTCCTTCAGGAAAGTGTCGTGGTCTGCGCACTGCCAGGAAGCTCCGCAATCACCGCCGTGAGCAGAAATGGCACGATAAACAGTACAAGAAAGCCCATCTGGGTACAGCCCTGAAGGCTAACCCCTTCGGAGGAGCCTCTCACGCAAAGGGAATTGTTCTTGAGAAAGTGTAAGTACAATCAAACATGTGACACACTGTGTGTTGTAACTGTTCTTTGAAAAAGCAACCACTTTTTTATATACATAAAACTTTGATGTCTTCTGATTCTTAGTGTCTGTCCTCAGCATGTCAATGTTCACATGTGTCACATTGCCTCTCTGGGGTTTATCCCGTTTCTGACTGAAATAAGGAATCATTGTGAAGAAGTTAACAAAGACATGGGCTTTGCCTCCACATACATTTTTTTATTTACTACAACTATTGTGTATTGGTCAGTACGCTCACTCTAACAGTCCATTTGCAGGTGTTGTGTCCAAACAAAAAACCTGCTTTGTTAAAGCTTTTCATAAAGTTTTGTATTTTCATTTTGCAGCGGTGTGGAGGCCAAGCAGCCCAACTCTGCCATCAGGAAGTGTGTGAGGGTTCAGCTCATTAAGAACGGCAAGAAGATCACTGCTTTCGTTCCCAACGACGGTTGTCTCAACTTCATCGAGGTAAACTTCTTTTTTTTTTCTGTCTTTAAATGAAAGTGAACACTCAGACCTAAATAATGGGACCAACAATATTGTGGTATTCCCTTCTACTTTCCCAAGTAGTTCTCAAATGAATGCTTGTGTTTTTTAAACTACAGTGTAACTTCATCTAGTGCTAGCTAAACCCTCTAAACAACCCTCTATATCTTGTCTCAAAGGAAAACGATGAGGTTCTGGTGGCCGGTTTCGGACGTAAAGGTCATGCTGTTGGTGACATTCCTGGAGTTCGTTTCAAGGTGGTCAAAGTGGCCAATGTCTCTCTGCTGGCTCTCTACAAAGGCAAGAAAGAGAGACCCAGATCATAAACAATTGTGAAAAAAATCAAATAAACAGGTGTGAATAATACCTGTCTTCTGTTGTTTCATTTTGTCTTCTGAAGTGCCTAATGTGGGGTGCGCAGCCTATCCAAACTCAAATATATATATATATATATACACACACACACACACTCATCCCTAAGAGCAATTTTATAGTAACCAACCTAACATGTTTTTGGCTTTTATTTACCATAATCTCTTAAATTTTTGTCTGAAAGATTCAGGCAGTGGTAAGACATAAAATCTGTTAATATTTTGGATAAAAATGTCACAAACCTGTGAAGGAATAAGCGTGAATATTTAACAGGTTTAGAGATTAATCTGATTTTAAAGTCCTTAACAAAGTGTCAGGAAACTTATTAAAAAAAAGAAGCATTCTTGCTTTTTAAGAACAGTTAACTACTGGATTACAAAGTTAAAAGCTAGTGAAAGTTTGGTGGAGAACTAACAAATGTTACATACCTGGTGGAAAAGTTTAAGTTTCCAAGTAATCAAGTTTTCTAGCTATAAAACACAGACGTCTGCTTCCTCTAGGCTTTTTTTTTTTTTTTTTTTAGAAATTGTTTGCATTTATCTGCGAGAGGCTAAGTGAGCAGTTGGATTAAAAAAAAAAGTAATGAAAGTATTTAACTCTTTTTGCTGAAAAAAGCCAATGCTGTGGGCATTAAGAAGAAAAAAATTCAATTTTTAAAAATCAAATCAGTGTTTCTGATTTACAAGTATAATTTTTCTAAAAGGTTTGAAATTCAACCTTTTTAAACAATCATTGCAGTTAGAATTCAGAATGTTTTCAATTTAGTTAAATGTCAAAATCAAAACTTAACAAATGTATACAAAATGAATTGATTTTTTTTTACTAATATTTTATTTTTTTACAAATATCCCTACAAGAAACGAACACAGTGATGTACATTTTAGTATGAAATGTAACAAATATTTCATTAAGTGTCTCAGACAGATGATACCAGGTTTTTTAAATATAAAAATGTATTGTCTCCTGTACTTTTGGATTAAAGGGTCTGGGTTTGCCACTGATTTTGGGAGATATATTAAATATGAGAATGGAAATGATTGAATACAGCAGGGATTGTGAAACAACATGATGATTGTGGGATTAAACTGGGATTCTATCTCCCCCAGTCTGCTATTCTGCCAGCAGATCTGCTCACATAAACTTGTGTTGAAAGTAAAAATAGAAACAAGTGTCACCAGATCTCTGCTGATTCTTCCACCAGGGGCTGCAGCTACAACTAATAACACAAGTTTTTTTCTTGTATCTAAACTCTTCTGGAAAAAAAGACCAGTTTTCTGACACAACTGTACAACAAGTGTATGTGTTGGTTATTGTACCGTTCAAAAATTGACTGGGTGATCTGGAGAGCTTTCCACCTCAAGATTTCATGTGATCACAAAGCTCTGGTTACAGTCTGCCCCTCCTCTTTGGCCTTTACAACACGTTTAAATCTGCAAGGAAGTCTCTGCTGAGCAAAACAACATAAAACCACAAGGTAAAGATCAACAAAATCATGTTACCTTTTTACAAAGCAGTCAAAAAGGAGTTGATCTGTGTTTAGTTAGAGGTTTGTTACATCAAAGTTTTATGTTAAACTGTCAAAGTCAGATTTCTATACAAGCTTTTCTTATGTTTGCTAAACAGAAATATCTGTCAAACAAGATATCTGACAAACAAAACAAAGATAATTTAAGGAGAAATCTGAGATAAAGGACCTCCTAATAAAGGTTTGAGATTTATTTTGCATTGATTTAATTAGGTTCCAGGTATGTATAACTACCTGGGTTTGGTCATAACTTGGTGTATGACCTTTCACCTGTTGCATGCATAGAGGAAAAAACTGCATGTTTTTTTCCTATGGTCTAGCAAAAAAAATTCAGAGCCTTTTTTGAGGAAGTCCCTTTTTCAAATTAAGTCATTTTGAAATAATTCCAGTGGTTTGATAAAGCCCTGAACTGTTAATCAAATGGACATTTTCAGGATAGTTTATAAGCATAGGATGGAGTTTCATCTGGGCGATGAAGACGAGGAAGAAGATGCAGCAATTCAGTACATGATTGAACAAAGTCTGCTGGAGAGCAGCAAGCAGAGGGCAACTCATAGAGACACAACAGTCAGGTCAGTCCAATGGGAGACAAGGTGAACTTGATGTAACAGTGAAAAGCAGTGATTATTTTAAGCCCTTAGAATCAGATTTTTCCAAACATTTTGTTCTCTTTTCAAGACTATGTACTTTTATGCAGCTGTGATTCAAAGTCTGTGGAATCCAGTGAGATCTTCTCTGCCATAAGACAAGGTCAGATCCTGATCTAGATGAATGAAAAGTTCTGGTGATGAGTTAAAGTCTTAATAAACAGCTCATCTTTCTTGTATATTAACAGGTAATGTGAAGATTCTAAAGGAGCTGAGTGTTGGACAAAAAAAGAAATTCCACCAGGCAGACAGCAGAGGATGGACACCTCTACATGAAGCAGCAGCTCAGACTAATCACACCATCCTGGAGCTCACACTCAGAGGTTTCTGCGTTCAAAAGTGATGATAAAACAGAGGAGTGGTGACATTCACCAATGATGTGGTTGCTTCTCAGCTTCAGGACCAGACTCTGTGGATGGTCGGACAGCTCGTGGTCAGACACCACTCTTCCTAGCGGCTGAGCGAGGTCTAGTCGAGAACGTCACCTTTCTCCTCGACCATGGGGCTCAGCCGGACTGCCAAGATGCAGAGCACGACTCCCCGCTGTTTGTAGGTAAGCCCAATCTGGAGATCCGCCAGATAATATTTGGAGAAAATGCAAAAATGTTTAGTTGCTTCTTAATCGGATTGTATCACCAGGTTGACAAGGCAGTGAAGACAGTAGATGTGTCTTCACAGACAGGGTTGTTGTTAACAGGAATTTCCATCGTTTTCCCCCTCTTTGACTTTTGCTGAGAGTGTCTCAGTAAGTCCGTTTCTATCATCTCACCCTGTCTTCTTCATCTTCTTCTCTCACACCAACTACTTTCACGCCCTCCATTGTTACATCTGTAAACTTCTTCCTTGGTCTTCCTGCTAGTCTTCTCCCTAATGGTTCCAAATGTGGCATCCTTCTGTCATTATGTTCTCTTTCTCTCTCCTCTCAATATGTCCAAACCATCTCAGTTTGGAATCTCTGACTTTAGCTAGAGTTGTCCTCTTGATATCCTCTTTTCTGATCCTGTTCATCCTGGTCCGTCCCAAAGAAACGCCATATTACCTCTGCTTTCTCACAAGTAATTGAATTTGCAGCAAAACTTCAAGTTGAATGGATGGAAAAATGAATTGACAAATTTTTTGGTTCAACAGATCTAGTTTAGTTCCAACTTAAAGGTAAAAATTTAGACTCAAGGAAAAAAAATTTAGATCTGTTTTAGAAAATTGGTGGTTTTAAATAAGAAAAGCAAACTAAGAAAGAGCTGCACTTTTTCTGTTTTAAATAAACTTTTCATCCAATAAGAAGAACTGTGGATCGATGGGTTACCCCGGTCCACAGAATCCATCATCATTGATTAGGAAAACAACCTTAAAAGATATCAAACAGAACAAGAAGCCAAACTTCATCCAGATATCATCCCATTCCCTGCCTTCTGGTGTTTCTGCAGCTATCCGTTCACACTGCACTGATCTGGTGACACTGCTTCTTCAGAGGGGCTCAGATGTGAACCAGGAGGGATGCCATGGCCGCAGACCCCTCCACGAGGCCTCTCAGCTGGGTAATGTGGGGTTTGTTAACTTGCTACTGCAGGCTGGAGCTCGGCCAGATCCCTGCAGCAACTATGGACTCACACCACTGGCACTAGCTGCTCAGAAAGGACACCTGGAGGTGGTGGAGATTCTTCTAAGGAAAGGTGAGGAAAATGAAACATAACAACAACTTTGACCAGTCGCAGCACGGTATTGTAGCCCTTGTTTATATCTGGTTTAATTCAACTTAATAACTACATTCGTAAAAATCTGAATAGTTTCCACTTGTTAAAAAGGCTTTGATTGACCACATGAGCAGGTTTAAAGACATCTTAGACTTTGAAAAAAGCAGAAAGAGCCATCTATTACTGCATAGAACTTTTCTCAACTCGTTTGAAGCTGATTAGGTGGTCTTCTGGAGGTTTTAGAAGGAACTCAGCCCCCTCAAAACATCCCTGAGCATGTTGTCTGTCCACTAGGAGCTGATATCTTCTCCCAGGCGCAGGATGAGGCTTCCATTTTATATGAAGCATGTGTATCCGGACATCCAGATGTCATCAGCTTGCTGCTGGAACATGGTGCTGATGCAAATATTCCCACACACACAGGATACATGCCCATACACCGGGTCGCCCACAGAGGACACCTTCAGTAAGTGTTTGACTAATTTACTCAGTAGGCAAAATATGGATGAACTAGTAAACAGTTCAAAATGTAATTCTTTGTAAACTCTTTTTGTTACTACTTCGTTTGTTACTTCTTTTGTTTCTTCTTCTTTTGTTACTTCTTTTATTACTACTTCTTTTGTTTCTTCTTTTATTTTTTATAATTCAAAAGTGTCTAAAGTTTAATGTGATTCCCCAGCTGCAGGCAGTTCCTGACCAGCCATTTGACACAGTGTTACATTTACTAAGGAAGGTGCTGATACTGTTTGCTGAGCATACCCCACCTTTATTATCTTAAGTGGGGGTTTAGAACTTTCTACACCCCCCCCTCTGAAGTACACACCTCTTGTTTACCATTACTGTATAAATAAAGCAGACTGGGATGCATTTCTTCATAGACACTCCAGTCTGGGGAGAATGCGGCCCTTTTGACAAGTAAAATATAGAGTCTCTCATTTTGTTCTCCGGTCAACACAGATTTGGGATAAAGATTAATAACTTTGCCCTCTAACACAGTATAATGTACAAAAGGCATTTTGATAAAGATAATTTTTTTACTTTATTATAGCAAGACTAGGAGTCTTGAAAAATGTTGTTTGTCAGAGGAATTCATTCATGGAGATCTCTGCTCAATGTTCTTTACCTAATCTGAAAAAAGATGTGCAGTGCTTTCATAAATATATTTTTGTTTTGCAGAGCTCTGACATTGCTTCTTCCAGTCACATCAAAGAGTGATGTGGAGGACAGTGGGATGAGTCCTCTTCATTCAGCTGCTGCAGGAGGACATTCTGACTGCATCAAAGTGCGTCTGAATACATGCTAAACATGAAAAAAACAACAGATTTTATCTCTCCATGATATCTTTCAGTAAAATGATGAGATTCTTTTGTGCACTTGCAACGCTATTATGTTAAGAGATCTAAATCACATTTTCCATGAAACTACAGATCTCAAAAGTGAATATCCCCCTTTTTATGCCCTCCATCAGCTTCTGCTGGAAGCAGGTTATGACCCCAACTACATGCTGGAACGCTGGGTTAGTCGGGGGTTTGATGATGAGAGGAAGTCTGCTCTGTTTTTTGCTGTCACGAATAACGACATGACATCAGCAAAACTGCTGCTGGAAGCAGGAGCCATGACCAATCAGGACCCAGTCAAATGTTTGCAGGTAACCAACCTGGCATCACGGCAGGTATTTTGATAAGTTACCATGAAACTTACTAAATAGTTGTTTCTCATCAGTCTGTAGAAAAATATTGGTTCAACTTGGCTTGTCTAAAACAAACTTAATATTTTACTGTCATTTTTATGTCGAATGATCATGATGAGAATGATTTTCTGTGTGTTTGAAGAATAAAAAAGGATTATTGCATATCCAGATCGATTTCACAAAAAGTTCAAACACATCAAACTTACAGGAACTATCAAGGAATTGCAATGTATCTATTGCAATTTAATTGCAATTACATCTATGTATCTGTGTATATAGATATCTACATCTGTATCTGTCTGTCTATCTATTTATTTTCAGGTTGCTCTGCGTTTGGGTAACTATGAGCTGATGAACTTGTTGCTCCGTTATGGAGCTAATGTAAATTACTACAGCAAGATAAACACCACTCATTTCCCTTCAGCATTGCAATATGCTCTCAAAGACGAGGTAATTAAAAAAAACGAGTGCACTTTTAGTAGTTAAAGAAGTTATCTAAAGTTCAATGGAATGAACATTTAATATTTAGTCACTTTTCTTCCTGTTTAATATTGTTTTTAACTGTAAATGAAGTCATGGGAAAAAATAGTCAGAGCTAGACTACGGAAGTAGTGAGCAATTGTGAGCAGCAGTATGATTTCATTCCCAAAACAAATACCACAGATGCAGTATTTGACTTAAGAATGCTGATAGAGAAGTACAGGGAAGGTCAGAGGGAGCTGCACTGTGTCTTTGTAGATCTAGAGAAAGCGTATGACAGAGAAGAACTATGGTATTGACAGAGGAACTCTGGTAGGACTGTGAAGTTTGTTAAAGTGGTGCAGGACATGTTCGAGGGCTGTAAGACAGTGGTGAGGTGTGCTGTAGGTGAGACAGAGGAGTTCAGTGTGGTGGTGGGACTGCACCAGGGATCTGCTCTGAGTCCTTTGCTGTTTGTTATGGTGATGGGAAGGCAGACAGACGATGTTAGACAGGAATCTCCATTGACAATGATGTTTGCTGACGACATTGTGATCTGTAGTGAGAGGAGGGTGGAGGAAAAGCTTGAGAGGTAGAGGTTTGCCTTGTGAAGGAGAGGAATTAAGATTTTAGGGGTTTTTTTTGTATCTTTTAACCACTTACATGTTCAATATAAGTGCTTCAAATCAAAACTAAATCTTCATAAATGCATTTATAACTTATAAGGAATGACTCCAGCTTTGTTGACGTTGTTCTTCTTGTTGCATTAGGTCATTCTCAGGATGCTGTGTAACTATGGTTACGATGTGAAGCGTTGCTTTGAGTGTCCCTATGGCAACAGCTCCCACATCCCTCAGGACTATGAGGGCTGGACCTGCTCTGTGATAAAAGACACTATGGTAAAGAAAAGATTTAACAATCAGGTTTAAACTGCTGATTTTCTCAGAAATAGCCTATTTTGTACTAATTATTATATTTTGTCTTGTTGGTCAGTGCAGTTCTGCGAGGTCATTTCTGTTTCCTGGCTTAAGCATCTATCTGGTCAGGTCATTTTTATTCTACTGGATTATGTAGATCATGTCACCATTTGTGCCAAACTTAAAGCAGCCTTGATGGATCAGAAGCAGTGGCCTGATATCTGCAGAGTTTTGGGTGATTACAATGATCAATCAGCTCAGAGAAATAAACATGTTCAGGTATTTATTTGGTGGTTTATTTCCTCCAGAAAACACCCGCTGCCTGCAGCATCTCTGTCGCCTGAAGATTCGCCAGTGTCTTGGACGGCTTCGTCTCCGCTCTCCTGTTTTTATGAGTTTTTTGCCATTGCCACCGCGACTGAAGGATTACATTCTTTACCGGGAGTATGACCTTCTGGGCCTGCAGAGTAACAAGCCAGGCTGAGGGATCCGTTACTGCAAAGTGTTTTTTTCATTCATTTAAAACTATTTCAGAGTTTTCCTTCAGATCCTCATTGCAAATATCCAAATATTTGCCGGTATTGAGTTAGATACACTTTTGCACAATTTATCTGTGTTAATTCTAAGTTTTTATTTCTATTTGATCCCATTTCTGTTATCATGACTCACATTTTGGAAATTAGAATAAAAAATAACTTTTATTAAAGAGTTTCCTTGTTCCCAAAAAAAGGAACTTTACAACACATTCTCAACACTTTGGCTTGTCGTCTGGTTTTCTTTAAAATAAAATGCTTATTTTGAATAATAATGTGTCTGTTCTTGGAAACTTTTGCATCACTTTTAGGTAAAAAGATAACTTTTTGTTCAAAATTTGTAACCAGTCTTCTGCCACTTAGTGAATACTTTTTGTTTTAAAGTAAGTAGGAAACAAATAAATTACACAAAAATGAATATTTCCAAAACTTTATATCTTAAAGAAAAGGCCCACCTGCACTATATTATTCCTAGCTGTGTGGGGAAAGTGTACAGGCTTCACCTACCAGAAAAGCACCATCTCAGCTGACCTCACTTTGTCCCTCAAAATAAAGAGCATCACCAAAAAAAGAAAGATAGAAGGACAGGAGAAAGAAAAAACCTTTTACAATAATGCCATCATGTCTTAAAGTATTTTGTTGTGCACGACACAATATTCCAAACCTTTAGTAAGTTAATCATTTACAACAAATGATCCATCCTCTGTGGGATGGAGATGAGAAGTGTACCAGATCCCTGGTTTCAGCTAGATGTCACACTGATTTCTGGATCATAACTAATCCAATCTGTGGTCCACCCATTAGCAGAGGGCCTCTTAGTTTATCTCTTGAACCTCTGTATTTTCATCTGCATGAAGTCCATCTCCAACATTGGGTGGGTACTGGAGCCTATCCCGCTAATTCAAGGCGAGATACTCCCCGTACAGGTCGCCAGTCTGTTGCGGGGCCAACATGAACTGTGTTTTTGTTGATTTAGATGAGCAAACTATTAATGACCGTTATGAAACTCATTTTGATTGTACATCTCTTCTTCAACCCTTCTTCTTTTGGCATTTCCCTTCAGGGGTCGCCACAGCAAGTGAGTTTCTTCCCTCTAACCCTATCTGCTACATCCTCTTCGGTCACACCAACTATCTTCATGTCTTCCTTCACTGTATCCATAAACCTCCTCTTTAGTCTTCCTCTAGGCCTCTTTCCTAGTGGTTCCAAATCCAGCATCCTTCTGCCGATGTACTCTCTCTCTCCTCTGCACATGTCCAAACCATCTCAGTCTGGCCTCTCTGACTTTATCACCGAAACCTCTAACATATGTATGCTGTTCCCCTGATGTACTCATTTCTAATCCTGTCCATCCTGGTCACTCATCATCCTCAGCATCTTCATCTCTGCTACCTCCATCTCTGTTTCCTGTCTTTTTCCCAGTGCTACTGTTTCTAGACCAATCAGCATGACCAGTCTCACCACAGTTTTGTACACTTTCCCTTTCATTTTAGCTGAAACTCTTCTGTCACACATCCCACCTGATACCTTTCTCCACCTGTTTCAGCCTGCCTGCTCACACTTCTTCACCTCTTTTCTACACTCTTTATTGCTCTGTCTACACAAAAATTTTTCCCTCTCCTCTTTGTTAAATTTTTGTACCTTTCTGATTTCAGATTTCTACATAAGAAATAAACATATTTGGAAAGGAGAAGAAAATTAATGTTTTTTTTTAAATGACCATGTCACCTTTATACTTTGTCAAAACTGTTATTCTATTTCAGACATTTTGGTCTTTATTAAAAAAAAAAAAAAATAGCCTGTCCTAAAACTTGTCTGGAATCATGACACGAGGCGAAAGCTTCTGAAAGATTTAATCTCATTTACTTTCACTGTTTTAACAAACAGTCAGATGATGTCAAATGCAGAAAATGCTTCTAAACAAGTCCCACCAATCACTTAGGCTAACGTTCATGATGATGTCAAAGGTCGAAATCACTCCAGCTGCTGAAGTCTGTGAGGAGACTGAAAAAAGACACCTGACAAGTGGGTGGACAAGGATTCAAACAAGAGGATGTTCATGAGCATGCAGTTTTTTTTACCAGCAGAGGTGAAGACAAACAAACAAAAGACTTGAAATGTTGCATCTTTTTAAACATAGATTCCCAACAACCTCACATCAGACTGTGGAGCTGGAGCGGTAGAAAATACAAACCTGAGTACACTAACAATACTGCTCATCATATACTCCTGATACATTATGTCTCTGATCTTTACATTTTGTACATTTGGAGGGTGAAACATGTAAAAAAAAAAAAGGATGAACATTTACCCGTGCATGTGGGTTATGGAGCCATAAAAAAATAAATTATCACCTTGAAAAAGCGCAAATAAAATAATATCTATTTCTTCCTGCCGCTCGTGGGGTTGAGTTCTTTCTGCTGTCCAGTAAGTGGCAGCACAGATCATTTAGAAAGGAAGCATAAATGGGGATAAAGCTGATTGGCCAACTTTTATATAGAAATACATTATTTATTTTTATGATTTGGAATCATATTCTTTGTCTTTATTATTATATGTATAATATAAAAAATATTTCATTCTTATAAATACTTTTCTTTCTCTGTCATTTTTTTTTCTTCAGAAACTATTAACAAACCCCAGAAGATGAGGCTTTTTAGGTCCAAAACATTCCTGTTTAATTTTTTTAAATTAAACTTATCCGGGGCTTATCCGGGGCCGGGTCGTGGAGGCAACAGCCTCAGACTGCCTCCTCCAGCTCACCCGGAAGGATCCCGAGTCATTCCCCAGCCAGCTGTGATATGTAGTCTCTCCAGCGGGTCTGGGGTCTGCCTCTTAGTCTCCTCCCGGTAGGACGGACCCGAAAAACCTCACCAGCGAGGTGCTCTCGAGCTAGAGGAGGAGCGGCTCGACACCAAGCTCCTACCGGATAGCAGAGCTCTTCACCCGATTTCTGAGTGAGAGCCCAGCCACCCTGCAGAGGAAGCTCATTTCGGCCGCTTGTATTCGATTTCATTCTTTCGGTCACCGCCCTCAGCTGGTGACCATAGGTGAGGGTGGGAACATATATCGACTTGTAAATTGAGAGCTTTACCTTTTGGCTCAGCTCTTTCTTTTCCACGACGGACCGATTTTGATTCATTATTTCAAATTTTTTACAAATCATAACACAACTTCCTCTTCAGTGGTGTGGTCTGGATGTTTCAGTCTTTAACATAAATTATATCTTAAAGCTTTTAAATGAAAAATCTAAAAAAAAAATAAAATAAAGCTCCTTAGTGGGATGTCAAAAAAAAAAATTTGGTTTGTTTTTACAGAAATGTTCCCTGAAGCAGCCGGATGGACAAATTCATTCTACTTCACCTCTTTAAAACGCTGCAAATACAAAAAAAAAGTATCTTTTTTTTTTCTAAAACTGGTTTGACCCTTTTTACCTTTTTCATCAAGTTCGATGATTAAAAACAAATGTGTGACGCCAGATTTGGGAAAGTGCTGATTTGTGTTTTTCGATTTTACACAAAAAAACCCCAGAAAGTGACGCCACAGGACGTTGATTACTGATCACTTAGGACTGACAAACATTGTTCATAAAAATATTCTAGATTCTAGATCGGAGTTTCTTTGTCTCCCTCCTACTTCTCGTTGACCCGTGAGGCCGTCCCTGCGTCTCAGGGCCATCTATTGCTTTAATGTGTTTCTTGATATGAACGTGTCCAGTCGCCTGTTCGGGTGTTCTGGTGAAGATGTGAAGAAGAAAGTGACGTAGAAGGCTCACAGAGTCCCTGGTATTCAGTGTAATGATTAGTCAGGAGGACACTTAGTGCCACGATGCTGCCAAACAAATCTACTAACCACTGTTCCTAAATCAGCTTCCATTTATTCTTGTGAGAACTAGTTTAGACTCTAGACCAGGATGCATCCTGTGTGATCTCTGACATTTTAAACAGTGAACCTGCTTTTTGTGGATGTCACTTGCACAAAAAGGACATTTTTTTCTGCACACAATCCAACACATCGTCCCTCTTTTAAAGTGGTTCTTTCATTATTAAATAATCTCAAACTGATCGGACAGGCAGTCAAGTTTTACCACTCTGGTTATAATAAAACTGGGAATTAAATTAGTTTAAGAAAAAGAAAAAAAAAAGAGCAATAAACTTCCAGGAGACCGTGTGCTACATCCTGTAATTTCCCAATGGTTTTAAATGTGGCCTAGCGCTTGGCGCAGAGTTACAGAGGGATATTTTATTCAGATGATTTTAGGTTCAGGGAATGTACGATGGGTCCTCACAAGAATGGAAAATACACCTCTGTGTTCTTGACAGACGCTAGCTGACTTAAATACCTAGCTGTCGCTATGGTTACTCCTTGACTGTAGAAAGCCAGAGTTGCCACGGCAATGTCCTGGTGAACCCTGTTCCTTATTTACAGCTGAGATGCTTCAGTTCAAGAGAATATCGCAGCACGACCTGAACTGTCCTGCAATTGTGTGAGAGTGTGTCCATGTGTGTCTGTGTGTGGTTGGGGGATAGTTTGGGCTACGGCAGGTTTTCGTCTCGAAGGCTCCCCAAAATTGTGATTAGACTGTCCAGTCCCAGCATGTAACCCTGATCAGGCCCGTCGTGGACGGCTGGGTCGCCCCGGAAACTCTTACAGGTGGTGTGGGCGAAGTCAATCATACGAATCTCCACCAGGATGGGCTTTTTTCCAAATGCCGATGTGGGGGTGCTAGAAAGTGCCTGAGGTGAAGAAGGGCGGCAGTCTGATTTGGTGGGCGGGGTTTGTGTGGAGGGGTTCGGTTGGGGTGGGGCCGGATGTGCAGGTCCCTGAGATGAGAGTGATCCCAGGTCCGGGGTCTGGCTTGTATCAGAGGGAGTGTTTGAAGGAGGGGGGTTGTTGGATCCTGAAAAAAAATTGGACTCCACGGAGGTTCCAGCAGCCCTCTGTGGCCAGGTTGTAAGCTTTCCAGAGCTAAGGACCGAAGTGTCCTCGGACTCCTGCGGACACAAGAGAACATCATACAACAGCAATAAAACCAAACAACCTGGTCAGACCACGTCTTTGGAGCTCAATATACAGATAGTTGCAATCCCATACTATTCCTATACAAGCTGGTTACCTTTCACAGTCTGGATTAAGTTTTCAGATGGACCCACAAACCTTCCAAATGCTGAACAGTCTTATTATCATACACCTCCTTGGCCAGGTAACAATTAGGGATAAATTAAGCTTAGTATATACTGTGCAATTTAGGATTTTCAAATTGAATTCACAATGCAAATAAACTGCCTAAAATTTGATCCTAGCCTGACGACTTAATTGCGGACCCAGGACAAAGAGGTAATCTGCTGCGAGTGAACCACTCACACCCGTACAAACAAAATTAAACAGAACTGATTCAACAAGTTTTGTTGAATCTGTGCTTTCTGTCCTCGAGTGTGTTGCAATGACAGGCTGTTTTAGAAACTTTGATGCAGTTTTTTTTAAAAAGTCTGACCAAATAAGGGACAAAATTTTCCGACAACAAATCCCATGAGTAAGCCCGACTTACCAGTCCCTCGTAGATGATGAGTAATGACGAAGAGTAGAAGCGATAGGACGCCTGCTTCCCTAGTATTGCCTTCAGGGAGTGAAGCTTACTCAGAATTGGCTCAAAGAGGTCCTGCCTCAGGCCCCTTCCGTTGTGAAGGTATTGGTAGAGGGTCTCACGAAAACCTTCTATTGAAAGGCCGCGGCCGTAGTACTTGGTCCTCCAGAGGTATTGACCGGTGCTCATCTGGTAAACCTGTGGGGACAGGCAGGTAGTGCCTCAATAAATCTTATTAGAAAGTAAAAAAAAAAAGCAGCTAAAGGAGTCAGATGATGCAATATTTAAAAATGAATGTACTTCCTGTCTCGATCATTGACTGTCTGTGTGGATGGTGCCATGTTTAATTTTTGAAGCAAGAAATGAGCGGTCATTTGTCCAGTTTATGTTTGCATGGCAATCACCTCGCCAACCAGGAACATACTTTTTGAATCCGCCTGGCTCACGGTCTGGCACCCTTCTCTTATTGGCTAAGTAAAATTTGTAAATCAAACCTGTCAAACGTCCCCACATTATGCAGAACAGCCACTGCATTGTTCAATTGATGAATCTGATTGGCCAGTAATTAACTTGAATAACTTGTGCTATGAAGCAAATCACAAAAATTGAGAACTATTGAGAATGTGTTACTACTGAGGTAACAAAAGTCAAAATGATTATCTTAACGATAATAGTGACTCAGAACACGCTGCTTGATTTTTGAATAGAACTCGACAGGCGCTGAAACTTTTTGGAGCCAGAAGCTACTTCCTATTTGTCAGGTGGATGTTGCTTTCTATGACAAGTTTCTTTAAATAGTTATCGGTCAAGAGGTAAAATAATATACATAAACATTCATTTTGACGGAAATTACAAGCTAGTTGATCAAAGTGTGCCTTTTGTGTACTATTTCCATCTTCAAGGTAAGAGGTCCAACCTGCCACGAGCCGGAAGTTGGGGAAAGTGTGGTGCATTGTGTCTCTGGATCATCATCTTTGAATCAACTTCTAAGGAATTTCCTGGTCCTGTTTAGTTTAGTTATGACTTGTGTAGGTTGAATCAAGTCTAAAATTTGTGTGAAATCCTTTGACATGATTTTTTGGATTGTGGAATTTAAATTGAAAGAAAAAAAGAAGAACATAATTGAGATGATAGGTTTAAAGTTTTGTTTTAAATAGAGCTCAGTGACTCCATGGGTAAAAAATTCTAATCAGCAAAAGAAAACCCCCAAGAACCCCACACGTAAAATGTTAACATTCGAGGAACCTGATCATCCTACCTGCATGCCCCCCACTCTGACTCCTAGCGTTGCCGAAGTGCTCTGTTCGCATTTTTTCGTTTGTCTGGCTGCTTTCTCCTCGCTTGCGTCATCGCCATGCTGCCTGGTGCCCATCTTCAGGTCCAGGATGCATGGGTATACGAAATGATGGACAACATTCTCCAACAGGAGGAATTCTGGTTAAAAGGTATCAGTTAAGGAGCAAGCGACACATCGATCCAGCTAGTTCTCACATTTTTAGTCATACATTTAAAAAAAATTGCCTGGATTTTGTGAATTTTTTTTTGTATTTTACAGATGTAAAAAAACAACTAGTATTTAAATCAAACTTAATTTTATTTAAATGTTTAGTCTGATTTTTTTTTTTGCAAATCCAGCTAAAATCAATGGTTGAAAATAATCTTAATGGATCACTATATCTAAAATGAATTATAAAACACTATCTTACACAGTATATTATTAATATTTACCATTTCTAATGTTATGCCCATTTTCAATGTTCGCTGAGTTTGATCTACACCAAGTTTCAAACATTATAACAAGCAAGCATCTGATAAACAGAAAGCCGATCACTTAAATGCTCCATGCAGAAATAAAACCAAACATTGAGACTCAGGATAAGGAGACAAATGGACTTTGTGGAGGACAGAAAGCATGTTGCTCACACTCTCTCCTCAGCTGTGTTTTCCAGCAGCTGCAGGTTGCTCTCTTTGAAGTTGAAGATCAAAACATGAACTTTAACCTGATAGCCTCGAACACCACAAAGCCTCTTCTCCACAAACCATCTCGTCTGTGTACTCGCTTTCATATCTGCATTCAGTACCTTGTGCTGTACAGATAAACCCACTGTATACTACCGGATACTACGAACAAGTGGGTCTCTGAAAAAGCCATCTATTAGAGCTAAAGCTATAAGACTGACTTCCTAGTTTTAAAACCCCTGCAACAAAGTTGTTTGTGAAAAAATAGCAAAAAAAAAAAAAAAAAACCCAAACAAAGTGTGCACAAGATGTTTGCAGTGTTTTTTTTCCCCCACATACTGTATAAAGAATATTATTGAACATGTTGATTGGCTGGGTAAGGATACTGAAGAGTTTGCGGTCCTTGGATTCAGTCCTCATGCGGCTGAGCAGTTGTTTGTGGCAGTGGAGGCTCCAAGGATTGTGGCAGATCTTTTCCAAAGAGATAGTGCTGTTCCAGTCCAGCATCTGGAAGGGGATATCTGAGTGGATCTTACTGTCAAACCTGGGACTCTTCAGCTCTCCAGGACTGCAAGGAAGAAAAAGAGGAGTTCTTTTATCTGTAAAATATTGACGATGATTTCCTGCATTAAAGTTCATGTAATTATTAAAACTAATTTGTTAATTAATCTTAAACTTAAGAAAGGTTTTTGCTGAAAGGTATTTGGCCGTGTCATCCTTGCATAGCCGTCTTGCAAAGTAGGTTGCAGCCTAGAAGCACAGTGAGCAACAAGTAACATCTTCAAGAGTTCCTCTGATTACAGGACCAAAAGCAACATCTATGTATGAATTGTAACTAATGTTAAATTGCTGATTAGATTTTAGAGTTAAAAAATCTCATTCGTTCATGTGTTAGCTGAGAATTTTTATTCTTCTTACTTGTCAGTAGAATCATTTTCATGCGTGTCCTTCTTCTCTGTCCGCTCCTCCTTGAGTTCAACAGAAGGGGAGGCAGGATGCATGCTACGGCGGGAGTGTTTTCTCCTCGGCTGTTCCCTCTCTAGTGGACTGCGCTCATCGTGCTCTGAGCCTCCAGGATCCATGCTGCTCTCCACGTAAGGGTACGCCACCAGGTTGATGTAGCCATCCGAGTCGCCTTCAAAGCACGCTAACACAACACCTGGGAAGACACACCAAAAAAGGCAAGGTTTATATTAAAAAATATCATGGATTTAAATAAATGACACAAATATTCTAAAGAAGATTTGCACATTACTCATCAAAAGACAACTTGCTTCTTTCTTATAGATGAGAAGCAACAGATGAAAATAGAATATTAAATATAAGCAATGAGAAATTAAATTAATTCTTGGTAGAGAAAATAATCAGAAGAAAACAAAATCAGTAAAATGATCTTGATGTGCAAAAATGACATTTTAATCAAATCAATTTAAACCAATATTGTGTTTATTGCATTTTTTGTACGGCAAGTAATTTAAAGGGTTTTTCACAACATCTGAAATACAAGTAAAATTAATGTCCCACAGAATTTGAAAATTGTGAAATTAGGCTCAGATTTAATGTCTCCTCTTCTTAAGGTTTACATATTCACAAACCCACTTAATGACTTGTTGATCTGAAATCAAATTTGTCTTTGTTTATTTTTTACATTATCTTAATAGGTTTCTTTGAGGTTTTTTTTTCTTTATTTCTATTTTGTATTCCAGCCATTTCCTTCCAGTTTCTTGATTTGATTATTTCTCCAAGATGCTGTGTGCTCAGATGAGCTGCAACAACGTCAACAAGACTCACACGGCAAGTAAAACCAGAGCAGGTGTTTAGGTTATAATATTGATTAAAATGAGCAACCACTGCAGAAATCATTCATTGTTTCCTCATCATTCTTTTATGTTGGACAAAATTTGGGCGGGTAAGATGAAAAAAAAAAAAACAGTACTGTCTTAACTCAGCCAAGTCACCAACAGAAGATATATAGTGAACATGTCAACTTTTGTAAACAGTCCAATGTAACAGAGTTTTAATGTGATCAAGTTCCTGAGGTTGTGATTCTGGATTGGGTCTGGAGAACAAAGATCCAGCAAAACCAAATAAATTGTGTCATTTCAAATAAAAGATATGCTGAATTATCTCAAAATGTAATTTAGAAATCATGGCCTTTTCACAAACAAAGATGTTGAAAAATGATTTATTTGACCATTAAGCTGCTATTTTTAAATCCTTAAACAGCAGATCACGTCATTCAAGCTAACACAGACACTGAACATCCTCTCTGTTTGTCCAAATCTAATTGTTGCATCTGTTTCCTCGCAAATGAGAAACACAGCCAAAATATCAGATCAAAAAGTCATCACCAAAAGCAGAAAGTTGAGGAAGCTGAAATTTATTTCTGGTGAAAGTGTGATTGCTCCAGCCTCTTCTTCAACAAGGACAAACTTTATGTGATAGTGTCAAAGAGTGGTGTGGATAAAACAACCTTGACAGATTCAGAAATATGTTCCTGGGCAGCTGTCTGTCTGCCGTTATTTAATCAGCTGGACAATGCCAGTGGGCAAAGATCCAGGGCTAAATATAGACTCCTTTTGGAGAGCTGTTGTTATCATCGGGGAGAAGTGGCGACAATACAGACCCATCATGAGTCTGTATACCCACCATGCCTTTCCTAAAGTGGCCCACTAAAGATGTAACAAATTCATGCCAATCAATATTGCTTGATAGTTAAACGTGGATATTTTAAGACTTAAGGACATTTAGCTCTGCAGTGGTCAACAACCTGTTGTCTGGGAGAAATGGAGCATGAAAACTAAAATTTCAGAGACCAGTTGCTGCTGCGGTTTCTTTAGCATTGTTGGAGACATGTTGACGGGGTCCAACCTAAACTATTACCAATATTAACATAAAACCTTGAATTTTTGTTTTTCTGCTCTTGTTACCAAAAATCAATCCACAACACGGGTTGTTTCTCAGAGACACTTTCGTTTTCATTTCTTCTTCCGAAACGCTTATCTCTAACGGAGTTGCAGGGGATGCCAGAGCCTTGGGGGAAGGATGGCTCAGTGAGTAGGGTGACCGCCCTGTAACCGGAGGGTTGCCGGTTCGATCCCCCGCCAGGAGTTCATGCCGAGGTGTCCTTGAGCAAGACACCGAACCCCCAATTGCTCCTGATGGTGGTTTGCTCCTTGCATGGAGGCATCCCCATCAGGTGTGAATGGGTGAATGTGAGCTACACTGTAAAGCGCTTTGAGTGCCGACACAGGTGGAAAAGCGCTATACAAGTAGAGTCCATTTACCATTTTACCATTCAAGGCAAGAAGCAGGGTACACCCTGAACAGGTCGCCAGTCTGTTGCTGGGCGACACACATATTTCAGAATATTATCAGGTTATAAGTACGATCCTAGCTAATTTGAGGCGAGGGGCAGGGTACACCCCAAACAGGTCACCAGTCCGTCGCGGCGCCACACACATACTCATTCCTCGGGGCAATCATGTAGTGGCCAATCAACCTAGCATGCATGTTTTTGGAGGGTGGGAGCAAACTGGAGTACCCGGAGTAAACCCAAGCATACACAGGGCGAACATGCAAACTCCACACAGAAAGGCCAGTGTTTCAAGCCTTGTTCCCACCAGGGATTCAAACCCATGACCTTCTCGCTGTGATGCCACTAAGCTACCCACTGTGCCACCGTGCTGCCCTCCACTGACTTCATTTAAATTACACATACCGTATTACTGTATGTACGGAAAAAAATCAGAAAGAACTTAAATAGAATATTTTCCATTTGTCTCGATGAGGTTGGGGGTTGCAGTGTTGCCATATATGTTGGTTTTGAGTTTAGAGCTCAATCAATTGGTAACATCAGCTAGTTTAGGGTCTGATGGTTTAATGACAACAGCATACGTACATCAAAACTACTTCAAATAAAACCTAAATGGTTTACTGACACTTTTCTGCTATTGTTTGTGTATTTCAGACTGTCCTGCTCTTATTTAACTGGTTTACAGAGAAGACTTCGGAGGAGGTCTTTTTGAAACATGACCATTATCTAAGTCCCTCAGATATAAATGATGTCTGCAAGTCAAGACCGAAAGGAATTAGGAATGTGTAGACGTACTGGATGTCAGAGTGTGTTAGGGTCTATTACTAAAGCAAAAGGAAAAAAATAGTTCCTGTCTCTCACTGGTGATGATGAACAGATGCTGCACTTCCATTAAATCGTGTTCCTGTCCTTTTTTTTTTTTTAAACTGTCCTTTGTCTCTCAATCTTCTACTTCTATTTGTACATGTACTTGATTTGTAACGTAACTAAATCCAAGCTAAAGGTTCTACGTTCCCACTATCACCTATGGTCAGCAGCTGTGGGTGCTGACCGAAAGAACGATATCGCAGATACGAGCGGCAAAATTAAGCTTCCTCCACATGGTGGCTGAGCTCTCACTCAGAGATAGGAGTGAGGAGCTCTGCCATCTGGGAGAAACTCAAGTAAAGCCATCGTTTCTCTGGATTGAGAGAAGCCAGATGGGGTGGTTTGGGCATCTGGTTAAGGCAGATGAGGATCTGATGATGTGTTTAGGGCACGTCCCTCTGGGAGAAGACCCAGAGGCAAAACCCGGACCAACAGGAGAATCTATGTCTCACAGCTGGCCAGGGAATGCATTAACATCCTTAATGAATGAGCTTTGGATGCAGCCGGGGGGAGAGTACCCTGGGTTTCCCATCTGAGGCTTTTGCCTCAGTCGACCTGGCCCCAGATAAGCCGAAGACAATGGAATGGAACCTTAAGTTGCAAAATTGTCCTTTTGTGTCTAACACTGTTGAATAAATCTGTGTATAATCAATGTCCAAAAAAAGTATTGTAATGTCGTATTTTGTATATGTATTTAGACAAACAAGCTAAAAGAATTAGAAAAAAAATCCAATAGAGTACGACTGAGTGTGATGTGACAAGTTCACTATATTCCCATCTTCTAATCCGAGACATCAATGTATTGGAGCTGACCTTTATACTCTGGAGTAAACTCCTTCATCTCCGGAGGGAGGGTCTCGTAGAAACGCTGCTCTCTGGCGATCAGAGGCTTACACACTGTGTGGTCGTCATAGCGCATCATACTGGCATGCCCACCCACCTAGCAACATGCAGACACACACATGAAAGAGCTTGTATGCAAAAGTAAAAATGATGAGCATCTTATTTGATCAAATATAATTTTTTTTACAATTGATACATTTCATTTTAAATTTAAATTCTATCTTTATAGATTGTCATATTACACTGACCTGGTGCATGAAAGGTTGTAAAGGAACGCCTCCTTTTCGTGATTGAAGTGAAGCCCCTCCCCCCAGCCCGCTCCCCTGTAACTTGCTGTCCATATTGTTGGTGTTAGGGAGGCACATTGCCCCAGGCGGACGCGCCACGCTTCCTCCTGCAAAAGTTAGAAAATAAATTGATTTGTTTTATGCCGATGAGAATTTATCAAAACTTTTGCTGTAATCCAGTAAGTTGCAATAAAAGTGAAATAATTTTCCAGCTGGACACGACAAAACTGAAAAAAAAGCAATCACATCCTGTTGGATCTTTAGTTATGAATGATTCTCATTAACTTTGACCAAAATAAGGCTAGTTTTTTCATTGAGCTGTTTGGCTGAAGCTTATATTCAGATTTGAATTTAAAAAGTACAATTGTCCCTTTGTTTCGTATTTTTGTGTGTTTTTTCATTTTTGCGGTAAAAGACATTTTTATCCAAATTTAAACCTTTTATAAATAATTCTCAGTTTTTTCTTTTGTGACATTTCTTTTTTGTATCAACACAAAATAGTTTTTATTGTTTACCGTTTAACAAGTAGTTTAACTAGTTTTCTGTAAAGCTAAAATCTAAAAAGATCTAGAAAGTCTTCTAAGTCCACATTAAGAATGTCTTTGAAGTCTTACCCTGGACATCGGATCTGTTTGGCAGTGACGGAGATGGGGGGGCACAGGGCGCCACGGGCTGCTGGGAGCGCACGCCGGCCCCGGGGGGAGGCGGCGCCAGACCGAAAAACCACCTTGCAAAACTTTCAATAAGAGTGCTCCAATTCACCGCCAGCAGCCTAGCGACCCAGGGGCTGGGAGGGCAGAGATGAGGGGACGGTAACTGGAGCAGGATGTCAGTTAGGCGGGGTCTCCACTTCCTGTACAGAAAGGATAGGAGAGAACGTTGTTTAATTAGTCCACATTAAGCAGTATGCTCAGATTTTTTTAAATGCTCAAGACAAGGAACTTCTGTGAATCTGAGGCTAACGACCCAAACCTTAAGCTTTGAACAAGTTGCTTAAAGGCGGTATAGAAGATATTCTTGCGCTGACAACTCAGCGTTTTTTTGTCAACATCAGTCACGCGTTACAACCTGTTTTGCTCTTTTCTGGGTTCTTTTTGGTGTGTGTCAACAAAACCAGGGAGTTAATGCAATTGACAGGTTGTGGGCCAGTGGTTTTTGTTCACCCTTCAAAGATGATTGGTTGAGGTATTTAATGTCTGACTTCTTTCCAAACTGAGACTGCATCTCATTTATGAATAAGATGTATTTGGAAGTAAAACAACGAGTTAGAGTGAAGTTTGTCATTGATGTGGTGTGAAATGGTGAAAAAGACACAAACTGATAAAAAAAAAAAGCTGAACGTGTGGTTTGCTCACTCCTCGCCTGTGTAGAGGAGCTAGCGAGGGACAGAATGAAAGCAAAACTGTCATCAATCATGCTAAATCCCTCCCACACTCTCCATGAATCTGTGGACCTGAATCTGGGAATCTGAAGAGCAGCTTCAGCAACAGACTCCTGCAACCACGCTGCTCAAAGGAACGGTACAGGAAATCCTTTCTGCCGTCCTCCATCAAAATATTTAACCTTTCACTTTCAAACCTTTAAACTTTCACTCACAACAGTTTAAAAAAAAATATGTTGTTGTATGACTGTAGCACTGCAGCACTCAAATTTCCCTTTGGGAATAAATAGAGTATATTCAATTATGTGTGTAGGATCCCAAGAACTATAGCAAGTTTAACGTCCCAAACCAATATTAACCATTATACAGTTATTATTGATAGCTAATTTTTGGGTTTATAGACACTTAAATGACTGAAAACATAAGAATTTTATTCAACTAGGAGAAAAGTTTTTTTTTTTTTAAAAAACAACTGTTTTTTTCACCTGACAAAATAGTGAGAATTCAGAATATTTAATCTAAAAGTAATGAATACATACTTATATTTTGTGTGCGTTGCATCACAGTTGGATTACTACTAGCAGCATGACTTAAAGTTTCTTCTAAATCTTTCCAGCTTGTTCAACACAGAGAAACAAGATTGTTAACAGAAACAGACAGGAGAGAACATATTTGTTCTGGTTTACATTCACTAGTCTGTCACCTAGTTAAGTTCAGAATCCTATTTTTTAATTTTCTGCTAACTTTTAATGTCTTAAAGGGTGTGACCCACCATGTGTTACTGATCTATATCATACCAACCAGATAGAACACTTTGTTCAGAAAACACAGAGGCTTCTAGTGGTTTCTCAAAGTATAGTTGGAAGTAAAGCCTTTAGCCGCCAACCCCCCTGTTTTTAGTAGTCAGCTCCCAGTTAAGTTGAGAGACACAGTTTCTACATCCAAGGTTAGACTTAAAACATTTCTCTTTAGAAAAGCTTATTATTTCCAGACCAGCTAGAAATAAAAGGGAGCGTGTGTGAAATGCTCCCTGTTCCATTAAAAGCATCACTGATATAACTGGTCGTGTCATCGCGTAGCAGACACTGGTTTGGAGGGAGGCCGAAATATTAATGCAATTTGTTAGTAAAAAAAAAATAATGATGACAAATTAAAGGTCCCCACATCACTAGTGGAAGTTAGAAAACTCTAAAAAGTTGATTTTGCATGAGATAAAATCTTTAAGGCTACAAAAAAACCCCAAAATGACCTTTAGCCATCTTCTAATTTCATAACTGGCACAATTTCAACACCTTACCCTCGAACATCAAATTTTGTCGGTGGTGGTAGAGAGGAGGAGCACGGGCCACCTCGGGCTGATGAGAGTGTACGCCGGCCCCAAAAGGGGGCACTTTCGGTGCGAGTGTTCCAATTCACCGCCTGTACCCCAGCGACCCAGGGAGGGTAGAAAGGCGAGAGGACAGAGAATAGGGGCAGAACGTCAGCTGGGCGGGGTCTCCACTTCCTGCAAGAATTAACATTAAGCTTAATTAGTTCACTTTAAGTGGTTACTCAGAAATTTGTGATCACCTAAAAAATTCTGTTGTAAATATTTAAGGCACACCGAGTTTTCATGGTCAGTTCTACATTTGACAAACAAGTGCAGAAAAATGTGCTTAAAAAGTAACTAAATCTGAAAATAAATTTTTATTTTCCTGATAAACCATCTCTGGGCACTCCGATTTCCTTCCACCCTCCAAAAACATGCATGCCCGGTTGATTGGCCACTACATGATTGCCCCTGGGAATAAGTGCGTGTGTGTTCGGTTGTATTTGTGTGACCCCGCGACAAATTGGCGACCTTGTTTGGGGTGTACCCTGCCCCTCGCCTTGAATTAGCCGGGATGGGCTCTGGCACACCCAGTAAGGGATAGATGGTAAAGAAGATGACTGACTGATAAACCATTGGAATGGGGGTCTAAGAAGGTATTGTTCCAGGAGACGTGGGCTCAGTGGTAGAATATCCGTCTTTCGACGAACCTGGTTTGATTCCCACTGGGCTCAAGACATCCCTGGGACCTCAGGAGGAGAAAACAAAAAAAAAACCCTAAGAAAGTATAGTCTTGCCTCCACTTTACATTTTTATGTAAACATTGACAACCTTTAGTTTAAACTGTCTTATTGTTTGCACGGCTGAATTTTACAATTCCCTCATAGGATTAATACCCCACAGGAGAATTAGTTCTTATTTAATGTTTTAATACATGCTGATGAGGTAATTGAAATAGAAGATTTGCGTCCAGATGATCACTTGTTTCAGATCTTTTATCATGGTTATGAAATCTCTTCACAAGCACCACTTTCTAAAAGTACAAGTAGAGCATTGAGATACACCAGACTTATTTTTCTGGCTGTCTAACTATTGCTTTCACACAATATGTCAGCAGCATCAGTAAATCTGTTCATCTGTTCATCTACTAAACCATGAGACATTTGTCTACTTGTATCACAAGCCAAGCTTTCAACATTTTCAACAAGCTCAAAATAATGATTGTGTACACAAGGAAATCCCCCATTTGCTTTCAATTACTGGTACAGATCTTTGAGCAGCTGCCTTTCCTCTCTGCTAGATTATCTAGGATTTCTTTTGCGTGCATGGAACATTGTTACCTCTATTTGGATAATTTTGTGCAATGAACCCTTATGCCCATTTAAGGATATTTTAACACGTCTTTTCAAGTCCAGTACCTTTGCTTTTCTCTTCTAGAAGGCTACCTTGTGTATGAGTCTTAACCCAATTTGGATAAGTACCAGAAATCCAAGAATTCCCTCTTTGAGTCAGTTTAACGAACCTTATCAAGCCAAGCATGTGTTTCAGCACACCAACTGCACGGTACCAATCCACAGCTGCAGGTCTGATCTATTTATGATTGTTTCAATAAAAATCAACTTGCAGAGCCAAACATCACCTCTCTCATGAAATTAATCACAACAACTTGTGATTTTAGAGGTTAAGTCAACTGAGTTATTGGATTGTGTCTGCATAACTATTTGATTTACCTTTATAATTTACACTGTTATACAACGTATTTACAAAGTAGCATGAAAGTTCGATTAACGACTTTGGCACTTTCTTAATTTTCCATAAAAACCCTACTTCCGATTCTAAATTGGAAGAAGCACTTTAGAAAAAAAAGATAAACACATCACATAAATTACAATCACTCATCTTGATTAAAATGAATTTATTTGTTTAACTGTGCATCATGCATTACAACTTTTTCCAATTAAAATCAAACCAATTTTTTGTTGTTGAAACAACGTTATAAACTTGCGATAATAAATCTGGAAAGTTCTAAAGCCTTTGAATTACAAGGCTTAAAACTCTTAGTGTTTAATCTGATATGGAGCGGGTTGATGAAAACCAACTTTCAACTTCTACTGTGGGCCATCTTGATCTTTTTTAATAAATCCAGAACAAGATCCACCCATTTTACCTATTGTTAACTTCCTAATTAGACTTATTAATTTAAGTTGTCATGGGGAGAAGTTGGGTCAAATCTGCTGAATTGACCTCACAGACAAATATAAGTATGTAAACTCATATCTGGACCGGGAGAAAATCTCCATAAAAACTTCCAACGTAAAAACACCAAATGTTCATACATTGCTTACAGGATGGAGCAAAGAAAGATGCAGCAAAAGGTGACAACATCTGGATTAAAGGACACTTACAATTACAAATAATAACTGAGACTTGATTTATGTAGCGTCCTTTTAGGTTGAGTGTGAGTTGGTAGTGTTATTCTCACACACAGATAACAGATCTGTGTCCAAGTGTGAAGCAGCAAAGGACTGTGAATTTGTCGATGGTGAGTGAAGCTAAGCTGAGGATAACTTACCGCCAATCATTTCTCTTCAATGTAAAAAAAAAACCCCACAATCTTAAAAATTTTGTTATAATTTAAAGCCCTATTTTTTTCTTAGATCCTTCTGAATCCTTTTCAAAGAGATTATTAAAGTATATTCTATTCTAAGACAAAAAAGACTCTTCCATTTAGTTCAGAATAAAATACACACAGAAGTATTGATGTGGAAAAAAGAGGATCCAGATGACAGTGTTACAGTAAGTGGAAGAAGCTAATTTGTTTAGCAGCCTGTGAAGGAAACGCCAAAAAATGTAAGAAGTGACAACTGGTGTTGTGACAGTCTGGCAACCTGTTAAGGGTGTACCCTGCCTCTTGCCTGATACCAATCAGGATAGGCTTCGACACCTCCATGACTCAGTTTTAGTCAAGCAGTTCAGAACACAGATAGACGGATGGATGGATGAACATTTACTGTGACACGACATATTACCGCTTGTTATCTCCATGATCACTCAATGGATCAGATACCTCCAAAATTAGATATGGAGACATTATGATGTCAAGATAATTTTGAGACATCCTCACTTTAAAAAAAAAAATTGCAGTTTAAAGTCAATAAAGTTCTCCTCTTTTATCTTCCTTGTTGCACATTGGAGCATTACTCCATCGTGTTCACAAACAAACAAAAAGAGACAAACAACACCAGCTCTAATCTGTCCCATCCTGCCAGGTGTAGTAAATGGCCTGAGCAGTCATCCAATCAGCTTAGTTGATCTGTGTGAGGATATCTTACGTCATCGGCCATAACTGTGATAAAGCCGCAGGGTCACAACAGCTCCACGACACTAACAGACTGCTTAAGCAGCTATTTTTGACTAACTGTCCAGGAGTTTCTGCAAGTGTGAAGGAATCCTTTCGTCCTTCAGAAAGTTCGAGATGAGAGAGCCAATTACAGACTTCCAGGAATATCTAAGAGGAGATGTGAATAGTTTGCCGTAGTGTTGTTGAATTTCAAGGGTTGTAGAGGATCTGAAAGACGTCATTTCTGCAACAATGTGTGAAAGCTGGCTAAAGGCCAAAACTCCTTGTACACTCAATTCGATAGTTGTGATATTAATGATATTATCGTATTTGTGTTAGTCAAAGCTTTGGGTAAATATTCTTTCTATAAAAAAGACAAACATTGATTGAGTTTGATCAATCCGTCATTAGGAATCAACTTATCTCGAGACCTTCTGATTAATGATGTCTGTAATGTTTATATATCGTTCAACCGTTGTAGTTTCATCTATAAAAATCCTTACGCTTAAGATTTAGGCTGTTTTTGGTCACTATCTTGTCCTGTGTACCACCGATGTAAACCAATGTAGTGGTTTATTTGTGTATTTTTTTAATAATGAAATTTAATGAGGTGTTTTTATGCGTTTTTGTTCCAAATACAGAAAACAAATTCCTGTAAAAATGTGGCAAGAATGCTATCTTACTTGTCGTAATGGAAACAATAAACTGAGCAATTCTGTCGCAACATGAAACATTTAGAAAAGTAAGAAAAATTATTTTTGATTGCGGTGGGCCAAGATTGCAGAAGACTTAGTTATCCTCTGTGGAACTGGGATGATGCACAGCTGTGATGGTTTATTGATAGTAAAATAGGTAAAATCACAAAATTACTTATATTAGTGATAGTGAAATTAGTGAAATTTATAACCCTACGCAAAAGAGCAACTAAAATAAAGGGTAAAAAAAAAAACGTAGAGTCATTTCCGACCGTCAGAGATCCATAGGGAATGCTTGTCCCAGCAGAATAAGGCTAAAGAAGCAGAATATTTTTTATATTCTTAAATCACTGACATGACAAAAACTAACACACGCATAAAAGATTCCCATAAAAGTACGCCAACACATGCCTTTTTTTTAAACAGAAAAGAAACAGGTTTTTATGAATGATTTAGTTGGACTCAAGCTGAAAATAAAGTTTGACGTCAGTAGTCAAACTTGACGATTACCAGAAAAGGAACCCGGAGACACATTTATACTAACTTGTAAAAAAAAACACGACATTATTTAGATTTGTCTGACTAAAGTCCCATCATATAATTTTTTAGTCACTAAAATATTAAGACATTTCTAACAGACTGCAAAACAAGTCGTAAATAAGCTCAACAAATTAAAGTAATGAAAACATTAGTAATTTTCATTCGAAGACAAATGAATAATTACTTACCAAAATCAATTTAACAACCTCACCACAGGTTTATGATCCTCTCTACTTTGCCACAAACTCTCCTACTTCTTTTCATTTTATTTCAGCTGACACATGTTCTAATGCTCTGATAAACACACACTTGATTAATCTCCTTTACGATCACCTAAAGTAGTCAGATTATAATCTATTAAAAGTAAACAACCTGAATGCAGGCATAAACATACTGAAGATTCAGCAAAGTTAAGGGATGCATTACGTTCTTATCAACACTTAGCACACTGGGTAAAGGCATCGCTGGTTAGAAAGGATAATCTCTTTGTGTATTTATTTACTGCTGTTTCCGTCAAAACCAATCTACAAACCACATTAGAGCCTATGTCTGCATTTTTCCACTAAAAGAAAATTAGCCCTAAATGCTCTAAACTCAATTTCAAAATCATTTTACGAAGAAAACTACGACTAATGAATTAAAACACACACACACAAACTAAAAAATATGGGATGTATATGGAAAAGTACTTTACCCATAACTCTGATGGTAGAAACATCGATCAAATTTTACACATAAAGTATGACCTTGCTTAAAACGTTGTTCGGCAGCCAAGCTATGATGTGATTAAGATTTGGGCTAGCAGAAGGAGATGATGATAAATTAAATTAAAGGGACGATAGATATTAAGAAGAGGACACATCAGGGAAAAGGAAATGGATAGGGAGAGATAGGAACAATTCCCAACATAAACAGACAGCGATCCAGCTGTTTGACATGCAGTCCAGCATGAAGCAAACCCAACAAACACATCTGTAACACTGAAAAAAAAAAATCACAAAATACAACTGGGAACATAACAAAACCTCAAACACAGCTGCCCACCACGTCCCTTGAAACAGCTAAGCAGCTGCAGAGCAATTCACGCACACAGAATCTAGAGAACAATCTGTCCTATCAACAACAGTCTGGGTGACAAGACAGATCACATCAGTCAAAACCCACACATACCCACCATCTGGGCTATTCTGACACCACAAACCTAGGACTCTGGGGTTGCTGCGGTAACTACAACTCATAACATGTCAGTTTATCAGTTGATGAGCCTGTCAGGTTAAAAAAGGGACGCTTGTATTTGGGTGTAAATAATCACAATATGTCTTGGATGTTTTGGAAAGAGCTCTTACGAAACAGTTTTACATTAATGAACCTATAATGAAAAATCATGTAAACATTTTTTGCCAGGATTTGGATAGATTCTTAAACTTGAGCAAAGCTCAAACTCAAAGCTTAAACAATGAGCAAATGAAGATGTGACCAGTTGGGGAGAGATCAATAGTGGTATATTGGAAAAGACTTAGCTAGTAAAAATGACACCAATGGAAAAAAGTTGTTGGATTCTCAGTGTTTTTGGGTGAACACATAAATATGGAATCTAAAATTTAAAAATAGTCATTTTTGGATATGTTTAAATGACTTATTTAACAACTAACTTCACGGGGTGGGGGGGGCGGACGGTGGCTCAGTGGTCAGAGCGTTCGCCCGCGGACCAAAAGTCAACTGAAAGTTCGCAGGGTCGCATCCTACTGTGTTCACGTCTACTGTCCTTAAAGAAGACACCTAACTCCCCGTTTCTCTCACCACTGGTGCCGTCGTGGCAGCCTGCTGCGTTGTAGGAGTGCAGCACAGAAATTTTTCAGGTGAGGGATGAATAGTGAGTAAAAAATTTTTACAAATTTTAAAACTTCTAAAACATTCGTTTAACGGGACAGTACATTTCGAAGTTGCTGAATAGTATTAATTGTTATACTAGTCTTAGGGGCAATTTTTTTTGTTATGGAATACAGAAAAACTCACCTTTCTTAAAAATAACTTTTGAGGTAACTTGTGTTTCAATAGGGTCTCGACATACATGACAAAGCTTAAGAAAAAAAAAAAGAAAAACAACTACTGGGATATCTTACTCATGGGAATGGGTATGGACAGGGTATGGACATCATACCTGTCAAGTCATGCAGTTTTGCCGTATTTTAATACTGAATAATGTGACGGGCAAATATAGACATATTGTCATGTGTCATTTCTGTGCGACGCGCCCAAAAACATACATTGTCAATACATGTCATACATTAAACTACCTACAAAAAACTTGTTTTCAAGCCGATTATGGTTCATTCTTGGCGACCATTGTTACTGCGCAGTCAGAGCTAGACTGGCTACCTCTCCTGACGTCACTTTGGCTCATAATAAATTGACTGTACATGCGCAATCTTTTGTGATTTTCAAAATGAATAATGAATACGGAGTTTAAGTACTCATTACGGTGTGAAAACCTCCTCAATAAGGAAGACAGGAGGAACATCTTGACAGGTATGAGAAGATAATGAAAAACGTGACGTTTAAAAAGGGAGATTGAATGATTCACATTTTAAACAAAGGAAGGTTTACTGGTGAGAAGTCTTCGATCAGCAGAACGACAACAAACACACAAGTTCAGCAGCATGGCCAACATCACATCCTGCCCAGCACAAGCAATACAATGTCAACTTTCAGGAAATACTCAGAACTAATAGAAATTTACGAGCATTGATTATATAAATATATAACATGCTTCATAATCTGTTATTTGTATTTACACGGAGATGATTGCAAGCTTCTGAAACTTTATCGACCCACCTTGATCTAGAAACAAACAGCAGCCCAGCATCCAATGATAACTTTGTCAAAACGTTCGATGGTGGTGGTGGTGTTAAACTGGGAACTATGGGGCCGCATTACACGTTTATAGACAGGGGTATCAGTTAGCAGTTAGCTGTCAGACTGGCCAGCTTCTTGACCTTAGCCTGACAACATGCTAAGCAGCTAGATCGACTGGATTCACTTGAAATCGATTCAAATCAAAACAAAAGCTCACCTTTAAACTTCACCTTGTTTTAGGACCGCTCCGTTGTGTTAGTTCAGGATGAGAGAAAGCACCGGATCATTCTGGAGATCCTCTCCCGTTAAGAAGCCTGCTGTGCTAATACTAGCGGGCTAACATCACGGTTTTGATGTTACGCAGTCTCCCGTTATATTGCACCAAGCTGTCACAATAACAACACAGCTAAAGACGGGATTACAGGCTGGACGCTGGGGGAATTCAAACAGACCACACTGGATTTGTCTCACAGCCCCGAGAGCTACATGGATGACAACACCTTGGTACCCAAACTCCTGAACGACGGAGAAAAATATTCAAGCTAACGTCATTACAGTGAAGCTAACGCTGCCTGTTTAGATTTTACAGTTAATTCGCGTGACCATTGCGTTTTGTCGCCATCCTTAGCCTGAAGATGGAACTGCAGTCACCCATCTTAACCCACAGCATGGAATCACAACAACAAAAAAGTGTTCTCTTGGCTGTTGAATTGAATTAAAATGACATTATCAAGATGTATTGTGTCGATCTTGATTTGATGAAAAGTTGTTACTAAGCAATAAACAGTGTTTGCTTTGAGGATGCTGATAGAGAAGTACAGAGAGAGCTGGACTGTGCCTTTGTAGATCTAGAGAAAGTGTATGACATGGTACCCAAAGAAGAACTGTGGTATTGTATGAGGAAGTCTGGTGTGACAAAGAAGTATGTTAGAGCGGTGCAGGACATGTACAGGGGTTGTAAGATCACAGCGAGGTGTGCTGTAGGTGTGACAGAGGAGTTCAGTGTGGAGGTGGATCCTTTGTTTGCTTTGGTGATGGACAGGTTGACAGACAAGATTAGACAGGAATCTTCATGTTGTCAGATGACATTGTGATCTGTAATTAGAGGAGGGAAGAGGGTGGAAGAAGAAGATGCATGGAGGTACTTTTCCTCCAAATGTATGGAATAAAAGTTGGAGAAGTGGAGGTTTGCACTAGAAAGAAGAGGAATGAAGATTGGTCAGTAAGACAGAGTATGTGTGTGGGTGAGAGGGATCCAAATGGAAAAGTGAGGTTACAGGGAGAAGAGATAAACAAGGTGGAAGATTTCAGGTACTTAGGATAAACAGTCCAGAGCAATAGAGAGTGTGAAAAAGAGGTGAAGAGTGTGTGCAGGCAGGCTGGAACAGGTGGAGTAAAGTATCAGGTGTGATGTGTGCAGGAGTTTCAGCTAAAATGAAAGGAAAAGCATACAAAACTTTGGTCTTGACCAAACAGCAAGTCTAGACCATGCTGTTTGGTCTAGACAGTGGCATTGAGGAAAAGACAGGAAGATGAGATCGAGGTAGCAGAGATGAAGATGCTGAGGATCACTCTGGGAGTGACAGAAGAAAAAAAAAAGAAGAAACTAAATCTACATAGCACCAACTTTTTTAAAAAAATCAGTCATATTTAGAATATATTCACTCTCTTTTAAATATAGAAAACAGATCAATTTAAGCTTCCACAAATTTATTTTGTTGAGTAACTTTACTTATTTTAAACTTTAAATATAAACCGTAAAAGTGTGTTACTGTGATTACTGTACATGGTGTGTTTATTTCACTATCTGTAGGAAAAGTCAGTGTTCATAATCGTTCATAATACGTTTTAATTTAGGGAGTAAAATTTTGTATCTGAAACATAACCAATTCAAACACTTTTAATCACAAAAACGTCTCCGTAGCACTTGGTACATTATATTTAGATTTAATATTTCAATACGTAAGTCACTGTGATGTTGCGTTAGTTATTATTGCGTTTTTGGAGCAACCATGAATCACTCTAAATTCCGAGTTTTCACCAAATCAGCCACTGTCAATTTTTAAAATAGCCAAAAGAGTTATTTGATTGGTCAATCGTTTATGACGTTGCGACAAATGATCCAATCCGGGTTGGTGTTATTGTGGTTACCAGGAACAAGCCGCTGTTCATAGAGAAGCAGCGTGTACACTACGCTGTTTACAAGACAAAATGCTTTTATTTAACCAGTTATGTGTCATTTTATAAAATTTAAAAGTATTTAGTTAAAACACGGTGCGATCTGTGTGGGTTTTTGTCGGGATGAATCTGGGGTGAGTCTTTTTAAATCAGCTAATAGCTAGGCTAACTAAACCTAACAACTTGTGGCCTTAGATTTGTTGAAAATTGTTGTTATTAAGACAAATGATTTGTTAATGACAATCGTACTTAATTATTATTATGCGTGATCCGAACGCTGGATTTTAATAGTAAAGATTTAAAAGGCTCAGCGTTGTTTTAGTCAACCTGTTGATTGTATGTGTCCAAAATAATTATCTTTACACACTTAATGCCGGTTGAGATCTGTTTTAATCTGATGATTAGGAAGGGTCTTACTATGTCTGAAGGCTTCTATGTCGTATATAGAAGCTTCCATATTCTATATCTGTATTGTTCTAAAGCTGACTACTTTTTACGAAAGCATATTTAAGTACTATATTTAATAAAGGTTGAAAAGTAATTGTATCTTGATGAATCAGAAATAAATCAATAATGATTCAGGATTTGTTTTAGGGTTTCAGGTTTCATAGATGATTGTTAGACATTTTTTTTCCTGTTATCCTTGGAAGAACAGGTAAAACTACTGAAATTAGTCAGTGATCTTTTGTGAACTGATTGTTTGTCATCTGCTCCTAAACAGTGATGGTCTGCTGTTTGAACTTGACAATGGAAAACCAAAGTTGATCTTACTTAATCATGGTGAGACTCTCAACTTTTTCTAACAACTTGCTTTTAATTGATTGTAGAAAAGACTTCAAAGTTGTCTTCTCGATAGTTTATTTGATGATCGATCATCAAATACTACCATACTTCTACAGGTATATTATTTGGACCGAGAGTCTTTCCTCTCTTCATCCTCTTCACTGCCCTCTTTATTTCGACCTTACTAATCATATCCACTTTACCGCTCCACTGTTGTAACACCTTCTAGTCTTTGATCTCTTTCATTTTCGTCATTCATCAACTTTTCAAAGTACTCTTTACATCTTCCCATACCATTCTTGGCATCTGTTGAGACATCCATTCCTGTCTTTAATTACCCTAATTTGCTGCACATCCTTCCCATCTTTGTCTCTCTGTCTTGCCAACCTGTATAGGTCTATCTCTCCCTCCTTGCTGTCCAGCCTAGCGTACAAGTCGTTGAAAGCTGCTTGTTTTGCCTTTGCCACCTCTACTTTAACCTTACGCTGTATCTCCCTGTACGCCTGCCTACTCTCCTCAGTCCTCTCAGTGTCCCACTTCTTCTTAGCCAGCCTTTTTCTTTTGATACAATCCTGCACCTCCTCATTCCACCACCAAGTCTCTCTATCTGTCTTCCTTCCAGATGACACATCAAGTACTCTCTTACCGGTCTCCCTGATCACAGTCTGCAGTTTATTAAAAATACATATCTACATTATTTTCACTTCACAAGTACAACTCCAACTTGTGAATTCAGCTTTACGTAATACTTTAAGAAATACATTTTTAATCTACAATTTTATATGTTACTGATGACTATATGAGGGTTAAAATAGTGGTCTTTCTGTGTGGAGTTTGCATGTTCTTCCCGTATATGTGTGGGTTTTCTCCAGGTACTCCGGTTTTCTCCCACTCTCCAAAAACATGCGTGTTAGGTTGATTGGCCACTGTCTAAATACCCCTTGAAATGAATGTGTGCGCAAATGGTTGTTTGTGTCGCCCCGCAACAGACTGGTGACCTGTTTGAGGTGTACTCTGCCTCTTACCTGAAATTAGCCAGGGTAGGCTCTGGCACCATCCGCGACCCCGTTAGGCATACGTGGTTCAGAAGACAAAATAAATTTTATATGTGACTGATCCAAATATCCAAAATTGATTGCATTTTCTAACATTACAGGTCCTTTTTGTGGATTGTTTTTTTTCCCTGTGATACTATATTCATTGTCGTTTCCTGTACTGTTTTTTTCTTCAAACACAGGTGTTGAGAAAAATCCAGCAAAGGTAGAAACCTATTTTACTTTTCTAAATAGATTATCACTTTCTGCACTGTTGTATATATGACAGTTTTTTTCTAACAAATATTGTACAAATAAAATGGTTGTTTATTTAAAAACAAAAATTTGTTTGAGTTTTATGTGTTTTAATGTTTCCAGCAGCTCTCCATGAGATCCAGAGCTGCTAGTATCCTGAGCCCGAGGCAGCCGTCCTCTGTGGAAGAGGTAAATGTAGAGGAGACAACAACGCGATCACTGGTGGGAAAGCATAGAGATGTTAAGAATTTCACAAAGAGACCAGCTGCCACTTCCATTCCTACAACCACACAAGGGAAAAGCACCACTTTGACCCAATCCAAGACCTTTAACCATCACAAAGATAACAATGTTAAAGTACGGTCTAAGGTAAGAGTTGAATCCTGCTATAAAAACTCACATGTACATTTGATTAAATAAAAGAATAAAAAAGTGCTTTTCCTTGGCAGAGTACAGTGATAAATAATAATCAAACCAGTCTAATATTGTGACGAAGTTTAAATTGTACATTACATCATGCTTTGTGTTTGTGAACAAGGGGAAACCAAACAAATATGCATCTAAAAACGGTCCACTGAGAAGTACCAAGAAAGTCGAGCAGCCTCAAACCGAATCAAGTGTAAAAGAGGCTCTTCCCAGTGAAAACGCAAATTTGAAAGACATAGTAGTTATTACCAATCAACAGTTAAACAGTTCTGTTCAGACCTCAAGTGATGATCAGCATTCTTCAGAGAACCAGGAGGCAAAAGTTACCAGTGAAGGTGAAAACCACTAACCAATGAGACCAGCATTACACTGCTGACTAAACCTTGCAAATCATATTTTTAAAATTGTCTTTTTTAGCGTCTTCTGTGAAAAAAGGTGAACAGGAAGTAAAGAAAAAAGAAGGTGAAATAGTCAATGGAACCAGCAGCTCAAAGGAAAAAGACAAAGGGTCAGTCAGTGTTTAATAAAATGTTGATTCTTGTTCTTGTTTCATTGTTTTGTGTCCACTATTTAAGAAAAGCCAGCTTAAGAACTTAGAGAAGTAAATCATTGTATCAGCTCATCCTAACGATGTGGTTGTTTTTACTGGATTTTAGGCCTTCTAAGTGTCTGTTCAGCTGGCTGGATGACCGAGAGTCAGAGAGAAAAACATCCATTGATGCCAAGAACGCTCAGTGGAGAAGTGAGCTTGGTACGTCACGTCAAACACACAACTGAACTTTTTTGTGTCACTTCTATTCTGACTAATCCAACCAGTTCCCGGTGACATATAAGTGGCTTCTTCACTTCTCAACAACAGCTGCAGATGGTGAATCCTAGTAACAGTTTATCCTAATGCTACCATTGGAATGTCAAACAAAAGTTTTATTTGGCATTCTTTGGACTTTTAATTTCCCTCAGTCACAGTGCAGCACATGCATGTCATTTATTGCCAGAGTTTACTATGTTTGTATCCTTGAGACTTTACAAATAGCAGTGCACTGTCGAAGCTAGGCTAAGATCTGAAGTAAGAATTTGTGAGCAGCAGTATGGTTTTATACCAAAAAAGAACACTACAGATGCAGTATTTGCCTTGAGGATGCTGATAGAGAAGTACAGGGAAAGTCAGAGGGAGCTGCACTCTGTCTTTGTAGATCTAGAGAAAGCGTGTGACATGGTACCCAGAGAGGAACTATGGTATTGTATGAGGAAGTCTGGTGTGACAGAGAAGTATGTTAGAGCGGTGCAGGACATGTATGAGGGCTGTAAGACAGTAGTGAGGTGTGCTGTAGGTGAGACAGAGGAGTTCTGTGTGGGGGTGGGACTGCACCAAGAATCTGCTCTGAGTCCTTTGCTGTTTGCTATGGTGATGGACAGGCTGACAGAATAGGTTAGACAGGAATCTCCATGGACAATGATGTTTGCAGATGACATTGTGATCTGTAGTGAGAGGAGGGAAGAGGTGGGGGAAAAGCTTGAGAGGTGGAGGTTTGCACTAGAAAGAAGAGAAATGAAGATTAGTCAGAGTAAAACAGAGTACATGTGTGTGAATGAGAGGGATCCAAATGGAAAAGTGAGCTTACAGTGAGAAGAGATAAAGAAGGTGGAAGATTTTAAGTACTTAAGGTCAACAGTCCAGAGCAGGCTGGAATAGCTGGAGAAAAGTATCAGGTGTGATATGTGATAGAAGAGTTTCAGCTAAAATGAAAAGAAAAGTGTACAAAACCGAGGTGAGACCGGCCGTGCTGTTTGGTCTGGAGACAGTGGCACTGAAGAAAAGACAGGAAACAGAGATGGAGGTAGCAGTGATGAAGATGCTGAGGATCTCTCTGGGAGTGACCAGGATGGACAGGATTAGAAATGAGTACATCAGAGGAACAGCACATAGTAGAGGTTTGGGAGATAAAGTTAGAGAGGCCAGACTGAGATGATTTGGACATGTGCAGAGGAGAGAGTACATAGGAAGAAGGATGCTGGGTTTGGAACCACCAGGAAAGAGGCCTAGAGGAAGACCAAAGAGAAGGTTCATGGATACAGTGAATGAAGACATGAAGATAGATGGCGTGACCAAAGATGCACGTTAGGCACTTGGTATGATAGGGGTTGTAGTCTATTCTCTACTTCTTTTTTTTAACCATTTCAGCATAACCAGGCACCTGCAAGACATTAAGAGGCTGTTTATCTATGAAAGCATATTCTAGTTTTTGGTGTTTATTTGTACTTGTAATATTTCTTTTGGACCTCCCGAGTCTGTTTTTTTCAGTATAGTGGTGCATATCGGTAGTGGTGCATATCGGTTGCAGAAATGTATTTTATTTCTGCAAAGAGAAGAAAGCAACTTCACACACATCACCATAAGATATTCGGAATTTTTTTTGTTCAAATTATATTTAGTAAAATTTCAACTTGCTGAAACAGTTTAAAAAGATCATTTTGGTCTTTATTCTTCTTTGTTCATGTTATTGTGGGAACTAAAAAGCAAACTCTAAACTAGTTTCTTAAATTCCAAAACTTGCTGATGTTATTATTGCTTAGAAATATGTTTCAGCTTTCTGATGTGTTTGGTTTTAGATGCACAGGTGGCTCTAAAACAACAGCAGCAGCAGAAACGTTTTGCTCCAGAGAGACTCCAGGTAAGAATCTAATTAATCTTCACCTCTGAAGATTTATTAAATTGGTTAATCAATATACAAGAAATTACAGGAATTATGGATGATAGTTTTAGACTTTTTTGGGATGCTGATCCTTCAAAATTATTTTTAAGCATCTTTAAAGGAACACAATTATCAATGTTTTCTTTATTTTTCTCTTTCAAATAAATCATACTAAAATATTTAGCATTTTTTAATATTGTCGTGAGCTTTCTTAGATAAGGCTCTTCAGGCAGTGTATTTAGCTTCTTAAATTGATTGACTTTGAACTTTAAAATTCTTGTTGTTTCAATTCCACCCAGAAACAAAAAGAAAAGAAGAAGAAAAATAAACTTTAGAATAATTGGACGGTCATTTAGTTTGAGTTTTTTTTCCCCTCACTTTCCTCTTTTGATTCATACTTGTTTGTTGTAGTTTTGTCTGTGTTTAATTTGTATTTTTTTAATAAAGGTTTGAATATTTTATGTATAAAGTTAGTTCGATTGAAGAGAAATGAGATCAAAATGAGTCAGAATAAAATTACTGTACTTTAAATAAATAAAATAAATAAATGAATTGCTCTATTCATCCCTCACCGGGGAAATTTGTTTGCTGCACTCCTTACACCGCAGCAGGCTGCCCTTCAACGGCGCCAATGGTGGGAGAAGCGGGGGTTAGGTGTCTTTTCCAAGGACCCTAGACGTGCTCTCCGTGGGACGCTAACCCACTCCTTTTCAAATATTTTCGTTCCGTTCTGTCGTCTTCCACTTATCCAACTTATAGGTCGCAGGGGCAACAGCCTCAGACGGGAAGCCCATTCTTCTCTCACTCTAGCTGCATCCTTCAGCTTACCCAGAAGCTGGAGGATGCAGCTTCCGGGTAAGCTGGATCCGGAAGCTTACCCGGAAGCTCTTGGGTGCACCCGGGAGGACGCACCTGATGCATTCCTGATGCATCCCGGTGGATTTTTGGATCCCGGGTGCATCCAAAAATCCTGAGTCATTCCCCGGCTAGCTGCAAGACATATTCTCTCCAGCGAGTCCACCGTCTGACTCTTTCTGTCTTCCCAGTGGGTTGTGCCCAAAACACCTCACCAGCGAGGCACTCGGGTGGCATCCTGAGCAGATGCCTAACCACCCCATCTGGCTTCTCAAATATTTAAAAAGTACAAATTTATTCAATTAATTCCAGGTTATTTGTAAATGTCTTGAAAATTGTCTGTCGTTCAAGGTCTTTTTCTCGTTGTTACATATAAAAAGAAAGTCTTTTCATTCATATTTAAAAAACAAACATCCGGTGCAACACAATAATGTCTTAATTAGCATCAAAAGTTGAAACAAATCCTCTTAGTGTCGTTCAAGAAACCGTCTTGGAAACCTGAGGAGCTAAACTTTCCATATGACAGACCACATCCTGACTACGCCACCACTTTCTGAAACTGAAGATAGTGTCCACATTAATTATGCATAAGAAAATAAAACATTAAGTGGTGCGATACTAAAGAAAAGATTTGATCCTCTTTTCCACGAGTTTAGTCAAGTAGAGCCGACGGACATTGTTGGAGTGCTACAGGATACATTACTAAATATTTATCAGTCTGTGTGTGTGTATTCCAGGGTGAGGAGTATGCGGAAAGTGTGTTATCTGTCCAGAGTTCGGTCAGCCAAAGAGAGCAACCTGCAGCTATCAGATCCAGCCTCAAACTTGGGGTAAATGTGACCGATCATTCGAAGCAGTATTCCACACTTTAATAAATCAAGATTAAACTTTTTTAATCATTATAAAACAACAAAAAAAATGGACATAATGTTTCTAACTCAATCAGCTAAACCCTATTTTCTATCATAGGACGTCACTCCGATAGAAGACGTGATGAATGTTGAGAGGAAGGAGGAGCAGAGGAGACGTTGGCTAGAGGAGCTGGCTCGTCAAAAAGAAGAGGTGGCTCAACGCAAGAAGAAAGAGAAACTGTTCCGGAACCAGGTGAAGGATCCATAAATACTTTACGGAAGCATGTGTTACCTCTGCTTCTGTACGCCATCATGTTTTGGTTTGAGCAGGTAGAAGATCACGAACACTGGGTCACACACTTTGACTCGCTGCAGAGGAGACCTCCTGTACAACCCGCAGCTCCATCTGCGCCTCCTCCAGTTCAGCTCAGTGGATCAGACAAAGGAGAGTGGGATCCCTCTTCTAGCTTGTCACTACTCTGGGATGGGACGAGTAGTTGCGGAGCAGAAAGTGCCGTTGGGACCAGTGTGGACTCCTCCAGTGGATACACTAGAGCCAGGTAGGAGGGAAGCAGATGGTGAGGTAGAGAGATGAAGTTATATGGACCACTGAAACACTTGAACCAATTGGTTCATTTGTTAAATGACCATTCTCATGCAAAAAAAATACCCTCAGACTTTTCCACTGTCATAAAACCTTGTATTTGTCACCAAATTACTTTTTATAAAGATTCCGTGGTATTTTAAAAGATATATATGTGTAATGTTATTTAAGTAGAAAGTTATACTTTAGTATTAATATTTCTGCTCCTTCCTCATGTTGACAAACAAGTGCTTCCTAGAGCGATGACGCGACTGGCTACAGGAAGCATTTGACATACACACTCCTCCATCATTGTTGTTTTTGGCAGTTATGGAAGTATGTGTTACCTCTGCTTCTGTACGCCATCATGTTTTGGTTTGAGCAGGTAGAAGATCACGAACACTGGGTCACACATTTTGACTCGCTGCAGAGGAGACCTCCTGTACAACCCGCAGCTCCATCTGCGCCTCCTCCAGTTCTTATGGAGGAGGCGCAACGGATGACAATTTTGGCAGTTTTAGTCTTTGGAAGAAAAATTAATTTAAGTTTTCGTCTAGTTTTAGTCAGAGAAGACCTGGACCGTTTTTAGTCTAGTTTTAGTGTAAAAAAAACACAAAAAAACAACTTACTTTAACAATTGTGGTTTTATTACTGAGAAAGATGCAGGTTTTTTGTTAAAAAAAACAAAAAAAAAACTTCCAAGCTTTAACTTGCGCAAAACAGCAAACATTGTAAAACAATGTAAAATAAATAGAAATTCTTCAGTGAGTGAAGAATGTTGTAACTTATGAATACTTTAAAATGTCATCTTTTAATAACTCTGTAAACAAAGAAAACATTGCATTGTGTCTTTAAAGCAGTCGTTAGCACAACCAAGCTAACTAAGGACGTTAGCAGTGCCGACAAGCTAACATTAGCTTGAAGTTAGCATGCTGTTTGTGCAAAATATGTGGAAAACGTTCAGTTTCTGACCACCAGGCCTCTATGTTGCTGTTGCCGTCATGGTGTGTCACTTTCTCGTTGCTGCAGATGTGTTGTGTAGTCGGTGTGAGCGTGCAGCATTGTGGGACGCGTGCCGCCGTGAAAGACAGAATGCACATTTTCGTCACCAAAATGTCACATTTATTTTGTTATCGTTACATCATCGTCATGAAAAAAGGCTTCGTCAACAAAATCATTTCGTTGTCGTCATCATTGATGAAAACAACACTGCCCTACCACCCATGCTCTTTTGTTCTCTATGAGCGGAGAATGGGCATCAAATATCGAAGGGAGATAATGTGTTTTGTTAGGAGCAGTTAGGGGATGAGTAATAATCAGGTTTTCACACTTCCTGGTCAGTGATGAAATTCTATAAATCAATAAGTATTTTAGAATGTTGAAAAAAATTTTTGCAACACACATACAACCAACCATGACACACACTCGTTCCCAGGGGCAATTTTATTGTGGCCAATCAACCTAAAATGCATGTTTTTGGAGGGTGGGAGGTAATCGGAGTACTAGGAGAAAACTTACCCAATCATGAGAAGAACATGCAAACTCCACATAGGAAGATCAGTGTTTCAAGCCTCGGCCCCACTACAAGACTCAAACCCGATCTTCTTGCTGTGAGGCCACTGTTCCGTCATCTTCCACTTGTGCCTGGATCAGGTCGCAGGGGCAACAGCCTCAAACGGGTAGCCCAGGCCTCTCTCATCCCAGCTGCATCCTCCAGCTCACCTGGAAGGATCCCAAGTTGTTCCCCGTTCTGACTAAAAAAATTAAATTACAAGAAGAGGAATTTCATGTGAGATTGGACCTGGCGTGCAGTTTCATTTGCGCATGACACCACCTACTGACCAAATGTACAATCACAAGCAGCCACATCCGAACTAAATAATCTCATGAACTGGATCCTTTTCTTTTATATTTTAGGAATAACTTTGAATCACAATTTTTTTTTCTATTTCAATTTCTTGAACGTCTTTGTTCATTTCCAGGTTGTGTGGGCTGCTGGATTGAACAAATATTTTCTTAACATGATCATTTGTGTATAATTTTTTTCTGCAGATTATGTTAATTTTATTAAATAGCCAAGTACAAAGCTAGTGCTTATAGAAAAAGGAGAAAGGTTTCAAATGTTGCTTTTCGCACAGTTAAGTACTGGACAGAGAAAGTTTTAGAAACTCTAAAGAACGTTGTGTTTTCCTGTCCTTTCTTCAGCTATTTGAGGACCATGACGTCCCTCCTGGACCCCGCCCAGATTGAAGAGAGAGAAAGAAGGAGACTTAAACAACTGGAGCAGCAGGTAAGCAGGTCTTTACTTTTTAACATCTTCCTTTTTTCAAACATCTACTTTTCTTCTTAAAGAGAGTGATTAGGGCTCAGATGGAGGAGCGCAGGAAAAGAAAGCAGCAAGCAGAGGCAAAGAGGAAAAAGGAAGAAGAGGAAGAAGAGAAAAGAGTGGCTTTGGAGAGAGAGATGCTGCAGAGACAATATGAGCTAGAAACCCAGAAGATGAAGCAGGTGAGGGAGAAAAAATACACAGAACAACACAACCAGGAAAAGTTTGACAAGTTTTGTGTGTTTTTGATGTGCAGGTGGAAAAAGATCACAATGACAGCAAACTTCAGGAAAGGTCTGAGTCCAGCAGTAAGTGGATACCACAAAAACATTCAAAACTACATGCTTTTTTTTTCTGGTGTTGACAGTTTGAAATAAATAAGACAGTGGAGCTCCACATGTGCTGCTGTCTAGCTACCAGTCTTTTTAACCTTAAAGTATTCACAGAGTCCCTTCGTTCCATTCCTTTGTCTTCCGCTTATCTGGGGCCAGATGGTGGGCGCAACAACCTCGGATGCCCGAACCATCCCATGTGGCTTCTCTTGACCTCTCCGAGCTCCTCACTCTATCTCTAAGTGAGAGCCCAGCCACCCTGCGGAGGAATCTCATTTCGACTGCTTGTATCCGAGATCTTTTTCTTTCGGTCACCACCCACAGCTGGTGACCATAGGTGAGGGTGGGATCATAGATTGACTGGTAAATCAAAAGCTTTGCTTTTCGGCTCAGCTCTTTCTTTATTAACCGATGCAGCATCCTAATTATTGCTGACGCCATTTGTCAATGTCCTGCTCCATCCTTCACCTACCCCGAGAGACTTAAACGCCTCCACTTGGGGTAGGACCCTCTTTTTCCACAGCCTAATTTCAAACTGGATTAAACGAGTTTTCTTTCTGATTTTTTTTTCTTAGAAAAATTTCCGTAATGACAATGTTGCAAGTTTTTTTTTTTTTTTAATTGTTGCAAATTTACAGTAACCACAACATCCTGTTACATTCTGGGTAAAACCTTTCAAAGCTGCAGGCTCAATGTTTGGAATGAAATGAGTGACAAAACTTTCAAAAGTGCACCGAATAACAAAGTGCTCGTTACATATGTCTGTGGTTATATAGAAATGTTACTTTTGATTAAATAATCAAATAATTTCAATTCAAACATATTATGTCACTATCTAAATACTTTTTATGAGATAATACATTTGTTTAGATGCAAAGATTTACCTTTTTTTATTGTTGGTTGATCTTTTCAACTTGTAAATTTAATTAGTAGCTCCCATGTTGAACCAGAATGGTCACCCCTAGTTTAAGGTTTCATTGGACACACTTCACTCCCAACTAAACCAGACCAATTAATAAAACATTCTTTCTATTGGTTTGTACGTCACTTGATGAGATGAATTAGATTTTTTTTTTACAGTTTGTTTCAATTCAAGCTGATATCAAGGAATACTGAGCAATATAATAAAAAGTGAACTAATACATTTGATATGGTTTCATTTGTGTTTGTGTTCTTTTTTTTTTTTTTTTTTAATGTGTGTTTAGCAGAAACCAGAAAACCTAAAAGTTCAGAGGCCAATCGTCCAGCCTTGCAGTACAAAGACACTGGAGTCCAAACAGGTAGTGAATTTAATAAGAAAAAAGTAATTATTATAAGTGTTAATTCTGTGGAAAAAAACATGAAGCCTAATGAGAAAATTAATTATACTCATGTTCTTGAAAAAAAGATTTTTCTGGTGTGTTGGAGTGAAACTCACTGTTTTTTTAAACTTGTTTTTTTTTTTATTCCGTGCAGATGACGTGTCTCTTTTTCCTCTGAAAGCTAAAGAAGTTAAAACCACTGATGTTCCCGCTCCTTCCCAAGTAGCTGCTCCTTCAAACAACAAGAGCAAAGGGACGAAGACGGAGAAAGAAAACATCTGTCTGACGGCAGGAGACTCCAATGAACCGTTTGTAAAGACAGAGAAAAACAGGAAAGAAAAGAAGCGGCCGGAGTGGAACACTCAGAGGTGAACAACAAAAAGCAACTCAGTTCTTCATAAACACTATAAACAATTATTACACTGGATTTATGTGAATTTTAATCCCCATCAAAAATTTCTTTAAAGCAAATTTACTTTTTTTTTAAATTTTCTTATGCTAGTGTTTTACAGCTGGTTTTTTTCCTCATTGTTTTTTGTTCAATTGAAAACATAATTTTTATTCACAGGGGTCTTTTTTAAAAAAGTGATATTTAGAAAAAATGGAATCTATCATAGTTCATCTGATCAGTTTAAATGATTTATCTGATTTTTTCTTCTACATAAAAAATGATTGAATTATTTTTTTATTAAAGTTTGTCATACAAACTTCCACCGTCCGTTCCGTTGTCTTCCGCTTGTTTGGGGCTGGGCCACATGGGCATCAGCCTCAGTTGGCCCCGGCTGCATCCTCCACCTGGGCGGGAATGCAGGATCTGCCTCTGCGTCTCTTTCCGGTGAGACGTGCCCAAAACACCTCACCAGCAAGGTGTTCGGCTTCTGGTTTCTCTCGACCCTACTGCCATGGCAGTTCGAAAGAATGAGATCGTAGATACAAGTGACCGAAAAGAGCTCCCTTTGCGAGTTAGCTGGGCTCTCACTCAGAGAGTGAGGAGCTCTGCCATCCAGGAGGAGCTGGAAGTAGAGCCATTTCTCCTCCGGGTTGAGAGAAGACAGATGGGGGGTTTGGGCATCTTATTAGGATGTCTCTCGAACGCCTCGCTGGTGAGGCATTTTGGACGCGTCCCACCAGGAAGAGACCAAGAGGCAGACCCCGGACCCGCTGAGATCCCTCCGGGTGAGTTGAAGAACGCAGCCGGAGTGAGAGAAGCCTGGGCTTCCCGACTGAGGCTGTTGCCCCCGCGACCTGGCCTCGGATAAGCGGAAGACGACGGAACGGAAATTCCATCAACATTGATGTTCTAAGTTATTTAAAACTGATTGATTCAATATAAGCACCATAGATCTCAGTGTCACTGACTTGGTACTTCCTACAGACCGAGTCGACGGTTTGTTCCTGCTTCACAGCGTTACCCTGTCGCCCTGCAAAAGAACAGGCAGGAAAGTCGTCTGAAAAGGCAGGCCGAGCTTCTTGCTCTGCAGGAGAGAACCCGCCTGTCCAGAAGTGAAGCTCCTGCTGCTCAGAACCAGGAGCTCCCTCTGTGTCCCAACACCGTGCCAACCAGAACCAGTCCTACAAAAAAGGTAACAAGTTTTTTTAGAAAAAAAAAGCTTTGATTCATCTTAATCTTATAACATATTTGCATATAAAACATGTCACATGCAAGCATTGATAGTAAATTGTTAATGTTTTTAGGTGGAAAGCGGCTTCAAAACACAGAATTTGGGAACCAGCGATGGGGACAGGTGAGAAGATCCAACCGCAACTGGAAAAAAAATCAAACTGACTAGTTTGATTTGTTTAGTAAAAAAAAAAAAAAAAAAAATCACATAACTTTTATTAAAAATGATAACTAAAAAAAAATGTTGGAATTAGTTCTTTTTGTGGGTGGTGTCTGAAAGAACGAGACTACTGAGACAGGTAGCTGAAATCCTCCATGGGCTGACCCGGTTCTCTTCCTAATAGACAGGGAGAGCTACCTGATGGGGTGGCTCGGGCATATGATCTGGATACTATTTTTGTTGAGGTCCCACTAGTGTAAGGTCATGAGGAGGACACAGAATACACTATAGATCATGTCTCGTGGTTGGTCTCTGATAACTGAAGGTTGATCTGTTAAGATGGCCAATCAGAGAGAAAGTGAAAGGAACGTTGTTTTTTTTTTTGTTTTGTTTTTTTCTCAAAACCTGAATTAAAAACTTTGCAAAATGTTGACATGGTTAATTTTACTTGATAAGTTTAGATTAAAAAAAGTTCTTCAACTTTATTAAATCTTTTACATCAGCTTTTGATGTGGATTTTCAACTCAATCACCAGGGGGCGCTTTCCTGCTGTTCCTGGAGCCCAGCACAATGTTCAGAACCAGCAGAGCTCCACCACTCCTCATCCTCCTCTTTCTCCAGCGATGGACTTCATCCCCTATGTACGAACGGATGAAGTCTTCAACCTAGACCCTCTGGAATCTGCTGACACACCTCCACCACACACACAATCAGGTAAGTAACAACACACATCTAACATCATGTTTAGTAGATCTTTCCCTGATTTATGGTCTTTCATTCTTTTTTTTTCTTTGGATCAGAAGTTCCTCCTAAAAGTTCTCCTCCTGCACGATTAGACCCGCTTAACCACCCGGAACTGCAGCGCAATGCACAGCAACAGCAGGAGATCCTACGAGGTCTGGCTCAGCTGCGACAGGTACAACACACACACTCACACACAGACGCACTCTGCTGATTCCACTTTGCTTCTCAGATTTCCAAAAAGTTTCAACAAATGCAAAGTTGCTGTCTCAACACAGATTAGAATATTTAAATACTGTGTAGGAGGTCACAGCTGTCGGAGAGAAAGACAGAACCTGGAACATCTGTGTGAAACTGAGAGGAGGAGGAGGCAAAGTGAACATCTGTAGCTGTTGGTACGGTAGTGGAGAAAAGAGAGACAATAAAAAAATGAAGTGAAGGAGGGGGGAAAGAAATTCTAGATAAGTTGACATGAGTGAATACTTACATCATTATTGGCACCCTTCCACTTTATATCAGCAAGAAAGATATCAGGATGCATGGGTGTGGTGGATAAAAGGAGGAAAAAAGGTTGAGGAAGTGAGGCAGTTTACCTCGAAGATTACCTGGTAGGTAATTAAAAGTGCAATTCATTAACTTTTCAATTTAGGCAATGGTTATTGTAGGCATGGTGGCCTCACAGCGAGAAGATCGGGGGTTCGAATCCTGGAGAAGGGACGAGGCTTGAAACACTGGTCTTTCTGTGTGGAGTTTGCATGTCCTCCTTGTGTGTGTTTAGGTTTCCTCCCAACCTCCAAAAACACGTGTGGAAGGTAGATTATGAAAATTGCCCGGAGGAAGAGTGTGTATGTGTGGATGGCTATTTGTGTGGCCCGCAACAAACTGACGACTTGCTCAGGGTGTATCCTGCCTCTTGCCTGTTATCAGCCGGGATAGGCTCCAGCATCCCGCGTGACCCCGTTAGGAAATAAGCAATTCAGAGGACAAAACAAAACCATGGTAGGAAGGTGTGTTTCAATCATTCAGTGAGAATTCTGCACCTCTGCCTGAATCCATCCACTGCTCAGTGGCTGTTTTATGGGTTTTAAAAAGCCTCTTATGTTACAGAAGTACAGCATAAACCAGGAGCATTCAAACTTTTTGACTCGCGGGCCACATTGAGTTCTTACATTTGACAAAGGGGCTGGAACAGGAGCAGATGGATGGGATGCTTTGGTAACCGCTAGATTAGACCAATAGAATGACACGCTAGGTCTGAAATCTAGTGTGAAAGCGCTTAAAAACGTGCACTTAGCAGTGCTAGGTTTGAAATTTAAGCGCTTGATGTAACATTTTGCTTGTTTTAACATCTAACGCGCTTGTTTACATGTGAGTATCGGGCCCTATGGCTTTCCATGTCTGTGCACACTGTTTATTTTGATAGAGTGTGCATCACGGAGAGAGACACATTTTAATGGGAGCAGTGTTGTTGTTTTCTCAACAATGCAAATATATCCAGAGAGCGCCATCTAGTGAGGAAACATCAGAATTACAGAGAAAATAAAACATTAACAAGGTTTATTTATTTAATTTTTTTCAAGTTTGGCGGGCTGGATTAAAACGTTTGATGGGCCGAATGTGGCCCGCGGGCCAAAGTTTGTCCATACTTGGCATAAACAGTCACTGCGTCAGAAAGGAAAAAATGTATTCTTTTTACTGTAACTACAGCCACACTTTTGCTCCAAAAGTATGTCTTAAAAATAGCCTTACAAGTAAATCTGCCACGTTTTCACTCATGCAGTTTGCTACAGATGTTTGTGAAGTGTAGCCATCTGACTGTCTAATCAAAAGTTCTTCTGGGAAATGTTTGGCAAACAAGCTCTAAATCTCACTGGTTAAAGTAAAAATGTAACTACTTGTAATATGTAGTTTTTGGTTTGTGCACTGATGCCTTTTTGTGATTTTCAGGGTTTGTTGCAGAGGCGAAAGGAGCTGGAAACTGATCTGAGTCGTCATGGCAATGAACAGCGGTCGCCCTCACACCACATGTGACCTCTGATAGACAGCGGCTCTTCAATGAGTGTGGCTGAGGGGACATCACGTGTGCCAAAATACTTTCATCTAACTCACAGGATGAGACATGCTCATCAAAAACAAGTTTCCTTCTTGCTACCGGTCTCTGAGACAGGAGGAAGTGGTGAAGTCAGACCAAACACCCACCACCATACCAGAAAAGCAGCCTTCTCTATTTTCCAGCCCAATATTTGAAGCTAAAGTTGATTTAAATTGTAACCGAGGAGTTGAACACATTTTATCCTGTACCTTTGCGGAGGTGAGTTGGACTTCCTCCGCAGTAATTACACCATCAGTTCAAGAGAAAGGGCGCTTTACTTCTATTTTGTCGAATATCTTCAGATAATGGAGGCCTAAAAGAATATTTCTGATCGATTCCCAGCTTGTACCAGTGATTGTATTTTTACCTCTGTGACATCAGTGCTTGTTCATCAGTTCTACCTCATCTATTCTAAAATTCTTCATCTGCAGCTCAGTGGGTGGATTTCTCCTGCTTTTGAATCTTTGTTGCTTTTATGTAACAATGTCGCCATTAAAAATGTTTGTAGCACTAGACTGTATAAAGCTGCTAGTTATTGTACAGAGAAATGATTAACCTTATTAAATTAGAACCAGTTCCTTTGTTTTTAAAGAGCATAAATGCGTGTTTTCCTCTTGCAACAGTTTTTAATGCATTATTTATTGTAAACGTAATAAATTTTTTTTTTTTGTGATGATGTGTATTACTCTCCCTTTACCATGAGAGAGTAGACAAGCAAAGCTCTCGATTTACAAGTCATTCTACGTTCCAACCGTCACCTATGGTCACCGGCAGCGGGTGGTGACTGAAAGAATGAGATTGCGGATACAAGCGGCCGAAATGAGCTTCCTCCGCAGGGTGGCTGGGCTCTCACTCAGAGATTGGGTGAGGAGCTCTGCCATCTGGGAAGAGTTCAGTGTCGAGCCGCTCCTCCTTCAAGGTTGAGAGGAGCTAGATGGAGTGGTGCGGGCATCTGGTCAGGATGCCCCCCGCGCGCCTCGCAGGTGAGGTGTTTGGGTGAGGTGTTTCGGGCATGTCCAGCCACCCCAGACCCACTGGAGAGACTATGTCTCACAGCTGGTTGGGAAACGACTTGGGATCCCTCCGGGAGAGCTGGAGAATGCAGCTTGGGTGAGAGAAGCCTGGACTTCCCGTTTGAGGCTGTTGCCCCCACGACCTGGCTCCGGATGAGCGGAAGACAACGGAATATGTAACGGAATATGTATTACACAAAATATTAAATGATCAGAAGTGGGAAAATGTTTAGTTCTACTACAAAAGAATCGGAACAAGAATTTGAGTAAAACAGTCACAAAAAGCAACCGAAGCATCATTTGGAGCTTCACATTTTCTGATTAAGGAGGGCATGCATGATCATTTCCAATAAAAAAGCAAGAAACACCAGCTGTTGTCATGACAACATGGCAACGTCATGGCAAAGATGAATTAAAATATTGAATTATTTAAATTTGTGTTGTCAGGGGCGAATCCAGGATTTTCTAAAGGGGGCCGTGAGGTCATTGACAAAGCTGGTACAGGGAAGGCAGGGGTCATTCCCCCCAGAACATATTGAAAAATAAGAGTCCTTTTCCTGCATTTTGGTAGCTCATTTGCTGGCCATGCAAGGGAATAGCTTGACTTGTTTCCTTTATTTTCTTTGTCTTTAATTGGGAAGAGGGGAGGACCACCTAGGGGGACATGTGCCACCTACACCTCCCCCTGGATCTGCCCCTGGCAGTCGTTATAATTTAGATTTTAAACAATGCCGCAGATTTTTCTAAAGATGATTTAAGTGTTGAATATTGAAACCTGTTTTCCACCTTGTTGTCATTGTTAATTATTGTGAGTAATCATTAGTGTGATCAGTGTCTTCACATAAAGTATAATTAAATAAAAGCAAACTTGTTATTTCAGGAGAGCCTAACCCTCATGTTGAGTTCTCAGTTTTAGGCCATGTCCACACGTAGCCGGGTATTTTTGAAAACGTGTAACTGCTGTCCTCCGTTTTAGAAAAACCCTCGCGTAACAGTTTTTAATATAACCGCATCCACAGAACCCGTATAAATACGCTTCTGAGTGCGGTTATAACCATGCCAGACCAGTAGTTGGCAGTATTTCTCTAAACGTAAGCTCTGACTGAGCCAGGAAGGCTTATGTGATGGATAATAGCCGACGGCAACTTATTTCTCTTCCTTTGCTCCTCAACAAGAAGCAAGAGAAGTTCATTGTAAAAAAAAAAAAAGAAGAAGAAAAAGAGCGTTTTTTTTAAAAATGAGAGTTCATGCCGCCAACTGTCTGATATTAAAAACAAGGACGCACACAAATGACGTTTATGCATCGATTGTCGCAGGTAGTGACCTTTAAAAACGCAAAACGTCGCATATGCTTAGCAACACGCAAACGCAAAACCGGAGTTTTCCCAAATCTTCGCTTTGGTCGGAGTTTTCAAAAACGACGGTTTGTAGTGAAAAAAAACCCCCAAGGGGTTCGTGTGGATGACGGGCCAAAACAGATAAAAAATATATTCGTTTTACCAGATAACCGGCTACGTGTGGACAGGGCCTTTAAAGGTAGGTGACCGTTGGTCTTTCCCAGGGGTGCTCAACCTTTTTGTCTCAAGATCTACTTTTCAAGTATCAAACTTTGAGGTCCACCAGTGTCAAGATTGCACACCCCAAAGATTGTTTCGAGCCTGTAGTTTAAAAAAAAATCCCTGTTGTCACACAACCATCAGAAATCACAAAACCGCTCTTTCTCAAACACACACGGGCCAATTCCTCCCTCTCAAACACAGAGACAAATTCTTCATACTCTTTCAAACATACACACAGAGACAAATTTCTCATACTCTCAATAACACAGGCACACAGAGACAAATTCCTCATACTCTCAGTAACACAAGCACACAGAGACAAATTCCTCATACTCTCAAGAACAGACACACAGAGACAAATTCCTCATACTCTCAAGAACACAGACACACAGAGACAAATTCCTCTCAAACGCACATGCACACAGAGACAAATTTCTCTCTCTAAAACACATGTAGAGACCAATTTTCTCACTCTCAAGCCCGCACAAGGAGGGACCAATTGAAAACAGGCTTAACAATGTGCTCTCATCTCAGACTCCAAAAATTTTCTATAATACTAGAAAAAGCTGCTAGATTGTCACTTTAAAAAATAGTACAGGGCCCGAATACTTGCTAAAAAAATAGCGTCAAAGTCGCCAAGTTGGAAACACTGAATACCTTGTCATTTCATTTTTCCCCCCATACACCTAGCGGTCGACCTACCAGTCCATGTGCTATCAGTAAAGGACTGGTTGGGCACCCCTGAACTAGTCAGTAGCACAAAGGAAAAGGCCTGGAGATAGCAGAGATGAATATACAGAGAGTAATCATGGATGTACCAGATCAGTAATGAGGATGTCAGAGAAACACTCCATGTTGGACATTTTGAAGCAAATACAAAATCCTTTCTAGAACATCATTGTGAACCAACATGGATCTTACATGAAGCAAAACTACATGACCTGAAACATCGGATCTTTGATTCTCAACTGATCAGTCAAACTTGAATACCTCACACCACAAGCTGCATATTTCTCATAGTAATTTTAATTTTAAAACCCTCAATACAAAAGTTTAAGTTAATTACTTTTTTTTAGCAGACACAAACAGCTTCTAGTTTTAACAAACCAAATAATATACAGTCTATTTTTTTCTTTTTTTACAAATGTCTCCTGAAGAGGTGCATATCAGGTTGTTCAGTGGATTCTTTTTTTTTTTTTTTCATTTTAATGTTCAGCCAGTTTCTAAAGAACATCCTGAAAAACTTCCACTAGGTATAGAGTTGGTGTCCATCAAACAAAGAAGTGGTCTAGATAGCAATATTGTTTCTTTAAGATCCACATACAGGCTCAAAGTCTTTTTACAGTACAGATAAAAATAATAAAAACTTTGAGGCCCCATGACTCCTGCCCAGATAAAATTGATAAAACATCTTGTCTCTCTTGGTAAGAACTTCCAAAAGTTGGTTTTAATACAAGGATAATCTGGCAAACAAAGACCTGCATGTTGAAATTAAGCTAAACACATCTCCTTTACAAATGATAAAATGACCAAAAAGAAAAAACATTGGAAAAAAACAAAACAATTTTTAAATGTGTCAAATACAAAGTTTTACCGAAAGGCATTTTGTTTATTTTACTAAACCAAGACAGAAAAACCTTTTATCAAACAGGTGCTCACTTAACAAATTTAAGCTGACTCAAGCACCATTTTAATAAATAATTTTAGAGGAAAATAAACACACACACACACACACACACCTTTGGGCGGGCCCACAGCAGGCTTATACACATTCTTTCACATCAGGGTTTAAAAATTGAGAAAAAAAAGTTGTTTTTGTTAATTGTTGCACAAAAAAAATCTTTCATACGATGGAACTGGAGTTTGTTTTTTTAATTAAGTAGACATTTAAATACAGATGATAAACATTTTAAAAGACAGAACTTCAGCAGATCCACCATGTGATTTTAAAACAGATTAAAAGTAAAACTCCCCATGGCTGGTACGAAGAGGTGAAATATGTCTCAGAACAAAAGAAAACATTTTGTCTGGTTTAGACTGAACTTATTAGAAAAACTCCACTGTCCTCACTGTTCCTGAATGGAAGATTTTCCTTTATGATTAAAATATTTTGGTCCAAATCAAAGAAAAGATGAAAATGCGTCAAGACTGGTGGTGAAAAGGACGTTAGAAAACCCAAACGTAATTTAAAAGTGCAAAATTAATAAACTCCTTTCATCTCTTAGCCTCAGTCGGAAGTGTGGGGTTGGGACTATGAAGATATTTTTTTCTGTCTGGTGGGAGAGATCAATTGTCCTTTTGTACATGAGCCCCAGCAAGGAAGCTACGTCCCCCTACCACCTATTAAAACCTTGCCCTCCTCCATGTCCTCCTCTGTGCAAACCGCTATTGGGACCCGAGGGATTAAAGTAGCCCTGTAGGAAGTTACTTCCGGCTGGTTGTAAGTTCCATGCAAAATGCGCTTCCCGTAAAGTTGCAAAGAAAGGTGCAGAATCCATTACTACCCTTCCAACAGAAGGAACAGGGTTCATTAGGTGACCGGGCGAGAAGCCTTGACTATATAAATGGGCTACAGGTGGCAACGGGAGGAGGCCGTTGGGAAGCTGAAGGTAAGGAGGCATTTGGGGCGGTTTCTCGTGCGGGTTTTGCAGCTGTGAGATTGGGTTGGGATCCAGATGGAAGGATTGGTTGCTCTTAGTGGATTGCTGTTCTACGATGGTTGTTTTGCCAGTTAAGCTGCTCCTGGATGGAAACGGTTTGTCTGATCTTTGTGACTGATCCAGACGAATCTGACTGCAAAAGAAAAAACAAACAGAAAGCGTATAAGGAATGACAAACGGCAAAATTAACATGCTGATTGAGAAAAACTGTGAAGCTTCATTTTCACATCGTCCCCTTCGGACCATGTGATGCTTAAGTCCTTCAGTACTTCTAATTGGTTTAATGGAATGTACACGTTGTATTAACTCAAAGTTAATGCATTATGTGTTTTTAGTTCCCAAAGTGAGAAAGGCTTCCTTTGCTGGTTGAAGAGGACGTGGCTCTGAATCCTCTAAACATCTACCAAGTCAGAAAGACAATAACATGTGCTGCCAGAACAAATTTTTGGTTAAATACTGTATTTTTCGGACTATAAGTCGCAGTTTTTTTTTCATAGTTTGGTCGGGGGTGCGACTTATAAGAGGAATTATTAACACATTTTACTATCATTTCACGTCATTTTCACAATATACCGCAAACTATTTTCATACTTAACCGCAGGAGGGCACTCTAGTTTTAATGTAGCCGGTAACATAAAAACAACTGCAAAGTAAAAAAATTGACAAAAAATTATTTTCCGCGGATTACAAGCTAAAAATAGTGTTAAATGCAGCTGAAAACGGCAATCAAGCAGCAGAAAGAACGTTTTTAGTTAGTGAGAAACTTGTAAGGGACTGGTAAAAAGCGGAGGTTACTCTAACTGGAATGAAGAAAACAAAAAAAGCTCATTTAAAAAGCTTTTTAAAATTTAGCTTCAAAAACCTAAGACTAAAACCCAAGTGGCCACAGTTAAAGGAACGAGTTCATTCAAGGGTGTTAGAACAACGTGCTGCAGGGAGAGTTGTGGACAGATAAAGAAATGCTGAAGTCATGGCTTACAAAGTGCTACGCTAAGTGTCAGGATGACTTCTTTAGAGCACGCAATGCTCCAGTTTTGATGGCTAGAATGTGCACAGAGCGCACATCACACCACCGTTCATAACTGAATTAAGAATTTTCAACTCCATACCTGCCATCATTCCTGGAAGTTTAACCAAAATAGCCCAGCCACTTGATATTTCCGTGATTAGGAGATTTCAGGGAGTCTAGCGTAATCTGCGAGAGCAGTGAATAAAGGATGGAGAATATGTCGTGCAACTTTCCTGGAAGTCATTCGTTGGATCGACAAATGCACGTTCTCAGTTTATGCGTCATGTGATGGTAGTATACCGCGTTGCCTGTTGTTCTCCATTTTATTTACTTTTGAAAATGCCTTTCAGAGAAACATATCTGGTTTTGGTGTTGAATTTTATCAAATACATTTTCCCAAAAATGCGACTTATACTCCAGTACGACTTATATATACTATTCATACTTTTGTGCATTTTTTGTCTGGTGCGACTTCTCAGGTGCAACTTGTAGTCCGAAAAATATGGTAAATTTATTTTTTTTTTAAGGTTCTTTATGTTTACTATTTGATAGATGTAAGATTTTTAAGTCTTTTTAAAGAAGGGCATTAAAAATAAACTACTACATATTTATGGGAATCTCACAGCGAGAAAAACAAACATATGTGTCTGGTTTTTATCTTGGAAAATTTTAAGTTCTCGTTTTTTTCTCAGCTCAATGTATCAGGGACTCTTTTAAAAAAAACTAATGAGCACTCTGTGGTCGTGTTGAACACAAAGTTCAATAAAAAACAGGATTATTCAGTAAAAATAATTTCATATCGACACAAAAAGAAACAACTGACAACATTTTTTTTATATCCAAAAAGGAAAGAAGAAAGAGAAGAGTTGTTCTGTGATGCGACAAACCCTAACGTTTTGTCTTGGGTGGCAGGATCGTCTTCTTTAGCCCCCTGAGATGTCTTTGGGCTTTCCTTCTGCACGTCACTTCTGGTTTCTTCTCTCGATCTTGTCGACCTGATCCAGTTGTTCTCACATATCTCGTTGTCGTTCGAAAACAATTCTTCTAAACACTTTGAGACTTCTTTTGCTGAGAGTTTCAGCGGGTTTGAAATGGAGTTCGGAAACTTCTCCAGAGAAGGTTTTGTATGAAGACCAACTGGTCCAGAGAGGTTAACTGAAGTGGGTCCTGCTCTCAACCTCATCTGCAAGTCCTCCTGGATTTGCTGTTGCTCTTTCTGTCGTTCAGCTTTAAGATGTTTGATTGCCTTCTGCAGGAATTCCATGTCTCTACAAGTTGCTGGCGGCAACCCATCTTCATTGTGAGCGTCCGGGACGCGCTGGTCTCGGGCGGGAGCAGGGGATCCAAGGAGTGAAGGAGAGGAAACATGTTGTAGACTGGAAGAAACGGTATGGATTGTAACTGGGTCGTAGAGTGCAGTGGTGTTGTAATCAGGCTTGTCGCTGTGTCCTAAGGACGGATAAAAGGACCGAAGTGAACAAACGGAACACAAAAAATTGTCAAAAAGGATGAGAATAAAATACTCTAGTTTGAGAAGTGAATCATCACTTGATTTTACCATGTCTTTATTTATCTGAAGTAAAATAACTCAGATTATATCATAAATAGTCTGAATGAATACTTCATTCTGATTGGCTGCAGGGTGTTCATTATTTTCAGGTAATGCACATCTATGAAAAACAGTTCCGGTGAAATAACCTCAGCTTTCTATAATATTGCACCTGTCTAAATGCAGCTGGTAACCATAACAACTGAAGTTCATGACATCAGGATAAGTTATTTCAGTTATTTATAACAAAAGTAAAAACATAGAAAAATAAGAGTGATTTTTTTTGGTTGCATTTAACACTTTTGGAGTTTTTATAATAAAAATAATCTTAGAAACTATCTGCAAACTTTCTTTCTTTGAAACAAAATTTCGCATAATCTTTTGGACGAAAATAAGCAGCACGAAAAGAAGAGCCCTTTCATTTGAAACTACTTTTTGTTCACTTTAGTGACATTAAGTATTTGTCACGTTGATGTTTCTTGGCTGCAGATAACGTGCACCTTCATTATTCTTCATCATCGCTTCTTATGAGAAAATAAACCTTGCAATAGAATAATTAGTATTGATAACGCTGATCAATAGTTTAAATGTCCACTGTTTTAAACTAATGGATGACACACAAGTGTTTGCATTGAACGGTTACTCCCGCAACATCATTTTGGAAGATTAACATTTCATCAAGCATTGTTCCTCACCTAAAGATAAAGCACACCTTTTGTCTTTTTTTAAATTGTAAAACTAAACCTTTTTTTTTTTTATCTCTACTGCTTATTTGTTATCAAATCATTTATGTCAGGAGTGTCCAACTCCAGTCAGGTTTTCCACTGGTTCCTGGTTTAATACAGCTAATACATAAAGTGAAATCAATAGCCAGTAAAATTAGGCACAATGACTCAATGGCCTAAGACCAGGTGTGTAGATGCAACAACACATGGAAAACCTTCAGGACACCTACCCTCCAGGACTGGAGTTGGACAGCTGGTGTCCTGACGAGATATGCAATCATCGAGATCTGCGACATTGCGTCTCTGCGCATTCCCAGAATGCTCCCTCTCCCATCCAGATAATCTAACCATCAAGATCTGCGATCTGCTATACTTCTATTGGAATTAGCGTTAGGGTTAGTTTTTGGGACTCCGATCTATCAAGACCTGCCACTGGTCGCAGATCTCGACAGAACACCGTGATCTATGTCTATGCGTTCACAACCTGGAACCTTTGCCTAAGTACTACCTACGCCTCCCACACATCACAATCCAACAAACATTGAGCTAATCAGATTGTTCTGATCTTGTGTGAATCCCCACAGCTGGGATGTGAACTGTTTTTGTCCCAATAGTTAAATCAATAGATACATTCTTTATGTCTTTTTTAAAGTTAAATTCAAAAGTCTGGATATAGTTTTTTGTTTTCAGTAACAACTAAAACTAATCTGAACTTTGGTAAAAATCTAACCAAATAGCACACACTAGGCAAACACAGCGTGGTTTTATTGGCAGGAAAAAATTGTATTTTAGAGATTGTAGCGGATTGTCTCTGGGACATCGGTGATACACTGCTGATTTAAAATCTGGAATATAGTAAGTAAAATTCAGAAGTTAATTTGAGTTTACTAGCACTTGTCGAGTGAATGAAGTTACTAAAACAGCAGGAGGTCAACAAAATTTTATCTTTTTGTTCCTAATCTAACTTTTTTTTATATCCCTAATTTAACTGAAGAACTGTGGTTTACACATGAACACAAAATAATGTAAAAAAAAAAAGTAATGTAAATAATGTAGAAAAAAAAAAGGTGCATTCAGAATGGATTGTTTTTTTTTTTTTTAAATCTAGAAATAATGTTTTTAATTGTGTTCTCAAATGAACTAAAGAAATTTGTTTGTTTAAACCACTAACCTCGGGGAGCCAGCAGATCATCCACAAGCAACAGCTTGTCCTTGATGTTGTGGTAACCAATCACTTTAGTGAAGTTGTTCAAAAATTCATCAATCTTGGTGAGGATGATGCCCCTCTTGGAAAAAATAGGAAATGCCTCGTAGGAATGCTCTGAAACAGAACACGGTTAAGAAAAAAAAAAAAAATCAGAAAAAAACAAGTTTGCTGTTTTATTTCTTATTTGACATTATTTCAAAATAAAATATAATTTATTTATGACCATAAGAAGATTATAATTTGACTATGATATAAGCTTCTTTTATTCATTTCTAACTCGAGGTGGCGTTTAAAATGCGTGTTCACACACACACACACACACACACACACACACACACACACACACACACACACACACACACACACACACACACATTAACCTAACATGCATTTTTTTGGAGAGTGGCTGAAAACCCACACATACAGAAGGAAGAACATGCAAACTCCACACAGAGAGACCAGTGTGTCAAGCCTCGGGTTTGGGACTCTAACCCTAACCTTCTTGCCGTGAGGCCACTATGCTAACCACTGCACCACCGTGCAGCCCGGGTTTGCATATTTACAAGATAATCTCATGTTTAGGAGAACCATTTTGACATCTTGTTGACATCCAGTTTTTAGAACGCCAGCTTGTTTAAAAAGCAAAACAAACAAAAAAACAGCAGCAGCAATTGCGCCACTTATTTCCAATTTGCAGCATTTCGGTCACAGTTAGCACAATTTTTTGCATGTGAACCTGCTGTAAATGTAATTTAAAATGGAACTATAAAAAACAAACTGGGTTGCATTAGGGAAACAAAAAAGCATGAGAAATAACTCAATCAGATCCAGACCAGAAAATTAAGAGCACCTCTGTCCAAACATGTCTTTATAATAATTCCTGTCATGCAAGTACGCACCACTTAGAAATACTGTATGCCGGAACTGGGTGTACTGAGATTGCAGGTTGAGAAGACAGTTGAGGTCAGGAGACTGAGATATCTTGTCGCAGTAATGATAAGGAAGAAAGTCTACAATCTGCTTTCTTTGATAGACCATCAGCAAATCCAACAAGTTCGCTGCATCTGTACAAAACCTGAAAAACAATCAAATTTAGAGGAGCGTCAGAGCTTTCATTCATACGCCTACACAAACAGGTTAGTGATAAGGTGACGGCAGAAATATATCGTAGCTGGTCAGGACTTGTAATGTGATTTTATCCTGCATGTTCAATATGAGTAAAAATCTCTCCTGAGTTTTTAGAAGCTTTTCCTCACTTGTTCGGAAATGTGTAAATACTTCGCAGTTGCTTTTTTCAACAAAAACAATTTGACATTATTGACAAATGGTATAACGTTACAGTTATGAGGACAAAAAAACTAACAAAATAGAAGATAAAAAAATTCAACAACTTAGTTGGCTGAATTCTAAATCCCATTATAGAAGAAGATTCCTTACCTGGCCTTTACTTTTAATTTTCTGTATGTTTTGTTGTGAATTTTCCACTTCCAAACACTTCCAGGACAAGAGTGCTGTTCCAGGAGCTTTAGCAGAGCAATTAATTGATCTGCACATAAGGAAAAAGTTACTTTCAGAAATAATTTTTAATCACTTTCTTAATCCTTCTCTTTCTCGCGGCGTGATTGAAAATTTCTTTTAAAAAAATTATTGTACAGCTTCGGTTTGAAAAAAACTGAGATTTAGTGACCATGCCTCACCTAGAGGGACTACATCCAGGCTGAGCACCAGTTCATCAGAGACGATGCAGCCTCCGGAAACAAAAAGCTCAAGGCAGCTGCTGTTTTTTATGTCGTCTGCTGAATCGATGCCGGCAAACACCACCCCAGGGTGTCGTTTCAGAGACATCAGCGCCGGGATCTGACGGACACACACTTTCGTTATTCATTTTCTTTGTAGTTTTTTCCAGCAAGATTGTACAATAAATAGATATTCATTACAAAAAAAACCCCAGTTAATTCCTCTCCACGTCATCCTTATTATTTCAAGCAAAATAAATTACAGACTGCCAAATTAAGTGGGTTTTAATAATAATACTTTGTTAAACATAAACCAAATGTCTGCATAAAAAAACAAATCATGTTAGGATTTAGGACTTAAAGCAAGCAATACTTACATTCTTTTCTTTTAGTTTGGTGTCTTACGTTTTTGACCCCGGCAAAGGAAATAGTGATGTGTTTAAAAGTGTAGTTCAACTTTACTTTCAAATCATACTTTCCTTAATTTATCACAAATCGATTTACAAATCGATCTACGTTCCAACCCTCACCTCTGGTCACCAGCTGTGAGTGGTGACCGAAAGAATGAGATCATGGAAACAAGCGGCCGAAATGAGCTTCCTCCACAGGGTGGCTGGGCTCTCACTCAGAGATCAGGTGAGGAGCACTGCCTTGTGAAAGGAGCTCGGTGTCGAGCCGCTCCTCCTCCAGGTTGAGAGAAGCAAGATGGGGTTGTTCCGGCATCTGGTCAGGATGCCCCCCAAGCGCCTCGCAGGTGAGATGTTCCAGGAACGTCCCAAACAGGAGGAGGCCAAAAGGCAGACCCGGACTCGAGGTGTTGTACTGAAACATAATTTACAACAAACAGCAGAAAGGGGAGATATGAAATACCTTGTGTATGTGTTTATGTATGTCTTTATTCTTAATAATGACCAGGAGTCCGTTCTCAGTGTTTTCTTGGTTTATAAAATCCAGAGGACTGAGCTCCTTCTTTCCCAGTTTCAGCAGACTTTGCTGTAAAAAAGAAAAGCAAAAAAATCCAGTCATTGGGTGCTAATGTAATTTTACAATCCAGTTTTTTATATATATTACCAGCTTTGTTAATCAATTTAAGTTTATTTCTTTTAGAGGAAGTGAAACAGAATGAATATATCTGAGCTTTTTTCAGAAAATTTCTCAATTCTGATTGAAAAAAAAAGTACCATATTTATCTTTATGTGCTAAGAGATAAAAAAAAGTATTAAGCTGCAAAAACACAAATACCCACTGCCTTTAAGTTATTTTATATACTTGTTTGGGAATCTTTCCGTTTTATTTACTTGCTGTGACATTACCGTAATCTCTTGGTAGTCATGGTCTCCCGGCTCTTCCTGATGCACGTAGAACTGTAGTGACTTTTTGTTGATGTCTTTCATAATCTCGGCCAGATTTTGAAACAAATCTGGCTCGAGCTGGTTAATCACTGAGTTTAGTTCATTGACTGATGGAGCTGCCGAGGCACTGGTGTTGAGGACAGATACTGAAGTCGAACTGGAAACCGGTTTTAAGAGATAGGGAAACTCTGGCACAGACAAAGTGGAGTTTGCACTTTCATCCTCAGCAGCTGCAGGACAGAGCGCAGTCTTCAGAAAGCTCTCATCTCGTGTTTGTATGGTGTTTGGATAATCTGCTCCGCCGTTCTTTGAGCCACTGGGATGGTTGTTGACAAAATCTGGCGCAGAGGTAGAAATAGTTGGTGTGGCATGTGATGCAGAGGTACTCTGTCTTGTAACAGTACGTCTCCACACTTCAGCTTCACAATCCAATGCACCATTCGTGGTGAGCATCTGCTCAATATGGAGAGACTTGTCCTCCGTACTTGTGACTGAGTTTGCTGCTCTTACTTGTGCCACAAAATAACTCACTCTGTTCGCCAGAGAAGTCTCATTGTTGTGCTTTCTGGCCTCCTTTTGCTCGTCCAAGTTGGTTGTATAATCTTTCACCATTGTCTTAAGGTTGTTCTTCAGTGCACTGACATAGTTTTGAATTAAAGGGCATGATCTATCCACATATATATTTTCAGATAATTGAGATATTTTGGGCATAGATGTGTTCCTATCTATGATGAAGCAAGGTTGTGGAGCGGTGAGGTAGGGCATGCCCTCCTTCTCTAGCATGAGCCGAAGCGCAGAGGAAAAGTCTTTTATGTGTTTGTCAATAATGCTGTCAATGCGTCTGGAAGGAGAAAGTTCAACCCTTTCATCCATTTCTACCATCATTTTCGGTTTGCAAACAACTGTTGGCTTCATTTCCTTCGTCTGGTTCGCCTCTGAGTCAGGCTGGTTGTTGTGCTGGTTCTGTCCTTTCTCAGATGCCGAGTATTTTGTTTCTTTTTCTGAACTGTTATCCTTCATCTCTTCTTTGATCTCTTGCTTCAACTTTAGCTTTTCCTTTTTCCCACTAATCTCTGTGTGTGATGGCTGGAGTATGGTTGACCTCTCTAAAACAGTAGTGTGGTCTGAAGAGATGGGCTCAGCTGGAATATCTTGTTCTTTCTTCACTTCAATTTCACTCAGCGGACCTGAGGAAGACATGGCAATTAATCACTATAATGAAGAAAACAATAAAAAAAAGGCCTGCTGCTCAATCAAACATTATTCATAAGTGATTTCTTTAAAGTTAAAACTGTGAACAAAAAATATAAAAATTATCAGTTGTCAAGAAGCTGATTGATATCGATTTTTTCTCTCACAAGTTAAAACATCCAACAACACCTGAGTTAATCTCAGGTTACATAATGTTTGTTACCTGAGGCCTCCCTGTGGGCTGTGGAGGGACGCTGATGCTCGTTTGTTCCAATCTCGCTCTCATCATGGGACCTGTGCTGCAGGGACAGCAACGTTGAGGACGAAAGAGGCAGAGTAGCTGAAATGGGAGGACTGGATTTTGTGAAGGAGGCTAGGAAAGGACTGGGAATCGGGCACCGGTGAAATGTGGGCTCATGAGCTGAAGACTGGGTGACTGGACTGGGTTCGGGGGACTGGAAGGATGAGGGCGGAGGGATGGTCACAGAGAGTGAAGACAAGGAAGAAGGAGGTAAAGAGCGCTTGGGCGAGAGGGTGGGGTTCGTCTCAGAAGGATTGGTTGCTATAGCGGTGCTTGTTTCCATGGCAATGTGCTGAAAGCGAGGATCCAGGGGGGTGCTCTCTTTGTGAGAGAACCATTTTACATCCCCACCTGCAAAACCCAAAATAAAAAAAAAAAACATTTAGTCAATATGCTTAACATCTGAAATTTGGAGCTTTTTTTTATAAATTATACTTTACAATATAATATTTATTTGATCTTTTAGTTGGTTGTACAAATAAAATAAAAGTATTTGAAAAAAAAGAAGCAGATAAGCCTTTAATTTGGTTGACTGAATCGGCAAAAACACCTGTAATTGGGATGAGGAACCATGGCATAGGCTCCTCTACCTCCTCCTGTTCAGTAACTTCTACCCTTTTTTCCGGTCCTCCTCCTTTTACTTCTCTGCTTGCTGCTCCGAGCTGATTCTGGTCACCACCATGGGAACTGGGACTGAATCCTTCTAAACTGCTGACACTGCCTGTCGATCCCTCCTAAACCACAGACACACATATTTAAAAGTTTACAGATGCATTTAAACATAATCACTGAAAATTCCAGCCTCCTAACTTTTTTTGGGTTTTTTGTTAGTTTAAATTTAATTAGCATTTAACCATAGCATGCTCACTTGGAATCCATCTAATTCTCCAAAATACTAGTAACACTTTCTCCTATATATATGACTCATATGTACAATATAATATAAATCCATTACCTCAAGCTGATCTTGCAACCTCATGTCGACGTCACAATTAGGAAGCAAACCATACATTGAGGATATTCCATACATCTGATTATATTTCTTTGAATCTTCTTCTGCGTGATCGGGATCCTGATTGCAATCGTTGATAAGGCCTAAAGAAGGACAGGAATTAAACTACTGAAAACTTTATCTTACGGAGGAATATCTCTGCTCATTAGAAACTAACGAACCTTCCTTATGTCATTTTCAACTTTTCACAATTGTTTCTAAGCGCATTTACAAAAACTATGCTTCTTACATTGTGCAATTCTAAGAAGTTTTTCAATTCTAATCAGAATCAGAATATACTTTATTGATCCCACACAGGGGAAATTTGTGTGTCACAGCAACAACTTCCTATCTGCTAAGTGAGTCGTTGTAGAGCCCGATCACGTACGGAAAGAAAGACCTCCGGTAACGAGATGTTCTCGAGCAGAGCTGTCTGAGCCTCTTGGAGAAGCAGTTCCGTTGTTCGTCCAGGAGTGGGTAGAGGGGATGGTCATGGTTTTCCATGATGGACAAAAGTTTGTTCAGTGACCTCCTCTCTACCACTGCCTCAAGTGAGTCCTGTTTGCTGCCAATGACAGAGCCAGCCAGTCTGATTAGTTTATTCAGTCTGTTGGTGTCACTGGCTGCGATGCTGCTCCCCCAGCAGATGACAGAGAAGAACAAGGTGCTGGCCACCACAGACTGGTAGAAGGTCTCCAGGATCTTGCCGCACACATTGAAGGACCTCAGCTTCCTTAGAAAGTAAAGTCGGCTGCAAGTCTTCTTGTACACAGCAGTACTGTTGCTCCTCCAGCTCAGTCTACTGTCGATGGTCACTCCAAGGTATTTGTACTCCTCAACCACCTCCACATCTCTACCCAGAATGCAGAGCGGCTGCAAAGCAGTCCTCCTCCTCTTCCGGAAGTCAATCACCATCTCCCTGGTCTTGTCCACATTGAGGAGCAGGTGATTCTCTCCCGCCCACACCACAAATCCATCCACCACCCTCCTGTACTCCTCCTCCTGCCCACCACTTATACACCCTACAACTGCAGAGTCATCAGAGAATTTCTGTAGGTGGCATGAATCGGAGTTGTGCTGGAAGTCTGAAGTGTACAATGTGAAGAGGAATGGAGAGAGCACCGTGCCCTGTGGGGCTCCCACACCACTTAAAACCACATCAGACCGGACTTTGCCCAGCCGGACGAACTGTGGCCTGTCTGTCAATTCTAAGAAGTTTTTGCTAATTTTCTGGTGTGAATCCAAACACTGGAAAGCAAACTGTCATTTTAAGAGTTCCTCAAATAATTTTGTCATATAGCCATTCACAATAGACGTGCCGTATTTATTGACTCAGGTATTTAGAACCAAATACGCATCTCCTACAACTGGAGCGATTTAGTGGTGCTAAGAGGAGCGAGAAAACCCAAAGTGGAGAGCACACAACAGAGAGACTTGCTAGACTCTAGGTCCAGTAACAGGAGTAACAGGAAGTAACAGGAGTAATTCCTGGAGTTGTGGTCAGTGGAATGGAGTACCGCTCCGAAAAGAAAACCAAAAACCGGGCATTACTCAAACATGCAAGCATCTACAGTATCAGAAAACTCACTTGGGCACATTTATGAGGCACAAAAAGCTCCAATATAAAGGTAAAATAAAAGCTATGAAAAGTTAACTTCACAGGACTTGGGTTCTTTAATAGAGTGAGTGTTTGGTCACCTGTCAGCTCTTTGGTAATTTTTGGAGCTAGTTCAGACCCATCTTCTGTCAGAATTCCATTCTCCAATCCCAAAATGTCCATCAAAGATTCAAACGTAACGGCAGCTGAGGACGCACTGCTTTCTTCCGCTGGGAACAAGAATTGGAAAGAAAAATAAAAAGGTTGAAGAATACTTACGTCACTGACCAATAACACAACCCTTATTGACCCCTAAAACTGCCTTGATAGACCACGTACAGCTCTGACTAAAAGCATGTAATTGATGAAAATAAAGATGATATATGGAATAACCTGATTAAACAGATGATGGAATAGCCTGCTTATTCGTCTTGTGCATCGGGTATAAGTATCACCAAACCTAATGCAAGACTACAAAACCAAACTGCATGACCACCAGGAATAGCTTGTACAGTAGGAAGAAGTGCTCTTTATCTGCTTTTCTTTCTCACTTGTAAATCAGTGCGCAACACTCACCGGTGTTTTTTATTTCTCTCTCTCTTTGGCATGTTTAAGTGTTATTGGTATAAAAAAAGCTCCCACCCAGTAATAAAATAACCAAAGCCTACTTGGGCAAAGTAAAGACAGTTTTCACATTGTCAAAAAAAACGTCTGACAGATTAGGCTAAGAATCTTGTAGCATTGATTGTGTCTACACGAGGACCCGCAACATCAAAAACCTTCAATAAAGTTAAATTAGCTATAATCTGACTTGGAATCTTACTGTGCATCCTGTGTCCCTGCGAAGATTTCAGGTACTTAATAGCTCTTTCCGCTGTAACCTGTTCCATCTTTCTTTTCCTCCTTGTCATTTTCAATCCTTCACTTTGGTCCTTCCTCACATCATTTTCTGCATTCCTCTTACACGTCAGTATCAGGTCCAAAACTGACTGCATCTGATTCAAAACAAATAATATAAATCAAGATACATGAGTAAATAATGACAAAAAGAAGTGTTTATCGTGTTCATAAAACTGTATCATTCCTGTCACCTGTTCCATAGCTGTTTCTTCATCTTTCTTGTTGCTTGCTGCCTCATTCCCATACCCAGCTGAATCATTCTGCCAGCTGTTTTTGTCCTCTGATACTTGTGGCTGAACAAAGGGACAGTAAGTTTCCAACAATTCCGTAGCCAGAGCCACAGACAGAAGATAGGACATAGGGTTGTACAGGTATGAGCGCAAGTTGCCTTCCTTGTTAGTCTGTTGCTGTTTGGGAAGAGGATACGACCGCGGCCTCTTGTCTGCTTTCAGGTCGTATTTAGGAATTTGATACTTTTGAACCTAGAAAAGAGTCATATAATGTGTTCCAGTTCATACCAAAGGAAAAAAAAAAAAGAACATTTTATGAAAGATAGCAGACATACGGTGCCATCAGTCAAGCCAGTGAAGTATTCCCGCGTCTGTAGCTCGACTTCAAGAGAGAGCTTAGGAGGAGAGTTGGCTCGGGCTTTGACCAGAGCGTGGTGCAACGTGGGGATAAACTCAACCACCTGCGAGAATGCTGAAACATGCTGCGATGCTGCCAAATCGCGGGAAGGCGGTGTATATGTTCGTCCTACAACAATAAACAAGACACTTATTGACCATTTTATACTAAATGTCATTCTCTTATTTTCCAATACGTTTCACGCATCAACAAACAATAGCAAGAAATCTAAACCATCACCAAGTTACTTACTGTATTTGGCCATATCTCTGGTTTCTGGGAAAACAAACAAGGCCTGGAGATACCTTTTAAAGCCTTCTTTCCAATCTAAAAAAAAAAACAAAAAACCAAATCATTGTAATTTCTATTTCTACTGTTTCCTATCGCTGCAAAGTTTTACCAATTCAATACACTTAAATCTCAAACAAGCAGCCAAACTTGTTTAAATGAATAAAGTTGAAGGGATTTGTTTTTTTATTATTTAAACATTTTTCTAACTTGTCCTTTCTTTTATTGCATTACAATGTGCATACTATATAACTATTTTGAAAAAAGGAGTAAACATTATAAATGAAAAAATATGTAATCTGAATCAAAAGATCAATAGCAGTATATTTTCTATATATCAAGGGGGAGGCATAGCTCAGTGGGAAAATTGCCATATTTGAACCGAAGAGTTGCTGGTTCAAATCCTGCTGAGCTCATGCCTCAGTGTCTCTAAAGCAGACACCTAATCCCCTAGTTGCTCCCACCATTGGCGCAGTGATTGGCTGGCTGGCTGTCTGCCTGCCTGCTGTGGTGCAATGCAGCACAGGAATTTCTCCATGAGGGATCAATATAGTATGAAAAGTAAAAAAATAAATACATAGCATTTACATACATTTACATGTGCTAAAATCTGTGTGATCAAGACAGATCCATATACCTATCTATACTTAGAAATAAATCAATATATTTTTGTGCAACTGTATGCACATAACATTCCTGTTTGGTGCTTTTTCATACCAGTAGGGGTTGTCATCTGAACTCTAGAGAGCAGGAATAGAAACCCTCTATCTGGGAGGGTAGTCACCAGAACCTGTAACAAAAATAAAAACAAACATTTTGAGACATGTAAGTTCCTCATTCCCATAAAAAAAAGCTACATAACACACATACAGTACCATTCAAAAACCCTGTAGAAGACACCTTTTTGTTTATGAAAATACCCTTAAAAATTATTTCAAACAAAGATCATCCCCAAGGTTCATCCAAGTTAAGATATTTTCCATCTACAGCTATCCAGAAGCTATGAAATGGCCTGAAGCCTTTATTCAGTACACAAGATTTGTTCACTTTTATGATCGTACATTCTTGTGAAACTAAATATTTACGGTATAAAATAATTCAATTCTCAATTCAATTTATTTAATTAGACATTTGTGAACACAAGAAGAACATTAAAAAATAACTACAAATAAAATACACAAAGTCTGAAAAGGAATAGGCAGAAGCAAAGGCTTATTATAGCGCCCTGACTCTAACATATCATTTAAAATGTTATTCTTAACTTACCACCGTCTTTTTTTCGAGTTCTTGCAGGAGTTCTGTCACACTGGTTGTCGTGCGATTGTTGTCAATCACCTCCAGCAGACGACAGTAATGGTCACGAATCAAAACTACGCAAACAAAAAACATAGAGTCACGCTAAACCTCTGGTATCATACAAATCTGAGAGTTTAATACAGTTAGGAAGAGTTGTGAATAAATGTAATTATATTTCTAATTAAATGACAAACTGGTGAACTTTCAAGCCAAGATACTTTTTTAATTTAAGAAAATCTTGAGAAACACCACCAACCAAAAGGTGTACTTAGCATGTCCACTTCAGAAATACATCTGGAACCGCAAAAGCCACAACATAGTGCTCTATAACTTCAAACTTTGTGAGGGATTGAGCACACATGCTACGAAGGAGTGAAGAAGAGTGGGTTGCTATGGTTACTGTGAACAACTTATGAGGCAAACTTTTCACAGGACAGCCATGACTGGCTTTAAGTAAAATGACAAATTTTCAAAGTGAAAACAATAAATAAATATGTTTTAATCTATTTTTTCCTGGACACAATCACCATGAGGTCGACAAAAACAATCATTGGGAGCTACAGGTAGATTGTGATCGACATATAAGTCAAATAGGATCATTTTCCACAGCACAACTGACAATCTCTCGCTGCAGCACATCAGTTAGAAAGCACTGATCTGTAATTGGCTTACCCTCTTGGCTGCTTTTGTAACAGTTGTAGGAGAACACGTCAGGGTGTAGAAGCTTCATCGCTTGATCAAGCGTAATCGCATATTCCATTTGCAAGTTTGCTGGTCTGATGGAGAAACATAGAAGCATACAAATATAATCATTTTAAATGCAAAGGTTTATCTTGATCATTTTTACATTAATCATTACATGTTTTATTATTTTTCATTATCCTTCTTGTATATACACTGTCTGTTTCGTTCTTTCTTGTTTGCTGCTGTAACACAAATTTCCCACGTGTGGGATCAATAAAGTAATTATAATTACAATTAATGAACCCACTTAAAAAGAAATCATTAGTCCAGTTTTGGTTTTCTTAATCTAAGTGAAAAAGCCTAAATTCCTACCTACTGCTATTGAGACACTCATTTTTAAGATTTTTCCAATTATTTTTAATAATAATTGTTTTACTCACAGCTGATAAGGCAGAAAAGGACATGAAGTGGCACGAAATGAGACATGTATGAGAGCGTTGTTATTTTTCATCAACTCTCCCGTCCATACTATGAACTGGCTACCATCTGTAGGAAGAAAAAAAAAAAAAAAGATATTTCACATGTCTAAAATTTACAGCATGAGAATTTTTTAATAAAATATCTGATATGATCAAGTGACCAATGAAAGAGAGTAAAGTACGCATGCTCACCTTTTTCATTTTCCAATGTTGGACTTTTCGGCCTGTCCAGCAAAATGAGAGCATACAGACGTGTCACATTTAAAATACAGACAGCACTTTTGCTTGCAAAGACTGAGTTATTCTATTCAGAGTAGGTGGATTTTTGTGTACTTTACACCAACTTTTGTAATTTATCAATCTCTAGCCCAGGGTTTAGTTTTTTGTTTTTTTGTTTTTTTTATGAGTATTACAAGCCATTTTGTAATAATATGCTCAAAGTTCATTAAACAAAAAACCCTGCCACACAGTTACATTACAGCATTAACACCAACTCATTGTAAAAAAGAAAAAAAGAAATCAAAGCACTTTTAACAATAATAGTTCAAATAAAACAGTGCTTTTTATGCAATATTTCTGAGAATGTTTACTGATTATAATAGTTCTGTCGTGTCAAATTATTTTATACCTGGCAGGTCCTTGTGGATTGCTGAGAAGTGGAACATGTTTTTCTTTAACCCGAAAGCTGATGATTGCATGTGGGCACACATGCCGAGGCCTCTCTCGGAGCTCATCGAATATGTACTCATAAAAGTATTGCTGAGAAAAACAGATAAAATACATAAAAGTATGTATCAGTTTTGTTGCAAATGTTTAAATCTTGCTTGGACAGCATAAAATGCAGCAAGTATGAAGGTCTCATTGCAAGAAAGAAGTAAAATAATTGAAAAAATTTCCATCAATGAGAGGCATTAAAGTGAAGGAATGAGATTCCAAGAAAATGAGAAACATGGGTAATGTTACTCTTTTGGTCCGACTCTGAAGCATTTACACTGATGCTTATTAAAATATACTGTCCCTGTCGTAAAAATATATAAATAGATACTTGATTGTTAAAATTCTTAGAAAGACTGATGACCTGTTCAAGGTGCCTCTTGCCCAGTATTTGATGAATTGGAAACCAAATGGAATGAAAATTGTTAAAAAATTTAAACTATTTGTTTCATTTCAAGATCCAGCAGATGTGAGTAGTCTTACAGTTTTGCGGAAAGGATTTCTGTATATCGTCCTGTTTTATGTCTGTACAGACGTACTTACTTGTGTCAATTCAAAAGCACGGAAACAGGAGGGCGACTGTACTTTAACAGCGATTTTAGCAATATGGGTGTCAAAGCGAGGCGTCGGGTCCAGTATGCTCTTCATATTTATGTAGATGCTCTTTACTTTTCCCTGTAACCAAAAACAGAAATTATTGTGTAATCCAAGCAGTGTTTTATTCACTATAAAAATACAAAAATGAGTGTGCTATAGATGATTATTAAAGAAACACAAAGGAAAAAGTAGCACTAAAAAGTCTGACCAAAGTCAACCTGAGGGTATTCAACAACAATCTGCTATATTATTTTTTATTTATATCCAGTGGTGCACATAACCGATGCGCAAGTGTTAATGACACTTCAAAATTTATGCCACAAACCACATCAAACAGGCTTTTCGTACCGATATGGCAATAGATGTCACGCATTAGCACAAAAGGAACAAAACAAATATGTAGTTTAAATTAAAAATGTGAACGGAATGTTTTTTTCTTATTATGTAAAATGATGTAAAATTCAAATACACGGGTTAAAAAAAAGTTTTATGTCACACTGAGACACAGTAAAATACTCGAACCCTGTAAAATACTGTGTCAAGTTACACCGGTGAAACCCAAACAATATACATTCTAGTTTTTTTAACTCTCATTTGAATTTGTTCTATTTTTTTTTGTACCACTAAAAGCAGCAGTAGGAATTGTCTTCAATAATATCAAGATGACAGACCATTTGCGGATTTCTTCAGTTTTTAAATCCACATATAACACTATGAACTCCTGATCTGCATCCACATATTTAGAAAACAGACTTATGTTTAAAAAGATGAACTGAAATCTTTGCATTTAGTCGATATTCCAGCTAAATAAAAATTTTCATTTTTAGAAACTTCTCTTTGTTTAGAATAAAACATCTGCAATCTGATCATTTGCTTTTGCTAGTTTGCTTTTGGTGCCATTTTGGTCACTTTTGGAACAGTTTTTACGTGACAATAGGGTATACGTGTAATTTTTCAAACGAACTATAGAGAACATACCGGGTAATGTTGGGGGGAAATAAAAAGTCATGATAAATTAAAGCCTGAATTCAGACCCTGGTAAAAGAAAATAGATGTTTCTATGGTGTTTCTTATTGCAGGTGTAATACATTAAACAATGACTGCTGTGTAAAAAATTCTTTACCCCCACTAGAGTGTCATCTGAATGACAGTCTGCTTCTGTGTCACGCTTCTTAATCTTTAAAACGAAAGCAAACATTGGCAGTATTTACCTTCATCACTTTAAAAATGACAATATCCCCAGTGGTTCCAGAAGTGAAGGGGTTGACTTGGAGAACATCAGAATACCTGGAGAGATACACACCTGGAGACAAACACAAACATAAGCGAGAGTGCAAGCAATTTTAACTTCACACCAATCTCCATCTGCACATATATGGCAGAACAGTTGAACACATACCGCTGTACATCATGTTTGAAAGGTGCTGTATTACCTTTATTGGGGTCTCCCAGTGAAGTCATATTGCTGTGACCCAACATCACCCCGTTTTCACAAACAGAAGTAAGCTGGGTTGATAAAATACAAACAAAAAATGTGAATTAAATGCATAAAAAAATTGTTCCCCTGATCCAGACAGTTCATTCAGACATAAATGATGACTTGGCATAAACCTGCATCGTATGGTCATGAAAAAATACAGTATAGGAAGAACTAGTATTGGCTTGGTTGGTAATTTACAGGAAGATTCTTAAAAACATGGCAGATTTTCATGAGATGGTAATCTCACTCAACATTTCTGATTACAACAAATCACTAGCAGTGCACTAGCAGTAATCACCAGCAAAAAGATCACTCATTTTTATTCTGATGTGCATTATAATCATCTTTGTCTGGGAATGTCAAACACAGCTTATCAATGTATATGAATGCCAGAAAGTTAGGCACAGGCAATGCAAAAATGAAGTTAAAAATTCTGTATACACTGTATAAACTGAATATTTATTTCTATAACATTTGTAAACATCCCAGCAGAACGGTGTGCATTAATCTCACCTGTGTAGGACTAGCCATCATAAAACAAAATTTCTCCTCCAACTCCTTATCAGTCCTCCCATCCATTTTCATCTCCTTTTTCTTTTCCAAAAACTGAAACACACATAAAATTAATCAATCAGCAAACCGTTTTATGAGTTCTATAAAACTATCAAATGCACTCTAAGTAAAATCAGAGATATGAAAACAATATGGAATCAATGCTCCAGTCATTCATTCCTCACCTCGTTTTTTAGTTGCTCATTGTGGATGAACCGAGGATTGCTGTATGTAAAGCATGTAAAAGAGTTGGGGTCAAGGTAGCCATTTGTCAGGATTGTCTTCAAGTCTTGAAACTCTCTAGAGGTGCTGGAAATGTACTCGAACAGAGCTAAAAAGAAACAGAAAAGCCATAAATTCTAATCCTCTTACTTCCTACCTTACTTTGATATCCAACAAGTTTACCAACACCAACAATGAAGGTCGCACTGGCTGTTGACTCAACAAATTAACCAGTTGAAACTTGGTTTTTTACGTATCCAAAGATTGTTTTGGATACAAGTATCTTCTCCTAAAGTCTCCCAGAATATCAGGAATGCTGACAGAAAACAGGAAACGACATCGTAGTTCTTTAAATCCACATTCGTTAGAATGTGGATTTAAAGATTTAGCAGGTAGTTTCCTCACTTTGTCGCACTTTTTCTTCACCTCATCACTATTCGTTAGAATGTGGATTTAAAGAATTTCTTGATACCCCCCACCTCACCCTCTTGTTCGAGCTTGCCTGCACGTCATGCTTCTTCACCTACTGTATTTTCTATCCTTTCCATTGGTCTGAACTGTTGACCCTCAGTACATAAAATCCTCCACCTTTTTATCTCTTTACTCTTCAACATGGGTTACCTTTATTCCTCTCGTTTCTAAGGCAAACCTTTACCTCATTCCTGTTCTCACTACACACCGTTTATCTTGGCAGAACAATACTTTTCCTCTTGAAAAAAAGCTCCTTTACCCATCCTCTCACTCCCGTCAACCAACATGACCAGCATGCCGGCACAATCAGTCGTAGTTTGAGCAGATTCTGTAAAGTATCTGTTTAATAGTTCTATTACTCCGCATTTTACCTGAAATGTTTCTATTGCATGAAATACTTTTCTCTACCAGTTTCAGCATACTTACATTTTGCTAAAATGCATTATTTTGGATGAATTGAGGCTTTCAATGAACATGTAGACACGCACACACTACATTGGAGGCAAAGCTAGACTAAAACCAGAGGAGGAGGTCTTCGATAAGGTATTTGTATGTATATACTGTATATATATATTTCTTTTTAAGAAAAAATACTTCAATTATTGCAACATTTCCATTAGACGGTATTCCCCACAGAAAATTTCTCAATTCTTTTTCCAGTCTCCTCTTTAAAACTCTATTTGCTTGTTTGACTGCTGCCACATTTCAACCCATCTGAAAAAGATTGTACCACAACACCGCTCATTTGATTTGGGTATGCAAAAAGGATATTCGATCCATGTTGAGAAAAATGATCCTACAAGTGTGCGCATGACTGTATAAGCTTCTCCTCAAATATCAACACTTTTTTTGCTCTGGTTCTAACTAATATTTCATTCTGATTGAGTTTGATTAGATTACCTGGTGTTGTGCTATTTTTAGAATGATTTATTATTTGTTACATTGATAAAAGGGGTGATGACTACCATATGGAAAAACATATATAAATTTATGCCAGCTTTTTGTGTTTGATTCATTTGATTTTACTACTTTAAATTTAGATGCGAAGGATCGACACGTGGTCCTTTTTTCCAAAACAGTTTGTTTCGATATGCCAAAGATATATGGCATATATTGTAATCATTGTAACACCTATTCTATTAATATTCTGAATTCAATCTAAGGTCATCTATGACAAAAATGACACAAATAAATCTGATATTAAGTTGCTATAAATTCCACAGAAAAAAGCCTCGTCCCACCAGGGACTAAAAAACCCTGACCTTCTTGCTGTGCTGCCGCTGTGCTAACCACTCCACCACTGTGCAGCCCCATAAGAAAGATGTTCTGTAAAAATCCCTAGTTTTTTTTGTTTAGTTATTAAATCCTGTTATTTGTATTTTTGTCAGGCACCTACTTGTACAACCAACGAGTCCAACACCAGCTAATGGTCGCTAAATAATGTTACTGTAATGCAAATGTTCCGCTGTCATGTTGATACTAAATATACAGATTAGTTTTGCAGAGTTAATTGTTGTACACTGTGACACACTGTTTACTGTCCGCTATGTTCCTCGCTCCCAATCACATAATAGCTAGGTAACATCGGTTTGTGTTCTACATCATTTGTTAGTTCATTATAGAAGGTTCTCTTTGTTTGTTTCAATTTTATCTCTGGTTTGAACTTTTGTTTTCAAAAGATTCAGCAGGTTGGTTTCAGAGGATTTAGCCGGTAGTTTCCTCACTTTGTCGCACTTTTTCTTCACCTCATCACTCTTCTTTTTCACTATCTTTTCCCTCTCTCAAGTGCACTTTGTAATATGCTTTGTATGTGTGTTTATTGAAGAATACCTGAGTGTTCATGCCGAATAAGATTACATAAAGAAAGTTACATGAGTAAATTTGGCTGTACAGCCCACATTAAAGTCACTGTGTCATGATTTGCATTTATTAGTTTTAGTAGCTGTAGGTCTTTATGTGGTGTCCTCATTATTATTTTGTTAGTAGTTTTATTGTGTGTAAACCCATAGATGTCTTGTTTTCTTTACAGTAGTATTACAGGTAGTTTAATCAACTTGTTTTTCTATCTAAGTTGCATGTTAACCCTAAAGTTAAAAAGAATGTTCAAACCTTATACAAAGCCTTTTTTTTTCTTTTAATCATCTTTCATTTGTTTTTTTTTAAAATTAAATATATAATATATATTATATATTTGAGTTATATAATATATATATATTATGTATATATATATATACACATGTTTTAAACATGAAGCATGCGCTGAGAAAGAAAAAGCGAGAAATGGTGTCGAATTACACAGTCTGTTGCCTTTCATATTGGAGCCAATATGGCACCAATTTCTGTTGTGGAACAAAGCGGTTTTATCAACATGTTAAAGACTATCGATCCCCGTTACACTTTGCCCAGTAGACAGGATAGTGTTCTTTACTCAGAATACAAGAAGCTAGTGCAAATTGTACCCTTTAATTTTTTAATTTATTTTTCTGTTTGCGCAAAATCCAAAAAAATGACGAGAGGTAAACACTTTATTTTTTACTGAAAGTAGGACCAGAAATACTATTCTTTTGTGTTTAATGTATGTTCCAAATTGACTTAAAATTGTGAGTTTGCACAGATCCTTAAATGTTACAAAGAGAAGCACTTTAAAGAATAAAAATTTACCTGGTTGAACCAGTAAGATGTTTTACTTTACTTCAGTTACGTTTTTCAAGAAACATCTCCATTTCAAGAAGGGAATCTCCTTAATGTTTTTCATTATTTGATCGCACTTTAATAAAAGTTGCTTTGTGACGAAATGTATTCACTTTTTCACTACTTTGAAGGGATGTTTATTTCCTTGCAAATATATCAAGCTCTATACTATATTGTATATCAAGATATATATTTTATTCCATATTGCCCAGCCCTATAGAGACTGTTCATGGTCTCCAAAAGATGCTGAAGACTCAGCTTTTTCTTTAAATTCAGAGTTCATTTATTTATTTTAATTTGATTTAAATTCTCATTACTTTTATTTTATGTTATTTAAAGTAAATGCCCATATTTCCTCATGGGTAAAACCACAGCTCTGGGGGAATCAATTGATCTGGTTGGCTATAGCATGGAATTCTGATAGCCTGGGTTTGGGTAGTCCCTTGTGCTTTTAGCGTTGGTGGTTATGAGTAAATCGCTCCTGGGATAAAAAGGAGTCAAGGAGGAATGAAATCTTTGCTTTCCTGCTTAGGCTGCTGCTCCCACCAACCAAAGTCCAGATAAGTGAAAAATCAGTACAGATCTGAAAACTGTATTACTGATAAAGTTGATATGAAGATTTAAATCGTCTATGTTGGCTTTTTTGGTTGGGCGTAACAGGTCTCCCAGCAATTGAGGTTGTTTTGTTTTTTTTTACCTCGGGGGTTAATAAAGCTGTCTATCGTTGTGTAATGGATGTTCTTGACAGAAATCCTGTGTTACTTAAACCTATTTGTGAGATATATTTTTCAAATTTGTCTCTAACATTAATTTGACAATCCTAATTTTACTACTAAATTAAAAGAAGATACAAAATCTATGACTAATTAAAAAAACAACCACAGCTATGTTACTGCTGAAAATAAAAATAAAAACCAAGAAGGAGAAAAGAAAATCTAACTTTTCCGGGAGTTTTTCACAAGAATAGCAGAATGCATGAGGGATTGTGGCATACTCCACACTGAGCATGTATATACTGTATCAGTCAGGTTTCAGTGCTGTCACTAAGATGCAGTTTGAGCTCACTCAAAAGGTTTTGGATTCGGTTGAAGTATACATACTAGCTATGCAATTTCAAAACCTTAATATGGTTCTTGTGAAACCACTTGTTTGGTCTGGATGTGGGATTAAGGTCATTTTCATGTTGGAAGACCCAACCACAATGCATCTTCAGTGTGCTTACTGAAGGAAGGAAGTTGTTACTCAACTCTCACACTTTATGGCCTCATCCATCCTGTTCTCCTGCAGTAGGCCAACCGCAAAAACAACCTCAGAGCACAATGCTATCAACTTCCAGCTTTATAGCGGGATGGTATTTTTTGAATGATACTCATTATTTTTCCTCCGGACCATAATGTTTAAGTGTATTATCAGCATATGACATTGTGATATGTAGTGAGAGAAGGGGACAGGTGGAGGAAAAGCTGGAGGTTTGCACTTGAAGGAAGAGCAATGAAGATTAGCAAGAATAAGACGAAGAATGTGTGTGTGTGAATGAGAGGAGTGAGGTTACAGGGAGAGGAGATAAGTAAGATGGAGACTTTTAAGTACTCAGGAACAACAGTCCAATGCGATGGGAAGAAGCATTTGGAGGCAGCTGGAGCTGGTGGAGAATAGTATCAGGTGTGATGTGTGTTAGAAGAGTTTCAGCTACAATGAAAGGGAAAGTGTACAAAACCGTGGTGCAACCCGCCATGCTGTTTGGTCTAGAGACAGTGGCACTGAGGAAAAGGCAGGAAACAGAGATGGAGGTAGCAGAGATGAAGACGCTGAGGATGTCTCTGGGAGTGATCAGGATGGACAGGATCAGAGGAACAGCACATATTAGAGGTTTTGGAGATAAAGTCAGAGAAGCCAGACTGAGATGGTTTGGACATGTCCAGAGGAGAGAGACTACATCAGCAGAGGGATGCAAGGTTTGGAACTACCTGGCGAGAGGTCTAGAGGAAGACCAAAGAATTTTTATGGATAGTTGGTGTGACCAAAGACGATGCAGGAGACAGAGTTAGATAAAAGAAACTGACTTTCTGTGGCAATCCTGAAGGGAATTGCCTAAAGGAGAAGATATGAACGGGACCTTTGGAAATGATGGGACCAGTAGCTCTTTCAAGGCCACTTATATACTTTTCTCAGAATCTTTGAAGCTCCACAAGATATGCTCTCCAAGGCAACCAGGGAAGATTGATCAATATTATTAGCTTTCATTTTCGGATAATTGCTTCAACAGTTGATCTAATTTAACAGCTGCACCACAGCTGTTCTCGGACTTGTGAAGATCTACATACAGTATTTTTCAAAAATATACAATGTCCCATGGACTTCCAGATTTTTATGTTTTTAAAAATATTTGCCTCTGTGTGTATACGAAGCACACATACAAGCTCAAACAACCACAATGATGATGAACGCAAGTCCAAACAAAAACAAAGAGGTGGCTCATTCTTCTTGGCTAATTTTATGGTCAAATCACAGTCATATAAGATTGATTAATAATAATAAACAGTCCTAATGATAAATCAAACGTTACAGAGTTCCTTATATAGTACGTTTGACTAACCTCCATATTAATCGACTGAAGTTACTTAAAAATATCACAATTTTTCTTAATTTAAAAAAACGTTGATCTTGTTAGCAAAGCTAACGATGCTAAAAACATTGGTGCCGAATAAAAACGGATGTTCAGGCTGTGAACTGAATTTAAATTTGAGAATAAATGCTGTATAGATAAATTATTAACTGAAACAACTGTCGATATTTTTTTTAAAAGGAGGGGGAGAAGAAATTATATTTGATTAACAAAACAACACACCTTTCCTTTCTTTTGTTTTCCTCGGAATTTGAAACTTTTTGGTCTCCACAGGCATATGTCTCAGGTGAACTGATTGAGAAGCAGAGTTTCTCCTGTCCGACGCCCCGCCATTTGAACCTATTTTTTCCGAAATGAAGGCAGTATCTTGGTTGGAAGCTTCTTGATCTCCATCGCCATCTTGCAAGCTAACGTTAGCTCCCGGACTGGCGGTAGCAGACATCCTCCTAGAGAGACCAGCGAAGATTTCAGCCATTGCTCTATTCTTGATCAAACCAGATTGAAATGTTCGAGTTGTTTAAATGTTTTCGAGGTCGAGCCGTAAGTTAATACAGCCCTCCCTCCTTTGTTTCGCTGCCAATTTCCAACTGATTAGTACACAACCAGCGCCATGCTTCTAACACAATTCTTCTTCACTTAAGACACAATCGCTGCTAAGTTTGATCAATTAAGTTTTGTCGCCACCTTCTGGAAAAACAGCTCTCCTGCTCTTCTTGAAGCACCGAGCTGCTTCTGTTTCTGTCTTGCTGCTGCAACAGTAATGACGAGTTGCAACAGCTACAAAAAGAATCAAAACTTTCAAATTTAAAGTTTTGGATTTAGGGATTGGATCATGAGCCCCAAACATAATTCATATCCTGCGTTGCCATGGCAAGTTGGCAACCACCTTGTCAAAAGTAACTGACTCTGAGGGATCTGATCAGTGGCGGCTGGTAGTAAAAAAAACGGTGTGTGTGTGTGTGGGGGGGGTGTTTCACATTTTTCAAACACTCACTCACACACAAAAAATATATCTATATTTTGAGATATTCTCGATATAAAAGATATCACATGCCGGTACATGAATATTTAAAAGTTTTATTTTCACACATATATGATCCACCCTACTTGAACAGAAATTTGGCCATTCTCCCTTTCTGCTACAATTTTTTTTTTTAAATTACCTTCTGATTAAAGTTACTCTTGTTTGTGATAATTTTTTTCCCATGATGGCGGCAATCTCTATGAATTCAGCAGTGAAAACAATGGGCGGGTCGTGGGTGAGGTTATAGGTCAGCTCCAGTGACCCGTGACGTGCGGTGAGGTTCATGTCTGGGAGGCGCTGACTCCTCAAGAGTTAGATTTAAAATTGTAAGAACTGAAAAATACATCTTATTTCAGCATTCAGCCAACAACATCCAACTACTGATAAATGCCTCACATCCAATCAGCAATTCCTCTTTCAATCACATTCACAAACAGAAACACAAGAATAGATCTGTCTCTTTTAAATCAATAAATAGAGTTTTAAGATATTCATCAATACTGTAAACAAATTAAAGTACAGAGATTTCATTTTGACCACCAGTAAAAAAAAATTCTGTTAATTTTCAGACAAACACCAAACATGTCGGGCGACCCTCAGTGCTTCTGCGCATGTCCATGACACAAACAGTCGAAATAAGCCAAGCCAGCGTTGCCAGTTGTACGACAATTATCGAGTTTGTACGGTATTTTTGCCCTCTGTACGATAAATAACTGTAAAAAAAAAAAAAAAAAAAAAAAGCTCAAATACGATCATTTGAACGTTTCCTGTCTGTGTCACTGTGTTAGTTGTTTTCACCTGCCACGACTTGTCGGAGTTTTTTTTTTTTTAAATGAGCCCTGAATGAATCGGGCTAAGAAACAGATGAATGATTGGCTTAAAGGTCCAGTCAATCATTATGGCTAGCGATTGCTTACCTTGCGGTAAGTAGCGCCGCCCTAGCGCTTCTATAAACGGGTGTTTTGGAGGATTGTGTTACAGTAGTAACATCATTTCAGAAAAAAAAAGGAAGAAAGGAAAGGGGACATATCAAGCATTCCATTGCAGGGCCAGCGAATGAGCAATCAAAATGCAGGAAAATGACTCTTATTTTTCAAAATGTTTTTTGGGGGCGGAGAAAGAATGCCCTCCGCCCCCTCTCACCCCCCACTGGCTTTGTCAATAACCTCAAGCTGCCCCCCCTTAGAAAATCCTGGGTCCGCCCTTGCAAATGAAGTGATGCGACACAAAAGAAATCCTGGTTGATCTTCAACTAAAAATAATAATTCTATAGATTTTAAATCAAGAATCTAGTTTGAAGTCATATATTTTTTACATTAAACATGTACATATACTTACAATCTAGCTGTCAGGCCAATTAAACTTTATGTCCAATTCTACATCAGATTCATAAAGGTTCAGATTTTCCTTTGGGTATTTCAACTGCTTGGATTTGCAAGTTTTTCCATCATTATTTTTTTTTAATTACCCAATGAGGAGGCTGAGTTTTTTAATGAGTTCAAAGACTAGCTGGTATTACCTTTGGGATTACAAAAAATAATGATGTTTGTGATTCAAGTACAAACACCTAATTAATAGGAGAATAAGGTGCAATCTGTAGAATAAAAATCTGGTGGGTTGTTGATCCATAATCACCTCCTTTCTGAATAATCTATAGTGTAGTCTCAATAAGATATCCAGTTACAGGTAGGTAATAGAACTTAATTGTAAAATGAACTGTAAACAAAAATATCTCTCTCCTCAATTGTATCAGTAAAATATTTTAAATGAACCGTTACACACTTCCATTATTTCAAAATTTAATTTCAAACTTGTAACAGCTTGACAAACTCATTATGGTATTTTTGTAATCGCCAGAAAAAAATATATAATCACGTTACATCTCATTTACAGCATTTTTTATTCTTTGGTTTGGTGACAGTCCATAGAGTTGAACAATTAAAATTAACATCAGGTTTCTTTTTTACATACAGAAAAACAAGAGATGTCTAAAAGCATGTTTCTAATAAATCACATCGAATTTAAGTTATTTACTATCTTTGGTAGGTTTGTTACACTTTGATCCATAGTTCTAGATGTTACCAGCAATTTCAAATTATACACAAACACGTTTTATGAAGAATAAGTGGGCCCGTATAAATAAAATTGGCTTTTTTTCCCTGTACTTCTATAAACACATACTTCATTTCCAGTTGTTATATACAATCCAAATACACTCAATAAGACTGTGCTTGCAGAAGCTGAGAATTTCTTCAGTAAAGCAGAATAATTAGGATTTGGGGATTTTTATTAAAATAGAAAAGTAATTTGAACTTAGCAGGTTTTAACAGATGGAAATCTGAAAAAACAAGTCTCTTTTCCAGTGTTCTTATGCACAGTTAAAATGGTAAAAATCAACTAAATCAAACATTTACAGAGTCAGAGGACATGTTAACAACTTCAAAGAAACAAACAAAAAAATTAGTATTTTAAAGTCACACACGAGGGAGTTATATTTTGACAATACTATAGATGAATTCAGCAAATCTGTACAACAATGGTTTGCAGAATGGCAGATACAACCCTTATCTAGTGGTGGATTTCACAAGTTTTCTTAAGTTCAATTCATAGTAGATTAAATCTACATAAGACAGATTTCCAAAGATTGAGAAATGTACACACATAAAAAGTAAATAAAAAGTTTTTGCATGTTGAGATCAAGCTGATTTATAGGGAACTTGCATACAGATAATTATCATCATCTGCCTCTCAATTGAAATCTTTCCTCCCTCCTTCTCCCGTCTTCCACCCTAATTCAGCACACCTGGTCCTTATTGTCTCTCCCTGATGGCTCCAGCTGCAGCTTGTCTTCTCCTGATTATTTAAACCCTGGTGTTCTTCACTTCTGTGTCAGATCATCCTCTGTTGCAGTGTGGTGATACAACCTGCTCTACTAGTATGCAGTGTTGCAGTTAGCAGCCATGACTGTTTCCCACCATGTCTGGTTCCTCAACCTGTTCCCGGTGCACCCTGCTGTTATGGTCCCTCATCTTGCTAATCGCCTATCTTCTGATCCCTCATCCTGCTGATCTCCTCCTACCTTCTGATCCCCCATCCTATTGATGTCCTACATTCTGATCCCTCATCTTGCTGATGTCCTCATTCTGCTGATCTGCTTTTTTATAGTCACAGTCCAGCCCGTGAGGGTGGGATTATTAAAGGTTTTTGTGGTCTTGCAATTACACACCTGATCCAGGTTAGTGAGTTGCTGTGCCAAATTTTATTGGTTGTTTTCACTTTATGCATAAGCAGTAACGCAATGAAAACCTTCAGGACACCAGCCCTCGAGGACTGGAGTTTGAAACCTCTGTTCTAGTCCCTCAACCTGCTGTGCTCTATGTATAATTCTGCTCTCCTGCAATAAACTGGTTAAAACTGGCATTGCATCTGAGTTTTACTTCCCCTCCTTTGCCACCATCATAACAAACTGAGACCTATATCCAGGATGGAATGACCTACCTCTGAGTTAGGACAGAGAGGAGAGTACATTGGATATATTCAGTTACATAAACCCAACATGGAAAATACAATAACCAAACCTACTATTGGTGGAGGTTTTTTTCCCCCTGTTTAGTAACCTAGAAATCTGAAAGATCAATATACTTTCAACAAAGGGGTTTCATAACTTTTGAATAGATATTTTAACTTTTCCATTTTTCATACATACTTTAAAATTTTCCATACTATGATTTGTGAAACAGAAATAAGTGGGTGCACTGTTTGGGTTTTTGTTTTTTTTTCATCAGAATAAACCAGTAAGTTTGCATTGTCATGACACATTTTTGTGGCGTTATAGAGCTAACCAGAATGCTCAAATAGCTTGCAACAACAAAATCACTTGTTCACAAATCTTAGCTGCATGGTTTGGAGCAGTGATTTCTCTGGGATCTCTCCAAATTCCTCCCACTAAAATTGAGTATTAAAAGTGGGATTGTCTTATTGTCAGCCCCTAGCATTGTTGATCATTCTTCTTACTTCTTACAGGAGAATGAGCCCAGCTTTCCCAAAACTTTAAACATAAATAGGCTGCATGGTAAATAGATGAATGACAGATTTCTAAAAATCCATTTGGTGGTTTAACTTTTCCCCACCAAGCCTGTTTTATGGAATAAGTTCTTGCTCATTAGAGAGAGGTAGATGCAATCTCTTCATTCAAGATTAGAGTTAAAACAAGCTACAAATACAATTAGCTTGGTAGTCAGTAGGAAGAAGGTAGGAGCCAAAAGCTATGGTGCACATAGACTGAGTTTTATCCACTGTATATTTTTTCCTTACATTTAATTAGTACAGCAGTATTCGCAAATTCTCGACCAGAGAAACAGCTCTATATTCCTGAAAAATGTCTACATTAAACTGTCCAACAGCGCAGTGATAGATGTGGACCTTTTCCTGCTGAAGTGCAAAAAATAAAAATAAAAGGGCACATTTTTAGGTTCGATTCAGTTTCCACTGAAGTTTTAAATCAAGGGGATCCGAATGGACCCGCCAACTCTCATCTCACCATCAGATAGGTCTTCCTTGTGGTGTCTTTAAAGACACAAAGACCATTGTATATTTGCCTTTTCCTTCCTATTTTTTTTTTTTACCTCAATGGTAATATATAGTTTTTTTAAATTGTTTTTTTTACTCATATTTCCATTTTGATTGCCTCTATTGCATTTTACAAGCTTGTTTTATTAGACTTTAAGGACTAATTTATTTACAGTTTAAACTTTTTTTCAGTAAATTTTAGACCAGAGGCTACGCAGTCATTAATCTACAAAAAAAAATCTGCTTGATATTGTCTCTGCAGAGCTAGTGTCCTTGTTTCAGATAAGTTTTAATCGTCATAGTTTAATCCTATTTATTGCGTGGTCCTGTTTTTGTTTTAAGTTGTTTTACTGCATTTCAGTTAGCAGTAAAAGTCTTTTGTGAAATTATTAGAAAAAGTGCTTTACATGATACTTCTCATCACATGGAAGCAGCAATCCTTTGTGTAAAAAGACGAGGAGCATATGACTGAAGACATTCGGGGAAGCAAACGGATGGATCTCAGCTGGATTGTTTGGAAGCGGAGGTTGTAGTTGTGTATTGCATCTCTGATCATGTGACTAATCTTGTGATGCCTACTCAGGGTTGTGCAGTGAACATGCATTCATAGAACCATCTACCATCATTCATGTGTCTATGCAGAGCTTGTTCAGGTTTTTTTCTCTGGTTGGGGGGTTCTCCTTTCAGTTCGCTCTCTGCTCCTAGCATCAGCATCTGTGGGTCAGTTCCTGCGAGTAGTCAATCTCATCAGTATCCATGGCACCTTCCTCTTCCATCTTTAACCCTGTCTGCTCCTGATCCATCACCTCCTTTTCTTGTTGAGGGACAAAGTTTGAGAAGAACGAAGTTGAAGGACTTTCATTGCCAACTGTGATGAGAGTCTCTCTTTCTCCATCCATCGTCCACACCGGATCCAGCTCTGTTCCCAGCTGCTCAGAAACACCTTGCTTCTCCTCTAACTCTCTGCCCGTCTTCGTCTCATCATCTATCACTGCTCCTTCACCTAATTCCAAGCATATTTTACTTTCCATAACCAAACCCGGTTCCATCTCCTTACCTGCTGTTTCTTTCTCATCCAAACCTAACACATCCCCTTTTTTCAAACTTACTTCTTCTTCCAAACTGTCACCCGTCTCCATTTCCACCCACAGTCCCTTGTCGTTAGATAAACTCGAGCCAGTCTCATCAAGAGGCGTCATCCGTTCTGACTCAATTTCTTGTGCATTCTGTGGAGGGCGCTCTTTGGGAAGAATTGCTGCTTCTTTGGCTTGTTTGATGCAGTTAATCCACTGCTGCTTGTTGAAGGCATCGCTGGCCTGGAAGTAGTGAGTCTGCAGCTGTCCTGCAGACCAGTACGACACCCGAAAGAAGTTCTTTGCTGTGAAGACAAAAAAAGAAAGAAAGTGTTCCAATGTGGCTGTCGTTAGGGCAACCAAGATAAAACATCACTCTGAAAATGTTTGGGTGAAGCTGCCAGAAAGATGTCTGTTCACTTTTTTTAAATTACGACATCGACCATGTCCATTCTGAAAAAATGGATTGAATAAGTCCAAACCTTCTAATTTTGAATGAGGTAATAAAAACAAGTGTTTTTTGGTTCTGGTGTTTGTCATGTTTGTGAGATACTAACTTCGCTCATTGTTGCTGAAAGCTCCTCGAATGGACCCGCCAACTCTCATCTCACCATCAGATAGATCCTCCAGGTCCAGCTGGCGGATAGGGATTGGCTGGCGGCAGAGCTGATACCGGACCGGCTGGTTATTCAACGAAATAGAACGAGTGATCACCAAGATGTCCTGGAATAGGAAAATGTGGAGTTTCTGCAAAAAAAAAAAAAAAGAATAGATTAGTAGTTGTTTTCACTTTACAGATACTTTTAATCTACTTGTGAAAAAAAAAGTCCTCCGGCCCATTACGCCGCGCATAAACTACTGAATTATATGCTGAAGAATAAAATAGTCATAAATTAGAGGACTTTATGATTAAACTGTGTCTACTAACGAGTCCTCTGTTGTTCTTAAGTTCTCCGTGGCAGCTGAGCGTCCTTGACCGATCGATGAGTTCATCCCTCTGCCCGTCCTCGACGTACAGCAGGCGGTCTTTGTAAAACTGACACTCGGACTCTCCGGTTTGCCTGTTGATGTCCGCCACCACGCTCTGAACCATCAGCATCTTTGGAAAAACACACTTTATCAATTCCTGTCTCATTTTCCTTATCTGATTGCTGCTTGCTTGTTGTTAAAGTGAAACTAAACAAAATTTTTTGCACAATGTTTGTGGAGCATTTTGACAGAGCGGGACGACAAGAATCCGCAAAGTCATTACAGTGATTGTAAGTCTCTGTGTGACCTTCCAAAACACTGGTGACCTGTTTCGGATGTACCCTGCCTATTAGCGTGAACAAACTAAAATCAGCTGGCACCCAGAAGATGATGAGACGGTTCAAAAATATAACTGGATAGATGAAAATAAACTCAAAAAAATATTTTACAGAGTTTTGTAAAAGTGATTTTTTCACCTTCTGGACACAAAGTTCCACAAGACAAAAACCCTACAGGAATATTAGAGAAAAAAATTAATCCAATCAGAGCCTTGTCACCTTGATAACAAATTTCCTTAATGTGTTAGAGAAGGATGAAGCGGGAAATTAATGATGCATTCGTCAGTCGTGGTGAAGAGGGACCAAAGAGTGAAGCTTTTGATTTACTAATAGATCCACTCTTTGACCAAAAATGAATGAAACCACAGCTATAAAAAAAAACAACAGTAAAACTAAGGGCTCGGGATCTTGGTCACCATTGAGGTAAGGATGGAATAGGAAGTCAACAGGTATGTTGCTGCGTTCACAGTGAATAGGACACTACATCCTTCAACTGTGACCATCAACTGTGATTTGTGACTGACGGGATACAAGAAGTCTGGGCTTCTCTGCCCAGGCAGTTTGCCTTGGAAGCCAACTCTGGATAAGCAGAAGATGACATAATGAAACAATAATTCACTAGATTATTCCCTAGAGTTTTATTGCCGAGCATTTCTTCCAGATGTGGGGTCTGTTTATCGATTCCTTCTTAAATATAACTCCACATGACAGTTGTCTACCAGAAACTCAATCATGACATTAAACATTTATGCTGCTGTCTTGTGTATTTTCATCCACTAAAATATATTTATGTCTCGAGGCCTTGAATTAAAATATTAAATTAAATATATCCCATACCTCTAAGAAACAAAACAAAAATCCAACTCACCCAGCAACATAGTATCTAAATGTATTTATTTAAATCCACAAATGATAAGTTTTAAATTGTTAAATTCAAAAGCCACATGATACCAATAAAATAATGCAGCAAATAACATGGTATATAATTTTTGTTTTTATCGAGGGTGTCAAAATGTAAATGAGCTCTTTTTTAATCAAAAGCCTGTTATTTTCTACAAAGTACTTTTCTTTCCACTTTAGGAATATCTCGACCTTATCTGAGATTGTCAGTCTGATACTGAAAGTTTCAATAGGGCTGACGATTTAGAGATGATTCCTCACCGCTTCGTCCAGATGCTGCCGGTCCGAGTGATCGTTAGGCGTGTGCTTCAATATTTCTCGGAGCAGTAGCGGATACTTGACCAGCCGACTGCGGGGAATGTCCAGAAAGTTCCACAAGTCTAATTTTCTGCTAAAAGGCGACTGAAGGCATCGCTGCAAAAAGTCCTGAACGCGTCGATCCTGCTTCTTTTGGTCCAACAAAGCCTTGGCTTTTACCTGGTTACTGCAGTATGGGGTGTAGGAGGAGAGGCAGGGCAACTGTACGGGAACAAAAACAGAACCAATGATATGCAACAGCTCAAAAATCATCATTGTGGCTGCTGGAGGTGGTCAGAAAAACACTCACCCAGTCAGTCAAAATGCATCCAACATGTTCAGTGGATCCGTCAGGTTTTCTCGCATCCCTGAGGCATCTTAGCAGGTCTAAAATTAATTAAAAGTTTGAAATATTTCTGACAATATTACCTGACTTAATGGGCATGATGCCAAAATACGTAATAAGCATTTAAATTTCTCTCTGATCTATCTCCTACCTTCATGAAGTGGTATCAGTGAATCCAGCGTGCCGAAGATTTGGTTTAGCTCCTGCTCAGTCATAATTGATAACTTCAACATTGGGTCATGATAAGCCTAGGGCACACACAAACACACACATCAGTATTCTGAAATGAAATTAATAAGTCAAAGATGAGGTTCTGGATCTTAAGAAAACCTTTGCCTACCTTTTTGGCTAATTTAAGATCTTCCACCAAGTCCTGCTCTCCTTGAGCCAACTCAAAAATAGCCTGTGTAGAGAATAAAAGCAAATAGGTAGATTTGTAGGGATGTCAATTCTCCATTCTATGGTTTGAAATGACAAAACGGTAGTCAGAGAAGTTTGGTGCAGCAGGTTGTGGCTTTATCACCTCTTGCCGTTTGATTTCTTTTGGACTCAGAGTTTGAGTTGCTCCCAGTCGAACGTCGAACGTTTCGCTCCACAACTTGCTGTCCCGACGTTTGGAGGCCTGAGTTGTTGCTACAGAAACCCGTGATGCCGTCATGGAGGATGAAGGGTTGGAGATTGATGCAGAAAGAACACGGGACTTCATGGTTGAGGAAGAAGAAGGAGGAGAAGGAGTCGGGGCTCTGTCTGTTCGATTCTCATTACGAAAACTGATGGAGCGCTGTAGAAAAACCCAATGTAAGAACGTACAGGGTCGGATTTAACAACTAATATATATAATCCCTCCACAAACATCTATAAAAATATAGCTAATGGATTTAATCTTCGAATTTAATTTGCTCATGTTTTGGTAAAAAAGGACGGACATGGTAAGTAAGTGAAGTTATCTTCAAACAGTTTGAATTAAAAATGTAATAAATACTAGAGACAAAAAGCAGCTGCTCTCTCTTCAGTAGAATAAAATATAAACGTATTCTATTAATTCAGAATAGGATGATTTGTCTAAAATGACAACAACTCTGTCCATTAAAATTGAAGACACCTGATTGGTGGCCCACCTGTAGTGTCTGACCAATTCGTTTCAACGGGGCAGTCTTGACAGGGGGCAAAAGGTTTGCCAGAGACGTCACCCTGGAAACAGGCTTATTGCGCTTGGTGCTGGGCTCCTGGACGAGATGAAAATATTCACACCACAGTTTTAAAACATAGTTTCTAACATGTGGAGTAATGTACAGAGGACGTGGAAGCAGGGGGAGACAGACCTAATGGTTTGACATAAAACATTTCAGTTTAAGGTAGTCATTATAGTTCTTGTATTCATCCAGCCAGAAATGTTTGCGACAAATATACAATATCAAATAATAATTTTGGAATATTTACTTCTGAAACAACTGTGTTGTAAATGATCTGATCCCAACACAGTGTCATCACATTCCAGATAATTACATGTCTTTAAAGCTGTGGCTTTAAACAACACAATTTTAAGAAGTCACAGTTATACAGTAACCCTCTCTTTACTGTATTATTTATGTGACACAGCTAGGAAACAGCAGCTACTGGAAACATTGGCAAACGTCAGGAAGGATGACGGCAGTGGAGGACATGGAAAGGTGAAACCCCAAATATGAAGATTAGACAATAACTATGAATAACAACCAGTAAATCTAAGGGAAACCTCCCAGATAAGGCTACAGCGAAATCCATGACAAAGCAAATGAAGAAATTTTGATGTCTAATAGAGGGAGTGTGGGAGAAGAATGAGGTATAGACGCAAATTAATCATGTCATTTTTTTACAAGAAATGACATCTTTATTAGTGTCAGGAAATCTGAGGCCTGGAGTTTGCTTGTTCCTCCAGTGTATGCATATGGCCTGGTACCGTGGCTGGCTGAATGGATGAATGAAGTGTTCAATAACCCATGTTAATCTAAATTTTGAAAGAAAAAACAAAAAAGAAAATGACAACAAAAAAGGAGCAAGGTCAAAGCACATGACTGATTAAGTCTAGATAGGTAGACAAATGGTCCTCCTAACTGTCACAAGTTATGAAATAATCCTGTGGTTTGTGCTCCAGTTGATAGTTTCATTCCTCCAATGGAAAGTGCTAAATCGCCATGAATATTGATCGGTGGCATATTTGTCAATACATTTTACATAATACAATTAGATCACACTCTGTTTGTGAACCCAAACAAATCATTTGACGTACATCGTGTCTTTGTGGGAAAATCATATGTAATCAAGGGCAGCCGCCTCACTGTTCAGGATGGGGCACAAACCATAAAATCATTTAAAAGGTATTTCTTAGAACTAACCTATGAAAAAAACAAAAATACAGTCCAATATTCCATCTGTACATAGTCAACCCATGCACTCTATCACGGGCTAGGTCCTTCATTACTGGCGCCCCATGACAATCCTTCTAGATTGCTATGGAGTAACTCCTAGCCAACCCCTTGCTCCTTCCATCTTCTCAAGTTCTGTGTGATTGTGTGTGTATTTTCTCTGCCCCCAGCTCCTCATCTAAAACAATCAGTGGGCTGGACTGGATCTTTGCCAGAGTTTGAGCAAATTAAACCATTATGATGGCTTAAAAATATTCTTAAAAAAAGCCCAAACCTTTAAAACTATGCAAAAATAAAATTATAAAATTATGCAATAGGATAGTCCGCCTTTGATAAACAGCTGGAACTATTTAAAACATAAATATCCAATCAGGTTCAATTTTTTCCTCCCATGTTTGTGATTCGCACAACAGCCATTTCAGCCGGAAGCTGCTCAGTCCTCACCGGAGGTTGTCATCAGTTATTTTAAAGGCAAGGATAGCCATAAATATGTCATCTTTCAAGCACAATCCAACCATCAGTTCATTTTCTAAAGCAGCGGTCGGCAACCCGCGGCTCCGGAGCCTCATGCGGCTCTTTCATCCTTATAATGCGGCTCTGATTGGCTTGGGAAAATAAATTACTAAAAAAAATTTTTTTTGTATTTAATTGAAGTGTGTTTTATTTGTGTTAGTTTTTATATTATTTTAGTTCTAAATTTGAAGATTATTGTGATCTTGAAATATCACAAAGTAAGCTCCGCGGCATACTTTGAAAGCCCAAGGCGATATAAGGATGACGGCTCACGGATTTTTCCCTTTTGTTTGCTGCATGCACAATTTAAATTCAGCTTTTTAATTTATTCAAAAGAGACATTCAGACATTATATTTTTTCAAGAATTCAAAATGTGTTCATTACATCGGTAAAATTTAATTTTCTCCGTAGCACTTCATAAGACATAACCACACTATAGTTGTTTATACAAAGTGTAAAGGTAAGAAAAAGCAATATATCATTTTAGATAAGATAAATGGATATAAGGATGACGCCTCATGGCATTTTTCTGCTTTCGTTTGCTACATGGACAATTTAAATTCAGCTTTTTAATTTATTTGAAAGAGACATTCATTGTTATTATTTTTCAAGAATTCAAAATGTTCAAAATGTGTTCATTAAATGAATAAAATGTCATTTTCTCTGTAGCACGTGGATTTCATAAGAAACATGCTGCGGTAAAGTAGTAGAAGTTTGTTTTTTTTTCATTTTAGATGTGCGGCTCCCAGTGTTTTCTTTTCCGTGGAAACCGGGTTCAAATGGCTCTTTCGGTGTCAAAGGTTGCCGACCGCTGTTCTAAACCAACTGTCCAACATGATGCTATAGGAGCGTCAACCTGGCTAGAATTAGGTGGGAGGCAGGGTACACCCTGTTTAGTATAAGGACTTCAAGAGGTATTATTTCCTCTGAAAGTCATTAGAATCAGAATATACTTTAATCATCCTACACATGGGAAATTTGTGTGTCACAGCAACAACTTCCTATATGCTAAGCGAGTCGTTGTACTCACTGACCAAATTACTTAATTACTCCTGACCAAAAAGAATTTTTTTAAGTAATTTATGTAAAAAATGTAGACGACAAGCTTGAAATTTGTCAATTTACTGTAACCAAATTGAGATAGACATTTGAATGGTCATAAGAAAACATTTCGGATGGAAAGAAAGAACCAAGATATACTACTTAGACCATTAGAATAACTGTAAAAGATTTTAAAATATAACAGTAAACGTGTTAATAACAAAAAGATTTGCAATGCCTATATAACTATCAGAGACTGGTGACCTGTTTAGGGTGCACCCACCCATATTCTAGAGATCCGCTGGGATAGAATCCGGCATCTTTCTAAACCAGACTTGGTTTAAAAGATGAATTGAAAAAAAAACTTGAGCAAGGGAAGTTATATCATGCAACATCAGAAAGTCCTTACCAAAAATAATTTTTCAAAGTTGTTTTTGGAAAAAATGTGGAGCAGAAGCTTAAAATTGCTCAGTTCTCATAAGCAAATTGAGACAGACATGAATGGTCAAATAAAAATATGTTCAAAGACAAATGAAAGCATGTAAAAAACCTGAATAAAGAAAGTTAAATCATCCTTAAATCCTTTGATTTTCTATGCTGATTTTGATCAGACTAGATTTGATTTGTGTTAATATATTTTAAACAAGAACGCAACACTATAACAGTTAAAAAGTTAAAATAAGCCCATTTCTTTCATCTTTTATCTTACCTCCACCTGTTTTCCCATGCTGGAGGTCTTGGTTTTGGTGTTCACAGAGCATCCAGAGGTAAACCAATGATTCACCAGGCCAAAGGGCCACTGCCCTGCCACCATACTGCTCACCCAAAATTCCCAACAGAAGAACAGGACTCAGCCCAGCACAGAGAAGTGGTCTACTAAAGATGTTCTAACTGGTAATGATGAAGAAGAATTTACTCTGAATTTCTGAGAGCAACATGAAGAAACAGACCTAGACAAAATGTGTAATAGTAATGATGAAGAGAACTCTAGTATCACAAGACAAAAAGAGGAGATCCTAATTTGAGTCTAATTTGGACTTTAAAAACAATAACTAAAGAGCAGAAGAATGTCTAGTGTCCTGAAAAGTTGCGGTCAGTGAAATCTGATCAAGTAAAGCCAACAAATGGGAAAGCATTCGGGTTGAATTGTCCTGGAAAAGCTCGGCTCCTGGCAAAACCTGTGTCCAACTCATTTACACTTGAACCTTCTGGGCATCAGAATCACGAAGGTGGAAGTCTGCTCCTAGAAGATATCCAGGAGAAGTTCAGATTAAAGTCCAAGACAGCTGGTTCTACGAACGTCCTGCTCACCCATTCCCTTCTTCACCCTCTCTGGATGCCGACTGTCAGCTTGCTCGTTCACTCTCTAACTCTCCCTCTCTCTCTGTCTGTCTCGCTCACTGAGTCAATTACTCATATAATGTGTCCAACTCACTCACTTGTTTCCTTCCTTCTATTCTTTTTTTGTACCTTCTATTTTATTTTATTTTCAAATGCCTCTCCTTTTCCTAATATATTTTATTATTGTCTGACAAATCATAGAATGAAATCTCCTTTATGATGATCTGATCCTCACTGTGAGTCTTGTTTAAGTCAAAGGCAGATGTGCTTCACTCTTTTGTGTCAGTTCAATTTAATTTTATTTCCAGAGCTCAGCATCACAAAAATCATCTGAACAAACAGACACAATCAGCACAAGTAACTACTCAAAGTCAGGACATGCCCTGTCTGTTTACCATCCTTTTAGGATGAAAAACTTCTGAAAACCTGGTATTTAAAAAAAAAAAAAGGAAAGATCATGGAGACCGAATTGGAGAAGAGATCCTCTCCCAGGAGTGAAAGGCAAAATGTATTAATGACTGTGAATCACAAATGAGCTCAATGGGGTTTTAATGAGATACGATCAACAGGTTGGGACAAGACCGCAGATTGAATCAACCAAGGTCAAGATGTCAGAACAGATCGCCAGATGTGCATAGGGTTCTATTGCTTTAAATGAGTCAAACAGTAAGTCAATTAGATGTTCTCGTGTCATTATCCATCACTTTCTTTCTTGTTCAAATGATGCCTGCTGGTTCTTCTTTGCTAAAGGCTTACACTCATGATGGTCATTGTGATGGTGTCCAGTTACTAGCATGTGATGCTGTGTGAAAAAGCAGCACTTTGTTGTCACATGGTGGAAAGAAAAACTGTGAAATGCAGTTTTCAGCCTCAGGAAACGTCTCAATAAAGAATGACACTATAAACAACACAAAGCTGAAGCAGAAAGATTTAATCTAAAAAGAAAATAAATAAAGTCAGAAGACTGCAAAAAAAATCCAACGCTTTCTTTTATTTAAATAGCTCAAAAGTTCTTGCAGAAACATTTAATTTTTCTTCTTTAGAGCTGACATATTCGTGAGGTATTATGTGCGTCCCTTTGATGTCCTCATTCTTGATGCTGTTCATCTTGGTCACTAACAAAAAGAACCTCAGCATCTGCATCTCTGCTACCTCTAATTCTGCCTCCTGTTTTTTCCACAGCTAGCCTTCATTCTTCTCCTTTCTACGGCAAACCTCTGCCTCTTCAGCTGCTTTCCTGCTCTCACTATATACGTATCACCATGCCATCTGCAAACTACATAGTCCATGCAGTCATGCCAAACCAAACAACAAGGGACTGTGAGCTGTCCAACCTCAACTCTGAACTCCACTTTCACACCTAAAGCACACCTCACCATGTCATACGGTGCTCATACATGTCCTGAAGCGCTTTGATATAAGTTCTCCGTTACTCCAAATCTTTGTCCAAATCCAAATGTTTGTTTCAAGTCGCCACCTGTGTATCAGTTTTCCAGGCCGATAAACAACTGGAGCAGAAAGAAATATGATGTAATATTGTTTTTATGTTAGATCACGGATGGAGAAAAATTTCAGTCATGGGTCATTTCATCAAAATCTCTATTTAAAAAAATAGCAAAAATAAAGGTAGTTAACTTTTTTAGTTAATTTTTTGTTTGTTTGTAGCCCTGTTGGCGCTGCTCTGACTGGCTCTTCTTTGAATCTTTCAATTCTGGAGACTTTACGGACCCCCTGTTCAGCTCCGGGTCAAAACGGTGGTCCAAATGCTCTTTAGCATAGGCCACACCTGGATTGAAGGTTTGTAGCTTCTTCTTCGTTTCCAGCAGCTTGTTTTTGTGCTCCTGTTCTTGGACATACTGGAAACGATGAAAATCTGTCTCTCTGCGTATGGTCATCATGTGCTGCATGGCTGATCTTATGCCTGCCTTACTCTTGTTTATGCTCTCCTTGGCCACATCCTGCTCGCTGCGGAGGACCTGATTGTATAAGTACGCATCAGGAACGGTTTCTTGTATCCCGGTGTTCTCCTTGAGCATAGGTTGGACCTTAAGGTACCACTCCTTCCTGAAACGTGCCGCAGTCTGGTTCAGATTTCTTTTGCGCAGAAAGTTGATGAGGAAGTCCTCCACAGGTATTGTGATGTAGGGGATTAAAGGAATTGTAGGCATTTTCTTGCCAGACGTGACAGAAGCTGCCCCATGTTTAGTTTGTGCCAGAGAATCCTCCTCCTCACTTTGATCCTCAATTTCAGAGCTGACTGCCCTTGTAGACGTTTTCTCCTCTTTTTCCTTATGTGCTGCCATGGTAATGACTTGGGATTCTTTAGTCAACATTGCAAGTTTTTTTTTATAAAAAATTCTATTTATTTACGAATCGCCATAGCAACAAGCATAAAATGTTAAGTTTTAAAAAATATGACAAACTGACAAACACAAGAAGGCAGATACATGAACAAAACTAAACAGTTTCAAATGAAATCCACATAGAAGATATCTAAGAATTTAAGACTCATAGTCTACAAATAACGTACAAGACCCATCGGTTTAAAACCTAAGCGCTTGATGTAAGATTTTGCTTGTTTTAACATCTAACACGCTTGTTTACGTGCGTATATTGGGCCTAATGGCTTTCCATATCATACAGTGCGCCATCTAGTGAGGAAACATTCGAATTGCATGGGAAATAAAACAGTAACAAGGTTTTTGGGTTTTTTTTCCAAGTTCAGCGGGTCGTATTAAAACATTTAACGGACCGCATGTGTCCCATGGGCCATAGTTTGCCCATGCCTGTTGTAAATACAGTATGTCTGTTTGTTTTTTTTAACTCATTTTGCTAGTTTGAGGGTAAAATTTAGCGTCAAATGATGCGTAATAAACCAAATGGAAATAATTGAAGTTATTTTTTTTTTCTATGCGGCCCAGTTCCACATGCTCCACAGACCACTACCGGTCCTCAGCCCTGTGGTTGGGGATCACTGAACTAAAATTCACAAATATAAGTCTGACTGTATTACCCTTAGCCGATGGTTTACAGCCATATCTCATCATGACCTCAATATGATCTAAATCATGATCGACAGCTACTGAAGTAGATTGTGGGATGGACATTGGAGCGACTGGTGCTGCTGGAAACTCACAGTCAATCTGCAGTGTAATTACTAAAGAGCGAGGTAAAGTGGCCTGCAGGCAACCAGAGCTGTGTCCTGGTTTTCCAGTTGTTTCTAAGCCAATTACAGAGCCATTGTGTGTGCCTCATACACCACTTGCAACAGGCTGTGGTGAGAGATCATAAAAATGCATGCAAAGCTACTTTTAAGGTGAAAGTTGAAGAAGAATGTTTGATGATTGGATAAAATTTCACTGAGCAAGAATAAAAATAATATAGATAGTAAAGGGATGGTTGTATGAGCAGCCACATCATTTTCAGCTCTGGAAACATTTTCTAAAAGTTCCATTTAAAAACTTAAAAGTGTCGTTAATTTCTGGATTTAGAAGAGAAAATTGAAAAGAAAGAACTCAACACACTGATTCAAGTACCGCTGCTGGCAAAGAGGAAATCAAATATACGTTAATTCTTTTAGTAATGCTTCCATGCCATTGTTTGTTTTACTTTTTTACTTTAGTCAGAGTAGCCACCCTGATCGACACATCATCACTACAACAAAAGCTGCTCGTCTGACTCACATCTGGTCTTTTTTCAATGCACCAGAGGTTTGTGGATCTCGGTAGGTTGGTAAAATGAATAGGTGAAATTTTGGTGACGAATGCATTGCAAGAACAATTATGAAATTTTTATCATTTTTTTCATAAACTTTTTTCGGTCCAGGCAGAAAGCTCTGCTGAGACTTCTTAATTTTGTCTTTTGAGACACATCATAAAAGAGTTGAAACATTAAAAATAGAGCAAAATTAAGAATTTGCAATATAGTTTCTCCTAAAATGTTGCCTTGCTTTGCAACATCAAGCAAAAGGGTTCATTTCAAGCAACAGAAAGCTCCCAAAATAATTTTTATGTCATTTCATGTCTAAAACTGTCTATGAATGCAAAATGGAAACAGAAGTGGTTTTGGTGACCGAGGGTAAAGCCTCACTAGAAATGTTTCCCAGTTTGTTTTGGATTTTTTGAAGCAGATCAATGACCGTCGATCTACCACGAGAGCCCGAGGCTTTAAGCAGATCTTAATTAGAAAGAGGAGAAAAATCATTAATGAAACTGGAGGCAGAGTAAACACATCCAAACATCACCTATTTCACGTTTTAATATACGCAGTTTTTTTTTTTCCAACAAGTAAAAAGGGACGAGGCATTGGCTCAGTGGTAGAATGTCCACCCTTGGCCTGGGAGAAGCCGGTTTGATTCCCAATAGGTCCATGCCTAAGTGTCCTTGGGGGCGACACCTAATTCCCTATTTCTCCCACCATTGGCACCGTTATGGCTGCCTGCTGTGGTGCAATGCAGCACAAAAATTTTCTTATTTGAATACAACACGTTAAAAAAATTTGCGGCGGGACAAGAGCCCATCCCAGCTGATTCGAGGCAAGAGGCAGAGTGCCCTGGCAACTTTGTTTCCCCGAACAGCTCACTAGTCTGTTGCGCGGCAACACAACACACATACAACCATACTCCTAGGGGCAATTTTGCATGTTTTTGGAGGTGGAAGTACCCGAAGAAAACCCATGCATGTACCGGGAGAACATGCAAACTCCACACAGAAAGGCCAATGTTCCAAGCCTCGTCCCCACCCTGGACTCGAACTCACAATCTTCTTTCTGTGAGGCCACTGTGCAACCCACTGCGCCAGTGTGCCGCCCTGAACTAAGCATGCGTAATGTTTTTTTTGTAGAAATAATAAAGGAGTCCTACATTTTAAATCAACAAGGACACGCCCCCTTGCACTTGCTTTAGGTACTTTTGTGAATAAATGTAAGTTGTTTATTTCCGGCAGTTCAATAGATTAAAATAGGACCAGTCTAAACAAGCAGAAGATTATCTGATATTTTCTAAGGAGACGCAAGTCATTGTTATGACCTCTGGCCTTTAAATCAGATAAAGTTGTCTCCAGGTCCTGAAACTGCAGTAAAAGCACAATAAAACAGAGTATGATTCACTGAGCTACATTACAGAAACAATAGCCTGTAAGTTATTCCACTTTAAATAGTTGCCAGGACTGGTTAGAACAAAGTAAGACTGATGGTGTGTTTGGTCTGTTTGTCCCACTAGAGTGTGTGTGGAACAGGGTGGACATCCTGTGTTAGACTGAAAAGAAAAGGGAACGCCCGGGAAGGAATGGGCTGCAGGTCGTATGCTAAAAATACAGGAGGGGCCCAATGTGAAGGACAAGAGACCCCGGGGTCTGAAAAATACAATGATCAGTAAGATTCAGGTGTAAAGTTCATCTATTTAAGTTTGCAGGTACATATTTATAGACCGGTCATTTCAAAAGAAAGCTTAGATGTTTGTGTATTTATTTGTCTGCAGTAATGATCAGACATAAATATGCACAAAATACATAACAAAACATATCTCTGTGTATGCATGGGTTTTCTCCAGGTACTCCAGTTTCCTCCCACCCTCCAAAAACATGCATGCTAGGTTGAATGGCCACAACATGATTGCCCCTAGGAATGAGTGCGTGTGTATGGTTGTACGTATGTGTGTGGCCCCGCGACAGACTGGCGACCTGTTTGGGGTATACCCTGCCCCTTGAATCAGCCGGGAATGGGCTCTGGCCCCCTCGTAACCGCATGAAGGATACACGGTTAAGAAGGTGACTGACTGACAAAATCGCTGAAGAATAATTGACAACTTTTATGGAGGAAACTTAAGGTTTTTTTTTTTCTGTGAGTCTTCAAACACGTAAATAGCCTAAAAATTAGAGTGACACACACCCTAAGACTCAAAAACAGATGACAACAACCCAAGAAAATGTTTTAAAAAACACTTTGTTCCAGTTCGTGACTAACTTTTTTTAGAGTGAAAAGTATTTGATTAGTAAAAAAAATTTATGTTCTGATTTTGTTCCTGGCCTGGTGTTTTCCTGTGAGCATGTCCTTGTTTGCCCGCACCCTCGATCCCCACCTGACCCTCACCATCAATTCTGATATTTTGTTTCTCCACCTTACGTATTTACCAAGGACTAATCACTACTGGTTTATGACGACGGCTCTATTATGGTTCCGACATACATTTTTATTGAGTTAATCTAAAACACTTAAAAGCATATTTAGCTTTAATAAATCCTTAATAGAGTAATAAAATAATGCTTATTATCATTGGTAGAAAGATACAAGCAGCCCAAATCACAAACATGGAGACTGGGCCTGAAAAGGCCTGCCACTTTCATTTCGTCCTCTGCACCCATTTACGCTGTTTTCTGAACTAAACTGAAACTCAGGGTGCATTACATACATCACATATGATCAGAAAGAAATTAGTAGACAGAAACAGTTTGATGAACTAAATAAGTTCCCATCTATAGAATCTACTTTCCAGTAACGCTCTAAATCAAATCTTAATTTTTGTGGCTGAATCCCATAGCTAACTTAAAGCATCAATGTGAAATTTGACTGCACAGCATCACTTTCTGACCAAAACAAGCCACATACGCACATGAGAGAGCTGGACTATTTTTCTGTTACATATCAAAGATGTGAACAATTTGTCCCAGCAGTTCAGGAAGTCTGAACATCCCAAATCACAACACCATTGATCAGATTAGACAACATCTCCATTTTTTTACAACCCAAAGTTTTTTTCCCCCAGGTTTTACTTACATTAATGTCCAGACTGCAGAGACTGAGTGAATCTGCATCTCTGCTCGTCTGCTTCCTCTTTTTCTGCAAAACAAAGCAAAAATTAATTGAATTGGCATCATGAGCAAAATTGCAATAACTGTGTAAAAAACATTTTTTATTGAGTTAAGCTATCTTGTAAAAAAAATTAATTACAAAAGTAACACAGTAAAGAAAATTGCAGCAAAAAAAAAAATTAACATTGACATGATGTGGTATTTTTAAAAAAACATTTAAGAAAAATAATCTGATTTCAGTCATCTTGAAAAAAAAGACTGTGATATTAAAATGTGGAAAAAGTGAGGCACTCTGAATGCTTTCTGGATGCACCGCATGTGTATATAAATGCGTTAGCTCAGTAGTGGAATGTCCGTCTTTGGACTGGGAGAAGTTAGTTTTATTCCCACCAGGCCCATGCCTAAGTATCCCTGGAGCAGAAACCTAACCCCCAGATACTCTCACCATTGGCAGCGTCATGGATGCCTGCTGTGGTGCAAAGCACCAAAAGTAATTTCTGCATGACCGTTGAATATCGTACTATTAAAAAAAATAAACTTGTCACTTTTATTCCTATGCTTCGCTACCCAAAAAGAAAATCATATTGAAATCTCTTTGCTTGTTAGCGAACATGACTCACTCACTTTCTAAATCTAACATTGGAAGCATTACTCAATGCAATCAAACTCTAGAAAACTTTTTTAAAATTTGTAACCATGGCAACAATAACTCATCAGGAAAGATTAAACCATAGGAGAGCGGCATTATAGGAGCCGAAGGGTAAGATTTGGGGATCTAAGCAGCAGAGAGCAACAATAGCAGGAACTCTGATGTTTGTTCACTATTGTTTTTAGAACGTTGTTGTTGTCCGGATGTTACACAACTTGGCAGACTTCATCTTTAAGTTACTGTCGCTATGGAAACGAAACAGGAGGTGTACCTCGTATCTTATTCCATAAAAGGTCTCTGAGGACACCTTGTTGTTTTTCTCATTTTCTAAGATTTTAATGAGGAATTTGTTCCTGTTTGTGACGAGCAAGCTATCGAGTTTACTATTAATAACAAACGTGATCATTTGTGATATTTCATCTGGAAAAAAGATCAACAAGTTCAGGTGTATTCCCCAAGCTTCCTGTTAGTCCATTCTTCACACCCATGGAGACAACAGGAGATTTTTAAGAGCTTCCGCTCATCAGTAAATGTTTTCTTCCTCAACTGATGGTGAGAAGTAAAGCAAGAACATCACTAGTTTCCCCGGCTACATCCTGTTGTTTTACACCTACGGTATGTCTCCATCCTCTGAGTCTTTGTCTATGTCTCCATCCTCTGAGTCTAAACATCAAACATTGTCCCAGTTAGAATCTAACAGTAAAAAAATAGTCCACTATAAAAGAAAGGGAAGAGGTTTTTACATAATGAGCTTCCCATTAGAACCCAACAACAACAGGTGTAACTAAATCTAGAGGAGACCAGATTGATAACAATTATTTTTTACTTTATTTTAAAAAATATAGGGTTAAATGACACTGTCTACCCGTAAATAATGGAAGATAATGCTGCAAGAACACAGATTCTTCAATTTTGAAATGTATTGATGTAAAACCTCTTGAGCTGCAGCATCTCGTTTTCAAGGGGGACCAAAATGATTAATAATTTGTTTAATCTTTTGAACCACTTATTCCCTAATGGGGTCGTGGAAGGTGCCAGAGTCTATACCGGCTAATTTAAGGCAAGAGGCAGGGTACACCCTGCACACGTCGCCTGCTAATTACCGGGCCACACACACATTCAACCATTCACATACACACTCTCATAAATTTATAGCAGCCAATCAACCTAACATGCATGTTTTTGGAGAGTAGGAGGAAACCGGAGTACCTGAAGAAAACCCACACATACACAGTGAGAGAACATGCAAACTCCACACAGAAAGGCCAGTGTTTCAAGCTTCGTCTGTAAAACATATGTAATCTTTTGAAAACCAATTGTTAGGAATTTAGCAACACATGGTTGAGATTTTGTTATAGATGAGATGAGACGTTAACAAAAAAAGAAGAAAAGACAACTTTTAAAAAGTTTAGAGGCTACTTTTATAAATACTTGTTTAATTGTTAATGCTTTTTTATTTTTTTTTTTAATTAATTTAATTTGGAAAAACTCACCCGATAATAAACGAACAGACAGCAACCCATCATCAGGATCCAATCTGCTTTTTAAAAACTTCCAACCTTCAAGCCCCTGCTCCTCTTCTTTCTTCTACTCTTCCTCCAGGTTCCCTTTTTCACCCCTTTTTCAGCCCAAAGGTCACATCAGATCTTCTTTCTTTCCTCCTTCACATGCCAATAGTTTCTCCTGTATTCCTCTCGCCTCCTTTCAAATCTCCTCCTTTACAGTCACATTGTATTCCCTCTCCTCTTGGTCCTCTGCTCGTCCTTTTCTCCTGCTTCTTCACCTTCTCTGTCGGCCCCTGTGCTCCTCCGACTTACAAGTTATTCTACAGGCCCTCAGGAACAGGAACCCATCACAATGTGTGTGTGTATTTGTGTGTACACTGAACAAACAGGAACTGACGCTCGGTACGGGGAACAACCTTCTAAAATTAGGAGTTTCAGGAGACTCAGTGACACCAGACGTTAAACATGTAAGGAAAAAAAAAAAAGGACTGAAGATAAAGTTTAGATGTGAAAAAAAAGAGAAAAAAAATGTATCTTTGGAATTATAACCATGCAGATTTTAGAAACAATCGTGTTGGAGTTGCAGTTACGGTGGATTTTATTTCCACATTCTGCAAAATAAAGAGTTTATAATTATGTATTTGCAGTTAAAGTAATGAAGTAAATGTACTTCGTTACGGCACTTAAGAAAAAATATTGTTTATCTCTACTTTACTTAAGTAAAATTTGAGACCTGTACTTTTTACTTTTACTTCACTACATTTTAGAGCAAATATCTGTACTTTTACTCAGCTACTTTTTAAAAGTGTGTTTTGCACATTTTGTTACATTTTCGGTCAAGAATTTGAAAAATATACAAGTACAGGAACTTGAAGCTGCGTCACCAAAATCAATCTGTAGAGGGAGCAGTTGATCGCCTGCAGTCTCCAAGAGGGAGAAGAAGTACTGAATAGAGGAGATAATAAATCAATTATTTCAGAATATCATGTCTCAGATATAGTTATTTACATAACATATTTGTTGGCTTCACATGAACTTTGTCTTGCAAAGATAATTGTCGTCATAAAAGTTTTTTCGAAACCTGCTTATGGCCGTGCGTCAAAGAAAAACAAGATTGACCAGCAAACAAGAAGCCTCAGTTTCAATGGAAAAAAACAGAAGGACTCAACTTGGGATGAAAAGTTCAAAACAATCTAAAGTTAAGGAACAAAACTTCTAACAAGCAGTGAAACCAAAACCACAAGTTTAATGATTTAGCTTAGAAAAAGTTTGCTTTAAATGTGATTGTGAATTTTTAAAAACCAATGCCCGGCAAAAAAAATTGATTCAGTATTTTACTCAATCTGGAAAAAGTGGAAAAGCAAATAGATTTAAAAAAATGTTTTAATCTGCAAATTTATATTTTTACAAATCCACATTAGGGTGGAGACGGCAGCTCAGTGGTTAGAGCGTTTGCGCGCCGACCGGAAGTTCGCGGGTTTGCGTCCCACAGAGAGCACGTCTAGGGTCCTTGGAGAAGACACCTAACCCCTGCGGTGTAAGGAGCGCAGCAAACAAATTTCCCCGGTGAGGGATGAACATAGAGTAATTCATTTATTTAATATGTAACTTTCCAAAGTATAACCATAAAACAAATTTAAAAGGACACTATTCATAACTATTTGATAGAAAAAGACCTCCTTTTTGAAACCTAGTTTTCTGATGTAATTAATAATTATATTAACAGCAGAATAAGTTTTAGATTTTTTTTATTTACCCCTCTGATTGACCAGCCATCAGGTGAGAGAAGAGAGAAAGATGAAGTTTTCCTCTGCAGCATGGACCTGGAAAAAGTTTGAAAGAGCATTAGTAACACTTAAACATAGAGCCATCATCTTATAAGAAAAGAAAAAAGTTTGCAGGTGAAAAGATATTTTTGTAATTTTTATAAATCATAATCTGTTGTGTGAGACCTTTTAGGGTCTGTTTTTCACCTTTCTGTTTCTCACTCTCCAATTTTCACAGGTGCTGGATGGTTATTAATGGGAATATTGGGCTGATTACTATCACCTGCGCATATTTAACGTTGGCTATAAAAGACCTGGTCTCACCCACAGTCTTCGTCAGTTCTTCAGCTACTCTTGTGGTAAACTGACAACCTCAAAACTATGATTGTCGTGACATCTTGAACTTAATTCTTCATTCTCCCCACAGGAACCTTAAAGCCCTTCTTCCTGGCCATCCAGCACCACCTGAAGCCATCATCACTTTTCTATGGACACTTTTGGTTACTCTTTCAATAAACTATTGTATACCTGCATTTGGTTCCTCATCTCTTCATCCCCCCCCCACACACACACAACATAATCAGTTTAAAGTTGTCTTTTCTTTTTTTTTTTCTTTTTTTTTATATACATATATATTTTTATTTTCTTATTAGACAACTGGCCTTTTTTTTTTTTTTTTTTTTTTATCTTAGACTTTGTGTGTCAGCAGAGCAATAATGCAAAGTTGTGGGGTTTTTTTTTTTTTTGAGTGAGGAGGACGTTATACTTTTCAAACACTAACCAACTTCTTTTAGTCTAATCCAGGGAGTTTTCTAAAATTTCTAATAACAATGATCCATTGTACTTATATAATGTTTTCCAGGACGTTCAAAGAAACTTCACATATACGTACATTACTCGTTTACTCCATACCAGGTAATGGTAAGCTACTGTTGTAGCCACAGCTGCCATGGGGCAGACTGACAGAAGTGAGGCTGTGGGTGAAGTGTCTTGCCCAAGGACACAACGATGATATAATTTCAACAACGGCTATCCCACTGTGGCACCTGGGATTCCACTGGTCTTCCATCCAAGTACTGCCCAAGCCCACCATGCTTGGCTTCTGATGTCTTACAGGATCAGGCTTTGACAGGCTGGTACTCTATGTCCACACAGTGGCCATTCTAGCAGGATGGCAATCATTTTTAAATTTAAACTACTTTTTACTTGCTGTATTTGGCCAAAAAGAAAACCATGTTTCCACAGTCTTCCATTTTAACATACAAAGTGCTGTTTTGAGGAGATTTGTGTATGTCAGCTTGTGTGTGTGATTTTTAAATGTGTCTGATAGAAATGTTATAGATTTGTATGTGAAGAGTTTGTATGAACAAATTTTCTGAAAGTTTCTTAAATTGCATTATGTATGAAAGCTGCTTATAAGTAAAGTTTAATTAGCTGCATTCTGTCATCTACCGCTTGTTCTGGGATCGGGTCGCGGGGGCAACAGCCCCAGACAGGTAGCCCAGGCCTCTCTCACCCCGGCTGCATCCTCCAGCTCACCCGGAAGGATCCCATGTCGTTCCCCAGTCAGCTGTGAGACATAATCTCCCCAGCGGGTCTGGGGTCTGCCCCTTGGTCTCCTCCCAGTTTAATTAGCTAATTACATTATTATGATCAGAGTGGAGAGCAAGTCAAAATAGTTTTAAAAGCCACTAAATCTAGATTTGAGTTTGAAAAGGGCTCCATCTGGTGACTGCAATCTGAACTCAATTTTTAGAAGTGAGAATTGACAACTACTCATCTATCACACATATTTCATGTGGGGTGTATCGTTAATATGCAACCGTTACATATGGAAGACAATCCACCTAAAACTGGTGTGAAAAAGAGGGAACTCTTTCTAACCCTGCCTTCTGCAAGTTCTTTTCTCACACCATCCAGCTTCATCTCGTTCAGTACATCCATAAACCTCTTCTTCTGGTCTCTCTTTAAGCCAATTACCCTGCAGTTCCAAACACACAGGACATCTAACCATCACAGTCTGGACTCTCACTGCTAACAGTTTTGTCCATCTTCCTTGATAGTTTTCTTTAGTTTTTTTTTTTTTTTTGCAAGTTGGTGCAGTGATTACACAGCAAGAAGGTCAGGGTTCAAGTCCCGGAGTCTTGAAACACTCGCGTTTCTGTGAGGTGTTTGCATGGTCTCCCCATGTATGAGTTGTATTTCTCTGGGTACTCCGGTTTCCTCCCACTCTCCAAACACATGCATGTGAGGTTGATTGGCCACTATGGAATTACTCCTAGGAATGAGTGTGTGTGTGTGGAAGGTTGAGAGCGTGTGGTCCCGCAATAGACTGGCAAACTGCTCGGGGTGTACCCTGCCTCTCGCCTGTAATCAACTGGGATAGGCTTTGGCACTCCCTGCGACCTGATTACAGATAAGTGGTTTAGAAGACAAAATGAAACAGGAATAACTGTTCAATTTGCTCTGCAGGAGGGTGGATCCAAACATAGAACATCAACCAAAAGACACAACAAAGATAATGAAGAATTCTGCACCTTCGTGGGGCAGTATGAGATAAGGGAAGGGAAAAGGGAACAGACCCCTGTAGAAGTGTAATAAGTTTAAAAAAAAAAAAAACACTCCTCGCATCTAATGCTGTACTGATTAGATCCTTTCTTCTCGGAGGTAATTAGCAAGATTTTAGCTGCAGTCCATGTACAGCTCTGTATGTGATCACCATAAACAGGCCCAGCTGCACTATCTCTCCCACTTTGATGTCCGTAGGTTTGGTTGAAGTAATAAAATCACCAGTGAAATGCCAGGGGGAAGTTTGAACAACACAGACTGCTGCTGCTGAGAAAACTAGGAGCAGCTGTAAAATAATCTGTAAAAATGGTCTGAAATCCAAAGCAGGTTAGTGACCGGTACTTTTGATAGTCCAGTTGGTACTAGTTTACTAAACAGCAAGAAGATGCATTTCAGAGGTTCAACTGTGAGATTAAAGGTGGATCTAATGTTTCAGAGGGCGTTTTCATTCCTGGCAGATGATCACATGCCAACAGGCCAAAAAAAGGTGTTCAGCATCTCGGTCCAAGAGCCCTGCAGCCTCTTTTTCATGTCCTCCATTGGAGTCATGCAGGAGTTATTCAAGTGTGTGACTCATTCCTTCCTGGGAGTTGAAGGATAAATCATCCAACCCTGAATGCATCCACACCCATGCATGTGTTTCCGTAGCTTCTGAGCACACTCAGATCCACACTTTGGCGTCCAATTCCAACATGCCACTAAACTTTGACAAGTTCCTATATTCAAATTTCAGTGACTTGAGTCACCAGGAAGCTGATTCCAATCATTATATTTGTGTGAAGTTCTGAATCGCTAAAATAACAGAAAAATGTGTTAACTATATAAAGTGTAAAATAAAAACCATTTCAGAGGTTTTCATGTTTTGGGTGACGTGTTCATTCTCAGTTCTATGATCAACACTGGCTTATTTGAAACCACCACATATGCTGCCCTTCTGGAAGAAGTACACATCAGGGTGTGGCGTTGTATTTAGAAATAATCAAAGAAGAAAAAGCAAAGCGTGGGAAACCAGTTGGCAGAACAAATCAAATTTTGAAATCCGAAAAATATTATTACAAATGTGTGAAAATAACTTTAAAATATACATTTTTCTGCACTGATGCCCTAAAGAAAAACTGGTCAAGCTTCACATACACACAAACACACTGTATGTGTTTAAAATGTTGCATTCTTAATACATTTACACTACAGTTAATACAAAGTTTCATTTAGTCTTCTGAATAGCTATCCCTAACGAAGTCACGGGTGTCATGGTTCCCTTGCCTACCACCAGAGGGAGCCCAGGACCTTCTCTCATCTCCCTGATTCGGGACACCTGAAGGTGATTGACTAGCTACCTATTTAAAATCGGTCTGCCTTTCCTTCATTGCAGGGTCATCACCTCTTCAAGCCAGGCCTTCCTGGCTGCCCGACCAAGAGACATTTCTTGTTTAGATCTGTGCCTTGCTTTACAACTTTACTGGAGTCGTCCAGCAATTGGGTCCTCTTCTTCCTTCTGCATCTTCAACGTGACAATGGGTGGTGCTGGAGAGTATCCCGGCTGACTTCAGGTGAGAGTCAGGATATACCCCGAACAGGTCGCCTGTCTGCGAGGCCACACACACAGACAAATATTGACAGACACACACACACACACACACTGATTTATAGGGACAATTTTATAGCGGCCAATGAACCTAACATGCGTGTCTTTCGGATGGTGGGAGGAAATTGGAGTAGAAAGAACCGGAGAGAAAACTCACACATACATAGGGAGAACATGCAAACTCCACACAGGAGAACAGTGTTTCAAGCCTCATCCAACCCAGGACTTGAACCCTGACTTTCTTGGTGTGAGTCTAACCACTGCACCACCAAAATAATAATCTTATCATTTTTTACATGAAAGAACATTTCTTTTCATATAATTTTAGTGACACGCTTTTATGCAATTTGATGCATCTTCTTCTTCTTCTTTCAGCATTTTCCTTCAGGGGTCGCCACAGCAAGTCAGTTTCTTCCATCTAACCCTATCTGCTGCATCTTCTTCGGTCACACCAACTATCTTCATGTCTTCCTTCACTGCGTCCATGAACCTCCTCTTTGGTCTTCCTCTAGTCCTCTTTCCTGGTGGTTCCAAGTCCAGCATTCTTCTCCTAACCATCTCAGTCTGGCCTCTCGGACTTTATTCCCAAAACCTCTAACATGTCCCGTTCCCCTGATATACTCATTTCTAATCCTGTCCATCCTGGTCACTCCCAGAGAGATCCTCAGCATCTTCATCTCTGCTATCTCCTTCTCTGCTTCCTGTCTTTTCTTCAGTGCCACTGTTTCTAGAACAAACAGCATGGCCGGTCTCACCACGGTTTTGTACACTTTCCCTTTCATTTTAGCTGAAACTCTTTTGTCACACATCACACCTGATTACTGATTCAATTTGATGCATGGATGGTATTATTTCACACGATGACAATGCAAGAAAAACACTTCCACATCAGTTATTCCATGACCTGCCCGAACACTTTGTTGCATAAACCAAAAATACACAATTTAAATATTCTGTTAACTTTGGGTCATATTAGGTGTCAAATTGCTGAAGGGACAATTACTATGTAACACATTGAGTAGAGCTAAAAAAAAAAAATCTGATTTACTGGAACTTGAAGTACTTACAGACACTTATAGGTGGTGATCAAAATGTTCCTTTGTGTCTGTCATGGTTCCATTGATTTTTTAAACAATTTTACAACTCTTTTGATTTGTTTATTAAATGTCAACACATGACTCAAAAATAAAAAAATATCTTGTCGGATCATGACGACATTAACCTGCAAAATTCACTGAAACTAGAAAGGCTGCATAGACGGAAACATTTCCACAGCAGAAAATCTACATTCCTTAAAAGAGACACTTCCGCTCACCTGGCTGGAAAAAGCTTTTACGTGGAGCTCAGTTTCATTCACTAACACGTCACACGTTGTTGATGATACTAAACATTCACGTTTATCACTTTTCTGCTCATTTCCTTATCAATGGTTGTAAATGAGTAAGACGTAACAACAGCCAGATACACTGATAACACATTCTAACCTTTGGGCTTTTTTTGCCCACTGAATTTTTGAGTCAAAATTGAAGCTAATAACAGCATTTTTATTTATCAGTTACAACAAAATAAATTAATTTCAAATTCAATTACAAAAGTCCTGCAGTTCCGTGTTTGAAAGCCACATTGCGTATATTGTTTCAACTATTTTCAGGCCGTGGTCATCGTAAACATGCATTAAATAGATGGGAAATATCCAAAAAGGGAGAAGAAGCCCCAAACAGCTCCATGATTTTGAAGTTTGGTGCATTAAAGAATTGCCTTCTAAACATTTTTTTTCATCACTTATTTTTCTATTTAATTAAAGCAAATATATCGCATTTAAAAAAAAACAGAAAAATATGTTACATAAACTACAATTCAAGACCGACTGAAATCTTAAGCCCAGATACTCGAGAAAAAAAACCTAATTAAATTCTTTTTGGTCCTACAAACACATTAACATTAATTTGAAAAGGTTAAATAACCCCACAATAATGAAAACTCTGAATTTATTGTTTACTAGTCTAGACAATGCAAATGCAAAAGTTTTATGACCAATTGTTGCAGAAATTACTAGATGTTAAAATCACTAATGTACCCTTTTAAACTTGGTTCTTGGGATATTTCGGCTATTCATCACACTACACCCTCTGTTGAGGTTGGCCGACCGCAAGTTAATAATCCTGGGTGTGTGTCTCGATGTTATTTGGTTATTTTTCAGTCCAGACCTACAATGTCAACATCAATGAGTTACCCCAGGAGTGTCCAATTCCAGTCCAGGAGGGTCAGTGTCCTGAAGGTTTAACGTGAGTTCCTGGTTCAGGTCGGTGTCCCGAAGATTTAACGTGTGTTCATTACAGCGTGTGTTCATTACAGCTGATGCACATAAAGTGAAATCAACAGTTAATAAAATTTGGCACGTTGACTCAACTACCTGGATCAGGTGTGTAGACGCAAGAACACATGAAAAACCTTCAGGACACCGGCCCTCCAGGACTGGATTTGGACACTGAGTTACCGCTGAGAGAGTAACCCAGGGGCTCAGCTCTTTGATAGACTGCCAACGTGACCATCTTTTGACCTCCAACGTCTCTGAGAAGCTCATTAGTGTACATGAGTTGGCACTTGGCACACCCTGATATTCCAGCCTCAGCTGCCAAGATAAAGTAACGCAGATTCTTACACTTCATCAAAGAAATCCTCTACGAAGATTGTCATCTCTATGATTTAGACAAGTTGGTAGGAATTAGACCAGAGAACGAGGTCTTGACTTGAGGTGGTGGCTGTGATCTCTGGGAGAAGATAAGTCTCTAATTTAGGTAAACTCACATTTACCAGTCCTTGTCTGCACTGAAAGGGGTCAGCTCAGGGTGAGATGGACTAAATGTCAGCTTCTCCCATTTTTAGGCAAATGGTAGTGTGTCTCGGTGCACATCCTGGCTACTTGATTGGACTTGATGTATACTCTCTTGGCTAGACACTTCAGATCAAGTTGTGTCTTCATGTGAATCTACTTGTGTGAGACTGGTCTAACAGACCACCAAGACGGAATTCAGTGTTGTAGTTGTTGAACAAAACCAGTTTGATTGTGACATAGTGAAAAGCAAATAAAATAATAAAAAAAAATGCTTCACAGTGATAAACTGATGGAAAGCGGAGCTGCTGAAACAGCTTCTCAGATCCCAGATCCCTTCTTTCAGATGGAAAATTACTGATGAAAGTTGAAACTTCTCGATCTTCAAAAGCACTGTCCAGAAGACAACTTTAAAGCTTTTCTATAACACTTTAATGGCTGTTCTGGGGTTTCCACTCTTTTCTGGCTCAAAGAGGCCTTTCACAAAGCTGTAGGGATTGCTTGTCTGTTCTGTCCTTTTTCTGTTGATGCCTGAGGTGCTCTGATCTTAGTATGTATTAAAATTACATGTAAGATCACCATAACAGCAAATCTCAACCATTAAAAAAATTGAGATCAATTGATTACTAATGAGCTCTGCAGCACTATTACAACAGATTTGAGTTGAATTTTAAACTTTTTCAGATCAGATTTGTACAACTGAATGATTTTTATTCATTTATAAAAAATGAGTTTATTTGCTCCTTTTTGTTAGTTTATAATTTGATCTGAATGCTGATGTAATTCATGTGTTAGTTCTAACCACTTATAATCCTCCTGTATGTTAACAAATTAAGAAATCTACAGAAATCAAACATGATCTATATACTGTATCTGAATGATTTTCTCACCTTGAACCTTGCTGGTATCCATCACCTGTCTGCATCGATCAGCAGCTCCTCCAAACACCACCAAAGCCAATAGGTTTGAAATAGAAAATAATTTTAACTGACACTTCCGGTTGTTATTTTCTCACATCTGAGGAATAATTTGCTACTTTTCTAAATGTATATAGAAAATAACTTAATCAGAAGTGATTTAAAACTTTTAAGTGTCGCTGTGATTTCCCGATCTTTCAACGTTTTGCTGTTTAATGAGAGTGAGAGGTTCTGCTTCCGGTTAGACCTTCAAAATAAAAAATGACCGCACATTAGAAGTTTGACCTGAAACTTTTCTAAAATAGGATTTTAGTCATCTGAAAGCATCTGTTTTAACATAAAAAACAGATTAGTATGCATAAAAATAATGTCTGCTTAAAAAACTCGTTTTGCACAAAAATTTATATCAGTAAAAATGCAAACAGGTTACAATAGGGTGCAAAAAATTGCACCCTATTATGATGCAATAACATACACATATATTTAAATCAAAATCTGTTTTCTTCACATAACTTATTTCAAAATCAGATTTCAGATGCATATTCTAAGAACATTAAAATCTTAATTCATTTTTAGAATTCATGGACACATCCTTCATGATTCAATGCAGTTCAAAAGCTTATTATATGTATGATGAAGTCAGATTACTGTAGGTGAAGAATAACTGAAACAAAATTTCCTCCTGTCAGTACACCTTTTCAAGAAAGATCTAAAAGGTTCAAGCAAGATTCAGCAATGCCAAACCTCAATCTGGTTCCATCACAACCACAAAGCTCTGCAGAAACATGTAGGTGACAAAAAAAAATCAACCTGTTATCCAAACCTTTAACTAGTCTGCAAACCAGTTAGAATTCAACTTTAACCAAAATAAAAACTATTCTGTTATAAGCATCAAGTTTTGTGAGGATGTATAAAATGTGAAGTGAGAAATGAACAAGTACAACTTTTTGCAGGAAGACTGTCCAAAGAAAAATATGCTATTGCATTTTCAATTTTACTAAAAAAAAAATATTGCAATTAAAATCAGCTATAAAGTTGAGTTTGCCTTCTAGAACTGTATTTAGATGCTTTTATATTTGAGGAATTTTCTTTCCTGTTTGCCTAACTTCATACTTGTGTGCTTCAGTAGTCTTTGTTGTTTCAGTCAGTGATGCCTCAGAGCTCTCTCACTATACAGCTGTCTGCTAGCTTCAGATCACCCACCCAAACTAAAACCTGTTGGTCAGCCTGAGGCAGAGGAGGAAGGATTAGCACCGCACGATTGTTCAAATATGACAAAAAACAGCCTGGAGCCAACTTTTACTATTGGCTTATCTCATGAAACTATTCTTTTCAGAGGAGTTCTGGAGAATATTTACTGGGTGGGGTGGGACAGGAAATGAATTTACACATACACACACAAAACATGCTCAATTGAATTAGAAAAACTTGCTTTAAATGATGAAAAAAAAAAGAAGTCAAATTTGGGGCCGTCAGTATGAGTTCATCCTTTCAAACAATTTTCTATTCAATTACATCAAATTTACAAGTCGATCTACATTCCTACCCTCACCTATGGTCACCAGCTGTGGGTGATGACCAAAAGAATGAGATCATGGATACAAGCGGCCGAAATGAGCTTCCTCCGCAGGTTGGTTGGGCTCTCACTCAGAAATTGGGTGAGGAGCTCTGCCATCCGGGATAAGATCGATGTCAAGCGGCTCCTCCTACAGGTTGAGAGGAGCCAGACGGGGTGGTTCGGGCATCTGGTCAGGATGCCCCCCGAGCACCTCGCTTGTGAGGTGTTTCGGGCACGTCCCACCGGGAGATGGCCAAGAGGCAGACCTTAGACCCGCTGGAGAGACTGTCTGAGGCTGTTGCCCCGCGACCGGGCACCGGATGAGCGGAAGATGACGGAACGGAACATTTAAAGAAAAAATGACAAATTACGTTTTACACAATAGATTTATTTGTTTTCTACATTATTGTATAATAAAACTGTACAAATCTAAAAAACAAAATGTGTAGTTTAAAAAAAAGAAGCACCATAATTATTAACTGTACAAAACAGTAACAAGTCAAAGATTTTCTGGGGAAAATATTTACATATAAGAACTGATCATTTCCCTTTAAATCACACTTCAACATGAAATGGAACATGTTGCTTTGAAAAATACAACATGAACATTTATGTTTGGAATAAAAAAAAATTTGATCCAGAAACAAAAAAAAAGTAACATCCGAGCAAACATCTTTTATCCTAAGTCTCTATAGGCCAAAATTATTTACGTAAGAGGACCAGAAACTTAAAATGATTTAGGATTTAATTTCTATCAAAAGGGAGAAAAAAAACAACAACATATACACAAGTAAACATTCATTTTCTTATTATCTCTGCATTTCACACTTCAACGTATTTGGTCTGATTTAACGCTCTTTTTTCTTTGCTGTTTTGTGCCACATGAGAAAATAACATTTAAAAAGTGTCATTATAATTATTCAGAACTTTAGAAATAAGAAAGTTAACCTCAAAATAAGTCTTGCAAAATGTAAGGAAAGACAGAAAATCTAAACCTCTCTCTTTCACATAAATTAACCTTCCATCGTTATCATCACATTATCAGGTTTTAGTTTCATTACAAAATGTTGCACTACAAGTTTTTATGGAATCAAAAGGTACATAAAAAGAAAAAAATTAAATTCTGGTATTTGCAGCGTTCATGTGATTTGCGCTATGATCTACAGTCGAGTTTGTTTTAGTAGGACGTGCTGTGCATAACACACGCTCCTGCTGCCGGGTCATAGATGAAGCAGTTTGGCTTTCCCAGTCTTTGGTTTTATATCAGTCAGGTTAGCAAGTCAACAAAGAGCACCAGATGGGAGCTCTATGGATGCTGGACATAATGTTCTTTCACTCTTGGTTTTCGTGGCTTATTGATGAGAATTTTTTCTTTTACCCGGTGATTACCACAATCACGATTACCACAATCACCAAGATACAAGTAAATTGGTCCTGCACGTCTATGGATTGCCAGGGAACTGTACCGTGGTTATAAATCAGAGTGGTTACTGTAGCAACAGCGAACACCCCAGGAGAAGAGTATAACTAGTAGGAAGTGGTTAAACCAACGTTGTACCATTGTCAGTGTTCTAGACAGCAAACATTATCTTAGTTACCACAGCTTTAGTGTTCCAGGACTCTGTTTTAAATCTCCAAAAGGCAGTTTTTATTCTTCTTCTTTTGCTTTGATAGGAACTATCAACGTAAGTTCTGAGACCAGCACTTTGTTTTCCTCGTGATGATATCATGGAACTGGTTCACAGTGAAGCCGCACGTGTGAGTGCATCGCTGTGCTCCAGGTGGTGATGATGGTGAAGCTCAGCTTTGCAAACCGTGGTAGCGCTGCAGCGAAGTGATGCAATAGCGGGCAGCTCCTCATCTCCTGAAAAACGTGGAAATAAAGAAACAACACATCTTATTTAAGTATTTGTTCAGCGTGACCATTTGAAAGATAATGTTCTATCTACTGGTCAAATTACATTTAAAAAACTGATTGAGGAAGAGTTGAGCTTACCCAGTCCAGATGAAGATGATTCACTTTCTGTCAGGGAGGTGGAGTCTGCGTGGTCATGGGACAGACCTTCCATGAGGGGGATAGAGAGCTCTGAGGACGGGACAGACGAGTCGTAGATGCCTGAATCGCGAGGAGGTGGAAGCTCTGGAGGAGGAGGATGCTCTTCTGCATGGTTGGATGAAGTATTTGTACCGTCCGGTCGGACCGATGGAGCAGAAGAGGAGGCATAAGATTCTTCAGGCATCTCTTCTGATTCTCCTCCAGATTGTCTAGGATCGGACCTGGAAAGACATCAAAATAGGAAATGCAACATCATAAGAGGTTAATGAAAAAAAGTGGAGAAACAATAAAAAAAAAAAAAATCATGCTAATGGACATTTTCTCTACCTTATAGACACAGAGTTGGATGCCATCTCTGGACTGGGACTGAGATTCTGATCAAGTTCAGATCCAGGACCAGATCCGGGTGAAAGAATAATGACATTCTTTTGTGGGACTACATGATCCCGCAATGGTGTCCTCACCGCCACCTCATTCAGTACCAACCCTGAAGCAAACTTCTGCTCAGGCTGAAGTGAAGAGGAGCACGCCGGTTTCGGAGGCCGGCATGGAGCTGGAACACCAGCATGAGAAGAAGCTTTTGAAGAAGAGGCTGTACAGGAGGATTCCCCTCCAGGAGACAACTGCTTTTCAAACCAGTCTGGGTTCTGGCAGATGTGCTGGTGCATGTTGCAGATGGACACGTAGAGCGAGCGTCCGGACTTGCTTCTGAAGTAGTTCCTCCTGGAGACGTTCACAGGCTGCTGCTCATGCTCAGGCAGACCAGACGGGCCGGAGTGGAGCCGACTGAAAAGCTGAGGCAGCTGGTCCATCAACTTGAACCTGATCGTAAACAATAAAGACTATCAAGCTGTGCTGATGTTGGTCTAGTTCTATCTACATGGAGTTGTGTGTTTACCTGGATGTTAGACTGAGCATGGTGGGGATGTCATTCTCTGTGGAATAGTCAAAGTACACAGCCATGTAGCGGCTAAGCTCCAGATCTCCTCTCTCTCCGCTCTGCTTAGCCAGACAAAGCTTCTCTGCAATCATGGACGCAGCAACGACGAAAAGTTCACCATTTGATCCGCCAGCCGGAGAGCTGCGGCGACTGATCGGCGTCTTTCCTCTGCGGCCTTTTTTCTCAATGTAGTATCTGCAGGAAGAGCATTGAGATGTTAAAACAAAAGGAAATAAAGTAACCCCGTGTGAAAATTGAAGCTTTCAGATAGGATGTTTCACAAAAACACAACATCTAGGTTTGAACTGTAACAAACTTGACAAGACGGGTCAAAAGTCAAACTGGATCGGGCTAAAAAAAATATTAATTATAAAAAACAACGCATCAATTTAAAAAAGCCTTCATTTTCATGTACTTATTTTCAGAGAAATAGGTACTTAAAAATTAATAAATATTAAGAGGTGTCAAAATTTGACGATAATTTAGATTAGTTAAATATTTATTTTTCATATTGTGTTTTTTTTTTTAAATATGAATTAATCACATATAACTTTGAATTGAAAAATTAAGTTAACTTAATGGAAAAAAAATTGGTTAATTTTTATTGGAAAGTCTAAATAAAAAGTTGATTTTATAACTTTTCACTTCCTATTATTTTCTTCCATCAAATTTCTTCACATTGGGCTGATGAATCCTCCAACTTTTCTATTTCATTTAAAGTAGACATTGGACATTTTTCTTCTTTATTGCATATGTTGATTTTCAAATTAAACTTACGCAATATTTTAATTTGAAAAGACATAAAAAAACAATGTAAGATAGTAATATATGTTTTTTTTTTTAAAGTGGCATGATGAGGATTTACGAGCTAAAGAAAAAAGTTAAATATCCAACTAATTTTAATGCGTAGACCAAAAACAGAGACAATTTTACTTCAATATTTGAATGAAACTCTTTACCACAGATAATAATGTCTGAGTTTTTATTTCGCTCTAATTCTAAAGGGGATTTTTGTCACCCTCTATTGGCCACTAATGGAAGTACAGCAGAGAGAATATTTCTAAACCCTCACAGCAGTGATGTGAAAAAAAAGCCTGCAAACTACAGTGGTTCACAAGATCACAATTAAACTGATGTGTGAAATAGTAGAAACAAATGTTGACATTTACAGGGACTCTAATAAAAAAAAAAGAAGAACCCCTTTGTTTATCAATTGTAATCTAAATTGAACAAAATATCAAGTTTTGTTTCAGAGGACATAGAGTAAGGGTGTACCTTAAGCCTTTGGAACAGACTATGATAATGAAGTTCGCTTCATCTAACTGTCTGCTGAGCCACGGCATCTGACCCTCCTTGCACATCTCCAGATGTTCCCACAGGTCTAAGACCACCTGAGCACATTTAAAAAGAAAATTACTTCAGCCAAAAATAAAACCTTTATTTGATTAAATGTTTCCTGTTGTCTTAATGTGGCTCACCTCGCAGCCACAGAAATCTTGAAGGAAGTAAGCAAAGCTCTGGATGACGCTTGTGTGTTTGGGACAGTCTTTGTTGGAGTAACAGATGAAGACTTTGGGGCGGGGCCAGGGCCGCTCGTTGTTTAAAGCTGCACTCTGGTTGGATGATTCGCTGCTCTCTTCATCCAGCTGACTGTAAATGTTTTCTAAAATGGAAAGATTCAATATTAATAATACAAATTTTCAACTTAGGTTAGATTAAAATTCTTTTAGTTTTTCTCCAGATCTATAAACACAAAATACATCTTCCTCTAACCGTCTCTATACTTCTCTGTCAACATCCCTAAAACAATAAGGAATATAAGGGCCTTCGAAATTTTATATCTAATTTGACATTTTCTTTATAAAAAAATATATAACTTTCCCATTTGCTTCTATTGTACTTTGGCTGGGGTTTATACGTGACCCCTCCCAATGGCTCCTCTCACCTTGCTGCTTCTTTCGACACATGACCGTGAAGAGTGTGGCGAAAGCAGACATGATGACCAGAGGAACAGTGATGGCCATTGCACGGATGGGTCCAGCCCAGGGGGAATGTACTGGTGGATACATAAAACAAACCCATCAGGAGGCAAGTAAATACGATTGAAAACAACTTGAAGTATTTTGATTTGATTGGAGGTATGAGCATGACTATAAAAATATTCCATCATCACAGCTAATTAAAGGATTATAAAAAGATCAGAGAAGATTATTAAGCTGATTATCATACTTTAAACAGCAGGAGTCATGTGGTTTAAACGGATGAAAACAAGGCTGACAATCGCCTGAGTTTTTATGAAATGAAAAGAAAAAATGAGGGAGAGAAAGAAGTAAAAAAAATAAGAACAATTGGAAGAAAAAATATGAGAAAAAGATAAAAAATAAAGCAAGTAAGAAAGAGGAAGAAAAAAAGAACTAAATAAAGAAAAGAACAAAAAGAGAGTGAAAAAGAAAGGAAAGAAGAAAGAAAGATAAATTTAGAAAACGAGTGGAAGTAAGGAAAATATTTACCTGTGTATTGTGTGTGTGTGTGTTTGGATGTGTGAGACTCACCGTGGCTAACATAGTACTGTGTTTGCCTCCTGGTTGTGTTACCGTCATCTCTCAGCTTGAAATGGCAACAACAACAAAAAAAACATTAGAAAAACAGAAATAAACTGACTGTATTTTATTACATCACCTCAGACCAGTTCAACCAGTTAAGGGTATTGTGTTGCATTCAGGTACCTCTATTGTGTAGGTCCCTGGAGTGAGATCCTGGAGGATACAGGTTGTCCGACCCTGGTTCCCATCCTGAAAACAGAATTAAAAACTTTGAATAACCAGGTGAAAAGGGTCATTAGCGTCATTAGTCCCCTCTTGCCCGGCTCTATGATGCCGACATGTCTGGGGGGAACCGTGTGAATGGCTGTAACCTCATCCAAAGAACATAAAAGGAGCAGCTGAAAAGACTGCTCCTTTTATGTCTCCACAAGGAGGCAACAGTCATTGTGGATCTGGAGCATACATTATTTTCCAGCATGGATAAGAGCAGGTAGAGATCCTTGATGTGGTTGGATATGTATGCCAAATTATAGTTCAAGATAAAATCAGTTCTTGTGATGGTTCCACACCTGGTGGAGCTGGCTTTGAAGAAGAGTTGGGGCAAGAAAGACTTTAACAATTCCACATGTTTCCTCCTGATCTCTGCAGGGAGTCACTTGAAAAGTTACTGCATGAAAGCAGCAATTGGTGAGGAGGAAATAAAAAAAGAAAGCTGGAGGCTTATCAAAGTCTGAAGTGAGTGTATATTAGAGCAGATGTGGAGATCCAGGGATTGGCTGAAGGACACTTCACTGATTGGTTTTGAGGGAGGAGTATATGTTAGATGACGCTTGTAGCAGTCTTGCATTTGCTGAGACACAGCAACAGCACACAAACGAAGCAGGTTTACAGTTTTTCAACTTCTTCTTTCGGCATTTCCCTTCAGGGGTCGCCACAGCAAGTCAGTTTTTTCCATCTAACCCTATCTGCTACATCTTCTTCGGATGCGCCAACAATCTTCACGTCTTCATTCACTGTATCCAGGAACCTCCTCTTTGGTCTTCCTCTAGTCCTCTTTCCAGGTGGTTCCAAACCCAGCATTCTTCTGGCAATGTACCCTCTCTCTCTCCTCTGCACATGTCCGAACCATCTTTGCAGTCTTTAAACAGAGTATTTTTAATCTAATTACTCCTATAAATATTCTTTGGTCTTTACCGTATATTTTTTAATTTTTGTGTCTGTTAATAAAGTTCTTGGGGAGATAAAAACTGTGATTGGAGTGTGAGAGGACTGTCAGAGGACTCATTTGCATTTCCTGTGGGTAATATCATAATAATAATGATAATAATGAATCTCATATACTGTAAGTCTCAGAGAGACCTAAATAAACTTTCTAACATTGTAATTTTGCAGCTGTTTGTAAATTTATAGTGTGATTAATTGCAATTGAGCATTGCTAGTGAATCTTCTTCTTCTTTCGGCATTCCCCTTCAGGGGTTACCACACAGCGAGTCAGTTTCTTCCATTTAACCCTATCTGCTGCATCTTCTTTGGTCACGAGTATTGTTAGTGAATAATCGTAATAAAAAAAACATTAATTTTATTCAAATTCACGGTCATTTCGCAACCTTATTAAACGCAAATAATGCTTCAGAGAAAGAGAGTAGAATATTGATGTGTAGCTTTTTTTCATTTTAAGTACACAGAAGAAATCAGTCTTACAGGTTTGCAGCGTTGCATCCTGAGGGGTCCATCCTGACGTAGTTTGAAGTAGATGTAGTAAAAGTGGAACCCAAAGGAAGTTGGAGCCTGATCGAAGACCACATGGAGGTTTGATCCAAACTGAGACACATTCAGCGTTTTTGGCTTCCAGACTGCAAAAACAAAATTAAATCTTACTTCCTCTTACTTCCTACTTACATACTTCCTTTTCAACTACAAATGATATTCAGTTACTCTTTTATACAGGACTTAAATACAGGATCACATTAATGTGTATATACAGTATTTTGCAGTGGATACCAAGGTATTTTGATTTTCTTACAAAGTCACAAAATCACCAAAAAAGATATCAATTTTTTCAAACTAAGTAATGAGAAGTAGAAAAATGACATCAGTTTTTAATGTGTCTGATTTGCTCCAACATGGGTATTTTGATTAAATGTGTAAAATAAAGTGATTTGGTTTTGTTTTCTCCTCTCATTTTCACTGTAAAAAGTTATGAGGTAAAGCCAGGTCACCTCTCCAGGCTAATTAGTGCAACCAGATCCTGTTTCTTTATCTCCATGTGGCTTTGCTTATGACGAAGACACTAAGGAACTTACATGGTTTGCAGACTAGGTTGTCCGATCCAAGCAATATTTCACAAGCTGTTGAAAAAGAAAGAGAAAAGGAGACGCTTTTTGATTGTTTTGCCAAGCAACCTTGTTTTTACTAAACAAATAATTTCTATCCAGGACAGTGAGGTACAAGTATTAGCGAGGTGAGAAGAATCAAAGAAGTTATCTTTGTCAGAACAAAAAAAACTCATCTAAACAGAATTGTTAGACTCAGATATAACTTACTTTCTATTTGCAAAAACTTGTGGTTTTGTCCAGCAGAATTGTGGTAGGATCCCTACTGACCTGCATAGGACGAAGGCTACTAACAACCCATTGAGGCTAGCAGTTTTACCCTGGCTTCTTAATCAATAAGAGTGAGTTTCTCCATATCTCTAAACTTTATAACTCCAACGCTCTCACCACTAAACTTAAGACCCTTTAACAAATACTGTAGATACAGGTTTATATACTTTAATTTTCATCTCTTTTTCTCAGGCAACCAATTTAGTAAATTTAATTTTTCTTTTGTTTCACTTTACCAAATCTGATCCAAAAATATATCACTTGGCACACTGCAGGCCACTTATTGGTTCAAAGTGTTGAGTTTTACTTTGCAATCCAGCACTAGGACCAAAGATGCAAGAGTGTCTTGTTTAAACATGTGGTGCATTTTAAAGCCAGATGCCAAGAACAAAACACCAACTGCTGGATGGCAGCCATTATTTGTTTGAGAGTTACATTCTTCTTTATTATAATTTAAGGCTGACATCGTTCCTTTATGAAACTAGTGGATCTTTTACTGGTATCCTGTAATCAGGTAAATGTATGTTTCCCTGTGAAACACAACAAAGATCAGGATCCAATGAAAAAAGAGCATTTTGAACTATGTCGCACATGCTTGTGGAAAACTGGGGCATCGATGCTGTTTTGACATGTTGTTCCTTTAACTTGTTTTTTTTTTCTTCTTTAGGACATTTCTTTATAAAAACAATTCACATTATCCTTGAAATACTCCAATGCTTAGAATGAGACTTACAATTAGTCCTGAGGAAAGATGGAGGGAAAAAACTCTCATTCATCAGCGACGGGAAAGGAACAACACGGATCATGTAGTCAGTGTCAAAGGTCAAACCGCTGAAGGGCTGACTGCTCAGCTTCTGTGAGGGGAAAAAGTTACAAAGGCTAAATAAATTACAATTAAATGTTCAAAACTGCAGGTTCAAGCTTAACATAAGAAACAGACATGAAGACAAAAATATCACAAAATGATGATAATTATTGGTAGATGTTTCTCATGCAGATTTTTTATTTACATTGATTAGTCATCTCTGCTCTATTAACCTTGGGGAAAAAATGAAAATTTTTCATTTTTGTGTGGAATAACAATGGTAAGAAAAAATGTGAATAAAATTGAAAATATCCTAGAAAGCCAATTATTTAATCATCATGTTGAAAGAAGTTGAGAAATGTCTGGGATTTGTTCTTACTGTGTTCTTGTAGGAGAAGTTGAGCTGTCTTGGGTCTTTGAGAATGAGGTGCTGACACTGTTTCCCTTCTGGATTTTTATCTTCCAGATAAACTCTGAAACCTTTAATGTGCTCAATCCCTGCAGAAACACAAAACAACAAGTTCAACTTCTTCTGTTTTTTGCTTGTCTACTTGTTCATTCATTCTCACACCTCATGCTTGCACCTTTCCTTCTTCTTTTCATGTATAGTTTCATGTCTTCTTTACACATTTAACCATTTTTTTTCTTCACTCCCACCTTTGCCTGCTCTCTTTCTCTTTGAAAACATCTGCCTTGTAATTATACCTTCAGATCCACCGGACATATTTTTCTCATTAGCTATAAGAGAGACAGACTGGGAGAACAGGTTTTTCTGTCTTCAGGCAGATTTCTGAACACGTCTCTTTTTCTCTCCCAGACATGAAGATAATTTGCATTTAAGCAGCGGGACATCAGGTGTGCCACAGCATGGTTTCTTAAAAGTTTTTTTTCTTCTTTTCATACCTATCTGTGTGCATGTTTCAGCTTGTTTAGTTATATGAATTATTTAAATGATGGAACTGTCAGCTTAGACTGCATAGAGCTTTTAGGAGAGGAATTCAGAAGGACAAGAAGTTGATAAAAAAATGCAAGTTTATTTAGCTTGTGACCCCATCCTGATTTGTACTTATAATTTCTAGGAGTTCTTGTATCTTCACTTTTTGATTTCAAAGGTTTGTTTTGAAAGGTTTGTCGAGCCGCTTCTCCTCCAGGTCGAGAGGAGCCAGATGGGGTGGTTCGGACATCTAGTGAGGATGCCCCCCGAGCGCCTCTCTGATGAGGTGTTTCGGGCACGTCCCACCGGGGGAAGACCAGAGGCAGACCACCGACCCGCTGGAGAGAATATGTCTCACAGCTGGCTGGGGAACAATTCGGGATCCTTCTGGGTGAACTGGAGGATGTGGCTGGGTGAGAAAAGCCTCGGCTTCCTGTCTGAGGGTGTTGCCCCCGCGACCCGGCCCTGGATAAGCAGAAGACGAAGGAACGGAACGATTTGTTTTGAATATGTGATGAGAAAAGTGACCTATATCTTCCTCCCTTGTCTGGAAGAAAGCCATCTGCTACAATTAATCAATACAATAAGATACAATCAATAACAGTTACAGGTAAAAAAAAATTTCTCATCCAGCCTGAAAGAAAATCTCATTTCAATAAAGTTTCTTCTCTTAATTTTTCCATAAAACATTGAATTACAAGTATTTTTAATACTATCAAAATTTGGGCTGTTTTTATGAGACTCCAGCGTTTTTGATTAATTAATTTAACAATTCTAAATCAACAACAAGGTCTCACTAGGGTTTTTGCTCTAAAAATCAGTCTTTAAGAAAACTAAGGTCTGATTATTTTGGATGTTTGTGTTAATTGTATACGTATACATGTTAAGTTTGATCCCATTATTGGCTCATAAAGTCCATGCATTTTTAAATTCCTCACAGCCAAGGACACAATAATACAGTACATATATCGATCTTGTGCAAAATAGTCTCAGTACACATCAAGCTAAACTTGACAAAAAGCACTATAGTTCATTTTAAAAACACAACTTAAAACTCCAGCACAAAACAGATTAATGATCAAAACTCAAAATGGGATCAGTATCAGAAAGTCAGACAACTCTCCACATGTTTTATTGCTTCCTATTGGAACTGTCATGACACAAAGACAGGCAACCTCTCATATGAAAGCTAATAAGCTGGGAGCTTCAACAGTGGCTGTTATTATTACTCCACAACAAATCCTCAAAGAACCAGCAACCGAAAAGTAGAAAAGCAATTAACAATTTCTTTTGTTATGACACTAAAATGATCCAAAAGGACCTACTGTAGTAACATGCCAAGATACTTTACCTTTGCATCAACTTTAGTGCAGAATCCCAACAAAAACGATTTTAAACAATTGTAGTTTAAGTGTATGAAGTTCAACTTCATACACTTAAAGACACAAAATGTTTTTTTAAAAAAACTTTAAATCTTAATTCTTTTAGTTCTCAAAGCCTGATTATAATTTGATTTCATCATTTCAGCTATACTTTTTATTTTATTTGATTAAAAAACATGTTAATAGTTTGATCTACTGTTAAGAGCAAGATTTTACCCTAAACTTGTTGAATTAGGATGAATAAAATGTGCTTTACATTGAGATGCTCCTTAGGTTTCTTACGTTTACAGAAACATTCGGAAGGCTTGAGATGTGAAGCATGTTTGAAACACCAATTCTGAAGATAAGCGTCTATATTACCCAACTGGTTCACAATGTTCATGAATGGTTAAGTGATTTGGGTCAAACAATTCAAACAAACAAGCTGCTCAGATTCACAACACTGCTTATTAACTTCGTCACTCAACCTGGTTTCTGTGACATGCTGTGTGATGGGGAGCTTACAATGCATGATCAATTATTACAGTTGTGTAATTTTGACAAGCTGAAAATAACATGGTGCCAGTGAAACATGAAGAAAATATGACGACATGAGCGGAAAAGGTTAACAAATAAATCAATGATTTGATTTCAGCACATAGTATATCGAGATTTCTAGAGTATTTGATAGAAATTCATGTGGACAACCAAATGAAGATTTTCTTCTCTTTTTAGTTTATATTTTTACCAAACATATTTGATAGTTGAATAAAGTTTGCCTCAAGTTTTTTTCAATTGATGCAAATTGACTCAGGTTTCTGTTGCATACTGTATCATACTTGAGAATTCATGTGACTCCATAGCGGGATTTGCAAAACAGAATAACTATGTTTCCTCATTTCTGAGTTGGAGAGAGGTGTACAGTTGAGTTTGCCTGGTTTATAATTTAGACTCATAACGAGGATAAAATAAAATGATTTTGTAATAAATAAGAGATCTATTTCTCAAGGACTGCCATAATCTTTGCGCATCTGTTATCCAGCCCATTTTTACATATCTTTTCCAGCATCAAAAAGACCTAGCTTAGCAAATTTACTTTCAGTATGGAAAGTTTAATAAGTAGCATAACCCATTTTGTTTCTAATTTAATGTTCAATATTCCAAGCAGATGTTCTGCCCGGTGCAGCATCAGATCAAAGATGGAGAACAAACTTTTCTTAAATGTTTTAAATTAACAATTAGTATTTTATTTCATGCTCTTAAACCGTTTGTCCATTTTGGGGTCATAAAGGACAGCGTATCCAAGGAAAGCAAGGTAACAAACAACATAATGATAAAACATTTTTGAGGGGATATTCATATTACTCATATTTAAAGGCCTAAAATTAATTTGGCTCTGTTTAGTTTGTGAGTTGGAAACAATTTTTTGGTAATAAGGTAAAAACGATTGACCATATCATTTAGATAGTCACACTTTTTTTTTGTTAAATTGGTGTTTCATTTTGTCTTCTGAACCGCTTATCACTTATGTGGTAACAGGGGATGCTGGAGCCTATTACAGCTGATTTAAGGTTAGAGGCAGCATACACCCAGAATAAGTCACCAGTCTGTTGCAGGGCCACACCAACACACACACAACCATCCACATAGTCATTCATAGGGGCAATATCATAGTGGCCAATCAACCTAACATGCATGTTTTTGGAGGGTAAGAGGAAACCAGTGTACCTAGAGCAGGCATGGGCAAACTACGGCCCGCGGGCCACATGCGGCCCGTTAGATGTTTTTATCAGGCCCAAAAAAAAAATCAAATAAATAAACAGTGTTAATGTTTTATTTCCCTGCAAATCTGATGTTTCATCACTAGATGGCACGCTCTAGATAAATTGGCATGGTTGCAGAAAACAACAACACTACTCACATTAAAATTTGTGTGTTTCCGTGATTCCCAAGTTATCAAAATAGATTGTCAGGAGATTTCAAACCTACATTTTAAACCTGGTACGCTAGATGCATGTTTTTTTTAAGAGCTAGGGGGCTTGATTTTAACGTTAGCGCGCTAGATTACGCGCTAATGTAATCTAGCGGCCCCAGCGGCTTTCCACATAGAGCGCACTTGTTTACTAAAGCAAGCCATCCCTCTGCTCCTGTTACGGTCCCTTGGTCAAATGTTTGAACCCAATGTGGCCTGCAAATCAAAGAGTTTGCCCACGCCTGACCCAGAGTGAACACGTTCATAAAAGAGGAGAACCTGCAAACTCCACACAGAAAGGCCAATTCCGGGACTCGAACTTTCGTCCTTCTTGTTGTGAGGCCACAGTGCAGCCCTTAAATCGCTGTGTGCTCATTCATTAGTTCTTACATTTTCTTCATTTCATTCATCTTCTTAACTTTAACCCAACATCTCTGTTTGATTATGTTTCATCATGTTCTGGCCAGTTAACAGGTCAAATACAGGGTACACCCTGGATGGGTTACCTACTTGCCAAAGACCTTTGATTATTACCATGACGCAAAATCAAAATGAACTTATTTGGATTGGTCGGTATTTCAATATTAACCAGAAAGGTAAAATATATCAAGTATTTTTTTTTCTTTTTATTAGTAACATAACTGTGAAGAACTTGTTTTTAAAATACCAATAAAACCAATACATATTTTGGTTTCATAAACATTAAGAGACAAGTTTCCAAGTTATTTAAGAGAAATTTATTAACTTGCATACATTTTTAAAAACGTATACATTTTAGAGTATAAAACTTTTCAACTACCATTATGTAACTTTAACTTTTAATAAACTCTTAAAGGTTTCAGAAACTTGAAAAAAAATTGAAAGTTGAATAAAAGTAATATTTTTAAGGGTTTAGTGAAAGCTTAAAGACTGAATTATAAATCTTGAATAATTTGCCTGTACAAAAAGTTTTTTTCAGAAACGACTCAGTTCCCTTCATATATTTTGTGGCATCCTGTGTGGAGTACACACATAAAAATACTTTGGTTACATTAACCTTTCCAAAAGCATAAAAAACACAACAGATTCTCAACAAGAAATTAAATAAAATGTAAAACTGTGTAAGTCAGTATCATCAAAAAAACAAGTGAATTTTCTTCAAACAGAAACTGTTCAAATCAAACTACAATACGGACATCTGCAGGGAAATGTCTCCTTCCAAAAAAAAACAACAGAACGTTTTGTCACAGAAAGATTGTGAGAGGAAGGCTCACCTTACACCGATCATACACACACCCACAGACACACACACACACACATGCGCATTCCTTCACGGTCAAATCAGGGTATTGTAGTGCGAGATGTGATCCTCTCCTGGTCTGATCAAAGAGGGACACAGTGCTGGGTAATCTGAGCAGTTTGAAGACTTTACCTTCTTTTCTTTCTTCCCTCAACTCTTTATATCTGCTTCTGTGTAGGAGCTTGTGAGCATATGTGCAGGTAAGCAGGTGAACAGATGGTCTTTACCTAGCGGACTTGCAGACCAATGGACAACCACAGCAGCTTGGTCCTCACAGGCCAAATGGCTGAAGGAGATGTTGGAGACTTCATGGATCACATGCTTCCCCAAAGGGTAGTTTAACGAGCAGTCTGCGGGGAGAGAAGACATTGACGGAAAAACAGAAACAGCATGAATGATTAACACCAGACAAAATATTGTATGTTTTCCAATATCCCTGAACATGGAGAAGCTAAAATAATCCTACAGTAACAACTTTAGCAGCTTGCTTTTTAATTATGGGGTCATTTTAAATAATTGTTAACAGCGTGTTGAAATAAAGGGTAAACATAACTAACATTCACGCTTGATTTTAGACAATCCGAAGTGACTGACAGGTGCATATGAAACTCTCTTTGTTGACTTATCGATACAAAAGCTGGCGTAAGAAAATATTTGGCGTTGTAAGAAAAGGTGGAGAGTATGAGTCTTTGAATTTTCCGGTTGTTTTATGAAAGCTGTAATATTACCGCAGCTTTTGTTAAAGGTTTTGGTTTGTATTGTGTAGAAGTGCTTCTAAGATTCAAGCCTCTGGGTGGGAGCTTCCCAGGAGAGAATATAACCGACATCTAAGAGCTGAAGTTGCTAAGAAACGCACCGTCAACTTCTGCAAAGCTTATTTTACCCATTTCCAAAATAGTTTTACCTTAAAACAAACTCATTTAAGCTCCTTCTGCAAGTGGCCTGAGAAAGTTTTTATGATATCACCAATTAAGAAACTTTCAAGTTCTATTTATCGTCATGCTCAAACAGCAAAAACAGATTGTAAATATTATAAACAAAGAACATGTTATAGGAAATTACAATAAAACCTTTTTTTTTATATAAAATTGTTAAATGAGTCTCTAATTCTGATGTTGCTTTTATGCATGTTAGATTTACTCTGACATATTGTTGCTTTTTTTTTTAGTTGTGGCTTTTAGTCATTTGCTAAAAATAAACTTTATAGAGAAAAAACAAACATGTTAATCCTGAATTCTGTCCTTTTAAAAAAAAGTTGCTTCATTTATACCAATGGTTACACTGGTTGCACAATAAAGCAGCGCCCTGTTCTTGTCTACAACACATTAGACATATTTTGAAAAGCACTTTGTGTTTAGTAACCCAACCTCCAATACCGCTCTTGTTTTATCTTAAAAACTAAGACGAAGGTGGTAGCAAAAGACGAAGAGCAGCAGGCCATGAAGCGAGCAGGACCGGTAGAGAAAAGATGGACTTAGGATGCAGAAAGAAAAGGGGGCGTTAGCTAAGACACGACTGACTGCTTCTCTTTCCTCTCGTTGAGGATGACGGGATAGAATAAATGACTGAGGAGTTTGAATGCAAGTCACTGGTCCTCTTCCTCTCGCCTCATCATCCTCAGTTGAGGGCAGTCATGTTCAGGGCTAAAGGAGAAGGTCACGGCTCGTTGCTCTTCTTCCTCCTACATCCTCTATGGGGTGCAAGAAGAAAACGAAGGAGTCAGATACTCCTTTTTTTTCCTTCTCGTCTTTTTCTTCAGAATTTATTAATAAGACAAAGCAGCAGTAGAAGCTAAAGATAAAGAAGGAACAAAGATCGCAGCTGGGTAAAGAGGAAAAGTTTCTTCTTTGTTACAACTCTTATTCCTTGTTTTAACCTTCCGGGGCAGGGACAGAATGATGGAGGCAATTGTAGCTGCTTACTCTTCATTAATAAAAATAAAAAAAGATCACCAAACTACTGCTTGAACTAAGTTTGTTCACAACGTCACAAAATACTAAAAATGCATCATTTTGGTTCACAAACCGTCCAAAAGTTTATGTAAAATGTTAGCTTGTTTACAGTTATCAAAAAACTAAAAATTAAGTTTTGACAGTTAAGTCACTCTAGTGAAAGTTAAAACTATGATTGGGCAGTGTGTTTTCAAAAATGAAAAAGAAATATAGTGGGATGCACAGGAAGCCTTTTAGGTCAAACAAAAAATGAAGAAGAAGAAGGAAGGCCTTGTTTGTACAGTATGGGACCAGTTTTAACATGTTACTGATAAATTGCAATAATCTCTGAGGTTGTTTGTGATTCTCTTTAATCCCTCATGAATAAACAACTCTATAAAAATGTCTGACTTTGAAAACTAGCAACCGTTATTCACCCGATACTGAGATCGTTTGATAATAATAATCCTGTATGAATCTCCACGTTTGTGATTCAGGCTGTTTCTTTGTTGGTGAATAGTTTCCTGCTGATGCTAACAACTGTTGCGGTAATTCTACTGGTTTGTCTATTTATTTGTCTAATTTGTTGCCTTAAATGACAACAAATTGTCTCAAAATAGTATTTGTTTCCAAAAGGAAGCCTAAAATAAAAATGACCAAACATGGATTCTTACATAAACTCTAGAAAAAGACCAAATAAGTTGTCAACTTTGTAATTCCTTTTGAGTCCTTATGATAACCATCTAAGTGTTAGAACCAAGATAAAGCTAGAAAAATTCTGTAAATTACAAGACCACTCGAACCATTAGTCACTAAAATTTGGGAGTTTATGGGACTATGATATCATAGGCGGGAAGTATGTTATCATAGAACTCGATTGGATAATCTTTCATTATCATTCCTCCTGGATACCTTCTGCCTGTCCATCCATGAGAGGATTTTTCCCACATTTGGGTTTCTATAGGGCTTCTTTTCTTTGATTCAATTTTGTAAAACGAAAAGCTCAAATGACGTAAGACGGTTCACAGAATCAGAAAGTGGCTACAGACTTGTAGTGGCATGAAAAACTGAACACCGTCTCTTCGTGTTTCGCTCTAACTTCAGAAAGTAAACAGGAAGGAATAATTGATCTTAATGACTCAAGAGATTTTGTTGGTTGACACAAAGTTAGGAGTTTTTATTTTTGCAATTCAGCAACATTTTTATGTACTTTGAGTATTAACAGTATTAAACTTCATTATAGCCGTGAGAGAAATAATCAATTTTCTAGGTCCAAGTGAGTTTTATGTGACTCCAGCTGTCAGATTGAATTGTAAAAAACACTTTTGGTGACAGTTTCCAAAAGTGTTTTCAGAAAACCTTAGAAAAACTATCGCGCTTAATTGAATAATAATCAGATTTTATGACTTAATGACACGTTCAATCCTACGGCTGCTCACACATTCCTAGCTTTGTGTAACTGGGTTGCAACTTCACAATTTTCTTGTACTCTTAACTGGAATATGAATTGTTTATTTAGTGTATCATACATTTCTTTTGATGATATTGAATTATTTTGATGAGATCTTAATGTGGATTTGTGAAACATGAACAAATGTATGGTGTTATTTTTAGCGGTTGTTCATACATAAAATGAATATGAACCGAGACGCTGAATTACAGTGGGTCCAAAGTAGAACTCAGAGAAACTCCACAGGTTCTTGTTTATTTTCTTCATAAATACTTAAAAATAATGGTTGTTTGTCTGTTTATTTTTTTAAATAATGTCTAAAATCTTAAGTTATATATAAAAGCTTAAAACAGATCTTTGCTTTTTAAGCTCACTGTGATCTTATCACCGGTCACTAGTAAACAACGGGAGGTCAAAGGTCTCCTTGCTTCTGATTCTCCATGACATCACTCCAAACAGGAGAAGCCTATCTCTGCTGCATCCTTCTTCATCCTTCACCCAGCTGGAGAAGAATCACTGAGGTGTGTCAACCCCTCAACACCCCACTCCTTGCCCCAGCTTCCTGCTCGGGCTAATACACACACACACATATCCCCATGAACACCAAGCAGTCTCTGATTGTCATGCTAACACGCTTCACTGCTTTCCTTAAGCGTAAACTGTCCGAGTTTCCAGGCTTATTCCCAAGAAGAGGATGCATGAAAACTTCAAAATCAAATGACCTTCTGACTTCTCTGACCCCATATCGTTCCCCTCACAATGCACTTGGATTAGATTAAATGGAAATGAATTGGCTCTGCAGAGGGAAGGAATCAATGTGGCAGAAATTGGAACACCATTAAACATTTGGTACTGATAAGAAACCTTTTGAGGATAAACAGATGAACAGGAAGCAATCAGGAACTTTGTGGGATCATTTACAAATAATGACATTTAATTGAAAGAGATCATTTTGCAGTTCAGTCCATTCTTTTTTCCCCAAACATATTGCTTTAATAAATGTATATGTTTGAGAATGTGAAATAACAGCAATAGACAGAGAGATAATTTACATATCCTACAAATGCTTTTACCTGCTAAATAATCTAAAGATTGCTGGGTTTTAAATTCGGAAGGAAATTCCACTAGTTTAAAAATAAGTTAAATATGATGACACATTAAATTCTGATTCACAAATTTACTTAAAACAACCACACAAATTCTTTTTCTCTCCACACACACAAAGCAGGATTTTAAAGTGCTTCCTCGCTCATGGTCACGGACAAAAGCAGGAGGCAGGGATTGGCCACGGCTCAGGAACTTGACTTTAGGAGTGAAAAGAACAAAAGAAAAGAAGGCAGAGAGTGGTGGGAGAAGGAAGGAGGTGACTGAGGGATGCTGGGGTGTCTTCTTATTTTCTGGGGTGGAATCTTATTTTCATATTGAATAGTAGTCAAAAATATCATTTACGCAATCAATGTTAAAGGTTTTCAGAAACTGAATAATAGTTTGTCCTTTTAATTGATAAAATAAAAAATACATTGTCATTTTATCAAAGATATTTGTTTTTGAACAATGCTGCCAAATGGTATTAAAATTTAGCAACTTTCTAGCACAAAAAAACAGCTGAGAAAAAACTCACTGTCAGCTCTGAAAGTGACGGGCAACTTCCGACTTCCATCTCCAGCTCCTGGCATCTGGAAGAGACAAAAGTATGTCATGAGTCATGTCTGGTTCCTCTTGTGGTTTCATCCTATATTTACAATTACACCTGCTCAAACATGCTAGGAAAGCTCACATTTTAAAGATCAATCAGCTGTTGATTATCTGCAACTTAACCTTTTCCAGAGTAGCGACGAGGGTTTGTTCATATCAAAGTAAAGGCTTGTGTTTTTGCTCAGGTTAGAATACATCATACACATTTTAAGACTACAATTTTTTATTTGTGTATGGTGTGCCTTTAACTTCATCTCCTACAGACAAGCACCCATTGATCTACTATCCAGATTAAACCTAGGCTGCTATAGAAGCCTAGGTTATCATAGGCTGAACCATGTTATCATAGTATAATCTTTCATTATCAGTCCTCCTAGATACCTTCTGCCTGTTTATCCCGGAGAGGATTTTTCCAATAATTGGGTCTTCATAAACTTTCTTTTTTATTTTCCCTTTATCAAACTGGGTTTTTAGTAGTTTCTCTCTATAAGAAAGAGGGTCTAAGGTCAGAAATGTTCAAGGTATGTTTAGTTGCTAGTTGGTAACTAGAAGCCAGAAGACAGGGTAGATTCGATACCTTGAATCTCTATCCACAAAATCATTTATTTATGAAAAAGTTTTACATCTCCAGAAAAAAATGCATTCATAATTGTCCACCCATATTTAAAAAATGAGCAGCCATCTTTCTGCATTTTGTTGTGAAATGATGTGTGCACGCAGTTTAGTGCGGTATCTTTGTACTAAATAAATGAAAGAAGTAAAACAGCACAGACATGACGGTTCAACTTGGCTGTTCTGTTTTTACAGGTTAAAAAAAGGTCTCATTGTGAAAGTGGAAGATAACGTGAAACACATTATTCTCACTGAAAAGGCTACAGATCAAGTTTACACTAGAGAATTTGGAAAAAAGAAATGACATCATCCTGACCTAAATTATGTTTAAAGCCATTTTGAAACTATAAAACCATCAATTTTCTACCCCTGAGTTGTGTTTATTGCCAGGATGTTGTTGCATGACAAGACAAACTTAAGTGTGAATGCAATTCCCTTGGTGAGAAAGTAACCAACAATCCTTTTCTCTGTGTCCCTGCACAAAAAGACAAGGCCATACTTAAGCAGATTCTTGCAGTTTTACGGCTTTCACCTTGTTTTCATGTTGCCCTGCACACACCGCTCCAACTTCAGGCTTGTTACAGAGGTGTCAGACTGTGGTCACACGCAAAACCCATGCATTTAAACCTGTAACTAATCAGACAGTCACACAACTCCCCCAGAGTGCGTGTGTTTAAATGTGTATGTGCACTCTATAGGAGGTATACTATGCATTTTACCAGCCACTGTACCTCAAAAACCCATCCGTACAAACACATACGCATATGTTGTCAATTATGTACTTGTGAAGTCCCTCATTGGCAAACTACATTCCCGAACCTTTAAAACAATCCTTAAAACAGCCCCTAAAACACACGTTTAACCATCAAACAGCCCTTTGAAGAAGTGATGACAAACATGTCGTCAAACTGCTGGAAGAAAAATAGAAATAAGACTTTTTAAAAAGGAGAGAGAATATGTGTATATACACTAATTTATCTATTTATTTATTAAATTTCAAACTTCCAATTTCAAACAAATTTCCCATCGGTTTGCTTGCTTCAATGACCTTTGACTTTGGAGGCTTTCTGCGCTGCTGTGTGCTCAGATCTCCTGCTGGCAGCACAAACCAAAAAGCAAATTAAAATTTGGTAAGTTTTTTATTGGTTGAAAAGCAAACTTCCTCATATGCTGAAGGAGGGAAAAAAAAGTATGACCACGACCAAACAAACCCCCTCATGGTCGACACGGATTTGGGGATATAGAATATCAGAATCACGTCGAGGGATTTTAAATTAGTTTTTACCTTTCTGATCTGAAACATAGTTCAGTTCCAACATGTTTAGTTTAACTTGCTGAAAAAACTCTGACCTTCATGCTTTTCAAGATTGGGAAACATTTAATTTAAAATAACAACCTCCACAAGTACTGTGCAAGTGAAAAAAAGAGGAAATCATATTGCACACAGCATGTTCATGTGAGATGTTTTATGACTTAGCACAGGGAGAATTATAAGTTTAACATTTCTTTTCCATCCCACATCAACTTCCAGTCATCAGTATAAACAATTGAAACAAACCTTTTTTAAAGCCTTTGCCATTAAAATGCAGACTTAAAAGATTCTCCCACCATCGCCCCTCTTTTTAACACTCTGCCACCCTTCCCAGTTGTGCTTTTGGTCAGAGCCATATGTGTTTGGACCCCCACTGAGTCAACAAGGCAGCCCCATTGACATGAACGACAAGGCCTGGATTTACCACATCGTTGTCCATCCTAACACTGTTTATTGCACGGAGAAACTAAAGCTCCTTCCCCCCACACCAATTATCAGTTTCCTGTAGGTTGATGATGCTAGACGGCTTCACAATGGCTGAGTGAGTGGTGTTAAACCATTCCCTATTCACTCTTTTTGAATTTTATTTAGTAAACACATGCAACTTCAAGAATGACTGGGATGCATTTCCTCTGAATGACGATTGATGGAATGGGGTTCACCTTTAAAATAGTTTTTACTTTCACATGCATCAGCTGATCATTATAGATAAGTAAGTGCTGATGTTAATGTATCCTTGTTTTTCAAAGGTCCACAGCTTGATGTTTTGCATGCAATCTTTTGCTGCCTTCCCACTGAACAAGACATTTCTCATGCACTCAAAAATAGAAAAAATTACCATAACAGGTTTTTCTAAAAGAAAAATAACTATCGTAAAAGTTTCATATTCACTTAGTTATAATCATTCAAATGACTGAGATGCATCTGAAAACTACAGAAAGATAAAAAAAAAAAATTCTTGGCGATTGCAAATGAAAGATCACACACACACACACTTGGAGCTTTTGTTTGATCTATTTACTACTTTTTTTTTTTTTTTAAGCTTTAGGCAAATCTTATAAATACAAAAAATGAACTAAACAAAAAGAAAAGAAACAACTTGGCAAACATTTGAAAAGAAGAAAAACAAAGTTTCCCTCGGGAATCCCCAAACCACACACTTGCACAAACTATCCAGTTCCTGTGGTAATCAGACAACTAATTGCAGTCTCTTTTAGTTGAAGCAACAATTAATCAGAGAAACGAAGGGAGAGATGGAGGGAAGGATGTGAACGTGAAGCATTGGAAGATATGGAAAGGAAGAGTAAAGGAGGGTAATCACACAGCCTGCAGGGGAAAGAAGGAAGGTAGAAAGAAGAGAAGGAGGGATCTGATTAAACAGGAACTCCTTCAATTACAGCTTTCAAGGTTCATGTAGCAGACTTCTTCTCTGCCTCATTTTGTTTGGAAGGACCAGACCAGTTCCAGATGTGGGGACAAACTCCCAGCTGACCTTTAATCAACATGCTGCTCAAGAGCAAAGGAACAAACAGCAAGTAAAGTTCAGCCCTGGAGAGCAGGATTAATGAACCGAGTAGGACCAAACATCTGCCAACCAAAGAGAAAAAAACAGAAATATATGGCTCTATTAATGTACTGATTACACATCTTTATAATCTAGATTACACATTTCAAACAGCATTTTTCTGCTACAGCTGCTTGTATTCGCCTTCATTGACCTGTGGCCTAGTCTGTCACAGATTAGTGTACTACATATTTATCACAACAAGAAACATAAAGTATCGCATTCTTAAAACAAATGATACCCTGGAAGGACAGAAAAATACAGTTTTGGTCAATTTGCTCAAACAGAGTATAAATAGATGGATATTTATACCACTGAGACAGTTGCTCCACTGAGACAGTGGCTCAGTGGTAGAGCGTTCGCCCGCGGACTGGACGTTCGTGGGTTCGATTCCCACTGAGTTCTTGTCTAGGGTCCTTGGAGTAGACACCTGACTCCCTGTTTCTCCCACCATTTGTGCCATCATGGCAACCTGCTCAGTGTAGTAGTGCAGCACACAAATTTCCCCAATGAGGAATGAATAGAGTATGTAAAAAAATATACATTTACCGTAATTATCTAAAATTGGGAAATTTAGTCATTATCTTAAAAAGTTTAATTAAATTTTGCCCAGGCTTCGTTAAAACACCAAGAGGCACCATAAATGGAAGATAATCGATAAATAGAATAATTTTGCAAAATATTGCATTATGAATATTAAAAATGAACACAGACAGAAACTTTCTGAGGCAACATAATAGGTAAAATACACAATTACAGAAGATAGTAGGTGGTTGTTTTCATCATGTTTTATCATTCTGCTACAACTCAGTAATAAAATGTGTGTGTGTTAAAAAAATCACTTTAACAGATGTGCTTGGAGAACTGGTTCAATAACTTTTACTGGACTATGGTCAAAACCAGAAAACTCATATTTACGACAGATTCCGCCAGTAATATTTTAAACCATTTTCCAAACTGAATAGTGCATTTCTGGGTGAGAAAAAGTGTCAGAACTTAGTTACCTTAGCGGGCAAGAGGCAAAGTATGCCCTGGACAGGTCACCAGCCTTTTAGAAGACCACACAGGAATAAATAACTGTATTTAGGAAGTAAAGTGCTATTTTGACTTCTTCAGCTACTTTTTAGTTTTCACAAAATGCTGAGTCTGACTTTAGTCATTCATTTTGCATAGAAATTCAGTTTAGCTACTTTTTCACTACTTAAGTAAATGATTAAAGATCACTTGGTCAATAAATAGTAGAATCAACATTTCAAAAGTTTTTAAGGAATCAGAAGCTGACTAGTAAATAAAATAACCATTTAGAAAGGTTGCGGAAATCTTCATTTGAAAGGCTGAAAATTAAACACAAGTCTCTTAACACTTGTAAAAATCTGCCGATATATATTTATTTTTTAAAATATGCAAACACATTTTTAAGGAAAACAAGACTGTTTTGCTCTTACTTGATAGTACAAGTGTGACGGATGAATGTACGGTCAGCTACATAGCATAGGTCCACATTTTACCGACTTGGATTTGTGAGAGTTCGGTTTAATGTTTACTGGGGAGTGAGTTATTCCAGGATGTTATAATAAAAGTTTAATCTTCAAGAAGCCCCAAAAAGTCCTTGCTGACATTTAGAAAAAACTGAACCTTCCTCAGCAAGCTAGTAAAATTTTTTAGTTCATTTGTAGACCAGCACGACAAGTGAACTAAGGTTTAACTTTACAGTATTTTTATATGTAATCCGAAAGAAGAAGGATCCTCCAACTACACAAGTTTTTTCTTCAGTGTGACTTTTTACATTTAAAACTTCCACAAGTTTCACACAGTCACTGTGAACACATACACTTAAGTGTGTGTGTGTGTAGTTGATGAGGCTGTTTGTTCAAAGGCCTGAGGGCTAAAACTCTGCCCAGTTCCTCTTAATGTCTTCCTGCTTTTAACACACAGACACACACCTCCAAATGCTACCATATGGGAACACATGGCTGCTCTGGGATCCAATCAGCAGCTGATAACAAAACCACAGCAACTATATACAAGATGAACGTCTTTTTTTCATTTTTCATCCAACTGCATTAGAAGGGGAAAAAAACATTTACAGCTACTGCAAACATTTTAAATAACAGTATTCACAAGAATTTATTCATCTTGAAAACCTTCCATTACTTAATTCAATGCAGGCGTTTTTCTAAATAAATCATAGCTCCACCTTCTGCAGGTTTTATCAATTTTTTTCACGTTTGAATCCAATTAAGCTAAACTTAACAAAATGTAATTGGATGCATTTAATTGATCAGTGATATTCAAACATCCAATGCGGCTTTGATTTGCTAATCAATCAGCTGCTGATCCCACCAGGGGGTTTAACAATCTCAAACTTGTGTGTGTTTGGAGGCAGCCAACCAGAGATTTCCCACCACAAGAACAAAACCTACAGCTTCCTCCTCCTGCATGACTGCCCCTCAATAAACCCCCCTACCTTCCATCATCACAACCCCTCCTTTTTACTCAGGAGGAGCTACTTTCCTCCTGCTGTGATGGCTTGTCTTTTAAAAGGCTTTTCTTTGCAGACAGGAGCAGGACAAATCCCCACTTCCTCAGAAAAAGACAGAAAGTAAGTTCAGAGAACAAGAGTTATGTGACTTATAGTCGGTCCATTAAAACATAGCCAGTGAGGAAACAAAATTCTTCACACTAAAACTAATTTATTATTTTTGTTAAACAAGTTGAAGCTGCGTGTGATTTATTTCATAAAATTGAATAAAAAATGAAAACTTTTTCCAACCAGACCATTTTCTTCTGCTGTTTCATTTAGGGCCAGGAGCTTTGGGCTTCATCTTTCACCATGTATCAGTGTTGGTCAGCCCCCCAAATTTTTTTTTTTATAAAAATTGGGAAACACGTGTTTCACATTGGACACCCACCCGTCCGTGACGCCCTCTAAAGCTCTCTGATGCCAAAAACACACCAACACCCTGGAGGATGATGGGATGTAAGACATGGCTGCAGAGTGGAAATCTCATTTACAATGATGGCAGGTTCAGACAGAAGAATGAAAAATCCAGAGAGAGGAAGAGGCTGAATGATTTCCTGATTTGTCTCCACTGAGTCAAAGTAATAGTTTCAGCAGATGTACTAAGAGTGAGCCATCATTTCAGGTTCTGAAACTTTCTACCTGCATGAGAAGAATTTTATGTATCCGATTCTGCAGCAAAGTAAATTACATCTCCATTTGTTCGGGGGATCTTGATATAATTTTCCCCTGTGTGGAGAAACTCTACGGATTTTGAGCAGCCCATTGGCTGAAACTACAATTGCATTATAAACACTTTCAAACACATTCTGTCTCGATAGGGATGAAGTTTAGTGAAATGCCATGAATACAAATTGAAAAGCTTAATCTAGAAGTTGGAGACGTCCTGCATTGACCTACTTAGCTAGACTTAATCAAGATCTGTAAAAACACTAAATGAGTTCCAAATTTACAACCTTTTTACCATGTTTTCTTTTTGTAAAAAAAAAAAGACTTTTATTCATGCACTACCTCATTACCACACTATCTGAGAAGCACTCATGTCACGTTTGTTCAGTTTCCAACAGAATTCACAACTGAGACATGCAAAATCAGCACATCAATTTCCACAATAAATCAGTTCCTTCAAGATCTCACAGACATTTCCTGACTGTTGCAAATTCAATATGTCCAAAATCTTATCTGTTTCTCTTAAAATCAACTTCTTTTTCTGCCAATTTTTAGAGCATTTTAATCAGCAATGTCAAAAACAAGCTCAAAAAAATTGTTTTATTAGAATATTGTGCAATCAAAAATGCTCACTGATAGATTAACATTCTGCACTAACCAACCAGTTGATAAATAGTCATATTGTTCACTTTTTTCTGAGTCTTTTGCTCAGTAGGTTGCTGGTTTCTTTGTCTTGGATTGCAGCTGGTACCAGTTGCCATTATATTCTACTCTCCAGGAAATTCATTGATTTCTCTACAACTAGCAGCTGGTGGGAAACTGTTTTATGTCTTGCTATGTGTGCCAAGAATCCATTAAAGTTCTGAATTAAAGGACGAAAACTAAAAAAAAAGAAATACTATAGTAAAGGGCAACTTAAAAAACTTTTAAATGTATGTGGAGATCAGAAAATCTGGAACTTGAGGTGTTTTTGCAAACACTGATCATTGCAAGTGTGGCCAAGAACAAAACTTGAATTAAATATTCAACTAATTACTAAACATACCCAATAAAATTTGAAGTATTTTCTATGCATCTTCCATTGAGACAGAAGCAAGCACATGTAGACACACATTCAAACAAAGAGCTCTAATAACCTCACACCTGTAGCGTAGCAGGTCCTCAGACCCCCATCCAACAGGCTTTGATGTGTGTGTTTCTGAAAGGACAGGAAGCAGGGGCTAGGGGGGTGGCACACAGTGTGTGTATGTGTGTGTGTCTGTTTGTGACTGTGTGTGTGTGTTTGGGGGTGGGGTTGCAGGAAGGAATGTTTTAGCAGAGTAAACAGTGTGAAGCTTCCTGTAGAAAACACTTCAAAGGCAGGGGGAGGAAATCAGGATAACACACATACACTTACACACACAGAGCATCTAAGACAGGTAAGAGTCATCTATCAACATAAGAAAATTAAGGCCTGGAGAATCTTTGCTCCTTTACAAGATCAAGCTGACCACAAGAAAAACCAGGTGGGAAAAAAATGACAAACTTAGACAGTCAACATCAAAACATTAAATCTTTCTTGATGTATTTGAAACTAAAAAAGTAAAAGAGTATTTTAATAATGTATCACTCTGAAGTCACACAGGAGTCATATTTTATTTGAGAGTTATCTATCAAAAGAATAAACAGCTCAGCCATAAAGTCCTTAAACTAAACCAGCATTTTTCAACCAGTGTTTTGCGCCACACTACTGTACCGTGAGAAATTGTCAGGTGTCCCATGGGAAATTATTCTAATTCACCTCATAAGGTGATCGCAATCTACCAGTTGGTCCCAGACTGTTTCGGTTGACCTCATTGTGTTTCTGTAAAAAATGGATTAAACTCACCTAGGTGGTGACCGGAAAAATGAGATTGCGGATACAAGCGGCCGAAAAGAGCTTCCTCTGCAGGGTGGCTGGGCTCTCACTCAGAGATTGGGTGATGAGCTCTGCCATCCGGGAGGAGCTCGGTGTTGAGCCGCTCTTCCTCCAGGTCGAGAGAATCCAGATGGGGTGGTTTGGGCATCTGGTCAAGATGCCCCCCGAGCGCCTTGCGGGCGAGGTGTTTCGGGCATGTCCCACCGGGAGGAAACCAAGGGGCAGACCCCGGACCCACTTGAGAGACTATATCTCACAGCTGGCCGGGGAACGACTTGGGATCCTTCCGGGTGAGCTGGAGGATGCAGCCGGGGCGAGCGAAGCCTGTGCTGCCCGTTTGAGGCTGTTGCCCCCACGACCCGGCCCCAGAGCAAGCGGAAGATGACGGAACGAACGGATTAAATTGAATGTATGTATTTTCATCAATATGAATTCTTGTCATTTTATTTAGAAATAGGAAGGTCTGTCCTGTAATAGGTTGTTTTACTGTAACCATAGCAACCCCTCTTCTCTGCTTTTTTGTTAGATGATGCTGCCGATTCCTCCCAAAAACAACCCCAGAAAAATTTAAATTTCTAAGTGTGTATCAATGAAATCGTTTCCAAACATTGTTGCTTCTGTCAGATTAAAAATTATTTTTGTTTCCCTGCTAACTTCAGACAGAATTAGAATTAGCAAAATAATGAAGCTGTTTGAAGTTTTAACAGCTAAAAAGTTTTCCACGACCTCTTTACATTTAAAGTTATAGACACATTGTTGTGGCATCTCAGGTTCCAGCTGTTTTTCTGAAGTGGACATGTTAACTTTACTTTTATTTGAAAGAAGAATCATAAAGATGACAAAATAGATTTTGATGAGTTGATTTGATTTCTGTTCAGGACACTTTGGAATCACTATATTGTTAATATAAGCAGTGAAAAAGAGTATTAGTTTTAACATTTTTGGTTGGTGGTGTACCTCAAGATTTTGTTTGATGGAAAAATGCAACTTGATATGAAAAAGGTTGAAAAATACTGAACTAAACAATTCAAATTGAAGGTGATTCTTGAATTAAATTAGGAACTTTGTTAAAATCAACTCAAGTATGACAATGTGTAGTGATTATGTAGTATCATAAGTGTCTGTTCTTTTTATGAGATCACTACAATCAGATTTAATCCCTCAGAAAAGTAGAACAAAAACAATCAATCTGATTATTTCTCATATGTGGGGAAGAAACATTTATAGGATTAACAAGCTAAACTAGACTTAAAACACAATTATTTGTAATTATTTTTCTTTGCAGCTCTGATTCCACCTACTGTAAACTACATTAGTTCGTTCATTACTTCAAATGATCAGGGTTCGAACTAATGACAAAAAATACTTTAAATAGGACTTATTAGGACTTCCGACTGAAATTATAATTTCTTTTTAAGCGATTTATCAGAGTAAGCAAAGAAAACATACATCCTTCTACCAGAAACCACCTTTCAAAATACATTTCATGTTGTTTACTGAAACTCGTTTACTTTACGCATTTAAATTAGATAATAAACGTTTATAACCTGTTTCGGAAATAAGTTAAACTAACCTGGTAATGAGGAACAGTTTGAAGTACAGCAGGTAATCACTAACAGGTAAAAAAGACCAAATAAGTACAACCAAAACAGCTTTCCCCCCACGTTTTTAAAAAATAAGTGTTTCGTTACCTTAAATAAATTATCTTTCTATCTGTAACAAAAGAATAAACTATTTAAAGTCTTTAAAAACTACACGTTTTTCCAGACTTTAGAGTTCACAGCAGCGTCTTCACGGATACAAGAAAAGAAAAAACAGTGTAAAGAAAGGTTTTTGGTGTTTTACCTTAAAAACACATCTGTCTTGGCTTGTTTTTCTGTTTCCAGACGTTGTAGATCCATAACAAAGATATAAAAGTACAAATAACCCGCAAAGAGAGATGAAGAAACTCTGAGGGACCGCCATTCCTCTCTCAGGTCTGAGCAACTCTGAGACTCAGACCGAGGGTGTGTGTGTGTGTGTGTGTGTGTGTGTGTGTGTGTGTGTGTGTGTGTGTGTGTGTGTGTGTGTGTGTGTGTGTGTGTGTGTGTGTGTGTGTGTGTGTGTGTGTGTGTGTGTGTCCACCTTTTTTGGGGGGATGGGGGGAGAAGACCTTCTGACACCATGGTTGAGAGTGTTTTAGATGTTTTTTGGGGTTTTTTTAATGAAAGTTTGATTTTCTAGGTAGACAGGTCCTTTTTTTCTAGAGGGGGGCTTGAATCCTGGTCCTGCATATTTTACATCTTTTCCTTATTTAAATGAATGAGTTGATGGAATCAGATGTGCTGGAACAGGAAACATCATAAATAGGTTCCATTAGCCCTGTTTTTTATAGTTAAGGTTATCATAAGATTAAAAGAAAAGTAGAAGTCCATACTTCTTGAGAGTATTTTAGATGTTTCTAGGTGAAGGTTTGATATTTTAGGATCTGTTTAAATGTCCCGTGTTTCCCTCAGAATGAAGAACATCTATTGGCTTCTTTAGATATTTAGCTGTGGAGTAGAATAAGCTAATATTTAAACACAATAGTCTTAGATACATTGGATGCTCGTCCCAGGGGAAGGATCTCTCTTTCGTGTGGATCCCCACAAGGTTTCTTATTTTTCCCCATTGATGGGTTTTCATTGGAGTTTTTCCTCACCATGAAGAGAGTAAAAGGGCAGGAATGTGCTAATATTGTCTAGCTAGCATTTGTCAGTTAGTTTTTTGCTGCGTATTAGTGTTTATACATTCCTCTGTTTTGGCGGCCCGGTGGCGCAGTGGGTAGCACAGTGGCCTCACAGCAAGAAGGTCGTGGGTTCGAGTCCCGGGTGGGGACGAGGCTTGGAACACTGTCTTTTCTGTGTGGAGTTTGCATGTTCTCCCCGTGTTTGCGTGGGTTTCCTCCAAACCTTCCAAAAACATGTATGCTAGGTAGATTGGCCGGCGCCAAATTGCCCCTAGGAATGTGTGTGTGGATGATTGTATGTGTGTCGCCCCGCAACAGATTGGCGACCTGTTCAGGGTATACCCTGCCCCTTGCCTTGAATCAGCCGGGATGGCCTCCGGCACCCCCTGCAAGGGATAGACGGATAAGAAGGTGACTATGATTCCTCTAGTTTTTCTTCATTCTGAATCTGCAATGTGAAGCATGTTCAGACAGAAATTCTGTGATTTTGGGCTATCCAAATAAAATTGGATTGAATTTAAATGTTAAAGGTTGAGGTGTTTTGAATAAAGGCAGTCAATTTCACACTACTTCAGTTATTTTCTAGTTGAATATAATCACCCCAGTAATTTCCTGCATAATTGGGGCGTTCATCCAACATGCTATAAACACAGACTGATAATTTGCATCCAACCATTAGTTGGTTTTCAGGACAGATTCTACTACTAGGATAAAAATTTGTGCTTTGTAAGATAAAATAAGACAAGAGAAGTGTTTTGTATGTTTGGTCTGCTCAACCACTCATCCCTAATGGATTTATGGGGGTGCCGGAGTCTATCCAGGCTGATTTCAGGTGAGAGGCAGAGTACACCACAAACAGGCCACTAGTCCATTGTCGGGCCACACACAGAAAATTATCCACACACAGACTCGGTCCTAAGGGCAATGTTGTTGCAGCCAGTCAACCTAACACGCATAACTTTGGAGGGTGGGAGGAACCGAGAGCACCCGGAGAAAACCCCCATATACATGGGGAGATGCAAACTTCACACAGAAAGGCCAGTTATTCATTCTCACTCCAGGACTCGAACCCCCAACCTTCTCGCTGTGAGGCCACTGTGCAGCCCCCGTTTTAGTTTGTTTCAGTACAATTCAACTTCTTAATATATAACTTTGTACTTTGTAAAATAAGCTAAGATTTTCAAAAGTGTTTTATTTCTAAAGTTACAATCCCACATAGTACCATGTATGGTAAAATCTTTTTCAACCAAAAGCAGGTAATTGTCATTGTTGAATTGCGTATAACTGTGGGAATGCTGAGCCAATACAATGTGACACACTTTTGACCAAAATCTAACATTGCTATGATTATCGACCAGTTTCAAGTCAAATATTCTCTTGAGGGCTTTGGACATCTGGTCAGGAGGCTTCCTGGACATTTCCCTAATAAAGTTCCAGGTATTTCCCGGACCAAGGAAGACCCAGCACAAGCTGGAGGGACTATTATGAGTAAAGGCAAAAACAAAATACATAAATTTAACCATATTCACTGAATAGTGATGAACAGTTTTCCTTTTTTTTTTTTGTCTTTGTCTTTTAGAATAGCCCTACATATATATGCCGTAAATAAATTCCTATGCCTTGAAATGGTCAAAAGAATAATAACGTTCTGCTTTCATTTGACCAGTCTGGTATCATACTCCCCCCTTGTGGCACAGTTTTGGCACTTAGACCATCAAGGTCAACATCACATTCATCATTTCATAATATTATTTAGAGCAGTTTAAATAAAAATATATTTTTAAAAAAGGTTAAACATCTTGTGCTGAAAGGTTAACAAATTTTCTAAAAGGTCACACCTCCTATTCATTTTAACCAGCCTCTTTCGATCATTCTTCTTCCTATACTCCAACCTTCTGAATCCAACCTTCTATTTTCTTTTTTTCCTTATATCATTCTAGTTCATATGGTCTTTTGTCATTCCTCACTCCTTTTTTTTTATCCATTCAAGTATTCACACTATCATACTTCCTCAGATGTTCATCTTTACTTTGTTCAAACTTCTTACGATGTTTGTTTTTCCAATGCTTTTTCCCACTAAGATACTCCTTTAACTTTTTGTATCCTCTATCCTCTCATTCTCATCTCTCACTTTTTTCTCTCTCAATGATGCATGAGCATTTTTTCTGAGTTCTTTTCTTCTTTAAAATTTTCCCATCATTTATTCACTTATCCATTCCAATTTACAGTTACATCCCTCATTCCTTCCTGGGTTTCTCATTTATAGTCCAAATTGTGTTTCTCAAAATAAAAAAAACGAAAATAGCACAAACGCAGCTCAAATGATTGACATATTTTTTGTTTATTTTTGCTTACATGTATTTTTAAGAGGGGCCTGCTTCACGGAGGTCTAACTTGTCCATCACCTCCTCATTATCTCTGTTTTCTGCACCAACGTGGCCATTGAAGTCTGCTCCAATAACAACTCTCTCACTTGTAGGGATGCTCTGAATCACCTCATCAATTTTTGACCAGAATTTCTCTTTCTCCTCAATTCCACATTCTACCTGTGGAGCATACCCGTTCCGTCATCTTCCGCTCATCCGGGCCCGGGACGCAGGGGTAACAGCTTCAGATGGGAAGCCCAGGCTTCTCTCACCCCGGCTGCATCCTCTAGCTCACCGGAAGGATCCCGAGTCGTTCCCCGGCCAGCTGTGAGACATAGTCTCTCCAGCGGGGGGTCTGCCTTTTGGTCTCCTCCCGGTGGGACGTGCCGACACACCTCACCAGCGAGGCGTTCAGGGGGCATTCTGACCAGATGCCTGAACCACCCCATCTGGCTCCTCTCGACCTGGAGGAGGAGCGGCTCGATGCCGAGCTCCTCCCAGATGGCAAAGCTCCTCACCCGATCTCTGAGTGAGAGCCCAGTCACTCTGCGGAGGAAGCTCATTTCGGCCGCTTGTATCCGCAATTTCATTCTTTCGGTCACCACCCACAGCTGGTGACCATAGGTGAGGGTGGGAACGTAGATTGTCTTGTAAACAACATTTAACATCACCCCTTCAATTTCCAGTTTGAGGCTCATCACCCTGTCTGACCTTCTTTTGTACCTCCAGAACATGCCCAACAAACTCTTCCTTCACAATAACTCCTACACCACTCCTCTTTCTATCGACACCATGATAGAACAACTTGAACCCCGCTCCTAGACTTCTAGCCTTGCTACCTTTCCATCTAGTCTCCTGGACACACAGGATGTCTACTTTCCTTCTCTGCATCATGTCAACTAACTCTCTACCTTTACCCATAACCGTCCCAACATTCAAAGTTCCTACCCTAAGTCCTAGACTCTTGATGTTTCTCTTCTCTCTCTTTCGATGTACGTGTCTTCCTCCTTTTTGACCACCAGTAATCCATTTCTACCGGCACCCTGTTGGTCAACAGCACAGATGGTGGTTGTTGTTAATCTGGGCCACAACCAATCCGGTATGCTATTTCTCAAACTGACTTTCAAGTTCTGAACTTGAACTTGAAACTGACTTGCTGTCTTTTTATTTGCTGTAGTTTTACGTCAGTTGCCCTTCCTAACACAACCTCTGTGATTATCTGAGCTAATGCCCAATGCACATGTGGATGGTTAACAGTTAGATGTTTTACTGAGGAGTACAACATCTAAACTTACATTAAAATGGTAAATGGACTCTACTTATGTGGCATTTTTCCACCCGCATAGGCACTCGAAAGCACTCTACAGTGTAGCTCACATTCATCCATTCACACACATATTCATACCTGATGGTGGAAGGTGCAAGCCACCATCAGAAGCAATTTGGGGGTCTTGACCAGAATGGAGGTCTTTGGGGGGGTCTTGCTCAAGGACACCTTGGCATGATCTCCGGGCAGGGGATCGAACCCGAACCAGCAACCCTGTGGTTACAGGGCGGTCGCCCTATTCAGAGCCAACCTTCCTCCATAAAAACTAATTGCATTCAAATCGACTCCTGATCGAACAATAAATGTCTTTAATAAGATGTTAAATATTTTTTACCTGTCAATTGTGGCCAGTGCAATGCTCTATGCATTACAATGAAAGTCAATAAGCGGCTGAACAAACTGATGTGGAAATGTATGTCCATGTTGGATGCCCTCGACAGAAACTCTGATGGAGAGGAGAGTGAGGGATATGATGGAGGCTATACTCTGGTATCACAGAGAAGCAGTCACAATGAAATGCTTTATTCTCTGTGCTGCAGAACCGAGAAGTTCAGTAAGACCTGTTGCTGTGGCTTTTGATCAAAATATGCTGGAGACAATTATCATGTAAATTTTGAGTTAAACTGGGAGAATTGTGGTTTATTAAAGAAAAACTGAAGTGGAATATGCAAATGAGACACTTTGATTTTGATTCTGCTTCTATGATGTCACAGTGGAACATCCTAAAACCAGTAGAGCAAGAGCAGAGTTTTAATAGTCTCAACTGGTAATGTCTCGTGAGTGCAGCACAATAATGGACAGGAAAAGGACTATTTCGTTGATATCAAAAGAAATGGAAAAAAAAAGATGCGACAATACCCTAGCAGTAATGGCTGAGCTTCTTCTGCAGGGAAAGCTCTGTGATGTGGTGCTCAAAGTTGGTGATGTTGAGTTTAATGCACATAAGATAATCCTCTGTGGCTGCAGCTCTTACTTTTGGTAAGTAAATGATCTTTGTGAAGGAAACCCTGGTGTTAAAAAACACAAGAATAAAAAAGGAACATTGAGCATCATCTAAGATTAGAAAACTTCATCATGTTTATTTGTGTATTTAAAATTTTAAAAGTTAGCTGTTGTTTTCCAATCAATTTGGACTGATGTAACCACTGTGTGTGTCCACTATTATCCCTTTCCAATCATGTTTAATTCTGCCTCAGCTTCTAAGTTTTATGATCACTTGTACATGCATTTTCTTATCTTCCGTTTTCTTGCCTCAGCAGATTTTTACCATGTATAAGCTTACAACATTTTTGGCACTAAACTCCACCACAATGGATTTGAAATTTAATTGAAAAAGATGTGCTTTAACTGCAGACTGTTAGTTTTAATTTGAGGGTAATTACCTACAAATTAGGTAAACAAATCAGGAATTACAATAGTTTGCATATGTGCCTCCTACTTGTTAAAAAACTAAAAGTTATGGAACAGAACAATAACTATAAATCAAACATTCACTTTTTAATACTTGGTTGCAAATCCTTTGCAGCCAATTACAGCCTGAAAGTCTGGAACGCATAGACATCACCAGACGCTGTGTTTCATCCCTGGTGATGCTCTGTCAGGCCTCCAATGCAACTGTCTTCGTTTCCTGTTTGTACTTGAGGCACTGTCCCTTCAGTTTTGTCTTCAGAAAGTGAAACGCATGCTCAATCGGATTCAGGTCAGGTTATTGACTTGGCCATTACATAACATTACACTTCTTTTCCTTTAAAAAATCTTTGGTCACTGTTGTAGTATGCTTTGGTCATTGTCCGTCTGCACTATGAAGCACCATCCAATGAGTGCTGAAGCATTTGGCTGAATAGAGCAATAATATTGCCCGAAACCCTTCAGAATTCATCCTACTGGTCTTGTCAGCAGTCACATCAGCAATAAATACAAGAGAACCAGTTCCATTAGCAGCTATACGTGCCCATGCCATGACTCTACCACCACCATGCTTCACTGATGAGGTGGTATTATTTGGATCATGAGCAGTTCCTTTCCATCTCCATACTATTTCCATCTCTCTGATACAAGTTCATCTTGGTTTCATCTGTCCATAACTGTGAAGACTGCTTTAGATGTTGTTTTGCAAACTCTTATCTGGCCTTCCTGCTTTTTTAGGCTCATTTCAATCTCAATTCAATTTAATGTATTTAGACATTTATGAACACGAAACAACAAAAATAACTATCGGTACAAATAAAACATACACAAAGTCTGAAAAGGCTCATTAGTAGGTTATTTCTTGTCATAAACAATTCACCTGATTTGTATAAAAAGGCCATCAAATTCAAGCTGACAGTCGGCTGTTAAAGCACATCTTGTTAGTTTAATTTCAAATCTATTGTAGTGTTGTAAAGAATTAAAAATGTTGGAATTGTGTCGTTGTCTTAATATTAATGCACCTGACTGTAAATCTTCCCCCTGTGGCACAATACACCAGAGGTGTCAAAAGTACCAACATTTCCTACTCAAGTAGAAGTATAAATACCGAGTTAAAAAACTACTTTAGTAAAAGTAGAAGTATCAACTCAAGTTTTCTACTTAAGTAAAAGTAAAAAGTAACCTATTTTAAAACTACTTAAAGTAAAAAAAGTAAAAGTAATTTTCAGAAAAAAAGGAATATTGTTAACAAAAGCGTATGAACATATTTTTTAACTATTATCACATGCTTTAAGGAGCAGAAAATATGATAATAAATGAAAGTGTTTTGGTGAAACTTTATGAATCAGAATTATTTATTTCTTAATAATGGAACCAGCGCATGGAACCAGCGTTGCCAGGTGGGAGGTGCTGGATTATCGTACTAATGACGTAAAATTATCGTATTTTACAAAAAATATCGTACACCCAGTAAAACCACGCCCATTGACAAAATAACACCCTTTACATGCACTCGTAAGGCAGTGGGAGTGAAGGAAACACACAGGAGGCAAAATCCTTGGATTCTTTTTCTAAAATTTTAAGAACTGTAAAAATGAAAAAATAACCAGGGAAATAAGATTTTAAAAAACCAGTAGGGGCGGGACTTAGGAGACGGTTAATATAAATTTATATTTATACATATCTACATATATATGTGTACATAAAAGGTTTTTTTTTTTAATGTTAACCCAAACATCTTCATGATACAAAATCTAAGCGATGTGTAGTTTTAATCTCCTCAGTCAGTCTTTATAAACTAATCAATAACATTTTGGATGCTTTTAAGCACAAATACTTCATCCACTACTATTTATGGATTAATCAGTTCAATTAGCTTTGTTTCTAAAGATAAAATAGTGCGTCACAGATCAAAGTTATTTTTATAAAAATACCATCTACAACATTTTCAGCAAAGACGTTTACAATAACCTAAGACTGAAAATAATAATAAAACATTTCTTTGCTGTTGTTGTTGTTTTTTTTAAAAAAAAAACTGATAATTCAATCAAAGTTCAGTGTTGCAGCATCAGAAACACTTTGATTTCCGAGCCCGAGTCTCAAACACGGAAATTGACGTCCTTGCTCTTTGAAAGTTTGTGGGCGGGGCTACTCGCCCCAAAGTAATGATTGACTGGACCTTTCAGCCAATCATTCATCTGTTCCTTTGTTTGATGCATTCAGGGTTCATAAAAAAAAAAAAAATCCGACAAACAGTCGCGGCTTTATAACGGTGACAAAATGGAGAAAGTAGCGACTACTTTTGATAAAACTAACGAAGTAAAAGTACAGATAATTGCATAAAAAAGTAGTGAGTAAAAGTAAAAAGTAGACAAAAAAATAATTACTTCGTTAAAGTAAAGATAACGAGATTTTCTACTTGAGTAAGGTAACGAAGTAGTCTTACTTCGTTACTTGACACCTCTGCAATACACAGATCTACATCTAGATCTAGCATTGGCACCGTCATAGGTGGCAGCCTGCTGTGGTGTAGTGCAGCACACAAATTTCCAAGTCAGGGATTAATAAAGTATATGCTTTTTAAAAACACAATAAAAGTTTTTGCTGTAATAGTAATGTATTGGGAAAATTAAAAAGTAATAATACAGATGACAAATCAATGATATATTACACATCTATTACTGCCACCTGTTTTTGACTTGTTGAATGGGTCATTGGTGCTTATGGCCATTAACTATTAGGGGAGTGAATGCCTTTGGGTACTGTGATAATTAACTGTGAGGGTGCTGCTAGAGCAGGCTTGTGGACAAGTAAGTACTTTGTTTGTTATTTAGTGGGTCTAGCTAATCTCTAAAGTGATCTCCTTACCTTCTATTGTCCTCACCAAAACTAAACAACAAGTAAGACGCTCCCCTAGTGTTTACATCATATTGGCTCTACGAACTGAAACTGTCACGCTAAAGAGAGAATTGATTCTTGCTAAGAAGATTTGTCTTTGAAGATTTGAAGAACCAAAGAGCTCCAGTTTGGTTTCATCTGTCCAAAGGACATTCTCCCAGAAGCTTTGTGGCTTGTCAACATACATTTGTGCAAATTCCAGTCTTGCTTCTGGTAAGGCACATCATCTCCATGTTCATAGACTCAAAAACCAAGCACACAAAGAAAAGAACACTGTCCCTACGGTGAAACATGGAGGAGGCTCAGTAATGTTTTTGGGCTGCTTTGCTGCATCTAGCACAAGGTGTCTTGAAAGTGTGCAAGGTACAATGAAATCTGCAGACTATCGAGGCATTTTGGAGAGAAATGTGCTGCCTAGTGTCAGAAAGCTTGGTCTCAGTCGCGGGTCATGGGTCTTCCAACAGGACAACAATCCAAAACACACAGCCAAAAACACCCAAGAATGGCTGAGAGAAAAGTGTTGGACTATTCTAAAGTGGCTTTCCATGAGCCCAGATCTGAATCCCATTGAACACATGTGGAACGAGCTGAAATATGCCATTTGGAGAAGACACCGATCAAACCTGAGACAACTGGAGCTGTTTCCTCATGAGGAGTGGGCCAAAATACCTGTTGACAGCTGCAGAACACTTATTGACAAATACAGAAATCGTTTAATTGCAGTGATTGCCTCAAACGGTTGTGCAACAAAATATTGAGTTATGGGTACCATAATTTTTGTCCAGCCCTATTTCATTAGTTTTTTGTTTTTTTTAAAAATAATTATGTTAATCAACAATTCAAAAGTAACCGTTGCATTTCTATTATCTCTAACCTGGCCATTCTCCTCTGACCTCTGGCATCAACAAGGCATAATAGGCCCACAGAACAGCCGCTCACTGGATATTTTTTTGTTTTCGGACCATTCTCTGTAAATCCTAGAGATGGTTGTGCGTGAAAATCCCAGTAGATCAGGAGTTTCTGAAATACACAGACCACCCCTTTTGGCACCAACAACCATGCCACGTTCAAAGTCACTCAAATCACCTTTCTTCTTCATACTGATTCTTGGTTTGAACTGCTGGAGATTGTCTTGACCATGTCTACATGCCTAAATGCACTGAGTTGCCGCCATGTAATTGGCTGATTAAACATTAAGTGTTAACAAGCAGTTGGATAGGTGTACCTAATAAAGTGCCCGCTAAGTATAGTTTGAAAGATGATAAAAATACAAATTGTGTGTTGATCATTTATGTCAAGAAAGAAAGTTCAGACTTGCCGGTATAATTATGTAAATGGCATATGTAACAGTAACAGTAACGGATGACACTATATAGTAATGCATACAGTGTATTACTATACAAAAAACAAAGCAACAGAACATAGATATAAAAAATATATAAAAATTAACTAATAGATATAATTAGAACAAGCAAGTGATTATATTATAGAAGACTGTTGTATGACAACCAAAATATTATGAAAAAACTGTGAAATGTATTGAATGCTATGCTTAAGCAAAACAATAAGAAGTCAGAATATCTGGAGTACTTCAGTACCGAAAAGCACAAAGTTAAAAGCAGAATAGATGTGGCAAATTATTTTAATCAATACTCTGTAAATGTTGGTCCTGAGTTGGCATAAAAAATTAACGCAATTGACACCGTGCCCTGTAAAAATCATATTGAAAGAAATCCATCTACCATGTTTTTCTCTCCAACAACTGAAAAAGAATTAATAGATACTGTTAGTAGGTGCAAAAGTAAATCATCAATAGACTGTCATGACATTAGTAGGAGATTAGTCAAACAGGTCATCAATAACATTGTCAAACCTCTCACATACCGTACATATGTAACTTATCATTTCAATCAGGACAGTTTCCAAAAAAAATGAAAATGAGAGTGAAGATAAACATGATTTTACCAATGACAGACTAATTTTTCTGCTACCTCAATTCTCGAAAATAGTGGAAAAACTATTCAATATATGCCTGGAAATCTTTATATTGATACAATCAATCATGCAATATTACTCCAAAAACTACAAGAACATGGTAAAAGGGGAATTGCTGGGGAATGGATACAATGCTATTTAACTGAAAGAACTCAAAATGTACAAATAGAGTCTACTTCATCTGAGACTCTCGGTATTGCTATTGGTGTTCCCCAAGGCTCCGTCTTGGGACCAAAACTTTTTAATATTTACATAAACGATATTCTTAAGGTATCTCATTCACTAAAACTCATACTGTTTGCAGATTATACAAATTTATTCTTTAGCAGTCATAATTATAATGAACTTATCAGTACAGTCAATAAGGAGCTCAACAAAGTAAAGAAGTGGATGGATTTCAATAAATTATTTCTTAATCTAAACAAAACTAAAGTCATGTTCTTTGGAAATACAAAAACAAGCTCCAATCAACCAATTGTAATTGAAAATGTCCAAATTGAGAAAGTAGATGAAGCAAAATTTCTTGGAATCATCATAGACAATAAACTGTCTTGGAAACCCCACATCAGACATGTAAAAGCAAAAATATCCAAAAGTCTTGTATTCTTCTGACTGTGAAGCACTTAAAAAACTCATTTGTTCATCTTCTAAACTGCTCATGCGTAAAGGAGTCGCATAGGGTGCCGGAGCTCATCCCGGCTGATTTAAGGCAAGAGGCAGAGCACACCCCAAACCGCACACAGACAACCATCCAGTCAATCCTACGGGCAATTTTATAGCAGCCAATCAACCTAACAGGCATGATTTTGAAGGGTGAGAGGAAACCAGAGTACCCAGAGAAAACCCACGCATACACGAGGAGAACATGCAAACTACACACAGAAAGGCCAGTGTTCCAAGTGTCATCCCATCCGGGACCTGAACGCCATCTTTCTTGCTGTGAGGCCACTGTGCTAACCACTTCGCCACCATGCCGCCCACCCTGTAAACTTTGTTTTTGAAAATGCTTTGCAAATGAATTTTATAGCTAATGTACTTTTTCATGCCTGATCTACAGCACTCTCTTCACTGGAGCCTGGGCATCTTCAATGAAGCGGACATACACCATCCCTGGAGTGTTGCCTGAGATTATGCACCTTATCATCAATTATGCTTACACACACTCCGTTTCTGTGACAGAAGACAATGTGTTAGCTGTGTTAGCTGCTGCAGACCAGTTCTTAGTCCCAGGAATGATTCAGGCCTGCTGCTCTTTCCTGGAGAACCAGCTATCTTTGAAGAACTGTATCAGCATATGGAAACTTGTGAATATCTATAATTGCCCTGAGTTTAGCCACAAAGTTCTCATATATATTTTGCACAACTTTGAGGAAATAGTTTCCCTCTCGGAAGACTTTTTGGATCTCTCTGTACAACAGCTGCTTACTGTCATTGGGAATGATCACCTTAATGTAAGACAAGAGAATATAGTGTTAAACATTGCTCTACGGTGGGTGACTCACCAACCAGAGGAAAGAAAAGCACATCTCTCCAAAGTGTTAACCAGGGTAACTTGATCACAAGTGAAAACAAAGCAACTTTATTCTGCCTACATAACTTTGACACATTTTCAGTTTGTATATATACCTATTGTCTATATTTTTAGATACGTTTGGGATTATTGACTCCTGATTGCTTCAGACAGAGGTTATTGAATAATGTCTTGATCTTAAACAGTCCTGAATTCGCAACCATTATTAATAATGCATGGACTGCATACGTTGACCTTTGCACCAAAAGACTTCCAAATACTATTTCAAGAAACCCGATGTGCCGCCCTCGTTTGCCTCCTATCAATTTGTTGGTCACTGGAGGCAAAGGTAACACCAGTGCACCCAAATGTTTTGAACTTTATGACCCCCGCTCTGATTGCTGGATCAATCTGGGCAGAGAAATTTCAATCGCTTACCATGGATCAGCTGTCCTAGACAACCGTGTGTATATAATTGGTGGCTGTGGAATGGAAGGGCGCTTAAATACTGTACGGAGGTTCGACTTCAACAATTTCCAATGGGAACATGTAGCATCTATGCAAACTTCCCGGAGTCACCTCAGCGTTGCCGTGCTGGATGGTTTGATCTATGCAATGGGAGGGTTCAATGGATATATATACCTGAACATTGTCGAGTGCTTCAATCCTGAACAAAATCGTTGGACGACAACAACACCAATGATTACGAGAAGATGTGGGGCCAGTGCAGCTTCTCTCAATAATAAGGTATGTGGATGTCAATTGACGCACAAACTGAACATTGGTGCAACATCACTCTAGACTTTAAGGAAAAATATTATTGTGTGTTGACAAATGCAGAAATGTAACTATCAAAAACATGTCTGCAGATTTATATTTGTGGAGGTTTCAATGGATATTTCAACCTCTCCACTGCTGAGTGTTACGACCCAGTAAATAGGCAATGGACTGCAATCTGTCCAATGAACAGCTGCCGAAGTAACCTGGGGGTTGTTGCGTTCAAAGAGAAAATCTATGCAGTAAGTGAAATACAGCTACGAAACTGACAAACTTGACAACATTTGGTTTTATCATTTTTCATTCACATTGTTTGTTTACCTATTTTTTCAATCTTTTTATTTAGAAGATTTCTGTTTCGTCATCGTTTTATTTGTGTATGTTCATCTTCTAACTGTGAAGGACTTTGTAAACTTGTTTGTTCGTCTTCTGAGCCACTTATTCCTATTGGGTGACAGGGGGTGACGGAGCCTATCCAGGCTGATTTCAGGCGTCAGGTACACCCCGAACAGGTCGCCAGTCTGTTGCAGGGATACACACAACCATCCACACGCTTATGTCTAGGGGCAATTTTATACCAGCTAATCAACCTGACATGCATAGTTTTGGAGGGTGGGAAGAAACCAGAATACCCAAAAAAAAAAAAAAAAAAAAACAGCATACACGAAGAGAACATGCAAACTCCATACAAAAAGACCAGTCTTTCAAGCCTCGCCCCACCTGGGACTCAAACCCTGACCTTCTTGCTTGACGTGGTGTAAAAACACCCTGCTGAGAGTAAAACTGCAATTCATTTTTCTTTTCTCAGGTTGGTGGGACATATAACTGGAACTTCCAGCTACGCACTGCAGAGTCCTACAACCCTCGCACCAATAGGTGGCAAATGGTACATTCTATGTTTAACCATCGATGCAACTTTGGCATAGAGGTGATTGAAGATCTCCTGTTTGTCATTGGAGGAGTCAACAGAAATGGAAATTTGTCATCAGTGGAGTGTTTTAATGAGGATGTTGGCAAATGGTTCTTTGTCTCTCCGATTGAGGCACCCCGCAGTGGCTTAAGTTGCTGTCTGCTGTATGGAGTCCAGTATTTGGTGGAAAAATTGTTTCCACGCATCTCTGATAATATTACCCCGAATTGAGGCATCTGAATGAAGGCGATTCAACCAAAGCATATATTGACATTAAAAATAAATGTTCTCTGCCAATATTCTCATTACAAATGTTTCGCAAAGTAATTTTTGTTGCTGCTAAGGTTAATTATAAACTTGGTATACCACTCAATTTTAAACAATAAACTTTACCTTTGTGTTCTAAAAGTGTGAATGCCTTGTAATGCTTCAGTAAATTAATTTTATCTATTTCAATTAAGGATTTGATTTAGCAATCTATCAATGATTAATATCCATTTTCTAAGCCATCCCTGGGTGGACGGCAAAGTTAGATTCAAGGGGGCTAACCTTGAATAAGCCAGGTTAGCTGGCAGGGTACACCCCAAACAGGTCACCAGTCTGTTGCAGGGCCATACACACAACCAATCCAAGGGACAATTTTATAATATTATTTTTGGAGAGTGGAAGAAAGCCCACACATACATGGGGAGAACATACAAACTCCACACAGAAAGGCAGTGTTCCAAGCCTCGTCTCCATCCAGCACCGGAACCCCTGACTTTTCTGCGAGGCCACTGCGCTAATCACTGAGCTACCTTGCAGCTGATTTATATTATAGAAAATTAAATTTGGTTGCTGACAGAGGGAGACCTTGAACAACAACAAAAAAAAAAAGAGGAACACGTAGAAACTCCCAGCAAAATAATTTCTTGTAATCAACCAGGTTGGCAGATCGGTTAAAAAATTAAAAGATGTTATTCATGCTGGAGTTTAAACATTAAATTTAGATTTGAACTCATTCCATTTTGGTAGAATCTGTTGTATCACTGCCTTAATATTGACAATTCAAAAGTACAGTTTTGACAAATCTAGTAGTTTCACAGCCCGGTTGCCATTGTGGCTCTGTTTTTGCTCATTTACAACGCCAATGTGTGCGTTTAGGAGCCAAAATGGTGCCCTTTCAATTTCAACCAACTAGCCAATCATATTTAAGGAATTTCATATTCATCCAATCAAAATCTACCAATGGGGCGGGCCACCAGAAGCTGTTTAGGGGTGTTGTGCTTGTGTGAATTTCGTACAGCCAAGAAATCTGAAGTGGGAGTTGTCTGGCCGACTTACTGTGGGTTTTATCCGCCGAATTACTGCGTTTTCTAACATACAAACCACAGCAATGCCCGGGATAGAGAAGTTACCTTTGGAGGAGACATTTGAAGACAGCCCGCAGGTAACTGTTTTCTTCTCTAAAACCTTGAGTCAGATGCTAACATTAGCTGCTATGCTAGCTGTCTTTGTAAGATCAGTGTTTGCCAACATCCAGCTAAGAGGGGACAAGTTGTTGCTGCACACAAAGCTAAAGATAATTATTTAATCACCTTATACAGAGATGATTCTGACAGGAAAGTCCAGTTTGGGACAGATTAGCTGTCGTATAACTATCATTATAAGTATGACACATCATTCATGTTGAATGAGTTGTTAGCTGACCACTTCCTTAGCTAAGGGTTTGTTGTCATCCTCCTGTGAGGGATAACAGTCTCTTGGAACAACAAGATTGTCATCTTGCTACCTCTTTGGGATTCATTTCCAAGATCTAGTTGTTTTTTTATTATTTGACAATTGCTAATGTTTACTGCACAACATATGCATGGTGGAACAGTTTATATCTTCTAACATTGTGGTCAGTTGAAATGTGATTCATTTTTGTGCTTATTATTACCAGATCTAATTAATTTCAGATGATAAGCTAACTGTGGACAGAAATGGGGATGGTTTTCTGGACTTTAGCCAATTCGGTCTTTGACAGATAGAGAGAGGATGTGTTTCAAATTCAAACATCTGACTATGAAATCAGACCAGGTTGGAAACTATATATAGATCTCTTGTCCTGAGTTAAGTGAAGAGGACATCAATTATCTTGAGAAAATAACACCATTGTCCTCGCCTGGAAAAGGGTAGAGTTCCCCCTGCAGGTCAGGGACAGGGTCCTGCCCCAAGTGGATGAGTTTAAGTATCTCGGGGTCTTGTTCACAAGTGGGAGAAGGATGGAGCGGGAGATCGACAAACGGATCAGCACGGCGTCCACAATAATCAGGACGCTGCATCAGTCCTTCACCATTTGGTGAAGAAAGAGCTGAGCCAAAAAGCAAAGCTCTCGATTTACCAGCCGATCTACGTTCCTAGCCTCACCTATGGTCACCAACTGTGGGTGATGACCAAAAGAACGAGATTGCAGATACAAGTGTCCGAAATGAGCTACCTCCGCTTATAGATAGTGAAGAGTTCTGCCGTGTGGGAAGAGCTCAGAGTTGAACAGTTGTTCTTCTGGCTTGAGACAAGCCAGCTGGGGTCCTTCAGGTATCTGGTAAGGACGGCTCCCAAAAGTCTTGCTGGTGAGGTGTTTTAGGCACCAGGCGGAGACTAAGAGGCAGACCCCGGACGCACTGGAGAAACTATGTCTCACAGCTGGTTGGGTAATGCCACGGGATCCTCCCAGGTGAGCTGGGGGATGCAGCCAGGGTGAGAGGAGCCTGGTTTTCCCGTCTCAGGCTGTTGCGCCCGTGACCCAGCCCTGGATAAGTGGAAAACAACGGAATGGAAAATAACACTCAACCGTCATAAATAGCATCCACTCTCAATCTCATCTCATTTACAGTAGCATTAGTATCTGTGTCAAGTAATGTTTCTCTATTTAAAAATCCTGCACTGAAGCGGGACAGAGTAAGCTTTATTTTTATGGCAAAATTCCGAAAGCAATTCAAAGCGCTTTACAGGATCCGTGAGAAAAATACAGATAGAAATAAAATAGTAAAATAACTTTGATTTGAAAATTAGTTTGAAATTAAAGTACAGAATAACTAAAGAAGATAGCAAGAAAAATCCTTTCAGTTTTTATATGCACAGCTACAAATACTTAAAGCTAGATATTGAAGAGGTGACTTGTCTTACAAAGTCAGAAAACCAAGAGCAGAGCTAATAATCTTGGTTCTAGACTAGTTTAGCCTAGTTTTGGATGTTGTACTACTGTCTAATTTCTGGTTTTGTGAGTCCTTAGAACAAAGTAGCCACTTTATTTTACTAGAGATAAAAGCTTGTGGAAGTCTTTCCAGATGTAAATTAGACCATAAATGTTTAATTCCTACTCCTACTTAGAATTACAAAAATATTACATACATTAGTAACCTTATCTAAATAGCAATATATTGATGTTACATTTGTTTATGTGCCTGTATATTTGCATAGATATGATGTGAAATTTCTGCTTTACATTTAAAGATCTTATCAATGAGTTCATTTCCACTTATGTTTTTTGATTTGCAGACACGATCTTTGCTGGGAGTTTTTGAGGAGGACACTGCAGCCATCTCTAACTATTGCACACAGCTGTATCAAGCTATGCAGAGAATTTATGATGCACAGGTACACCCACACATCACTGATACGGGGTAACATTTTTCAATGACATACAGTAAATTGTTTCTTTTCCAGAATGAGCTGAGTGCTGCGACACATCTGACCTCGCGCTTGCTAAAAGAGTATGATAAACAGGTAAACTATTTACTTGATATCTACTAATTACATAGTCAAAATTTATGCTTTCACAGCCTCAAAAGCTTTTACCCTCTACATTTAAACCTCCTTGGATTGCTTAATCTAAAAGACAAGTTTATTCACTGAACAATTTATCCACAATGTGTAACTACCCGGTTATAACTTAGGAAAAATGTGAAATTCTGACTTCTTTTCGCACATTATTGGTTCAAACATCCGATAGCTCTTTTGCATTTGTCGCTAGCTTTTAGCACACAAAACATTGGTGTCACTACATGAATGCTATCACAAACTACCAGCTCTAAAAACGCTGATAACAAAACAATGGATCTCACTGCAGCATCCGTTAAACACACAACCACAAGCATTTGTAGTTTTACAACGCAGAGCAATATCTTAGTCACAGTCAAACACACCTTTTCCTATTTATTTCAACCAGTGATTCTTTGGTCCAATTAAGAGATTCTTCTTAATTTACATTTCTTTTTTATTAAAATTATTTCCCAGCTCTATCAAGGATGCTTAGGAGAAAATTTAAACCGATCATTATCTGGGAGTTAGAGATTTTTTGTGAAAGGAATCATGTAAAGTATTGGCTTCTATGTTTGAACTGCAGCACTCAAAATTCTCCTTGGGGATTAATAAAGTATTTTCAATTCAATATCAAGTTTGTCCGGCAAGGAAGAGGATGCCATATTCTACTAGGTCCCCATGAGGTTTCTTTTTTTTTCTCCCTTCAACAAGAGAGTTTTAGGAGTTATTCTTCACTAAGATGTCCCAGATGTGTTTAGTTATCACCTGTATTGATTGCATTTGTTTAACTGTTTGTGAAGCCCTTTTGGACAATCATTTTGAGTATTTTTGCAGCGATTTCCTCTTGGAGGTGATGATGAAGTGATGAGCTCTACCCTACAGCAATTTGCAAAAGTCATTGATGAGGTAGGATCAATTACAGTAAAAATAGAACTGTTAGGAAAGTTTGATTTTTAGATTTTAAATGATAAGGCATGTTTCCATTTACAAATATAACTGATGGTTGATGGTTACGATTTCTATTTGCTCATCCGCTTCTTGTCTTTTTAGTTGAGTTCCTGCCATGCCGTCCTGTCCACACAGCTTGCCGATGCCATGATGTTCCCCATTTCTCAGTTTAAAGAAAGAGATCTCAAAGGTAATTAAAGTGCAGAATTACATTCACCTATAGGATTATTAGGAAGACCTGTCCAATTTCTCTTTAATGCAATTATCTAATCAACAATCACATGGCAGTTGTGTCAATGCTTTTTGGGGTGTGGTACTGGTCAAGGAAATCTCCTGAACTCCAAACTGAATGACAGAATAGGAAAGAAAGGTGATTTCAGCAATTTTGAGCGTGGCATGATTGTTGGTGTTAGACGTGCTGGTTTGAGTGTTTTACAATCTGCTCAGTTACTGGGTTTACAAAGAATGGTGGGAAAAGGGAAACACATCCAGTATGCCTCATTGAAGCTAGAGGTCAAAGTAGAATGGGCCGAGTAATTCAACCTGATAGAAGAGCAACACTGACTGAAATAACCAGTTGTTACAAGTGAAGAATGCAGCGAAGTATTTATGGAGAAACAACCTTAAGGCGGATGGGCTACAAACTGAGAAGACCCCACCGGGTATCACTCATCTCCACTACAAATAGAAAAAAAGAGGCCACAGTTTGCACAAGCTCACCATGATTGGACTGTTAAAGACTAGAAGAATGTTGTCTGGTCTGATCAGTCTTGATTCCTGTTGAGATATTCAAGTGAAAGAATCAAAATTTGGTGTAAATAGAGTGAGAAAATCCATCATGCTTTTGTAACCATTGTGCAGGCTGGTGGTGTAATGGTGTGGGAGATGTTTTCTTGGCACACTTTAGGTCCGTTAGTGCCAAGTGGGCATTGTTTAAATGCCACAGGCAACCTGAACATTGTTTCTGATCATGTCCATCCCTTCATGAGCACCATGTGCCCTTCCTCTGATGGCTACTTCCAGCAGGATAATGCACCATGTCATAAAGCTCCAATCATTTCAAATTGGTTTCTTGAACATGACAATGAGTTCACTGTAGTACAATGACCAGCACACTATCCAGATCTCAACCCGATCGTACCTTGGATGTGCATCCCACAATTCTACATCTACTGCAAGATACTATCCTATCAATATGGGCCAACATTTCCAAAGAATGCTTTCAGCATCTTGTTGAATGATTGCCACGTAGAATTAAGGCAGCTCTGAACGCAAAAGGAGGTCAGACACCGTATTAGTATGTTGTTCCTAATAATCCTGCAGGTGACTGTAGGATTACATGAGAAATTGAACTTCACCATAATTAAAAATGATACTCTCAGAACATGATGTTGGTTTTCTTTTTCTCCTACTAGAAATCCTCACCTTAAAAGAAGTTTTCCAGATAGCCAGTGATGGTAAGATCATGTTTATGTCAGTTTGGATTTTTCCCTTGAAAATTCTTTAACTCTTAAAACTCAATGCTGCAGTTTCCAATGGTGCTGCAGACCACTAGTCTGATTAGTAAGCAGGTTGAGAACCAGGGTGCATCCTGAACGTCACCAGTTTCTAGAGGAACGTATAAATATGTGTAAAAAGCACAGAGATAAAATATTTTTAAAATAGTGATCCAATTTATAACACTCCTTCCCAGGCTGTTTTGTCTGTCCCAAAACAGCACAAGAACATCTCGACTTGACAAGCTCAGGATTCTTTATCATACAATCAGCTGAATGATTTCCCTCTTACACAATATCAATACACACTTTTAAATAGTGTTTTATTTTAATTGACTATTTTCTGTATGTAGATCACGACACAGCCATTAACAGATACAGTCGCCTGTCCAAGAGGAGAGACAATGACAAGGTAAAACTTTTTATAAATCAAATTTTGAAATCTTTGAGTAAATTTAATACATTTGAGCTGTGTTTAATTTACAATATGAAAGTAGTTTGTTTAAACATTTTATAGACAAAAACAAGAAGACACTTAACTATTTTTTTTAGCAAAGGAGCACCACAGTCTTGATGATTTCTTTCATGGAACCCTTTACGTTAATCTCTGTTAATGTACACCAGATACTTTCCCCCATGCTCTAGATAATACCACAAATTTGTTGTATGTGTAGATATTTTCCACTTCTTAGTACTTTTGTCATTAGCAGTCAGTGTGAGACGCGAGTTCTCATAAGAAAAAAAGGCTTTATAGAAAGTTTCAGGTTTCTCGTACCAGGAGCTTCCTGAAACTAAATTGATTTACTGGATCAAATTATGTAATCCAAACTTATGATATGATCTTTCTTCTTCCCAAAATAAGATCAAAGTTTGGTTTGTTTCAGGTTCGGGCGGAGGTGGTGGAAGATGTCTACACGTCCCGGAAAAAGCAGCACCAGACCATGATGCACTACTTCTGCTCATTGAACACTCTGCAATACAAAAAAAAGACTGCGCTTCTAGAGCCTCTGCTTGGCTACATGCAGGCGCAGGTACACACACACTCCCAGAAGCACACTCCAGTCAACTTCAATTGTATTAAAACCCTATCTATTTTAATGTAAAAGTTCTTGAACAAATGGACTTTAGTTTTCCGTTTTACATGTTATTTACAGTTTATTTCCAGTTTGAGATGTTGAACAACATTTTAAGTTATCTGTGATTTGATCAAAAGATGTTTTGATGACTTGACTTTTAGCGAAGTTTTTGCTTAACCTCTTAACATCCACTGACCCGTCCACGGTACGTTTGTGGGTTTTTGTTTTTTCTTCACTCATAAAGACACTTATTCTTTGTTCAACTCCACTAAGTTATACCTCGTTTTAAAGCTTAGACTTTCAAGAAAACGATCATAGCATCCATTCTTATGTTTTCACTAGTTTCAAGAAGAAATAGCAAACTATTCGCAAATAAAATCAAACTGTTTGAAGCGCATTTCTCACCTATGATCCAGTCGTAATGGGCTCAGACAGGTTCGATCTTCATGTGATTGGTCTCATTTTGTCCGTAACAATCCACAGAATAACTATATAAAATTGTATTTTCTCAAAAGTAAACCAGTTTGGAGAAAAACTCCAGAAAACGTGATTTTGTTTTCTGCGAGAAATAGTAGCGGTCGCGTTCCAATCTCCATAATAACTGCCTAGCTGTGTTTTTAAGTTCATCCTGGGTATGTTTCTTTTCTTTACGAAGTTATCTACAAACTGAGACCGTTCGCAAAATATTCCGATAAAGAGTTTGGTTTTTACAAGGCTTTGAAAGAAGCAAGCGCTTCTCCTTCAGCTAACAGCACTGCTAGCATGTTAGCTTCTAGCGGGCTAACGACGTCACTTACAAATATATGATTAGCCTATAAAGAAAGCTGATACTTCCACCTTCAAAACGAGGGGATTGGTTCAAAACCGGACCAATAGAATCGCGTGTTATTCAACTGCGTAACGGGAAATTTTATCAAAACAAACGGCGCCATTTTGTGCGTCATGACGCGAATGAGGAGCAGACACTGAGTGAGTGAGGTGATCACAGATAGAAAGATTTTTTAGTTTATTTTCAACTTTTTTTTTTTAGCAAACTATATTTCTGGGGTTTTGGAACATATTTTTTATCCGAAAAATTTTTATTGTGCATGATTTTTATGAAAAAAAATTATAATTACAGCAAAAATTATGTAAATAAAAAAAAAAAAATAAAAAAAAAAAAATAAAAAAAAAAAAAAGATCTGTGGGATGTTTTTAAAGTCACAGAAACACTAATATGCATTTTTTATGACTAAAAAGGTGATAAAATGGCAAAAATTCAATTTGTTGCTTGTTCAGATTAGACATTTTTATACTAAAAGGTCAATAAATCAAAAACTTTTGTACCTAGAGATCTGAAACTTTACACAGTTGTTGTCATACACAACATATCATTTATCCAGTTGTATATTTCATTTCTTGTGCATAATTTTTATGGAAAAATTTATAATTACAGTAAAAAATATTAAAATATACATTTAAAAAATTATGAAAAAAAAAATATCTGTGGGAGGCATTCAAAGTCACAGAAACACTAATATGCATTTTTTATGACTAAAAAAGTGATAGAATGGCAAAAATTCACTTTGGCACATTTTGGCACAGATTTGGACAGCTTGTGCCGAATGGACACTTTTTATAGTAAAAGGTCAATAGGTCAAAAACACTTGTACCTAGAGATCTGAAACTTTACACAGTTGTTGTCAACAAGATTTTTGTCATACAAATGGAAGGAATTATGCCTACTAAGAAGTATGTCTTGGCTAGGGACATTGGAAAATGAAAAAAATTAGGCGAGGCTAAAATTCTACAATTTTTTTTATGTTTGAACTACTGTAGGATAGGCTCTGAAATTCTGACACTCTCCATGTACATATCTACAGAAACTAGAAGGTCTAAGCTTTATTTTGATGTATAGTACAAGCATGTGACTTGAAAGATGCTGCTGTAATAAGCAATGGCATTTGGGTATGTCCAACTATTGTGCACAGCCCGAAAATAGGTGGGTGTTAAGAGGTTAACCACAGTGTACTTTAACTCGGAAGCACATTTTCAAGGTAATATATAATTGTTATTAGATTGAAGCCCTTTGAGGCAAAAATTTGTGATTTTGGCCCATACAAAAAAATTTGAATTGAATTGAGCTGCTATATTTGAGTTTTTATGATTCAATAGCGTAAACTGTTAATGTGCAAAAGTACAACCTGCGCAGTGGTTGATGGGCAACTTGCAGGATTTACAAAACTTAGTCTTATACTAAGCAATTTAATAATGATAATAATACTACTCTGACCATCAGAAAGTGTTCATAATTTTGCCTAAAGGCACACAGCTTAACACTGGCATTTAAACTTTAAGTAAAAATAATTTTAGATGTCAATACAATAAATGGATAACCTGCGAAAAGCTTTTTAGAAGTCAAACTGTAGTTGGAGCTCCTTGGGTTTTCTCTCCTATAAAAACCAGCTCCAAATGGCCCTTTTGAATAAAATTATTTTAAAAGAAAAGGATAAAAATCCAAAATATTTATTGTAATTTAACTTGCTGATCCATCTTAATCTGTTTCTTGCTCTACAGATTAGCTTCTTCAAGCTGGGGTCAGAAAACCTCACCCAGCAGTGGGAAGACTTCCTGTCAACTATAGGAACCAGCGTCCAGAAGTATGATTCCTAAATCTCTTCAATGTTTGCCTCCAAACTGTCTTTATTACATAAATGTACAGAAATGCCTGAGACAAACGTTACATTTTAACCCTAATCATTCAGTTGTCCTCCATCTGAATCAATTCACTGCTTAAAATTTGAACGTGATTACTTGACTACTTGAACAATTACATGTTAATGTCTGTTGTTCAGATATTTTTAGGTCAACAGAGAATGTCTTGAATGCCATGACAGTCCACCACAAATAAACACTCATTTTGACTTAAGTACATTTGTTCACAGTGTACGTCGGGAGATGGAGGAAGAGGTGGGGCAGATGCAACAAACTATCCAGGAAATGGAGAAGACAAGTGACCCCCTGTATGCACCATGTGACCCTGACCCAGCCCATTCTCCTGTTTGTCGCAGCCTGACAAGGAAGCAGGGCTACCTTTACATCCGCAAGTATGAAAAGCAAACACATCACTTATATTTACATCAATAGATGGTACAACTGGTTATTAAGTTCAGTTTCTTGGCATTAGGAAATTCCAAGGCTATAACAGCATACATGTTTAATGCATTGTACCAGCAAAATAAATGTATTTTAAAGTCTGGAAATAATTCAGCAGCACAGCAATATATTTTAGATGTTTTCCAATAAATAAGACCTTTAGTAGCTCAAATATTAAGATCTTCAGAAGTTATATTTAGAGACTTCCAAATAAGACATAAAAAAAGAGAGATTATATCAATGAATGGGCTTTTAAAAGATAATAATGTGTGCAGAGGCAATGTTCTCTTTTAAAACAGACTCTTCTAGAGTCCAGTTACTTCCTGTGACAAAATTTCACAACATTTTTTCACAAAGTATTTTTTTCTGTAGTAATGAAGTTGTTCATGTTTATCTCATAGTAAGACTGGCTTGGTCTCATCATCCTGGGAACGTCAGTATTTCTTCACTCAGGGAGGTAACCTGATGCAGCAGGGCCGTGGTGAAGTGGCAGGCGGGCTGGTCACAGACCTAGACAACTGCTCCGTCATGGCTGTCGACAGCGATGATCGCCGTTTCTGCTTTCAGGTCACATCGTTTGATGGCAAAAAGTAAAATATATCTCATTGCCTTTCAATTGGTTGTGTGTGTGTGTGTGTGTTTTATTTGATTATTTTATCCTATTGTGGCAGAGTTGTGACGCTACAGGCGGAAAGCAGAAAGGATTGCGAGGAGGTAAAGTGTTTCTCAGCCGTGTAATTGTCGTCGTATTGACTTTGAACCTGCTAAATAGCTGGGTTTTTTTTTTTTTCCTTCAACAGTGGATCGCCACAATCAACAACATTTCCAAACGGATCTACCTGAGTGAAAATGCAGAGGTGTGTTTTTATTTTGCAGACTTTTTAATCAATGTAATCAGTCAGTAACAGATTGTTTCAGAACACAGTTGGTTTACAGAATCATTTTTAAATAATTATAAAAAAATGTTATAAAGAAATTATACATGCATATTTTTGTTAATTTATATCTGTTGATGAAGTTGAATTTTTTTTTTTAAATGTGATGTTAAGATTTATTTATGTCTAAATTTGTCATATACATATTTTTTAGATTCTAGTATCAATAATCTGCTCATGCTCATCCTTGTGGATCCAGGAGCACACAATTACCAGCAAAGGTTCTGAGTGATGTTAGGTTCTGAGGTGCTACACATGGAAAATCTTCGCCTGATTGGTTGATTTCAACAGCTCAGTACTTTTTTTTTTTAACACAGGAGCTGGCTGCCCGAGTAAACCAAACAGCTCTGGAAGCAGTAACACCTTCACCGTCCTTCCAACAGAGACATGAAAGCATGAGACCGAGCAGGTGGGGGATGAGAGATGGTGTTTTTTTTATGGGAAATCAGTTTAACTTCCTAGTTACCTAGTTCCTAGTTACTCATAAAATTTCTAACAAAATGTGTGACAATTGTGGAAATAATAGAGGACGAATACAAGTAAGTCAACAACAGTTTATTAAACTGTAATATAAACTGAATAACATGGACTTTTGAAGCTCAAACAGCAAAATTGAGCTATTGAAAAAAAAACCTAAGTTGTCTTTAAATGTTATAATTTCACAGAAAACAAAGTTTACCCCAACTTTGAGAACTATAAACTGAAAAATAGCATGTAATTGCACTGTCAAATATCTATTTCTGAACCCATTACGTCAAATATCTAGATGCCCATTAAAGAGGTGAACATTTTTGTTGCTAAAAGGAAGTTTGTACTGAAATCCTCTCAATGCCTACCAACCATTTACAAAACCTTGCGTATCAGATGTGGGAGGAAAAAAATGTTTAAAAAGTGCTCTCATCAAGGTGCAAGGGCCGTTGACTAAACACCACGCTAAATTTCTTTCAAAATAAAGAAACGAATCGTGTGATAATTTGTCCGTTTACTGACTATTCTTTTATAATGACCAGATGTTTAGCATGGTGTTTAGTCAACGGTCCTTGCACCTTGATGAGAGCACTACAGTAAAAAGACATTGATTCCTCAATTCTAAACTGTAGAGATGGATAGATTGTTCAGCTGCAAATTCTGTGGCTGCCTCATCTGTCAGCTATTAACAAAATAGGAAGTGTCGCAATCGAAACAACAGCGTGAACATTACTAAATAAAAAGAAGACCATTGACAATTTCTAAATAATGCAGAGGTTGTTCATATTTACATCATCAAACGGTTTGCTGTTAAACATTTGATTTTTAATGAACAAACTTGAATAGTTTCATAATGTAGTTTAAAGGTTTGTTTGTAAAAAAAAAATCCTCAGATATTAACTTCCCAATCTCCAAACTACTGATAACTCCTCTTTGCAGATTGTGTTTTTAATCTAGTAATACTTTATACTTTTATTTTAAAGCTACAGCCTGAGATCCACAACAATTTACTGGCATCAAACAGATGTTCTGTAACCATTTCTTTCTCTTTTTTACAGTAAAGGACGTACCGGCCGAACCAGCAGTATCAGCTCTGTGGGCTCCGAGCCTTCTCCTGCACTCTCCGTGCTCTCACTGGATGCTTTGGTCGCCCCGGAAACGCCTATCCAGTTTGACATAATTTCTCCCGTCAGTGAGGAGATCTCAGGACAAAGCAAAGCATCGGCCCAGTCTGGCAGGTTAGTTTCTAACGAATACCTTTAAACTTTTTATTGAAGACTGACTTTTAGCATTAAGAAGTTTAGTACAAAACCAGTTGTAAAAAAATATATATATATTCTAAAGAGGTCTGTGTATTGTTTTCAGAATAACTTCTAACCCGAAAACCCAACTTAATGTTAACCTTGTCTTTTAAAAACAAGCAGAAAATATCTTTTCAGGAGTAACTGTGTCTGATTACGTCATTGTGTTACCTCAGGAGGAGTAATCCATTCGGAGAGTCGGGGGAGAACACATCTGAAGACAGCGAAGGTAGTTTTTCTTTTACACTAAAAATGGAGGGGGTCTTTTTTTTATCAAAACTTGTGATTCTTGTTGTTTGCATCAATTCCAACTTTACATCAGCTCATGTTAGTTGAAAACATTGTAATTGTTTCTTTACACAGCATTACAAGATCAAATAAAATTCAGTCATACCAGGATGGTTCGAATAAAAAATATTTTCTGATTGCACCAAATCACTTCTTTTCTTATTCTGATTGACATTCTGAGTGTCTGTGCCAAAAATTGAATCAAACAAAGCGAAAGAAGCGAAGGCATCTTCTCAACGGGAATTATTCCTTTTCAGATAAAATAACTTCCCAAAAGAAATTAAATGCAATCTAATAGGCCAGCCCTTGTTTCCCAGGATCTTAGAAGCCTATCTTCTATGAAAAGAGCAGGTGCTTCTGCATCAGACAGAGGGTGGGAGATCTCCACAGAACAGCATTAGTAGCTTTTTGGTAGAGCTTCAAACTTTTTGGAAGAAAGCTGGCTTGTCCACAATAACAGAAGCCGATATACTGAATTAGATTAAAAAAAAAATACTATGAAGAATACATTAGTTGTTGAAAAAGAAGAAAAGGGTTGGAGCAACGCTGAGGAGGACGATATTGCTGCAGTTAGTGTCATCAAGGAGAGGAGGACAAAGTTTTTGAGATGCCAGAAAGAGGACAGGATGTTTTGCTCTTTTGGCGTAGCAGACCGCATGCAGCAGGAGAAAGAGCGAGAGGAAGAAAGTGAGAGACTTAGAGAACAAGATCAGAGAAGGTGAACGTATGCCTGCCAAACAGGCAATTCTTGCTGTGCACGAACCTCAAATTCTTCAGAGATTACTTGAGGTAATCAAGCATTTGGCATCCACTGCTTCACAGGGTGATAGTTAGGACACTGATGAGGACGTCATTCCTTCTGCAAGTATTTCAGCAAACATAATGTCTGTGTAATGTCAGAGGGAGGCTCTGACATTACAAAGGAACAAAGCAAAACATAGTCTAGTGAAATCTGAACTTTTTTCAATCATTAAATTACCAACCACCCAAACTCACACGCATTAAAGGTGACTTTAGAATAAATAAACTGTAAAACCACTAAAATTGTTCAAATTAGGAAAGGATTGTTAGTTTTAGTGGATGTTTTCTTGATGTTTATCAGCAGAGGTCTGAAGTGAGACAGCAACTACTTTAATTGGAACATAAAAAGTACTTTAAATTGTTTTGATTTTTAGTCAAGAAAGATTATAAAAAGTAGTTGGAGTTTTAACAACAAACTATAACTTTTCTGATTATCATTACAACATTTTTCAGAATGCCAATAATGTTCCTAAACAAATATTATTTGTTACATTTGTTTTCCATTTCTTTATTTTGCCCAGACTCAATCCTTCATCAACTCTTCATCGTTCGCTTCCTTGGCTCGATGGAGGTGAAGAACATGGAGTCAGCGGACGTCATCTCTGAAACTATGAGACAGATTCTGGCTGCTAGAGCCATTCATAATATCTTCAGGATGACCGAATCCCATTTGCTGGTGACCTGTGACTGTTTGAAGTGAGACTTACAGCAACGAGCACAATTAGATAACACATTGATTTATCTAGAAAAAATCAAAGAAGTTAGTTTGGACTTAAGGAAATGTTTTGTTTTTTTCTTTCTTAGACTCATCGATCCTCAAACGCAGGTCACTCGGCTCAGAGTAAGAAAAATTCTGGTTTTCTTCTTGAATATTTGGGATTTTACTTTTCTTTTTACTTTTTTTTTTTTTTTGGCTACTGTTCCAGTTCCCCCTGTCCAGCGTGATCCAGAGCTCCTCCCACCAGGACAACAAGCGTCTGTTTGGCTTTGTGCTGCAGACAGCAGGCGGGCGGTGCGAGAGCAAAGCCGTCTGCTACATCTTTGAATCCAACGATGACGGAGAGAAGGTTGTGTGTCAGCATATCAATCCACCTCATCTCTAGCTCTTTATTTTTCACCTTGTTTTTTTTTTTTTTTTCAGATTTGTGACAGCATCGGACTGGCCAAGCAGATCGCCTTCCACTCAGCAATGGTGAGAGCTTCGTGCTGAGTTATTTATGTGACCAAATCATTTCCATTCACGTGACGGAGAAGTGGCTAATTAGAAAAAAAATCCCACTTTTTTTGGAATGACTGTAACTAAACTTTAGATTGGTGAATGTACATACTTTAAAATTTTGAGGATATTGTGACAAGAAAAAAACAAAACTTTTGCAGCTGGTTGGCATTCAAGCAGCCTTTACTTATTAATCCAGATCTGTCTGGAACTATAACAACATCCATTGAAGTGTTTGTAGCATAAAACCATATTCAGTCAGTGTTCGTGGTTTGCTTTAACATTTTTTAAACATGTTGTTTACAAAGATTAAAAAATTTCATACCTTAATTACTTCTTTGAGAATATTATTTTAATTTTTTAGCCAGCAGCTCTTTGCATTTATTTCTATTTGACCTGATTGTAAATATTTTCTATTTGCGTGGTTTAATAAACATGCAAACAACAAACAAAAGGAAAATGAGCCATGACCTCATATTGATGTGCGTAACTAACTGGAATTTTTTGTTCATAGTTACAAACCTAGAACACCATGTATATGTTGTTTTGTAGGATCATAAAGTTGCAGAGAAAAGGAAGGAGCAGGACAAGGCCAAAGAGAAGCAGAAGGAGGAGCTCAGCAAACAAAAACAAATAGAAAAAGTAACACACATTCATCTTTCCTTTTAAATGTAACTGCTTTCTTTGCATCGTCTTAATCTTATTTTTCACCGTTTTGCAGGACCTGGAGGAACAGAGTCGTTTGATTGCCGCCTCGAGTCGTCCTCCTAACCCACCCACCTCCGATGGACAGTTCTTAGTGCTCAGTAATAGCCAATCAGAAGACAGTGATGCTGGTGAGGAGGGGAAGAAAAAGGGTGAGTCCGAAGCCTGATGACTTTTGGAGGATTCATGTTTTTGACTCTCAGGTGAGTCCCAGCTGGCAACATTGAGACTCGGGGAAATGGCATCCACCTGCTGGACCGCCTGTAACTAAAAACGTGTTTCCTCTCAGCTGGACTTCTTAAAGGCTCTTTATAGAGGAAACGCTCAGAACAAGCGTTGTCTTTTACAGGATGGGCTTAATTCTAAAGCAAATCTATGCTTTTATACTGAAAACAACACCCTAAGCAAACATATTAACCTGAAAGTTTCTGTTTTTTTATTTTTTTAAATTAGAATGGAGGGTATCTGACAAAAACACAGTCACAGAACAAGTTCAAGAAACACAAAAAGATTAATTTAGATGGATTTCTGCACAAACCCCATGTCTTAAAGTAGAAAACGATAAAGCACACATTTTTATTTGGAAAGCCTTTCAGTTAAGTCTTTACTAGAAGTATTTTTTTCACTATTTTAATCCATTCATCACATCCTACCAGACTCCCAATTATTCGAATGATAATTTAGCTACCATATTTAAAATAGTGGATCTTAAATAAACCAGATAATTGGTTTTCAGGCTAATTTTTAATAACTTCTTTTTTCTGATGATGAAAAGAAATTAAATGTTTGTGAATGTTACTGAAATGAATCATGTGGCTAAATGGAAAAGAGCTGCTTTTCAGAAACAAGATCACGGTTAAACTAACTGATTTGCTTTGGGATGCTGTACTTATAACATCAGCAGCGTTTAAATTTCTTAATAATGACTATAAAGTCAGGTTATAAGACTCAAAATCCTGAATATTACATAACAAATTAATAAATATTAAACTTGACAAAGCAGCATTGATTAGAATCCTGATCTCATACTCAGTAGTTTTAGCAAGTGTTTAAAAATATAAGCTGAACTATTTTTAAAAAAACTCCTAAACACAACTTCATGGCTCCTGAAGTTCCCTGGGTAAACAAAATATTTTGACACTTGATTTTATTTCTAAAAATATCTAAAAATCCTAAACTTTTTATTAAAATAAAGGTCAGAATTGGTCAAAAAGGGGCATCTATTATCAATTGCCAAAATGGTTAAATTAGATTGTGATGTTAATTAATCTGCTTTCTAATGAGAATTTGTGAAAATCTAAGCTCTTTGGAGCTTGAATCATAAAACTTTATCAGTTATCTTTCAGTATTGCCTCCTGTTGGTAAAATCCTGCACCCACTGGTTTAAACTATGAGCTCTAAATGTCCTAATCTTTCTGCCAATCTCAAATATTTTTTATATTAGTTTTGGACACTTGAAGTTGATCTTTTTGGGGGGGCGGGTTGTACATTAAATAAAGATAGCCAATCAATGTTCCTTGGGTAGTTTTTCTGTACAGACTATCTTTTATCTATAATTCAAAAAAGGAAGATAAAGAATGAAAAGATTTTCGACCTCAATGGATTTTTACGTAATGCTTACTCGGATAAAAGATTCACCTCCTATGAGATCATTTTTTTCTCTCATTTTCTGCCCAGAACTGCATAATTTCCTCCAAATTCTACAAGCGGCGCAACTAATGCGATCTGAACTTTTTTCAAAGTCTTTCTTTATGTTCGTTTTTTTTTTTTATATGTTTGGAACAGTTTTTGATGAAAAATAAATTGTGTCAAATGCATGCAGTTCAGTAACCCAACCTGTTGCCACGGTAACAATGCAACTATTCCCATGAATAGTGATAAAGGCTTACGCTGATTAAATGTCGTTTTACTTTTTTTTTTTTCGGTAATATTATTGCTTCCGATTGAAGGAAATTTCTGCTGAATTATCTCCGTGTCAAGAAGTACAGAACAATGTGTCATAAAACTATCTTTCCACTCAATAAACTTATTTTTGTTCTTTTACTCATTTATTAGTTGGGTATTCGATCATTTTTAATTTCTCTGATTTTATGTTTTTATTTCTTCTTGTGAAGACGAAGATGTATGTTTATTCTGCAAGTCAGAGGAGTGGTTAAGTCTAAACATGTTGGCTGGGGACATGAGTCACATTTTAAAAGTCTAAATTAATAGTTACTGATTACTTATATTTTTCTGGGGATTTTTTTTGTTTTCCTGCTGCAACTGTGTTTATGAAGGTGCACTTTACTAATGTGGGAGACTGCCGCAGGATTAATGACGAGCTGTAAATATGTCTCAGTGATTGATGTTCAAGTGTCATAATTAATAAAAAGGCTTTTCAGTGATTCAATAAAGGACTAAGTTTTATTTTATGACTTCATAAGCATGCTGATATTCACAAAGTGAGCTGTTGATGTTTTAATGCTATAGTTATGTAGGGAAATGATGTTTTCTCATTTCATTCTCATCCTTTTGATCACCAACCACAGCCAATGAAGGGAGGTATGTGGAATTATTACAAAAAAAACCTTACTTTTTGGCCCCGGTCCTTCACAACAACGGACGGAGTAAGCGTCTTAATCACTGCGAATGCTGCACCGTTCCGTTCTGTCTGCTCCATCTTTTCCTGATGAGCATGACCCTGAGATTCTTGAACAGTCTACCTTTTTCTAATTGAGATTTTTCTGTCTTTAGTCATTCTTTCCATCACATGCTTCTGTTCCCACGGTAAGTTTTTCTAACTGACTGTGAACGAGGTTTATCACCATCAGGTGATGAGTCAGATAGGAGACCACCCGACAATTTTTATTTATTTATTTTTTTAATTATTCACTACATTCTACATAAATTTGAACTGCTATCTACTGGATTTTTCCTAAGTTAAATTCACACTAACTCATTTTGATCCTGATATTTATGTTGCAAAGGTGTTAGATAGAAAATGTAAATACTTCTTTTGTTACTATTTTATTACAACTTCTTTTGTTACTTCTTTTATTTTTATCATTCAAAAGTTTAATAGTATCCCCCAGCAGCAGGCAGTTCCTGACCAGCTGTATGGCAGTGTTATGTTAACTAAGGAATGTGTTGATACTGTTTGCTGAGCATCTCCCACATTCCTACTTACAGTATCTGTAAGTGGGATCTAAAACTTTGCTTTCCCTACTAAGAACACAGCACTTGATTTATACTCCTGTGTAAATAAAGACGAAATGAATGCATTTCTTCGTAGAAACTCCAGTCTGGAGAAAATGCTATCCTTGTAACATACAAAATATCAGTCTCTCATTTGTTCTCGGGTCAGCACAGATTTGGGATAAAGAGCAATAATTTTTCCATTTAAAAAGGGGTTTATATTTAGTATTAACATGTGAATACAATGTTAAATGTATTATAACGTTCTCTTAAAAATCTCCAAAAGAAAAAACACAGTCACCCATTTTTGTTTTGCAGCAGTCATTTTTTTATTCAAAGTATATGCATGAATAATTTTTTTAAGAGAAAAAAAACACGACTGTTTACCACGTTACCTTTATTTTGAAAGCCAGAAACAATAATTTAGATAAGTAAAAAAATAACCACTATTCAAACATGTCTTTTTTATGTAGACGTGTTTATAAAATGAAAGGATGGACTTTTTGCTTTTAAAATGGAAACAGAATTTTTTTTTTTTTATTTAGAGAGTCTTTCAGGCTTATTTCAATCAATTTTTATCTTGAAATACACAAAACCATTTTGTTCCATTTTATTCAATATATTTGAAATGTTTCTTACAATATTCAAAAAACAAAAGTAGAAAAAAAAATTTTAATGAAAGGAATATAAATAAAAGACCAGGTGGTGGCTTGTTTATGTAATGATAACTTTTAAAAAGGTTTAAATGTGTTTACATTATTGATTTTAGTTCATTTCAATTTCACAATTTGTTCAATTTAATCTCCAAAACTACTTAATCATCACTAGTTCAAAAGGAAAATTTATAGTACAAACAAAGATGTATTTTATTTATTTTAAAAAAGAAAATCAAAAGGCACAAAATGCTTCCTTCCATGTGCAAAGTCTAAAATCCTTCATAGTTAAACCACAATTTGTTTCACCAAAGTGACCCAGTGTCTTTTCAGAAAAACAGAGTTGTAGATAAAAGTGCATAAACAGTAGTTTCCATCATGTAGTGATTTCTTGTAACCTCTCCTCTACGTTGAGTTTGGTAGGTCTGATAAATCGATTCATCAGTTCATTTATTTTTTTCTTTTTCAGCTTCAAGGATATTGCGTCTATTAGGATTGCAGAACCTGTTTGGAAAGCCAGTCCAATCCTTCCACCAGTCCAGCACCACTGATAGCACTGGATGCTTGGACGTACCACTGCACACACACAAAAAGGCAAATTAAAACCCTCTTATAGACAAAGTGATGATTCTGACTCAGACTTTCCCTGATCTTTGACCAGCAGGTTACTCACCGGCTGCTGGACTCCTCTTAGCCGCAGGGCCTCGGTGATGTCCCCTACAGACATGGCTCGTGGCAAGTCTTGCTTGTTGGCAAAAACCAGCAAGGCAACACCTCTCAGCATGTCATCCTCTAACTGTAACAGAGAAATACATCGATCAACGTTTATTTAGAAAGTTCAGTTTGCAACAGCGATGATTAATGCAAATCATAATTTTTGAGAATGTGGGGTTTTTTTTAGCCTCTTTGCTTTTATTATTATATTTTTTTACTGTACTATTAAAAATGTTTCCTCACCATCATGTGGAGCTCATTGGCAGCATCTTTAATCCTTTCTGGATCATTGCTGTCAACCACAAATATCAAACCCTGCAGACAGGTACACACAGAAATTACTTCAGACATATTTATTTTCCAGATGCATGACATAATTTCCCAATGTTTTACCTGCGTGTTTGTGTAATAATGTCTCCACAGCTGTCTGATAATCGTCTGGCCACCAACATCCCAAACGGTGAAGCTGATGTTCTTAAACTCCACCGTCTCTACGTTAAACCCTGTACACATACACACGAATGAGAGGAGAAGACAGGAGAGTCAAAAAATGAGAGAATAGTGGAAGAAATGAAAGTGAAGGTTTCTGTGGAGATTGGTGTGACTCACCGATCGTTGGGATGGTGGTCACCACTTCTGCCAGCTTCAGTTTGTAGAGGAGGGTCGTTTTCCCAGCAGCATCCAGACCAACTGCAACACACATACACACAGACATCTGGTAACCCACCTGCACAGTCAGAAGTGCTTATATTTTACTGATCACTGCCACTCCAAATGATTCTTTTACTTGTGAATAATCTGATCAAACTACAACTTCAGATAAAAAAAACAGACATTGATCTCTACTGTTGTAAAAATGAAACATGAACACAATTAGATAAATCCTTCAAGTGTTTAAAGGCAATAAAAGTTTTCGTCTTCTGAACCACGTATCCCTGATAGAGTCGTGGGCCTATTCTGGATGTCGGGTACACCCCGAACAGGTCACCAGTCTGTTATGAGGCCACACACACAGACAACCATCCACAGGCATACTCATTCCTAAGAGCAATTTGATAGCAGTCAATTAACCCACCATGCATGTTTTTGGAGGTTCGGAGAAAACCAGAGTACTTGGAGAAAACCCAAGCATACATGGGAAGTACATGCAAACTCCACACAGTGAGACCAGTGTTTCAAGCCTCGTCCTGAGTCCAGGACTCAAACCCGGACCTTCTTGCTGTGAGACCACAGCAAGCGTGTATAATAATAAAACTTTAAATTGAGCCAAAAACAGACATTAATTCTCTTTAATATAATTAGTACTTCTGTCTCAGATTAAAAGATTGATAATTTTGATACACTTTAACAATCATTTACTAAAACTGATTTGTTTCTGAATTCAAATAAGAAATAGGAACAAGTTTTTTTTCCACTCAGTATTATTACTAGTATAATGTGATGTGGAAATAATTAAAAAAAAACGACTATAAATTATTTTGGATTAATATGAGCTGTAAAATTCGAAATAAAAAAAAAAATCAGACAACTTTTTGAGTATTTTTGTGGTGAAAAAATTATTCAAAACTTCGTTCAAGCTTATTTTAATTTTTAGTTTTTTAATTGTCTAATAAACAATTTAAATTGATAATTTTACATTGAAAAGTTTCGCCAGTTTCTGTCTTTTAAACAATATTAAACACCTCAAATAATCTATTAAAAATCATTAAAAGCGGAATTTTAACTAAATGAGTAAAGAAAACCCAGCTGATTTCAGGCAAGAGGCAGGGTACACCCTGAACAGGTCGCCAGTATGTTGCAGGTTAATACACAGACGTTCATCCACATATAATTAAGGATAAGAAGTTCAGAAGATGAATGAATGAGTTAAGATATATATATGTAAATAGAAATTATACTAGATTTTAATAATACCCCCTGATGACATCATCAGTCATTATTATTTTGACTAAAAATATTTAAAATGATCTCATCAAAATAAGATCAATAAAATCTCACCCATTAAAATCCTGACAGGAGTCTTTGAGATGAACCTGGAGAAGATTTGGGAGATGATGACACCCATTATTCAGAAGAAAAAAAATCTCTGAAGGAAAAAATAAAAAATCAATATTTCCGATAATAAAAAGTTTCAGGTAAAAGTTTTCCAGCTGCAGTCTGTCTGTTTCAGTCTCTCTGATTTCTTCTTCTTTATGATTTCCATTGTGTCCTCGTGGGTTTTTATAGCAGCAGTGGAAATCTGAAAACGTGTGCGTGTGTTTTTAACAGTCATCCTCGTTGTTGTCAAGTTGCTACACGGTGGAAGTTTCCACGTTGCAAAAAGCGGGAATGTAAATCCAGTAACATTTCCGCTTAGTTAACTTTCAAAATAAAACAATTTGAAAACGTTGTTAAACATTATTAGTCACAATCTACGGGTGAAAAAAATGACTGTAAATCATATTTTGATCATAGTGACACAGATGTATTTTTTTCTTAACAAAATTACACGTAGTTGATTATTTGAACTTTGGATTTGATGTTTTTTAAACGTGTTCTTTTTTTGTTTTAATCGACGCTCATTAATAAAAATAATTATTTTCATTATTATTGTGATTATTTATTACATTTGCATTTTTAATTCCTTTAAATAAATATTACTTTTTACGCTTTTAAGGAGCTTTTATTTTGTAAATATCTTTTGGAGGAAGTGCTGATCTGTTTACTTGTGTGTTGGCAGTAATGACAGTGACAGTAAATACAGTTTATATGAAAAGTCCAGTTGTTACTTAATTCTCATAATAAAAGTCGTTTTTTTTGCTATTTTGAATCCCATCTGCTCATGATCCAAATGATCTATTTAATTTGTTACCCTAAAATTGATTAGATTGGCTACAATAGAAAGTAGAACATGTTTTCTGATCTTTATTTCACGTTCCCTAATAATGTCTTTATATTCAGTAAGTTACACCAACAGTTAGATATATAAAATATGTTCTTGTCTTCCAGTGGTGGATGAAGTACTCACTTTTTGTACTTAAGTAAAAGTACAGATAATTAAGCAAAAAAAAATTACTTAAGTAAAAATACTAATAAAAAAAAAATCTACTTAAGTAAAAGTACAAAAGTAGTTGGTGTAAATTGTACTTTTTAAGTAAAAAGTAAAAGTATTTGATCATAATTCAAATGTTATTTTTTGTGCTGTGGGGTGTCACCATGGTAACCAGGATAAATACCCTGCAGGGGAGTAGCCCCCCCTCTTCGGCCTCTTTTGGTCCACAAAAAAAATAGATAAAATAAAAGGAAAGGGGACAAGTCAAGCTATCCCTTTGAAGGGCCAGCAAATGGGCACCAAAATGCAGAAAAATGACACTTGTTTTTTAAAATGTTTTGGGGGGGGAGGCCCCCAGTCACTATATATTGGCTTTGTCAAAGCCCCACCCCTCTTTGGAAAATTCTAGATCCGCCCCTGCTCTATGTAACGATGGTTCACCTTTTTTTTTTAGAAGTAAACACAACGAACAACGATCTTCTGACTCTTTTTAATTTGTACTACAAAGTATATTTGATGTTAGGTTTTTGGCGCTGAATGAATGCAGAAAATGTTTCTCGATTCATGACTTCTTCTCCCGATCAACTGCTTCTTTTGATTTTGGCGATGGGGCTTCAAGATGCGCTAAAAAAAACCTGTGTATTTTTCAAATTCTTGAACGAAAATGTAACGAAAAATGTAAAACACACTTTTAAAAAGTAGCGAAGTAAAAGTACAGATATTTGCTCCAAAAATGTAGTGAACTAAAAGTAAAAATACAGGTCTTTTGATTTTACTTAAGTACACAATTTTTTTACTTAAGTACATTTACTTCATTACGTTCCACCACTGCTGTTTTCTGATTCAAATTTGATTATTGCGTATCTGTGCCTTTTTATGTTCCATTTTCTGTTTCAAACCGTTCCGTTCCGTCGTCTTCCACTTGTTCCGGGGTCAGGTCGCGGGGGTAACAGCCTCAAACGGGTAGCCCAGGCCTCTCCCACCCCGGCTGCATCCTTCATCTCACCCGGAAGGATCCCAAGTCGTTCCTCGGCCAGCTGTGAGACATAGTCTCTCAAGCCACTTGGTCTCCTCCCGGTGGGACGTGCCCAAACCCCTCGCCCGCGAGGCGTTCGGGGGGGATCCTGACCAGATGCCTGAACCACCCCATCTGGCTCCTCTCGACCTGGCGGAGGAGCGGCTCGACATCGAGCTCCTCACGGATGTCAGAGCTCCTCTGAGCGAGAGCCCAGCCACCCTGCGGAGGAAGCTCATTTTGGCCGTTTGTATCCGCGATCTCATTCTTTCGGTCACCAGCATAGGTGAGGGTTGGAACGTAGATCGAGTTGTAAATCGAGAGCTTTGCTTTTCGGCTCAGCTCTCTCTTTACAACGACGGACCGATGCAGCATCCTAGTTATTGCTGATGCCGCATCGTTCCGCCTGTCGATCTCCCGCTCCATCCTTCCCCCACTCGTGAACAAGATCCCGAGATACTTAAACTCCTCCACTTGGGGCGAGTTTAAGTATCTCAAACCCATTGAGATTATTGTATTTTGATCACTTTAATTTTTCTGAAACTATAACCCAACTCTGAATTTGATAAAGACCTGACTTTTCTGTATATCTCTTCAAAAACATTAGTAGACACATTGGAATTCAAACAGGAAATAACATGATTAAATTACAATGAACAAAATGCAACTAATGATTTAGTAAAAGCTGTATTTGGTGAATATTTGCAAAGTTTTAGGAGCACAAAAGTGATGATAATGTTCCTGCAATGCTGGAATGATTTGTTTGCTTTGATTGCACAACAGAAAGAGCCAAATCTACTGAACCAAAGTCCAGACAGTAAGAAAGATCAGAATCCCTCATCTACACAACAAACTCCCTGTTTATTAGCAGCAATGAAAGGATAAGTGAGGAAAAGGGTTCTTTTAATGTAGATCTTGTGTATTTAGAACACGTAATATATTTATGTATATTACATTTTTCCATGTTGCAGGTTTTTTTGTGGTCAGAACATGTTTGAGAAAATCACAGAAGTGAAACATCACAAGACCTTTAAAAGAATCTGGATGAACTGGTTTCCAACACTGAAAGTACTGACACTGTATTTTACAAAATAACCTCCTATAAACCAGCATCAGCACATTTAGAATTACATGTACAAAAAAAAAAATCAATTTTGTGTTTTCGAACTGTTTAGAATTTTAACTAAACAAAAAAATTTCAAATTAGATTTCAGATAGTAGGAGGTTAAACATAATCCCAAAAGTATGCAATTAGTACAGTATATTGAGCCAAATTTTTTTTATAAAAAAACAAAAATTATGGCAAAAAATATATATATCTTTATTCGTTTACCATACTATATTTGTCTCTCAATGGGTAATTTACTTTTGCTGCATTGCACCGCAGCAGGCAGCCACGATGGGGCCAAAGATGGGAGCAACTAGGGGGTTAGGTGTCTTCTGCAGGAATGCTTAGGCATAGGCCTGGTGGGAATCGAATCAGCTTCTGGTCCAAAGACGGACACTGAGGAGTTGCCTCCACCAGACATTTTCAGTATAGTTTTGAAAATCCAGAAAAATGACTGAAAATCAACTTTAAATGAACATTGTGAAAAACAGGTCCCTAAAAACACACATGGTTACAAACAGCCGTATTTTCACGACCCTAAGGCGCACTGTACTTAAAGGCTCAGTCTCACATAGATAAATACATACATACATACGTACATACATACATACATACGGTACATACAAAGTACATACACACATAAATACATACATACATACGTTCATACATACGTTCATACATACATACATACATACATACATACGTACGTACATACATATATAAGGCACACCTGATTTTAGGACGCGCCACACATTTTAAAGAAAATCCAAGACTTTACTGTGCGCGTTATAGTGAAACATGGTAATAAGATGGACGCAAATAATCCACGAAACAAAATAAGGAGCTAGAGCTTTGTGACCCTTGTAGCCCTTTAATGATGTTTTCATATTTTCATTTTTCCCCAAAAATTTATTAATTGGAAAACAGGAATAACTGTATTTTTTGTGTGTAAATACTTTTAAAGATGTACAATTCTTTCTAACAAATGTCAGTTCATTTTTGCTTTTTTGATGTTTTTTTTTTTTTTGACAAATGAAAGACATGAACATAAAATTTGTTTTGATCAAATCAATCATCTCATGTAATAAAAATGGAGAAAAAAATCTTGTGTGAAAGTTCTTGATAGATTTGATGAATGCATAAAACATAGTTTGAGGTTCAATACTTGCAAAATGTATATATATATATATATATATATATATACATTCACTGCAGATTTATTTCTGAAGTTTTTTTTTTATCCAGAGAAACGAAACCTAAAGAAGCTTGTGACGTCTGAACTGAGAAGTGAAAGAAAAAAAAAGAAGCAGATTGAAATCACTGCAGACAGAAGACAAGGACTAACTCTGATCGGAATGAACATGGAGCTGTTTCTTCTCCACGCTGCCATTGTGATCTTGTCTGTAAATAATGCTGCAGCAAGTTATCCAGCCATCGATGGGGAAACATGTAAGAATTTCATGCATTTCTTTCAATTCCGGCAGTGAAAATCTTAAAAAAAAAAAAAAAAAAAAAAAAAAAAAAAAAGCTCTGACGGTATTTATCTTCTATAATCAAATTTTGTACAATATACACCAATTTTCTGAACTCTCTTTTCAAAAGAAAGTTGCTCTTAAAACTTGTGCAGAGTTTGAATAAAATAACTTCATCAGTTGCAATGAGGGCCCTTGGCCCCCAGGGGACAGCAAATAAACCCCCAATTATACCTTTCATGTCCAACATGCAAAAACCAAAAAATCATTAGACCCTCCGCCCCCCTTTACCTTTTTTCTTAACAGTTTTTGTTTGTTTGTTTTTTAATATGTTCAATAAATTTCTACTATTATTACCGTAATATTCCGATTAGAAGCACACTTTACAAAAATATATCCATATATCCAATATATCCATATGCAACGTTAGCACAAGTCCGACATGTCCTTTTAAAGATAACGCTAACGCGCAGCTTATGTTGTATAGAAAGTCATCGGAGTCAGATCACGGTACAGAAAGCCATCTGGGCCGTGCATATAACGGCCTGGATGGCTTTCCATACATTTGACTTTCCACACAAGTTCTGAAATTTAGCGCGCTAGATTTGAAATCTAACACGCTTAATGTAACATATAGCGCGCTTATTTACGTGCGTGTAGTGACCCCGATAGCTTTTCATATTTCTGGTACTGATACCGTATTGAGCCAATTTTTTTCCCGGCATTTTTTTCTTTGTTTTTCTGTTCTCGCTGTTTATTTCTAACTTCTATCAGTTTAAGTCATTAATTGAAATGAGGTTTTTTTTGTTGTCTATTTTCATTCCTTTTTTTTAGAAAAACATTTTACATGAAGTGTAAACAATGACGAAAAAAATAATCAAACCACACACGTACATCTGAGAAAACTTTTCTCTTTAACATCATCATCCCGGGACAATCAATCCAGTTGATATAAAGTAGTACAGTTAAACACTCAGATGTTTGTTTATGGTGGATCAATACATCCTAAATCTAACACTTTTTTCTTTTTCGTTTCAGCTGGTTCAGGATTAAACTTAAATGGAAAAATGTTCACTTTGTCTGGTGGGGGGCTGTGCTTCTACTCACCTAATCAACCCTCTCCATGGTACTCTACACCAAACCCATACTATACCACCACTCAAATCAGCAACGTCCCTCCAACCACCATCTATCCAACCTCAGCCACTACTGTTCAAACCATTACCACCCCCTATCCCAACACCCCTACCACAACCACTCCAACTACAACCACTCCAACTACAACCACTCCAACTACAACCACTCCAACTACAACCACTGCAACTACAACCACTCCAACTACAACCACAACCACTCCAATGACAACCACAACCACTCCAACCACAACCACTCAAACCACAACCACCTATCCCACCACTACTACCTCCCACCCATGGACTACAGCTCCAACCATTACAGGTGAGTAGATTCTCATTTTCTGAATAATTCAGGATTAATTCCCATTAAAGCCAACTTGACCCTAAACTTTTAAACAGTCATCTGAAGCATATTTTGTGTCTTGTTTTTTTAAAACCAAACTTTACTCAAATGTTCTGTCACTGTAAAAATAAAATTAATGTCAGTTTATCTTGCAAGTACAAATTTAACCAACGCAGATCATTGTATTCAAAGGATCTGATGTCACTTGCAATTCATTTAGTTTCATCTTCTGAACCGTTTATCCTTGTAAGTGTTCCGTCTGATTTCAGGCGAGAGGCAGGGTACACCTTGAACAGGTCGCCAGTTAGCTGCAGGACCACACACACACACAACAATTCCTACAGGCAGTTTTTATAGTGGTCAATTAGCCTAGCATGGATATTTTTGGAGGGTGGGAGGAAACCGGAGCACCAGGAGAAAACCCACGCTTACCCAAGCCTCGCCCCCACTCAGGGACTCTAACCCCAACCGTCTTGCAGCGAGGTCACCGTTCAGCCCAATTGCAGTTACAGCCAACAAAATGATAAAAAATCAGATTGCTTCTTTATTTGTCTATCCTGTCAAACCAGTTTTGTCTCTGGGAAGGTTTTGACTTTGGCCACGAGGAGACAAAAATACCTGCTTTACAAGTCATTACCTGTAGACTGAATCCAACCACAATGAAAACCTTAACATTTTCAGACATTATTTTTTCACATTTTTAGGAATGTATGTTTTTTTTCTTTTCGACTTTTACTTTGCTCAAAGATTTATGATCATTTACTGAACAATCTTTGCTTGTGTGAATTTTCCAGGTGTTTCCGTGTGTTTGCGCTTCATCACTGATTTCATGGCGTCAAGCAGCCCTAACATATTCACCCTCAGTCCATCCAGTACTCGTCTGACTTTGAATGTGAACACAGCTTCATACATACTATACTACTACAATGGTTACAACAGAGTGTACCTGAGACCCAACCTCAGGCTCTGGTGGGATTTAGGACCGAGCATGTGGACCAGCACCTGCTTCACTATGGACACCACAAAGGGTGTGGTACAAGTGTTCACCAACACAAACATGAGTATGAGGAAAGTGCTGCCAAACAGGGTGAGAAATGTAAAAATTAAAATATGTGAGAGACTGTGCTGAGAACCTGAGTCAGAAATAAGCAAACAATATGTTATAAGAGTCATCAGCGTTCCGCTCCGTTCCGTCATCTTCCGCTTGTTCCGGGGCCGGATCGCGGGGGCAACAGCCTCAAACCTGAAGCCCAGGCTTCTCTCTCCGCGGCTACATTCTCCAGCTCACTCGGAAAGATCCTGAGTCATTCCCCGGCCAGCTGTGAGACATAGTCTCTCCAGTGGGTCTAGGGTCTGCCTCTTAGTGTCCTCCCGGTGGGACTTGCCCGAAACACCTCACCAGCAAGGCTGGTTCGGGCATCCTGTCTAGATGCTCGAACCACCCCATCTGGCTCCTCTTGACCTGGAGGAGCGGCTTGACACCGAGCTCCTCCCAGTTGGCAGAACTACTCACCCAATCTCTGAGGTAGAGCCCAGCCACCCAGCGGAGGAAGCTCATGTCGGCTGCTTGTATCCGCGATCTCATTCTTTCGGTCACCACCCGCAGCTGGTGACCATAGGTGAGGGTTGGAACGTAGATCGACTTGTAAATCGAGAGCTTTGCTTTTCGACTCAGCTCTTTCTTTACCACAACGGACCGATGCAGCGTCCTAGTTATTGCTGACACTGCTCCGTCTGTCTATCTCCCGCTTCATCCTTCCCCCACTTGTAAACAAGACCCCGAGATACTTAAACTCCTCCACTTGAGGCAGGACCCCAAGAAAAATGTCTTATAATTTCTCATATGACTGAAAATATCTTTCCTCGCTCTGATATCTGTGATGTGTTTTTTTTTTTTTTTTTTTTTTTAGTTTCAGTGGTCAGGAGAGCCTGTGATTGACTTCTCAGGGTTCGAAGGTCAGGTGACAGATGTGGAGGTGTGGGATTATCCTCTCACCTATAAGAATGTTCTCTACTACATGAGTCGAGGCACCTACGGGTAAGAGGGAGGCTTTGTCTTTTTTACACTATTTTGAACTTTTATCAAGTTTTGAGTTCATTCATTCATTTTCTGAACCGTCCATAACTGGGTTGCGTGGGTGTCGGACCCTATCCTGGCTAATTCAAGGCGAGAGGCAGAGTACACCCCAAACAGGTTGCTAGTCTGTCCCGGGGCAACACATACAACCATCCACACAAACACTCATTCCTAGGGGCAATTTTCTTAGTGGCTGATTAACCTAACATGCATGTTTTTGGAGGGTGGGAGGAAACTAGAGTACCCAGAGAAACCCACTCAGACCCATTCTGGACTCCAGCTTTTAGGTAGACTGGAACGCCGGTGGATAGGGGGCATTGAAGTGTTTGTACTGCAGCTCTCAAATTTCCCTTTGGGGATTAATAGAGTGTCTTCAATTCAATACACGGGAAGAACATACAAACTTCACACAGAAAGGCAAGGGTTCCAAGCCTCGTCCCCAACTGGAACTCGAACCCCTGACCTTCTTTCTGTGAGGCCACTGTGCCAACCACTGCGCTACTGGTTCGCAGTGCAAGTCGATTATGAACTCGACTTGCATTCTATACCCAAATGATGGAGCCAGATACAGGTGGCAGGTCACGGACATGACTCATCTTACAGGCCTGGCTCTGAAGGTACTGCACTTTGAACTTGACATGCAGAGACCCAATGTCATCCTCCACAAGCCTGATGATCCGTGTCTGGTATTACCTTGCAGTCGAGTTCATAATCTGAAACATATAAATGGGAAAACGTCAACAAATAAAAATGAAAGGACTTTGTAATCATCATTATGCACATTGAATTGCTCATTTTTTTCAAAAATGCCTGTTTCAACAAATGCACGCTTCATTTTCAAATCTTCATTTTTAATATTTTCAACTTGTTGAAATGTCCACTGATGCTAAATAAGTATCTTTCCATAAACATCTGGAAGCCTAATTTGTCCCATCCTTCTACCAGATTTTTCCCCAAGTGTTTCACACCCAATAAGACATAAAATACGTGAACTTTGAAATAAAAGTGAAGTTTACTACTCATAAAATGCACCACTGATGATAACGCATTGAAAAGTCAAATAGCTCCAGATGTTTCTGCTTGCAGGTATTACCAAGGCTCAGTACTCACCTGGTCCAACATCAGGTACTCTCTGAGAGGAAACACTCTTCTGGAGAACTCCTATGAAAAGTTGATGAAACAACCAGGCAAAAGAGGAGCAGCAGGAAATCTTCTTAAGAGGAACAGGTCCATGAAATTTCTCCAGGAATCAGAAAGAAAAAGAACAAGGAAGCAACAGATGTAATAAAAAAAAGTTGGAGAAAAAATCTTGATGAAGACAAATAATCAAACTAATCAATATCAATAAGATGACAATAAGTTTTATTCATAATTTTCTTTTCCTGTTATCTTTAACTTTTTATATGATCTTTAACAACTGTCATAGAACTTGATTAAAAAATTTTCTAAAAGAAACCAGTCACATCTCAATTTTTTCTTTATTACCTGAATTGAAAATTAACAAAAACGAGGCAAATGGGTACATTTTTAAAACCATTTATTAATGCAAATTCTATTTTTCTGGTAGAAACAAAAGTTCAAAATCATTTTTTTGTTCCATTTGGTAAAAATGTGTTTTCTGCAAAGATTTTCTGCCAACAAGGAACTTGTTCTGCAATTTTTCTTCTTAGAATTTATTGTAACAGAAGCAGGTTTGAGCCAATCTGAATACAGGTAAAAATAATTTTTAAAAAAGGTAGATCAACCCCTTTATGAACTTCTGGTTAGACTTACTAATGCTTTTATAAAACAATTAATAACCAACAGTTATTAACGTCATTCAAACCAAAGCAATCAGTGTTTTTTATTTTATTATTTTAATCAGCCTGTTAGTCATATGATCCTAAACATCCCAAATTTGCATTTTTAACACAAAAAATGTGTCCAATGTGGAAATAATTAAGTCAGAAATAAAACAGAAAACTTAAAGGTCAGATGTGTGTTTGTGAGAGCAGCTGGTGTTCATATGTTTACATATTTCCTATTTAACTAGTTTATAAAGCTGGTTCCAGAAAATACTTTTTTTTGCTCATCAAAGCAGAAAACATACAAGAAATCCTTTTTAAAAGGAAAAAAAAAAAAAAAAAACACATTTCATTAACATTTTTTCTAGTTTTAACACTGTGGACATGCTGGATTTTATCATTCAGATGTTTTTTCTTACAATTTATTGCAGAAAACATGATGGAATTATTGCATTGAGTTACTTTCAGGTTTCCCAATTTAAAAAAAAAAGTTTAGGAGCAACAGAAAGAGTTGAATATTCTTTTAAATACTACTATTAAAATATTTCTTAATCTGACCATAGTTTGGATTTTAAACATTCATTCCTGTGAATGTAATCACATCTGATTAGTTTTTTTTTCTCTTAAACTTCATCGACAAAGAAATTGTTTTTAAACTTTGGTATTTAAGAAAAGCATCAATATAATTTGTCAGTAAAAGTTTCCAACCGTCTATTATAATTCAGTCATTTCTAAAATCATCAGATTATTTCAATCATTTTGAATTGTTTGTGATTCAAGGTTGGCCTTTTTTTGGTTAGTTTACTCCTGATTCTCCAAATATGAGTATTTTAGTATCTATTACATCAAATACAACCGAAATAACAAAATGCATCAAATAAAACAGCAAATTGAAATAAACCGAATTCCGACAGTCATAATGGAAAAGATAAAGTAAGCAGTTAAAGGATCCAAATAAAATTGATCATAAATGACTGTGGTACTTTTTAGGATAGAGGGACACTCAGCTGGGACTTTCCATCAGAAATAAAATAAACGTGCAGCTTCCGCAATAATTAAGATGCTGCATCGGTCCGTCGTGGTGAAGAAAGAGCTGAGCTGTAAAACAAAGCTTTTGATTTACAAGTTGATCTATGTTCCTTCCCTCACCTATGATCACCAGCTGTGGGTGGTGACAAAAAGAACGAGATTGCAGATACAAGTGGCCGAAAAGAACTTTCTACGCAGGATGGCTGGGCTCTCATTTAGAGATAAAGTGAGGAGCTCTGCCATCCAGGAGAAGCTTGGAGAAGCATTGCTGTTGCTCCTCCGGGTCGGGATAATTCAGATGGGGTGGTTCGGACATCTGGTTAGGATGCTTCCCGAATGCCTTGCTGGTGATGTTTCGGGCATGTCCCACCGGGGGGAGACCCAGAGGCAGACCCCGGACCCGCTGGAGAGACTATATCTCACAGCTAGGTGAGGAATGTAACGGGATCTTCCCGGGTGAGCTGGAGGATGCAGCCGGGATGAGAGAAACCTCAGCTTTCCGTCTGAGGCTGTTGCTCCTGCAACCCGGGCCCGGATAAGCGGAAGACAACGGAACGGAACTTATGAGAATAAAAATTTCTCCATGCGAATGAGCCAATGAAAACGTGATCACCAGTTGTTGATTTCTAAACCTGGAGGTCTTGGTGTAAATGTTTATCTGATGTCCACAGGACTTTAACGATAACTATTAACAACAAAAATCCAACTCGGGTCCCTTTTACACATTTTTTTTTAAAATCAGATGTAATCACATACGTATGTCCCCCTAACTCATACATTTTACTTGTTTAAAGTGCAGAACAAATCTATCTGACCACCTGGTGAAAGATTTCTGCCAGAGCTGCCCTGATGATAAAAATATATTTGCAGTCATCAGCTGAAAAATTAAGTTCTTTATTCAAATTTGACTTTTTAAAAGGTAAATTTGATTTAAAACATCTCATTTTTATTTGTTAATAGAAAAAAAGTAAACTTTAAAGTTCTTCATAATGCTTGATCGTTTAAAAAAAAAAAAAAAACGAGGAAAGATGGTCGTATAAATTTGTTAAGCCCTTTTTTAAATTACCTTTATTTTTCATGCTCATGTGCTTCAACACCTGCAGGACTTTAAACATTTTTAACAGACTTTCAGAGACAATAATGACATGAAAAAATAGTTTTCTTTAAGACATGATCATCTGCAGCCCGTGTCCAAGTGTTTGTGCATTTCAGGACTACTTTAAATAAATCCTCCAACTCCTGTGATTGGAGAAAAAAAAAAATTATGATACATGAAAAGACTGAAGAGCAACTCCTGAGCAATCTTTCCAGATAGTGATTATAGGGTTGCTGGTCTGTTTCTCTGATGTTCTAAATACATTTTTTAAATTAAAATCTAAAAATAAAGCACTGCTTGGCTCCGCTCAATTTCTTTGCATAACTGTTTCTGAGTGTGAGAGATTTTGGAGAAGGGCACGCTGGTCCAGGTAGCAACAAAGTGCACTTCTTTAAAAAAGAAAGTTTTTAAAAATGGATGAAAGTTGAGTTTTCCTCCATCGGACTGCAGCAGCCGAGCATTAAGTTAAAAAAAAAACAAAAAAAAACGTAAAACTCAAAGCTGTTACGAGGTAAAAATGACTGTTTGTCCAGCCTGCAGAACATCAGATGGACGGTTAGAGACACATGAAACCATCTGATGAATCAAAGCAAGTGGTCTTGTTTTGTAGTGATGTCTATGAGATCCCAAACCTCCAGTTTGATCCATTTTTGTCAGGTCGCTTTGACTCATCCCATAGAACAACTTTCCACAGGTGGGAGCCGAGGAGAGGGCGGCGTGTCTGGATCTACATTCACTGTGCTATAGTCCTCCAGTTTGAACAATGTCACCACAGCAGGTTAAACTGGGGATGGGATTCTGGTCAAGGTGTGGGGGGCTTGTGAAGGATGCCTTGCAGGTCCTCTGGTAAAGCCAGTATGACGGCCTCGATGTGGGCTCTTAGTTTGACCAGCGTTCCTGGGCGTACTGGGAGCTGCTCCCTCTCCGCCTGGCTCTGCCGCAGAAGATGTGGAGGAAAAATAATAAAAAAAAAAAGTTCAAACACACTCACTTTTGGTGAATTTTATTAGCTAGAGATGACGGTAAATGTAGCATATTAAATGTTGTTGACACTGCAGCGATCTGTCTGTCAGTCTCTTGTAAAACTCAAGACATTTGAACTCTTGAGACTGGACAATTTTGCTTCATTTGCCTGTGTTATAAAGTAGCAAAGAAGCTGATTAGTTCCAACATAGCATCAATACAAACCAGTTTATCTTTAAGCTTTAGAACCAGATCCACCGCCTCCACCTCTGTGTGCTTCTGAATTCGCAGCTGAAGGTCCTGCAAACAAAAGGAGTACAGAAGTACATTCTATTTCACACTTTAAAGAAATGCGTATGTGTCAAACTTCTTTTGAAAGATGTTTTCATGATCAATTTTGTCCCCACAAGAAGTCCAGTCCTGCTATGGGTAGCTCAGAGATTATAATGTAGGATGGCATATAAAAGAAAACACAAAAAAAAAAAAAAAAATCCCACCAAAAAATGGTATTTATTTAAATTTTTATCATACTAGTTTTATCTCTTAATGGGGGAATTACTTTTGCTACATTGCACTGCAGCAGGCAGTCATGGTGGGAACAACTAGAGGGTTAGGTGTCTTCTGCACGACCCTTAGGCATGGGCCCAGTGAGAATCGAACTAGCATCTGCCAGTCCAAGAGCGGACACCGAGCCAACGCCTCCTCCCTAAATTAATTTCCATCCATATTTGAACTTCTGTGGGGTTTTTTTTTTCATTTCTTTTTCCTCACCTCTTCACAAAGAGCCTCCAGATGCAGAGCTTCCAGTTTTTGCGTCATTTCTCGTCTCCGGTTACGGAACCAGCCGTCAAAGTTCGGAGACTTTAGGAAATGTCTGCCAACCCCACAGGAGAACGATTATGGAACAAAACTCACATCAAAGCATGCATGCATACAATCACTCATACGCAAAAAAGAAAATAAAGACAAACATACAGATTCAAACTGACACAGATTCACACAAAGACTCAGAAAGTAAGGGAGTCCAAATTGGAAACATAGACTTAGAGATGTGTGTTAACACATCAAGGTCACATAAACTAGATAGCTTAGCACCTGTAGAGTCCGATCCAGTCCCCTTTCAGCCTGGATGTGAGCTGTGGTCCTGCTTTCTCTAGTGTCTTCATGAAGTCCTGCTGGACAAACGGCCGCAGCTGAGGAGGACTTTTCCAGGGACTAATTGACTTTTGGAGAGGCATCAGACTGGCCACATATCGTTCCTGTTAAACACACACAACGGTACAGATTCCACTAAACACAAAACAGACGATTTCCTGGCTAAAAGAATGATTTAATGTGTACAAGTACAAAGCAAATAAAAAGCTTGCTACCAGAGGAATGATGAAACTTTGTGTTAGTTCGAGAAAGTATCGTCTAAGAATTGCATTCTGGGCCGCCGAAGGCCTCTTCTGCTGGACTCCCTGAAAAACAGAAAAGATGACTTTAGTCATGATCTGTGGAGGACACATTCAGAGTAAAACTACTTATGTTTGTTCTACCAGAAGCCCTCAAAAACATATTGCCCCAGAATTCACATTACAAATATTGCTTAAAACTGTCTCTTTAATAATAGAATATTCCTAATTAGACACGATCTGCCAAAATTAAAGTAAATAGATTCTACTTCTATAGCCCTTTTCTACCTGGGTTGGTACTCAAAACATTTTACATTGTCACTCACATTCCCCCATCCATTCATACACGTTAGCAAAAGCTGCCATGCAAGGTGCAAACCACCATCGGGAGCAATTGGGAGTTGGTGTCTTGCTCAAGAACACCTCGACATGAACTTTTGGTGGGGGATCAAACCGGCAACACTGTGATTACGGGAATTTGTTAAGGATGGTCACCCAGCCAACTGAATAAATTGGTTGGGTCACCCAACCAACTCAAAGTATCAGAGGTCTTCTGAAAATGCTTAATAAATAATGTGAATAAACATGTTTGAAAATAATTTTGAGCCATTCCAGGTATTCCTACATTCTCTTTATGTTTACGTTAAGACTAATTAATCAGCAAACTGCTGATGATTCATACGCAAAGTCAGTGAAATGTTTCTTAATCTGGACATTTTTAAACTGAAACTGCTTTAACACGTGCAGGTGTTTTGAGGAAGCTGTGAAGAACACATTACTCACCTTTTGAAGCTGCTTTATTATTTCTTCATCTTTATTAAGATATGGTTTATAAGCTGTGTACACACCTGCAACAGGCAGACAGAAAACAAAGAGGTATCCAAGGTAAATTCTCTGTGTCTCAGGACAGATCAGTGTGTAGAAAGAAATAAAATTACCAGGTTTAGAGTCCAGAGTTTTGAGGTTTTTCAGTTTCTTGACCTTCATCTGTTTGGCCATTTCTCCTGAGAACCAAAAAGATTGTTTTCTGAATGTTGACTCACTTTTATTGTAAAATTACAGATGAAAAAAAAAGAACGTATAAAATTATTTTTGGGCGTCCATTATTTTCTACTGTAATAAATCATTATAAAAGCTTATTTATGTACTTTATCCACATCAACCCTGAATCAAGTTGCATTTTTCTTTTTTCTAATTTTATGTTTCTATTGCCTAATTTTTCTGATTTTTCTTTTTTTTACAGACCTCCCTGCTTTCACAAAAGACCCTGCAAATCAGCAGCAGAGCAATTTTCTGAGAATCTTTGTGGAAAATGGCAGTTTGTTAGAATGTGACGTGTACCTGCTTGCTTCATGTCTCCGATGCGGATGATGTGCGGCCAGTGCTGCAGAGTTTTTGCAAAGAAGGGATTCGTCACTCCCAGAATGACAGATGGCCTGCAGAGTCACACGAAACGACAAACTGGTCACACAGGTGAATTATCTTAGACAAAACTAGTTGAAAAAGCAACCTTGGTCTGCCACTTTATCCCTTCATAACAGAGGAGGGGGCATAATCTCAGGATGAATACAGAACACAGTCATTTTTTTCTGTGATGGAGGAATGAGCAGTAAAATAAAACCCCCAAAAATTGGTGTGCGAATCTGATCTTTTTCTTTGCACATTCAAACTTATTTGGATGAGTCCAGTTTTACTGAAAGACAATTATTAATTTAAAAACATCACTGTGATGATGCATAATTTTTATCTTGTGCAAATTAGTCTGTAAAACTTAACGTATTTCAGGTTCTCTTATTCTTATCTTATGACACGCCTGTGTCTATGATTCGGGGTTTATTTAGGCAAAACAATTGTTTCTATTTATCTTTATAATGATTATTGGCATTAACAGGTTTGTCATATTGAGCTATACGAATGTAACTGAATCAGTCTGTTTATGTTTTTACCAAAGCTAAAAATAAAGTTAATCATCTTAATAAAAACTATAAATTAAAAACTTCAATGAAAACATAATTTGAAAAAACAACATAAACCACTGTTGAGAGATAAGGATGACTTTACTCATCGTACGAAGGGAAATTAATTAGTCACAGCAATTGACAGAAATCCGGAAAAAAAAACAATCAACAAAAAATTGTATAAGAATTAAAAGCCCCCTTTTTTTTAATAAACGGTAAAAAGAGCATTTAAATACAACATCTGAAGGTTTTTTGTGAACGCATTGGGTAAAAAAATTACAAATAAGGTGATACTATGGCGATTGTACGATTCTCTAAGGGACAAATGATACATGACTGGAATATTTTTTGAGTTACAAATGATTACCGATTTTTATTTGCAGGTGTAAATAAGCCGCCAAAGGACACGGATGTCAGGTATAAATTACAAATCATGTAATGATTAGTCTGGCCTTCAGAAACAATTTGACAATAACTTTCTTAATGCAAACAATCAGTCTAAGATTAAATAGTTAAACAAAGTTTATTTATTTATTTATTTTTTTAGTTCCATTCAATATTTGTGTTTTTATTTTAATGCAGGGGTGTGTTCATTATAAGTTTTCCAAAAATGTAACTTTAAAATTTTTTCAGCTTGTGTGAAGGATCGTGTATCAAATGTCACAACAAAGCTGGTGTGTGTGTTACATTCTACGGAATCCAGCCTCACATTGAGCAGCTGTGGAGAATCCAGCGGCCAACAGAGCAGAAGTGTGAGATCAGCAGATTCTGACAAAGACGGTTTGTCGCCCAAGGTTGTCATAGAGAAAAAGCCATGTCGGGTATGTTTTTACTCACGGGGCTTGCGTCCTGGTTGTGTACTCCTTAAACTCGCTGTCGTGAATGGTAAAATATGGCCTGAAGTCACTGCCGTAGCGCAGAGGAGAGATGCAGCTACCAAAACAGAAAAACAAATATTTAGACAGTTAAATAACAGACTCAAAACCCTACGAGTAATCATTACAAGGGTTAACAAAACATGCATATCACGTGATCTTACAAAAGAATCCCTGAAGGAAAATTCAAAAAGGAGAAGAAGAAATGAATCTGGCCGTAGCCATCCCTCGCACTCTCCCACTCACCTGACCAACGCAAGTACAGTATCTGATGATTCTGCAGGCGACGGTGCCATGACAACAAGTGCCTCCCCGAGTAAAACCAACTCCCAAAGCATCTGGATGTGGAAGAAGACGGGGTGGAAACACCTGGAGAGAGAAAAATGTCTTAAAAGTTAAAATCCTCATAATATGTTTCTCTTATTAACCAAAATCAGCTGTTTTAACAAGGTCTACCTTAACTATTATTGGTATTTGGATAGATTTGCAAATAAAGACTTAGTGTAGTAAGACGTCTACATCTCTATCGCAAAAAAACCCAACTCAAATTAAGTACACTTGCTGCAGTACAGTTAACCAGCAGCAGGTGGATCACACTCACAGACATGCAGGACAGAAGAAGAATGTGGAAAGGTCGCTCACCTGAAAAGGTCAACTTCGTGGATAGTTGGGAGCACGATGGAGACCAGACTGTCAGTCTGCAAGGGCAATACAGTTGTATAATTTATAATGTCAAAAATATTTTGAAAAATTACACATTTATAACCAACTGAAACAAAACAATCTAAAAGTTTTTTTTTTACCTGAGCAGATTGAACCAACTGGGAGGTTCCTGGTTTGTCGTAACAAGTAGGAATGCGAACCTACAAAATATCAACAAATGATAGGAAATAATATAAATGTAACAACTGATTTTGCCAAGATTAACGTTAGTAGACAAACAGGCCTTTGCATTCATGTTTAAAGACATTGTAGCATGCTAGAGTTCATGAGTCTTTTATTTATTTATTTTTTTATTTATTTATTTATTTCGGTCACAGTACAACCTCATATCAATGAAATAAAGAAAACAACCATATTCCAGCAAAGGACCGAAAAGGTAACGGCTGAAGCAAACGCTTATTACGCCGACCCTTTTTTTTTTTTTTTTTTTATGTCATAACAAAAGCAAAAAGACATAAGTAAATACTAAGTCATCATAATTGTTATAACACATAACATAATAATATCATAATACATCATAACATAATCATAACACATCATAACATATAACGTAATCATAACACATATTCGTAACACATAACATAATCATAACACATCATAATTGTTTACTTTTTATAGAAGCTTGAATTTAACCATCAAGACTTGCATATTTTTTACTTGCTGACAACTCAAACCTTCTCTCCATCTCTGAAAACATACCTTGATAACGACGCCCATTATCGGCAGGGTGAGGATTCGTCCAGGATGTGGCATTGGCCAGCGGTCTATATCGTTGCACGCTGTTCAAAACATAAAAACTAATGATCAGAATATTCAACGTAAAAGTGTAGCCTTTATATTTATGAGATTTATCTTACCACATGATAATTGTTTGCGTTTCTTCTATTTGAACAGTAGAAAATCAATGAACAAAAACAGATAAAGAAGTCATTCGACTGACCTGCCTCCAGACAAGGCTCCTGCTTTTCAAAGTATTCTGGAGCCATAATCTTCAATAGTGAGTGGAAGAAGGTCACATAGGGCAGCTTACTGATCAGGACCAGAGACTAATTCAACACAGGAAGCAAAAATGAACAAAAATATAACATACCACACATAAGAGTTTCTTTTTCTTCATCTACATCCTTACTGATCATTTTTGATATACAAAAGAGGTATCTGACAAATAAAACTTTAAAATCTTAAATTAAAAATACATTATACGTCTTTAGAATGAGACGTGTATGAGATGAATATGTAATTAGACTCAAAGGTAGATATGGTGGGAAATTTCAAATAAAAATGATTAACTCTGTAATAAGAACGGGTTTTCAGGACTTTTTCATATCAGAGATGGAGGGTCCAAAGATGCGATGTCCTGCATTTATGTAGTTTATTTACTACCTGTTGTGATTGTGTTTGAATGATTGTGTGTATAAGGCGGATTCTGACTGTGTAGTACAGAAAATAAATATAAATATATTTAACTAAAAGACGACTATGTATTCATGATAGAAATAAAAGTACAAGCAGGAGTGTGAGCGGTCACAGGAGTTTTGATAGTTTTATTTCAGATTAACTCCTTTTTCAGTGGCTTCTGTAGTGTGACACTGACCTTCTGGAAGTATCCTCTCTTCAGAGATTTGTCTCTCACTTGGCGGAAGTAAACATAGCCGTAGTAGTGGCCTTGTTCACGCTGAAACACACAAACACACTCTGACTTGTTTCCTTACAAGGCCTCCAAACACACGCTGCTGCATACCAAAATCTACAACACTACAAACACATGCAATATGTACATCTGCCTGGAAACACCTATAACAGAATCCCATTAGTGTGTAATCACACTCACTTTTAAACAGGGCGGTGCATCTCGATCAGCCGTTTCTAGGAAGCAACCGAGAGACGCCTTCCTGTTGGAGCCCTGACGAAAGCGGAAGCAGAACTGTGTGTCACCAAGGCAACCTGGAAATGACAAGAATGTTACACACTTTACTGGTGTGTCAATATGAATTTTTGTTTCTCTTTGAGAGATTATTTCTGTGTAAAGCATGAAGTAGTGACTTGTATTTTATAAAGAGTAAAAAAACAGAGGAGAGGATTTCAGAGCAAAAGTATCTGGGATCATTCATTTATATAAAAAGTTATTCTGTAACTTCCCAGACAACGCCAAAAACAATATTTGGTGATATGAATGATTTGGAAAGTGAGTGAATGTGTATGTTTTAAAACAAAACATAAAGTGTCTTTTAACAGTTCAAATCTATAACTAACGTCTGTTTACACATATTCATTACCGTGTTTGAACATGTGGAGGTAAAAAGCTGTTGCTCTTATTTGAACAAATAAATCCCACCCTTTCAAAGACAAGTTATTAGAGAACTTTTTTTTTTTTTACTGTCTGAGATTTTTTTTAATTTTCTAGATAACTTGCTGCTACAAGTTGTATGTCTGTTACTTTTTATTCAAAGGAAAGAAAAATATCAATCTCTTTCATGACTGATAGCTAATCTGTCATGGAAACACCTATATAGCTTCATACAAGTTTTTGCATTTAATTTGAATGTGATTTTAATTAAATATCTATTCATAGTAAAGATAAGATACATATTAAATACATAAATAAGGTTACAAATGTGATGTCTGTCTTTTAGGGGAAACTTTGACAGAAAAAATCTGCTTGTGTAATTTATCACAAGATCAGTCAAAATGCAGGTTGATCAGAAAAAAATACATAAAATTTTTACCTCATTCGACTGCCAAAAAAAGTGTGATAAATCCAAGTTTTCTTGTTGCACCACACAGCATTTTAAAGTACTAACTCAAATTCCAATGCTTTTTTTTTATATATATAAGTATAAAACTATGTTTAAAGATCTAATATATAAAGTTGGTTTGAAAATGCATTTAAATTACATTTAAGTAGGATAAGAAAATTCTAGTAGCATCTGCTTTAAAAAAAAAAAAAAAGGAAAAAAAAAAAGCAAAGAAGTGTTCTCTTGTTTTCTGGATTTTAACAAAAGACAATGACAACAATTAATGGAAAACTTTCGTTTTTCTTCAAGTTATTTTACTTTCCCTGAACACCAGTGAATTCTTGTGTCTCCCTGGTTCCTGATTTTCGTACAAACAGGAAAAGGAAGATAGGAAGTGCCAAATGAGTCACTACCGGTATTTAACCTCATAGAGATGCCTGCGAATCCTGGTTTGACAGAATGAGAGTGAAAGAGAGGAGAAAATCAGAACAACAAGGAGAGTTGGAGACAATCTAAACACAAGCACCAGCACACGCCGTGAGACTTCAAAGCATTCTACTTCACAGGACACACACATTGATAAACAGACACGCTGTTCTAAGGACAAATTGAAGGCCCTGTGACATCATGCAGTTAGACGGGCTGGAAACACGGAGGAGAACTTGAGATTGCTTCCTCTTAAATTTCATTTATACATGAAACATTTGGGATCCTCTGAAAATAAAAAAACAGCTGAAAAAAACAGGGTCTGTTCCAGAGACAAATTACAAAGGACAAAAAAAAAACTTTTAAAACACAGGTTTTTTGCTCATAAATATAAAAATTCTTAACTTTTAATAGTCATAGAAATCTTTTTAATCATATCACACAATCCTAAAGTTGTCTATTGTTTTTTACTTGGATAACAATCCTTTAACTAACTTCATTTAGTGTTCAATAAGTCTTGAAGTCATAATTGCCTGACGTACCAGTATCTTAAAGCTCCTATAGGCCCACAGTGAGAGTACCCGTCCCCCTCCAAATTAACAGTGATTTCTGTGATTTTACAGATTTTATTCTGGACGTCACGTTGCAGTTATGTACCATCGTGTAGTAGACAGAATAATAACATTATTAAATATCATTGTTGAGCTATTCTTCTGGTTTACGCACCTCTATTACACAGTCATATATCCAGAGGTGTCAAGTAGCGAAGTAAGACTACTTCGTTACCTTACTCAAGTAGAAAATCTCGTTATCTTTACTTTAACGAAGTAATTATTTTTTTGTCTACTTTTTACTTTTACTCACTACTTTTTTATGCAATTATCTGTACTTTTACTACGTTCATTTTATAAAAAGTAGTCGCTACTTTCTCCATTTTGCCACCGTTAAAAAGCCGCGACTGTTTGTCGGAGTTTTTTTTTTTTTTATGAACCCTGAATGCATCAAACAAAGGAACAGATGAATGATTGGCTGAAAGGTCCAGTCAATCATTACTTTGGGCCGAGTAGCCCCGCCCACAAACTTTTAAAGAGCAGGAACGTTAGTTTGCGTGTTTAAGACTTGTTGCGGGCTCGGAAATCAAAGTGTTTCTGATGCTGAAACACTGAACTTTGATTGAATTATCAGTTTTTAAAAAAAAAAAAAAAAACAGCAAAGAAATGTTTTATTATTATTATTTTCAGTCTGCGGTTATTGTAAACGTCTTTGCTGAAAATGTTGTAGATGGTATTTTTATAAAAATAACTTTGATCTGTGACGCACTATTTTATCTTTAGAAACAAAGCTAATTGAACTGAATAATCCATAAATAGTAGTGGATGAAGTATTTGTGCTTAAAAACATCCAAAATGTTATTGATTAGTTTATAAAGACTGACTGAGGAGATTAAAACTACACATCGCTTAGATTTTGTATCATGTAGATGTTTGGGTTAACATTAAAAAAACCTTATATGTACACATATATATGTAGATATGTATATATATAAATTTATATATACCGTCTCCTAAGTCCCGCCCCTACTGGTTTCTTTCTGGGCTTCTTAAAATCTTATTTCGCTGGTTATTTTTTATTTTTATAGTTCTTAAAATTTTAGAAAAAGAATCCAAGGATTTTGCCTCCTGTGTGTTTCCTTCACTCCCACTGCCTTACGAGTGCATGTAATGGGTGTTATTTTGTCAATGGGCGTGGTTTAACTGGGTGTACGATATTTTTTGTAAAATACAATAATTTTACGTCATTAGTACGATAATCCAGCACCTCTCACCTGGCAACGCTGCCCAGGCTGTATGTGGCACTCCCATACTTACCAACTTGTTAAAAAACTATTCAGTATTGCCTCAAAGAACTTTGAAAACTAGCTGCCTTCAAGGCTTGAAAAAGCCTTTTGGTCATTTTTTTTTTCATTTATTTATTTTTTTTTAACATTGAGTGTGTTTGTGTCTGCTGAAGTTGGTTAAATTAGGTGATGCAGAGTGAAGCTTGATAGCTGAAGGGACGTTACATAATGCCCTGCTTATGTTAATACATTTGATTGTGTTCATTAATCGATTTCCAATAAAGATTATTAAGAAATAAATGTTTCTGATTAATAAAGTTTCATTTATTACCATATTTTCTGCTCCTTAAAGCATGTGATAATAGTTAAAAAATATGTTCATACGCTTTTGTTAACAATATTCCTTTTTTTCTGAAAATTACTTTTACTTTTTTACTTTAAGTAGTTTTAAAATAGGTTACTTTTTACTTTTACTTAAGTAGAAAACTTGAGTTGATACTTCTACTTTTACTAAAGTAGTTTTTTAACTCGGTATTTATACTTCTACTTGAGTAGAAAATGTTGGTACTTTTGACACCTCTGCATATATCATTGGAACAAGATTTTTTTTGCCCCTAAACTTTGTTAAAAAAAAAACAAAAAAAAAACCAAAAAACTTATGGCTGTAGTGGTAACAACGGTTCTCTTGAGGCGCTTTGTTGTTAATGTTAGTTTTGAGAACAGCTGCTAAAATGCTCAATATACAATTGGCTGACCATGAGAAAGCAAACCAGGATTTGTAGGCATTTTTATGTACTGTAGTGTACATATGACAGAATTTTCAGAGGATTTCTACAAGAACCAAATTTTGGTCATTTTTTTACTGACATTTTAGATTCATATAGAATAAAAACCTAAGAAATGATGATTATTAAAAATGACCAGTCTCTGTAAAATTGATCTTGTTCAAATCTTGTAGATTTTTTTTCTAAATGAACAATTTAAAACTTAATGAAGATGAATTAGGGAAAAGTAGCTTATTTTCAGATACTTGTTCTATTTATTATTTTCAAAAGGACTCATTTTTCTGTAGACCAAATCAGATTGTATTTGACACCGATGTCTTTTCTCACAGATAGACGTAATCATAAATGAACATAAAATAGTCATTTAAAAAGACTAAAACTTTGTTCTATAAACATTTGCAACTTTAGGTAATGGGCATAATAAATGCCACTTCTACAGTATATATGATTAAAACAGCTCTCAGACTGCACAGTAAACATCTTATATAATCAGTCACAGGGAAGCTGAGACTATCCATTTTATTAATATGAAAAAAAGATTAAAAACAAGGATTGCCAACCTTAATAAGGTTCTGAGGTAGATTTATGAAACACGGACAGAAAGTAGGCTGCAAACACCTACGGTACATTTTATGTATAGCACCTCTGAAAGTGTTTGTCCCAATACTGTCTTCAAATTGTGGCAGATAATTCTTCAGCATTACCGCTTGCTTACTCTCACAAACAAAAACACACACCTGGATGAAAAACTCAAGCATGAAGGATAATTTTATTTCACCCGTTGATTTTACATATAAATTTAAAGCTGAATTAAATCCATAACTTACATACTGATAAGGAATAATAAGCTTTTTAAAAGACAGTGGGTAATGGCCAATGTGCTGCTATGTATATGTGCAATACTGAAGTTGAATCCTACCTGAGTTGGAGTCAGGAAAAGACAGGTAGCAGATACTTGTTTTCTGTAAAAAAAAAAAAAAAAAGAACAAAAAAAACCCCAATCAATTTGCGGAAGACGTGTTGCCAAAAATGTGAGGATTTTGTGTGCATCATGCAGCAATTTGCTCACCTCTTTTTCTGAAAGCTTGGAATGATGCGGATAAATGACCTGGAAGACAAAAACAATCTTCACTTTGTTTTACTATCTGAAGAGTGACAGCAGTCATTTCATGATGTCACATCTTTCATTCTGTGGCATTTTGCATTTACTAATTCAAATGTCGATCATATTTATTATACTGAACCATTGGTAAGAGTATTTCATTTTTAAGTTTTTGAAAATGTTAAGGTTTAATTTGAGACAATTTGAGAGAGAGATGTTGCTCAGAGATAAGCCATATGGGATTGTTAGGGCATCAGAGGAGGAAGTCTCCCAAAGGTGAGTTATTTTGGGCACGTTCCACCAGGAGGAGACCCAGAGTCAGGCCCGGACTATGTCTCACAGCTAGCCGGGGAACACCTTGGGATCCTCCCGTGTGAGCTGGAGGATTCAATTCAATTCAATTCAATTCAATTCAATTTTATTTGTATAGCCCAAAATCACAGAATGTCCGTCTCAATGGGCTTCACAAGAAAAAGAGGAATGTATTAACACAAATACACAACAAGAAAAATAACTAACAAATGCTAACTAAACAAGACTAGCACATTAATGCACTTAGACTCTCCTTCTCGGTGAGGAAAAACTCCTAAAAAACCCATCAGTGGGGAAAAAATAAGAAACCTCATGGGGATCCACGTGAAAGAGAGATCCCTCCCCCGGGACGAGCAAACAATGTGTCAAAGATTATTGTTTAAATATTAGCTTATTCTAATCTACAGCTAAATATCTAAAGAAGTCAATAAATGTTCTTCATCCTGATGGAAACACGGGGGGCTCTTCAGCCCGGAGATGTCAAGTACGGGGATGAGTAGATGTTCTTCATCCTGATGGAAACACTGGGGGACTCCTCAGCCCGGAGATGTCCAGTACGGGGATGAGTAGATGTTCTTCATCCTGATGGAAACACGGGGGACTCCTCAGCCCGGAGATGTCCAGTACGGGGATGAGTAGATGTTCTTCATCCTGATGGAGACACGGGAGACTCCTCAGCCCAGCGATGCCCACGGCAGAGATGAGTAGATGGATTTCGTCCTGATGGAGCGGGGATGAAGAAGCGCGGAGGTCTCCTCGGTGTGGCCATGCCCAGGACAGGAACGCAGAGTCCTGGATGGGGCTCTCTCCCAGAGAGGAGGGAGAGAGGTGGACAACATGTGAATTGTATTGTACCAACTAGCAGTGTAATTCTAAATAATCAGACAATTTAGAACAATGAATGAGATAGCAAGCCAGGGGTTTAGGGTAGAGGGTTAGAGTAGGGGGTAGGGGGAAAGAGCCAAGACAGTCTGGCAGAGAATAGTAGATAGAATTAGAGGACAGAACCCCAATGTACCATACTTTCCCCAGCTTTTACTATCTAGCAGCCAACTATTAATTATATCAGCTAAATGAAACTGTTTCTATCTGGCCTGTTGATAAGCTTGTTCAAACAGGAATGCTTTAAGCCTCCCTTTAAATGTAAGAACACTGTCTGCCTCTCTCACTTGAGCTGGGAGCTTATTCCATAAAACTGGAGCTTGGTAGCTAAAGGCTCTACCTCCAACTGTACTTTTTGAAATCCTAGGAACCACCAACAGCCCTGCATTTTGTGAGCGGAGTGTTCTGCTTGGTTGATAAGGTACTATAAGTTCACTAATGTAAGATGGAGCCATGCCGTTTAGGGCCTTGTAGGTTAGTAAGATGATTTTAAACTTGATCCTAAACTCAATAGGAAGCCAATGGAGAGACGCTAGCACGGGAGTAATATGATCTCTTCTATGAGTTCCTGCTAATAGTCGTGCTGCTGCATTTTGAACCAGCTGAAGACTTTTTAGGGAAGACTTAGGGCATGCTACGAGCAAAGCGTTACAATAATCCAATCTGGATGTAACAAATGCATGGATGAGTTTTTCAGCATCACTTTTACATAAGATATTTCGGATTCTAGAAATGTTGCGAAGGTGAAAGAATGCAGTTTTACAAGTCTGTGCTATGTGAGCTTTAAATGATAAATCTGGATCAAATAAAACTCCTAGGTTTCTAACGGTGAGGTCAGAGGCCACAGTTACTTCGTCGAAGAAGACTGCTTGGTCAGTAAAAACATCTCTCAGATTTTTAGGACCTACTACAATAACTTCAGTCTTATCTGAGTTTAAAAGGAGATAATTGATTGTCATCCAAGTCTTTATGTCCCTGATACAGGTATTAAGTTTTTCTATATGGTCACTCTGGTCAGGTTTGACTGATAAGTACAATTGTGTATCATCTGCGTAACAGTGAAAATTAATACTGTGTTTTCTGATTATGTTTCCCAGAGGCAGCATGTAGAGCATGAACAGAATAGGTCCAAGAACTGAGCCCTGAGGCACACCAAAACTAACTTTGGTAGAAGTAGAGGACTGATCATTTACATGAACAAACTGGTATCTATCAGATAAATAAGATTTAAACCATTGAAGAGCTGCTCCTCTGATCCCTAAGTCATATTCTAATCTTTGAAGTAAAATGCTGTGGTCAATTGTGTCAAAGGCTGCACTAAGGTCCAAGAGAACTACGATTGAAACCAGTCCCTTTTCTTTGGCTAATAAAAGGTCATTTGTCACTCTAACTAGCGCAGTTTCTGTGCTGTGGTGTGATCTAAAACCTGATAGAAATTCTTCAAAAAGACTATTTTCCTGCAGGTGACGGTTCAGCTGCTTAACTACAACTCTTTCTAGAATTTTAGACATAAAAGGTAAATTTGATATTGGTCTATAGTGGGCCAGAATGCTGGGATCTAAATTGGTCTTTTTTAGAAGCGGTTTAATAACTGCATGCTTAAATAACTGTGGAACATATCCTGTTTCTAGGGAGGAATTTATTATAGTTAAAATAGGTTTGTTAATTACAGGTAGCGTTTCTTTGAAAAGCTTGGTTGGAATTGGATCTAAAAGACAGGTTGATGTTTTGGAGCATGTAATAACATCTGTTAGCTCAGTTTGGTCTATAGCAGTGAAACAATCTAATGTTACAGAAGTTTTTAGAGAAGCTTTCATTTCTGCAGCTTCAGCCTGCTCTGGACTAATTGTAGGAATAAGTTCATTCAGTTTATGCCTTATATTTGAGATTTTATCATTAAAAAATGTAAGAAAATCTTCACAGCTTAGAGTAACTGGGATAGAAGGCTCTATTGTGTTGTGACTGCTGGTCAGCCTAGCTATAGTGCTAAAAAGAAATCTAGGATTATTTTCATTCTCCGCTATTAAAGTTGAATAGTACTGGTTTCTAGCCTTACGCAAAGATTTTTTATAATCTAGGCAGCAGGGGTGAGAGAAGCGTGTGATTCCCATTTGAGGCTGCTACCCCAACAACCCAGTTTTGGATAAGCGGAAGACAATGCAACGGAACAAATACCACAATTTTATTTAACAACATATAAAACAAATTATTATAAAATATTTAAGTTCTGTTAATATTGAGGTGCATTTTTGACAAAGACTACTGGAAATATCAAATATAGGGAGTAAGTATGAAATCTGAAGGTAAAAGATCTAAAAGTAGTAAGTAAGCACAAAATAAGATTGTGTTTCAGTTCAACTTAGCATTAAAACATTTATCCAATAATTATAACTATACTTTGATCTTGTAATAATAACTTAATAATGACTGATTTTTACACTCTTATAAAGAGGAATCCGAAAATGTGTACATTTTAGAACATTAAAACACTGAATATTTTATTAAACTCTTGCCAGAAATCAGCTTACATAAATCTAAACCCATGTTTCATAAAAGCTTTTTAACAGATCAGTATTTATTCCTTTGGTTTGTTTAACATCATTGCCATTTACACCTCTTTTGACACTAAAAACCAAGAAGGAATTAGGCTTGTTTGATTCAGAATGAACAGTATGAAACATGAACATTGTGTAACTTGTTGATTATCTGTGTACCAACTAATAATAGGACAACAAGTGTTTTCCTGGAAGCTTCGGGAAAACTTAAAAAAAAAAAAAAAAAAACTAAAGTTGATTGCTTTCAACAACTTTAAGTCCCAAAAAACCGTAACTACTGTCTTGTAAAAAGAAAACTGCGAGTATCCTTCTGAAAAGATCACCTTAGTGGAGCTGAGTCTTTTGGAACAGACTAACTGCAGAAACCCCATCTCTGCACTGGTCAAATAAGAGCTGTAATAATTGTTTTAACCAACGATCTTGATATAAAATATTAGGAAATTTACCATGAAATCATAAATTATGTTGGTTCAAAGGATAACTATGGCTCTGCTTGAAAAACTCTCGCACAAACAGGCATATGTAACCAGGACGTAGTCCAAGCCTTCAGCGACTAAGTTGAACATTAAGAGTTTTACTAAACTCTGGAGGGTTTTCTCTCTTACCTCCACCGCCTGGCCAAGCTCTAGGTCAAAGCCAACAACACATATACAATGTAGCCATGAGGAGAAGCGGTCCCACGGCAGCAGGAGACTCTCATCAGGCTCCTCATCGCCTCCAGGCCCGGATGGTAGAGTTATTTCCTCGGCCGGAGAGATGCTATTACCGTCCTGATCATCAAGATCCTCCGGTTCTTCAACCTGCTCTCCTAGCTCTTCTGAGCCTTGTAGAGCCATTGCTCTGGCCCGAAATTAATACACAAATTCTCTAGAGAATGGTAGGGGGTTTCAAAACTAACTGCAATGGGTTTTTGGTGAATGTCTTCCCAGAACAACAAAAAGCCGAATGCAACACAACTAGCTAGCAGCTAACAGCTAGCTCATAGCATCTCCCAGCCTCAGCGTCATGACGTCACAACACTCCTCTTTCAGACGTCATGACGCAGAATTCTCTTTTTTTTCTGAAGTTGAACATTTTCTTAAAAAATGAGTTAAAAATCAGTAAAAATAACATCGATGCTTACAGAAAAATCCCCGATCTTTACTGGTTATTCAGTCATAGAGATCAACTTGGGATCAACTTGGGTGGAGACGGTGGCCGCGTGGTTAGCGCGTTCGCCCGCGGACCGGAAGGTCGCGGGTTCGCGTCCCACGGAGAGCACGTCTAGGGTCCTTGGAGAAGACACCTAACCCCCGCTTCTCCCACCATTGGCGCCGTCGAAGGGCAGCCTGCTGCGGTGTAAGGAGTGCAGCAAACAAATTTCCCCGGTGAGGGATGAATAGAGTAATTCAAAATAACAAAAAAAAAATAACAAAAATAACTTAGCAGCAGGATAAATTGCTCCATCACTAATCATTTCATTAACAATTTTATTTGCAACACAATGTTTTGTAAAAGTCATGTCTTCTTCTTTTGGTATTTTCCTTCAGGGGTCACCGCAGCAAGTAAGTTTCTTCCATTTAACCCTATCTGCTGAATCCTCTTCGGTCACACCAACTGTCTTCATGTCTTCATTTACTGTGTCCATGAACCTCCTCTCTGGTCTTCCGCTAGGCCTCTTGCCTGGTGGTTCCAAATTCAGCATCCTTCAGCCGATGTATTCTCTCTCCTGTGCGCATGTCCAAACCATCTCAGTCTGGCCTCTCTGACTTTATTACCAAAACCTCTAACATGTGCTGTTTCTCTGATTCTTCTTCTTCTTTTGGCGTTTCCCTTCAGGGGTCGCCACAGCAAGTCAGTTTCTTCCATCAAACCTCTAACATGTGCTGTTCCCCTGATGTACTCATTTCTAATCCTGTCCATCCTGGTCACTCCCAGAGAGATCCTTAGCATCTTCATCTTTGCTACCTCCATCTCTGCTTCCTGTCTTTTCTTCAGTGCTACTGTTTCTAGACCAAACAGCATCGCCGGTCTCACCACTGTTTTGTACACTTTCCCTTTCATTCTAGCTGAAACTCTTCTGTCGCACATCACACCTGATACTTTCCTCCACCCGTTCCAGCCTGCCTGAACATGCTTCTTCACCTCTTTTCCACACTCTCTATTTCTCTGGACTGTTGATCCGAAGTTCTTCAAATCTTACATCTTCTTTGCCTCTTCTCCTTGTAACCTCACACCTCCAATTGGGTCCATCTCATACACAAAGATGTAAAAGCCTTATAATTTTGATAATTTTCTAACTTAAGATTTGTTGTTGTAAAAGTGCATCTAATTAAAACGAATCAGTAGCTAATGTAAATGTATGAACGATTATGAGGTTAAAGTTTAAATCCCAATTTTTAGATAGATAGAAAATAAATGTATGTAGATACTGCATATCATCCCACTCTTGGATGATACTTATAACTGAACACAGGCAATCAGTAGTGTGAAACCCTCAATGAATTATGATCCACTATTTGGTCAGTATAGGTCACTACTTGGTTGTATATTATATTTATATAGCACACAGTTGACTTCTTTCATTTATATCGGTTTGTGTGTATTGACACCATCCCTCAGGCTCCTCAAGCTTATGAATGAAATTTTCCAAAAGAAGAGCTGAAGTGGATGTTTTCTGAACTGAACTCTGAATAGCATCAGCATTCTGTTGTTAGAGGTCTTTGTTTCCCTTCAAATCCACAAGACTAAGTATAATTGAATAAAACACTTCAATTACAGCCTCCATCTCGCCTTAGTCAGATCTAGAGCAGCAAATCAGCTTTATCTAAATCCTTTAATAGCTGCATCACTGTGCAAACAGATGGATGAAACAAACTTGAGATCCACATTTGAGCAATGCATCCCTTCTTTTGGATGCTGATATACACACCAAGTTTTATGCTGATATACAAAACACAAATGATCAAGAAAGTCACCTGTGTAAAAATGTCTTTTTATTTCATTTTTATTTGCAGTTTTAATTTAAATTTAAAACCCATTTATAAATTAGATTACACAATTAAATTGAAACAAACTGTTTCGGCAGCATGGTGGCGCAGTGGCTAGCACAGTGGCCTCTGAGCAGGAAGGGTTGGGTCTGAGTCCTAGAGTGGGGTAAGGCTTGAAACACTGGCCTTTCTGTGTGGCGTTTGCGTGTTCTCTCCATGTATGTGTGGGTTTTCGCCAGGTACTCTGGTTTGCTCCCATCCCATAAAAGCATGCATGTTAGGTTGATTAGCCGCTATGAAATTGCCCCAAGGAATGTGTGTTGATGGTGTGGACCCACAACAAACTGGCGAACTCTTTGGGGTGTATCCTGCCTCTTGTCTTTAATCAGCTGGGAAAGGTTGTGGCATACCCTGGGACCCCATTCAGGATAAACGGTTCAGAAGACGAAAGAAGCCACTTCATGACAACTTTTCCACTCGGTTAAGATGAGCACACATTAAACATAAATGATACTTTGAGTCAATGTAATAAAACAATGAAATTTCTTTCAACTTGAGCTTTGCATGCTACTCTCAATTTTGCTGCAAATTTGTAAGATTCAGTTAAATCAAAGATCATCATTCAAAGGCAAAAATAAGATTATGAAGCTCACAAAATATTTTGAATAAATTTATCTTGCAGAATAAATTACAAATTCAAACATCTAATCTTTTGGTGTAACAATCTGATTTCCCTCACTGGTTTCAAAGATGTCAAGCTGGATTTAACAAGCTAAGCCCTTTAAAAGATAGTTACATCTTAAATAAAAGCCAGACTATAGGTTCTGTGACAGCTGGTACACTTCACTGCAGGTGGGCAGCACAATCTGGAACTAGGGTCTGTTAACAAAACTGAGATTTGGAACACATTTCAGTTAAATCGCAAGAATGCAAAAGAGCCAACCAGTCTCCAGGTCTGAACAGGTTCATCAATTTTGCAAGATACAATGTGGACAGGTTACCAATCTAGCACAAAATTGGAATACATACTTAATTTAAACTGAAAAAAAAGAAAAAAACAGAAAGCCCCAATTGTATTATAAAAATGAACATTTTTTCTGTTTCAGTCACATAAGTTTATAATGTTGACCTCTTCTATAAGTGTCTTCCCAGTTTACTCTGATGCGTTGTGCTGTCAAACTTTATACTTTATTTGTCATTTAGGCACAAAAAATGAAGCAAATTGAGCTTTTGGTTTTTTTTTTATTTGTATCTTGAAAAATAATTAGTCTTAAAAGACAGCAAAAAAAAAAGCTTTGACTTGACTTGCAACCTTAAGTTTTAATGAAATACATTTTGCTTTAAGGACCAAATACTGCTTTGCACTTCTGAATATTCTATCTAGATAAATGTCCTGGTGGCTGTATAAGACAAAGTGAATGGAGGTCTAAGTGTTTCTGACTGTTCTATTGTCTTACAAAACATTGATTTAGTCTCAATTGTTAGCTCATCCGAACACAACAGGGACATTTCTGTAGCCATTAGCAGAATTTGATCTGCTCCCACGTCACTTTATGCCACTGCCCCAGTCTTACAGAAACAAGGATAGAGGCCTCTTGCTTCTGGATTTCTTACAAGATGTTATAAGAATTATGGGGTGAAATAAGAAACACTGAATTTAGGTACTTTAAAAAATAAAATCCAAATGTTATGTACTTCATCAACTCAAAATTTTACCAAACGTAGGCCCTGTTATTGACTTATTTTGATAGACTACAAAAGCTTCAGTAAAATCGAAATTTATCTTCATAACAGCTTCTTTAAGTTCTTTCTGAACCACATCATACCTGTTGTCCTCCTAAATGTCCACCGTACCACTTCATTATTATTCTAATCTTTGAATATATGTTATTATTGTCACTTTTTGGGATCTTCTGTTTTATTTCTGTGATTTATTTTCTGTTTGTTGTTGTTTTAGAACTCTATACTGACACACTACAGATTTAGTCTATAAAGCATTACCAGTGAGGCATTCAGGATTCATGCAAACCAGATGCTCCAACCGCCCCATCTTGCTTCTCTCGAACTGGAGGAACAACGCCTCTACACTGAGCTCTTCACTCTATCTCTGAGCAAGAGCCCAGCCACCCAAAATTAAATATGATTTAATTATTCCTTATTTTTGTATATTTATTTACTATTTTTATGATTACAGTGCTGCGGTAACACACAAATTTTCCATGTGCGGGATCAATAAAGTACCTCTGATTCTGATATTGTTTTAAAAACACATCTCCAATTTTACTTGCATACTCTTGGTGTAAAAAGGGCTAAAGTGAATATTAATATTTAAAGCTTTAAGCCCAAGTTTGAGAGTTTTGTTCTTTGGAGAGTTGTTTGGAATTAGCAATCAAATCAAACTTTATTTGTAAAGCACTTTTCAAACATAGTTACATAAAATGCCGAACAGCACAAATAAAATTGAAACAGAATTCAAACTCAGATCGTTACACAATAACAAACATACATTAAATCATAAATACAGTATATACTGCACATCATCAAGCATACACTATCATCCATCATCACTGCTTAGAAGCTCAGCCAAGAAGAAGAGTTGATGTCAGTGGGTCCCTGAACGCACCACGCCTGTATGCTCTCTAGTTTCAGTATGGCGGCTGGGACTTGCGGAGGAGGACAACTTCTTCTGGGTTCCCTTCAGAAATATGTAGGAACGCGACGGATGTAACAAAAACTATCACGGAAAACGCAAATTGGACTATAAAATACGACGACAGCCTGAGCGGTGGCGTTTACCGGGAGTTCTCCTTAAAGATAACAGCCCCGGTGTGATGGTTAAGGAGCTGCAGTGAAGAAACTCCTGATTTTTCCGGCTATTTGCTAGTTAGCTCACCTTCATGCTAACGCTTATTTGCAGCACTCTGTACAAGCTAGACCTGCTAGCTTGCTAATTTTACTTGCTATGGGAGACAGGAAGAGCATTTTGAATCCATCTGGTTAGAAACAGGCTGAGGGGGATGGGGAATAAGATCTTAAGGACCTAAGTGGTAACTTTGTCTGCACTCACTAGCCTAGCCTAGCCTGCTGATCTAACGCTTAAAGACGTTGGGCTAGTTAGCGCTGTCCACCTAGCAGCTAGCCAATTAGCATTTTTGTGAAATCAACGACACATTAATCTTTAAATTTGTTCCTTTTAGTTTATTCACTGGGTTTAGACAGTGATTGATTGTAAAGGTGGGGGTTTAATGTCTGTTATTGTTTCATAACTCAGGTTTTGCTAGGTGTTAACGATCCTGTAGGTGTTTTCTGGAGGGAGTGGTGACGTTAGGTTGGTTGTAAGGATCCCTGTATCAGGGCAACAAGGTCAATCTGATTATGTCTACATTAAAGAGACACTTCAAGACAAAGTGTGTAAATTGATTTGACGGTTGATTGCACGGTGGTGTGTGTGGTCGCTAGCTCCCTGCAGGTTGAGACATCAGATTTCAAAAGCGCGCAATAGTTTGGTTAAAATGTCCTCGTAGACGTTCATAGATTTGGATGATTTTACGGTGTGAGAATATTGGGGTGAATTCGACGATCAGATTTGGAAACTAAAAGGTTCTTTCACCTGATCTCACTGCTTGACTACTTTGATGGACGTGAGGGGCTGTTTGCCAGACTGTCACTGCTATACTCAGTCATGTATGTCTTGACACATGGCACCTTAGTCTGTACATAGTGTTTGCTGAAAGATCTAAGTGTCGCTATGTAGCTTTAGTGGACAGCAAGTGAAAGGAATGTCTTGTGTTTTTTATACCCGTTTTGTTTTTTTTATTTCCACGTTTTCCAACCCAGGAGTGTCTTGTTGATTCAAAGTGAATAAGCAGTACTGTCTGGGGTGCGAACTGTGGACAATGCTTATCAGTTAGTGCCTAGAAGATAACAGGACTTAGCATTCTGCCTACAGAAAGGCCGTAGATATAGTAGATTTTTCATTGAGTGATTGCAACAAAACCTTGCCAATCTGGATCAAGAAAATCTATCCCTTGTGTCTGGTTGGAGTAATACTCTCAAGCCAAAATCAATGCCTTCAGCGCTGGCTGTGTTTGCCTGCCGACCAAACTCGCACCCATTCCAGGAGCGGCATGTGTACCTGGATGAGCCTGTCAAAATCGGCCGGTCAGTGGCTCGGTGCCGTCCGGCTCAGAACAATGCCACTTTTGACTGCAAGGTGCTGTCCAGGAATCATGCGCTTGTATGGTTCGACCACAAGACGGGCAAGGTAAGAACTCTATCAAAATATAGCAAATTGATTTTAATGATTGACTTTTCACCAGGATCCTGCCCACCTAATCAACTGCGATGTCCAACTCCGGTCCTGGAGGGTTGGTGCCCTGAAGGTTTTTCATGTGTTCTTACATCTATGCACCTGATCCAGGTTATTGAGTCAATGTACCAAATTTGATCTGACTGTTGATTTCACTTCATGTGCACCAGCTCTATTGAACCAGGAACACACAAAAAAAATCTTCAGGACACCGGCCCTCCAGGACTGGTATTGGACACCCCTGTAATAAATCCCTGAAATGATTTGTTTACACATATATGTTGGTTGTTTAGTTTATGTGTCTGATGAAATTTGCTGAATTTGATCTGCTGAAAATCTGCCTTTCTCCATCAAAATGTTTAACTTGTCATTCTCTAGCCTGTAACTACTTGTCTGGAGGTAGTTACAGGTTTGTCTTGGTTTTTTCTGTCTGCACTGCAGCACTCAAAAAATTCCCTTCAGGAATCAATAAAGTATTATTCAATTCAAGTAACCACCTATTTTTTTCAGGCATTTTAATCAAGAGAAAAATCCTCATTTAGTACCCACAAAAGTGTTATTGATCAAAACTAAGTTGATTTCATAAGTGTTTTTATTTTGTTCTGTACAGTTCAGTCTAATTTTCCTCCAAATTTAAGCTCCATCTTTAAATGAAACAAAACATAAGGTTATTAAAAAACTTCAACTCAATACAAATAATTTGTCATTTCCAATGACAAACTAAAAGCTTATTTGTCTGAAGATGAGAATTCCATTTTTTTTCTACATTTAACATTTAGTTTAATTACAAAACAAAGTTTGCATTGGCTGACTTTAAACAAGTCAAATGGATAATCATTTGTCCTGTCATGACACTGTGGAATTTAAAAACTTGTTAAAAGGTTTAATCCTTGACCTTGTTTTGTACTTCTATTCAATTTAAACAATTGGAAAGGTGGGGATTGGAGTTTATCACAGCTAAGCTGCTGAACCAGTAAGGGTTTGTGTGTAAAACTATTTTGTGAAGAAAAAAAAAATAGTAGCAAAACTGCTGTTTAAATGTGTCTGTTTTGATTCTTGTGACATCACTTTCTTATTTGGGGAAAAAGAAGCATTTTACGAATAATTTGAAAACAATGGTTTATTTTATTCCGAGCGATAAAATAAATTCCTGAGCTCGGCTCATCATCAGGAAGCAAAAATTTCAATTTATCATCAAGACGAAACAAACTTTTCAGTTTATCAGAACATAATGGCACTTTGATCAAAGGTTTACATGTGATATGTACATTAACTTGATCATTAAGAAGCATGGGATGTAATTTGGAGATGAGATTATAATTACAAAGACTTGAGGACGAAAACAAGACATCTGAACTATTTTTTTCCATCTGCCCTGCATTATTTGGGTTAAATTATAAGTAAAATTTAAGTAACTTTGAGTAATAATTTGACTATCAATATTGAAGACTATCAGCAAAGGAGTGCCCCATTCTTTGGGCATGAAGTTTAACTGGTTGGATGAGTATGAAATGCCGTGTCAGTTTCCAGATCTCTTTCTCAGTCACTTGGGGTGCAGGGATTTACTTTTGTTCATCTGTTGTCTGTAGCTTTTCTGGAAGATAGGTCAAACAGACAGCAATGGCAAAGGGATTACCCCGACAACGTGGCATGCTGGTACTTTGAAATACCCTGGATGCGCTTGTGTGTGGACAAAGCATAAGCTATATATAACATTATTAGTGTCATCCTTTCCTCTCTTTAGGGATAAACGCAGCCAGAGATGGACTATGACACAATAATACCCTGAATTATCTACGCGCAGCATTCTATTTAGAAACTTGCTGGACTTTTATCATTGTAACAGATTGATTATGATAAATGTTAAAAATAAAACAAATGAAACCAAAATAGTCCTATGTAGTGACTGGTTTATGATCCCTCTAACTAGTATTAGTTACCATATGCTGTATATCAAGCAGTAAATCAACAGTTGGTTCTCAGTATACACACTGGATGTAGGAAAAATAATTGTATGCTCATTAAAACCCAGCTGAGGCAATGTGTGTCTTAGTGAAGATACAACACGGCATATTTTAGTTACCAAGTTATTCTGTATTCATTTAAGTTCATTTGATTTTTTTGAACCACTTAATAATCCATTAATGTTCAGTCAGCTGGTGAGAAGGGTGGGTGATATGGGTGGGGTTACGCTCTGGGTTCATCACCAGTTCTTAGTAATGTAACTCGGAAGCTGTTTGCCAGTACAATGGAAGTCATTTTTGTTCATTAAAAGTGAGTAAAGTTGCCTTTTAAAGCCCAACTGGGAAATACTACTAGTTTAATTACCTAAAAATCTGTCGTCCCACCAGCTGCGTAGACACATAAAAATGTGGGTCAAAATAACTTTTTGCTCCAGATCTCGTAGTTCAAGCGTGGTATAGTAGAGCAGCATGTGCTCAGCCTGTTCCACGTAAAGCTGAATCAAAACTAAAATAAATGTGTTTTGGAAGGAGACTACCCCATTTGTGTTGATCATTGTAATTAACATTTTTTTAGAGTTTATTCAGCTTGTTTCACATTTTAACTTTTTAAATAAATTACATTATAAACAATACTAACCAAAAAGAGACAAGTTGATGCAGAGAAAGCTTGTTTTGAGACTATCCGGTGAAAACCAAATGAAAGTATTACTCAATTATACAAGAATTTGGGCAAACAATACACTTTGACAGTAATGCCTGTTATGCCAAGTTGTATTTGAGCCAACTTCTTCTTTTTGTACTTGACAGACTTTTACTACAAAAGAAGTACTATACTGAAGTCTTTTAAGACTTGAGTGGATATGGTTATAGCGGAGGATGCGAACGTTCGTTAAAACTAATTGTCAGTCACAAAGTGGTTTGCATTGAATTATTTTTTTGTTTTTTATGTAAAAATTAGTCTTATTAAAAAGTCTGGTCTTTGATGGTGAGCAAAAAGAACTCAAAGTACTTTCATAATTTTATTTTGCTCCATACAGGGGAGTTTTTGTTGATTTGTAAAATGAGTGAATGTGATAACTTTCAAGAAGTTAACAAAGTTAATTTTGTAATGATCTTTGTGTATGCTGTCTCTTTGTAACTAACCATTACAAGTAGTAAAATAATAGTGATAAGTATCCTTTTTAGTTAAAAAAAAAAAATCATTTGATGAACATAAATTTGATTTGTTTTAAATAGTGTTTGAGGGAACATAAAAGAATATTGGGATTAATTCCATGTTTTGTTAAAAAAAGAAATAGATTGAAGTGAAGTGTTTAATCATTTGTTGTGCACCCAGAATTTTTGAATTGCAATATTTTGTAATATTTTGTTTGAGTCTCCATTTTCCAAAGTAAACTTACTGAATATTAACAAATCTGGAGTCAATTATTTCATAAGCAAAAATGTAGACTAATTACTCTAAATGTGTTGCAGTTAAATTGTGGAAATGTGGACAGCACGAGTCATGCTTACTTAACTATAACCACAAGTTCCTCTTACTGTAGAATTATGTCCAATGATTTTACAGTTTTGGTTTGTAAAAAAAAGTTCCACCTCACACATGTTTGTGTATAAAATCCATGTTGAAACTATACAGTAGTTTTTTTCTCAATTCAAACCAAATAAAGAAAATGTTATGTTGTCTGTCTAAATGTAAGTGAATCGTTGCAAATGCCTATGGTTTTTTTTTTTTTTTGCATTTTTTTGGTTGTTTGGATAGAAATTCTCCTCCCAAAATTGTGCACAAAACAGATATTGAAATTGTTAAATTTAAGCTGACGTTGATTAATTTTTACCCAGTAATATGTGGTAATTTTTAACTATCCGGGACAATTTTTTTTTCCAAAAAAAACCTCCCCATAATTTGGCTAAAATTGAGATATTCTGATATTCCTAACTTCTTTTAGATCTCTGTATTTTCTACTGAAACATGAGCCGTGGTTCTCTTTGAAAGCTAGATAAACTGACATGAGAACAGCTGGTGTGATGAATATTTAAGGGACTCAGAAAAAAAAATAATGAAGGGTATATTTTAAATCGCAGCCCTCATGGTGTGGTCATATCTGAGCCAGCTGCTCCTCTCTTTGCCTAGAGCTTTTGGAATTATAGACAGAACCAATTCAGCTCATGATGCTTCCTGCTCCTTGGAGCACTAGTTGCTTGCTCACTCAAGTAGTAAAAGGCAACATCATTTATAGCAATTTATTTGGTTACAAAACTCTAATTGAATAAATGAATTATGATTAAAGAAAAGTTTTTTTAGACATAAAATTTAAGATGAAAAGTGCAACAGAATAAAATACTGAGGTGAATATTGTGACGTTGTCTTCGTGACAAAAAAGTAAAAATGATGAAAGCTGATCTTTTTTAAAGATCCCCCCGCATTTACGCCAACCTATTGTCACTCTTTTTCCTTCACCTATACTATGTTCAGACTCCTCAGGAAAAGCCGTTGTCTGTGAAATCCAATTCAGTCAGGAATTCATATTGCTCATTTCCAGATATTTAAGTGTTTTGCTCCTTTCTTATCGCAAGGAAAGTCTTCCTCTGATACTTTTAAGGTGTCTCTTCAATTTTTACATTACCCATTTTTATGTTTAATATGATGATGTAGTGTTAAAAAATTAAGGCAAAAATGTGGAACAAAATGAAAACACCGCATGCATAATCACACAAATGATAGGGATTTATGGAAAAGAGCAATTCCTGTCTGGTGTTTTTAAAGACTTTTTCAGAACTTTTTTGCTAGTAATAATAATAATAAAAAAAAAATCACAAACTGTAATATTATTTATATGGATTAATCCCACAAGACTTTATTTTTGTTTTCAAGACTTGTGAAGAGTTTTTTTATGAACCAAAAGATTCCAATGAAAATATCTGATAAATCAAATAAATACTTATCTTAAGTTAGTGTCACTCACACTCCTTTAGAAGTAGTATTACAAATTTTGAATATGGTGGATTGATTTTTGCAGCACAGGCAAATAAATGTAACTCTAGCATCCTTTTCCCTTATTTTACTTGTTCACGTTTAGATAAGGGGTGAGTTTGTTGCAAAGCAGAAATGAGCTGATTAATCTTTATCTATTATGCTTTATCGTTTACTCATTCATTCACACACTCATTCAGTGAGGATGTACACTGAACCTTAAGACACGTGCCAGTTGACCAGATAAGATCATCTAATCCTTCCTCTGCATGTTGTAACCGTGGTAACTGTGTCTGAACTGTGTTGGCACCAAATTCAATAAAGCCTGCAAAGAAATATCCTATTGGCAAATGTAGATAAGCTATTTTTATCAGAAGCATGCAACAATTGTTAAAGAAACTTAGTCTATTTGTGAACATATTGCTGTTAAGGACTCCAGCTAGGACAGCACGAACAATTTTAAAGCTAAATTGTTCTTATCCTTGCTCTCACTATTTTTTATCTCTATATTTGTTTGACAGTTTAGGTCTGGATTTGCAGAATTTCTTTTCTTCTCATGTCTACTGTACATGCGAATCTGCACAATTAAAACACACCAAACAAATGCGTTAATAGTCTTAAAGGCTTAATCCCTCTTTTTGGACAGGTGTACTGTAAATAGCAGTCAGCAAGTAAAGCTAAATCTGTGTCCCACAAGGGAAATTAGTAAGATGACAAAATTTGAACAAAATATGTTGTTATATTGTTCTTAATGTCAGCTATTCAAAAGACCTAGCAGGATGTTATTTAATCTTTGGATATACTATGTAAATAATTACCTTTTGAAAAAATGATTTCTCAATCATGCTTTAAAAGTGTAATGATGCATGCAATAAAATAAAAAACATTATTTCTTGTGTTCTCACTTTAAAAATATAAGAGGTTGAATTATTATGAAGCTCAATGTGCCTCCTTTTAATACATTTTTCAAGTCATCACCTGTTTTATTTGTATTCATTTGTATTCCAGTGCATTGTCAGGGGGTGTCTGTTATCTTGAAAACAGTGTGTTTTTTTTCCTGCTCGACAATACCAAAAAGCAGGCTGATAAAGGTGCTTTAGATTCAGTTTGATAAAATGGTCATCTAAATGGTGAATAAATGTTATCATTTTTGGACTTGCTCAACCTCTCTTTGCTTCCTCATCTTGACATGCTACATCTTGAAAATTTTATCTATATTTACGTAGACTTAAATGAGCAAATTTTTAATTGGCAAAGATTGACTCATTTGGTCTGACCATCCTGAGAGGGAATCTTTTAGTCAACTGGGTTTACATGAGGTATACCAAGGGTTTTTCCTCATGGAGAAGGAAGATCTAAGCACATGAACATTCTTGGTATGTTTAGTGATCACTGTTGGTGGTTGTGTAAAGTCTTCTTATGTCTTTGGTTGTCTGAGACAAGTTGATTGTGATCTTGAATTGTGGAAATAAAACTACAGCATGGAACTCTGCTAAAATGCCATATCTTTGTTGTGAAACTGGGATTAGTTGTTTAAAAGGTTTTACAGTTTTAATGTGACCTAAGATCTTTTAACGTGTAATTTCTTTAATCAGTACGTAATATTAAGGTGATAAATTGAAATGTCTTTGTTGAGAGGAGAATAATTTGCTAATTTTGGCATCAGTAGCATACTATTCATCATTTGTTTAACCACAAAACTAATACTTTATATCTTTGAATCGAAGATTATATCTTGAAGACTGCAGCTTTGCTTATTTTCTAGTGGAGATACAGATGTTTGTGGTAAATGTGAGATTCTTCTAATTGATCTGGTTGTGTTGTAATAAGGAGGATACACAACCTCAAAGATGAGTCATTGGATTTTTTCTGGTTATGGGTGTGTGCTGTTATAAATAGATAAACAAATTACCCTCTTCCATTAGTGTTTTCGTTCAATATTAAATGCATTATTAACAATGAAGTGTCACTATTTTAACATGTCTACATTCATGCTGCTCCAAAAGAGGCAGTGAGTCAGTTCAATTTGCTTAGTTTGAAGTTGTTGTACAGTAGGTAGTTGGTCTGTGATTAAAGAAAACCAAAGAACTAATTGGTCAACCAGACAGCTGGTTGCAGAGTAGCAGATCAGATCTTTTGTTTTGTTTCATGGTATCACAGTGGTCCCAAATGTGAATGCCAACAGAGAACAGGAATGATGCTACACAGATTTTAAAAAGCATTTATAACACTCTTCAAGTCTGAGTGTGTGTTTGTGGAGAATTTGCTATTAGCTTGAAGACCACCCTGCCAGGTTGGGATTTGGCAGTGTGTGTACACTTTGGTGTAATAATAAAGCTAAACAACAATACAAGAGGATTGTTTGGATTGGAGAATTTTTCTGAATGTTTAATATAGAAAGACAATAATACTATAATCACCAACTACTTAGGGATAAAATTTGGGGTACCATAAAATTTACATTCAGACTAAACTAGATATTGTCCTGTGATTTGTTGGCATGATTAAAATGTTATACTTTATGTGTGATGTAAAAGAGAAGTTTTCTAACCCACACTGTTTTAAAAAAATATGCTGTAGAGTGTTAGCTTTAACTATGACTGTGTTGACATTTCAGTGTTAATTTAGAAGTGATTTTAAAATTATTGTACAAATTGTCAAATGTTTTATTGCGGGAAGTGAGAACTTGTCCTTTTACTCTTCCGACGTCTGTTACATCACTATTTTCAACATCGCCTCTATTTATACCCATGCTTCTTGCAGGCTACTAAATCAGTCCAAGAATCCCAGGAACCTCATACAAGATTAACATTCCAAGTATGGCTGAAAAATATCCACATTCTTGGGAAGACCAAACTAGAAAAGACGAAGACATTTTTATTTATTTGAGTTGACCTCAAAGAACAGTAGGGAGCAGTTAAGCCAGTTCAACCATCCAGTGACGCAACCTGCTTTTCACTCTTTTAGCAAAAATGATGCTGTAAATTTTACAATCTTTCTCGCCTCATCAGTCAGTGACATTATGCTAATTTCTTAAAAATTTTCTTACTATGACACCATTCTCCAGAAATGAGAAACTTAAAAATGGATTGTAATTATTATTGGTCTAATAAGCAAATAAGCAAAAAACGGGACATGTTTGAGAAACAAGTGATAGCTCGTGTAGATGTATATGCATATACATTTATATTTATGCATGCTGTGATGAGTGAAGGAATGTGATGTATATAGACTTTAGATATGTATGAGGTGGATAAAATAGCGACAGCAGGAAGTAAAGATGTCACTCATGACATAACTCATAGAATCTGAGATGCTGATCGGGCAAATGACCTACGAAAACACTCCTTCTGCGAGACTCTTTCAGTTTCTGACTAAAGAAGCGGACCTACGATTTCATGCAAAGCGTAGTGTGGAGGTGTCATGATGGGTTTGTCATGCAAACTACTTCTCTCATCCAAATCCACTTCAGACTCGTAAGGACTTTTCTCCTCAGAGCTAGACCACCACACTAGTTTGTTGATTCAGTTCTTGTCCCTTTCTGTGCAGTCTCTCCCCCAACCGGCATTGAACAAGATGGATGGAATGGTGTAGTGGCGGTGCCCTGTGGCACTACTGTGCTTCATAGTTTTGTCCAACTGCATCCAGCTATTCATCATCAGCTATATAAATGATGTGCCTTTTTTGTCCACTTGTTTAATTGGCTTATCCCTGCTCAGTAAATTTGACTGTATTATTCCCAATTGTGTGGGTTTAAAAAAAAAGAGACTTTTTATGTAGTCTCAACAAATTAAAAAACCCAAATTTGCTTTTAACCAGACATGCTTTTGCACTCATTTTTCAAGGAAACCCAAACGTGTTGCTGCAGGAATAGATTCACAATCTCCCTGTTTGCCAGTAGCTGCTAACAACTTCTTTTGAAAATGGTGGCAGGAGGCCAGTCTTTTGTGAGCTGGCTCCCAGCGCTGATGCATGCTGGGATTAAACTCTTTCCAGCTCACTCTCCATCTTGGCTTTTTATGAGAACTATTCTCCAAGTTTTTAAATGTCTTAAAAGCACATTTGCTGATTTAATTTTTTTTTTCTTTTAGGAGAAAATATGCAATACGAGGGCTGAGCTGAGAGAAGTAAAACTGAAGTGTGGTTCTCTTAAAATAAGCTATTTAGATTCTTATGTTTTGAAAAGTCCTTTAAACTAAAGATCATTATGCACAAAAAGAGATTGGCTTAATTAACTTCTTTGCAACAACACTTCCATTAAAAATCAATTGCAATTTTTTTATTTTTTTTAAATTTTCTTTAATAATCCTTGTCTCGTTGACATTTATTAGCTGCCCCATGTAAAATATTCACTTTATTATTTATCAGAATTTATAAAAAGTTCTGCTTTTTTGGATTTATGAGACATACTAAGAGAATCTTCATTGTCACTAAACTTCTTTCCACCCCTGCTGCTTTGTACAGAACATGACATTTAATTATCTATCAGAGATTGTATGAGCTAATCATTTGGCGTGGTTTTAAGATTCATATCTGTTGTTTTTACCAGTATACAGCAGATCCAACACTTGCAGCATCAAATAGATGAGGCTGAAATGATCTTATTCACATTATTATAATGCAATGCAATGATTAAAAATTAGAGTTGAAAAAAAACCCCAAACCCTTGCTTGGAAATGTTTGTTTGTATATTTTTCTCCTGTGTTTGCTTCACTCTGCAGCAGTATGAAAGTAAGAGGTTAATGGTTCCTTTCATTGTTAAGACGAACCATTATAATCATACAAAATGGAACAAATCTGATCTATATTAAGGTTAAAAATATTTAATGTTTTATATTTAATAGACAAAGCAAATCTATTCAAAGAGCACAGTTTTGGTGGTGGGCTTTACCTGAACATTAACATTATTGTACAGAAATGCATTAAAGCTAAAACCAAACTTAAACCAAAAAAATTATTTTTGTGAAAAGGAGTAAAACTGAACTCAGATGGTTATCTTATTCCAGGAATCTGTGTATCAATGTCAATTTTATTTATTTTTACCAACACCTTGCAGTGAGGGTTGAAGTCTCCTGGTTATTTTTCATTTTTGATTTTCCATTTTTGCGTGGAAAATCCCAATTGTGATTTTAACTTTGTGGTGACTAGTTTATGTGAAAATGTATCATCCACTTAGAAACCCTCCTTTATTCCTCTAACCCTTGCATGTTATCTTAGATGTAACATCAGGAAAGAAAAAAGCATTACCGTTAGGATAACCTGTCCATTATATTCGAGTGTTTGGCTGACCTCATTTTTCCGGGTTTATTATGTTGCCGCACCTTCACTAAACCAATTGCATTAATCATACACGAGAGATTATATAACCTGGATCCCCACATAACCTTTATAACACATAATCTTTATAACCTGGATCCCCACACCTCTTGTCACTTCACTATCTTTATTATTTTCTATTATTTTCTATGACATTGCACTACTTTTCTTTTTCTTCTGAGCACTCTTAGTTTTGTAAAAATTATTATTATTTTTATTTATTTTATTTTTATTATTTTTATTTTATATGTTTGCACACCAGTACCAGAACAAGTTCCTAGTCTCTGATGTTTTTCACTGACATGGCAATAAAAGCATTCTGATTCTGATTCTGATTCTGAGACTGGTATGGTACGCTCCAGGTACAAATCCCTCTCTTCTTGCCTTAGTGCTCGCTTTACTCTCGAGCAGCGTAGATGTGGAAACGGAGCATTCTTCTTTAGTTAAATCTGAATGCTTCTTGGCAATTTAAAGTCTTTATCGCTGATTATCCTTACTCGTTAATGGTTTTCTTATGGCAATAAATGTTCAGTCTCAATCCCTTCATTTTTGTTTTTTGTATTTTAAATGTAAATTCCTGCTACTTTTAACAAAAACTTGAGTTTTGTTGTTCATTTTAAACATAATTTTATGAAATGCTCTGTTGTGTCACAGATAATCTTCACTATAATTTATTGAATTTAAGAACCACAAACTAATTAAGCATTAAGAAATTATTCAAAAGGCTTTGAGAAAAATTGGAGACAAGTAGGGTTTTTTTCTGTTCTTATATTTCTGGTTTGTATTTTTGACAAATCTATAAACAGCAAAAGTTTATATGATAAATAGTTGTCATTTATAAGTTTATGTGAGAAAAAATGCATTGTTCATTCAAAAAAGGCAAATTTATTCTTCTGTATTTTTTCTGTCTTGCTCTACACAAGCATACTTCATGGTTTTCCTTCAGTCTTTTGCCAGGCAGTTTCAAAACTTTACTTCCTTCTGCCAATATATCCCCTCTCACCTCTGGATATGTCCAAACCATCTCCAACTCAGACCATTGTTTAGCAAATCCTTCCTTAAGTATCTGTGAATTACGTTTCATTTAGGATTTTTTTTAAGAGATACAAAACAGTAACAATTTAAGTAGTAAAGTAAATTAAAAGTAAACTTAGTCGCATATTCTACTCCGACCTTGTTGCATTTTTAGTTGCACATCTTTGTTTCGCCTAATAGAAGGAATTATCCACCTTCTGACTTATGACTGTTCTCTAAAGTGTGTGTTTAGCTCAAGTAAACCAGTGTCATGTGTTGACCTCCTGACTGGCTAAGTGGTTGGTGGTTGCCAGCTGATGGTTTAGGTTGTTGTTGGAACCCGAAGATAATTTAAAAAACAAACACAACATTCCTTTTTACTAACACTTAAAGGGAGCGATTATATGAGATAAAGAGAAAATGTTACAAAAAGGAATTGAGTGTTTCTCAAATGACTAAATAAAACGGCTTGGAGCTTAAGAGTTTATTCTCAGTCAGTTCATGTTATTCTTTTTTAGAGATATATTTCTCAGAGCATCTAAAAGTTCTTTTTAAAAATATACTCATTGTAAATTTAGTCGCTTATCAGGGCACTAAACACATATATTTTACTGACTTAAATATATTCGGTCCAATCAAATCTATTTGGTAAAATATGTTCTCATGGATAAGTTAGGAAATCTTAGTGCGACAGACTTAACTGTATTATTGTCGTTGCAGAAAATATTTCCTTGCATTTTAAATGATGCAGCCACGTTGTTTTTACCTGAACAAAGTTAGTAAAATTGTTGAAATTGCTGAGATTTATTTACCAGTGTGAATGCGCGACTAAAACTTGGATGTCCGATGTTGTGGATATTGTCTGAATGACCAAAATCCAGTCTAGAAGGTGAGACAAGAACATTAAAGTTGGTCTGCAAATCAAGACATGTATATATTGTCTGTGTTTTGTTGCATTTTAGGAATATTTTTGCTGTATCAGTCATAACAGTCACCACATGTATTTCCAGCCATTGTTAGGTATGTTGTCAACCTCACTGTTGAGTTGAATCTTGATGAATTGCTGGCTCCTTTCCAAAGAGCTATACTTTATTTGCTTTGTCTTGAATCTTTAATTAAAGTACAATCTGAAAGGGAAATCTTTAGAGGTTTAAAATATCACTATGTACTTTAAAAGTTGTGCCGTTTCTTTATGCAAGGATATATTTAGCCTTAATTTCTTTGAGTTCAACATGTCTCTTTTATTGTTTGATGCTTAAAGACAGATGTTGCATACTATGTGCCTTTCCATTGAGCTGGAATTAAGTAATCATTTTGATACTCGCTACTGGTCAATGTCGTGTTTTTACTACGGCCTCACAACTCTAGATGTAACTGTGAGCTGTATGTGTGTGTGTTTTGTTGCTGGGTGAAAAGCTCTATAGTTAGGTCTGTCTCGCCCTGCCTCCAGGTTACCATGGGGACAGAAGGTAGTGGTGTGTATAAGGGTACAGTCATCATAAAATGCGAGTTAGCGTCGCCTCACTCTGCAGTCGGATAAACGGCAGTAAAAGCCAGGTGGTCGAATGCCGTCCTCTTATCCGCTTTCTTTTTTCTGACTCTCATCATCTTCTTCCACTTTGTATCTATTTCTCATCAAATGGACAGTGCTCTGGTTTTCAGACATGACGAGTAGCTGATGAATGAAATTCATGGAACGCCAGAACGGCTTCAGGCATCCAGATAATGTCACTGTGTGTGTGTTGTGCATTTTTATATTTTTGTTGTTGTGACTGAGTTTTGTAGCAAAATTTGTGCTAAAAGTCTGTGGGAAGCTTTTATTTGTCTTTTAGCACATACTTTTATGCTATATGTTTTTTTGTTTTTTTTAAATGTCTTCTGATACTTCTTTTTGTGATATTCTGGGTTGTGTAACTTTCCATGGTGATTCTGCTAATAAATTAATGGATAAAATATGGATGTCAAACTGAATAGATTCTATTTCTTTACCTCGGCATCACAATAAACTTTTCTAAAGGACTTTCAAACTAAACATAATAAGTACAAAATTATATCTAAGCAAACTCAACACATGCCTGTCCTTAATAAGACATCTTCTCCCGGGATCTACAGGCAAAATCTGCTTAGACTCGGAATTAAATATTAGGTTGTTTGAATAAAAGTGAGGTTAGTAGCATTTAGCAGATGAACTTCATCTAGATTAAAAGAGTGGAAAGGGAGAAAGCATACACAGAAAATACAATGGAGCAAGAAAAAAAAACTATTTTTAAACATTTGTCTTTTGATCAGTTTAGATTCAATCCACCCATTTATTATTAATAACTGAACAGTAATAGAGCAGCTAAATTAAAAGTTGAATATGAAAGTGGTAATGAAATAATTTTATAGAGGTGTTGTGTTGAACTATGCGTCATAAAAATAATTAATGTTTAGTTATAACACAAACTTATTGGTTGTTTCTATTCCATCCGATATTAGTTTTTGCGTTTTGATGACAAATGTCCTGGGTCTTGGTTAAAAGTTTTTATTTTATGGCATCTAACTACTGGTTCACAAAAATTGTGATGAGTTTTTGTGATGATGTAGTATGTTTTAACATTTTAAGTTCAGTTAATTTTTTTCCCCCAACGGGTTGTTGTGTATCTTGGTCAACTTGTTTTTTCCACCTTTTCACATTGTTCTTGTGTTTGTGTTTCAGTTTTACCTGCAGGACACCAAAAGCAGTAACGGCACTTTCATCAACAGCCAGAGGTTGAGTCGCGGCTCAGAGGAGAGTCCGCCATGCGAGGTCCTGTCTGGTGACATCATTCAGTTCGGTGTTGATGTCACAGAAAACACACGAAAAGGTTAGTGGATCAAACAAAAAAAGAATAGACGATTCATAAAACAACAGGCGGAAACTTTTTTAGTTTGATATAATTTTTAAATGAATAAAAATTGTAAAATTTTTCTTCTATTCCAGTATAATAGTCCTGAAATAAAGTTGATTTCTCAAGAATGGTTAGGGGGTAATTTAGTTAAGGTCAGACAGCTAAAAAAAACTGTTTATTTACGCAGTACTGCTAAAATATTAAGGTCAATTTTTCTTATCTTCACATGCTACAAACCCCAAAAGGAGATCCACAGTCACAGCGTTCACAGATTTAGTTTGTAAAAACAGCATGCTAGCATTCTTTCTTAATAAGAAAGCAGTTTTACCTAAAGGCTTTTTTTTTTAATGCCGGCAAGACTTGATTGCACAAATATATTTACACAAACAATGTTTCTAAAATAAAATTAGGAATTTGTATGAAAATGTGATTTGTAATTTTGTTTCCCTAGTCACTCATGGCTGCATCGTATCAACAATTAAACTCTTCCTACCTGATGGGATGGAGGCTCGCCGACGAAGCGAGTAAGTCATGGTTTTATTCAGCATTAAAAATCATTCTTATACTAAGATAAGGCAGTTTGCATGAGCTACATACTGGACCTCTATCAAATCCAACGCTGTTGGAAAGAGTTTCTTGTGATTAATTGGTTTGCATTTTTAGACTTTTTTAAGCTCTTTTTGAGTCTTTAAAAAAAAGCAATCCTTATTTGCACATAATGTACAGGTCTCCATCTTTTTTATGCTAAATGCATCACACGTGGGCACAATTCTAATTCTGTTTCTGTTCAGACTAGATGACTCCCTCCTTCTTTTAGAACTGTATTATCAGAGACAAAGATGATCTAATTACCTATTTTTATCTGTGGATTTACATACAAACGCTACCAGACAGGAAATGTCTGCCAGCGCGGTTTTGATTAATGCCTATCTATATCTATAAATGGTTGTTGATAACAACCATTTACGTTAGAAAAAATGTGATTGTCTTGATATTTTTGTAACTGAGATGGTTATTTTGAAAACTGCAGTTTGTGTAGGGGTGCTTTGGTCTCCTCTGTGCCTGTACAGTGAAAAGAGTCGTAGCTGAACAGCAGTAGACCCAGCATGAACTTCCTACTGTACTACTAGTCCCACCTGTCTGCCTATGTTTATGTGTTTAGTTCCTGTTGATGCCATGTGAGAAATGTGGGCATATTATCCATGGTGTGGAAGACCATCTGCTGCACTTTTATCTTTTTTGTCTGGTTTTAAATGATTAAACAATCTGACCAGCAGTAAGATTCATTGAAACAAAAGTCTCGTATTCGGAAAACCAAGTAGTACTTGTTTCAAATCGCTTGAAAAAGTAAATATTTTCTTCAATGTTAGGGAATTTTATTTTCTAGAGCTTGTTTTTGTAATAAGATCAGTTTTACCTTGGAACATCCAGTCATTTCCATTAAGTGCTGGTGTTGTCCATGATTTTTATCCTGTGGGAATCTGCCCATCCCATCGTAATTCAGCCAACAGTTTGTGATATTTTTATTCTTTAAATCTCTAGCAAATCTCCACATATGTCATTCTGATTGTTTCCTTTCTAAGGCAACATATTGTTTTCTTCTGATTCTGTTTGTCATGAAGGTCGTTTTAACATTCTATGTACATCTTTAAAGTTAAATTAACATCAAAGTATTTCAATATAGTTTTACACTTGATTAAAAGTCATAAGATTAAGCAAACCTCTGAAAAAAAAGGTAATCCGAAAGCAAAATTTGGATCATTTTGGCAGAACATGGCTTTTATTGTTTTATTGAAACAAAATTTGTTTGAAAAACAAATATTTGAAAAAGTGAATCATATTATCAAATTCTAATGCTTGTAGAAAATTTTGTGGTTTTGCTCCAACCAGATGTTACACAGCTGTGACGGTCTCTTCTGAAATTAAGGTAGAATTCCAGACTTGCTGCTTTTTCTGTTGTCTTTTGCATCTTACTGAATGATAACAAGCACAAAAACATTTATCTGTAGAATTAAAAAAATGATTACCTGTGTAATCCATGATGATATTTTTTTCCAAACTGAATTAAGATTTTTTTTTTATGGTTACCTATTGCATTTATAAACTCTATCTCATGCAATAATATCTAGTGCAAACATTAGCTTTTTATTGCCTGTAACCAACTCTAAATTTTTTGTTTATTACACGAAACCGGAAAATATTTGCATTTTGTTTGAGCTCTGTCAGAGAAGCTCGACTCTGGAATGAAGAGATAAGGCTGGTAACCTTGTAACTTCTTTTAAATCACTTCTCAAGACGTACTTTCTCGTGTGGTATTTTCATAGTTTGTTTGTAGTTTTTTTTTTTCTTCTTGATTTTAATAAAATATGTTGTGTTGCTGGTTTGTTGTTTTATGTATTTTATTGCAGTTACTATGAACAATTTTGCAAACTTTATTTTTCAAAGTGCAGAAAAGATTTGTTTGATTTTAGCCGACAAATTAATTCAAAATTTGGTGTCTGCACTTGCTGGTATTTCTGAGCCAAATAAATCTGATGTGAACAATGTAGCAATCGCTGGAAAATTATCTAAAATTGGTCTAAAATCATGAGAAAGGTACAATTTTTGAGCTGTTCTCATAATCTTCTGGGTGCAAGTTTAATGCAGCTGCTTTGATTAAAAAACACTGTGAGAATTGGTTTAGATTATTGCAGTTTTCTTTTAATGAAAAACACCCGCTGAATCTTTACTCGCTGCTTTCAGCCTGAGAAATATCTAAATCTGCTGCATCAGCAACTTTTTTTCTCCTCTTGCTAATTCTATGTCAAGGATTAAAACAATTGAAACACTTTTACAAACCGGATTCCGAAAAAGTTGGGACACTTTAGAAATTGTGAATAAAAACTGAATGCAATGATGTGGAGGTGCCAACTTCTAATATTTTATTCAGAATACAACATAAATCACAGGTCAATAGTTTAAACTGAGAAATTGTATGATATTAAGGAAAAATATGCTCATTCAAAATTTCATGGTGTCAACAAATCCCAAAAAAGTTGGGACAAGGCCATTTTCACCACTGTGTGACACCCCCCCCCTTCTTCTTAGAACACTCAACAGACGTCTGGGCATTGAGGAGACCAGCTTCTCAAGTGTAGACATAGGAATGTTCTCCCATTCTTGTCTAATACAGGCCTCTAAGTGTTCAATCGTCTTGGGTCTTCTTTGTCTGACCTTCCTCTTAATGATGCGCCAAATGTTTTCTATAGGTGAAAGATCTGGACTGTTGGCTGGCCAGGTCAGTACCCGAATCCTTCTCCCACGCAGCCATGATGTTGTGATTGATGCAGAATGTGGTCTGGCATTATCTTGTTGAAAAATGCAGGGTCTTCCATGAAAGAGACGACGTTTGGATGGGAGCATATGTTGCTCTAGAACCTGAATATATTTTTCTGCATTGATGGTGCCTTTCCAGATGTGCAAGCTGCCCATGCCACACGCATTCATGCAACCCCATACCATCAGAGATGCAGGCTTCTGAACAGAGCGTTGATAGCAACTTGGGTTGTCACTGTCCTCTTTGGTCCTGATGACATGGCGCCCCAGATTTCCAAAAAGAACCTCAAAACGTGATTCGTCTGACCACAGAACAGTCTTCCATTTTGCCACACTCCATTTTAAATTACTCCTGGCCCAGTGAAAACGTCTTCGCTTGTGGATCTTTGTTAGAAATGGCTTCTTCTTTGCAGAATAGAGTTTCAGCTGGCAACGGCGGATGGCACGGTGGATTGTGTTCACTGACAATGGTTTTTGGAAGTACTCCTGAGCCCATGCTGTGATTTCCTTCACAGTAGCACTCCTGTTTTTGATGCAGTGTCGTTTAAGGGCCCGGAGATCACGGGCATTCAGTATGGTTCTCCGGCCTTGACCTTTACGCACAGAGATTTTTCCAGATTCTCTGAATCTTCTGATGATATTATTCACAGTTGATGATGACAACTGCAAACTCTTTGCAATTTTTCGCTGGGTAACACCTCTCTGATACTGTTCCACTATCTTTTTACGCAACATTGTGGGAGTTGGTGATCCTCTACCCATCTTGGCTTCTGAGAGACACTGCCAATCTGAGAAGCACTTTTTATACCCATCATATTGCCAATTGACCTGATTAGTGCTGATTGGTCTTCCAGGTGTTTGTTGTATGCTCAAATGACTTTTTCCAGCCTCTAATAGGTTCTTGTCCCAACTTTTTTGGGATTTGTTGACACCATGAAATTTTGAATGAGCATATTTTTCCTTAATATCATACAATTTCTCAGTTTAAACTATTGACCTGTGATTTATGTTGTATTCTGAATAAAATATTAGAAGTTGGCACCTCCACATCATTGCATTCAGTTTTTATTCACAATTTCTAAAGTGTCCCAACTTTTTTGGAATCCGGTTGTATATTGAAGTGAATTGGTGTTGGAATTTCCTACTATGTTAAAAAAAGTTAGTTTTTTCAAATAAAAACCTTTATCTCGTTTAAAGCAAAAAAAGTCTGACTTGTGGAAAAAAGCCTCAAAAGTATACAGTATCTGTAATCATTTTTTGGTAGATTACACTGGCATTCTCGCTGTCATGCCCTCAGGGTCATGATTGTATGTTACAGTTTCAGGTGAGTTTCTATGTCTTTGCAAAGTCATTAGTACCAAAAATGAAACACAAGATTTCAGTTTTGACTTTGTATTCATTGCATGAAACTGTTCACACAATGAAATCATTTACCATTAACCTCCAACTAACTAACTTTTATCACCACTAGAAGGAGGTGTGTTTTCTTTTCTTTTTTCTTTGAAAAGACAGTTGAATCTGGGAGGGGTGGAGTGACTGTGATTTGCACAAGTTCAAGGAAGAAAATCAGCTGTTCTGTTCAGAGCAAGAAGGAGGAGCAGAGTATAAAGAAATGGGCAGATCGTTTTATTAGATGACTCGCTGGAAAAAGTAGAGAGTAATCAGCTGCTTACTTGAGATCCAGAACGGAAAATGAAGAAAAAGGATTCATTTTCTCTAAGGAGCTGCTGTTCGAACTAAGTTAGAATCTAAATAGTGAACTTTGGCCTGTGACAAATTGTTCGCTGACACCCACAGGAATAAAACCTGCCAGGTAACGTCTTGTAAGAATTTCAAATCTGGTTTGTCGACTAGAGAAATCTCGATCTGATTTGCGTTTTGTCAAGCTTTACAGTTAATGCGTGTATGGCAAAGAGTCACAGTAACTGCATTTAAGTTTATGAGCTAAAAGTAAAATACTCACTGGTTTACATACTGGAAATCTACTTTTTATTGTGTTTTCTAAATGCAGATGGAAAATAAAAAGAATAAACTATAGATGATGCTGTTTTGACAGCAAAATTTGGTTTTAGATATATGCTCGATAGTGCAAAAAACATCTTTATGTTAAGGGTCTACTGGATATATACAGTATTTACAAAATATGTTCTTTAAATCAAATTATGTTTAATATTAACCCAACTTTTAAAAAAAAAAACTGTCAACGTAGCATAATTGTGTTACTGAAAGTTTTTCCTACGACAAGAAACTTTCCTGAAAGTTGTTAGATGTTCTGTAAAACAAGACCTATTGTTAGTTGCAACACTATATTTTTAGTAAAATCTGATAAAAGTTCAAATTAGAAACTATTGGAGTTGTTTGCTTTTTTCTTTCTGTTGTGGATTGCACAAAATGTTGCAGCTAAATATTTTTTTCAGTATCATGAAAAGTAGAACTTTGGAGAAACATTCCAAAAAAGCAATTGTTTCAACTTGGTTGGTTGATTAAAAAGAAAACGAAAGAAAAATTTAAGTGGAAAAGTTTTAGCTTTTCATGTCAGTGGACTTTGTATTTTTTATTGTCTTTTATCTTTATGATGGAAATTGTACAAATCATGTTTTATAGTTTATTTCCTCCTTTACTTTTCTGAGTTTGCACAGATTCTGTAGCCTTTTGTTGCTTTTATTGCCTTGAACAAAGTGCTAAAACCAGTGCTAAATTCAGATTAGCGTGAAATATGGCAATATGAGTATAAACACGGTGGCTGTGTGTATTTTCCCTCTCTGGCCTCCTGCTGTGATGATGCTGTTGGAATGACAGACCTGCTGTTGGCTCTGATAAATAAATCAACAGGCACAGTTGTGCAAGCAGTGATAATAGGAATATAAATGTAACCTTTTCACTGTGACAGTATTAATATTTTAAACAAAAAGCAACCACAACAAACTGGGAAGGAACATAAATAGAGAAATGTGTTTTAGCTAGAAATTTTAAAAGTTTCTGTATTGATCTGGGAAATTTAACATGTCTAAGCATCTTCCCTTCTTTTACAAAGTTTTTTTTTCTTATTCTAAGAAATGATGACGTTTCTAACTGGATTGTGTATGGAGTACTAAGCAGTTCTGTCAATCCAATCAATATAACGCTTCTGTTGCAGTGTTAATTCGAGACCTGTTTTCAGAACAAGTTTGGTCTCATTTGACTCATCTAAACAGCCGTGTTTACTGACAAAGAAAGTATTCTTATTATCCAAAAGAAAAGCTTCATTTTCTGCTTTTCAAAACACACTTTTGATCTTGTGGTGACACATTGCTTCAATGGAAACCTTTAAAACAATTGAATTTGTTGTAAATTGTGCTAAAAGATGACAAAACACTGGGATTGTTTAAAAAAAAAAAAAAGTCCTGCAAGCTGGAGGTACTTTTTTCCTTCCATGTTTGATTTTTGGCCATGGAGATGCATAGAGCGGGGAGAGGTGGATGTACCTAATGCTTGACCTGCCCTTTTAGATTTCATGATACTTTTTGTTGCATGCTTGCAGTTTTTTTCTTTCATAGAGCATCTTAGTTAATGAGTTGTGAGTTAAATTAGAGATGTGTAGTTGTTGGCAGTGACAATTTAAAAAAAAAAAACAACCCAATTTCAAAATTTTTTATATTAGAGATTCAACAATGTAAAAATTTTATAAGAAAATATGAAACTCAAGAATAATGAAGGAATAATAAAAATCCCAAACAATTTTACTTATATTTTTTGGTGATGGGGTTAATGTGTGTAAAAAACAAAAACAAAAAAAAAAACGTAACTGATTTTCGGTGATTGACAGGAAGCCTGGCTGCCACCATGTGCTGAACTCGGCTCGATAAACTCAAAATTGAAAATAAAGTCTCTGGTGTTTTCTGTGATGGATGAAGTTTTTCTGTGGATGTAGTTGCCCTGGTTGCACTGTTAGAATCTGCACCGTTAGTCCTCTGAATCCCCCTAAATTATTTGCTCATCTATTTAAAGTGCTTTAATCAATTTGTGCACTTTGCACTGTGGCATTTGGGTTTACAGTAAAATGAAGCCGCTGTGCTTCCCCCAGCAATTAATTTAGTGCATAATTCAATGTTTCTAGATAATTAAGAAGAGTCTACCTGCAACATCTAGCGACAAGCGGCTACTGTTAAGCTGATTTAGCAAAATTGGTGGCCAAATTTAAAACAAAGATTGCATTGTTAGACTGTAAGGATATGATGGAAGCTCTTTTTTTTTTCTTTTATTAATAAAAATAAACTATTGGTTAGTTTTCGACCACAACCACACTTCACTCTTTAATGTTCTCGTGCCTTTTCTTTCAGTTCCGCCTCGCCTCACGGGCACCGCGTTTTCTTTCAGGTCCGCCTTTTCTCACACACAAGGCGCACCGCACGAAAGGGCGCACCGCTCATTTTGAAGAAAATCTAAGACGTTTATATGCGCCTTATAGTCGTGAAATTTCGGTATTAGAATCGTTATTATAACAAATGTGTCATTTGTAGCTGACAAGATTAATGAAAACATTGACTTTTATACTAATTTACTTCTAACACTTGTTGAGCTCGATTGATAATTGTCTACAGCCAATGAGGATGCAGAAAAAAAGCATGAGCAACTGGAACTTTTAAAAAAAAGACAAAAAACTCCAAGGTTGCAAAAATTCAATTCTGTTTTAGCAAGAGACCGGTATTTACATATAAGAGCTTCTCAATGCACACACCCTTCACTTTTTAAAGATTATGTCTCAAAACTCAAATATTTTTGCGGTGACCTTGTAATTCTGTGTTGCACATTTGAAACTAAGGTTGCTACTGAGTTATTTCTATTTCATATTTCACTGATAACTTTGTTGCATGTACATTGTGATGACAAAGTATTTTAATTTGGAGAGAAAATATCCCCACCCATATAAAAAAATCACCACTTATTACAAGCCTCTAAAAAGCAAAGAACAGTGTAATATGCCAAATTTTCTGGCAGTATTTGTTCATTATTTTTGGCAGAAATCTAGTACTACAGAAAGAATTCAACACGGTATCTGTGAGGTGGAGAAATGATGAGTGCCTTTAAATCAAAACGCATCAAAATGGCCAGAAACATGAGGGCTTATCCTTTCTTTTTTTTTTTTTTTTTGTGCAAGAAACCTATTTTTTCCCCCGACTTTTTATTTAATCAACAGCAGTAGCTGATCGGTTTTCTTTGTTCAGTCCCCAAACTTTAATCTGCTTTATCCTCTTCGTTCTGTTCAGTCTCTAGCATGTTGTTTTTTTTAATTTTTTATTATCAAATGAAGCTTTTCAGAGATCAGGTGGTGTGATAAATACAGGATTTAGTGCCTTAACAGCATAGTAATTATTACATGCCCATTATGTGAGGGTGATGAATTTTTTTTTTTAGTGGGAGCTGCTTTGCTTTTCACCTGTTCTGCTTGCTGGCAGTTAAACATTGACAGGGTTGAGTTATGATGTGCCCAAAGTCGAGTTTAGCTTCATTCCAGAACTCAGACTGTAAAGTATTAATGATACTTGCTCCCTCATCGTAAACCTGCAAAGCATGGTCAGACTTCACTTTTCACGCTTTCTTGTAGCTGTTTAATTCGATTGCATGTCGAAGAGACTGTTGTATCTATAGCTAATTCATTAACTACAGCTGGATTTAGTGGTACGAGACAGTTTAGAAGAAAACTTTTTTCAACCACCAAGTTGTCAGTTAAAGCTCAACATGCTTTTGATGTTCTCTAAGTCCAAAGATGATCTCGTGTTGGACAAAGTTTTTAACACAGTTTCTGTTTTATAGTTTTGTTATGCATTTTGTTGTTTCTGAACTCATTGTGATGAAATTAAAAGCTTGTATGCTTGATTTGATGAAAACCTTAATGCAAAAACATCAGTTCATGAAGCATTTTCTTTATTTACCAAGTCTAATTGCATAAAGCATTGAACAACATAAAGTTAGTCTTAATGACAAAAACACTAATATATAATGTCAATAAATCTGAAAACAATCTATAGAAAATACAAGTGGCTGACCGTGCATTTCACACCTCGCCTTTCAATTGGACTCCATCTGCATCAATCAGTCTTTCAATAACTATTTAATGGTTATATAACTATTCTAGCTCAAAGTCTGGTTGTTTGAAGCAAACTTTTAATTGCTGTTAACTTTGTATATAGAGAGAGACTGTAGGGCTTGCAAAATTTTGAAGGTCCTCATGGAAGTGCCACTGATTTTAGGCTCTCTGCCAAAAATGTTGCCTGAAATGTGATTGGTCTAATGCAAACACATTTGACCAATGGCTGCAAGCAGCACGGCCATTGGAAAAGCCATAAAAGACAATTGACAGATTATTTGGAAATATTTTATAAAAATTACTTGCCTAAATATAGTTTTTAATTCCGACATTTTTAGGCCAGCTGAGAAGGCTTTGAATGTGTTTAGGATTTGTTACTTTAAAATACCCCACGAGCTCATTTTGCTTCAGGACTCGTGTCACTCAGCATGAATGAACAATCACTCTCATCAGGGTGCTTCAATGCTTTTTAAAGAAACCCTGCAACGCTTGTTTGTGCTTTTGATGGTCCCACACAACCATAAAACTGATTTAACACACTTAACATGTGTAGCAGTGTTTCTTTTTGTGTTTGAAGCAAGCTATTCAGTAGTTCCTGTGTGTGTATTCAGTTGGGTATTACTCTAATCTGACGGAGCTGATCCTGCCATATTATGTTTATATTGTTGTGGTTGACTTGAAATGGATTTTAATGGTTTTTAATTGTGAATAGATAGCATGGTTGTGTTAAATGATTTTTTGATTAAGTAAATATTTTTGTGTAATATTGAATAGAGAAGAGTTTTGTTCCACTATTTAAATTTCTTTACTTTTTCCTTTTTTTTAGATCTCAAAGAATTTTTTTCTCATTGTTTGCATTGTCTCATGTCTGTTTTTATAGAGACTAATTGTTTTTTCCCTTCTCTTCCAGTGTTATCCAGACACCATTACCTCTGCCCATAGACAAGGTAAGAGCAGAAGTGTCTGTTGTTGGTTGTATTATTTGTCCCACATGATCATGTACAGCGACACATGCAGTTTTGTTTGTGTGGTTGTTTCGGTCAACTGCAATACACTGTTATTTGCAGACTCAGGAACAGTCAGCTGATGCAGGAATTGATGCGAGTTTGTACAATAGATAAGCTCCAATGTTTTCAAAGAATCACACTCATTTTTTCTGGATTAAGTTGGGTTCTTTGTGGTCTTTCATCTGATAATATGATTGTTCAGCAAAGTTCAAACTTTTTTGAAGATTTGTCTGTTTTTTTAGTGGAAACAAGACAATCTCTTATTATCAGGAACAGTTATAATTTATAAAAATTATTTATCTTTTACTCAGCAATCTGTTGACAAGAAGTAAAAATTAAATAGCAATAAATATTTTTTAGTTTAGTCTCCAACAGTAACAGATGCTTCTCTACCACAATTACAATTTTGAAATTTCCCAACAGAATAAATAAAGTGAAACTTATCACAATATTTTAAAAAAGCTTGTTCTCAAGGTCAACATTTAGCAGAGCTGCACTTCTCTAAAAAGTTCTAACCTTAGTTAGTAGTACCTGCTGCCTTCTGCTTCATCCGGAACTTGGTTGCAGAGGCAACAGCTCATGTTCCAGCCACCTGCTCTAGCTCACCTGGAAGGATCCCGAGGCATTCCTTGGCCAGCTGCAAAACAGTCTCTCCAGCGGGTCGTGAGTCTGCTTCGGGGTCTTCTCCCAGTGGGGTTTCCTTTCCCTATGGTCTCTCCAGTGGGTCCCGAGTCTGCTTCTGGGTCCTGGAATACCTCGCCTGCGACTCGTCTGGGAGGAATCCTAATGTGAACCACTCTTTCTTTACCACAGCATATCAATGCAGTATCCAAGTTATCAAAACAAAAGGTAGCAAAAATATTCCTTAGAAAGTCAGGAGGCAGTCACTATTAAACTTTATTTTTCTCACTAAAAGACAATTAGATTTTAACTCGTTCTACAATAATCTTCCTACATTTTTCTCTGATAACTTTCTCTTGTATTTTTTTGTTGTTGCTGAACCAGCCACCACACCACGCCTGCTGTGTTTGTTTCTGTTTGCTAGCATGTGATGTGTGAAGGAAACTCAGCTGCATTGTCAGCTGGTGTCCTGGAAGATGAAGATGTACACTGCTGTTTCTTAGCCTGAAGGGCACTACTAGGCAGCAACTGTTTCAGAATTGAACACCACAGTTTTCATTGTGTCATTAAACATGATTAAATAGAGAGTTTGTAGATTCTATAGTATATATCCACTACAACATTGGCACCGGTCCAGTCTGCACCCTCAGCATGTCTTCCTCAAGCCTCTACATCAGACCTCCCTAGGCATTTGTCAGTCAGCAAACCCCAGAGTATCAGGTGAGAAGAGAAATGCAGAAGATCAAGACCAGGAAAGCTTCAAACTGGGCCTACTGCAGTTCCCTTAGTGACCTGTCTTTGGATTAGATAATACTGTCTTGTGCACAAATCAAGCTGCAGCTTAATGACCCTGGAAGTGCTCTGAGAGTCTTGGTTTTTTTTTTTTTTTTTTACTTCTCCAGTGCTTTCAACACCAATCACTCCAATGTCACAAAGACAAAAGAGATCGTGTTTAAAATCCAAAAAAAGGCCAATCTGACCCCACCAATGGACATTCAGGACCTTGACATTGAAAGGGTGGATATCTACTAATACCTGGGTGTTCACTTTAAAAATTAACTGGACTGGTCAGAAAACATTCTTGTCCTATACAAGAAGCACCAAAGTCACCTCCCCCCAATGAGGAGATGGGTGCAAGACACTACTAAAGATCTTTTATGACACCATTAACATTGTTGAATCAAAAACATTTTATGGAGTGGTCTGCTGGTGTGGAGGAATAACTGAGAGGGACAAGTGGAAAGTGGACATACTGGTCAAGAAGACTTGTTCTGTCCTGGGCTGTTCTTTGGATTCAGTAAAAACCTATACAGTCTTCAATAGGTCAGATGGGGATGCTGATCAAGCTGCACAAGACATTTAACAACCCCTCCCATCCTCTCATACAAAATAGCTCGTTCAGTGAGTGATTGCTGCATCCTCTGTGTAAAAATGAGCGCGACAGGTGCTCTTGTACTGTCAGTGGTCAGACAAGAAGACTTAATGTTTTAACAATTTAATAATTTATCTTAAACTTTTAATTGTTAGAGTTTTGTTACAAATCTATTTTCCTCTGGGGATTAATAAAGTCAATCTCATTCTCAAAAACCCCTCCAGGTTCTGCAGGATGATACTCAAACATAATTGTTTTTTTTATATATATATATATCCCATTGACTATGTTGCTGTTTGAATTTCTCGTTCAATGGATTTATAAAAATAGGAACCCGGCTTTCTTTGAATACAAAAAAAGCAACAGTTTTTTTTTAATAGTAATTGAAATGTAACCATTTAGCTGCTTGTTGACTAACAAAATCTTAATGGTTTTACAAGGTGTCTGAATAGTGGGATTTCATAGGCAGAAGTTATACATATATTGTGATACGTTATTCATTCCAAATTAGGATTTGTTAAAAAAAAAAAAAGATGAGGGAGATTCTCATTATACTAGATGCCTAGTATAATGACATCTAGTATAATGATCTCAAGTGCACAAACTTTCCAAATTCAACTTTTCAAAATAAACCCTGTTTTGGAAACATACTTTATGCTTTATACTTTATGTTAACTAACCCATCATACAATACGGTTGGTTTAGTTTAGTTCAAGGACAAGTTGTTTTATGTGTGTGTACTGTAACACAGTGCCACATTCCTCTGCTGACTCACCCTGTCCAATGTGTGAACAGCAGAAAGAAACTCTGTGTAACCCATCTGAGGAATGTAAGCTGATGTGAGTGAGAAGCTGTGATTAGATTTGAACCACTTCTCTAATATAATTACCTGCCCTACATGGCCTTCACCCCTCTCAGAAGGCACACACTGACTGATCTACACTCATAAATGTACACAGGATGACAGCTGGTCTTAAAATAGAAATAAAAACAAAATTTTCTTTTACAATGTGCAGAGTCAGTACTCAGAAAGCATTGTTTATTAACAGCTCTGATGGAAAAAGACTCTAGTCATGATGCAGCTGGTTGGGAAACATTGCAATAAATCAGAGATGTAAAACCTTACTGCTGAATGTGTCATATAGAACATAGACAACCGTGTTGAAGGGCAGTACAACATGAACCTCCAATTTAGATGTGAAAATTGTTTTTCTGGGGTCATCACAGCGTCAGTTTCTTCCATCTAATCCTGTCTCCTGCATCCTCTTTGGTCACACCAACTATCTTCATGTGCTCTTTCACTGCATCCACAAACTTTTCGTTGGTCTTCCTCTAGGCCCCTTGCCTGGTGGTTCCAAGTCCAGCATACTTCTAGTGATGTACTCTTTCTCTCTCTCCTCTGCACATGTTCAAACCATCTCAGTCTGGCTTCTCTTTATCTTTCTCTATCTTTTCTGATATTCTTGTTCACTACATTAGAAAAGCAGAAGGCAATAAATATTTTTGTTTGTGATATTTGGCAAACCAGAAAATTAGATTGCATCATAACTCACTGGCTCCTTGATGGACCATTGCTGCTTTTGTTAGCTGTCGATCAGCCTAATTTAATTGTGTTCTTTGAACTACAACAGTTGTTTTTAATATCACCTTGGATGCCTATCCTAGGTTGGTCCCTAGCAAGATCCTAAGCTGGTAAATCTAAATACAACTCTTTCTGGCAAATTCAGTTTTGGTCCATTTTTTTATACACAAATTGGAACTGTTTTTGGCGGTGGTGAATTTGTTTGGGAGACATTAATTAAACCATCAGGCAGAATTCTAATTTAATCATTTCAGTCAGTCATTATTGTGAGATACTGTAGTTTATTTGGTAAGAATGGGGATTGAGGCCATTTTATCAATAATACTTCTACCCTAATCAATACTGCTTTTCGATCCTGTATGTTAATCAGTACTTTTCTGATAAAATAGTGAGACAATAAAACCTATCCATTTAAACCTTATAGGTTAAAACCATTTAGAAATCTCAAGTTAAAGCCCAGTAACACTCTCCTATGACGCCTGAATGAAAGAATTTCTCTCTTAAACGGTTTAGAAATAAATTATTTAATTAATTTTCAAGAGAATTCACAAACAACTTAGATTTTATTTCCATATTCTAGTATTTTTAATTCGTTATTTTATGTAATTTATTCTTTTCTTTTATTTTAAATACACTTATTTTTAATGAACAGCGCTTTAGTTTTGTACCACGTGGTTATGCGAGCTCTAGCATACGTACTTTTTGAAACGACAGCGCCACGCGGTCTCAAATGATGAGTCATTTAAAGGTAGATTAAAACAAATTGGTTTGTTATGTGTACTGTGCTGTGCGAACGCGCAATATTTTCGGAATTCTTCGAGCGCTGCAATAACACGCACTGTGTTTGCGCTGCGTACAATCCGCTTCATCTTCTTGCTGTAATGACGTCGCTGTTGGTACGCCATTACTCCAGTACTGCTGCTATTTAGTATCGCTAATGTTGAAAGTTTACGATTATTATAGCCTACGTAGAGTTACTTGATTAAAGTCACTCCAATCGTGTGAAAATTTGCAATCACGGTAGCGATGTCAAACGGTACCGGTCTCTGATTCTATCCTTTTGGGTTGGGGTCTAGGCCAGGCCTAAACTGGCCTCCAAACCAGGCCTACACCTCCTAGGATGGGTTCTTTTACTGTGGAGGAGCAGCAGATTGAATTTTATACCCTACAGATGGTAAATTAAGAATGTCATGAAGAGAGGACCTTAGTGAATTAATTGCTGTACTTCCATTTATATTCAAATTTCAAAAAGTCTCCGTGTCTTTTAAAGTATTTGGCAGATGTTTTTAGACCCAAATTCGAACTGATTTTAACGGTGCTGAATTTGTTTGTGGAAAATGAATTGAACAATTGAATTGAATCATTTTTAAATGTTGAAATATTAAATGATTAAGGATTATTAATTTCAAAGATGGCTTTTATGCCAATTTTAGCTCAATGTTAATGTGTTGTGAATATATGTATGTTTTAAGTTATAAATAAAATATATAAGTCTTATATCTCATTCGTGAATACCGTAGCAGATGTGACATTTTCATTTGTTCATATTAAGGACACATTCGTTATCCTTTTACAATAGCTGATAATCTTGTTGATTTTTGTTTGTTGTGTGTTTATGTTTCCTAGGTTGCCGCCAATACTCCTAGTATGTATTCTCAGGAACTGTTCCAGCTCTCCCAGTATTTACAGGTACTGTATTGACACCTAGTGGTAGATACTAGGTACTGACACCTAAATGAGCAAATTACCAGCACTTTTTAAAATGATAAATATAACTGTTAATCATTAAACCTCTGTGAGACATAAATCATAAAGATTTTTTTGTAAACACTTCAAAACTAACAAAAAAATGTAGGTAGATGATAGAAAACGAGTCGTGTTAAACCATTTTTTTCATCTTTGTTTTGCAGGAGGCCTTGCATCGAGAGCAGATGCTGGAGCAGAAATTAGCCACTCTGCAGCGTCTCTTAACGACTACTCAGGAGGCCTCGGAGAGCAGCTGGCAGGTCAGGAATACAACGTTCACTCTTTATTCTTACTCTGCAGTAGACTGTACCTTCTGAGGTCTTTATTTACCATTGAAAAGCCATAATGTGGCCATAGTGGGTTGTGTTAAAATGACTTTCTTGCCTCTAATTTAAATCTAAAAATCATTTGTCGTTTTGTTTTTTCATATTAGTTTTTTGTTTGTTAAACATTTTGTTTCTGAATCAGGCTCTGATTGATGAGGACCGACTCCTCTCGAGACTGGAGGTGATGGGCAGTCAGTTACAGGCATACTCTAAGGTGAACTTCTAACTCCGTCTAAATAAATTATACACATGAGCCTAACTTACTAGTTAAATATGATCAAACTTTTTTCCCCCCAGTCCCAGACAGAAGAAGGCATCCGTAAGGAGCTATTGGCTCTCCAGGAGGACAAACACAACTACGAGACAACAGCAAAGGAGTCATTGAGGAGAGTTCTGCAGGAGAAGATTGAGGTGGTCAGGAAGTTGTCTGAGGTGGAGGTAAGGAGCATAGTGGAAGTTTTTTTTAAAGACACATGGTTGTGTCTTTGTGAAGCATGTATTGATTAATGTTCTCTGCTGTGCTTCAGCGTTCACTCAGTAACACAGAGGATGAATGCACCCACCTGAAGGAGATGTCTGAGAGGAGTCAGGAGGAGCTGAGGGAGTTGGCCAACAAGTATAACGCAGCGGTCAATGAGATCAAAGAGCTCACTGATAAAATTAAGGTTCCTGAGATTTTTTAACTTCACCATTACTTTGAAATAAAAACATGTCCTCACCTTTGTCTATTTTCTTGTTTTAATTGCACTCTGCAGGAACCAGGAACATTTTATTTGCTGCTCATCACCCTTTTGTCGTTTTCTTTTCTCCAGACAGCAGAGGGTCGGCAAGAGGAGCTGACTCAGCGAGGAGCATCCGAGAAAAAAGAGTTGGAGATGAGGATTGAAGAGATGGAGGAGAAGGAGCAGGTTCTCCAGGCTCGCATCGAAGCTCTCCAGGCTGACAATGACTTCACCAACGAGAGGCTTACTGCTCTACAAGGTACAAGCACAGCTTATTCAGCATTTTTCCTTCACTCACTAAGCTTTTTTTGACCACCTTGGCGTTAAATTGTTTATCTTTATGGCGTCACAGCAAAATATTGCACATATGTGTTCATTCACAATTTAACGGCAACATGAGATTCGACTCTAGCTTCCTGCTCAGCCCAAGAATTGACACGATTACTGATAAAAGAGCAGTGGGAATCAGCTGGGGAGTTACTGTGAGTAAACTCTCCTCTCTGCTGTGGTTATTTACAGCGCGGTTAGAACAGCTACAAGAAAAAAGCATTAAAGAAAACAACAGTCTTGGTGAGTCCATGCATCCCCAGTCTGTTCTGGGACATGCCTTTCCTCTGCTACTCTGCTGTGTGGCTACTAACACTTCACTTCCTCATTTCACACTGGTGATGCATGACTTCTTCCTGCATGGTGTCCATTTGTGTCACTCACTGTTGTCCGCTTCGATTGTATGCGTGTTTGCTTCATGTTTTCTGTTCACATCATGCCGACGGTGGTGTTGTCTGGGTGCTTTTTGGTGTCCTCTGGTCTCAAGGAAAAATAGATCCAGTTTCTCGATCAATCTGAGGATGAGTTTTTTTTCTTGATTAAGATTTTTCTTGATTAAATATTTTTAATCTAACTTAAATATAAATTACTGTATCTAAGCAATCATATCATAAGCAACCAGGAATCTTGCTTTGGTTTGCCATTTAAACAGACAACATACACCTATTTACTTAATAGGAAAAAACAGAAACTTCTTAAACATTTTATAGACTAAAAACATCCCCCCGAGATTCGAACACAGCAAGTAAACCTCTTTACTAAACAGCAACATGCTTTAAATAAAATATTATTTAAAAGATTGTGGCTGATATTATTAGTGTATTACCAACTTCTGAAATGCTTTATTTAATGCATGAAAAAAAATCTAAACTCAGGTTTTAAAGAAAAAATTAATAGAGTTTTACATTAAATTTAAAAAACTGTTAATGATCAACATGTTTTTAAAATCAAAATGCTTCGCACGTCTAATTAAACTTAATTAGGTACATACTAACTTTCTTTATGGTCAATATAAGTTCATTTAATTTACTTTGATGAGATGCTATTTTAAAAGAATGAGCCCTTTTTTAAAGCTGGGTCTACTGGCTAAAAGTATTTTTTAATATTGGTAATTTTTTCTGAAATGCACAGAATTTATAATCATTCAAACTAGCTTAGTTTTTTCCCTGTTGAACAAAAAATCAGAGCTGCCATTTTCGTTTTTCTCTCTTTTTTTTTCCTTTCTGAGAATTGCATACATATTTTCTTATAAATTAGACATTGACCTGAGATTTTAATAGGGTTTAGTTGAGTGGATTCAAAAGTGCATCCTCAACATTAACTTTTAATGAAGGTTATAATAAGTTATTTAGTTTATATCGAAGTTTTAAATAATTCAAAGAATAACCCTTGAAATGCATCGGGTTCACACCATGTTGATGTTTTGTTGAGCTAAATATAATAATATATTCTTTAGTTTGCACTCTTTTTTTAAAATCAGCCAGACCAGCCGTGCATTCACACTTACTAACGATCTCGATCTCTACATAACGACACACCAAGTGGCCACAAAGAAATGGGACGAAAGTCCATTCGGTGAATTCGCGAGCATAGTTTGAGTTAACAGCCTGTAAAGAGACAACATCATGCTTAGTTTCAGCAAGTTTTTTTCCTTTTAAATTTTAAATTACGGTTTAATCTTTTTTTTTTTTTTTTTTACTAAGAAGTTTTTCTAAGTTTTCTGAGAACAGCTGTGTGGTGTTACCTGCTGTTTTAGCTGTGAGCATTAATGAGCCTGAACCATTTGAGGTGTCCTCTGAGCAGTGTACACATTTTTCTAACTACTTGGGTATGATTATTTCTCACCTGATGGTTCTCTAAACTGGGATTTGATGTGTTATCTGGTTTGTTTCCACGGATTTCAAACTTGTTTGCCGCTTCTTCCTGTGGGAAAAAAAAGAAGCTTTTTGGGTTCTATCACTGTTCTTTCAGAGCTGCAGGTGATCAGCTCACTGCACTTTTCCACAGTAGCCACTATTTTGAAGGAGACTTCCATCATCTCTGCTCTGTGCATGTGTGTGGCTGCTGAAGTTTGGAAAACATGGTGTGTATCTGATCTGGTCACATGACAGATGTCGACATTGTCTCCCATGGACCAGTAGAAGAACCTGTGGAACAGAACCCGCAGACACCTGAAAGCCGGGAGGAAGAGGAGGATGAGGGGGATACAGACACCGATGATGGTGCAGTTGGTGAAGATGGAGATATTGATGGTAGTTTAATTATTATAATAATAAGTCTGATGTTTTGGGCCAGCGGGGGGAAGAAAATATACGTTTGTTGTACAAAACCTATCTTGTATCATTGCATCAAATTGTTCTTTAATTGAATCAATGCCCAAAAAGCATGTGCACATCTGAACACATTAATTGTCCATCAAATCAAAGCTCAAATTCCCATTTCCATAGTATTTTTAAGTGGATGAACTTCATTTTAAAATTCAAAAGCAAATAAAATACTAATTTAAATTGATTGTCAGTAAGTTATTAAATTCTTAATAAGTTAACTTATTTAAAGCATAGTGTTGATTTTTTTCTAATTTTATGCAAACAAACTGACAAGCCCATTAATGATACTTTAATTTCTGGATATAAAATTATATAATTCTAAAACAAATGCCTAAAAACTATCAAGAAGTTTAAAATCAGTTGGGAGAATTTCTACGGTGGCATTTATTCTTAAATTTATTTTTTCTTGCTGTGATTTTAATTTTCATTCGTTTCTGGATCACCTTTTCTTCCAAACTAGTCAGTCAGTCTGTCATCTTCTTATCCGTCTATCCCTTTTGCGGTTGCGGGGGTTGCCGGAGCACATCCCGGCTAATTTAAGGCGAAGGGCAGGGTACACCCCGAACAGGTTGCCAGTCTTCCAAACTAGTCATTTTCTTACTCAGATTAGCACCAGAGGCTTAGCCTTTGATATGTCGAACTGTAAGTGATCGTGCACCAAAATGATTCGCATTACACACAACATCAAAAATGTAGACTTTCTCTTGTAAAGGTAATGGTACACAAGATGAGAATTTGAAAAACTTTTTTTTTTAAAAATATTTATTTGATATTTAAATTGACATTAGGAGGTTTTTGTGGTGTTTGGACCTGTTACTCTGGATACTTGATGTACTAGTAGTGACTGTTTCTCTAAACTTCTAGTTTAGAGTACTAAATTTTAAAATTTTAAAAATAAAACTTTTATTTTTATTTTATATGTTTGCACACCTGTATCAAAACAAGTTCCTAGTCTCTGATATTTTTCACTGACATGGCAATAAAAGCATTCTGATTCTGATAAATCATTTTAACGTTATGTATAACGTATCTGGGCACAGTTTAAAGTTAGTTTTCTTTTGAGAAAATGGCTTTGTCCTATTTTTGTGGTCTTCATGTGTGAACTTTCTGAGGTGAATAGTTTTGACTTCTTTGCTTGACTAAAGGCCTATTGGGAGAATTATTTTTCTCTGCACCACTTAGGCTCCTGCGCACATTGTTGTGTCTCCACAGTCAGTGTGTGTGAACCTGTTTCTGTGGCTTTGAATTTTTCCTTGTCCATTTGGCGAGTGTCTATCTGCCCTTAAAATTTCATGTCTCTTCAATTTGTCTCGAGAGCTTAAGCTTTCTACTCGTATATAAATGTGTGTCTTTTCTCATTCATAATTTCCTCCTCGTGACTTCACTTGTCTTAAAACAACTGCACGTTTGGTTGTTACGTGCAGGACCAAGAAATTACTTGGAATCAAGTGCTCATAAACAAAGTTTGCTCATTTCTGGTCATTTTGTCCAGAACAAAAAGTCTTTTTTTAATTAAAGACAACAAAATTCTCACAATTTAATGGGAATAAGTTTAGTTTTTATTCTGTCAAAGTTGACGGCAAACATGTTTAGCTTAAGTTTGGACATTTTTGAGCAGGACAATCTGGATTCAATGAGCAGAATTTGTATAAAAAATGATGAAATACCAAGACAATCCCTGATAGTCGTCAAAATAATGCCAGTTTTCTGTGTTTCTATCAGACAATTGTCATGTCAACAACAGTGGTGGAGACTCTACTCGAATCCAACAGTTGATTGAATGTCCGCGTGAGTACAAATCATCCCTGCTGTGGACAGAAACACAGCTTCAACTTCTTGTTTCCCTTCTAACTTTCTTCAGGGAGCTTCCATTAAAAAAATTAAGAATGAAAAAACAAGTTACCATAAAAAACAACTTGATAAAAAAAAAAAAGAATCACAATTCTTTTTTTTACTTTTAAATGTAACCAAAAATTTAAATTCTAATTTATAACATCGATTCATTCAGGAATTTTGTTTGGATTAACCTTTTGGCTGAAATTTTATGGAGGATGAATGATCACTTCTAATATGACTTGTTTTTGCTTCGGGGTATCTATGGTTAAAATTGATCTTTCCACCATTACTTTTTTCCACTTCTCGTATAGATTTCATTATTATTTATTATTTACATCTTTTGTTCTTTTTTACATTTCTTTATGTTTTTTGTTGTTTTACTTTAACCTTTTTACGTAGGAGCAGTTTTTGGGTTGTTTTTTTTTTTGCTTTTGTAACTAAGAAAATATTTATTGTGTAAAAATTTATTTAATTGTGTTGTTTTTTCTAATTTTGACCACAAACAAACTTTTATAAAATGTTTTCCAAATTGTGCTGGTCTACAGCGGAGGCTTCATTTGTTGTTCTTTTTGATTCATTTATTGTCATTTCATTTTTTTTTTTTTTTTTTTATCATCATCTTCTTCTTCCAAAACCAACACTTTATAATCTTTCTGAACTATAAACATCTTTTTGGTTTTGTTTTTTTCACACTGGATGGTTACTCTCACAACTTGCACTAACTAATCCATAATCAAAGTGAGGTTGTGTAACTTTGCATGTTTGCTTTTTCATGTTTGACCAGAATGTTTCCCTAAGTTTGGTTCAAATAAATTCCGATGGCTGCAAGTCCAAAATAAGTGTTCAGAAAATAACCTGTCGACGTTTTACTTATTGTTTCCTTTTGTTTTGCTTTTCTGTTAACAGCTGTCAAACAGTTGAAGGAGACTGTAAGTTCTTCTATTCACAAACTGGCCAACTTTGATGGTAAGACTTCAGATAGAAATCAACATTTCACGTTTAGATCCTGAGCGGCTCCAATAAACATAACCAAATTTAATCTTTGAATTGCACAGAAGCTAAGAACATTATTAATAATGAACAAAGCGCCTGTTCTTCTTGGCCAAGATAATGACAGAATTGTTCTTTTAAAATCCAAATAGTTATCCTAGAGTGAATTAAAAAATGTTATGCATGCCTTTTTATTGCGGTGGGAATTAAAATTTCTTCTTAAACTAGAGATTTTGAGCTTTTTTAATTATGAAAGCCGTTTGTTGTTACTAAGAAGAGATTTAAAACACAAACCACGTTCTTATCTGTATGTTTATATTTTTTTTAGAAGTCATGGATGCCCACTTACAGAACAACCAGACAACAGAAGACAACCTGCTAGGAAGTCCTGATAGACTCAAAGGTAAAAGATCATCTAATGCAAAGTGTAAATGCGTGTTTAAGTATAAAATGCATGTGTATTTAAAATAAATTGTAAATAAAAATACCTCATTTTTACTTAAAAAAAAAGTATAGATTTAATGAAAGACAAGGTCAAACTGACTTCTTCTTGGTGTTTGTTCATAGGGAATCAGATGGACGCCAAAGAGTCGGACATGTCAGACACTCTAAGTCCAAGTAAAGACCGCAGCAGTGATGACACATCAGGTCAGAAAAATGTAGTTTCTTCTTTTTACCCAACCATTTGGTTCAATTTAAAATCTTACCATAAATCTGTATTTGATGGTAATTTTCTAGAAATCAGTCTAAAAGTGTAATTTATTATAAATGTGATTCTGAATTTTTGTTACTCTACTCTTAATCTAATGATCATCAGTTCACTGAAAATAAAGTTTAAAAAATAAATAAGAGAGAAGTTTTAATTTATTGTCAAATGCTTGTTAATTTCTACATTTTTCTTACTAGTTGCTTCACTAAACAGTGATAAATCTTTTTTCACACGTATTTTTTTTTTGTTTCAGATGGTAACATGGATGACCAGGAGCTTAATGAGCCCCAGAACAGAGTAGCTCTGCTCAAAAGTAACTATGAACATTTATATCTTTTTGATTGTTTATTGCACATAAAACAAACTCGGATATCAAGTCTTAATTAATTTTACGATACAACCAAGTGTCCACTAGGTGGAGTAATTCAATCAGCAGTAAATGTTTACATACATTCTATTTGTTTAATTTTGTAGTTTTTTTAAAATGAATTTGTAAATTAAGAAAAAGACATCAAATATTATAAATTATGAGATAGACTTGAAGTAAAATGTTACAATGCACCCTTTATGATTGTGTGCTTTCCAGCTGAGTTACAACGAGCAGGTCTTGAACCTGGAGACACTGAGCAAGTCATCCACCATCTCCACAGAGAGCTGCTGGAGGCTCAGGATTTAGCCAATACTGGCAAACAAAAATGCTTGGAGCTTCAAGGTAACTAGAAACTCTTTCCCACTGACATGTTCCATCTATAAAGGATACAGACGAAATGAATGAATGAATGAATGCAATGAAATATACTTTAATCATCCCTCAACGAGGAAATCTGTGTGCTGTGTTACACCGCAGCAGGCTGCCATGGCAGTGCCAATGGTGAGAGAAATGGGGGGTCAGGTGTCTTCCCCAAGGACACCTAGACATGAGCTCAGTGGGATTCGATCCTGCGAACTTATGGTTCGCAGGAGACGAACATTTTTCCACTGACCCATCGCCTCATATATATACTAAATAGACTATATTATCAGTGGAAACACCCTCATATTTTGTATGTTCAAAATACAACTACTTAATAACTAGATATTAAATGTATTCAATCAAGCAATCAATCAAAATGACTGTGTTTCTTCTGTAGCTCTGCTTGAAGAGGAGAGGAGGAATAACTCCAAGTTGACTGAAGAGTCCACCAAACAGATTCAGTACCTGCAGAGTAAGTAAAAACACACAGAGTAGCATCCTTTAGACATGTGCACACCGTAAGCTAAAGTCCTTTTCTTTGCATGTGCAGCTCAGCTTGGAAAGCTGCAGGCAGACATGGAGGCACTGAGGGAGCAGAGAGAAAGCACCATCTGCAACACCAGAGATGAACTCTACTCAGCCCAGGAGGAGGTAATGCACTCCTGAAATCGAGCAATTTTCTGTATTCACCTCATCCTGCTTTTGTAAAAAGGCTGCTTCTTAGCGATACATCTTTTAAGTTTTATTTGACTGTTTTATCTGTAATAACTTATACATTACTACTTTATCTTTGTTTCTATAAGGCACTTTAATTTAACTCTAAAGTAATTTTGCTTTACAAATTAACTTGCTTTGCTTACAAGATCCTTTGACATTTAACTGACAATGTCCCATCTTTGTCCCATGACTGACTCCAAATTTTTTATGGTTTCCTGCCAGATTCTCGTTCTACGACACGCTATGGAGTCGGCAAGCACAGATCGAGATCGTGAGATCATTGCTCTGCAGGCAGACCTCACTAATGTCCGCTCTGAGCTGGAGCACTGGCGAAGCACTGCTACCAAGTACGAAGAGGATATCAGGCGGCTGCAAGAGGCTTTTTCCCAGCAGCAAACGCAGCAGAGCACTGCCAACCAGCTGCAAGGTAAGCAGTCCGTGGATTTGAACTTCATCTAAATGTGCAGTTTTACTGATAACTGACCAATTTTAATGTGATTTTTTTTTTTTTTTTGCTGTCTATTTCAAATGTTTGTTTTTTTTTCTCAGTGGAGTATGTCACATTGCAGCAGCGATGTGTGGGTTTGCAGCAGGACTGTGACGGTCTGAGAGCTGAGCGTAAAGCTCTCACAGATAAACTGCAAAACCTGGAGGCTGAACTGAGCAGGTGTGTAAAACAGGGCAGATATTTTTGGTTAGTTTGATGCTTCCAAAAGCCTCTCAATGATTGTGTGCTGCACTTGTGCAAGAAAAATACTCATTAAAAAAGACATACTATTTGTCAGTCCTTGCTATTTTTTTAGCTTCATATAGTTGAGAATGAAATTAATTTTCCAACCAAGTTTTTTTCTAAAAGTTGCAACAAAATTTCATTTTAATTCAGACCAAAATCTTGTTTACTTATATTCAAACGAGCTTTTTTCACTAATTTTGAGCAAACATTAACTGTTAAGCTTATAAATTGAAAAACTCATTTTTGAACATCACCGTGGGTTTCACCATAAAATTGAAAGTGCTATAGGGCGCTCTTCAAAGTCTTACATTTTCTCAGAAATGTATGAGTGCCCTCTGGTGCGATGTGCTTGATGTGTTGTACAACTTCTGGAAAGAGGGTGTAGGAGAGGATAGTAAAGGGGGAAGTGTGAGCGTGAAAGATGTCGAACTCACCTTTATTAAGACTAGACGCAGAGCTGGGCAAAGTTACAATTCGAGAATGGATTGTAGATGCATGAGCTAACGTGTCAGATTATACTGTTCTTTGAGCTTTTGCAAAATTTGGGATTGTTCATGAGGAGCTGCACAGTAACAAGACGAACTGGCGTTTTGGATAGAAATCTAGCCCAACTGTTCGATTCAGATACAGAAGATGAGAACTTAATAAATTTCTGGATGCTGAGTGACATGACTGAAAAAAAACGAGTGCCTTGCTAAACACTTATATAAATCACAACTGAACACAAGATTTTTTTTTAAAAACACATCAGCATGCCCGTCAGCTCCTTTTGTTTTTTTTATGTGGAGAACTGAAAGGGTTTCTAAATTCAGGAATTAGGTTCAGCATCAAAAACAGGCGAAGAGGAGACTGATAAGAGGAAATGTGACATTTAGATGATTCAGCACAATCATTCTAAGTGTCTGACTGAACTTCTCTAAGGAGTCAGCAGGCTGTGGGGAGAAAAAAAACACCACCTCACATTCATCAACGATGATGACTCGGCAGGTTTTTATCTGAGCTTCAGATTTATTTCCATTTAACAGGCACCTTAAATTATCTTAAATTGATGTGCATTTAAAAATGTTCCTCTGTTTTACAAGTTAGATAAGAAGATTTATTCCAATGTAGTTTCTTTATTTCCGGCAGCACTTCACGGAATTTTGGATTTTCATTTGTTGCCACTTCAAATCATCACACTTAAATGAAATACACATTTGAATGCGTCAGTCTGTGTGCAATGAATACATATAAATGTACAAGTTACACCTTTTGACTGCAATTACTGGAATAAATCAAGTTTTTCAAAACATTCTAATTTACTAGCTTTTACCTGTAAGTACACTGATTGATGCTATGGAATATGTTTAGATAGAGATTTTCACTGACTGATGTTATTGAGGAATGTGTGTGTTTGTTTGTGTTTGTTTGCTTGCAGCACCAGAGAGAAAAGTCTTGTGTTAACAAATAGTCTGGAGTCTCTGGAGAAGAGGGAGGAGGTTTTGCAGGGCAAACTTGGTTCTCTGGAGAACCAGCACATACAAGATGCCAGCAGACTGAAGGATCAGCTGGACCAGGCCCAGGCCCGCACACATACACTGCAGAAAGAGGTACATGCACCGATGTAGACCTTCATTTACCTTCTGAAATGGTCTAAAAATATTCTTAAACAGCAGTGAGCTGAGTGTAGAAATGATTTAAAAGTGTTATGTGTGTGTGTGTGTTGCTATTCGTGCAGTACGAAGACACTCAGTCACAACTTCTGGACCTACGTCAGCGCTACGAGAAAACTGAACAGGAGAAGCTGAACATCCACAAAGAGCTGGAGCAGTGCAGGAGCAGTCTGAAGCTGCTGCAGGACAAAGGCAGCTCTGTAAGTGCATCCACACACACGTCTACACACTCAAACATGCAATTACGACACACACAAGCACATGTATCTTCAGAGATATTCATTTGGACACATACAACATTTATGCATGTACACACACAGAAAAATACTTCAAAGTACACGCACATACTGGTATACCCTCACATAAACAAATTGACTTGCACACATAGACATATGAGCACATATTTACTGTACTGTATGTATGAAAATGCTCTCATACAAATACTGTTTGCTGAACTTGTAACCGTTTGCTCACAGCTTGCTGTGTATTAACAGCAAATATGTTTGGATATTTCTTCATTCAGAACTGATAAATAACCTGTTTTTTTTTTAATCTCACAAAAGTCTAGATGTGTAAATCTCAGCGAGGCGGAGCAGCCTCTTCTCTTCTTTTCATATACATTTCCTATTTCATTTCTTTGTCGTCTACCTGGTCTCAGCTCTTCCTTCTCTTCACTGATCTGCAGGTTTTCTCTTTCCTTCAGCTTCATTTGAAGTATCTGGATTATGTTTCTGAACATGAAGTTTACAAAAAAAACACACCTGAATTAATATTACTTAACAAAACTTCAGTATATTTATCACATTGTTATATTTTCATTTTTCCACAACTTACGTCCTTTTACTTTCATACTTTTAATTTCACACTGCCTTGAAAAGTTGACGTAATATATTCTAGGAATTACTTTGCAGTCATTTCATAGATTTGAATCAAAACAAACATGTTTTGTTTTCAGATTTTCTTAAAGAACATAATTTACTAAGAAAAAAATAAAAATCAAACAAAATTTTTTTTTTTGGCCTTTGTCTCTTGAATCACCGGCTGATTTGCATTAAATCAGCGTCTGAGTTGAATGCCAGAGAAGAGTGATGCTGCTCGTTGGCGCCTATCGTGCTGTGTTGTAGAAATGCAGTTTCTGAATGTGTAGAAGTAGTTGTGTTGCATATAGAGCCTGCTTACAGGATACAACCCGCCTTTCCCTCTATCACCTTCTCTTTTTGGTTCCATCCTCTTCCCCTCCCGCCTCGCTGTAGCTGCTCCATCCTCCATGTTGGTTTTGGTTGATTTGCTGGCTGATTTTTTTTTTTTTTCCCCTCAACCCTTCTCTCTCCCTTGTGCCTCCCTCCCCTCTCCCTCCCTTCCTTCTAGCCATCCATATTGCAGCCTGTCCAAGCCATATTCATGGGCCTTGTCCTGGCTCTGCTCTACTGGTGTTTCGGCCAGTTGTGGTAGAAAGGTACACATCCACATGCGTTAGTCTGTCTCTGTCTATCACTGCTGCTTCCATCTGTCTGATCTGACCACAAATCTGTGAAATGAGTGTCCTGGTTCGTCAATGAATTCAGGGTTTTACTGTATTTACAACTTTAGATGGTCAGAACTTCTGTGACGTCGCCCCAGCTGGCTGGAATGATCGTACGCATGGCAAATTTTAAGAAAGGATTCTTTTTACAACAAAAATATTATACACACAAAAAGCTGAATTAGAAGCCAACTATTACTCTGAATAGATAAGTCCTGGAGAATTAAAACTTCTGATTTGTTTTGAGACTGAATTTTTACCCCAATTATTCCCATAATTTGTCGTTATAAACAAAAATGAATCAACACGTATGAACAAGTTGAGAGCTGAACTCTGAATGTTGATCATCAGGACAGTTTTCTTCACCGCAATCATCTGCATCACGGTGGTGTCTGGTTCTCATCTCCTGGTTTGAAATGCTCTACTGCATATCTGTGTGTGTGAGTGTGTGTGTCGGCTTCTGCTCTGTTTCAGCAAACACTAAACTCTCTGAAAGGAGTGAACCCAATGCCCATAAACTTTCAATTTAAAGCAATACCTCAAACATACAAAAGTCATAAATACATATTAGATTCATTTTATTCAGTTGGTCAGCTTAGAGCAATTTTTAAAGAGAAAAGAAAGAAAAAATAACATCTCAAAATGTTTACTGCTCTCGGTTTCATTTTTTTTACAGAACCTGTCAGTTTTAGAACAAAATAGAAAATGAAATATTTTCTTGATGTGTAAATTAAGGGAGCTAATGATTCAAACTTGCCTTGCAAGCATCAAACTTGCCTCGGTGAGGAAAAATTAAATGAAATATTGCTTCGCACAATATCATCAAAATGGCAATAAATTTACATTTAAATTTATAAATCAGAGAAAAACAGATGAAAACCCCATAAATTTATGGCAAAATATTTTATTCAATACGATTCAATTTGTACAGTCCAAAACCACAAAACAATTTTCTCAAATTTGCAGATTGAAGAAAAAAAAAAAGTAGAAAAAACAAAGATAAAAAATTTGCTTACAAAATCTTAGCAAATAGTGTATCTAAGAAAATGTAGAAACACAAAAAAGAAACCTCATGGGAACCCTGATCAAAGCGAGACGCCTCAGCAGCTAATGTGTCTTAAGATTGTTAATAAATATTAGCTTATTCTAATCTAAATGTGAAGTAAATCATTCTAAGCAATCTTTTTTTTTTTTTGCAAGATTCAGATTGAAATAAAATATTTTCGTTGTATACTGTTTAGTGTAGCTTTACTTTAATATTTAAACCTGTCATGAATAAAGTAAGAAATCCATTTCTATTTTAGTTTTCCAAATTTGTGAATAACAAATTTTGTTTTGAACTTAAGTCATATAAAAACTAACTTCACACTGAGATTAAAATGATATTTAGTATTTCCATAAAAATTTCTAATGAATTGAATTGAATTTAAATTTGAGGTTAAATTCAGCTGAAATTTTAAATGTCTAATGGGTTAAACTATGAACAAGTTCATTGGACAAAATTTAAGTTGGAATCCATTATCATCTCCAGAGCTGCTCCAACATTCATCTCATTCTCATTTCTCTGTGGGTTTTTTATTTAATGCTTGGTTTTCTTCTTCTTTTTTACCGCAGGGTTATATGTTGCAATAAATTTTTCCATCTTTTTTTTGTTTTAATCTGTTTTTGTCAGTTAATCACAGATTGTTTACGTGTAGCATGCATCTTTGTTTATCACAACCACTGGTGTTTGTCTTTATTTTTCTAGTTTTTGCTTATAAAATTGCTCATTTTCTTGTTTTTTTTTTTAAACTGCTGTATTTGTCATATGTTGGGGTTTTTTTTCAGAAAAAAGGTTTGTGTTTTGATTTTTTTAAGATTTTCTTTTCTCCTTCTTTTGAAAAGTTTTTCCACTTTATTCCACTTTATTTTTACTTTTAGAAGAAAACTAGTTATTTTACTATTAATCCCAAACAAAATTATACAAAGTTAATTTAATCTCGGGAATAGTTTTTATTCTTAAATAATAATTTAATCTGCATTAGCTTCCCAACGTTCATCCCCTTAATATTACATTTTTTTAAAATATTTTGATGTATGATGTGTGTAAAATGTTGCATGCCTCCTGGAGTAGTGCATCTGTTTTGTGTTTAAATAAAAGACCAGCTAACTCTGAATGAAAAGCTAAAGCAGACCTGAACTGTCCGTGACCGTTTGTCTGCATGATAAATTACATGGAATATGAGGAAGTGAAGAAAGATTCTTATTAGAAACTAAAAAAAAAAAACCCAACAAAGAACTGGATCCTGACCGATGGATCTTCTCACTGGGAAGGAAATCCAAATAAAACCATTTTTTCCTCTTAGTGAAACAAAATAAGTATTTATTAGTTGTTATTCTACTTGAACCAGTGCCTCTCGTTACGAGCTTTTACCTCCAAACTTCCGTCTAAGAAATCGGCTGCAAACATCTGTTACTATTTTAATCCAATCCACGTGCAACAAGCAGGCAGACGTTACAAATTTAATTGAAATAAAAGATTTATGATCCAACCCAGTTAAATAAAATTACATTAAAAATGTGAGTTTTTAAATTTTCTCATATTGAAGTGTTTTCATTTTAATGAGCAGAAAAATCTATTCTGCTCCGTCATTCGGGAGGAGCTCTGAGTAGAACCATTACTTCTCAGAGTTGAAGGAAGCCACATGGGGGTGGTTCGGGTGATGTATGCTTCGTTGGTGATGTATTTTGGGCACGTCCCACCGGGAGGAGACCCACAGGCAGATTCCAGACCTGCTGGAGAGACTGACTCACAGCTGGGCAGGGAACGCCTCGAGATCCTCCCGGGTGAGCTGGAGGAAACAGCCTGGGTTTCCTGTCTGAGATTGAGGGCTTAAGCCTCATAGCTTAAAACTGGCCCGCTAAAGGTCTTAATGGCGTCCGCGGGTAGGAATTCATTAATGTAAAAATTAAATATAAAACAAAGCAAATTTATCAATATTTGTTTATATTATCAATCTTCCTACGAGGTTCCCAAATTTTATTGAATCATATTTATTACCAGTATAATTAATTTTCTTAAAATAAAAAAAACTTTTTACCATCTAAAAACCGAGTTTTATTTTAAAAAAAAGGGTATTACGTAGTTCTACCCATCCTGAGACTCAAATGAGTTCTAAAGCATTCTTTTTACTTAAATGGTGTTGTACTCTCTAATGCACATACTTTTTTTAAAATGAAATTACCATAATTCCCACAATTTTCTGTCTATTGCTCTCCAAATCTTTTTTTTTTTTTTTAAAGCAATCAGAAATAGTCTTCTCTGGATCCACATTGTTCCAGTTTGAAGGCTGAGATTTCTGCATCCAAACTAATTACGTCTCTGTTTGTGTGTGTGTGTGTGTATGTGTTGTCTTGGACAGAGCGGCTGGAGCCCCTGGATGCCGGTCATCGCAGTGATGGTCGCCGTGACGGCAGCCGTCCTCTACCCCAACCTCTCCAAAAGCAGCTCTACTTAGGACACACACAACACACACGCGCTGTGAGGAGAGCATCACTGCTTTACTTGTACAAAGTGTAATTGTATATAATTGTAGAGGGAATTTACAGGTTGCGGTTTCTACGAAGACTCAGATGCTTTTTAGTTTATTTTAAGTTTTTTTTTCCCCAGAGAGAGTTACATTGTTTTTATTCTAGTTTCTCTCTCTGTCTCACTTGTGGTGGGGGCTTTTTTTTTTTCGGTAATGAAGCTTTTTCAGCAGGCAGAACTTCCTCACGTTAAATATAAAAATAAATTTAAAAAATATGCCTGACGTGAACTTCACGTGTGAGAACTAACAGGAGCAGCCAGTAGGTGGCGTATAGATGCCACTGTCTGGCAAAACAGTCGCACATTCACCTTTAATTTAACTAAACCTGTCTAATAAGCTCCTTCCTTTAGTTTCTGATGTTTTATATTCATATAAGTTTATGTGGAGTTTCTACATTTTGGTTGGTTTATGTCAAAAAACACATTTCTTCCCTGAATGTAACAAATGTTGTTTAATCAGTCAACTTGAAGATGAGTCATCTGAAGTGGAATTCTAGTTGTAGCATCTTGTTTAGGTGTTTATGAGACTACAAATGAAGCACAAAAGAGTGAAGAAATGTGTGTCCGTTCATCTCCGTCAGTATTCTAGTTCCACCTACGTCACAACGATAGTTTAAGGAAGTCCTGCTCTGCTCGGATTTGCTTTTAGTCAGCCATGTTGGCTTTCCAACATGGCCTTTCCTTCCTGTGGTGTTTTCTTCTTCTTTTTTTTTGTTCTATTTGTTGGGTGGAGTTCAAGGTCAGAGTTGAAACTTGAAGCCAAATTATCAAAATAAATCTAAATTTATTTTCTTTTTTTAAAAAAACTTTTCTCTTTTCATTTTGGGGGAGGGCACAGAACGGGGTCTAAGTGCCTCTGATGTAACTAACAAACACAGTCTCAGCAGACAAACACACACTTTGTTGGGTTGACACACACACCACTGGAGGCCTGAGAGTGTTTAACGTGACGACAGTAAAAAAAAAAAAAAAAAATCCATGTTTTAATGTTCCAGAGCTGCCGACCACACACACAGATTGGATCTAATTTTATGTTCTCATTGGTAAATCTTCCTAAAAACATCAGCCGTTACTTTAAAAAATAATATGAATCTTGTCAAGTGTCTACAGCCACAAAAAAAAAAGTTAATAATTCCCTCCGAGAACCAGAACAAAGCATTTCACCTGGAAAATAAATGATGAATGAAAATAGATATTAGATACAGATATGTGTTCCAGAGCAGCTGACTGATTACTCATGAAGCTTGTCAACGGGGCTGAGAGGGGTAACAGTAATCATTAGACCTTCACCCCATTCATGCAATGTGGAGGACACTTCAGACATCTTTGACTATGTATGTAGATGTAAATCTCCAGTTAATAATATGCATAGTATAAATTATATTTTGTGGGCGGAGCCAGATTGAAGACCAACTTTTTACCAGTTGAAAGCACATTTTCTGATTTGGACATGTTAAATATGGGTAAGTCACTTTAGCATTTTCTAGGTAGTGTTAAAAGACATGCAAACTAAAAACATCCCACATGCCTGCTGATTCAATTCCAACAGATCTTCCTCTGCTTTAGTACATGAATACCAATGTTTTTTGTTATTTCAGTTCAGTTTTAAGTCTTCCATTTTTGTTGCATTCATTTCTCATGTTTGGGTTTTTTTTTTCCCTTGTCTTTTTTGCTCATGACTAGTCTCAACCAGCATGTAGAAAGCTCTGAGAATAACCAGTGTGGTCATATCTGTTCTGTCTGATGCACATCAGGCCTCCTGGAAAATGTTTAACAGATAAATTACAATGTGTGTGTAAGCGAACAGGTGTGTGTTGGTTTACTTTGGACTCCTGAGTAGCGTTTGTCATCGTCTGTGTACTCCGTCTTGTCTCTGTGTTTCAAAGAAAAAAAAATATTAAACGACAGCGAACAAATATTCCTGATGTTTTAAAGAGAAAAACACTAAAGTACAGAGAGAATTGTAAATTAAAAGTTATTGAATGATGTGCAACTAGACTTATTTTGTTAAAAATTGTTTAGAGAGAAGAGAGAGAGAGTTGTGTAGAAAGTATGATGTACTGAATATGCAAAGAGATGTTTGGATTAAAGTTGTAGCAAGCTGACCCACCATTCCTGTTTCAAGTCTTTTCTGTCACAAAAACCACACAATCTTACAATATCTAGTAATACAAGTTAATTTAATGCTACAAATCATTCTGAAATGTTGAGTTTATTATGATAAACTTATTCTAGATCATTAGAAGAAATGTTTTTATTAAGTTTTGGAATTATTCTATAAACAGGACAGAGCACTAAGCGGCACGGTAGCACAGTGTCCTCACAGCGAGAAGGTTGTGGAGACGAGGTTTGGAACACTGGCCTTTCTATGTTGAGTTTGCATGTTCTCCCCATATATGCGTGGGTTTTCTCCTCCCTCCAAAAACATGTACAGGTATGCTAGGTTGATTGGCCACTACATGATTGCCCCTCGGAATAAGTGTGTGTATGTATGGTTGTATGTGTGAGGCCCTGCGACAGACTGGCGACCTGTTCGAGTCGTACCCTGCTCCTCGCCTTGAATCAGCCGAGATGGGCTCCGGCAACCCCGCAGACTCGTAAGGGATAGCCAGTTAAGAAGGTGAAAGACTGATCTCCAAATAAGAATGAATGTCCATCTAACTTAATAAAACTTTCAAAAAACCAAACTTATTGTAAAACAAACTTGATTTTAAATAAAATTGCAGTTGATGTTGCCGAGCAATTGATGTTCACTTGTGTAAAAAGAGGATTTCAGACAAGTTTTTCTAAATCAGAGAATGCAATGATAAAATGTGAATGATGTCTATTTAATTTGATTACACATGAGATTAAATGGCATACGATTATAATCGTATAGTGACCAATTAAATGTTTCTGCGACAACATTCAGTAATAGTGGAAAACATAAGGAAGGATAAGCACAAATATTATTTTACAGATATGTATTATACAAGCAAAGGGAGATAACTCTGCTGCTGGAGTGGGCTATAGAAAATTGAGTTGAATCAAGACTACAATAATGGTGTATGCAAGTTCTGTCAGTATGATCAAATGAATGCCTTACGTACTGGAAAAATTCACATAAACCATGCCCTTGTTGTGATAAAAACTACTTTTCAAGTTTGATCCCTTTGTTCCACATTAATAAGTTCAATGGGACAAATTAAAAGGCTCAATACCTGCTGAGCACCTACTACTTAAGCACGTACTCTTCCACAAAGAGAGGAGCCAGATGCAGTGGTTCGGGAATTGGATCTGGATGCCTCGCTGGTGAAGTGTTCTGGCCTACTGGATTGAATGGTCTGGTTAGACTTTAGGAGAGCTGTAAGAGTTGGCTGGTACGAGGCTGCTGGTCCTATGATCCCACACAAGTGAAAAACAAAGGTACTGTAACTGTTCCGTTCCATCATCTTTCGCTTGATCCGGGGTCGGGTCGCGGGGGCAACAGCGTCAAACGGGCAGCCCAAGCCTCTCTCACCCCGGCTGCATCCTCCAGCTCACCCAAAAGTACTGTAACTGGTACTGTAACTGATGAGGAAATTATAACTATAATACTAAAAAAAAAAAAAAAAAAAAAAAAACATGGTTGTGTTGATTTTGTTAACTCTGATTGTCACAATAATTGTGTGAAGCCCTTTGAGACATCTGCTGTGATGCTGATGAGAAAGTATTTATATTGGACAATTTTAACTTTAAAACCAAGATCATGGAAGAAACATGTTTGCATCTCATTCTCCTAAATTGCCCAGTATCTGTCTCTCTCTCTTTCTCTCTCTCTCTCTCTCTCTCTCTCTCTCTCTCTCTCCCTCTCTCTATCTCTCTCTCTCTCTCACACACACTGTATCTTTGAAGCTTTGCAGCTAGAAGTACATGACTGAAATAAGGTTAGAGCAAATATTTCTACCCTAGATGCTATCAGATGTTTTTTGTTAATTTTGTCACCTACTTCTACAGCACTGTTACCCTCACACACATCAGTTAATCTATGGACTCTGATCCCCTTTCCTTAAAAGTATGTATCGTTACATCGGTCTGCAATTCAGGTATTTTTGGGCCTTGAAGGCCCTCATAGTCCACCTCTTCCAAGCTAACATATATTTATCTGAGCACTAAACATGTATCCAGTGTATTCCTGGTTGTCTACATATTTTAGCTGAGTTTCTGCAGAACATCTTCTGAGTGACATGAGAATTTTTTTTATTGGAAGCAGCAAGCCAAAAAAAAATGGATTGATGTAACAGCATCAATCTGATATCACTTGGAAATTTTATGGTACCGACTGGATAAGACTTATAAGTGGCACTTTATGCTTCTTCTCCTTTCGGCATTTCCCTTGAGGGGTTGCTACAGCAAGTCAGTTTCTTCCATCTAACCCTGCCTCCTGAATCCTCTTCGACCACACCAACTATCTTCATGTCTTCCTTCACTGTATCCATGAACCTTCTCTTTGGTCTCCTCTAGACCTCCTTACTGGTGGTTCCAAACCCAGCATCCTTCTGCTGATGTACTCTCTCTCTCCTCTGCACATGTCCAAACCATCTCAGTCTGGCCCCCTGATGATAACTCCACAACTTCTATTACAGGGTAGTCCAACTCAGAGCTTGGAGGGCAGGTGTCCGTAAGGTTTTCTGTGTGTACTGATAGCTACACACTTGATCCAGGTTATTCAGTCTATGGGCCAAATTTTACCTTCTGTTGATTTCACTTCATGTGAAACTACCATGTGATACTGCTGTGTATTGAACCAAGTACACAATAAAAACTGTCAAGACACCGGCCATCCAGGAACAGATCTTGACATCCCTGATCGAACATATGCTGTTCCTTTGATCCTGTTTATCCCAGTCACTTTATGCTGAGTTTTAAACATATAAAATATATATAAATATATATATATAAATATATGTATTTAGATGAAATTTAAAATAAATTTAAAATGAAAATTTAAAAATTAAAATGAAATTTAAAATAAATCTGGATCAGAGAGGAAAAGACAAACAGGAGCATGTTGAACTTCATAAAATGGAAATGATTACAGATTTTCTCATTGATACCAGTCCAGGCCTGCAAGGTGTGTGAATCATAGTGTGTGAATCGAACATGTTTTCACACAACAAGCCTCCATCAATCATCCCAGCAGAGCATGATCTCATCTTTACGGGATAGTTGAATCATGCATGGAGATTTAAGAGTTCACACACACATGCAATTTGTGTGTGTGAGCTGATCATTTAGCTGAGAAACTTTGATGACAGAAGAGTCTCAGTTCAGAATTATGCCCCACTCAAGATGGAAAAGATCCAAGTACTGAAAACAGACGGTCTTAGTCATTCCTCACCAGACAATTAGAGTCCAGCAGAAACAGACACATCTGGTTTAGATAATAAAAAAAGTGGAAGGAAGACAAAAACTATTTGATCTAAGGTTACAGATAGCGTGTAAAGTTAGTTAGTTTGTTTTTTTTATAGTAGGTTACCATTAAAATGATAGATAATTAACATATTAATCCCTAATTTAATCAACATAAGATATAACTTCGTTAATCAAGTGTCAAAGAATACATTGAACTTGAAGTGTAATTTTCAATTTCACCATATAGTGTCGCTGCTCTCCAGTTTGTATCCCCTCCTCAGAGTATAAAAGAAAAAGAGCCAGTGAACAAACTTCAGACTAACTTCCAGCAGCTCAGAGGGAAGATCGCGGGAAGACAGCGGCTTAATTCACAACATATTAACCCACAGAAACACGCCGACATGCCCACCACAGAGAAAGACCTTGCTGAAGACGCTCCGTGGAAGAAAATCCAGCAGAACACATTCACCCGCTGGATCAACGAGCACCTGAAATGTGTCAACAAGAGAATCGGTGACCTGCAGCTTGACCTAGGCGACGGGCTTCGTTTGATCGCCCTCCTGGAGGTCCTCAGCCACAAAAAGATGTACAGAAAGTACCATCCGAGACCCAACTTCAGGCAGATGAAGCTGGAGAATGTGTCTGTGGCTCTGGAGTTCCTGGAAAAGGAGAACATTAAACTGGTTTCTATAGGTGAGTGAACTGGGATCCATTCAAAACTCTGGTGGAAGGTTCTACAGCATGTTTCAGTGTCCAGTCATTTTATATAAAGACAGATAAAATAGTCTGATTTCTTTTAAATCGTGTTTTATTTAATAGATTGCTTTAAATAGATTGTTTTTTAAAGTTAGATTAAAATTAAAGATGCATAATCAACATTAAATGGTTTTATAGCCTGATCAATTTAAAAAAATATTAAATTTGAGCTGAAATAATATATCCTATTAAAAAATTTGCATTTATTCAACTTTGCCCTCATTTTCTTTTTAAATCTAGATTAGAATTTGTTTACAGTAATATTAAAAAATAATAATCAAAGGAATAATGTGAAAGTACAGGATAAAAGTAAATGTGCTGGAAATAGCTTGAGATTTTAATATTCAGTTGGTTGATTTGTATGAATGAATTGATCATGGACAAATGTATGAATTCAGTTTAATGTAGATACTGTACTGTACAGTGTACATACTGTCCACCTTTGAAACCCTTTCTATGCTAGATTACTCCTGGATGAATGAAGAACGGACTTTAATGTAGATACCATAGGTAGATGGATGAATGGATAAATGGATAAAAACGTAATTAATCTCCCGCGGGAGAAATTCAGGTGTCCAGCAGCAACAGAAATCAAACAAGCTGGACATACAAAATAAATTAAAACAATATGCATACAATAACTCTTCTGGGTCGTGATAACATCATGTAGAGGGTGACAGGGGTTATACAGGATACCCTGCATTAGAGCCCTCATCCTCTCCTCCAAAACAGCTCCCACAGAGAACTACAATATGGAAAAGGACTACTATATGAGTCCTATAAAGATAGGACTCATCTTTGTTAATGAGGGCACCCCTGAAAAAGTGGGCTTCAGTCATTTTTCATGATTTGTAGAAACGATTTAATTACTTTACAAAACTTACAAAAAATACTCTAGCCGACAATCTACTTTGTTTACTTAAATATTCATGATTTATTGCGATGATTAATTAAATTGAGACTTTTGTTTTTATTTCTGTAAAAACGTTTTGTGGTGAGATTGATTTTTGTTGGCATGTGAAGTAAATTAGATTTAAAGATAAAATGTCCAAGTAGAAAGATGTGAGGAAGTGCTGAGAATTTTCTTGTCGATATTTGCTGTTGCTACAGTTTCTGTGATCAGACTTGACATCGGACCATCTCTGCTGTCAAGAGATGGACTGATGTCCCTTTGGGATCACATTCCTGCGTGTTTGTGTTTTTAACCTCATGAAAATGAATCAATCTTCTTGTGTGATTCCTTTAAGCTCTCATGATGATCTATTTATGAGTCTCTGTTTATGAATGGAAAACTCTAAAACATGAAGCACTGCTTTGATGTCTTTGGTTTAAGAGTTTTTTTTCTTGTTATTAAACAGAAAAAATAGCTTTTTATTAAAGGTTTTTAAGCATTTCCAACTAATAAATAATGTGATTTATTAAATGAGGAAGAAAACTTGAATTTTCCATTTGCTTATCATGTTAGCCACAAAAAAATGACTTCATGTTTTCTATTTTATCGCAGCCATTTGGTTTAAATCCACCAGATTGGCCTCATAAGCAAAAACCAGAATTGTGGTTTGTGCTGTGCTAATAAAGCAGCTCTGATCGGCCTGGATTCAGTGGCTCTTTGTTAGCACCAGGATGTTTGAGTGGTCATTTCACGTCCTGTGTGATGGACGTCCCATTATATTGATCGACCAGTTCAGCCCTTCACAAACAAGCTGATTCACAGATCTCGGTATTTCAATTCTAACTCAAAAAGCAGGTAGATGTAAATCTTTGGGTTTTTATTTTTAAGTTTGAACAAAAACTGGTTTTACTTAAAAGAATAGTTTAAGTTGATGTAATTTTTTTTTTTCTGAAATTTGAGCTCAGAGGGTTTTTTTTTTTTTCCAATCACACACCCGAAAAAGGAAATGACTTTGAGAGATACACCCACACACCAACAAACGAACACACCTATTACACACCCACATAGAGGCAGAGCTGAGGACTTAAATATTTGATATAAATTTAGATCATTTTATGCTCTACTTATTCTAGTCGTAGAAACGGAAAAAATAATTGTTTGGATACTTTTTATCCGGCATTATTTTTTTCTCGTTATTGAGTAGAATGAGTTACTTTAAATCAATGCCATTATGTCTGAATTACCGGTCAATTGGTTCACATTAGATAAGTTTGTTTTTCTAGTGATAAATTATTTTATGACGTGCATTTATGGAACTGGCTGCTCCCTGAATCAGTCATTTTATTCTGTCTGTTTTATCTGTCTGAATGATTAAATCATTAGATTATTCTTCGCTGTTTGTTCTGTTTTGGTTTCCAGCTGAATCAGCCAACTCTTCAAATAGCTGGAATCGACTCGAATCATATTCGCCACCCAAAAAAAAAAAAAAACGTTTTTATTACGCCCTGAGAAAACCATTTGTAACTATTTTTCTAATGAAACCTGAAAAATAGACTAATTATCATATTAAAAATGATTAATTAATCCTAATTGTATTTAGATTAGTCCAGTTTCTGACTATGGGAGGACTTTTAGCCAGGATGGACTTACTTGTTTATCAACTATAAATTCTCCTCCTAATGATTTCTTCATCCATGTGATTTTTACACTCTCGCTACGTTGTTCCAAACTCACATGACTTCATCTGATCTAACTAACTCTGTCAGGCTTCCAGGCAGTTTGAATGTTTTCTGTTATCTAATTATATTAATATGATATTCGCACAGTGAAGATTTGAGAGGATTCACAAAGTCAAACCCCTGCTGTTCTATCATGTGGAAGATTGATTATTTAGATATTTTAGATGCTTCCGTACTTCCGTCTCCTCTGATTCTGGCTCCAAGCAACCTGTTAAACTGTTTCTAGCAGGTCTGTCAATAAGGTTTTACAACAAGGAATCTTCTAAGCATTAAACATAGAGACTGTCTTCTTTTCTCACATGAGCTAAGAACTGGATAGAAGCTGTTCCACCTTTTTAATTGGATGTATTTGTTCAACATAAAAACAAAGTGGATGTTCTGAGATGGGCACAATGTTTTGTCTGAGAACTTTTAGATCGGGGGTGGGCTTTTGTATTTGTTTATCTCTGATCTAGAACATGTCACGCTCTGGATCAGGTTAGCCATTAGGTGTAAGTAACCATGGCTACCTGCGTAAGAAATAAAACCCAGAATGAACCTTTTGTAATACCGTCTGATCTCGAAAATGATCAACTGTCAAATAAACGTCTTTGATCAAATTAATGTGATCTCAAACTGAGATTTTTTCCGTGTTTAAAGCACAAAGACAGAGGTTAAATTTTCAGAGCTGAAAACAAATAAAATTTGACTCTAAAATTCTGGATTCAGGCTGTCTGATGTATTAGTCACTATGAAATAACCTTTAGGGATGACTGTGTGGGTGTGACCTGGCAGAAAACTGCTGACCTGTTCAGGGTGTACCCTCCCTCCTGCCTTTAATCAGATGGGATAGGCTCCAGCTCCCTCTGTGACTCTTTAAGCGATAAGCGGTTCAGAAAACGAAAGGAAAGCTCCTGTAAAGTCCCTGTAAACCCTCCACTCATGTCTTGATGAAGCCCATGTGCAATGTGGTACAAACATGAACTGTGTTATCACCGACTTGGACGATCCAGGTACTTTCAGCCTCCATGAGGTTTCTTGTTTTACTTCAAAATCAGTTTTTAGGAGTTTTTCTCACTGAAGGTCTAAAGCCATCGATATCCTGTCTTTTTGGGCTAGTTATTTGTTTTGATTTTGTTAACGTGATGATTTGATTTCATTAAGGAGGACTTTGTGGCGATACGAGGCCACACAAACAAAACAGAATAAGCATGACTGGTCAAAGTGAATTAATCTGCTCATATTAACTTAGAATGATCGATCGGCACCTCTCCTCCTTTTTTTCCCTTTTGTTTCAAGTGACGAGATTGATTTTGCTTCAACAAAACTCAACGTTTTTGCAGACATCTCAAACTGCTCAACGTCCCGTCAGTCTAGGCGATCTCCACTTAAACATCTAACTCAGCTCAGCAGAAAAAAAAACGTACTGATTTGTAATGAGTGTCACATTCTCATGCGTCTGCTGGAATCAGGCTGTTTTTTGTTATGTGCAACGTCAGTGTGTGTCGTCATATTGGCTGAGAGGCCTCGGGGTGATGAGCAGCATGTTATTACGAAGCAGCTCGCATCTGGATTTTTTTTTTTTGGAGACGTTCCAGTTTAGTTACACAGGTAACAGAAATTTGTTGCATACCTCACCTAACTGACAGAAAGAGGGTGTCTACAACTCTGAAAGAGGGGGGCGTCTGTGAGCATGGGAAGGAGATGTTTGCTGTTGTCACGGTGATGCAACTCGATGACCTTTCAGCTCCCTCTGTGTATTCATTATTATATGGGGTCCCTTAAAGAGGCCCCTGGTTTTTCTTCATTCACATTGTGGCAGGAAGATGAATATAGTCAGTGTTTTTCTTCAGGCTTTCAACAGAAATATTGCTGAAGCACTTTATCTGGTTTGACTTGTTCCAGCACTTTCTGACTGCATAGAAATTCAAATGTTAAGATTTCAGGAAAATTTTTTTTTACCAGTCTGCTCAATTTTTAAACAAATTTCACAAGTTTTTATTTTGTTTAATCATCTGTACTGCTTATTCCTATGGGGATTTTACGGGTCGCTGGAGCCTACCCTGGCGTATTGCAGACGAGAGGCGGGGTAGACCGCCAACAGGTCGTCAGTCTGTCGCAGGGCCTCACACATAGACAGGGACAACCATCCACACATCCACATTTCTAGTGTCAATTTTTTCATAACAGTCAATCAACCTAGAATGCATGTTTTTGGAGGGTGGGAGGAAACCGGAGTACCTGGAGAAACTCACACATACACAGGGAGAACATGCAAACTCCACACAGAAAGGCCAGTGTTTCAAATGTTAATTTAGCTACAAATTGTTTTTCAGATTTAAAACTTTTTTTCTTTCCGTAGCCTGGCAAAGATCAATAGTTTAACAAACTATAGATAAAAAAAACTTTAAGTGAATTTAAAGTCATGCATTTCTACAGAGACACTTGCTTTTACAGTAGACAATACCTTTTGAAAAACATGATCATAAAGATGATCCATTGTCAACATTACTCAGTCTCACTTTGTCATTTCCACATGTGATACTGTAGAAGAATTAATTGTGTTAGTTCTACAAATTCTTTCAATTTCTCAACAGGTTTCTGTTATTGAGAACAATAGTTGTCTCTGTTCCTCAGCTTCATAAGTTAGTTATTTAAAGTGTGCATACCTGAACCTTTCCATCATGTCCAATAATCCTAATGAACGGGGATGACAAAAATGGTCCTCGCCTATAAAAGTACATTTGATTCACTTCAAGGAGACGAAACGGAAATTACACACATTGTAATTGCTTAACTCCCAATAACACAATTAAAAAGTTGCCTCCAACAAGCCAACTGTTTGTTTGACACCTCTAATTATGAGATTTTAATGAGGGTGGTTTCTTAAGAGGTGGAGGCTACTTGTTTTGTCTGCTGTGGGTTTTTAAATCGGTGTGTCCTTGCGGTGAGGTAAATCATTAACAGGTCGTTAACTGAACTGTGAATCAGTTGCTCCAAAAGCTTCAGAGTCGACACTATGAACTTTTAACATTACAAAATCTTCTATACAGAGGACTAAAATTCTTAAAATCAGCCACCACTGGAGTTGTAAGATCTTCTCAGAACTGTCAGAAGCTGAACAACAAAAACTGTACAATGCGTTGCCTGTTTGGATGTTGGCCAATGGCATGGGTGTGTGCGCGCTGTTTAAACAAGGTGTTAGCTATCTCCTTGTGCAGATAGCTGTGTTGCATCATGACGGAAGGAGTCACACATTAAGAATATTAGTCAAAGATTCAAGTTGTGTTGCAACTTCTTGTGATTAACCACTATCAAAAACTGAGTCAGTGGATGACTACTTAATGTATTTATTTTCTAAACTTATAAAGGTGTGTTTGTATTATGACAGAGTGAGAGTAGGCGAGTGAAAGCACTCATCCTGTCGGGCCTGTTCCCGGAAGCTTTCAGTTGTTGTGATCACTTTGGGTGACCTCATTCTTTCAAGCGCACAGACGCACAAAATCAACCTGCAGGGTTTCTGTGATGACTGTCAAACTACATGACAGGTGTTTATTATAATCTAACAGTATGCTAAATTTAACACGTCAAGATCAAGTGTAATGTTCTTTTAGATTCAAATCGTTTTTATAGTGCACCGCATCACAACAAATCAAAGAACTTCACAACCATTTAAACATTAACTGGAGCAGATATTTGCCCAGTAGTGGAATGTCTGTCCTTGGACCAGGAGAAGCTGTATAGCTTTAACTGTATAGATTAGTTGTTGCAAGTAATAGCTAAACCTAATCGAGCATAGACATCCCTATTCTTGGATCCTCTTCGATGAGAAAAACGTTTCTAAAAATCCAGTTGTTACAAAATAAAAGATTTTTTTTTTTTCCAGGATGCACTGACAAAATGTACCAAAAGGATGAAAATTAAACATTAGATCAGCTACACATCTATTAAATCCTAGCTTGTTTACTGGATGTAGCAGGTGGGTTTCATCCAGCTGGAAGGGGGAGTGAAGTAGGACCTGAAATGAAGCTCAGTAGTGAGGACATGAAAATAAATGAGACCAACTTCTGTATTTTTCAGCCTACAAGTCGCTCCTGAGTATAAGTCGCACCCCTGATGAAACTATGAACAAACTGAAACTGGTACTCTGAAAAATACGAAATTGTTCAGGTGGTATTGGGACATCCTCTCTCCTTTAGAGGAAGAGAACAAGCAGCAGTGGGCGATACTTTGTAAATTGCACCAATCAGAAGAGTTTTACTTTCATTAAACCACATCGGAACTACAAAACTACAGTTTGAAGACACTCACAGGTTACCAAGCCAAGAGCCTGAAGACATGCAGCCACATGCGGTGTTTTCTTATCGAATTAGTCACACAATTAATTGGTACAATTCAATAATAAAAAATAATAGTTTGCCTGGAATTTAACAAAACCAAAGTTTGGTCCCAGGAGGCGTTGGCTCAGTGGTAGAGTATCCATCTTTTGACTGGGAGACCCTGGATTGATTCCCACTGGGCCCAAGACATCCCTGGGACTACAGGAGAAAAGACAAAAAAAAAAAACAAAAAACAAAGTTTGTGTTTTCCATGTTTACATTATGTTTTGATCAAAATTATCCAAATTGAAATTTTTGATGTAGGTCAGAGTTTGAGCGATTCCTGAGGATTGGAATGTTAAAACTACGCTTTTGGTTTCTTTTTTTCATTGTGAAATTCTTCCGGTTCTTACATCCGCTAACCTGCATGCCACCATCCCAAAGTTTCACCTCTATTGTCTCGGTTTCATTGATACATCAACCAAACCTTTAAAACGGACGTTCCGGTGTTTCAGCAGAAACCCACATGCATGAACTTTCGGTTTTCCTCTTTCAGACGCTAGTTGCCATGGCACTGTGTGTAAACAAATATCTGTTGACAACTCTGTTTGATAAACTGGTGCAACCGATATACTACTGCTTCTTTTCGCTTTGCATCATTTACATGTTTATTGGCTTTGTGACAAAGTCTGATTTGGTGTGTGTGTGAAGGAGGGGGCGCGGGGGGCGTTCAAGTAAATTTGTATTGTTTCTCTGGAAAACTTGCCAAAAAGAAAGTCATTGTTCTTTTTAATTCCTACACCTGTTAGATGTTCTCGTGTGTGAGACGAAAATTGAAACGGTTTCGACAAGCATTTGACATTTAATATCTGGACCACAATCTGAATCCCTTGGTTAAGATTCTTTAATGTGAGAAAAATTGAGTTCATTTTATTTCCTGATGTTTTTTTTTTTTCTTTTAGTTACAGGTTCAACTCTATGGAAGTAAAGCAGTTGTTGCTCTTATTTGATTTTTATTTAGTTATCCAAAACACTTTGTCAAAGCGTCCAAAAGGAGTTTACTCTGCAGGATGTGCTTGAAGATGTGGTTCTGGTCAGGAAAGTTAGTGATTTTGTGTAAGATTTTTCCATCACAACCGGGTGCTGGGTCAAGTGGGTAACAACCTCAGACGAGTAGCCCAGGCTTCTCTCACCCCAACTGCATCCTCGTGCTCACCTGGTAAGATCCTGAGGCGTTCTGCCCCTGTCTCTCCTTCTGGTGGGACATGCCCGAAACACCTCACCAGCGAGGTCTTCGGGAGGCATCCTTACTAGATGCCCGAACCACCCCATCTGGCTTCTCTAGACCCAGAAGAGCAACGGCTCTACCTTGAACCCAACCTTGAAAAAACGATGGTGGATGGCCTGATTCTTTTAAAAATCTTTTGTTAGCCCAGTAACGAAGAATAGGATGTAATGTAATTATTTTTAAGGATTGTCTTATTGATAAGTTCAAGTAATCCCTTTTTCGTCCTGGAGTGATCCATCGTAGAAAAGAACTCACAATTGTTTTCTGTACAGTGTATTTGGCGATCGAGACGTTTTGACCTCCATCCAGATATCATTTTCAATCTGAGTTGAGACCCCCCCTTCAGATTGAAAATAATTTCTGGATGGAAGTCAAAACGTCTCAATTGTCAAATACACTGTCCAGAAGACAACTTTGAAATCTTCTCTACAATTGATTGTCTTGTCAATGTTATTTATCAAATGAAAAGCTCCATTCTTGTTGTTCTTTTCAGGGTTTTTTTGTATGAGTTTAATCGGCCTCAAACTCCTTCCCCTATTTCTTCCACCTGATGAAACTGTGTGGAGACGCGCACGTGCACACCCACACATACGGAGTACTGGTCGATTATAATAGAGAAACTTCTCAAGGTCAATTAGGAAGGAAATACATTCCACCTGTTGTCGCGGTAACGTCTTTAAACAAAGTCTGTTTACTTGAAGTGAGCCTGAGGGTGTGTAGCTGCGAAGAGGAAGTCTAGCATAACTTTATAATCAAAAGAACCTCAGGGGACATTCAGGTGCTGTGGGAAAGATTAAAGATGAGATATTCAATTTGAGGTTGAAATTATTATTTAATCCTGTGACCCCAAATGAACTAGGGTTTAGTTTCTCTATAAGGAATAAAAAATATGCTGTATTTTTGAGGAATAAATTTGTGGGTCTTCTTTAAGTCAGTCTCAATTAAACTTTTTGTAAATTCCAACACTGGGATGGACTGTCGTGGGGTTTTGAATGAAAACCTTCTGTTTCTTTCCTGCCCCATAGGCTCATGACATCATCTCCTTTGGACTTCCTACTTTATCATCACTCACCTGTCAGGATGAACTCCACATGCAACATGACAAGATCATAAACGTTGTTATTGTGAAGTTAGATAAGCTTATCTCCGTTGTCTCCCCATTTTTATTTTTTTTTAAGCTTTTCCTCACTGAAAGCAAAATTTGAACAACTTGAATCTCCAGGCTAAGTTTAGTTACTATTTGTGTTAATTCTGTTCATTCTGAATTTGTATTCATGGTTGTTTGAGGGCAACTTTGTGGGAATACTGGGCTACATTATTTAGTAAATCCAACATGATTTGCTAATGATTTAACTTTATGTCCAATGCTTATTGATTTTTATCAAAGCTATCAATAAATGTATTATTGTAGTATTTAGATGGTGTCAAATTGGCATTTTAGTTACCACTGCACAGAAAACCATATTGATCATACTTATTCTAACGTGTGATAGGATCTGTCCTCCAATGTGACCTCTAAGAAAGCATTGTAGGAGTTTTCATCGGTGCAGGCACAATGCACACATTTTTTACATCAGAGTACCCGATTGTATTCAGTAATGTCTGGTTGCGTTGAAATCTACGGGGAGTATGTTTATAACAAGCAATAAAACCAGCAGCCACATTGTGCACGCTGTTAGTTGTTGTGTTGACTGTCGATCTCTATTTCCATAGTTAGTTCAGATGATTTGAACTTTGTTCTGGAGCATATTCCATTTTGTGGTAATCTTTAGTTTTATTTCCTGGCGTCCTATCAGATAGCGGATTGGTGGTAATGTGTCAAACTTTGGGCTGATATTTTATCGACTCTTAGACTGTGGTTACAACTGTGTGATTTCAGATGGAAAGTATTTCCAGCACCACCAAGTAAGAGCTTTAAGAGAAAATAGTACTAATAAAACTTGTGACATCTTTTATTTTCTTTTTGAATGACTAATGGTTTAAAAAAGTGAGATATTGATGTGTGATGGAGTCGACATCTTCAACTTGTTGCTTATCCATCAAACTCACATATTTACAACCGCTGGCGTATCGTTAGTTTTGGTTTGGAAGACATTTCGAGGGTCTCTGCTGGTTTTTGTGTGAATTTGTAATGATGCTGAAGCTTTCCAGAGGAGCGAAGCTAACTAATATTGTATTACAAGGTTCATGAATCTCTTTCATTTCCTTTTGGAAATTGGAGCCAAAAAGACGTATAATTCTCTCTTCCTTCTGAGATTCTCGTGTCCATAAGTCATAGCTGGCAGGAATGTTTGCGTTGGCCATGTTCTCACTTTCTGAAAGCTCACAGTTCTCCTCAAACAGACACATGTTCGACCAATCCGTCTTTTCTCCCCTCATCTGTTTCACTTCTTTAATTACACCATGACATGCGGAGAAAATTGAGCTCTGTTACAATTATGGCTCTCGCTTTTATTTAACTCAACTGACATGTCCGTTGTAGATTAAAGATTCCCTCTCTACGGTGCTATACATGTGATAAGTTTTACTTAAGAACTTTTGGGAATTCACATGTTTGAGTTTTTATCCCTGCTAAACAGCCATTTCTAATTCTAATCCTGTGTGAATCTCGATGTATGATCAGGGCTGTGTTTTATCAGCAAATAGTTTTATACTGACCGTGTGACTGCTGGGCCATATGCGTATTAATCTAGTAATCTTAAAATAAGTATTGAGTATTTTGGGAAAATATGGATACATGGATTCATGGAGCTCAATGTAACTACTAGAGATGAGTAGTTTAGCCCGTTAAAGGGCATTTTTCACCTTTTGGACTCAGTAAGGCGCACCCGCTTTCGAACTAAACGAAAACCGGAAGTGACAATTCTCGTAAAAGCGCGTTTTCTATCGTGAATTGCCATGGACGCTTTCGGCCATTTTGCCCGGCAACTAGCGAGGCTTCTTTTGGCCGCTACGCCCTGTATAGAGTTAAGACAGAATATTACGTTCTATTTGGAGTAGAAATGAATTAAATTCATTTGTGAACGAGTCATTGATTTCTACGGGAGAAAATGTCCATCGCTGAGTTATCAAAGTAATATTTATCTAGGATAAAAATGGCTTTAAAGATTATTAACAAATGGTTACCAGTTAAAGAAAAGCCACAATTTGCACACATTGCCTTCAGGAAGAACTAAACTGAAAGTATTTTTTATAAAAATATGAAGAATTTGAGCCGTTCACTTAAAAAAAAGGAAAAATTTACCGTATTGTTCCTAATAGAAGCACACTTCCTAACAGAAGCGCACCCTGTTTTTTTCCCCTGAAACTTGAATACAGCAAAGTTTAAGTGCGACAAAAATAAGTGCTCCTCATGCAACTTTACCGTTATGATACTGACCCAAATTTTTTCGCCCTGCAGATTTTTTTTTTTTTTGCAAATAGCTTATTCATGGACTTGCACCCACAGGTGCGGCTGCGCATGCGTGAGTATTGGTAGTAGTATGGTATCTACTCCAATAACAGATATGTTTTTATATAAAGTAATGTGACTGCATGCCTGAAGAGTGGCTTTTAGATCTCGTTGTAGAGCCTTAAAACACAAACCGTACCCAAATTACTGCCATCGCTTCTGCTCTCCTGGATTTGATTACATATTTGCTTCAGGCTCTGATATCTAGTTACAAAAAGTTTTCGCTACATCCTACAAACACCTCACACTTATGTTTGAACTTGATATCACCGGTAGAGTGTTCTGATGTCTCATTCCAAGTGCTTTAATTGAGTGTTAGATTGTGTTTTATCTAACAAACATTCCTCAGGCTCTCTCAGTCCTACGAAAAAAAAAAACATTAGTCTGACATAGAGTTGTGGAGCAGGGTATGTGTGTACAGTTTCTGTGGCTCCATTGTATCCTAGAAAATGACTGAATGACATTTTCTCGCTCAGACTTGCTGCTTCGCTGCTAAAAGCCTCATTCAGGTGTGACTGAGCCATAAAGCTCTCCACTGGCCAAGGACATAAAAAGCTTCTCAATACTCCATGTCCTCTAGTCAATCACCTTTTAGGGCAGGTCAAGCAGCATGGGTGGATCTGGAATATTTGATGTTTAATGTGTGCATAAATGTTACGATTTTTCTTCCCCCGGTCTCATTGTTGGCTTTGCGACGATGCCAGCAGACCGTAATGCGACCAAGAGACAGACCTCTGTGCTGCTGTCGGTAACTTGAGTAAAGCAAGGATATAATCTTACACACTAACACACACCACCTTTCCTCAGAGAAAGCGTCTTTTGTTGAGTCAGGGTCTGACAGAAGCAAGTTTGGCATTTTTGTAGTTTCTCCAAAGTTAAATAAATGTAACTTAAGGGTCACTTTTTCAAAAAAGATATAATACATTTTTTCATTATTGTAAGAAACTATAAAATTCTTACCATTAATCTTGTTTTATGACCAAAGGTGACCATATTTTGCATTGTACTGTAGACTAGTCCAAAACAAACAGCTAATCTAAACAAAAATGTCCATTTAGAGGAGATTGGCTCAATAAAGGAGGTAAAATAATAAAGTGGTTAAAGTTGTTCTGTTTCCAGTCATAAAAAAGAATTGAAGGCAAATTGAACGTTTCCACTGGCTGGTGGTATTAGTTTTATTTCATATGACTGACAAGACCACCTTCTCTCTGACTTCTAACCCTAGAAGGATTTATTCAGGGGAACTCTAGAAACATCAAATCTTTGCCTGGTTAATGTTACTGCAAATGCTTTAAAAAATGAAAACAAAATCTACAAAGGAAAGATTTTCTTCCTCACTACTCTTGCCTCCCAAGTGATGATTTGACTAATAAATTAGGTTTATAAAGAGGCCTGCAAGCCCTTTGTTCCTTCTTGGGTCTTATGATGAAGGCCTTCATGCAGACGGAGATAAATGTAACACATTTTCTCTGCATAGCTATTCTTTGACATTTGAGCAACTTTTTCATAAAAATCATCTGGTTTAATTTTTTTAAAATTTATTTTCCAAAACAAACCCCTAACCCATCTACACACATGGTGTTCAAAAGCAAAACCATGACGAAATTCTTAATGATCAATTGTAAAACTTAATCCATCCTCACTAATACTCTGAAATCCCAGGCTGCAGTAGTTAGAACAGTGACCTCACAACAAGAAGGTTGGGGGTGGAGTGGAAGTGATGCTTGAAAGACTATTTTTTTCTGTGTGGAGTTTGCATGTTCTCCCCATGTATGTGTGGGTTTTCTCCAGGTATGCCGGTTTCCTCCCTCCCAAAAACACCTATGTTAGGTTTATTGGCTGCTATGAAATTGCCCCCAGGAATAAGTGTGTGTGGGGGGGATGGTTGTCCGTGTATGTGGCCAACCATCCGAGCTGGAAAAACAACACAGTGCATTCACGAGGACTTGTTAAGGGTGTACCCTGCCTGTTGCCTGAAATCAGCCGGGATAAGCTAGGTTGCCCCTCTCAACCGCTTTATGGATAAGTGGTTCAATAGATGAAACAAATTATTTTCCTAAAATCTTGTTTTGTCTCTATTTTTTTTGCTTATTCTCTATATTTACATATCAGCCACAATAGAGGCAGATGTCTGTCTCTCTTGATGAGAAGTAGTAATGAATTAATGTGGAGTGAAGGTGTCTTCACTACACACCTGTTCTTTGTTGTCTCACCGCAGACACTCTCACCTTTAATCACCCTACTTACTTGTCGTCATGTCACCAGTGTCGTGTTGTTCCACTGTTTGGTGCATGGGTGGAAGCACACCTGGGCTACTGTTTGGGGAGGGGGAGGAAACTCTGACTCAGAGACAGACGGTGAAGAATGTGCTGACTCATCTACTTGTGGTAGTTCAGTTTTAGTAGCGGAAGTTTTAAATACTAATCAGAATATAATTAAGCTTGTTTTCTGTCACCAGTTTGGTTAAAGCAAATATGACAATTTGGACAGTTTTTCTTATCAGAATATTGTCTGTTTATCTCTAACTTAGATAAGCTCTAGTTTAGTTTTGAATGCATTTCTCCCTGCAGAGAAATGAGTTTCCTCCGCAGGGTGACTGGGCTCTCACTCAGAAATGGAGAGAGGATCTCTGCCATCCAGGAGGGGCTCGAAGTAGAGCCATTGCTCCTCCAGATTGAGAGAAGCCCAATGGGGTGGTTCGGGCATCTGGTTAGAATGCCTCCCAGGCGCTTTGCTGATGAGGTGTTTCAGGCGGAGGAGACCAAGAGGTAGACTCCGGATCCAGTGGAGGGAGGATGTCTCACACGGACAGGTAACACTTTGAAATTGTGAGCTGGAGGATACAGCCGTGATGAGGGAGATCTTGGTTTCCCGTCTGAGCACACCAGAAAAGCGGAAGACAATGGAACGGAACATTTATTGGGACGTCTCAGTAGGAGATGGCAAGTTTTTACTGAATAGTGGTGGAAAGTGTGTGAAAGGGGTCTCTCCAGCTCCACCAGTCATCAGGATCATCTGTATTTAATATTAAAACAAAAGCTACAAATCACTGTAAAGCACTTTTTTCCATTTCAGCTTGAGCAGTAGATTAGATGATAAGATATTAAATATCAATTAAACAAAAATTACATGCAATTTAACTTCCCAGAAGGAACTCCCTAAAGAGATGAATAGTGTTTTTTGGCTTGTCGTCATCTTTTATCAGCCTGCATGCTTTATGTGCTGATAAATGTTGCCATCAGTGTGCTTTCTGGGGGAGAGGTTGTGGTTTTTATTTGAACTCCTTCACTTTGGTGACTTTCTGGCAGCTTGGCACTCTAACAAACATCTCATTCTCCCTCTGGTTTTTCTTTTTGTTTCATCATTCTTGCCACATTTTTTTGCTTCCCCCCCAAAAAAATTCCCAAAGCAAACAATGACTTAATTACTTGCAAATCCACACTTTTTGTTGTTTCAAATCTTCTCCATAAGGGGGTTGAAATGAGTTCGTTTGAAATGGGCTAAATATTTAGCATCAAGTTTTGGCAGCAGTTTATAAAATAAAATATACAAACCACTTTTGGGGTATTTTTTTCATTCATTTTTTCTTCACAGATAAAAAAACTTGGACATAATATAAGCAAATACATGTCTGATTTCTTCCCTCATGGCAGGTCTGGTTCTGGTGACCTCATAGCCTGGGAACCAGTGGGATGAGGTCATCAGGGCTACACACTGCTGTGTGTGAGTGCTTGATGGATGTGGACGTCATCCCAGATGTTTGTGTGGTAATTACAGGGCAGCATCGTGCGGTTGCTCACATATCCTCATGTTTCTCTGCCTGTTTGTTCCATGTTGTTTGAGACAAGTATCAGATGCCATTGTCCTTTATCACTGAAGTTTAATTACATGTTTGACTCTCTACCGGCTGCTTCACTCTGTAAATCCTTGTGCGATCAACAGATGAGTGATTGTATCAAAGTGTCAAAAACTGTATTTTCCAGTCACCATAACCCTTCTGATAAAAGCGATGATGCCTTTTTTGTCTTGTCAGAAACTTGGTGAAATTCACCTCTTGAACTTCTCCTGGGTTCTCTCCAGATTTTGCGCTGCTTGAAGCGTTTTTCTTCCTTCATTCAAATGGCTCGAGTGAGCTTTCTTCAGTCTTTAATCTTTCCCTCACTCCCTTTGCAGCTGCATGTCCAACCAAAGCCAGATTAAAGAGTCTGAGACCCATTTTTTTTCTTCTTTCTTTAAAAAAAATCTGTCAACCATTTGTAGTTAAATCAAAGGTCTTCATTTTTCTTTGTCTGTAATCTGGATGTATATTTCTGGCGGAATCACCCCGTCATGCCTGATGACTCGTCATTACATCAGTGCATCATCGAGTAGTAACACATTAGTTGCCACAGCTTAAGCAACTTTTTTTTTTTAGCTCAAAGCATGAGACTTTTTTTTTTAAGCCTTAAGCTATTTTCAGCTGTGACAAATCCCATTTTCACACAAGAGTCTGAAGTATCTATAAAGAAGTATTTTAATGGTTGTAAAATTAGTTTTTCCTCATTCTGAAATCAAAATAAATAATGATTGTATCACAGATATAAAAAAAAACCTTTTCCACAAATAAACCAGTGGCGGACATGTCTCCTTCTACTGCATCTACAGCTTCCACACGCAAAATAATTATTAAATTTTCAGCATTGCTTTGAAAAATGGCAACATTTTACCAACACGCACAGACATGAACAGCTCCCCAATAGTCCTCAAGTTTTTTTCGTAAAGTTTCTCTGAATTTGCTACCAGATCTATTTTGTCAGCCTTGTTCAACCTACTAAAAACTAAAAGGAACTTTTACACCAACAAAACAATTTTTATTTGAACAAATATCTAAAATGAAGTATAAGTACGTATCCTTGTGCAATTAATATCTCTCTATGTCAGATTTCTTTAAACCAGCAGAGAAGGCCTTGAAAGCCTTAACAGCCAACCACTAAAATAAAAAATAAAACCATAAAAGATTCTTTTGACTCTCAATTATAAGCTTTTTAAAAACATTTTAGATTGATTGCTTATTTTCAGATATTTCCAAGAATTATATGTAAATTGAGCTAATAACAAAGACAGTCAAAAGAATATTTGAAATCCCCAAATGTCTTTCTTTTATTGCCACCTGTGTGAAAAATCTTCTGATTTTGCATCCGAGGAAAGTTTCAAATGAAGTTCACCTAACTACTAGTCTCTGTTAGTTCTACATTTTGGTTTTAGTTTTACTGAAAGTAGTTATAACTTATATGGATTGTTGTTTCGGGTGTCTCTTTCCCTGCCTGTGCGACTGTAGATGAAATTTTTTAAGGCTAACTCAGGTTTATGTTCTAATCGTACAAAGTCCCAAATAAAAAAAATCAACAAAAAAGTACCCCTGCATTCCCACACAGTATGTGTACTGTAACAGAGTAGAAGTAATGTAGTCTATAATCAGTAATGCTTTTCTTTGTGGCCGCTGTGTGTGGGATCATGTTGGATTTAGATAACTGAAAACAATGATTGGAAATAATCGGGGGTTTCCTGGAATCTGTAAATTCCTTGAAACGCTGAAGGAGAAACTGAAGTTGCTCTCATCCTGAGTCCATTCACTTATCACTTGTTTTCCTGGTGTACTGAGGCAGATTTCCTTTAGATACTTCTGACTGATCTCTGACAAACTTTGGAAGGAATTTGAATAGATATGTTGCATCCGTGTCAGCAGTCAACCCTTGATGAGCCTCTCGGACAGAGCAGATTGAGATCAAAGTCTGACTTAAAGACAGGAAATGTGTGATGGGCGGGATCACGATGACCTTTATTGTCTCAAACGAAAGTTCAGGTTAAACATGTTCATGTTTCTGATCATTAGCGTTCATTAATCATCTGAATGGATAGATGTCATGTCATCAGTTCAGCATGAAAACATAATGACCGCAAAAGACGTTTTTAAATGATTTGTTTTTAAATCGACGGGATATCGCTTTCACCCAAAATCTCTCAACAGAAAACAAACGGAGCCAGACAATTACTCCTGCTTCTCTCTAGGTTTTTTTTACGGGAAGAAGATAAGAGCATCTGAACGTGTGTGTGCGTTTACCCTTTTCTCTTGTGTGTTGACTGATAAATGCAAATTGACATGTTTCCATAGACCACATAAGTGTGTGTGATTATAGAAGTAAAGTGTGCATGACCGGTGTTCTTCTACCACCGTCATGCTGTCGCCCCAGCACAGTGGAGGGTAACCCCGTCTCATTGGAGGGTAATTTTTCTTTTTTTAGAGGAGGATGTGGTGGAGGTGGGGAGCTATGATCTCAGCCCTTAGGAATCTGTGTGTACACAATGGTTTAAACCACACACACAAACACGTGGACAGGAGCTTCACATCTTGTCCTTCATTTCCTAAAAACCATTTCCAGCAAGGCCTCTTTTTACTTTCTTGTTTTCATCTCATGAAACACCTAAATATTTATGGCTCATTCTTAAGCACACATTACCTCATTTAATTGGTTTAAAAAGTATAATTTGGCTAATTGAATTTAAATTCCCCAATTTTTGCCTATTGCTGTGGTAGCTAAGTGTCCACACCAATTTGTGGCCTGTGTGGAAATTTACATTTACACATCTGGTTTGCGTTGTTTGTGAGCTGATGCATCAGTTTACTGGCAGAGCCGATGGGTAAATTTCAGGCATACCGCCAAAAAAGATAAGTTTAGAAAAAAAAAAAGAACAAAAAATAAACTAACTCTAAAATTGGGCTCGGAAGTGGAAAAACTTTTCTTTTTAGTTGGAACTATCTGGCAGTACAGGATGACAGGCGGAATAAACATAAATTTACCATTTACACACATTTTAAACTTGATGAAACTTAGTTGGAAAGAGGAAAAAAATCCTCAGAGGTCTGGTTGAAGAAGAAATCCCCTCATCAAATGAGTAGTAATAACAGATCAGCTTGTTTAAATCTACAATTACACAATTCCTGTTAGCAGGATGTAGCAGATGGGCTTCATGAGATGAGGCCAACAGATCAGGAAAGGGTCACAGATGGGATCAGCTAAGCTCCAGACATCATAAGTCATTCACCCGGCGGGTAGAACTCTTGCTATTCCAGATGTAAAGGAGACTGTTTAACATGTAGACTGGAGTTTTTCCACCTGTTAACTCCTCAAGTTTGAAATAAAAAAAATTGTTACCACCGATAATGTCCACACACACATGTCAGCACACACACTGTTATCTACTAGTTGCCTGTAAATTACGGTGTTGGAAGCTGAACATGTGCATCTGTGAGTTATTAATTTGGACAGCGGCTCGGTGCATGATAGTAGTAATTCTGAAGAAGACGGAGAGGAACGGGAGGTTGTTTTGATCGGCACTAAAAAACTTCATGTTCTGCCGGAAATTAATCAAATTACAACACATTATGAGATTAATCCCTAAATCTGCCCCTCAAAAGCTTATGTACTTGAAAGTTATTTAAAAATATTCTTATTTTAAGCCTCCGTCAGAGCGAGTAGATTTATTTTACATCAGACATGATGAATAAAGTTGGTAGATTTGATCTGTTTTGTAGAACTCTTAATTTGTTTTGCTCGGACTTGATGATTCAGACAAGGTTTTTAATAGTTATCCAGATGAATTTAGGAGACAGTTTATGTTCCAACCTTCACCTGCAGTCACCAGCTGTGGGTGGTGACTGAGAGAACAAGATTTTGAATGCAAGTTGGCAAAATGAACTTCTGGTGCAGGCTAGTTGAGCTCTCATTCAGAAACAGGCGGGATTAAATTGATCACACTGTCATGTCGTTGGTTGGATATTTTGGGATGTATCCTAAAATGCAGCAAATTCCTACTTAGAGTTTTCTTCTCAGGTTGCTTCCTCCGCAATCGGTCCCAGATGAGCAGAAAAACAAATCTAAAATGCACTTTTTTGTGGTGATTAATTAAACAGTGGTGATTAATTAAACATGCAATAATTAGCGGAGTCCTAGTAAAAGCCCCCTTATTTGTTGTTTGGTGAATTAATCTTGTGGTGAGATGAATTTTAATTGGATTGTTTAAATGTTTTGGTATTTTAGCAGATGCTGCTTAAAGACGTTGATAAATTTTGTTCTACCATGTGAGGTTTTGTGGTTCAAATTCTCAGCTATTATCTCAAACTTCTTTCTTTACCCCTAAAAAATTTAAGTAGTTTTAGCTTGGCTTGTCTTTAATTGTAGGGTTATGACTGAGAACTCATTCCCCACAAATATTTTTTCCACACAAACAGGGTCCATTGTGTTTTGTTTAGTTATTTGAAGTGAACTGGTCAGCGGATCGTTCAAACTTCTGGTAATCTGGACATGAATCTGTGGATTTTTTTGCTGGTCAGAGTTTGTCTCTGATTAGTTTAGGATCACAGGGCAGGTATTTTTGGAGCGGGTGGATTATGTAATATCCTGTGCTGGTCAGGGTGTGCCACGTTGATAAGCGGTGTGTTTTTGTTCCAACTTGATTCACCTTTGCACATAAACGCTTACACACATCGATCTGTGTCACTTTCTTTTTCTCCAGCGCTCTTTGTCTCTTTATACAAACTTAAACCAACGTTGACACTGGCGCTCTTGTTGCCTGGGTGCTGTAGTCACCATAGCAACGAGTCAACAGGTATTTGAAAGAATGGCTCTTTATCAGGCAGATCCGGCCTGAATTAAATGGGAGGCTGTTTGTGAATGGGTCTGTGAAGATAAATCATGGGGGCTCTTAAACTTCGCATACAAGTGGGTGTGGATTCACACCCAATCCGAAAAAATGTTGGTGCTGTGGTCGTGTAAAAAAATAAGTGTAACAATCATTGAAAAAGGTATTGGGCTGATGCTGGCTTTCTGAAGCAGGACTGTGTGTACCAGGTCACATGAAGAGGATGGAGGGGCGCAAAGGGGAGAGATTAGAATTTACAGGGCAGGAAACAATGCAGCTGGTTATGAAGGACTCCACAAAGAAACTTTTAGGAGAATCGGAATGAATGCATTAGTTTTATTTGTTTAAATGTGATTCAGAACGATGTTTAACCCTGTCCGTAATGATCCTCACATACATATGAACACACTATATCACAGTTATGATATAAATCCATCTCAGTTTTCCTCATCTTTTCTACAAAGTCTCAAATCTAATATTCTAGACTAATGCAAAATTTTACTTTCAGATAAACTGAAACGAATCAGGATTTTTTTAATCAAATGAACCTAACCTTTGTCCCAGTACGTATAGACTGTCCTCCTCTACAATGTTTCATTTTGGGTTTCTGTTGCAGTCCTGAACTTTGCTATGATTAATCCTTCAACCTCTCAATTTTTTTTTATGTGGACAATAAGGTTGCCACGGTGATGGCCTAATTACCGTCAAAACTGTTGATGATGCAAAAGCACGAGAGAACAAATCTGTGAGCTCACCGGCTGTAAGAAGCCAACAAGTTCAGCCAAACGTGTCTCTAACAAGGATCAGTTGTTACAGTTAAACGCCATCATTTGTATCCTTGTCTCTCTTTACACGTCCTTGTAATGACATTTTATATCTCGAGAAAAAAGTTGCAAATAGTTGCCTCTAATTATGTTTTTTCGAAGTAAAGAAACAAAATTATTTTATCTAGGTGTAGTTGCAGGAAAAAAAACTTCTCATAAATAAAGGAAAGACATATGCACACTGCACTTGTCTAACTAGGGATCTTTTTTTTTCCAAGAATAAGTAAAGGATGGTGGAGATGGATCGGTGGATTGATGCATTATTCACAGAGATTAAAACGTTGCATCAGTCCGTCCTGATTTGCCAAAAATCAAAGTTCTCAATCTACCAGTCAATCTATGCTCTAACCTTCAATAAGGGAGACAAGGCTTCCTCTCTGTGTGGGGTCATGATTCTTATCTGCTGAGGGCACTTCTAGCAACACAGTGTCACAAGAATGAGAAACATTTAGTAACAGTAGTGATGATCTAACCTTCTGACTGTAAGTCTAACGTTTCAGGATAATTCTGTTGCATTACTAATCTATTACTTAGTGAAAAGCCCTGCCCTCCACAGATGACTCAGATTGAATTAAATTAATCAACCAGCTGCTTGAAAATGAGCAAAGGTGAAAGATGTGACAAAATCACTTCTCATTTTGTTGACGTGACAGTTTCAGATCCACAAGCTTGGATCATTTTAATATTCCCCACCCACTTTGTAAACTCATCTATAAAAAAAAACCAAGGATGCTTTACAGGACCTTATCCAAAAGAAAGTTAATTTTTTTTTTTTTTTATAAAAAAACAAAAAAACGAATGAAATGCAAAATAAATCAAATGTGTCCCTCCCAACTTTGTCATTATTCTTTTAATTTAATGATCTATTATTAATTAGACCATCAGAATCTCATCTTTGGCTGACTGGTAGAGGTAAAGGTTTTTGTTTGTGAGAAAGAAGGTAAAGAAATAGTTTGTAGCTTTCTGTTTTTTCGTTTCGTCATCCTCCGCTTATCCGGGACCGGGTCGTGGGGACCACACCGTGAGACGGGAAGCCCAGGCTTCTCTCCCCAGCTGCATTCTCCAGCTCAACCGAACGGATCCCGAGTCGTTCCCCGCCAGCTGTGAGACATAGTCTCTCCAGCGGGTCCGGGGTCTGCCTCTTGGTCTCCTCCCGGTGTGACGTGCCCGAAACACCTCACCAGCGAAGTGCTCGGGGAGCATCCTGACCAGATGCTCGAACCACCCCATCTGCCTTCTCTTGACATGGAGGAGGAGTGGCTCGACACAGAGCTCCTCCCAGATGACAGAGCTCCTCACCCGATCTCTGAGTGAGAGCCCAAACACCCTGCAGAGGAAGCTCATTTCAGCCGCTTGTATATGTGATCTCATTCTTTCAGTCACCACCTGCAGCTGGTGACCGTAGGTGAGGGTAGGAACGTAGATCAACTTGTAAATGGAGAGCTTTGCTTTTCGGCTCAGCTCTTTCTTTCAGTTTTCCCAACTGACTGCATCTCAATCCCAAAGATCTAGATTAAAGATTTCTTCTGAGTGTCTCTGTATTGAAGATGTGTGGCAGCCGACACGCCTTCAGGTTTACTAGTTTAGCTTTGATGCTACTTTTGTTTAATCTAAATAAAATACAGGTGCAAAGCTCTGTTAAAACATGCTTTAAAGAACAAAAGAACCAGTTCAGATTACTAGTACATTTAATAAATGTCTTTAAAAAATGATGGTGATTTAAAAAGAGCAGCTTATTAATCAAACTTTTTTTTTACCCTTTTCTTTTAGACTCGAAAGCCATAGTTGATGGCAACCTGAAGCTGATTCTTGGTCTTGTGTGGACCCTGATTCTGCATTATTCCATTTCCATGCCGGTATGGGAGGGTGAGGATGAAGAGGTAAAGACCATCAGTTTCTAATAAACCACCACTTTTGTTCTAGAACACATTCTGATGTTAAAAAAACGAAACCTTGTGGTACTTTTCTGTTCAGTCAGAGTCAAAAACACCCAAACAGCGTTTGCTCGGCTGGATTCAACACAAAGTTCCTGACCTGCCAATCACCAACTTCAGTCAAGATTGGAGAGACGGCAAAGCGCTGGGAGCTCTGGTAGACAGCTGTGCACCAGGTATGATACATTCAAAGGCCGACAGGAAAGCTGGCAACATTTAAACTGTAAAACGGGCAAGAAGTGGGGGGAAGGTGATATTTGTGTGGCGTTTACAGCATATTTAAGGTTTTACGTGATGTCTGGATCGGATCGTGACGCTTTCATGCTCCCAGTAAATGATTTATTTTACTCATCTTCACTGGGACCGTAATGTTCAGAGGTGATTTAAAATTTACGTGTCATTTTTTAAACATCTGTGAAGGCAAAACGATTTGATGTTAATAAACCAACATATTTTTAACCTATTTATTTCATTACGTTTGCATGAAAAATTAGCTAAAGGGGGCATTTTTTCTTCTTCTGATATCCATCTTATGTTTGGTCAATAAAAGCTAATTAAGAACAACTTTTTGTTCAAGTTGGGGCCAATAAATTCAACCATTTCTTTCAGTCTAAAGAAAAATGGGACTTCTGTTTTTGGTTGTACATATAGTTTTGTTCTTATTGGTGAAAATTGAGGTCATCTAACAAATATAATGTTTAACTCCTCCAGGTTTATGTCCAGACTGGGAGACCTGGGATTCAGTAAAACCAGTAGAGAATGCTACCGAGGCCATGCAGCTGGCTGATAGCTGGCTGGGAATTCCACAGGTTTGTCTCCTCTAATGCTGCTCCACATAAATAGTGTTTTATTAAAACTTAAAAACAGACTAAATCCAGTCAGTTAGAAATTTGACTTCTTCATAATATGTTGGTTAAGGAATGATGAGATCTTCAAGACAAACCTCTTTTATTACAACTGAATGTTGAATCACATGCTACCTAAACTGGTGACATCAAAGAATCAAATTGAAAATTATTTCCAGACAAAAGTTGAAACATCTCAATGATCAAATACACTGTCCAGAAGAGAACTTTGAAACATTTTCTACGATGGATCACTCCTGGACGAATGAGTGATTCCGCAGACTTGATGTCAAAGCATAATTAAGTCTGTGGTAAAACTCTTTTCAAGTCATTAGAGAAAGCCTTGAAGGTCCTAACGACCTGCCACTGGCTAAAATATTTCACAACAAAAAAATTACACACATTTTTGAAGTTTTTTTTCTGACCTGGCTGGGGAGATTTGTTCTAATTTGACTGTAGATGCAATCCATTCAACTATTTGAACACACTTTACCCTTTAGAAAAATCCAGACGCTGCACTGCCATAATTTTTTACCCAGTTTAGACAGATATGTTGGTAATTTCCTCTTTTTTTAATTTAATCGTCCCTCTTGTGGGTCCCACCCTGGCCTTTAAATTGGTCTGACAGTTTCTAACTCGTCATAGCTCCCTGATTCTGACTGCTGTTGGAGAGTTGCCGCAGTAAATAGTCTTTTAATTTCACAAGAGGTTGGTGTAATGATTGGGGGGTTCTAGTTTGGTTAAATCTAAGCTGGCTGAAAACCTCAACACCCCATAAAATGATAGTTGCAGACCCCTCTAACCTCAAATTGACAGGAGTAATTATCATAATCAGTAAGCAGACTGTCTTATTAAAAATATTTTCATTCTATCTTCTCAGATATTAGTTATTGTGAGTCAGATTTGAGCAGTTTTTTAAAAACGTAGGAAGCCCTATTTGCTGTAATAAGTCTAACAACCATGTCAATGAAAAGTCAATTACACACCAAATTCTATTCATTTGGTGAAATTAAGTGCGGTTTTCACACAAGATTGGTGCCAGATGAAACTAATCTGCCTTCATATGAGTCATATGCTGTTTGAAGTGTCATCACCACCTTTGGTTTAAAGTTAAATGTTAAAAGTTTTTATTACTGTCAAAATCGACCACGTTTAGAAAGATTTATCTTCTATTTTCTGTCATTTTGTTCCGTCCAGGTGATTGCTCCGGAGGAAATCATCGACCCCAGTGTAGATGAGCAGTCTGTTATGACCTACCTGTCCCAGTTCCCCAAAGCCAAACTGAAACCTGGAGCTCCACTCAAGCCTAAACTCAACCCAAAGAAGGCTCGAGCATATGGACCTGGTAATATCACACCCACTTATGTTGCTGTAGTGAACAGGGATTAACACGCCACCCAGTAGGTCATTTAGACTATGTTCCTTGTTGTGACAGGGATACTCTCTGGTCTGGTGTAGATTAAGTTAGAAAAAATAAACCTCACCAACTGATAAGAATGGAAGGTTTTAAAGTAGAAATCCTGGATTGAGAGTGTGAGGAAGTGTTTTACTTTTAGTGTGAGTAATTCCAACACACGTTAGTGTGTGAGGGATTCAGTTCGATAACTGCAGGTTATCTCTGCTTTTTGTGGATGATGTGGTCCTGTTGCCGTTATCAAAGTCTGGTTAACCTTTAAATAGTTTATTAGGTCTTGTTCAGAAATTTGACCTCATGTGATGTTTCAGATCTTTTTTTTTCATAAAATGAAAGACTTTAAATGTGTCGGCCATACATTTAAAAAATCCAATTTGGACAAATAACTGAAACTAGATTGCGGAAACAATCTTTGTGATGGTCATAAAAAAAAAAAAAAAAAATCAAGTTTAAAGTTAAATAAAGGAAGACGTCTATCTTCATTTTTGTATCTTATACTATCAGCATCTATTTTAGCACCGTTACTGTGGGAACTATTAACATAAGCCCCTGGCTGGATCTGACTTTGTGATGCTGCTCATATTTGATTCCAAAACTGTAAATAAGTATATTTAGTGGGAGCCCGGTTATCCCCTTGTCACTATAAATCGAGCTTAGGTCTGTAACTAGCTTGAGCTCGTGTGTGCAGAAGATTTAAACGCACTCTTTGAAGTTCTCTTGCCGTTCTGTGTAATTTTTGCGCAGGTATCGAGCCAACAGGAAATCGAGTGCTGCGTCCTGCTGTGTTCACTGTAGACGCCTTCAGCGCAGGCCAGGGCCAAGTCACAGTCTACCTGGACCACCCAGACGGCACCAGGGAAGAGGTAAACCTCAGATCCTTCACACTCAGGCATGTCGTCATCAAAAACACTGCTCATTGTTTTTAACTAACCTGCAATGTCTTAACTTGATCTGTTAAAAAGCTGAAAGCAGAGCTGAATGAGGGCAAGAAGACGTACGGTGTCACCTACATTCCTCAGGTCGTCGGACCTCATAAAGTAAGACTGTATGACTTTAAAATATAAATTCAGCCATGTGCGCTTTGAGGTTTGTGTGTGTACATGTATTTGTGTGTTTCTGTGTAACTAGATGTGTGTTTGCATACAGGTGTTTGTGTTTGTAGCTGCACATGTGTGCATGTGTTTTTTTAATGTTCATGGGTGTGTTTATCTGTGTGAGTGTGTGTCAGTGAAAGGTAAACAAGGAAGTTGAATGTGGGTCTGTAGAAAAAAAAAGTCTGTATAAAATTTTTTTTTTATTTTTCCAGGTGACGGTGCTGTTTGCCGGCCAGGAGATCCCAAAAAGTCCCTTTGAGGTGAATGTGGACAAAGCGCTGGGTGATGCCTCCAAGGTGACTGTGAAAGGCCCGGGAGTGGAACCTGTTGGAAACATTGCAAACAAGCCCACCTACTTTGAAATCTACACAGCAGGTGAGAGCAGATTTCACACATTTTAATTTAACATTTACTTTTCCTTCACCACATCATCTGATCCATGTGTTCGCACCTCTTTGGTAGGTGCTGGCACAGGAGACGTGACTGTCATGATCAGAGACCCTCAGGGTCGCCAAAATAGTGTGGAAGTGATGATGGAGGATAAGGGTGACAGCATGTACCGATGCACTTACCGTCCAACACAGGCCGGTCCTCACATCATCACGGTCACTTTTGGAGGGGTAGGAATCCCCAGGAGCCCCTTTGCAGTGGACGTAGGACCAGGTTTGTCTCCTCATTTCAAATTCATCCCCACAGTTTAAGCATGGTACATGGAGTTTGCTCATGTATGACGTCTCTTTCTGTTTCACCGATAGCCTGCATGCCCGGCTCCTGCAGGGCCACTGGTCGTGGGCTCCAGCCTTCAGGCCTGAGAGTGAAGCAGGTTGGAGACATTAAAGTGGACACCAGACATGCTGGCAGTGGAGAACTGAAGCTGTTCATTAAAGGACCAAGTGAGTTGAGATCAAATAGAAGGAGCGTGATGGTAACAAATCAGCTGCTTCTTTATTATGTTGAATTGTTTCACTGTCTAAGGCAGGGGTGCCAAACCTTTTTTGACCAAAGATCTACTTTTCAAGTATCAAACCTCCTGAGATCTACCAGTCCTGGGTCACTTCAGGTGCTGCTCATTGAGAACAGGTTTAACAAAGTAATTTCATGTTACAGACTCTAAAAATCTGCAATAACACTAGAAAAACCTTTGTTGTTGTTGTTGTTGTTGTTTTTTTTTTAAAGGTAGGGTCTGAATACTCACTAAATGTAGTGTCTAGTTGCTGAGTTGGCGACACTGATCTGTGATTTAATTTTTTTTTCTCGACACATCTGGCGGTCGACTTGGAATCGGTCTGCCATCTACCAATAGACCGCGATCGACTGTTTGTGCACCCCTGGTCCAAGGGGTTCTGCAATTTACTGAATCTGACTGTTATGTTACTGTTTATGGCGTACAGATGAAGTTGGTAGACCCAAAGTGACCCATATTCCATCATTTTAAGCTTAACCCGATCCTATAACACGTTTTTTTTCTCCTATGACAGATATTCTGCACAGTGTCTGCATCTGTTTTTGAAAAGTTTGAATACAATGACTTTACAGCGCGGACTTCCATCCTCTGTATCCAGACAAATGACATCATTTAATAAAAACGACTTTATTTCAAAGGCTAAAATGTAATAAAAGAAAGCAGATTAAAGCTGGAACTCATAAACATCAACAAAACTGCTTCTTACTGAACTCAGCAAATGAAATGAAATTAGGTTTAAATAAAATGATTTATCTAGCTATTACAGATTGTTCTATGTTAACCTTCTAAAACTCATTTTCCATGATGTGTTTGAGGTTATTTGGCTGGATGAGAGTGATGGTTTATCCTCAGGGTTTTTTTTCCCTGTAGCTTCTATTGTCTGTCATAATTCATAACCAGCAGTGAGAAGCTACTCAAAACGGAAAAGTTGACCTGCTGAAGTCCACCAAGCCTAGTTTATAAATGAATTCTGACTAAATCTATGTTGAATCTCTTTCTCTCTTTTTTTAATTGACTGTTTGTTTTGTTCAGAAGGAGGTGAAGAGCCAGTAAAACAGATCTCCAGTCAGGATGGCGTCTTCCTCTCAGAGTATAACCCGACAAGTCCTGGCAAATACATTGTGTCCATTACCTGGGGAGGCCAGCACATCCCACGGAGGTAAGGACATCCTGTTGTATGTACTACGTATACATACAACAGATTAGAGTCTCCGGCTGGGACGAGTTTATCATTAATTAGCACAACTAGATTTTAGTTTAAGAAAATCTCTTAAAAAATCTCTTCTGAGATTTGTATAATGTATAATGGGCACTTGGAGAAGTTTCTTTTTAGAATTTACACAACTCCCAGAGCATCTATGAATGTTTACGTACCACCACTTGGCTAAATTTACCACAAACATATACAAAGCATCAAATATCTTTATGAAGATATGTCCATCCACAAAGTTCTTTGTGCATCTTAAAGCTTTCCTATGTTTTTTTTAAAAAAAAGATAGTTTTGTGCTGTCACAAGATAATAAAAAAAGGACCTACCTGACTGGTACCCGTTGTGCCAGGGGTTATGAAGCGATCAAGAAATTCCATAAGCATAATTTTTAGTCAATGAGGCTGCCATTGATTGGTTTTCATGGCCCTTCGATGTTGGAGAGGCGTTGGCCCAGTGGTAGAGTGTTGGTCCTTGCATCGGGAGAAGCTGATTCGAATCTCACTGAGCAGCCCACGTGTCCTGGAGCAGACACCTAACCCCATAGTTGCCCCCACCATTGGTACTATTGTGGCTGCCTGATGAATTAGAATAGTATCTGATTGTTGGACATAAGAGCTTACAAATTACTCAAACATGCATGAATAAAATTAAAATCCACGTCAAGTTTGTTTCTGATATGGGAAAGATTTACAAATATGGTAAAAAAAAAAAAAATCCATAATGTTGATTTACCATGAAATGGTTATCCTGGTCAGGGTTGCAGGGAATGCTGTAGACTGTCACAGCTGGTTACTGGGGACAGGCGAACAGGTCAGACCAGGTTGTTGCACAGCCACCAAAACAGACAACTATTCACACACACTTATACCTTGTGGCAATTTTCCAATGGCCAGTTAAGCTATCAGGCATGTATTTGGAGGTGCGGGGTACTTTAAGTACCTTATGAGAATCTACGTTATGGTCTGATCTGTCGAGGAATGAGAAGAATAAACTATATGCATTGCTTTTATAAAAGTTTTATGGAAACGTTTTTTTACTAGAAATATGTTGCTCAGCCTTGTATGTAACTTTTATTTTGTTTAAGAAAAATTCCTAAAACTTCTCCCCTCATCGATACGGTGCATGTATTTAAATAAAAAGGCTCACATTGCACGACAACTAAGTTATTAGGTAATGTTTTTCCTTTGAGAAATGGGAAAAATTCCTGCTGTAACTCCAGTAAAGTCACTGTAACGTGTGAAAAGCCAAACAAAGACATAAGCGACACTGTGTTTGTCTGAAGTGCAGACAGTAAATCGCAGCAGACAGTTTTATTTGGTGTGAAGGTAGTTTCCATTTGAGACTGTTTCACGTTCAATTACACTAACACACACATACACACATACCTGAAACACATAACTGGTAAATACTGGTCTGTAGTAACAGAGGGCTATGTTTTCTTTTTATTTCCTTCTTCTATATGTTTTACAACCTAATGCATGAATCATACCATTCCTCTTTTAAAGTCTCGTATTTTCCTCATGACACCATCAGCAGGGAGAAAGATCATTTTACATGTTTAACCGGTTCTGCTTTTGTTTTCCATCAGTCCGTTCGAGGTGGTGGTCAGTCCCGAGGCGGGTCCACAACAAATCAGGGCATGGGGTCCTGGTTTGGAGGGAGGCATCGTGGGAAAACCTGCCACTTTTGTAGTGGAATCCATCGGTGAAGATGCTGGAGTCTTAGGTATGTTTTTGTGACTCTAAAAGGAGCGAGTTTAGTTATAAATCATCTCTTTGGTTTATCCCATGATAAATCAGTTGCTTCCTTCTAACCCTATCTTCTGCATCCTCTTCTCTTACATCAAATAACTTCATGTCCTCTTTCCCTTAAACCTCTTTGTTGGTATTCCTCTAGGTTTCCTGCCAAGCAGTTTAAATTTTCCCATTCTTCTACCAATACATTCTCTCCCTCTCCTTTGGAAATGTCTGATCCATCTGTCTGAATCACACAGATCTTCAGAAGAACGTGTTACTTTTAGTGTGTGAAGTAGTACATAGGCTTGATAAAGAATTTAAAAGAGTTCGGAAAAGTTTAGAATATCAATAAATTTACAAATAAGATTACTTTTTTTTTTTATCAACATCTCAACAAAATTCTCATTTCCTCTTTCAGGTTTTGCCATCGCAGGACCGTCCCAGGCTAAAATCGAATGTGAAGATCAAAACGATGGATCATGTGACGTCCATTACTGGCCAACAGAACCAGGAGAATACGCAATCCGTGTGACCTGTGATGAGGAGGACATTGAATATAGCCCCTTCATGGCCTACATCGTACCTGATGATAATACCAGTGATCCAGACAAGGTGGGATCCAGTCCAAAACTATTTCTCAGATATTGGATCTGGTGGATGTAGACAAGCCTATTGTTGTTATTTTCTGTAGGTTCAGGCTTATGGACCAGGACTCGAGAGGACTGGCTGTCTGGTAAACCAGCCAGCTGAGTTCACTGTGAATGCTGAGGATGCTGGGAAAGGACCTCTAAAAATCACTGCACAGGTTAGTCAGAAACAACATGCATATACTTTATATCAAACATGAAGAGGACATTTAATACAGTCTCTTCCTGGATGATCATTGTAATGGATGAGTGGGAAGCCATAGACTTCCAGGAAGAAATTTCCTTAAAAAATTAAGAATGATTATGAACGGCAATCGCTTAATTTGGTGAAAATATTTCTACACGGAGAAGTTAGGCGACTGAAAGGATTGAGAGTTTATGGCTGTGTAGCCTAAGGAAAACCACTAAGCAGTGGACCACTGTGGACTGGTTCTCTTAAATAATTACCCACAAAATAACAAGAGAGATTGACTCCAAAGCGTTCAGCTTTTTTTTTTAAACCATCACACTATGACATAAGCGTGCTCTGGCACGATGATGAAACCTTATGGGAGTGCAAGGCAGAGGGAATTTGGAGGCGGGGCAATCATACTCCGGCCCGGTTCTCTGTAACTTGGGAGGACAAGTACAACTTTGTGGAACGCTCTTTGTTTTTTTTTTTTGGGACGGCAAAAAAAAAAAAAACATTTCTCACTATTTTATTTGCTCATCAAACTAACAAAATGAACTGTTTTTATCATTATTATTATTATAGGTGGTTTTGATCAAATTTGAATTTGTTTTTCTGCATGTGTGTTCACCAGAATGCTGAAGGACTCCCTGTGGAGGTCAAAGTGAAGAACAAGGGTGATGAACTGTACCAGTGTTCTTACACTCCCACCTCTTCTGTCAAACACACTGTGACCATCGCCTGGGGAGGGGTCAACATTCCCAACAGTCCGTTCAGGGTAAGCATCCAATCGCAGTGCCCAGTTAGGAAAGGATCAAACTTTCAGTTTCAGAAACTAGAACTTTCAGCATGGTTACGTCATAGCTAGATTTCAAAACTGTGAAACTAGGAGATGAGATAGAAGTTTAAAAAAAGCCAATCTGTGATCTTTATTACAACAGATATTGAGAAGTACAATGTTTAGCCCATCAGTGCTGGGTGGAGGTGGTTACATCATTGTTGAACTTCAAACACAAATGTCTCAGTTTCTGGCTTCAGAAGATCGAAAAGTTAGAACATGTTGGAAACATTAGGAGGTGAACTTGCTCGCTGTCACTGTTTACAGGATCAGACTGAGCCAAGATAACCTTATGTATCAAGTTTTAACAAGACGTAAGTTTTACGACAAGGAACCACAGCTGCTTCAGAGTCACGTTACTGTTAAAACATGTGCAAAGATTCTAATCAGAACGTTTGATATGAAAAAGTAATGGATTTATTTGCTACCTAAAAGGTCACCCATCCATCTGAAGTATAAAAAATGTCACAATTTAATCTAAAAAGTTGGAATAAATCTGGTAGTGGAAAAGCTCCAATGTGCAGATTTCAGAATGAGGTCATTCTGAAATTGATTGTCTCATTATTGAGCATCATTTAATACGAGATCACGGATACAAGCAGCTGAAATGAGCTTCCCCTACAGGGTGGCTAGGCTTTCACTCAGAGATAGGGTGAGGAGTTCTTCCATCTGGGAGGAGCTCAGAGTAGAGGTGTTGCTCCTCTGGGTCAAGAGAAGCCAGATGGGGTGGTTTGGGCATCTGGTTAGGATGCCTCCCGAACACCTCGCTGGTGAGATGTTTCGGGTACGTCGTACTGGGAGGAGACTATGAGGCAGACCCCGGATCTGCTGGGGAGACTATCTCTCAATGCTGTTTGGAGAACACCTCGGGATCCTCCTGGGTGAGCTGGAGGATGCAGGTTGAGGGAAGTCTGGGCTTGCCGTCTGAGGCTGTTGCCCATACAACCCGGCCCCAGAGAAACGGACGACAAAGAGCAAGCATTCCCAATCCACTAATCAAATAAACATTTTCCCCTCATTTAAATAGATTTTTATTAATTACACCACTGAATACAGTAACTAATAATTTTTTTTCAGTCTAAATTTTTTCTGCCCTTTATGTGTTACATCTTTTATTTTGAACTACTTAACGTCTGCTTCATTCTCGAACCAGAAAGCATAATTTATTCCAGCCTCCACATTCTTGACTCCACCTCTAAGTTAAAGTCTGTGTTTAACTTGATCTAATTTTGATGCAAGTTACACAATCTATATACTGGTGGTCTTTGTTCAAGAGTTAATAAGTTTAAATTAGCTGAGGTGAATAAACAGACGGACTGGGCCGGCGAATAAAACGGTGTCTCAGGGGTTTTATTAAGTCATTAATAGTGAGTGGAGGTTTTGTTCTTGAAGCAAATAGCAGGGTAGTAATGTTCGTTTATTCTTGATTCTTGCTTTTATGAAAACATTTTATCAACAGATAGAAAATACTGTTTTTGGGTTTTTTTTTTTAAAGATGGATCAGCAACACAAAAAAAAGTTGATGACCATTAAACTTTGGTTCCTGCTCCAAGTGGAGGAGTTTAAGTATCTCGGGGTCTTGTTCTCGATTGGGGGAAGTATGGAGCGGGAGATCGACAGTGGGATTGGTGCGGCATCAGCAATAACTACGACATCGGTCCGTCGTGGTAAAGAGAGAGCGGAGCCGAAAAGCAAAGCTCTCGATTTACAAGTCTATCTACAAAGTACGTTCCAACCCTCACCTATGGTCACCAGCTGTGGGTGGTGACTGAAAGAATGAGATCGCGGGTACAAGCGGCCGAAATGAGCTTCCTCCGCAGGGTGGCTTGGCTCTCACTCAGAGATTGGGTGAGGAGTTCTGCCATCCGAGAGGAGCTCGGTGTCGAGCCGCTCCTCCTCCAAGTCGAGAGGAGCCGGATGGGGTGGTTCGGGAATCTGGTCAGGATGCCCCCCGAGCGCCTTGCGGGCGAGGTGTTTTGGGCACGTCCCACCGGGAGGAGACCAAGGAACAGACCCCGGACCCGCTGGAAAAACTATGTCTCACAGCTGGCCGGGGAACGACTTGGGATCTGTCCGGGTGAGCTGGAGAATGCAGCCGGTGTGAGAGAAGCCTGGGCTTCCTGTTTGCGGCTGTTGCCCCCGTGACCTGGCCCCGGAACAAGCGGAAGATGACTGAACTGAACGGAACGGAACATTAAACCAAACATTTTCTGTAATAAACTATTAATAAATAAATAAATTTACTGAGTTACAGACTACATGACAGAGGGGTATAAAAAGATCAAACTATTTTAACGGGGTTACAAATTCCATAGAGCCGAGCTAGACTGGATATCCAAAGATTAAAAGCAGACAAAGGTCAAACAAGGGAATCCTGAACAGGATGGAGGATGCAGGAATGTGAAGAGGAGACAGCCCGGGGAGTATTGACTCATGACAAACAGGTGTGTGCTGGGAAAAAAAGTGTTGAGGTTTCTAGCAGAGCCACAGCAGGTGGAGAGCAAGTTAATATAGAAACGAAAGGTTAGAAATAATAAAAAACAGATGAAAAGGAAAGAAAAATCTGAACAATGGCAAGAATGTAATAAATTTTCTAATGAGATGGTCTGGTTTGCCTAGAGTAAGCTTAGAGTTTAGATAAGAAAGGTACATTTGGTTTTTAAAAGGCTTTTCTAATTAACAAAAAGCTTTTCCCATTTTCAGTTATCATCTTTCAATCCAAACAATTTTCTGTTAGTATATTTTGAACTAGAGTAAGAGTTAGCAAATTATGTTTTGAGCTGCTGACCGCCAAATTTGGGGATATTATTAAAAAAAAAAGTTTTTTGTTTTGGTTACTTTTTTTTCCCTACATTTGGTGATCAATCATTGTTTTTTTTTCTGGTAATGAGGTGTGGCGCATTCAGGTGGTAGAGGGTCAAACTTTGTACTTTCTTTTTTATTTACCATATATATACAGAATATGTGTATATTTATATTTTTTTTTTTTCTGACATTTGTGTGCTCACACACAACTTTTCCCATTTTACTGGGAAAAGTTGTGTGTCCTTTTTCCAATTATTTTTGCTGCACTTGATGCTTTTTTTTGTCCATTCAGTTTACCGTATTATTTATAATAGAAGTACACTTTCTAATAATAATAATAATTTTATTTGTAACGCACTTTATATCTCCACCTATGTTTTTTTTCTGAAACTTGACTACAGCAAAACTTAAGTCCTGACAAAAAAAAAGTCTTCCTTTGGTCATCACATGTGCAGCTTGTGTTGGTACCCTTACCATGCTGAGTCAAATATTTTTGTCCTGCAGATTTTTTTTTTTGCAATTAGCCTATTTATAGACGCACACCCAATCAGTGCGGCCGCACATGTGCGTGTATTAGGAATTATACGGTAATTCAATTTTATTGGTATAACAATAGTTTCAGTAAAATGGAGATGAGCAAACAGATTGTGAAGATCAATCTTTCTACGTCAATGAGTGAAGTTAAGGAAGCTAACTTTTTATTTTCTATATTGTTAAATCTTTTTTTCTAAGATTTTAGAATTAAATCACACCCTGCATCTGTTATTGATCCTGCCTATCTGTCATATTTAAAACAATTTTTTTACCAACTAGACTTCTCCACTACTTCATAACTGTTCATTTTAAGGACAATTTACTTTTCGCTTAGTTTATCAGCTGCCTTCTGTTCTCGGTATTATGTTAAGTTATAGCCACATAAATTAGGTCTTGTGTGAAACTGTGTTGATATGTTTGTGCATCATTTAGGAATTTAAAATGAAGCCAAAAAAGATAAAAAAGTTGGCACAGATACTCATTTCTTTGTGTTGAAACAGATGTTGTCAGGAATGCAACACTGAGGTGCTCCTCACAGGAGGAGGCTCTGAGTTTGAGGTCCTGCAAGTCCCTTATTCAATAAAATTTTGATGTTAAAGTTTTAGTATGAATTGATTTTTTTACAAGGTTTTAAGAGTTTACGACAAGTTTGAACTTGGTATAAGATCTTTCTTTATTTGTCTTTGAGAGGCTTTGCCCTCTTTTTTTGTGAATTGAATGTAAGTGTAATTGATGGATTTCAGGCAAACAGCCACACCCAGCAGAAACACCTTTGTTACACAAAAACAAGAAATTCCCAGCATGGGTGTGACGCAACCGTGGAACAGTAATAAAAATCTCAAGTCTAAGTTAGGAATTAGAAAATGGATTATTCTTGCCAGTTTTGTATGATTACATTTATAGCTTAAATTTTCTGTACTATTTTTGAGAACTTTACAATTCCAGTAAAGTGATTATTGTAGTTTTATGCCAGTACATTAAATAATTTCTCATTCACAACTAGTTTTCTAACTTCAATATTTGACAGGGGGTGCCGGAGTTTATCCCGGTTGATTTAGGGATACGTGGTTCAGAAGACGAAACAAAACAACTAGTTTTGGTGCTGCGATATTCAAATGTCAAGAAGGAAATCCTCAGAAGATGACGAAATGATCCCGTATATCATCCTTATTTCTTATAGGCTTCCTTCAAATAGGCTGGTCAGAATAAAGTTCATCTACTACATGTTAAAATGAACCGTTCCGTTCCATCGTCTTCCGCTCATCTGGGGCCAGAGTCGCGGGGGCAACAGCCTCAGATGAATTCTTTCCATTTTTCTGTTAACTAATTAATATTAACAGAAAAACATTAATTAAAATACTTAAATGTGTTTTTTTAGTTGTCATTAGTTGAATCCTTTTATAAGCAACTGAAATCAAATACTACGATGAAAGGCTCTACCTCAATGGCTCCAGACATGAGCCTTGTGGTACGCCATATCACATTTTTATTTAAGTCTACACCCTATTTTGAACTTGTAAAGATCTAAACAAGAAAATTGTTTTCCTGCTGTATCTGTATCCTGCTGTATGATTTAAAAATCATTTGACTTTATGATCAAATTTTCTGTTTCTAGGTGAATGTGGGGAAAGGCAGCCATCCAAACATGGTGAAGGTGTTCGGACCGGGAGTGGAGAAAACTGGACTAAAAGCAAATGAGCCAACACACTTCACTGTGGATTGTTCAGGAGCTGGAGATGGTAAAACTAATGCACACACTTCAACACACATACACGTAAAGCAGTAAAGACAGGAAACCACCCACCACTTGTTTTCCTTTGTGAAGCTGGACATACTTCCTCATACACAGTCACCTTTGTTAAGGAATGGAAAAACTATACACACATGCACAGATGTTTTTTGTGTGTTTTGTTCTGGCAATGATCTCAAGGAAGAAGCATCCCAACAGGAAATTTCATCACTCTGACCTTCCTGAGCAGATTGGTGAACATGCTGACACTCTGTCGTTTATCACCTACCTACACAAGTACATTGTTGCTCTACACAGAACAGCTCCACGTTTAATCGGAGTGAATCACACCCTACAATCTGGTTACATGGATACAAAATAACCGAGATTATTGTTAAAAGCTTCATTATATCAGCATTTCAATGAGTGTGAACTGAATTTTCTAAGTGTAGGTTTAAAGGGTAGCGTTGGCTGTCTTCACCTTTAGAATTTAGTTACTGATTGAACACGAGTTCATCTGTTGTTGGTTAAACATTGTTGTGTTGAGCCTAAAGCTTTGTTTTGTGTGACTAGGTGAGGTGAGTGTGGGAATAAAGTGTGATGCCAACATGATCAGCGACACCGAAGCTGATGTGGATTTTGACATCATCCCCAATGCCAACGACACGGTCACAGTGAAATACATCCCTCCTGCAGCCGGAAAACTCATGGTTAAAGTCCTCTTCACCGACAAGGTACACACAAACACACAAATACACACACAATGGGTTGGGGGTTTATTCGATTTTGCAGCACGATAAGCATTTGTTTAATAAATCTTTTACAGGAAGTTCCTCAGAGTCCTTTCATTGTAAAAGTGGATCCGTCTCACGATGCATCGAAGGTTAAAGCAGAAGGTCCAGGACTCGCTCGAACTGGTGAGATATTTTTTTTTCCAATAAAATTGCTTTGGATGTGAAAAAGTCAGTTTGATCTCCTCCGGAAACTGTTTACTGGTATTATCCCTGTCACGCACAGAGATAAACAGAAGATGAAAAAAAATAATAGATGTCTGATTGTTGCATGTTTTTTCTGTCATTCTTCAATTTTTTTTCTCTTTTTTTCTTTTTTCCTTGTTTTTGTCTTTGTTCTGTTTTTCTTTTTATGTTTCTTCAATCTATTTTCTCTCTCCCTCTTCTTTTATTCCTCTTTTTTTTTTGTTCCTTCTGCTTCTCTCTCATCCTCACCTCATTCCTCCAGGTGTGGAGAGTGGGAAGCCGACCCATTTCACAGTCTCCACTAAGGGTGCTGGGAAAGCTCCGCTGGACGTCTCCTTCTCGGCTCCCGTGAACGACTTCGATATCATCGACAACTACGACTATTCTCACACTGTTAAATACACACCTGCACAACAGGTACGTTACACAGACACAAACAAGTTGTACACAACAAGATGGAAATTGAACACAACTCACAGAATTTTATTCCAATGATGTATAAGTAATAGAAACAGAAAAATCGTTTTCAGTCGTTAACAGAAAAGTGAAGAAAAGTGAAGTCATAGCATCCAGCTCATGTTTCGACCTATTTTCAGCAGAATGAAACAAAAGGGCCTCAGACAGGAGCAGTCTTTGTTTGATCGATGGAGTGGGAACTTTCTTTCAAACCTGCTAACATACTACATGATGAAGATAATTATAGAACTTATGTTACTACTCCATGTTAAAAAAAAAAGACAAATAAAAAGTAGAAATAGCCTAAAGGGTTCCAATATTGCAGATTTATTGAATATTTATTGAAAAATTAAGTAGTAGTGCAGGAGGTGTTTTGATACAAGAACCTATGAAAATATATGCAAATGAAAATGTATGACTTTTGTTTACATTTTTAAAACCAAAATTTAACATCTCGTCACAATTTTCTATTTTTATTTTTTAGTACAGCTCGTCTCAATAAAACCCGTCTGTCCACAGCTGAAAAAATAAAACTGAACTGAACACAATGCAAATCTGTTTTTGTAGTGATAAAACTTTATAAAAACGCATAGTCATGATGCTAAAATAAAAAAAGTAATGCATTGTACTTATATAGCGCTTTTCCAGGACGCTCAAAGATGCTTCATATTATATGAGTTATTCATTCACTCCATACCAGGTAATGATGAGCTACTGTTGTAGGCATGGCTGGCCTGGGGCAGACTTACAGAAGCGAGACTGACATTTTGCGCCATCGGCCCCTCTGACCATCACCAACCAATCACACACACACACCATCAAGACTAGAGAACGTGGGTGAAGTGTCTTGCCCAGGAACACAGCCACAATTTAATCTCAACAGCACCTTGGGCACTGGTGTTCTCCCAACCAAATACTGGCCAGACCCAGCATGCTTAGCTTCTGAGGTCTGACAGGCTGGTATGGTGATAGAGAGGCTCACACATGTGAAAGTAGGTGATGTAGAAGACTGAATTAAATAATGGAAACTGACTTACAATGGTGCCATATAAAAGAAAAGTTGAAAGGAGAAGAAAAAGATTCAACTTTGGTCACCCTTAATTGAAAGACTAAACACACCTCGGTTGCCCACTCCTCATCTAGCCTCATGATCATTCGCGATTCCCAATAATAACAGATGATTTTTGATACACCATTTCAAGACTCTTTGAATCTCTTTTAGCCAAAAAAAAATGAAGTGGGGCTATATTTAGTTGCTGTTAAGCATCTTGGGTTTCATCTGTTTTCTGTTGAGGCTTTGTTGTGTGAACGAGTGTGTTTTGTGTGTTTCTGCAGGGAGAGATGACTATTATAGTGAAGTTTGGAGGAGATCCCATTTCTAAAAGCCCTTTCACAGTTGGAGTTGCTGCTCCACTGGATTTGAGTAAAGTTTCTGTTGACAACCTGAATGGACGTAAGAAATCCCTCCATTTATTTCTGAACTAAACTTGAAAGGACAACTTTAAAAAATTAACCAAAGAAATTGGCACATGGTGTTTTTGTTTTATCAAATAATAATTTTTACTAAAATTAATTTCAGGTGTGGAAGTCGATCAAGAGCAGAAGTTCACAGTTGGCACGAAGGGTGCAGGAGGGCAAAAACAACTGGAGGTGGCAGTGGTGAGCAGACTTTTGGAAGTGAATCAAACCAGATTTTAGAAACCAGATGTTTTCATGACTGTGTTTCTGTTTTAGCTGAGTCCCAGCCAGAGAGCCGTGCCATGTCGAGTTGAACCTCAGCCTGGAGATGCCAGCATCAGTGCAGTGCGTTTTACTCCTAAGGAGGAAGGAGTTTATGCTGTCAATGTGTCCTACGATGGACACCCTGTGCCGGGCAGCCCCTTCCCTGTAGAGGCCCATCTACCTCCAGATCCAAGCAAGGTGGGACACTAGACAGTAAAATTTCACTGACGTCCATCTATTGTTCCACCCATTCATTCAACCCTAGTCTCTAAAGTGTCTGAGCCTATCCCTACTAGAATCAAAGGCAGGGTACACCCTGAACAGGTTGCCAGTCTGTTACAAGTCACTAAGCCACACTTGTCAGTCATGTTTTGACTTTCATCAATGGGAAAAAATTTTTTGTGATGGATCAGCCGAACATGCGTATTTTTTGCATAAATGAAGCTGGAGTGCACCTGAAGAATCTCCACCAATGCACGCACGCACACACGGGAAGAGCATGCAAATATTTTTTTCTTTAAAATCAATGACTTTCTTTAGGTTTTAGGTTTATTTGTTCTTTTTCTTTGTGGCTCATTTTTCAAAGGAAGATTTGTAAAATACCAGGTTGTAATTGATTCTTGTTGTTCCAGGTGAAGGCATTTGGCCCCGGTCTCCAGGGAGGTTTAGTGGGGAACCCTGCAAAGTTCACCATCGACACCACCGGTGCCGGAGCTGGAGGGCTTGGGCTGACTGTGGAGGGACCGACTGAAGCAAAGATTGAATGTTCAGACAACGGGGACGGCACCTGCTCGGTGTCTTACCTTCCCACCGAGCCCGGAGACTACCTGGTTAACATCCTGTTTGAAAACATACACATTCCTGGCTCACCGTTCAGAGCAGACGTTCAGATGCCTTTTGACCCCTCCAAGGTGGTGGCCTCAGGCTCTGGCCTAAAGAGAGGAAAGGTGAGTGACCGATGACTCCGACCCCTAAAAAAGAATAAAGTACCTAAAAGGTAAAGATGATTAATTGGCTGTCCTCAGTGTGCCAAAAATTTGCCATCAAGAGGGTTCAGTCTGCCCTGTTGAAGAAAATAAACATAAAAAAAAAAAAAAAAAACGGGAGGAGCTCGGTGTCGAGCCGCTCCTCCTCCAGGTTGAGAGAAGCCAGATGGGGTGGTTCGAGCATCTGGTCAGGATGCCCCCCGAGCACCTCACTGGTGAGGGGAGCAGTCCAAGAGGCAGACCCCGGACCTGCTGGAGAGACTATGTTTCACAGCTGGCAGGGGAACGACTCTGGATTCTTCCGGGTGAGCTGGAGGATGCAGCTGGGGTGAGAGAAGTCTGGGCTACCCCTCTGAGGCTGTTGCCCCTGTGACCCAGCCCTGGATAAGCGGAAGACAACGAAACTGAAATCTTTCTTATCAAAAACCTTTTACATTTAGATATAAATTGAATTCAATTTATTCACTTAGATTTCTATACCAAATAAATGTCATTTAATTGCAAGAATTTTCTAAAAAAGTTCAATTTTAAGTGAATCAAACTGAAAGATTAAAGCTTTAATTTGGTCAAAACTAATCTCAACTGTAATTTGAAAAGAAATAAAAATTAGGGGTTACAATAAACTTTATTAAACCCTTCAGGAAGTTTCAGCTTTCGCAATAGTCCTCTCGAGAAGTTGAACATTTTGATGGCGTGTGGAATGAAGGACTTGTTTTATTTTGTGGTATTTGTTATTTACTGGCCAGTTTGTATTTTATGTGACATGTTAACTAGCACAAGTTTTACGCCTCGGTTTTAAACTTGTTTTTTCAGGTTGGAGAGGTCAGCGTTGTGAATGTCGACTGCTCTCAAGCTGGACCAGGCCTTCTCACTCTGGAAGCTGCACCAGAATCCCCGACTCATACGAAAGGCACTACAGCAGGTAACGGCATGCAGCCTCACATCAATGTGCATCACAAATGTAAAAATAATAAAAAAGGACTAATTCCAATTTCAGGATTGCAAACAAAATAATTTTACATTTATTTTTCTGATCATCTTCACCTATTCATCTTTCTTTGACTGCAGTGGCCAGTCCCTCCATCAAATCCAATCATTAGTATACAGTGTTTCTTAGTGATGGAGGGTCCTCATAAAGACAGACCAGAACGTCAAAGGAACAGATGACCAGTTTCAGAGATTGGAATAATAATAATTCATAATAATAATTCACTTTATTTAAAAGCACCTTTCTAGAAACTCAAGGACACTGTACAAAAAAAATAAAAAGAACAATAGATAAAATATAAAAGACATCATCACAAGAGACAGGAGGAAGAATGAAGAGGATTAAAGAGAGTAGACAGATTTGAAGAGGTGAGTTTTAAGACGAGATTTGAACAAAGGGAAAGAGTCTAAGTTGCGGATGTCAGGGGGAAGTGCGTTCCAGAGTCGGGGAGCAGAGCAGTTGAAGGCTTTGCCCTCATTGTGCTCAGACGCATGGGGGGGACGGTAAGATGAATGGATGCAGATGACCTGAGAGAACGAGAGGAGGTAGCAATAAGGACAAGATCAGACAGGTATGAAGGAGCAAGATTATGAATGGCTTTGAAAGTGAGAATGAGAATTTGAAAATGATTCAGTTGGGAGCCAGTGAAGTTGCTGAAGAGTGGGGGTGATGTGATGAAAAGACCAGGTTCCAGAGATTATGCGGGCAGAGGAGTTTTGTACCAGCTGAAGTTCATTGAGAGATTTCCGATGGAGGCCAAAGAGAAGTGAATTACAATAGTCCAGACGAGAGGTGACGAGACTGTTGACAAGGATAGCAGCGGTGTGGGATGTGAGGGAAGGACAGAGACGATTAATGTTGCGAAGATGAAAGTAAGCAGACTGGGTGATATTATTTATGTGGGATTGAAAGGACAGTGAGGAATCAAGGATGACACCCAGGCTCTTGACTTGAGGGGAAATAAAAGTCAAGAGAGAGAAACTATTGACTTTGGATAATGTGGATAATTTGGACTTTGAATATTTGTTCCACTTTTTAGGATAAAGTTATCAGAAAGACTGAACAACAAGTACTGATCATTTGTTTAGGAACAACTATTGAATGTTTCCTACCAAAGAACTTCTGGTTCTGATTTGAAGAAAGAGAATGTGGAAAAAAGGTTTTATGGTTCTGACTGTTTGATGTGACGATGTGAAAACCACAGAAACTTTGTTCTCACACTCTGCTGATGTTTAGTCTTCAGCTCTGTGATGTAATCAAATTGTCCTTCTAGATAAAAAAGTGAAGACCGAAGTAGTGGACAACAAAGATGGGACCTACACGGTGACCTACGTCCCACTGACCTCCGGCATGTACACCCTGCTGCTGAAATTTGGGGACAAACTTGTCCCTGGGTTCCCGGCTAAAGTCATGGTGGACCCTGCAGTAGATACCTCTAAAGTCAAAGTGTTTGGACCTGGAGTGGAAGGTCAAGGTGGGAAGTTGGTCCATTAATGTCATGATTCTATAAATGTTCACGTATGAGTAACATCTGTACCACCTACAGCTGTTTTCAGAGAGGCCACAACAGATTTTACTGTCGATGCTCATTCTCTCACCCGACATGGAGGAGACCACGTCAAAGCAGAGGTTAGAAACCCATCTGGAGCGTTGACCGACTGCATGGTGACCGACAACTCTGATGGGACGTACAACATCCAGTACACACCTTTTGAAAATGGTAATGTAACAAAAAAAAAGACCAAACTCTATTCCATCCTGTAAAGCTGCTCTCATTGGCTGTTGCTTTTTTCTGTGAATATTTCAGGCGTCCACAACGTCCAGGTTTTGTATGATGACACTCCAGTTCCAAAGAGCCCTTTTAAGGTTTCTGTGTCGGAGGGATGTGATCCCAGCAGGGTGGTGGCCACTGGGTCCGGCCTCCAAAATGGCCTGACTAACCAGCCCAACAACTTTGACATCATCACCAGGTAAGTCAAAGATGACCAGAAACGTTAAAGATCAAGCTAGAGCTGAACTAATCTGAATTAAACCAATCAAACCATGATATGGAGACATGTAATTAATGTATATTTTAATATTCAAATGAGAATTAAACTGTCCAGAAGACTTTTTTGAAACTTTTTCTACTATTCAAATGAAAGTTATTCTGATTATACATTTGATGGAAAAAAGGTAAGAAAATAGAAAAAAATGTTGGTGAATTTGAAAATAGTTTATCTGATTACCATTTTTTCCTCCCTCCATATTCAAATGTACTTCTTTTGACCCATTTAGGCAGACAGTTTTCGTGGGTCTTGTTTGGCACCTGAAATATAATTACCGTATTAATCCTAATAGAAGCACACCTTCTAATAAAAGTACCCCTGTTTTTTTCTGAAACATGAATACAGCCAAGCTTAGTCCGACAAAACTAAATCTTCAATATGCAACTTTAGCTCAAGTCTAACATGTCCTTGTCCTTTTAAATAGCGCTACTGCACATGTGTAGCTTGTGCTGCTTCTAGTACCATACTGAGTCGGATGTTTTTGCCCTACAAATTATTTTTTTTTACAAATAGCTTCTGTATAGACGAGCATCCCAACAGTGCGGCCGTGCATGCACAGTATTGGGAATAATTTAGTATTTTTTGTTTAGAAAGCAGTAATCTTCTAGCCTAAGAATTTAATTCTGGATTCTTATGACATAAATATTGCAATTAAACTTTAGGCAATCTTTGACCCAGTTCAGCTCATTATGAGTGTTGCTCTTCAAGGGGAGCTGGTATTGGAGGCCTCGGCATTGCCGTAGAGGGTCCATCTGAGTCCAAGATGTCTTGTAAAGACAACAAAGATGGCAGCTGCAGCGTTGAGTATGTTCCTTACACGCCGGGTCTTTACAGCGTCAACGTGACCTACGGAGACCAACATATTCCAGGTGGGACAAGCTTCTATTAAGATCAAAACCGTACAAGAATGATTTATTTTATGAGTGTGAGTAAGCAGTAAAAGTGTGTTTTAGGGATTACCTTGGGATTTTTTTAGACTTAAATTAGCAGCATGCTAGAAACTAATAAGTTTTTTCCAGTTGTAATAAAAGTTTTTTGACATTTATGAACTTTACATTACTGAAAAAGGGGCATGAAACTCGTGTAGACATGACAAAATGAGATCTCGCCTGTTTGTCTTGAGAGTTTTATGTACTTTTTTTACAAGCCTGCAAGGTTTAGTTTCTCATTTCCATTTATAAATAGACGCTGAGTAAATAGTTTAATTCAATGGAAAAAAATGCTTTAATTTTGTGACCATATTGCTAATGGAAAAAAAAAACTTTTAGATGAATTGACCCTTCTGAACATTCTCAGCATGTCTTGTTCCACAGAGCAGATGTTGATCTGCATCATCAGCTGCACAGATGTCGCTGTTTTCAGACAATAAAGCTGGGTGCAGAAGTATTTCAGTTCAATTAAACTGTGCTTACAAAATGCATGAATGCATCTGGCTACAAGAAATTCTAAAACTCCAGTTTTTTTTGCCACTATGTCTTTAATTTCTGAAATATGCTCCCAGCTTGTGTGAGTTTCTACATTCAAGATAAGTCTGAAAACATTTTCTCTTTTGGACAAATTCATTATCAAGTCAGCTTGAAACAATTAGATTAATAGTTGCAGCTGAAAACCAGAAACTGAGGGAGTATGTCACACTGAGACTGTGTCCTTTGATTTCATCAACGTCTCTTATTTTCTATCATTTTATGGCTAAAAATTTAATATCTTTAACCATTCACAACAATAATCCTGTAATCATTATTCTCCCTCATTATTTTCTCACCCAGGAAGTCCTTTTAGTGTTGCTGTAAAAGATGTGGTGGACTCCAGGAAGGTCAAAGTGTCCGGTCCAGGCTTGGAATCAGGAGTCAGAGTAAATATTCCACAATCCTTCGTGGTGGACTGCAGGAAAGCCGGGGATGCGCCACTGGTCGTGGCAGTCACTGGGCCCAAAGGAGTCATGGAAGAGGTGGAGGTGACGGACAACGGAGATGGAACTCACACTGTCTCCTACACACCATCTGTGGAAGGGCCGTACTCTGTGTTTGTAAAATATGCAGAGGAGGACATCCCTCGCAGGTTCATCCACACTTATCAGCTAATCTTCTCAACTTCGATTGAAATTAAGATTATTTAATCTTCTTTGAATTATTAAATAAATGCTCCTGGTTTTACATCAAATAGATCCGATAAAAGAAATCACGCTCTACAAAATGTAGAGGTTTTGTCAAATGTTATTGTTTTATTTTACTTCTGTTTCTCCTTTTAGCCCCTTCAAGTTTCGTGTTTTGCCGACCTACGATGCCAGCAAAGTCCGAGCCAGTGGTCCTGGCCTGACCAGCGGCATCCCTGCCAGCTTCCCTGTGGAGTTTAATATCGATGCCAAAGATGCTGGTCAGGGTCAGCTCAGCGTTCTCATCACAGTCAGTAGCACGCTCACACAGACAAATACACTCACACTCAAACACATGATTTATTTGAACTCTTTCTCTCTTCAGGACCAGGATGGTAAACCAAAAAAACCTAGCATCCATGATAATGGTGACGGTACATATTGCGTATCCTACATTCCTGACCGAACTGGCCGTTACACCATCGTCATAAAGTACGGTGGGGACGACATCCCTGCATCACCATACAGAGTCCGCGTCATGGCAACTGGTGACGCCAGCAAGTGCTCAGTCATCGGTAGGAACCAGGAGGAAAAATCTCTCTGGAAACACACATTGCACACACACCTGATTATGTCCTCTTCTCAGGTCCTGGTGTCGGTCCCACGGTCGCCATCGGTGAGGAGCTCGGGCTGGTGGTGAATACCAAAGATGCTGGGAAGGGGAAGGTGAGCTGTGTGGTGGTCCAGCCAGACGGCAGCGAGGTAGAAGCTGAGGTGTTGGAGAATGAAAACGGGACCTTTGATATTTTCTACACTGCCCCGGCACCTGGAAACTATGTCATCTACGTTCGCTTCGGAGGAGAAAATGTCCCACATAGTCCTTTCAAAGTCTTGGTGAGAGATGGGAGCTAAATATTGTGTCTGTAACATCATACACTGTAAATAGTTCGATGTGATCTGCAATTTCTGTTCCAGTTTAAAGACATGACACAGAAAGAAAACTGGATTTTTGTTGACTCTAATCGAACAAAAAATGTTTTTTCTCTCATTACTTTTTCATATTCTATATACATGTCCCTTGTTTTGGATCTAGACAAACTAACTTAAAGCCCTATTTTAGCATGGGATTGTTTTACCAGAGGACCTCAGGTAATTTGGATTAGTGATAGGAGGGATTCCGGATTTTTAAACCATGTGAATCCATTATGCCTGTAAAAAACAGAAGATAAAAAATAATAATAATTTGTGAAATCTGGAAATAACTAACAATCGTTGCCTGTTTAAGCAGTTTTAGGCAAAAACTTGGACATTGAGGTAAAATTCCTAATCAAATGAGGTCCAGGGGCAATAAAGTTTTTCCCATACAAATATGGCTTTACTATGTGTTTACCAATCCTAACCAAATCAAAAAGCCGGTTTTAACATCAAGAACGGGATTAAGCTTGTGTATGTTAGAATTTTTAATCCTTACTGTTGATCCTCAGGCTACTGATGAGATACCCATCATGCAAGAACAGACGTCTCTCCAGAAACAAGCCGCTCCCCCTGGAGCCGGCTTCCAGTCATGGGTATCCTAAACACACACCATCATATTCCCTTACGCAATCCTATACATTCAGAAACTTTCGATATTCCCCATTTATATTCTGTAGTTTCTCTCTGAGTTTGGATAATGATTGGGTCCAAATAAACCAAAAACATTTGATTCTATTTTAAAATATATTTATAATTTGGCGATTTAGTGAGAATACCAATGCAACAGTGATTAAGTAAAAAGAAAAATTCTGATTTTGCATCCCAGCGATAATTCACGCACACACGTGTATTTCAGGCCGCCGGTTAAACTTGATCCTCCCCTCTATCTTCTGCATATCAATGCTTCTCTGTCTCAGCCAATGGGATCGCAGCAAACTTCTAACAACAAGCACACAAACTCCAGCTCTTTGAGATGCTGATGGTTTTGGGTGGTGGAGAATGCAGAGAGGGTTCAGTTTTGGTGCTCTCATCATGTCTTGCTCTCCAATTTTTATTCCTGTGGCTGCAGAACCGTTCTCACCGTGCACCTCCTTCCTTCCTGCTCCACTGCACTACATTTCCCAGGATGCCCGAGAGGGCTCAGCTTGGATGCAGCAGCATGTTTGCACGGCAGGTTTTATGAGTAGCTTCTCAGTTGCTGAAGTTGGTTCATTTTTCTTCCAGGTAACGTCTGATGGTTACAATTCACTCAGCAGTAGTGTCAACGGTTGTGGATTCAGACCCTTCGACATGGTCATCCCATTCTCCTTCAGAAAGGGAGAAATCACTGGTGGGCATTTTAGTCTGAAAATGTTTTTAAAAGTGTAAAAAAATTTAAGAGAATAAAAAAATTTAATTCTTTCTTTCTCTAGGTGAGGTACTCATGCCTTCAGGGAAATCAGCCCAGCCAAGCATCACAGATAACCTGGATGGGACTGTCACAGTGCAGTACTCTCCTACCGAGGCTGGTCTGCATGAGATGCACATCAAATATAACGGAACACACATTCCAGGTCAGCACACACAGATACATAACCTCTGGCTTAATTTTCAGAGCAAATGAAAGTAAAATGAAGACGCCCAGGATCACAGGATTTTTTTTTTTATTTCAAGATCCACTTTAGTTAAAACTGTCCAAATGTTTAGTGAAAATGGCAAAATGGCGCGTAGTTACGCCCCAGCTCATATTAATAAGACTACAATAAATAGGATGAGCCGGGTTAAGAAGACTTCTTTATGACTGCTTGTGAGATGATTGTTTTTGTTTCTTTGTGTTGCAGAGTCTCCACTTCAGTTCTATGTGAACCATATAAGTTGTCCCTATGTCACAGCCTATGGTCCAGGGTTGAGTTACGGTGTTGCCAACAAGGTGGCCAGATTCACCGTCTACACCGAGGACGCATCTGAAGGTAAGCTAGCTTACGGCTCAGAGCAGCTAAATGCAAAAACCCTACCAGAGATGTGAAGCTCATAAAAAGACGATTAAGAAAAAATATAATTTCTGGTGCACACAAGGTTTGACGTGAACATGCTTAAAATGGTGACTAACAGCTTTTGATTTTTTTTTTAAACCATTTTAAAAGTAATATTTCTCAATCTATCCAGGAGGTCTGGGTTTGGCAATTGAAGGTCCTTCCAAAGCTGAAATCAGCTGTGTGGACAACCAGGATGGAACGTGCAGCGTCAGCTACCTTCCCACAGAGCCGGGGGATTACGTCATCAGAGTGACCTTTAACGACGACCACATCGCCGGCAGCCCTTTTTCTGCCAGGATCACCGGTCAGCATCAAATGATTATTTTTTTGTGGTCTGAAACCCTAAATCCTAACCTTAAAAATAACATCTCTGCTCATATTAATAAAGCCAGCAATTTAACTCAACCTGGGACATTTATAAACTCCAGATTTAACGTGGTTTCATCCAGAAATCCATTGAATTGGTCGGGCATTTCTTCTCACTTATAAGAGAGTGACTCAAAACTTCTCTTCTTTTTTTTGTCTGATTTTAGCTACAAACCAGAAACACTAAAATGTGCAAAATAACTGATTAAATGTGTCGTTTTTAATTTAAAATTCATTTTAATCTTTCAGAGGACAACCAACGACGGTCTCAAGTCAAACTGGGCACAGCAGCAGATATCTCTCTGGACATTAATGAGACAGACTTGAGTCTGCTGACCGCCACTATCAGGGCACCATCTGGCCGTGAGGAGCCCTGCCTGCTGAAGAGGATGGCCAATAACCACATCGGTATAACATGAATAAAGACTTCTCACAATAATGTGGTTAACATTTTGCTGCCCTGCTGTTTTCTGGATTTTTCTGGGAAAACAGAAAATCAAAAAATGTAAAACTTCTTGATTTTGCTGGATTATTTTAGAATGATCAACAAAGAATCACTTGAACATCAAAATGTAATTTAGTCTTGTTTGTCTTCGACCTGCCCTCTTCCTCTTCTCCTACTAGGGATCTCCTTCATCCCACGGGAGGTGGGCGAGCACCAGGTCAGCATCTTTAAGAATGGTCGGCATGTAGCCAACAGCCCCATCACCATCATGATCATCCAGTCTGAGATCGGAGACGCCAGCCGGGTCAAAGTACATGGAGATGGTCTGGTTCAGGGTACCACCTTCAACACTGCCAGCTTCATGGTGGACACACGGGAGGCCGGTCAGCACCACTAACACCCATTAACATTTTCAGCAAAAATTTTTAAATCTAATTGATCCCATTTAATCCTTTTTAGGGTACGGTGGTCTTTCTCTTTCTATCGAGGGTCCAAGTAAGGTGGACATACAGACGGAGGACGTGGAGGATGGCACCTGCCGGGTTAGCTACTGCCCCACCGAGCCTGGGAACTACTTAGTCTCCATCAGGTTCTCAGAGAAACATGTTCCAGGTGGGGAAGTGTGTCACATCGTCCTCTGCTGTGCATCACAACCAAATTCATTCTTCCTGGGTGGTGTCTTTAACACAGAAGCTGATAGATTTGTCTTTTCCTGATCCTTACAGGAAGTCCGTTCTCTGTGAGGGTTTCTGGGGAAGGTCGGATACGAGAGAGCATCACGCGCAGACAGAAAGCTGCTTCAGTCGCCGGTGTTGGCAGCGTCTGCGACCTCAACCTCAAGATACCAGGTACAGAGACACGGTCATGGAAGGTTCTTCTGTGTGGGACGGTGAGGTGATTGATGACCTCGTTCTCTATCAGACCTGAGCTCCAGAAACTGCTTCCTGTCCATCTTCAGCATGTAATTCTTTTTCTGTTCTAATCTTCTTTTTCTTATCTTCTCTTTCTCTTTTCCTCAGCCCCTTCTTTTCCTCTTTGTGTTTATCTCTTCCTTCTATTTCCTTCTTCTTCTTCTACTCCATCTCTTTCCTCCAGTGACTTGGTTCCTCCTGGTCTTGTCTCAGCAACTTCTCTGTCCCACTTCCTACCGCTCCTTCTGTTCCTTCCGCTTGTCTGGAAGATCCCGGCATGGATCCTCCGTCCACCGGGGGCAGAACCTCTCTGCTGGACGTGTTCGTCTCATTTCTGGCCTCTCTGGCCTGGTGCTGGCAGGAGGAGGGAGACCAGCGAGGGGTGTGTGGGTTGCTGACCCCAGCAGCTCGGTGGCTGATGGAGGGGTAGAGGGTGCGTAGAAACAAGGGGTCGCAGCAGATGTTTTCTATTCAGGACTTCCTGGGTTGATGTGGGACTAAGGTTCTAAGATGATAGAAACCTCCAGAAAGTTCAAATTCGCTCCTTTAAAAGATGAGAAGCAACTTTTCTCCAGCTTGCTAAGATGTCCTCTTATTTCTCTGTCACAGCAATCGACATGCAGGACGTCACCGTGGAAGTCACATCACCATCTGGAGCCAATCAGCCGGCAGAACTAGTTGCCGTGGGCAGCGATACGTACTGTGTACGCTTCGTTCCCACAGAAACTGGTGTCCACAGCATCAGTGTGAAATACAGAGGCGTACATGTGCCAGGCAGTCCCTTCCAGTTCACTGTCGGACCGCTGGGAGAAGGCGGCGCCGCCAAAGTAAAAGCTGGAGGTCCAGGACTTGAGGGGGCTTTAGCCGGAGAGCCAGGTGGAGATGGTCAAAATAAAAATGGTTTAGTTTATTTATGCTTCATTTAACTTTAATTTTACTAACTTTTCGTGGTCCATCAGCTGAGTTCAGCATCTGGACGAGAGAAGCAGGGGCCGGTGGTCTCTCCATCGCGGTGGAAGGACCCAGCAGGGCCGAGATCTCCTTTGATGACCACAAAGATGGATCATGTGGCGTCTCGTACATCGCTCAGGAACCTGGTAGAGAACACGCTCAAATTACATCCTAACCCCGCCTCCAGCCGTCTCTCATACCTACCTTACCTTCCATCCCTCCAGGTGACTACGAGATCTCTGTCAAGTTTAATGAGCGGCACATTCCAGAGAGCCCCTTCCTCGTTCCAGTGGTCGCCCCGGCCAATGATGCTCGCCGCCTCACTGTTGCCGGTCTTCAGGTGAGGCACGAGGAGACACCTCCACACCCATCCTATTCTGGTTTGCTAAAAGGCTCTGGGCACAGTTGCATAAAGGGTCACACTGTGGATTTGAAGGAGAAACTGGTTTCCAACGGTTGCTCTGGAGACCAAAACCATCCCAAAACTTTCAAACCCACACGGTTTTAATCTTTACACCTTGTTTAAAGTGGCTGCTTTTCTTTATGCAACTGGTCTCGTGGATGTGATCAGAAACAAGCAAACTCATGGCCTCTCTAGGGTTCCCACTCTGACCGAAGAGAGTTTAAAAAAATACAAATAAATGAGGGTCAAGATAAGTTTAAATTAAAACCATGAAATCTAACAAGTTTTACTGGATTTTTAATCATGCTGGTAAATTTTTTGAACCAGACAACTGGTTAGAAAAAGTACAAATTGATAATAATCTCTAAGTTATGTGTATTTTGCTTTAAAAAAAAAGACTATTTTGCTCACTTTTCTGCTCCACACAAGGCAGGTAGTCCTGATGCTTCAGCATGCTGGGACAATAGGAATAATTACCAGAAAATATTTACCAAAATAAATCCATAGATGTATATTTATGAGTTTAACTTCCCATCTTCGTTTGCTTGGTTCTGATCGGTCCTCCTTTTATTTGGTGTGGAATTGTTGGTGTTTCTCTTGTGTTTCATTTAAAGGCTTTTAACAGCATCTTCTTCCTCATCTCCGTCTCCTCTCTGGTTGGAGCTGCAGCAGAACGACAGCCTCAAAACATTTTTAAGAAAATATCTAAAAATTCAAATTTGAAAGTTTTAGTGAAGCCGTTTTTGGTAAAATGCTTTTTTTTTTAAAATAAAAAACTGACATGAGCAAAAAATTTGGTTAAATTTTACCTTCAAAACACTACGTAGGTCAAAAATTAATGGATAAATTTATTTATTTTTTTTAATTTCTCATTTTAAGCAAAAAAAAAAAATGAATACCAGCTATCCTATCAGATTGTGCGGTACATTTGCACACTGTATTCAACTGGATCAGATTGACCTGGAAAAATAACCCAAAAAAATGAAAGATAAACTAAACTTTTGCACTTTTACGTATCTGAAAAAAAATTTGAGAGAAGAAAAATCTTTTTTTTATAAATCCCAAAGGCCTTGAGATCGACCAAAACTTTCATAGTGCGTTTCTGGTCGATCTCAATTGAAGCAATAAGCTCTTTTGAATAAGGTGTCAGTAACTAATCTGGCCACCAAGGGGCGCTACAGTTTCAGCTAGGATAGACTAGGCTACTTTTACTAGGGGTGTGCGATACCGCAAGTTTTGGTATCGATCCGATACCAAGTAAATACTAGACCAATATCGCCGATACCGATATCGATACCGATATTTAAATTTTTTAAATGACTATTTTTGCATCAAGGGTTTGGGTCATATATATAGTATGACCAAGTATATGTATAAACACAGGTTGGTAGGTAGATCGATAGAAGTGCCCGTTGCACACAAACAAATGTTAACTAATGTTAAAGATGATTATGTTGTTCTTTCACATCTCTGTTAATGAGCGCTGCCTCTGGGAAACAGAAGGGGTCAGGGTTTTCTCCTCCGTTTCTGAAGTTTTTCTTTGGGGGGATTCTTTAGTTTGTAGTGTTACCCCTATATTTAACAGCCTTTCTGTAAATGGTGCAGGTAGCCTCAAAGTCCAGCCACACGGTTACTCTCGTTTTTTCATCTCTCTCTACTTTTACCAATTTGCGTTTTTTTTTTTGTTACAGGCGCGACACACAGCATTTACGCATATTTTGCAGACAGATAAGTTAGGTTAACTTTAAAAAAAAAAAAAAAAAGAAAAAAAGAAAAAAAAACGAAAGCAAAGTGCGAGGGGTAAAACTTCAACCAAAGTATCGATATCGTGGTTCGAGAATCGATCGATATCGATACTAGCTTTGGTATCGATATTATCCATATTAGGATCGATCCGCCCACCCCTAACTTTTACACAGTGTCGCCAGGGGCGGATCCAGGAGAGGGCCCCAAAAAAGTGTTCTATCTACTTTCATTATTATACACTTTGGGCAATGCAGGAAAATGACTCTTATTTTTCAAAATGTTCTGGGGGGGAATGCACCCTGATCCCCTATATTAGCGAGAACCACAAGTGCTTGTTTTGTCTATGACCTCACATCCCCCCTTTAGAAAATCTTGGAACCGCCCCTGGTCCCTGAGTCATAGATTAAATAAAGCTTTTGTTTTATGAAAGACAGGTTGAGTGCAGCTTGTGAAGCTTCTTACGTTAGTAGAAAAGTACGGGTTCATTTGTAGTCTGACGCTAGCCGTCTGAATCTGCTGAAGCTGCACCAGAGAAGTTCAGGTAAGATTAAGACTAAAAAACTCAGTGGGAATGAAAACGTCTTTCTTTTTGCATGTTTTTTTTTGTCTTTTTGCAAGTCTTCATTTCTCCTCTTGTTCCATCACTGTCCGCCTTGTGCCATAACTGTGTCCATGTACGGCAGGAGTCGGGCCTAAAGGTGAATCACCCAGCCTCATTTGCAGTGCGTTTAAATGGAGCTCAAGGCAAAATGGAAGCTAAAGTCCACAGTCCTTCTGGAGCGCTGGACAAGTGTGTGGTCACTGAGCTGGAGAAAGGTGAGTGTTTTGTCTGAGAGTGTGTGTCTCTTAGATGCCGAACCAGTTGATGAAAAATCTGTTTTCCTCCAGATAAATACGCTATTCGCTTCATCCCGAGGGAGAACGGCATCCACACCATTGATGTGAAATTTAATGGGTCTCACATCCCAGGCAGTCCCTTCCAAGTCCGTGTTGGAGAAGCAGGCCAGACTGGGGAGCCTGCTTTGGTTACAGCATACGGAGCTGGATTGGAGAGAGGGACCACAGGTGGGTCCTCAATCTATTTTAACAGGATGTTTTCTGATCCTCTGAAGTCCATAACAGTCTTACTTAATGTTTCTACTGACAGGAACCCAATCTGAGTTCATCATTAACAACACTAAATCTGCTCCTGGAGCTTTGGGTGTGACGATTGAGGGTCCTTCCAAAGTCAAGATGGACTGCCAGGAGATTCCCGAGGGCTATAAGGTGCACTACACTCCCATGGCGCCTGGAAACTACCTGATCAGCATCAAATATGGAGGACCTAACCACATCACAGGGAGTCCTTTCAAAGCCAAAGTTACAGGTAGAGCGATGAGTCTGTACTGTTGGCGTAGCATCTTCACATACACAGCTGGATTTACACATCAAATCTTCTTTTAGGTTCTCGGCTCGTCAGCGTGACAAATGTGAGTGAGACATCAACTCTGGCACTGGATCCTGCTGTACGGGCGTCCAGCAGCTTACCACAAAGCGCCGTGCAGAGGCCGGTCTTCTCTGATGCCACCAAGGTCTCCTGCCGAGGAACCGGCCTCAGCAAGGCCTTTGTGGGACAAAGAAGCAGCTTCTCTGTGGACTGCAGCAAAGCTGGTAAGAAATCAGATTTCCAATTTCTTAGAATGACTCCAACTATGCTTTTCTTATTCCAATATAATCATTCTCTTCTTCCTCCAGGGAAGAACATGCTCATGGTGAGCGTCCACGGCCCTCAGATTCCCTGTGAAGAGGTTCTGGTTAAACACATGGGCAATCTGCAGTATAACGTCAGCTACCTGCTGAAAGAGCGAGGAAATTACATCCTGGTTGTTAAATGGGGGGATGATCACATCCCTGGGTCTCCATTCAACGTCACCGTCCCTTGAAGCTCCCCCCACCTCCCTTTTCATTCATTGCCTTCTGAAGAGCAAGCTGCTAAACAAAGTTTTGTGTCTGTGTGTTCTGTATAAAAAAAAGTTATTTCAGGTGTTTTCTGCCAAACTGTAAACCTCCCAAATCTTAGGATCTTGGTAGGATAGATCTGGAAAGTTTATGAGGGGGATTTTCCATCAGTAGGGATGAAAATCAGATATTTTCTCCCCTTAAATTGACAAAATCTGTAAATTTTTTGCAGCACTTTTTACAACTTGCCGATGAGAACGTCCTTTTACTGGATATTAAAAACTGGATGTTAAACATAAAGTGAATTAGTAGATCTCAAATATAACTGGAAGAATGCAGAACCTTTTGTAATGTTTTTTGGGGGTTTTTATAAATCGATCCAAGTAAAAGTTAAAAAGTGAACATGTTGCTTTGGTTTTTATTCCACTAAGTGTTTGTGAAACTACTGAATGTGTATTTGTTGCTCATGAGCTTTCAAGAATCAGTTACTTAGAGAGGTGAACTCTGAGCTGCCTTCAAACTACTGTTTGTTTTTTCTGTTTTCTATATGAACCAATCGGCATCATGAATTTAACTTAACTGATAATCTGAACTGGAGATTCTGATGGTGACACAGTCTGCATGAGTTTGTTCATATTTTGATCATCACTGCTACTTTTTGATACTTTGAAGCTAAGTTTTTTTTTTTTTTTTTGTATTTTGGGGGAAAATTGGGGCTAAAAAAGCTCAATTTGTATCTGAAATGTTGTTTTAATTGTAAATCTTGATTCAATGTACATTTAATAATTAATAAACTGTAGAAGAAAACATGCTTCGATTTCTCTTTTTTTGCCCCAAAAATTACACAAATTAATAGGAATAAAGCTGATGAGTGATATGTTACATCATTATTTGACTCATGATGGAGCAGTCAAAGCTAGAATAATATTCAATTGAATTAGCTTAAAAACTTTGGTTTTTAAACTTTTGGTTTAAAAGCCAAAGGATGGAGCGGGACATCGACAGGCAATCGGTGCAGCATCAGTAATAACTAGGACACTGCATCGATCCGTCATGGAAAAGAAAGAGCTGACCCGAAAAGCAAAGCTCTTGATTTACGAGTTGATTTATGTTCCCACCCGCACCTATGGCCACCAGCTGTGGGTGTATCGAGGATACAACCGGCCGAAATGAGCTTCCTCCGCAGGGTGGCCGGGCTCTGAAGCAGAGATCAGGTGAGGAGTTCTGCCATCCAGGAGGAGCTCGGTGTCGAGCTGCTCCTCCTCCAGGTCAAGAGAAACCAGATGGAGTAGTTCGGGCATGTCGCACTTGGAGGGAGACCAAGAGGCAGACCCCAGACTTGCTGGAAAGACTATGTCTCACAGCTGGCTGGGGAATGACTCGGAATCCTTCTGGGTGAGCTGGAGGATGCAGCTTGGGTGAGAGAAGCCTGGGCTTTCCGTCTGAGGCTGTTGCTCCAGCGAACCAGCCCCAGACAAGCGGAAGCTGACGGACCGAATGGAACTTTGGTTTTAATGACCCCAGTGAGATAAAAATGTAAATTATAGTAAAAATTGTCAATAATCATTTGATTTGTTTTAAAGGTCAGAATGCTCCTAGCAACTGGCATGCAACTTTGCCATCACTTGAGTCTGTAATAGACATCTTTCATACCACAAAGTTGCCATTTTTTTTAGACTAGACAGAAGTATAAATAAGTAAATCCTGTTTTGACTCACTCAGGATGATTACTTTTGCCAATAAAGTTAATAAGACAAATATAAACTATACAGTAATCCCTTCTGGTTGAATAAACAAAACTTTTTCAGCTTTGTCAGCCACAGAATAAGGTTAAGACTCGAGTTACGAGGATGTGTGTCTCATGTTTCCCAAATTACTGTGTGTTACCTGATCCATAGCTCATTTTCACAGCCCACAGCTCTTTGGAAACACCTCGGCATCTCCCAATCAGCCACTTCTGAAAGGTAAAAGAACAATATTTACATGTTTTTAGTAGATGCCAGATTTACTCAGGTGATCAAAATAGGTCTGTTCTGCCTGTTCGATGAGCAGTAGGTTTTGTTAAAGATGAACAATGAATGTTAATTTGAACAATAGCCCATTAATCACAAACCATATGGATTTATAAGAACGTATGGAACAAAATTTCTTTTACACATACTCACTTTTGCCATTGGTTATGATGTAGTTGTAACTTGATGGGGTTTTAAAATGTTTAGTAACTAGAGACAAAAAATGTTTAAAAAGTTTGGAGTAACTTTACAGCAATGCATTTATTAAATAATGTTTGACATTTTTGATGAAAAAGCTGAGCACTAAAAAATGGTTACAGTAAGAGCAAGTCACTCCACAAAATTGTTTTTTTTTAAATGATTTGTGGCTGCAGAAACCTTAATCCTTATTGGTGATTGGGTAATTCTTTTATTGTTTCAGAATGAATAAGAAAATAAATGATCTGTTCTTTTTTAACCAGAAAGAACTATATTTGTATAAAGGTGTGTATTAGATGATGGAGAGATTTAAGTGGTTCCAAAGTGTGGATTCAGAGCAACTTGTTGTCCAAACCGAGCTGGCCCACTACCTCTTCCAGTGGGGTCAGAGGTCAAGCTGGACTGAAGCAGGTGTTTGGTCTGTTTACTACTGTGGCAAGTCCTAACAATGATTGGGACTCATGGATCCCTGCAAAATTAGACAAAACGGACTCAGGATGTCTTGGCCTAATGATGGGACATATGAAACGCAGAGGACTTAAAGGACAAGGCAGTAGGTCTCAATGAACTTTAAACTTTTTTCTTCCCAGGATGCGAGACCTACTGACCACTCAGAGTCAGAACTGTTATAAAGAACGAATTAAAAAGGAGACGATGGCTCGTTTGGCTTGGAAAGACCGCTATTCCAAACTCTACCCATCCACTCTGGATTCAGAAAACAGCAGCAAAGAGCAAACACAGCTTCCCCAGTTACCTCCAGACACTCGGTAAGCAGTTTTGTTTTCATACAATTGAGCTGTGTCTGCTTGATTTCGATGTAGTCTCCGTCATTATACAACATTTTCCCTGAAGACCAGATTATGGAGTATCTGATAGTATATCTGATGCCACACACTGTAACACATCTTCATGTAGAGTTTTGAATTATTACTTAAAACTCCATTCCTAGGCTGGGCTCATGATTATTAACTGTAGTAATCTTAAAGATGTTTGATTCTTTCTTAAGTGACTGATGAGACTGGTACAGAGATAAGTTTGTCTCTATGCAAAGCTTAGATGCTCAGCTAAGTATATTTTTAAACTTAGTCCATGTTCCATTCTAGGATTGTTGCACATTCAAAAACCAAAGAACCTGAGAAGAAAAGAAAATGTACCCCCACTCCTCCTCTGCCTGCAGTGGAAGAAAAGCAGCAGTCTGACATACAAATGAGCCCAGCTTCTGCTCCAACCAGAAAACCTCGGTACTCTTCTCATCATGTATGTATCATGTCTGCTTAAAAATTGAAAAAAGTCTTTGGCACATCATGTTGCATTTGGCTTTGCATTTTCTTTGTATAACAGATTATTTCACAATTCTGAGTGTAATTTGTCGATACTTGAAAAAACACAAACAGATCAGCACTTTTTTTCGACAAAAATCCCAAAACAAACACCCAGGTTAAATAAATAAAAAAAAAAACATTTTCCACTTTTGTTTGAGATGGTATTTTAAAAGGTATAAGTTTTCATCCTCTCCAGGGTGAAGGACGAATGGCATACCTGAAAAGGCGCGGCCACATTTTACCAGAGGACAGATATGAATTTCCACTGCTGTCATCTTGGGACTATGGCTGGAGGCTCGGTGAGATTACATAAATTTGTTTTTCTTTTTTTAATTATTATTTCCTAGCTATAAAGATAGGAAACTATTGGCACTGCAAACAAGTAAAAACATTCCCAGTAGCTGCAGTTTTTATACCTTTTGGAATGTGGTGTTAGCCTTTAGGGTAAAAACTTGGTCTCTTTAAACTCAATGGTGACTAATATGACTAATATCTTCTAATGTTTTCTGAAGAAATCATCACCTCTGTCAGGACGATAAATCTATACAGTACAAGTTATGTTTTACTTTTATTCCCAGGTGACTACAATCTAAATTACAGGACTCCACCTTTTGCCAGGTTATCAGTGGTAAACAACACTTTCTATGCAAAGAATGGAGTTTTCCACATCCCATCCGCCACGGACACAGTAGGATGAAGCTGTAACGGTATAAGAGTGTGGGCTGCTATAACTCTTTTAATCAACATTGTTGTGAATACAAACGCACATTTATTACAATTTCACATAGTGTGTATTTATTTTTATACATCATCTAATGGATTTTATTTATAAACACATGTATCGTAAGCCAGAGGGAACAGTCAACAAAATTTTTTGACATTATGAGACTCAGTCATTTCTGAATATTAATCAGGCAAGATGATTTGATTTTATTTTGTATATCTTGTACGTACTGTTCTTCATGACTGGACATAGTGTTAGGTCGAAAATATAAATACTTCTTTTGTTACTACTTTTTTAAAATTGTTTCTTTTGTTACTTCTTTTGTTTTTATCATTCAAAAGTGTCCTTAGTTTAATGTGATCCCCAGCTGCAGGCAATTCCTGACCAGCTGTATGATACGATGTTACGTAAACTAAAGAATGTGTTAATACAGTTTGCTGAGCATCCCCCACCTTTCTATTTATCTGTAAGTGGGGTCTGGAACTTTTCTTCCCCCATGACTCTGTGAGAGTCATGTAGCTATTTTTCACAGCTACAGTATAAAATAAAGCATCTGGTTGACAAGTAAAGCAGAGGTTTGTTCTCGTTTATTCTCCGGTCAGCCCAGATTTGGAATAAAGATTTAATCTTTCCCTCTAACACATAGTGGTCTAGAGAACCTGTGAATAAGTAGGAACAGATCACCAATATAAATGGACAAACATTTTTACACCAAACTGAATCTCCAAAAGTTAATTCTATTAACAGCGTTCTCAAATTTACAACAAAGTTATATTATATGAGGATTTTGATCCTGAAACATTTTACATTCAGTTTTCTATTGGTTCTTTCTTCACTGAATCTATCTAACAACCTGATTAAGAGGAATCATTTTTGTAAAGACTCCAATCGTTGCAAGTTTTAAACTTTGAGATGAAAAACCAAGACATTGCAACCAGTATTTCTGTCAAATGACAAATCGTGTCAAGAAAGCATCAAAGCAGAGGGTAACCCATTTTTATTAACTCATTAAATACATCTGATGCGAAACCAAATTTTGAATTGAATTTGTATTAAACTGTCAAGAGAGTAGTCTGTTCTCCCCGTGTCCTGTTTTTCCCCTCCTTCTTGTCACTGTTTGACTGTGTGTGTGTGGAGTTGGGTGGACCCAGCCAGGAGCTGCCACAAGTCACACCTGAAACTCATCTATTCATCTGCTGCAGCAAAAATTGATCAGTTTTTCACACACTCTTCCCCAGATCGTTTTTTTTTATCATGCTTGACCTGCTATCCAGTTTTTGGCTCCAGCTCCTGGGCCAGAACCAGCTTAATTAATCTGTTTTGTCTTCTTTATCTGAACTTTTTTTTTTTATCAATCTAATAAATCTGCTTTTGATTTCTTCATCTGAGCCTGTCTGTTGTGTCAAGGGTATATATTTGGCCTCAGCTCCACATTATGACAAAACTCTGTCATAATGCAGAACCTAGATGCATCTGTCTGCATTATGACAGAGTTAATGATGTGGAGGTGGGAACAAGGACACGGGGAGAACAGACTACTCTCCTGACATCAACATGACAAAGAAGATCATCTTTAATTGCACGGAAGAAAGAAAAATGCCTGATCAGAGCTAAAAAAAAAACAAAAGATAAAGCAAAAAATAAATGTGACAAAAGTCTCCTACATTTTTCAATTTCTGACAAAACAACTAAATCTACTCGAACTTTGTTCTAAAGAATGGCCCAAAGACATCCTGCTTGGTTTTTTTTTTCATCTAAAACATAAATTTCAATTATGACTGACTCCACTGTGGGGTGTGCATCTAAAGCACCCCACGGGGCTAAGCGTATTTCACATTTGATACCCTGTGATTGATATTTAATGAACATCTTGGCTAATGTGACTCGGAAAGAGTCGACTAAACATGATACCAGGTTGTTTTTAGCAGGTAGCTGCAGGAGGAAATGTTGAACACTGCTACATATTTTATCCAACATATCCTCCAATTCACATCAACTTTAGTTTTACATTCCAGTTTCAAACAGTCACCTCACAGAGCTTTAAACACAGTTAATAAAAACAGAAAGACACAGTTACATTTAACACAGTGAGTACAGGAAGGACATAAGAGAGGAGATAATGAATCCTAAAATCTGGACTAAATAGTAAAAATAAATTTTAATTCAATTTTTGTTTTCAAAGCTGGACCTACTGCATTGAATGCATTCCCATATAGGGGTGGGCGTATCGATCCTAATATCAATAATATCGATACCAACGCTAGTATTGATATTGATCAATACTCCAACTAAAATATCAATACTTTGGTTGAAGTTCACCCCCCCTCAGCGACTCTGGGCCAGGAAACAAATGTTCCAGAAGAGAGGAGGAGGATCATGACAATTAGTGTAATTTTAAAACAAAACATAAAAACATAAAAAATCAGACGCATTAAGTTGTTCAATGTGGCCTTTATAATCCTTCATATACTGTAGTTATTCCAATAAGGGATGAGATCATTTCAGAGATGTTTACATTCTGTATCTACTGAGACAAGAACAGATAGTGTTTTTCTTAAACTACCTGCCATTATATGATTCACCTGTGTCTTGTTAAATTGCTTCTATAAATATCCCTTCCGCACTCTCGTCCCAGTCTGCTTGTTGTCCTGTTTCTTGTTGCCTTTTTTAAAATAAATTTACGAATCACTTACAAAGAAAGACATTTAGTCTTCTTAACATTGTGTGTGAACAGAATGGTTGCCAGGGGAGTTTTTGTGGCTCAGACTTCTGCAAAGTAAACATTTCAAACTGAAGCATGTTAAATAAAAGTTAGGACTTTCTCATTTGCTAAGTATAAGTATCTTTAAATTTCAAATACAACATTTGACTGCATAGCAGAAGCATATTAGCAGCTAAGAATTTGAAAATTAATAAAATTTAATACATTTAAATAAAATTAATAAATTTCAATAAATAAACTGTTTGGGGAAACCAGTAAGCAACATCTTCTAGTCTTCCTTAGAAAAAAAATAATCCTGGTCGTACTTTGTATTCAATTGTTGAAAATAACTTTTGAATGAGTAACACTTGTGAGTTGAAATACGGTTTGAACTTTAAAGTTCATCACACATTTGAACAAACAGGGAGTGGATGATGGTAAATAATGTAGAATTTGTTCTTAGCTTTGTGCAGTCAGAAAAAAAAAATCTTGTACTATTTATCCAAGGTAAGAAAAAATATTAAATTGGCAAATTTTTCTGCTGCATGTCTGTCTTTTGGGCAGGCTTTTTTAATCTAAATTTTCCGGTACACTGACCAAAAAAAGTATGTTTTCCATAGGGTTTTTTTGTTGTTTCAAATTGCTTTTAAATTCAAACTGGTCCTAAGATAAGGTCAGATTGCTCTTTATTATTCACCGTGCACAAACCAAAATGTCTTTGCAGTGAGACATGTACATTCTAATGGTATTTGTGGTGATATGGGGGAAAAAACCTTTTTGGAATGAAAAAACAGAAGAAATTGTAGTATATTTTATTTTTACAAAGTGGAAAGTGTTTTATGATGAGTATTTATTTGTTGTTTAGAAATACCCAAATTATGAGTTGCTGAATGTACACTTGAAAACTTTCAATTTCTTAATCAATCCCTCATTACAAAGCTTTTTTAAAATCAGGACGTGTTGGATCAGGCATCGACTGGAAAGAGCAGGAAGCCTGTGAATGTGTGGCTGCAGATTCCAGTTGTCAAACACAAGGAGTTGAACTTTGTTGTCCAGAGAGAAACTGCATCGCCTACATTCAGCTCCAGGATAGCTGAACCAGATGAAACCAGGAAACCTTCGGACATGTCACAAATAGTCCAGTTGCTCTCATTGTTCTTCACCAGCTTCAGACACACCTGGAACATAGATACATGTGTATGTAACTATGACAACTCTGACGATGGTTAATTATGGCACACATTTGATTCATCCAACCAATTACCAGATAGTAGACCTGCCAAAGAGAAAATATAGAACCACTTAAGTAAGAAACCTATTCACCTTGCTCCGTGCGGATATGTGGTAGCTGAAGAAATAGATTCCTTTCACTTGGCAAATAAATGATCCATTTGCCAGTGTTTCTCCTTTAAACTGCGAAGTCAAGCCAGGCAAAATTTCACTGCAAGAGAGTAACAAAAACAATTTGATAAATTTCTATTAGTCTTGATAAGAAAAATTTGATTTTTTTTTTTTTAGCCATGCATGCAATTGTTTCTCCAGGCATTTTGGATCAGTAAAAACAAATCAAAACTTTCTGGGTTGTCACAGCTTAAATTTATTCTATAATGCTTCAATTTTACCGAGTCCTGAGGCTTTTTATTTGCCTTACACCATCAATCTGGTAACCTCCTGTTTGCTGCCTTCTGAGATCTGTTCTGGCTTGTGATCCAGTGTTGGCTTGTGTTAAAATTACCCATATCAATATAACAAAAAACTTGTAATTTTTTCTATTTATTTTTATTTTTTAATAAGTTGCAAACAGTAGATGTACTTTGTATTTGTGATGATGTGTTGATCTTGTTTTGGATTTTAATGTTAAATCCAGAACTTGTTTCATGAATGAACACTATCTGATCAGACTGTAAGACATACCTGTTGAAGTTGATGGCCGTGTTTAATTGTGGCATTTCTGAAATGGTCCGTGACCGGGAGAAGAAGGACTTCTGCTGATTGGATGGGTTGAAAGCCTTTCCCTTTGCTCCTGGACGGCCGGGAAACCCAGGAGACCCTGGTGAGCCATTGTCTCCCTTCAAACCAGGCCGACCAGGGGGTCCCCGCAGACCTGGCACCCCTTTTCGACCCTTGTTGAACCAACCTGTTTCCCCTGGTAATAGAAATCAATCTCCAGTGTGACAATACAATTACACATCTAGTCACAGATAAGTTTTGAAACACTTGAAAATATGAACAAGGAGATGAGTAAATGACACAAAAGTAAGAGGAAGTGTCCTCTGGTTCTGTTGGCTCACCTGGATCTCCTTTCTCCCCTTTTGGACCATTTGCCCCATTGGGTCCGTGTGTACCCGGTATCCCAGGAATCCCAGCACTGCAGAACTGAGGAGTCACCGGGGCAACCAGAACTGAAAGCAACACTACTGTGCAGCTGAGCCACCAGAGAATCTGTCAGCACATACATAAAAAACAATTTCAATTCTGTCCAAATTTGGCCCTATTTTAGTTTGATTATAATGTTATCAACTGTTCATTTAATCTTTTTTAAAAAAATACAAGCTAATAATTTAATCAGCAAGTGTGCCACAAGACATTTTAATTAATATTTTACACAATTAATCTTTATTTAGCTGCAATTCTACCAACATGGCAAACATCCAAAACATGCTCGCACAAAAGTAGATGCTAGGAAGAGTTCAACTGAAATCAGAAGTAAAAACTTTGTCCAAAAAAACTGTGGTTACATGGTGTGTAAATGAAAGAGTTACAATAAGAGTCTCTTGTCTTTTATCAACTAAACATAAGATATTGTGATTAATATAAATGATTGTTAAGCATGACTTTTGAACGTTTTTGTTCAATTGACAAAAAAGAAATCACAATCTTATCTAAATCTCTAGAGATGTCTTTGTGCTCATTGAGAAATATTTCTATCTGGTGACGGATAAAGTTGATTAATTTGATTTTTTAAAAACTGATTTCCTAGGAATGTAGTAAAATCTTCTCACCATTTCCAGAACTTGAGTCTTTTCCTGATATGTGCTGCTGAGACAAAGAAGAGCTGTTCTTCACAAAACTTTTTGCAGCTCAGTAAAGAGGAAAATAGGAAGTAGAAGTTGTGCAGAAAAAAAAAAACTACTGAAGCTATAAGAAAACTAGTTAGCTTAACCCTAAGACTGATAACGACCACTAGTTTTTAATTGATTGAATCCACACAATGTAATGATTTAATAAAGAAACAACTATATCTCATGAAAGTCATTTAAATTAAATTTATTTACATTTATCCCTTGCATATTATTCCCTTTTTTTCTTCTATATCTCAGCCTTGAATCCTCAACAATTTCATGCAAAAATATGGAAGACAAAAAGAATGCTTAAAAACAACAGAAAAGACAAGTATTTTCATGTAAAAGCCTACAATAAACCAACATTCAGTACAATGAGTAAAGTCAACCATTAAGAGGGTTTTCTGCCTTTGTGAAGCTCAAACTTGAAAAGTGTCAATAAAATATTCTTCAAGATTAAATGAAAACACTACTAAATTTATCCTGTTCTGATTTAATTAAGTGCAGGGCGGCACGGTGGTGCAGTGGTTAGCACAGTGACTTCACAGCAAGACGGTGGAAGCTCAAGTCCTGGAGTGGGGTCGAGGCTTGAAAGACAGGTGTTTCCTTGTGGAGTTTGCATGTTCTCCCCGTGTATGTGTGGGTTTTCTCCGGATACTCTGGTTTCCTCCCATCCTCCAAAAACACGTGTATTAGGTTGGTTGGACACTACCAAATTGCCTCTAGGTATGAGTGTGTGAATGGTGGTCTGTGTGTACAGTGTGTGGCCCTGCAAGAAACCCCGCGATGCCATTAGGGATAAGCAGTTCAGAAGATAAAACTTAACGAATCCGACATCCTACAGTACATTTTTAAGACTTTTTACAAGATTCTAAACCTAATATTTCAATGTAATAGGTAATTCAATAGGCTCCTCAAGATAAACACAAAACCAAACTGCAAGATGATGATGATGTGATACCAGTGCACACTGTGTGTGTTTGAGCTTTCTAATACAAATCTTCATTTTCATAAATAGTTAAAAAAAAAAAAGGTCATATTTCTATCTACTTTGACTTTAAAAACATTTAAAAACATGTACATTTTTTTTGTATTTCAACCCCAAATATTTTCCAATTTTAAAATAATTTATTTCATTTATTAATTTATTAATCTCTATTTCAACAAGATTCTAAAACCATTTAGTTTGATAAAAACATTTTTACTTTTTATTGAGCTCTTTTTCCAGATCTTTTTTCATGTCAAATTTAGCAATTATATTTTTTTTATAATCAGATAGTTGGAGAAAAGTGTTGTTGAAAATGTTAAATAGTTTGAGTTCAAAAATTGAACCTTGTGGCACACCTCACTCGATGTCACACTTTTTTAATTCCACATAAACTACTTACTGTATTTTTTTGCACAAACCTTTTTATAACCCTTTGCCAGATTTACGTATGTTGAAGCAAGAAAATACCTGAAAACTTCAGAACATTGGCTTGCTAACGAGACACTTAATAAAATGTATAGAATTCCACTTTTACTAAAAATATTTCGAAGTGATTCAAATCTCTATGTGTGTTTCCACATGACCCCATCTCCACTGACCTCTGACCATCATAATAAAGTTTGCCGGTATTTTTTTCTAGTTTCATGAAGTCTGACAACGTTCCCAAAAAATTGTTCTCCTTTTTTATTTGTCTAGAAAATTAAAGAAATGAAACAACCCAACTTTGGGGCAGAAAGGTCTTCCATGATAAAAAACTGATGATGAAGCATCATTAGAGCTATAAAAATCAAAAATATCCCTGTAAATTAACATTTTGTTCTGTTTTTTCTTTAAACTTCCTCCTTGATTCCGGACAGTGGGCTGCTGAAAATGTCAGTATCTGTTCCACAAAATATCTAATTTCCTCCATCTCGGATGATTCTGGTTTTTATTAATTACATCTGGTTAAATGTGCTGAGAGGACTTTTTGTTCTCCTCCCATCCTGTTTAGATTTCTCCAATTTAATTCAACTTTTGTACAAATGCGAGTTCTATTTGACACGGAGATGCTTTTCTTGTCATAGTCAGTCACCTTTTTAACCGTCTATCCCTGTTGGGGTTGTGGGGGTGCTGGAGCCCACCCTGGCTGATTCAAGGCGAAGGGCAGGGTACATCCCAAACATGTCGCCACTCTGTCACGGTGCCACACACATACAACCATCCACACTCATTCCTAGAGGCAATTTCGCACCGGCCAATCAACCTAACATACATGTTTTTGAAGAGTGGGAGGAAACCGGAATATCCGGAGGAAACCCACACAGACATGGGGAGAACATGCTAACTCCACACAGAAAGACCAGTGTTTCAAGCCTCATCCTACCCGGGACGCGAACCCACGACCTTCTTGCTGTGAGGCCACTGTGCTACCGATTGTGCCACTGTGCCGCTTTACTTGTACTTTTAAGAAAACATGGCCTCCTAATACTTTTAGCATCAACCTGGACATTATCTCACTTTCAGGCCTTATTAACTTTATGAAAGGGAAAATTCATCCTTTCGGCAGAACAATGTTTTCTACTGACCAGGGTCTTTCGCCTTGAGAAGAGACAATACAAGAGATGTGGTAATTACCTACTGTATGATTGACTTTAGTGCATCAATCCCAGCAATAATACAAATCTTTTTTTCACCAGTTTGTTTGATTAACCTTCATTTGAATGTCGCCTTGTGATCCATGTAGTGCATCCCTTTTTTAAAACTGGTTTTACAGGACAGATGGGCACTCTGTCAGGAGACTGATAAATGAAAAGATTTTACCGAAGAAGTTTCCAACTCATGAGGCTGACACAAACTCTATATCCAAAATTAGGATCAAATTATTCCTCTTGATAAGTTGGTTGTTATGAGGTCTTCATGGTTCATTTTTATTTTCTTTTTTTAAATTGCCATATGGCTAAAGTTATTCAAGTTAGTAGCTTGCCAATCAAATGTTTATTAGAAAATGTAGCAGCTGTTTACCCTACGTGCACGTGACTGCTTATTCCTGGCTCCAAAAATTCAACATGAGGTCGTCCAGAAAGGAAATGGCAACTGAATAGGCTTGATTTGGAAAGAGTTCAAAATTACGGTTGATGCCATCCGCACAATGGCCACATAAGTCTAAACCCTACTATCATAGATTTAGAAGAGCAAATCTTTAACAATTCTTGGCCCATTCGGCCTGTATTTATAATATCCAGATGTAATTCATTTGAGAAAATTTATATATTCTGATTGTGCTCTGATGGTCCTCTCTTCGAGAATGTTACCCCATCCTAATCCTGCCCTCTTCCCTAATTCACCACACCTGGTCCCAACTTCCTGTCCCTGATGTCTGCATCTGTGTCTTGTCTTCCCCCAGTTATTCAACCCCTGGTGTTAATCACTCTGGAGTCAGATCATTTGCACACATGTTGCAGCCATGATGATGATGATGATGACGTCCCTCCACGCCTAGTCTCTCAGCCTTGTGGATCCCCTTGTACCCTTCAATAGCTCCTCTGTAAGGTCTTGCCAAGCCTGCTCAGGTTGGCTTCGAGGGCTGAAACCCCTGATTAACTGCAATAAACTGGTTAAAATGGCATTGCATCTAAATCCGACACCTCTAAAAATACAAACACTTTTTCTTCCTTATCTGAAATATTAACTATATTTTCAGGGTTACTTTCAGTCTATTTAGATAGATGAAATTGGCTTATTATCTCTTTTTCAAAAAGTGGACTTGTTTTTGGGCTTATCAAATCAAATGCAAAAACTTGATTAACATAAAAAAATAGCATCTTATGTTAGGAAAAGATGAAAAAGCACAAAATAGCAACTGGTGAATTTAAAGATGATACATGTTTGCAAGGAAAAATCTTCAGATCACAGCAGTCCAAACCATTCATGTTGAAAAGTTCAGTCTGCAACTGATACACAAGTTTCAAAAGAAAAAGACAACATTAAGCAAATGAAATACATTTTTTTATTTTATTTTTTTCCATCAGTGCTCACAAAATTACAGCTTAGATTTGTGACCCAAAATTGTGTCGTTGTTTCCCAAGAAAAAAATTATCGGTGATAAAATAAAAAAAATAATGTGTGATTAATTTTGTTCTTAGTGAGGATGCAGCAGGAAACCAGAAAATATGCTGTAACCATTTGTTGTGCCTCTCATTCCCTTGTAGTCTTTAGTCTCCAGCCAAACTTCCTGATCTTTCGCCAGTTGGACTGCCAGGCCGCCCGAAGTCACCTGCAACAAAGATTAGGATTATTTCACTTTGATCACAAACAAACTCATTGAGACTGATCGGTCTCTTTTACAAGTATAACATTTTTTTATAACATTCTCTTTATGAACCTTTTTTATAAAGAATAAACATTTTTATTGTGCACGACATTCCCCGTAAGTGAGCTTTCATAAGGTCTAAATATCTAACATTCAACAAAAACATCTAATTAGCTGATCAAATGGAAGCAACTTAAAACAAATTTTAAGGAGAGCAAGACAACTTTCTAAAATTCAATCTGAGATGTACGTATACGAGGAGGAAAGGAATTTAATGAGCAAATTTGATTACGATGCTCATTAAACTCCTGCTGTTCCAAAGATTGTTACACACGCAGCCATTTTTGAGATCTACAGGAATTAGTAGGGACCGTTTTGTAATTTTCAGCCTCCTCCCACCTCATGGCGTCAGTCCGTCAATGTGTCTGTGCTTTTGTAACACTTCTGTGAATGCAGGGGTTTTGAAAAAAACTGATCACAGCTAGTCAGTGCCAACTATACATGAACTGATTATGTATTCACGTTCATGCAATGAAAGGTCAAAATCACAAAATTAAAAAATTGACATATTTCATTGCTTTAACCTTGTTCTCACATACGTACAGTAGGTCTCAATCATTTATTGTAAAGTTTGTTACAGGACAAGCAGAGGCAAAAAAAAAAGGGTCGGCGTAATAAGCGTTTGCTTCAGCCGTTACCTTTTCGGTCCTTTGCTGGAATATGGTTGTTTTCTTTATTTCATTGATATGAGGTTGCACTGTGACCGAAATAAATAAATAAATAAAAAAAAATTAAAAAAAATAAATATTGTACTTGTTTTTGATTGGAGCGGAAAACTTTCTGATGCTATTCTCAGTGCATTCTCTTCAACAGGCCCTTACAGTGTCAAGATGTTAGTCCTGCTTTAGATAGTGGGGCAGGAGAATAGGATTATGCATCTGCAGATGGAAAACTCTGTTTTTTTTTATATGAAGTACCACCACAGAGACACATTTCCCAGGAATGATTTTGACAAGCTTACTTCACACTTAGTTTACTTCACACTCTTTATATCCCCACATCTCTTAGTCACTTCCCTCTTGTCACTTTACTATCTTTATTATTTTCTATGACATTGCACTACTTTTCTTTTTCTTCTGAGCACTCTTAGTTTTGTTAAAATTATTATTATTTTTATTTATTTTATTTTTATTATTTTTATTTTATATTTTTGCACACCTGTATCAAAATAAGTTCCTAGTCTCTGATATTTTTCACTAACATGGCAATAAAAGCATTCTGATTCTGATTTGGTTCATTCCATCACTACTTTAGGCAATCAAAAAATGTATTAATTCCAATCAGATGTTTGGTAGATATGAACTTAAAATATTTGAGAATATGGAGGTAAAAAAAAAAAGTGCTGGAAAGAAGCTGCCGTTATTTTGGTATATTAGGAGGATAGGGGGAAGAAATAAAGAAGGTGGAAGATTTTAAGTACTCAGGATCAACAGTCCAGAGCAACGGAGAGTGAGGAAAAGAGGTGAAGAAGCATGTGCAGGCAGGCTAGACCGGGTGGAGAAACGTATCAGGTGTGATGTGTGACAGAAGAGTTTCAGTTAAAATGAAAGGGAAAGTGTACAAAACCGTGGTAAGACCGGCCATGCTGTTTGGTCTAGAGACAGTGGCACTGAGAAAGACAGGAAACAGAGATGGAGGTAGCAGAGATGAAGATGCTGAGGATCTCTCTGGGAGTGACCAGGATGGGCAGGATCAGAAATGAGTATATCAGGGGAACAGCACATGTCAGAGGTTTCGGAGACATGAAGATAGTTAGTGGGACCAAAGAGGATACAGCAGATAGGGTTAGATGGAAGAGGCTGACTTGCTGTGGTGACCCCTGAAGGGAAATGCCGAAATGATGACAAACAGCTAGCGTACTAATTTCATCATTTAGTTGAAGATAAGTTGTAATTTATTCAAAGTGCTGGTTTTATTTTGTACCTGTCTATTCCCCCTGCGATGGTCACAGAATGATGTCAGCAGCGTCCCGTCCAGTTTCATCAGCACACAGAGTTTCTCATCTAACGAAGCATGGTACACAAAGTAGTATGTACCTGGCACCCGGCATCTACACATAACACAAATTATTCACATTAAGTCCCATAACCATCTGGCTTTTTCAAATCTCCACTTGGCATAGAAAACCAGGAAGATAATCTGATCCAATTAGGAATGGGGTGAGATTGCTCAAATGTAAGAAAATTGCTTCATCTACTTTGTTCAAACTCAAATATTAAAACTTTTTTGCTTAAACGACTAATTTATTTGTGATCAATGAGACACTCACGCAATATGTTTGGTAGAAATAGTATACTTTCAACTATGTCAACTAACCAAAGTCATCTAAGGATCTCAGATTGCTTCCAAGTTGAGTGCCTGAACTTGCGGGTGCTTTTGTGAGTGCTCTACTAAAGATCAAAAGGAAATCTTTATTCAAACTGGTTGGAATAAAATAAACCTACTGAAATACTCAGCATCATGATTATTAGGATCTGTCATGGTAAAGAAAGAGCTGAGCAGAAAAGCAAGGCTCTCGAATTATAAGCGAATCTACTTTCCTACCCTCACCTATGGTCACCAGCTGTGAGTGTTGACTGAAAGAACGATATCGCGGACACAACCGGTTGAAATGAGCTTCTTCAGCAGGGTCGCTGAGCTCTCACTCAGAGCTAGAGTGCGGAGCTCTGCCATCCGGGTGGAGCTCAGTGTCGAGCCGTGGGTCTTCCAGGTCAAGAGAAGCCAGATTGAGTGGTTTTGGCATCTGGTTGGGATGCCTTTTTTACCTTGCTGGTGAGGTGTTTCGGGCATGTCCTATTAGGAGGAGACCCGGGGCAGACGCTGGCCTTGCCAGAGAGACTATGTCTCACAGCTGGCGGGGGAATGCCTCGGGATCCTCCCGGGTTGAGAGAAGCCTAGGCTTGCTGTCTGAGGCTGTTGCCCTCACAACCCAGCCCCGCATACGCGGAAGACGACAGTATGAACGGAACAAAAACAATTCATTGGTCTAATAATTGTAAATGATCCGTCTTTGAATTTTTAAAACAAAAAGATCTGATCATCTTTATTTTGAGCAACTAATCACCTGAAGTGTCCTGTAGTTGTATTATAGTCATTGTTGATGTTAGTGATGACAGTGATGAAGCGAATGGCACTGCCTTTTTCGGGGTATTCATTTGTTCCTCTGCCCACACTGAAAGCTGCCTTCTGTTCCACTCCAACAGTTCTGAAGCCACGAAAACGGGGAAAAAAATGTCCAAATGTTCAAGATAATCAGGTTGTGTTTGTATTTTTCATCACTTCTTTATAGATTCAACATGCACAATAATCCTGTTAATCATTTCAAAAATTTAAAAAAATATATATTTTTTGAACGTTTTCTAAAATTCTTTGACACACTTTTAGATGTCTTGTTTCAGATGTGTATCTGATGACATACCCAGGTTCTCCTGGTTCTCCTGGAGGACCAGCGGGTCCAGGGATTCCTGGTTCTCCAGCCAGACCACTTTGACCTCGTTTGCCTGGATATCCAAGTGGACCTGGCTCACCCTTAGTGCCTTTTTCAAAATTTAAGTCTCCATTTTTCATGTTTCCTGAGAACAACACAGCAGGGGACGTTACAGTCAAGCTTGAACTGGACTAGAATGAAGTTTCACAGCAAACACCAGAAGGTTGACAACCTTTTACTTGAACCGAACCAAAGAAAAATGTGCTATCTAAAACAGATCACGACATGTATTTTGCAATCTCAGAAATCGTCGGCTTGTCTCAAAGTATTGGTTTAAAAAAAATTTAAACCAATGCCAGCCTTGCTGAGTAGCTGTAGTCTCTTAATCACCACCAAGCCAATCATTGATCTAAATTAGATATTTATATGTTGTTTCAGATGTTGAAAAAACTCTGTCATTGAATGTCTGATTGTTTCAACTCTGAAGATGTCATTGCATGTGTGTTTTTGTGTACCTGGATCTCCTTTCTCCCCTTTTTCTCCATCACGACCGTCTCTTCCAGGAAGCCCAGGGATTCCTGAGAAGAAGCCCAAAAATGAACAAACAAAACAAATATGGATGCACACATCTAGACTACAGTTAAATGGATTTACGCACCCGGTATGCCCGGTGTTGCAGGACACGTTTCCATGGCAACCAGCGTTGCCAAAGAGAAAACCAGTCCCAACTTTATGAAGTGATGGACCATGATGGAAAACCTGGAGGTGAAAGAATACAATGGAGAGATGAGAGGAAAAACAAGAGTTGATAATAAAGAGGAGTAGAAACAAGTGATAAATACAGAGATGAGTACATAAAAAATTGAAAAATAATTCAGGAAAAACAACAGATGTCAATGTGAACAAGTAAAGTGAAAAAAAAATATGATGAAAAGAATGAAGAAGAGGTACAACATGTGAAAAATGTAAAAAAGAGGTGAAAAAAATTAATAAAAAAAAGCAATAAAAAGAGAAAAAAAGGGTAATCAATAGAGGAGCAAAAAAACTTGTTAATTTTATTAAGTTTGAATTTATTTCAGAATAAAATTTTTCTATCAGCTGACAAAGTAGCACAAGAACAAAAGCAGCTATTTAATCTTTATGAACATTCTGAAATAAAACCATCTCATAAAATAAAACCCTTGTCATTTAAATAAAAGTTTAATACTTACTAAAAGTGTAGAATCACTCTAGAACTTCTCAAAAACAAGTGGAGGAAAAGCTGAGAGTTCCACAGCAGCCAAAAGAAGACGATGACACAAAAGTAAAGATTCACAGAAAACAATCTGAACGTAGAGTGAGTACTTCTGCTTTTCAGAAACAGCCAGAGGGAATTGAAGGAACGAAGTCCCACTAACTGCTCAATAATTTGAAAATTATATCTAAATCTTAAAACTACACCATTTTGGTCAAATCTTTTTTGATTGTGTATACTCTACAAGGGGATGAGATTGTGTATACTCGCAAAAGGACGAGGGATCACAGACAGTGACATAATGTAGTGGCCCCCACAACCTAACTGAAGGAGATTATCCAATTCATTTAATTTGATTGCCATTTTACATTTCTTTATTGAAGATTTTGACCTGAAATCTCTCAACTGCAGCACAAAAAGAGCATATTTCATCTTCCTTTATGTTTATCACATAGTAGTGTAATAGATAATGTGATATTTCAGCACCAGATTTGATTTCAGATAATATCTAGTTTAATAATTCAATTCAGTTTGATTTGCTTAGCCTGAAATCATAAAAAAAAAAAGGTGTCAACAAGCTTCACATTGCAGATTGAAAAAAAAATGTCCACAAACAAAGAAGAAAAAAATGTAGATGCACTAATTCACAGCTAAAAGCTAACTAACAAAAGCTAGCTAAACAATAACAGCACATTCCTGCCTGTTGGACCAAGCTCCAAAAAACTTAGTAGTGTGGAAAATAAAGAAGAAGCTTCTTGGGGATCCACATGAAGGAGGGACCTCTCCCCGGCACAAGTAGTCACTGTATTTAGATACAGTGACTGCTGTATCTAAATACAGTGTCTAATATCTAAATATTAGACTGGTTATTAGCTCATTATACTTTCCAGCAATATATCTGAAGAAATCAGTAGATGGGTTTCATCCTGATGGAAACGGGATGGTTGAACAAACACAAAAGCCTCCACTGTCCGGCAACGCTCAGGATGGAGATAAGTAAATGGGCAAAATAAAAATAATTATAAACTGGGGTTTGAAGGAATTTTTTTGCAATTTTACTGTAGTCTTACTCACACTCAGCTGCACAATAAAAATCCTTTTAAAAAGTTTGCTTTCTTTTATAAATTTATCATTCCACTTTTTATGCAACCTGATTTTAGTGATTTTATCATGGACAAGGAAATTATTTTAGGAAAAGTGTTGGTCACACTATTTCATAAAAGTTAGGGTAACCAGGCTCAACAAGCAAGACTAAACTGACAGAAAAAGAAAGAAGTGAGTGGGCCAAATTTGTTTCACTTCTTTCAAGTCACATGAAAAAATCTGTGGGAAAGTGATTACTTTATATTCCTCTTCTGGTCAGCAAAATAAATTTGAGATTTTTTTTGGTATATTTATAGACCCAAACTTGCTGGCAAAGGTTTTTGCGGGCAGTGATCCTTTTTTCTGTCTGAGTACATAAATGTACATTACTATGTAATGCAATCCATTTTAGATAACATTTATCATTATGTTTAAAAATCACTGTCAGATCATTTTTAGCTTCAGGTAAATACCTTTTTAGTGTGTCATGGTTTGTAATAAAGTCAAGGACCATTTATATATCTTTTCTTTATCTATTTACCTGTTTTATAAACCATAAAGTTGTATAAGAGGTTATTTCTTAAAAAATTGTAACAAGTGAAATCAAATTCCCAAAATCTGGTTTGATCAAACAGAAAAATATACATGTGTAGTAAGTTTTTTTTCTGCTGCTTTACTAAGAACTCTTTCTTAGAATAAACTAATTTTCTTCTTGAACTTCTCAATTTTATCAAGTATGAAATTGAACCATTTATGTCAAAATCTTTGCATGTAAAATGGAAATGCTAGCAGTCTTTAGCATGGCTGGTATTCAGTGCTGGGAACCCTTCCCTCCAAAAAATAAAAGAAAGCATAATTAGGCTTGATAAAGGTGAACACAAACTTCTTCTTCTTTTTTTTTTTTACCTCAGGGGCTATTGTTTTCTTGCATCTGTAGCTTGAAATGTTTGAATAAAGAACTCAATCATGGTCAAAAATGACAAATCATTTTATTGTTGAGAGAGGAAAATGCTTATGCACTTAGTTTAGCTTTAACACCACCGAAATGGATCGTTTAACAACACATATTTGTTCATTTTCTGAGCTGCTAGTCTAACACTGTATTCTGAAGAGTGGCTCCAAAGCTGTATCTATTCTGGTTGTTATGGTAAATGTACAAACGGGTTTTTAATCTTTTGACCTCTTATACCAAATGGCGTCGTGGGGGTAACCGAGCCTTTCCCAGCAAATTTCAGACGAGAGGCGGGATAGACCCTGAATAGGTCATCAGTCTGTCGCCATCCACACACACACTCATTCTTAGGGAAAATTTTATAGCCGAAAATCCGCTATAGATTAGGTGGTCAGAGGAAACCGGAGTACTTGGAGAAAACCCACACATATGCGGGGACAACCTGCAAACTCCACACAGAAAGGCCAGTGTTTCACGTGCCCTCTGTCAGGTGCCACACTAAAAAAACATAATCATTATGAATCAAAAGGATTTATTGTGGTGATATTTTGGAAATCTCTTGCTTAATTCAACAGATAAGTAATAGATACTAACTGTGTTTAGCAAAATAGGAGGTTTCACTGAGAAACTCTTCAATGTTTGGTCTAGAATAAAAAACAGAGGCAGAGCTTGGGATAATCTGCACAATTACAAGGATCTAAGACCCCAAAGTAAAATGTCCATGCATTAGACATGTGTGATTTTGGGTTGTTACAGCATTATTGTTAACTGTAAATAATTTTTCTCCTGGAGTGAAACTTTTCACTAACATGACAGTAACTTCAGATAAAATATGACAAAGTTATTATAAATTTATTCCCATCTCACCGAATGATCGTATTTATTTCCAGCTTATATTCAGTGAAGGTTTACAAGAATCGTCAAGAAATCAGAAAAAACGAGAGGCACAAAGAGTCTTGAAAAATCAATTATTTTCAGAAAAACATTTAATCTAAATTTTTTTTTTTTCACAATTAGGTTTCAAACAGACATTTTTGTAGCTTGTAAAAAATCCTTATGCATTTGGAAAGACAAGGAAGCCATTAAAGATGATCTGCTTTTCTCTGGCATCATTTACATCATTTTCATTCTGATTTTCTTTAAAGGACTCAAGCCAAACTTTCTGATCCTTTTCCAGCTCCAACACCACTCCACCCGACATGGCCTAAAATGACAGCAGATCACAAGTCAGTATCCACAATGTAGTAGTGAATAATCTTTCTAGGAAATTGAAAACAACATCCACCTGATGATTAACACTCCTTTGGTTGTAACTACAGAATCCCACATGTTGAGCCAGGGCGTCACTTTTTATAGCCAAGCAAAGGTTGATCTGCAATCACAAACTGAAATGTAACTCAAAGCTATGTAAATATGATGAAAAATATGACACTATGGATGTTTTCAGAAAGTACACTTTCAGAGAGTGTGTTACCTTGGCAACAGAATTGAAGGTGAAATAATAAACACCAGGCAGTCTGCATACAAACTCTCCTCTACTTTGGTTAAAATCACCAGGTTTGTTCACCACAACCGTCTGAAACTTTATAATCTAATGCAACCAAACATGCAAAAGGAAGTTAATAAATTTGCATTGTAATCAGTTATATCAGAAAAATGAATGAGGCGTAGATTAAAAAATATTTTCTAAAACAGAGGTGTAAATGTTCAGACTTGACCACATGGGATAGAAGTGAACACTTGAAAATATGTCTAATCTATGTAACTGAAGTGTTCCAACATTTAATGTATGTTGTGTTCACAGAATGAGGCAGACATGTGGGTCAGACTGAACCTGGTTGTAAGAAGGATATGCAGTCAAATTCCTGATCACAGAGAACGCTGAAAAAGTTTTCAGACTGGAAGCGCTGACTCCTGAAAGCAGAAAACACACGCAACCACCACATGGTTATGGTTAATGTTTAGTTGGCAACACAAAAAAATAAACGATCCTCGATTCTTTATCAGTTCATTTCATGGAGTTGTGATTATGACCAAATAGTTTTACTTATGTTTAATTAATCCAGGAGTAGTTTAACAGTTAAAAAAAAAGATGATTTTACAGCTTTGGATTTGAAATGTTCTCCCAGTGGGTGTTAAAGTTCTCTCCTCCCTCCAAACGTATGCATCGTAGACTAGTTTGTCCATAGCGGTGTATGCACATGTTTGTCTTTGGAAATTAACCTGCCACAGACTGGTGACCTGTTCAGGGGGGACCCTTATTTTTGCATGCAATGTGGCCAGGCCTCATCAGCCCAGCAATCAAGGCTTGAATAAGTCCTAAAAGATCGGATGGATGGATATAATAGTAAACCATGTTTAATCAGAGCAGTTTTATCCCTGCCACCACCTCTTATTCTTGAAGACAAGTAGACGTTTTCTTGTGTTTAATAACTTTTATCAATATGGTGAGTGTTTTCTAATATTTTCATCAAAAGTGTGATCTTTATATTTTTTTATGGTCTTTACCGTGAGTAATACTCTTCCCATCAGGACCAGGAACTCCAGGGATGCCAGGTTTACCAGAGGGACCTGTTTCACCACGGAAACCTTTTGGTCCTATTGGCCCTTGAGGACCAAGGCTCCCTCTGTCTCCTTTCAGCCTCATCAGGATGTTTGGGTCCACCGGTCCATCAGGAGTCATGGCTGGAGAAAAGGCAAACCCAATGAAATTTACATTCAAAGTACCTTCACATGCCTAAAACACTCCTTAGCTGATTACACATCTGTCATTTATTTGTCTCCTTTCTATACATTAAAGATGAGGAAGATTTTCATTGATTTTTATAGCCATGCAAAACAATTTTAACAACTCAATGGTTATATATTGTAAACAATGTTACCTGGCTCTCCTTTTTCTCCCTTCACTCCAGGCCATCCATCTCTTCCAGGTGCTCCTTGTTGCCCTGGATGCCCATCCAGTCCCTTGCAGCTCGCATCACAGTGAGCGGTTGACAGCAATATGACCAAGCCCACCAGGAGCGGTTGGTCAAAGTAATGCCCCATGGTCCAAAACACTGAAGATACAAATACTGAGTAAAAATAAGATGTTGATAAATGCTCAACACTAAGTATGAAAAAGTGATAAAATGAAGACAAAGTTTTGAATGAATATTTGTGCTGAGAATAAAGGCCATAGGCAAAAATTATTGAAGTTATCTGAATCTGCAAACTTTAAATATTACTTTATTTTAAATTTGACATCGTTGAGGCTTCTGTAAAATTCAAGAAATAATTATTTCAGTGACAAACTTTGAGTAAACTCTTATTCAGTTCATTTTACATCTTTCAAAATTGGTTTCATGCTAAAAGGTTACATCAGTCAAAAGTTTTTAAATGTTCTGATAGTTCACTTTGCTTCTTGTATGTATAAGTTGCTCTAAAATTCAAATTAGTGACTGATTTAATCCAGAAAATATCTCATAAAAATGTACAGATTTTTATTCCTAATTCCTGGTTGTTGTTTTGAAGGTCATACAAAAAAAATCAGGAAAATTTCTATTATTTACATAGTAAACAAAAAAATATTCTCTATTATTTTTGTTCAGAAATATTGGATTTTTTTTTACTCACCACTCGAGCCTTTGAGGTTGGACTTGAAATGAAAGTGTGTGATTTCTTCATTACAGTGTCAAGCAAGACTTGCTGACTTATTCAAACACACACGCACACACATTAGTATGACTATTGATTTAGAAAGGAAATGAAACTGGATTAGATGGAAAGATTTAGCATCTGGGCGGATACAAAAGTGAGAAATATTCTCTGTCCAAACTTAATGCAGTTTTCAGAAATGAAAAATTAAAACTGTGGGCTTAGCTGTAAAGTGGGTCAATTTGAAATGGAGAAAGATAATAAATCTCATTTTATTTTGCTGCTTTTATGCACTTACGTATTTTAAGTCTGACTTGTTTTTAAATGTTTAGCATTTTATGAATATTGAGAAATTTCATTTTAGTTTCTTCAAACCACAATCTGGTGTAACTTTTTTATAAATTAGACACAAGCTATAAGGTTGGGAAAACAAAAACTGCTTGTATGTTAAAAATGTTCTAATTCTGTTTCTGAACATTCTTCTCACAACTTTATGATAAGTTCAATTGGCAAAATAGTTTTCAGTAAAGAAAAATGAACAGTTTCAACAAAACTTTATTGCTCGTTAGAAAAAGATGTGTCACAAATACATTTGTAATGTTGTGTGAATTACAGCAAAATGAACAAATCAATAATAAATCAATAAATCACTGAAGCACATGTAAAGAAAAAAGTTAAGCATTTATCCAAAGAATTCAAAAGATAATTTCAATGTTAAACATAAAGAATTGTCATGACCCTCCTTCTTTCTGGAACGTTTCTTCCCTCCAAATCTGGTCCTTTGCCCTAATTCAGCACACCTAGTCCCAATTGCTTCGCTCTGATTTCTGCACCTGTGTCTCGTCTTCCCCTTGTTAAAACCTCTGGTGTCAGATCATCTGCTCTCCTGCTGCAGCCATGATGGTGTTCCTCAACGTCTGGTCTTCCAGCATCATGTTTCTCTTCACTCGCTCCTTTGTCTGGTCCTGACAAGCCTGCCCAGGATTCACAAGCCTGCCCAGGCTGCAAATGCCTGACCCCTGATTAACTGCAATAAACAGTTTGTGCTTCTGGATCTTCTGCCACCTAATGACAAGAACTTTTGATGATCTTCTTAAAAATGTAGGCCAATATTTATTTATTTAAGGTACAGGAATATAATATTATGCTACACTAATCAGATATTGTAATGAGACATTTTTTTTTTTAAATGCAGAGAACTGCTTCCCAGTGACTTTTCCGCCCCCGTGTGGTAAACTTTGTAAATTACAAGATTTTGTTAAAAATACACCGAGCCATAAGTAATCATATTGTCATAGTTTGCACAAGTTTTGTGAAAATAATTGTGAATGATTATCAAAAAACAATTCCGAAATAGTTTTAGACAAAACATACAAATTGCCTTGACCTTATATTTATGCTCAGTTTGTTTGGTTTTTTTTGTTTTTGTTTTTTTTACTGAACTAATTAAAAAAAAAAAAGACTGAATGATCAGTCAGTTATCTGAATGGAAAAAGATCCTTTTCACCACTCTTCTTTTAAAAGATACAGTATCTTGTTCTGCTAGACACTGTCTAATAAGACAAAATGTTTGAATAAATGGTTTGATCAGTAATAAAAAAAAAAAAAACAACTGTACTGAATTTGTTACATGAAAAGACTAATAAACAAAACCAACAAACAGCAAGTTTGATGGACTTCATTAGATTATAATTCAACAATTTTATCTGATAGGATTTTTCCAAAATCCCAATTATTGTTGATCAAATTTCTAATGTGAATCGTCTCTAAATAAATTCCCAGATAAATGCAACTAAAACTAGTTACATTGCAACTTTGACTAAAACTAACAAGAAGTCGAGTATTTAATGATGATGGTTACACGGATTTAGACCCTAAACTGAGATTAGTAAGAAAAAAAAAAAAAAAGAAGATATTTTATATAGTCCTATTTTTTTTCTTACCATCGAGTTTGAATGAAAAAGAAACAAAAATGAGGTCATGTGAGGTCATGTGAGTACAAAATTGTTATGTTACTGAATGCTACAGAAACTGGCTTTCTTAGTTACAGATTTTTGTTTCACCCAAACAATCAGAGATTTAGTTGTTTCATTGTTACCGATACTTGGTTTGTTGTATTTTCAGTGTTTTACTTTTCTGGTTACTGAAATACGGATACATTTTCCCTGTGTAATTGTGGGTGAAGGTATAGATGTGTGTTTCTGAATCACGATCGGAAAACGCTACTGTTCCTCTGTCACAGTCCAGATGAACTCTGACTCTCTTCGGGATCTTTATCTCAAGAATATCACGAGGATTTGGTGGGGAGTGAGCACAAAATCTGTCAGAATGTGCCTCTATTTCCCATAATCCAGATGTAATATCCACCTTCCTTTGAATGGATTCTGCTACCACACCTAGGGCCCAGAACGTGTTGTCTCCAACATCGACGTCCCAGCTGTGAGAGCCAGAATTAAAACCTTCAGATCCCAAGGCGCTGAGATAAAAGCTGAACCTCTCTTGGTTGTCGGGAAACTTCTGTTTGTGCTCACGCTTTACTTCTGTAAGATCAGGAGAAATGGTGAGCTCTGAATGAGCAGTGTTTGGGTCCACAATAACAGGAGAATAGTAGACAATGTCTTTCATCTTGTCCCAGATGTTAAAAGTCAGGTTTCCCAAATGCTTGGCTTCATCTATGAGTGCACCAACGACCAGTTGTGGCCCATCCAGAGGAGGATGTTGCTGAACTCTGTTCAGTGTGGCGTTGTAGTTCTGTAGGAAGATGATGTCAGCAGACATGACTTCCTTCTCTGTTGCACTGATTACATCTGATATAGCTTTCATCTTTCTGCTTAGTTCTTCAGTCTTTTCCCTCACCTCTTTACTTTTTCGCTTCTCCTCCTCTTGAACAGCCGTGACTCTAGCCTTCTCTTCATCCTGTAGAAACTGATAAATTTTCTTAAACTCTTCCTTAATCTGGTTTTCTGTCCTCCGAGCCTGGGTCTTTATGTATTTTGCTGTTTGATCATTGTTTTCTTTCGCCTTTTCGATGAGTTTTAATTCATCTTTCAGATTGCGTAATGGGATCTGAATCTCCTCTTTAAGGTCTTGAGCAGCTTCATTGACGGGTCGGAATCCGTGGTTTTTGTGTTCTATTGAATCCCGACAGATGACACATACAGGTTGTTGATGATCCAGACAGAACAGTTTAAGTTTCTCTTTATGCAACTTGCAGAGAATCTCAGGTTCCTCCGATGTTTTCTTCTGTAAGAAAGCCTCACACAGATTCTTCAATGCTAAACTAACCGTGGGCTCGTTCAGTGGTCTTGCCTTACAAACTGGACACTCATTTATCCCTTTTTCTCTCCACCAGGTGTTCACACAGGCTTTGCAGAAGCTGTGGCTGCATGATAGGACAACTGCTTCTTTGAAAATGTCATGGCAGACAGGACAGGTCAGATCTTTCTCTGAGTAGGAAGCCATTTCTTCTTAAATGCCAAACACACCTCGAGGAGAGCGTTGTTCTTCAAAGCTTCAGGGCAGATAACATTCCGTTGGTAACTTTACCTCTTTGGTTTCAGTTTTGAAGGTTAAATCTTCAACCTGCCTCTTATTGGAAAAAAAAAACCCAACTTATTAAGCAACAAGTAAAAAAAGCTCAGATTCTTGTTTTCGTAAAGGTGGTGAAATGGTGAAGCTCCCACAGTTCTCTAAAGTTTTGGTTTCTCTTTTGTATATATATTTTTTTTACATACTTGTTGGGGGAGGGGCACGATGAACACTTTTTGCAACCTAAATTCATGGTGGAAAACTCAAATTTTGTGATCAAAACTGCTGATAAAGCTGAAGGCGAATATGTTATTGAGACTAAAATAACAAATGCAGTTATATAGAGTATTTATTAAAATGAATGAGTCAGAAACACGTTAAAAAAGCAACTATTTCTTAATGAGGATTTCCCCCCTAATGTTCCTGATAAGGAAGGGGAGGAAATAAGCTGATTAGAAAACTCTAAAACTCTGAGAAACATTTATTTTTTATTTTCTCCAAGTGATTGGGAGACTTTTCAGCTTTTATTTTACACTCACAACCAGTTCTTCAGGGATCAACCTGCCTCAACTTGTTCTGTTACACAAAAATAGACACACCCATAGAAACTACGGGTTGTCTAAAAATAGTCCAAATAAAACAGCATACATTTTCCTAACTGATACATTTCCAGACACAAAATTGGATGATTACTATTATTTGTACAGCCTGTGGCAGAATAAAATTTATTTTTGTCTATCATTTTAACCATCGCTTAAGGACTTTTCATAAAAGACTGTGTAAACTTCACTGGCTTACAATCCTGTTTTCTAACTTGTGATGTTAAATAAAGTTTTTTTAAAAACAATTCTAAGTCATGGCAGCATGGTGGTGCAGTGGGTAGCACAGTGGCCTCACAGCAAGAAGGTCATGGGTTCAAGTCCCAGGTGGGGACGAGGCTTGGAACACTGTCCTTTCTGTGTGGAGTTTGCATGTTCTCCCCGTGTTTGCGTGGGTTTCCTCCCTCCAAAGACATGCATGCTAGGTTGATTGGCCGGTGCCAAATTGCCCCTAGGAATGTGTGGATGATTGTATGTGTGTGGCACCGCGACAGACTGGCAACCTGTTTGGGGTGTACCCTGCCCTTCGCCTTAAATCAGCCAGGATGGGCTCCGGCACCCCCTGTAACCCTGTAAGGGACAGACGGATAAGAAGATGACTGACAATTCCAAGCCAATATCATGAATACAAATTCTTAGTGTTACGTGTTTTAAATAAGTACTCTTAAGATTATTTCATTTTTAAAACTGTTTGTACACACACCTGCCTCTAAAATCCTAAAGACGCTTTTTTCAAATCTACGTGGCTGTGAACAAACCAATTGTTAGTTTTTTCTAGTTTTCTCATTTTCTTTTTTCCCTCTTCTTGTTGTAATTGGCTGGAAATCAGCCAATGACAAGCGATGTCGGTCAAACCTGGAGTCTTCACAAGAAAATCGGCATCATTTCTCACTCTCTTCATTTGTGATCTTCTGTTACCTGACTGTTACCAGACAAAGTCAAAGACACTTTACCCGCAGGTGAGAAACACTTTTTTTTGTTTCTTTTTTCTGATTGTCATCAGACAATCTTTCTGCATCTTTTTGCTTGAAGAAAAAAGGAATCAAATTACATTTGGTACTGACCGAACAAGTTTTTCTGAAACTTGTTGGAGGTCAACATTAACTTGAGCTCCAGGGATTTTTTTTAAACTCACAATTAAATCATAAAACTGAAAGAATTGCATTTACTTGCAAAGGTAAAAATTGCATGTATGTTTTAGTCCAGCTTTTTAATAGTTAAAATAGTAAATTGTTAAATCAGGACAAGTTAATTTAAAGGCTCAATTGCGTATGTTTCAGCTTTTTAAGTTCAAGTCTGAAGATATTGTAATTTGTATGAAAATTGAATTTTTATTTAATTTTATTTGCTGATGTCTGTCATGAACCCATAAGCAAATTTTAATAATTGAGCTGTTAATTTATTGCTTTAATTAATAGTCATTTGAGAAAAGTGTTTAAAAAAAAGTGCAATTTAGATGTGCATGGAACCGCTGGAACATCTGCACCAGTCAAAGAAACTAAAAGCAAACAGGTTTACTGCTGGCATGTAATGAGATGTTTTTCCCACTTTTTCAAAAGCTCACTTTTACATGCTAAAGAATGTACCACACCCCTCTACAAGTACTGGTTGTATGTGCAGAAGGTGTTGGCTTTACTTACAGAAAAAGACATCAATTGTTGCTTTTACAAACTTTAGAGACTGATTGTAAAAGATGATCCTGTTAAAACATAATTTATCAATCTGGGAAACTTGATGACCACAATCACGAAGGTTTTCAAGACACTGTTGCATGAGATAAAGACACAATTACTAGAATACTTGGTATTTTGCATTAGAATTACTATAAAATAGAGATTGTTCTATTACCAACTATAATAAAAGCAACTAAACACAACTTTTTTTGTGAAAAGACTATACTATCTATGTTGTTTTCTGTTGGTATTAGACTCGTTTAGTCTCCAGCTCAGTTTAATTACAACGTGGACCTGTTTTACGACTTCCACAAACCCAGACAAAACTTTTTATGAGTCGTCTGGTACTTACAATTTACAATAAAAAATTGCTCAAAAACAACAAACGCAACATCAGACAAAAATGAAAATAAATTCAGATGCTTACAGAAGCAAGATGCAGTTATATTTTCTCAATTAGTCATTAAAAAAACATACATTTGATACATTTTTGGTTCTGTTGTTGATTAAAAGCAACTTAAAATAGATCTATAATTTCATCAAACTCAAATCCGGTTTCAAAATTGGCCCATTTCTAATTTTTATGAATTGAAAATCAATTAGAAACATTTTAACAGCCACCCCATAATAATAAAAAATCCAGAGTAGCCCTTTATGGTTAACAGATGCCCCTGAAAGGCACAGCCCTTCCAGGCATGAGGGGAAGTCCTTATAGAAGACCTGCTGGAACAAGTCCCTTAAACCTTCAAATGACACTAGAAAGTATTTAGATTAGCTTGTTTTTGGTTTGGCAAACTGTCTTGGGTGTGCCCTGCCTCTTCTGACCCACACAAACCAATTTATGTTCCCGGACCCTCTGTTTCTCTTCTAGTAAAATAGATTTAATTAGATTTTCAAAATCTAAAAGCAAAGTTTTCTTCTTTTCTTTCTTACAGCCATCATGAAAATTGCAGCGTTTAACATCCAAAGATTTGGGAGAAACAAAGTATCAGACTCCAACATTCTGAACATCTTGGTGAAGGTAAAAGGTCTCAATTCAAATGGTTAGGTTTCTATTTATCAAATATAAAAAAATTGAAGTTGAGTTGTTACAGAGCCTGATAGAACTCATCAGATTGTGTTTTAATGGTTCATTTCTCTGAGCATGCAGTCGTATTAATTATCTTAAGTTCATGGTGCCTGTCCATCAATCTTGAGATAAACTAGTGACCTCTCCTGTGTGTACCCTTCCTCATGCCTGATTGAACAAGTTCATGTCAATCCAACCACAAATTAGATCAAGCCTAAGACAAAGAAACAAAACAAATAAATGAATGAATTCAAATTCTGATTTACTTGTTCAACTTTTTTCTCTCAGATTATTTCTCGTTATGACATCATTGTAATTTTGGAGGTGGTGGATGTCAGCGGTGAGGCTGTAAAAATCTTATTGGAAGCACTTAACAGGTACGTGTAACCATTACAATCATTTTAATGGATGGTTAGTCATAATTGTAGAAAGATCAATTCTAAATAATTTCAAGACAGTTTCTTGTTCCATTACAGTGAAAAATAATAGAAATGTGGTTAATAGATGAAACTTGATAATGAGTGTTCTAATGGTTGAGTACATTTTGGGGAAAAAAGATTTGGGTCAATATTCTAACGAAGAAAGTCACAATTACCAAAATTACAAAGCAAAAAAAAAGAATTTTCGTACATAGCCATTAACTACTTTATCAGGTGCCCCGGTTTCTTTTTCTCCTTTTGGCATTTCCCTCCAGGGGTCGCCACAGCAAGTCAGTTTCTTCCATCTAACCCTATCTGCCCCATACTCTTTGGTCTTCCTTTAGCCCTCTTTCCCGGTGGTTCCAAACTTGGCATCCTCCTGCCGATTAGGTGCCCCGGTATAATTGAGACATTTTCAATCCCTACATTTTCTTGGGCTTCCGTAGAACTATGTGGAAAGTCAGGAGCAAAATAGCTGCACTGGCAGGATGCGATGTTATAGATGGGTCACAAGAAGACCAAAGCTAAATATCAGCTCGATGTGATTGAAAACAATAGACTCATCATGGATGTGCAAATGTTATAATGTTACTACTGTGCAAAATCTGACCAATGCACAGAGAATTGGGCTCATTCTGAAGACCAAATTTAACCCATGTGTAAAAGTGAATGTTGTATGTTGCGTGTGACTGCTTTACATTTTCTTAAATACAAGTAATATTTGGTTTTTATGTCTGTCTTTTCAGTTCCAGCAGAAAGCATCACTACACCCTGAAAATCAGCACTCGTCTGGGCCGAACACGCTACAAGGAGCAGTTCATGTTTCTGTACAGGTAGATGTCTGTATATCTACTCCTGATTATAGTCGCTTTACCAATTCTAAGTGCAGGCATTGTGTTTTTTTATTCATCTTTAGAAGTTTCTGGTTTGTGTTTTGATTAAAAATTCTGCACTCAGGCATGCAGGGTCCTAAATAATATTGTTTCTGTAATTTAATAAAGGAAAAAGTTTAAATCTAAATAGTTATCAGCCTGATTGGTAAGAATGTATTTCTGAGTGCAGAGATGACCTTGTCGACTTGGTGGGATCCCATCAGTTTGATGACAAAGTGACTGAAGGAGAGGATGTTTTTGCAAGAGACCCCTACATCCTCCGATTCAAATGTCCCAGTACAGGTCAGAGATCTTAGAAAATAATAAAGATGCAATACAAAAATTACTTTTTGTTTTTATATATTTGGTTAAATGAAAATTTTAAATAGAACTACTCAGTTAAAGTTAAATAATAGAATTTTAGTAGCAAACCAATACACTTCTTTTTAATGTCTACATAACGTTATGAGCAGGATGTTGTTATATTTTTATGATTTTATTTTTGTGAGTCTAACAGTAAAAATTTGTTTTCATAATAGCTTCTAGGTTAGACTTGAAAAGTTGTGACTTTTTGTTGTGTTGCATTGAGAATGTTTTGCATATTAAATTTGTAATTTCTTGGCTTCCATTTCAGTCCTGAAGGATCTGGTGATGATTCCAGTTCATACCAAACCGGATGATTCGGAGAAGGAACTGGATGAACTCTACGATGTCTTTCTGCATGTCAAAAAGAAGTGGAAAACAGATGTAAGAAGACACTAAGTTTATAAGAAATTAACAGAAGAGTTTCAGCTAAAATGAAAGGGAAAGTGTACAAAACCGTGGTGAGACTGGCCATACTGTTTGGTCTAGAGACAGTGGCATTGAGGAAAAGACAGGAAACAGAGATGGAGGTAGCAGAGATGAAGATGCTGGTGATCTCTCTGGGAGTGACCAGGATGGACAGGATTAGAAATTAATATATCAGAGAAACAGCACATGTTAGAGGTTTTGGAGATAAAGTCAGAGAGGCCAGACTGAGATGGTTTGAACATGTATAGAGGAGAGAGACCGAGTACATCAGCAGAAGGATGCTTGGTTTGAAACCACCAGGAAAGAAGTCTAGAAGAAGAAGACCAAAGAGGAGGTTCATGGATACAGTGAAGGAAATCATGAAGATAGTTGGCGTGACCAAAGATGATGCAGCAGATAGGGTTAGATGGTAGAAACTGACTTGCTGCGGTGACTGATTCCTGAAGGGGAATGCCGAAAGAAGAAGAAGATCGTATCAGCGTTATTTGGTTCATTTTAATAAAAGCTGCTGATCACCAGCAAAGCAAAGAGAAACTATTTTAAAAACAGAGCGTTCGTATTTCTTCTTGTTGATGGATGTTTCCTCTGTGCTGCAGAATGTAATGATCCTCGGTGACTTCAACGCAGATGGATCGTATGTTTCCCAGAGTGATATGAAGAAAATCCGAATCCGTAGTGACAAAAACTTCCACTGGCTGATAGGAGATGATGTGGACACTACAGCGAGCACCGGAAACAATAACACATATGACAGGTAACACCGGGTCGACACTATAAGAATGATTTCCATATTCAGCTTTTAAGCAATGTGCAGAAAAAAAATATTCTTACACTTCAAATGACTTTGTTGATGTGATTTTATGTCACATTTATTTCTGCTACTGTTCTGACTTTTGAGCCTTTAAAATCCTCTTCTATAAACTTGATTTTAAAGGATCTCATTTCTTATCAGCAATCATAATGCATTCACTGTGTCCATTTAGGAGAATCTCTCATCCAAGTTGGTCTCTATGAGGTTTCTTCTTAGTAAACTTGTTTTTTTTTAAGAGTTTTTGCTCACTGAGGAGGTTCAACGGGTTGAGAATTCCTTGCTCTTCTTAGTTTAGTCCTTATTTTTGATAATTGTGTATTTCTGTCTGATTAACGGTATAAGAAGTTATTTGAAACTATTTTGTTGTGATTTGGGTGGTAAAGGGCTGCACAGTGGCATAGTTGTTAGCACGGTGGTCTCACAGCAAGGTCAGGATTTTGAGTCCTGGAGTGGGGGCAAGGGATGAAACACTGGCCTATGGAGTTTGCATGTTCTGCCCGTTTATGTGTGGATTTTCTCCAGGTAGCCAGGTTTGTTAGATTAATTGGTCGCTATAAAATTGCCCCTAGGAATGTGTGCGCGCGTGTGTGTATGGTTGTCTATGTTTGTGGCCCTGCAGCATACTTGACCTGTTCAGGGTGTATCCTGCCTCTTGCCTGAAATCAGCCGGGATAGCCTCCGGCACCCTGACCGCTATGTGGATAAGCGGTTCAGAAGACGAAATGAAACGGGCCGGCGAAACTAATATTGACCTGAACCTTATCTTTTGATTCAGGATTGTGATTTACGGAGACGACATGCTGGAAGCCATCATTCCTAATTCTGCCAAACCCTTTAACTTTCAGAAGGCTTATGGGCTCACCGATGAGCAGGTCAGTTGCTGTTTTATTATTCAATATTTTTAAAGAATAGGTCTTGAATTTTTTTCAGTACTGTTTAAGAAATCGGTAGACAATTACGTAAGTTTGGTTACTCTCAAAAAACCAAGACAAAAATCTGAAAAATGTATGTGAAAGTAAACATCCGTATTTCTAATTGAATCTAGTCTTGTTAACATTATTTAAAGTTGCAAATGAGTCCAAAAGACAAACAAAAGTGTCCTTATTTGACTATTTCAGACTCTGGATGTGAGTGACCATTACCCTGTGGAGGTGGAGCTTAAGTCAGCAGCAAAATCAAAGGACAAACATGGAGGTAAACTTTCATTTCATCCTCTAAATCGCTTATACCTGATAGGGTAGGGGGGGAGACGGAGCCTATCTTGGCAGATTACTGGCAAGAAACAAGGTAGACTTTAAACAGGTCACCAGTCTGTCGCAAGGTCACACAAAGATAACCATCCACACACACACACATTGCTAGGGGCAATTTCTCAGTGACCAATCAACCAAACACACATATTTTTGGAGGGAGGGGGGAAATCGGAGTACCCGTACATGGGGAGAACATGCAAACTCCACACAGAAAGGCCAGTATTTCAAGCCTCAAGGAGGTAAACTTCACTGCACCATCCTGACCATGAAACACGGTGGTCGTTCTGTTTCTCTGCATTGAAGAACACAGAAGATGGTTACATTTGATAGAAAGATGAATGAAGCTGTAATGGAAATGTTATATTAAACAGAAGTATTTAGCAAACATTATTAGTTGATTGTTAAAATCTGGATATTTTAGTTTCTCATAAGGGTGGAACAATGATCCGTGTTCTGATGTGTTTCTCTGTTGACTGGAATGCCAGGTTGTCTTACGGAGTCTGAAGGAACAGACTAGCACTGTCCTCATCCTGTGTTTCCTATCTGACTCCAAGGCTGAGACAACTCTGAACTTCAGTTGAACTATTTAGGGGGAGGTTAAACTTTCAGTGCAGCAATGCATTAACTGTTGTAGAATCAGAAACTTAGGGAGAGATCTCTGCAGCTTTTCACCTGTCCACATGTGATCTACATAATAAACTAGTAAAGCAGTTGACTTTTTTCTTCCACCAAGGCTGTTTTCCACCACAAAGCTTTTATAGGGTCAAACTACATTCCCCAAATCAAAATCTTTTCTTATATTTAAATCCTCATTAGTCTCTGATCTTCTAGGAATCTTTTCAACATTCAAATAGATTGCATTTACTTTTGTCTACTTATTTAAACTCAAACATGAGAGGAACAGTGTCCTACATGTCAAATAATTTATCTGATGCTGTAGCTAAACATTTAAAATCTTTCAAAACTCCATTTGCATCTCATACTTAATGCATAAAATACAAATAAATGAGAAGCAGTTCGTAACACACACTGATTATTTGAAGGCGTTTTCCATTCCTTTAATGAACAGAAATAGTGTTTCTCAGTCAAGCCTAACTAGGCTTAAGCTACTGTACTTTGTGAATAACAGTTGAACATCTTTACTCTCTAGATGATGTTTATCATAAACTCTCCTCTTTTAAACTTTTTTTTTCTTGTCCTCCACTTTCTGATCCAGCTGCTGGACTCTGATGATTTTGTTCTTTTTGTCTCATCACAGGAGTAAAGCCTCAGCCAGATGAGTTTGTGGTGACGAGTGAGGATCTGGTGGAGCTGAAGAGAGGAAACCTTCTGCTGGAGAGGGAGAAATTAAACCTGGAGATCCAGGTTCTTAAACAAAAACTGTCCAAGGACAAATCTGGAGATCCAGTCTAACCTGAAGAACAGTAAAAGAACTGATTAGCCGTAAACAAGGCCACAATTTAACCGTAGTGTTGTTTAAATATTAGTTTTCTCTGACTATGCAACCAGACCTTCGGAATAAGCTACATTTTTTATTCAGTTCAAATATCAAGTGGGAGTGTTGAAATACATCATGATTAATTGCATTTTATTTTATCCATCATGAAGCTAAAAATAGTTACTTTACCTTTTTAATCACTAGAAATGTTTTAAAGCAATAATAGATCAATCTTACATTCTTGCTTTGATACATTTATGATCTGTAGTGAAAACTTTAGTCATTTTCCTGTAAAAGTTATGTTTGTGTACTTATGTAGAAGTATAGTTATAACAATAAAATAGAAAACTAGCAATTATTACAATTATTACAATGTCAGTCTTTTTTTTTTTTTTTTTTTTTTTTACATGTACAAGTTTTATATCTGTTTGATGTCCAATAAAAGTCTTAATATTCATTTTAATTATGCATTATTCAGAATGTACTAAATTAATGTTTTTTTTTTTTTTTTTTACTAAATTAATTTAGAAAAAAAATCTTCAATTTTTAAATAAACGTTTCTCAGATGTAGTTGGAAAGGCTCATTTCTAAGCCTGAATAATTTTTTTTTTTTAAAAAAACTAAAATTTACAAGAAAAACATTGAATAGACGCTAAAATCAAATCTAATAAAAAATTTAAATATAATTTGAAATAATTTTACTGCAAATAATCCTTTTATCTTCATCTCAGTGAAGAAAACAGCAGGAAGTAATTACAAAATTTTATTTGCGGTGTCTGTCTTTACAACAAAATTCATCAAGGAAAAAAAAAAAAAAACAGAACTGATGTGTCTCAACTTTCAGTTTCATGAGGAAAAAACATGGATTATTAGTATGAATGATAGAGACTGTAGTTCTTATTATAGTCGTTGTTAAAGTTACACAATTTCATTCTTAAGTCAGACTCAAGAGGTTCTGAATGATACACAAGGCCAGAAAAAAACATAATAAGTTCTAAATTTCAGTTTTGGAGTCTGATAAGGTCCATGTATACCAGTAAAACAAATCAAACAGGATCTAATAGCAGAAGCAAAAAAACATTTTATTTCTTCCCAGATTTCTTGATACCGCTTCCACCTGGAGGTGAGAGAGAGAAAACATTAGCAAGACTTATCTGATCAATTTAAATAAAGCTTCATATCTGATTCTAAAGTTGCATACGTACTTAAAAAAAAAATGACCATCTTTTAAGTATTCGACTGAACCCTTTCACTTAAGATTTTTTTAAATGTTCAATTGGTACAAAATTGAATCTTTGTTATATCTTTTTAATTAGATCAAGTTCTATGTTTTTATCTACTAAGACCCAAAATTTACACACAAATGACCTAAAGTTACTTACAGTTCATTAAATACACTCAAACACAAAAAATATAGGGCCACCAATGCTGGGTTATTTGAAACTACTAAACAATCTTCTGTGAGAATTTGCTAAAGCAACAATTGACCCATTTTGATTTGAAAAGAAAAAAAAAGGCAATTAAAAAAAATAAAAGAAATTCATTTGTTGTTTATTTAGGGTTTAGATTATATGTGATGCCAGTATCCTTGTAGATTCAGGAGATAAAAATGTGATCTAAAATAAAAACAACACTTCTCCACAGTGTCTTAAATCTACATCAATATGTTTAAAAGAAACCGTTACAACCTGTGCTCCTCAAAAGCAGAACACAACTAGAGCTTTCATCAGGTTTTCACACATCTGATGCACAACCCGGCAGTTATAACCAGAACTTGCAGTGGTTGAAGATGTATAAACTAGTTTTTGGTGCAGTAAAATTGTGCTGGAAGAGGGTTTGATGCACTCCAGCACGGTATTATCATTATAATTTTACTTTTCAAAAGGCTTTAGATCTCAATAGTAATTTATCTTTAATCTATATTTCTCTAGCCGACCTCCATTCAATTGGTTACAACCATGAGTCTTACCAAGGGGTCCTTTCCCTGAAGCTTTAGCCTTCAATGCTTCCATGGCTTTCTGTTCTTCCTTCTGTTTCTGCTTGAATGCCACATCATCCTGCAAAAAAAAAAAAAAAAACAACTATTTTTTCGAGATCTTGATCACACAATACGAGAAAGTTCTCCACTTGTAAAAGTGTTTACAGAATTTGTCTAAATATACTAAAATAATTAAATTAGGGTACTGTATAAACAAAAAATCACTTACATCATCCATATCCTTGTTTTGTTTCTTTGGAGCCTTCAGGGGTTTCTTTTTTCCTCCTGAAAAAAAAAAAAAAGTTTCATTTGTTTGTTCTAAGTGGGATTTATTGATAGTAATTAACAATAGTTTTGTCTCTTGAACCGCTTATCCCTATATATACTACTATTGTAAAAAAATATTTTCTCCCAAAATCTTGATGTAAATTGTACTAGATTTGGTTGTGTTACAATATGAGGGTTCATACTTTAGAAAATCAAGAGAAAATGCTGAAAAGATACTTTGTTATTTCAAGATGTCCTTGATACAAACAAATACAAAATTGATACAAAAGTGGGAAGCATTGCGCATTGCCTCAGTGGTAGAGTGTCTGTCCTTGGACCGGAAGAAGCCGGTCTGATTCCCACTGGACCCATGCCTAAGCACCCCTGGAGAAGACACCTAACCCCCTAGTAGCTCCCACAATTGGTGCCATCATAGCTGCCTGCTGCAATGCAATGCCGCAAAAGTAATTTCCCTATTGAAGGATGAATATAATATGTCAGAAAAACAAAAAAAAACATTTGTTCACAGCTGAGAGTTTTAAGATGTAAAATTAAAAAAAAAAAAAAAGTTCTGTATCATTGTCTTCCGCTTATCCAGGGGAACAGCTTCAAAGGAAAACCCAGGCTTCTTTCACCCCTGCTGCTTCTTCCAGCTCTCCTGGGCTGGGAGGATCCTGAGTTGTTCCCTGTCCAGCTGTTAGACATAGTCTCCCAGCGGTCTGGGGTTTGCCTATGGGTCTTCCTCCCAGTGGGACATGCCCAAACACCTCACCAGCCAGGTGTCTGGGAGGCATCCAAACCATATGCCCGAACCACCCCATCTGGCTTCTCTTGAACCCGAAGGAGCACCAGCTTTAAAACACTATTCTCTATAATCAAGTCCAGTTTTTAAAATATGAACAATTAATACTGAATTTAAAAAGTAGATCAAGATTAAAGATAAAGAGTAATCTTGGTGATTAATGGTGGCATCATCACACTTCAGTAAAAATGATGACAACATTTAAATTAATATAATCTTATTTCAGCATTTTAATTTTGACCCAATCAAAAACGTATAGTTGCATAAATCACTTCCTATCAGAATTATCATGCTTTTGATTAATTTACATATCAGTATTTTCCCCCCCAATTAATGTTAATGATTCTCATTACTCATCCCCGTCCTGGGCATCACCAGGCTGAGGAGTCCCCAGTGTTTCTGTCAGGATGAAGAACATCTATTGACTTCTTTAGATATTTAGCTATAGAGTAGAATTAGCTAATATTAGGTGTGTTCGAGATGACACAGGCAGAAGCAGTTCTGATCGGAATGCATTGTTTGTCCTGATTTGTTCTTTCAGTGCGCAATGCATGCTGGTTAGTTTTTGAATGCAAAACCTATTCAGCATGCACTGCCCACCGATCTGCCTGTGTCATCTCGAATGCACCTATTTAAACAATAGTCTTAGACACATTGGATGCTCATCCCGGGGAAGGGATCTCTCTTTCTTGTGGACCTCCATGAGGTTTCTTATTTTTTCCCCACTGATGGGTTTTTTAGGAGTATTTCCTCACCGTGAAGGAGAGTCTAAGGGCAGGAATGTGCTGATACTGTGTAACTAGCATTTGTTTGTTTTCTTGCTGTGTATTTGTGTTTATACATTCCTCTTTATTCGTGTTCCTCGTCTTTCTGAATCTGCAATGTGAAGCTCGTTGAGACAGAAATGCTGTGATTTTGGGCTTATACAAATAAAATTGAATTAAATTCTGTGGGACAGTTAGATTTTTCTAAATTAAAATATTTAAAAAAAGACCTCAAACATTGTGTGGACAGAAAAAATGAAAAATAATTATTTTAAAACTGATACCAAACACCTCAGCTTCTTAAAATCAAATAGAAAATGAACATGTTTACATTCAAATCCTCGAGAATACTTTGACCCAGCGTTAAATAATCCTGTTTTTATCCACATGCACGTCAACCAGAAAATCACATTTAACAGAAGAAATCTAAGGTTTGACACCGTTTTTGTTAGAGATTTAAATTAAAACAAGATCTCACCTTCTCTTCCAGACATTTTTCAATCTGATTACAGATGATTTTATGATAAAATTAGCGTTCAGAACCGCGCTGTCAGGACCCAAAGACTAACTTACCCGGAAGTAGAATTCCAACTATGTGCCTGAATAGAAAAAACAAACCTAAGTAGCTTCGATCGGTTCATAAAAAAATGAAATCATGTCCTATTCAGACTAAAGTAAAGCATTTCTGAGACCCTGATTGTTCTGGCAACACGGAAGAAAACCGGTATGTTATTTTATTTGGTTGTTTAGATGAGTAACACGTCTTTTGTAAGAGGTAAAGTCATTTAGCTAATCAATGACAGTAACATGAAGTTTAACTTAAAAAAAGTTTTACAAGAAAGCTTTCACGTTAAAAAAAAAGGATGTGTTTTTAATGCTGATCTTTAATATTTTTTAATATGCTCTTAGATTTATAGATGATTGGTGCTGATAATTTGCCAGTGAATTAAAGGAGTAGTGTGTCATCCAGTTGTTTTGTTTTGTTTGTTTTTGTTTTTTTTAGATTAAAATGTGTAAAATCAAGTTTTTAAATGACATGTTTTGCTAAATTTTAATAGTTCATTTTAATCAAGATTACTGGACAGAGTGGATTTTCTAATAATAATTTTTTTAAAAGTGGTTATCTAACGAGATTATTTAGTTAAAATGGCAACAATCATCCAAACAACAGACCTAAACATTTCATTGTAATTCAAGCACTTATTTTCATAATGATGTTACATGATACATGTTTGTGTTTAAAAGAAGAGGCTTTATTTAAAATAAAATTGTGCCTTTTGGCTAAACATCAGCATAAAAAAGCTGTTGTACAGGTGTGGCCCACAGTTTGAGGGCCATAATTCATCTTCATATTTCATATTTAAGTTATCTGTGCGATAAATGTTCAATAAGTATTTATAAAGTGACTGCTTACCTTGGATTAGACACTAGAAAAGTACATTAGACAATTTTGGATTATGTCTAAATTGATTTAAAAGACAGCTGTGGGTGGTGCCCGAAAGAATGAGATCGCGGATACCAGCGGCCGAAATGAGCTTCCTCCGCAGGGTTCTGGGCTCTCACTCAGAGAACAGGTGAGGAGTTCTGCCATCCGGAAGGAGCTCGATGTCGAGTCGCTCCTTTTCCTGGTCGAGAGGTGCCAGATGGTGTTCGGGCATCTGGTCAAGATGCTCCCCGAGCGCCTCGCGGGGTGAGGTGTTTCGGGCATGTCCCACCGGGAGGAGACCAAGAGGCAGACCCTGGACCCGCTGGGGAGACTATGTTTCACAGCTGGCCGGGGAACGACTTTGGGTGAGCTGGAGGATGCAGCTGGGAAGAGAAAAGCCTGGGCTTCCCGTTTGAGGCTGTTGCCCCCACGACCCGGCGGGGGCAACAGCCCCAGATGAGCGCAAGATGACGGACATGATGTATCCTCCTAATATCCTGAAAAATATCCTTTAAAAATTGTTGTAATGCAAAAGTCATTTTATTCTAGTTTGAGGTTGTAGGGCTGCATTGTAGCTTCACAGCAAGACGGTCAGCGGTTTGATTCCTGGAGTGGGGCAAGGCTTAAAACTAGGGTCTTTCTGTGTGGAGTTTGCATCTTCTCCTCGTGTTTTCTCTGGGTACTCCGATTCCCTCTCAACCTTTCAAAAACATCCATGTTAGGTTGACTGACCACTAAGAAATTGTCCCTAGAAATGAGTGTGTGAATGGTTGTGTGTGTGTGCCACCGCAACAGCCTCCAATTTTCTTTCACCCTCCAAAAACATGCTTGTTAGGTTGACTGGCTGCTATAATATTGCCCCTAGGAATGAGTGTGTGTATCATTCCGCCACAAACTGGCGACCTGTTTAGGGTGTATCCTGCCTCTCGCTTGAATGTAGCCAGGATAGGCTCCTTAACCCCCTGCTACGCTATTTGGGATATGCAGTTCAGAAGATGAAACGAAACAGTTGTATCACATCACCTGCAAAAATTTACTACCTAAAATTATACGACAAAAAAATATTAAACTTCCAAACTAAATGATTTTATATTAAATTTTAAATTCAATGTAAATATTTTCCAACTTTTAAGTATATTTATCCATACAACCTCACATACATGTGTATATGTATGCACAATTAAAACATGTCACTAACATAAAATTTAAAGAAAATTTTTGTTTGGTGTCCTCACAGGTTTCCTGTTTACCCGATAGCTACAGGAGCGGTGACTGGTTTGACCTTTCACCTGTGACTGCTTCACTTATCAATGAGGTACATCTGTCCTCACCTTAGTTTACATGGAATGTAAATTTTGCAGATGATTGTGTCTAAAAATATTGATGTATGATGAAGTGTTTCTGATTTAGGTACAAAGGAGCTCAGATCTATTTCTGGGCTCAGGGCTCATGTTGTCTCTGTCGACGTGGCGTGTCCATCAGAACCTTTCAGGCTCGGACATACAGAGTTCAAACTGAGTCAGAATCATCATCCCCAATTAACCCTTTACCTCCTGAACACAAAAGTGTTGCTGAGGCGGTGAAGGAGCGTGCCTTGGCTGCAGTACTGGTACAGAAACAGTATTTTACATCTCTGAGCATGTAAACATGGATATGAACTCAAATATCTTTTTTTTTTTCCATTCTTCAGTATGCAGGTGTGCTGGGACGCCAATGGGGTCAGAGGTCTGTTCAGACAGCTTCCGCCACTGTCAACTACTGGTGGGGGAGATATGAGGAGTTTGTGGGGCTCAACGAGGTCCGTGAGGCTCAGACAAAAGTCACTGAGGTCAGCAGAGAGTAAAACAAGAGAAAAATTTATCTTCATTTAAAAGGTTTTCAAACTAAATCGCTGCATTAACACTAACACCGATCTCTGTTTGTCTTTATCCATAAACCTTAACAAACTGCATGATGATTATGCCCTTTTTAGGCAGAGGCGGCATTCATGGTGGCCAGAGGGATCGTTCGAGAGGCACATGAAAGTCTAGAAACCCTGCAGGGCCGGCTGAAAGAGGTCAGAGACCGGCTGGACAGGGTTTCCCGGGAAGAAGCTCACTACCTGGAACTGGCCACACAGGAGCACAAACTGCTGCAGGTAAATGGTAACAAATCAGATCTGCTGGCTATAATAAGCTCCCAATTACATTGTTTGTCCTGGTTTCTCCTGGTGTTAGGAAGAACGTCGTCTCCGGACAGGGTATGAGAACGCCGAGGGTTCAGAGAGAGAAAAGTTCGCCCTCTTTTCAGCAGCTGTAAGGGAGAGCCATGAAAAGGAGAGAACCAGAGCAGAGCGCACTAAGAACTGGTCCGTCATTGGCTCAGTGCTTGGAGCGCTGATTGGAGTCATGGGGTCAACATATGTGAACCGCGTTCGCCTTCAGGTAAGAGGGAACTGCAACGTGACAGGTTCAGGACGTGTTGGTCTGACTCAGTAAAACTTTCAGTCTATTACTGAATCAGATGTTTCATCAAAGCCACAGATGGATCATTATTTATGTCTTTCTGATGGCAAAAACTTTTCCAAAATAATTTTCTATCATCGTTTCCTACCCTTTGTGCACTGAAAAAGAAAGAAAAAGAAAGAAAATAAACATTGACCTACCCCAGTGCATGCTGGTACTTGCCCACTGCTCCAACTATTGGTAAATCACCCCTAACGACAAAGTGGAGAAAAACAAATATCTTTTTTCTAGTGTGCAGTGTCCCAAAAGAATTGGTTTAAATGGCTTCATGTAAAATGAAAGAGACGATCAACATGAGTAATAACTTTTAAACTGATTTCCAAGAATATAAAAAGTTTTTAATCTCAAAATACCATCAAGTCTGGCTCTGCTTTTTTAATGTTTGCTTTTTATTTTTCTGAATTATCCACAATTTGTTTCTTGACTGAACTTCTAACACCATTAAATTTCAAAGAAAAGTCCAAACAAATCCCAATTTGACTTGCAGGAGCTAAAAAACTTGTTGCTGGAGGCTCAGAAAGGTCCAGAGAGCCTGCAGGAGGCTCTCCGAGTCCAGGCTGGAAACCATCGCTCCCAACAGAACGAGCTCCAAACTCTCATCAACAGTCTTAAGGTTGCTCTTGCTGAGGCCTTCTCCGTGAAAAATACTGATCCTCAGGAAAAAGGACGCGCAGCATCACCAACCGTGTCTCTTGCAGCTTTAAAGGACCTTAAAATAGACCAACAGAAGACCGAGTCGCTCCTTGAATCCTTCCCACCTCAGTTATTTCAGCTTGAGAAAGGTCTCGGTCGGGTGGAGGGGGAACTCTTAGAAATGAGAAAGCAGCTGGATTCCAGGGTACCAGCAGAAATACAGAACAAACTAGGAACTCCTCAGATGGAGGGAACAGAAAAGCATCCAAAATGGGAGTCTGGAGCTGTGGTGAGGAGTCTGGAGGAAACTCAGAGGACGCTGAAAGAACAAATCAGGACAAACAATGTTTATAATGCAGTGTTCACCTCCACCGCTACGGCCGTCACTATTTCTGCAGTCTACCTGCTTCTCAGAGGAATGAATTAGATCAGTCTAAGAATATACACATACAACCGCTCATAGGAAATAATCATGAAGGTGTAACTAATTCTCTCCAAAAATCACGATACGGGTGTTGATTTTGGGTTTTAATCTACATTCAAAGCCCACTTTTCTTTCCAAGTGCTTCATAATAACACTGCACTAAGAGGAAATAAGAGTTTTAATGTGTCGCTCACAGATGCAATGGCATCTGATTTATAGTTATCTGAAGCAGTTCACTTCCTGCTTGCAAGTTTTTCCACATTTTTAGACCCTCATTTAATGATACGGTACATTCTTGCTATCAGATGAAATCTGATTAGTTGTTGCTAAGAAACTTTTCAGTTAGGAATTTCTAAAATGTATCCTTAGGATAGTCTTAAAGCAACAAAATTCTCTCACATCACTATCTCGGACCACGAAGAGGACCAGGACATCATGTGTAATACTTCTATTTAAATCAATAATGCTGATTGAGAGTTTTTGACTCTGTCTTTTTTCAGCCGTGCCAGGAAGTGAACTTAAGAGGCCATTTATGTTGTGAGTTTGTGATTTAATAATTTAATCATGTCTATCTAACGTAGTAACAGTGTGAAAGGTTTTATTGTCTATGCATAACAAAAAATCTAGACGGATCATGTCTGCTGCAGTGGAGCTCTTTAAATCGTACTTGAATGTCTCATCATGTTTCTGATTATATGCACTGAGCTTAATAATAATCACTGTGTTATTAAATGGTCACATGGTGGAACTGAAATTAAGGCTGATATCTGTCTTATTTATTGTCCGGTATGATTAATGACATTTAAAAATGATTCCAAGTGATCAATGAGATGAAAATAAAAAATACGGTATACCTATCAGAGGATGCAAGAAAATGTTAGAGGGTATTTAGGGTACAGATGATAAAGAAGGAGGAAAAAGCTCAATGTTAGAATGTCCACCCTAGGACCAGAATAAGCTGGTTCAAATCCCACTGAGTTCATGTCTAGGTGTCCTTGGGGAAGACACCTAAACCCCCATTTCTCCCACCAATGTTGCTGTAATTGGTTGCCTGCTGCGGTGCAACGCAGCACAGAAATTTCTACATTGAGGGGTGAATATAGTTGAAATTCATTTGTCTTCTTAACCATCCATCCCTCAAGGAGGTGCCAGAGCCCATCCCGGCTGAGGCGAGGGGCAGGATACACCCCAAACAGGTCGCCAGTCTGTTGTGGGGCCACACACATTCATTCCAAGGAGCAATCATGTCGTGCCAACCAATCTAACATGAATGTTTCAGGCCAGTGTTTCAAGCCTCGTCCCCACCAGGGACTCGAACCCCCAACCGTCTTGCTGTGAGGTCACCGTGCAGCCCTATAGTTTAAAAATTAATAATTATTACATGATGTTTTTTACTCTACGGGTATCCAAAGTTTTTATTTTTCAATGAGGCGTTACACAGCTGTATATCTGAAAAAAATCAGTGGACGGGTTCATCCTGATTGAGACAGGATGGTAGGTCATGCACTGAGGCCTCCTCAGTCTGGTAAAAAGTAAACGGTTTTCTTTGCTTTCCTTAATTTTATCTCCATCGAGTGTTGAAACAAAGTTGAGCTAAAGCTACATTCAATTATATTTTTTCAAAATTGGCTACAGGCCAAATAAAACTGGCTCATGGTAATAGTTCAGACACCCCTGCTTTAGTTGTTGAATTTATTGATTCAAGGTCTGACCCCAAATTACATAAATTTGACCTAATTCTGTAATGCCATCAGAATTCAGCAGGAGGCAGCAGCTTCATTCATGCTTTAAATCTGGAGCTGGCTTTTTTTTTTAACTTGGAACAAAATGTTTAATTTTTTGAAAATATCTTAAATTTAGTTTATTTCTAAAGCTTTACTTGATATCGTCAAATCAAGGCTGCTGGAATATGATTTAATTTGAAGCAAAGTGAATGCTGCTCATGAGTCATCTTATAAAAGTGAAAAAATAAATTAAGCAACACAATAAACAATATAATTTTCAATTATTTTAGTGATAAATTACAGCTAGTTGATTTACGTCTTCGGATGTCATGACTTGTCTTTGGTTTTTCCTTAATTGCTCTTAATAACATTTAATTTCCTAAGAAGGCTGACTAACTCATCAATTAAGTATTCATTTAATCCACATTATTGATTACTTTCACCACTCTGCATAACATTTGTTCTGCAAAGGATAAAGTTAGTCTGACATAATGTAACAGATGCAGTTTGGTAACAAAATAGTTTTGACACGTAACCACTAAATGTAGCAACAATTTTTCTTCACAATTTCAGAAAGCATCGGCTCATTAAATACTGGGCATGTATCCTCTTTCTTTTCTACAACTATGTTGTCTTTTTTTTTTCTGGCCAAATTTAAAAAAAAGACATGGTTATTTTGGTGTCCACATTTGGACCTTGTAGTGTGTGTAAGTTGTCTGTCTGTGGGGGTTGTGGTACCAGCAGGTGTTGGTTCTTAACTTAGAACAATGACTGAGACATGTGATATGAAACCCCCAATACACACACGCACACACACACATAGACCTCATTCATAACCACTGACTGTCATGGAAACCCTCTCTCTACTCCTCTATCTCACCCCCCTCGGTGACATTCTTTCTGAAAAGGAAGGAGTGAAACTATCAGATATACATAACTTCTCCACTGTTTGAATAATTGAACTTGTAAAACTTAATACATGGAGATAAAAGAAGAAAATTTTGTATCAAGTTGCAAAACTTAAACAGGTTCAGAAAAACAAAATGCAAAGACATCAAATTTACAACCAATTGAACCAAATGACTCAGTTCATGTGATACAAAGAGCTGGACGATACATTTTATCATCTCATCTGACACAGGCAAACTTTAATTAATCCAGAAGTATAGTTACTTTGTTTAAACAGGTATTAATGATTGGTGGTTTAAAAAAAAACAATGACGTTTTTTAAAAGAAAAGGTTCAGAAAGAAAATCAGTCCAACAAGGAGTTAAATTTCTATTTTGTAGATTGATTACGCTGCAAATAAAAAGCACTCGTGCTCAGAAGCTTCCAGAAACAGATGAATCCGTTAGAAAAGCCTAACTGTGATTGCTGTGTTCCTGTAAGTTCAATGAACAATCGAGAACAAGAAAAAGATGCTGAACGACAAAATATGGAGGACTGATGATGCCTACTCACATGATTGTATTCAGGTCAATGGTTTCACTGAACCATGAGATTCAATATTTGCTTTGTACTGCAGATGTGTGGCCATGAATCTTTGTACACTCATAAAAAAAAGTGTACTTTACCCACTTTTTAAAAAGCACAAAAATACTTTAACCTCAGAAAAGACCTGTACATACATAGTGTATATACTGAATGTATGTCATTGTGAATCTAGTAACTGTGAAAATTCTTTTCAGATTATGTATAGATGGAAACATCACTTCAATTTTAAGTTTTCGTGATACTGCTTCAGACTGATAAAAGACAGACAGATGGGTTTTATCTGAAATAAATAAAGTATTATTCAGAGAATCAGAAAAACTGATTTTCCATAGCATGAAAGAAATGGCCACACTGTGTGGGGTTTGTATGTTCTCCCTGTTTAAGAGTGAGTTTGCTTCAGGTACTCCAGTTTTCTCCCATCCTCCAAAAACATACGTGTTCAGTTGATTGGCCACTATGAAAGTGTCCCTCGTGTGTTAGTGGTTGTCGGTGTGTGTGTGTGTGGCCCTGCAACAAACTGGCAACCTGTTTGGGGTGTACTCTGCCTCTAGCCTGAAAGCTGCCGAGATAGGCTTCTGCGACCACCCACTCTTCAAAAACATGCATGTTAAGTTGATTGGTCGCTATAAAATTGTCCCTAGGAATGAATGTGTGTGAATGGTTGTGTGTAACAGACTGGCAACCTGTCCGGTGTATACCCTGCCTCTTGCCTTGAATCAACCTGATAGGCTCCCGGAATCCTGTTAGGGATGGACGGTTTAGAAATTAATGAAATACTTTAAGAAATTGTGTGACTTTCTTTTTGAGGTTTTAAAACAAACTTTTTTCTCAGCAAATGATTTTTAAAAAGAGGAAAGTATTTAAAGTATTAACAGCTTCTTACTCAGATTCGTTTTTACATAACGTGAATATCTGGGCACAAACTTGTTGACAAGTCTCATTAACAGTGTATATATTTAGGTTATATATGCAGATTATGGAGGTTGCATAACGATCTCTCTGCTAAGCTGTGTACTTTATAAACATCGCAATCAGGAGTTGTTTTCTGTTTGAATTATTTATTCATTTGACTTGTTCTATGAGGGTTAGTGTGGGTCTGGTGTCCTTGTGACCTCATTTCTCAACCATGTGACTCCGTTAGACGTCTGAGCCACTGAAAATCAAACTTTTGCAGACTCATATCAAGTGGAACGACTTAGGTTAGAAAAAACGTTAACAAGATCCTCTAACACTGATTTGTGAAAGCTGTAAAGTCAGTATCTGCTGTCACATCACTTTTTTCACCACATCGTTCTTCCTTTTAACACATCTGTGGGGAAAAAAAACGTCTGCTTCAACTTGTCTTTAGCCGACTCGAATTAGGTCGGAAATCTTTTTATTTTGAATCATAGTGGAAAAGTTTTATTGCTGTCATGGGTGTAAACATCTACACTTTGACCAGAATTGCCTTTCAAATCATTACCAAGGCTACTGATAACATTGTGGAAAAGTTTTTAACGCTTTTTAATTTTGTTGTCTATATAGGTTTTGTCTGCATTTGTTCTTTCCTGCTATTTTTTTTTAAACATGACTTACAGTATTATCATAAAAACCATTGGGAATTTTTTCATTTTTACTAGACAAAGAAATCAGGTTGTTAATTATTGTGGTTTTATTATAGGTTGTAACTTCTGTTTAGCTAGATAAGACCTAAGTAGTTTATAGGCATGGTATCACAACCTCATTCGGCTACTTAGAAATCTGTTATCTACCTAGGTGAAATGTTTTGTTAATTCAAACCATAAAAACCGGCCAAAGCCAAACGCCAGGCCATAAATCAGAAACACAGTGTTGATAGATCACAAAAACTAACACTAGCTTTCAGGTGTCGAATCTAAATGTATCATTCACAAAATATTTTTCCATTGTCTTCCACTTATCTGGGGCTGGTCATAAGGGCAACAGCTTCAGACGAGTTCTCTCCCCCCGGTTGCATCCTCCAGATCACCTGGGAGGATACCGAGGCGTTCTCCAGCCAGCTGTAAGATATTGTCTCTCCAGCGGGTCCGGGGTCTGCCTCTGGGTCTCCTCCCGGTGGAACGTGCCCGAAACACCTGACCAGCAAAACTTTCGGGAGGATTTCTAACCAGATGCCCGAACCACCCTATCTGGTTTCTCTCGACCTGGAGGAGCAACGGCTCTACACCGAGCTGATCCTGGACTTCAGAGCTCCTCACTCTATCTCTGAGTGAAAGCCCAGCCGCCCTGTGGAGGAAGCTCTTATTTTAAAAAGCTCTTGTTTTTTTTTTGTTTGTTTTTTTAAAAAAGGCTCTTTTTAGGGACCAAAAAGCACATATTTTGAAAGACTACAAAACAATTTAAAATGTTTTACATAAATATTCCATAGACACATTTTAAAAAAGAACACACTAAATATTTAAAGTGATTTATGTTACTGTAAATTCATTTTCTTCATTTCAAACTCAAGATAATTTTATCAGGGATAAACGCTTCAAAAGACAAAACGAAAGTAGAATTTTATTTTAAGCAAATAAAGAGAACCAAATGCAAATATAAAAGAAATATCCTCACATATTACTTTCATAAAGAAATGAAAGATGAACTTAAGAACATAAGTCTACCGCAGAACAGGAACTACATTTAAATGTTATTATTCAAATTATTTTCCAGTTTACGTGGTTGCCTTATCGATATAAATCAGAGTTATCATATTTCAAGGCTAAATTTCTCTGAAATATTGTGAAGCTTAAGGCAAGATCATAAAACTGGGTTAAAAATATGTACGTAGTTGTGCTCTCATCAATTATCGTGCAGCTTCACTGTAGCAGTTTTTACTTAAATGTAAGTTTACTTTTTCACATTTACTTTTTTCAGCAGGAAATAAGCCAGCAAAATTAGCATGTTCATGGGAATGTTCTGGGTGTCTTTTGTTATCACGTTCCAAAGATGAGTTTTTGAGTTTAGATTAGGTAATATCGAGATTTGGGGAAATACGTACAAAACTAACACAAACCCAATTTATATTTTACAAAAAAAAGCAATACGAGTAATAACATTTTCATCTTATAATCAACCAACCAATAATCTATTTATAAATTTAAAAATATTAAAGTTCTATTAAAGTTCTATGATCTTAAACATTTAAAATGTATGTTTAAGATAAAAAATAGTTTGATGTCAAACTCTCTACAAAATATGTTTAACATTAGGGAAAATCCATACGAATGTAGAGGAAGTGATGTGTTCATTAAAAATAAATTTAGAACAAATGTTAAAAAATTCTGTATTTCCATTAAAGGTGTGGATCTATGGAATAATTGTGATGATGAACTTTAAGAAATTTAAGTTATTATTGCTTAAAAAATATGCAAGTCTTGATGGTTAAATTCAAGCTTATACAGTATATGATGAATTTAAAGTAACAATTGTATTACTTTTTCATATGATGTTCTAATTTTCATTTTATGTGTTATGATGGATTTCTGAATATTTACTTGTATGTTTTTGCTTTCATGGTCATTTGAAAAAAGGGTCGGCATAATAAGCGTTTGCTTCAGCCGATAAGTTTTCGATCCCTTGATAAAATACAATTTCAGAAAAATAATGTAACTTTCTTTAATGTGAATTTACAATGTGACCGAAATAAATAAATAAAAAAAAAAAAAATGAATGGGTGCAAATACCAGCCAAACCAGCCTGTCAATGTCTGATCCCGTCAGACCTCAGAAGCTGAGCATGCAGGGCCTAGGCAGTATTTGGATGGGAGAACATCAGAACACCAGGTGCCACAGTGGGACGGCTGTTGAGGTTAAATTGTCGCTGTGTCCCTGGGCAAGACACTTCACCTACGTTGCTTAGTCTGAATGGTGTGTTGGTGATGGTCAGAGGGGCCGATGGTGCAAAATAGCAACCTCGCTTCTGTCAGTCTGCCCCAGGGCAGCTGTGGCTACAACAGTAGCTCCCCATTAGCTGGTATGGAGTGAATGAATAATGCACACAGTCAACAAAGTATGATCAGTTTAAAGAATAAACATATAGATATTGTGGCCCAAGTAATGACCTAAAAGCAGACAAGTTCAGGAGAGTTACTGCATCTTAAATCTACAAGTTGAGGAATGGTTTGTCTATGTTTGAGAGAATTGGAACTCAAGAGGATTAAAAGAACAAAAAATGTTTCAATCTTGGGATTTTTTTTTTCTTAAAACAAAGACTTATTCCTGAACATGAAACGAATCAAACATTAGCATATGTAACAAACAGAAGATTACAGTAATTTGTCACCAACTTTTTGTAGATGTTCTTAGTATTATAATTGGAAATCACCGAAAGATATTGTCCCAAAACTGTATCTGATTGAAATACCGACCAGTCAAAAAATGAGGGTAAGTCGTGAACTTTAGACTCTCACTTGTTAATGTGTCATCGATGAAATGAGAAACGGGAGAGGTGGGGAAATTACTGTACAGATAAGATGGAAGAGGGGAAAGTAGTGGTGATGTGGGTCAAAAGGGAGCATGACAAGAATGTCAAACATTGAGCCAAAACAAATAAAAGTTAAATAATAACCAGGAAATTGGCCTTGTTAAGTAAAATCAGTTTGTAATCACGTAATATAGACGCAGCTATAACTATGGACAAATACAAAGTTGATGCTCAACTTATATTCTTTTTAAACAAATAAACTGGATTTCGCTAAAACTTATTTAGTGAATACAAAGAATTGAATCAAACTTTAGACGAATGATTTTGTTTCGTCTTCTGAGCTGCTTATCCCTACTAGGGCTGCCGGGAGTGCCGCAACCTATCCCGGCTGATTTCAGGCGAGAGGCAGGATACACCATAAATAGGTTGCCAGCCTGTTGTGGGGTCACACAACTCACAACCATCCACACACTCATTACGGCCAATCAACCTAACTTGGATGTTTTTGGAAAGGTTGGGAGGGAACTGGAATACCCGGAGAAAACCCACACATACAAAGAGAGAATATGCAAACTTCATACAGAAAGGCTTGTGTTTCAAGCCTCGTCCTTACTTCGGGACTTGAAGCCTCGTCTTTACTTCGGGACCCCTGTTGCGGGGTCACACAACTCACAACCATCCACACACTCATTCCAAAGGACAATTTCATAGCGGCCAATCAACCTAACTTGGATGTTTTTGGAAAGGTTGGGAGGCAACTGGAATACCCAGAGAAAACCCACACATACAAAGAGCAAACATGCAAACTTCACACAGAAAGCCTCGTCCTTACTTCGGGACTTGAACCCCGACCTTGCTGTGAGGCCAATGTGCTAATCACCGCGCCACTGTGTAACCTCTAGATTCAAGATTATAGACTAATACAACGAAAAAAAAACCCAGCAATAATTAAACTTCTTATCAGAATTAGTTTTTAATAATAAATTTCAAGTTACGCGTTTGAAAAAATTATAACTCGATATTCACGTCTAGCATACAATAAAGTTTTACAAACGGCCCCTTTTCGAGTAAATTTTTTAATCTCACCTCTCTTAAGAAATTGTGATAGAAATGAACCGCAATAAGGAATAATAATAATAAAAAAATGCAGACAAGTGATGGATTGTTAGTTACACTATGATAATGTTCCTTCCCATAGTCTCAAATCTCTTTCAAATTACAGATGAATGCATGGGAACGCCTTTTTCTTTTATACTTAGCAACTGAAGCTTAATTAAACCAAGACGACAGAATGATTAAACATTATCAGAAAATAATCACACAGGATACTTATGATGAAAATTGCTATCAACAGGAGGGGATCCGCACTTAAAGGACGACTGTGCTACTAAAACCATTTGAAAAAAAAAAGATAGAACTATGATGTCTACATGATTAGATTTGGCATTAGATTCTGATTTTGGCAATGTTTTTCAGGTGGTAAAAGGCTGCTGATGGGATTGATTTGATGTGACTGTTGAAGTTAAAGTCTGAGTCCATTATTACCCCCAGATTTCTAACTTGATTTGTCGGTTCTAGAGAGAGAGATTGAAGGTAACTGATGACACTTTCTTTTTGTTTCTGTGGACCAAAGACAATGATTTCAGTTTTGTCTGAGTTTAGCTGGAGAAAGTTGTTTTGCATCCAGACTCTCATTTGTTGAATACAGCGACAGAGTGAATCCACAGGTCCATGTTCACCTGCTGTCAGTGACACATAGATCTGAGTATCATCTGCGTAATTGTGATAGGACACGTTATTACTGGCTATCAATTGCTCTAACGGCAGCATGTAGAGGTTAAACAACAGGGGTCCAAGAATTGACCCCTGGGGAACCGCACAGGTCAAAGGCATGTGATCTGACACACAATTTCCAATTTCTACAAAGTACTTGCGTCCTTCTAAATAAGATTTAAACCAATTCAGTACAGTACCAGAAATTCCAACCCAGTTCTCTTGCCTCTGTAGAAGGATCTCATGATCAACAGAATCAAACGCAGCACTCAGGTCCAACGGGATTAAAACAGAGACTTTGCCAGCGTCACTGTAGATGCCAAAATATTTTCAATCTCTACAGATCCAGTTTTTCAAACTTCTTAGATGCTATGTGAGATAGATTTGGGCGATCTTTGTATTGCGTGAGACGTCAGCAAGACTTTGAAATGAGATTATTGACCATTGCATAATCAATAAGGATGCCATTCTACGTGTCATAACGCTAGACAGGACAGGTTTTTTAAAAAAAAAAAAAAAAAAGAAAAGAAAATTCTTTTATGTTCCTTAAGCAAAGAAAGAAAGATCAACTTGAGAGTTTAAACTTGCTGCTGAAAAGGAAACACATTTTAGAACCAAATGGTTTCGGTTATGCACACGCAATCACTAGTTTTAGTTGTGATGAAATATTTCAAATGATTAAATGCTGATTTGCAACACCAGCTAAATCTTATTAAGACAGAGGAATCAAGTCTTAGCCCAGGTTTTTGCATCAAAAATAACCACTAATACAACACTGTTTTACTGCCTTGGTTTTTGCATTGCAGAATATAAATTATTTTTAGAAATGGTAGAAAACAGAAAGCATAGCGATGATAACTCAAGGAATGACTCATTTAAACTTCCAAAATTAACCTTTTTTAATCAACACACTAACTGCGGGGCACGGTGGCCTCACAGCAAGAAGGTCGGGGGTTCGAGTCTTGGGTGGGACAAGGCTACGAACACTGGTCTTTCTGAGTGAAGTTTGCATGTTCTTTCCGTTTATACGTGGGTTTTCTTAGGGTACTCCGGTCTTCTCCCACCCTCTAAAAACATACATGTTTGGTTGATTGGCCATAACATACACTCAACAAAAATATAAACGCAACACTTTTGTTTTTGCTCCCATTTTTCATGAGATGGACTTGAAGATCTAAAATTCATTCCAGATACACAATATTACCATTTCTCTCAAACATTGTTCACAAATCTGTCTAAATGTGTGATAGTGAGCACTTCTGCTTTGCTGAGATAATCCATCCCACCTCACAAGTGTGCCACATCAAGATGCTGATCTGACATCATGATTAGTGCACAGGTGTCCCTTATACTGCCCACAATAAAAGGCCACCCTGAAATGTGCAGTTTTGTCTCACAGCAAAATGCCACAGATGCCACAAACATTGAGGGAGCGTGCAATTGGCATGCTGACAGCAGGAATGTCAACCAGATCTGTTGCTCGTGCATTGAATGTTCATTTCTCCACCATAAGCCATCTCCAAAGGCGTTTCAGAGAATATGGCAGTACATCCAACCGGCCTCGCAACCGCAGACTACGAGTAACCACACCAGCCCAGGACCTCCACATCCAGCAGGTTCACCTCCGAGATCGTCTGAGACCAGCCACTCAGACAGCTGCTGAAACAATTGGTTTGCATAACCAATTTCTGCACAAACTGTCAGAAACCGTCTCAGGGAAGCTCAACTGCATGCTCGTCATCCTCATCGGGGTCTTAACCTGACTCCAGATCGTTGCCGTAACAGACTTGAGTGAGAAAAATGCTCACATTCGATGGTGTCTAGAACGTTGGAGAGGTGTTCTCTTCATGGATGAATCTCGGTTTACATTGTTCAGGGCAGATGGCAGACAACGTGTGTGGCGTCGTGTGGGTGAGCGCTTTGCTGATGTCAATGTTGTGGATCAAGTGGCCCATGGTGGTGGTGGGGTTATGGTATGGGCAGGCATCTGTTATGGACGAAGAACACAGGTGCATTTTATTGATGGCATTTTGAATGCACAGAGATACCGTGATGAGATCCTGAAGCCCATTGTTGTGCCATACATCCATGAACATCACCTCATGTTTCAGCAAGATAATGCACGGCCCCATGTTGCAAGGATCTGTACACAATTCTTGGAAGCTGAAAATGTCCCAGTTTTTGCATGGCCAGCAGACTCACCGGACATGTCACCCATTGAACATGTTTGGGATGTGCTTGACCGGCGTATATGACAGCGTGCACCAGTTCCCACTAATATCCAGCAACTTCGCTCAGCCATTGAAGAGGAGTGGACCAACATTCCACAGGCCACAATAGACAATCTGATAAACTCTATGCGAAGATGTGTTGCACTGCATGAGGCAAATGGTGGTCACACCAGATACTGACTGGTTCTGAGTCCCCAGACCGCCAATAAAGCAAAAACAAAATGCACATTTCAGGGTGGCCTTTTATTGTGGGCAGTATAAGTCACACCTGTGCACTAATCATGATGTCAGATCAGCATCTTGATGTGGCACATCTGTGAGGTGGGATGGATTATTTCAGCAAAGCAGAAGTGCTCACTATCACACATTTAGACAGATTTGTGAACAATGTTTGAGAGAAATGATAATATTGTGTATCTGGAATGAATTTTAGATCTTCAAGTCCATCTCATGAAAAATGGAAGCAAAAACAAAAGTGTTGCGTTTATATTTTTGTTGAGTGTAATTGCCCCTTGGAATGAGTGTGTGTGTATGGTTGTATGTGAGGAGCCCGCGCAACAGACTGGCGACTTCTTCGGGGTGGACCCTGCCTCTCGCCTTAAAAATCATCCGGTGTGGGGTCTGCCCCTGTCTCTAAATAAAATGACATAATTTTATACTGATAACATAAACAAATGCACTTTCATCCATCTTTTTTTTTTTTTTTTTTTTACACAAACACCAAGAGATTGACCAAAACAATCTTTGTAAGCTACCAGTTGGTCCCAACCACCGTATGAAGTGAAATAGGATCATTTTTCACGCCACACCTGACGCTATCTCACGGTACAGTAGTGTGCCCAGAACACTGTTTGAAAAATGTTGATGTAATCTATTAGTTTTGTACACTTGGTGCTTCTGTATGGTGATTAACTGGTTTTATTCCCGAAAGCCAAAGAGAACCCATCCCTTACCAGGATGAAAAAAAATCATCAATCAAACTGACAATTTCAATTCTCCAATATTCAAAAGAAAAAGAAGTTTTTATAGCCAGTTGTATTATATGGCTGAAGATTAATTCTTCAATCATTAAAACTTCAAAAGTGTTCATACAACTTTTGAAAGCAACCACTCCCACACAGGGTGGGGATGCAAAATGGATCAGCACTGAACCAAGAGCAAGCAAACTAAGCTTTATTATCCTTACATAACTCCATCCTTGAAGCCATGCAGCAGTTGTATTAACATTGCCCATTTATTTTTCTTTGTTCAGATTTATTAAATACCTTTTTTTTTATCATTATTTGGGGGTGCTGGAACTTATCCCGGCTTACAAGTCGCTTGTCTGTTGTAGGGCCACACACACGAACAACCATTGACACACCCACACACTCATTCTTAGGGGCAATTTTATTGTGGCCAATCAATCTAACATGCATGGTTTTGGAGTGTGAGAGGAAACTGAGATAAATGTGGTGAACATGCAAACTCCACACAGAAAGCCCAGTGTTTCAGGACAACAAATACACTTTTTTGATTGTTGCCAAATTCAGAAAGCTTCCCAAAAATTTTCCTCTTCTGAAAGTTTTATTTTTTTTTGTCTACCCATAAAAATTATACAATCCTAAAAGAATCCACTAATCTTTCCTTTAGTTTAGATTAACATGGCAGAGTGGATTTACTGTCTCTGCAGGCAGAAACAAAAACCCAGCAAATGACGCAGACTTTCTATTGAAACATTTTCAGGATAATTTTTTTTTGTGACTTAAGATTTGCTAAGCAAGGTACAAAGACCTATTAAAAAACATTTGTGCCTAAAAGCAAACTTTTGCATCACCAGCAACCCATCAGCCTCTCTATATAAAGTATTATGTAATCTCATTTATATAATATTTTAATCCAATTTTCAGCCAACTCCTCCATCCATTCATTGTAAGACAGGCTCTGAGCAAAGGAGCGGTGAGTGCACTGACCAGGTCAGAGGTATGGTTCCCACACTTGCTCCAAAAGCATTAGCAGGAATGTAATAAACAACATATTGAGGTTACTGGAGATAAGCACATTATTCTAATCCAGATTTAGCAGTGTGTGAATTTTCTCAGCTTTCCACACAATCAGCAACAAAATCCACCAACGCAAAAAACATTCCTTCGAAAATTTACAGTAAAATAATTAGTGGAATGTTTATCCTGGTTTAAAATCACTTTAGAGTAATGATAAATTGTTAAAATGCATTTGGAATTTTGTTAATCAGAGATGGTTTGAAAGAGCTTTATTAATTCTATTTTGAGATATTGCTTAAATCCAGTGGCCGGCGGTCAGAGCCAGCAGGGCCTTCTCTGCTGGCCTGACTTATACAGACATCATTCTTCTCCTTTCGGCATTTCCCTTCAGCGGTCGCCACAGCAAATCAGTTTCTTCCATCTAACCCTATCCGCTGCATCCTCTTCGGTCACACCAACTATCTTCATGTCTTCCTTCACTGTATCCATGAACCTCCTCTTTGGTCTTCCCCTAGGCCTCTTTCCTGGTGGATCCAAATCCAGCATCCTTCTTCCTATGTACTCGGTCTCTCTTCTCAGCACATGTCCAAACCATCTCAGTCTGGCCTCTCGGACTTTATCTCCAAAACCTCTAACATGTGCTGTTCCCTTGATATACTCATTTCTGATCCTGTCCATCCTGGTCACTCCCAGAGAGATCCTCAGCATCTTCATCTCTGCTACCTCCATCTCTGCTTCCTGTCTTTTCCTCAGGGCCACTGTCTTTAGACCAAACAGCATGGCCAGTCTCACCACGGTTTTGTACACTTTCCCTTTCATTTTAGCGGAAACTCTTTTGTCACACATCACACTTGATACTTTTCTCCACCCGTTCCAGCCTGCTTGAACACACTTCTTCACCTCTTTTCCACACTCTCCGTTGCTCTGGACTGTTGATCCTAAGTACTTAAAATCTTCCACCTTGTTTATTTCTTCTCCCTGTAACCTCACTTTTCCATTTGGGTCTCTCTCATTCACACACATGTACTCTGTCTTACTCTGACTAATCTTCATTCCTACAAATGAAGTTACAAATAGTTTGTAAAGTACGGTAATTTAATGTAAAATATTCACCGACTTATATAAGTTGTAAACAAAGCTTTTAATCTAAAAAACTTTCGGGTCATATTTCCCAAAATTCCAAATGACACAAAACATGTAGTCACCGCTTTCTTCTGCACATTGCCAGGAAAAAAAAAACATCTGAAATTTTCCTAAAACAAGTCAATTTTTTTTTTTTTTAAGTTCTTGATGTTCATTCTGAGTGGTTTCAACTCAATTTGAACTTTTCCTTTAACCATTTTTCTATTAACAGTTCTCCAAAGTGCCAGTAATTCTTTCCAAATCTTTTAAAGCTGTTTTGACTATTTTTATTACCGTTATTTTCCTATCCAGGGATCCACCTCCTTGAATGATCCCACTGATTGAATATTGAGGACTTTTGGTCTCTAGAGGCGATTTATCACTCAATGTGACATGTTGTCAATACACATTTTATCTAGTTGCTGTCATTCAGCAAACTTCAGCTTTTTTTTCTGCTTCCTCCACTTAACCATCCATCCATCCCAGGGTGGGTGAACTTCCAGATACAGTGCATGCAGGATTTTGTGTTTTCATCTTCGGATTTGCTGGATGGGACAGTTTTTCTGCTCTTGTCACTTTTTAAGCAGTAATTGTTCTTATATCTTCACAAATTTTCTGTTAGGATTAAGGTTATGAAGAGTGCAAGTGTCTTGTTCACGAGTGATGAGAGGAAAGAGCAAGAGTTCTTTGTGGTGAAGAAAGAGCTGTGACAAAAAGCAAAGCTCTCAAATATACCAACTGATATACATTCTTACCCTCATTTTTGGGGGTACATGTCATGATCCTCATCTTCTGAAAGATTTCCTTACTCCTGATGCGGCCCCTTGCCCTAATTCTGCACACCTAGTTACAGTTGTCGCTCCCTTATGTCTCCAGGTGTGGCTTATCTTACCTCGGATTATTTAGGCCCTGGTGTACTTCACTTCTGTGTCAGATCATGTGCAGTACAGTTGTCATGCACTCCCACTGCAGCCATAATGTTTACCTTATCTTGCTGCACCGTGCTGTTGCTCCACGTCTGGTCCCTCATCCTGCTGTCTCTCCACATTTGGTCCCTCATCCTGCGGTCCCTCCATGTCTGGTCCCTCACCCTGCGGTCCCTCCATGTCTGGTCCCTCACCCTGCGGTCCCTTCATGTCTGGTCCCTCATCCTGCTGAACTCTACGCCTGGTTCTGCACTCCTGATACCTACGATAAAGTGGTTAAAACAGCAATGCATCTGGGTCCCATTTCACCACCATCATGACTTGAATCATTTGTGCATATCAGCTGTGAGTTGTTACCAAAAGAACAATATACCAAAAATAAACAGCTGAACTGAGATTCCTACGCAGGAAGGCTTGGAACACCAGTCCACTACTCACCGCACATCCTCACACACAAGTATTCAATAACACGCTTCTTACGCAGCAAAATACTTAATATATTTAGGACTATTATTAAGTGCACCGTTCTTTTTTATAATAAATTTAATTTGGCTAACTAGTTGAGATGTCACCAAAATGAAATTTCATTCTTTCTACAATGACAATAAAGGTTCTTTTATCTTTGAGCACAAATTTATTAACAAACCTGATAAGCCTCTGATAGGCTTTCTGGGAGGTTTTAAAATAGGTAATGACGAAATAAGACGTGAGTGAACATCTTGATGTACAATCTGTATTGTATTCTACCGTTCTTTGTATTTCACTTTCAAAGGCACATAGCGTGAAATACCGTGTCACATCGTCTCCAAAGCTGTTTTCTTAGGGTTCTGTGAAGTTTAAAGCCCCTCTCCACGTCTGGCCACCTCTCAGCCCTCAGTCTGTCTCAGTCTTGGACAAATGTCCCGTCTGTTCCTGGAAAAGGCTCACTGGGAATGCTTTGTGGACATTTAACCCCTCACAGGTTCTTTTGTTGGGCTCTGATCTGTTTATCTTCTGTCGGTGATCTCTGCTGCTGAGAGCAGATCCTGGTGACGTTGGAGCTCACGTGCCAGCCGGCAGACAAAAGAAGGCTTCCTGCACAGGATTACTCACTGATTCATACATCAGCTTTCCAAAACTACCTTCACAGGCTGTACTCCATCACGGATATGGACCTCCAGTACAGACATGTGCTAAAATGTTCTCGAAAAATCTCCAACCAACAGGAACGCAAGTCAGATTCGACCAACAAAAATGAGACATCCATCCAGTTCTTCGGTTACTGAGTTACCTTTCCATTCGTCTACCATACTCTCCATCTGTTCATTTGTTCATGAACCCATTTATGTATTCAATTTTTCTGCTTTTAGATGATTTCTCTATTCATGTAATTATCCATCTATCTGTTTATCTATCCACCATCCCATCACACAGAAGCTCCAAAAAGACCTGTGCAACTCACAGACTCAAAAATAAATGTCTGATCAAGCCAAGAGAAAAAATATTGTCGCTTTAATTTACGTACTGATGCCCATAAATACAATTCTGCTAACTATTTGTGTTTCTTTCCACTGGAATGACACATGGTAAGGCCAATCTTCCTGCATGTCTTCACACAGTTAACCATGTCGGTTAATGTTCAACAAAGAAAATTTGAAAAATCTCCTTTGTTTATGTGTTCAACAGCTTTCTAGCACACATTGGAAAAAAAATTCCGGATAAAAGTTTATTAAAAAACTTTTTCTGAGAAATCAGGCAGCCTCGTCGTCTCTACGTAAACACAAGTCTTTATGGTAACATCAAACACAAACCGTCTGTTTGTGATGTTGTTTCCAGGAAAACGCAGACTTCTCCTTATTGTGTTATGTTGTTCTCTTATTAACCAGCTCAGGCAGACGTTGCTCTGTGGACACATTTAGCAATTATCTTTTGTGTCTTTGTAATGTCCGCCAAGTAAAACATCTCCTTCTACATGATGAATCTTTAATTAGTTTTGTTTCCAGCCACACGTCCAAAACACATTTGCATGTGTTTAACTTTTAAAAGTTAAAAGTAAAACTCAGCAAAAAGAGTTTTAAAAGTTTTGAATAATTATTTTTGGAACTATTAAATTTAAGTCAGCTTGACTATTTCTTCTTTCGGATTTTGAGTTATCTTGTGCATGAATAGTTGTGTTTATTTATTTTGCCCTGAAGCAAATTGGTAACCTGCCCAGGGTGTATCCTTCCTCTTGCCTTGTGCAATTTACACTTGGACTGCCAGTGACCAGTTTAATTTTCTTAAATTCATTGCCTATAATTTCTAGCATGTCCTTAATATTTTTTATCAGGTGGTACTGTCTGCAAAGTAAATGCACTTTATAATTAAGATACAGTTGCAATTTCATTTATATAAATTAGTAAAAAAAAAATAATTGGCCCAAAAATGTAATATTTGGTGGAAACAAGAAAAAACAACTAGTTTATAAATAGCAACACCAAACTTTAAGGTCATCAATATTTTTTTGCCTGGCAGGTTTGTGAATAGGAATATTCATTTAACACACCTTACAAATTGAATTGCTTATTACTAATTACTTGTGGTTGAATGTCAAAAATAACTATAGCACTATCAGTCCTAATGACTTTCTAGTTTTGATTTTTTAACTCAGAAATTAAACACTTCTAAAAGCTAAAGTTATTTTAGTTCTCTGTGGTGAGCTAGATTTTCATGGAAACCTATTTTAGCTTAAACAAATCTAGAAGAGGTTGTGAATTGGAGGAATGTCATTGGGGTGGTAACAGTAAAACCTTCATGAGAACTGGCTTCCTCTTCCTTACTGACCAATGAGCCTCATCAGCAATGGAAAAAAGAACTCACCACTCCCTCCTGCATCATGATGGAAAGTGCCAGAAGCCAGAGCCTCCACCTCTGAGTCTGTAGATATTTGGATTACACTCAATGCCAAAAGTAACAAAAATGCAGGAAAAATACAAAATATGAAAGAAGCAAAAATTGCACACGTCATCTTTTATTTCAATATATAAATCAGTGGAAAAATACAATATGAACTCAACACATGCCTTTTCCATTTATGAAAACTTTTTTGTCACAGGACATCATAGCATAAGACAACAGACAGATTTTTTTCTATATAACCTTAGTTAATCCTGTGTGGATAGCGGAAACTATATTATACATATATAAAAATTCAGCAGATAAATCATAAACTGTCTGATAAAATAAAGAACAGAGTTTTTATCAAAAGCGAGAATAGTAATGAGCAACTGCTTTTTTCGTGGAAATGTTTGAATATGTTTATGCTTAATTGCATTTTTTAAAAACAGTCTCTGAAAATGAAACACGAGAAACAAGAAGATTGACAGAAATAAATGTATGATCAAATACATAGTGTATCTTACATCACCTCAAGCTGAACCTGGCATAGATACATAACTACACTCAGATGGAAACGAAAGAGTTCCCACTCTAATCAGATTCCTGTGGACTAAATGTATTTTCAAAATTCCTCTCAGAGCAATATAATTATGTATAAAATAGTTATATTGCTCCTGAAAATCTGTTTTAGGAATAAATCCCACACAAAATAACAATTTTCTTGAATAAATGAACTGTGAATGTATCAGACCTCTGCTACAGTATGTTGGAGGAGCTCATCTGCAGACACATGATGACCTTTTTGAAAGTCAGCCTAACCGAGCTGAGCTGTGTGAGCTTGACCAGTGTTTGTGAAATTACAAAATGCCCTGACTGCTCATTTTGCACGTGATAAACTTAAATGGAACTTTATTTAGTGAAAAAGGGGAAATGGCTTTAAAAGAAGCTTAAAGAAGTCGAAAGTTATGCAGAAATTTGAAAATTACCCTCTTTGGCAAATAAAGTTTGAAGCCATATTAATTCATTATTGGATCACGATCTGTTTGATTCTTTATAATCAAGCCAATTCAACTTTTAAAATAATTTTACATTAAGAACAGCAATATGAAACAAGCTCACAACATGCAAAAGACATTCAAATACTGTAGAATGATGGCAAGTAAGCACCACCCAAAACCAAAGAAAGGATCTGAGCGTAATGTTGAAATACAAGCTGAAGTAAAATACCAAGTAATTTAGTAAAATAATGAGTTACCAGAACAATCTGTAAAACCCACATCACACAAGGGAGATTAATATTTACTGACTTAAGTGATAATTCAACTCTGTTCATTCATTCATCCTTTCAATTGGATCCTAGTTAGGATCATGAGGGGTGCTGGCACCTGCCCAGGATGATTACAGGTTACACATATAAATATAGACAATCATTCCCAGTGCTAGGAGGAGGAAGGAAGGCTGGTGGGAGGAAGTCGGAGCACCTGTAGAAAATCCATGCTTACACAGGGAGAACATGCAAACTCCACACAGAAAGGCCAGCAATTCAAGCCTTGCCTCACCCAGGGCTCAAACTCCTGACCATTTTGCTGAAAGGCCACAGTGTGAACCACTGTACCACCATGCAGTTCTAAACACAATATCACTGCTCAAATTTCAAACCGAGCCAATTAGTGTCTGGAATCCCTCCATCAGCATGTTTACATTTTGAAGTGGATCCATTGGATGAGCCATAAATAAACTTAGCTTTGATAACATGTTTACTACCTTCTTCAAAGAACCTTATTAATGTGCAGAAAGTAATAAAATCAAAGGTAAATGACAGAAAAACAGAAAGATATCATCAGACGTCGCATCTATAAACGTCCTTAATTATGAGATAAAATGATAAGAATCAAATTTATACTATCATCATGTGATTGTTTGTTTTGCCAGTTGGGATAAAATGTCAAAATATCAGGTTTAAAGTAATTATTTTATCTTTATGGTTAAAATACTGGGGAAAGGTTATGTAATTTTTTTATACACATTACCTCACATTTCAAATAAGTGTTTTTAATCAACCCTTTACAATTATACCTTTGAAGATTATGATTGTGACTTTAAATTGCACAAATATTAAATGTAGTACAAATAATTATGAATATAAAAAATGTCTATGAAATAATAAAAGTAGTTTATAAAGAAATGCAAGCATCCACAGGTGACATTTCAATTTCAATTACTGTATATTATATTTGTATAGCCCAATTTCACAAAACAATTGTCTCAATGGGCTTCACGTTGCAGATTCAAAATAGAGTATTTTTTTCTTAAAATGTAAGGCGCATTATAAATAAAATGTATCATTATTATTATTATAAAAACAAAGAACAAAAAAGAATAAAAAACTAGGTACACAAAAAAGACAGTTAAAAGCTAACTAAACAAAAGCTAGTTAAATAATTTCAACACATACTTGCCCTTAGACTCTCCTTCATGGTGAGAAAAAACTAACAAAAAAAACAGCAGCAGAAAAAAAAGGAGAAACCTCATGGGGATCCACAAGAAAGAGAGATCTCGTCCCCGGGAAAAGCAGCCAATGTGACTAAATCTGTTAGTTAAATATGAGCTTATTCTACTTTACAGCTTTATATCTGAAGAAGTCAGTAGATGGGCTTCATCCTAATGAAAGTAAAATGGTAGAGGCATTCTCTGTATGGTGAAGCCCAGGTCAGAAGCACAGTGGATCCATCGGAAATCTGAAACAGAACTCTCTTCCAAGTAGAGGAGTAAGGGAAAGGCAGACATATGAATTGTACCATACCAACTAGTGGTATAAAAAAAACTAAATAAAAAGACATTAGAGAGTAATGAATGAGATGGGGGAGGGACCACGAGAAAGAAAAGCCAGGGATCAGCCAAGAGCGATGTGGATACGTCAAGGCACCATGGCAGAGAATAGTAGATGGAATTAGAACCCCAATGTACCATACTTTCTCCAGCTTCTTGTATCTAGCAGCCAACTAGAAACTATATCATCCAAATGTCTGTGTTTCTAGCTGGCCTGGTGATAAGCTTATTCAAAGAGGAATGTTTGAAGCATACCCTTAAATGTAGAAACTGTCTGCCTCTCTCTATTAAACTAGAAGCTTATTCCAAATATTCATGATGTTTACTTAAATTAATTATTATTTTGGTTTAATTCAACTTTATTTCCATTTGTCTTAATAAAGATGTTGTATTTTTCCTCTAGCTACATCAGTTTGCATAGACGATCTTTGTTTGCAAGTTACATCACGTAGGGAAAGAGGTGGGGCTTGAGATTTCAGGAAGTTGCTCCCGCCGCTGATTGGTTGACAGGAGGATGACGCAGGTTTATATAAAATCTGAATGAGTCTTTCTAAAGCGTAGAGACTGTCTGAAGCTGCACATGTGCGGAAAGACAACGAATGAAAATCCGGCGAGAAGCTACGGAATGACAGACTGAGAAGCTAAGGTTGAAAGAAAAGAAAAACCAGTAAAGCTACGCTCGGGGCAGGTGGATCCACTGAAAACTAACCGTGAGTTGAATCTTTTTCTAGTGATTCCTGCAGGCTAATGGAGAAGCTTTTTTTGTCTGCGGCCCACCGGCTTACAGATGAATCAGAATGGCGTTATTCATCGTGATCTGTTGAGATAAAGAACAGATCTTTCAGCATGGTGACGTGAGTCGTTTAGATCGCAGGTGGAGGGTGGGTGGTCCATGGTCCTGACATACAGTAGCTCACATACCCCCTGATCCTTCAGGACACTTGACATGATCATTTACTAAATTTAAACTGATGGTTTTTTATTAATAGTCCTTTATGAATATTTGAAGCATAATGCACGTTTTTGTTTGCATTAAGGATGCATAACACCGGCCCTCTTTTAAATAAGTCTACTGCATGATTAAACAACCAACCAGTTTATTTGAGTCATTTTTTTTCTTTGTTAATGATGCAGCATCTTAAAAATCAATCTGCAAAAGAGATGGCACTTACACAAAGTATCAAAGTATTTTGTTTCCTCCAACCAGCTGATCTTCATATTTTTGCTTCTAAATCTTACTGAAACATTTTTTTAATTATTTGCAAGATGATAAAACATGACATTTCAATCCCTGCTGTTCCTTCGTTCAGTAACTATGAATCAATGTGGTGTTAATAATCCTCATCATGTTTGTGATATGATTGGCAACATTGAAGAAATTTGTTAGGTTTTCAAATAAATGACTGAAATGGAAAAATGTTTTTGTAAAAGTTTGTTTGACCCATTTTCATCCTGATCTTCATGGATGTGTTTGACAGTGTCTTGTGAAATGGTTTATAACAAGCTTAAAGGATGGAGGTCAGAGGTTGCAGGTTGCTCATAGACATCGAACAGTGGCAGAAAGTTTTGAATGTGTTTAGAGCTGCACACGGCCAGTTTAGTCAAAGAAAAAGAAGAAACATATTGTCCCTTGTTAGATGAATCCAGTGGTCGTTATGAAAGTCCTAAATGTGGAAGGAATGTCTGTAATAAGATAAAAGGTCAAGTTGACATTTCTTGCCAAGTATCCCAAATCTAATAGAAATGTGATGCCAGTGGTATGGGTGACTGTACACTGTTCAGTGTGGCAGAAACAAACTTCTGTAGTCTTTGGTTGCATTCACAAACTCCCACAAGGTGTTTGCTTGATGCCGCAGCAAAGATCTCATAAGCCGTCTGGTTGGAGCAGATGGCTCGGCTGACCTTAAGGCAGCCTTGAGGGCAAAGTTGCTCCAAACAGTAATAAAGAAGATAAGAAGAAGTAGAAGATAATGGATAGATAAGAAAACGGTTGTTTTCCTTGAAATCCAAGATTTAAAAACCTGTTCATCACCGGTCACCATTTTTCTTTGGCTTGCATGCTCTGAACACTATTTTCTTGCGTTCTATTATTTTTATATAATTTTGCATTATGTGATAAGTTCAAACTGAACATACCTTAAAAAATGGATGGTCATTTGCTTAGAAGAGGGAAAAATAAATAAGTAGATTTTTCATTTAGGTGGAGTCATTACAAATATGCGTTATTATAACAATTGCGGCTTATGTAACAGCAAGTTGACACACCATCACGCCCAGGCTCGCATTCGTTTTGAACATACTTTCCAGTGTTGTGGCCGTTGCCATGACTTTGCCAAGAGGTTAAGTAAAAGATGCTCCTGTTACGGGAGAAGTCTTCCGTTGAGGTAATTGAGCATTGATAAAGTTCATATTTCGTTCTTGGCATACCATCAGGTCTTTGAATGAGTGAGCCTGAGAGGAAACTAGTTCGGCAACATTGGGACCAGATTGCTCTGTTTGATGGTGCGAAAAAATCATCAAATTGATCAGGATCAGAACCTGCCACCGTAGGACAAAGACCCGACAAGTCAAATACACCTATGTAGTTTTAGATTGTAAAAGAGTGTGTAATTACACACCATGCTCACCTGCTTATTACACTGTTTCAGTGGTAAATCCCATTGACTACACAAAAATACATTTTTTTTCCAGGTTGTTTTGTAACTACTGTATTTTCCTGACTAAGTCACACTGGTTTCATAGGTTGGCTGTTTTTTGTGACTTAAAATCTTAAAAATTTGGTAAATGATACGAACACACAAATGTCGTACATTTCACCAATGATGGTTAATAACCATGCATTTCTCAGGTGTTCCACTAAAGTTGAAAGATGACCAGTTTAAAGATTGATTTTGTATTTGCTGAGTTCAATAATTTCTAATAATTTGATGCTGTAATGTCTTGGCATTTGTAGTTGGTGTGAATGAAGAGTATAGGAGATCATCTGCAAAGAAAGTATTCCATTAGTGTTACACAAAGGGTTTTCTTAGGCTCAAAAGCTCAATCTTAGGAAATGTCTGGATCTGTATGACCGCCGTAGATATGTTTTGTGATTTTATTACAAAAATGATTAAATCTTTTGTCCTGATGCAGTACTGCATAACTGAATGATGCAATATCATGTTTAAAATTGACAAATTTAAAAGATATATAATTTTGTCGAGACATGAAGTTGTATATTTTTGTTCTTTTGTAATAAAGAACATTAGATCCAATGGATCTAAAGGAAAGGAGAGGACCTCATTGTTTCCAGTGGAAGAAAAAAGAAATACCTGCATCTTTTTTTTCCAAAGAATGAAGGGAAGCTTTTGGCTTACAGCATTTTTACCGGGAAACTAGGTTACTACGGCTGCGTACAGGATTTGACTCTGTCTGTGTGTATGTGTACGTGTGTAATGTCTGGGCTGGATGCCAACTCCCACATTGCTCTTACGTAACATAACCATTTCATCTCCATTTTGCACATCTGCGTGTCTTCTTCTCTATTTGAACTTTTTTTTTTTTTTGCCCTAATGTTAACTTTTCACACCTTCCCTAATTTTTTGCTCTCTCTCTCATTTTCCCTTACACAATGTTTCTGTGCTGATTTGTGCGAGCATGACTCAGCAGTAACCGGCATAGTTGTGTGTCTGTCCTCAGCTCGCCCTGCCCCGCCTTCTTAGGGGTGAATGTGCAAGCGACCAGAGATTAAAGTCAGCCAGGCCTCTTTGCATACCTAAAATACTTTATAAAAGTTTAAATACATAGAAAGGACAAAAAATTTGAAAGATAAAGATTACATAAAAATTCAGGTTTTACAGTCATTTTAAAACTTTTATGTACAGTCTGCTAATCTGCTGAATGAAATGATCTTCAAGGCCAAAAAATAAAGAGACTAGATTGTTTTGAGGTCAAATTCACAGTAATTTCTTATGCATTTTATCTATGCTGCCATGGCAAATTTTTTCAAGTTCTTGATTCATCTGTTTCCCCATTTTACTGTATATCATCCTGAAGAGGATCAGGTGTTGCGTGTCATAGTGAAATCTGAGTCAACTGGTTTTTAGCGTCTTCTGACTGGTTGAGGAAACCGTGTTGTAACACCTAAGCAGCACACATATTTCTGCTTTGACATATTTGGCGTGGTGTGTGCAGCCGGTAGAAATGTATGATGGGATTGCAACAATTTCAGAATTGAGAGGATCAAAATCGGTAAATAGTAAAGAAATTTGCTTCCGATTTTTTATTATTATTTGTTTCTCTTAGTGTTGATCTTTTTTTTTTTTTTTTTTTTTTTTTTTGTTTATTTTGAATTACTCTATTCATCCCCTCACCGGGGAAATTTGTTTGCTGCACTCCTTACACCGCAGCAGGCTGCCCTTCAACGGCGCCAATGGTGGGAGAAGCGGGGGTTAGGTGTCTTCTCCAAGGACCCTAGACGTGCTCTCCGTGGGACGCAAACCCGCGACCTTCCGGTCCGCGGGCGAACGCGCTAACCACGCGGCCACCGTCACCACCCCAAATCTTGCAGTTAGCCGACCTGAGAAGGAATAGTCTTTGCTCTAATGAAGACTAATCAAGGCTTTTTAAATAAATAAAAATAATTGAATTGTTCTTGTGCTTTTAAAGCAGCTGCATGTGTTTTTAATCTGGACATCTTTCCTTGCCTGAGGTCATGTTGTTGGTTCAGACTGTGAGATAACACAGAGAAGTGTGTGCACACATGAAAATGAAGTGACTCATGCGCCATTAAGACACACTGTTATTATATCATTTGTCACTTAAACAGGTGTATTTATCTTTGCAGTGAAATGGAGTTTTATGACGAAGAAATTCTCTCTGGAGAAGTATTGCCTGTGGTGATTATCGGTAAGTAACCTGCATGTATAAATTCTTTTACCTGGTTATGCAAGATCTAATTAAGAAAGTTGGTAGCCTTAAATATACATTTTAAAAGCAAAGTATTAGAGCGAAGCAGGCTGCGGTGTCACTGCACTAACTCATTTTACGTACGTAACGAAAGCACAACAATGCTAAACAGAGTTTAAATCTTTTGCAAAAAGCTAATTGTTAATTGTAGAAATTGAAAATGATTTCCGGATGGAAGTCCAAACGTCTCGATCAACAAATATATTGTCCAAAGGACAACTTTGAAGTCTTTTCTACAATGGATCACTTCTGAGAAATTACATGGACTAATTGTTAATGGTGAAATTAGTTCTATTTTATTCTGTGGACGTTGTGAATTAAATTGTGTGTTTTATCGAACCAACATAGTAAAGATTAACAACGTACTTAAATCTGCTGACTCATGCCTAAAGCATGACTTGCATTTAATTCTGATGAGTCATGGCATATCTCAACCTTAAGGTCATTCAGTAAATGTTGGAATGATGTAATCTTTGCTTTGTTTCACAATTATTTAAATGAAAACGAATAGTTTTTATATCTTAATCCAAATCAATACAATTTTCATACAGAAATGAATGCTAATATATTTCAAATATGGAAAATAAAATTTAAAAACAAGCACACAAACAACCCGGTGCATGTGTAACTGCAGCAACCAATCCCAGAAATAAATAGTCTCTCGAGCTTTGTGTTGACGGTAGTCAAGCCAGCTAATTGGCAAGGACATTGTAATGTGAAGGAAAGTTTAAATCATCTTCTCGGTGGAAAAACAAGCTTTTAAACCAAATACCACAAAGTATCAGGATGTAAGTTACATTATATAAATATGCTGTTATCTGATTGGATGAAACTGTCAAGGCGGTACCGCAGTTTAGATTTTCCTTGTGGCACCGCACCCTGTTTGTACACTGTCCCAGACCGTTTGCAGCCTAGAGGAGAAGAAATCCTGCTCTGTCACCTGCTTTTCTTGATTACTTCTTGTCTTTTTTTTTTTTTTTTTACTCTTTTCTAATTTTGGGTGACCATATTCACTTATGCTTAAGTTTGAATTCCTTTCCCAATAGGTTCACATATCAACCTGACACTAAAACAGTGAAATCAATTTTTGCATCCAGCTGCATGTATCTGGTTTCTTAAATGTATCTTTGCTGCGACTGGAATAGTTGCTCATTTCAGCAAATATTGTGCTCAAAAAGTATAAAACAGATGAAAGGTCATTCAGTTAAATGACACATGACAAACTTTTGTTCTGAAATGACCGATCCCATCAGATCTGATGCCTTTGTTTCTTTTGTCTCTGTTTCTTAGGTAACGGCCCATCAGGTATCTGCCTGTCATACCTATTGTCAGGTTACACGCCATACTTATCACCTGGAGCCTGGCACCCTAACCCCCTGCTGCAAAGTAAACTGGAGGAGCATCCACATCTGTCTCTGCTGGAGCAGGTAATTTTTGATGTTTTATTTCTGATTATCTAGTAAAGAAAAAAAAAATCATAACCCAGTTTCTAACGTTGGTTTTTGTCTTTCTTTTGTCTAGGATTTAGAATATTTATGCGAAGGCCTTGAGGGACGATCGTCCAACCCTGTGGCGGTGCTTTTTGATTCGCTGCTCTTGCCTGACAGTGACTTTGGATCGGATCATACATCTCCATTGGAGTGGCGATATGAGCCGAAGCGGGCAGTTTCTCACCTGGTGCTGGGAAAGGGCCCGCCTGGAGGAGCATGGCATGTACGTCATACAACCTACTGGATATAAACAATACACATACAGCTTTAAACACTTCTGTGCTTCTAAACTTTAAAATTAAATTATTCAAATACATTATCTTTACATAAAGTTTCACTTTTAAGAATCTGCACTTCACAGATCTATTTTAGGTTAATATTTTTCTGCTTAACAAAATGAGCCACACATCAAGATCTTGTCTTTTGATTAAGGGTAATTTCAGTATGTTTTTGCTGATCGATATGTTTTTGGATCATTTTCTTTCCTCTTGCCTGCTTCTAATGTGAAATCTTGATAGTGATAACTGAACATTTAACATAAGATCAACTCTCAAATCTAACCAGTGTTCTAGACTAAATGAATTTGTCTTTTTCCAGGCCATGGAGGGCTCCATGTTAACTCTGAGCCTCGCTAACTGGATGGAACTTCCTGGTCTCAAACTAAAGGACTGGATGAGAGACAAACGCAGGTCAGCTTATGAAAGGCACTTATTGTAATTCATAAAACATACTTTTGACTGATTAAAGGAAAAAACTACAAGTAATAAACAATAAAAAAAGCAAAACAGTGTCAAGGTGTCTAGAAACGCATCCAAACACATATGCAAATCATTTTTTTCCCCTCCAAACCATTCAACCCTCTATTGTTAACTTTTTTGGTTATTAATCATTTCAAGAAAATCAAAGAATACTTTACAATTTTCTTGTTGATAGCAGGGATTGAAAATATTCACATAAAGTGAACCTAAAATAATACAAATCGAATGTAGATTTAAAATACAGTTAGAAAAAAAGATTAAGCTTGAATGAAATTTAAGTTTGAATTATATAAACAATAAATAAACTATACATATAGATGTATTTAAAAAAAAAAACTCTATTGCTAAATGTTTGCTTTTTTCCAAAAAAATATATCATTACCAATTAATGATTAACTTTGTTCAGTTTAGGATCAGCTTTTTAAACTGAACAAATACTGCCTCCTACCGGCCAAACTCTGTATTAACTGTTTAAGTCAAAGGGAAGCGTTAGCATTTAATTAGTTATGCTTTCAATTTTCATAAAGTCCTAATTTATTAGATCCAAATGTCTTCTGTCACACCAAAATAACTTTTTTTAAGCGAATATGATGCCAATTATTGCCAATCAGGTGACAACAAAACTCAAAAGAACTTATTAGCTCTTTTGCCTAATTTTTTTTAAAGAAAACCTTTATGCTAATGTACTGTAAATTAGCAAAAAGACTGACAATTGAGAAGATTTTGTTAAAAAATACATTTTTCTCAAAAAGACAAATGTAGAAGAAGTTTTTGGAACAAGGTCAATTGAAACTAAATAAAATAATAATAAAAAACAATTTGAGCTGTATTGGCATGAAATGTTAAAGATGGCTGACATTTTAAAACCAGGAAATGATGGGGTTGTCTTTGTTTTTTCCAAAAATAGAAATTTTATCATTAAATTTATGATTGAATGGAACACATTTAATCTGTTTGCAAAGTGTGAGCAAAGACAAAATTATGTTTTCTGTCACAAATCCAAAGTAGATACATTTCTAAATATAACTATTTGGACTTCCCTACTGTGTCCTCTTGTGCTGCTCAATGTTCAAATCTCATGTCATGTTTTATTTATTTACAAGGTATATCAATGTCTTTATACTGCAGAAATTTGAGGAATGATCGTGCCACACCAGCAGAAATTGCCTCATACTACCAACACTACGTTTCCAAGATGTCTCTGGAACAGAACTTTGCATGTGGAACCACTGTTACCTCGGTAACCAGGCAGCCTGGTAACAAGGAGGGTTCACCACCCTGCTGGAGAGTGACTGGACTCCAACGTAGGGAGGGTGAAGTACTAGGAGGTAAGAAAAAAAATACTGTTGGTATGATAAATAAATTTTTAGTAAACACCCAATTAAGAGAAACTTTATCTCAGCTGTAATCAGATTAATCTAAACTATTTAGAGATTTCTATAAAAAGAAGCAAATAATGACAAAATGATCTAAATCTGCTTCCTTTTTCTTTCTCCAGATGGTTCTTCTGTTTCAGAGGAGGTGCCTTTTGTTGTGTTGGCCCACAATGTGGTCCTGGCGACGGGTACACACGACATCCCGGCTCGGCTTGGAGTGGAGGGGGAGTCGCTACCCTTCGTCTGCCACTCTTTTTGGGAGCTAGAGGCAGCCATTTCTCGCGGGGAGCTCGACCAGACTTCTGACCCAGTGCTTGTGGTAGGGGCGGGGCTCACAGCGGCCGACGCAGTCCTTGCAGCCCATCATCTTAACACGCCGGTGTACCACGCCTTCAGACGCTCAGTCACAGACCCAGGGCTGATCTTCAACCAGCTGCCTAAATTATTGTATCCAGAATATCACAAGGTGAGAATCTGATTGGAAATGATTTCTGGAGGTTTCTGTGTTTGCCTTTAGCTTCCTATTTAAATTCTTATATTCTAAACTTAGACCTCATCTCCCGTTTTTTGGACTCTAGGTTCACCAAATGATGACCCAACAGCAGCACTCACACACTCCTCCATCGCAGGAGCCAGCCAGGAACCATCTTTCTCACTCCACCTCTTCCCGATTCTTGCCCCCTTCAAGCTCTTCGAACAACTCCCCCACCTCTTACCCCGGTTACTTGAGCTTCCCATGCCATAGGATAGTTTCTTTCCGACCGGACAGGAAGTGCATCTTGGAGTCTGACTCTGGAGAGCGAACAGTAGTCCAAGTCTCCAAAGCTCTGGTTCTGATTGGCTCCCACCCCAACCTTACCTTTTTACAAGACAATGGTCGCACATTGGGGATGAACCCAAGTGAGCCGATCTCATGCCGGAGGAACCCTATCGAGGTAGACCCGTTCACAAACAGGGTAATTGGTGCCGAGGGGCCAGGTCTGTACGCCATGGGTCCCCTTGTCGGGGAAAACTTTGTCAGGTTTCTGAAGGGTGGTGCTCTAGCCATCGCTAGTGATTTTACTAATCGTCAGAAAGCAGCAGAGAGAGGAGAAGAGGAGGTTGTGACCACGGACACATGGCTGGACAGACAAGTGAGCACTCATCAAGCAGCAGAAGTTCTGAGCTCGTAGCAGTTTTAGGACAAAGTTGAAGGTTGAATGGACCAAAGGAAAGTGACCTTCTTTTATCTGAAACACACTTGAATGCTGCTGGACATGCACTGGTTTTTATTAACTGTTGGTAAAATCTGAGGGTTTAATAAATTCTTAAATTTACACAGAAGACGAGAAAGATGAACTTGAAATTAGTGAAGAAAAGCTTTTAGTCTTCTGCAAATTCTTCTCTTTAAGCCTCAATTGCCGTTTTAAAATCAGATTACCCTACTTTTTCATGCTGAGCTTTTCAGATTTTGTCTTTTCTTCTTTTTACTGTTGATCACTGGTACTGTTTATTTTATTAACTTTTAAACCACGTTGCTTTCCTAAACATTACTGCAATACATTCTGATGCTGAATTCATCTGATGCCACCAATTCTGCTGCAATTCACTCCTCAAACTACACGCTGAACATTCTTTTCGTTTACATTTCATTTATGCAAGGTCTTTACACACCCTTTATATGGTTTTTTAATGACCCTACAGAAAAAATTATGTGGATAGCATCCTTAGTGGTTAAAAAAAAAAAACCTAAATCAATTGAAAAATTGATAAACTAAATTAAAAAATTTGCTTTAATTTTTGCTAAAAATATCTAAATGTGAACGTCATGCATTGAGCGAATTAAGAACTCCATTTTCTAATAAAGTCATTCATATTGGTTTAAATTTCTGCACAATTTTTTATAATTCGTTTCCATTCTAAATAAACTTTGAGAATTAAATTAGATTTATTAAATTAAATGGTAAACGACTTGCACAATAGTCTGAATTTCTAAGTCATTTTTTGTGCAAATGAAATGGTAAAAAGTTAAATTTTTTAGACGATTAAGTCTAATCTGCCAGACTTTTTTAAGAAAGATGACAAATGCATCATTTGCCTTAAATTGACAAATAAATACATATGCGTTTGCATTTTAACTTATTTATTTTATGACAAAAAGCTTCTTTAGACACTTACTGCTTGAGTTCAGGTTTCTTTATTGTCCCTCCAAAAGGGAAGGAAATTTGTCCTGCAGCATAATCGCATAAAAAAATTGGAAATTTGTAATTTAATGCATTTTTATAGGTTTAATATTTTATTTTTTAAAGTATCTTTTAATCTCATGTTTCATTTGAAACATTTTCAAATGTATCTAAAAATTAGGGCAAATTTTTGTTGATATAAAAACCTTGAATTTGTAATTTTTTTGCCTGTAAAAATATTTATTAGCAAATTTTTACTCTTTTGGGATTTTGGTGCCTTTAAAATTTTCTCGCATTAATGGCAAAAAAATAGATCCAAGTATGTTTGTCTTCTTATCCATGTGCAAAACTCACATATATCATTTAAAATAATACATTATTTATTTTAAAGACAAAAAGCAATAAAACATTTTAGTTTGTTTGCAGATATGTATTTTCTATTGTGTAAAATGACTTTTTTTCCAAAATGATTTGGAAAAAATTTTAAATGCAAAAATCTTGAACAATATTAACCATAACTTTTAATAAAGTATGTTATCTCACCTTCTTTAATTCCAATATTTTATCATCAGCTTGCAGCTTTTGGCCTCAAATATCTTCAGTGAATGGTTTATGGGATGGCACTTATTTTCTGTCGTCATGTTGTTGACTAGTTGTGATTTTATTGAAAGAGAAACACTATTTTTTACACAGCACTGAATTTAAAGTAAAAACAACTAAGCAATACAAATTATGTATTTATTCATTATTTTAATGTAATAATAATTAGTTAACATAGTTTAATTAACTCGTACATCTACTGGAAAAGTTATTTTATTGACTTTAGAAAAAGTTTCTACATTAAAATTTGTTCAATTGTGCACTGATTCATTTTATTTTTGGACATTTTTTTTTAAATAATAAATTGACTGGTTTGATATGAACTCATTTAGACCAACTAAAATATTGATTCAGCTGTTATTCTGCAAAAAAGAGGCAGATCGTGCCTTTAAAATTCATCAGTTGTGTTTTTTTTTCAGTAATTAAATACGTTAAAACAAAACGCCTTCCTCTGAATGACATTTTTTTTTAAATGCAGTTAAAACATCTTTGCTGTCTTGCAATTTTTTTGTAACACAACTTTTCCATTTGAATAAACGGTCAAAATCAAGTTTGGTTTTTCTTATTTGAGTTTCTAATAAATTAAATCTATGGATTTTTTTCTTTCTTTTAGTGAGTTTGAATTTATAATTGCAATTCTACTTGATATAATTCATGTGGTATAAATACACTTACTTTGGGTTTGTAAAATAGCCTTCGAATTCTTTAAATATAGATGTTTGTTAGGAATTCTTTTAAAGGTGGAAAGAACCAGTTAGCAATGCAATCGTTTCAATTTTCAGATTTATCTATGTTTTAGTAGTTCTGAGTATGACCAAAGATAAAAGGGATAAACAAGTTTTTTTCTAATGTTTATTTTAAAAAAGAATCCCTTCTCACCCTTTTGCGGGTGGTCCTCCACACTCTCCAAATTTGGGTTCTCTACCAAAGACCAGGAAACTTGTGGGTTCCACGCAGCATCCTTGCTGTTCATAAGACTGCACTCTTCTGGACTGAGGTATCTGATGTTTCTACAGGCATCTGTTGGAGCCACTCCTCTAGTTTGTGAGTCACTGCCCCAAGTGCACCAATCACTACAGGTATCACTGTTACCTTCACTTTCAAGGCCTTCTCCAGCTCTTCCCTAAGATCTTCGTCTCTAGTTTCTCATGCTCCCCCTTCCTGATGTTACCATTACTTCGTATCGCCACATCCACCCGTACTGCTTTCCTCTTCTGATGATTGCAAAAAGAACTGAAAGCGTATTTAAGTATAAACTCTTGGCTATTTATTACCTCGATATCTGGTTGGTTCGTCACTAATTTGGCTAATCTGTATCCGGGAGTCCCACAGGGTCACGTATATAGTACAGATATATACAATCTGATTCCAGCTGAAATCTGGTCAAGACTTTTTGAGTGAACTCAGCTTTGTTTTACGTTTAATAAAAAACATTTGTCTCAGAGGAAAAAGTAAGCTTTATTAAAACAAACATTTTTAAACAAAAGTTTGGTCTGAAAGCATGAGAAAAGCGCTTTAGATGTAGATTGTAGTTCACCCCAACATCACAACCAAAAACAATGCAAATACAATCATTACCACCACCACCACCATCATTACAAGAATAACCTTCATCATGGTCGGCATCCCTTTTGAAGCAGGTACTGGTAATATCCTGAGCGGGGACCTTTTTCCATTACTGAAGTAGGGGAACAGTTTGCCAGTAAAAGTTTTTATGAAGGCACAAAGTTGTTGACCAGTTTCTAGATTTGAGAATGACAATTTTTCGTTATTCCAGTCCAGACACACTCGTATCTTTTTAGGAATCCCTCGAATGTAAATAGGCCCAAATCTACCTTTGGGTGACAATAATGAATATTCATAATTCACACACTTTAAAACCTATATCCCAGATTCTAAGTTTTTATGTTTGTAGGCGAACTCTGTAGCCACACCCAGTGACCAATGGCAACTCTCTCCTACTTCTACATCCCAGCTGTGGGAACCTGAGCTGAAACCTTCAGAACCCAGGACACAGCGGTAATAGTTTATTCTCTCTGGGTTTTTAGGAAGCTTTTGCCTCCTACCGTATCTCAAACTGGTCAGATCTTTGGACAGAATGAGATGTGGATGGGCTGTGTTTGGATCCAGGAACACAGGAGTCCGGGAAATCTTTTCTTTCATCTCATTCAGAATTGGAAAGGTCAAATTTTCCAGGTGTTTGGCTTCTTCAATCAGAGCCCCTGATGGCAGTTCTGTGTCAACCATGGGGAGAAGCTGAACTCTGTTCAAAGCTGCCTTGTAGCTCTTCAGAAAAGAGACATGATCCTCTATCAGGTCCTTTGTTGTGGCTCTGATTGCATCGGAAACTGTTGTGATCTCTTGGCTCAGCTCATTTATTTTTTCTCTCATCTTCACAGTTTTCTGCTTTCCCTCCTTCTTCAGAGCAGAAATCTTTGCTCTCTCTTTCTCCAAAATCATTTGACGAAGTTTCTCAAACTCTTCTTTAATCTTACTTTCGGTTCGTTTGGTTTGGTGGATTATGTGCTCTTCTGTTTCAGTGAAGTCTCTCTTGGCTTGTTTTAGGATCCCCAGATAATGCTGCATCGTGTCCAGACACATCTGGACCTCCTTTTTGCGTTCTGAGGAAATTTCATCAATGGGTCTGAATTTGTGGTTTAAATGTGCTTCAGAGTCTCTGCAGACCACACACACTGCCTCCTCATGATCCAAGCAGTACAGTTTGAAGCTTTCACGGTGTAGAAGACACGAACTTTTCAACCATTCGGAATCCCTCCGAAGTATTTCAGAGTATGTCTCACACAGGTTCTTTAGTGCCAGATTGATGTGAAGTTGTCTTGTTTCGGGTACACGCTTGCAAACAGGGCACTCCCGGGTTAGTTTCCTCTCCCACCAGGATTTTATACAGGTGATACAAAAGCTGTGGCCGCAAGACAACATAACAGGATCTTGGAAGATTTCATGGCAGATGGGACAGCTGAAGTCCTCCTTTAATCTGAAAGGCATTTCCTCTCAGAAGTTAGATAAAAATAGTTTGTAAGTAAAAAGCAGTTTTTAGATGTAATCTTCTGGAATTCTTCTGACCATTAGCGTTGTTCCACTCTTGATTTTATCCAATTTGAAGTGAGTTTAGATCTTCCCAAAGTGAAAAAGGACTGGCTGTCCCGGTGGTTTCTGGAATAAAAATGACAGTTGGGAAAACCATAAAAAAAACGTATCAGTTTTTATCAGGGTGTGTCTTCACACTTTGGATACGTCAACAAACAGAAACTCAACATGTTGCTGCAATTCTTTTCTGTTTGATCCAGATGAGTCATTTTACATTCATTCATTTGTGAGGGGTGAAAAAGTCTGGTTTAAAGTCGTAGATATAGTAGAACCCACTGATTGGGTTCTGACATCACCCAGGAGAATTATATTTGTCCACTGGTCTTTTGTTTGGACACTACATGATTTACCCATCTATTGAGCCTCTGTCCCAAAAAAACATCCCTAGGTTGATTGGGTTTAGTAATTGAGCTCAAGGAGTGATCACAAGTGGTTAGCTGCCAAATGTGATCCTACAAACTGGTGATCTGTTCAGGGTATACCTTACCCTTTAGGAAAACAACTCCCTCAAAACTTTGCATTTGAAAAAAAAATTAGAAGATGGCTCCACCAGGTGGAAAAATCCTTTAAAAGCTCACTAATAGTTCAAAATTCCATTCGGTCATCTTCCGCTTGTTCCGGGGTCGGGTCGCGGGGGCAACAGCCTCAAACGGGTAGTCTAGGCCTCTCTCTCCCCGGCTGCATCCTCCAGCTCACCCGGAAGGATCCCAAGTCGCTCCCCGGCCAGCTGTGAGACATAGTCTCTCCAGCGGGTCCGGGGACTGCCCCTTGGTCTCCTCCCGGTGGGACGTGCCCAAAACACCTCGCCCGCGAGGCGCTCGAGGGCCATCCTGACCAGATGCCCGAACCACCCCACGTGGCTCCTCTCGACCTGGAGGAGGAGCGGCTCAACACCGAGGTCCTCCCAGATGGCAGAGCTCCTCACCCGATCTCTGAGTGAGAGCCCAGCCACCCTGCGGAAGAAGCTCATTTCGGCCGCTTATACCAGCGATCTCATTCTTTCGGTCACCACCCACAGTTGGACACCATAGGTGAGGGTTGGAACGTAAATTGACTTGTAAATCGAGAGCTTTGCTTTCCGGCTCAGCTCTCTCTTTACCACGACGGAAGATTCACTGCTCATTCATTTATCTTCTGGACCGCTTATCCATAACTGAGTTGTGGGAGGTGCAGGAGCCTATCCCAGCTGATTTCAGGTGAGAGGTTGGATACACCTGGAACAAGTTGCTAGTCTGTTGCGGGCCTCACAGGCAACTGTCCACACACACACTGATTTCTGTGGGCAATTTTATAGCGGCCAATCAACCTAACATGTATGTTTTTGTAGCGTAGGAGGAAACCGGACGACCCGGAGAAAACTCTTCCATATATATGAAGAACATGCAAACTCCACACTGAAAGACCAGTGTTTCAAAGCTTGCCCCACTCCAGGACTCTAATCATGACTAACCATCACTGTGCTAACCGAGCAAGACTCACTGTAAGCAAGCCAAATTGTCTTGAACATTATCAGTTGATTTGTTTATGGTTGAGTGAAGACCTCTATTTTATGTAAATTATTCTGCACATTTGCATGATGTGAAACAGGAAGCCCAAGTTCTCGCTCCTTTCATGCTGAAATACGGATTTTATTCACTGAGATCAAAATCCAGAAGTCCAAAGAAAGGAAAGACCTTCTTCTACCCAGTTTCTGACTTTTAAATTACGAGTTGAACTGAAGGAAACTATAGAAAAGTCAGCAGGTTACTTTAAATTGTAACTTCCTGCCTCAGAACAACATGTCTTCTGGACTGGAAGAGGAACTCTCTTGCCCGGTATGTAAAGAGATATTCATCGATCCAGTCTTTCTGTGGTGTAGTCACAGTTTCTGTAGGAACTGTTTGAAAAGATGGTGGAGGAAAAAGAAAATGCGTGAGTGTCCGGTGTGCAAAGCCACCTCAGGAAACAAACGTCCACGCAGCAACTTGGTGCTGAAGAACACATGTGAAGCCTTCCTAAAGGAGAAAGCTCAGAAGGTAGGGTCTGAGGAGCTCTGTGGTCTGCACTCTGAGAAGCTTAAACTCTTTTGTGTGGACCATCAGCAGCCTGTTTGCCTCATCTGCAGAGACTCTGAGATCCACAGCGAGCACAGGTTCAGACCCATCACTGAGATGGTGGAGGACCACCGAGCCAAGCTGCAGGACAATCTGACCTTCCTACTTGAGAAACTAAAGCTGTTTCAGCAGGCTAAAGGAGGCTGTGATCAGACTGTAGAACACATTCAGGTTCAGGTCCAACACACAGAGAAGGAGATCAGGAAGCAGTTTGAGAAGTTACACCTGTTCCTCCAGGAGGAAGAGGATGATAGGATTGCTGCTCTACGGAAAGAAGAAGGACAGAAGAGTCAGATGATGAAAGAAAAAGCTGAAGCTATTAGCAGGGCAATAGCAGGACTTGAAGATAAAGCTTGTGACATAGAGGAGCAGTTAAAAGCTGCAGATGTTTTCTTCCTGCAGAGCTGCAGGACAGCACCTGAAAGAGACCAACAGTTTCCCTTGGTTGACATACCACAACTAGTCTCAGGAGCTCTGGTAGACGAGGCCAAACATCTGGGCAACCTGACTTTCTGTATATGGAACAAGATGAAGAAGGTGGTCTCTTATTCCTCTGTGGTTCTAGATCCAAACACAGCTGAAGCAGGACTCATGCTATCGGAGGATCTGATGAGTGTGAAATGTGGAGAAAGACAAAAGCTTCCTGAGAATCCTGAAAGATTTGACTGTCATGGTATGATCCTGGCCTCTGAGGGCTTTGGTACAGGCACCCACAGGTGGACTGTTGAGGTCGGTGAGAGCTCGGCCTGGTTTGTAGGTGTGGCAGCAGGAACGTTCAGGCGGAAAGGACGCACTGACATAAGGTCTGGCTTGTGGGCAGTGGCTTTTTCTAAAGGTAAACACATCATCATCTCCCCACCAGGCACATCTCCGATTCACTGTGAGAAGAACCTGCATGTGATCAACATCCATCTAGACTGCGAGAGAGGAACAGTGTCTTTCTTCAATGCTGAGACTAACACACACATTCACAGCTTGACACACACATGCTCTGAGATGCTGTTTCCAGTCTTTTACACAGGAAGCAAAGTTCCATTAAAGATCCTACCTGTGATGTTAGATGTTGGTGAAGATGAGAGCGGTGATGATGCTACACAGGCAGCACATAATGAGGATGGAAGTGACATTCTGGATGTTGACAAATCTGAAGAAATGTGATAAAAGTTATTTTTCATGATAAGAGTGTGTCTGTCCCACAAGAGTTTTGCTCTGCTTCCTTTTAGAAAAATTACAACATTGCTCAAATAGACACAATTTATGTGCATTTTGGACTTCTCTGTCATGCAAATTTCTTTTACCAATTGATAACAGATTCGTAAAAACCTTTCATTTGTCTTTGCCTTTCTGCTGTGGTCGCAGTTACATTTTTTATCCAACAGGTGTCACTAAAGTTAAACTTTCAATTTCAAACCTGATTCAATTTTTTTGTTCAGTTGAATTTAAAAAACCAAACCCATAAAAACTAATATATTATCTTCAGTTTGAGTCAAATTGATTGAAAAAATTCAACATATGATCAACTGTATGCTCATCAATAAAAAAGGACCAAATTCAGAATATTTTACTTTAATTTTATTGTTAGTTTGATGGCGTTCAAGTCCCGAAGTGGGGATTAGTCTTAAAACTTGGATCTTTCTGTGTGGATTTTGCATGTTCTCCTTGTGTATGAGTGAATTTTCTCCAGGTACTCCGGGTTCCTCCCACCCTCCAAAAACATGCATGTAATTGCCCCCAGGAATGAGTTTGTCTGAATTGTTGTTTTGCTCTGTGTTTGGCCTTGCAATAGACTGGCGACCTGTTTGGGCTGTATCCTGCCTATTGTATGAAATAGGCAGGATACAGCCGGGATAGTCTCCGGCACCCTGTGTAACCTCATCGAGGATAAGCGGTTCAGAAGACGAAATGAATAATCTGGTGATTCAGTAAATCACAAACACTCAAACATGTGGAATGGCCACTGTTGAGGTTGCCATGGTTACCAGTCAGTGAGAGGAGTCTGGTGTGACTCAGCTTGTTGCCAGGTGGAAATACAGAGACAATCTCTTTGGATTTGCTTTCTTCCTGCTCCAGCATCTCACACAAACTGAAGATTAGTTGTAGTTTCTGTCAGTTTATTCGGATATTCTCCTGGAGATTAAACAACAGAGCAAATAACTCACATAAATGGAGGATTAGCTAGCATGTGACCTTTGATCAACAAAACTTTCCTGTGTGAAACTAGACTGCAGGACAAACTAATCAGGTCAAGATAAAGGTTTTAAGTTTTGACATTCAGTGTGAATAGCACAATCATTTTTTAGATCACTTTATCATAATAAGGCACCATCAAAAAAGCAATCATTTGCTTAGGAGTTGGTTTTTTTTATGCATCCACAGACAGAATGTGTGCCCATGCTTTTTTTTACACTTTTTTGAATGCAAACCATTGAGGGGATTCCCTTGAACTGGCTCCAGTTACTCAGTACCAACCATACGTACATGAATTGATTAGATTTTCAAGGTCAACTGATTCAATTAAATTTTATTTTTGTTGCATCAGCCGGGTACCCAGTCACCACTAGGTTACTGGGATCCCGCCTGATACAATTCGACACAGGCGCAAATGGTTAATACCGTTACTACGTAATAATCTTGACAGACACACAACATTTGTATGACAAAACAATAGTCTAAACGGGCCTAAGGTCAAACAGATCAAGGTCACAAATATGTATAGGACAGACGGACGCATGATGTTCAACACCTTTAGGTCAACGCATTCTTATTTTTTCCTTGTATTAATTAGAAGATGATCAACTAGTAGATGTAATAATAATCTTCAGGCATCTCATTTTTCCTGAAGATATTCAAAAGAATTGTTAACAAAAAACTTTGGTTAAGAAAATTTGTGCTTGCACATTTAGAACATTAAGCATCAATATAGTGGAAATTTGCATTGCATTTTAGGTTTACTGTGTTTTTAAAGAGTTTATTTAAGTGTTTACGATCATGTACAAATCTTTTCAAATGATGTTTCTGTGATCCTGCAGGATTTCACTTTAATCACTTTTAAATGCTCGATGTCTTCAAAGAAAAGTAAGAAATGGCTAAATTTTTAGAAATCTTGTCAATAAAAGACCTTGCTGCTTGTGTGAATGTTCATCTCTATGGAAAGCCTTTGAGGCTACTAAACTCATGAGAACAGCTGTTTCAAACAGAGAGACAGATTTTGCCTTAATTGATATCATGTGGAATACTTCTGGGTATTTTGAGGCATAATTTGTAATAACCAGCTTATAGCGATTTCCTGCAAAAGTTCTCTCAACAGGTCCAACAATACCCATTCCTATACACTCAAAGGGTGTTCCTATGATTGGTAATGGTTGCAGTGGAGCTCTGGAGGGCATTTTGATTCATGTTTGTTGGCACTGGGAATTGAATGCCCAAAGGTGAGCCCCGTGCCCCTCATTCCTTGGGGTTACCACCAGCTGTTGCACTGACCCCTGTTGGTAGTAGAATATTCCGTTTTTCAGAATGGAGCCATTGCCACTATCCTGTGTCCCCTCTGATTAATTCACTCTCTGAAAGCAACCAGCTAATGACGGACCATCTTTTTGGACCAACAAATACACTTATGAAGTGCGTTGATCGGCCCCGATGACTTTCCATACCTATCCTCTAACTCCTCCCTGCACAACCTCCAGCATTCAGCACCACCGTCAATCAATTACACGGAATTAAGGGAAACAGAAAACTTTCAAATGAAAACACAAGTCCAGAGATATGTTTTTAAATTAACTAATAAATTTAATAAAGTAAACTAATAATCATTGTAAAATGATTGGTAAAACAACAGCAAACTATATAAATTTTGTTGAACTTTACTAAACCAGCAAAGCAGGAGATTACCTACCTGAATATCGGTTTTATTGTCTGAAGTTTTATTTTGGTACTCCAAACCGGATAAGGTATTTGTAAATGTATCTAACTTCACGCGGGATTTGGGATACACTCATTCAGTTCAGGTTGGGACTCCTGTTGGACTACCGATAGAAAAACGGCTGCATTTAGCGTTAAAACCTTTAGAAAACAACTCAAATACTCTCGGATACCTTTCAGCAAGCAACTGGTTTGGGTTTAAATCCACGCTGGACATCACATAAAAGCTTCTGGGGTAAATTAGTCAAACGTATCGATCCTGAATTGTATAAATCTAGAATTGTGTGTGTGGGACACACAGTCACAGGTTGCTAGCAGAGTTAAAGCTAACCTAGTTAGCCAAGTTAGCAACAACCTGGTAGCTTTTATTGCACTGGGATTAATTAAATCAGTTAAGAAACAAGTGTAAAATAACTGCTGATTGATTTAATCATGATGTGCTGTTTTTTGGGACATTTATCAAGTTGGTTGGCTGGTAGTGTTGGCTGACCAGCTTCATGGAACTCTGAGCTGCTGGAACTTGGAATTTGAACGTGGATGTTATTTCTTCCAGTTTTTCCTAAATTTCCACCCTTTTTGGAGGATTTTACTACTTGGAATGTTTTAATGAACCCCTAATCGCTGAGTAAAAAAAAAAAAAGAAGTGATTTTGATTTCTTTGTAGAAGTCTTTTAAAAAAGTTTTTTTTTGAGGATTTTCCAAGCTTGTGTAAAAATGGATGGTGGTATAGAGAAGGAATGCAGCGCCTTGGGAGGACTCTTCCAGCTCATCATGAACGACATGAAGGTAAAAATCTATTTACATCACATTTTTAATATTTTAACACTTCATCATCTTTGTGTTGATCATGTTCAATACTTTAATTTGGATATATTTCTCACAATCAAAGTGTACATTTGGTCTGATTTAACCTTTAGATAAATTTTAAACCATTTGCAAACTATTTTTTTCTTGTTGATCCTCCCTTTGAAACATTTTATACATTTTTTCTAGATTCTCTCTTTGTAAATTCTTGAGGAATACATGTGGGTGTTTTTACAGTCAATTTGGAGGAAAATTCATTTTTGTTTTAGAATTAAAAAGTTCAAATCCGAGACCATGGTCCTCGCCCGGAAAAGGGTGGAATGCCCCCTGCGGGTCAGGGTCCTGCCTCAAGTGGAGGAGTTTAAGTATCTCGGGGTCTTGTTCACGAGTGGGAGAAGGATGGAGCGGGAGATCGACAGGCGGATCGGTGCCGCATCAGCAATAGCTAGGACGCTCTATCGGTCCGTTGTGGTGAAGAGAGAGCTGAGACGAAAACCAAAGCTCTCGATTTACAAGTCGATCTACGTTCCAACCCTCACCTATGGCCACCAGCTGTGGGTGGTGACCGAAAGAATGAGATCGCTGGTATAAGCGGCCGAAATGAGCTTCCTCCGCAGGGTGGCTGGGCTCTCACTCAGAGATCGGGTGAGGAGCTCTGCCATCCGGGAGGAGCTCGGTGTCGAGCCGGTCCTCCTCCAGGTGGAGAGGAGCCAGATGGGGTGGTTCAGGCATCTGGTCAGAATGCCCCCCGAGTGCCTCGCGGGCGAGGTGTTTTGGGCACGTCCCACCGGGAGGAGACCAAGGGGCAGACCCCGGACCCGCTGGAGAGACTATGTCTCACAGCTGGCCGGGGAACGACTTGGCATCCTTCCAGGTGAGATGGAGGATGCAGCCGGGAGAGAGAGGCCTGGGCTGCCCGTTTGAGGCAGTTGCCCCTGCAACCCGAACCCGGAACAAGCCGAAGATGACGGAACGGAACAGAATTAAAAAGTATATGGGTTCTCGCTTAGAAGTAAAGGGAGGTGATCTACCATCTAGAAGGAGCTCAGAATAGAGCCGTTCCTCTTCTGGTTCGAGAAGAGCAAGATGGGGTATCTGATTAGGATGCCTCCCCAACGCTTTGGTATTGAGTTGTTTCAGGCACATCTCACAGAGAGGAGACCCAAAGGCAGGCCCCAGACCTGCTGGAGAGAGTATGTCTCATGGGTGGACAGGGGATACTTCCGAATCCTCCTGGGTGTGCTGGAGGATGCTGCTGGGGTGAGAGAAGACTGGGTTTCCCGTCTGAGGCTGTTGCCTCCACAACCCGGTGTCCTGACGAGATCCGTGACCATTGAGATCTGCGACCTGCCATAGTTCTATTGAAATTAGGGTTAGTTTTCGGAACTCTGATCTATCAAAATCTGCAAACGATCTCGATGAGGGTGCAGATCTCGATAAAACACCGGTCCCAGATAAGCGAAGAACAATGGAACTAAATGTTTCTTCAAGTTTAAGAACAGATTATTACAAGTTATGGTTAATTGCTTAAAAAATATGATGGATTGCTAAAAAACATTCATTTTTATATCGGCAGCCATTTGTTTTGTTAAAAAAAAGTTTAGATCAGTTACATATTTCCTGTCCAAACCAACTAAATTCCATTCATTTTCTATGGAAATATTCTTATTGCTTCATTCCACAACCACACTCTGAAATTATGATCTATGTTGAAATGTTCTTCTACATTATGACTTTCATAATCAAACTGAGTCATGGGGTGAAGAAAGTAGAACAATACACTTCCATAGTTGATGAAACTGTTAGGGTAGGCTTAAAATAAGTGTTTACTTCTGCCTAAAGCCCTCTCAGTCTTATTCATGTTTTTCCCTTTGATTTCTTTAAGATGCTTTGTTGAAGAAATTGAATTGATTGATCGACTGAGAGAATAACTAAGTAAAAAAGAAAATCTAAAATATACTATCTCAGAAATGGATTAGCATTCCCCAAAGAACCTTTGGACTTTGAAATGTTTGCATATAAATAGCCGAACATGGAGTATCTGATGATGGTGGTGGTGATGCTGATTGGCTAATGACTGAGCTGTGGTTCAAATTGGAAGTGGGCCATGTGAGAGGGTAAGAGAGGTTGAAGGGGGTGGTTTTCACCAGCTGTGTGCTCTTTGAAGTTTGTCAAACAGGCTGCCCTTTGCTGCCTATCGGGGTTGCCCTGCTCAGATGTTCATGGTTAGCAGGAGTTTCTAAGTTGTATTTCTCCCCCTTTTCTCTGAAAGACTGATGCTCTTAGAAGCTTTTTCTGTGCAGAATTACTCTGATGGATATAAACACGACTGACTCTTAGTAGCTTATATTTTGCCAGATAAAGGTCCTGGCATCTGTGCATGTGAAGAACACGTGGCTGAATGATGGCAAACATTTAGATAAATCCAAGATGGAAATTGGTAAACGGTGATAAGCGGCTTGCATGGACTTCAGCCCACAGGCACACCAGGGCTTTCAGAGTTTATAGCCATTCTTATGTAACTTGTTTCAAATCTGCTTCATGTCGCTGGAGCAAAGCTGAGTCTGGTTTGATAATCAGTTATCCGAGCTGCTTTTTCATGAAGAATAACATCATTTGAATTTTTTTGTTAAACTCAACAGGAAGTTTTGGTGTAACCCCTGGATATTGATTAAAAAAAGCTAATGCTACAGATAACTGCTAATTACTACTTTTGGTTAAAACCGATGAGACGTGTTTGGGTTCTTGGCTATTAGCTTCATTGTCTTAAAAATTCTAACTAACTGAGCTGTTTTTTTTTTTTTTTTTTGCTAAAATGTTCATTATTGAACAGACTACAGAGCTTATTGACCTGCTGTCTAAAAAACAGTGTGTACTGCATTACAGTCAAGATAATGCACTGGTTGTGTAATTAGAAACTACTACAGGAGGGTCCTCTTATTCCACATGACCTCACCGCCAATACACTGAGAACATTTCTTTCTTTTTCTAAACGAATGTGCTGGTGGGATTCCAACAAGCTCACAAGTTAAGATTGGAATTGTACTCATCCACAAATTCATTTAATTACTACAAATCAAATGGAAACCAATCAAAATGGAAGCAACGTTTTGATTAATAGTGTCAGAAACACATCAAAAGAAAAGAAGACAGACTTTCTGACATGTATTAAAAGCTAACTTGATGACAACAATTTGTCTGTTAGTATTAATTAAAAGATTCCTTCCTGTTTGAGTGGTTTCCATTTGAGTGGACTCATGAGTGCAAACTGTTAAAAAACCGTATATGACGTATAAAAGACCTCTCTGTTCACGCTGGACTACATGCCCTTTTTTTTTTTTTTAACAACATAAGCAAAGGCATACTGACATAAAAAATAATGCACGTTTTTAGATTGACTGATTAAGAAAAATGAGATTATTGACGGTTATCGACAACCCTCACATCCCTGTTGTTTTAAGCAACAACATAAAAGAATTTCCAATTCCAGCATTTTTTGCGATCGACACAGGATTCAGTGTCTGACGCAAGCGTCAAGCAAGTTGCCAGAAAAATGCACACTCCTGGCTTTAGCCTAGTTGGTCTCCATCTTTATACTTTACTGACAAGGTACCGTTCTCAGCTTTTTGAATCTGTTGTACTTACACCGGTAGCCTAAACGATCTAACCACTCTGCGTATTTGGTCGTGTTACCTGACTAATTCATAAAGTTTTCCCCGAGCATATCAGCAACAATATCCCCCCATCCTTATTTCACTAATCCCAGTGTTAATACAACATGTACATGAATGTGGAGAATTGTATGATTTGTAACTACATGGTAGTTTCCTCCGGAGCACTGCTGGTGAGCACCAGAAATGTTCAGTAAGGCTGTTCCATGTGTGGGCTGTTCGGATTGCCAAACATACGAATCACCATGCTGACTAAGTCTTCTGAAGTACCAGGATGTTGTGTAATGGTGAAATTTAGTCAAACCAAAATATTTTTTATGCATTATCTGGCCATATAAATACTCTCCTTTTTCTTTCATGTTGCACATTTTTGGCAAAACAGACCCTATTCCCATCTAACACGAGGATCCCGTTGCCGTGGTGATAAACTGTAAACCATCTGGGATGCCGCAGGTTAAAGGATTCCTTGGGGGAGAAAATAAATGGGGTGTTTCCCATTTCCAAAAGCTAAAGCATTTTTATGTGACGTGATGAAACTTGCAGACAGCCCACTGGCAAGAACAGTGAGTCATTTCTGTTGTCAGGTAACAAGCTAAAGCAAGGATTTTCTGTTTAACGAGTTGTGTGTGGCATTCGGCGCTATGTATCATAACATCCTGGTATTTTACCAACATGGAACCGAACCAATAGGGACACTCCTGCCATCTGCTGCACATGCATGCAGAAGTCATGTCTAATTAAGTAGAGAGCTGCTTTTCAGATAAAAGTCTCCTTGAGGCATCAAAACATTGACAGTAAAGAGGTCACACCCTTAAATGTGCCCGCAGACATGAAAGCACAAAGTCTTGTGGGTCATTCTGGTAGTTTTATTATTATTTAAACCAAATTTTAGAGAAACTTTAACAAGGTGTACACTTCACACAGAACCAGGAGGAGGACATTACTTAAAAAAACTCAATTCAGGCTGTTGTTAAAATCTGCTTCTGAGGTCAAGATTTCCCCTTTTTTAGTCAATCTTTAGTCATTTATCCAGACCCAGTGGTTCAAACTCACCAAAACTTGGACATGGACACAAACACAAAAGTTGTGTTGCTGCAACGGAGATGAAGAGGAAACAGTGGAATTCCATCATTACTAAATTAAAGGAGCAGCAAATTTTTGAAGGACGAGTGCTTCTCTTTGGCAATTTTTGTTATGAATACATTTTGTCCTGTAATTAGCTTGTATGTACGTAGGTTAGACGTTGAAAATCGGTTGTGCTTTCATGTCTACTGTCCTTAGACTATCTGATTACGTTGCAATTCTGTGCTAGTCACCTGTTTGGTATCTTATCTGCTCCCATCCTTTCTCTGATTGTTACTGAAGGAATAACTTCGTTCTTGGTGAGTTTCATTTGCAGATATTTAAAAATCTGAGGTTGTCTAATGTCAGGTTTAAGTGTACCTATTTTGATATGCTCATTTTGGGCCAGACGTTTGAGCTGTATATAGATGACACAGTAATTTGAAGGTTTGATGTAAAAATCCATCAAATGACGGCTTCACTGGACCTTTCAGGTTATTGATTTCAGTCACCGCCATATCAGGAGTGACATTATGAGTCATTGACCTTCCATACTCCTCCATCTTCACAGTTGCCTGACATGCTGAGTGTCGCATTGTTTAGTGTTGCATGACGTTCCTCCTTCTGCCACTACTCCCACTAGTCTTTGGAAGTTTTGCTTGCAATTTTAGCTCTTTGTTGCAATATTCTCTCCTTTATGACATATTGTTGTAATTTGATTTTTTGTATCAGTCTAAGCAAATAAAGTTGCTTGAAAGTGGAGATGCATTACATAAAAGTCAAAACTGAAACCTAATAGTGTTCAGCACATGATTTAAACATCCAAATCAGGTGCAAAAAGAGACTTATTTTGATCTTTTTAAATAAAAATGTGATTTTTCAATGAAAAACCCAGATGGTGTTTTGCCTACAAAGTTACAATCTCCAGCCTTAAAAAAGATTCACCATCACTGGAAAAGTTTCCATGTGAAAATTCCTGATCAGAACAGTAAGACTTATCACTCCAATCAGGAACAGAGATTGGATTGCACAGTCACCCTATATGCACAGATTTTTTTTTGTCACCACACTAAAAAATTTCCTCTGCTTCAAAGGGAATGAATTCCTCAGACTTCTGTGTGAATTTACTAGGAAACAATGAAAATTCCCTGCTGTCAAGAGTCCAAACGTCTTCTGGGTTAAACGGTCAGCTGTCCTTGTTAGCTCACAGCTAAAGGAAATACCAGACAGCCTGTATTTGACCTTCTCTCTCCATCCAGAGTTTGCTTTCAAGTGTGTGGCCATAGGTTTACATACCAACGGTGTGTGTATTATTTGTCCTGCGTGGTGTACTGAAGGTGAAGTATAATGGTGCCAGCAGCTGAGGTGTGGGTGGAATAATAATGCTGTTCAACGCTTTCTTGCATCCACACATACACACATTTTAAGCAATATGTTAATTCAATTGACATATTTATTGCTGTGTCATCTTATACAGACTATATGTGTGTATAGAAAACAATATACGGATGATTCCACAGAAACTTCCTTCGCTAACCATAAATTTTTATTACTTATGCAAACCTGTATGCGGGGAATGATAGTTTTTTTGGGAGTGGTTGATTGCAGAGAAGACTCATACCTGACAGGAAAATAAGCAACCTCAGGTAACTGTGGGTGTGGACACAAAATTCTCACATTGAAATGCCCACACTCCAAACCACAGAAAGGTGTGTTATTTCTTCTCCTTTCGGCATTTCCCATAAGGGGTCGCCACAGCAAGTCAGTTTCTACCATCTAATCCTATCTCCTGCATCCTCTTTGGTCACACCAACTATCTCAATGTCCTCCTTCCCTGTTGTTGAAGGTGTGCTAGTTAAGATGTGTTTTTCTAACACAAGACGAGGACATGAATGTGAGAAATGTTTGAGAGAAAGCAAAACAAAAACAGGCAAGAGGGAGGGATTAGTTCAATCAAAACAGAAAGAGGGAGGGTGATTGAATTTATCCGTCATAATTATCCTCAATGTCCTAACTTTCGACATCATATTTATTTATATCTAGCAATAGATACCAAACACAAGACGTGTTTAAAATCTAATGTGCGTAATATTTCAATGAGAGGGCAAGAGGTGGTGTTAAAAAAAGAAGATACTGTACTCCGGTGTGTTAAAGTGCTGCTATTCAAAACATTTTCAGTTTCACCACCACTCTTAAATCTAATGAAACCTTGAACTGAGAGGTTTATTTTGAGCAGGTCCTTCAGATATGCTGGAATTTTTCTTTGTATTCCCAATGATTTTACTGTTGCGTCTCGCTTCTATATTGGGATGTACCAGTTGATTTTTAGCATCCCTTTCAGTAAGTGCATAGCACCATAAAAAGTTACTCTATTTCTCAAAAATGGAAGAAAACAAACTGTTTCCTCCATTCTGGAATCAGAAAAAAAAAAAACTTCATACAAAGCACTTTAGCTTCATCTTGAGCTATTATTTGACTTGTCTGACTCAACTTGATATGCTAACACAAACATGTGTGGATCAGACGGAAAAACATGTTGGTTGATGAAGAAGTCCTTTTTATTTCACTATTTTCTGTTAATGAAAGATGTGTTTCCATTTCACAGCTGGATGACAGATTTTAGATCAAGAGACTAAGTTTTAAAAGAAAGAAATTGACATGAATCAACACGCTGAAAAGGTGGAGTTGATGAGGTTTTATGGATAAGTGCAGCTACGGAGAGGACAGGCAGGGATTGGCCTCAAGACAAGCTCATACCACATAATCCACCCTTATTTAATTTGCTTTTTAATTCAACACAAATTGTACAGTCTTTGGATTGTGAGTAAAACAAAGCTATTATACCAATAATATTTTATTTTGAGAGACATCATTTTTGTCTCAGATTGGAGCCGGAGACAGTAGTTTTAAGTCATGCCAGAAAGCTTTAAAAAACGTGTAGATTTCTAGAAAAGTGCATTTTGAATTGAATGCAGACCTTCACAAGTGAAGCCAATCCAAGGCTTTCTAATCTGTGTTAAAATGCCAAAGTGAGCCAGAGAAACTAGGATAAACAAATAATATGCAAACAACAAGGAATAGAAGTCACATGTGAATCAGCTGCCATTTTCTTCCTGTTCTCCACATCAACAGAAAAGTATTCTAGCACTCAGGGATAAAGTTAATATAGATAAAATAAAGATAAAAATACAGTCACATTATATTATTTTAAGCTTGATGCAAAGAAGATGCAGAATAATTTCAAGTAGCAGCTGTTTAAAGAAAATGTTTTATTATATGCATTATTACTTAAACACCGTTGTGACTAGGGGTCATTGTGACTATTCTGTTTAGAGAGTTCACTCGGTCCGGTCCATGTATCCTGCCACCTTTCAATTTCTATTTTGAGATCAAAATTCCATAGTTGGACACTGAACCGTTTCCCGATTACCATTTGCAAACAAAGAAACTGAAAACAAATTAAAAGTTTTTTGAACAGTGTGCCTCTTGCGATGGCAGCATGTCCGTGTAGCGCTCTTCATTTTTGTTGGATTTATTTAGTTTTTTATTGGAGTGTCAAGAGATGAGCTACTTCAGCAGCGAGCAACGTTGAGTCAAAACGAACGACCTCACAGAACCTCACAGAACAGTTACCTCACCACCGGACTTTACGGTTTGTTTGTTTACTTGGATTTACTGTTAAGTTTTTAACAATTGCACTACAATTGTTAATTTAAAAAAACAAGTTTATCTTGAAATCTAAAAGGCAAGTCATACGACTGTTTTGCAATTTCCAAATTTTTTTTTTTTTGGTAATACATTTGAATTGTGAATGGGCACACAACAGCATCATTTTGTAATTGCAAACTTGAACTTACTGGCAGAACAATGATCAGAAGCATATTTACTTTGTAACAAGTGTGACAAATATCTTGGATTTGCTTTTTAAACTTTTAACTTGGCGTCAGGTTAGCTGACTAGCAACCATGAGCCAGGCATCCTTCTCTGCTGCTGCAGTTAGCGTAAATAACCTCTAGAAGATCAAACGGTTCGGTCAAAAATAGGAGGAGTTTATTGTCACAGCTTCAACGCAGCTTGCTCTGTTCATCTTGTACACATAGAAAATGACAAGCGTAAATTGGAAATAAAAGCGCCAACGGAAATTGAATTTGTTTATAGTAGTCGTACAAGAAAAAAAACCCAAATGAACCATATTAGAGGTGTTGACAATAATTTAGATACTAAAACTGGTATGAAAGTGCACAGGACTGTGGTTAAGAAATGGAAAATACTTGAGGGTTTTCCATCTGCTCTAGTTGATGAAGAAAATAAATATTCAAATCATTTATAACTGCACAAAGGGCTGAAATAAAATAGCTTTGTAAGAAAATGGGAAACTAATTAATCTTTAACTTATGAGGCTGGTTCCACAAGCATGTCTCAATGTTCGTCCTCTGTAGCTCCGTAATTAAAAAGGAAGTGGAGGGAGTTGTACACTATAAAATAGATTTTCATCCTACTTTGCATACCCTAGCTTGCACAGTTTGTAAAGCAAATGTCTTCCTGCTGGGTCCAAACACATCCAACATCATTTTAGGAATCCATACGGTGAGGCAGCAATCTGAGGAGATCAAAATATCAAGGTTAGACATGGTTGATCAGAAGTGTTATCATTCACGAAGCCAGAGCAATAACCTCCATCTTCTGGTAAAACTAATCATAGTGTGACATCTGTGTTTACATTTCTATTTCATCCATAGAAATTCACAGATAATTTCTCAATCATTGTTACTTTTTCGGAGCTAGTCCACTGCACGCTGCTTTGACCTAATGGAGTAATTGAGTTTTACAAAATGTTGCTTTTAGCTTGTATTCTGACTTAGATAACATCTTTAAATGTTCACCCACGTACATAACGCGTATTTCTCACTTCCAGTGTGACTTATTGCAAATAATCTGACGTCAGGGAACAAGCTTGCAGCCTAGGCAGAGATGTATGGACTTCCCTTAGCCTGGTCCCCATTCCCATTGGAATACCAATAAGCTCCTAGACTGGCCCTGAGGACATAGTTATTTCAGCAAGTTTGTGGTTTAGGTTCAAAGCCTTTTCTTTATCAGGACATGTCCAGACCACATCGGCAAGAGGCCATCCTAATCAGATCCCCATCAGTCTCCTCTCAATCTGGAGATGCGGCAGCTCTACTCTGAGCCCCTAATGAAGGAAAAGCCTGTCACACCCCATGCTCGGAAAGCTTGTTTCAGCACCTTGTGTTCGTGATCTGGTTCTGTCGGTCACCACCCACGGCTGCAAACCATTGTTGAGGGTAAGAATTGAGATCGAAGAGTCAGGCTCATCGCTCCTTAATCTGATTGGAGATGACTAGACATCCTTGAGTAAGAACCTCAAAGCCAACTTCAAGATGTCTGGGGTTGTGGAACTAGTGTGTGGAAGGTTAGACTGTCTAGACGTACAAAAGGCGTACAAATTGCAAACAATGTGAGGCGTTTTACAGACAAACAATAAAAGCATTTTTTTCTTTAGTTCTGCTTTTAGGCCGTATTTGTGTGTGATAAATGTAGAAACAATACAAAGAAAAAACAGTCTATAACATTAAGGTGAATTTTTATGGTTCTGTATGACATAACAATGTTGACATTATCATTGCACTGAGTTTGCACAATGATTGGAATGTTTGCTCACTTTAAAGAAGCAGTATTGACATTTCAACTAATCTTATTATGTATGCTGTATTTCTGTCAACAGAAAAGCATTTTCTTTTTTTTTCATTGTCCACTGTTCGGACGGGTTTCGATAGTCAGTCTAAAATCCTGAGTGAATACTACTGAACCAAACAGACTTCTTCTTTTCGTTTGTCTTTATCATGACGCAACATTCAGAAGGTCTTTGGCTAGCTGAGGAATTTGCCAGCTTAGGTTTTTATCTCTCAGCCTCTTGCAAACCTGTCTGATGATAGAAGGTTGTTGGGTGTCATGCTTTCTGACTCCGCCGTGGGGAGGAATACAAATGACAAAGCTCTTGTTATGTCCTCATCGGCCCCACTGAGGGCTTCTTGGCTTCGGTTTATACAAAAAAAAATTTTAGCGTGAAAGTCAGCTGAGGATGACGGCGGGTAAACTATTAAGTACATGCATATTTACATACTAATTTTGGGGGAATAAATTTCATAAGATCAAACGCTGTATTAGTGAAGGCTCATATTAGGTTTCCTGTTTTGGAGATGAAGTGGACGATAACAGAGCTGGTATAATAATGTAATAAAAGAAGCAGCTCAGTTATGTAAGAAATTGGAATGTGGGATAAAAAAATATAAAGTCATTTGCTAAAGCTCTCCCTCAAGTCATTCAACAGAAACTTTAATTATCCATCTCTATTGAAAATGCATGAGAACTCTTTCTTCATGACTTTGGGTGTAACCTTATATTTCAATCCATTTGTCTAAAATGATCCAACAAATCTTTCTTCTCCACTTCTTCCAATGGGATTAACTATCATCATCATTTCTGCGGTTTTAATGTATAGAAAAAAAAGAGTCAACTGAGCAACAAATTTGTAGGTATTATTATTTTTCTTCTGACTTTATCTTTTCAACATATGAGTTTTCTTTTTATAAACCCTCTTTCTGCATTCTCTTCTCTCTCATACCAACTATCGTCATATCTTCTTTTTCTACATCCTTAACCCTCCTATTTGATCGTCCTCCAAACCTGCCTGGCAGTACCAAATTCTGCATTCCTATGAACCAGGTCTTTGTTCAAGTTTAACTTTAACTTTTGTTTTTCTGTCATACTTTATTACAATCCAGACTACAGAGATCATATTGCTGTCTATTTTAAAGGAAACATTCTTCGTGTTTTGATGAAGACTTTAGTGCCTTCATACGCTGAGAAAGATTTCAGCCCTTGTGAAAGACAACAATGCCATGCTCAAGTTACTGAATTTTTTAAATATCAAGATGCCCATCTCTAATTTTGAAACTTTTTCTTGTGCTCTTAAGTTCTAAAATGAAATACTGAGCCTCACTGTATCTTCAGCAGGTGAGTGACCGTACAGTTTGTTGTGGTGCACTCAGCAGTATGCAAACCATTGACCTGGTGTTGACTTTCTGTATCTTTACACTTTCTCTGTATCTTTTTCTTTTCTGGCCAGTCAGTTCAGTTTAGACATGACACCAAATAGGCCTTTGATCTGATATTTAAACAGCCCTAACCTCTTCCGTTTTACTCTTTGTCCTCTCTTCAAGGATACATCAATGTGGTGGCTTTTTGACCAACCTACCATGTCTGAAAAGGAGGTTTTCTTGCTCCTTAATAATTTTAGGATGACTCCAGCACTGAATTGGGATTCAGTGCTGGTTTGTCATGAAAATAAGGCCAAGTTAATACTTATTTAGTTTTAATTGTAACAATTTTGTCACAGTTTTATATTTATAATCCATTTTAAAGTGTTAAAATTTATCAAGGTTTTTATTCATTTTATAAAATGCACAACTCCATAAAAGCGTAACTGAGAGTAATTTCTTTGCCTGATTCACATGGAATTATCCTTACCTTTGGATCTAGGGATCCTGAAATGATCACTGCCTTCTATTGTTCTGTGCCTCATTCAGATAGGCTCAGATACCTCTTGATTTTATTCCCTTTACCTCGAATATTTTGTCACAACTACAGAAACATCCAATGATAATACCATCAAAATATTTTTAATAGAAATATCAAACTCTTCATATGAACTACACACCTACAGTATGAACCTGTTTGCGCAGCATGGCCACAAAGAGGGGAGGGGATGTAGAGGAGAGATGGTGGCTCAGTGGTTAGAGCGTTCGCCCGCGAACCGGAAGTCAACCAGAAGTTCGCATCCCACTGAGTGCACGTCAAGGGTCCTTGGAGAAGACACCTAACCCCTCGTTTCTCCCACCATAGGTGCCGTCATAGGTGGCAGCCTGCTGCGGTGAAATGCAGCACATAAAAATTTTCCAGTGAGGGATTAAAAATAATTTAAAAAAAAATTATTAAAGAGAGTCCAAGATTTAAACCCCACCCACTGCCCAAAAAGAAAAAAAACTCAAAACATTCTATAGTTAGTCAAAAACTCTTGATTTATTGTTTCTTTGATGATGGTTCTAGTCTTTTTTTTTAAATTACGTTTTGCCTGATTTTATTAAATCTTATTTTTTTTGGAGGCAGAAAGTACATTTATTTATAATATACTGTAGCTACTACAGTGGTTTTAAAAGAGACTAAAATTCTTGTGACGTTTATATCCAGGATCATTACAAATGATCAGAAGTTCCCGTGGGAACAGTGCCTAATTTACTTATGAGAAAAACGTGGCTTAAACAATACGCTATTGACTGTTTTGTTAGTTTCACTTTCAAATGATTTTCTGAGGAATTAGCGCCAACACATACCTGTTGCATACTTCCCATTACCCTGACACCTGATAATTTACAATGAGATATTTATCAGTAAAATGCAAGACTTTTGTGTCAAAGATAAAACCTGTTTTACACTATGATAAAAAAAATAGCTCAGAAAGTTCTACTTGACATTGTTTTATGCCTTCTTATCTGCTTAATTTACTTGAGTAACATCAACCCCTACATTCCTGATAGCAAACGCCTTGCTATGCCAATTTGGCAAATTTAAATGTTTGTATGGTTGATTTTTTTTTTTCTTAATTTTTATGCTAAAATATTTAGCATAGACCAAACGCCCATGAAACTTTCCATAAACAAGCTTAAAACTGATGGGATTGTACATAGAAAATTTTCAGAAGAATAGGATAAGTTTTACATTTTACCATATCCATGTACGTACTCTGCGTAAAGGTAAAAATTTTTCAGGTAAGAAGATATGCCAATGAAACTCTCAAGCAATCTATAGCTTGGATTACTCATACGGTGTAGTTTGTCGAATCCAAAAGTATACACACCCAGCTAGCACAGTCCTATTTGTAAGATCTGCAGATAGAACTAAAACTGTCGCCAGCCTGATCTAAAAAACATTTCCCAATCAGTCTTATACCCTTTAAAAATGTTATTGTGCCAAAAAACTAAGACATTAGTAATGCCCCCACCCCTTTCCTGAAGTTTGTTATTTAATTAAAACAACCAACTTGTTGCTTGTACAATTTAGGTGGTTAATCCAGTTGAATGTTTCGAAGCAAATTCAGGATTAGACTTGTGGAACCGAAATTGTGTGGTTTGAATGCCATCGTTCCCGAAAGGATTACACAACTTTAATGAGGTTGAACAATGTAACCCCTTTGTTGGGAATTTACTCTCCTTGTTTCCTCAGCATCCTAAGACAGAGTCTTGCTGTCAATTGAACTCCTGCAGATCATAGCAATGTGTTGTGTTTACTGAAACAGAGTATCTGAAATAGGTCATTTTTGACTGCGACAAATACTGTTGTCATGCAATGCGGCTGTGAGGCAACACCAATATATTGTGAAAACACAGTTAAATTTAAGTAATGCCTCTGATTTTGGGATATGTAATAATAAAAAAGTTTTGTAATCATTTTTGCGCTGCATCGCCACATCACAGGTGCAGAACAAAAATGGGTTCTTACCAACCCATCTTTTCTCCATGTCTTTTTTGTTTCTGTCAGGAGAGTTCTAACCTCTATAGTACGTTTTATTTGTGATTGTTTTTCAAAGTACAACTACATGCTTAGTCAACCTTGGTCAGCTAACTGCAGTTGCTCTAAAAACCAAAACGGTTGCATCTTGGCTCGTGGATTTGACTGGTATGACCAAAAATGTAATGCAGCTGCAGTGCCGGGCATAGATGATGAATTAAAGTTTTTCATAAATTCACAAAAACTGGTGCGCCAATATGCATCAGTCTTATCGTTGCTTGACTACTTCTTAGACGGTTAAACAGATTAGTGCTTACCTGATTTGACAGTAACCAAGAGATAACGCTGCATCTTAAGTAAGGTGCACTACCCATCGGTGCCATGAACGAGAGATGGTATTTGCAGATAATGCCTTGTAATTGCATTTGACTATTGCACATCCAAAGCCATGTGAAAAGCCCCGAACAGTAGATTTTAAAATAAATATATAATAATAGTAAAAAAATTAAATGCCGTTTTTTTGCGCCCACATCAGTTACATTTTTTAACCCCAAAAAATTTTATAAATAAACTTTAGCTTCAATACACACACAAAAAAAAAAATTGAAATTTTTTCAACCAAATTGCTAAAGATTTTTTTTCTGAAATTACTCGAGGAATCATTTCAACACTAATGTTGTTTTTTCCCAGCTGTTTTTGTTCCATTTAGTTTTTGTCCAGTCTGTCGACTGCTTGTTTACCAGTTGGCTACCAGCACAGGCAGATTACCAAAAAACTGGAAACTCAAGTACTGAGGGCCAAAAAGCAGGCTTTTATAACTGGCTTAACTGAACATGTTTTGTACTTATCACTGTGGTTGGCATAAATTGAATTATGATATAATTATGAGAACTTTTTATCTCTCACTCTACTTACGTGTCACCCCTCCTGATACGTTGGCACTTTGATGATTTTCACTCCAGGAAAAGAAACTATTGAAAGAATAAAACCTCATGTTTTTAAGAAGACTATAATAGAGATGTGTTCATTGTGGAAAGAATCTTAGACAACTGCCTAAAAATAGACAGATATTAAGAAAAATAGTCTTTTGTGCTACTAACTTAATAAGTGTTTGCAAAAACCATTAAAACTACCTTTTTCAATCATACTGAAAACTTTGGTTGACTTTACAGTGATTAATCCCTTGACAGATTAAATTTTTTTTCTGATTTGCTTTCTACAAGCTGCTTTCTCTTTATCATTTGCTGATACAAATCGGGCAGACTTCTCCTTTTCCTCCGTCACCCCCTCGTCTAGGAGTCTTCTTTTTGTGCCGGTCAGTGGAGTAAGTCAGGATTACCGTAGTAGGATTAGACACTGATAGTAGGTGACTACACACAGACTCAAGTAACTGTATACCTGGCTATGTTGACTGGTTGACCTAACAGATAGGATAACAGCTCTGTATGGCTTCCATACATGGTGAGCTCAAGCTCTCTGAATGGTTTACTGTGTCAGCTTCAGTGAAGCATGAAGACCATTTCCATTCAACTTGACAGAGCTTCAAGCGGGACACGAAGGGAGTCTTGAGTTATGGTGTCTTTTGTAAGGACACATGGACATCTCGGTCTCCTAAGCTGGTCAATGATGAAGATGTTTCTCAAAACACTAATATATAGAAAAGTATTTTTTCTAAAGAGCTAAAATTAGAACTGGAAAACGTTTTGTAACAAAAATATCTACCGGTAAATATCTTTCAAATCCAACTATGTATGTAACGGAAAGCTTAAACTAACTCATGGTAATTCTTACTTTGTCTGACTAAAATACTGAATATCACAAGTGTGGCAATAAGCCTATAGGAACGATGTTGTTAAAGCTTGTTTTGTTCATTGGTGATAAATACCCCCTTAAATTTGCTCTCTTCAGCATTTTCAAAAAACCCCAAAACTTGTATTCCTTCTTTAAGGATATTAAAATTAATGTCCTTGTGACACTTTATTGTTACTACATTCACACATTATGGTAAGAGACACCACTCCAACATAAAACTCTGTCTCCTTTGTTGCATTTTTTTTCTTGTAACAGCTGAAATGAAGGAGAGACATAAAAATAGCCGCACAGCCAGATGGGAGGAGACAGCTGTATTGTTGGCACCTGTCTGGGGAACCCACTAAAACCATCAATGACCCCTATGGGTCACTTGAACCTTATTTAGCAGCCACAGCCTTTTAAAGATCTTTGTATAAGGCCTCTGCGGACCACGATACACTGTCTCGGTTTGGCCTTTGCAACTAGGCCGGCTGCTTGACCGGCGGGCGAATATTTTGTCTGCAGCTCACTGTGACATTCCCGGCAGCGACAACACATCATGGGAGAATTTTTGGTTAAAGTGAGAAGTGGTGAGGGATTGAAAAAAGCCTTCTAAGAGTAACAGACTGAAATACAAGCAGGAGTAACATTTCTTTGTTAGCAGTCTAAAATGCCTGTTGAGAGGAATTAGTGGTGTCTAGTACACAAGAATGAATAGAATTACTTAAATGTTTTTAGTCAAGAGTGAGAGTCCCACAAATGAAGACCATTATGTTTATACTGACCTTGGGTAGGCGTATTTTCTGACAGGAGATTAAAAATGTAACTGCAGGAGTAAGACAGAAATTGTAAACAACTTCAACGTTTGTATCAAAATCAAATAATCTTGATTGAAACAGTTTTGGATGTTATGGATGAATCCTTTCACGTCAACAGCTTGTGGTATTTAGAAGAATTTGGTTTAAGGGGAAAAAAGGCAATTAGATGCAGTAAAAATATGAGAGCAAACACTGTGCAGCATTTTAGAAAAACAAAATCAACAAGATAAAGACATTCCTAAAAGTTTGAGTTTCTCCTCCCAACTATAAACTAAGTTTAAAAGATATTGTGCTTTTCCATTAAATTTATGGAGAGCCAGAAGCTTTAAAAAACAGTTTCCTTAACAATAACAAAAAGAATTTTAATGTTATGTTGGTGGGATGTAATTTTACCTAAAACATTGATAATAAACCCTTCCTCAGATGTTGGTTTTATGCACTTTTTTTTAATCATAGTTTGTTTAAAATTTAAAATCTTAGTTATTTGTTTAAAATGTAAATGTAAAAACCTTTGCAAAATACTTTCTATGGACATGTTAACATTTAACACCCCCTAAAGCATGTTCACATTTACAAATTTCTAGCGTCAAGCCAAATTATCCTGTAATAGACCAATTTTGGTCCATGCGATCTATCTTTGACACCAATGATCTACAGACAGGGATGTCCTGGGTCCATGTAGTAATTACTGGGATGGCTACATATGTTCCATCTGCAACCACGCGACATGCCTTCTTGGATGACTTAAGCTTTTGGTCTGCTATTCATTTTATTCATACCGTTGCTGCTTTTATGACTCTCTAAATTTCTATTGGTTATTCTCTAGAAGAATTCATTGAGTCACCTGTAGTATTTCATCACGCATTGCTAAATCCCTGCAGCCTCTAAACCTGTCACTCGCCTGCTGTGTGCATGTCGGGATAACTGTGAGACTGGGGCCAGCAAACAGCTTTAGAGGGGTGGAGCTAAAAGGCTAAGGGTGCTGTGTTAAATCCTCTCTGGAGTGAACTAGAAGGGACTGCTAATAGGAAGAGTGGATGGTTTTAGGAAAATGACAGTAAAATGAATGCTTGCTTTCTTACAAGGTGCTTCTATTTGTTTTTTATTCATTAAACAAACAGCTGTTGGGTCACAGATGGCCACCCAAGGTCAAAGACTGCGGCACAAAAATGCCTTTCATTACATAATCTACCGCTGTAACAAATTGCAGACATGAGAACAGCTTTTACCCCCTGCAAGCAAAAATAACATTATTCAGGGATATTTTAATATCTGAATGACAGGATATTAAAACCAGGGCTTGCTGTTCTAAAGCTTATACTCAATCACCTTGAGGGGATAAAAAGGATGAACGCTCACTCTAATGATTATTTCACTTCCAATGGTATTTATTTTATTTTAGGCTTCCTTGTTCCATCTACAGTGGCCATCAAAGACAATGAAAACAACATTAGAATCCCGAAGGAAGCGTCAGATGTGGTGATAAAGAAGGGTAAAAAATAAGACAGAAAGGTGTCCAAACTAAAATTTGTTCTCTATAATGGTGGAGAATTTTTCCTGCCAAAATAATGTACTGCCTCATCATCTTCTGCTTGTCTTAGGTCAGACTGCCTGGGCAGCAGCCTAAGCAAAAAAGGCCAGACTTTTCTCTCTGTTTCCAGCTGAACAGGGAGGTTCCTAAGGTGTGCCAGGCTTATCTCTCCATCACTTCATGCAGCTTCTCGCATTGTGTTGATTGCACTTGTCTTCTTTTTTTTCTGAAGAAAGAGATTGAGACCAATCAACACAAAGTTGTGTGTGCCGATCATTTATTCTTTCATGATGATTTGCATCTAAGTGAAATTGGTTTGTTTATGTGATGACTTTAGAACATCTACCAATTGCAACTATAAAATTACTGAATCTTTGAGGTCTAAAATTATGTTATCAAGATCAAAAGAATTGTAATTTTACTTTGTTACTGAGTCAGTTTCCCTTAGTTTCACCATACCGTATTTCATTTGGAAGCAACTTTGATTTCTACCATTCTTACAAATAAAACAAGGTGAAATAACACTGTTTAAATCCAACCCATTTAAAAAATGTGTTTCCTAGTGATCACAGTCAATGACCCCCTCTTCTTTTTTATTTATTTTATCATTTTGCCTGTGTCCTCACTGGTTGAGGTAACACACTGTTTGTGAACTTTGTTCAGTTCATGGTTCATTAATGAAGAGTCTTGCTGGGTTTAATGTACATTGCAACACATCGTTCTGGAGGACAACGACCCAAAAGAGGTGACCACTTTCAGAGCCCAGCAAACTGACCTCCAGCAGGCCACATGTACAGGCTTTTATTAAAACTGTCTGAAACCGTCTCTTTAAGGATAATGTGAGGCTCTGACATGGAAAAGCTGAACTCATATCTCAACACTGTGCAGCACAGTTTAGATTTATTTTAGAACAGGATTGGCAAATTTTCCATCAGGGAAGGATAACTTCTGTTCTAAATCCAGAGAACAAACTGGATCCTCTGGTCTTAATGTGAAACAAGAGTTTATATGGAGACATTTAATAGGCTCTATAGAGCCTACCCCGAGGAAGAACTATTGCCTCCTAACATCTTTCAGAGTAACCTCTTTGTCAAGCGGTTCATAATGGTTTGAACCGGCATATGCCAGTTACTACTCCGTGGACTTTCATGTCTTAGAAAACAACGTGAAACTTGCTCTTCTATTGCTTAATAGGGGAAAGCATCTGATTTGACTTCATCAAAGCAAAACATTCCGAATTAAAAATCTCTTTGAAAATGTAACAAAATGTCCCATATCTGATTGGAAGATGTTTTCGACAGCTTTGTTGTTTCCTTTTTGTTCTTAATACCTTAACCTATTGAGTTTAAAAAAAAAATTGATCAGAGCTATGATTTTAGTCAGATAGCATCTCTCCTTTAATCTTTATCAGTCTGTGAACTCATCTACTCCTCTCCAAGTGAACTGGATGTTCCAATAAAACAAACACTAATAAAAGCTGTATTACTTGCATGCGCTAGTTTTTAAGATGCTGGTCAGATTTTACGTTTGGCAACAATTATGTTCACTTACATTATTTTTAACGCCATCATTATGTTCCTCAATAATGTTACACATTGTTCATGCCGCCTTTTTTGTTTTAGGACTACTAGTATTGAGGTCTGCCTGTTTTTATTTATTTTTTTACTTTTGTGTAATTGCCAAATGTCTTTTGTTTCCAAAAGCATTTGTCTTATTTCTTCTTTTTTAAAATCTAACAATTGGAAAGAGTTTGTTTTCTTGCTCCATGACCTCATGCACATCCAAGGACTGTCTGTTTGCAAAAGATTCATTTTTTTTTTTTAGAAGCCTGTTTTTTGCCTTAAAAAATCTGACAATTTTGGATCATTATTACAAGCTACACATGTAAAAAAAAAAAAAAAAGCATGTAAATACAAACAATACAAAAATGCATTCAAATTTTTTTTTTGCAAATTGTGCTCAATAAACATTCCACAAATTTTCATTTTTTTAATATGTTTCATTTATTTATATAATGTAACAATTGGTCGGTAATTAGCCAGATCTTTAAAGACACACATCCTTGAAAACAAACAACACAAAGAGTAGGTGGATTCCTAAAATTAGATTAATTAGTACATTAGTAGTTTTTTAAGGGCTAAATGGTTATTTAGCATAAATTTTTAACAGCAACGGATTGTTGACCATCTGGATGTTTTGTTGTTTCATTCCCTTAGCAGCTAAGGCTTGACTAAGGCTCAGCCAGAAAACAATAAAGATGCTCTTACAGTATATGGCCATTCAGACAATGCTTGTATCTAAAGTGTTGCAGTGTGATCCTTTTGTTCTTATTCTCCAATTTTATTAAATTGGTGGTGTTGAGTTGAACCATTGTGTAATGTATGATATCGGCAGTTGTTTTTTTACAACTTAACAGTTCAGAGCAAATGAGATAACACAGTCTATCAAAACATCTTCAAGTCTGTGGGTGAAAGTTTAAGTTGGAAATTCCTCAGATGAGACTGATAATTGAGCTCTGACCTGAAATAACTTTATCTGCCATTTGGTGATGAATGAATTGAACAGATCTTGACTAAATTGATTGAGACGTTCCTTTTTTTCTTTCAGGCTAGTTATCCTATCTGGGAGGATTTTGCAACCAAAGGAGCAAAGCTACAATCACAGCTCAGGTAAGAAAATCTAACTCAGATTATGGATATATATATATACATATATATATACATATATATATATATGTATATATATGTATATGTATGTATATGTATATATATATATATTCACACACCTGGTCCAGGTGTGTGAAGACTCTGTTGAGCCGGTATGTATATATATATATATAGAGAGAGAGAGAGAGAGCGGTTTTCATTGCTGAAAAACCACCTAAAGATAGCCTAGAATGAAGCCCAAGTCCATGTAAAAACTCAGATGTAATTTTTTCTCCTCTCTTAAGCAGCATCAAATTTGCTCTAAAACTATATTTGGCTCATGCGTATCCCGTAAACCAACAGCTGAAGAGCTACCAGAATCAGATATACACAGTTTGGATTGATTAAACGGTAGAGGCTCCAAATACTCGGGTCACATTCTTCAAAGGTTTTTCTACGGAAAATCTTTCAGCTTGCTTGATAAACCAGGCATATCTCGAAGCTTTTCATTATGTAATCACTTTGGTTTGTGTATGAAAGACTGACCCTATTTTGGGTGTGGTTCTGTTTGGTCATGCCAGCAATGTGGGTTTCTTTGGTCCTTTGCTCAGATTCACTTTGTACTGCTACGATGCCCGATGCCAAAGTCAGCCGAAATATTCAGACTTTGCTGTGGATTGGTTTTGGACAGTTTCAAAGACTCTGATGTCAGTGATATTTTTTACATTAAGATTTTTGTTTGTCCTTTACTATAAAATGTGTTAAATCCTAATATATTTCACTTAAATTTGTTCGGTCCCTTTTACCGCCTTTCAAACAGTGCAAAGTTAGCTTAGCAGAAAAGAGCAAAATATTCCTTTTCCCTGAAGACCATTTTACTTCAATAAGCATCACTGTTGCTAGTCACAGTCTATTAGCACTGCCATTCAGCCAGTCACACACATGGATTTAAGGGATGCGTACCGCTTATACCTCTCTGATATTTATTCAAAAATGTTAGTTATTGGGATTTTTTTTTTAACAAGTTTTAACCTCAGTGGTGTTTTGTCCTGTAAATCACCACAAAAATCCAACTGACAGTGTAATTGGTATTAGTATGGTGTTTTTAAAAATAGATTTATATACAGTTTATTGTTAATAAATTCCAAGAAAAAATAACCTATTTGACATCTAATTCAAGCGATTCAAGACTTTTCTTTGGAGACTGTCATAGGAGTGTCAATCGCTACTGTTCTCATTCAAATGAGCTGTTGAAATTTCTGACCAGTTCTGACTTTCTACTGAGTCTCCTTGGATTCAGGTTTATACAAAGTGGGATGATATATAATTTTGTGCCCATTGTTGTTTACCTTGTGGGAGGCGAGCCCCGGCTTCTGATCAAATTTAAATATGCCACAAAAATAGGAGGGGCCAATAGATCCAAAGAAGTATGGCCAAGTTTAAAGTATTGAGTGGGATGATCGGGTGGGGGTGTGGTCAGTGCTGTGGACAGCGACAGCTAGCATAATTTGAAACATGAAGAGTACCAGAGTGACGTTGACTTTCTTTTTCTTTTTTGAGGTGAAGGATTTTTTTTGTCTCCTTCACATGAGGTTGAGGAATGTTCCTGATAGAGGCTCATTTTGCTCAAAATAGGTTTTGTTTCAGAATCAGAAATACTGTATTAATCCCCGAGGAGAAATTCCTTTTGTTACAGCACAATTTCCGACCAAGGAGAGCAGTAGGAAAATTAGAGTAATAATGTGATACTAAAGCAAAATGTACAAAAAAGTACAACAATAATTAAAATGAAGGAAGTATACAAAAAATGATCCAAAATAATAAGCAAGTGTACCGAGTTAAAAAATATACAAAACTATTATTATAACTACTATAATCAGTGTAAACAGGGTTGTGCATTGTGTGTTGTGCCCATGAGACATTTACAGTTCAGAATTGAACAATTTAATGCTGACAGGGAGGAATGACTTCCTGTGTCTCTCAGTGGTGCAACGTGGAAGTTGGAGTCTCCTGCTGAAAGAACTCTATTCAATCTGACTGTGGAGAAGATGGAAGGTGAAGTCCAGAATGGTCTTTATTTTGGACAGCATCCTGCTCTCAGACACAGCTGTCAAAGATTCCATTTCATCTCTTACAACCAGCCTTCCTGATGATTTTGTTGAGCATGTTGGTGTCCCTGGCCCTCAGACTGCTGCCCCAGCAAACAACAGCATACATGATGGCACTGGCCACCCCAAAGTCATAGAAAATCCTCAGCATTGTCCTTCAGGTGTTGAAGGACGTCAGCTGCCTCAAGAAATAGAGACAACTTTGGCCCTCTTGTAGATTGAGTCCATGTGTTTGCTCCAGTCCAGTTTCTTATCAAAGTACACCTCAACCACTTCCACATTGGCCCCTCTGATATTGATAGGAGTCATCGGGTCCTTGTTCCTCCTTAGGTCCACCACCAGTTCTTTTGTTTTTGTCACCTTGAGCAGTAGGTTGTTCTGCTTGGTCCATGTGTTGTTCACCACCGTCCTGTACTCATTCTCATCCCCACCTGTTATGCCTTTAACCACTGCAGAGTCACCAGATAATTTATGAAGATGGCAGGTCTCTGTGCAGGGATTGATTTCCGTGGTGTAGAGGGTGAGTAAGAGGGGAAAGAGAACAGTGCCCCATGGAGCCCCGGTGTTGCTGGTCAGTCTGTCCGACACGCAGGTCTGTAGACGTACATACTGCAGTCTGCCAGGACACCAATGGGGCATGTACCTGCATCGCTGCTAGCTTCTCAGCCAGCCGAGCCGGCCTAATGGTGTCAAAAGCACTGGGGAAATAAAAAAACATGATTCTTACAGTGTTGGCCTACTGGTCCAGGTGTGTGAAGACTCTGTTGAGCCGGTAAACGATGACGCTCTCCACTATGAGGCAGGGCTGGTAGGCAAACTGGAGGGGTCTAGAAGTGGTTGCATCAGGGGTCAGGGCTGCTGCGGGATGAGTCTTCATGACTCATCAGGGTCTTCATGACGTGTGATGAAGACCCTTTTGGTCATTGAAAGGCAGCATTTTGTGAAACAGGGTCACGTTAGTGGCATCAAAGTAAATAAAGTTTAACCTACAACAATTCTTAAAAAAATATAACAAAACTAAATCTGAAATGGCTAAATAATTTAAGTAAACATTTTCAACAGTTATGCTAAATAATATAACCGCTAATGTACTAGTTGCAAAATCTGGATGTTTAAACATGTTTCTAAATACTTGTTTGTAAAGACAAAATACCCTGATATTGTTTTTAATTGAATTTTTTAATTCACCACGTGACTCTTCTGATTACAAGAAGAGTTTTACATTAAGTAGTTCAATATAACAATTGAACCTCAAAATAGTTTCCTTTTCTAATTAGTCTTTTCTTTCTTTTTTTATTTTTTAGAGGGTAGAGGTTTCATTCTTTATTAGAGTCAAATCTTTGGTCTTGTTATGAAACAGAATTTCCATTGAGGTCAGACTGACACACACAGACAGTCATTACCCCTGAAAATTTTAGATCAGGTGACACTACAGTGTGTGTGTATGTGTGTGTGTGAGTATATATGTGTGTGTATGTGTGTGTGTGTCTGTGCGTGTGTTATAGAAAGCTTGACTTGTAAGAGACACACAGACAAAAGGGCTATTGATGAAGATGATGTGTGTCTCAGAAGGTCTCCAGTTGCACAGCCATGACAGCCTTTGAAGGTGAAAACCGCCTCATGTAGCTCCACCAATCCTGGTTAAACCAAGTGAAAACTTGCCTGTTAGGTGTTTCCCACATTGTTCTGTTTTTTTTTTTGGTCTTTGTCTGACTTTTACTTCCAAGCAAAGTAAGGTGATGTAAATTTATAGCAACTGGAAAACGAGTCCCCATTTGAAGCCACATTTCATTTTTTTGTTTTATATGACTGAATTACGGGAAGTACGTTGGTTTTTTAAAGGTAAATTTACAAAATATTGCTTACATTGTATTTTTTTTTGTCTGATCCAGGGGAAGGTTTGACTTCATCAGAGTAACTTAATAGTCATGTGTGTCCAAAAACTGGTTCACATGATCAGGATCACCACTGTTCAGCCTAACTCACTCAGAGATAGAATGAGGAGCTCTGCCATCCAGGACGAGCTCGGAGTAGAGCCATTGCTCCTCCGGGTCGAGAGAAGCCAGATGGGATGGTTTGGGCATCTGGTTAGGATACTTCCCAAGCACCTCGCTGGTGAGATGTTTCAGTCACGCTCCACCAGGAGGAGACCCAGAGGTAGCGCTGGACCTGCTGGACAGACTATGTCTTGCAGCTGGCCGGGGAACACCTCGGGATCCTTCCAGGTGAGCTGGAGGATGCAGCCTGGGGAGAGTTGCCCCTGGAAGACAACGGCTCATCACTGCTGCTTTTAGTGGTAGAAAATTAAGCAGAACAAGTTCATTTTAAAGCTGAAAATACGCCAAAAACAAGAATCCAGTTTATTCTGCATTCACTGAAGTGTGGGGCACATCAGCTGATTCCAGTATTTCACGCCATTCTTAATGAGACTTAACACTGTGCTCTTTTGAACGCTTCTTTTTCATGGCATTTTACATCATAGAAAAAGTAGTTTTTAAGAGAGTCTTGAATCCCAGCTTTGAGCTTTTTTATTGTCAACCAAGAAGTTTTTCTAGTTCTTTCTGGGCTAACATGACATTACGAAGGCATTTTATTTGCTTCTTTTAGTTGCCATGTTTGTGCGCAGCAACGTGTTCAAAATTTGACACAGCGTTTTATTTTGACAACACTCATGCACTCATGTCCAGTTATGGACAACCCTGGTTATACAAATGTCAGTGGTAAAATATTTTTATCAATATTAAATTGACAAATTTATTTTTCTGTTCTAATAACAATATTAACACAATTGACCTGTAGAAATGGATACACTGTGCAAATGACTTTTTGAATTCTTTTGGGGGTTACGTTTGGTAAAAAGGATTTATTTCAGTTATTGGAGACAACTTTAGGTTTTAGAGACGGGGATGATGTGTGTTATGATGTAAAATCTGGAATGCAGCAGAAAAGGGCTGGAAAGGCTTTTAGCTACATTTAGTTACAGTAACAACAAAACCACTCTATTTGGTTTTCTTTCCAAAAATAGACATTTGATAAAATAAATCCAGCAAAACAAAATGCCCAAATCACTCAAATCCAGGAGTAATGTTATGCGAATGGGGCTTAAAGCTTCATAAGTGCTTGCTTGTGATAGTAAATTTATTAATATGAAGATAATTTTGTCTTGTTGTAAAATAACAGTAGATTATCTATGACATGGTTGTTATCAGGCAACGTAGGGAACAAATGATAAGTGTGGCCAAAGAGCAAACTGAATTAAGAATTCTAGTTTTCTCACTGTCTGCTTGGTTTGTGCTGGCAGCTTGTTGTATCCCTCCATTACATAAATAAAATTAAAGTTGGGCTCTGCTTTAGACATACATGGTTTCTTCTAATTTCCCAAGCTTGTTAAGACTTATGATGCACTTAAAAATATTACAAAGGTACTAAAAGGTCTTGGTATCTGTCCTGTTATGGCTACAACTTAGTATTCTTTGAGATGTAGACGTGGTGTGCTATTATATTTTTTGTTTGATCGCTGTGATAGCGGGTTGTGTTGTTCTACCAACTTGTACTCTGGATGACATATTTAGGGGTTTTATTTGTATCTCTATGTCTCAGCTTTATTTGTATCACTTGTGAACTCAATGGATTTTTAAATAAGTTTTTTTAATGTGCCATTATCTTTTCAGGACAACCATTGTGGTCACCGGAGCCTTTTTGGATGCCTTTCAGAAGGTGGCGGACATGGCAACAGGAACTAGAGGTGAGTTCAGGGCTCATCATAACCCTTACACATATTGGTTTGGAGTTTAGTTAAAAAGCAAGATAATGTTGAAAATTTGAGTTGTTTTGTTGGAATATTTTTAATGTGAGGTAGTTTATCATAGTAAAGTCCATTCATTGTGAGGGAGGAAGGAGACAGCAGCATTCATAAAGGAGATTTTAGCCCAACTGGTGTTGTTGTTTATTAAGATGGTGGTAACTCCGCACAATGCAATGCAAAGCAGAAGATAGAAGATGTTATTACATTAAACGTTTTGGCCAACTGGTAATTTCATCTGTGCATATAGATTTGGATGCAATCTGATACATGGAATAAGATTGTCAGTGCCTTTTGTGTCATTGTCATCAATTTATTACTAAAACAATAATCATTACTAGGAATTAATGTATTAAGTTATTAAATAACTTCATGTTGATTTCATCCCTAATGGTTTTTTTTTTAATTAAGTGCACTCCCTTGTTTAATCATGAATAGATTGACTGGAAACAAACCCTCTAGACCAGAGGTCATTTCAGTTCAAGCACGCTGGTTTAATAAATAACACAATTGCACATAAATAAGATTTTTTTCTTTTTGTTTATTCACATAAACAAACTTTCTTAAAGAATGATTAACAATTCGAAAGGCGGAAACAATGCAATCTTTTGGCTTTCTTAAACATGCATAAAAAAGGAAATTGTTTTTTTATTAAATTTTCCCCCTCTAAAGGAGTTTGACATTTAATCTCATCCGTCCCGTGGGCCACATTAGACTCTCCAATGAGCTAATTTTGTATTCCTCGGTTTTATATATGACAGCCATGTTCTGGAGAGGTGGAAAATATTACACAAACCATTGTGCTACTGCATGACGGGAGGTATTTTCTTTGCTTCTTTTGTTTCAGTTTTACTGTAGATTCAAAATGCTTTGGCACTTTTAGTGGTTTCTGTCTTCAATGTTTGTTTTTTTATTTCTCCAATTTTCTCTTGTTGGTCTTCTTTTGATTGTCTTGGAAAGAGTTTGTGTTCAGAATTGATTTACCCCAGATTATGATGCACGCATTTCATGTCCTTGCTTCTGACTTAAATGAAGTTGTTGCATAAGAAGGGGTGAAATGAATTACGTAATAAATTAACTGAACTTTAAAGTGTTTTTCCCTTTAAATACAAAAAGAAAAAAGTACTGTTCATAAAATATTCATATGTACAGTATGTGTAGATATATCTCTAGATGTGGATGTAGATCTACAGTATCTATATGTCTAAATGTGGATATAGATAGACAGATATAAATATATATTGTTAATGGTTAGTTAACATTTCAACTTCTATTTTATTTGAGATTAAATTTTGTGGTATTCTGACTTATCTTAAAATGTCTTAAAACATTCTCTGTTTTTCTCTTAAACCAGAGTTTCTAATCTGGTTACAGAAAATTTCTATAAGTGAGGCAACATTAGGAGTTCAACAAGATCTAGCTTGGTAAAACCCAGCCAGAGGGCAGGGCACTATATAATCTCTAACTACGTCTGTGTGGGCACAACAGCCCATTAAACTATAAAAACAGCAACTTTAGTGCCTCGGTACTGTGCACAAGCCTAATGTTTTTGTGGAATGAATGCGTAATTGTAGACATATAGTATAGATGGATTGTTTGTGATGCGAAAACATAATCACGTGCATATGAAGCATTAGTATTTGGGCCATCCATCCCAGATGCTGTCTGTAGAAAGAGGGATCTGAGTTATCAGTATGCTCGGAGCAACAGTGCCTGGTATGATTATGTAAGACATAAATCAGTTCATATTTAAAAGAAATCTATTAGGGTGTGTGTGTGTGTGTGTGTGTGTGTGTGTGTGTGTGTGTGTGTGTGTGTGTGTGTGTGTGTGTGTGTGTGTAAGCTAGATCATGACCGCTCCCCTTCACTGAACCCTCAAAAGAGCAGCTCTGTGATATTTCAGCGTTTATTTCTAAAACAGAAATGACGTGAAGCAAACAATGTCTTTGGATGTTCAGCTGTGGAATTATCTGCAGGTACTTATGAAGTTAAATGAAACACAGTAAAAAATAAGAAAGTATGCCAGCAAACTAGGAATAATAAATACTAGAGACTAATTGGAAAAGTATTTATTGGTATAACTGCTTCCTCAAGGTAGAAAAAGTCTTGATGTAGGTGTCAAAAGTGGATTTTTGGTTTCTCTTTTGTTTCACTCTGATACAGTAATGAGTAGTTAAATCTGAGAGTTCAGAAATAGTTTCACCTGATTATTAAACAATTACAAAAGAAAAATCAAATAAACTTTGATTTATTATGGGATGCCAACAGAAATCACTGAAAATAACACTAACTTCTAAATTAATAGGTTTCAGGTCTCAATTCAAGCACTCATTGGACATAGGCGGAAGAAAAATAAAACAATCCAAACAATTTTTATGTTTTGCTACTTAAGTTTAGTTCGACCCAGGACAGAACCCTTTTTGTTTTGATTAGTGTTTCGCTTTTTCCAAAAGGCTAAATCATATGGCATTTATACAGTACCTGTTGACTAAGCACATTCCACTATTATCCATGTGTTTGTTGATGTGCGTGTAGTAGGTTTTGACAGCTGTGTCCTCCTTCTTTCTGTCGAGCTCCTCCAGTCTGTCAAGTGCTGAGTGTGTGACAGAAACGTGAAAGAAAAACATTCCAGCTGACTTTTAGAATAGAAAGAAAATTAGATCAAAGGACATGACTTATTTTGTTCTAATTTTTTCTTACATGTTCAGCTTTTACATCTCATTACACCGCGTGTAAACACTTGACATTTTTTTTTTAAGCCCATTAAATCACCCCAGGGGACTCTACGTTTGTGTCAGAACCGGTCTGATGGGTCTGCTGTGTGCAGGCTCTGAGGTTGATTTCCACGGTAATGCTCATGTTCTCATCTTTCTGGGATCTGGGGAGGAAGTTGCTGTCTTTTTGAAGATTATTTAGCAGGAATGACTAACTCCCCGATACCAAGCTCCAGGGCAAATGAGTGACACTCTGTGTCAGAGTTTTTCATTGTTCAGTAACTTCAACTGTAGTTTTTCTGTGAAGGAGTCTTGTAATCACTGACTTTGTTCCCATATTATATGCTAATAAAGAATCAGGTAGTACGGTACTTAACTTAATCCATCTGGTTCAAACTGAAATGAGGGATTTCTAATCTAAAATATCCTAAGTAAATATTTAAGATTTACACACTATTCTTCAACCTGGCAGGTATTTACTGTCTAATAAAACTTCTTTGTCTCAAGTATTATGGACAGAATCATCTTTGATCAGCAGAACCAGACTGCCTTTTATGATGAGGCCTGGTTGAAGCTTTCTTTTAACTAATATATTTAAAACGAAACCTCAATGTCAATCCAACTTTAGCTTGCGGATAAAAGATTAATAAAATACTGTGTTTTCAAATACTTGGGTCCAAAGTTTTCTGATTGCAATACGTTGCCCACTGGTTCACCGAGCCAGACCCTCGGTAACTGTTGAATAAGTTAAGTAACTTGTCAGTTAACCCTTCATTAAATATCTGATTCTAAAAGTGAACTACTGTAATAGATTTGTGAAACACTTGTTATTTTAGTGAAACAGATTTTTCTTAGAGGGGCAAAACAATATCCTGCGTTAAACTGTAAATTTTAGATTTTATATACACACTCTGGTTCCCTCCTATCCTTGAAAATCATACATGTTAGGTTGATTGGCCGCTATAAAATTGCCCTAGGAATGAGTGTGTGTGTGTATAAGGTTGTTTGGCCCCGCGACAGGCTGGCGACATGTTCGGGGTATACCTTGCCTCTCGCCTTGAATCAATTGGGGTGTGCTCCAGCACCTCCTGCAATTCTGTGAGGGGTGGACAGTTCATGAGTTAAAACATTTTTATTTTATAACGAATGAAAAGAAGTTTGCTAAATAAAGCCTTTGCAGCGCTTGTTGCTAGGCTGCAGCATTTACATCATTTTTTTCTTTTTGAATAAATTTTCTCTTAATGAAGATTTCATTTTGTAAAATTGCTCTGAAACTAACTCGTTTCAGTTCTGCCTCACAGCTGCATGTTTACATGTCTGATTGCAGCCGTTTGAGTTTACAGCTAATTAAATTACAAGTGATTCAATACAGATGAAGTTAGGGCTCAAACTTGCAGCTCTGTCGGATTCATTGTTCTGTACAAAAAACTCTCTTGTATCTTTTATTTTCTTCTCTAAATACTAAAGTGCAAATCTGAAATAATTGTTGTGAAAATGTACTTGCACCTCTTAATATTTGCACTAACTGGATTAATTTAAAATGTTTAACTCCCTCAGATTGTATTGGGGAATAAAGTGATGGTTCAGTGTCAAGAAGGATGTTGGTAATAAACTTGAAGTTTGGTCATTATCAGCTGCTTTAAAAAAAAAAAGTAGTTAGTCTTTGTTTTTTCTCTGCTGATTTCACATGACCGGTTTCCCTGGCAACTGGAGAAATGTTGACGTCTTCAGCATCATGAGGCTTTGAAAGCACATGTACATGCGCGTCACAAGACAAGCAAGCGACTGAGCACCGACTAATTCTATCAGTAGTTTCCTGAGGTCAGCACTGGAATGAAAAAGGCTGATCATTTCAAACCAGTTGCTTGATCAATGCTTCGATCAATATAAAGAGAAGGAAAGGTTGAGCGTATTGGAAGTAGTTGCAGTTTTTGAGTGTTTGTGTCGTCATGGAGACCGGTCTCAGTTTCATAAGTCTACAAAAAAATGGAGTTATTCTAACATTTAGGTGATCAAGTTTCAGCTTCAGTGGTACAATTTGTCTTTCACAGTAGTGTGTCCACAGACTGGGGAGATCATATTAGGAGCACAAGTCTGTAAGTCAGAAAAGCAAAGGACTGGAAACAACCTGGGTAAAGGAAAACATATGAAATAATTCACACATGCACTCCGAGTTTTCTGAAAGGACCACATTATGAGTGGGAGGATGGGAAGCTGGAAAAAGAAGGTTAAGAAAGAAGGTCTGTTTCTGGAAAACGGAGGGAAACTACGATACTTCTAGTTTCAATATTTACATTATCTGCCGTTAACAAATTTAACAAAGCGTGGCTGTAACAGTTTGTGAATACCACCAGTTAAAAGGAGGGGGACGTCCTTATGAAGGACCGGTAGGATTTTAAAAACAGATCAATAGTTAAAAAATATTGATGATGCACATACACTTATCTTTTGATATGCCACACATTTATTAACAAAAAACTGTGACCTTTAGCATGAAAATTGATTGTACAGCAAAAACTACAACAAATATAATTTTTAAATAAGGTTAAATAATATTTTTCCATTTTTTTGCATCACTCTTTTGTCAACAGCTTTATTTTGTGGGTCTTAGAGTATTTAAATAACAACCCCAGAAACATAAAAATTAGCTAAGACAAATCCCTTAAACTTAATACGCAACAAATTGAGCAAATCATTACAAAACCACTGAGTGCAATGAGATATTTTGCAACTGTTGCAAAATACATTTGCTTTATTTTGCAACCAGGACCTTTATTCTACTTCACTCATAACTCCCAAGAAAGAAATTGACTATTTTTTGGAGTGGTTGTCTTTTTTGTGACAGAATTGTGAATATTTCTAGAAAGGTCTAATTATAAAGGAATACTGAAACAACTGTTTTATTTTATAAAATACAGTTTTAAACAAATTAGGTAATGTAAAAAAAAAAAAAACTCGGAATAAACTGGGCATTAAAAATTTTAGACTTTGTCCCAACATTTATATTTAAATAGTCTTTCAGAGTTTGGAGGCGGTACAGGCAAATATTATAAACACACCCTACCACACCTTAACAATTAATACACACCTTCTACCTGGAAATTGCGCCTTTGTTTGCATTCCTGCTCTTTATTGTATCTAGAATGGTTTATATTTGTTTCAAGGCAGATGAAACAGAAACAAGTTAGAGTCATAAGCATGGGTGCGAAAGGGTTGCAGAATAAAGGTGACAAACTGGGGAAATGAGTACATACAGTATTAAGAAAGAAAGTGGAGGGATATAGAACCAGATCAAGGTGTGAAATGTGGATCTGGTTTGGTTTGAATTGATGAAGTCTTTAAAAAAAATCAACAGATTTCTCACAAGCTAATGGAAAGGATGTAAAGGAGGAGTGATAAGGATGAGATATGTAAACTATGCCAGCCAAGTTTTGCTATGACGCCACTTCCTGCCGATTTCGAACGGTAGTTATTTTACATACTAACCATGATTCAGTTTACAGTGTCTTCCTGTTTCCTCTCCGTGCCGCTGGTGGATGCAGCTATTCAAATGACTCAAAGCGAGTCAGCGTGAACTCGCAGCATAAACTATTCAGTGCAAATCTGCCTTATCACTCTGACCACAGAAGACACAAATGCTGGGAATGTAATCAAATGACATTGAAAGATATCTTCACTATAAATCACAGTTTGTTACCAAGTAACACTTTTATTACTTTTTTGATTGTTAAAAGTGTCATCCATCACCCTAACTGTTAATTTATAGAATATTAAGAGCAACTGTTGTCTAAAGCGTTTATCATCTTGAATCATTGCTTCTTTTATGCGGAGTCAAATTACAAAAACTTTTTAATTGAAAACACTATAAATTGTCCTACATTTCAACTATTTTCTTTTTAGTGAGTTAATAGACCCTGCAATGTCATATGACTACAGGATACAGAAATAAAGAGAAGAAACCTATTGAAACATATTATAAATGTTGCACATGTTGTGTTCAAGTGAGTGTGCGTATACGACAGAGCTATCCAGACAGTAATAAATATCTGTTTGTGTAGGAACAACAAAGAGTGTGCAACAGAAATTATGGTTTCTGTTTGTTTTTCTTTCTTTCTGAGTCACAATATGTCATCTTTTGAGGACAAACAAATCTCATTACCATGGATTTATTCATGTCACACATGTAAATTTGTAATGAAATCCAGTCTAAAGGGTAGAAAGCAAACAGTTGGGAATCTTCAACAAAAGGAGAAGAGACTGGTAATTAATTAGGCTGCATCCATTCTTATACTTTATGTGACTTTAATGTTTTTGTTTTCCCCCTTTTGGTTAAAATGTTCTAGTAGAGCCATGTAACATTAAAAAAAAATTAACAACATAGTTAGGCGCTCGAAGACAGGTTTTTTCACAACCTGTACCATGCAATAGATAAAATTATTTATGTGTTCACAGTGGTGGAGAACTTTTTTTTTTTTTTAACGGCAGAAATTTCAATCAGAATCGAAAAGGCCAGATTATTTCAGTGACAGATGACGTTATGGCCTTAATTTTGTTTTTTTCCTCCAGTCAAGTAGAATTTTAAGATGTATTCATTTTTACCAATGCACAATTTTATATTTCAACACGTGGTTTCCTTAAATGCTTTTTTAGCTGCGCAGCAAAGTAAGCAATTAGTTAACTGGATAGGCTACACACACGTGGGAATGTCGTAATGTATTTGGGCAGGAAACTCTTGTGTTCATCTGTAAACACATGAAGTGGTTTAGTGTGCATTTTGTCTGTTGGAATTTTAAGAGTATGAAGCCTATTATTGTTACAATGATTTAATCTTGTTGTGAAAGAAACATTCACGTCCATGCATTGTTTCCTCATTACGCCGCTCATCCTGAGATCTGATTGGTTTCTTTTATTCTTGCACTCTGATGCAATGATGGCATGTACCAATAAAGCCTCACAAGTTTACTACAAGTGAGATGCAGAGGATTTTACTGTGTGGGTTTTAAATTAAGTTGGTTTACCTTTTGTTCTGTTACTACTTTGTGTAAGTACAGCATTGTTCAGACACTACAAAATTTGCAATATTGCAGTAATACTTTTTAACTTGAAATAAATTAAATTTTGAGAGTCAAAACTTTATCACAACAGCCAAATGTTACATCATGTTTCAAATCGGTTTTGGGATTATTTTAATCTTTAATGACTGAACAGGAGAGTAATGAGTCATCGGCAGCAGGAAAATGAGTTCATTTTCTTTTTCCAAACAGCTTAGTCCAGTACTTTGTTACGGGGGTGCCAGACTCTACCTCGGCTAGCCTAGCAGCTGAGAGGCAGGGTACACCTTGGACAGGTCTCCAGTATGTCACAATGTCCCACAGAAACAGGGCTACCAATCATCCAAAACACTCCTAACAGCAGATGTCATTGTGGCGGAAAGGAAGCCGGACTTGTCATTATAATATAGGGGAGATGGTGGCTCCGCAGTTAAAGCATTCGCCCGCGGAACGGAAGTTTGCGGGTTTGCATATCACTGGGTGCACATTCAGGGTCCTTGGAGAAGACACCTAACCTCCCGTTTCTCCCACCATTGGCGCCCTTGTGGGCAGCCTGCTGCGGTGTAGGCGTGCAGCACACAAATTTCCCCGGTGAGGGATGAAAAGAGTAAAATATTTATTGATTTATTTTATAAAAATTATGTCTGTTAACGAGCATTTTGTGAACACAAAATTGAAAACAAACAATAAATAGACCATTTTTGCTTTTTTTTTCTTTTCTTTTTGTCTATTATTTCTGTAAATTTTTGATAACGTTGACAGAAAAAAATGTAAGGTTTTGAACTTTTAAAAATTGCAAAACATTATTTTTTCAAAAGGCCCTGAACATTTTAGATTGTGTATCTATTTTATCAAGAGAAATGCACATAAACCGGTGTGTATGTGACAATAACTTTTATAATCATTTTTGTAGTTAAATATAAGCCTTTTGATTTTTGTTGCTGCAGGTGCCACTAAAGACATTGGCTCGGCGCTCACAAGGATGTGTTTGAGGCATCGCAGCATCGAATCCAAGCTCAAACTCTTCACAACGTAAGACACACAAACACATGCATATACACATGTGTGCCTGCATTAATTGGACACATTAGTATCTGATGTGATACTTACTCAGTGGAAGAGCAGGGACAGGTGTGTACAGCGATGACTGTAATAACAAGCTGTGTTTGACAGTGTGGGAACGAGACACTTAATTACACTCAGCTGTCACATGATAGGACATTACAGCTACAGTGTGTAACTAAGTAGGTGTGTGTGTGTGACAAAAGAAGAAAACTGTCATGATTTTACTCGTCCTCACTCCCACAGCCATTCCATGAATTTGTTCTTTGTCATCGCTTTCATTGGATAAACTCTCTGTTTACCATTCTGTTAAAACGTGGCATGCAGTTGAGCTGTTTTGATTTTTACTATGACAGTCATTTACCAATAAATCTGCTTTATCCTCAATCATTTAGACCTTTAAAATAACCACAAAACCTGCCTTTATTGGAATTATGTGTAAAAGTAGTAGATAATATGCTAATAATTATTTAATCTGTTTGTTAACACAAGTAGTTTCAATATTTTTATTGTCTCTATCGTCCCTCGTCACTAAGTTATTCACCGTCAAAATAACTTTTTAAAAATGGGGATACACAATTGGTCCTTATGACTTTTTTTGGTCAAAACGTCCTCTTGAGTTCAGATCTGAAGGAATAAAAATCTCTTTTCGTATGTGTGTGAATTAGCTATAATAGAGTGTTTTCATCCACGTGATTAAACTCTACCAAGCACTGAGTTTACCAGGTTCGCTGTCTGCTTTTACCAATCTGTAACAATAATCAACTGATGTGGTTTGTTGCATAAAAGATGAAAATCAGAAGTCAGAGGAAATGGGGCATTTATGTGCGAACGGTTTCTGATGAGGCGTTAAAAAGTCACAGGGGACATTAGCTTGGGACAAAATTCCTGTGGCTTCACTCCTTCTGGTTGTTACGTTCAGGTTCAGACCGACCTAGTGATTCCAGGAATTTCAAACTTCTCTGAAGGCAAAACTTTGTTTCTTGGCAGAATCCTTTGGCTCACTGTCTTATCCTCCTTCTGTCCTGATGTGTCTCCTATTAGCTGCCTGAAAGAAAAATCTTACTTTTGTTTTTACTGTCAATTTGGCCACAAAAATTTCATATTTAATCATTACACTATAGATTTTTGATTTTGGAGTGGGCGTGCGTGACAGATTTTTTGCAAGTTTTTTTTTCATCTCTTTATTTCCTCATTACTGAAGTTTTGAGGAACTAACCCTAACATCCAGAACCAGAGAAATATTTTTTTTTATAAACACCAGTTTAGTCATTGCATTTTTTCTCTTAACTCAGACTGATTATACCACCTAATGAGTTAGGAAGTTCATTTTGTTTATTAAGAGACAAGTTGCAATGCATTTCTAAAATCAAAATTGTTGCTTTACAGTGATCTTATTTGTTTATTAACAGTTGATGTGCTGGAAAAATCAAAAAATGTGGTTGATGTCTGGAGAACATGGGCCGTTTTATTCCTACATTCCCTGCGCTATTTGTTAATATTTTTTCTTACAAACCAATAGTTTGATCATTTTAATTCCCTAAGGTTTCTTTTTTTTTTTTAGAGAAGTTGAGAAGTTGTTTTGTAAAACTGAGTAACGGTATCCCCACAATTTCAATTAACCTACAGCAATCAAAACGGTTTAATCAAAAGTTTTACACTTTAAATTTTGTTTTCAGAGCTCTATCAGAAAGTCTCATCACTCCTCTTGAATCAACAATGGAAGAGTGGAAAAAAAGGGCCAATCAGCTGGACAAAGACCATGCTAAAGGTATGCAAACACACATCCCTAAAACCTGAAGAGGTGCAAGTCTTTCCTCATTGATGCTTTTCTTTCTTCAGAATATAAAAAGGCCAGAGCAGAGATAAAGAAAAAATCGTCAGACACAATCAAACTGCAGAAGAAGGTCAAGAAAGGTAAGGCAAATCCATTCATTTTATAGGTAGAGACTTGAATCTGCACTAGACAAAAGTTTTGTTGTTTCAAGAAACATGACTGTTTATTGTCAGAAGTAGGTGTTCATGCCAATCTAAATATAATTTTCCATGTACATGAAACGGTGAATTTGTTTCTGTCTGTCCCCAAACATGCTCAAGACATGCTTTTACAAATCTTACAGTAGATCGTGATACCCCGAGGGAAAAAACAATCCCTCAGAAAACCTGTCTTTCAGCTGAGATTGCTGTCCAATTAAGCAAATGACATGACGAATGACAGGTTTTGTGAATTTCACAGGGCTTCTCAGATTCTTCATTTTTTACTTTATTATGTCTTTAGAATTCTGAGAAATCTGATATTCTATCGCAAACATAACACAAAGTTCATTTTTCTGAAAACTAAACCCTTTGAAGTGTTACTTTTGCAGAAACCTTCAGCATCAAATACAAAAAAAAGCTTGTTTATTTGTGCATACCAGCACATCGTCACTTTCACATTGTCACTACACACCTGTTTGTATTTACGGGCTCTAATTTTACTCTTCATAACAAAAGGCCGTCTTCTCACTAAGATAATTGGATCATCGCCATAGAAACCTGGACATACCGTACCTTTAGGCAGACATTTGGCTAACACCCTTACCTGCTATGAGTGACACGCCCCGTTGCCATGGCTTCCTTAAGCCTTCCTACCCCACATTAAAAAAAGAACACATACTGCCTCGAGTGAAATTTTAAAAAAGTGCACGTTAAATACAACAATTTTGGACAGAAAAAGTGTAAATATCAAGATTAACATGAAAGATTAAAGGTCATGTTCAAGCATGTACTTTGTATTCCTCTCTCTCCATCTGCCTGTCTCTTACTCACTCTCTAAAAAATTTATTCTATTTAGACCAACCAACAAAAGTATCAACTAAACCAAGCAGAGTCTGGACAATTCTGTCCTTACACTCTCCGTCACAGTAAGGAAAAACTCCTAAAAACTCAGCTGGAGTAAAAAAGCTGAGAAACCTTATGAAGACATCCACTTCCAGGATGGACAGAGAGTGTACTATTTAGAACTGGTAATTAAAATTTTTAAATCTAAGATAACATAGTTCATGTTTGTAGACATTGCAGTGGGTTTTCTGAAGTCTGTAGAAGATGTAGTTAAGAGTCCTCAGGTCAGGACAGGAGAACAGATAATCCTAAATGTAAATCCACTGTCAAAAATAGTGCGTATACACATCATAAGTCTCTGTACAGACCCCCTCCCAGATTTACATCTTCAAACATGTTTTTTTCCCCAGCATTTAGCTTCATCTGCACTTCTATCACATTCTATTTATTTCAATTCAGTTAGCTACTGTAAGCACGAACCATGCCACATAAATAGATTTAATGAGCTCTACTGTTTTCTGCAGCCATAATAAAGCTGTAAAAGTTAGATGATATGAATATTTGTGGCAGTAGTCTAAACGTCCACATGGCCATAATGAACCCCTCTCTGAAAATAAAAGCAAACAGCTGCAATAAGAGGTGTAGATCTAAGCTGACTGACAAAATGCACCTGATCAGTTCAGTGCTATTATTAAACATAGTGTTACTCAGAGGCGGACAAACCTACACAAGTTCTGCCTCTCAGGGTTAAAAGAGCCAGAAAGACTCCAAGAAAACAAGTAAGAAAATCCACGCATTCATCTAAACAGATTTACATTTGCATCTTTTTTCTGAGTATTGCAAAACATTAGTTTATTGGAGCTTGCGTTTGTTTTTTTTAATCATTTTTAGAGGGATTTGTGTGTTTATCCAAAGACTTTGTATGTCACAATCTCCGACTCAAAATGCTTTAAAAAAAAAAAGAAAAAGTAAATTTACTTTTTAATATGTGATCAAGCTTGGTTAGAGATTTTTTTTTTTTTAATCAGCCTCTTGAGTTCAGACACTTGTAATGCAAACACCTGCTGAGTGCTCCATTAAGCTTTAACATTACTCCCTGTGTCTGTTTATGTAACGTAATTTGCGAAATCCTTAAAAGATTTAACTTAACTGCTCGGTTCGTTTTTACAGTTTCTGCTTTTATTGGTTAAAAGTTTCCTCGGTGTAACAAGATGTTTGAATAAGAAGTCAGCAAACAGTAAACATCTGTTTTATTTTCCTCCACAAGATCCCATGTGATTTTGCATGTGTATATGAATCATACATCTATCATTATGTGGTGTTTAGCCACTTTAGAAAAAGGGAATCTCCAACTGCTGACAGAGAAGTGGTCTGATGATGGCTGGATGACGATCAAACAAAGGATCTTTTCCCTTGAACGGGCAAACCCCACCACATGTATGATCTAAGGCTTAAAAAGAACTAAATCTGCAATCTAAATTACTAGACGACAGGAAAATAAACCTTACAAGACGAAAAGTTTTGCTTATTCATGCTCGCATCAAAGTTGTATATCAGGAGATGAATATGTATAGAAGTTTACTGTGAGACAAAAATTGGAAATTGATTTGGCTGAGAAGAGGAAAGGATGGAAAATAAAATTGAATGAAGTGGTTTGTGCACATTTCCAACTTTAAGGAAAGAAGAAGAATAGTTAACACATTTCTGATGTGGTCAGGAAAAAATAGTTAAAAGTAGAACCAAATGATCCTGGACATGACACAAAGCAAATAAAGACAAACAATTGGAAACAGTATTTTTGGAAAGTGGAAAATTTATGAACAAAGCAAAGAATTAAGAAATAATAAATGATCTGGAGAGCAGAGTAAGAAGGGTGTGGATGTTCTGCTGAGTAAGAAGTTTTGGAGAGAAAGTAGAAGGGTAGAACATGTAAAATGTCCTCATCTATCTATTTACACCTCTGCGCACACAGCTGTTTCACGTCTAGACTTGTGGAGAAATTCAGTGAGACATCAGACTTTTATCACCTGACGTAAACTAACCGGGCCGCCAGACTGACAACGATGACTTCCTCAGTGTGATGCAGACTCAATTTGTCTGTAGATTTTATCATTACAAAACCATTAATGTAAATTCAGGCATCTGAGCAGGTGTGCATAATCTTTATGTACATAAACAGAAAAAATACTATGAATCGTGCCCAGCCCAGTAAAACAAGTCTAATGTTAACTACTTCAAAAGATTTGATATTCCGTAATTTCATGGCCATAAGGCGCATATAAAAGTCTTAGATTTTCTTCAAAATGAGCGGTGCGCCTTTTCGTGCGGTGCGCCTTGTGTGTGAGAAAAGGCGAACCTAAAAGAAAACACGGTGCTCGTGAGAAAAGGCGGACCTAAAAGAAAACGCGATGCCCGCAAGGCGGACCTGAAAGAAAAGGCATGAGAACGTTAAAGAGTGAAGTGTGAGCGGCGTGGGAGCGATGAATGACCGAAGGAGACCACAGTTTCACGAAGGGTGGAAGGCAGCGCCGGGCGAGTTACGCTACAGTTTGCCAATGGATTGTAGATGCTTGGACTAACGTGTCTGCTGGTACTGTTATCCGAGCTTTCGCAAAAGCTGGTATCTTTTCTGAGGAGCCGCACAGTACAGACAGTGATTTTGACAGCGAGGAGCAAAGTGGAGCTGCTCTGTTGGATTTTGCGCAGGTGTTCGATTCCAAAACAGAGGACGACGGATTTGAATAAAGACTATTCCCGGTAATGTGCTTGTTTAGTATCGTTACTATTTAAATAAAGCACAACCGAACTCAGTTTTGCTCCCGATCTATTTTTTAATATGCACATTTGCATGCTTGCGTGTGTGTTGTTGTAAGGCGGTGTGTGACTGAGACTGCGCCTTTTCGTACGGTGCGCCTAATGGTCGTGAAATTACGGTACATTGAAAAAAGAAGCACTATACATAGTTGAATATATATTTTTCTTTATGAAGTGCTTAGTTAAATGTTTAACTAATCCGGAACATTTATTAACATTTTAGTTTATGTCCTCTATTTGTCGAACTTCACTAAAATGAAAGCAGAAAATAAATTATAAAACGTTTTTTCTTTTTTATGAGTTCTCATGCAGTCAATCACTGACCACTAAAATTACTCTGCATATGAACAGTATGGATTCCAACAGTCCTTTTCTAGTCACTCTCCAAGTCTTGGGAAGATGACAGTTATGCCAAACTTGACAGAATCATTTACAAAATAGACATCAAATCATCAAATTCTCACAGGTTCCTGTTTTTTTTTATTTTAGATAGTTGGATATTTAAAACAAGGACTGCTTTAATGAGCATCCCCAAAGTTTTTTTTTTTAGATTTGTTTTCAAAATCTTTGCTGATCAAGCAGATGTTTTTGGTTACGTTTTCTAATTGGGCTCATGTGGGAACTTTTCTACAGACAAGGAAGTGCAATGATGGGAAAAATATCTCTCATTCTGATGTTGTGTTTTCCATGTTCCTGACTCAAACATAATTCAATTGAGATTCAAAAGCTCCGACTTTATATTAACCAAGCTTCATTTAGGTTGTTAGACAAGTTGCAATTATCATTCACCCAGAATGGGTGTTATAAAGGAGTTTTGAAATGAATGTAGAATTGAACTTCCATTTGAAAATATAAAAATGATTAAATTTTAAAACAAACATGACACGGTATATTTTGAGCTCTTGAGAATTGACTTCATCCGAGCTTACCTTTCACCGTCAGCAGAGTGAGTAAGCGAGATGATGGTGGGGTGTTATTTGTGGGTAGTGAGCCAGAGCCTCCCAGGATCAACTCCTGACTGCATGAAGCCTGTTTCCACAGAGTCCAGACATAAGACTAGCAGCACAGCAACACTCGGCTTCTGTTAGCAACCTGGAAATTATCCTCGGCTCTCTCCATGTTTGCGTACCCACACCTGAGTGAACAGACTGTGTTTATAGCACAAAGCTCACCGTGTGCCTTTCTTGGCTGCAGAAACTGCTTCTCACTGTTTTCCATAAGATTTACTGTCTCTACCTCTGTTTTCTGCGCTATTTTCTCTTTGAACTTAAAAGGTTATGTCGATTTGATAAATGTTCAAAAACACAAGATTGATTCATCAGAAATGTGGTGAACAAGACCAGATTAGTTGTACTGACTCACTGGATTTTATGTTCAGATCCTAGACACAATAAAGGGATAAAGTGCCTCTCTCTATTTTTGAACACAACTTCAAAACCAGGGCAACCTTATTCCCACCATGGACAGGACATTTTACCTTATTCTAACTGGGCTAATATGTAAATCACAAAATGATTCTGTCATGAAGAAATAAATGAACTTGCCACACGTTGAGATATGAATGTAAACCTAAAGATACCACATAGTTTTATTAGTGTGTGAAAATAATTATTTTAAAAAGTTGCAATTAGAAGTAACAGCTTGTTTTAAAAACCTCCAGACTTTCTAAGTCTTATTCACCTTCGGCCCAAATAAAACCACCAGGATTCGGTGCAATCATTACAATATCAAAAAGGTATAAAAGACCATTTGAGAACAGGATTCCCAATAAGTAATTAAAACACCGACTTTCCTTTTCCTTGTAATATTTGCACCAGTTCTGCTGTTGAGTTTTTTTGTACTCAAAAACATTTCTGCGCCTATTTGAGGAATTGGGATAAAATTTCTCGCAGATGTTTATGGGTCTCAAAGAAAAAATCTCAGTGATGTAGATTTGAAGTTTCACACATATTTATTTTAAATGAGTCTAATACTGAAGGTGAATTTGCCTCCTTGAACTAATTGAGGCTCAAAACTATTTTGTAAGTAATTGTGTTGATATCATTTTGTGGAACTGTTCTACATGCATCTCAATAACAAATAGATGGTGCATGACTTCTGTTGTGTTCTTCTAAAAGGGATTTTCTGCTTCTGATCTGGCATCTCGACTGCTGGATGGGAGGTAGTCATAAATAGTTTTTGATCTACATGTGCTACAGTGAAAATAGAAAAAGAAAAAAAAACATGACCCTGTCTCGCTTATATTGTATGCTGCTGTAGACTTTTGTCATCACACCTGTCATCTAGATGGAAAAAATAGTAAAACTGCTAGTTGTCTGTTAACTAAAGCCTTTGCAGTAAGGTTATTCAAATTCTTTGAATGAATTTATTTTTGCTTTACTCTTTATTTGTTCTGAAAGAATTCTGGGATTTTTTCAAACAGTTTTCTGATCTAGCCAGTCAAAAACAACTAGAAATAGATATTTCAAAAACTTCCCAGTGAGTAAGTACACGTTTACAACACACATTTCGTCCCACAGTGACCTCAACTCTCCATCACCTCACACAACACTGATGCCATGTAAATACAGTTCATGCATTATTAAAATATATACGTCTATATAATAATAACAATTTGTTTAATTTAAAAGCGCCTTTCTGGGAACTCAAGGACATTGTACAACAAAGATAAAAAGAACAATAGATAAAAATATAAAACACATCATGTCAAAAGACAGGAGGAAGAATATATAGATATATCTAACTTTTCTTGTTCCCATGAGGCCTGAGTGTTCCTCCTGTTTTGGGCAAACAAGAATCTATTTTCATCCTGTTGAAGATGTCACTATCTTGTGGTTCCCAGTTATTCTCAGGCTGAAATGGGAAAAGCCCACATCTGCTGAATGAGCTCTGGCCAAACCTCTACTTCATGTTGTCTGGAATATTTATTATTCATTCAGTGGGTTTTAAACTGTTGGTCAATCTCAGCCAAAACAACAGAGATTTTATTGTTGTTTTTCCATTGTCTCCACCTCGTCTTAAACTGTAATTTTCCAGTTGGGGAATTATTGTAAATGCTTGAAGACTCTGATTATTCTTTTTTTTTTATTTCCCCAAATTTTTGCATGATTTAAAATGCATGCAATCTCTTGGAAACAAACCAAGATATAATCCCAGATGGCACATAAAGGGAGTCATTAAATCTTTAAGTCTTGATATTTATCCACTGGTTTGATATGTTAGACACAGTTCGTGATTATAATTCTAAAAACTGTTTTTATATTCAACATTGAGACTGTTTTATATTGTCTCTAAAGTCATTTCTTTTCCATTTTTTACTCTCATCATGTCAACCACATCATTTGGATCTCTGAAATAAATTAATACTTGTGAATAATAATAATAATAATGAATTACTCCAGTCATCCCTCACCGGGGAAATTTGTGTGCTGCACTCCTTACACCGCAGCAGGCTGCCCTTCGACGGCGCCAATGGTGGGAGAAGCGGGGGTTAGGTGTCCACTCCAAGGACCCTAGACGTGCTGTCTGTGGGACGCGAACTCGCGACCTTCCGGTCCGTGCGCGAACGCTCTAACCACTGAGCTGCCGTCTCCTTCTAGTAGGATCTTGAGTTAACAATTGGCTGACCAAATCACAGACATGGGAATTCACACTGTAACTGGCTTGTTTAGAGAGCATCATTATTAGCTGTATTGTGGCAGGTTATTTTTACATACATTAAAATAAAGAATAAACAATGGGAATGTGTGATTGCTGAACATGTTGCAGTCTTTCTACCTGATGCTACTTCAGAAAACACTTGCAGTCAGTTATTATTTCTGTCTTTTCAGACACAAACAAACCAGTCATCCTGTTTTCAATGACTGCTCTGGCTCACTTGTTCAAAGCTTTTTCTGAGACACAGAGGGTTTTTCTTTGACTGGGGAATTAGGTTTTGGAAATTGTCATGTCTTCCAGGATAAACTTTTCCCGCAACAACTCTGTTTAAGCTCTCACACAGGGGTAAATAATGACTGAAAAATACTTTACTCATCATTTCTTTTCGGCTAACATCAGTTCTCTGTCAGACATGTTGACATTAATGATGACTAATTCAACAGATAAAAAACAGCATGTGAACTCAAACTCAGACACCTTGCTTCAATTTAAAAGTGCTGCTTGTCTGTATAAACATGAGGACAAGGTCAGTGGCTCCCAGTTACCACGCATAGCATGTGTGTGACAACTGACGCCTAGCTGTGTGAGAGACTGTTTGTTAGCTTGAGTCCAATTGATTAAAAACTGTAAAAGCTTGTGAGGACGCCTGCTGGTGACATCAAGCAATGGTTTGTGAGAATAAAACTTGGGAGTTATTTTTTTTTTTTTAAGTTTTATATTCTTATTTCCACCATGCTACAAATGAGCCAGAGAGATATGCTCCTGTTATCTCTCCAACAAGTTGGTGCAAATGACATTTTGTTGCCTGTAATCATAAATGTACATATTTTTTAGTTAATTATACTGTTCTAAATGACTAAACACAACAGAATTTCAAAATAATTGATTCATTGTAAAAGACCTAAAATGTTCGTTGGCCAAATTGGTAGCTTATGGAGTTTGTATGCGCTGAAATCTGAAAATATTTCAATCAAAAACATCTAAATGATTTCACCGTAACAAAGGAGCCCTCATTTCAGAGCAGCTTTACTATCACTATCGCTACTTTAAGCTTGGTTACAAACTGTAAGGCCTTGACCCATTACTGTGAATTTTATTCTCGAGTGGGACGGTGTTTTTCTGTCCACCAGGAGGTTCTCACACTGATGCACTTTTATCTACTCATACAAGGCCATGCTTGGACTACTGCTGTACGACATTTACAGAGTGATCAAGCTGAGAACTATTTCTTCTTTATGTTTGCATTCTAACGACCAATTTTTGCTCTCACTTCCTTTTGCCCACACTGACTTGTGAAAATTTAGTCAATTCTGCTCCCTCTATTGTGAATTTAACTTTTGCCAGTTTTCCAGGACGTTCCTTTTAAATCTCAGCGTAATTTTCCTGTTTAAGTGAAATTGGAATAGCCTTTCGTAGCTGCTGATCGGATATAAACTGCTTCTCAACCTCAGATATTTTGCATAAAGACGGTTCAAGATATCTTAAAATATTTTAGACCAGAACCATGAGTTTCTCTTTTTTTCTGTTCGTAGTTGCCAATGATGCAGATATATTTCTCTCACAGCAGGAAATTTGTCTGCATCACTGCATTGTTCCATGACGATTAAACAAACATGAAGATGGTTTTATAAAACAATACATAATGCTTCGTTCCATACCATGGGGTGGAAGTGGTCCATCAGAAACTTCAAATACTTTCCAGAAGGAGTAAACCAGCTCTTTCCTCATGATTCTAGCCCAAACGATGGTTCATGGTTCTCCTCATAATTCTAGCCCAAACCATGGCTACCCCACCTCCTTGCTGACATCATATTCTTATTGGGATATGTCACCATCCAAAGCCATCTACTGCTCCATCAATCAGGCTCTGTGTTTTTGTAGACTTCATTCAGCTTTTGCTTCCTGACTGATTCACTTACTGCTTCTTTTTTCTGACAATATTGTTTTCTCTCTTTACCTTTCTTTTAGGGAAAGGTGAAGCGCGGGGCCAGCTGGACAGCGCCCTGCAGGACGTCAATGTGCGCTATGCTGTCCTAGAAGAAACCGAGAAGCGAGCTGTGTGCAAAGCAATGATAGAAGAAAGAGCTCGCTACTGCAGTTTTGTTAGCATGTTGAAACCTGTGCTGGTTAGTTTGCATGACGAATCGGTCTGTTTTAATCCTAGAAATCATCCACTCTGATTTTAACAGCTCCAATGTGTGTTTTAGGACCACGAGATCAACATGCTCAGCGAAGTGACTCACCTACAGACCATCCTGGAAGATTTGAGCAATCTGACAGCTGAACCTAATAAGCTCCCAGCAGCCAGTGAACAGGTGTTTTTCATTCTTTTTTTTCTTTATTTTGAGGTCTTTGACCTTTTTTTGAATGTTATATTTTAACTAGAACACTAAAATTAGCAATCAGATGAAGCTAATTAGAAGTGGGACTTTCTAAGGCTGATTAATCTCAGTCATCTTTCAGTTTGTGTCCAAAACTAAATCCTAGGTTATTTTAATTCAGATTTTCATCCAACAGCTGTTGTGTGCCAATGTATTGCTTGCTCAAATATATTCTCACAGTGAAGATAGTCTTCAAAGCCACAGTGACAGACTGATTTAAGAACGTTAAGAGCGTTACTGAATCCAAATAGTTTCTTTTTAGAGCTGCACTTTAAAATATTAGATCGGCTGCTAAGAAATTCAAGCATTCTTATTTGTGTGTGTACATTTTTCAGGTGATTTTGGACCTAAAAGGTTCTGATTTTAACTACACCTACCAGACGCCTCCAGCTTCTCCCAGTAACACTTTGTCCAGGAAAAGCAGCATCAGCAGGTGAGTCCTGCAGCTCAAACTGATTTATAACTGGTGGTACTCCTCTTATCACGTGTTAATTCACTAAACTACTGGGAAAAACTGTCTTGTTAGATTAATTGTAAACGCAACTACAATTTCAAACTACATTGTGTGCGTAAAGATTCTTATGTGTATTGGCCTGACATGAAATGCAGTTTTCTTCTTTGCTAACGAGAACAACTTCTTCAGCACCAATACCTTTTTTTTCTCCTGTATGCTCCTTTGAAACTAAAACTTTTCTGTTATTATCTAGATTTTTTTACACACACACTTTTATTTATATATGTACACACACACTCATGCAGTTTATTTTTATTCTTATATTGTATACCAGGTGTGAAAATTGTTAGATCATATTATGTCACAGTTGTATAGATGAAGTCATTCACATGCTTGAAGACGCCTTCATACTGGTAAAGGTCTTTAAAACTAACACAGAGATACAGTGTTCAATGAATTTATGTAATTTTTCTAACTGCCTGATGTGTGTTTGGTTTGACAGTAACTACCAGTCTGGCTCAGTGAGACATGTTCCCTCTTTGGACTCCATCAGCTGTGCAGTGGATGGAGTTCACATCCAGGTAACGTACGCACACACAAACACAGATTAAATAAAACTTGCACTAAATGGCCAAAGGTTTAATAGATTATTTTCTGTATTTACATATGTATAAAAACGTATTTTCCTTCGATCATACACGCTCTAACCAGCATCTTTTTTGCTTGTGCTTTTAATTTTTTTTCACTTTACTATAGTGGATGTTTCTGTGCTTACAAACATCGGTTTGATTTTCCCCCATTCCTAGGTCATGTCAGTGTGACATGGCTGCTCAAATTCCAGGCAGAAGGAGCTCATCTTTTACAGACACGTAGACGCTCACCAAATAAAGGATCGTTTTCAGTTTTAGCAGTTTTTTTAGTGTCCTTGTATTGATCAGTTTTCTGATTTCAAACTTTATTTATTGTATGTTTGAAATTTATTTTCCTCAAAAATGAAACTTGTTTAGTTCAAAGCCACATTTCATACAGAAATAACATGTTAGCATCTTTATTTTAACTGTCCCCCTAACTGTAACTAAAACACACATACACACCTCTAACCTTCTCCTGTGTGTAGCGCTGTGCCTCCCCCTACCTGCTGTATGGCGGTGATGAAACTGGGCGGTCCCTCAGCGAAGGGAACTCCCCCTCTCGCCTCGGTCGTCAAGGCAGCAGTGGTCGCTATGGTTGCGCAGCCGGCTATGGTCGCCGTCCTGCTCAGATCCGCCGCTTTAGCCGCAGGGATTTTACCACCGTGAGAATTAAACCACAACTATTTCAACCCCACCACCACCAATCCGAGTGCCGTCCTGTTTTTAACCGTTTGTTTACCATGTGACACCAGCTATGCTCACACCCTCCGACCATTACTCTAAACTCCAAACCCTTTCCATTACTTCACTCCAACAAACTTTCATAAATTTAATTTCATACCATTAAAGTTTTGATTTACTTTCACATTTCTGTTTAATCTGTTTAGTCTCAGAAACATTTGCATTGGGTGTTTATTTAGTTGTTTTTTTTTTTCTTTAGCGTTTCTAAGGCACTCTTCTGCATAGAAATTTTTTTTACAGTATACGGTATTTTCATTTTTTGATAGAGCTTATAATTTTTTTCCAACATGACCGAATAAGCGTACAAATATGTTAGAAAATACCACGAGCATTTAGTTCCATTCCGTTGTTTTCCGCTTATCTGGGGTCTGGTTGCGGGGGCATCAACCTCAGACGGGAAGCCCAGGCTTCTCTCATTCCAGCTCACCTGGAAGGATCCCGAGTCGTTCCCCAGCCAGCTGTGAGACATAGTCTCTCCAGCGGGTCCGGGGTCCGCCTCTTGGTGGGACATGCCCAAAACATGTTACCAGCGAGGTGCTCAGGAGGCATCCTGACTAAGATGCCCAAACCACCCCATCTGGCTTCTCTCGACCTGGAGGAGGAGCTGCTCGACACTGAGCTCCTCCGGTTCGGCAGAACTCCTCACCTGCTCTCTGAGTGAGAGCCCAGCCACCCTACAGAGGAAGCTCATTTTAGCCGCTTTTATCCGCGATCTCATTCTTTCGGTCAGCACCCACTGCTGGTGACCATAGGTGAGGGTGGGAACGTAGATGAACTTGTAAATCGAGAGCTTTTCTGCTCTGCTCTTTCTTTACCGATGTTGGATCGATGCAGCATCCTAGTTATTGCTGATGCTGCACCGATCCGCTTGTCCATCTCCCGCTCCATCCTTCCCCCACTCGTGAACAAGACCCCGAGATACTTAAACTCCTCCACTTGAGGCAGGACCCTGTCCCTGACCTTTAAGGGCGTTCCACCCTTTTCCCGGTGAGGACCATGGTTTCGGATTTGGAGGCGCTGATTCCCATTCCGGCCACTTCACACTCGGCAGCAAATCAATCTAGTGAGGGTTAGATTTTATATTTTTAGTTCAATAATCTGTATAAAACTCAAAAGAAAAAAAAAAAGGGTCTGATTTCCATGATGAATTTGTCACATCTGATCATCTCATTGTTTCTCCCACAAACTTTAACCAGTCGTATTCCCTCTTGTTACTTCTTCCTAATTTTATTTCACCAAACAAAACTTGTTGAAATTTTGTCAACGTTGGATCTTTTATTGTTGTCTGTGATGTTTCGTCAGTGTTCCTACAGATTGAAAACCCATCCAACATTTCAATAATTAAAAACCAAACTAATTCAAATTGTCTGTTAGATGTTGTCAATTCACTTGTCATTGTATAAAACCATGGTATTCGTGCTTTGGCTGTTGTAGAAGTCCTATGACTACTTGTACTATAATAATAATAATAATGCATTGAACTTATATAGCGCTTTTCTAGACACTCAAAGACGCTTTACATTTATACTATCACTAGTATAAACCATGCTTAAGTAATCATTAAGACTAATGTGCCTCTGGTTTATACCAGTTTGGCTCCTGAGACGCTGCAGATTGAAATGAATTTAAATGAATATGATTCACATGTTGACTTAAGGACTTCAATGATGGCTATGCTGTATTGTTGTCATGATGGTGTGCAGTTTTTTTGTTTTACGTTGCTTGTTCCTGCTGATCGACATTTTTTTCCAAAACAGGATCCCCTCGGCTCCACTAATCAGCTCGCAGCTGGAAGCAGCGTCGGGACAGAAAACGGTCTCTTGGCTCCACCGCACAACACTTACAGCCACCATGGAGAGCGAGCTCGAGCCATGTCTGCATCTGGGAAGGTAAGACTGGAAACTGTGCAATGAGAAACAAGAAAAGTAAAATTTGTTTAGACAAACTAATATAAAAGCTTCTTAAATAGCTCTATAGCTATCATTTTCTCCATGTTTTGTTTATGTTAAAAAAAAAAAAAAAAAAAAAACCTTACATTGATCTTTCTTTCTGAACTCTGATCTCCAGTCCTGCTCGGCTCGGGATCAGCTGGCTCTGACGCTAGGCGTGTTAAATTCAGACGGCCAAAGAAGCAGCAGGGACTCTCTACACTGTTCCAGCGGTTATAGTACCCAGACCACCACCCCATCCTGCTCTGAGGACACCATACACACACACAGTGAGTGCTCAAACGCATCTCATCTAAAATGAGTAATTGGTGTTTAGCCTCATTAGCCATCACCAGTAACCATATACATGTTGCATTAAAAGTTAGTGGTGCATTTTTCTTGTTTTGAAGCTTCTTCTTTGGTGACTTTGAACAGCATAAATTGTGTCGAGATTAAAGTTGAGTTGTTGCTCTCTGACTTCATAAAAAGTAAAAAATAAAGTAGAAGCCCATTTCTAAGGTCATCTAAATAAAAAAAATATATAATTAAAACAGTGAAATCAAATTGTGGTTTTTAATGAAAAAGACTCCATCTGACCTTTTACCTATCTGCTAAATAATTTTGGGACTCACATGTGTGTTTTATCTTCAGGTTTTTGTTTTTTTTTAGATAACGCTCTTTGTCTGTCTTCTAGTTATTTGTAATTTTCTTTTTTCTGGGTGAAACATCTTCTGTTCTTTGTTATGCTTCTTTAAACTGTTTTATTTTCTCTTTTAAATTTCCTTTCTTCTCTTCCAGCTGTAAGAAGAGATCCTCCCTCTTATGGTAGGTCTCTAACAACCTGTCTGTCTCTCCATCTTTTTGTCTGCTAACTGCCACTTGGGGGCTGTCCGCCTTCTGCTTAAATCTGATATACATGACAATGGAGAGAAGTATTCTCAATCTCTCCATTGTGGGGATTTTCCTGCAGTATAGTTTCATAAAATTAACTAAAGAAACAGCAACAGGTTAGACAAGCTGAATTAAAAGTGGGATTAAAAATATCAATTATTTTGAACAAAACTGACTATATTAACAGTATCACGTGGATAAAATCAAATCATATTTATATTGAGCGCTAAAAAGTTGGGAACTTTGTAGATAATGAATGCAATAACAGAGAAATGTTTTGGTATTCGTCCCATTTCACCTAAGATGATTATGGTTTAACTTCTAGAAACTATCCCGATCTTTCTGTTTTTGTTCACTCGTTTGCACAAGAAATAAATGCAGAACTTTACGCTCACATACTCTTTTTCTGTCTTGTCGTTCTGCAGGAGACTATGAGTCAATTTCTCTTCACGGGGACACAGACTCCATCTCCTTCCACCAACTGTCTCTCGGTAACAGCCAATCTGACTTCGACAAGTCTTCGACTATCCCAAGGAACTCGGACCTAAGGATCCAGTACAGAGAGTTTGCCCAATCTAAACGCCCCGCTTCCACTGTTAGTCTACTGACTGATGGCGAGCTCGGTGGCGGGTCTGTCCGCCACCTCCCATCCCACACCGCCACCATCAGGCGCAAACCTTCCTCCAAACCAGCGTATCGCAGAGGCACAATTAGTGGCGGGGTTCCCATTCCCATCTGCACCCCACAGGTTCCTCTGAAAGCCCTTGGAGGAAACACAGGTAGTGAGGACAATGTTTTTACAGCACCATCTGCTGGAGGGTTAGGTCATAATAAACTCTGCACATCCACCCAGAGCCTTAGTGCTTTGCCTCAGTCTTCCTCACCATACTACCAGCTAATCCCAGGCCAGATGCCCATCCCAGTTCCTGTGCCGACCATCCCATCCCTTCCACCAGAAGGGGGCACTGTCAAGCAGCAACAGCAGAGACAATTCCTGCACCAGCAGCAACAGGTAGCCCAACAACTCAACCATCAGCATCAACAGCAGCGTGCTCAGATCCAGCAGCAGCAGCACAACCTGCAGCAGCAACAGATCCAGCAGCACAGTCTGCAGCAGCAGCAGATCCAGCAGCAGCAGCACAACCTGCAGCAGCAACAGATCCAGCAGTACAGCCTGCAGCAGCAGCAGATCCAGCAGCAGCAGCACAACCTGCAGCAGCAACAGATCCAGCAGCACAGTCTGCAGCAGATCCAGCAGCAGCAGCACAACCTGCAGCAGCAGCACAACCTGCAGCAGCAGCAGCAGATCCATCAGCAGCAGTGGCACCAGCTTCAAATCCAGCAGCAACTTCAGCAGAAGCCCCTGCTGGATCCGTACCGAGCACAGGACGAGGCTCAGCAGCAGCTCAGTCAGCTGCACAAGCAGAGGTTGTTCCAACAGCAGCATCAGTTCCAGGCCCCTCCTGCTGACCCTCTGGACCAGTCCCCTCTGTCATCCAGTCAGGATCAGAACTCAGAGGAGCTGAACCACGAAGAAAGAGGTGACATGCTGACTCTTATTAGAAAAGTAAAGCTGAGAAGGACCATCACGAATGATCGTTCCGCCCCCTTACTGCCCGTTCCAACCAATCACAAATGAGTGAATAAGTGACCTTCCTTTCATTCTGCTGGTTACGTTCAGATTGAGATGTCAAGACGAATCCAGAGTAGAAAAAAACAATTGGCAGCCCACTGCCCGGCCTCTAGAGGGCAGACTTTGCTTTATTTTAATGTAAAAAGAGTAAAAACAACCTCCGTTTGGAAGCTTAGTGCTTTTGGTGTTTTTTGTTTCACGTTTGATTTTGATTGTAGACTTTTTGCATGACTCGGTCATACTGATGGAACTTTAGTTAGCACTCACTTCCTGCTGAGCCAGGAAGCGTTTCACTTGGACTTCCTGCTGGTCAGCGGCCATCTTTAGTTGAGGAAACTCCTGTGCGTTTCATGGTCGAGAAGGTTTTTTATTTTTTAATAATTTGTATTTTGTGGGTCTAGAGTCTTTAGAAAAGTGAGTGAGTTATGAGGACCGGATCTTCTCCAGGAGGGAACCACCAAAACACTTGGAACAAAAATAACTCTGTTTGTAAATATCAAACAAAACAAAGTATGACAGGATGTTGAATGTTGTCCAATGACGCATCGCTACAGATCATGTTTGAAATGCTGTGTCATCATTTCACTGTGAGTGCCAACCAGTCTTTCCCCACCAGTGCCTGTACGGATCGTAGAAAAGCTTCATAAATCTTATTTGCTGTGTTAGTAACTATTAGAAAATGTGAGGTGTGATGGACCTTAAGAAGCAACAATGACGTCTCAGGAGAAGCAGGTTATCTTTCACTGCTACGGGCATAGCTGGCTATGACGAGCGGTGCTCATCCACACCAATATTCAGCATTTAAAACAAGAAAATAAACATTTTAAGCAGGTTGATTATTGTTGTAACAATAATCTGACTCAGAATAGAAAAGCTTTAGGGAAATATTTTCTTTTGATTATTTTATTAAATTTTATTATATTATTTCAGAAAAATAAGCATCTGTAGTTAATTTCTCATTCCTTAGCCTGCCAGTAGGAGGTGATATACACCACAAGTTCAATCTGTTTCCAGTTTTCTGGTTTTTAACTCAATTATCTTCAATAATGTATTTTTAAACACCCGCATTCTTGGTCATTGTTTTGTAATGGCAGCAGTTAAAGATCGCTTATTAAATCTGGCTTGGTTACGAAAAAACAGTTTGTTTTAATTATGTTGTCCTTCCATTTTTTAATGTTTTTTATTTTTAATGCCGACATCTACATTAGAAGACAGATCCAGTTTGTGGTTAAATGAACATTTCTACCTTTCCATTAGAGTTTTTTTTATTTTAGTTTGTTCTATATGGTTAACATAGTTTGTAAATTTTTTTTAAAGCAGGGGTCTCAAACTTACAGACCATATGCAGCCCATGGGTCACGATTATTCACAAATCCCTTCTTAATATGAAAGATTGATGTTAGTGTGGCCCACAAGACTGAGTTAAAAATAAAAAAGTCACTAGTTGATTAGTTTTCAATTCATTTCTTAATTTTTTTTATTTATTATTTTGTGTTTTTTAAAAAAAGATTTTGAGAACATTGAATTGTTTTATCAGACCTTTTTGTGTGAAAATTCTGATGCGGCCCAGTGTCACCCAGACTTTGCTTCCAGCGGCCCACAGGTAAAATGATCTATGATCTCTTTTGAGACCCTTGGTTTAAAGCATCACATTTTTATCCAAGGTTGTTTGTTTTGGAAGAAACCCCTGAAATTTTATGCTTTCTGGGCTATAAATTTTGAACATTACCATAAGTTACCATAGCAAACTTTTTGGTTGGCGGGCCACAATGAGTTCTAAACATTTGACAAAGGAGCCAGAACAGGAGCAGATGGATGACCGATAGAATCGTGCTAGATTTTAAAACAAGCACGCTAGATGTTACATCAAGAGCGTTACATTTCAAATCTAGCGCGCTAGATCTGAAATCTAGTGTGATAGCGCTTAAAAACATGCATTTAGCAGTGCTAGGTTTTAAATCTAAGCGCTTGATGTAATATTTTTGCTTGTTTCAACATCTAACACGCTTGTTTACGCGTGCATTGGCCAGGATGGCTTTCCATATCAGTGCACACTATTTATTTTGACAGCATGCGCTGTCAAAATTGAGGTTTTGGGGATAAAGTTTGAGAGGCAAGACTGAGATGACTTGGGCACGTACAGAGGAGAGAGAAAGAGTACATAGGAAGAAGGATGCTGGATTTGGAGCCACCAGGAGGGAGGACTGGAGGAAGGCCAAGGAGGAGGTTCATGGACGCAGTGAAGGAAGACATGAAGATAGTTGGTGTGACCAAAGAGGATACAGCAGATAGGACTAGATGGAAGAAACTGACTAGCTGTGGCGACCCCTAAAGGGAAATGCCGAAAGAAGAAGATGCGCATCCCGAAGATACACATTTTAATGAGGGCAGTGCTGTTATTTTCTCAACAAAGCCAACATATCTAGATTGCGGCATCTAGTGAAGAAACATCAGAATTGCAGGGTAAATAAAACATTAAGAATTTTTTTAATTTAATTTATTATGTTCGGGGGGCCGGTTTAAACTATTTAATGGGCCGCAAAGGCCCCGCAAGCCGTGGTTTGCCCATACCTAGTAGAGCCTCTTGTTGACGTCATAATTTCTTAGTATATGAACGTGAGAACTTGTTTACGCTGCTATTGTAGAAAAATCCCAATAGTTACTGAGAATAAGAGATTTAATCAACCCTCCAATCAAAACGGTCGAAAGCATACGTTGCAACTCATGTTAGAATAGGTTAGAAAACGAGATTAATCGAAGTTAAACTTTTTATGAATTGAATAACTTCAGGAATTGAACAACTAGGAAGTTGTTCACTTCCGGTTTCCCGTTGGCGCGAAAGCGTTTCCACCCATTTAGAGTAAGAAAGGTGAAAAACATTTGCCCATTAAAGGGTTCAGTTTTGATTGAATTCCTGATCAATTTGGACAACAGAATATATGTTTTTCTCCATTTGTGGAGTTATTAATGATAAAAATGCTAAGGTCAGTAACTTTTTGTGTGGTTTATTCTAATCTAATTTGAACCAGTTTGTATTTATTTGTGCTGATTTACGTACAACAAAAACAAGTGTGTTTTACGTGAAAATAGATTTTTTTTGGACATAAATAATAAGACACTACTTAAAGGCCATAAAAACAAGAAACTAGTTAAATGTTCCATAAGCTACAATAATTATTGTAAAGCAGAAAAATAAATATGCATCTGAATATATAAAGAAGAATTTTCAGTTGTAGCAACAAAGTAAGAGTTTGTTACAATTAGCAGTAAAATACTTCCTTAAAGGCAGTGGTGGATGAAGTACTCACTTTTTGTACTTAAGTAAAAGTACAGATAATTAGGCAAAAAATTTACTTAAGTAAAAGTACCAATAAAAAAATCTACTTAAGTAAAAGTACAAAAGTAGTTGGTGTAAATTGTACTTTTTCAGTAAAAAGTAAAAGTATTCGACCATAATTCAAATGTTATTTGTTGTACTACAGGGTGTCACCATGGTAACCAGGATAAATACTCTGCAGGATTGTGACCCCCCTCTCCCGCCTCTTTTGGTCTATAAAATAAATAAATAAAATAAAAGGAAAGGGGACAAGTCAAGCTATCCCCTAGAAGGGACAGTGAATGGTCCGCCAAAATGGAGGAAAATGACACTTATTTTTTAAAATGTTTTGGGGGGGAAGCCCCCAGTCACTTTATATTGGCTTTGTCAAAGCCCCACCCCCCTTTGGAAAATTCTAGATCCGCCCCTGGTCTGTGTAATGACGGCTCAACTTTTTATTTAGAAGTAAACACAACGAACAACGATCTTCTGAGACTTTTTAAAATTTGTACTATATTAAGATGTTAGGTTTTTGGCGCTGAATGAATGTGGAAAATGTTTCTCGATTCATGACTTCTTCTCCCGATCAACTGCTTCTTTTGATTTTGGCGATGCGGCTTCAAAATGCGCTAAAAAAAACTTGTGTATTTCTCAAATTCCTGAACGAAAATGTAACGAAAAATGTAAAACACACTTTTAAAAATTAGCGAAGTAAAAGTACAGATATTTGCTCTAAAAATGTAGTGAAGTAAAAGTAAAAGTACCGGTCTTAAACTTTACTTAAGTAAAGTACAAATACACATTTTTTTTACTTAAGTACAGTAACGAAGTACATTTTCTTCCTATCGTTCCACCACTGCTTAAAGGTCATTTATGTCATTGAAACTGTGTCAACCTTCTTCATTCATGGTTTGTGCTTTTCTGTGTGGTCTAATTTGACCTGTTGTGAGGCCTTCTCTGATCAGTTCACCCCACTTTGTTTGTTTGCCTAGATATGCTTGAAATTGACCATATTCCTCCCACAAGTACAGGTTTACAAGCAAAATAAGCAACAACCCAAGCCACATCTTCTTGCTCATTTGGGGAGGCAGAATTTGAAATCAAAATGTATTATTTAAAGCATTTTTCATTCTGGCACAATAAAACCTTATTTTGATTGCACTGACACATAGTCAACCCCTCCAAATAACATCTGCTGATACATCTAGAAGAAAATGATCATTTGGGGATGTAAGCACACCAGGAACCAGACCACCCATGATCGCAAAGACCTAAACCACAGGAGACATCAACGGTATGGATGTAGGAGACGGGTCCAAATGATAGTAGTTTAGGGAGTCAGTAACTCAGACCTCCACAAACTAATTAGGCACTGAAAAAGAGGGTCAGTGGACAACAGGCTATCATGTAAAAAAAAAAAAAAGATGTACACATATATTTATCTAAAATTATCTATGTATCTGTACATATACACATCTACTGTATATGTATGATATATGTATACATATTGAAAACATGCATACATATATATTTTATGTGTTTCTGTGCATGTATCTATTTGTATTGTAAAAAATATTATTAATAATTGTCACAATTGGACCAAAACTTGTCATTCCGAAAGTGATTTAAGGACCAAGTTTAATTTTCTTCACCCTCTTTATAAAGTATATTTCTCATTCATCACCATTCTCACCTATTTCTAAATAATCTGCACTTAACATGTAAAATCTATTTCTGCTCCTCTGGGTGTTTCACCGCTGGTCTCCACCCAGCACATCTGCTTTCTGGAAGATCCCAGCAGGAGGAGAATTCCTCATCAGATGGCTTCATGTCCCAGCTGCTCACACCCCACTCAAACATCCTCAGATAATCTTCAGGGTGTAATTTGGCCTGGGGCGGGGCACACACTCCAAACCTCCCGGGCTGAACCCGTTAACCCAGCATGTGTGTGAAGCTTCTGGCAGCAGGAAGTGGGAATCTTCTCTAGCTGTTATCATGTGCTCTCCCTACTCAGCGAGCTTTTTGCCATCTGACACACACATGCTCAGCTGCTTCCAGGAAGCTTCTCCTAGTTTAGCCTCCATTTCCTGGAGCAGTGTTCAGATGCGTCTTTGGTGGATTCCGTTGACTCGTCAGGAGTTTGTTTGGCTGAATAGTCCAGCTGGCTCTTTTTAAAAATGGTTGCGACTCATCTTTCTCAAGCTGGTGGAAAACTAATCAGGTCATCGCTCTGAGCCAAGAGGAACCTCACCAGGGGGTTTGCATGCTACTTGGAAGTGCTTTAGACATTTGATAGGATGTATACAAAGAGAGCAGAGGTGGTCACATCCTTGTGAGAAGAGTTTAGGATCCTGAAATAAAAGTTAATTTGATAAAGAGAGAAAGATGACAAGTGATGTCACCAATCCTCTCTGGACAAGAACACTTTCTAAAAGTTCGTGGGCTGAAGATAGTATGTAGTTTGGATGGAAAGGTGAATGAAGTAGACGTACTTTGCTGGTCCAACTTTGGGAAATTTTACGTAATCTTACTGACTTATGGAAAGCAAATAGTTGCCTGTTGGTTAAGGAACAACTTAAAAGTAACCATTCATTCATTTTCTGAGCTGCTTGTCCCTTACCATGGGCAAGGGTAGGAATGTAGACCGACTGGTCAATTTAGAGCTCTTGCTTTTTGACTCAGCTCTTTTTCACCACAATAAATTGATGCAAAGTCTTAATTACTGTGGATGCTGCACCGATGCACCTGTCCTGCCCAATCCTTATCTCACTCCTGAACAAAACCCCAAGATAATAAAAACCCAAAACTCCTCCCTTTTAGCCAGGAGTACAAATGTATATAACTCCGTGTGTGTGTCTGTATGTGTGACTTGAATTTTAAAACTGCTCTTTATAAAAGACAAATAGCTCTGAGACCTTTCTTGATAAAAATGTCTTTTCTATGAGCAACAATGGTGACAAAGGTTATTGTCATGGAAACAGTGAAAGGAAAGATGATGCCCTCTCTTTGATGTGGAAAGTGTGTGTGTAAGGATTCCAATCCTTCTCTAAAGATTCAGGGACAAGTTAAAAAGGCCTTGATTTCAACCGGAGTCGTCTAGAGATGAAACAAGTGATTCAGCTGAGTTTCTCCTTCAGTTACATGGCAGTGACTCATCACTAGGATGTTGTGCATCTTTTCTTTCTCCTTCTTTCTCTCCTGCGCTATAAGTCATCTGATGCTGGGGATAGTGACAGGTGCAAAGCAGACAACTTGAATTACACAAACACACGCACACATAGGTTGTTTAGTGAAGACGCACATTGACACCATCCTATCTTCCTTCTGTGTTTCAGTTAGGTGTGAATCATTACTTTTTTTCTTTTCATTCTTTTTAACCTTTTTTCTTTACAGACAAATACACGTGTGCAGATAAGCGCGTCCACTGATGAAACAGTTGGTCATCGGTCCAGATAAGGCACTGCTGTCACCGTGGTGAGTCAGACTAACCCAAATACTGCAGGGGATCAAGTCTCTCTGTGCAATGACTCAGATGCCACATCACTATGACTCTGCACAAACCAAAGTATGTTGCATTGCTGTTGCACCAGCTGCACTCCTATCTTTCACCATGAGGGGCATAACAGACCAAAGCAGAGACCCTAATTTACAAATGAGCATCTTTTCCTCAACCTCAGCATCAGCTCTTGTCGGCAGGAAAAACTTTATCTCAGTCTCAGATGTGTTTGACATCATTTAAGTTTTTTTTGCAGAAGAAATAGTTCTACCTCACAGTTGACAAGAGTTGAGAAAGAATGAAAATGATTTTAAAAAACATTTAGAGTAAGTTGTAAAAACATTTGTGCACAATTGAGTTTAAATATGTTGTTTTATGAGTGGAAAAAAAACTGCATTTCATAATTTTCTCTTGAAAAAGTAATAATTTTGCAGTTTGTGACATGACTATGTGCATTGCAGAGAAACTGGATGCTTGCATATGATGAAATTATGAGCACAAAAAGACATTTATGCCAAAAATTTAAATAAAATATGACACTGTAAAAAGAAAAAGAATTAATATATTGAGTGCCATAGCAATAGTATTTACGTCAGTATGGAAAAGTGTGTATTTTTATTAATTTTCTGGCTAAATATTTGGAAAACTTGGTCCCATGAGGTGTTGGCCTTGTGGAAGAATGACCTTCTTTTGATCGGGAGAACCGCGTTCGAATCCCACGGGGCCAAAGCTTTCCTTGGAACTACGGAGACTCACACTGAAAGGGTTTAAAATGAAAAATAAACAAGACAGTAAAAAAATTGGAAAACTTCTTAATTTCTTCTACATTTTTCAACATTGCTTTTTGTTAAAATAGTTTAAATATCTACTAAACTAGACTTTAAAATTACCGTATTTTTCGGACAAAAATTGCATGATGCAGCAGATAGGGTTAGATTGAAGAAACTGACTTACTGTGGCATCCCCTCAAGGCATATGCCGAAAAAAGAAGTATTTTTCGGACTATAAGTCACTCCGGAGTATAAATTGCACCCCGACCAAACTTTAAATATATATATTAAAAAAAATGCAACTTATATTTTGAACAGTACAGTATTTCAAGAAGATGGAAATAACTTCTCTTGTTTAGTTACTATCTTGAATATTAAAATGTATTTAAACTATAAAAGACGGTTTTTAATAATTGAATATGTACATTAGAGTTATATATTTACATAAGTATTAAGTACATACGTTCCAACCCTCACCTATGGTCACCAGCTGTGGGTGGTGACCGAAAGAATGAGATCGCGGGTAGAAGCGGCCGAAATGAGCTTCCTCCGCAGGGTGGCTGGGCTCTCACTCAGAGGTCGGGTGAGGAGCTCTGCCATCCCGGAGGAGCTTGGTGTTGAGCCGCTCCTCCTCCAGGTCGAGAGGAGCCAGATGGGGTGGTTCAGGCATCTGGTCAGTATGGCCCCCGAGTGCCTCGCGGGTGAGATGTTTCGGGCACATCCCACCAGGAGGAGACCGAGGGGCAGACCCCGGACCCGCTGGAGAGACTATGTCTCACAGCTGGCTGGGGAATGACTTGGGATCCTTCTGGGTGAGCTGGAGGATGCAGCCGGGGTGAGAGAGGCCTGGGCTACCCGTTTGAGGCTGTTGCCCCCGCGACCCGACCCCGCAACAAGCGGAAGATGACGGAACAGAACAGAACATGAGAGTGAAGACTGAAAACGCTACAGGAATAATAAAACTATTTTAAAACGCATTGAGACATACAGTATGTGAGTTCAACAAAACAATACGCCTGTAAAAATAAGCTACTTCACTTCTTTTGATGCAAAGACTTAGAACAATTTGACTCATCAGGGGTTAAAAAATACCAGAAAATATCAGTTCTTGTTAAAAACCCACAAAGAAAAAAAAAACCTACAACTGATAGAGACATCAATGTTATCTCTTTTCGTCTCTAGAGGTAAGCCTCTCAGGCTTCATGGCTTCGACTTCAAGTTTTCTGATTTGTACCAAAGATTCATCAATGTGTGAGAAACTCCTAAAGATTCCAAACATCTGTATATGCTTGGTATTTGTTTTGAGATAAAAGTCTGTTTTCATTAGGGGAGATAGCATTAGTTCTTGATGAGTCATGGCTACACGGGATAATGCAGTGAGATCACTTTACTGAAACATTCTCTCTGAGCTGATGACTCACTCAGGCAAAAAAGGAGAAAAAGATCAGACTGCATACCGGCCAGCAAATCAGGATGGTTACACAAAGTTACAAGAGACCGACTTTATCTGAATCAAAAGGCTGATTAATAAATGTATGAGATCTGTTATTTTAAAGTCAGATGCTTTTTGTTTAAGTAAAAAGTGAATAATTGACCATCTAAAGTTAGTTTGATAATATGTTTTTGTATGATACTGGAAATTGGCTTCATCCAGACTGAAGTAGGGATGTGGGAAGAGGCTCAGAAAGTCAACATATCAGGGCAAGAGGACAGATGGTTAGAATGAGTGGAAACCAGACTCGACTAAAAAAGTATATTCCGTTCCGACATCTTCCGCTTGTTCCGGGGTGGGGTCGCTAGGGCAACAGCCTCAAACGGGTAGCTCAGGCCTCTCTCTCCCCGGCTGCATCCTCCAGCTCACCCGGAAGGATCCCAAGTCGTTCCCCGGCCAGCTGTGAGACATAGTCTCTCCAGTGGGTCCGGGGTCTGCCCCTTGGTCTCCTCCCGGTGGGACGTGCCCGAAACACCTCGCGTGCGAGGCGCTCCGGGGGCATCCTGACCAGATGCCCGAACCACCCCATCTGGCTCCTCTTGACCTGGAGGAGGAGTGGCTCAACACCGAGCTCCTCCCCGATGGCAGAGCTCCTCACCCGATCTCTGAGTGAGAGCCCAGCCACCCTGCGGAGGAAGCTCATTTCGGCCGCTTGTACCCGCGATCTCATTCTTTCAGTCACCACCCAAATGTAAAGCTACTTTATTTTGAAAGGTGAAGTTACAGAGATTGGATTAAGTGTTTTTTTTTGAGGAAAAAAAAAAAGTGGTTTTCCACATTGTGGGACTGGAATATTCTTCATATGAATGAACCCTCCTGTCATAAAATAGTATATAACTAGAAAAGCACGAGGAGAGTGCAGACCTCCATCAAGGTCCAAAGAAGAAACCCCCCCCTCGTATTTCTCTGTCAGCTAATGAGTGCAGATTTACAACCTGAACAGGTCTCCAGATAAAAAAGGATAAAACAAGAAAATACAATAAAATATCTCATATAATAGACACATTATTTCTCAGCTCTTTCTTTAGATAACTTTGCTGTACAGATTAGAAACATATGTTATAAAAAGTACATCATTGCATTTGTACCTGGTTCTTCATCATCCCAATATCAAAAGAAGAATTGAGCAATTTTTAGTTGTCCACATCAGCATGAAAAATTATTTTCAAGGACATGGAAAGTAATGCTGTGTCTTTCTGGTACATTTGATCAGAACGACGTCACAGCTTGTGATGATTCAGACTGAGATCAGTTTTTTTTTTCTGATTTGATGACGAGACTCCATAGCAGTAAGGAGACGATGAAAGAGGATGGATCATAAAAAATATAAGAAGTAAAAAGCACTTCTGAAAAGCAACTTCAGCTTTTTGTGCTGAACGTATTGATTGAAATCTGTGCTGTCCTGATTCCTCCTGGAGCTGGTAAATGTTGCAAAATCATTCAGCTTGCTTATTTTCTAATGACCATGAGCCAATTTAATAGGCCTGTGGAAAGAACCATAAATTTTTAAGGTCTAGATATTATTATTATTGATATTTTTATATCATTTCTACACCAGGGCACGACGATGTACTGTATTGAGTTTTCATTCACCTGGCTTGACTCAAATGTGAACTTAACTGACCTCCTATTCCTTATTCTAAGGCTTCAATATGACATCACTCCAATCTTAGCAGCTAAAACATCACTGAGCTCCACGGCAAAGATTCATTCTTCCACAAATATTAGTAAAAACAATCTGCATGCAAAGGTAGTTAATTTTTATGCACGTATCTTTGTAGAAACGATCAGATTATTCGATTGGGTGACCGAATTGTTTGGGCAATAGGTGTATATTTATCATCTTATTAAGATTGAGAGAACAAGAAAACTTGTAGAATTTAATGTTTGATTAAGAGGTTGAATAGACCGGACCAGTCGGATCAATTTTTTCCCCACTTTTTACATGTACTAAAAGCTATCTCAGGATCTCAGCGTTGACCAAAATTTGGGGGGTATTATCAGGTTTATTTTTACAGATATGGCAAGTTTTCTTTGGATAAGTATCATAGACAACCTCAGCGATCATTACAAACTGAAGAGTAAAACTAATCCCATGCAAATAGTGCTTTTTCAAAAGATGGTCACAGGCAAAACCAGAAAAGGGTGGAGTCCTTTCTCTGGGTTGGGGATGAGGTTCTGCTTCAAGTGTCTCAGGGTCTTCAGGCATGAGGGGTGGATGCAGAGGATCTTGATTTACCAACTGATCCTCTTTCCTTCCCCCATTTGTGGTCACTAGCTAACTGTGTGGTCTTTCTCTGCTCCATCATTCAGAGCTGCTGGCCTGACTTCGGGTAGTAAAAAACTATTTTAGAAGGTGATGAGAGGCTTTTTCGTTCCTAAAGTTTCTAAAAAATCACTTCTTGCATCCACATCTGTTAAGACTGACTTTAAATACACAAAGGTGTGTAGAAGATTTACTACATTTGTCCCCAACAAGCTTTGACTCATTCACTCTTACTGCTACATTTCCTCCATAAAACACTTGACTGAGCCTGATCACACGTCAAACGGTGTGTTCAGCCAGCCTCTTATCACAAACTAAACAGCGGCAGAATAAAGGAAGCAAAGGATCAAAAGTCTCAAAGCAAAACGGAGTATCTAAAGGTCCATTAAAACTTCCAAGAGTTAAACTTTAACCTCAATTTATACACTTTACGCTTAATAACGAAAGTAAATTCTTGTGGTTTCAGTTAGTAATCCACTCTTCAAACCTTTTGTAAAATTCCATATTTAAGTGGGAAATTCATTTCTTTGTTTTACTGCTATCGACTAGTTAAAGTTTGAACCAACATAAAGATTAACGTAACGGCATTTGTGTGTGAGGTTCACATGACATATTGAGTATTAAAAGCAGGATAATGCTTGTGAAAAATGATGCTAAATTTTAAGACTGGCATATTTTTGTCACAAGGTACTAGACATATGGTACATAACCACTTAAAAAAAGCATTTTCAATAAGGTTTAGACATATACAGGGGAGACTAGCTAATAAGATCAGGAAAAGGATGTTGAGTTTTGAATGGCCAGCCTGTCAACAAAATATCTCTATTAATGGAGTGAAAGCAAACTTGAAAGGAGTTGGTGTAAAAAACCGAGGGAGCAGGGTTGGCGTGGTGAATCCCTGAAAGCAAAAAGCCAAAAACAAAAACGAGAAATATATTTTCTAAAGACTTAACCATCCGTTGCACACACTGTTATGCATTGTGTTTTGCACAGGTTATAAAACTCTTCGATCAAACCTAACTTTCTTAACATCGGCTGGCTGATGTTTTCATTTAGGGGAAGATAATTCTAAAACAACCGTTGTTAGCTGATGTTGTAGAATATGCTAATGAAGAGTGAAAGTAATAGAACCTAAAAAAATATGTATACCCATTCAATCAGACAATTTCTGAGTGAAATATACCGTAGTTTCTTTTGATTTTCAGTTTGTACAGTGGCGCAGTGGGTAGCACAGTGGCATAATAGGAAGAAGGTCGGTGGTTTGAGTCCCAGCTGGGGACGTGGCTTGGAACACTGGCCTTTCTGTTTGGGGTTTGTATGTTCTCCCCAAGTATGCATAGGTTTCATTCGGGTATTCCAGATTCCTCCCACCCTCCAAAAAACATGCATGTTAGCCAAAGCCAAAAAATAGCGGGAAATATTAGCTAGCTAGCCCTAGCAACTCTTAATAAACTGTTTCTTTTGATGTGTGAGAGAAGTTTAGGTTTGTGTGGGTGTGTTGTTCTAAAGTTCAAAGTGCATGTTGTAACAGCACAACAAAAAGACTGATTGCTCTGTGGATAATTTGGACCTACTTAACTCTTTATCTGTCTGGTTTACAATCTAGGCACTCATATTGTTCTTTAAAGTTGTATACCTGTTCAGACAAAAAGTTGCTCTTTTTTTTGTTCTTTACAAATTTGTTTTTTGACAATAATATTGAGTGCATTTTAGTACACAATCTTAATTTTGTTAACTTGAATTAAATGTGGCAATCAAGGCTTGATTCCACAAGGACCAAGTTTCAGTTCTTTGTTAAGACTAATGATACCTGAAATGAAGAAGAAACGGTAACAAACACACACACACACACACACACACACACACACACACACACACACACACACACACACACACACACACACACACACACACAACACACATCTTTAAACTCGCCCTCTGGGTCATCATGCCTAGAGGACAAACTACCTCTCTCTGCTGACCAACGTCATGGAAACAATCTGTCTCCTGTTGCTGTGGTGCAGTGTGATGACGGAACAGAAAAAACACACGAACACCCACCACTGTGTGTGTTTGTGTGTGCTTGCAAGCTTTATGCTTTTGGTTTGGGATGATGGAATATATTCAATGAACATCAGTTAATATTCTAAATACCGCATTGTCCTCGTTTTTTTCTGGGAGTTGTGTGCATGTTTTTCTCATGTATGAGTGGGATTCTCTGACTTCCCTCCCCTTTAAAGACAGGGAGGTTAGATTGATTGGTCACTGGCAAAATTGCTCACCGGAATGAGAGTGTGTGAGAGATTTCTGTCTCTGATGCTACAACAGACTGGCGACCTGTCAAGAGTGTACCCTGCCTCTTGCCACAAACTGCTCCAGAAAATTGTTCAGAATTCGGAAAGTCAAACTAGATATGCTGAATACTAGATTTGTCATCAGATTGGCATCAAATTTTGGTCATATTGTCTAAATCTTTTAGCGCTGTGGGAGAAAAATGTTGCCTAGCTAAAAAGTTTGATTTTAGGTCAAACTTTTAACTTTTTTATAGCGTTTTGTGTTTTTAATGTTTCCAATGAAAACCGAGATCGGTCTGACAATTAGGGCAAAGAAATAAAAAATATGAAAACATCTAATTAAACTTATGAAATTAGCAAAGAATGTAATAGCAAGAAAAAGATCTCAATTTCATTGAATCCACCACCAGATGTCCTCCCTACGTCAGTTTTTACTGTATTCTAAGAAAACTTTTTTCTTCTTTCCATTTGTCTTATCCCACTTATAAACTGGAAGAATAGAACCCTGACCCATCCAGTAAACACATCTTTTTTCCTACGTGGTTGCCAAGTTTCACCTCACTCTCTTCGCCTTTATTGATCTAGTATTCCTTGTTTCTCGTTTCCTTTCTTTTAGTTTTAATCAATATGCTCCTGTCCAGCTGATCTGGTGTAAAACCAGAAACAGACTTTATTTCCAGCTGCCTTCGAACGGTTGGATTAGGTCAGAATAATATTTTTAAACAATGATTTGATATCACATTTTCATTCATGGAATCTTGAAGTTCTCACAGTGATAAATCAATAAAGCAATAATGAATCAATAATTTAAAAGACAGTTAATATGGTAAAGTGAAAATAAAATATTCAGTTATAAACTTTCCTAAATAAAAATCTGCGGTAAAGGTGTCCAGTCTTTGTGCAGCGTTCAGGTGAACATGAGGGCCTTTCAGTCACAACTGAGTAATTCTAGTTAAAGGAAAAATGAATGAAAAAACACAAGCTGGTTGAACATTTTCCATTTGCTACATCATGTAATGAATCCAGGAATGTGTATTAATGAACTCTTTGACCTCACCGAGGTGATATTTGATATGAAGAAGGTCACAAATAGTCCTGAATGTGGACTGATTACGGGTAACGGTTATGTAGGCTTTACCTAACCCACTGACCTGCTTCTAAAATAAACCTGCTGCATCACAAGTTACAGACTGATCATAAAAAACACTAAATATGGACTCGGCTTTAACAGGCTGATTAAAACTTTGAACTTTTTAATGACCTGAGTGAAACACATGTTTTTTTTTTGGTCTGTTAATAATAATAGACTGGTGACCTGTCCAAGGTTATATATTATATGTTATGTGTTATAACAATTATGATGACTTAGTATTTACTTATGTCTTTTTGCTTTTATTATGACATAAAAAAAAAAAAAAAAAAAAAGGGTCGGCGTAATAAGCGTTTGCTTCAGCCGTTACCTTTTCGGTCCTTTGCTGGAATATGGTTGTTTTCTTTATTTCATTGATGTGAGGTTGCACTGTGACCGAAATAAATAAATAAATAAAAATAAAAAAAAGGTGTACATGCTGCCTCAAGCAGCTGCTGGGCACATAAAGTCCCCTGTGACCCCGCGTTACTAGAACTTGTATAGAAAATAAATAATCCAAATGGTCATGCTTCAGGTGAGAGTAGACATCCTCCTCAAGGTTGTGGTGATGGAGATTACGCCAAAAACACATTGTTTATAGCTAAATTGTTTTCAGCTTCATTTCGCGGATTGGAGCAGTTAAGTGTATTTTGCCTCCCAGTGGGATCAGGGGGTTTCCAGTAGAAAACCAGGTGGATGATTGCTATGGTTACTATTCACCCAGTGCTGGAGCTGATGGAACAAGTGTGCCTCAACGTCAGACGGCTGGAAGTTTTTGTTCTGTGAGCTGAAGTCATTCATCTGAGACTTGGCTTCTGTTCCAACCTCTCGAGCCTGTGCTCAGGGGATGCGTCGCCAGGGAAACCACCCTGCTGAACTTTTGTCCTCCTCGGCAGCAGCGGTGGTCACGAGGAGGAGAAAAACCCGCCAAAGTTCAGCGGCCAATCAGGAGGGAGCAGCAGGGAAACAGAAGCAGCTGGTAGAATAGAAGGGGAGGGATTAAAGGGGAGGAGGACCACGTGTGTCTGTGTGAGTGGTGCTGGGACACTGTAAAAAAATTACTTGACTGAGAAGTTTCCTCATGGACTTCCATAGAAAAAGCAAACATAATTACATCTGATTACTGAAAATTTAGCAGAATATCAAATGTTTGAGTTTGTTTTGGCTCTTTTTGGTGCAGATAACGAGGGTTTCTGTTAATTTTTACCTGTAAATAAGCACAGTTTATCATTTTGATCTAAACTGATTCATAAACTTGTTATATAACTCTTTCTGAACAATGAGGGCTTTATTTTTACATCTTGGTTAAAAAGTAACATACTTATTGTTACTAATGTCACCTTTCAGAGTAATTTAAGTTGGAATCATTGTGTTTAAATATACCGAATGACACAAAGACATCTATTTATGACTAAAAAACCCCCAAAACAACTCTTATAGATTTGAGAAGAGAGGACTTTTATTCAAAATAGAAAAACCTTTTGTATCATAGTTCTCTTTTATTCTTTTTTAACCCCATATAACTTGATTATGTAGGCAACAGCATCACTATGGGAGAGCTGGTGGATCAAACAGTCACACAGATGAGAAGAATCCCATCATTTGATCAGTTTTTTTTAATCGTTTGTAGCTCATTGTTGACGGCTGGTTGAAAAAAATTCTTTCCTCATAAGGTTAAACATTTTTAATGAAAAGTTATAAAGTACAGATTGTTCTACAGCAGCTGTTTTTTTAAATAAAAGTTACAGATCTACACATAAGCAAAATGATAAGAAAAATCTGAAAATATCTAGTTAAGTTTGATTAAATTCTTCAGAGAGAAGAGATAAACATTCATCTATTCTGTTGTATATGGTGTGTGTTTTGTTGTGTTTCTTCTCGTCACTTCTTACAGTGTGCATGTATTTGTGTGCACGTGTTTCTGTTTTCCCGCCACTGCAAAGTTTCTGGAGTCCTTCCAAGAAAACTCTCCCTGGACACATAAAGAGAGAGATAATCTTTCATTCACAAATGTGAGCGTGCCTCCATAAGAAGCAGCACAGCTTTCATGCGGGAAGAAAAACAAGATCCACGTTGGATTTTATCAAAAAAGAAAATGAAAAGAGAGGAGTGTGTGAACAAGTGTGTGTGTGTGTGTGTGTGTGTGTGTGATAGAGGCACTCTTTCATGAAAGTGATTACTTAGACCAGTAACTCAGTTTGTTAGTGAAAAAAAGGTTCAGATTTTGAATTATACGCCTTTAAAAAAAAAAAAAAAGTTTTCTGTCTTTAAACTTCTTTCAACAAAACATAATTTAGATTTTGTTTACATAGACACAAATCTTCTCAGAACCCCTGCCTCACCTTGCAAATATCAAGATATCATAAATGTACATTTACTAGTGTAGGTACTTTCTCCCAGTCCCTCTTGGGAAATAATTTCTGAATCTTTAATTTTCTTGTGTTTAAAAATGTTTCTCCTCACAGAGAGTGAGGGTCTAAGGATCGATGTTGTGAAACTTTTCCACTTTGTCTTTCTTCTTTCAATCTTTGCAGATTTACTGTGCTCAGAAAAACTTTTTTATAAGAGAAAAAAACGTTCTCGGATGTCAACTAAATTATGATACTGTAGTAAAAAAAAGTTTTATTGTTTGTTTTTTTTTAAAGTTAATCCTTCACTGGGAAATTTGTGTGCTGAATTACACCGCAGCAGGCTGGCACCAATGAGGGTGCAAATGGTGGGACAAACGGGGGATTTGGTGTCTCCTCCAAGGACCCTAAACGTAAACTCAGTGGGATGCAAACTCGCAAACTTCCGGTTAACTTCCGGTCCAGCTGGCGAACGCTCTAACCACTGAGCCACCATATCCCCATAAGTTATCGTATAAGCAACACAAGTCGACGTTCCTTCATTACCCAAAGAAATCTTCAGAATTTTTTTCTAGCTTTTTTGTGGCTTCTTCAGGTTCTCCAGCACTGCTGAAGTCTCACAGTAACTGGCAGTTTATTGGTTATCTGGTGAGATAAATACTTTTAAATCTTTCTGCAAATTCATGTGGACATGACACATTATAACTTATGAATGAACCACTCTGTGCAAGTCTTTGTTTGTACAAGGAGTGTCCGGATTTACAGATTCAATTTTAATTGAAGGTCATCTAAGGTTCTCCATTGTTCATTTTCATTTCTTTGTGAACCAAGATCCTGTTGGAAAACGGTCTGCTGGAAAACGGTCTGCCTACAAAGGTATACTTACATACAAAAAAGAAAAAAAAATGACAAACACATCCATGCATTCATTTATCCTGGCATTTTCTGAACCACCATATCGAAACCTGCCTGTAATATATTTCTTTTTATCTATATGTATAAATTATTTATGCACCTACATGTTGCAATGAGCTTAAAACAACACACAAACCTGGATTTTTGGTGATTTTGTGTAGGTTGGATGATAGAGCACACACAGACCAGAATAGTTTTTGTCTTCTGAACCGCTTATTCTTAACGTGATCGCGGGGTGTGCCGGAGCCTATCTTGGCTGCTTTCAGGCGAGAGGAGGGATACACCCTGAACAGGTCGACAGCCTGTTGTGGATCACACACACAGTTAACCATCCACACACACTCATTCCTTTGAGCAATTTATTCATAGTGGCCAATCAACGTAACATGCATGTTTTTGGAGGGTGGGAGGAAACCTACACATGCAAGGGTAGACCATGCAAACTCCACCTAGAAAGGCCAGTGTTTCAAGCCTTTCAAGCCTCTATATTTTAATAAATATAGTTAAATATGGATGTGTTGTGGAGGTGTGTGAACAGGGAGAGAAATGTCAAGCATGTTTACTTTTTCTAATCACTTAAATATTACATGCTTAATGTGTAGTAATTATTTTGATGCAAAGCCTATTTCTGTGTGAAACAAGCTCATTTGCTCAAGTTGGATGTTAGAGCTTCTATTTAAGTAATCAAATTAATTCCTAAACAATGTCGACCTGAATCACGAATGAATACAACTTCATAAAAACACAACCTTCAGTGTACAGATCCGTGTTTAATGACTTGTTTAGGTAGCTGTGTGTGTGTTACATCCCAGATAAAATTAAGTCTGACGTGTTTCTACCACATACGAAGACTCGTTTATCTGCTCACATGTTCCCGTTCACACCGTTTCACACAAACTAGAGTGTCTGCGAAGTCTGTGTGTTGAGCCAGGTGTTGACAGACATGTCAGAGTTTCTTTGAAACTCCACACCATCATATATGGTTAAAGGTTTTTGCTTTTTTTAAACTCGTCAACATGATTCAGGTTTTGTCTTGCTTGCTGTCGCAGAGTCAAATCTGCCCAGTAGCCTTCTTAGAAAATATCTGAGGAACATGTGAAGCCTAAGTCACAAATCAACTAATAGCTGGATGAAACATGAACCGCTCGCTCTCTCTTTCTGTCGCTCTCTCTCACACACACACATGCATCCCTGAGGAAAATTTAAAGCCCTTTCTAGATCACATGTTTTCAGATGACCTATTATGGGTTCAAATCCACAGATCAGCAGGTATTTTGATTTTTTTAGGATAATTTTAGGATATTTTTGACAAATAATTTTTACCTTGCATCATTTACTAATTTTTTCTTTTCTCCGTTATTACCAACTTCATAAAAAATTTATGTGGGTAAATAAACAAACCTGAAATGAACAGAAATAGACAAAATGATAACATTTTCATTCAAACTTTTCTGTTGAACTCATTGCAGTCTTGTAACAATTTAAGACTGTGAACAGAAAACTCAGGATGTTTGTGACTAAAACTGACTTTTGGCTCCTGTAGCAGAAAAAAACACAAGGCCGACATAAAAGAGGTCACAGGAAGGATGAAGGGATGAGGAGGAGGATAGAGAGATTTACTGGTCGAGAAGACAAACGAGGGAGGCTGGAGACAATTGTTTGGAAACTGGGATATAGAGTTAAGATGGAATCTATTGGACTATATAGAAAATTAATAACCAAAAAATCTTGTTAAGATTCAAATTAGGTCACACAGTTTGAGAAGGTCAGTCTTATCAGCTTGAATCGAAAGAGAGGAAGTGAGTCAGTTTTACAAAGAAATTTTTACTGAACATAATTAAAAGTGACATTTAAAAATCCCCACATAGCCAATCTTACATTTAACTCCATTGTGTTTAAAGTGGGTTGGTTAGTAAAGTGATAAAAACATCTAATGGTCCTGTAGAGATCATTTCTAAGACTTGAAACTGCAGTCACAAGACTTTGAAGTAAATCCTAATTTAGTTTTTTCATTTTCAGAAAGTTTTAACGAGAAAAGAAACAATGTATTGTAAAGTTTCTTATCAGTTCAGCGATGATTTCAAGCAGAACAAGGAAGCCCTAAAAAGCCAATTTTATACTATAATACATCATCCTCATCGATTTTTGTTTGGATTTCATCAAATGTTCAATCTTTGAATAAATTTACCTCAACATTTTGCCAAAATGACCATTAACTTGAAGAGAGAGAGATATAGAAGGTGGAAGATTTTAATTACTTAGAATCAACAGTCCAGGGCAATGTAGAGTGTGAAAAAGAGGTGAAGAAGCGTGTGCAGGCAGGCTAGAACGGGTGGAGAAAGGTATCAGGTGTGATGTGTGATAGAAGAGTTTCAGCTTAAATGAAAGGGAAAGTGTAGAAAACCGGGGTGAGATCGGCCATGCTGTTTGGTTTAGAGACAGTGACTATGAGGAAAAGACAGGAAACAGAGATGGAGGTAGCAGAGATGAAGATGCTGAGGATCTTTCTGGGAGTGACCAGGATGGACAGGATCAGAGGAACAGCACATGTTAGAGGTTTTGGAGATAAAGTCAGAGAAGCCAGACTGAGATGGTTTGGACATGTGCAGAGGAAAGAGAGAGAGTACATCGGCAGAAGGATACTGGGTTTGGAACCGTTAGGAAAGAGGCCTACAGGAAGACCAAAAAGGAGGTTGATGGATACAGTGAAGGAAGACATGAAGATAGTTGGCATGACTGAAGAGGAATCAGCAGATGGGATTAGATGGAAGAAACCCACTTGAAAAGAAGAAGATCATTAACTTGAAATATAGCAACAACAACAACAAAAAAACCCCAAACAAACCAAAGCATAAAACCCCTAAACATTGTCATTTAATAACATTTAGTTAAAAGTTTGTATTTTTCATGATTCGTCTCAAACTTGCCAAAATGTTTATATAAAATTTTGGTTTTCAGTCTGAGTCAACTGCCTAGAGAGAGAGAGAGAAAAAAAGAATTAGAGAGCACCCTACAACTCAATAACTGTTAACCACATTAACAGATTTATTTCTGGAAAACATGGTCCAGGAAAAAAAAAAAAAGCCATTTTTGACTGTTTAAAATAGTGTCAAAGCTCATTCGGTGAAAGGGAAGGGTGTTTAAAGTTCAAACATTTATCATGTGAAATTACAAGAAAGGAGAAGTGCAAACTGAAGCTCCTGTAAATGTAGAGTCAAAAGGTCGTCTTTGGATCTGAGAAAGAAACTTAAAAAAAATGACAGCAAATTCAAAGGGGTTGAACTTTTAACGGAGTGAGTCTGACCTGCACTGAGAGGGGGTCAAGTTCATGTTTGGAGTGTTTGACAGTTTGAAAACAAAAAGTTTAGGGCAAAAATTAGGCAGAAATAGAAGTTTTCAACAGTTTTCATTACCGTTTTTGTTGCTTTTGATCAGCAACACATTTTAAATACATTCTGACATGAACACTTTTATAATTCTTTGTCCAAACTAATTATAAAAGTCCGAAAAGTAAATATGTGAGAAAATCAATTTTTTATTTTTGCATATTTGTAATAAAAAAAGGATGTAGAGTCATCTTCTGCTTATCTGTGCCCAGGTCGCTGAGGTATCCCAAAGAAAACCTGGAATGAAGAACTTCCCTCATCCCTGCCACATCTTCCAGGTCATCCAGGAGGATCCTGAGATTTTCTCAGACCAGTTGCAAGATAAATTCCCTTCAGCCAGACCATGGGCCTCATTAAGGATGATGCGACTGGGAAACTTGGCCAGCAACTGGTAAGTCACAAGCGTCACATTTTGTCTCAGCGCTCCACCATGACAGACTGATGCAGCGTCTTAATCTTTGCGGATGCCGCACCGATCCATCGTTCTACCTTACGCTCAATCCTTAACTCCTCCAGTTATGGTAGGACCCCAAGGAAGCGATATTATCATTTTTGCATTTTTGCAAAACACAATTCTGCTTTTTTATTGTGGAGAAGATTAATTTATTTGCTGGTAGCTTTGCTTAAATTCAGATTTAAAGAAGTTTACTTTGACTGAAATTTTCTCGTAGCTTCTAAAGAAGCCATGCGGTCATTAATGTGTTTATCAATTAATCTCCTCTTAAGAAGACTTGTTAATTATCCATCATAATTGACATGTTCAATTTTCAAAAATAGTCAATGTCTGGCTCTGAATATTAATTTAAGAAGTAAATTGAAATCACAATATTTTGTTTACATCATTAAAATCCCTCGTGGAGGCATCCCATGTTTAAGATTTGTAAAAACAGGCCTCTTGTCAAGGACAAAAACAAAATAGGGCTTATATAGAGATTGTGTTAGTAAGGAAGTATGAAAAAAATCATAATTCACACAGAATGTCACTCCCTAACATCAGCTAAAAACTGCTGAATTTTTATTTTCTCATTTTATCAATACTGAAAATTTGTTTTCTGATGAAAATGTTTCGGTGAAGTTGCAAATGTTTCACCAACACTCAGTTCAGCCTCACTGTGTCCTGATCTGACATAAATCCAGTTGATCTAACACATCCCACTACCCTCACTCCACTTTGTACTCTAATTTCCTTCTGTCTTTCACTTACACACCCACACACACATGCTTTGTAGCCGCCGGTAGAACATCAAAGACTACGAACCCACACACACCAGTCACTGTGACCTGGGTCAGTTACATTACACACAACAGCAGTTGCACATTAACCTGCGGAGAGCTGATGTGGCTCTGAAAAACACCAGCTGACAGTTTGATGAAGCGACACTTAGGTCTGACCTGAGAGTGCCGCTGGGATGTGGGACACGTTTCACCAGTTCATGGCTCAAGATTGAGATCCATTATCTACTGTATGTGTCGATGCTTAGCCACAAAGTTGATTCTTCTTTTTTATTTAGATGTTTTTCATTAAGACTTCATCAAAGCCTTTATTGGACTCTCTTTTCTAACACCAAGTGCCTTCATGTCTTTCGTCACTCCAAACTCCTCTTAGGTCTACCTCTTGGCCTTTTGCCTGGCAGTTTACTCAGCATCTTTCTGCTGTTATACTGCCTCTCTGTTAACAATGGTCAAACCATTTCAGTCTGGCCTCTCTGATTTCATCTCCAAAACTTCTAACATGGTGTCCCTCTGTTGACCTCATTCTGATCCCGTCCATCTTGGTCACTCTCAAAGAGAACCTCAGCATCTACCTCTAGATCAACCTCCTGTCTTTCTCTCAGCGTCACTGTCTCTAGACTACACAACATGGCACCATCAGTAGCTGAAACTCTTCTATTGCCATAAAATAATCATCCAATTATGAGTGAGATCATTCTAAATTAGGGTCTTGATCAGATAGATTTAATACTGGGTCTGACCCAACAGAGATCCAAAGAATAACCAGATTATAAACGGTAAAAATGACTGGGGCATCTAGAATAGTTTTGAAATAACTTTTGGTTTCATCCATATGTTGCAATCCCCCCCCCCCCCCCCCTTTTTAGAACGTGTGTAATATTTCAGTGACAGAGTTTAAGGAGTGTGTACACACTGCATGACACTCTAATCCCCGTCCTCTTTGTAGCTAGAGCTGGAAGGCCAGTTAATGTTGAACCAGCCCTCTGCTGCCCGTTAGAGTTGTTGAGATTAAACACACAAATAATGCACTGCAGAGCAAAAAAGAAACAACAGCCAGGTTCGCTGAGTTCAAGTGAACTCTCCTCCACATGAGATGTTAAAACTTTTAGCCTCGGAGCAGCATCTAAACCCTGAGTGGAAAATTAGCTTGGGAAACCTTCTGATAAGGAGGAAAGTTACTTGTTGCATCCTGTTGCAACACGTTATTAAATCATAAAACCTGTAACAAACTGGTACAAAAGTTGCTTTGGGACTTGACTTTAGAAAGACCATTTGTGACATATCTGTTGAGGAAAGCCTCTCATTATTTATTTTATTGGATTGCATTGTTTGACTTTTCAGATCTGAGTCACAATGTCGTAATCTTTTAGTTTGCACAGTGAAAGACTACGGCAATGTGAGAATGGCACATGTTCTTGTCAGTTGGTGTCTGTCCAAACCTGCACAGGTGTCAACTGGCAGAAAGGTATTCAGTTTGTTTGGATTGTGACACAGCTGTTAACTTTCAACACACTCACGCCCTCACACGGTAAAATACTATAAAACCTTTACTGGTGTGCTCTTTACACCTGTCAGAAACTGACCATTAGAAAGAAACGCTGACTGAGTGGAGCAAGTAAAAAAGAATCCCTTTCAATTTACCATATTAAAATTTTTTCTTGAATTGAAAAGATGGAGTGGCTCATTCAATATTTATAGGCTATGTTTAATTTATTATGTTTGGATTTTTTTAGAGAAAAAATGAAATGGGACAAAACATACTTTTAGTAACTTCTCCCATATGAAACAACACCAAGTGAAAGTGATCCTTATATGGAGTTCCTGTTCCTGATCGTAGGCAGGTGGGAAAATATTGCTGTTAGATTTGATAAGACATATTGGTTTTATTTTCATGCTGTAAAACTGGGTGTGAATCCATTGCACAAAGAAAAAAATGTCCTAGAACTGCCAGTAACTAATTAATTTTAATGACTAACTGCTGTGGTATCTACAACAAGAAGATATTGAGAGTTTCATAAAGAGAAAGTATTTCTTTATGACAACTGGAACATCTCCCTATTTATTTGTAGAAGATAAAAAGTGACGATAAAAACAACAGGTCATTTATAATTTACATTATGTATTTAGCACTGTTTACCTTTATGTATCTACAATAAAAGTATCTATTATATCATGAGCTTATCTATATCACCGCTTTGCTTCTGCGGGGTCAAAACATTTGGCTTTAGATATTTATTTTACATTGTTGAACTCTTACCAATTAAATAGAAGATTTTACAAGTAAAATCTGACTGATTCCTATGGTTTTTTTTTGTTTAAAAAATAATCACATTTCAGAGACACGAAACTTGAAAAACTGGTCTTTCTGTGTGGAGTTTGCATGTTCTCCCCATGTATGTATGGGCTTCCTCCCACCCTCTAAAACCAAACATGTTAGGTTGATTAGCCACAATGAAATTGCCCCTAAGAATGAGTGTGTGTGGATGGTTGTATGTGTGGCCTTGCAACAGACTGGTGACTTGTTCAGGGTGTACCCTACCTCTCACCTTCAATCTTTGGATGGTCGCAGGTTTGATCCCCCACCCAGAGTGCATGCTGAGGTGTCCCTGAGCAAGACACCAACCCCCTCAGTTGCTTCTGATGATTGTGGCATGCGCATATGTATAATGCATATGTAAAGCGTCTTTGAGTATTAACAAAAGCGCTATATAAGTTCAATGCATTATTATTATTATTATTAATCAGCCGGGATAGGCTCCATCCCTACCCCCCCACTATCCATTGGGAACAAGCGATTTAGAAAACTAAACGAAACATTACAGAGACTTTAGCAGCTTTAAACAAGCTGTTTTTATAGATATATTTTTATTTTTAATATATAAATAGGAGAGTTTTACCATCATATCTCTACAGTGTTAGAGAAGATTCCGAAACATGTTATTAGGACAGTATTATTTACTGACTTTCTTCAATTATTTTCTCATCCAGCCTGTGCAAGTTTAACAGAGTCCTAAACCCTGTTTGGTAATTTGAGGGTGAAGGTTCTTTCTTATTTGCACAAAGTTTTACAAGAACGTCTACTACATAAATAGATGTAGCATTCATACTTGATGTTATGTTATTGATGAAAACAAAGTGATGATGACAATTCGTGATGTACTGAAAATAACTGAGCGAAACAAAAATTAAAGTATTAAATTTGGTCTTATCAACACTCTGTCACTTTTTGTAATTTTGTAGTTTGATAGTGAGAGGCCGCGTGTGGGTGTAAATTTAGTCAGTTTTATTTTCTTGTAAAACAGCTTCTGTGAAATTCATTATGAAAAGCGGTGAAACATTAACAGCGGTGCTTTTATCAGTGAAGCAGGGGGGTCACTGTGGTAGATGCGGCAGTTGATCAACCACTGATCTTTTATTAGTCAGCAAACTAAAGAGAACAACCATCTCTTGACCTTACCCTCTGTTGATCGAAAAAGGGAAACTTCTAAGTTTATTCTCAGTAATGCATGAGACCTTTCAACTGATGATTAAAAAATGTACTAGACTGCCTAACCAACTCAAAAACATTTTTTTTTGGTACAGTCTTTTTCATGCGATGTTTTTGTTCTAGTATTCATTTTTGACAGCGTTTTATAACACGAAACATCATTTCAGAAAAAATGCTTATTTTGTCTTTATCAGATATATGGGGAAAATTGTGCTTTTCTGCTTTAAATTAGCACAATTATAATTTAGTTTTGAAGAAAAGCAACCTGAAAATCTCAATATCTTCAGAAGAGCAAAGACTTATTGCACCTTTCTATTTGTGGAATGACATGATAGAACCTTTTTGGGGACAATTAGGAAAAAATAAGATGGAACATTCTGGATCCACAAGGTGAAGGTAATGAATGCATCGTTGAAACATATCAAGCAACAACATTTAGAACTGGGCAATGAATGATGCTATCAAACTTTCCTGCTTGCTTTTTCAGGCTGAATAAGTGTAACCTGTGCATCTGTTGAGAAACAGGCTAAAATGAGCAAAGTCACTGTGATGAGAAGTTACTTTACCTCACAAGTTATTGTACTAAAATATAGAGAAAAAATAGGTCTACTAACTAGCTTCAAACGTAACAGAGTGTGAAGGTCATGGATGGACTTACGGATGCACTTCAGCACCCTTTGCAGAGTGGTGTTGATTTGACTGGTTAAGAAAATGAATGAAGGGCTGAATATGCAGTAGTTGCATGCCTGTGAATTTTTGGAAGGCAGATTCTCACATATCCTACTTTAAGCTCAACTTCATCTACAGAAGCCCATGATCAGGAAAGCTACAGGCCTACGTAGATGATCTCTGCTCCAGACTGCTCGGGGACTGTGCAGACCAGCTGTGTCAGGAAGTTCTGACATACTTGTTTCATCTGAGCCTCACCTTGGAGAAAGCTCCTGTGTGGGTCCAGTTCCAATGACTGCTTGTGCAATGGAGCCCAACCACTTCAGACCTGTAGTGCTAACAACTCACCTGATGATTTTTTTTTTAGATTTATTCATTTAGTCATACAAACTTTACAAAATCTTAATAATAATACAGTATATAACAAAGAAACAAAGAAGACCATGGAAAGCCTGATCTTGAAACATCTCCAACGTCTGGTCAAATTAGACCCCTTGCAGTTTGCCTACTGTCCCAGCATTGGAGTGGATGATGCTGTTATCCACCTAATGCACAGATTACTGATACACCTTGAAAAGCTTTGAAGTGCCGTGAGAGTCATGTTCTTTGACTTCTCCAGTGCTTTCAAAACCATCAAGCCTTCACTGCTCAAGGGAAAGCTAGAACGAGTGGGGTCGACAGCAAACTGACTGCATGGAGTGTTTGACTACCTGACCAACAGACAACAGTATGTGAAGCTGCAAGACTGTCTGATCAGGTAATCTGCTGCACCGACTCTTTTCTTTTGACTTTACACATCGGACTTCTGCTATGACTCAAATACCTGTCACATCCAGAAGTTCTCTGATGATACACTCATTGTTGAGTCTCTGTCAAAAGGGGACAATTTGTACTACAGGAATGTACTTAATGACTTTTGTTGACTGGTGCGAACTCAATTCCCGTCACTTCAGTACCACCAAGTCAAAGGAGATGGTGTTTGAGTTCCGTAAAAAGGTCAATCCAACCCCACCAGCAAACATCTAGGGTCTTGACATTTAAAGGGTGGATATTTACAAATACCTGGGTATCCACATTAACAACTAACTGGACTGGTCAGATTACGTTGGTGTTCTATACAAGAAGGGTCAAAGTAGCCTCTGCCACCTGAGGAGACTAAGGACTTTTGGTGTGTGCAGGACACCTCTATGCTCTGTCCTGCTGGTGTGGAGGAAAAACAGAGAGGGACAAAAGAAAACTGGACAAGTTGGTCAGAGGGCTAACTCTATCATGTGCTGTTCTTTGGACTCAATGAGTGCTACAGGTGTTTTATTTTTTTTTGTCTAAAAAGAAAAAGACTTATAATCATTTTGCCTATTCATTTTTGGATTATGTTTTGTTTCTGTCAGTTGAACTATCGTGACAAAATAATGTTCCCTCTGGAATGAATGAAGTCACTCTTATCTCATTTGTGAATGAGTGACGCACACATTATGCAGCTAAGAAACCATTTTCCTTTTTGGCTCTCTGTCAGATAGTTAAAATAACACATCTTTGTTTTTATTTTTTTTGGCAGCTGTTAAAAGTAAAAATTCATTTGTTGTGTAAAGATTGTCTGCATTTTAAAGATTTTTTCTTAAGGGTCTAGTGACAGAGGTTTTTCCAGTTGCTACTGAACGATCCATAATACTGCCGGGAAAACTAACGCCTGAGGATCAGATGTGGCCCAATGGATCTATTTAATCTGGTCTGCAGAATTTGAGTACATTTTTTGGAGCAATTTTGGTGTCCACTTGTTGGTGCATTGTAGACCAACATTGTGATTATGTGTTGTCTGGGTTTTTTTCATACTATTAGTGAAAATTTTTGTTTGAAAGTTAAACTTATTTTGATAACATTTGAACACATTTGCATTTTATTCTTTTTATTTTTATCTTGTTGTATCACTAAAAAGTTGTCCACATATCATTTGTTCTTCATCCAAACATTAACCTGAAGAAATGATGTAGCGATTAATCACAACATCATAATTCCTCTTTGAGGCAAGCCAGGAATGGAATGTGAATGAAGATATCATTTCATTTATCTAATTTAAAATAAAATATTTAACATGTTCCATGTTGGTTTATCAAAGCAAATTATTCTCTGCTCCTGGTCTGGTCCTTTGTACTCGATCCTTCTTCTAAAACGTAATGTTTAATAGAAACTCTTATAGGAAAGGCTAGCACTGGAGGAACTACCCTCAACTTGGCCCAGTTCATGTTGAGTAGTGTACCAGTTCCAACTCACTGGTTGATCAGCTCAGAGAAAAGCCAAAACCTTTTTCACAATTGTTTAGTTTTTAAAGCAGAAACAAACAACTGATTCTTTCATACTTTTTACTTGACATGGTTTTCACGTACGCACTTTTTCATTTTTACCATCCAGTTGATCACTTGGATTCAAGATTGCAATATTGTCAGTGATATTTTGTGATTCCTTCACACTGATTCACAGAAAACAGTTGTTAACTTGGATTAACAACCCTGGAAGTTAGTTTCAGCTTCAACATGGTTTCAGTCTGACTGTGTATTTGAGAATGAGTGACACACACACAAGGCAGCTCGAGTGTAATATTTACCGCCTGGCTGATTGCCATTTATCAACAGGAACTACTGTAGTTTTATTGTCATCTGTTGGCAGGAGATTAAAGCGTGGTCCTGACTGGTTTTAAGAGCTTGTAAAATGAAGTCTAAGGAGTTTGCAGGGGAAAAAGCAACCATCCTCATTTTGCCTCATGATGATTTATGGAAACTGCATTTGCACAACATATTCAATTATTTATTTATTACTCTTTGATTGACTAGGAAATAAAAACATGATGTTGAATTGATCAAAGTGCAAAAAGATAAAAGTAAATTTAAATGTTTTAAACACCCATCTGACTTTTTATTCTTAGTAAACTAATTTCCCTTTTGGAGATTAATTGTGTAATAGAATGTAATAAGTGTTTTCTGAGATTTTGACGTTCTTGTGAATTGGAAAAAAAAATCTCACTGGAAATGATTTTATAAGTGAAGAACTGAGTTATACTTATAACTACAATGAGGGTGTCCAAGCTGTTCCTCTACTCTAGCCAAACCCTAAACCTTCATTTGTATGTTACACTATTGGAGTTCTTAATCAGCATTAAAAAGTACTTTGTAACCTTACATAAAGTTTGTTATTAAAAAATTACCTTTGGCTTTAACAATACAATGAGTTATGTCTCCAAGCAGGGACTTCGGCCCTGATGAGCTTTTCCTTCCTCCCATCTGATCAACAATTACCATAAGTAGAGGAATTTCCTCTTCCTATGTTTGAATGGAACCTCGGCTCCCACCACACACAAACTGGAGGGTTATTTAGGAACATGGATGCAAAAACAACCCTACTGGCTTTTATTTTAAGCTATCCGAACAACTGCTGCAACACTTCTAATGCATTTCAGGTACTGAAATAAATGTTGAGAAGTTAAATAGCTTAGCAGGAAGCCCCCGTTCCTCTTTCACTCCCCAAAACACACACCTACCACATACAATGAAAAGTTCATCTACACTCCCCACCCAGTTTTTCTTTATCCTCCCACTGTGATACCAACCCCCAACGCACGCACGCACGCACGCACGCACGCACGCACACACACACACTTCACTAAACAAAAAGAGGGTCTTTCCCTCCCTCTCTCTCTTGCTGTCAATCTCACTGATTCATGTCCATTTCCCTTCTACCATAAGGAGTTTAACCCCTTCACCTCTAGGCCCTTTATTTTTTTATTTTCATTTGAACCTTCATTGCTTCTAATAAGTCAATACATTTTGGCTCAAAAGTTTTCATCGAGCAGCAGAAGAGGACGGATGGTGCACAGGGAAATTCTGAGATATTTTCTGTTACAAGTATGAAGTAATGCACAACGTAGATTTATGTCGGAAATGGACAAATGCAGCAAAATAGGGGGTCCAATCGCTTTAAAAAACATTAATAAAATACATCTATTTGACAACACGTAGGAATCTAAAAATAAGTCTGAATTGCATTGTCTGATAAATTTGGCTCTGAGTGTGATGTCCTTCCAGTTAAAAGTACCCTAAAAATGTCTTTCAATGAAACAGCAATAATGTGCATCCTGTTCTAAAAATGGCTTGTGTGTACACTGCAGCACTCAAATTTCCCTTTGGGGATTAATAAAGTACTTTCAGTTCAATTCAAATAGCATATTGGCTCAAAATGATGTTATTCATGACATAAATACACCAGGCCTAGCCGACTAAACAAAGTTGGCAGACATATATTTTTTCAAGAACTGTATGAACAAATGAAAACATACAAAAAAATAAGACCATAGAAACTTAGTACTGTGGACTGCATAGTCCATTGTTATTAGGTGAACTCTTTACAAAGAAATGGTACATACGTACATACATAATGGTACAATGGTACATGGTAATTCTACATAAATGTTGTTTTATGAGAATAAAATAATCACTTTTTTTTTTTTGCTCTTTAAGTGAAGTTCAGGTAGGAAACTGCAGGCTATAGTTGCTTGTGTGTTCTTACTTGATTGAGGATTCTAGTTTGTGAGAAGCCAGCGTCATTACGTATTCATTTTCTGATACTTTGTTAAATTCAAACATTTAGACAAGATTTACATTTATACAAATAAAAGCTACTCCGTAATCAAATGGAAGATTAATGAGAGAACAGAAAAATAATCCTAATTCAAAATGTGTCTAGACATCTCCATGTTTTCTTCTATGAGCGGATTCATTGGCTTCAGGTATTCTACAAGTCAATTTCTGCTAATACCATAAAGTTCTTTGTCCATTTATCAATACAATTGTGAACCTGGTAGAGCAAAAAAAAAAAAAACCAACTTTGGTGTTGGACCCACTATAAAGTAATTTAAAGACTTCCTTCTGACGAAAGACTAAACTCAGAGAAGACAAATATACAGTAAACAAATTAGGCAACATTTTTGGAACATTAGAGATTGTAGTTATTCCATTTAACTCTCCCCTTCCAATCCTATAAACATCACAGAAATCTCATAGTTGGGGAGAGACCACTGCTCTGGCTGAAAAGTACTCACTCACTAAGTTCATTCAAAGCTGTCAGCCAGAGGACTTCTTAGAAGTGATGAAAAGGTCAAGAAAGGACAAAGAGGATGATTAGGTGCTTCCTTTTTTTCTATTTTTAGACTAGTAGTACTTAAGCCTGAATGTGTCTTTGTGTGGGGTTTCTAGTCATTACTGCACCCTGGAAAGAACTGGAAGCACACACTTCCCTCATGTGGGATCAATAAAGTACTTCTGATTATGAAACAAACTTTTGTTGTGCGACATGGAAACATATGGAGTGGTTCACATATTGAATCAAATGTTTGACAGATAAGCAAATACTTAATATCATTAGCTTGATTAAATGTGGTGAGCAGACGAAGCGCACACATTTGTACAAGGTTCCTCTCCCATCAGAGAAAATCTGTCCAGCGCATCTGGGTATCCCAACTAACATTCTGCTTTCATCATGCTGGACAGGACATGGTTGAATAATAATAAAAAAGAAAATCTTGATAAAAACTTTTATGTTTACAGAATTTAGAGTCCACTTTGAAGAGAATATCTAGTTTAAAATGAACTAAATGTCCCCGTTTTCAGTGTCAAATTGTGTCAAAAGCAAAATTTAACACATCAGTTCTTTTATCTGGGCACGATAATGAGATCCTTTCTAAGCGCCCACATCAATGTGCAATATTCCATGTTAATGCTAAGATGGTGTATGCACCTTAATTTGGAATTAAATTGGAGGGAGACGGTGGCCGCGTGGTTAGAGTGTTCGCCCGTGGACCGGAAGGTCGTGGGTTCGTGTCCTACGGAGAGCATGTCTAGGGTCCTTGGAGAAGACACCTAACCCCCGCTTCTCCCAACATTGGTGCTGTTGAAGGGCAGCCTGCTGCGGTGTTAGGAGTGCAGCAAACAAATTTCCCCGGTGAGGAATGAATAGAGTAATTCCTTTTTTTTTAATTTAATCTCTTTCTCCTTCCCGTTTGATTGGTTGACTTTACCCAGATCTGTTTAGTGTTTCTGGTGAGACTCACTAAGCTTGCAGTTTGCTTTAGGAGCAAATGGAGTTGATAGATAAAAGTAAAGAAAACTACATTATAACAGAAAATGATTCTTTCTGTGACCTCTGCACAACCTTACTATCACAGCTGCTGCTGTATTAGTTCAGAGCAAGCCATTAGTGTGTGTGTGTGTCTGTTCTTCTTGCTTTGGACCGAAACTGGGCATGTCCGGGCAAATCCTCTGGTGGTCCATAGATATCAGCTCCCACCCCCAGCCGCGAGACAACACAGGACACGTTTGACATGCATGATTGTCTCACTGTCATTTCCATTGTTTAGAAACAGAACTGAGAGACTGTCTGACTGGAGCCTGGGGGAGACAGTGATTTTTGCGGGTGAGAGGGGCAGATAGTGGGAGGTTAGTTGCATGAAAGTATAACCTGTAGTTTCTGTCATTTTTTTACTAAACACATTAATTACAACCACCTGATTGCTATCCATTTTGACATGCATGTAACAGTTTCTTTTTTGGTGCATAAATTATTTAGATGACTTCTGGTGCGTAACAATGAATTGGTCAGAGCTGGTTTAAGCTTTGCCAAAGCAAGGCATGAGAATCTGGCATTTATGTAAAGTTTGCATGCTGCCTGTGTGTGTATGTGTGAGGTTCTCTGCAGGTATTCTCACTTTGTCTCACCCTTCAAAGAAAAGCATGTAAGGCTGATTGGTCACTAGAGAATTGCTCCTGGGGGTGTGTGTTTGGCTGTCTGTCTCTTTGTGTGGCCATGCACCAGACTGGCGACTAAACTAAACTAAGGACTCCCAAGGCCTCGCACCTCTGTTCTTAGACCATCTTTCTCAGTGAGAAAAAAACTTCTGAAAGAAATTATGGAGTTCCCTTCTCAACCATTCACCCTTACATCTGTTTAGTAAAATAATTCATTTATGGAAGGTGCTTAATATCTAGTCTACCATGGCAGGGCACACCCTGACAAGTTGCCAGTCTGTCTATGTGATTATCTGAGTGTGTTTGTGTGCACATGCAATGCACTTTCCAAGAATGATTTCTCGGAGATCAATCGACCAAATATCCATGTTTTTGAAGGAAAGCTGGAGAATTTGGAGTGAATACATGTCAGGACCGGTTAGTGTGTGTGTCTATCATTATAATTTTTAGTAAGGTCTGGGTTTGTCTTGTTAATTCCTATTTTGTTTTAAGCCAGACCTGCCGTCTAATTTAATTGGTCTTCTAAATGTTTTTTTTGTCTTTTTTTCACCTGATAGTAATATTTTTATGTACAGGTATTTAAATTTTGTTCCCCATCCCTCCGGTGGCAGATCTAAAATGTTAGGTCGGTGCTGAATGTGTTGGTGCTTCAGAGCTGCTGACTGACACTCTGCTGACTCTGAAATTCCATGAGGCTGCCAGACGGGAGCTGAAAGTGGCTGAGATGTCACAGCGTGAACAGGCCACCAGAGAAAGTCTGTGCATGTGTCTGATTTTGTCTGAATAAATCAGAATAAGTGAAGGAGATGGATGATGTGCGTTCTTGCTCAGGTCCCTTATGTGTGTTTATGTCCTTTATGAATCTGAAATGTTGCGTAGTCACCCGGCTCATCGATCTGCTGTGCGTGCATCTTTTCCTTCACACACCACTTTGCTGGCGTGGATGTTTGCTGCAATCTTAGCTGTTTTTTGACATTTATACAATGATTGATGCACACTCTACCACATTCACAGAACCATCTTTCTCCATCTCAGCTCCTGTTTCCCTGAGACATCACCAGCCAGGGAGGATTTTCATAAAAAACAGCTTTTCTTCACTCTGACAGCTTGAATGCCTTCATTGAAAGTGTTCTCCGTGTTTTTTATGACACCTTACCGGCTTTCGACTCCCGGTGGAGGAAACCTATGGCCGTTCTGCTGAAATGTTCATGACTTCCTGCTGCTGCGTGGTCTTCCTGTAAAATTGTCAAGGCTGCTGTGTAAAGCCTTTAACCTCCTGGCCTGCAGTTGTTTTACAGCATCTGCATCAATCTTTCATTGTCTCTGCCCTCCCGTTCCATAACTCAGCGATACCATCTGTCAACATATTATTGTGTTCACCTTTATCTCATTTTGCTTTATTACCCAACTCTTCCCTCCTTTGTTATTATAGGACTCATTCTTTTTACGCCCCTTTCTTTTTTACTCCTTCTATTTCTTTTTATGTTTTCCTCGATTTTCTTCACCTTCTTTCTATTATTTTCCAGAGAAATGTCTTGGCTTGCAGCTGTTTCGTGCACACCCAGCGTATGGCGTAGGTATGTGTGTGTGCATGTGTGCAGTGAAAAACGATCTCATGGCTGGAAGAACGCTTTTAAAACTCTCTCATGTGTCAATGCCATGTCTCACAGGAACTTCCAAATAAGGCAGTGAGAAACATGTCCATCTGCTAGTGTTACCCGAGTTCGCTTGGCACAAACTTTGAGCAGGTTGTACAAAAGACGTTTGGACCAAATGGGAGGGTTTTATTTTTAGGTTTTATAGTTTGAACCCCAACTTTAGTCACAAACTTTGACAGGTTGTTCAAATCCTGTTTCGTTTTGCTCTGTTGAACTTCTAATTTTGGAAATGATGCCTGTAAATGACAAATAAGAGGCTCCAAATTAACACCAGTGAGTCTTCTAGGGGGAACTTGGGATTTCCTACTAGACAATCCTGCATTTACAACAATTAGTCATCAAGGAAATATAAAATAACATTGGACAGGATGAGTATGTAAAACCTATTAAAGTCCTGCTGTAAACAAATACAATGGGGAAAAATATATAAAACCTTTGTCCGAGAGCAATGATGACCTTTCTGAGCAGAGAAACAGATCATCTTGTTATTTGGCATCAGAATTATGGAAACTAATGTTCTGATTGTAATACAAAGAAAAGCTGGAGATTCAGGCTAAATTTGTAAGCGAGAAAATGTGAAGACCCCGTTTCCTCATCTACACACGCACATACGCACATACAAACGCGCACACAGCATGACACTTTCCAAGACTGATTGTCTCATTACCAAGCACACTTACAGTTTGAGCTCTTTTAAGTTTGATGTAATTTACAGTAACACAATGGCTTGTAATTGTTGGCCTGCCCCACACTGGTGACTTGTTGTGAGTGTAACCTGCCTCTTCTCTACTTCTTTCTTCCTTTCTTGCTGGATCAGGCTTTGACAATGTCTGTGACCCTGTGCTGAGTGAAGCAGTAAGGAAAATCAATGGTTGCCTGGATCCCCTTTTTTTTTTATTGAAAAGTAGTTCAACTTGAGGTTAAAATAGGAGTAAAAGTTCTTCCACACGATCCTTTTAATACCCTTACACTGTAACATTTACTGTGTAATAGTGACTGTGTGTGGGAGAGAACAAGGTGCTGAATAAGCATTCCCAACTCTTACTACCTCCTTTTTCACCTTTATTTGTACAGAAAAAAATCCACTTGAGACACACCTATTTTTAATATACCGTTGTATGTCCTTGGAGAGAAAAATCCAAGAATGGACAAAGAATTTTGAAATGTATTCAGACAAAGGTGGAGGTCCAGGTTGCCATGGAAACAGATTCACACCCACTATTGATGTACATCAGATCAGAACAGAACTTAAACATTAGAAATAATTCCTTCCTTGGAGTCATTTTTATTCATTTATGTTTAATTTTTTTATACAAAAGTCTTGGGGATTAATACATTAAAGAATTTGGAGAATTGGAAAAAAAAAATTCTTTCACTTTATTTGTGGTCTTTTCAGTAACTGGAATTCAAAACTAGGATTTGGAAACAGTTGTTCACCAGTTATTCAGTTTTTTCTTTTTAGCAAAGACTCATTGAACATATTTCTCATATTGACACAAGTGGTTTGAAATATTGTTTTACAATGATGAGTCAACGGTGCCCAAATTTAGAGTTTGCCTCTAACTCTTAAAACACTTGGTCTTTTTGTTGTAAAATCTGTTAATTGTGGTTTTCTGAAACTCACTAAAAATCAGTTGTCCTAACAGTTTAATAATCGTATCTAAAAGCTTTTGGGAAGTGAGACAAATTTTATTTTTTTCAAGCAGTCATTAGTGTGAGTTTAGTTAAATCCTGCAGCTAAATTTCATAAGTAGAATGTTTGCCTGTCAGATGGAGACATTAACTTTTTGTAATCTGCAGGACTTTTCACCCACATGTAGCGGTAAAAAGATCAGATGTTTGATTGACACTTAAAACGTTTTTATTGCGTTGTTTGAAGCAGCATAGGCCAGCTTACCAAAAGTTGTGCAATATTTTAAAAGATAAATCAAAGACATTCCTCACATGAAAGAAGTAATAAAGCTTTACATTAAGGCCTGGAGAGATTGAGTGTGCACACCTACAGAAACATGCACAGTCCTGTCATTACGTATTAACGTCATGCTAAAGACAATTTTCTCTTTAATTCTATCCAGTTAAAATGCACTTATTTTAAAGCAGTTGTTTGGAAAATTGTATTTCTGTGTAGAGTTTGCATGTTCTTCTTGTGTATGCGTGGGTTTCCTCCAGGTACTCCGTTTTTTCCCCACTCTCCAAAAACATGCATGTTGGGTTGATTGGCTGCTATAAATTGCCTCTAGGAATGAGTGTGGATGGTTATGTGTGCCTGGTCCTGCCACAGACTGGCGACTTGTGTAGGGTGTACCCTGCCTCTCGCCTTGAATCTGCCGGGATAGGCTCCGGTACCCATGCAAACCCATTTGGGATAGATGTTTTGGAAGATGGATGAATGAATGTTTGGAAAATATCAGTGATATTCACTTAAGTTGTAACGTTTTTCTTTTTGGATAAACTCTAATGTAAACTCAAATGGAGGGTTTTAGGAAAACAATCACATGTTGCCTTGGAAATAGCACCTTAGAACCTTTTAAAATGTTCATTTTTATCAGCCCCTAAAGCTTTTTATGTCTTGTCATCTCCATTTTCTCTCATGACATCTAACATCTGGATTGCATCATTTGAAACCAAGCAAAACTAATGTGCCTGATCAGCCCTTTTCTTTAGAAAAGTTTCAAAACTTTTCTCCACATTTGCTCAATAATTACACAGAAGGCAAAATGCTGAATTTAAAGTAGAGTGTGAAATCATGACTGTATCCTCCTCCAGCCAGATGCTGTTAGTTTGTACCATCAGCAAGTCTGAGCATCTTCCTGCAGTTGATATTTGATAAGTTTGCTGATCTGGAGCTTTCAGGTGTGTTGAAGCTTGAGGCCAGGGAGGGAAATGATCAGTTAGGATCTTGAAGTAGTCGAATGGATCTAGGAAAACATTTTCTTTCATCAGTTTATCCTTCCACAGTTAAACAGGGAATACCATATAGCTAGCAATCAGACTTCCCTCACCCCAGCCACATGTTCCTGCTCAGCAGGAGAGAATCAGTTCTCTGGCCGGCTGCAAGTCATTGTCTCTCCAGTGAGTCATGACTCCACTTCTGGCTTTTCTATTACAGTTATCTTTGTTGATACCAAAGATCAAGTTTAATTCATTTTCCTCCTGTTCTTCCCCATTTTGGACTTCTTTTCATAATTATTAATGGCATAGGGAGATGGCAGCACAGTGGTTAGCTCTTTCGCGCGCGGACCGGAAGGTCGCGGGTTTGCGGCCCACAGGGAGCACGTCTGGGATCCTTGGAGAAGACACCTAACCCACGCTTCTCCCACCATTGGCGCCGTTGAAGGGCAGCCTGCTGCGGTGTAAGGAGTACAGCACACAAATTTCCCCGGTGAGGGATGAATAGAGTGATTAATTAATTAATTTATTTTATTTAGTTAATCAAATCTGTCATTTCTCTGAGACTTTTGTCATCTTTTATCAAGATCTTGAACATGACAAAATCAACACGCAAAAGCAAACTTGTGTAGTTTTGCCATGTGACTGTAAGCTGTTTCTTGTTGTTTTTGTTTTGCTGACGGCACTGATAGCGAGAACACCATCTGTTCTCTTTTCTTGTCAAACAAGGATTGTAAAGGTCACAGAAGGAGGAGGAACCGAGATGCAGCAAATAAGATACAAGAGGACAAGAAAACCCTGACATGTGCCTCATATTTAGAAGAAGTACACATGAGCATCCGTGTGTGTGTGTGTGTGTGTGTGTGTGTGAGAAAGAGAGAGAGAGAAAGAGAGAGAGAGAGAAAGAAAGAGAGAAAAAGTCACATAGTCATTTGTGTTGTGAAACTGATTTCTTGCCTCAAAGTAAAACAGATCCACACCCTGAGGCTTCATTCCTGACTGACACCTCCCAGAGGAGCTCTCACTCACATCAACACACCTCTCTCATACCTGTTTGGCTCCGACTGTGCTTCATATTGGGAACACACGTGTGTTTTTGCTGTGTCAGATGTGCACCCTGCACGCCTAAATTACAGCACATTAAGACAAACTTTCAACTTTTTAATGCATATTTATAAACAGAAAAAAAAAAATTAAAATTCACACCGGGGCTGCAGTCTGGCCGTAACTGAAGACTAAATCTTCCATCCAAACTCAATAAACTCGTAAAATTTTTGAAGTTTATATTTTGGTAACCTGCTGACCTGTACAGTGTGTACCTTGTTTGCTGTCTGATATAAGCCAGGTTATTCTTCAGGACTTCTTCCATGCAATGTTGGACAGGCAGTTTGAACATTGGATGATGTTTATTTTTAATGGATTTTAAAAGTGCATGATAAGCACAACACTCAAAATCAGCTTGAACAAAGGTGCTAATCTTTGGTCCAGGAGGCCCACATTCTGTAAGACTTTTAAAGTATTTCTTGATTCCAATTAAGTGAGATATTCAATGAAGCGCTACATCACTTAGTAAATTGAAAACAGGTGAACTACAAATACATTAAGAAAAACATTTAATTCAATATAATGTTCCGTTCCATCATCGTCCGCTTATCTGGGGCCGGGTTGTGGGGCAAGCCCAGGCTTCTCTCATCCCAGGATCCTGAGTCGTTCCCCGGCCAGCTGCAAGACATAGTCTCTCCAGCAAGTCCGAGGTCTGCCTCTTGGTCTCCTCCCGGCGGGACGTGCCCGAAACACCTCACCAGCAAGGCGAGACGGGAAGCATCCTGACCAGATGCCCGAACCACCCCATCTGTCTTCTCTCGACCTGGAGGAAGAGCGGCTCGAATATAATGTACATAATTTTATTGGAATTTTTACATTTGTTATGTTATAAGGTGATTCCATACTAATGTAAAAATAGTTTTTATTTTTTCTCAGCCATGTGGTACATCCTGATTCTTTAAATAGAACCATCTGCTGCAGATAAATGATCAAAACAACACAAGTGTGACTCCCATTGTACAAACAGTGGTTAGTATGTCTCTATAAATATATGATTAAAGAAATGATAGGTTTTATATAGAAAGCCCAAATAGAAGAACGAGGCATCAGCACCTGCATCTTATCAGAACTTTCTGAGCTAAAGAAAAACGTGTATTTTTACCTCCTTTGACGACCGCCATCTGGCTTATGTGAATCTTCTTTGTTCAGAGCTGCAGGTTAAAAGAACAAATGAAAAAGCCAACAGAAGAATGCCATTTTTGAGGGAGCTCAAACTCTAAATAACCCTAAAAGCAACAGAGATAGGAATGTAGCCATAAAACCGTTTTGCAGGTCTGATCACCAGAATCCATGGCTCTTTGAATTGAGATATTCTCTTACTCAGAACATATGATTGACTGAGTTTCTTCAACAGGTTGTCAAGGTCTTTGCAGATAATGAGTGATTAACTTCAGAAAGTTGTTTTGAAACAGGGAAACATAATAAAACAAGCCTGTAGGAATGTTAGTTGCTCTCAGATCATCCTTCAGTCACTGCAACGGTCAGAAATATAGAAAGACAAAAGGTTAATCTCACAAACTTCACTACATCCAGTTTTTTTACATAAAGAGAAGTTATAGAGTGCATTTAGCTGAGGGCAAACGTTTTAAAATGGGAACGCGCTCCTAACAATGTGCTTGTTTTGACAATAAATTACCTTTAGGGGGAAAAAAAGGCTTTAAACCTCATCAGGATGGAGCTGTTCTTCTTTATTCTCTCAACACAAACTCGTGCTAACAAGTGCTGGAAATACCAGAAAAGTTAACGGTATGAATCACTGTTCTTCAGAAATACTTTCCCATGCTATACAAAAAGAGAAGGCATGACAGTGTTTACAGAGTCAAGTTGATGTATGACAGAAGTATCAGCCTGTCAGTAACACACCACAGAGAAAACAACAGATAAGCCACATAAGACTGTTTCTGATTTAAAAAATGCAATCTGTTTTACTTGTTACTCATTTTATTTTTTGCCGAAGGAGTCCAGCTGGATTATGTAAAACACAAGATGTAAGTATTGAACATTTACAGCTGATTTTAGGCAGTCTGACTGCTGCTCTGAGACTAATCTGAGCTCCAGGATGCTGCGGTGCAGTCATGTGTTTTAAAATGCTGAGAGCAGCACAAACCTGATGCCCTGCGGTGAGATCCAGAACATGATACAGCAGCACAACTACACAGTGTTAGAAGAACAAATTCTGGTTCACGTTTATTCGACACTCGTAGGGAGGAGGTTCATATACTCAGTGCAACAGGTTTGTTGTATTCAGGCCTATTTTAATCCAACAGAGCCATTTTAAAAGTATTCACACCCAGTTAATCAAGCATAGATACACTATAAAGTATTAAAAGTAAACCTTGTTACTGTTTTTAAAATTCTGTTATTTTGTAGTAGATGGTGATCTGTATTAACGCTGATTGTTGTAGACATGCATTCATCTGATAGGAGATCTGACTTTTGCATCAATAAAAGATTGTCTCAGTGGCAGATGGGCATCATCCAGACTGGGAACAACAATTATGTACAGGTTTATCTCAACCCTTCTCTAAAGATGTGCAAAGTTTGGAATTGTGAAAAATGGAAGAGCTCAATAACATTCTTGGTATACTAAGAGCACCTGTCGAATGTGGAATCTATTGCAGCTGAATACGAGCCATTTACCCAAATAAAAAAATTTACAACTTCAATCAGAAGCTCAAAATGATATTCTGCAAAATAGACGGAATGAACAAGATCAATATTTGATGCTTTTGTGGACCACGTCATCAGATAATTCTTTGAATCTAGTGATACCTTTGGATCACTGCTCTAAAAGAAGACATCTTAGCTTGTTTGGATCCATATTTAGCTTCACCTTTTACCCAGATGCTGTGTACTTAGAGAGGAAAATCCCATGGATTTTCAACATTTACAATGAGCTCAGTGAGTGATCGGCAGGACACAGTGTTAGTTAATTATCATGACTGGAGGAATTAGTCTGTCAGGGGTTTCGATGGACGGCATGCCCCTGCTTGAACATGCCCACAAGTTACCATCATTTCTAACATCAAAGAATGACGTAGAAAAAGAGTGGAAATGTTAGAAACAGAGATTTTGAGGAATTGTTTAACTTTTGCTTGTTTTTTGTTTTAGTTGTGACAATTAAGCTACTGTTTGTGAAATAAACATGCACAGGATTATTACATTTATAACGAGCTCTAAAAACAATTATAGTAGAAAAAACCTGTAAGCCTCACAGTTATCCTCCCCCTGGAAGACAGAAAGTTGTGAATGGCCACACAGATACGTAAAAGCAGATTTGTTTTCTTGCGCTCTGTTTTGATTTTTGCTGAGCTTAGATTAAAAGTCAGTGCAGAGTGACTCTCCAAACTTTTCTTTTTTAACAAAACATGTCTAAACTTCACTGTTTACTTCAAAATGCACATTGATGCAATAAAAAAAAGTGCTAGTCAAATGTGAGGATGAATAGTTTTATTTGTGCAAGAAAAAATATCTTTTTTAAAAAAAGTAGATCTTCTGTGATGTTTTTGCTCATTATTATAAATTTGCACTCAAAATGTGACGAGAATGTCTCAAATTTTTATTGCAACTTTTTAGAAAATGCTCCACAAACTCAGCCTGAAGTTTAAAATAATCATACAAAATCCTGGAAGGATTGAATGTGTCTGTTTAGTTTTACTTTCTCTGAACACATAAAAAACGGCACATTAAGACAGTTTTCTCTAAGTCATTCAATCCAGTCCGAACATGTTTTGTGTTAAGAAACAATGAGACAAGCATCCTATGGGAGAACAGAAACCTGAACAAGTTTCTAGAAGTTTGGTGTCACTGTACAGGATTTTCAGGTTTCTTAGATCTCCATCTACCTTGATAAAGAGGCATGCGCTCCTGTCAACACACATGGAAGAATCCCATGGGAACCAGAGCGTAGGTGTGTTCCCTTTGGCACTGGTTCATCTCCAGGCAATCTCTAACGCACAGCAATAAGAGAATCCTGTCTTTAAGCGTGTGCATACATTGCTTCACTGCTCTGCTTAGGGTGTTTTTATGTGTTCATACAAGTGAAAGTGTTTTATGAGTGATGTGGAAAGAAATGAGAAAAAAGGAGATGTTTTTAATAACGGGAAGATGAACAGGTTCTTAGGTCATACATTTTTCATATCTGGTGGCTTTTCTCACATTTATAAAATTCTTAGTAGATTTTTTACATCAAGTTTGCTCAATTGAATAGAAAAAATGTTTTTAAAGGAAATATTTGGTCATCTTTGAACACCCCTCCCTAAGCTCGCTTAAATTTTGACAAACAAAACTTTATACTGTTTAACATGGTAATTGATGCTCTTCAGGACTACCTAAGCCGGAGTTTACAGTCCTGCCGTACATCCTTGTGGGCAGGTGACAGATATAATACTTGCCTGTATGAACAGCGGGAGTGTTTGTTATTCCATTACTCCTGAACTGACAGGAGGTCGACGCAGTAAAGAAATCGGCCTTTAAGGAAAACGTCGGGCTAAGACCTCTTTTGTTTGGTTAATCCGCATTTACACAGGAAAAGTTTGCTGATAAAGTACTTCTTTATCTTCTTAGCCTCCTCCCATCATAGCATACTTAGTTTTCATACACCCACATGCAACAATCAGTAACTTTTCAGAGTTTTTATTCTTATTTGTGAATTGTATTGGTTCGCATTGCTTTGCACCAAAATTTGAATGTGGAAAAAAAGTTTTTTTCTTTTTAAGATAAAGCTCTTTTATGATCTTCTTTGGATTTTTAAATTATATCTTACGATGGATTATGTCTAACAATGAGGTAGGTGTGTTGCAAGGCCAAACAAAGCACAGCCTGTTTTACAAAGTAGATGATTTCAACATCTCGCTTCAGGAGATCCAAAAAAATAATAATAATCGTAGAAGCTGCATCACGCCTGAAGTTAGATGTGTTGCATGCAGGAAACAGGAAACAGTAGCAGATCAAAAGAGAACATGATCCTTCAAAAAGAAAGCAATTCAAATATATGTATTTTTACAATTTACTGTGCACACACGCACATACACACATATATTTCATCGTTACACGACCTGTTTGTAAACAATAACCTATAAATACAACATTTAGCTTTTGCTGTCTTTCCTCTTCATGTATTTCCTAGAAGTACGATGTAAACTGGCAGGAAGTTTTGTTGCATCGTGTGGGTTTGTGGTTGTGTAAATACATCACAGAACATGGAACAGGTGAAGCGGCACTGTTTCCATGGCAATCACAACTTTCCGTCGTACCCAAGGCCTAAAGATGGAAAAAACACTGCAAATCTCGTAGAGAGCAAATGCTTTAAAGTGGTTCAGAAAGGAAGAAAGAATGAATAAAGTAAAGAAAGAAAAGAGATGAACAACGAAATACACGAGAACAGGAACAAGGCTGAAAGAAGAAAGTAGATGAAAAAGAAATGATAAAGGCTGAGAGGGGAAAGAAAGAGAGGTGTGAGGAGCGAATGGACGCCTGCAGTCATCTTTTAGTGACAGGAATAAGGAGAGAGAGAAAAGCTGCAGGAGGAATTCAATTCAGTGTTTCACTAAGAAGGCGTGGGAATTTCTTAAGTATTCCTCTCTGGGGGGGGCGGCCGTGGGTCAGGACCATACCAGAGGAATGGTAGGAGGTCATTTCATTCATCCCTGGCCCCACACACATCTTCCAGTTTTACATAGTTTTTGTGTTTAGTTTTGTTCCTAAATAATTGCAACAGAAGAATATTTTTCTTTCTTAAGAAATCAAAAGGATAAGAATATCCAATGAATGGATTATTTTTAATTACACGGGTTATACTTTTTTTTTCCACAGACGTGGCCATGTTTATGACGATTATAAATTACTAAAAGTTTCACAGACAAAAACCTTATGGGGTTAGTGATCCGATTGAAGGGATTGAATATTTTAAGAAACACCTCAACAAGATTTACAAAATTCCTGAAAAAATGCATTCTGGGAAACCTTCACAACATTTTTAGTAAAAGCCTTGAACTACAAGTAAGTTTCCCAAAATTAGGAGTCATATCCACTCCTAGCTCATCTGCCCCTCCCCATCAACCTTCACACAACCTTGATATGAGAAGCTCAGAATTTCAGGGGTAAATATTTCAAGCATATGAAGAGAGACAGGAGGAGGTCACTGTCTTTTTTTTTTTTTTTTTTTTTTTACTGAAGTCTCAAAATAAAATAGAGACAAAAACAAATTTAGTAAATTATATGCAAAGGCTTTTTTTAGAGCAAGAACTGTCTAAAATGAAAGGTATATTTTTAAAAAATTTCACCAGCACCTGAATGATTTTTATCCCGTCTGTAAATGAGTCTGTAAAAAGGATGGACTACCACTCGCCAATGCTAAGACCAACCAAGTCATTGAGCTTCATCTGTGTAATTTGAACATTGTTTACTCAGGTAATTGTCGTCCACTTATTTATCAGTTAATTTAAATCTTTACAGAAGCTAAATCATCAACAAAGAATCAATATTGGTTTTGTTGGATGTAATTTATCTATCAAGAGAAAAAGAGAAAGAGAGAGACAGTCAGTGAGCACGCTGTGTAAACACCAGTCTTTGGATGAATGAAGCTTCCACTGGTTTGTTATTCTTGCGTTTAGTCTGAAAGAGAAAGAATGAAGGTATGAATGAATGAGTGAGAACAACAGAGGAAGAGTGAACGTACTGATGGGAGACCGATAAATCCAAGGGGCCCGTTTTTTTAATTAAAAAATTACAAAAGAAGAAAAGGTTGTACAAACGTCTGCACATGCTCACTGTGTTGGTGGGTTTTAATCAAAGTACAAAATGTTCAGTGAGACATGGTTTAAAGGTTTTATGTGTCAGAAAATATGTAGGAATTACTTCTCAAAGAGTCATAAAAACATTATTTCACTCTGTATGGTTCCTGTTAGAATTCTTCCATCTATTTCTGATTGTAGAAACATCCCGACAAAACTTTTTTTCTCTTTATACGGTCAAAGTTACAATTGGCATTTTATTTTTATCTGATAAAAAATAAAGGTAATTTTGCCTTTCTGATTTAAAACAGATGGGACTTCTCACATGGCAGTAATTTAGTTCACTACTTGGACAGTGATTCATGCCCACAACAGCATGACAAGTCCAAATATTTGGACTCTACGTGGCCGTTGTGCATGACAGGTGTCCTACTCATTACGAAGTGCAGAAACTAAGGAATTTGGGGAAAAGAAAACACGTTAGTGTTTTTCTCATTTTTGAGTTCCTCATTTCAACTCTTACTTTTAACCCAGAATACGCACAATTTCAAACATAAGGTCAGAAAAGTAAACAATCATTTACTCATTTAAAGGCGTTCCGCATGACAAATACCAGACAACAATAATTTGAACCACAAAAAAGGGTTGGAACATTTGTTCTAAAAATGCAAAAATCCACTGCGTCAATGCGGGTAAAAACCCACAAACATGATGTTGGACTTTAAAAGGATTGTACACCCACATCCTCACAGCAAATTGGTGGGACAGCTGTGGATGTGACCAAAGAAACCTGCTCTAACACCAACACTTTATGTTGGGTCAGAAGAGTCTAACAATAACCTTGTTTCTGGAGCCCAGGTTTAATTTTAAACAAACACATTTCTATTTGGTGGTGTGATTTAATTTGGTGGGGAGGAGCTCTACCATCCTCGAGAAGCTCGGAGTAGAGCTTTTTCTCCTCTGGATCGAGAAAAGCCAGATGGGGTAGTTCAGGCATCTGGTTAGGATGCCTTTCGAGCGCCATGCTGGTAAAGTATTTCGGGCACGTCCCACAAGGAGGAGACCCAGAGGCATGCCCTGAACCTGTTGGAGAAACTGTGTCTCACAGCTGGCCAGGGAACGCCACTGGATCCTCCTAGGAGAGCTGGAGGATGCAGCCGAAGTCAGAGAAGCCTGGGCCTCCTAACTGAAGCTGTTGCCTTCGGAACCCGCCCCTAGATAAGTGGAAGACAATACAACGGAAAGGTGTGATTTAAAAAAATCAATCTAAATACAAATTAGATTTTTTTTCCTCTCAGCAGTTTTTGCCCCTCTAAAGGACACTGGAAGGTCAAATCTTTACAAGAATTTTTCCAAGCTCACCAAAAAATTATGAACTATTTTTGTAGCTTTTAGGTATTTTCCAACATGAAGTTGAATAATGAGATGTGATATGAATCCTTTGAATTGCCTGTAACCCTGAAATACTTGCTGAATGAGAAACAGGCTATTAAACTCTTCATCAAAGATGAATAGACCACAAATGGCTCAGCATAGAGACAAAACAATCAGAAAGTAGTTTGTCCAAACACTCATGTTCTTACTCAATGAAATAAGATATCTCATGAATCACGTTTTTATGCAACAATGTCTGATACTGAACTCCTGGTGTCCTTATTTCACAGTGGAACATTCTGGAAAATAGCAACTTTCAGGAAATTTCGTCAAATTTCTGCTGCAACAGGTGCATAGCTTTTTTTTAAATCCTGGCCTAAATCCTACGTATCTCCACAATCTGTCTTGAGGATTGACTAACCAGCAGCTGATAAGTTTCTTTTTGAGAAGCATAAGCAGGAAAAGAAGAAAGAGTAGTATGAAGGAGTACTTTTCACAGGGCAGCTGGAGGTCAAACAGAGGAGCCGTCAGACTCATTTATTGCTATGCTGTCTACATCTACTCCTCTAGTCCCAGGGACGTCTTGGGCCCAGTGGGAATCAAACCAGGTTTCCCCGGTCAAAAGACAGATATTCTACCACTGATCCCATGCCTCCCGGGTCCTGGGACTTCCATAATGCAATAATTTTTTAGATAGTTTGTGGACACATTTCAGATGGAGCAGTGCCACCAATGATCATTGGAGGCAGGTTTTGAAAGTAAAAACTCACGCAATCAGCTAAACAAACAGAAAACAAGTTCATAGTAGTTACACATTGTTTTCTTTGATTTTATGTCTCCAATAGCATCTCTACCACTACTTTATTTGTGATAAAAACCGACATTGGTACTTTGCACTGCCCCCTATGGATCATAATGCTTGAATACATGCTATTTGGCTAAAACGTCATCCCATTTAAAGCAAACACAAGAGAGCATGAGATACTTTGACTCAGGTATCTCATGCCTGACTCAGGACGAGGCTTGAAACACTGGCCTTTCTGTGTGCAGTTGACATGTTATCCTTGTGTATGTGTGGATTTTCTCCAGGTACTCCGGTTCCTGCCACCCTCTGAAAACATGCATGTTGGTTAAATAGCGATTACAAAAAGTTGCCACTAGGAATGAGTGTGTGGATGGTTGTCTATGCGTGGCCCGCAACAGACTGGCGACCTGTCCAGGGTGTGTCCTGCCTCTTGCCTGAGATCAGCCGGGATAGACTCTGCCACCCCTGCGACCCTATTGTGAATAAGTGGTTCAGAAGACAAAACTAAACAAAACTTTAACTCAGATTGGGTATTTGATTGGATTAAAACTACTTAACTCAATCAGAGATCAAGTAGATTGAGCATTTTCTTATCATATACGGCGCAAAGGTATCATGTTAGAAATGATTGTTTATCTTCATGTAAGATAAATGTGACCTCCACCACATGGTCCATTTAAATAGAATCCAAGCAAAAAAATTCAGTCTCATTTTGTAATTGTTAAAGCTTCCATAGACAAGACTAATGACTGACCTTCTCCCTGAAGGAGGAAAGACCATTCAGTTGTACAGGCAAGCTATATTCAACAGACAGGGGAAGGTCAAAGTTCAAGAAATAGTTAAAGATCTACTCACTCCACCACACTGAACACACAGACACCCACATAGTCGCAGCTTTAGCGGTCGGACAAAGCACAACGTCTCTTAGTGTCTTTGTGAGCGAGTGAAAGGGAAAACGGGCTGAAAGCTGGAGACACTCTACAGCAGAACATTAATCCTTTCTTTTTCACTTTCTTGTCTTCTTCTTTAGTGCTTTCAACAAAACTTCTCTGTCTTAGTCTTAAGCCTTTTATATGTATTAGTCGCTGGGACACTTCAACAAGACAAAGAGCAAAGTCTTTGACTAATGCGAATTTTGAAATTAAAAACATATCTAACCAAAAGCTATAATGAAAACATTTTTTTCAGTTGTGTCTGACTTTTTTTAAGATGATGATTTGTGACACTAAGTTTTCTAACTGATTTTTATTCATTCAGAGGACACAGTGTGCTGATCTGTTTTAGAATTCCATAACATTTCAATTTGCTCCGTACATTTTTTTTCTGTTTAAAGTCGTAAGGAGAAATTTTGTAAGTGACAAAGGTATCCAATAAACTTTTTGTAGCTATAAGATGTTTTCACATCCTGATGTGGCCTCACAGTAAGCAGATCCCAAATGGGACTGAAGACACTAGTCTTTCTGTGTGGAGTTTGTATGTTCTCCATGTCTATGAGTGGTTTCTTTCTGGGTCCAGCTTCCTCCAAAAATATACATGTTAGATTAATTGGTTGCTTTAAATCTCCCCAAGGAGTGTGTACATGACTGACTGTCTGTCTATGTGGCCCTGTGACAATGGGTGACTTGTTTAGTCGGCAGGATGGTGTCGAATATTTGGAAAATTGAGGTATGAATGTTTGATGTATGAGTGACCTATGGTCACCAGCTGTGGGTGGTGACCAAAAGAATGAGATTGTGGATACAAGCAGCCGAAATAAGCTTCCTCTGCAGGGTGGCTGGGCTCTCACTCAGAGGTCGGGTGAGGAGCTTTGCCATCTGGGAGGAGCTCGGTGTCAAGCCGCTCCTCCTCCAGATTGAGAGTAGCCAGATGGGGTGGTTCAGGGATCTGGTCAGGATGCCCCCTGAGCACCTCACTTTTGAGGTGTTTTGGGCACATCCCACTGGGAGGAGACCAAGAGGCAGACCTTGGACCCGCTGGACAGACAATGTCTCACAGCTGGCTGGAGAACGACTCGGGATCCTTCCGGGTGAGTTGGAGGATGCAGCTGGGGTGAGAGAAGCCTGGGCTTCCCGTCTGAGGCTGTTGCCCCCGCGGCCTGGCCCCGAATAAGCGGAACACGACAGAACAGATGTATGAATATCATCTCATCAATATTAAAAGTGATCACTGGGGCTGCGTCTCGTCAGGTTAGGGCGTAGACAATGACAAAATACTTTATTAATCCCGAGGGAAATTGTCTTGGCGTTAAGGAAAGTGACTTCCCTTAACCACAACAGCAGAGCAAAAACCCCACAAATAATATCCACCTCATGCTTCATTAATGCTTCACTTTCACATTGTGATTAAAACTTACCCATGTATTTTTGGATTACTCCAACTTTTCACTTCCTCTTTTGATTCAATGATCTTTAACTCAAGACTCATCTGCAAGTCTCTGTTTTAAGGGAGAATTTCACACCCAACAGGTGGAGCTCCTCTAAAACGAACACCAAGGTTTTTAAGAAGTAAGCGTGGGGTGAGAAAGCTGACCCCAATGAGGATCAAACAAAGAATGCAGACAGTCATAAAACACATTATTCAGATGGCTTCCTGGACACTGATGCCTTCATCTGTGCCCTCAAACCACACAGGATCCTAGAATATTTTAGCATTGTATTGTCATTTAAAATGAACTTATCCAATATTATGTGAGTCATAGATTCATAATACTTAGTCAGTGTAACTATACACTGTGGAGACAAAGAAGACATGAATAGGTCTCCAAAGCCCCATCAGCATGGGATGATCATTAAACACTGGATGCCAGTTCGTTGGGAATTTCCCCTCAATGTTCATGTTTTAGTTGTTCATTCACACAAGCAAATTACATGTATAACTTCAGTCATTTTATTAACTTGATCCGACATACAATATTACTGGTGTGTATCATCTGGTTCCATAAAGAATCACATTAATCCACAATCCCTCTTACTGTATATTGTCATCTTGACCCACTAGTACCACAAAAAGCTGCTACATTTTCAAGTTGCACGGCAATAGTTTTTTCTATTAGTTTTTTGAAGATGAAGTTTAAGATTACAATTTTTTTAAATAATGTTTTTATTGAGAAGAAAATCTATATTGAGACGATATATTAAGTATTTTGGGAAAATTTTCTTTCTTAATTTTTTTAAATGCTTGCCATCAGCTTAACATGACCGTACACAATTTCTCTACCACGCAGTATTGTGTTTACATTTTCAGTAGAGATGAAAGAGGCGGATCTACATGCTTTAACACCCATTTCCAACCAATTCTCGGTGACCCTTGTGACTTTCTGATGTGATGGGGTCATGACCTGCTCTGTGTTTTCTTTGTGTGTTTTAGGGACAAATGCAAGTGGGGGTCAAATGTTTAAGATGTGCTCATAAAGCGTCACCAAAATGTGAGAGTGTCATATGGTATTTGGGATGCCAGAACATTATCAAAACATGTAAGTAATGTTACCAAGACTAATTCACCAACTTTTTTAGAGGTTTTTTTTTTTTTTTTTTTTTTTTTTTTACAAAAACAACCCCAAATATTCGTAGGAGTTTGGAATAATATAAATTTAGTTTTCCCATCAAATTGTTTTTAACAGTTGATCCCTGATTCCCTTGTGACTTTTAAAGATAAGAGTTTCCCAGACATCGTCATTTCCTTTTCTCCCTCAATACAATAACTACAGTGCATCCCCTTTTTAAACATGAGGGATTTTTTAAAACCAAATATTCACTTAATTCGAAGATAAAAATACATTAAGAAAATTCCATTTTACAAATTCCACTCATTCTGCAAAGTATATTGAGTGAGCGTGTTTAACCAACTCTCCCTGAATGGGGAAAAAAATATATATATATAAAAAAAGGAAAACTTTAAATTCCAGGATAAAAACTTCTATTTTAGAACTATGGAAATTTGTACAAATTTGGCAAAGTACAATGAGAACTTTTCTGTCTTTTTGAAAAACTTGATTTAGATAAAATAGTTTGTCTGAACATCTACTGTATCTTTATATCGTTTGGGTCTTTCTTTAGGAAAAGTGAGGTTACAGGGAGAAGAGATAAAGAAGGTGGAAGATTTTAAGTACTTAGGATCAACAGTCAAGAGCAATGAAAAGTGTGGAAAAGAGGCGAAGTAGCGTGTGCAGGCAGGCTGGAACAGGTGGAGAAAAGTATCAGGTGTGAAAGGAAAAGTGTACAAAACCATGGTGAGACCGGCCATGATGTTTGGTCTAGAAATAGTGGCACTGAGGAAAAGAGAGGAGACAGCAATGGAGGTAGCAGAGATTAAGATGCTGAGGCTGTCTCTGTACAGGGAGTGACCGGATGGATAGGATTAGAAATGAGTATATCAGAGGAACAGCACATGTTAGAGGTTTTGGAGATAAAGTCACAGTGGCAAACTAAGATGTTTTGGACATGTGCAGACGAGAGAGAAAGAGAGAGAGTACATCGGCAGAAAGATGCTGGTTCGGAATCCCCAGGAAAGAGGCCTAGAGGAAGACCACAGCACCCAACCTTCTTGTTGTGAGGCGACTTTGCTAATCAGTATGCCAGCATGCAGCCCACTTTAAAAGATCTCAAACATAAAATGTACTTTTTTTAAAAAATGGCCTTCTCCTTAAAATCCTTAAGTTTTAATCTATAAAAACTGTTTTGAATTTAAAAGAACTTGTTTTGAAAAAACAACATATATTACTAAACTATCTTTAATAAACTCTTACAAAATGCAGCTGGGTAGTTTTGATGCACCATTCATGGCTTCTGGAATTTAAAAACTGTGAGACATAAATTAGATTACTGACTATCAAATTTCAAGTGTTCTAACTTCCCGGATGTGTAAAACGTGTGTCTGTTTCCTGTTTCCTTTTCTGTGCGTTTCTCATTTTATCCTCTTATCTTTTTTCCTTTTTTTTTTTTACTACTGAAATGACTTCAGGTGCATTATTTTAGTCATATTTTCACCTCAAAATTAAAACCACTTTGAAACATTCCAAGGCCCTTCCTTTTCACTTTTTGTTACTAAGTTCACATCTGTCTTTATGGGGTTTCTTTCAGTTTGGCAGCTCTTGACCTTGTAGCTGTATTACTTTGTTATTTTGGGACTTATTCTGTTCTTTTCCTTCTGTTTTCAACATCAATGTGACCTCTTTGCTGATCTATATCCTCATTGTTTTGAGCCATAATAAAAAGAGCCTCTGTTTCCAACATTTGATGACTCAGGCTGCTGTTATTCTTTTCAGAGCTAAGTAAACGAGTTTAGATAGAGAAAAAGCAGGAGAGAAGCCAGAGAAGGTGGATCCTGTTCACCAAGCTTCCAGTAAGTAAATGTTATAATCACTCACTAAAGGAAAGAAGCCTGTTAGTCACTCTGTTATTAAATTACACAGACGCTTAAAAGTTGAAACTTGTTTAATATGAACGTCCTTCAAACCAATCAGAACATTCCTCTCCACCCCCGGAATTCTTTTCGGCCAATGAAGTGTATGCTGAGTGATACAAATGGCATTTCATTCATTCTCATGTGCTGAGCGTTAAACATGTGGTTTACAGTCCTCTTTTTTTTTTTTAATCATCTGACCAACCATCCGCTACTCTGTTATATGGCTGTTTGTATGTGTGTGGAATGTGAAGGAGGATGTGAGCAACTTCCTGTTTTTAATTGCAAATTCAACTTAGTGGGATTTTATAGTTATTGTGTGAGTGAGAGGGAGAGTGAGTGTGTTTAAAAAAGGATGAAAAGGGGGAAAGATACAACATTTTGTAAATGTTGAGTGATGATCCAACTTTCCGGTTGTATTTGACATTTAGATATGTAACACCATCACTTCAGTAACTGGGCAACCGTCCAGCTGATCTCAAACATCTGGGAACGCTGCCAACCATTCAAGCTTTTTTAAAGCTGGAAGGGACTCGTGCCCTGTGGACACGTTCCTGAGGAACAATATCATGCTGAAACAGGAAAACCTCCTCCTCAAACTGCTGCATCAGACTTTCAAGACTTCTATTGTTCTCTAAGTGAGATTAAAAAAATCAAATGTAAAGATTAAAAAAAAAAAAAAAAACTGGAAATGGAAATTGGTTAAATAAAACCTATTGACTTCCAATCTAATTTAATTAGGATTTTTTCCGAAAATGGAATGAATCACTTCTCTACAGACTTTGAATGTCAGAGATGTCTGTGTATTGACTCATCAATTACTTTCACTTGTGAACAAAAAGGACCTCCTGACTTTCTTTATTGTGTCTGAATGAATTTGACCCAGAAATTTGTTTTAGTCACCAATGTTTTCAGTGGTTTTGTCTTGAGTAAATTGGTCAGGTTTTGAAAAATGATAAAAGCTCCTTTAAAACTGATCCATCATAATTTGGCCAACACTGATGTTCTTTGATAATTCCAATCTGGTGAGAATTGCTCTATTTGGGATGTAAGGTGTTTCAGAATAGTCCATTGAGAGCTCTGCCATTGGTATCTATCCATTATTATCCACTGATCCTGTTAACTTTTACGAGCATTTTTATTTGCATCTCTATTAAAACTAAATTAAAATAAAATATTTCAATATATTTTTTGTTTAAAAAAAACCCTCAAAAGGTAAAACCAAGTTAGCTAAAAACACTATAATCAATCCAAATTAAACTGTAATGATGGAAACAATGAACTCATCACTTTTCAGCACAAAGTAAACTCTTTGGAAAATGATTTCTGGATGGAAGTCGAAAAGTCTCGATCAAAAAAATACAATATCCAGAAGACAACGTTGAAATATATTTTATGATTGTATTGGACCAAGAGGCTTCTATTCTTCTTCTTCTTCTATTGATGGGGCTTTAAACAACAACTTTGTGATTGTTTTCGGAAGTGCGATGATGCACTGATTTGAGCACAAGAGTCAGCAGGACTGTGAAAATTACTCATTTGGCAAATGAGTTACAAAAACATAAACGTTCAAAATTAGAGGGAAATCAGTGGGATAATATTATAATGAGCAAAAAAAGACAGAGAATTTCTATATTAAGCCATGAAGGTGTGTTGGGAATATTGTATTGGAACACTTTGGCCCAAACTTAGCCCAAACTGAGTGTGCTGAGTGTGTCCCAGGTCAAGTTCATAGTATGAGATTGCACTCTGTTCAGTGGTACAGCCAAAAAGCTGAGTGTGTGTGCAAAAACAGAAATCCTGCAGACTAAACACAATTATCATGTAAATGACTTTGACACTACATCACTGTTAGGCTGTTAGCTCTTACAGAGCACTGTGTGACACTCTGTGTTTGTTTTACAGAGGCCATGTATGTAAATACATCCGGTCTGTGGAAATAGCCTGTTAGATGGGTGGTTACACACACACACACACACACACACACACACACACACACATGCATTACAGACTGCTGATCAGACTAAAACGCTTTAGGGCTCTCAGTGCTTTGTGGCTTATTGACTGGAGGTTAAAGAACCAGCTTTTTCCTGCAGGTGGAACAGAGGATGAGGTCAGATGGATCCAAAGTGTTCCTGCAAGCTTTCATGCTCCAGGTTGTGTGCACATGCAAACAGAGAAAAAACCGACCTCTCTGGGCTTGTTTGTTTTCTACATCAAGGAGCTGGAGCCTAGTGTGACCACAGTGAATGTCAGTCTGAACTATCGAAGCAGATAACATCTGTGTGCTTTTGAAGTTGTGTCAACAGTGGATGCTTTCCTTTCCAGTGTGTGTGTGAGTGTGCAGAAAGCTGGTGGAGTGGCAGATGTCATGTCTTTTGATTAAAGATGAAAGAACTTTTTGGCTCCTTCCTCGAGACTTGTCAAGCAGAAGAAGAAAAATAACTGACATGACAGTAAAGATTAAAAGTCATTACGGAAGATGTCCGTGTAATCCCTCATTCATCCTGAAGATTTTTAAATTTTTTATTTTTAAGAGCTTTAAAAATTCCTTTTCTGTTTCTTAAATTTGCATTCATTGACTCATGCATCAAATCAGGATTAATAAAATCTGTTTAATTCAATTAATGGGTATACTGACCATTTAAAAATGTATAGCTATTAAAAAGCTTTGCACTCCGTCGACCAGTAAAAACCTCAGCCAATCATTTTTGTATGGTGGACAAAAACAATTGGCCCACCAAAAAAACATTGCACTTTATTAAACTTTTTAAATAGCATTTCAATTTTATATTTAATTCTAAATTTAAAAAAGGATGGGAAGAATTATTAAAAAATTAAGAGTGAATAATTTTAAAAAGAAGAATAAATTGGCCAGTTTAAAAAAACAAAACAAAAAGTCCAGATTTTTCTCACCCTTGAATCACCTTCAATTGAATGTGTTCCCAGGCCAGCTGAGAGATATGGTTCCTCTGCATCTGCTCTAGGACTTCTACCCCAACCATCTCAAGTAGCTGCCAAGCCACTTCATCTAAGCTCATCTTTATACAGACTAAAAGGTTCTACTCTGATTTCCTTTGGATTAAGCTTGAGTTTATTAATCCTTTAAAATTGAGACTAAAGATGAAGACATGTGCCTGACCAACCAAACGTTAGTAGCAGGAACAGTGGATATTATTACTCATACAGACTTCAAGAAATTTTTATAATAGTCACAGAAGTTTCGAGGACTTTAAATTCATGCCCTTTTCTTTTGAAAGAGGTGTGTGAAAAGATGTTCATGGTAACACAAAGTTTAACTGCTGGGGCATGTCAGTGCCTCAAGTTGGATCTTTCACACTTCTTAGACTCTTATCCTTTAAGGCCCTCTTCTTACTAAGAGTCACTCTGAGGTTCAGGGGTCTTTTGTCTAGCTGCTGCTCTTTGACCCTGTCCAACGATCGACTTTGGCATTTTGTCATCGAGGAACTGAACCTTGTTGCTCTAATAATCTGACATTCGCACACACACTGTGAAGAGCCGGTTCATTGACTTCTTGAGTAATGAACCAGTTCTTAGAAACAAAATGAAGATCATTCCTCTTTCACTTATCTTGCTTTGCATTATCTAATTTCTATTTTTTAATCCTTTCTTTTTGAGGGGTATTTATTTTCTACATTTCTTTCCGCCTTTCCAAAAAAGTGCCTCCTCTGTTGTCTCACCTCCTTTTCTCTCGACTGCTCATCCAGATTTCTATCTGAGATGATCTATTCATTCCCTTTGGGGTTGCAGGGTCATATTTCCCAGTGCTGAGCTCAGAGGCTTTCCTGTTACAGCCTGTTAAGCAACAGTTCACTGTGTACACTGTGTGTGTGTTTTCTGGCTTGAAGCCCATTCAAACAGAAACTCTGAGTGTCAGGACTTGGCTAAAGTTTTAAGACGCAAGCATGTTGCAAATCAGTTAGCAAGCACTTCCACTTGGCTATAGCAGAGAATATTGCTAATTGGACATATTTTCCAGATATTTCATTGACCGTCTGACCAGATATGAGCATCTGTGTTCAGTGAGAAAGTGTGTAAGTGGTTTTAAGTGTAAGTTATTGACCTCCTAAATGATCGAACATTCACACCTTAAGAGCAACTGAATATGAAGTTACACAGAGGATTTATGTTGCAGGTTAAAGATCATATGTCATACAGAGGTCCCAAATCCAATCAAACCCACAGAAGTTTGACAGTTTATTTAATACTTGTTGCAACATCTCTCAGCATCCGTGTTGAGGGATCAAATATCGCGCCACAAAGTCTAGTGAAAAGAAATAGATGAACAAAAGAAGACAATGAATCAATGGAAACCATAAAAATGAGCCACATTTAAAAAATTATATTTTTATAACCACTTTTACATGTTTTTTAAAACATTCTTTGCAAACAACTTGATACACAGCAGAATCATGTCTTATCATTCACTATGCAGATGACAGTCAGATTTACATCAAACTGCTAACAGGTTATAAGGAACATATGGATCATATGATCCAACAGATCAATGTGTAGATGAGAAATAATTTTGTCAAAATAACACAAAAAAGACTGAAAAATGATTTTTTGCCCACAGAAGAGATGCCTGTGGCTGAGTTTCTTCCGCTATTAACAACCAATGCTGGGAGTAACACATTACAAGTCTAATGATTTTTGTCATGTTGTTTTTTTCCATTTAAAATGCTTTAAGTTGATGATGTGGTAAACTGCTTAAAACACCAACTTAAAAAAAGTTTAATGCTAAAATACAGTGCAGATTAATCATTAATTTCTATCGAGCGCGGACTGATTGCTAATATTAACATGCTAACGTGTTTGTTTTGTTATTGTTTCATGAATTCTTTTGATATTCTCAGGTGTTTTTAAACTTAATTGATTCATTTAATTTGTAAATTCACATCGTAAAAAAAAAGTACAAAACGAGCAAAGAACAAAAGCTATATTTTCTAAAATATGCAAAAAACAACTAAACAATTTCAGCACATTTCTGCCCTTTAGACCATTGTTCTTGGTGAGGAAAAACTCCAAACAACCTAGCAGTGAAGGTATTATCTCCAACACAAGCCATTGACCACCCTGAAACCCCAAGAAGGGTCATTTTACTGTTCTCAAACACTTACAATAGGGTGAAGCAGCTAAAATCTTGGATCAGTTTTGATGACAACATGAGACTGGCATCTAATCAAAGGACAGTTTTGTCTGAGGCTACATCCATTAAATGTCATCATTAGAACCTGGAGACAAGATGATGTAGTCTAGCAGGCTCATCGCTGCGGTTTTACAGAAGCAACCAAAGAGACCTGGAAAAATTTGCAGGAGCATTTAAGCTGTTGTATCAACAAGATTTATTAGACAGTGAAATATGAGGCTGACCATAATACACACACGTGAACTCGTACACACGAGTGAGTGAGTTCACTCATTCCCTGGAAGGCGCCAGGACCAGGGATTCAGATCAGGTGTTATGAATCTCTCGATAGAGTATTTGATTTCTTTCTTGGTTGTGAGTGTGAAAAACAAGCAGCTGGTAAATAGTTTTACATTTAATAGAAAACCAAGTGAATCAAGAGTTAAGCTGCAGAGATGATGATGCAATTGTGCAGGTCTGCAGGAAGCAGACAGATGTACTTGTGATATTTACTGAGTTTTTTGTTGAGCCTTAATCCACCCGATACGCCATATATTCACAAATACTGCCTTAGACGACAAGCCATAAATAAACCAGAGAACCCACCTTCGGATTGGTCGGATTGCTTTTTTTTTATTTTACCACACTGTTCAGATATTTGGCTTTGACAAGCTGCAATACTTCTTTTCTCTTCAGTCTCTTGAGTTTTGACCTAATAATGATTTCTTTCTCTCTGCTGGATATGTCCTGCCCATCTCAGTCTGGCCTCTCTGACTTTATTTCCAAACCCCCGATCTACTGTTGAACTGATGTCCTCATTCCTGATCCCGTCTGTCCTGGTCTTTCTCAAACAGTACCTCAGCATCTGCATCTCTGCTGTGGAAAGAACATGGGTAAAAAATAAATTTTTGTGAATTTAATCTTGGTATGGTTCTTAATGTCAAACAAATGGCTCAAACAAAAGTATTTCAGAACCCACTGATTTACTTGGAATTTAACACTCAAACATATTCCAGGATTTGGAAAGGATCTTTGGAAAAACGGCAGAAATTTCCAAAAAGCTTCAGTTGTCTGAATATGAATTCATTGCTGGTTAGATTTCGATTAACTGCTTATTGGGAGCCCTTCCAGTGGAAACTAGAAAATTCCACAAATCCCACATATCAATTCACAAGAATAATGTGTGCAAATAATGGTTTTAATATTCAAACCACTAAAGTTATTGACAACGTTTCACTATTACAATCTAGACAATACTTGTTGCATGCTTTTTTTGGAGGGGAAAACCACTGTTTTGACTTACCCAGTCGTCAAGCAGATGGGCTGAGCACTGGGTTCCACTTCAATCAGCATAGAAGAAGAAACCAAGGATACAATTAACTTACACTTGATTCCTGGATTATGGAGGTTCAGGAATTATGCTTATCCCCTGCAAATAGGGATTAAGTCTTCAATACTGTCCTTCCCAACCCCGAACTTTTTGGCTGCCATCACATTTGGCGCGATAGTAGCCAAATGTCCTCTCAGGCAGGAATGAAAGAGGTCTTGGATTTTGTTGACGTAAAAAGTTTCTAAGAGATTTTTACCCAACAGAAATGTATCATCATTACAAGTCAATGTTGCAAAAAGACTGAGTTTTTGAGACATTTTTCTAAGCTACTCAACATTTAACAAGTAAAGAAAAGTTTTAACTTCTAATATGGTGATATGTTCATCAAGCTACCACCTAGAGGAAAATCTAAAAAATTGACATTGTTCTTGTTCATGGTTCTTGCATTTTTATGCACTTTATTGAGAGTTGAAAATATATCTAATTTACCAAGGTAAGATATTTTGTACCAAAGTTTTTTTTTCAATTTTGAAGATGCTAGGAAATTAAGGATGCTGGAGACCCAGAGATGGCTTGATGACTAGAAGAGGACCAGACCTTGAAGCAAGCCATGATAAAACAAGAAGCCGGGATGGTCTGACATTAGAGGGATGGAGAATAGGACTTAAATAAAAAGGACAATCAAAGACACTTTTTTTTAGGTGAACCAGGCTTTGGATTTAAATAGAGAATAACAGCTTAAACCTTAGATAAATGTTTGACTTGGTGAAAGATTTCAGGGCAGAGCTAAATACCAAAGAGTGTTGTCATGTTGTTTGTGTGAAGGTGGTGATGGGTAAGGAAGCCAAATGAAAAGTAAATTGGTGGATTATATTCAAGTTCTTCAGAGTTCTTCAGAGGGATGAATCGCCTAATGGTAGGCTGGTGTGTGGATCAGAAATAGGTGAGTTTTGTCTGAGGCTGGTCTCTATGCATAGAAGCTGAGGCACAGACTGGGTAAACCCTGGAGCCAGGGTCACGAGCAGGCAGCAGTTGAGGTTAGTGGGGGGAGGAGATCAGGGAAAGCCAGGACAGTCCGGATCGGTAACAGACAGATAGAGGTACAGAGTTTCAGAGCTGAGACCATGTCACAAATGACAATCTAACGGGCTGGATGAATGCTTAGGGTTTATATGGAAGAGAGAGAGATCATTATTGAATTCCATGGGAGGTGATTGGACACAGATGTGGCAGATAATACGCAGGAGAGAAAGGTGCTGGAAAATACCAGCTGCAGTCCAATACATGGCAGTTTGGTCTAGTTTAGAGACAGTAACATTGAGGAAAAGGCAGGAGGCAGAGCTAGAAGTAGCAGAGGAAGATGCTCAGGTTCTCTTTGGGAGTGATCAGTATGGACAGCAGCATCAAGTTTGAGGACATCAAAAAGATTGCACATCTTAGAGATTTTGGAGATAAAGTGAGAGAGGCCAGCTTGAGATGGTCCAGACATGCTCAGAGGAGAGAGGGGGAATATATCATTAGATATTGGCTATGTTTGGAACTGCCAGGCAGGAGATGTAGAGAAAGACAAAAGAGGAATCTAGTGACTCTAATGAAAGGGAACGTGAAGGTGGTTGGTGTGAGAGAAAAGGAGGGAGAGGACAGGGATTGATGGAGGAAACTGATTTTCTGAGGTATGTAAAGGATAGGAAGCTTAAAAGATAAGATGAAGGTGTGATGAAAATATAACCAGTGGTCAATGGGGGGTAAAAAGCAAGCTCAGAGGTAAAAACAAAAACAAGATATTCGTTCAAAGCAGATCAATAAGGATGGCAACAGCAATGTGCTGGAGTTCTATGCAGGTTAACGGGAGGGCCAAAAGAAGGAAGCAGGGTACCTGATTCTTGCTTTTCCTATTCAATGAAGACATACAGTACCTAGACAAAGGAGGGAGGCATAGCTGGATATGAGTGGGGGATGTGAACCTCTTTGAATATATCCCACATGGAAAATCCCTGGCAAACTTTTCAAACCCAGGCAAACCTGTATGATTTTTGTTCTGTTTGGACCTCCAGAGCAACCGTTGCAGAGATTTCTCAACTTCATGTCCTGTGGCTGCTTGAGAGGCACGTGTAATTCCAGGGAATTGCTCAAGAAGTTGTGGTATTAAAATTTCCTGTTGCAGTGAGATGAGTATTTGAATGGTATTTGCATGCCAGTGGCAGTTGACTGGGGGCAACCCCTAAGCTGTGAGGCAATCGAAACTCTGAACATTCCTGTCAGGGCAATGCTTATCTGAACCCCTGCTTATCTGTACTGTGCATTCACAGGAGGTATGGACAGGAGGGATAGAGCAGGTTCTGTTTACACTGTCTTCTGTTCAGTTAAAAAAGTTTATGAACACATTAGAACCAACAGTTTCCTCCAGCGACAATGCCTGCACTAATGATCAGCACATGGAAGTGACTGGGGTTTATCTTCTGACCATTTTCTAGACAGTTTTTAGCAAATTTTCTGAGTTTCTACTTCATTCAAACTGGTTTTACTGCATTTAAAATTGATCATCTTTGTTTGTATGCAACAGCTGACCATTATTAGGGCGTAAAATTCATTCTACTCATTTTTGCATGCAGGAACTCCAGGCTGGTTTTGTATGAAGTTGTCTCATTTGTGGCTCCACAATTGTTTTTAAAAATTTTTTTAGCCACAATTGTTGTGCGCTGCATGGGCATGATCTTCTCACTTTATTGATTAAAATTAATCCTAATTGGAAAGTTCCAATAACACTACTAACCCAGTTATTTATAGACTTTCCCGGTATAAGAAGTAGGTATATGGAGAGATATGAAAGTAGAGTGGAGTTTCAAGGTCCCATCTCATACAAAATGTCTACTACACAATAGTTGTGCAGAAGATCTCTGTAAATCTAGCAGATTTAAATTTTTTTATGACAAAATGCAAAGTTTTACTGTTTTTATATTCGTTAAAATGTGTTTGGTTTTGCATTACACACAAATGTATTCACAAATGCACAAAACCTCCTGTGTATAGAAAATGCTGTTTTTTGTAGACTTAACTATTCTTATTAAAGTGATTCAGCTGTGATTTATTTCATTGTAAATAATTTACAATCTCTCTTAGTAATTTTTTTACTATGTTACTGTAGTTTTTACAGGAATTTGCAGGTAAATACAGCTGCCAGCGTTTTTACAGTATAGTTGTGTCATTGCTGTAGCGAGCACTCATTTATCGTCATGTAGGAGGGTGCAGAAATAGTGATACCATTTTTATAAAAAAAAAAAAAATTTACTCAATCATTCTAAAACCCACTTTGGTGACAAATGCTATCGGAAGGCAGAATTCTCTTAAAAGTTAATTTTGTGCAAGATGGTACCCTTAAGGTAATAAAATAGTTATTTGTAAGTGTCCAACAACAAGTGGGGCAGTCACTTGTAAACTTGAAATGTTTCTCTTAATGAAGCAACTTAAGTTTATATTTTTAAAAGAAGGTATGTTCATTTAAAAGTTGGAATGTCAACAAGTATTTGGGGAAGGATGTAGCACTAGATTGGCCGGTGGATAGGTCGGACATGTCCAATTCAGAATTCAGCAGTGTCTTACACATAGACCAGAGATCTCCCATTTTCTGAAAGAAGTAGTCACCCTTGAGCTCGGCATTGGAGACAGCCACAGAACAAATAAGCCCATCAAAGCAAGAAAGCAAAAAATTTTCATACTGACTTGGGCAAAGTATGTTTTGATCCAAGACCCAAAGTGGAAACACTAAATAAATTTAAATTAATTATTGTCAAAGTTCACCTTTGCCTAGCAATCAATTGTGTGTCTTGAAGATTTTTGTGAGAAAGGCAGCACATTCAGAATTGGGTGCATGGTAAAGGTCCAAAACATTTTTGAATGTAGGTTTGATTAAAAAGATATGCTATTTAAAATAAAAACCACCACCAAACGTTATACAAAAATCCGATAAAGCACAATGGTATTGGGACTTTTTGAAACAAAATAGAGTTTTCTGAGAGTTTGTGAAAGGTTTGTATCATTTGCATTATATTTGCATTGCACAAAGTGTTCTGAGTGAACATTTGTGATTATGCAAATAATAACAGTTTTGATGTGTAACATATTTGGGTTCTCTGCCCAAACATGTCTCATTCAAACTTAAGTATGGGGAAGACTGGCTCAGTGGGTAGGGACACCATCCTGTATCCAGAGGGTAACCAGTTTGAGCTCCTACCCGAAGTTCATGTTAATGTGTCCCAGGGCAAGGCACCGAACTCTCAATTGCTCCTGATGGTGTTTTGCAGCTTGCATGGCAGCTTCTACCATCAGGCATAGATGTGTGTGTAAATAGGTGAATGGGTGCTACAATGTAATGCTTTGAGTACCAATGCAGGTAGAAAAGTCTTAGATGGGTGTCTATTTACCAGTTACCAAAGAGATTCACCAACTCTTCTAATTATTATGTCAGAAACCACAGCTAAAAAAAATTGAATGTGGAGCGATAAATTGTGAGTTAATGATACTGTCACACTGCATGGCTGGAGTCATTGGTGTGAAAGGAAAGAAAAAATGAATTTATTTATTTATGTTTATTCAAACTTGTGAAATAAGTTGTAGGGAGGAGGTACAGTAAAGAAGGATAAGATCAAGAGGAAACAATCAGGGGGAGACAAGCAGAGGGGATAGAAATAAGGGTATGAAACACAAGGGAATCACATAAGGACAAATTAGAAAAGTGAAAAGGAATCAAAATGAAGCGATTAGCAGATGAACCACTTGACCAATGGGTTTTGAAATGATTTAGTGAAGACGAGGAACACCAATTATGAAACAAATACGGCCTCTATTTGTCATTGGAATGACTGTTTGCCTTTATGATGAATTTTTCCCCCCAACGTCAGGTTGTAAATTTTTTTGAAAAAACATAAACCTATTGAACAAACTGCTGAAAATCAAGAAGAATTGAGAAGAGACCAATTGAGAAGAGTACAAATGACGAAACCCCTTGAATGGTGTTTTAGTCACTGTTGGTTTATTCTCAGGAAATAAGGTATTTTAGGTATGTAAAATCACATTCAAACAAAATATGTTTTAACCACCTCTATGAGAACAAATCTGTGGAAAAAAAAAAAAAAGATGAATCAAACATAACACGTGTTTTCATTTGAATTTTTTTTTTTTTGACCAACTTGTTTATTTAACTTTCAGCTGTTTATTTAGTACAATGTTGTGTGATTCATTTTATTTAGGAATATGAAAATTAATTTCTTACACTGTTAAAACCATCAATATACCAGTTAAAACAATTTTATTGAAATAACTGACAGTTTCTATGTTTTATTTCAAATTTCCCTCAGCCAATCAGATACCTTACTGAGACTGACGGGATTCTGATAGGTCACAAAACTTTGTGCTGCAAAACCTCTCTTACAGAAACCACTAGAACTTTCAGAATGATCGTATTTAAATTTTGAGTCAAACAAATGTTGATGATTAATTTCTCTCCAGCATCATTCATTTTTACCAGATTCACAGATAAACAATAATTTGCTACACAAAAACAATGTTAGAATCTCACTTAAAGGTTGAACATGTTATCAACAAAAGATTTTTATTTAATCAACTAAAATCCAACATAAAGTAGCAAAAATGATAGGTTAACATGAGCAACAAGTAGCTGATGTACTCAGATAACACTCTTTTTTTTTTTTTTTTAACGATAGTGATCTTAACTAATGATTATTTTTAGTACTTTCTGCAAACATCGATTGCAGACTGAATTACCAATTGAAAGACAAAATAAGAGTGTGTTTAGGATAGATCCCTGTGGTACACCAACATTAGTATCGTAACATAAAGATTTAATAAACTACCAGATACCGTTTTCTCTGGAACAAGAACAATGTAAACCACTGAAGAGCCCTATAAAGATGTTAAAACTGAGCCAACTGTGAGAATAAAATCTGATGATATACAGACTTGAAAGACTTCTTTCATCACACGGGCCATTCAGCATGCTTTTGATGTTTTCTATAATCTGTGGCATTGTGAAAAGTGTGGAGGATGTGAAGTTTCACCACGTACAATCATTTTTTTTGATAACTTTAGATTTATCTGGCATCGTATAAGCTTTTGATTTGGTTTTGATCGTTGCTGTCACCGCAGGTATTTTCCAGTCATTGAAAATAGCATTTGTCTAGTTCTGCTCAAGCACACATTTTAGATTATGAGACGAGAAATTGTAAAAAAAAATTCTTGCAGAACTTAAGTTAGACAGGACAACTTCCTTCTTCTAAAAAATGGCAGAAAGACAACTATTGGGTAGGTTTGTTGGGTCAGTACCGATAGACAAGGAAGCATACACAACAAACAATCAATCACAACAGCTCATTTGAAGATTTTTTAATAAAATGCAAATTTTTTCCAGCAGAAACAGTTTTCAAGTCTTTTGCTCCTCACTTTTGCAGAGACTGTTTAATTTGTACTTTTTACAAGTTCTGACCATTTTTAAATTAAGTTTGGTCAAATGTTTTTAGCTGGAAGTGAATTTAAAAACTTTTCTTGTCATTTGTACTCTTTATAATTAGTTTTCCAAATTGACCTCGCGTTAAGGACATTCATGGTAGTTTCTGAGTGACTAAGCTCAGAAGTATCAATGTCAGTCAGCTTCCGCTCTAGAGGAATGAGTATTTGTTAGAAAAACTTCAATTAAACAGCACAGAAATGAATATACACACACACACACACACACACACACATACACACACACTGGTGTAAAACACACATTGAAACTAAAAATAAAGCCACAAGGATCTGAGATCTCTAACACCTCCTAACCCACTTTACTCACACAATGCTGCTGTTTCCTGTCAATGGTTCTGCAGCATAGTTGTTACCACCATTGTTTAAAAAATGTGCCTCGAAAGAGGTTTAGTCTTTCAAAAAAACCTCTCCAGAAATGAAAAGTTATTTACTGTGTCTAAAGGCTGAGTTATTGAGCTTTTTGGGGTTGTAACTTTAATCTTAAAGCACATTTAGGTAAACATGATGCCTTTAGTTAGCTCAGAAATACAATATTCTCTAAAATAAAAATATAAATAGAAAGCTTATACATAAATGCATTTTAATCCCATGACACTGTCAATTCCTCATCCAATCGCTTCCCGCCTTGTATTGTTTGAGCATGCACACAACACAGCTTCAACGTTGTTTAAAGTGGCAAATAAAATGTAAAGTGCATCAAGTTAGCAAAACCTTGTGGATAGTTGTTTCTATTCCTATTTTGTTGTATTTTTATAAAAAGGGCACTACTTATAGAGACCGAGCATGAGCAGAGCACACACCTGCTGCAAAAATACTTCCTGTTACATTGGAATGTGGGCTTGGCGGAGAGCAAAAGGCTATGGTATTATTCCCAATACTTGCACATGCATGGCCGTACTGATGGAGTGTGCGTCTATAAATAAATTATTTGCCAAAAATCCGCAAGGCAAAAAAAAATTTGGCTCAGTAAGGGACCAATACCTGCACAAGCTGCACATGCTTGGTAGCGCAATTTAAAAAACAATATTTAAAAGGACAAAGATATGTCAAACTTGAGATAAAGTTACATGTTGAAGACTTATTTTTGTCGGACTAAGCTTTGCTGTATTCATGTTTCAGGAAAAAAATGGGTGTACTTCTAATAGAAAGTGTGCCCCTGTTAGAAATAACACGGTACTTGTGATGTTTGAGTAATGTCTAAATACTGGGCAGAATTAGATCAAATTTTTCTAACATTTTGAATAGAAACAGAAATTCTCTTCAGGTTTGTTTTTGATGGGAAAAACATTCAAACATGGTAGGAATCCCAAAAGGTGATCTCACACAACAAGCTTATTGAATGAAAGAATTCCAGGGTAAAGCATAAAACAAACCATACCCATATTTGGTAGAAAAGTCAGAGGCCGGTCTTGTTGATGCCAGACTGGGGCGGGAAAAAGGAACACTTTTATGATTATGTTAATTTATTGAATTAATTTCAGTATTTTAAAGGATGTACCAATTAATTTGATGATCACAACAAAAATGTTAAAATGACACCAACAAAGGCAGCAACTTGCCACATGTCTTCCAACAAGCATGAATGCATTGCACGAGTGTAGAGGACTGTGCGTTGTGTAAAGGTGCAAGCCAGCAGATCAGACCAACACAAATCAAGATTAATCTTGAAGTGTAGTGACAGTAGAACATTGTGATGACATTTTATTTGTACTGATCCATGGTAAATTTAAGTCTCATACCATTCTAAACCCCAAACTGGGTTCAGGGGAAGAAACTTAAATGTGCTGATTTGTTGAAACTCGAGAACCAATCCCAAATGTATAGGCGTGCTCGCATACATGCCTATAAGAGTGTTAATATATTCTATAATGGTATGCCTTGATATACTATATGTCGTATATAGTAAGTATATCAATATGAGAAACAGAAAAAATTAATAATATTTCTTTGAAAAAAATGAAACTTTTTTACTCGTTGTGTTTTTATTTACATCTTTTATAAAAAAAATGATCCATTACAATATTTTTTGTTGTTGTTGCATAGTTTGGTTTAGACCTACTTCAGAAATAATAAAATTGGTTATAAACCACGGCTAAAAACCTCCCACAAATGTGATTTAAATTCAAAACCAGTTGGAAGGAAAGTTTAGTTGTGTGGAGGAGCTATGACTGTTAGAATATTTAAAAGAAGAATACAAGAGAAAAGACGTAATAAAAGTGTCCAGCCACCTTCCAAGGGGAAAGATGTCACGTCAATAAAATCCCCTAAATTCAAACTCATAAAAAGAATGCAAATGAGAATGTGGGTGGTTTTCAGAACTAGGTCTTGTGACAATGTGGTTGTAGATCTTCCTTAACATCAGCACTGCTTACAATTATGAGTAGCATACTTAAAAAAAAACTCCATGAAGCCTACACAAAGACTGTAATATGACTATAAACAGCAACAGAAGTTTTTGAGTTCAAACAAAATCAAAAGTTCTGATTTCCTGGTTGTCAGATGTCAGAAACTGATTGTGTCAACAGAGTTTCTGTTTAGGAGTTAATGTTCTATCGGTAATAAATGATTTCCCCCATTTACTGAAGTTGTTTCTACCCTACCGAAATGATTCATCTGGACATAAAGGGTTCCATGTTTTGTGTGAAAGTAACAAGAATGAATTATTGGTTAATTTTGTCTCCTCAAAATGTTTAAACATTTTAATTTGTCCAGTCTGTTTGGTGTTTTGGCTGAAGTAGTGGTCAGCCAAAACAACAGTGTTATTTTTCATTAGTATTTAGGACCAGAATGGTCTGGAAAAAGAAAGAATATGCAAAAAAGTTTTAATATATGAAAAGATTCACCTTAGAACAGAATGGAAAACAAATCCTGACCAAAGGTATTTCTGTGGTTTGTGTTAACTGTTTAAAGGCTTCAATTCTATTTTATTCTTGTATCGTACAAGATTTTCCAGACTTAGGTTGAACCTAAAGTGAAGTATTTTCTTCAAACAATCCTTCCCTTCATAGGCTGCAGTGTTCTACCTATGTATGGAGAGTCTAGGTTATTTTCTCCTGGTTCAGACTTGTTTGCTTTTCTAATGACTATTTCTGACTATTTTTTTGTTGAGATTGCGAAGCACTGCCTGAGTGATCGACAGAGGTATGGCATGGTGCATTTATTAGTGTGTGTTACAACAGTGGGTTGGTAGGTCAGGGGTTTCTCTATTTTTTGGGGTGATAGCTCAGTAGTAGAATTTCTGTCCCTGGACCGAGAGAAGTGGTTTCGATTTCCGTTGAGTCCATACCTAAGTGCCCCAGGAGAAGACTCCTAACCTTCAGTTATTCCCACCATTTGGCGCCGTCGTGCTGCTGCGGTGCAATCCATCAAAACTAATTTCCTCATAAGAGATAAATACAGTATCTTCTTCTTCTTTCAGCATTTCTCTTCAGGGGTCACCACAGCAAGTCAGTTTCTTCCATCTAACCACATCTGCTGCATCTTCTTCGGTCACGCCAACTATCTTCATGTCTTCCTTCACTGTATCCATAAACCTCCTCTTTGGTCTTCCTCTAGGCCTCTTTCCTGGTGGTTCCAAACCCAGCAACCTTCTGCCAATGTACTCTCTCTCTCCTCTGCACATGTCCAAACCATCTTAGTCTGGCCTCTAACATGTGCTGTTCCCCTGATATACTCATTTCTAATCCTGACCATCCCTGTCATCCCCAAAGAGATTCTCAGCATCTTTATCTCTGCTACTGCCATCTCTGTTTTCTGTCTTTTCCTCAGTGCACTGTCTCTAGACCAAACAGTATGGTCGGTCTGAATTTATTACAATAAAAAAAATAAAATGTGGTGTAATTGACCCTAAAAGCGAACTGAGTTTTGCTCTCATCCACAGCATTTGTAGAAGAAAGATTTCCACACTGAAGTTGTAATCTAAAAAATAACTTTTTTTTATTTCGATGTGCTTTGCAGTGTTAAATGAACGGCAGACTTAATGAGTTTCTCTCTGTATTGGAAAGCTCATTGATTTATACTGAAGATATATTTTACAGAGAATGTCTTCTTCAGTTTGTCTTGCACTCTTTACTTAATAACATCAATTGCACTGGATCGAGAAAGTTGGACTTTTTACGTTTCAGATATATTAGCATTGAAAGGGACTTTCTCGCGAGACACACAGCTGCACGTCAACTCGTTGCTAAAAATGAAAACCAGGTGGTCCATTTTTAAGGTATTTTTCTTATTCATAAATCTAAACATGTAGGATGTAAAAGTAGCTCTACTTTCAGTCTACAAACTAAAATAACTCAGGGCATTGAGGTGTGTATGAGGGTTAGACATTTACTGACTGCAGAGGTGTTTAACAAGAAAATGAAAGTATGTGTGAGTCATTAGCAGGAAATAGAGGTGTGTGAATGTGAGGGGGATTGAAAGTAACAAGCCCCCTTGAAGAACGGCTCATTCAGTGGTGGGGGGTGTTTTATAGCAAAAGATTAGGCAGCCATACTGCTTTCAAATGAAGCATCTGTCAATATTCTGTAAGTGAGTTTTCAACAAAGAGAATTGGACAATTGGTAGGAAATAATCAGATTAAGACAAAGAAAGAGATGAAGTATTTGTTTTAATTTTATGTGAAGGATTTATGTTCTTTTTGTTTTGCCGAATAATCCATCAAACACTATTAAAATGACTGTAAGCTCATCCTATATTCCGCTTGCATCCTGTAGAAAGTGACAGATTATTTGTATTTAGCGTGTTGAAAACGGATAATCTGTCAAATTTGGAGACAATAGGATTGTTTTGTTGTGGTTAAAAACTTTACTTATGGTGCATCTGTTCAGTACGAAACATAGCAGTTCCGTAAAGAGAAGAAGTGGGAAAATGTAAAATACTTCTGTAGCCAGGTCATGTTAAATTCATCAGAAAATTATCCTTTTTTTTAAGCTCCAATCAGTACTTCAGTGTAAATTGCATATGTCAGCCATGAAAGCTTGCAGTACCCCTCAGCGGTTTTTAGAAAATATTTCCCTGGATCTCCAAGACATCCTCTTGTCTCCCTCCCTCTGTGCTTTTATTTGTGCTCATGTGTTTTAAAAGAGCCCCTAATTGACAGAAGACTCAGGACCACACAAGAGAGTCTTCTTGTTGAGCTTAACAATACTTTCTAGAACATGGTCTTTTGGTTTATGCACATATAATTTTGATAATTTAGAGATATTTCCTTGTTTACCCCAAAATGGGAAAATAAAACTTAGTTATTTTATGTTTTCAGGCGTACAACTGTCTACTAGCTTGTTTTATCCAATGTCCCTTCTCTGCAAACAAGTTCTCTGTAGCACCATTTATTGGAAGGGTACTGCGCCTTTTTTGAATTAATAATGCCAAAACTACCTGTAAAAAGAAAAATAAACATGTTTATTTTTCCCAGGTGGAGATAAGGCATTCCATGTGCCTCATCACCACCTGAGATTCAAAGCCCAATCTTCTTGCTTTGAGGCCACTGGCTGACTAACCACCGTGCTACCATGCAGCCCCAAAAAAGAAGACCTGATTGCAGAGTGATGCAGTACATGCTGAAAAGACTTGACGAGTACGTGCATACCTACACTTATGGTTAGAATACAAGAATTTTGCCGTATTTGATTAATTTTGCACCGTTAACTGAACCAAGAATTCTAGTATTCCTGTATTTTCTTCACATTTTAAATTATCACTGGGTTGGTATAGTGAAATAGAAATGATTAAACAGCACTTTCTACAACAAACAGTAGTTGATTTGGAATAAAACCAGCAGCGTTCTGCTAAAATCATTTTAACCCAATCAATAAAAGTTAACTTGATCTATGAAAAGACAGTATTTTCCAGTGAGAGTGACCTACTTGAAAGCAAAGCTATAGAAATTCTGTTTTTGCGTGTTTTCCGTTTTTGTACAATGGAAACTCTACAGTCCAGAGGTCTTACTGTAAGGGGAACTGGATTCCACTGTGGATGGCTGAGCCGAAAACACACAAACCCACACATCGACTGTTTGGTACAGGTCTACGCTCACTCAAGGTCTTCATGCATTGTGAGCGCAGTGAGAGTTTCCCCCTGTTTTTTCCAACCTTCATTCAGTGACTCACAGAATGAGTAAAGAGAAACCACAAACCATCAGTTTGAGACTGATTTGGTTATTTGCGCTCAGCAACAGTTTGATGAGTGAAAAATGGAAAAAAAAGAAGAACCTTTTATCATCAAAGGCCAGCAATGATAGTCAGAGAAAAAAGGAATTCCCTCACTGTTTACCTAAAGGTCAAAGAGTTTGAGGTTTTAAGTTATTCATGTTCTGTTTGTATTTAATTTAATTCCGCATTTTTTGTAAGCGACTTTAAAACCAAAAAGCATCTTCGAGCAGTTTCCTGTTAGTCTCTCTAACACCAGCAATTGCCTATGCTGCAGATTTACAGAGTAACAGGAAATATCTTCTATCCAAGGACATGAAATGATAAATTTCTACCTGACAAATGACATCCTCAACTCAACAAACTGCATAACATGAGCATTAAGAATTAACTTTCACTGATGTTAACCTGACAACCTGTGGGCTGGAGTCTATCATAAGTATAAATGCTGTACTGCTGCTACAGTATTTGCTTAAAGTGAAAGTTTAAATTGTGACTTTTGATAAAGAAGTTCTAAAAATAAAATAGTAGCACTTCTTTTGCCTCGCTGACCGACTCAGCAGAGGAAAATTCTGTCGTTCCGTCGTCTTCGGCGGAGCTCAGAGTTGAGCCATTGCTCCTCTGGGTTGAGAGATATCAGATGAGGTAGTTCGGACATCTGGTTAGGATGCCTCCCGAACGTCTTGCTGGTGAAGTGTTTTGGGCACATCCCACTGGGAGAAAACACATAGGAAGGCCCCTATGTCTCACAGCTGGCTGGGGAACACCTCGGGATCCTCCCACGTGAACTGGAGGATGCAGCCGGGGTGACAGCTATTGCCCTTGCAACCCAGCCCCGGATAAGTGGAAGACAACGGAACAAAACTATGCTATTAATGTTCTTATGTAAAAAAGTTCAAAACATGACAAAAGAAAAACTTTTTTGTGGGCTAGATGCTTCACTGTATGTTGTTTAAGTTTTTTCCTCCATCAGAAGTACTACTTGTTAAATACCTCCAGAGCTTTAAGTGCCCCAAAAACACACTCTGATTTGGCTTAAAGTGAAGGCTCTCAAGAGTATTGCTGATGAACAAAACAGGGGCATTGCTTATACAAGACAACATCTCTTTACTTTTGAATTATGTTTTTTTTTTTGTAATTACACAGCAATAGAAGTAGAAAGACAATATTAATCTTCTGTGCAACAGAACTGGATGGAAATAGGAGCAGAAATACTCCTGTGCTTGCGGCAGGACTCAAGAAAGCAGTGAAAGTTTGCAAAACATAACCAGTCATGCACCACATCCTGACATCAGTGGCAAAAACATTTACACACAAACCGTTTTGCGTATGCTGATTGTATGATTACTTTTCTGTCTCCACTGACAGCTGAAGTGTTTGGTGGGTAGGTTTGGTTTCAACACAGCAAACATATGTAAAGCATGTACAAACATGAATCTTCAACGGCTGCTGATGTGCCCTCGCATCCTTTTTCCTTAAAGCACATTATACGTGTGTATTTCTTTCCTGGTTACTTCTTCCTAGCATCCTGCCATACTTGCACCTTTTTTGTTGAGACTGCTTTGTGTTTTAGTTTAACAGGAAGTAGTTCCTGGTGTTGTTTTATGATAAAACCTGATAACTTGGGTTTCATTTAACCGCTGTGTGAAGGGTTTGTTTGCAATCTGTTGTACATTGTACAATGCAGCGCTTTGTTCAACAGAATATAGTGTCTCAAATATATACATAGATATCGACATGGTTTTACTTTCCTACAATATGTACTGTACTTAGTGTGGTCACGTTAGTCTCTTTTGTTTTGGCTAGTTTTGGCTAGTTTGCTTTAAACTCATACACCAGCTTGACAGCTGTGTAGGAATTTTACAAGTGTAGATGTCCACAGCTTCCAATGTGTCCGACTAAAAGGATCTTATGTATTTAGAAGGTGTATGTTGAAGGAAGTATTCATGTGTGGTCAGACTTTCCACTTGCAGAATTGATCCGATTTTTGGTGGAGAATTGTGTCAAAACATGGCATCATCTTATGAGGCTCAAGAGGTAAAAATATAAAACGCTCACATTTGTTTAGTGAAAGTTTTTGTTCACGTTTGTTGCCTGAAAGCTAAAAATAGCCAAGAAGCCAGGAAGTGTTAACCTCTTTAACCCTTTCATGTTGATAGAGTACAACCGCTTACTGAGCCTTTACATCTGACTCCTTATTTACCCAGAGGTGTGTAACAACAGTCTGTAATAAAATATGATCTGCGTACTTTTGTGTACTGTGTGCTATAAGCACTGCTATAATCAAATTCATATAAGCATGGAAGCTAAAGCATGCACTTTTTTTCCATTCCTCATGTTTCATTCACATACAAAAGTGGAATTAAAGAGTTTATTTATTCATTTGTTGTGCTTGATAAAAAAACAAAGCGTTATTATAAAGAAGTGAAACGTTGGAAAACCTCTTAGATCAGAGACCTCAACATGGACCTGAACCAGCAGCTGAAAACACAATAGCCGGTAGCGGTGCAGTGGATTAAACCAGACAATAAAATGTGTTGGCAAAACATTTAGTCTTTAGAGAAAATCTCGTAACTCATAAGACAAAGTCCAGAACATTGGGCAAAATTGCTGACACACATCAAAATAAGTGTGTTGTGCAACCCATAAAACTTTGGGAAAATTGTCTAAATCATCGACTTCTGAGGTAAAAGTGTTTTATTTGCCTAAATTATCACCAAGAGAAATACAAACACAACACAAACAAATCCGATTGGTTCTTTGAAATTTATTTGAGTCTTACGCAACATTCTTTGTCAATAAACTTATATAATTAAACCAAAGCATCAAAAATGATGGAGACTTTCACTGGGTTTTGCATGATGTGGGAACCTGTCCAAGACGGTCATAGTAATCTTGGAAAGGCCTTTCGTTTCCTGGAAATAACAGACTCATGGATGTGTCAGGGGAAGTGGTGGAGAAGCTCTGCGTAAAGCGTGAAAATATTTGACGTGAAACAGCTGCTTGATGAAGGAAGTTGAACTCAGACGTGTTTGATTTATTACACAAACAACACAACACCTCTGGTAAAGAGGAAAAACATCCTCTTTACCAGCTTAGAAAACTATTGATTCACATGGTCTCAAAGACCTTTTACAACACCACACATGAGGCCGTGGCGACTCAAGATTTAAGAGCACCTCTGACTTTTTTCTCCATTCCTTTGTGAACTTTTGTGTAATGTGATTAACAAGCGACCATTCGAATGAGGCCTGCTTACACAGTTTTTCCTAACAACAGTTTATTTTACCTTTTTCTTCCCTCTATTCTTTCCCTCATCAGTTCAGTATGTTCTGTTTATCAGTGTTTTGGGAGTTTTTTGTGTCCACGTGGACCTCCTCTCACTTCTCATCAGCCCATTGGCTAAAAGCAGAGCCTCCACAGAAGCTATTGGATGGAGGGGTGTTAGCTTCTCATGGATCCCATAGGCTGGAGGGAAAACAGTCAAACTCGCCCCCTGCTATCTTCTCACATGCAGCCGCACACTTACCACGCAGACGTTATAACTTATGGTACAACGAGTGTGTGTTTGTTTCTTGGAAGTGCTGCTGTCTTTCTGGCAAGGCAGATCTCAACAGGTGGTCTTTTACTGACCGTCCACTTTTACTCACTGTTCATACAAACTCTAATAATCCCATTTTACCTCAATACTTCACATCATAAACACCTCCCAGGGGTGCGTTTGCTGGAATTGGATTTTACAATTATTTTCTTCTCTAACAATGTTTTTTTTTTGTCATGTTGTGCGTCCATGAACAATCCCTTTGTTTGTAAGGCAAAATCTAAGCACCTCTATAAGATTTCTGTGTAAGTAATACTAGAAACTTTGCTAAATCAATTCAACCTATTGATTCTTTTAGAAATCTATAGTTATTCATAAGTCTTTGGAAAGAAAGGACAATACAAGCAGGAAAAAGAACATGTGAGGAAGTGAAAAGGGAAAAAAAAAAAGTCCATTGTCATTTCTTCATGCACCAACCCTCCCACCTCCCCTGTCAGCCTTATTGTCCTCCATCATAATAGAGGCTGTTTGATCATCTTAAAAACTGCTGATTAGCAGTCAGAACACTTTCAAGGTCCAACCTCAAAACATACTCTACAATACAAAACAAAGAGGGAGTTCCTCTGAACAGTTTGAGCCCCCCACTGATCATACTATAGAGGCAAAATCTTTCAAAACACCCCCTTTCTCTTTATACCTCCCCTAAAAACATGAGGAAAATATAGTGTGGCTGAATTGAATGGGGGGTGCAGCGGGTGAGTGGTTTATAAGGCTTGGTGAGATTCCTGGAAAGTGCGGTTGGCTTTTGGGAATAGAAGAACTGCACATGCTGAAGAATGTGCCAACTTATTTACAGGGTCAGTTTTGAATGTGTGCACCCACAATTAAGTGCAATAAAATAGGGTTTTGTATTTTAATAAACCCAAATGCTTGAGGTAAATTTTGCATTCAAAGTATAAAAGCTTTGTTATTTTCAGTGTTTAGCGATTGTAAATCAGAAAAAATGTAGTGCAGAAAGAGGCAAAAAAAAAAGGGAAAATAAAACATGTGACGCTTAAAAATGTTGAGAGATTTGCAGCTAACACCAGTCTTCTGACAAAACGAGCAAAGCATGATGTGACAAATCTTTTTACCAATCTGACCTGCTATTCAGAAGGAAAATAGCTAAGAAATAAAGCAATACGCTTCGAACAACATTTCCAAAAATATTTGAGTTCAAGCTTTTTCACTGTAACAGAAGAAAGAAATGTTTTTGGTAGGTAAAATGGTTTTAATGAAAAATGATCTGTTACATTCAAATTACAATAACTATTCTTTCATTTATCTTCTGAGCCGTCCATCCCCAACAGGGTTGTGGGGGTTGCCAGAGCCTATCCCGGCTGATTCAAGGTGGGAGGCAGGATACACCTCTAACAGGTCACCAGTCTGTTGCGGAACCATCCGCACACACAATCATTCCTAGGGGCAATTTCATAGTGGCCAATCAACCTATCACGCATGTTTTTGGAGGGTGGGAGGAAACCGGAGTATCCATTCTCTCCCATACATTGGGAGAGAATGCATATTCCACACAGAAAGACCAGTGTTCCACGTCTCATCCCCACCCAGGACTTGAATCCCTGATCTTCTTGCTGTGAGATCGCTGTGCTAACCGCTGTGCTAACCACTGTGCCAACGTGCTGCCCATCACAACAATTACATCTTTTTAAAAAAATGCTCTTCACTCACACAGTGTAAAAAAATCCCCAGAATATTCTGAGTATATATTAAATATGGACAAAAATAAACCTTAAAACTTTTTAATTCTGTTTGACAATTACGTATTTTGCTCTAATTGATGTAATCTGCCCAAATTATTCTTTGCTGCAGTCTCACAACTAGAAGGTCACAGGTTCGAGCACCATCATCTGTCATGAGTGCAGTTAACGTCTTGTCATTTGGCATGCACAGATTTTTATGAGTACGCCAGTTTCCCCCACGCTACAAAAAAAAAAAAAAGGCAATTAGACTTATTGGTTGGTTTAAATTGCCCGGGCAATGAGTGTTTTCGTGATTGGTCACTAGTCTTTCTGTGTGGTCCTGTATGAGAGAGCGGTAACCTGAACAGGGACTTCCCAAACGATTGGCTGCTAATTACCAGGGTGTGAGTCACGTGTTTGCAGGGCATATAAACACTATACTTTAGAAAAGTACTAAAGAGGATCTGATATCTGTTGACATGTTAATAACGAGCCTGTAAACCCGTCTCTTTTCTTTTTGCCAAAACTGCAATTGGGCGTCTATATCAATACGATAACAATATTGACCTAAAATCATTACTATCAATATTTAGATCGATGTGCCTACCACTAGAATATTATCCTAACATGAGGTTCTCTTGTTCCAAAATGGAATTCTCTCTGACTTATTTTCACTTTACATTAACATTGAATTTATTGATGGCATTCTCAGATCCTGAAATGACTCAGAAGCACAACTTTTTTTATTTGTGATTGGTATTGTGCAGAGGATGTGTCAAGTTTGAGATTTCAAAAAAGTTTTTTGCACAGAAAAAGAAAAAATAATTCCTACTTAAAAGTTTGATAGCATTTGATTTTCATCTAAAGTTAAGGGAACAATTGTTTGCTGATGATACTGTGATTTTAGTAGTGAGAAAATTGTTGAAATATGCTTTTGTCAAAAATAATTATTAAATATCATTCTTCTGTTATTATTATTATAAATGCATAACAATTCAAACATATGTTTGCATGTTTTGTTGCTTTTTGTCTTTTTTTTTTTTAATGTAAATTGAATCTTGGTCCTTTCACTTAGCAAAAAAAAAAAAAATACTATGACTCTTAAACCTAACTAAATATTTAGGGGGAGGCTGTTTTTGGTGTCAGATGCCACTCATGTGGTCAGTCCTGGAGTTTTAGACCCCATGAACACTATAAGACACACAGTCATGCCCAAACCTCCACAGTGTTTCTGTTCATTCCTGCAGTCTGAATGGCACATGTGTTGCCCCTCCACAGCGACACACACACCAGCGCACCAGATGGACCTCGGTTACAAAAGCTGTTCACAGAAGATACAGAGGACCATTAAAGACACTGAAGAGTGTCTGTGAGCTGTTACAACTGTGACCCACTGTATGCAGGAATAATTGGGATGGTTTGTGTTTGTGTGTGTTTAAACACACACTTCTTTAAATTCCGAGAATCACCCAGCAAAAATTGAGACCTCAATTACTCTTATTTTAGAGTTAATTTTCATAAACTACATAACATGTTGTCAATTTAAAACCTAGCATTTTGACTTTAATAATGATGATCAAAAAGAGACATCGGGTCATAAAAACTGCATTTTTAAATGGTAATTTTCAAAACAAGGATTTTTTTTTGTTAGTTAATTACAAATTAATAATTTTTTCCAACATTTAGTATTGGTTTAAGTATGGTTATACGGATGCAAAACTGTTTCCCAGACTTGTCAGTTTTTATTTGACTCCCATCTCTGCCGTCTGACCTGGAATTTGACTTTTCTCTGATCTCTTTGTTTGTGCATGCTATGCAACATTTTTAAATCAACTTGAAGTTGCTTTTATTTGACTTCCTCTAACATGCATCTTAACTGAAGAGAAAGTTTTTTGGAAGTTTTTTGATGTGTGTAGTATACATTTAGTAATTGATCATTTCAAAACATTATAATTATTATGCCGCCATGGTGTATTTCACATTAAATATGCCATTCAAATGATTTTGTGGGATATTAAATAGCATTGAATTCTTGTTTTGAGTGCTTCGTATTGAGAAGTAAGTCTACAAACTCTCCAACTTCAGTCTTCCTGCATAGCTGACCTTGTAAGGATCCTTGTTCTAGAAACAGTTGTCTATGAAGAAACATCTTTGCAGCTGTGTTAGCAGTCATATCTAACAAACACCACCTAATAATTTAAGCTAGTTGACTTTAAGAAAACCTTGGCCCTGAATATCCAGGATCACAAGCACTATTCAGGTGTTTGTATCAAATTAGTTTCTGTCATTTTAATTAATTTAAAATGTACCACTGAAAGGAAAAGCACAGAAAAAGAAAGTGAACTAATAAATTTAATAGTAATGAATCAGTACGAGGTCTTTAAGTGACCAAATTACTGATAATAAAAACTGTTGAATTCTTAAAAATGAATGGATGACTCATTTTTTAAAATTATTTTTAAATTTCACTTAGACATTAATCTCTAAAGATAAATGAAGATATAACTCTGATATTGTGCCATCACATTTTAAGGTGAATCAAGAAAACTTGTAGATTCGACTTGTACAACAAAGCAGAAGAGTTCAAAATTTTCAAAATAATTTGATCATCTGTGAAGATTTGGTCACTTTTCTCTACAACTTGAATATTTTGTGCTTGCAACAATATTTTGCACTGATGACTGCTTCTTATTGACTGGTTCATCAAAGACTAAAATTTTGAGATCCCATAATGAAACTGTCACGGACTATTACTGCAACAATTATGTATTCAAGTCAGAATCAGAAACTTCTTCTCTACGGGAGATTGTGTGGTGAGAGGGCCAGAGGTCGCTGCTCTCTGGCTGAATGGACCGTTTTTGTTCAGCACTGGAACAGGACTCTTTTGTGTCCTGGAAGTGTATCCTCAAAGGACCTTTGACCTGTCAGGGATTTAAGATCATTAGCTGGTGACCCCCCTTCTCTCAGGCCCTCAACACCTAGTTCACCCCTTCAACCTCTCAACTCCAGACCCCCTGAGGCGAGCTTAAGTCCTGACAGTGAAGTGACTGGAGATGATGAGTTCACACTTGATTAGACATTCATTCAGTTTTATTATTCAGATTGTAATCAGAGTCACTTCCAATCTGAAAGGTCTGATCAGTTTTTCTGGTGCACAAATGACCTACATGATGAACTTGGCATGTACCAGGATGGCTTGATTTCTGGTTTGTAGAGATTATCACGTTACAACCGACATGTGTTAATGTTCATTAAATGGTTGAAGCCCATTTTTCTCTAGAACGTAATAGTCAAATGCTTAAGAGTAACCATTTATAAAATTACAATAGATTAATAAGTCTGACTTTCTGCATCAGACTGGTGACTTGTCACTTGCGCATTAGCAGGGATACATCTAAGGACCGTCTCTCAGTGTTACTCTGCAGTAGAAAGAATAAAACATGACTTTAAATGTAATTCAATCCAAAAAATTGTATGATTCATATGAGAACCTGGTGAAAACCCATGCACAGCCACAGTGAGAACATGCAAATCCCATTCAGAAGGACCAGTGTCACAAGCAACCTTCTTCCTGCAAGACCACTGCACCACCGTCAGCTCCAATTAAAAGTAATTTAAGTAGATTATTAGGCCAGAAGGCTGCAGGGTGCCGCAGTGGTTAGCATGATGGCCTCACAGCTAGAAGGTTGGGGGTTCGATTCCTTGAGTGGGAGAGAGGCTTGAAACACTAACCTTTCTGTGTGCAGTTCGCATGTTCTCGCTGTGTATGCATGGGTTTTCTCCGGATATGCCAGTTTCCTCCCACCCTCCAAAAACGTGTATAATATTGATCGGACTTTATGAAATTATCCCTAGGAATATGTGTGTGAGGTCCTGCAACAGACTGGTGACCTGTTCTGAGTGTATCCCATCTCAGCCTGTAATCAACTGGAATGAGCACCCCTGCAACCTGTTGTCCCTAACCTTGTTAGGGATAAGTGGTTCAGAAGGCAAAACAAAATTCCTCTAGATGGAAAACTTACTTTTAAAATCCAATCAAACATCTACAGAATCTCAAAACCTCGTGAAACAAGATTTGTACCACTATTCAGCTTAATCTGAGCAGAACCAGAAGGCTTTCCTCCGCATTTCTTCCCTTTGTGATAAAAGTCCACAATAAAAAGAAAGACTTTGTTTCAATTTGGTTTTGAACAAACTTCAGTCCTCGTTCCATGTCTTCTTCTCTTCTGTTTTTATGTATTTGAACTCTTCACAAGGTAAAAGTTATGTCTACATCTGTTGCTTCCATTTGTCTTGCTACCCAAAAGAATGATCTTATTGTGTGGGTTTGTGGTGGCACACACATCCACACCTGTTATCATGCTGTGTGAATGATAACTTATTGCCATGGTGTGTGCATGATAACAGGTGTGCCACACAAACATAAAACTTGACCGTGACTTCTCATTTGCTTTCTTCCTTCTGTGCTGTCTATCATATTCTCTCAATTCATTACTTATCTCAATATCTATGCTGGATTGCATCCAGTTTGTTTTGCTACATAGATTTAGGTTACGATCACTGCTGTAAACAGTGTTTGTGAATTCTGGACATGGAAACATGGCATTTGTCAAAAAAGTCAACTGTGTCCACGTGCTCTGTGTTGCAGCTGTCTGATGGCTGTCTGGTCGAGCAGTATGATGGCCATGAACTTCTGCTGTCTCAAGATGAATTTAAGCCATTTGGTTCCTGGAAGACGAAAGCATGCTAAAGACATCATGATAACAATCAGATGTTTTATGTTCTTGGTGTCCATAGCAGGTGGGGTGCAGGAGAGATTGAAGAGCTTTTCAGTCCTTATGAGCAGTGAAGCAACATAAATACGTAAGTTAGAGTTGGAAATCGAGGTGTTCATGCCTAATGTTAGCTTGACAACAAAGAAAGACAAATTTGAATGCTCTTTCTGAACTAGCTCATTTTGCTCCAGCTAATTTTATAACCAGCTACCTGCGAATCAATGTGGGCAGCAGGACTGAAAAACCTGTTGTGCCCACTAACCAAGCTTGTTCATAGAATGTACATTTATACATTCGTCAGTCATCTTCCAAACTGGGAGCCTATCCCGACTGACTATAGGCAAAAGACAGGATACACACTAAACAGGTCACTACTTTGTTGCACGATCACATCCAGACAACCAATCACACACAAACTCATTCCTTTCATATGCATGTTTTTGGACAGTAGGAGGAAAACAGAGGACCTGGAAACCCGTCTGCATACAGGGAGAACGTGCAAAATGAAATTGAAGCGTCGTGGTCTAAAATATAACAAAACACATTTCAATGGTGTCATACATAGTTTGTGCCTTTTGAAAACTTTTTTGCTTTTTATCAGCAAGGAAATATAGATATTTTTCAGTGTATTTTTAGAATGAGATAATTTTGTACATGGTTTAGTTCTGAGTGAACATAAAATAAGTTCTACATTCCTTCTCGAAAGAGAGCTTCATTTCAAATATCTTGGTATTGATTCCCTCGTTATGTGTAAAACAAACCTCAATCTTTTTACATTTTTTTTCTTTCTGTTGGAGGTTAAGAGAAGGAAAGATAAACCAGTGGAGTCGGAGGACGTGGCAGTCTATTAGTCTGGTTAAGTGTTGGGTTGATATTTAGTGATGGTCTTTCATCTTCAAATGGAGACGTGTGACAGCAAGCAGGGCTGATAAGAAAAGGTGCTAAACACACACATACTGTATATGACCACAGTAATTTAGGAAAAGGTCCTGTTGTTCCATGGCTTGTTGTGAATGGCTCTTCAACAAAACAGCAGCCTAAACATTTGAAGAATTAGGTAAAGAAGATGTGGTAGTTGATTAATCTAATTATAGTACTTCTATGTACTCGATCAAAGGAGGATACATCACTTTATGCTCACTGTGAAGAATGCCATATGCTTTTGATTTGACGTTATTTTCGATAATTGCAGTTTATCATGTGAAATGTCTTAGAATGGAACGTTGCCCTTATTTGGTTATTTATTTGATGTATCTATCCAGCCATTCGTTTGGTTAATATCATATATTTGTTGCTTTTGATTCAAGTGTTGTTGTATTGCAAAAAATTAAAAAGAATGCATATCAAGTGTTTCAGTTTCTAACTTTAAAACCATCTAACTAGATGGAATGAAATGCTATCACCACTTAAAAAATTCCCCCAAAGACTCCATGTTTCAACTCCAAAGTATCCGATCAAAAGTCATAAAATGAGTAAGCACAAGTTTGTGGTTGAAGACAAGGCAAGGGAAGTCTTCTCTGCTGTTTCCAGGTACTTTCTTAGAGATTGAGTGAGAAGTTTGATCCACTGTTTCTTTATGTTGATAGGAAGGCTCTGGCATGTGGTGAAGGTATCAATCAGATGGCTTCCTGAGGGTGTAGATTTATTCTTTTGTAGGTAAGTCCAGAAAAGTCCCAGGAAATGGTTGAAGGACTAAAATTTTGTTCATATTGCAGGTCTTAGTGTTTGAATTCCTTTTTTGACTAAAGCCTTTCTCAGGGTGGTTCACATTTCTGCCGGCCTTCTTTGTGAGGCATTTATTGCCCTGGAGTGACCTGCGCTTTCAGAAGAAAGCATAACATCAAGCTCAGCAGGTTGTTTTTACAGTGGTAATTATGAATGACACAGGGTCAAGGATACAGGTCAGTGTAAAGGTCACAGGTCAGTGTGTGTCTAACAGTTTCAAAGCTAGACTAATATTATCTGATATTGTTTGGCCCTTGATGGTCTTTTAGTGGTGCAATTAGGAATTAATTGAGAAAAGTGTTTTTTTTTTTTTTTTTTATTTTCCAGCTGGTACGTAATGCCAGGTAATGTACCATATGGTAGTCATTAGCACCCTTGCCTTACAGAAAGAAGAACTCCTCCTCTTTAACCCTCATCCCCAATCCATAAGGTGGTTTCTCTTACACTTTCTTGGTTTCAACTCAAGAGTTAAAAAATACATGCTGGAAATAAAACCTCCTACAATGTGAGAGATTGTTTATCTGGGATGGAAAAAAGGTGTCACGCATTAGGTCCTTGACAAATTATCATCGTGGTGAATAGTTTGGTGAATAGTTTTGCTGCTTTTGCAACTCTAATTATGTGTGTAAGGCATCTTAAATAACCCGCGTTCATTGAATCGAGTAAAAAGGCTCGACTAAAATTGTGTTTGGAAGATGTTCTACGATTGGATGGGATGTGTCCGACGTCCCGCGTCCTTCTGCCCTGCTGGTATGTGAATGGGCTATTAACCTCCAGATTAGAAATGTGAACCAATCAGCTGGAAAATGGCCAGATGGACTCTAACGAGTTTGTGAACTCACAAATGTTACAAGAATTCCTCTGACTGGCTGGGTTACCTACATTCAGAGGAGAGACCACGACAAAACTTCTTAACTCCTCACGCAGGCCCTAGCCTAGTTTAAATCCACCTTTATGATGTGCAAAGCTCACCTAGCTTGCTGTAAAATGTCCAGGAGGACGTCTTCACAGTGACTAATCATTGACATAAATAAAAGAGCTGTTGGGGTCAGTGGTGAAAAAATAAAAGCTGTTACCACTTCACGCTACTAAAGCCCCCCACCCCTCATCCGTTGTGTTCACCCAGCACACTTCCTCACAGTTCCACACACTTTCAGTTCTGTTGTGAGTTCCCATCAGCTCAGCAGCTCTTACAATAAACCAGGTGGAGGTGAACCATGTCTGTGTGTATTTGTGGTGTAGGGTCTCTTCCTGTTTTCTTGCTTTTTCTCACAATTGCAGAGGTGAACAACTGACATTTCACCGCAACACTCCGAGGACAAAGCCAAAGATAAACCTGAAAAAAACAGTCAGAAAATGCGTAAAATATGAAGATATTTCATTTGCGGTTGCATGTGTGCAGATTTTAAAACAACACACATCAAACGACTTAAAATTAAGTTAAGCCTAAATATCACACTGTAATCAGGATGTGCACCAACAAGCAACTCAATCAGCAACAGCTCCATTTGAAATTATGTCAGGTCAATCTGTATAAAGCTCAAACTTTCATGAGATGAAGCCTTTTTTGTTTTAAATTGGGTAAAATAAAATAAAATCATAGATAAAGAGATTTTGTGTAATTCAGGTTTACTGTTGGAGAGAAAACTCTTTGTGATTGTATCTACTATCTGGTTGTTTTTACCCCTCATCACATTTTATGACTGTATGTGTGCTTTGGCTTCTGTGGCCCCTAAGGGCCTCTGTAAATGAGTAATACCGCCTCTGTGAACAATGCTTGGGGATTATCGGTAAAGCAATAAGAAGGGCTTCTCTTGCGTGGTTGTTTTGCCTTGGGGTGTAGATAATGAAGGAGGTGGAAGTGTAATCATAGGGATTAGAGAGAGAAGGAATTGAGTGAGTCATAAGTTGTGGATATAACATGAAAATTAGTTAATGACGTTATCATTTATCAAGTAAAACTTTGCCTAGGTTGTTTAAAAAAAAACATTAATCAAAATGTAAGAAAGCATTTGGAAAGGTTTTCATTTTAAAAAATAGTTTTAAAAAAACCTAGCAAAACAAACTTTGTGAATAAAACCATTGAAGATCTCCAAAACTGAACCATAGTGTCTTTAGTTTTCCATGGAAAGGTAATAATCCTTTTAAAATATTTCCTGGAAGCATATTGTAAAAATAATTGTCAGCATATTATTTAACTAATTGGATAAAAAGTAGCCTAGCCTATGTAAGGTCAAGCGGAGCACTATAAGGACTTTATATGGAAACATTCTCCAGGGAAATATATCACAAGCAAAGGCAGCTAATCTCCCTTAATTCTTTACCATCCCGCAATTCTTCTTTTGTCTTTGTTGGAGCTCCATGGACGAACCCCGCTGCTTTTAAGACATTGTAATGCTGAGCTTTTGTTAATGGTAATGAGCCATTAAATTGTATGTTGATAAGAGGGGATGGGGACTCCGAAACAGCTTCTAATTTCCTGCAAACCAAAATTAGTCCCAAGACTATTAAAGGTTTAATGACAGCCACCAACATGGAGCAAAGAACCAAGACATACTGCTCCACTATCATGATGTAGGATTCAGACGAACCAATAATGTCAAGAGGCATTTTCTCTTTCTGCAGACTCAGCAGATAAATCCTCACTGAGTTCAACCCATTGAGGTGACTGTGTTTATCAGGTTGGTGGTTGGGACTCATCACTCTCCATTTGGCTTATTGAAGCATTAGTACGTTGTCCGGCCATGTATACTATTTGTCCATCCATCTTCTAGACCAATTCTCAGAGTCATGCAAAGACAGACAACCGAACACAGGTTTCGGGCATTTTGCAAGCCAATCAGCCTAATGCTGATGACAGTTTTGCCAGTCTAAAGGTATTTAGAAAGCATTTTTAACTCTTTCACGGGTAAAAACGTTTAATCTATCTAACTCTGAATGACTGCACATGCTTTCAAATTAATGGAAAACCGCTTCACAACTAATCTCGTTTTCTAGCGTGAGTTGCCATGGACACTTTTGGTCATTTTGGCCAACAAACTAGTGTGGCTGCTTTTGGCTGCTCAGTTATGTAAGGAGTTCAAGAAATTTTCTTATTCTTTTTTCATGAGAAGTTTAGTTTTTCAGATTAAATAAATGTCTTTGTGTGGCCTTTTGCAACTGTCTATGGATTGTACACTGTAGTGTTTGTGTTACACTAACATTGTACCTGCATATTCTTTTAGTTTGCAGACAATGTGCGACAGTTGACGCTGGATTTGTTCAGAGTAAATCATAGTAGAAAAAGTTTCAAAAAAGTCTTCTGGACAGTTTAATTCTTCAACGAAGAATTAAACTGTCCAGAAGACTTTTTTGAAACTTTTTTTCTACTATGGATCACTCCTGGATGAATGAGGGACTACACGGATTTGTTGTTCAGAGTAAATCGTATCTCAGAACCAAATAACAGCGCATGAAGGGATATTGTGATTTCAAAAATTGATCAATCTCTTCCTCATTCAAAAAGTTTAAATGATTACACATAATTTTAATAAATGGAACAAAAATCCTGCACGGGTGATGTATAAACCTGAATGACCTGCAACGTGAATGATCAGTGGGATTATAGTACAAACTTCAGCCTAATTAGCATACTCAGAATAATCTATAATGCATCATTGGAAGTTGTGAATAATTTATGAACACTTAGTCAGGAAATGAAAACCACAATGCATTGCAATTAGGCTGACAAAAGACATATCAAGCACCCAAGCATCTCATGTGCTTTGAAATCGCAGAAAAATGTGTCGAGTGCATAGATTTCTCATTAAATTTAAGAGAAAAACTAAATTTTAGATAACAAGGGGAAAAAACTTTTGTTTTCAATTTTAACTGAAGCACTCAACACATCCTTCCTGGTGAAGCTAGATGTGTTTATAAAGTGAAAGACTGGGAACACCTCCACACGAATGCTTCAGCCAAAATCCACCTGGTCAATGACATTTTGTAAGTTTGGATTAAATTTATTTTTCAGTTATATTTGGGAGCCCCACCTCGCAACTTTTACTCATTGTGAGCAGTGTTAACTGAAGTGCGTAATTTTCTTCTCTTGGGCTTTACTGGGATTTCCCCGAAACATTAACTTTGCACAGGGTTCACAGGTGTGTGGGATATTTACAAAAATCAGCTAAGGGGGTTAACATTTTACTGCTTCTACTTGTAAGGATCATAAATAAATTAACATGCAGGGACATACTTGTCATCTTTTCTCATTTCCGGGCATGCAGATTGCAGAAAAGCCCGTTTTAAAAAGTAGTTCCCACACACAGACAGTCACCATTAAAAACAGCATACAAAGTATGTATACATATCAAGTTTCTTCTGAAAGTTTATTACATACATTTTGGGAACCAACTTTTCACAAAATGCAATACATCCAACAACCTTAAACACAATCTATGGTTTGATTGTTAAGGTTTTTTTTTGTTCTAGTTATTATAAGATTGAATAAATTATCTTTTACATTTAAAAAAACAACAATCTTCCAGGTTTTATTGAACCCACATTCAAAGAGATGAAGATGACATTTTGAGAAGACTCAATATTCAGAGTTTGGAGGGTTTTATCTTACTCAAGCAATCTATAAAACATTCCTTGTAGGATGACGTTTTTGATATGTTTTTGGATACTTTATTGCGATTGGTTGTTGAACACAAGAGGTTGAGGTTGAGTATTTTCGTAGGTTCACAAACAAAATAGAGAAAACGTTTAAAATAACATAAAAAATAGCCAATTTAAATAATCAGAAGTTGCTTTAGCTCTTCAAGTGTTTTTTTTCCAGTCATGTGTTTGATTTGTCATCACGTATCCAAACAACATTCATTGGCACATTTCAGAAAATGTCCGAAAGCGCTTATGGCATGTGATTGACATCACTTATAGATCTTTGGAATATCAACCTCTGAAAGGAGATGTCTACACGATGTTTGTCGTTTTGGTTCTTACCCACAATTGTTACAATTCCGGTTGTAACAACAAAGTTGCGTATTGTTCCAGAGGGAATCATAAAGTCATCTGCAGCCTGTATTATGTGACTCTTTTGACCATACCGAAAATGTCCAATGTAACGGTTGTGACAGAAATGGTTGGTTTATCATTTGTTTGACAATGGTCGTAGTTGTTTTACTTTTACCAGAGTTTCTTTATTCAGAAACAGACCATGTTAAGACACTTAATATGGAATATAGATTTAATGTAAACCCTAAAAGAGTGTTAAAATATTGGTTAAAAGGATCATTAGTCCCTCACCAAAACCAGACAGAACCACAAACATAGACATTCAAATTTTCCCAGTTGGGCATTAATAAAGTATATTGAAAAGAATTTAATTTACAGCAGAGAGGAACTATCAGAGGAGCTCAGTTTGAGTCCACAAATGGTTTTGTGGAAATTTTTACAGATGTTCAGAGCCTGTTTCTGCAAATGAGTTGATTACAGGCAGGGTAGACTCAGGACAATTGTTCTACCTTTTAGTAGAACAGACTTACAGTAATTTAAACCGGCGATGCTGTTTGGTCTAGAAACAGTAGCACTGAAGAAAAAACAGGAAGCAGAGATGGAGGTAGCAGAGATGAAGATGCTGAGGATCTCTCTGGGAGTGACCAGGATGGACAGGATTAGAAATGAGTACATCAGGGGAACAGCACATGTTAGAGGTTTTGGGGATGAAGTTCAAGAGGCAAGACTGAGATGGGTTAGACATGTACAGAGGAGAGAGAGAGTACATAGGAAGAAGGATGCTGGATTTGGAACCACCAGGAAAGAGGACTAGAGGAAGGCCAAAGAGAAGGTTCATGGACACAGTGAAGGAAGACATGAAGATAGTTGGTGTGACCAAAGAGGATACAGCAGATAGGATTAGATGGAAGAAACTGACTTGCTGTGGCGACCCCTAAAGGGAAATGCCGAAAGAAGAAAAAGAAGAAGACTTACAGTAATTTAAAAGTTACTTTCTTATGGCAACCAACCACAACAAACCTGATTGTTAGGTGTAAAACTCATTTTGTCAAGGTGCACATGATCAAAAGTCACACTTCATCTTTAGCAACTACAGAACATGGAATCTACACCTCTGCTCACAATTAGCTCTTCTCATCGGTACCTTCCCACTTTCTGCTTTCAAGCTGCAGAAGAAGCCACGTCACCAAGGAAACTTTTATGACTCTAATGAGTCTGCATTTGTTTTTCCATCCAAGATGGCGCAAGAAAGAAAGGGGGGCCACCCCTTGTCAAGCTTATTTGCATGCACTCAGTGGCCTCAATTCTGTGCAGAAGTAGTTCAGACATCAGCTTGATCACAATCAGCAGCTGGCTGACCTCAGACACCTGAGTTTGTACGGTTTGTGTCGGAAGGATGTGTAACGTTCCTTTCCTATTTTTGAAACATAAAAAGAATATTAAAAATAGTTGGCCAGGTTACTTGTTATGTTCATCCAACATTGCAAAAATTGTAACAATTTGTAACAATTAAAGTTTTGTCTCAAACTAGATCCAACACTCCACTCAACCTTCATTACAAAGATTGTCAGAGAAATAAGACATAAACATATTCTACAACTCCGCAAAGTCCTTGTAAAAATTTTGCATGACAATTATTGTGTAAGGAAATGAAACTACTGAAAAGGATGTATTGTTTCATCCAGCTTGTACCTGCTTTACATGTGCAAACAAAAAAAATTCCTTTATTTTGTTCTCTAGAAAAATTACTGTACTGTATCTTTTTTTTTTGTTAATCCAGTGTCATACATCCATACCATGAGCTCTAGTTACCTGTACTCTTGGAAAATCCCTCCCAGGAATCCCAGAGGGACAAAGTTGAATGTCTTATCCAGATCCCCAAAAACATGTGGACTAGTTGGGCAAACACCAGGGTTCTGAATCCGGGGCTTGATTGTCCAGGAGACCCATCCTCTCCACTTTCCTAAGGACCTTCCCAAAGAAAGCTGAGGAACATGATCCCTCCTGGATTGTGCTGCAGATTCCTCTTAGAAAACTTAATCAGAGTTCAATTTGTCATTTCAGTTGTGTCAAACATTAAAACAAAACTTTTATAATGTAGACAGATTGAGCTGTTGTAAAAAAAAGGCTATTAATGATAAAAGAAAAATGGATATCTTAAAATTAAAACTATTGCGTAGACTGGCACCAGTATATCCTAAGTTTAACCACATGCCAAAGAAACAGAGCCATCTGTGTAAATTAACCAGACAAATTCAATTTAAACTGTTTGATCCAACCATAATGAGCTGTGTAATGGCTGGACTGTCCAATTCATGCTGGTTCATCTATTTCAGAACAAACCACAAACTTTCTAAATCCCAACTAAATTGCTGAAGAATGTAAACCCAACCCTTTTACTGGGAGTCTTTGCAACATGCTTCCATCTACAGCAGCAAGAATATTAAATAATATTCTTGGTTTTTCATGGATCCAGATGGTTCATATTCCTTTAATTTACAAAATAGCATGGAGGTTATAAAAAATGTTTCTGAGTCACAAGCTGTCTCTCCCTTCATTCTTGTCCTTGTTTAGGTAACCTCAAACCAGAATGAAAGACTACCAACCCAGACCAATCCATCACTACTTTCAAGATGGCCCTTTTATTATGCTCAAGTTTTGGAGAAGTCATTTTAGCAAAACGAAATTAGAAATTAAATTAAAATTGCTCATATGTCAATTTTGAAGCACATGACCACTACTTTATGATTATTTAAGTCTCATATTGCTTTCTTTTCTGTGCTGCTTCGAGGCACCTTGACTACTGTTAGGCTTGTAAAATAAATCAGCAGTAACTAACAAACTCTTTGTCAAAACAAAACCAAACCCCCAAAAGATAACAAGGTCAAGGTGACAAATAAGTTGTTTAAAGTGAACTCATTTGAAACTTTTAGACCAGTATGATGTGACTCACACTGTCAGTTTATACAGCAACTTTCCTGAGCCTCCATGCACACCAAGGCATTCTATGCAACTAGATATGGTTCCCTGCCAGACTGAAAAAACAGACAGCAGCTATTTCCGTACTTGAACACTTTAAAATTTCTCAGGAATGCGCAGGGAATTGGGTCAAGACTTTTACTGCAGTTGCTGTTTATGTTGGGACATGTGTCTTGTTGAAGGTACACATAAAGAAATATAAGAGTTATAATAAAAAAAAAGAAAATAGTTCCTTCTATCATCCCAATAATGTCAGACAAGTTGGGTGTAATTCATAATACATCAAAGTAGAAATAAATAAAAAAGAAAGCACACAGTGAAAAATCCTGCAGTGAATTTTCTTGCTTGTTTTCACATGGTTAGCATGATTAGCATGAGGATATCTTGTTTACCAAAGAACCAGTTTGCAAGGAATAAAAACCACTCTTGGAGACCACCCCATCACAGTTTTGTATCATGCAAGTTTCAAGGGAATCACAAAGTTGTCAGAAAGTGCTTTTATAAAACCCCTCTTGGCTCAACACCACCAGAAAGAGCTTTCTACTTTCTAGAACAATTTACGATGCAATATATATTTGATGGTTTATTTTTTCCATGATGGTAGCTTGAGTTAGCTATCAAATTACATTTTTATTAAAATTATTATTTTTAAGACACTTTGTTTTTTGTTCAATTCTAATAAAGACTTGAATGATTGTTTAAAAAGTAAAGGAGAAACCTAAAACATGGAATGAAAAAACATCCAAGTTGTAGACACAGGGATTCCCATGGGGTAAAATTGACATTATTAAACATGATAAATGAACACATTCTTCTCACTAAAACCGATCACTTTTGAATAAATAGTTGAATCAAATGTATAAGTTAATGTAAGAATTTTCCATCAATTCAAGTGGGCTGTAAATTATTCTAAAGGAATTAAAGTTCCAATAAGAATATCTTTTAATTAATACCTTCACATGTCAACTTTCTGAACTCTCTCAATAAAGATCCGTAAATGTTTCAGGAGAAAAATAGATATTTTTAAAAATATTGAGGTTGTCAAAAATTTAGATAAAGACTTGGTGAGTTTCTGATCTTTGCTGTATGGGGAGTGATGCAACTCAAAGTCCCTAAAGAGTGAAACAAATATCACTGATTCTACATTAATGTCCAAAAAGTTTCAATAAAAACCACAGGAGACTCTTTGCCCTCTACTGAGACCAACAAAAACCTGATTGAGAGCCTAAAAGTCCTTTGCTGTCATGTTAAAGAGGATGAACCCATTTCCCTTCCCCCTTTCAGCCAAATAATGGCATCCCCCATCACACCTCTAGTAATAACGGAAAACTTCCCCCTCTTCTTCATCTCAGCTCTGAAACTACAAGAAAAACCTTGTGATGAGCTTTTGAAATGGCTTTGCCAAAGACACCAGGAATTCCAGGGGACCACCAAGGCCAGATGACATCTGGTCTTAAAAACTGTAACAACCAACTGGCTATTTTCTTCTGTTAGATATTTAAGATATCCCTGGGGATGTTTAAAATACTCCTCCATCCCTCTGGTCTCCATGCAGCCTTCCATCACATGAATGAAGCACTACAGCTCCCTCCTTCAGACAGACACAGACTCCATTGAATGGTTGGTGGTTAGTCTATAAGTTTGTATTAAATAAAAGTTTCAGCATCTTTCAGTGTTTAATAGAGTATTCTAGATAATAGTTGAGTGAACAAAAAGAGCAGATGAAGTCCAGTTTCATCACAAATTCTGATTTCCTGTAAGACAAACACAATTAATGAGTGGTATGGTGTTCAGAGACGTCAAGCTAAAAACAAAAACAAAACTCAAGTCATTACATTTTATCAACCTGAAAACTTCTTGTCCATCAATATACTAATTGTATGGTACTGCTGGGTTTGGAACCACCAGGAAAGAGGACTAGAGGAATACTAAAGAGGGGGTTCATGGATACAGTGAAGGAAGACAGGAAGATAGTTGGTGTGACCGAAGAAGATGCAGGAGATAGGCTTAGATGGAAGAAACTGACTTGCTGTGGCGACCCCTAAAGGGAAATGCCGAAAGAAGAAGACTGTACTTGAACATTGGCTATTAAGTAGATACTTTTCTTTTTAGCTTGAACTGTTTAATTGTCAAACCCATTTTTACCTTTCTGTAGCTATGTTTCCCCAACGGAACAAAAACTGAATTTATGAATGTTTTATTTAATTCACTATCAATCACATTGTATTTTGTTCATTAGTCATGTTCTACAACTGTTCATCTCTTTGTCTAAAAAGAAAAAGGCTCCACTTGTCACCAAAGTTGTGTCATTGCTTCCAATCTTAACATTTCTCAAAGATAATTCTTTGTCACATTGTGGAATTAGAAACCAGACTTTACGGAGTCTCTCTGCCTCGAAGGCTCATTTCATCAAGACAAAGACAAAGCTGGGAATAACAATGTGTGAAGCAAGTAGTGAGAATATCTCCACCTTCTCATGACCCTAAACACACTTTTGACAGGTCAGTGTGTCAACAAGAACACTCTCATACAAAAAACAGACCAAATGGGTCTGCAAAGTCAGGGTTAAAGAAGGGTGAACGTTAGAAAATAAGCTTCTGAAAGGACAGCCGTCTCATCTTAACTATGTTGACGTAGCGATTTCAACACCTGGACTATCTTCACTTGTTTCACTGTAAGGCATCTTGGATATCTGAGCTAGCTGTGAAGGCATTATAAGTTTTTTCCACACCTCCTGCTTGGGTAGGAAATTAAAGTAAGGATTTATTATATTTATTCAGCACTAAAGCTTCAAAAGTATGTAAAAAGCTTTGTCCTTTTCAGTTTTAAAAGCTAAAGGTAACTAAGACTCTGCTGGAATTTGTGTTAAATTCCAATCCAAATTGTTGAAGTTTTTCCCCGGCATTGCAGAAACAACTTGGTCTTTGCAAATGGAAATTATGTACAAGGCTACGACTGCAGGTTCATCCATCACAAACAAATACTTAAAGCAGAATGGCAGGTCCACAACCCAGCTACGCACAAAGCCTTTGTCATACAAAACCATGTCATACATCTAACCCAGACTGACATAGCTAAGGGCCACGGCAGGCTCTGCGAGGTCAGTCGCCCACTCTGAGATTAACTTCCGAAGCTTTTAAAAGAGCAGAAGATAAACTCTTACACAATGAGGACCTGAGTGTGTCCAACCAGTTGGGTGTTGAAGGTGGCTGAAGTGAAAGGACATGTAGTAGAGAAATGTCAGGCAAAATATTTTCTTTGCACAGAGAGATCTTCCCACCCTAGTTTTCTCTAAGCTCCTTCAATGTAAGAAAGGGGCATTTCGAAAAGTCTTTTACACTTTTTTTTTTTAAATTTGATCTTAAAGAAAACTCCAGGATAATCCATGCCTAGGATAACAATGTCAAGAATTTATCTCTTTCCTCATCTGGAGGTTAAAGGCAAAATATTGAGATTAGTTACAAACGGAAACTTCTCCAAATACAAATATTCATCAAAAAATTGTGTCTATGCACCTAAAAGAAATGTATTTTGTCTTTACAAAGCTGCTTTCCACAAAATCAGGGATTCAAGGTGGTGAGTCTATCCTTAATAGAATGCAGAAAAAACAAGCACTGCTCATCAGTCCTATGTTAAATAATGCTGGTTAGAAATTCTCATAAAACTTTACCGTCAACATTTTTTTTTTTTTGCAAATTGTCTTTCAACTTTGTCTCTGACATGTTGATTTTAGTCACTGAGCAAAAGATAAGGTGGGAAATGCAACCTGTCAACATTTGTATCACCTCCTTTTCTCACCTATAGACTTCCTGAAATACCTCATCCACCAACCACCTGTTGGAATCAAGTTGTCTGTCCATCTCTCCTCCAACTGGTTCTGCATTAACTTTTATTCTTTTTTTCCCTCCAGCTGGGTTTGTTGGAAGTAAATTCAATTTTTGGTTGGTTTAAATATTACTTTTGTTGAATGTATTGAGTCGTTTTGATCAATTGTGAGAAAAGCTTTGGTCGTCAAATTGAACCCTGAAAAAATTCGAATGAAATATCACATTTTTTATTATACACTAATCAACCATATTTGTAATATTTTACTAAAAATTGGACATGTAAATATGTATCTTTATGGATGTAAAAATCATAAGCAGAATCAGACATGCTTTTATTGCCATGGTCAATGAAGAGGACCAGAGACTAAGAACTTGCTGTGGTACTAGTGTGCAAAAAAAAAAGTTTTTAAATACACACATCTATAAAGGTGACTGCTTTTCTCAAGCATTTACATACTATCAGAGTGTGTTTTGGGTACCTGCACAACATTAAATCAGCTTTGTGCATTTTACCGTTGTCTGAAAAAGACCACAAGTCAAACAATGGGTTAACAACAGCTGAAGAAATTGTGTTTCTCTCCGCTACTTTTTAATCACGTTTTTTTTATCACAACACAATATTTCCTGTCTATAAAATAATCTGATCAGAATCAGCAAGTTGATTAAATATGCTTAACTTTAGAAAAAACAGGAGCCATTCAGACAGAAGTCGATTCTATTAAAAGACCCACATGAGAGTAAAAAGACACTGTTGCCTACAGGGAATAAGACAGGAAATCTCTCCAAAGATCTCCCTCAGCAATTCTAAAGTGATCCATCACCTCACTGACACAGCTTGCATGATCAATACGCTGCCATTTCCTTCATTTAAAAAACTAAAAGCATTACAACCCAATGTACTGGATGATGCTTCTTACTTGACCTGATATGCCCAGATTCAATGTGTATTTTAAGGTTTGTTTGTACACCAAATGCAATTTTTATTAAATTTTTTTAACATGATGGATATTTGATTTTTCATCTCACCAAACGATGTCTACTTTGAAGTATAGAATTAGTTATATACAGAAATACATCACAATTACTGACATTCAATTGCACGATGAACACACATTTTTGTTCATTTTATGCCAAAACTGCTTGGATTGCCTTTTTATGTGATTAACTGTGCTCCAAATGAGAAAAAAAGAAATGATGAGTGAGAATATTCCTATTTTCCGGGCATTTCCACTGGCTTTCCTGTCATATGTCGCGCCAGCTTGACTCAGGATTAGTTCTCGTGACAGAGCTCTGGTATAATAGCCTTATTATTTTAGCATGACTCGTAGCCAGTGATGTGCAGACAGGAAATGGATGGTCTTAGCTGGTTAGCGGCCCTCGAGGAAGCTTCTGGCAAGTCAAAAAAGCAAAGGGATCTGGGTAATGGGTTACAGATGGGAGGGAATGTAGAGCAGCTGTAATAGAATGAGCAGCACAGACCGCCGACTCGCCGGCTGTTGAGTCACATCTAGGCTATATGTAGATTTCACTTCCCAGAGTGAGCACATGATGAGGAAGATGATAAAGGAGAACAGCTGCTGGTGTCAGAAAGAAAGATGGGATTTCATCACAAAAAAGGCCAAAGTGCCAAATTTTTTTTCTTTAAAATTTCCAAAAAGATAGACAGATAACATATCAAAAAATATATAAAATAATTGTTATAAAATGCTCATTGTCTGAGAGTAAAACATCACTACAAATAACCTTTCATTACTCTATGAAAAATGACAATGTTTGCTACCTGAACAGGAAGATGCAAGACTGCATATTAAAGGGAAACTTTATATGGTCAGAATTTGAAACTCAAGCATTTAAAGTATCACAAAAGTACAAAAAGAGTTAGGACTTTGGAAAGCTGTCAACTTCGTTTGAAAAGGATGGCTTTCTTTGGCTAGTTTTTTTATTCATCAATAGCACGTCGAGACGAACAGGCTTAATTAAGCTACATGCTTAATTTGCAGAAAATGATACAAAAATTTTGGCGCTGTCATGTTTTAATTCTAGTAGAATTTATTTTCTTTTTCTAGCTCTTTTGCTCCATTAAAATACTTTTTGACAAGTGAAAGAGATTTTTTAGATTGGATTTACGTAGCATTTTGTTTGCTCAAAAATTAGATTAAAAAACATTTCAAATATTTCTATACATTTTTGTTTTTTCATCTGGCTACCCGCTTGGACACAATGGATGTGTACCTGAGGGAAAGGACTGAGCATGAGTAGAGTATGTGCACTAAAATACTTCCTGCTTGGGTTTGAATTTGGGCGTAGTAGAGAAAACAAACCATTGAAATATTTACCCCCTGGGCATTCAAATAATATCCAAGTACTGTACAAGGAGAGCTTGTAAATCATTCAAACATGCATGAATAAAAGAGAAAACTGCTTCAATTATGTTTCTGATGTGGGGCTAGTGTTTAAATGTGGTAGAAACCCCCCAAAAGTTTATTAAGCATGAAACCCCATGTTGATGATACAAAAAAACCAAATGAACTTTAGCCCAACAATGGTTTGAACTTAGTTATTTTTGAACCTTTTCTCTCTTTCCTAGATTTTTCATTATTCCATATTTAGAAAATCTAAGCAAGGTAAATTACATGATGCATATGGAAGCACTGATTCAATCTCTTCTCTGTCCTCTTTTTATTCCTACTATTTTCCATTGGCCGTCTTCATCCCTGCTTTGCTATGATGTGGCAGAATCAGAATGAATGAGTCAGAATATTTGGGTCACTAAGCCACACAAGAGGCAAACACAGTCAGCAACAGTAACCCCACACTCACACATACACACACAAAGTGTGGTTGGCCTGCAGCAGTTTGAATTTAAAGAGACACTCCACCCAAAGTCTAGCGATATTCCATATTCTTCCGTTGTGGTTTTGAAACAACTCAAGTCGTGTTATTCATGATGAACACATACTGCTCTACAAATGTCACAATGACTCAAAAAATATCATAATGGATTAAAAAAAGGGAAAGTTTAAGCCACAGAAGCTCTTTTGTTGATCTTTGAAGACCATTATTTTTCCACTGAGCTCCTTTGGTCATGCCTCTGATTTCTCAGCAATCACAAGGTTGTTGAGAAATATTTTATTTCTACATCCTGCTTACAAGAAATGACCTCTTAGATAAGAAGAATTTTTGGAATGTTGAGATTTTTTAGGAATTATGTCATCAAAATAGCTTTTGACTGTAGAATGGAAGTGTGTTCGTTAGTTTGGGAAATATAGCCGAAGTTAGAATGGCATAAAAAAAAAAAACCTATATGAAAGTGTAAACTTGAGTGAACACCACAGCTGGTGTGAAATTTCAGCAGAACTACACCTTCAGATGTTCCACATTCTTGTTTGAGTGAGTTTTCAGGCCTCTCCCTACTTTCTTTCATAAACAACAACCCTAATCTGTCACAGTGATGAAAAAAAACCTAACTTTTACAACTCTTGGGTCATTTTGTAAATGCTATCTAACACACCTGACACTCACATCAAACAACTCACCTTGGCCTACATAGCTGTACACACAAACAGACACACACACACACACACACACACACACACACACACACACACACACACACACACACACACACACACACACACACACACACACACACACACACACTCATTCGCCAAGCATTTCCACATGCTTTTATTTACTCAACCTTAAAATAATCTAGTTCTAAATTGAAAATACATTATTATTCTCTTCTGAGAACACTGAAAAGTTCAAGTCTGGCATAAAACTCTCTCAAAGTTTTACAAAAGTTTTTTCCCAATTTTCCATAAAAAGTTTTGTGAATTTTAAGTTTTCCATTACAATTTACCTCAGAAATAACTTTTTTTTCGTGTTCTATTCATATAAACCAAAAACACTGTCCACAGATACTTTACCGTGTAATTTAAACATAGCAAATGAAAACCCCAGTTTGCTCTTTTTCCAGTTTCCAAATGGGAAGGACTTTGTACCTTTCTGTTGAAACATACTTTACAAACAAACACTGTCTTCACTGCCAGATATTACTTTGAAAGTCATTCAAATAATTTTTATGGCTATTACACTGAAAATTTATCAGATAAAATGACATTTAACATCTAAATGAGTTGTATAAACAGTTTAGGATTTTCCAGAAATGAATTCAAAAGAAACCGACAGGAACAAGATAACAGACTTGCAAACACCCTCACCTGTCTGGCACATATCTACCTGCTCCACATGCACAAAGCAACACATGGACCGAGCCCAGGTTGCACAACACCTGCATCAGCCGCATACTTTGCCCCAAGAAAAGCTTTGCATATGACCATATCTGGGGGTGGTTTGGAGATATGGGAATGTGGCAGGTGTGCGTTTTTTCTTTCTTTCAAAGAAAACAACAAATGTGAAGTTGAAATTGAGAGGCTAAATTTAATCTACATTCATTTCCACCTAACCAAACATTTTACCCACTAACCTTAAAATGTGAGAATTTAACACGCTTCAGTTATTTAAATAAAATGGTTTATTATTTGGTCGTAATCACCTTTTTATTTAACACATGTTCATCTTTATTATTCATCTTTTGCAAGTTCAGGATTTGTACATTTTTGTGGAAGTTTTGCGTTTGTACAAAATTAATGTAGACTTATCCTGAAAATATTTGTAGGTTTTGGCCAGTTTCTTGCCAAAATCTAACTGGGGTTACGGTTTCTGAAATATGTTTACAGCAACTTATCGTAAATGAAAAGTGAGTGAAATTGTGAAAATTCAATTCAGTTATATTTATAGTGACCAAAATCACAAAACAATTATCTCAAATGACTTTGCATTGTAGATTGAAAAAAAGTACAAAAACAAGAAGCAAAAAATAAAAATGTACATACATACAGTACGTACACAGCTAAAAGCTAACTTAGAAAAGCTTGCTTAGCAATTTCAGCACATTCCTGCCCTTAGACCATCAATCATGATGAGGAAAAACTCCAAAAACCCAGCGGTGGGGATAAAAAGGAAGAAACCTCATGGGGATCCACATGAAATGCAGATCCCGTCCCTCCACCCTTCGACGAGCTGCCAATGCACCTAAAAATCAACTAGAAGACAAACAAAAAACAAAACAGACTGAACCATTCCAATGCCAAAGATTAGAACTAAAATTTGAGAAATAAAATGTTGGCGTGTGTGTGTGGGGGGTGGAAGAAGGGGGGGTGCAACTTTGGCCATTTAAGCGCATAGTACAATGTACAAATAATAGCTATAATTACAAAAATGTATTAAAATCTTGTTTGAAATGTAAAATAAAAGACAAGCCCTGTGTAAAAGACAAGCCCAAATGTAACGTCACTACTCCTCAGTATGACTGGATGGAATAGAGAAGCCATCTGAGAAAATTGCTTGTATTGGAAAGAAAAATTGCACTCAACAACAGTTCTAATTAGTGAAGAATTTTGGAGATAAAAATTCTAGTTGCTCAGTTTGGAGTCAAAACTTCAAATAACCAGTTAGCCTTTGACTAATTGTTTCAGATTGTTTTACATTAAATGCTGCACATCGTCAGCATAAAGGTGAACATGATGGTGCTTTTTGTGGCCTTATTAGTGGTTTCAGGAAAAGTAAAAGGTGCTAGATGAATGAAATAAGATTGTTTAAATATGTGCCTTTCTCTTACTTTCTATAAAGGTCAAAACAGGCAAGTCCAGTGCTCATGTTTTATCTGGAACATCTGGAAATTGGCTGTAAAACAAGTGCAGCACAGTTTCTTATTTCTGCATAACCACTCAGCCTCATGCATACTATCACCTCTTTGTTATAAAAAGTCCTCATATATTTTGCTGAAAGCTGCTTGCAGACCCACCTGCCTATAACTGCTTTGACTCTGGGTGCACCATCTCCTCCATGCATTTGCCTAAATTTACTGTCTGCTCTTTCATGGTGCTGCATTTATAGAAGTGGCTTTCAGTGACTTGTTACAATCAAATATCTTTGATGACAATAAATTTGGTCGGGCTGTACCTCACAAGCAATTTAAGCGCTAACTTGTTGCTAAAAGTAACCTCCAAGCTCTTGTAATAATGGCTATTTGCCACAAACTCAAGAAGCCGGCACATATCAGTGCGCTGCCAGGGACGGTCCTTTTAAAGATTGTTAATGATCTAAAATATAGCATGGATGCACAGAAGCTTTCTGTCCTGGTGCTACTGGATCTCAGTGCCACATTTGACACAGTAGATCACCAGATTTTATTAGACAAAAACTTAGGAGTCTGGTGGGCCTCTCTGGTACTGTTCTTAAATGGTTTTACTCCTATCTCACAGATAGAAGGTTTTGTGTAAGTATGGATACGTGCTCCTCAAGAATTCATAAAATTGAAGGTGGGGTTTCCCAAGGATCAATTTTAGGCCCGATACTTTTTAATGTTGCCGCTTGGGGTTGTCATCAGGAGCCATGGTGTTGATTTTCCCAACTATGCTGATGATACACAGCTTTACATTGCTGTGTCTCTCGATGATGTTCTTTTAAATTGTATGTAAGTCTAATGGTCTTGGGTCTTCTTATTTATCTGACCTCCTTGTGAGGTACAACCCCTCACAGACCCTGAGGTTCTCAGGTATCGGGCTTTTAGCAATACCAAATTTTAGAACAAAAACTCACGGTGAGGCCTTGTTTCCTCATTAAGTTCCTCGCTTGTGGAACAGCCTGTCAGAGGAACTCGGGGCTGCTGAGACTGTTCATGTTTTTAAGGAAAGGCTTAAACCCCATCTTTTTAACTTGGCTTTTACTTTATTTTTATTCTTTGCTTAAGATGATGTCATGTGTTCAATAAAATCTGTTTATTTTCCTGTTTTTACACAGTTTTATTTTTCTGATTAATTTCTTAAATCGTTTTTAAGCTCTTTTACTCGTTAAAGTTTTTATTTTATTGTTTTATTCTGTGTCTTATTCCAGTGTTTCCTCGTGGGGATCCTCCATCCCACGAGCTTTGCCTGCTCAGTCTGTGGGGTCTGACTGGCCTGGATGGTGCGGGTGCCTCACTTTAGCCAGGTGACTTCTGTGCGTGCCTGTGTCTCCTGGAGCTAGGTGGACCCCTGTGGTTTTGGAGCTGCAGTCATGGCCAGGGCGACTCCTGGAGTGGATCGATCCCCAGTTATTGTTTCCTCACAACAGCATCAGGCCGGATGGTTATTTTTATTTCAGTTAAGGAGACAGTAGTCAGCGGTTCTGGTGAAATAGGGGTTGGGAAAGATAGCGGTATGGGGGGAGACTGTGTGAACCTTGATGCAAGTGTGTGATTTCTAATGGATGCTTGTTTTTTTTTGGTTTCTGTCATTATGATCTGGATTTTAAAGTTGTTTAAATTTTCATTTGTCCTGTTCAGTACTTTGTGTTAAAAAAGTGCTTTATAAATTAAATTTGATTTCATTCAGGGGGAACAAAACAATAGAAACACATTCACTCTTTTTTCTTTTATTGTCATATTAAAAAGGTGCTTTCCTCTGAAATTGTAATAAACAAAGCCTAAAATGATTTATATTACAATAACAAAAAACATCTGTACATTTACTACAAAATGCAGTTTGGTGGAGGTAGGTTTGTTTAGTTTTATACATACAAAATAAAATCCCTGCTGTCTTGTTAAAATCAATCTGCATCTTCAAAGGCAATAACAGCCTGAATATATACAAGATTAAAAACAATTACCGAATATGAATATTAAAACAAAAAAATTTAATTGCTAAGATAATACCTTTTTAACGTGACAGCAACAGAATCACAGAAAGGGGACAAGAGCCCAGAATAATGGATTACAAAGCTGACCAATAAACTCTCAATATAAACAAGTTTTACACCTTTTGACACATGCATCTTACAGCTGCTTCAACGGAAAAAGATTGGATATGATTGGCAGTAAGTTCTAAAAGAAATCTCCAAAAAAATTGGTAATAAACATTTCTGAGGCACAGGTTAGTTCTACGTTCTAGTCATTTCCATTAAAACCAATTTTCACCCATCACTTATTTGGCACAATACCAGTGAGATCTTGGGCATGTTAGCGGGAATGTTCATCAAAGTCAACGACCTCCAATACACTTTGGCTCTTGACCACACTTTTCTGTAGCTGTAGACTTGAAATGATTGATAGACCATTTTGAAGTTCTGACTTAACGGTTTCACATCTAAAGCCATGTTTCCCAAACACGTCATGGTGCTCAAAATGAATTTAGAAAATTCTAGAAATCTCCACCAGGTGCTCCAGACTTACATGATATCACAGTGAGTTTATAAACCGATAAAGTGACTACATATCCATGAGTAGTGGAATAGGCTTCCTATTGCAGCACGATACAGAAGTCCAAGACATTGAAGCAGTAAAACCAAAATGGTGCAGGTGTAATGGTAAAGTGGTTTTCTGATAAAGAACTGGACTAATTCTGTTCTAAGATGAGCCAAATAACTGGAAAACCACAAAACATATGTATAGAGTGGAGGGATCTCTGGTCAATATGGCTATAAGACATCCTGAAAACACAATATTCAAGTTTCTATCAACTAGCAGAACACTGAGTTGTGATGGTTTCCAGTTATTTGGCCTCCTGGCTTTGTCCCGTTTCAGTTCTGCATTCTGACAAGTAAAATAATCAAAAAGACTAAAACATAAACAAACCACCAGACACTAAACAACAGTCAGCAGTCAAGGCATGAAGAGGTTCACTTCTGAGGCAATGAGTGTGTATATGGTCTTTGAGTGAAGAACCAGTGTTCTGCAGAGTCCAGAGTTGTACGGGCAAGTCTTTTAAAAAGTCATTGTGTGCACTTTCAGCGCAATGCAATATCTTTCTTCCTCACCCAATAAAATCTTTGTACAAAGTCATATTTCGAGACGACAAAATTTGCTCATTTCCCCCCCTGTGGTTCATTAGCTGCGGAGCTGCTGTAACCTTGCTTTCAGCTCTTCCTGTTTGGCTCTGAGCCTGTCTTTCTTGTTTAGGAGTCTGTGGCTCTCGTCCTCCAGGCCATAGATGCAGTCTCTGGCTTTTTTCAGTATCACTACCTTGGATGCTTTGTCATTGTGCGACAACTCTGGCACGTTATCGCGCAGACGCATAAAGCAGTTCTTTAGCTCGTTACGCCGCTGGCGCTCCATCACATTGTGAGTCCGACGCCGCTCCTCTTCATCTTCAATTTCTGAGGAGTTGCGAGAGGAGTGGTAGTACCGGGATGAAGAAGACAACGTGTTACGAAGTGAGTGATGGGAGCGTGACGAGCTATCGCCTCCCCTCGATCGCTTATTGGATGAGTGTGGAGGTGATGAGGGGCAGGGGGCTGCGTAGTTGTGTTGGAGCTGAATCTCGAAGTGGTGGCGTTGGATAGCCCGCTGCTCCTCTTCCTGCTTCTGCTTGCGGTCAGCCAAGAAGGGCAGAGGTGAAAGGCTGGATGAACAGCGCACCACGGTAACCACGTCAATTTCTTCATCTACCGGGGAGGAAACATACAAAAACATTAGTCTGGTGGCCACAATTTCACTTTCTCATGCATGACCACTTCCTGCTTACACTGACAATATAAACAAGTGTGTATTCACAGTACACAGCACATCACGTGGGTTGGTTTTCACACACGTAGTAAAATTGTTTCCTGCCAATTCTAACTGTAACAAACACATAGTTACTGGATGTAAACTAATACTAAACAACAGCTGCTGCTGTATGAAATACTAAAATACTAAAAATCAAAGTCAGGCTCTGAGATGGTAAATGACTCAATAGTTTATAGAAGCCAGCTAAAGTGTTACAACTCAGTGTGAGTCAGAGAAACACACAATTATCTCTCCTAAACGCACACACTTCAATCGGCACCCACACACACATTAACAATACCATCCTGTCATAAAGTGCAATGCTTATCCGTACACCACCCTCTCACAAGTAATCTGCAGAGTGCAAAGAACAGGAGGGCTCAGTCCAACAAATTACTAACTACTATAAAATATAATAAAATTATCTATTATCACCGGAGTGGATCTGATTTGGGGGCTTTATACTGATAACATGACTACATGAGATTAGAGTCTGACCTGAATACAAAGTTTCATTCAGAAACAGAAAAATATTCTATGAAAGTCAATTTAGAAAGAGAATTTGTCTCACCAGAGTCACTGGATGAATATGTTTCTCCACCGGTGGAGCTGCAGTCCGATGTTGCCTCACTAGACTCCTGAGGACCCATCAGGTTCTGGCAGTCGAGTGTCGAGCCGGCAATCTCCTCGAAGATGCTGGTGTCAATGTCAGACAGCAGGGGGCTGGACCCCAGCATTGAGGAAACCAACTTCTCCTCTAAACCTTTGTCTGCAGCTAAATACTCCCAAAAGCAGTCCTCCTCACTGACTTCAAGAGGAGAGCAAGGTTTGCTGGACTCGTCCTCTTTCTCCATGGGGTCAGAGTGAAATAAGTCACTGGTCCAGTTGAGCTGGTTTACATCGTGGTCCTCCAGCAGGAACTCTGACATGAAGCTCAGCTGGTCCCCCTTGGACAGTGGCTTGCAGGCAGCCAGCTCAGTCTTCATGGGAGGAGACTGCGGTGGTGTTGGCAATGATTGAAAGTCCTTCATGAAATTTTGGCAGAACTCTTCATCAAAAAACAAGGGCTCGGAGTTCAGCCACTCCGACGACTGAGAAATACTTTGCAACATTTCGGCAGGCAAACTCTAGAAGAAAAAAATCCAGAAAAATAATAAATAGAGGTAGAAGTTGAGAGAAAACGGCACACAAATCCAGAGTAACTAATCCCGTAGTGTATCTATAGCCTATAGAGGTAAATCCCAGCAGCAGCTCTTCTTGTAGTGAAAGGGTAACCTCCTTTCTTAAGACTGATACCCCTACCAAGCTTGAGACACTTTTTATCTGTGTTTACATCACACTAATCCCGCCTCCTCAGCTTCTGGGGAGGCCTGTAAATTACCCTGAAAACTGAACACCCACCTCCCCATGACATCACAGAAACAGCTGGAACAGACAGACAGACAGAAACTCAACCCTCTTTTCCACAATTTACATTTTTCCTTCACAGAAACAAACAATCCCCAGATCCTAACAATAGTTACTCCTCGACAAAGATAGACAAAGAAATCAATTTTGTTACGACTCAGAAAATATTATGTATGCAGAAGTAAAATACTTCAATCTCTAAAAGTGTGTTTTCACAAACTACTGTGTAGAGCCTAAAAAACGACATTGCTCAGCAGAAATAAAGCATGTGAGAAATTTTTAAGAGCAGACAAAACTGTTGAAGGTAAATGAGGGAAGGCCATCCTGAGATGTTCCTAAGCAGTGTGTGTATCAGAACAAAGCATCAGTGTGTGTTGGAGTGAGACTCTGGGAGTTAAAGGCTGTCTTTATTTTACCACCACAGCCTTGGAAATCAGAGCCAAAACTTCAACAAATCCGTCTGCACAGTAACATAAAAAAAAAACAGTTCCTTCTTTCAAATTAAAATCAAATAAATAATTTATGTGACATTTTTTTAATCAACTAGTCACCACAAATAAGAATAAGTTGAAAAAAAGGTTAGAAACACGTTTTACGTGGAATCAGTTGCAAGTCTGCATTTTTAATCCAATAGGATGTAATAAACAGTTTATAAGTAAATAATACAGTCAACACCTCATAAATCAAGTTATAAAATGACACAAATAATCATCTAAAGACAGAAACAAAACAAATAATGACTGATTATTTAAACCCCTGCTCCACAGGTTCACATGGAATCTCATTTGACAAACTGCAGATCGGAGATATGTGCAATGCAACATGTAATGACAAGGTTTTAAAACCTTTTTAAAGTAGATTAACTGTTAGATGTTACATTCGGATGCACAGGCAGCAGTCTTACCTTTGAATTTTTAGAAAAATTGCAAATGGAAAAAAACACAAAATCCAATAGAATCCTGAAGAAAATGTCAAACTACAGGTTTTGGATTGATTCAAGCTTTCTATGTGTAAAGTTAAAAGAAGGCAGCATTGTGTGTAAGTCTTCCTCTGCTACTATCAGACAGAGTGGGTGTGGCTGAGGGGAGTGGGATTATGTATGCGCTGCACTATGTTCTTCCGCCGCCGCGGATATTCGCGCCAAAAAGTATAAAATCCTCAATTTGATATAAAAACAAATGAATAAATCACTAAAATATTATTCAAGAATTAAATTACTGATTTGATCTCAGCGGAAATGTGAAGCTTTAAACTATAAGGATAAAAAAAGTCTTGAAGAACGGTCTATAACGCGGAGGGATACGTTAGGATGGTTGGGATGTAAGAATTCCAGGAAAATGGTGGCGGGTAAAAATGGAAGGGGAGAAACACACACGTGGATAGTGAAAAAAAAAGCCGGCTGTCTCACTGCATGTCTGTCAGCCTCACTAAATACATACAACTTTTTACATTTTATAACTACAGTTATAACAATAGATTTAAATATGATGCATGTTAGAAATGCATACACATTAAATTATTTTGTTAGCTTGGTAAATGCTATTCATCCATTCTCTTTAGTAAGGAAATATCTTGTTTTTAATCATTGAAAGGATTTAGAATTCAAAGTGAGGATATTTTAAATGACAAGTTGAAAAAAAAACACATTTGGAAGTAGAAAAAAAAATCTATTTTTTAGGTGAAAGGACTCCATTGGAATGAATGGAGTTACATAACGTGCAAGAAATCGCCGGTACACGTGCAAGACAGACAACCAATCAGATTCCGAGATCACCCAGCATCACGTGGGTTCCAGGCAAACCGTATCCAATCAGATCAAAGAGGCATTAATACCAACCTCATTGATTTTTTATCCTCGTTTGTTAGAAATCATTTTTGGATTTATTTGACATTAGTTTATCTGAGGACGAAGCCCGTGCCTCGCCGTTTAATGCAAAGCACTTTTAGTCATTTTCTATTATTATTTCGAAAGTCAGAAACAAAAAGTTGCTAAATAATAGTCACGATGATGCATGGAAATGATAGGATTTCCTTTTTCAATGTTACTGCTACAGGTTTTAAATTATATGAACTATTCTAGAAACATATCAGCCTCTTTGGTGGTCTATCAGATGGAAAATACTTGTGTGTGCGTGTGTGTGTGTTGGGGGTGTAGTTACACATTTCTAAAATGCATGTTAGATGCAGTGGAGATGTTGAGGGGATGCAGGTACTCTCTGGCAGCTGATCAGGGTGGATCGTACGTACGGACACACAGTATGATAGCAATAGAACGATGCAATGTTAACAAATAAGTGGGTTGATGTGCCACCTGCAGGCCAAATGGCAAACTCTTTCCCTGATTGTCCTGGTACTGTATGTGCTGGTTCTGGTTTAATGGCAAATTACTGGTTTACAGGTAAATTATAGAATAACCACATTACCATCACTCAGATCCTGATTTCATTTTAACTCAGGTAAGGACTGCCCATCCCACTTGAAGGCATCTGTGGAGACAATTAGAAGAACTTTAGACTTTGGGCATCTGAATGTAATTAGTCAACTTACAGCCAATAAAATGTATTCGTTAAGATGTTTGGCTGAACTTTTAAGAAACCACTCAGCATTACGTAAACATTAAAATCACTGGGATTATTTGCATTTGATGTATTTGAATCACAAGTTTAAGACATAAAAGTACACTCAACAGCTGCCTTATTAAATCCTAATAGAAACCTGAAGACTTGGCCTCCTTTTTTAGGGAACTTTTTTCAGCGCCTAAGACACTCAAATGAGACAATTTGAACCCTATGAACTGCTAGATATATTTGTGATGGAAGACTGTTGCTGTGAATGATCGGACCCTGGTGGATTAAATAGTTTGGAGAAAAAAAAGGTGTCAAGATCGTTTTCTTTTACCGCAGAAGTTTGTTGAAACTATTGATGAACAACAAAATACAATTAAATTAAGCTTCTAAAGTTATAAAATTTTGTTAAAGAAAGTTAAGGAAATTCTGTAACCCAATGCACCTTGTTTTTATCTCTTTGGTCATTCTATAACAAATCACATAGTGAAAATGCAGGCTGTAAGGTGTTGCGGTGGTTAGCACTGTGGCCTCACAGCAAGGTTAAGATTTCAAGCCCCGGAAGGAGCGAAGCTTGTATCACTGACCTTTCTGTGTGGACTTTGCATGTTCTGTCCATTATTTGAAATGTGAATATTTATTGAAATATCTTCTTTGGCTGACTGATTGCACAAGTATACTTACTTGCGGCGGATTAAGTGATAGTTTTGCTATCAAAACTCGTTAAGTAGTTTGGTGTCATAGCTATTTAGAAATTTCCCCTGGGAATAAGAATGTCTATTTAGACCCCATTTCTATATTTAAGGGTAGGCTCATTCCTCTTTGAACAGGCTTATTACAAGGCTAGCTGGAAACACAGGATTTTAAATGGAAATAGTTGCTAGTTGGCTGCTAGATACTAGAAGCTGGGGAAAGTATGGCCCAATGGGCTTATGTCCTCTAATTCTGTCTACCTCGATTCTCTGCCAGACTGCCTTGGTGCTTGATGTATCCACATTGCATCCACATTACCATGGCTGATTCCTGGCTTTCATATCTTGTGGCCCCCTCACCATCCCTCACCATTCTCTGATGCCTTTTCATTTGGTATTCTAAGCAACTAGTTGGTACAGTGCGATTTACATGTTGTCTACCTCTCTCTTTTTTTTCTCACTGTGAAGGAGGATCTAAGGGCAAGGAATGCATTGAGTTTCTTTAATTTTAATAAAATTGTGTATATATATATTTTTACCTTTTTTTGTACTTATGTTTAATCTACAACGTGAAACCCAATGAAAAAAATGTTTTGTAATGTTGGGCTGTACAAATTAAACTGACTTGACTTAAATTTTTTAGGTAAAGTTGTGATGACTCAGACCACCCCTTTACTAATCTCTGACAAGCTGAATTATTTTAAGCATCAGAAATAAGGTCTCTTTTGTGTGAACTAACCGATAAAGATCTAAACCGTCTTTGTTGCTGTCTAACTTTGTGGGATGATACTCATATTGCTGATTACTATAGCAGTGACAGTAAAACTTACAAGACCACATTGTGTTCCTATCAATGAATTCACTTCTGTAATGGAAGGCATCTCTTGCAACAATTTAATTATGATAAAGGCTTGTTTGACTTATTTACCTAATTCTAAGACTTAAAGATTATTAATTATAAATATAGGGACGATTGGCTGGTGTGTTCATATTAGCACCTCCTTGAACTGTGTATATATGATATAAACTTTTACCCTGTTTGCTATTTTTTACTGAACTTAATGTGTTGTAAGTCTTGTAATTACAATTTTATTGATTGACAATTCTGTTAAACTTCACAAATCTTAAAATAACTGGTTGCATGCATCTACTCTTTAGAATTCATGACTAAAAACTGGAACAAGTTTTAGGTGACAAATAGCAAGACAAACAAAGGGGAGACAAGATGAAAGACAAAAAAATAGTGAAGTGAGCTGAGCCACAGGATGCAGTTTGCATGCAAGCACAACATCACCACAACGTGCAAAATCATTCTTGAATTGTGACAGGAAACACTAACACCAATAACCTGCACGTAAAATTAAACTCTTAAATATGTTTACAGAAGTACAAAAGTAATTAATCAACCTGGCTTTCAAAATATTTATCATATTAAACAAAGTACAATGTGCACAAGGACCAGTCACATATTTTGTATGAGAGAAAACCTCAACATGATTTAAATTGAGAAACATATTAGCAAAATGTGGCTTCAAAGAGGATTATCTCATTATTCTTGGTTTAAAATGGTCACATTACATGCTGACAGGGTAAAAGGTTTGCTAATTAGCAGAGAGACTGTCTGACTTACTGACCGATAAACTACTGACTGGCCCAATGAACTCAGAAGCATAAGAAAACCATTAGCAAACACACATGCAACCAAACCCCCAAGGAGCCTGGGAATGGGATTACCACCCTGTACATCTGTGTGTGCGTGTGTATGTGTTTCCTTTCTGCTACAATCTCCTCCTTATTAGGCCTCGTCATCCTGCAGAGTGTTTCTGTGTTCCTGCTGCCTGTCTGTCTGCTACATGCTTTAATTAGACATCAGCAGCTACTGAATGAGCTCATGCACATTCGCTGAGTGACGTTGACACTGGATCTGGACAGGTCTCTGGAAGATATCAGACAGATTTAAAAAACTCTTTTTTTTTTTAATTTGATTTTATTTAAATGATCTTAAATTAACGGATATAATCTTACAGTATTTCCTTTACATGATTGCTTTAGTCAAACAAATATGTCTGATAATGATATCGATGCTTATGCCTAAGCTCTGCAACATGAGTCTTTTCTTTACTCCTGACGAGCTGTGGGCATTATGTGACACTCTCATGTTGCTACTGAATTACTAACAAGCTCAAACACTGTACTCACTTTTGATTTTTGGACTCATTGATCTCATTGACCCTTTAATAACATCCATCAAACCTTTAGACCGTTCGCCTTAGGGATTGGCTCTTTACAGGACCACTAATGTACATGCAAACTATTATTGATTAGGTACCAATTATCTTTATTGTATTAGCATACCTTTCCTCTCTATGCCCATTATAATAAAAACAAACAAGTGACTAGTTTTAGGATTTTATAGCATCGAGGTGTGTAATCGATCGTTTGTTTAATGCCTATCACAAACCTTAATGCTAAAAAGTTAATGGCGATTTTTTAACTTTCAAATCAATTTAATCACATCTTAAATTTGAGGCCAGTATCAATTTTATTAGGTTGACTAAAAAGTTCAGAAAAAAGTACCAATTATAGAAAAATAGAAAACAAGTGCATAAGGAAAGACAAAAAAAAAAAAAAACAGCAACAAGAATTGACAACTGGTAAAAAGATTTTATTTATTGTAAAATTATATTTAAAGAAATGGATTTTTAAAAAACAAACAAATGTTTCTTGTAAAGACAAAGCACTAATTAATAAGTAAGTCGAGGACATTTCTTTTTCAAATGTGGGTCTTTCACTGGAATGACATGACTTTGACTTCAAACTTTTTGCCAACTCAAAGTGAAAAATATGAATTTCACTGTTGTAAAGTATCATAGAAAAAAATACAATATCAAGAAGATCGAGAACAGACTGTTAGATTTACAAAAACTGTTAGATTTACAAAAAGTCCATTTTGCAGAAGACTATTTCTCCTAAAATCCAGCCAATTCAAAGATCTCATGACAAAAGACAAAAGGTCAATTTGGAGAAACGTCTTTCAGATACTGTGCCAGATTTATGCAGTAAGTTTAAATAAATGAACTCAATTTTCACATTTGTATTATATGATATGGCCACCTGTTTTTTGGGGGGAGGAGAGGTTGGTATAAGTTTATTTAAAAAAAAATCTTCAAGTCTTGTCTGTGTAGTTGGCTTCAATGTAATGAAATCTGCTTGTAGGCCAGTTGAAAGCAGGATTGTGCAGTTTACATTTAACCCAGCAGATTTAACAAGGTGTCTTTTCCTCATGCAAGATTATGATATTTGAGTTGAGTATCCAGGACAAGACAGCAACACTAATGACTCCATTTACACATTTGGCATGCCGCTCATTGAGATCACACGACACTCGAACATCTCAAAAACAAATATGACTTGTTACAAAGTGGTGGTGATTTGACAAATTTTTAAGAAAAACAAAATACCTAAACATGTTGGAGATCAGCACAAGTTAAAGAGAAGTGAAGTTGAGAGTAAGAAAAGGACAGAACTTTCTTCCTTTCCTCCCTCTGCTGCTTTCAAGTAAAAAGTGACAGGTCACAATGACATTAACAATTAGATAATAGCTGAGCTCTCATGTGGGTGACGGGTTCTAGAAGAGGGAAAATGACTTAAATGTTATAGGTGTCCAATTGGTCAGATTGTCTCCACATTTCTAACACCCTCACTTTAAACCAATATACTGTATCAACCCCCCATTTGAAGAAAAACATTCCATACTTGGATAAATAACAATACCCTAATGATTTTCTCAGTATTATTATGAACATTAATCAACCAGAATTATCTTTAACAAGTCATCTACGTATATCCAGTTTGATGAAGTCATATCATTTTTATTATTTTAAATTAAAATGTACAGCGGGCTGCACGGTGGCCTCACAGCAAGAAGGTCAAGGTTCAAATCCCAGCTGGGGACGTAGCTTGGAACGCCGGGCTTTTTCTACGTGGAGTTTGCATGTTCGACCCGCATGCGCGTGGGTTTCCTCCGTGTACTCTGGTTTCCTCTCACCCTCTAAAAACATCCATGTTCGGTTAATTGACCGCTACGAAATTGACCCTAGGAATGCTTGTGTGTGGATTGTTGTCTGTGTGTGTGGCTGCGTGACAGACTGGCGACCTGTTCGGGGTGTATCCTGCCTCTAACCTTGAATTGGCCGGGGTAGGCTCCGGCACCCACCGCGACTTGTCAGGGAATAAGTTGTTCCGAAAATGAATGAATGAAAATGTAAAAGAATATGAAATGTTGAAATTCATTCCACAAACACCACGAGATGCAAATAAATGCTTTCAACTCTCATGATCGCCAAGACTATGGCGAGGACTTAGTTTTTTTATTTCAAAATTTGTGCACAAACTTAGAACTCGCTATCCTGACTAAATTGTTCTTTCTTTGTTTCCACCCCATCCTACCATACTGTATATTGCTCTTCCTTTTTCTGGATTTTATTCAGACACAGAGTTGTGTTCCTTTGTGCTTTAAAAAGAAAATGTGAGCTGAAAAAAGTTGTCACCAAATAAAGAAAAAATGTCTCTAATTCAGCATCTCCCGTTTTTAAAGAGAGATGATAAACTGACACTAACATCCACGTGTTGTCTAACAAACATTTAAATTTATTCAGTTTGTCAATGCAATGACATGTTATCAAAATTTTAAAGAGTTCAAACTAGCCAAACAACATTTAGAAGATTATAAACTGGAAATCTGTTATTTATAATTGCATCATTTAAAAAACATTCTATTGGACCAATTTGAGTTGAATAAATTGTTTATGAGTAACTAACAGTAGATGGATGATTACAGAAACGCTTTGTGCCAAATCCCTATTTTTGTTTATTTGAGATCATAATTTTCAAATAAAAAGGGATTGATAGTTTTCTCTTGGACAAAGATGAGCTTCTAGCCGAGTGGTGGCCGAATTTACTGACCAGTTGTTTCCAGCCTCAGCTAACGGCATTAACTTTGAGTAGCGACCAAAACCGGCCAGATGATAAATACAAATTACACAAATGAGTTTTCTTCACAGCTTAATTGTTTTTTTTAGTTTTTCTTCCTCATGTAGCCCCAGGAGCGATTTGTACCCATTTTGCTGTCCTTGAGATAACAGAGAGGATGTTGACCATCTGGGGAAGGGCTCAGGTTAGAGCTGGTGCTTGTTTGAATTGAGAGAAGCCAGATGGGGTAGCTTGAGCATCTTGTTAGGATGCCTTCTGGACGCTTGCTCGGTGAGGTATTCCAGGTAATCCCACTAAAGGAGAATTTAGGGAAGAGCAAATATTCTGGAGATGTTATGCCTACCACCTGTCTTAAGAATGTTTCTGGATCTCCGTAACCTAGCCAGAGTGAGTGGCCAGATAGAGAGAAATTAATGTGTTTCTGACCCTGGAAGAGTGAAAGACAATGAGTAGATGTTTGGGTGAATATTGTGATCATTAAGAGAGTGGAGAACAAAAGTAATTATTAGACCTGACAAATGGCCAGATGCAGTAAAAGCTACCATTGAAGCACCCACTGATTTCACGTCTAGAGTCCTTGGAGAAGACACCTAAGCTTCCGTTTCTTCCACCATTGGCGCCGTCATAAGTGGCAGCCTGCTGCGGTGTAGTGCAGCACACGAATTTCCCGGTCAGGGATTAATAAAATATATTAAAAAAGAAAAAACAAGAAAAAAACTTTTACCACTCATAACAAAGTGCCCAAGTTCTGCAGTTAATCATCGTTGGCCTTCTGATCTGGATTCAAACAACCATCTGCCGTCTGTCCGTCTGGTGATGTGATGAAAGCAGTTAAGACTTAGAAATTACTTTCTACAAGCTCAACTGCAGTCCCAAATTGCTTCATTAAACTCCCGGGGGGTCATTGTACACATCATGCAATTATATTCCTTCTATTGTGTAGTTTTATGTCACATTGTATGTAAAGAATCTTTTGGGACACTGAAGACTTTATGCCTACCAAAAGTAGGCGGAAAGAAATTGGACAAAATTATAACCTTTTTCTGTCATTACCGCAGGTCAACGAGGTCACAAAGTGAAAGAGAATCAGATGTCCTCCCTTCATTCCTTTGAAATTACAGCTCTCACAGGATCTCACCCAACTGTGTAATGACAGACCTTTGCAACAGAGGCACACACTATCTAAATGTTGGTGCAGTCCTGTTGCAGAGCTGTATATAAAAGTCTTCTGAGAAAACTATCCACAAGCACACCGACTGTTTATAAGTTACTTCCAAATGACGGTGATGGCCACTGTTAGAATAATGAAGACTATAGAACAAAGAAAAGTGTGCCTCCTGAAAGCTAAGAGTAATGTCCATGGGAGACCACACAAGCTGTAATCGAAGCCAAACCAAAATGAGTAACAGTTCAGAGAAAAGTTTTTTTTTAACAGAAACATACAATCAAACAAAAAAAAAAATCCAAGACATGTAGAAGATTATGTTAGTTTAATTTAACCAGGTGAAGTCAATTTTCTCTGAACTCCGACTTTGTCCGATGTTCTTCCTGTTTAATTATTCAGGGAGTAACCAAAAAAACTGGGGGATAAAAAAAAAACAATGATTGTCTTAGTAAAAAGTTTATTAAAACCAAGAGTTTAACCACACCATGGTAACATAATAGGGATGTCTGGAATTGACATCACATGCAGAAAAAAAACAACAATTCAACAAATATGCTGAAAAGAGCCAGAAAATTTAATGCAGACTACTCACAGCTGGCTCTTAAAGTGTTTTAAGTGGTTTCGGGTGGAGTCTTCCTTTAAGCATTTAAATGGAGTCGAGCACCCAAATGACCTCAGTCAGCTGCTGCAGGAAGAGGGATGAAGAGAGGCAGGCACCCGTGGAAACATTCCTTCTGGGAAAAGCCTTCAAGTGGTGTGTGCATGTGTGTTTGCGTGTGGCACTGCATGCTTGGTGGTAATCATCAAACAGAGTAACCACAGCTTTGCCGGGAACATTTAAAAGTGCATCCTGCTGCACTTTCTCCAGGGCTTTCTGTGTGGGGGAGGTGTGTGTATAGGTATATAGACATAATATTATGTGTGTGGGTGTGTTAGTATACATAAGTTAGTTATGTAAAAACCAGGTGAGTTCAATTTACTGAAGGCTTTTTGATAAAATGCCACAGATACTCAGTATGAACTGATAAGGTGTTCAGGGTCATGTGATCAAAGGTCAAGATGACTAATTTTGTGATATGTCCCAAACCTACATCAGAATACCAATGAAACTGCTAATAGTTGTTCAGTACCAACTATAAATTTACTGCTTGGGTTTTCAGGGTTACGTGCTTTACTCTGCAATAGTTGATCTTTAACCTCATATGCAGCTAATTTTTAGTATGTTTTTTTGTTTTTTTTTAACCCCAAGGCAAATTCCTATGTCAAAAATTGTACAAACGCACATAAAAACTTCCGCAATTGTTGACATATGCATATTTTAAATGGTGGTAAATATTTTACTTTATTTTACTTAGACAAAGTCAGAAGTACTTTGTCTAAGTAAAATAAAGGAATGTGTAAAAATATTTAAAACGAGGACAAAATATGTAATATCCGTATTTACTTTGAGATCATGTGCCGTGGGGAAAGCTAATATTCCTGCTTCCCTGTAAAAAATTAATGAGATATGGTAGATAGTTTACCCATAGATCCGCTCTCTGCTCTCATGACTTCAGCTCTTGTGGCAGAAGGGATACTCCTGTTCTTTCATCATTTCCTCTTTCTCACGCTGTCAGGACATTCTTATTAACAATTTTCTTTCACCACAGTTAATGATCTTTTTGCATACATACTTCAAGCCAATCAGACCTTGCTTCCTTTTCTATAAATATTGTAATTTCATCATTCTGCTTCTGTGACCGACAAAGCAAATCTTAGCTTCCCATGAAACATCGCTTCAATTTTTTTTTTAAAGAGACTCAGTTGGAGTTACGTTTGGAAATTTTCTTGTGGAATTGGAAAAGTATTCAGGGCAGAAATTTGTTTTAAATACTACTCATTTCTTTGCCGGATGTATTTTTATTAAGTATATGCAATGAGTTTACAAACACATTAGCACTAAATACACTCAATACTTATTATTAAATTATTAAATTTAAAAAATATAAATGAAAAAAGAGGAATGAAGATTAGTCAGAGTAAGACAGAGTACGTGTGTAAATGAGAGGGATCCAAATGGAAAAGTGAGGTTACAGGGAGAAGAGATAAAGAAGGTGGAAGATTTTAAGTACATAGGATCAACAGTTCAGAGCAATGGAGAGTGTGGAAAAGAGGTGAAGAAGCATGTGCAGACAGGCTGTAACGGGTGGAGAAAACTATCAGGTGTGATAGAAGAGTTTCAGCTAAAATGAAAGGGAAAGTGTACAAACCCGTGGTGAGACCGGTCATGCTGTTTGGTCTAGAGACAGTGGCACTGAGGAAAAGACAGGAAAAAGAGATAGAGGTAGCAGAGGTGAAGATGCTGAGGATGTCTGTGGGAGTGACCAGGATGGACAGGATTAGAAATGAGTATATCAGCGGGACAGCATATGTTAGAGGTTTTGGAGGTAATGTCAGAGAGGCCAGACTGAGATGGTTTGGACATGTGCAGAGGAGAGAAAGAGAGTACGTCGGAAGAAGGATGCTGGGTTTGGAACCACCAGGAAAGAGGACTAGAAGAACACCAAACAGGAGGTTAATGTTTACAGTTAAGGAAGACATGAAGATAGTTGGTGTGACCGAAGAAGTTGCAGCAGATACGGTTTGATGGAAGAAACTGACTTGCTGTAGCGACCCCTGAAGGGAAATGCTGAAAGAAGAAGAAATGTTTGCATAGCTAATGCAATATATATATTTATATATATACACAGTATATATATATATATATATATATATATATATATATGCATTCTATGTGGTTCTGGATCCTAAAGTGTTTCTAGTCTTTTTGCGTAAAAAATCTGAAATATTTTTCTAAACCAAAAAAAGAAAACATCAGACAAAATACGTAGTTACAAGAGTTTTCAGGGTGGCTCTAAACAGTTTAATGGAATTGGTTTGGAGGCGAAACATGTCTTTGGGTTTTAAAGATGGCTTGAACAAGCATGTCAGTCTGAAAGATGATGGAAGGGAAGACATCGTTATACATGTACACAAAGAGTTCATTTTTGACTTTCATTTCCAGTCTGATGTCTTTAACCTTCATTGGTCCTTTTAGTCAAATAAAGACTGCCAAAAAAGTGCACCAAAAAGCCTTAACAGCCCACTTCTTCTGAATGACAGATAGTTCGTCATTCAAACCTTGAACTTTCCAAATGCCTCCTTTATGCTTTATAGCCAGAACACAGTCAGCTTTATGAGAAAAACTTGTTTAGGGGCCTCTGAAAAATTATGTCTAGTTGCTGGGACAAATCTGAAATATGATCAGATGAATAAAAAAAACTTCAGTTCTGTAGAGAAAACCTCTTGGAGGTTTGTGTTGTAGTCTTTTTTGTTTGTCTTTTAGCAACAGATTTCACAAATTAATCCCATATAATTCATTTTAATGTTAGACTTGTACATAGTCTGAAAATCTGATCCATTTGAAATAGGCACAGCAAAAGTTGGTGAAAATAGCTTCAACTAGCACAAATTTGAAACTCTTGAGTTAGGATTGGAGTATTTTCCTCACCTGCGGGAGCTTGTCTTGTTTTGACCAATAAGTCATGGTGTTCCTGGTTTGTTTGGGAACAGAGATGGGTAGGTCTGTCATTTATGCCAAGGTCATAAAACTTGAGTACACAAGAAAGAAATCACAAAGGCAGAATGGAGACTGATTATAAACTATTTCGGCTCTATTTCTGGTTTTGTTGAAAAACATCGACTTGACGCCAAACTCTAGTCTGCCCACCAACTCCGAACTTTCCAGTGTAAGTATCCAAATGGATTTGGATACATTAAGGTTTCTTGTTTGTCAAAACAGTTATTCAAGTAAGGCGATAGGTAAGCCTTTTATTCAATTTGTTACAATATTTTGGAGAAATAACAAAACCAGTTATAAGACTGGGGGAGATGGTGGCTCATTGGTTAGAGCATTTCCCCGCAGACCGGAAGTTAACCTGAAGTTCGCGAGTTCGCATCCCACTGAGTTCACATCTAGGGTCCTTGGAGAAGACACTTAACCCCCCATTTCTCCCACCATTGGCGCTGTCATAGGTGGCAGCCTGCGGTGTAGTGCACCACATGAATTTCCCGGTCAGGAATTAAAAAAGTATATATTTTTTTAAAAAGACAGCATTCAGACACTGTTGATTTGAGTTTTTCTGGGTACGTCATTTCCAGGTTAGTCATTCGCTTGAGCGAGAATTTTCTCTCTGCGTTGCCTTTAACACTGCGTTTCCTTCATTAGTTTGATCTGTTTTCAGATTTTAAATAATCTAAGTGATGTCTTTAGTTTTTTAACCATAAAACTCACTGCCAAATCATTTGCTGTCCTATTTTTTCTTAGTTGGAGCTGCGTTCAAGTTTGTATTGTAATAATTTGTCTGGTAGGCTTGCCTAAGAAAAATAGCAGTGCAACTGAAAAGTTCTGAATGTTTATGTTATGTCTACGATGTCGATTGCAGATGGGCTAAGAGGTTAGTTTTATTGAAGGGGCATCACTTTAAGCAAAACTGAGTCTTCCACACTGTTTTTGGTTCTCTTTATATTAATGAAAGACACTCAGATATGATGCACCACACATCATCTGGGTTTGGTTATTAACAGCCTCAGGCAGAGTTAGGAGGCAAGCTGCTTGTGAATAGAGACTGGATACTCTGAATTTATAGAGCAATCCTTCTTGAGCCACACTGGCGTCTTTGGAGAGGGAAACAGCAAAGCCACCAAGGCTGCAAAAGATAGTTCTGGATTAGGAAAGACAACCCATTGGGAGAGATAAAGCTTATAAATAACAGCAGGGCAAGTTAGGAGACTGTTGGATGTTCAAGCTAAATATTCAGATAAAAGACTATCAAAACAGGAATTGATCAGTTTGTTGGCTCATATTGTTGCCTGCTGCTTTGAAAACTAATACCAAGCTCAAAGGGTTGGTTTTGTCATCAAGAAAACTGAAACATGGTTTCATTGGTCCATCATCACTGAATAAGATTAATGGGAATCTTTTCAACCTTCCTAATGTTTGAAGGATAAAATCCTTCACTTCTTTGCTTGGCTCCCATGGTTCCAACGGCAACAGTTTGAAGACTTTAATGTTCAGCTTGAGCTTTCTGGAAAACGATCAGTTAGGAAGGTCATTTCTGACTTCATATTCACAGCATTGTATGTCCTCAAGAAATACAGAAAAAAATAGATAAGACAAATCTTTATCAGAAAGCTTTTCAGTAGAAGAATGACAGTAAAGAAGTTAGTTTTAACATAAAACTAGGAGAAAAAATTTCAAGTTAAAAAACAAACCCAAGAGGGCTCCAACAGATTGACATTATTTACAGAGAGCTTTTAAACGTCAGTTTCTTGTGTCTATGACTCATTTCGAGTTTCTTCTGAAAGACCTGTAAATGCAATCATTAACTTGTCACTGTTTAATTATTGTTGTTTATCATAGTTTTATGCTTTTTTGTTTAAAATATTTGTAAATGGGTTGCATTTTCAGGACTCGTTTGAAAATGGGATCAAACTTAAATGGGACTTTTTTCCAAATTAAATGACAGTATAAAAAAATATAAAAAAGAGAAGAGTCAGGTTTGATTGATTTACCAGGACCAGGACATTAACGTTATTAAACAAGTCCCCAAGAAAGAAAGCCAAATGGCCTGGCAAAAGGCAAGTTTTGAGCATGGAGAATTCATTTTGAAGCAGGATTCAGCAGACACCAGAATGGAAAATGAAGTTTTCAGACAAAATACTGACTTTAAATCTCATTAGGATAGAAACAAAAATTCCTTTTTATTTATTTTTTTTGTTATTTTTTGGAAAATAGACAAACCAAGATGTGCTTTATCTTGACTTCACATAGTCCAAAAACATGTATTTTTATATACTAAATTGGTCTATAAATTTTCCTTTAATGTGAATACAAGCGGTTGTGTCACTGTGTGGTCATGTAGTCGACTGGTGACCTGTCCAGAGTGAACCATTGGAACGGGTTTCAAACTTGTAGACCCCAGATTTGATTAACAGGCAGGTAAACTAGGAGAGACGTCAAACCTCTTTTCCCCATTATTAAATATAAGTTTTTCCGCCACCTGTTTTTTTTTTTTTTTTTTACCAATTGAACTAAAAAGCAATAGATTAGGGCACAACTAGACAATCTAGTGGGTGGTTGGGGTATAATAGAATGATATCGATATACTCAGGTCATCTGCGATTGCATTTTATGAAGACTAAAGAATTGTTGATTCAGATTTGTTGGTTCAGTTGTACATTAAAGCTTCTAATTTAGTTTTCAATCTCACTCTTTTTAAACAGCAGTTATTTTCAGGATTTTTTTTTGGAATGACTTTGTACAAGTGGTGAATTGCTACTCAGGAGCAATTTGGACCAACTATTTGTTTTGTTTCGGCAGAGGAAATCAGTTGCATGTGTGTGTGAACACATCAGTTGTGTCCTGCATTGGGGTAGATAAGAAAATCCCAAATGACAATCAGTGGAAAACAGACAAACAACAGTGTTTAACTCTGATATTTTTTCAGCTACCCCTCACTTCTGCCCCAACAAACACCAGTAACACACCAACTCATTAGAAAACAGAAAAAAAAGAGTGCAACTAACAGCACACACAGATACTGTCTATGTGTTAGTATCTGTGCATCATCTCACTTCCTCCTGGCTGAATTAATCACACACATATGCACACGATTACAGATACAAGATCCGCCGAAACTTCTGAGAAATGTTTAAGAAAGGGATTTACTAGAAAGCTCTACCTCCAACATGAATGAACAGTCTAGTTGCTGGACATTTTCGAACCCTAAACAGAAGTCAGGATCCATCAGTAATTTATTGCTCACTGACTGGTTTAGTAATGATGTGCAAAGCACATGGGAAGATAATGAATTGCCCAGAAAAGCAGCCCATAATAATTATTATCTAAATTAATGCAAGAATGATGATCAAACCTCAAATGAATAGCTCATCTATCAATCTATCCATCATCTCTACCACTAATCTATCACTTTTTTGCAGGAGCACTAGAGCTTATCTTTGTTAGTATCGGGTAAAAGTCAAGGTAGACCTTGGATAGATGGCTGTGCTTTGTTGCAGGGGCACAGTTAGATCGATAACTATTCTGTACCAGGGGCAATTTCCTTGTGACCAATTAACCTAATGTAGGTGTTTTTAGGGTGTGAGTGAGCCGGGGTATTTGGTGAGAACAAAAACAAACACAGAGAAAAATCAGTGTTTAGGGGGCTCAAACCAAAAAGTTTCTTACTAAAAAGATGTTGTTCAAATTACTAACTAGACCCTTGGTGCAACCCCAACTGAATTACATAAAGAAGTTTTGGCTCTGTAGAGAGTTTTTAACCACATTTTCTGCTTATCTTTTTTAATCAGCTTGACTGTCGTGTCGGCATTCAGAATCAGAAAGTGCTTTCTAGGAAGATGATGACATGTCACAACCTAAACCTCCCATTACTCGCATTGTAATTAGGGTCAGTATCGGTGACATGGGATTGCTACTGTTAATTTACTAACTCCATCAAATGTCAGACGGCTGTATTTGTGGCTGTTTTGCTGTTGAGAGCAAGTGATAAGATCATCTCTACCAGCAGAAAACATAAATAGAAGTTCAGTAGACATTCTTAATTTTCCAAAACACTGTCTTTCGGTGTGAAGTTTGCATGTTCTCCCCGTGTATGCGTGGGTTTTCTCTAGGTACTCTGGATACCTCCCACTAACAACATGCAGCTTAGTTTGATTGGCTGATATGAAATTGACTCTGTGAATGAGTGTGTGTGTGGCTCCGCGACAGACTGGTAACCTGTTCAGAGTGTACCCTGTCTCTTGCCTTGAATCAGCCGGAATAGGCTCCAGCACCCAGAGTTTGTGAGGGGTTGAACAGGGATGAACAGTTCAGAAAACAAAACAAAAATTCAGTTCAGGATTGAAGGTGGAGAAGTCCATCTGATGTTTTATGCAGATGGCATGCACACACTCTGAACTGGTTGCTAGACTTTCACAGTGCCATTCAGGGACATGTTGGGTACATATTCCAGACTTTAACTTTCTAGGAACCTAGAAGCAAACAATGAACAAGTTCTTGCCACACAACTGCCACAAATGGTGTTAATTAAAACAGGATAGAGGTTTTCTGTCTATATGGCCCCTTAGGGAGGTTTCCAGTGTAGTTTACTCAGGATAACAACAATCAGCTCAGCCCACAAGCTCTGGAAGACAGAGTTGTAGATAACCAGCAACACAAAAAAAAAACTGTTGCTGTGAATCCCTGACTGTTAAAAACGGACAAAGATAAAGCTGAGGTGAACTTTCTGCTAAATGGCAGCTTTACAGTTGTGCCCTAAATATCAGTTAGAAGCAGAAGTGAGAGGGCTTTCAGTGATGATAGATTACATTCTGAACTTCTTTCATTCATAGTATGTGAACTTTATTAGACGTGTAGTTGTTCAGACACGAGGAACTTCACAGATTAAACTTCTTTTGAATTAAAATGAGGAAATTGTTGATAGCAAACACCCTTGATTAGAAGCTGGAAATTGTAACTGTGTGTGAACTTTAAGAGAAGTTATTCAGACACAGAGGTTGACAAGAATAAACTTCTTTGACTTTGAAAAAGAGGAAATTCTAAACAGTGGACACTTTAATTGGAAGTTTTAATGTACTGTAAAAAGAGTTTAGACCTTCCACTGTTGATTTAATGCATGAAATGTAGTTTTGGTTTTGAATAGCATTTCCATTTAAAGTCTTGAATAAGTTTGGGGGACCACAAAAAAATGCCTGAATAAAAGCCAAACATAAATATAGTATAAAAAGACAAATTTAAAGACATTACAGAGAAAGATCAGCATGGGAAGTGAATGCAGATGTATGCCTTTTGCTGCATACACCACTGTCTTCCTTCATAATCTAGTGGTTGAAAATGAAAACTTTAGGGGTTCCAGACTCAAACTGAAAGGCTTCTTATCAGATATCAGGTAGATGATGTGAGTAGGACACCACACAGCATTATCTAAGCTTTTGAATGAGCGTCTCTCAGAGCTGTGATCTGGGCCCTCTGTTCTAAGCCGTGTACATACACAACTGCTCCATTGGTAAATGGACTCTACTTATATAGCACTTTTCTCCCTGTTTCGGCACTCAAAGCACTTTACCGTGTATCACATTAACCCATACACATCCATACCTGATGGGGATGCTGCCATGCAAGGTGCAAACCACCGCCAGGAGCAATTGGGGGTTCAGTGTCTTGCTCCAAGACAGTTCATGCTGGCAACCCTCCGGTCACCCTACACACTGAGTTATCCTTCCCCCATCCCCAATTTCCTCGCAACTCTTTGGTAAAGTTTTCTGATGACAAGAGGCGAGGTTGCTTACAGGATACAGATGGAACAGCGAATAACACAAATCAGGTCCAACACTTACTTCCTAATACATTGAAAATGTAATAAGTTTTAAACTAAAAGCAAAACAGAGTTGCAAACATTAAAAGTGAGTGGTGAGTGTGTGGTGGTGCAAAAAGTTTACATTCAAAACGCAAATATGTTGGGAGGTGACAAACTTCTTTTTCCTGGGAATTCATACAGAAACCATGCGTGCAGAGAGCGAAGATGTGGTGCTGCCTTCAAGGAAACCATAGTGAATGCTGTACTTTTATTTCTCTTGTTAAGATAGGCTGGATCTGGGGCCTAACCTCCAGGAAGTCCACTACCCATTTACAAAGAGCTTTTGTTTTAAATAATTAATGATCCATGATTTTATTCAGAAGGACATAAATAATTCCACACACCAAGAGCTGCTTTTTGCAAGCGAGACTTCCTTACCCCGGTCAGGTCTTCCAGCTCAGTTGGAAGATATCAAGATATTCCTACTGGAAAACCATGTGTGCCTAGTTCTTCCTCGTAGTGGGAAATTACGAGGAAAGTCCTTTTCAGGTGGTTGTTAAGAATACGTTTAGATCACATGACTGATCTGGGCCCTAACCAGTGCTCATCACTGCATAGGCCAGAGCAATTTAGTTCTTAATCACCCAATCCATTCTTTTTGCACTCACAAAATAGTTCCTAAAATATTTGTGCTCCATCTCTCAGAGCTAGACCTCTAACCTAAAATGACTAAATCAAAACTTTTATTCATAATTGAAGTTTTCAAACTCATTTGTAAGTCTTAAAAGATAGATATAACGATCCGGGTTGGACAGTATGTCCCCACTCAAGAGTATAAAGCAAGTTCAGCTCAATTTAAGTGTTGAGTAACCTCATGACTTCCTAACTCCTAGTAGCCTGTGTTGAAATCAAATGCTGACACCACAACTTTTTCTTTTTCAGAAGTGACAAAACTTACTTTGCAAAGGAAAGAAATTAGAAATTGGACTCCATGCACCCGTTTCTCATCTCAATAAACCCTACAGGTAAAAAAAGAAAATTAATTTCTCCATCCATGTAAGTCCAACAATGGAGCAAGAAAGCAGAAAGTTTAACAAAGGTGTTCCTAACTGATAAATAGTTGAGTTGTTTGCAAATTAGCAAGATTTTGTAGGGTAAAGAGGACAAGATTGCTTTCTTGCTAAGAAGGTGTCAGGTGCAATGATACAGTATGAACATCGGATCAAAGTGCACCAGGACCTCCTCTAAAGGACACAACAAATAATACAAAATACCACTACAGATTTAAAACATGCTGACAGAGTTCATTTGGTGAATTTCTGTGAATTTAAAATGGTTCGGTGCAATGATTTGAACCCCTATTTGATTAAATACACAGCATCACCGCTCAGTTCACTTCTTAAATAAATCTTGGGTTGGACTTGAAGTCTTGAAACAAAAAGCCCACTCAATGACCTTCTTTTCTTTGGGCATTTCCCTTCTCGGGTTGCCACAGCAAGTCAGTTTCTTCCATCTAACCCTATCTGCTGCATCTTCTTCGGTCACGCCAAGTATCTTCATGTTTTCCTTCACTGTAAACATGAACCTCCTCTTTGGTCTTCCTCTACGCCTCTTTCCTGGTGATTCCAAACCCAGCATCCTTCTGCCGATGTACTCGCTCTCTCTCCTCTGCACATGTCCAAACCATCTCAGTCTGGCCTCTCTGACTTTATCTCCAAGACCTCTAACATATGCTGTTCCTCTGATATATTCATTTCTAATCCTTTCCATCCTGGTCACTCCCAGAGAGATCCTCAGCATCTTCATCTCTGCAACCTCCATCTTTGTTTCCTGTCTTATCCTCAGTGCCACTGTACCTGCCCACTGAATGAACAAAAGGGAATATAACAGGGGATGCATTGTTGAATACAGCATGCAGAACAACCCACTGATGTTCACTAATTATTGAAAGTCAGTGTCAAAAAATATTCCCATTTACCAGCGTTAGTTCAAAAGGAATTATCAACCAAATAAAATGTAGGAACGATTCTAATTTCATCCAATCAAATCATTTGCTTCAATACCCTTTATATCTGGGTGTAGCCTTTGAATGTGATGTAAGAAAACATTATCTCTGAAAATTATGTATTATAGTCATCAGAATGACGCAAGCAGCATTACATTCTTGACCTTTTCAAAGAAGCGTCATCACTACTGCCTGAAGTAAGATTCAATGACCAGGAATAAAAAGTTGCAAAGTTTGTTGCATTCCGCAAGGATGTAACACATTGAGGCCTGTGTTAGATGATCATAGGCCTCAATGCTGTGAGCACATAACATGCGACATGCTCACATTTCACACCCTTTTGTTCTATGTTGAGTGTGTGATAGCAGTAAGTTCATATCATTTACAGCTCTTGAGGATTTGTTTTCTTGTTTATATTTTACAGTGTTAGTGTAGATCGGTAGCAGTATATTCAATTCAAAATATTAAGTTTAATATGAATATCCTTTGAGAAGTTATTTTAAAGGATGTTTGATTATTGTGCAGTGGAGCTTGTTGCAAACTTTAACATAAATTTGATGAAGGATGACTTTTTGGAAAGAAATTTTACACCAAAGTCAGTGAAAACCTTCAGACTGTACCAGAGAAAGATTTACAGTCATGTCGGATTATCTATGAACATGAGTTTATGGTGCATTGAGGGAACTCTGGGTGCTATTATGCTAAACCTCAAGGGTCTTCATGTTCTCTACATTTCTGGGGTCTTAGCTAGTAAGGGGACTCATCACAATAGTAAGTCAATCCTTTCGAAGTTATGCAATAGTGGTTGCACTTTTTTGTGTGAAGTTTACATGGGTTTCTTGTGTGTCCACTCAAGGTACTACACGCTCTGTGAGAGGATTTGTTTTAATTGCTCCAAAAAATAATTGTGTGTGGTTTGACCCAACTTCAAGAGGCTGACAATCTGCCCGTGTTGTACTCCACGTTACTGCATACTTTTTAGCTGGTTTAGGCTTAACCCATAAACTTGCATTGGAAGTAATGGCTAAAGAAAGTAGATGGGTGAAAAGCCTATCTATTTTACAGTTCCTGCAATGGAACCAGTTAGAAAGCTTTGAAACAATCTGAGAGACACTGGGGGTTGTTTTTGATTAGAGGTCCTACATTAATTTGGGGTTTTATTACAAAAAGACTTAATTTATGTAGATGTTCATTATCTGGAGAGTGATCTTGCAAAAATAGTCTCACAACTCCACTTCGATTAAATTATGTTAAAGAAAATGTAAAATAATAATAATCCAAAACTTTATTTGTCCTACAACATTACACAGCAGCAGGCAGCGGTGTAACCATTGACAGCGCCAACAGTGGGAGCAGGCACGGGGACAAAGACTCTACCGCCGAGCTAACGACACCCCCCAACAATATTACAACAAAGTCTGCTTGAAGGGTTTCAAACACAATCAACTTAATTTAGTAAAAATGTACTTTATTAAAGATGAATAAACTATAAAAAGGAATTGTCAAAATGTTCTTGCATGTTTCTATATTTGCTGAATATTTTTGACCGGACAAGATTTAATTTATTCCGTCTGTGATATTTGCCAGGAAGGAACATGTCATTAATAGCTTTACAATCGTTTCAGCTTTTATCACTTCTCTTAAATTGCTAGAATTCAATTTCGAGTTGAGTGGATGTTTTCACAACAATTGCAGGCCATGTGAGTCTGAGGTGACAGAACAAAGACCGAGAATTACTTTACTGAATGGACTAAGAAGATAAATGACATGACATTAGACTGATGCTTTCACAAAGTTAAACAAACTTCTTCATTTTGTCTGCCGGGAACTTGCTCATTCAAGACTAAGCAACAGGATGACCAAAAAGAAGAGGAAGAGGCCTACAATACCCCAACTGCCTCTTTCTCTCTTCCTCTTTCTACATAAAAAAGAAAGTATAAAACATTTTGAATCCATATGTTGTAAGTATAGAGGAGTCGTTGCATGCAGACAGCAGATTGTAACATCCTTGCCTTTAAGAAAGTCTGTCTGTGGAGTAGTTGCCAAGAAAACCCTACCCCTTCCAGTCTGAATTTCATGGTCAACACAAAGCATACAGACAAAAAATAAGGGTTGATTGCTGTTGGGACGATGTCAGTATTTTCAACATTCAAACTAAATTTAAACCATTTTTGAGACCCACCACCCTCTGCCCCTCCGTTCCCTTGCTCCCAGCTTCTTCCCCCCCACTGGGTGCATACAAGACAAAGCATAGATCTTTATTGAGGCTGCAAATACGGTGTGAAGTGCATCAAGATAGAAAAGTCAGTACATAGTCTTGTAGTTTTTATTTTAGCCCATTTTATAGAAATGGTGCTCCTTGTTGGGGCCGAGGGTAAACAGATCAAGTACGGCAACATTTCCTGCTTATGTGGCAGAGAACAAAATCCATGCCCTAGAACAATCTGGTAATCAAACAGCATCTGGATGGGAGAGCTCACAAATTTCTCAAACATGCATGAATAAAATATTAAGCCATCTCTGGTGGGTTTATAATGTGGTAATAATGTCCAAAAATGGTAGAACGTTTGCCCTTGGACCGGAAGTTCTCCGAAAGTTTGCGGGATCGAACCCCACTGAGCTCATGTCTAGGTGTCCTTGGGGAAGACACTTAATCCCTCGTTTCTCCCACCAGCACACAAATTTTCCTGTTGAGGGACGAACAAAACATATTTCTTTCTTTCTGAAAGTTAATTTGGCATTTTAACCCCCAAGACCAGAACGTGGTGATAACGGTGGCTGAAAACAGCAGGTGGTGATGATTGTAAGGTAAAGCTTGGGAGATCCCGGGAAGAGGCTTGGGGAGCCTCAAAATTGGCAAGGTTCCACACAAAGACAGGGAGGGGAAACAAAACAGGCAGTCTGTAACAGGGACAAGGGAGTATGGGGCTTATAAAGACTAAGAACATGGAAGGAGAGGCTGGTTTGGCAGGGAGAGTATAAAGGGACCAGGTGGAATTATTTAGGAGGGAAGGTTTGGGCCAGAAAGCCAGGGAATAAGAAAGGAGGATTCCTGACCCTTTTTCTTATATATTTTGTTTGCAGGTTGCGTGATTACAGGCTGATTTAAGTTCTGTTATCTTGTTCATCCTCAATGTTGTTCATGTATCAGAAATGCAAAACCAATAGGAATTCAGAAGGAAAACTGTGCAGCATAATTCCTTAAACATTTCTCTGTTATTTAAAATATCTAATAGTGGAAATTAGTCACACAATGAAGCCTCTTCATTCCCCTTTTAGATTACTTTTTTGACATTTCATGCTCATTTTGTTGGAAGGAGGGCAATAGTTTTCCAGGACAGAAAAAGTTGTCTTTGCATGTTGAGGCACCAGCCTGTCCAACTTCTGCCACAGTCTGTAGTAACACTGCTTACTATTTTCACATATCCAAAATCATACACAGACATAAACGAAACACACTATCCCATTGAGTTGAAGCTAATCCCCTGCAGACTATTGAACATACAGCTACAGTTGGTCCTTTGTTGGTTAAAAACCCATTCAGCCCCATGAATTTTTTTTTTTTTGGTCTCATCACATGTTTGTTTTTCTGGTTAGTTATTATCTTATTATCCTCCTCAGTGTTTTATGTCACAAACTGAGATGTCCTGGAACATCTCAGTTTGCTCGCTTTTGAACTCTTAACTGAAAACTTCAGCAAGTTTTGTCTGTACTGATTTGGCAAAAAATCAAAGAACCTTTTGGTCTAGATAATAGTCTTTACTATTACTAGAAGAGTCCACAGTCCTCTTATAGTTTACTATTACATAAGTCTTTACTACAGAAATTTTGACATCTTTTATTTAGTTTGAGAAGAGGTTTTACAACTGTTAGCCACAATCAAACTATTTAACTAGTCAGGGTTGGGGCTAAGTGGACTTAAATAACCAAAATTTATACAATGCAAATTTCTCACAGAAAGATTTCGATTGGGGGCTTAAACACACATTTTTTTGCTCCCCCCAAATTCCAAAACGGTTGCACGGTGGGACAGTGAATAACACAACAAGGCCTCACAGCAAGAAGGTTGGGGTTTTGAGTAGCGAAGTGGGGACAAGGCTTGAAACACTGGCCTTTCTGTGTGGAGTTAACATGTTCTCCCTATGCATGCATAGGTTTTCTCCGAGTACTCTGGTTTCCTCCAATCCTCCGGAAGCACCCATGTTAGGTCAGTTGGCCACTATGAAATTCCACCTAGGGATATGTGTGTATCTTTCCCTGCAACAAACTGGCGACCCATGCAGGGTGTACCCTGCCTCTCCCCTTAAATCAGCTGGGATAGGCTTTGGCACCCCCACAACCCGATTAGGAATAAATGGTAAATTTAAATAATTCAAAAGCTCTTCAATATAACGGGAAGAAAGTTTTACTTTCATACTATCAATGTACCAACTATTGATGAGCTGCTTATCCATTAGAAAGTCTTGTGTTCTCCCGAAAAAGACAAAAAACCTTTCACCACTTTTCTACAAAATGGGTTTGACCTAAAAGTTTAAATTGATTCCGTTTGCACTGAGGATCACAGGAATGAGTTTAGATGCTGGAGGTTTCGGAAGTAAAATCATAAAAGCCAGACAGAGATGGTTGGGTGAGAGGATACTCAGCAGAAGGATGCTGAGTTTGGAACTTCCAGGGTGGGGAATCAAAGGAAGACCAAAGAGAAATTTACATCGTGACTGAGGGCATGAAGGCAATTGGTCTAAGAGAAGAGGATGCAGAACGAAGTCAGATGAAGGAAACTGATTCGCTGTGGCGACTCTTAAAGGGGAGAGCCAAAAGATGCAGCAGCAAAAGAAGAATGCCTTGATGTTTGCTCGAAAAGGACAGCTAGAAAAGATTCCTTTGAAGCAATTGGACAAGCAGATGTACATAAACACAGACAGTTTGGCAGCAAGTTATCTTCACATGTGAAAAGCATATGAAGAGATGGTCCAGGAGGAGTTATTTGGAGTTGGCAAACTTTTTTAGTTCCCTGTATTCCTCGAAAACTGAACCACAGATATTTCTAAGAACTTCAGGAACAGGTCAGGAAAAGAGAGTGGAATCTTAGCGGGATAACAGGGCCAGCGTGGGGGAGTGGTGCTTCCAGTAGGTATAATTTTAGGATTGCAAAAAAAATTTAGTATAAAGACTTAACCAATAATTACATATTTACTTCATATTACCAGGACCAGCATTTAGCTGCACACAAAGTGTGAGAAATAGTCTTTCCAGCCCTCTCTCCAGTCTCTCTAGCCCTGGCTAATTTAACAATATCTCAACAATCTCAGGTAAATTCTGCCTGTCCATCCTGGGAGGGGGGATCTTTTTTTTTAACAACTTCGTCTCCATGGGGTTTCTTCTTGGTTCCCCCTTCAAATGGGATTTGGGCGTTTTTCTTCATCTATAAAAGGACAATCTAAGAACAGGGATGTTGTGGTTTTTTTTTTAAGTTTAGTTGTTATTTGTGCTAAATTTATAAAGCCTATGTTTTTGTTTGAGTAATTGTGCTGCATTGCACTGCATGATGGCATGTCACTGCATGTTTCCACGCAAAGACACTTGGGAATGGACCCAGTGGGAATCAAACTGGCTTCTCCTGGTCCATGGGGGGACGTTCTACCACTGAGCCGATGCCTCTTCTCATTCAGTAAAGGTGTCAGTTCAGTAAACAATGTGAGAAATACGTAATGCTCCACTTGCGAACCAACCCAATCAGTCAACGAGCACATTTGCAACTGGACAAACTTGCGAAGGTATTCTTTTATGCCTGCAGCACAGACAGTCCTCCAGAACTTTTCCTCTTACGATGATTTTTTTTTTTATTGTGGGCCATGAGGTGACGCTCAAAACACTGTGCACCCATCCTGCCGAGTCTGTCGAGCACCATAAAAATTTGAAAAAAAGATCTTCCTCCCGCTGTTTCTTCTTCTGAAGATGATTCATCATGTTCTGCGTCACATTCCTCATCATCTACTTCTTCTGAAATACCTTCTAATCTCTCTTCGGAGTCTGAGTTGTCTTGTCAGACATTTGAGAAAATCTGCTGTAGAGTCTTCTTTTGGCATTTTCTTTTAGGGGTCACCACAGCAAGTCAGTTTCTTTCATCTAACTCTATCTTGCTGCAACCTCTTCGGTCTTGCCGACTATCTTCATGTGTACCTTCACTGTTTCCATAAAAATACAGTCTACTCAATGTTATTATTGGCATTGTCATGTCTTCAGCATAGAAAGGATATGGGGTGCTGCTGACTGCATAGCCCTTATGTTCCCTGAGTTTGAGGAGTGAAACTGGATCAAATAACTTGCTGTGTGGACCATAAGAAGATATTATGAATATCTGCCTCTAGTTGTTCAGAGAAAGAGTATTGACATTCTTGCGGTTTGTGTGTAACAAACGCTGTGACTGTGATTTAAACTCAATTTGGCCTTGTAGGTCATTTTGACCCGAAGACAACGTTTGAAACTTTTTTGTACAGCTGTCACAGAAAAATCAATGCAACACGACACTCGACTCGCGTAATAAATACAAATTAGTGTTATTGTAAGTGTAAGTAGATAGCATAATTACATTCAGTAGGAATTTGGAATGCATTTTGATTGAGTTTCTATGGATGCTACATCATGTCGGATTGGAACCAATAGAAATGCTTCTAATTGAAATAATATCAACTTCCTCCGGATACGTGTATTTGAGTGATTAACGCAGTTTACTCTTAATTGGAATTGAGCTTTGATCTCTTCACGTTTCAGTTCTTCAACTTTAATTACAAAATCGGCGGATTCTAAATTTACATGGAAAAAATGATTTTGATTAATTATAAATAAATTTGTAACAGTTTCTTTCAGTTCAAACTCAAAGTGGAGGTCAACTTTGCATTGAAGGACCAACCGGTGATGAAACCTAATCTAAGTTTGATCGTCATGGTGAGGACAGAAGCATAAAACACAGCAGAAGTTGGCTGCCACCAAGAAAATAAATAATATAAAAATACTTCTCAGACGCGCACACGCCATCAGAGGTGAAGTCACTGGACATGTTTGAATGCTGGTCTCCTCACCATATTTGGCAGCTGTTTGCAGTCACACACTCACACACATTCCTCTGCTGTTCCTTCCCTGTGTGGTTGGGACTCGACCCAAGAACCTGATGACCCTCTCCTCCCTTTCAGATGCAGTGGGTGATCTTCTGGGAATCAAAAAAGGACAGCTGGGTGGCGGGAGAATTTCACTCATCAGGTGGCAAAGTGTTTACAAAGTAACACTCATTCTGAACCATGTCTGACTTCTCAGTTTGTCAAGCTTACTATCATCCAGGGAGAAAATTAACCCACCAGCAAAAAAGGCTAACAAGTAATACTTTCCAGTGTAATTTTACAAACAGAAAGCAAGCCCCGTAGAAAAAAAAAAGCTATTAAAAAAACTGGATGAGGAATCCATGCTGCTCTCCCAAACCTCTGGCTATATTTCAGCCAAACTGGCGCCAACACCAACAATTGGCTGCTAGCAGCTTGGCCTGCTTAAACACACGCTGAGGTGGAGTCACTATCTTCCCTCCGAGAATAAATTTACTACTATGTCATCAGTGAGGGTACGATCTGTGCAGCTGAGCTGGTCAGAGTGGTGAAATCGCACACTCACTCTATTTACAGGCAGGAATGTGTTGGCTGCACTCTGGTGCCTTCACACTCTGAAGATCAAAATAGAAAAAAAAAAAAAAAGATTTGTCAGGCTTCGTCACAGGCTCAACACCTGACTCTGCTCTCTAGACATCGACCCACATGCCTTTCCTCCTGGAAATGAGCAATTTGGTTTTTCAAATGCTACAGTTCTCTTATAGATCTGCATCGTTTTTTTCTCTCACAAAAAAGCATTTAAAATGCATTATAGAATTTATCATTTAAATTCAGTTTTGAGGTCAAGTGGGAATTCATCTAATTTGTCTCCAAAATGTAAAAATGAGAGTATAATTTATTATTTTAATTTAATTTATTACAAGATCTAAACCAAGTCTGGTCTGAAAGATAAAGGAGAGGCGATGGACTGGGCACGACTTAATTTCCCCACTGTTTTTTCTGACACCTCAGTGCAATTTTCTCCACCTCATCCATGAGAACATTATTTCATAAACGCCCAAGTGATCTTTGGCTCAGATCCATCCGCTAAATATGCTCAGCGGGTGATGCTATCAGAAAAATCAGATTTAAAAGAGATCAAGGGTTAATCCCTGCCCTGGCTAAAGACACCATTGAGCAATCTTAAGACTGACCTGCAGATTTTATTTTATCAGATGTTCTACTGTTGTAGCACACCCCACAATGTGCTGGGATTGAGTAGATTAATTGATATCCAAGGGATGGTACAAAGTGAAAAGAAATATAAAATAAAGATGCAACAGTGAACCACTTCCCAAGCTTGTGCCACAAGATCGAGCATCCTGTCTTGATCATGAGATCAGGCAACAGGGTTACTGCATTAACTGGCTTTTTATGATTTATATATAACACTATTTTATTCTCGTTATTGCCATCGTTGTTCCTGGGTTGTAGGGGATTGCAGGGAATCTAATCCGTTCCCTGGAGACGAGCCACGCTCCCACCGTACATACTGTATACATAGGTGATTGACAGTCTCTCATGCCATGCGCCTCATTCCACAAAAATGAAATACATTTGGAAAGAACAACCTTCCTAGTCTCACTCCAATACAAATGCATGAGAGCCTACACACATACCTGTCCATTCTGATCTATGCATTGGACTTATTTTTTTTATTTAATTTTTACTCACTCTATTCATCCCTCACGGGGGAAATTTGTGTGCTGCACTTCTACACCGCAGCAGGCTGCCATGACGACACCAATGGTGGGAGAAACAGGGTTTAGGTGTCTTCTCCAAGGATCCTAGATGTGCACTCAGTGGAATGTGAACCTGCGAACTTTAATGAATTAAAAAATTAATAATAAAACCAGCGAACTTCCGGTCCACGGCCAAATGCTCAAACCATTGAGCCACCATCTCCCTCCTAATATGTAGCTCCTTATATATATCTCCCCCCTCATATAGCACTTTTTAGGACACCCAAAGACGCTTCACATATTCATTATTCATTCACTCCGTACCGGGTAATGGTAAGCTACTGTTGTAGCCACAGCTGCCCTGGGGCAGACAGACAGAAGCAAAGCTGCCATTTTGCGCCATCGACCCCTCTGACCATCAACAACCAATCACACACAACAGATCCAGACTAGGCAACGTGGGCGAAGTTTCTTGCCCAGGGGTACAGCGACAATTTAATCTCAACAGCGGTCCACTAGGCGTTCCAGCGGTCTCCCATTCAAGTACTGCCCAGGCCCGGCATGCTTAGCTTTTGAGGTCTGACGGGATAAGGCATTGACAGGCAAGTATGGCCACCTACAAGAACTCATTCTTCTTCTTTCGGCATTTCCCTTCAGGGGTTTGCCACAGCAAGTCAGTTTCCTCCATCTAACCCTATCTGCTGTATCCTCTTCCGTCACACCAACTATCTTCATGTCTTCCTTCACTGCGTCCATGAACCTCCTCTTTGGCCTTCCTCTAGTCCTCTTTCATGGTGGTTCCAAATCCAGCATCCTTTTTCCGATATACTCTCTCTACTCTGCACATGTCCAAACCATCTCAGTCTGGGCTCTCTGACTTTATCCCCAAAACCTCTAACATGTGCTGTTCCCCTGGTGTACTCATTTCTAATCCTGTCAATCCTGGTCACTCCCAGGGAGATCCTCAACATCTTCATCTCTGCTACCTCCATCTCTGTTTCCTGTCTTTTTCTCAGTGCTACTGTCTCTAGACCAAACAGCATGGCCGGTCTCACCATGGTTTTGTACACTTTTCCTTTCATTTTAGCTGAAACTCTTCTATCACACATCACACCTGATACTTTTCTCTACCCCTTCCAAGCCTGCCTGCACATGCTTCTTCACCTCTTTTTCACACTCTCCATTGCTCTGGACTGTTGATCCTAAGTACTTGAAATCTTCCACCTTCTTTGTCTCTTCTCCCTGTAACCTCATTTTTCCATTTGGATCCCTCTCATTCACACACATGTACTCTGTTTTACTCTGACTAATCTTCATTCCTCTTCTTTCTAGTGCAAACCTCCACTTCTCCAACGTTTCCTCCACCTCTTCCCTCCTCTCACTACCCACTTATTTGTAATTAGCACAATCTTTCATGTTAATCAAGTAATCATACTGAATTTTGAATAAAAACACTGAAATTCCACAAGTATAAACATTTTATTCTTACATTGTACCTGACTGATAAATTTGTCCTTAATGAATACCATGGCAACCAGCTCTTCCTCCCTTCCCCAATTAATACATACCACAGGCAAGGCAATACACTCGGTTTTAATGATGTGAAGTGATTAAAAGTTTATGTGCTCTTCCTTTTCTCAGTTCAAAATAATTTTTAAACAATCATTAGATTCACACTTAAAGTAATTCCTGGAGTTCTATAATTATTTAAAGTGTTTTTTATTCATTGCAATGACAAACATCAGGACGAAATTATAGAAGTAAAATTTTTACTCACCTTTATGTTTAAAACTTAAGGTTTTCATGTAGATTTTGTTTTTGAATTTTTTTTTTACCATCAGTTCTGTCCTGATGGAATGCACTTTTTGTGCTACTGGAAGTTTATAATTATAATGTGATTTATGAGTTCAAGCTGAAAACCAAACACAAAAGGCTGCAAAGTTAAACAACTACTCGTGGACCACAGAAGAAAAGCTTTGAGCTTTTAGGTGCCGTTCTAACACAAACATTAAAAAATCACATCTGCATCCCAAATTCAGAGTCTGATGATGAAATATGGACTGTGCATGCTTCCTTCAGCTGGAGGCCGTCCCGCGCAGGCCGGGTTAAACACACAGAGCAGGGCCGACACAGCTGACGTGGCGTCCACACAGCACGTGGAGGGAGTAGTGTGTGGTGCAGGGAAAATCTCCACACACTCACACAGCTGGAGAGATTTAAAGGGGACAATATCACACAGACACAACTTTGTACATGGAGATGAACTCGTTCACCGAGGAGAAAAAAAAAGCCTTAAGTTTAAGCTTTTGACACTTTGTTTATTCTTGTCTAAATCTTTTTGGATTTTACTTCCTGGCTTCATGTGAAACCCCTTTAATGGTGAAGTGAATGAGTGTATCTGTAGGAAACTGACTGATGTCAGACGTGGATAGTTTATGGGTTAAAAAAGCAGCTTGTGGGCCACAACTCTTCTCTTTAAACCAGCCCATCCAGAGGCCCACACCCACAGTGAAACATTGTAAATAATTCCTTTTACTAGTACAACCCCGTGGCTTTTCATAGCATCTTTTGTGTCTCTTTCTTCCAGTTTTTAATTTTACATTCCAGTATGTTTAGTCATTAAAAAGGGTTTAACAGATAAAACAATTGACAAGTCCTGAATTTAGAAAAATGTTAAAGCGTTAACAAAAAACCTAATCATTTTCAAAGGGTTATTATTTGTTTTGGAAGTGTAATTAAAAGTGAGTCTGGTTTTGTGTTACCCTTAAATCCCCTCCAGCCAGTTATAAAACTAAGCCCACAAAATTCACTTCCTGATGTCAAAGAAAAGTTCAGTGTTGCTCAGCAGGGTCACATTCTTCAATCATGGCTCGGTGCTTGCTTTGAACTTCATCCTCGTAACGTTGAGAGGAATTGAAGAAACAGGCCCAACATTTCTACATGCAGGTTTGGTTAAACCAGAGCATCACGTCATCATACAAAACACACATGTGTGGCAAGTCAGCCAAGTTAGTGATCATGATACTGAGCTCCTGGAGCCATCATGTGTCCCAGAGATGATATATACAGTATTTGCAGCTAATGCTAGACTGGATTCAGATTTATTATTGACATTCTAGGTACTACAGATGCCTTGAAGGATGTGCTGCAAAAAAAAAACTTTGTTCCATTTATCATCTCAATAAAAACAGCATTGAAAACCTCACAAATAAAACTGAAGAGTGTAGAGAATTTAAATAAGTATAAAACATTTAATTTTACAGTTCAAACTATATTGAAAATATTTTACAGAATTAAGACCCAAAATAGAGGCATAAAAAACTGTAACAAAGGAAGCAGTAACAAAGGAAATCAGTGCTAAAACTTCAAATTACAATATTAGTAGCCATAAATGGACTCTATTTATACAGCGCTGTGTTGGCATAAAAGTGCTTCACAATGTACCTCACATTCACCTATGACAATAAAGCTGCCCGGCAAGGTACTAACCACAGCCCTTCAAGAGCAGTTTGAGGTTCAGTGTCTTGTTCATGGACATCCAGGCATGAGCTTTGGGTAGGGGATTGAACCGGCAAAGCTTCAGTTACAGGAAGTTTGCTCTACCCACCGAGTTATCCTTCAATTGGAAAGGACAAATTGGTAGTAAAAAGAAAAGAGTAAGGTGCCTTACTCTGATTGTTTCTATCATATTGCAGATAGAAACAATCAGGGAAGGAGACAGCGGTGTAAGACATGAGAGCAAAGATAAGAAAAGGTAACCACGATGACACTGCCCATCAATGATGACAAAAACAAGAAAAAAAAGTGAAACCAATATCAAGATCCATAAAGAACAGAAGGCATGGTGGACTTTTGTTGTGCTTGGATTGAAATAAAAATTATTTTGAGTTTAGAAAACATGTGAATCATTCCAGAAATAAAATGGAAGCAATTTAAACACTTTATCAAAATATCCATTTATTTGAACTTATACTTGGTGAATTTTAAGAAAATAGACAAAAGGAAATTAAATCTGAGTCAGAGTGTTTTCATTGCTGTAAAGAACTTTTCATAAAACTTCTAAAAGAACACGTGGTTCTGGTGAGATTTAAGTCATACTTTTTTTATTCATACATTTTACTTTTGTTTCATTTCGTCTTCTGAACCACTTATTCTTAACAGGATTCCAGGGGTCCCAAAGCCTTTCTCGGCTAATTTCAGGCGAGAGTTAGGGTACACCCTGAACAGGTCGCCAGTCTGTTGCAGGACCACGCACACAATCGTTCCTAAGGGCAATTTGATAATGCCTAATCAACCTAGCATACATGTTTTTGGAGGGTGGGAGGAAGCCGGAGTACCTGGAGAAAACCTACACATATACAGGGAGAACATGCAAACTCCACACAAAAAGGCCAGTCTTTCAAGCCTCATCCCTCCTGGGACTCAAACCCCAACTTTCTTACCGTGAGGCCACTGTGCTTACCACTGCGCCATGGTACAGCAGCATATTACTTCTCCAATAAAAAAGAAAACTAAAATTTTGTTTTAAGGTTACGATACAAAATGCTTTGTTTAAAATGTATTAAATTAATTTTTGCATGAAAAACAAACATCAGAGGATGACATGGTGAAGAGATGTACGTAGATTGCTGTCTTTATCTTAGACTCATTTTAGACTCAACCCTAATCAATGTAACGCAAGGTTAATTTGATACTTTAATGACTCAATGCAAATTTCCCCCAAAACATGATGTTTTCTGGTGCAGAGTCTAACCACAGTCTGGACAAATAAGAGTTGCAGCAAACTGTTTATTTAAAGAGAGAAAATGAAGAACTTGGAATTTTTATTTTGGAATAACTGTATAGCTTTAATAAAGCCTTTACATCCTCTCTCTGAACAATAACTGCAGTAGTGACTCAGTAGGTCGGTCATCTTCTGCGGCCTTTAGTTCCTCTAGCTAGAAGCCAAGGAAATGAGGAGTCAGCAGTTCCTCTTTAGTAATTATAAAACAGTTTGTGGTAAAGTTATGAAAACCTTAGACTCATTCTTAAAGTTGCAGATGCCATGCTGCTATTTTTTAATTAAAAAGACAAACTTATTTTGGTAAACATGTCTGTTTGCATTGTGAGCAGATAATTTACTGTTTAGAGGGTTCGTTTATCGTTTATCACTCTAAGAGCACCGAAAGAAAAACTCAGAATATCAAACTTTAAACCATCAACTATTAACCATGTATGAACTTTTATGTTCAAACTTACAAATAAATCTCAGAACCAATTCTCCCTGCCATTTTATACAGAGATTTTACCATCTTCAGACTTTAGTACAAGTAAATCCCATATTGCCACGCAAAGCCGTTTTTGCACCAATCAGACATCAGTTTGTTTGTTTGTTTGTTTGTTTGTTTGTTTGTTTGTTTGGTTGGTTCTGACTCCAACAAGTTCCTTAATGCACATATGTTTTCATACTCATTCACACGAGCAATTAACTTAAACTTCTTCTTCTCCTCCTCCTTTCGGCATTACCCTTCAGGGGTCGCCGCAGCAAGTCAGTTTCTTCCATCTAACCCTATCTCCTGCATCCACTTCGGTCACAACAACTATCTTCATGTCTATATTTACTGCGTCCATGAACCTCCTCTTTGGTCTTTCTCTAGTCCTCTTTTCTGGTGGTTCCAAATCCAGCATTCTTCTGCCAATATACAAAGTACTCTCTTTCTCTCCTCTGCACATCTCCAAACCATCTCAGTCTGGCCTCTCAGACTTTATCTGCAAAACCTCTAACATGTGCTGTTCCCCTGATATACGCATTTCTAATCCTGTCAATCCTGGTCACTCACAGAGAGATCCTCAGCATTTTCATCTCTGCTACCTCCATCTCTATTTCCTGTCTTTTCCTCAAAGCCACTGTCTCTAGACCAAACAGCATCGCCGGTCTCACCATGGTTTTGTACACTTTTCCTTTCATTTTAGCTGAAACTCTTCTATCACACCTGATACTTTTCTCTACCCCTTCCAAGCCTGCCTGCACATGCTTCTTCGCCTCTTTTTCACACTCTTCATTGCTCTGGACTGTTGATCCTAAGTACTTGAAATCTTCCATCTTCTTTATTTCTTCTCCCTGTAACCTCACTTTTCCATTTGGATCCCTCTCATTCACACACATGTACCCTCTTACCCTGACTAATCTTCATTCCTCTTCTTTCTAGTGCAAACCTCCACCTCTCCAGCTTTTCCTCCAGGTCTTCCCTCCTCTTACTACAGATCACAATGTCATAAACTATTTTTGCAAATTTTGCAACTTTATTCTGGTTAAAACTTCAAAACGGTGTATCGTCCCAGTCTCAGAGAAAATCAGTCATCTACAATCAGATTAAATATAATACGACCCTCTTGTCTAACACAAGCACACAAATTGCTTTTACTTCATAAAAGAATAATTTCCGGACAATTTACTGCATTAATTAATAATAATGGTTCAAGAGCAGCGGAAAATAATTGGTTCTTAAATCACAGATATGGGGATTCATGTTAGATTAGAAATAAAATGAACTAAATGTCACCTGCATGACATTGGGATCTTTCGAGATTAAAAAAAAAAAAAAAAATCAAACATTTTTACAGACATGAAGGTGCACAAAGGATAAAATCATAGAGTACATCAGTGATTATTACAAATTCATAAGAGCTCCTTTGGTAAAACTAATAAGTGATGGCAGTCTCTCTAATTAGAGACGTCCAACCAGCATGTGTGGTTTGATGTTAGGAGCTTGCAAAAATAAAAAACAGCACTTCTAAAGGGAGAACAATCTCCACACAGAAAACCCAAACAGTTCAAATGTTCATCCAGCATGTCATGATCCCATCTCCTGCCGCCAGAGGGAGCCCTGGATGTTCCTCATCACCCTGATTAGGGACACCTGAGATTGATTCCTGATGCCACACATCTGTGGACCCTGCCATCTATTTAAGGGCAATCACACCACACTTCCAGGTCAGGTCAAACTATCCCTTCCAGCCAGGTCTCCCTGGTGGCCTGAGCAAGAACACATTCTAACAATAACCTTTTGCCACTGCACTAAAACTTAGTTTTTTCATTCACAGCCCAATAGATTGCCATTCTTAAATAAACTATGTTTTCTGTCTGCAATTAGGTCTTCCTCTTTCCACCTGCTCACCGCTTCATGAAACAACAAATTTTTTCTGGGATGTCTGAATTTTTAAACCAAATAAACACATACTTTTACATACTTTTAGTCAGAGTTTCTGATTTCACATGAATTTGTGTACATCTGCTACTTTCGTTTTTAGTGTCTAGGTGTCCTTCATTGTTTTACTCAAGATCCAGATTGGTGTGACTACACGTGCCTTTGGGAAGGGAAAATGTGAGGTCAACAGGATTTCCTGTTGGTTTTTATGAGATTTACTGCTATATTAAGGTGACCAGAAACATCTTCAAATCTTTTTTGTAGTAACTAGAAAACAGAATATTCTTCTCTATTTGTCTAACCATCCCATAACCTTTCAGGCTTACCTTTGAGGCTTCATGCCATCTGCTTTGAATAACCTGATCCACAGCTAAACAGAATTAGAAAGAACATAAGTAGAGAAAACAACCCACCAAAGACCAAGTTTTTGTTCGTTAATAAAACACCTTGTCCATTTTAAATGAATCTAAACTTTTTCCCAGAGCTGCAGTAAATTTTAGGATCATGTGTGATGCCAGGTTGGATCTGGAAATGCATCTGTCGGTCTTTGGGTTTTGTGAAATATATCAACCACGAGAACTACAAATCAGTGTCAAACCCAAGAAAATGAAAAAGATATTCCTAATATTTAAGGAGGGTGAAAACAACAAGCTGAATAGAAAAAAGTGAATTCTACTTCTAGAAGTTAAACTGTCGTCTTTGAGTGCGGGAGGTTTTCAAGTACTATTGCTTCATGACCATCAATAATATTAACATAAATAAATATGTTAAAATATGAAAGTGTTGTTATAAAAACTCTCTGGTTAACAGTGCCTCCTCACAGAAAAAGATGTTAGTTTGATTCTGAGCAGCAGCAAAGTTGCTCAAGTGTGGTCCGGCAACAGACTGATGACCTGTCCACTGGGAACCTGCAATCTGAGCTGAGATAAGCTCATGCACACCATACAATCCAGAGGTGAATAAGCAGTTCAAAAGATGAATGAATCAAATGCAGCCTCCTGTGGTCAATAACTAACTGACTGTCACAAATGATGCACTGTAGTCTGATGTCAGTCTACAAAATAGTGGAAATGAAGCAACAAAAAGCCCTCTTGCACACTTTACGCATGGTATAAGTTTTACCTGGGTAACACTACAAACTGCAATGATTTCAGGTGATCTTTATGATTTTTATCTTGTTTCAATCGGCCTCCATCAATCATTTAATAAAATCAGGCCAACTGTGAGAGTCTTTGATATTTTAGTCCCACGATGATCCCCATGTCTGTGATTCAGGTGGACAAACAAGCAGTTCTTCATGGCCATTTTTAGCACTACAGCAGTGTTTTTATATAGTTTTTGTTTCTAATAAAATGATAAAAATAAAACCAAAGAAGCACTCCACAAGTGCAACTCAGATTGTCATCTTGAAAAAAAAAGTTCCACATTATGAACTTTGAACAAAAGTTTGGACTATTCACTATTTTTCTTTGGGGATGCTGGATCAAGAGAGCTGTGTAAAACTGTTCGTAGATCATCTCACAATTCTTTCTGAACTTCCCATTTGGAGTAACAAAATGTGTAAAATTGTGAAAATTGATCAAATTCTTCAGTGGTGCAAATGAGTCTGAAAGTACAAACATGCTTACCTTTTATCGATAGTGTTTGCCTGAAACTCTGAAAACAAAAGCAGTAAACAATCTAAAAGATTTGAAGCAACTCCAGTGGACACAGGATAAGTTGAGGACATGGTGAGCCCTAGAAAAGTTTCTGTCCAGCATTTTCTTGCTTAAACTTTTGATACTTGAGATGTTTTAAATAGTAAATCATGCTTTGTGTGATCCCACAACACAGTAGTGTTTAATTGTTCTGCATGAAAAGAAAAATCCCTTCAAATTATTCAGTACTTTAAACAAAAACATGCAGAACAATAGTGCTCAAAACCCTAAATTTGAGCAAATAAAACGAGTCTCTTTTCCATAACCTCAGAAAAAGGGAACAGAATGAGTCACAGAGGAGTCAGAGGAAGATTAAAGAATAGAACATAAACAAAACACTAAGACAATGAGACTTTAGGATTCTATTTAGATTGTGCCATGCGTCTAAAATTTTTCCTTTTGCAATTTGGGGAAAAACAAGAGTTCAGACAAAACTGAGTCAAATTCAGTCTGAGGGAAGTAGTGGTTTCTAAAACTGTCTGTGCTTAATTAGCAAAAAAAATGTCTTGGTTTGGTATCTGATTAATCCGTAGCTGTGAACATATAATGTCCTGTAGTAGCTCTGACAAACAATGCTAGAATAGCTGTTTTTCTATATTAATTTTGAAAATAAAGTATGTCTGATACATGTTCACAAAAGGATAATCAAGACGGTTTTATTTCCAACATAGCTCTAAATACTTCCTGTTTATTTTTACTACAAACTAAAAAGTGCTGATCATGCAGTGGTTAGTACAGTGGCCTCACAGCAAGAAGGTCGGGGTCCCAGAGGGACGAGGCTTGAAACACTGGCCTTTCTGTGTGGAGTTTGCATGTTCTCCCCGTGTATGCTTGGGTTTTCTCCAGGTACTGCAGATACCTCCCACCCTCCAAGTACAGTACATGCATGCTAGGTTGATTGGCCGCTACAGAATTGTCCCTAGGAATTAAGTTGTGTCTGTGTGGCCCTGCAACAGACTGGCAACCTGTTCAGAGTGTACCCTGCCTCTCATCTGAAATCAGCCGGGATGGGCTCCAGCACTCCCAGCGACTCCGTTAGGGATGAACGGTTCAGAAAATAAATGAATGAAACAAAAATGTTCCAACAAAATGCAATTCTAAAAAAACTCAGACAGACAAAAAAACCCGGTAAACTTACTTTTTAAAAGTTTTATTGTTGGTGGTTTGTTGGCGCACATGGTACAGATGTATAGTAAATAAAACAATGAAGCCCTTTAAATGTTTATTGATTCTCATCCAATCAGCTGGTGGCAGCTTCACCATCACAAAGTGATGCAAATGGGATTTTTTTTTTCTTCAACCATGTCAGGTTCAAAGTTTATATGGAACTCTCATCTTTAAATGAAGCCTCTGTCTGATCAGAAAAAAAAAATTTTTAAATTAAACCTTGCAACAATTCCTCGTCAGACCACATGATACGTAAATGTTGCCTAGAACACAAAACTCAGCTGACTCCAGGGTCAAATTTGTGCTTCCAGGCTTCATTTGATGAAAGAATAAAGCAGTAGTGATCTGGTTTGAATTTTGGATCGTACAATGCTTCAGTTGTTTGGGTTTTCTAGTTGAGTTTAAAATACTTTTCTACCATGAATGAACAGTTGTCAGTGGGTGAATGTTATTAACCTACAATAATTCATTTAGTGAAACACCTAATTAATCACTGTTGCAACCATTGACGTACGATGGTTGAAAATGAGCCTACTTTCCACGTGGCTTTTATTTTTATTTGCTAACTTACTCAAAGTTTATTTTTATGAACGGCAACACAAGTTTTTGAGTCGTTATACAATGACGCCAACTTCCACTACCTGAAGTCAGGTCCAAAAGGCAACAGCCTAACTAGAGAAGTCCAGATTTCCAAACCTAGTCACATTTTCTGTCGATCACGATTGATCTAGAGGCATTTCTGAGCAAGCTTTGAGACTTAAGAAGCATCTAAATCAGAGGCCCACAACACCCATTTGGCTTCTCTCAATGTGGAGGAGTAATGGTTCTACTCCAATTAAAACTATTTTTATTCTTCATCCTCGGTGACTCATCTAAAATTAAAACAAGGATGTATAAGTGGGATAAAAGGAAAAAATGTTGCTGGATTTGTAGGCAGGTCAGAATGAAAAAGAATCATCCCAGGAACACACCCAGCTCTGCTCACTGTTCCATAAATCTGATTCACAAACCAACACATCTGGTCAACAGAACCACTGACTACGCCTTTTCCTTTCTTTACCAACAAATCGGTGGGAATGTGCGTGTCTGTGTGCAGGAGAGGTCATCTAGGAGTGTGTTTAAATCCCAAAGCTAACATCCGTAGCAGCTAGATCCCAGCTGATGGTGCAGCAGCTCGCAGTGATGCCATCATAATCCAGAGATAGGAAGTGAGAGAATAAGTGTGTGAATACAGTGCACACACATAAAACACACAGCTGACAAAGACAGAATGTATGTACTTGCTGTCCTTTTGAACACCAAAGTTTTGAACATTCCTCTTTGAACAAGCTCACCACCAGACCAGCTAGAAACAGACAACTTTCGCTGACATAGTTGCTAGCTGGCTGCTAGTTACTAGAACCTGGGGAAAGTATGGCACATTGGGATAATGCCAATTGGAAGGCGGAAGTGGTTCCTTTCATTAGTTTGTTGGTATAGTTAGACAAATATGAACAAAAACTAGATCTGAGAGGATATTTATTCATTACAAAGAAATATGGCAAAATCCAAATCCTCCAGATCTGGTCCAACACATTGCATAGCTTAGCAGCTAGGGAGAGACTTAACTCCCTTATATCATTTTTATCTCTATCTAATAGTTGACATTAGGTTTATTTTCCTAATTTCTTGTAAAACTCACTAATGTATTACAAAATACTTGGAGGTTAGAGATTTTTTTTAAAATGAGCTCTATTATACATAAGAAAGAACCAGTAAAGATATATGAGCTCCTAATAGGGCTGGTTAAAAACCAACTTGGAACACCAAAGAGAATATTTTCCTTTGTGCCCAGAAGGAAATACGTAATATTTAATCTTATCTAACTTATTTACGCATTTGTGCCAGATACTGGTGAGTCTGCAGGAAACTGGGTGTTTCCTACGTTAGGAAATTATTCTGTTTTTATAGGAAAGCATGTTGTTTGAAATGGTTAAAGAATGACTCATTTTAAGATAGTTTAAATGATAACATTTTAAAGTCATGACTAAACAAACATAAGTTTTCACTTTAATTCAGGTTTTAATATGATTTTTCTTTATATAATTTTTTATGACTTGAGAATAACTTACAGTAAATGAAGTTTATTAATAGTCAGAAAATGGACAATATTCCACACAAATCTAAGCTTTTTTTCTCGTTATGCACCACTTAATCTTCCTTGTTTTCTCAGATTGTCAAACACAGCTCCCTATTCCATCACCACTATCCAAAAGACACCAACTGGTCTAATCTCAGCTCTATAAAACAGTCCTCTTCGCAGTTCATCCAGTCTGACATATTATGGAAAAATTTCTGGTTCCTCGTCTTTTGAATTTATAATACTAGGCAAACAAAAGTTTTGATGAAATAGACTGATTAAGTTCTGGGTTATGTGTTAATTATTAATCTGTTCAGCGTGTTAAGTTTGTGACACAATACACAAGACAATGTGTCCAAATTTTAGGAGTATTTTCATTTTGTGAGAACGATAATACTTTATTTTATGCCTACTTTTAAATAGCTGCTGCCCAGTCCCATCAAATCAAAAAACAACAACAACTGATGGTTTCTTATTCCATTTTACCCTGAATGGCATCCAAACTCTTTATGAGCTTCAGTTCAGATAGTGATGTTGGGAAGGTTACAAAGGCAGATCAGGGCGTGTGAGAACACTGAGACCACACCATGAGTTCCAAATAATATGCAGATAAGATTTTTTTGTGGAGGTTTCTGCAGAACTGTAGGTCCTCTGGACGATTACACATTGCGATATTGGGAGCACTTTTTATTTTCTAATATCCTTTTAGCTGCTGGTCTCTTAATCTGTCATATTTGTCTGGCAGAATCCTTCAACTTCAGCATGTCTCTTTTCTGCACATGCATTTATCAGACACAATTTTTTTAAATGCTTACATTTCTGTGGAGAATTAAATGTTTTCATTAACTCATTCTATTTCCTGCTTTCCAGCTTTCAGAGATCATTTTTTTCTTTCCCATATTTATGGAAGCATTGATCTGCTTACTAATTTGGAACAACATGTGATTTTTTTTTTTGCCCATGGTTGGGTTCATTTGACCAACTGATTATAAAAAATGGAATCTTATTTCAGAAATCCAAAAACCCTGAGATAAAATCCAATGCAGATAAACCAAAGTAATCAAGTTTATTCCATTTGCATAATAATTTGGAACACATATAAAGTGGGACATACGTCCTGCACGGATGTTGTTGTATTTCAAAGTTTAACCTAATCTATCTCTGTGATTTGAATTGCATACAAAGCAAACAAGAGGAACAAAAGAAATTACTCACAAGAGATGAATAGATACAATGACACAGTGACATGAACTTTTCAAATACATTTTCAAATTTTTTTGTCCTCTCAGAATAACGGACATTAAACATCAAAGAAGAAACTCTCATTGAGTTTAATTTCTCTTAGTGTGCATTAAGGATTTATTCTGCAGACTAAAGACTCAAGCACACACTTCAATTTTTATCTGTACTTAACATGTTTTATTTAGATAGTTCACCATCTGGTGACCTGTCAGGAGTCTTCATTTGGAGAATAAGTTTTTTAATTCACTTCAAACTACTCTTTATGTGTTTGTGTAATCTTTGCAGTGATTTTCCATTGATTAAAAAAGAACTCACTCTAAATTACACAAAAGTATCCAAACATTTTCAGATTACCTAAACCTGAATCGAAGATACAGTACATTGAACGCACATGATTAAACAATGAGAAGAGTTTGAGCTGCTTGAAGTCGTAGTTCGTTCGTTTTTTGTGACATAGAATTCCCTCTAAATTATTTACCTTACTTGGTGAGGTGTCTAAAGTCATTTCTTGTGCGCTTCTCTTTTGAAGGTTTTCATTTTACTCCTCTTCCAAAACATCCAATGAACTGAAATCAGCAGCCAAACAAGTTCTGCCCAATGAGACGTTAAGTCAATTAAACCAGATTGATGATTTGTTTGGGCCGGGTGTGCTTTACCTTGTCGCCTGGTATAGATAAAAAAAAAAACAGATATTTGGTCAAAGTGTTCACACAATGTCATTGACAATGGTTCTAAAACCAGCGGAATTATGGTCCCCCAAGGACCACAGCGGACAATCTTTATGCTAAACAACCCAGCCTTGCAGTTCAAAATTTTCAAACGAAACATCAAGAAATGAACTCTCCCCTCCTGAAGCATTTGCTATTAAAGTTTAAAACATCTTGATTTAAATTCAGCTTCACAGTAAAATTGTAGAAACAATTCATTTTATGTAGTTCATCTGGTAAAATAGTGGAACCAGAGACATTGATAAGCAAGCTTTAATCTATAATCTCCATTCATGTGTGTAAAGGTTAAAGTAATACAACAGGAAGAAGATCATATTTAAAATCTGATCCTGAGCAGCTCCAGACATCTTCTGGCAGATTTGATCAGCTAAAAAAATTTGGTCTGGTTTGCAAGCGTGCGGTCTGGTTATTGTCATGCTTCACTTTCAGGTAATCAAAGCATGAGCAGGACTAATTGGTAATCAGTGTTGGATGAATTCAGGAGGAATTTCTACATCCGGAATAGCGGCTTTGATTCTACGTAAAAGATATTACATTCTTTACAAAATACCTATTATCCTCTTTGAAAATAATAAGTTTCTTTGTTTTTGGAACGGGTAAATCTTCACATTTGACTTTACTGAGGTCATTTTTTTGTTAGAAATGACAAAAATGTGTTCAAACCCAACCAAACTTAACTTAAAGGAAAACTCCAAACTTTTTATTGACCTAAATTGTGCATCAAGATTACAAACTGTATATATTACATATTGTGAATTTCTTTCAAGTATTTCCCTTTAACAAATGTTCAGGTTTTAAAAAATGAGGATTTAGAGTAAAGTTCCCACAAGGCCTCTTTTCCAGTTAGACCGGAGGTGCCCAATCAGCCAATTGCGGCTGATTCCAAGTTGATCGTCAGGTGTATAGGGAAAAAAATATGACATGAAGTCAGTTCTGTAAACTCAGCGACTCAGTGAGTATCCTGACCCTCTACCCGCTAGAGTCGCAAATTTTTGGAGTTTTTGATGTGAAATCACATTTTTAAGTCTAAAATCACTGAGCAGCGCCTGTTGCTGTTGTGGCTACCCGCCTCCCAAAGCACTGCGTGCCTGCCGAAAAAGTTTCTCTGTGTGTGTCTGTGTGAGAGAAAAGAGAGAGAGGAACTTGTTGGTGTGTGTGAGAGAGAGGAATTTGTCTCTGTATGTGTTTGTGACAGAGAGAGAAATTTGTCTGTGTGTGTGTTTGAAAGAGAGAGAAATGTATCTCTGTCTATGTGTGAGTGTGTTTGAGAAAGAGTAATTTGTCTATGTGTTAGAGAGAGAGAGAGGAATTTGTCCGTCTGTGTTTGGGTTTGAGAGAGTGTGTGTTTGTGACATGATCACTAATTGTGTGTCAACAAAACATGTTGTCAGAGTACCGTAGATTTACTGCACGCTGGAAATGATCTCTGAGGTTTGGAATAGTAACGCCGTACTGGTAGATCTCAGGTTATTTGATATTTGAAAAGTAGATCTTGGAACGAAAAACGGTTGGGCACACCTGAGTTAGGCAGTTGTGGACTTTTTCAAGCATGTCATTTGACGTTTTTCTTGATTGGATGTTTTATTTGATCCTCCTGACACTTGTGAGGTAAATTTGCTGGCTTTGTAGGTGGGCCAGGGTCATTCAGATGGTAGAAATGTCCAAAACAGCACCCGCAGTCTCTCCCAACCTTGTGTATGAACGAAAAGTGACCCCAGATGAGGTCACTGTGAAGACTTGTTCATTAGACCCGTAACGCCCGTTCTCACATGGACGATTCATTATACATCTGGTTTCTTCTAACACAGTCTGATATATAAATATATTTCCAGTATCAAAGAATTCTCTCTGGACTGGAAGGCGAGACGGGTCAGGCTTACTAGGCTATGACGCACACTCTTTCAGAGAAATACAGGAGGTTCTGGCGGTAATTCAGAAGCTCCTGTCTGTGAGAATGATGAGATTTAAAATGTGAAGGCTTGCTGTTACCATCTAGTGGATGATGAAGATGCTGCAGAAAAATGAAAATTCTTTCCGACCATCAATCTTTGCTTTGTCTGTAACTCGTCTGGCGTCAGCAGAGGAACACAAACTTCTTAAGGCAGTAGAAATACTTAAAAATAGAAATAAAAAAAGGAGTAGCCTCTGGAGCCAATGTTTTTTTTGTCTCAGTCCTTTTGTAGATTAAAGCAACAAAATCTGGGCTTTGGCCTTTAAAGTATTCCTGCAAAAGTTTAAGATGTCCAATATCGAAGGCCGAGGATACCCAATAAATTTTCTCTTCATTGATGATCACCAAGGTATGTTTTCTTTTCTCCCTCCAACAAAACAGCCGAGCTAAAAAGCAAAGCTCTTGATTTTACCAGTTGATCTACATTCTGAACTGCAACAACTCAGGTTCAAGAGTGACCGGTTCAGAATAGAGCTACTGCTACACCGTTTGGAGAGGAGCCAGATGGGGTAGTTCAGAAAATCAGGTTAGGATTCCACACTGCTGAGGTTTTTTCAGACAAATTGCTCTGGAGTAAAATGCAGTGCTATCTCCAAGAATCGATAAGAAAGTCTACATCTCATGATTAATATGGGAATGCCTTGGAACCTTTGATGAAGGTGCTGGAAAATGAGGCTGGAAGGAGGGAAGTCTGGGTCTCCTGCTGATAAACACTACAACCAGACTCAGATGGGGGGAAGAAGACAACTAACTACTAGAGGTTTTTTGGTAAAGGTAATAGCAAAATATTATGGAAATTGTAATATTAAAATGACGCTCACAAAAAGAAAATGGAACCACTTTGGTTTAGAAGGAAAAATTAAAACAGTAAATTTGTAAAGAACTCCACACAATGATGGCTGGTGATGTCCACATTTATTTTTTTCATATTAAAAACATTTTTTTAGACAATCAAAATATAAATACATCTCCCTTTCATCTTGACACGCAGATTGGATCACACACCCGCCAATGCGCACACAAACACACACACACTCACAACCCTCCCCCATGATTTAGACATTAACAAGTGCAACAACAAACCGACAACTGGAGCATCTGGATGTGTTGAGACCAAAGTCCACCAATCAGACTCAAACACAGAGAGCAGATTTTTTTTTTAAACACAACCTGGAATTTTTTTCATAGACCTGACCTGAAGGGGCATCACAAGTCCAAAGCGACATTCAGGAGGAAATCCTTTTAAACCGAAGTGAGAGGTTCTACTGGGAAGTTTCACCAGCGTCCTTCAGGATTACTGAACAAAGATTTCTGACCTGATTGGACATCTTACTGAGTAAATATCTACAATTAACAGATGAAAACCCTTTTAATTGTCCAAACTAAAAGAAAACGGCACACTGGGAAGTCAATTATGTTTGTATGGCCCAATATCTGTGTCACTTAGTTTCCAACGGGAATCCACGTCCAAGTAATTCCCAGCTTCATGTTTTGATTTTATATTTTTTTGTAACTAATAATTATATTTATGCATAGGATGTGAAATATATAGAAGCAGATGGACATCCGCACATGTTAAAATCTGTTCAAATGTACGGCAGATTCTGACTTTATGCAATCATCCACACACTCCACCACCTTCATAAATAGTTTGTGTAGAAGACGGCGTATGCACAAATTTGGGTGTAAGGTCGCTTTATAAATGAGGTCCATGATATCTATCTAATATTGAATTAAAACCCAAATAGCAGAAACATCTGAGTCACCAGCTGATTCACCGTTCCGTCGTCTTCCGCTTATCCGTGGCCAGGTTGCAGGGGCAGCAGCCTGTCACCCTGGCTGCATCCTCCAGCTCACCCGGAGAGATCCCGAGTTGTTCCCCGGCCAGCTGTGAGACATAGTCTCTCCAGCGGGTCCGAGGTCTGCCTCTTGGTCTTCTCCCAGTGGGATGTGCCCAACAAAACTCACCAGAGAGGCTTTTCAGTGTAAAAAAATGTACCGTTCCAGTAAAAAAAAAATCAACACTGTGAAGTTGTGGATCAGCCTTTTGGCTGCTTTGTTATTTGAAGAAAAGAACTTAGGGGCTCATAGGAGGTTACTTGTTTCAAATCTGATATTATTTGAAAGCCACTAACTTACCATGAAGATTATCGTTTCATTAAATCAGATAAAAGAAAATAAAACTAAACTAAAAAACTACTTCTCAATTGCTGAAAAATTTTCCATCTTTGATTCAGCTGATTCACACACACTGAAGATGGAAATAAAAATCTAATAAACTCTTGTTTTTGCGGTGAAGGACAATTGCAAGGAAGCTGCAGGGAAGGCAGACGTGTAAGCAACTCTGGACAGAAACAGGAAGAAGAAAAACAGCAAGTGACAACAGAGGGGAAAAAAAAAACATCTGTCTTAAAACCAAGCAGCTGTGATGGGATAAAATATTCTGATTCAGAATGTTATTTCTTTTTGGCATCATTTTCAGCCTGTTTTATATTTCTCTTTGCAAATTCATAAAAGTCATAACAATTTACAACTTTTGTTGTAAAGTAGCTCATATACATCAGAACAAATCCTGTTTCTTTGTGTACGCAGCTTTACTTCTTTAGTCTGATAGATTGTTGGAAAATGAATTCAAAACCAACTCCTGAAACAAATAAATAGAGGAGTGTAGTGGGAAAACGACAAGAACCTGATGAAGTCTGGGGTTTTTAGCAACCTTCGGCCAGATTGAATCTATTTCTTCTCTTTTCTTCCACGTGTGGATCAAAGTGATGACTGTTTATGGCACAAAGTGACAAAATGTTAAGATGTTCAAAAACTATCAAAGGTGCTCCAAAAGAAGTAGAAAATAGTACCAGAATAGTTGTTAAAATCCTGAGGAAACATCCTCCTGTAGGTGAAGTCAGTAAACCGAGTGATACTGCGTTCCAGTGCATCTGTGTCACAACCTTTTGGATAAGCTGTAATCAAATGTGATGGCCATGCCGTTTCTCTGAACCTCACATCATTCCTGATTATCCACATAAACCTGGAGTTCTCATTCCAGAAGGGTGTGAGGTCCTCTTCTCTGCCTTAGAGGATCTTTTAGAGTCTGATTCTGTTCTCCTGTTTGGCTTCACATTAGACATTAGAGAGGAAATTTCCACTAGCGTCCAGTAGTTTTTCATCAGAGCTGCACGGGAAGAGGACCGAGAAACTTCAAAGCTGGATCATGAGAAACATCTTCCTCCCGCAGAATTTCCCTCTCAGTCAAATTCAGACAGAAAGATGGAGAACTTCTTGTCTTCCAGCACGTGTTCATCTATTCTCTGTGTTTTGATCTGTGTTGCACCCTGGAGGACATCGGGGCACGCTGTTACGAAGCCTTACCTAGCTCTATCTTCTTCTGGATGGCCCGTGCTGAGTGGTAGATAAGCGAGTCGATCAGGCCGGCCACTGGAGTGTTTGAGACACAGACACATGAGTTCTTTATATGTGAATCAACATTTAAAAATCACACAGAAAAAAGACATCTCCAAAAGATTTAACCAGTGAAAGAAAAGACACAAACCTGTAAATACACCTCCAATAATAGCACACACTCCTGTTAGGAAGTGTGTGAAGGATCTGTGAGAAAAACAACAGATTATTTAGTTATATTTTTAATGATATGTGAGCCTCAGATTCACTGACTGGTTTAAAGTCACACTTATTTTTCCACAGAAGTTTTTGTTAATGAATGAAGTCAGTCAATTTCTTAAATTTGATTTATTATTAAATGCAAGTTGATCAAATAAAATACCATTTAGCACATTCTAGTTGACTATGTGAGTGAGTGGTCAGGATTACCTGTGTTTTTCAGTGAATTTAACCATCATCGGTGACAACTCGTATAGTACAAACACTCCTGGAAGCCCCTGGTCTCCTATTAATCCATTTGCAATTTTCTCATGTCTGGTGACTGAGAACTGGTTTGTTTTTAACACCTTTACAAGAAAACAAATGCAACATAGAGACTTTGAGCGTTGTTGTGTAATGAGGAAAACATATATATATTTTAGAGAACTTTGGCTGCAGAAATCAAATTATTATTTTTAAAATAAACTTCTTGTTAGACTTACCTCGCCGTCCGTTTTCACGTATACAGTCGGAACAATTTTCACAAAATACTGGTACATCATTGAAGCTGTGAAGAGAAATGTTTTGTTAAGCTGTGATATTCAGGTAAACGCATTTAAAACTTGTACATAAAATTATATATCAAAATGTTAACAAATTCTTGATAGTAAAAAAATAATGTATTTTAAACATTTCAATCAAAAACTGTTTAGATTAAATCTAAATGTGCTGTGGGGTTCATAGATCTGACTTGACTGTGACAGACTAGTGACCTGTCTGGGTGTACCCTGCCTCTCGCCTTGAATCAGCCCCGCGACCTAGTCAGGGAATCAGTGGTTCATAAGATGAATGAATGCTCAGAACATAGATGAGAAAACCTTAGAATTGATAATAAATTAACACAAAATAGGAAAATTGTGTTTATGCGATTATCTTCTTAACCACAGTGTGGCGCTGTTCTATTCTAGTAGCAGATAAATGGCTCTCTTTATTTGCTTCTCCTCAAGTATTAACTTCCGGTTATGGAAGTCAGCCCAAAAGACATTTAAACACGACTGATTTGAGAAATACAGGTTGATTTCCGAACAAAGAGCCATATTATAGTCTAAATAATTCAAGGTAAGATTAACTTCGTACGAATTAAATCTAACTTACATAGAAAGAACACAAAGTGTTTTAAAACGTGCCGTCTGTGGTTTAGTCAAGGCCAAAGTGATGTTAGCCAGGTTAGCATGCTAAGCTACTACAACATCTAATCTTTTTTAAAAAAAATCATTTTATACTTATTGTCTTTTTTTTAAGTCAGCAAACAAATTGAGCAATTTGATTGCGGAACAGAAAAAAAGCCACATTCTTGATCAAATAGTTAGCATTAGCTTATGTTTTACAGATGCCCTCCTAACTAGCAAAACCGAAGATGCACACTTATGTTACTCAGAAATTAAGAATGAAGAAAAATTGTTCTGATGCTTGATTTCTGTAAGAAAAAAAATCATGAGAAAACCATGCCTGAGATCCAGCTTAGGCATGGTGTTAGGCCTTTTGTTATCTCTATTTTAAATGTGGACTTTGATATTGTAAAACTCTTTGATTTTTTTTAGAACTCAAATAGGGCCCAACCCGAGACCAGGTGGAGAACTACAGTAAACTTGTAAACTATAAATTTTATGTACTTGGTCTATATTTTTCTTTCCAGATGCCTGTAGCAGTTGGTCCATATGGCCAGACCCAGCCAACCTGCTTTGATCGGGTTAAGATGGGCTTCATGATGGGGTTTGCAGTAGGAATGGCTGCTGGTGCCATGTTTGGCACGTTCTCCTGTCTCAGGTACCTCTGAACCAGATTTGTACCTAGACTATTGTTAATTGGAAACTAGTTAAAAAAAATATATATACTAAAATAACCATGGTCTTGTTCACGAGTGAGGAAAGGATGGAGCGGGAGATAGACAGATGGATCGGTGCAGCTTCCGCAATAATTAGGATGATACATCGGTCCATCGTGAGAAAGAGCTGAGCCGAAAAGCAAAGCTCTTGATTTACCAGTCGATTTACGTTCCCACTTTAACCTATGGTCACCAGCCATGGTTGATGACCAAAAAGAACGAGATCACGGATACAAGCAACCGAAATGAGCTTCTTCACAGAGTAGCTGGGCTCCCACTTAGCCATGTGGGAAGAGCTTCTAGTAGAGCCATTGCTCCTCCAGGTCAAGGGGAAACAGATGGGGTTATTCAGACATCTGGTTAGGATGCCTTCTGAACGCCTCGTTGGTGTGGGATCAGAGGGGGTGTGGGCCTGTCTAATGTCACGTGTGGAGAGAGTGAAAAAACAGTTTGTCATTGTATTGTTCTGTATTATATTTACTTTATTAAATGGATTAATGTGTTGTGATGAGTGGGTGGGAGGGAGTTTGGAGTTAGTAAAAGCATTTGCTTCGTTCATCCCCTTTTCAAACTTTGCACTCACTGTACTGTTATGTTGATATGTGCAATTTTGAAAAAATATATGAATATATTTTTTCATTTTAACTTTAAAAAAAAACAGTATTGTAAATTACAGAGTTCTATTCAACTGAAAAGATTTTTCTTTTTTGTTTAGGATTGGTATGCGTGGGAGAGAACTAATGGGAGGTGTCGGGAAAACCATGATGCAGAGTGGAGGGACATTTGGGACCTTCATGGCCATCGGTATGGGCATCCGTTGCTGAGAGCAACCATTCACATTCTCCTGCATCTGTACTACCATGGGACTTTCCAACCAAATACATCCTCTGTTATTTGTTTGTCCAGTGATGTCCTGACCTACAATTTAGTTTTGTCAATAAAAGTTCACATTTATCAAATGGGTTCAAGAGAGTGAGTGTTTGACTTTGTGATGGAAGCTCATACTGAAACAAAATGACACTACTGCAAAACCTCTGTATGATTTCTGTATTTTGACAACCATTGCTACACTGCTTGGATTCAGTTATTTCAAATAACATAAACCATCAGTTCCTAGCTTAAATAAATTGATTAGTTAATACTAAAAATTGTATGTCCTGTGAATTCTTTAAGGAGAAAAAAAACCTTCAAATAACAGTTTGTTGTGTGGATAAAAGCTACCAGATGTTTATCATTTAGCTGGCCATAAAACCTTAAAAATCTCATTTATGAAATAAAGTGTAAAACTCTGATATCTGTATATCATTACCCACAACAAAACTTCAGTTTTATTGTCTTCCTTAAGCTTGCTTGTCAACAAGTTTTAAATAGTTGATTTTACTCATACTGACCTTGTGGTGCAGTGACATCTGTACCGTCGAGTGGATTAACAATCCCAGGGTAATCTTTACCAAACGACAGGTGCTTGATCAAGTGGGTCATGTTTATCTGTCGGGACAAAGTTAACAGGTTTGAGATGGGTGTTAGAAGTTACAAGGATTAATAGGTTTTATTTGAACTAACATGTAATTTTAACAGAAAAAAAAACTTCAAATACTTATTCAAAACGTTTTAATTGTGTTTTTAAAGAACAAAGCTAGCAAAGCAAAACTATTTTATATCATTTTAAACTCAACATAATGCTTAAACTTCTAAATGATCACTTGTTTTACTCACATTGTCCAAGCCGAAACTCTGTAGATCATGTACTGTGAAAAGAAAATATTTAAACTTATTTTATTGTACCGAAAAAGAGAATCAAATAAAAAGAAAAATCTACTTTTCAAGTTGCTGAATAATCAAAGTTGAGGTTGGCAAGTGTGACGGCTTTTTTTTTAATGTATTTTTGATATCTACCTTGAAAAGAATGAGCATGCTGCTGAACTGTTATTCATGCAGTTTCCTCAGTGATAAAGTGTGTGTTTGGACGTGTGGGAAGCTAGTTCTAGTTTTACACAAAGTAACGTGTCCATTTTTAATAGAAACTTGATCAAAAATATAAATTTTTTTTATGGATTCTGACCAACTTTATTTTAAAACTGGAACAAGCGTGACAGGTGTAATGTCACAGTAACTACCACACTGGTGTGAAAATGAAAACTTTTTGCTTGTTAACCATTGAGTTGGAGACAAAAAAATAAATGAGGTGTAGATGAACTTGACAAATAGACTTAAAGCTCATTTCTGTTGAACAAAACGGCTCTCAAACAATAGAAGCAGTTCTAGCTCCACCGGTCTGGTGAGTTCATGCATGCATTAGATCTTTAAACAAACTTAAGGTGTCCAACACTCAACTTTGGTGTGTTTAAATTAGCATAAAAACAGTTTAAAGTGTGATGTGTTTCCCACTAATGATTTTTATCAAAATTTCATAAATACTGATTGATGCTTCCATCTCCTAATAAACCTATACAGTTGCATCAGTGCCTTCACACGCTGAAAAATAATCCAACCAATACTTCAATTTATACACAAAACTGTCTGTGGGGAGAAAAAAGAAATCCGCAAAGAAAGAGTGACTTACTTTCCACAGTGTGCACTGCAGAAAGAAGAGAGAAGAGTCACAAGGATGGTGCAAAAAATAAAACAACAAACCGCAACTTTAGTATGTGAGAAGGTTTCCAGAAAAGCCTGGACAGCTTGGACTAAATCTTCATTGGTTCTATCTGAATGCAATTATATTTTGAACCCTTTAAAAAGATGAATAATAGTACATCTTCTTCTGGCAGAGTAATGATGCAGCCCCAAACACATAAGGGGTTAACACACTGAGGTCACCACAGACTGGGAAGGATGTGGGAGGAATTAATGTGGATTAGGCTGCTTTCTTTCCAATCACAACCTTATGAATCCTCAAGTGATTCTTATCTCTTGTTTCTGCAACTAAACATTTCAATTTATGTACAAAAAAGAGGAAGTAATTAAGAACCACTCAGGTAGGAAACTAAAACAAACAGTTTAACCCACCAAATATCTTTAGTTTATTTACAGAATCAATATTTGAGTGAGATACGAAGAAGTCATTTAGAAGGTCTTCAACTGGCAAAGTTTAGGAAACATGGATTTGGTGGTTGGTTGGATTTAATTTCCTACTCTGAGACATCGCAGAGAAACAGTGGGCTTATTTAAACCACAGAATTGAGACAATAACGAGGAGAGCACACAAGAAATAACATCAAGTGAAAAGGAACAAATAGACAGAAACAGTAGGTGTGGAACAAAAAAATGTGTAGTCTGCTGTTTTATCTGGTTGTCTGGACACAGTATTTCTCTATTGTGGCATAGTATAACATAAATGAAAACAGGTTTTGTCCTCTGCAGTGCTGCTTTGGGAAAATCAATGTATTTCATGTGTATGTTTATACTCATATGATGCACAGCTACCATGTTGGAGAAGGATGAAGAAATGTTTTAAATCCTAAATCCCACATAAAATAAAAAAAGCATATTATTCAAGAATTAAATATCTTTATAAATATCTGCATTTAGAAAATTTTTTTGGCAATCCATCTTGTTCTTTTTTACAGGTATCACCAGAACCATTACATTAGTCATTCTATGATATTTTCTATTCATAGTATCTCATCTTTTGATATTTTTAAAATTTTTTAAAAAAGTTTATTTTCCTTAATTAAGTGCGATTTTGCAAGAACATCGTGTTCAACTGAAACGATAAAAAATAATCTTCTATTAAAACATTTTTTAAAAAAATTAGTCTTTACAACCTTTTTCTACAGAAAGACAAAAAAATTCTACAAATTGCTAATTTTTTTTTTTTTTTATAAAATTTTATTTTCAACTGTCCTAGATTTCAATTTAAACTTTTCCCTCTAAATTCTTTACAAAACTTTTCACTAGTTGTCTTTTTAAAACAGTGGAAAATTAAGGTCAATCCAAAACTAACTTGTTTTTTTTTAGGCTTGCCGTTTTTAATCGGTGTTAAAGGGAGTCATTTGTTTTATTTTCATCTTGATGAAGAGAAACTAAATGAGAAATATAATTAATATTTATGTTGAGGAAAAGTGCCAGAATTACATTTGAAATACGTATTATTTGGAGTAGACGAATAAGAGATGAATAAATAAACTAAAAAATCAGACTAGTGAACATGTAATATATTAATGTATACACTCAAACTTCTTTAAACATCCTTTAATTTTAAGATCAGTTAGTCTTAATCAAATGTCATTGATTTATTAGGTTTTGTGCAATTGAGTTCAAAATGGCATTTTTTTTAATGAACCAACAAACAAGAAAATGATCCAAGAGCATTTCTTTGATGAAGAAACGTTAATATAATCTGCATCAAAATGCTCAAATGACCACGTTTCCATTTAATTGTCATTAGTGAATCATGATAACTTTTCACCAGACTCAAGTGTCATCGGTATAAGCATGTAAAACATTTTAAAAGGTATTAAAAATCTTTGATTGAGCATGCATAACCAGAGTTTCAAGTGACTCGGCTTACCGTGAACGTGAGACTGCTGAAAACTTTTTCCAGGAGCAAAGTGGAAATTTCCCGCCACCTAAAGCATAAAGAGTCATGAACAAATAATTAGTATTAACTAACAATATCATTGGACAACTTGAAAAAAACAAAAAAAATCCAAATAGTTTCATTTTAAAGAAACTCCAGTGAAGTATCAGAATGGTCATCAAGTTTGAATTTTTTGCCAAAAGTGGCAGCTTTAAACTCAATGACTCGCCTCTGGTAGACATAACTTTACTAAATAAAAGTAAGTGATTTAAAAAGTCTACAGATTTTTTCTCAGTGTTTACTTGCATAGTGAACAAGTTAAATACTTTTAAAATGTAACATCTTTGGGTTCTGCATAAAATACTGGTTCATCCCAATTACATATAAAGTGAATCCTTCTAAACCAAATCATTTTAGGTTGGTCATATCCAGAGGTCAATTGTGCATACAGGTTCATTGCCGGTTACCTTGTTGACCTCCAGGAATCCGTAAACCTGGCAACCCTCGTTCTTCTGCTCCTGCATCTTCTGACTGAACCCCTCCCTCTTACACTGATCAATGCTGTCTGCATTTTTAAAAGCCCAGCCTCGCCGGCGGTATGCTTCCCGCACGTCGTCACAGGTGTTACAGCATCTGCACAGGGAACATAGACGAGATAATGTTGTTAAAAAAAAAAAAAAAAAAAAGACAAATCTAAGGGGTTTACTAAAATCTTACTTTTGATCATCAGTTTCTGCTCCGTAGCAACTCTCGCATCTGTCTGGGTCCAGTGTTGAGGGGTCAAATACTTTGCCGTCATCAGCTTTACCAAGTTCTGATAAAAAAAAAAAAAAAAAAAAAAGACATTTAGCAACACAAATATATTTAAAAAGTTCAACTTTCCTTGTTAAGAATAAATTAAATACTTATTTTTTATTTTTACATTAAAAATAGATCATATTGAAGGTTTTTTTGGAGCATTTAAAAATCAATTACTAATAGACAATGAGATACAAGCAGTCTTTGGTCTAAGAAAATGCCAAATTAATTTTTGTGGAGGAAGGAATGCAAAAATGACAACGTTTCTGGTTTTTCTGCAATACCGTGTTTTTCTGCTTCCAGGGTAACTGGTTTCAAGTCTTTGTCCAGTCTTCGTTTAAATAGGTTATGTTCAACATCCAGCTGCTGCTCACCAGCCACATCCATCGCATCTATACTAAGATCTGTAAAAAAAAAAAAAAAAAAAAGAAGGGATGTTTTTTTTTTCCTACAACTTAGATCTAGACAGTGTTTTGGTCTCTTCTTTTTGTGAAGGCAGAGCAGTAAAAGAACTTACATGCACAGGGCATGTGAGGAAATATCACATCTATGTTGATTTTCAGTTTGTCTCCTCGTGAAGTGTCTACATACAGCTCTGGATGGACCTGTCGGACACAATTAGAGACAAATCATAAAACATATGAAATATATATATAATATGTGTGTTTAATTTTATATTTAATATACATAACAAATTAATGTGTTCATGTTATTGTGTTAATAGAATTTAATAAAGTATCTGGGGGAAAGAAATCCAAGTCTTGTTTGTTGCAAAAAAATACTAAATTGAGTGAAAAGTAAAAACTGAGCTTGTTGAAGATATGAATTTTTAACTACCAGTAGATACAGGACTGAAAGGATAAAGAGATTTAGTCAACAACTAGTAGCAGCTTTATCAAGAATAGAAAACTGTTTTAAGTCTGTGTCATAGTGTTTAGAATAAAATCCTCTGACTATGTAAGTGGATCAGCCTGCACATGTCAGATCAGAAAGTAAACAGTGGTTTCAGAAGAAAAGCTTCTTGTGTTTGTCTTTGTAATAAGTGTCAAGATTATTAAGTCCCATAATCTGAGGTGGACGATAGATCAGCTGGTTGAACGTACCTCTTTAGTAAGATAATACTGCAGCTCTGAGACAAACAGGATTAACATGATGATACCACTGATGATCGTCACTGTAGAGAGATGGAAGATGATGGGATGTTAGATGACACAACAGCTTCTAACGAAACAGTTTGTTTGAGCAGCATAAACACAGTCATTTATAAACATCACAAATGATACCAGGATTTACTCTTTTGTTTGTCTCATGTTTCAAACTTTTACAACTATACTGAATACTTATCCAACATAATTAAGGCTGAAATAAAACAGGAAATGTGACTATTTCTGAAAGAAAAACAGCACATCATTAAAATTTCAGGTGTTTTCATTTCATCTTCTGAACCACTAGAAGATGTTGCGGGAGTGCCGCAGCATAACCCGGCTGATTTCAGGCAAGAGGAAGGGTAAATCGAGTAGACGTCAAGTTAAAAAGATAGATTTTCAGCCTCTTCTTAAAAACATAAACAGACTGCGGCCCTGAGGTTCTCTGGCAGGCTGTCCCACAGATAAGGAGCATAATTCAGGAACGATGTCTCAGCACGAGTTTTTACTTCTTCTTTCGGCATTTCCCTTCAGGGGTTGCACATCACACCTGATACTTTTCTCCACCCGTTCCAGCCTGCCTGCACACGCTTCTTCACCACGAGTTTTTACAACATTTGGAATTACTAAAGACCTATAGCAAAGGACTTCAGGGTCTGTGAGGGGTTGTATGTCACAAGGAGGTCAGATAAATAAAAAGCCCCAAGACGATTAAACCATTTAAATAGCCTTTAAAAATCTTTCATTTTGATAAAATATCTATTTGTTCAATAGATTTTTCAATACTTTTAAGTACTTAGGATCAACAGTCCAGAGCAATGGAGAGTGTGGAAAAGAGGTGAAGAAGCGTGTTCAAGCAGGCTGGAACGGGTGGAGAAAAGTATCAGGTATGATGTGTGATAGAAGAGTTTCAGCTAAAATGAAAGGAAAAGTGTACAAAACCGTGGTGAGACCGGCCATGCTGTTTGGTCTAGAGACAGTGCCACTAAGGAAAAGACAGGAAGCAGAGATGGAGGTAGCAGAGATGAAGATGCTGAGGATCTCTCTGGGAGTGACCAGGATGGACAGAATCCGAATTCCTCTGTATCAGAGGAACAGCACATGTTAGAGGTTTTGGGGATAAAGTCAGAGAGGCAAGACTGAGATAGTTTGGACATGTACAGAGAAGAGAGACCGAGTACATTGGCAGAAGGATGCTGGAATTGGAACCACCAGGAGAGAGGCCTACAGGAAGACCACAGGGAAAGTTCATGAATACAGTGAAGGAAGACATGAATATAGTTGGTGTGACCAAAGAAGATGCAGCAGATAGGGTTAGATAAGAGAAACTGACTTGCTGTGGCGACCCCTGAAGGGAAATGTCGAAAGAAGAAGATCTCTATTTGTTCAATAATCGCTTTCTGCTTATTTAGAAAAACACAATTATGTATAAATCCCCAACAATTGATATAATTTTTGTATTATTCTGTAAACTAGATCCCAGAACTTTATACTCAAGACTAAAAATCACAAAGGACATTTTCTTTTGGGTAAATTCCTGTAATTAATTGTAATAAGTTCACTGTAACATTAAATAATACATATTTAATTTCAACAGACTAGAGTTTAAAATAAAATAATACAGTTTAATAAGAGCTTAATAATCGCACTTATGTAGATTTTTTTTTTTTATTCTACTTTATTATTCATACCATCATCAGTCTAAAAATAGTCTACCCTCAGGATCCAGGTTGAGTAGTCTTGGAAACAGATCGCGATATAAGACTGTAAAATTTGACTCTAAATTGTCAATAGTCCAAAAGAAATCGCGTTAAATCGCCTTACAGTTAGCAACACAACTAGCATTATGTGTGTCTGTGTGTGAATGGTGTTTGATAAATTACAGCTTCATTACCTGTCGCTCCTCCCCACGTCTTCACACGGAAATCTTCCAGAGTTTTAGGATAAGCGTCGAACTGCTTTAATTTGTTCAAGGTGTCCATTTTTTATTTCAAACAAAACCCCACTGATTGGAGTTAAATGTTATAGATTCTTGTGTTCCACACACCGGAGAAAAGATTTCATTTCCGGGTCATGTGTGACGGGAATGAGCCAATCAGCGACAGCCACGTAATTTTTCGCTTATCTTCTCTTCCTGTTTCTGTCTGTTTTCTCACGTTAAAAAGTCTAAACATCGGTTAAAAAAATGAGCGACTGAACCTTGAACTATGTTGTAAAATCCATAGTGAAAAATAAATTGATTAAGTTTTATGTACTTTGCAGTCACTAGTTCTAAAATATGATATCAGAAAGTACAGTGTGTTAGAAATATTTTTCAAAATTGATGGAAATATTTTTTGTAGATTGACTAACTTGCTTTGCATATTATTGTATCTGACCATAATTAAAAATGACTTTTGATGTTATTTTAATTAAAGCATTGTAACCACTAACGATAATAATGTAACCACCATTGATGGCATTGATGATAGCATCAATGACGAAGTCATTTACCCTCATCGATGACAAATTCAATGACCTCAGGAAGGACAGCATGACAACGAATATCGATGATGAGGTCACCGACGAGTCATCGATGGGGTCCTCGATGAGTCACCGGTGAGTTCACCGATGAGTCATCGATTAGGTGATCGGTGAGGTCACCGGTGAGTCATCGATGAGGTCACCGGTGAGTCATCGATGAGTCATTGATGAGGTCAGCGGTGACTCACCGGTGAGGTCACCGATGTGTTCACCGATGAGGTCACCGATGTGTTCACCGGTGAGGTCACCGATGTGTTCACCGATGTGGTCACCGAATATGTAACCGATGATGTCACAGATCATGTCACGTATCAGGGCTCACGCCAACCGTCCGCCACGTTCCCAAATGCGAATTTTATTTTAGTGTGGCTTATTAAAATTCTGCAAAATTAGCTACTCTGCCAGTCTGTGGGAAATCTGTTTTTAGATGAATCAACAGATCGTAATTTCGACTGTGATTAAGATTGGAATCTCATTGGAATGACTCATCGATGACCTCACCTATGATGAGGTCACCGATGATGTCACCGATTATGTCTCTGATTATGTAACCAATGAGGTAACAGATTATGTCGGTGATCAACGCTCACGCCTACCGTTCGCCCCGTTCGCAAATGCGAATTTTATTTTGTGAATCCGGGTTGCCTATTGGTGGTAATATGCGAGTACTCAGGGCCTCTAGTCGCTAGAGTCGCCAAAATTTGCGACATTTTTTTTGAGCGTCAATCTAGCGGCGTTTTTAAATGTTAATGGAGATTTTCGGAGTCTGTGACGTGGAAGCAAGTTTTTAACTCTAATCAATAACCAGCCCCTGGTGCTGCTGTGGCCACTAGCCCTCCCAAAGCGCTGCGTGCACGCAGAAAATGTGTATGCAACGCGTTATGACACAGAGCATATCATAACTGAATGTGTGGCTAAAGAAAATTCAATGTGGTTAGTAAAAACGAAACTGGATTAGCCACGGTGGCTAATGATTTTTCAACGTTAGAGTAAACACAGCCGATGACGTCACCGATGATGATTAATCGATGACTAATGGACTAATCATCGATGAGGTCACCGATGATGTTATCATTGATTTTTCTTTTGTCTATATCTATATGACATGTACATAGATATACGGTATGTTTATATTGTGTTATTATGTACATTTATATATATTTATATTTACTTACTATTTTTTTTTCATGATTACAGTGCTGCTGCAACACACACACATATTTCCTACGTGTTTGATCAATCAAGTACTTCTGATTTTGATAACAGCCAGTGTAATGAAGTTATGTTGGATAATTTATAAATGTGTCGATTCTGAGTTAAATAAATCAATATACCCGTGGAGGTATACTAGTTCAGATCATATTAAACCAGCAAATATAAACTATTATATTACAGTAGGAGCTTCATCTGATGCATTAATGTACCACTCAATATATGAAACCTAGGATAATAATAAATGAGTAAATATAAACTTGTGTTTTCTAGCATTCTATCACAGTACAACCATGTCTGATAAAACATATTTATCTGTGGAGTTAGGTTATCGTCTGGATCGGTAAGAACAACATACTAAAGAGGAAAGTAATAAAGTTGCCATTAAAATTATTTATTGTTATTAAATAATAGTAGTCATTTCTTAAGCAGAATAAAGTTTAGACAAAGTTCCTTCCATTCATTAGGCTCTATCGCTTTATTGATCTATTTATCTTATTGCACATCTCGACAGTTAAACCCATAAAATCCTTATCTCGCAATCGGTTGCTGATCTTGACGAGGTCTCACATCTCGGTAAACTGAGCTGTCGATTTATGTTAGACCAAGAACTATTTGCCAAAGACGAGGTTAAAAAAGTATCCAAAAAAAAACTGATCTAATGTAATGTAGTAATTTCTTAAGTGGAATAGAGTTTAAACAAAGTTCTTTCCACTCTTTATAATTATTTATTTTGCTGTTGAAAATTGTACATCTTGACAGTTAAACCTATAGATTCTGGTTTTATATTCATTCATTACATTCATTTAGTCTGTGTGGTGTTCACAGAACAGTGGCATTTTGTCAGGTCACCCTCACATCTCACGATGGGTTGCAGATCTCGACGAGACGTCACTTTTAGGAAGTCTGATTCGATGTAACCAACTGTGATAGGCTCTGGTACTCCCCGTGACGTGACAGGGATGAGTGGTTCAGAAGATGAATTAAATCAGGTAAATTAATTACTTTTGAACCAAACTTTGATATAATTACCTGAAAAACGCCTTTTTTTCCTCAGTTTTTTTATTTTTTTATTTTACTAAATGGGGGTATGTTTAGAACCGTTAAAAATCCCAGTCGTGTTCAACAGGATTATGTTATATTACGATATGGGATTAAACATATTGAATAGCTTGTTATTTTGTGCTCATATTTGAATAGAGTAATTTAAAATAAAAGATGTATTTAATTTTTTATTAATCCTTAAATATTCATATCACAGAGTGACTCTCATCAGTAACCCCTAGATTTTCCACGGTTATATTCTAACGGCAACTCAAAGAGAAATCATTTAAAAAAAGACACAAGAGCAACTGATAAAACTTTAATATCAATCAGGAAAAGGACAGGTGACAGGTAAATAAATGAAGTCTTTTATTTACATCCTTGTCTTTGTTCCTGTTTGTTTGATTGGTGAGCAGAGGCAAACTTTGGTTCAACTCTCTTGTCCTGCTTGTGACCTGCGACCTCACAACTGACCCTGAGGTCTGCAACGGTGGTTTGAACAAAATGCAGTTGAGTCTCTCTGAGCGAACGCCTCAGTTTGGCTCGCCGGTTCTGAAACCAGATCTGAAAGAAAAAAAAAAAAGATTATACTTCATATTAATATGAATGAAAACAAAAGACATTATGAATTGATACAAAAACATTTCCAAGAATGATAATAATAAACCTATTTAGATGCACAGTGATTTAACTATAAATTTAGATTAAAACTAAATACAGCACCATTGATTCATTTGCTAAAACAATGCAGTTTGACATAAAAAATAAAATCTTTTTTTCTGAACACATGCCCCCATGGAGAAGCCTATCATCTAAATCATATCAATTTAAAAATAAATACTGTATGCCCACATTAATACTGGTAGTCACACATTTATAATTACTGGTTTTGAATCAATTCCACATCACTTTATCTCTATTGATTTTTTATTTTATTTGCTAAAATTAGCTTCTCTAGCCCCTTTTCACATGATCTTTTGATTTGTCTTCTGAACAGCTTATCCCTAACACGATCATATGGGGTGCTGGAGCCTATCCCAGCAGATTTCAGGCATGAAGCAGGATAAACTTCGAACAAGTCACCAGTCTGTAATGAGCCACACACAAAAGACTACCATCCACACACATTTATTCCTATGGGGCAATTTTGTATTAGCGAATCTAGCTCATAAGCATGTTTATTGGAGAGTAGGAGAAAACTAGAGTACCAGGAGAAAAACCACAAATGCACAGGGAGAATATGCAAATTCCACACAGAAACACCAGCGTTCTCAAGCCTCGCCCTCCCTCCAGGACTCTAACCCCCAACCTTCTTGCTGTGGGGTCTTGCATTACCTTGTGTTAGTTAAAAAAAGGTTTGAGAGCTTCTACTTTAAAAAAACAAAGCTTGAATAAAAAGGATTATTTAAAATTTTGCTGGTGCATATTTGGTCTTTGTTTATTCCAGAAAGGATCTCTTTGAGTAATTGTTGGTTATTAATTTGTTATTACTAAATAAATTAAATTTTTTTTTGTTTGTCAATTCTTTTTCCGAATTGTACCCTGACCTTGTCTGTGCATTAACAATCCCCCCATAGCTACTTGTGAAACACGATCTGATGCTAAAAAGTGGTCATTTTTAAAATTACCTGGATTCGATCTTCATCCAGGTCAAGTCTGCTTGCTAGGTGCTCCCTCAGCTGGATTCCTGGGTAACAATTCACCTGAAACACTGTCTCCAGTGCATTCACCTGCAGCAAAAATCCATTTTTATGAGAATAAAATGATCTTTTCTTGGGTTGATATGTTCCCATACCTGACTGTGGGTGTAGGCAGTGCGTGGTCTGCGACCAATGTACCAACTTGATGTTGGCCGGGGAGATGTGATTTGCTGAGTCTGATGCTGGTGAAGACAACCATGTGGTTGTTCTGAGTTTCCTCTGTTCTTTTTTTCTGCTCCCAATCCTAAGAGGATGTGCAAGAAAATAATGTAGCCATATAGAATTTAATGTCAGGAGTGACCTTTTTTTTTGTGGGAGATGGAAGGAGATGATACTGAAATTATCTCAGAAAGTTTTATTATGTGCTAAAATATGATTTATCTGACAAAATCTTATATCATCGTTAATTTGACCACGCAATAAAGCTCTCCTTTTCACCGTTGAAGAATTAAGACTGAAAAAATGAACACTTTCAGTAAAGAAATATTAACTAGATGAAAAAAAATTATCATAAAAAGTACCAACCTGATGTTAATGGGTATTTTGCTGTTATATAGACAAATTATTAACAAATTTAAACCACTGGCAGCATTTTTATGAGCCAAATAATTAAAAAAAATATTGTTACAAATTTGAGACGTGCTTTATCTGCATCAATTGTTAAGTTTGACTCACTCTGAAACATTTTGTAAAGCAGCTAACAGTTTAAATAATCAAAAATTTAAATAGAATTAACTTAATCCTTCTGTGAGAGCCTGAAAATCTAAATGATATGTCTCCTAAAGCAAGCTAAAACACATCTGGATGGTGTATTCTTAAAAAAAAAAAAAAATCCCTCTGCATTTATGTTATAACAAAAAAATTGCATTTCTTTTCTCCAACCACCCCATCCTCTGTTAAAATACTAAGAAATCATTTTAGAATAAGCGAACATCTAAAAATGAATGGCTTAGAGACTGAGCACTCGATAGTCATCAAAAACAGAGAACTTGCCTTTCTCACCTGTCCAGGGTCGATGCAGTTTTAGACAGCCTGTGGGTTTATTCTGCTCCAGACCCAGAATCCAATCGATGGAGAACATTGACCTGCTTTCTGCTGTCACCAGAGTCATAGAAGAGTCCATCACGTCTGCTCAGAAAGCACCACAGACCAAAAGCCTCAGCCAAAGTGAACAAACGATCTAGCAGCGGCCGAAAGAGAAGTTACCCTGACCTCAGTGGTAGAAAAATAATTCCTCAACTCATGCTGCTTTCCCTGGTAATCTCATTGACTCTGTTGGTCCTTCTCTTTAGCCCAGTGATCTGATGGAAACCTGGGAGGAGAATGGATGTTTTGGCTGAAAGCAGCAGGACGACATGCAGCTAACTGGTGGTTTAAATGGGACTGAAGGGATTTACACTGGCCACCAATTAGAATGAAGAATTGTTTTTCCATATGAATGAGATTCCCCTGGTCCCATACATCAGTTAATCACTACTAACTAGGGGTGCGACCCAAAGATAGCATGCCTGGATTTCACAACCACCAATCACAATTCTTCAGAATAAAAAAAAAACAGTCAAATAAATGAATAATTATCAAGTGAAAACAATTTGTTACTGTGCATGTGCATTGTCTCCCATATGAACAGATTAGGAAAAGAAAGCATTTTTAAAAACTACAACCATGACACAAACAAAGCAAAACTTTTTCCTTTTCTTCAAAATTACCAAAGTAGAAAATCAGTTCAGTTTTCTCTCAAACTTCATTCTGTCTTCTGTTGCACTCTAAATTAATAATACTAATGATAATGAAGGCAATAATAATGATCCAGGGAGAGACACTAATGCTATTAAGTTAATCTGTATGTTTTGTGATGCAGATGAAGCTCGTCCTGTCTGAATGGCTTTCAAAGCAGTGGGGAGGAAAACCTTTTCAGAACCAGATTAGGTAATAATAAAGGCCTACAGCAGCTTTAAACAAGAGCATGCTTGTTTATTTATTCCACAATGGAAGGTGGGATGCACGTGACAAAGGCAACTGGAAGGAAAGTTTATAAATAAAAACCTCTTCAAAAGTCTGTCTCTATTTTTTAAAACTAAGATTAAACCCAAATATAAGGTCCCATATTGGTTGTTCTATCCAACACATGCCTGAACAAAAAATGCATTCCTTGAACTAACGGCAAAGACAAATGGGGTTCAATTTGGGCCCATGCAAAAGGAATGTGAAACAAACAGCCCATCAGTCCACAGTTTATCTCATGAAATTTTGTCAAATGAACAGATTCGGGCAAAATGATATAATGGTATAAAATATTTTGCACCAGCTATCCATCGAAAGGCCTGAAAGCTTTCAAGATTCCACACTGTTTTTAGTTGTGAGCCTGTTACCGGCCTGTTTAAAATTCAATCCCACATAGGGGTAAAGACATGTATAGACCTAAGTGGGGAAATGTGAAATATCTCAGTCAGACCGAAGAGGATACAGCAGATAGGGTTAGATGGAAGAAACTGACTTGCTGTGGCGACTCCTGAAGGGAAATGTGTCATGAAGCGGTGTGCAGGTGGAAAGAGGAGGACCCAATTGCAGGACAGATAACATGGTTTATTTGAGTATGGTAGTCCAGTATTTCTGTGAAAGAAAAACAAAGTTTTAGTGGCATGGCAAGAGGTTATTGTCAGAATGTGTTCTTGGTCAGGCAACCAGGGAGACCTGGCTGGAAGGGATGGTATGACCTAACAAGAATGTCCGGAGTGATTACCCTTAAATAGGCAGCAGGGTCCACAGATGTGTGGCATCAGAATAATCACCCTCAGGTGTTTTAATCAAGGTGATGAGGAAAGGTCCAGGGCTCCCTCTGGTGGCAAGTGAGGGGATCATGACAAGTGCCGAAAGAAGAAGATCTTAGTCGTGTTTACGTGTGAGAAAAAGATGAAGTGAGAGATCGAAAGACTAATACGCAATAATTAGGATGCTGCATTGGATTATTGAGCCAAAAAGCAAAGCTCGTGATTCACCAGTTGTTCCAACGTTCCTACCCTTACATATGGTCACCAGTTGTAACTGAAAATAACAAGTTGCAGGATATTATGAGCCATGTTGAGATTTCCCCACCAGGGACCAGGTTCTTGTTTTTCTGGCTGGAGTGCAAACCTCTACCAACCGGGATTAAAAAAAGCCAAATGAAGTGTTGGTAAAGAGGTAATAAAGTTAGACCCATAAATTTAGTCAGGGGTTCATCTCATTTGGGAAATGATGAAGGACGCTGTCTTAGAGCAACACATTTGACAAAGTCTGTTAAGTCCTTTAGCAAACTCTAGAAAAGCCAGCCAACATGGGCTCGAGTATTTTCACAATTTGTTGGGATGTGAGGTGGTGAGGCAACAGTTTTACTGAGCTTCATTTAGGAGATAGAGTTTCTGAGCGGGTTCTGACACATGTAAGACAAAAAAAAAACTATATTACACACTGTGGCAGTGAATGCTTCTCATCTGCCTCAATCAAATACAGTATATTATGGGTTGTGTTTTAGTGCACCTACTTGCCCTGACAAGTTCTGCTCTCTGACAGCCAGTTGGTGATTACTGGAGGACCAAGCTGCTCTGTGGACAGTGGTCATACTTGTCAGCTGTTTTATATTTAGTCATGTCATGATGATAGGACATGCTATGATCTAGCTGTTTATCTGGTTGACCTTCCCACTACCTCTGATCTCTATATTAGGAATATGTTAGGAGGTATGACGTCCTCTCAGTGTGATTGAGGAAAAAATGTGATGTTTTAATGCAAAAAGTATTGTTTTTTTTAAGCTCTGCCAAATACACAGAATCCAGCTGAAGATGATGTGAGGTTATACCAATCTGCAAGATTAAGATGAAAAAATGTTCTTATTAATCCTCACTATCACTATCATGACATCATCCTCAAGGGAACTTCTAACGCAGCTCCACTTCCGCCTACAAACCTAAACTATGGTATTTTAGATTTAAAAGAACTAATCTTTAAAGGAGCAGCTTTCATGCAAAATAAACTTTTTGGAGGTTCTTACTAGGTTTGAATGTTAGATTTGCATCAAACACGTTCTTGATGTGGTTTTCTATTTTATTCATGTATGTTGAGTAATTTGCAAGTTCTAGTATTTGTATACTTTATTTGCTAAGTTTTTCTCAGCCATGGATTTTGTTCTCAGTAATGCTAACAGAGGGGGTGAGACGGAGGCTCGGGGGGAGACGGTGGCTCAGTGGTTAGAGCGTTCTCCCACTCTAGTTAACCGGAGGTTCGCTGGCTCGCATCCCACTGAGTTTACATCCAAGATCCTTGGAGAAGACACCTAACCCCCTGTTTCTCCCACCATTGGCACCGTCATGCGCCTGCTGCGGGGTGATGCAGCACACAAATTTCCTGGTAAAGGATGAATGAAGTATATTAAAAAAAATAACATTCTGTCGTATGCAGGATATGCCTCAGTGCAAGTGATCTGCTCATGTTCAGTCTCTCCTCTCAATAGGAAGTGCCAAGTTTTGTAATTGCATCAAAATACAAATATGATGGAATATACACTAGCTTTGTTACGTTGATGCATTCTATATGTTTTAAATGAGACTTATCTTGTGTTGTGCATGTGTCATTTGAACAAGAACCAGGTCACCCATGGAGGAAGCTCATTCTAGTCACTTGTATTTGTGATTTTGTTCGTTTGGTTACCATCCACAAATAGAGGTTAGTTATGTAGATTAACTGGTAAGACAAGAGTTTTGATCCCCTGCTCCATTTTTCTGTCATAAACATGACTGACATTGCTTAAAAGCTGATACATTTACGTAAAGTTAAACTGAAAAATCAATGTGCATTTTTTGGGGGTGAGAGGATAGACGCCACAGTAATTAGGATATCATTTGTAGAATCAATTAGGGGTTTTCAACCTTTTTAAAGCTGAGGCACTTTTTTTTTCTATTCAAAAAATGTAAATAGGTTGACAAATTCTTAGTAGTTCGAACTTACAACTTCAGTATTTTGCAAACGCTAATTATGTCCAAAAGCATCATTAATATGGATAAAAAAATGTTTCTTTTGATAGAAACCTTAGGGAACAATTTTACTGCTCCACAACAAAAATATCAATATATTATATGAAGAACACAAAGAAACACACATAAACACAAATAAATAAGAGAAATCAGAAAAAACAATACTAATTACCCGGGCAGCCGTCTGCTATGTATGGAAAGACTTCAATACCATGACGCTATCCTGTCCAAAGCACAGGAATTTAGGAATACTAAACTCACTTTTAGCATGCTTTGAGACCAACAAGGTGAAATAGAATAGTTTCCCACAGCACATCTGAGGATCTCACACTTGACAATAGCAAACTGGTGTGTAGTAGTAATGTGGCTGAAAAATGCTGGAGTGAATACTGTTTGAGTAGAGACAAGTCTTAAGATCCGTGAGGCGAAACAATCTCAGGAGAGGTCTGAAATCAAATTATCAGATTAATTTATGAAGAAAGTTTCAGGGGATTAGGAAACATTTTTTGTCCACAACAATTCTGAATAAAATGTTTTAAGTTTTCCCCCAGTGAATGTATAACTTGGTGAGAGAAACGTATGAAAGAAACTACCAGACATCTCATTTCCTTTAAGATAATTTATTTATACAGTAAAACAGGCTTAGGTCACGCTTCGCAGAGATGAAAGCCAAAGCTGGATTTACAGACACCCACCGTGAAGCCAACCATTTCCAACCATTTGCATGGATATTGAGTATCTTACAAAGATAATTAGTCAATAAACTTATCAATTGCCAGAAAATGTCAGAAAGGTGTACAGATGTCAGCAGCCACTACAGATGTTTTCTTATAGATCAAACTAAATTTATGAAAAATGCATTCAAGGACGCCACAAAATTCTAATCGACTTGCATCACAACATAAGAGATACAGGAGCAGGTGCCAGATTTGTCCTGATAGCAAAAGGCATCACACACGAAAAGTGACATAATATATACGTACACACCCCGTGTCTTTACCCCCACTGTAAATAATGTGTGTATTTCCAAAATCTTTTTGAATGAGTTCTGAGGGGACTTTGAATGCAGCACTCTTCGTTTCAGGCTCAGGTTAGGGTGTGTTTATTTCCCTTTATTTAGGAGGCCTGTAGGCGATCTTCCTGCTCTTCAGCACAGACCACCTGTGTCTCTTCATGTAGTAGAGCAGAGGGACGAGGAGGCCGGCACCCATGATCAGCTGCATGGACAAACACAAACAGTTTGAAACATTCTCTTTCAGCAATGGTTAATTAAAAATATTTTCAGAAAAACTCTTCTTTTTTTTCTTTTCGTTTCAGATTTTTGCAACAGGGAGTGCCACAGCCCATCAGCTCCCACTGTCTGCTCCATCTTCTTCCAAACCAATAACGTTCATGTTTTCATTCACTACCTCTAATAATTGCATATAAAGCAGCATAAAACACTACTTTTTGGTATTTGTTGGGATCATTATAGTTACGTTTTCTCTGCTTGGTCTAATGCATCCTAAACCGTACCTTCAACCCCATGCGTTTGCGTTGGTCATGCTCAGGTTCGGCAGCCCATCTCAAGAAGGTACAAACATCTTTAGCGACTTGACTCATGGTGGCAGGGGTTCCTATAGCAACAGAAAACACAATGAGCATCCTTCTTGTCTTCTTATTGGTTTCATTGTTTGCAGATGAGCCGACTTACCATCATCGTACTCCAAAATCTCATTGTAGATGGGTGGAGCCATGCCGATGGCCTGGCCAGGGAAGTAGGGGTTGTAGTAGAGACCTTCTCTCACTGTGACCCCTGCAGGTGGCTCGCAGTAACCGGTCAGCAGGCTGAAAACGTAGTCCTCTCCTCCATGTCTACATGAGCAGCAGTAGGTGAGCATCAGAAATAGAAAGGATTCTGGTTCACGTGAGGAGAACTTTGTATGTTACCTGGCGTTGACAATGTAGCTGAGGTCAGGAGGAAGTGCTCCGTTATTGGCGACACGGGCTGCCTCTGGGTTGGCGTACGGTTTTGGGAAATAATCTGACAGTTTTCCGGGCCGAGTGAACATCTCACCGCTCTCATCAGGACCATCGACAACTTCAACCTAAACACATCACACAATGTTTCACTAGTTGTAACTGTAATGATCACTGACACAGCACAGAGTCACCATCTAGAGGGAAAACTTCAGATCACCTCTTCTGCAATGGCTTTAACCTCTTCCTCTGTATGTGACACTCCCACCAGGTTTCTGAAGGCCAGGTACTCCATACTGTGGCACGCCGAACACACTTGCTTGTACACTTGGTAACCACGGCGAATGCTGCAGAAAAACATATCAAATTAAAGTATAATACAGGTAAGATGAAAAAATGAAAACTGGTTTGAAATTAATAAAAACAAGATTTTGAGACGTTTAAAGCGTCTTTTGTGACAAAAGGTGATGAAAAATCTGTAACTTTGATCGAAACCATTTATAAAACTTTTAGCCACCTAGCGTGATCCAGCGAGGACAGAGGTCCAGCGTGGCTCCAGGGATAGTGAGGAGGGTGAAGCTCCAGATCGGAAGCTTTAACAGACTGATGAAGCATCAGGGCGAGGCCTGCCCCACCTGCTGCCACCACACCTAGCGTTGTCAGGGCAACCTTCTTCTTACTAGGCAGGCTGGCAATAGACATGCTGGCCTATAGGGGAAAAAATACAGGTTATCAGATCTGTGTAAGATCTCATCTTCAGATCTCGTCTAAATGTTGCTTCTATGTCTACACATCACAAGCTTTTCGTTGCATTTGACAAATAATTTAAATGAACAAGCTGAGAACTTTGAAGGATGTTGAAGCGATTTATCGGAGCAGGAAAAGTAATAAATACTTAAAACTTCTTTTTTATATTTAAAGACATGCAAGGACTTTAAACAGGTCCCGTTGAAAACACTGGATGCTTGTAGAAATAAAAACATAATTTAATAGCTTAGAAACTACAAAATCCTTATTATCAATAACACTACTAATAATGTCGCATTCCTACCCTCACCTATGGGCACTAGCTGTGGGTGCTGACCGAAAGAACGAGATCGCAAATACAATCAGCCAAAGAGATGTTTCTCCGCAGAGTATCTAGACTCTTGTTCAGAGATAGAGTGAGAACTCGGAGGTAAAAGGAGCTCATAGTAGAACCATTGCTCCTACAGGTCAAGAGAAGCCAGATGGGGTGGCTTGGGCATCTGGCTAGGATGCCTCTCAAAAGCTTTGCTGGTGAGGTGATTGCGGGCATGTCCCACCAGGAGGAGACCCAAGACGCGCTGGAGGATACAGCCGGTGTGAGGGAAGCCTGGGGTTCGCGTCTGAGGCAGTTGACCTCATGACCCAGATAAGCAGAAGACGACGGTACAGAACTATTAATGCCTCAAAGAATATTTGTATTAAATAAAACCCTTAAAATTTTAATCATGTTAACTACATAACACAAACAAAGGCAGAAAAAAAATGCTGGAACTCCGGACATCCAAATAAACATTTGACTTGTGAAAACTTCTGGTCGTATCTGCCATTCATTATTTTTATTGTGTCTCTTACCTAACTATGAATACAAATTAGAATTGTAGCTATAATCCTGCAGGTTTATACCTGTCATTGGGGAAGAAGTGCAAAAAAGCATGAATAATGTTTACTATATTTTCCTTTCATTAGATTACAAGTCTGTGTAATCCCTCATTCAACGAGGAGTGATCCATCGAAGAAAAGACAAATCATTTAAACAACCACCAGAAAATCATTTTCAATCCCATCAGATTAGAAAAAATACATTGAATGTAACTTCACAGCGTTTTGTTTTTACATCATTTACTATCTGATTTCCAGATGGAAGTCGAAATGTCTCGATCTTCAAATCCACTGTCCAGAAGACAACGTTGAAGCCTTCTCTACCTTCGATTAAACTGTTTGATTTTCTTTATGGATGTTGTGTGTAAGCTCCAGATCCTTATGAAACTGTCCTTCACTGATGTTTTTTTATAACTGAACTGAAGAGGTTGGGAGGGGGACATCACATGGTTTCACCTCATAAACAACCTCCCTCATCCTCATACCCCCCAACACATGTCCTCATTTACTAGATTTTGAGAAGATTTAACTTGATCACTAGTTTAAGCATTTATTATGATTCTTTACTTAGAAGTCTCTCACTGTCATCCTCATCATCACTTCCTGTCCACATCTAATGTTGTACCGAAAAAAATTGCAATCAATGAACAAATTTGAGACGTGTGTATCCTTGAGATTTCTTTCACTATGAGAAAATCAAACATTTTTAAACTGATCTTAAATAAATAAAAAATTGTACCAAAACCGGCTTTTTATTCCCACCTCACCGGAAGTCCTCTCAGTCCTTGAAATGCTAAATAATTAGCATGCTAAACGTTTCATTACCTAAGCAACCGCTACTTAGATTAGGCAATCAAAAACATATTCTGCGTAGTCTTTATTATTAAAGAAAATACTTTTACAATGCTAAAAAACACTTTGTGGATTTAAATATATAAAGATTAAGTTAGTTTTACTAACGTGATGGCTTAGTGAGCTAGCTAACCGGCTAGCCGCAACAAATATAACGTCTAACAAGAAAAAAACACTTAGGTTAATATTAACATGACTTGTAACTATTTCTCTAAGTCAACACTAACAGAACATGTGAGGATTTGAGTGTCTAGAGGTTAATGATGGTTTAATATAATCAGAGACATTGTGACCTTGTCTCTACCTGAGTAAAGAAACGATGCTAACACTAGCTAGCCATAAGGACAGCGTTTACTTCCTATATAAACACATCTTTATGTTTTTTAAAAAACATGCTGCTGTGTGATGAGTTGTAAAATATTCTATGTATATACCTTGGGAGTTTGGAGGGATTTTGGTGCGCTGAGGAGAACTCTCCCACTCCCCGAGAGCACCACGACTCGAAGCGCCGCCATCTTCGCTGCGGTCCTGTTAGAAACAATCGGTGTACAATACTAAAGTGTTTCCGATGTGAGACTTCAAAATAAAACATTTGATGAAGTTCGTGGTATTAGATCATAAAATACCGGATCCATTTTTCACAATAAAATTATTAGGGATGTTTTCGAAAGAATAGCTGGATCAACGAACAAGTGAACAATTAAAATCGATATGAATTGTCTTTTGCTACTCCTCATGGTCTATTGACACCTAGTTGTACATTTACAAATCTTTAGTAGAAAAAGTTTCAAAAAAGTCTTCTGGACAGTTTAATTCTTAATCGAGACGAGGTGTCATCTTTTGAAGCCATGGACTAAAGATGACACCTCGTGACCTAGTTCCACGCCTCTCGTTAGCAGGAATTTCTATTCACTAGGCTTTTAGCATTTTTATAATAAGGTTCGTTTACTGGTCTGTGGCTACAATAGGAGCCATTCACGGCCATCATAGGTAACACAGGCTCATTGGTCAAGCCCTTCTTACTATTTGTTACCTTTTACTCAGGTTAGTATAAATAGATCCAGGTTTCAGCCCATTTCATTCAGATTGAAAATGATTTCCGGATGGAAGTCGAAATGTCTCGATTATGAATTAAACTGTCCAGAAGACTTTTTTGAAACTTTTTCTACTATGGATCACCCCTGGATGAATGAGGGACTACATGGAATAATTTACAAATCTTCTGTTTCCTTTCGACATTACTCTTCGGAGCAGTGACGTGCGGTGAGGTTGATGGCTGGTGAGGCACAGACTCCACAAAAAGTCAGATTTAAAATGAACTATTGACAATGCTTCATATATAATCAGCATTCCTCTTTCAATTACACTCAAAACCAAGACAAACATTTACACAGGAACAAATTTGTCCAACAAAGAACTTTCTTTTAGCGCTACGGATAGAGTTTTAAGAAATTTATAGATAATGTAAACAAAGTACATAGATTTAATTTTGACCAATAGTAAAATTTCTGTTATTTTACAAACTTTAAATTCTGGTGCTTTAATAAAAATTGCTTATTAAAAAGATCAGGAAAAAAATGTTAAGGACTTGTATTTATCAAATGCTAGTTTTCTTCTAGACTCCTGTCTTTAAACGTCTAAAAACAAAACACAACCGTTGTGTCCTTAATTTGACTTATAAATGATGTCCATCCAACGGTCCTTCTTCGAAAAAAGTTCTAGGACTAAGTTTTTGAAGTCATCATTACAGTTTCTGTTTTATGAGTCTCTCTGTCTCAATAGAGATTTTGGTTCTTTTCTCGCAGAAAGAAACCTGCCAGTTTGCGTGCGCCCCCTTGAGTTTGAGGCAGAGTACATGCCTGCCTCACCTTCTGAGTTTTTTCTGCATTTTATTGTGCGATCAGCAGCAAAAGTTTTATTACACATTACAAATGCATTACATAGACTGCAGAAAGTTGTGATGTGTAACAAATATTTCTGTAAAGGTTTTCCTGGTGATATGCTGAGGAACAGAAACTCACTAACCACATGCCCAAACCACCTAATCTGGCTTCTCTCGACCTGGAAGAGCAACAGCTCTACTATGAGCTCCTCTTGGATGGCAGAGCTCCTAACTCCAACTCTAAGCAAGAGCCCAGCCACACTGCAGAGAAAGTTTATTTCGGCCACTTGTATCCGTGACACAAGATCTATACTTCACAATTATACTCTATTTGAAACATCTTGTCCTTTTGTATCAATTACTGACCAAAACCAAGTCATTTACACTGATTTTGCATGAAGCGAACAAACATGATTGATTTTAATCACTTCAAGTACTACTATTTTTTAGAGCTGCTTCACCTCTGTCAGCTTTCAGAATGATAAGTGATCTGGCTGACTTGATTTCTACTTTGTGGTTCAACACTTCCACTTGAATGAAGAGTTTATTTAAATCTGATTCGGTTTAAAGAAGTTTTCAACCAACAAAAGTAAACCTTAGTCTACTTCGAGTGGACCAAATTGATTAAGTGGGTAAAAAAGGGGGGCAAGTACAACCAAACATAAACTAATGGGACAATAGGAGACTCTAGATGGGAATATGGTATTAATTAAAATACAATTACAGTGGGAAACTGGGTGAGATTTAAATAGAAATATGAAAAATTGGGGACCAAACAACGCTGACTTTGTCTATTTGACCTTTTATTTTGAAGTCTACTTCAGTTTGAAAACCGGAAGCATGTTGAATTATTAAATGTTACTTGATAAAAACTTACACAACAAATTTACGCAAGCTTTTTTTTTGCATTGTTTTGTAAAACAAGATCAAATATCAAAATAACAGAAATGTAATGTTAATTATTTAGCTTAGCAACATACCATTTTATTCCAGTAATTAGAAGCTTTTTTCTCCTATAAGTCCCATAAATTAGAGACTGTGAAACCCTCAATAAAATATAACCAAGAAAAAAGATGGATGAATGTCAGGATGAAATTTAACCCATGAACCCAATGTGTCTAACCTTTTGGATAACAACTATTTTTAATGCAAGAACTTTTCTGTGTAAAAGGTGAATTAAAATTACTTGAAAACATGTTGTCATAATGTGGAGCTAAGGCCCAAAATATACCCTTGACACAACAGACAGGCTCAGATGAAGAAGTCACAAGCAGATTTATTAGATTGATAAAAAAGTCCAAAAAAAAAGAGAGACAAAAACAGATTAATCAGGCAGGTTCTGGTGTAGGAGCTGGAGCCAAAAACTGGATAACAGGTCAAGCATGATAAACAAACGATCTGGCTAAGAGTGTGTCAAAAACTGATTCATTTACGCTCCAGTGTGAATAATAAGAAATGAGTAGATGAGTTTCAGGTGTGACTTGTGCACACACACAGACAAGAGGGAGGGGGGAAACAGGACACAGAGGGGGAACAGACTACTCTCCTGATACATGTTTAATAGAATGAAAAGACAAGATTCTGTTCAGATTTTTATCAGCAAGGTGTCAAATGTACCTTACTGGAAAAAGATTGAAGGACATCTGGAGTCCAGCATCAGAATAATAAAACAATCTAATTAATTCTCAACAATAAAGTCTACAAAATCATAAAATCCACAAGAAAGCAAAATGTAACCGGTTAACTTTTCATTGTATAAAATATTTAGAATTTCCGAATTGGGTGCATGAACTACATACAAATCTAACTAAACAAAAGCTAGCTAAACAATTTCAGCACATTCCTGTGCTTAGTCCCTCCTTCACGGTATGGAAAAACTCCAAAAAACACAGCAGTAGGAAAAAAAGAAGAAACTTCATGGGGACCCACATGAAGGATGGATCTCTCCCCATGACAATCAGCCAACGTTGATTGTTGACTGTTAATTAAATATGAGCTTATTCTAGTCTACAGCTTTATATCTGAAGAAATCAGTAGATGTTCTTCATCTTGATGGAAACAGGATGGTAGATCAAGCACAGAGAACTCCTCAGGCTGGTGACGCCCAGGACAGGAGCACAGAGGATCCATCAGGAATCTGAAAGAGAACTCTCTCTTAAGGAGGAGGAAGAGAGAGGTGGACAACATGTGAATCATACTGTACCAACTAGTGGTGCAAAAACTAAATAAAAAGAAAAAACATTAGAGAAGAATGAATGACATAGGAGAAGGACCACAAGAAAGAAAAGCCAGGCATCAACCAAGGGCAATGTGGATGCATCAAGCAGCCAAGGCAGTCTGGCAGAGAATAGATCGATAGATAAATACTTTATTGATCCCGAGGGAATTTGTCATGGCATCTGTTGCTCTCATTCTCACATATCAGTACACACAATTACAACAGTTCACAATAAAAGATAAAATAGATAAGAAAGAATAAAACAAGTAAAAGGCTAAAAAAGAATTAGAGGACAGTACCCCAATGCGCCATATTTTCCCCAGGTTCCAGTACCTAGCAGCCAAAAAGGAACTACGTCAGCTAAATATTTATTTCTAGCTGGCCTGTTTTGTTCCGTTCTGTCGTCTTAGCACATCCGGGGCTGGGTCGCGGGGGCAACAGCCTCAGATGGGATAGCCCAGGCTTGTCTCACCCCGGCTGCATCCTCCAGCTCACCCAGAAAGATCCCGAGTTGTCCCCCGGCCAGCTGTGAGACATTGTCTCTCCCGCGGGTCACTGATTCTATTCTAGCTGGCCTGAATAAAAAAAATGAATGAATAACTCACTGATTTCTACTGCTCTGTAATGGAGCTGGTTTATTTAAATGATGCTGTGTTTTTTATGTCCAATAGGTGGAAGCAAATGTTCAGAGAATGTGAAATAAAACCTTTGTTTATGACCGCTGGGACTGGAGAAAAAAGGTGTTGTTGTTTTAAGTCTGGGTGTAGTAAAGAGAGCAAATATTCCTGCAACATATAAAAACAGATCTATTCTGTGGGAGACAACTGTCCATACGGGTCAGCAATCCATCAGGAAGTAAACATAACAGTGTGAATAATAAGAAATGAGAAGGAGAAAAAGATCCAGGTTGAAATATGAATCTGAAACCTGTCTGTATGAAGCTGGGATGTTTTCTGTTAACAGCAGGTAGGTAATAAACTATTCATCAGCTCCAGCAGTCCCTGTCACCACATGGTAGGAAGCAGTCTCCATGTGGAGCACCACCAAAACACCAGAATAAAGTTAGGATAAAACCCCAAACTCATTAAAATTTCTATGCTTTTATACCTATTGTTTTGCCTGTTTGGAAACAGCAATACAACATGATAAAGATTAAAAGCAACATGGAAATACATGTTTCCAAATCCTCAGCTGCACAGTTGCATGGTGGTTCGCACAGTTGGCTCATAGCAAGAAGGTCAGGGTTCAAAATCCCAGGTGAGGACGAGGCCTTGAACACTGACTTTTCTGTGTGGTGTTTGCATGTTCTTCCTGTTTATCTGTGGGTTTCTTTCTATGGTTTCCTCCCACCCTCCAAAAACATGCATGTTTGATTAATTGGCTGCTATAAAATTGTCCTTAGGAATGTGTGTGTGGCTCCGTGACTGGTGACCTGTTCGGGGTGTACCCTGCCTCTCGCCTTGAATCAGCCGGGATAGGCTCCATGACCCTTTTAGGGAGTAAGCGGTTTAGAAGATGAATGTGTTGTCTTCTCTGTAATTGTGGCTCTGAGTAAAAGTAGTTTCGAACGAACCTCCAACAAAAATAAGGAGGAAAGATTTTTTTTTTGTTGTTTTTTTACACTGTCTTTAGAATCATTCGAAATGCAATGTAAAGCTCATTCAAACAAGCAAGAATAACTCAAATGAGTTCAGACAGTGTAACGTCACCATCATTGTTCTTCAACACATACTGTATATTAACCTTCTGTACACAACAAGTTACCCAATTTGAATGGGAGCGTATTATTAATAATGCTGTGTTATTTTTTGTATATCAATAAAAAAAAAATCATTGGCTCATTACAAAGTAACAGTGTAATTGTGACATAGTGATACTGTCAACCAGATCACACACTAACACATCAGTGATTTAAACAGACAGCTGATGACATTGTCTGAGATGATTATAAGAAACGTCAGGCGTGGATGCTCTGTAATTATAAACAATGTGAGATGACATGAAGATTACAGGCTGTGCATCATCTATCCAAAGGTGTTTAGTCGTTTGTTAAATTCATTGGTTTTTATTCAGATTCCTTTACTTGTGGGTTTCTGCATGAGTCGCACAGGCTGCGGCCAACGTTTAAACCCCAGTTGAGCGGGTTCCTGACAGCCACTTCTATGACATCTGACGCTTTAATTACACTGACGTTTGCAGATGAACGGATGTGAAAAGCACAGGTGCTGTAATTACAACACTAGCTTCTGCACAAACTCTTGAAACTTAACCACAGACGCAAAGTATGAAAAAAATACCCAGATAGAATAAAGATGTAAAGGTACTTGTTGATAAAAAAGTTGAAAATGGACTCGTTGATGGACGAAAATACTGTTTTGTTATTTGTTTGTTTCTGTGATCATTGATGTATGTCATCTGGATGGAAAAGTCGTTCTGTTTCTGGTGTGCAGCATCAAAGGATCCGCAAAATACGTGTAATTCCCATCATGGGAAACAACTCCTCTGTCTTCTTGTGAAAGCAAAGAAGTCGCTTTGCTTGCATTCTTATTAGTGTCCTTTGTTTGAAGTTTGTGCACAGCCTTTGTGATTCAGATCAAAGATAAAGATTACTGAGCAGCCTTTCCATGTTGTTGTGATGCATTACATGTTGTGTAGTTATCTTTGATTTACTTAGTTATTACTTTGTTTATTGCCCCACTGGCTCTTTGCGTGTTCATTTGCTCCTCTGAATTTCACATTCACTGCTTTCATTCTAGTCTGTTCTTTCCCAGTTTTTTCTTTGTTTTTCATTTTGCGTATTAAAATATTTTAAATAACACTTTCAATGCAGGAGTTTGCATGTTCTCCCCGTGTTTGCGTGGGTTTCCTCCCACCCTCTAAAGACATGCATGCTAGGTTGATTGGCCGGTGTCAAATTGCCCCTAGGATTGGGTGTGTATGTGAATGGTTGTATGTGTGTGGCCCCGCGACAGACTGGCGACCTGTTTGGGGTGTACTCTGCCCTTCGCCTTAAATTGGCCGGGATGGGCTCCGGCACCCCCTGCAACTCTTAAAGGGATAGACGGATAAGAAGATGACTGACTGACTGACTTTCAATGCAGAGTTGTCTGATTTGAGCCCCAAATGTTGGCTGGTGAAATAACTTGTACTGACACAAAACCATGGACATCTAAAACATCCTGCTCTGTAACAATGCGGTCATATTTAATGGTTATCTTTCATACAGATGAAGACCTGTTTGTCTCTGTTAGACACACAACCCAAAATCCATATTTGTGTCAAATCAAAATGGATTTTTTTGGCGTTAATTTGACATACAAATAAAGAAACAAGGCGAAAATTTGACCACATCACACCTGTTCTTAAATCACTTCACTGGCTTCCCATCCGTTTCAGAATTCACTACAAAATCTGCCTCATCACCTACCAATGTGTCCATGGAAATGCCCCAACTTACCTCACTGAGCTCCTCTCCCCACTCATCAACCCAAGACACCTTCGCTCAAATTCCACCCACTGCCTCCACCAGCCCAGGACCAGGCTGACCACAATGGGGGACAGAGCCTTCCAGGCCGTTGCCCCACGACTGTGGAATGAGCTCCCGGAACTCCTCAGGGCCCCACAAAGTGTGGACACTTTTAAAAAAGGTCTAAAGACATTCATTTTTAATAAGGCTTTTAATCTTTGATTTTATGATTCTTTGTTTTCAGAATGTAGATTTTAGTTTTTAAAATGTTTTTATTGTTTTTACCTTTCTATGTAGCGCTTTTGGATTTTCTCTGAAAGTGTAAAGCACACTACAAATAAAATGTATTATTATTTATTATTATTAGAAACAAAGTTTGTTGTGGCCTAATTACTGAATGAGAATTTGGGGGTGGACATACAGTAGATGCCCTTTAGCTAGACCAAAGTATGATTGTACCTGTTCCCCACTCTTCGGGCCTTCACTCACATAGGGTTTCACCATTTGCACCGGACCACGCTTTCGGCAGTGTTGTGCGACTCTTTCAAGATAAACAGGAAGAGCAGCATTAGCTGAACGCAATGGTTTCTGATTTCTTCCTGGGTAATAATTTCAAGTTGTTTGTTCCTTTGATCAAGAGCCCTCTCACACTCCATTGTTAAAAGGTTTATCGTTTAAGAAGAATGGTTTGGGAGATTCACAAAAATGTGATGTTACGTGTCCTGTTTGTGTTCCATCATGGAACATGGTCTTGCTCCAGCATGGTTTGTGTTCACTCATGAACCGTACCCAAGTCTAACCAAACTGTGCACCGGCATTCCTCTTCCAAGAGGCCTATGGACAGCTTTGCAAAACATTCTTAGACACGGTTCAGAGCACTCACACCCATCAAACTGTGCTTGGTCAAATGCTCATACTACAAACTGCCAAATGTGAGTACCCCCAAGACGCCTGAACTCCTCCACTTGGTGTGTGAACTACTTCTTGACCTCAAAGGAGAACTTCACCTTCATTCAGTTGACGACTACGATCTTGAATCTTTTAGAGGAAAGAGTGGCTAAATTGGCTGTCTGATCTCATACACAGCAGTAAAGGTTCAAGTGCTTGAACTCGTTATTGAGGTAATCAAAGCAATGACTCTTATTTTAAAAAAGTAATTCGGTTTGGGGGCTTTGACCAGAAAATATAGGCACCAACTAATCTCAGTGACTGACACAACAGGAAGTCATATATACTGGTAGATCAGCCATTTTTAATGTAGGAGGCGGTAATTTAAACATCTATGAAAGCAGTAAAAAAAGTTTTATGGTTTAATATAACGTTAGATGAGACACCACATTCAGCAAAAATTAAGAAACTTTGAAACTCAATTCAAACAAATGAAAGAAAAAATATGTTCGAATAAGTTCTTTATTATTAGTTTTTACTATGGATTTGTTATGGTTAAGTCACAGCAGTTAGGACCCTTCTGAAGTCATTCAGGAACCTCCCACAGGAACTGGTGGCTCAGAAAAAAAGAACTTCTGCCACATTGATAATCTTAGTAGCACTCCAACCTGATAAGACAATCTTCATTGCTGAATGGGGAAATATTATGCACAAAACACTACTGCATTAACAGCAAATCATGCACACCCAGGCAGACACCTCTTCTACGTGCCAGTAACCTTGGATGACTCCCTGCTGAGTTCTAGGACCTTCAAAGTGACATAGCTCCACAGATCAATACATCTCTTAACAAGAACTGGTGTGTGCAGGGTGTTCACCACCAAGAACCCTTGAAACTCTGAAGCAGGTCATTGTGTATTCATGGTGAGTTAGATTCTGAATTCATACAAAGAGAGCGAGCAAACTGGCTCTCTCACCTCCTACATGGCTGAATAATTAAATTAAGCATGTTAAAATAGGCATCGTGTGGCATGTGGAACGATTAAGGAAAAAACCTGAGGTGAAAGATGCAAAATAGTGCTGAGACAGGAAACTATGCTATTCTTACTGACCTCAAAGTTTTAAAAGACATCATTGTTGCTGGAGTTCAAGTTTTCTTCTCCCAACCAAGAAGTCCTCAATGAAACTTTTGGACACTCTGGATTCCCACCGAGTATTTTTCAATACAAAAATGAGGTATCTCTCTTTGATTCTGTTTGCAACAGGAAAAGGTTGTAACTTTTACTTTTTTTTATAATTTGATATAACTGGTTCAAGTTTCCCATGACAGACCGGTGACCTGTTCGGAGTATACCCTGCCCTTCGCCTTGAATCAGCCGGGATGAGCTCTGGCACCCCCTGCTACCGCGAAAGGGATCGACGGTTAAGAAGGCGACTGATTGACTGGTTCAAGTGCCAGCCTGATATACTCTGGTGAATCACCCTCAATCATCCATATTCTAAACCACTTGTACCATCATTTGGCTGTGGAGAATGTCGGAGTCTATCTCAGCTAGTATCAAGCAAGAGGCAGGATACACTCTGGTTAAGTCACCGATCTGTCACAGATAAAGTCAGTCAAACCAGGACTGACCAAAAACCTTATTGTGAGGCTTTTTGTATTCTTTCACATATTTATTGTTTCCTGTCAATTTTTTTTTCTGATTCCAAAGGTACTTAATTTTGTTACATTTCTCTGAGTGGTTTGTTTTAGTGTGTAAAGATTTTAAGTTCTTTTTGGCTAGCCATGCTGCCTGGCTTACTGATAGAAGCTGTGTCTCAATTCAGGCTTTACATTCTTTGGGCTGGGAACTTGTTTGCAAGTCACTCTGGCTTCCCATGAACTGCCCTATTTGGAAGGCTTTTCTAAAACCGGTAGACACTTTGTTCTACTAAATAGCCATCTTACACTTTCTGTGGTCAGGTCACAAGAACGTTGACCCAAGTGGAAACAGCAGACTCTCCTCCCTGTAGACACATCTTCCATCATTTTCCACCACCATCAGAGGATCCCAAATTTCAATTTGACAGCTTGTGAACATGTTTTTCACAGATTTGGGTTTGAACAGATCGACTCGTAAACCGGCTTGGACTTTGTGGCCCCGCTCCTATTTTACCACAAAAGGCTGATGCAGCAACCTAATCACTCAGGAAGCCCCACGACCCACCTATTGGTCTTTATTGATTATTTGAAGGAACAACACAGCTTTGTACCTCTCGGGATCTATTTCACACAACATAGCGAGTAGTGAGCAGCAGTAAAAGCTGAATAGTTTTGATTTGATTGTAGCAAATGAATTGATTCACACAGATCTTTCAATTATGATGAATGTGAAGCGTATATTCAAACCAAATAAACAAGATGGACCCGTTACGCATGAGACTGTATGGACTCAATCTTTAAGATAGAGGATTTACAACTATTTCAATCCAATCAGGACAACTTTGGCATAACAAGGAACCTCCATTCCTGTCATTCCTTTTGATTTCTTTATTCATCTGTGTTTTGAATAAAGTATCTACTCTTTTCAAGCATTTTCAGATTGCTTCAAAGAGGATGTGTGTGTATGGATCTGTGGGTAGAAGTGAGACAAAAAGCACCAGGCAGCAGTAACATTATGTGTACTGGAAACAACTGGCGTGTGTCAGGCTGGTGGGTGAGAGTGCAAATGACGAAACCTTTTCGTCTCCGCCAGGTTGTTTGCTTGGTGAATGTTACATCCAAGGAGGAAGACGCAACATTCATTTAAAGGAAGTGGGAAAAGCCAAAGCATGAGAAATGGCTTGAAGAGCCTCAGTGGATAAGACAAGCACAGCTGGATGTTTTTCAAGTTTTCGTACAAGTTTAATTCCAATCATGCTTGAAATGCCAATTAGAGGGAAGATCTTTTTTTGAAATGGTTGCTAATGATTCCACAGATTGTTGTAATAAAATTAACCAAACATATTTTCAAAGGTAATTACATCCCAGTTTGGTCACGTGATGGGCACCAACCAATATCTACTGCATAACTGCGTGGCCGCGTGGTTAGCGCGTTCGCCCGCGGACCGGAAGGTCGCGGGTTCGCGTCCCACGGAGAGCACGTCTAGGGTCCCTTGGAGAAGACACCTAACCCCCGCTTCTCCCACCATTGGCGCCGTTGAAGGGCAGCCTGCTGCGGTGTAAGGAGTGCAGCAAACAAATTTCCCCGGTGAGGGATGAATAGAGTAATTCAAAATAAATAAAAAAAATAAAATAACGCCTAAGACACGTCTCTTAAAGTTTACTAAATGTGAGAATCCAAAGCCTCGTGTTTCTGCTTTTTTACACGTTTGTTGGTGCTAAGAGATTATTTTCTCATGTATCCATGCGTTTCTCAGTTCTATATTTGTAATTTCGGCCTTGAATCTAAGACTTACTCTAAAAAGTTGGTATTTTTATTAGAAAAGTTTGAACAGACTCTATAAAATAATAAAATGTTGAGTTTGCATCTCAGCCTCTCTGACTTTATAAAATATTTTTTTCTACCAGACACTAGACTGATATTGAAAGCTTACTTGAGATTCTCCGAGGTTCTAAAAGTGGAGGAGAAGACGGCGCTTCAGTAATCAGCCTCCTTTTCAGCAGAAGCACTACATCGCTCGGGTTCAGGAGTCAAGAGGTCCTCTGACCTTCAAGATTTTGATTAAATTTTTCCTTTTGATAAAACTTGAGGATGTGCATGCAGCATTTTCATTACCAAAGCTTTCGTTTCTTCGAGGTTTTTTTTAACTCCCTCTTTCCTCATCTCTCAGACTCCTTGTTATTCTCCACAACATGGCTTTTACCTTGAATTATATTCAAAATCCCCTGCAGCTATTTTTTAGGTGCCCTCAAGTTTACCTTCAATTTATTGAATCAATGTAAATGTCCTTGATTTAATTAAAGGTTAGGTCATCCATCGTCATGCTGCTTCATCCAATTCAGGGTCGTAGGCTATTCTAAACTCCATTCTAGTAATTTAGCATATGGTGCAAAATTAACCCCTGGGCAGGTGCCAGACCACCCCAAACCCACGCAGTGAGAAAGACAACCTCTCACTCAAATTTACATGTGGATTTTGAGTGACCAGTTGAGCTAACTAACATGTTTTTTTTAGTCAGTGGGTGTCAAGAAGTGGTGTGCAGGTGGATTGAGGAGGACCCAATTGCAGACAGAAAACATTGTTCATTTAAATTTGTCAGTCCATTAGTACTGTGAAAAGAAAAACAAAGTTTCAGTGGCATGCAAAAGGTTATTGTCGGAATGTGTTCTTTGTCAGGCAACCAGGGAGACCTGGCTGGAAGGGATGGTGTGACCTGACATGGAAGTCCAGGATGATTGCCCTTAAATAGATGGCATGGTCTACAGATGTGTGGAATCAGGTGAGGGGATCCTGACAGTGGGAGTAAATTGTTGAACTTGTGGGGTTAAATCTTTCCACTTTAACAGCTGAGGACTATCATGGCCTCTAAAACCTTCTCTGCACGCCTCAAAACACTATTTAAATAAGTTCAACCACTGAGCTATCGCCTGCCCTTCAGTGGCAAAACGCATAAATGTGAATATTATTTTGTTGGTGTAAAAGTTTTTTTTTTTTCCAGGCAAAAAAAATGACTAAAAAAGGTGAATAAATATGATGGGATTTTTATAGGCAGGTTTTGCAAGAAAAGCTGAATATGGGAAAGGAACTTGAGTGGCGTGAAATTCCACATCTATGTGGAGTTTTCTATCAGTATTTCCGCCAGACTTGATTAATTATTTCCACTTCACCACATAATGGTTTTTATTATAAAGGAATGTGGAAATAAAGCAAGAGAGATGAAGATGCTGAGGACCTCTCTGGGAGTGACCAGGAGTGATAGAATTTGAAATGAGTCTATCAGAGAGATTAAATCAGAGAGGTCAGACTGACATGGTTTACTGTAGACATGTGGAGGAGAGAGAGAGTACATCGAAAGAAGAATGCTGGCTTTGGAACCACCAGGAAAGAGGACTAGAGGAAGACCAAAGAGGAGGTTCATGGAGACAGTGAATGAAGACATGAAAATAGTTGGTGTGACCGAAGAGGATGCAGCAGATAGGGTTAGCTGGAAGATACTGAACTTGCTGTGGCAACCCCTGAAGGGAAATGCCAAAAGAAGAAGTGGAAACAAAGCTTTTAAAGACGTGTGAAATACATGTTCCGCCACCACTTAAAAGTCTTATTTAGAGCAAACGAGAAAACTTGATATTAAAATAAGCCCATGCTCAAATATTTATATGAGAGTTCTACATCTATATTATTAATAAACTTTCTTTTACTTTGAAAAGTGAAACAAACAATAAAATCCAGTGTTTTGACAACCCGTCCACCAACCTCTTCGGATGTAGGCTTTGTGGCTTACTCGCTTCATCAATATGTAATTCCTAGAAGGATTTATCACAATAACACATGCCGTGAGTCATAATGAGCAGCTTCCCTGAGCTTAAGGTTGTTTTCTTTCGGTTAGCAGCCTGGAATTACACACATCGGGCAAAACTGACGGTGTCTACATATTTAAAACAATCCATCTCTTTTCTATATTTGTTTGCTTCTGTTGTCATGGAGCTCTTAGCAACAAGATGGAGATTTAATTGAATCTTTTTTTTTACCAGCTCGTCTTTGATAATAACGCTCAAACTTCATCATGCTGATGTTATTTGTTGAAGCTCATTAGATTTTAAATTAGCTGCAGGCTTCTTCTGCACCCTATGCACTGCGTCATGAGGGAGTCTCTCACTCTGAGACGTCCCTGCAGGCTGATACAAAAGTGATATTAGATTAATATTTGATATGAATGTTTTTTCCCCCACTAGTTGTTCAATTTTTAAGGCGAGCAAAAAGAAATATTCTCATCGGAATGTGGTCAATCACGTTTCCCAACATGTTCTTCCATCACATACTTCCACACAGCCAACAACTCCTACGTGTTCATCTATCAGGCCTGCCATCTATTCTGTTCTTTTATCTAGAAAGTATCATCTAACTCAAAGTGTGCAGTTACCTTTTAGATCTTTTACAAAAACATAACTATATCTACCAATAAAACTCATCAATGTCCAAAAAAAGATCATAGTCTGGTAGCGCTGTGAGGTTCCCCTTGGGCAGAACTATTTCTGTAATTGGCGGGAAGTGTCCGATTCACACACACTGTCGCTCAACAGGAAGGAACAAGCTTCTGTTGATGTCGATAGTGTTTAGCAGCTGCAGGTTAAATCTCCTGGGCCATAGTCACAAAGTATTTGGACCTGAGGCTCTCTGCAGGCTGTTGGCACCTTTAACAGCTTCTGCCAATAATGCAACCTGACAAGCTCAAGCAGTCAAGCAGAGAAAACACAGATTCACATTTTACTTACCAGTACCTTGGTTTGGTTGTTGCTATTTATAGTTTCCACAGTGAAAAGTATTAAAAATGATACGTTCCAAATAGCTTTTGTTTGATCTCCTTATCAAAGGTTTTCAATTTTTTTTTCAACTCTTTAATGTAATCAATGATTTGTGTGAATATTTGGTCACAAGTTGATCTGTGAAACAATGATGGATGAGGGCACAGACTCAAAGACAGTGAACGTGTAGGTACTGAACACCAATAAACTAAATTAAAAAAAGACCACAGTGGAAAAGAACCCACCAACTTAAAATTTAAGGAGTACGAACACGGTCTGCCAGAAAGAAAACAAAATGCAAAACATTTTAACAATAACGTGATGCTATTCCTTCATCATTAACCATCTGACGTAACTTTGAAAGATTGACAACTGACTACAATCTTGATTCTACAAAGATGTTTGTGTTCGTTTGCCTCCCAGAGGTGCTACACCAGTCCGGTACTGTTAACTCTTGTGGAAAGAAACCAGAGTTCATTTTCTTATTTAACTTGGAAGTAGTGGAACGACTGTAACTGAATTTTTTTTCAGATTTTTAAAGTTGGTTTTTATTTTGACATCACATAAAAAAGAGCAAAAAATAAATGTGAGAATGACTTAATTAGACTTTGTAAATAGTTTACCTCTGTCATAAAACAGAAAAGTTGTTTGTACAGATGTCCATATTGGTTCCTGATATCTAATTGATGGTCAGTCAGACACCTTCTTATTTGTCTATGCCCCATGAGGTTGCGGGGGGTGCCGGAGCCCATCCTGGCTGATTCGAGACAAGGGCCGGGTACACCCCACATAGGTCGCCAGTCAGTTGCAAGGCCACACACATACAACCATACACACACACACACACTCATTCCAAAGGGCAATCATCCTAACATACATGTTTTTTGGAGAAAACCTGAGTACCCGGACAAAACCCACACATACACAAGGAGAACATGCAGACTCCAGACAGAAAGGCCAGTGTTCCAAGCCTCGTCCCCACCCAGGACTCGAACCCACAATTTTCTTGCCATGAGGCCACTGTGCTACCCACTGTGCCAATGTTCTGCTGTAATTGATGGTAGTGAAATCAAAATGTAAAATTCAAGTCATACCACAAATCATTTTGAGTTATTTTCTCCATCTGTGCTGGTATGTCACAACATGAGAGATTGAGTCCAACTCACCTGGCGAGTGAGGTGGTAATTCTACTTCATTGTCCACTTCATCAAATGCAATGTTGTACAGATGTAAAAAATACCCACTATGTGTCTGTCTGTCTAGCTAAATAATGAACTGTGTAGCGTTAGACACAAAGAATAACTCAAATTAACAATGATGAAAAGATTAAACTGAAAAAACAATGTTCTGCAATTTTCCACAGTGGTCTGAACTCTACATTGATGTACTGTAAATACAGATGGTTTTTTTTTTTTTTTTTTGTATTTCAAAACTTTGCAGCCAGGTAAATTTGTACCACAAGCTTGCAAACGACTAATGTTGACACCATATTAAAGGCAAAATCTAATCATCTCACTATGTTTTGATTCTATCTGTCCATACTGAACTACAAAAACTGACATTACTTTTATTACGATAGAATTATGCACTCTTTATTTTTGAAGGAGCAACTATTCATTCAATTATCTTCTGAACCCTTGATCCCTAATGGGGTAGCGGAGGGTGCCGGAGCCTATCTCATCTGATTCAAGGTGAGAAGCAGAGTACACCCCGAACAGGTTGCCAATCTGTTGCGGGGCCACACACAGACAACAAACCACAGACATTCATTCCTAGGGGCAATTTTATAGTGGCCAATCAACCTTACGTGCATGTTTTTGGAGGGTGGGAGGAAACCGGAGTACCCGGAGAAAATCCACACCTACACGAGGAAAACGTACAAACTCCATGCAGAAAGGCCAGTGTTCTATGCCTCATCCCCAGCCGGAATTTGAACTTCAACCTTGTTGCTGTGAAGCCACTGTGCTAACCACTAACCACCACGGCCCTATAAGGAGCAACTATGTAAATACACAAAGAAAAAAAAAAGTCAAATGTGAAAAAAGATGACATAAATAAGATCTAAACAAAATTATAACTGATCGGTGTTGAAAGGATTTGTTATCAATTGGTTTTTAAATTCATACTGAATCATTAGGTTTCATAAATTTATTGAAAAAAAAAAAAAAAAACAATGTTAACATCATTTTAATAATTTAGTTTAACCCAAATAACATAGGCTACAATTTGAGAAGACTATATTTTCACAAACAGTCCTAGCTATGAGCATAACATTTATAAAATAAAAACTACTGTACCTGCTTGAAAAGAAAATAATAAAGCTATCTATAGCAAACCGCTTGTTTATTCACCTTTAAAAAAGCCGACAGTAATTTACTGCTGGTTGGCTCCACGGTAGCATTTCTCATACTGACTGAACAGGACGCACAGCCAGCACTACATTATTTAGATTAGAATCCCAGCCGATGCATCACACACGTGGCAGGGAATGTGGGGGGAAGTTGGGGTCATGTTCATTGTGAAAAATTGGTTTCATAACAAAAGAAGAAGTGGTGAAATTATGGCCATTGCTTCTCTCATAACGATCCAGCGGCGCTGTTACAGAGAGGTGTTGCTGTGATGGAGAGCTTAGAGAAAGCACTAATGCACGTCTGAATATGGACTAACAGACTCCATCACTGGCATTATCTCTAGCGGGTGGGCATTCACAGCGTTAAACTCTGGAAACAGCTTCTCTGCAGTTAGAAATACATAGTCTCAGTGTTTCCAGGGTGTTCAGATCTTTTGAAAGAAAAAGGTCTGGATCAGCTCTGCCTGGATTCTCAATCATAGACTGTAGATGTGCAGATTGTAGATGTGCAGGAATGAAACCTTACTTCTTTCTCTGTTGCCATGACCATGCATGAAAATCCTTCTTGGTCTCTCCTAGGATCTTTAATCCTCTCCTTCATAACATGAATCTTCTGCCCGTCTCTCTCTTTCACAGCAGTAATCCCAGTCTCCTCCTCTTGTAGACTTTAGTTCTTCAGAGCTAGATTAGTGACAAGGTGCTCTAATGACTCATCTTGCAAAACTCACTAGTCTTTGTGTCTCTGTGAGACTGACATTTCTCCAGAGAAAACTTATAGGACAGTAAGGTTTCCAAATATTGTCCCTACAGATGGGAGAAAAGAAATTTGTTGCCCATAAAGCCATTTTTGTAACTCTTCAAACTGTAAACGAAGCTGACAAAAATAGTAAAATTACAAACGATATTTTTTGTCTACTATTCTTTTCTTTCCTTCTTTCCACATCCATACTAACAGGCTGTGTTCCTGCAGCTTGTTTTGGATGAATCGTCTGATATGATGGTGGAAATGATTGGTTTTGTTTCTGTTTTACATTTTATAAAATCAAATCATGTTTTCTATGGTTTCATGATTCCAATATTTTCTATATTGCATGAAGTTGTTTACACAAACACATCCTCTATCTGGCTCTGGTCAGATAATTGAGTTAGATTCTAGAAGCTTTTGTATCTCACCAGTCCAAAAGTTTGCCCTCCACCACACTCTGCCCTCATTTTGTACAATTTCAGACTTTTTTTTGACAGTGAAGAGTTAAGATAGAAATGCTTTTTTTTTTATTTGGTTATAATACTCATTTCCTTAAAGTAATTTTTTTTATCCATACAGTACCTTTCAAAACAAGAAATTACAAATTGCTTAGCAACCCATAACTTCCTAGAAAACATAAATTAAGGATGTTGGCTTATGAAAAAAAAAGCCTTCCAGTGTGTGTCACCTGAATTCTCCTCTGCATCCAGTGAGGTGTCATCATCAAAGTGACTTATCGATCTGCATGTGCGACCATTTGTTATTCTCACCTGCATTGATGAAGGTTTAGGTATCGGTGATGCAGCCGCTAGCAACCGTCTGTCTGACAGACAGACCCTCCTTGGGATATTGATAATGAAAATCTATAAATTTAAAGCACTTCTGAGGATCATCCTGAAATATTCACTGATAAATGAGTGAGGAGAAAAATATGGATACAATGACATACAAAATGTACGTATTTGTCAGGGCTTTAGGGATGTGGAAGGAAGAGGACCCAATTGCAGGACATCGAACAGGGTTTGTTAACTCAATTCAGGAAAGTCTGTAAAGCAAAGGGCACAGGATTAACTCAGGATTTCAAAAGTTCAAATAATAACAAGTTCAAACAAGTTCAGACAGGGTGACCTGGCTGGAAGGGATGGTAAGACCTGACAGGGAAGTCGGGGGTGATTGCCCTTAAATAGATGGCAGGGTGCACAGATGTGTGGAATCAGAAATCATCCTCAGATGACTCTAATCAGGTTGATTGGGAACATCCAGGGCTCCCTCTTGTGGCAGGTGAGGGATGCTGACAGTATTAGTATATATAACATAGATATGTATGTATGTACAAATGTATGTGTTTATATTCATTAGTGGCAAACCCTCAATGCCTTCGAAACCTTTTCTGCTGGCCTAGAACATATCTGAGTCACAAACTGGTGTACATTTCTACAACCGATACTCCTAAAATCTTTTCAAATTTCGTTCACATCTTTTTTGTTTTATTGCTGCTCTGTTTCCAAATGTGAATATTCACTTTAAAGCAAAATAGAAACTCTAGGTACGAAATCCATAGTCAGCCAGCCAAATATGTACATACGTACATAAATGTATACAGTGGGTATGTATATTAAAATATATATAAAACAGTTAAAAAGATTAGTTGCAAGAGCAAGACTATTGCAAAAAAGTAAAATTTAATTTTCAAGAAAAATTACTTAGAATTAAATGCCTACAATAAATTTTGTAGAAGTTCCTTTTTAAATTTGAACATCAGACACAAATGAGACAGTTTATTAACTTGCTGTTGATTATTGAATGCGTGAATAAATTTTATAATGGGGTATATGTCAGATTTTCTTTCCTAATTAGATTTCCCAAAAAAAAAAAAAAAAAAAAAAAAAAAGCTACCGAGAAAGTTTTAAATGGTCTGTAAAGCTGCAACAAAATATGAATTTGGTGTTCAACTCAAAAAACCACAGGAGACAATTCCAGTAGTTCCATTAGCAATTTTTTTGGGACATCCATCCCCAACGGTGACTTCTGAGAACAAAGCAGGAAGTCTTTAATTTCTCCCTTGAGTACCAGGGTGTGAGACCGTGTGAAGGATGAGCTGAGATTTTAGCTAATTACCCTGAGATAAATGCTGAGGAAAGCATTTTCAGAAAGTGCTTTAGAAATGTTGCCGTGATGTGTGTGTGTGTGTATTTCTGTGTGTTATCTTAGTAATTATTATACCAGCAATTTCTTCCGAATGTCAAACAATGATATCCTGCTTCACGGGCGACTCAAATATGCTTTGCTGCTTTTTTTTTTATCCAAATTTCTTAAACAAGCTGAGTCAGAATCAGCTTCGTGGGCCTTTTTTTTAAATTTATGACGATGCAAGCTAAAAAAAAAAAAAGAGTATTTTTACTATTTCTTTAAAAAAAAAAAAAAAGCTATATTTTAGCTTCAGTTTTTTTTTTTTTTTTAGGTTTTGTCGCCAATAAAATGTTTTACTCTGTCAATATCTGTTTTTTTTTATTAACAATTACAGCTGTACTTTTTTTTCTTCTTATGTTTACTTCTAACTTTTCCCGAACTTGTTAATTTTTATTTTGGGTCATCCTGATGATAAAATTTAACAGCTACAGTGGCTGCTTCCTATCTAGTTCACTGTTATCTCTTCCTTTTTTTTCCCTTTCATGTTCTCATTTTTTTTACCCATCCATTAAGAAAAGCACATACGTAACAAGAAAAGCCTTGTACCTAAAGCAGCTCTTGTCAAGAAGCGAAATATGTTCTGTCCAACGAATCAGAAAACAAAGAAAACTAAAATAAATTAATCGAAATGTAACAGAATACTGGACTCAGACAAAACTGTGTTAAAAAAACAAGAAGAAAAAAAACATGCTTTCAAAAACCTTTTGAAATGGTTATATACTTCTTTACAGGAGTAAAGAAGTAAAGGGTATGCTGATTATAACACCCAAACAAACTTCTCATATTTTCGGTTACTCCTTTTTCTTTCTGTATGTTTCTTTTCTTTGTTCGCCTGCCTATTGAAAGCAAAGTCTGTGCGAACGCAATTATATCCATCCCTGACCGTTCAGCCATGTCTCGTTTTTTCTCTTTTTTTCTGGCTTCTTTATGTTTGGTTTGGGGAAACTGCTAGTGACATCTCAGGTCTCATCACAATCTCTCAAGATGAAATAAGGAGCAACCTGCTCTTTGTGGAAATAGATGGATTCAGCAAGTCGATCAATCAAACAATTTTTCCGTTGAGGTCTTTGATCTAGAGCCATCTTGGAAAGTATAGTGCATGGATTTTTATCTTAAAAATACACCCAGAAGAAACATGAAGAATGGGTTTCTGCAGCAGTAAATAGCAAAAGAACACAATGTGTGTATGTATGTGTGTGTGAGACAATCTGGGAGCTCGCTGGCACAGAGAAAAGGTGAAATGGAGGGCAGAATGGAACCTCAGCACAACCACAGAGACAATGCAGAATGTGAATGAATCAGACAGACAGACAAAGTGAGACATGGAAAATAGAAAGAGAATGGACGGAGGAGGGACAAAGAGTGGCAGCAGGAAGACAGGGAAGCAGGTGAGCTGCCACAGCCGTTCACATCCAAAACAACAACTTCCATCAACTCACACTCACATAGACACACACAGATAAGCTCCTTTCAGACCTGAACTCTTTCTATTAATCTGATGGTACACGAACATGTCAGCTTCATGTTTAAATGAACACTGATTTCTTTACTGGAAAACCTTCCTACTGGAATCATACTGTATAGGTGTAACAGTAAGGCAAAAAGTAAAGGACAACACACAAAGGAATTCTATTTTTCTGCATGAATAATGGCCAAAAATATACTTCAGGGTTTATGTGGAATATATATATAAAAGATACATATATACTGTATACCAGAGTATGCTATCTACCTAAAAAAATACTAATAATTTCTTACATTTGAGCTGTAGATGTATTCATGAACTGACATTAAATTAGGATGTGCTATTAAACAAATGAAGCAGTTTAAGAATGTAAAGTTTGATATTAAAAAGACACTTTTAGAAAAAATATTAAAAATGCATCTTAATGCAAACACCCTCCCCCCAGCCCCTGATCTAAAAATTTGTTTTGTCTTCTGAATCACTTATTCCCAATGGGGCCAAGGAGATCTAAACATTCTAAAGAAAAACATGTCCCATTTGGATTAAATTTTTTTTTTTTTTTAGAAAGGCTAAAAATGTCAGGATTTGAGGGTGTGGAAGGAGGAGGACCCAATTGTAGGACATCAAAAAAGGTCTTACTAACACAAGACCAGTAAAACTGTAAAGCAAAGGGCACAAGATTCAGGATTCAAAAGTTCAAATAATAGCAGAGATCAAATGTGGTCAGGGGAGACTGCTCTCAAATAGGCAGCAGGGTCCACAGGTGTGTGGCATCAAAATAATCACCCTCAGGTCTCCCAATCAGGGTGATGAGGGAAGGTCCATGGCTCCCTTTGGCGGCAGGTGAGGGGATCCTGAGAGTTCTCAGGGTAAGATCTTTTGTGATACCATGGCGTTCTCAAGTTGAAATCCCTTAGCATTCAGAAGATGTGATCCCCACTGACAACTGGATTAGGTTTTTATGTCACTCCCAAAAAGGTATGAGTATTTCCAATCTGGGATTCTTTTGACTTGAACAGTCAAAGTAAAATAAGATGGCTGCTTTTTAAAGATATATGATCTGTTGGGTGTTTCCTGGCAGAAATTGTTTGCCAAGTAGGTTAATTTCCAAATAGAGTAAGACCTAACCAAGGAAAACCTGGGATCATGAGTTAATATTCCAATCACGCCAATTGTGAGTTACTGCATGTAACCTACTGGTAAAAATAATAAAAGTTCCCATAAGCAGCTGTTTTCAACCTAAATGGCTCAGCAGTTTGAATGAAAAGCTGCTTTCTAATTTGCCACTCCAGGTCACTGAGCAATTACTAGAGCTGGCTTGTTGTTGAGCAGATCAATAGTTGGCTTTGGGAACATAACAGCTACAACTATACATTCTCATGCAATTGCTTAATGTATTTCAAACCAGTATGTCTTGTTTAAAAAGATTTCTAAAGACAACTAAATGGTCCATTCATTCCTGGCCTGAGTTTGTGTGAAGTTTGGTCAGAAATAGATTTTTCTTTTGTCTAAAGTAAACCGGGATGTCACAATACACAATACATATTCAGTCTAGATTTCATTTTATATTTTGAAAACTCATCATCATTCCTGTGTGTTTCTATTTGAAATGTAATTAATTGAATTCCCAAATCAGAAAAAAGAAATTACACAGTTACAATTGTTTTTTGTAAATTCCTTCAAATCCGTGTAAAGATTTTTCTGCTGTTCGACTATGATTTTTTTTTCTTTACATAAAAGCATCTAGCTGTCAGTGAACCGCCTGCGTGCTTTCATGTGTATAATTTATGAAACACAATAAATGTTTGGAAATTTTGTCAGTATGCCCCACAAATCACCTGACATGTTTTCAGAAAAATGTCTGAATGTTGAATAAAAATGGCCTGAATGGGTGTTTTGAACACTGCAATGTGTGAATCACATTTTCAGGAAATGAAAGGTGGAAAGAGAAAGTTTTTTTTTCTTCCCCCAGCCATGTAGCTACAGGAAATACAGCTTATAAATGATTCTAGTAAACTGGTAAATGATCATGTGGTTCGATTGTTTCTGAATACACCCGCATGAGATGTTTAGACAGACAAACAGATTTCAATAAAAATCCTTTGTAAAGCTCCTTATAAACTGCTGCTTTTAATGTTGTATCAGAAAAGGACTATTAAATGGAGCACGAGGTGTGAATGAAAACCAAACACATGCTTTAAAGTGATTAAAATGTTTTTTTTTTCAATAAAAAAAAATTAAGTAAACAGTTTGATAAATTTTTAACACACACCATACGTAATTAAAATTAGGTTTTGGGGATAAAGTTTGAGAGGCAAGACTGAGATGGTTTGGGCACGTACAGAGGAGAGAGAGAGAGTACATCGGAAAAAGGATGCTGGATTTGGAACCACCAGGAAAGAGGACTAGAGGAAGACCAAAGAGAAGGTTCATGGACGCAGTGAAGGAAGACATGAAGATAGTTGGTGTGACCAAAGAGGATACAGCAGATGGGATTAGATGGAAGAAACTGACTTGCTGTGGCGTCCCATAAAGGGAAAAGCCGAAAGAAGAAGATACATAATTAAAATCTCTTTCCAGTTCCCTTGAAAATAGCACAACTTGTCAATTAAAAAAAAAAAAAACTTTGTTTTTGGGTGAACTAAGTTAGCGGTTCACCTTCAAAATAATCCAAAGTCCAAATAAAACTTCTGCAGAAATCCGAAACATCAGTATATTGTTCGACTTCATTTCTGACCTACAAATAATAATAAAAAATGACCCAAATCAATGAGATTCGTCTTTTCTGTAGTGTCCCGACTGAACAAGATTTAATCATTGCATCGCAAAGTGCAATGAATCAATGAAGAAGTGGATAAAAGAACCCTGAAATTTAGGGTTCATAAAAATGAAAATGCATTTCTGCCTTTTTCAAAAATGAGATCAAATTGAGTTTTTATTCCATTCTTGTTTATAATGGTAATTTTATTTAACGAGATATTTAAATCCAAAAATGTTGGCACTTTGTTTTTCATTCCACTTTGAGATGATACTTGCCTTCAAACTTGGTTGGAGAAAAATCCTTTAAAGGTTTTATATTTCTTTTCATTTGCGCACAACAATCAAATTGTCGTCTCTGAAAGAACTTTACCCGCAGTGGCTCACAATTCTCTGTCATGGAACAAAAGAATGAAAATTGGATTAAAAATTGATGCTAAAGAAAACAAGTCAGAATAAATACTGATGGAAATTAGGTCACAGTGCATGTATGTGTGTGTGTTGTGTGTGCATGTCTCTGAGTGTGTGCTGAGTCTGGTGTGTGTTTCATGAATCCTCATCCCTTCTAAAAGTAGATGGTGAAATTATTTTAAATGACTTGAATTGGCAAAACTAGAATAACAATCTGCCTAACTTGATTAGGGGATGACATATGTTTGGTTTAAATTCAATGTTAGATTTCAGCAACAAAAATATATTTTTTTATTTTGAACAGCCGGTGATTACTGCAGAAACAAGTTTAAAAATTAAATATTTCTCTGTCTTCATTGCAGTGTGACTCTTTATCGCTCTCATTGAGCTGCCTTCCCAAAGCTTTTTTAGTGTTCGGACAGATTCTTTTAAGTTCTGAGCTTTGAACTTTTTTATTTTTGTTAAGTTATTGTGTTTTCAAGTCTCACTTTTTCAGGAAGTTGAAATCCAGTTCAGTCCATTGATTGGTCTAATGCAGCGGTCGGCAACCCGCGGCTCCGGAGCCGCATGCGGCTCTTTCATCCTTATAATGCGGCTCTTGGCCCATCTAAAAAAAATTACTAAAAAAATTTTTTAGTAATTTATTTTCCCAAGCCGCTTGGGAAAATAAATTACTAAAAAATTTTTTTTTTGTATTTAATTGAAGTGTGTTTTATTTGTGTTAGTTTTTATATTATTTTAGTTCTAAATTTGAAGATTATTGTGATCTTGAAATATTAAAATATTAATTAAATTATTTGATATTATTTTTTCGTCGCTCAAAATAGACGTCACACTGCGGAAGCTGGTATACCCGCTGAAACGCCGTCTATTTTGAGCGACTTTCAATCCCGGCAAAACCAATGGAGAAATGTAAGAAAAGAAAAATATCTCAAGAAAATAGAACATTCAATGATGCCTGGGCAGATTCATTTGCATTTACCTCGGGCGAGACTGGCCTACCAGTATGCCTAATTTGTGGAGAAAAACTGGCTAACAATAAACGGTCAAATGTCGCAAGACATTTTAACAATACACACAGAGCCTTTGCTGAAAAATATCCAGAGGGAGAAGAGAGGAAAAAAGCTGTTTCGGAACTTATGCAGAAGGATGACCGGACGAAAAATCAATTCAAGAAGTGGGTGAAGTCTGCAAATACAACTACATATGCAAGCTTTGTGGCCGCTCAGGAAATAGGCAGGCATGGGAAACCGTTCACAGATGGAGAATATATGAAAGAATCATTCCTTAAGATTTCAGAACACTTATTTGCGGACTTTAAAAACAAAGACGAAATTGTGCAGAAAATCAGAGAGATGCCTCTCTCTGCGAAAACTGTCAAAGACAGAACCATAAAAATGGCAGAAAATATCACAAAACAGCAAATCAAAGACATCAATTCAGCAGCAGCATACTCAATCGCCTGTGATGAGTCCAAAGACAAAACGGACATTGAACAAATAGCGCTGTTCTTCCGATATGTGAATTCTGCTGGACCACAGGAAGAAATGGTTGAGCTGATACCACTAAAATGCCAGACACGGGGGGAGGACATCTGTGAGGCTGTGCTTGATTGTTTACGAGCCAAAGAAATAAAAACAACCCACCTCGTGTCGGTGGCTACCGATGGGGCACCGAGTATGACTGGAGCGCACAGGGGCTTTGTGGCTTTGCTGCAGAAATCACTGGATAGAAAGCTGCTGACTTTTCATTGCATCCTGCACCAAGAGGCATTGTGCGCGCAAAGTTTTCCTCCAGAATGCACAGAGGTCATGAATGTTGTTATTCAGATTGTCAATGAAATAATGGCAAAAGGTTTAAATCACCGCCAGTTCCGTTCATTACTGGATGAGGTGGAGAGCGCATACTCTGATCTCCTGCTGCATAACAGAGTCCGGTGGCTGTCCAGAGGAGAGGTGCTTCAACGTTTTGCTGCATGTCTGGGAGAGGTGAAAACTTTCATGAGCAGCAAAGGGCTCACCTTTCCTGAGCTGGAACAGCCAGAGTGGCTGGAAAAACTCCACTTCATGGTGGACATGACAGCGAAACTAAACACGCTGAACACAACGCTTCAGGGGAGAGGAGGCACAGCGCTGCACATGCTGGAGGAGGTGTTGGCGTTTGAGCGCAAACTGACAGTTTTAGCCAGAGATTTACAGAGAGGCACACTGTCTCACTTCCCCTCTTTAAGGGAGTTCAAACAAGCTCACGGAGTGATCAATTCAGAGTATTTGCAGTCTACAATCACCACAATGCAAGCGTCGTTTGGTAAACGATTCCGTGAGTTCAGAGAGGAAAAAACCACATTGTCCTTCCCCGTCACTCTCCTGACCATTGATCCATCCCTGCTAAACGTGACTGCATTTGCAGGTGTAAGTCAACCTGCTCTGGAGCTGGAGCTGGCTGACATAGCTGACAAAGACATTTGGGTGTCCAAATTCAAACGCTTGACAGAGGACCTTGAAGATGTTGCCCGTCAGAAGGCCACTCTTGCTCAGAATCACAAATGGAGTGATATTGAGAACCTCCCGAGACCGGACAAACTCATATTTGAAACATGGAATGCCATCCCGACACCTACACGAACATGAAGAAATATGCCTTTGGAGTCCTGTCGATCTTCGGATCCACATATGTATGTGAGCAGCTATTCTCCACCATGAACTGCATTAAAAACAAACACCGCTTACGGCTCACAGATGACAGCTTACAGTCCTGCGTAAAGATTAAAGTGACTTCGTACAGCCCCGATTTGCAGAAGCTGTGCGCAGAGGTTCAGGAGCAGAAGTCCCATTAACCAGGTAAAATAAATATTTATGCAGATATTTTGCAAATATTTAATTTTCATTGTTTAGTGACACAGTGCTTTTTCCCCCAATTTATTTTATATATTCAAGTCAAGGCTCCGCTGCATACTTTGAAAGCCCAAGGGCCTTGGGCCAAGGCGATATAAGGATGACGGCTCACGGATTTTTCCCTTTTGTTTGCTGCATGCACAATTTAAATTCAGCTTTTTAATTTATTTGAAAGAGACATTCATTGTTATTATTTTTCAAGAATTCAAAATGTTCAAAATGTGTTCATTAAATGAATAAAATATAATTTTCTCTGTAGCGCGTGGATTTCATAAGAAAACATGCTGCGGTAAAGTAGTAGAAGTTTTTTTTTTTTTTTTTCATTTTAGATGTGCGGCTCCCAGTGTTTTCTTTTCCGTGGAAACCGGGTTCAAATGGCTCTTTCGGTGTAAAAGGTTGCCGACCGCTGGTCTAATGAGATTGGCTATGCCAAATGCAGACTAAAAACAAAGAAATGAGTAATCAAGTTAGTTCAGAGTATGAAGCAGGAGAGAACCATCAAAAACTCTTTTCATTTTACACATTTACATAATGTTTAGAAAATCTTACTTTCGGAAATGTGTGTGGGTGTGAACAGTTGACTGACGTTAAACAGACTGTGCGGTATGACCAAAAGACCAAACTGTATTTACTGAGGTCTCCAGAATTTCACAAGCAACCAACATCTGTTAGCCATTTTACACTTCCGATAAAGAGAAATGTTCAAAAGCTATGCTGTTCAAACTTTGAGTTTCATCTTTCAATAAGTCTGAATAATTATATAACATTCTAAAACTATTCTTTCATTCTGTGATGCTTTGCTTGAGAACTATCACATTGTCTCATATCACATAATAATTTAGTGTTTATTTTAGGTACTTTATCTAACACAACGTAATTATTAACATTCATTAGTAATGTGTTCATCAGTTTTGATTTAGTCGTCAAATTTGGAAATTGAACTATATATCAAATAAATTAGTCCATGTGCTGAGTCATTCTGTTTTCAAGTTTCTTAAGCATGGTGGGGAAGCAATAGCTCAGTGGTAGACCGTTTGCCTTTGAACCGGAAGTTCACCAGAAGTTCGCAGAATCGAATCCCACTGAGCTCATGTCTAGGTGTCCTTGGGGAAGACACCTAAACCCCTGATTCTCCAAGCATTGATGCTGTCTTGGCAGCCTGCTGCGGTATAATGCAGCACACAAATTTCTCTGGTGAGGGATGAATAAAGTATACTTTTCATGTGGGAATCCTTGTGCTTTGAATTGTTTTAGGTCCTGCCTCTACTTATCGTTTCATCACCTTGACAGAGTTTCATCAAATCTGCAACAGGTGGTGTAACTGCTCTTGTATGTTGTAGAATTATTATTGGTATCTTGTTTATTTTACCGGGTTTAAAACTCTAGCATAAAACTCTAAAGTATCAAATGTCAGATTTTTCTGTTTCTGATTGACCTTGCTTCCTTGTCCTAAGGCACGCCTGTCTGAACAGTCAACAAACTATACGGCCAAAGTATCTCCTGCTTGCCGTTATGTTCCTATCTTACAATAAAACATCTTTGCACTTGCAGCAGTGGATTTCTGCCTCCACTTTCGTCCACCATCTTGCACATTTGACACTTTAAGAGCTATTGATGTTTGTCGTTTGATGACCTTAAATCCAAACTCAGAATGACAGGATGTTGACACTAGAGGCTGTAAGTGAAGCATCAGCATCTTCATTCTTTTCCTGCTGAGGCAAGACAATTTCCCATCCTCTTACATACAAAAGTAGTAAATCAAGATGATTACATTTCTGATTACATTTTTATTGTGTAATGTGGGGTTATATCCTTGTCTTTGGAAAGCTGGCTGCTTTTGATGAGTGTTTTAGCTGATATTGATGTATTGACATGTTTGCCCTGAGCGGAACAGCTCAAGACCAAAGTTTTCTTTTTTTCACTCAAGCTCATTATCAATGGTTATTTTTCAGCAGATAAAAGGTTCAAGTAAAGAACATTCATACTATTTTCCCAAATTGAATGATTTGTCCAACAGATATATTCTAAGGTGTACATTTACATCTGCATTGAAATGAAATGATGTTTTTAGTAGTCCAAAAACTTCTGTGAAAAAATGGGTATATTAGCACATAACAGGAATGTAAAAACAATATTCATTTTTAAAGTGGAGTTTGTTGAAATGATGTTAATCTTAAACTTCTAACAAGTTGAAAAGGAGATGAAAATCACCTGCAATTTTCCTTTTTAAAAAAATTAAATCACAATATGTTTTTTTGACTTGTGTTTGACATTAATGAGTGTATGGGTTCTATAATAAGATTCAACACTTCTTAGACCCACTCTTAGTCAATCTGTGCCGCACCATTTTCCAGGAAAAACACCACAAAGTACAAGATATAAGAACCAACATTAACACCATTTTCCCCCCTCTGTACCCTCTAATTATAGCTGACAGAAGGAGATTAAAATGTTGTGTTCACTGCATCCTCACATACACGTGTGGTTGAAACACTGTTATCAATCCTTCCAGCCACTTCCTAATGCACAGTACGTATATCTCTTTCACACACACCAAGACTATAATTCACCTCTTTACTTCATAAATCCTCCCATCAGGACAACCATGCCAGTGTGAGTTGTGTGTGTGTGAAAGGTATTGAAGAGTGAGGTTGTTGAATGGCCTTAAGGGACCACTTTATCAAACTGTCCGTCTGCAATTAGCAGCAGTCCTAATGACAGGACAGTGACTGATGGCAAGCAGATTCTGGATACACACAAGGATGGAGGACAGGCACATTCCACAGAAACACCAGAAGTACTTCATCAGTCATCATCAGCACTGATGCTAGCAATTAGCATCAGTGCTAATGACAGCAAACTGATGCTGTGTGAGGTGAGCTCACACACAAACACCCAAGCAAACTACTTCATTATTTCTCTGTCACCGATTAGCTTTGGCAGTATCGAGAGTAAACAGTCGCACTCTCACGAGCAAAGGCTTGTGAGGAATACAAATGCTGAAGACACAGTCAGTAAAACAGCAGATATCAATGACCTCGTTGTGGATTTAATTCATTTTTAGTTCAATTCAATTAAATTTTATTTATATAACCCAAAATCACAGAATTTCTGTCTCAACGGGCTTCACGTTGCAGATTCAGAGGAAGAAAAACAAGAAAAAAGAGCAACGTATAATCACAAATGCACAGCAAGAAAACCTAACAAACAAATGCTAGCTAGACAATATTAGCACATTCCTGCCCTTAGACTCTCCTTCACGGTGAGGAAAAACTCCTAAAAAAACCATCAGTGGGGAAAAAAAATAGAAACCTCATGGGGATCCACACAAGACAGAGATCCCTCCCCCGGGACGAGCATCCAATGTGTCTAAGCGTATTGTTTAAATATTAGCATATTTTACTCTATAGCTAAAAATCTAAAGAAGTCAATAGATGTTTTTCATCCTGATGGAAACATGGGGGACTCCTCATGCCCAAGACGGGGCACATATAGTGCCCATAATTAAATATTTTGAGGAGATTTTACAGTCGAATGTATTTTTATTTATCTACAAACACACATAAAGCTTAAGTTAGATTTGATAAACCCCAATATATTGAAACATTTTGTTGCATCACCTCATGCTGATTTTGCTGTTAAAGAAGGATATCAACCTGCATTTAGACCTCCTGATCTGGTTCCACAGTTTCAAACACTGCTGTGACCAATTACCACCAGTTTTTACACATTTTTACAGACCGTTTGAACTTTTTTGAGTTCCTGAGTTCTCGAAGTATTGTGTGATCTCCAATTTCCCAAAAAGATAAAACATTTATGACCACATGCAAAGTACTTCATGAGAGTTATAATTCTTTGAATATCTAGCCCTCCCAAAGAGCTCCAAAAATCTTCTGCTGGATTTTCAGTGACTCTCAAAAAATGCAAATTAGCCTTATGGTGAAAAGTTAGCTTCATAGTGATTCTATGTAGGAATAAAAATCAGAGACAGAAGGCTGCTCTCAGACTTTGGCTCAGCTTGTGTTATTGTGCTTACAGTACAGAGCTTCAAGTGGAGGAACCATTCACCATATTTCACCTCTTCTACTATATTAAAGAATGCCAGATTCATGTGATAAAAAACAAGTGGTTTGACTGAACAAACTTTTGGAAGAGACAAGAATGGGCAAAAATTCCAACTTGTTAGTTGTTTAACACACAAAAGAAGCAGAGTTTATCTTCATTGTTTACATAAAAGATGGCCACCATGCTGAGAGAACCCACACATACAGTACATGAGTAGAACATTCAAATTCTACAAAGAACCAAACAAGTATTTCAAGCAGGGAACAGAACCCACAACCTTCTTGCTGTGAGACAGCTTGTCTGACAATTGGCTTCTTGTGAAACCTACCTGATTGTGGCCATTTTGCTTCATTATTTAACCCCCACTTTCATTGTTTGTGCCCTCTGAAACATGTACACTAACCTAACAAAATGCACAACTTTTAGTGCTCACACATTCTAGATCAATACTTTCTGATTAACAAAAAAACAACAACAACAACAACAAAACCCCACAAACATAAACACACAGTCATGGCTTGTATTGTCTATAAAGTTAACAAGTCACTTGTGAATGCTAATTATTTCAATCACCTTCACTCTAATTTCAGATTGTTCAAATAACAGTTTGCAAGTGTTTGTGCATGGTTCCTTCATCGTCCTTTAATGATTATGTTTTTTAACCTAGTAAGAAATTTTTTATTGGGTAAACTCTTACAGCTATTGCAGCTGCTGCAACCCAAATAAAAAAACATATGAAATTTATTGTTTACTTCAGGAAGTAGTTTTACTAATTCCTCTGAAGTTTGCTTATCTATTTGAGGATGATGGGCGCTGTACAGTGGCACAATGATAAGCACAGTGGCCTGACAACGAGAAGTTTAGGGATTTGAGTCCTGCAGTGGGGGCAAGGCTTCCCATGTTCTCCCTGTGTATGCTCGGGTTTACTTTGAATTTTATAGGTACTGAATTTATAGGTGCTCCCCCCCCCCCAAAAAAAAAAAACAAAACATAACAAAAAAAACCCCACAATGTTTGATTGGTTGGTTCAGCTCACTGATGGGTATGACAGAATGTGTGATTGGTTGACCATTGGAACATGGCACTATTACAGACAGCTGTACTGGGTGTACCCTGCCAAACTAGATGGAAGTACACTCCGGCAACCCAGTGATCCAAAATGGGATGGAGAAATAAATATATACAAAATAATGCTCTGGAATTTTTGACAGTGGCTTGAACTCAGTGTGGACAATTTATTGGCTTTACATGTGACACCAAAAATAAATATTTTGTGGTTATTTTTTGTGGATTTCAGAAGAATGCAACTATTAAAATGATTACCACCAGCTTGCAAAAATTATCTACAAAAACGAACGAATGTTAAAATCTATTTTTCTTTCTGTCTTTCTGCTTGTCTGTTTAGTCCAGCAGTGTTGGTTTGGTGAAGCTGTTACTTTGTTCCTAAAACAGAAAATAAATTATATTTATCAGTTGGAGAAAACGTTCAAGAAAAAAAAAAAAAACATTTGTTTTTGGTTCCTGCTGTGCGCACCCATGGAGCTGTTTCATTTTTGTCAAAGCAGAAAAATACAATTTTTTTTTCACTTGTTTTTTGGTCTCTTCGTCAGTCTGACTTTAAATCACAGCCGCCCCCTTCAGTTGGAGGAATAAATCTTTCAAAACACCCTGTTCATTCAGAGACCCTCAAACCTACTGCGTGGTACCTCACAGTACAGAGGCTGAGAACCCATCAGCTCTCTCAGTGCAGCAAGGTCGCCCAACCCCAATTATGTTTTTATATTTCACTCTAGGCATTTGAATGAAAGATATTGTAACGCTATGCCTTCATTGGCCTTTTGCAAATAGACAGGGTTGCGGGGATGGATTAGCATCTGTGTGGGTGTCTGCGCTCACACAACCTCGCAGAAGTGTTGATCACAAAGCCAGTTTTGATGAAGTGGTAATTAAAATGGATATGTGTGTGGATACAGCAGCTGCTTTAGGAACGAGGCCCGGCTGGTAAACACTTGAGTAATCAGAGAGCAACTTTAGCCTGGATCAGCAGAATAATAAACAGCTCTGTGGCTGAATGGGGAATGAAACGTTGCATTATTTTTGTTGTTTGAGGTTGTTGTACAAAAACAATATCAAAACAAAAGGATAAGATATTGGGATTATTAGAAGGCTAAAATAAGATGGCAACAAGGGAGAGAGAAGAGTGGCTGTGTGCAGTTGTGATTTGACCATAATTAAGTTGCATATTGGGGGCATTGTACAAACACATCATAACTCTTGCAATTCAATTCAGATTCATTGTCACTGATAGAGCACGTCATAGCACTTTTCACCAAAATCAGGTTCTTCACACTAACTAGTTTAATTTTGTTTTGTCTTCTGAACCACTAATTTCTAATAGTGTCGCGAAGGGGCCAGATGCGGGGGGCAAAGTGATTCCCGGATGATTTCACCCGAGAGACGTTCTACAGCCCGAACAAGTCGGCAGTCTGTTGCGGAGGCATATACTCAGAACCATCCATACACACACATTCCTAGGGACAATTTCATAACGGCCATTTAACTTAACATGTATGTTTTTGGAGGGTGGAGCAAACCGCAATACCTGGAGAAAACCCACACATACACGGGGAGAACATGCAAACTCCACACAAAAAAGCCAGTGTTTGAAGCCTCGCCCCAACGAACCCTGACCTTCTTCCTGTGAGACCATTGTGATAATCACTGCACCAGAATGGGGTCCCACATTGAATTGTAAGCTTCTAATATTTTTTTATTCACGAAATTGTTAAACCAGATACACACAAAACAAAACAGAAAAGCCAACTAAAATGTTATTTTTGTGGCATGAAAATCATTCTTACGCCACACTTCACCACAGAGAATTTATTTGAGTTGGTTTATTTAAGTGTAACACAGAAATGCCTGATCAGAACTCCACTTATTTCCACTTTCACAAATGCATTTGCACAGCATGTGTTCACTCTGTGTGCTTGCTTTTACAAAGCAAAGAAAGACTGCAGCATCGTATATTAGTGCAATGTGGTTAAGTGTTAAGCTAATGTGCTTGTTTACACATCAAGTGAAAATGGCCAAACCTGTCATTTGGATACATTTGGCTTCATTCTTGATTGATTTTAAGAGGTTTTTAGCCAAATAATATTAAAGTTTCTCGTGTAATGAGCAAGAAAAAAATTGTGTTAAAGACTGCAGTGCAATCAATAAAAGTTGGTGTGCAGCAGCTTCTGGCTTCTATAAATGCCTGGTGATAAAACAGGTGAAGTATTCATGGCTTCATTTGCGTTTTCTCTTTCTTTGCCAACGGCTCAACCCGGGATTGATCTCAGCTTTGAGCTGGAGTACAATGAATTTTTAAAGATATTTCATTACTATAGAAGTAAGAACTGAAGGCTTCTACCTATTGCTGCTCTGGAAGTCACAAATGGTTCTTCAGAACATCTTCAATCTTTGTTTGATGGGAATCCTAGTGAGAGAAAACCAACATGAGGTGTGTTTCACTTGAGGTTCATAACTAGTAGTACTCTTCTCTTGCTGTCAACTATTGATATACAGTATATATATATATATATATTTAAATGTTGTGATTCTGTGGGCGTGCGTAATGCCAGACTATTGTTCACCTATAGTAACAATTTTTGGCCTTATTATCAAATCTGAAAAGTCTCTTGACTCGTTCTAATCCTGTCGTCCTTTTCAAGATCCAGCCCAGCTTCCTGGTGGTCGGCAGTCTGTGTGTCAGTCTGCTTCGCTGTCTGCCTGCCTGCAAACTTGCCAGCTTGCCATACTCACACTCATAGTTATTTTCAATGAATTTATTTATCACCTGAAAAGCCGTGTCTGCATTTGGATTCCATCCTACCTGTCAAAACAAAAATACCTTTTTATGAGCAACGATTGTGATGACTTAGAAGATGCTTTAACGAGCAGGATTGTCTTGGAGGACATTATTCTTACTACACACAAATCACACAAACACACATAAATCTGCAGACACAGTTCCAGTTATCAGTGTCACAAGGATTGGGACACAGCTACACATTTCAACATAGTGTTTGTGAGCTGATTTTCCAGACATATGGATCAGAAACTTTAAAGTATGTTCATGAACAAATATTTATTTCAGAGAAAGAAATTCAAGCTTGACAATTTTTCAGAAGTTATAAACGAATGGTTTCAATTCAGGCAAATTTTGAACCAGTATTTACAAATTGGTGTAACGGCCTTCTGATCTGAGCCCGTCTGGTGTGTATGGCTGCAACATGTTTCCTTAAATCAGGACCATATTGTTTGAGCACTGTCCACTTTTTCATCCTTCACTGCAGACAGATACATTCCAATATCCTTCATGGTGGATAAATCCTGAGCCAGCAATAATGTATTTACTGTGTCTACAGTATTTCTTTGTCTGCAGAGTTTGCTGTCAGAGATCATGATCCCTTGGGGATCACCGTACACACTTCTAGCATTTCTGTTATTAAACTGAGAAAAGTAAATTTAATAAGCAGTTCTGCAAATAAATGAAAAGTAGTCACTGCTATGGAGCAGCTGGACTGAAAGAATTTCTGATATTTTTGGTTTTAAGTCATTTGACGGCTTTGGCAGATGGACAGCTGGTGGGATAGGCTTGAAATTCACTTTAGGAAAAAGTTTTCTTGCTGTTTACCACTTCTAGAGTTACCATCATTGTGGTTGTTTTTTTTCTAACAATATGGTAAAGATTCATCTGTAAATTAATCTCGACTATAAATGTCTATACCATTAGAGGCGCAAAACCCAAAAAAATTAACTTCACAACTTGATTTTTTTCCCACAATCTACAACGGTCAGACCATATTTCTTAATTTTTCACATGTAGAATGGCATTGCCAGAAAGCAGCTAATCTTTTGTGATGGGTTTTACTTTTGCAGACCAGCAGGGTGAAGCCTTTGTCAACTTTTTTTTTTTGTATGGTTCAGTTTATTTATTTATTTTTTTGTTTATTTTGAATTACTCTATTCATCCCTCACCGGGGAAATTTGTTTGCTGCACTCCTTACACCGCAGCAGGCTGCCCTTCAACGGCGCCAATGGTGGGAGAAGTGGGGGTTAGGTGTCTTCTCCAAGGACCCTAGACGTGCTCTCCGTGGGACGCGAACCCGCGACCTTCCGGTCCGCGGGCGAACGCGCTAACCACGCGACCGTCTCCGCCCAGTTGAGAAATTTTTTGGAAAAAGATTTAATCAGCATTGACCTTTTTGCTAGGCGTTGTGTGCTGTCTGTAGTAATGGTGATTGAATTTGCTCCAACAACCATAGAAACTAGGTGTATAGAATGTTTACTTGCCCAACGATGCACACACCAGGTTTTTTTCCCAGCCCTCAGACAAATCTATGAGAAAATGTTTAAAATTTGTTAAATTTAAAAGGCCCTACATGGCTGGATCATATTTATAAAACGCAGTCTACAATGTGGGTTTATTTTCTAAACTTTCTTAAAATAGTTTGAATGTAGATGTGAATTCAAGTTACTAGCAGTCTACATTATTTTTGTATGAGGAAGTACAATGAAACACTGTCACAGAGAGACAATCCCATTCTGGTCATTAACAGCTAAATTGACAATATATTTAACATTGACAATGCTGCTCCCATAAAGACTTTATTGATCCAGTGGTTCATCATTTACAATGCCATTTATTGCACCGTTAACAGTCGCTGTAGTTCATATGATTTACCATCACAGTGGCACCACGGCATTTCAGCAAGTTCTGGAGATTTGGGAATCTCTAACCTCCAAAACAGACTTTTAAAAAGCAAAACAAATAAACTCTTAATCAGTTCATGACATTGTACTGTACGGCATCAATGAAACCTTTACAATGAGTGAAGCATCACATTAGAAATTGAATGCGTTCTGATTTAAAATTTGTTATGATTATTCTGTCGTGGGCCTCTCTTATAAAGATGTCCGTAGATCGCAAACTGAGCAAGCACTCGTGTTCAGCTTACGCACCTTACTTACGTCATGCAAAATTGGGATTTATAAAAAAAGAGACACATTTCAGCCAGTCTCTTTATGCAACTTAAGCTTTGTAAATCACACCAGTGACAAATCACAGGTATAAGCTGTCGCACAATGGCAAGGTGTCACCACGGAGCAGCCATGGAGGCATCTCCAACAGGCGTCTCTGAGCTGCAGGAGGCATGCCACCCGTTTCCAGGCTAAAAAAGAACTCATCCTACTTTAAAGTAGTAACAAAAAAAAACTAGCCACCCACCGCTTTATTATGAATGAGACCTGTTACATTGTGTATGCACACATAAGGAAAATTATACACTCGTTTGGCTCAAAAGCAAGATCAAAATACAAAAGCAAATGCAGCAAAGAAAGAGCATGCAATCACAGATTCATATAGTGATGTATTCGTGCCACATCTAGAGGAGAGATGATGCTTTAGAAAATGTAATCAAAAGAAATTTTGTAAATAGAGTAAAAAATATATCATAAAATACATTTGCATAGGATAAAATTCTTGCCAAAGTCTGCTTTGGAAACATCCCAACATTTGTCTTTTCAATGGCTCATTCCCACATCCCTTAAACTTTCTACACAAACTACATCACAAGCTACTGGAGAGACCAATAATTTTTTTGTCTCTCAAATTATGTGGCACCGAGGTGTTTAGCATAAAATTATGATAACTAGAGTTGTGCTGCAGTGATTACATCTCCCTGCTCCCTCGGAATTGAACTGATGATCCTGATGTGGCTGCAAGCACCATCTGCCATTCGGTTTTATAGTTTGTCTTGTTTACTAACAGTTGTGGCACCTCGAGCTTTGACTGCATGGGTAATTAAAGAAAAGGAAAGAGATCAGGATGAATACGATGACATTCTAGAGATTGTATGTGTAACAGATGAGTGGTTTGATTGGAGAAAGTTTATAGAAGAGGATTAGAAATCGAAAGAAAAATCAAAAGATAGGGAATAGATGGATGTTGTAAAATTGTTGATAGAATAGTAAAAAATAAAGGAAATTGGGGATTTGTGTCTAATCTAGCCAGATCTTATTTTATAGATACAACGAGGGCAGACTTTAAGACAATGAACTTCTCCAAAAAGCAAAAATGTTTAGCAATGTTTAACAACAAATGTTTAATGACTTGATATTCTTAAAATTTCAAATTACCACATGAGTGTTGTTCATTCTTTTACCTGACTGATCTCTGTATTGCATGTTCTGTGTCCTTGAATCTGACCTTAAAAAAAGCTTGAGACCCACAATCCAAGACCAAGATTGGAACCTCAGATAAACTTGACCTGAAAGAAATGTCCTTCTGGAAGAAAAAATTGTAGAGAAAAAAAACACATTGTGTGGGCCGAAAGTAGTTTTATAACGAGTTAGTATGTTTTATGAACTTATATTTTCTCCATTGAGTCCTGACCTCAGCTTTATTGAATCACTGTGGCATCATCTCGACTGAACTAAAAGTAGCATAGATTTAGAAAGAAACTCTTTGAAATGTCCATAGAGAAGCTCAGAAAACTGGTTCCGAAGGCAACTTGAAAATAAATGACATTAAAGCTTGCCCAGTTGCAGCTTGGACGTTACAGCTGTGTTGGAAAATAAACAAGGTCAAACTTCCAAGTTTATTAGATATTTAAAAAGTCTCTCTCTGCTCTTCTTTGCACAGTCCAACAACTCCCGAGATTTGTTTTCCATTTCTTTCAAATCATACAGTAAATTTATAAACACCACATCCCAATTTTGGAAAACTTATTGCTTTTAATTTTCAAACTATAAGGGCTGCAACTTCTTGGTTGTCAGTCAATCCTGAACAAGTAGTTATCACTGCACGTTCAAATATAAACATCATGTCTAAGTATCTGACACTCATAATAAAAGTATTTTGTAAGATTTTAGATGGAGCCTAAACTACAAAAATATGAGACAAAAAAGACAGTTCAAATATATCTTTGGAAAAACTAAAGAAGTGGGAGTAACTTCAAGAAAAGTATTATGAAACATCATCATATTTTGGAAATTTCTGCCAAAGGAGACCAAAAGCTTTAAGATCAACAAAAATGGTGAGAAATTTTGACCAAACATCAAGTGGTGAGACAAATCTGCCTCATGGATTGTAAGCAGGAATCTGAGTAGATAACTGTGGATAAAAGCAAAAATGTTCTGGTCCGTCGTCTTCCGCTTATCCGGGGCTGGGTCGCGCGGCAACAGCTTCAGACGGGAAGCCCAGGCTTCTCTCAACCCAGCTGCATCGTCCAGCTCACCCGGAAGGATCCCGAGTCATTCCCCAGCCAACTGTGAGACATAGTCCCCCGGGGGGACGTGCCCAAAACACCTCACCAGCGAGGCACTCGGGGCGCATCCTGACCAGTTGCCTGAACCACCTCACCTGGCTTCTCTCGACCTGAAGGAGGAGCGGCTCGACACCGAGCTATTACCTGATGGCAGAGCTCCTCACCCGTTCTCTGAGTTAGAACCCGGCCACCCTGCGGAGGAAGCTCATTTCGGCCGCGTGTGTCCGCGATCCAATTCTTTCGGTCACCACCCACAGCTGGTGACCATAGGTGAGGGTAGGAACGTAGATCGACTTATAAATCAAGAGCTTTGCTTTTCAGCTCAGCTCTCTCTTTACCATGACGGATCGATCCAGCGTCCTAGTTATTGCTGACGCCGCACCGATCCGCCTATCGATCTCCGGCTCCATCCTTCCCCCACTCGTGAACAAGACCCCGAGATACTTAAACTCCTCCACTTGAGCCAGGACCCTGTCCCTGACCCGAAAGACTCATCAACTCAATATTTAATTAAACATGTATCATTTTTGCACAATGCATTTAATTAATATTCAATTAACACAGAGATTTTCCTAGTCTAATGGGGTAAATACATACTGGCATCATATCACATCAATCAGAAGTTCTGTTTATACTTATTTAAGCAAGAAGTATTTGTGAATGAACAGCTGGTCAGGATAACTTGCTTTCAGAAAGTCGCTGAAGTTTGAACTGAGAATCAGAATGAGAAGGAAAGGGGATTTAAGTGACTTTGAACATGTCATGCTTGGAGCTGCCAGTTGAGCTGGTAAGTCCATCAGAAACTGCTGATTTTCTCAGATTTGGAGAGAACAGTCTGAACTGAGAAAATGTCTTGAATGGCAGGAGTCAGCATCATGGCAAAGCCTTTTGGATGCCATAGGTCAAAGATGGAAGTACAGACTGGTTTGGGATGATAGATGGCCCATCTGCTTGTGACATTGAAGCAGATGGGACACTAGAGACAAAAGACAGAAAACAAAAATATGTGCCAATCCTATCACATCAGAGCAGGAAAATACAACTTAGATTTATTCAGAATCAACAATGTAAAATATAAGATAGGAAAAATTCTAATGGCATCCCTACATTTGAATTAGAAATTCAAATTCCTAAGGTTTGAATTCATATGCCTTTCAATCAAAGATAGCTATGTAATTGTGTGTGTATATTTTCGGTGCTGTGTGAATACCAAAATGCTGATCTAGCACAATTTGAACAACACTATCCAAAGCTAGGCCATGCCTATCTCTTTGTATGGTGGACTATCTTCCGATGCTACATGCTATTTCAAAAAGCTCAAATAATCTTCAACATGCTTTTTGAATGAATACATTGTGCTCCAATGGCTCCCAATACCACTGGATCCCAATCCTGGTCCAGTGAAACTTTTATGTCAGTGTTACTAAAATCATCAGACAAATGTTTCCAAAACCAAACTTAATAAGTTGTATGAAGTAGCTTGGTATGCTGTGTTAGTCTAAGATGAAGAAGAAGATATCTCTGCCTAAGAAAGATGTTGGTCAGAATTAATCTTTGAAAACACTGTTTTAATGAGAATTTTTTTTCACTTTGCACATCTATCTATATTCATACTTGTACATACGGTGTACCCACGAGGTGCTGGTAGTAATCTAAAGAGAATGGAAATGTATGTTTCAGAATGGCTGAAATGGCTTTCACACTCAACTGTAATTGGATTCAATTTATACAGTGCTTCCACAATGGCACTCAAAACCTTTTTCAATGTAGGTCTCATTTACCTTTTCGCACACACAATCTGATAGGCAAGATACAGTTACAGGATGGCTGCTCTACAGAGTGGGCCATCATTCTCATCAAGATAACCCAGATGAGGTAGCTCAGGCATCTTGTTGAGAAAGGTCCTCAACAAGCTCCTCTGTAACCAAGGACATGCTCGAAGGGCCATGTTGCCTATCTAGACTCCAATTGTTCCCCCACATGTGTTCTGGACTATGAGTATGACAAGTCTTGCTAACCCTGCTTAGACAGTCTCTGGAGCTTTTTCCCTTCTCCTACTGCACCAAGGCAGTACAGAGACAGAACAACAATGCTTCAGCAGAGCGCAGCCCATCACCAGAATACAGTAACCACCACCTGCTTCCCTCTGCCAGATGCTAGATCCAAAACAAACAGACTTCAAAACAATTTCTTTCCCAAAGTCATCACTATCGAGAATGCTCACATGTGCATGTCTCCCACCACCCGGAAATCTCTTGAATACTAAAATATTACTATTCAAATTATTAATACCCCAATAATCCGATTTAGTACACTTATCTTTTTCATTCTTGCATATTGCACTTTTACTTTTTAAAGGACTTTGTACCTTATCTGTTTTAAGACCAGCACCTTTGTTGTACCCTCGCAGTTTTCTTGTGTCCAGAGCTTGTCTGATGCACAACAACAATAAAAACAGTCTTTTCAACTCTACACTGCTAATCTTCATTCATTCATCTTCTAAACCGCTTCTTCCTGGCAGGGCTCCAGGGGTTTAGATAAATGGGTAAAAGGATGCATGACTAGTTGGTTGAATCACTTTTTTTCAATTCCAAACCTTTTCGTTTCAATAATTGTTCCGACTATCTCATTTTCTGTAGCAGAACAACACAACAATAGATTGTGGTCATTTTTTAGAATAAAAGTTGTGTGAAGAGACTACACTCATAGACAGCAACACATTTACAAGAAAAGAGAGAGTTGGAAGAGCAAGAAATGCTTTTCTGCTGTTCCCGGCATTAGAAAATCTCTTTTCTTTATGATGTAGTATTCAGAAGGATCAAAAATAATTGAGAGAAGCCTTCAAGTTGGAACATATATTCCCAACAGAGTTGGAGTACTAAAAGGAGGAGGAACACGAGATGTAAGTGTTCAACACAGTCTGCCAGCAGCTCCTGAAACTGTCATGAAAAAGAAATTTACAAGTTTTAATAAACAGTAGAAACATGAGTTAGTCCCCAAACTCATGAAATGATTTAATCGCTGTTGTTACTTTTTGTGTTTTGCTGCCCAATCTGACTTTATACTTGTGTTTGGAGAAATACTGAATGAATTCTTACAGAATGTAATTAGATTTAAAAAGAGACATTAGTGAATGCTTGTTTTTGTTCCCATAGCTGAAAAGCATCTTGAGCCTCATCAGGGACATATTTTTCGAGGCCAGTTTTACATTCCGATATACAAGTAAAAGATGCCTGCAGGTGACAACACTGAATGCTGAAAATCTATCCAAAAAGGACGTGGCAAAGAGGAAAATGGCCGATGGTGACAATGCCTGCTGGAGTTATAATTACATTGAATTATCTTGTTTGTTTGAGTCGTCCCTGCATGTCTTCATTCACAACCTCATCAATCTTGACATTAATTAACATAACTGTGCTTTTTTTGAATGATTGTAAGTTTGTACGGGTTACAGTGCAGCCGTACGTCTAATTGTAGGTGACAATTCTGAGATGGTGTGAAGTGTTTGACAAAACCTCAGGTTTGTTCTTTTGCCATTCAAAATTAGTTCATTCTCACACAAACTGTATATAAAATTGTACATTTACAGAAAGCAGATCTCCAGTCCACAACAATGGAATGACTCTCATTAAAAACTATTTCTTCTATTTTAAATTTGTGATCAAAGGCCTTTCTTTACTTGCACAGCCCAATCTATGCAAGTAAAGAACAAAACAACAACAAAAAAGCTTTTCTCTTATATATTTTCCAATAATTTCCAACCATGTTTAAAAGCAGGATGCAAAGGCTAACTTCAGACCTTCAGGGTGTAAGAGTTTGTAATTTTTTTTACTTTGTTTAAAGGTCCAAACTTCAGTCAGCTTACTGATTCACAAAACATTAACTAAAAACACTCAATTTCTTTCCAGTTTTTGCATTGAGACACTCATTCACTGTCACTGTATTGTGAATATGGATCTTTTCCATGTTTAAGTAGACCATATGAGAAGTGAACATAAAAACTCCTGATGAAAATGAATCAGACTTTAAACCACCTCTTGAAACTACTTTGAGTTTGGATACCTATTTTAAATGTACTAATGAGGGCTAAACAAGTCACAAGGAGTACTTGAGTAGGTCTGTTTCTGTAGAGTTCATAAGACGTCAAAAACATCAAATCAGTTATAAATTTCATTTTCTGAACCGTCCAATCCCTAATCCCCGCTGATTTAAGGCAAAAGGTCGGGACCAAACACTAATTCCAAGGACAGTTTCATGGTGGCCAATCAACCTCAGAAGGATGTTTTTGGAGGGAAAGAAGAAACCAGAGTATCTGGAGAAAACCCCCAGATACAAGGGGAGAATATGCAAACTTCACACAGAAACATTAGTGTTCCAAGCCTTGTCCCACCCAGGACTTGAACCCTGACCTTCTTGCTGTGAGGCCACTGTGCTAACCACTGCACCAACATGCAGCCCTCAGATATAATTTTCTGGTGAATTTGCTGTATGAACGTTAAAGTCCGGAAAAATTTTGTGTGTTTGCTAAAGGCTGATTTGTTTCATATCTATGTGTAATTGCTATATTCTTGCTGAAATTCTACTATGAATCCAAGATTTCTGTTGATTTGTTATTTCTGATTGAATTGCTGGTTGATTTCAATCTTTACATTCTTTAGAGCTATATGTATTTTATGGTAGTTGGCCAGACATTGTGTCCGGACCATGGTATCAGATTTCACATTAATGTAAGAAATAGAGTTTAAATTGCTTGGGAGTATGAGCCGTTTGCATCCTGTCTGAAGAATACCAATACAAAGTGAATCAGCATTTAAGGATTTCCCCGGTGGCTCGAGACTAAACGGTCTCTTTACCTCATCCCATTTTCACACTCATGTAAAATACATTGGTTTCACAACACACAGGACTAGATCAACAAAGAAATTGGATGCATTTAACAAGATCATTGCAGCCTCGAGAGATTTTGGAGCCGGAGTCATAAATCTTATAGTGATCACATTTTATTGTGCTGCAGCTGAACATCCATTTAGTTTCCAGTTTTAAAGTTTGAGCTTTGCCAGTATATGCATTGATTTTGCTTGTTTTGAGTTTCCTTTGACTCCCTTTGTGATTACAGCACCTTGAACAGTTCCATAAGGAAATCGGAACAAAACACAGTTGGATAGTAGAGCCAAAAATTGTTGTGTAGAGCAGGTATGGCAATTTCAAAAGGCAAAGGGAATTTGCATGCAGAGGAAAAGGTGAACCGAAAGGTAAAGCTACCAATTTACCAATCACTAAATTATTGTACTTCAGTAGTAGTGTGAGATATAGTACATTACAGAAAGTGAGATAGAGATGGGACAGACCTTGCATCAGTGCATGAATTCAGTTCAAAGCTACCATGAATAGATAGCATTGTAAAGATTGTTTTATTTATTTTTTTTTTCTTCTTTTGGCTTTACCCTTTAGGGGTCGCCACAGCAAGTCAGTTTCTTCCATCTAAATTGTTCTTCTTCTAATTGTCTTCCATCTAAATTGTCTAAATTCCATCTAAATTGTCTTCCATCTAAATTCCATAAAAATTGTTTTATTTTATCCCTTGAATAAGATCAAACAAATACTTTATAGTATTCTTAATGCAGACTAACGGTGGTGAGAGCAGCCATGTTTGGTGTGGTGACAATGACAGTCCACGGATCTATGAACGACCCATGGTCTCATCTAAGAACCTGACAGATTATTTTCTGAAGGCCTCCCAGTGTTCTCTCAGAGTCTTGGTATTTTTCTTTTTGTATGAGTGAGGGGAACAGGATGAACCGTTTCTCATCATTTATCAGCTGAGTAGAAAATTAAGGAATGGATTTATTCCCAACAGCATTACTCTCTAAGAGATTGAGTTATGGATTTTCTTGTTTTTTCTAGATTTCTTTAAAAAGAAAAAAAATGCAGCTCAAAATTAGGATTGGGGAACTCTATGTATTTCTCTCTAGTTGTAGCTATCTCTCTATCATTGGTGTGAAAATTAAAAATGTATTTTAATGTTAACTTGTTCAGAATGCACATCGCCCACAATATTTGATGAAAGATGTAAAGAAATAATAAGATGTTTTTGTCAAAACTTTAAGTTGTCTTTTCTTATCATTTTATTTAAGATTCTAGATTCTTTATTGTCACAATGCAAGCAAAGTGAAATTTTGACAGAATCCCAGCAATAATACAGTGACGATTTAAAGTTTGGGCAACCCTGGTAAAAAATTTGTAAAAGATTGGAAAGTTGAGACCTGACAGTGTCATGGATTTTTCTAAGTCATCATCAGGAAAGACCAGGTGATGCCAATCTCAAAGGTTTTAAATGCAAAGGCTCAGCTTAATTTACCCCAACAGTTAACACTATGGGTTCATCTAAGCAGTTGTCTAAAACACTGAAACTGAAAATTAGTTTCAGATTTTAATTAGATGCTCACAAGGCAGGAAAAGGTTGCAAGCAGGTAGCGAAGCATTTTCACTTGCCTGTATCCTCTGTTGGTAATGGAATAAAGAAATTCCAGTCATCAGGAACAGTGGATGTGAAAGGAAACTTGAAGACCAAATAAATATCAGAAAGAACAGCTCACAGGATTATGAGAAAAGTAAGTCAAAACTCCCCAGTTTGACAGCACAATCCGTCCAAACAGATCTGGTAGACACTGGAGTTGTAGTACACTGTTTTACTGTAAACTGTAGTCCCTTTACAAATATGGTTGCCTTGGAAGAGTCAGCAAAAGAAAACTATTTCTACATCTTAACCACAAAAATCAGAGTTTGAAGTTTGCAAATGAACATGCAGACAAGCCTGATGCATTTTGGAAACAAGTTCTGGACTGATGAAGATAAATTAGAACTTTTTGACCAAAATGAGCAAAGACACATTTGGAGAAGAAATGGCAGAGAATTTCAGAAGAAACAAATGAGTATGTTCTTAAACACACCACAAAAGGAATGAACTTAAGGTTTTGCAATGACCTCAATGTCCTAACCTCAACATACTTTAAAATCTACGGACAGACCTTACAAGAGCAGTGCATCACGGACAGACCAGTTATCTTAAGGAACTGGAAGATGCTTGTAAGGACGAATGGGTGAAAATACCTCAAAAAAGAACTGAAGCTCTCTTGTTTGGCAACCAAAAATGTTTACAAGCTTTGATTTACAATACTTGCAAAAGGTGGGCGTTCAAGGCATTAACTCTGGAGGGTTCCCAAACTTTTGCAAATAACTTTTTTGTTTTCTGTTATTTTGACAGTGAAAATGATGAAAATAAAATCTAACTTTTTGTGACAAAGACAGTCTCATTTGTGATTAAATGCCTTTTAGAGATTTTTTCATATCTTCTTAGTTTTATTTTTGCACATTATTTCATATTTTTACCTGTGGTGTCTAAACTTTTGATCCTTACTGTATATACATAAAACAGATCCAAAGCTGAAATAAAAATAAATCAAACATCAGATAAAACCAGCATAGACACTGCAGTGAGATGAAATGAAAGATTGTCTCCCCTCTTCAAAATAAAATGCTTTAAATTTTACGTGATACATCAGAGGATTTGAAAGGTAAGTCAGCAGCAAAGACATCAACAAAGAACACAAAGATCCTAGAAAGGAGACACACTCATAAGTTTTACAAATAATCCTTACCTCGATAGAAAACTTCCTTTCACTTTGTCACCTGCTATCAAGCACAAACACATCCAACCCTACCCTTAATTCACCCTGCTGCTTTCTTCCTCATCATCTTGCAACACTCTCTATTTCTGATTCAGTGTTACCCTTGAGCTTCTTTACATTTTGACACAAATACTTTTGTTTTCTTTTTTGAAACCACACTGTGGCCCCAGCAAGAGAGAATCAAAAAGCATCTCCAAACTCACTTCACATTCACACAGTTTGGATGAGTCGGATTAGGGCCTTTTCGTCATGCCGGTAATGTAAGTTTCATGGGTTTTTAACAAAAATGTGCCCAATAAATCATTTCAACCCAGCCAACAAGGATTAGAGTTCTGGTAACTGGTTGCTTCTTTTTACGTAAACATATCTAGGGTATTTAGGGTGGAGATGGTGGCCGCGTGGTTAGAGCGTTCGCCCGCGGGCCGGAAGGTTGCGGGTTCGCGTCCCACGTAGAGCATGTCTAGGGTCCTTGGAGAAGACACCTAACCCCCGCTTCTCCCACCATTGGCGCTGTTGAAGGGCAGCCTGTTGCGGTGTAAGGAGTGCAGCAAACAAATTTCCCCGGTGAGGGATGAATAGAGTTATTTTTTTTTTTTTTTTTTATATCTGCATCAGTTTATATGTTACGTCATTAGATCTTACTCCCATTTGCTCATTTTGGAAATTCAGCTGTCATCAAAATATCTTTGTTTCTGATAAAAATTTGAAAGACTCTGTTTTTGTTTTTTATAAGAAATTTATTACATTACTGAGGATTTTTTTTGCCAGTTTACAGAACCTAGAGATTTATTAAAGTATTGGTTTCTTCAAGTTGTCATTAAAAATGAAGCATGGATGGATGTATGGATGGGTCACATGTTCATCCCTACAAACAAATAACTGTGAGATAGAAAAGATGAAACAAAATCCAAAGCTTTTCTGAATGCCTCTGTCTTTCCATAAAACCAATTTTAACAAACCTGTGTCTTTTTGTTACCCGCATGTGAGCGTTATACAATCCTAGTATGAAGATTGAACTCTTTCAATCTTTAAACCACAGACCAGTGTCACCAGGCTATATAAATTTAACAATGTTCCATTGATCTCTTTATTCAAACAAAGTGTTAGGGTCAAGTTTATGTTTTTTCCATTGAAATGTACTCAACTTTGGTAAAGAAGTTCCAACTATTCCTCCTTGGTCCTCCTATTCTTTATTATAAAAAACATTGGCCCAGCGGTGACCAATAAAGATGGACGGATACAGAAAGTATACAGTCGCCATTGCACCACTGCACCAATGAAGAAAAACGTAATTTAAGAATGAGATAAGACAAGGAAAAATAAGAAAATTTACACAAAAAAGAAAAGCATTTCTGTGATAAATGTTGAAAAAACCCCACACTATCTGCTGATGTCATAATACTAGTATAGTTGTAAAATCCAAATACAGTACCTGCTGTAAAAAAGAAGCATATAACAAATGTTTCACTTGTTTTTTTAAGATCTATAATTAAGGTGCTTCATAAACTTGTTGTTTACACATTCATAGTAAAGTTTCGATACACAAACTTGAAAAGCGAGGCTCAGTTGGTACTTGCTCCATTTTTTTTCTTTTCAATGAATGGTACTTCTTTTTCAGAATAGAGCTTTCTCTCGAAGATTTTCTTCTCCCTGTGAAGAAGCTTTTACCTCCTGCAGAGCTTTACAGCCGTACAGAAACAAAGCCACCAGTCTTACTCCACATTCTCTCGCTTTCAGTGCAACTTTCTACTGAAAGATGACTTTCTTCTTATCTCTGTAAAACTCTCACTTTCCTCATTTTGTGCCTCGTTAATCTTTACGACTCACCACTCCATTTTTCCTCTTGGAGTGTGTTTTCTGTCCACCTTTCCTCTCGGTAATTCAAGTGGTCAACACCTTTGTCACTCTGCTTATAAGCCCCTTAAATTACTTCCTTGTTCACAATTTATTTTCTCATTTTTTGAAGAGAAGAGAGGCATTGCAGATAAAATATTTACCAACAAATTGAAGATTTTATTTCACAGAATACTTTTGTACAGTTTTAAAAATTGACTACTCAGATTTAGCATTTTTTCAAGTTAATTATTTTTTCATAAATAAATAGTTTAATACATTAATAAAAATAAGTATTTCAATGCAATGAATTTAATTGTATTTAATTGAGGGAAAGTTTCACATTTTTTTTCAATTTAATGATCACTTGAGTCAACATGTTTGGTCTAGAGACAGTGGCACTGAGAAAAAGACAGGAAACAGAGATGGAGGTAGCAGAGATGAAGATGCTGAGGATCTCTCTGGGAGTGACCAGGATGGACAGGATCAGAGGAACAGCACATGTTAGAGGTTTTGGGAATAAAGTCAGAGAGGCCAGACTGAGATATTTTGCACATGTGCAGAGGAGAGAGAGAGTACATTAGTAGAAGAATGCTGGGTTTGGAATCATCAGGAAAGAGGACTAGAGGAAGACCAAAGAGGAGGTTCATGGATAAGTGAAGGAAGACATGAAGATAGATGGCGTGACCAAAGAGGTTGCAGCAGAAGAAACTGACTTGCTGTGGCGACCCCTGAAGGGATATGCCGAAAGATGAAAATTGTTATCAGAAAATCCCTGTCATTTTAAGCTAAAGCAAATGAAGCAAAGATAAGATTTTTTTAGTTTCTGCATCTTCTTTTTACACCTGACTAACTCAATCATGCAGAACTATCTAAAAAAGCTTGTTGAGATCACAACCTTCTGTTTCAAAGGATGTTAATGTACTGTAGGTTGAAAATAGTTTGAATTTGCTTTGACTTGACTATGGTTTTGTTGGAGTTTCTTTAAATGAGTTTTACTCATACTACTAAAAATGGTAAGCAATGAATAAAAATGACGTCTGTATTTTCTAATGGTCATTCATTAAAACTGACCCACACATGTAAACTGAAAATTTTCTAACTTTATTAAACAAATGAAACAATGGCCTTTTCAAAAGTAGGTGTACATTTTTACAGTCTGAACTCAGTGAGGTCTCTTTGCATACATTGCAGCATCAATGTGACCTGGCATGGAAGTGATTAACCTGTGCTCCTGCTTAGGAATAATGCAAACTCAGGGTTTCTTTTTTTTTTAATGCGGTCCTCTGCATTGTTGGATGTTTTATCTTTCTTTTGACAACACATTGAAGACTGTTATTAGGTTTTAGGTTGGGAGAGTCTCTGCATCGGGAACAAAATTTTCACTGAACCCTGTTTTAAATCTTCAGCTATGTGGGAAAAGAACCAGGTCTGGCCAGGAAATAAAATCAGTCGATGTAGAACTCAACAATATCCTGTTGGATTTGATGTTTTCTGTAGAACCACCACCAGTAAGGCACGCTAAACCATCACTGAGTGTAGAAACATTACTATGAACATCAGGTAACGTGGAGCCTGTGTATCCCAGCTACTCCTCCAGATTTTGGGACCTTCATTTCCAAATGAAATCTAAGATTTACTCTAATTAAAGAAGGTACAGTATTTGGACTGCAGGGGATATGTTCAATTACCTTTAACCAAGCAGATTCTCTTGATGATCTTTTTTTTTTTCTTCTTCTTTTTTCGTCTATTTGCTGCAGTAGTTTGTATCTTGATGGTCCAACTAATTTGAAAACAAAATAAATTTTAACATAACCCCCGCTGTTAAGCCTACAGGATTGCAGCGAAACCCCCCCCAAAAAACCCATCTTTTATTCTGTTTATTGATCTGTTGATCAGTATTTTTTTTATGTTTGGTTCCTCCCATCTCAAACTGTTCGGTTCATTTGCAGCTTATTATTTTTGCTCATCTGTGAGTTAGTAACAAGAAGTTAGGGTAGTTTTCAAATCGGAAAATTAAATTGGATAGCCTGGGAGCTTGGATTTTATTAAAATAAAAATGCATGTTTTCAATTTTTATTATCCTTTTTAAGCTATTTCTGGCATAAACACTAACCAGGGTGGCATAAATTGTGCTCCTGAGGACGAAAGCATATTTTAATGAGACAAATCATCATTTTTGGGGCTGTGGCCAAGGTTAAGAGTCAGCTGTGTATTGAAGCAGGGGACAGAATTATGCTTTGTCAGCCAATAGGACACATTCACAGACACTTGAAGTGTTATGCAAAGGAGATGATAACAAAACTAGCATTATGCATACACACTACTCTCTCAGTCATATTGATTGAGGAGATCTGTACTGTTTGACTGTACATCCATAAAATAATCACCCTCAAACTGTCCCTGTAATCTAATTCTATTAATTCAATTAATGTAAATGCAACTTGGCAGGATGGACATGCAGAAAACACAACAGAAATCATCCCTCAGTAATGTTGAGGAATATATAATGAGAGGGAACATGAGAGAGGGAATATATTGGCAGAAGGACGCTGAGTTTGGAACTGAGCGGTAGGAGACTTAGAAGAAGACCAAACAGATTTCTAGATCTAGTGAAGGAAGGCATGAAGGCTGTTGGTGGGACAGAATTATGAGATTTGGTTAAGTGGAGAAAACTGACTCTGTTGTGACCCCTGCTCCTGCTTCTAGGAGGGTGTCTGTCTCCGTGGCAACTTGCTCACCACCTACAGATGATCAGCAATCAGCAAGCTACATAAGCCATCCTCCATCCCCGGTCTGTTTCAGATTGTTGAATTCCATGCGGTAACAACAACAAGCCTTCAGTAGGTCTTTGTCTACCGATTTTCTCGCCTGTGGTCTTATATTCGGTTTTCTTTGTTTAAGAAACCTGCCTGCCTCGGACAACTCGCCTGCCTCGAACAACCCGCCTGCTTCGAAGAATCTGTTTTTACCTAATTAGAAATACATTTTTTTTTCTTTTTATCCTGTATTCCGCGCTTGGATTCTACCACACCTCACCACAGCAAACTGTTTGGAATCTTTTCGTGTGTCGATTAGACCACCGGATGTTTTTTAGTGGATCTTAGAGGGCAAAATGGATCAGAGACATGAATGAGGGAGAGATTGCAAGCCTGCATAACAGAGTTCAGGTAGATGGATGATGGTAAATCTCTTCACTCTTGACTGGCCCAGTGCTTCACACTGGCAAAAAGAGGTTTTGTGTTGATGTTGAGTGTCTCATCAAATAATCTGTAATTTCAAGTACAGCAGGTCATCATAAAATGACCTTACCGGTCTGACTTAACCTAACCTAACATTCAGTTGTATTTGAGAAAAGATTGATCTATAAAAAAGACTCTAAATGTGTTGTGAAGAAAAAAAGTCTTGAAAAAGTTTGGATACAGAAGCTTCAGAAAGGATATTTATGTACTTTTCTGTAAACGTGACCTCCATCGGCTTTGGGTTTCTGTAATGTTTATTGATGATGTGACAGACAACAGTAGCTGGATCAATTCTGAAGGGTTTATGGATTCTCTGTCTTCTCAAATCTTAACAAATGTTGCAAAGTTTATTGGACTGAAACTCACAAAACATTCGGACAACGGCTCGATGTGGTTAGTATTAAAAATGAAAGCATTTAGAATTTACGTTTGAGGAAAAAAAAAAAGGCAAATAAAAGCTGCTTGTTATGAAGCGGTGTGCAGGTGAAAGGAGGAGCACCCAATTGCGGGACAAAACATGGTTTTTTTGAGTATGACAGCCCAGTAATGCTGTGAAGGAAAACATTAGGTTTTAGTGGCAGCGCAAGAGATTATTGTTCTGAATGTGTTTCATGGTCAGGCAACCAGGGAGACCTGGCTGGAAGGGATGGTATGACCCGACACCTAAAGGGTAGACAAAATGCCTATTTAAAGGCAGCAGCACAAAGTCCTTCAGGTGTCTAAAATCAGGCAAATGAGGGACAGCCTTGGGGTTCCCTCTGGTGGTGGGCGAGGAAACCCTGACACTGCTTAAAAAAATGACAAAAACTGTCTCACAAACTGCACTCTCCTAAGTAAAAATAGGTAGTTTGGATCACAATAGATTAAATGTCAAAGTAAAAGGACTATTATCGGGATAGAATGAGTCAAACAGTTAACTCATTCTATCCTTTCAGTTGCAGTTAAGCAACTGAAAGCTGGGTTTAGTGTGGGTTTACTGGGTCCTTGGCCTTCATCTGCTTTTATACGATCAGTCAACAATATTTTCTATTTTGATTCATATAAAATAGTTTCCCCCTGTTACCCAGTCAGGGGTAAGTGGTTCAGAAAATGAATGAATGAAAATAGTTTCCACTGTACATCTATTTTGCACGGCACCATTCACATATTGTTTCTTTCCCCCACTTTTTTATATAGGCAAGGTGAATTGTTAACCGAACCCTTGGTCAGCCTGATGTCTTGCCGTTAGCTCATCCTATCTGTGCACCTTTCCTGAACTGTGGGTTTCATCTCATTGGAACCCACATCATTCCCACAAGATATTTTTTAAAGAAATAAAACTTATCTTTTTAGAAATGTTTCTCTTGTTTTATGTGTTTCAGTGTGATTAAATATTTGTGAAACCTTTGTGGATGACATTTGATTCTGTGAATAAAAATTAAACTTGACAAAAAACAGAAAAATAAATATGCACATTGATTTTTTTAATTCTTCAACAATATATAGGGTTTGAAATGAACACACAAACCTACCAAATGTGGGTCCAAAGGGTAAAAAATAGTATATTTAAAGTGAAAACATCAACCAGCTTCCACCTGTAAGAGCCTAAACTTCATCAGCTCCAGCCGCAGGGGAGCCAAGCTTTACTATGATGGATGTGGCACATGTTTAATTCCATAGTTGGATTATACTCTTTATGTGGAAGAGAAAAAAAGAAGCGTATTCTCAAAACAGGTTTTCACAGTAAAAAATAAATTTGTGGAGCAACACATAAACAGGAGCTGGATTTCATGCAAGCATCTTAAGTAAAATGAAAAAAGTAGCACAAACTGAAACCGTGGCTTTATTAGCTGGGACTAAGTAGGAAGTGAGAAGAGGGGGAAATTTGTCTCAGAAGCAAAAATTAAACTGAATTGGTGTATGTACTTATATTTTGTAATTGCAGAACTTTTGTTCTGGTTAACAAAAGGCACCATCTTTATCCATATGTTGAGAACCTTGTTTATCTTATTGCCCCAGTGTTACGTGCCAGGTCTAGGAGAATGGCTGGCATGCACAATGATGATAGTTAAACTGGGGGTTGTGGCTTGACAAAAATGGTTCTGGAACACACAGACTAGGGAGCAACCATATTTGTCTGCTTACTTGCCGTAATGGACTCCAGCTCTGCCACTGTATGTTGGAAGAAGTGGCTTAAGTAACAGACTAATGTAAGAACTGGAACATTTTTATATCATCTTTTGATAATATTTTGGGTTTCATTTTATGTTAGCTGCAAGACTTAAACTAAAAAATACTTCTAGACCAGCCTTTCCTTGCACATAAATTCTGTTTTTAACACATTCCTTTGTGGCACATTGATTTCACAAAGGCATGAAACGAAACACCACCTGCAGCTTCTCAGTTTAAACCACAGCCAATTCTTCTCACCATGTTCCTGACAGGCTCAGAGCTCACTTTAAAGAAAAAGCCATGCCACTAATTACCCCCACAAGTGGAGCCCCGCTGTCAAGTACAAAGCATGAGGCGTAGATTTGCAGCAATCTTTTTATCCCAGACCCACATGGGCTGCTCACTCCTTCAGCTCACTTGGCCTGCTCCCTTGAAGTCATACACTACAGTTTTACATCTTACATGTTCATCTCTGAAAGGACTCAGAGGTGATCAGCTCCAGAACATTCCTCAGCCTGAGGATCTACCACCTACTGTACAATTCTCAACCAGCTCTCTAATGTATGAAAAAGACAGGCCCATGTCATGTTTGCTCACCATTACTCTCAAGAGTTTTACTTAATGATTATGCTTTTACGTGTTACAGCAGGCAGGCAGGCTTGTTTGTTTCAGTATTGTGGCCACATGATTCTCCTTTTTATTGCCTTTAAATAAAATATGCAACTCAGGGAAAGTTCTTCAATATATGCTGAAAGCCGTAATATGTTTTTTTTACAAAGAATTAATGGTCTTACCAGTGCTTTTGGTAATGGTGAGTTAAAGTTTTTTTTTTCTGTTGTTAGATGTTTGAACACAAACCTCATATTTAATTTAAAATGTGTTCACCAGAAAAAAAACCCACATTAAACATGAAAACAAAAAAAGAAAATTCTGTTTTATGTCATAGATTTGGAACATTTTAGAAAGCTTCTGGCGCCTTGGCAATTAGTCTTTCAGCTTTGAATGACTGTGTTCGGAATGATAACTAACAGAACGAGGTAAAGTGGTGGCTAGTCAGTTGTTTGTCAGAGTGTTGGGTAGATGTGCTCTTGAGAGTCAGGAAATGGGTTTTGTTTGAGTCGTTTTATTTTAGAACAGGTCAAGGTTATGAGAAATAAAGGAAATTGATTCTTGCATACCGTATATGGTTTACTCAGTTCTAGATAGGTAAACAACAAGTTGACCATATTTCCAAATTGATCACTTTGAATATAAAGAAATACCAATAGTTGGATTTCTCTCTCTGCCAGTTTTAACAAGTTATTTAACACTTTAAAGTCAAATAAATAAAAGTAGCAATATACTATTTATCTTACATTTCAACTCACTTTCTCTAAATGTCTTTCCTGAAACGGAGACGGGGAGACGGTGGCTCGGTGGTTGGAGCGTTCGCCCGCAGACTGAAAGTCAACTGGAAGTTTGCGGGTTCGCATCCCACTGAGTGCACGTCTAGGGTCCTTGGAGAAGACAGCTAATCCCCTGTTTCTCCCAATATTAGCACTGTGATGGCAGCCTTCTGCGGTGTTGGAGAGCAGCACACAAATTTTCCCAGTGAGGGATGAATAGAGTGAGTAAAAATTAAATAAAATTAAAAGTCATGACAAAAATACTATTAGTGAAAAAAAGTGACTCACAGCAAGATTGTCAGGGGTTCGAGTTCCGGGTTGGGACGAGGCTTGGAACACTGGCCTTTCCATGTGGAGTTTGCATGTTCTCCTCGTGTACGTGTGGGTTTTCTCCGGGTACTCTAGTTTCCGCTGATTCTCCAAAAACATACATGTTAAGTTGACTGGCCACAATGAAATTGCCTCTAGGGATGAGTGTGTGTGTGGATGGTTGTCTGTGTGGTCCCTCGACCGACTGGCGACCTGTTCGGGGTGCACCCTGCCTCTCGCCTTAAATCAACCGAATGAATAAAAAGTACTGCCATTTTTATATGCTGACTTGTTTCGAGGTTTTGCACGTCTTAATGAATGTTTAAATTTGGAGCAATCAATTGGAGAAAAAAAAAAAACCGAGAGAGAGTGATCGAGAAACCTCTATAAAGTTAACTTCTGGTTGTAAAACAATTTTTTCCATCTTGCACATACGTTATGCGTGCAAGGCCCAGGGTCACCTGTATTTGCTGTGCCTGGTCACTGGGATGAATAACAGCTTGAACATTCAGGCATCTTCAAAGATCAAAGAGGACTGCTGGAAATCGGAGAGATGGTCACAGGGCTGCCAGGCAGCACGTTGCATTCAGACATCGAAAGGTTGTTGGGCTGAGAGTTCAGTGGTGGAACTCGTCCCCTGGGCGGCAGAGAGCTGCACTTATCACAGGGTGGCTTATTAAAGCCTGAGGACACACACTCTCACACATACACATGGGATAGACAAATATGAACTTATGAACATGTACACAGGTAGAAACACACTTTTAAGATTAAAGTAGACCCTCAGGAACAAGTGTGTGCGTACGTGTATGCACCACTGACACATGCATCAGTGTGAAGGATAAACACCTGCACACTGCAGGGAAAGATGAAGTGGACACAGTGTGTCTCTTCCTCAAGGGCAGGATGAAATTTAATGTTGATTCACTCTGAGTTGTTTCACTTGTGTTGCTCTGCCCTTTGACTCAGTCTGTATCTGATTCTCTGTTTTCTGTCACTTTCATTTCTCTCATGCCAACCCACAGGCACTCTTTGGTACGAAGTTGTGTTTTTTGTGAGATTTTTGCCTAATCTGTTGTTTCTTTTACGCTGGCATGTGAAGATATTGATATTTACCGCTGTTACAAACACTAATTGGAATATTTTAAATTTTAAGTTGATAAAAAGCCTGTTTCTTTGTATTTTTACTGTGTTTGGTTCCGTGTCTAGTTTTCACATCTGAGAGCCTTCCGAGCCTGAAAATAATTTTTTGTATGCATATTTTAAAAAACAATCTCATACACTTCTTCTTCTTCTTTTGGCATTTTCCTTCAAGGGTCGCCACACCAAGTCAGTTTCTTCCATCTAACCCTATCTGCTGCATCTTCTTCGGTCACACCAACTATCTTCATGTCTTCCTTCACTGTATGAACCTCCTCTTTGGTCTTCCTCTAGGCCTCTTTCCTGGTGGTTCCAAATTCAGCATCCTTCTTCCGATGTACTCAAACTGACTTGCACTGAACTCACAAATGTTATAATCTGTATCAATTTCATCTTAAACATGGTACTTTGACTGTTCATTTATACCAAAAATGAAGACTAATTTGTACAAAAATCAAAGTTAAAGGACATAACCATATCAATTGACTTTTAGAAAACAGTAAAAGCCTACAGTTTTAGTTTGAATGAAGCTGTTGTGGGTCATTCGAAATTTTAAAAATGTTGTTGCCCCATTGTAGTAATTTTATTTGTTCCAACAAAATAAAATGCCCTGTTCATGATAATTTAATAAACTTGTCAAAAGTATCAATCTCTTTTCTTTCGGTTTTGTCTTCTGAACTGCTTCTTCCTATGGGTCAGTGGGGGTGCCACAGCCTGTCCTGACTGATTTCAGGTGAGATGCGGGATACACCCTGAACAGGTCACCAGTCTTTTGCGGGCCCACACACACATTACCATTCACATACTCATTCATTCCTCTGAGGAATTTCATAGGAGCCAGTCAACATAAAGTGCATGTCTTTGGAAGGCGGAACGATACCGAAACACCCAGGGAAAACCTATGCGTACTGTGGGGAAAACATGCAAACTCTACACAGAGAGATCCGTGTTTCAAGACTTGCTCCCACTCCAGGATCTGAATCCCAACCATCTTGCTGTGGTGCCACCGTGCTAACCACTGCATCACTGTGTAGGCTTGCTTCTGTTTTTTGTTTTTTTTAAATGTATATCCAATGTAATTTAATAATTTTCTTCCATCTATTTTCAAAAAAATCTAAATCAGGGCTTACTTAGAGATGGTTTTAGTAGTGTGTGAAATGAACACATGCATGGATGATATGTTCACATAAAGTACGATATGTGCATGTATATTTCTTTTCAAATAAAGCAGGCCACAGTAACCCATGTCTGTTTTTTTTTTTTTTTTTTTTGGAGTTTAACATTATTTCAGAACTGTTCACCCTTAAAATTACAAATTCAAAATGGATGTTTTCTTTTTTATATAAGAAGATTTTTTTAAATGTAAACTTGACAGGTATTAAAAATCAAGCAAAAAGAAATGAATCATGCTCGATTAAAAAAAAAAAAAAACAAAGAAGAAAAACACAACTATATGTTAAATGGTTATATTAAATAGTAATTTATCTTTGGTTATTTTTGGATTGCGTCTTGGTGAAGAATAGGTAGCTTGCTGTTTTTTTTCCCCCAGTGTGCATCTCTCTACTGAATTTAATGAACATATTTAATGTAAACATGAGGCGTTTAAAGGAAAAGAATTATTACTGAATCGTTCAGTAATAATTTCATTCAGTCAGCATGGGTGGACTCAAAACTTCATACCCATGACACACACTGTGCACATATTCCATGGTTCTCAGAAATGTGCACAAAGCAGCACCTGGTATCATCCTAGAGGATAGGAGGTTTCTGATCCAAGTTGTTTGTCCCCAGTCAGGTCTCACTTTGATGTAAAATTTTTTCGGCTATGACAGGTGACTTTGTAGGGTCCTTTAACAAACTACATACTAAAGAAACAGCAAATTTATTTATTTGTAAAATAGAAAAGATAAAAACCGAGGAGTAAATTTATTTAATTCATAGCTGCAAAAGGAAAACCAAATTACCACTGCTGTATTGTGTGTGAAAAAAAATGTAATGTTAGTGCCGTGCTCGCCCAACACAGCTAAACATGTTGTTTTATGTTTATGTTAATTTTAGAATGAAACAACAGCAAAGTACAAAATAGAACATTAAAATATGTAGAGACAAAAATATTGTTGTTTTAACTTGTTTTTTTCGTTTTAAGAATTTCAGAGTTTTCCAATCTATTCTCGTAATATGTATTTTCTATGATAGAAATTTTATTTATAATGATTTCACTTTGTCTTATATCTTTTTCTCTCTTTTAGCTGCTGACTCATTCATGCTTTTATTACGTCTCAATTAGACTGCCGTGACTGTTTTCATTACAGTGTCCTTCAAAAAGCTCAACAAGCTACAATACAATCAAAACTCTGCTGCTCATTTTCTCAAACAAAGTTTTATTTCAAGTCTTCTTCTGAATTGCTTATCCCTGATGGGGTCGCGGAGAGTCCTCGAGTCTATCATGGCTGATTTCAGATAAGAGTCAGGGTATGCACCGAACAGGTCGCCAGTCTGTAGCAGGGCCACACACTCACAGCAATCCACACACACATTTATTCCTATGGGCAATTTCATGGCAGCCAATTACCTTACATGCATGTTTTTGGAGAGTGGGAGGAAACCAGAGTACCTGGAGAAAACCCACACAATCACAGGCAGAACATAAAAACTCCATACTTAAAGGCTAGGGTTTCAAGCCTTGTGCACATTTTGGGACACAAACCCCGACGTTCTTGCTGTGAGGCCACTCTGCCAACCACTGCACCACTGTGCAGCCCAGAAAGTTTTCAATTGTTATGTTTTAGAATACAGTTTGCTTGGAACAGTATTTTCACATTTATGGTGAAATTTTACTGTGTTTTAGATGATAAAAAGTAAAATAAAAAATGCATTTTTTTTTACTTATGAGCATGGAAACTTCAGTTAAATTTTTTATCAAAATAACTCAGAAATAATTTATATTTCACTTCTGGGCAATAAATGACAACTTCAGAGGGGTTTAATCGCAGTTCATGACAGCAAAATTTCAGAAAGACGGAATTTATCGAAGTAAACACATTCTGTGTTGATGGTAAGAAAAGAAAAACCTGAAAGAAATCACAGAGGAGTATATACCTTCAGTAATATTACCACACTAGAGACAATCTGGTGAAGTTTCTGAATTAATATTTCCCTGAATTTTTGTCTTGTGAAACATAAGAAAAACATAGAGATGGAGTAGAAATGAAGAGTACACCTTCTGGGTAAAACCCTCTCTACCACCTTCTGAGTATTTGGGGGAGGAAAAACATAACAAAGACAAAAGGGAATTGTATAAACAGCCCAAATATCTTCAAAACTCAGCACAGAATGAGACTGGAACACAAGTTAATAATCAAAAAGGCACAATGCAGATGGCGACAGGAGACAAGCAACAACACAGAAAATACTCACATCATTCTTGGACTTGCTGTTAACTGTGGCTCATCATAGGTTGTATTTTTTCTGTGAAAGTTTTATTACCAGCACTACTGATGTGAAGAAGTTCAACTCTCACAACACATTTTATCTGAATGTTTGACTTCTTTTTTTGTAGCAAGGTATGGGACTGGGTTTGGGTAGAACCAGCGGAAACATGCAGCTATTTCTTTTCATATTGAATATAGAGGAATAGAAGCCATTTAAGAAAAAAAAATGTCCAGGCTGAGTTTCTGCAAGCCAATCAATGTTGCATACAGTTATACAACTAATAGAGGAACAATATCAAAGTATAAAAGTCACCGGTCAGTAAACAACATTATTTTTTTGAAAGCTTGTATGAGTGCACAGCTTTGACTCTTCCCATCAACTCAAACTTGAAGGTCCAATCAAAAGCAAAATCAACTTTTCAGGCTTTGTACCTTTTAAATAGCGATGGGAGGTTCTTGTATTTGTCACCAAGGTAGTTTTTTGAATGATTCAGCTATTTTTTAACAAAGAATATCAGTATTTCTGCCTCTCGTCATGTGACAAAAAAAAGTGGCTGCTACATTGTTGATGCTTGTGCCATTGAGGGAAACATTTCACCAACACTCCATTCCCATGTACTCCCCAACCTATCCCTTTCTCTATGGGTGGCATGAAGGATTTGCTGTTCACTCAGGATCCATGCTACATTTTTGAACGGGCGTCTTTGCTTTCACAAGACGGGTGGAGCGATAAGCGATATCAACCATTTACAATTGCTAGTCTGTGATAAACGTTTTAAATCAGTAAGATTTAATCATTTTTATTGTGTTTTAGATTTTCCAAAATCCTAATTGGGGTTGTTTATGTTCATAGGATTGCATGAGAAAATATTTATTTTGCATGTGACGGGAGTTTTAAACTGGATAGCAAAAAAAAAAATAATAATAATGGTTAGTAACCTAGAGTGACAACTTTTTTTTGCTTATTCATTACATGTCCAGATGAAAATGGATGCTTTATTCATTTATCAAAAAGTCCTGGATGAATCTTTGAGTCTTTAGGAAGACTGCAAACACAAAGTCAATGAGATTACCAACTATCCTGATGCTTAATTCCAATTTTAATTCGTAGACTATGACATTTATTAAGACATGCAACATGCATGTTGATCATACAGGACTCATGTCATGAATGCAGTATTTTATCTTGTCAGATGATGATCAATCTTTGCAAGTGTTTTCAAAGATAACAGCATCTTATACACTATGTAAATAGGGAAGTTCAATTCGCTTCAGCAGCACATCAAATTACAGGCTTATCACCTAGCTCTCAATTTAAACATGATCTTCTTTTGTAGAAACTTACTTAGCTTTTTCAGTTTGCTTTTCCACACAAGCAAGTGAAAAACCTTCATCCCAGCAGATAAATCTCTCACTGTTCCTTGCACTCTTGAACACTTTGTGTACGAGATTTAAAACACTTGAGGTACAGATTATTTTCAAACCCTTGGGAAACTCAATTTTTTTTTTCATATTAGAACTTTTGCCTCCAACTTTGAGGGGCTGACTTTCATCTTGACAGCCACACACTTTTAACTACAAATTTACCCTGCAGGACTTAGATTTAGAGAGCTAACAAAACTGCATCTGCGATAAAAAAAGAACGCTAAATCTCCTAAACCAGACAGGTTCCTCCTCTAAGTGTCCAACATGGTGTCTTTGAGCACTTCAAATCCTGCTCAGGAGGTAAGAATAGACTATGCTGCAGCACACCAATGTGAAAATGAACGCTAATGGGAAAGCATTGATGGGACATTTTGAACAAACCAGGAGCAAACAAGAAGCACAAGATCTAGTCAGACTAAAATGTGATATTGAATAGATTAATAAATCTCATATTGGCGTTGGTTGATCTGAAGTTTGTTCACAGGCAGGATGCTGCCTCCCATATTTTTTACTCTCATATAATGTGGTCAAAACTAGTTTGTTTTTCAGTACAAACAATGATAGAAACCCTCGTGAAAGCTATACTATTGCTTCATTCCAAACAGAAAGAAATTACGTTTTAATGCATTTGTACATTGGCACTAGAAAAGCATTGACAACTGTTGCATTTTTAAATTGATTTTTTTTATTTAACAGTTGTAACAAATGCTAGCTGTCGAGCTGAATTTAGTGCAACGGTTTAAAGAAACATGTTTTTTATGCCTTGTTTTTTTTTTTCTTTTTTCAAACTTTTATTTGAAACTATAGGAAGTTGAAAGCCTCTTGAGTCCATACAGTTTGATATACCCACTTGGCAAATGCAATGTACTAAAATATGGATGAACAGAATACGCTACAGAATATTATTTATTTATTAATTTGGTTACTTTTTTCCAGAAGAAGTGGAGCAATATTTTGAATATCTACTTAGGAATTTTGTCAAACAAATTGAATAATTATTGATGACAACAACTAGAAAACAGAAACTAAACCTCTTTTTTTCCACATCATACAGTAGATCCCGTGAGAGCTTCTGTCTGGCCTTAGGCTTTAATCTCATCTCATTTTGTATAAATGTTTTCAACCCCTACTTCACTTTCGCTCAGACATCTCAACTACATCATTGTGGACCAAGAAACGCTAATATTCAATCAGCAGTGCTGGGCTGGGCACTGACTCAGAGATGATGTGAGGAGCGCTGCCATCCGGGAGAAGCTCGGAGTAGAGCTGAGTAGAGTGGTTGCTCCTCTGGGTCGAGAGAAGCCAGAAGAGTTTGTTCAACTGTCTGGTTAGGATGCCTCCTGAACGTCATCTGGGAGGAGCTTGGAGTGAAGCAGTTGCTCCTCTGGGTTGAGAGAAGTCAGATGAGGCAGTTTGGGCTTCTGGTTGGGATGCCCTCCGAGCGCCTCGCTGGTGAGGTGTTTCTGGCACTTACGTAAGAAGGCCCAGATGTAAGGCCCCAGACCCTCTGGAGAGACTGTATCTCACAGCTGACCAGTGAATGCCTCGGGGTTCTCCCGGTTGAGCTGGGAGATGCAGCCAGAGTGTGAGAAGCCTCGCCTTCTTCCCGTCCCGTTTGTCCCTGCGACCCTGACCCGGGTAAGCAATAGACTACGGAACTGAAAAGGTACATACTGCTGACCATGCTTGAATGGAATCCCCTCTTTCAATTGGTCCCAACAAGGTTTGTTCTTTTCCCTTCAAAAAGGTTTTCAGTAGTTGTTTTGCACCGAGAAGGAAGTTGTAAGGATAGTGGATGTATAACAAAAAAACCCTTTCTTTTCTTTTTTCAAAACTTTGTCACGAGCATACCAACACGTCACATGCGCATACAGGCACAGACAGATAGTTTGTTGTCCCCATTGACAGGAGGATGGGTGAACCAGTAGAGATTAGCAGAACAGAGGTTCTACCCTGTGGGGATGCAAAACTCGTTTAGCTATCACATTGGCCTGCATAATGTTCCATTAATAACATGGTAATCATATGTAAATGAGATGATAATTGAGCAGGATTTAATTCTAACCAACAGATGGTTCCTAGGCAGCTAAAAATGAGCTTCTGATGGCTTTTGGAAACCTGTGTGTGAGGACAGGTAAATTTGTTGAGCATCTGCTGACAAGAACAAAGTAGAAACAGAGAAAAGAAAAGAAAGCTAAAATGTAAAATTGAAAGGAAGACTTGGACTTAAACTCATCAGAAAGGCTTTAAATAACTAGAAAGCAGGAAGTTTGGGTAATGAAACTGAAAGTTATTTTCTAATTATTAACAATGCAAGACTTCAACCACGAATAAAGGATCCGTCTTCCTCAGTTTATTTTTGTTTGATTTGAACAGCTCAGGTATCACCATGGGTCTGGGGAATCACAGATTTAAAAAATAGTAATTAAATTTAGGCGGCTTGGTGGCACAGTGGTTAGCACAGTAACCTTGCAGCAAGAAAGTCGGGGTACGAGTCTCGGGTGGGGATGAGGCATAAAACACTGTGTGGTGTTTGCATGCTCCTTCTGTGTGTGTGTGTGTCTGTGTGGGGGGGGGGCATTGTGTGGCGGACACTGAGCACCCTCCGGGTACTCCAGTGTCCTCCCACCTTCTAAAAACATGCATGTTAGGCTCATTGGCTGCTTTAAAATTACCCCTAGGAATGAGTGTGTGTGTGGGATAAGCTCCATAGCTTATCCTTAACTCTGTTAGGGATAACCGGAAGGGTTAACCGGAAGTTTCCGGGTTTGATTCCCGCTGAGTTCATGTCTAGGGTCCTTGTAGGGGACACCTAACCCCCCGTTTCTCCCATCATTGGCACTATCGTGGCAGCCTGCTGCGGTGTAGTAGTGCAGCACAAAATTTCCCCATTGAGGGATGAATAGAGTATGTAAAAATAAAAAAAATAATAAATAAAAATAAAATAATTGCTTATGAGGAAGTTGAAGACATTTTATTTTATGGGGGAACCATTAATTAATTTTTACCACTCCATGGATGTACAATTGTTGGTCTAATGAGCGAATGCTTCATAAATCCTGTTAGTGTTTTTATTCTTTATTGCTTCTTCAGTCTCCGGTAGGGAGACTTTCCGGAAACTAGAGGGATGCCTGTTCAATCCCCTGAGTGGAGTTCAAGGTGAGGTGTTCTTGGGCAAGACACGAAACCCCCAATTGCTTATCAGAATAGTTTGCACCTTGCATGGCAGCTTCCACCATCAGGTATGAATGTGTGTGTGAATGGATGAAAATGTTACATCGTGATGTCATTATAAGGCAGAAAGCCCCACCTGGTGATTGTCCATAGGCTCACTAACTCAGCCATGCAGCCATGTCCGTCTCATTGGACAAATAATACAATAACAAATTATCCAGGATCGTTACTTCAACAAAAACGGGTATGAAAAAAACTCATTTTCAGAATTTTTTTTTCTGTTAAAACTGATCCAAATTTTAATTTGGTTTAAATAATTTGACACAGTACTTCCATATTTGATGTACTTTTTTATAGGAATAAAACATTGTGTAGCGATAATAAAACTTACATGCTCTTGAGTGCTGTCATGTATGACGTTATATGTGTAAAAGAAACTGTCACTAGTTTTCTCTTTACTTGCTCCAGTTTGGCGGTGAATAATTGCTGATCTCTGCTTCTCATTAATACAGAAACTCCTTGGGCTTCATTAAACATGCAAAAGGAACATGGTTGTACTTCTCATTGGCACAGTCCGTAGCCCACAGCCACTGGTGATATGCCAAACCCGATCAATCATGTAACTACAAACATATTTCAGAGCTTAAAATTTAAACAGTGCCTGGATGGTCCAACAAGAAAAAAACAGGTCCTTTTAATATTCTTTATGGTTGCCCACTCATGTTTTACAAACCTGCTAGTACAGGGTCACAAGTGAGACATGCACGTTCTGACATGACCTCATTCTTTTTAAATTTCAGGACCAGGGGGAAAGTAAAAGAGAAATAAAAATCAATCAACACAAACTTTCTCTGTCAACACACCAGTGAACATGGTTAAAAGCTCATGGGTTGATGAGACATGTTTATGATTAGTGTTCAAATAAAACACGAAAAAAAAAGTAGAATGACAACGACAACATTTTACTCTCAGTATATTTGCATACAAACTACAGCCTGTTTTTAGAAGAGTTACAGATGTCCAGAGAACATTTTTTTTCTTACGCGTTAAAGAGATTGACGTTTTTGGGATCCGGTTTGGTGACCTCAGGATCAGATCTCTGCTTTTTGCGGATGATGTGGTCTTATTGGCTTCATCGGACCGTGATCTTCAGCTATCACTGGACTGATTTTCTGCTGAGTGTGAAACGGCTGGGCTGGGAATCAATGCCTCCAAATTCGAAACCATGGATCCAGCCTGGAAAAGTGTGGAATGCCCCCTGCCAGTCAGGGACAGGGTCCTGCCCCAGGTGGAGGAGTTTAAGTATCTTGGAGTTTTGTTCACGAGAGGGGGAAGGTTGAAGCGGGAGATTGACAGACGGATCGGTGCAGCATCAGCAATAATTAGGACTCTGCAGCTATCCGTAGTGGTAAAGAAAGAGCTGACCGGAAAAGCAAAGCTCTCAATTTACAAGTCGATCTACGTTCCCACCATGGCCACCAGGTGTGTGTGGTGACCGAAAGAACGAGATCACTGATACAAGCGGCTAAAAGGAGCTCCCCCTACGGGGTGGCTAGCCTCACACTAAGAGATCGGGTGAGGAGTTCTGCCTTACGGGAGGAGCTCGGACTAGAGTTGCTCCTCTTCCAGGTTGATAGAAGCCAGATTTTGTGGTTTGGGCATCTGGTCAGGATGCCTCCCGAGCGCCTCGCTGGTGAGGTGTTTTGGACATGTTCCACCGGGAGGAGACCAAGAGGCAGATCCTGGACCCGCTGTATGTTTCACAGTTGGCCAGGGAACGACTCGGGATCCTTCCAGATGAGAGGGAGGATGCAGCTGGGGTGAGAGAAGCTGGGCTTCCCATCTGAGGCTGTTGTCCCTGCAACTCAGCCCCGGATAAGTGGAAGACGACAGAACGTAAAAGAGATTTCTAACTCTGCTGAGCAGTCCACCAGCACAAATGGACCAATTACAGTTTTATTATACTGACAGATTATTGTTAATTAATAAAACATTTGCCCTTTTTAATTAATATAAAAGATTAAATGTGTTTAATAAGTATGGTGTGTTTCTTCAAACATATTTGAAGAAAACTAACCACCCAACATTTCCTGCTTGAATATGTCTTAAAAGTTTTTATTCTAAAGTTGGAAAGCAAACTGGAGACGGATAGCCTTACACAGTAACAGCATCAAAAGGAAACTTTAAAAGATGCAGAGACCAGTGTAAGATTTTAAAACTGGATTTAAGGTGATGGTTCAGAGTATGGTCTAACATTATGCAGATAGACTTTCAATCTTTTTAAAAAAAAAAAAAAATCTCATAAGCCATCAGCTTGCCTATTTTATATGTACACTCTTGGCTAATTTTGATTAATAAAATGCCACAAACGGTTAAAATACTTAAAAGGCGAGAACCTTTGGATCCAAGGTAGAGATGACAAGATCAAGATAATTAGTCTCTTCTCTGGTTGGAGGAGATATCATGGTGATGAGTTACACATGAGCTTGTCAAACCGCCGGACCCAAAGCAGTAGGGTGTTCTTTGTTCACATCGCCATCCAATTCATCAACTCTTCTTTTCCCTCCGTGCACCTGAACCCACTCATCAACCCGTCTCATTCACACACCTTTCTCACAACGCCCACAACCTTCATAGCCGATTACAATGATGGGTCTGAACTGGCTCACACATGGTCGCCATGCCAACATCTCCATTCCCCAGCTGTTTTTTTCTATGTGAAAATGTAATTTAATTATGTAATTTTTCTTTTCATTTAGTGTTTCTTTAACTACCTGTTTGCTTTTTAATTACCCTCACAAGGACAAATTAATTACTTTGAGTTAAACAAAATTAAAATCATCACCTGGCAGACACGTTGCCTTGTTGCTGTCACCTTTAATTAGCTGAGTTGGTCATTTTTATGTACATTGATTTTCAACCTCATCATTTAGTGAGCTTACATTTCAAATCTGCTTTTTTACGTTAAATAAGTACAAAAAATGAGTGCTCTCAGCTGTAACTTGGAAAAGGTATTCTCCCTTTACTAGAATTTTAGTGCTGAGTGCTTCAATCTAGGTCTGAGATTTTGCTCCAAAGGGAAGGTAAAACTAATTAAAACAAATTCTACATGAGCGTAAAAGACAAAACAAACCATAATAACTAAAGTAAATGGAGCATAAAACCCATAAACTATGTAAAAAAATTCTTTATGGGTATAAGTTTTCACTATCTTCTCATAAATTTTAAAATATTTCTTGTGGCGCTCTACACCACAAAACTCTTACTATTTTAGTTGATGAATTTATGAATTCCGTCAGATTGATAGTAGGCCATATCATCCCACAGAGATGAGTTTAAACTTGTTTTTAGACATGAAAATAAGCATGACCAGCAGAAAAAAACCCTATGTTCTCCTCACAAGAAGCAATTAGACAACCCTGCCATCATTAAAGAATAACTTCAGCTTTTTAGACTGCTCATTAACGGAAGCTGAAGGCACCAACTCAAGATCTACTGGAAACCTTTGCTTTAATTTTTTAATTTTTACTCACTCTATTCATCCCTCACCGGGAAAATTTGTGTGCCGCACTCATCGCAGCAGGCTGCCACAACAGCGCCAATGGTGGGAGAGATGGGGGGTTAGGTGTCTTCTCCAAGGACCCTAGACGTGCACTCAGTGGGATGCGAATCCACAAATTTCCAGTTGACTCATGGTCTGCGGGCAAACGCTCTAACCACTGAGCCACAGACTCCACCCACTCTAGATTGCTAGAGTGCATGCCAGTGTAGGGAAAACTACTTGGAACAACATTTAAATAAAACAAAACAAATTCTAAACAACCCACGAAATATGAATACATCATTGAATGTTTCTATACCATTCATACCGTTTTCTCTCAAAAGACTTAACGTTGTGCACATGTAAAAAACAAATTCTAAATGAAAGACATCTAAGACATCTAAAATGTCTTGTAAAGCTTAACAAAATGATCTTTTAAAAGATTTTAACCATCTATGAACTTATTCCTACAATTAGTCCAGAGCAGGCTGAAGCTGCAGAAATGAAAGCTTCTCTAAAAACTTCTGTAACATTAGATTGTTTCACTGCTATAGACCAAACTGAGCTAACAGATGTTATTACATGCTCCAAAACATCAACCTGTCTTTTAGATCCAATTCCAACCAAGCTTTTCAAAGAAACGCTACCTGTAATTAACAAACCTATTTTAACTATAATAAATTCATCCCTAGAAACAGGATATGTACCACAGTTATTTAAGCATGCAGTTATTAAACCGCTTCTAAAAAAGACCAATTTAGATCCCAGCATTCTGGCCAACTATAGACCAATATCAAATTTACCTTTTATGTCCAAAATTCTAGAAAGAGTTGTAGTTAAGCAGCTGAACCGTCACCTGCAGGAAAATAGTCTTTTTGAAGAATTTCAATCAGGGTTTAGATCACACCACAGCACAGAAACTGCGCTAGTTAGAGTGACAAATGACCTTTTATTAGCCAAAGAAAAGGGACTGGTTTCAATTGTAGTTCTCTTGGACCTTAGTGCAGCCTTTGACACAATTGACCACAGCATTTTACTTCAAAGATTAGAATATGACTTAGGGATCAGAGGAGCAGCTCTTCAATGGTTTAAATCTTATTTATCTGATAGATACCAGTTTGTTCATGTAAATGATCAGTCCTCTACTTCTACCAAAGTTAGTTTTGGTGTGCCTCAGGGCTCAGTTCTTGGACCTATTCTGTTCATGCTCTACATGCTGCCTCTGGGAAACATAATCAGAAAACACAGTATTAATTTTCACTGTTACGCAGATGATACACAATTGTACTTATCAGTCAAACCTGACCAGAGTGACCATATAGAAAAACTTAATACCTGTATCAGGGACATAAAGACTTGGATGACAATCAATTATCTCCTTTTAAACTCAGATAAGACTGAAGTTATTGTAGTAGGTCCTAAAAATCTGAGAGATGTTTTTACTGACCAAGCAGTCTTCTTCGACGAAGTAACTGTGGCCTCTGACCTCACCGTTAGAAACCTAGGAGTTTTATTTGATCCAGATTTATCATTTAAAGCTCACATAGCACAGACTTGTAAAACTGCATTCTTTCACCTTCGCAACATTTCTAGAATCCGAAATATCTTATGTAAAAGTGATGCTGAAAAACTCATCCATGCATTTGTTACATCAAGATTGGATTATTGTAACGCTTTGCTCGTAGCATGCCCTAAGTCTTCCCTAAAAAGTCTTCAGCTGGTTCAAAATGCAGCAGCAAGACTATTAGCAGGAACTCATAGAAGAGATCATATTACTCCCGTGCTAGAGTCTCTCCATTGGCTTCCTATTGAGTTTAGGATCAAGTTTAAAATCATCTTACTAACCTACAAGGCCCTAGACGGCATGGCTCCATCTTACATTAGTGAACTTATAGTACCTTATCAACCAAGCAGAACACTCCGCTCACAAAATGCAGGGCTGTTGGTGGTTCCTAGGATTTCTAAAAGTACAGTTGGAGGTAGAGCCTTTAGCTACCAAGCTCCAGTTTTATGGAATAAGCTCCCAGCTCAAGTGAGAGAGGCAGACAGTGTTCCTACATTTAAAGGGAGGCTTAAAGCATTCCTGTTTGAACAAGCTTATCAACAGGCCAGATAGAAACAGATTCAATTAGCTGATATAATTAATAGTTGGCTGCTAGATAGTAAAAGCTGGGGAAAGTATGGTACATTGGGGTTCTGTCCTCTAATTCTATCTACTATTCTCTGCCAGACTGTCTTGGCTCTTTCCCCGTACCCCCTACTCTAACCCTCTACCCTAAACCCCTGGCTTGCTATCTCATTCATTGTTCTAAATTGTCTGTTTATTTAGAATTACACTGCTAGTTGGTACAATACAATTCACATGTTGTCCACCTCTCTCCCTCCTCTCTGGGAGAGAGCCCCATCCAGGACTCTGCGTTCCTGTCCTGGGCATGGCCACACCGAGGAGACCTCCGCGCTTCTTCATCCCCGCTCCATCAGGACGAAATCCATCTACTCATCCCCGCCGTGGGCATCGCTGGGCTGAGGAGTCTCCCGTGTCTCCATCAGGATGAAGAACATCTGCTCATCCCCGTACTTGACATCTCCAGGCTGAGGAGTCCCCCGTGTTTCCATCAGGATGAAGAACATTTATTGACTTCTTTAGATATTTAGCTGTAGATTAGAATAAGCTAATATTTAAACAATAATCTGTGACACATTGTTTGCTCGTCCCGGGGGAGGGATCTCTCTTTCACGTGGATCCCCATGAGGTTTCTTATTTTTTCCCCACTGATGGGTTTTTTAGGAGTTTTTCCTCACCGAGAAGGAGAGTCTAAGTGCATTAATGTGCTAGTCTTGTTTAGTTAGCATTTGTTAGTTATTTTTCTTGTTGTGTATTTGTGTTAATACATTCCTCTTTTTCTTGTGAAGCCCATTGCGACGGACATTCTGTGATTTTGGGCTATACAAATAAAATTGAATTGAATTGAATTGAATACTATAACCTGTCTACTAACCTAACACATCATTGCCGTCTTGAGGAAATTAAGTAGTGACACGTCCAAGACCAAAAGCAAAAAGAGCTTTTTTCTGAGTCTATCTGCATGATATCTAGTTTTTCTTTCCAAAATGCAGTTTGATTACATTTATTATGAAGAAGTCTCATCATGAGGAAGTTTTTTCAAAGTATATTTAAGAATGCATTTCATTTTACCGTTTTATATGTGTCAAATTCTGCTTATTCATACCATTTGTGTTCATTCAACAATGGAAAGTCAACCCTTTTGAGGTTCTATATGAATCTGAAATTAAAAAAAGTTTTTCATGGCCAGCAACTGTGTAGTGAAAAGAGATAAATTTGTGTTGCACTGTAAAAACTTTAAGACCGTGTTATAAAAAATGGACAGGTACAAGGTTAGTTTTTGCAGGGTGCCTGAAAGGTGAAATCAAGTTTGTTTGAGCATTAAAGAGACATGAGTCTGACCTTGAAAAAATGAACATTTTCTGTGTTTGGCACGAGAAGAAATTTTAAGAGTGCAAGCTGTTGATCGAATACACGTTAAATAAGTCTCATGGGTCAGTAATACGTTGATTGATGTTTTTCTGACAAGGTCATTACGAAACATTAATTTTGAAATTTTAGTTTTGGAAAAAAATACTAGAATTAAAAATACTTGTTTTATGTTATCTTCTGAACTCTTCATCCCCAAGTGGTTCCGCGGGTGCTGGAGTGATCTTCTTTAATCTCGTTTTTATGTAAACAAAAAAGCTTACCATTTGTAATTTTGAGAAGCACAAGTAAGTTCATCTTCTTTTTCTTTCGGCATTTCCCTTCAGGGGTCCCCACAGCAAGTCAGTTTCTTTCATCTAACCCTATCTGCTGAATCCTCTTCGGTCTGACTGAGATATTTCACATTATTTCACATCTTCATGTCTTCCTTCACCGTATCCACGAACATCCTCTGTGGTCTTCCTCTAGTCCTCTTTCCTGGTGGTTCCAAACTCCTTCTTCCAATGTACTCTCTCTCTCCTCTGTACATGTCCAAACCATCTCAGTCTGGCCTCTCTGACTTTAACTCCAAAACCTCTAACATTCCTCTGAAATACTCATTTCTAATCCTGTCCATCCTGGTCACATCCTCCATAAAAATCCATGTTAGGCTGTTGCTGAGCTGGAACACCCATAATACTCAATATTTTGTGAAATACTTTTTGACACAATACCCACATTCAAGAGGTATTGTGCTAACTTGCAAGGGCTTGATGTTTGTGGATGTGAGCACCTTAAGCCTTACTCTCCAAAAAGCTCAATTTTTGTCTCACTTTTTTCCCAGAAATGTTGTGAACTGTCAACATATATTTTTGTAAATTCCAGTCTTGTTTCTTATGATTTGGTCTGAATAGAAGTGTCCTTCTTGTTTGTTTCCCATGAAGTCCATTTTTGGCTCAAACAATGACTTATGGTGGGATCTGGCAAGTTAGCGAGTTAATGTTACTGGAGTTAATGTTCAATTTTGTTGGAGATTCTGGTCTCTTTGGTTAACCTTGCACAAATCATTTCTCTATTTGTCAAGGACTTTCCACGGGGATGTTTGCTACCATCATCTCGCCTTTATTTTCTTCTAACCTTTGAAACAATTCACTCTTTTATTATTGGTTTATGTACAAGTGCTGAAGTCATACAAAAAAGATAAATAATTTGTATGAAGCTTGTTAGATTTTTATATCTACTTTGTATCTTTTTGTTTGCTTATAGCCAAGAGTCTTTCAAAATTTTACCGTGCTCAGATTTTTAACAATAAAGAAATTTGAATCTGAAATTAAAAAAAAAAAAAAATTGCAAAAGCAAACAGCTAGGGTGAGCTTAGCTAGGTGAGGGTGACTGGATTGACAATGAGTTGAGTTGTATTGTGCCCTGGTGATTCTTTTCTTTTCAAGGCTGATTGAAGAACTCTGCACCACTGTCAGCAGCTGAATAGGCCTTCTTTGGTTGCGGAAAAGATGTGTTTATGTGGTTTGTGTTCAAGGACAGACAAGACCATGGTCATAAACAAACCCAGACAACTTTTTTTCCTTTGGTTTAACTACGATGTGTTAAATAAAGGACACAGACAAAGACTGGAGTGAAAAGAAAAAAGAAACAGTGCTTTGTAGTAAATTCAACTGCTGTGGCACAGAATCAAATAAAAGACACCCACAACAACAAAGCAGTGTTAAATGATGACACACACAAGTAAAATACAAAGTGAAAAGAGAAGAACATCCTTAGTTCTTTAAATTGCTCCAGTCTTCTAGTTTTCAAAGTTCTGTGAAGAAACTGTTGAAAGTTTCTGATAAAGTTTGAAAAGTGCCACTTATTGTTCTAAAACTAAAAATAGTTCACTGTTTTCTAACGGCTGATTATACAATAATTAAAAGTTGTTCAAAAAGCAGTCTTCAAAACCGTCATAAATAAGAAAATAGGACTTTGTTTGTCCCACAATTTCCCCATTGTGGGACAAATAAAGTTTTTTTTTTATTTTTGTTGAGTAAAGAATGTGTGGATCGCCATGGCCAAGGATACTAAAGTTTAAAAGGCACGCAGGACTAGAATACGCAGGAATCTGGAAGCTACAACTGCTGACAAATATGCTGTTGTAAAATTACTTTTAAAAACACCCATGGAACATGTGAGCTTCATGGTACATGCATGTCAGATTTTCTCCATCAGTGACAAGCTTAAAACGTGCAAAATTGACACGACGGAACCAAAAATGAAATCTTAAAATCTACTCTCAATTAAATTCTAATGGCTCATTGACATTTGTTTCACACAAAAACTTCAGATCATTTTGTGATTAAATGTTTTCCAAAGTCTTTATTGTTACACAGTTTGTAATGATCAAAATAAATATTTCAACACATTCAGGACTACAACTGGGCTATCACAGCAGTCCAGTGATCATTTTAATTCTGTGATTCAAGCTGTTTTCTGTCAGATTTTCTGTCGGTAATTTTTTCTTACGGGTTTCGTTCATCATCACAGACCTTTTCTCAGTTTACAATAAGTTTAAACAATTAAATAAAACTTTTAGCACTCTGGGATTTTTTTTTTAAAAAAAAGTAAGGTGCAGTATAAATAAAATGTATTATTATTATTATAATGACCCAGAAAATCAAGAAAATCAACCCAGAAAACCTTTATTAGTCAATTAAGTCAATCAAATGCATGTTCTAAATAAATCCACATAGGGCTAAATTGAAGAGTCCGATGAGGCAATTTCCTTCAGTGAGGGCAGTTTATACAGCCCTCACAGTGAGTATTTTTATTTGTCTGCAATTTTCCCCATGGTACAGTATGTGTAGTTTGGTTTCAAATTTAGGAGGATGGTCCACTGACCCCTTGAAGGTTCAGCAACAATACAAAGGCAGGTAATGGGACTTAAACGATACTTTGTGGTTACTACTTCACCTACAAGGTCAGGTTTCCCAGTGGTTGCTCGAGTGACCATGAGGCTATGATAGAAAAACAGAACAAGCAGGCTACCTAATTAATTTTACTATTAAGATAAATGCTGAAATTTTGCAACTTGAGCCACATTACCAGACATTCCTCATGGGTACTATTTTAATTTAATAGTGTCTAAGAATTAATTCTGACAAAGTTTGAATGTTTCAATTTTACAAACCGACACACCAGGAAAATTGAAGACTCAATGAAGCAGCTAAAGAAACAAATATCCTGTTACTTTTGTTTTGTCTTCTGAACCGCTTATTCCCAAATAGGGTTGCTAGAGCCTATCACGGATGATTTCAGGCAAGAGGCAGGGTTCAACCCAAATGGGTCTCTAGTCTGCTGCAGGATCATAGACACAACCATCCATGCACACACTCATTCCTCAGGACAATTTTTATTGTGGCTAATCAACCAAACATTGATGTTTTTGGATGGTGGGAAGAAACTGGAGTACCTAGGGAAAACTCAATCATATACAGAGAGAACATACAAACTCCACACAGAGAGGACAGTTTTTCAAGCCTCGTCCCACTTGTGACTCAAACCCCAATCTCCTTGCTATGAGGGCACTGAGTTAACCACTCTGCCACCGTGCAGCCCCATCCTGTTAAATTAAAAGTTAAATTAAAGAAGTCAAATTTTGTTTTCTTAGTTTCCCATTTTTTGCTCCTTTTTAAGTGTGTGGTTGTGCAAATGCTGTTCTTCTGTGCACAAGACCAGAAAACAGATGGTCTTGCAGACTTTATGATGCATTGTGTCTAATTACATAGAACATCTACCAGTGGGAGTGGGATCTGTGGTAAATTGATGTCTCTATTATTCTAATAACTTCTAATAACTTTTACTGTGAAATTATTCACTGTCTCTGGTCACATCCTTGCATATCATGTCCAACTGATAGTACTGGTGAACTATGAATATATGGACATAGATGACTGTTTGTTGCCCGGATGCAAAACACAAACGTTAGGGTTCCATTTTAAATTCCACATTTTCATCAGACTTAGATTTGACCTGACTCTATCTGACGGCACAGGCAGTCAGATATAGCAGCCATAGTATTTGTCTATGCCTGGATATCTTAACTTTCACTGACCATATTTTTAAAAGTCACCCAGTTAAACATGACAAATAAGAAACAGCTGCCTATTTTTGAAAGCTGGGGAACAATAACAGAAATTAGTTTTCTATCACTGACTTAATTATGCAATTAAAAACTGCGCATGGAACTTTTTTTTGAAAATACAACATTAACTCAATGAAACACTTTGTACCTCTTGAATAAAAAATAGAGCAACAAAATAAAGATGAACATTTTTCAGACCTTTACTAAAAAGATTATAATGTTGTTCAAATGTATAATGTCAATACTGTTTCCAGCTTCATTTTAAGAGTAATCAAAGCTTGAAGAATGAAAACAAACAGCAAGGCTCATTAACATTTTAATAAGATTTTAAATCAATGAAGTTTTTTCAAAAGTGTTTTCTCACAATACAGTGCATTCATTATGTTTGATGCAAGTTTCTGTAAATACACGTGTTTCTCTTTCACACCACATCAAAGAGGAGGAATATTTGTACAAATTTGAATTAGTTCTCAGTACATTCTGGATTTTTTTTTTATATCTGCTTAATTTCTTCTTTTCTGAGCCTGCACTTTACACATTCTCTCTAACCAACTATCTATATCTTCCTTCAATACATATATAACCTCCTCTTTGTTCTCAGAAGTTTTATATAAACTCAATGATATGATCCCTATTTTTCCAGGACATGCTCAAACAATCTCAGTCTGACCTTTTTTATTCTATCTCCAACACCTCTAACACGTCCTGTTGCTCTGATGTACTCATTCCTTTTCCTGTCCATTCTGGTCACTCCCAAATGGGAACCTCTGCATCTTCATCTCAACTACCTTCATCTCTGCAACCTGTCGTCTTCTTAGGGCCACTATCTCCAGGACTTACAGCACAGCTGCTTTCCACAGTTTTCTACATCTTTTGTTTTATTTTAGATGATACTCCTCCTTTTCTACACATTCCACCCTGTCTGCACATGCTTCTTTACCGCTTTTCCACACTTCTCATTCTTCTGGACTGTTGTGCCCAAGTACTATAGAATTTCATTTATTAAATTATTACACAGACGAGAATTCAAAATAGAATGTATTTGTCATTGTTCCCTCACCCACAACCAGAGGGAGCCCAGGACCTTCCCTCATCTGCCTGATTTGACACACCTGATGGTTTTTGAGCAGCTGCCTTTAAACAGGCAGTCTGCCTTCTCTTCAGTGTTGGGTCCTGACCAAAAGAACACTTTGAACTTTGCCACTTGCCATTCCATTGAATCATGTGTTTTTCCTTTACAGCTTAAACTGGACTGTCCACTACAAAGGTAAAATAAACCATGCTTGTTGTATTGCATTTGGGTCCTCCATCTGCACTCAAATCGCAACGGTATTCCAGTAAAAAATTTGGAAAGCATTTGGAAAATGATACAATCAAAGTTTGAGTAGCGGAAGTTTGACAGAAACGCATATTTTAAGAACCCTCTCTTGTTGTTAGTTTGGACATTTTCTGCTGTCCAAACTAACTAACTAACTGTTTGAAACACTTTAAGATAATTGTATTGTGATATCGGGCTATACAAAAAATGGAATCGTCAGGTGGGACATCTCTTATTGATAGGGTAAACAACTGTTGGTAGGCCAAAAAAACTCAACTCGCTAAAATACAGTAAAGCAATAAATCAACATGATGCATGCCAGTATTATTAACAAGAGAACTTGAGGCCGTTTGGCAAAGTTTGGCAAAGCCAAACGGCCTCAAGGACAAAATGCAAAAAAAAAAAAAAAAAAAAAAAAAAGTGCACCATCTCTAACTGGGTAAAAAGCACATCTCCAAATCAGTGTCCATTTTTCTGAGGATGTAACTCCAACTGGGATGAAACTTTATTGTAACTGATCAAGTGGATTTGTAACTGATCAAGGATTTGTATAGATTAACTGTTTGAGCATAGTACAGAAAATATATCTAACTGATTGTCATTGTGCAGCAACAGAACTTCTATCATGGAGCCCATCTGATGCCAATCAACATATTGGAAGAAGTAATTTGAGGACACAAATTGGATCGAGGTGAGTATTAATTTTTCCAGTACGATACTCAACACCCTCCACCTTATTTATATTTTATCCTGTGACCTCACTCTTTCATTTGGGTCCTGCTACACAGGACCCAAATGAAAGAGTGGATAGACATCTTTTTGTCTATCCAGTTACACTATCTCTGTTTGTTAATTCTCAACCTTGAGTAGAATAAACCAAATCTGAAAATGAATGTATTGTGCCATTTCACAACAAGTCCATCTTCAAAAGACCCTCAGTAATCTAAGGGCATGGGAAAATGTTTCAGTCTAACAGAGTGTTCATTGTGACTATCTTTCTGTTTGTCTGAATTAAAACCGTGGGTTATTGAGTTCCACTAAATTGTGACTCAAGTTCTGCCATCATGACATGTCTTTGATTGACTGCATTCACGCTGCTGTGAGAAATCTTGGCAGCTGGTTTGTTTGCATTTTTTAATCTATTCATTAAATTATTCAATAGCATGTAAATTCAAAATTTCTTTGACTGTTCTTTATGTCTTTTGTACATCAACAACAAAACCCACAAAGTAACTCAGTAAAACATGCCACCCATGTTTGTGGTATAATTGCTTCACACACTCTCAAAGTATCCTTATCTTTTCTTGTTGTACATGTGCAAGCAGTAACGCACATGTACAAATTCATCATTCTAACACACAATTGCTAGTTTCTTCACTAAACTTCATACCTCATTCAATCTCTGTCGTTCACACACGCATGCACATACACTCACACTCCCAAAAAGTCTCATTTGTATTGTGTGAAAGCAACAGAGAATTCACTAGATTCTCTCTGCTACGGGTGCTGAGCTGAATTTTCTGCTCTAATTAAATAATAAGGAAGCGGCTCAGCGGGGAAATTATTACAAACACCTCCACATATAAAAGAAGAGGTATATCCATGCAGGTGGCATGTGTTTAGTCTCTAAAGGAACAGAAGCTGCGGTGTTCAGTGATTTGCCAGATTTTTAGATATTTTTAAAAAAATATCTAAAATAATCTAAATTTAAATTTGGCTTACTTTTTTCTTATTTTAATTTGATTAAACTCTCAATGATTAATTACTGCTTTGCTTGTTTGTGATTACTTAAATCTGCTGCAGTTTGTCTCAGTGTGTGACTGTTTGGGATTATACAACAAACATGTAACCTGTTCACAGAGTTACCTGCTTTTCATTTGCTCACTAGTTGGGATTGAGTTCCATACCAGATTTATTGTTTTCACAACCAACATTAACCCTTTCAAACGTGGAAACTTCTTTGTAATTTTTTAATATGGAAATGGTTCAATTATACTCGTACAGCCCGCTATCAAAAAAACAACTGTCTCCATGGGCTTCACATTGTAGATTGAAAAAAAAAAAAATACAAAAATATAAAAGAAATAATGCATGTGCATAAATACACAGCTAAAAGCTGACAAAATAAAAACTGGCTAAACATTTTTTGCACATTCCTGCCCATAGTTCCTCCTTCACAGTGAGGAAAAACTAAAAAATGCATCTGCAATTGATGTACAGTATATCTGCATCTTTTTTTTTTTCTTATTTTTCTATGTAGTTATCTTCTTTCTACTGGTTCATTTGATAGAGCACATGCTGTTCCTCTCTTCCGTAGGGAGCTGAGAACAGCAGGCATTGCTCATAACGTATTTAAGCCCCAATCCCCCTTTAACACAGCATGAGACAAAAGTAGCAGAAGCAGAGGCAGCTACAAAAAACCTGGGAGAGATTCAAGTTCACATCAAGTGTACAGGTCCAATGTCTGTAGAGTTTTCAAGAAAACAAATAAAGGTCTAATGTTCTCTAAATTTTTGTTTAATTCCTGGTCTCTGTATAGAGATGCTATCCTTTGCGAGTAAAGATTTTATTCATGGTTCCCGTTTTACTTTTACTAATTTACTTATTCACATACCCAATAATGACTTGATCAATTTAAGCATATCTGAAGTAGTCTTTTAACTACCCAAATTTGAGGAAAGTGTTCAGAATATGTATGGATGATTGGAAGTAGTATTACAATATAACTTTACTACATTTCAGGTTTTTATTCACCTTAAATGTTTGTAAACCTCACTTCGACCAGAACGACAAAAAGTTTTGTAGAGACTGTGAAATAATTTCTGGACTATAAAAGAATAATGTAATCTCTGCACCTTTTCACCAACAACCAATCTCATGCAACCCAATGGAGACTTTTATAGAATCCAAATGATGTAGGACATGTGAACTACAGTAAGGTCCATTAGTCGCCTCTAAGAAACTATGTCCCTCTTTGGCGACTAATGCAGTTTCCACAACCTCTGGGAGCTGCTTAAAAGTCCCCGGTTTCTGCCATATGTGCGTTAGTATGCTGGGGAGGAGAATGCACATGTACTGCTGCTATATTAAACCTCTAACATGCTGATGTCTGCACAGCTCCAGTCTCACTGAGCTCATGTAGCTTCAGGGGAGCGGCCTTGCAGCGAGCTGCTCTGGAATATCTTGCCTATACATTAACTGAATGTTACATGTCTCCATTTCTAACATGCTGACATTCAAAATATATAACATGTTGGCTTCATATGAGAATTTCTCACGTTAGAGAGATTAGGTTCTTTTTTTTTTTGTTTCAATGTAGACAAAAAAGACGATTTAGATATTTTTATGTGTTCCAGATACTTATTTGACTAATGTTTAGGTACATTTAAATACAGTGTCATTGATTTTATACACATTATTCTGCATCAATTCAAGTGAAATGAGAAATTTCTATGGTTACGTATGATGGTTAATTAGCCAGCAGTAGCTGCACATACAGTACATGGAGCCGCTATGTCCCAATGGCTTTATCAGAAGAAAAAAAAGTGGGTTGATTTATATCTTAGTTTATGAACTCGGTCTGGATCAAACATGAAATTAGTTCACAGATTGTCAAAGATGTGTACATATAAAGATCTTTGTGGAAGATTCTGTTTTTTCTTGTTTCATAGGAGTTGATGAGGTAAAACAGGATAACATAAAAAAATAAGACATTTTTTTTTTTTATCCTTTTGATGGATTTTTTTTATACATGGTCACAGCTTTACAGAAACGGGTTAGAATCTGATTTCTAGTCAAAATTTGACTACAAAAGCCTTCACACATATATTTTCACTTAATGCTTCATTCTGTAAATGTTCTGCAAGCTTTGCTTCTCAGTCAATTTTCAAATATCGCAAAAATGCATCCAATTGACAAAATAGACATTGTCCGCATGAGCCACACAATGTTATCTTTGAGGCAAGAAAATAACGGCTAACTTTGGCTGGTTAGCTTTCATGACTAATTAGCCAAAAATTGAAATGAAAAAGTCCTATTGAACCTAGATTAGGCGATAAAGTCAATTTCTCAAATCCATTCAATGTCTCCAAATTTTCTACCTTTTAAAGATATATATTTAATGCCACTTTTCAGCCGAACAGCAACACATATGATTAAATTATTTAAATTTAGCAGGTAACCTAGTTTGGAAAAGACTGGTGTTGACTCACAAGTTAAAAAAAATCTATACATCTGAAAGCTAAAACTACAACCTAATAACTCACCTGGATGTTGGGGTATAATGGCAAGCATGTTCTTGTTAGACCCCACAAAGATAAAATGTGCATGTGTTAGTGTAAGCCATTTCTAGCATGGAAGCGGCTCGGCTTGTAAAATTGCCTGTGGTACTGTGAACCTCATTAATTACCGTTTGCCTTTGATCTCAACATAATCAGAAGAAAATGAGGTGATAACAAACATACGTAGGCTCTGGGACACTCAGCGGCTAATCACTTCATGAGAGAAGATCGTTTATTTGTAATCTAGCATGTCGGAAGCTAACACGCACCGTTCATATTTAGAAGTGCTGTGTTAGCTTTCGAGCCAAGTAAATTCACAAATATTTGAGGGATAATTTGATATTTAGAAATAGACCTTGAGAATGTCCAACTGAAAGATATGTGTAGGTATATTTGAAGAAAAATGCTTGAGTAGTTTTTGCAGGATTGGCATTCTTCTATTTTTTTAAAAACCAAAATATTTTTTAAAAAAACACGTTTTAAAAAAAGCATTTACTGCGTCCAACCCCATTTCAAACCATGCACTCGCTATATTGTTACGTTACATTCAGTATACACTGTATGTGCAGGTTTGAAATAAATTATCTAAATGATCCCATTTACATATTGATTAAAATTTGCTTTTCCACTTTGAACTGAAAACCTTTTAATTTGTGTGTACAGTAATACCGGACACCTTTGCCAATGAACAGGAAGGAAACATTGCATTTGCAGTAATAGGAAATAGATTTTTGATATATTGACAAAAATGACGATGATGACATAGCATTTATGAGCTAATTAAACTATGTGATAGGTGTGCTCCTTTATGCTGGCAGCAATTTTCCTTTCTTGTTTCGTCTTAATTTATTTCTGCTTTTATTTTTTATTCAAGCCATCAGGATTGTCTTGTGCTTTTGGGCATCAAAGATTTTGTTCCCTCTTTTTACAGTGATCCCAATCTTTGAATCAACAATTTTTCTTCTCAAAATCAGCTTGCATGAATGCCTACTTAAAAATCAAGTTGGATCAACCTAATTAATGTCATGTCTTATGTGCCAACTTTTTCTGAACTTGGAAGTATTTTAAAAAATGTTCAGATTGTGTACAGTCAATACGGTGAGTTTTTAACCTAACTTTGTAAAAAGTCCAAAGCATTTGCAGGGTATATTACTTGGTTTATTTCCTAAGCGATTAGTTTCAATCCAGCATTCTATCATTCACCGATCTGTCAAGAAATCAGGTATAGGTGGGGTTCATCCTGAAGAAGTCAGACTCAGAAGATACTTTAATGATCCCACACATGGGAAATTTGTGCGTCACAGCAACAACTTTCTATCTGTTAAGTGAGTCGTTGTAGAGCCCGATCACATATGGGAAGAAAGACCTTCAGTATCGAGATGTTCTCAAGTGGAGCTGTCTGAGCCTCTTGGAGAAGGAGCTCCGCTGTTCGTCCAGGAGTGGGTAGAGAGGATAGTCATGGTTTTCCATGATGGACAAAAGTTTGTACAGTGACCTCCTGTCCACCACTACCTCAAGTGAGTCCTGTTTGCTGCCAATGACAGAGCCACCCATTCTGATCAGTTTATTCAGTCTGTTGGCGTCACTGTCTGCGATGCTGCTCCCCCAGCAGATGACAGAGAAGAACAAGGAGCTGGCCACCACAGACTGGTAAAAGGTCTCCAGGATCTTGCTGCACACATTGAAAGACCTCAGCTTTCTTAGAAAGTAATATCAGCTGCAGGTCTTCTTGTACACAGCAGTACTGTTGCTCCTCCAGCTCAGTCTGCTGTCGATAGTCACTCCCAGGTATTTGTACTCCTCCATCACTTCCACAACCCTACCCAGAATGCAGAGGGGCTGCAAAGCAGTCAAAGTCACTGGTCAGTCACAAAATTGTGTATATTACTCTCTTTTTTTTTTTTTTTTGTTTCTGTTGGACGTTGTGACTGAGTTTGAGATTGAAAAAAAGAGTAAATTTATGTTCTAGATTTTATGAATGATATGCTTTAACATCCTGTTCAACTAATTGGACATGTCATATATTCTGTTATTTTTCTCAACTGGTGTACAAATAAAAGTTAAATCATACAGTTTTTTTAGGAGTCGATCGAGAAAGACAGCTCGCTTTTATTTTGCCTGTGGTCTTAAAGATGTGATTTGGGGTTAGTTGTAACCGTTAGGAGCCAATTTTGTGGATGAAACATCTTCAAGGGTAAGTACAACTCTGCATGATACACATTTTGTAAAACCCCTGATCAGTAGGGGTCCACATGTAGCCCAAATTCTAAAACTTGGCACTACTCCAACACAGTATGAATCCCATCAATGGACTAGAAAAGTAAAATGCTTGCTATTTGAGCTCGGGCTGTATTTCAAAGCCTATGCATTCAAACTCTTTGTCCTTTACTTATCATATTATTACAAACACAGTTTCACCCAATTTTCTTCTTTTGCAACCAAAAAGAAGGAGCAGAAGCTTTTCTTTTTCTTGTCCTTGATGGTCTCGTTTTAGAAGATTATAAAACGTTTGGAAGCTTCCGGCAGAGAATAAAGCAGCTTCACAATGAAGGCCAGAAAATTGGTGAGTGACAAAGCTTTGGGGGTTTCAAATTGCTGCAATTTCTGTTTGCCATAAAATTTCATTTTAACATTTTATGTGAAAGAGTTGCAAAAATAGTTTTTACCCCATTGAAATGCAAAACTTACATTTCCAAAATTACACAATCCCCTAATGACCCTTAATTTTCTCATGTTTGATGGATTAACAGTTCACATATAATTGTGATCAGTTACAATTGAACTCGCAAATTTGACTTCTTTTTTTTTCTTAACAAACACAAGTTTCAATCAATAAGGACAAAATTTTATTGTTCCCTCAAGGAGAAATTTCTGTGCTTCAGTGCATCACAGCAGGTACTGTATCTAACGACAGGACCGGTGGTGGGGCAATTGCGTTAAATGCCTTGTCCAGCGACACTTCGACTTGTAAGGGGAATCAAACTTGTGACTCCCTGGTCCGAAGACAGAAACTGTACCACTGAGCTATGCCGTCCTGGAACTTGTGCAGTAAAACCTAATGAACCTATTTTTATAGTAATTTTTGTACAATTAAATTTGGTATCGCCCATTTTTTTTTTCTTTGACCCTTTACTTTTTGGCATTGTGACAAGCAGAATGGTGATCTGTGTGTTTAAGCATTGCTGGATGGATTTGCAAGTATTATTCTATTTATTTATCTTACATTTTGTATGAGAACATCATCATGTTTGTTTGTGTGTACCACATGTGCAAATCTTTTTATCCAAGCGGCTCTTTTTAAACATTTATGAACTATGCATGTCCCGTCATTAATATTTGAGGGGTTGCAATGCAGATGCGTCAAAGAATCATTTATAAAACCAAACGGGGAAAAAGTAGATGTTCATCTGTCTGTTAGTTATCATACAGAGTGCTTGTTTGTGCTCATTAGATTTTGAGTGCTCATTAGATTTTGGGATGATCTGGACGTCTGTCTGGATGGAAAGACATATTATAAACTTTTCAAAGTTACAAGTTCTTAATCTTTGTTTTGGACAAACACTTGCCAACCAACAAGCAAGTTATTTATCTTTAATCTGATAGCACGATTGCTCCCGACTTCAGTGGATTGCATGAAAGCATCATAAAATTTGTTTTTATTCACGAGTCAATGAAAACTTTCCCCAGGAAGGTTTTGTTGACTTAAAAGATACAATAGTGCATTGTTTCACCTGATAATAAAAATTTTAACATTTGCGTAGAAATGAATGAATCATTGGCTTTCATTAGCCAGATTTCTTTCTACAGATCGGGTTATAGATCATTCACAAAACAAAAGGGTAGAACCAACGTTCTCAAGTTATGATTTCAACTTTGAAGAGTGATAGTTTATTGAATACAAAAGAAAAAGCCCGGTGTATTCCAGAAAGCACTGAGTTGCTCCATAATTTGCATTGTATAAAAGCATAAGGATGTCATGATGTGATGTGCAGGTGAAAAGAGGAGGACCCAATTGCAGGACAGAAAACATGGTTTATCTATGTATGGTAGTCCAATATTACTGGACTAAGGTTGAGAAAGAGTGGGACAGGAGCAAAGCACAGAACGAACAAAGTTTTAATTAGTGGAAATGAAGTACAGAAAATAGATAAATAAATAAAAACTGTATTCATCCCCTACAGGAGAAATTCTGGTGTCCAAATCACAAAGGTCAAACATACATACAAATTATAAAACAAAAGAGAAATATAAAAGTTACCATCGCTAGTGATAAAATACTCATTAGGAGTCAGAAAATGCTTGGTTTCTTGTGAGCTTTGGACAATACTTGGGTCATTAAATAATTTGTGACAAATATGTATATGTTATGGCTTTTCAAAGTTATAAATTGTGAAAACTGAAATATCGTAGCAAAATTGTCCAAAAAAGTCAAGAGAGAGATTGTTGTTGGGGTGACCTGAAATAGTTCTTACCAAATGAGATGATCTTCGTCCATAACTCCAGCTGAGAATTATCGGAATAACGTCCTTTCTTTGAAGGGATTGATTAACTGTTGCAGAGCAGGCAGTCATCAGTTCAGCTCAAAGTGATTTGTTAATGAAGGCAAACAAATTAGATAGCCTTCATGCACAAGAGCACACATGATATCTGGAAACAATTTATTACCAGCAGAAGTCAGTAAATCATAAATGGTTGTCACACAAGATAAAAGAAAAGCTGTGAAACATCAGTCTTCTGCCTCCTCTCTACACACGTGTACGACACTATGCTTCTTAATTCAAAGCACTCAACCACTTGTCCCAGTCTATTCTCTCATCTCTTTCAGTAATGCTGCTTATACACTATCCAATTTCAGAATGTTTCAAATGTTTCAAATAAAAACCCATGCACAATGCGTGACTAAATCACCTATGATTGTACAAACAAAATGATACAGAGCTCATTCTACAGGTTTTGCCTCCATGCTCTCTGTCCATGTACATGTTGCCATGATTGCCTGTGCAAGTTTTATTTTATGAAACCAAATGAGATCCTTATATAAAATTGCACAGTTTTGATTGTAAAAGTTAAGATTGTCCAAAGGTGATGTAGTGGTTAGCATCAAAGTTTTAAATTTGGAACCCTGTCCAGGAAAGATTGAGTTTTCTTGCCTGCTTAAATGTTGGTTTTTCAGGTTTTTATGGTACCTCCTTTTTTTAAATAACCATCCATGTTTGGTAACCTGGTCATTGTAAATTACCACTATGCATGTGGAGGATGCATGTGGTGGTCTCTCTTTCTGAGACCACCACATGTCACATATTGAGCTTGCTATGGGCGTATCCCAGCCTCTACTGTTTTACAACATGATAGAAGATAGTTTGTTTCTGAATTGAAAAAAGTAGCTGAAAAATTAATGATGGGATGTTTTAAGAATCTAAATGCAGATTTTTTTCAGGCGCCATGCCCCAGCCCCTCACTACCAGGAAGGTCAGTCAGTTTGGCTATCCGCTAAGGATATCCCTCTCAGAACTGCCTCGATATCTAGGACCTTTCCAGATTTCTAAGGTTTATAGTCCAACAGCAGTCTGCCTTGACTTGCCCTCCGCTCTTCGCATTCATCCCACGTTCCATGTTTCCCTGCTTAACCCTGTTGTCTCTAGTAAACTTTGCCCTGCTGCCGACCCCGCGCCCGGCTCGTGGGTGCTTCTCTTGCCTATACTGTACACCGCCTTTTGGATGTGCGTCGGCGCGGCAGGAGGCTTCAGCACTTGGTTGATTGGGAGGGGTATGGTCCTGAAGAATGGTCATGGGTCCCAGCTCTCGCATTTTAGATACTTCCCTGGTGAGGGACTTTCACCGGTCTCATCCTGGCCAGTCTGGTGGGTACTATGTGGCGCCTGTTACGGGGGATTACTTTCAAAAGAGTAGTCTGTTCCCAATCTGTGCCCTGTTTCCCCCCTCCCTCTTGTGTGTGTGTGTGTGTGTGTGTGTGTGTGTGTGTGTGTGTGGAGTTGGGCGGACGCACTGGGGAGCTGCAACAAGTCACACCTGAAACTCATCTACTCATCTGCTGCAGCATAAATGGATCAGTTTTGCACACACTCTTCGCCAGATCGTTTGTTTACCATGCTTGACCTGTTATCCAGTTTTTGGCTCCAGCTCCTTTGTCAGACCTGCCTAATTAATTTGCTTTTGTCTTCTTTTTTTGGCTTTTTATAAATCTAATAAATCTGCTTTTGATTTCAAGGGTATATTTTTGGCCTTACCTCCACACCATGACAGGTATTAGTAAATTCAGAAATTAAAATTTGGAAAGTCATCTAAAATCTCCTACCCTCAGTAAACTTCATTGTGTCTGGAATTCTTTAGGGATGGAAGACTAAAATCAATAACATGAGAAAAAAGAGAGGGTGTCAGGTTATCAAAATTGAGACAACACCCGCTGACACATGGCTTTTTTTTTTTTGCAAACCACAGGAGAATGTTCTTGTGAAAAAATGTGTGTGTTGGTGTGTGTCGGCACGTGGTTATAGGTTTTATTATTTGTGTTCTGCAAGGTTAGACATCTGTAGTGAAGGGGGAAAAGGATGGGCTATAAATGTGAGCTTATCAGTGAAAGTTATATGAAAAGGTTGGCTGAAGAAAATTAAACTGTCATGTTAGCAGTGGCAGGGCAGGGACGCAGCAAGACAATAAAATATTGCTCTACATGCAATTCATCTTGATAAAGGCATGTGTTCTGTGTAGACATTGAAAAGATACCTGCACATATTACTGTTGCAATGTTGGTTTTGTTGCTGTGGGAACATATCAAACTTTATCACTTACTCTAAAATTGGTTATAACACCGCAGGTAACACTAAAAGATGTTTCAGCTTTTACAGTTTAATTTGTCACCCACATTCAGGCTTCATAATACAGTATGTACCTATAGAATTATTGTAAACAACCCTGACACTGCTGGCAGGATTTGTAATACTTTTTATATAATCGAGTTCATCTTTCCCTGAAGGTTAGCAAGAACTACATTATCAGGATAGTCTGCAGTGTGACACAAATATACGTAGGTAATTATAAGATTAATCAACTGTTGTCATTTATTTCTACACAATTTTGTAAGCAGATTTCTCTTTTTTTTTTTTATCAGCGGTATTGCATATATACATTTTTTATAAAATAAAATCACATTTAAATTAGAATATGAACAGTTGTCTTGGGGGTGTCTCCTGCAAAATAAGCTTTTTTAGAAAGAAAGAAGAATACTTTATTCATCCCTCAACGGAAAAATTTGTGTGCTCCATTACACCGCACTTGGCTGCCACAACAGCACCAATGGTGGGAGAAACGGGGGGTTAGGTGTCTTCCCCAAGGGCACCCAGACATGAGTTCAGTGGGATTCAACCGCACGAACCTCCAGAGAACTCCCGGTCCAAGGGCGAATGTTCTACCACTAACCTATTGCCTCAATGTATTTACATTTTATTGCCACAATGTTTTATTGGGATTACCTTGCATGTAGCTAAAGAAGAGATGTTAGCTCAATGGTAGAAAGTTTGTCTTTGGACCAAGAGAAGTAGGTTCGATTCTTAGTGGGCTAAGTGTCCCTGGAGCACCTGACTCCCAGTTACTCCCACCATTGGCGCAGTCATATCTGCCTGCTGTGGTGCAATGCAGCAAAAGTAATTTCCCATGAGGGAGGATTATTGCACAATAAAATAAAAAAAGCTGTCAAAGATGATCACATGAGATGACAAAACAGCTTCACCATTGCATTTGGGGGTAAACGGCACTAAATGATCACGATTTGGTTGCACCAACAAAGATATGTGACTTATCTTCCAATTTAATACACGGTAACATTCACTGAGTCTCTCAAGCTGATGAAACTTGCATCCCAGTTCCCACTAACTAAATATTGGCTTTCTTTTCATCTTGTCTCAAACTAAAACAAAAAAAAAAAAGCCTCCCACACATGGCGGCCATCAAAGAAGAAGCCAGTGGTGGGAATTAAAGTGGAATTAAGCCATAAATGAAGCATTCCCATCAGACAAAACCCACTTGCTTATATAACACATCCTTGGTTCATTAAACAACAAAGTTGCCATTTAACTAAGATTTTGAAAAACAGTGACGTTTTTTTTAAAAAGCTTCCTTGAGAGCAAAATTAAGACATAGGCTTTCCTGTCTGATCCACAGTTTAAGACAAATGCATTAATTGGGCCAACTGGGATGAAGAAAGAATGTTGCAACATTTTAAGTTCTGAAAATATATACAATATATACATATGAATATATATGTAAAAAATATATATAGTCAAATTCTCATGATAAACTTTTGTTTTTAAGTTTTTTTTGGTAGAAAAAACATGTATTTTTTCTATTTCATATTCTAATTTTTCAGAGAAAAAAAGAGGTAAATTTGTTGATGTTGCTTAATATGGCACATATGTGGAAGCTATGTAACAGATGTTTTTGGTGGCACAGGGATAACCTTTAACAACTCATGAAGGACCACAAACCATCTGTATCAAACAAAGAGAAAGTGATTAAATAGTCTTTATTTTGCAGTTTAGACATCATTAGAAACGAGCAACTTCCGTTAAAACCACATCTGTCATGCTGATGTAAATGATGAAACAGCAAAATTATTTTCCAGTGTTCTTTCGTCTGTGTCCCACAAAAATGAACCAAACGTGCAGCATCTGTCATAAAACAAATTATTAGTTAACTTTACTTAAGATTAATGAATCTGAGACACTTGATTGCTCAGATTTGTTCCTGACAAATGTTTGTTTTCAAACTGTTTCCATCTTTCTTTTAATACATCGTTGGACCATACTGTATCATACCATACTGACCAGTTTTAATAAAATGTATAAGATAAGTTAAAAATTAGACTGACAACAGTCCTGCACATGGCAGGAGTGGATCTGTACCCACCGTGTACAAGCCTCAGCTTGTACACTCGAGCAAGCTTGTACACTGCTACAAGCTTGCTTGTACAGTGCTCCAGTGTACAAGGTTTAGCTTGTACACTGGTTTTTAGATTTAGGTTTTTTTTATTGTATTTGCTAAATTTATGTCATGAAGCAGTGTGCAGGTGGAAATAGGAGGACCCAATTGCAGACAGAAAACATGGTTTATTTGAATTTGGAGGTCCATTACTACTGTGAAAAGACAACCAAAGTGAGTGGCATGGCAAAAGGTTATTTTCAGAATGTGTTCATGGTCAGGCAGCCAGGGAGACCTGGCTGGAAGGGATTGTTTGGCCTGACATGGAAGTCTGGGATGATTGCCCTTAAATAGATGGCGGGGTCCACAGATGTGTGGCATCAGGAATCAATCTCAGGTGACCCTAATTAGGGTGGTGAGGAACATCCAGGGCTCCCTCTAGAGGCAGGTAAGGGCATCTTGACAGTTTATGTCAAACTTTCTTTTGGGGTCTGAGCCTTGGACATCCAGGTGCTCCATTTCTCTGATCCTTAACCGGTAGATGAAGTGGTTGGTAAAATGAACAGTTACTATCTAATGACAGAATTTAAATTAGAGAATCCCAGACTGTTTCGACATTGAGTAGCTTTGACAACTGTAATAAAGTCCAAAAATGATGGCAGAGTAAGCACAAATTTACAATGGCATTGTCTTTGTCCCTGTTGATTGATAAATGAGGGTGATTAAAAATTATCAAATACTAATGGAGTTGGTACATCATATCTAGATTTAAAAAAAAATGTTGTAGAATTAGGATTTGTACTCCAAACTTTTCTAAATGTTGCGGCTGAAAACTTTTGCTAGCTAGACCGTTATTCTGCAGTTACAATCCTGAACAGTATAAGGAGGAAAAAAGCTTCTGCCATAGTTTGTGTCTCATTATTGTGACTCCTTATTCCATCTGGCTTGTTTCTAGTTGTTATAATAATTTTGTATCTTTTTTTTTTGTCACAATCTGCCTGAGCATGGTTGTGTTTTATCATTTGTATAAATAGTTAATGTCCACAAAACTCTTGAAATATTTATTTTAGATTTCATACAGATTTTTGGTACTGAATGATAAACCAGTGTGATTTTTTTTTTTTTTTTTTTTTTTTTTTTTTACATGTATCTGGTTACTTGACCTAGTTAAAAAAATAATTCATGTCAGAGTTGATGAAACATTGACACCAAAAATACTGAGTTCAATACTCAGAATTTGACCATCAGTTGAAAACAATACTCACTAGTTCATGGTGACCCAAAGTCTAGTGATTTCTTTATTGGCTGACCAGCAGATGTTCCTGCTTTTACTTGAACCTGCTCAATTTACATTTTCGGAGGGGGAGCTGACAGGATAAGCTCTCTATCAATCTACTGGACTTCATTTTTTAGTATGAACTCTACATCCTCCTCTAAAATGTCCCTGTTCAGGCAGGTATGTGTGGGCTTGTTTCATTCATGTTTTAGAGAGTGAGGGGAATAGTGAATTGTTAATAAAGTTTATAAAAATGCATAACCTATTCTAGGTTTGATTTTACTGTCCCTTCCTCTCTGGAAATCTCAAGGTTGTAACACTGGTTTTCAGAAACAACACTGGCCCAAGTAATTTAAATTTGTCTATAGGGTCATATTTTTCTCAAACAAGGTTAGTGAAATAACTTATTTTCATCACATCAGTATTTTTACCTACCTATTCCTTTCTCTTTTTTTTTGTCTTCTGAATCGCTTATCCCTTATGCGGTTGCAGGTGGTGCCGTAGCCTATCCTGGCTGGTTTTAGGCAAGAGGCAGGATACACTTAAACAGGTCACCAGTCTGTTGCGAGGCCAAACACAGAGACAACCATCCACTCACACACTAGTTCCCAGGGTCAATTTCAGAGTGGCCAATCAACCTAATATGTATGTTTTTTGGAGGATGGGAGGTAACCAGAAGACCCGGGGAAACCCACTTATACACGGGGAGAGCATGCAAACTCCCACAGAAAGGCCAGTGTTTCAAGCCTTGCCCTTCTCTGGGACTTAAACCCCTGACCTTCTTGCTGAGAAGCCACTGTACTAAACACTGCAGCACCGTGCAGCCCTTTTCTTTTCTAATTTTGTCAGTTGACTCTAATTAATGGAACATCATTATTCCATTTTGCCAATTGGTAACGCAAAATGTGACAATAAATGTAATGTTGCATCAGTTTTATGGATGTACAATCCCATTTTCTCTGAGTAATGCTGCACAGACATCTCTGCATCTGTAAACTGTCAGTAGTTCATTCGCAGCAAGATGTGATGAATGAACTTCTGTCGCTGTTACATAAGATTGGGAGGATTTACAGAGTTGGATTAGGAACTTGGAAGAGGTAAAGAGTTGACAAGGGATGATGAGAATAGGGATGTAACTCCTGTTTGAGTTCTTCCCCGAGGCTGCTCAGGGTTTTCCTCCTATATTGATAAAATATTCTGTTTCTCTGGTTTACTAGAAATACATTTTGTACCACAGTCATTTGGTTGAGGTCAGGCAGTCAACATGTAGTTTATGAATGACCCCCACCAAAGTCTGAAATAGAGTGCAACAGTCAAAAACACTGCCAGAAAATCTACTCAAAAGTTGGCTTCCAGAAGATCTGATTTAACTGACTCTTTTATTTTACATCTTACTCAATCTATACCTAACATGCATTTGGAAACCAAACAGTTTTCAATGCACAGCAGATCATGTCAAAGTATATAACTCATTACCCAAAAGATATTAATTTCATTTTATGAAAAAAACAGTGTGAAGGCCAAAATATGAAGGTTAGACTTTTGAAGACTGAACGAACATTAGTGAATAAACTTATCTGTCCTTTAGATGTTGTGATGGAGAGACATTACTGTATGTTGCTAATAATTTAAAACTAGTATTTAGGGTGTATATTTCGTTTTGAAAATACAGTTAATATGATGAGAAACTTAAGAAGGAATAGATTATTTCATATTTATTGAGTTTTTAGCATATGTAGGTCACGGTAGCTGCGTAGGTAGCTACGTTTAGATAAAAAGCATATTTTTCTATTAATTCTCTCCTCAACAAACAATTTTTTAATTTAAACAACCAGTCGTCTTCCAAAGCGCTTATCACCTTCAGTGTTGTTAGGGTGCTGAACCCATCCTGGATGGTTAAAGACGAGAGGTAGGGTACAACCCAAACAGGTTAATTAAAACATCTTTTTAAATAGTTGGAATTTAAACAAGTCTGAAACAACTCCTGTAAAAAGGAACCCTACTTTCCATCTTTCCTTCAGTCATTTCTCCTGGCCTATGAGGAGAACAGCCACAGAGGAGCTGCTCCCATTCTTCCTTCCGAGTTTCTCCTCCAGAGATCTCTCTATAGTAAAAAGAAATAACTCGGGAGTTCTCCAAGCTTGTCTTCTTTTTTCACTTCATGTTTCACTGCAGCAAGAGCCAAAGAAAACTATGAATATGTATGACAATACACCACAAAGTCTAATTGACATCAAAACTTGGCATCTTGTCTCTCTCTTTATTCTCTGTGGCCTATTAGCCATGGCTAAAACAAAAAGCTGCTCACTGGTAACTCTGGCTATTGTTTTTCAAACAGCAAAAATGGTCATAATGTGATGGCAGAATTGTGTTGGGGGGAAAAAAAAAAAACTTTTCCTCTCGCCACAAGTTAATTTATTGTCTTCTGATCTGATTTTCACAAGTTGTTATTACATGTGAGGATGAACAGCTGTGTATTCTCATAATGAGTTTGAAACTGCTTTTCTCATCTGTCGTCCACTGACTAGTTTTTGTGTGCTCTACCTGTCTCTTTATTTGTCACAAATCTTCTTTTGTCAATGCCTTTGTGTGATTCAGATGTGGGTTGTATCTCCATAAAGATCTCTTTCTTCCTCACATTTTTTTTTCTTCTTCTCTCTTCCATATGTCAGACCTGAGGAAGATGTAAAACAGGAATCTTACTGGTTCCTGATAATGCCTTTACAGCTTGAGGGGATCCCATCACAAAACCCTTTATGCAAATTTATCTAGTTTCATTAGTTTATATGGAATTTCCGTCTGAATATGAGTAAAAACGCTTGTTTACAGACCTATCTATATTTTGCACAACTGGGCATCTACTTTAAACTATTTTTTTGTTCATGCTTGAATGCATTTGTGCCCAAAAAGGGGTGGCCAGCCAAACACAGTAGTTTCCATGGCAACACTGTCGTCAAACCTGAAGCGATGTCTCTGCCTGCTTAAGCTCTAATGATGTTCCAGCTTTTAGAGCCATACAGACTCACCCGATTGGATGATTTTTTTTCAGTTCAGCTTACATCAAGATAAAATGTTTTTCATACATACTGTATGCATGTTAGATATTAAACTGGGGGCCATAAATGACCAATTTGAGGGCCATAATTGGTTTGTGAGCCTCGACTTTTAGATATGAAGCAGCGGTGTCCAACTCAAATGTCTAGTAAGCCAAAATTCACTACTGGAAAGCCAGGAACTAATATTGAAATTTATAGAAAAAGTTTTCTCCGAAAATATTTTTCATTTCAACCTGAATCTAAATACTATGTATGATGTAAACAAAGATTAACATTATAAACACATAAAACCCCATGGTGCTTCTGTATGGTCACAAAGACAGCTGTCAAGAAATTCAATTTTATTTGTATAGCCCAGGGGTTGGCAAACTTTTTGGCTCACAGGCCACATTGAGTTCTAACATTTGACAAGCAGGCCGGAACAGGAGCAGATGGATGGCATTCTTTGGGAACCACTAGATTAGACCGATAGAATGGTGCGCTAGATTTTAAACAAGCGCACTAAATGTTACATCAAGAGCCTTAAATTTCAAATCTAGTGGCGCTGGGTCTGATATCTAGTGCGATAGCACTTAAAAACGTGCATTTAGTAGTGCTAGGTTTGAAATCTAGTTTGCTTGTTTTAACATCTAACACTCTTGTTTACGTGTGTATTGGGCCCAAAGGCTTTCCATATTTGTGCACACTGTTTATGTTTTACAACGTGCACATCTGAGAGACACACATATTTTAATGTGAGCAGTGTTGTTGTATTTTTGGCGCCATCTAGTGAGGAAACATCAGAATTGCAGGAAAAATAAAACATTAACAAGGTTTATTTATTTAATTTTTTCAAGTTTGGCAGGCCGAATTAAAACGTCAATGGGCTGCATGTGACCCGGGGGCCGTAGTTTGCCCATGCCTGGTATAGCCCAACAATTGTCTCAATGGGCTTCATATTGCAGATTGAAGAAAAAGTTCAAAAAGAAAGAAAAAAAATGTATGTACACAAACACACAGCCAAACACTAACTGAACAAAAGCTAGCAAAACAATTTCAGCCCATTCCTGCCATTAGGCCCTCCTTCATGGATCGGACAAACTTTAAAAAAAATCAGTGGCAATAAAAAAAGAGGAAACCTCATGGAGATCCACACGAAAGGTAGATTCCTACCTGGGATGAGCAGCCAAATATGCCTAAGACTGTTAATTAAATATTAGCTTATTCTACTCCACAGCTTTATATCTGAAGAAATCAGTAGATGGGTCTCGACATAAATGCACCGGGGACCAAATTTAGCCCACAGACCAGAGATTGACACCTGTGAAATTGAGGAACAGTGGTCAATTGACTTTGTATTTGTCGAACACCTAATAGGTGGTGTTCAATCATTACTTGAACAGAAAACCTCTACATCAAGAGGATGTACCAAGTGGAAATAATTGAATCTTTTCTTTCCCCTCCTGCTTCATCCTCTCCCCTTCTCTCCTCCCTCTGTGTTGTAGCTCAGTGGTTTATTCCAGCCGGCTTTCCTCCGTGTGTCTGTGTTTCTCCAGCAGATGTGCTCCAACCTGCGCGCACACAGCTCTGCGCCTTCACACCTCTATCCCTTCAGCATCTTTCAGTGGTTTTATCTCCAACGGTGGTAGGTCACTTCTTTTCTCCTTTCTCATCCTCCCAACATGCGACGTGTTGCTGGATTTCTCTTCTGTACTTCTCTGGATCTTTGACTTTTTCTATCTGGTAGCATCCAGTTCTTCTTGGAGTGAACTCACATTCTGACTTCTCTCAATTTAATTACTTTTTTCCCCCTTATTTTTTTTGTGAAGTGTTCACATGTAGAGTGTTTGTTTCTTTTCTTGATCTCGTTTCTGAATCATCCTATTCTTTGTGTTTCCACAAGTTTCCTTTTTGTTTTATTTCTGCCATCAAACCAATAATTTTTACTTCTATTTGAAAATGTTTTGTCTGTTAAATGTTTCTGGATTAAATAGGCATCCAGTTTAGTTAGTCTGGATCAAAGCTGGTGGTTGGATTAGGATCTCATATGGCTGGAAGTTTTCCTGCCGGGTTTTATTTTCTGCAGGATGCTCACAGGAGGAGCTTTTGTGAGTGCTGGTGTTTGACTGTGTTTACATGATCCCACATGCAACGGTATGTTTCAGCATCCCACCGACAGAAGGACCAGGTGGAGGTGACAGTTCAGTCATTCAGATGCTCATCAGATAGAGAACATGAGTAGGTTAATTTATAGAGACTGTTTTCAAATGTGCACATCTGGAAATTTGATCAAACAAAGTATGATTCAGCCACAGTCTGAATATATAGTAAACATTCGTCTTTACTCAGAATAAGTTTTAGTCTACAAAATGTCTTTAAGTTCTCTTTATTTGACTTTAAATATTATTTTTCCACCTTTGATCAACTTTAAATGTCTTTCCCCTCTATTTTAGACAAATGTCTGAATATTTTGTGTTCTTTAGCGAGTCGTTTCCTGCTTTTTACTAAAGGAAGGGATGAAAGTTGTGCGGATGATAGATGTTTTAACATTAAAGTTTGGTGTCATCCTTTATAAAAGCAGATAACTGCAAAGATGCATAGCGCTGGTCAGTTTGAACTAAAGAAATCAACATGTGAAGCGAGAGGATGTAAGTGGATTTCTCCTCCCTGCTCAGAGGGACATCACATCCTCTGCGTACTCAGAAAGATCTCTTTAAAGCCATAGGGCTTCATAAATGAGCAAGATGTTTACCACTTTTCTTCTGTTTACCACTTTCTCTCATTAAGTGCTTGTTAGCTGAGAAGGGAAGCTTTAGCTCACATTGTGTGAGTGATATCAAAGGGAACGTCAGCTCTTATCACAGCCAGGAGGGCTAATTCCATGGCAATGTCTTACACAACACCATGGCAAGAGGCTAGTTTTTCTGCTTTCGTTGTAGTCTTCATTGCACTTAATGGTATGGAGTTGTTGTAAATTATAATGCCACAGTAGATAGAACTCTCCGACCCAGCTAAGGATATGTATTTGGATACGTGTTTTGGATGTGTTGTGTTTGCTACACTGACTTCAGATCAGTCACATTGTCATCATTACAAACAAGTTAAACTTACAAAGCACTTAATTTTAACTACTGTACTTAAGAAGTTATTTTTTTCACAGTTAGTAGATGCAATATTTTTGTGCATATCACACTTAAACGTGGATTTGTTTACTAGGTCTTTAGAGCGGCTGTGCTGAGATTGGTAACACTACATAGAGAGCAGCAGTGCCCCTGGACCAAGTTCACACTCTCTTGGACATTATCCAAGATAAGGGTAAAGATGGATTCATTTACAGCAGTGAACACATTTGTTTGTCACTTTGCATAGAAATCAATCCGATCGAACTCCCACACACTTGCTTGCAGCGGCCACGGAGAAGCGAGTTTGTATTTGGCTGTGGAGGTCAAGGACAGCAAAGAAAAGCTGGATAATTGGTAGTGTTGAAAGGCCGCAAACCTACTTCTGTTGCTTTGATGAAAAGATATTGTAATGCTTATAACGAGAAACCAAATAATGACTGAGAATTTCTGAATCTTGTTAAATATGATTAGTTAGAACTTCAGAATGAGACTGTTTTCGTTGCGTCATTTTGTGTAACTCGGCAGGTCATTATCATCAGTTATTCTTAGAAAAGCTAGATTTTTGTTAATCTGTATTCCTATCACTGAGCTGCATGTTGGTGTAGAAGTCAGCACAGCAAAAAGGCCATCCCAGCCGAGGCTTGGAACATTGACCTCTCTGTGTAGAGTTTGTATGTATGTTCTCTCCATGTATGTATGGGTTCTTAATGTGTACAATAACTTCATGTATGTTAAGCTGATTGGTCACTGGAAAATAGTATCTAGGAATGAGTATGTACTGTATTTATGGTTGTGTGTTGTAACTGTGCCAGACTGGTGACCTATTTAGGGTGTACCCCACCTCTTGACCGATTTCAGCCACAAGCACACAGTGGCACCCAATCTGGAAAGCAATTTAGAACATTTATGCCTCTATCACACTTGTGAAAACAGACATAAATTTGGTTTGATTCAATCTATTCACTCTTTATTGAGTTCACCTCCTGGGTCTACCCATACCAACTTGTTACCTTTGTTCCCTGGTGGTTGGTTGTATTTGTGAAACATTTTATACAAACTTTCAATTGATTTCTTTTTTGATCTACCTGAAATTTATACTGGTATTGATGTGAGTCTGCGTTTAAAATCTCTGCCTTAATTGACTTGGCGACCATTTTCTTCTTATGTTTTTTGGCATTTCCCTTCAGGGGTCGCCACAGCAAGTCAGTTTATTCAATTTAACCCTATCTGCTGCATCTTTTTCGGTCACTCCAACTCTCTTCATGTCTTCCTTCACTGTGTCAACGAAACCTCCTCTTTGGTCTTCCTCTAGGCCTCTTGCCTTGTGGTTCCAAACCCAGTATCCTTCTGCCGATGTACTCTCTCTCTCTTCTGCACATGTCCAAACCATCTCAGTCTGGTCTCTCTGACTTTATCTCCAAAACCTCTAACATGTGCTGCTCCTCTGATCCTGTCCCTCCCAGAGAGATCCCCCGCATCTTCATCTCTGCTACCTCCATCTCTGTTTCCTGTCTTTTCTTCAGTGCTACTGTCTCTAGACCAAACAGCATGGTCGGTCTCACCACAGTTTTGAACACTTTCCCTTTCATTTTAGCTGAAACTCTTCTATCTCACCTGATACTTTTCTCCACCTGTTCCAGCCTCCCTGCACATGCTTCTTCACCTCTTTTTCACACTCTCCATTGCTCTTGAAATCTATATAGATCTATGGCCAAACCTGGATATCTCAACTTTGAAAAAGCCTGGTTTCAGAAGAAACCCTTTGCTGCATGTATGTTTCCAAATCTTCATTTTTGCTCACTTGAACTTTTAACAAACATTTTTTTTTTTACATTTGTCCACTTGTATCACATGCTTAAACCCTATTTAACCTCCTAGGATTTTAATATCAATGCTTCTTTCATTTTTTCTATGTTTTTTTAAATTATTAAAAAAATGTACTCCCCAAAATGTTCTGATTGTTAGAAATGCTTAAAAAAAAAAAATCAAATGTAAGATTTTTGCTTGTTGTTTTAAAATCACGAGGTTTGCAGAAATATTTGTTTGCCCTACAAATCTTTTTATATAGTTTTTTATAGGTTAGATGTACAGGACTTTTTCACTAATTCTTAGGACATAACATTGATAGCAGTAGAGGCATATTTAGCAGCCAGAAAAAGCACAGTCATAAATCTTCAGTTGAAAATGAGACATGTTGAAGGCCAACATTGGAGCTTTTTCTTTGGTTTGAAAAGCTGTGTTCAATAGAAATTAATCAACTTTTGCTGCCATGAAATGACACAAATAGCATTAATTACACACTTTGATTTTTTTTTTCTTTGATAGTTCTTTGCACATAGATTTAAATATATGTGTTTGAAATGGATCAGTTGAGGAAGTGTGTACTCATGAACGTTTGACAGGATGAAAAATGTCATGATGTTTTTCTCGTTCATGTTCAAACAATGTCAGACTAACATGTTGGACGTGATTACTTTAAACTGAACAATACATAGATTTATCTATTTGCAAAGGAATTAATTAGGAAACCAATACTATCAACCGAAAAACTATCAACCGAAAACTATCAACCAAAAATGGGAACAGTTAAGTACAGTTTTAACTGTTTAAAATAAACTTTTTAAGCTGATGCAAACTTTACAAATAATTTGATTTGCTTCATTGAATTCTTTGTTTTTAATGTACTTGTAACTTTGAATTGGTAAATTTCACACCACAACCTACTTCTTGGTGACAAATTAATGAATACAGTGAAGGAAGACATGAAGATAGTGGGCGTGATCAAAGAGGATTCAGCAGATAGGGTTAGATGGAAGAAACTGACTTGCTATGGCGACCCCTGAAAGGAGAAAAAGATTGGTGACAAATTAATGAGCATTTACTGTGAGTGGAAAAGAGACCGTTTATTAAGGTTAAACTTTTTCAAGATTTGGCATTTTTTTTCTAGATTTTGTTGTCTCATTTGGTGACATTTGGAGGAAAAAAAAAACCTTTTAATTTACACAATGTAATATTGGGTTGAGACAAAAACATCTCCTCACAACAGACTGGTGACCTGTTAGGGGTGTGTCCCACCGCTTCCCTGAAATCAGCAGGGATAGGCTCCGGCATCCCTTGTGATCCCATTATGGATAAGCAGTTTAGAAGATGAAACAAAAACACATGTGACTCCTTTAGTTTCAATTGAAAATGAAATGATTCAAGTCAGACAACCACCATCTGATACTAAAATATATTCTTTTACATAGCAACCATCATGTAATTGTTGTATTTGTTGCCATGGAGACAAGCAAAAGATGGACAGCACACGTTTCACATGTTTGGTTGTGATTTAAGTATGTAGCATTAAACACCAGCATCAGCTGAACCTGTATTATATTTTTATAAAATCCTGGAGAAACTGACAAAAATAGCTTTAAAGCCACAATATCAATGAGTACTGAAGCCAACCTTAATACAAGTACACCACCATTCATATGTCTGCAAACACCCACATCCACATCCCATAAAGGCAGGCAAGCTGTACACTGCACACACATCTGCTGTTTGCAAACATAATTGAGGATTTTTCTTCATGCGTTGCCACTTCTGTTCTCGTTTGCAGCCAAATTTCTTTGTTTCAGTTTCTTGTTCGCTGATAACTCATCACTGTATACTGCCTTTTTATAAGCTTACACACACGTATGTCCTGTGTCGTCCAAAGTTAAGAGAAGTCCTGAGATTTAGAAAGCAAGCCTCTCTGATTCAGTAGTAACTAATGACGACCTGGTCTCTACATCCTTTTCCGTGTCTGTCAGTTTAGGCTTTAATTATTCTCTCCCTCTTTTTTTGTATTTTTTTTTAATAATTACTTGTATTTAAAATATGAACATTTTACTCAATTGAGGAAATTGAGAAATTTCCATCTGAAGAACTTCGGATTTGTTTGCTCTGGTCTAAATTGACTCACAAATGCCTGACATTTAAAGGGTAACTGAACCCCAAAACAACTTTTTTTTCCCGATAAATTGTCTTAATGGGGTTCCAAAGTGTTGTTCTCTTAATGATGTGCATTTTTTTCATGTAAATTTGTTAAAAGAAGAGTATTGTGCTTTCCCTGGGGGAAAAGGTTTTTTCTTACAGTATACTGTATAGAGATAAACAGGAGATCTTTTGTTTACTTAAATCATGCCACTTGAGACCAGATGGCAACATTTAACTTGTATGTTCTTCTGCTCTGTCTGTGTGTGATAACATGTTAATTTCTATTTGGGTTTTTGTTTTTTTTAAAAACATGCACCAGCGGTATTCCTCTAGCTCATCTCCAGTCCGCTGGCAGACCGATGACTAGTGATAATAAACGCTGATGGCAATCAGCTAATGGAACTGTGATTGCACAGCTCTGCCCAAGTGGAAGCATTCCTCATGAACTCCTAATTAATTAAATTGCAGGATGCCAAGCTAATTTCTGACAAGCTTCATCACTAAACGGAATATTTTTCTAAAACCAAAGAGGGTGCTGAACTAGACGTAACGGGTATGCTTCAGTTTTTACGTCTTGTGATATCACTGGATACTAAAAAGCATTCTCTTTTTTTAGTCCATCTTCATCTGAAACATGAGAAAGTCACAATTTGGCGTAAAAACTACTTGTATGATGAAACATTCTAATGAGGACTAGTGAAAATGAAAAAAAAAGAGGCTGACGGGATGTCAAGCGTGAACATTTGTAGGATTTTTTTTTTTCCTGTGTAATGACTGATAAAGTTTGGCTGGTGATAAATTATACATCCAGCTACAATAAAAAATGTATGAAATGTTGCTAAGCCTTTCAGATATTAGTCAAACAACTTTAGCGATGACCTGACAGGGTGAGAGGAGAGAAGACGCACAAAAAGATGAGGTCAGGAAAAGACAAAAAAAATAATGGTAGGAAGGAAGTAGATAAGAAAAAATGCCAAATGGATTTGGAAGATTTGAGTACACCATTTAAAAAAAGTATTTAGCATTAGTTTGTTTTCTGGGAACAAGCTGAAGAGTGAACAGTAATTCCATTCTATGTTTTTAGAGTCTACATATAACATGATCATCCAGCTGGTAGCAAAGTGGGATTACCCTTCGGGCAAAATTTTTATCAAACCTGTGCTGAACTTTGCATGTGCTTCTGAAACTGAACTCTGCGTGCCAGCGGGAATTTAAATTAATTTACCAGGTGCAAGAGTTTTTATTTTAATAATCTGGTAGCAAGGATAAAAAAAAGTTTAAGAAAAGAACTGAAGAGGAAGAATTGCAGATGAGGTTTTTTTTTTTTTTTATCAATCATTTCCAGAAACTTTTCCAGATTGCATCGATTTTATAAAATATGGAAGGTAAATTGAATCATTTCTTTTTGAAAATGCACAAAGTTGGTCACTTGCATTTTATGTCCCATTTGCACAGGACTAGTTTTACTGAGCGAGCTCTGAAAATATTACTAAAAATTACGTGGGCTTCAATTTGTACCATTAATTGTTTTCTGTCTATTTACAGCCTTTCTTTTCAGCTAAAACTGTGAGATAAACATTCTGGCTAAAACATTAGTCTTTTTTGGTGAAAAATGGTCTCTGTAAGAAATTCTAGACAAATTCCGTCATATTTAACAGGTCATATTTATGTTATTGACAAATGCATTTACAATATGTGTGATTTCAAACAGCCATCATTGGTCTGACGTGAATTCCTGTTCGGAAAGACAACTTTGAGAAAAGAATAATGATACTGCATTAACGCTCACTAATGTATTGGGAGACAACAAAAAAGCTGAAAAATATGGGCATGAAGCTTTGCTGTCTGAAGGAAAAGTGAAAGAACTGAATCAGCAAAGGACGTAATGGAAAGAAATAAAAAAGATTAATGGAGGACATGGATGTGGTGCTGCCTACTGTCTTTATGTTGAGTTTACGTTTCTGTTCTCATTATTTTTTTCTCCTGGTCTCTGCTTTTATAAACTTGAGATTTATCCTTCGATAAAACATGTGCTGACCCAAACCACCATACACATGGCAGATTTGTGGATCATTGTGTTAATATGAAAATAATCTGATAGAGATCAGAAAATATGTCAGAGGGTGTGTGGCATTTATGAAGAAGGGCGTGTTAGTCTGTTATAGGTCTATGCGAGGCAAAGATAGTAAAACTAAAAAAAAAAAATTTCCAGATTTTTTAAAGCTATTTTTCTGTACATCTTTGCTTGAGGGGTTTCAAGGTAACTTTGAACCAAGTGACTTTTGGAGGGAAACTTAGAGGGTCAATAAGATTTTTACTTTAAAGAGTAGACCTCAGTTGCTGTTTGGTCTAAGGATAGTGGCACTGAAGAAAAGACCGGAAACAGAGATGGAAGTAGCAGAGATGAAGATGCTGAGGATCTCTCTGGGAGTGACCAGGATGGACAGGATTAGAAATGAGTACATCAGGGGAACAGCACATGTTAGAGGTTTTGAGGATAAAGTCAGAGAGGCCAGACTGAGATGGTTTGGACATGTGCAGAGAAGCGAGTGCAAGTGCATCGGCAGAAGGATGCTGGATTTGGAACCACCAGGAAAGAGGACTTGAGGAAGACCAAAGAGGAGGTTCATGGATACAGTGAAGGAAGACATGAAGACAGTTGGTGTGACCGAGGAAGCTTCAGCAGATAGGTTTAGATGGAAGAAACTGAGTTGCTGTCGTGACCCCTGATGGGAAATGCCAAAAGGAGAAGAAGAAGTAGAAGACCTCAGTTAGTAAATAAAATTTCATTTTATCAATTAAACAGAATGCGGAATTTTATCACATAAAAAAACACCAATAAACTTAACTACTGAGACTACATTGAACAAGACCTCTTCAGTCGCTATCCTGCTTCAGGATTGTGAAACACTGATATACAAATAATGTCCAAAACAGACATTTGTGCAGGACATGATGCTTTGGGGGTTCGTAGTTTAACAACAAACTGTCATAAAGACCAAATCTTGTGGATACGAATGCAATATACTTATGTATTTGAGGCACAGAAATGAAGCCGGTAAGACTTGCTCTGCAAACACTCTTAATTGGTTCAAGTTCATTTTCCAGCAGCTCACAACACAAACGATCAGTTTTGGTACCTGCTCTATTTTGACCTTCTGCTGGTTAACAGATAGCCAGTTAATTACTGTGACCCAACAGCCCTCGCACCACCACACACACACAGCTTGAGGATATTACATTTGCAAATTTGCATGTTACGCACAAGCCTTTTAAAATCCGCCACAAAACTGGTCAAAGTCTGTGTGCATAGAAGCATGTGTATGGAGTAATTAGACTCCTAGAGCATTTTAGGTTATTTGCATTAATAACGGCATCATAGTTTCATTTCCTTTCAATCAGTGTGTTCATTGGCATTTTGTTAGGAGAGGATGTGGCTGTCTTGTTTCTTTGACGAGCTAATAAGCTGTGCCACTTGCTTTTTACCCCTTGAGATAAACATGTTTTTATTCTTTAGAAGGAGAAAACCGTAGAATAAACTCAATCATATTAAAGTGACACATTGCCATGAATGATAAAGTTGTACTAAGATAAATAAAACTTTTACTCCAGTAGTAGCTCATCTCTACTGTCCTCACCACTCCCATGCCAGATCGTCTGTGTCTCTTATTGTGGGCATTCAAGCATGATTGTTTCCTTGAGTATTTTCTGTGTTTGAAACACATTGTTTTGCCCTTGCACTTGGGATTGTATTTTAGACTTGAGACTTTCACCTTGTTTTTTTTTTTCAATATTCCTGATATTGATTGTTAGATAAACCACTGATGTAGCCTACACTGTACCCTGCATGTATCTGAGACTGGTCACTTTTCCTCATCCTGGATCAATATTGAAATATAAATAGCAACACTTTGTTTACTTGTTGATGATGACCGTGTTTTAAGATGGAGAAGGTGATAAGAGACAGCCTATCGGAGGAGTGAACAGTAATCTTGATTCTTTTTGCACAATCCACAGTAGATGATTCATTTACACGGTCACTGTGGAATCATTTTAATTACAATAGGTGTGTCTCAGCAGGTTCTTGAAGCTCTTTGTCCTGAGGATATTTAGCAGTTCCCTGCTTCAACATGCCTGACTTTAAGGACAATGACCACTTGAATTGAGCATAAGCCGAGGGATTGTCAGCATGTCTGTAAAGAACTGTTACAACAGAAAGCTGAAACGGCCTGTTGAAAAAAAGTTGGCTTTGATTTTAATACATACCCTTAGAGATTTTTGCAAACATTAGAAATCATGACAAAGTATAACTTGGAAATTAATTTATTTTTTTTTGCCATATGTAATGTCTATTGGAGGTCGTACAGAAATTGAGAACAGGGATTGGTGCAAGATGAACAGAAGTTGCAGTAGTAGTGAAGAAGTCGAGAGGAAACAGCCTTGTAGCACTGATGAGGTGTAGGGCTGTAAGCAGAATACTTCGTGTAGGTGGAGAGGAAATTGAGAGCAGGAAATGCAATGGTCAAAGGGTCAAAATGGCATTAAAAAAAACTACATTGCTTTAGGCAATGTAGAACTCATGGATGATTACAAAATTGACAATAAGTTTGTAAAGCAGGTACAGTGTCCTAATCACTGTGGATACAGGACGAACCTGGGCGTTGATCTCCCACCCTATGCTTTGCTCTCACACAAACAAGAAACCGATATACATCTCCATTTTAGAGTTGAACCTTTTCCCGATCCAGAGTAGTTTTCTATTTATTGTTGTATTTTTTAGCATTTTGGTTTTAAAATGTTGTTTGTTGACCTCAGAAAGCCTTTTTGTCATTTACAGAATGGAAAACAGATCATTGCCGCTCATAATTCAGAAGTAGTCCTGAATAAATTGACATTATAATGAATTTAAATGTACTTACATGCTAAGCAAATGTTTCATCTCACGCCACACCAAAGCTATGAAGCTGAACTAAGTAATTACACAGTCATGAGGGCATTTTAAGGACAGCGGCAGAGTCCACCATTGGATCGAGGTTACAATATCTTTGTTACTAATCACAGGTACCTTGAGATTAAAAAAAAAAAAACTTTTTTAGCATGTAAAAGAAGAATTACTGTTCTGAATATTAGACCTTTAACGATTGTGCTAAGTCTACCACCCACACGTTAAGAATGACAGCTGTTCTCAGAATAAATAGACTGTTAGAGATCGTGAAAAAGAAGCTTTGAAAGCTTTTTTTTTTCTAACCTAACGTCCATACCACATGTCAATGCAGCTACAAGGAGCATAAAAAGGCATCTAAAAACTACAGCAAATATCAATCATGCAAGTCAGGCAATCTCAAACCAGATTGATCGTGGCCTGGTTTTACAATGACTACCATCAATGCTGTTGACCGAATGCAGCAATTCACAAATAGTGGGGCGTTTTTGGTTTTTTTTGTCTTACTAGAATAAAGTGTAACTGTGCATTGACTATGGTAGTTGGCAGTTGCACTCTCATTGTCAAAGTGTATGCAGGGGGTATTAGCTCTATTGTGTAGGGTTTTTTTTTTTGCTCTGAACAGGTGATAGGAAGAGCAGCAAACAATCGAGTAGGGAGGCACAAATTGTTGTCTTCTTGCAACAGAAAATAATTGTTATTTAATACTTGATATTAGGAAGGAGTTGAGACTGGCTGAGATGGTCAAGAGGTACTATTAGATGACTGAACAACTATAGCCAATGAGGCCTGAGGGACAGGAAAGAGAATACTTGTTTAAGGAGATCCAGGGAGAGGTGAAAGTGAAGGTGCTAAGTGACCAAGCAAGAGCCACAGTGACTGGTATGCTTGGTTCAAAAGCATGGAGGTAGAAATGTATCTGTGCAAGTTGGCCAGGCAGAGAGATGGAGATAGAGAGACACGGAGAATGTTCAGATAATTAAAGATTGAAAGTGAAGAAGCATGTGCAGGAAAGCTTGAATGAATGAGGAAAGGTATCCAGTATGATGTGTGAAAAAAAAAGTTTCAACAAAAAAAGGTGTCCAAAATTTTATTTAGAACTGCCATATTGCTTTGGTCTAGAAACAGTGACACTGAGGAAAAGATGGAAGGCTGGTCTGGCGATAACAGAGATGAAGATGCAGAGGTCATCTCTAGAAGTGGTCAAGAAGGACAGGGTCAATGGTGAGGACATTAGAGGGACGGTATATGTTGAACGTTCTAAAGATAAAGTCACGGAGACCAGATTGCAATGGTTTGGACATGTCAAGAAAGAGGACTATCTTGACAGAAGCATGGAAGTATGGAACTGCCAGGGAGTCGGCTAGAGGAAGACCAAGAAGGAGGTTTTATAGATGTAGTAAAGAAACAGATAAATGTAGTCGTTGTGAGAGAAGTGGATGCAAACGATAATGTTAGAAGGAGGAAACTGACTTACAGTGGCGACCCCTGAAGGGAAAAGCTGCAAGGAGGAGGAGACCCACAACACATATCAACTTTTACTCATTAGGTGCAGAGTAAAGACTATTGTCATGAACAAACTTTATAGTTGGCAGTTATTTAATTTTCACTGGCTGTCTGCAGTTCACTTTGCTGCTTTGATGATTTATGCTATTCCATAAAATACTGACCTGCCCATACCCGCAGCTTAACTGCTGCCAAATGCTTTGGCTCCCATTTTCTTCATCCATCATCCAATTATTCATCATAAACTCCAGCCCTCTCATGCAGCTGCCCCCCACAGCTCCTGCCACCCCAGAGTTTATCTGTACCTTTTGATCCATCAGGTTAGTCTCGGTGACAGAGCTGTCTACCTGTCATTTATTAAATGTCTGCCAGAGACATTTAAATCACACACACAAACATGAACAATACACTTTGCTGTGCTCTGTCACATGACCCCATGCAGTGCAGCTGCCAACCTTTTCTCATTTACATCCTTCATCCTTTGATCTTCAACTGTCGTTATGTCAAAGTTTTGCAAACAGAGACTGTTTCATTCCAGCATGACATTTTACAAGGAGATCCTTGGACAATATTTTACACACCATGCAACACACACTTCTTGAATGGTTACTCTGAAGTTTCCCACTGAGGTTTGTTAGATTACAAAATTCCCCTTTCAGATTAGGCAGATAGCCCTTCATCATTTAATCATTTCTGTGTTTTATCGTGCAGAACCTATTGTGAATAGTGTCTGACAAAAAGTAAGGTACACCCTGTACAGATCCCCAGTCAGTTGGGACACTAGCAACCTGTCAAAGGTGTGCCCTACCTCTTGCCGAATACAAGCCAGGATAGCCACCCTCACATACCTATGTTAGACAAGCAGTTGTGAAGACCGATGGCTGGATAACCAGCTGTTCAGGGTCAATAGACTGTATGTTTTTCCACTTTTTTCTATTTGCTGTTAGATTCTAACACCAATGTTCTTGTACATGAACACTGGACCGATTGTTCCTGAGAATGTGTTGTGGGAAATGCAGCTGCAAAAAACCACACAATCCTCATTATTATTAACTTAGCAGTGGGTAGTAATGGTGCCTTTGTATTGATACCAAATACATTTGAGCTTTTAAACTTTAATGAGCTGACCTGACCTTGCAACCCACTAGGAAAAAAGAAAAATGTATTTTCATGAAATTAAACAAAAGCCTCAGAGCTGGACTCTTATATGCTCCCCAGTACATTTTTCAAGCTTAGGAAAGATTGTGCTTTTAGTCCTCGAAGGAAAAAAAAATACCTGAATGGTTAATATCATGCTACATTTTCTTTCAAAAGTAGATTTTTTCATTTTTATCTTTCCTCCACATGCTTCCAAACAAACAACATTTGTTCTCTCAGGAGGTTGAATGAGCCAACATTCACCACTATTATTTTTAATCAGCTGTTGATGGATAAAATGAGGATGCAGAGAGGTATGAAAGGTTGAGGAAGATTGGGGTTTTAGAGTAAAGCAATGGTTGAATGGAAGAAAGAACAGAGAATAAATACTGTACATCTCTGGCCATCTTTCCTGCAATCGCAGACTGAGATCAAGAATAAACTTAAATAAGGAATTCCTGCAGGAATGACACAAATAACTTATCTTCTGATTGTTTTAAATCAGATCCAGTTGAGGTTTTGTTAAAACTTTGTGATGGTGTCCTGATCAATGGGTTTGGTTCTGCACAAAACAACATGTTGCAATTCAATCATCTTAATTTGGGTTTAAGGTGAACAGCCACTACGTGTTCACTAGCTTGCAGCACATTGCTTCATAAGCTGAATTAATCAGTCCTCACAGATTTTTTTTTATCCATGTCTCCTTTAAGGGCTTGTTTCATAAGTTGTTTCTTTTTTAAAAAGTGTTCTCTACTTGAATTCTGTTCCCTTCACTTCCTGATTTCCCTTTTTCATCATCCCATTTGGCTCTAATTGTGTATCCCTCAGTCCAGACCCACACTTGCATACATAGTTCTCATCCTGATTTAAGCGATAAGTTTTTTGTTAATCGACCAAGTTGTCAGTTTGAGGCTGAATAACTTATTGTTGCATTGTTGAGACAAAATTTCTTCCATAATGTTGGGAAAAGTGATACCAAGGCGAAAAGTTGTGGGAATTAAAATGTCTTTTCTCTTTGTTTTTTTTTTAAATTGTTTCGACACAAGTGTATTCAGTTTGAGCCAAATATCAATGGTTATCCCACTGGTGTCTGGACCTCAACTGAGGCAACACGTGCTCGTCTCAAATGCACCACACTCTCACCTGCTCATCTGGATGAAACCCATCTTCTGCATCCTAGAAACCTAAATATTGATGTAGTAGTTTTGTACAAGCTAATCTCTCTTTTCTGAGAGGGGAGCACTCTTTATCTGGGTTTCTGTCAGATTTTTTCTGTCTTCCTTCAACTTGGCTTTTAGAATTTTTCCTCAGAGAAAAGAGAACAGGGACATTATGGGTCTTTTTATGGGTCTTACTTTGTGTTTAGTTTAGGTATTACTGGTTTTGTTCCACATAACTGTTTTTCAGCATAAATAACTATGTAAATTTAATTTTGTTGAGCCCTAGCTATGCAGATAAATCCAAATTGAATAAATTGACAAAACAGACATATATTTCTCAAATAATTCTGCACCCCCTCCATCCACCTACTCCTACACACACTAATAAAGTTTCATTTGAGTCACATCTGTACATCTAAATAATGTGGGGATTTGATGATTTTATTAACAATACAGGAAGTTTTTTTTCCTCCATAATGAAGCACAGTAGTTAACAGAAGCCAAGATATACCACGAGTCATGTTTTTGGTTTGCGTTAGTGAGTATTAAAGAGTTCTGGACACAAGTAGGAAGAAACATTCAGTCCACAAACCCGTTGGTCTCTGCTTAGCTGAGCTTTCCATGTGTGTTTCTCCTGTAGGTTTGAGCATGTTTGATCTCTGCATTCCTAGTTACCATGTCTAATCAATGTGTGAGTTTACCCCATTTCCAAAAATCGAAAACTTACTGCCCTACAGGGACATAACTGACTTCTGCATCAAAGATGCTCCTACAAACCATCAACTTCAGCCCACTTCCTCCCATCTACACAGGAGGGTCTTGCAGAATAATGGCTAATGTACAAGTATGTAGTTAATAGAAAGGGGAAGGAAATTTGACTTGTGACTGAAGTCCAAACACTTGCTGAAAAGTCAATATCACTTGTGCAAATGAATGTATGTCTGGAAGTACGGGCGAGGATTGCCCTAATACAGCAGGTTTTTTTCCTTTTTTTTTAAACCATTTTTACCTTGTAAGAGTGTGTTTACAACACTCCAGGTAAATCTCAAAGAATTACTAACTACTTCTTAGATAGAATGCATTTGGATTTTTAGATTCACATGCTGTGGGTGAAATCAGTTTCTTTTTTTTTCCTCTCCTACAATTCTTTTTTGTTTCTCTTCACAGAAAAAAAGTGTAAGGTCAGAAATGTTCTGGATCTGTTCATTTCAGTCATGTTGAATGTAAATAAAAGTTTGTGTTAATGTTTGATCAGATGTATATGAAGCTCTTTGAGAAAACTTTGCCAGGATAAATTAAATGGAATTGATTTTGCAATTTAGCAATGCATATATCTTCATGTGGATAGTAATGAACTAGGCTTTGCCAGCTAATGTAGTTTCCTGCTGTTTTTGCACATGATGAAAGCTATGCCGCTGCATTGCGAAACCTTCATTCACATTCACTTTTTTCTCCTCTATCTGATAATTCGCCAAAGTCTTTGACATAGTTCTGCAAAAGTTGGAATCAGTGGAAAAAAATTCATACATTTTACACCATAGACTTTAGATTCCATCTCTTTTCAGAGCATTTTTAGAATTGACCGAGTTATATAAATGTGTGTAATCAAAGCAGTAGGCATATATGTGAATCAGTCAGTCAGTCATCATCATTACCGTCTATCCCTCTCAGGCTTGCGGGAGGTGCCAAAGCCCATCACGGCTGATTCAAGGTGAGGGCAGGGAACACCCCGAACAGGACACCAGTCTGTTGCGGGGCCAGGCCAGCCATACTGTATGTGTTAAACAAAATATCTTTTTGAATTGAATAAAATTTATTATCCCCAAAGGGAAATTTGAGTTTTTTCGCACAACTGATAATTTTATAAAAATAAAACTATTTAAGTTTTTCTTGCGAGATAAAAACTCACTCTTTAACGGGAATGTGAACCTATATAGGATTCCTTATATCTGCAACAGAAATCCTGAGGTTGTGCTAAAATTTTGATAAAAAACACATTAGGAGTTTAAATCAAACTCCATAGCTGCAAATCAGTCTTCATTTTAATGACTAACATTTACTCACATGCAGGTGCTGCAAACCAAAAGGTTTTACGTTCACCAGCTGATAATAGTGGCCATTCTTTATGTTTTCCATCTGAAACTACGGCAGTATTTTAATCAGCAATTGACTGACTTTCCACCAAATAAAAATGTCTTTGCTGTTTATCTCGTCTAATGGAGGAATATTGTGCCGTGTATACTGGCAGCGTTTTATTTTATGTGGAAGGTAAAATCTTGATTTGACATTTCATTTTATGCTATTTGGTGCATGAGAGGAGACGCTCTTCGATTACTGTGTCGAACTGTGGCATTCTGGGAAGCTTAGAGAAGACAATGGTGTTGAAATTAAGAATGAGAAGGGAAAAAAAACAACATCAAAACACACAAAGCCAATTTTCCTTTTAACTTCAGAGCCCTTAAATAAGTAATACTTTATTTAAACCAGGACCATTTTGGATCAGCCCAATCTTAGAGGACTGCATCCACCTATGACGAATCACTGGGTTTTAGTCAGTGGCAACCGCCCAAACCAGAGAAAGTTAAACTTTAATACATTTCTTTTTTCTTTTTTTTTTTTTTTTTTTACTTATTTTCTCTTGTCTGTGAGAATTGGGAAAAAATTGGCAGTCAAAAAATGAGGCTCTCGATCTACCAGCCGTTTTCTATTTCAACCCACAGGAAGGGTCACCACTGGCCTGCAAACCAACCCTGAATGATGCAGAAGAAGACAGTACTAAATTCTACTTCATCTACTGGACTACAGTGTGTTACTAAAATGTTTTCAGTGCTTTACTTATTGAAGGTGAGAAGCTTTAAAGAGGTCAGATGTCTGAAATAGACTTTTACTGTTTGCAGTTCTTATCATTTCCAGGTTGTAGTTTGTCATGTAGCTCAGCAACTGTGGGAGGAGATATTGGCTCGGTGGTAGAATGTCCACACTTGGACTGCGAAAAGTTAGTTTGATTCCTACGGGGCCCATGCCCAGGTGTCTTTGGGAAGGAAATTTAACCCCCCGTCTTCCCACCATCGGCACTGTTATACATTTGCTGCGGTGCGGTGCTGCGGCTGCGGTGCTGCGGTGCAATGCAGGACAGAAATTTCCCCATTTAAGGGGTGAAAAAACAAACTCTACATCCAAAGAATAAAGTCTCTGGATGGTAAATGTCTGACTTTAATTATATCAATAAGCAAACTTCAAACTCACCAAGCAGTAACTTATAAATTCAAGTAGATATGGAAGTTAGAATCACTGTAATGAAACTCTCAGTTAAAACACTTTGGGAACAACGTTATTGAAATGAATCCAATAAGTAATGTGTTTGAATTGTGAAGGACTAGTTATTGAAATAGATAGACTCTGACCTTCCTATTGTCATCTAATTATCATCAGTTTCAAATACTTAAAAAATCATATTTTTTGGTATTATTTTCTTTGTCACTTCGTTTTTTAAGACATAAAAATATGCAAATTTGTTTGGCTTAAGAGCTTCTGAGTGACATGGGTCCAAAGGTATGGGATGGAAACTGAATAAATGAGATAAATTATTTTCATTTTGTTTCATCTTGAATACCAAACACAATGTTTGTGAGAAGAACACAATTCCAAATGGTCTCTACTTCAGCACCATGGACAGAGCTTTAGATCATTTCATAACTGTTGCTTGTCTGGATTCATAATCTCTCATTTAAAATCTCATTTATGCAAGTGATCACCTCATCAGTCAGAACACCAAAACCTTTGTTCGACCTCAGAGAAGAAACTCAGTACAACAAGAAAGACTCATTTAGCTCATTTTGTTTTAAAGAAAAATGATTACAAGACCTGAGAATTGAAGCACTTTGATCCCAAATCAGGAGAAATATGTAATAAAAAGTCAAACAATACAATGAGTTATTTGAATAAAACACTTATTAAAACATAATCATTACAAAATATATAAATTGAAATGAATGTGACAAATTTATGTATCACTTAAAAAAAAAAAGATGTCACAACTTCTTCTTTTCCTTTCGGCATTTCCCTTCAAGGGTCGTCACAGCAAGTCAGTTTCTTCCATCTAAACCTATCTGCTGAATTCTCTTCGGTCACGCTAATTATGTTCATGTCTTCATCCAATGTATCCACAAACCTGTCTTTCTCTAAGGCCTCTTGGCTGGTGGTTCCAAATCCAGCATTCTTCTTCCAATGTACTCTCTCTCTCCTCTGCACATGTCCAAACCATCTCAGTCTGGCCTCTCTGACTCTAACATGTGCTGCTCCCCTGATGTACTGTACTCATTCCTGATCCTGTCCATCCTGGTCACTCCCAGAAAGATCCTCAGCATTTTCATCTCTGCTATCTCCATTGCTGTTTCCTGTCTTTTCCTCAGTGCCACTGTCTCTAGACCAAACAGCATGCTTACCACGGTTTTGTACACTTTTCCTTTCATTTTAGCTGAAACTCTTCTGTCACACATCACACCTGATACTTTTCTCCATCCATTCCTGCCTGCCTGCACACGCTTCTTCCCCTCTTTTCCACACTCTCCATTGCTCTGGACCAGGGGTGTCAAACTCAGTTCCTAGAAGGCCTGTGTCCCTGCAGGTTTTCCATGTGTTCTTGCATCTAGACACCTGATTCAGGTTAATGAGTCATTGTGCCAAATTTGATTGGCTGTTGATTTCACTGTATGTGCATCAGCTGTGTTGAACCAGGAACACATAGAAAACCTGCAGGAACATCGGCCCTTCAGGAACTGAGTTTGACACCCCTGCTCTGGACTGTTGATCCTAAGTACTTAAAATCTTCCACCATCCACCAAGATGTCACAACTGTGGAATTTAAATGAAGGCAATAAAACACCTTGAGTTAAAATGATCGGCAAAACATATCATAAAAATGTAATAAAATATAAAACACTTCACATCACAAGCGAGCTGACAATTTCTGTGTGTGGTGAAACCAACTGTGTGAATAGTTTATTTAAGCGATCCACCACTGGAAGCCAGCAGATGTTAGAAAGAGCTATAAGGTTTCTGACGGGAGTGAGCTGAGGTCAGCAGGCCGGGGCAGAAACTGACAGAAAACGATCTCATATTTAGGAAGAAATTTTATGTTGGATGAATATAAACTCTGCCATCATGTTTCTGTGGAAGCTTTTCGGAAACTTTTTGACCACCGAGGCAACACGTTTATTTTTAGAACAAGTTGTCATTTAGCTGACAATGTCATCCAGAGCAGCTCACGCCAACAAACGCTGCAGAAAGAAAAGCTTTTCACACACTCTAAGAATCCAGAATGAAATGAAGAGTATGCAGAAACTTGATTGTCCCAAGTAAAAGATCAATAGAAGAGAAAAAGCCACTAATAAATCAATTTAATTTAGACTAATATCACATTTTTGGCTCCACTATTGCTGCTCAGGCAGTATGCAATTTTTCAGCGTAAATGGATGAATATTTTCTTTGAATTGTGCTGTTCATCTTTCTAGTCGTTGGAATTAATTAACAGAAAGAAACAAAGTACTTTTGAGTCTTGTGAAGAAGCTGGATGTATCTGAAACAAATAGTTTTATGAGAATAATTAAAGCTTTAAAAACTCAGAGGTGTTAAACACAAACTGTTTCCCAAATACTTTATGTCGGAAATAGTGTGAAATTCTTAACTTTAGTGATCCTCTCTGGTTGAAGCTGTGAACCAAAACAAGAGATCACTAATTACTCAACATCTGTTTTTTTTCCTTCTGTGTTACATTTGATCTTTTTACCCATGTTCTAATTGAGACGAGTCTGTTGAACCGAAGCATGTTCATTGGGGTTCAAATTTTCTGTTTAATGAGCAGGTTTCTCTGAGTTCCTTAACAAGCTGTTTCTGCCGTGCTGTTGTCATTCCCGCTCTGTTGACTCGCAGAGTTTCGGCTGACAGCCTGTCTCTGGTTCGGTGCAGCTCACGTGTCAGCTGAGGCCAACTCAGCTCGGAGCAGAAGGATTTTCCTGCAGTCTCACCAAAATAAATTGTAAAAAAGGTCGATCGAGCCGAGGGAAAGGTTTTAAAAGCGCAGCTGCTACTTCCATGTAACTGCGGATACATTCGTTTGTTTTTTTAATAAAGTTACTCTAATCAGATCTTTTAGAGCTACTTGTAATCCTTTTCATGAGGTTTTGAATGCTTGATGAGTTTTAAACGGATGAGTTTTCACTTTGCTCAATGTCTGCAAAAATCTAAAAAGGTGAACTAAAGGGATTTAAATGAGATTAAATTGGGATAGATAAAGTTTTCTTGTCCCTAAGGTAAAATTTATTGTGTTCAGTCCAGATTAAAATTCCATCGTGCTGTCACAGTTCATCCCTTCAGTTCTATTAGAGTTGGATAAAATGATCACATGAGAATTAGATTTTACCTGCTGAGAGAGAAACAAACATTTTAAATCAAGAGTCACTACATGCCAAGGCTAGCTTTGAATTTCTGGGAGGACCGTCTTTGTAAAAGTTATTTAACTCATTCATAATTTGGGATGGTGCTGACACATTTTTAAGATAAAATTCACGTAGTAATATTCCATGGCATGGTTGTATAAACCAACATTGTTCTTCATACATTTTGTTCGCTGCGTTAAGCCCCACATCTTTTTTTTTTGCCAACCGACACAGTTTCCCTCCAACGTCGGCTCTGACATTATTCTTTTAAAGGTATTCTCAGACTCATTTTGTTTGAGACCAACGTAGTAGCTGAAGACCTGACCCTGATTGCTGACCTTTATGAAATATGAATGTAAATGTCTGCAGGTCATGGATCTAGCCCTCGGGGTCAGAATTCATTTTAAACTCATACAGCAGTTAGACACATTTGGTTTTCTAAATAAATCATAGCAATAAAATGTGCTGACTTAAAATGGGAACAAAACAGGAATAGAGGAACAAGTCAGCAGTGATTTGAGCATGCAGATGAACCAGGTCCATAAACATAACAGAACAATCTGTAGAATATTTCTCACATGGAAATATTTCATTTTTAGGTGCTTTCAATTTTCTGGGATCTTTGTTGAAGAATTGAGCTGCAGAAATATTCAAAATTATCTGAAAAAGACCGTTTTTCAGATTAACACTGCAACTGCTGATTGAACAGTTGATGTCTACTTGACGCAACAATTTTGCATTTAAGCTGGACCTTTTTAAAAAAAAAAAAAAAAACTGATGTGAAAAACATTTGTTTAAAATACTCTCATTCTAGGGCCTTGAAAGCAAATAAATAGTATGTTTTGAAATAGCAATAAAATATCAGAAATTATGTGCAGTAAAGTCCCATCTAAAACATACAATAAAAATCCCCTTGCTAAAACTTCTTCTTTTGGCATTTCCCTTCAGGGGTTGCCACAGCAAGTCAGTTTCTTCCATCTAACCCTATCTGCTGAATCCTCTTCGGTCACGCCAACTATCCTCATGTCTTCCTTCACTGTATCCATGAACCTCCTGTTTGGTCGTCCTCTATGCTTCTTTCCTGATGGTTCCAAACCCAGCATCCTTCTTCCGATGTACTCTCTCTCACACCCCTTGAAATAAACTAAAGGAAAGAAATGCAAACAAAGTCATGGGTGTCTAAAATTTTCCATTTTGTTCTGGAGTTCAACATTAAAGCTTTCAACTCAGTTTGATTTCTTTTAAAAAAAATTGTTGTTTGATAGTCAACTCTTATGAGGAAATGACTTTTGCTGCATTGCACCGCAGCAGGCAGCCACCCAATGGTGGGAGTTACTACGAGGTTAGGTTTCTGCTCCAGGGGCACTTAGCCATGGGCCTATAGGGAATCAAACCAGCTTCTCTCGGTCACGAGACAGACATTCTACCACTGACCCAGCGTCTTCCTTTTAGTCTAACTAATTGTGTAGAATACCAACTGCACTTCCCAAGTTTCCACCTAAAACACAATAAAAATACTTACGAATCAATGCTAATAAGCTGCACTTATTGATTACGCAAGTTCAGTTTGACTATAGTCAAAGGTTCTAAACTCATCATTATTATTACTTGGTAGTTGATTATTTTTTAAATTTATTTGCCACAGAATTTGTCTTCTGGAAGCTTGGCATGAGTTTGAAAAGCATTCCAGCCGGAAAACAATGATGTTACTTGTTATTTCCTGCTGGGTTCAGAAACGTTTGAGTCCGTTTTAAACACAATTTCCTCACCAATTTGTGTTTCAATTTTCTTCTTTTTTTTCTGTTTTTTTGACTGAAAATAGAAACAATAAACTAACAATTGGTAAAATTGTCCACAATAGTAAACCTAAATTTGTGCTTTTTTTATTGAACCCACAAGGTTTTTCTGAAAATAAACTTCCGGTAAATACAATGCAAAAAATAATCTTTTTATAGTCCCATACCATCTATGTCTAACAGAAGGAGAGGAAACCTTGTCAACTGATAGATATTTGACCATAACAGATTTTTGTAGATCATTTAATTGAAAACCAAACAAACTGTCTTGTGGGGTTTGGTTATTAAGCGTGACAAAAGAGGCAGATTGATTTCCTAGAGAAAAATAGTACAATGGCAATTTTTAGTCTTTAATAAATGCTATTCAACACCACTGTTTTTTGTGGAGTTTTCCAATAAGAATGGATTAATAGCATTCTTTTAAAAACAAACAAAATATTCTTTATTCAGGTTGAAGCCCACACAGTTAAAAAAACTTACATGCTAAACCCCATAAACTTCATCTAAAACAAAAAAAAAGATGTTCTTTGTACTTTCTGAAATCTATAGTTTACGTTTACCCGTAAGGGGAAGGACGTAGTGGTTTTACAAACATGACAATCATTTCTGAGCGCTCATTTTCTTCTTATTACACCTTTGTTGTTTTTCAGTTGTCCCAGGATCACAAGCCCTCACAGTTAGGCTATCTGTGCTTTCAGCCCTGCCCTAAATACATATCCTCCACTCTTTCATTAGTCTGGTCACACTCAAAATGTATATATCCCTAAGAAAATTTGACAAAAGGATTTTTACACAACCAGATTTTTTTTTTCATTTGAAAAAGAAACGATACAGATTTCTTTCAAAATAACAGTGAATGTAAGAATGTTGTGATGTGAAAGGAGGAGGTTGACTCAAATGCGAGAGAAACAGCATTTATTTAACAAGCCAGGGAAGGCTGTGAGGGAGAAGCATAGGATTAATCACAAAGGAATGGCTTTAAGTCCAAAAAAATATAACAGAGTTCAGTGATTGAAAGGATGGTGATGATCTGAAGTCAGGGGAGGAAGACTGCTTTTAAATAGGCACCAGGCTGACGATGCACAGGTGTTTCGGATCAGGCTGGAATCCAGTAGATGGAGGGAAGTTCCAGGGCTCCCTCTGGTGGCAGGTGAGGGTATTATGAAAAAAAAGATAAGGGGGGAATTCTCAAATTCTATTTAGATTTGAACAAAAAAAATGGCATGTTTAAAGTAATTCTTACACCTTTCAATAATTAGTTTGAAAATTTTTAGTGGCTACAGTATAGCGGGAACCAAACTCTCTGTGAGGATCTTGATCCCCATTTTGGTTTTCCTGTTGGAATTATGCCCGTTAATCCTTAGCCATAAACACAAACACTTCATTAACGTACGACTTTAGTTCATTTGTACGGGTCAGTCAGGGTTACTGGGTTTGTTCCAGTACATTTCAGTTAACACTGAACAGATAATGATCAGAATGACACAAGTTGTGATATTTTTAAACCAGCAGATCTGAACTAGCTGATGATTCGCGGCCGATGGCAGATGTACTTGCTAAGATTTCTCTTTTACTGAAGATTATGTCCATCTCCTGCAAAGAGTCTGACACAGAGCTCGGTTGTGAACCTGTAACTTTTCATACACATGTGGAAATAGTCCCTCTGCAAAACACCTCCACACACATTTATACACTTTCCCATTTTCTTTGCTACTCACTTTTCTTCACTCACCTTCTCACCTGACGGCAATCACCAGAATCCATAAATGTGAGGTCAGAAGATCATATCCTGCCCACCCATATCTCTTGCACCCATCATCATTCCCTTCTGGGCTTTAAATGAGTAAAAATGGATGTCATTTTGGAATGGAGGGGAGAAAGAAGCACAAATCAAGAGAATTTTATAGCGAGTCATAATTCCCCAGATTCTAACAATCTCATGGGTGAAATCCATTTAAAAAATCCAACATGATAAAACAAAACTTTCTCTGAGTGTTTCCTCATCTGGATAGTATGCAGGTTTTTATAAAACACACATTCAGACAGGTAGGGATTTAGAATGTGTTTGTCTGTATGAACACACAGCAAAAGGGGAAAATAGATGGAGTAACAACGAAGAGAAACCGTGATGTACAGACAGGGAAAAGACTGGAGTCAACAGTTTCTTAAATGAAGAATTGATTTAAAGGTTGAAGGCTATATATACTAAGTGGGATCTGGCCGGGATCCTCCCACCTCTGTCAGCTTAATGAGAGAGCCGATATTCATCATGTTGGGAAGGTCAAGCTTGCATTTGCGGCAGCTTCGTGCTTTATTTAAAAAAAAAAAAAAACAACAACAGTTATTTATCACTTGTCTGTGTTTGTATGACATACATGGTTTTAGATTTAACGGGGCGCTAAACTCGATTAAATCAGAAGAGTTTGAGGCAGAATTGTTTGTGTTTTAGTTGTGTGAATAGTTGTCAACATGAACATTTATTGTCCACATTGCTGAGTTTGCATGTAGATCTAAAGCCTTATGGAGCTGGTACAGCATGAGGCGTTAAGTGGCTGGAACAAACACGATGAGCAGATTGTGATGAGCACCTTGTTAGTGTAAGGTTTAAACGCAAGTAAAATTTGTTCCTACTGACTTCTGGATTATTTTTTTCCCACTTCAAAATTACAATACGTAGTTTGCTGTAAACTTAAAGACTTTTATTAGCAAAAAAAAAAAAAAAAAACATGAACTTTTTATACAATTCCAACCTTAAAGCTTTGTTAACCTTAAAACTTGTTCAAAGGCAAAACAAATGTATCTGCCTGATTAGAAACTTTCCCTTCAGAGATCTCATCCACGGTGGGTTTTTCTGTAAATACTTTTTTAAAAATACTAATTAAAATTAAAGTAGGGCAGCACATTGGCAAAGAAAGAAAAGAATTATACCTTCTTCATGCCTCAACAGGGAAATCTATGTGCTGCATTACACCGCAGCAGGCTGCCACAACAACACTAATTGAGGGAGAAACAGGGGGTTCGGTGTCTTCCCCAAGGACACCCAGGCATGAGCTCAGTGGGATTCAATCCCATGAACTTCCAGAGAACTTCCAGTCCTAGGGCAAACATTCTACCACTGAGCTATCGCCTCCCCTTTAAGGAAAATAAGTACAGTGGCCTCACCGCAAAAAGGTTGAGGTTCAAGTCCTAGGTGGAATAAGGCTTGAAAAACTAGCTTTTGTTTGCGGAGTTTGCATGCTCTCCCGTCATATGAGTGGGTTCTGCCGGTTTTCACCCACCCTCCAAAAACAGCATATTAAGTTGATTGGCCAAAATGAAAATTGCCCCAGGAATGAGTTTATGTGGATGGATGTGGGGATGGCTCCGGTACCCCTGCGACCATGTAGGGATAAACGGTTTAGAAGACAAAACGTATTTAAAGATATCTTTAGATAATCTTTTTTTAAAGATATCTTCAAATAATATATTAAGATAAAGAGTAACTGAACGTTTAAGAAGCTATTGACTATCACTTAAATAGAGTAAAATGTATCTTTTTTTCTAAATTAAAAAGAAAGAAAAAAATGTGGACACCACAGTTTTCTTACCAGTTGGCAATGGATAAACAAAAATGTTGAGAAAAAGTTGTTAGATTTTTCAATATTTTACTATAAATTACAACTTCCATCCCGTCTAGAATTGCATGCAATAATTTTAAAGAAAACCTGGAGTCTTTGGAGACAGAAGCAGACTTATTTTTTTATTATTTGTGGGTAAAGACTTGATAAATAAAATATAGTGTTAAAATTTTGATACCTTAGAAATGTCGGCTTTGGCAGTGAAGAAGGATTGGTGGTTCCAGGTTGTGTCTGAGTCATTAGTTCATAGCCATTTCTCACTGGGATGCATTACCAACAAGCTGGAATAAGAAAATCAATTATTTAATCCACCTGCAGGAAAAGCAAAGCCTTCTTAATCCTGTTTCCTGATGCAACTTTGACAACACAGTTAAATTAAATCCGATATGGCCGAAGAAAGGATAAAAATATTGGATTATTAATTAGAATGAAATATATATTTTTTTAGAATCGTGATGTGCAGTAACATGAATGGACATCAGTTATTGAGTCAATGGAGGGAGAAAGTTAGTTCAGATTTAACATAGAATACAGACTTATAGAAAAATGGTTTGTTAGAAATGTGAGATTAACTGATTTTAGTTTACTCCAAAGTTTAATTCTACTGTGGTTATGGTGTAGATTGAGTTGTTGCATTTTTCTTCTATTTTTCTGCCAAGCAGTTTTCTCATGTGTCTACCTCAATAAATGAACCATACTCCTACAGGGGAGACTGGTTATTATTTCTGTCCCTCCCACTACATCCATGGACAAAATCTTTTTTTTTTTTTTTTTTTTGTGGGTTGCTGCTGCATGTTTTTATGGTCTATATAAAATCAGTGCATAAAAACACAGAGCTGTAATCACAGCTTGACTCCATTGTTGATGTTTTTTTTTTTTTTTTCTATCTTAGTTTTGACCACTTTAGATAAAGCATGGGGTGCCCATTACTTTGGAAAGTTCTACTTTGGCATGTTTCCCATTTCATTTTTGGGCTTTACTTTTCTGGAAAGTTTGACTGCATATTTAAAGATATTTTTTTTTCTCACTGTGATGATTCAGATCAGAAACGACTTGAATATTGAGTGAGAAATCTTGAAATTTCATTGGACCATTCCCAAACAATGACTTCTGTGTACAAAGATAATAGCTGCGGTGGAAAGTTTGTCCATTGTTTGAAATGACCTTCTGACTTGTTTCAGTAATACAGAGATATAATTACTTGAACTGTGCTTCCCTTTTTACTCAATATTTTTTAAGCTTTGATAGAGAAGAAACTGAGCTCAAAAGAGGTACACCGGTGTGACCTGACCTCTTCATTCCAGCAGAACAAAGGAGCGTTTAATTTATTTGTGTATCTAGTAGAAGAAATGAGAGTGCGTTGAAATATTATAACGACATGTCACGCTTTGATGCTTTACAAATTAACTTGCACACAAGTCTTCCCTTTGTCCTTCCAACATACTCTTGCTCTTCCTCAGTTCAATGAGCCGTCTTCATGTGTTTAATGTCTTTTTACTGAAGTAAACAAGTTTTTGGGTTTATGTGAGGCTACAAAGTGAAAGGTTAACTGCTGCAGTGAAGCGCAGGGGAAATTAGCAGCTCAAAAAAAGGAGGATTTTTTTTCATGAGAACAATCTTTATTTCTCAACTGTTCATCAGGTGGAGTAAGAATGGAAAAGAGATTGATAAATGGATCCAAGTGGCGTCTGCAGTGTTTAAGATGCTTTATCGGTCTGTTGTGGTGAAGTAGTTTTCTCTGTAAGGTGGTTGGACTCTCTTTTAGAGATGATGTGAGGGGCTTCTGCTTGTCATTTAAGAGAGTATCCAGGTAAGTTTGGTTGGGTGTCTGGCCACAATACCATGGTACCTTACATGTGCCTCCTATGTCAGATGATCCGGGTACATTTCACCAGGAAGAGCCCCAGAGGAATACCAAAGACCGAGTGGAGGCCGAAATGAGCTTCCTCCACAGGGTGGCTGGGCTCTCACTCAGAGATCGGGTGAGGAGCTCTGCCATCCGGGAGGAGCTCGGTGTCGAGCCACTCCTCCTCCAGGTCGAGAGGAGCCAGATGGGATGGTTCGGGCATCTGGTAAGGATGCCCCTGAGCGCCTCGTAGGCGAGGTGTTTCGGGCACGTCCCGCTGGGAGGAGACCAAGGGGCAAACCCCGGACCCGCTGGAGAGACTATGTCTCACGGCTGGCCGGGGAACGACTTGGGATCCTTCCGGGCGAGCTGGAGGATGCAGCCGGGGAGAGAGAGGCCTGGGCTACCCGTTTGAGGCTGTTGCCCCCGCGACCTGACACCGGAACAAGCGGAAGATGACGGAACGTAACGGAGCGGAGGAACTATACGTCTCATGGTTGGCCCAGGAACATCTTAGCATCTCACCGGATGAGCAGGATGATGTGGTTGGTGTGAGGAGAGTCTAGAGTTTCCTGTTTAGGGCACCAGTGATCCTAAAGATTTTACCTTTGGGATCGGTGGTGTCTTGATCGCCATCAAGACAACCACTTCACAGCATAGAGGCAGTTTTTCCCCAGACTTGTGAAAGCAATCACCCCATCACGTCCAATGACCCTTTGTACACCCATCTAACAGGCACTAAGAGCACTTTAGCAATGAGCCTGGTTGTATTCCAAGGGCGTTTTCTAAATGGAAACCAGTCGATATCCCACTGTGGTGACCTTTGGTATTAAGTTTGTTAACTATATCACACAGCAACAATTACATAGACAGTTACATGACATGCTTACGTACCCTCTCGCAAAGAGAACTCCAGTTTTTGACTGGGGTACTGACCTACCGGGTAGGTCGTTCTTGTAAGACAGCTGTTGGTTCTCTTGCTGCTTTTTCTCAGTCATATTGTCTGTACATTTACAAAAAATTGTTTTGTCTTCTGTACTGCTTATCCCTATTTGTGCTTTTAAACAATATTAGGTTGAAACTGTATGAGTTCTTGATGTACAAGTTCACATGTCGGATCAATGATTCTGTAACAAAATTTGGTTGCGTTATCCTTTATTGTTTTTTAGTCAGCTTTAGAACGGGGGAGGCGGTGGCTCAGTTGTAGAGCGTTCGCCCTCGAACCGGAAGATTCACACCAAGTTCGCGTCTAAGGTCCTTGGAGAAGACGCCTAATCCCCCGTTCTCCCACCATTGGCACCGTCGTGGCAGCCTGCTGGCGTGTAATACAGCACACAAATTTCCCCGGTGAGGGATCAATAAAGTATAAATTATTATTATTAAATTATCTTTAAATATGTATTATGTATTATAATAATATAAATAATAAGGTATAATTTATTGTAATAATAACAATATGTTAACAAGTCCATTCTGCCTGAGGGGGCTCTCACAGGGAAAACTTAGCTGTCAATATTGAATTTCCTTCTTACAAAGACAAAATCTGAAATAAATGAAGGCATTAGTTACATAATTATTCACAGTCTCATGTGTTGTTTGATTCAAGAGTCAAGATTGATTTGAAAAGCAATATTTAACCAGAGGCTAAACAGCAGAAGAAATAAGTAATAAATACAGTAACCAGTAGAAAGTATATTTTATCTTGATTAAAATTAGTTCATCTCTTTAGGACATCTTCTGTTGATTTTAGAGCAATGAAATTACAATCAGAGATAGAAACTTGTACACCCTTTTAAATTTCTTACATTTCTGCCTAAACTGGTCACAAATATACTGTAGCTTGATCTCTCCAACAAGGTCAAATATGATCACAGAATTTCAGCCTCAATTAATGTAAGTTTCCAGTCAAGTTTGCTGCAATTACAATAAAATACAACTTCCTTATGATGATCCCGAAACTTTGAATGTCCAAAGAGTATATGGGTTTCATTTTTTTTCCAAAAAGAGTATTGACCTGAAAAAGAAAAGATCTGAATTAGATGCACAGAACAAGGAAGTTCTGTCTATTGTTTGCATTCTGTTTTCCTTTCTATTTTTATTATTCAGTTAACTTATATACTGTAACTTCTTTTTTGGTCAGTAAAGAAATGAACATGGTTGGTAATTACGGTACCAGTTAGCTTTGCATTTCATGGTGGTAATTTCTTCTTTGTTTATTTTTGAGGGAATGCATTGCAATGCATTTTCAGAAAAAGGCTGATCTTGGAAATCCAAGAAATTTTGGGCCTTTTTTGAACATGGGGAAAAAAAACGAAAGCTTCCTTGAAAGTTAATTCAAAAGCCTGTGTAAACATCCATGTAACTTTACTGGTTCATCAGGAAGGTTTAACATGTACATCTTTTTATAGCTCTATAGCTATCCTCTGTATTTGTATCCACAGTAACCTGGTTGTCTTGGAGATGCAAATAGAACACCTGCTGAATAACATCCAGTTTACCAAAAGTACTGAAAATCCTCTTTTATTATTTCACTATCTGTTTTCATTCATGATCACATTTTTTGGCTTTCTCTTACATACATCTTCTCTTTTTTTGTTGTCTTTGTTTTAAATCATCCTTATGTTCTTTGTTTTATTGTCTTGAGCTCTTTTATTCTCTTTCCATGTTTTATGTTTTCTTACTTTCTTGTCACGTTTTCTATTCTCTTGTCTTCCTCCAAAACCCTCCAGTCAGTTTCCATGTGTGCAGCCTTGGAGTGAATTTAGAGATTATAATTATGGCTCATATGAGCATATTTAAAACTATTCACATAAACTAGTTTGCATAAACTTTGCATACGTGTGTGCGTGGATGTGCATTTAGAGCAATACTGTTATGACTTTGCATCCATTTGCCACATTAAGGTATTTAGTCAGGGGTCCTATTTAAGCACAAAGCAGTGGGATGGTGTGTTTCTAATCCTGTTAACACATTTTGTGTGTGTGTGTATAAATTTTAAGGTTATTTAAGTTAAATATGGATGCAAAGAGCAAATGAGGAGAGTAAAATAATATTAAAGATGACTATGTTTCCATTTTTAATCCTTCAAGTGATGATATTTTCAGTGATACCTCGATTCAGCACAATCACTCTTTACATATAATCTGATTGGTTTTTAAAATCAAGTGATTGATCTTTCATTGTAAAGATTTAATTGATGCCAGAATTATTTGAGATATTTTGTATAACTTTGATAACTTACCTAGATTTAAAAAAGAGAAAAACTTGGAAAACGTGAAAGTTTTTTTTTTTCTTCTCACACGCATCTGTATTGTGGGTCCATCTAATTTAAAGATCAACTTGTATTACAAGTGGACACATTTACAAAAATTTAATGTCATTTGCTCTCATTTGGACATGTTTAAATCACAGTTTGGGAAACTTTTCACTTGAAAATTCAATCGTACTATATCATGTGTTATAATTTTTTCAGGCTCTGCAGTATTTTCATACCTTCCAAAAACATGTGCATCATTACAAATTGCCCCCAAGAACAATTATGCATGGTAGTTGTGTTTGTTTGTGTCTGTGCGGCAGATTGGTGACTTGTTAACGGTGTACTCTGCCTTTCACCTTGTACATGCTAGGATACACTCCACCATCCACAGTGACCCAGTATTCCGCTAACCAGATAATTTTTTTTGGTTCTCTTTGCTAATATTTCTTTTTTTTTTAGTAATTATTTTACTTTTGAATATTAAATGCGTTTGTAAAACTTTTTCTGCGTTCACGAACACTAATTTATTATTCTCACACATAGCAGGACTTAAAAATACATCACACAAATTTGTAAAATTGAACCTTTTTGGTGCAACCCAGCCTTCCTGTAGGTGGGACATAAAGTCTATGGGATGGATTTTACAATTAGGTCAAAATATTAATGTTGCTGTCAGAACAGCATTTTGACCATTCCAGCTACACCCTTAAGCAGGAAATTGGAGGAAGTAGAGATAAATTAATTTAAGCACCTATTTATTTACTCAACAGGGTTTTCTACCTCAGAGCTGTGTTTGGTCTTTTGTGAATGTTCAGGATGTGTGATGATACATACAGGAAATAAATAAAAATGAGGTTGAGAAGGAATTCTATAAGTAATTAAAAAGGAAAGGCAATTCACAAAAGGTGACAAAAAAAATAAAACCACCCATCATGAAAGATATAATTCTGCATTTATTTTATTTAATCCCTTGAGGAACTTTGAGACTCACCACAACAAAAGACACACGATGCTGCACTAGTCATGAAGAAATCTAGTCGAATGAAACATGAGAAACAGAATTCAAACACCAAACAGATTAATGTTCAGACATCAAACTCTGAATAGCATCAAAAAGAAAACCCGCTTTCCACAGTGCTTCCTCCTCTATACTTCATCCTACACAAACAACATCTCATACAAAAGCAAAGGCCCTGGTGAGTTCAATAACACCGCAATTATTTCACTATGACAAGAACTCAGCGAACCAGCAGCTAAAGAAGGGAAAAGTAAACGTATGTCAACTTTGTAATGCCACCAAAATTCTGTACACTGCTGTAGTTTATCTCTGTGTGTTGCAGATGCAAAAATAAACTATTCATTTTTGGTGTGCCATCGGCAAGCAGAAACGTAAAGTGCTGGAAATGACTGATGTTGGGCTTTCTGTGGAATTAACAAAGAACAAATGTGCCATTATTGTCAGGATGATGGGATGTGGAAGGAGGAGGAGGACCTAAATGCAGGACAGCAAAATAGGATTTATTAACCAAAAATCCAGTAAGGCAAAAAGTCCAGTAAAGCTGTAAGGCAAGGGGCACAGGATTAACTCAGAATCAAAAAGTTCAAATGATATAAAGAGTTCAAAGATGCAACCTATGGTTGGTCAGCCAGGATGGAAGACCTGGCTGGAAGGGATGGTATTGATGACAATGACCTGACAAAGCTGCCTGGAGTGATTGCCTTTAAATATGCACCAGGATCCACAGGTGTGTGTCATCAGACTAATAACCCTCAGGTTTCCCTAATCAGCGTGATGAGGCAAGGTCCAGGGCTCCCTATGGTGGCAGGGGAGGGGATCATGACAATTATAGGATTAAGTGTACCCGTGCATTGATTTTAGTCATTCTTAGCAAAGTCTTGATAAAATGTTGATCACAACAGACTCAAGAAGAAAATTGAGCTTGTAATTTTCCTCTGATAAGACTTTAACGAAAACTTAGAGGCGTTAAATTCCAAGCTTAGATTTATTCAAGACAATGGAGTGATTGAAAGAAATATTTCCCCAATATGTTACTCTCTCTACCCTCAGTTGCTCTAATTGAGGGCATGTATCAAGACAGGAAAATTATGTGTCAATTTGTCTAAGGAGTATTTGGATCCGAATGCACCGTATAAAAGGGTCGTTAGACAATAAGAATGATATGATGCATTCCTTGCGTTCCTTTTATAGTCCAACAACTGGGATCACTTACTATGTTCTAAATTTCCCCAGAATTTAGCATGAGTAGCTGTCTTTCTACATTGACCTTGTGATGGACTTGCTACCCTTCCAGGAGCCAGCAACAATAAACACGCATTACCCAAAGTGAGAACAATTGGATGTCAAATTTGATTTGATAGAAGGCAACAGAAAGGTTGAGGTAATAACAGGATTGACCAAATATGTAATTAACTATTAGCAAGGTATGTGGCTTTGGATTGTATTTCTGAACCTGCAGCACAGTGGGCATCCTTTTATAAAGATAATAGACACCCACACACGTGAGATTAGAGGTTGGGTTAGACATAATAAGAATTTATGTATTTTTAGGAAGTGATTCTTATTGCAAGATGGAAAGCTGCTGAGCTTTTCTATTGTTGGTATAAGAATAGTGTCATTTGTGCAGACAACTTCTACAATAAAGAAATGGAAAAGTCCATGTTTTAATGGCACATCTGAGGGAAGCAAATCAACAGGTGTAATTCTACAACTACAGAATACATTAGTAATCCTCTATACCTGAATACTCATCTGTTCGTACAGTGTTGGATGTCGCTGAATAAGCCAAAAACGGGAACAGCAGCTCCTACATCACGGTGTTGTGAGGCATGGGGAAGCAGTGGCAGACACTTTTTTGCTATTTCTGGGTCTTTGTGGCCTTGCACTGGATCTCACAGTTCTCCTCGGCCTGCCTGATACCGATTTTGACAGAGGTCACTGACTTGAGATCTGCTGCGTTGTGATTGCACAACTTCAGATCCCTCTTGCAGGCATCTTTGTACCGCAGGGCAGGTCGTCCATTTGACTGTGTTCCTATGGCAAACTCCCCATAGAGGATATCCTTTGGAATGCATCCATTGTCGATCCTGCATACATGGCTTAGCCAGAACAGGCACCTCTGTGAGAGCATGGTGAACATACAGGAAGTCCGTTTTGGATACTCAATCCTGCCAGGTGAGGCTTAGGAGACATCTGAGGTTATGCAGACGTAAGGTTACTTATCTGCACAAACAGATAAGTATTTAGATGCAGACTCCATTGTCTCTAGAGACAGAAGGATGACAACATTAATCCTATGTTGGGGACGTAAATAATTTCCCCAGCAGAGGATTAACGCTTGAATTTCACCAACTTTATTCTGGATAAAACATTCCATTTGCGTAAAAAATGTTTCCCACACAACCACAAAATACTCCAAACTTTCTAAATTAGTTCAAGTTGCATAAAAAGCCAACTGTTTTTTCTAACAGTTCAAGATGTACTTTTTTTTAGAAAAACTATAAGATTGTTCTTTACAGGCACATTTAGAAAGGAGGCAAATTCGTTTGAGGTCAAATTTACAAGTGCCTCTGCCAATTATTTAAAACTGCAAGTAAAACTAGGTATAAAATAAATTTAAAGCCATTTCTTTGCAAAAAGGGTTTAAAATAATTAAACTGATGGGCCTCATTGGAACCATAAACAAGATAGTTATGGTTGTGATTCACTCAAATTTACTGTTTAGAGCATTGAGAAAATTCCTTCCTTGCAATTTACATATTTTCAAGTACGCTTTTTGAGCTCACATCTCTGAGAAAACAGTACTTAGTGTTTTTTTTAAGGCTGTCTTGAAAGTTTGCCAACAGATGACTGAAATTTGTTTTTTGTGGTTTCTGTATAAATTTAACATGAGAGAAGTTTTGAGTGACACAAAACTGCAGTGGATGTGTTCTTTCAGTATAAAAAAAATCAAGATGGTGGTTGTGTGCCAATCATTTATATGCAACACATGGAAGACACAAACCCTGGAAAGGTCTCAGGAAATTACAGCCTGTGGGAAAATTTGATGAAAGTCAGATACGAAGAAATACATTTGAATGATTTTTCAAGTACCAACATAAAAAAACCTTGAAAATCAAAAAATAAATTAAACACACACAAAGTTCATGAATGTGACCGTGTCCACAGGCTGTGGTTTTCATTAATGTCCACAGGCTGTGGTTTTCATTAATGTCCTGTGATTGAAGCATTGTTAATTACCTCTTGTGCCAATCACCTAAAAGGCCAATCTGCAGCCACTGGGTGAAACCAGTGTTGTAGCAACATCCTCCAATTTGTGTGTTTTTACTCCCCTGAATGCAGCAGGAGAAGAAAAAAGAAACAGAATGTGCAGACAATCAGAGAGGAAAAGATGAAGAGAGAGAACACGGACAGAAACAAGTGGCCAGTGTGGTGACAGATGGTTAAAGAATACAAGTTTGTGATGGATGGTCCATTTGGTGAGTCATTGGGGGAAAGAATGGTATTCTCCCACCAACCTATGGCAACAGAATAGAACACACTCTTCTGGAAGGAAACTTAGTTGCTGTGTTGTTAAGACAGTAATGCAACAAAGACAAAATGTATTCAGTCCTCCTGAGAGTTATTTACCATGATGCAACACTGTTTACTATTTACATTTTACGTACATCTATCCTCCAAATTCAAAAAGCAAGCTTTTTCTGTCTTTTATTACTGTACATTTTAAAATGTGTTTGCTTTTAGTTGTCTAAGTGTCCATCGTCACTCCCCAATGCCAGTTGTTTTTGTGTTTGTGCCTAATTAGCATGAAATGCAGCGTCTGTTTCATGCTGAGATGGTGGAAGACGATCACAAAGAAGCTGCAGTGTAAGCGAAATGCAGACAGTTGTTTCAAACCCGAACGTAACGCAGAGTACTGCCACGTGTGAAACACATTTTACATTTCTAAAATTTCCATGAGTAATATTTAGTACAGCACTGGTAGAAATGTCTCATTATAACTGCCCATATGCCATTGTGTTTTTTTTTTTTTGCTAAAATTGATGTTCCACTAAAATTATTTCTGTGCCGCATTGGGAGACTTTCTTAGAAAGTTGTCATTTGTGAGAGAAATTGGTGTTCAATTACTGACCAACTAAAAAGTCTTTTTTGCCTTAAGTTGAGCAAACATAAAATTTCTCAGAAGTTTCTATAAAAAGAAGACATCTCCTACATTTGCAATGAAAAAAAAGAACAACCACAATTTTTGAAAATAAAAAGTAGATATTTTTAGTTAAAATAATTTAGATGTTCTTTAAATATTAGTGTAGTTGTTTGTAGAAATATAAGTAAAAGGATGTAAAGAAAAAAGAATTGTCTGTGTTTTTAGTGTCATTGTGTTGTCAAAATTTATTGTAATTATATGATAAAATAAAAACTACTGGGAACATGGATTTATTACTGTTATATTATAGTAATAAACCATTAGTTTCTTCCATAGCATTTCCAGGAAAATGGCGTCAGGGGCCTTTTGTGGCTCATCTAAATAGTTGCAAGATGGTATAAATACCCAGGAAATGCAACAGACTGGCGTCCTGTTGGGGGTGTATCCTGCCTCTCGCCTTAAAATGAGCCGGGATATTTTGAGAAATTAATTCATTTATTTATTTTAAAATATAAGTCTAAAATTTCTTGATGATCACTCGCTATTCAAAGCATAGAAACATTTTCTCACAATGGTAGTGATAAACTTAGAGCATTTCAGTTTATTTCTAAACATCTTTCTGGCCTGTTTTTAATCTGGTATGAGTAAAATCACGCTGGTGTAGGGAAAAAAAATGTAAAAATTCATTTTCAATGGAGCACTGATACCTGGTTTTACCATGGCAACCGCTGACAACATATGCCAGATTTTTCACCTCGAGGGAGCATAAGGTTTTAATAGAACCATATCAAAAATGTGAACCGGTATCTTTTAAAAAAGAAACATTTCTGCTGCTGTTAAGGAAAGGGGAGCATCATGGGAGAAAATTGCTGCCTGAAAGCAGTAGCGTGAGGGTCAAAATGTTGGAGAAGAAAAAAATCTTTCTTTACAGAATTTTACCTTAGAAACATGAGGTTTGACCAGAAACAAACTGATCTCCCTCAAAGGAAAACAAGAGAAAAAGATGGCGTTTGAAGGAATCCAAAGACTTCTTCCTACGATGTGTAGCTCACAAATCACCACTTTTTCAGTTTTCTAGCTTTATTCTTGTCTTGTGACCACAATGTGATGTTTGGCAGCAAAAAACACTACAAGAAGAAGAACATAGACTATGGAAGCCTGTAGTAAAACCTTTCACTGTTGTTGGTGATGTCCTGTTTTGAAAGTACTTCATAGTTTTGTATAGGTAAATCCGCCAGCAACAATGTTTGTATCAGGCGGTTAAAAAAATAGGTGTATGACCAGCCTCTTTCTGGATGGGAAATTTCACATTTTCTCACCTCTGTTCTGATATAAGCAGCTTTGCCTGGAGTTCAAATGAATGAGCCTCAGCTTTGGCAGTCAGATAAAGATACAGTAAATTGCTTTAAAAAACTTGCAAACATTTTATGAAGAAAATTCAATTTAATTCCATTCTCAAAATCACAAAATGTTTGTCTCAAGAGCCTTGACATTGCAGATTTTAAAAGAACAAAAACAAGAAAAAAAGAATGTGTAATAAACACAAATACACAGCTAAGTCGGGAAAAAAAAGAAACCTCTTGGGGATCTACACAAAAGAGAGATCCCTCCCCCAAGATGAGCATCCAATGTGTCTGAGTCTATTGTTTAAATATTTGCTTGTTCTACTCTACAGCGTGATATCCGAAGAAATCAGTAGATGTTCTTCATCCTGATGGAAACGGGATGGTTAAGCAAGCACGGGGGCTTGCCCTGTCTGGCCACGCCCAGGACAGAAACGCTGAGGAACCCAAAAGGAATCTGATACAGAGCTCTCTCCCAAAGAGGAGGTAGAGAGAGTTGGACAACATGTGAATTCTACTGTACCAACTGAAAACTAATCAATCTGAGAAAAACACTGAAAACCTAGTGCCTATAGAAGATGCAATTAATCTCAGGTTAAAAGGTTAAATTTATGTTTCCAAGTACTAACATAGCTGTCTTCTCAAGCTTGACCAAATGAGGTGAAAAAAAAGAAGACTGGATGACGTATTTAGTATGAGAGGCAAACAATTCTCCACTGATGTGAATAGAAATCAGTCGATGAGTGTAGTATCACTCCACTGCACATGCTGGACTTTGACTACCAATGAACTGGTTAGGAGGGATGAGATGAGTCGCCTCTTCGTGATAATTCACTTAAAGCAGGACTGATCCGTGATAGTGATGGAAAGTTCTCCCTCTATTAGTTTTGCTTCAGTGTGCGCATGATCTGCTGAAAAGCTGAGATATGATCAGTTCAGCACTACCATTTTGCAATGTTGATGGTGTATGGACACAATGTGTGTTCTTGCAGGTTTGGCTCCATTTTTCGGTGACGTGACCAGACTGTTAAAATCAACCAAACATTGCAAATTACTGCCAAATGGCCGCTTTGTCTAAACCCTAAAATTATTTCCCAACAACCATGTGTTATAAACAAATGCACTTTTTGACAATCATCTAGTGCTGATAGTGTTTGTGGTTCACCAATCATTCACGAAGAAGAAAGTACTATTGTCATTTCTCTCGTTTTGTAATGGGTTGGCTCAGTGGTAGAATGTCTGCCCTTGGACTGGGAGAAACTGGTTCGAATCTCACTAAGTGTCATTTGGGAAGACACCTAATCCCTGTTTCTCCTACCATTGACGTCATTGTGGCTGCCTGCTGCGGTGGGATGGGATTTCTGTTTGTCTTTTGCCTGTGTTTGGTCCCGTTCTGGAGATATGACTGTGCGCTCTTTGGACGTCATTTTGGACTGCACTGTTTTACTTCGGCGGCTGTTTTTAAGCTAGCCGTTTTTGTTTTTGATTTTTTTCTACGGCTCGCTCTTTGTTTTGTTGGTCATGGACTCGTTTTGCTTTGTTTGCATGGACTCAACCAGCAGCTAGCCCTCAGAACCAGATCCACCATGGCTGTAGGAGTCTATGCAGTCCCAACAGAACTGAGAATGAAATGATCTGAAAGGAGGCGCTTTGAGCCCAGTGTCCCTGCTGTTGTCATGGATAACATGCGGATGCTCACTGGCAAGATGGAGGACCTGGGGACGCTCGTTCTGACCCAGCAGGAATGTGGAGGGGCCACTTTGGTGTGTTTCATTGAAGCCTGATTCCGTGGACTCATTACAGACTGCTTTTTTAACTATTCAGATGCCAGCTTTTACACTGTGTAAGCGGACCAGGAAGGCATCGGGGTGTTAGCATCGCAGCATCAAATTTTCCTTTGGGGATTAATAAAGTATTTTCAATTCAATTCAATGCAGCACAGAAACTTTCCTATTTGATGGATGAATACAGTATGTTTAAAAAAAAAGTTCTGTGAAAGGTGAAGCAGGTGTTTAAAACAGCTCCTGTCTAATAACTTTAGGAGTATTAAATCAACCACTGAGCTTGACATTTCCTTGATCAAAAATGAAACTCTGAAGGCTGTTTTACTGTCTTCCGCCATGAGGAAATTCTGACACAGCCCCCCAGGCTTCCGTCCAACAAAACAAAAACTAAATTCAGCAGCAAAAAAAGACAAAACAGGTGTCCTCTTTTGGCACCAAACAAAAAGCTAAAGCCAACATTCTTGTTTTTTTTAATATAGTAAAAACATGCAGAAATCATTATGAAGTAGATTTAATCCCTTATTTATGCAAGGTGTGTAGGAGTTCATGTTATTTTAAGAGACAAGAACAGGGAGGACAGATTTGAGCAGCTCGGTCCTTAATCTGCTCTAGGAGGATGAATTAAACACGCCCCCAGTCTTAGGGTATGTTGTGTGTATGTGTGTGAGTTTCTTCTCACTTCTTAGCATTTTCTTTCCAGTGTTGATCCCATAATCCATAGCTGCAGAGAGAAGACAGCTGAATGGAGATAGTGAGGTCACAGAAATACCAAGACATTATTTTATTGACATGTTTTCAAACTATTTTAAATAAAGGAGTTTAAGGAAGTATTGGATATATTGTTTTTTTCAATTTCAGTACCAAATGAGAGGTTTCTATTTCTTATTTCTTTTCATCTTTTCCCTACCCAGCAAGCAATTCAACGTTCCCAGAATGTTCTGGGAAGGTTTTACAAAAGTTAGCAGAACGTTCCTGAAACATTATTTTGGTTCTCAGAAGGTTCAAATGGAAAGTTTTTTGACAGTTGTGAAACGTTATTTTTTGGTTTTCAGAACATTCCTCTAATCATAATGTTAACCATAGCATTTCGGATGTGGTTCTCTCAACGTTCTGGGAAAGTTAGGTTCTAACATAACCACCAACTAACGTTTAGGGAACGTTAGTTATTGGTTAGGTCAAAACAAACCTTTAGAGTACCTCAGGCTAACGTTTCCTCGAGGTTCTCTGTTTGCTGAGTATCAAGGGGGTCACACCAGCTCAATTTTCCTCCATCTAACCTTGTCTACTGCTTTTATGGAAATTAAAAGCCCGATTTTAGTCAAACTTTTAGAAAGAAAGAATTGTACTTTATTCATCCCTCAACAGGAAAATTCGTGTGCTGCATCACACCGCAGCAGGCTGCCACGACAGCGCCAATGGTGGGAGAAATGGGGGTTGGGTGTTTTTCCCAAGACACCTAACCCCAAGACATGTGCCGGGATTCAATCCCGCGAACTTCCGGAGAACTTCCGAGGGCGGACATTCTACCACTGAGCTATCGCCTCCCTATTTTATCTGAAGGGTCAGAAACTGTTTGATCAGAAAAAATCATTCTCAACAGTTTGTGTTTGTTTCTAAACATTGACTTTGTAAGAGATTAACTAAATTGATAAAAAAAATTCTGTAATTTTATTATTAACTTATAGTTCTTACTTCTGCTAAGATTCACAAGAAGCTTATACATATACATAAGTGTGAGGATCATTTTTGATTGTTTGTGATTCATGAGGAAGGACAGATTTGAAGCCTTTCCATTCTTACCTCTAGAAATAGTTATACCACTGGAAAGTTATTGTTATTGGGTATATTAATATCTGACATCCATGCTGGACAACAAGTCCCAGCCCCTCCAGGACACTCTGTCTGCACTAAAAAGCAGCTTCAGTGGCAGGCTGCTCCACCCTCGCTGTGTGAAGGAGAGATTCAGGAGGTCTTTCCTTCCTTCTGCTGTGAGACTCCACAATGAGCAATTTTAACCATGTGCTCTTTTTGCTATTTATTGCCAGAACTATGCAGGAGCTCACTCACTTTGAATGCAGGTTTTTGTCCTTTGTCTATTTTGCTTTTTTTTTTTTGTTTGTGCATACTCCTTGTGACCTTTTTTTCTTCCTGTGCCTGTACTGTTGCATACTGCAATTTCCCCAGTGTGGGACAAATATAGGTTTTCTTTATCTTTATCTTCTTTATATCTATAAAAAGCACCTAAATCATGTCTTTAGTAACACATTTTATATTTTGAGAATGTTATCCTGTGTAATAGTTTGATTATAATGTTTTGGAGATTTTTTTTTCAACTTTAAATGCTACAGATTGCTGTTATCATCAATATGGACACAAAACAATGTAACGATAAAGAGTGTTGGGATGTAGAGTACTGCAGGTGGAAACTAAGAGTTTATGCTCTAGGAAAAGAGGTATTGATTTACTACAGTGGGTCTTTAATCAAAAGCAATACTGACACACCCTAAGGCAGAGTGTGCGCATGTGTGTGTGTTTGTGAGTCCATTCAAATTACTCTTCATATTTTTTGTTTTGGACACCTTGAGTTGGTGTGGGTTTCTAGCTGCTTTGGTTTTGTGTGTGCACACTTATTATGTGGAGTGTGTGTCTGCATGTGAGTGTGTGTGGGCAGGCAAGGGGATAGATAGATGAGGGTGCCCAGTAGATGGATGAATAGAACGACCAGTCGTTCATCATCTGTAGAACAAGGTAGTAAGGAAACTGTGTGATGGAAAGAGGAGGCAGAGGGGTGAACGGACAAGCAGGGTTTGATGATGAAGCTGGAAAAGAAACGGAAGGAGTGGAGAAGAAAAGACAAAGACGATTTCAATTAAAAAAAAAAGAGAAAAGAAATTTGAAGTAACATCCAAGAAGAAATGGAAAGAAGAGGGAAAGTAACAGGAAAAGGAAGAGTAGTGAAGGGAAGAAAATTGTGAGTAGGAAAGATGGAGGCCGGGGATGATGGAAGGGTGAAAGAAAGGGCAAGAACAATTAATGGAGTAGAGACAGAGTGGGAGGTAAGAGTGTGGGATCGCAAAAAGAAAAAATTTAAAGGAGTGATAAAGACAAAAACAGAAACTACGTTAGTTTAAAATAGTTTGAGAGCTACTAAAAACTGAAATATATGTTTGCTAAACAGGAAAGTACATTGCATCCTGTTTCTTCTCTGAACGATCTTCATCTATAGTTCCAGTTTGACAGCAATTTTTTTTATTCATATCTTCTGATCATATCATCTTGTATGTTTTAATGTATATTCATACCTATACAGCATATTATTTCTGAATTACTCGTGGAGTGCGTTGCAAATGTTCAGTATGGTGCAGTCTCTGAAAAAATGCTGTAAAAGAGTTCAGAGTATAGTTTCTCAACCTCAGATTTCTGAGGGCTACAATACAAGGGTGAGGGGGGAAACGGTGGCTCAGTAGTTAGAGCGTTCGCCCGCGGACCGGAAGTTAACCGAAAAGTTTGCGGGTTCGCACTCCTAACCTCCCGTTTCTCCCACCATAGGTGGCAGCCTGCTGCGGTGTAATGCAGCACACAAATTTCATGGTGAGGGATTAATAAAATATATTAATATATACATATATATGTATATATATTTATCTATAGTCTATACCACCACAATACATTACCATTACAATTTTAGTTTTAAACATTCAGTAGCATTACTTTAATTTTGTTAAAAATCAATCTAAAAGTTTGAAGTGTCAAAAGAATAAAAAATATCCAAAAGACAAACTTTTTTAAAATTTATTTTGTGTAAAATCAAATGATAAAAATATAAATCTTCTGATGTCCATTAAACACAATGATAATGTTGTAAAGATAACAATTAGCCTCACAATATTTTTTTAAAATAGCGTACATAGCGTCGTCTTCTGCTTAAGCCCAGGATTCTCTCACCTCAGCTGCATCCTCCAGCTCACCAGGAAGTATCCCGAGTCGTTCCCGGCCAATTGTGGGACGTAGTCTCTCCATCAGGTCCGGGGTCTGCCTCTTGGTCTCTTCCCGGTGGGATGTGCCCAAAACACCTCACCAGCTATGAGCTCGGGGGGCATCCTGACCAGATGCCCTAACCACCCCATCTGGCTTCTCTCGACCTGGAGGAGAAACGGCTTGGTGGTGATTATTTGGTATTTATCAGAATTTTCATCTTGCCATGACTCAGGAGAGACAAATATTTTTTTCTTTCTCCTCCCTCACATTATGTTTCTCTGTATCCTGAGCTCAGAGATGTGGCCCTTAAATTGAAATACATCACCCAAAGCCAGACACATGTACAAGATGCCTTCACACCAGAGCAAATCTGTCCAAATCCACTCGTCTGCACATGTCAAGATGCTGGACAAGATGAGCTTACAAAATAATAAAAAAAAAAAAAAGAACCTAGATTTCTCCCTTTTACTTAGGATTAGTTATAACAAGTAAACTGGGAAGGTTTACGAGATAGATGAAATGTGGATTGAGAGAAATAGAAAGTTGTACTTTTTGTAATAAAAATAAAGATTGAAAAAAAAAAAAAAATCAATTTTTTTAAGGGAACAATTTCTGACGTCAATGTTGAAATGTAATAACGTCCAGCTGGTCCAAGGTTAAACTTTTTTTATTTTCTGTCATAAAGTAGGAGGATGAGTGCTGGATCACTTCCTGTGTATTTGTCCTGTTCTATGAGTTAATTTTTTTTACTAAATTACCTGACGCTAAACAATGAGCACAGTGGCCTCACAGTAAAAAAGTTGGAGTTCCAGTCACAGCTGGGACAAGGCTTGAATTGTTGGCTTTTCTGTGTGGAGTTTGCATGTTCTCCCCATGTATGCGTGGGCTTTTTCCAGGTACTCCAGTTTCCTCCCACCCTCCAAAAGCATGCATGTTAGGTTGATTAGCTCCCATAAAAAAATATCCCTTGGAATGAGTATGTGGATGGTTGTGTGTGTGTGGCCCTGCAGTAGACAGTCAATCTGTTCGGGGTGTATCCTGAAATCAACTGGGATAGGCTTCAACATGCCCTGCAACCCTCTTAGGGAATAAATGGTGTAATCTTTTTTTTTGTTTGTTTTTTCCGTGGTCTCCAGTTGGAAATGAGTATTCCCAATTCTCTTCAAAATGCTAATAGACTTTAACTTTTTTTTTTTTTGATGTGTTAAAAAGTTCTAATCTCACCTGAAACTTTTGATGTTCTGCGACTAACCTTCAGTTAGTTTGAATTAACGGAGGAAGCGTTTAATCCAGACACTCTAAAACATTGTTGTTTAATGAATCATTGATTTAGTTAATTTTCTTCTTATTAACGGCCTACCTGAAGTGGAAGTGAACTGGTGCCGGGTCTGCAGTAAGTATAGAGCAAAAAAACCAAGGCAGTATCGATCGGTCCATTGGCCGTCCTGGTCCCAACAACAACAGTTCATTAAAGCAGTCTAAGAAGGACTATCCGTCTCTATTACTTGCTGTTGGCCTGCATGACAATGATTTATAACGACCTGTAGAGGTGGAGAAGATGGCTAATGTTGCCCGGGGTGGGGATGGAAGATCGCTGGAGGGAAGCAAATAGTTAACTGCTGACTGCTGGGCTTGAACATAACACCATTAGATGCACTAGGATTGACAGCTTTCCTGTTACAGGTCAGAGACACTAAAACGAACTCACATTTAGTCGTGATAGAATACAACAGAATTCTCCCAAATTAGGGCGGCATTCTTCACTCTGGAGATAAAGCAGGTAGTATGATGGTTTGGCATTTTGTGGAAATGTGAACATGATAGGAAATGTCAATGATCTGTCTTTTTTTGTAAAAAACAAACAAAAAAATCTGTGATGGAGTTTCAAGCTTGAAAAATCTGTCTAGTCATCTATTCATCCAGAACTAAATGGATCCAAAAGTGAAGAGTAGGTCTACAATTTTTTCAACGCTAAAATTTTTTTGAATAAAAAATGGCATGTTTTTTTTTGGTTTCCAAACCGCCTTGTTCATTACTGGTTAATGTGCAGTGGTGTCCTGAATTGTTAGTGGGTGACAGACCTGCTCTAAAACATTATCTATCACAGCATCCCACAGAAAGAAAATTAAAAAAAAAAAAAAAAACACAAACATATTTTTTTATATACAGACATTTATAGACACAATATGTGTTCAGTTCTAAAACAATTTCTCAATTATCAGCTCTGTCTACTTGTGGATCCATGTGCAGGCTGGCTGGAACGGGTGGAGAAAAGTATCAGGTGTGATGTGTGATAGAAGAGTTTCAGCTAAGATGAAAGGGAGAGTGTACAGAACCGTAGTGAGGCCGGCCATGCTGTTTGGTCTAGAGACAGCAGCAAGTCAGAGATGCCAGACTGAAATGGTTTGGACATGTGCAGAGGAGAGAGAGCGTACATAGTACAAAGGAGGATGCTGGATTTGGAACCACAATGAAAGAGGACGAGAGGAATAAAGTTTCCAATATGATCCTCTTAATATATATTCTGCTCTAGTTTTCCAAAGTCCATCTTGGGATTTTAGTAAAAATGAAATGAATAAAAGGCAGTAACTTGACTTTGTTAAACTGCTCCATAGACAAGATGTTCACACTGACACATGTTAGGAAAACTGTAAATCCATCAGTCATTCTAATGCAGAATAAATCATGAAGTTTGTCGGATGTTCTTGTTTGTAATTTTCATTTATTGATTTCTATTCCATCAATGTATTGATGAGCAGTGTTTGCTGCTTGTTTTTAAATTCGCGGGCTAACTTTCCATGTGGATTTGTGTGTGTACCGAGGTCTGGTGTGTTAGTGCACGTGTGTGTTAGTTCTGCCTGCAGCAATGCTGGGGGGCTTCCAGATAGACTTTTTTTTTTAGTTTGCATTGGGCTAAGGATCCGAGTGTGATCGTCAGCAGTGCCCTTCATGGAGCTGGGTTTATCCTTTCACCACAGCCGTTACCTCCAGCAATAACGTAGTTTGCATGCAAGTGACACTAAGTTTGAGGCATCATGGCTGGATTTGGTTGGAAATCAGGGATTAGGATAGTGCCACGTGGCTTCAAAGAAATCCTGGAATGAGAAAAAAAATACACAAACTCACTTGTGCATATATTTTGCTTTGTTTTCTTTGAGACATTTATTTGGAATAGTCGAAGTTTATTGGTGGATAGTAATAATTTTTCAATTATTTTCAGATTACGTTAAAACATGTAAAGGAATTCAAGTTATTTAATCATCAACAAACACAGAAATAAGTAATACATTTTTTTTAATATTTTTGAATCTTTATGAGCTGATAAATAAATAATGTATTGCATTAACTTTTAAAATGTGGAATTTAGTTTTGATATTACATTTATTAAAAAAAAAAAAAAGGCCATTTCTTTCATGTTTAATTGTTACTGCACAGTTTGTTTGTTTCGAATGCAAGTTTTTATCCAGTACGTCTTGCGTTTCTAGAATTTATGATACTTTATTACATACTGGCATTGATATAGTATATTATTAAAAGAAATGTTAACTTTTAACTGGGATTCAACTTTTTTAATAAGACTTCAAATCAAATTTCTATTTTTATTCCTTGGTTGAATTTGAATTACTTTTATCTCTAATTAAATCAATGTTTATTTTTACATCTTTTAAACAAAAAACTAATAGAAAGCGTTTTGCATGTTTCGGTTCATTTCATCTTCTGACCTGGTTATTCCTTAATGGGGTTGTGGGGGAGGCAGGAGCCTATCCCTGTTGATTACAGGCGACAGGCAGGGTACACCCCCGACAGGTCGCTAGTCTGTTACAGGGCCACACCCACAGACAACCATCCACTCACACACGCATCCCTAGGGTCAGATTCGTAGCGGTCATTTAGCCTTACAAGCATGTTTTTGGAGATTAGGAGAAAACCGGTGTTCCCGGTTGAAAACCCCAGCATACACGAGGAGAACATGCAAACTCCACACAGAAAGGCCAGTCTTTCAAGCCTCGTCTCGACGCCTGGACTTGAACCCCAACCTTTTTGCTGTGAGGCCATCTTGCTAAGCCTGGTTAGGCTCCAGTACACCCCATCAGGGAGTGGTTCAGAAGTCGAAACGAAAACATCCACTCGGCTCTGCTAACCCTGACTCACCTTTCATTGGTTTAGATGGCTTCCCAATGTGGTTTTGAATATTCTGATAATGATGTGTTCTCGTAGCAAAACAAACCTTGGAAAGTTGCACACAACCAGATTTATTTTAATGTGCTGCGATGCTGTTTGAATTCAACAAAAATACAACAATCGATCACTTTGATGGCTCTGCCTTCAAATCAGATGACTTAAACCTAATATAAATCAAAATAAATTAGAAGTCTGGAGGAGACAAAACACTGTAAAAACAAAAAAACCAATACTATTTTACCGGTTTACAATAAATGTCATTCACAACATTGTGCTTTACCTGAAAGATGTCACCACCAGGTCCAAAAATATGTCTGATGAATAGTTCGGATGTCTGTTAGAATGACTGCTGCAAACGGCCGGGCTGAGTGGAAGGTGGCATTTTTTTTCTGACGAAAGAATGATTGTCATCCTGCAGCAGCACCTGAGCTGACGATAGCAGCCGTCCAGCATGTAGAGGAAAACTGAATATGTCGGACTCATTTAGAAAACATTCTTTCCACCTATTCTGTGTCTGAATCATTGTATTTTATTATATCAACTTTTAGTTTAATTAGTTTTCAAGTACAGAAATTTTGTGTAAACTTTATGAATAAAAAACATTGTACACATTTATTTGAAAATGTGCGAAAATTTGATGTTAGTATGATTAAATTAGAAATTTGTCTTTTTTTTTTTATCAACTTAGTTTACTACCACTGAACAAATTGATGTTCTGATTTGTCTTCTGAACCGCTTATTCTTCAGTGGGGTCTCAGGCAGTGTTGGAGTCTGTCCCAGCTGATTTATAGTGAGAGGCAGGGTACACCCCAAACAGCACACTTGTCTGTTGCAGGGCTGCACACACAATCATTCCTAGGGGCAATTTTATAGCGGTCAATCAACCTAACATGCATGCTTTTAAAGGGTGGGAGGAAACCGGACTACCTGGAGAAAACCCACGCACACATGAGGAGAACATACAAACTCCACACAGAAAGGCTAATGTATTCAAGCCTCCCACCCAGGACTCGTATCCCAACCTTCCTGCTGTGAGGCCACTGTGCTAACCACTGCGTCACCATCCCACCGCCAAATTAATGTGCTATATCATTTTCAAACATGTAATTATCCTCTTGCGATCCAGATTACTATATTATGATGACCGGCCCATTTCTGGCCGTGGACCTTATGTTTGAAATCCATTAACTTTCAAAATATGGTTTTTGCACTATTAAAAGTTATTGACCCTGATCTGATACAAAATCCCTATTTTGTCTATACGGGCAAAACTGGGAGTCGTTCTAGTTGTGAAAAAAAAAGTTTCTGGTTATTAGAGGCATGCATCAGCGCTGGTTTCAAAATGTCACATGAAATATATTCAGAAGATAAAGTAGTTCTGCAGAACTGGTTGTTGCTTTTCAGAGCAAGTTGGGAGGAAACGAAGGACCTCACGTTGGAAAGAATCTGCCAGTTTGAGCTTTACACTAGCTGGTATCATCACAGGCTGCTCTGAAGCTCCAGGGGATCATGACTCATTTTAAGCTTGTTTTAGCATCACTTCATTCGACTCAGTATTCACATATACGCTTGGCATTTAAAGCCAGTGGAGCAACTTATTTAAATGAGTAAATGATTCATCTGAGGTACTCATGGCGGAGCAGTGGGAGTGAAAGCTAACACATGAGTCAGACAGGAAAATGGGAGACTTTGCTCTTCTCGCTACATTATGAACTTTAGTTGAGGGAAAGCATCACTAAATGTGACAGATGTGGCAGATAGAATAAATATCATGTTCCTAGACACAGGATTTTTTTTTATAGAAGTTGGAATTTATCAGAAGGGAAAAACCTGTTCATATGTAGTCAAATCATAAGGGATTGAATAACGAACATAGTAAAGATGTAAAACTAACATATTTGAAAGAAAAACTACTGATATTTAGTCACAAATACAAACATAAAATGCAAAGAATTTTTTCCCCCCTCTAAATAAACCTATGCTGTACTTCCAACAGGAATGACACAAAATCAATTGTGGGACAATAAATCTCAGCAAACTCCGGTCAAAAAGCCTCCAGGAGTAAGAGGAAAAATGAACATACAGAGCAGCATAGGAACACACCCTTGTATTAACAACTAATTGCTCTGGTAAAGTTCTGAAATTGATCGGAAAGAACTTTGCAGAAGTGTCTTTTCAGCAGAAAAGAAACCACAGCAGCAGTATTTAAAGTAGTTTCTAAAAGTAATACCGGCTTTTACTTTCTAATTTGATGATTACTATCAAAATGCTGCAACTCGAAATCCATCACCAGCTGGATGACTATTTCTGATCAATTGTGAAAACGTGAAAATGTCTCATAGTTATTTTAAACATTATATATTAATTGTTAAGTTTTGATATGAAAGTTCTCCAAACTTTTCTCAGGTCAGGAAAATTGGGCAGTTTAATAACTTACGGGAAGCGTTGTTGCAATTTAGGTGCATTTAGAATCAGAATCGCTTTTATTGCCATGGTCGATGAAGAAGATCAAAGACTAGGAATTTGCTGTGGTACTAGTGTGCAAAGTGCATTTATGGACCTTTTGAAGAATATAAAAAAAAAAAATCTTTTGTGAACAAAATGAACAAGTTCATTGCAGAAAAAAAATGAGTAAAAATTGAATTCTCGACAAATCAACCAACTTTGTCTCTGCACCACCTATGGGAATCTTCAAGAGTAGATATCTAGATACATAGTAATGTGTGGCAAAGACATGCACATGGACTGATTGATCAGGTTGAATTGTCTTTAAGAATGAATGTGCACATTACCATCTTTGTGACTCTGCAACAGACTGGTGAACTGTCCAGTGGGTACCCTGTCTCTGGCCGGCTTGCTAGCTGTTTTTAGCAGAGATGAATATGCTGAGGATCTCTCTGGGAGTGACCAGGATGGACAGGATTAGAAATGAGTACATCAGGGGAACAGCACATGTTAGAGGTTTTGGAGATAAAGTCAGAGAGGCCAGACTAGGATGGTTTGGACATGCACAGAGTAGAGAGTCAGAGAGAGAGTACATCGGCAGAAGGATTCTGGGTTTGGAACCACCAGGAAAGAGGCATGGAGGAAGACCAAAGAGGAGGTTTATGGATACAGTGAAGGAAGACATGAAAATAATTGGCGTGTCCGAAGAAGATGCAGCAGATAGGGTTAGATGGAAGAAACTGACTTGCTGCGGCGACCCCTGAAAGGAAATGCCAAAAGAAGAAATGTTCCAAATACTAACGTGTTGCTATTGTGTAACTTCTCTGAAACTTTGTCATATATGTCCTTATGTGTGTATAAAGTTTATATGTAATCCAAGTGATCATGATGTAGCTGTATTCAGGAGTGTCAGTCCTGTGTTCATTCTCAATCGAGGCTTTCTTTTACTATTTGCCTGAATACACTGTGTAAAAATGAGGACACTAAAGCAGAAGCTGTCTCTTATGATATCCACCACAACATCAGTAAGTCACTTTATGCTCTAGTTAAGGGATCTTATTAATCCTTTAATTAGGAAATTTGTGTGTCCGGTAGTGCTCCAAACAGCTTCTGAACAGCAAAGGGGTAGTGCAGTGTTTTGTAGGGTGCAGCGGGACATCCGCTTGGTGAAACAGAGGTGGAGCAGCCGTCTGGTAAAACAGCCGCTTGGTGGAACAGAGCTGAAACAGCCGTCAGGTGGCGGTTACACACAGCAGTTGGCTCTGCATGGGAAATTGTGGGTTACTAAGGCAACGATGTTTGAAAGCTCCTGTGGATCTTAACCTGACCATGACGTTAGCGTGTACAATAGAGCAGCTCTTAGACAGCAATAAAATGAGTTCTGTGTGTTTGTATGAATTAGACATGAGTCAACCCACTTAGAGTATTCAACATTTAATTACAAAATTGTTAAATTTGTCATTTTTGATCCATCCTCAAAGAATGGATCAAATGGGATTATTGTTGAAAGGATGGCACACAGTATAAATAATTTCTGTGATTGAATTGAATATACTTTATTAATCGCTAAAGGGCAATTTGAGTGCAGCAGTGCAAACACCTCGATTCCTCTTCGCCCCATCCACTGGCGTCCCAGTCCGGTCGCACTGTGTCCAACCTGGCAACTCAGAAGCTGGGGTCCGGAATAGGTCACAAAGCCTGGCCGCTGTGAAGAACACAAGATGAACACTACGCTTTTAATTTGTAATGCCACATGTGTCAGTGAGTGTCACACTGCGTGCTTCACACTCAAACCTTCAGTAGTGCTCAATCTCGATTGGCCAAATGTGTTAAAGCAGAGAAAACTTTGAAGGCATTAAAGATATGCCCCTGAGTTTATCAGCAGTGATGAAGAGCTAAAAATAATTGCTCAAGTTCTCCACTTTTTTCTTATATTTTTGTTATCAGTTTGAAATAAAAAAAAATCTAAAATATATATTGCAAAGATAAAACATAGAAGATCTCTTTCCCTGGCGAGATGGTAAACCAGCAGCATTACAACCATCTTACATGTAATATTTTTTATATTATATATTGCTGTGTATGAAAAAAATTCTATGAGAATTTTCTTTTGGCAATAAGCCAGATGATGACAAAATTCTACCTTCAGTCAAAGGAGCTAAACTCATCACTTGAAATGTAGGTCCTTTTTAGATCCCCATGTTTCTTTGTTGCTTCTCCCTCTTACCTAAATGAGTTTTAATTCCACGAGAGACACTATTAGACTGAGATTGGAAGCTTTTGTTATGAAATCCTCTTAAACTGAAGGAGCTGCCATAGAAAATTAAGGCCCTGACATCTTATGAATATGTTTTTAAAAAAATAAAGATCCTGTGACTGCAGTACCTTTCTTGATTTGTCTCAGCTACTGTGTTGGTCTCTCCTGCTTGGTTGGAAGACTTTCTTTATTTTAAGTGATACACATATCTTTTTAATACTTCAACTTGTTCGTTTCCGCTACAATTTGTGCCAGAAACATTTTTTTTATCTTGTTTTAAAAACCATAATGATACTTGACCGCTTGTGTCAAGATGTGGTTTTCCTCACAGTTTTTGTGTCGTATTTGATTCTTTTTTTGACTGTACTACATTGTAGTTTCTCATAATCACTGAGCTGTTCTTTCTGAAGCTCCATCACACTTCCACCTCTTTTATCTGTCAGTGCCCTCCACATATTTCACATCTCTGCCTGCATCCTTCCTGTCCTCCACCGTGCGCTGCTCTCCCTCATCCTCTTCAGCTCCTGTGTAATCTGTCCTCTTTAACCCTCTTCACCGTCTGTCTTTTATCCTTATTTTTCCTTCCCATCCCTGACTTGTCATTTTTCTTGCACTTTCAGCTCATACAACCACCCTTTTGTCCAAAGTCACTTCTTTTGCTTTTGCTTTTATTTCACACCCTCTTTCTCATTCATCTCTTTCTGGTTTTCATTATTTTCTATCTTTTTGGATCTTTTAAGCTGGTACTCATTAGATGTTGAAGGAGAAAATTGCTGCCATTGAGTTTAAATCGCTGATAACCCAGCGGTTGTTAGGTTTGCGACAGCTTGATCCCAGCATCAGTTTCCTTTTTGTCTTGTTTTGAATTAGAACATTTCCAGATTGGATCAAAACTGATTTTTTCCCTTTAAATTCAAATTTCTTGAGGAAACAAACTTAATTGGAAACATTCTAAGTTTCAAATTTTGGTTTTAATTGGGTTCTCAAGGGTTTGCTTATTTTTGGTTTTGTTTTTTTTTTTTAAGAAAGAATGAGAATGGTTGAGGGTGGCGTAGCAGCTGTGACCTCACAACAAGAAGATTGAAGCCTGTCCTTGCCAAGACTTGTGGCACTGGGTTTTTAAAGTTCTCTACATTTATGCATGGATTTCATGGCTTCCTTCCATAAATAAATTTGTTGATTGGTCACTGGGAAATTGCACCTAATAGTGAATATCGGCTTGTGTAGCATATGAAGAACTAGCGACTTGTTCAGGTTCTACACTTCCTTGCCTAATACAAACCGGAACAGGCTCTAGCAAACCCAATGTTGTTCCATATAATTCCATTAATGAGTATAATTTCACAAAATACTTTATTCCAGTTTCCTCCCAGTTTCCCTCCCTACATGTTTGGTTGATTGGCCACTAGGAAATTGCCCCAGGGCAAGAGTGTGTGCATGAATGGTTATCTGAGTGTGGCTCCGCAACTGACTGGTGACCTGTTTGGCTGCCCCTTGCCTGTAATCAGATGGGATGGGCTCCGGTACCTCCTCGACCCTGTTAAGAATAAACAGTTTAGAAGATGAATGAATAAAGATAACATGATAAAATCTATGAGTTTTTTTTTTTTAAAAAAACGTTTTTGTGATAGAGTGAAATCTTTGCATGAATTAAGAATGTTCAGTTTCAATGTGTGCCATAAATCGAAGCAAAACAAACTATTTAAAACTAATCTTCTCAATTGTGATGCCCTCACAAGACAGGTTGATTGCCTGACTAATCTTGTTCAAAATACCAGCTATTTGACTGAAATGGAGAACAGAAAATTATTTTATAAGATAACCCCAGCATGGCACAGAGGTTTGTGTGGTCTGTGTAACCAAAGTAGAACTTTGTTAACGTGATCGCTTTTTACATTTTTCGAAAAAAAAAGTGTGAACAATTAACAAATTTTTAATGCTAACAGTTATTCTAAAACTAGTTGCTAATTTTCAACATTTACCAACCCAGATTTTTCATTTCTAAATTAGATTTTTTTTTTTTTAATTATTATTTGCTCTATGCATAGAAAATAAGTAGAAAGCAAGTGAACAACTCGGTGGAATAAATTGAAAGGCAAGTTTTTTTTCTGTTGTGTGTTTCTTAGCAATTCAAACTGGAGGCAACATAGAAGTTATAAAAGTCTATTTATACATCCTCAATTTGTAGGAATGTGGTTAAAGAATAGATAATTCTCTTGACTGTATAACTGACGAAACAGAATAATGTGGTTTTCCAAAAAGTGGCAGAGTACGAAGGTTTTGGAGAAGCTCTGCAGACAAATTGGGAAAATAAGAAAAAGACTGCACAGCATTTTTATTTCATTCATTTTTGAGGTTTTATTTCTTTTCTAAATCATGGATTTGTTTTTTCTTTCCTCTTTTCTTTTAAACGTTTTTATTGAAACCACTTTCAATTACCTTGTGCACAAAATGTGCTTCTTACTTCTTCTTTTTTTAGAAAAAACCCACGTCGTGATGGCTACTGATACAATTTTAGTCATTTGTGTGCAGCTGATAAGCACTTAAATGATGACTTTTGTTTTCTATTTTTGTGGCTAACACCAGCAATCTTTTCTCTTTTTTGCTCTTCAGATTTCCATCTCTTAGCCTCCGTCCTTCTTGATCCATCCATTCAGTCGTTGCTTCCATCATCTACCTCTCCAGCATGTCACTGAAGGTCCAGACCAGTAATGTGACAAACAAGACTGACCCGAAATCTATCAACTCCAGAGTCTTTATCGGCAACCTGAACACGGCGGTTGTGAATAAGTCCGACGTGGAGAGCATTTTCTCCAAGTATGGCAGGGTTCTTGGGTGCTCTGTGCACAAAGGCTACGCCTTCGTCCAGTATGCCAGTGAAAGGCACGCGAGAGGGGCTGTGATTGGTGAGAATGGCCGGGTGTTGGCTGGACAAACACTGGGTGAGTTCATTTGAAACAACATGATTTAAACTATTGTTTAATATGTGATGAAAAAAAAAAGACATTTAACAATTTATTTACTAAAAAAAACCTTATGAAGTATATTCATCCTGGTTAGTTGGATTGTTGATGCGAAACAAGATCACTTTAAGACAAAAAGAAACAATTAGGAATGGCATATCAGCAGGGAATTCTTCACTGAGTAAACTTTAAATCTCTGGGAAGATTGTTTTGTCTGTCAGCTTGGCGCCCCAGAAAAGCTTTAAGAACCCCATTGTTGGTGAGCTAGTGGAAAACTCAACTGGTTTTTGTTCGATGCAGCGCTGAGAGCTCATTAGGCACATGGGAGAAAAAGAGCATGAGCAAATAGAATAAAAAGTCTGCGAGTGTTGCAAAGTTGCTGCTCCAAAACTGAGGTGCTAGCTCACTAATGACTCTTGTCATCAGTGACAATAATAGAATTTACATCCCGGTGAGCAACATCTGAGTGTGTTTAATGCCGGATTAGGAGAAAAAGATGCTTCTAAATGACATTTTTTGCTCAGTTGCTGCCTATTTGTATGAGTTAGTGTTCCATAAAAAGTCATTTTCTTTTTATGTATCATTAAATAGCTTAAATTTTCTCTCTGTCATGTTTACCTCCCTAAATAATTTCAGGCCTTATGCTTTGCCAAAATAAATCAAGACATTTGCATTTGCAGAATTGTGGGCGCTTTTTTTGCTATACCATAATCTTTGTGTTTTTTGTTTTCAAGCTGATATTAAAATGCAAGCTATTCATCCAAACATGGACCTTATCTAATTTCAATCATGTTAGATGACCACACCCACACAGCACAATACTTGTCTGACTTTCTGCAGCAAAGCTCAAAAACTGACTTTTCCATGTGGAGTTTGGATGTTATTCATTTCTGTGTGTATTTGTGTGGAATCTCTCCAGGTTCTTCAAATACTGCTTAATCCCTTAAAGCATGAATCAAATTTCTTCCTTGGAGTGCATGAATGTGTGGTTGTTTGTCACGGGGAAACGCACATAGTCTGACTGATGACATTGTGCAGGGTATATCCTATACCCCTGCTTACTATCTGAAACCCCAGGACCCCAGTGTCCCTGCAGTGAAAGAAATAGCTTTGGAAACATTTTTAAAAATTTTGGAAGTTTTTTTTGGAATCAAAAAAATAGAAACCGCTCTTCAACTAGTTGTCCTGATGGACGCATTCTTCCAATAGTTTAGGTTTTTTTTCTTCCGTTGTCTTCTGCTTATTCGGGGCCAGATCACGGAAGCAACAACCTCCAAAGGGAAATCTAGGCTTCTCTCACCCTGGCTGCAACCTCCAGCTGACCCGGTAGGATTCCGAGGTGTTATATGGCCAGCTGTGAGACATAGTCTCTGCAGCGGATCCTGGGCCTGCTTCTGGGTCTCCTTCTGGTGGGAAGCGAGGCGGTCGGGTCACAGTTGATGACCATGGGTGAGGGTAGGAACATAGATCTACTGGTAAATCGAGAGCATTGCTTTTCGACTCAGCTCTTTCTTCACCACAACGGACCAATGCAGCATTCCAGCAATTCCATTTACTTATAAATGTTGTAGTTGGTAAAAAAAGAAAGTTAAATAATCTGAAGTGCAATGCAAAAATTTAACAGAAACCGGTCTTTAATTATCTAATCTGTAATTGCATCTGACAAATTGTCAAAATTTATGCTTAAAAGGTTGTAAATTTGAAAACGTAGCTTCACTAATGACTTATATTTACAGTTTTGTCCAGTCAGGGGTCTCCACAGACACATCTAACCTCTATATACGTAGTTCCTGAAGCCTAGAATGGAGATATGCAAGTGACTTCCTGTGTGATGAGAATAGGCTGTAGTGCATTTTTGTCTGTTCTGCCTACAAAGAAAATGTCAAAACATTCTTTACATCAGTGTGGATGTGACATTTAGGTTTTTTTTTTGAGGTTAAAGCACTGTGATAATGTCAGCAGAGTGATGGACTGTGGACATGCTGCTAATGAGATCTTTTATAACAAAAAATTCCTTAATCCTGTAAAAGGAAAAAATCTTTTCAGACCCTTTGGACAGAGTTGTTGCCCCGGAAGAATCAATAAAGTATTTCTTGTGTTTTGATGTATCCGCTACAAATACCTGGATCCTGCAGGTAAAGTCAATGAGCCTCATGAGTGGGAGCTGCCCCGAGTGTGTGCGTGTGTGTGTGTGTGTGTGTGTGTTTGCCCCGTTTCCTTTTGTTCAGGAGGAAAAAAGGGTCAATAACTTTTAGTTCAATAAAAATGTAAGTGTGTGCGTTTGCGAACCAGTGCACTACTATTTAAAAACCAACATTCTTTGAGTTAAAGGGTCTTCATTATGCTACGCGAAATCCGAATTATCTTTACAGTTCTTATCAGGTTTCTAGGTATCATCGAACGTCTGGTTTAAAGAATTTCTCTGCCGATTCTTTTTATCATTATTATTTGTTATCTATGATATTTTGTCCTCAGAGTAGAATGGGTCAGGGACAGGGTCCTGCCCCAAGTGGAGAAGTTTAAGTATCTCAGGGTCTTGTTCACAAGTGGGGGAAGGATGAAGCGGGAGATCGACAGGCGGATTGGTGCGGCGTCAACAATAATTAGGACGCTGCATCGGTCCGGTAAAAAAAATGGTAAAGAAAAAGCTGAGCCGAAAAGCAAAGTCTCGATTTACAAGTCGATCTACGTTCCCACCTTCACCTTTGGTCACCAGCTGTGGGTGGTGACCGAAAGAATGAGATCGTGGATACAAGCAGCCAAAATGAGCTTCCTCAGCAGGATGGCTGGGTTCTCACTCAGAAATCAGGTGAGGAGCTCTGCCATCTGGGAGGAGCTCGGTGTGGAGCCACTCCTCCTCCAGGTCAAGAGAAGCCAGATGGGTCTGGTCAGGATGCCCCCCGAGAGCCTCGCTGGTAAGGTGTTTTGGGTACGTCCCACCTGGAGGAGACCAAGAGGCAGACCCTGGACCCGCTGGAGAGACTATGTCTCGCAGCTGGCTGGGGAATGACTCGGTATCCTTCCGGGTGAGCTGGAGGATGCAGCTGGGGTGAGAGACGCCTGGGCTTCCCATCTGAGGCTGTTGCCCCCACGACCCGGTCCTGGATAAGCGGAAGACGACAAAATGGATATTTATTTCTTTTTTAGTTTAAAGCTAGTTTAAACCAGTTTTCATTTAACACTGGTGTCCATGGTTGAACCGGAAAGCAAGATATACTAATAAACTGTTCTTAGACTTCCTCACCTCGTATCCACTGCATTGCAACACCCCAGGAACCATATACCGGACCACAAAAATAGATACTGAAATGTTAGTGTTTTAGTTTTACAGCTTGTACGGCTATTAACAAACCACCCACGAACAGAGAAACGAGTAACTCCATATATTCTGACCTTAAGATTGAAAAGCAAGAATAAGGACATTTTGTGTGTTGGAGGTTTGTTTTGAGCATTTCTGAGAGGATTTAAAAGACAGAATGGGTGTCTTCGTTACTGAACCCAACGCCATATATTGTTCCATATGTACCACTTCGTATCAACTCTTTTCTACCCTAAAAATAAACTTGACTGATAGGGTTGATTTCTCCATTGGATTTCACCTTCCTGTGTTCCCACGTATTTATTGAAAGGAAGGCAGATCAATTCTTGCGTCAATGTTTCTGTCACTATATTAAAGTTGTTTTTTTTTAAACCACTGAAAACACAAACTAGACATATTTCACTTCTGGTTGTCACAATAATCATGTTTCTAATGTAAGACATTTGCTTTTAGTACACTTATTTTAGAATGAAGCCAATGTTGATAATAGATATGGAGGCAGATTATGATAAAGCATAATGATATCCTCTCGAGAGGTACAGTATAGGCTTCAGTGGCGTCGTAGAACTTTGTGGGTTCACACATCTAAGACTTTAAAGTTGTTTTTTTCTCTGAAAGAAACTGGTCAAACTACTGAACCAAAGTTGATCCAAACATCCATAAACCTCTTTCCTTACATCAGGCTGTCTCATCAGATCTCATGGTTCCTGCCTCTCATCAACAGCAGGAAACCATCGGTCAGGTCCTGCTGGTGTGTTTATTGCACATCCCAGATTACTTTATGGATGTTGATTCTTACGCATCCAGAGTTCTGGAAATACAGAAGGAAAATTGTAGTGACGCTAATCCTAATCCAGGAAGTAGTAGATAGATCAGTCTGCTCTTGAATGCCACAGAATTCACTTTATTCACTGTACTGGAAGGATTGTAGATGGAATTGGTTACTATGAGGGTTCACAACATTTCTAGGTGGCTCAAACAACTGATTCACTTGAAAGAAGACTTGAGGAATTAGCTAGACTGTCCAGGTTGACGGGAAAATGTTTTAGTTTTCTTAAACTTTAATTTCTCTATGTCTACGACTCGAGGGATGCATTTAACATTTGGCCTGTGGGAAAAAAAAAAATACCATGTCATAGATATTCACTGATTATTTTCTTTTTACATTTGCTGATTTTCTTTTCAAACTGTATTACTGTAAAGTTACTGAACAGTTTAGATTGAATTGTTGTATTGTGTTGGAAAAATAATGTACTTAGATTAGTGTTATCTTTCAGCCGAATTTGCTCAAGTCCATGTATTCGCATGGCAAAATGTCAGAATGTGTTCTTGGTCAGGCAACCAGAGAGACCTGGCCGGAAGGGGATAGTATGATCCGACAGGAAAGTCCGGGTTGATTGCCCTTAAATAGATGGCAGGGTCCACAGATGTGTGGCATCAGGACTCAATCTCAGGTGTCCCTAATCAGGGTGATGAAGAACAACCAAGACTCCCTCTGGCGGCAGGAGATGGGATCATGAAAAAAAAAGCATTGTTAATGCCTCCTCACCCATCAGTGCATACACGGCGCTGCACCTGTTTATCTTCAAGAACTCCTAACCTTCCACACCACTGTCCGAGACCTGCGCTCCTCGTCCTTCTCCTACTGCTTGCACCAACCAAGGACCAAACTCTCCACTATGGGGGACAGGGCCTTCCAGGCAGCTGCTCCACGGCTCTGGAACGCTCTTCCTGAGAGCTTGAGGGCTCCACAGAGCGTTGAAGTTTTTAAGAAAAGACTGAAGACATTTTTATTTCTAAAGGCTTTTCAGCAAAGTTTTTAGTGTTGTTTTTTTGTGTTGTGGCTTTATTTAATTTTGCTGTTTGTTGTTCCTTTTGGTCATTGTAGCACTTTGTGATCTCCACTGGAGATATAAAGTGCGTTACAAATAAAATGTATTAATATCATTATTATTATTTTGCAATCTTCTGCCAAAGTACGCATAAACTATTGTATTAGTCTCTGAAAAGCTGGAGTGTCTCTAATCCCTCCTGTAGCAGCGGTTGCAAAAGATATGGTGATGTACTACAAAGTAACATCACAATTGGCTCAGCCAGTAACCAAAGTGTCAAACATAATCAGACCATCAGGCGCAGAATACAGTATAACTCTCCTTTCCTCAGCTGTCAGTTTGCTAAATTCTTCAGCATGCTTTTATGTGAAATTGCAGTTGAGAGAACCTGAACTGCTGTTGATTTTCTTTTCTTGATCTCCGCCATGTTGAAGAAAATTCATTATTTAAAGTCAGGTTTCTTCTCCAATCTAAAGTTTATGCAGATTATTTTAAGAACATGACAATTACAGTCTGCATCTGATTGTTCCAATGAGAGTTGTGTTGGACTGCCTTACACAGTCAGGATAATTTTAGTCCTCTCTGGGCCTTTATGAGTGTCAGATTGACCTGATGTGATGATACATAGAAAAACCTTCCTGGGTGGAAAAAATAAGACATTTGTAATCGGCACAACACCACCGCCTAGTGGAACTAAGGAGTAAACACACTTAATGGCTTGTCAAACCTCAACTTATCTTTTTTATTCTAAACTGGATCTACTGTTTGTATTGATTTGATTTTCTTTTCATTTTACTTCTAATTTTCTTATGATGTATTTTAAAGAAAAACATATTTTTTTCATTCTTTTCTTTCAGATATCAACATGGCAGGAGAACCAAGACCAAGCAGAGCAAAAGGCCTGAAGAGATCCGCCTCATCGCTGTATGGGTATAAAAAAAAAGCATTTAGTGAAATGATTTCTAACGTAAAAGGCAGCAAAAAGTCTGACACATCAGTTTTTTTGTAGGAGCAGAGGTTTTAAATTTATTCGAAGAAGACTGTGATTACAATTTCAAAAACTTGCATTGAGAGATGAGAATCAGATTAGATCTATTAAAGATATCAAACATTATTGAGATGATTTTAACTCTGACCTTCATTTGGAGTTTTTAAATCCAATTTTTAAAAAATATCTCCATCCTTTACATAATTTTTTTACATTCAGTTTATTTTCTAATCAATTTTATAACAAACTGCTTCTTCATGTCTGACTTTTGTTGACTTTACGTAAAAATCACCTTTTGAAGGATTAGTAAAACTATTGTCTTATATTCAAAGAATTTTTTGGTGAGACCGGCCATGCTGTTTGGTTTAGAGACAGTGGCACTGAGGAAAAGACAAGAAAAAAAGTTGGAAGTAGCAGAGATTGAGATGCTGAGGATCTCTCTGGGAGTGACCAGGATGGACAGGATTAGAAATGAGTACATCAGAGGAACAGCACATGTTAGAGGTTTTGGAGATAAAGTCAGAGAAGCCAGACTGTAGGTGGTTTGGACATGTGCAGAGGAGAGAGAGTGCATCGGCAGAAGTATACTGCCATGAATTCTTCTCAAACATTTTACTAATTAATTGTATGGGGATTATCACTTTTTTATTGTCAGGGGTTTGGCTCAAGACCCCGACAAAACAGAAGACGAGGAAGGCAGGCGGACGGTTTAACGCCTTTTATTAACAATAATAATACATTAAACCCTGATAAAACGGAGCAGCGACTGGAGCATGGGAGATCCAGGCAACAGCCAGCAGGAAGAAGACAGAGCTGCTCCCAATCAATCCACTATGCGGCAACAGACTCCCTGGAACTATGTGGCAATGGACTCCCAGGAACTATATGGCAACGGAGCAACAGTCTCCTGCACACAGGAGAGAGAGAGAGACAGACAGCAGCAGGAAAAGGCCCAGGGCCCTCACATTTATTATTGTTTGATGTGTCCCTACATGAGCTGCAATTACTTCCTCTTTTCGATTTTTATTTTGGACTTGTCCTGAGGTGGTGAAGATGTGGGACCCAGAAGCATAATTATTTTCAACCAGTTTATTGCTGTGAGTCAGGGTTAGGAATGAGGGGTAGAAATGTGCAGCCTGGATGGCAACGTGAGGGGCACCATCGTGGCTGCAGCAGGAACGCAGAACAGCGGATGATTAGACAACCCAGTGATAGATACCAGGGGATCAATAACTAGGGCAAAGATGAGACACAAGTGCAGACATCAGGGACAGACAATTGGGACCAGGTCCCAACTATGAACTGTGGCACAGGGCAGGATTAGAATGGTGGAATGTTCTTGAAGAGAGGAGGATCCTGACAGGACTCCAGTTTAAAGTTAACATAACATCTAAAATCTTATTTTAGGATCAACTTATCAACTGTACTTAACTAACATATTTTGTGTAGTCACTGTATTATGTTGTGCGTGTTTTCCAGGGGGTACGAGTTTGACTACGATTACTACAGAGAAGACTTCTATGACAGGTAAGAGGGAAGAAATGAAGCCTGCGGAGTTGCACTTATAGTAGGAACATACATATGGTCTCTTGTTTTATACGGAAACTGGAGGGCTCAGAGAAAACACTGTGAGAACATGCAAATTCCACATAAATCGGCCAGCTATTTAAGCCACACCCCATCCAAGGCTCAATCCTCAAGCTTGTGGCTATGAAGCATCAAGGCTAACCACCAAGCCACCAAGCAGCTGCACATACTGTACATACACGTATTATTTGACAAAATTCTGCCAAACTTTGACTAATTCAACATCATAAGCTTGCTTTCATCTTTGGTTCTTTTTTTGTGGGTGAGAGTCATAAAAAACAGAAATTAGTCGTTCAGGAAGTGATGAGGCACATCTTTGAAATCATCATCCATTTAAAGTAAAAACCCGTGACTGATTCACTCTGGTTGCAGCTAAAATCAGATCAAGAGAACAGATGAATGAGTTATTTGAGAGGAATAGAAGTGCATCTTTGAAGTTGATTGAAGCAGAGATGGAGGAAAATCATTAGCAGGTTGAAACACGTCCTCTAAATGTACTGTCAGGTAAATAATAATAAAAAAAGGACATCTTTCTGTTCAAATGAGGAGAACAAACAACCTAATGTTGAATGAAAATAGAGATAGAAAGTAAAACTCTAAGCTGTCTTTCTGTGGTTTCAGTTGTGCTTACAAATACAAAATTTAGTAAAATATTTTTTTAAAAAGAATATGCATCAAACTACAAGCTCACAGAAGATGGTTTCAGTGTTTCTAAGTTATCTTTGTCATGAAGTGGTGTGCAGGTGCAATGAGGAGGACCCAAATGCCGGACAGAAAACATGGTTTATTTGAATTTGGCAGTCCATTAATACTGTGAAAAGAAAAACAAAATTTCAGTGGCATGGCAAAAGGTTATCGTCAGAATGTGTTCTTAGTCAGAACCCCAGGAAGACCTGGCTGGAAGGGATGGTATGACCCAGCGGGGAAATCCAGGGTGATTGCCATTAAGTAGAAGGCAAGAGCCACAGATGTGTGGCATCAGGAATCAATCTCAGGTGTCCCCAATCAGGGTGATGAGGAACATCCAGGGCTCTCTGTGGCAGCAGGAGTGGGGATCATGACAATCTTCTAACAAAGTCCAATTATTTACAAAAATTACAAAAATTTGTGTATTTAACTGGTCCACAATATAGTTTTAAAAAAGCAGCTCAGATAAATGACTGGAATAATTTACTGTGATTCTTATTTTATCCACTTTGCTTTGGTAAGGTTTCTCTAAACTTGTTGTATTCAAGGCCACTATTCATTAGTACCCACAGTCAAGGAGACACAACTTCATTTTAATGTCGTAATCACTTCAAAATAACCAAGAACCTACTTTCCCAAACTCCATTAAAACAACTATGAATCACCTTGTCAAACCTCATCTTATCTTTTCTATTCTAAACTGGATCTACTGTTTGTATTGATTTGATTTTCTTCAAAGGAAAACAATGGAGCCTGAAAAACCCCGTCATCTGACAAGTTAAATCAGTACTCAACGTTAATACTAGGAAGAAAAAATATGAGAATTCTGATCAGAAAAAATCCGTAAGGAGTAAAAAACAAAAATAAAGAAAACATTTGTTGTTGACCAGATGGTTCTGACAGGCCCTCAATCTTCATCTAATGCTGGGTCAGAGTGACCTCTGAATTTTCTCCTGTGTGTGGTTACTCCATCAAGCCAATCAAAACCAGAAACCAGAGAAACATCTTTGTGTTGTAATGTCTTCGAGAAGGCCTTCACTCTCTCTCTGCTTTGGGGGTTTTGTGTTTAACACCTTGTCATTGGCTTGCAGCGTGTGAAATTTTGACCACTGTACGCCCGTGTACTCGCTGTCAGCAAGACCTATCTGGCCGTTTATCTCTGGCCAGTGGCTTTTCTATCAATTTCATAAGTTTTGATAATAAAGTTATGATAATAAAACTTTCTGACATGTCAAATGTAGGAAAAAGAGGAGTTGATAGATGGACGGTTGTAGAAATATTTAGCGTAAGACACGTTCGACTAATCAGGGTTACAACCTGAAAAGAAAACAAAGAGAAAGAAGTGCAGGATTCCTGCTTTAAAGCAGAAGAGTAGAGACAGAGACAGAGTGTCATCATGCCAAAGATCACATAAATCTTCAAATGAAGTTTTCTGAAATCCTCCATTCTCTGATATGTTTGAAATCAGAGTAGTTGCAACCATTTTTTGTAACGATTGGCTGCACAACCCAGCCAAAATATATGGATTATTACCTGTACTTAATTCACAAGTTTTTGGTCGTATTTTGTCAAGTTTCTTTACCCCCAATCCCAACACTGTCAAGTCCATGCAACTGCTCAGTAATTACTGTATCGTTTTCCACTTATCTGTGTTTGGATCATGAGGGCAACCATCTCAGTGAGAAAGCCCAGTCTTCCCTCACCTCAGCCACATCTCATGGTTCCGGCTATTATGGTAGTCCTCTCAAGCAGTTCCTGGTTCAAGCTCCCTCCTCTCCGATTGGTGGTGAATTTCAGGAACACCATCCTAACTAGAATGCCGAAACACCCCAGCTAAATCATCTTAACGTAGTAGAGCACTAGCGCTTCTCCAAGTCGCTCCCGGATGACAGACTTCCTCACCCTATCCATGATTGAGACACTATCCAAACTTTTTTTTATTAAAGATCTCGTCCATTCTGTGAGAGTAGAAACACGGATCTACAGGTCAATCAAAACCATCCCGACCCATGGACCAAAATTTTTTCAAAGCCATGAAACGATAAATGTTAAATGAGAGATCAATCGAAAAATTAAACCTTGTTTTTATGGTCAATTTATGTTGTCATCAGGAAACTGGGACGAGAGTGAAAAAATATGTTGGATATATTTTTTCTGGTTATGTTTCAGATTGATCATATTTGGGCAAACACTATTGTTTTTTATTTTCTATTTCTCAAATCTTTTTTTTGCCTCTTATTCCTGTACTCATGCCTAAAATCCTTCCTTTATATGCCTCTTTATTTTTTGTGTCCTTCCATCCCTCCTTCCTTGCACTGATGTCCAATTACTTTCCCCTTTTCTTCCTGTTTTTGGATTTACCTCACACCTTCCTTTCCAAATGTCTTCCTCTTTTCCTTCTTCTCCATCCTAACCCTCTTTACTCTCAGGTTGTTTGAGTATCGTGGTCGAGTCTCTCCTGTCCCACGCGTAGTGCCAGTCAAACGGCCTCGGGTGGCGGTACCTCTCGTCCGGCGCGTGAAATCACTACCTGTCAAACTGCTAGCACGTAATGCCTCTGTCCTACCCACCAATGGCAACAAACAGAGATGTGAGTTCCTTTCCCCATCACCTTGAACATTGCTGGTTCTCCTTTCCTGTTATTCACTGTTAGTAGATTATTTGCCACTCATCCCACCCTCCAGACCTGATGCCACCCTTTCCACTTACCTCGCATGTCTTTTGCTGCCATAACTGACAATGAAGCATACAGACATCGCTGTGCCATTGTCACTTCAGCTTTGAATCTTACTTATTACTAATTCATTTGCAACTGTGTCATCAATGTGGATCAGAGGAGGAATATGAGTGCTTCAGCAGATCGTTAGAACCCTCTACAGCTGCTGGTTTGTCAATTTGAGTTTTTGAATTCTAGTTTTCAAAAATGCCTTTTCAAACGACTTTAAAAGAATCTTTAAAGTAAATGGGAAATGTTTTTCTGTGGTTCTCATTTTAAAAGGTAAAGAAGAACCGGCATTTCTACCTTATTCATGTTGCACTACATAGTTACCAAGCATGTTGTAGGAATTTATACAAACCTTAAGTACTAGTTTGAAACTAGAATAGGGGTACGCTCTTTGACAAGTTGAGCTTTTACCTCTGAAACAAAGTCTTCAGAATTTGTACACAGTTACCTTTCACACAGTATTTCATTCTCATTAAAGTAAAAATCTCATGCGCGTCGCTATCTCGGAGTGCTTTTTTTGGATTCTTGGAATCAAATGAACAGTTGTGATATTTTGATTTCCGACTGAACCCCGTTGCAAGAACATCCACTGCAAAAGCATGCTCAGCATTATTTAACTAAAAGACATTTTGTAGCAATATGTAATGAAAAAATATCTCTCCACTGCAGAAAAGCATGCAATGGTTGGTAAAAAAAAAAAAAAAATTGGTATCATCGAAATGTTAAAGGTTTTGTGCTTGATTCAGAGCCAACATACATAGCTCGTGTAAGTGAAGAGGCAATGATGAGGTTTCTGCCAGACAACTACATCGAATTAAGAAAGCAGTTGCTAAAAAATCATTGCAGAGTATTCAGCTAACAATTTTACATTGTGACAATGTTACCACGATGTTCCACCAAAGTTGCGATGACGTTGCTGTACAAATATCCTTACAATGTCCATTTGTAGATTCCACACAACATCATTTAGATGTTCTGGTGACGTTGTTACGTTTGTTCAAGCTACATTAAATTATTAAAATGAATTATCTTCAAAGCTTTATTCATTCAGTTTTTGTATAAATATAGACAAACATAAAAAGCTAATGTCCAGTATCTTGTCAGTACGAACTGTGAAACAAGTCAGACCACTCGAGAGTCATAAAAATAGAAAGTCTTGGAATGAAGAAAATATCTGACTCTCAACAAACATAACCATAACAGTTATGAACAAAAGTTCGGAATAAAAATTACAAAACAAAAGGAGCAAAACGAACATGTAGACCTTAGGTCTCAGTTAAATATAATAAGACTTGTTCCCATAGAAATTCTTTTATCAAGAAATTGCACAAAAATTTGTTGAAACGTCAAAGTCCTTCTTAATCCTGGTCACAGATGTCCTCTGTCGGTTCAGTAGTCTTTGATTTGTTTTTTCTTCCTGAAAGATAAGAAAATGCCAGATATAAAAAAATGTCCAGATTCTAAAAACAGTGACTGTTTTTGTTGTATCAAAATAAAGCCATTTACAAGGAAACTGTTCAGATAGTTAACGGGGAAAGTATTTTTCTAAGTATAATTGGAAGAAAATTTTCAATAAATGAGGGAAATTAGTTTGAAAAAGCAGCTCAAATTCTGTTTTTTGACTCCTCGGCTCCAACTTTTGATGTTTGAAATGTATAGTGTACAACATCACCTTATAGGTAGATTGTATGGAATTTTGAAATTTGTAAAAGTGCATGTCTACATTTCTATTGATGGTGTTATTAATCAGATCATGAGCATTTGTCTTTGTCTGACTTCACCAGCATTACGAGGCACAGAGCTCCAGGCGATCAAGTCAGAGCTCACTCAGATTAAAACCAACATTGAGGCTTTGCTGAGCAGACTGGAACAAATCACAGAAGACCCACATATCGCCACCACAGGTGAAACACACACAATATCCATTTCATAAATGCAATAGAACATGATTGTCTTTTATTCGTATTTTCTTTTTGTTTTTTGAAAAGCCCTCTTAATGATCAGATCACATAGCTTGACGTTCTTTGAATTAATTGTTGTTTTGCTGTTGGTTGTTGATGTATTTTTTACATTTTGAAAAGTAAAACATGAGTACAACTCTTAACAAATGTTGTCATCAACATTCATTCAATCATTCTTTTTGGCTTAATCGGGACATGAGGGATCCATGGGAAGCCCAAGACTGTCTTTGCATCCTTTTTCTAGCATTTTGCAGAAGTATCCCAAGGTGTTTAGGTGTTGAGTGGAAATAAAATCCCTCTAGTGTGTTATAAGGTTTTCCTCCCTGTGTTACATTTTAAGAATACCTCACTAATGAGGTGTTCAAGGGGCAAGTGCTTGTCCAAAATGCTTCTGATCCAGCAATCAAATGCAGGTGTACAAATATCAAGTTATAAAGTATTTACAAGTTTAATTGTACAACAAGAAAAGCTCAGTAACCTCACCTCTTAATCAAAATCTTGAGATAAAATTGCCAGGTGAAGAGGCCAACATTTCACAGCTTGCTATTTTTTTCAATAAAGTTGTGAGAGCACTGTTTTAGGTTGGGTTTTTTTATTCAGCAACTAGGAGATTATCTTCATTGTTTTATTTTGTGTTTCTGCTTTATTTTTGTGGTCACATAGACTTGATTAAAGCGGAAGAGTGTCAGAGTGAAGAAGCGTGGCTGGACGGTGAGGAGTCTTGCTCGGACCTAGAAGACGAGGAGGAGCAGAGACAGAACGGTGAAGTGGAGGAGGAGGATGAGGAAAATGAAGAAGAAGAAGGAGAACACAGACTGGACGATGGTCAAAACCACATGGTGTGTTTCCAACTCAGGTCGAAATGCTCCTCTTAAACTAATTTAGCGATTGCCATTGACTGTAGAAAAGGTGGACCTTGTGAATGTGATTTCACTCATAAAATTTGACTCTTTGCAAATGAAGCTAAACAGAGGATGAAACCAATCAAAACTAATCAACCGCCGACCCCAGTAACGTGTCCAAAAGAATCAAGGCCCTCTCAGTCATGAGATGTTTGCTGAATGTGCCAATGATACTTCGGTCGATCTGACAGTCTATTCACAGCAGTAGATCAAGTGGAGCAAAATCTAATAATTATTGGAAAGAACTGCTGGAAGACATTTAGAAACGATCAATTTTAAAGGAAAACATCTGGAAAACTGTTATTTTCTTTTATGACCTGAAAATTGTTTGCATCTGTGTGTCTGAAAACTACTGAAAAGATCAAGCTGCAGAAAATAAAAAGGCTTCAAAGTTTTGAAAATTGGAGAAATGGACACCCATAGGCTGTGTTTGCTTTGGCTCTAAAAACCTCTGTCTGCTAATCAATGTTGCATGTACTTTTCATCAGGATCTTGTTTCTTGAGCCATTGTGTAGTGTTCCCTAAAATATTTTGTTTGGATTTCTGAAAATGATGTTTTCTGATCTTTGAAGCATTTTGTTCTGTTTCTAAATAGTCCAAAAGTTCAGACTTCACTCTTAAGCCCTGCTCACATAAAAGCGATTGGTCGATAATGCGATAAGTTTGAAACAATTGGCAAACAGCTCGAGCGTCCATCTCACTCGTCATGCGTTGTTCGCCTTAATTTTTGGCCTTTTGTGACAAATTGTATCATCGCTCTAACTTAAAATTTTACAACTGTCGCTAGGATTTTCTGAAATTTACTCTGAGTCAGAAAAGTCGTGAGATTGTCGATTGATTACCGGCAGATAAACACTAGACAAACGATCAGCCATTGGTTGAATTAATAACAGGTAAGTGGTGGCATTTATCAGACGATCATCGTGCAAGAATCTGTGATGATCCAGAGTAAATATGCCTTTAATCGACTGATTTTGAGTGTTCAGAGACACGTCATCGTCTAGTCAGCAACATATCTCTTATCACCTGGCAATGAATTGCAGATGAGTGTGATAGTTGCATGATTGTCTCTCGACAATCGACATAATTTTAAGTGCTTATAAAACGTAGCTGCATGCATGAAAATCCAAATTCTTCTGTGTATGGATATGCTGTGCTGTGAAGTTCAGGATGCCACCAAGAAGCCTTCCTGGCGCATTGCATCTTCACCCTGCCCACCACTGTTTTTTTCACGCATTTTCTTCTCTGTGTAATCTTGTTTGACTGTGTAGTCTTGAGAAAGTGAGGTGAACTTATGTACAACTTGCAAAGTAACCACTATTTATACTAAAGACGCGAACATTCCCATCGCATACGCATAGGTCAGGGGTGTCAAACTCCAGTCCTCGAGGGCCGGTGTCCTGAAAATTTCCATGTGTTCCTGGTTCAATACAGCTGATGCACATAAAGTGAAATCAACAGCCAATAAAATTTGGCACAACTTTAACCTGGATCAGGTGTGTAGATGCAAGATCACATAGAAAACCTGCAGATCCCGGGACAAAGAAAACCTCCAGCAACTGAGTCTGACACCTCTGACATAGGTGATAAGTTGCCAATGTGTCGGCATTATGTTTGCAAAGAATCGCCTAACGGTCTGAGAGAGCCTTTGATTGAGCGCTTTACCGTCAATTGTCACGATACAGACAAGACAGCATTATTTGATGTTCTCCCGACATGCAATCGATTTAGATCATTTCATCTCCCAATTCAAACCCCCACATGACGCCAACAAGTGGCTTTAATGTGAGCAATACCTATTCTCTGGAGTGTGTTTGTGAAAATACTTCTTTTACTAATAAAAATATTCTCAAGTAAAATAAAATGTACTTTTAGGCATGTTTTGGCTAATGTTTAAGAAGTTTGCCTCTAATTTGTTTTTTTGTTTTTTACACACACGCTTGCATGATGGATATTTCTGTTTATCATTTGTTTGGATCTGATCTTTCAGACATTGTCCAGACACAATGATGGAGAGGTGGTGAAATAAACCTCACATCATGTTCAGACATTTATCCTTTTACATCTGTGTTCATGAAGGTATTTCAGAAAAGTCTTGGGTTGTACTGCCAACACTAATGATGACTTTTGATTTGTTATTTGTTCTTCTGCTCAGGAGAACAGCTGCCTATCATCATCTATCATCATGGATTCCATTCATCCATGAGAGGTGAGTTTCTCCTTATGAAAACTGAAAATGTAGTTGCAAAATATTTGTGTCTGGACAAGTAAAACTAGAAGTTTTGAGAAGGTAAATGAGGATAGAATTGGTCGGTCTGATTTTTGATCATTGGCTCCTCGTTAGATTAATCTTGTGATGTATAGCCAGACCTAATGAAGCTGCTATGACGTGACGTTTATTCGTTCATCTTCTGAACCGCTTATTCCTGTTCAAGTTGCGAGGTGTGCCAGAACCTATGCAATGAAGTCAATTTCATTTATTAAATGTCTTTAAAAATAGATGTTGGCAGATCTTCTGAGCCGGGGATTTGATTATCCAGGAGATCTAAGCTACAATTCTCTAAAGGAGAACATTACAAATAAATCATTTTGTCTTTGTTTGAAACTCTCTCACACGATGAGGGGATTAAAATATAAATGCTCACGTAAACTCAATTTGTCTTGTGGTAAAGATTTTTTCATTTTCAAATATTTTGTTGGATAAAGTTACTTTTTGTACTTCCACTTGTAACTTGGTGTGAAATTGAAACCTACAAAGAATATTTTAGGCAGTACACTCTATTTTGGCTGCACTCTTTTTCTTTTTTACCTGTGCTAAAACAAGAAGTTTCTGCTCCAACAACAAAATCCAAATAGATTAAAGTGATACGTTTCACCCACAGAAACCTTGTAAAACCTGAGATTTTGAAATCAGTCAGATTTAATTGGAGAATATGAGAAAAATGTGAACAATATGTGGAAATGATCTGTTCCTGAGGAGAAGAGGAAATTTGCAATTTGTGCAGGCTCAGGGCAAAAAGTTATGAAAATAAAACACTGTCACGCACACACTCACACAATTATAACTGACCAGATTTGCCTACAATCCTTTCTATGCCTCAGCAAATATGCAATAGACAAATAACTATGTACGGCTGTTTGGGTCTGCAGTGGGTTCGACTTCTCAACTTTCATTTTTACAATTCCCCATCCCACCTGTCCTGGCCTCATCGGGATTTAAAAAGAGATTGTGTCTTTGTAATTTATTTGTGGAAATGTTTGTTTTATATTTATTTGAGTATACTTCCAGAATTCTTTCAATATGTCTTTAAAAACACAATTTGTTACCAAGTAAAAGCAAAACATATTTTGTTCTCCGTGCTTTTGTCTTAATATTTCACTTTTAGTCTTGTCTATAAAATGTGATTTAAACTGAGCTCCAGCTGATTCAATGCACAAATAAAATCCCCCTGATGTCTGAGACAACTGTAGGAAAGAACGATGTGTTCTATACAAAAAAGAAAAAAAGTTTAAACCTTTTCAACATTGGTTGTTAGTGATAAATAAGTTTTACAATGACGTTAGTTTTAGAGTTTGATTTCTCCCAAATAAGAAAAATAGACAAAACTTTTGTTTTCTTGTGGACTCTGCTAATAAAAAATAATAAGATGTTCCAATACATCATGAAATATTGTGATGGTGATAACTGTGTTGCAATTAAATATTCAGTCTTCTTCACGTAAAATTTAAATGAAGTTTAAATTTCTGTTCCGTTGTCTTCTGCTTATCCGGGGCCGGGTCGCGTGGCCCACAGCCTCAGACAGGAAGCCTAGGCTTCTCTCACCCCAGCTGCATCCTCCAGCTCACCCAAAAAGGATCCCAAGTCGTTCCCTGTCCAGCTGGGAGACATAGTCTCAGCAGCAGGTCTGGGGTGTGTCTCCTCCCGGTGGGACGTGCCCGAAACACCTAACCAGCAAGATGCTCGAGGGGCATCCTGACCAGATGCCCGAACCACCCCATCTGGCTTCTCTCGACCTGGAGGAGGAGCGGCTCGACACCAAGCTCCTCTCGGATGGCTGAGCAATCTCAGAGATCTCCGGACCTCTGAGTGAGAGCCCAGCCACCCTGCGGAGGAAGCTCATTTCGGCTGCTTGTATCCACGACCTCATTCTTTCGGTCACCACCCACAGCTGAGGTGACCTATAGCACCACCCCTAGCTGGGTGGCTGTGGCACCACCCAAAGCTGTGACCTATTCTTTCTGTGGGTGGTGATCAAAAGAATGAAATTTAAATTTAAATGATTAAATTAAATTTAAAATTCAAATGAAAAACAATTTACATGAAGTTTTTTTTTTCTTTAAATGACAATAAATAATGAGTCACATTTTATGAAGTCAAAAGTTTGATTGATTTTGACAGTTTTTAGTCAACATCCTCTTTTTTTCCAAGAATATTCCCAAACAATATGAATTCTGTATGTTGATAGGACACAAACTCAAAACTCCACCCTCCTCAAATTTGATCTGCTTTTGATTTATTTATGTCTGTATTTTTGTTTTTTTCCAAGTTTAAATAAAGGGATTTCAAGGTTTTATCCTCAGGTATTTAGAGTATGACGAACGTAGCCTTTACTTCCCAGAATTTCCCCATATGACCCATTCAGGGAGGAAATTTACTTTGCTAAATCCCTATCAAACTCAATGCCTGCTCACTTTTGTTCCAACAGAGGTTCTGAAAACAGCTTGTGAAATAGTTTGGAGATACAGGAGAAACTGAAAAATGGAAAATCTTTGCATAAGCCATACATTGGGATGCCCCATCGGTTTAAAATTCTTTGAGTTTTAACCTCATCTGAAAAAATAAACTGGTTTGCAGGCATTTTTATGGATCTCACTAGACCATCAACCAAAAAGGTATCATTAAGTCCCAAAAGACATCACTTGAGTAAATCTATTTTATGAAAGGCATCAAAAGTACCTTTTTGTTATGAATGAATCATAAACCACATCATTTCAATAACTACATGTTTTTGTCTTTTCCTCCAATCTGAAGCAATATCCTTGCAAATTTTTAGGACTCCTCCAGGAGTGTAAATTCAGACACAAGCTCGTAAATTGCCTTTTTAACTCCTACAGGGTGAAAAATGTCTGAAAACAATAGACTTGTTGAAGGCGGAGCTGTTGTTCAATGATGAAGAAAAATTAGAGTAGATGATAGATGGGTGAATTGGTTCTCGTGTCAGAGGTAATGAGGGTTATCCATCAGCCCGCTGTGAGGCGGGCATTGAGCTTCTGAAAACTTGCAGTTTAAGAGTTTCAGGTCACTTAAAGACTAACAGTAATAACGTAAAGGTCATAAATTCTAAGGAAAGCTTGCACGCATCGTGCAAATCTTGTTACACAACATATCCCATTCTTTCTAACAAGCAACATATGACATTCTTTCTGAAAAAAAAAACTCACATTGAAACAGTTGGATGTTGTTGCATCAAAGTCAACAGATTTCCTCAAGGATTACATGATGATGTAGTCTTGTAAAATCTTAGTGATTTTCAAGCTCATCATGTGAGTTCAAGCTAATAAAGCCTAAGTTCTTATAAACAGCTTTACTGCTGCAAATAAATGTAAGCAAGCGTGTAGATTTATTATTAAGTAAAAAATCTGTTCCGCAGATCAGTCCAGCAAATCTTGACACACCAATGTCAATTGTTTTCATAAAGAATAAGCATTTCAAATTAAATTTTACACTTAATGTTTTGATCTTGTTTGATAATAAATAAAGGCAAGATGTGGTATTGGAGTTAAAATAAGATCCAAATGCACACAAAGGAACTAAAACTTTTCTTTTTACCCTGTTGTTTCCCCTGTTTTTTTTTTTAATAAAAACTTCTGTGTCTGTTTTTATAGATTAGAGCTGTGGAGGAAGAGACAGAGACGAAGATCAATTGACAGACAGAGAAGATCAGCACAGGATGGCCATTAAACAGCAGGGATCCATTGATACACATGCTCAAACACTTCCGCAGACAAAAATGAACAAAACACACACAACAGAAAGACAGACTCGACATTTTGTCCAAACCACATGAAGACACTAAAACAGCAGGGTACTGCCACAAGACATTATCATCAGAAGACTCGTGAAAACACAAAGATAAAACCAAGGAAATAGGATTAGACTTTTTGTAAAAGTTTCTGGGGGATGGCTGTCGTCCCAAAATGTCCAAAACTGGTTCTATTCAGACTCACACACACACATACATACACACACAGATACACACACAGTGACATGAAAGACCTGTGCACACCACAGCAGCCGAGTGGGGGCTCATCACCCTTTTTTCTCCCACAAAGCAGGATTGGCAGCACATGTCGAAGCACTTGGCTTTTCACCCTCAAGCTTTCTGGTTAAATGTGGTACAAATTTCAACATAAATTTTTAAAATCCACTTTTCTGCAAATACCAAATATTTAGCTTCATCCCACTATTGAGCTGAAATCCAACCAATGGTTGTTTTTTTTTTTATTATTATTATTTCATCAAAATGCTTCAAGTGGCTCGATTTGAAAAAGAAAAGAATGATTGAACATTACAAGAAAGCAGATGAAAGTTAAACTGAATCCACATTGAGTAATTCTTTTTTGTCTTTATGTGTTGAAATTGTCCCAATAGTTTCTGAAAATATTAGTACGTACATTGGATGCAAGGATTTTGCAATTTTTTAAAACATTTTCATACTAATTGCATAGTCTTGGCATGCAGAGGAGGATCTATTGACTGGTAAAAATGATGTACTCTTCAAAGAGCAGTTTAATTCAATTTTATTTATATAGTTCATTATTACAACACAATTGTCTCGACATGCTTGGCTGTGATGCAAGAATAAAAATCATAAATCTGAAAGCTCCAACTGTTGTTGCGGATGGTGGCATGTTATCATACCCTTACACTATTTCATTTTGAAGCCTCTGCATGTTGCCAGTGAACACAATCCATCCCAGAGACAGACACAGTTGCTGCCATCCAGATATCTTTATGAATATTTCAGCAAGACTGAGCCAAACCACGTTCTGGTCGTTTTTGCAGAGTCCAGCTACACCACCACTCAGACCAAATCCAACACCAGAGGAGAATCAAAACATCTTAGAAATGATTTGCTGGAATCTTACTTGTGATCTTTAAACTCTGATGGAAATAAATGAACATGGCTTCTTCAAAAGTGTTTCATACTTTTCTTCTTCACTGAAAAAAAACTTATTTTTTTTCTTGATTCCAAAAGGCATCAACAATGTTTTTCACTTTATAAAACAGTGAGTGGGATCAAAATAAATCCCACATACAAGCATGTAAAGTGGAACATGACAAAATTATGAATTAAAATGGAAGGCAAAATGAGGAAAGTTTTTGATATTTTGAACGTGTTTGGGAGAAAAAAAAGTTGCTACATAGACCATTTGGGTCTGCCAAATTTTCACAATTTTTTTTTTCAAGTTTTGTCCTGATAAATTTTCTCTGATCCTCATCTTCAATCATTACTTAAGAGTCTCTACATTGTTTGCTGTACATTTTCAGATCTTAATTTAATTTATTTCGGTAAGATTTTTTGTACTTTTTACTGTTTCTTTTCATTTATTTATGAGCATCTGATAAAAAGATTGTAATTGTTTGGTGTCCAGATTGAATCCATCAAACCCATGATGATGATGACTGAATGTGGCTTGAGGAATTCATAATTGTTCAAATTAATGTCTCAAACTGTTTACCCCCTTGACTCTTGACTTGTTAGTGTGATTATGTCTTTTTTTTTTTTATGTCCTCTGAACTGCTTTTTGCTAAATAAATAATCTTATATTAAAAAAAAAAAAAAATTTTTGATTGTTAAAAAGGGTAGGGTTGTTTTCTAAGAATTAAATGTGCACTCATTCATTTTAAGTTTTATTCATTCCACATAAATAAAGTTTTTTTTTCTATTTTTTCTTTCATATATTTTGTTTCTGATTTGTACTTGATGATGTTAAATAAATTCTATGGTCATTTTTGATAAACCTGTGAAGACAGAATTCCTGTGATGTATTGAGAAGAGGATGGCTTTACAATACATGTAAATACCCAAAATAAAATATGTTGGAACTTGTGATTGTCGTCTGGAAGCTCTTGTGATCGTGCTGTTGTGATTACATCACAGTGATTTGTGTCTTTTTCTAAACATCACATACGTTTCTACTTTTTTCTTCAAATTTCTCAGACTAAGTTTAGCTTCACTTTTCAAAACAAAGAGAGATTTATCAGAACAAACATTTAACCACATGTACAGTATATAATTTATTTTCACTCAAAATGTTGTAAATTCACTCATGTGCTTTACACTTTGAAGGAGAGGGTGAGACGGTGGTGCAGTGGCCTCACAGCAAGAAGGTCATGGGTTCAAGTCCCGGGTGAGGACGATGCTTGGAACACAGGCCTTTCTGTGTGGAATTTGCATGTTCTTCCTGTGTCTGCATTGGTTTTCCACGAGTACTATGGTTTCCTCCAACCCTCCAAAACCATGCATGTTAAGCCTGTGCCTAACATTTGTCTGTGCCAAATTGTCCCTAGAAATGTGTGTGTAAGGTTGTATGGAGATGGAAGCTCAGTGGTTACAGCGTTTGCACGTGGACCGAAAGTTCTCGGGTTCGCATCCCACTGTGAGCACGTCTAGGGTCCTTGGAGAAGACACCTAACTCCTCATTTCTCCTACCGTTGTCGTGCGCAGCCTGCTGCGGTGTAAGGCGTGCGGCACACAAATTTCCCCGTTGAGGGATGAATAGAGTAATCCTTTTTTATTTGTTTTGTATGTGTATGGCTCTGCGACAGACTGGTGACCTCTTCGGGGTGTACCCTGCCCCTTGCCTTGAATCAGCCAGGATGGGCTCCTGCAACTCCCATGAGGGATAGATGGTTAAGAAGGTGACTGACTGACTTTGAAGGAGCATTTCAGAAAATATGGTCACATTTTAATTTTTTGGTTTCTTTGCTTGTTTTTTATTTTACTCTTTATGTTTCTATCATTTTAGCTGCTGGTTAGAAAAAACTGCTTTTGAAGATCATTTCTGTACTTACGTTCAAGATATTGCCACCCAAATGCGTCCATGACAACAAATTGGTATGCATAAGTAATCTTTGTATCTCTTTAGATAACACATCTTCATAAATAAGCGATACATCTGCATCTTTGAATAGAGTTTAAAAATTGTTTGATCCCAACCTGTTCTGGCATGAACATTGATTATTTTTTAGTGGCAGGGGGATTTAGTGCACAACGGGTAGGTGACCAGTCCACTACAGGGCCTTGTAGAGATATACAACCACTAACCACTAGTTTATTGTAATGGGCGATTTGAATCGAGCAATCGGCAATAGATTCAATTAGTCAATTTCTTCATAAACAGACAGAGTTTGTTCAGCCATGCTGGAGCATCAGAAAACTTTTCTGTTCAACAGAAGTAACATCAAACATCAGATAACTTACTTCCTAAGATTTTAGGTCATGTTTGTTGTGCTCCCCTAACTTCCGATTCCTGCCAGGGGTCATTGCAGTTCACCTTCTTTCTTGAAGCTCCATGAAGTGAAAGCTTTCAATCACAAGAAGTCATTTGCGTTCAGAATATTTACTTACATGTCATTTAATTGCGTCATCCTTCTGCTACAGGTCATCAGAATTCCAAGTGGGATCTAAAATAATAATTCCATCCTTGGAATAATACGGTCCAAAGTGTTTCTCCCACACATAATCAGAAGGTTTGTCTCAAAGCACTCATCCTGTCTGGCTTTCCAGAAGAAATACAGTTGTTTTTGCTATTATTTTATTGCCTCAGAATTGAACTAAGTTTGACTATTCATCTCAAAGGATTTGTCCCCAGAAAACAGGCAGTTAAATCTCGGCACAAGTTTATTGCAAATCTTTCCTGACTTTTCAGATGAATTGTTTTTTTTCTAACATCTAAATCAAAATGAGAAACTTAAAACAAAAACAAACAAACAAACAAAAAAAAAACGTTATTGAATATATATATGTTAAATTTTGCTGGAAACTTAAAATTGGGGCCACAATGCTGACAGATCTCAAAGTGTCTTTGCTTCAACAAATCCAAAGAAGTGATTTAACTAAATTTAATTGGGTTAAGTTGATTTGAGTCTGATGATGGCGCAATTTGAACAACTCAAATCAATGATCTTTTTACACCTAGGTCTGATACTTAAAAGAGATCTCAATTTAAACATAATTTCTGTTTTGACATCATATTAAAATGAGCTAAATTTTTAACTGAAATAAGATTTCATTTATATTTGGCTTTTCTCAGAATAAGATTGCACAAGGAGTAAGACCAGATACTTTGATTTATTTAACCAGGAGAAACGCATTGAGATTTTTTTTTTTTGACCCCCTTTGCACTTACAGTCTGTATTGACCTCAATGTTTTTGTCACATTATTCCTTCTATTTTATTATTATTATTATTATTTTTATTTTCCTTCTTGTATATATACTGTCTATTTCTTTCTTGTTGCTGCTGTAATGCACAAATTTCTCAAGTGTGGGATCAATAAAGTAATTCTAATCTAATCAAATCTAAATCCTTTTTCAAGACTGCCCTGGTCTAAAGTCGGTTGACCTAACTTGCACGTTTTTGTACATGTGGGAAACCGGAGTACTTACGCATGCACAGAGAGAACAAGCTAACTCCACACAGAAAGGTAAATGCTTCAAGTCTTGCTCCCACTCCAGGACTTGAACCCCTGACCTTATTGCTGTTAGGCCACTATACCAACTACTGTGCAGCCCTTTTTTGTTTACCTCATGAGCTTTACTTGATTTTCTGACACTAGTACAAATTTTATTTTTGTCTTTTAGTTTTTCTTTTTACATACTCTATTGATCCCTCACTGGGGATATTTGGGTGCTGCACTCCTACACCGCACCAGGCTGCCATGATGGTGCCAACGGTGGGAGAAACGGGAGGTTAGGTGTCTTCTCCAAGAACCCTAGACATGAACTCAGTGAGAATCGAACCCGCGAACTTCCGGTTAATTTCCGGTCTGCGGGCGAACACTCTACCACTGAGCCACCGTCTCTCCCTATTGATATTTCCCCATTCAAAATTTATTATTTATTCACTTGTCAATACGTTTTCTCTGAGAGTTTTTTGGTTGCTTAAAAAAGTGGTTTGATTTAACTACTTATTACTTATTTAAAATATTTAACATGGAGTTTCTGTATTTTATGGTTTGTAAAGAGTGAAAGATAGACATGACAGCAAGACACTACAGTATCACACACAAAACACTGATTGAACACAAGAAGATACAACAAATGTTCATTTTTTCATTTCGTTTATTAAATAGTTAAAGATCGGTCGACAGACAATCTCTTTGGCGGTACACTTTGTATTCTCTGTCTGACCTCGTCCTTTTAGGGAGATCAGCTACATATTATTTCTTTGGCCAAAAATAAACGGACAGGATTCAGGGATAGTTGTGCTGGAAAATGTGTGAAATTGAGAAAATTACAATGAAATGTGAGAAAAAATAAACCGTCGAATTTGGCCAAGGCATTGTAGTCTATTGAGAAAACAAATTGAAAAGTTGTTGCGGTGAGTTGATGTAACATTTCAGAAGCCACTGTTCATGGATACCATTTCTACTTTCTATTTTGTATGAAGAAAACACAACCATAGACCAACCAAGCAAACAGAGCACTCCCTATTTCCATTTTTCATTCTAGCTGATGTGCTTTCCCAGGCAGGCCGAAGTAGTTTAACCATGCAGGTGAAGATGGTTTATAACTCTGAAAATATCCACGTAGAGCTCAGTAAGCATGTGTGCAAAGCCTCATAGATTTGTACAAAGAAGTAAAAATAAATGCAAAAGATTCATGTGACTACAAAGAATGTTTCAATTAAATGCTTCGTATTCTTGTTAGAAAAGGTTATGTTGAATGTTTCTGTGTAATAACAATGCGATATGTGGCATTTTTATGCATAGATAATACATATAAACATGCCAAAAGTCTCAGAAAACTGGGTAAAATATCTGTAAAGTTGGAATTTAGTTTCACAGCATTGCTGAGAGTGTAAGAAACCTCCTCAAGGACAAATTGTGTTCTTATTCCAACCCCATGCTAGCAGGTATGGTGCATTATCTTTTCAGCCAAAATCAAACTTCATCAGAGTTCAGAGTAATGTTGTGGAATGTGTGAAATTGAGAAAATTGTAAGTGACATGAGAAAATAAGCCGTCTGATGGGACCAAGTAATTGCTGCCTGCTGGGTAAACTTCCGAGACAAGTTGAAAGGTTGTTATTTTATACAAGTACAAAACATTCAAGAACATAATGTTCTGAATGCACAAATGTTCATTTTATATGGATAAAAAATCTAGGTTGTAATTTATACTGCTGCTATGTGCATTTCCATTGCTTGTAAATGTGATCAGGAACCAGATGTTTCTATGATACAGTATATTACGAAGACTGATAATAATAATAAAAAAAAAAAAAAACATGTCAAAAGTTCAAAAAAGTAAAAGCCTTGCTTTAAAACTTTCTGTAAAGTTTATTGAAATGTTGAAGCCTTACTTACTGTAGATAGATTTTACCGAGGTGCAATTTTTTTTTTTTTTTTTTTGCAATAAAGTGCTTTCATGCAGTGAGTTTTGAGTAGCACAAAGATAAATGGACGAGAAAGAATGAACCACCTTTAAAGGTTTATCACTACAAGTGGTTTGTGTTACCATGTGGCTTCGTTCTGTGGACCTAGCTGCGTCCGGATGTTTAGCAGCGGGGGTTGCCCATTCGGCAGTAACAAACAGTTCTAAAGAGTCGACACTGACAGAAGGCGCAGAAATCACAGCACACATTGCCTGGAGATTTACAGCTTCCCCAAAGCGAGATGCAATTTGCTGGTGGAGGAGGACGCTTTCTTGTGCTAAATTTCGTCTGGGAAAAGACCAAAAGAAACACCTCATCAGTTGAAGTGACACTGATAGAAAGTTATGTTAAAGATGCAGTAAAACAACAGTAAGTACATCGTAAAACTATTTTATAAAACTTTAAATCACTGATGTAAAAACATCACTTCTTCTTCTTTCGGCATTTCCCTTCAGGGGTCGCCACAGCAAGTCAGTTTCTTCCATCTAACCCTATCTGCTGCATCCTCTTTGGTCACACCAACTACGTATCTTCATATCTTCCTTCACTGTATTCATGAAACTCCTCTTTGGTCTTCCTCCAGTCCTCTTTCCTGGTGGTTCCAAATCCAGCATCCTTCTTCCAATGTACTCTCTCTCTCTCCGTACATGTCCAAATCATCTCACTGAGCCTTACAGACTTTATCCCCAAAACCTCTAACATGTGCTGTTCCCCTGATGTACTCACTTCTAATCCTGTCCATCCTGGTCACTCCCAGAGAGATCCTCAGCAGCGTCATCTCTGCTACCTCCATCTCTGCTTCCTGTCTTTTCCTCAGTGCCACTGTCTCTAGACCAAACAGCATGGCCGGTCTCACCACGGTTTTGTACACTTTCCATTTCATTCTAGCTGAAACTCTTTTGTCGCACATCACACCTGATACTTTTCTTCACCCGTTGTAATGTAAAAACATTACAATCCTTTCAAATATTTGATGACACTAAATTGTTGTGTTGGTCCATGTTTTTACTTTTTTTTCTAGAGAAACCTGAATCTGACAGATCATTTTTTCTACTACTACAAAAAAAAAATAGCTTGTATGACAAAACCAAATGCATAGTATGAAACTATACTGTATATTTCTTGCTAAAAATGTCATTAAAACAAACATTCGGCAACAATTTTTTCTGTTTAATGGCATTTTTTCTTAAAATTAGACAGAATATCCATCATGTTTGATGCCACGCTTTGCTTTAAATTATGAAAACCAAACCTTTTTTGTCTTCTTCTGCTTTTCTTTCTTCTTCACAGACTTGGTAAGTTCTGTAAGAAAAACCACAAAAAATTAATGCAGACAAAACTTCTTATTTCAACAGACATTTTAAACCATGCACACTCAACATACTTACCTACAATGACAACAGGTGGAGACTCTACTTCGAGGCTTTGAGACAAAGCGTTGGAAACAACAAGCTTATTGGAGGAAAGTCGCTCATCCTGGATCATATGAGCGGAGCCAGGGAAGCACACAGTCGCAGCTAAGACGAAGCAGCAAAGCAGCAGGGACGAGTACATTTTCTCTATGAGAACAGCAAAAAAAATAAATAGAATGCTGTTATTAAAAACTAATCTGAAGAAATGCAAACAAATACAGTGTCCCTTCTAAAAAAAAGAAGAAAGAACATAAAAGAAAAATGTATAAACACATAAATAAGCAATTTCAGCACATTCTTGCCCATTGGACTTCCTTCTTAGTGAGGAAAAATTGAAAAAAAAAAAAAAACGCAGTGGGAAAAAAGAAGAAACCTCATGGAAACCCACATAAAAGGAGAGATCCCTTTCTTCAAATGAGCAGCCAATGTGTCTAAGACTATAATTTAAATATTAGCTTATTCTAGTCTACAGCTTTATAATCTAAAGAAATCAGTAGCTGGGCTTCATCCTGATCAAAACGGGATTGGTAGATCAAACACGTAGATCTCCTCAGTCTGGTGACGCTCAGGTAGGACATCAGTAGATGAGCTTAATTCTCTGAATGATTATTTGGCTCGTTAATATGGTGGCTTATTGATTCTTACTACTGCTGAATAAAATATTGGAAAGTTTGTGTCTGATCAAATGAAAAACTATTTTCTTAGAAATGCATTATTGACACATTTTCGTCATACATATAACAACTGATGTGATGATGTTGAAATTCTTGTTTGGTGAATGTTTGGAATGATTTTTATTTAATAGGTTTTTAAAAAAAAAAAAATATATATTGAAATAAGTAACGGCAATTTTGATGTGAACATTTCTCCAAGATTTACAACTTCAAATTGTTATTTATTAAACCATTCGATTTATTTCAATGAATCTGCCTCAGTAATGTTCCTTAAATACATTTTTTATTTTTACATACTCTATTTATCCCTCACCAGGGCGCGTTAGGTGTCTTCTAGTTCTTATTATAATCAAATTACTTTTATTTTTATTATTATTACTTTTTCTCATCCTTAGATGTGAACTCAGTGGAAATCAAACCCGCGAACTTCTGGTTAACTCCCGGTCCGTGGGTGAACGATCTACCACTGAGCCACCGTCTCCACCCCAATGTTCATGACAACATAAATTATAAGCTGTCTAAACAGCGTCTCATTAATAATTGTTAATTTTCCAACTTTTTTTCTGCTGCCTTTGAATTTATTAAAAGCAAATGAATAGAAATTTAAGAAGTTGTGGAAAGTTGACTTGCATCAAAACTTAAACCACATAGACCAAAGATTGATTCCTGCTGGCTGGAAGACCTCCTACAGTTTTGCTAGAAGTTGTGCAAAACGAAATATTTTCTTTGTTAAAGCCTTTTCTTCAGCAGATCTGAAGGCAAATCAACAGAGATTCATCTGGTCCACATACAGTACCTGGCTGCTACTTCGCCTCCCACCACATATTGCATAATAAAACTTTGAATGTGATGGCTCACATCCACTTTGTCTGATAGGCCAATTTAGTCACAAACCACACATTTGTTAGAAATTAATGAAAAAATAAAAAGTGACTGAATAAAAACTTTAATTAAGTTACCAAACATTGCTGTGATGGTTTCATGTATTTCTAAGCAGCTTTATTTCTATTTAATCATTAAATAGAAAGATGAGTATAATGGTTAAAAATTCATTCTGACTATTTTTTTCTTATATCAATTTTGTGTGAAGAAAAACAATGTTTTTGTTGGTTTGCTAAAAGAATGTGAATCAAAAGATGATGAAATCACCAATAGTGGTAAAGTTACTTTCAACACATTAATAAAAAGTTTATGTGCGGGTTGTGACATCAGGGTGTATATCGGGGGTGCCTAACCGGTCGATCGCGATCTACTGGTAGCCCGCGGACTGATTCCAAGTCGACCGCCAGATGAGTTGGGGAAAAAATATGAAATGAAGTCAGTAACATCAACTCAGCGAGTTTGTGTGTGTGTGTGTGTGTGTGTGTGTGTGTGTGTGTGTGTGTGTGTGTGTGTGATGTTTAATGTTGTGTAATAGCAACAAAACATGTTGTGAGGGTAGTTTTACTGGAGACTGGAAACAATCTCAAGGGGTTTGTGACGGTAACACCGGACTGGTAGTTCTCAGGATGTTTGATATTTGAAAAGTAGATCTTAGGACAAAAAAGATGGGCACCCCTGGTCTATATAATGCTCCCTGAATTTGTTTGTCCTACAAACCATAAAACCTCCTGCTTACTTTTTTCTTGGCAGGCCTGTAAAATCCGTGCTCCTAAAGACACCATCTGCATACATATATATATATATTATTAAGATATTATTGAACTTTGTTCGACACATTATAACTGAAATATTCTTATTTTTAATTATGGCTTTTAATTCAAATTATTCTTTTTATTAATCTCCTCAAATTTGGTCACAAGTGAGGTGTTCCACATTTTAGTGACCATAACTATTCGAACATTTCTTGAAATAAATCTACGATTGTTTAATAACTGCATCGGTCCTTCGTGGTAAAGAGAGAGCTGAGCCGAAAAGCAAAGCTCTCGATTTACAAGTCCATCTACGTTCCAACCCTCACCTATGGTCACCAGCTGTGGGTGGTGACCGAATGAATGAGATCCAAGCGGCCGAAATGAGCTTCCTCCGCAGGGTGGCTGGGCTCTCACTCAGAGATCGGGTGAGGAGCTCTGCCATCCGGAAGGAGCTCGGTGTCAAGCCGCTCCTCCTCCAGGTCGAGAGGAGCCAGATGGGGTGGTTCGGGCACCTGGTCAGGATGCCCCCCGAGCGCCTTGCGGGCGAGGTGTTTCGGGCACGTCCCTCCTGGAGGAGACCAGGGAGGAGACCCCGGACTCGCTGGAGAGACTATGTCTCACAGCTGGCCGGGGAACGACTTGGGATCCTTCCGGGTGAGCTGGAGGATGCAGCTGGGGTGAGAGAAGCCTGGGCTACCCGTTTGAGGCTGTTGGCCCCACGACCTGACCCCGGAACAAGCGGAAAATGACGGAATGGAACAAATACATTCTATGATTCCTCCACATCTTTAACTCTGATACTAGCAGAGGATTTAAAAGTCGATAAGCAACACGCAATTCACTAGAAATCAAGATTACAATGGAAAAAAAATACAAAAACATTGTGCAAAAGTACAAAAACACATAAATTTCTGTACCATTCACCATTTATCTGTCATCACTTGACCTTGTGTGTCTTGAGAAATCATAGAAAACAAACACTGGCCTTCAACAAGGCATAACATTTACAATTCATGGATAGTTTGTGGATTTATGCCCTTTGGGCAACTTTAAATGAAAGCACTGTGTTGTTGTAGACCACAAGGACGAGAACCAGACGAGGGTAACAATGAACTGCTTATTTTAAAATCCAAACCTCTACTTGTTAGATTTTAAGAATAAAACAGGAGTGATGTCATTTTGTGGTTGAAACAACAAGAAATTGTCACACATTGTTCACTGCACAGAGCAAACGACCTTCACATCACCGCTGACCTGCATCTGATTAGCTTCAAAGAATTTCTCATAAGGCCTGATGAAACGCTTCTAAGTGCACGGATGCATTCCAAAGCCAAATGATTTAAAGAGGAAGAAAAATAGAAGCTGAAACCAAATAAGGGAGTTGACAAGCAACAACAATTTTAACAGATGTAAGAGCAGAAGATTGGTTGGTATCGAAATGCAAGGCAGAAATTGCTAAAGATCTCAGAAATTACAAAGAGATTATCACTTCGCAAATTTAAACATTTGAAATCATTCTGAGAACATCTATACATTTAGTTCTATTTTCCAGTTCTTTGCAGGTATAAACATTAATTTTTGAATTCATAAAAAAAAAAAAAGGATCAAAGTAGGTCACAGTTCAAAAGAGAGAGGTTATTTTTCTCCATTTAAACATCAAAAGATCAATTGTGGTTTTACAACAGCTGTGTAGAATTTTCCACTATTTTACCAACTTGGATGTTGGATAATTTGTTCCAGTGCCACCTCGAGCATAACAAGCAGCCTTCCAGGTTGCCTCATTCATTCTTGTTAAATTACAGTCTCTGGTGCTACTGTCTCTGCTTTCTTTTTCTCCTTTTTTTTTTTAAAAAAAAAAAAAGCAAGTCGCTTTCAAAAACTTGTATCAGATCATATCAAATTTATTTCTGAGAATTCTAGAGCATGGGCCGCTTATTTTGATCGAAGTTTGGTTGGAGTGTCTCCTTTCTGACTGGAGATGGTTCATGAAGAAGTATAAATAATCAATGTAAGAATCAATTGATTTGTAATAATGCTTATGTATGTCTAATGTATTCAAGAGAGAGAAACAGACACACACACACATACACACAGACAAGTTCCTTTCTCTCAAACACACACAAACACAGAAAATTCCTCTCTGTGTCTCTTTCTCCATATCTCTCTCTCACACATGTAGGCTCTCTCTCCAACACACGCACAGAGCAACACAGGCGCTGCTCGTTGAGAACAGGCTTAACAACGTGCTTTCACTTCACAAACTCCAAAAATCCTCCTATATTACTGAAAAAAAAAAACACTAGTATTACACTTTTTGGAAAGACAAAAGGAGTCACTAAAGGGTCTGTATACTTGCTAAAATTAGCATCAAATTTGCAGAGTTGGCAGCACTAATTTTCTGTCATTTCATTATTTTTTTTCCCTATACATTTGGTGGTCGACTTGTTGGGCCCCTATGGAATAAACCCTAAAACCGCTGGAATGACTCATGGCCAGCCCATAAGACTTAGTCCTTCCAGTGTTATACTGGCTGTAGTGTAAAATTCTGGGCTTCTGGCTAAGGCTGCTGCCCCATCAACCAATCCTGTATGAAGCGAAGAAGACAGCAATGTACAGTATAATACAATTTAAACCCCATTGAATGCAAAATTGTTTACAAAAAATGTTTATTTCAATTCAAAATCACTCTCATTAGCATTTATTAAATCAAATTTCAACATGCTTCTTCACAATGAGCTCAAAAGACTCGTACTTTGAAGCATAATCGAGCCCTTATTCTTAATACCCATCATGTTGAAATTATAGGCCTCGTTTCACGAGGTGGTGCAGTCATGGTTTGTTACAATATAGAACCAAGTCTCGTTGTGTTTTGTTAACCCCTATGAGAGAAAAAGTCTTTTGAAAATTCTTTAAAGAAGTAGTTTTGGAGATTTTTTTTCTCTATATTATAAGAACCACTATTGAAATATTTCAGAACTGTTGAGGATTATTTTACTTTGCAAAGACAATTTGAATAATAAAGAACAAGCCTGCTTCCTGTCAGATATCAGTGACCAACAAAGTTCTCAGTCTTATGCGTCATCTTTTTTTCTGAACTACTTGTTCATCAGTGGGTTGCAGGTGTTATATAACATGTCCCACCCAAATGGGTTGTGCTTCAAAAAAGTTAGCTACCCTTACCAAAAACAACTATTTTTTTTTGTCATTGCCACATTCTATGGAGCCTACAAGACTTGGTCTGTCTTGGTCTTTGAGATGCAAAAGTGGTATTTTCAGGAAACAGAATACTCTTATGGTGTTAGAACAAGCAAATCAAATATGTTCCAATCTGAACATAAAAAAAAATTGCTCATTGTCAAATCTGGTACTACAACTCTTTTTCTTTTATTATTGCACGTCACGTATTAGATGCTGTTTAATTTATCTTGGCCTGGTCTTGGGTTTTGTCTGAATATAAATAAATCAAGGCAAGAAAAAGATTAAATACTTCAAAATTATGAGTTTATTTTCACTCTGCTCCTTTTCAAAAATGGTGGAAATGCTCCACTTGATTTCTTTGTTCTGGTCTGGAGATGTCACAACCATGTGCAAAATAATTATAAAGTCAAATGAACAGTGTGGTATTTTCCTAGAAACAATCACTGGAAAACCAGTAACCAAACAAGCTGCTAAATATCATAATAAACACTTTCAAAGAAATTGTCAGGGTTATTAAAGATAACAGGATTTAGAAGTTGATGATGGACCACAAAAGAAACATTTCTAATTAAACAAAATGGAAAATTGAATTGAAAATATTTTATTATTCCCCAAAGGGAAATTTGATGCAGCGGTGCTAGCACCTTGATGCCTCTCCACTCTGCTTACACCAGGGGTGTCCAAAGCCAGTCCTCGAGGGCTGGTGTCCTGATGGCCTTGCACAGGCTCCCGGCTCAACACAGCTGATACACAGAAAGTGAACTCAACAGCCAATAGAATTTGGAACAATGACTCAATTAACTGGATCAGGTGTGTAGATGCAAGAACATATGGAAAACTTTCAGGACTCCCGACCCCCGAGGACCGGATCCGGACACCCCTGGCTTACACAATGTAAAAGCTGGCATCTGAACAGTTAAACAAACAGTCTGTAATGAGCGGTGGGGTTGAAATGAAACTCAACTTGATTTTTAGCTGACTATGCCTCTTTTCTGTGCTTTTTATCTCAGAAACCACCGGACAGAGCGCTTTAGATCAGAGTTTTAACAGGATTTTTAATCACCTGCTTCGACAACCATGTTGAATTCATCATCACCTTCCCAATACCAATCAAAGCAAATGGAAAGTTCATATACTCTATAAAATGTCTTGTCATGTTCCGAGACCTAAAAAAAATTCAACCATCTGACCAGATCAGTTACCTTCTCACATCAAAAAATCCCTCTGAACATCATCCTGATTTGCTTCAAAAAGCACTTAAACACATTTCAGAACTTTTTGGTGGCATTTTTCTTAGCTATGGCAGCATGCTCACACATGGAGTTACAGTATTGATAATCTAATTCCTGTTATACCAAATTGATCAAACCAAGTTTTTTCCATTTTTCTCTGGAAAAATGCTTTTTATGCTATTCAAGGTGTTTCAGACTGAAATAATTGTATTCCACGGATAGATTCCTTTATGCTGTGCACTACGACATTCCACACCACCTGCTGATAATTCAATTTCTCACCTGTCAGAATTTCAAAGGACCTGCCTCCACAGTTTAGAAGAAGAATGCACTCAGATGTTTCATCCAGAAATAAGAAAAACTTCAGTGAATCAAGTCATTGTGATCCGTGACCAGGTGCGGGGTTAAAATACTTTATACTGTCCTTCATGTTGTGTTTGTCCATTAGGAAAATGTTGAAAGACATGTTGATTACTTCTGAAATTGTGTGGAATAAAACACATGGATCTGATAGGAAAGATGCCAGAAAACAAATGTTTAAAGGTGAATGAGGTCAAATGAGGTATGACTCTTCTCGGTCTGCAAGTTTACAAACTATTTAAATTTTTTTGTGATTCTTGTGTTTTATTAAAACTCCCTTTAAGGCATTTCAACTTATTGAGACTCATTATTAACTTTTTTTTTTTAAACAAAGTTTTTGCAAACCCTAAGACTAAAAGAGAAATTTATTTAATTTGATTTGAATGTTTTTATTAGCTTTAAAAGTTCACATTGACTTCTTTACTTGGATTTTCAAAAAAATATATTGTTCAGTTCAATCACAGTGATCATAAATAGAATTTTTTCTGATAATTTCTCAGCTTGTCATATTAATTCAAAGTCCACTTTTCGCTTAGAAGCATTAAAATATTCCATAGAACCCTTTGAAATAAATCAATATGTTAAAAATACAAGTATTAAATGTGGAAAAAGGATGAAGTAATGAGTAAAAAATACCAAAAATTGTAGCTGTTTCAAAAAATATGTGGAAGTTCTTCAAATAGATATGAAATAATAATGAAGTAGAAAAACACATAAAAGTACTTTTCCCTTATTCTTACTTGATATCCTTCTATTTTTAAGAATCAATAACCTGTTTCAAATGAGTTCCAGCAATAATCTTCTGCAAATACTCTAGATTTATTTTTGTTTGACAATATTTTCGTGAATATTCATTCAAATTATCTGAAGCAGTGTTGAAAATTATGCCATTTTTTTAATAAAACTTGTGTTTTTTTTTCTTTCAAGCAGCAGCTGATACACCTCCTGAAAGCAGCTGACTCAAAGAGAAAAGGTGGGATTTAAAACTTGTGCAAAAAAATAACTTCTCTAAAATTCTCCCTAATTAGGAAATTCTCGTTTTGACACAAATGTCTCCTTTTTTGGCGTCTTTGTATGACTTTCTAATACTCGGACAATATCCCAAAACAGTCTGAACAGAAAGCAGATGTAGTCCTTACCTTTTAATCCTGCTGTCAGTGTATCAGGTGCTCAGTCGACTCTTCTGTCCAAGACTGTTTCCCCTTCAGTCCTTTCTTTCTAAAATTCCTTACTTCTCTTCTTCTTTTGGATGGTGTGAAACTCACCTTTTCTTTTTGCCTTTTTTTCTAATACAGTTCACTAATTTAGTCTTTTTGTTTTTGTTTCCGCTGTTCTGAGTTTTTCCATTAATTTTTTTTCTTCCTCCAACGCTCCTCTATCCCCTGCTCATTTTGTGTCCTCTTACTTTCTGCTATGAAGTACCTTACCCCACTTTTGATAATGAAGACATACTGGGAGGTTTGTACTGAAGGCGGGACCAGTGCTGTGGAGGTTTCTGGGACTGGAAAATGTCAAAGTATGCAGAAGATGGACAGAAAAATTTGAACCAGACCTTTTAGTTCAGCGCTGTTATTGCTACAATATACCAGTGCTTCCGTTTACTATAGGATGGCCAATAGGTTTTCTGGAGGATTTCTTCTTACGTTTACTCAGTACAGTCAACTTTTTGGTAACTTGCTGTATGCACTTGTTCCCATTAAGCAACTTTACAAAATATCTGCTTCCACTTTCAATTTTCTCACAGAGACAATTGTCTTTAGGAGTCAAATTGTAAATTTAGTGTTGATGAAGTTCAAGTAGAATAAAGCAGGATTAAAAACTATTTTGTGGGCGAATTGCATTTGTGAATCTACATTAAAACACTTAACAGAGTGGGTATAACAATTTTGTGGGCAAACACATCTTTTTTTATCACAACATATAGAACAACATGTTAGCTTTTGTTAACTCAAAAATGCCAGTTTTGTCATGAGGAAGAGGACGTGAAACGAGGAGGACCCAATTGCAGACAGGAAACATGGTTTATTTAAGAATGGCATTCCATTAATACTGTGAAAAGAAAAAAACAAAGGTTCCATGGCATAGCAAAAGGTTATTGTCAGAATGTGTTCTTGGTCAGGCAACTGGGGCGACCTGACTGGAAGGGATGGTATGACCCAACGGGGAAGTCTGGGGTGACAGATGTGTGGCATCAGGTATCAATCTCAGGCGTCCCTAATCAGGGCAATGAGGAACATCCAGGGCTCCCTCTGGCGGCAGGAGAGGGAATCAAGATATATTTCACCAAAAAAAAAAAAAAAAAGCAAAACTAGGACATATTTTTTCGTATTGTACTTTTTGTACATTCACATAAAAATGCATGAAGAGGGTAGGAACAGTACAAGAGAATAGGCATCAAGCATTTGTTTGCTTGTCGGCATTGTGGAGAACAAAATCAATGGGCAAGAACAACATGGTGTTGGGATTGTATCCAAATACTGGATGGGAGAGTTTGTAAACTGATCAAACAAGCATTAACAAAACTGAAAACTACATCAGATATTTTAATGTGAAAGTAAGTAACATTTAAACACAATAAAAATTCTAAAATGTTGTTTTGTATAATATTGCATCTTTAAAATTGGTCAGTCTGATATGTAGCAGCATCGCTCCTGGATTCCAAACTAACTGTGTCGCCACATTTTATTATAATTTGAATCAGTAAGTTGTAACTCAGACCTTCCCGAAAAAAGAAACACTTTAAGCCTACACATGAAGTGATTAATAATGCTGGTGTGGAGTTGGGTAAACTTTTTGACTTGTTTATGTAATAGAGTCCTAAAACTTGACCAAATAACCAAAGCAGTGGAAAATGCATATGATGCTTGGGTGAGTCCCTTCAAAATAAAAAGATAAAAATATGTTGCTTTAATCTCATTTAAAACTGAAAATCTCTGATCTTTCAATTTCTCTAGTGTTATGTCTGTTCACCATTAGAAAAGGGGTTAGATGTCAAAGAGAATCCCTCCATCCCCTCAATTTAAACCACTTTATATTAGCTTTATGCACATTGCAGTCTGGACAATTAACAATAATAAACAGCAATTCCTGGCAAACATGTTTAAAAGTTTGCAGATAGAATTAAATTAAAAGTTTAAAGTGCCACAACACTGTGTTAAAACCATAATAGAACAAATTTGAATCCTTGTGAAAAGTTGAGATTTAGACAACACAGCAGTATTTAAAACATTCTTAGAGAATCCCAACATGCTTTTTTCCTCCTCTCTATCTGGAAGAGGCTTCAGGAGCTTATACCAGAACCAGAGGGCTTAGCAGGGGCTTTTCACAAAAGTTGACTGAATCTTGAACTGAATTCAAGTTTCCACCCCATTTCACATTCTTTACCTCCCTGCTCTGTGCTCGTCCCAACAACCATAGGACACAGCTGGACCCTAACTAAGTTTTGTAGACAATGCTTCAGTTTTTATGAACACACATTTTTACAAATACAGTATGTTCAAAATTTGTTTTTAATGCATATAACTTTATGTCGCTTTATGTCGACTGACTTATGACATCTTACATTGGTACTGCATACATGCAGCCCTTCCTGTGAACTAATCAGAGCAGGCAGTGTGTCACACAAGTATTTTTACAGTAGACATCGCACAAATTATGTATTTGCTCTGCAATTCTTTTTCCTTCTCTCAGAAGATCCCAATCCAGTTTTATTACTTTCCATTCATTTCAGCGAAGTGTAATCTACTCCAATTTCAACCAGAATCATAATCAATTTTTTGGGTTTTTTTGTTTTTTTTAAATTATGTTTCTGTTGACAATGTAAATATTCAAAGATGATTGGAACAAAAGAATAAGAATAGATTTATCATGGCAGTCTATGTGGAAAAAGTGTCATGTTTTTTGTCTTCTTAATACTCCAGTAAAGATGAGCAGGAGCATAAAGTCGGAACAAATCATCCAAGAACGAAGGTCAGATTTTTTTCACAACAGATGTCAGTAAATTCGAAGCTGGAAAAAGTTTTTTTTTTTTTTCAATAAATTTTACATTAATTCTTCAGTTATAAAAGTGCTTTATTTTTCAATAGTAACAAATCCTTTAATAAAATTTCTGGAGCCATCTGGATAACCCCATAAATCTAATCCATTTCTGAAATTCTCACAGATGCACAGTTACAAAATGAAATTGCTCTGTTTCTTGCTTATGCCAAACCCTGCTAGATGTAGTTGTGCTCACATTGTTGAACTGATGGATGTTTATGCTTCAATGCATACACTAAAGCAGGCGTGCCCAACCAATTGATCGTAGTCCACTGGTAGCTCGCGCAGTGATCCCAAGGCAACCGCCAGGTGTGTCGGAAAAAACTAGAAAATGACAGGAAGTCAGTGTTGGTAACTCAGCAACTCTGATGCTGTTTTAGCAAGTAATGTTTCCACATAGCGACTATTTAAAACAAACAAACAAAAAAAAAAAAGACAATCTGGCGGCTTTATCTAGTGCCATAGGAAAGTTTTGTAGACTGTGTTGTAAAATCATGTTGCTAAGCGAGTTCTCAATGAGCAGCGTCTAGTGCTGCTATGAAACCTGCCCTTCCCGTTTGTTTGAGATAGAGTGGGTTTGTGATGTCAACAACAAAACGTGTATTGAAGGTATTTTTACTGCAGGCTGTAAACGATCTGTGTGTGTGTTTGTGATGTTGACATTGAACTGGTAGATTTCAGGAGGTTTGATACTTGAAAAGTAGCTCTTGGGTCAAAAAAAGTTGTGCATCCCTACAATAAAGCATCTCTACAGAAACTATGCTTCTCACAGAGAGCAAATCCTGTTCATTGTAGAGGTGAACTGAGGGCAAATCTCAGACAAACTAGAGATTTATTTCACTGTGTATCTAACCTGAAACCATACTGGATATTCAGGATGTGATGATCATCCAAGCCAGCAGTGTCAGGTCATGTTTTCACTCGTAAGACACCAAATAACAAAAACATGCCTCAATTATAAAAGATCCAGACGACTTAACTATCAGGAGCACATATCTGGACTTTAATATTTAGCTAACTTATGACTACTGTGAGTTTGTGGATAGATATTAGCATTCCCTCAGAGATCAGAAAACAAGATAGTTTGGGGGATTTTGAGAAAAAATCCAGAAAAATCTCTGTCTCATAGCAAATTTTTTAATTCTCAAATTGTTCCTGACAATATTGGCAATATTATGATCACTGCATGCACGCATGATTTATCAGCATTTTATTTTTTGTGTAAAACCCTTGACAATAATGTTTTAAGTCATGCTTTCAGTTAAAAGTTGTCTTAACTTTTCCAGGAATTCTCAATCTCAATTGTTGAGTGTGAAGCGATGGCGTGAAAGTGATAACATCTGCATACAGAACACCACAAACTGCTTCATGGTTTTTAGCCAACAGTTTTATAAGATATAATGAACATAATGTGTAAAACGCATTGTTAGCATACTTTTCAAGGAAGGGAAGTTGATTATGAGAGTTTTTGACTTCTGCACAGATATTTGAAAAATTTTACTACAGGAGTCAACGACTGCTGTGATTAGGACCAGGTGCATATTGGTATTGAATCAATACTAACCTGATTAGATTGGTTCTTTACACAAAATCCAGCTCACTTTATATTTTACATTAAAGTAGAAAAAAGGAAATAACTGGTGGTGTTAGTAGAGAGCAAGTCCATTTGGCTTTTCCTCTCTGATTAGATGTTGTGATAAATAAAAAATTAGAAGTAATACGAACACAAAAAAATGAAAACTAATTGCCTTTTATCTGTAGTGCTGATTTTCTCTATGTCTTTGCAGTTGAGCTATTGGCAGGATTTTTATTAAACTGATCAGAAACAATGGAAAAACTACAAGTTTTTATAAGCACAAACATTTTTAAAGAACCGCAAAGCTACAAAAATGACACAACTAGATTAGCTCCGTGAAGTTGGCCCCTCTCAAAACAAAAAAAATAAATAAACAAAGATAAACAAAAAAATATGACCTTCATTCATTTCCGGGCGTCGCCATCTTCGTCATCGTCCAACTAGTTTTTCTTAAAATCTAAATAAAAGTATTAATTGTGATACATTTTATTTCTAAGGCACCTTTCTAGGCACTCAAGGTCGCCGTACATCACATGTAGAAATATAAAGAATTACAGTAATAATTAAAAACAACAAATAAACTAACTAAACTAAAATAGCACAAACGAAAAAAATTTACAGCACAAAACAGCACAAACGCAGCGCAAACGACTGACATATTTTTTGTTTATTTTTGTTTTGTTTTTTAAAAGGACCAAATTCACGGAACTAACTAGATTTCCTTTTTATATATTGACCTTTATTTACTTGGTATTACATTGTAATATATTGACTTGCACGCCAATATTTTTTGTTGCTGAACATTTTTGTGATGTTGTTTTTCCCTGCTAAACTTTCCAGACACTATTTGTGAGCATAAAGTGGAAATGTTCCTTGTATGGAAGTAAAAATCTCTCATTTCTTATCATCTTTGATAAAAACGACTCAGCTGTCCCACATGAGATTAGACAGAATTTCCGACATTCCCCAAACATGTCAAACTCTTTCTGAGTAACAAGTGCGTAGGAGTCGTTTCTTCAGAAAGCTCAGTTTAGGAATATGTAGAAATTCACTTGTGAAACAAAGTCAAATGCCAGATGATAAATTTATGAGTCTCTGAGTAAACTGGAGGATAGCTTTACCCCTTTGAATTTAACCCTATTCCCAAATGTGTGGTTAATCTGTCATTTGGCTTTAAATTAAACTCACTGAAAGCAATGACTGATAATACAATCTCATCACATCTAAAGTGTAATGTTCTTGATCATTTCTTTAATTTGGAAAGTAAATAAAACCAGACAAGAGGAGTAGCAATGACCTTTAACGTCTACAGCAGTTACTTTTATCCTCAGACTCTAAATAATCTGAAAACTTTAAAGTGTGTATGGGTTTCTCTCTCGCTCTGAACATGGGAGGTGGTTTATCTTCGCTGGCCTGGAAAAAGTCTGTAAATTGCCAAATAAAAACAAATGAGTAGACATTTGGTAACTCAAAATGTGTTAAAGAAATAAAAGAGATGGAGCTTCTTATATGTTTTGATTTGCATTGAATCATCTATAAAAGTATGGTTAGAAATGTAGAAAAAAGGGTGTCAAAATATTGCTATTTTGATTGTACAGTTTTCTATTTATTGTGCAGACTGAAGTCAAATAAGGTGATGGATAAGATGTTATTTTTAAAATAGAATTATTTTTCAATTGGTGTTTTCTTTTAATTTTCTATAAGTAAAAAAATAATTGCGAGGATCAACTCAGGATCTCCCTGCGACCCCAACAAGGATAAGTGGTACACAGAAGGAGTGAACACAGGATCAACTGTAATTTCTTGGATCTCTCTTAAAACCCTAATGGGTATAATTTAACCCACATTTCTCTTAAATCAGATAAAGAGGAAGACATTTTCCTCACAAACAGCTATAATAGCATATTTATGATGCCATGAGGGATTTGTTTTAACTTTTTACGACAATCACATCTGTTTGGATTAATATAAAGGTGGATTTATGAGCACGCAACAATAAATGTCACTTTCTCACATATATTAAAAATTACTGAATGGAACGCCAGGGGAGGAGAAACTCAAAAGTACAACTCACAAGAGCCAAAAACTGTGTTTTAAAGGTAGAAAAATGGGAACTGATTGTTTATGTCTTGATTCTAAACAGAAGTAGCCAAACTGGCACCATATAATGCCTCCACTCAATTCATTTTACTCCAGGAACTAGGTCAGGAATTACTGACATTAACTTACAATTGAAGTTGTTAGAAAATATCCGGCCAATCAGAAATGATGCCATAACGTCAAGCCCAAGTGGGATCTTTTTTGTAATTTAGTAGCTGAAAACAGGAGGTGAACCATATTATACACTCTGTGTTATCAAGGATTCTCCAGATTGAGAATTTAAAACCAGAACAAAGACAGTGTTCAGATCCATTTAGTTTTATCCAGGAGGAAAATGTGGCTACCACCAGCTGCCAGATGAATTTTCTAAAGGAATTAATAACAAATGACAGGAAAGATATTTTTTGCTTTTTTACTATTGTAGGTGTGAACTTAAATTTAATATTATGAATGTATTAACCCAAGACAGACTGTCGACCTGTTGGGAGTGTTTCCTGCCCCTCGCCTCGAATCAGTAGTAGGGGCTCCGGCACCCCGCAAGCCCATAAGGGATAGACGGTTAAGAAGGTGATCGACTTACTGACTGAAATGTATTACAGATACATGTCAAAGCTGAAGAGGTCAAGAAATGGTTTTTTAAAAGGGATGGAGTGGTTAGATGGCTGATGAGCAAATGTGCCTCTTTTGAACATGGAATAACCCAAGATGCAAAAAGTCCAAATCAAAACACAGAATACCACTGGAGGTCTGGATGGGGTAAAGATAAACAAAAATCCCAAGTCAAAATATACTAACACAGGTGAGCAGATGAGCTGCCATTTGCTGAATGGTGTTTTGAACCAGGTCTTCAAGAATCTGCCGATCAGAGATCAAACACCCTTATCCTCACACCCCAACAATAATGAAGCTTTTCTGGTTCTCATTTTTAACATAATTCAGTTTTATTTCAATCTCATACAGAGAAATTGTGACAGAAAATTAATAAAAATAAATATATATACATATATATATATATATGTATATATATATAAAAAATTGGGTTGTAAACTCTGTTTAAAGTCCTTCTTGCCCATGACGTCTCTTTGTAGAAAAGACTGAAGAACTGTATTTGGAGACAATCATCTATCATCCACTGTACAAATGTATTCCAACCTGGCTATCAACACGTTCTTTGCTCACGGCATGATAAAGTCTTACCTGAGATTAAGCTTGGGCAGTAGAAATTTATAAAACTTACACAATTTCCTGACCAAATCATGTTGAAAAAACAACTTTCTTAAAATAGTTAAAAGCCAGCATTAGAGAAGAATGAATTTGAACATTTTTTTCTCAAGAAATCATCAGTCTGAAATAGCGTCCAAAAATGAGTGCAGTCCAAACTGCATCATTTTCAACTAATGAAGAAGAAGCCAAAGAGCGATACGTTTTGTTCACTGAGACAATAAACCGACTGTGACCTAAGAATCCATTTTTACATACAAGTTCAATGTAATGAGTTTCTTAAGTACTTATTCACATATAGAAGTCAAGCACAGTGGTAGATGAAGTACCCACTTTTTGTTCTTAAGTAAAGTACAGATAATCAGGCAAAAAAAGTACCTAAGTAAAAGTACCAGTAAAAAAAATTCTATTTAAGTAAAAGTACAAAAGTAATTGGTGTAACTTTTACTTTAAGTAAAAATTAAAAGTATTTGACCATAACTCAAATGTTATTGTTTGTGCTGTAGGGTCACAGATGAATATCTGTGTAATAAGGGCTCAACTTTTTTATTTAAAAGTAAACCCAATGAACAACGATCTTCTGACTCTTTTACAATTTGTGCTATATTTGATGGTAGTTTTTTGGCGGTGAATGACTGCGGAAAACGTTTACTCTCTATTCTGATTGGTCCTCGATTCATTACTTCTTCTCCCTCTTGGAGACCGCAGGCGGTCAACTGCTCCATCTACAGGTAGATTTTGGCGATGCAGCTTCAAGATGCACTAAAAAAAAAAAACTGTATATTTTTACAATTCCTCACCAAAAATGAAACAAAAAATGCAAAACACACTTAAAAAGTAGCGGAGTAAAAGTATAGATATTTGCTCAAAAATGTGGTGAAGTAAAAGTAAGAAGTACAGGTCTCAAATTTTACTTAAAAAAGTACAGAAATACAATTTTTTTACATAAGTACAGTAACAAAGTACATTTACTTTGTTACTGTACTGTACAGTATCAGTGGTGAAACGTAACATTTACTTTGTTACGTTTCACCACTGATACTGCATACCTTTAAAACAACACGATGCAAGATTGTTTAGATTCAATTCATTTTCCAGTCAACAGAAATCGGAATCAAAAACCGAAAAATAATTTTAGGTGGATTTTTATGGATTCAGTTTGAATGACCTGAAACTAATTAGCGATTGAAGTGCTTTACAAAACTATTATTTGTGAGCACTTATTGATATCAGTTGTTTTTGATCAGGGCAAAGCATGAAGGCATTTATAAACCACAAGATGGACTTCTCAAGCTTTTCCATGTGTGTGTAAAAATGTTGGAGTGGTTTAGCGTCATCTGTTTTGTTTTTGTGAGAGAAACAGATTGTAGATAGATAAATCTTGTTAAAAGGCAAGTTGTGTAATGTCTTGAGGTCATTTAAATGTAAAAAGTGGCCAATTTCTGGCCTTTTAACCTCTTAACATCCACTGACCCGCCCACGGTACGTTTGTGGGTTTTTGTTTTTTCTTCACTCATAAAGACACTTATTCTTTACTCAACTCCACTAAGTTATACCTCGTTTTAAAGCTAAGACTTTCAAGAAAACGATCATAGCATCCATTCTTATGTTTTCACTAGTTTCAAGAAGAAATAGCAAACTATTCGCAAACAAAATCAAACTGTTTGGAGCGCATTTCTCACCTATGATCCAGTCGTAATGGGCTGAGACGGGTTCGATCTTCATGTGATTGGTCTCATTTTGTCCGTAACAATCCACAGAATAACTATATAAAATTGTATTTTCTCAAAAGTAAACCAGTTTGGAGAAAAACTCCAGAAAACGTGATTTTGTTTTCTGCGAGAAATAGTAGCGGTCGCGTTCCAATCTCCATAATAACTGCCTAGCTGTGTTTTTAAGTTCATCCTGGGTATGTTTCTTTTCTTTACGAAGTTATCTACAAACTGAGACGGTTCGCAAAATATTCCGATAAAGAGTTTGTTTTTTACAAGGCTTTGAAAGAAGCAAGCGCTTCTCCTCCAGCTAACAGCACTGCTAGCATGTTAGCTTCTAGCAGGCTAACGACGTCACTTAAAAATATATGATTAGCCTATAAAGAAAGCTGATACTTCCACCTTCAAAACGAGGGGATTGGTTCAAAACCGGACCAATAGAATCGCGTGTATTTCAACTGCGTAACGGAAAATTTTATCAAAACAAACGGCGCCATTTTGTGCGTCATGACGCGAATGAGGAGCAGACACTGAGTGAGTGAGGTGGTCACAGATTGAAAGATTTTTTAGTTTATTTTCAACTTTTTTTTTTAGCAAACTATATTTCTGGGGTTTTGGAACATATTTTTTATCCGAAATTTTTTTATTGTGCATGATTTTTATGAAAAAAAATTATAATTACAGCAAAAATTATGTAAATAAAAAAAAAAAAATAATAAAAAAAAAAAAAGGAAAAAAAAAAGATCTGTGGGAGGTTTTTAAAGTCACAGAAACACTAATATGCATTTTTTATGACTAAAAAGGTGATAAAATGGCAAAAATTCAATTTGTTGCTTGTTCAGATTAGACATTTTTATACTAAAAGGTCAATAAATCAAAAACTTTTGTACCTAGAGATCTGAAACTTTACACAGTTGTTGTCATACACAACAGATCATTTATCCAGTTGTATATTTCATTTCTTGTGCATAATTTTTTATGGAAAAATTTATAATTACAGTAAAAAATATTAAAATATACATTTAAAAAATTATGAAAAAAAAATATCTGTGGGATGCATTCAAAGTCACAGAAACACTAATATGCATTTTTTATGACTAAAAAAGTGATAGAATGGCAAAAATTCACTTTGGCACATTTTGGCACAGATTTGGACAGCTTGTGCCGAATGGACACTTTTTATAGTAAAAGGTCAATAGGTCAAAAACACTTGTACCTAGAGATCTGAAACTTTACACAGTTGTTGTCAACAAGATTTTTGTCATACAAATGGAAGGAATTATGCCTACTAAGAAGTATGTCTTGGCTAGGGACATTGGAAAATGAAAAAAATTAGGCGAGGCTAAAATTCTACAATTTTTTTTATGTTTGAACTACTGTAGGATAGGCTCTGAAATTCTGACACTCTCCATGTACATATCTACAGAAACTAGAAGGTCTAAGCTTTATTTTGATGTATAGTACAAGCATGTGACTTGAAAGATGCTGCTGTAATAAGCAATGGCATTTGGGTATGTCCAACTATTGTGCACAGCCCGAAAATAGGTGGGTGTTATTAATGAATGAGTGGGTCATGGCTTTTTATTTGGAATTATTTAAAATTCTCCTGAATAAAACATTTTTTGGTAATTTATCTAATTTTAATAATTATTTTTTCCAATAATGCTGTTCTCAAAATATTAGTCCAAAAAATGAGTCTGAAACAATAAATTCATACATACGTTTTTAACATTAAATAAAATTGAAAGTCTCTGTGACGCAGCCTCGGCTAAACTCTTTGACCGAACTTTTGTGGATGCTTGGACTTTTAAATTGACTAAATAAAATATGATTGGATATGCTCATAAAACAATTTAGCTTCTACTTTGTATTAGCATCAGTCACAATTTCAACATGCTATATACGTATATTATGGACGAATGCACATCCGTAACTTTCATGTAACATTGTTTTTAAGACAACATTTGATATATTTTTGGGATTATTTGAACACTTTTAAAAACTTTTTCAACTCTAATTGGCTACATTTATTCTTTGAAAATAGGTGCAGCGATTGCATGTTATAATTGATTTACGTTATGACTGAACATAAACAGTTAAATGATTCAATCAATTGATGGTTCAAGACAATCTCTATGGTTTTTGCTGGAAATATCTTGGTTGTGTTTTCTCGGGGTGTGTCTCTGTCTTAGTTGTTAGAGGGTTGAGGTAAATAGGTGAAAAGGGTGCTCAGCTCGCTCAAAAAGGATTAAATGCCTATTTAAATAGCTGAGTTTGTTTTAAGTTTTGAACCAGTAACTGAAAAAGATAAATTCTCCATCTGCATCCACTGGGACCACAAACCTCCAGCAGGTGTTTTGAGGGGGAATTGGCAATATCAAATGGAAAGATTCATAGTTCTTGTTCAAAGTGAAACTTTGAGTTGCTAAATACCGAATCAGAAGGCTTATTCAACGTTTGGGACTCTGTGATGCAATGAAGGCATGTGTGTTTTAAACCTTTTATGACCAACTCTAATCAATTTTTTGTGACCAAACTATACCAGAAATGAATGAGAAGGATTTCATTGACTCTTTAGATTACAGTGACTCTGCAGATATAATCTAAAGAAACATCTCATAAGTAACATCACCCTGTATTACTCAGTACATCACCTCTATTGGTAATGTTTCACCGTGTAGTATCTCCACACATTCTTTGGTACAAACTAGAAAATTTCAATTGCTGTGACATCATTTGTATTCTACAGCCTTCTGAAGAGCATACAGTGTTTACAAAGGGATTTGCAATAAATCCTAAAAAGCAGCTAGACCGAGTTACCAGCTTTTAATGGCCCCTGAACTGCATCGTTTTAGAGACCTTTATAAAGCCACAGAAAATGAAAAATGGCTTAATCAAGAGGACAATAATAACAACACAAAGGTCATGCAGAACAAGAACATTGACATTTGAAATGAAGATAATTAAGTTAAGATGGAAACAGCAGAATAATTGTGGTCTTATATCTAATTGTGGCTATTGTTATTAAAATGTGTCTTTCTGCTATTCCACAGTATTCAGGATAATAGTCTTCACTTTTTTTTTCTTCCCTTTTCTTTTGCAAGACACCAAAGGGGTGATGACTTCTTTGAAAAGCCAGCTATGATAATTGTCTTATTATTTTAAATTGTTCAATCACATCAGCCTATTAAGAAATGCTCTGGGAAATACGTCAGTTAAATTATTGTCAGGATGCAAGTTGAAACTAATCTTTAGCACACTTCTTTCCTTGCAGACTTATTGGTCCGTACCATACAGTGTACTTTAGGCATCCAGCATTTGGTGGATGGATGCCACAGAGATTAAAGAGATTTCTGAAACCACAGCAACCCATTCTGGCAAAAACACTAGAAAAATATTTTTCCTTTTAAGGCCTTTGGGTTCTTGAAGAATGCAATATTCAGTTTCTCCAGTAGTACTGATAAGAATCTGAATAGACTTTATCCATTCCATAAGAAGAAAATTAGTTCCCTAAAGCACTACAACATTCTCTCATTTGACAGACATACAGACGGAATAGTGTAACAGCAGTTGTACTGTTCCTTTGAGCAGTGGGGTTGCAGGAGTCGATACCTGAATCCTTGTTGACCTTGGATTAAAAAAGGTGGTGGAAAAAATAATCTTTTATTGGCAGCAGTTTAATCAGTGTTCCGTCCTCCATGGTGGCAAGTGTGAAGCTAATATGTTTTTCCATGAGTAAGCTTCACAGCAGACCACAGCAAAAAAGATGGTGCTCCACATGATGAGCTGTCCAAACACTAGGACACTATAGGATTTACATAATTTATTCACGGAAGGGAATTGATTTCTCCCAGTAGTTTAATTAAGAAAAATCCACTATTAAAAAATGAGATAAATTATTAAAAGTCTTTTTATTTAGACAACCAGATTAAATAATTTTACTACTGACAATACAAAAGACAACTTCCAGTGCTCCTTTTTGCACAACAGGTGCAGCAGTCTCTGAACGATCGAGCTACTCAAGCTCCTTACTGCCTCATACAGAGGGTACTGGGTGTCATTATGGAACTTGTGCAGCTTGATAACTCCTCTGACTTGCCTACTGAGTCCAAAGAACAGTGGATAGATAGGATAGAGTTAGCCCTCCTGACCACCTTCCTCTTGTCCCTCTCCGTTATTCCTCCCCACCAGCAGGGCACTCCACAGAAAGTTACTGATGCAACGATGATGTCATAAAAGATCTTTAGCAGTGTCCTACGCATACCAAAAGACCTTAGTCTCCTAAGGAGGTGGAGACAACTTTGGGCCTTCTTGTCCAGGAACCAGTTATTGGACCAGTCCAATTTGTTATTAATGTGGACACCCAGCCATCCATAAACACCCACCTTTTCAATCTCAAGTCCCTGGATTTTTGCCGGTGAGGTTAGAGTGACCTTTTTTCAGAGCTCAATCACCATTTCCTTTGTCTTGGTGGCACTGAAGTTATATTGGGTTTGTACCAGTCTACAAAGACCTTGACCACTTTCCTGTACTACAGTTTGTTACCTTCAGACACACACCCAACAATGGCTGTATTAGAAGAAAACTTCTGGTTCTGGCAAGTGTTTGAGTCATAACAGAAGTCTTGTGTATGGAGAGTGAAGAGAAAAGAAGAGATGCCTATGCCTTGTGGGGCTCCTGTAGACTACCCAATCAGGCACAGTCTCAGAGCCCATACTATGGTATGTTGGTCAGGTAGTCAATGCACCTATTGAAGTAAATAAGTCATCTCAAGAAGTGCTCAAGGTCCACTCTTAGGACTTCTTGTTGTTAGTCAATCAGTACAGTTTATTTTCTGTCCGAACACATAGAAATTTATAGGGAGACAAACCTCAAACTTGGCCACTTCCCCAAGCAAAACTTCTGCAATGCAAAAATAATGTTTGTTTTATAACTTGATAATGAAAATCAGGTAAACTCAGCCATCTAAATCTAACCACATCCCAACATAAGGAAAAGTGTGCCACTTTGGAATGCTCCACAAGGAATACTGATCTTAGTTAGTCAAGAACAGATCATAAATCCTCAAAAATATAGTTTTTACATTTCAGTCACACCTCTCTAAATTTACACCTGCCAGTATATTTTCTTCTAAGATTTTGTTGAGAGATTTATGCATGCGTCATAGAGGTAATACCAAACGTAACTCAAGAACGTTGCTTACTGGCTCTTGTACGTGCTCAGTGATGGATGTCAAGGAACAAACCAAGTGGAAGTTGGGATACAGATGGAGTTTTGAGCTGCTAGAAAGGAGGAAACAGAGAAAGTAACAAGTCAATTCCGAACACTGCCAAGAACTAGAGGGTGATTGAAGCTGTGAAGACAGGATTCATGTCACATAATGATAACAAATATTTCATTATTTTTCTCAAGAGTAACTTGTGGGACACTAAATGGTGCATAAGGTTAGATCTAGTATCTACTGGTGTCTGTATTTATTTATTTTAAAGTTATACTTGTTTTCACAAATGCTAAATATTACTCACCAACATTAAGTTTGACAAACGAAGTAACGAGCCCAAAATGGTCAGAGCAAAAATTTGTATAAATCACTCGTCTAGCACACGTTCACAGTTGCTTGGAGACCCAAACTTAGAAGAAGCATGCAAAAACAGAGGTGGGTCCTATGCATGCAGACTGTTCACTAAGAGTCACATAACTTAAAAGTAAAGAACTTTCATACTGCCTTTAAATACCATGTACAATTCATCAAAATCTGAATTGGTCTGGCATCAATACCACTCTACTAGGAGCTTCTAAAGCACATCTGCAAGAAGAAATATCAATCCTGCTGCAGTGAGCCAGAAAGCATAGCAGATGTGTGCATTGAAACAAGTTTCTTATTTGCGAAAAAGAAAACTTTTGACTCTCATAGTTCAAGTCCACGGCACAAAAAATCAAAAACACCTGGATTGATCAATTTTTCCCAATAAATTTCACCATAAAAAACTTCTTTAATGAGACTTCAAGAGATAAAAAAAAATGTTTTTTTTAGGTAAGGGCATTGTATTGCAACAATAATTTGTAAACTGGAAATATTTCACAATTTGCTTTAAAAAGAAGGCATTTCTTTTGCAACTGCTCTTGCAAGGATGCATGTTTGGGAAATTGGGGTTTCTTGCACGTAAAGGATCACTGTGCACACATTTTTTTTTTTTTTAATTCTTTGGTAATTTAAGAGCCAAACATTGACTTTATCACCAGGCACATAATTTGTCTTGAACAATTCAATGTTTGTAGAAAAACAAACCTATCTTTGATTTTTTTGCTTTCAAAGTTGTACGTATATAACTGAAAGCTGAAAAGAGGAATTGGGTTGTAAAAAAATGTAACTCAATGCAAGTTCTTGTTATTCACCGAGAAACAAAAAATACAACATTTATAAAAGTTTACCGTGCCAGCGTCAAAGTGAATGAGGCCAAATTCTGTTCTGATTTGAAGGGAAAAGAAAGACAAGACATTTGTGGATTTACAGTATATGACAACCTGAGGGTGGTTTTATCCGGACTACCCAGCAACAACAAGGTTTTGTCCAACTTCTGGCTTGAATATGTATCAAGAGAAAGCTTCAGTTGTTGAGCAGCTGTAGAAGGTGTTGGCAGGAAAATTGCTGGATGTATTTATGACCCACTCAACAGTCTTCATCTCACACTCTTCTCGTTTAACAGCTAGTTTAAACTTGGATGTATATTTGGAGAAACAGCTAGAAAATTGTGTCAACAATTTTTAATAACGTCTCAGGAGACTCCTCGCTTCAGACCTCAATTTTGTCTGCGCAACTTAGAGTGATTTGACCTCTGGCGTAGTCCGACATTGACAAGCGTCATCCCCATCTGGGCCTTTTCAACTTCAGTCATTGAAGACCATTCCATTAATGGTCATCCAGAAGTCATTCCATTAAAAAAATGGAATATGATTACCAGACTTGTCTGTAAGACATGAAATCTTTATTTAGGCGAAATGTGCAACGCGGTAAAAGCTAAATGATATAGCTGGAGATTTGAAATACGGGCAGCTGTAGCTAAGAGGGAAAGTGTGGATTCAACCTGGCTTCACCCGACACGTCACTGTCCTTTGGCAAAACCTGTAACTTTCCTCCATTTTTGTGCTCATGATATTTGAACTTGGTGGCATTTACAAAGAGTTTTTTTCTGAAACTGCAGAATAAAATAAAGTAAAACACATTGAAAAAATTCCATTCCACACTTGTAGAGGTGGTGCTCTGCTCTGAGTGTTAAAACATTCTCACGCAGTTTAAATGGGGTCTTGGCAGCAGAACCCTAGCCCACATCAAATGGATAAAACTTTGAAACTCAAATTGATTTGCATATTTCTGAGGCATATTCATTGAGTTCAATTTTACTTTTATTCAAAATTAATCAAGGCAAATAAATGAAATGTACTAGCAGGGAGAAGAGATAAAGAAGATGGAAGATTTTAAGTACTTAGGATCAACAGTCCAGAGCAATGGAGAGTGTGGAAAAGAGGTGAAGAAGCGTGTGCAGGCAGTTTGGAACAGGTGGAGAAAAGAATCAGGTGTGATGTGTGACAAAATAGTTTCAGCCAAAATGAAAGGGAAAGGGTACAAAACCGTGGTGAGACCGGCCATGCTGTTTGGTCTAGAAACAGTAGCACTGAGGAAAAGACAGGAAACAGAGATGGAGGTAGCAGAGATGAAGATGCTGAGGATCTCTCTGGGAGTGACCAGGATGGACAGGATTAGAAATGAGTATATCAGAGGAACAGCACATGTTAGAGGTTTTGAGGATAAAGTCAGAGAGGCCAGACTGAGATGGTTTGGACATGTACAGAGAAGAGAGAGAGTACATCGGAAGAAAGATGCTGGATTTGGAACCACCAGGAAAGAGGACTGGAGGAAGACCAAAGAGGAGGTTCATGAACGCAGTGAAGGAAGACATGAAGATAGTTGGCGTGACCGAAGAAGATGCAGCAGATAGGGTTAGATGGAAGAAGCTGACTTGCTGTGGCGACCCCTGAAGGTAAATGCCGAAAGAAGAAGAAGAAGGGTTGCTGGAAATCTTGTTTGTCAGTTCAATAAAAAACTAACATTACTCACTATCTGTTGATGTCTAAGATTAGATTAATCTAGATTATAAATCAAAAGCCACACATTGTAATAGAAAAACTTCACACAAAAAAATGAAACCTTTCTTCTTAAGTGCTTTTAATGTTTTTTTAATCATTTTAATAATCTTTTAATAATTTAATAATCTTTTAATAATTTCCCAAGTGTGGGATCAATAAAGTAAATCTATCTATCTATCTATCTATGTTTCAATCGTTTCATTCTGTCATCTTCCGCCCAGGCTTCTCTCACCCAGCTGCATCCTCCAGTTCACCCGGAAGGATCCTGAGTAATTCTCCGGCCTTCCTTCATTCACCCATTTCAATCGATCATTGGCTAAACAGTACAGTCTAAAGCTTTTTTTAATTTATATTAATAAGCAGCTTTTTCTCTCATACTTTGAACCCGGTCGTTTATCTGCAGATTGTTTCAGTCTGAATGCACTGCAGGATGCACTCTATATTTTATATCCATATGAAGTATGCATTGAATAATCCTAAAACCCCTGAAAATTTATTTTGGTTGCTTTCTTGGCACATTGGAATCCTCTGGCGTCCTGTGAGACCCATTCTTTCATAAATGTAAAAGCACCTAATTCCCTAAAATTAGATAGGTGAGCAAATAGTTTTGGCTAAGGTAAGTTCAAACAATTTGTGATTGTGAATGCTTCTCTATCTCATGGATATTTTGTACAGATTTTCGACAGATTATTTTGTAATGTTTATTGATTGACCCCAATCACTCCTGCTGCATACCATCCAGGGTCTGTTCCAGATGTTGCAGAAACCTGCTGTGAACCAAAAAAAAACTATCAAACTTCAAAAACAAAAAGTCATATTTTGAAAATCAAACGTTTATCCAGAACAGATTTTGTTTTATAAATTGTGTTAAGTGAGTCTTTCAGTATATCAATCAGACTGTGGTAAGTGAAATTGAATTGAGTGGAGGTACTACTTGGTGCTAGTCTGGGTAGTAGGCTCCCTTATGAGGATAACATCTGTATCAAGAGGTCATGGAGCATGCCATCATATGCTGGTCAAACTTCAATATTGAAACTTTGATGAAGCAGAAATTTGTTATTCTTGATCTTAATCGAAGCTCTAATGTGATACTGAATGCAACACAATTATGTAATTATGTTGTCATGACAAATTTGGGCACGTTCAATAAACTTCTTTCATTTCCTTTCTTCTTTATCCCTCCACGGAGGGCCATAGCAAGTCAGTTTCTTTCATCGAATCCCATCTTCTGCAGTCTCTTCTCTCATGTCAACTTTCACTACGTATATAAACCTCGTGTTTGCTTTTGCACCTGGAACACCTACCTGGAATTTCAACACTCCTGCTGCCAATATGTTTCCTCTCTTTACTAGACATGTCCAAATCATCCAAGTCAGGCCTCTGACTTTTTCACCTGTAGTTCTAACATATGGTGTTCCTCTGTTGTATTCGTTTCTACTTTTGCCCATCCCAGTCATTCCTAAAGAAAATTTTAAGATTCTCATTCCTGCTACCTCCAACTTCTGTCTTTTCCTTACTGTCTCCAGACCAAACATGGCTGATGTCATCACAGTTCTGTACAGCGTTCCATGAATTGAGCTGAAACTCTTGTACCACACTTCACGTCGTGCACTTTCTGCAATCTATTTCACCCTGCCTGCAGTTTGTTCTTCATCTTTTTTCCATATGCTTTGTTGCTCTGGACCGTTGATCTAAAGTCTTCTTCTTCTTTCAGCATTCCCCTTCAAGGGTCACCACAGCAAGTCAGTTTATTCGATCTAACCCTATCTGCTGCATCCTCTTCGGTCACACCAACTATCTTCATGTCTTCCTTCACTGTATCCATGAAGCTCTTCTTTGGTCCTCCTCTAGGCCTCCTTCCTGGTGGTTCCAAACCCAGCATCCGTCATCCGATGTATTCTCTCTCCTCTGCACATGTCCAAACTATCTCAGTCTGGCCTCTATGACTTTATCACCAAAATCTCCAATTTGTGCTGTTGCTCTGATATACTCATTTCTAATCCCGTCCATCCTGGTCACTCCCAGAGAGATCCTCAGCATCTTCATCTCTGCTACCTCCATCTTTGTTTTCTGTCTTTTTCTCAGTGCCACTGTCTCTAGACCAAAAAACATAGCCGATCTCACCACGGTTTTGTACCCTTTCCTTTTTATTTTAGCTGAAACTCTTCCGACACACATCACACCAAGTGCGTTATAAATAAAATGTATTATTATTATACTTTTCTCCACCTGTTCCAGCCTGCCTGCACATGCTTCTTCACCTCTTTTCCACACTCTCCATTACTCTAGACTGTTCCTAAGTACTTAAAATCTTCCACCTTCTTTATCTATCTTAAAATCCTCCACTGGACAGGACAAGGTTTTAAACAAGAAAAAAAACTATAACTTGACAGGTATGTTTTTAAATGTTTAGCATAAAATAACAATCAGAGACCCCATCTGTATCAGCCAAAGCTAGCATCAGAATTATTCAACTTGGGTTTTTTTAAATTCACTTTTTCTTTAAAACTTGAAAAACACTATAGTAAAAAAAAATAAAAATAAGTTTATCATTTTGAAGTTATCAATCCAAAAAAAAGTTTTCGTGTTAATACAAAGTCAATGCTAAACGCAAAAGACAGAACGACAAACAAGGTTTTCTGCTTTTGTCTAGACGGCGCGCACCGTCCCCTAGTGGTGGAAATACGCCTCACACATGATTTAGTTCAATTCATACGAACACAAAGTAAAAAAAAATCTGTGCCCACACATGGTGGATGTCACAGGTACTTTATTTTACTGTTGCTAAACTTTCTTCTCCACTCAAGGGCAAACCAGCTGCTCTCTGCTCTCACCGTGCATCAAAATCCCATCTGTAATCAGAGCTTATGGAGATTCCTGTCTAACCTCATCTTTCAGCCTGTTCATCACAAGAATAAAAAGGACTCCAAGCAGATCTTTTATGCAGTCATATTTCCCTCACCTAAGTTACAATTAGACTAACTTCCAATGGTGTTTACGATTAAGTTTTAAGTTAGGTGCTGTTTTGTTTTAAAGGTCATGGAAACATTGATTCCCCCAAAAAAGGGCTTTTTCCAATCTGACTGGCTTTAAGTGGTGGTCAAATATACTAAGAATTGTTAGATTTATTTCAAACAAACTCAATTATTTAATCTTTTTAATTATTAAACTGCTATTTTTGTGAGTCAATTTAAAATGTGAACAATAATTGTCTAATAAGAATAAAATTGTCCACACGATCCCCAAAAGAAATATTGTATTTATCGGATTACATATAATGTAGTTATTTTTTTTTTTTATGTTTTGTGATATTATTCACAGCATGACTAAATCCATTCATACATGTTTTACTTGGTATTAATTCTACTTCTTTATTAAGATATTTTTCATCACTTTCCATGTAAAGAATATTTTTATGTCCATTTAAGAAGCAAATGATCTCTTAAATGAATCTTCAGTGAATTATGAGATCAAATATAACAAAGTTCAGATGAGCAAAGTAAAAAAATCAGCAAAGGTGGCTTAGTTTCATTTTTCCTCCCTGAAGCGCGTACCTTAATCTGATCATAAAAATACTGAAAACCACATCTGGTCCATAAAGCTACTGGAGGGTTGCAGCTTTGCTTTCTGGTCTGTTCTCTGTTAGTTAAATCAGTTTAGTGAGAAAACACAAGCTCCAGCCAGTGCCTAGGGGGACCTCTGGAGTGAATTATCTTTAAACTTTGAGATAAATATCCATTAGTTGCAGTAAAATCTAGACTGTTCCTGTATTTATGATATTGTTCAGCTTGTTGTCCTTCTAAAAAAATGAGCAGTTAATGTGTTTTCTATTTAAACACAGATCAAAGAATTTTTTTCTGGATCGATCTTGCAAAAAAAAAAAAATTATTAAAAAATGTAGAAGGAAAGTTGAATACAGAACTCAAAGGCTTGTCATTCTAAAACGTCATACAAGCAGTTAATGTGACCAATTTTGTTGCACGATGAGGAACAGAAGCAGATAAAAATCTAGACTAATGACTAACTTTGGACGTCTTAACATGATAAACTCAAAGGAACAGTCCAGATTTTGTTTTCCTAGGCTGAAGAGGCACTTGGAAGGATGAGGGCAGTTACATTTTTTAAAAAAACATACACCTGAACACAAGATCCGGAACACAAACAGCCAAATTAAGCTTCCTCCACAAGGTGGCCAGGTTTTCACCTGAGGATATAATGAGAAATTCTAAATCTAGGAGGAGCTTGTAGTAGATCTGTTGCACCACCAGGACAAGAGAAATCAGATGAGGTGGTTTGGGCACCTAGTTGCAACGCCTCCCGGACACCTTGCTGATGAGATGTTCTGAGCATGTGGATCCAGATTTGTTTTACGACTGGACTGAGAAGACTTTGGGATCCTCCTGATGAGCTGGAAAATCTAGTCAATGGGAGTTTAGTCTGGAGGTCTCTAATAAGACTTCTGCCTCATAACTAGAGGTGATCTTACTGAAGCGGGCAGAAAGCGCCTCCAAAATTTCTCAGAATTGAGTCTATGAAATACTGACATCTAGTGGTGAGGTTGTGCAATCCAGAAATCTGGATGTGGACCTTCCAGATTTCTGGAATGTGTGAAAATTCACTTCGGTTCAGACAGTAAACAGATCCAATTCTGATTAAGATGTTTCTTTGTTATTAAAAACATTGAACTTTTTCACAAATTTTGTTTTTGTTGTTGTTGTCTTTCGCTTCATCCATCTCTGAGTGCAAACCCAGCTCTGCAAAAGAAGCTAATTTCAGCTGCTTGTATCCGGGATATTGCTCTTTCCTGGTCACCACTTATGAGGATCGAAGCATATTCAGTCAATTTGTCAAATAAAATTCAGTGTTTTTTTTTTTTTTAACCCCTTATCTACCTTGTTTTATTACAATGCAACATTTATTTACACATTGATGAAAAGATGCAAGTTTTGTTCCCCGATAATTTTATTCATTTCTCATCACAGGTCCAGTTAACTTAGACATCTTGTCAGCATTGAAACTCAAATGGTTGGAAACAGAGTTCCAATTTTTACAGCAAGCATCACTGCCCTGCACAGAGGGATGTAAAAACCAGATGCAAATTACAAAGTCAGAGCCATAAATCAGCAAAAATTTATAACACCTAAAAATTAGGCAATATTAAGACAGGGGGGTAGGTGGACATTTCGGTAGTCGCCACAGCTTTCCTTTTACTGACGGACTGATAAAACATTATCGAGTGTGTCACAAATTTTGTTTTAAGTGCTAGAAAGAGCAAAGCTGGAGGAAAGATTCCAGTAGAAAAAAAAAAGCTTATGACCTTTTAAAGTCCTACAGAGAAGGATTTGTGATCGGGAGGTGAAGAGGTCTCAGTCTTTCCATAAATGGAAAAAGGAATGACACAAATAACCAGAGAAATTCTTTCGTACTACCATGGTGGCACTTACTGCTGTCTTAAAGGATTGAGAGGAAGAGCGACAGCTACAAGCAAAGCAAGATCTTTGGGATGAGCAGAAAACTTTGTCCTCAGGTTGGCAAGTTGTGTTCAATCAGAAAATGATTAGTGTCTGTATTGTGCCAAAAAAAAAAAAAAAAAAAAATCAACATAAATGAAAAAGAAAATTTGTTCATTGTTGTTTCTTATAAAAAGCTAAAGTTGTAATAATCAGAAAATAAACCGTTTCTAAGGAATTATCGAGACTTTCCAGCTGAAAGTGAGCATGTAGCGAGGATGAAGAGTTCCACCAACCAATCCAGCTCTACAAAAACATCTGCAATGCCTCCATGGCATCTCTTCTGCTTTTTTAGCTTGTCTGGAGCTCAGTAGCGATAGTGGTCTGGTTTGAAGGGTCCTTCGGTGGGCAGACCTAGATACTTGGACTGCTTGTCTGTCAGTTTGGTAAGTTTCACACCAAGTTTGTCCAGATGGGCAGCAGCCACCTGTTCATCCAGCTACAAACACAAGAGCAGGAGTTAGAAAACCTTCTGACCACACTAAAGAACAGCTGATATTTTATTAATATTTTTTTATAAGTTTCTTTGACGTCGTTTCGAACAACAAAACTCTTAACTTTGTTTTGATAGGATACTGATCCTCGTGAAATTAGAGTACCATATTTTCCGCACTATAAGGCGCACTTAAAAACCTTAAATTTTCTCTCAAGTCCACGATGCGCCTTTTAACCCGGAGCGCCTTATATATGGATTAATATTGAGCTACAACAGGTGTCGCAACTGCGGTAAGCAGCCTCCGACTCCATTTCCCCCGTAGAAGAAGTAGTGCGCGGTGCATGCTGGGATATATGAAAGGGCATCTCATTTCCATTTGTGTGTTTGTGTAAAGACCCGGAAATGGCTCCTACCAAGAGACACTGTTACACCGCAGAGTTTAAACTCAAGGCGATCGGTCACGCAGTAGAACAGGGGAATAGAGCCGCAGCGAGAGAGTTTAACATTAACAAATCAATGATGAGGAAGTGGAGGAGGCAAGAGGATGCGCTGCGCCAAGTAAACAAGACTAAACAGAGTTTCCGCAGGAACATAGCGAGGTGGCCACAGTTAGAGGACAAAGTTGAACAGCCTTTACTGTAGCGTCTTATAATGCGGTGCGCCTTATATATGGAAAAAGTTTTTAAAAATGTAATTTATTGAAGGTGTGCCTTATAATGCAGTGCGCCTTATAGTGCGGAAAATATGGTAATCCATGAAAGGAAGTGCTGGGTAACTCTTCTATTGATATTTTTTTTCCTCACCTTCTTGGGCAGGAAATAAACTCCCACGGGGTATTTTGAGGTGTTTGTCCACAGCTCAATCTGAGCCAGCACCTGCAGAGAAAAACAAGTTTACTGCATGTTTCTATGCAGTAATTATTATATCAGACCGTATAAAACTGTCCCAATTATCCAGTGATATCCATTATACCAGGGGAGGACAGGCTTCACTCTGCCAGAGCAGAAAAGGATTCGAAAATATTACCTGATTGGTAAAGGAGTTGCTCATTACAAATGATGGATGACCCATGGCACAGCCGAGGTTCACCAGTCTGCCTTCAGCCAGGACGATGATGTGCCGGCCGCTCTTCATGCGGTAGCGATCAACCTGAAAAGGAGACGTTTAGATCCAGACCAGACAGTGCACGTATATGGATGGGTCATTCCCTTTCTATTTTGTCTGACTCATCAGTTCACACGTAAGCTTAAGATGTTTTTTTCTTTTAAAGATCAACAAGTTTTATGACAACAAGTGTTGGTGGGGAAAATCACTCCGAGTCCTCTGAATGTTAGAGCCTCGGTGCAGACCATCACCAATCTCTCTCTGCCACCTCATGACACAGCTGCAACACAGACAGTCGAGCTGCAACGCCTCGAGGGGCATTCATGACCAACAGGGATGTACAAACCGGATTCCGAAAAAGTTGGGACACTTTAGAAATTGTGAATAAAAACTGAATGCAATGATGTGGAGGTGCCAACTTCTTATATTTTATTCAGAATACAACATAAATCACAGGTCAATAGTTTAAACTGAGAAATTGTATGATATTAAGGAAAAATATGCTCATTCAAAATTTCATGGTGTCAACAAATCCCAAAAAAGTTGGGACAAGAACCTATTAGAGGCTGAAAAAAGTCATTTGAGCATACAACAAACACCTGGAAGACCAATCAGCACTAATCAGGTCAATTGGCAATATGATGGGTATAAAAAGTGCTTCTCAGATTGGCAGTGTCTCTCAGAAGCCAAGATGGATAGAGGATCACCAACTCCCACAATGTTGCGTAAAAAGATAGTGGAACAGTATCAGAGAGGTGTTACCCAGCGAAAAATTGCAAAGAGTTTGCAGTTGTCATCATCAACTGTGAATAATATCATCAGAAGATTCAGAGAATCTGGAAAAATCTCTGTGCGTAAAGGTCAAGGCCGGAGAACCATACTGAATGCCCGTGATCTCCGGGCCCTTAAACGACACTGCATCAAAAACAGGAGTGCTACTGTGAAGGAAATCACAGCATGGGCTCAGGAGTACTTCCAGAAACCATTGTCAGTGAACACAATCCACCGTGCCATCCGCCGTTGCCAGCTGAAACTCTATTCTGCAAAGAAGAAGCCATTTCTAACAAAGATCCACAAGCGAAGACGTTTTCACTGGGCCAGGAGTCATTTAAAATGGAGTGTGGCAAAATGGAAGACTGTTCTGTGGTCAGACGAATCACGTTTTGAGGTTCTTTTTGGAAATCTGGGGCGCCATGTCATCAGGACCAAAGAGGACAGTGACAACCCAAGTTGCTATCAACGCTCTGTTCAGAAGCCTGCATCTCTGATGGTATGGGGTTGCATGAATGCGTGTGGCATGGGCAGCTTGCACATCTGGAAAGGCACCATCAATGCAGAAAAATATATTCAGGTTCTACAGCAACATATGCTCCCATCCAAACGTCGTCTCTTTCATGGAAGACCCTGCATTTTTCAACAAGATAATGCCAGACCACATTCTGCATCAATCACAACATCATGGCTGCGTGGGAGAAGGATTCGGGTACTGACCTGGCCAGCCAACAGTCCAGATCTTTCACCTATAGAAAACATTTGGCGCATCATTAAGAGGAAGGTCAGACAAAGAAGACCCAAGACGATTGAACACTTAGAGGCCTGTATTAGACAAGAATGGGAGAACATTCCTATGTCTACACTTGAGAAGCTGGTCTCCTCAATGCCCAGACGTCTGTTGAGTGTTCTAAGAAGAAGGGGGGGTGTCACACAGTGCTGAAAATGGCCTTGTCCCAACTTTTTTGGGATTTGTTGACACCATGAAATTTTGAATGAGCATATTTTTCCTTAATATCATACAATTTCTCAGTTTAAACTATTGACCTGTGATTTATGTTGTATTCTGAATAAAATATTAGAAGTTGGCACCTCCACATCATTGCATTCAGTTTTTATTCACAATTTCTAAAGTGTCCCAACTTTTTTGGAATCCGGTTGTACTTCATTTAGTCATTTCAGAGACCAACAAATAAACATTTTTACCTGAGGCTTAACATTTATCTTCTCTGCTGCGTTTTTGTTGAGCCAGGCCATGTCAATTTCACAATCAAAGTGTCCGATGTTGCAGACGATGGCATCATCCTTCATCTGCTCAAAGTGGCTAGTGGAGCAGAAAAGCAATATTAAACTTACAGCTACATGTGCAGATTTTTGGGATGTGTGGGACCTACTGTCCAAGAATGATGTCCTCGCAGCCGGTGGTGGTGACGAAGATGTTTCCTTCCTTACACGCCTCATCCATGGTGGTCACCTCATAACCTATAATAAAAGCATAAAAGGGACATGATTTATATGTTTAGTTAGCATCTGGCTGCAGAAGAAGTGATCAGGTTTGTAGGATATAAAACAATTAATGATGATGAATCTGGATCACTGCTTACCCTCCATGGCGGCCTGCAGGGCATTGATTGGGTCTATTTCTGTGACAATGACACGAGCGCCAAATCCTCGCAGAGCTTGGACGCAGCCTTTTCCTACGTCTCCGTAGCCTGCGACCACGGCAACTTTCCCAGCGATCATGACATCAGTAGCTCGCTTGATGCCGTCAATGAGACTCTCCCTGCAGCCGTACAGGTTATCAAACTTGCTCTGTAAACATAAATAAGAAAGATAGTTACATTCAAATGAAATCTTAAAGGGTTTTTTTTTTTTTAGTGAAGTTTGAGAGCAGTTACCTTGGTGACAGAGTCGTTGACGTTGATAGCGGGCATCTTGAGCTCGCCGCTTTTCATCATCTTGTACAGGTTGTGGACACCTGTCGTCGTCTCCTCTGAAACTCCGCGGATGCCTTTAAAAAAAAAATTGACATTTAAAAGAAAATTTTACAAAATAAATTTTTTTCAACTGTGTGTTTTCTAAATGTCGGTGGTGAGAATCACTCCAAGTTCTCTACATGTTAGAGACTCGGTGCAGACCACCACCAGTCTCTCTCTGCCACCTCATGACACAGCTGGAACACAAACAGTCGAGCTGCAACGCCTCGAGGGGCATTCATCTGATACTTAAACATTCAGCTCAAAGTTTAATTTTTTTAACTAAATATAGTTCATGTCCCATTTAAAACAAAAATTATTTCGTCTTTTTCAGTTGCTCTATAAATTGTTTGGATGAAATTTTCCAAATTACAAAGTAACATTAAACAAATTACAACCGTATAATTTTAACTCTCTTCAAAAGTGTTGATTTAAACTAAAACAGGGTTATAGGTTTTAAAAAAGTACACGAGAAGAGAGCTCATGAACTAATCCTTTCTAATGAATAGATGACTAATTTATATAATGAACAAAAAATGGTTGACGATCGGGGGCATCCTGACCAGATGGCCGAACACCCCCCCTCTGGCTCCTCTCGACCTGGAGGAGGAGCAGCTCGACATCAAGCTCCTTCCGGATGGCAGAGCTCCTCACCCGATCTCTAAGTGAGAGATCTCGCTGGTGAGGTGTTTCGAGCACGTCCCACTGGGAGGAGACGAATAGGCAGACCCCGAAACCCGCTGGAGAGACTATGTCTCACAGCTGGCCAGGGAGCGATTTAGGATCCTTCCGGGTGAGCTGGAGGATGCAGGTCTGGGGCTGTTGCCCCTGAAACCTGGCCCCGGATAGGCGGAAGACGGCAGAACGGAATGGAAAGAAAATGGTTGCATAAGTAAAAAAAATCAGGTTGAAATACTGCCATCTGCTGTGTGGCATAACTGATCCAGCGTTCTGGCATTTTGTGACAAGATGAGTGGAATTATTAATTTATGAGTCCAAACAGACTGATGTAAAGGATTTACCCTGTAGGGTTTCGGTTGCTCTCTCACTTGGGTAGCAATCAAGTTGTTTTTAATGGCCAGAAAAAAATCGAACATGTAATTTGATTGGTTTAATGTCCAAGCAGCAGACACACAAACTGCATTAGTCACCAACAGGCAGTCGAATTTGTTAAACTGACCTGCCAAGAGTTTAGGATATTTCTGGTGAACCAGGTTGGTGAGATCTCCTCCGTCATCCAGGATCATGTTGAGGGCCTGGCCATCTTTAAAGTACAGAGTCTGTTCGATGCACCACACGTACTCCTCATCTGTCTCACCCTTCCAGGCGTACACTGTGGAAATGCCATGCATTAAGAAGCTGCATCACAAACATATCTCAGAGGGAAAATTGAAGATCAAACAGTGGTAAAGAGGAAAAGCTTCTGAAAAATAAATATTTGATTTTTGCATTTGGACTTTGCAAATTGCTACAACATTAGCATGGAGGAAACAAATGATTATTAATCACTGTTTATAACAGCATGGGTGTGCTGGCCCAGATGCTGCTTTCTGGCTTATTAACAACTTCCTTGAAAAAAAAAAAGGATATCCAGTGACCTCAAAAATATATTTTACAGCAACATACAATTATTAATTCACGTAATTAAATGTTGGTGGTGAGAATCACTCCAAGTCCTCTGAATGTTAGAGTCTCGGTGCAGACCACCACCAGTCTCTCTCTGCCACATCATGACACAACTGCGACACAGAAGGTCGAGCTGCAACGCCTCGAGGGGCATTCATCTTACATTTAGCTCAGTGTTCAGTTCTTTAAATTATTCCTTATTAGATCCCATTTAAGGCAACGTTAGATGCCGTACACTGAGAAAAATGCAATGATAAAGAAAAAAGGGGAGGTTTTAAATTGTGGTTATTATAAATATCTAGTCATAGTTATCCAATCCAAATCTGTGCTGATCAGAGAACAAACCAGAGACTCTATGTTTACTTGTCACAAGGGTAGCATTCTCTCCAGACTGGAGTTTCTACAAAGAAATACTCCCTGTCTGCTTTATTTATATAGTAATAAAAAAAAAAAAACAAGAGGTGTTCTTACGGAGTAGTTAGGGTAAAGAGAAGTTCCAGACCCCCACTTACTAATAAGTGGAGACAGAGTAGAAGTGAGGTGAGGGATGCACATCCCTTAGTTAACATGACACTGTTATGCATCTGGTCAGGAACTGCCTGCAGCTGAGGGGTCACATTAAACTAAATACACTTTTGAAGGATAAAAATAAAAGAAGTAACAAAAGAAGTTGTAATAAAAGAAGTATTTACATTTTCTACCCAACATTAACAGTACACATTAGCTGTTTGGCACAAACATTTTGCACCAGCTGATTTGCTCTGCTCCTCCAAAACATTTGTGTGAACAAAATGAGACCATAAATGATCAAATCCACAACTAAACTTGTGTTTGTTCACCAGTCAAAATAAATAAGAGTAATTTTAAGGGAATTGATCAGATGTGGCATGCAATACCTGGAATGCCTGATTTGGCGATGGCGGCTGCAGCATGATCCTGAGTAGAGAATATGTTACAACTGGACCATTGCACCTGTAGAGAAGAGAAACTTATCAGAAGAAGAGACAGACAATGTTTTTAAATAATCAGTGATTTGGAAGTGTTGCTAGAAAGTTTCGTTGGGATACTTTGCAGAAAAATGCTTTAAAAAACTCTAAAGAGACAAAAAGCCTCTCGCTTGAAATCAGCTAGGACAGGTTCCCTATTAGGGATAAGCTGTTTGAAACAAAACCTTGATAATTCCTTGCAATGCAAAACTTTTATTGGTTACAAATTCTTTCTGAGTCCTTGGTGCAGACCCTCACTGGTTTATCTTAGCCAAAGCAGCAACACAAACAGTTGGGCTGTAACGCTTCAAGGACCATCCACCGAATAAATAAAAACACAATTCACTCACAACCTCATGGTCGTTTTCAGAAAGTATTTGATGTCCATGAGTAAAACCGTCTAATTTTTTTCCAAGCTTTGGTTGGGTTTGTTTTCCAATTCTTTTCAATGTCATAGAGTTAAAGAACAGAACCAGGTGGTCTTTTAGTTTAGTTGGGAAAGAGTCAAGGGATCAGCACAAACAAACTCATGGTTAATCTTTAAGAGACAAAGTGGAGGTGGTTTGCACCAGTTGGTTCCAACAAGACACCAACATATATTGTTAAATGATGAACTAAGATGTTTAAAAAAAAAAAAGACAAAATAATCTTTTTCATTTAAATTAATATGACATACTATATTCCACTATATGCTGCCATCGAATGTACAAAATTATGGTCTGCAGGCTGGAAAAAGTTTTGTATGGCTGCATGTCGAAGTGTCTTACACACTAATCTGCCATGAGATCATGTGACATTAAGTCACTACTTGGCGAAAAGTCATTCAAATCTGAAAACACAAACGCAGAAAAAAAGAGGTAAAAACCAGATAAAGGCACATAAACAGCTGCTGAGAAACAAGGTGGTCTTTTGGTGTTTGCTGGTTCCTGCAGGATGAGACCAGTTCTGGTCAGGCAGATTAAACTAACATGATAACGCAAAACGTGAGCCCTGAAAAACACGAGGAAAAAAAAAAGAATCCCCCTTCCGTTTGAACCAATGGATGGATCAATAGTCCTCAGCTACTAATACTGATGACCACATAAGCACAGGAACACTAAACAAGACTCTAAATCATCATATTTATCTTCAATCCATAATTTTGAACCTCAGGACCCACATGTTTACTAATTAATTCAATACTAACAGGAGCCAGTGATAAAAACACTTTCCTCCACTTTATGCGTAGGTTAGACCATGAAAATGTGTGTGGACGTGCTTGCACAAGTCACGAGGCTTTCAACAAAACAGCAGGTAAATGTCACCTCAGCTCCGAGGGCAGTGAGGGTCTCTATGAGCACAGCGGTCTGCAGGGTCATGTGGAGACATCCAGCAATACGGGCGCCCTTTAGAGGTTTGGATTTGCTGTAAATTTCCCTCATTTTCATGAGTCCAGGCATCTCGTTCTCTGCGATGTCGATGGCCTTGCGTCCCCATTCAGCCAGGCTGATGTCAGCTAGAATTAAATTAGAGACAAAAAATTTATTTAAGTGTCTTAACAGAACATTTTTCAGCATAAAACGAATGATAATTGTCTTTGTCATTTTATAAACAGTAGGTCAGGGGTGTCCAAAGCCGGTCCTCGAGGACTGGTGTCCTGATAGTTTTCCACACGTTCCTGGTTCAATACAGCAATGCACAGAAAGTGAAATCAACAGCCAATAGAATTTGGCACAATGACTCAATTAACTGGATCAGGTGTGTAGATGCAAGAACATATGGAAAACCTTCAGGACACCGGCCCTCGATGACTGGATTTGAACACCCCTGGTGTAGGTGTATAACCTTTTGTCACTGTAACACCCACCATGCTGCAGTGAGAAAAATCAGCATGACAACAGCTGTGGTGTCAGCCTGAAGGACTGATATGTACAGCAGCTGGACTTGCTGTTATACTCATTTATTCTTCTTTATTTATGAAGAGCAACATTTTTTTTTTTTTTGGAGTCTTCCACTTATCCGGGGCAAAATCGTGTGGGCAACAGCCTCAGACTGGAAACCCAGGCTTCTCTCAAACAGGCTGCATCTGAGGATCCAAAGAGGATCCTGAGGCATTCCCCAGCCAGCTGTAAGACATAGTCTCTCCAGCAGGTCCAGGGTCTGCCTCTACATATCCTCCCGGTGAGACGTGCCCAAAACACCTCACGAGCAAGGCGTTCAAAAGGCATCCTAACCAGATGCCCGAACCACCCCATCTGGCTTCTCTCGCACCGAAGGAGCAACAGCTCTACTCCAAGCTCTTCCCAGACGTCAGAGCTCCTCAGTCCATCTCTGAGAGGCAGCCCAGCTGCTCTGCAAAGGAAGCTCATTTTGGCCGTTTGTATCCACAATCTCCTTCTTTCGGTCACCACCCACAGCTGATGACCACAGCTGCTGATGTGTGCTTATTGCTTCAGTGAGAAATAAGTTACCCAGTAAAAGCATCTGATTTTCTAGTGGGTAAAACTTTGCATGTAAAAAATCTAACTCTATTTAATACAATGAATGAATAAGGATGTTTAAACTTGACAAACTGGGTTTAACTCGTGACCTTCTGACAATGTACAGACAATGAAGACTTTGCCCCAGGTTAGTTAATCTGGTCGAAGCAAGTTTTGCAACTTCTGATCCATACATAACATTAAAATTTTTTACTTTTAAAAATCAAGACATTGTTATTCTTGTCCCTTACAAACTTTAGAGAGTGATTCACTTGTAATAATTTTTGTTGATATGAATAAATTCATAATGAATATTGAAGTTTTTGAATAAGATATGAGTCGGAGATGGACCACGTGTGATTACAGAATCACTGCCATGCACAGCTCGCCTTAAGCTGCCTGTTCTTGTCACTCATGAACAAACTGGCGGCGAGCCGCAAGACATCATGGGAAATTGAGTTTACAAATAACGAACAATCAATGCGCGTGTAGTGGTTAGCACCAATATAAAACTACATTTCCCAGATGCCTAGGCTAAAGTTTTGGGTTCATGAAGCACACGTTGAGCGCTTACAACACTTATATCCGGATTCATTCTGCAAATCAATAGAAGATATCCAAACAGCAGTTTCTGTAGATTAATCTACAAGATATGTAGCTAAAAATGCAAAAATAAAATCAAACTCCCAAGGGTTCTGCGTAAAATTTGTGAATCTTTTCACATGCTAGCATGTTCACATTAGCAACAAGCATGTCTTATAAAATACCACAAAAAATACAATTGCTAATGTTTGATGGCTTTAGAATTTATTAATTTAATGAAAAATCTGCGGATCATTTGGTAGCTTAAAAATAAAACAAGATCACCAAAAAAAAGAATGCAATATGTGAAACAAATAAACAGATCTTAAAAAATAAAACTGATCTTAATACTGACCAACTTTGTATGGAAGTTTCTCCGACATGATGGTGTTCTTGTGTTTTATTCCGGGGAGGTTTAGAGGAGCTGCAGGCTGTCTGACGGACAGAGAAAGAGGGAGGGACGGACTCGTGGACGATCGCTTTTTATCCACCAAGTTTCTTTCAAACGATCTTACGCGACAAGAGAGATTTCATTCTGCAATCCTATTGGCTGAAGCAGCTTCCGCCCCGTAATGAACACACAAGATTGGATAAAGAACAGAACTATTCAACCGATCACAGTTAAGGATTGTAGCTTTGAGGGCGTAAAGAGTTTGTGTGGTTGAAGCAAGTTTTATCCGGACTGAATTTTTTGAGAAATGAGTTTAGTATTTGCTGTCAAACCTGCAGAAGAAGGTGATCTATGAATAAGATTGAAATACTATTTGAATTGTTTTAATTTGAAGGTGATCATTTAAGTTAATTAGTTCTTATCCTTCATTTCACATGCCTGATTGATCGATTGATTTGATTAATAGTCCCACATGGTCAGTTTAATCTGATTCCACAAGTAATACTATCTACTATGTCAGATCTCACTCGTATTGGGCGGGAGACACCTGCAATTAGGACCTATTTCACGCTCACCCGCCATGGCTAATAAAACTCCTGCATGATGAAGACTTTAGTGCATTCCATGAACATGATTAGGAATAATGCAGTTAAGCACATGGCATCTCCTGTGCATCTGAAAGCTGCTACTAGCGATATGCATGGTCTGTTGGCAGTATTGTTTTGGTGAACATATGACAGAAGTCGGACATTCGGGAACTTTGGTCGTGTGACAGCTTACATGCGTGAGCAGCAAAACAAGGTGCGAACAAGCAGTACAGGGCTGTATTCCTGGTGGTAATTCCTTTTCGTACTAATATGTAACGCGACGTGGTAACACACGTAAGACACACAATTTTCCATTTGCTTTCTCATGTTTTGAACGGTTTGTTTTACGCCAACTGTCGTAGCGGGTGTTGTCCATGGTGGATGTGATTACTGCCATACTTGTATTGTATTGTGAATAAAATTTTAGTTATTAATATTAGTCGACAGTGCCATTGGTCTCAATTTTGAGAATACTAATATTTAAAAAATCAGTATGCAAAAAAGCCCAATTAAAATTTAAACATTTAATTATGCATTCACCAATGCCCGCCTTCACCTTCTCCGTCCTCCAGGATGCCCCTGTAGCTCCTCTTTCTTTTGGCCCCACTCCTCAACCCCCCCCCGCCCCATCCTCCAAATCTCCCCCTTTGTGAAGCCAAAACCTTGGCATCTCTGCTATGTCACAGCTAATTAAGAAGAGCATAATTCTCTTGACTCTCTTAACATGGGTTTGGAAAACAGCTTTTTAAAAATGCATTTGCATTGTATTTTTTTGATTATTAAAAAAACATTTTTATTAGATGAAACGAAAATATTTTAAACGGACATCACGTACTGTATTTTTTTTTTATTTTTAAGAAGCAAATCACAGGACTAAATTCTTCTCCTTTGGGCATTTTCCTTCAGAGGTCACCTTCCTCCACAAGGTGGCTGGGCTCTTACTCAGAGATCGGGTGAGGAGTTCTGCCATTCGGGAGGAGCTCAGTGTTGAGCCGTTCCTCCTCCAGGTCAAGAGAAGCCAGATGGGATGGTTTGGGCATCTGGTGCAGATGCCTCCCGAGCACCTCGCTGGTGAGGTGTTTCAGGCACGTTCGTCCAGGAGGAGACCAAGAGGCAGACCAAGAGGCAGACCCCGGACCCGCTGGAGAGACTATGTCTCACAGCTGGCTGGGGAATGACTTGGGATCCTTCCGGTTGAGCTGGAGGATGCAGCTGGGGTGAGAGAATGCTGGGCTTTTCGTCTGAGGCTGTTGCACCCACGACCTGGCCCTGGATAAATGGAAGACGACGGAAAGGAGCTCCCGGGCCAGCTTTCCTGCTTCCGCAACAGTGACCCCCTAGTTGTTGGAGGTCGCTGAGGATTGCATCAAGCTTTTACCACTGTTGGTTTTAAGTTAACGGGAAAATCATTTTCATTAAAAATGAATATAAACTTAAAATTAGACTCGTTTCAAGACCTTTTTGCTCAGTCCAACAGTAAGTCACAGCAGATAGAAAAATGACATGTGCTTTGAATCCCAACTTTATTTAGATAAATTGTATACAACCCCACAAGTCAAAAGGCTGCTATATGTCCCAACTCTTCACACAGCTCTGAGCAGAACCAGCTACAGGTCACCCAAAACCAAGCATTTGAGGTAATTAGAAAAAATAAATTGCATTAATGAAAGCTTATTAATATAAATGAATGATTGGAATCAAGTGTTAAATTTGCATTTTTGCTGATGTCATTGCTGTTTCACACTTAATCCTAATCCAGTACTTAGACCTGTGTGCTGAACAGTTAGAGAAAGGTGTCGCCAGCAGAGGCTGAGTTCATTTCATCAGGAAGATCAACAGTAAAACCAGACAGACATCCAATGCTCATCATTTTATCTCAACTAGTTTACACATAAATTAGCTGGAGATGGTTAAAGAAAAAATAGACTAAATCATCTTGAATTCTTTTATATACGCAGCATTTAAGCCAAAAGCCCCAAAATACACAGTCATATAAACAATTGTTTTCTCTCATTTTGCTATTGTTAAATTACAAGCAAGGCGCTGGAGGTTTCAGGCACAAGTTTTTTTCAAATTTGGGGTGAGAGGTCCTCCGAAGCTTGCGCCTACAAGCAACCATCCTGCTCTAACCGGCTGATTGTTTAAGCTAAATTAAAAAAAGAACAGCTTCATGATAGAAATGGCAAAATAATAGAATAAATTAGTATAAAATTATTTTACTCATCTTCTAAAAGAATTATGATGGTGCAGGAAAGCATTTTATTTTAGCGTTCGGAGATGCAGTGATTTACTCATATTTAAACTTCTTTAACAAATCCAATGACTGAGAATAATTCTCTGAATTTTCTGTTGAGGATTTAGAAGTCTCAGCAGGTGAAATAGCTTAACCTTCCAAACTTCTGATATTCTAACTAGAACTATGTTTGGGAGGAAATGGGTTTGGAGGTGTCCTGTTGCCTAAAGGCCTCTATACTGATGCACTGTGAGAAAAAATTTTATCCACAGTATTTCGGTTAGCGGTGTAAACATAAACTTTAACAATTTGTACCATTTTCCAGAAACATTTTACACCTGATATTAAGTTAAATCGGTTCTCTACCAACGCTTGTGAGCTGGTCAGGATTAGCTCAGCAAAAAGTGGGTGGAAAAATCCCCCTAATCCGAAATACAGAAAAAAGTAACCTGACTTCAGAGAAAGGGAACAAATGTTCAAAATAAAAAAAAAAGGGATTTCAAATCCACATTTGAAACTCCCACACCCTGTTATTTCATTAGCAAATTTACTGAACACATCCCTGTGAGCAACTTTAAAGCAGCAGATCTGAGCAGATCTCCTCCACAAAAACAGCACGTCATCATGTAATTTAACGCAAACGTCAGAATGAAAAAGTCCTGCAGGTTCAAACATAAAGATTGGTTTTCTTGGGGGTTTTTTGGGGTTCAGCAAGTCATAACTTCTGTAGCAAAGCAAGAAAAATGGTGGCACAGGAAGCAGAAAAACGGCCATCATTTTGTTTCCTGCAAGCATCGGTTGATTGTTCACATTCTTCTGGAGACAAGCCTTGTCCTGTTCTTTTTCACACCCTTTTCTGGAAGTATGCACTTACACGCACATGCTCTCCGTTTAGAACAGTGAGAACTGAAGTATGCAAAACCACAGGCTATAAGGAAAGATATTTTATTTGAAACTTTAAACATATGAGAAGAGGAGTGCACAGGTGGAGCAAAGAGAGGAGCAGCCTTGGTTTGTTTAATCAAAGTTGGTAAACATGTGCTTAAGTGCATACCATCAGTTGGGGGTGTGGTTTGTCATTAAGATGAAGGCATTGAGACACAGTGGCATGCCACCAGCTCGGAGTCCCCGTCTGTCTCATGAGATGTTTAGAACCAAGGGAACATGGCGGCCGCAGAAAGAAATCAGAGACAGACGGCAGGAGGCTGATGGCTTCTTTGCTCAGTTAGCCGCCCAGGCCTCCAGATCTGCCATGTCGTCCTCGTCTTCTTCCACTTTTTTCTTTGCTGAAACGAACAAAGAGGGTTTTCAACTTCCGTGGTGACGTTTTAAAATGAAATACCTTTCATTTATGTGACTCCAGCATGTACCTGGTTTTGATGGAAGTGATGTCGATGGTACGCTGGGTAGTGGCACGTCTTCTGTTCCTCCAATTTCCAAAAGATTGTTGTCCAGCTCTTCCTGTTCCAGCTCCTCCAACTCAGCCATCAGCTCATCCTTAGAACACAGAATTGGGATATTTAATCAAATAACAACAATACCAGACAGAGCGTGATTACTAACTGTACTCTACTTGAAACCGTTGCACCTTAGTCTGGGGCTTCAAACCCTTGCCACGTTTCTTTTATTCTCACCTCGTCATAGTCTTCCCCAAAGCCGACAGGTCTGGAGATGACATCTGAGATTTCCTGAGCCACTTCCTGTTGTTCTGTGATGTCTGCCATCAGATCGTCTACTTTATCAATGTCCCTTTGGGAATAAAAAAGACAATCAGACAGATTAAAAAAAAAAATGATGTAAAGGAAAAAGGAACTTTTAACAATCTAAAAAGGTAGAGGCTTAATTTAAATTTAAACATTTTTTTGGCAAAACCTGAAGAAATGAAGTCAAACTGCTAAAGCAAAAACAAAGAAAATCCCTTTTATAATCGCAAAGCAGGAAAGAAATTAATTGAAAGTAGAAGAATCTATCTAGAATCCATCTAGTAGTGGCTTTGACAATCTCTGCCATGCAGCTTACATGTTTTCATGTGCAGCTTTCATTGCTTTAGCAGCAAAGCCCATGTTCTTCAGAACTTCTGTGTTAGTGTTGGCGTTCTCCAATGCCTCCCTCTGAAACTCGATGGTGGATAATGTCCCGTCGATCTGACCGAGCTGCTTCTCGTATCGCTTTTTCCTTTTCAGGGCCTGTAGAGCCGCTGGACAGACGGGAAGCAGAAAAAAAAGGAACCCATCAGTTTAGGAGAGCCGACCGCACGAAAGCTTGCTGTGGTTTTAGCATATGTAAAGCATGATGGTGGAAAACCCTTCTGGTTGGCATAGCTCCTCACCCTATCTCGGATCAGGAGCCATGCCACTTAGCAGAAAAGGCTCATTTTGATTAAATGCATTTGCAAAGATCAGCTTTTTATTTTAGAATATGTTTTTGAGCCCAGACCAAAAAAGTTAGTTGTTGCAGCAGCAATTACAGAAAGACAGCATAAATAGTGAGAAATAAGAGGTAAAGAAGTATAGGATGGATCTGTCATTGGCTGTTCACAAGAAACTTTTATCCGTCGAAGACAACCCAGACCACCCTCTCCTGAACAAACAGCTTAGGTTCTTCTTCAAAATACCCAGGCAGCTTTGCTCAAAAACCCAGTACTGGAAATCTTTTCTACCACATACAAATGCACTCAGCTGATTTACAGATTTGTTTTGGTGTTTCATCGCTCTCTTGATTGCAACGATGGTGAAGCATCCTAATTATTGCGGATGCTGTGCTGACCCTCAGATTCTTTAAAATGTATTCACTTGAGGCAGGATTGGCATTTTGATTTACTAGGCGTAATTAACATGGGATTTCTTTACGTTTTAGATTCCTAAAAAGTCCGAAACAAAAAAACAAATTTAAAAACAAAAGCTAATCATACTGAATGAAAACAAAACTAAGTTAATAATTTACCAAACAAAAATTAATTTAATCTCAATTTAAACAAACATAAAATAAATTACACTAAATTTTATTCTCCCTCAACCATTGTCTTATTTCAGATTTCATTAATAATTTTAAAACAATGCAGATTTTTTTTCACTTAAACAAGCTTTCAGTAACTTAAAAACATCTTGTTTTCCATCAAGTCATTGTGGTATCTTCTTGTCCTGCTGAAAAAGACTGTAATTTGATCAAATTCTGCCTGAGCTGTTTATGCAGGAGATTTCTTCTTGGAGAATAAAATGAGGTAAAAAATTGGCAGCCGTGTGTTCAGCAGTATGAGACGGTATATGCAAACCACTCTGGTAATTCCTGTTTGATGCTTCATGGCGTCCAGTGAAACTGAGCTCAACCTGCTGAGTCATAAAAGCAGGACATTGTGGTTTCACTATAGAGACTGGTTAAGGAGAGGGAGAAGTGGATCATACAGAGATATCCACCACTGAGCAAAGTTCACTGGGAACACTGTTTGGGTATTATGATTCAGGCGGTAAAAAAAAAAAAAAAAAAAACACACCTAAAGCCACAATTTCCTCTGCAAAGCTATAAATTTTTTCCACTGTTTGTTATATTATGTAACATATCCTGCCGATTTTTCATACCTATTGGAAATGGAAGCAGTACGGCAAGTAAATCTAAATGTAATCATTTTATGGTATAGTTAAATCTTATAAGACAACATTTTAAATTTTCTCATAGCTTGTTTAAAATGCTAAAGAACAAATTACCCAGCATTCACAGTGATGCTTTACCAAACAGGTATCAAGTAAAATAGAACGCAGTAGGAACCAAAGATTTACTTTTACTTCTGACATCAAACCTAAATATTCTCAAAATAGTGTTTAGGGGTTTTTACAAAACGTATTACATTCAAATGTGTTGGTTAGTAGGTTTGCCTACCAGCTAGAACAAAGAGTGAAACTGGTGTTTCTGTGTTGAGTTTGTATGTTCTCCCAATAGATGTGTGGTTTCTCTTCGGGAACTATGGCTTCTTCACACCTACAAAAAATGTGTAGGTTTGGTTAACTAATATTTCCCACAAGGAGTGTGACAATATAGGATTCGTTTGTGTGAAATGTCCTATGAACTGGCAACCTGTCCAGGTGTACCCCTCCTCTCACCTATTCACTAGTTCCTACCCTCTCCCCGTTAAGTTGCATTAAGTCTGGGGTTGCAAATTGGTGCAGTGGTTACTGGGCGAGACTTGAAGCATTGGCCTTCTGTGTGAAGTTTACATGTTCTCTGGGTATTCCGGTTTCCTCCCATCTACCGAAAACATGTCTTAATTTGAATGGCCACTATGAAATTGCCTCTTGCATTTTGTGTGTGGGGGGTGATTGTCTGTGTTTGTGTGACCCTGCAACCAAATGGAGTACTCTGCCTCTCGCCTGAAATCAGCCTGGATAGGCTTCAGCACCCCACGTGATCGTTTTAGGAATAAGCAGTTTAAAAGACAAAATAAAACATTAAATCTAACTTAAAAAAACTATATATATCGCCACCATCCACACCCGCTTTAAAACTGGTTGTTTCACCACCCGTGAAACCATCACAGAGCATGTAATTATTTTAAGCAAACATAATGTCATAGTAAAACACCATAATGACCAATTAGCAGACATAGCACTTGCTAACAATATCTTGAGATTAAAATGTTCCCTCTTTTTTTAATCCTACATTTTGGAATTTAATATTTGTTTTGAATAGATAACCTTGACTCATCTCACTCTGCAAGACAAAAAAAAAAACCTTTTAGCAATTTGTTCTTCTCTTTTTCCAAGATACACAGTCTTTTTACGACAGTTTATGGCCTGTCTGGTCCACCGGGAGCCAGATGGCAGCAGAATGTTTCTGTGTTATTAGATTATTAGGTCTCTTTCTGGAAATGTCATTACGTGGATCCTTATTGCATTATGCACATTGCAGGGTTGACGGTTTGCATCACACAAACACTCGGAAAACTCAGCTTTTGCTTTCAGCCAAGAGCCAGATGCTTTTCTCATCCAATAAGAAGAAGGAGGAAATTTTGTGAGCATACATAAAACTAACTTATTTTTTAGACAAATTTAAGCTAAAAAAAATATTCCTAGCAACTTTTTGTCCTCTTCAACTTCACTAATTGCTTTCTATTTACAATTTAAGCTTTTAAAAACAAATCAAACTAGATAGATTTTTAAATGAGAAGGGACTTTGGAAGGCTCTCGGTTTTTAATCCCTGTAACTATTTTGGTGAACAAATAAATAACAAGTGAAAAAATTAATTTTGGTGATGAGGTCGTTCATATTACTGAATAATTGCCGTAGAACTTTGGAGTGATAGCTTTTGTTTTCTGAACCACTTATCTCTAATAGGGCCACAGGGCGTACCAGAGCCTTTTGTCTCAAATCGACTGATCCACACACATGCACAGTTTTTGTTAAATATCAAATTATTATTATGTTCCAACTACATCCCAATCTCTAAGTATTATCTGCACCTTTGTAGTTTCACTCCATCTGACCTTGAGGGATTCCGACTTAATGAGACTAAAGCTTCACCCTGATAAGTGCAACTATCTCAAAGTGAAGGTATGTTTTCATGGAAACGGCGGGGTATTTATGCTGACAAGTTACAAAACAGGTGCAATAATTAGAACCGGTTTGGTCTGTTGGTAACGTATTGAGTATCTTGACTTGAACTTTGTTTCTAACTTGCCCTATATTGTAACGAAGGGTGTTCAGTGTTCGTTTAACAAAGAACGAAGAAAAAAACGTGGAAAACCTAGTGGTCATTAAAATACCATTGTGACGCCAACATTTAAAGAAAAAAAAAAGAAGTTAAAACAACATTAAAGCCAAACTTCCAATTCCTGGAAGGTAAAGTAAAAGCATTCAATTAAATAACAAAAGTAAGTTTTGTCGTGTGTGTTCAAACAGAGCTTTTTAACTGTGGTTGCTAAACTTCCTGAAAAACAAACCACACAAAAATGATTTATTTTTAACCAGTGTAGTCCCTCATTTGTCCACAAGTGATCCATTGTAGAAAAGGCTTCAAAGGTGTCTTCTGGACAGTATATTTTCTGATCGGGACGTGTCGACTTCCATCTGGAAATTATTTTCAATCTGATAGAAGAGACCTGAGATCTGGTTTCGTAAATATTATGGATTGGGCAAACTCAGGTTAGTATACACAGATACAGAGTTCAGTTCCCGTCTATCAGATTGAAACTGATTTCCAGATGGAAGTTGAAACGTCCTGATCATCAAATACACTGTCCAGGAGACAAGAAGCCCTTTCTACTATTTTGTCATAGTCTTTTTTTAAAGTTTTTAGAGACAGAGAACAAGTAATAAGTCTGTCAACTTCAAATGTAAGCTCTGATCTTCAAATGCCACAATCCTGCAAGTGTTCTGATGTTTCGTCTTCCAACCAACCTGATTGTAAGTGACTCAGTCCTTTCATTTACATTCAAAGTAATGTAGCCTTTAATGTGTGCTATTCACAAACTGAGGCTAAAAAAGTACTGCTCTTTACTTTCCATAGCCTTTTGCTAATCTGGGGCTGGGTCATGGAGGTAACAGCCTCAGATTAGAAACCCTGACTTCTTTCACCCCGGCTGCATCCTCCAGCTCACCCAGGAGGACCCCGAGGTATTCCCCAGCTAGCTGTGAAACATAATCTCTCCAGCGCATCGGGGTTCTTCATCTGTGTCTCATCCTGGTGGGACATGCCTGGAACACCTCACCAGCAATCGTTCAGGAGGCATCCAAACCAGATGCCAGAACCACCCCATCTGGCTTCTCTCGACCTGGGGAGAGAACAGCTCAACTCCGAGCTCCTCACAGGATGGCAGAAGATAAGAACTGCTCTTATCAGATTTATTTAATTTTCTAATTTACCATATAATCACCTTTGGTTTGTAAAACACATACCTAGAAATGACAGTAGCTGCACTTAACAGCAGAAATCAAATAAAAAATATATCAGAAGATCACAAGTTTGTTTGAAACAAAATAGTAGAACAATTAAGTAGAACAATTCAGAAAAAAATTTCCTCAAGTAAATGTGTTCCTATTAAAAACAAACATGAAACACAAGAACTAAAAGTCATGTAATAAAAGTACGTTTTAAAATGATGCTTATGTTCAAGCAATTACTTCAAAAGATCAGTTTGAGATATTTGAAACAAAATAGAGGCCTGTCATTAGGACTTAATAACACTGTGTCACATTGTTCTTTAACAGGTGGCATTTAAAAATGGGACAGAGTGTACATGTGAACATACAACTTCCTTCTTGTAGAGTTAGCATGAAGCTAGCACACTTATGTGACAAGTTTACTGAAACAAACAATCAAAAAGTTTTCTAACCTCTTTTGTTTTTTGTGCCATTCTTTTTTGCCGTCAGCAGTTCATGTTCGATCTTCTTTTCTAAAAACTCCTGTTTTTTCGCTAACATTTCCTCGGTTTCTCTGAGTCGCTGGATAGCATCCTGGGGTGTAGGCGCTTTGCCACCCTTACCCCCGCTTCCGAAGATTTTACCAAACAACGACATTTTTTAACGTTTAAATATAAATCTCAGATAGGTTTAAACAAAATCAGTGTAATTAAAGTTATTTGAGAGCGATAAAGTAAGTGATAAATGTTTCAAACGCTTTTCCTCCAAACTATGGTGGTCCAGCCGGGAGACTGTGTTGTTTTTCTTTCTTCTTCCGCCTTTGCTCCACTCAGGCCTCGTGATGTCATGACGTAGGTGCATGAACGTGAGTCATAACGTGATGACTCATCAGGGGGATTTCTACACCTTTAAATAGATTTCTTTTATTCATTTTCAACACACATAACACCATATCTGTTATAAATAGTCTTATTTATGAGATTTATTTTTAATATGAAGTACCCATTTATTCGCTGAATGTGGCATATTTCTTTAAAAAAAGAAGTCAGAATCAGAATATTCAACAGAACCAAAATGGTATAAAATATACAACAAAACAAAGTGTTTTTCTATTAAAATGTTTGGATATCTGTTATTTTAGTCATGTCGTAATAGTAATACTAATAGTTTCTTCAGTTTTAAACTTACACTAGGTTCTGAGCTTGGGATATATTAGGTTTTTAATATTTAAGACATAAACAAGCATTAACTTAACCAATTTTTTAAAAGGACAGAATGTGCACTAAAATGTACAGCTTATTGTTCATTCATTCATTTTTTAAACCACTTATACATAATGAGGTTACAGGGGTTTTGGAGTCTGTCTTGGCTGATTTCAGGCGAGAGGTCGGGTACACCCAAACCAGGTCACCAGTCTGTTGTAGGGTCACACATACAGACAAGCATCTACACACACACACACACACACACACACACACACTCCTAACCCAGGACAAAATGCCACACGGACAAAGTGCCCCATGCTTATTATAGAATTGGACAAAATGCCACAGGTTGCATTTCATAGCCATTTTTAATTATTAAACTCTAACCTTTTAGGGTCTCCTAAACCAAACCCTAAACATAACCCTAACTTTTTCATTATTGACCCAAACCCTAAAGTCAGTATATAAATCTATGACATTTTGTCCATGTGTAATTTCGTCCTGTGGCATTTTGTCCGGCTATTGACAATTTTGTAGCAGCCAATTTACCTAACATGCGTTTTTGAAGAGAGAAGGAAACTGGAGTACCAGGAAACTGTAGAAAACCCACGCATACACAGAATATGCAAACTTCTCCCAGAAAGGACAGTGTTTCAAACCTCACCCCCACTCCAGGACTCGAACCCCCCACTTTTTTACTGTGAGACCACTGTGCTGACCATTGCATCCCTGCTCATCACATCAACTGTTTTTAATTTATATTTTTTAATTTTACTTGAATTCTTATAATATATTTCTTTATTAATCTAATATGCAATGGATTCCTTCATTCATCTTCTAAACCTCTCATCCCTGTTGTGATCACAGAGAGTGCCAAAGTTTTGATGTTGATTACAGGCAAATGGCAGGATACACCAAAACAGGTCAAAAATCTGTTATGAGATTTAAAATATAAAATTTTTTTGTGTTAAAGAAGGTTTCTCACAAACCAACGGAGGTGCAATTTATTCTTTAAAGGTAAAAAATGTCTTTTTACACCGTTATATGATAAATTCAGATAAAACGGATCAGTTTTATGAACAGGTTGACATATTAAATTTCAATTGTATTTAATTCATTCAAACCCTGGTAGTTGACAAAAAAAAGAAGAAACCACATAAAAATCTACAAGAGTGAAAGATTTGCTTCTAGGTTAGACCAGTGATGTACCAAACACTGTATCCAACTCAACAATTACCGTACGTATCCTTTACTTTGTGTTGTAAATTTATGGTTGTACAAATAGTAGTTAGGTGGCGGTAATGCAAGACACTAGGAGAGATAAAATCCAGCTCGTACTGTAAAAAACAAAATTACTGTTTAAAAAAAAAAGAGAGCGAGAGAGAAAGAGAAGGATGAAATAAGCAACTGGTGAAAATTAATCATTTATTAGTTCATAAATCAACTGCAATTTATGAACACGGAAAAAAATGTTTTTTTTTTCTTCTTTGAAAATAAATAAATACCAACGCAGTAAAGAAATATTGGAAATATTTTATTGATGAAATCAGTAGAATATGGGAAATAAGTTTTGTAAAATAGAAGTGACAATACATAAGCAAGCAACACTTGAAAAATATTTATTATTCAATTTATTTTCAATTATTCAATTCCAAGATGTATTTTCTATAGTGGAGTTTGAATGAAGGGAGTGTTCCAGTTAAGAATTATTTTAAAAACACTATTTTGTGGTTTCTTAGTAGCAACTCTCAAAAGACCAGCCAAACTCCTTGAGAAAACTTTGTCTCCCATGGCGAACTGTGCTGTACTTTTCCAGCTGAAGATGAGCCTGACCTGAACGCCAACCAATGAGCGCTGATGTTGTCTGTGGCACAGGCGGAGAAGAGCCAACCTGCAAGGAATAAAATAGGGAGAGTGAAATGACAGAAAAAGAAAATTTACCTTTGTGTTTTTTGATGAGACTGGTCAATATTAATCAGAAGCTGAGGATGAATCATGCACATAATTCTTTTCTTTGAATTTGTTCCATTGTCTTCCACTTATCTGGGGCCGGGTCGCGGGGGCAACAGCATCAGACGGAAAGCCCAGGTGTCTCTTACCCCAGCTGCATCCTCCAGCTCACCCGGAAGGATCCCAAGTTGTTCCCCGGCCAGCTGTGAGACTTAGTCTCTCCAGCGGGTCCGGGATCTGCCTCTTGCTCTCCTCCCAGTGGGATGTGCCCAAAACACCTCACCAGTGAGGTGCTCGGGAGGCATCCTGACCAGATATCCGAACCACCCCATCTGGCTTCTCTCGACCTGGTGGAGTAGCGGCTCGACACCGATCTCCTCCCGGATGGTAGAACTCCTCACCTGATCTCTGACTGAGAGCCCACCCACCCTGCGGAGGAAGCTCTTTTCGACCGCGATTCCATTCTTTCGGTCACCACCCACAGCTGGTGACCATAGGTGAGGGTAGGGAAAGAGATCGACTTGAAAATGGAGAGTTTTGCTTTTCACTTTAGCTCTTCCTTTATCACAACGAATCAATGCAGCATCCTAGTTATTGCTGATACCGTACCGATCTATCTGTCGATCAGCCGAATTTGATGTGAAATTAATTAATTTTTATCATATAACAGAACCTAAATTTTCCTAGACAACTTTCTGTGTCATACAATTTTTAAAACTTCCAGGAAATCTTGCCTAACGTGTTTGACAAAACAGACAACTCCAACACCCGATATGCAAAGAAACATTTAAAAAATGCTACAAATGTTCCTCACTGAAGTATGAAAAGCCAAACCAGTCAAATTTAACAGAAAATATCTGAACACCAGTGAAATGTCTGTATTTTCAAACCATGTAAAGAGGTGATCTGATTTTCTAGAATTTCAAGATGAAACTTACACCGGTCTGTCTTTGTGAAGCAGATGCAGATAGAACCCCTTTTTGCTCAGGTTGCCCCACTTTGACTGCTTCCTTCATTTTTAAACTCTCAGCCTGGTACTGAAAAAAAGACAGTGTGTGTGATGACAGAGAATGCTTGGTTACATTTATGCAACCTGGACTCTGTTCTTGTTTTCATGTTAAGCATCAAGTCTTCATACTCATCTGCTTCTGTCTTTATTGAAAAATGTGGGTGATGGGTGATTATTTATACATACGTCCTTGTAGATGTCAGTCAGAAAACCCCACTTCCTGGGCCAGAGCTCCGCCGAATTCTTTTCGAGTTTTACATGTGCTTTCCTACACACAAACACATACACACTCTTACTGGTATTTGCTATAAACACAAATGAATTGTCTTATGAACGAGCCAATGCAAGAGAATCTATACTGCTTAGGGACTGTGGATCACAAACGAGCAGATGATTGAATTGAATTGAAGCACTTTATTTACAGGTGAAACAGTTGGGCATCTCTAGCGTTTAGAAATATTTAAGGAGCTCATTCATCAAATAGGACAGGGGTGCCCAGCCTTTTTTGTCCCAAGATCTACTTTTCAAATATCAAACCTCCTGAGATCTACCAGTCCCATATTACCATCGCAAACCCCACAGATCATTTCCAGCTTGCTGTAACTACCCCATACAACACGATTTGTTACATACGCAAACGCACAGCGCTTTGCGAGGGGGAGGGGCCACAGCAGCACTGTGGGCTGCTTATTGATTGCAGGCTTAATAACTTGATTACACATCACACACTCCAAAAATCTCCAGTAACAGCAGAAAAGCCGCTAGATTGACACTTTTTTTTTAAAGTTTTTTTTTTTATATTACTTTTTTTCAATGCCATGCGTTCTACCCATAATGCCTTTGCGATCGACCAGTTGATTTACGCGATTGACGTAATGGGCACCCCTGCAATAGGACATCAGAGCAGAATTGCCACTCCATCAAACTGACAAAAACCATAGGAGGATTTCTTCTGGATGCTTTTATGGGGGAATGTTTTAATCACAATCCACAAGAAGAGGACATAATAAAGACGAAGGACATAAATAGACGATATTTCCCGACAGGCCATTGAACACCATATGAGTCGACAGTAGTCGAAAAGAAGAAAGTTCAGTCTCCCCCTCAATATAATACCAAAGGAGTGGAGGAGGATGAATAGATAAATTCTAATATTCCTCCCTTTGTCTCATCCTGGAACATCATGTTACAGCTGCAGTAACTAGTCATCAACAAATGGTTGCTGCCAATGTTCCCCATGGCTAATTCACCAAACACAAGGGGACAATGGATGAAAGGATGAGAAGAAAGAGCAAAATAGTCAAAACAATAGACGAGACAAAACTCAAAGTTAGAATGACTTTTACTGGTTAGCAGGAGCCCAGAGGAAAGACACAATGCAAAGGAGGACCTCTTAACCGGCCCTCGTAAAATGAGCACCAAATGGGTCCAATCTCTGTGATGGGACAAAAGTGAAAAAAAAAAAGTTCCTCCCTTTTTTAAGCAATCAACTGAAAGAACTTTGCTCTTTTCTGAATTAAAGACAGAGGGTTTCACTAAAAAAATAACCAGCAAAATTGTAATCTAGTTTCTCCAAGAGGCACATTGTTTTGAATATTCCAGACAGATCTCACCTGGCTACTACAGGAGCAAGGCATTTTTTAAAACAGTTTAGAAAATAACTGAAGAAAATAATGGAATCATGCCACAAATTTTAATGATAAACTGTCACAATAATTAGATACAAACTATTACCACTATTTAAAAAATACAGTTTATACCACAATGTACATAGATATACGTAAAGTAAACCAGAAATACTGGGAGTTCTGCATGCATTTAAAAACAAAAACATACAATTGAAATGAACTGCCTGCCAATTCAATGAATATATTTGGTTTCAAAGTGAAAAATGAGCACATAAAACACATCAAACAAATACGTTCAGACATTTACCAGATTTCATCTTGATGCACAAAGTTGGCAGGTTTAGATGTTTGCTGGGAGGCCATCTGTCCAGAGTGGGTGTATGGATGTGTGTGCGTGTGTGTGGCTTCTTCCCCTTCGTTCAGCTAATGTTTCACCTATATGTCAGTTACACTGAGAGACTTGTTTACTGTCGTCATGGAGATGAGGTTTGCCTTCTGTCTACTCTGTAAGAGGAACCATGGAGAATGTGAAATGGGACGATTTAGACTCTCACTGCTTTATTTTGTAAAGTTCACTTAGAAGTTGGAAAAAAATCATCAAAAATTAGCACATTCATTTATTAAGTGAGATGACAATAGATCATTCTGAGACAAACTTGAAAGACTAATATGAATACTGATACGTCTTTTTGTTTTTAACGCAAAGTTTGCAGACCAGAAATGTGTTTTGTATGAAATGTGTGTAAAAGCAAACGAGGTGAAGTTAAAGTGAAAGAACACTTCAGTATTTTACCAAACTGATGTCACCAAGTCCACAGAATCCTTACAGGCATACACACAGAGAACATACAAACTACACATAGAAAGGCCAGTGTTTCAACTTTCTGAAAGTTTTATTTTATATTAAAAACAAAAATCGGTTACTGGTAATTGTAATTGAGTTGTTGTGAGGAACATGTCAGGGAGTGTTGTACAGGTGCAAAGAGGAGGACCCAATTGCTGACAGAAACCTTGGTTTAATTAAGAATGGCAGTCCAGTAAGACTGAATAAAAAACAAAGTTTCAGTGGCATGGCAAAAGGTTATTGTCAGAATGTGGCCGTGGTCATGGTCAGGCAACAAGGGTAGTAACCTGGTTGGAAGGAATTGTATGACTCGACCGGGAAGTCCGGGATGATTGCTCTTAAATAGATCGCAGGGTCCACAGATGTGTGAAATCAGGAATCAATCTCAGGTGACCCTAATAAGGGTAATGAGGAACATCCAGGGCTCCCTCTTGTGGGCTGGAGAGGGGATCATGACAGAACAGTTATTGCTCAGATCAAATTTTGCACAATAAAATTTAACCACAAAACTCAAGCAATTAAAGCAACTCCAGGGCAGAAAAAGACAACTTTTCTGAGTATGAATGAAACTTTTCAGTTATTTCTAAGCTTTAAATTTTTTTTATAACTTTTTTTATTGTTATGAAAACTTTTTTTTTATTTATTGTTATGGAAACTTTTTTTTTTATTCTCTAGAATGACTCATATTTATTTAACTTTTGTGAGAAAACTGAATCTTTGTTATACACAATTTTTCAAACCCTTTAACTTACAAGAATTTACGGAATGACTTACAGATTCAGACAATTCTAGGCACATGTGACAGTCAAACAAAAATAGGTTGAGTGAGAAAGCCCACATGGCCAAGCACATGAAAAGAGTGGGCTATATATGTTTTTTTCTGTGCTTGACCACTCCCATGCACAGAACTAGTCCTCCTAAAATCAAAGCAGATGCTCCACCAGCTATGTAATTCCTGTCAGAACGGCTCTGGGATGACTCTGTTACAAAATAAAACGAGACATATTTGAGAAAATTCAACCAATACATTGTGGTGAACAACTTCTGTACTCACCCCAGGTGTAGATTTTGGGTTCTCTAAAGGTGACGTGCTCCACCACACAGCTGACCTGATCCTGTTGGTCAGGCGGTATCTCCAGATAAGAGTGAACTTGATACGTCCAGTCTTCATTTGACTGTACATCACCAAAGGTCACACCTTTGGTTACGTTCTGTCCATTGTGGATCCATGATATCCTGATGAGTTTAGGGTAGAAGTCGTAAGCGCTGCATATAAGCACGATGTCACGACCTGACCTTTGATCTACAGCACGAACACTGATTGTGGGTTCAGCTGAAATCAGATTAAAATTGATGTGTTAAATCCAAAGAGTGGTGAAAAACAGAAAAGGGTTGTTTGGAAAGACGATTGAAATGACTTGCATGAGGTTTGAGTGACTTCACTCAGCAACTATTTTGATCAAATTCCTCAATTCTTATTTTCTTTCATCGGGTATCGTGAAGCCTTACTTCTTAAATCTACTTTTTTAATAGTACCATTGCATGCATAATAGTCCTTTCCCAGTAGAACATTTATTATGCAATTGTCATGAAATCTTAATAATTTTTAAAACTTTATCACAGACCAATAATTGTGAAAATCTGACTGTTGCTCATTCCTTGTCCAGAGAAAGCACAGACTATGCCTCTGAAATTTGTCAAAGGTTCCAAGTGAACTGCTCATCCACTGTTCAACTTTAATAGGAGTGGTGCAGGAGTGGTACAAGGAGTGAGGAGCAAGAAGAGCTTGGCATCATCTTTTCAATAAAATTTAAATATTGTTCACTTTTTGAACATAGGTCTATAAATAAATGTACCACAAATCAAAAGTATATATTATTGATAAACTATGGACTCTGCAGAGTGTTGAAAACTTCCGCCAATCAATTCTGAATGATGATCAAAAATAATTTGTCTGTCATCTACTACAACTTCCCGGGTTTGGCGACAAGAAAATATTTCTATTGATAGAAGACATAGAGCCAGAAATAACCAGAAAAGACCAACATGGATCTTAATTCTTATTCTGTATTCACATAGAGTCACTGTACTGTCAGTGCTAGAAAAACTTCCATCCTACCTTTAACTTGCTCTATTTAAACAGAATATTAATAATATGCTGGTAATATTTCTCTCCAAATTGGATCGTTTCCACAAATAAGTACAGATAAAAATGAATCAGGTAATACGATATCCACCTCTGCTTTCTTCTGTAACGTTATACATCAGATCAACGTTGTTTAAACAGATGAGTTGTCTCTCCAATTTTCTCTGAAGAAGATCATACTCGTTTTCGTTGTATGCCTTTGCTGTTATTTTTCCTCCTGGAGTCATGCCCATCCATTTCCCCACTGTGCTGTTGTATTGCATTGTTAACTCTTTGTTAAAATACCAATCCACCAGGTATTCCACCTGCTTCAGATCCCTGGAAGGAACAACGCACCGGAAGCCGGCATAGAGGAAGTAACCATCCTGATCTGTGAAGCACTCTGAAAAAGAATGAACCAAAAATAAAACTGACTGATATGTGATGCTTAAGAATTTTATGGGCAAAGCCATTTAGGGGATGTTTGGGTTTTGTTTTTGTCACCCTCTTGTGTTTTTTCCTTGCCTCTGCCACCCAGCCTCCCAACCTTCCCCATCTGTTGGCAGTTACAGATGATTGCTAGTTGGCTGAATAAAATTGACTGGTGCCAAGCTGAGAGATGACCTGTCTGCAGCATTCCCCATAGAAGCTTTTCAGTTGTTGAGATATGGTTAAAGTTTGATTGTAAATATTTATTTTTCAAACACCCTACTCTTCCTCATTCTTCAGATGTTGTTTCACTCCCAGGGATTAATAATAACATCCGTCTACGTGTTGGCCTAACCCTAGACCATACGAATCGTAACAAAGAAGCATTAACAACTATAAATCGGTGAAATTTGATCTGTACAAGCCACAGCAAGGAGGATTTAATATTTTGTTTGTACTAAAAAAAAAAAAAAAGTTTTTTTTTGTAAAAGGACAAGTTCCTCAACTCAGAGAAATGTGATGTGACAAGCCTCAGCAAGATGAATTGGAACTGAGATTTTTTAAAAATGGCAACCTAAATAAACACATACTTTGTTTAGAAATTCAATTCAAGGTACTTTATTAATTCCCTTTCAGGGTCCAATATACTGTAGCTCCAAACAGTTCAAGAGTGTGCCATACAAATTTAACAGGAAAAAAAAAATCAAAACCAAAAAACAACAATTTAAGATTTTAATGTAGGATTTTATGTTTAGAGGTGGAATAAAATTTAACACAAGTCCTATTTGCAAAGGTTTAATCTACAAGAAAAAAGACAAAAACCTTGAAAGGAGTTTTTTTTTTTTTTTTTCAAAACTTGTAAAAAATATAAAATATCAAAATCACAACCACACAAGAACATTTTAGAAGAAGTTTTTGTTTTCATGTTTGTGACCTAGACGTTCCAAAATGCTATATTATTGTATTTAGAGTGTATCCTTGGAGGCATGAAACAAATCTTTAAAAAAATCCCATTTCTTAGATTCAACAGACGTGTTGGAAGCCAGAAAATGTTAAACATTAATTTCAGGAATGTACAGCTGTCTTTTTTAAGTAAAATACTTCTGGATACTGTTGTGTTTCTAAACAAAAGTTAAACATGTTTCAGAAAATTTACTCACCAGCTAGAGGTATTAACAAAATGTGTAACAAGAGCAGGACTTTGCAGCAGGTTTTCATGATGAAACTAAGTTTAATCAAGCACAATGAGGAAGTTTCAGTCGAGAAGCTCGCCCCCTCCTTTTTCATTTCAGCTTCAATACTGTCCCTCCCAGATGACAGCATTTTTTTTTATTTGCAACCCTCTACAGATTAGTAGTAACATTTATTTTTCTTTATAATATTAATAATGCATTGAACTTGTACAGCGCTTTTCTGGACACTCAAAGACGCTTCACATATGCTGTATTCATTCACTCCATAATATGTTCACCCACTCACACAGTCATTCATTCCTGATTATGGGAGCTGCCATGCAAGCTGGAGTTTTATTTGAGTTTTAAATATCAGAGGAACATATTAAAGAAAATCATTTAATCAAATGCACCAAATAACAGTTAATTTTTTTTCTCACTGCTCGACAATTTGAACATTGAATATTTTTATTAGAATCAAATTTTGATGTTTAAGTCTAACTGTACCTTATGTCAAATGACACCATGGAGTGTGGCGTCATGTTGCAAACAAACACCAAGAAGAATGTGAAAGTTAGAAAAGCATCCGGTCGAAGATTACTGGTTCCTCTTTTTCTACCTTTCTGTTCCACTATTAAGTAACATTGAAGTAGTGGTTGTGTACTCGTAGAATTGAGGTTTTATTGACCTTTTTAAACAGGTTTATGTGGTCGTTGTATTTGAACCATTTTAGTAACAACCTCCACTGGAGGTTATTACTGGTCCTTCAGTCTGCAGCCAACATTGTTCATGAACAAGAATTTAAAGAAGTTTTTCAGAAAAAGAAAAGTTAAACTTAAAATGAAGACAACCTAAAAAAAGTCTTCTGTATGAAAGTTTTGATGCATTGAACCATAATTGGTTCATTTGAGAGCTCACTGCACCAGTGTCGCATGTTCATGGGTCTAACATGCAGCTCCCAATTTTGTCCACTAGATACCCTTGTTGTCCTTTTAAAAAGAAGAGTTGTTCTTTTTTTCGCTCTTTAAATTAGGTGAAGCAAACTTTTTGACTTTAGGGTAAAAAAGGGTGCAAAAATTAGACCAATGGGCTTGGAGCGTATTCATGGTACATTATTGTAAAACGCTTCATCTGAGAAAAATTTAACACAGATATGTAGAAAACATGTGATTTTAGTAAAGATTTAAATAAAAATACATTAATTTGTAGGAAGAGATAAACTGTATAGAGAATTAAACACAAGCATAAAGAGAATTAATAATATAAACATAAATGAAAGGAGAAACTTTTTACATCTTTAAATAGGAACTAAAAAGATGTAAAAGATGTAAAAAGTTTCACATTTCATTTATGTTGATTCAAACTGAAACTTAAATACGTAGAAACTTTGCACGGTGGCACAGTGGGTAGCATAGTGGCCTCACAGCAAAAAGGATGTGGGTTCAAGTCCCAGGCAGGGATGAAGCTTGGAGTGCTGGCCTTTCTGTGTGGAGTTAGCACATTCTCCCCGTGTCTGTGTGGGGTTTCTCTGGGTGATCTGGTTTCCTCCCACCCTCTAAAATTATACATGTTAGGTTGATCGGCCAGTTCAAAAATTGCCCTTAGGAATTTGTGTGTGTATGTTTGGATGTGTGTGGCCTTGCAACAGACTGGAGACCTGTTTGGGGTGTACCCTGCTCCTCGCCTTGAATCAGATGGGATGGTTTCCGGCTTCCCCTGCGACCCAGACAGGGCTGACGGTTAAGAAGGTGACTGTGACTAAATAGAAACTGTGAATTATTTTGTCAACAGTGATTTCCAATCCTGTGGACGATTTGTCATAAAGTCTGTTGAGAACAGCAGAAATGATTTGCATTGATTTAGCATGAGTTCTCTTTCTCACCCACTGACACTTGCTTGTTGGACAAATTTGTCAATAAAGTTGGCCTTTAGGGACATGCGTGACAATCTGTCTCTCTGTGTGGCTACATGGTGAGAAGTCCAGGGTGTACCTTGATCATGAGTTGTTTCAGGTCCCTGCACCTCTTTGACCCTGCCTCTGAAGAAACAGTTTAAAACATGGATTAATTGATCAGAATGTGAGGGGAAAACAGTTTAATACATTTTAATGTCAAGGAAAGTTTTTGTGCAATAGATTGAAACAACACTTTTAGTTCACGTTAATTTCTAATGACAATGATCTAATAATATTAATCCTAAAACGTGAAGGCCTAAAATACAGTGAGCAAAAAAACTATAATGATATAAAGAAGAAGGGGAAATAAATAAATATGTTGGGTCAGAAGGGTTCGTAGAATTAGTTGGGATGGCTGTGTGTTTTTGGGTAATAGAGCCAGTCTGAGTAGGACTTTTAGGGTTTGTAGAGAAGTTGAACACTTGTAACTAATGGCTACACCTCTGCTTCACTCATACTTATACTTTAAGATGCTTACGTCTTGTTATGTATGTATATATTCTGACGTTTCACTTTGTGTCAGTTTTTTGGCAGCTTTATTTACTCTAACTCATCTAGAGATAACTTTAAATGTTATTTATTAGCAATCAGATGAATAAACACAGTTTGCAATAAAAAGAAAAGGTTATGACAACATAGAAATGCACGGACTACAGGATGGTAGTCAATAAAAGGCATTTTAAACGGGGCGAGCCTTAGACTGTGAGAAGTACCCTGTGTTTTATCTAAACCAGGCACGATCTGTCATTCATACATTCATTCATCCTCTGAATCGCTTATCCCCGAGAGAGTCATGGAGGGGTATGATCCGTCAAATAAGCACTATTAAATATTGTCTGATTTCTCAAGCGTGAGATGTGTATGGGACTTTTCTCAAGTCAAATTCCCTGAAATGGTCAAATATTTAACAAGAAATGAACATGAGAACTTGAGACATGTTATATAACTGTTTTACTGGTCAGTTTTTAAAAATATTTTGTCCCCATGGACTACTGAGAAGTAGGACACGTAATTTCATAATGATAAATACAAACAGAAAAACAAAATGCAGTGCATCATCTTCCCGCGTCAATCTGGATCGGGAAGTGTGTAAACCTACGAAACAAACAGCAGCAGGGTAAAGTACCAAGTGCAGTGACGTAAAGTTCCACAAAAACTAGTACACATGGGCCCATGCCAACTGCATTTCTGTTCTATCCTACGTATCAGGCTACTTTGCCAGATATGAAGTTGTATTCGTAAACTTCAGAACATTTTTGACAGGCTAAATCTCATTAGCCTCGCTTCCTTTATCTTGTTTTTTTGTTTCTTCTTTTATCATTAACTTTTTCACACTATAATTACAAAATATTTTTCTGCTGCTATCCTCTTTTCAAATGATCTGTCAATGCCCCTTGATTGGATTGTGGTATGTTTCATGACCATAGATTTGTCCAAACTGTAAAAACCCAGCTTTGGTATGATGATGCTGCTGCGGCATGTGGTGTGTTTCTGAGGACAGACGAGCTCTGAACATAAAAATAGCTAAACGTAGGGATCATCTGGTATGTGGTTAAGTTTATGAGGCTGAAAATGAAAAAATATTCAGTGAGGAGCAGCTGTCTAGACAAAATGATGTCCTTTATTTTAGATGTCAAATGTGATTGGGTTTGTAGAAGATGTGGAAGGAGGGCCATAAAGAACTGATTCTAAGGTTCAAGTATGCTGTAGCATCCATGAACACACTTACCTGTACCTATAACAGCAAAAATGGAATATCTTCTTCAAGTCATGAACCTGATGATGAAACTTTACAGACTCAACCCAGAATGATAAAATAGAAGATCTGGCACCTCATTTATGAAGTCTTGAATAGAGTTTACTCTGATAAAGCATTTTTGCTCAGCAGACAGTTTACTTGTGCCACACAAACTTGAGACTTATAAAAAAACCTCTGTGTAGCAGGTGGAGTGTTTTACTTCATGGTTATTATAGTTTTATTCTGCATGTTTTAAATGTCTTGTGTTTTTAGCATGTTTTAATTGTTTGATCTACTTCACTTGCTACTAATTAATGATGCAGTCCCTAAGGACTTGACAAGAGACAGTTGGGGGTGAAGCAAGCAGAAGCAGCCGAGAGACACATTGGGGAGCCCTTGCATGAAGGATAGAGATGGCGGATGATGGTGCGTCAGCCCACACGCCATTGTGCTGCGAGGGATGAAGCTCCCCTTATAAGAAACATGATGAATGAAAACACCGGGCCTTGAAGTCGATGGCGGCAGCCTGGTCGAGGTAGTTCCCACAAGCGGCAGTCCGGGCAAAGAGAGAGCCCGTGGGCAGCGGACCGGGACAAAGAGGTGCCCGCAGGTTGCAAACCGGGACGTGGAAGTGCCCGTTGCCCGCGCCTGAAGATTAAAGACTGATATTTATTATATTTTAATAAAAAATTTTAAACTCTTCTTACGGTATGTACCTCTGCTTTCTTGGTGCTCCCTGCCCAATCCCCACCCGATCTTGAACTGGTCCGGTTACCTATGTAACTAACTCCCTTCACAGGTCACACATGGGACCAATCTCAGCTGTAAGCCAACTTGCGTAAGATATCTACTAACTTTGTTTGGAATTTTGCAAAAGTATATGTGACACATGTATGCATTTTGCCATAAGTGAGTCCCCCCTGGTTTGATCGAATGGTAGAAGTATTTATGAAGAAGACAACAACCCCCGTTTGATCCCTTTTGAAAACTTGTGATAACTTATTTGTAGGGTGTACCCTTCTTCTCAAATAAATGAAAGGTTCATGCTTTCTATCATTAGATGAAGAATAGTGAATGAGTGAACTTTATTCTCCAAATCAATGCCAGCACTTTCTTCAAAGTATTTGTTCTGCATGACTCTGACACAAACACACATGCACACACATGCACACACAGCTCCTAGAATAACTATCATCAGTTGTATTGAAGTTAAGGTGTTCAGTCAGCATTGCTTTATCTGCATAGATTTTTTACGTTGGAAAGTTCATGTGTTGGCCAAGCAGCCATTGGACACATTGACAGAGACACGAACACACTCAAATGAGAAAAAAAAAATCCCAATAAAGGACATTTGAAGTTCAAATGATAGCTTGATTTTAGGTTTTAGTTTTGTTTTTTTTTGCAAAGCCAATCTGTTTTCACTACAGTTAAATTTATTTTTTGTGTGTCACAGACATTATTACTTATTCTAAAATAGATATAGTCACCATTTTCTTCCAGGAAACAGTGTGAAATGGGACATCTTTCAGTAGTATCTTTTAGTATTAGCACTATGAGATCTCAACATATGCTTTTGTAGGTAAAAACTGCATTTACTCAACCATATGAAAACCTCACCTCTGTAAACAGAAGTAAATAGAACTTTTCTGCTCATGTTTGCATCTCCATTTATTTATTTTTTTGTCTCATGCATAAGCATTTGGTCTCCTTTGAATGGAGGGGTTATTTGCACAAAGTAACCGAATACAAGGAAAAATATCTGAACCATTAGGTTCAAAATTGTCTTAATGGCAGTCATATTTAGGCTTTATTTTGGAGGAAATTATTTTTTTAAGGACATTTAAGTTTATGCTTACAGTCCCATTGTAACAACTCATTTTACTTTGTATTTATAAAGAGATAACTCAATAAATAAAAAAAGAAATACAGATGTACCAAAGCTCTTGTACCCGCCATCTCATCAGGGATAAGCGGTTTAGAAGATGAATGAAGCATGCTGTTGTGACAAATGACAAAACAGAAAATCAGCAGATGTTGAAACTTTGAAAAAAAAAAAAAAAACAAATCAATGCAGCAGCAATTGCTACATAGTGGATATAATCAGTTTTATGCTCTGAAATCAGAAAAACTCACACTAAAGACCAAAAAATCTGGCCTCCCGTCGAGTGTCTAAGATAACTAAATGTTCTCTGATGATCTTAAACATCTAATAGTCAATAGGTTGTTAAATGTCCAAAAAATAAAAAGGTAAAAGGCCAACGAGGACTCAAAATGTCAAAAGTAGAATCTTTAAATCAATTCTAAAATAGTTTGAGAATCGGGGCGAGAATAATAAAACTTTCAGTCTAGTTTAAATAGCAAGAGGTTGTTCCAATAGTCCAACCAAGAGAAGACAAAATCATGAAAAATTGAATTGAAAATACTTTATTTATCTCTGTAGGGAAATTTGAGATTTTGTGTCTATATGTTTTATGTCATTTTATGTCTATAATAAATCAGATGTACAGGGATTCAATTGTAAAACAAGGACTGTACAAGGTTTGAAATGTGAATGTTAAACCTGAGTATCAATGTTTAAAACAAAATGAAAGTTTTGCATGAACATCTGCTTTCACATGAAGTCATTCCTTCCCAGACACCAGATCAATAATGACTCTTTAAAATTTAACTGTACAGAGTTGGGAATTTCTCGGTGCGTATACTTCTCTGTAACACACAATCCATTCTGACAAGAACTTTGGATGCATTCCATTATTCTTAATTTTATTTCAATGTTAGTGTACAAGCGGAATGGTGCATCGTTTAGTCTTTGTCTTTACGTGTCCCTGTTTGTGATTCACAAATTTCCAACAACAGAATTTGACCAGGGCTGCACAGTGGTGCAGTGGCTTGCACAGTGGCTTGCACAGTGGCTTGCACAGTGGCTTGCACAGTGGCCTCACAGCAAGAAGGTCGGGCTTTGAGTCCCGGAGTGGGGATGAGGCTTTAAGCACTGGCCTTTCTGTGTGGAGTTTTCATGTTCTCCCCATGTATGTATGGTTTTTCTCCAGGTTTTCCGGTTTCTTCCCACTCTCCAAAAACATGCATGTTAGGTTGACTGGCTGCTATGGAATTGCCCCTAAGAATGAATTTGTTTGTGTGCGCGTGTGGATGTTTGTCACTGTGTGGCCCAACAGCAGACTGGCGACCTGTTCGGGGTGTATCCTGCCTTTCTCCCGAAATCTTCCGGGATAGGCTCCTGCGCTTCTTGCAACTCAACTAGGGATAAGCGGTTGAGAAGACGAAATGAATTTCGACATATTCTATTCTGAATGTAATCTGATGTATACTTCAGATTGCAAACATGATTTTTCCAAGATCAGTTCCTATTTTTAAAGACCTTCACTTTCAGATCCCATTTTTTTTAACTTCGATTAACTCAACATTTTTGCAAGGAACAGTTAAATTGTGAAACTTGAATGACTCGCATGTACATCTACAGAAGGCCTTGAGGAACAGAGAAACACAGAATGATGTGGAGATGGGATTTTTGCAAATCGGTGAAAATGTAGTGGAACACAAATAAAGAAAAATTCTTTCACATCTAACAAAGCAAATATATACTGTATGTATACATACATATATATTTAAATTGTTTTATTCTTCTATTTTTCCATTTTTATGCTTCAATTTATCTTTCCTAATTTATTTATTTACCAATATAAAAACTGAAGATAATGCAGATCGATTCTTTACCACAATCTTTGGACATATATACAGGAAAAAGCAAAGAGAGTAAAAAAAAAAGAGAATCTTAATCATTTCAGCATTGCTCTGAACCTCACATGTGACTTAATTTATGTGAACTCAGCAGCTTTTAAACATGTGTTTCTTTCATGAAGATTCAGGAAGTTTTCTGTCATCAGACCATGACCAAATGCTAGTTTCTCTTAGGTTCAGCTTAAAAAAAAAGGTTATTACTGATAAGCTCATTCATCTACTATTGCATGTGTACACAAGTTCTCACTGATAACATTCAATGGATCAGTGTGAAAAGTGACGTGTCAGAGTTGGATTTTTACACAAAGTTAATCTGATCTAGTTTAGATTCTTTGCACAAATAATTCACATTTTTTTCTGTTTTTGAGAGCAATTTATTAACCGGTTCAAAAAATGTGCCTCTTTCAAAGTCATATTTTCCAATTTATTAAAAAGCTCCACCCTAAAGACCAGATTTAAAAGTCATTTAAAAAGGGTAAAAAAAAAAATTCTGTCAAACTAGTAGATTTATTTTACCATGAACACAGTATAAGATCAATAAAAGCTTAACATTCACTTCTATCGTGATATTTTCAGAGGAGCTGATTGGTTGTTTTTCACTTTGAAGTTTTGATTTTTATGGAATTTATAGAAATGCAAAAAAAGATAAAAAAAAAAAATAATCACAGAAAATATGTCCACAATAATGAAAATTAAACTTGAACAAACCAGGTAAAACTTTGCTACAGTTTTATACATGTGATCCAAATATATCCTGTTAGAAAACTCTGGGTGGTATAAAAAAGTATTTTGGACATGCGATGTCTTGAGCTGTAGATAGAAACTAAAAAACAGAAGTAAAATTTGCAACCCTCAACAGAGGAGCTGTGGGAAAAAAAACAGGCAAAAAGTCAACATGATTTGAATATTTTTACTTTTTATTCCATCTGCAGATAGAAAATATGTCAACATGTTACCCTGCAAAAGGAGCATGTTCAATCTCTTTCATCAGAAAACATCTGAGCACATTCATCTCATCAGAGGAAGTAAAGCAGGAGCAGAAAATATGTGAAAGACTTTCTTTCCACTGATTCACATTTGACCTGGGAAGGAGTCTTACAAAGTTGGATTATTCCATCATCAAATTAGATTAAATCTGGTTTGGTTACCACATGTGGAAAAATACATTTCACATGTATCTTTAATGAGGGTTTAAATTAATTTACTTTCAGCTGAATAACACAGTGGTGGATGGTGACTGTGTTTTATATTCAGCACACAGCAGATCTTACAGGTGCCTTGGTTTTATGATCGCTGGCAGGATATTACATAACGGAGGCTAAGTTCTTTAAAAAAAAACTTGGCTGTTATGTAATTTGTGTGCCTCTTTTTCTTGCCTTCTTGGTCCTCTTCTTGTACAGTGTTCAGCTGCAGACTCTTGTAAAGTTTCATTACAAATAAAAGGAAATAGTGTGAAAATTCTACGGCAAAAGAAACCAAACAAATTCTTTGGTTTGTTCCAAGTTCTTTTAAATAAGTTCTTTTGTGCAAAAAACTGAAACACTTCAATCATTTTTGCAAAAAAGTTTTAGATTCAAAGCTGCTTGTATACTGCAGAGTTTATTGATCTATTGATCAGATCAAGGTAAGATCCGAATAAATGTAATTGCAATACTGTTGAGATTTATTATTGTAGTTTTACACAAAATTTCAGTTAATAGAAACACCAATTTCCAGCTCAAGTCATAATACTTGCAGAATATTACAAGTTCCACTTGTATATTCAAACTTACACATAAAGTATATATACATAAGTGCAATAAATGCCTGGAAATTTGTGTCCCACACACACATTTTCAAGCATTTTTATTGCCAATGCATAGCTCTCTGACAAAAGAGCAAGAGATAACTAATATATCTCTGTCAATAGATTGTTAAATGACTGATAGATAAAAGAGCAAAAGTTCAACAAAGGGCTCAAAATGTCAAAAGGAAGATTTTTCAATCAACTGTAAAAAATTTTGGGAAAATGATGAAACTGATAGTTTGATTCTAGTAGCTGATGTTGGAACTTTTAGGGTCTTAAATGAGCTCAGGTTTATTCCTTAGCAGAGACATGAAGATGGGGCAAGGGGTTTAATGTCTTCCCTTAAAACCACTTTGGCCTGAAATGGGAGAAAAGAATTGATCTACCAACTCTGAACTTGTTCCTTTAAAGCAGCAGCTACACCCATTCCCTGAGGCATCATTGAACAACCACATGGAGGCCATATCATTAAAAAAACAAAAAACTTTGAATATTGCTTTGAATTCTTAGTGGCCAGTGCCAGTTTAAACCTCTCCTGGAAGAGGGTGTTGCATGGAGGTTGCATGTTCTCCTGACACTTTGGCTTCAGCCAACATGTGTTTTGGGTTTATCAGCCTCTAAATTTCCTTGTGCTTTGCTTGTGTAAAGCTAAAAATCTGTGTGCTTCAAATTATGTTCAATTTGACCAATTTTGGCTTACAAATATGCAGAATTCCAGGATTTTTTTTTTACACATGGTGCATGTACTGTAGCTCAGTGCCTTAACCTAACTTTGATGAATGTTCTTTCAACCTGGAATCAGCAACTAGTGTCAGAACTTTTAGCAGAAAACTCAGAAGACGGAGGAGTGCATACTTCAGAGCGCCTGCATGATCAGCAGGACATGCAGGCGCTCTAACGCACAAGTTTTTTTTCCCAGTTGACCTTTGACCAAACTGGGACAAGCCTCTGTCTCTCAGCCAATAGAAAGGAGATCAGCCAAAATGCTGCTATCGTCACACTGAGGCCTGACAAGGGTGAACCCAGCTCTTACATCATTCTGAGATGCAGGCCAAAGTTCATCATCGTGGCTCCTGTAAGAGGACAGAAGGTCACCAATAATAAGATTGTAATTTTACTACTTAAATTAAACTCCCATTTCTCTGAATTTTAACAGAAGACAAAAGAAGCAACATAAACCATCTAATTCACTTTGCCAAAAAAAAGAGAAAAAAACCCAAAACAATTAACAAAAGCACTTTTTTGCAACTTCTAGCAACTCTTAAAACAAAATAACGCACTTAAATTTTATTTTCCCTTTTAGGATCATGTCTGTCCATTTCTGCTGGATGTGTAGAGCAGAGATCAATTGAGGCACTGATAACGTAAAGAGAGAGTTCCATCCTGCAAATCAATGATCAACCTGAAACCTGTTAGACCTGGTCTTTTTTTCATATCTGCGTGAAATAACAGGGTCATGCGCACACACCCCCTCACAAACTCCTCTCTCTCCTCCTGCTCCTCCCCCTCCCTCCGGAGGAATATCCCAGAGTATAAAGAGGAAGAAACCTCTGCTGTAGAGACAATTGATCAAGAGTCTTCATCTCTTGAAAACAGCAACAGAGACATCTCAGCCGATGAGATCAAGCTAACAGCCCTTTGCTCCAAGCAACAAACTCAAGGTAATTTGTTTTTTTTCTGACAGAATAGAGACAGTGATTTGCACAGAGATGCTGATGCAAAGTAGTTTGAATTTTGAAAATCTGTAGTAAACTTTTCTGATGCATTTAGATGATATTTGTGCTGTACTGACTCATATTTTTGTTTTTTTTTCCCACCATATTTTTTCTCTCTATCACATTTCATCTTCTCTCTTCTATTTGTTACCTTTTATCTATCCAATGCTCTTTATCACCCATCCTTGTTTCTTCCATTACATCCTTCTATTCTTTTCATTAGGTTTCCACTTGCCTTATTTCTCTCAGTCTATCAACTTCCCATCTCTCTAGACTCCATCATCATGCCTCCCCAAATCCAGTCCCAGAACCAGAGCGGCCCAAGAATCCTGCAGGGTGACATCAGCGCCCTCAGCCCGGCCATCAGGGAATTTGTGGACACCAATGTCACTCTCTGCCAACCTGAATCCATCCACATCTGTGATGGCTCTGATGAGGAGAACCGAGCCATCCTGACCCAGCTGGAGGAGCAGGGCATGATCAAGAAACTAACCAAATATGAGAACTGGTAGGTTTAACTCATAATTTTAGAAGAAATGGAAGCTTTTTTTTTTTGTATCATTTTGAAGGAATTTTGTTCTGCAATGCCAAAACAGAAATAGGGACTATTGTTCATAAAGGAAAGCTTGAAATTGTTAGTTCCTGCCATATGAACATTGAACAGTGTGAAGAAGTTACCATGTTGTTTAGAGCACTTTGCATCAGTCGTCATCACTTATTTAGACAGACAACATGTCTGAGCATCAACAGACTGGAAAGTCCAGTCAACAGATTTGCAGCAGGGATGTTTGTCTAGTAAACTTAAATTATACATACTTAAGACATTTTCTTTCATACTCTGTAGCTAAATTGTTCATGACTTTATAGATATGTTTCAATTAATCAAAAGGAGTTCAAATGTCCTTTTTGTTCTTATACTCATTCTTCTCCTTCTGTCTTGAAAACCAGCTGGTTAGCAAGAACTGATCCCAGAGATGTTGCTCGTGTGGAGAGCAAAACAGTGATTGTCACCCAGGACCAGAAGGACACAGTGCCCACCCCGCTAGATGGTGGAGTCAGCCAGCTGGGCCGCTGGATGTCCCAGGAGGAGTTTGATAAATCTATGAATCAGCGTTTTCCTGGTTGCATGAAAGGTAGTGGAACATTTGCAAACATGTTCAATTAATCACTTTTATTTCTGTTCAGCGCTTTTAACAATGAACAAATAGGTAAACATTTCTCGTTCTGCTTGTTTTCTTACTTTTAGGTCGTACCATGTATGTAATTCCTTTCAGCATGGGTCCAGTGGGTTCCCCTCTTTCTAAAATTGGGGTGGAGCTGACTGACTCTCCCTACGTGGTGGTCAGTATGAGGGTGATGACCCGCATGGGGAAAGCTGTACTGACTGCTCTTGGAAACGGCGACTTTGTCCGGTGCCTACATTCTGTCGGCTGTCCTCTACCTCTGAAAAGTATGACTCCATCACTGTCATAAAGTTAATTTTGAAGGTTTCTTTGGTTGTTCATTCTTGATACTTATCAACCTTTTGAACATTTATCATTATTTTTTCAGGACCCCTGGTAAATAACTGGCCCTGCAACCCGGAGCAAACACTGATCGCTCACATCCCAGACCGCAGACAAATTGTTTCATTTGGCAGCGGTTATGGAGGAAACTCTTTGCTTGGAAAGAAGTGCTTTGCTCTGCGCATTGCTTCACGAATTGCTAAAGAGGAGGGCTGGCTGGCGGAGCATATGCTGGTAAGGAAAGAAAAAGCTAATGCCAAAACTAGAAGGAATATCAACTTCATTCAAAAGTATGCACAACTGATTCATTCTTATTGACCCAAATGTTTTTTTTTCTGGTCAGATCCTGGGAGTCACAAACCCTGCTGGGCAGAAGAAATACATGGCAGCTGCCTTCCCCAGTGCCTGTGGGAAGACAAACCTGGCAATGCTGAATCCAACCCTGCCTGGCTGGAAGGTTGAGTGTGTAGGAGATGACATAGCATGGATGAAGTTTGATAACAAAGGTAAAAGGCTTTTTTTAGATCCTCAAATGTCTCCTGGCAATGCTAAAAGTATAAAACATCAAAACTTTTTTCTTTTAATAGGAAACCTACGTGCCATCAACCCAGAGAATGGCTTCTTTGGAGTTGCGCCTGGAACCTCGGCTAAAACTAATCCCAATGCCATGGCAACCATTATTAAAAACACAGTCTTCACCAATGTAGCAGAGACAAGTGATGGCGGGGTGTACTGGGAGGGAATGGACCAGTCACTGCCTCAGGATATCACAATCAAATCCTGGAAAAACAAACCTTGGACACCAGAAGATGGTACAAATAACAGTTTACTTCAGAGCATCACGACATTGTCATCTTTGTATCAGAAAAATAAAATAACATCTTTTTTTTTTTGCAGGTGAACCTTCTGCTCATCCCAACTCCCGTTTTTGCACACCAGCTGGACAGTGCCCCATAATTGACCCTCAGTGGGAATCCCCAGAAGGAGTCCCAATTGAAGCTATCATCTTTGGTGGCCGCAGACCAGAAGGTCAGCTCAAATTAGAGAAAAAAGTTTGGGATTGATAACTAACATAAAAGGCACAAATGAAAGGCATCCAGAAGAAAACTAAAACATAAACTACCATGTTTGATTCCAGGTGTTCCTCTCGTCTACGAGGCCTTTAACTGGCAGCATGGAGTATTTGTTGGAGCAGCCATGAGATCAGAAGCTACTGCTGCTGCTGAACATCAAGGTCAGTACCTAAACAAGGAATCCAGTCTACTTGCTCCCAATTTGTCAAAACATCAACTCACTTTATGTCTTTTCTTCCCTGCTTACTCAGGCAAGGTCATCATGAACGACCCCTTTGCCATGCGACCCTTCTTTGGCTACAACTTTGGGCAATACCTCTCTCACTGGCTCAGCATGGCTGACCGTCCTGGTGCCAAACTCCCCAAGATCTTCCACGTCAACTGGTTCCGCAAGAGCCCCAAAGCTGGCTTTCTTTGGCCCGGCTTCGGAGACAACATCCGTGTTCTAGACTGGATGTTCAGGAGAGTGAATGGTGAAGCTGGAGCCATGCCCTCAGTTGTGGGGTACCTGCCCTGTTCTGACTCCCTGAACCTCCAAGGCCTACAGGAGAAGGTTGACCTGGAGGAGCTTTTCGCTTTGGATCATGAGTTCTGGCAGAAGGAGGTGGAGGATGTGAGGAAGTACTTCACTACACAGGTGAACGATGACCTGCCCAATGAAGTGGCCCGGCAGTTGGACCTTCTGGAGCAGAGGGTTAACCAGATGTGAAGAACATAAATTAATGATGATTGTTAAACTTTTGGTAATTCAGTGACAGAAATACCAGAGTTACTCCTATTTGAAACTTTCTTTCACAGAAAATTACAAAATTTGTGAGAAAAAAGTTATTCCATCTTCCATTTCTTAAAACATTTTTTTTCCATCTTACTTTACAAGTTAAAAATCATCCTTTTTTTGTCAACTTAAATGATAAGAAAATGCTCTTTTCAATGATTCGCGTATCAAAATGGAAGCACTATTTTTACCTCTTACTGTACCAGTCTATGTCTTAAGTCTATTTAAATATAACTTATTACAAACGCACATTGTATTCTCATTTCATTGATATCCTAGTTGCACAAAATGAGTTCTGGATGGTACTGCTCCCTAGAACATCAACTATTTTTTGCTTTAAAATATTTTTATACTACATTATTATATCCTTGTTCTGTTTTGTTGTAATTTTGATTTCTCAAAAAGAGAGAAAAAATAAATATTTTTAAAGTTATTTACTGTGTGAATCTCTTCATTATTTAAGTGACTTTTCCTCTAGATTCTATAACTATTGTAAGAAAAAAGTGTCACAAACTGCATCATTTTCAACAGAAAACGTAGTTCACTGCCCATTGTTCCCTTGAGGAATTGGCCAACACAAGTATATCTATTATCTCTGATCTTCAATACTTTTTGGAAAAAACAATGAACCTATACACTTCCATATCTCTACATATCTACTGTATCTCTATATCATCAGGTTTAAGTCTTTACACTCTTCATCCTCTTCAATGCCCTCTTCACTTCTTTCTTACAAATCTTTGCTAATCCCTGGTCCAACTGATCTTTTTATACTTTCTGTTCTCTCTAAAAAAAATATCATCAGCTCTTCAAAGTCCTCTTTCCACTTTCCCATCAAACTACTTGCACCTGTCAAAATATATCCATTCTGATCTTTAAACCTTTGCATCTGCTACATTTCAATTCAATTTTTTTTCCAATTCAATTCAATTTAATTTATTCAGACATTTATGAACCCAAAACAACAAAATATATTCTACCGATGCAAATAAAAATACACAGTCTGAAAAGGAAATAGGCAGTAGCCAAGAGCTTATAAGCGCCTACACCGTTTACCCTAACAAAAACATAAAGTGCTGCTACATTTACAATATAAGTTAACAGCTTGTTTCTCTGTATGATTTCACAAATTTCTTTTTATATAAACTTTTATATAAACATTTCACCCCAATTCCTATATCTCTGTTGGATGTTTTCACCTTAGAGGGTACTAAATGTACAAAAATTATTTTACAAACCCTTCAGTTTAATTGTGTTAAGTTATGTTATTAAGCATTAAAGTTAATGCACAATAAAAAAAAAATGTTTTCCCTTTCTAGACAGTTATACGGTACATGTTTTGTCCTTATAAAAACAAAGTAAAACATTTCTAAAATGTCTTTTTTATCCATACGTCTGGTCTTGTGCAACTAGTGGGTGACCAATCTCTTGAATATGTTGAGATTAAAAAAAAAAGAAAGAAAGAAAGAAAAAAGACTCAAAATAGTGAAATGGTGACATAAGCACAAACAGGCTGTGTTCACTGACTCACACTTTCAAACACGGATGATACAAGTTTCCTTTAAATGCTTTTTAAAAAACGAAGAAAAAAAAATGTTATTTCAAATTCTGACTCGACCTGACCTCGGATAAGCAGAAGATGACAAAATGGAACAATTCTATATTCAGATATACGTATAATCATGATCAATCATCAGCGTAAAAAAAATTCTAACACAGCTGTATTTTTCTCCCCCGTTGTGCTTCTAAAAATACAACATCCAACCTTGAAGTTTTCAATTCTGCCTTTTTACCGAGAACTTTCACCAGAAATTTGATGAACGTTTGATATCATTTCAGTTTCTGTAATAAAAAAATTAACAACTGAAAGGAATTAAAATCATGAGTTTGTTCAAAATGAACACATTTTTTGATTACCTTAGATGGCTTTTTTTTTAAAGGGGAGAAGTCTGGACTCTCACTATGCTTATTGTGTACATTTTCAAGCACATTCAAAGATTTTCTAAGACCAAGAGCCGTTCTTTTATGACGATCAGAACCTGCTTTTGTGGGCCAGTTCTGGAACACTGACTAACCTCATCTGACTCCTGCTGATATGAAGATGCTGAATCCATTCTGGCCCTCTGGGTGATCCATTTGTGTTACATGGAACAGTTTCCATAACCTTTCCTCTAAATTCTGGTGGATGGCTTTAGTACATGTCTGTTAATGAGTTTACGATCTGAAGAAAAACATCTTACATCGCTTCTCGGGACTGTTTGTCAGACATCTACCGCTAATGATTTACATTCAGTGTTTGGCCAACCAGCGGTCTTATCTGGGAGATTATTACCTCATGAACATGCATTGGCTTCATTTTCACTGTATGTCCCATACATCTTGTTTTTCAGCTCAGCTTTATCTCTCTTTTTGCAGTTAGTTTTTCTGGTAATCTGTTACTTTATAGATGGGTGTGAAAGTTTGATCTTGAACCAAGCGTTGTTTTTCCATGTTGCTGAAACCTTGTTTTTTTTTTTTTTTTTTTTTGTGTACAGAATGACACAGGTCTGAAAAATAAATAGATTTAACATTGCTGTTAAAGGTATTTTCTAAAGTTTAAATTCAGCAGTCATAAATTTTGCACCAAACAGAAAAAAATACTGAATACAATGTTTTAATGTTGATGATGATAATTTGGACAAATTTGGTTACTTTTTATTTATGATAAGAAAATATAATTTAAGAAATTTCCAAGCTAAGCATTGCTATTTCATTTATATCTTTCAAAGAAAAAAGGATTGAAACGAATTGCATATTAATAGCAAAGCAGACTGATTAGATTTGCGGGCATATGCAAATTTACAGTATATAAAATTGACATGAAATAGTATGTTTGATTTTCTTTAGAAAGAATAGTTCAATCCCCCCTGGAGTTCATGCCAAGGTGTACCTGAGTAAGACACTGACCCCCAATTGCTCCTGATGGTGGTTTGCACCTTGCATGGCAGCATTCACCATCAGGTATGAATGTGTGGGTGAATGGGTGAATGTGAGATAAACTGTAAAGCGCTTTGAGAACCAACGCAGGTAGAAAAGCATTTAATATTCAGAAATAAATGTATAAAAAATACTGTAGCTACTGACAAACTAACCTAATAACATTAAAGCAACATAACAGTGATCGGTTGTCATTCCTACTGTTTAGGGATTTTGCACCTCAAAACTTACAGCATCAAATGCAATGCACTGGAGGTGATCACACTTAATTTTTGTACTCGTGTGCTTATATGTTTAAATGAACCTAAATATTACTTTGGAAATATTAAAACAGGTTTTATAAAGTCAGGACCAAATAATGGCACATTGACTGTCTCAAACTGAACACGTGTCTCCCACAAATTTGATTGTACTGTTCATTTTCCCATTTTATGAGTTTTTTTTATGTACAGTAAAGACTAACTAAAAAAAAAACATTGGGTAGGGTTTGAGATTTCTTTGTGAAGTCCTTCTAACTAATGTGAACATCATTATTGTCTAGAAAAAAACACTGACTGATTTAAAGCATTTAAAAGCTTCCTCTATCAAAAAGAGACAAAAAAAAAAACCTTCTGATTTGTCTTTATAAAACTACATTTGTTAAGCTCCAATTATAACAAATGTTCTGCAAAGAAGGAAAAACGTGGACGAGTGGAAAAGAAGTGAGTAGTGTGGCTAACAGTTTTTTTTTCCGCGGATGGTGTTTAAAAGTGAACATGAACAGTCAGATTTGACTGGAAAGCGGAAATGTGTGAACATTTCTATCCAACACTTTATCAGCCACATTTATAACATACTAGCGGAGTTCTTTGGAGTCAAACAGTTGGTTAATGTAGTTAGACAGAATTGCATGTAAATTTTAGACAACTTTTTTCAGATTGTTTCCCTTGTTTGTTTTCTCATCGTTTCATTTTCTATCTGATTTGTAACTGTTTTATTGATTTTTATCTTGTTGCAGATGTGAAGCACTTTAATCAGCTGTAAATTATGAATGCTCTGAGAGGAGCAATTAGGTGTTGACAACCCTGGAAAAAAAAATCAGATTGTCCCCATGACAACAGACTTGGATCTGAGCCAGGTAGATTAGCCAGAAAAGCACAAGTTGTTCAATAAAAGTGGGACAAGCATGGACATCAAAGGTGAAGGTTTATCAGTCTTCTGTGTGAACCGTCCAGTGTAATAAACTAACACAGCTGATAGGCTGTGACAGTCAAACGGTCACAACCTATCAAACGTCAGACGTCAGCAGTGACGTTGTCCAGCAATTGCTTCACATTTGTCAAAGGTCAGGGGGAAATCCAGGCACTGCTGCAGATGCTCCTGATACTGCTAATTATCAGTATCAGAGACCAAAATTAAGAGGAGATCGTAATAGAACATGAAACAGGACTTTGAATTGAAAAAAATGTGTGCACTTGATTAAACCAAAAGAAAATTTTATCGATATAAAATAGATGTTTGTGAGAAAAGATGTGAGAAATTAAGATTTTATCATTGTGAAGTTTTAGCCATTGTAATTAGCAAGTTTAACATAAAGTCTAGCTGTTCATACGGAAATGATTTTTACCTCTGGATAGTTTATAGCAAATAAAAAAAGCTAAACGTAATTTTCTCTCTTAATTTTTATCTATCTCAACGTTTTTCAACCAGTGTTCCGCAGCACACTAGTGTGGTGATCGAGAAGTGATCACCAGAAATTGTTTTGGTTGATCTCATGATGTTTGTGTAAAAGAATCGCATTAATTTTACCAGTAGGGAATTCTGTTATTTTATTTAGAGACACACAGGGCTCTCCTGTAACCATAGCAACCTTCTCTTCTATGCTTTTTTTGTTGAATGCTGGTGTCGTTCGTCCCAAAAAATATCCAAGCTAGTGGATCATATTTTCTACATGTCTTTGAGACATTATAAGAACATTTAGGTTGTGTTTAAAGCAGAGAAATGGCATATTCCAATGATATCTCACATTTTCTGAAAGACCAAGAGGAAAAAGTATAGCACTTTTTTTTGAAAGAAGAATCATTAAAAAAAATAATGCTAAAATAAGTTTCAATGTGTTGATTTGATTCCTATTCAGGATACTTTTGAGATATTATAGTGTTGAAACAGGGGGCTTTGAAGAATATTTTTTTAACATTTTTGGCTGGTGAAGTACTTTGAGATTTTTTACAATGGTAAAATCTTGACTGGGGCCAAGATTTTTGACCGCGTCCGGGTCTCAGAAAAACGATGATATGGTAAAATGTACCTTGACATTAAAAAGGCTGAAAAACACTGATCTGTCTTGTGTGTGTCGAATTGCAAAATTTTCTCTCCTTTATCATGCTTAACACTTTGCTCTCTAGGTTTTGGGAAATAGAAACCTAAAGGATTGAAATGCAGTTTTTCAACCAAAATTTAATTCATGATTAAAAACATCAAAGTGGGGCAGGCATGAAGGCAGGTTGGTGCATGGTGGCTAACTCATATGGAGAAAATAATTTGATGATTCTAGAGCAGAAGAACATCATTGTGCTGAAGTGAGAAAAGAATGGTCCTTGTAAAAGTTGCATACTTACATGTAAACTAACCAACATTAAAATTGCATAAAAAATATGTCTCATTGTGACACTTTTAATGGGTGTCGTAATGTTCTGTCATTTTATTCAAAAGTTTATTTTACTTTTACTTGATACACGCTGAAGATATTATATGCAAATTGCATGAGTATTCACAGGGGATGAAGGGGGTTGCTGCAAAGTTTTATAATAATTCAAGTTGCTGACTGGACTGGAAAAAAGAATTATGTTGAGTGAAAAAAATTGTTGAAGAACCTCAGTGTTTGGAGAACCTCTAGTGTTACCACTTTTAAGAACTGTCTGTAACATAAAATTTTATTTATGACGTGTGAATGAGTGTACAAAGTGTTCATGGCTGTGCAGAAAAGTGCTTGTGCAGAGCAGTGAAAGATCGAGGAAACATGACAAGTGTGCAGTATTCGTTTTGTAAACTTTGGACTGCACTTCAAAGTCAGCCGAGATGATTTTAATCGTCTCATTCATTCACTGTCCCATCTCTAGTTTATGATACACACATAAATGATGCAATCGCTTTCATTGCCACCGTCTAGTAAGCCATGAAAGCAGCTGGATGTTCATAGGGCAGAAAGCCAAGTGTGTGGCAAGACTGGAAAAATTAGATAAAGGCACAAGCTCCCGAGGTGAAAACTGACGTAGAAATCTGTCAGGACACCAAAGGCTACAATCCAGTTAGGAGTTGTGAAGTCAGCTGAACATGGCACTGGTCCATCTTTGCAGGAACAATCTGTATGATCAGTAAGCTGGTCGAGTAAAGAGCAAAACGGGTTGCAGGGGACGTTTGCTTCAAACACAAAAAAATTAAGCTTGTGAGAAAACTTCTGGAAGCTGGACTTTTGTGATTCTTTTTGTTACAGTAAAAAAAAATCAAAACTTTCTTTTCTAGCAGTTTGTTTTTGTGAATCCAAGTCCTCAGAGTGTTTCTTATTATTGTTCGTCCTCATTGACCGAAATCATTCTGTCTCAAGTGTGAATCACTTTGAAAAAATGTCTTAAATGACCAAATGAACATGAAAGTAGAAACATCTGAATGTACAATTGGAGAAACAATATGAACTAAGGAGTGTAAGGAGTGTAAGGAGTGCAGCAAACAAAATTTCCCCGGTGAGGGATGAATAGAGTAATTCAAAATAATCAAAAAAAAAAAAAAAAAAAAAAACTAATGCAAAAAGAGCATGACCAACTGAAGAACATCATTTTTTATAGTTATTAACAGCAGAGAAATTAAACACAATTTGAAATGCTTCTTTCAAATATGCTAAAATATGTTGTTTGATGTGATACTCATAATTCTGTCTATTAACTAGTAGCTATTCCTTTTTCTGCCTATTTAGTTTTTTCAAAGTTATTTTGACCCATGTTTTAGATTAAAAAAAAAAAATAGAGCATCTCCTAAAAAAAATCAGTTTGACTTCAAGTTGTTTTTTTGGTGTCATAGGTCCTCTAAATATAAATGATTATGCATTAAAAAATTAATTATTTCATTATCAATTCGGAGGAGACGGTGGCTCAGTGGTTAGAGCCTTTGCTCGCAAACCAGAAGTTCGTGGGTTTGCATCCCACTGAGTTCACCTCTAGTGTCCTTGGAGAAGACACCTAACCCCCCATTTCTCCCACCATTGGTGCTGTCATAGGTGGCAGCCTGCTGCGGTGTAATTCAATACACAAATTTTCCTTTGAGTGATGAATAAAGTATATTAAAAAAAAAAAATCATCTTTTGATGTTACATCTCCAATTGCTTATGCACTTAAATATTACTCTTATTTTCATTGGTGTGTTCAGGTTTCGGACAGCACACATAGGCCCCATAAAAAGACCTGATATGTAGTTTTTGTCTCCACAGACTGATCACTAAGCAACACACTATCTTCACCAGTATCCTGTGTACTTATTCTCTTATCTTTATGGCTCCATATTAGAACATATTTAACAACTTTCCTTTTTTTTTTTTTACTACATGCACTCATAAAACAGGAAGCCAGTTGCTTTTCATTCGTTGCTTTTTCCTTTAATAGAAAATCTGTGCACTTGTGTCGCCAGACCAGATATTTAAAGAAAATGTAGAGAAAATTTAATCGACATTTAGCATCAAATATTATTGCTGGTTTTAATTAATGAAGAAATTGGTGTTTTGGAAAAACTTTCAAGTTGACAAGTGACACGAGTGTCAAAAGCAACATGTCTTGTGTCCTCTCTGTAGAAATGTCTGTTTTAGCCACTGATAGGCTTCACTGGGGCCCAGACAAACTTATGTTAAATGACTCAAATTTAAATCTCATGAAGTCAGAATCTAGAATTTTAAAAAAGTATTTTTTTAAATGAAATTTTCTTGACAAAAAAGTAGATTGATCGGTTCATTTGCTGAACCACTTGGAACAGTTGGGGGCTTCAGCAGACACTGGAGCCTATCCTGGCTGATTACAGACAAGAGAAGAGAAGGGGACACCCCAAACAAGTCACCAGTCTGTTGCAAAAAGGATATTTAAAATGTATAGGCAAGGCAAGTTTATTTGTATAGCACAATTCATACAAAATGCAATTCAAAGAAATGCATTAAAATAATAAAACATAGAATCAAAAAGTTAAAAAATAAAATAATTAAAACAGATAAAAAGAGTAATTATTCAAAAGCACAGTTAAACAGAACTGTTTTCAGTCTAGATTTAAATATCGTCACAGTAGAGGCCTGTCCCACGGCCTTAGGAAGTTTGTTCCAGACTTTTGCAGCATAAAATTGAAATGCAGCTTCTCCATGTTTAGTCCTGACTCTAGGCACCAGCAGGAGGCCGGTCCGGGAGGTCCTCAGAGTTCTAGATGGTCCATGTTTAGTCCTGACTCTAGGCACCAGCAGGAGTCCGGTCCCAGAGGTCCTCAGAGTTCTAGATGGTTCATAAGGTACTAACATATCACAGATGTACTTTGGTGCTAGACCATGGAGAGACTTAAACACAATCAGAGCAGCTTTAAAGTTGATTCTCTGATAATTGTTTATAATGTATAATTGTTCATTAAAGTGAGGATAAGGCATGTGGCATTTCAACTTGTATAGTTTTAAACCACTTCAAAGTAAATGTGGGACTATTTCAACAACACAGCCTGGAAATATAGAACAACTCAGATTTTATTCCAGTTGTGGTTACAGCTAGAGCCAAATGTGGCGGTTTAAAAGGGTCAGTCTCGTTTTTCGAGGATTTTTACATTCTCTTATGTAAGAGATTCGGTCATATCTGATTCAGAACTGGTAACAGAGTTGCTGCGTCTGCCCCGAGGCCTGTGGGTCCTGGCATCGGGGAGACCCGTGCTCCTTGGTGCTGGAGTGGCCCTGGCAGGGGTTTCTCTATGCGCCTTGCTGGGTGGGTGGGCGGCTCCTCGGCCCGGCCCGGCTTCGGGGTCCCGGGATCTGGATGGGCGTGGGCCCGGGTAGCATGTGTCTCTGCCTTCCTCGTTCCAATCCTTTGGGGCTGGGGACAATCCGTTGGTCCTAATAAGCACGTGGTTCACATCGGCAGCATGCATGTACTTTCACTCACACTCGCACACTATATCACTCTGTTTACTGTCCGCTATGGTCCTTGCTTTCAACCAATATTATTATAACTCTAGTAACATGTGTTTGTGTTGTACATCATTTGCTATAGAAGGTTTTGTTGTATGTGTCAGTTTTATCACTGGTTTAAACTCTTGTTTGTACTTTTTTTTTTTTTTTTTTTCCCCTCAGATAATCCAGCAGGTTGGTTGTGATGCAGAATACTACAACTTCAGATTTTCTTTTTACTTTCTCCCCCTCTCTTCTTCTTCTTCTGTACCCTATCCCTCCTCTTTTTCACCCCACCTACCCACGCCCCTCTCCTTAGTAATTTCTGTCAGGTCCAGCGCAGAAAGCATATATATTTTGATTGTAAAGCATTTAAAATAAACAAATAAAGCTTGTCAGGGTCGGCACATTGTGCTGACCCTGGTAGAACAAAACTGCCCAGCAATACTTGACATACAGATCATCATTCTGCTTGTCACAACGCCGGACAGGACAGGTAAAAAAAAAAAAAAAAGAACTGGTAACAGAGCGCTACCTGCTGGTTGCAAATGAAGATAAGCACAGTTCATTTAAAGGTCTGTGATGGTTAAAAAAAAAGTATACCAATAAATCCAAGTTAACTTCTAGATTGTGAAGATATTATTTTACATATTCATTTTCATATATTTTTCTGAGATAAAGAAAAAAAATCATATTTAGTCTGAAGAATACTTAAGACATATTTACCAGTTAAATACTAACAAAATGTTTTTAAATTAGTTTGTTCTTCTCATAAAATTTATGGTTCAATAACTGCTAAAATTAGTTCTTTTTTATGTTCATGTATCATTTTTATCATCAATTGAGCTTTTCTTTTGGCATTACCCTTCAGGGGTCGCCACAGCAAGTCAGTTTCTTCCATCTAGCCCTACCTGCTGCGTCTTCTTCGGTCACGCCAACTATCTTCATGTCTTCCTTCACTGTATCCATGAACATACTCTTTGGTGTTCCTATAGGCCTCTTTCCTGGTGGTTCCAAACCCAGCATCCTTCAAATGATATATTATCTCGCTCTCTTCTGCACATGTCCAAACCATCTCAGTCTGGCCTCTCTGATGTACTCATTTCTAATCCTGTCCATCCTGGTCACTCCCAGACAGATCCTCAGCATCTTCTGAGCATGAAGACTTAATATTCACAGTTTTTCTCATTAAAAGATGGATGAAACCAATAAAGACAGGAGATGGATGAATATTTATAAAACTTTTATTTAATTTTTTCCAACCAAAGGCTAACTGAAATGTGTCTGATTCATATCAAGCTTAGTGACGATAAACAATTGTCTCATTTCTGTAACAGAGGAGAAAACAACACCAATCCCAGTAACACCAGTATAAATTAAAATGAACTGTCTCAGAACACCAAGAAGGATAAACTAGATCTGTATATAAGTGTGTGAGCCATGCTGCGACAGAGGGCGAGCTGAACGTTAAGCATCATCTTCCATTTGATTTAAATAGAACATGTTTTTGATGCTTTTGTTCAGCTTCTTCTGCAGGAAGAAATCAGGGTTGCCATATGAGACCTCACACCTGGTCCAGCTTCATGCGTGAAGATTTGCTTGATTATTTTCAAATTTGATCCACTTTTTAGGCAAAACTCTTGTTGAGCCTTTTACCAAACATCTGGACCAGCTGTGAGCAGGAACCCTGTGCAGAATACAACCCATCCATTGTACAAGTCCCACATTTTTACATGCTTGTGGGATTATACTGAACAACAGGTGGAAGACTTCTACAACAGTCATAAGCACCAGGCGCTGGAAAAATACAGAAGTTTGCTTAAATATGTAACCAAACAGAGTTTTTTATGTCTTTTTGTCAACATTGGCAGGTGAAAGGTGCTATTCAGAGCTGATCTGGTCACACATATGGATGATAAATATGATTTTTATGAGTACAAATCAACATTTTTCCCTCATCTTAAAGTGTTGACAGAAGAAAAACCCTCAAAATGTAACAATGTTTGCTGAATTTCTTCAAATTTAGGACAGAATTGGCAGAAGTCTGTCCTCTGAGTCTGTGATCCTGGAGGGTTTCAGTGTTTTTCTGGTTCAAATCAAATCAAGTGAAATCATCAGCAGATGTTCCACTCCATGATAATGAATCAGGAAAACATTAGTAACCAGCAGGATTTTTAGATCCTACATTACAGATTCTTTTTTTTTTTTTTTTTTCTAATCATGGATGCTTAAACATTATACCCAGTGCTTTGAGATGATGGGGGTGATGTGTAGGTTTCTGTTCTTGCTAGACATAGGAAGGCACACATGTAGACCCTGGATACCAATGATTAGCTAACTAAACTGGGTCACATCTACAAAGACATATGTAAGCAAAGCAGAAACGCACTGGAAGAATGTGAAAATATCTGGAACAATTTTTGTGTGTTAGGGGATGATGTGTAAAAAAAAAAAAAACCTGGCAGATCTCCGACAGTTTCACTTCAACATGAGAACCTTCAGCTGGAAAGGGCACTTAGACACAGAAATCCATGCTGTGGTTTCCTCCCCACTGATCTCTGTGTGGTTCTGTAGGTAGTTTTTCCTACTTAAGTTTGACAATGAAACAGAATAATATGTTTTTTGTATGGGTTACGGTTGGAGGAAAACATTTTTTTTCTTTTCAAGTGAATAAACAACAATTACAACAATAAAAAAAAAACAACTTACATTTAGCACGCTACGTTAAAATATGACTAATATTATCAAAAAGGCAAATAGTAGGTGTATTGCAACGATCTTTGCGGCATCACTATCAAAAACAACTATCTTCATCAATCTCATCCCCATCGTTCAAACATCATCATCATCTTCTGAGACAGGGCGGCCACACATGATTCACAGCCCAAACAAGCCGCTCACATTTAGCCCGTCTCAGCGCAGGCAGGCACACTTGTAACGACATAGCAACAATAACAAACGCCGAACATTTCCATGGAGACCGAAAAACCAACCAGCCAATGGAGGCAAAGGCTGGCGACAGAAGGAGCTCGGCTATTGGACGTCAGGCAACTCTAGGAAACTGGAATAGTTTGTTCAGACGGGAGGCTGTAGGCCAGGTGTGGCTGCATGTGTGTGTCAGGGGTGTGTTTTTACCAGAACCTGTGTGGTCTGCCAACACAGGGGATGAATGAAAGTGTGTGTGCAGAAGGTCTGCTTCTTCAGTTAGTTTGTTTAGTCTGCTGTGTGTGTGCATATGTGTGTTTAGTTTTAGTCTAGACAGCTGGAGGTCTTTCCCAGGCCATGTTGGTGTGCATTTACACACACACACACACACACACACACACACATAGAGTGTGTTAACTTCAGTGCCCAGACAGCAGTGAAAACCTGTTTCCTCCTCACATGTCACCCATTTTCACTCAGTTGACTTCAAACGAGCATCACTCTTCCTTTTCATGTCTTATTTGAACTTTCAGCCAGCGTAGCTTCCCTCTTTTATGAAGTTGGTCCTTTTTTTTACCTCATGTATCACATTAAGTACTTGAAACTATCGTCCCTTTCGGCTGAAATACCACAACCCATTTTAGGGAAACCCTGATCCAAACAAACAAAAATCATAGGTAAAAATGACTTGGGTTAATAAATTGGCTTCACTTTCATCGGGACCAAGTGAATTATTTCATTCACATATAGAACTTGATGTTTTGATTGATCTCATTTGTTCCTTAAGCTGCTTTGGGATCAAAAGTGATGATTTTTTTTTTCTTTTCTAAGTGCTTCTCATTAAACACAACGCCGCACAAAGGAGAGAGCGAAAAAAATTAAAAAGGGGAGGTGAAGTCTGAAATGATTCCTGATTTATTTATTTCTTCTTTTTCTAAAAACACACAATTGAATTGTAAACAATATGCCTTTGGTTGTATTCTATGATTTTTGTGGGATGTTAAAGCTTAGGTGCAGTTCAGTGGGTTTCAGGCCAATTTTATTGATGTAAAAAAAAGTTAAATTAAGAAGTAGCTTGAAAAACACGAGGTTTTAGGTAAACATTTGGGATTTGTAAGATTGTGTGGAAGAATTTTCTTGGTTCTGTGTTTTAAATTATTACAATTGCTGGTTTGATTTCTGATTAAATTTACTTATTTAATGAAAAAAGAAGAAAAAACTATTACTTTTTTAAAGAAAAAGTTTCTTTATTTGGCCTCAGACTCTCTCCTCAGGCTGCAGAGTGAAGTCAGCTTCAGGAGTTTTGGCTGAATTTTGTCTGGGTCCCAGTGAAGCCTATCAGTGGCTAAAACAGACACTTCTACAGAGAGGACACAAGACATGTTGCTATTAACACTCGTGTCACTTGTCAACACTTCAGTGTGTCTAGTTTCAACAACCTGTCTTGTGCTGCCGTTAACGATTCTCACTCCAAAACTTGAAAGAAAACCCCAGAAATATACATTAAAGTATAAAACTGCAAAATATTGCTTTTGACTAATTGGATTTTAATTAATGAGGTTCTTATTTTAACCCATGGATCTGAAGCTTTGGTGAAAAACTCTTTGCATAACTCAAAATTAGAACATTAGAACATTTCCCAACTTGGGTTTGATAAACAACATCCATTCTAACCTGAAAGATTTTTGATCTGAAGAGTTGAGGTGAGGCTAACGCTGGCTGAACAGGGATTGTTTTCTCTTTTCTGGGTTGATAAAGTGCTCAGAGATGTCTATGAGAGGGAAACATAATACAAGCTGTGAAGCTGGAAGTGATGCAACTTTTAAACAAAATGCCAGGCGTGTGATGACATTTGAGGTGGTGCACGGCTGGTGTTATCAGACGTTTACGGGCCTGTTGGGTGACTGGCTTCATTCCTGAGTAATGCACTACAACGGGACACGATAGGTGTCTCTCTCCTCTCTCCTTTTGAACAAAAACTGGGACATTCACATAAAATAACACAGCAGTATTTAAAACAAAAACTAGTCTAAGTTACTTACTCTACTTATCTCTACTCTATACATTGTCTTGATTAGCTCAGACGTTTCTCTAAGGTAGCTTAGTCTGATTAAGATGAACAAACTCTAATGTGCTTGACTTGTTTGGTCGAGGTAGTAGCAGCCAGCTTTGGATTTGGCTAATGATTCGGCCAATAGGACGAGAGAGAGAGAGCTCCAGGTTTCTGATTGGACCCACAGGTTGGATACTAACTTTTGGGTGGCTCACAGGACTCAGACATTTGCATAAACCAAAGATTCATCTTGAATCTCTGGGACAGAAATGGTTGGTCTGAATCTGTTGAGCGTAGTTAGAACCTTTTCCCGTAACATGTGATAGCAGCTGCCGTGCACCGAGTCGGTCTGTGGAGAGTTGCCATTTTTTCACTTTGAACTTTTTTTTATGCCTCAATAGCCAGAGCTCCTTCGCCGAGGTCTCGCAAACGTTCCATCTGCGCATCCTAAAAAATAGTGCAATTCTTTTCAGCAATTTATATAAATAACTCTAACCACGTGCTCTCCGCCCTCATATTGCATACATGTGTGTACATATATATACTCCATAGGTATCCAATATACAAGTTACATGTATGATGTAAAAATGTTCCGTGTGGAAGTTGGCACCCAACAGATTATTCATGTTTGTCTCGTTTTCTAAAACTGAACATAGAAAAAAAAACAAACAAAGGGAAGGGGTAAAAAAAAATCTCAAAGAATGCATCAAGTTTAGAAAAAAACACCCCTTGTTTCTCAACCTGTTCTTCTCTATTTTTTCTGCAACGAACAGTTGAAACTTTGTGCAAACATGAAATGTCCTGCGGCAAGGTGTAAGGCAGAGTGTCCAGCTTGAAGAGCGTCCAGGCTACAGCATAAAGGTCACTCTAACTACATCTAAAACTTGCTGTGGATTTAAGCAAAAATGTGTCCCACTGGGAAAACAGAGTTTGAAGCAGTAGCTATTGCAGGTCCAGCAGCGTGAGAGAAAGTTGGATTATCACAAGAAAAGTAACAAAACAAATCCTAAAGAAACTAAGACGATTGAAGCTTTTTGCCGGAAGGAACAAACAAATACAAAGACTTCTAGAGACAAACAAGTAAATATTTAAAATGAAGACGTGTGGATCAGGCTGATTCTGGTGGGTAAGAGGACTTTCCTCTTTCCCACCATCTGCCACCTCTCTCTAACCTCATGTGTTCCTCAAAAAGGAAGCAGGAAGCTGTGAGACAAAAAGAACCAGATGTTCTCCTGTGGCTGTGCTTTACAGATGTGATGTGGTTTCCAGGTGTTCTTGACTAATGAGCGTGTGCTGCTGCAGGACGCCATGAGGACATAGAAGCCCGGACCACCACTGATGTTCACCAGTTTTTTAACCGTAGAGAGTGGAGTTTACCATTCATGCGATTGTTCCACACAGTCCACAGATGATTTGCTAGTGTGCCGAGATGGCGTGAACATCGAAACTGTCTTGTCACACCTGCTGGGGCTTCTGGGATTTCTCCTTAGTATTCCTTGTGTTCCTGTTATCCACACTTCCTTGCTGTGGAGGCAGAGGTCTGAGAAGGCCATGTATGAGCGAGGACGGGGGTGCCTGCGAGGACGGGACAGTCTGGGGATTGGAGCTCAGGGATGTCGGGTGGTAGTAGTGCCCGATCACCTCACTGTAAGTCGGAGGAGCTCCTTCTCCTACAGCACCTTGTTTCTGCTGGCGGGACAAAGCCTCCTGGGCTTCCAACACACTGATGCCTGAATGGACGCTCGGGGGCGGGGCCTGCAGTCTGAGAGAAAAATAATAATAAGTATTAGTATTAATAATATTTTACAGAGTAAAGACACTATAAAAGTTATTACAGGTCACTTGTTGTTACCTGGCTTGCAGGCAGGAGTTGGATGGGTCCAAGGGGTGGGAGTCAAACACTGTTCGGTTGGGCGGAGCTCTGACCGACTCGCGGTTCAGTTCCATCTGCTGCTCAGGGTCTCTGAGCTGCAGTGTGCAGGGACCCTGATATGGTGGCGGTTCTTCGCCGTCTGACAGGGATATGGTGGGAGGGAGATCAATGAGGCTCTGGGGAAGGTAAGGGTAGGTGGGTTGGAATCGAGTCGGGGCGTATGTGTGCTGGAAACGCTGTGCCTGTGTCTGACTCTGCTGTGGGTCTCGCTGCAGGTAGGACGAGCCCCCTCTGTCAGGCGGACGCGGGCTGTACACCTGGTGCTGTGGGAGATAGGACTTTGAATTAAACTCCATTTGAACTAGATCAAAATAATGTGGATGGGAAAAAAATTGCTTCCATTGAGCCAAACTCACCTCATTAAGACTATTGTTTGTCCCTGTGTTCTCAGAGGACCACAGACTCCCCTCCTGTAAACAAAAATAAAATCAAGAAAATGAAGTCAAATTAATTATCAGTAAAAATGTCCGAAAGCATGTCTGCTAAACAGTCAGATTTTGGATTCCCTTAAATGCATCGTGTGATCACTACATGTCCAATTTGGTCAATTTGGTGCTTAATTGACTCGCATTTGGCATAGAGGAAGAAAGCAGAAACAGACCTATTTTCCTTATTTATTGTTCTGTGTGAATTAAATGAACAAATATGAGAGCTTTGCTATTACGTTTGAATGTTAAAGTTTTCATTTTTCCATTCCCCTGAGGACACTAAAATAGTTGTTACTAATTAGTGCATTAGGCTGCAAGACGTTTCACGTGCAGTAAACGCTCAGCGATCTACAGTATAATTGTTTGTTATTCAGACATGTATAGGTGCAACATTGTGTGTGTTTAAACCCAAATCCTAAAAAAAATATGACCACAATAAATGCAAATGTCAATTTTTATATTTATTCTTTGTTATTATTTGCCACTATTTGCATATTTCATACCTAATATCTACCCACACACATTCACACACATAACCTGCTTGATAAATAAAGCTTATTGGAACTTCCCTGACCAGAGTCATTAACGTTCCCACTGTTCAAAGAACCGTTATTCTTTCTCTACAGTATACACAGTATTATTCATTGCTGACCATAAATTCAAAGACAATTTTCAATGATTTGATTACGATTGTATTATTTTCTGATTTGCCCAGCAGAGGGCTCAGTTGCTGTTAAATTTAAGACCTTCTCTGTTCACTGTAGCTAAATGCAGACTTAACCTATTAAAAATGTTTCTATAGAAGTAAATGTTGAACATACATTTATACAAATAAGACAATTTGAAACACACACAACACTTCAAAATGAGAAAAGACTAAAAGTATCATCACAACAATACATTGTACAGAATGTCTGCTGGTGCTCTCTGTCTGCGTGAGAACAGCAAAAAACTTTACTGCAATCACTCTATGTGTAGTTTCATCTATATGTCGCAACAAATTTCAACATCATGTTTTTTAGAATTGCACCAACTTATTGCAATAAGATATGCTCTCCCACATACGATTTCCCAGGCTTCCACTACTCAGACATGGAGCAAGATTTGACCCAATGCCATTTGTTTGGCATTTTCTGAACTAGCCCCTCTTCAGTGTGCATAGTTGCAAGATTGTTTTTATTTTAACTGAATAAAAAGCTTTTTAACTCACAGATTTATTTCATTTAAATGTTCAGAATAAACTTGAAATAAAGATGAGTTTTTTTTTTTTATCTTGCGGACAGGATGTGCTACACTTTGAGCTTTTTTACTGTGAGCTTTTACATGGCATTCTACGCCTCATGAAATTTGCAGTGCATCATTATGTGTAAACTAATAAAAGGTTTCTGTGTCTTGCTTCCTCTGCTTTTAATGTCTAACTGAGACTTTTCCTCTTTTTGTGATTTTATTTTTACCAGGAGACAGTTTTTAGCCCATGTGTCTTCCTGCATGTGTGTCAGTGTGTCTGACTGCTAATTCAAATTAACTAGGACACTGTGACTCCCCTGAGCTCATCACAAGGTCTTCCTGTGTGTGCACATATTTATGCTTCATTCTTTACTCATATCCTTACTGCCAGACCGGAGCTGTGCACACACACGTCTATACACACTCTTTGATTTAGTGGCAGGTGATTCAGGAAGCACAAGTGTAGTCATATGTTTAGAGAAGCCTCAGGTGCACAAGTAATCTGAAATGGCGTTGCAAGACAGTGAGGCTTTTCACAGGAAAATGATTCAGAATTTCTGGCTTTTGTCGTGTAATCCAGACTTTGTTTAGGCCTGTTTTAACTAGGACCACCCAAACAACTTCCCAGTCAATAAAGTTTACTGTAATTATGGCGAGGCAGTCATAAAGAGTGAAATGTTTTAGACTTTATATTTTGTATCCAATACATAGGGGGAGACGGTAGAGTGTTCGCCTGCAGACCGGAAGTAACTGGAAGTTCGCAGGTTCGATTCTCACTGAGTTTACATCTGTGGTCCTTGGAGAAGACACATAACCCCCTGTTTCTCCCACCATTGGCACTGTCATAGGTGGCAGCCTGCTGCGGTGTAATGCGTTATTGGGGGAGATGGTTGCTCAGCGGTTAGGGTGTTCGCCTGTGGACCGGAAGTTAACCGGAAGTTCGCAGATTCGCATCCCACTGAGTTCCCGTCTAGGGTCCTTGGAGAAGACCCCTAATACTCTGTTTCTCCCACCATTCGCTCCGTCATAGGTGGCAGCCAGCTGCGATGTAGTGCAGCACACAAATTTCCCAGTCAGGGATTAATAAAGTATATAAAAAAATATATATTGTAAGGGGGAAACATTGCGACTGTCTTACATTGGCCAGAGGCAGGTGTCTCCGCCGTGCAGGGGCATGTCTGGAGAGCAGGGAACGTGCTGATAGGTGGTAATGGTTTAGTAGACAGGTGATGACCACCACCATGACCATCATCACCACCACGATCACCAATATCTTGACAAATTCCAGCTGGGCTGTAAAACACCAAGAAACAGGATGGATGTTAGTTTACATGTTTAAAAGCAGGTTTGATGACTGAAATGAGGGGGGAAAGTTGCATTGAACACTATTGTCTATTAATAGAAATCTCCAGTTATGAAATTAGATTATCTACTGGTGTTGTATTATCTTTAGTCTTCACCACAACCATGTCCCAACACAGTTTTTGAGTGCTGTTCAGTATGTGAAGACATCTGTTTTATAAGCCTTACGTAACTCTTAAGCATCCTGACTTGATTACCACTGACATTAATATGAAAAACTAAAATAAGCAGCCAAAAATATTGTGTAACGCAATAACCAGCAGCAACTAGAAGCTGAAACATTGCATGAAAACATCAAATTTGACAAGATTAAAGGATAGTTTAGACTTGGTTTGAGGATAATGTCACAAATAATAGTCAAAAAGTTCAACTGGAGGTAAAAAATTAAGAATACATAAAAGTTCAGAGGTCTAAAATCATATTAATAAAGAAAAATCTATATCCAATAATCACTTTTAAGAGTAGTTAAATTCTACTAATGAAAAAAAGCTGGTTTCCTTATAGCTTTTTCTTAAAAATCTTGTTTGACCCGTTAACAGTGACACATTTATGAAATAATAAAATAGTAATAAGAACACATTTGTTAGCGTAAATAAATTAGTTACACACACATGGACTCAAACACACATTTGAGTATAAAAAATATAGATGAAGACATACACAATGACTGTTATATGGTGGAAAAATCCTTTCAGACATCCAAAGGTCAGGGTGTCAGACACACACGCACACACACACACATAGAGACCAGACCAGACAGACAGGGCTACCTTTGTTTAGACACAGTCTGCTCACACTACCCCCTCTCCCCTGCCTGCAGCAGCCCCCATCATCAATGCCACAGACACACAGAGCGTTTTTCACACACTTTTTTTTTTTTTTCAGAAAGAGCAGACGGAGGTCAGGGGCAAGTCAGACAGAGAAACATAAAGTTACTGGCTGTTTCTCACACACCCCCAATCACATACTTCTATATGTTCACACACACTGCAGACTGGTTTTCTGACTGTTCACACTAGTTCTGTTGTTTTTGTCACAATGAAGCGACTCCTGTAACTCATTGTGTGTTTGGTGGTCATTCATTTGGACTCACACACACACAAACTGTAAGAATAAATTTTTCACTACTCAAAACTAAGTCAAGAACACGAACACACCCAACCAGAATACTGTTACCAGGATCACACTCATCACAAACTAGCTTACATGGGCTTTTTTTTTTTACACAGAAATTAAGAAAAACAGATGACCAAGGAGAAATTATATATGTTTGTAAATATTACATTTTCAATATGTTTTGCCTTTTTACCAAATTTAAAGTATCACAGCACATTTACGAACATATAGTAGTATATATGAGTATATAAGAGTAAATTCTCCCCAATCGTCCTCTAGCAAAAGTAATTAAGTTACAGGGACATTACTAGCTTTGAAAAATATATGTTAATAGTAATAGTATGTTAGTAATAGTAACATATGTTGATAGTAATATTATGTTAGCATTAGTAATATTATGACAATAGTAATAGTATGTCAATAATAGTGACAATATGATAATAGTAATATTGTGTTAATAATACTAACCATGTGTTAATAGTGATATTATGTTAGTAATAGTAACAATATGTTAATAGTAATATTATGTTAGTAATAGTAACATTATGTTAGTAATAGTAACAATATGTTAATAGTGATATTATGTTAGTAATAGTAACATTATGTTAGTAATAGTAACAATATGTTAATAGTAATATTATGTTAGTAATAGTAACAATATGTTAATAGTAATATTATGTTAGCATTAGTAATATTATGACAATAGTAATAGTATGTCAATAATAGTGACAATATGATAATAGTAATATTGTGTTAATAATACTAACCATGTGTTAATAGTGATATTATGTTAGTAATAGTAACAATATGTTAATAGTGATATTATGTTAGTAATAGTAACAATATGTTAATAGTAATATTATGTTAGTAATAGTAACATTATGTTAGTAATAGTAACAATATGTTAATAGTACTATTATGTTAGTAATAGTAACAATATGTTAATAGTAATATTATGTTAGTAATAGTAACATTATGTTAGTAATAGTAACAATATGTTAATAGTACTATTATGTTAGTAATAGTAACAATATGTTAATAGTAATATTATGTTAGTAATAGTAACAATATGTTAATAGTAATATTATGTTAGTAATAGTAACAATATGTTAATATATCATTAAAAGTTTAGCCTTTCATGCATCAAGTTCATGGTAGTTTATAGTTTAAAGTTCATCAGTCAAAAAAGTATAATCCATTCAGCTGCTCAAGAAAATACAAAACATGAGAAAAATGTACTTCGTCCTAAAATACATCTAAAATACTAAGAACAATCCAGACTACAGTGGGAGCTGAGTGTCTGCAACTCACCGCAAAGTTGTGTCTGAATACAGTTTTCATGGTCGTGACTTCCTGAAGAAGGCTGCATAGTTTCTCCACAGAATAAGACCTCAACTTTCTCACTAAAGCTCCAGAGATTATAACGTGAGGATTTCTTTCAGTGACTGAGAGGACAAACTAAAAACAAACTAACTAAAAGAAACTAAAAAAAAAACTTCTCTATGAAGAGCAACTCCTTTCTACATGTCCTGTTGATGCTCCGACCCTGTATGTGTCATCTCCACTGGACACACACACTCTGAGCCTCTACCAAGCTTTGTCTGCAACTTTTTCTCACACACATTCCCACACTGTCCAGACACACACTCACTGAGGAAACAGCTGACCAGACCCTTCCTGCATCCCCCACTGCTCAATAACTCTGAACAAAAGGAGTCAATGTGCAGGAGGAGGGGAGGAGAGGGAGATAGAGACAGAGAGGAGGGGGAGTGGTGGGAGCGTCTGGGAGAGACAGATGGGTCAGAGGGATGAACAGAATAATTATGAGAGACGGAAACAGGGAATGGAGGAGGGGTTTGACTGGGACATTTAAACTCTGGTCCATTTAAAACTCCCACAAGTTCTCCATAGAAAATACAGTCTTTATGACAGGAAAGAATCAGACAGGAAATATCAAACTGTAAATATTCCTAAAAAGCTGATCGAGGTTTTTTTTTTTTTGGTACCACTAGTCAAGTCTTTGTGAGGTATCTATATCATAAGAAAAACTTAAAGGGTATTTTATTTAAGTTTGTAAGCGAATTGTAATTAAGCAAGTGTATCTATGTCATATAAATTCCCAAATAAACCAACCTAAACTAGATTTAGTTTACTACCAGGATGTCGGACTTTGCGGTAGTCTGCAGCTGTTCCTCAAACTTCAATGCTCTTTTTTTTAAAAATCCCTTCTAAATTTGCTCCCTTAATTACTAAGGTATTACAAAAGTGTTTCAATATACACCACAATCCCAGATTAGCGCCTCCATGTGGGCAAGATTGGACTTGTCCTGTTTCCTCCCTGGCTTTCTCATACAGTCCATGAGTGCTCTAAGGTCAATGGAACCATCCTTAAGAGGTGATCCTGAGATGTTTTGGCCACTTGCCTCAGATGCTGTCTGACGGCACGCTGGACTGGACCCCTTGGAAGAAATAGTTTGTCATGACACGTGATGAGTCAAAACAAACTACTGTTAAAACGGTTTTAGTTTGGGAGTATGAAGATTAGAGAAGTAGTAAATATGTAGTGGTAAATATGTCTTTTCTCTCGCAGAAAAAAATTGAGAGAAAGAGGAAAAGAAAGGAAACAAATGGAAACAACAGAGGGAAAAAAAGAAACTTAAGGCAAAGAAATGGAAGAAAAAAGAGAGGGTTGGAGAGTATAAGGTAAGAAAAGCAGAGAGGAAAAGAAATTAAGGCAAGTAAAAGTTCTGTTCTGTCGTCTTCTGCTCATCCGGGGCCGGGTTGTGGGGGCAACAGCCTCAGACGGGAAGCCAAGGCTTCTGTCACCCTGGCCATATTCTCCAGCTCACCTGCAAGGATCCCGAGTCATTCCCCGGACAGCTGTGAGACATAGTCTATCCAGCGGGTCCGGGGTCTGCCGCTTGGTTTCCTCCCGGTGGGACAAAATGAGCTTCCTCCGCAGGGTGACTGGACTCTCACTCAGAGATCGGGTGAGGAGCTCTGCCTTCCGGGAGGAGCTCGGTGTCGAGCCGCTCCTCCTCCAGGTCGAGAGGAGCCAAATGGGGTGGTTCGGGCATCTGGTCAGGATGTCTCCGAGGGCCTCACTGGTGAGGTGTTTCGGGCAAGTAAAAGTAAGCAAAAAAAAACATGGCAAAAAAAAATAGATAAATAAATAAAGGGAAGGAAAAATAACAGAAAGAAAGGAAACAAGAGGAATGAAAAATGAAGACAGGGAGAAGGGAAAAAAATCAAAACAAATAAAAAGAAGGAAGAAGGAAACAGAAAGGAAAGAGGAGGATTTGTGGGAGTTTAGCAAAAGAGAACAGAACAAGCTGTGTGCAGGCATTGGACCCACACACACATACACAGATGGTGAGACTGGCGCTGTGCTGCGTTTAAGTGTCTCTCTGTTCCTTTCTCTCCAACAACAACAACAACAACACTTTAACATGCAACTGCTGACGAACTATTTTGGTCTGTTTGTGTTTGTTGTTGTTTGTTAACAACAGCAGGTTTTTTCATCTCTCCGTCCCTACATTTCCTTCTCTACTCCTACCTCTTGTTTCACTATAAACAGAAAAAAATCAGGAGCATCACAGAGTTGCATGCTGGGATAGGATTAGCGACATGTTGAGAACACTTTTCCATCACCTGTCCTGCTGCCAAAAAAACAAGTTTCCTTTCTTTGCTTAATCGCGGTGCACTGAGTGGATAAAATCAGAGGATAAACGATTGAAAGAGAAGAATAAAATGGATTATTCTTACAGAAAAAAGTATAGATATAAACAAGCTTGAGTGCATTCATATCAGTTTGTATTTTCACATGAAGCTATGTACAGTATATGCAGAGGGTCTTAAGAGTCCAGTTGTAGTGGATCTAATGGTTTCAATTAAATATTTATTCAAACCACTCTAATTAAAAGGTTGGTTCAATAAAACCATAGGAAAAATGATTGTTTCAATTGATGATGAGTAGGAGTCTTCTTTTTTTTCTATTCTCACAATATATTCAGATATCACAGGCTGATATGATCGGGATGATAGATCAGGAAAACATTTTTTTGGGATGAGGACTAACAGCAGATTCATAATTCAGCAAATATGACACGATATTATTATTATTATTTTTACTCACTCTATTAATCCCTCACCAAAATTTGTGTGCTGCACTCCTACACTGCAGCAAGCTGCCCACAACAGCCCCAATGGTGGGAGAAACTGTGTCTTTTCCAAGAACCAAAGATGTGCAAGCAGTGGGATGCTAACCCGCGAACTTCCGGTCTGCAGGCGAATGCTCTAACCACTGAGCCACTGTCTCCCCATATTATGAAGAAAAGATATTTTTACCTTGGATTTAGACACTCATTTTTGGTTAAACTATTATAAAATTGGACAAGCAAATAAAAAAGTATAAAACAAAATGTTTCTTTGGGGTTTTTTTTACTGCCACGGTTTGTCCTTTTCCTTCGTTCTCTGGCAAATTTTGACCTAAGAAATGACAACAGTGAAAGGAAAGTGAAATAAAAGGACAAACTCAATGTGCTTTTGAGGACCTCCTCATGAGGAGGATGTTTTGGTGTCCTAATAAGTGATAAAATATTAAATTACTATTTCCAAAAGGATTTAAAAGGCTCTTCTTTTTTTCTTTCTTCTAAAATTGTGGGGCTTGTTTGAGACTGTGAATTAGGTTTTGTTCCCATTTTCAAACACTCCACATACACTCTGGATGATCATTGGTCTGTCACAGTAACTAAAGATAAGATTTACTAAATGCAAAACAGTAAAAAAAATAAATAAATAAATAAATAAAAAATAAAAAAATAAAAAGAGAAGAGAAGAGCATGCCTATTCAAAAGGGAGCTCGGAGAAGTAGAAGTTTTTTGAGTTTTACCCTATCTATTCTGAAATAACGTCATTCTTTGGATCGTGATCTGATGTGTGCCAAGAGTGATGCTGCAACGTTATTATTTCAGAAAGTTTTTTTTTTAAATAATAATAAAAAACATGGTCAGTAAAATATCCTATTGTGAGTTTGCTCTTTCAAGGCCTCAAATATATTTGAATTATTGGATTTGTGTTACAATCCCGTCCCACACTTGCTCGTTATCAACTGACAGTCGGTGAGAGGAGGCAGAAAGCACAGGGATAAAGAAGAACGTGTAGGTGACTTTCCCTCCGCGATATCAAATGAGCATATGGGACGAAACTACTCATGTGTCAGAGGATGCAATGATACAAAACTAAGCCTGTGTAGTTGGAGATATGTCACAGAAAATTGTCAATTGTATTTTAATAAAGCAAGAAACTTCTAACGCTGCATCGGTCCGTCGTGGTGAAAATACAGCTGAGACGAAAAGCAAAGCTCTCAATTTACATGGTGATCTACATTCCCACCCTCACATGGTCACCGGCTGTGGGTGGTGACCAAAAGAATGAGATCGCGGATACAAGCGGCCAAAATGAGCTTCCTCCGCAGGGTGGCTGGGCTCTCACTCAGAGATCGGTTGAGGAGCTCTGTTATCTGTGACGAGCTTGGTGTCAAGCCGCTCCTCCTCCAAGTCGAGAAAAGCCAGATGGAGTGGTTCGAGCATCTGATCATGATGCACCCCCGAGCGCCTCGCTGGTGAGGTGTTTTGAGCATGTCCCACCGGAAGGAAACTAAGACGCAGACCTAGGATCCGCTGGAGAGACTACGTCTCACAGCTGGTTGGGGAACGACTCGGGATCCTTCCGGGTGATGCAGTTGGGTTGAGAGAAGCCTGGGCTCCCCATCTGAGGCTGTTGCCCCCGCGATCTGGCCCCAGATAAGCGGAAGAGGACGGAACGGAACTTCTAACCTGTGTGTCCCTTTGCTGACTTTCTAAACCCCTAACTCAACCTGTTAGTTCTCCTGAATACTCAAATTACGTGATTGTGAATTTAGTACGGCTCATGTTTTATTGACAGTGGTACGTGCATTTAATTATTATTTATGTGATTGTACTAAGTCAAATCGGGTGTTAATGTTTCATTAACTGCATCTAGAACTCTTACTTTGTTTGAAATACCATTTGCCTCATCTGTTTCAAAAAAACTCACTGACATATTTTGTTAGTACTTTGTGGCAGGACGACAGTAGCTGAAGGCACTAAATCTTTTTGATCATTCTGATTGATCTACTACTAAAATAGTCCATTTGGCTTTTATTATCAAGCAAATTATGAAGAAGGGCTTAAGCATATGGCAGCAGGAACAGTTCTCCATCTGAATTCAATAGAAATTGACATGAATATTTGAGATAAATAGGCTACATTTTCAGGTTGTTTTGCTGCACATCTGTTATGTATTGCTAAGCACTCTTCAAGTTGGTAGTGATACACCTCCAAGCTGGTTGCAAACTATCAAGAAAAAGCTCAAAGTAAGAATAAAAAATGAAGCGACCTGCCAGTGGACTGAGAAAAGAATTTGGTAGAAGCACATGAGTGGAGTCAAAAATAGATATAAAACAGGAGTTGGAACTGAAACGAGACACACTTTATCTCTGTACAATACCAGTAGTAAAATGGTTTTGGTCAAATAGTCAAAATTAAAGTAACAATGATCAAAAACAGATTTTTTTAATGATTGGTTTTGCCCAAAATAAGAAACATCGGCAATTTAAATTTCTAAAAATGTGCAGGAGCTACACAGCACATAGACATGCTGTTTTCAAGGTGGAAAAAGCCAAAAGGATCATCTAAAAATCATTTGTAGCTACATGCTTGCTGCCTCTTGTGGTCGTTAGTAATACTAAGATTACTAACCAACTAATCAGGCAGGCATTTTCTGAACTACCTGTTCCAGACAAAGACATGGAGATGCTATAGTCTATCCTGGCTTCTGGGAGGCAGGATACACCCAGAACAGGTCACCAGTCTGTCAGAGAATCTCACACAGACAATCTTTCAAACACACACTCATGCCTAAGGGCAATTTTTTAGTGTCCAATCAACCTAACATGCATGTTTTTAGAGGAGACCAGGATACCTGGACAAAAACTGACATGTACTTTGGGAGAACATGCAAACTTCACACAAAATGTTCAGTTACTCAAGCCTCTGCCCACCCAAAACTTCTTACCCCTGACTTTCTTGCTGTGAAGCCACAGTGCTAACCACTGCACCGCTATGCAGCCAAGGAATTCAATCATAAAACCAAACATACAGAAGGATTCTTTTTTATTGCTCTCCTTCCTGTTTTCTTTTGTCTATAGGCCACTTTAGTTTGGGAATTATGTGGAACTTATGTGTAGCTCTTTATCCAAACAGGTTGCATACACAAAGAGAAGGATGGCTTTTTCATTTTTTTCAGTTTCCGTCCATCGTCTTTCTAGTTCTGTCTTCTAAATTTGAATCAGGCTACTTCCTGTCACAGTGCCTATTCAGATCATCCTTAAATTTTTGTCAGGGACAGAAATAAAAATAAATCATCAAATTGTATCAAAGCGACTTTATTGGAGTAATCTTAAATATGTCTTTTGTAATAGTAAAAAAAAATGGGGGGAGGGAAAAAAAAGTCCCTTGATTCACATTGAGGGCAGATTACAGTCTAATTTATCCTTGCTTCACTTCCAGTTATTTAGAATCGGATGTGTGATGCCCGCAAGAAAACTGCAACAACAACTTATTGAAGCGTTTTTTTTTTTTTCTTTTTCTTGGTTGTGTTGCATGAGAGAGGCTGCTGATCCGCTCCCTCCCTCTGTGGCGTCTAGACAGGCGAAGGCATCAGGCCTGGCAGGCAGGCAGGCAGACACTCCATGGTTAATCTAAAGCAATTAGCTCATTTGTCATTCGCTGCCTGCCCTCCCTCCAGTTACCTCCTCCTTCTGCATTCAGCAAAAGGTCACAGGCGGTCATTGCCGAGTCAGATGGCTCAGAGGGGAGCAGGGAAACGGAGGAGATGCAGAGGGAGGAAAGAGACTGAGGGGAGGAGGATAGGGAGGTATGATGACAGGAGAGTGGACAGGGAGAAAGAGCAGGGAAGGTGAGATGAGAGGAAAGGAAGGAAATAGGAAGGAGAAAAAATATATCAGCAAAACAGAGGATGTATTGTTAATTGAAGAGGAAGAAGGACAGAAAAGGAGGACATAAGCGAGGAAAAAGAAGAGGGAAAGAAAGAAGAAGAGGGATCAGTGAGAAGAGAAGCTAATTCTTCTGCCCTTTCTCAGTCCTCAGATGACTCGACTGTCCGAGTAGTCAAAAATAGCACAGACAGCTGTGTGTGCGTGTCTGTGTGTTTGTGTGTGTCTGAGAGAGAGATCATGTGTGTGTATATATGTGTGAGAAAGCGAGACCAATAGGTCATAGGTTCACACAATGTGCTTGCCAATTTCCATGAGAAAGGCGTGAGAGGGTGCAACAAACACTCGGAGAAGCTAACTCACACACACTCACACACATACACACACTTCACTGACTTTTGAGACCACAGTGACGGCGTAGCCAACAAGTGTGGGAACTTTGGGGGCCAAAACTCTCACTGCTGGTTTCAGTACTGGAGTGTGTGTGAGCATGTGTCTGAGGCTCAGTTATCACTCCGTCTCATCTTTCACTCATCTCCTTCTCAGCCTTCATCCTTCACTCTCAACACGTCTCGTTTTGGGATGATGCGGTCACGTTTTACTGAATGCAAGCGCACTTTGGTGGCAGAGTTGGATACTGGCGTTAAGGTGCATGAGCAATAGAAGGAGTAGAAAAATGCTGGACGAAGATATTAGTTTTTTAAAATACATTTTGTGTGTTTAAATAGTACCGATAACACTCAATGAAGAAGTGCGCTTGATGATAGAGAAGTAGATACTGTAAATACATGGATGAAAGCATCGTGTCGAAGTGTTGGAGTGACAAAAAGTGGAGCAAACAGAGTGCAGCACAGGACAGGCGAGCATTAGTCTATATTTAGCATGCTAATCCAGGGAACTCCCATGTTAAACTGTGAATCCCATCTGGACTGCTAGCTTGGCTAACTCTAACCCAGAGTAGGTCACAGACTCTGTGTCCTGACCATGAAACACAGAGCCTCCTGCTGACTCTTATCAACTCAGTCTGGGTGCGGTGACCTCTGACTCTTTCACCTTCTCACTACACATTCTTTCGGAAAGTCTGGAACGTCACATCTGACTGCTTCTCCGCCAAGATGAGACGATAAAAAAAAAAGTAGCTGTTCAAGTCCTCCTTTTGCACAATAACCTGCTTATTTCTAGAGGGATCTTGGTAAAGTTCCAGCGTCCGCCAACACCTACTTACATGCTATGTTTGTAATCTATTAGCCATCACGCTACAGAATAAATAAGGGATTTAATACACACACACATACACACCCAATCGACAATAAAAACATTTGAAGTTATTTCTATACGTGCTGCACCCTTTCTGCAAAATGGAATGCTGCAGGTCAGACTGTTCAATACTGCTGTTTGCAAAAAAAAAAACATAAAAAATGAACTATATTTTCAATTTTGTTTTGTTAACTGTTAAAATCAACTGTGACGCTACATCCATCTATCTGTCTGTGTCTATCTGTCCGTCCGTCTTCGAATTGATCAAATTACATGCAGAATGCCTGAAAATCTGTGTTATTTACAAAACGATTTCAGTTTTGTAGATAACTCATCTTTTTACAGTGGTTTAAAGATGATGTTTTTGAAGCTTTATGAGTGCTTTTATTATTTTCTCTGGCGCATCCACTGATTTCAAACACTGATTTTTTATCCTCATATTTTCAAAGGAACATAGTAAAGGCAATAAACCAACCAGTGAATCACTCATGACGCCAAACATGACACGAGAAGCAGTTTTACATAAAATCATTTAAGAGAGATTCCCTTTTAAATTGAATCTTTGAGTTGTTCCAATGAAGTGTCTTCAAAGATGTGTATTTTTTGCTCTGTTGTAGAAATAAGAGAAAACCTAACAGAAAAAAGGAAGTGTTCAAGTAATTAAAAGACCAAACCAGGAAATGAACAACGCTGGAAAGAGAAAAACTCAGCAGAAACCTGACCTTGTGAACAGATGAGTAATAATTATTATTTGGTTTATTAACCATCATAAATGAAAACATGAACTTTGTCATTGAAACCTGCTGCAAACAACTCCCATTAGTTCCTGTGTACACACAGAAAGACGGTGTTTAAAGCTGTTACAGCTTCACTGGTTTTCTGTTTACTTTTTAATAAACAGAGAATTCAAGAGATGGTTTAACTTTAGGCCAACAGCAAATACAAACATGCAGTACAACCGTGATGTTTCACTGATAAAAACCTTTTGTACATGAAACCGAGCTGAGTGGCTCGAAATGAACATCCTGTCAATGCGAGGGTCACATGATCATCACCCCAACCAAGTCACACGGTGTTGAATCATCATAAGATCCGCGTCACGCTGGTTGGAGCTTATTCCATCTTTCTATCCATCTGTCTGTCCATTAATTCATCCCTCCATTCAAACTAGTTTCTTGCTTTTCATTTGAATTTGGATACATGGATCCAAATTCAACGTCAGACCTTGGATTTATGATGCCACTTTGGACTGAGAGAAGAACAACGTAGATTAAATTGAATGTACCGGTACTTTATTAATCCCCAAAGGGAAATTTGAGTGCTGCTGTGCAAACACCTTGATGCCCCCTCGCCCCTATCCACCGGCGTCCCAGTTCGGTCGCACTGTGTCCAACCTGGCAACCCAAAAGCTGGAGTCCAGAATGGATCCACAAAGCCAGACCCCAGAGAAGAACACCAAACTGGCCTCTCTGTATTTCACTGGGTCCGAGTGTTTGCCTCCATGTTCTCAAGCGAGCAGCCGGACGTTTCCATGCGAACCGGAAAGAAACATAGCCCGAAGTGCATCCTCTAGACGTCTCCTTCTCTGCACCTCCTCCAGATCATCTCCTTCTCCTCCGCTCCCCCGGAACTGAACCAACTCCTCCAGTCACGACGGCTGTGGCTCCGAGAGCCAGGAGCTGGTCAAGCATGTCAACATGCATGTCAATAGCAGAATGACTCCGTAACCAGCTAGCCGTTGGGAGCTAGCCGAACGATTTCTAAAAACAGCTGTCCGACACAAAACAACAAAGTCCAGAATGACATCCAAAAAGCGTCATTTTGCCCGAACATAATCAACATAAAAAGTAACTTTGATAAATGCGCTCCAACACAAAAAGGAAGCAAACTCACAATCACATTATTACTAAGAAATAACCTTAGGTTTTAGGAATTTGTGCTGATTCAGTGATTAAATCAACAATTTCTCTGTTACTGGGGTTTGAAATGACGACAAGTACTGTAAAAAGGATTATAGGAACTTGTTCTGAGACACAACAGAGTGACGAATTCAAGTTATTTTTAAAATACTTTAGAAGTCGGGTGGTGTTTTGCTCAGCAGTGCAGTCTGGCTGTTGGCTGTACTGAGACAAAACACAGACAAAAAGGGGGCGATGCACCTGGTGCTGTACTGGATACACACAGCCATTGATGTTAACAATAGAAAAAAGGGAGCATGTAGAGAGGGAGAGCATTTACACTAATTTTCACTGGGTGTGATCCACACACACACACACACACACACACACATGCACAGACATTAGCACAGTGGAAGCTGACCTGCCAAGCATCCTGTCTGAAACATATGAAAATCAAACCTCATTATCAGCTGCTTGTCTGGCTCGCTGTGTGTGTGTGTGCGTGTGAGTGATGCTCATTTTAATTCTAGCCAGAAGGAGTTTGACTACTCTTGTCGTCTCGCACCCCTGAGCACGCACACACACACATGCTAGACCTCGTCACACAACACAGTCTTTTGATTTGAATGTGAAAGAGAGGTGGAAGTCTGAGGGCAGGTCGCGTGGCTCTGATCCAATGTGACACCAGACATAATAATCATTAATACTGGGCTCTTGGTGTACACACGTGAACATTCAGAGTGAATCGGGTCAGTCCCAGAAGTTACTAGGTCAGTCGAAGACAAGTAAAGGTCACTTTTTTAGAGCAGTGGAAAATAATTACATTCAAGTTGTTTTTTCCAACTGGTTTGTTAAAAACTGAGCTTTTTCTGTTTGTATGTGATCTTCGTTGAAATCAAACGTGTATGTGGTCAATGTGGGGTCTATTACTGTTCTACATCCGGCCTTTATTTGGTCTAGATCTGAACCATATCTACTTCATGTCCGTCTGTAATTGGCCAAAATATGGTATATAACTGGCCTACAACTGGCCTACATTTGGTCTTTGTCTTGTCTATATTTGCCCACATCTGGCCTACATATACTATAGTCTATACTTGGCCTGAATATGGTTGTTGTCTGGTTAATATATGGTCCCTAACAGACTTTTTTTGGGGTTTCCATCTTGTCTATATATGCTCCATATCTGGCCTACATCTAGCATTTATTTGGTTGTATTTTAAGTCTACATCTGACCTATGACTGCTTTATACACGGCTCAGATCAGATCGATGTACAGTACAGATCTGACCCACAAAAAGTCTTTGTATGGTTCATATATGGCCTATTTATGGTGTATATTTAGCATAGGTCGGGTCTTTGTCTGGCCTATCTTTTGCATGTAAATGGCCAACAGCTTACTGCAGACCTACCATTAGTTTATATCTGTTTCATTTGTTCATTTTTAAAGCAATGAAACAAGTTATTCAGTTAATGATTTCCAAATATTTAACCCCCTTTTTACATATAAATTTAATTAATTCTGCAGGAAATGACCGTATCAACAAGAACTAAAATCAGAAAATATATGCACATGGTTTTTTAGATACATAAAACAGGTAATAATTTGGCCTCACAGCAAAAAGGTCAGGGGTTCAAGTCCCGGGTGGAACAAGACTTGGAACACTGGTCTTTCTGTGTGGAGTTTGCATGTACTCCCTGTGTATGTGTGGGTTTTCTCCGGGTATTCCCGGTTTCATCCCACCCTCCAAAAACATGCAGGTTGATTGGCCACTATGAAATTGCCCCTAGGAATGATGGTTGAATGATGGTTGATGGTTGACTGCGTTGGGCCCCACAACAGACTGGCGACCTGTTTGGGTGTACCCTGCATCTTGCCTTAAATCAGCAGGGCTAGGCACCAGCCCCAGTTCTCCTTTGACTCCATTAGGGATCAACAGTTCAGCAGATGAAACGAAAGCTAATAATTTGAACTTTAATGAGGTGGTTTGAAAATGTGTCACAGTTTGGTCTTCGATTACAAAGGACAACTGTATTATGATCCCTCTGCAGGTGTAAAAAAATTAAAAGCAGTTTCAATGAATGATTAGTGTCAGATCAAGTTTACAAAAAGAGAGGGATGTGTGTGTGCATGTGTGTGTGTGAATGACAGGAATCTATGTGTGTTTGCCAGACACGTATTACTTCTTTAGTGTGATTCACTGCTTAACTAAAACCAGCTCAGCCGGTCTTTGCAGACACAAACACACACACACTCCTGGCTAGACACAACAATGTCTGTCTCATGCTCTGTTTGAGTTTCTTGATAAAATCTGCTCCAAATCACCAATGAGACGTTACATTTATCAGTGAATACAGTTTTATTAATAGCTATAAAGTTTGCAATTTAAAAAATGCGTATTGGACTGTACATAAACCTTCAAGCAGTTTAGAGCTTATATAAAGTTAGAAGACTCGATCAGTTGTTTTTGGCTCAAACTTGAACACACAACATCCTGTCTAGAAGCTATTTTTTTTAATACAAATACATCAAATGAGTAACATGTTCTAGACTTATTTAATACATGAAGAAGTTTTACGTCTATTTTAACTCAGCAATAAGTTGCTCTGATAAACCTGCAGCATATCTTCTCTTTCAGAAACAAACAGCTGACAAGCTCATCGACTAAAGGAAGCAGAGGAATGTGAAGCACGCAGTTTATACAACTCAATCTATCAAATGGACACACATGCAATTAGAACCGTCTGATACCATCGCCGAGTTATTTTCTTTCTTATTTTTTTCACATCAATAGCAAGCCTGTGATAAGACGAAATTTCACCTGTTTTATCTCATCAGTTCAATAAACCAATCATTCAGGGTTTATTTTTAAAGCTTTTTTTATGTGTCATCACTACTAAAACAGGGACATATAATTGATTCAATTGTTTCCAGTTTGGGTCAGTTTCTTCACGCTGTTTTATCAAGTACAAGGGAAACTGAGTTCATTTCAAATCAAATTCACAGGAGATTTTAAAGTAAGATTGTACATGAAGTGTAAGTGGTGGCTTTTCTACTCACTATTGATCTATTGTTCTGCTGAAAACTTGTGTACTGAACAGTCTTAAAAAGTTACAAGTCTGCAGAATGACAAGTACCAAAATGGAAAAAAAAATAAAAAAAAAGATTGCTGCTGGACTGATCAGAGTAAAAGTACTTTCTGATCAGTCCATATATAAAAGAACATTTGGAGAACATATATAAATTGATATTTGATATTTACACTGGCCTTTCTGTGTGAAGTTTGCATGTTCTCCCTGTGTATGCTTGGGTTTTCTCTGGATAGTCCGGTTTCTTCCACCCTCCATAACATGCATGTTAGGTTAATTTGCCGCAACAAAATTGCCAAATGGAATGAGTGTTAGAATGGTTGTGTGTGTGTGACCTCGTGACAGACTGGCGACCTTTTCAAGCTGTACCCTGCCTCTCGTTTGAATCAGCCAGGATAGCCTCACGCAACTCCCCGCGACCCCGGCAGGGATAAGCAGTTGAGAAGATGAATGAATGAGTTTCAATTATCGGAAAATTTATTAAAGTATTTGAAGAAAATAGATTGAAAAAAAATGTTACAGACTAGTGATCTTTCAAGGGTGTACCCCACCACATTCTTCCCAGTAATTTAGTTTCAAGCCTATCCCTGCTAATTTGAGGTGAGAGGCAGGGTACATCCTAAACAGGTCAGTCTGTTGCAGGGCCACACACACACACACACACACACAAACACAATCATTCCTTTGGGCAATTTCACAGTCAACAATCAACCTAACATGGATGTTTTTTTGGGGAAAAACCAGAGTACCTGGAGAAAACCGATGCGTACATGGGAAGAACATGCAAACTCCACTCAGAAAGACCAGTATTTCAAGCCTAGTCCCATCGGGGACACGAACTACAATCTTTTTGCTGTAAGACTGCTGTGCTAACCACTGCACCACCGTGCCTCCCTGCATACCCAATAATATTAAAGAAAATAATAACAAGAAAGATGGATGTTGCTGTGGGTTGATTAAAGAAATCAGAAACTTTTTACATTCAAATTAAAAAACAGCTCTCGTTTTGTTTTGTTTTTTCATCATATTAAACTTTCTTCCTATATTTCCAGCTTTGGTTGGAAAAAAAATAAATAGACGCACGCACAATAAAAAACAAACCTAACAATTTTCAAAACGAAGCTTAAATCTATCAAAACTTCTTCCTGTAACACATTTATGATGGATGATGTGTTCTGCTGCATATGCAATCATTTATGTTTGACTACTTTTAGTCACATTTTAGTGAGCTGTAGACAAAAACCACACACATCGTTGTAGTTACGCAATGAGTCCGACCTGCCTCAAAATCACCACATGGCAAAAAACCCTGAAACATTCAAAGTTTTAAAAATATCATATCCCTGCTGCATCCTCCACATGAATCAACTTGTCTTTGCTTTTCTTTTTTTTTTTTTTTTTTTAAGTGTGACAACTTTGTGAGTTTGTGAGGCAGAGATAACCTCTTGTTCAGACAAAACAAACGTCTGCAGAAACCCAAACATGACTGTGGCAAAGCCACTGGAATGAAATGATGCAAGAGAAAGGCAAACCCAAAGAGAGCAAGAGGAGCCTAATTATTTCATCCATTTTAATCTGGATCATTTAAAAGTTTTTTTTGTGACAATTATATAATAATTAAAGTGGCCTGAGGTTGCGTTTAAAGCAGGGTATCACTTAGTGACACTTATATGACACATCAAAGTCACTTTTATTGACTGGTGGATTTGTGAAGGTTAATGAGCAGAAAGAATGTCCGAAAGTAGACGTAACTGTTTTGAAAAACGATATTAGACTCTTTATTTTCATCTTGTTGTTTGAGAAAAACAACATCCAAACAACATCTTCCTGCGTTGAAAGCAAAAAAAAGCATATTTCCCAATTTGAATCGTCTCATCAAATCTCAAAAAGTCTTGTGAAAAAGGTGAAGAAACTCTGTTTTCACCCCACTTTATCATTACCTACTGTTTCAACATCAACTTCAGGTTCAGGGTCATAACACAAGGTGAAACGATTGTATTGATTAACATCAGCAAACAGATTATTGATCCAAAGGACTCAGACACATGCATTATTAATTTGATGTTTTTCTTGTGAAAAAGCTGCTTTAAATGAGAAAATAATCAAATTTTCAAATATATATTGCAAAGAAATTTGGGTCATCATCAAAAAATTTTGACAAATAAAACATTCAAATTTTTTTTTTAAATCATATCACACTAACAGGTGTGTTTGGATAAAAAGAACATTAAAAATGTTTAGAATCAGAAGTTTTGGCCAAACACAACCACTGAAATGTCCAGCTATGTAAAAATAGTGTTTATTGTGCCAAAAAAGTCCAAGTTAAATGTTTCCATTGTGGTGGTCTGAGTTGTGGCCTGATGTGAGAGTTTTTTTTGTCTTTTACCTCTTTTTAGAGTAAAATATTAAGATAATTTGTTGGTAATTGATTTTTAATAAAGAAATAAACTGTTTAAAAAAGACAGCATGGTAATACAATTACTATTTGAAAAGTAATTGAAAAAAAACAGCCTGAATTTTAAATATGGGGCTTCATACAGAATTTGAAATATCAGAAAACCTCAAGTTTGCATGAAAAACGCGAGTTAAAATGCTTCAAATAGGTGAAATTCCAACTCTACAAATTGCATAACCATTTGTCCATTTGCAGCAATAAAAGGTTTCTCCCTGTAATCAACATCAGCAGCGTGATACGGATAAGATGTCGTGTTTAAACCTGCATAAGTCTCCAGGTGGCCTTTTTGACCGACCAAAAGTCAAAAGCGAGAATGGTGTTACATGAGCAACTTTGATTAAATTCTTTTCCAGGACGTCAATTTCTGTGTTGAGAGCAAAGAAAGACTTTCAGGCTGAGATAAATTAGCAGAGTTGCCGCCTTGCCTTGCAGTCCAGGACATTTGGATGGTTCGGATGATTCGATTATCAACTTGACCATCGCACAGCTTTATTCTGATGGGCACGTGAGACTTAATGTACTCAACTTTTTAATCTGAAAAGATTACAATGTGCATGTGACGTAGTACATGCTGGTTTTGTAGCCTGCTGCTTCGTCTAGACACACTGTAATCTACTGTGTGTGTGTGTTTGCGACAATAAGTGGGGGAGGGTGTTGATGTAAGCACTTAAAATAAGATTGCCTTATGTATCGTGCTTGTGTTTAAATCCTTCAATATCTAATGATAATTACCAGACGGATAAACAGAAGGAAGGAGGTTGCGTCATTTATGTGTGTGTGTACGTGTGTTTTTAAATGCTAAAGATGTGGTCCCAGCTGTTTCCTCAGAGCTAGGGGGCAAAAGGAGGCAGACATAGTACTTTATTTTATGTGTGTACGTGTTTGTGTGTATGTGTGTGCGTAAGGGTCAAGCCCACGGTCACGAGCGTCTGTGACGCGAGTGTGTGGGGGTAGTGTGTGTTTCTCAGACTAAAGTGTCCATTGTCTAGACTGAGTCTCACAGTCAGGACCAGCTGACTGGTTGATGATTTGCCCAGACTGTCTCAGAGCAGACTTTGTGGGAAAATTGTGTCTCAGATAAAGATGCATCGCAGCACAACATAATGTGTGCCAAATGTCAACAGTCATCTAATTCTACATTTTATACTTTAAATAAGTTTAATCCTTCTGTATAATCCATAGATGTTTGTAACATGTAACCATGGGACTGTAGATTTTTTGTAATTATATCAAGAAGAATATGTGAGATTTCTCAATCTCCTTATAATTTTTATCCAAATCTGAAATGACTCTTGTTTGACTTGAATTTTGGCAGTTTTGCTTAAAAAAAAAAAGGCTCATGTTATATAAAAACATATCACAAAATCTAACCCCTCTGTGAGACAATGACTGTTCATCCCCCATTCCATCCTTCTACTAACCTGACCCTTAACCTTTGCACTCCCAGACACTCACACCCCCCTTCGGCGTGCTGCAGATGCACGAAGGCCTGGTTTCATATGCAAAAAACACTCCATTAACACAACCAGCATTTGCATGCTGAATAACTAAAGAAAATTATGTCTTATGTTCATTCAAACAATCTGAAGAGCTGGTGGGGTCTGCTGAACTTTCCCCCCGCACCCTACTCAGTGCCATGCATCCTAAAATATCACAATATTCATCACAAATCAGATTCATTCAATTTATTTTTAAGAAATAAAGAAGAAAAACTAAATTGTTTGAAAAATCATGATAAAAAGTTACAAAGAATCAAAATGTGAAGAATTAAAGGATGCATGGGCAACTAGGCGGATGGATGGACAAGAAGGTTGGCAAGACACACGCACACTTGCACTTGCAATTTAGTGGCAATAAAAGTAAATTGCTGCAGTTTTGACCGATTTATAATCTGGTTTTCAACAGCAGGTGAAACTAGACAGACAAATTGAGACTCCTCTGGATAATTAGCAAAAGCTAGACGCTCTAATTTCCTCTTCCTTACGTGTAATTAAATGTCAGGATGAAGAGTAGGTTTACCAGGCAATCCTAACTCAACTTTGCCTGTGCCAGACTAATTAACAGAAGACAAGACACTGTGATTTAAAGAACACAAACAGAAAACAACTGGAGTATTTAGAAAATCAGACGCTCATGAAGGATTTTCTGTTCCATCTCAGACTAATTAAAGTGAAACGAGGCACAATCTTTTCCACATTTGCTGCGTGACAGACAAACAGCCATTGCCTTCATTTATAGAAGCTTTGGTCCTCAGACAGCGTCTGTGTGGATTTATTCACTCTCAGAAGCAGACGTATAAGGTTGGCTCTGATTTCAGACTAATTAATAGGACAACATGGGTCTAGCAGACTATGAGGGCCTCAGCTGAGCGACGTCTCGTATGCAGATCATATGTGGAAAACACACTCATACATAAACCCACCTCCCACCCCCACAAAGTTCAATGAACTTGACCCCTGAACTTGAATGCTGCATGCATCTACATATATGCATGATGAGAGCGTCATAATGACTTTTCTGGTTCCTGTGTGCGGCGTTGCTGTCTAGACCGAGAAACAATGAACAGCTGAGAGGCTGAATGAAAGAAGCAAAAGCAGGCAGGGTAGGAGGGGAGGGGAGAGGAGATGAAGGAAGGATGTGAGCAAAGAGGGAAGGAAGCCAGCAGGGCGTTTCAAAATTTTGGCTTAAAAAATATTTACATTATCAGTCAATCAATCAATTTAGTATCCTAACTAGATTTTTCAAATAAAATATTTTGATATTATTTCCCATGAAAAGTACTTCAAAATATGTTTTGTGATAAAATGATGCAGTCCCGGAGTGAGCAAGGAAGGAGGGAGTTTAAAGATAAAAGAAAGTAAAACAGAAGAGGGATCTGAGAGTTCTTGACTCATTTTTTCCCACAAAGAAAGCTTTACGTTTGATTTGCCCTAAAGTAAGACAGTTGCTCAAATTGCTGCAGTGAGAAGCTTCCTGTGTCATGTGTTATCTGAAACCAGGAAACAAAAGAAGAAGAAAAACAGATGAACTTGGATCCATCAGCAGATTTTTTTTTTTCTTCTCAGACAAATTACTATCTGTTTACAATCTACGGGGATTACAGCGATTTTGTTTCCAGGATGATGCCAGATGTCAATCACAAAAAAAAGGGGACAAAGCACAGACACAAGTCGTTTGGAGACTTTTTGTCGCCCCTTTCTTACTTGTCAAAGTAAGAAAAAGTAAACATAGAACCATTATTTATTTTTCTAAACAGACTTAAATCATCTCTTGGATAAATATTAGAACATGACACAGCAATGCAGAGAGGTTTACATAACGTGTCTGGGAAGCCGGCGGGAAGAGACTGTATAATTTAATTTCCGTGATTCACTGAACGAGAGCAAAGGAAAGTCAGACCAGGCAAACATTACCCTAAATGCTGTATCTTGTAAATATATGTCTATATACATACTATGTCTTTATTTCTTTAAGAAAAACAACTGTGATGCTGCATTTGTAACACATATCCATTTGCAGCCGTTCCAAATAAAGATGGCGTTACCAGCCGCTTGCATCAGGATGTGCTTTTGTAAAACAAATAGTCAAAATTACAACTGATAAACATGGGCGCTGACTAAATACGGTTGGGGAGGAACCTACGTCAGATACAAACAGTGTCACAAACATAATCCACTTCAATTTTTCAGTCCCTTGTCCCTCACCATGAGGCTGATTCACAGCTGGTGTGAGGTTTTTGGGTTTCTTAAACGTGAGGACAGTAGTTCAGAAAGACTTTGTTCCAGAAACATTGTGGTTTGTTCAGATGCAGCTCTGCCAACCTGCTGTCAAAACTTAAAGACAATCGAGACTTTGTCTTGAAAAACCACTGACCGTACCGGTTTAGTTTTTCCGGCAAGTAAAACAAAAACCAAATATTTTAACCCTGCGCTAACCACAGATCAGTGTACTTTACTTTTCACAGGAAGCTCATTTAAAATATTATAATACTCAAATGTCTTTGGAATTTTAGTAAATAGGTAGTTAGGATCATTTAGATGAGTATTTTAAACAATGATAAATCATGACGATGCTGGTAACGATCTTAGACAAACTAGAGAGTCCACATGAAAGATTCACCATTCACAAAATTTTTAAAAAAATATATAATGTATAACTGTCTTTTCATTAGTTTTTTCAACTTTAAAATATTTATTTTTCTCTTTTAGCCTGTCAAAATTATTACAGAGTGTAAGAACCCCACAATTCTGAGATTGAGAACAAATAAATGGATATTTTAGTAACAGCAGATCAAACAAGCAAGAAGAATTGAATAGGAAATAGTCCGTATCAGCATCCGCTTCCCACTGTCTACACCACAGTCACCCTCTGGAATCACTTCTGGAATCCTTTCCTCAAATTTAATAACCAAAATAAATACTCCTACCCTCCAGCTGAACTCACACTCACCCAGACACATGATATGGATAACATTTATGTTGGCCGTGGAGACAAGACTGTTGGGACGTGTTGATTTTAAGACATGTAAGAACAAATACATCAGGAGACTGAGCTACTTGTAGGAAATGGCTCTTAAGTAGTGATAGCAAGGAATGACTTCACCCCATATGCACACAGACAAGCACACATGGCTGGCTAGTGACTAATCCTGATGTCATGTACTTTGACTAGAAATGCCTGCCACCCTGAACAGATGTGTCTTTCTCAGCCATTGTGTGTATGTGCTATTAATTGTGGCAGGTAGTCCTCAACCCTGCAATTTTTTCCAGTAAGATGGGGAGGAAGTAGAGATGTGAGACAGATAAATGATAGTTAGAAGTGAGTCAGGGGGTCGGCAGCTCTTTTACAAGTCCAGAGGGAAAAGGGGGGGATGGTGCTTTAGATCCAGCTGTTGTGAACAAATGAGACAGGATGCAATATTAGTTGGGAGGTAAAAATGCTGACATATTTGGAATAATTGAAAAAAAATTGCTAGCTTAGCTGTGAAGTGGCAAAACTATTACTTCAACTCCATAATAAGTATTTTATGGGCAACTTATTTTTTATTTTATTTTGATTAATATAATTTTTTAAAGGCTAAAGTTTCTGGTCTTTTTGTGGCATTAAAAGGATTTTTATTTACCTCAAATTCAGACCGGTATTAACAGCGTTTGAACTACCTTTACCATGTTTATTTTTTATTCTAAGCAACCAGACATTCCCAAATTTTCTGAAACAATTTTAGAAGCACCCTTTAGATTTTATTGGAGAACTTTTAATGCCATCCTTTTTAGTAGAATGGAAACATTTTTTCATTTAAACCAAGTGAAGTTATCCAAGTTATTCAACAATGCAAACTTAAACCAGAAATAGGGCACTTTTTTGGCTGTCTCTTGTTCCAATTTTTGTTCACTGCATTCCCCCAAAAAAGTATTGAGACATCATGGTGTGCGAGACAGTCTTTGTGGAGCAACACAGCCCTTTCAAAAAGCTCCTGCCGGAATACTTGGATCAATCCCTAGTTATTGTTTTCTCTCAGCAGCATCAGGCCAGATGTTTCTTTTATTTACCTATATTTTTTTCTAACTCATTTAAAGAGACAGCAGCTAGCAGTTCAGGAGGAATCCAGGGTGGGTATAGAGGTGTGGGAATGTTCATGCATGTGTAGTGTGTTTTGTAAATGTGTCTATATGTGAGACAGAATTTTGAATGTCTGTTTGCTTTTAATTTTGAGTGAGTTAAGGATCTAGATTTTAATTTGCTCTGTTAAGCTCTCTATGCGACTTTATGTTTGAAAAGTGCTCTATAAATAAAGTTTGATTTGATCTGTCTGGATGGTGCGTCCCTAAAATAAGTGGAGGACATAAGCAGATGTGTCCGGCTTAAAACATATCTACAAGAGATGAATAAAATCTAAAACTGATACAGTATGGAAGAAGAAAAAAGACCAAATAAAACTCTAACTAGAACTTGAGAGATAGATCTACACCATCAGCTGATCCACTGTGGGCTGAAACTTCAGTACAGAGTAGAATGTGGTTGCGAACGAAGGTTTGGATGGACTAAAAGTTAGGCATCAGTGGCAAAAAGTCTGATTGAGGGGATAAATTCTTCCCAGAGCCTGGACACGAACATAACTAAAGCATTATGAATGATATTCAAACAACAACTCAACAAAACCAACCAACACCAGACGAGTTTTAAACGTTTTGTTTCGTCTTCTGAACCGCTTATTTCCAAACGGGGTCACAGGAGCCCAGCTGATCTCTGGCAAGAGGCAGGGTACACCCCCAGCAGGTTGTCAATTTGCTGCAGGACCACTTACACATACAACCATCCACACACACACACACACACACACACATGCACGCACGCACGCACACACACACACACACACTCATTCCTAGGGGCAATTTTCATGGTAGCCAATCAACCTGGCATGCCTGATTTTGGAGGGTAGTAGGAAACCGGAGTACATGGAGAAAACCCACATGTACACAGGGAGAACATGCAAACTCCACACTGAAAGCCCAGTGTTTCAAGTCTCTTTTCTCCTGACACTTGCACCCCTACCTTCTCGCTGTGAGACAACTGTGCTAATCACTTCGCCACCGTGCAGCCCAGTTTTAAAAGCCATCATGGTATAAGTTCTATTGAAAAATTATTCATAAAAATACAAAATGATCACCTTAGTAGTGTCTCAAAGTTGGATTTTGGCTTTTAATCTAATTACCTGGTCAATTTTGTCTCATTTTGTTCTTAAAATAATATTTGCTTGAATTTGAGTGCATCTTAGCAACAATTTTTTCTAAAAGCAGTCACACCAAACTCTCAAAGTATTTTCCATATCTGTAACAATAAATATCAAATTAGTCATCTTCTTTCCAACCAGCCGTGTTCCCCAGATGTGTTTTTTATTATCTTCTGAGGTTAAATTTAAGGAGCCCCTCCCTTCTCTCTCATTTCCACATCATCCTTTGATCAGCACATTTCACGTGTATGATGTGGATAATCTTGTGTTTTACTTTATTCTACTGTCTTTCATCTTCTCTGTCACACTCCACTGCATACTGCCCAGTACATCTGCACTGGCTTAAAAATAATCTTGTTTTTATAATAAAGGCTGATGCATCATTAGTTTCAGTCTGTCAACGCCTACGCCATTTTCAGCTCACCAATATATCTGTTTGTGGTGTTTCTATGTCTCTTTTGCTATCGTTTGGGCCTTCACTTTCTGGCTTTAATGACAACCTGTTCATTCTTTCCAAAGTTATGACATATTCTCTGCTCTCCTGCAACCAGCTTTAGCATGTCAGGCTCTCCCCTGCATCTCCGTCTTTGGCTTCAAAGAAACCAAAGACAGCCAAGGAGGCTGTTTTCCTCCTTTTCCTCTGCAGACTAAACACAATGTCTGTTTTCAGACAGAAGAATTGTTTGTGTGTCTATGTGTGTGCATCTGCATTCTTATCTCATCTTTCTGTTACAAGTCCAGGCAACGATCTCTATTACTGTTAACAATACGGGAGAAAAAAATTCCCACGATCCTACTTTTCTGCCAGTTTTTTGCCAGGGAAGTTTGTGTCCCATTCATTTTTTCCATAAAAAAAAAAAATCCAACATGAGTCACTGTTATATGACAGCTTGGATGAGCATGAAACAAAACGCCTGGTTCTCCTCATTTTAAGCTCTACAACATCAGATCTTGAAATTCTGTCAAGTGAGCAGCAGGAGGGGAGGAAAGATTAGAATGTTGACAAAACTGAGAAAAAAAAACACAATCTGCAGCTTTAAATCTGGGGTGGGCAGAATTCTGAAAATGGGTAAAAACAGAAACGCCAGAAAGCACAGGCATTTGCATGAGCATCATATGTGCTAAAGGGAGATTACCATCAAATGGAGACAAATCCAACTCCTCCAGACGGTAGTCAGCTGCTTAACCCATTCAGCCACCACATCCCACTCCTTCCAGAGACTTTGTTGAGCTTTATTGCTCTTACTCATGGAGTCTGAAAAGACCTGTAATTGACCAAAGTCTCTGGCCAGAGCAAGATTTTGTTAAGCTTGAAAACAGAAAAAAAGGAAGTGGAGGAATCTAGTTTCCTCTAAGCACATTTAAATGAGTTGAAAAGGTTATTGTAGCCAAACAGTGAGAAAACGGCCCTTCTCTTTTTCGTCTTAGCTACATGTTGACTCATTTTCTCTATGAGTTTAAAAATAATTTTGTGGGGCTTGTTAACTGAGCTAGTGTCTGTAACATAAATCTTTATGTGTTTCTCGACATGCCTTCGTTCTGAAATGGGAATCCATACTAATAATATTATTTAAGCAGTCTGTCAACACTCAATAAACCTCCACTAGGGACTAATGACTTTCTAAAAGAGGTTGGGAAGTGAATGACTGATGAAACCAGCATGAAACCATCTCACACATGATTAGGTTAATGTATTTCCCACTCACATCTCAAATATCCGCTTCTCAATTTCAAAGCCAAAATTCATAAAATTGTCAAAATATTACCTCAACTTCAAAAGAAAAACTATTTCTTGCCTAAGCCCAAGTCCATGGCTCTACCAGGATGAGATTCAACAGTGGACCATGCACACCCACAAATCTAAAACTAAATGGAAACATTCCTTAAAAGTGACAGAACTGACTTAAAACATCATACAGAAAACTGAAACTTCAGAATAAGGCTGCTAGAAGTTGTTGAAGTGCATCGTTTTTTCACTCAGTGCTGCGTTTTGAGGTTTTCGTGTGTTTTAAAACCTGAAATAATCAAGTTATTTAAATCAAACCACAGAATTAACAAAGGATCAGTCACCTACTGTTTTGTGCCTAATTAATTCAATTTAATAAACACTGTTGGTTCTAAATTTGAGATTTTTGTTGTTTTTCAATTCACATTATTTATTTAAAAATCCCTTGCTTGATTGATTTTAACTATTAAAAAGTTTTACCGTTCGTAACCGTACCGTACATTTATGTGTAAACTAATTTTTTCTACTAGGTTGTCTGATTGAAGCCTCGAATGATGACTTGCGTGGACGTTTGTTTTAAGAAAGCAGGCACTCCAACTTTCAATCTTAAAACATGCATCGTTTGGGCAGATAGTTTGTTTTCTATATCTGCTATTAAAATTAAAATAGCTATCTGCTATTAAAATTTTGTTGACTTGGCAATCAGTAACTCTTACTCTAAACCGCACATGGGCAAACTGTTGGACTCGTGGACCACATGTGGTTCTAAACCGGGAGCAGGTTAACTGTGTTTCTCCATAAAACCCTTCATAATAGAAAAAAAAATTTAGAATCTGTCAAAAATGTTTTCTTTTCAATTTTAAATCTCAGACTCTTAAATCTTTTTAGACGTATAGTTTCCTGATTTGGTACCTGTTGGAAAATGACCAAATTGCAAAAAAACAAAACAAAAAAAACAACTATAAGCATTTGTCATGTGCATTAACCTCTTAACATCCACTGACCCGCCCACGGTACGTTTGTGGGTTTTTGTTTTTTCTTCACTCATAAAGACACTTATTCTTTATTCAACTCCACTAAGTTATACCTCGTTTTAAAGCTAAGACTTTCAAGAAAACGATCATAGCATCCATTCTTATGTTTTCACTAGTTTCAAGAAGAAATAGCAAACTATTCGCAAATAAAATCAAACTGTTTGGAGCGCATTTCTCACCTATGATCCAGTCGTAATGGGCTGAGACGGGTTCGATCTTCATGTGATTGGTCTCATTTTGTCCGTAACAATCCACAGAATAACTATATAAAATTGTATTTTCTCAAAAGTAAACCAGTTTGGAGAAAAACTCCAGAAAACGTGATTTTGTTTTCTGCGAGAAATAGTAGCGGTCGCGTTCCAATCTCCATAATAACTGCCTAGCTGTGTTTTTAAGTTCATCCTGGGTATGTTTCTTTTCTTTACGAAGTTATCTACAAACTGAGACGGTTCGCAAAATATTCCGATAAAGAGTTTGTTTTTTACAAGGCTTTGAAAGAAGCAAGCGCTTCTCCTCCAGCTAACAGCACTGCTAGCATGTTAGCTTCTAGCAGGCTAACGACGTCACTTACAAATATATGATTAGCCTATAAAGAAAGCTGATACTTCCACCTTCAAAACGAGGGGATTGGTTCAAAACCGGACCAATAGAATCGCGTGTATTTCAACTGCGTAACGGAAAATTTTATCAAAACAAACGGCGCCATTTTGTGCGTCATGACGCGAATGAGGAGCAGACACTGAGTGAGTGAGGTGGTCACAGATTGAAAGATTTTTTAGTTTATTTTCAACTTTTTTTTTTAGCAAACTATATTTCTGGGGTTTTGGAACATATTTTTTATCCGAAAATTTTTTATTGTGCATGATTTTTATGAAAAAAAATTATAATTACAGCAAAAATTATGTAAATAAAAAAAAAATAATAAAAAAAAAAAAAAGGAAAAAAAAAAGATCTGTGGGAGGTTTTTAAAGTCACAGAAACACTAATATGCATTTTTTATGACTAAAAAGGTGATAAAATGGCAAAAATTCAATTTGTTGCTTGTTCAGATTAGACATTTTTATACTAAAAGGTCAATAAATCAAAAACTTTTGTACCTAGAGATCTGAAACTTTACACAGTTGTTGTCATACACAACAGATCATTTATCCAGTTGTATATTTCATTTCTTGTGCATAATTTTTTATGGAAAAATTTATAATTACAGTAAAAAATATTAAAATATACATTTAAAAAATTATGAAAAAAAAATATCTGTGGGATGCATTCAAAGTCACAGAAACACTAATATGCATTTTTTATGACTAAAAAAGTGATAGAATGGCAAAAATTCACTTTGGCACATTTTGGCACAGATTTGGACAGCTTGTGCCGAATGGACACTTTTTATAGTAAAAGGTCAATAGGTCAAAAACACTTGTACCTAGAGATCTGAAACTTTACACAGTTGTTGTCAACAAGATTTTTGTCATACAAATGGAAGGAATTATGCCTACTAAGAAGTATGTCTTGGCTAGGGACATTGGAAAATGAAAAAAATTAGGCGAGGCTAAAATTCTACAATTTTTTTTATGTTTGAACTACTGTAGGATAGGCTCTGAAATTCTGACACTCTCCATGTACATATCTACAGAAACTAGAAGGTCTAAGCTTTATTTTGATGTATAGTACAAGCATGTGACTTGAAAGATGCTGCTGTAATAAGCAATGGCATTTGGGTATGTCCAACTATTGTGCACAGCCCGAAAATAGGTGGGTGTTAAGAGGGGCCCGGATTAAAAATTATACTGGACCACAAGTGGCCCTCAAGCCATGGTTTGCCAACTCCTGCTCTGAACTCTGCTTTAAACATGAGGTTGGTTTCTATTAAATTAAAAGTATAGATTTATATTCTAGTTTGATGAAAACTTGTTTTTACAAGTTATACTGATTATGTACAATATTTCAAATTTGAAGTTTTCTTTAATTGCACTATGTCAGCATTTATTAATAATCCATAATATTTCGGTTTGCCGCAGGCCAAGTAGCATTTTAAATAATTCAGAAATTCATCACCGATTGATGACCCCATTGTTGGAAGTCACACAAGTCTGCTTTCCTCAGAGGACTGAAATGTACCAGGTGACCATGACACACAGCTTTTACTGTGTATCCTGAATTCAATTTCCAGTAGAGATCAAGACCCCCAAATCAGTTTGAACCTATAAGATCCTCTTAAAAACACACCTAAGTACAATCAGAGGGATTTCCCTCCTGCAGACAGACGACTAGACAGACGTCTGGATTCACTCGAATGACGAAGCAACGACCAAATTTACCCCCTACTCGTTTTTTTCAACCAAGAAACCCACCTTTTCCAATCATTTACAATCTCTACTCCTTTTTTACTTAATGTGCATACAGTTTTAATCATATTTTAATGTTTAAACTCCTAAACAAACTACTTTTTGTCCTTTTTTCCACTTGAAGTTGGTGGATTTTGAGGCGCTTTGCGAAGCTTTCCGCTCTGGTTCAAGTTCAAGATTGTTTCTTATTTTTAAACAATACGTACACATATGAACACAGATCATTTTTTAAGCAGATGAATCTATTTGATGAGGTTATAATAAGAGTAAAGTTATCAAAAAGTCGTTATGGGACTTGTCAGGATGTACAGTAGGTTTGTTGAAGAGAGTCAAAACAGCAGATGTGGTTCATTATATGAAAAAAAGATACACATAAAAGTCAGGGAAAGACATAACATAAAGATAATGAAGCTTTTTGTTTGTGTTAAATGTAATTAAGAAGAAAACTAGCGATCAGATCTAGATGCGTTAAGGATAGTTTTGATTTTCACATTTGCATTTGCACACTCGAACGAGTGTGCAAATGCAAATGTGAAAATCAAAACTCCTCTTCGTGTTAAATTTCACCCAAAGAGTTCATCAGAAGGGTAAAAAAAATAATTAAATAGGAGTTACTTACAGATATCCATGCTCGGAGAGGTGTAACGTTTGCAGTTACAAGTACAGGAGACATTGGCGGCGGTGGTGTTTAAAACACCCATCAAGTTCAACATTTAAGATCCCTAAAATCTGACATAAATGCTCCAGATGTGGAAGCTTTGAGGGGTTAGTCTGAAGGAAATCGAAGGAGAGGAGACCGAAAACAACGCCAAAAAAAAAACTCCCCTCCCTTGAAAAATCTTCCCTTTTTCTCTGTTTTCTCCAGCCTCCTCTCCTTCCTCTCCGATCCGTCCGTCCTCCCCTTGTCTGCTTCTCTCCTCCTCTTCTCTCTGATTTCTCCTCCTCTTCCTACAAAATCTATCAATCTATTGATTAGATTATCTTCTTTTTTATCCGTCAGTTTGATCTCCGATAGATGCACTAAGTAGAGTTTTCATCTTCACGTAAACAAATAAATAAAGGACTTTAGATAGTTTCATTGTCCGGTTCAGTTCTACAGAGAAAGAGGATCCGTGTTTTCCGCCGAGTGACCGGCGACTAAACTGCTGGGCTGTTTGGTGCTGGCTGCTTTCTCTCCTCCTCCCCCTTCTCTCTCTCTTTCTCTCTGTCTCTGGGGATTTCTCTTTCTCTCCTTCTTTTCAGTCTGTCTCCCATTTCCAATTTCCACTTGGTTTCTTTTTGGCACATTGCAAGTCACAGAGCCAGACAGGAAGCAGAGGGATAAAAGGAGAATCAAAGAAATGTTTGCTTTAACTTTCAGACATACAGGACCTTGTAAGAGTACATAGGAGCACTGTATCATTATGTACAGTATGTCTAAGCATGTAATTACTGCTATTATTACATAGCTACAATATGGAAAATGAGGAGTGCTGATTTTCAATGTCAAAGAAAAGTTGCTTTTGGTGGCAGCATGAGTCCAGATTCGATGAGTTTTTATTTAAAATAATTTTATCTTGTGTTGGATGCACAGTGATTGGCACAATGGCATTACAGCAAGAAGGTCAGGGGTTCGAGTCCCAGGTAAGTAGAGGCTTGAAACACTTTCTGTGTGGAGTTTGCATATTCTCCCTGTGTATGTGTGGGTTTTCTCTGGGTACTCTGGTTTCCTCCTACCCTCCAAAAACATGCATGTTTGGGTGATTGAGTCAACTTCTTATCCGTCTATCCCTTGCGGGGGGTGCGGAGACCATCCCGGCTGATTTAAGGTGAAGGGCAGGGTACACCCCGAACAGGTCACCAGTCTGTCGCGGGGCCAAACACATACAACCATCCACACACACATTCATTCATTCCCAGGGGCAATTTGGAACCGGCCAATCAACCTAGCATGCATGTCTTTCGAGGGTGGGAGGAAACCGGAGTACCTGGAGGAAACCCACGCAGACATGGGGAGAACATGCAAACTCCACACAGAAAGGACATTGTTCCAAGCCACATCCCCACTCGGGACTTGAACCCACGACCTTCTTGCAGTGAGGCCACCATGCTACCCACTGCCAGCGTGCCGCTCCAGGTTGATTAACCACTGTGAAATTGCCTCTAGGAATGAGTATGTGTGTTGATAATTGTGTGTGGCACCTGTTCAGGGTGTACCCTGCCTCTCGCCTTCTGGAACCACCCGCAACCCCTGCTAGAGGCAGGCAGCTCAGAAAATGTATGAATGATCATCTTGTTTTGGATTTAACTCATCTGTAACATGCTACGAATCCATATTGTACACGTTTTAAAAGACGAGTAGACACGTAGACAAATTGTAGACGAGTAAAGAGTATCTCTCCTTCGACTCCATCTCCATGATGTTTATTCTTGTTTTCTCTCATAATTGAGTTTTAGAAGTTGTTTTTCCCCCTCTGGGATGTCCTGCTCATTTAGTTTAATCAAACATTATGTTGATTTTATTAAGTCTTATTGTGTTTCTGTTTGATTAACTGTCTGGTAAATTCTTTGAGATGGTTTTTATTTTTTTATGATTCCAGGTTACATTAAAAAAAATTAAATGTTGTCTTTTTTCTTGTTATCGTCTTGCTATCGTCTTTTTTCGTGTGATCAAAAGTATTTTCAAATGAATTAAAGGTGACACATATATTTCCAAAGAGGAAACCCATGCTTCTGGGTAGTTATTATTTTATTTTTGCCCCAAGTGGAGGAGTTTAAGTATCTCGGGGTCTTGTTCACGAGTGGGGGAAGGATGGAGCAAGAGTTCGACAGGCGGATCGGTGCGGCGTCAGCAATAACTAGGACGCTGCATCGGTCTGTCGTGGTAAAGAGAGAGGTGAGCCGAAAGGCAAAGCTCTCGATTTACAAGTCGATCTACGTTCCAACCCTCACCTATGGTCACCAGCTGTGGGTGGTGACCGAAAGAATGAGATCGCGGGTACAAGCGGCTGAAATGAGCTCACTCCGCATGGTGGCTGGGCTCTCACTCAGAGATCGGGTGAGGAGCTCTGCCATCCAGGAAGAGCTCGGTGTCGAGCTGCTCCCCCTCCAGGTCGAGAGGAGCCAGATGGAGTTGTTCGGGCATCTGGTCAGGATGCCCCCCGAGCGCCTCGAGGGCGAGGTGTTTTGGGAACGTCCCTCCGGGAGGAGACCGAGAGGAGACCGAGAGGCAGACCCCGGACCTGCTGGAGAGGCTATGTGTCACAGCTGGCCGGGGAACGACTCGGAATCCTTCCGGGTGAGCAGGAGGATGCAGCCAGGGTGAGAAAGCCTGGGCTTCCCGTCTGAGGCTGTTGCCCCTGCGACCCGGCCCTGGAGGACCGGAAGACGATGGAACGGAACATACTCTATTAATCCTCTCTGGGGAAATTTATGTGCTGCATTACTACACCGCAGCAGGCTGCCATAATAGTGCCAATGGTGGGAGAAATGGGGGTTGAGGTGTCTTCTCCAACTTTTACAACACTATGATAATCATAGTGCTGTGGTAGTTTAAAAAATGTTTTACACAACTTCACGAAAGGTTGTATTAAACTTGGACCATAAGAGAAAAAGTAAGTAACTACGAAGCAGAAGATGAGAACAGAGTTTACATTTGAGCTAGAGAGGCAAAACAACGTGTAAGAACGAGCTGAAATCAACCATAAAAGGCATTTTTCTTACATTTTAATTATCTTTAAGTCTTGTTTTTGTTTTTTACTGTTAAAATGCAACCACAGGAAAAAATTGTGAACTGTTCAACTGATTACCTGGATATATTTCAATGGATTTGCGCCTTCAACCACTTCAGTAAGGGTTTGTGGCTGGGTGAACATTGGTTAGATCAGGAAACTGTGAGTCATTACATAAACACTGACAGCTTCAATGCAGAGACTACAATAAAAAAAAAGTCTCACCCTGAAACTTTTTGTCTGAAATCTAAACTTTGAGTCAATATGTCACATACTTTATAAGTACTTGGTTAAATCGCTTGAACTTGGAATATTTTTAAAGCCTTCGGAAGCCTACAAAAGAAAATCCTCATGCTTGCACACATAAGCAAAGTTTAAGCAATTATGCCAATGAATTTGTGTTGGGTTTTTTTTATTCAGGTGTCCACTTAGTATTGTACTAGCTCACTGAGTGCATATCACTACTGTCTTTCTACGTGCCAAATAGAGCATAATGTGTTTGACTAATCCTTCAAGTTTTCCACCCTGCAATTGGAGCAGTCTGTGCAGGTGTGACATAATCTATTAGTTCCAGTGGAACTGGAATAGAGCTGTGTGATTTTAGTGTCTTCCTTTTATCAATAGGCATTCAAAACACCTCCTTTCAGACATCAAGGTTGGAATTTGCCTCAAGTATGTTGTGCAAGTATGTATAAGGAAGTTGGGTAATCAAATAGCACTTATAGTTAACCATTATTTTGACAGCAGATCTAATCACTGTATTGTAAGTACATTCTGAAGTGACAAGTTCATGTTTACACCAGAAGTTGATACGGTATCTTCGTTGTCACCGTACTGACCCCGTTGCTTATGCTGTATTACTCAAGGTAAATAAATGAAAAATGATAACTGACACGTTGAACTTCTATTTACATGGTCTTCATTCACTTTCAATTGAGTTGAATTTACCTCTGGAGAAAGTTTCAAATTATAATATGTATTTCCTCAGAGTATATTAAACTAAGTAAATATGAAGGGGGTCGGGGTTCAAATCCCGGGTGGAGACGAGATTTTGATCACTGGACTTTCTGTGTGGAGTTTGCATATCCCCGATATGCGAAACCCACGCATATCCCCGTGTATGCGTGGGTTTCCTATGGGTACTCTGGTTTCCTCCCGCCCTTTCAAAACCATGCATGTTAGGTTGATTGGTCACTATGAAATTGCTCCTAGGAATGTGTAGATGATTATGTGTGAGTGTGTGTGGCCCTGCAAAAGACTGGCGATCTGTTCGGAGTCTTTCCTTGACCCTGCCTCTTACCTTAAATCAGCCGGGATAGTCTCCGGCCGCGCATGACTCCATCAGGGAATAAGCGTGTTGTGATGTCCGGCCTCCCGCATGACTCCATCAGGGAATAAGCGTGTGGAAGGAGGTGGACCCAAACGCAGGACGTCAAAATAAGGTTTATTGAACACAATTCAGGTCAGTCTGCAAAGCAAAGGGCACGGGATTAACTCAAGTTCAAATAATAACAGAGTCCAATCATGATTAGGCATCCAGGGTGACCTCGCTGGAAGGGATAGTATGACCTGAAATGGAAGTCCGGGATGATTGCCCTTAAATAGATGGCAGGATCCACAGATGTGTGGCATCAGGAATCAATCTCAGGTGTCCCTAATCAGGATGATGAAGAACATCCAGGGCTCCCTCTGGCGGCAGGGGAGGGGATCCTGACAGCGGTTCAGAAGATGAATAAATGTTGTAGAAACTTGAACCGAATCTAATGATATTTTAAACTTAAAAAAGGCTCAAGTAGCTCATCAGGAGTTAAAGCTGAGATTTTAAAAACATCTTATTTTTCAGGTTTCTATTTCTAGTTAGAATTGATTAACTGTGTCACAAGATCTGGCAACATCTGATTATGAAAGAGTTCAGTAGAGGTAACAATGGACAGTTTTGGGTTGATAAAAAGTTTGTTGTCTGTTTGTGTGTACTTAGTTGGTAATTCTACTCCAGAACAATCTGTTACTAACTCTTCAAGGCGAAACTGTTGCGTGCTACGTGTCATATGAGTTGGCGTTATGGATTTTATTTATCATCTACAGACTACAGACAACATGTTAAACAAACAAGATTAGCGCTGTTGATTTACAAAAGACCACACCTGTCTTTCTCTTCAGGTTCCGGGTTGTAGAAAACATTTAAACAATTCAGACCTTTTTGTACAGAAACAGAAAATCTGCTCAACCATATTCCATGAGAATACCAAAACCTGTTACCATTTAATTGAGGGATCTATCCATCCAATAATTCATTCAGTATATAGACTAATGCTTTCAAAAGTCACAGAGAGTGCCAAGGCCCGAGAAGTAGGGTACACACTGGACAGATTGCAAAGTGGTTGCATAGCTAAAAACAAACAGAACCACACATTTATAAAAACAATTTACAGATTAATCAAGCTTGCATGCATTTTTTTTTTTTTGGAGGGAGCACAAACAGGACAATTTTTCAAACCTTGACTTTGCCAGAAATTGAACTACCAGCCTTTTCTTACAAAGTTTTTGCACCATCAACCCTCAGCATGGCTCATGACATTTTATGAGCAATTTATGTGCAAAACTGCCTTTTCAAACTCCATTTACATTTTTAAAACAAATTCTACCTGAAACTCATTACAATCTCCTTAGTTTGTGAAGTAAAATTTAAAAAATGTACAATGAGCATGTCTTCGAATTAAAAATTATTTTAAGTTTTAATCGTTTCAAAACTTTTCAAATTTATGCCAATAGAAGTCCATAGTGTACGTGAAGGCTACTGCGTCTAATACTGCCTTCATTTTTATTTTTGGCTTTTCCATTCAGGGCTTACAGCAGTCTCCGTCCAAACCTGTCTACAGTTTTAGAATAATAGAAGAAATAATTTGTTATGAGTTATAATATAGTAATTGTGTGAAGGTGTCAGGGAAGAGTGAGGAGTTTAATATAAAGTATGAGCAGTCTGACTCAGACTTTCATGACATTTTTATATTTTTATTCAAAACAAAATGGAATGAAATCGAGTCTATCTTTACCAGAATGAAATTGGTCAAAAGCCAAATGTGCAATGTTCTCACAACAAAGAAAAGGAGAAATATCTTGAACTTTTTTCCTCGAACACAGAGTTTTGGGAGAATGGGAGGTTGGGTGATCCGGCCATGATAACCAGATCCTCGCTAAACTAAACTTTCCATGCAGCTCATTGGGTTCATTAAATTTGATTTGATTAGAAATACACATGAAGCCTATTCTGAAAAAAAATATATATTTTTCTTTACAATACCATTTGTTTCAATCCTACCATATGTCCTGTTATTCATTTAGAATTTGGTCATAGTGTCTGAACAGTGTTTAATAAAGTTGGTTATTAGTGTTATACATGTGTAAGTGTCTGCAGTGGATCCACCAAGCCAGACAGCATTGCGTCACCAGCTTGACTGGCAGGCTCCTGGGACCAATGAGGCTAGACTGTAACAGTATGTCTCATCTGAGTCAGCTTTTGTAATTAGGTCTGCTGAAGTTTATAGCTGCGTGTTAAAGTGGCTTTATGGCCCAGCTGGACGCCCCCAAGCCTTAATCGTGTAGAAAAAAAAAATCACCTAAAAATACTCTGTTGTGAGATAAACCTTGGAAGCAAGAGGAAAGATTATAATTTAAAGTACAGTCTGGTCTGGGTAAGCCATGTCTGTGATTATGTAACTATGTACTGATCTGTGCAAGAAAGTATTGTCCAGTAGCAATTATAAAAAAGAGACAATTTTACCAAATCGAGGCAGGAATACTCCTGCCTTTTCAGATTTAAAAAAATCCATGTTGTCTCGAAATAAAATGTTTGATGGGAGTTCATCAGATTGATCTCACTCATTCATTGTTTGATTATAACTTTTAAAAATCCATTAACACAAATCCACTGGTTCAGATTATCCAAGTGAAATGATGTTCGGCAGCATCTCTGCTTCCCTCTGCTGGGCACGTCAGCCACCCTGTTAATTATTATCTCAGAACTCTAAGGGTTAGGTTCTACGAGTATGTCTCTCAGGGACTACTGTCCTTAAGGTTTCACATCTTTGACAACCTGTTATATTCATCTCATCTAGAAAGGCCGCTACTTTTCTTTTTATTCCTTTGGAAATCTGCTTTCCTTGAAATGGACTTTTATAGAGTTGAGACATTTTAACAAGAAACTTTGAATGTGAACGCACACAAATTATTTCTACAGTTACATTTTCAATAATTGGCTCTTTTCTTTGGGTGGTTTGCCCAGGATAACATTAAAATTTCCCACAAAAACTAAAGTATTATCATATCCTGTCTGTAAATTAAATAGTTAAAAGATTTTCAGTAAAATTCTATGCATGAAGTTTGTTTGAATCTTTTTGGGAACGGTAAGCGTTCTGTTCCAGCATCTTCCGCATGTTCCGGGGCCAGGTCACGGGGGCAACAGCCTCAAAGAGGAAGCCCAGGCTTTTCTCAACCCTGCTGCATCCTCCAGCTCATCCTGAAGGATCCCAAGTCATTCCTCGGCCAGCTGTGAGACATAGTCTCTCCAGCAGGTCCGGGGTCTGCCCCTTGGTCTTATGCAGCTTATACCAGTTTATGCAGCCGCGGATCTGACCGCCAGGGTCCCCGCCGTTGGTTGCCACCCATCTTCTCCTTCACCCGACCCCCATGGCCCTTCCTGCAGGTGGTGAGTCCACTGGAAGGGCGCCCATGTCCCCTGTTCGGGCTGAGCCCAGCTGGGCCCCATGGGTAAAAGTCCGGCCACCAGGCGCTCACTCTCGTGCCCCACCCTCGGGCCTGGCTCCAAGGTATGTCCGGGCAAGTGCAACTTGGCCATGTTTGATATCTTCATAGGGGTTTTTGAGCCACACTTTGTCTGGCTCCTCACCAAGGACCTGTTTGCCTTGGGTGACCCTACCAGGGGCCCCAGACAACACAGCTCCTAGGATCATTGGGGCACGCAAACCCCTCCACCGCAATAAGGTGGTGGCTCAAGGAGGAGGGAACGGTAAGCATATTAGAAAATTAAAAATGAACACAATGGTAAATCATGTTAATTCAAAATGAAATAATCATTTAAATGATCGCTTAAACATCTGCAACCGATTGCTGACCTGTTCAGGGTGCACCCTTCCGTTTGCCTGATACCCTATAGACTAGTCTCCAGCAGCCCCTGGGAACCTGTCTTGAACGAAGCAGTTTAAAACAACAAATTGATTGGGTGTTTTTAATGAATTGGTATTTTAGCCCGAGTAGATTAAATGGTCACTTCCCAGTAGAGTTTAACTTTTCCTCCACCAGCAGGGTGGACAGGCTTTGGCTTATTGTCTTATCATTGAGGCCAAATGGTGCTATTTCCAGTTAAGTTTTGGTCAACCCTGGCTTTCTCCAGTATATTTTGCAGCAGAGAATTGATGACTATTGCAAATTTTTCACAAATGAATATTTTCTAAAAAAAAAAAAAAAAAAGACATGCTTGTTGATAAATAAAAATCTTTGTATGGCATTGAACATCAAATAGTTTTTGACACTCTAAATACAGAGGAATGAAGTCCCATTGGTTATATTATGCAAAAACTAAATTGAGAAGATGAAATTGCGTTGCTAAATATTACATTATATCGTCAATAAAGTTAGAAATATATATTTATTAGTCACAACAGCTCTCGGATGTTTGCACGTTATGGTAAAAAAAAAAAAAAAAAAGGATACCGGATATTCTAGAACTGAAAAAAAAAAATGCAAATCTTCTTTTGGGTTGAGTTTGAACTGAACTTAAATCAACCTTACGTGTGCATAGAAACCAAGAATTTCCAAAAAAAAAAAAGTAACCAATAAAAAAGAAGGAATGCTACAATAGGTTTAAAAGATGACCTGGAACATTTTCTGAATGCATGAAGATGAGTTGGCCATAGACTGATTGTTTTCTGTAAATCTCCTTACAGATTATTTTTACAAGCCCACGAGGCAGAGCTCTTTGTCTTTGTAGTCTGCTGAGGGCCTTGGCACAGGCAGGAGACTGAGACTGATAATAAAGCTGGCGATGAGTCAGTTTACCAGGCAAAGGGGCTGAGTCATCAGTTGGACATCCAGGTGTGGTCATCCTTTGTGTCTCTTTTACTCTCTCTTCATCACACCCTGACTTTGTAGACTGTAAAGGTTGAATCACAGGGTTGAGAACTGACTCTCTCCCTGCTTGGCTGGCATGCTTTCACAGTGAGTGTGTCTACTTATCACCATTTCGGATGTTCAGACTGAAACTGATAGTGTACAAAAGGCATGAGTGATGCTTGGGTGGGTTACAGGAACTGGTAAGAAGATGAAACACAACCTAGTAGAGGCGGGGGTGGGAGTTCAGTTTAAGTAATAAATCCTGGAGTTGGGTTTATCAGATGCCACAACCATGCTCACAGTTTTTCATCTCTTACTGTAACACTATCACACAAGCTGAAAAGCTATCGCAGCAGACTTTTTTTCCACCCACTTTGATGATTGGGAGATAAGCTGCAAACCAAAGGTACACCTGCATGTTTGGAGGTTAGACAATAGTTGTCTGCACATGTTTGCCATCAACCGCCACCCGGTGGGTGGTCGATCACAAAATAAAAGGTTTGTTGGGTCAAAGTCTAGTTTTACTCATTGAATCTCAACCGTATTCAGTCACAAGATTTTATCTTCACCGCAACGCCATTCTACCACTGTTACATTTCAGAGAATCATTTAGATTAAAAGAAACACATAGTTTTGTAAATCACCTTCAGAATAAATGCAAATTTTTTGTTTAATTTTGATAGATTGCCTCAACCTCCAGTTTCAAACTAATAAAAGTTTGGCCCAATTTCCTCAAAACGGAGTAAAGCAATAGTTTAGAGCAGCCTCAGTTCTGTTTGTTTAATAAAATGAAATAGATGCAGAAAATAAAATCTATTTAGATATTGGGATGACTGTTTTCCAGCTGCTAGTGTGTATCTTTTCTTTTGTTCGTTGTTGGGCAGATTGAGTATTGTAGTGTGAGTGCAAAACAGCTGCTGCTATGGTTAAAAAAAAACCCACCAGAGACAATTAAAGAAGGAACACCAAACACAAAATCTACCTGCAGATTTAACAAATAATTCCTACTTTCATCTTAATGAGTTATCTCTGTCTACTTTTTTTCACTTTGTTGGTTATTAAAATGAGATGTATCAATGCTTTAGAACAGGCATGGGCAAACTATGGGCCATGGGGCACACACAGCCCGTTGAACGTTTTAATCCGGCCTGACAAACTTGAAAAAATAAAATAAATAAACCTTATTAGTTTTTGTTTCCCCTGCAATTCTGATGTTTCGTCACTAAATGGCGCACTCTGGATATATCGGCTTTGTTGAGAATACAACAACACTGCTCCCATTAAAATGTGTGCGTCTCCATTATGCGGACGCTGTCAAAATAAAAAGTGTGCACAGACATGAAAAGCCATTGGGCCCAATACACACATGTAAACAAGCGTGTTAGATGTTAAAACAAGCAAAATGTTACATCAAGCGCTTAGATTTCAAACCTAGCGCCGCTAATTGCACGTTTTTAAGCGCTAATGCACTAAATTTCAGACCTAGTGCACTAGATTAGAACTTTTACACTTTTGATGTAACATTTGATGCGCTTGTTTAAAATCTGGCGTGCCACTCTATCGGTCTGATCTAGTGGTTACCAAAGCATGCCATCCATCTGATCCTGTTCCAGCCCGTTTGTCAAATGTTAGAACTCAATGTGGCCCACGAACCAAAAAGTTTGCCCACTCCTGCATTAGAACCTCATTTTGCTAAAACAGCAGTTACAGTGTGTGTGTGCAGTTTCACAATTCCTCTTACTAAGATTAACACTGTCCTCACATTGAAATGAACTTGTCCCCAAGTTTTGGCATAACACAATCATCGTTGTGATGATTAGTACAGTGAAAGGTTCATTTGAAGCTTAAGAAGCGAGCTCAATTCTTTTATTTTTTATTTCTATAGTTGGAAATACAGTACAACGATTAAGCTCATCAATGAAAAATTTGTGTTTCCATGGCAATACATGATAAACAATAAGCCGGTGGAAGAAAAACTAAGGCTCCCAGCAGGTAGCTCTGGGACATTGGGCATTATACATTTATCTATATTAAAACATCCAGCCTGGATCAAAGGGTAAAATAAATTATTGATAAAATAACAAATATGGTTTTGTAATTTTCTGCCTATTTTTGCAGCTTTTTTTAAAATCAGAATGCCTCTTTTCAAAAGTATGGCCAGTCTATCACAAGGATGGGGATGCCAGTGGATGTGACTGATGTAACTAAATCTTATTTTTCTTCATCAGTAATGAAACACATTTTTCTTTCTTTTTTTTAATGTCCCAAATGTTAAGGTTTTTTTACCTCCTAAATTTGCTCTGTTTTTTAAAAACATCTTCTGGTTTAAATTTCTAAATATGGCTCTTCAGAACCCGCCCCGCGCTTACATTCTTGATAAATTTGTTTTGACAATCATTATTAACAAGATATCCAGAGGCAACAGCATAATTTTTTTTTCCTCTCTCTCTTTCCGTGTCTGTGCCAGTCGGCCCAGGTGTGCAGTAGTCTGCAGGGCAGTCTCAGGCGGTGGCCAATCCTGTTGCAGGCGAGATTAAACAGGGATTAAACATGTTTCTCCGTGAAAGCAGACAGACGGACTAGTACTAATCTGACTTTAGCCCTGCACTGAAAAACAGCAGGCTTGAGCAATCCCACTCTTCCGCGAACACATTATGTGTTTTGTGTGTTTATGGGTGTGTGTATTCTTATGCTTCCACCTTTATGGGAACCAAATGTCCTCCAAAGAACTGAAACGTGAGAGAATAAAACAGTTGCGTGGCTATGGATGTCTACTAGGAGTTAGTTTAGGATTAGAGTTGGGTTAATACCACAGTTAGGATTAGGGTTCAGGTCAGGTTTCGTAGTCGTAGTTAAACTTCCTACTACGCTGTGGTGGAGGGACTGTTTATGGAAGTTAAATAAGCACACTCAAATGAATAGATATTTAATTTCAAGAACATTCTCTATGCATTAAGTTAATTACCAGATATGATCATGCACGCTGCATGATCATGTCTGGTAGCGCGTACCATGTTTACTATTTTAACCGATAATTTTGCGGTTTACCAGGTTCTCTGAAAGCTATGTTACACTGCAGTCATTTTAAATGTATACATCTAGTTATAAGCATGGGTCAAATCAGTGAGGGCAGATTTAAATATCGTAGCAAAAAATAATTTTCTAAGATCTTTCATACTACCTTTAATTTTAAAGAATTTTTAGTTTTAAATAGTGTGGGTTGCTGAGATTGTGGGGGGTTTTCTGTCAAAGCTGAAACTTGCTCAGAAGAAAAAGAAACAATAATTATCTTAGTTAAAATTTACTCCTTGGTCAGGTATTTTGAGTAAAATTAACAGTTGCTGAACACAAATGTGGGGAGATTGTGGTCAGCATAGATTTATCACAGTCTTACATGTCCGTACCCCACTAAGTACAGTGAGCTTTCTGTGTGGAGTTTATATGTTCTCAAAAAGCACATCAGGCTGATTGACCACTTTAAGTTGCCTATGGTAATGGGTGAGCACATGATTGGCTGCCTGTGGACATGTACAGACTGGTGACCTGTGCAGGGTACACCCCACCTTTCGTCTGCTCAGTAGCTGGCACGAGGTTCTTTCCCACCTAAGGGTCAACGGTCGTTGTGAAAATGAAACAAAGAACACTAATCAAGGAGTACCATCAAGGAGGAGACGGCAGCTCAGTGGTTAGAGCGTTCGCGCACGGACCTGAAGTTCGCGGGTTTGCGTTCCACAGAGAGCACGTCTAGGATCTTGGAGAAGACACCTAACCCCCGCTTCTCCCACCATTGGTGCTGTCGAAGGGCAGCCTGCTGCGGTGTAAGGAGTACAGCACACAAATTTCCCCAGTGAGGGATGAATAGAGTAATCCATTATTATTAATAATTGTTTTTTTTTTTTTTTTTTTGGGGGGGGGGGGGGGGGGGGGTTTGGCATGTAACTGGTAAAAATAAAAAAAGCAACATCTTAGATCCTGTTTAAAAAAAAAAGAAAAAAGCTTTTGAGCTGCAAACACTAAGCAATAATCTACAAAGTCAGTGGCAACATAATACTAACAGCAGGTGGTAAAAGACCATTTGGTTGTGTTTTATATTAACTGAATGTGTTTCTGATCCACTTTGTGTCGGTACAAACAGGCTTTTTCAATGCGCAGCCTCTTTGGATGGCATGGAGCTTTTTGCTCCATTTCTGCTTCTGTAAGTGGAGCAACGTGTTTATTCACAGCCAAAATGCAACTGACCTCCACAACACTGCTGCGGCTGAACACATCCTGAGTATATTACATACAGCTTTCACTGTCTGGACATGTTATACAATACACTTCAAATAATAACCCACCACACATGAATACACAGTAATAACAGGGTACTGTCTATAGCCCTCCTCGGTGATGTCTGACTCCTGAAAGCTTTTAGTTTAAATGATTGTTAGCTGTTTAACAAACAAAGGGGAGACTCTGATTGGTTTAAATGGAAGACTAAAGTCCCTGTGCTCAGGAGCAAGGATAAGAATTGGGCACCAAGGTAGGGTGTATGAACATTAAGAACCAAACTGGTTCAGTGAGTCATGTTTATCAGTGCGGAGCCTCCTTATCTACCCGTCTTCAACAAGACCAAAGGGATGGAGAATGTGTTGTTCTGAGTAACGTACTGGTGTGGAGGATGAAGAAAAGACATATTTTGCAATTTTTGTGACTAATCATAATTGTCATTTGAGTAAAGTGTAAATTTTTTACTCACTCCATTCATCCCTCACCGGGGAAATTTGTGTGCTGCACTCCCAAACCGCAGTGGGCGGCCCACAATAGCGCCAGTGGTGGGAGAAACGGGGGATTGGGTGTCTTCTCCAAGGACTCTAGACGTGAACTCAGTGGGATGCAAACCCACAAACTTCCGGTTGACTTTCTGGTCCGCGGACGAATGCTCCAACCACTGAGCCACCGTCTCCCGTCTCCCTCCCTGTATTTAAAGTGACTTTTGCACTCAATTGTTTTTGCTCTCTTTAAAATGTTCTTTAAAATGTTCTTTTAAATGTTCTTTTAAATGTTTTTTCCCTCAAAGTTCAACGCTAAATAAAAAAAATATATATCATTTTAAGGAGTATTTTTGATAGTAGCGTTAGTTATTTTAGGTTCACTTCCCTCTTTTGCCAAATGGTCTGACCAGCCAGACCCTCTAATGTCCTTTTTGTGTCTGTTTGAGGTCAGTCTCAACTTCAGTTGGGCTTATGTTAAAAAAAAAAGTCAACATGCACATGTTATTTTTTATGGATCCAAATATTAATAAAGTTTTTTTTTGGATATGAATTTAAGACATGTTTCAACACACAGTTCCCACATTCTTTGGCAATGCATAAAGAATTGTCTCTGAAATCCTGTCTTAAAATTGATTAGTTGTGAATTTTCATCATGTTTTATATAAAATGATGAGAAACTAAAGTAGATATTGTAAGTCTGAAACTCTGTAGCTCTTGTTTCACATCCAAACTTAACAAGCAACTTGTCTTTGCACGCAAGTCTATCTGCAAGAGTTCAGCAACTGAAATGATGAATAATTCTTCAAGCATACAAAAACACTTCTAAAAAATGATGTAAAATTGGTGGTTTTGGGATGAAAAAAAAAATTAAAATGCCCAACTTTTAGAATGTAAAAATGAATGAGTATAGTGTTAGAAAAGTTCAACCAGTAGAACATTTCTGTTCTTTAAGATTATACTCTCTTAAAAATTGCGTGCTTGTTGTCGAAATGTGTCAAACATACTGACTGTTTAATATGACATGATAAACCAAGATTTTTGTGATCTCAGTCACTAAACATTTTCATAACGTTGTTTTGTAGCCTCTGGCATAATGTTTAAACAACTAATCTAAATGTCAGAATTATCTACTGGCCTGAATCTTTTCTATTCTGACCCTCAGTATTCATTTTTTGGCAATACACAAACTCAACTTAGGTCCTGGTGGCATCACACACACACACACACACACACACACACAGACACACACACACTCCCCACACTCCAGTCATCCTCTCTGCACACTGCAGCAGCTGTGTGAGGTAATGTCTGTCTGAGTCTGACTCTGCAACACCCTGCAAGAATAACAAATCCACCACTTTCCTTCAACCCAATATTCTTCTTATCTTCCACCCTGTCCGCCTGCTTGTCTATCTGTCTGTCTGACCCGCTATTCTGCCCAAACTCAGTTTTTACTCACACCCACCCCCTCTTTTGAAGCTGGAAGCAGTCAGCTATTAAAAATGTCCTCTGTTGAGAGGAAATTGTGTTGTAAACAGAGAGATGAGGAGGATGACAGAAACAGGCATGAGATGAGGGAGTGGAGAAATCACACGGAAAAAAGTGGTAGGAAAAATGAACAAATTGGAAGCAGAAAAAAAAGTACTGCTTGCAATCCCTCTAAAAATGAATGATTTCCTGTTACAGTCGTTTTTACATTTCTGATGTACGACGTAAAAATGTGACTGAAAGGTGGTGCAAATGCATTTGTTTTTGGCCCTGTAGAAAAATGCGGTCCACTTACGAAACCGATCCTGAGATGCAATGTTATGTAAGACAGAAAAAATTTAAATCTCTACCGGGCACAAAAATAAAGGTGTTCAACTTTGTTGTTTCAAGCCTCAGTGAAACAATAAATCTGCAAAGATTTAAACACACTTTGTTCAGCTGCCAAACAGTTTCAAATAAAAGTTGTGTCCTCTCACTCTTTTTAATTTCTTTAAATGAGTCCTGATTTAATATATATTTTTATAAGTTTTTATTATTCTTCTATACTGATATTTTGCCCTAATGAAACCAAACTTGTGTTTTGTAACCTGTCTCTTTTTTTAAGATCTAATGAAAGTCAGTCTCTCTTTCAAATCACTCTTTTTCCGTTACTTCCAGTGTCTCTGATTTATTTTTAATCTAATAATATTTTTGTTACGTATTGAAGCATTTGCAAGCAACTAAATAATTGGTGTCCTAGTGTGTGCTAAGCAACTAAATAACTGGTGTCCTAGTGTGTGCTAAGCAACTAAATAACTTGTGTCCTAGTGTGTGCTAAGCAACTAAATAACTGGTGTCCTAGTGTGTGCTAAGCAACTAAATAACTGGTGTCCTAGTGTGTGCTAAGCAACTGAATAACTGGTGTCCTAGTGTGTGCTAAGCAACTAAATAACTGGTGATCTAGTGTGTGCTAAGCAACTAAATAACTGGTGTCCTAGTGTATGCTAAGCAACTAAATAACTGGTGTCCTAGTGTATGCTAAGCAACTAAATAACTGGTGTCCTAGTGTGTGCTAAGCAACTAAATAACTGGTGTCCTAGTGTATGCTAAGCAACTGAATAACTGGTGTCCTAGTGTGTGCTAAGCAACTGAATAACTGGTGTCCTAGTGTGTGCCAAGCAACTAAATAATTGGTGTCCTAGTGTGTGCTAAGCAACTAAATAACCGATGTCCTAGTGTGTGCTAAGCAACTAAATAACTGGTGTCCTAGTGTGTGCTAAGCAACTAAATAACTGGTGTCCTAGTGTGTGCTAAGCAACTAAATAACTCATATCCTAGTGTGTGCTAAGCAACTAAATAACTGGTGGCCTAGTGTGTGCTAAGCAACTAAATAACTGGTGGTCAAGTGTGTGCTAAGCAACTAAATAACTGGTGTCCTAGTGTGTGCTAAGCAACTAAATACCTGGTGTTCTAGTGTGTGCTAAGCAACTGAATAACAGGTGTCCTAGTGTGTACTAAGCAACTAAATAACAGGTGTCCTAGTGTGTGCTAAGCAACTAAATAACTGATATCCTAGTGTGTGCTAAGCAACTAAATAACTGGTGATCTAGTGTGTGCTAAGCAACTAAATACCTGGTGTTCTAGTGTGTGCTAAGCAACTGAATAACAGGTGTCCTAGTGTGTACTAAGCAACTAAATAACAGGTGTCCTAGTGTTTGCTAAGCAACTAAATAACTGATATTCTAGTGTGTGCTAAGCAACTAAATAACTGGTGATCTAGTGTGTGTTAAGCAACTAAATAACTGGTGGTCAAGTGTGTGCTAAGCAACTGAATAACAGGTGTACTAGTGTGTGCTAAGCAACTAAATAACTGGTGTCCTAGTGTGTGCTGAGCGACTAAATAACTGGTGATCTAGTGTGTGCTAAGCAACTAAATAACTGGTGGTCAAGTGTGTGCTAAGCAACTGAATAACAGGTGTCCTAGTGTGTGCTAAGCAACTAAGTAACTGGTGTCCTAGTGTGTGCTAAGCAACTAAATAACTGGTGTCCTAGTGTGTGCTAAGCAACTGAATAACTGGTGTCCTAGTGTTTGCTAAGTAACTAAATAACTGATGTCCTAGTGTGTGCTAAGCAACTAAATAACTGGTGTCCTAGTGTGTGCTAAGCAACTAAATAACTGGTGTCCTAGTGTGTGCTAAGCCACTAAATAACTGGTGATCTAGTGTGTGCTAAGCAACTAAGTAACTGGTGTCCTAGTGTGTGCTAAGCAACTAAATAACTGGTGTCCTAGTGTGTGCTAAGCAACTGAATAACTGGTGTCCTAGTGTTTGCTAAGTAACTAAATAACTGATGTCCTAGTGTGTGCTAAGCAACTAAATAACTGGTGTCCTAGTGTGTGCTAAGCAACTAAAAAACTGGTGTCCTAGTGTGTGCTAAGCAACTAAATAACTGGTGTCCTAGTGTGTGCTAAGCAACTAAATAAGTGGTGTCCTAGTGTGTGCTAAGCAACTAAATAACTGGTGTCCTAGTGCGTGCTAAGCAACTAAATAACTGATATCCTAGTGTGTGCTAAGCAACTAAATAACTGGTGATCTAGTGTGTGCTAAGCAACTAAATAACTGGTGGTCAAGTGTGTGCTAAGCAACTGAATAACAGGTGTCCTAGTGTGTGCTAAGCAACTAAATAACTGGTGTCCTAGTGTGTGCTAAGCCACTAAATAACTGGTGATCTAGTGTGTGCTAAGCAACTAAATAACTGGTGGTCAAGTGTGTGCTAAGCAACTGAATAACAGGTGTCCTAGTGTGTGCTAAGCAACTAAGTAACTGGTGTCCTAGTGTGTGCTAAGCAACTAAATAACTGGTGTCCTAGTGTGTGCTAAGCAACTGAATAACTGGTGTCCTAGTGTTTGCTAAGTAACTAAATAACTGATGTCCTAGTGTGTGCTAAGCAACTAAATAACTGGTGTCTTAGTGTGTGCTAAGCAACTAAAAAACTGGTGTCCTAGTGTGTGCTAAGCAACTAAATAACTGGTGTCCTAGTGTGTGCTAAGCCACTAAATAACTGGTGATCTAGTGTGTGCTAAGCAACTAAGTAACTGGTGTCCTAGTGTGTGCTAAGCAACTAAATAACTGGTGTCCTAGTGTGTGCTAAGCAACTGAATAACTGGTGTCCTAGTGTTTGCTAAGTAACTAAATAACTGATGTCCTAGTGTGTGCTAAGCAACTAAATAACTGGTGTCCTAGTGTGTGCTAAGCAACTAAAAAACTGGTGTCCTAGTGTGTGCTAAGCAACTAAATAACTGGTGTCCTAGTGTGTGCTAAGCAACTAAATAAGTGGTGTCCTAGTGTGTGCTAAGCAACTAAATAACTGGTGTCCTAGTGTGTGCTAAGCAACTAAATAACTGATATCCTAGTGTGTGCTAAGCAACTAAATAACTGGTGATCTAGTGTGTGCTAAGCAACTAAATAACTGGTGTCCTAGTGTGTGCTAAGCAACTAAATAACTGGTGTCCTAGTGTGTGCTAAGCAACTAAATAACTGATATCCTAGTGTGTGCTAAGCAACTAAATAACTGGTGATCTAGTGTGTGCTAAGCAACTAAATAACTGGTGGTCAAGTGTGTGCTAAGCAACTAAATAACTGGTGTCCTAGTGTGTGCTAAGCAACTAAATACCTGGTGTTCTAGTGTGTGCTAAGCAACTGAATAACTGGTGTCCTAGTGTGTGCTAAGCAACTACTGTAAATAACTGATATCCTAGTGTGTGCTAAGCAACTAAATAACTGGTGATCTAGTGTGTGCTAAGCAACTAAATAACTGGTGGTCAAGTGTGTGCTAAGCAACTGAATAACAGGTGTCCTGGTGTGTTCTAAGCAACTAAATAACTGGTGATCTAGTGTGTGCTAAGCAACTAAATAACTGGTGGTCAAGTGTGTGCTAAGCAACTGAATAACAGGTGTCCTAGTGTGTGCTAAGCAACTAAATAACTGGTGTCCTAGTGTGTGCTAAGCAACTAAATAACTGGTGTCCTAGTGTGTGCTAAGCAACTGAATAACTGGTGTCCTAGTGTTTGCTAAGTAACTAAATAACTGATGTCCTAGTGTGTGCTAAGCAACTAAATAACTGGTGTCCTAGTGTGTGCTAAGCAACTAAATAACTGGTGTCCTAGTGTGTGCTAAGCAACTAAATAACTGGTGATCTAGTGTGTGCTAAGCAACTAAATAACTGGTGATCTAGTGTGTGCTAAGCAACTAAATAACTGGTGGTCAAGTGTATGCTAAGCAACTACAAATAAATAACTGGTGTCCTAGTGTGTGCTAAGCAATTAAATAACTGGTGGCCTAGTGTGTGCTAAGCAACTAAATAACTGGTGTCCTAGTGTGTGCTAAGCAACTAAATAACTGGTGTCCTAGTGTGTGCTAAGCAATTAAATAACTGGTGTCCTAGTGTGTGCTAAGCAACTAAATAACTGGTGTCCTAGTGTGTGCTAAGCAACTAAATAACTGATGTCCTAGTGTGTGCTAAGCAACTGAATAACTGGTGTCCTAGTGTGTGCTAAGCAACTAATTAATTGTTGTATTGGTGTGTGCTATGCAATGTGCTGCAATATCACAAATAAAACTGCATTTGTAACATGAGGAAAAAATAAAAAGAAGACATGGTTTCTATTCTTTAATGCTGCAATGTTACGAAAGCTTCAAGGAAGCGTTTTTGTATTTGCAATCAAAAAAGTCAAAACCTGGCCCCAGGGGGCGTTAGCCTATTGGCAGAGTTGCTGTTTTTCAACTGGGAGAACCTGGGTCGATTCCCCCTGGGACTGCTCACACTCAATAAAAATGAAACACAAAAAAAAAAAAAAAAAAGCCAAAACCATAAAGATTACTGGTGTCTAACTCTAGCTTACAGGTTAGGGTGACTGAAAGTTTTTTCAATAAATGAAAAGTAGCCATTAAAGCATTTCAGTTTATCAGAATATTGTTGCTCTCAATTTTCATTTCTTTACTAGCACAGGAAAAAAATCTTTAGCTGGAGGAAAGTTAGAAATTGAGATCATCAATCTTGACCGGTTGAAAGACAAAACAGTTTGATATGAACACCTGCTCTGACAACATACAAGAAAAGGAAAAGAAGTAGTTTCTATAAAGAAAACTTTCAGTTTTAAGAAAAATTGTTTCATTTTGTCTGTCGAGGTTGCAGTGGGTGCCGGAGCCTAACCTGACTGATTTAAGGCGAGAGGCAGGGTACACTCGGAATAGGTCACCACTTTGTCGTAGGGCCACAAACAAGAATGAGCGGTCCAAAACAAAACCATCCAATTAAAAGCTGTTTTCAAAATGTTAAATATTAGGAAGACCACCGGGTAAAAAAAACAATTCTTTTTCACTGAGGTTCAAATTTTAAATTTTGACTGGAAGTCACTTTTGTTCAAACAGAATAAAAACTGAACAGCTGTGACATCTGAAAGACATAAAACAACTACATCCACATTAAATTGTGCAGGACAATGTTGATATTTATTTATACTTTACACACACTATGGTCACCAGCTGTGGGTGGTGACCGAAAGAATGAGATCGCGGATACAAGCGGCCGAAATGAGCTTCCTCCGCAGGGTGGCTGGACTCTCACTCAGACATCAGGCAAGGAGTTCTGCCATCCATGAGGAGCTCGGTGTCGAGTCGCTCCTCCTCCAGGTCGAGAGGACCCAGATGTAGTGGTTTGGGCATCTGGTCAAGATGTCCCCCGGGCGCCTCGCTGATGAGGTGTTTTGGGCACGTCACACCGGGAGGAGACCAAGAAGCAGACCCCGGACCCACTGGAGAGACTATGTCTCACAGCCGGTTGGGGAACGACTCGGGATCCGGGTGAGCTGGAGGATGCAGCTGGGGTGAGAGAAGCCTGGGTTTCCCGTCTGAGGCAGCTGCCCCCGCGACCCGGCCCCCGATAAGCGGAAGACGGGGGAACGAACAGAACACACTACTTATAACTTTGATTTTTTTTAAAGAAAATGTACTTTATTTGTTTATTTATAATGTCATGTTAAAAGATGGTGTAGCATATGTATTTTAGGATTAAAAGGCTACATTTTTATGTTAATTTGTTCCCAGGTCTTCAAATCTTCTACAAACCACAAACCAAATTGAAGCAACAAAAAAAGAAATCTTGCTTCCCACACGTTAATCGTCTCTCCCCTTTTTTCTATCGCACATACTGCATGCACAATATGTTTAATTTAAGGGCTTTAAATTAAAAACAAAAAAGCACTAGTTGAGCCAAACTTCACACAAACACATTTTTTTTAGCAGACAGCACAGATTTAGTTTTTATGCAGATTCAACAAACAGTCCAGATGCTTTTTTAAAAATTATGCGGCAGTGTGTTGGACTGTGTGGAGGATTTAATGATGTCATTGTATAACCAAACTAATCTGATTACAGTCTGACAGATTTTATATCTCTCAATTTCCTGTCTGGTTGCTGCTTCACTTCTTAAACAAATCAGATGTCTAAAAATGTTAGTGGTGCAGATTTAAGACCTCTATAAACAGAGCCAATATTACCAACTGTTAGAACTCCCAGAAAAAAAAAAACAGTCATTTGCATTGCATAGAAACATTCTTAAGCAAAGATTTCTTTAGTTTGAGGCATTTTAGAAGAATATCTAATCAGACTTCAATAAGATGGAAGTTATTTTTAATATTCTTTATTCATCCCTCACGGGAAAAATTTGTGTGCTGCCTTACACTGCCACCTATGACAGCACTAATGGTGGGAGAAATAGGGGATTAGGTGTTTTCTCCAAAGACCCTTGATGTGAACTCAGTGGGATGCGAACCCGCAATCTTCCAGTTAACTTCCAGTCCGCAGGCGAACACTGTAACCATTGAGCCACTGTCTTCTAGTGTTAGCCACCGTTACTCCTGCTTTTTTAAAAGTCTATTATTTCGGTTCACATTAAATAAATTTACATTTTTTTTCTGAACTTATATTTAACAAAAGGACCGAAAAGGTATCGGCTGAAACAAATGCTTATTTCACAAGAAATATTTTATTATGCACTGTTTTAGTATGAATTACCACCACATTGCATACATGTGTTTACTTGAGAAACAAACCAGCAATGTACGTGTCTCCTGTTACTGCAGCCATAATGCACAAATAAAATATTGTACAATTTTTTGGCAAAAAATATCAATTTGACTTTCCAAATTTGGATTACCTTTTAAAAGTTTATTCTCCTATTTAATGCGAAAAGTCAACCGTATTTTTATGTATTTCTACATAAGTTCTAACTGGTTTTAAGGTTGAAAATGTTTGCTGGATTGCAGCAGTGGCTGTGGAATAATGGTCCTTGTCAAGCAACTAGATGTGTACAGCTGTTTGACACCAATTATTTTTTTTATTTATTTATCAACGTTAATATAACCAGAAAATGTCTCAGGTATTATTAATTCAAAGCTTAACTGTGAAAATGTGTTTTCAGACCTGCAGTCCTGTTTGGTTTTTTTTGTTTTTTTTAGAGCTGACATATTAGAGGCTTAACACCTGATTATTCCAGAACAATTTAACTATCTGTTACTCAAAACATGTTGGTTGCTTTAGAGCGTGAGACTAAAACTTTTTTTTTTTGGAATTGCTTGTAAGCAAATGCCGCTTTACTGTATGGTACATTAATCATTCGAGTTGCGTATTTTAAAGAGGAACATTTATTACCAGCAGGAAAAATACCCTCAACGTTGTGAATGGGAAGCCTTTTGCGTGCAGCTGCGACAGTGTAAAAAAACTAACAGCCAAATTCAGTTTAAAACCCTTTAATGAACTGCCCACAGGACTCACACCCTATCATAAAGCAGCCTAACTCCCATGACTTACTTTAAAAAAATGCATTGAGAAAAAAAGCACTTTACACTTAAACTACAGCTAACAAACGTTGCTAAATGCAAAATTAGCTACCAGAAAGTACAGTCCAGTTAGATGAAATGTTTTAAATGAGTATTTCAGGAGTAAACTGCATGGAAACAAGTAGTTTAAAGTGTATTATTCCCTGGGATGTTGACAAAAACTCTAAATTTTCCTAAGGGCCACTTTGAGAATAAAGCAAGGCATGAATCATTCATTCATTCATCTTCTGAACCGTTCTTACCTAATGAGGTTCCAGGGAGGTGCCAGAGCCCATCCAGGCTGATTCAAGTGAAGAGGCAGGGTACACCCCGAACAGGTTGCCAATCTGTCACAGGGCCACACACACACACACACACACACACACACACACACACACACACACTCTCATTCCTAGGAACAATTTCATAGCGGCCAATCAAACTAACATGCATGTTTTTGGAGGAAACCGGAGTACAAGATGCAAACTCCAAACAGAAAGGTCAGCGTTCCAAGCCTCTTCCCCACAATCTGAACCCCTGACCTTTTTGCTTAAGGCTACTGTACTAGCCACTGTGCTAACAACTGTGCCAACGTGCTGCCATGGCATGAGTCAAATGCTTTAAAATACCAGCTTCGACGGGAAGTGTAGCCCATCAAACAAACAAAAATAGTTATTTAGGCGCAAATTTTAAGGTGTTGAATAGTCCAAAAGTCTAAAACACCAAAACCTTGTGAAGCTCCAAAAATACATCAGTGGAAAATGAAACACCCGTTAAATCAAATTAGGCCGAACCATTAGATTTTCTGAATGCTAAGTCAGCTAACAATGACAACAACTCACTACAATAAACTCTATTCTGTTGGTCAGGAGTACATTTCATGTTTAGTGAAACATGCTTTTTAAAAAATGCCACCAGAAAGAAAGCAAAACATTTTAGTATCTTCCTTTGCCCCTCTTTGGTCTGATTTCCTCATTTTATCTCTTTGCTTCCCTTTATTTTGTTCCCTATGTTCATTTTTCTTTTTCAGGTGTGATCTGTGAGGGGAGTCACTGTCTAGACAACCGATTATACCAAATAATGAGGGAATGGGGGTGGCGGGCAGAGACGGAGCATTAAAAGAAAGAGGGGGAGGGAGAAAGAGGAGGTGAGGGAAAGAGTGCCAGACAGGGAGAAAGAGGTGTAAAGAGGAGGAAAAGCAATCTGCAAAGGATTATTGAAAAAAAAAATTAGAGGAAACAGTGGATGGATTGGAAACAAGACGAGAAGAAAAGAAAAAAAAAAGATTGATGGCATGTAAGATATTAAAAGGCTCAAGGAATTGTTGACATTGGGTTTTTTGTAGACAAAAGGTACATTTTGAGGGTGGTGACAAAGAGATGAAAAGCCTGAAAGACAGGAAAATTCATCCAGTGAGGAAGAATAAAAATACTGCAGAAAAGACCCGTGTGGAGAAATCAGAGGCAGCAAACTGAGCCAGAACAGAAACAGTCTGATCTGTTGTGTTAAGAAACCCTATCAGTCACAGAGGCTTTACCTACTGTGTATGCATGTGTGTCTTCGTTTCATGATGACTAATCAAGGAGTCCAATGAGCCCCCAGAAATACACACAAATGCACAGTGACACACACGATAATAGGCTTATCCACTGCTGAGGTTTCATCTTTTAAACTGGGTTTTTTTTCTCATCCTTTGCTGTTTTAAATGAAAGAAACATATCCATGATAAAACATTAAATGACTTCCAAAGAAACCTTCCTACGCCATGTACATTTTCATCTTATCAGTAAATAACCAATGAAAAGACAAAAATGGAGATGGAAACAAGCTGTCGCCCGCTGCCACCGGCTGGGTGGTGTTTAGACAGACACGACAAAGAGGAGATGTTTTTCTTTATACAGCCAAACCAGTCAGTTCACATGAAAGCACACAACTCTCATTTGAGTCGGAGCTCCTCAATGATGCAGCGTCTTTTAATAAAAGTTGAACCAGGTTAAACCTTTGCCGCATTGCAGTCAAGTACAAGTGGCCACATGTGGAAGCCTAAAATGTCACACTCACATTAGAAATAGAAGTAATAGTGGCTTTGTGAATCAAATGACTCGTGCTGCTCTCAAAACAACAAAATTATTCAGTAACCTAAATACAACAGTATCTAACTGGACAATCTAAAGCAGACAGATTTAGTTATTTCAATTTTATTCAAGGTAACCGCTTTCCTGCTTTGAATAAACTTGAATAAGTCAAACAAAGAAACATGGAAATTAAAATGTAATCTTTAACATAAAGTTAATTTTTTAAGTTGACAGTCATTGTATAGATGAATAGATGTATGGATCCAAGAAAGAAGAGAGGTCATGAGGAGTGATAGATGGATAAATAAATTCTAAATCCTTCTATGGTCAAGACGACTGAAACTCTATATCATCGTCCTCCACATCATCTGGGGTCAGGTGTGGTGCAGCAGGCTTTGCAAGAAATCTGAGATGTCCCTCAACAATGCCACAAACTTAAGCTCATCTGGGAAGCATTCCCAAATGCATTACAGTGAGACATAGTGTGGCATCCAGGAGGAGGCATCTTAACTAGGTCCCTTAACCACTCCATCTGGTTTCTCTACAACCAGAGGACCAATGGCTTTACTCCAAGCTCCTCACAGTCGGTAGAGCTCTAACACCCTAAGCATGAGCCCAGCAAGCCAGCATAAAAGCCTCATTTCAGCCGCTTATATTTGGGATCTTGTTCTTTGACACCACCAATAGCTGGTGACCATGGGTGAGTGAACTGAGAATGTAGCGTTGTCACCCTGCTCTCCCCTCATCACAACAGACCGATGCAGCGGGCTAATTAGGGTGGACGACGCAGTGATCCCTTTGTCTATCTCCTGCACCATCCGTCCCTTCTCGTGAGCAAGACACTGTGATATTTCTTTCCCCCTAGGGGCAGGATCCTGTCTATGAACTGTAGTCAACACTCCACCCTTTTGTCTATTATTCGGTTCAGTGCAAGTTGGCCCAGTGAAGCCAAATGGACCACTTCATCAACAAAAAGCAGAGACCCAATCCAGAAGGCTACTGAACTAGATCCCTTCATCACTGTGATTACTGTGTCTTCATAGAAATTCTGACCAAAAAAGGAAACTTAGAAATCATGGAGAGGTCTGATATTTCCGTCTTAGGTGCATGTCCACTGTGAGAGATCATCTTAATCAGGAGTCCTCCTGTAGGGACATCTTCTGAGCCTGGTTGGATGGTTGGGCGGCTCCCCCTGCTCGGACTTTGTGGTCCTAGCATCGGGGTTAATTTGGGCATAAGTCGCTTGAGCATCTCCCGCTCCGGCCTCTGCATTTTGAGGCTGGGAAAGATCTGTTACACCTAATGAACACATAGTCCACATCAGCAGCATGCATGTATTCTGTATTCTGTGTCACACTGTTTACTGTCTACTATGTTCCTTGCTCCCAATCAACAGTAAAGGCTTAATAAAATCAGTTTGTTAGTTCACGTTATTTGTTAGTTCACTAAGAAGGTTGTCTTTGTGTTTCAATTTCATCCCTGGTTTAAACATCTGTTTCTTTGTTTTTTGTTTTAGATTATCCAGAAGTTTGGTTGTGATGTTGACCATTAAATATTACTCCTCACTTTGTCCTCCTTTTCTTTTTCCATCTGCACTGCAAGCCTCTTCCTTCTCACTCCTTTCCCTATCTGTCTGTCCTCTGTATTCTCTGTCAGGTTCAGCAAAAAAAAGTTAGAGAAAACACAGATATTTAGGATGAATATCAAAACTTAATACAGAAAATAATACATCCCAAGCTCAGCACATTTTGTTGACCTTGGTAGAGCAAATGTGTCCAGCAATACCTGCCAGACAGATCACCATTCAGCTTGTCGTAATGCCAGGCAGGACAGGGTAAAAAAGAAAAAAACAAAAAACCTTTGACTATTCTTGTGATTTCTAAAGCCATCATCTTTACATGCTTATTCCTAACAAACTGATCAGCCATCATTTTTTACTTTTTCCTTCTCCTTTTTATGAAACAATAAAAAATACAGGGAACCGTAACTAGAATCTGTCTTGTCTACCTGGTAACAGTGATGTAATCACATGTGACTGGATATTTTGTTCAATTTTGGTGAAGTTGCTCCGATGCCTGCTGAACGACTGAATATGTCTGTGGTTGCACTGATTCTTTTCACTGGGTCCGTGTGCGTATCTGGCACAGGTAATGTTCAAAACTACAGCTTTTAATATTACTTTTTATAGTGTTTTGTTTATAATTTAAGACATATTAAAAGGACACATTTTAATAAGTGTATTTATTCATGCATGAGAAAGTTAGTGAGCACTTTAAGTTTTACTTCCTCTTACAGAGAGCTTCGTTTCACTATAGACAGCTCTTGCAAAAAACAATATTTTAATACTAGATTACTTTTTCAAGAGTTTAAATTTGATGCTAGATTGAGAACCAGAAGTAAATTGGAAGTGCTAAACATAAACATTCTGATCCGTTTTTTGTAACGCTAGGTCACAGAGAAGGTCTATATAAGTTTTAGGCAAATGGCGGGGTACAACCTGAAAAGTTTATAGGCTACCAGAGGACTACTCAGAGAGACAGACAGCATGTAAAGACACATGGATTTCTGGGGGGCATTTCCCAGTGTCTAATCAAACCACTATGAATGTTTTTAGAGGATGGGAGAACCCAGGTACCAGAGAGGAACCCAAACAATTCAAAAGCATTGCAAACTCCACAAACACAGACCATTGTCCCAAACCTTAGCTACAAGAGAATCCATGTGTTGTTGAAAAAAATTACTCCAATAGAAACAAAAATGTGAAATGTAAATGTGGAGCATTTTTTTATTTGACTTATAAAACACTTTCCCAGATTCGATCAGCCAAAAGAACCCAGCTGTGTTCCCTTAAATTTTTGCTGAAGCGAGCACAGACAGACAGACCATGAACATATTTATGATACTGTATGTGGACAGAGCAGGTGAGTGTTACCAGGTTGGGTTGAGCAGAGGAGCAAAGTTATTTCTACATAGAAGGGGGAGTGGGTGAGGGGTTTTTTGGCTCAGATTCTAAGCACAAAATATTTTTCTGCTTTAAATGTAAGTGATGAGCTTGCAAAAATGATTTGTCTGCGTTCAGCATGAAGCAGTGCTTCCTCAGGAACGAGGGGACACACGCTGCTCATGCTGATGAGAGGAGATAAGAGGAACCAGTCACTTCTGGTAAAAGTAACAAAAATGGTGGAGATGGAAAAGAGGTAGGCAATCCTGGGAGAGGATGACAAAGCATATGAAGAAAATTGAAAGGATGTGGAAAGGACTCACTGGTGCAAGCAATAATATGCTATAGCCTCGGTAATGATGAAAAATAATGAGTAAAATGTACTTGCTAAAATGTTACTGACTAAAGAACAAATAGGGACTCCTAACCGTAAAGAATGATGTTTTGAAACCTGAGCTTTTCCAAAAGCTTCATCAAATGTTTTCTGTTTTGTTCAAATCATTTTTTAAGGCTTAACTTTATTCTTTTCAGCTGCATACCACGAGTACCAGTTCATTTATTCCTGCTACGAAAGCTTGAATGTACAGGTGGACTTGACTTTTGATGACAATGTGGTTGGATATGCTGATTTCACAAAGAAAGAGATAGTGTGGGCTGTACCTCTGGTGCCTCAACTCGCAAAGGATTTTGCTAAAAGGCTTTTTGAAATAGCTGAAAGCAGCATCACACGTTGTCACAATGCTTTGGAAAGAGCAAAAGAGGCTGATCCTGGTTCTCCTTTACAACAAGGTATGCCTTCATGGATTCAAAATTCCCTACATGTTTAATGGGTCGTTTGAGAAAGAAGGAGAAGGTTAGGAGTTACTGGTAACATAAATTTAATATTTTAGAAGTTATTTTTTCAGCATTTCTTTGCAACAAAAGCAATCAATAGATGAACCAAAACATTTTTTTTTTCTAACTACTTTGTCCACCAGGGCTGTTCAATTTTGGTGAAGTTGCTCCGATGCCTGCTTTGAATAAACTAAGCCGTACAGTGTTTAGCACGGCAGCCTCACACCATGAAGGTTGGGGTTCGAGTCACAGAGTGGGGACCCCACCCCGAAGAGGTCGCCATCCTGTTGGGGGGCCACACACATACGTACACACACTTTCCCAGGGGCAATTTTGTAGTGGCCAATGAACCCAACATGCATGTTTTTGGAGGGTGGGAGGAAACCGGAGCTTCCAGAGTAAACATACACAGGAAGAACATGCAAACTCCACACAGAAAAGCTAGTGTTCACATCACAATCCCATCCCTTTAAATAGAAAAATTCAGTTTTATAATGATGATGCTATGCATACTGCTGTTATTCTCCAAGGGTGTCCATAACTTTTCAGAGACACTGCACCATACAGTCCAACTTACAAAAAAATAATAGTGAAACCATCTCCGTGGAGACAACTTTAACTAGGCAACAGAAAGAGTGGGCGAAGCCACTGCTGCAAATGACTTCTGGAATTTGCAAAAAGTAGCATCCCACTCTGTCACAATGTTTTGGGTAGAGGAAAGAAAACAGGATCATAGTTTCTCTGAAGGTGTGATACATTATTCAGCTGCCATCCATCACTACTGAGTGGTGCCTTAAGAGGGGGAGAAAAATGTGAAGACAATGAGTGGTCACAACTTCATACAATGGTAACTGGTTAAAAAAAAGGAATGAAAAGAAGAACAACCCATTTAAAATGTGTTTTTTCTACCAGAAATGAATAAGAACAAAGTATTTCTTTTTATCCGACAATCCATCAAACAACCTGTTCATGCCACAAGCTGTGCATAACACATTCCGCCTTTGCAATATTTCATCTCGGAAATAAAACAGAATAATTTGTTTAGAGTTGGAATTTGGTGAAGAAGAAGGATGTGTCTGCAACTTTTTATTGGCTCAGAATCAGACTTTTCTTTTATAAGAGAAAAATCCAAAAAGATAACAGATGGAAACTTGATCATTTATATTGCAAGAAAAAAAAACCCCAATAAAACTAAAAATGATTGATGATCATTTTGATTCTTCTCTTGACATGAAAAAAAAGGAAACTCAAAAAAACTTGAGACTCACTAGAGATCCCCAATTTTATGAGGTGTCAATTTTTGATAAAAAAAATGTATTTTTAAGTGCATCAGGTTTAAGTGCATAAAAAAAATACATGATTAAAACAGAAGACTGTTGTAGTTTGCTACAAGTTTTTCTAAATGTGAAAGACTACTTTTTTAAACAGCTTTATAAATTCTCCTTTCCTTAATTTTTTGTCCCTGACAACAGTCCTTGCGTTCTTGTCATAAAACACCGGCAGTTACTAATCAAAACGTAGAAAAATATTTATTTCTTGTATCATGATAAGACTCGGGAATCAGAACTTCTTTTGTTCCTAAACTTGTGAGACAAATGTAGAAACCTTCCCACAATTTGAAGTTGCTTTAATGTGCTTTTAAAGATCTTGCTTACAAAGAAATGTCTAATTAACCTATTCATTTTTATTCATCAGAATCTCCAGATATCTCCATGTATACTCGGTATGAAGGTGAGGAAGGTGTTTTCAACACTCTTTTCTGCCTGGCCAATCACTTTTATCCACCCACCATCAATTTCACATGGACCAAAAACGGCATGGATGTTCAAAAGGAAATTCAAAACTTCCGTTACCAACATAACAAAGATGGAACTTTCCATGCAATCTCAAGCCTGAGTTTCACTCCCCAAGAGGGAGATTTCTACTCATGTAAAGTGGAACATGAAGCATTAAAACAACCTCTCAGCATCACCTGGGGTAAGATTTGGCCAAAGCAAATGTTATAACTTTTATTTAATTAACCTAAGCCATGTCATTAAATGGCACTATAATTACAAAATAAAACCAGATGTACATTAATTCAATACAATTCATTGAAGTTATCAGGTCAGCACAGGGCAGCCACTCTATGAATAAATGGATTTATTGGATTGCCTCAAAAACATCATCATGTTTGGTTACAAAAAGACAAAATCAGGAACTGAAAAAGGAGTTCATGATTTTTTTGTCTGATCCACAGAATTGACAGAAATGCCAAGAAGTTCTTCTGCAGTTTTCTTCACATCAAGTCTTGTTTTGTCCTTGGTAGCCTTTGCAACTGGACTTTTCTTCTTCTTCAAGAAGCCAAAATACTCTCTAACAAATGGAACTTGATTTCCTTCTTCATGAACATTTTTGTGCTGGAAAATCTGAAAACAATGAAAAGGTTAAGTTTGTGTTCATATTTTAAATGTCACACTCTCAAGATTTTGCTGCCATTTGTCATCAACAGATCATTTTAAAGTATTGGTAGTCTGTTATGTTATTACAGATGATCACAGTGTCTGCTTACATCCAATCCATTTTGTTTGTCCAAACTCTAATTAAATCTGCAAGTAATGGCTGCAAAATAGAACAAATAAACCTCTATGCACAGATTGGTGTTTTCTTTTTGGGCAAATATGATCATTTCTAAAAATATATTTCATCCTAAGTGGTGTCATTTTCATTGATGGATGTTTAATATCAATAATTTTAATATGATGAGTGATAATAAAATGTATAACTTCATGAAACAGCCCATATTTAAAAAAAAAAAAGATGATGATAATCTACGTTTAGGTAACTCTAAAGCAGTGTTTTTCAACCTGTGTTCCGCGGCACACTAGTGTACCGTGAGAGATCGTCAGGTGTACCGTGAGAAATGATGCCATTTCACCTCATATGGTCGGTGATCGGGATCTACCGGTAGCTCCCAAAGATTGTTTTGGTTGATCTCATGGTGTTTGTGTACAAAAGCGTACGCATTTATGTTTATCGGTTATGTTATTTTATTTAGAAGCAGGCAGGGCTGTCCTGCATTAGAAGTTGACCGTGACCATAACAACCCACTTTTCGTCTCTCTTTTTTTTTGTTGCAAGCTGCTGTCCATCCCTCCCAAAACTACCCCCAACTAAGTGGATCATATTAAATCTCACCATTTCTGCAAGACATTAAAGAGGAAAAAGTTTCTTTTAGTTCATTGTCTGGAAGTAAACATGTTGAAATTGAAAATAAGGTCCAGAACTTTTTTTTTTTTTTAATGCACAACATATTTTGACACATGGTTGCATAAGAAATTGTTTTAAAAAGTAATTAAGTCATTTAAATTCGTCTCAAGAATTGTTTTTAAGATTTTTGGTTGGTGAAATGCCACAAAATTTTTTAATGAAAAATGTACCATGACATAAAAATGATTGAAAACACTGCTGGAGATCATTTAATTTGGAACATTTCAAGTTTGAGAATATGAGATTTTAGCTTCTGATTTACATGAGAGTTATTTTTTCTGTGTAATGTACGGGGGAAATATACATTTGGCTATACAGTTTGAGTGTTAAGAAGATGCACGTTTTTTTTTAAATAGAACAATAAAAACTAGAAAAAAACATACATTTATAAAATAAATTAGAACTACAGGAAATCCAAATTCAGGCAAACACTGACATTCAGTGGCTATATATGGTATTGCATCTAATTTCACCAAGAGCGTGTGATACTAAATGATTTGGATGAATATTCTATTATTTAAAAAAATATATAAACTTACAACAAACATTTTAAATCCTAACGTATTTTCCTAAAAATAAAATCACAAAGTATATCTATATTTAAAAAGCAAATCGGGTGATTCGATATTTTCTGTTTTGGTTTCCTGGTGCACCGTTTATTATTGTCCCCCTTGTCGATGTGACACTTTCCTAGTTTTGTACAATTGTGCGTTAGCTTGTGGTTTTTAGACATTTTTATGACATGAGTGCTGATAATGGAGATTTGTTAACACCGCTAAGGAATTTAGTGAACTCTGTCCAATGTATCAGAGACCGACTTAGAGGTAGGACTTAAAACATGACTCCATGTTAGCTTACTGTACTTTTAAAGTTAGCATTAGCATAAAGTAACATTGTTTACCTGTTTAATGTACAAATCATCTGATCAAAAAAGGATATCATTTGATTTTGAAGTAAATTGTTAATTTGTCTAACTCCAGATATTCATTTTTTTCTTAATCAGGAGAAGTTAAGCCAACTAAATAATCAATCGTGACGATTAGATATCAACTTTAGCAATTTAATGCTTCTACCTAAATCAATAGTCAAATTAAAGGCAAGGTAAGTTTATTTGAAGCACAAATTATTCACAAGGGAATTCAAAGCGCTTTAAAAGACCGAAAAATGCATCAAAATCACAAAACATAAATCAAAAGAGTGATTAATTTGTTTTCAGCCTAGGTCGAAACTAAAATTGTGATAGTAGATATCTGTTTCACAGCCTCAGGAAGTTTGTTCTTCATTTTTAGTCCTGACTCTAGACACCAGCAGGAGGCAGGTCCCAGAAGTCCTCAGAGTTCTAGGTGGTTCATAAGACACTAACATTTCAAATTTAAACACAACCAGAGCAACTTTAAGTCTATTCTCTGAGCCACAGGAAGCCGGTGCAGATTCCTGAGCACAGGACTTCTGCCTTCATATTTTATGGTTCTTGTTTGAGGTTTTTAGACATTGCAAAAGTTCAAGGTTGCTTTTTTTTTTTTTTTTTTTTTTTAATATTAATCATCCCGAATCTCATAGATGATTCAAGAAGTCAGTCATCTTCTTATCCATCTATCCCCTACGGGGTTGCTGGAGCCCATCCCGGCCGATTTAAGGCGAAGGGCAGGGTACACCCCAAACAGGTTGCCAGTCACACATGTCACACATGTTGTACAACATATGGTGCACGTATACAACCATATGGTTGTATGTGGAATGGGGGCATGAATAAGCTCATTCATGCCCCCATTCCTAGGGGCATGAATGGGCGAAGTACCCGGAGGAAACCCATGCAGACACAGGGAGAACATGCAAACTCTACACAGAAAGGACAGTGTTCCAAGCCTTGTCCCCACCCGGGACTCGAACCCCAACCTTCTTGCTGTGAGGCCCCTGTGCTACCCACTGTGCCACCCCATTCAAGAAGTTTAGTAAATAAAATGAAAAATAAAGAAACGTCCAGTTCTTTAATTAGTCTATCTTACCTCCTCAAAACGGCTAAATAAGAGTTTATTAAGTGAATTTAAAAACTTGATGGCACTTCACATTGCATTTTAAAAAGTTTAATTGGGGCTTTATTGAATATTAACCATATTCACACTCACTTTAATGACATATGAAATATGTTTTAAATGGCTATAAAAGTCCATTTTCAAGGCTTGAAAATAAATTTCTCTAACCTCAAATTTTCTGCCATAGATGGAGAATCCAATGAATCAAATGAAGAATTCAATCTCTCTAACTTCTGGGAAGCTTTGAGTTGAGTATTAACATCAGCAATTCATTTTTTCCGTAGATGTTTTGTAAATGTGTGATGGGTACATATAATACATGTATGTGATATTCATACTGTAGTAAATCGTTACATAAAACATGGTATTTTTTTTATTTATCTTCAGACCAGGCAGTGAAGGCTGTGTCACATGAATCTACTAAACTCAGCTTGGCCTTCTCTGGACCTCGGCTACCAACCCAACAGGTCAGATCACCACTGTTGAGATAAAATCTGATGAATGAACACTTTATTTTAAGTTTGAAAAAGCAAGGATTTGACTAGTCCACTCTCAAGCTTCTGTCATTTTCTAAAAAATGTGCTTAATTCTTTCATGAAAACAATTGTGCACTAAATATTTACACCGTTTTACATAAGTATTCTTAAGTTGCGTTAAAGTGATGATGTTCCGAAGAATTTATTTACCTGTAACTTTAACTCAACTCGTAAACTTTTATTTGTTGCAGGATGGGGAGAAGTTGTCAGACTCCATTCTGAAGAGTGTTTTGACTTTATCAACTGTCTATTATTGGCTACCAAAGAGCCATGGTAACAGTGATTTTCTAGTTTCACAGTATTCCAATGTGGAGAAAGTCACAAATATTTGTTGAATGTTTCTGTAGAAGCAAATGTTTAAAAAGCTGTAATGACAGATTTGACTCTTTGATTTGTTGTTGTTGGAGCTGAATTAGCATTTTTTGATAGATGGGATGTAACATCAAGCATGAAACCAAAGTGAATTTTGTCTTGTCTTTACTTTAGGGGTCAGTCTCCGTTGCCAGGTCAGAGATGCTACGGTGGAAGTGTTGGAAGGAGTCATACAGCTATCAGAGGTCATACTGAGCTCACCACAGCAGAGGTACACGCATTTAAAAAGCTCATTTCAGACATTGTATGACTCTTACATGCTCAATTTTATTTTGCCATGTTGTTAAACAACAATAGGACAGGTTTGATCTAGTTACAGTTTTGTATTATTTTAAACACAAGTGTGACCAGTCACACCCAGCTAAGATTTCAAGATTCTTTATTGTTACTGTTCTCACTGTGAAATTTAGACAGGGATGCCTAAGATGTATATATATAAAGTTTAGTTTTGAACTGTGGCATAATGTGCGCTTTCTACGCATGCCAGCCATCAGAAAAAGAGCTTTGTGTACTCTTAAGAAACAATTCTAACACTTAGCACTTTGTAAGCCATGAGTTCATCATGTCTTGGTCCATCAACAACTACTCTCCCTGCAGCACGTTGTTTAATCACCCATGTATGAACTCGTTCCTCTAACTGTAGCCACTTAGCTTTTAGCCCGTGATTAGCTTTTATTGTCTTCTTCATTCCACTTAGGGTATCCTCCGCTTTTCACCAGTCCCTTACAAGTTTCTCACCAATTAAAAACTTTTTTTTCTGCTGCTCAATTAGCGTTTCTACCTGCATATTTGACTATTATCAGCTTATAATCTGCAGAAATGGATTTTCTTTTCGGTCCCATGTTTTTTCTTCCTCTTTAGTTTTTACGTTGCTGACAAAGTTGAAACCAGAGTGCCCGCTTGTAGTAAAGTGTGAAAATGACGTGCGGTATAATGTGAAAATAACACGTGAAACGATGGTAAAATGCATAAGTAATTCCTCATATAAGTCGATCCGGATTAAAAGTCGCACCCCCGACAAACTATAAAAAAAACTGCGACTTATAGTCCAAAAAACACAGTAAGCTTCTTTGTTACAACTTAAGTTGCTTTACTGGCCCTGTGTGACGAGGTTAATTAAATATCTAGAGTTTCTGGATGTCGTACTTTTCATGCAGGGTGTATATTTGTTTCTTTCATATTAATACCAGTTTTAAAAGAAGTCTTCCTCTGTTATGACATAAATTCTCATAAACTAGTTTGTTTTTATTACTTCTACAAATTGACCGAAACGTCTGTTGGGGTTGTGACTTTTTGGTCCAAATGTTTTGCTCAAAACAATCAAAATGGGTACTATAAGCACAGTTTTATTGTCATAATTTGACAGGTGAATAGTTATTTAATAAAATGCTACAAAGTGTGTTCTTTGATAATGTTGTAAATATTCAAAACTAAATTTAGTGAAATCATGTCAGAAGTTTCATAAAATAAAATAATTGGAATGTGTATTTATCTTTCTGCACTTAGCAAACAAGAACATCCTTTTTGAATCAGTTTAGATCTTTACTTACTGTTTTAATGGCTGTTTTGATTTGTATTTGTTCGTGTTATTTCCAGTCTGACCCAGGAACAGCTCACATCAACCGGAGGACTTTGGTCTGCTTGTGACCGGTTTGCCAAGCTGCCTCGAGGTAACTTCTTTAAGTATAAAAAACTTTAGAGCCTTACCTTCACCTGAGGGTTTGAAAAACCTGCACAATTAGCCTATAAGAGGTGTTTTAAAGACAAAACTACTTGTGTCTTGAAAGCAAGGTGTGGTTTTTCTGATGAAAGGCGTCAGTAAAATCTCCAGAAAAATGTCATTTGACGAGGTGGTTAATTCAATGGGACACTCATGTTACACCCCAAAAAGGAGATAAATCTAGCAGATAACTGGGCACACCTCAGGGTTATACTTAAACACAATAGGATATAAATATGTTTAAAAAGAAACAGAGAAAAAAAAAGAAACCGAGGATTTTTAAAAACTCAAATTACACCCTAAAAAGGGAGTTAACTCTAGCAGGAATTAATTATGTTGTACACACCTCAGGGGAAAACATAAACACAACATGATTTAAATATTTCTAAAAGGAAACAAAAAACTTCAAAAAATGTAAAACTTCTTTCAAAGCATTGGGTGTTTTAGTTTAGGTGTTACTTAAAAGTACAAGTTCCGTTGTCACACCCGGGGCCAGGTCGTGGGAGCAACAGCCTCAGATGGGAGGCCCAGGCTTCTCTCACACCGGCTGCATCCTCCAGCTCACCAGGGAGGATCCCATGGCATTACCTGTCCAGCTGTAACATATAGTCTCTCCAGTGGGTCTGGGTTCTGCCTCTGGATCTCTTCCCAGTGGGACGTGTCCAAAACACCTTATCAGCGAGGCGATCGGGAGGCATCCTAACCAGATGCCTAAACTATCCCGTCTGGCTTCTCTTAAACCAGAAGAGCAGTGGTTTGACTCCTTTCTCTGAGCGAGAGCCCAGCTACCCTTTGGAGGAAGCTCATTTTGGCTGCAGTGCACCAGACAAAAATAACAAAATCGTAACCTTTAAATCAAGAAAATCACGTTTTCTTTTGTGTTTTTGAAAAACACAATATCACAAACTGTATGTAACTGTACATTGGGGGTCATTTAAAGAATGATTGATTAGATTACAGGAAATGCTCACTTCTTGTTTTCATAATACATTTTTGTTTTTCAGATAATAAGGCGGCCCTGTTAGTGATTTTATCTTCTCAGATAGGAGTTGTAAAAGACGCCATAGAAGAAATTGAACAGGTAAACACACACCACTCATTTTCCAAGAAACTTTATCCCTAAATCACATTGCAGTAGTAACACATCTATCACAGGAGTTTTTCTAGAAACAACCTGCAAAAGGCAAAAGTCATTTATTTTTTGAGATGAAGATGCGGATGAGGATTTCTCTGGGAGTGACCAGGATGGGCAAGATCAGGAATGAGTATATCAGAGGAAGAGCACATGTTAGAGGTTTTGGAAATGAAGTCAGAGAAGCCAGACTGAGATGATTTGGACATGTGCAGAGGAGAGAGAGAGTACATTGGCTGAAGGATGCTGGGCTCACCATCACTGTATTAAAATATCGCAAAACCATGTAACGTGAAATTTTCTTCTTTCAGGCATTGGCGGAGGTCCAGGACCCATTTAGCGATGTTTTGGATGACCAGGATGAGGAACATCCCAGAGGCAACATGGACACATACTGGTCAGAAAGAGACCGCTCTGTGATCGCTCCGTGTCAAGGGCTGATGAAAGCAGCAGCAGCTTGTCTCAAGAAGCTGACGTCAGCCGTCAAAGCCAACGGTGACTTCAGTGTTCCCCAGAATGTCGCCCAACTCGATGATCTGGGTGACATCAGCCGAGAAATAAGTCCCGGGTAGATGATCACAACTACAGGCAGTTCAAATAAGGTCACAATCACTACAACGCATCTTCATCTTTGGTTTTTATCTTCTCAGTGTTGATGATCTGGTTCTTTGTCTCTACCCTCCCATGGATTACAGTGGAGTAGAAAACAAAGTAAGTCAAGTTATTGCACTATTATGGATCAAAGACAAAAGTACAACATAAAGTACATAAAGTATAAGTACAACAAAAAGTTCTGAGGATATACATGACTTATATTTGGAACATATGTTAATATGAACTTTAGGAATTAAATGTATGAAAGTTTACAGCTGTTTATGGAACAAATCCTTGTTGATGAATAGCCTAGTTGATGGTGTACTCTCAGTTGTGATCACATCACTGTTTAGCGTTGGTCTCATCAGTTTAATCGTTCTGCTGATTGTGTTCAATTTTAATGTATGACATAAAGTGCTATTGTGTTGTTTCTGTCTTTTTAGGTGTCAAAGTTGGCGAAACTTCTAAAGAAAGTTCTGGAAATAATCAAGCAAGTTGTTTTCACACACATTCAATACAGTGTCAATAAACTGTACATTCCTTTTGGTTCCAACGTCAGAAGACAATGGATCATTGTGATAAGAAATGTGGAAACATTTTGTGTGTCTCATGAAGTTGTGATTGTTGATTCACCCAGCTGTGAACACGCACCACTCATTTTCCCAGAAACTGAGTGCTGGATGAATCAACAGGAGGTGTAACTGGTTGTGTTAAAATTTCTCTAAATAGAACTAATCAGACATGGTTTTTTCTGTATGACTAAGTTGCATAAGATTGTGAAGGTGGAGTCTCACCATGTCCCATGCCAAGTCACTTTTTGCTGTAAATTTTCTAGTTACTTGAAGTGTTTCCATACACGAAATTGCAAACCATATAGAGTTGCGAAAAAACACATTTCAAGAGAAGCCGGTTTGCTTCTCTCTGGACTCATGCCTAGGTGTCCCTGGAGAGCGCACCTAAGCCTCAGTTACACCAACCATTGGCGCTGTCATGGCTCCCTGCTGTGGTGCAATGCAGAAAAAGTTATTTCATTCCTCATTTATGAGGAATGAACATGGTATTAAAAAAAATATCTTTATCTAAAATCTTTATCTAAAATGGTCCAGATGAGACTTTCTCCTCAAAATGAGTTGTCAATATTGTAGGAACATGTATAATTAACAATTTACCAATTTTTATTTGTGATTCCCAACCCTTATATTGCATATGATCAGAATTTTTTTTCCCTCTTTTGCTCTCCAGGTCCAGTCATCTGTGTGGGGAGTCAGAACTGACCTGGGTTCAGTTCTTGGACAGAGCTGTTGAGCACAATCTGAAGAAAGCCAGTGATCTTGTGAAACAGGAGAGCTAAAGTTTTGGCCTAGAAGCATTTCTTATAGCATTTTGTTTCTTCTGGATGAGGAAGCAAAAGGAACTGCATTTGTTTTTGTTTGCCAAGATTTCTAATTTGTCTTAATAAAGAAAGGTCAACAATCCCACAAGTTTCTCCAAGAGTATTTCTGTCAATAATAATAATAATAATGTATACTTTATTGATCCCTCACCAGGGAAATTTGTGTGCTGCATTATACCGCAGCAGGCTGCCACGATGGTGCCATTGGTGCGAAAACGAGGGGTTAGGTGTCTTCTTGTGATAGAAAATTTAAGATTAAGTAAGATTAATATTCACTTTGAAAACATCTAAGTGACAATAGGTCTCTTTAATTAACCTGATGTGCTGAACTAGACATCTATCTCACATCAATAGTGTGAGAATACTTTCACTATACGTTCACACAGACGCCAAGTCGCTCAAGGATAAGCAAAGCTACATTTTACAAACTGAATTGTAACAATACAGCCTCTGTCCAGCAAGTGCAAGATAACAACATATTAAGTTTGTACAGTCCGGTGATAAATTATTAGCCTATCATACATAATGTTCAGCCCCACCAAATTTGCACAGCCTATCAGAATGAGTGCACCAGATAGATGATTTATCCGACAGAAAAGCTACCCTAACAATGAGGATCTTGGTCCAAATGTTGAACTTCTGCCAGTCAAACTTTGGTTTTCATGAACTTCCAATGCTGCAGCATTTAATAGTTTGTATTTCAATAATAAATTCTATTTTTTACTTCTCATTTGTGTGACAACATATTAGGAAAATTCCACAACATTCTCCAAGGACCCTAGACATAAACTCTGCGGGAACCGAACCCGGAAACTTCCAGTTACCTTCCAGTCCAAGGGTGAACACTCTACCACTGAGCCACCGCCTAATAATTGAACACTCAGCTCGTTGATTGCACATACCGTGTCAGTATCTTCGCCTGTCTCATCCCTGTCAAACTGGAGGACTGCTTCAGTTGGGAGGCGGCTTAAAACATTGGTGTTTCCATGGTCTTTTTTTTTTTTTCGTATATTTGTTCTCATAGTCAAACAGCCAGTTTATTGCCAGTGATGGGGTCTCTTTAGTTCAGGGGTGGGCAAATCCGGTCCTCGAGGGCCGGTGTCCTGAAGGTTTTCCATATGTTCTTACACCTTCACACCTGATCCTGTTAATTGAGTCACTGTGCCAAATTTTATTGGCTGTTGATTTCACTTTTTGTGCATCAGCTGTATTGAACCAGGAACACAATGAAAACCTTCAGGACACCGGCCCTCGAGGACCGGATTTGCCCACCCCTGCTTCAGTTGGTCCAAAGAGTGCGAGTAAGTGTCTGCCAAACAGGTATTGGGAGCCCAACTAACACAACGTACCGTAAATGCAAGGTTGCGGCCTGGTTATGTATTGGTTAAGTTAAAAATAACATTGTCTGTACGATGTGGGATGGTAACGATGAGACGTCAGTTATTGCTTCGTCCACAGCATTTTCTACACGTCCCAAACATTGTTTGGCACAGTGCGCTACCTAGTTAGTGTACACTGTAGCCACAGCAGGTGTTAATACTATGCTGTTTTTTTAATGTTTTACTGTTGTGGTTTGTCTTGTTTTAAGTGGACTGCGAGTTTAATCAAATTAAAGGGGATAGATGGTTAAGATGGTGACTAAATTGTATTGTTTCTATCTATGTTCTACACATGGTTGTTGAACTCCTTCCTTTTTGCTGCTTCAACGGTTGCCTGTACAAATCTGGATTGCAATGAGTTTAATTTTATCTAATATGGTAAGTGATGAGTGAATTAGTTTAAAAAGTGGGTGCATATCGTAATGATAATGTTTATAGATTACATAATTCCAGTAAAAGAAAAAGAAAAATGGATGTCTGTTGTCTATGAGCTACATGGTGAGGACCTGGATGGACTGACAGACTGTGTTTCTGAGTACATCATATTCTGCACAGGCACCACCATTTCCACCAAGAAGGTGCGTTGTTACCCTAACAACAAACCATGGGTAACTAGCCACCTCAAAGTTTTCTTGAACAAGAACAAAAGGGCCTTCTTGGATGGGGACTGTGCTGAACTCTGCAGAGTTCAGACAGAACCGAGGCACACTCTGAAGGAGAGCAAATATGCCTACAAGAGAAAGCTTGAGGGGAGACTGGAGAAGAACCAGATCAGAGAAGTCTGGAGAAGCATGAAGAACATTATGGGGTTCCAGAATAAAGGGGACAGCCTACCTGAGAGGAACTCTGCCCATGCCAACGAGTTGAACCTCTTTTTTGACAAGTTTGACTCCTCCACTTGTACCCCAACGCCACCTCTGAATAATCACAGCTCCTCCTTTCACCTCTGGGCTGGGAGACCCTGCCAATATCCCAGCTCAGACTCTGCCACCTCCCCGACACTGCGGTCTGGACTACGTATCACTCCTGGCCAGGTGAGGATACTACTGGAAAGGCTGAATCAGGAGAAAGCTGCTGGACCAGATGGTATCAGTCCAGGGGTGCTGAAGAACTGTTCCGTCCAGCTGTGTGGAGTGCTTCATCACCTTTTCAACACGAGCTTTCATCTCAGGAGAGTTCCCGTGCTCTGAAAAACATTCTGCCTGGTCCCTGTGCCAAAGAAGCCTCATCGAGAGACACGGAGTGACTACAGGCCGGTAGCACTAACCTCTCATGTCATGAAGGTGATGAAGCGGCTAGTGATTTCACTACTCAGATCTCCAGTGAGACCTTTCCAAGACCCTTTGCAGTTTGCATATCAACTCAAACTTGGGGTGGATGATGCAGTTCTATTCCTGCTGCAGTGGGCTTACTCCTCTTTGGACAGATCCAACACTTCAGTGCGGATCATATTCTTTGACTTCTCCTCGGCATTCAACACCATCCAACCGAGACTGATGAGGGAGAAGTCGGAGAAGATGCAGATGGACGTGCCGCTGGTCTCATGAATCGAGGACTACCTGACTGGTCAACCACGGTATGTGAGACTGAAGAACTGTGTGTCTGACCTCCTGATCAGTAACACTGGTGCTCCACAGGAAAATGTCCGGTCCCCCTTCCTTTTTACCACCTACATTGATTTCCAGTACTGTTGTGGTTCTTGTCATTTTCAGCTTCTTTAAAAGTAATTGAACTGATGTGAGTTTAACCGCAGCTCCACGGCAACACACACATCTTATCAATTTCAGTCTGTATTTGTGTGTTCTGATTTACTTTGCTTTTGTCAGTGAAATTACATTAACGCCATTTGGACACTAATATGTCTGCATGAGAAAAACACTCCTCAGCTTACTTTCCATACAGTCACATCACAAATAATATTACATTTCATTTATAATGCACTTGATGTTTCAGGGGGAAAAAAAATCTCAAAGTGCTACAAAATTACAAGGATACGTACAACAAAATTACATTTTATTACAAGTAAACTAAAGCATTTGTAAAAGGTATTCTGGAGTATAAATGTCTTCAGGCCTTTTTTAAAAAACCTCAACACGTCCTCATTATGGTCTCTGTAATGGCATTCCAAGGCCGTGGGCTGACTGCCTGGAAGGTTTTGACCCCCAGAGCGGACTGCACACTTTATTTCCAGTCATTCACACACTGCAAAATTACATTATTCCTTCTATTTTTATTATTTACTATTTTATTAGTTTTTATATGTATACTGACTATTTCTTTCTTTCCTGTGTGCTGCTGTAACACATACATTTCCCAAGTGTGGAATCAATAAAGTAATTCTCATTCTCAAAGTATTTGGAGATCCTATCATGTGAATATGTTATTATAAAAGTTTTGGTCGATGATGAAAGTTTCTAAAATGAGCCCAACTATCACTGTCATGTCATTGTTTGGTACACAAACATATTCATATCTGATCATTGATACACACAAAAGGTAAAAAAAAAATACTCACATAAGTTATTTTTGTTGCATCTTGTTTGCTTTATTGTCTGCTTTTCTCACTTTTTTGTTTCCTGATTTGCAAAAAGGAACATACTTGATACGTTTGTGACAAAGCATCATTTCAGAAGAAAAAGCATCATTTGTGTTGAATAACAATGTAAAATATTCTTAGGTTGCTGTAACAAAATAAACCCATTAGGAAGACAATTTACTTTTCTGTAAAAGGTGTGACCGAAAAGTAACTTCCGAAGAATTTGGAGCTGATGTAACACACCCTTAGTGACAATGTAGGGGAGGTGAGGGTGTGGGGGTCTACATGTCCATATAAGCAAACTTATCTGAGCTACCAGACAGGGACCTTCTCCTCGCAAACTGCCGCGTACATCTCCTGTTTTCCCCTTGAAGATCAAGCTAAAATGTGGAATAGTGTCAGACAATCTGGTAGGATAAACATTTTATCTGCTACTGTGATACGAGATCGTTGTCATTGTATTTTCATGCAGACGAAGCAGGGCCACAATGCCTGCAAGTTGTCTGAGTTGTAATTCAAAGACAAAATTATTCCTGACTTTTACGAATGGTTTACTGTTTGTGAAATTTGCTAGAGCTATGATAATTTCCAAAATATTTTGAACGGTTTTGTTATAGGTATATTCTACACACTGTACATGCATGTGTGTACATATATGTGTTGATATACATTTATGTATGTGTGTGTATGTGTAAGCATATGTGTGACTATTATTATTTTTTTTCCCTAGTTTTCATTCATCTGATGCTACTTTTGATTAACTTACTCGAAGATCACTTTCATTTCCTTGGGTTATGAAAAAAACTCTCGTGCTGAGCGCCACATACAGTACTTGTCATGAGTTCAATTTCTGATCAATCACACTATTTTGCTGTTTACTCCAGGATACAGTTTTGTTCAGAAGGCCTATTCCATATCTGTACAGTACACATTATATGTGACTGATGCAGACATTATATGAGCTAGAACTAGAAGAGAGCAAACTTAATGTTGCGTCGTCACATCGGTCGCATGTTCTGCAACACGTGTTTGGACTTCTTTTTTCCTGCACAGGCACAGTCACCTAACTTCTTCTTCTTCTTCTCCTTTCGGCATTTCCCTTCAGGGGTCGCCACAGCAAGTCAGTTTCTTCCATCTAACCCTTTCTGCTGCATCCTCTTCAGTCACGCCAACTATCTTCATGTCTTCCTTCACTGTATCCATGAACATACTCTTTGGTCTTCCTCTAGCCCTCTTTCCTGGTGGTTCCAAATCCAGCATGCTTCTGCCGATGTACTCGGTCTCTCTCCTCTGTACATGTCCAAACCATCTCAGTCTGGCCTCACAGACTTTATCTCCAAAACATCTAACATGTGCTGTTCCTCTGATATACTCATTTCTGATCCTGTCCATCCTGGTCACTCCCAGAGAGATCATCAGCATCTTCATCTCTGCTACCTCCATCTCTGCTTCCTGTCTTTTCCTCAGTGGCACTGTCTCTAGACCAAACAGCATGGCGGGTCTCACCACGGTTTTGTACACTTTTCCTTTCATTTTAGCTGAAACTCTTCTGTCACACATCACATCTGATACTTTTCTCCACCCGTTCCAGCCTGCTTGAACATGCTTCTTCACCTCTTTTCCACACTCTCCATTGCTCTGGACTGTTGATCCCAAGTACTGAAAATCTTCCACCTTGTTTATCTCTTCTCCCTGTAACCTCACTTTTCCATTTGGATCCCTCTCATTCACACACATGTACTCTGTCTTACTCTGACTAATCTTCATTCCTCTTCTTTCTAGTGCAAACCTTCACCTCTCCAGCTTTTCCTCCACCTCTTCCCTCCTCTCACTACAGATCACAATGTCATCTGCAAACATCATTGTCCATGGAGATTCCTGTCTGACCTCGTCTGTCAGCCTGTCCATCACCATAGCAAACAGCAAAGGACTCAGAGCAGATTCCTGGTGCAGTCCCACCCCCACACTGAACTCCTCTGTCACACCTACAGCACACCTCACCACTGTCTTACAGCCCTCATACATGTCCTGAACCGCTCTAACATACTTCTCTGTCACACCAGACTTCCTCATACAATACCATAGTTCTTCTCTAGGTACCCTGTCATACGCTTTCTCAAGATCTACAAAGACACAGTGCAGCTCCCTCTGACCTTCCCTGTACTTCTCTATCAGCATCCTCAAGGCAAATAATGCATCTGTAGTGCTCTTTTTAGGCATAAAACCATACTGCCACTCACAAATTCTTACTTCAGACCTTAGCCTAGCTTCGACAACTTTTTCCCATAACTTCATCGTATGACTGATCAGTTTAATTCCTCTGTAGTTACCACAACTCTGCACATCTCCCTTGTTCTTAAAAACAGGAACTAGCACACTTCTTCTCCATTCATCAGGCATCTTCTCACTTTCTAATATCCTGTTAAACAGCCCAGTCAGAAACTCTACTGCCACCTCACCTAAACACTTCCATACTTCTATAGGGATTCCGTCAGGGCCGAGAGCCTTTCCACTCTTCATCCTCTTCAGTGCCCTCTTTATTTCTACCTTACTGATCCTAGCCACTTTCCGGTCCACTTTGGTAATGTCTTCTACTCTTTGTTCTCTTTCATTTTCTTCATTCATCAACTCTTCAAAGTACTCTTTCCATCTTCCCATCACATTACTGGCATCTGTCAAGAGACACCCATTCCGGTCTTTAATCACCCTAACTTGCTGCACATCCTTCCCATCTTTGTCTCTCTGTCTTGCCAAAGACAAACACAGTCACACAGTCACCTAACTTAACGTTTATTGATGAAATTTTAGAACAATATGATGATTTGCAGAAGACTTATATGGAAACAGAAGTGATTCCACAGCATGAAAACTTTGGTTGGAGAGACAATTTCAAATTTCTTTTTGAGCTTTGTGATGTATACAAGATCTACAATAAGGACGTAACGGCCTTGCATCAAATAGCACAAGCTCCCATCACTTCATAGTGCACAATAGAACTCACGAGACATTTTTGCATTTTTTGCATATTTCCTGATCATAGGGAGGAGACCAAGGGGCAGACCCCAGACCCGCTGGAGAGACAATGTCTCACAGCTGGCCAGGAAACGACTTGGGATCCTTCCGGGTGAGCTGGAGGATGCAGCCGGGGTGAGAGAGGACTGGGCTGCCCGTTTGAGGCTGTTGCCCCCGTGACCCGACCCCGGAACAAGCGGAAGATGACAAAACGGAATGGCATATTTCCTTCTTCCCTATTGGCAAGATTAGTTGAGGGTAACCTGCGATTTGATTGCAACTGCATGGTAGCGAGCTTAGTTTTCTGACCAACTACGTATATACAGAGCACGTCCCCCCCTCTTCCTGGATCCGCCCGTGCAGAGTATTTATCTGTGACCCTACTGCACAAAAAAATAACATTTGAATTATGGTCGAACACTTTTACTTTTTACTTTAAAAGTACAATTTACACCATATACTTTTGTACTTTTACTTAAGTAGATTTTTTTATTGGTACTTTTTCTTAAGTAATTTTTTTGCCTAATTATCTGTACTTTTACTTAAGTACAAAAAGTGAGTACTTCATCCACCACTGGCGGGAGGTTTATTCAAGGACTGGCAAAACTAATCGCATTGTTGTAAGTTTTAGGTAAAAGTTCATAATTTACAACCCAGGTTAATACATTTGAGATTTATTACAACCCTAATGTGTGTATACAGTACATGTCTATAGTGATGGATTTATCTTTATGTGTGGATTTCCGGACAGATATGTACAAAATGTTTTTTTCAAACTGTTTAGTTACTGACAATGATTTTTTTTTCGGTTTTATCCACTGGTTTAGAGTTATTCAGAAATTATCTGAAACAGCTGCAAATCATTTAATTCCTAACCTGCAGGTGTAAAGCAGATGTTGTCTTCTGATTTTCTAAAATATGATTTTCCAACCTATTTAAAAATGTTACTTTTCGCGTAACAACATTTGAAACATCGTTCATCTGTCTACTAAACTGTAGACTTTGAAAAAAAAATCTCTATTTCTCTTCATTTTCTTTTTGCTTCTGCGCAAATCAGTGTTACTAAGCAGCCTGCCAGTGTTTGTGCACATTTACTGTGACAAAGCTTATCCTTTTCTGCTATTCAGTCTTGTGGTGGTATGGCCTGGTAACACACTCATACAAACTATGATGACATGTAAGTCAGCACTTTTTCGACCATCTTTGTCAGATATGCAGGTTCTTTTAAAAAATTTGAAAATTTGAACATATGTTACAAGAGTATGCATGACAAAATTAATTATGATGGACAGTAAAATGAGATGCTCTTGCATGATCTAAAAAAGAACAACACCTAAATGTATTTTCTTAGCAGTTGCATTTTCGTTTATTCTTTTCATTGTTCTTTTATTCCAGTGACAATTTTTATTTAGTTGAGTAAATTATTAATCATCATTTCAAATATACAAAAAGATACAAAAAAGCATTTCTTTACATGTTTTTCTTCTTCTATGTTTAAGTTATTGCTGGAGTGGATGTCCACAGTGCAACTAATAACAGAGACCATCGCACAAATGAAATCTCCCACGATCAACTGATTGTCAGAAGAGGCCAATCCTTCGATGTGACTCTTAAGCTGCGGCAACCCTTTGAGCCCAATTTCCATTCCTTTACCTTCACTGTGGAGACAGGTCTGAATCTTTTATCTTTTGTTTGAAATTCTTTCACTAAATGAGTCTGATCTGCAGTTCCACTTACAAGTGAACTTAAGACAAGAGAGGAATTGGTTAGGAATCTATTTGTCTCAAGCATATGACTAATCAATGAGATATGTAAAGAACTGTAAATAAAAAGCATTGTCCTCTGATCTCTTGTGGCTCCTCTCTGCAGGAGATTATCCATCGGAGGAACAAGGGACAAAGTCTCTCTTTGGTTTCTCCAACAATGTTCGGCGTTCAGCGGCTGCCAAAGCAATATGGCGGGCTGAACTTCAGAGAAATTCGTCCTCACAGACAGGCAACCTGTATCTGAACATCACACCCCCAGCTGATGCCCCTATAGGAGAGTACAAGCTGTCTGTCCAGCACAGAGGAGAAGAGAATGTGCTTACCAACCTGGTGGTGCTCTTTAACCCGTGGTGCCCTGGTACGTTTCCCATGACTTCCATTCACATGCATCGCTTACCAAACTCTTACATAATTGGTTGTCGCTTATAGAACAGCCTGCCAGAGAACCTCAGAGCCCCAGAGTCTGTTCATTTTTTTTAAGAAGAAGCTGAAGTCAAGCAACAGTCAAAAAGAATAGCAAAAGAAAAGCAAAAGAATTAAATATACTTTATTTATTTCCGGGATAAAAACAGTATATTCAATTCAATTCAAAACCCACCTTTTAAACTTGGCTTTTGCTTGACTTTATTTTTGTTTAATATGATTTTATGTATTTATTGAAATTTGTTTATTTACTTTTCTATTTTTACACAGTTTTACATGTCCTATTTAGTTTTAAGATTTTAGTTCTGTCTGAGTCTTATTTTTTCTGTTCAGCAATTTCTATACCTTTGTTTGAAAGGAGCTTTATAAATAAAATTTCATTTGATTTGATACTGTTTAGGCAGTAAATTCTCTTACATAAAATTTATCTAACTTTTTTGCAGATGATTTGGTGTTTCTTTCTGATGAGGCACAAAAACAAGAATACGTGATGAATGAGAGAGGAATTATCTACAGAGGGAGTGGAAACTACATACACCCGATGTACTGGGAGTACGGCCAGGTATAGTTAAGCAGGTCAAACTGTAAAAACAGCATATTAGAAATATTATGATTATGAGTACAAAACTGATAAATAGGAGTAATATAGTGATAAATAATATGATGAAAGATTATGTAATAAGAATCATATGATACATTACAATATATAAAACTATACAAATTCTATTTGATCTTTATGACTTCCACATGAGTGTAATATTTCATTGTATTTTACCATTTTGGAGGAAATTGTCTCTATTTTCTTCAAATACTATAAACACAAATCCTAGAAACAAACAAAAAACAAACAAAGAAAACCACTAAATGATGCTGTCAAACATAAATATTTAGTTTATTTGTCATAAAGTTTATTTGTCAGGGAGAAGACAGTGGCTCAATGGTTTGAGCGTTTGCTCGTGGACCCGGAAGTTAACCGGAAGTTTGTGTCCCACTGAATTTATGTCTAGGGTCCCAATCCCAATTTCCCAATCAGGGATTAATAAAGTATAATATTTCCATTTTTTCCCCCAGTTTGAAGACCACATGGTGAGGATTTGTTTGAAGATTCTGGATAAAAACACCAAACACCTGCGGGACCCTGCTGATGATGTTTCTGCCCGTTGTAACCCCATCTACGTTAGCCGTGTGATCAGTGCTATGGTAGGACAACATGGCAATACATTACACTTACTTATTAACTATGAATATACAGGATAACATTTTATAATATCGGAAATAATATCAGAAATAAGGTGGCGGCACCTCCTTGAGCCGCCACCTTATTGTAGTGGAGGGGTTCAAGTGCCCCAATGATCCTAGGAGCTATGTTGTCTGGGGCTCAATGCCCCTGGTAGGGTCACCCAAGGCATACGTCCTAGGTGATCCATGTTATGGATTGGTGGAAGGAATACCTTGAAGACCTCCTCAATTCCACCAATGTGTCTTCCGATAAGGAAGCAGGTACTTTGGATTCTGGGATGGGTCTTCCTATGTCTGGTGCCGAGGTCGCCGTGATGGTCGAAAAGCTCCGTGGCTACCTGGCTCCGACAGTGGATGACATCTGCCCGGAGCTCCTAGGAGTTCTGGATGGTGTTGGGCTGTCTTGGTTGACACGCCTTTGCACCATTGCATGGACATCGTGGACAGTGCCTCTGGATTGGCAGATCGGGGTGGTGGACCCTCTTTACAAAAGGGGGACCGGAGGGTGTGCTCCAACTACCGAGGGATCACACTCCTCAGCCTCCCTAGGAAGGTCTATTCAGGGGTACTGGAGAGGAGGATCTGTCAGGTGGTCAAGGCTTGGATTGAAGAGGAGCAATGTGGTCACCAGTTCTATGTCCTCTTAAGGATCTTGGAGGGGTCATGGGAGCTTTTCCAACCAGTCTACATGTGTTTTGTGGATCTGGAGAAGGCATTCGACGTCCTGTGCGGGGTGCTCCATGATTATGGAGTCTCGGAGCCCTTGCTACGGGCTGTCCGGTCTCCGTACGACTGGAGCCAGAGCTTGGTCCGTATAGTCGGCAGTATGTAGATTCCATTTCCAGTGAGAGTTAGACTCCATCAAAGCTTCCCTTTGTCACTGATTGTGTTCATCCCCTTTATGGACAGAATTTCTAGGCTTCGCCTCCAAATCCGAGTCCATTGTCCTCGCCCGAAAAAGGGTGGAAGGCCCCCTGCAGGTCAGGGACAGGGTCCCCAAGTGGAGGAGTTTAAGTATCTTGGGGTCTTGTTCACGAGTGGGGGATAGGATTGGGCGGGAGATCGACAGGTAGATCGGTGCAGCATCAGCAATAACTAGAACGCTGCATCGGTCCGTCGTAGTAAAGAGAGAGCTGAGCCTAAAAGCAAAGCTCTCGATTTACAAGTCGATCTACATTCCCACCCTCACTTACGGTCACTAGCTGTGAGTGGTGACCGGAAGAATGAGATTGCAGATACAAGCGGCCAAAATGAGCTTCCTCCGCAGGGTGGCTCGGCTCAAACTCAGAGATCAGGTGAGGAGCTCTGCCATCCGGGAGGAGCTCGGTTTTGAGCCGGTCCTCCTCCAGGTTGAGAGAAACCAGATGGGGTGGTTTGGGCATCTGGTCAGGATGCCCCCTTAACACCTCACTGGTGAGGTGTTTCGGGCACGCCCCACCGGGAGGAGACCAAGAGACAAACCTTGGACCTGCTGGATAAACTATGTCTCACAGCGGGCCGGGGAATGACTCGGGATCCTTCCGGGTGAGCTAGAGGATGCAGCTGGGGTGAGAGAAGGCTGGGCTTTCCGTCTGAGGCTGTTGCCCCCACGACCCGACCCTGGACATGTGGAAGACGACGAAACGGAATGGAAGAAATATTCATTAATGTGCACTATTTCTTTTATCGATTTATTTATTCACTATTCATTTATTTACTAAAACTACTTGAGAAATACCAACTCACAAAGCTATCTAATTCTTGAAAGACACTTTTTTTTAAGTGCTTTCAAAATGTTTTAAATTAATTTTTAAATGTATTGTTCCTCGAGCAAAATGGGTCATAAAAATTTTGATGACTAAGTTAAATGATGACCTTTGGCTCCCTGCACTTTAGTTTGAAGAAAGAAGACATATTTGGGTGTTTTTTTTCCTCTTTTAGATCAACAGCCAGGATGACAAAGGTGTCCTCCAGGGGAACTGGGGGAACTCTTTTGTGGGTGGTGTCCCACCCACTCGCTGGAGTGGAAGTTATATCATATTGAAGCAATGGATGGACACTTACTGCCAACCAGTCAAGTATGGCCAGTGTTGGGTGTTTGCTGGTGTGATGTGTTCAGGTAACATTTGAGACTCCAGCTACTCATTTTATCCTTTTAATATCATTTATATAAAAAAATTCTTTCATGAGATAGTAAAAATTTTACTATCAAAAATGAACATTTTAACAGAACTTAGTGGTTTGTTGACTTCTCACTGATGAAAAAACAAAACTCAAACTCTTTGTGTCACAATTTAGATGATAACAGATGCCTATGGGAGGTGGCCGAGCCAATAATTAGAGAGGAGCACAGATTTTAGTTCAAATATTGGATTTATTTCACAAAAACATATAGTTTTAGGAATGGACAAGGCCCATAAAACAAGTAAACACAAGATTAACTAAAACAGAACTCAACTTCAACTGACTCACAGATACAAGAGGAGAACATAAATATACGCTGATCAGACCATTAAAACTTGAGGGAAGAGGAGACTGAAACTAACAGAAAAAGAAAACAGCACAAAAGACATAAGAATATTTACTTACAAAATCTTAACTTTAAAAAGAAAATCAAAATCTTTAAGAAACTAAGGATTAAGAAATGTAAAATTAATTAAAGAAATGCTTTAGAAATGTTTTAAATAAATCCACATAGGCCAAAATGGGAACGTAAGATGAGGCAATTTCCTTCAGCTGGCTCTTGTTGCTGCTAACCCTGCCTCCTCGCCCAGAGGATCTAATGATTGAGAGGGCAGGTGTTGCAGCCTTCACTGTCTACAAGGATTCAACAAGGATTCAACCAGAATTTGACTATTTAAATTATTTTATTTATTAGTGTTTTTGCTGTCTTTTAACAATAGGACTGCCGCAGCCATCAATATGACTTTGTCACTTTAATATGCTAATTAGACTAAATAAAACACAGTTTTGGAGGCTGACCTTTTTTGACTATTAATATGAGCATATTTTCTTTTTTTATCAAGTATTTTTTGTGTTCCAAAAATAAACATTTCAAAATGTATAAGCATTTTATCTCCTCTAACCTACTGCACCCAGCAGCAGACGGGAGGAAGGGCGCATTGCCATTGCAACAACTTCTGCTGTAAGTTGTTAGTATGCAACTTCTGCTGGAAGTTGTCGCTATGGCAACAATGACATTGCTATTGCAATGTGTCACACTCAAGTGTGTGGATGTTTATATTTGTGGAGAGAGACAAGGGGGACACTGACGCCATTACAGAAACATTTTAGAAAGGCTGAGTGAGATAATGAAGAATTACCATGAAGAAAGTACAAAAATTGTTGCCTGAATGAAGTATGCCATGTGTTGTAGATATTTCTGAAGCAGCAGCGCCAAATGCGGAAATAAAAGTAGGCTAGTGACAAATTAGAGCATTTTACTTTGGTGTTTGTTTTTTATTCTAGATTTTTAAAATATTTTAACATTTTATCATTATCATTACTTTAAAAATTGAGTGGTGTAAAAGTTTATTTATGCAATATAGCTGCACAAAGCAGGAATAATTACATAAGCGTCACATTGACGGTCAGGGCGCTTACAGGTAGATTTAGAACGCAGTGGTCCTAATGTCAAAGTACTCATAACAAACAGCAAAACAAAGAAATGACTGAATGAAATTAACCTCATTCAGTACAATGAAACGTTTTTTATTCCAGTGATGCGTCTGTTGGGCATCCCCTGCAGAGTGGTCACCAACTTCCAGTCTGCTCATGACACCAACAAGGATCTCAGTGTGGACACTTACTACTCTGACTATGGAGTCAGTGAGAAAGAGTCTAGGGACAGCGTTTGGTGAGAAAAATAATCCTCCTCACTTTTCTCCTCTATCAAAAGTTCCCAGACTTTCCTTCCTGGGGTTCTAATAAGCAAACCTCTTTTTTCATCATCACAACAGATAGTCATTCATTTACTAAATTGCTTGGTTCAACAAAGTTGGATTAATTTTAGCATAAACATATGAATATTTTAGTAAGTATGGGAAAAATGAAACAGTACTTTTAAGTCAAAATCTTTGATAGTTTGTAGGATTCATTTCTTCCAGCTATGAGTGGTATAGAAAATTGGAGCACAACAAAAACACTGAGATTTTTAATCAAGTCTTCATGTGATGTTCAATTCAATTTTATTTGTATAGCCCAAAATCACAAAATTTTTGTCTCAAGAGGCTTCACATTGCAGATTCAAAAAGAACAAAAACAAGAAAAAAAGAAGAATGTATAAACACAAATACACAGTTAAAAGCTAACTATCAAATGCTAGCTAAACAATTTTAACACATTCTTGCCCTTAGACTCTCCTTCACGGAAAGGAAAAATTCCTAAAAACTGATCAGTGGAGAAAAATAAGAAACCTCAGGTTTATCCACACAAAAGAGAGATCTTTCCCCCAGGACGAGCATCCTCAGCCTGGTGACGCTGAGGACGGAGATGCGTAGATGGGCTAATTCTGATGGAGACAGAATGATAGATCAAGTGCGAGGCCCTCCTCAGTTTGGCCACGTCCAGGACAGGAATGCAGAGGATCCATCAGGAATCTGAAACAGAGCTCTCTCCCAAAGAGGAGGAAGAGAGAGGTGGACAACATATGAATCATACTGTACCAACTAGCGGTGTAAATCTAAATGAAAAGACAATTGAGAACAATTAATGAAATGGAAAGCCAGGGATCAGCCAAGGAGGATGTGGATACATCAGGTGGCCAAGGCAGTCTGGCAGAGAACAGTAGGTAGAATTAGAGGACAGAACCCCAATGTATCATACTTTTCCCAGCTTCCAGTATCAAGCAGCCACTTGGCAACTATATCAGCTAAATGTCTCTGTTTCTAGCTGGCCTGGTGATAAGCTTGTTTAAAGAGGAATGCTTTAAACTTACCTTTAAATGTAGTGTCTGTCTCTCTCACTTGACCTGGGAGCTTATTCCATAAAACTGGAGCTTGGTGGCTAAGGGCTCTACCTCCAACTGTACTTTTAACTTGTTAACATCATAGAATCACATAGGGTAAGTGACAATTATCCCAAGAGACTAATTCAATTGTTTGTTTGTTTTTAGTTAGCCTCGTATGACAGCAGATTTGTCACAAACGACTTTGGTTGAGAAGAAACTGCATTTAGCACCTGAATGTTGTGTTTTACTTTTAGGAACTTTCATGTTTGGGTGGAGGGATGGATGAAACGACCAGACTTGGCAACAGATGGCAAATACGATGGCTGGCAGGTTCTGGATCCCACACCGCAGGAGAAAAGTTATGGTACTATCTTTTGTTTTTTTTCCCCCACACTTCTATCTATTCTTTCTATAGAAGTTGTTTCCTACATGGTAACCCTAATCCTTTTGACTTAAATACAAATTCTTTGTGATTGCTCATTTACGCTCTGCCTCTCTCTTGTATTGTTCTTAATTTTGCCATGTTGTTCCGATTCCGTCATGGGTTTTGATGAAATTGTGCAAGCGGACTTATTTTGGTAAAATTTAAATGGTGGTGAATTGATCCGTAAGCCCATCCATTTTACAAATGCTTATTCCATTCTTGGGTGGAGATGGCATCCGAGGCTAGTCTCAGGCAAAAAGGTGGGGCACTCCCCTAACAGGTCTTAAGTCTGTTGCAGTTCTTCAATTAATTCAAAATTGCTTATGATGAGCTCGTAATTTTTAAATTTAAAAAAGGTTCTCATAAAATTTAAAAAATACAAATCTTGTTTTGATGTGATTAAAAGGTTCAGGTTCTTGCTAAATTGAGAGGGTTTGGTTAAAGCTTATGGGATGATCAATATGTTGCAATAGTTGAGGGATCAGGATTTTAGTTGACAAAAATGTTAGTTTGTGTTAAAAAATGACTCATAAATTATTCCAAAATGGGGAGAAGGTTATCACTTTATCCCAATTTTTTTTTAACAGTGCCCTTGACAACAAAACTGTCAAACCTGCCAAGCTAACAATTTAATGTTCCCAGAACATTCTGGGAAGGTTTTTTTTTAAAATGTTTGCAAAATGTTCCTTGAAGGTTATTTTTGGTTCGGTAAAGGTTCAAACGAAATGTTTTATGACTGTTGACAAAATGTTATTTTTTTGTATTTCTGAACGTTTACATAAGATTTTCAGAATATTCCACTAACCTTCATTTTAACCATAACCTTCAGGAAACCATTACACAATGTTCTTGGAAAGTACTCTGAATGTTCATGAAACTTAGAAAACTAACCTTCAGGCAACCCTCACAAAACCTTCATAGAATCTTCACAGATCCTTCAGATAACCTCAGACAAAAGTAACCATCACAAAACCTTCACATAACCCTCAGACAACATTTTATAAAAAATTTCAACATATTCACTATACTTTCATAAAGGTACAGTAAATATATTTAAATATAAACAGTAACAGTAAATATGTTGAAAATTTTCCCTCTCGCGTTTGTCAATGCAAAAACTTTTGTTACATGATTTTATATTGTGATCTCTGAACTGGACTGACCCATATGGGCAGTCACATTTTTTATTCACCAGCCAGATGCTTAAAAATTATGAATGACAAACCTATTTTGTCCTGGTGGCTCATTTAAAGTTGACAAGATAAACTCTTGCAGACAAGAAAATCTAAAATATAGCCTACACATTTCCATTATAACTTTAAATTGTTTCAAACTAAAACTAAGCTCAATTAAATTCAATTTAAATCTGTAAGATGTTAAAGGCGTTTGTGTGTCCTACTCTAGATCTTTATTGTTGCGGTCCTGCTCCTGTCTCGGCCATCCTGAATGGTGATACACATCTGAAATATGACATCCCGTTTGTCTTCGCTGAGGTCAACGCTGACTGCAACTCCTGGCTGGTCAGCAGAGAAAAGTTCAGTGCAATCATACAGTATTTAGGTTGTAATACCTGCTGATAATCTGTATTTTTGTGACCTGACAGGTCATGGCTGATGGCTCAAAGCGGAAAATTTTTTCTGACACTGCAACTGTGGGACAGAATATCTCCACCAAGGCTGTCGGCCTAAACAGAAGAATGGACATCACCAACACCTACAAGCACAGAGAAGGTAGACTCAGCTGATCTTGAGATCCAGCAAGCACTAAATCCCTTTTATTTGAACTTTAATATATGCTAATATATGATATGCTAATAATTATATGCTAAAAATAAAATAATAACATTATATGCTAATAATAATAATATATGCTAATATATTGCTCCCTTTCTTTTATAGTGCTAAAATCTTTGTTCTTAAAAATAACTAAAACCTATCAAAGAATTTGGGGTGATTGTAAATGACTGAATTACTTACAGGATCAGAAAAGGAGAGGCTTGTCTACAAGTATGCCCTCGCACGCCTGGAAAATACATGGGGAGGAAGAATCCTCCAGAATGACACCACAGAGACAGGACTCCGTATTGCAAAACCCCAACTGGTCATGCGGTTTGAAGAGGTGTTTTATTCTCTTTTAGATTCATTCATTTTCTGAGACGCAGGGTACACCCTGGGGAGATCCCCAGTCTGTCTTAGTTTCTCAACAGTAAACTGCACAAGAATAAATTTGTGTAGTCACTTTAATCTTCTACAACAGACTTCCTGTCAAATAAATGTTTCTCCATTTTCAGGTGCATTTGTAAAAATTTGGGACATGTCATGTCTTAGCTGGTCATCAACATGGGTTTTGTCTTATGTTTACAGACAGAAGTCTGTAACAAACTTAAATACTACCACCTCCTGGTGTTAGTTCCACTGTAGTATTACTTTAATGTTGTGCGCACATTATTACACTGCACCTTTTTGAACAATTTTAAAAAAGAAAGAGAAAAGAAAAGAATTACTCTATTCATCACTCACCGGGGAAATTTGTTTGCTGCACTCCTTACACCGCAGCAGGCTGCCCTTCAACGGCGCCAATGGTGGGAGAAGCGGGGTTAGGTGTCTTCTCCAAGGACCCTAGACGTGCTCTGCGTGGGACGCGAACCCGCGACCTTCCGGTCCGCAGGCGAACGCTCTAACCACGCGGCCACCGTCTCCACCAAAATAATTAATAATTAAAATAATTTACTGTAAATAAAATAATAAAAATAATGCATTTTTATCTCAAGGGCCGTCCTGAACCCTCAGGCGGGCCTGATGCGGCCTGTGTGCCGTATGTTGGACACCACTGTTTTAGGCGGTTACAGACCAAACCCTTGTGAGCATTTTAAAGCTGATATAGTGTAAGACAAAACTGTGTTTCAATCACACTGTGTTTCTTCTGCTAAAAGTATGATTGAGATATTGAGGTTTGAAGAGCATAAACTTTTCGGAGGAAATTTCCAAACTTCATAAATTTCTTTGAGGCAAAAAAACACTAAAATTGAACAACTACGAAAACTACGCAAAAATTTAAGCAATTTGAAAATAATTCAACCATTCCTGATAAAGCTGGTAGTTTCTTAGACCAAAATTGTCTAAATTAACTGCTGCTACTGAGACCAAATAGCCGTCAAAAACCGTAGAGAAGAATAAGGAGTAACTAGATTCTAAAGAGAAACACAAAAACAATAGTTGATGCCTTTAAAGGCATCAAACATAAATGCAAAATGTGGTTGAATCCAGACTGGAAAGTGTTTCAGGGTTGATTTTCAATAAAAAATATTTATACAATATCTACTTCAATAAACACTTTTTTTAACCGCAGTGTGTCCTAAATTTATGTGTTGTTTTAGTGTCAACAATAAAGAAAACATGAAACATTTTTCAGCACTGACAGCCCAACATGTATATTTTGTACTATTTTGTCTATTTTAAGTGCTGTACTTATTACGTGCATGAGTCCAACCAATAAAGTCAGTGAAGTTTTAAAAGTTTTTGCAAAGAAAAATTTATGTTTATTTCAAAGATTGAAAGAACAACATGATTCTGAAAGTTGTGACTTATGAGTCATAGTGTGAAAGAAATGTTATTGTTACATGGGTTTGAATAATGTAATCAAGGACAAACAATGCTCATATCAAATAAGCAGGCTTTTTCATTCAGTTCTCTTCAAAAGTTTTAAATATATATGAACTGCTATTCAATATTACAAAATCTTTTGATTGTTTGCCAGGTGTCAGAGCCAGTGAACGGTACGGATGTGAAGATGAAGCTGGTGGTGAGCAGTGACAGCAACGTTCTCAGGAAATTGTCCATCAGCACCAGTGTCCAGACACTTAAACATAATGGCTTACTGGCTGCTAACATCCAATCCGAAGTGACGGAGCAGGTGGTGATGGCAGGAAAAGGTGATTCTCTTATTATTATTCCTGTTGGAAAAGACACTTAACTTTTACATGCTAATTTTAAAACAGCTTTCTTTTCCCTCCAGACCTGCTTATTCCCATCGTGGTGCCATTCTCAGCATATCGCGAGCACATGATAATGAGTGAGAGCATCAATATCGCTGTCATAATCACAGACATGGAAACGCCTGACAATATTTACCTGGCTGAGAACCGCATCGTGTTGAAGGATCCACAAATCTCCATCACTGTCAGTAACAGGCTGTGCGTTCTTGTTGTGTTATATTTACCGTATTTTCACGACCATAAGGCGCTTATAAAAGTTTTAGATTTTCTTCAAAATGAGCGGTGCGCCCTATTGTGCAGTGCGCCCTATGTGTATTGTGGAGCCCAGATTGTTTTTTCCACGCATCACCATCGCTTCCGATTTATGACTCGATGCGTGCTCATCTCACCGCCGACATGAAAAATCAAGTGAAGCAGATGAACACTACGCTTGCTGTAATTCCGGGAGATTTGAAAAAGAAACTCCAACCATTGGAGTTGAAGCCTTACTTTGAACCGGCCGTTCAAAGTAAAGCTGCGAGCGGCGTGTGGGCGATAGATGACTGAAGGAGACCACAGCTTCACGAAGGGTGGAAGGCAGCGCTGGGTGAGTTACACCACAGTTTGCATGCGGATTGTAGATGCTTGGGCTAACGTGTCTGCTGGCACTGTTGTCCAAGCTTTAGCAAAAGCCGGCATCATTTCCGAGGAGCCACACAGTACACAAAGTGACTCTAACAGCAAAAAAAGTGAACCTGCTATGATGGATTTAGTGCACTTGTTAGATTTCGAACAGAGGATGAGGACTTGGATGGATTTGCTAAATGACTGTATCACGACTGTAACTAATATTTAAATAATAATTAAAAAAACCTCAGTTTTGCTCCTGATCTGTTTTTAAATACGCATACTTGTCTGCTTGTGTGCGAGTGTTGTTGTAAGACGAACGTACGTAGTAGAAGATACGTATGTACATAAAACCCCGCCCTATCATAAGGTGCCGTTATGTGTGTGTTAAATACAGAGCACACAAAACTGGGGCTGCGCCTTTTAATATGGTGCGTCTTTTGGTCATGAAAATACAGTAAATGGGATTTTCAATGGATCTCACAATTATACTTAAAGTAATATGACTGAAATGCAGTTATCAAAAATAAAGAAAAAAAACCATTAAATTCACTATTCATACTCCAATATTTTATCAAAGTTTGTATGTCTGATTTTATCTTTTGAACCAAAAACCAACTCTGATGACGTAACCGATGTAGTTGTACAAATCTGTGTTTGTATGTTCCAGGTTTTGGGCCAAAACAGAGTGAACCACAACTCAGATGTGGAAGTGACTTTTATGAATCCAGTGAAGGAAATATTGAAGAACTGCACCCTGACAATTTCTGGAAGTGGTCTCATTAACGGAGAGGAAGTCCACAAGTGAGTAAATGTCTAATGCATCAACACAGGGAAAAGAGATGTGTTGCAACTGTTTATGTTAGTATTCATAATAATTTAAAATAAGTTACTTATGTTCAGTATCCTTTGTGGAACGCTTTTAATAAATGCTCATTTGACCCATTAAGAGAAGTAAAAATTTCATTTTGTATTTGAAGATCTTAAATCTGCTTCATCTTGCGGTGGGGTTGAAACCTTGTGGTAAAAAAAAAAAAAACAGGCTTTGGTCCACAAACTAATGTTTCTTTTGTAATCGTCAGACTTCCAGACCTGCCGCCGGACTGTAGGTTTCGTTCCCGCATTCCCATCATTCCATACAAAAACGGGGAAAGGTTGCTGCTGATCGACTTTGACTGCTCCTGCTTCAAAGACATAAAGAACAGCTGTATCATTAATGTCCTGCCATAATTTTTTTTCATATCCTGTCACTTGAGAATTTGCAGTGACATATATACATTTTACGCTGTTATGAGGGTAATGCCGAATGTTTTACAGAAAAAAATGAGTATATAAAGATGATAAAAATTAGATCCACAAGATCTAAAATTTGCTATTGGAGAAAAGGTTGTGCTCCAGCAAATTTTTAGAGTCTTATGAACGCATTTATTTGAATTTTAGGTAATTTTCTCCTTTAATCATTCCATTTGACTTTGTGATCCAGTAATGACTTGTCAAGAGGGAACTTTGAAGTTTTTTGTAAAGGGGTAAAGGATTTTCTTAAAATGATTATTTTACTGGTTGTATTAGGTTCATTTTGCCAGAATAATAAACTTATTCTTGCATCAGTAATATGGTGTGGGAATGTATGGTGACAAATATTGATCGATCATCATGCTCAATAAACAGAAAAATGCACAAAAAAAAAAAAAAATCTACACAACTCTGAATTTTTGTCTTACTGTGTTCTACTTCATATCTTACAGTTTCTGTTTGGATTATTGTATTTACCTGTTGCTCCTTTAATTTACATACATAAATTCAACAATCCTAAACAAAATCAGTTTAAAACGAGTATGAATGAAGATTCAAACACATTCACCTTCATTCCGACCAACCTCATTAGGGTTCGCGAGGGTGCTGGTGCCTATCCCCATTCATTAAAGGAGAATGAATGCTTGTTTTTCAACACTTTCAAAACATAATCCACTAAAAGTTTGTTAAAAAAATTATTGTTTCGCTTTACAAAATTAGAAAAGATTTACTTTTTAAAAAGGACCTAAAATTTTTTTTAAAAAGTGGTCCTAAAATGTCAATTTCATTTCCAGTGAGAGTTGGACTCTGTGAAGGCTGCCCTTTGTCACTGATTCTGTTCATCACCTTTATTGACAAAATTTGTCGGCGCAGCCGAGGTGATGAAGAGATCTGGTTTGGTGACCTCAGGACCAGATCTGTGCTTTTCGTGGATGATGTGGTCCTGTTGGCTTCATTGGGCTGTGATCTCCAGCTCTCGCTAGACCGATTTGCTGCCGAGTGTGAAGCGTTCGGGATGGGAATCAGCGCCTCAAAATCTAAGACCATAGTCCTTGCCCGAAAAAGGGTAGAATGCCTACTGCTGATCAGGGACAAGGTCCCGCCCCAGTGGAGAACTTTCAAGAATCTCAGGGTCTTGTTCACAAGTGGGGGAAGGATGGAGTGGGAGATCAACAGACCGATCAGGGTGGAGTCCTCTATAACCAGGACTCTGCATCGATCTTTCGTGGTGTTGGAAGAGCTGAGCCAGAAAGCAATGCTCTTGATTTACAGGCCGATCTATGTTTCAACCCTAGCCTATGGTCACCAGCTGTAAGTGGTGACTGAAAGAATGAGATTGCGAATACAAGAGGTCGAAATGAGCTTCCTCCGCACGGTGGCTGGGCTCTACCTCAGAGATAGAGTGAGGAGCTCTGCCATCTGTGAGGAGCTCGGAGTAGAGCCGTTGCTGCTCCGAGTCAAGAGAAGTCTGATGGGGCGGGTCAAGCTTTGGTCAGGATGCCTTCCAAACGCCTCGCTGATGAGGTATTTCAGGCATGTCTCACCAGGAAGAGACCCAGGGCTGACCCAGTAGTTGGCGCTCTCATCTGATAATGAGAGCGCCAACTACTGTAGTGCACGTGCAATTACACTTTATTCTAGTACGGCAAAAACACATGTTCCACAGGGTCATACACGCACCCCCTGGCATCACGCCCCACTATTTGAGAAGCTCTGCATTAACCCAACAGAGAACCTCCAGGGAACGTTAGCCTGTAGTTTTCTAAAGGTTTATTTTTACCTAACCAAAACCTAAGGTTCCCTGAACGTTAGTTGGTGGTTAGATTATAACCTAACTTTCCCAGACCGTTGAGAGAATCAAATTCCAAACTTTCCTGAAAGTTACAAATGAAACCTTCAAATAACTTTATTTCGAGGTAGCTGACTATTTAAAAAAAAAAAGATAAAAACTTTCCCAGAACTTTTTCAGAACGTTTTAGAAAGTTACATAAAAAACATCCAAATAACGCTAGTCTGTGGTTCTGTTAAGGTTATTTTGTAACCATCAAATATATACAAAACATTTTTTCAACATAATTTTAATATACATATAAATATATATAAAAATGGTCTGGTTTTTTTCTTTAAAAAAAATGCTGCTAATTTTTTTTCCTGCTGATTAGCTGCGCAATTAGCCTAGATGTGTTCCTATCCAGGAAAATAACAACATCAAGGAAAAGATCTGAGTGATTTTGTGATTTGATTTTCCCCAGTAATTTTGCTATCACCCCGTCCAAGAGATACTTTGACATGCATAGAATCTGTTTGAGATTCACTCCAATAAAATACGACCCAAAACCTTATTCAGAGCATCAAACACAGTTGATATGTCTAGATGTTTTAAGATTTTAACAGTAGATAAAACAACTCCATATCTACTCAAAGAAAGTACTAAACCATTCCTTTACCAAAATAAGTGAAGCGGCACCCGCAGAAGATTTAAAAATCATTTAAAATTTGAGTTTTGTTCTTGTTGCCAAGGAACAGTGAGCTCAAGAAAAAAAACTTAAGAAGAAATAAATGGACAAGTTTTGTCATCATTGTGGAAAGTACTTTCCCAAATATTTTACCATCATCTGAGCAATAAAGTCTCGGTAAGTTACTGGAAAGTCTAACTTCATTGTTTTTTTTGTTTTTTTAAAAAAAACTTCTTTACGGTAGCTGACGAGGTAACCCTGGAGCCCCGGAATGAGTAACTGCTGTAGACAGGAGCTTTCAGCCAAAAAGAACTTCTGAAAATAACACATGTACCGGTCTCTGACTGCGCATGCACTGCTCCCTTCTTTGTCTCTGTCATTTTGTTCCGGGCTGAGCACGCGAAGCAATGGATTAAGGCCATGACCTGCGTCCACACGGAGCCGTATCAACACGGTTTTGAGTGCGATTATGAGCATGCCAGACCAGTAGTCGGCAGTATTGATTCCAGGCATCTTGTTTGTGTGGACCGACAAGGAGGTGGAATTGCTTTTAAAGTCGTCATCGACTATAAAGTTAATAAAACACAGGATAATATAAAAAAAGTAATGCCTGTTTCCATGGATCCATGCTGCCCACTGTCTGCTTGAGGATGCATGAATGACTTATATGCATTACTTGTCGTAGGTAGTGACACATAAAAATGCAAATCTCCGTTTTCGCACGTCCACACGCAAACGTAAAAACTGAGTTTTCCAAAATCTCCACTTATGGCCAGAGTTTTCAAAAACGCTGGTTTTGAGTGAAAAAAAAAACAGTTTTTGTGTGGATGGCAGACCAAAACGGATAAAAATATATGCGTTTTTAAAAATTACTCGACTATGTGTGGACAGGGCCTAAAAGCGGAGAAGAAAAAAACACAGAAAAGAGCCACCAAGTAGTCGCTAAATTATTATTTAAACCAGCGCTAGCAATAATAAATGATAGCTCAGATCATTTATTTGAGAAAACGATGATTTGAGCTTAAACTTATTTTTCCTTCTGCACTTTTTCTTGAAAGAGTCCTGAAGCAGTCGCCATTTTAACTTCATTTTACCGTGTGGTTGGAGAGCTCTTTTGTGATATTTGAAGTCGAATGTAAAATATTCTTGTTTGAATGTTTGCTTAGTTTTGTCAGAGGGATTTTGTGACTGTGAATTTTTCGTCTACATTTGATGCAATTTAAATGTGAGGTAATGAAGTGCAGTAGTATTATATTTTTTATTTTCATAATGATTATATATTGTTATTCTTGTAAAATGGAGATTTCTTGTGAATAATATTGTGAACAAAGACATCTGACATAGAGACAAAAGATTAAAGCAAGCGGAAATCTCGTTGCCGATATGCACTTTCAATATACAGGAAAGGTTTGTAACATTATTGTATGGTACATTAATTCAGATGGTTGTTTTCTAGTTTGTTTTTATTTTAAATTGGCTTTCAAAATGACGCGTCTCTTTTTGGTGTTGGATTTTATCAAATAAGTTCCCCAAAAAGTCCAGCTCATAGGCAACTCCAGTGCGACTTGTGTTTTCTTTCTTTTGTATGCTCTTTTTCTTTTTTTGTTAGTGCGATTTATAATCCAGGGCGAGTTATAATCTGAAAAATACAATAGTCAGTTGTCAGTTAGTTGTCAGTTGTCACTTTCTCACACCCATGGTCTAAAGAGGATGATTCATAACCCTGAATTATTTTTTTCTTTGAGGAACTAGTTTCAATTCCCAGGGCTATTAGCAAATGTAGAATAGGGGAGCGTCAAACTGTATGGTCAGTTCCGGTCAGTACAATAGAAGACAATTAGATAACAAATAAGGCTAAGTTACGACAAATGGTTGTTCCCAAACTGTTGATTCACAGCACAATCAAGTGGATTACTGGCATACCTGCCTCACAATCAAAAAAGATTCAGTCATATTCTACCACTACTCATTTTTCTTGGCACAAACCAACTGACCCATGACTGAAGCAGCCCACCAGGAATACCTCCACTTTACTGAATACCCACTTTGCCTTTGTGAATGGCCACTCTTAAATGACTAAAGCAAACAGATGTTATGTTACTAAAGGGATATTCTGAAACTATTGGTATGTGTTTCTAGCTGGAATCATATATAAACAAAAAATTTAGCAATAATGTAAACCTCATTTAAAAATTGCATTTTGTATTTTCTTGGGTTTTCTGTGTGTGATATTAAAATTGGTTTGATGAACTGAAATATTTGCGAGTGATAAATATTTAAGAAATACAAAAACTTTTTCATAACTTTATAAATGAAAAAAGCTCGAAGTAAATCCAACAATCAAAACAAAATCTCAAAGAAGTGAAGTAGAACACAGCAAGACAAAGGATTAGATATATAAGAAGTAAATTAAGAGTCGTGTCGATTTTTTTTTTTTTGGATTTTGCTGTTTATTGAGTGTGATGATTATAGAGATTGTGACCATACATTCCAACACCAATTCAAATAAATTTTATTTGTGTAGCCCAAAATCACAGAATTTATGTCTCAATGGGCTGAAAGATTCAGAAGGGAAAAAAAACCAAGAAAAAGAGGAATGTATTAAGACAAATATGCAGCAAGAAAAATAACTAACAAATGCTAACTAAACAAGACTTACAACTAACTAAACAACTACATTACCGTTGCCAGAATAATTATATTGCTCTGGTAATATGAACATAATACAACCAGTAAAATATTAATAGAAAAAAATACAGTTTCCCCCTTGTACGAAAAACCTCAGAGTGCCCTCTTGAAAAGTCTTCAGTGTAATTTGGTGTAAATAGAAATAGAAACATGTTTATGAGACTTTAAAATTTTGCAAGAGAGCAACACTTTTTCTGATACCAAAATTTAAAGCTTGTGGACATAAATTTTATCACCTTTAAATGCTGATTTTTTCCCTGTAAAATATACTGCATTACCCTCACAACTACATAAATGGTATAAATGTCACTGCAGCATCTCAATAAAAATAAATTGAAAAAAATTATGCCAGGACATCGATGATACGGCTCAGCTTCACGTTTTTGAAGCGGGAGCTGTCGAAGTTGAACAGGAGCAGCCTTTCCCCACTTTGGTGCGGAGTGATGCAAATGCGGGTAATCTTTTTTCCCGATTTCAGGTCTGGAAGTCTGACGGTCAAAAAAGAAACATCAATTTGTGGACCAAAATCTGTTTTCGTGCAACCGCAAGATGAAGCAGATTTAAGAGCTTCAGATTCGAACTAAAAATTTTACTTCACTGATGGGTAAAAAGAGCATTCATCAAACACATTCCACAAAAGATACTGAAACAAATTATTCTAAATTATTCTGAAAACTAATATGAACATTAGCAACCACATCTCCCTGTGCTGATGCATCTAACATTTACTCACTTGCACACTTCCTCTCCTTTAATGAGGCCACTTCCAGAAATCTTTAGGGTGCAGTTCTTCAGTACCTCCTGCACTGGATTCACGAAAAAAAGTTCCACATTTGCGTCTTGATTCACTTTGATTTCATCCGGAACCTGGAACATACAAATACATATGTTTGTACCACTTACAATTGTGAGCAATGGTGTTCACTGTGAAAGAACAATTTCCTTTGTGGAATAAAATAAACTATCAGAGTCTAAGTTGCCAAATGAGATGGCCCAAGTATCTGAATAGGATGTCCCCTTGGTGAGGTGTGGCAGGTATATTATACTAGTAAGGACCCCAAGGAACACCTACAACACACTAGAAAAACTATGTCTGGTAGGATACGTCAACAGAGTTGGTTTTTGGTTCAAAAGATAAAATCAGACAGATAAACATAGATAAAACAGTGAATGTTATGGGCTTTTTCTTTATTTTTGCCAACTGCATTTTAGTCACACCACTTTAAATATAATTGTAAGACCCATTGAAAATCTAACATAATAAGAAGGCTGAGCCCATTACTGACAGTGATGGAGATTAGTGGATCCTTCAACACGATTCGCTTCTCAGCCAGATAATTTTTGTGAGGCTTTATCATCAAGTCTTTGACTAGGGCTGTGACAGCGATGACCTCACACCATTCCATGTGCTTACTATATTCTGAGAATGGCACCACAACGGGAATGATCAGGTCTGGAGGGACAAAAAAAACTATTGTAATCTGCATATGATTTCTCCGATTGGAATGATAAGAAAAGAGAATCACCTTTTCCTGGCATCACCTCATCCACTGTATCATAGGTTTGGAGGGTAACATCTGCTCTGCCATTATGTTTCAGTGCCTGGATACGGTTACTGATACTTAGCTTCTTAAGAACTTTGCTTTTATTGCTCACAACAAAATTAAAATTCACTTCCGCTCCTTTCACTGGCTCTGACACCTGCCAAACAAACAAAAGATTTTGTTACATTGAAGAGCAGTTCATATGTATTTAAAACTTTCAAAAGAGAACAAAATGAAAAAGAAATGATTATGTATTTCATTTAAATGTATTTAAAACTTTTTAAAAAAACAAAGTGAAAAGGCCTGGCTACTGGCTAGAGCATTGTTTGCACTTATTTGCATTATTCAAATCCAAATATAACAATAACATTTCTTTACATTACGACTCATAAGTAACAACTTTCAGAATCCCATTATTCTTTCAGTCTTTGAGCTTAAAGAAAATTTTTCTTTGCAATCTGCAAAGAAAATATATCTTGCACTATGCACTCTGTTAGGCAGAGTGGCTGGGCAGTCAGTGCTGGAAAATGTTTCATATTGTCGTTATTGTTGAAGCTAATAAAATGCATCAATTAAGGACATACAGCAGTTAAAAGAAAATGCTTTTTGTGAAGTAGATATTTTACAAATAATTTCTTTTAAAAATCAACTCTGAAACACGTTTTTCCCTCTTTGCAACCAAATTCAGCTTTTGAAATGACTTTTGTCAGGAAAATAAATGCAAAATCCGTCCTGAAAACAAACTAATACTAGACCAAACATGTCTCAAATGTTTGCAAATGAACCTAAAAACGGAGAAAGTTTTAAGTGACACGAAGCCTGTTGTAGGAGATTAAAAGGACAACACTATTTCTTCCTTGCACAGTTTGCTGTTGAGAAACAACCTCCCCTGGGTGTACCCTGCCTCTTAGAAAATGGATGGATGTAGCTTAAAGAGAATTTAAATAAACACCTCTTCAAATCGCATAACCAGTTCATTGTTAGCGACCGTGCCTAATCTCGCTCTCCTGTTAATCAGGATCCTTTCCCCCGATGTATCCCCCAGACGTTGGCGGGCATACTTGTAGACAAGCCTCTCCTCCTTTGATCCTGTAAGTAATTCAGTTAAAAACAATCACCCCAAATCCTTTACGGATCGATAGAATTCTGTCATTATTATGAACAAGGATTTTAACACGATACAAGAAAAGAAGCATTATATTAAAGTTCAAATGAAAAGGATTCTGTGCATACTAGATCTACAGATCAACTGATTCTACCTTCTTTGTGCTTGTAGGTGTTGGTGATGTCCTGCCTACTGTTTTGGCCCACAGCCTTGGTAGAGATATTCTGTCCCACAGATACAATGTCAGAAGACAAAAATTGCTTTGAACCATCAGCCATTTCCTGTCAGGGCACAAAAATACAGTGTTTATCAGCAATGGTGGTTTTGCTTACCTAGATACGATAGGACTGAAGTTTTCTCTGCTGACCAGCCAGACGTTGCGGTCAGCGTTGACCTCAGCGAAGACAAACGGGATGTCATATTTCAGATGTACGTCACCATTCAGGATGGCTGAGACAGGAGCAGGACCGCAACAAACCATCTCTAGGGTAGGACACACAAGGTGCCACTGTTTAATTTCTTCATCTAACATCTCAAATGAAGTAAAACAATTTAAAGTTTCAATGAAAATGTTTTTTTGGTTTTTTTTTTGTTAATATATGGGTAGTTTATCTTGTTTATAAACTAACTGGGATGGAAAAGTAACTTTAAAGGAACCACTGAAGTAATTTAGGTTTCTGATTTTCATCATCTTGTTTTTTAATAATAGACGTGACTGCCCGTCTTGGTCAGTTCAGTTGAGATCACAATGTGAAATCATGTCACAAAAGTTTTTTTTTTTTTACCTTTTCAATATTTTGTAAATGTTGGTCCTGAGTTGGTATAAAAAATTAATGTACCGTAATTTCACGGCTATAAGGCGCATATAAAGGTCTTAATTTTTTTCTAAATGAGCGGTGTGCCTTTTCGTGCGGTGCGCCTTGTGCGTGAGAAAAGGCGGACCTGAAAGAAAACGCGGTGCCTGCGAGGCGGACCTGAAAGAAAAGGCATGAGAATGTTAAAGAGTGAAGTGTGAGCGGCATGGGAGCGATGGATGACCGAAGGAGATCACAGTTTACGAAGGGTGGAAGGCAGCGCCGGGCGAGTTACGCTACAGTTTGCCAATGGATTGGAGATGCTTGGACTAACATGTCTGCTGGTACTGTTATCCGAGCTTTCGCAAAAGCTGGTATCCTTTCTGAGGAGCCGCACAGTACAGACAGTGACTTTGACAGCGAGGAGCGAAGTGGACCTGCTCTGTAGGATTTTGCGCAGCTGTTCGATTCCAAAACAGAGGATGACGGATTTGAATAAAGACTATTACCGGTAATGTGCTTGTTTATACTACTTAAATAGAGTACAACCAAACTCAGTTTTGCTCCCGATCTATTTTTTAATACGCACATTTGCATGCTTGCGTGTGTGTTGTTGTAAGGCGGTGTGTGACTGAGACTGCGCCTTTTCGTACGGTGCGCCTTATGTGTGTGTTAAATACAGCAATGGTGCACATAACTGAGGCTGCGCCTGTTTGTACGGTGCGCCTAATGGTCGTGAAATTACGGTAATTGATAGTGTGCACTGTAAAAAGAAAAAAGAAAGACATCCATCTACCGTGTTTCTCTCTCCAACAACTGGAAAAGAAGTAATAGATACTGTTTGTACAAAGTAGGTGGGTTTTTTTCCCCCCTCACTTTAGTACTTGCTTTTCTTTTATCATTGCTTTCATATTAGGTTGGTAACCTGGTCCATAATTTTTGTCTAACTTGTCTCCAAGTTGAAAAAATATAAAATGAATTAATTATTGTAAATATGTACATCTATAAAAACTGGGAGTGGGGATGAATACGTTTTCTTTCCCCCACTCCTTCTTGGACATTAGAAACTTTGATTTGTGCACTTGTTTATACTTTGTTATTACTCCTATTGAGTTCATGGACAGAAGAATGCTTGTGTTAATTTAAAAACACGTTACCCTGTCCAAGATGAATGAAAAAAAAGGGAATCATTTTCTTCTCATGTTTTAACACAAGATTACATTTTTATCAATATTTATAAAAGTTTTTTCCAGAAGAAAATTTCAGAAATACTTTGAAACAGCTGAAATCCTGACCACTCATTTATTGCACCATATTGAATGTGAGCTTTAAACAATCCATCTCAATTTAGCAAGAATCTGATCTTTTTACCACTTAAAAACAAGATTTGTTATTGTTTTGTCCTATCTATTGCAAAGCCTCGCTCTGTGTGCAGCCTCACTTTTCAAAATCTGTCAATAGGGAAGTGGTCAGTTGGGCTTCTAGCGCTATTGATAACATTTTTTATCGACCCGGAGGACGGCTAAAGGGGAGCCTTTGTGTCCTGGTGGTACGTTCATGGCCGGCTATGTGATGGACCCCTGGAATACGTGGAAAGTCGTGTGTCTGTCAGTGATGTCCATCGAGGATATGGAAGACATCTACACGTTTGGATTACTGACCATCGGGTTTCTACTGATTGGCCTGGGTGGATACTGGATGTATCGGAAAGTTCGGCAAGTGGCAGTGGCAGTTGGCAAGCTGCCTGACCTGCTTGGTGGAATATTTCAGGCAGCCTGGACTCAGACTGTGGCAGGGGTGACCAGAAGGCTGGGTGCTCAGTCCGGCGGACTGTGGCAGGGGTGACCAGAAGGCTGGGTGCTCAGTCCGGCGAAATTAAGGCTCTGGAGAACAGTCTTGCTGAGGTCCACGAATTGATCTGCAAATATGCGACCATCTTGGAGAGAATAGCTGCTTGCCTGGACGGGAAATAAAATCAAATTGACCCCCTGTTTCGTCTGATTGGAGTTGCCATTAAAAGTCCTCTGACAGACTGATGGCATGAGAAAGTTTATGCCAGAATCTAAACAACCTGACAATTTAGTCTGGACTCTATGTGACCGGCCTTGGCCAAGGCTGGTTATCTCACATCCCCTCAGAAGCTCCACAAGTAGTGACTGCTTTGTTAATCCCCCGTCTCTCCACCAACCCTTCCTTTAAATCAAATCAACGCTTTTTTTAGTATGTTGATGTGTGTATATGTTGTTGCTAAGTAACAGGTGCTGTTTTTTTTTTTTTTTTCACTTGCCCTGCTTCACTGACCTTGTTGGTGAGGCCGGGTGATTTATTTTTTCTAAACACCAAATCTACCCTCTACCCTCCGTCCCTTTGTATCTCTATCTTTTCAACAAAGGTAGTGCTGTTATGTATGGCTGCTGGCCTTAATTCTTGCAATTTCTTGATTCATCATCAAGATTGATGTATTCTTGATATATATGATAAGATTTTTTTTATTTATTTTGAAATGACAAGCTCATCATTTGCAATTTTGAATTTTTTAAGGGGCTGCAACAGATTTGTGACGTGTCCGGAGTGTACCCTGCATTTTACATTAGACAAGCCTCTGATGCCATCTTCGCCCAAGGATAGAATAAGCTTTTCTAAAATGGATGGCTTCACGGATCAATTGACCACCATTTAATTTTCATCAAAATATGTTGGCTTGCACAATTTCATCAAATCCCATGACGGAATAGGAACAACATAGAAAAATTAAGAACAATGCAAGAGAGAGGGGAAGCTCAAATGAGCAATCAAAAACAATGTGTACTTTAGTTAAAATAATGGGATTAGCAAGTAGAAAAGAACTTCTACAGAGACGGTCAAAACAAGTGTGGAAAAGAAAAGAGAAGTTAGTACCAATACTCTTCTCTTGCGGTGTTGGATCCAGAGCTTGCCAGCCATCATATTTGCCATCTGTTGTCAAGTCTGGTCGTTTCATCCATCCCTCCACCCAAACATGGAAGTTCCTGGAAGTTAAGCATAACATTAACGTTATACTTTCTTTCAACCTTCCAAGTTTTGTATGGCAAGTTTTATCAACTTATCTTTGGTATTCGAGATTCACTAAAACATTTCTTATCTCTTAGCTCATACTTGGTAGATGGCATTGTTATGGCTCTTTATGATTCTATGGTGTTAACATGACATGAAGTCTTGATTAAAAATCTCAGTGTTTTAAATGTCCTCTAATTTTGTTTTATCATTCATAGCTGGAAGAAATGAGTCCTACAAACTGTTCATTATTTGGACTTAAATGTAATGTTGTATTTCCCCCATACTTACCAATATTAATGTGTTAATGTTAGAAATAATCCGACATGTATTGTCAAATGTTGACGAGAGCAACTTAATAAATGAATAGTTATTGTCATCATGAAACAAGAAGTTTGTCTATTAAAACTCTAGAAACGAACATCCAGGAACATTTGATAGAGGAGAAAAGCAAGGAAGATGTATTTTTTTCTCTCACCAAATGTCGTCGCTGCATTTTTTCCCAGTGACTCCTTTGTCAACGTGGTAAACGTCCACACTCAGATCGTCACCTTTGTCATGAGCAGACTCGAAGTTGGTGACCACTCGGCAGGGGATGCCCAACAGACGCATCACTGGAATAAAAAACATTTCATTGAACTGAATCAGTTTAATTTTATTTTCTAATTGTGGTTGAAGCGTGGTTGTAGGCATCTGTTATCATACATATTAAAATATGTAAATTTTTTGGTGTTAAAATGTTTTACTATCTCAGAAGATAAATTTTTCTACAAATGATACTAAAAAGTTCAAATGAGTAGCTGGAGTCTCAAATGTTACCTGAACACATCACACAAGCAAACACCCAACACTGGCCATACTTGACCGGTCGGCAGTTGGTGTCCATCCATTTCTTTAAGATGACATAACTTCCATTCCAGCTCATGGGGGGGACACCATCATTATATGGGGGGTCCCATTTTCCAGAGAGAACACCATAGTCATCGTGGCTGTTGATCTAGGAGGAGAAAAAAAAAAACAAATATGTATTCATTTTTTAGCAAAAGTGCAGGGAGGCTAAGATTTTCATTTCATTGAGTCATCAAAGTTTTTACAACCTTTTTTGCTCGAGAAACAATACATTTAAAAACTAAAAATATATATTTTCAAAAGCACTTAAAAAGTGTCTTTCAAGAATTGTCTTTTTAGTAGTTAAGTAAAAGAATGAGTGATAATGACTGAATGAATAATAGATGATTAATAGAAGAAATATTGCACATTAATGAATATTTCTGATAATATAAAATTTCATCCTATATATTTATAGTTAACAAGGAAGTATAATGTATTGCCATGTTGTCCTACCATAGCACTGACCACACGGCTAACGTAGATGGGGTTACAACGGGCAGAAACATCATCAGCAGCGTCTCGCAGGTGTTTGATGTTTTTATCCAGAATTTTCAAACAAATGTTCACCATGCCCTCTGAAAACTGGGGGAGAAATGGAAATATGAAAAATAAACTTTATATTGTAGGTATTGTTTATTTCTTCTTTACTTTTTTTAGAAATTGTATGAATATTTGAAGAATATAAACGCCATCCACCCCTCCCCAATGGGTTCAAAATGGTAAAATACAATAAAATATTACACTCATGTGGAAGTCATGAAGATTCAATAGAATATTGAATATTTTTATGTATTGTAATGTATCATATGATTCTTATTACATAATCTGTCATCACATCATTTGGCACTGTATTATACAAACTTATCGTTTTGCACTTTTGTACACATAATACTCTTAATGTGCTGTTTTTACAGTTTGACCTGCTTAACTGTACCTGGCCAAGGTCCCAGTACATTGGTTGAATGTACTCTGCAGTACCTGTGTAGACAATTCCTCTTTCATTCAGCACATATTCTTGTTTTTGTGCCTCATCAGAAATATACACCCAATCATCTACAAAAAAAGTTAGATAAATTACATGTAAGGGAATTTACCACCAAAACATTAGGAATTTTGTAAGTAATGCACGTGGATAAAGAGCATGGGAAACATACCAGAGCACCAAGGGTTGAAGAGCACCACTACCTCTTTCTGCACATTCTTTTCCCCTTTGTGCTGGACAGACAGCGTGTACCGCCCTATAGGGGCATCAGCTGGGGGTGTGATGAGCACATGGAGGTGGACTGACTTTGGATCCGAATTCCCGTGAAGTTCAGCCCGCCATATTGCTTTGGCAGCCGCTAAACGCCAAACAGTGTTAGGGAAACCAAAGAGAGACTTTGTCCCTCGTTCCTCTGATGGATGTTCGCCTGCAGAGAGGAGTCACAAGAGATCAGAAGAAAATACTTTTTATTTACAGTTCTTTACATATCTGATTGATTATTCTTATGCTTGAGACAAATAGATTCTTAACCAATTCCTCTCTTATCTTAAGTTCACTTGTAAGTGGAACTGCAGATCAGACTCATTTAGTGAAAGAATTTCAAACAAAAGATTCAGACAAAAAAATTCAGACCTGTCACTGTAGTGAAGGTAAAAGAATGGGAATTGGGGTTAAAAGGTTGCCGCAGCTGAAGAGTCAAATGGAAGGATTGGCCTCTTCTGACAATCAGTTGATCGTGGGAGATTTTATTTGTGCGATGGTATTCGTTATTAGTTGCGCTGTGGAGATCCACTCCAACAAGAACTTAAACATAGAAGAAGAAAAACATGTAAAGAAATGCTTTTTTGTGTTTATATACAATTGAAATGGTGATTAATAATCTACATGACTGAATAGAAATTTTCACTGTAATAAACGAACATTCTGAATGAAAATGCAACTGCTAAGAAAATACATTTAGGTGTTGTTCTTTTTTTATATCATGCAAGAGCATCCTCATTTTACTGTCCAAGAAAATACACACACATATATATATATATATATATATATATGTAAATATATATATATATATATATACATAAATTACATGAGTAATAATAATAATAATAATAACAATTTTATTTGTAACGCACTTTATATCTCCAGTGGAGATCACAAAGTGCTACAATGACCAAAAGGAACAACAAACAGCAAAATTAAATAAAACCACAACACAAAAAAACAACATTAAAAACTTTGCTGAAAAGCCTTTAGAAATAAAAATGTCTTCAGTCTTTCCTTAAAAGCCTCAACGCTCTGTGGAGCCCTCAAGCTCTCGGGAAGAGCGTTCCAGAGCCGTGGAGCAGCTGCTTGGAAGGCCCTGTCCCCCATAGTGGAGAGTTTGGTCCATGGTTGGTGCAGGCAGTAGGAGGAGGAGGAGGAGCGCAGGCCATATGTTATCAGGCCATACCACCACAAGACAGAAAAGCAGAATAGGAGAACCTTTGTCACAGTGGATATGCACAAACACTGGCGGGCTACTGAATAACATTGGTTTGCATAAAAAATTAAGCAAAAGAGAAAAAAGAAGAAATGGAAAAAGAAAACTTTGAAAACCTGTAGGTGAGTGGAAATGTCATGAAAGAGGAGAACAGGTTGGAAATTCCCTATTCTAGAAAATCAGAAGATAACATCTTGTTCACACCAGCCAGTCAGAACTTAAATGATCGACAGCTGTTTCAAATAATTTCTGAATAACTCTGTGGGTATGCTTACACATACACCCACATTGTGTATAAAAACATATAAATATACATCAATACATGCATACAGTATGCATGTACAGTAAGTACAATATTTTTGTACTGTTCAAAATTCTTTGGAAATTAGCAGAGCTCTTACAGATTTCTGAAATTCTTAAGCATTTGTAAAAGTCAGGAATAATTTTCTCCGTAAATTACAACTCACAAAACTTGCAGGCATTGTGGCCCTGCTTAGTCTGCATGAAAATACAATGACAAAAAAACGTCTATCCTACCAGATTGTCACTGTCACTTACCGCCACTGTCTGGCATTTTAGCTTGAGCTTTGAGGATAAAAACAGAGAGGTACACTGCAGTTTGCGAGGAGAGGTTCACTGGCTGGTAGCTCTGATAAGTTAGCTTATAAGCACATGTAAACCCTCCCTTACATTGTCTCTGAGGGTGTGTTACATCAGCTCCAAATTCTTTGGAAGTTACTTTTCGGTCACACCTTTGATATGAAAATAAATTGTGTTTATTTTATGACAGCAATCACATAGTCTTATCTAAACAATATTTGACATTTTAGCAAGCATGGTTGAACCTCATATACAGGCGTATGTAATGTTTTTTTTATTATTATTAATTGGTCCCTATTGATTCTTTGTTACAATCACAACACAAATCTTTTTTCCAAGTCAGTAAACACATACACGTATATGAGGTGAGAAAGTAGATGAAATAAAACAACCAAGAGGAGACCAAAATAACATGTAAATTATTGTTTTTATATTTTTTGTGTGTGTGTTTGTGTGTCTGTGTCTTTGTGTGATAATGGACAAATATGAATATGTTTGTGTGCCAAACAGTGGCTTAAAAATTGTTGACGCTTTCTTCCTAATTTAAAAGAGCACGAATGCCCATGTAACTATCTAAAAAGTGGACCATCCACAAATAGATGAATTGAAAATACTTGATTAATCCCCAAAAGGAAATTTGAGTGCTGCAGTGCAAACGGAAACACCAGAAGAAGAAGAACCTGTGACTACCTTCAAATTGGTAGATACAAACTAGATGATGAAAGGTTAAAGAGTCTCATAGAGGACGGCAGAAATTATTTTCTGTACTGTTCCTTTGAACGACAGGGTTGCAGGAGACTGTTCTTAGGATAGTCCACAGATTAATGGAGGTGGAGGGACGATTTCAACATGATTGACAGCAGTTTTGTCATCATTCTGGCCCACACCACCTCTTCTACCCAGGTGAGGGGTGATCCAACCACAGATCCAGCTGGACTGGTTGAACATGAGAAACGCTTTTTTTTATTTTACTTTATTTCTATTTCACGCACTAAACTCATCCCTCTATGGGGACATTTCTGTGGGAGAAATGGGGAATAGGGGAGCTAGGTGTCTTCCCCAAGGACAACTAGACCTGAGCTCAGTGGAATTTGAACTGGTTTCTCCCAATCGAACGGGGGCCACTCTACCAATGAGCTATAACCTCCAATGGGACATATACGGTATTAATGGCATAAGAAGTTAAAGACTAATGAATTAAAGTTGAGTAGAGATATGAAAATGTTGGGGTCATTTTAGAAACCTTCATCTTCAAACAGAACCTTTATACAAATTTATTTGACATACTGTAATAGGCTCTGCAAACACTTTCACAATTAGTGTGAATGGGAATAATGTGCACTCCACTATTTGAGCAAAACCTTACAGGCAGTCACTCCATGACTCTGTAATATAATTCCAAAGACCGTGAGGAGGACGTGTATACATTTTTTCTCCAGAATGCATTTTCCTAATGATTTAGTTTTTTTGCAATTAAATGTAATTTTGTTGTACTTATCCTTTTATTTCTGTAGCACTTTGGGGTTTTTTTTCTAAAATGTTGAGTGCATTATAAATTAAATGTATTATTTTTGATAGAGTGACTGTATAGAAAGTAAACTGAGGAGTGTTTTTTTTTTTTCTCATGCAGACATAACCAAATCCCAAACAAAACCAGAAGACACAAATTTTGATAAAATTGTTGAAAAGTGTATAATTGCAGTTATATTTACTATATGTTATTGTTCTTTACTTTTTTGGCTTTACATATAAGGTCATATTCAATTTTTTTATTTCCTACATAACTTTATTTTTAACCTGTCAATAACTCATATTCAGTCCGGTAATCTCATCTTTTCTGCTTATTTCAATAGGATAACATCCTGAAATGTGGCTGGATCATCACAAACATTTATCGTTCTTCCAGAAAACATTCTTTTTCATTTTATGAAGTCTAAAATGATGACCAAGTGATTCTAAATAATTCCGCCGACCTCTATAAAACTTATAAGATCAGCTTGGAGAAAATCACAAAATATGATTCTCTCACCACCATGCTTTTGAACTGTGGAGTTTGATAATGGCAGGGTTCTGTATTTATTTCTGTACTTTTATAAGAGAAACCAGGGTCTCATTGGATTAAAGCATCACAAATCACACTTCCTTCCTCCATACTTTAAAGGTCTAAGTATGGTAAGATGACGTCAGAAAATAATTATTAATCCAGATATTGGATATCCGGTCCGCGGGCGAACGCTCTAACCACGCGGCCACCGTCTCCACCCTTAACAACTACATTCACATTTTCAGTCATTCATACATCATTCATCTTCTTAACCGTCTATCCCTGACAGGGTTTCTGGGGATGCCGAAGCCCATCGCGGCTGATACGAGGGGCAGGATGTACCCCAAACAGGTCGCCAGTCGTTTGTTGGGCCACACAAATACAACCATCCACACACACTCATTCGTAGGGGCAATTTTGTAGTGGCCAATCAACTTAACATGCATGTGTTTGGAGGGTGGGAGGAAACCGGAGTACCTGAAAGAAACCCACAAATACACAGGGAGAACCTGCAAACTCCACACACAAACGCCAGTGTTCCAAGCCTCGTCCCCACCTGGAACTCGAACCCCTGGCCGTCTTGCTATGAGGCCATTACGCTAACCACTGCGCTACCGTGCCATCCACTTCTACACTATTCAGGCTAATTTACCTATGTCTAATCTTAGGAAAATTTAAGGGAGAGACTTAAATTCCAGAATCTATCAGTGAAAAGAGGTCAAATTGACCTGTTTTTTGTGCACACATACTGTATCATTACGGTCAGGCTCTGGTTGATGCAGTTTATTCCAACTAAAACGAACTTTTAATAAATACTTATTGACAGTAATACTTTTGGAGAAAGTTGTGGGGTTGTTGAACTTTCTTTATTGAGACAAATTAGAAAATTTATCAAACAAATACACTCACAGTTCCCATTTATTCCTCAGTCAGAAGAAAAGAAATGCTATAAGAAATGCCTCCTATGCCAAAAATTTAGCTCTCCTGTTTCATGAGATCTCTGGCTTGCTTCAGGTTTGCTTAACAGCTCTGTCCGAGAACTGAAGGTCAGTTCCGACTTTCCACAAAGATGACTAAACCTGGAGAGCAAAAAAGGGAAAAAAAAATCTGATCAAATGTACAATATAAGGGCCTGGAATCACAAACGAAAGATTGGTAGATTGTTAATGACACATTTTTGTACAGTGTTATCTATTAATTTTGAGGAGAAAGTCGCAGCTGGAATATTTTACATGAAGATAGGAACAGATTCTTCAACAAAAAAAATCCCAACTTTCACAAAAAGTGTTTTTTTTTCCACAACTGTATACAGTATGGTCTACAAGTTTATATATAATTTAATTTAATGAATTACTCTATTCATCCCTCACCGGGGAAAATTGTGTGCTGCACTCCTTACACCGCAGCAGGCTGCCCTTCGACGGCGCCAATGGTGGGAAAAGCGGGGATTAGGTGTCTTCTCCAAGGACCCTAGACGGTGGTCTCAATATAGACACACTAACTAGAAATTCAACAGCAAACAATGACTCTGCAAAGGAAATGTTTATAGTTCACCTCCAGTATCACAATGACCCATTGTCTTCTGATGTAGTAACCAAAAATGATGATTGACACTATGTCAAGCATTTGTGAAAACATCTTATTTGGTTATTTCCAGAACTTTTACACCTAAAAAGACAGGAACAACACAACAGCACTTTATTTCATATATTAAGATAGAACACAATCAGCTGTTCGGTTAAACCAGTGCTTCTCAATTATCTCCTGTTGCATTCCCCCTAGGAAGAAGAAAATATTTGACACCCCCAAACCCTCCCCCCCACTTTCCACCGTGACTATAATGAGTATCATTTGTCTATAAAATTGTTCTAAGTACACCTCTGCATAACATTGTATCCTCATTAACATTAAAGAAAGCAAAAAAGAAAAAGCAACAAAGAACAGCTTTATTAACATTGTTTTTAGTCTGTAACAGAAAAGATTTAAAGCAGGGGTCCGCAACCTTTTCTGCGCCATTGACCGGTTTTGTGTCTGACAATATTTTCACGGACCGGTTTAAAAGTGAAGAGAGCAGCCTGAAAAAAATGGCTTTTTAAAATCAATAATAATAAACTTGTGAAGTAATAATAATAAACTCGTGAAGACAAAGTGGAATACCACTTTGTCTTCACGAGAAAATTTATTAACAGCGTCTTTATACCGTGGAAACATTCTCTCTGCTCGAACGTACTCTTGTTGCCATGGTCATGGTAAATATGTACCTTCAAAATAAAAGATATCACAAAAACAAAGTGAATAAAAGTAACAGTTCTGTGTGGCCAGGTACCACATGACCCGCGGCCCGGTACCAGTCCGCGGCTCGGTGGTTGGGGACCACTGATTTAAAGTGCATCAATTAACTTGAAATAAATATAAAAAAAATTCTTCTTTAAACTATAAACATTTTTGACTAATTGAACCATTTGATACTGAATAATAAATTAAATGAAATCAATAAATTTAAATTGATCAGCAACATTACGTCAGGAGCACAATATATAAAACACTTTAATCTCTTTTTAATCTTTGATCCCACAAATGAACGAAATAATTTGTGCTTTTTTTTTCATGAAAATAGGGAAGTCAGATTTAGTGGATACAATGAACACGTTGTGCAGTGGACAGCTTTTAAAAGCGGGGTTTGAAGCATGATCCTACAACTCTCAGCTCCTTCTCAATGTTTAGCTGGGACCTGTACTTGGTCTTCTAGTACGGCAAAAAAAAAAAAAAAAAAAAAACATATTCCACAAGTCAGTGGTGGATGAAGTACTCACTTTTTGTACTTAAGTAAAAGTACAGATAATTAGGCAAAAAAATACTTAAGTAAAAGTACCAATAAAAAAATCTACTTAAGTAAAAGTACAAAAGTAATTGGTGTAAATTTTACTTTTTAAGTAAAAAGTAAAAGTATTCGACCATAATTCAAATGTTATTTTTTGTGCTGTAGGGTCACAAAAAAATACTCTGCAGGGGCGTGACCCCTCCTCCGCTCTCCCGCCTCTTTTGGTCCGCAAAAAAAGAAGAAAGGAAAGGGGACAAGTCAAGCTATCCCCTTGCAGGGCCAGCAAATGGTCCACCAAAATGCAGGAAAATGATACTTATTTTTTAAAATGTTCTGGGGGGGCGCGGAGGCACCCAGTCAACCTATATTGGCTTTGTCAATGACCTCACGTCCCCGCTCCCCACCCCAGCTTCAAAAAATCCTAGAACCGCCCCTGCTCTTGGTGCTGAACGAATGCGGAAAATGTTTACTCTCGACTCTGATTGAGCCTCGATTCATTACTTCTTCTCCCGATCAACTGCTCCTTTTGATTTTGGCGATGCGGCTTCAAGATGTGCTAAAAAAAACTTTATATTTTTTTTAATTCCTAAACGAAAATGTAACAAAAAATGTAAAACACACTTTTAAAAAGTAGCGAAGTAAAAGTACAGATATTTGCTCATAAAATGTAGTGAAGTAAAAGTAAAAGTACCGGTCTCAAATTTTACTTAAGTAAAGTACAGATACACAATTTTTTTACTTAAGTACAGTAACGAAGTATATTTACTTCGTTACGTTCCACCACTGCCACAAGGTCACCAACCCCCGACACCCGGCATCACGCCGGGTGCGGGTGCGCCCCACTATTTGAAAAGCACTGGATTAAACCAATGAGACCAACACTAAACAGCGATGTGATCACAACTGAGAATACACCATCAAAAAGACAGAGATTTGATCCATAGCTTTAATTTTTCATTCCTGCAGTTCATATTGACATGTATATGTACAATTAATGTGTCATGTACGTATATCCTCAGAACTTTTTTCTCTAATCAATAACAGTGCAATAATTTGTCTTACATTGTTTTCTACTTTGCTGTAATCCATGCGAGGGTAGAGACAAAGAGCCAGATCATCAATCGTGAGATGGCAAAAATCACAGATAAAGATGCATCTTAGAGAAAGTGACCTTATTCGTACTGCCTGTATACAGTATACGATTGTAGTGTCTGAAAATATAGATTATTTTAGATGAACATTTCATTCACCGAGACATCTGCTTTAGAGTTCAAATTAAGGTTACCAGACTTGGTGGAACCAAAAGCTAAAATTAATATCTGCATTTGTTTGCGAGACATGTCAAAAGATCAACTGGTAACCTTTAGGATGACCATCAGGATGACTGATTGAAAACAGATGGTAGAAAAAGGGATCTCTTTGTGCCTAAAATTGGTAAAATATGATAAAGAAGAATGGGCAACTTCCCGTCAGAGCCCTTTAAAAGACCACCTCACAATCTGTCGGTGTGGCATTTTCGTCTGGCCTCCATCCAATTTGTTACCATGATTTTTCTGTAATAAACCTTTTTTCATATAACCAAATTCCTTGCAAGAAGTCTTTTTTCAACTTTGATGGGGACCCGGCAGCCAAAATCTACTTCACGATCATCTACCTTGGACTTATTTTCCAACTGATGTAATCCAGATCATGAAGTTGAGCGACATTCTGTGGAACACTGAAGACGCCGTTGGCTCTGACAGCTGACGTCAGCTTTTTGGGACAAGCTTTTTAGTAGAAGCATTAAATACTGTAAAAGTTGATATCTAATCATCACTGTTGATTATTTAATTGGCACAAGTTCTCCTGGTTTTTGTAATGGACAATATTTGGAGTAATATTATGCGTAGACTTTATTCAGTGCAAAATAGTCAAGCTGACAAAATGTACTGCACAATTAAATGATATCCTATTTTATTTATGGTAGCCATATCACACAATTTCCCAGTTATGGTTTGCGTTCTTTCTTTGGGTTTGTTGTGTCACACACTCTTTTTCTTTGTTTTGATCTGCTCTTTTTATATGTTTTGGGTTTGCTGTTTTCTTTGGTTTGTTTTCTATTGGTTTGGGTTTGTTGTGTATCATTCCTTTTTCTTGTTTTGGTTTGCTTTTTATTTATGGTTCGAGTTGGCTCACCCCATTTCTTTGGTTTGTTATCTATCTTTGGCTTGGCTTTGTTATGAATTGGTTGCTTAGGTGTGGTCTACTAGTGTGTCTAATTAGCAGAAGCGACACCCTTTTTAAACAGATGCACTCATTGTTTTTCTCTCTGATTTCCTTCAACCTGTTTAGGTAACAGCACTCTAGGTGTGAAATCTTTTTTAAAATATGGTTCATTTTAGATTTTATTAAACTCTCAGATTTCATTTAAACTTTTTCAGGTGTGTTTGGAGGAGAACCTGTTGGCGTTGGCTGGTAGAAGGAGGTTTTATCACAGCCCAAAGTGGAAACTCAGCAGAGATCTGAAGTTGGGCTTAGTCTGCCGCAACGCTCTGCAACCCACACTGTGAGCTAAGAAAACAGACCATACCTTCCCTTTATCTCCTCCTTCCACCTGACTAATACTACATAGCAATTAATTTTTTACTTTTTTACTACTCGTTTTTTAATTTAGTGGTCAGGTGTGCTGTAGGTGAGAAAGAGGAGTTCAGAGTGGGAGTGGGACTTCACCAGGGATCTGCTCTGAGTCCTTTGATGTTTGCTATGGAGATGGACCGGCTGACAGACGAGGTTAGACAGGTATTCCCATGGACAATGAGCTGGAGAGATGAAGGTTTGCACTACAAAGAAGAGGAATGAAGATTAGTCGGAGTAACACAGAGTACGTGTGTGTGAATGAGAGGGATCCAAATGGAAAAGTGAGGTTACAGGGAGAAGAGATGAAAAAAAGTGGGAGGTTTTAAGAACTTAGGATCAACAGTCCAGAGCAATGGAGAGTGTGGAAAAGAGGTGAAGAAGCATGTGCATGCAGGCTGGAATTGGTGGAGGAACATATCAGGTGTGATGTGTGATGGAAGAGTTTCAGCTAAAATTAAAGGAAAAGTGTACAAAACCGTGGAGAGTCCGGCTATGCTGTTTGATCTAGAGACAGTGGCACTGAGGAAAAGACAGGAAAAGAGATGGAGGTAGCAGAAATGAATTGAAGCTGAGGATCTCTCTGGGAGTGACCAGAATAGACAGGATTAGAAATGTGTATATTAAAGGAACAGCACATGTTAGAGGTTTTGGAGATAAATTCAGAGAGGCCAGACTGAGATGGTTTGGACATGTGCAGAGGAGAGATAGAGAGTACATAGAGAGTACACCGAAAGAAGGATGTTGGGTTTTAAACCACAAGGAAAGAGGCCTTCAGGAAGACCAAAGAAGAGGTTCGTGGATACTGTGAAGGAAGACATGAAGATAGATAGCGTGACCAAAAAATATGAAGCGGATAGAGTTACATGGAAGAGCTGTGGCGACCCCTGAAGGGAAATGCCGAAACAAGAAGAAGAGTTTTTCGAATTTACCCTAATGAATTCTTCTCTGGTTCTAGTCACTCAAAGTTGCGAGATTCACATGTCTTGATGACCATCGCATCCCTGTCCTGTCATTATCATCGCCAGTCTAACATGCATCGGCAATGCTTCGACTATTTGCCAAATCACCAGTATCAACTTTACAGAAATTTTCATGAAACACCACAACTTTCTGCAGTCTATATAATGTATTTTATGTGTGTGTGTGTGTGTGTGTGTGTGTGTGTGTGTGTGTGTGTGTGTGTGTGTGTGTGTGTGTGTGTGTGTGTGTGTGTGTGTGAGAAAACTACTACTGCTGATCGCACAAAAAAAGCACATTGAAAAATAGGCGGGAGAGTTAGGTATGTGCTCTGCTTCCACTCAAGGAGGCGCAAGTCCTTTCTTTCTTTTAGCGAGGAAGAACCTGTCAGTTCTTCCATTGCCAAAATTTCTATTGAGACAGAGAAACTTAAACTAAGAAAAAATAAAGATGACTTCTACAATTTAGTCATAAAAGTTTTTGTACAGTAATATTGGCAGTTGGATTTAATTTATATAAAAAAAAGCAAGGACAGAACTGGTTCTGTTTGGGTTTTTTTTTTTAATAAAATAGGGGGAAATACTATAAATATATGTTTGGCCTTGAAGAATTTTTTTCTGATAAGTTTAAGAGGCAAACTTTATTAAAACACCAGAATATAACATTTGAAAAATAACAATTTTTTTTTACTGTTGGTCATAATGAAATCTTGTACTTTAATTTGCTTACAGCATACTTTATATGAATTTCTGGTTATTTTAGCCATAGCTATTAAAGAAACAAATCTGTTCCAGCTTACGGTATATGTTTGTGACTGTAATTCAAAGAGGAATGCTGATTAGATATGAAGCATTATCAGTAGTTGGATACAGAGGTGAGATTGGGCCTAAAAAATTCAGCCCGACCCGAGCCCGCGGACATTAAAACCCGACCCGAGCCCGACCAATCAACTTGATTTGCGAGCCCGAGCCCGAAACAAGCCCGAAATGTCATATTTTATTTGTAAGGACTCGGGAGCAGGAGGGTAATTTATAAAATGGAACATTTTCAAGAACACGTTTTTTAATTTTAAAAAATCCCACTATAGGACCCATGACGCGCTTGTCTGTGATGGCCTGCTTAGCGCGAAGAAGAGGGATGGTCTTTGAAACAAATAATAAAAATAGATCTTTGACGATCATCACTTTTGCGAGTTCAGCTGTTTAAATGCCAGCTCAGCGTCGAGGTGCCAGTCTTTTGGGTGTTGTATGAAAGCAAAGCACCACATTGACTACATTCAGCGAAGCCAACGCAAGTTTCTGTAGCATTTTGAACAATCAATTTGAAGCTTATTCACACCTCACTCTTACTGGTGGGTGTTTGTCTTTTCAGTTCTCCTGCCTTTAGTTTATCCTTATCTTAATAACAATAATAAAAATTTTATTTGTAACACACTTTATATCTCCAGTGGAGATCTCAAAGTGCTACAATGACCAAAAGCAACAACAAACAGCAAAATTAAATAAATAACTAAAATAAATAAATTAAATTAAATAAATTAAATAAATAACTTCTTAATCCTTCATATTGGGGATGCAAGTTCAAAATAAATACAGACGTGCGCAGGGGAATATTATCAAATTAATATTATCAAATTAAGAATTCATCTGCACTGAAGCTGAAAGAAGAAACGATCAAAGTTTCAAACTATCTTTTCTACCCAACCCCTACTCAGAGGAACAACAAATAAGGTCTGTTGAGACATCCCATTTTTGTCAACGAAACAAACATTGCACCAAGTCTAACAACCACAATTTCAAAACAGACAGGGAAAAGTGGTGCTAATCCAGAAAATTAATCCCCGATCCATGACAAGCCTCATTCCTTGAGTAAGTGCGGAGGTTTTTTAAGATAACTCTTGATGAACGTGAAAAAACTTCTCAAAGAGCACATGGTCTGTTACCGATGCTGTGTTTCCACAAGTCATATTGCAAAAACTGTCAAGCTCCAATCAAATGTTTGGAATGTGCAAGTGCATAGCACTTAAATAAGTGCTATGCATAGCACTTATTAAGTGCATAGCACTTAATATAAAACTGCATAAACAAATGGACGAACTCAACAATGAACCATTCGCCCAACAACTTAATCTCGGCTGGGTGATAGTTGGAGATGTCCCTGTCATTGGCATGCAGAGACCACCTATAGAGAACAGTTTGAAGACATGCATATCTGACAACGGATGGCCAACTACATTTCCAGAGATGATGAAAGCCATTGGTATTCCCAGTGGAGGTCATCACTCCTGGAGGATCCGCCAACCCAGATTTTTTCTCACGCGAGGCTCTGCTGCAGGAGACTCATCAGGTGGAAGTAAAGAGACAGAAGTAAGAATCCAAACTAGATAAACAGCTGGCGTTTAAAAAAAAAGAAAAAAAGACACAACTAGAGAGGAGCTGGTGCGCCACGAGCAGGAGGAAGGTCTCGTACATGAAAAAAATGATGAGTGGTGGGTCATAACGCGTTACATTTACTCCATTACATTTACTTGAGTAACTTTCTTAATAAAATATACTTCTATGAGTATTTTTAATAGTTTGTACTTTTACTTGAGTAAATTTATAAATAAATACCACTACTCTCATTCTCTTATTTTGGGCAAAAGTTGACCCGTTACTTTACTGGCTTTTAATACGTTTTTCAGCACAGTAAGTTTTTTTTTTTAAAGAGCGTTTCCTGCTATGGATGAATGTAGGCAACGTTCCTCCTGTCAAATGTAGTGAAAACGGTCATATGACTCCATCTGATCTATCAGACGTACCCATGCCCGGTCTTGCAAGACAACAAGACAAGACAGCAAGACAACTTTTTTTAAAAAAAGTTATTTTGTAAAACAAGTTACGTCCAGAGCAGGTGAAAATGGCGCAAATGGAGGCAGCAAACGTCTCTCTACCCTCGTTTTGAAAGCTTGTTTAGTTTGTGCTAAACACAAAAACAGCTATGTGATGCATTGTCTGCAGTGCGCTCCAAAGCAAACGGACATTTCTGTTTACAAAAAACTCCACATCCAACCTGAGAAAACATGTTACAGTAAGTTAAATCTAATACAGTCATTACTAATGTCTCATTAGCCTACAAAAATAAGAGTAATTTGTCAGTGTTTTGGTGGCCCATTTGCTGGCCCTGCAAGGGGCTAGCTTGACTATCACCTGTCTTCTTTTTTTTTGTGGATCAAAAGAGGGAGCGACCCCACGCGCCGCCTCCTGGATCCGCCCCTGGTTGGGCCACTGACCACATTAACAGTAAAACAATGCAAGCATCACTAATGTTTTGTTTAACTTTATTTTGAAAATACAAATTTGTTGTATTGTTTATAGTGTTATGTGTAAAACCATAAAATGTTACTTTTAAAGTTACTCAGTGCTTGAGTAGTTTTTTTCAACGCATACTTTTCACTCTTAATTAAGTCAATTTTTTTAGGTCTATTTATTACAATTACTTGAGTAAAAATGTTTTGAAATAACTGTACTCTTGAGTAAATTTTTTGACTACTCTACCCACCTCTGACAAGTAGTAAAAAAATAAAAATGAATTGCCATGTACTTGTAATATCGGTCAGGTGGAGGGAGGAGGTAGAGGGAGGGTATGGTCTGTTTCATTGACACACAGAGATGGTGGCAGAGCCATGTGGGAGAGTAAGCCCAACTTCAGATCTCTGCTGAGTTTCCAGTTTGGGCTGTGACAAAACCTCTTTCTACCAGGCAACGCCAACAGGTTCTCCTCCAAACACACCTGAAAAAGTTGAAAGGAAATCTGAGAGTTTAATAAAATCTCAAATTAACCATATTTTATAAAGATCAATTAGACAATCAAGAAATCAGAAAGAAAAACACTGTGTGCATCTGTTTAAAAAGGGTGTTGCTTCTGCTAATTAGACACACTAGTAGACCACACCCAAGCAACCAATCCATAACAAACTCAAGCCAAAGTTAAATAACAAACCAAAAAAAAAGGGATGAGCCAACTCGAACCATAAATATAAAGCAAACCAAAACATGGAAAAGGAATGTGTGACACAACAAACCCAAACCAAAGACAGAAAACATACCAAAGAAAAGGGGTGTTTTAACAGCCAACCCCAACCAAAGACAGAAAACATACCAAAGAAAAGGGATGTTTTAACAGCAAACCTGAAACATATAAAGAGAGCAAATGAAAACAAGAAAAAGGAGTGTGTGACGCAGCAAACCCAAACCAAAGACAAAAAACAAACTTAAGAAAAGCGATGTTTTAACAGCAAACCCAAAACATATAAAGAGAACAAATCAAAACAAGAAAAAGGAGTGTGTGACACAACAAACCCAAACCAAAGACAGAAAACAAACCAAGGAAAAGGAGTGTTTTAACAGCCAACCCAAACCAAAGACAGAAAAATAACCAAAGAAAATGAGTGTTTTAACAGCAAATCCAAAACATATAAAGAGAGCAAATCAAAACAAGAAAAAGGAGTGTGTGACACAACAAACCCAAAGAGAGAATACAAACCAAAACAGAAAAAACGTGCAATGTGGCTGCCATAAATTAGGATATTATTTAATTGTGCAGTACATTTTTTAGTTTGTCTAATTTTTCTCTGAAAAAATATCTACGCCAGTGGCGGCTGGTGACGTGTGGCGCAGGGACACCGCCCCCTCTGTCCTGATCACCAAAACTAACAATAAAAAATATCTAAACAATAATATGTTTGTAAGTATGTAAAACTGTCTTGTGTGAAGATTATATGCATTTTAATAACGTTTTACACTGTTTTATTTTATTTTATTACTTATTTCATTTTCTTACTCATTTCATTTCTACTTCCGACGAAAACTGGAAGAAGGGCGCATCACAGAAACGCCCCGCAAGGAAAACGTATGAGTGTGTACGGGGTTTCCGGTATTTCTGAAAAAAACGTGACGTCAGCTCTGAATTTCATTCTATTCATCTGTATTGCAAACCATAACCACGTCCGTGGGGCGCAGGCCGGATGCGCCCAAAACACAGTGATAGGTTGTTCTCTCTGTCAGTCTGTTACATGAACCATTTAGCTATGAACTGCCAGTGACGTGCGGGCAGAGGAGGAAGTGCTTCCACTATCATCATGGCGGAAAAAAACAAAAACAAAGGTGTAATATCTTTCACTATTATTTGTTAAAAATCCATAGAGAATCCACAGCAAGTGAAAAAATAAAGATGACTTCTATAACTTAATCATAAAACTTTTCAGCGGATGGACTTCAGTAAAAGTAAGGACACAACTGAGTCAGCCAGTCAGTCATCTTCTTATCCGTCTATCCCCTTTGGAGTTGCGGGGGGTGCCAGAGCCCATCCCGGCCAATTTAAGGCGAAGGGCCGAGTACACCCCGAAGAGGTCGCCAGTCTGTCGCGCAGCCACACACATACAACCATCCACACACACACTCATTCCTAGTGGCAATTTAGCACCGGCCAATCAACCTAGCATGCATGTCTTTGGAGGGTGGGAGGAAACCGGAGTACCTGGAGAAAACCCACACAAACACGGGGAGAATATGCAAACTCCACACAGAAAGGACAGTGTTCCACGCCTCGTCCCCACCAGGGACTCGAACCCACAACCTTCTAGCTGTGAGGCCACTGTGCTACCCACTGACAAAAACTGATTCTGTTTTCTTAAAAAAAAAAAAAAAAAAGGAAAAAATTACATAAATTCATGTTTGTCCTTGAAGATTTTTGCTTTTTAAAAAAAAATCATTTTAAAAAGCAAACTTTATTAAAATTTATTTAAAGACCAGGATTTAAAATTAGAAAAATAACAGATGGTTTACTGTTGGTCAAAATGAAACCTCTGTATTTTAATTTGTTTATATTATTGGTGAATTTCTTAAAACTCTATCCATAGCTATAAAAGGGACAGATCAAATCCTGTGTTTATGTTTGTGAATGTGACTGAAAGAGGAGTGCTGATTGGATATGAAGCATTATCAGTAGTTGGATGCTGTTGGATGAATGCTTAAATAAAATGTATTTTTCAGTTCTTACAGTTATAAATCTAACTCTTGTGCCTCCCCAGACATGAACCTCAATGCACGTCATGAGGGGCTTTAATCAGAAGGTACTTAAAAATTTTCGTAGCAGAAAGAAGGAAAGGCCAAATTTCTGTTCAAGTAGGGTGGATCATATACATGTGAAAATAAAACCTTTAAATATTCACGTACTGGCATGTGATATCTTTTATATAGAGGATATCTCAAAATATATATACATATTTTTTGTGTGTTTGAAAAATGTCCGTCCCGCCACCCCCAGTTTTTTTACCACCTGCCGCCACTGATCTACGCATATTGCTCTAAATATTGTCCATTTAAAAAAATCAGGAGAAGTTGTGCCAATTAAATAATCAATAGTGATGATTAGATATCAACTTTTATTTAATGCTTCTACTAAAAAGCTTGTCTCAAAAAGCTGACGTCAGCTGTCAGAGCCAATGGCGACTTCAGTGTTCCACAGAATGTCGCTCAACTTCATGATCTGGGTGACATCAGTTGAAAAACAAATCCCAGGTAGATGATCATATACTGTATACAGGCAGTACGAATAAGGCCACGTTCTCTAAAATGTATCTTTATCTGTGATATTTACCTTCTCACGGTTGATGATCTGGCTCTTTGTCTCTACCCTCGCATGGATTACAGCAAAGTAGAAAACAATGTAAGACAAATTATTGCACTGTTATTGATCAGAGAAAAAACTTCTGAGGATATACATGACACATTAATTGTACATATGTCAATATGAACTGCAGGAATGAAAGTTTGCAGCTCTTTGTGGAACAAATCCCTATCTTTTTGATGGCGTACTCTCAGTTGGGATCACATCGCTGTTTGGTGTTGGTCTCATTGGTTTAATCGTTTTGCTGATTGTGTTCTATCTTATATATGAAATAAAGTGCTGTTGTGTTGTTTCTGTCTTTTTAGGTGTAAAGTTGGCAAAACTTGTGAAGAAAGTTCTGGAAATAATCAAACAAGATGTTTTCACAAACGCTTGACAAAGAGGTGAACTATAAACTTTTCCTTTGCAGAGAGATTGTTTGCTGTTAACCCTATAAAGCCCACGTATCATATTTGATATGCAATTTTTTTTATTATTATTAATTATTTAATTAATTAATTATTAATTTATTGTTTTTATTATTACTATTTAATTATTTTTCCAAAAAAAATAGAATTTTTTTACATTTATTTCTTTGGGTGGGCTTTATAGGGTTAAATTTCTAGTTACTTGGAGTGTGTGTTTACATAAACTTGTAGACCATATACAGTTGTGAAAAAAAAAACACTTTTGTGAAAGTTGGGATTTTTTTTTGTTGAAGAATCTGTTCCAGTCTTCATGTAAAATAATCCAGCTGCGACTTTCTCCTCAAAATTAGTAGATAACACTGTACAAAAATGTGTCATTAACAATTTACCTATCTTTCGTTTGTGATTTCAGGCCCTTATATTGTACATTTGATCAGATTTTTTTTTTTTTTCCTTTTTTGTTCTCCAGGTTTTGTCGTCTTTGTGGAAAGTCGGAACTGACCTTCAGTTCTTGGACAGAGCTGTTGAGCAAACCAGAAGAAAGCCAGAGATCTCATTTTGAGCATTTCTTATAGAATTTCTTTTCTTCTGAATGATGAATAAATGGGAACTGTGCATGTGTTTGTTTGCTAAAATTTCTAATTTGTCTCAATAAAGAAAGTTCAACACCCCACAACTTTCTCCAAAAGTATTTCTGTCAATAATTATTCATTAAAAGCTCATTTTAGTTGGAATAAACTGCATCAACCAGAGCCTGACCATAATGATAAGTGTGCACAAAAAAACAGATCAATTTGACATCTTTTCACTGATAGATTCTGGAATTTAAGTCTTTGCCTTAAGTTTTCCCAAGATTAGACATAGGTAAATTAGCCTGACAAGTGTAGATGTGGATGGTACGGTGGCGCAGTGGTTAGCGTAGTGGCCTCATAGCAAGAAGGACAGGGGTTCGAGTTCCAGGTGGGGACGAGGCTTGGAACACTGGCGTTTGTGTGTGGAGTTTGCAGGTTCTCCCTGTGTATGTGTGGGTTTCTTTCGGGTACTCCAGTTTCCTCCCACCCTCCAAACACATGCATGTTAAGTTGATTGGCCACTACAAAATTACCCCTAGGAATGAATGAGTGTGCGTGTGTGAATGGTTGTATTTGTGTGGCCTAATGACAGACTGGCGACCTCTTCGGGATATATTCTCAGCTATTCTCAGCTATTCAACCGACTCGCGGATGAACCCCCGTCACCCAACTGCCACTCACCTTCCTCTGTCACACTAAGCTTGCTAGGACCACAGACCATCACCCCTTCCTCCATTCCACTTACCCACTCGTTCACCCCCAGTCTGACTGTGACCACCTACCAGGTGAAGAAACAGCTGGAGAAGCTAAACCAGCACAAAGCAGCCGGCCCGGATGGCATCAACCCTCGTACTCTGAGGACCTGTGCGCTCCAGCTATGTGGGGTTCTCCAGCACCTCTTCAACCTGAGCCTCAGGCTGGAGGACATCAGCCTGTCTTCTCTGGAAGACATCGAGCCTGGTCCCTGTACCCAAGAAACCATCGTCATCTCACCTCAAGGATTTCCGTTCATTTGCCCTCACATCTCATGTGATGAAAGTGCTGGAGAGGCTGGTGTTAGCTCACATGAGACCGCTGGTGAATTCCTCTCTGGACTCCCTGCAGTTTGCCCACCGGCCGTGCCTGGGAGTCGAGGATGCCGTCATCCATCTGCTGCAGCGAGCTCATTCACATCTGGATGGTGGTGGGTGCATGGTGAGAATCACCTTCTTTGATTTCTCTAGTGCCTTTAACACCATCCAGCCCTCATTACTGGGTGATAAGCTGCGGCTGATGGGTGCTGGTACGTCTATCGTCTCCTGTATCACTGATTACCTGACGGACAGGTCACAGTTCGTCCGGCTGGGCAAAGTCCTGTCTGATGTGGTTTTGAGTGGTGTAGGAGCCCCACAGGGCACTGTGCTCTCTCCATTCCTCTTCACATTGTACACCTCAGACTTTCAGCACAACTCGGAATCATGCCACCTACAGAAATTCTCTGATGACTCTGCAGTTCTACGGTGTATAAGTGGTGGACAGGAGGAGGTGTATAGGAGAGTGGTGGACGGATTTGTGGAGTGGGCGGGAGAGAATCACCTACTGCTCAATGTAGACAAGACCAGGGAGATGGTGATTGTCTTCCGGAAGAACAGATCTGCGTTGCTGCCCCTCTACATTCTGGGTAGGGATGTGGAGCTTGTGGAGGAATACAAATACCTGGGAGTGACCATCGACAGCAGACTGAACTGGAGGAGCAACAGCACTGCTGTGTACAAGAAGACCTGCAGCCGACTTTACTTCCTAAGGAAGCTGAGGTCCTTCAATGTGTGCTGCAAGATGCTGGAGACCTTCTGTCAGTCTGTGGTGGCCAGCACCTTGTTCTTCTCCATCATCTGTTGGGGGAGCAGCATTGCAGCCAGTGACGCCAAACAGACTTAATAAACTGATAAGAAAGGCTGGCTCTGTCATTGGCTGCCAACAGGACACACCCGAAGCAGTGGTGGAGAGGAGGTCACTGAATAAACTTTTATCCATCATGGACAACCCTGACCATCCTCTCTACCCACTTCTGGACAAGCAGCGGAGCTCCTTCTCCAAGAGGCTCAGACAGCTCCGCTCAAAAACCGCCCAGTACTGGAAAGCTTTTATTCCCAACACAATAACACTTTTTAATAACTCACAGAATAGCAGATAGTTCATGCTCATGTAATTTATCACTGTTTGTCACTTTATGCTTCTTATGTCACTTTTTTTTGTTTTGTCACATTATTCATTCTATTTTATTATTTTAATATTTTATTATTTTTTATTTTCCTTCTTGTATATATACTGTCTATTTCTTTCTTGTTGCTGCTGTAACGCACAAATTTCCCAAGTGTGGGATCAATAAAGTAAATCTAATCGAATATACTCTTCCCCTCGCTGTTAGGGATGAATATGAATGATGTACGAATGAATTTAGGTGTGAATGTACTGTAGTTGTTAAAAAATATACCAAAAATAAGTGTCATAGTGACTTTCAGTTCTAAATGGCTGCCAATATCTGGATTAATAATTATTTTCTGACGCCATATTAACATACTTAGACCTTTAAAGTATGGAGGAAAGAAGTGTGATTTGTGATGCTTTAATCCAATGAAACCCTGGTTTCTCTTATAAAAGTACAGAAATAAATACAGAACCCTGCCATTATCAAACTCCACAGTTCAAAAGCATGGTGGTGAGAGAATCATATTTTGTGATTTTCTCCAAGCTGATCTTATAAGTTTTATAGAGGTCGGCGGGATTATTTAGAATCACTTGGTCATCATTTTAGACTTCATAAAATGAAAAAGAATGTTTTCTGGAAGAACGATAAATGTTTGTGATGATCCAGCCACATTTCAGGATGTTACCTTATTGAAATAAGCAGAAAAGATGAGATTACCAGACTGCGTATGCACACACTGAATTATTGACAGATTAAAAATAAAGATATATAGGAAATAAAATTGAATATGACCTTGTATGTAAAGTCAAAATAAGTAAAGAACAATAACATATAAAGATAACTGCAATTCTACACTTTTCAACAATTTCATCAATATTTGTGTCTTCTGGTTTTCTTTGGGTTTTGGTAATGTTCGCTCAAAAAAAAAAAATCACTCCTCAAATTACTTTCCATACAGTCACATTATCAATAATAATACATTTAATTTATTATGCACTCAGCATTTTAGAAAAAAAATGATCAAAGTGCTACAGAAACAAAAGAATAAGTATAACAAAATTACTTTTAATCGCAAGAAAACTAAAACATTAATAAAATGCATTCTGGAGTAAAAATGTATAAAAGGTCTTTTTTAAAAAAAAAAAACTCAGAATGTCCTTTGGAATTACATTCTAGAGCCGTGGAGTGACTCCCCGTAAGGTTTTGCTCAAATAGTGGATTGCACATGTTTCACACTCATGGTGAAAATGTTTGCAGATCCTATTATGTCAAATAAATTCTTATAAAGGTTCTGTTTGATGATGAAAGTCTCTAAAATGACCCCAACTTTTTCATATCTCTACTGAACTTTTAATTCATTAGTCTTTAACTGCTTACATCATCCATACATTGTAGCATTGGAGGTGATAGCTCAGCGGTATCGACCCTCCCAATCCAAGGGCAAATCCGGCCTTTAATTGGGAATAACCAGTTCTAATCCTAATGAGCACAGGTCTAGGTGTCCTTGGGGAAGACACCTAACCCCTCCTCCCGTTCTCCCATCATTGGCGCCATTGTGGCTGCCTGATGTGGTGAAATGCAGCACAGATATTTCCCAATTAAGGGATGAGTATAGTGCGTAAAATGAAAGTAAAATAAAAAAAATAACCTTTAATAGAAATAAAGTAAATTAAAAAACATTTCTCATGTTCAACCAGTCCAGCTGGATCTGTGGTTGGATCACCCCTCACCTGGGTAGAAGCGGTTGTGTGGGCCAGAATGATGACAAAACTGCTGTCAATCATGTTGAAATCATCCCTCCACCTCCATTAATCTGTGGACTATCCTAAGAACAGTCTCCTGCAACCCCATCGCTCAAAGGAACAGTACAGAAAATAATTTCTTTAACCTTTCATCATCTAGTTTGTATCTACCAATTTGAAGGTAATTACATATAAGTTCTTCTTCTTCTGGTGTTTCTGTTTGCACTGCAACACAAAAATTCCTTTTGGGGATTAATCAAGTATTTCCAATTCAGTTATTTGTGGATGGTCCACTTTTTAGATATTTACATGGCCATTAGTACTCTTTTAAATTAGGAAGAAAGTGTGAACAATTTTTAAGCCACTGTTTGGCACACAAACATATTCATATTTGTCCATTGTTACACACAGACACAGACACAGACACACAAACAAGATAAAAACAATTATTTGCATGTTATTTTCGGTCTCATCTTGTTTGTTTTATTTCATCTGCTTTTCTCACCTCAGTTATTTGTTTACTGACTTGGGAAAAAGAACTCTTGTTATAATTGTGACAAAGAATCATTCAGACAAAAAAGAAAAAAACCTCATATACATATATGCCTACATATCTAAAACCAACTCATAATTATTGTTGAGATGAGTTTGAAACACTTTCACGCTGCTGTTTTTCCGTGTCGTTTATGACTGCTAAAAATATCACCTATTGTTTAGATAAGACTATTTGATTGCTGTCATAAAACTAACACAATTAACTTTTATATCAAAGGTGTGACCAAAAAGTAACTTCCAAAGAATTTGGAGCTGATGTAACACATCCATAGAGACAATTTAAGGGAGGTTTTACATGTGCATATAAGCCAACTTATCAGAGGTACCAGCCAGTGAACCTCTCCTCACAAACTGCAGTGTACCTCTCTGTTTTTACCCTCGAAGCTCAAGCTAAAATGCCAGGCAGTGGTGGTAAGTGACAGTGACAATCTGGTAGGATAGACATTTTATTTGCTCCTGTGAAACAAGATTTTTATCATTGTATTTTCATGCAGACTAAGCAGGGCCACAATGCCTGCAAGTTGTGTGAGTTGTAATTTAACAGAGAAAATTATTCTTGAATTTTAAGAATGTTTTACAATTTCAGAAATCTGCAAGAGTTCTGCTAATTTCCAAAAAATTTTGACTAGTGTAACCATACTGTACTTACTGTACATGCATACTGAAAGTATGTATTGATGTATATTTATATGTTTTTATACACATATGTGTGTATGTGTAAGGATATACAGTATGTGTGTATCTGTCTATTAATAAGGATAGAATTTACATCTATTCATATAGGTTTGTGGTCAGACGCATACAAAATTATTCAAAACTCAAAATGGTTCAAAACTGATACTGGAAATAAATAATTTTGGGACAGAAGGTTTGACTACCGGTTCTGAGTTATACAGAAATTATTTGAAACAGCTGACGATCATTTAAGTTCTGACTGGCTGGTGTGAATCAGATGTTATCTTCTGATTTTCTAAAATAGGGAATTTCCAACTTGTTCAACCGTGCTCCTCATCTCATGAAATTTTCACTCACCTACAGGCTTTCTAAGTTTTTTTTTTTTTTCATTTCTCCTTTTTTTCCCTTTTGCTTAATTTTTTATGCAAACCAATGTTACTCAATAGCCCGCCAGTGTTTGGGCATATCCACTGTGACAAAGTTTCTCCTTTTCTGTCTTGCGGCGGTATGGCCTGGTGACACACTCATCATGTCAGCTATGGTGACAAGTAGCACAGCACTTCTTGCGACCGTCTTTGTCACATGTACAGGTTGTTTTGAAACATCTGAGAAATGTAAACATGTTTCAAGAGTATGCATGATATAATTAATTATGTTAGACAGTAAAATGAGGATACTCTTGCATGATATAAAAAGAGAACAACACTTATATGTATTTTTTAGCAGTTGCTTTTTCATTCATTCAAAATGTTTTTTATTACAGTGAAAGTTTCTATTCAGTCATGTAGATTATTAATCACCATTTCAGAGAGGCCTGGGCTACCTGTTTGAGGCTGTTGCCCCAGTGACCCGACCCCGGATAAGCGGAAGTTGACGAAACGGAACAGTACAATAAAATGTATATACACACACAAAAATAATTTCTTTACATGTTTTTCTTCTTCTATGTTTAAGTTCTTGTAGGAGTGGATGTCCACAGTGCAACTAATAGCAAAGACCATCGCACAAATCAAATCTCCCACGATCAACTGATTGTCAGAAGAGGCCAATCCTTCGATGTGACTCTTAAGCTGCGGCAACTTTTTGATCCCAATTCCGATTCCTTTACCTTCTCTGTGGTGACAGGTCTGAATCTTTTATCTTTTGTTTGAAATTCTTTCACTAAATGAGTCTGATCTGCAGTTCCACTTACAAGTGAACTTAAGATAAGAGAGGAATTGGTTAAGAATCTATTCGTCTCAAGCATAAGAATAATCAATCAGATATGTAAAGAACTGTAAATAAAAAGCATTGTCCTCTGATGTCTTGTGGCTCCTCTCTGCAGGAGATTATCCATCGGAGGAACAAGGGACAAAGTCTCTCTTTGGTTTCTCCAACGATGTTCGGCGTTCAGCGGCTGCCAAAGCAATATGGCGGGCTGAACTTCAGAGCAATTCATCCTCACAGACAGACACCGTGCTTCTGAAAATTACACCCCCAGCTGACGCCCCTATAGGGGAGTACACGCTGTCTGTCCAGCACAATGGGGTATGGGAGAATGTGCTGACAACCTTAGTGGTGCTCTTCAACCCTTGGTGTCCTGGTATGTTTCCCATGCTCTCTATCCACGTGCATTACTTACAAAACTACTAATGTTTTGGTGGTAAACTCCCTTACATGCAATTTATCTAACCTTTTTGTAGATGATTGGGTGTATATTTCTGATGAGGCACAAAAACAAGAATATGTGCTGAATGAAAACGGAATTATCTACAGAGGGAGTTCAAACTACATTCAACCAGTGTACTGGGACCTTGGCCAGGTACAGTTAAGCAGGTCAAACTGTAACAACAACACTGTAAGAGTATTATGAGTATGAGTACAAAATGATAAGTTTGTATAATACAGTGTCAAATATTATGATGATAGATTATGTAATAAGAATCTTATGATACTTTACAATATATAAAAATATATGCGTCCTATTGAATCTTTATAATTTCCACATAAGTGTAATATTTCATTGTAATCTATCATCTTGAACCCTTTGGGGAGGGGTGGATGACGTCTTTATTCTTCAAATATGCATAATTTTCTAAAAAAATAAATAAATAAAAGTAAACAAGAAGTAAACAATACCTACAATATAAATATATACAAAATATTTTTCATATATTCTTTTTTTTCCCCAGTTTTCAGAGGGCATGGTGAACATTTGTTTGAAAATTCTGGATAAAAACATCAAACATCTGAGAGACCCTGCTGATGATGTTTCCGCCCGTTGTAACCCCATCTACGTTAGCCGTGTGATCAGTGCTATGGTAGGACAACATGGCGATACATTATACTTCCTGTTAACTATGAAGGATAACAATTTATAATATCAGAAAAATTCATTAATGTGCAATATTTCTTCTATCAATCATTTATTCATTCATTTTCTAAACTACTAAAAAGACAATTCTCGAAAGACACTTTATAAGTGCTTTTAAAAATAATTTTTTTTAGTTTTTAAATGTATTGTTTCTCGAGTAAAAAAGGTTGTAAAAACTTTGATGACACAATGAAATGATAATCTTAGCCGCCCTGCACTTTTGCTTGAAGAAATAATACATGTTTGGGGTTTTTTTTCTCCTCCTAGATCAACAGCAACGATGAAAATGGTGTTGTCCTTGGAAAATGGGAACACCCTTATGTAAATGGTGTCCCCCCCTTGAGCTGGAATGGAAGTTATGCCATCTTGAAGAAATGGATGGACACCAACTGCCGACCGGTCAAGTATGGCCAGTGTTGGGTGTTTGCTGCTGTGATGTGTTCAGGTAACATTTGAGACTACAGCTACTCATTTGAACTTGTTAGTATCATTTGTAGAAAAATTTATCTTCTGAGATAGTAAAACATTTTAACACCAAAAAATTTACATATTTTGATATGTATGATAACAAAGAAATGACTGATTAAAATTAAACTAATTCAGTACAATGACTCTACGGCCCCCAACTCCTCTGGTACTTGTGAGAAGCTCTGCCGGAGGTGTGAGTTGAAACTCTCTCTGACGGAAGGATCTACCAGACGTTACCAGCAGACCCTCACAGATCGTTTGGGCCTGCCAGGTCTTACCCGCTTCCTCCCCCACCATCGAAGCCAACTCACGACCAGGTGGTGATCAGTTGACAGCTCCGCCCCTCTCTTCATCCGAGCCTCCAAGTAATGTGGCCGCAAGTTTGATAAAACGACTATGAAGTCGATCATGGAACTGTGGCCTAGAGTGTCCTGGTGCCACCTGTGCATGTGGACACTCGATCGGATCTCTGCTGTTTGCAGATGATGTGGTCCTGTTGGCTTCATCGGTCCGTGATTTCCAGCTCTCACTGGATCGATTTAAAGGATAACGGATTACTCTATTTATCCCTCACTGGAAAAATTTGTGTGCTACACTCCTTACGCCACAGCAGGCTGCCACGACGCCGCCAATGGTGGGAGAAACGGGAGTTAGGTGTCTTCTCCAAGGACCCTAGACATGCTCTCTGTGGGATGCGAACCCGTGAATTTCCGATCCGCGGGCAAACGCTCCAACCACTGAGCTGCCGTCTCCCCAATTTGCTGCAGAGTGTGAAGCGGCCGGCATGGGAATTAGAGCCTCCAAATCTGACACAATGGTCATTGCCCGGAAAAGGGTGATATGCCCCCAGCGGGTCAGGGACAGAGTCCTGCTTCAAGCAGAGAAGTTTAATTATCTCGGGATCTTGTTCACGAGTGGGGGAAGAATGGAGCGAGAGATCGACTGGCAGATCGGTGTGGCATCAGCAATAACTAGGACGCTGCATCGGTCCGTTGTGGTAAAGAGAGAGCTGAGCCGAAAAACAAAGCTCTCGATTTACAAGTCGATCTATGTTCCCATCCTCACCTATGGTCACCAGCTGTGGGTGGTTACTGAAGGAATGAGATCGCGGATACAAGCAGCCGAAATAAGCTTCCTCCGCTTGGTGGCTGGGCTCTCACTCAGAGATCGGGTGAGGAGCTCTGCCATCCAGGGGGAGCTCGGTGTTGAGCTGCTCCTCCTCCAGGTCGAGAGGAGCCAAACGGGGTGGTTCGGGCATCTGGTCAGGATGCCCCCCGAGCACCTCGCTGGTGAGGTGTTTTGGGCACATCCCACCGTAAGGAAACCAAGAGGCAGACCCCCGACCCGCTGGAGACTATGTCTCACAGCTGGCCGGAGAACAACTCGGGATCCTTCCGGGTGAGCTGGAGGATGCAGCTGGGGTGAGAGAGGCCTGAGCTACCTGTTTTAGGCTGTTGCCCCAGTGACCCGACCCCGGATAAGCGGAAGTTGACGAAATGGAACAGTAATAATAATAATAATAATAATAATACATTTTATTTGTAGTGCGCTTTACACTTTCAGAGAAAATCCCAAAGCGCTACATAGAAAGGTAAAAACAATAAAAACATTTTAAAAACTAAAATCTACATTCTGAAAACAAAGAATCATAAAATCAAAGATTAAAAGCCTTATTAAAAATGAATGTCTTTAGACCTTTTTTAAAAGTGTCGACACTTTGTGGGGCCCTGAGGAGTTCCGGGAGCTCATTCCACAGTCGTGGGGCAACGGCCTGGAAGGCTCTGTCCCCCATTGTGGTTAGCCTGGTCCTGGGCTGGTGGAGGCAGTGGGTGGAATACAATAAAATGTTTTTTATTCCAGTGATGCGTCTGTTGGGCATTCCCTGCAGAGTGGTCACCAACTATGAGTCTGCTCATGACACCAGTAACGATCTGAGTGTGGACGTTTACTACTTTGCTGAAGGAGTCTTTGGGGAGCAAAGCCAAGACAGCATTTGGTGAGAAAAAAAAAACATCCTTCTCACTTTTCTCCTTCATCAAATGTTCCTGGACTTTCATTCCTAGAGTTTTAATAGTCAAACCTCTTGTTTCATGATGACAATAACTATTCATTCATTTATTAAGTTGCTATGCTCAATATTTTATAAAACATGTCGGATTAATTCTAGCATCAACACGTTAATACTGGTAAGTATGGGGGAAATACAACATTACATTTACCGTATTTTTACGACCAAAAGGCACTGTATTAATAGGCCCAGTCCCAGTTTTGTGTGCTCTGTATTTAACACACACATAAGGTGCACCTGATGATAGCCTGTTGGTTTTATATACATATCTTCTACTATGTACATCCACCTTGCAACAACATATACACACAAGCAGACAAGTGTGCGTAAAAATAGGCCGAGAGCAAAATTGAGTTTGGTTGGCTTTATTTAAGTATTAGTGACAGTCATGATGTAGTCATTTATCAAATCCATCCAAGTCCTCATCCTCTGTTCGGAATCTAACAGGTGCGCTAAACCTAACAGAGCAGGTTCACTTTCCTCGCAGTCAGAGTCATTTTCTGTGCCGTGCGGCCCCTCGGAAATGATATCTGCTTTTGTAAAAGCTCGGACAACAGTGCCAGCAGACACTCTAACCCAAGCATGTACAATCAACTGTGGCGTAACTCGCCTGGCGCTACCTTCCACCGTTTGTGAAATTGTGGTCTCCTCTGGTCATCCATAGAATCATATAGAATCATAACAATGCCATCTACTGACTATGAGCTGAGAGATAAGAAATGTTTTAGTCAATCCCAAATAACAAAGATAAGTTACTAAAATTTACCTCACAAAACTTGGAAGGTTGAAAGAAAGTATAACGTGAATGTTGTGTTTAACTTCCAGGAACTTCCATGTCTGGGTGGAGGGATGGATGAAACGACCAGACTTGACAACAGATGGCAAATATGACGGCTGGCAGGTTCTGGATCCCACACCGCAGGAGAGGAGTTATGGTACTAACTTCTCTTTTATTTTCCACACTTGTTTTGACTCTTTCTGTAGAAGTTCATTTCTACATGCTAATCCCATTATTTTAACTAAAGTGCACATTGTTTTTGATTGCTCATTTGAGCCCCCCACCCCTTACTCTCTTGCATTGTTCCTAATTTTTCCATGTTGTTCCTATTCCGTCATGGGTTTTGATGGAATTGTGCAAGCCGACATATTTTGATGAAAATTAAATGGTGGTCAATTGATCCATGAAGCCATCCATTTTAGAAAAGCTTATTGTATCCTTGGGCAAAGACGACACCAGAGGCTTGGCTCATGCAAAAGGCAGGGTACACCCTGAATAAGTAAAAAAAAATTTGAAGGGCCTTGATGAGCTTGTAATTTCAAAATAGTGTACATCAAATTAGAATAACAAATCTTGTTTTTATGTGATGAAAAGATCAGATTTTTTTTGCTAGATTGATATGGATTGTTTAAAGCTCTTTACATATTCAATATCCAAAGTGTTTCTGAAATTTTCTTCTGGAAGAAAATTTTATAAATATTGACAAAAGTGTCACCAAGCATTAACAAATGAGAAAAAAATTATTCCTTTATCCTAATTAAAAAAAATTGTGCCACTGTTATAACAAAATTGTCAAATCACTATCTGAAGATAAATATTTTTTTTAAAAATATTTCCTCTCGCTTTTGTTGAAAAGGTAAAAAAAACTTTTGTAACATGATTTTAAATTGTGATCTCCGAACTGATCTGACTTAGCCGGGAAGTCATGTCTAATATTAAACTACAAGATGATACAAATCAGAGATGAGAAACCTAAATTACATCAGTGGTTCATTTAAAGTTACTTTTCCATCCCAATTAGTTTGCAAACAAGATTAACTACCCATATGGTAAAAAAAAAAAAAAAAAATGTCATTAAAACTTTAAACTGTTTTACTTCATAAATGCTTAAAACTTTGAGATGTTTAGGTAAAGAAATTAAACAATGGCACCTTGTGTGTCCAATTCTAGAGCTGTTTTGTTGTGGTCCTGCTCCTGTCTTGGCCATTCACAATGGTGAAACACATCTGAAATATGACATCCCGTTTGTCTTCGCTGAGGTCAACGCTGACTGCAACACCTGGCTGGTCAGCAGAGAAAACTTCAGTCCTATCGTATCTAGGTAAGCAAAACCTCCATTGCTGATAAACACTGTATTTTTGTGCCCTGACAGGTCATGGCTGATGGTTCAAAGCAGAAAATCTTTTCTAACGCCACAGATGTTGGACAGAATATCTCTACCAAGGCAGTCGGCCAAAACAGTAGGCAGGACATCACCGACACCTACAAGCCTAGAGAAGGTAGAATCAGTTGATCTGTAGATCTACAGTATGCACAGAATCCTTTTCATTTGAACTTTAATATAATGCTTCTTTTCTTGTATCGTGTTAAAATCCTAGTTCATAATAATAACAGAATACTATCAATCTTTAAAGTATTTGGGGTGATTGTTTTTGACTGAATTACTTACAGGATCAAAGGAGGAGAGGCTTGTCTACAAGTATGCCCTCTCACGTCTGGGGGATTCATTGGGGGAAAGAAACACCAATGAAGAGACTGAACCCCCGATCACTACAGACGAACTGGTCGTGCGATTTAAAGAGGTGTTTTTTTTTTTTTAATTCTCTTTAAGATACAGCCATCCCTACGAGGCAGGGTACACCTAGGAGAGATTACCTGTTTGTCTCTGTTTCTCAACACCAAACTGTGCAGGGATGAAATTGTGTAGTCCCTTTAATCTCCTACAAATGTCAGGGTTTTTTCTGTCAGGGTTTTAGGGATGTGGAACGAGAAGGACCCAATTGCAGGTCTTCAAAACAAGGTTTATCAACTCAGTTCAGGTAAGTCTGTAAAGCAAGAAGCACGGGATTAAACATGGTCAGGCAACCAGGGTGATCTGGCTGGAAGGGATGGTAAGACCCAACAGGGAAGTTCGGGGTGATTCCCCTTAAATAGATGGCAGGGTGCACAGATGAATGGAATCAGAAATCATCCTCAGGTGACCCTAGATCAGATTGATTACGCATATCCAGGGCTCCCTCTGGCAGCAGGTGAGGGATCCTGACAACAACAAGCTTCTTGTCACTTGAGTCTTTCTCCATTTTTAAATGCATTTGCAAACACTTGAGACATATTTTGTCTTGTATTAGTTGGTTTTCAGCATGGATTTTGCCTTTTTTTCAACTGACAGAAGTCATTTTAAAAGTTGAATTTGGTTGCAATGAGGGAGAAACGTGTTTCAGAGTTGATTTTTAATAGAATTTATTTATAAAATACCTACTTCACGAACCACATTTTCTTTTAACTGCCATATGTCCTGAATCAATGCGGTTTTTAGTTTCAACAATAAAGACAATATGAAACATTTTCCAGCACTGACTGCCCAGTCACTCTAACAGAGTGCATCGTGCAAGATATATTTTCTTTGCAGACTACAAAGAAGATTTTTCTTTAAGTTCAAAGACTGAAAGAATAATGAGATTCTGGAAGTTGTTACTTATGAGTCGTAATGTAAAGAAATGTTATTTTTACTTTGGGGTTTGAATAATGCAAATAAGTACAAATAATGATCTAGCCAGATGGCCAGACCTTTTCGCTTTGTTTTTTAAAAAGTTTTAAATGCATTTAAATTAAATACATAAGAGTTGCTTTTTCATTTTATTCTCTTTAAAAGTTTTAAATATATGAACTGCTATTCAATGTAACAAAATCTTTTAATTGTTTGGCAGGTGTCAGAGCCAGTGAACGGAGCGGATGTGAATTTGAAACTTGTGGTGAGCAGTGACAGCAAAGTTCTCAGGAAGCTCAGCATAAGGATCCTAGTCCAGACACTGAAACATAACGGCAAACAGGATGCTATCGTCCAATCCAATACGACGGAGGAGAATATGGAGGCAGGAAAAGGTGATTCTTTTTTATTATCATTCAAATTGTAAAAGTCACCAAACTTTTATGTGCAGAATACAATCATTTTTTCTTGTCCCTCCAGACCTGATCATTCCCATTGTGGTGCCATTCTCAGCATATAGTAAGCACATGGAAATGGTTGAGGTCATCGCTGTCACAGTCGAAATCAAAGACTTGGGGAAGCCTGACAGCATGTATCTGGCTGAGAACCGCATCGTGTTGAAAGATCCACTAATCTCCATCATTGTCAGTAACAGACTCAGCCTTCTTATTCTGTTAGATTTAAATGGGATTTTCAATGGATCTCTCAATTATACTTAAAGCAATATGACTAAAATGCAGTTGGCGAAAAATAAAGAAAAAGCCCATAACATTCACTGTTCATACGCCAATATTTTATCAAAGTTTGTATGTTTGATTTTATTTTTTGAACGAAAAACCAAATCTGTTTACTAGGGATGGGTATCAATAAGGATTTATCGATAGTAGTCCTCTTTTTGATACTGCTTAACGATCCGGGTCTTTTAACGAATCTCTTATTGATACTTTTAGAAACAAATAAATAAGGATTATGAACATAAAAACTTGAATTGAATGATGGTGGAACTCACAAACAAAACAATACTGAAATAAAATATACCTTACTTAAATGAAACGGAATACTTCAAAATAAATCTGAACTGTACAATAATAAAAACAAAAAAAACGTCAAAGTTAGAAAGAGAAATAAATATTACCTTGTTTATCAAGTTTAACAGTAGCAAATACGTTTTTTGTTGTTGTTGTTTTTTGCCAACAATAAAAAATGTGCTTTTTTTTACTAAAAAATAAGTTAAAATATTAATTAAAGTAGGAGTACAGCACTCCCGTTTAACTTTTATTGTTTGTTTGTTTTTTTATTTTATGATAAAACATAGAGCACGTGCGTTTTCAAGCGTGTTTGTGCCGTAATTTGTTAGCATACCTGTTGCATTGGAGTCAGAACTGTTTCAACGCGCTCGCCAAACACAGTGCTTGTTTCAGTCTGAATGCCGTGGATTTTTGCAATGTGTTTGGACAAATTGCTTGTGATTCCACCTTTGCATGAACATACTTTTTTGCACTTTAGACAACACGCGTTGTCGGCATCAATTTTAGTAAAAAAAAAAGCCAAACTCAAAATCGCTTGGCACACTCTGCCATCACGCCTCCCTCGGCTTCAAAATTGAACTTTGTGTGTAGCAGCAGCACGTGTGCACCGCCCCTTCAGGAGTGAGGAGGCTGTGTCAGCGAGGTGTTTCTACTTGTAACAAAAAGTGTTGCGGCATGGTGTGACTGGAATCGATAGCAGATTTGTTTGGACTTATCGCTTATCTGTTCGGGTAAAATGACGCCTGTGGAACCGGTTCCGAAAAAATCCAGTTCTCGATACCTACTGTTGACGTATCCTTCCAGACGTAGTTTTTCTAGTGTGTTGTAGGTGCTGCTTGGGGTCCATACTGGTGTGACATAGGTACCTGCCACAGCTTACCAAGAGGACATCCTATCGAGATACTTGGGCAATCTAATTTGGCAACTTAGACTCCGTTTATTTTATTCCACAAAGGAAATTGTTCTTTCACAGTGAACATCATAGCTCACATTAATGAGTAGGACAAACATATATGTTTGTATGTCACAGGTTCCAGACCAAGTCAGAGTGAACGACGACGCAAATGTGGAAGTGACTTTTATGAATCCAGTGCAGGAAACACTGGAGAACTGCACCATGACGATTTCTGGAAATGGCCTCATTAAAGGAGAGAAAACGTACAAGTGAGTAAATGTTGGATGCATCAGCACAGGGAGATGTGTTACAAATGTCCATATCAGTATTCAGAATAATTTTAAATAATTTATGTTTTAGTATGATTTTTGGAATGTTTAATAAATGTTCATTTTTACCAATAAGCAAAGTAAAAATTTTATTTTGAATCTGAAGCTCTTAAATCTCCTTCATCTTGTGGTTGTGCGAAAACAGATTTTGGTCCACAAATTAATGTTCTTTTTTTTGACCGGCAGTTTTTATGACCTGCTCCCGGGAAACAGGATTTATTACTACATTCCCATCACTCCGTACAAAAGCGGGGAAAGGCTGCTCCTGATCAACTTTGACAGCTCCCATTTCAAAAACGTGAAGCAGAGTCGTATCATCAATGTCCTGCCATAATTTTTTTCCATTTTTTTCATTGAGATGCTGCAGTGACATTTATACCATTTATGTAGTTGTGAGGGCAATGCTGGATATTTTACAGAAAAAAATCAGCATTTAAGGGTAATAAAATTTATATCCACAAGCTTTCAATTTTGGTACCAGAAAAAGTTTTGCCCTTCAGCAAAGTTTTAGAGTCTAATGAACATGGTTATGTTTCTATTTACACTAAATTACTCTAAAGTTTAAAAAGGGCACTCTGAGGTTTTTGTATAAGGGGGAAAAGGTCTTTTTTCTATTATTATTTTACTGGTTGTAATAGGTTCATAATGACAGAGCAATAGAATTATTCTGGCAACGGTAATGTGGTGTGGGAATGTATACACACAAATATGTATTAATCATCACACTCATTAAAAAAAAGAATTCTACACAACTCTTAATGAAGTTTGAAGTTTTATTTTGTTGTTTTTCCAACACATTAAAACATTTTCTTACAATACAAAAGAAAACAATATGTGCATGGTCTGAAAAATGAGTAAGCTGAAGCCGAAGCTTATATGTCTGCCCCTTACCCGTTGACTTTACCAACCGAGCTGTTTAATTTACAGTGTCGTGAAAAAGTTTTTGTATGTCTTACGTATTATCACTCACAAAGATTTCAGTTCATCAAACCAATTTTAATATCACACACTGAAAACCCAAGAAAATACAAAATGCAGTTTTCAAATGAGTCAGTCAGTCATCTTCTCATCCGTCTATCCCTCACGGAGTTGCCGGGGGTGCCGGAGTCCATCCCAGCTGATTTTGAAATGAGGTTTACATTATTCGTAAATTTTTGTTTAGATATGGTTACAGCTATAAACACACTATGATTTCAGAATATCAATATCTGTTTGCTTTAGTCACTTCAGAGTGGCCATTCACAAAGGGAAAGTGGGTACTAAGTCAAGTGGAGGTATTCCGGGTGGGCTGCTTCAGTCATGGGTCGGTTGTGTCAAGAAAAATGACTCACGGTAGAATATGACTGAATCTTTCTCGATTGTGAGGCAGGTGGGGATGGGTATTGATTAGGACATACTGTATCGATACTTGTCCTCCTATCGATAGGCTACCGCTCAACCATCCGGGTCTTTAACAAATTTCATATACTTTTAGAACAAACAAAAAACAAACAAACAAATATTATGAACATAAAATCTTTAATTGGATGATGACGGAACTCACAAACAGAACATTTTTTAAATAAAATATACCTTGCTTAAATAAAATACGCCACTTAAAAAAAAAATCTGAACTGGACTGTAATAAAAACAAAAAAATGTCAAAATTGGAAAGAGAAATAAATACTACCATGGTTGTTAAGTTTATCAGCAGCAAATGGTTTTTTTGCCAACAATAAAAATGTGCACTTCTTCTTATTAAAAATCTAAATACGGTGCAAAACAAAATAGTGCAAAACAAAATAGTGCAAACACTGCAGTGGCAGAACCAAGATTTAAATGTTCGAACGGTCCTGTGTGATACCTGTTGCTTCAGACTCAGAACTGCTAGAGCAGGGGTGGGCAAACTTTTTGGTTTGCGAGCCACATTGAGTTCCAACATTTGACAAAGGGGCCGGAACAGGAGCAGATAGATTAAGTGCTTTGCAAACCGCTAGATTGGACCGATAGAGAGGCGTGCTGAATTTTAAACAAGCGTGCTAAATGTTACATCAAGAGCGTTAAATTTCAAATCTAGCAGCGGGAGGTCTCAAATCTAGTGTAATAGCGCTTAAAACGTGCATTTAGCGGCGCTAGGTTTGAAATCTAAATACTTGATGTAACATTTTGCTTGTATTAACGTCTAACACGCTTGTTTATGTGTGTGTATTGGGAATTGATTGTATTTCCATATTTGTGCACACCGTTTATTTTGAAAACGTGCGCATCACGGAGACACAAATTTTAATGGGACCAATGTTGTTTTTTTCTCAACAAAGCCAATATATGTAGACTGCGCCATCTAGTGAAGACACATCAGAATTAAAGAGGAAATAAAACATTAACCAGGTTTATTTATTTAATTTTTTCAAGTGTGGCGGGCTGGATTAAAACGTTTAACGGGCCGTAGTTTGCACATGGCTGCTGCTTCGACCCGCTCGTCAAACAGTGCATCTTTCTAATCCGTGTAGTCCCTCATTCATCCAGGAGTGATCCATAGTAGAAAAAGTTTCAAAAAAGTCTTCTGGACAGTTTAATTCTTCAACGAGACGTTTCGACTTCCATCCGGATAGGATGCCATTCACGGCCATCTTAAGGAACATTCTCATTGGTCGAGCCCTTCTTACACTTTTTTTACCTGTTACTCAGGTTAGTATAAATGGATCCAGGTTCCAGTCCATTTCATTCAGATTGAAAATGATTTCCGGATGGAAGTCGAAACGTCTCGTTGAAGAATTAAACTGTCCAGAAGACTTTTTTGAAACTTTTTCTACTATAGTGCATCTTTCTGTCTGAAAGACGTGGATTTTGGCGACGTGTTTGGACAAATTGCTTGTGGTTTCACCTTTACATGAAAATAATTTATTGCACTTTAGACAACGTGCATCTATTTTGGTCAAATAAAGCAAAACTCGAGATCGCTTTGCAAGTTCTGCCATCACTCCTCCCTCGACTTCACAGTGGAGCTTTGTGTACGTAGCAACAGCGCTGCAGCGAGTCACATGGTACGTGGGCACCACCCCTTCGCGAGTGAGGGGGCGGTGTCAGCGAGGAGCTTCTGCTCGTAGCGAAAAGTGTTACGGTACGGCGTGACCGGAACCGATTGCAGATCCGTTTGGACAAGCGCTTATCGGTCCGGGTAAAATGACGGTCGCGGAACCGGTTCCAAAAAAATCCGGTTCTCGATACCCATCCCTAGAGGCAGTAAAAATCAATACAAAACCATGGTTGTAATAAAAGACAAAGAGAAAGAAAATTGGCAGCCACAGCCGGTAATACATTTTCAGCTATCTTTAAACTTTTCAGCAAACTTTAAACTATTCAGACAACTTTAAATCCTTTAATCCTTTTACATTGTTTGAATTTGTTTTTGACTGAATCAAATAAGATTCAGTCCTATTCTGCCGTGAGTCATTTTTCTTGACACCAACCAACTGACCCATGACTGAAGAAGCCCACCAGGAATACCTCCACTTTACTGAATACCCACTTTGCCTTTGTCAATGACCACTCTGAAATTACTAAAGCACGGGTCACCAACACGGTGCCCGCGGGCACCAGGTCGTCCGCAGCGACCACATTAGTCGCCCGCAGGCCTCTTCTAAAAATAGCACTAATCAGTAATTAGCTCTGTCTAAAATTTTATTTAATTGAGTTGCTATTCGTTTTTAATTTCATTTACAGTTATGTAAATTTAAAAACTAATACATAAAAACGTAAAAAAAATGTATATCACCAAAAAAAAGTTTAATATACGAACTCTGACGCAGTAAGGTTTGGAGGTCACTCGAGTGGGCACAACAAACCAGCTTTGCTGAGATGAGCTCGTTGCGCGTTTTCTATCCACTGAAACATGGCAGGAAAAAAAGAAAGAAAACTTGGAGGAAGGAGCGGAAGAGTTCTTTTTTACTAACATAAAAATTATAGATCATAGAAATCTATGTGTGTCTCATCTGCGGTGCAACTGTGGGGACACATAAGCGGCACAACGTGGAGCAAAATTTCTGTACATGTCACAAAAGCTACCATGCTAACTACCCACCAGGCAAGCACAGTAATGACGGAAAAAGCCTGTGAGTTAAAGGCAGCTTTGGGCAAACAGCAGTCTTTTTTTTTTTTTACGAGGCCAGTAAAAAAACTCTCAAAAAGCAACTGAACCCTCATTTAGAGCTACACATTTTTTTATTAAAAAGAAGAAGAAGACACAGTACACTGGTGAAGAGGATGCGATGCCAGGCCTCCCACTAACAAAGAAACAAATGCCAGATGTTGGTGGCAACATGTCACTACCATGGCAAAGATAAATTTTAATATATTGAAATACTGTTACAGATGTGTTACTAAGTGTAACAGACGTGATATTTGTTTTAATGGTTGCAAATGTAGTCATTAGTACTGTTACAGCCACTAACCTTTTGTTTTTGTTTCCCCCCTCTCCTGAGTCAGTGTCTGCTGATTGGTGGCTGATTGGCAGATGGCTTAGAATATCATTAATAATAATATAAAATTAAAGGTACACTGTGTAACTTTGTTATTTCAGAAGTGTATTATCAAAGTGGGAGCCCTTTGCATTACTCAGTGCCCTTGAAGTAGCCCTCAGTATCAAAGAAGCTGGTGACCCCTGGACTAAAGCAAACAGATATTATGTTGCTATAGTGATATTCTGAAAATATTGTGGGTGTTTCTAGCTGGAAACATATCTAAAATTTAGCAATACTGTAAACCTCTGTGTGTGATATTAAAATTTGTTTGATGATCTGAAATCTTTGTGAGTGATAAATATGTAAGACATACCAAAACTTTTTCACGACACTGTAAATTAAAAGCGCAACAGGTAAATCCAACAATCATAAAAGAATCTCAAAGAAGTGAAGTACAACACAGCAAGACAAAGGATTAGATATATGAGAAGTAAATTAAGAGTCATGTAGAATTTTTTTTTGGATTTTGCTGTTTATTGAGTGTGATGATTAATACATATTTGTGACGATACATTCCCACACCACATTACCGTTGCCAGAATAACTATATTGCTCTAGCAATATAAACCTAATACAACCAGTTAAATAATAATAGAAAAAAAAACCCCTATCCCCTTATACAAAAACCTCAGTACCCTCTTGAAAAGTATTTAGTGTAATTTGGTGTAAATAGAAACATAAACATGTTTATTAGACTTTAAAACTTTGCTGGAGGGCAACCCTTTTTCTGATACCAAAGTTTAAGCTTGTGAACATAAATTTTATTGCCTTTAAATGCTGATTTTTTTTTCCCAGTAAAATTTAATGCATTACCCTCATAACTACACAGATTCTATCAATGTCACTGCAGCATCTCAATTAAAAAAAAATGAAAAAAATTATGGTAGGACATTGATGGTACGGCTCTGCTTCACGTTTTTGAAGCAAGAGCTGTCAAAGTTGATCAGGAGCAGCCTTTCCCCGATTTTGTACGGAGTGATGGGAATGTTGGTATTAATCTTTTTTCCCGGGAGCAGGTCATTAAATCTGCAGGTCAAAAACGGAATATTAATTTGTGGACCAAAATCTGTTTTTGCACGACCACAAGATGAAGGAGATTTAAGAGCTTCAGATTCAAAATAGAATTTTTATTTCTTTTACGGGTAAAAATGAACATTTATCAAATACATTCCAAAAAACATACAAAACATGAATCATTTAAAATTATTCTGAATACTGATATGGACATTTGTAACACATCTCCCTGTGCTGATGCATCCAACATTTACTCACTTGAACGTTTTCTCTTCTTTAATGAGGCCACTTCCAGAAATAGTCAGGCTGCAGTTCTTCAGTGTCTCTTGCACTGGATTCATAAAAGTCAGTTCCACATTTGTCTCCTGGTTCACTCTGATTTGGTCTGGAACCTGGAACATACAAGCACATATGTTTGTCCTACTCATAAATGTGAGCTATGATGTTCACTGTGAAAGAACAATTTTCCTTGTGGAATGAATTAAACTGTCAGAGTCTAAGTTGCCAAATGAGATGGCCCAAGTATCTCGATAGGATGTCCCCATGGTGAGGTGTGGCAGGTATGTCACTGTCAGGATCCCCTCACCTGCCACCAGAGAAAGCCCTGGACCTTCCCCCCTCACCTGGATTCCAACCGTATCCTGAACACCTGCGTATTTAGCTTGATATCAATCAGCTGTGCATAGTTAGCCTGCTGCGTATATGAAGACAATCACCCCAGACTTCCAGGTTGGGTCATACTATCCCTTCCAGCCAGGTCACGCTGGATGTCTGCCCATGATTGAACACTGTTATTGTTCGAACTTGAGTTAATCCTGTGCCCTTTGCTTTACAGATTTACCTGAATTGTGTTTAATAAACCTTATTTTGATTTACTGCATTTGGGTCCACCTCCCCCCAAACCACAACAGTCACACCAGCAAGGACCCCAAGGAACACCTACAACACACTAGAAAAACCATGTCTGGTAGGATACCTCAACAGAGTTGGTTTTTGGTTCAAAATATAAAATCAAACATACTAACTTTGATAAAATATTGGTGTATGAACAGTGAATGTTATGGGCTTTTTCTTTATTTTTGCCAACTGCATTTTATTCATATTATTTTAAGTATAATTGAGAGATCCATTGAAAATCCCATTTAGATCTAACAGAATAAAAAGGGTGAGTCTGTTACTGACAGAGATGGAGATTTGTGGATCCTTCAACACGATGCGGTTCTCAGCCAGATACGTGTTGTCAGCCTTCTCCAAGTCTTTGATTATGACTGTGACAGAGATAGTCTCGCCCATTTTCGTGTGCTTCCTATACGCTGAGAATGGCACCACAATGGGAATGAGCAGGTCTGGAGAGATGAGAAAAAAATTATTGTAATATGCACATATAAATTAGGTGACTTTTACAATTGGAATGGTATAAAAGAGAATCACCTTTTTCTGCCTCCATAGTCTCCTCCATCGTATTGGATTGGATGTTAGCATCTGGTTTGCCGTTATGTTTCAGTGTCTGGACACTGATTGTCAAGGCTAGCTTCCTGGGAATTTTGATGTCACTGCTCACCACAAGTTTCAAATTCACATCCATTCCGTTCACTAGCTCTGACACCTGCCAAATAATCAAAAGATTTTGTTACATTGAATAGCAGTTCATATGTATTTAAAACTTTTAAAGAGAACGAAATGAAAAAGCAATTCACATGTATTTCCTTTAAATGTATTTAAAACTTTTTAAAAACAAAGTGAAAAGGTCTTGCCATCTGGCTAGATCATTGTTTGCACTTATTTGCATTATTCAAACCCCAAAGTAACAATAACATTTCTTTACATTACAACTCATACGTAACAACTTTCAGAATCCCATTATTCTTTCAGTCTCTGAACTTAATGACAATTTTTCTTTGCAGTCTGCAGAGAAAATATATATTGAACTATGCACTCTGTTAGATAGAGTGGCTGGGCAGTCAGTGCTGGAAAATGTTTCATATTGTCTTTATTGTTGAAGCTAAAAAAACCCCAAAACATTAATTCAGGACATTGGTGGTTAAAAGAACATTTGTTTTGTGAAGTAGATATTTTATAAATCATTTCTATTAAAAAATCAACCCTAAAACACGTTTCTCCCTCTTTGCAGCCAAATTCAGTTTTTCAAATGACTTCTGTCAGTGAAAAAAAAGGCAAAACCCATGCTGAAACCTAGCTAATGCAAGACAAAACATGTCTCAAATGTTTGCAAATGAACCTAAAAATGGAGAAAGATTTATGTGACAAGAAGCCTGTTTTAGAAGATTAAAGGGACTACACAATTTTATCTTTGCACAGTTTGCTGTTGAGTCCCAGAGACAAACAGGCAATCTCCCCTGGCTGTACCTGCCTCTTACAAAATGGATGGATAAATCTTAAAGAGAATTAAAAAAAAAAAAACACCTCTTCAAATCGCACAACCAGCTCAGCTTTAGCGGCCCGGGCTGTTCGCTCTTTCTCTTCATTTATGACTCCTTCCCCCACAGTATCGCCCAGACGTGTGAGGGCATACCTGTAGACAAGCCTCTCCTCCTTTGATCCTGTAAGTAATTCAGTCAAAAACAACAACCCCAAATCCTTTAAAGATTGATAGCATCCCGTTGTTATCATTAGGAACAAGGATTTTGGCACGATACAAGAAAAGAAGCATCATATTAAAGTTCAAATGAAAAGGATTCTGTGCATACTAGATCTATACAGCAACTGATTCTACCTTCTCTAGGCTTGTAGGTGTTGGTGATGTCCTGCCTACTGTTTTGGCCGACTGCCTTGGTAGAGATATTTTGTCCCACATCTTCGGCGTTAGAAAAGATTTTCTGCTTTGAACCATCAGCCATGATCTGTCAGGGCACAAAAATACAGTGTTTATCAGCAATGGTGGTTTTGCTTACCTAGATACGATAGGACTGAAGTTTTCTCTGCTGACCAGCCAGGTGTTGCAGTCAGCGTTGACCTCGGCGTAGACAAATGGGATGTCATATTTCAGATGTGTTTCACCATTGTGAATGGCCAAGACAGGAGCAGGACCACAACAATACAGCTCTAGAATTGGACACACAAGGTGCTATTGTTTAATTTCTTTAACTAACATCCCAAAGATTTAGTTTGAATTTATGAAATGAAAATGTTTTGGTATTTTTTTACCATATGGGTTGTTGATCTTGTTTGCAAATTAATTGGGATGGAAAAGTAACTTTAAATGAACCACTGATGTAATTTAGGTTTCTCATTTCTGATTTTTATCATCTTGTAGTTTATTAATAGACGTGACTTCCCGGCTAAGTCAGTTCAGTTCGGAGATCACAATATAAAATCATGTTACAAAAGGTTTTTTTTACCTTTTCAACAAAGCAAAAGTAAACATTTTTTTAAGAAAATATTTATCTCGGATAGTGATTTGACAATTTTGTTATAACAGTGGCACAATTTTTTAATAAGGATAAAGAAATCATTATCTTCTCATGTTTTAACACAAGGTTACTGTTTTGTAAATATTTATAAAAGTTTTTTTCCAGAAGAAAATTTTAGAAATACTTTGGAGCAGCCAAAATCATGACTACTCATTTGTTGCACCACATTGAATTGAATTGAATTGGAAATACTTTATTAGTCCGGAAGGGATATTAGGGAATATGTTATGGGAATGCAGTATGTTATGTTTTAATAAGGGAATATGTTAAGAGCTTTAAACAATCCATCTTAATTTACCAAACATCTGATACATTTACCACATAAAAACAAGTTTTGTTATTCTAATTTGATAAAAACAAAAAATAATAATAATGTTGAAATTACAAGCTCATCATATGGAATTTTGGATTTGTTAAGGCGCTGCAACAGAATTGTGACCTGTCCAGGGTGTCTTTTGACTTTTGCCTGAGACAAGCCTCTGATGTATTCATTGCCAAAGGATAGAATAAGCTTTTCTAAAACAGATGGCTTCACGGATCAACTGACCTCCATTTAATTTTCATCAAAATATGTTGGCTTGCACAATTCCATCAAATCCCATGACGGAATTGGAACAACATAGAAAAATTAAGAACAATCCAAGAGAGAGGGGAAGCTCAAAAGAGCAATCAAAAACAATGTGTTCTTTAGTTAAAATAATGGGATTAGCAAGTAGAAAAGAACTTCTACAGAAAGAGTCAAAACAAGTGTGGAAAAGAAAAGAGAAGTTAGTACCATAACTCTTCTCCTGCGGTGTGGGATCCAGAGCTTGCCAGCCATCATATTTGCCATCTGTTGTCAAGTCTGGTCGTTTCATCCATCCCTCCACCCAAACATGGAAGTTCCTGGAAGTTAAACACAACATTCAGGTTATACTTTCTTTCAACCTTCCAATTTTTGTGGGGTAAATTTTATTAATTAAATTTGGTATTCGGGATTGACTAAAACATTTCTTATCTCTTAGCTCATACTCGATAGATGGCATTGTTATGGCTCTTTATGATTCTATGATGTTAACATAACCTGCGGTGTAAGGAAAGCAGCAAACAAATTTCTCCGGTGAGGAATGAATAGAGTAATTCATTTTTTTATTTTATTTAACCTGAAGCCTTGATTAAAAATCTCATTGTTATTTTTGTGCTCTAATTTTCTTATACCATTCATAGCTGGAAGAAATGAGTCTTGCAAACTATTCATTATTTGGACTCACTGTAAATGTAATGTTGTATTTCCCCCATACTTACCAATATTAACGTGGTAATGCAAGAATTAATCCGACATTTATTATAAAATGTTTAACAGAGCAACTCAATAAATGGATGAATAGTTTTAGTGATCATGAAACAAGACGTTTGCCTATTAAAACTCTAGGAATGAACGTCCAGAAAATTTTGATGAAGGAGAAAAGTGAGAAGGATGGTTTTTTTTTTCTCACCAAACGCTGTCAGGGGATGGTTCCCCACTGGCTCCATCATCAAAGTGGAAAGTGTCTATACTCAGATCTTTATTGGTGTCATGAGCAGACTGGAAGTTGGTGACCACTCTGCAGGGGATGCCCAAGAGACGCATCACTGGAATAAAAAACATTTCATTGAACTGAATCAGTTTAATTTTATTCAGTCATTTCTTTGTTTTGCTGTTTATGATGAGTACTTTAAAAAGCAGCAAAAAACACTAATAATTTAAATAGTCTAATCATAGTTGAAGCCTGGTTGTAGGCATCTGTTATCGTTTAAATTGTGACACAATGAGTTTGAGTTTTGTTCTTTAGAGTCAAGTCAACAAACCCCTCGAATCTGCTAAATTACGTCCGTTTTTTGGTGTGAACATGTTTTACTACCTGAGAAAAGACATTTTTCTACAAATGATATCAAAAAGTTCAAATGAGTAGCTGGAGTCTCAAATGTTACCTGAACACATCACACCAGCAAACACCCAACACTGGCCAAACTTGACCGGTCGGCAGTTGGTGTCCATCCATTTCTTCAAGATGGCATAACTTCCATTCCAGCTCAAGGGGGATATGCCATTTTTATATGGGGGCTCCCAGTTTCCAAGGAGAACACCATTGTCATCGTTGCTGTTGATCTAGGAGTAGAAAAAAAACACAAATATGTTTTCATTTTTAAGCAAAAGTGTAGGGAGGCTAAGATTATCATTTTATTGTGTCATCAAAGTTTTTACAACCTTTTTTTGCTTGAGAAACAAATTTATTTAAAAACTAAAAATATATATTTTTAAAAGCACTTATAAAGTGTATTTCAAGAATTGTCTTTTTAGTAGTTTAGTAAATGAATGAGTGAATAGATGATTGATAGAAGAAATATTGCACATTAAAGAATATTTCTGATATTATAAAATGTTATCCTATATATTTATAGTTAACAAGAAGGTATAAGGAATGCCATGTTGTCCTACCATAGCACTGATCACACGGCTAACGTAGATGGGGTTACAACGGGCGGAAACATCAGCAGCAGCGTCTCGCAGGTGTTTGATGTTTTTATCCAGAATCTCCAAACAAATCTTCACCATACCCTCTGAAAACTGGGGGAAAAAATGGAAATATGAAAAATAGACTTTATATTGTAGGTATTGTTTACTTCTTCTTTATTTTTTTTTTCAGAAATTGTATGCATATTTGAAGAATATAGACACCATCCACCCCTCCCCAAAGGGTTCAAAATGGTAAAATACAATAAAATATTACACTCATGTGGAAGTCATGAAGATTCAATACGATGCATATATTTTTATTGTAATGTATCATATGATACAAATATATATGAGACAAGAAGTTGAGGCAGGCTCTTGGTGGGCAGGAGAGGCTTCCAGATGACTGGAAAACAACAGCTAATGGGATCAGGGAGACAGGCAAGAGAGTACTTGGTGTGTCATCTGGAAGGAAGATAGATAGAGAGACTTGGTGGTGGAATGAGGAGGTGCAGGATTGTATCAAAAGAAAGAGGCTGACTAAGAAGAAGTGGGACACTGGTAGCAGGCTGGAACGGGTGGAGAGACGTATCAGACGTGATATATGATAGAAGACTTTCAGCTTAAATGAAAGGGAAAATGTACAAATCCATGGTGAGAACGGCCATGCTGTTTGGTCTAGAAACAGGAGCACTGAAGAAAAGACAGGAAACAGAGATGGAGATGAAAATGCTGAGGATCTCTCTGAGAGTGACCAGGATGGACAGGATTGGAAAAGAGTATATCAGGGGAACGGCACATGTTAGAGGTTTTGGAGATAAAGTCAGAGAAGCCATTCAGAGATGGTTTGGACATGTGCACAGGAGAGAGTACATCTGAAGAAGGCTGCTGGATTTGGAACCACCAGGAAAGAGGACTTGAGGAAGACCAAAGAGGAGGTTCAAGGACGCAGTAAAGGAAGACATGAAGATAGTTGGAGTGACCGAAGAGGATGCAGTAGATAGAGTTAGATGGAAGAAACTGACTTCCTGTGGCGACCCCTGAAGGGAAATGCCGAAAAAAGAAGAATAATGTATTAAATGAGTCTCATTACATAATCTACCATCATATCATTTAACATAATACTGTTAAAGTGCTGTTATTACAGTTTGACTGTACCTGGCCAAGGTCCCAGTCCATTGGTATAATGTAGTTTGAACTCCCTTTGTAGATAATTCCTTTCTCATTCAGCACATATTCTTGTTTTTCTGCCTCATCAGAAATGTACACCCAATCATCTACAAAAGAGTTAGATAAATTGCATGTAAGGGAGTTTACCGCCTAAACATTAGGAATTTTGTAAGTAATGCACGTGGATACAGAGCATTGGAAACATACCAGGGCACCAGGGGTTGAAGAGCACCACAAATTCTGTTGGCACATACTCTTCCTCTTTGTCCAGGACAGACAGCGTGTACTCCCCTATAGGGGCGTCAGCCGGCGGTGTGATTTTCACAAGCAGCGTGTCGGTCTGTGAGGATGAATTGCTCTGAAGTTCAGCCCGCCATACTGCTTTGGCACCCGCTGCACGCCGAACATTGTCAGAGAAACCAAAGAGAGACTTTGTCCCTCGTTCCTCTGATGGATGTTCTCCTGCAGAGAGGAGCCACAAGAGATCAGAGGACAATGCTTTTTATTTACAGTTCTTTACATATCTGATTGATTATTCATTCCTATTTATTAACGTTATTATTAGCATTAATTCCTATGCCTGGGACAAAGAGACTCTTATCCAATTCCTCTCTTATCGTAAGTTCACTTGTAAGTGGAACTGCAGATCAGACTCATTTTGTGAAAGAATTTCAAACAAAAGATAAAAATTCAGACCTGTCTCCACACAGAAGGTAAAGGAATGGGAATTGGGCTCAAAGGGTTGCCGCAGCTTAAGAGTCAGATCGAAGGATTGGCCTCGTCTCACAATCAGTTGATCTTGGGAGATTTCATTTGTGTGATGTTTCCTGTTATTAGTTGCACTGTGGAGATCCACTCCAACAATAACTTAAACATAGAAGAAGAAAAACATGTAAATAAATGCTTTTTGTGTGTTTATATACAATTGAAATGGTGATTAATAATCTACATGACTGAATAGAAACTTTCTCTGTGATAAAAAACATTTGGAAGAATGAATATTCAACTGCTAAAAAATCCATATAAGTGTTGTTCTCTTTTTAGATCATGCAAGAGCATCCTCATTTTACTTAACTACTCTTCATTTGACGTACTATTTTTTTCCCCTCTCACTCATTTCATGTATCAAAATGAATTTCTGTTTATATATTTATATCATTTTGTTTTCATAATGATAGCAATGATTTGTAATAATTTGTTTTCAAAAGGGTCGGCGTAACAAGCATTTGCTTCAGCCAATACCTGTTCGGTCCTTTTGTTATATATAAGTTCAGAAAAAATTTAAATTTATTTATTATGAATGTACAATATGATCGAAATAAAAGATAAAAAGAAAGAATGAACTATATCATGCATAATCTTGAAACATATGTTTACATTTCTCAGATGTTTTAAAACAACCTGTACATTGGACAAAGACGGTTGCAAGAAATACTGAGCTATTTGTCACCATTGTTTACATGAGCGTGTTACCAGGCCATACCACCGCAAGACCAAAAAGCAGAAAAGGAGAAACTTTGTCACAGTGGATATGGTCCAGCCAAAACACGGACGAGCAACTGAGTAACATTGGTTTCATAAAAAATGAAGCAAAAGGGAAAAAAGGAGAAATGAAAAAAGCCAGTAGGTGAGTGGACAAAAGAAAGATGTTTCAAATGTTGTCACGGGAAGAGGAGCATGGTTGAACAGGTTGCAAATTCCTATTTTAGAAAATCAGAAGATAACATCTGGTTTACACCAGCCAGTCCAAACTTAAACTTAAATTTGCTTACACATACACTCTGTTTCCAACCTACTAAAATGCATCCTGTTTGCAGACGACACCACTTTATTTTACTCCAGATACAATATGAATGAGGTACTAAAAATTGTAGAAAATTAGTTTAAAAAATATTAAAATGGTTCAATGCCGATAAATTATCTATAAATTTAAATAAATCTAAGTTTATAGTTTTTGGTTGTAAAAACAAAGATATAAATGCAAGACTGTTAACACAAGAATTAGAAATCGAAAGAACACAAAAAATTATTCTTTTAGGTGTTCTAATTGATGAACAGTTAACATGGAAATCTCATATGGAAAAAGTAAAAAATAAAGTATCTCAAACCATTGCTGTTCTATACAAGGTGAAAGACTCTCTGAACAAAGACGCTATGTTTTTGTTATATAACTTTTTGATTGTTCCGTACTTGACCTATTGTGTTGAAGTGTGGGGAAGTGCTTGCGAAACACACATTGAAACAATTTGTTTCAATGTGTGTCCACAGAAGAAAGCTCTTCGTATTATCAGTGGGAGTGGTTACAGAACGCACACAAATCCAATATTTATCCAATTAAAAACATTAAAATTCAACAAATTGTTAGAATATAACCTTAAAAAAAACTGTATTTAAAGCTCATCAGGGGTATTACCATATAAATTGCAAAAACAATTCAAAAAGAGAGAAAGTTTGCATGATTTAAGAGGAACTGATCTTTTTGTTAAATCACAGTTTCGAACCAAACCAAAACAAAGATGTATTTCAATTGAAGGAGTTAATCTGTGGAACAACATGGAGAGTAAAATTAAATTATCTAAGTCCATCCGTTCGTTTAAGAAAAGTATGAAACAATTGTTAATTGATAAAAATGTGTAACAGAAAACCCTTTTTTGTTGTTGATGTAGTTTGATGTTTTTTAGTCGTGCATCACCCTGATTATATATCATTTCTGTTGCTGAGGGGCAGATATTATAAGCTTTGCTTCTTTCTGTACCCTTTCATTCATTTTTTTTTTTTTTTTTTTTTTTTTACTAAAACCCTTTTTTTAAGATGCGTTTGTTCTTTTGTTTGGAATGAAATGAAACAATAAATAAATAAATGTACATCAATACATATATACAGCATGCATGTACAGTACGTACAATATTGTTTTACAGTTCAAAATTCTTTGGAAATTGGCATAGCTCCTGCAAATTTCTCAAATAGTAAAGCATTCCTAAATTTCAGGAATAATTTTCTCAGTAAATTACAACAAACACAACTTGCAGGCATTGTGGCCCTGCTTAGTCTGCACGAAAATACAATGACAAAGATCTTGTATCACAGGAGAAAATAAATTGTTTATCTTACCAGATTGTCACTGTCACTTACCGTCATTGTCTGGCATTTTAGCTTGAGCTTCGAGGGTAAAAACAAAGAGGTACACTGGAGTTTGCGAGGAGAGGTTCACTGGCTGGTAGCTCTGATAAGTTGGCTTATAAGCACATGTAAAACCTCCCTTAAATTGTCTCTGAGGGTGTGTTACATCAGTTCAAAATTTTTCGGAAGTTACTTTTTGGTCACACCCTTGATATGAAAATAAATTGTGTTTATTTCATGACAGCAATCACATAGTCTTATCTAAACAATATTTGACATTTTTAGCAAACATAAATGGCACTGAAAAACAGCAGCATGAAAGTGTTTTCAAACACATCTCAACAAATAAATATGAGTTGAGTTTTTTATATATATATATATATATACGTATAAACTTTTTTTTTTGGTCTGAATTGATGCTTTGTCACAATCATAACAAAATTGTTCTTTATTCTAAATCAGTAAACAAATAAATGAGATGGGAAAAGCATATGAAACAAAGCAAACAGAATGAGACCAAAATAACATGTAAATAATTGTTTTTATCTGTTTTGTGTATATGTGTCTGTGTGTCTGTGAAAATGGACAAATATGAATATGTTTGTGTGCCAAACAGTGACATAAAACTGTTCACACCTTCTTCCTAATTTAAAAGAGCACTAATGCTCATGTAACTATTTTAAAACCATCCACATTTTTTGCAACATTATAAGTGAAAAGTTGCTCTTGCATTCCGGGTGAATCCTTTGAAAGGCTCATTGTCTGAAACTATTGTTCAATATATTGTGATATTTATTGTTTTGTACATTTTTGGTTGGTGTGTCTCAAGATTATTATTTTTTTTTATGGGAAAATGTACCTTTACATGAAAAAGGTTGGAAAATACTGGACTAGATGATGAAAGGGTAAAGAGTCTGATGGAGGATGGCAGAAATGATTTTCTGTACTGTTCCTTTGAGCAACGGGGTTACAGGAGACCGTTACTGAAACTGCCTTTAAGATGGTCCACAGATTAATGGAGGGGGAGGGATGATTTCAATATGATTTACAGCTGTTGGTACAATTGTTTGATGTAAACAGTGGTTTGATACGTTATATGTATTTCTTTTTTCCTCTATTTTGTTGTTGTTACTTAGTTATGCCTTTCTATATTGGACCTTGAGTCTGCAATAAAGTTTATGATGATGAAATTGATGAAAAGTATAGAATTGCATTTATATTTATATGCTATTGTTCTTTACTTATTTTGGACTTTATATTCATGGTCATATTTTTATTTTTTTTATTTCTTGCATTACTTTCTTTTTAACCTGTGAATAATTCAGTGTGTACATATTCAGTCTGGTAATCTCGTCTTTTCTGCTTATTTCTATGGGATAACTTCCTGAAATGTGGCTGGATCATCACAAACATTTATTGTTCTTCCAGACAACAATTTTTTTTTTTTATTTCATCTAATAAAAAAAAATCTAATTATGTTAAGATGGCATCAAAAATACTTAATACAGATATTGGCAGCTATTTTAGAACTAAAAGTCATTAGAATCAGAATATACTTTATTGATCCCACACAGGGGGGAAGTTTGTGTGTCACAGCAAAAACTTCCTATCTGCTAAGTGAGTCGTTGTAGAGCCCGATCACGTACGGAAAGAAAGACCTCCAGTAACGAGATGTTCTCGAGCGGAGCTGTCTGAGCCTCTTACTACACTATTACACTTGTTTTTGGTACACTTTCATTAATTCAACCGCCCATTCCTAACAAGGTTGCGGGAGATGCCGAAGCCCATCCCGGCTGATTTGAGGGCCAGGGTACACTCTGAACAGGTCACCAGTCTGTCGTGGGGCCACACACACACTCCTATGGGCAAGTTTGTAGTAGCCAATCAACTTAACATGCATGTTTTTGGAGGGTGGGAGGAAACCGGAGAACCCGAAAGAAACCCACACGTACACAGGGAGAACCTGCAAACTCTACACACAAGGGCCAGTGTTCCAAGCCTCATCCTCACCCGGAACTTTAACCCCTGACCTTCTTGCTGTGAGGTCACTGTGCTAACCACTGCACCACCGTGCCATTTATGTCTACACTTGTCAGGCTAATTTACCAGATTTTCCAGAATCTATAATGTAAAAGAGATCAAATTGATCTGTTTTTTTTTTTTGTACACACTTGTCACTACGGTCAGGCTCTGGTTGATGCAGTTTATTCCAACTAAAATGAGCTTTTAAGAAATTGATGGAAATACTTGGAAAAAGTTGTGGGGTTGTTGAACTTTCTTTATGAGACAAATTGGAAATTTTAGCAAACAAAGACATGCACAGTTCCCATTTATTCCTCATCTAGAGGAGAAGAAATACTATAAGAAATGCCTCCAGGCCTAAACTTTCTCCTCTCCTGTTTTCATAAGATTTCTGGTTTTCTTCAAGTTTGCTCAACAGCTCTGTCCAAGCAAAGAAGGTGAGTTCTGACTTTCCACAAAGATGACTAGACCTGGAGAGCAAAAAGGGGAAAAAAATCTGATCAACTGTGTAATATAAGGGTGTGGAATCAGAAACGAAAGATTGGTATCAATAATCAATAATCATCTCATTTTAATCAATTACAAACTCATCTCATTGATTAGATGAGTTTGTAACATGTTAGCCATATCACACGTTTTTTCTGTTTTGTTTGGCATTCTCTCTTTGGGTTTGTTGTGTCTCACACTCCTTTTTCTTGTTTTAATTTGCTATCTTTATAAGTTTTGGATTTGCTGTTAAAACACTCCTTTTCTTTGGTTATTTTTCTGTCTTTGGTTTGGGTTGGCTGTTAAAACACCCCTTTTCTTTGGTTTATTTTCTGTCTTTGGTTTGGGTTTGTTGCGTCACACACTGCTTTTTCTTGTTTTGATTTGCTCTTTTTATATATTTTGGGTTTGCTGTGAATACACCCCTTTTCTTTTGTTTGTTTTCTGTCTTTGGTTTGGGTTTGCTGTTAAAACACCCCTTTTCTTTTGTTTGTTTTCTGTCTTTGGTTTGGGTTTGCTGTTAAAACACCCCTTTTCTTTTGTTTGTTTTCTGTCTTTGGTTTGGGTTTGCTGTGAATACACCCCTTTTCTTTTGTTTGTTTTCTGTCTTTGGTTTGGGTTTGCTGTTAAAACACCCCTTTTCTTTTGTTTGTTTTCTGTCTTTGGTTTGGGTTTGTTGTGTATCATTCCTTTTTCTTATTTGGTTTGCTTTATATTTATGGTTCAAGTTGGCTCATCCCTTTTCTTTGGTTTGTTATCTATCTTTGGCTTGAGTTTGGTATGGATTGGTTACTTATGTGTGGTTTAAAATGATTTATTAAACACAATATATACACACAAACTATAAAATACGCTAAAAGATGTCAGTTCATAAAACACAGTTCATGTGTATCCCACCAGCATTTTTCGTTGTACCGGGTATGCTATCTTGACAAGCCACTCGCTCGGACATGTCCTGCTCCCTTGACAGGGGGCCACTCGCTCGGACATGCCCTACTCCCTTGACAGGGGGTCACTCGCTCGAATGTGGTCCACTACTTGATGGAGCCACTTCCACCGATAAGGATCCACACTGTCTCCTTGCAGAGGGAGCCCTCGCTGCACTGTGGTGTGCAGGCTGACACACCACTGCGCCACCAGCCCATAGTTCAAAAGGAGGGCTCCCCGCTGCTTGTATCCCTGCTGCCACTTTGACTTTCTCTGGATCTCCGATGGAGGTTCTCCTCTGCTCTCTCTGGATCTCCTCTTTGATTTCTCTTTTTTTTTCTTCTGCCCCCAGCTGCATCTTATAGTATATCAATCAGGGACTGCACCACTTCTTTATAGCATGTGGCTTAAATAAAATTAATTAAGACAGTAAAAAACATGCTAAATCCACAAGACATTAAAAACATGCAGAATAAAACAGTAAAAAAGATGTATTAAAATACTCCACCTGCTACACTTACATAACGGATTCCGTAGAAGCGACGACACCGAATTCTCTTTTAAAAATACCCTTGAGTTAGAAACTGAACTAGCTTCCGAAGTCATGATGGCAACAGTCTCAAAGATTCGGCACTGAAAACAGTGGGCGAATCGTGGGTGGGATTGTAGGTCAACTTATAGCCAATTGATAGGTTCCCCTCTCATTGTGTTTGAGTATGCCCCTAATTGCGCCCCACAGGCATGTTTATGGTTTGCAATACAAATGAATGGAGAAAGAATCAGAGCTGACGTCACATTTTTCTGGAGATACTGGAAATCTCATTGACACAGATGTGAAATGAGCAAATAGTGAAATAAAACAGAGTAAAATTTTATTAAAATGCATATAATCTTCACACAAGACAGTTTTAAATACACACTTGACAGTTTTGCAAAATGTTACAAAAACATACATTTTTATTTATTTATTTATTTTTTTTTTGGTGATCAGGGCAGGGAACTTGCACCCCACGTCAGCAGCCGCCACTGATTGGGACAGGGACATTCTCAGCCTGAATGGATGTGACCCAGTAGCTGTATCACACCTTTTTCCGGTTTTGGTTTACATTCTTTCTTTGTGTTTGTTGCATCACACACTCATTTTCCTTGTTTTGGTTTGCTTTTTTTTTCTGGTTTATTGGTTGCTCACAATATGTCAAATTAGGGGCAGGGGAGCACAACCCTTTTTAAACAGAGGCACACACAGTTCTTTCACTCTGATTTTCTTTAACCTGTTCAGGTAACTGCACTTTGGTTGTGAAATCTTTCAAAAATATTATTGATTTAACCTTTTATTAACCTATTTGATTTCATCACCAGCATGCTCTTCTATGCTGTGGTTTGTTGGAAAAGCAGCATCAAGAAGAGGGACTTGACACGCTTGACAAACTGGTGAGGAAGGCCGGATCGGTGGTTGGCGCTGAACTGGACTCACCAACATCCGTAGCAGAGAAGAGGATGCTCAGCAAGATAATGTCGATTAGGGACAATGTCCACCACCCTCTGCACCACACCATCATCAGGCAGAGGAACTCCTTCAGTGACAGGCTGCTGTCCCTGTCCTGCTCTACTGGCAGACTCAGGAAGACATTTATTCCCCAGGCTGTGAGGCTCTTTAACTCCTCACTGAGCAGGACCTGAACCATAATATGACATCATGACTTCTTCTGCTAAAGACAATTTTGATTTTGCTCTGAACTCCAAGATCATTAGTATTGCTGCTGTTTTTACACCATTGTTTTAAAATATATTTTATTTAGTAGACTTTTTGCACACTGCTGCAAAATGTTTTGCACACTCAATTTACTGCACACTTTGCTGCCTGCCAACGATGCTGCTGGATACCTGAATTTCCCCACGGGGATCAATAAGGTCTCTGTCTATCTATCAATCTACTGTATCTAATTCTATCTTGTGAGTCTTATAATCAGTGCTGAGCAGAAAGCTAAACTTTGAAGTTTAAAATCATCCTGGTATAATGCAGGCTGTAAGCTTGTTTTGCTTTCAGAAAAATAGAGTTTATAAAAAAGAGATCTTTCTTCTTTCTTTCCTCAAGACTTGTTTCTTGCAGTATCTGCAAATCCCCATCTTCACAAAACAGTTGTGTTGATCAGAAATCCATATTTGTGCACACTGTTTATTGTGACAACGTGCACATCACGGAGACACACACATTTTAATGGGAGCACTGTTGTTGTTTCTTTGGCGCCATCTAGTGGGGATACATCAGAGTCGCAGGGAAAATAAAACATTAATAAAGTTTATTTATTTTATTTTTTCAAGTTCGGTGGGCTGGATTAAAACGTGTAACGGGCCGGATGTGGCCCGCGGGCCATAGTTTGCCCATACCTAGGTCTATGCAAAGAGAATTGAAAAGAAAAAAGTTCAGAAGACCTGAAAAGCTGAAGCAGCGAGTTAATAGTGAGTGCTCTTTGTCATTCACCCATTTTATTATTTAAAAAAAAAAGGTTAATGAATTAGTTTTGAAAAGCACAAATAAATACTCATAGACGAATTAAGAAGCATTATCCTAAAATGATTTAAGGTTGTAATGACGCGAGATTTGCCAGCGAGCGTTTGTTTCTGTGCTTTAAAATAGAAAGTGCTGTGCTCGGTCTGCTGATGCGTTCAGGGATGTGGTAAAAAAAATGTTTCACCTCTTTAATAAACAAAACTTCTTTCTTGAAAGGCTATTGCACGCTGTATTTTCTCTAGAACAAAACTGATTTAAGTTTGCATTTAAGGTGTAACGCTAATGTTTTTTAATTATGTTTTTCAAAACACGTTTTATTTTACCAAAGCAAGTAAAGAAAGAAAGATCAAAATACCGATATTGTAGAGACGTACTTTGGTGATACCATAGATTGGTGTTTCAATGCTCCAGTTTGGAGTCTATCAAAGTGCCTCTTCTGTCTTAGCTTCTGACGATGAAAAAAATAAAATTGACCTAAATTTTGTACATACATTAGCATGCAAATTCTATTTTTATTCTTTTTGCATCGAAAAGTTGTTCTTTTAGTCTTTCTTCGTGTTTATGTGGGTTTTGGGATGTAAAAACAAGTTAAGTGGCTCCCGGAACCGATTATGGGCTGAAATTATTTTCTTAAAAGAACGACAGAAATACGTTTTTTCTTTCTTTCTTTTAATCATTTTTTGTACAAAAAAAACCTCCAATAATGTGAAGGGCACTTCAAAGATTAATACCTTGATGTGCTGACGTTTTTTAGAATATTATTAATAGTTCTGTTTGAGCATGTAGTCGTTTTTTTGAGCGCAACGCCAATAAAATATCTGCAAAGTGCAGCAGTTTTCCGACATTCTACAGTTGAAGAGGTTCTTGAATGCAGCGTAAGAAGAAGTGAAACCAATACTTCTTCTCTTGCTCCTCCCTTCACCCCTCCTCTATCCATCCATCGTCCTAAACAGCCCAGAAGTTACCAGAACAGACCGGCATGTTCCTTACCTCTTCATGTGAAACCCTCACACTTTAGATAAAAGCTGTGGACGTCTGAACCACCACCAGGACGACTCCTGCGCTTTGAAGCAATGTTAGTATTTCCTGTGTGTTTATGAACAGATTGTTTTAGGTGTTGTTAGTGTTAGAAACATTATTGTGAAGATGAGCCGGTAACACATGCTAACGTTAGCATTTTAGCTTAGCCACATTAGCCTAATTTCCCACAAATACATAGCTAGAATGCTAACGTAGCTGCTAGCACTGCTAACAGGAAGCTAAGCATGTTTACGTATTTTGTGATGTTACAGATAAAAATATTTTAAAATATATGTCACAATAATGTTAGTTTTTTTCCTAAACTAGCTGAACTTCCCTCGATGTGTACTTCCTGTATAAAAATCTTATTTTCGTTTTTGTTTGACTTGCATAAGCAATTTTTTGAGAACTGGTTTATGTCATCTACAATGTACAACATATAATAATAATAATTCGTTTCGTCTTCTGAACTGCTTGTTCCCGTTAGAGCCTTTTCCGGCTGATTACAGGTGAGAGGTAGAGTACACCCTGATCAGGTCGCCAGTCTGTTGTGGGATCACACACAGGGACAATCTTAGAGGCAATTTTGTTGTTGCCAGTCAACTAATTCATGATCCTATTAACTGTAATTAATACAAGAAAGGGAAGCTTTGACGTCAATTCTGTTAAAAAAAAAGGATACAACTTTTTTTTTTTTTTTAAGTTTGAAAGAGACATAGAAGCAGATCACATACACAAGCGGACGAAATTTGCTTTCTTCACTGGGCTTAGCTCTCACTCAGAGATAGATAGAAGAGCACTGCCATCTAGGAGGAGCTGAGAGTAGAGCCATTGCTCCTTAGGGTCGAGAGAAGCCAGATTGTATGCTTTGAGCATCTGGTCAGGATGCCTCCTGAACGCCTTGCTGGTGAGGCGTTTTGGGCTATGTTCCACCAGTTGGAGACCTGGAGAAGCCTTGGCCCTCCGTCTGAGGCTATTGCCCCGTAAAAGTGGAAGATGACAGAATGAAATAAAACATTAATTTCTGGAGTTAGCTGCAGCTAAATATTTCAGATCTAAAATATGTCATTTGTTATTTATATACAATAGAATTATGTAAATGAAATAGGTCACGATTGGCACATCAGGTCACTACCGCCAGTTAAAATGCAATGCTCTATTAATGATTTATTATTTAATATAAAATGTAGTTAGGGCAAGCACTCTATTAGTAAGCCCTTCTTCTTCTTTAGTTTGCGGCATGAAGCACCAACCTGGGTGCATTACCGCCACCTACTGACTCTATTAGCAGAATGGAGTGCTTGAACGTGCCCCCTTACCTCTAACCACCGGCATCCCTGTCCGGTCCCACTGTGTTCAAACTGGCAACAGAAAAGCTGGAGTCTGGAGTGGGTCTACAAAGCCAGGCAGCAATGAAGAACGCCAAACTGGCCTCTCTGTACTTCACTGGGTTCAAGTGTAGCGAGCAACCAGACTTCTCCATGGATATCGCAAAAACACAGGGCCCAAAGCACCTTCTCCGCACTTCCTCCAGATCGTCTCTTTCTCTTCAGCTCCCCCGGGACAAAACCAACTCCTCCAGGCACACACAGATGTGCCTTCGAGAGCCAGCAGCTGGTTGCGCATGTCAACATGGATGTCAACGGCAGAATGACTCCATAACAAGCTAGCTGTTGGGAACTTGCTGGACTATTTACAAAAAACAGCTGTTCGACACAAAACAACACAGTTCCAAATGACGTCCAAAGTACGCTCAAAATTAAATGACCTGAATGAGACAAAACATAGCCAGAAGAAGGAACAAAAACTTAGTGAAAGTTAGACTTTTGAGGCGGTCAACTTTTTTTTTCAGTCCAATTTTTTTCCAGTCAAATTTGGCCTCAAAGCTGCAATCCAAAGACGCATTTGTTTTTCGAACAATTCGAACCATTTTATGCATTGATTTTTTTATTTTTTTTTTAAATGACGTGGAAAACTAAGCAAACCTTGGAATTGCACCTTAAGATGAAAAAAATACATTGAAATGGATAGATTCTTATCGATGGATGCCTCCCCCCCCCAATGGCTGACTTCCAGGGTTTTGCCACGTGGGTGCAAACAGTCTTTAGTCTCACAGCACGAAAGTCAGGGGTTCAAGTTCCGGAGTGAGGGTGAGGCTTCAAATACTGACGTTTCTGTGTGGAGTTTGCATAATCTCCCTTTGTTCATTTGGGTTTTCTCCTGGTACTCCGGTTTCCTCCCACTCTCTAAAAGCATGCATGTTTGGTTGATTGCCTGCTATAAAATTGCCCCTAGGATTGTGTGTGTGGCTCTGCAACAGAATGGCGGCCTGTTCGGGATATATCCTGCCTCTTGCCTGAGATCAGCCGAGATAAGCTCCTGCAACATTCGTGACCCTGTTACGGATAAGCGGTTCATAAACGAAACAAAATTAAAATGTTTTCACAATTATCTTTAAAAAAGTCTTTTTAATTGATAATTCTGCTACTAAATAACTCCAAGAAACTTTTTTATTGTGTTTAAACATTTAGCTAAAACCTCCTTTTTCCTTCACTGAATGATGATCTCTTCCTAAATTTTCTATTTACCAGCTTTAAGAAGAAACAATGCCTCACAAACACAAAACTAAATCCTGGACGGAGTTGAAACAAGCTGGTAATGAAAATTTTAAAGCTGGTCAGTATGGAGAGGCTTCTCGACTCTACAGCCTGGCCATTGTAGAGCTGGAGAAAATCAGTAAGTATCAAACTACTCTGGTTATTAATATGTTCAGAGAATTTCTAGTGATCTGTAAAAGCTCAGTGAGGAACATGCTGAACTATAACTGAAACAGATGTTTTTTTGTAGTTTTTACTTTTGTGTGAATATTTGTGCAGATTTGTTTAAAATAGATGCTTCTGTAGCGAGTTAGACTTCTATGGCTACTATCAGACACTGGTTAGAAATAGCTTCGTCCTGCATTGAAGTTCTTTTCTCTAAAATTCCAGAGATACGGTGATGGTGTTTAGTTGGACATTTTTCTGATTGTATGCACATCACATACAGTATATTATTTCCATGTCATATGAAGCATTTTCTTTAAGATAAAAGGAATCCAGAGGACTTGGGCATTTTGTTTTCAAACCGTGCAGCCAGCTACCTCAAAGAAGGCAACTGCACTGATTGTGTGAAGGACTGTGACAGGTAAGTTAATAGTTTGTCATTTAACATGTTAATATCAATTAACACGTCATTTTTATTTTTTTTAAATGCACTGTATTCATCTCTCAAATGAAGAAATTTTTGTGCTGCATTGCACCGCTGCAGGCAGCCACAATGACGCAAATGAGGGGTGAAACAGCGGTGGTTGTCTTCCCCAAGGAGACTTAGGCACGGGCCCAATGAGAATCAAGTTTGCGTCTCCCATTCCAATGGAGGACGAACCACATTCAACCCACACAAACCATTTAACCAGAGTGAATAAAAAAATATACAAAAAAATATATATTTTTTTTCCATTGCATTTCATGACACAAAATAACATAAGAGGTAAAACTGCTCTGATTTTTTTACATAAAAAAAAAAAAAAAGACAGATTTAGATTTTTTTTTTTAAAAATTATTGTGGAGACTTCTATAACCTGATGTCATTGTTGGTAATAAATTGATTGTGACTTTTTTGAAGCTGGGTGTTTTATAAATTTTTTTTTTTTTTAATTGTAAATGGTTTGTTCTTTTCTAAATTCATTTTGAAAATTGATTGCCTACATGTCTCCCCCTTTTTTTTTTTTTTTTTTACTTCTTCAGGTCTCTGGAACTGTTTCCATTCAATGTGAAGTCTCTGCTCCGCCGTGCTGTTGCTTATGAAGCCCTGGAGCGTTACCGCCAGGCCTACGTGGACTACAAAACCGCTCTGCAGATCGACTGCAATATAGCCTCCGCTCATGATGGCACCAACAGGTTTGATCCATGTTTATATATTCTGTACACTGAGATACCATACAGGTTCATCTGGACTTTCAGTTGGAAAATGAATATAAAATAGCTGGTTTTGTTCTCTTTGTCACATTTGTTTTCTCTTTAATCTTTCCACAGGATGACGAAGGCTCTCACAGAGGCCGATGGGCCGGCATGGAGGGAAAAACTTCCCCCCATTCCTACTGTCCCTCTTTCTGTGAGGGAGAAACTGGCTGTGCAAACTGGAGGCGCTGTTCCACAATCCAAACCTGCTCCCCAACAGAATGGCATAAAACCAACAAACAAACCAGGTACAAACATTTAATCTTTTCCAAATCAAGAAAATTAATGTTTGTAGTTGTCACACATTTGATCTTTTTTTTTTTTATGCAACTCTCACTACCCTTTCTCGCAGCTCCGAGTGAAAAGGATAGGAAGAAAGCACAAGCTCTTAAAGAAGAGGGCAATGGTTTGGTTAAGAAAGGAGATCATAAGAAAGCCATCGAAAAGTACAGCCAAAGCCTTAACCACAACCCTACAGAAGTGACCACTTTTACAAACAGGTCGGCAGCATCAGCTCTTAAATTTCAACTTTTATGTTGTTCATTTAATCGTTTTACTTTTCTTTTTATACGTTAAACACAATAGTTAGTTATCAAGTTGGATGAAAACCACTAACGAGCTGGACATCACAAACTTAAATGAAAGTTTTTGGTGTTAGAAAGTAAATAGTTTACTGAACAAAAAATCTCACTATTTCTCAAATGTTTGAATGTTGTTTTCTGTGTGTGTGTGTGTGTGATCAGGGCGCTGTGCTACCTTTCGGTGAAGCAGTACAAAGATGCTGTCAGAGATTGTGACGAAGCTTTGAAGATGGACGACAGCAATGTTAAAGCACTCTACAGAAGAGCTCAAGCTCACAAGGAACTCAACGTAAGAACTCTTTGTGATCCACTCTGATGCCCATTCGGAGCAAATGGGAGCTTCAACACTTGTGAAAACATTTATGTTACATAGCTTCAAAGAAAAGATAATCTACTCTTCCCAATTTAGTCAACAGTAGATTGAATGAAAGAGTAGTGTACAACCAAAGAGTTGCCAGCGTAACATGTAAAACTATTTTTCTTTATTGACAATACCTAACTGTTGGCACAGGTGTCGTTGAATAGTGTATGGCAAAACAAAACAATGCTCTCTGGTGGTTGAAAAATACAAAAAAGCAAGATTGTTGATGTAATACTTTATTTTTCATTTTTCTTTTTGTTGTTTTCTGCACAGGACATCAAGGCCTGTGTGGACGACCTCAACAGTTTGTTGAAAGTGGAACCAAAGAACACTGCTGCCCAAAAGCTGCTGCAAGAAGTGAAGAAGAAAAAAGAGAAAGTATAGAGACTTTGAGGGCAGTGTTCGGAATCTGCCAGAATGATCTGATGTCAAAGTTTGAAGAGGGTGGGTTTTAATCTGAAGCTGCACTAAAAATAAAATGTTTATGTTTTCCAGAATGTGCTAATCATTGCTTCTGGATAAAAAACAGTTTGAAAAGATGGAAATGTTTGTAAAGGTTATTTTATCCTTCATTTTTGGTTCTCATGTTAAAGACTGCAGGCACACACTTTCATTCGGCTTGGGCGATTTAAACATTTTGATCCCATCAAACTACTTCTATATTTTAAATCAGGTTTTGAATTACATTGATTCTATTTAATTTTAATAAAAATTATTGTTTAAATTGAAGTTTATTTAATTTAAAATCTAATTAGTTTTTAAGTTATGTGACTTGTGCCTTGTTTTCTTCTTCACACTATCATATTAGGACGTCATGTTTATAAACTTTATGGAACATCTGGCATAAGTAGGTTAAAACATACAAACTGTTAGAGTAAAACTGAAAGTTCATCCACATACAAATGTTACTGATCATGGAAACAATTCGAGCCAACAAATAACTTCTTTTATATTTGCCTGTTTGTGTATTTAAACTAATAACATAGCTATTTTAAACACCACCAGTAAATGACATCAAACATCCAAATCGCCTAAGCCTAATGAAAATATTGTTTAAAATAAATCCTCATTGTCATCTTTAAAACTGTAAGTTTTTGTGTGACCTACTTCTACCTGCAGGATTTTTTTTTTAAGTGTGAAATAATAATAAAATAAGAATTTTCTACCAAACAGGTTCTAGTGGCACTCTTTCCGCTCTTCATCCTCTCTCCAGCTTCTTGTCCCATTTACCTGTCTTGTAAACATGCATAACAGAGTGACCAAAGTCTCTGCTCCCCTGGTCACAAAAAGTCTGAGCTGTTAACCCAGCGACCGGACCGGATGAGCACTGTTCAGTAGGCAGATATGAATTTACCCGACAATCCCATTATTCAAATCCAAACTCAAAACATACCTCTTCACACAGTTAACCCATTCAGTTGATATAGTCTAAATTTTTGTATACCTATTTTATACAAATGTACACACTAATTGTTTGGTTAGCTTTTTTAAAAATGTGACAAAAGCAGTTTATTTTAGTTCTCAAAATGAACCTAATGTATCTGTTGCAATGCACATTGTCACCACTACGGGGGGCCAAAGAGGTTTTAAAGTGATGCAGTAGGTTTTAAATAGAAAATGCCATCCAAAAATTCTGTGAACTGTGCTTTAAAATTTTATTAAGTTAAAATTAGAAAAAAACAATATAATTCTGTAGATTGTTGATGTTTTGATTTAGTTTTTTTTTTTCCTGATCAATCCAAAAACTTTGAAAGAAATGTTTTTTTTTTATTTGATCTTCTGAATACTTGTCCCTCACGAGGTCACCGGATCTGATTTAAGGCGAGAAGCAGGGTACACTCTGAACAGATCGCCAATTTGTTGTGGAGACACACACACACAACCACCGACACACTAATTCCTAGGAACAATTTTGTAGTGGCCAATCAACCTAACATGCAAGTTTTTGGAGGGTGGGGTGAAACCCAAGCATACACAGGAGAACATGCAAACTTCACACAGAAAGGCCAGTGTTCCAAGTGTCGTCCCCACCTGGATTCGAACCCCAGCTGAGAGGCCACTGCCACAGTCAGACCACAATTAAATCATTCTTCTTCTTTTGGCACTTCCCTTCAGCGGTCAGTTTCTTCCATCTAACCATATATGCTGCATCTTCTTCGGTCACATCAACTATCTTAAATTAACCTCCTTTTTGGCCTTCGTTTGGTCCTCTTTCCTGGTGGTTCCAAATCCAGCAGCCTTCTTCCGATGTACTCTCTCTCTCCTCTGCACATGTCCAAACCATCTCAGTCTGGCCTCTCGGACTTTATACCCAAACCTCTAACATGTGCTGTTCCCCTGATGCACTCATTTCTCCATCCTGGTCACTCCCAGAGAGATCCTCAGCATCTTCATCTCTTCTACTTCCATCTCTGTTTCCTGTCTTTTTCTCAGTGCCACTGTTTCTAGACCAAACAGCATGGCCGGTCTCAGCACGGTTTTGTATACTTTTCCTCTAATTTTAGCTGAAACTCTTCTGTCACACATCACACCTGATACTTTTCTCCATCCGTTCCAGCCTGCCTGCACATGCTTCTTCACATCTTTTCCACACTCTCCATTGCTCTGGACTGTTGATCCTAAGTACTTAAAATCTTCTACCTTCTGTATCTCTTCTCCACTGACTAAAGTTTTATTCATATTTAACTTCTAACAGCAAGTATCTACAGCATGTTAGGTAGGCCAAATTGTGTTTGCTCAGGGAAGCCTACTGCAGCTAACTCACTAAATCAATAAACTCTTTTTTTATACATTAACAACTTCCTTTTTGTTAACTCCTTTAACAGAAACTAAAAAAAAAAAAAGTGTGCATGAGTTTTGCTTTCAGTTCTGATTTCACCAGTTGGACTGTTTGTACCCAAAACAGCTTTTATGAGTTTGAGAATCAGTGATGCACCAGACTGAATAGTTGCTAGGCAACAAGCTCTATCTCCAGGACAGTTCTGTTCATTAATATCAAATCTAAAACATCTTCCTGCTTGTTAAGAGGTGAAGCATTTATAGGTGGGGAAGTTGAACCGAATGCATTCCTCTGCTCGTGTGGAACTGGTTCATGTTCACACTTGTTTGTGTTAAAGTGGGAGTGGCAGCGTGTTCCTGGACACACCTTTCTATTTAATAACCACCAGCATGTTGATCTAAATAATTCAGTTTGCTGATCATCTCAGATCCAACCTGTGCTGAAGAAAATGAGAAGTTTGCATGAGCAAACCAGATCATTTGAGGTTTTTTTTTAATCTCCTGATCTTGTACCTCATTTTGGAGTTTTGTGCAGTTTGCACCTCTCCTGCAGACACCACACCCTGTATTATAGTGTGAGTCAGCCATCACACACACCTTTGAACTAGTCATTGACTGCATGTCATAAAACATTCTTGAAGACAGAAACTGACTCACCGGTCAGGCTAGATGGGAAATGAACCCAGTGGCAGGAGGGGGGAAACATAGTGGAACAGCTCAACGTGCAATGAGCAGAAGTTCCAGTCGTTCTGCTCAGCAGCTCTTTGCTTCCATGTTTCCCATCAGCATCGGTTTACTGCGTGGATTCGCCCACCTAGGAGCACTGCGTGCCGGGGTGTGTGGGTGGTGTTTTAAGTCAAGCATCGACACATTCTGCTTGCTCAGGTTAGATGTAGACACCTGCAAACATTTTCAAAACCTCCACACTGATCTAGGTTTTTTTTTGTTTGTTGCCAAGGTAACAAAAAATTTTTATCCTCCGGTAACAGACCAACGGTTGAGGATCGGGCAGGGACCGCCAGGATAGCAGAGGCACAGGCCAAAAGAAAAAAAAAAGTTTAAAAGGATGAATAATAATTGGAAGAGCAGTATCATGAAAGAGGCTTTTTTTTTTTAGGGTGGAGCCTTGTCCACAGTCTGCTGCGAGAGCTACTCTCTACTACCTCTGACCCCAGCTGCCCAAAATAAAACAATCAGGGACTGTACCACTTCTTGGTAACCGGTGGAGTGGCTTAAAAATTAAAACATGCTAAAACACAATACATTTATAACATGCAGAATAAAACCATAAAATCCATGCAATAAAAATCTCCACCTGCTACACTCCAGTGGTTGTTTCCAAATGATGAGCTAAGTCATATGTCCAGGGTGGGGAAAGTCTGAGCATCTCAGCTGACACTGTTGCCTCAGCTACCCGTCCCAAGATAAGTAATAATATTTCAATAATATTTGCAGTTCAAACTTTGGTCCTCACTGTCCTTTAGATTTAGGAGCTTCTGCTGCATCAACACAATTTAATGAAGGATCTCTTACAAGGAATCTCCCATAAGATTCTAAAGTTCCTCTTTAAGTTAAAATCTAGAGGAAAAATCCTCTAGATAGAAATCTGCTTCCATTTGATCATTAATTAAAACATATTGCCATAGCAATAAAAGGCCAAAACATATGCATCCAATAATTTTGTCTTTTAATTACATGCATAACCACAAGAATGGAACAAAAAAAAAATCTATAGTGTGAGGTGATAAATTAAAATTGGGGCATTTAAAATAATTTTTAAAAAACCCTACCAATTGCAGCATAAAAACAAGCCTCAGTAAACACATTATGTGATAGTATAAAGATTGCAAGGTAAACATAGTAACTTTGACTTATTTAATAGAGGGAGGTTTTAGAAACGATCTCGGTGGTCCTGATATTTGCTGATCCCAGTTACTCGTCTTAAATGATCTCACCAGTTTGAAAGGCATATACTACATCCTACAAGGTTTTGTAGAATCAGATTGTTGTCTTTTAATTCCTCAACGGTACGTACATTTCGTTTAAATCCTGGAAAAGGGATCTCTTCAACAATTTGGTCTATGTGAGGTTTCTTTTGTATCAGTATCTGTCTGTGAGGTTTGCAAGTTTATCTTAAAAAGCAAACCGGATTCTCAAATTTTATCATGGGTGCCACTGTGAATCTAAAAAAAATAACATCAGAAGTTCACATTATATATTTTTTAAGAATTTATTTGTAGGTTACTGCAGTAAAAAAGTATTTAAATACTTCCTGCATGTGTTTGAATCAAACGGTGAAAACAGATACCAGCAGGAAATTTCCAATGGTTACCATGGCAATTATTTGCATCTTTGTGCACCTGTCAGTCTTTTTCTAAGCTTTCTCTTCCCCTTGGTCCCACAAACTATCCGACGTGCAAAGCCGCAGGAAGAAACAGAACGGGGCGCGTTCGGAACTGATAAAACCTTTATTTCATTTTAAATCGTCTTTTACATTTTGTCCTGTTTATAACATGTGAGGTCAAACTAGAGTTGAAGGTTTTTTTTTTATTATTTAAAAGACAAACACAAATCTAGTAATTACGTCCATAACCGGGTGAGGAGGGGTACCAAAAGTGGTTTTCTTTTTTTTTTATTTCTTTTTATTTTAATGGTGTTCTTAAAGCTAACTAAAATTTCACAACCACGTGCGTGCTAAGCAATAAAACCGTCACAGAAGCAAAAATGTTTTTCCTTTTTTTTTTGTAATTTTTGGGTTGTTTTTTTTATTCATTTTTATTTTAAGCAGAATACTGGTCAGTAAAAACAAAATGATTTCAGATACCAGATATACAGACAGGCTCGGTGCCACATTCACTACTGCAGGGGATCATCTTTTTTCTTAGAAAGCGAAGAACTGCCTCAGATTGGTTCAGCTAAAGAGAAAGAGAGCGGCAGGGATTTTTTTTTCTTTATTTTTAAACCGTCAGTGCATGAAAGTAACTGTTCCCGGCAAATGAACAACATAAGAGACATGATTTCTCTACATCTACAGAGTGGAATGTTGTGGTGCTTCATGACCAGCTTATTGTGACACTGAGGAAAAAAAAAAGGAAGGAAACAGAGTCTAGGAGGCAAATTATTTAGGTACAGAAGGGAGATGATTTTTTTTTTTCTCCAAAATGTGATCCAAACTACAGGTTCTCACTTCCTCGATTGGCTGATCGGCTGCAGTTTGGTTCATGGATGCAAACATCTGCTCCGGCTGCACTAAACTGTACTTTTAAAGGCCTCAAAATTAAACATTTTTTCCCTTATTCAAATAATTTTTGGGAAAAAAATTAGGTGGTCAAAACTTGCTTTTAATACAATGAGTTTTTTGTTAATAAACATAGGGGCAAAAGCTGTTTTAGGAAAATTTGATGTTGCTGCAGCAGATACATTCCTGCTGCTTTCAGCTGGAACCCAAGACTTGACTGAACTTGTCTTCAAAGACGTGGGCGTGAAGGGAGAAGAGTTAAAAATGAGGAATGAAGAGAAAAAAAGAAAACTTTAAAACTTAAAGCAGCAGATGAAAGGACTGTAGTTTCTATTTGGGGAGGGGGTTAAATGAACATTAAACCATCTGGTAAACAAAATATAAATCATAAATTTACAGTTCAGCTAAAAAAAAAAAAAATGTTTTACAGTTTTAGTTTTCCCCCAAAAAGACGCAGATCAGGAATTAGGTGGTTAGATAGGTGAAGGAAGAGGGTCTTAAATCATTTTTAGAAATGTCAGAAACGGGCGAGGAATGGTTTACTCAAATTCTGTTTATTTTTAAGGGACTATTTTATGTGAAATAAAACTGAATTTTAACCAGACAGCAGGTCGTAACGTGTTTTTTTTTTTATTTATAATAAAAACATTGGTCAGTGTCACAATATAGCCTTGTTGAAGACCCTTCTGTATAAACCTCAGCAGACCTACTGTTCCACCCCAGGACTTTCCCCACCCCTTCTCCCAAGATCTGGTGATGATGTGGAGGAAAAACTAAGCATCACAGTGTTTGTTGAATATAAACGGACAGTTTAATAACCTTTTTTTTCTTTTGTTTAAAGTGGAATAAAACCAGCCATTTCCGCCAGTACACTAAGAAAAAGCCAAAAAGAGAAGGAATGGACAACTATGTAAATGCATTAACTCACTAGAGAGAGAAGTAAAGGGGGGAGGAGGACTGTACTGAGATGTTAGAGAAGGAGTTGGGGATGGGAGGGTTAAATAAAGAAGAGGAAGGGGCGGGAGGGGGAACTCAGGAAGGAGGATCTAGGAGATGTTGATTTTTCTGGATCCAAACCCTCCCTGCGTGGGATAAGACTAAACAGGCCAGCGACCTGTTTTGGAGTGCCGTGATGGAGGGAGGTGTAGATCGTAGGGTGGAGGAGGGGTGGGTGGAGTAATGATGAGGTGATGGAGCAGTTCCTTTCCCTCCCCTCTGCTTTGTTTTTTTCTTTTTAATTCCTCTTTTAACATTTGTCTGTGAAGGTCAGGTACTAATCATGCTGTTGGTTATACAGAAGGGAAGTCGGGCTCGGGACGAAGGGAATGAACGGGCTGTTTATGTGGACGAAGAGAGGAAGAAGAGAAGAGAGGAGGAAGAGTGGAGGGATGGGTTAACAGTGAAGTGCGCTCTAGTTCTCTCCGTCACCGGTTTCACCCTCATCTCCCTGGTTTTCTGATGTCCACAGCTGCAGAGAAACGGGAAGGAGAACATCAGTTTAAACTCACAAAAACTTCACCTGCACTTAAAAAAAAAAAAAACTGTAACATTGAGTTTTGATTGAATAATTGGTTAATCTATGGTTGGTACTGAGTAAATGTGGCATGTTAAAGGAGATCTCTTCAGTGATTTGAGAGTCATCACATTTAAAGTATCACAGAAGCATGGATAGGCCGAGTGCTTAATACTTTGCCCAGATAAAAATGCATTTAGAAACCACACTGTTTTCAGAAACATCGTCGTTGGTTCACTAAGAGAACCAACGAAAGAATTTGGATCCTCTGTGAAAGTTCGGATTTGATTAAAATAAAAATGTGGCCACTTTGTAAACTACACACATTTGGTCATTGGACATTTGCACACATTTGGCTTGGTCATTCTTTTTAACTAATTCATCACCTGATTCAACTTAAACATAATTTTAAATGCATATGTTTTACCAAAAGCTGGATTGGTTTTAGAGTTATAGTCTAAAAACTTCCCCCCAGCCCTTCTAGCTGTAGGTGTGTGTGTGTGTGTGTGTGTGTGTGTGAACTCACAGTAAGGTTGTCCCTTAGTAGCTGCATGATCAGCGTGCTGTCTTTGTAAGAGTCCTCGTTCAAGGTGTCGAGCTCGGCGATGGCCTCGTCGAAAGCCTGCGTGGGAAAAAAAAGTTTCTTGATTAAGTTGGTTTGACCTTAACCGGAGTGCGGTGTGTGTCTGAATGAGGCAGCGTGCCCACCTGCTTGGCCAGAGAGCAGGCCTGCTCAGGCGAGTTGAGGATTTCATAGTAGAAGACGGAGAAGTTGAGGGCCAGGCCCAGTCGGATGGGGTGTGTGGGCTGCATGTCCTTCTTGCTGATGTCAAAGGCGTCCTGGTAGGCCTGCTGAGAGTTATCCACCGTGTCTACACAAAAAAACAACCACCGGTCACTTTTATCTCAACTTTTTTCTGACGTTTAAACACAAATCAGTGAGTTTACGCAGTGAACCAAAAACGTCTGATTTAGAAGATGGCTGGTAAGTGAACGAGTCTTCCGATTAGTCATGGTGTTGTGAATGAAGAACTACAAAAATTTAAATATTTTAGCACACAATCTGATCCTAGTGAGAGTGAACCCTTTGATACATTTTTATAATAAAAAAACCAAAAACGATTCATAGAAGTTCCTCGACCAGGTTTCCGAAACTCACCCTTCTTTGAGTCCCCGGAAGCTACCTCTGACAGGTATCTGAAGTAGTCTCCTTTCATTTTGAGGTAGAACACCTTGCTCTCCGCCTGAGATGCGTTGAGGATGAGGAATTTGTCGAGTAGGTTCTGAAAAACACAGATGAAAAGCGGCTTTTTACAAACAAACATAGAACTACAGATTAATTTACCATCTTGGAGGAAACCCGGTATTTTAGACCCTGGGACTACAATCACTTTTTACCAGACATAAGTTTCGTAATGGCACTGGCGTAGTACCACCGTGCATTACTTTGTTTCAATTTGCCTTTAAAAGATGGGTCATCTTGAAAGGCGTGAGCCGCTCACACGCTTTCGCTAAGCCACAAGTATTCCTTTGCTGACAAGTGACAACAAATGTGACTAACCCCAGTAAACCGTCCAAAGGCATCACTAAAATGCACATTATTCTGGTGGAAAGTTGCCGTGTTTGAGCGTTTGAGTGAGACGTGTAGTGCTGCTATGCATGCTTGTGATGGTACACACAACGTACTCAAAGATAAAGCATTCAATTTGACAAATTAGGACAAAACTCAAACACAACATCAAACTAGCTTACTAAAAATTTCAATACAAGATAAAGAATTTGTTTGGTTTCAATAGCATCTGGTCTGTGGAAACCAGTGTGATGGTGTAAAGGGTGGGGTGGGGGTGGTTAGGACATCTGCATGAAAACAGGCCTTTTCTTGTTCCGTCCTAAGGATCTGATGGAATAAAGTGTACCCAACTTCCCCGCTTGTGGCCACCCAGTGAACGCATTTCATAGGGAGCGTTTGTTCGCTCTGCCGACGGCAGCCATTCGTGTTCCTGCTGCTGACGCTGTCCTCATAGGACGGTTCGCAGGAGGGTTTTATCCAGGTCATGTGATATGCCCTCGCTTCACCCTGGAGCATCTCCTCAGTGAGACCGGCTTTGTTCCAGCGATTACATTCAGAACCTTGGAGAAGTCGCTCTAATCTGCTGACTCCACTAACCTGGTGAGAATGTGAAGCTCATTTTCCTGCTAACATGTTTGATTCACAGAGTCACTCTGAGAACATGTGATGAAGACGCTTCTTCACTCATGTCATCAAAACGCTTTAGGACGGAAGCTGCTTCCTGCTTGATTTGGGACGAGTTTTTTTTCTCCAAAAACTCTTATTGTTTCTAAAATTTTCTGGATGCTGATCTTTTTAGCTTTAAAAATCTTTAGTAAAAGTTTATTTAACAAGTCAAAGGGAAAATATAGTTGATTATTTTGATTTAATTTTATTAAAAACATGCTCAGATCAACATTCTAATTAATTTCAGTCTGAGATCAGTCTCATTTAAGTCAAAATGACAATTTAAAACAAAAAATAATGTGTGAATAAATTTACAATCTAACGCAAACACAATCAGGTTCATAGAAATCTAATAAAAATCAGATTCAAATGTGATCCAATCAGAATGAAGGTCTGTTTTAAATTGATATTTTGAACCAGATTGATATTAATCTCACATTGGGATTCATTTAAATCATTTAAAACTTAGAGGACCTAAAAACACAAAAACCTCAGTAGAGTTCCACATGCTGGCTACGATCTTTTTTTTTTTTTGGCTGCTGCTTTAAAGAACCGGTCAGAGAAATTTTATTTGCTCAGCTTTTCCTGAGCTGGCCTCCACCCGTCCTCTCCTCCTTCATTCCTGCTGCAGCACATCACCGCAGAGCTTCAGGATGATTTGACCTTGAAGATATTATTAGAAGTCTGCTCATGCGCTGAAAAATTTCAGTCTGTTTTGACCTTGAGTGATTTCTGCTTGATATGAGCTGGACAAGCCGCGCGCATAGTGATTCTTTTTGTTTCTAAAGTGTGTTTAGAGGGAAAAAAAAGTGTTTTGTGGTTCTGTTCAGTTAACATCAGCAGGAAGGACTCATCAAGTCCCAACAGGTAGAATTACTGTTTTATCTGGTGGAAGAACAAAGCCGTAAACCAGCCGGTGTCTAAATGGGAGAAAAAACTGCCGGTTTGTCTAAACATTGCTGCCGTTTCCACGGACACCATCATGTGACAGCTTCCTCCCTTCAGCCAGGAGGGATCAGAGAGTCACTCGGCTCTTCTGCCTTCCTTCAGTTTCTATCCAACCCTCTTTTCCATTTCTCACACCCTCCTCTTTGCGCACGTACCAGCACGTCGTGGCAGATTTCTTGGAGTTCAGCCTCAATCTTCACGCGGTAATCACGGGCCATCTGCTGTTTCTTCTCGTTTCCCTCCGTCTTCTGCTCGATGCTGGAGATGACGCGCCAGGATGAACGGCGGGCCCCCACCTGAACGATTGAAGGGGGATACACACGTTAAATCAAAGCCAGCAAAAAAAGCAGAGGTTGGAGCTGAGTGATCAGACACACAGCAACTTAATCTCACTGGTAGATGTTGAGGTCGACAGGAAGTGCTGTGGTTCCTCTTACACAACTTTAACTTACAAGGATTTTAAACATTCAAAGCACAATCTAACCAGTTTAGTTCAGTAACAACTTATTCATTGTATCAGAACAGAGCGGGGGTCATGGTGATGATGCCTAGATTCTGTTACGGCTGCAAGGTTTATTTAAAAAAAAAAAAAGATTTCTTTGGTAGTTTTGTTGTGTCACCATCAGGTGGAAATTGTGCTTCCGGTGGCGTTACAGGTGGTTTGCCTCACTTAGAAGTATGTTTTTCTTTTTTTAATTTGCATGTTAATCCTTCAGATTAAAAAAATACAAAACTTGTTTCAAGCCTTTTTAAAGTCATCTTTTTGTTTTGAAAATAACAGATTGAAATCCGAACTTGTGTTTTGTGTAAAGAAATCAGATTTTATTTTCAGAACAGACCGCACACCTCCTATTTGATGTATTTAAAAGGTAAAGAATGGAGGACGTTACTGTTGGCGAAAGTTCTTTACTGTTCTATCGCTTCGATTTCAACCCAATTTTAGAAATGCAACTTTCCCACACTATGAATTATGTATTTGAGTGTTACCAGAACAACATTCTCTCTTCTGTCTGATGTATGCAATGTATGAGTTCCTCAGTAAGGTGGAGCAATGGACTACTTTTAAAATGTTTTCTTAATGATATGACGTATAGTACTTAAAATATGAAACCTTAACAAAATAAAACACAGCTCACAAAATGCAGGGCTGTTCGTAGCTTAAGCTTTGTTTGTAAAAATACAGTTACAGTTGGAAGAGAAGCTTTTTAAAAAGAGATCTTCACTGAAGAGACTCTAAAAGACAGGGATGTCCTGAGTCATATGATATTGAGATACATGAAATAAAATTGCACAGAAAAATCTCTGAGGGGAATTTAAACTTTCATCAGGGAGTAAAAGAAATGAGGCGTACCTACCTCTGCATTTATACTATATTTTTATTTTGATTGAAAAATCAGTGTATTTTTTTTTATTTTTCCAATCATATCAATTTTCTAAAGAAGCACTGCTGTTGTTCAGTTTGAAGCTGCTTTAATATTTAGTATAATAAAACCTCACCCGAACACAAACGCATGCATCATGTATGTAACTTAACTTGTGTGTCAAGTTTTTTTTTTAAAGCAGTGACTACGGGTGCGGATATCCATACCTTCAGCTGTTTAACACGGACAAAGTTCCTGGCTTATGTTTTTTATTGCATGTGTAGCTCTAGCCATTGATGATGCATGTTACAAATATGGTAAAATATAGGTAATAAGGGGGATACTCTAGCACAAAAAAAAATCTAGATCTTTAAAGTAGAAGACATCATTTATATTATTATTGTTCAACTGTGTGTGTAGCATGGAACTCTGATCCTAACTCTCTGATGAACCGATCCATATGTCATTGCCGTCTTGCACTGACTGAAATGAGCAAAAAGAGACATGCTGGTTCTCTTAAAAGGTGACTTGTAAGAGAACCAGCATGTCTCCATCTGTAGCCTGGAATTTTTATGGTACAGATATCTGTAAGAGTAGCCGTTTTTTTTTTTTGGTAACTGTCAAAAATTTTTTTACAGAACATTTAATTCTTGCTTTTGCACTTTTTAGTCGTGTTGAATCAGAAATTAAATTCATGCTAGTTTAAAAGTTGCTTCTGAAAAAATGAAGAAAAAAAATGGAAAAAAAAAAAAAAAAAAGGTCAAAGTTTCAAGGTTTCAGCCTTTAAGACTTTAAAGTTCTGTTTTATTGCCACCAAAAATGATATTTTGTGTATTATGTATAGATTTCTGCAACGTAGGAGTTGTACAATGAGTTGCAGTGAATCAGAAACAAATAAGAGACAAAAAGGTCAAAGTTTGAGGATTTTAGCGTCTAAAGACTGAAGTTTTGTTTGTGTGATCAAGAGAGGAAACAAAGCTGTTCCACCTCAGAGCCAGCAGAGGAAGTGGTCAGATAAATCTGTTTAAAATAGCAGGTAAAACAGAATGTTTGGCTTTGCAGCACAGCATGTTAACGCTCTGAGCATGAAGAAGAATAAAAAAAAAAAAAAACTCCTACAAACACCCTCCACATGAAAAGAACCAGATCAACAGCTGACATAAAAAAGATCTCCTGGAGTCCTTACCACGTTCTTGTAAGCGACAGAAAGCAGGTTACGCTCCTCGTTGCTAAGCTCCAGCCCCTGCTCCGTCACAGCCTTCATGGCGGCCGCCATGTCGTCGTAGCGCTCGGCCTGCTCTGCCAGCTTGGCTTTTTGCACCAGGTCGTTCTTATCCATGTTTTAGGCTACAGAGAATAGAAAGGAGGGGGATAACACACAGGAGAGACAATTAGTGTTAAAGTAAATTAAAACAAGAGCAGAGGCGGCGACAACGAGAATGGCTGAGGAGTGAAATAGAGGTTTGGAAGTTTCAGGGGTACATAAGTAGGACATGAAAGAGAGAGGGAAAAAAAAGTGAAAGCACAAGACCTGCAAGAATTTCTTTGTGAGAACAGAAGCACGAGGATGACAAGATTTTTTACATATAAACCAAAAAAAAGGGAAAAGAACAAGTGTTATGTGCTTCTAAATATAAATTAAATAAAACTATGACATGAAATGACTCAAACTCAATTCCTGCTGCTCTCCATCACTTCATCCCTGAAGGCGTTCTCCTCTCCAGATGTATCTGTAGGTTTAAGAAGGCCAAAGTTTGGCCTCTATCTCACATCTACAAACTATACAGAACAAACAAACCTACACAAATATCAGGAAGTGGATTGTGCTTCTGCAGCACCTGGGAGGGATTTCAGAAGAAAAGTTTGAGATTCTAGATCTTTAGGGTCAATTTGATCTCTGATGGGGGGCGTGGAAGAAGCAGGAAGTAAACGTGGGGAAAAAATAAAATAAAATTTGTAAGTTTTCTGGAAAAAAAAAACAACTTTCTGATTAGATTGTTTGTGTTAGGATCTTGACCGAGCATAAAGAATGTGGAGCAGAGGTGTTAAGTGGGAGGGTCTGTGTAATTCCAACACAACTGCGTGTCGGTCAGATCAACAGCCATAAATGTAACGATCAGGACGTACAACATCTGCCTACTGATACAGAAGTACCTGCCACAGTATTTAAACTATGCTTTGTTGTCGATCCCGTTTGACTGGAAGTGAGATTACTCTCACTGATTAGTCACCATTACAACACATTACTTGCTACCTTGACAAATGCAACAAACTTGCGACATGTCAGACTACAAATGAGGTCACAATAAATCCATTCTGCTACAATAATTTACACAACAAATATATACCTTTTGTCCAAATCAAACCGAGCTGCCGTCTATTTCTCTCAGACATGTTAACGTATACGCTAAACGCCTCCTGACATTTTAATTACGCACTGGAATTCTTATGTGGATTTGGCTTTTTGTTTGACTCGAAAATAAATCTCCCTTTAAGCACACAACCCGAGCGTAGTGAAAAAGTCCCTTTCCCATCAGACCAGTCAATCCTTAACCAGTTAAGCAAGGTGTTACGTCATTTACTCCCTTCTTAAGTCTACAAGCCAATCCTGCTGCCTGACATGAAAAAAACCTCTCATTTACAACTTCGAAAGATGAAACTAAACGCAGTTTCAGAAGGTGTTACTTGTCACCTTCTTTTAGATTTAGATGACAGAATTTTTTTATTATTATTATTTTCCAGGTCAAGGCCTTCTTTGGACAAATGTGGTGCACTGCTTTCCATTTTTAGAGTTGCTTCAGTAAAATGTGCTCCAGGCCTTCAAGGGACACTAGATTTTTTTTTCTCTCTCTCTTTAGAAAAACAAGAAGATCCAGAATCTATTCTGAAAGTCCCTTCTTCACCACCAGAGGGTGCCAAAGGATTCATATCAAATAATAAGTTTGATGAAAAAAATTTATTTTATCTAAAAAGTAGAAAAAGTTTCAAAAAAGTCTTCTGGACAGTTTAATTCTTATGACTTTTATCTAAAAAAAAATTGTTTAAATACTTTTATGTTATCTATTAATTACTAATAATCAGAAAAATAGAGTTTCAGACTGAATTGAAAAATTGCAACCAAATCTTAACTAAATTGACTTTTTCTTCTAGAAAATGCTCTTTTCTAATAAAAAGATACTTTTAATTCTAGAAAACAGAACCTTCACAAAAAAAAAAAATCAGATAAAAAAATGACTTAACAGATTTGCTCGAGTTGTGCACAGAGAAACACATGTGTAGATTAAGTAAAATACTTTGGCAGATGTAAAGCAGTAAATATCTTATCAAGACATCTAATCGAGCACTTAATTATATTTGATTTCAAAACTAGTGATAGTCTAAATAAGTTGATGTAAATTCAGAGGAGCACTCAAGATGTTTAACTACTAATACTGAAACAGACAAACTAGATTGGGTTTGTTTTAAAGACTGAAATGAGCCAATCTAGTGCAAAAAGGCATGTCACGCTGTAATTTACTGGGAATGTTTTTAGCAGTTTTTACTTTAATTTGATGAAATTAAAAATCTCATTGAGATTTTTAATTTGAGGAGCAATACACCAACTAATTCCACTGGCATAGTTTAATAATCCACATAAAAATGATCTAGTCACAGGAAGTTACTCAAAGAAGTCCAATCAAATGTATATAAATATAGAGATTATAAATTTGTTCAAATCTTTGATCAGGCGGAATCTAAAGAGAAAAGTTTTAATGTATGAGAGGATTGTTAACAGCTTCAGTCCTCACACCAAGTGAGATGGTTTTAAACTACACTTGTGCACTTCCTTTACTTCTCTATGGCAATTAATAAGCTCTCAGTCGGATATATAGCTGAGAGGTACAGCCCATTATCTCAGCATATAGAAAAAAATCCACTAGTTTTACAAAAGACCGCAGGACTGAGGGGGTCATTAGAAATGCATAATCTCACTCTGTCCATTTCCAAGATGGAATAATGGAGAAAAGTAATCGAGATAACTTATCAAGATTTAAAAATCAGAAAAATCTGGACTGCAATCAGAAATAAATCTCTAATCAGATTTCCCTGATTTGTGGAGGTTTCTAACATTTGTAGTGAATACAAACATGTGCAAATAAAATCATTTAATTTTTTGTTTTTACATTGCAAGTAGAATGCGATGTGTGTGTTTTAAAAAATTAGGTTATTACATATTTATTTAAAAAAGTCCTAACTTGGTAAAATTTAGATTCAAACTTGGATGCATCTTGAAAACAAAAATTGTAAAAAAAAAAATAATAATAATAAAAAAAAATTAACTGCCATCAGTTTATGAAAATAATTTTGTTTCTAAACAAAACCCCAATTGTCACCAGATTTTGTATCTTTTAAAATAGAACATTGTACTGTTACAGATATACCATCAATTGGTCATGCAAAATATTCTGATTACATAACACATCTAGGCATAGTTGGTAGTGTAAAATAAACCTCATTACTACTCTAAGTGAAGATCTAATGGCTGGATCCCTATATTTAATATACATACATATGCATTTTAAATTCATATACACAAATAATAGCCTGTACAATAAGGATTTTTATCTCCAATGAAATCAAATCACATTGATCTTCGAAATATAACAATCAATACAATCGACACCAAAAATATCCATAAAAATTCCCAATTCCCCATGTTTTTGTTGTGTTTTGCTGATTAAATCCCACATTTTAACCGTTTTCACAAACATGAACGGAAAGACGTTAGCATTTAGCATCGGTGTAAAATGCTACTTTAGTGACGATCATTTACTGTAAACGACTAATTAATGAGTCTGAATTCATCAATCTGATTCTTGATTGTAAGATTTAATCATTATGAAGGCCACTATCACACCGTACACGTGTTATCAACCACCTGGCTAACAGGAGAAGCTTGTCGATCGCATCGAAAGAAGAAAAAAAAAAAAAGAGGGGGAGACCATCTTCTCTCCGAACTACACCCACCGCCTCCAGATCACTCTTTACGGATAGATTAACACGATCGTTTTAAAAGATCGCAGATCTAAAACATATTAATGTGTCGTGTAGAAAAGCTGGCTAACAGCTACGCCCTTCTTGTCGCATTCCTCTGCGGAATTTTAAGATGGAGAGATAGATTAGCGCTAGCTATCTGCTAGCATTCACAGCTAACTTAGCATTAGCTGACCCATTTCACTGCCCACACCCAACCCAAAAGGCCGAAAAATGACGATCAGACAAACATACAAACACCGATTAGGTTGTATTGGGTTTAATTATGAAAATTAAATCGATACAAAATGATGATTTAAGGAGTGATCGGATTTGTGGGAGAATCTGGTAGGAAATGTGGAGGGAGGGTGTGTTAGCTTCACACCGTCTCACTGCGCCATGTTGAGGATGAGTTCACACACACAACTCGTAATCTGTTATTTTTACATCCTATAGAGAAATCAATGAGCTTAAATATGTTCGATTGATTAAATCTAAGCGGTAAAAGCGTGCTGGCTTTTATTAAACCATGTGCTATGTTAGTTAGCAGAGATGCTAACATGTCAGGCCGCTGCTAAGCTGTCAAAATGGCCAAACTAGGGCTGATCTTCATCCACCGCGCATGTACTGACTGCGGATTCAATTAACAACGGATCTTTCAAATGATCGTTTATGCTTATTTAATACATAATACCTCAATAAGAATATTGTAATTTTTTATTTAATTTTTTTTCCCGATTTCGGACCAGTCTCGGCCTAAATCCTCGCACCCAGCCCCAAACCACAATAGGCACCTTCCGCCGCAGAGGCAGACAGCGGTACCGCTTATCTGATCGTTATTTCTCATCAAATAACACAATAAAACTGTATGTAAGACGTTTTTCACACGATATACAAGTTAACTCACATTTAGAGCGTACTAGGGATCCGGATTTGATTCTCTGAACGAAGGGGGTTTCTCAAGCCGTCCTCCACTCGCTGCTCAGGGTATTCAGGGCAGTACCACTTCCGCCTGCTGTGACACTTCCGCTTCCTCTAAACCCCACCCCTCCCCCCGCCTGTTTCCATAGCAGCCAATCTAAGGGGTTTCCCATGCCGTTTGCAAGGGGCTTTGACGTCAGGAGGACCATGGTAACAGCTATAGGATGACGTACGCTGGTCTCCATGGTAACTGTCTCCATGAGGCCGCTGCTGTTTCTCAGTTCAGCATCAGGTATTAAATATATTATATATCTTTGATTTTACAGTGTTTTTTTTAACAAGAAGAAGCAGATCTTTTTCTCACACCGTGCACTATGTGGTGCAGAAGCTTGTTTTTTTACCATCATCATTTTTTTAGACATCACCAAGGTTTTTTTTTTTTTTCAAAAAAATAACAATATTAAAATTAATAGATGATATGTGTTATGGTGACTAAATGGTGATGTAGTCTTTTAACATAACTGATTATCTCGCCATCCCTTCTTAAAGAAACCTTTCGTGCACAACAGGCATATTTAAATAGGTTTATGTATGTTTGTTTTTTAAGGAATAAAATAATTGATGTAATATTTAATTTGTATAATTTCCATCCATTTAACATGTTTGCATTACATAATAATTGGTTGTGGGTAGTGACTGAAAGATCACAGATACAAGCATCTTAAATGAGCTTCCTCCGTAGAGTGGCTGGGCTCTCAATCAGAGCTAGAGTGAAGAGCTCTGCCATTCGGGAGAGTCGTTGTTCCTCCGGGTCAAGAGAAGACAGATGGGGGTGGTTTGGGCATCTGGTTAGAATGCCTCCAAACCTCTCGCAGGTAGGTGTTTTGGGCTTGTCCCACAGAGAGGAGATTCACTGATGAGACTATGCCTCACAGCTGCCTGGGGAATGCCTCAGGATCCTCTTGGGTGAGCTGGAGGGTGCAGCCTGGGTGAGAGAAGGCTGGGCTTCCCATCTGAGGCCATTGACCCTGCGACCCAGTCCCTGATAAGTGGGGGACAACGGAACAGGATGGTTTTAGAAAGTGAACACTTCTCATGTAATGTGATCATAAAAGCTGAATATTGCCTTTCACCATATGCAATGTGTCTTCTATGCATGCAGAGTGATTTTTAATTTATAAAATGTTTTATAATATTTTTATTCTGTTTTAGAAGAATTTTATGTTAAATGTTGCACATTATGCCAAAAAAGTTCATAGTCTGAATTTGTATTAAGAACGATAGTAAATACATCCTGATTCCTGATGCAATGTTACTTATAGATGGAAAAAAATGAAAAGAATGTGCAGGTTAATAAATGTGAAGAATGAAAAATGACTCAAAACTAGCTTGTCAAAAATTTGGTTTCATTCCTATTTAGTTTTCCTTTACAACCAAATTCTCCAAAATCTGGTGAAAATGAATGAGGAAAATATTAATATGATTAAAATTTGATACAACCCACTTTAAGATAGAACTGTCTTAACTATCAATGCCGTTTACTCAATTTACACCAAGAATGAGGTCTGGTTCCACTATTACAATGCTCATCTATGGAGTAGCCTGCTGGGGTTTCCACGCTAAGATCCTTTTTGTTAATTTTTTTATTGATTCCCAATTAGTTACTGAAAGTCAGTTTTAAGAGCTTCACACACAGTTTATCCAACAATGACACACAATCAGACTTAATGCAATCAATACAAGAAATAACTAAACAATCCTAAGCCAGCCTTGTTCTTAGACTCTTCCACTAGAGGAAGAGAAACTCCTGAAATTCAGTTTGAGGCTAGAAAATGAAGAAACTTCATGGAATCCGTTCTCTTGAGATGGACCAGCAAAATGTACCAGGGGATGGAACTCAGAATGATCTCATCCAAATCCACTGTGACCCGAGATCAGAAAGTCTCTGTTTGTTTCTTCAGCATGGCTGGACTTTTACTGGGTATAAACGGGTCTTCAAGATATATTGTTTCCTCACAATAGCAGCATCAGGCTGTATTTTTGATTTCCTCCTTATTAGAGACAGGGTGTCAGTAGTGGTAGGTTTACTCCTTATTAGAGATAGGGTGTCAGTAGTGGTAGGTTTACTCCTTATTAGAGATAGGGTGTCAGTAGTGGTAGGTTTACTCCTTATTAGAGATAGGGTGTCAGTAGTGGTAGGTTTACTCCTTATTAGAGATAGGGTGTCAGTAGTGGTAGGTTTACTCCTTATTAGAGATAGGGTGTCAGTAGTGGTAGGTTTACTCCTAATTAGAGATAGGGTGTCAGTAGTGGTAGGTTTACTCCTTATTAGAGATAGGGTGTCAGTAGTGGTAGGTTTACTCCTTATTAGAGATAGGGTGTCAGTAGTGGTAGGTATACTCCTTATTAGAGATAGGGTGTCAGTAGTGGTAGGTTTACTCCTTATTAGAGATAGGATGTCAGTAGTGGTAGGTTTACTCCTTATTAGAGATAGGGTGTCAGTAGTGGTAGGTTTACTCCTTATTAGAGATAGGGTGTCAGTAGTGGTAGGTATACTCCTTATTAGAGATAGGGTGTCAGTAGTGGTAGGTTTACTCCTTATTAGAGATAGGGTGTCAGTAGTGGTAGGTATACTCCTTATTAGAGATAGGGTGTCAGTAGTGGTAGGTTTACTCCTTATTAGAGATAGGGTGTCAGTAGTGGTAGGTTTACTCCTTATTAGAGATAGGGTGTCAGTAGTGGTAGGTTTACTCCTTATTAGAGATAGGGTGTCAGTAGTGGTAGGTTTACTCCTTATTAGAGATAGGGTGTCAGTAGTGGTAGGTATACTCCCTATTAGCGATAGGGTGTCAGTAGTGGTAGGTTTGGAGGGAAAGGAAGGAGAAGAAGTGTGTGGGAAAGAAAGCCTGGCATTGTGTGACAGACAAAGGATGTGAATATGCTGGAACACGAAAAACACTCAGGTTTTTTCATATCCTCCAGATTTCTGTTTATTATCAATATTTAATGTGGAAAAAAGAACAAATTATATTTTGTATAACAGATTTTATGAGATTGCTGTTTTTACGTTTTTATCATTATGGATTTCTTCTTTCGGCATTTCCCTTTAGGGGTCGCCACAGCAAGTCAGTTTCTTCCATCTAATCCTATCTGCTACATCCTCTTCAGTCACACCAACTATCTTCATGTCCTCCTTCACTGTATCCATGAACCTCCTCTTTGGTCTTCCTCTAGTCCTCTTTCCTGGTGGTTCCAAACCCAGCATCCTTCTTCCTATGTATTCTCTCTCTCCTCTGCACATGTCCAAACCATCTCAGTCTGGGCTCTCTGACTTTATCTCCAAAACCTTTATTATTACAGACTAAAACGAATGCGACAATTTTCATATCATTAGACCTGATCGAAAAATCTATTTATTTTCCAGAAGAATTTGAACACTCATATTACTGAACTTAGGGGCCCAGCTGTTTGCAGGTTGTGTGGTTTTCTTTTGTTTTTTTGTTGATAATTCACATTACAAAAATGAATCATCAAGTGGACCTAAAAGTCTCCCAAATTTCAGCATGTCCCTCTTCACAAGGACAGAAAACATGTGAAGCCATCCATCATTTGGACGTTGAATAGATTTGACAGGGGTGGTTTTCGGTAACTGTAAGGAGTACCTTAATTAGAGTTTTAATAAAAATATCGCACTTGATGCACATTTTTGGCAACATTTCTGAATAGAATAATCTCTCTATGTGGTCATTATTTGACTTTACCTCACTGTGTGTCCACCTGAAGGCCGGAACGTGACCATAAGACCACCTTGTGTGGCCTAGATAAAAACAGTTGTTGTCCACATTGTCCCTGTTTGCATCCCTAAAAAATGTCAAGACACAAGGAGACAGTTAATTTTTTATTCAACACTATCTAGTTTCTCGTTTTATTATGTGGATCCTGGTTCTGTGTTGGGATTTGAATTAATTGATGAAGTAATTATGTTGAACTTGATCACACAGCTGTTTGGGAACAAAATCTAGAAGCAAACTTCTCTTTTTGGTTGTATGATACAATTATTCATTTAATATTATCAGTATTATCAGCGTATTGAGTTACCAGCTTAAATTATAGCTGCAGAGGGGTAACACACCCCTAAAATAATCAATACGCAGAACAGTGTTTTATTCTATTGTTTCAGTTCAAACATTATATTGTACAGTTGCTACCCACTTCCTTTTGGAATATATGTCTGCTGTTGCCAGATCTCTGTGTTTCTATTTATCCTTTTTATTTGCAATGTGAGCGTGTTGGTTTTGTTGCATCCTGTTAGGTTCTGGCACAGCAGAGCATTTTCTCTGCTGCTGTTTGTGACTGTTCAGCATCCAGATCAAGTGGGTGTTTTGTGTTCTTTTTTTGTGTTTCAGAAGTCGAACATGTTTTGTTTCATAATTCTTTTTTTGGAACAATTATGGTACAGACTAGTGCGAATGTGCACATCATGACAGAAATGAGGGAGAGCATTTTATCCTGAGTTGAATGTGCCCAGGGACGGGCTTTGGCTTTAATTTGAGATGGTTAAAAATGCATAAATTTGGAAAATATTAAAAAGAAAAAAAAAAAACAATAAGAAACCCAAATAATGTGACATTTTCCAGCTTGAAAGTGAATGACCTGCAGTTTAGAAAAATAGCCACTAGATGTCACTAAAGACTCGCAATAAATTTACTGGTGATTTTTTTTTAACTCCAGTTCCATCCAAACACAATAACTTAACACACTCTCATTTCTAATGTAGCTCAATATGTAATATAAATTAATTTAATTCACTTTAAATTATTAATGCATTTTCATTAATGTCTTTCTTTACATCTCTTGCATCCACACTATACTGGGGTTGAGTGTAAATCTACACATTTCATTAACCAAGTTTTAGTTCTCGGACAGCTTAAATGGTTCACTGTGACCTAGAAGAGTGTATATTTAGCTCCTGAACTGTGTCTCCACAAGTTCTGCATCTGTTTCAAATCTGACTGTGGTGCACTCATTAGTAGCTTGTCTCAAAATTAATCTTCACTTCATCTCTTAGATGTTGGAATTTGATCAACAAGTGTTTTAGGGTAACTTGTACTTTCCAAAAAGTGCAACAACAAATCAAAACAGAAGGTTTAAGGCATCTCATGCAGAGGTTTTAATTAAAATTAAAGGAAAATAGTCCAACATCATCATGCGTGAAATGATGTGTGGATTGTTATTAACAATAATAATAAAAATTTTATTTGTAATGCACTTTATATCTCCAGTGGAGATCACAGAGTGCTACAATGACCAAAAGCAACAACAAACAGCAAAATTAAATCAAACCACAACACCAAAAAAACAACACTAAAAACTTTGCTGTAAAGCCTTTAGAAATAAAAATGTCTTCAGTCTTTTCTTAAAAACCTCAACGCTCTGTGGAGCCCTCAAGCTCTCGGGAAGAGCGTTCCAGAGCCGTGGAGCAGCTGCTTGGAAGGCCCTGTCCCCCATAGTGGAGAGTTTGGTCCTTGGTTGGTGCAGGCAGTAGGAGGAGGAGCACAGGTCTCGGACAGTGGTGTGGAGGGTTAGGAGTTCTTGGTAATAAACAGGTGCAGTGCCGTGTATGCACGGATGGTGAGGAGGCAGAGCTTGTACTGAATTCTGTATTTAACGGGTAGCCAGTGGAGGGATTTGAGGATGGGAGAGGTATGGTCATATTTGCGCCTCCTTATCAGGATCCGGGTAATCTCCTAATAGTCATGGAATCCTTGCTGTTGTCAAAGATCGGTGTAAATGATCATTTTTTAACTTGTTTAACAGAAAGTTTCATTGTCATTGTCATTCTCATCCAGTCCAGTCTTATTTTTTGTTCATAACATTTTTTTTTGTTTATTTGTTTTTATAGATCTGACATCGAAAGGTCTAAACCTAGGCAACACTGCGGTTCAGAACTGAAATAGAGCTGTTTGATGTTACTTCAATCTAACAGGTATATCTCCAGATCAAGAGAAGCCAGATGGGTTGGTTCGGGCATCTAGTTAGGATGTCCCCTGAGCACCTCGCTGGTGAGGTGTTTCGGGCATGTTCCACTGGGAGGATACCAAGAGGCAGACCCCCTGATCCGATGGAGAGACTATGAGACCGGGGAACAACTCGGGATCCTTCCAGGTGAGCTGGAAGATGCAGCTGGGGTGAGAGAAGCCTGGGCTGCCCGTTTCAGGCGGTTGCCCCCGCAACCCGGGCCCAGATAAGAGGAAAACGACGGTACGGAATGGTATTTAAAGTCATAAAGCAAAACTCTTTAGACTATTTTTTTTCCCATTTCAATGGTTAGTTTTGTTCCTAACTGGCATGAGAAGTACGTGATGTGGTTTTCCGCTGCTCATTTGCTACAAGTTTGGAGATTAATACAGTAGAAGCCACTCTGCATACCCTATCCCACCAAGTATTTGTATCTTAGTAAATATCTCCGACCCATTTGCAGATTCTTCTTTGACTTCAGAAGTTGATCGCTGCAACTGCAATTTGAAAAGTTTCTTTTTTCTTTTTAACATAATTCTCTTTAAAACGAAGAGATGTTTGTGATTGAACATTTTTTTAAAAGACGTAAATCAGGTAATCCTTCTGTATCACTTTTTAAATCGAAGGCACCACAAACTACTCCATATAAATCAAAACATCTGAGCAACGTCATCCAACTTAAAGTAAGAAAGAAGGACAGGAGGATGAACACGGGTTGGAACTTTTTCTAGATGTTATGTTAAAGGGAGGGTACACTCTAGATAGGTCAACCAGTGCAGTGCTTCACCATGACAGACAATAACTTATGCTTGTGGCAATTTAGATCAGCAAATATATTGAATAAGCAGTAGCTCTATTTCCAAGAGAAATTTATGTCCGACTGTGAAGCAGCCAGGATGTGAACCAACTCCTCCAAATTTGACACTATAGCCCATCAAATCAACTTATTTCCTAATTGCTTCGCTCATTAATGATGTCAGTCCTATCTCGTAGACAGGAGACAGGCAGGGTACATCCTGAACAGGTTCCCAGTTTCTTTAAGAGCTGTACATGGACAAAATTTTTTTTGTCATACATTCCTCTGGACAAATTTTTACAGTGACCTTTCAGTCTAAAATGCATGTGTTCTGGTCGGTGCGAGTAAGCGGGCAAGCATAGATAGACAGAGAAATTATGCTGACTCCACACAGAGAGGCCATCAATTCAAACCCAAAGTTGAACCGACAATCCACTTGATTAATGAAGAATTAAAACTTTTCACTGTCTTGAGAAAAACATTTCTTCAAAATATAGCAACAGAAAAGTAGCAGTTTTACATAATAACAAAAACAATCCAGACCTCATTGTTGTTTCAATGAATAGAAATAAATGGACTCTGTCTTTGGGGTTCAAGTAAATGGTCATTTGCTTCCAGTCTGATTAATACAATTGAAAATGTAAAGAACTCATTATTGCACTCCACAAATCCAAAAAGAAGATTATCAGACGCCCTTTTTTTGGTTTAATTAGGAACTTAATTAATCACCAAAAAAGTTTATTTTAGAAATGATGAAATAAAAAAGTTGGAATGTTAAGTTCTTTCTGTGTGGAGTTTGCATGTTCTTCCCGTGTTTGCGTGGGTTTCCTCCGGGTACTCCGGTTTCCTCCCACCCTCCAAAAACATGCATGTGAGGTTGATTGGCCGGTGCCAAATTGCCCCTAGGAATGAGTGTATGTGTGTGGCCCTGCGACAGACTGGCGACCTGTACGGGGTGTACCCTGCCCTTCATCTTGAATCAACTTGGATAGGGTCTGGCACCCCCCGCAACCACGTAAGGGATAGACGGTTAAGATGGCTGACCACTCATAATTAAAAGGACACATCATTTGCATTTCCATCAAATCTTTGAGGATTTCTGAAAACACTTTGTTATTGTCTGGCACGGTCTAATCTGATTTAAAAAAAAAAAATCTAAAACGATTACTTTAGTTAGGCTAAGTGGCATAAAATATTCTCAGAGATTTCCTATCAGAGTGACAAATGTGAATATGTGAAGGCAGGCAAACTTTTTGAGGTAAACCTTTCTTTCTGCAGGTTACAAACCCCTGTCGTCCCCCCCAAAAAAATATGAATCTTTACCGTGTGACAGAGAAATCTTATTATTTACTACAGTTCAATTTCCCATCTATTAATCGTAACCTTTAGTTTTTTTGTTTACGCACATAGTTCTTTCTCAGACGTGCTCATTTCTTTTGCTCTCTTCAATGTATTAAGATTTGACTTGTATGACACGTTGGTTTAGAACACACCTTCAATCTCACCTGCAAACTTTTTAAAGCAGGTGTAAACGGACTTGCAGTGCTTTGATGAGATCTATCAATAAAATGGAAATGAGAAGATTGCTTTTCTAATTTTTACAAAGCAATATTAGTTAATATTGAGTTCAGTTGTCGTAAAATGACGTTCAATTGTTTATTCACACAGAAAATACTGTATATCCTCATCTTTATGGAGATTGTGTTTGATCTGATCCACAAGAGAAATTGAGAAATGTCTCACACCGAGGCACGAGTCCAGTTCTCTCAGTCTTCAATCAATCTGACAGAGTTATAATCAATATGTTATAAAGTCCTATAAGTTCAGACTTGCTGCTGGGTGCTGAGCAGAAGACATATCTGCTGAAAATCAATGCAGTCACCATTTCCACTCAGTAATGTTTCCTCAGAAGGTGGCAGCTTTTAAAAATAACCACAGCGAGGCTGGTGGAGGACACGTGAAGCAGCAGGACAAGGACAAAGACAAAACATGGGAACAGGAGAACAAGGAGAGTGGAGGAGTGGGGTGTTAAATATTGCATAAATACTTAATTTGCCCTAAAACTTTGCCCTCATGACTACAAAATTGATTACAGGCCAGATGCAGTCGTAATCAATGTCATCAATCAACAGGAGCTATCACGTTTCAAACCAGTTTCCAGTTTAGTGTGGAGGAACCTTAAAAGGAGCCTTTCTCCATCATGCGTCACGCACCTATTTTCGTTTTTTCTGAAAGTAAGAAGGCAGTGATGAAAATGTCAAATTTACTAAGGTCAGTGTTATTAGTTTAGAATAAACACTGGAAGCAGAGAAAAACTCACATTTCCTCACCATCAAAACATTTCTTTATTTAGTCATAGTAACTCCGCAATTATGTGGAGAGGATGATCTACAAGTCCTATCCACTGTTCTCATATAGTGTTTACAGCCTTCTCCACCACCGATCTATTACACTGAATACCAAACTGATCGTTTAGCATACGGCTCCTCACACCATTTGTTGGTGTAATATTTGCTGCAGCACTTTGAAACACCAGCTGCTGTTCGGAAATGTAGACCGTACATGCTCCGGTGTTTCCTACAAATAAATGTAGACATTGGTCTGAGTGCTCCAATCCATGTCTAATGCCTCCAATTTCCAATTCATTGGATTTTTTTACCCCCAGATGTTTCCAGATACACAAAAAATGCTGTTGTTGGACCTTCTAAAGACCTTTTAAATAAAAATGTTAGATCCTTTTCATTGAGAAGCTTCTCCTGTGTTAAATGGGTTTGGCCAAAGTGGTGTTTACTTAATTATTTTGGATTAATTGTACTGTATAATTTGAAAATCAGTTTGAGCAAAGCCTTTTAAAATAAAATACGGTTCAACATATTTATATACTTTGTGCAGAAGTTTAATTTTGTTTCGTCTTCTGAACCACTTATCCCTAATGCGGTGCAATGGGTGCTGGAGCCTATTCTGGCTGATTTTAGGTGAAAGGCAGGGTACACCCCGAATAGGTCGCCAGACTGTTTTGGGGCCCCACACACATACAACCACACAATCATTCCTAAAGGCAATTTCATAGTGGCCTATTAATCTAAAATGGTTTTGGAGTGAGAGGAAACCGGACTAACCGGAGAAAACCCACACATCCATGGATAGAACATGCAAACTAAACACAGAAAAGCCAGTATTTCAAGCCTCACCCCACTGCAGAACTCCAACCCCAACCTTCTTTCTGGGGAGACATGGCTCAGTGGTAAAATTGCCATCTTTGTAATGAAGAATTGCCAGTTCAAATCCCGCTGAGCTCATGCCTAGTTTTCCTGGGAGAAGTCACCTAACTCCCATTTTCCCATCATTGATGCCGTCATCGGCTGCCCGCTGCGGTGCGATGCAGGACAGGAATTTTCCCATGAGGGGTTAATACAATATGATAAAAAAATAATAATAATAATCATACAGTATGATAACCACAGCACCACCATGCAGCTGTTGAAATTGAATTGATTACAACAATCAAACACATACACTGTTCTGCTAACAGTACTTACCCTTTACTTACCCTTCTTGACTCACATACAAACAGAAGAGATGTAAAAATCCTAATTTAGAGGGCTTTGTTAGATAAAATCAATTCTATTGTAAAGGCTGTCCACAATGTTTATAATGTAGTGCATCTGCAGGGCTTGGGACTGTATTAACAGGAATTTGTGACTATTCCTTTAATAAAAAATAAATAAGGTGACAGTGATGTCTGGTGGGAGGGTCTACTTGCCAGTTGGTACTCTAATTATTCGAAATGGAGTCAAAATTGTGCAGGCTAGTTAAGTTGATGACCAATGATTTAGATGGAATAGGACATGAATGGACATGGAAACCTGTCCCATAATTTTTATTGCTGTTCCTGTGCTAATCTCAAGACAATATAAAATTTGAATTTCTGTGGCAATGGAAAGAAGAATCTTGGTGACCTCTTTTTACTTTGCTCCTCAGCATTCAGTGATCCTACTCAATCAGTTTACACGGCTGACCACTTTGGGGGCGGAGTCACTTTCCTTCCTAATATAGCTTACTAGACAATATTTAGGAACTGGGAAATTATACGCTCATAGTGATCAAAGGGTTGCATCCTATTACAGTCCTGCTCTGTAATTCACTGAGCTATCTTTAACTAAAATTTGCCAAAATGTCCACATGGCTTGGTACTTAATTTACATGTGATTATTTCATGGGCGATTGAACAACTTTGGTAATAGAGTGTGCACAAAATGAAAGGCAAGGCAAGTTTATTTGTTGCACAATTCATACATAATGTAATGCTTTACAATGTAGTGCTTTACAAAACAGAAAAGTGTCAGGATCCACCCGCTTCCCCCCCACCCCCCTGCCCACAGCGGGAGCCCTGGATATTCCTACTCAACCTGATTAGGGTCACCTGAGGATGATTCCTGATTCCACTCATCTGTGCACCCTGCCATCTATTTATGGGGAATCACCCCAGACTTCCTGGTTGGGTCTTATGGGTCTTAGCCAGGTCACCCTGAACTTTTGAAATCTTGAGTTACACTGTTCTTCTTGCTTTACAGACTTTCCTGAATTGTGTAAATAAACTTTGTTTGAAGTCCTGCAATTGGGTCCTCCTCCTTCCACACCATAAAAACCCTGACAAAAAGAATAGAGGCTCAATAATTGTCAAATTATTATAACTGATCTGAGGAAACAGAGTGGGTTAAAAGGCTATTTAGACTTCTTGATGTCAGTTTTAATATTTCTGCTACTTCAGTCTTGTTTCATAGGAAAACATGGTCATCTCAAGGACACGTTAGCATCAGAACTAAGCAAACGTGTGTGAGTAACTCCAAACAGTGACTAAAATAAGCAAAGAATGCTGATGAAAAACATTTGAGCAGAGCAAGGAGTGAACACAGACTGTAGAGGAGCAGGAAGCCTCCTGTGAGCAGCAACATCTCTGCTTCTTCATATTAACAAGAACAGAACAGTTATTTATAGAATTTGGAGAAGAGAGGATTTGTGCTATTTCTGTTGTGATTTGGATTCTCATCACTTTTATGATGCGTCAAGGTGGGGGTTTGTGTCTGCAAAAAATAACCCACATTCACCTGTCTGTGATATTAATGTGTGAGGAAAGGTGTGACAGCAAGCAACCAACAGTATGAAGCTTTTTTTTACTTCAAAGAAGCAGGATGTGTCAGTTATCATTGGTTCTGTATAGAGCCAGGACAAGATGTTTCACCTCCATAAAACGTCTTTTTAAATAATTATTGACACTTAGCAAGGATCTCAACAGGGTGTCCAAATAGGGCTGTATTTAACTTGCTCTATAAGAAAAAACTCAGAAAGAAATGTGACTATTGAATAGAAATTTAAAATTTTCTTATCAATGCTAAATATAAAACAATAACAAAAGACATTCCACACCTTGGACTAAAACTGAAAAAAGGATTTCAGGATATTTGATTTTTTTGTTGCGGGCAAATACACTTCAAATGTTTCGATGCTGTTTGTCAGTTTTGGAGAAGCTTCACAAGCGATTCTGGGTATTCACTTTGAGAACGATTGGAGAATCTTTTCAGTTTGTTTAATCTTCTAAACCGCTCATCCTTAGCGGGGCTGCAGGGCCTATCGCTGCTAATTTCAGGTTAGAGGGAGGGTACACCCTGTAGAAGTTGCGAGTCTGTTGCAAGGTCATACATAGTCAACCATCCACACACACGTTCCTAGAGGCAATTTCATAGCAGTCAATTAATCTAACATGCATGTTTTAGGAGGGTGGGAGGAATCTGGAGTACCCAGAAAAATACATACATGTGGAGAACATACTCCACACAGACAGGCCAAACCCCAATCTTCTTACTGTAAGGCCATCATGACAATCACTGCACCACCATGCAGCTCGTCTTCTCAGATTTCTTTGCAGAAACTTTTTATAAGTCCTACTTTGAAATTAAAATATTCTAACTTTTTTTGTTTTAAAAAACAAAAAACTTATGATTGTATCATGAATAAATGTACATTCTTACACTGGTAGAATGTTCGCCCTTGGACAAGGTGAAGTGATTCAAATCCCACTGAGCTTGTGTCTAGGTGGCCATGGGGAAGACACCTAACCCCCCGTTTCTCCCACCATTGGCGTCGTCCTGGCAGCTTGCTGACAGAAATCTTCCCGTTGAGGGATGTCTACCATTAAAATACTTAAAAAAAACATTTCATGTCAAATAGGAGTATGTGCCTTTCAAACATCTTAAATGATTGAATGTAAAATGAAGAGAACAGCAGTTAAATTTTACAAGAATAAAAATAAGATGGCTTCATTTTAACAACTCGAGGGCAGAAGCAGATGGTTGTTGCAAAATTAATGCTGTAATAAAGTTCTGTGGCTGCTTCTGTTTCTTCAAGTATGACAGCAAAAACATCTTTTAAGATTTCCACAGATCATTTTATATATCTTGTTGAATCTTTTAAGACTTTTTTTTATTAATTTCTAAAGATCAGCGTGCGGCTCTGTTTTTTGCACATTCAAAGGGGAATAATGAACATCAGCTCCTGATTTTATCACCACCTTAGAGCCAACAATCTGTTGACTCTGCAGAAGATGAGGAGACATGAAAGTCTATTCAAGGAGGCTGCAAGCTCTGTAACCTGTTTATTCATCATTATGATAATTTAAAAGATAATATTTTTAAAAATACATATTCAGTGAGACTCTTATGACCTTGTTAATTATACTCTATAATCCCAACTCAAACTGTTCAAACATATTACAGACAACCAATGGAAAGTTATTAGAACATTTTCATACATAATTAAAGAACCCATACGTAGAGGATAAATATCTCTCTGATGGAAGGAAGTAGGAAGATTTTTATGTACAATTTAAGAGGAGACAAATAGGTCACATGGCAGCAGATCAGACCATCTTTTAAACCCTTTAAATTCACCTCCGGTTACAAAGATTGCCAGAATTTATTCCAGTGAGTTCCGTCCGGGAGGCAAGGCACACCCTTGACACATCACCAGTTTGCACTGCAAGGTTGTTCACAATTTATCAAAATAAATGTTCTTAAAATTGGGATTTTTCTTTAAAAAAAAGAGTATTTGTCTCTTCTGTGTTGAAGGTTAAAAGTCAACATGACCCCAACATGCGACATAGGTCTGTCGATTTAACTTGGATGAATGGAGAAGTGGTGAAAGCAAGTCTGAGTTCTAGTTTCTATAAAAGCTGTCTGTCTGAGGCCGCGTTCTACTTTCCCTCCAAACTAGGCTGAAATGTCCTGAAAGGAATTGAATATTAAACTTCAGAAAAAAAAGCACAGAGTTCTCAAGGTTTGTCAGTCTGGAACATGTTCAAGCTCCCAAGAAACTTCACAGTTAATTAAGCCTGAACTTTTTTGTAAAAGCTTGAAGAAAATTACAAGCTGTATGTTACAGTTTATAAATGAACTAAATTAAAATTGCTCTTTTTATTCTGTTGGTGAGTTTTTGTTGAAATGATGTTATCAGATATTGTTTTACTGAAACTAATAGGACCATGCTTATCCTCTATCGGTCTTACTGAAGTTAACTTTAGCACTTGTAATCTAATTCCTGAAATATCTTTCAGACTTGTTGAATGGGTCATTTTAAAGCCATGCTTATTTCCCAGCGATCAAGCTTCACCCATGTTTTCACTCTTGTGTAAATTTGATTGATTTTAGAACCACAAGAGCATGAAGCCAAGACCCTCATCACCCACTCTACATGTTAGTATCCAAAGCATCTTAACCAGTGTAACTTCAAGAAAAATCTTTGCATTTCTGCTTTATTTTCGTTTTGAAATGTTTACCTTTGCAGGGCGGCTGTGTTCTCTCTGAAAGTGGAGTAAATCCACTGATTTCTTAAGAAAGGAATAAAAAGGAGCCAGATAATGTTCTACAGGCCTCTTGAGGGTCCAAAGAAAGATTCTGGTTACATTGGAGGGGATGTGGTTGGGAGCAGAAAGCTTCTAAGAAGCCTTGAAGTAGACTAAGTGAAGGCTTATTGATTTAGTAAAAAAAATACATGAAGGTAGTTGGTGTTAGAAGAGGATGCAGAAGAAAGGGTATGATGGGCAAAATCTGATTCTCTCTGGCTCACAAACTTTCTGTATCTCCCGTACTCATCAAATGGTAAAACATCAGCAAAATCAGGCATGAGGTGAAGTAAACTAACAGCGGCCCCCATTTAAAACACAAATTCAGCTGCAAGGTAAGAGCCACGTCTAATCTGAGTGTGAATACAAACAGGCAGGATTTCAGTGAAGCAGACCTCACAAACCAAATTGAAATAACAAGCGTGACCGCAGGCGATGATACGGGAACATAGAATGTGACGGGACTCTGCTATGAGAGGAATGTGTTCTGCAACATCTGCAACATCTAACCTTTACGACGAAAATGTCACACCGACAAATGACAAACAGCCCGCAAGCTATTTATGGTGCGGAGCTCAAGACACCTGCATTGTTTCACCCACCAAGGGATGAGTCTCATCTGACAACAGAAACCTGTTACATAATGATGTCTGTGCTTTAATGTCGCAAAAAGTTCCATCCAGCGTTAAAATAGAGAAACAGGAAGGCTCCTGACATTAAAGTCAGGAAACAATTCACTGATCAGGTTACATCTACATCCGTCTCACAAAAAAGTGAAAAAATGATCACATTGCTTTTTTCTACCTTAAGACGGTTAATTTGCAGTTAAACTATTTATTTGAAACTTTAGAAATTTTTGAAAATCAGGCAGATGAATTAATGTAGCTATGTGAAGTTGATATAGGCTCGTATGACTAAGACTTTGAACCATTGTGTAAATTTTAACCTCTTCAGTAGAAGACAAAAACAAGAAATTGACTCCAAAATCATGGGCAATCATGGCGTGACTGTGGCTCTCACAAAAAAAACACTTCACTTTTAAAAGTCAAGCAACATAAAGGCAAAACATCATTAAAGAAGCATGTTCTAAATACTTCCTGTTGTCAAAGAAGAACTGACTTCAGATTTGTAAAAAGATAAAGAATGAACGTATTTCTTTTTCACTGATTTTTGTTCCCCGACTCAAGCACCATCACTGTTTGAAATTCAATGTGAGATGAGAATGTGTGAATACATTTCTCAGATTCACATTGAAAACCTGAAAGAACTTCAATGTGTACATGCCTTTTCAGATAAAAAATGAAGTTAAAAATTGCATAAAAAGTTTGTGGACTTTTTATGCAATTTTTATGCAATCTTCTTCTTTCAGCTTTTCCCTTCAGGGGTCGCCACAGCAAGTCAGTTTCTTCCATCTAACCCTATCTGCTGTATCCCCTTTGGTCACACCAACTATCCTCATGTCTTCCTTCACTGTATCCATGAACCTCCTCTTTGGTCTTGCTCTTGTCCTCTTTCCTGGTGGTTCCAAACCCAGCATCCTTCTGCCGATGTACTCTCTCTTCTTTGTGCATGTCCAAACCATCTCAGTCTGGCCTCCCGGACTTTATCTCCAAAGCCTCTAACATGTCCTGTTCCCCTGATATACTCATTTCTAATCCTGTCCATCCTGGTCACTCCCAGAGAAATCCTCAGCATCTTTATCTCTGATACCTCCATCTCTTTTTTTGGTCTTTGTCTCAAATCAACATCACATGAACTTAGATTTTGACACTTTTCTATGAAAAAAGAGAAAATGTTTCAGTCAGTTATTCATTTCTTGTTTTTACTTAAAGGTTGTGAAGATGTATTAACTAAAATAAATAGACATCCAAAAATGTAAAATATTAAAACCATCAACATTCAACCACTTTCTTCAACATTCCACCACACGCTTCTGCAAGTAAACAGGTGACAGGTAGGGTGCACTCTAGAAAAGTCAACAATTAGTGTGTCAAACACTCACACTTCTTAAGTAATTTACATTGAAAAAGCTGAAAAGTTTTTAGCCAGTGAGAGGAACCTGGAATAGCCAGAGAAAGTGCATGCAAGGTTCACACAGAAAGAGCAAAGTTGGGGCTTAAACCAGCAACTTGCTGTGAAACTTGAGGGCTAACCCTTGTGCCAACATAGTTCCTACATAAATTTGAAATAGTTTGTATTCCATATTATTTAGGCTCTTGTAGAAATCTAGAACTTTGAATTGTTATGTCAGAAGTTTGCATGTCTGCACCAAATTTTTGCAGCACAATCGTGTCTATGACAGTCAACTAAAAGCCCGATGGGAAACAAATAGATAGTGAAGCTTAGGGATAAGCTTTATCATCTACAAAGAATGATTCACTCTAAAATCCTTGTTCAAGTTTATCCTGTTGATGCCGAGAAGTTTTACTGGGTCAGCTTTCACTGATCTGCTGGTAGGAATGTAGAAAAAAAAATCAGGGCATCGATGTTACTTACTTTTCCATTTACAAAATTTTATGTCAATTTACTGTCACTTGACAACCTTTTGTTAAAATCATTCTGGCTACAACCCGACAAAAGAAAGCAGTTAAATTAAAAATTTTTTTTTTACCCCACACAGATTTCAGTGTGCAATGTGTCATTAATCATGTTGGAAACACGTCAGCAAACACTTGAACAGTTCATATATGTAAAAGCAAACACATGTGAAATTAAAAGGATGAAAATGTCATACAAGTTGCACACTATACAGATGCTAATATAGTGCTTCCTGTTTATTGGGTACCTGGGTTAGATAACACAGAGGGTCTGAGCTTCGGTAAGCTCAGGGATCATCAGTCATCTGCTGCCCAACCTGCACACTTCATGCTTCATCCTGCAGGGCTCGCTCCATCTGTGTGTGTACGTACGTGTGTGTGTGTTTGGACTGAAGGGAAATACATTAAGCTGAAACCAGCACAGCAGATTTATGTGGCGTTAGAGACTCTGGATCACAGTAATGCTGCTTACGTACACGAACATCACACTGTTCTGGTCCTTTTCTGCTCGCCTCCTCTGTTTATCCTTCCTTATTTGATAACTCCATCTGTCCTTTCTCTTCATGGTGCAGAGCCTTTTTTCCCCTTGATTTTTCTTTTTTTGTCTTCAGATCTTTATTAGCTTCTTTTTGACTAAAACGTTAATCCTAATTAAAAGAGTCTGTGAAATCTTATATTTGCATATTTTGCTTTTTGTAGAATTGTTTTTCTTCGTGTCACACAAGTTCATTGTAACGGAGAACCTTTTGTTGTCAAATTCCTCAGTGGGACAAGCTTCAAGCTTGGATTTAGCAAGTAATAATTTCCTTTTAACTTTAAGATTTTGCAACAGAATTAATTTTGAGAAAGAGTAAACTTATTAGTCGACCCCAATGGAATTTTTCAATGTTGCAATCGCAAGAATAAAAAAACAACCCAAGTCTGCAGAATTGCTTCATTCTGCAGCTTTGCTTAAATACCAAGAGATTTCCACAACAACTAAACATGTTTCTGGACAGATTTGTAGTGTTTGTGGTTTTCCAATCATACACAAAGAAGAAAACGCAAATGAAAGCGCAGAGTAAGAAATAAATATCTGGTGTCACGATCGTATCAGCAAAATGGATACAACAAATTTTTATACTTGACATTGTAGTTATTGAAGTTGTTGGTTCTTGAGTTTTTTGTTAAACAATTTGTACATTTTGCATTCAGCTTACGTAAGCTTTTGGTTATGTTAAAGGGCAATTTTAGACATTTAGAAGTAAGTGGGGGCTTAGCATTATGAAAACTAAACGAGCACATTTACTGTATAACAAGCACAACTGATTCCTAGACTTTACTTTATGAATGTTTCAGTCTTTCTTCAGGCAGCAGACCAGCTTGCAAGCGAGTTATTGAGTCATCGTTCTAACCTCCCCTGTTGGATCGCTGTTGAACAGAAAAGAAACAATCCATTGATCAAACCATTTGGCCGAAAATGAGAGAAGATTGTTTTAATGTAGCTTGTAAAAGTTTGTTGGTAATAGCAAGTAGTGAGCATTACAGTAGTCATTAAAAAAGATAAAAATTGCTAGAAATTTTCCAAAAGATAGAATGCCAACCTGTGTGTGTCTATATAAGGGGGCTGAGGGAGGCAGAAGGGTGAATGTACGTAGTGTAACAGCTGGGAAGCATCTGTGCCCTTGGTTAGGTGGTGTGTTCACTTGTGAAAGGACGCCACCTGCACCTCCTGTCCTTTTGCATCTATTGTACAATCCATTAGTTGAACAAGAAACAGACAAACACACACACATATGCACTGACACACAGAGGAATGCAGTCTGGCAAGCCTGCAACTATTGAGGATGTATTCATGTGGGGAGATAAAAATCCAGGAGTTACTGGAGATATTTCTGCACATTCTTATTCATTGAATGATCTTGTTTGGGGTTGTTTGTTGAGTATTATTCATTCAGTCAAAGAATTTTGTGCTTTTGTGTAAAAAAAAAAAAAAAAAAAAAGAAAAGAAAAAAAAGGAGGAGGTGTTAGCTCAGTGGTAGAATGTCTGCCCTTGTACTCGGAGAAGCTGGTTCTATTCCCACTGAGTCCATGCCTAAGTGTCCTTGGGGAGGACACCTAAACCCCCATTTTTCCCAAAACTGGCACCGTCATGGCAGAGGGATAAATACGATACCGTACTATAGAAATAATAATAATAATACCGTAATCAAATTGTGTGAGTAAGCAATTCAGAAGCTAACTCACTGACTAAAATCAAAATAAGTCCAGACAACTGGGATTCTCCTGCTTTTTGCCTGCTAGATAATCGGCATGGGCTCCGGATATAGCCAGACCCAGCGACGGACAACAAGCTCAGGATATAATGACATTTTTTCTGTCATTGTTCAGACTTGCTAAACCTTTGCCACACCTCCAGTTCAATCTGGATGATGCCTATCTTCTTATACATTGGAGTTCCACTTATAACATGAAATTGAATTAAATAAAATGCAACAAAGCTTGCCTGCACATTCTTCTCCATCTCTTTTCCACACTCTCCATTTTCCTGTACTGTTGATCCCAAGTAACTTAAAATCTTCCACCTTCTTTATCTCTTCTCCCTGTAACCTCACTTTTCCATTTGGATCCCTCTCATTCACACACATGTACTCTGTCTTACTCTGACTAATCTTCATTCCTCTTCTTTCTAGAGCAAACCTCCACCTCTCCAGCTTTTCCTCCACCTCTTCCCACCTCTCACTATAGATCACAATGTCATCTGCAAACATCATTGTCCATGGAGATTCCTGTCTGACCTCGTCTGTCAGCCTGTCCATCACCACAGCAAACAGCAAAGAGCTCAGAGCAAATCTTTGGTGCAGTCCCACCCCCACACCGAACTCCTCTGTCTCACCTATAGCACACCTCACCACTGTCTTACAGCCCTCATACATGTCCTTCCCCGCTCTAACATACTTCTCTATCACCAAGACTATTTGCAATAAGTCTGCTGGCCCTAATTTCTGAAAAACGTGAGAGTATTAAAATGTTATGTAAAAAACAAACAAACAAAACAAAATAAAAAAATCTGTTCTTCTAGTCTGAGCAAAGGTTGTGACCGATCGTTACAAGTTGTTCCATTTTCTGTTTACCTAAGTGAGGCAATGCAAGAAAGATGTGGTGATTAGCAAATGGCAGTGTGTAGTGTTTTTATGCCTTAAAGCCTCCTGTAATTGGTCTGGCTCTACTTTTTTCTTAGAAGAAGAAAAAAAAATCAGGTTTTCAGCACAGCACAATTCTCCATCAAGGCTGCCTATTTTTGTTCATGAGCTGGAAGATGGATGTGTTAATCTGCACTGGAGAGTTTTTGTGGCAAGTTGAACAACATGAGTATCACAGAGTGATTATGTGGCCGTCTCTTACTCTGATTTACACTTTTACTACTTCCGAATGGAACAGCAAATGCTGAGTGTTTGCTCATTTTTCACACCCTAGCACTAACACTTTTTCTGAAAAAATGCACAAAACACAGACATTCGCCCGTAGCTACGCAGCTCTACCACTACATAATAAAAATTATAACCAGAAAACGAATGAAAAATGAACAGACGTTTGGACATGTAGACATATCCAACATGAGATTTGTTGATAGACCACTAAAAAGAAAAAAAAAAACTTCTTTTGAATGAGGTATGAAGAAATTGTCCATGATGCAAAACACAAAAGTACTCTGGAAACAGGTGAAGTCAAATTCAGATCATACACTAACAAATACTCTGAGGTAGCACTTCAAATTATTCCTCTAAAATCCAGAATACAAAAACTAATCGATATGAGATTTGACTTTTCACAAATTATCAAGACTTTTTTTTTCTGCAGGAGTAAAACAGTTACATCACATTCAGTCATTTTATAATTACCTCCACATTTGGTTTTATTCTTTTTATTCTTGTAGAAAAGAGGTGAAGAAGCATGTGCAGGCTGCTGGAACGGGTAGATGAAAGTATCAGGTGTAATGTGTGACAAAAGAGTTTCAGCTAAAATGAAAGAGAGAGTGTACGAAACCGTGGTGAGACCGGCCATGCTGTTTGGTAGAAACAGTAGCACTGAGAAAAAGACAGGAAACAGAGATGGAGGTAGCAGAGATGAAGATGCTGAGGATCTCTCTGGGAGTGACCAGGATGGACAGGATTAGAAATGAGTAAATCAGAGGAACAGCACATGTTAGAGGTTTTGGAGATAAAGTCAAAGAGGCCAGACTGAGATGGTTTGGACACGTGCAGAGGAGAGAGAGAGTACATCGGCAGAAGGATGCTGGATTTGGAACCACCAGGAAAGAGGCCTAGAGGAAGACCAAACAGGAGGTTCATGGATACAGTGAAGGAAGACATGTTAGTTAGTTAATAGTTGGTATGACCGAAGAAGATGCAGCAGATAGGGTTAGATGGAAGAAACTGACTTGCTATTGCGACACCTGAAGGGAAATGCCGGAAGAAGAAGATTTACTTTAATTCTTTTTTTGGTGTGTGTTGTTTGTCATTTTTATCAGGATAAATTTTGATGTCTGAATGGATTTATAAACAGATACAATCTATTTCTTACCATGAAACAACCAACCAATTTAAAAATTCAGGATGTGTTACTAATCTAATTTTTACATCTAATTTCATTTCTATGTGTGTTGCATTTGATCAGATCTGCCAACATTTCTCCATTATTGTGTTGAACTATAACTGATTTTTTACTTCCCCAATAATTTTATTGTATTCAAAATCGGAAGTTGTTTTTTTTCTTGGCTTGTCAAGTCCCACACAACACATCTTGCACAGTCAATGTGTTTGTGAATATGCAAGCGTGATTGTGCCTGTGTGAGAGCCCAGCTGAGCAACACCTGTGGTATTGCCATTAGTCATTTGCATAGATAAGCAGCTGCTCTGAGCCAGTTTTTTGACATTTAATGAAGGAACACATTTTCTCTGAGAGATTTGAACATTTTGTGCTTTTAAATAGACAAAGATTTGCATGTGCAATTAAAATACTGTAGAGATTGTTTTTATTTCCAGTGCCTTTTTTAAAAGTTCATCATGAACAACAAATTGATTTTTTTTTTTCCCTTTTCAATCTTAAAATCTTTTTGTGTGAACAGATTTAACCACAATAGGCTATTTACCATCACCCCAATCTTTGTTTTTTTATGAAGATCAAAATTATATGAGGATATTTGAACGAGGGTTCTCTAGTGGTCAGGAGGAGAACTCTATTATTCAACATAAAAACATCTTCATGAAAATGTTTGTTGTTCATCTTCTAAACCGCTTATTCCTAATGGGGAATGCCGGAACCTATCCCGACTTATTTCAGGCAAGAGGCAGAATACACCCAAACAGGTCGCCAGGCTGTTGCAGCGGCACACACACACACACACACACACAACCATCCATACAATCATTCCTCGGCACTATTTTGTAGTAAACAATTAATCTATCATGCATGTTTTTGAAGGGTGGGGGGAAACCCACATGTACAAACTCCATGCAGAAAAGCCAGTGTTTCAAGCCTCGCCGCCCTCCAGGACTCAAACCACAACCTTCTTGCTGTGGGTCGTCTGTACAAACCGCTGCACCACCGTGGAGTTTCTGTGTTTGTTTCCATCTCATTGCATTTATAACCTGACCAAATGTGTTTTTTTCTTTTTTTTCTAAATCCGGATACAAATCATTCCTCATGGGACATTAATGTGTCGAATACATCCAGCAAACTTCGTCGGTGAGAATGGCAAGAATAGAAAGCAAATACATTTTAAATCTCACCATTTTTTTGGAAATAGAATGATAGCTACAATGGATTGGATTTAAATTGCACTTTTGATGTCACGCAAAGTACTTTTAATTGAACCCATTGTTCATCCTATTCACATTAATTCCTAATGAGATCTGGAACTTATTTAAAGTCGGCCACATAAAAATCTTTGCTTGACTGATTGGTTCCTCATCGTTACTTCCTTGTACTTTTTTCTTGTCTTCTTAGTCGGTCATTATTTATTTATTTTTTTGCTTTTGTTGGCTGGTAACACTGGATACCAGTGCAATGCATCTTGTAGCTCAGCTCTCTAGAAACAAATACAGGTTTTCTAACAGTGACTCATAACTGAAAGTGCATAATTATTTGAATGTTGTTTAAATGTCAAACCCAGTTTGCATTAAGTGGAAGCACAACTGGTCTCAGTCACGAGTTTAAATATTGTTGGGATTGTTCTTAACCTTTTTTTAATATCCACAAGATGTTTTACGATGAGAATGGAATTTTGGGAGGATGGTCTCCCACTTTATGACTGGCACCAGCTCTTGATCAGACTAATTATTCTTCCCAAGAATAACAAAATGTTCACAAAAGGCTTTTTTTTTTTTTTATATTGTCTGTATTTTTTTTTTCAATATGCAGAGCTGACTTGCCTGTCTGGATGCTTGCTGAATTTACAGTATGCATAAAAGGTCCTGGTCGTAAATTTTCCTTCCTCTAAAATTGCAGCCTGAGTTAACACACTCTTTCCTTTTCTTGCCGCCATAAAATATCCAGTGTAATGTTATTTCTTTAAGTGTTTCCATTTCGGTCATGAATGCAGGCAGTGACTAAACTGATCAAGGAAATAGAAGCTAAACTAACTGGAGAGCTTTCCACCAAGACTGATTGTTATTTAGTCTGCAGAAGACTGAATTAGACTCTGATATACACATCTTCAATACGTTCCCACTTATACACTGTACACACATGGATACATGCAAAGCCAATTAATATTTCTATGACACACAACTACTTGAAGACCGGGTCTTTACCTCTGTTGTGGACCTGATCAATATGGAAACAAAATATTTAGAAAATAGATAGACCTGTAATATGAAGTGCATTTTTAAATAAATCAACACCTCAATAGTTCTGACAGGGTAGCAGCCCCAATCACTGCCATCCGTCATTGTCTACACAGCAACTTATACATATAATAAGATAAACTAACAATCAACAACATTCAAAGACTAATATATGAATGCCATTTCATTTGATTATTTTCTGTGCCAATCTGATTACCCGCCCTTATGTGAACAGCATGTTCTTTGTTTTGTCTTAATCTCCTCTGCCATTCCTGATCTTGTTCATCCTCTCTCACATTCCCTCTGTGTGAGCAAGGCCCTGTCTTTTTGCCAGGCTCCTGATGCATGACCCATAGGCGTCTGGACTTTATCTGAACCCATCTGTGCTCCTGTCCTTACCTGTTGCCCTTTAACCTCATCATAACTAATGGATTTTCTAAACCATTATCATATCCTTATTACTATATAGATACAGCCCATTTACTACATCCAACAATCATAAATATTAATATTGTTGATTTAGGTGAGCTAATCTTTAAACAGCAAACCCTGCCACCAGGTTATTTGTTCTGGCAGAGAATCTTTCTTCCAACTGGAGTTTAGATTTAACTGGTTCTGATTGTTGAAACACCATTTATAAAAACATTTTAAAGTTTCATGCCTCACTTCAAACATCACGGTAGTTCTTCAATCAAAAGCATAGCTATATAATTTCATTATAAAGAGACAACAATTAGAAATGTTTGTAAAAGGTTGCGGGTTCGCTTTACAAGGCAAGCTGCACAACTTTTTTATTTTTTTTGGTAAAAATCTTTTATGCTTCTGATTGCATTCTGAGTGCATTTGCTGAATAAACATTTTGGATAATTATCAAGAAGACGTTGTCTTCCTCATTTCCAATTTGTTTTTTTTTAGCACCTTTTTATATAAAATATTTTTAAACCAGAGGGAAAAAAAAACTCCAAAGGAAATAGACTTTTTTTTTTTTTTTTTTTTTTTGTGGCAAATTTAGACACAAAAATCTCGTAGGAGTTTTATCCAGTTATTACCCCAGAAAATTCTATATATCCTGAAAATATGGATTTTTAAAAAAATATGGACGACCTTGTTCTGTGACCAACTTGTGACCTGGCAGAGTGTACCCAGCCTTTCATCTGATGATACCTGCTGGGATAAGCTGGCACTGCTGCAACCCGGTGTGTTTAATATTTCAAAAGAGGAATAGATTGTAATGTAATGAATGTGTGGTACAGCTGTCACTTGGTAAAAAAAATGAACACATTTATGATGATTAACCACAAAAGGGCAGCGATTATCGCCCCTACTTTGCAGCACTTAAACAAGCGTGAGACACCCTGTTTGTTAACAATATGTGGGAGGATTTAAAAAAACAAAACATTCAGACTTAAATTACAATGATGTTGAACACAATCAAGACAACAATTGGGTTAAAGAAAGACCAAATAATATGAAGGAATAAATACAAAGAACAAAGAGGGAGGAAGGAAACAGAAGAACCCTATAAATATGAAGGTTGGATGAAGACCAGAAGGCACGTTGGAAGGATCACCTCATCGTCAAAGACAAATTGAAGTCACCTCTATAACTACCTGTCGACCGGGACACAGATGCACAAACTGATACACACACACATTACATGCTGGTGTCATTACATGCACCACGTCCTACTGTTCAAGACTCCATTAGGCACAAACACATGGAGATAAAACAATTTACAGCTTTCCTACCTCATTTTCAGGTTTTCTTTCTGGTTGCTTCTTGTTTCTGTGTGTATACGTATTGGGATCATTATATAACAGTCCCTATAGTGGCAACGCTGCTTTGTCTATTTGTGGAGACACACATCTGACGTCGTATTATTTCGGCTAAAATCTGCGTGAACAATGCTTGCGTTTGACACTTGGTTCCTACAAGTACTTTTATAAATGTTTTGATTTTAATTTAAAAAGACATTTTTTAGACTTATGTGCAAGAAAAATACAAAGACTTCTTTTTTTAAATTGTGGAAAATTCAATTTTAATGCATCAAGTAATTCATTTACACCTGAGACAAACTGGTGACCTGTTAAGGGAAGAGAAACCTCATTTGTATGCACAGCTATGGTGGCTCTGGGATTATCCTGACAGATACACGCACACACATACACACACAAAGTTCACAGCTACCTGGTGGTGATCCATCATACCATGGTTACATAATTGGATCTGGACGATCTGAACCTAAACACAGAAAGTATGAAGATACTGAAGGAAAAGCTAAAAAAAAGATCGTAGTGTGTCTGTGTTGAACGGACGTCTTCACACATACAGCCTTCTGTTTCTTTCTGGACGTACCCCAACAACATGGTATGACTGATAGACTGACGTCAGTATATGACCTAAGCATGGTCTGAGAAGGTTCATCAATATTTATGAAAACCTTTTTTAATGACTCTTGGTAATGAATATCATCAGGGAACAATGTGTCCTGTTTGAGAGCGCATCCCAGACAGCTCGATTACAATGAATAAAGCCTGTATTTTAGTTACTGTATATGATATATCTAGATATTTTTGTGTACAGTAAAACTACATAGTAGAGTAATTTTTTTCAAAATATACTCTCTATTTAGTAATTAATAGCATGCTTGCATTGGGAACAGCTATTAATTTTTTTCAAAGATGAAAGAAAATGAGCATAAGAAGGCTAGTACCAGCTATGAGTTGGAGCGAGGTGAAAGTTGTGCATTTGTCTGTGTTAACCTCACTGTTTCCGAAAACGCAACATGTTTGGCACAGCTCAGAGGTAGCAAATAACTGCACACGAGCACAAGTTAGCATTTAGCTCAGCAGTAATAACTCCATGTTGCTTTGGTTGATACATGCCCACTGTGCATGACTGTCAGGATCACCTCACCTGCCGCCAGACGGAGCCCTAGATGTTCCTAATCAACCTGATTAGGGTCACCTGAGGATGATTCCCGATTCCACACATCTGTGGACCCTGTCATCTATTCAAGGGCAATCACCCCAGACTTCCCTGTCAGGTCATACCATCCATCTCTTACAGCCAGGTCACCCTGGTTGCCTGACCATGTTTGAACTTTGTTATTATTTAAACTTTTGAAATCCCGAGTTAATCTTGTGCCCTTTGCTTTGCAGACTTACCTGAATTGTGTTCAGGATGAAATCCATCTAGTTATCCCCGTCCAGGGCATCGCTGGGCTGAGGAGTCCCCTGTGTTTCCACCAGGAAGAAGAACATCTATTGACTTCTTTAGATATTTACAAATATCTAGTTAAGGGGGAGAGGATACCAAACTCCAAAGCCTTTAAATATTGACCACTTACTAGAATTTCAAATATTTTGGTAGTCCAAAATCAAAGTAACACTACTTTCAATAAAAATGTGCTTTTTCTACTTAGTGTCCAGCTAAGTGTATTAAAGAAATTATCCTGAATTTGGAATTTGCATCACTTCATTTGGAGATCAGGATGCTTCCAGGAAGGGTAAATACTGTAGGTGTGGGCGAGACCAAATGAAGAAGAGAAAAAGAAGATAGGAGCTCATTGTTCTGCTATGTTGGAAGATTAACTTTAAAAGAATATGTGAAGGATGGTTAACACACTAACACACTTACAGTTGCATAATTTCTGGTCTAACATGGACATGTGTGAGAGATCCAAGAGTTGGAAGAATTCCATAAATGACCGTTTTGGACATACAGTAGATGAGCTCATTCTCAGTATATTTCTGTCCACCTGAGCTCCATTCTTTTCTAACCTTCAATTTTTCCAACATGTGAACAGCTTGAATTTCAATTTAGGTGTTGATACTTTTCTGTATTTGTTTTATTGATTTTCTCTTCCTTTCTAGAAAATCTTGTCATCTCACTTTAATGTCAGCTTATCCAAATGGGATTGTACAAGCAGTTGCCATGGCAACATCCCATTTTGGTCAAAGACTCAAGATGGACCTGATCTTTGGTTCAAAAATTGGTTTTGTTTCTGAAATATTTTCAAAATAACTGAACATAAAATGAATTTATCCAAATCTGGAAATATTACTGTCCAACTGTGACATGAAGTTAACTTGTGACAGGTAGATGAACTATCCAGAGTTTACCTATCTTCTCACCTGATAATGTCTCCTATATGCTCCACTAACTCCTCAGATGGTACCCTGTATTGGATAATGTTGTAAATAAAATGCATCAACTCATAAATAACTAAGCTGTCACCCCGGCTGCATCCTCCAGCTCACCCGGAAGGATCCCAAGTAGTTCCCCGGCCAGCTGTGAGACGTAGTCTCTCCAGCGGGCGCGGGGTCTGCCCCTTGGTCTCCTCCCAGTAGGACGTGCCCGAAACACCTCGCCCACGAGGAGCTCGGGGAGCATCTTGACCAGATGCCCGAACCACCCCATATGGCTCCTCTCGACCTGGAAGAGGAGCGGCTGGACACCGAGCTCCCCGTGGATGGCAGAGATCCTCACCCGATCTCCTAGTGAGAGCCCAGCCACCCTGCGGAAGAAGCTCAATTCGGCCACTTGTATCCGTGATATCATTCTTTCGGTCACCAGCATAGGTGAGGGTTGGAACGTAGATCGACTTGTAAATCGAGAGCTTTGTTTTTCTGGTCACCGGGGCCGCCCTTGGAGCCAGGCCCGAGGGTGGGGCACGAGAGCGAGCGCCTGGTGGCCGGCTTTTATCCATGGGGCCCGGCCGGGCTCAGCCTGAACAGGGGACAGTTGTTCTAAAGATATACTTAATTTAAAAGGATTTAAAATGTTTCACATTATGATATGATATGATAGTCTGGATGACTACACAGACACAGTGACGTCATACATACGTTTCTGTGAGGACAGCATCATTCCATCAAAAACCAGGGTAAGATTTAACAACGACAAACCCTGGTTCACACCCAGACTAAGACAGATCAGGAGGGAAAAGGAAGCAGCTCACAGAGCCAATGACAGAGAGAGCTACAAAGGCGCTAAGTACCGGTTCTCGAGAGAGGTACAGCAGGCGAGATCCAGGTACAATAAACGTCTGAAGGAGCAATTCTCTGTCAATGACACCGCCTCTGTCTGGAGATCACTTCGGCAAATTACAAACTATAAGCCGAAAGCCCCACATGCTGCTGATGACTTACAACTGGCAGAGAAACTCAACACCTTCTATGCCAGGTTTGATGTCTCACTCTCCTCCCCCCTCACTGATCAACAACCTTCAGACACTTTGAAGCCACTCCCATCCCCCACCCAATTAACAACAGAGGTCACTCCAGCTGACCAGCCCTCCCCCTCCACTGCTTTCTTGGTGACAAAACAGGATGTGCTCAAGCTCTTCCGCAAGCAAAACCCTCGGAAAGCTTCGGGCCCAGATGGTGTCTCCCCGGCCACCCTGAAACACTGTGCTGAGGAACTGTCTCCAGTTTTCACAGACATTTTCAACACCTCGCTGAAGACATGCCACGTTCCAGCCTGCTTCAAGCGGTCCACCATCGTTCCTGTTCCCAAGAAGCCCCGTATCACTGGACTTAATGACTACAGGCCTGTGGCGCTTACGTCTGTAGTCATGAAGTCATTCGAACGCCTGGTCCTCCCTCATCTCAAGCACTTCACCTCTCCCTCTCTGGACCCTCTGCAGTTTGCCTACAGAGCCAACAGGTCTGTAGACGACGCTATCAACCTGGCCCTCCACTTCACCCTGCAGCACCTGGACTCCCCGGGAACCTATGCCAGGATCCTGTTTGTGGACTTCAGCTCTGCATTCAACACCATCCTCCCTACCCTGCTTCAGGACAAGCTCTCTCAGCTCAACGTGCCTGACTCCACTTGCAGGTGGATTACTGACTTCCTAACAGACCGGAGGCAGTGCGTGCGGCTGGGGAAGAATGTCTCCACCTCTCGGACTATCAACACAGGATCTCCACAGGGCTGTGTCCTCTCTCCCCTGCTCTTCTCCCTGTACACCAACTCCTGCACTTCCAGCCATGACTCCGTCAAACTGATCAAGTTTGCAGATGACACCACACTCATTGGGCTCATCTCTGATGGCGATGAGTCGGCCTACAGGATGGAGGTAGACCGGCTGGTGTCCTGGTGCAGCAACAACAGCCTGGAGCTCAACGCTCAGAAGACAGTGGAGATGATCGTGGACTTTAGGAAAGTCACAGCTCCCATTACCCCCCTTGCACTGACAGACTTCTCCATCACCACTGTAGACTCTTTCCGCTTCCTCGGCACTACCATCACACAGGACCTAAAGTGGGAGCCATCCATCAGCTCCCTGATCAAAAAGGCCCAGCAGAGGATGTACTTTCTGCGGCAGTTGAAGAAAGCCAAGCTGCCCGCCCAGATGTTGGCGCAGTTTTACACAGCCATCATTGAGTCTGTCCTCACCTCCTCCATCACCGTGTGGTACGCTGGAGCCACAGTCAGGAACAAAGACAGACTGCAGCGCATTGTGCGCTCCGCAGAGAAGGTGATCGGCTGCAGCCTTCCATCTCTCGAAGACCTGTACGTCTCCAGGACTCGGGGGCGTGCAGGTCGGATAGTAGCTGACCCTTCACACCCTGGACATGGACTTTTTGATCGACTCCCCTCGGGCAGGAGGCTCCGGTCCATTCGGACCAGAACGTCCCGCCACAAAAACAGCTTCTTCCCTTCTGCCGTTGGACTTATGAACTCTTTATAACCTGGATCCCCACATCTCTTAGTCACCTCCCTCTTGTCACTTCACTATCTTTATTATTTTCTATGACATTGCACTACTTTTCTTTTTCTTCTGAGCACTCTTAGTTTTGTAAAAATTATTATTATTTTTATTTATTTTATTTTTATTATTTTTATTTTATATGTTTGCACACCAGTACCAGAACAAGTTCCTAGTCTCTGATGTTTTTCACCGACATGGCAATAAAAGCATTCTGATTCTGATTCTGATTCTGATTCTGATATGCATTATACTATAAAAAAACATCCAGGCATTCAGAAACCTCCCAGGTTCTTATTTAAATTTGAGTTTTTATTGATTTGAAAACAGGATTTCTCCAAAAGTTTCCATTTTGATATTGTGACACATCTTAATATTCCTGTGTATTAATCAATAATATGCCATATGGAATATACAAATAGACATATTTGTAAAAATTGCAATAGATGGATAAAATGACTCTGCTCATACAAGCAGCTTGTTGAAAATAGAAAAATAAACCTTTTCCCAACAAGACGGGTAAACAAAGATTAAAGAAAAAAATGAGCTTGTCTGATAGTGAAAGTAGAAAATCTGATGGCAGCAAATCTTCTGCAAACAAACAAGACATGATAATCCAGAAAGACAAAAAGACAAACGCAAATGAATGAACTGCAGAAGAGAAAACGAAGGAACAGATGGAGGCACGAGGTGGGGAGGCAGGAAGGCAGGTGGGACGTGGAAAAGTGGGAGGCAGAAGCTAAGGCAGGTAGTGCTTGTAAAAGGTCAATGCTCTTGTGATAAGGCGTGCATGGACAGCATGCTCCCAGCAAGTGGCGAGTGCTTGTCAACACAATATCGGTGCACTTCACTGGCCACAGCACACTCAGAAGAGGGATGAAGACATACCGGTGAATAAATCCTATTATGAAATAAAAGGTGATTGAAAAAACACATATTCACAAACTTGGATTTAAAATAGTGCCGGGAATATTGTAACTACGACTGATATGTATTTGTTAAAAAAAAAAAAATCACTGTCTGAATTCACTTGGACATCTAACTAAATTGTAATAGAGGGAGTTTCATGTTGGTACCTACCTCCCAAAAGAAAAACTATTTCTCTGTGTCTACCAAGTTCCTCTCCAGAAGGAATTTGCATTAAATATCTCAGTTATCGGTTGAATCTACACTGATTTGAATTGAAGTATGCATGAGACCTTTCTCAATAAATTTACTTACAAATTATAAGTATTGGTTCGTTATAACTATAATGTAGATGAACTCTTCAAGACCAATACGTTGAGCAATGTGAAGAGGTTTTCTGGATCTCTTATTGGATTCATTCCCCACTATCTGCTTTTAGAAGAAAAACATGATGTTAAATATGGAGCTCAGAGTTCACTGATGAGCTACTAACCCCCCAAAAAATAAAAATCAAAGTTAGCTTTTCAACGGTAGTTAACTGGTATAATAATTCAAATCATGAGAAAAATAGTTAAATCCTTCCCGGAATATGAATGACTCATTCAGAAACCCCCGCTTCCCCCCCCCCCCCACCTCAAAACCATTTATTCATCCTTCCATTGTCATAAGAGTTTAATCCCACGTTTGGTTACAAGGGTCATTGCTAATGGCAAAAGCCAGGGTGCACCCCAGGCAGTTTACTGTTCTGTGATAATGACGGTTCCAGTTTTGATCTTGAGAATTGTTGTGCTTGGATCAATACCCTGCAAACTTAAATGATTTTTTACAATCACCAGTTAAACATAGAAATATTTTATAAAACGTGTCAATGTTTCTATGCATGGTGTCATCAAATTGTGGAGACGGTGGCCGCGTGGTTAGCGCGTTCGCCCGCGGACCGGAAGGTCGCGGGTTCCCGTCCCACGGAGAGCACGTCTAGGGTCCTTGGAGAAGACACCTAACCCCCACTTCTCCCACCATTGGCGCCGTTGAAGGGCAGCCTGCTGCGGTGTAAGGAGTGCAGCAAACAAATTTCCCCGGTGAGGGATGAATAGAGTAATTCAAAATAAAACAAATAAAAAAATAAATAAAATTGTGACAGAGCTTCGATCTTCTTTCGACCAATCATTGTGTTTGGTGTTGTTCATAAAAAAATCTTTGATTTAAACCTCAAACAATGGAAGAAATCCATATTTTGTGCATGCATTAATTCCCATTACTGAACTGTAAATGTAAACAGATGAAATAGAGCACACTCTTCGAAAGGAAACTGAGTTGTCTTCATTTTTTGCTCCAAAATGCTGCAGATTGTCAATACCTCTTTTGAAGAGCTCCACCAGCTTTGCAGCCATCTGTTGCTGCTGCAGTGTCAGAGTTCCTTTAGGACTTGCTTTGAGACACCAAGACGACTGGATTACATGTTATCCCTGTGTATGTGTGGGTTCTGTTTGAGTGCTCAAGTTTCCTCCCACCTTTCGAAATTGTCTATGTAAGGCTGACTGGTCACTGGGTAAATTGCCCCTGGGACTTAAACTGTGTATGAGTGGTTGTGTGTCCTTATTTGCCTCTGGCACAGTGGTAGCCTGTCTTGGACATACCCTGGACATGAGATTGGCACCACCTGTAATTCTCCATTGAAAAAATAAATTTAGAAGCTGAATTAATACATTTTTGAAGAATAAAGATTTACCTTTAAAATAAGAACTGATTAAGTTAATATCTTTTCATTTTTTAAAATGATCAACTAATTTTTTTTTGTTAGTGAATAACACAATAGGTAGATACTCAGATCGGTGTACATGGAAGACGATGTCCTTTTGAAATTTTTTTTTCTTTTCCAAACACACATCAATGCTCTTGATGTGCTCTATGAACTGTCAATCTGGGTGTGAAATGTTTTCATCACTACCAAAAGATGATCACACACAGCCCTGTGTCATACATCCCACTTTCAGCCTCCTCATCACCTCCCTCTTCTTTTGACCTAGCAAAAGTTCACAACTAAATATTTTAGGGGATCTCTAGAATCCTCCAATGCTCCATTCTTTTTTTTTTATCTTGTTCTGGTGTTAAAAGTTAAAATATAATCTGTTTGTTTTAACGGTGACCTCAAAATTAGTTGAACAAAATAATAAAAAAAAATATGGCTAACTATTCAGCTGAACACTTCAGAAGTGACTCATAGTGACTCAAGTGACCCATAATTTTCCTGATATGTTTTTAATTATCCATGTATGTGTTTTCCCCCTTTTTTTCTAACTGACAATTTTTCCAATATTATTTTCATCTTTTTTTAAAATCTCCCCACCTCAGAGTGGGTAGAGTTTGAAATGTGCCAGTCATTAATCCCGTCAAATAAATATGTCAAGTAATTGTTCCATTCCGTCATCTTCCGCTTATCTGGGGCCAGGTCGCAGGGGCAACAGCCTCAGATGGGAAGCCCAGGCTTCTCTCATCCCAGCTGCATCCTACACTCACTCAGAAGGATCCTGAATCGTTCCACAGCCAGCTGTGAGACATACTAGTCTATCCAGCGGGTCCGGGGTCTACTCTTGGTCTCCTCCCGGTGGGACATATCCAAAACACCTCACCAGCGAGGCGCTCCTGGGGGCATCCTGACCAGATGCCCGAACCACCCCAACTGGTTTCTCTCGACCGAACTCCTCCCGGATGGCAGAGTTCCTCACCCGATCTCTGAGTGAGAGCCCAGCCACCCTGCGGAGGAAGCTCATTTTGGCCGCTTGTATCCGCGATCTCATTCTTTTGCCAATTGATCTCCATTTGCCTCTGCAGTAGCTACATGTTAAACTAACAAAGCATTTTGGGAATCTATTTGGAGTTATCATTGTGGATATGGCTGCTGTGTGACGCGATCATGTTTATTTGAAAGAAAAATCCCTAAATGTTTTCATCCCCGTGTTAAATCCAACCAGAAATGCGAAAAATGGTGACAATTGAGTATTTAAAAAATTGACCTCAGATAGTGGCTGGTGTGTGTCTGAAGTAGGAACATGTAGTGAAAGGTATTTAATTGGTTGCCCAGACTAGTCTAGAAGAGCAGTTATCTGCTATTTCGGAAGTTGGAGGCAAAATCTACATGTAAAAGTGCCCTTGAGCCAGAAACTGAATACTCAACAGAATGCTTAATACAATTTCTCTTCTAAAGTTTAGAATAGGATTCAACCTGTAAAGACAACAAAAAAGAGAAGAAACCTTTCCATCAAACCATTCTTCAAAACACCGTAATTTTTTGAGAATCAAAGAAATTTCTCAACTTTTTTCAACTTTGTACAAACAAAGGAACACAGGAATTAACCCAGAGTATGACAACAAGTTAGCCAATTTGATCAGAAAATACATAGCAGGCTAAATGAGATTCTTCTGTGGAGGGAGGTTGAATGGGTAGTTATTTACTTGGTCAACTTGTGCAAATGACAACAAAAATTGTAGCAATAAAAAATGCCTTATAACTATGCTTTGGTTATTGTGACAAAAAAAAAGTAACTGTGTAAAAGATGCAAAATTCCAATTGAAGCCTACGAGCGCTCAGGCTTCTTGCTAATTGGCATGCAATGCAATGGTAGCAACTTGTTAAGTCCTGTTACCAATTACTTTGTGCAGTCATTGGTAATTACATGCATACATTACTGCTGCTGTTGAAAGATTTGTAAGTCACTGTTCTGTGACCAGTCATTTGTTTGACATCATGAACTTTGTATCATGCAGCAAACACATCAGCCGTGTGAGTGTGTGTCTAACCATGTGCAATTACATGTGAAAAAACATGACTCACTGTGTGTTTGTGTGAAGTTGTGCATTTTTCTCACTGAGTGCATTTTGGGTGCTTATTTGTGTGCCAGTTTGTGTTGGTGTGTGTGTGTCCCCTGTGGCCTCTATCTATAGAAGGAGGGAGATGAATGGAAGCCTGCAAAGCAATGTTGATTACACAGCTCATCTCCTCCCTCCTTTGTCTCCCTGCTGCACAGAAAACAAGACAGAGAACCATGGAGGCAACATCCGCACAGCATGAAAGCACGGGAAGAAAGAGGAGGTGCAAAGTGTTCCGTTGGAAAGCTACAGAGATTTCTCAGAAAGAAAAATACAAAAAAAAGAGTAAAAGTACTTTATTTTAGTTTGGGACTCTTTCTGTGATTGGATTGGGCTACTTATGGATGACCTGAAGTTATTTTTTGTAAAACACCTCATAAAATGTTACATTCAATCCCATTAGAAGCTAGCGTGAAAAGATTTTGTGTATCACTTCAATCACTTCAGCTTTTACCCTTTGTATTAGCCAGAAAAACATTCATTCATTCAGCCTATCCTGGCTGATTCAAAGTGAAAGGCAGGGTACACCCCGGATTGGTCGCCAGTCTGTCACGGGACAACACACACATTCATTCCTATGGCAATTTTTTAGTGGCCAATCAACCTAACACAGGTATTTTTAAAAAGGGTGGGAGGAAACCGGAGTAATTGAAGAAGACGCATACACAATGAGAACATGTAAACTCCACAAAGAAAGACCAGTGTTCCAAGCTTCGTCCCCACTTGAGATTTAAACCCCTGACCTTCTTGCTGTGAGGCCACTGTGCTAACCACTGTGCGAATGCGCCGCCCATGCAAACATCAAATTAAAAATCTAGAGAAATATTTAAGAATAAGCACTGTATTCTGGATTCTCACCCAAAAAAAGTAATGACCTTCCAATTTTTTCTTTACAAATATGAGGTTGCTGACCCCCTAAATTGGATTTTTTTTCACCACAAAATACTCCTGCTTTTTATTTGTCAAAGGAAATGTAATCTTTTAAACTTGTGCTGTCCTTCATCTCCTTCCCTGCGTCTAAGCCACACCCATACTCCCTCATCCATATTTTGATTGGCCCTGCTTCTGGCAGCAATCTACTCTCTCTCTTTTTTCAACATTTTACCTCCTCCCTCTCTCTCTCGCTTCCTCTCTCTCTGTTCCACCCTCCCTCCCTTTTCTCTCTTCACTGTCTATGCTGCTCACCGATGAATGAGTCTGCTCAGACACAAGCTGGTCCTCAGTTCAGCCTCTTTCTCTCTCTCTCTCTTTCTTTTCCCATCTTTGGAGCAGACGCTGGAGCATCGGCACAGCGACGGAGCAGCACAAGGTTGAAGGAGGCAAGAGGAAGCCGACGAACCTCATTGAGAGAAAGACAACCTTATGAACCTTTCCAACAAGCATCAAGAAGCAACAGATGAGCCTCAGCTGTAACTGTTGCTAAAACTGATGCTAAGACAAAGCTGACTGGCATCACTTCCATTGTTTGGTGGCTCTGGGATTTCTAAACACAATTGTTGTGGATGAGAGAAGTCCTTTTGTCTTGCTCCTGACTGGAGGAACTAACGATGCTGAGGAACTGTAAGAAATATCTTTAATTGGTCCGGAGAGAGGTATAGTTCATGCTGGTCATGAACATCAGATCTGCCAGTAACATCCACTCTTTTATTTCTTCTGTGGCTAAATCTAACGACTGTTAAGGCTGCTGATGCCCAAACAAAAGAGGCCTTGGGAAGGGCATGCAAGTTTAAGAAAATGAGTTTTTTCAGAAACCCAAGGGAAAAAGATCAAGTTTAATCAGCGTGAATGCAAAGTGAAAGACCAACCAACAGATGCCAAGAAGTCCACAAGACTTAACTTTGCATCCCTTTTGGAAAAGAGGGTACACATGATAAACAGCAAACCAGGAAAGAAAAGCTAGAGGAAAGATGACAAAAGAACATTGAGATAAAGTTCAAATTGATAACATCAAATAGAGAAGTAAAACTTTGTGGGCTGATTTTAAGATTCTTTTTTCACACAACAAGAGAAAGAAATAAGTCCTTCTTCAATTTCAGAGTAAAACTATTTTGATTGGGTTTCTGCAGAGAGTTTTGCCGCTGCGAGCGACTGGGGCTTTTTGGTTGACTTGTATTTTCAGGGTGAGGTGGATCTGCCGTTGAGGCAGTTATCAGCCATCCAAAACGCCGCGAGCAGTACTCCGCGTGAAGAATGCCCAGCCGCGCTTGGCCAAGCCGGCCGACCCGGGCCCGACGGCGGGGCTCTACATGGAGAGGTCACAGAGCCGCATCAGTTTGTCGGCATCTTTTGAAGCCCTCGCCATTTATTTCCCCTGCATGAACTCCTTCGATGAGGATGATGGAGGTGAGTCAGACTGTGCACACACAAAACACTGCATGATAGATCCAATCATAAAATGCAGGTCAAACTAGAAATCGAGGCAATCAAAACAAGGACAAGTTTCACCACTGATCCCAAAAAAAGGCTTCTTGTTCTGCTTTGATCCTAGATTGATATATGTCCAGGTCCTTGAAATGAATCCATACTTTTGGATGAAAAGTCAACAGCTCTTTTTAAAATGCATGTACAGTAGGTGTACAAACCTGACCACATTTGTACATGATTAAGCTCTTTATCCTCAAAAGAGATAAACTTGTGTTACTTTTACGTGTGTGAATTGGTTTGTTTTTCAACGTTGAACATTTTGCACTTTTTTACTTTCACGTGTCCTGAATTTTGCTTTAGTTAATTACAACAAATCCACCAGAGGGCAGTCTCGAGGTCATCTCCAAATTTTAACGTACTATATAAAATCTCAAGAAGGTACGTAAAATAGCCAGTGACATGAACTATTGCTGGGATTTTATCCTTCAAAGTTTCTTTTTTGTCACATTCACGCCACAGGAACTGCGTTTTTTGGTTTTTGTTACCCCTACACTTGCTTGGGCTACACATCACATAAATAAATGAAACAAGGACAAATATCGTACATGTAAGAAGATCATATGTGTCTGAAGTCTTTTCACTGACTGAAGGAGACACGTTGAAGCGGGGATTATGCTCACATCTTTCTAATATATTTTTCTGTCAATAACACCAATTACCACTTCATTGTCATTTGAAACATTTTCCATTGCCATTCCATTCCAACCATTGTCTCAATAATCCCTGAGTTCAAAATCGTATTTTGAGTCTCACAGAATCAATAATTTGGTGACTGGGAGCACATTCGCAATAACCTCACCGATTTGTAAGCTGGCTTGTTTCTGTGTTCTTGTCTAGAACAATTGGGGCGGTTTGATTAGAAAGGACACCAGACAGGAGAAAAGACTCAAGGACATTGTGTATCTTCATTTTCTGTCATGCTGTGGTGTTAGATGTGATCAAATAAAGGATGTGGAAAAAGCATGTGTATTCTGCATCTACAAATCTGTAATACCTGCTTGTTTTTTTGTGAGCTGCTGTGGTAAAAAGTGTGTCTTCAAACTAAATGCATCAATCAATGCTGTGTGTTTGTGAATCAAATCAAATAGCTAATGTGACTCAAGAGTAATATTAGCTGCTTCGAGTTAAATACCTTGTACATATTAGTTTGTAATAACACTGTGGAAATGAGTATTTCTTTTGAATCAGACAAATGATTTCTTCCTTATCTATATTCTTTATTCTACTTAGCCCTAATTAAACTAATTCTCATTGGGATACAATTGTCTTTTCTGTGTACGTATGTACATCGAGACACATCAATAAGTCTACATTATTTGCTTAAGTCTACATTATCAGTTTTAATTAGCTTTCCACATATCATATTTGTCATGTATGCTACTAAACTGGACCCAACTTGTGCCGCAGATTGGTTTTAACGTTAGTAATGAGGAATCCAGATCACATTCTTTTTGCCCAATGCTTGAAGCTGTTTTTTGTGCAAATCGGTTGACATCTAAAATGGACATAGTGAACCTATGACAGAAAATAAGTGAATCAGTGGTGATCTTACCTTTCTTTACACTTGAACATGATGATTTCCTCAATTAGGTTTGGTTGACTATTAATCGATTAAACTGTTTCTGATACCAACTCACCTTTACTTGCCACAATCACAAACCAGGTAACAAACTTAGAAACTTGATAGTTAGAACTGCTGTGTTGTGATTTCTCTGTAGCTGTATCTGGGAAGAACGATGTTTAATATAGTCAGTCTCTCGTCATCAGCGATGCTCGTTCTCTCCTTGGGAGGCTTTACTCATTCACTTCAGTGATTACATCAGTGTCTAGTCACACACATGTACACACCCATGTGTGATGAGACAAACGCCCAGGTGATGCCTCACACTTCCATGCAGTGTCTGCGTTAATCAGAGCAGAGCAGCAGGCTGTGATTTGTGGCTCTTAAGCTAATTGAATGCTAATATGTTTGGCTGATTGTGGCTGACTGCAGCTAAATAGAGGGCTGATTGCAGGTTAATTCATCCTCATTTTTGTGTCGATGTCTGCCCGAGCCTGGTAAAAATCCACTTTGCTGGATAGCTTTGTCTCACACCTTATGTCACTATTTACATGCCTCATGGTATTTTTTCCTCAATGTTTCTCTCTTGTGTTAGTGCATCTGTGGGCCGTTTCCACCCGTCGTTATATTTTTTCTTTTATCATCAAGTACCTCACTTGAAACTCAAGTTTGAATTTACAATGATGCAGATGTGGTTACTAGAAGGTGTCTTCAGAAGTTTCTGATGATTGGATATCGACAGGAAGGGGCCTAAAAAAAAAACATAAAATATGTGAATGCAAACATGTAGATGTTAAAATATTGCATTGTATGATTACCATATACGTTTAAAATCTGAAACTTATTATGTGTACAGCTTTATTTTATAGTTGCGAAGTTACTTAAATTGCCTCATCAAACAAGAAAATGTCAGGTGGAGTATGAGGTTGCAGACACCTGCGCAGGACAGCTGCAGTTGCAACTCAAATCTCAGGAACAGACAATGACTTCAACCGTAAGTCTAAAGAAGAAAAAAGGAAACCTGGCAAAGACACTAAGACAAGACACATATTACATACTGTCAGTAAGGGGAGACAATGAGACACATGTGAGACACTTTAGGAAGAGAGCTGGCAATCACCCGATCGAAGGGAGCACACGAGGAGGGGAACTTGTGACACCAGAAACAGGAGGGAAGTTAGTATTACAAAATAGAGTAGGAAATAAAAATAAGTATACCAAAACCATTGGCTAAGATCTGAAACCCTGGCAGAAAAATTGTGTCAGAGTCGATGCAGAAGCTTAAAAACAATAGTTTAATCAATTATTAAAATTACACCAAACAAATAGTAAGAAGTTTTTTATTACTGGAGCAAAAAACTTGAGATGACACTGAAACATTAACCCAAAACATTGACATAAAATAATATTATTCAAATGATTTATTGGCATGATTTTTTTTCCTAGTCTAATTTCTTTACTTTTTTTAGTTATTTTATTCTTTTCCTCACTTCCTGAAATAATGACGTTTCTAAAGTATTATGTATATCTACAGCTTGGTTTAAACCAGGGGTGCCCAACCAGTCAATCGTGGTCGATTGGTAGCCCGTTGACTGATCCCAAGTCGACCTCCAGGTGTGTAGGGAAAAAAATTATGAAATGAAGTCAGGGTTTTCAACTCAGCGACTTTGACGCTATTTTCTTCAGTTATTATTCAGACCCTCTAGCAACTTTTTTCTTTAAAAAAGCGACAATGTACAAAATTTCTCATTTTAGTTGAAACTTTTGGAATCTGTGACATAAAATTACATTGTTGAGCCTGTTCTCAATGAGCAGCAGCTGCTACTGTTATGATCCCTCCCAAAACAGCAGGTAAATGTTTGAGAGGCAGTAAGAGAGATAAAAACAGAGAGAAAATTGTTTGTGTGTATGTGTTTTTGAGAAAAAACACATGCATGCATGTTTGAGAGAGAAATTTGTTTGAGCGAGAAAGAGGAATTTGTCTGTGTGGGTGTGTTTGAGAAAGAGGAATTTGCCTGTTAGTGTTTGAGAGATGGTGTATTTGTGATGTCTAATAGTTGTGTGACAACAACAAAGCATGTTGTCAGAGTAGTTTTAATGTAGGCTGGAAACTATCCGAGTGGGGTTGCGACACTGGACTGGTAGATCTCTGGAGGAGAGATAGTCTAAATCAAACAAATCTATCTCATGAGACGTTGCATAGAAATCTAACTGAGATGTACAGATTCTCCTCTTTCAATCTTGTAATGGCTCTCATTGTCAGATTGCAGTAAAATGCATTTGAGTTACAGTTTCAGACTTTGAAACTGGTGCAACACTACTTCAAGTTGAGATCACTTCTTGTAATTTAATAATTCTAAACTTTGTTTTCAAATTGGTTAAATGTATTTCAATGAATGCACAACTGCTGCAGATTAAGGGATGGCAAAGGATTGTCAGGAGCAGAGTTGAAGACAACTGGAAAGCTTTTCTTGAGTTTTTCAAGTGTTTCATCCATCATTTGAAAGGTCACTTACTGTAATTCTGCTCGATTGATTCTTGGAGAAGGACTTCTCAAACCACAAAATTTGTTTTTATGCTTCACTGGCTGATGCGCACACCTCCGTGGAACCTGGCGTTGGAAGATTGTGCCCCTTTCATGTATAGTTGTAGAATTTCAGCTATGAGCATAAAGGCATGGATGAAGCTGGTAGAGGAAAAAGAAGAGGGTGGTTGGAAGTGAAAATGCCAAGATAAAATAGCTTGGTATTTTCTTTTCTCACATGCCTTCACTGTGTTACAAAGCTTTTGTACACACACCTGGGGTCAAGGTGATGCAGAAGAAGATAAATAAAAACGCAAAATACACAGATTCCTGTTGTGTAATCAACCAACTGTCATCTTGCACAGAAAACTGAAAAAAAATTGAATAAAAAAATCTTGTGAAATGATGTAAATGGGAAAAAAGCGAGGCAAAAATTCCCTCTGTTGGTGTCAGTTTCGAGCTATAGCAAAAAATTGAAAACTGGGGAGAACAAGAGAAAGAGAACAGTCTCCCATGTGCTTTTGAGCTGAAAGCGACCCAGAAAAGTCAGGACTAAAAAATGGACTACAATGAAAGAAGGTCTATTCTGTAGGGAAGAATGGAGGTAATAGATGCAGGTGCTCATTCGTTATACTTAGTGTATAAGTATACACTACTGAAGCACACACCTCTACCCCTTTTTAATATTCAAACCAGGAAGGGCATGCTTTTCATACCAAAAGACAAAAAAAACCCTGCATCATCAGCTAAGAAATTATTTTTCAAACGTTGTCATAGACACAAAAAAGTACTAAAGCACTAAAATGATACAAAAATCACACTAGTATTGATTTGTTTGAACATGCTGTGGACTTTTGACTTGTCAGTCTTGAAGGTAAAGGCTTAAGTTTTCTAAAATTTTGTCCCAATATCCCAATATATACCCAAAAAATCCTTTTTTCTACCCAACAGTTTCCCTAAGCGTTTGAACAACGAGAAGAATGACATTAAGACATTTACTTTTGCCTTAAGAAAATTAATTTTATGGAGGTTTCTTCGCTATAAAATTCAAAATCTGACTTTTTTATTTTATTTAAGCAGGAAAGTCTCATTGAGATTAAAAACCTTTTTTTTCGAGGCAGTCCTGGACGTGAGGAACCGCTTCTTTCCGATGGCTGTGAAAAGGCCATTACACAACAGTAGTCACTCCACATCCACAAATACAAGCATTCACAGACACACACATGCAACCACTAATAACCAAAACATAGCTAGTCAAGGAGCCAACAAATAAGATTTCATAGCCTTAATAAAATATCAATAAAGCTTCTTGAATCTTTAAATACCTTTTCTTTTCCTGAATTGAATTTCCTATATAGGTTTAGGAGTAGGGGTGCGTGATGTCATAACAGCAAATAGTGGGGAAAAATTATTCCGACACAGAGAGATGTACTGGGTTCAAGATTTTTTTTTTTATGTTTTTTTTAGTTTTCTCTAACAATCATGAGGCGCCCTCATTTCATCCACCTGTTCATCATCAGTGTCAATGTGGTTTCCATTGTGTTTCTTGATTTCCCCTCAAGTGCATTACCTGTGTTTGATTTCGTTCTTTCTGTGTCAAAGTTATTTTTTCCCCCCCATCTCTGGTTTTCTTCTCCACTAAGTCACACAATTTTCTGAGAGTCTCACACCTGTCTGACTTCAGCTAGGGTCCAACCCCTTCTGCGCCTTTGCCAATTTTAAAATTATTTGCCATAAAAATGCTTAATCTAAAATTGACTTTTTATTGGACAAATAAAATAAAATAAAATAAAAACAGTTTGATTCCACTGCATAATATGTACTAATGAAATATTTTTTCTACAACCATACTTAATTCTTTCAGATGGGGTTTGGCGTCATACTGTAAGTGGCATTAACGCTTGACCCACTGCCACCCGTAGCTTAAGTAGAATTACGATGTCATCAGTGCTGCAGAATCTTATTTGAACTGTAATTTTTCAGGAGAATGAAAGTTAAGACTGGGGGGACATCAATATGCATGTTTTTTTGGTTTATAGTATCACCCAGTATAAACTGTAGATAAGTCACATTTCCATAAAAATAATAAAATCCTACAAAAGCCTCACACACGCCTCACACACTTGATTTGTTCTGTGTCTGTTAAACATGAATCATTAATGGATTGCTGGAAAAGAAAAATTGCACCTGTCACCTCAAATATTAGATCTTTCTTATTTATCGTCTAGAAAAAGAAAAACGAGTTAAATTCTAACTTACAAAAAGAGTTGTGAAAGAATTCACTTAGTTTTACTCAGAATACACTGTGGTAAAAATTGTACTGTGTTGTTATTGTCATCACCTTCGGCTTACTCAGGGTTGGGTCATGAGAGCCGCAACAGAAAAGCCCAGACTTTCCTCGCCCCAGACAAAGCTTTCCCTGGCCAGCTGTGAGACATAATCTTTCCAGTGGATTCTTGGGTCTGCCAATGGGTCTCTTTGCAAAAGCACTAATTTTTTCATTTATCAAAGAGTAACATTTTCATTTATTTATTTTAATATACTTTATTAATCCCTGACTGGAAAATTCCTGTGCTGCATTACACCGCAGCAGGCTGCCACCTATGATGACACCAATGGTGTAAGAAATGGCGGGGGGTGTTTGGTGTCTTCTCCAAAGACCCTAAAGTTGAACTCAGTGGGATGCGAGCCCGCAAACTTACGGTTAACTTCTGGTCCGCGGGCGAATGCTCTAACCACTGAGCCACCGTCTCCCCCATTTTGGATTTTGACAAATGTTGTCAGTTTGGTTCAGTCTGTAGGTCTTGAAGTGGAATGCTGTCTGCAATGTAGAACCAACAGTTAAGCCATGGTGTAAAAAAATCTGGTATTAAACACCCTCAAGAAAAAAAAAAAATGAACACACTTTTGAGCATGGGCCACAAAATTGACTTAATGAGGACAAACCAGTCTGTCACATCTCCAAATATTGGTGTTTTACTAAATTGAACAAATTACTAAACTGTAGCACACGACAAACAAAATCCAAAAGGTATTTGTAAAAACTCAGTACTTAAATATTCATCTTGATAGTGAAGCGGGTAAGGAGAATGGTTTGAGATTGCAATAAAGTAATTGGAAACCCAAGGGTTAAGCTTTACAATTAAATGCCTTCTCTTTCAAAAGGTTTGTAAGTAGTGATTCATCTTTTCTTGTAAATAAGTAATACATGGTCTACAGGTGGAAAAAGCAAGATTATTTCCTTTTTAAATAAAAAAGAAAACAAGTTTCTGTTGCACATCAGAAAAAAAATGCAGCCTCCATTCTTCTCCCTCACATTCTCCACAATATTAAAAGCAAGGAAAGTTTCTGTTGCACTAGAGTGAATCATCTTAAAGTTTCATGCTCTTATATAATCAATAAGAATGAGATTTTATCTTCGTGCCACCAGCCATGCTTTATGTGGTAATGGCAGGAAATCTCCAGGAGGCAATTCAAATACGCTGATCCAACAAGCTTTGACGAGCACATCCCATTGTCTCCCATGACAGGTTAAATCCTCGCTTCCGGCTCCTATAAATTGTTCGGATACGTCTTTTGGAAGCAAAAAGGAAACTGTTAGTAATGCAAAAGAGTGGGATTAATTCAATCTGTTCTTTTTGATCTTTTATTCATCCTCAATCTTCAGTCTCTTCTTCTCTTCAACCTCTGTCCCATTTGCTCTGTCACACCTCATCCGCCCTAATTTTCCTCCCCCTTCCTTCACCTCCTGTTCTCATGTGTAACTGTCTTTGCTGGTTATTTTAATCATCTCTCTTTTACTTCTTTGTTAGAAGTTTCACTTTTTGACACATTTTCTGAGTTCAATCCAACTGCTGAGTTCAAATCTGAACGAGAAACACAAACAACTTATAGAAAAAACCAAGCACCAAGAATTTGCTGTCAATAAATTTAAATGAGATGAAAATTGATGTCAATAAGTACTTTATTATATTTTTAAAGCATTTTACATTTTTTTCTGACTGAGAGCACAGTGCACAACAATTTTTTGACCATCCGAAAAAAAAAAAGAAAAAAAAAAAAGAAAAAAAAAAAGAAAAAAAAAAGAACAAGAGCTTTATTGAACTTTCAGAAATAAATCTCAGGGAAATTTTTGATAGAAAATGTTTTTTTCTGTAAAAGCCACATACTGATTTTAATAAGAGCTAATTCATCAAGTTGCCAGACACCCAGCGCCCCCGGCCCCTTTGAAACTAAGAACAATGAAACATTAATAATACTTGTTTCCTGAAACAATATTTTTTCCAAATTTAATTACACATCAGATTTTTTCAAAATTATTCTCAGAATAATAATTTTTGTGAGTTCAGATTATGTTGATCTTCTTCTCGGCCAATATATTTAACAATAAGGGGTTAAAATATGTGGTCAGATTCATAGACAGACTTTAATATCAAGACTAATTTTCCTTCAATGTTGCAGATTAATTTCCTAACACCCCCCTGCCCCCGCAAAAGATGACTATATGATGTTACTGTCAGGTCTAATTAACTTGGATGATTAAACATAATACTACCATAATTTGCTCATGTTATAAATATCTGATGCAAATTGAAAAGCAATATGTTTTTGTTCTTCTTTCACAGCAGCAGTTGAAACGATGGCTAAGCTGCCAAAGAATTAGTTTGTCCACTAGCTTTGTTTCATGCTTGAACGGTGTTTCTTCTAGTTGTTGTTTAGCGGGATGCCATGTTTTGCATAAGGGAGCTTAAACCGTGATCAAGGCTATTTTATTTCATCTTCTTAACCGTGTATTCTGTTCGGGGTTCCATGACGTGCCAGAGCCCATCCCGACTGATTCGAGACGAGGGCTAGGGTAAACCCCGAATAGGTCGCTAGTCTGTCGCAGGGCCACACACATACAACCAAACACAGACACACCCAGTCCTAAGGGCAATCATGTGGTGGCCAATCAACCTAGCATGCTTGTTTTTGGCGAATGGGAGGAAACCGAAATAACCGGAGGAAATGCACACACGGGTACATGCAAACTCCACACAGAAAGACCTCATCTCCAATTCAATTCAATTCGATTTTATTTGTATAGCCCAAAATCACAGAATGTCCGTCTCAATGGGCTTCACAAGAAAAAGAGGAATGTATTAACACAAATACACAGCAAGAAAAATAACTAACAAATACTAACTAAACAAGACTAGCACATTTATGCACTTAGACTCTCCTTCTCGGTGAGGAAAAACTCCTAAAAAAATCCATCAGTGGGGAAAAAATAAGAAACCTCATGGGGATCCACGTGAAAGAGAGATCCCTCCCCCGGGACGAGCAAACAATGTGTCACAGATTATTGTTTAAATATTAGCTTAATCTAATCTACAGCTAAATATCTAAAGAAGTCAATAGATGTTCTTCATCTATTGACTTCCACCTGGGACTCGAACCCACAACCTTCTTGCTGTAAGGCCATTGCGCTGCCCACTGCACCAATGTGTAGCCTATTTTATTTTTGTTTCAAATATATCTTCTTTTTTCCATAAATTATTGAGTTTATTGCATATTTTAGAGTAAAAATTTTTCAAATTTCTTTACTGAATAGAAGCTGTATTTTTTGTGTTCCGTTCCTGCTTTAAGAATCCTTGCTTGACCAGTTTTGTGCAAAAGCAAGAGTCTTCCAATAAAACACAAAGGGAGTTATTACTTCTCCCTGTAAATCTGGGACAAGTCTGCTTCCCACATAATAAAGCTTTTGAAGTCATCTTGTAGTCAGTGTATGAATAACTCTAAAAGCAAAGGAGTGGGAGAAAGTGGGCCAAAAAAAGAAACAACATGTGCCTTCCTGGCTATCATTAAGAGAGTTGTGGTGATCTTCTCTGACGAACTTGTTTAAACAATAAACATTAAGATATTCTTAAAATCTCATCTGTTTGACTACAGTTATGATGACTTTTGATCCTCCATCAAAATTTGTCACTTCCTCTTGTAAATGCTCCATACTAGTTTTCTCTTTGCTCTCGGGGAAGTTTTTTTCAATGTCATAAAGGTTTTCTATTGTTCAGGTGATCCTTCAATTTCCCAAAGACCTTGTTCAGGTCTTTTGCTAATTTCCCAAAGTCCTTGTTGAAGCTTTGTGTGGTGAAGCAGTAATTCTCTCCACTGCCCCGCGGTCTCAAATACTGACCTTGGCATGAGAAAAAAGAAATCACAACAGCCTGACTTGATAGAGGACAGAGGAATCTGGTGTGTGAATGAATGCAAAAAAAGGTGCCTTTTAAAGTGTAGGTGAGAGCTTATTTTAGAACTATTTCCTCAAGAAAAGTTTCATTAGTTGTGCATTAAACATGTCAAGTCATTCCCAAGTATCAAAAAAAGGAACACAATGACTGACTTCTATTTGATACATAGTAATCTTGGTTTTTGACACGTTATGTACAGTCGGTCAGGTGTTAAGACTGTTATTACTCTGACTGGGTTTACTTGTACCATATCCATCATCAAACCATTGCTCTTTAACTTTGTTTCAAAGTACACCCTTTCTCTGGAAAATTGATTGCGTGTTTGATCACTTTAGTTGGAATGTTTTACATGTACTCCTTTAAAAAGCAATTTTTTTCAAACACCCACACATACAGAATTTGTAATCCTAACTTTTTTGTGATTACATTAACTCTAGAGATATTTTTTTAAATTTAGAAACCTCTTGGTTAGAATTTGTGACGGAATTTCAGAATGTGTGACTAACTAATGCATGCAAGTTTGTAATGTCCTGATATTCTCCCTGCTGCAACTGCACTTTTCCCAAAAAGGATTTTGGAATGAAAGGAGAGGGCCGACTGGACCTCATCCAACATTTAGAGACTTGTGGCTCGCAGCCCAGGTTAACATTTACACTCTGTTTTAGTCATCTTGTAGATAGAACTTTAATTTCGATTCGTCTTTTGAACCACTTATACCTAATAAGGTTGCAGAGGGTGTTGTGGCCCATCCTGGGTGCTTTCAGGTGAGAGGCAGGGTACGCCCCGAGCAGGTCGCCAGTCTGTTGTGGGGCCACAAAATTCCTAAGGGCTATCATGTTGTGGCCAGTCAACCTGCATGCATGTTTTTGGAGGGTGAGAGGAAACCGGAGTACCCGGACGAACACATACATGGGGAGAATATGCAAGCTCTGCACAGGCGTTTGTGTAAAAATGGAATAAAGTGTATTTATTTATGTTTATCAATAGGAAATGTTGTCATTTTGTTTAGAGACAGGCAGAGCTGTCCTGCGATAGGTTGTTTGCTGTAACCATAGCAACCCACTCTTCTCTGCTTTTGTTTGATACTGCTGTTCATCCCTCCCAAAAACTTTTCAACATGTTTTTGAGACAAAATGAGAAAATTTGGGTTCTTTTTTTGAAGCAGAAAAATTGCGGATTCTAATTAAATCTCACATTTTCTGCAAGACATTAGAGGAAAAAATGTTCTCTTGCATTCAGGGTAAATCTTCTGAATCCTGTTTTTGACAAAAGTAATTTAATCATTTCAATTTGTTGAGTGAATTGTTTTTAACAATTTTGGTTGGTACTAGGTCTCAAGATTTTTTTGATAGATTTTTTTCTTTTTATCTAAGCGTGTGAGTGTGTATGAGGTTGTCTATCTTTGTGTGGTCTAGTGACAGACTGGTGACCCATAAAATGTGTACCCATCATCTTATTATCTTTCCAGCATGGACCACCACCCCATGGACCTGTGTTGAATGCAGCAGTTAAAAAACAAATGAATACAGCAAACCCTTAAAAAACTAAAGCTCCAAATTTTTATTAAGTCTTTTCTTCCAGATCATCTAATGATTTTTTCCCACCAGCAAACATTAATAAAGTAAATGCTTGAATATTTTATTGTAAATCTTTGTTAATGACTTTAAATGTCGGGTATTTCTTATTAAATATGATGATGTTTAAAGAGTGCTAATCATCGAGATACATCTATCGAGATACATCTATATTGCAATACAAGTTGTTGATTTTGTTTCCCAGTTATTTTTTTTTAATCGACATCCAAAAAAAGTCATCACTTAGCATCTGTTTTTCTTCTGATGAAGTTTTTTTTTTTTTCAGTAATAATTACTACAAGTCATTCAGTCCCTCTCAGGATCCTTCTAACAAGCACATTCTGCCTGATTTTCTCTCACCGTAATAAAAAGGTTAATGGTAACAAGGCAATTCCCCCACAGCAGCCTGTCTGTTTGGTTTTATCAAACTACTTTCAGGATTCCTCTGGGGAGGTGAAGATGTGCACTTCCTGTCCATTGTCGTCCACATTTTATCACGGCTGGGCAAATGAGAAAAGCTTTAAGCCCGTAAAGACCGGAGAATAGACTGATTTCCTGCTAATTACAGAAAGATGGAGAGAAAAACAGGGATGGCATGAAGCAAATGGAGCCTCAGGTGTTTGTGAGGTTGAAAGTTTAAAATTTGTTTAAAGAAACAAGCTTCCTGAGAGGTACAAAAAAAGACGTGTATTTTCTTCATTTTCTCCATGCTCGTCGCTCTCAGACAAGATTATTTGAACCATTTCTGGGCTGACAAATTCACATGACTAAGATGTGAGTCATAAATTGATTGAAACAAATGTCAGTTGCTAAAGAAGCACAGCCACTCATACGGATCGCTCGTGTGGAAGGTTTCTGTCATATCAAATCAGAATCTATTTGATATCACATGAAAAAAAAAAGTTCCTTTTTAAAGCCACATACTTTCAGTCAACAAATTAAAAGCAAAAAGTTACTTCTCAAAATATATATTTTACTCACGACCGCATTAGGAGTAAGCAGTTCAGAAGATGAAACAAAAAAAGATTCTAATTTTTTTAAACCCTTTTCGTAAACACATAATTTTCGACTACTTGTTTTTTCATGTACTCATCAATATTCTTAAACCACTTTGTCCAACTTTGGATTTAAGAATTTTTTAGAGGCTTGCCTCAGGCAAGACGCAGGGTACACAACAAACAAGTCACCAGCCTGTCTTATCTTATGTAGCTTTTTTATTTTGATTTTCATTTTGATTTTCAGATCAAGTGTCAAAAAAAGGAAAATAAAGACTTTATTAACAATTACAAAGTGTTGCAAATGATTTACTTATTTCACATGTCACAGTAATCTTTGAAATGATGCCCAAGCCCAGTCTGATTACCGAATCCCCCAGATGCACATTTTATTGTGCTCTTCAGAAACTTGAAAACAAAGCAGTCTGTAGATTCATACTGGATGGGGTTGACAGCATTTGTATGTAAAGGATGAAATAGTAGCTCTCTAGAAATCAACATGAACAACTATGATATGGGATCGATGGGATAATCACTATCGCTATTATTTTGTTATGTTTGCTGTGGACAAAATCCGTAATGGTAAAGGTTTATTAATAACCACTGTTATTTTTTGTGAACAGGCTAGAGTCTAGACCCAGCTGGCAGGTGAAACAGATGAGTTGGGTTCATATGGGGGTGAGGTGAATTATATGAAAAGCAGGCAAGAAGAGCTTGCTTGCAATGATTTTAAAGAGAGGAGTGAATGTGTTGCCATATGGACTTTAAGAGAATATATTCAATTGGTTTTCTTTTCAAGTCTGGATTCCCAGATGTTAAACTTAAGCAGTTAAAAAGTCTGCACTAACAAAAATATTTGTGGTAAAAGAAGAATTTGTTGAGATTCCTCTACCTGATGATGTATGATCGTGGTGGATGTGTCCACCTACGGCACGTGAAGCAGACTGGTGACCTGTTTGGGGTGTACCCTGCCTCTCGCCTGAAATCAACTGGGATAGGCTCCTGTATACCCGTGACCTTAAAGACATGTGTTTCAAAAGATAAAACAGAGTGGAGAAAATAATGCAAAACCGATTCGGTTTGGGGGAAAAAAAAGTGGTTCTGAATCACAATAACTTAAGGCCCTTTTTTAAAAGTTTACAAACTTTTTGGAGCCCTGAGAAATTCTGGGAGCTAATTCCAAAGTTGTGCAGCTGAGGCCTGAAAGGCTCTGTCTCTATTGTGGTCAACCTAGTCCTGGGCTGTTGGAGACAGTGGGTGGATTTTGGGTGGAGTTGCCGTGGGGTGGTGTGTGGGTAGAGAATATTTCTTAGGTAAGTTGGGGAGCATGTACTCACATACACCAGGCGGTGACTCACATCAAGTTTCACTCATCACTGTAAACAGGTGTGAACACCTTCACCCAGTAAACACATGTGTGAAGGGAAACAAAGAAAAGAAAATTAGCAGGACTGAACAAAAAGTAGATTGAAATTGTTAAAAAGCAGTCTAGACATCCCGTCAGTGTATTATGGAACAACTAGGCTTCAGTCATTGAGGTAATTTAAGCCACAAATGATGACCTACCTCTTCCAACTGGTCCGTCTGTGGGTGTGTCGTGCAGATATTCTAGTTCCTGCCCTGCTTTTGTTAACACCTCTCTGTCGGGACACAAACTAATGAGTCCAGGTTCTCCGACTGCTACATTACAACTTTTGTGTGCCATCAGACACTTTCTGTGCAACATCAAATTGGGTGCTCCATATCCGTCACTTGAACTATATCTACATCTAATATAGGAGTCTGTTTTAGATTGAAGTAACTTTATTACTCAATGAGAAGCATGGCGAAGATAAATGGGGTAATAAAGTAAACGTTGAAAAAGACATTTAATCTCATAACTCTTAAAATAAAAATGCAGCATATTGAAAACCTCAAATATTTGGACTTAAATCAACAGCAAGCACTGGTCAGATTGGAGAAACCATGGAGGGTGCTGAAGATTCTATGGCCTGGTTTTTAATGCAGAACTCAGCTGGTAATATTTCACTTTCAGTTCATCAACAAGCACCCTAAAAATTTATGAATCACTTATCCCAGTAGAGGTCGTGCAAAGTGCCATAGACTGTCCCAGGAGATTTCAGGTGAAAGGCAGGGTACACCCCAAACAGGTCACCAGTCTGTTGCGAGGCCATACACAGGCAACAAATCACACATTTATTCCTGGGGGCAATTTTCCGGTCACCAATTAACCTAGTATGTATATTTTTGGTGGGTGAAAATCCACATGTACACAGGGAGAACAAGCAAACTCCACACAGAAAGGCCAGTCAGCCACGTCCCACTTGGTACTCAAACCCCCAACTTTCTCGCTATAAGGTCACAGTGCAAGCCATTGCACCATAGACGGCGCGTGTCATTTATAACATGAACAAAATGACCAGCTCTTTGCTTTAGTCGACCATAGTTGAAGTGAAATTTCAACCCTTCTACTTTTTGGTTGAAACCATCTCTGAGACTGCTTCACAGTTCCCGCCAATACCATAATTTTCTCATCATCTTAAAAGGCTCCTGTAGTGAAGTCTTCTGACATTTGAAAGATTTAAGGTGATTAAATTGTCTAAAAGATACAGAGAAAGATGAAAATGCAGACGGCTGTGTATAAAGGTTTGTCAAACAAAATCTGCCGCAAATAAGAAATGTGCCGGTGCTGATTGCCTGTTCTGACGGCTTTTTGCTTCAGATAAAAGCTGAGCTGGGTTTGAAGTGAACAGAGATAAATATCCCATCAGTAATGTGAAAAGGTTGGCGTGGAGTAAAGCGATTGATGTGTCTCCTGACATTATCTACCTTGGGTGATAGTTATATAACTCATCTCCTTCTTAAAGAATCTATTGACATCTGGAGTTAAAACACTTTTTTTTTTTTTTTTACTACATATCTAATCTTTAATCATTTCATTCCAGATAGTCTCTACTTCACCTCCAGTCCTTATCTTAAACTTGATTTATGCTGCAAGAATGTTGAAGGGTCTCTGTTAGACTTACATTCCTTTTACATCCCCCACATTTGGATGTGGAAAATAGGATGACTCTGTCTTTAAAGTCTGGGAGCATCCTCTCACTAACTTGGGTTCCACAGCAATCTCCATGGTGACAGCTTCCATGTCCATGACAACCGTGTATGTCACAGCTGATGACACAAGCAGTGCCCAAAATCACTCCCTTATTCATCCAATCCTCTGTTTTTACAGAAGACACTCTCAGCATTGCAGCAGATGCTTGCTTACACAATCACACTTTTTATAACCAAAGGATTTCAAAGGAAAAAGTAGTGATTACAAAGAAGTGCACAAGTAATAGACATTTAAAAACAGATGCAGAAGCTACAAGGTTTATTTTACATCTTTAGAAGCTTTAAATCTCTAAAAAAAATCAGGCTTAGTAGATCAGAAAAGAACCACATGAACCAAGTGAGAAGTTTTTGTGTGATAATTTTTCAAGCGTGCAGAAATTTACTTTTAACTATACAGATAAAGAAAAAATTCAGTCTTATAGGGCTGTAGATTTAAAAAAAAAAAAAAATTAAGTCTTGCCCATGTCTATTAAAGAAAAAGATAAAGATCATGTATTATTCTTGTCATGTTTTAAATGTTTTGTTCCATTCTTTTCCGTCTTCTTCCGCTTATCTGGGGCCGAGTCACAGGAGCAACAGCCTTAGACGGCAAGCCAAGGCATCTCTCACCCGGGATGAATCCTCCAGCTCACCCGGAAGGATCCCAAGTCGTTCCCAAGCCAGCTGTGAGATACAGTCTCTCCAGCGGGTCCAGGGTCTGCCTCTTGATCTCCTCCCCGTGTGATGTGCCCGAAACACCTCATCAGAGAGGCGTTCTGGGAGGCATCTTGATCAGATGCCCTGACCACCCCATCTGGCTTCTCTCGACCTGGAGGAGGAGCAGGTGCAATTTGAGCACCTCCCGAATGTCAGAACTCCTCACCTGATCTCTAAGTGAGAATTCAGCCACCCATAGGAGGAATCTCATTTTGGACGGTTGTATCTGTAATCTCATTCTTCCGGTCACCATCCACAGCTGATAACCATAGGCGAGGATGGGAACATTGATCAACTTGAAAAGCGAGAGCTTTGTTTTTCGGCTCAGCTCTTTCTTTATGATGAGGGATTGAAAAGTTTCTTTGAATAAATGTCCTCAAGTGTGCATGTGAAAGAGTTCAAGTTCAAACTCTTTCAGGACAATTGTTACAAGATATTTGAAGGTTATGTCCATGTTTTTTGAGCAGATTTAATAGAGTGGTTTTTATCTGCTACTGATACTTTATTTCAGGAATGCTGGAAGAAAACTTTATTTATTAGAGGTATAAGATTTGATCACATTAGTTGAGGTTAGAAAACATGATCATGATGCTGAGTAGATCAGTTACCACTTATACCTGTTTAAATGGCCTTCACCGTACACAAGAGCAGCGTCAGTATTAAACTTGCGTCAAAAAGATATTTTTAAAATTGTTGTTTAATTTTGAACATTATTTAGAGGTAAAACATGCTCTACTGGAGTTTGTTTGAAGCTTGAAGTTTGAAAAAGTAGTTCACAGCACGTAATCTTGATTTTGACCCACTTTTGGAAACAGTTTCCTTCGTAACGCTGAAAATTAAGGCTGCTCTTTATCACAAAGCACAGCTCAACCTGAGAGAAATGTGTCATATTTCTTGTCATTTATGACTTTTTTTTACCTGATTATTTTCATAGGAACTAGGATGTTAAAAATTGCAACATCATTTTCTCGTTTAATTTAAGCTTTCCATCTTTCTTGTGATCTTTTCTTTTGATTCACGGAAGTTTAGGCTTATTAATTTGTACCAAACTTTTTTTTTTACAGATAATTACCCACAATTATAGTTTTCTTTTTTATAATGACTGCATGTTAAATTGTGTTAAATTAAAGATTTCTTTTGGAAACAGTATGCTTAATGAGTCAACAAGCAGTTCTCATCCATAAACATGGGCGATGAACTGAAATCAGGTCATGATGCTGTCGTCATTGGCACCTCATTCTGAAGTTATAAAATCTCACTTTCTTTCTTCAGCTGTGCACCCTGTATTCTGCAACTTCTAACTAATTTAAATAAAATCCACTTAGTATTTCAGTAGGCATACACTAAGAGCTTCTTAAAAATGTATCCACATTTTGAGTAGGAGACACATGAAAACAGATTTCTAGAGTGTTTTTTTGGGAAAATGTATCTGGATGTTTTTAGAAAACTTTAGTGATGCAAGAGTTTGTTCAAACTAATCAAGAAGGTGACTGAACACATGGAACCAATCAAGGAGCAGAAGCAGTAACCCAAATCTGCTAGCGTTGCGTCCCACATGAGCAGGATGGAAATAGCACCGTTCTAGGTCAGTCTTTAATAATTGCAGAAGTAACTTTGTTAGTCAGTGAGTAGGCCATCAAATTCTACCTTCATCTCAGGAAGATTTCATTTTTTGTAATGCAAATTAAACACACTCCCTCACACTGACTCAAATCAAGATGGGTGTTTCATAACGTCAATGCAGAATTTTCTTGTCTTTGTTTTTTAGGTATAATTATTCTCCAGCAGCATGGTGGAGCAGTGGTTAGCACAATGGCCTCACAACAAGAAAGTCGGGGTTTGAGTCCGGGGTGGGACGAGACTTAAAACACTGATCTTTCTTTGTGGAGTTTGAATGTTCTGCCGTGTATGCTGGGCTTTATTTGGATACTCCAGTTCCCACCCACCCTCCAAAAACATGTATGTTAGTTTGATTGGCCGCTATGAAAATTGCCCCAAGGAATGAGTGTGTGAGTTATTGGAACTCACACCTTATTAGAACCACTTCGCTGTGTGGCCGTTTGTATCTCTGCAATCAGGTCACAACAAATACTTTATGTGGTGTTCCCATTTTTTGTTAATTTATTAAGTTTAATTTCCTCAAACTTAATTGAACAAGTGAAAACGGTTTTATTTCAACTGTTCATCACTGTGTTGGAGATTTTAAAACTTATTTGCCTTTTTCCTTACAGTGGATACAGATGGCAGGAAGTTGAAGGGAGGCATCCAGAGGAGCACAGAAACAGGTCTGGCTGTGGAGATGCCCAGTCGGACTGTCCGCCAGGCCAGCCATGAATCCATAGAAGACAGCATGAACAGCTATGGCTCAGAGGGAAAGTAAGTAAGAATCTTCATCTCGCACCACACAAAGTCATATCAAACCAAAGACGTTTGTTTAGTGTCTCTATTTCAACAAAATTAGATTGCATGAAAGTCTTGGGGGTAACTTTGTTGGCTTCTACTTTTATGGCATCAAATAATGGGAAAATGTGATTGGTTAAGTGTTGTGATGTCTGCAAGCAGAACAGATTTCAAAGAAACCATTTGGAATCATTTAATATGTATTTTGGGGAAATAAATAGTTAACACCAGTCTGTGATTAATATACTTATCAGGTCAGAAGAAATTGACCTAAAATCCCCGTACTCTAAAAAATGGCTTAATGGAAAGTTATATTTCTTTCTCAAAAAGTTGACAAATTGATCAGAATTCATTAGTGCAAAATCAATACGAATGGGCACAATAGAAAGAAATGCTACAGTGAAATAGTATTTTTACAGGTTGTTTATTCACTAACAAACTGCGGATCAGTGTTGCTGTCTATCGTGCGACAGAAATAAAAGACTGCAGGGGATTTATGATCGTGAGAGAGAGAAAGTATGCATCCAAATCTGGTGGAAAATCAACTATGACATCAGTAATATTATTATAATACTACACATAAGCCTGCTCGGACACATCCAAATCTGGGCCAGCCTGGCTACTAGCTTGGTTCCAATGCTTACATAACAAAACAAGCCAGAGAGACAGTCTGATGTGGATACAGAGGGTTTAAAGTGGAAACTAGCGTGGAAAGAAAACAAACAAAGGATCAAACTAAGCCATCAACCGAATGCTCGCTATTATTCTTCCTACATTTTAAGATATTTTAGTGTTAATCCAGAACTTGTGACTGTTTCAATATAGTTCATTGACAATTCATATGTAACTTTGAAATTTCAATTGTTGCATCCCGGTGCATCCCTTTGCATTTTTTTCTTATTTATGAAGAGTTCAATCAACAAACTTTGGATTGGTTGAGTGGAGTTTGTACGTTATGTCGCACGTCTATTAACTTTTCTTTTGCATAATCAGCCTGAGGGACTCCTGACTAATCCCCAAAATCAACCTTTTGTTTGTTCTCTTTTCTGAGTCACTGACTCTGAACAGAAGGTTACAAAGCTCGTTTTTCTTCCCACCGCATACTTATAAAACATTAGCAGCATATTGGCACAAAACAGAAAAAAGATTCCATAGCTTGGAAATGTATTGCTGGTAATTATTCTTGCATTGTGGTTGCCTTGTTATTTTCAGATTAACCCCACACATGCAGGGATGTACTAGGTACTACCATGAAAATCTGGGGAATCGGGTGTCGGATCAGGGCAAGCTAATTTAAAAATTGACCGACAAATATACCCAGCATCACCGTAGCAGTCATAGATGTGCTTCTCACATGAGCAGCACATCTGGTTAGCACAATCTTAAAGGAAACTTATTGGGGATAAGTTTGAGCATGAAGGAGAATAATAGAAAAAGATAAAGGAATATTTGCATATGTATATTTATAACTACTTAGAGGGTGAGCGATAATAGAACAATGCTAAGTTTAGAACTGCTCTGTGGGAGGCCTGGAGGAAGATCAAAGAGGGGGTTTAATGACTGAGGAAAGGAAGTTTTTTGGTGGAGGAGAATTGAAAGTAAAGCTAGATGAGAGAAACCTACTTTCTGAGGCGACACTAGAAGTGAAAGGTTGAAAGAAATGGAATAAGATCCTAGTTTTGATTTGATCTATGCCAATGTCATCTTTTTTTTTTCTTTTTTTATCAAATCCAGCAGACACTAAAACAATTTCTAATACAGTTTCTAAATAGTATTTGCCCCGGTTTCTCTCTTTTTTCCAGTAGCACACAAAGAAGCATGAGGAAGATTAGGCTTAAAACATGGCGGGGTCTAAGGTGAATGAAATGTTAAACAGGAAGTGTGGTGACGTTGTTCGTTTTTCTTCATTTTCACTGAGTCAGCAGTTTAATCTGCAAAACTGACCACAACTCATATTTTCCATTTATTAAAAGACTTTTACGGACCCAAACTAGAAGCCAAATCTGATAATGAATCATAGTGGCTAGCAACTCAATCTGGCCACATTTCTGAGTCTGACAGCCCAATCATGAGCAATTTATAGTTATTCTGAGGAAGGCCTGTCTCTGAAAAATTACGAGCTTGCACAGTATACACCATCCTGTTCTTTTGGCTTTCATATCTCTCGGAAGGAAAGAGAGAGATTATTGATCCAGCTTATGTCAAAAATAGTGATTGATGGCCTAGAGAGGTCACAGGTCAAAAAGTTTATGTCAAAATCATGATTGATGACATGAACTTGATATGAACTTAGGTGTAGATGAGCCTTTAATGACCATAAGGGTCATAGGTCAAAAAGTTAATGTCAATTTTGATGGATAACCCCAGGACTTTGTGTCAGAAGGAGCATATGATGGGGAATGAATGACCATAGCGGTCATAGGTCAAAAAGTAAATGTCAAAAATGAATTGATGACGGTCGAAAACTTTCGATGAACTTAGGCTCTCTGAAAGTTAATGTCAATTTTGATGGATAACCCCAGGACTTTGTGTCAGAAGGAGCATATGATGGGGAATGAATGACCATAGCGGTCATAGGTCAAAAACTTTATGTCAAAAATGATTTGATGACGGTCAAACAAAATGTCAAGCATAAATTGATGATGGGAACCCAGGCTGTTGTTGAGCATTGAATGAACATAGCGGTCATAGGTGACGAAACAAAGTGTCAATTTTGATTGAATAACCCTAAACTAAACGTTAAGCCAGTTGGATTGATTCCAGGTTCTCAATGAAGCCTGTGTGAGGGGGGACAACGAATGAATCTACTAGCGATGTTATCCCACAATTTTAAATGATTCTTTTTATTTTATTGTATTTGTTTGTATTTGATAGAATTGTATACAAAAATATTTTTATTTTTAAAAAATAAGAGTCGATCGTTACAACGGACAAGGATGTAAAACCTTCTGCATGCTTCTCAGCTTACTGAAGCAACTCTACTTTGACACACACGCACCCACACACACACACACACACACACACACACACACACACACACACACACACACACACACACACACACACACACACACGTCAGCCACTGGTATGCAGTCTGCTAGTTACAGCAGACCCCCTGCCCGCCCCCCCCCCCCCCCCCCCCCCCCGCCTCCCTACCACCACCACCACCACAGTTTCACACACACACACACACCCACACACACACCCCTTCCACCCCTCTCTTACTGAAAAGTGAAAAGTGTTCAAACTGACTTTGATTAGGTTAAACTAACGTGTGCGTTTAGTTCAAAACAAGAAAATGAGTGTTTTGAAACTTTTTCAAACGATGAGATTTTTAAAAAGTGTTCTACTTTCCTAGAATTTAAATAAATTCTTGAATATAATAGTATTCGTAACAAAAATAAAATAAGATTGTTTCTGAGTACAGACCGAACACCGAACGTTGTAAGCATTGTTTCAGTTAAAGATAAATAGCCGTCAAACGATATAAGCTAGACTTCAGACCATTTTTATTTTTGGCGTTTGCTTTTTACCTAACGATAACGTGTCTGAGATGGTGCAAATTTTTTAAAGACGGATTGTCAGGAGAATGGAGAGGGGGAATTGTACAACCAATAGGTCCATCACTCGTATGACTATAGATGAGCCACTCGTTTTGAGCCACGTGTAGAAGGGGGGTGGCGCTAGCGTGTATATATTAATCGATAAAAGTTTCTGAAAATGACTTACAAATCTGAAGATAAATTTAAAAAAGGATTAAACCATGGCTCACGTACCCACTTCTTCGATCATATGCGAGACTCCCGTCGTCGTTTTTGAGCAGAACCGAACGCCGACTGCACCCCGGAAGGAGCAGATGTTTGTCTGCAGAACGCAGTGTCCTCCGAGCGAGGCTCTGCACGATGAGTGGTCTTTGGAGCCCTACGGGTTTGAAGGGAGCTTCGGCTACTTTTTTAAGTACAAGGTGGGGGAACTTGTTCTGTACCAGAATGTGCCGCAGAATGCGCCGCAGAATGCACCACAGAATGTGCCACAGAATGCGCCGGGGGTGACCCCCGAGCCCGTGCAGAATACGGCTTTCATGAGTTCGTCTGATTGGGGTATTATGAGACTGCTTCTACCTCGTACAGCGGAGGATGATGATGATGATGGAAAGCCCGAGATGGTGGAGAAAGAAGCCGAGGTGTGCGGTGATAGAAAGCTGAAACCCTGTCCTTCCGACGGCGAGATGTCTACGCTGAGAACCGTTTTCAGCGCGGTGTGGGAGACGGAGAAAAGCGGGCCCAGCCGGTGGTTTTACAGAGCCAGTCGACGTAGAAACAAAGACGAGCGTGCGGAGGAAGATATGCTTGTATTGGAGAAATTCAGCGCAGATTGCGGGCTTTTCCAACGACAGCTGGCGTTACCGTTGAAAGCTTGGGACGAGAAAATGGAGGAGGCCGGCGTTAAGATTTCAAATCTTTTTCGCAGCTGCAGAAACTGGACCGATGTTGTTCAGACAAAGAGAGCTTTGATGTTCTAAGCCCCGCCGACTTTGCACCTCCCACTCGTCTATGAAATAACACCCCGCCGCTCTCCGAACCACGCCTTCATCCCGAGAGCATGTCTCCCAAAACAAGCAAGCAAAGAACTCTGACGAGCTACTGGGCCGGGCAATCGCCCTCTTCGGCTCCTTCACCACCGATGATCTTCCCCGGCAGTCCTCCTTCATCGCCCATGGTATCACCCTCGACGTCGGACGAGGATACGATCCCGTGGGGCCCTTCTACATCACCCAATGTAACGATCGAGGATACTCTACCCTACGATCGTCCATCATCAACCGGGATGGGGGTTACACTTACCTCCGCTACGCTATTGGCCCCGGAGATCTTGGTCGAGATCTTTGAAGAACCCAAAGCAGCCTCTCAGCTACCGACTTCAACGACGGATGACAGCGGCGAATCGAGCCCATCGACGGAGGATGACAACGGCGATTCATCCCTTTCGACGACGGATGATTGCGACGGGAAAAAACCCAGAGCGATTCCAACCATCGACGACGTTGGAAGAGATATGATCAGAGCCGTTAAAACCGTTGTTTATTATCTCTTCAATAGAGCGGTCTCTAAGCTCAAGACGTCTAGCTGCTACGGTTGTGAGGTTGATCACCCCAGCCAGACTCAACACCCTTGTTTGGACCCGGACTTTTTTCGAATAAACTCTGAAACGTTCGAAGACCTGCTTCGCACACCCTCTTTTCTTCCCGCTGTAACGCAGTATTTGCTTAAAAACCATTTGGAGGACTACATAAACACGCTGATTAACCGTTGCGTCAGCTTTCAAGTTGTTGAAGGTCCCCTCCCGGAGTACAACGACGGTGACGACGAAGACGAGGTGATTAAGCTCCGCGATAAAAATTGGAGATCTCTGCGTGAAGCGGAGCGGATGTGGAATAATGAATATCTCTAAAATGCTGTACCCACGTTGTACCGACGACTGAATACTACCTACTTATAATTTTGATACGTTTCCTGCGTGATGAAAACAAAATAAAAGAATAAAACGAATATATTTTTGTGTTATTATTGTTTGACTTATTCACTCGAGCGTCATAGCAGTCATATGCATCATGACCGCCGACTTTCACAACGCATACTACACGGCTAGTCACGCGGGGAGCTACGGGGGTGTTAAAAAACTACACAGAGCTTTAGAAAATGAAAGCGGCAGAAAAGTCAAACTAGAAAACTGAAAACATTTTTATCGGAACAGGATGCGTATACTTTACATAAACCAGTGAAAATACGCTTTCCTAGAAACAGGGTTGTTGTAACCAGACCTTTGATGCCATTTCAAGCAGATTTTTGTGACATGCGCGCTCTTTCGCAACAGAACGATGGTTTTAATTATTTATTAACGTTTATAGATATCTTTTCTAAAACGGCGTACGTTCGTGTTTTAAAGACTAAATCGGCCTCCGAGGTAGTGAAAAACTTTGATTACCTTTCCACCGAAAGCCAAATACCGAGAAAACTTCAAACGGACGACGGGAAAGAATTTTTTAAAAAGAGTTCACCTTTTTTCTCATACTCAAATTGAATTTTATTCAATAATCAGTCTCCTGTGACATCCCACGATATACATAAACAAAGCTCACACCCAGCTAGTACGGGTGACCAAAAACAGGCTGAAGCAAGAACTGCTTGTGTGCCCGATAAAACTTATCTTTTACAACAAAGGTTACCTTGAGAAAAACAAAAATTACAAAACACAAAATTTAATAATCATCAAAATAAATTGTGACACTTTCTTTTCTTTTTTGTAGAGTAACACATTCTCAGACAGTCAGTCACCTTCTTAACCGTCTGTCCCTTACAACAAGCAACAAGACGATCTGTCCGGGGATGTCGGAGCCCATCCCGGCTGATTCAAGGCGAGGGGCAGGGTACAACCCGAACAGGTCGCAAGTCTGTTGCAGTGACACACACACACACACACACACACACACACACACACACACACACACACACACACATTCCTAGGGGCAATTATTTAGAACAAGTGTGCTTTTAGAACAAGTGTGGCCAAATTGCATTCACAACTCTCATGGCTGTTTGTAAAGGATCGATGGTTATATACCAAAGCTAACTTTTTAAGAAATATTATTACAACTGAGATACCATTGATCTTCTACCAGAAACTGCCTTTCAGTAAAAATACACATTCTTATTCCACAAGACATTCAGAAGGGCAGTGCTTCACTTTACCAAAGTTTAAAACTACACAGAGCCAGCGTACAGTCATGTTTAGAGCTATGCAGGAGTGGAATCATTTACCACAGAATATAAGAGAACTAAGCAGAGCTTATAGCTTCAAAAAACAACTTAAAAGGCACAATCATCAACCAAACTATGATCTCATGTGATATTGCTGTGTTGCTGTTGTTGTAAAGTGTTATGTTCTTTTTTGGATATTTGTGTTTTTATAAGAAATGTAAACTGTTTTTTAAGTAGGTTCATTGTGCTACATGAATGTGATTTAATTTGTTAATTGTAATATTTGAATTTTAACTTGACCCCAGGAAGAGTAGCTGATGCAGTTCGCTGCTGATGCTAATGGGGATCTAATAAATAAACAAATTATTTGGTGACACATTCTTTTATCTCAATATTTTTAATATTATTCCATATTCGAGGTCCAACAAAAGACAGACACCTCTGTATGAGTCCTTTTCTGGCTTTGAGGAAAATAAATTTACAGTCATATCTAAAAAATTTTGAAGTTTAAAATATTTTTGTATGAATCACTTGAAGCAACGCAGGGTTAAACTTCTCTAACAAAAATTAAATTGAAGAAAAGCAAAAATTTCAAAAGCTCATGATGAAGAAATGTTTAAGATATCGATGTTTAGACATTTAAAAATGTCAGTGGAAAGACGGATTATGATCAGAGAGAGAGAGGTGACATTCTTCCCAATAAGTTTCTTCATAAGGGAAACTTCATTCAAGCTTCTTTGAAACCAACTTGTGAAACAGCATTGAAAAACAGAAAAGTTTACCATCTCTCACACACACACACACACACACACACACACACACACACACACACACACACACACACACACACACACACACACACACACACATACACACACACACACACATACACACACACACATCAACCCCCATCAGACACACACGCTGATGGGTAAGTTATTTTTAGTTTGTAGATGATCATTTCATCAGAACGGAAACAAATTCTTAACAATATGTCAAATGATGTTAGAGAAACCGGTGAACATCCGTATCAGTTTGATTCAGTTTAAGTCTAAGAGAAAGGTGGAGCTGGAAGGATAGAGAGCTGCAGTTATTTTACTGATTCCTACTGTTTGTTTTTTTTTACTTTTTTTTTACTGATTGACTTTTTTATATTTTTTTAGAAGCATTTTATCATTTTTAGTCTTTTTACTTGTTTTATTCTTTTTCCTATCTGTTTTAATCTTTTATTTTGAACTGTTGTTGTGTGTCCTGATGTGTGAATGGGAGCAACAGATGCCAAGACAATTTCCCTCAGGATTAATAAAGTATTTGTCATTGTCAGGTTTTCGCTAAGAGGTCCAGGATTCAAGTCCCAGATGAAGCCCACTTGTTAAAACCCCTGGGAGGGCTCAGCCTTCAGCTACTGGCACCAGCCAAAGAATTTATTGTGATGACATAAACTTTCTAACTTTTCAGCAAAAGACTCGCTTGTAAAAACTGAAGTGATCAATAGTGAACATTTTCAAATTTGATGGTAATTTTGATTTTTGTCCGTCGAATTTTGATGGTCCGTCGAAATTTTACTAAACTCAGTGAGAGATGAGAGGGCCCTTATTATTATTTTTCTTTAGCAACTCAGAAAATTGGTTGAAATGAAAAAAACTTGCGCTTGTTTGTCCAAAGAAGAAAGTTGAGCTTATTTATCAATAAACTTTTTTAACAGGTAATGTTCCGACTAGGATTAATAACAATACGGTTTTTAAAAAAGAGGACTTGCAAACTTGGCAAAAGAATAAAGAACGGTAATTGTGCTATGCTGAGGAAATTATTTTTATTTGATTTTATCTTTCATTCACAGTAAAATGTCATGTTTATACATTTATACAGTTTTAATTCCAGTTTTGAGATGGTGAATTTCCCCCACCTATCGGTTTTTAATCAGTCACCAACCCATGAACACTTGCACGACACAGCGTAAATCTTGTTTAAGGCTGCAGTTCCAGAGTAAATTTCATCAGACGTTGGTATGCAAACATGACATGGAAAGACTATACAACAGATCCAGGGCGCCTACGTATGTGTTTGTAGCATTTACCGCGAACGTAACAAAAGTTTTTTTTTGTAAATTGTCGACGTAAACTTAAATTTTGTCTAGTTTTAAAAACAATGCGGTTGATAATCAAGAAATGAAACCACTTGTAGATGATAATAATAAAAAAGCTTTAAATTGAAAAAAAACTTAATCAATATAAATAAATTTTCAGACTAAACAAAAGGAAACTTTTTTTTAGTTTAAACCAGCACTTTACTATAAAAACCATTATTGCAGACAGTTTATGGTTTTTTAAAAATCTGGGAAGAAAACAGATAAGAAAACTCTCTTCAACACTGCATTTTAAAACTTAAAGGTTTTGCCGTGAATTTGAATTTATCCGCTGACATAGAATTAATCTGTCTTAAAACATAACCGTGTAAAAAGCTAATTAATTTATGTCACTAAAATCGTTACACTAACACATCAACAGCCAATCAAAGTAAAACTAGATCTCAGGTAGTTGTGTTCCTCCTTCTTCTTTTTCCATTTAGTTTCTTCCTCCATCAGAGAGCTTTATCACATCATCAAAGGCAATTTTCTCAGCTTATATTGTGTACATTTTTTATTGTAAACACTGTTAGGAGTAAAACAAATACTACCTGCATTCATCTCGAAAACATTTAAATATCGCACAACACTTGTATATACTTCCTACCAATCATGAAAAATGTTAAACAGCAATGCAGCAATCAAAACTCCGAAATGTGTGTGTTTTTAGCAGCAGGAGACAATTTATGGTACCCAGTGGTGCCATAAATTGTAGTGGAGGTGCAATGTCATCATATGAAAGTAATGAGAACTGAGACAGGAAATGAAACTTGATCAGTCAATTTGTTTCTGTCTGTTTTAAAAGATGAAACTTGGAAGATGGCTGCTTATCTACAAAACTTACTTTTTTTTAAAAAAGGGTAAAATATCTATCTTTACACTATAAAGACAACTCAATTTTCAAACTAAGTAATTAATCGTATGGTAAATTAATAGTATTTTTTATGAAACTAACATACTAAAATCTACATTTCGGTAAACCTAACGAGCAGTAAAGTCCAAGATTCAACAACTTTTTGTCAAAGGCTGAAATTATTATTAACGTCTCTTTTAAGAGTTGTTGTCACAACTTATTTTTTAAACCGCAGTATTGATTCCTCTATGGGGAAATTACTTGTGTTCATGGGTTGGTGACTGATTAAAAACCGATAGGTGGGGGAAATTCACCATCTCAAAACTGGAATTAAAACTGTATAAATGTATAAACATGACATTTTACTGTGAATGAAAGATAAAATCAAATAAAAATAATTTCCTCAGCATAGCACAATTACCGTTCTTTATTCTTTTGCCAAGTTTGCAAGTCCTCTTTTTTAAAAACCGTATTGTTATTAATCCTAGTCGGAACATTACCTGTTAAAAAAGTTTATTGATAAATAAGCTCAACTTTCTTCTTTGGACAAACAAGCGCAAGTTTTTTTCATTTCAACCAATTTTCTGAGTTGCTAAAGAAAAATAATAATAAGGGCCCTCTCATCTCTCACTGAGTTTAGTAAAATTTCGACGGACCATCAAAATTCGACGGACAAAAATCAAAATTACCATCAAATTTGAAAATGTTCACTATTGATCACTTCAGTTTTTACAAGCGAGTCTTTTGCTGAAAAGTTAGAAAGTTTATGTCATCACAATAAATTCTTTGGCTGGTGCCAGTAGCTGAAGGCTGAGCCCTCCCAGGGGTTTTAACAAGTGGGCTTCATCTGGGACTTGAATCCTGGACCTCTTAGCGAAAACCTGACAATGACAAATACTTTATTAATCCTGAGGGAAATTGTCTTGGCATCTGTTGCTCCCATTCACACATCAGGACACACAACAACAGTTCAAAATAAAAGATTAAAACAGATAGGAAAAAGAATAAAACAAGTAAAAAGACTAAAAATGATAAAATGCTTCTAAAAAAATATAAAAAAGTCAATCAGTAAAAAAAAAGTAAAAAAAAACAAACAGTAGGAATCAGTAAAATAACTGCAGCTCTCTATCCTTCCAGCTCCACCTTTCTCTTAGACTTAAACTGAATCAAACTGATACGGATGTTCACCGGTTTCTCTAACATCATTTGACATATTGTTAAGAATTTGTTTCCGTTCTGATGAAATGATCATCTACAAACTAAAAATAACTTACCCATCAGCGTGTGTGTCTGATGGGGGTTGATGTGTGTGTGTGTATGTGTGTGTGTGTGTGTATGTGTGTGTGTGTGTGTGTGTGTGTGTGTGTGTGTGTGTGTGTGTGTGTGTGTGTGTGTGTGTGTGTGTGTGTGTGAGATGGTAAACTTTTCTGTTTTTCAATGCTGTTTCACAAGTTGGTTTCAAAGAAGCTTGAATGAAGTTTCCCTTATGAAGAAACTTATTGGGAAGAATGTCACCTCTCTCTCTCTGATCATAATCCGTCTTTCCACTGACATTTTTAAATGTCTAAACATCGATATCTTAAACATTTCTTCATCATGAGCTTTTGAAATTTTTGCTTTTCTTCAATTTAATTTTTGTTAGAGAAGTTTAACCCTGCGTTGCTTCAAGTGATTCATACAAAAATATTTTAAACTTCAAAATTTTTTAGATATGACTGTAAATTTATTTTCCTCAAAGCCAGAAAAGGACTCATACAGAGGTGTCTGTCTTTTGTTGGACCTCGAATATGGAATAATATTAAAAATATTGAGATAAAAGAATGTGTCACCAAATAATTTGTTTATTTATTAGATCCCCATTAGCATCAGCAGCGAACTGCATCAGCTACTCTTCCTGGGGTCAAGTTAAAATTCAAATATTACAATTAACAAATTAAATCACATTCATGTAGCACAATGAACCTACTTAAAAAACAGTTTACATTTCTTATAAAAACACAAATATCCAAAAAAGAACATAACACTTTACAACAACAGCAACACAGCAATATCACATGAGATCATAGTTTGGTTGATGATAGTGCCTTTTAAGTTGTTTTTTGAAGCTATAAGCTCTGCTTAGTTCTCTTATATTCTGTGGTAAATGATTCCACTCCTGCATAGCTCTAAACATGACTGTACGCTGGCTCTGTGTAGTTTTAAACTTTGGTAAAGTGAAGCACTGCCCTTCTGAATGTCTTGTGGAATAAGAATGTGTATTTTTACTGAAAGGCAGTTTCTGGTAGAAGATCAATGGTATCTCAGTTGTAATAATATTTCTTAAAAAGTTAGCTTTGGTATATAACCATCGATCCTTTACAAACAGCCATGAGAGTTGTGAATGCAATTTGGCCACACTTGTTCTAAAAGCACACTTGTTCTAAATAATTGCCCCTAGGAATGTGTGTGTGTGTGTGTGTGTGTGTGTGTGTGTGTGTGTCACTGCAACAGACTTGCGACCTGTTCGGGTTGTACCCTGCCCCTCGCCTTGAATCAGCCGGGATGGGCTCCGACATCCCCCGGACAGATCGTCTTGTTGCTTGTTGTAAGGGACAGACGGTTAAGAAGGTGACTGACTGTCTGAGAATGTGTTACTCTACAAAAAAGAAAAGAAAGTGTCACAATTTATTTTGATGATTATTAAATTTTGTGTTTTGTAATTTTTGTTTTTCTCAAGGTAACCTTTGTTGTAAAAGATAAGTTTTATCGGGCACACAAGCAGTTCTTGCTTCAGCCTGTTTTTGGTCACCCGTACTAGCTGGGTGTGAGCTTTGTTTATGTATATCGTGGGATGTCACAGGAGACTGATTATTGAATAAAATTCAATTTGAGTATGAGAAAAAAGGTGAACTCTTTTTAAAAAATTCTTTCCCGTCGTCCGTTTGAAGTTTTCTCGGTATTTGGCTTTCGGTGGAAAGGTAATCAAAGTTTTTCACTACCTCGGAGGCCGATTTAGTCTTTAAAACACGAACGTACGCCGTTTTAGAAAAGATATCTATAAACGTTAATAAATAATTAAAACCGTCGTTCTGTTGCGAAAGAGCGCGCATGTCACAAAAATCTGCTTGAAATGGCATCAAAGGTCTGGTTACAACAACCCTGTTTCTAGGAAAGCGTATTTTCACTGGTTTATGTAAAGTATACGCATCCTGTTCCGATAAAAATGTTTTCAGTTTTCTAGTTTGACTTTTCTGCCGCTTTCATTTTCTAAAGCTCTGTGTAGTTTTTTAACACCCCCGTAGCTCCCCGCGTGACTAGCCGTGTAGTATGCGTTGTGAAAGTCGGCGGTCATGATGCATATGACTGCTATGACGCTCGAGTGAATAAGTCAAACAATAATAACACAAAAATATATTCGTTTTATTCTTTTATTTTGTTTTCATCACGCAGGAAACGTATCAAAATTATAAGTAGGTAGTATTCAGTCGTCGGTACAACGTGGGTACAGCATTTTAGAGATATTCATTATTCCACATCCGCTCCGCTTCACGCAGAGATCTCCAATTTTTATCGCGGAGCTTAATCACCTCGTCTTCGTCGTCACCGTCGTTGTACTCCGGGAGGGGACCTTCAACAACTTGAAAGCTGACGCAACGGTTAATCAGCGTGTTTATGTAGTCCTCCAAATGGTTTTTAAGCAAATACTGCGTTACAGCGGGAAGAAAAGAGGGTGTGCGAAGCAGGTCTTCGAACGTTTCAGAGTTTATTCGAAAAAAGTCCGGGTCCAAACAAGGGTGTTGAGTCTGGCTGGGGTGATCAACCTCACAACCGTAGCAGCTAGACGTCTTGAGCTTAGAGACCGCTCTATTGAAGAGATAATAAACAACGGTTTTAACGGCTCTGATCATATCTCTTCCAACGTCGTCGATGGTTGGAATCGCTCTGGGTTTTTTCCCGTCGCAATCATCCGTCGTCGAAAGGGATGAATCGCCGTTGTCATCCTCCGTCGATGGGCTCGATTCGCCGCTGTCATCCGTCGTTGAAGTCGGTAGCTGAGAGGCTGCTTTGGGTTCTTCAAAGATCTCGACCAAGATCTCCGGGGCCAATAGCGTAGCGGAGGTAAGTGTAACCCCCATCCCGGTTGATGATGGACGATCGTAGGGTAGAGTATCCTCGATCGTTACATTGGGTGATGTAGAAGGGCCCCACGGGATCGTATCCTCGTCCGACGTCGAGGGTGATACCATGGGCGATGAAGGAGGACTGCCGGGGAAGATCATCGGTGGTGAAGGAGCCGAAGAGGGCGATTGCCCGGCCCAGTAGCTCGTCAGAGTTCTTTGCTTGCTTGTTTTGGGAGACATGCTCTCGGGATGAAGGCGTGGTTCGGAGAGCGGCGGGGTGTTATTTCATAGACGAGTGGGAGGTGCAAAGTCGGCGGGGCTTAGAACATCAAAGCTCTCTTTGTCTGAACAACATCGGTCCAGTTTCTGCAGCTGCGAAAAAGATTTGAAATCTTAACGCCGGCCTCCTCCATTTTCTCGTCCCAAGCTTTCAACGGTAACGCCAGCTGTCGTTGGAAAAGCCCGCAATCTGCGCTGAATTTCTCCAATACAAGCATATCTTCCTCCGCACGCTCGTCTTTGTTTCTACGTCGACTGGCTCTGTAAAACCACCGGCTGGGCCCGCTTTTCTCCGTCTCCCACACCGCGCTGAAAACGGTTCTCAGCGTAGACATCTCGCCGTCGGAAGGACAGGGTTTCAGCTTTCTATCACCGCACACCTCGGCTTCTTTCTCCTCCATCTCGGGCTTTCCATCATCATCATCATCCTCCGCTGTACGAGGTAGAAGCAGTCTCATAATACCCCAATCAGACGAACTCATGAAAGCCGTATTCTGCACGGGCTCGGGGGTCACCCCCGGCGCATTCTGTGGCACATTCTGTGGTGCATTCTGCGGCGCATTCTGCGGCACATTCTGGTACAGAACAAGTTCCCCCACCTTGTACTTAAAAAAGTAGCCGAAGCTCCCTTCAAACCCGTAGGGCTCCAAAGACCACTCATCGTGCAGAGCCTCGCTCGGAGGACACTGCGTTCTGCAGACAAACATCTGCTCCTTCCGGGGTGCAGTCGGCGTTCGGTTCTGCTCAAAAACGACGACGGGAGTCTCGCATATGATCGAAGAAGTGGGTACGTGAGCCATGGTTTAATCCTTTTTTAAATTTATCTTCAGATTTGTAAGTCATTTTCAGAAACTTTTATCGATTAATATATACACGCTAGCGCCACCCCCCTTCTACACGTGGCTCAAAACGAGTGGCTCATCTATAGTCATACGAGTGACGGACCTATTGGTTGTACAATTCCCCCTCTCCATTCTCCTGACAATCCGTCTTTAAAAAATTTGCACCATCTCAGACACGTTATCGTTAGGTAAAAAGCAAACGCCAAAAATAAAAATGGTCTGAAGTCTAGCTTATATCGTTTGACGGCTATTTATCTTTAACTGAAACAATGCTTACAACGTTCGGTGTTCGGTCTGTACTCAGAAACAATCTTATTTTATTTTTGTTACGAATACTATTATATTCAAGAATTTATTTAAATTCTAGGAAAGTAGAACACTTTTTAAAAATCTCATCGTTTGAAAAAGTTTCAAAACACTCATTTTCTTGTTTTGAACTAAACGCACACGTTAGTTTAACCTAATCAAAGTCAGTTTGAACACTTTTCACTTTTCAGTAAGAGAGGGGTGGAAGGGGTGTGTGTGTGGGTGTGTGTGTGTGTGAAACTGTGGTGGTGGTGGTGGTAGGGAGGCGGGGGGGGGGGGGGGGGGGGGGGGGGGGGGGGCAGGGGGTCTGCTGTAACTAGCAGACTGCATACCAGTGGCTGACGTGTGTGTGTGTGTGTGTGTGTGTGTGTGTGTGTGTGTGTGGGTGCGTGTGTGTGTGTGTGTGTGTGTGTGTGTGTGTGTGGGTGCGTGTGTGTCAAAGTAGAGTTGCTTCAGTAAGCTGAGAAGCATGCAGAAGGTTTTACATCCTTGTCCGTTGTAACGATCGACTCTTATTTTTTAAAAATAAAAATATTTTTGTATACAATTCTATCAAATACAAACAAATACAATAAAATAAAAAGAATCATTTAAAATTGTGGGATAACATCGCTAGTAGATTCATTCGTTGTCCCCCCTCACACAGGCTTCATTGAGAACCTGGAATCAATCCAACTGGCTTAACGTTTAGTTTAGGGTTATTCAATCAAAATTGACACTTTGTTTCGTCACCTATGACCGCTATGTTCATTCAATGCTCAACAACAGCCTGGGTTCCCATCATCAATTTATGCTTGACATTTTGTTTGACCGTCATCAAATCATTTTTGACATAAAGTTTTTGACCTATGACCGCTATGGTCATTCATTCCCCATCATATGCTCCTTCTGACACAAAGTCCTGGGGTTATCCATCAAAATTGACATTAACTTTCAGAGAGCCTAAGTTCATCGAAAGTTTTCGACCGTCATCAATTCATTTTTGACATTTACTTTTTGACCTATGACCGCTATGGTCATTCATTCCCCATCATATGCTCCTTCTGACACAAAGTCCTGGGGTTATCCATCAAAATTGACATTAACTTTTTGACCTATGACCCTTATGGTCATTAAAGGCTCATCTACACCTAAGTTCATATCAAGTTCATGTCATCAATCATGATTTTGACATAAACTTTTTGACCTGTGACCTCTCTAGGCCATCAATCACTATTTTTGACATAAGCTGGATCAATAATCTCTCTGGAAAGGATTAAAATATTTAGTTTGAATGATTTAACTTGAACATCTGCGTTTCAGGCGTGCAGACAATCACTTGGAGTTTAATTGAAGAAATCTAATTATACTCTGTTTATTTTTTTTAATGGAATGTAAAACTACATGCATTGCATTCGATGCTCATTATTTTAAAAAACATTCAGTTAAAAAAAAAAAAAAAAGGTTCTGTTGTCCAAGTCAGTCTACAGCACAGCTATTACAGTAAACTATAAAAAGATTAACAAAAGAGCTAGATTTGTAGTGTCTAAAAATGCTTTAAGTTTCGTTACAAGCATTATGACGTCACACCTTATTCATTAAACATACTGCGATGCTGCGTCATTTAAAACTTCATTAGCAAATTGCTGCTTGTCTTTCTATCTGTTTTCATCAGCTGTTTGGCCCAATCTGTCAAAGGAAAAGCTTCATGACTGTTTTTCGCAGCCAAGAAAAAGCACTTTGTTAGCTAACACCATCCAATCCCACTTATTAACCCAATGATTTACGACTGAGGCCATTCAGGACCTTGTGAGAATGAGAAGGTGTGAGCATCTGTCAGTAGTTGTGATAAGGCTGAAGTAATGTGGCTACTTGTGTTTGTGCAAAAAAGCAATTTACATTGTACAGTTGTTACCTTTTTGGTATTGAAATGTAAGAAAACGTTTCAAAAGGAGTAATTTTTTTATGGTAATTTTGTTAAACTTTTTTTTTTTTTAACAAAGTGTATTATATGTATTTAGGTTTATTTTGCCTGGTTACTTTATATTAAAATATGGCAAAGTCTCTGTCTATTCATCAGTGTACACATGTCATGTGCTTAGAAATATTATGTTATGAGAACATTTTGATTCAGCTATTAAAATGATTCATATTATGATTGTATGTTGATAACTAGTTCTCATTGAGACTAGGTCAGAGGTGTCCAAATCCGGTCCGTGAGGGCTGGGGTCCTGATGGTTTTCCACATGTTCCTGGTTCAATACAACTGATGCACAGAAAGTGAACTTAACAGCCAATAGAATTTGGCACAATGACTCAATTAACTGAATCATGTGTGTATGCAAGAACATAGGGAAACTCTTCAGGACACCTGCCCTCAAGGACTGGATTTGGACACCCCTGGATCAGGTGAAAAAGCGTTAAAACTCATCCTTTTCTTTTACAAACTACTTCATTGAATGTGGGAGTCTTTCCTGCCTTGTTAGCTTACAAAAGGCGGGCTTTAAGTTTGCATAGGTCGTCAGTCTGTTGTAGGGCCATAGACCCACAATTTTTTATGCAGACCCTCATATCAATGACAAGTCAGTTTAAATTGCTCATAAGAGAGGAATATTAAAGAATGTATTGCAAAACTCACTTAGGCAGTAATCGATGAAACAGCGAAAACGCTGTGCAGAGAATGGCATTTTTCACATAAACGCCACACAATCAGATAAAAAAGAGCCACAACTCCTGTCATTTTAGCTGTGGTTCATGCTAAAGTCATAGGAACTACTAGATTTGTGGCATTTTCAGCATAAAATCTGTTTTTGCCACATCCGCTTCACATCAAATGTAATATTCTGTGAAATAGAAGCCTAATCCCCAGATGTGCCCAACACACTAACATGTTAATCTAAAGCTCAGGATTTCACCAACCAGTATTACCCAGGCAGCTAATGTTGTTTGACATGGTGGCACTCTATGAAAGACTATTTAAATGTCAACTAATTTCTACTTAATTAGAATAAGTGCATTTCTAAGTTGTATTTTTGGATATTTGCATTGGATGACATATATTAATGTGAAAATAGAATATGCTTATCAGTAAATATATATATAAAATGGATTAGAGGATTATTATAAGCTTAAGAACTGCTTATGTTTGCATAAAATAGCTGATCTAATCCATGTGCTTATCTAACAACCTATTTGTTATGACTGGCAGTGTTTGACCACTCATTCATGTCTGGTAGTGTTTGAAACATTTTCCATCCATTTTCCAAACCATTTGGTCTGAAATTGCCAGGAAGCCAATCCCAGCGAGTTAAGATTAGCTTCCCTGCTGGCTGCACGGGGGTGCAGTCGGCTGCATGGTGGCCTCACAGAAAGAAGGGCAAGGGTTCAAGTCCTGAAGTTGGGTGAGGCTTAAAACACTGGCTTTTGTGTGTGGAGGTTGCAGGTTCTCCTTGTGTACAGTATAAGAGGATTTTTCTCTGGGTACTCCAGTTCAGTCACACCCTTCAAAAACATGCACGTTAGATTAACTGCCTTTCAGCCGGGACACTCTTGAAAAAGAGATCTATAATCTCAATGAGTTTCTCCTGGTTAAGTAAAGGTGAAATAAGAGCAGAGTGGCAGGGTACACCAGGTAAGGATTGAGAGTCTGTTCCAACACTGTTTTGTCTTTATGAAATCCAAGGTTGAACAATTGAAATTAGACACATTTCTACAAATAAATACCTGTATTCCGCAAAGAAAAGTGCAATGCCACATTATTGTCTTGAAAACACATTGAGTTCAATTTAGATGAGTGCCAGAATAATTTTCATTATGCTAACTGCTGATGTTAGCGTGGCCACTATAGTGGCATCCCCCAACCTAAATCTCCAGCTGTTATGCGTAAATTGTTGTATGGACATAATTCAAATTCACCAAAAGAAAAAGGCCTACATATATAAACGACCCATTTTTTAATGTGAATGCAAAATACAAGCAAAGAAAGACAGAAACAAAATCTGTACAGATTGGATGACAAGAAGACAAATGTTAGAGAGAAGTAGGAAGTTGGTGACATGAACGGTAATGCAATCCTGTCCTTGTACGTTTTAGCCTTTTCTAAAGGAACACGGTCAATGAGAACAATTAAAGACACTTTGTTGCAAAATGTGAAATCTGCAAAGAAAAAAAAAACAACACAGTGAACACGACTGAGACCAATTGGTCCCTTCAAATGGAGTCATGATTAAGATGATTGAGGCGCTTACCTACAGGTTACTGTTGTAGCTTAAATTTGAAAACTTGTTGCTCTCAAACACTTTGGTCTTTGCAGTTTGAGGGTGGTAATTTTTTTTTTTTTTTGGTTTTATATGGTCTGTCTATCTGTCCATTTCTAATCATGTATATTGGTGTGCAAACATCGATTTGTTGGTTATATGAAGTCCATATTTTTTGCATTATTTATTCTAATATTATTACAAATGTGCTGGACTCCAAACAGTTTAATCATGTCTAACCTTCCATCTTTCTGCATCTATTCTAATTTCTTTCAGCCTTAACTACAGTGGCATGTGTTTGGCATCAGATGCTCAATTCAGTGACTTCTTAGACGGAATGGGACCAGCCCAGTTTGTTGGGCGGCAGACACTTGCAACAACATCTATGGGTAAGATAAGACCAGATATTAGACTTCTTTACTCAAACATTTGATTACGTTAATCCCATAAATTCAACATAATGAAATCCAAACTTCCATTCAATTCATCGCATTTCAATTGTTTTGCTAATAGTCACTGATGAAAAACTGCTGGAATGCGCTAAGGTATTTTTATTCTGATTTAATGTTTAGTTATTGGATTGACTGTTTTAAACTGATGAAACTTCATTACTTTCTACATTATATACTTTCAAACAATGATTTCATCAAAAATTGATTGATGAAAATCCCAAAGCCTTTTGTCTTGGTTTGCAGACAGATGGCAATGTGATATTTACTTTTAGAAAAGTTTTAAGTAGATTGCTTGAGGAGAAACGAGATAGACTCCTTATAAAAAGCTGATTAAAAAAAGAAGTACATACATTTTTAAAATTAGAAAATCTAAACGAAAAGAATTGCGTAACGTATTTCATTAGATGGCAAGATGCTTAGCTCTTTTTTCTTTAAAAATTTAGCAATCATATTCACCTTTTAATTATTTCCAGACCCTCATATAATGAATATATTATAAACAAACCTTCCTCCACTTCAGTGATCTATGGTAAGTGGGTCAGTTTCCACGCTGGCAGCCAGACGGTGTCCTTGGATGAACAACAATGATTCTCTCTGGACTAGCTCCACTTCAAACATCCCATCCGGTCCAACAAACTTTGACAGAAAACTTGACTGTCACCTATTCCCAGTCACAAGAAACTATGTGCCAATTGTGGGATATTTTGTTCAAACAGTTTTGGTCTAAATTCCAGATAAATTAAACACGTGTACATCTGTCGGTGTGTGTTGGAAACAATAAGGTGCCCGGTAGGCAGTACCAATGTCATCCTCAAAGATGGGTGTAGACGCATGTACGCACAACCTGTCTGGAATGAGGTTGTGGGGCTACTAGCACCACCTGAACCTCGCTTCCTGCCATTAGGAAGGTCATACCACATTTAGGTTCTTTGATTTTGTCTTTCCTCCCACGTCAACAGGAACCTGATGGGTTAAAATAATTAAAGTGCCACCATAGAGTTGATTTATTAAATCACAAACTATCACTGAAAAATGGTACAAGGACCTCATTTGCTGAATGTTTTTCTCATTGATTATTACCTTCAGAAGGTTGCCATTTTGAAATGAACAATCCTGCTTCAAGTCTTTCTGTTGTAACCCATGCAGGTGATGTTGAAATTGGTCTGATGGAAAGGAACGGCGGTCTGGAGGTGGAGGTTGTCCAGGCTAGAGGACTGACTATGAAGCCTGGTTCAAAAGCACCTCCAGGTAAATGTGTATATTTTTACTCTGATCAAAGCCATTGATCAAACAAATGAAACCTTTTCTTTGCTCAGCATTCAAACCAGAAACATCACATGTTCCATTGAATGTTTCTAATAAATATTAATGCTTTCGTTTCATGACCATGTTGAGGATTTAAATCTTAGGAGAAATAACCAACCAGCAATCTAGCAAGTAGTGTTAGCTAAACACAACAGTCTCCAGGGTAAAATGTACAATCAAGAAATAGATTATTATTTTTCACATAAGACTTTTACTTGGCAGATTAAAATTTTTGTGGGCTCACTATTTTCAGCTATTTTTACTTTGTTTGACTTTTGATTAGTTTGGCTCATTTCCCAGTATGGTTTAGAAAAAGGTTTATTTTTGACTGACTTTGGATTAAATAGATAAGCGGTCCAAATCCTAATACCCAAATATCTTCAGTGTTTCAGAGCAGTAAAGAGATATTTGCCTATATGACCTCTTTGAGGTCACTTGGAAAAAAAACTCAGCGAAATGATTGTGATTGGCAAAATTTATCTTTTTTTTTTTATATAGTATTTCTGAAAATTTAACTTGCATTTCAGACTTATTCACATTGCAGTTTCTGCTTTTGTCATAGCTGCGTACATCAAAGTTTACCTACTGGAGAATGGGGTTTGCGTGTCCAAGAAGAAGACCAAGTCAGTACGGAAGTCTTTAGACCCTCTTTACAACCAGGTTTTGGTCTTCTCTGAAAGCCCACAAGGAAAAGTTGTGCAGGTAAGAAAACAATGCATGCGGTCAGCGGGAAAGGGGAAAGAGATGTTTTCTTTGGAAAAAAAAAAACAAAAAACGAAAGTGTTTATATTATGATCCTCACAAACCACTCATTTAAAAAAGGTGTTATGAGCTTTACCATGGTGAAAAACTGTTTGGAGTCTTTTGTGTGCAGTAATTTTTGGTTCCAAGAGAATGCTGCACAGGAAGCAATGTAGAGGTTAATATGTTCATACACAGTGGTAGACCTGTCAAAGATGATGGACCTGGATGCAGAAAAGCAGAATAAAATCATCATGTCTGTTGGGGTGGAGGACAGGTAGAAGTGTATGTCATCTGCATATAAGTGAGTTGGTGGCAGAACCCAGTTGAAATGAAAAAAACAAACAAACATTGGATTTAAATAGTTAACAAATTTATTTAGGAATTATTGATGCATGTGCAGAACATACCTAAGTTCACAGATGATGGACTCAAATGTGGACTAAATTGTACATTAAAAGGATAGTTTCAAAATTATCTTATTTTTTCTAAATACCAGGGATATTTATAACAGTTTGGATAATGATATCTGAATATCCATTGTTGAGGAAGTCGAATACATCTGTTAGGCATTTGCAGACTCTTTCCTGAAAGAACAAACTATCCGGATGGATTGTCTTCCCTCATTTCTAAGGTTTCGGGAGCTTTCAAAGCTAAAAGTCCAAGAGACCAAATATTACTGCTAGAGTCCCATTATTGGTCTCATTTGTATTCTTCCTGTGTTCTCGTTTTCAACACTTTCTCATTCCGTTTTCTGCAATAGCTTTGTCGCTAAGATATTTCCTTCACTCAGCTCATTCCATTCCAGCCATGCTTCTGTCTGCTTTCAATGTAGTTAGGAGAGTGATTCGACCTGAAGCAGCATAGCACAGCCCCTTTGTAATAGTTTGCAGGGAACAGAGATGTGTTAGATAGAGAGGTATGTATCGTTGCCTCCGGCGCTTCTGTCACTTTGTAATTAGTCACTAAATGCCTCTCTTAATTATCTGCTGTCTGTGTTGCTGTCCTTCAAGTTACATCAAACTCATTCAGACTGACTGGATAATGAAAATTACGGAAATTAGTAGCACATTTCAATTTGTGGAGTTTTCTATTTGTAATCAGACCTATAATATTGTCATAATGCAAATGCTTAGTAAAAGGTTTTTTTAAAAAGCACATTCAACATTTTGAAGATGGGAGTTTTGAAATAAATATTTCCATACATTTTTTCTTTTGATTTCAGTTGTTAAACATGATTGCACATATTTTCTATAAACCTACTCACTAGCTACTTTTTTTACTGCTGTATGTTTGCTAATTAACAAGAAATATACTTATTGAATTGTTTGTAGAAGAATTTTAAAAGGACATTTCATTTAGAAGAATTTCCACATTTCCACACGAAAATGACAGCGTTCCAAACCTCATTCCATCCCGGACCATAACCCCAGCACTCTTGTGAGGTTACCATGCTAACCACTGCGCCACTGTGCCACCCAACGCTGAACCAAATAAATAAAAAAGTTTTGCAAAAAAAGGCACTTAAGTTGCCCAATTCCAACAACAGTCCCTAATTCAGCAACAAAATGCTGAAGACGTCCTCCTGCTTAACTGTTGTGTGCATTCTTTTGAGCATGGCAATGCATGAAACACAAATGGTCTGAAACTAATTGCTAGAGATAAAAGAATTTATTAGACAGACCTAAAATTGATAAAGACTGTTCCAGCAACATTGATACCCCATGCACAGGCATCCTAACTCTCTTAGCCTCATAGAGCCCCAAAAAAAAGTCAGTTTAATGTTTGCTCTTATCTCATTTGCTGGTCTGTTACACTCTTCCTGAATTCATGATGTGCCCATGTGTTTCATTGCCAAATCAACCATGACTGGTTGCTCAAAATAGCTAGAGTTGATGTGCAGTTTGTTATGCATGATTCTGCTGTCACTGGGAGTGGATCAGATTCTAACCGAGACTGGAGTAATCTCACTCACCCGACTTTTAATTATGTATACTCAGTCAATAACTAACTCATACCCCCTGTTTTCCCTCAACTTTGAGACCTCCTTCATCCAACGCCGAGCATTCAGGCATCGCTGCTGCTCCTTTGCAGACTAGTCTATGTGGCTCTGCACACACATCATCACCTGATTCATTTCTATTTTTCTCTCCAGGTAATTGTTTGGGGTAATTATGGACGGATGGATCGTAAATGCTTTATGGGGGTTGCACGGATCCTATTGGAAGAACTGGACCTCAGCACAATGGTGATTGGCTGGTACAAGCTGTTTCCTACTTCTTCAATGGTGGACCCAACAATGGCGCCGCTCATTCGTCACTCATCCCAGATGTCTCTAGAGAGTACCATTGGGCCCTGTTGTGACCGATCATAAGACTCACATGACTCTCAGATGCTGTTCTCAGACCAACAGAACACATGTTTTTCTATGAGCTGCTGTCCTGCAGGATGGACAGACGAGCAGGAATGCTCCCCCAGCAGGCAGGTGGTATTATAACCGTCTCTCAAGGGCACTTTTACAATTCTAACCATCCTAAGGATCCACTCCATCTATAATTGAAAAATTATTGTACAAACCAGCAGGTCATCCTGCATTCATTTGAAATGTATGGCAAACCTTTTGGTTTTCTATCAGACTATCTCCAAACTTTTATTGAAATGGATTTCTTTTGCCGTGACGACCAGATGTCCATACAGTTTAAGGAAAATTTTTCTGCCATCTGATTTTTTGTTAGAAAAAATACAGCTAATGAGGAGACTTCAAAGCAGGACACGCTTGCTACCGGGATCAGTTTTGCTTGAGCTTCTCGCCTTCTTCACAGCCTATGCTCCGTTCTCATTCGCAGGACTACTTGTCTCGCTATGTCTCTCAACTCACAAGTGTTTTCTGTCTACCCACAAATTTAGACAGACATGCTGGTGGTATCATTGGATTTGAGAAACCAATCAAATGGAGGGTGACTGGATAATGGACGTGCATGTTGTAGAACTACCAAGTCTTTGCTATAAATTTTTCAGGATGACTTCAGTTAACACTTAAAATATTTTCTTTGTCAGTTCTTGTATCTTACTGTGCTTTGGCTCAAAGTTATTCATCATTTTCTGATATTAAAGTTGCAGGTAGCACAAGCGTCTTCAAACTTCCGCAAAGATTTAAATGTAAATCTAACAATGAAAATCCAGGGAACTGATGGATTTCATTTTGTCCAGTAAATTAGAGAAGCACTCCATTATTTTCTCCTGCAATGCAAGAAGCAGACTGGTGAATAAGTGGCTGCAGGTTCTTAATCCCAAAACCCGTATGCAATTATGGCTCCTGAATCCACAAGTCAGTCCCATTTTCTTCAGGAAGATTTTTAAAAAAAATCCAATTTACCCTGCTGCATTTGGCCATAAAGAGTGCTTCTCAAAAAAAAAAATCTTTTTAAACTAGATGGGTTTTTTTTTTTTTCAAAGATAAGGCACATTATTACAAGCTATTCAGAAATTTCCAAAATAATTACCAGATAATTAAATCTAGGAATCATTTCCATGGAAAATGTATCACACTGAACAAAGTTTTGTTTTTTGTTTTTTTGTTTATTTTTGTCTTAGATATTTTAAATAATTCTCTGGTATGTACGTCATAAAAAAAAGGAAGAAACCCTTCTCAAATAAAACTTTCATAAATGCAAAAATATTGGGAAGATTATTTAAAACAGCAACCTTTTCCTGACAAAACCCCCTCTTGATGGGAAAGAATTGAGCTTCAAGAATATCTGAAACATTTGAAATTCTAGTGATGCGTCCTCATTTACCTTGTTCTGATGAGTTTTTCTTCAAAATTTTAGTGGGCAGGTTGGATTTAAAGCAAATAATTAATAAACAACCACGCTATTGAAGCTCCTAACATAGTTTATTAAGTTAAAAAAAGAATAAACCTCCTGTTGTGCATTTGAGGCATTTGGAAATGCAATCTTGTACCTTGGTAATATTTTTTGTTAGTTATGATTTCTACTGTGCCAAATTTTACCTGGAAGTGTCTTCTTAATATTTTAAATCACCGTGTTAGACGAACGAGTTATTAGAGAGGAACAGAAACATCACCCCAAAACCTCTAACAGGAATCTTCAAGCTGAGCAGCATAGCATCCCTTTTTACACTAAATTACAGTTTGCATCCACAGAAAGCCAAAGCACCTGCTGATTAGCCATGCTCTTTGGGTAGGGAAAATGAAACGTAAGCAGAAGAGGAGAGAGCACGAAATGTGCTTTGCCATCATCCAAACAAAGGACTCTGACGTCAGGTTTTAAAGACGCAAAACAAAAGAAACAAAATAGAATGACTTTGAAAGGGAACAAAATGTGCACATTTGAGAAAATATTTTATATGTACAAGTTATTTCATTCAGCACTCTATAATTTAAAATGTTAATAAAACAGGCAATCCTCCTTGAGACAAGCAGTCCGCGTTGCAAGGAAGACCTGTTAACGGAACACAAAACCTACATGTCTTTATACACGTGTGTAAATATCTTTTTACATGTAAATATAATTATTTTGAGTGTCTTTTGGAGCGAGCCAAAGGAAATCTGTCACAATTTTGTTGATAATTGTCAAAAGGCAATGAAAGGGAGGTGACATCGTTGCTAGTTAATATAAGACTGTAGCATTAGCTGGTAGCATCTGCATGACTGAATAAAACTTCTACTAAATAGCACTCTACTTGATAAGACTAAGCATGAGCTACTTGCTTCAAAGGAGGATGACAAACTGAACAGATTTGTTAGGCTCATCGCAACACAAACCAAGAACCTATGTAGCAGCATCCATCTGATGTTCATAAAGTTAGGACGTTTAAGTTTAAGCTTCATTATCACTGAAATACAGAGGGAACATATACATTCAAATATAGATATATTTTTATGTAAGAAGATTAGTTCTGCTGTGGATGATGACAGAAAGAACGATATTACAAATACAGAGACCAACGTGAGTTTCCTCCTTGACAGGGCTCTCGCTCAGAGAAAAGATTGGCGTAGAGATGCTAATGCTTTGTATCCAAACAAGTTTACCACATTCTGTAAAGCAATAAGCCACTTTTGTCGAGATATACTGTAGGTGCATCTATTTTGCGAGTATAATAACAATGTCGTTACGTTAACATTTTCTGGTCGATAAAAATAACCTCAACTTATTGATTATTATTCATCACTGTCCAATAATCTGTTCAATCTTCATTACGTTGATTCAGTGTTTTATCATTCCAAAGATTGATCAACCCTAATTGGTTGGCTTCGTGGACCTGATGAGGGTCCACCCACTTTACCAAATTAACCATGAAGGAATTGATGCTGAGAAAGACTAAGAAGATGTATTATTCATTGTCAACATTTTTCAAAAGTTGTTTTCATCCAAAACAATAACAAATCATTGATAAAATTACTTTAAGTCACAAAACTACATGTATGGTGGTCAATTTTTTTTTCTTCAAAAAAAGTTCTAAAAGTGTCTACACGGGTCTTCGCTAAGAATTCTTTTTATGGTGGTTTTATGTATTCAAGCTTTCTAAATAATTTCATGTGTTATTTATTCTAAAATTGAAAGCAATGCCAGAATCAGAAGTACATTATTGATCCCACAAGTGGGAAATTTGTATGGAAAGATTCTAACATGTCCCTGAACAGGAGAAAATGGATTTAAAAGGAAACTATTAAAAGATCCCAAAACTTGTTCATGCTGGGATATTATGAGATATAAAAAAACAAAGCAATTTTGCTACTTTTCATTTGATTTATTCTAACAAAAGAATGCCCTATGTGGAAAATTACAAACATCAAGGTAGCTGTTACAATATTTGGGTTGAAAAAAAATCATCAATTTTTGGCATTTAAATGACATTGACTTCAATGTAAATCAATAACATTTACACTAGATGAAAGTCATTTACAACATTTTTGGAGATGCCTATAAATTATAAATATATGATCCTTGATCTGTGACCCTTTGTTTTTTAATTCTAACATTTGATTAAGATGATTTGATTTATTGTCAGATAATTATTATCCTTTAATCTATAAATTTGAGGTCAGATGCATTTGAGGGCTCACTTTTTAAATAGTACCAAGATCATAATAGTGTTTTTAATGCCAGTTTTATGCGTGAAAGGCAGGCTCTTAGCGTGCATATCTGGCTTGTTTTGCATATGGGATATAAGTGACAGATGCCACTAACAACATCCGTAATCTGGGTTGGATTCAAATTATAATGAGAATTACTTATTCAAATTAATATGGTGGTACATTTTTCTGCAGTGTATGTTAAGCTGGTTCTCCTTCACAGCACAAAGAAAGTCATTTGAGAAGGAATTAATTATAACGTTAGGGTCAGAACTTCGTTAGCCCTTAAGGCTGTAGCTCTGCATGCAGGCCGAGGGTCATCCACATGCACTCTGTCACATGTCATTTTATTTCATAAATTTTGCAGTGATGCTAATTTATCCAGGCCAATGACACAGGGTTCAAATGTGTTTGTTTGGAGTTGATCGTGTGTTTCTAGTTGTGAAAAAGTAGGATTTTATTTTCCACTTGCGACTCTTTGTACTTGGAAAAGACAAATGAATGAGCTGGGAAAGTGTAAAGGTTCTATTTGACATTCTCGGCAACAAAAACGTGCAATGTTGCATTCTGTTTGATTGTGTCTGCCACTTGGATGTTCAAACTTTTGTCGATGGTAATATAATTAGAGGCCTTAAAACACACAACATATATTTTGTCAGGGCTAAGGACAAAGAATTGTCACACTACCTTGTTATAATAAAGCAAAAAAAAAAAAGAAGAACTGATACATCCTCATTTTAACTCATTAGTAATAGATCTGAAACAAATATCTCTGTGTGATTTCTGTCTAGATTTAAATTACTTAGATTTCAAAAAAACAATTCTCACATGTTGTTCTTTGAAGTTTTCCTAAAAGGCTAAGTTTTTGATTAGAAAAATAGGATTTTCTGCAGTATTGATATTTAATGATTCTGACATGTTTTTTAACAAAACTCACATTTTAAAGATGGAAAAACAAGGTTGTTGTTTGCAGTGTTTTAATGCACCACAGTGCACTTTGTGGTTTTAAATAAACTAAGGAAAGAAAGATAAATGTAACGAGCTGTTATAAATGTACTGAGTATTGTCGTTAACCTTTAGTGCTTTGTCTAGTTTGCATTTTTGCAAAACTGCATCACTGAGAACTTGTTTGTCTGCCAATTGGTCCACTAGGAAGAATTGCCTGTATGAGAGTCATTTGTTTAACTTAATTTGATGAGGTTTTCTGAATCATTAGACTTGAAGCATTCCAAGCAAAGGCTAAAATTTAATATAAAAATATTCCATATTCTTTACTACCCAACTCACCAGACTGCATACTGGCTTGGCCATGTTCATAAATGTCAGCCTATGCCAGGTATAATTGTATTTTCTGTACATCATCATCCATTATCCTCAATCCTCAGGTTCCTTAAACAAACATATTTGAAAAAGTGAGGCACGATCAATTTAAAAATGCAAAGAATATAAAGATGAGGCCCAAGTTTTATGGGTAGGAACAATCCAAAAAAGGTGGTGCAATTTTTAAAATGAAATGATCATAGTACAACATTTGCAAAATTCCAAAACGTATTGGAGTTTTTTTTTCCCAATAGTTGGCACTGCATACACACTGCACCACATCCCTAAGATATCTACAAAATTCCATAAAGAGAATTTGATTTGAAACGGCAAACTTCCTGTTTGGTAAAAAATATCTTGCTTCGTGCAAGTAGTACATGCTTGTGCATAAAAACATGGAGTTTGTGCCCAACTTTGCAGTAGAGCAGCCTAAAAGCCAATTCCCTTTGAAGTTGGTACTCATTAGAAAGAGACTTTGCATCCATGTCTTTCAAATTGACACTGTTCATGTTTTCAGACATAAAGCATGTTTTATCTTGAGGAAAGGGATGCAGGAGTAGGAAGATGAAAGGTGCACACATCTCCTGTCTGGCTTTCATGAAACTTCTCAATATGGGGTGAAAGGTGAGACCAAGACATAGTTTTTGTTTCATTTATTTGAGGGAAAGAAGGGTCAGAAAATAGAGACAAACAACTCCAGCCTGGTTGCCAACACGGGCAGGCTTGGGTCTTAGGAAGTCTTGGCAAAAACAAATTTGGGTGTCCAGACATAGACAACACAACAAAATACCTGACAAGAGGAGCAAAGAGCACCGGGTCTTTTAGAGCAAAGGGAAAACAAGACACAGGTGCAAACATTGGAGAGAAGAAATTAGAACCAGATGTGAGGAATCAGGGCAAAGGGCAGAACAAGAGGGTTGGAGAAAAATGTTTTGGAGGAATGGGATCTTTGCTTGAAACAGTAGTTGGTTTATGCCAGGAGCAACAAATTTCCTATTATCTACAGACGTAATATCAGGGGTTCCCAGGTATGTATTCCTCTTAAGACCACCTCTATCCAGGTGTATTTTTCACACTAAATTTCCCTCAAGAAAAGTTCCTTGTTTCCTGTAATACCATCTGCCAGAACCCTCATCTTTTATTAGCATAATTAAATGCAAAGTGCCATCAAGTGTCATAACTTTTATTTGTGTGTGTGTGTGTTTCTCAGTGCTGTATGTGCGTGCTGATATATTCGTCACATACTATCAGTCTTACACTGCTGTCAACACGTATTTAAGCTCCAACTCTAAGACGAACAATACAAAGCCATATTATCTAAAACATTACCAGCCTTAAATAGTTCATTCAAAATTGTTTGGTTATCCAAACTCGCCATTTTTTCAGATTATTACTTAAATACTTTGGGAAGGTGACGTTTTGGTTTTGTGAGACACTGAAGAAGTTTTACAGGCCTTCTCGAGTTGTCAGGGACAATATGGGCAACTTTTGAAAGCAATGTTGAGGGGATTTTTTTTTATCAATTCAGGGAATCCAGGAAAGAATTGCCAAGTATGTTTTTGTTTTTGACCCACACTTTACTTTAAAAAACCCTTCATAAAGTTTTCTATACTTCTATATTGTGAATAGAAGTTATTTCAAAGAGACAAAATAGATTCAATTAATACTGAATTGAAAATAAGGCTTATATTTGCAGATATAATTCTTTTTTAAAATATCTCTGGATAAGCATTAAAAACTCTGAGCTGGAAAAGCCTGTCTGCATTGCTTTTACTCGTTGCTCATGTTTTACTACCTTGAAGACCTGAATTTGAACAAAAGTGGGATAATGTTGTACCATTTATTTTTGATTATGCACTCATTCTGATTAAAAGCTATACTTGCAGAATTGAAACAAGCTGTTCTATTGTCACGTAAATGCACAATTTGGTGTATTGTCATTCTATTTCAGGTGTCAATAAAATAGCGTTATTCCATTGGTGCGTGTCTGATTTGGTTTTGTATGCAATTCACCATTGAATTTGTGATGGTGACATTCAACATGATTGAGTAGAACAATTTAAGGGGTTTTTGGGTGAAATGTATTGTGCATCTATTTATTTTCTTATCCCCTTAGTTCAAAATGTTATTTATCCACATTTACAGTTATTCACCTCAAACAAACAAACTCAATAAACAACATTTTGTTTCAGCCAAATTTATTTCTCAAACTTTTCCTTTTTATTTAATTGAAGTATTATGAAACAGAGCTTAATATGCCAAAGAGAAGTTCCTGCCATTTTTTTATACAAATGAATCAGTAATCAGTAATATCAGGAATCAGTAATATCCCCATCGGGTAGACCCACCGGTTCCGGGGCCTCCTTTTGGTGGGACGTGCCCCAAACACCTCATCAGCAAAGCACTCAGGAGGCATCCAGACCAGATGCCTGAACCACTCCATCTGTCTTTTCTCGACCTAGAGGAGCAACGGTTCAACTTCGAGCTCCTCCCAGATGGCAGTGCTTCTCACTCTATCTCTGAGTGAGAGTCTAGCCATCGTGTGGAGGAAGCTCTTTTCGGCCACTTGTATCTGCAATCTCATTCCTTTGGTCTCCACTCACAGCTGGTGACCGGAGGTGAAGGTGATTCTATGGAAACTATATAAAATTCTTCTTCTTCTTTCGGCTTTTCCCTTTAGGGGTCGCCACAGCAAGTCAGTTTCGTCCATCTAATCCTATCTGCTGTATCCTCTTTGGTCACACCAACCATATTCATGTCTTCTTTCACTGCGTCCATGAACCTCCTCTTTGGCCTTCCTCTAGTCCTCTTTCCTGGTGGTTCCAAATCCAGCATCCTTCTTCCAATGTACTCTCTCTCCTCTGCACATGTCCAAACCATCTCAGTCTTGCCTCTCTGACTTTATCCCCAAAACCTCTAACATGTGCTGTTCCCCTGATGTACTAATTTCTAATCCTTTCCATCCTGGTCACTCCCAGAGAGATCCTCAGCATCTTCATCTCTGCTACCTCCATCTCTGCTTCCTGTCTTTTCTTCAGTGCTATTGTTTCTAGACCAAACAGCATGGCCGGTCTCACCACGGTTTTGTACACTTTCCCTTTCATTCTAGCTGAAACTCTGCTAGAATGTAATAAAAGTGTACAATGTACAAATATAAAAGTAATCTGTGGGATCTAATTATAGTACTAAAATATTAATGTGTGTATACTATATTGATAAATAGACAAACACATGTGAACATGTGTCCATTAATGGAATGTTTAACCCAGGAAGATCTAAGGATATCAGCTCTTCTCTGATGTACTATGTGAAACTTCTGTATGCTACTTTTATCCTTGTTTTTTTATTTCTTCATCACTGTATCTCTTTTCCCCTCTCCGTGGCAGATGTCTAGACTCCCTGGTGGCCAAACCGATCAGCTTGTATTAAGGTCTCTCTCTCTTCAAGCACACACAGAGAAGTGTGCTAGGTCCCCCTGGGCACACACACACACACATACGCACACACATTTTGTGCAATAATGACTTGCATCTATATTTATTGACAGACAGACAGCAGACACGCTCCATCACACATACAGTATGTACAAGTGCACGTGTGACTAGCATACATATTCACAGATTCCAATCAGACAAAACTAGCAGGAGGCTTGGAACCAAATGAGACATCAAATTATTTTCTCCACAGGAGGAATTACAATTTTAAATAAGACCAAGTTACACATCATGATATTGACAGATTATTAGCAGAAACTTGTGTTGTAAATTAACGGTTTCAATGTCTTTATGTAAATGCCATCCATCCATTTTTCGAGCTGTTACTCCAACACTAAATCACAAGGTTTCCAGATCCAATCCAGAAATGTATTAGAGGAGACACAGGGTACACCTTGGAATAGTGACCAGTGTGTAATAGGGCTGCATTCAACAGCAGCCCTGACACAGGGTACACCTTGGAATTGTGACCAGTGTGTAATAGGGCTGCATTCAACAGGACAAACCACACACCCACTCTCAAAAGAACTTTAACGACCAATCCAACACACATGAATTTCTCGGGAAGGTAGAGGGAAGTCAGAGAACCTTAAGAAAGCACAATTTAAGGATGTCTTTGTAATATATATTTGTAAAATATTTCTTCAGTCAGAACCACCAAACAGCACTCACAGTGAACAGATGAAATTTTTTTTATTGTTATACTGGTGTTTTTCTACATTGGAAACTGGTGCAATGATTTTATTTTGGTTGACAATTGATCAAAGTTTTTGTGATATTCTCCATTTTTTCTTCATTCATCAAACCTGTTATTTGACAGAAAGCAAGTTTTTATCATACAAGTGCCCAAAATAATAATAAAAAAAAGTTTTAGGTTCTAAAGTTTTTGCCAATTCATCTGTTGAAGCTAAAAATGATAGAAAAGCACATATTTTCCACCAAAATAACATTGGTTTATTCTTGTTTTTTTTGTTTCTTTTCCTTTTACTTCAACTGGAAGAGGAGTGCAGTAAAAAAAAAAAAAGTCGGAAAGCTTTTCTCGATCTGAGTGTGCACTGGCAGCCATCAAGTCTGCAGGGATTCAAGGCCGTCTCACCGCAGCATCAATGAGCACTGAAGAGCTTTGGCATGAACTTCTACGGACCTCCCTGAGGGTTTTTCCCTTTCTGTTTGCTACTGAGGAGCTGGAAGGAACTTCATTCATTTGAACACTGACATAAGTGACTGTTGGTTGGAAAAATGCAGTGAAATACAAACATTGTTAAAGCAAAAATATAAATAAGTGGATATCTTTCATACCCTACTGGTTGTGTTAAAATAGTCATAATTGGGGACTTGTTGCGATATCAGTACATGTCGGAGACCAGATGTTCATTTCAGAATGTTTTCTGTTGAATTTTCCATTGAAGAAAAAGTGATACGTTTCAAGTCATTTCAAGTTCGATACATTTGTAGTCAATTTACGTTAGCCTTGACACACTTTCCATATTTTCTTTTCTTTACTAGTGTCTGCCGCAAGAAGTAGCGATGGATGTTCCTCATCAGCCTGATTAGGGACACCTGAGATTGATTCCTGATGTCAAACATCTGTGGACCCTGCCAACTATTTAAGGGCAATAACCCATTTGGTCATACCATCTCTTCCAGCCAGGTCTCCCTGGTTGCCTGACAAAGAACACATTCTGACAATAACCTTTTGCCATGCTACGGAAACTTTTTCTTTTCACAGTATTAATGAGCTGGCAAATTCAAATAAACCATATTTTCTGTCTGCAATTGGGTCCTCCGCTTTCCACCTCCACACCGCTTCATGACAATTTGACTTTCGAAGGTGAATCAAGAAGTTCCATTTTTCCCTTTGAAAATTCTGAGATTATTAATAAATTGTTTTTGATAATATTTAAGGCCATTTTTGTGTTAAACAAAATGACTAAAGAAATAAAACATTGCTCCACAACAGACTGACAAACTGTTTTAGGTGAATCCTGCATTTTATATTTTAAACATTATGTTATGTTGTGGGCTGCACAGAGGTGCTCTGGTTAGCACAGGCCTTACAGCAAGATTGGTAGGAGTTTGAGTCCCTGGTCCAACAAGGTTTGAATTGCTGGTCTAGTTTGCATGTTCTGCCTGTGTAATCATGAGTTAGTCTGCTCCGGTTTCCTCTCACCCTCCAAAAAATGCATTTTCGGTTGAATGGCCACTATGATTGGCTCAGTGTGTAGGGTGACCGTCCTGTAACAGGAGGGTTGCCTTTTCGATACCCCGCCAAGAGTTCATGCGAGGTGTCCTTGAGCAAGACACCGAACCCCTAATTGCTCCTGATGGTGGTTTGCACCTTGCATGGCAGCATCCCCATCACGTGTGAATAGGTGAATGTGAGTCCATTTAAGTAGAGTCCATTTACGAGATTGCCCGTATGAATGAATGTGTGCATGTGAATGGTTAGCTGTGTGTGAACCCATGACAGACTGGTGACCTGTTTAAGGTCTACTCTACCTTTCATCAATAATTAGTGGCAATAGACTCCAGCACCCCCTGTGACCCTAACACGGATAAACAGATGAGATGACTGACTTATGTTATGTTGTATTCATCACATCTCTGTACAGATTTAGAATAAAAGACACTCAAACATTCATTTATATTTCAGACTTTATTGAATTCCACTTAGCCCATCTTAACATTCGTATCACAGCAAACACAACAAAACTCTGATGCAGCAAATTGTAATTTTGATAAAATATTCATTAAACTGTCCTTCTATAAGAAGACCCACACACTTTCACTTTGAAAGAAAAAAAACTTTAAACTTTTAAGCACTTCTTCTGTTTGATGTTTTATTGCAGACTAACTTTACAATAAACGTCTTAAAGGTTCAAATGCTTTTGACTAACAGCTATAAAAACACAAAAACTGTTCAACTTTACATTAAGAGTTATTTGAGCTGCTTAAGAACGACCTTATCAAGATTTTCCCTCTACAGCTCACATGTGCAAATTTAAATAAACAAACCAATTGATTAACTAAAGGTGAGAATCTATGCCTTTGACTAACAATGTTCAAAATAAATCTAGTGACATTAATGTCACTAGATTGCATTTAAAAATGCAATTGCAAGAAAATTTTGCTGAGAATTTTTTTTTTTAGGGAAGAAACCCCTCTATTTTTGTATAATTTCCTAAACCAAAGACACTTGCCCATATTGGGATGACGGGGGTGCTGGTGCATATCCCTGCTGATTTCAGGCGAGAGGCAGGGTACAACCCAAACAGGTCGCCATAGGTCCACAGACACAGAACCATCCACACACACACTCATTCCTGGAGGCAATTTTATAGTGGCCAATTAACCTAATATGCATGTTTCTGGAGGTTGGGAGGAAACTGGTATACCCAAAGAAAACCCAAGCATACACGAGAAGAATATGCAAACGCCACACAGAAAGGGCAGTGTTGGCTTGTATTTAGAAAATAACAATTCAAAGGGAATTGTTTATGACTGGCGACAAATATGCTTAAAAAGATTTTGGTCTTACATCTGCACTTTTTTGTTTATGAAGATCTCATCTTATGCTACTTTTGCTGGCTAATTAAAACACCACAGATATAAAACTGTGTGAAAACTGAATTTTTATTTGGGTATGATTAAATGGGATGAAATCCAAGTTGCGATCTTCACAGACTGTTGGAGTAAAGCCTCTAAGCATTGGTGACATTGTGACGGACACCTAAGGCCTCTAGCTTTTAGCGTGGTTAGCAAAGTGAGCGTAGTTAGCATGCTAAAGATAGCTATCTTTCACTGCCTGATCTGTAAGGTAAATGAGAAGAACTAATGAGTCTTCCAGAGGGGTTGAAGTGAGGTGTTTGGGAGGTGTTGTCTATGTAATACAAATGATGATAGCTATTTGAGAAATTTGAAACCCAATCTTTGGAATTGTTTTTCAGTCCATCTTCTAAACTACTTTATCTAAGGCAGTTTGCATGTATATCTGATTTTTCTATGTCTGAGTCCATATCCTAATCCCTCAGTGTGATGATAACATTATCATCCTGTCCTTTCCACAACATCTCCCCTTCAAAGTCCAGCATCTTGTGTTTGCGACAGCGCAGTAGAATGCCCACTACTTTGTCTGAAATCTTCACATAGCGGTCAAATAGTCGGCCAAATGAGATGATGGTTCGCCCTTCTTTGTCTTTGATGCCCATGTCCCTAATAATCCACACCATCTCCTCCATCTCCCGGTGGATGTGTTTCTGAGCTCGGTCTCCCCTTTGAGCGGTCTTGGAGCCATCTTTGGGTCGACCATATCCAGAGTCCCCTTTGCGGAGCCTTTGAGCCATGGCGAAGTCGTAGTCAAACTCTTCACTAAATGGGTTGAGCTTCTGGCCTTCCATGTGCTGCTCGGACCACTGCTGCCAGCGGCTTTTGATGTCGTTCATAGTGGCAAGCTTAATCTGGAGATACAAAGACACGTTAGCGAGGTTCAAAATCTAAGAAGAACACTATCTGAAACCCATTTTAAGACCGGTACATTGCAATTTTAAACTTGTATGAAAAGTTCAAGTTGACTTTTTATTACAGTAAAGTATTTTGCATTCAATATTATAGCTGACTGAAGAGTTCACAAGAAAATACTGATTAGCAAGTATGTGAAATTCAATCTTTATGATAAAAAATACATTGAAGATTTATCAAAAATATAACAATCTAAGCCCAAAGCCACTTACGTTGCTCAGTTTTTAGACCTACAAAAATTTCTAGAACTGTTTTTTTTTTTTGTCACTCCAAATACTTCTGATTTCGAGGCCGTAAACCAGCAAACATCCAGTTGTGTGCCTGCATACAAATTCTATTACCTTTTATTTTGAAAGGAGAATGTACAGTTCAAATTTTGTACTTTCTGCAGATAAATAGGTTTATTATGTGTTTGCTTTCCCTTCAATAAGAAATATTTTTCCATTCACTGTCTACAAAGTATATGTCGAGATAAATTACCCTCGGTCTTTAAATAAACTTGATGGCAGTTGTTGAAATACATCTCTAACTTGGCCTTTGCTTTGCCCTCAAGCACACTGATTAGAAATAGTCTTCTCAATAAACCATGAAGTTCCAAATCTCAGTTAGCAACTGGCTAGAAATAGGTTTAAAACAGCAAGTCATCTGGTGCGACTGTACATGTGCAGGTCAGGTTGGCCAGTTTCTGAAAAAATAAGTCAAGATTAGATTTTTTTTTAGATTAGGTAAGAATTACTTTATTGATCCCACACTTGGGAAATTTATGTTGGAAATTTTATGGAAGATTTGTACACATATTTTTTGTTTTTTTGCAGAAAATCCCAATGCCATATTTTTCTTTTCCATCCATTGGTATTTTCCACAGCTTGCCAAGCCTTTGGGTCGGTATCATATCTCAGGTATTTGCTCTATGAAACGTGAACACTTGCCACCCCGACTTGTCCTTCTTTTACGCTGCGTGAACTTGATGATGAGCCCAGACACCGCTCCTGTTTTATAAACTGTTATGAGTGTTTGGTTTCTTCGCACAAAAATTATGGCCATTTATATAATGATGCTCTCTTCTAGATTCCATTAATTTAACTTTTAATTGAATTTTTTAGGTGTGACCAAACTCCGTAATAATTATTTGTTAAAATAATTACATTTTATATTCTTGATTTTGGTGAACTTTGTGATGGTAAGAAGATGGAAGGAAAGAGAACATTATCGAAATTTTATTTAGTTTTTGTTGACACAATTAGCTTGTGTAGATGTACCAAGTTTTTAGTTCAAAATGATGGTAAATACTTATAAATACCATTCAATGTTTCAATTTAAATTTTTCCCAGTTTTTTAGATGGGACGCAAAACAAACACTGACATTGTGTTTTGGTTTACAAAAATCTAAAAGTGGCAGTAGATTTTAGCAGCACAAAAATCAAGTTCCCCTAATATTTTTACCCCAAAATTGGTAAATAATTCTAAATTTGTTGCATTGTCTCCCTGTGTTTCTACTGTCATCTCCCAAGTGCGCCCATGACCTCTCCCACGTCACCCTGTTTACCTCTGCAACATGTTTTCCAACCTGACCTTCAGGTGGAATAGTCAACAAGACTGCAACTATATTTAATGACATATATTCCATTGCGCAGCAGACCAGCATGCTTTTATAAGCTGAACTTGTTCACTGGTGACCCTTTCGATATATCAAGGGGGCCCCATCTGCTCCTTTCCCTTTTATGGTTGAGATGTTTGTTTTACAGTTATACAACAGTTTGGTGTCCGTGAAGGAGTGGAATTTTTCTTCAGGTGACATTAAAGTAACATCTACATGAAATGAACACGGGTGCTGTTTTTTGACACAAACTTTGTTTGATTTTAGATAATTAAGAGAGACCTCTTTATGAGAGACCCTTAAATTTAAGGGTATTATACCATAAGTAATGGAATCATACCATAAATTGCATCGACGCTATTTTTTGGATTATTTTTTCTTTATAAATCAAATAGCCTTTTGATGTTATTATAATTTTAGTTTCCAATAGATTCTTGACGTAATGTCAAATATGTTTGATTTATTTCAATTTATGGTCAAATTTGGCTTTTGATGTACGGTAAACATTCCATTATGGTGATTACAAAATTTTTTGCTAACTTCAATGTGTGTCTGCTAATATCTCCTTTAATTGGTCGAGATAGAGAAATATTTATTCATCAGGTTTTTTGAAAGACTTCTCCTATGTCAGATGAACCCTTGTCCTGGTTTGTGCAACAAATGTAGAAAAAGTAGATAAAGATGAGACTTATTCAGTGAAGCCATCAGTCACTCTACCTTTGGTTTGTTGGTTTGAGTTTTGGGTTGGATGTCACTTTGTTCGGTTTTTGATTCGCTGTTATCGCTGAGGCCACCATCCTCCCCCAGCCCACTGTCCTCTGTGTCCACACTGCTGCTTCTGGATTCAAACTTCTTCTCTTGTAGCATCAACTTCCTGTCCTGGATCATTCCCCCACCTTCCGCATTCTGCAACGCTCTCATCTGGCGCCTCCGTGTTGGTGACTCGTTACCCAGGAATGGCTTACTCTCCTCAGGACCCGACTCTATCTTGTTTCGGACGGAGCTGATGAAGTTGCTACTGCTGACTTCACTGCGTTTGGGCTGGATGGTCTTGGTGACGGAACCGGTTCGAATTTTACTCCCGTTGGTGTCACTGGAATCAGCTGCAATAACTCGTGGAGTGATGGTTAGCTTGGCCACGTGGGTGGGTTCTTTTTTCTCTTCCTCTCCTAAAGATGAAGGCATCCAACCACTTGGGATGGTGTCTTGCTTGTCCGTGTGGTCATTGACCCATCCTTGCCAACTTTTTGCAAGGTTTGCAACCATGGCAGCACATTTAATTTTTCGAACAGCTCTTTTAAAAGCCTGCGGTTCTTGAGTGGAAACTGCGGTAGTTGCACCACTACTCATGATGAATTAGAAGGGATGTCCTCACAAGTTCTTTGGAAATCTGTCTGGATTTAAATTCCAAACTTTTCAGGTAATGATCTGAATTTTTTAAATGCTGAATAGCCCAAAAATACAATTTCAAAAAGGAGTCTTTTTAATAAAAGCTTTCTGGAGTCAAGAAAATAGTTTCAAGAAAAGAAAGGTGGTCTGTCTTCCAGGAACAAACTTTGTTTTTTAACTCTTCCGTTATGCCACTAAACCTTCCCAAGTGGCCAGACGAGTCGGTTTTTTAAGCCTTGAGAGATCTCCACAGAAATATCCAGAGCTTTCTAGGGCATCAGTTGGTTAGTGGGTGAGCTGTCTCTGTGAGAGGTGTGTAAACTTCTCCTTTAATCCCCCTGCTAAAGCCCCTCTGGCTCCACACAGACCTTTAAATAGTGATCAGTCATAAAGGAAGTGATGCCACTCAACATCCACGTGAGACAGGAAAAACATTCTTGGTACTCAAACACACACACTCATGCACAGTGACAGAGAGTGGAATTTCTTCGAGCGTTAGCCAGGGAACAGGTGTCCAGCGTTTTTGGCCACTCAGTGGTGTCTGTTCTTACTTTTAAAAAAGATGAATCATAAACAAGCACTTCCTATGAGTTAGCATGCTATACATGCAACAGCTACATAAGTGGGGATGAATTTATTGTGTGTAAATTTAGATGTGTGTTCATACATTTACACAAAGCTTCTTTCATCTATGACGTTCTGTGTTTGGATCATTTTCCTGGTGCTGTGCAAGTGAGAATTCCTAAAGTGTGGGTCAGATTCAAAGAAAGCAGGATTGTCTGTCGAAGTGTCTGGGCATGTGTGGCCGGAACTATTTCCACTGTTCGTTCAATGCTAAAAATAGTTATATTCATTTATTAAATCCCACTAGAATTTGGTTTTCTTTGGTTGATCACCTTTTGATTCTGTATGGGGAATATCAAAATTACATTTTTAAAAGCTCCAGACATATTTGATTTTAATATTTGTTTTATATTCTGAGGCTACCTCAATATTGTTGTTCACCCAGTTATGAAGGTATTTCTCTTTAATGCTAAATTCCAATGGCTCTCACTTCTAACCAGTGGTGGAACATAACGAAGTAAATATACTTCGTTACTGTACTTAAGTAAAAAAAAAAAAATGTGTATCTGTACTTTACCTAAGTAAAATTTCAGACCTGTGCTTTTTACTTTAATGCTGCTAGTATCATTTACCAGATTAGTATCATGTACAAATTTTGAGCAGTTGTATAGGTTTTAGTTTTGACCTCTCTTTCTTGTGCTGTGTGTATGAAAGCAACCTTTCAGCTATTTACACCGAAAATAGCTGCATATGAATGGAGTAAAATATCAGAAATCTTGGATGTCAGTATGTCTTTTGTGTTGTAGCTATGTGGTATCATAGGTACAAATTTATTTGTTTGGTTACTAAAGTAACCAAACTAAAGTTCATTTGGAATGTCAAATTTAAATGGTTGCAAAGTCTTGCTCTGAAGAACATAACAGATAAGTGAAAGCGGTTAGAAACTGTCAAATGAGAATGTAGGCACAAAAAGATTTTCATCAACAAGATATCATTTCTAAAATGTTACTAACAAATATTTTTTTTAAAATGCTATTAGCGCAAACTATATCATAACAGCTAAGAATATCTTGTACTTGTCAAAATAACGTTGAGTAGGATGTGTTTTGTTCTTTAGTTGAGTAAATAATCTTTCCAACTGTGTCCGAAACCCATCCAAAAAAACTGAATGTGTCGTCTGTCTGTGGACTAAAATATCCAAATGAAAAGCTGAACCGTCACCAGCTCAGGTTTCTGACATATGTGTGTATTTGTGTGAACATGCTTCAGGTTTCAGACTTCATGCCAGCTGGTGCTTCTCATGCACGCTCCCGCTGCTCGTTGTGCATGCGCGTTTGTACATAAATAGATGAGGCTGGCGCTGGAAAGCAAGAAGAAGCATGTGGAGGTTTGCGCATTTATAAATGACTTCATCATAAAAAGTAGTTTTGTATGTTTGTGCCTTATGAGTTACTGGCTCAAGTGCAATCAAACTTTTTTAATCACCGTGAGAAAACAGTTTACCGTTAGGTAAAATTGGTGTTTAATCAGCCTGCTCTCATTTTAACTTTGCCTCAATTTACTTGGGGATTATTTTTTTGGATTTCTGGGCTTATCCACACAATTACTGATGACAATGAAACATATTTTTAACACTGTGCCTACAGAAGGATTTATACATCTAAACCTAAAATTCTATCTTCTTGGAATTGATAAGTTCTAGTTAAAAGAATCAGGGTGTCAAAATTTTGCTCTCAACAACCCCACAGGAGTTCCCAACCTGGTGTTCTATGACTCCCAAGAGGCTTCCCTGAAAAGCTCAAAAGATCCTGGAGGCTTCAACTGTTCAGAATAATTCATTTGAAGGGCATACCTGAAAACAAGACCATAAATTATACACAATTTTTTTGACTTAGTAAAGCTCAAATAGTTGAAAACTTGCAAAAATATGAAACACTTAATAGACGAGACATGCCTGGAAAATGCCACAAATGTTCAAATTTATGATAAAAGTAACATTTAGTATTAGCATTTTTGGTTGTGTTTAAAAAAATTGTCAGAGAAAAGGCAATATTATTTATTATTAAAGCAATAAAATACAAAGATTTAAAGCTGGAAAAGGCTTTGCTTAGCAAAGCTAATGCATAATTGTTATATTCTTAGGATAAAAATGGCACTGTGAGAGGACTACCTCACTGGATCAGAAACTAATCAGACTGGATGGCTCTGTCATTGGCAGCAAACAGGACTCACTTGAAGCAGTGGTAGAGAGGAGGTCACTGAACAAACTTTTGTCCATCATGGACAACCATGACCATTCTCTCTACCCACTCCTGGACGAACAGCGGAGCTCCTTCTCCTAGAGGCTCAGACAGCTCCGCTCGAGAACATCTCGTTACCGGAGGTCTTTCTTCCCGTACGTAATCGGGCTCTACAACGACTCACTTAGCAGATAGGAAGTTGTTGCTCTGACACACAAATTTCCCATGTGTGGGATGATTAAAGTATATTCTGATTCTGGATGGGTTGAGGTTGAGCAGAGCACCTGCCTATACTAGAAAGTGAAGGTAACGGAGAACAAAGTCTGAGGCTAAGAACAATTTGACATTTGAGTAAAATTGGAGTACTGGACAGTACCGAAGTGCTCATGATTCGCTCAGGAAATGGAATACAGCTATGTATATGTTTTTGATATTGGAATGAAGCTAAAAATAGTAAAAACCTCAAAAACTTTTTTACCTGGATCGTCCACTTTAACTTTTATTTATAAAAAACTTTTCCAACATAAAGTCACACAAAGTGCTGAACAGAACAAATAAAAACATAAACAACATTAAAATCCAGATCTTAAAAAAAACAAACAAAAAAAAACAGTAAGCCAAAACCATCCATAAAAATAACACACTCACACTAAACACTGCACACATGCATCGACGTTCACACAGCCCCGTACCCAGAGGTGTCAAGTAACGAAGTAAGTCTACTTCGTTACCTTACTCAAGTAGAAAATCTCGTTATCTTTACTTTAACGAAGTAATTATTTTTTTGTCTACTTTTTACTTTTACTCACTACTTTTTTATGCAATTATCTGTACTTTTACTTCGTTCATTTTATAAAAAGTAGTCGCTACTTTCGCCATTTTGTCACCGTTAAAAAGCCGCGACTGTTTGTCGGAGTTTTTTTTTTTTTTTATGAACCCTGAATGCATCAAACAAAGGAACAGATGAATGATTGGCTGAAAGGTCCAGTCAATCATTACTTTGGGGCGAGTAGCCCCGCCCACAAACTTTTAAAGAGCAGGGACGTCAATTTCCGTGTTTGAGACTCGGGCTCGGAAATCAAAGTGTTTCTGATGCTGCAACACTGAACTTTGATTGAATTATCAATTTTTTAAAAAAAAACAACAGCAAAGAAATGTTTTTTTATTATTATTTTCAGTCTGCGGTTATTGTAAACGTCTTTGCTGAAAATGTTGTAGATGGTATTTTTATAAAAATAACTTTGATCTGTGACGCACTATTTTATCTTTAGAAACAAAGCTAATTGAACTGATTCATCCATAAATAGTAGTGGATGAAGTATTTGTGCTTAAAAGCATCCAAAATGTTATTGATTAGTTTATAAAGACTGACTGAGGAGATTAAAACTACACATCGCTTAGATTTTGTATCATGTAGATGTTTGGGTTAACATTAAAAAAACCTTATATGTATGTACACATATATATGTAGATATGTATATATGTAAATTTATATACACCGTCTCCTAAGTCCCGCTCCTATTGTTTTTTTTAAATCTTGTTTCTCTGGTTATTTTTTCATTTTTACAGTTCTTAAAATTTTAGAAAAAGAATTCAAGGATTTTTCCTCCTGTGTGTTTCCTTCACTCCCACTGCCTTACGAGTGCATGTAAAGGGTGTTATTTTGTCAATGGGCGTGGTTTTACTGGGTGTACGATATTTTTTGTAAAATACAATAATTTTACGTCATTAGTACGATAATCCAGCACCTCCCACCTGGCAACGCTGGTTCCAGGTGTCACGCAGGCTTTATGTAGCACTCCCTACCTTATCAACTTGATAAAGACTATTCAGTATTGCCTCAAAGAACTTTGAAAACTAGCTGCCTTCAAGGCTTAAAAAAGCCTTTTGGTCATTTTTTTTTCATTTATTTATTTTTTTTTTACATTGAGTGTGTTTGCGTCTGCTGAAGTTGGTTAAATTAGGTGATGCAGAGTGAAGCTTGGTAGCTGAAGGGACGTTACATAATGCCCTGCTTATGTTAATACATTTGATTGTGTTCATTAATCGATTTCCAATAAAGATTATTAAGAAATAAATGTTTCTGATTCATAAAGTTTAACACCAAAACACTTTCATTTATTATCATATTTTCTGCTCCTTAAAGCATGTGGTAATAGTTAAAAATATGTTCATACGCTTTTGTTAACAATATTCCTTTTTTTCTGAAAATTACTTTTACTTTTTTTACTTGAAGTAGTTTTAAAATAGGTTACTTTTTACTTTTACTTAAGTAGAAAACTTGAGTTGATACTTCTACTTTTACTAAAGTAGTTTTTTAACTCGGTATTTATACTTCTACTTGAGTAGAAAATATTGGTACTTTTGACACCTCTGCCCGTACCTCACCCTTCATACGCTCAATCTTCCCCAACCCGATTTCACCTGAACCGCTAGCTACTGTATCTTTAACTGAAATAAAAATAAGCATCTGGCCTGATGCTGTGAGGAAATAATAACTGGGGATCAATCCACACCAGGGGTTGGGCTGCCCATGACTGCATTTCATTTTGGTTAAGTAATTTTAAGCCACAAACAGCTTAAAAACATCAACTTAGCACAAAAAGACCAAAAATAGGTTTGTTTCAGTCATATAGCGGTTCCTAAAATAAGTGTTGTTGGGACCAAAAAAGATGGCTAATTCCTAATGTAAGGGAGGAACGACATCCGAATGTTTTTAAATAGAAATAATGAAGTCTTAAAAAAGAAGGGCATTTTGGGTTTGGTTTACACCTGACTCAAAACACCTGCAAGGCCAAGCGCAGCTTCTGTCCTAAAAAATCTATTTGTGTGCGTATTAATCTTGTACGGCAACAACTCCGGTGAGAAAGCAGGCCATCCAAAAAAAATAATGAACACTTTAATAGGAGGTTTGAATGTGTCAATCCAACAACGGGTGTTTGGGTGAGAATCTACCCACCCTCTCTCAGAGTAAACATTGCTTAGATCCCGTAAGCTCATGTAAATTTGGAACTCCCGTACAAGAATGAGTTCTCAAGAGAATGGTAAAGAGGTATGAAAGTTATCTGGAACAAAACAGTAAATTCTTAATAAAATATTGCTTTGAAGATTGGCAAAGCTTTATATTCAAAATAAGATTTTTTAAAAAAAAACTCACATTATTCCACAGCATTGGGATCAAATAGAAAAAAACACAACTGGTTTAATTCTGAATGCTTTGTATTTGTACATACTGTATTTTAAACCAAAGTTTAATTTATCACCGGAAGTATTTGACAGAAACAAAAAGGAAAAAAATAACTTCCAACTTAATTTCAGTTCAAAGTATTTTTATTTCCAATCTCATGATGCCAGGCCTCTACTGGATACACTAACTGTAAAGCTGTTGGTTCCCAGAAAAAGAGAAGCAACCCATAAATTTCCAGGCAATTCAAACTCTGAAAGGCTAATCCTGTGAGTGGGAGTCTCAGAGGCTGATTGATTTTAAATTAATCACCAATCACTGCATTAGCGAGCAGACGCCGGCAGGAACCTTACATCTCTAATCCTTTACTGATCTCTTTCCACAGAAAATTAGTCCAACTTTGTTTTAGCACATTGAAAAACACGACATGTGAACATGTGAATAACGTTGAGTTAATTGAACAATTTAAATGCGCTAAAACTTAAACAATAAAGAGAATGAATTTTATAGGGTGTTTACTCATTGTTGTGTGTGTTTTGTAATGTGCCTTTGTGAATTCATCAAAAAGATTAACAACTATTTCTACAACTCTTTTAAATTTCAGTGAAAAACGTAAAATTTGTTGAACAAGAGTCCTCAACCAAAGTTTACCCATCACCAGCGTTGCTGCAAGTTTGTCTGTGAATTTTCCTGATGTTTTCTGGTATCCACTGAATTAACAACCCCACTGGGATAGGGAATAACATATGTGAAAGATCTGTCTTTTTTTTTTTTTTTGCTGTGTCAGCATTCCTGGGAAAGTGTTGTACAATAATTCTCAGTAATTTGATCAACTTTTTTCTGGATAAACATCCCAGGCAATGGATAAATGTGTGACCTTGGCAATGCTGTGAATAACAAATCCACGTGAGAAATGCAACAATTTAATCAAAGATGGGGTTTAGTAAAACCTCTGTGGTATGGCTCAGACACTCTCACAACATCTGGATTTATTAGGTCCTTCCAAGCAAAGTTGCATCACTAATTTTAAGGTTGAACCCTATGTACATAATCATACCAACACTAACAATCATAGTGGGAAGTTCAGAAAAAAGGAATCTGACAAATGTATCTATTACATACAGTATTCACCATCTCATCAACTCTGCCTGATTTCACATCCTGTTAAGTGGACAAAAAGTCAGTCACCTTCTTAACTGTCTATTCCTTACTGAGGATATTGCAGTCCAACCCAGCTGATTTGAGGCAAGGGTACATCCCAAGCAGGTCACCAGTCTGTCACAGGGCCACACACATACAACCAGTCTCAGGGGCAATCAGATAGGGGCCAATCAAGCTAGCATGCATGTTGTTGGAGGGTGGGAGGAAACCAGAGTACACCCACACGGAGAAAAAATGCAAACTCTACACAGAAAGGCCAGTGTTCCAATTCTCGTCCCCAACTGGGAATCGAACCCATGACCTTCTTGCAGGTAGGCCACTGTGCTACCCCCTGTGCCACCGTGCAACCCAACAAAAAGTTAATAACCAATTAAATTGTGATTCATTTCCCCCACAAAACTGTAACAGTAGGCACACAGGTACACAATAGTGTGTGTTGTGAAAAAATGCAAATTGCATTCACACTTTGCATAAACTTCCTCATAAATCAACTAATATGTTCTATTGCAAAATATCAGACTTAAACCTCCATCATCTTCCAAGTTTGAAATGTTTTCCAAGTTTCCTCACTCATTATGAATGCTATAATCACCAGGTGTGTGGAATCAAATAATCACAGGTAAAATGTAACTAGGATAAATGTTTTGTTTCGGGTTCTAAACCCTCCATCCGCAACACAGTCATGGGGAGTTCCGGAGCCTATCCCGGCTGATTCAAGGTGAGAGGCTAGGTACACCCAGAACTGGTCGCCAGTCTGTCGTGGGGCCACACACAACCATCCACTTACACGCACAGACTCATTCATAGGGGGAATTTTATACAGTAGTGGCCAATAAACCTAGCGTGCATAGTTTTGGACGATGGGAGTAAACCAGAATACCTGGAGGAAACCCACGCATACACAGGAAAATTTAACTTAAATTTATTATTAATCATTTTTTTGATTTTGTCGCCAAATAGGCAAGCAAATAAAAAATGTTCTATTTCAATCTAAAACTTGACCCATTATTGGGTTGTTGTTCTTAATACACTTCAGTGGGGTTATCTCTCAGAGACATTACTGAAATGTTTATTGAAGCACTGCCAGGCAAAATGAATCCTCTTGGACACATTTTTGTCTGTATTGTCTGTTTTGAATCCAGCTTCTATGAATCCCACCGGAAACGGTAAAAGCTCATCAGAGTGTGGCGCTTTCTGCGACACACACAGTTGACGCATGATTGAACAAAGATCTTCAGCCGAGCACTATCCTCACTCCTTCTGCTGAGTGAAAGTTTCTCTATTTAAAAGTCACAAGATAAATTCAAAGTGATGACAGGCAAAGAACTCCCTGGTGTCCCAACTATGTGCAGGATCTGTGAGCACTACTGAGATTTTCAAACAATTGTTATTAGATACGTCAATCAAGGTGGGAGGTTTGGTCGCTTTGTGGAACGTGCATCAATCTGCAGTTTTATAAATAAACAACTAAGGAAATGAGAAGATTTTAGACAGACCCCGTCATATGTACATCTAACAAGACAATGCAAACTGGGCAATGACTGAACAACATTTTCTTGTTGGAAATATTCAAACTGTTAAAAATGAGATAGTGAGATTGCAGATACAAGTGGCTGAAATGAGCTTTCTCCGCAGGGTGGTCGGTCTCTCACTCAGAGATCGGGTTAGAAGTTCTGTCCTCCAGGAGAAGCTCAGTGTAGAGCCGCTCCTTCTCCAGGTCAAGAGAAGCCAGACAGGGTAGTTCAGGCATCTGGTCAGGATTCCTCCCAAGCACCTTACTGGTGAGGTGTTTCGGACACGTCCCACCAGGAGGAGACCAAGAGGCAGACCCCGGACCATCTCAAGAGACTATGTCCCAGATCTGGCTGGGGAACGACTTGGGATCCTTCCAGGTGAGCTGAAGGATGCAGCTGCGGTGAGAGACGCCTGGGCTTCCCGTTTAAGGCTGTTGCCCCCGCGACCTGACCCGAATCAGTGGAAGATGACAGAATGCGAAAATTAAAAAAAATTAATAAATCTGATCACATGTGGACAAGGTATTAATATTAATCCTGACCTGCTTCCAGATTTAGAACCAATTGGACTGGACCAATGATTGAATATTTCCGAAGCGCTTCCAAAAATTTAACATGGCGTTGTCAGTAGGGCAAAACATGTCAACTGACCAGGTTTTATTTTGTTATTAGTGGTGTCACACTAATTAGGTCTTCCCGTTCTACAGTCACTGATTTATATCCATTTAATTACATATGAAGCAGGTATTGTTTGATATTATTTTTAGAATTTTTAATGTTTTTATGTGAAAGAGGGGGGTGTTTTTTTAGTGTTGCTGACGTCATCACTGCAGGAGACCAGACCAAAAGTGAGATCTCTCTGCGGGTTCTTGGTATGGGCCAAGTCGAGTGCCAGTCCTGGCACAAGAAAAACACACTGCCACAGCACAGCTTGCTATACACTCACACACATTCACACTTCCACTTCTCAGATAACCTGTTTAACTACCGCACTTTCTAAAAGAGTCAGCATGGTCCAAAACCTAAAGAGGTCCAAAAGAAGCAGGATTAACAGGCTGATGGAAACCGACATTTACTGAGTCAACACACACTATTCAAATTTCAAGGCATAAAAACAGATGGGGGGCAGTGTGAAAGAAGTGAGAGGAAGGTTTTTCTGGCTGCTCCTAATGGAGGTGACATCATAGCACAGCTGAGATGATGAACAGTGTGTTCTGATCCAGATCTGATAAAAAGAGCAACTGTTCTTGGCTCGCTCTCTTTCTTAGTCTGGATCAGAAGAGGAAACAGCGGCAGCATGTACAAACAGTTTGTCATCATTCTATTTTTACATTACTGCCATGTTTTGAAATTAAGTTTATTTTGGTGGGAATTTTTTTTTTCATCCCATAAAGTTTAGTGTTTTTTTTTTTTTTTCAAATGTCAGTAACAAATTGCTTATGATGTGTTATCAAGTAACTCTATATTTTGAGTATGATTTTTAATACTTTGAAAAGTCTTTTTGAGTCTATGAAAAAACTTATGTAATGAGTTTTGTTTCGTCTTCTTAACCATTCATCTCAAACAGGGATGTGGGGGGTGCTGGAGCCTTTCCTGACTGATTCAAGGCAAGAGGTACAGTAGGTTACCCCCTGAACAGGTCAACAGTCTGCCATAGGGCTACACACATGCAACTATCCACACACTCACTCATTCGTAGGGGAAACGTCACAGTGGCCAATGAACCGAACATGAATGTTTTTGGAGGGTGGGAGGAAACTGGAGTACCCAGAGGAAACTTACACATACACGGGGAGAACATGCAAACTCCACACAGAAAGGCCAGTATTTCATGTCTCGTCTCACTAGGGACTCAAACCCACAACCTTCTTGCTGTAAGGTCATAGTGCTAACTACGCCACCCTGCCGTCTGTGTAACGAGTTGTGATTGTAAAATCATTTTATGAAGAATTTCAGTTAAAAGAAAGGATGGCTGCCGACCTGATCCGCTTTTTTCTCTTTCTAGACGTTCTGGTACCTCTATAAACTGATTGAACATGGCTGTGCATCTGTGTCTTACCTTAAATCTGCACGCATAAATGGGACAGAAAGATTCTTTTACATCATAAAACTTAAATATCTAGCAGTCCGGCAATGAACACATAAGGTTAAGTATATTTTTCCTGTAAATTTACGTAGAGATGTGAAGAATCTCAAGTTTATTTTATTCCTGTTAAAAAAGAATGAACATCTCTTCAGTTTGAGTACACAGCAAAGTGCTGCATGATTGACTAACACGTCTGAGAAACCCAAGTAACCCCCTTCATAACATACCAACAGCAATAAGCAACAAGATGGTGTTTCAATTTTTTACTTTAATTTTGTATTCATAATTTACATTCATTATAAGCAGGAGGAGACTGGGAAATGGCAGAGCTGCAAATCAGGCCATGAAACTGTTCCCAATGCAGTCGAGATCCAAGCAAAGACAGAAATAAACCTGACAGGCATTCTTTAGTTCTGCATTCCTCACTGTGTTCTCTTTCAACTGTGAATATGACGCCGAAGAGTCACATTGCAATGTGTGTGCAATGCACATGCAGGGGGAGCCTGTCAAAGTGCATCTCATTTGCTATCATGCATGTGTGTGTGTAAGATGTCCTTTTTTCAGGTCGTCATTCCTATTTGTGTGCATTAACACTCTAACCTAACACTCTAACCCTAACCGACGCACGGCTACATATTTCCTCTTTGAAGTGTGTGTGCAGGAGGTGGGGATCCTGAAACCTAGCAACCTGTCCTTATTTTTCTGTGATGAGTAAAGCGGATTACAGTTGTTCACCATCTTGTCATTGATATTTGAATATAATCTGACTTATCATGTAACTAAAAAAATAATGCAAACAGAAATTGTTGTGTCACTTTCAAATGATGTATGTCTTAAGAATGTTTAGTCATATCATGACTACAGTTCCATTCCGTCGTCTTCCGCTTATCCGGGGCCAGGTTGCAGGGGCAACAGCCTCAGATGGGAAGCCCAGGCTTCTCTCGCCCCAGCTGCATCCTTCAGCTCACTCGGAAGGATCGCAAGTCGTTCCCCGCCCAGCTGTGAGACATAGTCTCTCCAGTGGGTCCAGGGTCTGCCTTTTAATCTCCTCCCTGTGGGACATGCCTGAAGCACCTCACCAGCGAGGTGTTCGGACGACATCCTGACCGGATGCCCTAACCACCCCATCTGGCTTCTCTCGACCTGGAGGAGGAGCGGCTCAACACCAATTCTTCCTGAATGGCAGAACTCCTCACTCGAACTCTGAGTGAGAGCCCAGCCAACTTGCGGAGGAAACTCATTTCGTTTGCTTGTATCTGCAATCTCATTCTTTTGGTCACCACCCACAGCTAGTAACCATAGGTGTGGGTGGGAACGTAGATCAACTGGTAAATAGAGGGCTTTGCTTTTCAGATCAGCTCTTTCTTTACCACGACGGACCAATGCAGAGATTGGTCTTGTTTAAAAACCATCACATTGGCAAAAAAATTACTCCAAATCTTCTCAATTTATTATTTAATTGAGAATACTTAAGTGATCCCTGAAGAAAAATTTGAGTGATATCATAAAAAAGTTTGAACTTTTTACTCTTTAACTGTTGTAAAACAATGGAGTACAACTCAAAATCACATGCTGCACGTCAATTACTGTATCACAGACCCACAGAAAGCAGCCTGAGCTATTAAACCTTGATCCATGTTATATAGCGGTTGTTACACATGATGAGCAAGAACATCAAACTGTCTTTTTAAACCTTTCAAAACCACATTTGCTTTCTCCATGTTCTTTCATTTGACATTAATTAACCCATTCATATTTTTAATTATTACATGACAAACTCAAATAATATGTTGAGATGAAAATTTGATGATGTGTCATGATGGACCTGTCTCATTATTTTTCAGCTTTAACTTGTTTCTTTTCAGTGGAAATGATTATGGGTAATTAACGACAGAAGTTAGTCAAAAATAAATATTTCAGAAATATACACAAAGCAAAGATACATACTTTAGAACTTCTTCTTCTTCTCCTTCCAGCATTTCCCTTCAGGGGTCGCCACAGCAAGTCAGTTTCTTCCATCTAAACCTATTTGCTGCTGCATCCTCTTCGGTCACACCAACTATCTTCATGTCTTCCTTCACTGCATCCATGAACCTCCTCTTTGGTCTTCCTCTAGCCCTCTTTCCTGGTGGTTCCAAACCCAGCATCCTTCTGCCGATCTACTCGGTCTCTCTTCTCTGTACATGTCCAAACCATCTCAGTCTGGCCTCTCGGACTTTATCTCCAAAACCTCTAACATGTGCTGTTCCCCTGATGTATTCATTTCTGATCCTGCCCATCCTGGTCACTCCCAGAGAGATCCTCAGCATCTTCATCTCTGCTACCTCCATCTCTGCTTCCTGTCTTTTCCTCAGTGGCACTGTCTCTAGACCAAACAGTATGGCCAGTCTCACCACGGTTTTGTACACTTTTTCTTTCATTGTAGCTGAAACTCTTCTGTCACACATCACACCTGATACTTTTCTCCACCCATTCCAGCCTGCTTGAACACACTTCTTCACCTCTTTTCCACACTCTCCATAAAGATACATACATTAGAACTACACTATCAAAATGGATTTATGTAAAGCATAAGATCCGAATCGAGCAGTAGATATTATAATCATCTATGCATAAGAAACCACTTTTTATTTCTTTCTCTTTAACGTGGTCAAGAAAATGTTGTGATTTGGAACCCTTCAATTGTTGTTGTCATCCTTCTGTCTTTAGAGACAATGGAGGCTACACCTGGATGCTTACCTGTTTGTGCAGCATTGGCTGTGGCTGAATAAGCCAATGTTTCCGGGTCTCTGTGGCCTCACGCTGGATCTTTCTGTTCTCCTCAGCCAGCTTGAGGCCGATTATGACAATCGCATGCCACTTACAGTGGTCAGAGGTCACTTACTTGAGATCTGCTGCTTTGATGTTGCACGACTTCCAAACTCTCTTGCAGCCATCTTCGTACCGCGGGGCAGGTCATCCGGTCAGCTGCGTTCCTGTGGTGAGCTCCCCATAGAGGATGTCCATTATATCCTTTCAATTACATTCCTATAAACCACACATATAGACTGATGTGTGAAATTTGATTAGTAAATGTACCAAGATTTATTCCTACCTTTAAAACGTACACTTGGAAACACTTCTAATTTTCTGTTCACCAAAAATGAACTTTCAGAAAGTTCCAACCAAGATTTTGGGCTAAAAATATAGCTGACAGTTTTAGGTGCTGTCTTGCTGCATACCATTACATGCTGACAGTGCAAAAATAGTTCCATAAAGGAAGGGTTTTTTTTTTTTTTTTTTTGGCATTTCAGCTTCATGCAAAGTAAAAGAAAACTATTTTCAAGAACTCAGCTCATATGGACCAGCTAAAAATAATACATTCACTAAATGTCTTTGACCTATGGCATTAAATGAGATGAAATTAAGACTGGCATGTGACGACTCTTCCTTTAGAAATGCACTCAAAATTTTCTGTACCTCGTATTTCACCTTCAATTCACAACCGAGCTCTGAATATCATTCACAATCTGATGAAACAAGAAATATTTTGCGATAACAACTCAATTATTCACTGTATCCCCGAAGAGTGGATCTCAGTGGACTAACCAGTATGAAAAAGGTTAATACGTGAACATTTTTCACAAGTCGTGAAGGGTAGACTGAGATGGAAAAAATTGTAAAGCTAAAATAAATTTCACTGCACTGTGCAATGCCAGAAACCATTCAACTTGTTCAATTTAAAAGTCAACATTTGTGAGAACAGAGTGTTTTAAAACCTTTGCCCACAGACAACATCATTAATGTTAAATGACGTCTCCAGATTTTTTAAAGCAAATTGTGCTGATCACTTATCTTTTTATTCCAGCAACTTAATGCCAGACCACACTTTGCAAATGTTACAATATGGCTCTGTTGTAAAGCATCCAAATGTTCAAATAGCCAAATCAGCAACATTCAGGCTAATTTCAAACAACAATGTCTGACAAAGAATCAAAACTGCTGAGCAGATGAAAAAAGAAGTGCATAGTAGTTCATCAGCTCAGTTTTTTCATAGAAACTCTAGGTGTTGCCATACATGGTTACACTCTGATGCCTCCATATCAATTTCTGGAACATCATCAGCTTATTTCAGATTTTGATAATGGGACATATGTGTTACTAGCGTGTGCCAGTTAACTGGCACAACTCTGTGCAAGTGTGGATGCTGCAATCAATGCAATGCCAACTTTATATGTAAAAGTAAGAAACATTTGTGTTTTAATCCTTGGCCTCACCCTCCTGGAAACACTAATAGCTTCTAAAATGTTGGCATATTTGAAGCTTTGCCTTCCCCAGAGTAAGTTAAATTCAATGAACATCCCTAAGCTACAAAGTGCCACAAGGCTCAATTGTAGGACCCATTTTTTATGTTTTGGTTAAGGCTAATTTTGGGAGAAATTGTTTTTAAGAAAAATTACGTTTTACTCTTCCAATGACTTCAACTTTTTTCCAAATTTAAACATCCAGTGTGACAAGTCAGCAAAAAGTATAGTGGGAACGCTTGAGATTGAAAATATGATACCACTGCTGCTTTATCCAATATTAGATAAAGAATAAGGATATTTTAACAAGTATCACAGAGAAGCAATTATTTGTATTCTGAACGTTATTTTAGTTCAATTAGATAGTGATACACTTACTCTAAACAAATAAAGTTGTCTTGAGTAATGTTCTAATCCGGACTATATGCAACAGTCAGTTCTGTAAAGTATGATTAATTAGTAATATGTTAACCATAACAAATGTTTTCCATTTTATTGTCTTCCGCTTATCCAGGGCTGGGTCACGGGGGCAACAGCCTTAGACGGGAAACCCAGGCTTCTTTCACCCCGGCTGCATCTTCCAGTTCACCCTGGAAGATCCTGAGCTGTGAGACAGTCTCTGCTGTGGGCCTGGGGTCTGCATCTGGGTCTCCTCCCAGTGGTACGTGCCCAAAACATATTACCAGTGAGGCATTCAGGAGGCCTACCCAAGCCACCTTGCTGGCTTCTCTCATCACGGAGAAGCAACGGCTCTACTCCAAGCTCCTCCCAGACGGCAGAGGTTGGGCTAGTTATGGCAAAATAATTTGTGTTTGATGTCTAAAAATAATAAGTAGCTTTTTGCAAACGGAATCTTACAAAAATTTTTTTTTTTTTCAACCACTACCTTGGCCGTTCATCTAATTGTTTTCATCCTTTTTTTTTGCTTACTGCTTCGTTAGCAAAGGAAACAAGGTTGTATTCTTTTAATGGGATGTAATAAAGACAAATCAGATAGAGCTAAGGGAAAATTTTATTACATGCAAGCTTCTCTCTTTCTCCTTCCACTGCAATCATCAAACCTAACAAGTGAGACTTTTCTGGAAGCCAAACAGTGATGTTGCATCCAACTCCATTAGAAAATGGAGCTAATAATGTGATGAGGCAGATGATGCCACCCTCAGCTAAACTCTTCTACACAAGGGTACAATACAAATTTGATGTCTCTTTTTTTGGATGGCAGCACTTGACTTTACCTCAAAGCATTACCAATATCCAAATGTTTTGCAGCATTTTTAAGTGTTCAGCAATGTAAACTTGAGGAAAATAAATACTCTATTGGCTAAACATTGAGATGAATGCGCAACGAAGCATACTATTTGCAGTTTGCATGATGCAGAATTTATGCAGATTATATGCATATCAGATAGAAATGACTGTCTGAGGCCTAACAGGCTGTGTTATAAATGATTTCATTACTCTGCAAAAAGTGCCGACACCTAAAAAAATACTGCTGCTGTCAAATACGTTTTAATATATTTATCATAAGCAGCCACTACAACCTCTTTTTTTAGTGCTTGGTGGCCACCATTTTTCTGTTTTAATGAGCAGCTTGTGACAACAACGGTCAATTGCAACTCCAGGGTTAACATTTGTCCTCATTTTTAATGCTTCAAAAGGGAAAAAGAGGTGCTTTTATTTGACAATCAGGCTGATGAATGATGTGTCAGGTTCTCCATCGGTAACCTCGTGGATGGAAAATATTGCTGCTGTCTTGTTATGTCATTTGATCTATCACCATTGTCAGATGAAAAGCAGACAGCTGCAAAAACGCAGTGACAGGGTGGTTCCGTCCATCAAAGTACTAAATATGTCCACAACTGTTACAAACAGGATGCATATGTACAGTAGGTGATGCATAAATGAAAAAGGCAAACATTAGGAATCGTTAAAATCTGACTTTCCATCATAAAGTTCAGTTAAATGTAAAATTCTTGCAATGATAATTAAATATAATTAAAGCTGCATGCACACTGTCCTCTTTTTAACTTGCTCTTTATTTGCACAAAGAGTTGGGTTTGCATAGTGAGGAGTTAAAATTAAGATCAAACTTTGAAATTATAGGTTCATTTGACCCAAATTGATGTCTTGCAACAAACCGGTCACTTGTGAAGGGTGCATCCTGCTTCTTGCCAGGAAAGCCTTTGGTCTTTCACAACTCAGTGTCGGATCAAAGTGGTTTAGAGGATGAATAGATGAAAAGAAACAGAAGCTATCCTGCCTTTGCAGCAGATGTAGAGCTTCTATTTAAACAAAATAAAATGTAAATAGTTGCACTTTAGTGCAGGTTTTAATAGGGACAGCGTGGGGAGTTGCTCGTCAGCCAAGACCAGGCAGAAGAGAGTTCCATTCTCCCTTCCTTATTTGTCCATTCAGGGATACTGTTTTTTAGGTAGGTTCAGCTGCATCAATCTCTGTTATAAGCAAGCACAAATTGAAAATTGAATTGAGAAGTGGAAAAAACTTAACATGTAGTTTCTTCTATGTTTAAGAAATGTTTTCTTTTCTTTTGGTAATGAGACCAACAAAGCAGTCAAGTTTTTGATCAAACATAATAGAACATTGTCTTGAAAAAGAACATGTATCTAAAAGTGTAATAAGCTAATATGCTTTTCGGTTGTTTTGGGTTTGAAACTTCCTGTTGGGAAAATTAAGATTCAGAATCTCTTTTTCAAGATTGTCCTGGGCCCTAACATGCATGTTTTTTGAAGGGTGGAGGGAAACCAAAGACTCCAAAAAGGGTGGGTAGTCTACACTGCCGTTGAGTGCATAACAACAAATGACAGTGAGGACCGGTCGAACGACAGGGAAGCAACCCTTTTGACCACAAGGGGGAATTCCAACACACAGGAGCCGAGCTGAGGGTCAACAAGTATGCCCACTCCAACCCGGCACCTTCCACCAATGGCAACTTCAGAACAGAACAGGGTCCAGCCCCTGTCAAGAGACCTGGTTCCAGAGCCTGAGCTGTGCGTCGAGGCGAGTCCAACTATGTCTAGCCGGAACCGCTCGATCTCGTGCACCAGCTCGAGCTCCTTCCTTGGCAGAGAAGTGACATTCCACATCCCTAGAGCTAGCTTATGCAGCCGAGGATCTGACTGCCAGGGTCCCCGTCGTTGGCTGCCACCCATCTCCTCCTTTACCCGACCCCTATGGCCCCTTCTGCAGGCGATGCGTCCACTGGAAGGGTGGCCCAAGTCCCCTGTTTGGGCTGAGCCCAGCTAGGCCAGGCTGAGTAGAAGCCCGGCCACCAGGCGCTCGCTCTAGTGCCCCACCCTTAGGCCTGACTCCAAGGGGGGCCTCGTGTCCGGGCAATGTCAATTTGGCCATGCTTGATCTCTTCATAGGGGTTTTTGAGCCGCGCTTTGTCTGGCCCTTCACCTAGGATTTGTTTGCCTTGGGTGACCCTATCAGTGGCATTAAGCTCCGAACAACATAGGCTCCTAGGATCATTGGGGCATGCAAACTTCTCTACCATGATAAGGTGGCGGCTTAAGGAGTTTTTTTACATTTTGAATTATATACATGCATTTTCTAAACCAGCCAAACAATACAAAATTACATTTATAAGACACTCACATGTCCTTCCAACAGAATAATAAACATTTGTCTCTGCAAGTCAATACAGCTACACATATCAACCCAACTAAAGAGTTTTATAGGCTCGGATAGTGTTTAAATCTATGTGTGATTTATAAACAATCTTTTAGTTGTTCGACTTTTTATGAAGGCAGCCGAAGCTTGGTGATGAATGAACATGTTAGCAGAATAACAGCTTCATACTGGCAGTGTCTATTTGTTTTCATTGCGCCAACACTCTACCCAGTAAGACACACTGTCTCCTCACGGCTGTGATTTACTCCACCTGCCACGAAACTCTAACATTGTCCATGATTTAGTCACTCTATCGGCCATTTGTCAGGACTAACAAACACCTCTCATTTTTTATTCATCTAAAGCTCATTGGCAGACTAAAACAAAATCGCTCTTCTGGCTGTCATTATCTGGGGTCGATTTTCATGCCTACCTCTGTGTGTTTGACATTGCTAAAGCACATTGTTATTACAAAAGAGCCAGAACCTGTCTCTGTGTATTGCTGCACTGCCAGTGACCCAATAAAAGTCCTTGATTCACAAACACACTCAAATAATATTAACCTTCTGCCAGAGAGTTGTTCAATGGCTGCTGCTTTAATAAAAATCCACATTAGGTGCAAAGGAAAGTAAAAATGAGGAGTCCCGTTGAATTCCTGAGGGTGTGTATTAAAAAAATAGATGAGCATTCATTTCCATCAAGATGAAGCCCATCTACTGATTTCTTCAGATATAGAGCTGTACAGTAGACTATTCGTTTTGTCTTTTGAACCGCTCATTCTTTTCAGGGTTGCGGGGGTGCCGGTACCTGACCCGGCTGATTAAAGGCAACAGGCAGCGTACACCCCGAGCAGGTCGCCAGTCTGTTCCAGGGCCACACACATCCATCTACAATAAGTGGTTCAGACGACAATTGCATAATGAATGCAAAATTAATATATATTTTTTTGTTGATTAAATTAAAATTGGAGTCAGACTCAGACACACAAAATGTAAAAAAAATTGTGATAAATTTTATTTACACACTTCTTGCAATTTTAATATATTTTTAGCATTCATCTCTTTACTTTACTTATTTCTTGCACCCTCAGCTATTTTTATTCCATTTCTTTCTTACTAAGAAGCACAGCGTATGATAGAACCCTTGCCCGATGACAGATGGTCATTTCAGCTTCATCCAACTAACATTTCTTAACATAGCCGGCAGCATTATTCAGCCGGAGCTCCTGAACTCCTTTTGGCCTCTACATAATGGGATTTGCTTTCAAAAAGCAATCAAACACTGAAAGTTTTGCCAAAGAAATTTTAGCATTGAATTTTTTTTTCTGTCAAAGAAAAGTTAAATCACAATGAAAAGTTGCAAATAATCTAATTAATTAATTTTGTTTGATCTGCGCATAGATACAACCAAATCTTGAGGTTTGAAATATGTCAGCTGGATATAAAGCCAGTTAGAAAATTAAGAGAAAAAAAGCTTCTGTATTTGAGGGTGAGAGTTGGACCATCCAATTAAAAAAAAAAAAAAAACATTTAAAAATATATAGTCGAATACAAATAGTTCCACTGCATGGTGGCTGCACTCAGAGACAGGGTGAGGAGCTCTACCATCCAGGAGGACGAGCTCAGAGGAGAATCACTATTCCTCTGGGTCAAGAGAAGCCAGATGGGGTGGTTCAGGCGGTCAGGATACCTCCTGAGCGCCTCACTGGTGAAGTGTTTTAGGCACATCCCACCAGTAGGAGAGCAAGAGGCAGACCCCGGACCCACTAGAGATACTATGTCTCACAGCTGGCCGGGGAATGTCTAAAGATTCTCACGGGTGAGCTGAAGGACGCATCCAGGGCGAGATATGCCTGGGCTTACTGTCTGAGAGTGTAGCCCCCGTGACCTGGCCCGGGATAGGCGGGAAATGACAAAAAGGAATATTCGTATTGGGCAAATTAGCCTGTTAGGCCATCAGCTGGGACTGAACAGGCCAAACCATGGGTCACCAACTTTTTTAAACTGAGAACTACTTTATGGGTACTGAGTCATACAAACAGTGACTAGTTTGATATGTTCTCCTAAAATAACACAGTTTTTTAGTTTGGCTTTATTTATACATTATTATTGATTAATGAGACTCATCTTTGAGAAGAACCTGATCACATTAATGATTTCTCGCAATAATTAATAATACTGACAACAAAGTGGGAGACAGAAATCGATATTCAGCACGTTGTTAATCTCAGTAATTGTTCAATTTTCAGATGAACACTTACAACACCATATTTCAATGGAAAATGGACCCATTTCCATTATGTTGCACCAAGACGGTCAATTTTGTAATGTCAAAGAATAATCAACTTTTATATTTTTTAATAAATCTTGTCACATTTTGAATTAATGACCAAATCTGCACCATTTTAAAACAAATTTATAACTGCCCCATGTCATGAACACAATTTTAAATTGAAAACAATTCTAAAGTATTGTAAATCAACGTTGCCATGACACTGCCATCTTGCCACTGACAACATCGTCCCTTCTTTACACCTGCTGACATGCAGAGCTGATGTACCGCAACAGTAGACTAGCCATTCTTCACAAATTCTTCAGGTGGCCTCACAGACTGACAGACTTGATTCTTGAAAGGTTGTGATCAAAGTCAAAGACTTGTTCTTCATACAGTTGCAAAATCACTTTTGAGTCAGTGAATCAATTAACCCTTCAAACAAACATTCCTTTCTAAAATTGTTTTCACTTTTTATAGGTTTTAGTCTTGTGCTTCTTCTTCTTTCGGCATTTCCCTTCAGGGGTCACCACAGCAAGTCAGTTTCTTCCATTTAACCCTATCTGCTGCATCCTCTTCGGTCACTCCAACTATCTTCATGTCTTCCTTCACTGTATCCATGAACCTCCTGTTTGGTTTTCCTCAAGGCCTCTTGCCTGGTGGTTCCAAACCCAGCATCCTTCTGCCAATGTACTCTCTCTCCTCTGTACATGTCCAAACCATCTCAGTCTGGCCTCTCTGACTTCATCTCCAAAACCTCTAGCATGTGCTGTTCCCTTGATATACTCATTTCTAATCCTATCGATCCTGGTCCCTCCCAGAGAGATCCTCAGCATCTTCATCTCTGCTACTTCCATCTCTGTTTCTTGTCTTTTCCTAAGTGCTACTGTTTCTAGACCAAACAGCATGGCCGGTCTCACCACGGTTTAGTGAGAGAAACTCCTAAAACCTCTAAAACGTCTCACCACTTTCTGTAAGATTTAGTGCTGCTCTATAAATGGGTCCAAATCAATTAACATCCAAGCAAAAGATGGAAAATCGGTTTGAAACAAGTTCTGATTTTGAAGCTTCTTTCTGCTTCAAAAGTTAACCTATTACAATTTTTTGTAACACTGTGACCAATGAATTTCAAAACATCCTGTGATATTTGATCTTTATAAAGGTCAATTTGTCATCACAGTAGCACATAGAAATTCAATATGCAACAAAGTTTTTCATTTTAAAAAATTACATGCCGCTGAATTTAGTCCCATATGTTTTTTAATTGATTTTAAACACATGAGAGAACTTGTGCAAATGAGCCCTGACGTCTCTTCTTAGAAAAACACAATAGAAACAAAAACAAATGAAGACATTTAGCATCAGAGATGGAGGTGAATGGAAACAGAAAGGGAGCCTGATTCTTTCTTCTTGCTGTGTTTTTGCATGATTTGGTGCCATAGATAAGACACTCTGAATCAAAGGGCATCGTTATTTATGACTTCTTCCCAGTTTGGAATGAATAATGAGGAATAATGGATCATGTGTGTCCTCTGCAGTCCCAATTGTCCTCAGCTTCTCCTCAGCCAGTGTTTTAAATAGATTCTGTAGAAAATAGTTGCTGAGACAAACGGCTCTGACAAAGCTCGCCTAAAGTGGGTGAACATGTGACTTTGTACTTTTGTGTTTCAGTCTACTCCAATGTATCACCATGAACACGTGTAAATTCATCCGGTCCAGCGACTTCGCCATCATCTATAATTAAATTAGTAGAAATCAGACTGCCACTCACTGCTGTGCAGAATGACACTCTAATGACTGCGGGGCTATTTTAGGTTCCTGCTGATATAACAGGTACGTGCTTTCATCATTCATCTTGAGCATTTCATTATTCTTCTTCAGAAGCTTCCTCTTCGTTATTTGGCTTCCACCTGGCCCAGCGTTGTAATGATGGAGTATATTTTTAGTAGCATGGAAAATATCCTGCTTTTATTTTACAAAGTTGAAGAAAACAGTCATATTCATACATTTGAATTTTTTCGGCTTCTGCTTGTTTCTGATGTAAAAATTCTTACAGTCACACTGTCTGATTATAAATGACTTTGGAATTAATTTTATCAAAATTACATATACTGGATATATATATGTACTATATGTAATATATATCTATAAAATAGCCATTAGAAATTCAAACTTAGAGGATATCAAAACAGAGGTGGGATATACTGTAAGTTTTGAGAGAATGTGTTTACCAGTTCTGATCTTCATTATTCCAACATTTTCCAATAAAACATGGACATTTCAAAAAACACTTGTATTTTCTTTCTGGATACGGTCAGTATTTGAAGTTTGAAGGTGCTTCTGTTTGTCTTTGTCATCAAATCACTTAAAAAGACAACATAAAAGGTGTAAAAAAAAATTATAAATTTTGCAAAAAAAAGTAATAAAATGTAAACATTCTCTTTACTGAACTTTTCTGTGTTTTTGTGACAAGAATAATAAATCCAATAACTCCTGCTTTTTTATGGTTGAACTCATGATTGTAGCAGCATGTTAGTATCTTGTTTTTTAATAATAACCCAACTGGTTTTAAATCAAATGCATGACTTTCAGAAATTTTAGTGTTTTCACAGCAACAAAAACATATTTCTGTTATTTTATTTTTTTGCAAAACCTTTCCTTCACAGGTTAGGATACCTTCATCTTGCTGACAGTAATAATTTCTGGCAATGTTTGACATTTTGAAAATGAGAACAGATAAGAAACAGACTATGCAGCCAACAATTTCGTCATAACGTTCCTCACAACATCCTTCCAATGCCCATTTGTAGATTCAACACAACGGTTGTTGTGACCAACTGGCAACACCCAGCGGATGTCCAGACATAATTGTCACATATTTTTATTAACATTTACGTTGCCACAATGTTGCAACAGCGTCATATCTGACACGACCAGAATATGACCTGTCTGCAACATTGCGTATTGCATACAAATTCCTTTGCCTTTTGTAAGTATAATTTTAAACTTTAATTCTTAGCCTTGGGCACTTTCTTAGATCCTATCCACTATGTTTGTTAAATAATCAATTCTGTTAAATGGACTTGCAAAGATTGTTTTGATTATGAAAAAAAAATTTCAATCTTTCAAAAACAAAAATGCTTTTAACTAAGAAAAAAAATTACTAATAAGAAAACTTCTGAAGGTTTCATTTTCATTCTTCAGGGTTACCAAAAGAGGTAATTAAGTGATAGTAATCTTTTATGAATAAGATGAGAGTTGATAGAAACATCTCATAAGATTAATCTCATTTTGGAGATGACTATTTTTTAATGATACCATCTTTTTCTCTTCAAACTTCTTGAAAAACTACTTTTTTTCTGATACGTGCAAGAGTTTAGATTGCAACTTTCTTTTTTTTTGTTCTCTATCTCATCTGGAAAATTCCCACAATTTATCTGCAGATCTAAATGGCATCAGAACAAGACTTCCTGTCATCAACCAATCCAATCTGCTGTGAAGCATGAGATCAGCACCTGATTCAACTCTAGCTCAGCTTTTCTTTTCCTTTTACAATAAAAATAGGCAAATAAAATGTGTTTGTATCCTAAAGAGATTAACTGATACAAATGATGGGATGTGGATAATGATACCAGGACTTAAGGTCTAGTCAGGTTGAGGATGTGGATGGAGGATGACAAACGGTGAACAGCTGCCCGGCTGAAACGACACACAAATGTTGGTGCCACATCTCCCGGGCTTGGTGCAGAGTATTTTTGGCTCAGTGAAAATTGCCAACAGGATGTTGTAGTTGGAGAGCCGCAGTGTTTTTAGCAACGTGTTATTATGTCATGTGTCTGGAGCCAAATTATTCTCCATTAAGCTCAGCGGTCTGAGTAGGAAGTCTTGTATTAAAGCTGTTTATCTGCGATAAAAACCACTAATGCAGCAATAAACTGACCTATTTGTGAAAACTTCTTCATACGTTGCAGTGTTTTTGAACCACATCGATTAGCCAAGTCCATTAGAACTGATTCATTAGATCTCATCCTTACGGTAAAGCGGCACAATATTCAATACCAAATCACTATTCCGTTAATAACAACTGTTATAAGCTAATCATAAAAAGCTGCAATTTTCTCCTTTATCTGAGAACAGTTGGAGTCTGCAACTGATTAGTCAGGCTGTTCAGACCTGGTCAGAAAGCAAGCATGTCTATGCAGCTAGTAAACAGTGCCATGTGCTTTAGGAATCTAGTCATCACCAGAGTCTAGTCATCATCACTGGACAACGAAGAAAAAGTTTTGAGTCCTGAAAGGAGAAGGAAGGTCATTCCAATGGGAATTTAGAAGAAAAAGTTAATTGTAAGGACATACGTTGTTGCATTTCCACAGTGAGGTTGCTAAAAAAAAACAGACCAAACTGAGGATAGTTTCCTCATGAGCCTAGTCAAGCTGATCTCAGGTAAGAAGCAGGGTACACCTCAAATAGGTCACCAGTCTCTTGCGTGACTACACAACAACAGCGATCTACACACACTCATTCCTAGAAGCAATGAGTAGAGGCCAATCAACCTAATATGAACATGTGAACTTCACACAGAAAGACCTTAAAACGTTTTTATTTATGTCGTTATTTATGTCGTTTTGCAAAAATGTTCATTTTTCTCCTATGATTGTGTGCAATATTTTTACATACAGTAGATGGAAAAATGTACTTTCTTTTTTTTTTCTTTCTATCATCTTGCAACAATAGACCTACCTTAAAAGTTCATTATTTGCACCATAAATTAGAGTTTTTTGTTTTTTTTTTAAATTAACTATAAAATTTTACTACAGGGTTTCAATTATTCCGCAAAACAAGTATAATTAAAAATGTCATAATGATTATATTAACTTAGGACTAACTAATTCTGAAGTATCAATCAGCATTTTATATAGTTTAATAATTATAGTAACAGGACAGATTTTTTTCTTATGTTCCTCCTGGTTAACTTTTTTTTTTTTTTTGCTGGAAAACAATGCTTTAGTAAATAAAAATCAAATAATTGACAAGGCAATATCAAGTAGAAAAAATGGCAATTAGATCATTACTAGCATCGTACATTCCTACTTCATGGATCTGTCATCATAATCATTCTCGGAAATGAGAGATATCCATCCAACAGATCTAGCAGGAAACTCAGGATTACAACCCGTGGTGAAAGGAGCGTAAAAAGCACAACAGATAAGAGATTACAAGCTTCTTAGAAAAAGCTTTCCAACAAAAAATGATTTAAAAAAAAGGCAGAAAACCGTTGAATTGATTTGGATTGATGTCATTGATGTGAATGTGTTTTAGTAGTTTGTGTCTGAGAGCTGCATGTTTAAAAAACTCTTTCAGGATGGATTACTGTGAAGCAGCCAACATGATAAGAGGTGGTTATTTCTATTGGCACTCTATCACCCCCTACACAATAATAACAAATTGATCCAAAAGAAATTCTGATCTTTGCTTCTGGATAATTGTGTGATTTCTTCATTCCAGTTAACGTAATAGACATGTTTTGGACATCAGCCCGTTGGAGAGACATTGATTTTAGAGTTTCTTTTGTCAGTGGGAGAACACACTTTGCTGTGCTAGCCATCCTTTTTGACAGCCACTCAGCCAGAGTCATTGTTCAGCTTAAAAAAAAAGATTCTCTGAGTGCTTTATTTCATTTCTCTTTCTGCAGGGGAAATGTAGGTTTTTGGAGAAAAGGCTCTTCTATTTTGTCTTGTCTGGAAAAATTCGGGTCGGATAATGCTAAGAGTAAAAATGAACTGTGTTTAGTTTAATCTGATGCATAGGTGTGTATGCATTTCTGTACATTGTGAATCTGTTGATACCCCTTGTGAATGCACGTCCTTTGAAAAAAAAGGACATGTCTAATTACACTCATCAATCATTTTGCACCTTTCTAAATGTTTCTATCTCATTTCAGAAGAGGACCTTCACACCAACTAAAGAGGGAGTCAACCTGGAGCACTATGTTTAATGTCCGCTTTACTCAATATGTAGGCAGGAGAAAATGGATCAAAACTTCAATAAAAAGGAGTTATGACTTCCAACATGACCTCATTTAATCTCTAAGAGAGGTATTCGTGGTAGAGTTATCTCAACTGGGTCACTGTTGGATGTAAGCTGATGTAGAGGAGATGTGAGGCAAATTTATTGGTCCCTTTATGGGTCCCTACAAGAAAAACGATGGTGCTAGTGGTAAAAATGTATCAATTTAAATTACCCTAATGACAAGGGTGTCCAAATCCGGTCCTGGAGGGCCAGTGTCCCGAAGGTTTGCGATCCAGGTTGTTAGGTCAATGTGCCAAATGTACGAATATACGGAAGAACTTCAGGACAGCAGCCCTCCAGGAGTGGAGTTGGAAACCCCTAATGAAACAACGAGGCTGGTAATAAAATGCAAACATAAAGTTTGAAAATGTCCTTTAAGTGTTTTACAAAGCTTGGATGATATTATCAAGATGAAAACCAGAAACCCCCAGTAATGATCTATGATTGCTTCTAAAATGAGTCAAACTGTTGGCTTTAATACTTTTTATTCATCTCAATACAAATAAAAGTCATAAATAAAATAACACATGCTGCTTTAGGTGCACACTCAATGAGCCTTGCACGTTATTCATCATTTAAAAATACTTTGTACAACAACACAATTCCTACCCATGACTTTGGTTTATTCCGTTTGAACATCTGAACTTGTTAATGTTTCATTAGGCAGAATAATACATTGTGTTTAGTAATGGGTTCACATTATAATTACATTCTGCTACTTTTCTCTTCATTAATATTTGAATTAAAACTCTATTAACACTAAGTGGGTTAACAGTGACCTCTTGTGGCGATAAATCAAACTATCCAGTTCCACAGAAAAAAAAAAGACATACATTTTTTGTCTCATTTTTTTAAGTTTTTAGAATGAATATGGGAAACCATTGAATATTTATATTGTGCTCTAATTAAGCTCAATAGTCGGCTAAACGAATAGAAATCAAGAAAAGTAAACCGCAAAACTTTTAGTTGGAGTTTTATTTTCAATATCTTCAATTAGTTGAGCAAAAGTTTTGTGTAGCTCGTGTCTACTTGGGTGAGAAGTTCCTAAACAAAATCAGACTGACTAGTTAGTCAATTGTTAATTTTGTTTTTCTTAAAGGCTGGGTTAAAACTAGAAAAAATGAGGCTTGATTTTTTTTCAGTTTGATGCAAACTTTGGGATATTTTTGAGGTGTGATGTATGAGAATGATTTGCAGACGGAAACAAAGTAATTCAAATTAAAAATGTATTCTTAAGGCTTTCAGTTACAATTTTAAAATGATTTAATAGTTACAAAGTTACCATTATTTAAGAAAAAGTTCAAGGCACTAACAATAGATGTGCTGATCTCTGTAAGGTTTTTTTTGTTGTTGTTGATCTTTATCAAAAAATAAAAAGAAATCAAATCAGAGCCCATCACCGCCTTCACTCCATCTTCTTTCATCTCACAGAACAAACCCTGTTGATGACAAAGAAAGAAAATTAAGAGTCCTGCCCAATTTCTTGGGTATATTACAGACTAACATCGGACTTTGAGACAGACACTCATAAAGAAAGTTTAATTGGAGCACAAAGTACAATAAAACAAACAATAAAATAAACGGTCAAACTGTAGGTCAGATTTGTAGCAGAGATCACTTCCACCGCAGAGCCATGCTGTGGCTGAAGGTGGAATGGGTATCATCACTGCTCTGTTCTGATCTGCCTCCTCAGTATGCAGACAAACCCAGTACGGAGAACTGGGCCGTACGGACTTAAGAGGAGGGGTGCACAAACAAACAATTTAATACAAAAAAGAATGAGACAAACAAAAAATCAGTACAAATAATTACGAGTATGTCAGTTAAATACAGATGTTATTACATGTTCTTAAGCATATGAGGTAGTACATGTAATCCCTCATTCGTTCAAGAGGGATTCATCGTAGAAAGGGTTTCAAAGTTGTCTTCTGGACGGTGGATTTGATGATCGAGACGTTTCAACTTCCATCTGGAAAGTATGTTCATTTTATCAGATTGAAAAGGATTTTCGGATGTAGGTCGAAAAGTCTCAATTTCTCAAATGCACTATTTAGAAGACAACTTTGAAAGCCTTTCCTACAATATGAGAAAGGTTAACTATTCCAGTCTTTAAAATATTTCATCTTCTGGAAAATATGCTTTAAACTAAATTTTTCTTTCAGTACTCAAAATTCTTTTATCTATTTTTTTCTCTAAAAGAAAAAAAGATAAACTAGCCCTTACTCTTTAGGGATGATCGCAGGCACAAGAAAGGATTACAAAAGTACAGTCCATTCACTATTTCACCAATAAATAAATTCTATCTAACCTAACATAATTAATCAACATACTTTCATTCATATAAAATATAATCTGCAAATTATTAAATTAATTTGCCAAATCTGAAAAAAAAAAATTAAAACATGTTTGGTGATTATTTACAGCATTTATTTTAATATGATTATCTCATTCATATAATAATTCTGCATAAGAATAAATGTTATCTTTTATTAAATATAAAAACACCACAAGGTATTTTAACATTAGAATCTTTTTCTTCATATGATTTTATCAGTAAATAAAAACCAGTAGATTTTATAATTTGTTGGCTGATTATTCGCAACAACTGTGAGTATTTATTTTAAACTAAGCAAAACTAACAGCTATAGATCAAAACATACACGACATTACAAAATCAAAAGTTGTAATTAGATTTTTAATTAATTGATTGCATTTCAGTGTCCGTTATAAATGATTACCTACTGTATTCGAACTTCTGATGTAAATGCATAAAAAAGAACTGGATGAAATAGTGACAAACAACGACTGGATACCAGATCCAGATAGTAGTTTAGATCATAATTTAAAAAAAATAAAAATAAAAAAAACATCGTTGTGATGTTAAAATACGATGTGCTGCATCCAAAGGACAAGGATGTAAACATCTAAAAACCTGGAGTCCAGACAGATTACTGTTAATATCATGGATCGGGTTGCCAAGTTTGGACAGTGGAGAATACCATATAAAACGAAAAAAATAAAATAATATTTTATTTTATTTTTTATGTAAATACATTGTTTTACAAATCTAAATAAAAATATTTTGTAATATGTAATGCTCATGCAAATCCACCATGCAGAATAAAAATTTAATAATCAATGATCGTCCTCATTTGCTATAAGAAAACGTGGCACCAGCAGGTTGTCATTTTGTATAAATGCGTGTTTTCAACAGATCTGGCAGTTTACGTAAAATCTGACGTCAGACGTAAGCTCAAAATCATGGCGGATGAAGTTGAGCAGGTTGTATGAACACGATCCAATTGTACCTGTTTATTTTAATACAGAGATAATTTACTTAACTTTTTAAAGCAATTATTGAAGCATCTACATGTGTATTTGATTAATTGTGATACCAAGGCTTTTTCTTGTTGCCAGTTGTGCTCTTGATCGATGCAGGCCTTCAAAAATGCACCGATCGGTTTAGCCTGGTTAGCTTCCAATGCTAACTAAACATCACGCTAAACGTGTTTAATAATACCAGAAATAAAAATTATTTTTTTTAAAAAATAAAGGAAATTTCTTAATTTACAATAATACCTCATTATTATATGCCTGCATGTTTTCTAAATAACCGATCGCGTAATTTAAAATGATTTTTATACTTCTACTGTAATATGTTTTTACAGTAATTATGTAAGTAATTGCACTGAGCAATATCTGTCAAAATTATAATCAAAGCAATCAAATAAGTTAAGAGACTGAAAATATTTTTTATAAATATTTAAAATAGAAATCAGGCACATTGTGAATCCTAAATGCTGTTTTGATTTCTTATTTTTAATGAAAACCTGTCTTTTTTTTCTTTCTTTTTTTTTTTTTTTTTAGCCACCTAGTACCAACACAGTAGAGGAACCCCTCGATTTGATCAGACTTAGTCTGGATGAGAGGATCTATGTGAAGATGAGGAATGACAGGGAACTCAGAGGACGTCTACATGTAAGCTGGATATCTGTATTTCATGGCTCTCCAAACAAGGGATTGATGTGGTGTTTGTTTTTGTCTTACTGACCTGTATGTTTTTTCCAGGCCTATGATCAGCATCTTAACATGATCCTGGGTGATGTGGAGGAAACTGTGACGACAGTGGAGATTGATGAGGAGACGTATGAAGAGCTCTACAAGGTACATTGTGATTACTTGCATAATTTTTATTCGACAACGGTTTTTGTGCAGTAATAAAATTTTCTTTTAAATTGATCTTTATATTTCTGAAAACATCGCATCTTTTTTTAAAATTCCCGTTCCGTCTTCTGCTTATCACTAGCCGGGTCGCTGGGACAACTGCCTCAGACGAAACCGTCTCTCACCCCAATTTGTATCCTCCAGCTTGTAGTATCCTGAGGCGATCCCCTGCCATCTGTGAGACATAGTCTCTTCAGCAGGTGCGGGTTCTTCCTCTGGGACGTGTCCAAAACACCTCACCAGCGAGGCACTTGGGAGGCATCCTAACCAGATGCCTGAACCACCCGATTTGGCTTCTCTCGAACCGGAGGAGCAACGGGTCAACTCCAAGCTCCTCACAGTTGGCAGAGCTCCTCACTCTATTTTTGAGTGATAGCCCAGCCACCCTGCAGAGGAAGCTCATTTCGGACTCTTGTATCCATGATATCGTTCTTTCAATAACCATACACAGCTGGTGACCATAGGTGATGGTAGAAACGTAGATCGACTGGTAAATCAAGAGCTTTGTTTTACAGCTCAGCTCTTTGTTCACCATGACAGACTGATGCAGCCCTTCATTTCACAACTAAGTTTCACTCTAATTTTTCTTCTTTTTTTTTATTTTTTTTTTTTTTATAATTAGATACTTGGTTTTATTGTGTTGGCGTGGGGAAAAAAAACTGAAAAATAGTGACAGAAGAGAAGTAAAATGGTTCAAAATATTTTTTTTTGTTGTGTGATTCAGTGAATTTATTTTTCTGATCAACAGTTTTTAATCTGTTGAAAAGTTAATTTTGTTAAATTTGAAGGTTTGTAATTTTACAAAGCGCCCAATCGTCACATTTTCCTGGATGAGCTGCATTTTTGTGGCTGTTACTGTTATAAAAGTTGATTAATCTATCATCGGAACAGTTCCGTGGTCAGGTTGAGATTCCTGGTAAAACTTTTCCATGTGAACAATGTGTCTCTTGTGATCCTGTAAGTCAAAGGTTGTCGTTGTGTGTTTGTTAGTTATATGATCCTAAATAAAATATGAATGAGTGCTTAGTAAAATCTCTTGGGATCATCTTTCATTGTCATCTTTTAAACCCATCCCTATCGGTGCAGCCGTTCTCTGACACTTTGTTTCAACCTTATACCTCTGCACGTCATATGATTTCAATGCGACAGTAAAATTGAAGGTGAGGTAGACTGAGGAGACCATATAACAAATAATATCAATCTGGAATGAAGGTGGAAGGCTGATTTAATACAGTGAATATTTACAGAGGACTATTATGGGATGGAGCGTATCTAATCATTTACTGTGCACCGTTGAGAAAAGTCTATAAAGGCAAAAATAGTTATTGACTTTGATAAGCAACTGAATTATGGGTAGTCCCACCGATGGTGTTATTACCAGAGCAACGAGTAAATAATAATATAAGAAATAGTTAAAGATTGACGTTGCAGACCATAAATTGGATTACATTGGATCAGTTTTTTGGATACTTTATAAACCTCGTCTTTAGCAAATAGCTCTTGGTCGAACATAAATCGATAGCTCAGGTTACCGAGATGTGAGATCTTGTCAAGATCTGCGACCGATTGTGAGATTAGATTTATAGGTTAAACTGTCAAGATGTGCAACCCTCTATAAAGCAATACATCCTAATGAACGGAGGGAATTTTTTTTTTAAACTGTATTCCACTTAAGAAATGCCAGTTAAACCTATAGATTCTAATCGCACATCTCGCGGTGGGTCACAGAGCTTTACAAGACCTCACTTTTCGGAAGTCTGATCTGTCGAGATCTGCTTGTTGGGGCCGCAGATCTTGACTCAGGACATCGGCACATCACACTGAAGATCTGTGCTGATGGATGAATAATGGGGTAAAAAAAAAAAAGCCACCATCAGCTTTCTGCAATACTGTGAACAATATCAGGAAAGCTTGAAAACCAGAAGGTTCATTATTAATGTTGATTCCCTGAACACTGCTGCCTCCACAGTTTCAAAACACAAGATCAGTCTCAATTCAGAAGTCAGAAATGATTATTTTCGTTTGGGTTAAACCTCATCCTGACCTCTGAACTTATATTTAAATTCACCTTAGTGAGGGAAAAAAAAAGACACTGTTTAGTGGGCAGAGCAATCAGTGAGGATGAAGCCAGTGCAAAGAAAATTAAAGTGAATATCCAAGTGAAGATTTAACTACTTAGAAATTGTTTTCAACGGCACCAGTTATTAAAATTTCTCTGTTAATTCTTTAGTGGGCACATGTTTTTCTCCTTTTTTACTCTGAACGGGCACACATGCTTTCGAACTAACAAGAAACCGGAAGTGAAAGTTGTTCACTTCTTAAATGATCTCCTTTTCTATGTTAGTTACCTACGCATCCTTTCGCCTGACAACTATCGGGGCTGCTTTCGACCGCTAAACCGACGTTCTGAAGGTCTTCAATCCGTTCTTGCATCTACACACATGATCCAGTTTGAGTCAATGAGCCAAACTTTATTGACTACTGATTTCACTTTGTGCATCAGCTGTATTGAACCAGGAACATGTGGCAAACCTTCAGGACCCCGGCCCTTCAGGACTGGAGTTGGACACTCCTGGTGTAGTGTTTAAACTAAAGATGTGTTAGAGGAGTGAAAGAGGCTGTTTGGTTATCTCAGCAAAGAATGTTGAGGCTTTTTGGAACAACAGTCATTCAATTACTAACATTTTCTCAGCTCAGCACTAATCCGTTCTTAAGAATAGTGGTATAATAAATGTTCCTTATCTGTGTTCTTTCAGTCCACCAAGAGGAACATCCCAATGCTGTTTGTCCGGGGAGACGGTGTTGTCCTCGTGGCTCCACCGCTCAGAGTCGGCTAAACGAAGCAGCGTCAAGATCCATTGAAATCTGAAACATCTAAAACAGGAGGGATTCTACTTCTATAGATCAGCTTCTAATCATGGAGTTTTCTACCTTTTGTTGAGTTATAGCGACGTCTACAAATGTATAGTTTTATTTTTTATTGGTGTGGCATAGGTAAAAACCAATTTCCTTTAGATTTAAACTGACTGTGTGCAGCACGTCTTTTGTTTAGAACAATTATGAATGGAAGTGAAATTTTATGTTTCGGTCAGTCAATAATTTTTCTGTTTTTTTTTTTTTTTTTTTTTTTCTCATTGTTTCCAAAATTTGATGAGTGTGTTTAGTTAAAAAAATAAAAAGCGCAAAAAAATCAACCTAAAAGTAGAAGAGATATCACTCCCTAAGTTTCCCAACTGTGTTGCTTTGCAGAGAAATGTGATCCTTGACTTTTGGAAAGTTTTTTTTTTTCTTTATTTTTGCGTATGATTGTCATGTAAATGTTTTGGTTTTTTTAAAAAAAGAATTATTAAGAGGGTATTTGGACTACATGCTCAAATTTGTAAAAAAAAAAAAAAAAAAAGTTTTTGTTTAATAAAAACGAAAATAAAGAAATGTCTTTGATGTGTTTGCATTAAATTAAGAGAAAATAACATTTTTGTTTCTAATTAGTTAATACGCACGTTACCTTTAACTGTTACTTGTAACTTGTTAATCTCCACTTTTTTTTCAAATTAATAATTAATGAGAACAAGTAATTATCGAACGGTTTTTATATTAAATCTAAGGGAGTTTAATCCACTAGGTGGTGCTACCAATCTATTAAATAACTTTCTGGAAATAGTAACCAACTGAGTGGTTTGCTATCTATAGGCTGATGTTCATTCATCTTTCTATTCAACGGTTTATCCCTAGCACAGTTGCCAGGGCTGCTGGAGCATATCCTGACTGATTATAGGTGAGAGGCAGGGTACACCCTGAACAAATCACCAGTCTGTCACGGGCAAACGCACACAACCATCCACGCACGCATTCTCTGCAGCCAGTCAACCTAACATGCATGGTTTTGGAAGGTAGGTGCAAATCAGAGTATCTGGAGAAAACCCACGCATACACGGAGAACACGCAAACTCCACACAGAAAGGCAAGTGTTTTAAGCCTCACCCCCACTCCGGGACTCTAACCCCAACTTGCTGACCACAGGCTGAAGCAAAAATTAATAATCTTTCATTTTAGATTTTGCACATCACCTGCTTTTTTTTTCTGAATTTCATTAGTTGCTTCAGGAACAAGTCCATGAGGATCAAACTTTTTAAAGAGTTTAGGCCCCAAATCCCAAAATGTATTCACCTGATCATCAATGTTTCAAAAGAAATCTGCAAGTCTATTGCACTAAGAGGTTTTTTTTTTTCTAAGTAAATTTGTTGTTGGTTGTAAATATTCACCTCCGGTATTAAACATTAGAGATAATTTTGTGGTCAGCAACAGTAGATTCGTATCAGAAGAGGAAGAAAGCCAGAATGTTCTATTTAATAATGAAATGGCAATAAAAAAAAATTTGTTACGTGTCTACAAATTATCATTTGACAGTTTTTTTACATGAAGTCCTCATTCTTTGCATTACATGGAAAAGTAATTTTAGAATTCCAGTGATTATGTTTCCTCCCCTGCTTCTTTATCTTCTCTAAAAGGTCACTTTCTGATTGAGTTCAAGATGAAGATAGACATAGGCCAATAAGAACAAAGTTGTGCACGGCTGGTAACAGGAACATGATTTAATCACTGCTAATCTTGAGGAAAAAAACTGCTCATGAAGCTTTTGTAGTGTTTAATATTGTTTCTATTTGAAGCACACCTGCATGATCTGTACTTTGATTATGTAACGGTTTGGCTTAACGCTCACCTTTCTTTCTGAGAATAAGATTAGAAGATTAGTTTGAAGATTAAATGCTACACTCCCAAATCCAGCGAGCTGGAAACAAGCAAACAGGTTGCATGGTGTTATGGGGGTGCTATTCAACAGGTGTACCGTTACCCTGAAAGACCCCGTAAGACTGCACCCCACTATATCTGATTCCAAAGGAATCATTTCACAACAGATCTTTGTATCAACCTGATGAAACCAAAACTGGAGGAGGTGTCATCCGTCATCACTCAGGAAACGTGCAGAGAGAGAAACAGAGCAAATACCTGAAGCTCTAAACTGATCTAAAATTTCTAAAAAGAACACAGTGGTTAGCACAGTGGCCTCACTGGAAGAAGGTCCTGACACTGACCTTTCCGTGTAGAGTTTGCATGTTCTCACCGTGTACGCGTGGGGTTTCTCACACCCTCCAAAAATATGGAAATTAGGTTGATTGGTGGCTACAAAATTGCCCCTAGGAATATGTGTGTGTAGCCCTGCAACAGACTAGCAACCTGATTCAGGGTGTACCCAACCTCCAGCCTGAAATACTGTTTGGTCCAGAGACAGTGATACTGAGGAAAAGACAGTAAACAGAGATCGAGGTAGCTGAGATGAAGATGCTGAGGATCTCTCGGGGAGTGACCAGAATGGACAGGATTAGAAATGAGTACATCAGGGGAACAGCACATGTTAGAGGTTTTGGGGATAAAGTCAGAGAGGCCAGGCTGAGATGGTTTGGACATGTGCAGAGGAGAGAGGGAGAGTACATCGGAAGAAGAATGCTGGGTATGGAACCACCAGGAAAGAGGTCTAGAGAAAGACCAAAGAGGAGGTTCATGGATACAGATTTTTACTCATTTGATAACATTTATTTTTGTGTTTTTACTATAAACGCTGTAAATAAATCTGTAATAAATGTGATGGATAAAAGGTCAGTGATCATATGAGCCATCAATAATCTGAAATAAAAGGAATGATTCTGCATTAGAAAAACAGGACAAATCTGTATGAAATAATTCACTACTTCGTAAAAGGAAAAAAAAAAAAATTCTGTCATCAGACTCACACGTTTGTCAGAAATAACTAGTTGAAAGAGGAGAATAAGGAGTAGCTGGCACACAACTTATGAAAACAGCCTTTTCCCTCCAGTTTGTTTCCAGAACGGCACATGCTGTCGATGTTGTCATGATGCAACGTTCGTCCTGACTCAGAAACGGTCAGGAGAAGCACTGGATCAGGAAGAACCTAGCAGACACATCCTGTTCACTGCTCTGGGACTTCAGGTTCCTGACTTATTGTGTTTTGTGATTCATGTTAAGAAGCTGACCTTTTGTCCTCTAAGAGTGTGTACACCAGGGATTCCCCCCCATTGGGCTGCCTCTTCTCACCAGGTCATCATCACCTTTAGGTTGGTTGATTATGTAAACGTTGTCTTGCTTTCACTTTTTAAAACAAACCGTATATCAGCTTGAACAGATTGACAGTGATAAATGTTCACTTTACAGGGTCCCAACAGAAGCTCTGTGAGGTGGATCTTTAAGGTGGAAGTATCATTTTGTGAATTTCTAATAAGCTTGGATTAAGCCTGCATTTTCTCCTGCAGTGTTGCAGCTGCAAACATGTAAAAAAGACAAGTAAAAAACTGCAATGAACAATTCAGCTGATGCTTTCTTATAAACACTCTCGAGCCAAAATATTGCATAAATTAAACATTTTGTCTTCTGAAACTCTTCTCATCCTTTCCAAGGGTTACGGGTGGTGCCTGAGCCTATCCCGGCTGATTAAAGGCGAGAGGCAGGGCACACCCTGAACAGGTCGCCAGCCTGTTGCGGGGCCACATACACACAACCTGTCATGATCCCCTCACTTGCCACCAGAGGGAGCCCTGGACCTTCCCTCATCACCCTGATTGAGACATCTGAGGGTGATTATTCTGATGCCACCCACCTGTGGACCCTGCTGCCTATTTAAGGGCTATCACCCCAGACTTTCTTGTTGGGTCATACCATCCATTCCAACCAGGTCTCCCTGCTTGCCTGATAATGAAACACATTCTAAACAATAACCTCTTGCCATGCCACTGAAACTTTGTTTTTCTTTCACAGCAATATTAGACTACCATTCTCAAATAAACTGTGTTTTCTGACCTGCAATTGGGTCTTCCTCCTTTCACCTGCACACCGCTTCATGACACAACACACAGACACACACTCACTCATACCCAGGGATAATTTTACAGCGCCCAATCAACGTAACATGCATGTAGTTTGAGGAAACTGGAATACTCGGAGGAAACCCACGCATACCTGTGGAAAACATGCAAACTCCACGCAGAAAGGTCAGTATTTCAAGCCTCAAACCCACAACTAACTTGCTGTGAATCAACTATCCTGATCACTTTACAGTACAACCGTGCTGCCTGCATAAATAAATGGCTAAATATAAAACAGTGCATATGAATTTTTATAATTTGTTGGAAAATGAACCCGTATTAATATGCAGATATAATGACATCACCAATAATTAGAAAAAAATTAGACTATTGAGAAAATGAGTCACAGAATACTTATTGTTTCAGAATTAAATGTACAAGAAGAACTTAATCTAATTAAATATACCAAACCTTGTTTTTGTAATTTTGAAAAATTGCAATAACAAATTGAAAATGTATATGCTAAGGATATGGAGATAAAGTCAGAGAGGCCAGACTGAGATGGTTTGGAAATGTGCAGAGGAGAGAGAGTACACAGGCAAAGAATGCTGGGTTAGGAACCACTGGGTAAGAGGACTAGATGAAGACCAAAAAGGAGGTTTATGGATACAGTGAACGAAGACATGAAGATTGTTGGAAGGGGAAGGATGGCTCGGTGGGTAGGGCGACCGTCCCGTAACCGGAAGGTCACTGGTTCGATCCCCTGTCCAGAGTGCATACCGAGGTTTCCTTGAGCAAGACGCCGAACCCCCAGTTGCTTCTGAGGATAGCTACCTCGCTGGTAGCTCCCATCATCAGGAATGAATGTGTGTATGTGTGTATGAAGTGAATCAATAATGCATATGTAAAGCGTCTTTGAGTATCCAGAAAAGCGCTGTGTAAGTCCAATGCATTATTATTATCATTATTAGTTGGCGTGACAGAAGAAGATGCAGCAGATAGGGTTGTATGAAAGAACTGACTTGCTGTAGCGACCCCTGAATGGAAATGCCGAAAGAAGAAGACATGCTAAATATATGGAGAAAATTTTTGGTTTATACATCCATCATATTTATATCACATTTTGAGTTATAATGATTTTTTACTTTTAGATTTGTCATAACTATACAAACTACTACTTAAATATTATAATTATATACAGTTTCATTATTGAAAAGAAACTTGTGTTCTCATTTATTGAAGAAGTTAGTATAGTGATGCCGATACTGATCCCATAGATTACATGGCCATAACAAAATAGCCAGATGTTGAGAGAGAATATGTCATAATTTAGTATCACTCTCTTTGGACAAAAAGTTATTTTAAACATTCATTCTGATGATCATAAGAAAAAAAACTGAACAAAGATTATATTAATCTTAGAGACATCTTGTCTCTATTTTATACATAATCCTCTTTCCATGAGTTAGGAGTCAGATTCCTCTGTTTTGCTTAATTTTATTGCTCACTTCTAAATGATGTTTTGCTCTCAGAAGAGCTCCAGTAGTTTGTCATTGTTCCTGCTTCAGACGTTTTCGCTTTTAAACTAAAAGTTTGTTCTTGCTTCTGTGAAATATGTAGATAAAATCTTTATGCACTAAGATTGAGACGAGATTGTTGTTGAGTAAGTTTTTCCAAGTGGAAAAGTACAGTTTTCTGTCACAGTGTATTACGAAACTAATCAATTAGCTTGGCGAATTAGACTTTTTTTTTTTTTAAAACATCTGGATGAGGTCACATTCCCAAATGTTCAGCTGTTGGATACATCATTTGTTTGCAGCTGGTCCTGGTTTTTTATTAAACCAATGAGAAAGTTGCCAAAGAATGAAATGATTTATATTTATTTTTTAGACATTTTTTCTTTGACTTATGGGCACTGTTGTATTACATTTGTTGGTCACCGTAGAGAAAACATCTACTAGATGATTCGTTGTATATAAGGAGAAGATGACCTGTGAGTTACAGGTGACCGCCATAAAACAGACACATAATAGGCTGTCGGAGTCTTCGTATGACAAACTCTTAAGTTTCAATCAATGATGGTACGTAATAATTCACATGTTCATTCAGTGGGAGATTAATTTCAATTTAGGTTTGGTGGTGACCAAAAGAACAATATCACAGATACTAGCAGTTGAAATGAGCTTCTTCCGCAGGGTGGCTGGTCTCTCACTCAGAGATAGGGTGAGGAACTCTGTCAACTGGGAAGAGCTTGGAGTAGAGCTGTTGCTACTTCGGGTTGAGAGAAGCCAGAGGGGGTGGTTCAAGGATCTGGTTATGATGCCTCCAGAACACCTCGCTGATGAGGTGTTTCAGGCAGCTCCCACCAGGAGGAGACCAAGGGGCAGACCCCGAACCTGTTGGAGAGAATATATCTCACAGCTGGGCGGGGAACGGGTTGGGATCCTCTCAAGTGAGCTGGAGGATGCAACCGGGGTGAGAGAAGCCCGTGCTTTCCGTCTGAGGCTGTTGCCCCTGCGACCCGGCCCCGGGATAAGCGGAGGACAATGGAACAGAACAAAATATGTTACCTCATGATAAGGACTTAAAAAGGCCCTCAATGTGGGTTTTTCATGTGTTAAGAGACACACACAGTAAATGTACATCCAATACACACAACAGCAGCCATTATAATCAGCATGTACTCTAATCACAAATCTTAAGCAACTCAGTACTTTGAAGCCATAGTTCAATGTATCTTTTAATAGAAAGCACACACACACACACACACACACAGACACAGCATCTCGCCTCCCACAGAGGTGACAGAAATACCACCGACCTCCTACCGTCTACAGCCTATTTTTGTATTTAACACTAAGCAGTTTTTTTTTTTATTTTAAAAGCCAGCGTGAAGTGTCGAACTTCATACCCTGATGTCAGAGCTTTCTGATCCTGCTGCCAGATGTTACTAAGAACAGATGTTTGAAGTGTTGAAAGTTATTGTGGTTAAGATGCAAACTGCCTTAAAGCTTATCTATGATCTATTTCTGCAGCGTACCATGACTCTGAGATTCTAACTATAGCTCAAATGTTTTACTTCTCACTTTTAAGGCAGCTGCAATGTGTTGAATTATTTCCTCATTTTATTCCAAAAAACACAGATGCAAGTTTTACTGAGAGCCAAGAAATTAAGTGTTTTGAATCACAAACTGTGGACATTTGAAGATTTTTTTTTTAACGGTTGTTTTACCTGTTTTTCTAAATGTAGAAAATGTGGTTTGACCACAGAGGGCAACACTAACAGGCTCCTCGTAAAAAATGTATTCCTTTCTTGTCCCTCCGAGTTAGTCTATATGTTAGATGAGTTAAATTATGTGAAAGTCATGTGTGCCGTTCCCATCCGTTATGTAACATTAAGTCACGGCTGCTCAGCAGAACACACACGTGCTCACAGTGCCAAATCCCTACTATCCTCTTTCCATTTGACTTTATTTTTCACATTACAGACAGACTACTTATGATGTGAATGTGTTGACTAATGTGTGTAACGTATGTATCTGCCATCTGTTTCTACTGGCAAGTTGTAAAGGAAAAATTCCTGCGCTTATGCAGCAAACATGTGCACACTGATGCATGTAACTGGATCTGAGAGTTGTGTTTCTTTCTAAATGCAACTCTGATGCATCATAACTCTGCTTGGGGATTTGTGATTTGAAAATAGAGGGTTTTTTGAGTTTTGTTCCTGTAACATTATATAATCTGGGCAAAAAAACAAACGTTAAAGCTTATAATATCAGTCAGGAGATTTATGCTCACTCAGCTTTGGGATATTTTGACTTTGGGATTTCGGACACTGCTTTGCTTGTGGTATTTGTCCACCTGCTTTGATTTGAACTTAAGTAAGCTTTCATTCCTATTCCATATAATTCAGTACAACAGCGGTCCACGCCTTGAAGCCACAACAGCTTCATCGCTTCTGGGAAGCCTGTCGACATGGTTCAGAAATGCGTTTTTGATTGCTTACCCCCAAACTGTATTTATATAGTCACACACTCGTAAAAAAAGCTTCAAATTTGTCTTCCGGAAATGGTATTTGACAATTGTGACTCTTTGACTTGCATCCAGAAATAATTTTCAATCTTATAGAATGAAACTGAGAACATATATTTCGATGGATGGATGGATCACTCCTGGATGAACGTGGACAAAGTCAAACAATAATAGAAGACTGATTCAGAATCCCCAGAGTGATTCATCACAATGATGTTTTCATTGTATTGACGTCAAAACTTAGTACTGTCCATGTTTTTATGTTGTTTGCATTGTGCACTGATGTACAGTCAGACTGGAGGAGAAAAGAAGCTTTTTGTTGGTACAACCAAATCAGTAAAATAGAATTGTCTAAAATGTATCAAAATGCTGAGGCGCTCAGCGTTCATTTAACTTGAACTAGAAGAACAAATCCATCTCACACTCTCTTCTTGATCCGACTTCACACGTCACATATGGAACGTGTAGGAATGAGGACATTTCACCATTAGATTTGTTGCCTTAATGCTATTCTCTGACAGTTCCACTTTGTAATTCACTGAGCTTCTGAGAGCAACTCGTTTTCTTGTAAATAATTTTTATAACAATCAGGTTGCCTGTGGGTTTAATTTGATACTCGTGTGGCTCTGGAAGTTTTGGGATTACCTGACTCCCAGTCGTTTGATATGTGAACAATCCACCATGTGTCACTTGTGCAGATTTTGGACGAATCTGGAAAATTTTTTCACTGCCCCTTATCACTAAATTGCTGATTATGCATTTTATTCAAGCATACTTGATTCATAAAGTCCACAAGGTCTTTTATATCTGCCAATGTGAATGATTATTTAGTGTTCAAACAAGTCTTTATTTGTACAGAAACAATCATTTGTAAAATACTGATTTTGTTTCAGATTACTGTTTAGGCTAAAACAAATGGGTGCTGTTGTGACACTGAGAAGCCAAAACGTCTCAGATATGCCAGACATGTGTGTATTTGACTCATCATTGATCAACAAAAGCGCCTCCATGAAAAGCAAAAACTTCAAGTTTTCTGGTTGAGCGTCTGTGAGTTAAAAATACAGTAGATCCAGTAAGTATTTATCACGTCTCACATTTCCTACATTTTATGTCACAGCTTTTTCTCAAAATGAATTAAATACATTTATGTCCCGAAAACCCCCAAAAAGGACAGTGTTGAAAAAAGTTTTTGTTTTTTTAAATGGTGCAAATGTGTTGGTTACCTTCTCCTCCAATCATTCAGCTTAGATGATCGGTCAGAACTAGGAGAACAAACAAACAGAAAATGGTAGGGTTACTTTTACCTTCTGAAAATGGTAGGGTTACTTTTACCTTGTGTAGCAAAAAAAAAACAAAACAAAACCTTTTATAATGTTTTGTAAAAAAAAAAAAAAAAAAAGATTAAAGTAACATTTTAAAACTTATAAAAGTAGTTTTTGAATGTTAGAAAAATGTTAATCGTGGATGGGCTCTCACTCAGAGATCGGGTGAGGAGCTCTGTCATCCGTGCTCGAGCCGCTCCTCCTGCAGGTCGAGAGACGACAGATGGGGTGATTCGGGCATCTGGTCAGGATGCCCCTCCAAATGCCTTGCTGGTGAGGTGTTTTGGGCATGTCCCACCTTGAGGAGACCAAGAGGCAGACACCGGACCCGCTGGAGAGACTATATCTCACAGCTGACTAGGGTACGACTCGGGATCCTGAGCTGAGGAATGCAGCTGGGCTGAGAGAAGCCTGGGCTTCCCGTTTGAGGCTGTTGCCCCCGAGACCCGGCTCCGGATAAGCGGAAGACGACGGAACAGAAAACTTTGTACAATTTTCAGTTGCTGTTTGTTCATTTCCTAGTCTAATTAAAATTAATAGGCATAAAAGTATGTCTTCATCAAATTAATATTTTATGCCCATTTTTTGAGCCGCTTGTCCAAAATCGGGTCACAAAGGGAGCTAATGTTTTCTAAAATTAGGCGAGAGACATAGTGTACCCTTTAAATTGAATTCCATTTTTTAAAATGTTTTTTATATATATATAAGCCAGAATCTTTTTTTAACATTGTATTTTTGTTTTTGAAGAGTTTCCTGAAGTTTTCGCATTCCTTCTTGCACGCTACTCAATTTCACAATTGACCAAAACTGCATTCCCAGAACAATTAGGATAATACCAAAAACCACACAGTGAGCTAGTATTTTCATGTGACACGCATGTGAAAACACTGAGTAATTTAAGAGTTTTTTCTACAATTAGCAGATTGTAGAACAACAACATTATGGTTTTATGTGTTCCAATCAGAGAGAATATCCTCAGATAAATGCTCTCACTCATTTCATAGCATTATACGACAATTTAGACGACAAACAGGAGCGTGGTTTCTGTGGAGAGTCCAGAGATTCTTCCATAACATGTGCCAAGATGACCACAGACTCCTCAAGCTGCTTTGCTGGATACAAATTTCTCATATCCAGCAGCTCTCCAAACCAACAACACTGGTCAGACACCAGTACCTCTTAATCTTCTGCCACTTTTTTCTCTTCTTTGTTATTCTGCAGTAATGATGGCTTCAGGGGCTAATGAGTCTAAATTCCTTTGGAAGTGACTACCGGAGAAGTAAGCAGGATACAGAGCACTTAGCAGCTTCATTTTATGTTGTTTATCCGTCTCATTTTGCAACTGGCTGGCAGCTATTATTTCTAATGTTTTAACTTTGCCAACATGATGAAATAAGACCGATTTGTAGATATTTTTACTTAAACAGAGACTCATTTTATGTGGAGCTTAACCCAAAAAACTTTACAAAAAGCATCAAAACATCACAGCGGAGCAAGGATTCGAAATGTTCATTAAAACCAAAATAAAGAAAAATTAAAGTATCAGAGTCAAAAAAAAATATTGTTGTAGTAAAATTAAAAGACATTTGGTGTGAGTTTCAAGATGACCGGCAATTCTTTTTGAGTTTTGGAAGAAAACATTCTCGCCCTGTTTATGTATTTCTAATTGTGTGCATTGAATGGTTCTTTTTGATTTACGTGATCTCAGCTGTGGCTATCCTTCCATTTTTGAACCACTGCCCAATTCTTGGTTACCAAAATGCCCAAGCCAATCTCATTTACTATTAAAAGTGAGGAATGGTTCACCCTGGATAAGGTTGTTAGTTTGTGACAAAGCTGTGCACAGGTAGACTACTAGTCACACATACATTACCTGCACCAACCAGCCTCACATACATGTTTGTGGACAGTGGAAGGGATTCAGACAACACCCGCACGAATGAGGAGAACTTGCTAAATGACCGATTTCCTGATCCCTGCTTGAACCCGAGATAAAGCAGGGATTGACCATTTCACCATCAGGGAGCATTGACCATTTCACCATCAGGGAGCCTGTAATGAGGGTAAATACTACATTCTGTGGCATTGGGTGTGTTTTGGGTGATGCTCTGAAAGTCACATTTTTGCAGTTTCACATGTGCCTTCATAACGTGACTTCCTTTGGCGATGTTAATGTGTTTATCTGGTTATAATCACGGAAATTCATTCAGCCGAGAGCCAGCCGTGACTCACAGAAGGCCAAACACTCTATAAATAAGAGCAGTCAAGGGCGCCTCTGGCTGCCAGATTCAAGCCACAGTTATACCAACGTGAGTTTGTTCATCAGCGGGGATCGTATTTTTTTGATTTTCTTTTTATTCTTTATTTAACCAGATCAAAAATTCATTGAGATCACTTTTTAAGGGGAATTTTTAGAGCAACTCTGGGGTTAATATTTTGATAAGGTACTGTTTGTTATGAGCTTAGTGTTGACAGGGAATAGAACCAGTAACCCTACAGGTACAGGATGATCACACTACCCACCGAAAAAATCCTGAACAACTCAAATGAAATTTTCATGCTGTATATATTTTAGATTTATTTTGTTCATTTGGTCAGAATTTGCACAATATTCACATGTTATATCATTAAAAAACAAATATACCAAAGAAAAGGAATAAACTGAAGCATAGCTTATAATTGCCTGTTCTTTTACATCCATTTACGTTTAACTGAAAGCATTTTTACAATCAATCAAACAAAAAATCTCAAAGTCCACATCACCAATCAAACAGAAAACCAAAATAAAGTTTATACATTATCCTCTATTCTCTTTTATTTTTCTACTATACTTTTTTACAATCTCTAATACTGTTATTTTTAAGATGTTTAAATTCGAGGTAAGAAGAACACATTTTAAGTTCATTCCACAATGTTACCCCAACAACTGAAACATATCTTGATTTTTACCAAGGTTCCTACTTTAACACGTTCAAAAATATACCGCCCTTGGAAATTATAATGACCAACTCTTATTTAAAAAAAGTTGCATACTTTTTGGAACTAAACTATTTTTGACTTTGTACATAATCTGTAATCTTCAAATATTTACAATATCTTGTAGTTTTAAACAGTTGTTCTGAATAAACAGTTTATTTTTGTGTTCATAAAATCCAACTCTGTTTACTATTCTTATTGCTTTTTTTTTTTATTTAACTAACGATTCTATCTGAGTTTTTCCCACATTCCCCCAAATCTCAGCACAATGTGAAAAATATGGCATAGTTAAGGAACTGTAAATCAAATATAACTCTTTTGTGTTTTAGGCACTGTACTCGTTTTGTACAGTATACCAATTGATTTAGAGATTTTTTGTTTAATATAATGAATGTATGATTTCCAGGACAATTTGTCATCAATAATAACCCCCCAAAAGTTGGCTTCATAAACCTGTTCAATATTAGTTCCAAATATAAATTAGCTTTGTCTACATTTCTATTACCAGAAAACATCATAAATTTAGTTTTATTTTCATTCAGGGATAGTTTATTATAATCAAAAAGGCTTTTTTTTCAAAGCAAATCTTTCTTCCACAACCTTCAATAAGTCATTAATGTTTTCACCGCTACAAAAGAAGTTGGTGTCATCAGCAAACATAACAGACTTTAACTCTGTTGATACTGTAAAAATGTCATTTATATAAAGTGTAAATGATTATGGTCCAAAGACTGAGCCTTGTGGGACCCCGTACACCACTTTGTCCACCTGAAAGTCAACATTATGATTATGTATTAAACTCTGTTGTCTAAATAACTATGCAGCCATTGATTGGTTTTACAAATAATAATAAATCATTTCTGTACATTTTGCCAATTTCAGGTGTAATGATGAGCTACGCTACATCTTCAGAGTCAGGTTTTGATGAACATTTTTTTTTTTTTACCAATTTTGTACAGTTCTCAAATGGCTTAGGACTGTGGCATCAGTTAGGGGCCAATGTGGTATGTGGTTTGGGCAACATGTCCGAATTTGTTATTGCATACAGCTTTCCATTTGTTATGACTGCAGAAACAATGATTTCCGTGTCTGACAACATTAGTTTCAAACTGCTGGCTTTTTGTGAGACTCTTGGATGTTTTTACCCGCTACTGGATAATGCTTGGGATTAATGACATGTATGCTCCATTTATCAGGGACCAGTGGGCAAGAGTTATTTCAGAATGGAAAAATTGGAAACAACATGTTTTTCGCGGGCGATGATGGCTTGTGATTGGTGCTTTCAGACACCACCCACATTAGGAGGCCATTTAGATAGGGGTGTTCTTTGAGGGCTTTTTGTGCACTTGTTTGACTAGATTGAATTGATAGCAGGATTATGTGAGATATAGCTTGAACACCAGCACCAGTAAACTTTGTGATGGTCAGATTCTTTTGCCTCATAGAGGCGGAACAAAAGTTTTCAATTTAGTTCTATTCAAACCTTACTCACACACTTTATAGTTCATAGACCTATCCAGTTTTCGAAATACCTAATTATGACCAATTCTATGACTGGAATCAAGTAGCTTTTATCTAGTTTATCAAAAACATTAGGAACTTATGGGTAGTTACTAAACAGCAGTCTTGAGCCTGAATTTGATTTGACAAAAATGTTCCAACTTTGGAGGGCATTTATTGGTGGTGCTAAATGAAACAAAAGCTTTTATCTTGTCGCATAGCTCTGGCTACTATCTGGTGATATTACCGCTACACTCGCCCTTTACCTGGTCGACTCCTCATACCAACTCTCCTTATGACTTCTTTTTTTAATTTACACATCTAAGGGAAATGTTTCTTTAGGTTGTCTGTATTGCATCAGCGGTGGGGAATGTTCATAAGTGCTACGTGGTTGATATTGGGTTGCTGGTGGATCGAGTACACTTTACTCCTCTCAATTTACACTGACTGCAATAAGCGGGCATGAATGTCAGTGTGGCATTGGAACCATCAAAAAGAATACTAATAATGTGAAACTTTGTTTTGTTTTTGGGGTAACAATGAATTTCTGTTCATTTTGCGTGAAAGTTTTGGAGTTGTTTTAAACTTGGCTTTTACTAATGTGATGTAAAACCATTGGTTTAAACATCAAAATGGTGCTATACTATAAACTGAAAAGGTGTTTTGTTTTTTTTTGGAGATGTTTAAAGAAGTTTGATTACTTGTGAGTTTTTCAACTGCTGTTTTGACTGAAGTTGTACAGTATTTTGCAAGTTGCAATCAACCACACAGGGTGTCAACATGCCGCCATGAGGTCTGTGTGAAGCAGGCATTCGGGTTTGACCACAGTGGTTCACCACAGAGCAGGGGGAGGCGTGCTAGAACAGGGGAGTAGGATGGTTGGTGTGTTGAAGGAAAAAACATGTTGGTAAATAGAGTTTTACAGATGCCTTAGTACTAGTACAAGTCTTATTTCTTTTCTCATTATTTCTTAACTTTCTACATTTAAAATAAATTTAGGATAACTTTTAATGCTACTGTGTCCTTCATCAAATACAAAAGCCCCTTGCTTCAAATTATTATTTGCATTTTTTGCTGTGCATAGACATCAGCCTTCTTCTTCTTTCGGCATTTCCCTTTGGGGTCACCACAGCAAGTCAGTTTCTTCCATCTAACCCTATCTGCTGCATCTTCTTACGACGCCATGACCCAAACTTGTGTCTTAACATAAGCCTAAATTCATGTTAAGCATCAACATGAGGCAGCAAAATTGATGCTTGAAAAGCATAAAACATGTAACCAAACCATAAGTAAGATGGTAGTTGAGAATAAGAAAACCTGATGGGAAATAAAAGAACTAAAATGAAAAAAAAATAATGCTTGTGAAAGATCATCAAGTAAATCAAGAGAGCTAGAAGGTAAAAAATAAGTTTAACATGACAAACACAGTTGGAAAAAAGCAAAGTAAATGAGTGGATCATAATTAGGAATTGGGGTACTTAATAAAATGGACAATTGATACAATTGGATTGTGCCTTCCAGAAAATCCAAAGTTTATCTCAAACAAACAAATGGTCCCTGCAGGAAGACTTGTTTTGCAAAGTGAGTTCATGCACCTATAGAGCATTTCCATCTTGTGCAAAATACTGGTCAGAATTTGCAGCCATCTAATTTGGCTGACAAGATTTTTCCGTCCCGTGGTCTCAGCATTTATTCATTTGCATCTCACTTTTAATATGGAAAAACAAAAAACCACATGGCTTTACGATAAACTCGCTGTAAATTTGATATTTGGCAAGACAATATCTAGCATTATATTTGAGGTGCCAGTGGAAAAATGGACCGTGCACTTACGCTACTCTAATGACATGATGGCACCAGGCTGACCACAAGGATTTGAAATTTAAGGGAAAAATATTTACAGCAATAAATCTGTATAATTTTAAATGGCAACCTTGTATTTAGACCATTTACTACTAAAATTAGTTTCAGAACTTAATAGTGGGGTATTAAATGTTTGAGGTTGATGTGAATCTTGAACAATTGTGAATAGAGATCATTTAAATGTTTAGAAAAATTACAGAGGGAAAGTATTAGTATCAATGTTATTATCAATAATTAAAAGATTTATTAAACCACACAGTGAATGAAAGTTAAAAAGTTGGGACTGAAAAGTTGTTTTTGTGGAAAAATATTTTGATATGCTGAGAGACCAGAGTTTGGAAAGTAAAAAAGTTTGATGGGTCAAGATTTTGTCTGTTCTCACACTAATGGGAGCAACAGAAAAAGAGAAGAAATAGACTAATTGTTACCAAAAGATTATTCTGAAAAATCAATGTAATTCTTGATAAAATGAATAGGGGTGCTGCTATGTTCTCACTAAACAGTGTGCTTGAATCCAAAGCCGTGACAGGTCAGTAAATTAATATTGGGAATCTCTCCTTTAATTCTCAGTATAAAATTTTATTTTAAAAGTTGCATGCTCCGGTTAAATATTTTTTATTTGTTTCATAAAATTCCCCTTATTACAAGATAATAGCAATAACTCAGTGTACAATATTTGTTTTCTTGTAATCAACAATGTAAGCTCACAGGTTAATTCCCAAGGAAATAACGTACCGGTACATTTTAAAAAAAAAGAGGAAGGTAAAGAAAGTGGAAAACGATGTTGTGCAATGAGAGACATAATTGCCTCTTGTGTAACCTCAGTTATTTGTTTACTTTAAATTCTGGCAGGAGACATATGTTCATGGACTCATTCTGCTGCATATATAAAAGTACAGACAGATGGTTGGATGGGGTTCAAAGCCAACAGTCATCTGGAAAACTACTAGAAAACAGTCCTGGTCAAGATTACTGGGAAACTTTAAAAGTAGGAGCAGTTTTTCAAAACATTAGAGTCATAAATGAGAATTTCTATGACAAATACCTTTTTTTTATCATCCAGCAGGATCTTAAATTGGTAACAGAAGTAAAGACTGGAAGCCATTAAATTTCAAATTCACAACTTTCAGAGGGCGGCAAGTTGGCGCACAGTGGGTAGCACAGTGGCCTCACCGCAAGAAGGTTCTGGGTTCAAGTTTAAGGTGGAGGCGAGGGTTGAAACACTAGCCTTTCTGTGCGAAGTTTGCATGTTCATGTATTTGTGGGTTTTCTCCGGGCACTCTGGTTTCCTCCCAAACCCCAAAAACATGCATGTTAGGTTGATTGGCCACTACATGATTGCCTCTGGGAATAAGTGTGTGTGGTCCTGTGACAGATTGGCAACGTATTGGGGTGTATGGGATGAGGAATTTTTTACTGGCCTGAAATCCAGAATGATATTTTTATGTATTTGTAATAATAATGTAACAGTGAGGATGATTTTCAGAGAAAATTTCTAATGTACGTAGGTACACACTGAAAAACACATCCAAATGCATAAATTAAGAAAGAAAAATTGACAGTTTAAGGCTAGCTTGAAATGACCTGTACAGCTAGTTTGATTGCCAGAGTCACACTTTATCGTTTCCACAAATTTTGCAGCTGTCAGACCAGATCTGATGTTTTTATCACAGTCAGGGAAAAAATGAGCACGTTTTACATCTAAAGAACTCATTTATTTATGACTGAGAATAATGAAATGATAAACCGGTGGCATAAAAACTCTAGGATTATCAGCACATTCACATATTCTGTTTGTGGTCATTGCATGATGTGAACAAACATGGCTTGTCACTAAAATTTTACTAGTAGTCATTGTTTGGAAGAATCCGAATCCACCAAGGTGCAGTAGTTTTATTTTTTCTTTCAATTAATTGATTTGGCTCGTGAAAAAAAAATATTGTAAGAAGTTTCACATTTCCCCACATGAAATTCTCTTTTAAGTGGATAAAACAATTTCTGAAGGCTTTTTTCTGCTAAAGTTTTTATAGAATGAAGTAAAGAAGAAGAAATTTGAATGAGGGTGAAAGTATTTGTTTCCAGAAGGAGATTCATTCAGTAATGAAACTAAATACTGAACAACAGCTCACACGTGAAGAATGCATCTGTGCAGATTGATGGGAAGAAGTGCATTTCAGATGTGTTTTTATCTGCAGATGGGAAGTTCAGTGTGGGAACGAAACCTTAAAGGCCACCACTTGGAATTGAAAGCTGACGGTGTTTCTGCGTGACGAATACAAAAACAAGGCCAAACAGCATGACTAAAAACAGACAATTTGGGTTTTAAATCAGATGAAATTCCAGTACTGTTTCTTAGAAATGACAAAAACAAACTAGTAATCAACAAAAAACATTTTACCATTAGACGTTCTGAGTAGATTTACAATGAAAGTGTTTATTAATAATACATAGTCATTTTATTTATAATTTCCATCTATAAAGTGTTTAATTTGAATTCTTATTGGAATAAATACCCATCAGAACATGTGAAGTTATATAATGAGGATTGTTGAATCACAGAGAGATCAACACTCTATGGAACCAAGAACGTAGATTAATAGTTATAGATCTACTGTCTTCTTCTTCTTTTAGCATTTCCCTTCAGGGGTCGCCACAGCAAGTCAGTTTCTTCCATCTAACCCTATCTGCTGCATCCTCTTCGGTCACGCCAACTATCTTCATGTCTTCCTTCACTGTATCCATGAACCTCCTCTTTGGTTTTCCTCTAGGCCTCTTGCCTGGTGGTTCCAAACCCAGCATCCTTCTGCCGATGTACTCTCTCTCTCTCCTCTGCACATGTCCAAACCATCTCAGTCTGGCCTCTCTGACTTTATCTCCAAAACCTCTAACATGTGCTGTTCCTCTGATATTCTCATTTCTAATCCTGTTCATCCTGGTCACTCCCAGAGAGATCCTCAGCATCTGCTACTTTTCCTCAGTGCTATTGTCTCTCATTTTTCTTTTATTCAGAAATATTAAATAAATTATCCTGGTCAAAATATAATTAACATCTGTTTGTAATTCAGACATTTTTAGTCCAGCAGAGAAAATGGTGAGATGGTGAAATGAGTGAGACTGTGGCTCAGTGGTAGCGTGTCCGCCCTCGGACGAGAAGTTAACCGGAAGTTCGTGGGTTCGCATCCCACTGAGTTCATGTCTACGGTTCTTGGAGAAGACGCGTAATTCCCACCATTCGCGCCTGCTGGCAGCTTGCTGTGGTGTAGTGCAGCACACAAATTTCCCGGTGAGGGATTAATAAAGTACCGTATATTAAAAAAAAAGTTGGAGGCCCTGACCTCTTGTTAATTTATTTTTTCTCTTAAACAAGTAAAATGGAAAAGGTTTTTAAAGAAAAAAATATACTTAGTACTTTGGACACAAATGTGGGACTGAGAATGAGACATCTAGATTGTTTGGTTGATACTGAAGCTACACACCTCAGGATTGAGATGTGCTGATTTAGGTTCATCATGGCTACTGTAGCAATGTTGGAACAAATGTTAAAAATTCCTAAAAACACAATTTACTTAATAGTTTTGTGTTCTTTACCATAGATACAGAAGTTAACATAAATAATAAAACGTCGAGTCAGTTTAAACTCTCTGACTGAGACTGGTGTGGTTAGAAATCTGGCTGTTTTGCTGTTTGTCTGACCCATATTTGCATGTCGAATATCCAAAATGTATTGGAATGTCTGGAGCAGCTTGTGCAATTTAAAATGGGGTTTTGGTCTGGCATGGGGTCTGATGAGCCTGTTAAGGGTCTGTTTTTGTTTTAATCCATCTTTCGCTGTCTGTCTGTAAGTACGCCACACGCTTGTGGTGGCGGTGCTCTGCTTGGAAGCACTTTTATGTCTTGTCTTCTGGTTCCAGCGTAAGGGTACAAAGTATTTAAATCGGCATGTGTAATTGGTTTCATGCACGGGAGCACTCTTTTTTTCTGCTTTTTAAGCAGCACTGCTGAAGAGTAAACGTCCTAGTTAGCCTATGCATGCCACAGGCTGGCTTTAGTGCTGAACCACAAAACTGATAGTAAAGTTAAAAACATTTAACCAAATGCAAAAGATCGGAGAATATTAAGAAAACTATCGTACAACTTTCATTTAACTAAGCAATGATAGTTCCATTGTCTTCCATTGTTCAGCCTCTGCCAGAAAGCCCAGGAATCCCTAGGCCTGGCCACAGCCTTCAGTTCACCCAAGAATATCAAGTCGTTTTCAGACATGCTAAGAGACATGGTCACTGTAGCTGGTCCTGGGTCTATCTCTGGGTCTCATCCAGGAGAGGAGACATGCCTTAAATACCTCATCTGCAAGGCGTCTCGGAGGCATTCCAACCAGTTAACCGAACCACCTTTTCTGGCTTCTCTCGACCCAGAGGAGCAACAATTCCAATCAAATCAAACTTTATTTATAAAGTGCTTTTCATACACACACACACACACACACACACACACACACACACATCCATACTTGTACAAATACAAATAGAGCGTTAGGCTGGATGCAGATGGAACACCTGAGAAAATGGTATCTGAGGAGCCACCGCAGCAGGAGCCGAGGCACACCTGCGATCACCGGCCATGATACAAGGCCCCAAATAGAGGACGAGGCCGGAGCCAGATCCCCACCAGGGCCCCGGAGCCAAGGAGCAGCCACCGATGACCGCAGGATCCTGCTGCAGAGGCCCCCCAGAGTAAACACTGGAGATGATAAAAGATTAATGACACAGATAAAAGTAACTAAAGCTAACAAGAAATGTTCAGGTAAAAACATGAGTTAAGATCAACTGAAATTAAGAATAAAACTACATATGAGAAACTCAGTTAAAAGCAAGACTAAAAAGATGTGTCTTGAGCCTCGTTTTAAAAATGTGAACATTCTCTGCGGCCCTCATCATGCCTGCAGAAATCTGCGAGCATGTCAGTAAAAAATTCTACTCTAAGCTCCTCACAGATGGTAGAGGTACTCGCTCTATCTCTGAGCGAGAGCACAGCCATGCTGGGAAGGAAGCTCATTTTGTCCTATTGTATCTGGGATCGGGTTCCTTTGGTGATGTTAGTGACCATGTGCAAGAGTATAAACGTGGAGCAGCTGGCTCGATACGTATGAAACAAAAATAGACAGTTTCTTTAAATTTTGTATTATAAGATAACTATCTGCTGTTTGAGGTTGAGTGCAGCCTTTATGTTTTCAAATATTTCTTTGCTATTCATGTTTGGTGAGTATAGCTAGTGAAGGTGAACTTTAAAAAATACAGTATTGTTTCTGGTAAACAAACCCAACCATAAGTTTGAGTGAACCTCAAAGCTTGCACATTGCTTTTTCTTCTTTTGTTTTTGGTTGAAAACATGTCCGTATCCATCACACCATTGTTATTGTGGTTAAATGATGTGTCGCTGCTCCCTGAGTTTTTGGGATCATGCTCATTTGAATTTGGCTATTTCAAGCAAATATATTTTTGTTTAAAAATAACAGTCAGTCAGACCATCTATTAAAAAAAAAATCAATTCATTTTCTGTCACAACAGCTTAAAGAATCTGGTCTTTTTTCATTGGAAAGTTTTCACAAATAGAGATACACTAAAACTTTCAGGGTAGTTACTCTCAAAAACTTATTCTGCATACCTCTCTTTAGTTGTTTAAGGTCATCTTTCCTTCAGTTAGAGTACCAGCATGGAGCAAGTGTACAGTACAATGATGTTCCAACCAATCAATGTTTCCTTTTTTTCTTCTTTTGTTCTACACACACTGCCTCCTGGTGCTTTTTCTTGTTTCAGTTTATTGAGTCAGAACAAGAATTGTGTGCAAGTGTATCCCCTTTGTGCATTTCTATACCGCCTCCAACAGACTTAATTCCAGGTGACTTACATTGTTCTGAGCTGGAGTTTGATGTTCTTTACCATCACTCATCTTCTGTTCCTCTTTCTTCGGAAAAAAAGCTGAAAACAAGCTACTGTGCTCAATTTGTATGTTTTTGTTGCATTAATACACACACACACACACACATACACATATGTATATACTTTGTATATAAATTTAAAAAACTTTAAAAATTGATTTTTTTTTTTTAATTGAATCAAATGGAAGTGCAAATTTTTCACTTTCTCTTTGAAAATCATTTTATTCTAGTCAATAAAAAAAAATAATGGTTCCCTTCTGTTTAAGAGAGAAAACAAAAACTCAATCCTCCTCTCCAGGGTTGATTTAGATCAGGCATTGGCAAACTACGGCCTGCGGGCCACATGCGGCCCATTAAACGTTTTAATCCAGCCCGCTAAACTAAAAAAAAATAAATCAATAAACCTTGTTAGATTTATTTTTGCAGCAATTCTGATGTTTCGTAGCCAGATGGCGCACTCTGGATATACAACAGCACTGCTCCCGTTAAAATGTGTGTGTGTCCGTAATGTGCACGCTGTCAAAATAAAGAATGTGCACTGACATGGAAAGCCATCGGGTCCAATACATGCACGTAAACAAGCACAGTCGATGTTAAAGCTAGCAAAATGTTACATCAAGCGCTCAGATTTCAAACCTAATGCCGCTAAATGCACGTTTTTAAGTGCTATCACACTATATTTTGAACCTAGTACGCTAAATTTGAAATTTAACGCTCTTAATGTAACATTTATTGCCCTTGTCTAAAATCTAGCGGCGCCATTCTATTGGTCTAATCTGGCAGTTACCAAAGCATACCATCCATCGGCTCCTGTTCCGGCCCTGTGTCAAATGTTATAACTCAATGTGGCCCGCGAACCAAAAAGTTTGCCCACTCCTGATTTAGATTTATAAAACAAAACTTTGTGAAATGTGAGGGAATTTTAAAAGAATATCAGAAAAAAAAGTTGTACTATTTTTCAGAACAAAAACCTTGTCTTATATGCAAACTGTAACTTCTGCAATCCAGCCGAGTCGAGATATCATGTTTTCTCAGTAATACAGTTCATCACCCTGACATTTATTTCACATCATCTCTCTGGTGACACACTTCCTTCCTAAAATATCAAACCCCTCCCAGTGCAGCCAGCACAACGTGACTTCCCTGCCGAGCTTTATTAGTGGTTATAAGCTATTTATTCAGACCCCTGCAACATTTAACCAAATCATTCAATACCATCTCATATTTGCTTCACACCAGGGACCCAATGGTAGAGCCAAAAGAAACAGGAGTTCAGGGATAAGCATGCAGATTGTCTTAGAAGATTTACTTTCCTAACCAGAAGAGGGCCATGTTTTTCTTAGCAGTACATCATATCTTTCTGCAAGTGTGCAGTAAATGTGCTTCTTGGAATAGTTTTGGGTTATCCTAAAGAGTTTAGGGCAACTCCAAAATTAAAAAAAACTTGATATTTTTTTTAAAAAGATGTTTAAAAGAAAGCATGCATTTTAAAGTCTGCAAGATCACTGGATTTTGTGGCATTGTAATTCATATTTTATAAAATATATAAATAGACATGCGACCTTTTGGTACCTCAAAAATGCGGTATTTGGAAACAGAAAGAACCTTATTTGGTCTCCTTCGTTTTCCAAAATGCTTATATCTAACAGGGTCGTGGGGGTGCCGCAGCCTATTCCGGCTGATTTCAGGCAAGAGGCAGGATACACCTCAAACAGGTTGCCAGTCTGCTGCGGGGCCACACACACACACACACAACTATCCACATACAGTCATTTCTAGGGACAGTTTTATGATGGCCAATCAACCTAACATGCATGTTTTATGAAGAATGGTCTTGAAAATGTAAATTCCTCCCACCTCTTACTCTCATGTTAATCCCGTCCAACAGGACCATGTACGACATTTTGCTTGAGGTCACAAATTTAGTGTAAAGTACATCCAGTTAGTCTTTGTTGTACAACTTCATACGTACTTTTCTCCATCCCGCCAAGAAGCTGAGCACAGCGTGTGTACCACTGGTCCAAAAACACCTCCTGGTTATGCTGAAATGTGGACGTAGAAGAAAAAAATCCATGGTCACGAACAATCTGTATCTGAAACACAAAAACATCAAATAGTATGCAAGATGGGACAACTTACAAATTGCTCAAACGTGCATGAATAACATAGAAAACCATTTCATGTTCCCAAATTAAAAACTTAATAACGTTTAAATCTGGTAAGGACCTTGTTTAAGTAGATTTTGCTTAATACTTCCTCTTTAACTTTTAAATTCAAGTTCCAATGTATCATTGTACTCTTGTTGGATTTCATACATTATTCAATGAAAGTAATTGTCCTTGTTCAAGATGTGTTGCATGTAGAATAAGCAACCATTTGGCTTTCTTTGTGAGAGTTGTCTGTATTTTCTGATCGGATTCTTCTTCCTGGCTTGTTGTCTGTATCAGGTTTCTAGTCATTTCTGTCATTGCTCCTGGATGTCTCTAGCTGTCTTTGTTTGGTTAATGCATGATCGTGTTATCACCTATTCCCCGAAGCTAATCACGCACCTCCATTCTTTAAGCCAATCAAACATCCCCACAAACACGTCTTCCCCACCTTTTTCTTCTTGGCAGACACTTCTCCTGGGTTACACAGGTCATTGTAACCAGCATCCCAACTGCTACTTAGTAGATCAACTGTTTGGAAATTTACATTTTTGAATAGCTTGGTTCATAATTGTATTTCAAGTTTTACATGTATTGAAAAATAGAAGCCAAAAAAATCTGATTGTACGGGTCACAAAGTGGGGGTTAAAGTCAGAGGTGTCAAGTAACGAAGTAAGACTACTTCGTTACCTTACTCAAGTAGAAAATCTCGTTATCTTTACTTTAACGAAGTAATTATTTTTTTGTCTACTTTTTACTTTTACTCACTACTTTTTTATGCAATTATCTGTACTTTTACTTCGTTAGTTTTATCAAAAGTAATCGCTACTTTCGCCATTTTGTCACCGTTATAAAGCCGCGACTGTTTGTCGGATTTTTTTTTTTTTTATGAACCCTGAATGCATCAAACAAAGGAACAGATGAATGATTGGCTGAAAGGTTCAGTCAATCATTACTTTGTGGCGGGTAGCCCCGCCCACAAACTTTTAAAGAGCAAGGACGTCAATTTCCGTGTTTGAGACTCGGGCTCGGAAATCAAAGTGTTTCTGATGCTGCAACACTGAACTTTGATTGAATTATCAGTTTTTTTAAAAAAAAAAAAACAACAACAGCAAAGAAATGTTTTATTATTATTTTCAGTCTGCGGTTATTGTAAACGTCTTTGCTGAAAATGTTGTAGATGGTATTTTTATAAAAATAACTTTGATCTGTGACACACTATTTTATCTTTAGAAACAAAGCTAATTGAACTGATTAATCCATAAATAGTAGTGGATGAAGTATTTGTGCTTAAAAGCATCCAAAATGTTATTGATTAGTTTATAAAGACTGACTGAGGAGGTTAAAACTACACATCGCTTAGATTTTGTATCATGAAGATGTTTGGGTTAACATTAAAAAAAAAAACCTTTTATGTACACATATATATGTAGATATGTATAAATATAAATTTATATATACCGTCTCCTAAGTCCCGCCCCTACTAGTTTTTTAAAATCTTATTTCCCTGGTTATTTTTTCATTTTTACAGTTCTTAAAATTTTAGAAAAAGAATCCAAGAATTTTGCCTCCTGTGTGTTTCCTTCACTCCCACTGCCTTACGAGTGCATGTAAAGGGTGTTATTTTGTCAATGGGCGTGGTTTTACTGGGTGTACGATATTTTTTGTAAAATACGATAATTTTACGTCATTAGTACGATAATCCAGCACCTCCCACCTGGCAACGCTGGTTCCATGCGCTGGTTCCATTATTAAGAAATAAATAATTCTGATTCATAAAGTTTCACCAAAACACTTTCATTTATTATCATATTTTCTGCTCCTTAAAGCATGTGATAATAGTTAAAAAATATGTTCATACGCTTTTGTTAACAATATTCCTTTTTTTCTGAAAATTACTTTTACTTTTTTTACTTGAAGTAGTTTTAAAATAGGTTACTTTTTACTTTTACTTAAGTAGAAAACTTGAGTTGATACTTCTACTTTTACTAAAGTAGTTTTTTAACTCGGTATTTATACTTCTACTTGAGTAGGAAATGTTGGTACTTTTGACACCTCTGGTTAAAGTCTACCTTGGTTTTATCCTATATACCATTACGTTTTGGACATGTTGCCAATCTATCATAATTCTGTGGAGAGATAGCACACACTCTCCTAGACGAGAATTTGGAGATTAGATGGACTTAACCATGTGTTTTCAATAGTGGGTGAAAGCGTAAGCACCGAGTCAGAACCCAAATGTGGAGAGCTCCATACAAACCTCAATGTTTTAAACCTCAGCAGGGTCTAAAACCATTAACTTTTCTCCCACTGAGGCAGCATGCAAACCAGTAGAAATGTGACATAACTAAATATGAATATGAGCTAACTCAATTAGACAAAACAGGGGCAATGTCAACAGTTCAAATAAACCGCAGAAGTGGGCATGGCTGTAAGGGTTGGTGTGGTAAATCATATTTACATAGGTTTGGTCAGAGCATTTTGTATGAGCTGGCTTAAATTATGTAAACACAATCTGTAATTGAAAGTCCCATTCATCTCTTAACCCAGATTGGGTGTAATGGGTTGTAAAATTTGCTCTCAGGCTTCTCAAATCGACAGAGATAACCTCACAGACCACTTAGCACAAACACTATCCCTTTATCATCTTATTGTTGAAATTGAAATGGTTTAAGGGCAATGACATTTTGATATCTTAACACAATACAACACAATGGCTTATAGAAAAGCAATCCAACAGGTGTCAGCGTAGCTCTGGAATGCAATCCCATGCTCCAATTCCCTGAGCTGGTCATCAAGAACTTTTAGGGTATCATATCATCTCTCTGCTACGCTTGATCTGTGTCTGAATCCTGTCAAATATTGATGTCTTTGTATATCTGTTTGGCATCCAAACACCCTAACAAAGACATTAGCCATTTTTTGCCCAGTTAACTGTATTTTTTAGTTTTGTCTAATACTGTTCATCCTGGTCACTCCCAGAGACATCCTCAGCATCTTCATCTCTGCTACCTCAATCTCTGTTTCCTGTCTTTTCCTCAGTGCCACTGTTTCTAGACCAAATAGCATGGCCGGTATCACCATTTTAGCTGAAACTCTTCTATCACACATCACACCTGATACTTTTCTCCACCCGTTCCAGCCTGCCTGCACACGCTTCTTCACCACTTTTCCACACTCCCCGTTGCTTTGAACTAAGATCCTAAGTACTTAAAATTTTCCATCTTCTTTATCTCTTCTCCCTGAAGCCTCACCTTTCCATTTGGAACCCTCTCATTTACACTCATGTACTCTGTCTTACTCTGATTAACCTTCATTCCTCTTCTTTCTAGTGCAAGCCTCCACCTCTACAGCTTTTCCTCCACCTCTTCCCTCCTCTCACTAGAGATCACAATGTCATCTGTCAATGCACCATGGTCAAAATATACATACAATATTAAGTTATCTCTGTTCAAAGTGGGAAAGTGGGTTTGTACTCGATGACAGAAAATTAGACGCATAAGTTTGTAAAAGTCACTCCTGTTGGCTCTCAACATAGTTTCGTTGATACTGGACAAGTCTGTCAGACTTTTGCGTTGTCTTCAGAAGTGGAGAACATGAGTTTTGAAGCATGCCTGACGATCTTCTGCCCTTATCTCTTCATTAATTTAACTAACATGTTCACTCTCAACAGCTGTCAGTGTAGGTAGTAGAATGAAATCCCCTACTGACTGATGTGAAAGTGAAACAACCTTCTTACATATTTATGTGGCTGGATTGTCCTGTGCTGCCTGTGTGGGCAGGTACTAGGTGACAAAATACAATGACAAGACGACAACACTGTTACAAAGGTGAGCTACTGTTTAAAAAGAGTAGAGTAGTTGAAGGAAAAAGAGAGTAAAAGTACTTCTGTTGCTCGGTATGTTCACCCAACAGACTTAACTTTAATTTATTAATGCTGGTGCAACGAAAAGACAGCGAACCCAGTGCAAGTGGAGTCTTTATATTATTTATTTCAGCCTTTATTCCAATCCAAAAAGGTTGTCCTGTCATGACTCCAGTCGGATCTGTGGCTTCATTTTCACAGAAATGAAAGCGTTGACAGAAATTTGCGTCTGACTCAAGGCCCACAGTGAGCGGAGGCATTATGAGGAAGAATTCTGCCAGACTAATATGTCAGATTGAGAAAGCAGCTGCTAAAATGACAAAAATGTATTTTTACCATGTTTTATAATAATGTAATATATAAGTGCATGATTAGCATTGTTTAGCCAGCAAAATGTGTACATAGTCAGCACAAATCAGGGCCTTTTGCTCTCCATCACCATGTATGTATTGTATTTGTTAGAATGTGCAAAATTTCCAACCTAAAAACTAACTCAAAGTTTGGGTGGCCGTTATAAACAACGTCTGGGACGACACATTTAGATGACTAATGACTCATTACGTCTGAGAACAAGTACAGTATTTACAGCGTATATGCTGGGGAGTCTCTAGGTGAAAACACAACACTTGTATACTACATTACCAAAAGTATTTGCTCACCCATTCAAATGTTTAGAAGCAGGTGTCCTAATCCTTTGGCCTGGCCACAGGTGTATAAAATCAAGCACTCAGGCATGGAGACTGTGCAATAAGATATTTGTGAAAGAATGGGCTGCTCTCAGGAGCTCAGTAAATTCCAGCGTGGAACTATCATATGATGCCATTTGCGCATCAAATGCAGTCGTGAAACTTTCACTCTACTTTAACAAAACAGAAGTGTTTGGGAACAACAGCAACTCAGCCACAAAGTGGTAGGCCATGTAAAGTAATGGAGATCAGAATCAGAATCAGAATGCTTTTATTGCCATGTCAGTGAAAAACATCAGAGACTAGGAACTTGTTCTGGTACTGGTGTGCAAACATATAAAATAAAAATAATAAAAATAAAATAAATAAAAATAATAATAATTTTTACAAAACTAAGAGTGCTCAGAAGAAAAAGAAAAGTAGTGCAATGTCATAGAAAATAATAGAAAATAATAAAGATAGTGAAGTGACAAGAGGGAGGTGACTAAGAGATGTGGGGATCCAGGTTATAAAGAGTTCATAAGTCCAACGGCAGAAGGGAAGAAGCTGTTTTTGTGGCGGGACGTTCTGGTCCGAATGGACCGGAGCCTCCTGCCCGAGGGGAGTCGCTCAAAAAGTCCATGTCCAGGGTGGGAAGGGTCAGCTACTATCCGACCTGCACGCCCCCGAGTCCTGGAGACGTACAGGTCTTCGAGAGATGGAAGGCTGCAGCCGATCACCTTCTCTGCGGAGCGCACAATGTGCTGCAGTCTGTGTTTGTTCCTGACTGTGGCTCCAGCGTACCACACGGTGATGGAGGAGGTGAGGACAGACTCGATGATGGCTCTGTAAAACTGCACCAACATCTGGGCGGGCAGCTTGGCTTTCTTCAACTGCCGCAGAAAGTACATCCTCTGCTGGGCCTTTTTGATCAGGGAGCTGATGGATGGGTCAGATGGAGATGGGTCAGCAGATAATGAAGCACGTAGTGCAAAAAGGTCACCAACTTTCTGCACAGTCAATTGCTTCATGTTGGCCCAAGAAGAGTACGCAGAGCGCAAATGCACACAAAACAATTTAATTCTAAAGGTACCACTGACATTCCATGCTAACCAAAAGTTACTCAAATTATTCATTTATTTACATTTACTTTAAATTTCAGGGAAAGTGCTGCAGTACATCGGGGGAAGGATGGCTCAATGAGTAGGGTGACCGCCCTGTAACTACTGGGTTGCCTATTTGATCATCCGCTTGCAGTTCATGCTAAGGTATCCTTGAGTAAGACGCAGAACCACCAATTGCTCCTGATGGTCGTTTGCGCCTTGCATGTCAGCATTCCATAAGGTATGAATGTGTGTGTGAATGGGTGAATTTGAGCTTCAATGTAAAGCACCTTGAGTGCCTAACGGAGGTTGAAAAGTAGAGTCAGTTTACATAGTAAATTGGATATGTACGTAACTCAGTGCTACAGGGCATTTGAGAATTTTATCAAAAAAAAAAAAAAAAAACCCTGAGTGGAGTGTACGTCTTAGTGTAGTTTGATCCACCTGAGACTTTCCCAGTTTCATTTATTTCTTTGTTGTATCAAATAGCTGGCTGCAGTTGGAACCTCAGGCCTTAGAGTGTTCTTGTGGCTCCAAGAGGTTTCATGTTGCAACGAAACTCCTCAGACAGACGGCTGTTTACAAAAGTACGTGGACTTGAATGTTGCACTATTAAGTCTGAGGAATAAATGCCTGTTAGTATGTGTGCACACTCTTTCCCACATGTATTAGTAGCCTGTTACCATTCTTTGAAGCTTTGTTTCACAGCTTCAGGTAAAGTGTAAAGTGAGACCAATTAAATAGTTGTGAAAATGATGTCTTTAGGCATGATTCTACAGTAACGCTCAAGAAAAGACAAACAATAGTTCATTTATATCAGAAAAACTTTAAGAGGTTTGTTTTTTTTCTCATTATAAAATTTGACAAATGGGATGGTATTGTGCAAGCAATTATCTTCACGCAAGACTTTTTTAATGTCTAACTCCCATCCAAGCCTGCGCTATTTTGCGCACTGTACATATTTATTGATGTTATAAAAAAGAGCTGTTTTGTAATACAAAGTAAAAGACAGCAGATTTTTTGTTGTTTCCTTTTTTAGCACCTGATATGAGTTAGTTGCAATCAAGCATACTTTTAAGCTCAGAATCTTTTCCAGTCTGATTTTAAATTGTAGGAAATTAATCACATCCCAGGTACAATTTAAACATTCAACCAAATTTAATTTTCCATTCTTTTGATTGATCTGGCTGTGTTATAAAAGGATTAGGATTTTCTGGAACAGAATTCAGACACCAAATGCATTCATCCTTTTTATTTTCTTTCAGATGCAAACAGATGTAAATACCTTGAAAAGAAGACAAACAAAGTCAAATATCAAGCCTACAAATTTGCACAAGAGTTAGCCTCAAATATTTTTATAGATGTGCATTAAAAAAACTGCAACACAAACACCAGTCTTTGCTGAAGAAGTGCTTTTTTTAACTTCTGATTGGATCCTTATGATATGATAAGACAGTCTGGTTATCGATGTTATTAAAGTGATCAATTCAGTTAACATTGAGATAATTGAGAAATGGAGTAACGCACAATTTTCCCACGTGTGGGATCAATAAAGTAATTCTGATTAATGTGCAAACACTCAGTTGCTCTTTGTTTCTGAAGTAATTACAATTTGCATTGCTCCGGATCCATAAACATTTGCTTGATCGGTTGATTACTTGTTAGGTTAGAATGTCTGAGTAACAAACAGACAAATACTATTTTCCTCTTTGCTCCTCTGCAACATTTGACTCCACTTTGAATCTGCTTTGGACAAATTATCTGATAAATAAACATTGCAGAATGGTGATGCTCTGAAATGAAAAGACACCAATTCAGAATAAAGTCCTCATTTTATTTTCAATAACAGACAACCATGATTGCACCTTGTTGGAAAGTAACAGTATAAAAATCCACGTTATATATATTTTTTTCTAAAAGCCTGTACTGTACTGGTGCATCAGTAAATCTTTCTGACCACAGTTCAGTTTTCAGCCTTTTACTGGTTCCCTGTGTTCAGATGTATTTATAGAGACTTTGTATCAAGGCAAAAAGGAACATTTGTATAAGAGGTGGCCAGTGATGTATCTGACAGCTCCTCTGTGATTTAAATCGGTCCTGTTGAAAGTAATTGTATCAAATCTAATGTCTTTGCTGCCCTTTCTGTCTTTTCTTGTTTGGGGGTCAGTGTTGAGGGACATTTTTCTTTGCTTGGTTTGGAATGATGAGATAGTGAAATGATACTTTTGGAAAGTTCATAAACTGTCAGAACACTCTGACCTGACAGTGTATGTACATGAGTGTGTATGGAGTAAATTCTCCCAGGGAAACTGGGATGTTGATGTAACACTTGGTTTGAAAGCAGGTCGTTATTTTTGCTCTGCCCGGTTGTATCTGTGACTGTATCTGGGTGTGTGTGCGTTGTGAGTTACACACAGTTTGATTAGCTTCTTAGCTGTGTGTAAAAATCTGTGGCAGTCTGAGATCACACAGGTCTAGAAATTCTTTATCACACTGCCTGGGTTCACAATTGGCATGGTAATCCTTTCAGGTTAAAACAATAATAATAAAAACAATCTTTTTTTAAAATTCTATTTTTTGCTGAAGTATTCATTTTTTTTGTATTTGTATAGGATTGAGTGTAAAATTAAATTGCATTCCCAATTAGAGGCTTTTTTTTTTTAAATGTAAAGAGAACTCATTTAATTTGCTTTATCTGCAAGCTGGACAGTATTTGCTAAATCTTAACTTGACAAAATTTGATAAATGAGTCTTCAATATTATTCTCGACCTCAAAATTATTTGTATTCCATAACAACTGCATACAATAATTGTTTTACAAGAAAAAAATATTTGCATCTCATTTGCAGTCAAAAATTACAATTAAAATGGTAAAATCCCATTTATTTGTCATAATTATCATTACATTTGAAATTAAACCAAAAATAAAAGTGGGAACAAAACACTGAAATGTTGTTTGCTTGAGTTTTCAAAAGCAATCAAATACAGAATAATTATTTTTATGATGACGGATGACAACACTGAAAGCTAGTGAAACTGCAACAGAGTATATTTAATTATTCTACTAACATCTTGGACTGCTATGAAATTGCCCCTATGAATGAGTGTGTGTATGGTTGCCTGTGAGTGTGTGGCTTGGCAACAAAGTGGCGACCTGTGCAGGGTGAATCCTGCCTCTCAAAACCTTGTTTGTTTATATTTAAATGAAATGATACTGTTGACCTGATTCAAGTTTTATTTAGTACAGAAAAAAATATATTTGGCTTTGTTCTTTTATTTCTGCCTCATAATCCTACTTTCTGATTATAGCTGTGCCTGGCATGCAGCCTGTCAGTGATCAAAAGTGAGTTTGTGAAAGTATTCCTGAAGTTGAGTTTTCGAGGGAAAAAACAATTAAACAAGCAACAAATTGAATACATGATGAGACTTGAATGAGCTTACTTCAATAAAGATGAAAGCTTTCCAAATTTCACAACCAGGAACGTGTTACTTTAAATTACCCTAAAAAAAAAAAGTGGAGAGATTTTTTTTTTACTAAAATAACAAGGTTGGCCAGGAATAAAGAGAGAAACCAGCTCCTCACAAATCTTTACCAAAGTGTTTTACTTTACTGTATGTCTGAACATTAGAGGTTTCTATTTTCTTTTTATCTTTGATGCAGTCCTTTCTTTGCATGCAATCAAAACTAAAGTTAGAATTTAAGTCAACAATATATTACTTTATTCAGCGGACTGATTCTTTCCCACTCTGCGGGATGCTGTCTCAGTCCCCAGCTGAGACTGGTAAGGATCAGCTACACCAGTTTGTGTGTGTGTGTGTGAGCATACTTTGTGTTGTCACATTCACATAATAGACTGAAAGAGTGTGGCTTCCAGGCTGACCTTAGAGTGGGAGGAATATGAGACAAATTTCCTAGTAATTCCCCTATTGCCATTCTCTCTAGGATAAATAAACGGAGAAGGGAGATCAGATGTCGGGAGGCATCCAGAAACACGGTCTGCCTTGAAGGACCATGTTTTGGATATTTGAAAAGCAAAAGTTAGAGTTTGTACAAACTCTGTGCAGAAATACACTTGCTGTTTCCAGTGCAGGCTGTGAAGAATCACTGTTCAGACCTATAGAGTGCAAGATATTACGATGATGATGGCACAGTTGACAAACAAATCTATCTATTGATAGAAAAAAATACTGATAGATGTATATGGTATTAATTTATATCAATACATTTTAAAATATTAATAAAATAGTTACATTGATGCATCAATATGCACGTAGATAAAAGTAACAGACATTAACATATACTGTAAAATTCATGAATAAAAAGCATAGATAGATTCAAATCTTCCACCAGAAGGCAAGAAGCTTGTTCCATCTGCAGAATCCTTGATGTTCCTACATATATAGATAGATATATGTATTTTGCATCTATGCATTAACATATTAATATATGTACAGTATTTATATGTACACACGTACTGTAGATCACCTCTTGTAGTCTTTTTTTCTGGACTTCTAATAGTGTCGTTTTATGAGTCAATCCCGCAATTCAAAGAGACAAAACCAAGTCAATTATTTAAAGTATTCCGTGAAATGATTAAACATCCTGTGGTTTAAACTGTGACATGTGAGATTACTCTGCCATATTTAGTTGACCTGAAAATGATTGTGTGGCATTCATACAGCCACCTACCTCCTGCAGTGTTATCCGTCTGAAATTATCATCTAAATCAACCTAAGTTTTAAGATACACATACCAGGCCTGACACAAACACATCAACTCAAATAAAACACTTCTTTGGAGGTTTTGAACCAGGAGGTTCTGCTCTGACCTGGGAGGAATGAGATGACTAAAGCGGTTTTATCAAAACAGGAACTTCAAACTGAGCAATAAGCTGCTGTTAATTCCTCCTGTAAGTCAGGGGGCACAGGGTCAACCCTTGTCAGGTTTTGGATGAAAGGTCACTCTGTTGTTGGTCCCAAAGATTAAAATTAAATGCCTCCCCCATAGATTCTTGAACCACTAGCCAAAGCACTCTCCAGAACTTTTTGAAGAAATAAAAGATAGAATGTAAATCAGATTGAATTCCACCTGTCGTGACTGATATTTTTAATCTCCTGGTGATGGATAGGAACAGCACATTTTTTCTGTTTCATTTTGTTCAATTTCTCTTTATTTTCTTTTTGTGTGTAAAGCTACAGTCCTCATTACTTTGAAAAAAAAATTGTTGGTAACAGAAGTACAAAAAAAATACACTGGTGGACAAGCCTAGCGACCTGCTAACAGAATCAGGTTTCGATGTTAGATAAATTATTCAGTCAGTGTGTGGGTTAGTCAATGAATGACATTCAGTGTTTGGAAATAAAGAGATGGTTATTGTGTTAGTAAAAAACAGGGAGTGACTTATCAAGATAAACTGGTAGATTTAATGAAAACAGTGACTCAGCAGCACATATCAGAAGTTTGAAGTTAGGAAAACCTTAGATTTTTTTTGTCCAGAAGGAGATTAGAACCAAGCCAAATTTCTGTTACCACATTGTATGATTTTGACAAACAAACTCTGTGGCTGGTGGATTTATCGTGACGACACCCTAAATTTATATCTTCCTATTCTCTCTTGCAGCAAATGTTACAATGAGTATACGGGCATGAACAAGAATTCACAGATGCATTGATTGAATACAAAATGACTTAGGTCTGTACTTTGTTAAATTTGTCTGACGTACCACACCGATACTCTAGTTTGGCAGCCATAGTTAAGCTGCAACATTTTGCATCTCAGGAAGACATGCAACTGAAGAATTATTTTCACCCTGGAATGTGTAATACTGAGATCCTCTGTGATTTTTATTTTGTTTGAATACACATGGGCAGCACAATGGCGTGGTGGTTGGCACAGTGGCCTCACAGCAAGAAGGTCGTGGGTTCAAGTTCCGCGTGGGAACAAAGCTTAGAACACTGGCCTTTCAGTGTAGAGTTTGCATGTTCTCCCCTTGTATGCATGGGTTGTCTCCGGGTACACAGATTTCCTCCCACACTCCAAAAACATGCATGCTAGGTTGATTGATCACTACATGATTGCCCCTAGGATTGAGTGTGTATATGGTTGTATGTGTGTGGCCCCATTACAGACTGACGACCTGTTCAGTGTGTACCCTTCCCCTCGCCTCGAATCAGCTGGGATGGGCTCCTGCAACCCCCACAGTCCCTCAAGAGACAGACTGTTAAGAAGATGACTGTGACTGAATACACATATGTGTAAAAAGGTAGTTGAAATGAATACACATATGTGTAAAAAGGTAGTTGAAATCCTACTGAAACTGAGCAAGCACCTTTAGGCCCACATTAGGGTTCTTTAAACTGTTATTCTATGTGAAACACTGTGTTATACATTATTCTCAACTGATTGTACTTTAAAGCAATCTTTATTTTTCTTTTGAAGTCAAATACACCTAGATCTTTCCTTAAGACAGTCCAATTAGTTTGCCTTAAACATTAATGAGTTTGTGGATGATGAGGATAAGGTATTAATCATTGCCTTGCAGTGACATTATTCTATCTAAACCAATGTTTTGTCATCACACCATTCTTTCTGCGGGTGACACAAGTGGAACATTTTACAGGTTTTTGCTGTTGTAGAAACATGCCAGCATTATAGCTTGATACTGAGAAGATGTAAGCTCTTAAGCGCTAAGTAGTGTTGCTCTGACGTGTGCCGATTGTCCCACCTGCTGAAAATCATGCTAGGAATACTGTGATGACAGATGGCAGCATATGGAGCAACAACAAAGCTAAAATCTATGGCATGCTTGTATGAACATAAAAACATAATGTCCACTTACTTAAACTGGTCAGTAGGATTCTGTCCTATACTATTCCTTTGGTCATCATAACAGTATAATCTGAATGGGTCGCCAGTCCATCACAGACAGGAAACACTTTGGGGTTTTTTTCAAATAGCAAAAACTACTAACTGTGGTAGGTTGACCTTTTTTACATTATAGTTTGTATATGTTTTATGAAGAATTTTGGAAGAATTTTAGAACAGCACTTGTGAAGCGATTCCGTAATAGATTGGTGGTGGTTGGGTTTTAGGGCATTGGGAATTTGAGTGCTGCAGTGCAAACACCAGGTGTTTAACACCTCGATGCCGATCGCCCCTATCCATCGGCGTCCCAGTCCGGTCACACTGTGTCTAACCTGGCAACCCAAAATCTGGAGTCCGGAATGGGTCACAAAGCCAGGCGGCAATAAAGAACACCAAACTGGCCTTGCTGTATTTCACTGAGTCCAAGTATGCGCCACCAGTTCCTCAAGCAAGCAACCAACGTTTCCATGGAAACCTCAAAAACACCAAGCCCGAAGTACCTCCTCCAGACCGTCTCCTTCTTTGCACCTCCTCCAGATTGACTCCTTCTCCTTATGCTATAGACAACATGCCGTAATAGTAACTTGATGCTCGAGCCCTTTTAGTCAAATGTTTTTGACCATTTTTGTACAGAAGACACCCATCCCACTTGGAAGGCATTTTATTTTAAAACATCAACAACGCACTTTTGAAACACTCATAAACACATAAAATTTCTCTTTCACAAAACAACTGTCCAGTTTTTACAATAGATGTATAAGTTTCCGGAAAAGGTTCAGAAATCCAATATGGCCAGTGGGTTGAGCAATTAAAAGCTTGTTTGACTCTATTGCCCCAAATGGTGACTTGTGGCATTAAGCATTTTAGCGGCAGTGTCAGCATCCACTTAAGCAGCATGCTTACACACATATACACTGTAAGGGTATCCCAGCACTTTCAGTGTAACAGCTGGCAGTCTACATGTTACTTTTAATATTACAACCATTTTTTGTGACTTTCTCCCAGATGTTTCATCACCACTACATTGTCCATTCTCTTTTTTCAACAACTCTTAGAACACTGTGTTTGAATACACAGAGACATTCACATTCTGTCTCTAGAGACAATGGAGTCAGCACCTGCATACTTATCTGTTTGTGCAGTGTTGGTTGTGGCCAAATAAGCCAGTGTGGGAGCTGCATCTCCCACTGCTCTTGCTGCAAATGTGATATGCGGTATGCGTGTCATGGGAGGAGCAGTAGCAGACTGACTTTTGTGCTGTTTCCAGGTCTTTGTGGCCTCACGCTGGATCTCTCTGTTCTCCTCGGTCTGCTTGATACCTATTTTAATACATATATGTCTCATTATGATATAAAGGTCAGTTCACTCAATGCATCAGAGGACAAAACCACTAAAGACCAGACTGAGCATCGTCTACATGCACTGCAACTAAAAGTCATTACCGTGAGATGCCAAAAAACCCAGATAAAAAGAATGAATAGAAGCAGATGAAAAATTTAGTTATCTAAAAAATTGCTGAATTGGATCTGGTCAGATGGTTTAGCTGGGTATTTTTTGGGTGCCCATGCTCCACAGTCATGAAGGGTTTGGCAGGGAGGGTGGGGGGTAGCACTGACTTCAGTGAAGTACTGTTGGGATGTTCAGGCTTACTCTATAAGTTGCAGTAGAGGGCAAATTTTTGATAACGTTAACCTTAAATATACTAGATATGCTGCCATGTAAATGTGCGTAAGAGTGTCTTCTGTGCGTATAAATGTGGCCCTATTAAGTGAAAAAACAAGATATACTCAAGGTTAGTGTTGAAGTGATAATAAAGGTACATATTTCAAACAAAACGTCTCTCTACTGAGCTGTGGAAAAGCATGAAGGTCAGCCATTTCTTATCAGTGCTGACATAGCGCTAATTGTTTTTCACCAAGTTAGCTTGCACCCTGATTGCAAGATAATTCAGTAGTGTGGGTTGTAATTTTGTTTTGGTTAGTTTAGATCAGCCTGCAGAAATAATTTGCTTTGTGTTACTCTCCCACCCCAAAAAACTGGCAGTAATAATAAATGCTGTACTCCCACCACAGTTCAATTATTGGACCATTGTATGAACACGGGTGTTCAGGCTCCTGCTGATTAAGGCAAGTGAGGCTTTCAATGAAAGTTGTAAGGCTGCAAAAACTAATAAAGCTTAGCAATTGGTGGCAAATATAGTAATAATTTATTTGTTATCTTTATGTTGTGATAGAAAGAAACTTGCTGTGACAATATCCGAGGCGTGATGACATCCCAGTTCCCTCCAAAGACTAAACAATATGTTTTTTTTTAACATTATTTCTATGCAAGACATGAATAATCTGAATGCCAGGGAGAGCAGGAATGGGACATTATTTCTGACTCCGGTTTTTAGTTGGAATTTTGGCCTGGTAAGATCTTTCTAGAATTTTTTTTGGGACAATCAAATTTATTTATCAAATAAAACTTTATTTGTAATGCTCTTTTCAAATATGAACTTACATAAAATGTTTAACAGAGCAGTTAAAACTTCCTAAGAATTAAAATCCAGAAACAGACATTAAAAAAGTCTCACAGACAAACAGATTCACAACACACTGTACACGTGCATCATCATTCTCACACCTTCACACCGAACCCTAACTTCCCCTGAACTGCAACTACTTCTCTTTAACAAAGTTAATCGTAATGGTGCATAATAGACCATCGGACCTGTGTCTGCTGGGAGAAAACAACCCTGCTATTTAAATCTGTAAAAATATTCGATACATTTGTTGCAGTACTTTTAGTGATGATAAACGAACTAAACGGGAACAGTTTTTCTAAGATTACATTTAGTCATTAAAAACTTTCAACTTTTGTTGAAGTTATTGCTAGGCTCATTTATTTGTATAAGACAATTTATGTATGAGACCGTCAATTTTATTGTCGAAAACTTTAAAAAAATATATATATATACTGTATATATATATATATACATGTATAAAGATATCAAAGCAGTAAACGTGTATGTGGGGGAAGTATTTGAAAAGTATAAATACAAAATGTACACAATTAAATTGATGGTATACCCAACTGAAGAAAACAAATTTAGGTACAAACAATTAAATGTAATCACACTAAAAAGTGTTTTGCCGTTCCTTTAATTAAAATACAATGTGACAAAAATACAAAATCAGGATTTAGAGATTGTGACACTTTGTGAAAGTTTAGATAAAAGCTGCATCTCCGTGTTTAGTTACGATTACGGTCTGAAGTAGTTAACCCAGGCCTTCAAAAACAGTCTGTAAAGCAGTCTGGCTTAAATTACCAACTCTTTCTGGCTTTGAATCCATCGTGGGCTTTATAAATCTATCAGAAGAGTGCTAGATGTAAAATCTCTTATTTGGATGATTGCAACGAGTTTTGTTTTTAAAGCCTTCAGTACTAGCTATTTACAGATAGTTTAAAAGTGACTTAAAAGTTGGATCATTTGTTTTTCACACATACACACAACCTCTACATTTCCCCTGACCCTTCCCTGACGTCTAGTTGCTGTTGCTTTAACTGGGACATCTATGTAAAGTATAAATAAAGAAAAACATTTTAAGATAAACAGTCTAAATGGTGGGTGAAGGTGAAACAATGTCTTATTGAAGATCTACAGTTTTAAAAGGACTTTTTTCTTTTTTTTTTTAAATCCCATTTAATTTTAGGTCAAGTGTTTACAGCTCTTCAGCTCTGCTCATCTCTATCCAAGCCAGACTTGGACTCTACTGCCTCTCTCCTACCAACATATCTAAAATAGAAATAACAATGGATCAGAATCCTATACATATGCTATTTGTTAGATATATATTAGGTAATAAGCATAGATGTTTATTACGTGGCCTAAATATTTGAAACTTGAAGCGCTTTCTTAAGACGTTACATCTATACATCTCTAACTAGATAAAATTTATGTGTGTCACTGAAATCAAAGCTCAAATTTTAAATTTCTTCTCATGTTAAAGTTGCATTAATGAAGGTTACTACTGAAAGTTTAAAAGGAAGTCAGAGTTTGTGACGCTGGTCGGAGGTTAATTTCTGTCACCCATTTTTATCTTTTACAAGCATGCGCTCGCGCTTTCACGGCTGCATGCCATAACACTCAGTCTTCCAAAAACTGACCTTGGTGATAACCCTTCAGCTCAACCTTGGAGATGTCTTGTACTGAAATCAGATTTAATGGTCTTTTTAATCTTAACGGAAACGCTTCTAGTTATGGTGATCAAAAATCTAAAAAAACAAATTTGGCCAATAGAAGCCATTTCTTTTGGTGAGATGACCACTGGCATGGTTCTAAAGCTAGTGGCAGAGGAGAAACACACAATTGTGTCACAATGACATTGTCCAGGACAATGAGATGAGATTAAAATACTTCATGGATATTTGAACTGACAATAATCCCCAGGGGGGTTTGTCTTTGGGGCGCTAAGTTTGTGCATATTTTTATTTATGGGTTTTCCGTTATCTATAATGTGTCATTCAATTTTTTTGGACGTCTCTGCAACTTTTCAAACTTCATTGGAATTCTTGGAATGCAGTACTTATAATAAAATCTATGGAGGATTGCATTGTCTCCTTTTTTTTCAGATGAAAGAACTACCATTTAAGTTTTGAATAGGAGTACATTTAATCCTTTTAAATACATTTAAATTTTTAATTAGACTTGTTGTGTTGGTCTAAAAGTTAGGTTATACAGTATTTGGTATTTAGATGATTTTGATGGGGAGCCAATTGGATCAGGGGCTAAAAATTTGGATTTGCAAAAGCATTGTGGATATTAACAATGAAACAATGGAAACCTTTAGAAGACCAAAACTTTCAAGAGTGGCCTAATTATACAGAGACAGAATAAGAGAATAGTCCTTCAATATTTGAAATTTAAGACTCTAGAAAACACCAAACTAATCACAAAGGTGCAAATTCAGAAATCAAAATGCCAGAAAATTCTGCAACCAACATGTCTTTATTTCAAAGATAAAAACTTTAAAAAGGCAAGGTAGATTCCGCCAGCGGCCCCAAAAAAGGATTCTGCATTGTCTAAGAGAAAGTTAAAAAAATAGATCTGGCACAAATTCTGGAAAGATTGAGGCTTAAATAGGAATGATTGTAATAAAGATCAACCCAGGATCACCGCTGTCTTCACTAAAGACAAGAAAATAAAATTAATTAGCTCAGCAAAAGTCAACACATAAACTCTTGTCCACAAAGAACCAATTTTCTATGTAGGACCTTCGGTTTGACATCCATCTTAATCTCTAGAAGTCTTCTTTCTCCTCTCTTTTGTTGGGCATTTTATTGAGGTAATTTACTATCGGTCTAATTCCTGGAAGTGGTCAGAAAGCACACACATCCTCTCAGTCAAGTACATGTGCAGAAACACTGCAGGGTACAGCTGTTGTTTGGAACAAAGCAACCCGGTAACAAACTCACCTTCACAATGATGCCCGCCTTCTGCGAGCCAACCAACATGATTACATGATCTGGGAATACTGTGTAACACAAAAAGGTTGATGGCTAGAAGCTAAAAGGAAAAAAAAAGAACTCTGTTATTCACAATGGCTGAAGTTATAAAAGGTCCTAGTTTTCTCCAACCTGTGTTTTGCCTCTCAGCCAGCCATGTGAGTTCACTCAAGCTGTGCTTTAGACATAAAGGTCAGGGTATTATGTAATTTGATGTTTTTAATTTATATGTGTACTCTTTTATTTCCAGTCTGACTCACATGGACAGATGAGTTTTGTTGTCATTCTCACTGATTGGCTGCCCCAATCACCCCACATCCTCTAAAGTCAGAAGGTTCTCCTTTTGTCTCACATGATTAAAACACCACTTTAACATCTCTCATCAGCAGTTCAGATTTCTTTCCTCTTTTGGCTTCCTTTTTTTCCCCAGCTAAATGTTTCTGTTTTTTCTCCAGTACAGATCACAGGTAGTATCTGTCTCCCATGTTTTGGTCCTGGTTAGACTAAAAGCAAAATTTGCTCATTTTCATTGTTATTTTATGATTCAGCTGTCAGCATACTGTAATTCTGCTGACCACAAAACATGGTGCAACATCCTGGAATGTGTTTTTATGGAAGCCAACTTTGCGAATTGAAAGGATGACCTTGAATAGTAGCAGCTAAACAAGCCATGTTCAAACGTTACAACCATCAGCCAACACACACTAATCCCCCAGAAGACTCGTTAACAAGCCAGATAGCTAATGGGAAGTAAAGAAGAGTGTAAAATTTACTTTTGCCGGATAAAACTAAAACCTTTCAGTGAGATATTTGACGTGAGTTCATCAAACTTTACAGCTCATTGAAATATTTACAATCCTGACATTCTGATTTAATGAAACTTCTTTCTTCATGAATCTGGCCACGCAGCGGAAGCAGTGGCTGTTAGTGTATTCATTAACAGCCACATCTTTATAGATAGTGTTTTTATTCCAAAAAAAAGATTTCCAACGTGATTCCTTTTTCACCACAAAAATACTGTTAAACGCTTAACTGAACGTCTTGTTTTTTATTGGTCTGACATCTATAAATAACACCAAAATGACCTATACCCCATTAAACTGTAATAAGAAAGAATTAAATAGGTCAGGTTTAACGTGTCTTTCAGGGAAAACCTTTGTCTGGGTTTAGTTGTGTTTGAGCAGTGTCAAGTGTCACCGGTGCTTTCTAAGATTCCTCAAAAACGGACAGATAGCTGTTGTGGAAACAGATTGTCACCCACATCGCCACCATTTCTTTAGTTCCCACTTCATCAAATCCTAATGTTTTAAATGTGTTTACAGATAAAACAGGGTGACAGGTAATTTACTGCAACCTTCCCACTGACTTTCACTTCACTCTCCGTACCGCATTCAATGGAAGGTCTTTATGCAACTGATGATAATTTTCTCAAACTACTTGAAAATGACTTAATAGGATCTACACCATAAGATATTAGCTTCTGTGGAATTCTCTAGAAACCTCTGTAGAGATCTTAAATTTTCCCATTTTGCTGATGCATTCTGATAAAAGTGATTGTGCATATTCATTTTGTGTGGCTTCAGAATTTCATGCTGAGTGCACAATCCTGTACCACTTTTTTCTTATGCTGGTTAAGATGTTTCATGCTGGAAGAATTTTTCTGTGTTATTGCCATGTCAGACATAGCAACTGGTTACCAATGTAGTGTTCATTTTCAATGTACACAATTCAGAAAATGAAAAAAAACACCCAAAAAACCCAGACAAGACAGCATAATTCGAGAACCCCCGAAACTGATCAGGTCAAAAAAGAAAGCAACAAAGATTTCTATAGGTGGTGCCAAAGTTTAGAAGACCAACTTTCCACAAAATACTGATGCCAGACATGAAAAATGATGGATAAAAAACACAACGTGTAATTTGTCTCTAAAGAGGGTGAATAGAAAAGAACAGAGATGAGGTACCAGGGGTAACCAGAGGCTATCCAGGCTGATTTCAGGTGAGAGGCAGGATACACCCCAAACAGGTCGCTAGTCTGTTGCAGGGTCACACACACGGACAGACAACCATCCCTACACTCAACACTCATTCATTCCTAGGGGCAATTTTGTAGTGACAAGTGGTGGAGGCTTAGTGGAAACTGGAGCACGTATAGAAAACGCATTCATACATTAGGAGAACATCCACACAGAATGGCCCAGTGTTTCAAGCCTCATACCACTATAAAATTCAAAGCCCCAACCTTCTTGCTGTGAGGCCACCGTGCTAACCAACTATGCCACTGTGAAAGTAATTATTCGGCACTGCGTAATGTAATCTGGTTTACAAACCTGTGCTACCTTCGATCAGGGTGACACTGTAACTGCAGTTCTATGTTTAATTATGATAAAGTTTGACCCCATTGTTTTTGTGAAGTTGATTTGCTGAGTTTTGCATCTTTTAAGAATAAGATTGCAGTAGTTTGGGATGAAAGGGGTTTCATCAGGCGTTCTTTTTCCAATGTCCGATCTTCCCAAGATTGTAATGTCTTTATTTTTTTGTTTGTTTTGAATATGAACGAACGTTAAAGCTTCATCTTCAGGGCTGTTGCTGATTATTAATCCATTCAACCCTGTAACTGTATTCTTCATGTTAAACAAAAGAAAAATTTGGCATTGACCTGTGAACTGTTTGGCACTCATGCTGAACTTCCAGCAAAACTTCCAAAAGCTTGACTGCTTCTAACCAACTCCGAACTGTAATTAGCAATTAGCTCACTCCAAATTGTGCACGTACACTCTCAATAGACATCTATTTGTGTTGAACAACCTCTCACGTCTAAAGTTTTCCGCTCAGCGCCCTGATCTTTCTAGGATTTCAAAAAAGCTGCTTGTCTAAAGTTTTTTTTAACTTCAGCATTTTTAGTTCAAGCCCCAGTCACAGCAGAGGCAATTAGATGTATGAGGGAAATCATGTGAACCACGGCTCTTTATTTATATCACAGTTTTTTACAACCATGTAAATCCTTCAAGATTAACAGATTTCGTTTTTGTCTTGAAATGCTGAAGCGGATAACCAGAAACTCATAATAGACACGAGTCAGGTGAAATACTACTTTGACACTTTTGACGCTGACTTGTAAAAATTCAGAGGAAACTGAAGTTAAACAAATGAATAATGATTCATTTAACCCAAACTAGAGTCACATTTTAGCACTTTACTGGAAATCAAAGTGGAGAAAAGGGCTGTTCAAATTGATAAGTATGAAATGTTCGAAATGTACGACCTTTTCACTAGAGCAACAGACTATTTTTTTTCTTCATTGGTTGTTTCTTATAACAAGTAAAATGACGTCCCTTGTTTTATCTGAATTAATACATCGGGTTGTTTAAAGACATAAGCACAGAAAAACAATGAACATTACCTTGAGATAAATACGGGTCAAAGTGATCCATCGTCATTTGTAATATTGTATATCTTAGAGCTTTTGACTGCCAGCATGTTTAATGTGCTTCCAATGACAGCAGCAGTGATGGCGGTTCTTGCAAGGCTCAAGGGAATGTGTGGGTGGAAAGTAATGGAATTGCACCGGAGACACAATGGCATTCTCAGCCAGATTTGTCTCCTGAGCCATGCAGAGAGCATGTCAAGCATCTAGCACATAGTGACTCTGGCAGGTGGGGTGAAGGGGGGTAGATATATGAACACGGCCCAACTTTTCCACTTCCTCCCCCCCTTTCAACCTCTTCAACACCTCTCGCTAACAGGCAACTCTGGCATGCCTCTGAATGTACCCAGATTGGATCTGTATTTGAGTCGAAGGTGAATGAGTTTGAGTCTTGCAAACCAAACTCAATCTGCTTAACACAAAATTACAAACTGTGCCAACTTGTCAAAAAAGTAATACTGCCACTTTCCAGATGATGACAATGTTTCAAATGCTTGGCGTTTAGAACAATCCTTGCTGTGTGCTGTCAGTGGACTTGGTCACATTGCCTAAAAGTAGCAAAGTCACATTTAACAAACATACTGGTTAGAAGAAAGAGATTCCCAAATGTGAGAAGTGCTAGTTGCCATGGTGACACTAACAAGGCATGATACAGCATTTTCTCTATTGAGCTCAACTGCAATCAGCTGGTAATACACACAGAAGGTTTCAAGTTTTGCTTGATACTATCTGGAATAAGTTTAGCCTGTGTCCTGAGATTTACCTTGGACTTGTATTTGAAGATTCGTTCACACGTAATTTTATTTGTTTGACTTGTACGCACAGCAATACAATAAAAGAAATACGTTTTTTGCCAAATTTCCAGGAAGTTAAAAACAAAGTTTGTAAGATCCCCAAAATACTTCCTATTAATACCAGCATGACCAGAGAAGCTTTTATTTGAACAGATTTTTTCGGTATGTGTGAAAACCAGACAAATACATTTTTTCTGCAATCAGCACCAATGTCAGCAGCAAAGTCTCGTCCTTTCCTTGAACTTCCTACCTTCATTGAACTACTTCCCTTACAGTAATAAACACTCCCATCTTTTGTCACGTTCGTCCAGCCCATCCTAAATTAACAAAATAACAAGTTGAAATATTTTCCCTTTTCCTGTCTGGTTTCCTAGAAATCACGTTTCCTACCTACTCTCACTCTTTTGTAATTTACCCTCAATTTATTAGGAAAAGGAGAAAAAAAATGTTATTTTTTTCCTCAGGAAGGTTTTTTTTTCTTTTTTTTAAGTAAGTAGAGGTTTTTTTGTACAAATTGATAAAACATGAACAAAAACAAGACAGTGTTACATTGTTTACTTCAATTATCAGCAAGAACGACTCTTTAGTGCAATTTTAAATTGACCATTTTGATACGTTTTCATTTTTCAACACAGTCTTATCTTTTCTTCAAGAATTTTTCCGACCCGTGACAAACTGGCAACCTCTTTGGGGTTTGTTTTTAACAAATGACTACTTAAAGGCTGATAGAAGACACCAGTCAGCTCTCTGTGCCTCACTGTCCTTACTGTAAAGTCACACACACTCACAAACTGTGTGTGAGACCACACTTAGAGGTCTTGTGTGCAGCTGCTGTTCTCACCTGCTCTTGATTCCATGTATAGCAGAAAGAGATGCTTTATGCTGTGACTCAGCCTCTATTAATGGGATGGTGGGACACAGAGCAGAGCCTGGATGACATAGAGTTATACACAGAAACACACTCACATTGTAACATGCAGGGAAAGTTCTTGACAGCACGACTGTTTTTTATTAAACTTAATAAGTAACTGATCTGAGTAGTTCAGCCAGGTCACAGCAGACTAATCTGCATGCTCAGAACAAAGGGCCCTCCTATTTAACTTTAATTTGCATTTTTCTTTTTGCATACTATTTGAGAACAAAAATAAATTATGCAAATGTAAAATGAGAGCCATTTTGGAATTTGTCAATTTCACAATATTTTGACAATACAAACAAAAAGGTGCACTGCTGCTATGTTGCCCTTTAGCTTAAGTGATGCTTTAATTATTCACAATGTGTACTTTGGAAAACCTGCCACATACAGATACAAATTTGAGCATTTGCAAGTCAGCTCTGGTTTGGTTAGTTTGTGTGAGGCTTGTTATTGAGATTGTTTTACTTAGTTTTTCTAAGAATACAATTCTTTTGCATAAAAAAATTAATCCTACATGTACTGTGTAGACACACGTACAGTACATATATAGTATGCGCATACAGAAATCAATAGTCATGTATAGAAACATGTTTGTATACCAAACATATCAAATGCATCATCCCAGCAATCCCTACACTTGAAACTTTTTCTTTCCTTTTTTTTTTTTTTGCATGTCAGCAGATAATTTTCTCCCCCAAAACAGACAAAAGTCCAGATAAGAAAGCCTGATGTAGTCATGCTTGCAATTAGGTCTCAAAAATTGGTAAAAATGCACCATTCTAAAGGGCAAAGATGAAGGAAAAGAAAATTTTTCATTTGCGGAACTGAGGTCAGGAACAAGAAGAGGCTTGGAACGCTGGCCTTTCTGTGTGGAGTTTGCATGTTCTCCCTGTGTACATGAAGATTTCCTCCAGGTACTCCAGTTTCCTACCATCCTTCAAAAGCATGGATGTTAAGTTGATTGGCCGCTACAAAATTGTCCCAAGGAATGAGTTGTGTGTTGCCCCACGACAAACTGGTGACCTGTTCAGGCTCTACCCTGCCTCTCTCCTTGAATCAGCCGAGCTGGACTGGTACATCCCTCACGATTCGTCAGGGAATAAGTGGTTGAGAAGATGAATTATAAACATGGTCTATATAACCTCTCTCGAAATTGCACATCTTCTGTGAATTCTGACCAACAAAGAAACGTTCAATGAAGTACCAACCAATTGAGTGTTCAATGTTACAGTGTTACTGAACACTCAATTACTTACTGTCTGAACTGAAGTGACAAACCATCACCACTGTGTGCTTTTTCCATCTGTGCATCAGTATTATCCAGGCCATCTGCCAAGAGAGCCTGTCTATCAGGAGGAGGACGCAGAATCTCAGCATGGTCCAGAGATACCTTGTTTCCATGCCAACCATCTGTTAACTTATCTCCTTCAGCATGCCCTCACTGCTTTGCACTCACTAAAAATGATATCTGCTCCGTATTAGATTGAGATAGTTCCTGTTTTATCAATGGGTAAAATTTAGGTAATGTAAACCAAACCTGAGCCACCCCTTCTTATTTTAAATAAAATGTTGTAAACCAGTCTAAATGACATTCAGATGAATGTTAAAGGATACTGGATCTCCACTTTGAGTAATTACCTCTCATTAAGGAACAACATCACTTACACAAAAACTCAATTGAAATTTAATATGAGCTAGATTCTTGTTTTATTGATCTTTTCATTGACATTTGACTCGGTGCTGTTAATGGGCTAAAACCCGATCTTCATATATGCAGCCTTGCAAACCTTGGTTGGTTAACATTTTTCTATTAAAATATTTGTATTCGAATTTTTTAGAAAAAATATTTTTCCTCCTAAAACTGCCTTAGGAAATCAAACTCCATACGTATTAAAAAAATATATCAAAAACAAGTGTTGTCATGATGACCAATTTTTTAACATTTGTATTACTCTTCAACCTTCAAAAAGCATTCTGAGAAAGTTCTGGGAACATTTGATCTTTTTTTTAAAAAAAAAGTCAGCTAGCTCGAAATAAAGTTATTTGAAGATTTATTTGAAACTTTTAGGGAGCGTTTGGAATTTGCTTCTCTCAACATTCTGAGAAAGTTAGGTTCTAACATAACCACCGACAAACGTTCAGAGATTAGTTTTTGGTTAGGTAAAAGCAAACTTTTGGAGAATTTCAGGCTAACATTCTCTGTTTGTTGGGGCGTCCCTGTGTCTTATTTGACACCAGTCTCACCTTTGAACACCATGTTAACCAAAGAACACAGTCTGCTTTCTTCCATCTCTAAAACACTCATTCACGCCTTCATTACATCCCACTTAGATTACTGCAACAGAATTCTGTATGGAACACCTTCCAAAACACTCCATAAACTTCAATGCATTCAGAACTCTGCTGCCCATCTCCTTATGCACACCCATTCCCGCGAGCATATCACCCCCGTCCTCAAGAACATCCACTGGCTCCCCGTTACTCAGCGCATCACTTTCAAAATTCTTCTCATCACCTTCAAAGCCCTACATAACCTGGCACTGTCTTATCTCACTGACCCCATCTCGCTCTCTTCGCTCCTCAGACGCAAATCTCCTGTCCCTATCAGACAAGACTAACCTTCGAACCTGGGGAGACATTACCTTTCCCACTGCTGCTTCCATCCTCTGGAACTAGCTACCCAAACACATTCGAGACTGCACTGAACTCTCCACATTTAAAAAAAACTTCTTAAAACTCATCTTCTTAAAACTTTTTTTATGCTAAAATAATATAATTACCCCATATTTTGCTGTATTTCTTTCTGCAGTTATATATTTTGTCATTGTTTTGTTTTATTTCTGAAATCGTCTTTGAGTGTTCATAAAAGTGCTATATAAATAAAATGTATTATTATTACTATTATTAAAAACAAATCTCAGCTAACACAACTCACATGATATTTAGTTATTCATGTTTAGTTACACATCTTTGACCTCCTTTCATCAAAACAACTAAATGCAGCCTTGGCATGCACTCTGGGTAAAAGCATCCATCAAACAATATTGGGAGTAAACACTCCTGCAAGAGAGTGATGAAAGCTTCCAGGAACAATGGAGGAGGACACATTAAACTACATTACCAGTTCGGTGTCTATCAATACCAGGCTGCATGTGGTGTATGCTGGTTCGTCATTCCAACAACAAAGAGGTAGATTCTGCTCCCACTAATCTTATTTCCTTTGTTTATTCACTCACAGTTTTTTTTTTTTTTTGCATAAATCATTCTTACTGCATGCTTTTTATTATTCATCTGTTCACTGATTTTCATGCATTCATTTATGACCATCTTTTACTATCTGAGAACAAAAGAACCTCTTCTTTATTGAATGTTTTTAATTAAAGGACATTATCTTTTGTTTTTCAATTGAAAAATGCACCAGCTCAACAGGTAGCACCTTCAGGAGCTCTTCTTTCGCAATCCAAAATTTGAAGAGTTTCTTTATCTCTATGTATAGTTTTGTGTAGTATTCTATTATTTTATTTTTTGTTTTATTAGCTATGGATATCAATTTGGCAGATCAGGCAATCGGCGTATGCAACTCTAGTTATTTTATATTGTTTTTTAGTTGTATTTGGACTTATGAACACTTTGCACAGTGCACACTAGTACCACAGCAAGTCCTAGTCTCTGATCCTCTTCATTGACCATGGCAATAAAAGCATTTTGGATTCTGATTTTTGCAATAGCTATGGTTCGGTTTTGCTTAACCAGACGACCAGCTCAGATTGGCATTTTTCGAATTTTGAAAATTTCAGCCAGTGCTGTTACATACTGTACTCACATTAGGTTACATTTATTTATTATTTATTTATTTTTATTTTTTTATTGCACATTTAGATGTTGTACTCCTCAGTGAAACATCTAACTGCTAACCATCCAAAATGGTTGTGCAATGGGCATTAAGCCCAGATAATCACATAGGTTGTGTCAGGAAGAGCATCCGATGTAAAACTATGCCAAATACAACAAATGCAAGCCAGTTCGAGAAATCAGATGCCTCCTAAACTCGGTCTAAGGTCTCAGCGTAATACACGATCCCACGTCTTCTGTGCTGTCCTCACGACACGTGACTGTGTGCAGCTAGACAGCCAGCTAACTCTTCCAATGAAAAAAGAGACTCCCACACAAGGCTTGCTTTTCTTGTTTATGTAGACTCTTTTCTTCACAGGATTATACATATATGTACGTATATATATGTACGTGATAATATGTACGTGGTAATAGTAACTGAAACAAAACAAACAAAAGAAGTGCATTACGAGCTGTACATAACACTGAGTCTCTATGATCAAACACACGTTAGCTTAGCTTGAAACATGCGCACGTTAGCTTAGCTTGAAACATGCGCGCCCACATCCTAAGTGGCTTACTACATAAGACGCGATTCACACGTTATCAAATGAAATACAATCTTAAGCATGCAAACAAAGCACATAAACACAAAAAATACTTACAAAGACTAAAGTTATCCCAGGTTTTTAACAAGTTTTGAGCGCAGTCTACTTCCGTCTTTACAGTTGCAGACTCATCTAAGATCTACTATTTTCGAGACCTCTCACTCTGCTGTTAGTTTAAGAAATCATAAAAGATCTTTGGAAGAGACAGAGGTCTCACTCTGACATATACTTTAGCCGAAGGCATAACACTCCCCGCTTGATATAAACATATTATATCACCACATATCGAAACATAAAATTTACATAGGTAATATCTTACTCCGAAAGCAAAACAACAGTCTCTGAGACTGGTCTCAAAAACACCTTTGGAGTTCCATCTTTGATGATCCGTATCTCCACTTTACGAACCTTCTTGTCACTACTGGGTAGAGTCTTAACTATCAGTCCCATAGGCCATTCATTCCTGTGGGCTAGAGGATCTTTTAACAACACAATGTCTCCTTCTTTGACATTTGGTTGGTTTTCAGTCCACTTTGTGCGCTTCTGTAGTGTAGACAGATATTCGCCTTGAGTGTCTAAAGAGCGCAGGTAAGCTACCGCACCTATAGCTACAGTAGACGCATCTGAGAAAATACAGAGTTCATTAGTTTTCATTTCACCTAAAGAACCTGAACTGTAACACCTTTTGATTTGGAGATCTTCTAGAGTTTTCAGTGAGTTTCTCCATGAGATCCATGCGTCCTCTTTTTCTGGGGAAAGAGGTGCGTCCCAGTCGCTCTCCTCAGTTGAAAGTTCTCTGAGTAGCGCTTTGCCTTGCACGATTATAGGAGCTGCAAAACCCAACGGATCATACAAGCTATTGACAGTTGACAGTATTCCCCTACGTGTGAATGGTTTTGTCTCATTGGATACAAGGTAAGTAAAGCTGTCAGTTTGCAGGTTCCAACATAGTCCTAAGCTCCTTTGAACAGGAAGTGGATCTACACCAAGATCTAATTCTTTCAAGTCCTTTGCTAGATCGTCTGCAGGGAATGCTTCCATAACGAGGCTGCAGTTGGAGGCAACTTTGTGTAGTCGCAAATTGGACTCTGCTAACATGTTTTGTGTTCTCGTTAACAGGTCAACTGCTTGTTCAGGTGTGGCGACTGAAGTGAGCCCGTCATCTACATAAAATTGTCTTTCAACAAACCGTCTGGCATCTGAGCCATGTTCCAGCTCACCTTCGCTTGCTGCCCGTCGCATGCAGTAAATGGCAACAGCGGGTGATGGGCTATTCCCAAAAACATGCACTTTCATCCGATATTCGACCACATTTTTTGTGACGTCATTGTCCTCAAACCAGAGATAGCGCAGATAATCTCTGTGATCTTCACACACCTCAAAACAATAAAACATTTGTTGAACATCAGCTGTCAGGGCTATTGGCTCTTTTCTGAACCGTAACAGCACTCCTAACAGAGAATTATTCAAATCAGGTCCACTGAGTAGCACTTGGTTCAGGGATGTTCCTTCACACTCTGCACTAGAATCAAAAACAACACGTATTTGATCTGGCTTTTGCGGGTGGTATACACCAAACGTTGGCAGATACCAGTGTTCTTTACCTTCGGGCAGAGGTGGAGCGAGTTCAGCTTGATCGTTATCCAACATTTTCTGCATAAATCGGATGTAGTGATCTTTCATTTTTGGTTTCTTTTCTAACGTCTTTTTGAGTGAGTATAGACGTTTTGAGGCTTGATCTCTGTTGCTTGGGAGTCTCCTCCTTGGAGAGCGAAAGGGCAATGGAGCGACCCAGGTGTTTTCTTTGTTTTGTTGGACCGCCTTGTCCATTATTGTTAGAAAGTTTTTGTCATCTATAGACAGTGCCACCTTGTCATCTGACTCTGTACGTTCAAACACAGACTGACCTAGCTTGTGTGTGTTGCCTTTAATGTCCACACTATTTGAGATTAAAGGTGTGCTTTGCTGGGGCTGCTTGACATAGTCCTCTTTCACTGTAAAGACGTTTGGACATGGTTCAAAATGAGTAGTCCGTCCGTTGTCTAGCATGTGTGTTCTGTACACGTTGACTTCTCTTGTGTTGTGAGTTCTGCCCAAGCACACTTCCCCTATCACAACCCACCCCAAGTCTAACCTTTGGGCGTATGGTGCGTTATTTGGTCCATTGATCTGTTCTCTTACTTTATGAATGCTGAGGAGGTCCCTTCCCAGCAAAAGGAGAATAGGAGCATGATGATCGACCGGTTGGATTTTGCTTGCAATAGGGAGAAGGTGTGGATGGTGCTTAGCAATCTCAGGTGAAGGAATTTCAGATCTTTCGTCCGGCACTGAATCACACTCGATTAAAGGAGGCAGTTTGACATTTGTTTTTCCATCCATGGACTCTACTACAAAATGTTCTGCTCTCCTACCTGCAGTTTCAGCTTTTCCTAAGCATGTTTTCAGCGTGTATGGCACAGGTGCACTTTTTATTTCAAACAGGTTGAAAAAGTCCGTCCTAGCCAGGGACCTATTGCTCTGTTCGTCAATCACTGCATACATTTTTATAGCTCTGTCCTTTTGACCTTCTGGATATGCTTTCACCAAACAGATCTTTGAACATGAGCGTGGGCTGTCACTTTGTCCACATACCTCTGTGCACTTGGAGACTACTGCAGGATGGTCTTCTGAGTCCTCCTTAGCATCTACATTCTTTGAGGTGTCATCTTTTGGGACAGGTGTGGGACCCGGATGGAGTGCTGACAAGTGTTTTGGACTGTCACACTCAACACACTTTACTGCTACTTTACAATCTTTGGCTATATGTTGCACGGACCCACAACACCTGTAGCAAATACGATGCTCTCTCAGAAAAGCCTGTCGTTCCTCAATTGATTTGTCTCTGAATAACTTGCATTTTTTCAGAGGGTGTGGCTTCTTATGAATTGGACACAGACGATCTGGTTCTTCGATTTTCTTCTGTTCAAAACTCCCTTGTTTTCTTTCCTCAATTTCCGTTCTGTGTACTGCAACAGTAGCTCTTCGATTATATGGAATGGACTTTTCAGTGCGTGTGGTAACTTGGTTGCTGCAGCTGGATGGGGAAAAACTTGGATCATTTTTCATTTTTGCTTGTTGCTGTACAAATTGCACAAAGACAGAAAAAGGTGGAAATGACACTCTATTGACTTCTTTATACTTTGTACCTACAGTGGTCCACCTCTCCTGCATGTTAAAGGGGAGTTTTTCAACTATTTGTCTAACCCCTCGAGCCGTGTCTAGATATGCAAGACCTGGCAGTGTACCATCAGACTTAGCACACTGCAACTCCAACAAGATGTCACCCAGCTCCCTTAATTTGCCACTCTCTTTGTTTGTCAGCCTTGGAAACTCCTCCAACTTTTTTAACAGTGCATCCTCAATGACTTCTGAGGAGCCATAACATTCCTCTAGACGCTCCCATACCACTTTTACACCTGCAGCGGGATTGAGGGTGTGTACTGCGCGAAGCCTTTTTGCTTGCTCTGAAGATTTTGGCCCTAACCATTTCGTGAGCAAGTCTAGCTCTTCTCTAGGGGACAGATTCAAGTCTTTAGTAACACTCGTGAATGAGACTTTCCATGCCCAATAGTTTTCGGGTCTGTCATCATATTGGAGTAAGCCAGTGCTAACTATTTCTTTGCGGATGAGATATTTTGCAAAATCTTGTACGCTGTTTTGCTCTATTTGGTTGTGACTTGTAGGCAAAAAGGTGTGAGCTTGGGGTTTGAGTGAGAATGTGCTGGTTGGAACAGCTTCTGGTATGTCCTCATGTTTAACTTCGTTTTTCATTGGGAACTGGACATGAGTTTCTTTTGTTATTATTGATCGACTTGGCATTTGAAATTTTGCGCTATCATGTGTAGCACTAGGTGGCGCCATTAGCTTACATTGTTGTTCCACATAATCACTTGTGCGTTGTACTGCATTAAACGTTTCTCCTGTAATAGGAAGTTCTGGGTCTGACTCCCCGCTCTGACTTTCTAATTCTTCATAGGCTGCAGCTTCTGCTTCAGCTGCTGCTATTTCCCTTTCACACTTCAAAACATGGAGACTGGCCTCCAAATCTGCCTGTTGTCTCGCCAAATCTGCCTGTTGTCTCGCCGAATCTGCCTTTTGTCTCATCAGACTAGCTTCTTTTTCTGCGAAACGGAGCTGGGCCTTTGCTGCTTGGGCTTTGGCGTATGCTTTTGTGGCTGACACACTTGAAGCTGCTGTGGTGTGCGACCGTCTGCTGGTGGCTCTGGACCTGACGCTGTGTGGAGGTGAATGCTGCGGCCTCTCTGACGGCTGCCTCTCAGGCGACAGCTGGTTTGCAGGAACCGGGTGATTGGTAGCAGCCTGGTCATCAGCTTGCTGCTCTGAGTTTGCCTCTGGCTCGAACTGTGATTCATAATCTCTCAAGTAAGTCTTACCTGAGCGTAGACTCATGTTGACTGTGTAGCTCAGTGTTGTTTAACCCGCCGTATAGAAGTCTTTTTTCTTCTATTTAAGTCTTTTTACTGTGCTGTCCTCACGACACGTGACTGTGTGCAGCTAGACAGCCAGCTAACTCTTCCAATGAAAAAAGAGACTCCCACACAAGGCTTGCTTTTCTTGTTTATGTAGACTCTTTTCTTCACAGGATTATACATATATGTACGTATATATATGTACGTGATAATATGTACGTGGTAATAGTAACTGAAACAAAACAAACAAAAGAAGTGCATTACGAGCTGTACATAACACTGAGTCTCTATGATCAAACACACGTTAGCTTAGCTTGAAACATGCGCACGTTAGCTTAGCTTGAAACATGCGCGCCCACATCCTAAGTGGCTTACTACATAAGACGCGATTCACACGTTATCAAATGAAATACAATCTTAAGCATGCAAACAAAGCACATAAACACAAAAAATACTTACAAAGACTAAAGTTATCCCAGGTTTTTAACAAGTTTTGAGCGCAGTCTACTTCCGTCTTTACAGTTGCAGACTCATCTAAGATCTACTATTTTCGAGACCTCTCACTCTGCTGTTAGTTTAAGAAATCATAAAAGATCTTTGGAAGAGACAGAGGTCTCACTCTGACATATACTTTAGCCGAAGGCATAACATCTTCTAACACTTCAAAGATAACCATTCATTCCTTCTCAACTATCTACAGATCTTTGCGGAGAACTGGCAAGATTTTTAAGTTAACATAAACTGTTGGAAAGCCTTTATTTCTATTCATTTTCAGTCATCCAGCTGTAGATTGTTGTGTCATTACATAACCTCAGATTTACAAAGCTCCAACCTTCAGACAAACTGCTTTGGGTTAAGACAAACTTGGTGAATAGTATTTGAGACATCTATTCTAAATCATAGATGAAGAGACATGTGCTTTATTGAATTCCAACAGATCTAAAGATTACACACAATGTCCTGTTACACATGTTGAAAGATTTCTGCTTCCTGAAGAAGTACAGTTTGCACTGTCCTTGTGCAATTCTTTACTGAACCCTCTTTCTGGTGTTCATAATCTTCCTTTTCTCTCAGAATGGGACTTCTGCTTTGCTTATATCTGTTTTTCCTCAAATCTGCAGCCATCATTTGTTTTGCTTAATGTGAGGAGGTTTTTTTTACACCGACACAACAGAGCCTTCCTCATAATTATGCAGATTTGGTGGATTTGCAAGTTGGAGAATTTATAACTGATTAATATTTTTGAGAGTACAATCTCGTGTGATATACCAGTGGTGCAAGAGATCTTACAAATCCTCACCATCTGTGGCCTTTTAAAAACTTAAACATCTATCAAAATGTGACACCGTATGTTTGTAATAAATACAACTTTGCTGTTTCGGAATGCTGAGCAACAACAACAACACGTCTTAAGCCTTTTTTAAGGTGAAAGGGTTTGTCATTTCCTAAGTGCTTTAATTGCTTTCAGTTTTTTGTTTTCTTATTATTCCTGAAAACTGTACCCCAGCATCTCGCCTAAAGACCTTGTTTTCACACGCGAGCAAAGCTGTGTTATAAAAGTTAAGCACTTTAGTGAGCTTTTAGCAGACACAGAGAACACTATTTTTAGTTGATGGAAACTAAAACAAACATTCAGTGCTGGGCTGGGAAGCTTGCTTCTCTAGAGCATCACATCTGATCGACTGCTCCTAGAGGAGTGCAATTTTGCAGGTTTTGGATGTTTCTTTCTGTATCTAGAACAGTTTATTGATTGATATATTTGAAGAGCATTAACATCATTAGCATCACGTTGTTTAAATCTGGCCAGAATAATAGGGATGATCTAAAAACATCCAAAGTGCCGCTCTTCATTTGTAAGGGCTGGACAACCATATCTTTTTCTGAAGGTGAGATGCTCCTATTTCGTCAACAATATCTATTTTTACTAAGTTTTGAATTTCAATATTGTAGTTAAAATGTCTAATGCAACATTCAAAACTTAATCAGACCCATACTGTGAGTACGCACACACAAAATAATTAATCTTGGAATCTAAACTTGTGTAATATGATGCCGTTCGGATTTCAGATGCAGTCTTACTTGCTTGGAAGTCAGCATGGTCAAGTCCTCTCCTCCACATATTTGAAATAATGGCTGTGTTTACTCCCTGTATCAGCGTCTCGTCCTCCCTGGATTCCTTTACGGTCTAGTCATGTGGCTGTAAATAGCAACATGAGTTAAATTCAGTGAAGAGTAAAAAGACAAACATATTTTTAACTTTTCTGAATTTTGATACATTTCATGATCATGTTTGACAGCCGTACAGATCTTTCCAAGGTGCCTTTGGTGCAGCTATGGATCTTTATAGAAATATATGTGAGATTCTTTGGGGCAAAAAAAAAACAACAAACAGGATTCATTTAGATCTCTTTTCCTGTAAACATTTCACAGCTTCTGAAGATTGTTGGTTTATAGCAGTATGATAAACTGAATTCATTTGCGGAAATGACAGATATCTTTGAATAAACATGAAACACTTTTTGTATGTATGTGCTCATGTTAAAATTTCATATAAAAATAAATAATAATAAAAGAAAAGAAACATCATTTGACAAGGACTCAATTGTTCCTTCTTAGAATTCATATTGAGCCTTCCTATTTGGAACTCAGTGTTACAGTATACTGTATGTAGTGAAGCCACATAGGTAGAAAGAGGGAGGCATTGCTCAGTGGAAGAGTTGCTGTCTTTGAACCAAAGAGTTGTTGGTTTGATCTCCGATTGGCTATTGCCTAAGTATCCCCAGAGAAGACACCTAACCCCGAGTTACTCCCAACGTTAGCACCGTCATTGCTGCCTGTTGTGTTGCAATGCTGCAAAAGTAATTTTCCCACGAGGGATGGATAAAGTATGATTATTATTATTATGTCAGTATTTGAACATGCTGAAGTTCATGCATTAAGACGTCCTGTACACTGCGAATTTTAACTTGATGGGGTGATTGCTTTTGCACCATTTTCAGTAGAAGCTGAAGTTGTGGGGAAGGATTCTGGCGGTTTCGCTGATAATTCAAGGCAAGAGGTGAGATACATCCTGAACAGGTGTACAATAGACCTAGCACACACTCACACACTTATTCATTGGAGTAATTTCTCAAAGACCATTTAACACTAATGCATGCTTTTGGATGGTAGGAAGAACCTGGAGCATCTGGAGAAAAAACATGCTTAGACATTAAGAACATATTAACTTCACACAAGAGTCCCGCTTGAGGCTCGAATTACAGATCTCCTTGCTTAGGGGAGACAGTAATAACCGACTGTGCATAATCCCATTTCAAGCATAAGCAACTTTTCAGAACTTTCTAGCTTTGAATGGTTATATATGAGCCTTGTATCGATCACCAAAATGTATTTTAGAATAGGTCAGTGGGGTTTTATTTGTAAATCTATATCAGTCTCTCTGCTCCCATTGCTACATTGATGATGTTCTATCTACATCTATGATGCCAGCAGGAAGCGTTTCTCACGCGCTGCCATACCACTTGCCCCTATTCTTTTGCATGATATAGGACCTTCAGATTTTTTTAAGTAGTTCCACAATTTTAAAAGCCATTCATCGCAAAAGTTTAAATGTCTATCATGTGTTCAGAAATTTGTCAGGCAAGTACAAACACTCAGAAAAAGTTGGTCTTTCCAATGTCTTTTGTAAATGAGCTAAATTGTCCGGAAAATAAGAAAAGATCAGAAATTGAAAAATGGAAAGTTTCTGTAACTGTGAAAGCATACTGATTTCAATCCAGCATACTAGCGTCCATCTGAGGAGGACAAAGTAAAGCACAATGCAACATTGTATTGTAAAACTGTTTCCCACTTACCAGAAGTTTATGGACATTTAATGAAAGAGGGAAATGTGTAGTGTGATTATGACTAAAATGGTCAATCTGTAGAAATGGCTTGCTCCCATTCAGCTTTTGCAAAAACCAAATGGTGTTTTTGTCCTTCCACTGTATCCCTGGGGAAAGCAACAAGTCTTTCAGATCCTTGGAGTTTAGCTTTCACTTGATAGTTCACAGACTTCCTTAACCTCTATCTCGAGCCCAATTCCATCCCTCTTTCAACTGCATAGGTCTGTATGAGGTTCCTTCATTTTATTACATCATGTGCATCCTTATCTTTTTATTTGCATTTTAAAACATATAAAACTGTCACTAAACAAAGGTATACTTGGGAAATCTGAGGGAAATTAACATTACACATTGAAAAATTGTTAAAAAACAAATGTATAAAAATCTTGTGAGAAAATATTTTATTTTCTCACAAGCCAACAAGCTTTTCTTGTTGGCTTTCTTCTTTTTTTATTGGGCAAAATTCTGGAGGGGTTCTTTTGGTTTGAAAAGTGGTAAAAGCGTGATGGGGAGCTACCAAGGAAATTATCCAGCCACTTGTGGGTAAACCGGAGCCATGATCAGGATAAACACATTCCAGAGAACATGTGTTTACTACTGATCCCTGAAAGAAAGAATAGATGGTCATGTGTGAAACTCAGACAATGCTGTGATAGAACAAAAAGAAGAACAAAAGTAAACGACTGTGATAAAAATCAAAGTTTGTGAAAAGAATAGAATCAACAGAGGGGGAGAGATGTAGTAAATATAGAAGGGTTTCAACCTGTGAGAGAGAGTTAAATGGTCAGCAGAAAATGTTTGGCTTAGTCAGAGAGAATGTGTTTATACCCTAAATCTAGCAAGCGAGAAATTTACCGTCTGATTCTAAGGAGAAAAAAATAAGTGATTTAGAGTGTTTAATGAGTGAATAGCTGAACAGGAGCTTAGCCAACCGGATAATGTTCGGTTAAGGAGACGCTGATTGGCCTCCCACTTAAATCCCTCACCAGCCGTACGACATTAATGAGGTCTTTTGTTGAGTAATTGTTGGTAATCTCAAACACAAAACACAAATAGCAGAGACGTCGGTGACAAAACAGAAACAAAAAACTGCTTTTCTGCTTTTTTGTGTGCAAAGTTTGCCTCTTTCATGTGTTAAACGGGCGAAGTTTGCACAACAACTGAACGTTCATCATGCATGCATGCATTGAATAGCTAGTTCAGATAAATTGCTTTATGTTGAAGATCATTCAAGAAGCATGTTTTTGTAAAACTCAAACTACTCTGCAAACTTAAAAAATACTTTGTAAAATAGTACGAAAGGCCTTTAGAAGGAAAGAAACAAAGAACGAACGAAAGAAAAGTAAGAAAGTCCACTCATTAGCCACTATGTGATCATTGTGATGTGGTGCTTCCTCCCACTGAAAGTACCATTACAAAACGATCCACTCTGCTCAGATAGGGTCAGCAGAAATCATCAGGTAGGCTGAGCTGAACCACCCCACATTAGTACAAAAGCGACCAAAAACGAGCAAGAAAGTATACTTGTCACTATTTCATCCCCCCAACGTGAATTGTTTTGACTTTATCACACCCTCTGCTGCACAACAAACAGCTCTTTGAGACCCCATTATAAAATGTGTTGAAAAAATGCTATTATTCAATAGTCAACAAACGGTTGCAAGTTATGTGTTGGATAATTGGCATCCTTTATCATTTCTATTTGTTCAGACATAATTTTAAACAGATTTTCCACTTTAATCATCCCGTAGTGTTACAAGATTGTATGTTTGGAGGGAATTTATTTCTATACTTAACACATATTCTCAGCTGCACGAAGACATATAAATTCATAATATGAGTTATAGATTGTCTTCTGGACAGGGTATTTTTTTTCTTTTTTCTTTATATATGTAAAAAATACACTGTCCAGAAGACAACTTTGAATCTTTTTCTGCGTTGGATCACTCCTGGATGAATGAGGGGTTGTACGGTATTTCATTACATGAGATTTAATTCCTCTGTATATCTAAGAAAACTCCCCAAGAGAACACAAAACTTTTCCAAAGAAAAATAGAGCAAAAAACCAGGCTCTCTACCATGGTAACACTTCGACTTTCTTTCTCACACATTGGAGCAATGAAAATTTCCATGGCAACATTATCAAAAGTTGCATGGCAACAATCAAAAAGCATGTTGACCAAATTTGCTCGGCAATACCTTTCTACTTGTAATTCTTTTATATTATTATTGTTCAGTATTCTCTATAAAGAGAATCGCGATTACTTGATCTTTTTATAAAAAGCTTTTCTATGCTGTGGAAAATAAATATGTTTAACAGCCGATGAGGAGATGGTGTATAACAGGATCAGAATTGTTTAGGGTCTTTTGTTGTTGTAGTTGTTGTTGCTTGAAGTCAGAAAGCCACAATTACATACAGGGTGGATTTGAGCTTAATTTATAATTTCTAACAATTTTCTTTTACTGAAATTTCCATGGGAGCTTTTTGACTGAAATGAATCAGAAGATGCTCCTGAGGAGAAGTGTTTGTGTAAGATGTTTTCTGTCAGTATGGTGAAGATCAGCCACTTTGGTTCAAACTATTATGACATGCAGAATTAGTACAGCCATCTGCAGGAGGCTCGCTGGGTCTTTTTTTCTGCTCGTTTGAATCAGACAAACACCAGGCTTCTTTGTGATTGACTTTTTAAGCCCTCCAGATGCCACATTACGTCCAACAAATCTGTTCTCAAAGTTTGATTTACCCTCTATTATTAGGCTTGTGTCTAACCAATATAAAAAATAGGTACATTTGTTTGAGTTCTGTTTTGTAGGACTGGAACTAATAGTCGTTTTTTAGCCATAAAAAAGGTATCAGAAAAAAATTCAAAAGGTGCCTTTTCTGATGAACAATACAATTATAGGACGTAAACTCTTGTTCAACTAATGTTTTATTGGATAAACATTGGTTTGGCCATTCACGCACAAAGGCTACATAAATTTGCCTTCATAAAATTCCATCATTCAAGATCGTCACAAACTAATATTCTGGTTTTTGACGAGTCTTTACAAGTTTTGAATCCTTCATCCATTTTCTGAATTACTTGTCTACCAATCTCCAGGTCACAGATGTGCAGGAGCCAATCCCATCAGTTCAGGGGCAGGTAAATTCAAACAGGTCACATCCTGATCTGTGTCCTGCATTCTCTAAAGGGATTTTCTCAGTGACCAATCAGCCTAAAATCCATATTTTTGTAGGGTAAGAAGAAGCCACTTTACAAGGAGAGAACCCACACATAAACAGGGAGAATTTATGAACTCTTCATTGAAACCCAACCCGAGGCTTGAACCAGCAACATTCACAGTGTCATTCTTCTGCCATCCTACAGTCCACATTTAAATCATGATGAAAATAAAGACCTATTTTCCCCTTAGAATAAAAACAACACTTCATACGGAATCAATAACAAACAGGATTACTCATTTTACATTTTGAAAGGAACCTTCCCCCTTTTATTTGGAACGATTGTATTTACTGTGAAGTGGTGCATTTATTTCAGTTTAATCCTTTTCCCTGGCCGAGCAGGACGGTCAGATGACAGGCGCTAATCTCTGCTCTCGCTGCCTGAATGCTTACTAATATGGGATTAAAGTCGAGCCCACCCTCGCCACACAGCAGTCTCTCAGATGATGATGCTTTAGAGGTGAAGTCACATGATGAATTATATCACCTGTTTGTCTTTCTCTTTACCAAATTTTCAATGCTTTTCTAAGTTTTGAAGTGTGTTTGGGTTTCTAATATTTTAAGTATTTAGTGCCTACATAAGAGAGAGATAAAAACTACATTTGGATTTACTCTTCTCTGATTATTTTCAGAAATTATTTTCCAATGCACTGAATTAGGAAATGGAGAATTCCAAATCAAACTAACTTGTCACATTTCTCACTATCAAAAAATAAAGAATAGAAACTTTGTTGACACATTGCATTCCCTAATGTGAACGTCACATTTTTCTTTAATTGCCAGACCAATATATTCCAAACACGGGAAAACCCCACTTGTTTATTTATAGTTACACCCTCCATTTTTCTTGACATAAATTGCATTTTTGTAGTTAAGAAAATACTTTAAAATTAGAAAAATGTGAATGTCTTGCTGATGGAATTTGGGAAATGTAATAACTTTTGGATCTTCTCTTGAGGCTTTAGAGAGCCACCAACAATGATGTCTCTATCACTTTAATTAAAACCGACTGCTAACATTTTAGACACACTTAAAAGTGCATCTTCTGTTTTCTACACAAGTCAAACTTTTGAATTTGTCCCAGATCTTTTGAATAAATCTTGTTCATGCATTGAGAACAGGTTTTCTTGAAGATCACATGTTCTGTGCAAAGGGAATAACTGAAACGGAACAATAAAAAATTAGTCAAAAGAACTGAACCTACATGTGAAGAAAAATTCACCAAGAAAGTCACAAGAATTAAAAAAAAAAAGATTGATAAGTAAGAACATTGCAATGGGAATGCGACAAATACGATCAACAGAAGAAGAAATAGGAACTGGAAAGTAACAGTGATGTTGCCATGTGCACATTTGTGAGTTTGTCAGCTTGTGGTCAGGAGCAAAAGGTTCTTAATCCACACAGTCAGGAAGAGAGAGGGATTCAGTATCTTTGTAGATGACATGGTGCTCAAACACAGATTGTAAAAACAAAGACACAATATTATCAACTGGATGGGCACAATTGGCATATAATCATTTTTGGACAGATATCAACACTGACTCTCAATTTCTTTAAAATTTTCAAATTGTTTTGTGGGTTAAAAAAAATCCCCACGAGTAATTCAAGTGTCTCTTGAATGAGAAAATGTGCTTCAAACTAATGTCCATTAACACAAGACATGAACATGCTTATTGATCGAAATATGAAATCGTAAAATTAAAATGTTTGACACAAGTAAGCAGTAAACTAGAAGGAACAGTGCATAACTGAGGCCAAAACAAGTAAAGGAGGTCAGATGAGGCAAATGTAGAGCTGTATAGAGAGAAAAGAGAGAGAGGGAAAAAATTCTATTTCAATTCAGTTTGTAAGAGGTGGAGACGGTGGCCGCGTGGTTAGCGCGTTCGCCCGCGGACCGGAAGGTCGCGGGTTCGCGTCCCACGAAGAGCACGTCTAGGGTCCTTGGAGAAGACACCTAGCCCCCACTTCTCCCACCATTGGCGCCGTTGAAGGGCAGCCTGCTGCGGTGTAAGGAGTGCAGCAAACAAATTTCCCCGGTGAGGGATGAATAGAGTAATTCAAAATCAAAAAAAAAAAAATAATTGAAGCTAAAAAAAAGTGTGGTTTGCCTCATTCAGGCAAGCAACCCTTTACTTAATAAAAAGAAATTACTTAAAAATGCTTGCTCTTCATCCAAATAACAGTGAGCCTTTAGCATTAAGTAGGCTGCAAAAAACTGAACTTAATTTCATTTTCTCAGAGCTTTTGTGACTTGTTTGTACTATTGAGCCAGATGGTTAACATGAGTAGCACATGGACACTGCATGTTTACTTTGTATAGATAAAGCACCATCATGTATACACATGGTTGTACCAGCACTGCGCATGTTTCCTGCTGGGCAATATTAAATAACAGCAGCATCAAGCGCCTGGAGTGTGAATCACCTTGCACGACCTACAGTATGTTCTCACAACGGAACCTTTAATACAGTAAAAAGACTAAATTACAAATAATAAAGGTCATAAAAACTCAAAATTCCTATTATTCAACAGTTTTACAGTTGTTTGGATTAACATGTAATGTCAGTTATTGGAAAAAGTATGGTTGACGCTTTTTTTTTAAAACCTCGACCTGTCTGGTGTTACAAAAAGCAGAACGGTAATCTGCATGTCAAGTTTTTACTGGGCAGATTTTCTCATGCCGACCATGGCAAGTGTTATTTTATTTATTTATTATGTTTTATGATAAATGTCTTTGTTTTTTGTTGCTTTTTGCCTGACCTAACAGGGTCCGAAATGAGATGAAGAGGGATCAGATACTGAAGAAAAAAGAGGGGGGTAAAGTGAGCAGATAATCTATTGTTACAATATTACACATCACATTCAAACTGCTGAATTTTTTGAAAAAAAAAAAATCAAACAAAAAACAACCAACCAAAAATTAGACTAGAGAATTGAACTAGACTAGAAATTGAAACAGACAAAAAAAACCTTTTACAACAAGCTGATAAATTATGTAGAACATAAAACCGATGTCTACCAAAGCTATAGTATTGATTGGAAGCAAGGAACACAGCAGACAGTAAACAGTGTGGCACAGTGTGCACTTGTGAGTGAAAGTACAATCCTTGGTCCAAGCAAGACATCCCCTAGACTTGTCTACTACAAGCACGCACACATTTACTCTTTCTTTTTCAACATATTAATGCAGTCTCGTATCTTTTACTGTATTTATTCTTGGTTCTAGGACGAATGTTAGTCATGTAACAGGTAGTTGTTATTTTTTTGCAAAAGATAGTAAAAAGTTTAATTCATTAGCTATTATTTTAAAGCTCCTGATAAGCTGGAAAACCTCTTGGTATTTTGATATACTTTTAGATATTATTTTTGCATAGGCTAATTGTGTTTGCAACCTTGTCTGTGACGGTAATCTAAATTAGCATCCGGTAATGTCCAACCAGATCAGTTGCATCACTGACTGTGTCCCAGTTTAAAAAAAAAAAAAAAATCAATGTTCAGACTTTTGAACTTGATACTTTAACTGCGAGAAAGTAGGTTGTTTGGCATGCTTTTTCTCCTTTATTCATTAACGGTTGTTACTTTTGCTTGCATTTTTTCTACACAACCGAAAGGAACCTATGCTTTCGGGAATGGCAGATAAGCTTTGATATAAAAAAATTGTACAGTTCAGTTGCTTTAAATGAAGCAATGTTGTTTCAATTTACTTTTACGTTTTTGCAAAATAAAACAAAATGAAAGATAAATTGAATCTTATTTGGCAGCAAAACCTTGATCATTTAACAAACTTCATCAACCAGTGAGAATTGCTTTTTTAGGTGTTTTTGTCTAGCAAATATTACTAGAACTTGCCTGTTAAATCCATTTTGTGACATAAAATTAAAAAGTAATTATATATGATAAATGGTGTTCATATATATTTGATTTCCAGGATAAAAAAAATGCATGTTATGGGTTCAAAGTTTAAAAACCATTCTTTTTTTTTGTGTTGTCCATTTAACTGCTTTAAGCAAAAACAATAAAGTTGCAGCCTGACTTTTGTGTCCTTCCTGATATCATTTCAAGGTTGTTTATAGATGTTTCTAAATTTGTTTTTATGTAGACTACATTCTGAGATTGCGCTAATAAAACAGGACGCACAAAAGGCATTAAAAAGAAGACTTGACACCCAAGAGGTAGGACTGGTTTATCATATTTTCTAGGGCAGAAAGCAAAAACCTGAGAATTATTTTCAGTTATAGAAGTCAGATTTGGAATATGATCGCTATCATAAAATATTAATCAGTACAATTCCTATGCCAACTTTGCTTTGTTGTGTTCTTAGAGTTTTGATCATAACAAAATGTTAAAAACCATTACTCTACAACTTTTTTTTAACCTTCTCACTTCTTTAAACCACCCCATGCATACATGAATCACCACCATTCCAAGCACGAATCACCACCCCACCCACATTTTTTAAAATAAAAATATTATTTAGTTGGCACGGTGGCACAGTGGATAGCACAGTGGCTTCACAGCAAGAAGGTTGTGGGTTCAATCCTGGGTGGGAATGAGGCTTGGTACACTGTCCTTTCTGTGTGGAGTTTGCATGTGTCTGCGTGAGTTTTGTCCGGGTACTCCGGTTTCCTCCAAAGACATGCATGCCAGGTTGATTAGCCGGTGCCAAATTTCCTCTGGGAATGAGTGTGCGTGTGGATGGTTGTATGTGTGTTGCCCTGCGACAGACTGGCGACCTGTTTGAGGTGTACCCTGCCCCTCGCCTTGAATTGGCCGGGATCGGCTCCTGCAACCCTAGAAGGGATAGACGGACAAGAAGGTGACTGACTGAAAATTATTTAGAATATTTATGTACAGAAATGGGTTAAATTCCATAAATACGTCTTTAAACATATCAAAGCACCTCAACTTCTAGTGCCACACAACTTATAACAACTCCCAAACTCCATGTAATAAGCATTTTATGGTCCCTTAACCAGAACTACTGACAGGCACCTGAACCTCGGGGTATAACTTTCATCCACCCACTAGTCCTTGAAGAGAGAAACAGCATGAGGTAAGCGCTCATGCACAACTTGAGTTCTTTAAATTGATTAGAGTGGCAGAGTGGTCGATGTGTAACTAAACCAGTAAAACGTTTTAGGGTTTGTGACAAAAACTCTGTTAATTTATTCTCTGCATTATTTTGACATTGATAATTTATACATTATGTGAGAACTGGTCATGAAAGTTTTATTTATTGGTTTTTTTTTTTTTAGTTGCCACAAATTGAACTTTGTTTTCTTTACAAAAATGAACCTATACTGTTGTGACCACATCGTGTTGTATCAGTATTTTATGCCACATTTTGCAAGGTTGTGTCAAAGTGTTTAGATGGCAAAAAAAACAAACAAACAAAAAAAAAACTGCACACCGTCAGACCTTTTATCTCACATTCCTGTTCGAAATGTAGTTTCATGGTAAGGGTGAACACCTTTGCATGATAAAAACATTCCTAATTCCAAACCTGGATCACAGGCGTATCCATTTGGAAAATGTTCTCCCAAGTTTAAATAGTTTTTGCCACGTCGGCTTCTCCCTGCTTAATAGCATGAACAACTCCCGTACAAGCAGTTTAGAAAATAAGTGCGTAAAGATGAAATGAACACTTAATTACATAAAAGACACTAAAAGGGTCTTATTTCCGGAATCACTTGATGAAATGTACAACTAAAAGCTGTTACATACCCTTTTATGGGAGATGCTTTTCTCTTCGATAGCTGCATTCCACTATTAACCTTTTTAACTTAAGTAGTACTATTCTGCTTTACCCTTGGGATTGGGCCTCTCACAAAATATTTGCTGTAAATGATTTGACCATGAAAATCAAACCAGTTTGATGAAAATCAGCAAAAGGTGAAAAGAAAAAACTTTTCTTAAGAATTTCATCTTCTTTAAATTTGAAGATTAAATTTTACTCTGACTATCCTTTCAAAAACGGCAAATGAATAGCAAAACAACTTGTCAATTCAGCGAGCCACAGGCTGATTAGATCTTGTAAAAAGTTTTATTTGATCTGATACTTGTTTTTTCTTAGTGGGTGAAATAGACATCCTTAGCCCCAAAACTTTCACCACATTCCTTCAACGTTCCTTTTGAAAAATGGTGAGGTATAAAATCCTTTATACTAACCTGCTATTTATCTGGTATCTTTGTTCATTGACCTTTAGTTGCCTTCGTGCCTCTCTAGGCCACCCACTACACACACACGTAGAAGGTTACAATCGGTAAATATATAAGGCCAAAGAAAAGCAAAATAGAAAGATAACGTAGCTGTGGATGAACTATTCAAGGGCTTGTGATGAGAAATTGGCATGGGACGGTTCTGGGACAGAGGTCAACGCTAGATGCCGGCACACTGCTCTTTAAAGATATAAATGGACTGACCTTTTCATATTTCACAAAAACAAATGGTAAAAGAAAAAAAATGCAGTTGGGAAGGAAAAAAGATTGGCATTTTTCATTTTGATGATGCTTCTTTTGACAAAGCGAGGAGAGTTTGAATGTAAGCTTAAATTATCAACTGAGATGGGAAATACAGCAAGTTGTTTTCTGAGACTATTTTTATTTTTACATCTGCACCACAATGTCGATCAGGATATTAGCGTTATAATGACTTGGATCTTTTTTCTGACCAATGAAAGACACACGCGGATATTTTGAAAACGGTTACGTGTGGACGCGAGCGTTTTTCTGAAACGGAGGACAGCAGATATGCGTTTTCAAAACTACCTAGCTATGTGTAGACGTGGCCTAAATCAGTACGATTACAAAACTAGTTCTACTTATGTGTCAATAACGCACATATTTATAACCTGCGACTAACATAGTACAAAAAAAAAACACCTAGTAGAAACCACTCCAGAAACTGTCTGATCCATCCTGCAGGACCAGAACCAACTGCAGAACCAACAAGCAGGAGGCCAATCCTAGAGGTCCTCACAGTTCTAGATGGTTCATAAGACACTAACATTACACACTTAAACAGAAGTAGAGCGGCTTTAATGTCTATTTTTTGAGAACCAGGAAGCCAGTGCAGAGTCCTGAGCACAGGGCGAATGATCATATTTTCTGGTTCTAGTTAGGAGTCGAGCAGCAGCATTTTGAATTAACTGCAGCTGTTTTAAGGCCTTTTTGTTCAGACCAGTGAGTAGACCGTTGCAATAATCTAACCTACTTGAAACAAATGCATGACTAATAACCTCCAAGCCTGTACTGTTTGTAAATAGATTTCAAATTCTATCACTTGTTTTATTCCTTACTTTTGCATTATAACTTTTATTTCTTATTATTCCTTATTTTTGGATATTTACTTACTATTTCTTTTTTTGGTCTAACAGTAAGAAGGTTGGGGTTCAAATACCGGGTAAGGACGAGGCTTGAAACACTGGCCTTTCTGTGTGGAGTTTGCTAGTTCTTCCCATGTATGTGTGGGTTTTCTCCAGGTAGTTCGGTTTCCTTCCACTCTCCAAAAACATGCATATTAGGTTTATTGGCCAATATAAAATTGCCCCAATGAATGAGTGTGGATGGGTGTGTGTGGCACTGCAACAGACTGGCGACCTGTTCTGGGTGTACCATGCCTCTCGCTGAGCACCCCCAGCGACCACCTTTAGTGACGAGCGATCCAGAAGATGAAACGAATATGTATATATATATATATGAGTGTGTGTATTTCTATGAAAATAGTGCTGCTGTAACACACACGTTTCCCACGTGTGGGATCAATAAAGTACTTGTGATCGGGTATTCCAAAATGGAAATTATTCTCAGATTACAATTCCAATGCACTAACAAAAACAAAGAAATATGAATGCATTTTTTAAATATATCCTCACTAAAAGAGATTTCATCGTGCATAAAGGGGGCGTGTGAGTGTGTGTATGTGTGTAAGATGCAAAAGGTTGGGAGGGGGAGCTGCCACTGTAATGCTCCTTAATGCTGCATTCAAGGGACAATCGTAAAATCCACACCATCATGTCTGAAAACTAAAAATAAGGCAAAAGTTTCTAGAATTAATAGCAACTGTAATACAATGAATACAAGTTAAGAAACAGATATTAAGATTTTTAAAAACGCTTTTATGGTAGAAATAAAATATTTATCTTTGCTTATGCGGATTTCTTTAAGTTGTTGGTATTTTACGTTCTAAATTTGATGATGAAGAGATGTGTGGTGCGGATTCCCGTACTGGTGTGTGTCAGTGAAAGCAGCAGAGCCACAGCTCTCCTGTTGCTCTGTGAGGAGGCAGGCCGGTGATTTTCCACTGCTGCTCATGTCTCTATGTCCCCCCGTTTTAAGAGACAAAGGTCAGCAACACAAGCTTATAAATAGGCGAAAATATAGGCTTCGGACGTGTCCAGCCTCCAGTCGCTCATACAGCACGAGGGAACACGGACAAGACGGGAGGAGCGATAAAAGGACAAATTTATATCAAAATCACATCAGATAAGCAGGTAAATGAAAAACCACATCCCATCTAAGACAAGACTGGAAGAGTCTGTGTGATGCTTTTTAATTTATAAATGAATCATTTTTTAAGCAGAATAATTCTATTTCTGTTTATTTTTTTTGTTCTTTGTTGAATGGGGAAATGAGTTTATCTGCAAACAGAAAAAGTTTATTAGGGTTAAAACAGTAAATCAGCATTTTGTTTCATTTGGTTTAACTATTCCATTTTTTTTCACCTTGTGTTTGATTGTGTGTGTACATGTTAATTTCTTGTAAAACCTACCATGTGCATGTGTGTGTGTGTATGTGTGTGTGTGTATCTATGTATATATATGTTTATATGTCTATGATGAGCTACTGTTGCTTTTTTTTTTTCTCAAATCTTCAATTGAACTAAATTCATTTGATCTAATTGATTTCCATTCCTTCTTTTTATTTGTCCAGAAAGATGTAAATATAATTTAATAATTGAATTTGATATTTTTTAAGTTGAGGAATGGATTTGTTTTGGATGTGTGGATCTATGGGTATAAAATATACATGTTTTGGTCGATCGCTAGGTCTTTTTTTCCCTTTAATTCAGTAATTCCGCACTACACTCTTACTTTCTTTTTGAGCTTTTTTTCTTTTCAAACAAACCTATAAAAGAACCGTTTTTCTTTGTTATGTGAATGATCAAGGCTTTTAAGATCCGTAAAAAAGGAGAAGTGAGGCGCTCGGAGCGCAGAGGAGGCGGAGATGCTCTGAAACAGCGCGCTCTACATCTTCGTTCTATCTCGCTCTCTGTTTGCGTTCAACCCCTCTCTATCTATATCTTGTTTCCTGCTTTCTTTTATTCCCCCCTTCTTGTTAACGGAAAACATTTCCTGCATGGCGGCACGGTCTTTTTTTTTAAGCTGGTGGAGTTTTATGGTATGGGATTTGTGTTTGTTTGCAAGCCTTTTCTGCTATTTTGGTGCAAAATCATGTTGCAAATGCACCCCAAAGTGTCCGTATCATAAATTCTTTAGATAAGTCTATTGCAAAATGCTTCCAGTTACATATTAATAGCAGAAATGCTCATGAGGAGCTCGTGAATAATTCTGAAATGGTTAGGTTTGCTATTCTTTCATATTTAGCAAGTGGAAAGACTTTATTAATTTCTTTCAGATTTGTTTCTGCATGTGCAGGACATTGGAAACTATATTCAGACTAAAAGAAACAACGGCAATCTAAATAAACTTTTGCATTCGGGGGGATTCATTTTTATCTTGAAGCTTGGTGACATTGCTAGATAAACTCTGTATGCAGATAGTGTGCGTTTGTGTGTGTGTGAGTTCGACTCAAATAATCTAATCTCGACTGTTTTGGAGTCCTTGTTAAACGGATGCATGTCACTGAGGTGGAGCTAACACATTCAGCAGAACCTCAGGGTCACTTTCAGTTTGATATTTTTTTTAGTTGTCAGTTTTATGCTTTTCGTTTTATTTCCACTTTCAGCCTGAATGTGATCTCATCTGTAAATCTGAGCACGTTGATGGAAAGTGATAGTGTGATACGCTCCTGTATTGCGCAGAAACATTTTAAGGTTTGTTATTGGAAACAAGATCCCATGGATGACATGTGATTTTAGGGGAGCAGCTTTGGTTGCATGTTTACAGATGCTAATCGTAACAGTTTTTTTTGGGCTTGATTGGCTTAACAACTGTAACATTGTGCCAAGCAGCGAGTGGAAACCTACTGGATGTTTGCAGTTTTCAGTAATTGTTGTTTATCTTCCTTTTGGTCTGCTCAAGCAGCACCCTAAGCTTCAGTTTTAACTGGAGATGTGTTGGTTGCTCAATGATTTAGTAAGTCTGTAACTTGAGGTTTGTAGAAAGTGTGTTTGTCTTGGTGAAAACTCCGCTATGTGTAGAAATGCTTTCCCTACAGACTAATAAAAGGTGGTGGAAATCTTATCAGACAGCAAAATTAAAATGTGAAAAATTAAAATGATTTTCAGCAGCTGCTTGTAAATGTTTTAAATCCAAGTGTCCTTGACTTTCAGATCTGGCTGCACTTTCACTGGTGCTAACATATTAACTAGAATGAACCAATGACCCACATAGACTCCAGTTCCCATATTAGAGCTGCACCATTAACTTTGTATGATTTCTGTATGAGTGTTATAGTCATTTAAACAGTGTTTTAATGTCTTATCTGATCTGGTCACAAAATCCTAGTCATAACGGTAGTAATTAACACCCAAAAGTAAGGCAAGAGGTTATTGGAAACTTTTAGTTTGGCTTCCTGTCTGATGCAAAGGAAACATTTTTCTTCATTAGGATGACTGGAGTAAAACGGAGTGATGCAGAATAAGTGGCAGTCCAGTGCTAACCTGGATTACCAGCATGTATGAGGATATGCACATACTTAATGACTAATTAACTTTTGGTTTCCTGAATTTGACAGAGGGAAGTTTTTCATTAGTCAGTTTTTGTGGAGTTAGTAATGGCTGGGTCTCTGAATCTCTGCTTCTTTCCCATCACCTGTTCTTTAAATCTATAAATCCTTTAGGTCCCAGCTTTCTGATACTAGCTGTAGACCTTCAGGTTTATCTGGATTACAGTAAAACTTTTTTAAAGCCTTGATGAAGTTTGAGGTTTAAAAAAAAAAGATCAGAAGTCCAAACATTTGCAAAGTTACTCTGCTGATGGATATGTCAATATACAAAGAAAATGTTCTGGCTTTCATGTGTACGATATCTTTAAAAACATCCAAATTTTGAATGTCTGTTAACTTAAGTGAACAGACAAATCTTGTGTGCAACTCTTAAAGATAAAAAAAATCTTTTAAAACATAATATGGCTCTAACCGGACAGAAATCTTCAAGCCTTGCTTTAAACCTTTTTTCTTTGAAAGTACAAAATAAAGTCGTGCTAATTGCCTTCTTCTGGTTTAACACCAAAGCTGTCTGAGCCCTCTAGTGGTACACACAACACTAGCCTGATCTGACCGCACAATAGCCACCTGTTTAAAAAAAAAAAAGGAAAAGACAGGAGCTGCCTTCTAATGTGGGGATAAGCTAATCGATCAGACTGGTGCGGGGGAGTAAAGTGACCAGATGAGAATATAAATACAAAGTAGACTGCTTTTCAGCAGAGGAATAGTTTATTTAAATAGGGTTATTGCTGTCCAGAAAGGCTCTGAAGTCTTATCAGACAATCTTGCTGAGTGCCATTATGAAACAAAAAAAAAATCAAGTCCCATGACTTGTGCCCACTGCTGCTCGATGTCTTATCTTCTCCCTGTGTACAGCGCTCATGTGGAATCCTCTGGTAGATTGTTACTACCTTTACACCTTCATCTTTTCATCAGTGAAAAAAAAATAAATATTACAAGCCCAACCTGCTGAACTGATGTGCAATTGGATTTACAGATGTTTAAATTGAAACATGCGGAGTCATAAGATATAGAAAAAAGTGAAAGAATAGGTTCATGTCAAGCCTAAATTTGGGACTTATAAGAGTTGGATTCCAAAAACATATTTAGTGAATTATTGTTGACCTTGGTTAGATTTGAAAAGTTGTGTAGATCCTGTTTGACATTTACTTTTAGGCCTACTATTTTTATTCTCGTGCAAAACCTTTTTTTAGAGAAGAGGCTAAAAGAAAAAGTGATGCAGAAAAGGATGGTAAAGAGAATTTTGAAAGAAGAAAAAAAGAAGTTTAACTGCTTGGAGCGAAGAGTGTATTTCAAATCATCGGTGATCATTTCAGTGGAAACATACAGGCCCTTAAAATAGGAGTGTGAGTTATGCAAGAGGTTGGAGAATAAAGTGAGTGTGTTGTGCTAGTTTTTAGTGACGGTGTGTGAGCTCACATTGGAGCAAGACTCTGGACTCAGATGCTGTGACTTCAGAACCATTAGGACAAGACAAATGGGTCTTTGTCACATCACAAGTATAATATTTTTTCAGAGAACCCAGGGGTTTCAGAGATGGTCAAAGACAATTTTGTGTCTGTTTAGCTGCTGAGTAGAAACCATTCCTGACCCTGCTCTGGATTTTCCAGATGCTTGCATGAAGAAATGAAAAAGTAGTCCCAGAATAGTTGCAGTGCCCATGGTAACTATTCACGCTGTTGCTGAAGTATTTACGTATTAGCTCTGTTTTTGTTTTCTTTTCTGTTTTGTCCTGTACCCTTTTTTTTTTTTTTTAATTTCATATTTATTATAAAATTATCAATTTGACACTAGTGCAGTCACCTCCCAAAACATTGACCTCCAAAGGGTGAAATATGTGATACTTGTATCAAATATAATCACACATATCTGAAATATGATATACTGTACAGTACATTGAGCTAAGACAAATAATTTGAAAGCTAACACCTATTGCTGCTGCCCCTCAAATGATGATTGCTTTTACTTTTAACATCTCCAACATAACAGCCAAACATTATTTATACATGTATTCTTTTTAAGATTTTTGAGTTTTTGTATTTCCCTGTGTTGGCCAAGGTTGGGGAGTATGCCAACTGTTTTTTTTAATAAAAATGCTGTGGTTTGAAAAGGTGTGGTTCCAGAAAATATCATCCCGAGTTGAACAAGATAAGGCATATTTTCCTTTTCTGTACAACGTACTGTGTCTGCCTTAATCGGAAAGTGTTTAACAATAACGCAACTTCTGCTTACATCAAGACGGGTTATCGCTACTCCAAATGTACAGTGTGAGTGGTCTACTTTATCTTTTAGTAGTACAAAATCAAACGGAACGAGTTCAAATGAGCTAAAAACACTGAACTGGACGTACAACAAGAATTTAGTTTGCTCAGGAAATCACTAGAGTATGAGGACACATCGGTAAATCAATCAAGGACATCCTAATGTGACAAAAAGTAGAATTTTCTTATGGTTTCTTATGTCGCTCTTCTCAATGCTTTGTCTTAAGAGAAACCTGGGCGTTATGCTTTTTTTTTTTTTTTTTTTTTTAAGTGCAACTTTTTTTCTTACAGTTTTTATGATGAAATAGCATTTTTACATGCTCACGTGTAACATGACTTGTCATGCTGGTGCAAAAACAGTGGAAGGCATTTCATGTGGTGCATGACTTACATTTTGACAACACATGGGCACTTGCACACCATTTATGTACATTTCTTGTCATTTTTAATATCACATTTTCCCAGGAGAAAATAGCCAGGTCATCATGAATATACAGTTGTTCCAAAATGAGATTAAACTGTTTCAGATGCCATTTAATAGTGAGTACCCCCTCTCAGGGAATTCTTTTTATTTATTTAGAAACTTGTACACACAATTTAAAAATTCATTATCTTTTCTGAGAAGCTTTAATAATGCACCACGCGCCTTTACAGACTAATGTAGCTTATAGGTAGCTTGATGGTAATTATGTGATGTTACTTCAGCAACATAAATGTAGTTATTGGGCATGGCGTGTCAAAATACACATGCCTTTGGGTTTTTTCAAAAAGCAAATTGGGAGTATGTTTAATGACGTGCGTTTTTAGTATGGCCAAATATTGATTTGGTTTGGTTAATTTTTCATTATTTTTGTATCTAAAATAGACAGTTAGCTTGTTGAAACAAAAAACGCTTCCTGCCCCGTCTGAATTGTGGTCTTTTTCAGGAAGGTTAAATTTGGAGAGAATGAATGAAAGCAGCAAAGAAAAGTTAAGGTTGCTGCAGTCTAGTTGATGGAAAGAGATAAGGACATGACATTTTCCACTCTGACAGACATGTGCTGACTACTAAGTATGTCTCTCTCCTCCCCACACTCTCACAATCCTGATTGAGTGGAAATTTACAGCCCAGATTGTCATTGTGATCACTCTCCCTTGTAGACAATTGCTCACAGAGTTAACGAGGAAGTTGGAAGTATTGTAGATCATAGCTTAAACTTCCTGTTATGTCTGTGTGGATACAACCTATTCACCTAAACACAATGATTTGGTTTTTATTAGTTTTGGTGACAAAAGAAAGTCAATGTCACTTTGATAATAAGCTGTCTAAATCAAATGAGTACAATCTGAAATCTAAAAATGTTACAAAATGGTTTCAGTCCCAATGTAAGCCACTGGATGCATATTTATGGAGTCTTTATTAGCTTGTCTGAATGCTTTTCATGTTTAGGGCGTTAAAATATCTCTAGCAGGTCGGATTTGTTCCATTCAATGTTCGCAGTTAATAAATTGCTCAAATAAAGTTGAATAAGTGCTTGAGCTTGTTTGGTCAGCCAAGTTGTTAACTTTCAATGCCATTTTGTTTCTCTGTTAAGCTATTGGGAAAATTGTGCCTTTTACATTTCGTTTCTTCTACTGGCTTTGGAATGTCTTGCTTTTTATTTAAAGATGTTTTTAGTTTGAGAAATGGCTACCCAGTTTGTCTTGTAGTTGTTCAAGCAGAAATCCAGGAACAATCTGTTTAAACTCTTAACTGGATAATTAATAAAACTACTGATATATTTTAAATGTGTTGTCTTTGTTCTTATTTCTGCAGAATGGCTCAAAAAGAGAAACTCCAGTGCCTCAAGGACTTTCATAAGGATACCCTGAAGCCATCTCCTGGTAAAAGCCCCGGGACCCGGCCTGAAGACGAGGCTGAGGGAAAACATCCCCAGCGGGAGAAGTGGGCCAGCAAGTTGGACTTTGTTCTGTCTGTCGCTGGCGGTTTTGTTGGTTTAGGGAATGTCTGGCGTTTCCCGTACCTCTGCTACAAGAATGGTGGAGGTAAGTCAAATATTTGCCATTACGAGTTCAAGGATGTGACATTCTTTTGTTAATCAGCTTTTCAATAGATGTTTAAATGCATGTGTTGTTTCTTTTGTCTCCCATTTAGGTGCATTTCTCATTCCCTACTTCATTTTCCTGTTTGGCGGAGGTCTGCCAGTCTTCTTCCTGGAGGTTGCCTTGGGTCAATTCACCTCCGAGGGTGGCATCACCTGCTGGGAGAAGCTCTGTCCCATCTTCACTGGTATGTGCTGGATTTTTGGACTTGGGATGAGTTGAATGATTCTTCCCCTTACTTATATTCAAGGTGCTTCTCGTATTTTTCTGCATCCATTCATCTGGAATTAACCTCCATTATGGCTGAGTTATTTTGAATCTCACCCTTCATATGGATTATTATTATTAATATTATAAAACCATTAGCAGCACAGTTCATGTTTATCGATATGGGTGCATTAAATAGTCCACAACTAGCATCACTCACCTTGCATTTTTATTTAATGTTCACAATATGTGGTAGATGATTACAGGAACTCCATGTGGTTGTTTTAGGCCTGAAAAGATTCATCAAACTTGCTTTGCATTTAAAAAAAAGTTCAGTTTTATGTTTGTCCACAGTATGCTATGGTTACATTTTACATATTTTTGTTGCCAATGTCGGATACACTTACAACTCTGAACTAGCTACTTTGTGAATGTTGGGGAATGGTCTGAAGATACTTTGTCTTATTAGTTACAAGGTATAATTTTACAATAACCTTGTCACTCTTAAAGTAAACTTTAAGAAAACATATTTTGGTACAAGATGTTCTGTTCCGCTGTCTTCTCCTTGATCTGATGCCAGGTTACAGGGGCAACAGTCTGAGCCTATGCTTCCATCACCTTGGCCACATCCTCTAGTTAACACAGGAACATCCTGAGGTGCACCTGACCTGTAGTCTCTCCAGCGGGTCTTGGGTCTTTCTCTGGGTCTCCTCCTGGTGGGACATACCTGGAACACCTCACCATTGAGGCATCTGGGAGGCATCCTAAACAGAGGCCCGGTGGACCCCATCTGGCTTCCCTTGACTCGGAGGAGTAACAACTCTACAGCGAGCTCCTCCCCGATGGCAGAGCTCCTGACTATCGCTGGGAGAGCCCGGTCATCCTGTCTAGGAAGCTAAATTCAGCCACTTGTATCCAAGATCTTGTTCTTTAGTTGAAAGTAGGAACGTAGATTGACTGGTACATTGAGAACTTTAAAAATTATAAGATGTTATTTTACAAAATGTACAATTACATGTAATTTTCATAAATCGTTTGACGCTATACTCTATTGTTTTTACTTTATCCTTAGGGCTTGAAAAATTCAGTCAATTTTGAAACCATAGTTCCTCTAATGGCCACTAGTTTAGAAGAAGCGGAAAAGCACCCACAACCTTCCAGTTAGGTCATATTTTAACTGGTTCGTTAAAAGATATTCTCGTCAAATAATAAATAACTTCATAAATGGCAAATTAGATAGCTATAAATCTTTTCTTTTGCTTTTGAAGAGACTGGTAACTGTATAGTCATGCTCTGTTATTTCACGTCGAATTAGCTTTTTTTTAAATCGTCAAGTGGTTTGCTATTTATTTTAGTCCATCCATTTTCAGTAAGTAGCAAGTATTGCAACAAAATGATGTAGTCTTTTTCTTCAAACTTCTATGTGAGACTCTACCCATCATCCCACCCTTGTCCAGAGCTTCATCAGCAGCCTTTTGTTATATTAAAGCTTTTGAATATTTCCAGACCTCTGCTGTTTTTCACAGAGGAATGGCTGCGTAATACAAGTCTGAGTCACACCAGACTCTCATCCAATCAGATGGCTGGGACTTTACCCAGCAGCCGTTACCAGGCAACCAGGCTTGCACTGGTACACCAACACACTGTGGCTCCTATTTAGCTTTAACCTTTTCAAGTTCTCACCTTGACTTCAGTGAATAACATTTGTTATTCTTTAAAAAAATGACTCGGATGCTTTTTGCATTACAATTAGATAAAGTTTAATTAAAATCAGCCACAGTTTAGTATTATTACTGCTCCATCTACCTTTTTATTTGTTCAGACTATTTCTTCCTGCCAGCTCCGCCTCTCCTCCTGCTCACTGGCATATGTAACAAACAGATGTATCATTTCGTTTCCCAGCAGGAATTTTCTTTTTGCTATTTCTTGATTTTCTCACACAGTCTTGCAATTTGACTTTATCTCTAATATGATGCACTCTTATTTTATTTTTTTCCTCTTCAGACATGCTGTCTTGCTGTCTCACACACATGCACACACACCAGAAGGTGCACACATTGTTCTGAATCACATGTTACTATGGTAACAGTGCACCAACACATCAGAGAGGAAGGAGAGATTGTGGATGAAACAAGGTGCAGCATCGAGATCTTAGAAGCCGACAGATGGATTGATAAAGCTGTGGATAGAGAAGATGGGACGAAAGGAAGATAGATAGAACAGAGGGACAGAGAGAGGAAAGACGATGGATGATAAAAGAATAAAATGACTAGAAGGAATAAGGGGAAAAACAGTAAATGACAGGAATAAGACAGAAGGATTAAATGAAATTGAAGTAGTCAGAGTATGACATAAATTAATTATTATGAGAATTAGGAACACATTGTTTGCTGATTGAAGGAGACAATGTGTTTTTTCATTAATTTAACAAACTCTGATGTAATTCCTGAAATCAAATGAGCCTATGTAAGTTGCATGGTTGGGAATGTGAAAGTCATAATCCAGTCGGAGAAAGAGGAGAAATGTTGAATTAGGTGCTGGTAAAGACATCATTTCAGGTTGACCTGCAGCTCGTGTTTCTCCTGAAAATGCCTAGCACTCAACAAAAGACTATGTGACACTCATTACTAATTATTCAAAAGATATGACAAAACATGTACCAGGAGAAATAATGGACTATAAATAAAACTAGAAATCCATGTGATTATTACCTATGAACATAACTTAAAAAAAAAAAAACCCTACAAACTGACGATAAAGTAGTATTTATGAACCAAAAACTTTATATAACCCTCTAATAATATTATGTTAGGGGTAACTGCATTATCCACCATCATCGGGTCTTTTCAAAACTTTTATTTCTATGCAAATACATAAAAAGGAACAAATTGATTGTCATTAAATCAGAAAAATAAAAAACAAACCCAGGTATTTGCGGGATAGTAGCATCTGTAAACAAAGTGAGCAAGGTCATTCGAGGTCAGCAGATAAGCAGAAGAGGTGACATCATGGAGGACGATGAATCTGTTTGTTTGATCAGCACTGTACCATGTGATCCAGTCAAGTGTGTGTTTGTCTGTATCTGTTCAGAAATCTGACTATGCTGCTTCTGCTAATTAACAAAATGATTTTAAAAGACTCGATGTGATGATGAAGCAGTTCACACATTCACACACACACACATTGAAGACATGCAGATGGCGACTAGGGAAGTTTCTCTCAAATCCACGTAGGCTGTTCCCATTTCTCTCTCTCACACACACACTTACGCAGATGGCCTGTGACGTTGAAGGACATTAATTTGGATGAGTGGCCTTGGTGCTGTCTCCCATATAAAGCCGGTTTTAGCACGCTTATGGGGGACTGTCGGTGACAGCAGCCGAATGCGACCCCTGACCTGAAATCTAATCCATGCTGATCCAAATCCCAATTCTTACACCTGCTCTCATTTCAGGGGAATTTTAGTTGTCTTTAATTTTGCTGCTGAGCAGCGTAACAACACACACCACCTGGATCCTGTATTTACCGGTTATTATTTGCTGAGGTGACACTTGACGCATTCAGTTTTAATAGTTTTCCCAAGTAGGTCAGAAAATGATAGTGATTATCCTTGAAGAGGTTGAAAAATGATACTGTAATAATTAAGACAAACATTGGATAACACTGACTTTTTACCAGATAAGCATTTCTGTAAAGACAAACAAATCAGGACTGTGTGTGAAGCCTGCTGTTTGACCACATGAATGTCTTTTTACTATTTTTGGATGAGGCTGAAAGTTCTTTCAGATTTATGGACACAAATAAATGACCCGCACCCGGTTTTATTTAACCAAGGGTTAGACCCAAAAGCAGGGATTGGAGAGGAGACTTCAGCCTGCTTACAGTATGCAAGATTATCTCCTCACATGACTGTGCATAATGTTTTTTTATTTGATCTGCCATATCTTACTTGCTTGTGATTTCACGAAGTTTATGCAACATTATTGTCAATATGACAGTATGCTGTAATTTAACCATCACCCCCGTGCCTTTTTTATATTCTTTGGACACAAGTTCAGCAGTAAAACATCTTCACCTCACAACACAGAGTAACATTGGTCTATATTTTGCGGAAAAAAAAAGATCTGTTCACAGGAAGATGTCCTCAGCCTTTAACAGGTCTCCTTTTGTCTCTTCAGGTATTGGCTACGCCTCCATCGTGATCGTGTCTCTGCTGAATATCTACTACATCGTCATCCTGGCCTGGGGTCTTTACTATCTGTTCCAGGTAGGTTTAGAAAAATGTCTTTTTCTTTTTTAAACAGTGAAAGCACAAATAAACAAAAATTAAGGATTATTAAGGAATATTTGTAAAACACATAGCTAACACAGAGTTTTCTTTTAATTTTTTTGCACTTTTTAGTGTTTCCAACCGGAGCTACCTTGGGCCAAGTGCAAGCAGCCATGGAACACCGATCACTGCATCGAGGACACATACCGTATGAACAAAACCCTCTGGGCGGCGGCCAACGCCTCCAACCTCGCCTCCAACTTCACCTCCCCCGTCACTGAGTTCTGGGAGTAAGTTACATAAAGCTACACTCATACCTGCTGTATTACATAACCAGCCTGGAGAAATGGTCTCATTCATCCTTCCTGGTTTTTGGTGGGAAATCTCTTCAATCCTGCTGAGTATTGTTTGTTTTTTTCCAGACACAATGTGCTGGCTATCACCGGTGGGATTGAGGACATTGGTCCAGTTAAATGGGACCTTGCTTTGTGTTTGCTGCTTGTCTGGGTCATCTGTTTCTTCTGCATCTGGAAGGGGGTCAAATCGACTGGAAAGGTAAATTTATTCCTATTCTTACACCATCACAAATACATGAGAGGTTTTGTATGTCACAGCTTGTTGGATACATTTAGTAAGTTTTGATAAACTGACTTTGGTAAGAACATCTTCTGCCACGTTTTCTGAAAGTGTGACTAACATCACTTTAGCAATACGTCCCATTTGTTATTTCTATTAAATTTAAAATAATAAATATCAAGACAGAGTCTGTAACCCTGACATGAACTTCTCTAGGGTCAACCTCATCTTTCCCTGCTAATTGCTGGCTGTAGCTGCTCCCTGTTAGCCTCATTTTAATGTAGTCTGCGGAAAATTAAGATGTCTAATCGCTAAAAATAAATTAGATGATTGTCTGGTGGCCTGCTGAAGCGAGACTAAAAATGTGCAAGGGAGGATTTTACAGCAGCTTCACTTTCTTGTTAATAATGTGTGAAATGTTCACATTTAGGATCATAATGAAGATTTTAGGTAGTAATCTCTTTTTGTCTGATCCATCCTGAATAAAATTGTAACTTTTTTTTTTTTTAATTATTTTTTATTCTTATGCTTTGTTGATTTGAACTTTCGCTAAACGGTGTACACACATTTATTTTCTTGCTGAAATAGATGCAATATGGCTGTTTAGTCCATGCTGAAAGCACTTGCCTCCAATCCCAGATTGCTCTTTTTATAGCTGTTACATGCTTTATTGATTGGTGAGGTCTGATTTATGTAGTGTAGTCTCTCAAAGTTGTAATGAAATCCCTTCTACAAGACCAAATGTGGTCACTGTATCCCACAAAGCTCACGGTGATCCATTGTTATTGATTTGAGGTACAACCTGTGGTCTGCTCTTCAAATCAGACTCAATCGGTTTAGTCAATGCCATTGTGACACACATTGCTGTGTTTAAGTGATAGAATAAATATTACTTCTGTGTGCTTTCCTCAGGTGGTTTACATCACCGCCACATTCCCGTTTGTCATGCTGATTGTGCTGTTGATCCGTGGTGTGACGCTGCCAGGTGCTTCTGAGGGCATAAAGTTCTACCTGTATCCTGACCTCAACCGTCTGAAGGACCCAGAGGTAGGTGACACCCTGAGCTTTGTCAGCAGAGCTCCTATTTCAGTTGGTATGGCCTCATTTTGGTTCATCTGTATGCTGGTTCCTTATAGTGTTTCACATCATTAAAATAAGAAAAAAAAAAAACTGTCTGCACAAAACCTTCATAGTACTATAAAACACAACACGAGTTGAATTAAATGTTTGATTTGAACATTTTTAAAACTTCTACAAGTTAAAAGGTCCTTTTGAATAACTGTTGTTGATTTATGGTCCAAGTTGGTCATTCTTAAATAAGAAATGATCTAATCAAAGTTTATAAAAAAGGAAAAAAAAACATTATACTGTAAAAAGAGTACTCTCTTGCATTTTGTCATGAATCGCATGCTAAACTGTAATAGTTACACAGAAGTGTGAGAGTCATGTACTTCCTTCATCAGCAGGCCTCAGCCTTTCTTTCCCACACCCCGATCCCCCTACCATTTTGCAGGTGTGGATTGATGCGGGCACTCAGATCTTCTTCTCCTATGCCATCTGTTTGGGCGCCATGACATCCTTGGGGAGCTACAACAAATACAAATACAACTGCTACAGGTGAGGTCTCAGTTTTCGGGGAGCGGGAGGGTGGGAGGGTAGCGGTAGGGGAAGAGAGAGGGTGAAGGGGTCCTTGTGTGTTCATTAACAAATCCTCCTCATGACATATGTGTGACATAGGGACTGTTTGCTGCTGGGAGCCCTCAACAGTGGTACCAGTTTTGTGTCTGGCTTCGCAATATTTTCCGTCCTGGGCTTCATGGCACAAGAGCAAGGGGTGGACATTGCTGATGTGGCAGAGTCAGGTACGAGGGTTCTGTAAAGGCGGCAGTGATGGTGGGCGCTGCCTCCTGGTTATAACAAATTTAAACAGCAATTACAAAGAAAAACAGCAATGAAACCCAAAAAAGAGAATTAGCTGCAAGTTACATTTCGAAGTTCGTTGCGATTTAGAATCAAATGGATTCCCTGATTTAAAAATAAATAAAATACTAAATAAAAATGACGGCATCGGAATATGGAAGCTTCCGCAATCAAACACTTCTTGACCAAGAGCAGAAAACCTGAACAGAGTTGGATGAAGAGGAGAATTCGGCTAATGTTGCATTCACAGGGATGTACGGTGCTTCTTGTGCCATTTCAGTGTTTGCTCTGAGCTATTCCTTTTTTCAATCTGACAACCAGACATTACCATTGTTGTGGCTTCCATCATTTTTTGATCAATAGTTTGTGTTATTGACTATAGTTAGGGCTGCCATCTTGAAAAAAAAAATACTACTAGTTAAATTGGAAAAGTGGCTTAATGTTTCCATTTCATATTGAAAAGAAAAAATGGAAAGTTTGGCTGTGTTTGTGTCTGTAATTGTACTTTCTGTGGGTTTGTTTTTTTTGAAAGCTTCACTAACTTTAAGTGCCACCACCTTTTCTGTGGACTCTTATTTCTTCTACAAAACCAAGTTATGCACAAGTCCTATAAGAAACCAGAGGAGCACATTGGTCTGTGAGAGTCAGTAAATCACTGAAGAATGTTATTGATGTTTGCTGTTTTTATCCTTAAGCAAATAAATGATGATTAATGCCTTGTTATGTACACACGCATTGAGTTTCCCTCAATCAAAGGTGTTAAACGTAAAACACCAAAGGAGATGTTGAAAAGCTTTATCTACTTCTGAGAAACACCCTATAAACTTGATTGGTTTGCTCTCTTTGTTTGATAAAGCCTGTGTAAATTAGTCAATTGCAAAAGAGTTCAATTCAGTTTTTTTCCTAGAAAGAGAAATTTAAAATGAGGTGTTTGTTTGGATTTAAAGTTTTTATGAAACTAAACTTTCATATGATTCTCTAAGACTACTGATTTTTATCCACCCTGTAAATACTGGATCCAAATATATATTAATATTGCAGTGTTTTGCACAGTGAATCTCACTGTGAAGTTTGCAGAATTCTCAAATATTCTTTTATCCAATAGTTTTTGATCTATGGAGCACTAGAATGAACATGTCCGGAAAGACTTTTTTGTACTGCAGATGAGCAGTTAAGTGCTCAGTTAAAGCCTGAGAGTTGTCCACTCCTAGTCTGTAGTCGTACTGAAAGATTAGATTATAGTAACCTCGTGAATACCCATAGCTAGCATGTTCAATTGCAAGATTCAAATCTGATCAACCTGATCAGAGGATGTTACTGTGAAAATATAAAATGTACAAGAAAATAATTCTGTTGAACATTGTTTTCATACAGGACTGGAAGTTTGTACTATTTCTGAGTCAATGTGGTGTTTGGTTGGATGCCTTGTCATATTTTGTTAAAAGAATGGACTATAGTTGGTATTTTTTACTACCAGCTGCAATGCTGTTTTGCTCTCATGGCTGCTTCCCTGTTCCTTAGCTTCTGTTCGACACGTTCCAATGAATTACTGACCTGATGTTAAAAACCATATCAACCATTAAAAAAATCCCCTGCTTTCTATTTGAGCATCGTGTGCATCTGTTGCTGTTTGCGTTCATTTTGCATTCCTCATGGAACGGGACCTGATTAATTCAGTCGGAATGCAAAATTTTGTCAGCACCAAGGGGATTGAAGCACTTCAATCATTTGGCAAATCTTGACAAGCTAGATTCCCTGTTTCAGTAAAATTTGGAAGTTAGGTTAGTTTATCTGGTTATTTGGTCATTTTATGCTGTTTTTTTCTTGTTTTTTGTCTTTTAACAAAATGTTTTCATTTTTAACAAACTTATTTCCACAGAGAAACATTCATGCTTAACATTAGCATACTGTTTTTATCTATATCCATGTATTATCTTATATAGTTTTACAGGATCTTTTAAATGTTTGGACAGACTTGTCTGTTGAATTTTATGATAAATGTGTCCAAACTTTTGACTAGTGCTGTGTTATATGCATGCATATTTTTAGTCTTTTGATATGCTGCAAAAAAGAGGTAAGTAAATAGATGTATAACTAAGTGTATTTTGTAAACTTCTGCTCATACCTTAGGCTAGCTAAGCATGCCACACATGCAGACATGTTTCTGGAGTTCTAAGCCATGTTTGTGTTATTCTTCACATCCTGCTCTGCGTCTCCATTGTTTGGGGCTCAACATTTTCCCCCCACAGGGATGCAGATCAGATGATCTTATCATATGATTCTAATGTTTTTTTCTCCCTGCACTTTCTGTCTGCTCTTCCCTCCCACTCCCCACTCCTGTGCAGGTCCAGGCTTGGCTTTTATCGCCTACCCCAAAGCTGTTACCATGATGCCTTTTCCTACCGTCTGGGCAATCCTCTTCTTCATTATGCTGCTGCTGCTTGGCCTCGACAGTCAGGTCAGCAGAAACCTTGTTATGTTACACAGACAGCTGATAAACTGCAGGAAATGTTGTGTATGTTTTGTTCCTTGGCACGTTGGAAACCACATTTTGACAGTTAACGACGCGCTGGTCCAAACAGTTGAAACATGTGATGATCCTAGGACCGTATAAGGCTTTCCTTAAGTTCTTGGTGAAAAACAAAATACCTCATTGTTTATAAAGGATTAAATCAAATGAAAAAATTGAAAAAATTGAACAGCTCCTTTGTGTAAAAGGAACTTTACTGTTAAACCTTTTCCTTCTAACTTTTATTTTCATAGAATAGACTTGGGGGAATAGATTGTTTCCACAGCCATGCTTTACATGTGTAAAGGAATATACAGTGCAATGTGTTCAAAATTATTATGCAAATATAATCTTGCGTGCCAAGATCATTGCATTGATAAATATTAATTATATTGTATCTCAAGAGTTTTTTTATTCCTGAAATTGGATTTTTGTAATTTGTGTTAGTTGAGCTTTAAAAAAACAAAAACGAAAGGAATGCAAGTCTTTAAAGAGATTTCTGTTTTAATGAAGAAGATAAAGGCATAAACAGAAAGAATTCCGCCAGACAAATGTGCCAGATTAAGATGACCGCTGCAAGAATGACATTTCAAACAAGTAAACAGGAGCAGCTACCAACATCCAAATGTGGGATCATCCAAAAACTTGCACTTCTGCAGAAAACTCTACAGACTGAGATTTCTGCACCTCTGTGTAGAATTATGGAAAGCACACAAAATGTTCTGCATCATCACCACAATAGCAAAGGAATGAAAAGCAGAGCTGATGGTTTAATAGTGTGGCTGTGTGTGTGTGTTTCTGCAGTTTGTGGAGGTGGAAGGGCAGATCACATCTTTGGTGGATCTGTATCCGTCCTTCCTAAGGAAGGGTTACCGCAGAGAGGTCTTCATCGCTGTCATCTGCTGCATCAGCTACCTGTTTGGACTCACCATGGTCACCAAGGTAAGAAACAAATTAAAGCAAAATGAATACAATTTTATTGAAACTGTAAGTTGGATGGGTTTTTATTCCTGAATCCAAACACAAGAACCGACTGTTAAACAGCTTTGAGTGTTTGTCCTCTGAGAGACTATCAGGAGTTATTAATACTCCTCAAGTCATGAGAACTTCCCTTCATCCTCTGGTATTTATAGTTACAGCCACAAAACTCTATTTAGATTTTCCAAATCATTTTCTTTCTCTTTCATTTCTGTTTTTCCTCTTTTCCTGGCTTTTTTTGTCTCTGATTTAACTCCATCACTCTTTTGAGACTTCAGATTCCACTGTGTTTTTTTTTACCTCAATGAGGAAAAGATGGAGCTCTTAAAGTGAACAAACTGATCTCCTTCAGGAAGTTTTTATTTTTTTTCTTTTTCTGCCAGATGAATCCCAGGGACCCAGACATTTACCAGTTCACTCACTTCAGTATGCTTAGAAAATCTGGGATAAACACACCCGTTCATACTTTCTCTAATTGCAATTTATGTTAATATGAGAGCGCCATCTTGTGAGGAACCTTTTCTGATCTCCTTTTGATCTCTTTTGTCTCCTTTTGGTTTCCTCAGCTTTTTGCACTCTTAAGTTTGCCATGCCACCAAGAAGAGAAAAAGAAATTTAATGTGCACACTTTGTGATTTTGCAAGGTCATCAACTAAAATGACCTGATGAGTTCATTTGCTCAGAAAAATGAAAAATTCACGTCTCAAACTAGTGCAAATGGGATACTCATTAATACAATTTGTAATACAGTTTTTATAATAAAATTGAACCTTGGTTTTCGAGCGTCCCAGCCCTCAAACAAATCAGAGTTCGAACAAAAAATTTGTGTTTTTTTGCTTCCAATGTCAAACAAAAATTAGGAGGTCGAACCCCACAAGATGAGCCAAGAAGACCCAAGAAAACTCGACCATGCAGCCTTTATGCCGACTGACTCCATTCATTGTTATTGATTGCACCTCAACAGCTGTACGTAGATGTGCTTGCTCTTCTTAACGCAAAACTGACTAACACTTAGGCACAAGCTCATCGGGAATCGAACTGGCAAATCTTCAGTTCAAAGACAGCTTTTCTACCACTGAGCTACGCCTTTCCTCATTTATCATGACTATAACTTATGATAAATCCTAATATAAATGTATTAAATTAACTCTATAATTGACTCAAACTTGATTCTTGAATGGCAGTCACAGAAAATGCCACTTCAAACATTTGCAGAACGCTGAAGTTCTGATGGGGTTAAAATAAAGTTATTTATACAATAAAACAATTGTTTGTTTAGCCGGTCTGGATCACTGTGATTTAAGATATTATAAATATAGTATTTATTTGTTCAGTTGTTAGCTCAGTTGTAAAAGTTACTGATACGGTTTTAAGTAAAAAAAACAACAAAAAAGCAAAAAAAAAGCCCATTATCTCAGATTTTCTTCAACCACTTTTCTTTTTACCTTTCTCATGTGTTCTCACACACGTGGCCTTACCAGCTTCCATCGCTGGCTCCCGAAGAAGCTCTTTCGTTCCCATGACAACATCTTTTTATGGCTGCTCTGACCTGATTCAACTTTCAGATTCCCACGATTGGTCTTCATGTGGGTCTCATGAGGACAAAAGGGCAATGTACCACACAGGCACACCGCAGTCTTCTCACATGGCAATCAATGTGTCTGCTCTATTTTTGTCTTTAAACATTAGTGAGAAAAACTATTTGATCATTTTTCTCACAGCAAAGTCCAAAATGTGGAAAATATATAAACCTACTGTTTGTCTGATGTGTAGAGGTCTTTTAATGTGTGCGTGTGTTTGTCTCTGCAGGGTGGCATGTATGTTTTCCAGCTGTTTGACTACTATGCAGCCAGCGGTGTGTGCCTTCTGTGGGTGGCATTCTTTGAATGTATAGCTGTTGCCTGGGTTTATGGTGAGTATAAAACCATGAATATACACTTACAAATCAAAGCTTGACCGACTTCAGGATATGTAAAAAGATCACATTTTTAAATCAAGAGTTTCTAAACAAACCTAGAACAAATCTACTGATCTATCATCTTGGAATCTTGTCTTTACTCTCCTTTAAAGAAAGATTTAAATGGAAATGACAATTAAAGAGAGGAGATTGTTACCTTATCAGCTTGCAGAAGGTACCTTACTAAGCTTAAAGTAAAATGTTTTTTCTTCTGTTTATGCTGCAAATTTACTGAAAGGTGAATCCATTATACTTTGTACTTAATCACAATTATCAAGCCAGATAGTTATTGTGATAATAATAGTGACTGAGTAATGTCTGACAATTTTGCAATATAAGTACTGTATATGGATCCAAAGACCTTTTAGACTCAGCGGGTAATTTCTATTTAGCGTTCAGACAAATCCTAATTTTCTATATCAATTACACCCACTCTTTGGATGTTGCAGACATTTTTCTGGTTGAACCCAAGGGAAGACTTAGGAAACACTAGAAGGATTGTGTCGCTCATTTTACCTGACAAAACCCTTGTGGCTTCCCCTCTGGCCTGGAGAGGGAAGTTAAGGTTCCCCGCAACCTGATTTTAGAAAAACAAACCATAATGTAATTACAAATTTTATTTTTAAACGTTTAGCTTAACACTGATTATCTTATTTCTTAATACCCATAGGGGATGATAGAATAAATTAGGTTGGGGTTGGTTTTTTTTGTTTGTTTTCTTTGAACAAATTGAATACTCCACTATTTTCAGGGAGCCAATTGCATCTGCACTTTTCTATATTAAAGTAATGTAGATGCACTCTGCTGCACTGATATTTGTTTGTTGTCCTCACAGGCGTTGATAATTTTTATGATGCGATTGAGGACATGATTGGCTACAGACCAAATCCTTGGATGAAATGGAGCTGGACTGTTGTCACTCCTTTACTCTGCGTGGTAGGTCGTTCTTTTCATTCAATAGCCTCTTTTTAAATTCTGAATCATAACCAATTTTAGGTTTGAAACATAATTTCTATTCACTATTTTTACTATATAAATTAGTTAATAAATTGGATGAAAATGGATTCCCCCCTTTCTTTACAGGGTTGCTTTATCTTCTCATTGGTCAAATACAAGCCATTGACGTACAACAAGGTGTATGAGTATCCTGATTGGGCCATCGGAATAGGCTGGACTCTGGCCTTGGCCTCAATGATCTGCATCCCTATGGTGGTTGTCATTAAGATCATCCGATCTGACGGGCCACTCATTGAGGTGAGTTGAGACCTCTGAAGCTGGTAATTGATCAAAAATTATTTATACTTTATATATCTTAGCTTGATCATTCTTAATTTTTTTCTGATTGTCTTTTATGTCTTTATTTACTATTATTTATTTTCACCCTTTCTGTTTGTTTCTAATTTATCTCCCCTTTTCTCTTCATCCCATCTCTTCCAGAGGATTAAGGCGGTGGCAGCTCCAGTTCGTGGTGGGGCCAGCTCCCGCCCAGCGGACCACCGTGGCCCCAAGGATCTGCCCTACTCTGTAGATCCCAACGGGAATAAGGGCCTTCTTATGAAAGCTCCAACCCACACCATCGTAGAAACCATGATGTAAAGGAGTGAGGCGGAGGCTCTCCATGAGATCGCTCTCCTCTCCTGTCTTGTCCTCAAAAAAATGCTTCTGAAGTTAGTTAGCTTTACGTCTGTCTTTGTCTCTATGGTGGACTGATAAGGGTTTTAAGGAAAAAAAAAGTTCACATTTCAAATCTTTTAGGAATACTTCAAAGATAGTTTGCTGTTGGTGATTCTCAGAAGAGAGCATTGATCCCATTTTAAATTTATTTTTGAAAGACTTGGGAGCTTTTTTTTTTAGCTCTCCTTCTCGCTCTTATTTATAAATTTACATGCAACTTTGTAGAAAATTATAACATTTTTTAAAAGACAATAGCTAATTCAGATTTTTAGGAATGTTTTCTCAAAAGAGGCGACACGTTTCTAAGGGTATTTGCCATTGAGTTAAACCTTGGCTGTTTTCTTGATCTAGAGGCACTGTTAGAGGGGAAACTTGTTCACAAAAAGCAATATTAGCGTTTGCTTGAACTTTTTTCCTTTTTATTTCTATGATAAAGAAAGAGATCTGCCCTTAAAAAATACTCGTTATAACCTTGAAACGTTGACCAGTAAATCAATTCTTTCGGCCTGTACATTTACATTAATCAGGTCCACTGGAACTCTGGTTTTAGGTTGATGAAGCAACCAGAGATAAATGCTCAACACTGCCACCTTTTACTCTGCCGACTCATCAATTATAACATCATTAGCGACCCACAAAACTAATGACATTATCACTAAGAAATCAGCAAACGTTTCTACATTCTCCTCTTACTGGATTCTTGGTTACTGAATGCACCTCAGCACAAGATATTCCTATTTTCTCTGATCGTAAATCAGGTGAAAGAGAAAACTAGCACTGAGTTGTTGTCGGGGAGACCCGATCCTGCACAAAGAGAGGTATCTGAAAGGATTTGAAGTGTGGAGGTCGAACCCTTGAGTGTGTTGTCTGTGGCGTACTGTACAGTAGTAGCTATCAGTCTATCTATATCTATCTCTTTATCTTTCTCCGTCCTAGACCAGTTTACAGTACATTCGTGACTGCACTAGGCACTCTTGGCTTTTGAATTGATTTTTTTTTTATTATTTTAAAACAGAGGAGGTCACATTATTATTAGTTTTATTTCTCCTCTGTCAGTGTTTAGGTTTTTTATTCTTGTTATTGGTATCACTGTTGAATTGCTGTAGTTTTTAATAGAAGAAGGAACACTTCTTTCATCTGGTGAAAATATTAAGCTATTATACAAATCACATTTGCAGTGGCAGCCATTGTAGTCCAGCCTCTCTTGTGCATTTTAGTCAGACTTTATCACCTTCGGTTCATTTAAACCTACAACACATTAAGTTTATTTCTCCCTGAAATGTTACAAATGGGGTTCAGTTCAATTCCTTGGGGGGAAAAAAATCTGTTTTTAACCAAAAAAAAAAAGGGTATTCTACAATGGCTCCATGTAATGTTTTGGAGGTATTGGACAGTTTATAGCTTTTTCGTGTACTGTAAATATAATTATTTGGACTAATTCAGCCAAATGGAGGACTCGAACCAGCTGCCAACTCTCACGTCACTACTTTTCCATTCATCCAAGTGTCAGACTGCTTTCCAGACACTGTGAAATGTGGCAGCTGGCTGCAGACACATCACTAAGTTTTATTTTCACATGATATCATGTTGCATAGAGCACAGAAGTTCTTCAGATTGAAAATTAGCTTGACTCAAAACGTAGATTTGGAGAAAAGCTAAACTGTCTCGATGTAAAATTGACAGGAATGAGTGAAAAAAAAACTTTTTATGAAGACAAAAATTATGCAAACTATTTTTTGATTGGACCCCTAATCCATAGAGGACATTTTCACATGCATTTTAAAGATATGATGTAGCATCCTGGCTCTGTTGATAAATGCACCTTGTGATGTTTCTGCAGTCCCATTTCTGGCTGAAAGTCGCTTTTCTTTTTGCATTTAAGACAAAACTATATTACATTCATAACAGAAACAAGGGGCCATAAGACTGATGTGAAGGGTCAACAGCTGAGAGCAGATAATGCAGCAGGCTGTAATTATTTTAGTGTGTCTGTAATGAGGGGCTTCTGTGTTGAGTTTCACCAGCGATGATCTGCTCAGGACTTTACCCTGTGCTGCATATACCCAGTTTAAAAAAAAGAAAAACACGACTAAGCTATAGGAGAGGAAGAAACCGATGAAAGCCATTTTAAACAGTTAATACAAAGAAGGCCAGTGAGCGAATGTTTTTCTTTGCACTTTGTTTATATAATCTGGAGTTCGTCATATCAAATGAGGCCAAAAAGTATAAAAAGACAAGAGCTTTCACTGATGAAAATCAGGAAACTCTTCATTTAGATATCGATGAACTTTCAAAACGCAGTCAAATAGATCAAGATTAAGTTGTACAGTTAGGGTACATGTTATTAGGAGGAATTTGACCAAAAAACTTCCCCTACGGAGCGACATTCAGTCCACTTCATATTTCAGCTCACATTATAATTCTGTCATTTCTTCAAATCGTTATCATTAAAAGGGATTTGAGTAACCAAATCCACGTCATATATTTTTCATACAACTTTTCCTATACAAGTCATCTTTGTACAGCTAAGCTGCCAATTAAATGCAGATAAAAAGCTGCTTTTTTATTTAACTTTTGTACAGATCTGCGTCTTAGTTCCCCCAGATGGTTTTTGCACATGGATTAAACAAACATCAAATTTGAAAGATTAAGTTCTTAATTTTTTTTTAGGGGAAAGTTGGCAAGATATTTTATTTTTATGGCTGAAACACAGCTTTTTCTTTTTCGGTACTCTTCAAACAAGATAATCTTCAAAGTTAATTCCAAGTGCAAAGATCCTCTGTTTGACAGGAGAACACAGACCAGTGATCATAACTAAGGTTTATTCTGCCTCTCGGTGTGTACTTCCAGTATCTACCAGCCCCTCTGCCTTTTTACACTCCGTTTCCATACGTAAACCTTTTGTTAACCTGAGCTAACCAGTTCCTTTTCTGCTGCTCAGATAAGAAGAAATTTGCAAAATGCATTAGTGATGCACAAGTTTTTACCGCCGAATGTTAAAATGTGAACGTCACCTCCGGGTGAATGTAAAAGTTTCTGAAGATTTATTTTTTAGCTTCAATAAAAAAAGAACATGTTCTTTTATCTTTATTGATCATTTAAGTTCAGCAGTATTGGTTTAGAGTTTTTGTTTTGTTTTTATTTTTTCGGTGGGAAGGGGTGTTACTTTTTATTTTACACCTATCACATTTGCCTTTTCTGTTTTCCAAACATTTTGCATTGCAAGCCTTTGTTAATAAGTAGACTAACAGCCTAACACGCAAAAAGGCATGTGCAATTTATTGGGGGAACTTACATTTAAGATTTTATCTGTAAAGAGAAACATTTCAGGGTCTGTTTTATTTTAAAAGAGAGAACCAACAAAATGATCTGTCACGTGGAAACCAAACCACTGTTTTGTCAGATTAGAAATGCACTGATGCAAAGGCAATTATTTAACGGAAGTTAAGCAACTTCTTGTAACTCTGTAACACTGCCACAAAGCCCACTGGTTTAACCTTGATCATGTTTGCACAACTGTGCTAAAAACATAGCAGTACAGGATCAGATAGTTTTACTGAAAAAACACTAAAACTAAGGCTCTGACTCCAAACACAAACTTGCCTTTCAGAGATTTTTTTTTTAATCTAATTGAATTGCTGGGATGAAACAAGACTGAGAAAACCAAAAATTGTGCATGCTTTGAGGAAAGCTGACCCTCTTCTGAAGTAAAGCAAGTATCTATCGTATCAGATGTGGGCTCCTTTCTTTTAGAAAGAAAACATAGACATATCTTTTTATGGAACGTCTACATCTTGTTAATAAAAACCTACAGTTATAACACTCGAGCTGGTGCTTAGTCAGTGAAAAAAACATCTAAAGGGGACCAGGTTTTGGCTTTTCTTTTTTTTTTTTTTGCCATATTCAGAGTTAAAGTCCTGCTTGTTGATACAAAATTAGATGTACCATTAGAGGAACAGGGTAAGGTGATTTAACATCTGTTTAGACACTTAATTCCATCTTTTTTTGGCAACATCTGTAAAGCAATCAAACTGAAAAGATGTAAGATTTCCAAAAGATTAAAATTAGATTGTGTATTATCTTTCAGAGGAAAGTCGAGTTTTGCTTTCCTCCTCTGATCCTCTGCCACTAAACTCTAGGTCTCCAAAACAATGCCTCTTGTCTTTTCATGTTAATGTGCAGTAGCTTTTCCTTTTGGGGACTCTTGAAAAGGAAAATGTTTTTATTATTTCTTGCAAATGAGAAAAAACATTTCAAAAGAATATTGTATGGTTTTGAATTTTTTTTTCTGTCTTTTTTTGTATTGCCTTCCTGTGACCTAAAACATGTTTGATCAGGTTTCACTAATGTACAACCATTTTTTTTTTATCTCTTAATAAAAAATTTGTCTTCAGAAAATTAAAGCTGTGTTTTCTTTGTGTCTGATTCAGTCCTTACTAAGCCCTAAAGTTTTACAGAATAACAGTTACTTCCATCTGCACATGATGAGTTCCAATACTTCACTGCGGCTAATTGTGTTTTAATTAAGAAGGAATGAACAGGTAAAAGCACTCCCACAAGAGTTTAGATATAACCTAATTCTCAATCTAAATATTTGACAAAGTTGGTCAAATAAAAAATCTGGAGCTCCTAAAATGTTATTGAGATTAATGTTATGTTTTAAAAGATACACGTAAATGAATTTGAATGAACGTGACTGGTAGAAAAACTGTTGCTTGGAGAAAAAAAGCAATGTATCATTTGTTCCAAAAAGTTCCATTTTGAACTCCTGAGACCACAAAATTTTGTGTCTCGTGGAGTGAGAGTCCTTCATGTGCCTTTGGCAGGTGAAGTTTAGTCTGGCCACTCTACCACAGGCCTGAATTGTAAATGCTACAAAGATGGTTGTCCACCTGGCAGGTTCTCTTTCCACAGGGAACCATTGGGTTATAAGTCACCTTCCTGACCGAGGACTTTCTTCCCCAATCATTCAGTTTAGAATGCTGGACAGATCCAGAAAGAGTCTTGGTGGTTCCACACGTTTTCCATTTTTTGGGATGATGGAAGCCTCCTGTTCACATTGAAACCTTCATGGCAGCAGAAATCTTCCCTTACCCAGCCCTGTACATGAAGATATCAGAGGTCTACAGACAGTTCATTTTCTTTCATGCTTGGTTTGTGCAGTCACATACACTGCTAACCCTGGGACCTCATGTTCAATTCATTGGATTCACCATGGGTCAACTTCAATTGAGCAGTTGAAATATCTCAAGAATTATCGGTGGAAACGGAAAAAAAACCCTCAGCCTAATGTTTTAAAATAAATTATAAAGATATTTCAACAGTTTTAAAAATAATTATTCTATGAAAATAAATGTATGCATGGAATACATCTGGTATTAAAACATTCACAATTAAAGTGACATTAAAAGATTATGTATCTGGTTGTTCTGATTGTCTGCGTGATTTTCTCGAGCTGTAAAAAGAAAAATCAGATGCATAGTAAAATAAGCTAGTATTTATTTAACAGTCTTATACACACTGGTTGCTTGTCCCAGGGGAGGGATCCCTCTTTCATGAAGGTCACCATGAGGTTTTTTTTTTTTTTTAAGAGTCTTTTTTTTCTCATCGAGAAGGATGAAGTAAAGGCAAGAATGTGCTGAAATTGTTTCGTTTTTGAATATTGGTGTTCAAACATTTTTTCTTTTGTTATAGTTTTATGATTATGAATGTACTTTTTTGAATCTACAATGTGAAGCCCATTGAGACAGTTGTTTTTTTAACATTGGGCTATACAAATATAATTGAATTGAGCTGTAATGTAGTGTAATTCAGCTATTTTTGTTTCCATCTTTCACTGATCGATGTCATATAATTTTGCTTTTTGAATTTGGGGGTTTAAATAAGAGAAGCATTGTGAACACAATCTTATATAACAGTATGTAAGTTTGATTCTCTTTCTTACACTTTTTGCTTCATTATTTTACTCATTTCTCCAAGTCGAGATCAATAAAGTGCATTTTTTTTTCTATTTTTAATGTATTTCATCAGTCAAACTTAGTAAGAATGAGGGAATTACTTTTACTTTTACAGTTACCGTACCCATCACATATATAATTGGTCTTAAAAATGATAAGATATCATTGAATTTCTCCACTGGGGGATGAACAAAGTATATTTTGTATATGGTAAAGAGGTTTATAGTAAAACTGAAGGGATTTTGTTTTCTTCGCTGGGTCTGGGCCTCAGCTGAAGTCACAGGTTTGTTTGAATGAATGCCCAGATGGTTCATGGTTCCACATTTCTGTTCTGGAACAGCTGCTGCTTTTCACTTGTTACAAATGACTCAACCTTTGTTGTCGGATCCAAGTTGTTATGCAGTAAATAATCTGATGAGGAGGTCTGTGATGCTCACCTTTCTCTTCTATCATAAATAATAAAGTATGTTCAGCCAAAAAAAAGAAAGAAAAAGATCTCAGTTTTTAATCTGTCATGGTTGTGATTACACAATAAATGAAACGCTTAAATAAGCTCAAAACACAAAGAAAATAACAGGAAATTACATGGAAACCTGAAGTCCTCCTAAGCTGGATCTCTAGCTCTGAAACAAAGCTGGAAGCAGTTTAAGTTTATGGAATATTTTGACCCAAACATCCGTTTCACAGCAGGGGGTAAAGCTTCCAACAAGCTGCTGGGTACTGAGCACTGCTAATTTTCCCAGACTATAATTTTCCCTTAATAGCAGCTTTTTTTCTTCTAAATCAAACAAAATTCCCAGGAAAGCCGATTGTCATGTCTGTTTAGGATACAAAGTACTTCCTGATCAAAGAAAGTTTGCATGCAAACACAAATGACTATTTCAATTAAGATTTTTTATTTAAAATTAATTTACCAGGAATGAAATGCTTAATGTTGTGCTGGTAACGATTTATCTCATGAGATCCAACCGAGGACAGGAATTAAACGGACCAGCTGCAGAGGAACATAAAAATAAAGTTGTGTGGATGAGATTTGATTAAAAGCACATGCTCCATTTCCAGCCGGACATGTCCAGAAATAGATTTTTATCTATCTTTTTTTTCTTTTTATTCGCTCCCCAAAACACTTTGTTGGCATCAACACAAAGTAAAGAAAAGTGTGTTTTAAAAATCTACGCTTCATGTTTCTTTAGCCTTTTGTACCTCAGTTATAAATAAAAAGTCAGGAAGTGGAACAGCAGGAAAATTTAGAAGGTCCTGGAGATCAAATGCAGAAAACTTTGATCCCAGGATGTTCTCGATAATTGTGAGAGAATTGTACAAAAAATGTACTTCGACAAGTTTTGACCTCTAATATTTTGCGTTCATTTGTTCTGACAAACTTCTGCACATCATTTGGCTCAGAACTTTAGTCTTATTTCTCTCCTGCTGAGTCTGATATCTGTTTTCAGATGCTTCTGCCACGCGGCAGAACAGCTATGCACAACAAATATTTAATTTCGTTAAAATTAACGTTCACCAAAATAGTAGCGGGGGTGTCGGAGCCTATCCTGGCTAATTTAAGGCAAGAGGCAGGGTACAATCTGAACAGGGCCACATGCACAACCATCCACACCTACGTGCAATTTTTCATTATGGAACATAACATACAAGTTTTTGAAGGGTGGGAGGAAACTGGAGAACCCATGCATACATGGGGAGAAAATACAAACATCACACAGAAAGGTCTGTGTTCCAAGTTTCGTCCCACTCGGGACGTGAACCCACACTTTCTTGCTGTGAGACCACTGTGCTATCCACTGTGCCACCATGCAGCCAATATTTGCACTGGCGGTCCGGTCCGAGTGTTCACCCTCGGACTAGAAGTTAACAGAAGGTTTTGCGGCTTCGTTTCCCACTGAGTTCATGTCTAAGGTCTTTGAAGAAGATACCTAACCCCCTTTTTCTCCCACCATTGGCGCCATTGTGGCAGCCTGCTGCGGTGTAATGCAGCACACAAATTTCCCTTGTGAGGGATCAATAATACATACATTATTTTTATTTTTAATCTATTGTATAATAATCTAATCTACTTTATCCGTGACTGTTGTGTCTCTGTTCTTGCTTCTGTGTGGCAATGGGTTCAACCATTAGAAGTGATGGCAAATGACATTTGAGCGTCTGCTACTGGTTTGATTTGGACTGAAGAGTTCAAACTTGTTATTTCTCTTTTATGGGCTTCTTAATATGTTTTTCTTAGACAATTTTCCCATCCCATCTGGTGTAAGTAAAAAAAACGCAAGACAGTATATTAAGTTGAATTAATTTTCCTTCCATGTGTGCATGGATATGTGCATATGGAGACTGGCACTGAAAGTAATTCCACATGTGTTGCTGCCGCTTTAATTTTATATGCATGTTTTGAGTGTGTTGTATTTGTTACATAACTGTGAACTCATGGGGATAATTAAATCATAGGAGCTGAATGTACAGTACATACAAACACACATGCAGTTTCTAAAAGCAGGCCAAAAAAGCTTTTTGGCAAAGTTAGAGTGGGTGTGGGGCGGGGTGTGTCAATGGGTTGTGTCACGTGTAAACACAATCTGAAAACAAGACACATTCTCAACATGCATATTTGCATCCTTACATTTGCAAAACAAATGTCTTTGCAAATTGAACTTCTGTGCTTAACTGAATAACAATCTTTATTAGTAACAATTGAAGTGGTAATGGCTATACTGGGGTTAATTATGTAGGAAACTGTCTTTTTAAGTCAGAAAACACAGTTAGAGGTGAAGAGAGGCTTGATTAGAACCTGCTTGATGGGCTCCTTAAGATCTTCTAAACCTCTAAATTGTAGCAGCAGACAAGTGAAGCAACTGTTATTGCCTCATTAGTTTGCAGTAAAGATGTCTTTGATTAGACAACTTAATTATCTGCTTCAAACTGAGAACTAATGGTTAAATTACTACAAAGTGGAACAACTGAGTCAAATACTTCTCATACTCTTGGGATGCATTTGTCTAATCTTGATTTTTTTTCCCCTGAAAAATAATGTTGATTGGACATTCCAACAAATAAGTGTAGATAAAACATTTCTGTTCTCTAAAAATGTTTTGAGTTTGGTTGGTGAATGTTGGCTTTATTGAATTGAATATACAGGCATGTGAAAAAATTAGGACACCTTATGAAATCCTGTGCATTTTAAAATATATTTGGACATATGGGTAGTTAATGTCAATTTTAATTAAACTCAGGGATCCAAGTAATACAACTAAACAATAAAAAAATAAGAAAAGCCTTTTTAAAACTTTCTGTAAAATTTAATTAAAAAATAATGCAATTTCTGGTGAGGAATAAATTGGGACACCCCCTATACTATCCCTCTTAAAATGTTGAAAATCCCAAAAAGGTGCATCACGTCAGGTGCACATGATTAGTACATCGTTACCCAGCATTTGAATGGAGCCTTGCCCGATTTAAACCTCAGATTTAGTTTGGTGTGGCCCTGACAGTTGAGGTGTTGAGGTGAGCGCCATGGTGAGGTCTAAAGAGCTTCCTGATGACCTCAGAAAGAAGATTGTGGCCGCTTACGAGTCTGGGAAAGGATTTAAAAAGATTTCAAAAGAATTTAACATCAGCCATTCCACCATTTGCAAAATTATTTACAAGTGGAGGACATTTAAAACAACTGCCACCATGCCAAGATCTGGCCGTCCGGGCAAGTTTACCCCCAGAGCAGAACGCAAGATGCTCAAAGAGGTCCTGAAAAATCCTAAAGTGTCATCAAGGGAATCACAGGAGGTTCTGGTTACTGTTGATGTGAAAGTGCATGACTCTACGATCAGAAAGAGACTGCACAAGTGTGACTTGCATGGGAGGTGTGCAAGGAAGAAACCTTTGCTCTCTAAAAAAAACATCAAGGCCAGACTGAAGTTTGCCAGAGAGAACATAGACAAAGACCACGACTTCTGGAATAAGGTTCTTTGGACAGTTGAGTCTAAAATTGAATTATTTGGACACCAGAACAGAAGACATGTTTGGCGTAAACCAAATACAGCCTTCCAAGAAAAGAACCTCATACCAACTGTAAAGCATGGAGGGGGCAGTGTCATGGTTTGGGGTTGCTTTGCTGCAGCAGGACCTGGCCAGCTCACCATCATAGAATCTACCATGAATTCTACTGTGTATCAGAGGGTGCTTGAAGAAAATGTGAAACCATCTGTCAAAAATTAAAGCTGAAGCGTAACTGGATACTGCAACAAGACAATGACCCAAAGCATAGCAGCAAATCCACCAAGGACTGGCTAAAAAAGAAGTAGTGGAGAGTAGTGGAATGGCCAAGTCAAAGCCCTGATCTTAATCCCATCGAAATGCTGTGGGGTGACTTGAAACGGGCTGTACATGCAAGACACCCCTCAAATATCTCACAGCTAAAAGAATTCTGCATTGAGGAGTGGGCCAAACTTTCTCCTGATCGATGTCAGAGACTGATAAAAGGCTACAAAAAGCGTCTCGTTGAAGTTATATCAGCCAAAGGGGGCAACACTAGCTATTAGGGGGTAGGGTGTCCTAACTTTTTCCTCCATTAAAATACATACTTTACTTTTTTTCTTTTTTTGGATTCGTCAAACAATGTTCATTTTTGTTGTTAAATTGCAATCAAATCACTTTCTTTTTGAAAAATACATATAAACATGACTGGATATTGGAATGTGAACCATTTCTTAATAAAGAGCTGATTATTTAATGGGGTGTCCTAATTTTCTCACATGCCTGTACTTTACTGAAGGGAAATTTGAGTGCAAACACCCGGTGTTTAACATCTTGATGCCCCCTTGCCCCTATCCACCGACGTCCCAGTTCGGTCGCACTGTGTCCAACCTGGCAACCCAAAAGCTGAAGTCCAAAATGGGTCACAAACCCTCTGTTTTATCTTAAAACAGAACAAGATTATTCAGAACGGAAGTTAAATCGTTTCGTCTTCTGAACCATTTACCCCTAATGGTAAATGGCACTGGGGGTACCAGAGCATGTTCCCGCTGTTTTCAAGCAAAAGGCAGCGTACACCCTGAACAGGTCACCAGTCTGTTGCGGGGTCACACACACCATACACACCCACACACTTATTGTTAGGGCTAATTTTTTGCAGTGAACAATCAATTTATCATGCATGCTTTTGGAGAGTGGGAGGAAACCCACACATACACAAGGAGAACATGCAAACTTCACACAAAAAGGACAGTGTTTCAAGCTTTCGGCAATCATTTCGTCAATCATTTGCTTCAATTAAACTCAATAAAAATTCATTCACTCAATGTAAAATTAAATAGTTTATTTTCAGTTATTATTTTTTTGCTTCTCAAAAAGAGAAGGATAGCAGTACACTCGTTCAATAGAAAGTAAAAAAAAAGGGAAAACAAAATAGGAAAAATGATCACAACAAAGTTATACTTCTTTTTTTTCTTTCCATGTTTTGGAAGAGTAATATTGTGATATAAAAATAGTATATTACATAGAATAGAACTTTACACAATAAAAAAAAAAAACACAATATCAACTCACGTACCTTCAAGAGCCCAATCGCATCAAGAACCAACATGTAAACGTTTTCTGGTGTATTCTTTATGTATTAAAATAAAGAATCTTTTACCGTTTAGAATTTTAAACACAGTTAGCCAAATATGAAAACTGTTTAGATATATGATAAAGTATTACATTAACAAACAGATAGCTGCTACGTACTTTAGCTTGAAAACGACGTGTTGATCTCACAAAGTGAGACAACTGTTACTTTCAAAGATGAATTATGGGGCGGTCATTAACAATAACTAACTGGTTAGTGAACAATTAGGGCAGAAAGATTCCTCAGTGAATGTTTTTATCTGGTTTAAACTTCAAACACAATGCTTTGTTAACTTCAATAATCAAACGACTGAATAGTAGAGATATCGCTTTCTTGCAAGTAGGATACGTATAACGTATTATTTCGAGTACAATATGCACAATTTTCTACCAAAAAAAGAACTCAAAGTTTGTGTACGCATTAAAGAGTGCTTTCACCACTGTGACTAAAACCTGGAAGTCGGCCATTTTGGATACATCCATCAAATGAAACTATCGATACCAGCTGTATTTTTCCTCTTATGGTGCTATTCAGAGGTGCAATAAGTTTTCCACGTCGTTAGCGTGATATGGCAGAAAAATCGTCTGGTCTTGAGGCTGAAAAAAAGAGACGATACATAGAAAACTATAGTTTATTGAATTTTCATGTGATGTCATCAACCCGGAACCATACATCCAGTCCTTTAAAAGGCCTTCAGATTTGCAGCTGTGTAGAAACTTGGAGTAAAAATAAGATAAATCACAATGTCTGGGTAGTAATTGTAGGCATCACATTGGATTTGATTTAAAATAAATGATTTGGAATTGTATAAGGATCTTCTCCACCAATCTACTGTAGTTTTTCCAAATATTGTCTTTTTTTCTCCTGCTTCAAGGCCAGCTGATTTTCTGGTAAAAAAAAAAAATTGAAAGAAATACTGCAATGTAGATAGTTGCTCACTGATGCTTGGTCGATGACTCCAAAATGGCCGACTTCCTGGTTGGTGACGTGTCGTGAAAACACTAATGTTCTGGGTGCTGGTCCTGTAGTGACAACAACTATAAACTTGGGCTGCGGTGACAGAAAGAAAATGGAGTTAAAAAATCAAATGCGTCATTTCCTTTCCTCGCCCTTACTTAAATGTTTTTTTTTCTATTGTGTACATACTTTTCTTTGTCAATAAATAATTTTGATAATGGCCGCATGTGGTCAACAATGTTTGCCACTTAGAATGCTTGAGGCTGAGCCGACAAAAAGTGAAACAAAATTATCTAAAGATTTTAATTGAAAATGACGGGTGAGCGTGATGCACGTGTGCGCGTTATGGTCAAATAAATACGGTACATAATATATTCAATCTTTGTTTTTTCTATTACTGACACTGAAGTTTGATTTTCATCGCAAAGTCTTTGAAAACGTTTTAATTAAAAAAAAAACTGCAGTGGTTTTAGGAGAAAGAACTGCTTCATATTGCTAATATGAATGAGCTCAAATTACCAAAGGGAAATTTTAGTTGTAATCCAGTTAGAGTTGCTCCAAATTCCACATTTCTATATCAATTTTGAGAACAGTTGTTTCTACATAGGATATTTGTGTAAAATTGGAGGCCTGTTTGTTCAGGTGCTAACTTTGACCTTTTCCACTTGAAAACGCTGACTCCTGATGTTTCTGATCACGTTAAACCTATTTATGTCGAAGTGAGGATGAGCAGTGTCAACAGAAGAAGCTGGCTAATGATTATAACATTATAGTTAACATTGACCTTTTGCTTTCTAGGAAGTATGCTAATAGTTCACCTAATTGTCCAGCGCTCCAACATTGGAAACAGACCCTAAATTAATAGATAGCCAAATAAGACTCACAAGACAGCTAACAAACATATGCGATGGTGACTGTAATCAATTTGAGAAAATGTGCTTTTTGAATCTTTTTTAGATGAGCAACCATAAAAAAAACCCATTAAAACCTAGTTTGGTTTGTGTGTTCAAATGAAGAAGTATCGGGCATATTAAAGCGCCTTAGTGCCAGTGATGACGCAATACATGAGATTATGTAAGAACTTGTCCAATATACTAACATCTATTTTTATGGGTTTATGCCAGGCAGGGGTCAAGACTTCAGCTATGCGACCCAATAAAACTTCCCTTGCAACCTTTGTAAATATTAAAAAGAAAAAAAAAATAGGCATAAATTAAATGTGTTTTCACAGTAATGTTTAAATCCTTCACATTTGTAACCATTTGTAATCAGCTGTCAAAGATTATATCTCAAGGTCTATTGTTAAAAGAAAGAGTAAAGAGTACAGGCCTTCAAATGTGACCTAAAAACTTGACTCATGGTGCTGGATTGGGCTTCAGAGGTACCCAGAAATGCATAGGGAGCATGACTGAACATTTACACATACACACAAACACACAAATAAAAAAAAATAAAATAAGAAGGCTTTTTCTGTGGTTCTTTTTTTCTTGCATTATAAAATCCCTTCTTTCTTTTTGGCCACATAATTGTAAAAATCACTCATATGGGTTGGTTCAGTAGACATTAAAATATGTTCTATGTATGATATTCAACAGTGTGCTTTTGTTTGTTTTTAGTGCTTGTAGAGAAATACAAGATCCTTTATGTGCATTGAGTCGATGAGCGCATGAACAGCTCAGAGGCCTGAAATCATCACTGTACAATGAAATGTACACCATCTCATTTTCTGTGTAGCACACGGTAATAGATAGATGAAACTTCTCATCCCGTACACTTACACATAGATGCAAATAACACGCAGAGTAAAATTGACCTGTTCTTATCCCCACACATGTTTTGTCTCAGAGAGCAGCTGGATTCTGACTCCATTATGTAACAAGAGGAAAGAGTGAGACAGTAAAAAGAACAGGGGCCAATTGTTCTTGTCAAAGTGTCCAATCCTTTCAAATACAAAGCCTCCTCTGTACTTTCTTACACAATATTCTTTCATTCTGTTATCCCCTTGCGGTTTACTGTCACAGTATAAATTGTATTTGTTGCCCATTTGGATGCTTTTAGATTTTTTTTTCTCAGGCATTTATAATAAATATTAATTTTGTTCAGTACACAGTCCAAATCAACTTATTTGTGGATATTTGCTGCCGATACGCCAAATAATGATGCCAGGAGAACTTGGGAACTTTGTAAGAAATCTGTTAAGGATATTTCTTCTGTTACAAAACACTCATGAGTCATAACTTTAAAAAAACTCTTCAACCACCAATTTAAAAATGTGAACAAACAGCTGGTTCTTTTGCTTCAATCAGGAACACCTAACAAATCTCTTAAAAAGTGTTTGTTTCTCAAGTATTAATAATGGCTTGAATTAAAATTAAAAAAACATTGGATTTGAACTGTTGGACAAATCATTAGTCCCTAAACTTAGGAAATGTGACCCCCCAAACTCAAAGAGATTTTTAAAGTGCACAGTGGACCTGTAATTTGAATAAAAAGTTTGTGTGACTTGTCAAGTATGGCCATGTTCACACAGAGATAAACTGAGTTGCCTTTGCTGAAGGTGAGTTCCAGACATGTTTCAAGTAAATTTTCAAAGTAAATCCAAGCAAACAACCCCCTTTGAACACATCAACTAAAGTTTTTACTACACGTTAGGGTTAGAAAAGATAGGAATGGATATATTTTGATAGATGCCAGTAGTGTGATATGGAGATGGAAAGAGTACTTTGAAGAGTTGACGAAAGAAGAAAAAGAGCAAAGAACAGAAAGAGCAAAGAGTAGAAGGGGTTAGTGTTGTGTAGCAAAGTCCGGAATCAGTCCGGAGGAAGTGAAGAGGGCATTGAAGAGGATGAAGAGTGGACAGGCTCTTCAGTCACCTGATGATATACTTATAGAGGTATTGAGGTGTCCAGATGAGGTGGCAGAAGAGTTTTTGGCAGGGTTGTTTAACAGAATATTACACAGTGAAAAGATGCTTGGTTAATTGAAAAGGAAAAATGGAAAGTGACATATCGTGGCTACCTGGGACGGAAAGAGCCAAAAGGAGAAGAAGTAGAAGCATTGTAGCATTTTATGTTTTGGCACTAAAATGTCATTTTAATCTTTTAATTAGAATATTTGGCACATTTCATCAATTGTTTCCTCATTTGATTATAAATATCTTCTATTTAGAACACCTAAAGGAAAAAATTAGGACTATAAATTTTTTTCTGGATGGCAGTTGTGAAAAGATTGCTCTGTTGCTCTTGTAACAATGAGAAAAAAGATCTAATAAAAATGAGCAGCCTTACCATGAACTCTTACTTTGGCCCAGTCATTTACACCAGCTGTATTTCTTCTAGTGCAGGACAGATTTAGAAGCTAATGGAAACTAGGACTCTTTATTAGAAAAATAACTCACCGTTGTCAGATTATCACATCTATTTTAAATTAAAGAGATTTGTTGAAAGAGAGAAACATCTGAAGATCAAAGACCTCTATCTGGAAACTTTAGCCAGTTTTAGTTGTTTTGTAACTTATTCTTACAAATAAAAACCTCAAGTTCACCATCATTTGCACCGTTTGATAAGGCAATCTCTGAATCTCTAGTAAGGTTGAATCATGTGTTCCTATGTTCTGATATCTAAAACATCTGGATGAGTCCTACCAATCTAACTACTGGCTGACTTTGGAACAACATTGAGAATATCATGCTAAATACCAACAGAGTTTCTTGTGTTTTTTTTCTTTGTTTTTTTTCCCTCTGCATTATGGTCAGGTTTCCATTGGAAATATACTGTATAACAGCAGTACAACATTGTGTAAAAGGGTCAGGGTGACTGCATGCAAGTGTTTGGAGCCTGTTTTAGGATAACTCTGTCTATAAAGAATTATTGCCAGTCTGTGTGTATATTTGGAGCTGGTCCTGTAGAAATGTCTGCAATGAATCACCTGTCTTGTCTCCTGCCTGAGCAGGGCCACTTGTATAAAGATTCAGTTGTGTGTGTGTATGGGTTACAGACTTAGTGGGTGGTCTAAAGTGTTGTTATTGTCCTCTGGATTATCACTAGCCAGTGGGTTCCGGCTAATAACCAGCTCCAGCCTGTCTCCAGCCTCTGTGATGAGAGGCACCGCCAGGCAGCAGTCAAAGTCCCTTGTCCTGACATGATTCACCTGGACAAAGACACATGGATAAAAATTACTCACATGCTTCAATCGCAGTCAAAGAAGATTGAAACTGAGCTAGCTTCAGTTACAAGATATAGTCACTCTCTGCTATTGGATTGTTTGGGCATGTAAAATAATATATATAACAAAGCCAAAAAAAACTTCTAGCAGTTTTTATGACGAATCAAACAGCAAAACTATACTAGTGAATCATATTTTGACCAACCACTTTTGGTTGAGAGATGTAATCGAACACTCATTTCCTTACTGCAGGTGGTTCTTCCACCCCTTTTAGGGTGTTGTAGTTAAATTACATAGTCAAAAAGCAATTTAAACAAGTGTCAAGTTACACAAGAGGCTTGAAGTCCATTTGAAATGCAAATGGGAAATTGAAATATTACAATAGAAACAAAATTGCTATTTGTGCAGAAATGTTTTCCCTGAATTTACTTCACAATGACTTATTTAAACGATATCAAGCATTGAGCAAGTTTTTTACTTTGTGTACTGCTATTTATTTTACACAGTCCCATGCATCCCCTCAGACACTTTTCACAGCTTTTTTCTTGTTCTGAAAATTGTGACAATTTGCCTTTTAATTGTTAATTTATTACCTGCAATATTCTGTCAAAGGGTTTGAGTCCAGATCTGTCAGCTGGCCCATCAGGTCTGATCATGTTCACATAAACGCCTTTTTCCAAAAAGCCGTCAGATACACTGAAACCAAAGTCATCACTCTCTGGGTCTTTTATTACTGTTACCTAGAACAGGACAACAGAAAGAAGCACTTTAGGTTTAGTTCTTAAGGTGAAATTGATTGTTTTCTGGGTGAAGTTTGGGAAGCGGAAAACAGTAAGACATTTTAAACAAAAGCATTGATTTTTTTGCAGTGAAAGCAATCACTTTTTTTTCAATTCTATTATGATAATAAAAAAATTAGAACTGTTTTACATTTTAAAACTAACTTGGAATCCTTTTATAATAGACAATAATTAATTTTTCCATTTGTAATTTAGTTCTTTATTTTCTCAATTACATCCACCCACAAAACAGATTTTCTATTCCCCAGCCCACAAACCAAAAACCCTCCTTTCAATTAATCCTTTTCAGTAATCCCATCACAGAAAGGAAATTTCAAACGAGGTTTAAAACTCACTTTGTGCAGCTCCAGAGGCGTCGGGGAAAGAATTCCTTGCATCTCCTCTTTGATCCGCCTAGACTCCCACGTTCTTTCTGAAACTCTCAGTGAAGCTTTGGATTTGGGGTCGTGGTGCAGAAGAGCGGATTGATTTTCCTGGTGGATATGGGACCCTTGGAGGAGGTGTGCTTCTTGGTTGAAATGTGCCTCATCATGCAGGTGAATGTCTAAGTAAAACAGGAACAGCAAGTTGAACAAATTAGTCTGCATTTCTTTTGAAAAAGGAAATTACTTCTTTAACATAGACGGTAAGTCACTGTGTGCAATCTTATCATCCACCAACCTTGCAGGAGGTGGGCATCATCATGTAGATGGTCTTCCTCATGCAGATGGACCCCTTGATGGAGGTGAGCACTCGGGTGGAGTATGTTCCCCTGATGAAGGAGAGAATTCCTCCTGAGTGGGCTCATTCTGGTGTGGCTTAGAATGGCCTCAGTTGGGGTTTTGTTGACTCCATCTACACCCAGACTGATGGCTGAGCCAGTCATGATGGACGCCTGGACAGTACATTTATAGATTTGTAAGGTTTGCTACCGATCGATAATATTGACACAATAATGTCATTGTCAGAGTCATATATAAATTCAGCTGTCATAAAACACAAGTTCTGTTCGTTCCATTGTCTTCCGCTTATCCAGGGTCAGGTCGCAGGGATAACAGGTCCAGACAGAAAACAGCTCACCCAGGAGGATCGTTGCCGGATGTCCAACTTCTTTCATACATTCACCAAAAACAATACTGGCAATAGAACATGCAGATCGCTACTAGCGGCTTTCAGATTAACTGCTGCAGCAGCAGGGGATGCCATGTGCTTAGCCTCATTATACCTAATCATGTTCATGGAATGCAATCAGAATCAGAATCAGAATCAGAATGCTTTTATTGCCATGTCAGTGAAAAACATCAGAGACTAGGAACTTGTTCTGGTACTGGTGTGCAAACATATAAAATAAAAATAATAAAAATAAAATAAATAAAAATAATAATAATTTTTACAAAACTAAGAGTGCTCAGAAGAAAAAGAAAAGTAGTGCAATGTCATAGAAAATAATAGAAAATAATAAAGATAGTGAAGTGACAAGAGGGAGGTGACTAAGAGATGTGGGGATCCAGGTTATAAAGAGTGTTCATCAATTGGGAGTTTTATTAGCTTTGGCGCGTGAGCATGAGATAGGTCCTAATTGGGCGTGTCTCCTGCCCAATGCGGGAGACTTGGTATATCTGTCCGGAATTTGCCCCTGGGTCTCCTCCCGGTAGTACGTGCCCGTGACACCTCACCAGCAAGTTTGGCAGGCATTCTAATCAGATGCCTGAACCATCCCATCTGGCTACTCTCAACCCGGAGGAGCAACGGCTCTACTATGAGCTACTCCTGAATGGCAGAGCTCCTCACTCAATCTTTGAGTGAGAGCCCAGCTTTTCCTGCAGAGGAAGTTAATTTCAGCCACTTGTGTTCCTGATGTCATACTTTCAGTCACCACCCACAGCTGGTGACCATAGCCGAGGGTAGGAACATAGATTGACTGGTAAATTGAGAGTTTTGTCCTTAATCTGGGTCCATATTTAATGCTTTCTGCAGACCCACATCATTTGAATGTAAAATATTTTCCCTGCTATCATTTGTATCTCTGATCTGTTTAATCCTGATTTCATAACAACGCTTAAATTTTGGATTTGGAAAGATACAGACCTCAATCTCTCTGAGTAACTCTGACTGGCCACAGGTTTCCAGGTCCTCCAATGCTTGACACCAGAAACTGTCGTCTGGATCCAACAGAATACCATCAGGTTGCTGGCCAATAAAGCTGCCACACAGAAAGATGGGGGTAGTTTGATCACGATCATCATTAATTATCATACATTTACAAAATTTCAAATTTTCACTATACTCGCATTGTGACAATAAAGAAACCTTGAATCACAAGTCGAACTAACTAATGATGCGAGAAAAACATGCGCATTTTATCAACTCTTTAAATATTGTTGTGATATCGAAAAAATAAAACAAATTAAAAGGTAGAAAATACTGAAGTAAATAGATCCATTCTTTGTCATGCGTGACTTACCCAGATAGTTGTTAAAAGAAAAAACACCTGTTTAAAGACAACTTAAACTCTCACAGCTCCGATTAGTATTTATCATTTTTAATATCACTGAATTCTGAGCACTGAAATTCTGAGAATGTAATTTGAAACTAAGTTGCTGAGCTTAGAGATACAACAAGCCCGATTCCGTGACAAAGGTTAACATTTTCAGATTTCTGCTGACTGTCTGACTCTTTAAAAACAATAACAAGAAGACCTGCTAGTTTGTGGAAACGCGTGCAAGTTCTGTACTTCATTTTTATGATCTTTTATCTTTATGTATGATTAAAAATGAATTAAGATTAAAACACCATCTTAAATACCCTCAGCTTCCTAAACTTTGTTATTCTCTTTTTATCAGCAAAACTGATTTTTTTTTTTGTGTGTGTGAATGACAAAGAACACCTGAAAGATTACTCGTATCAGTTTTTAAATGATGACCAATATATTAAAAAGGATTTTTAAAATCTTTGAGTTTTAAGTAGCTTAAAGATTATTTCAACTTCGGCTTTTTTCTCCCTGACAGATAAGAAAGAAGACAAATCTGGCTAAAAAAAACACCGAAAAAAAACCCCACCAGCCCTTTGTTCTTTTAACGTACAATCTGAACTCTTGGATCAAAACATCTTTTACTCAATTCTTGTTTTGTTCTATTTATGATCTAATGAGTACAATATGTTCTTCTAAAATTTGACTCTAAAAATAAACTCTTAAAAATGTGCTACAGGAAAAATTTGTGCTATTTTGAAATTCAAATTGGTATTTAATTTGTTAAATTTGCATTATGACCTACATATGAATGCCAGGTTTTTGGATTGACATGCCCTTCTCACAGCTATCTGTAAACACACCATATCGCACAGGCAGTGAATTAAATAAATTTTTTTTAGAAAAAGTAAATTATTCTTTGGTGGCCACAATCAACTATTAGGAAAAAAAAGTACATTTTTTTTCTGCATCTTTGTTGTACTTTATTCAATGTGATTAACATAATTAGATCTAATTTGGATCCTAGTTTTTACCCAGGCAAGAAGCAGGTACAGCTTTGACATAGATATAGACATAAATTGAATTCAGGATATGTGACATTTTGTTGTCTGGGGTAAGTCAACAGTTTGACGTTAATAAAAACATCATGTCGCTGGTGCAGTGTGGTAGCAGTATGGTATCAATGGTAGCATTAAATTAAATAATGGTGGTGCAGTGGTTAGCACAGTGACCTCACAGCAAGAAGATCAAGGGTTTGAGTCCTGGAGTGGGAGCGAGGCTTGAAACACTGGCATTTTTGTGTGGAGTTTGCATGTTCTGTATGTGTGTGGGTGAAAGTTGGCTTTTCTTTGGGTACTCTGTTTTTCTCCCATCCTCCAAAAACATGCACGTTAGGTTGATTGGCCACGACATGATTGCCCTTTGGATTGAGAAGGTGTGTGTGTGGATGGTTGTATGTGTGTGGCCCTGCGACAGACTGGCGACCTGCTTGGGCTGTATCCTGTCCCTCGCGTTAAATCAACAGGGATGGGTGCCAGCACCCCCTGCAACTCTGTGAGGAATGGACAGTTAAGAAGGTGACTGACCTCCAAAAACACGCATGTTAGAATATTTTCAATAATCCAGGACACTCTTGAAAAATATATTTACAATCTCAACGAGTTTCTGCTGGTTAGATAAAAGAATAGATAAAAACCATCATAAGTTGTGGGTATTTAACTTTTGACACCTGAGAGGACTATCTTTTTGCACCTCTCCTCATTATGTTCCGAAATGTGTTGGTGCACTAAGAAACAGTGCTGCGGGGATGTTGGTAGAAGTACACGCATGTCTTTGACCTCTTCATTGATGGTAACTTTAAAATGATGCTCATGAATATTTTTCTCCCAGACTGGGTACTTGTGCTTGAGGGAACGTTTGTGGAACCTCATCAAAGTGTAGCATGTTCTTGTTTTTTTATGTAATGCTATCAAACCACATCTACAAACACTGAGAGTAGAAAATAACCTTGGCTGCAGTCTCCCACTTCGGGCACTATTCTCATCATCAATAAAGCCGATGAGAGCGCACAGGCATGTCTGTATAAGACAAGGTTATTTGTTCTGGTTAAATCCAACATGAGTAATCTTTTAACACTGAATGTCCCCAACTGACAAGATTAATTCACTTTCACTGTGCAGATTTCCCCCCTACATCCTCTCTCTCTATCTCTCTATCTCTGCCTGCAGGATTATATAACCTCTGTGAATGTTAGCATGCTCACATAGTTTAGCGTTCTGACTCACCACTGTAAACACACAGATGACTCCAGATTCATCTCACTTCATGACTCAAATGCCACACAAAAAACGTGGAACTTGAGAAACTTTGACATGTGGATTAAATAACATTTTTATACTCCTTCTTCCTTCTGAATTTTTTTCCCCCCCAAACCTGAACAAAAACTAAATCAAGAAGAGCATTATTAATAAAATGAACACGATCAAATATAAACGAAGGGATCAATTGGGTTTTGTCTTTACAAGAAGTAAAATCAAAGGGAAATGGTGTCACTATGATGTGATATTTTTTAAAATCTTTTTTAAATGAATGAAAAAAAAAATGGCACAGTGAATTCCTCTCGCTCCCCTCTCAGTCTCGGCCACACATGACACTGCAAATTTTTTTGTATTCCACTGTGTAAGTTTTTTGTATTCCTATTTTGCTCCATTTACACATAAATACGGTGAGTCCCTTTTGAGACTAAGCGTGAGCAGAATGCCTGCATGCTGCAAAAACACTTCCTGCTTGCGTGAGATGGTGGAGAACAAAATCTGTGGCAAAGAACAACTGGGTGTACATATTGTATCTGAAAACTGAACGGGAGTTTGTAAATTTCTCAAACTATTGTAATTGAATGAGAAAAATTAGCAGAAACAAATTTATTCTTAGAAAAAGACAAAAAAAACAAAAACAAAAAAAAAATGAGAAAGAAACCAAGTCTTTCAGAAAAGGTTAAAAGCTAAATTTTACCCCGGGGGTTTATCCCAGTCATCTTCACTGAAGCCTCCATCACTAAATGGATAGTTCTTCCGCCGTCCCGGAGGAGGGGTGTTGCTACGCAGCTGCTTGGCACTACGCCACTCATGTGGATGAAGAGCAATACCAGCAGCTTGATGGTTGTAAGTTCCTATTGATCGAATAAAAAAAACACATTAAACCTTCCATCCAGATTTTATCTGCACACCTTTCAGTGTATAGGGCTTACCCTGACTACCGTAGCCCGCGTCCAGTCCAGAGCCATCCCATGACTCCATAGCAGAATCCACACTGGGTATGGTGGTGGAGTAAAGCTCTGATAACTTATTCGTCTGTTGGCTATCCGTCAGATCGTCCTCATCAGGATCACTGAGCTCATTCTCTGTTGTGTCCTCTGCCTCCGCCTCTGCAGCCTTTCTTTCCTCTAAATCTGTGGGGGGAAAAATACCATTCAAAGTAACTCAGGAGCTTTTTAACCAGAAAGTTTCATCTTGGGGTCAGCTCAGAGGTTTAAGCTGATATTGACTTATAGAGACATTGTAAACAAAATAAATGACCTTTTTGCAGTAATATTGCAAGATGATAAATTAATGGATGTAAGCATGTCCAGGGTAAATGAACATGACCATGTAAATCAACCGCACAAAAACCAATTTATGCATTTATTTTTTTACCCCATTTATTTATTTATTCATCCCTCATGAGGAAATTGCTTTTGCTGCATTGTACCACAGCAGGCAGCCACAACGGCGCCAATGGAGGGTTAGGTATCTGCTCCAGGGACACCTAGGAATGGGCCCAGTGGGGATCAAACTGACTTCTCCCAGTCCAAGGATGGACATTCTACCACTGAGCCAATGCCACCCATAATGTAGAGGTTATTTCATCCAAAAAGAGAACTTGATGTGTCTCTTGGTTTTCTTAGTTGAGCAATTATTTTCCAAGATATGATCAAACTTTTTTTTTTAAAAAAAAAAAGATAATGCACAAACACAAATAACAGATTTGAAAAAATGTGATATAAATACTTGTCTTATTTTGAGAGGAGGAAGTAGTATATGGAAGTAATATAGTGGACAATTCCCACCCTAGAAACTGGCCGCTGTAAGCAGAGCAATAATTATATTTGTAAAATGGGTGTCATACAAACCGTACATGTTGCACATGTGTTACTAGCGTGTCAATTTTCCCCCTAAAAAAGACCATTTGACTTTTTTTTTACTCCAGTAAACATCTGGATCACTGATATAAAACCCAAACAGTCAAACTAACAATACTTACGGTCTAGCTGCTTTTTTATCTTTAAGGTGACCGTTTCTCCAGCCATCTGCAGCAAGTGGATGGCTTCACTCAGAGGTTTCCCTTTCAGGCTGACACTATTGATAGCCAAAATCCGATCACCAACATGAATAGCCCCCGTTCTGGAAACGCAAACAAATAGAAACAAATATCACATGCTACAGACCTAATGATATGTACAGGATACACAGTTTTCATTTATCCATCAACTGATGGCTTTCCATGGAAATTGAACAGAATACCAAATGGTAGTTTGAGTGCAGCATATTGCGTTTTAGCTAGTCTCACCATCTGTTAGCCCCACTAGTGCCCTCCTCCTGATGGGCAAAAGAGACAAATAAGGAGGTAGGACACTTTCGCTGAGGGCTGTTTTTTTATAGTGGGTCAGCCAGAGTCATGAGAGGATGAGGATCGGGGATTACTCTGTTGGTGCCTTTCGGGCTTATAGGCTGCTGGCTGTGTGCTTGACCTGCGTCTCGGTGTAGTTTGATGGAAGACATTTGTAAAACAGAACTTTGGCTTCCCTTAAGGATTGTTCATAGCATAAACAAATATCTAAAAATAAGTTGGCCAGGGTCAGGACAAGGTAACCCTGAAAAGAACAATTGTTTTGTTTGTCTCTACTTTACCTGGCCACTATATTTTACCTGCAGTAAAATGCAAAACAATCCTTTATCTCTTGGGCTTCATGTTACGATTCAGCTCAACGTCCAGCTCCAGCTCACCCATATCGGCACCACCTAACAGCTATTCAGAAACTGTTTTGGAGCTCTCCTTTGAACTGCTTGGGGCCACCGGACACTCAAATTTTCCCAGTAGGGGATCAATAAAGTATCTTGTGTCTTTATCTTAAAGGTCGTTGACCACATTTGCATGAAATAAACGCTTCAGGAAACAGTTACAGCCTGGCACATATGTGTAAATTAGGAAGCACGTGTGTTCTTCATTTATTTTTATTCACCTCAGCTTGTTTAACACAATAAAAATCAGCCAAACAGCATGAAAAACCAGGCCACAGAAAATGTTTCTCACCTGTAGAAACACTTGCCTCATCTGGTCTCCTCTATTTTCTTCTGTTTCAAGCTGTGTTAGGTTTATTTATAGCACTTTTAGCCCACGGGTTTGAGGGAAAGTGCTTTATTGACACCAGTTTAGAACAGGATGGGGCACCATTATGTCACAGACCTAAAGAAATGGGTCACAAACTGTTTGACAACATGTGTGAAACAGTGAGAAACCATTTACACTGACCTGTAGATAAACTGAGTTGATGGAATTTCAAACAGAAAAGATGTTGTTAGATATTCAGCATCAGATGTTTTCATTCACTGAGATACTTCACGTAAGTGGAAGTAATTTTCCCACCTCATGACCTTAAAGCCATCTTCCGTTTCCCTTTTTTTTGTCAGTATGGAGCTTCAACTACTGTACTTTCAGTCCTACTTTTAGGAACCTGAGCAGAAAATCCCTCTCTCTACGCCCCACAGTATGACTGAGCTAATGTCAGAGTTGATAAAATCTTTTAGACTTAAGTTGATGGTTGACAAAATGAACACATCATGAACTTACCTTTCCTCCTCTCCTCTATGAGGAGGTGTTGGACCTTCAGCTTATGTGGATATGCATGTTCATGATCTTCATCATGCGAAGCTTAACTTAAACTAACACTGTCTCAGACTGCGAAATATGTGTTTCCTGTGCGACAAATTTGGCCAACAAAGGTCATGCTTTTTAAAAATCTTTTCACATTGATAGTTTCCTAATGGATCAGGACGCTGCATTGGTCCATCGTGGTAAAGAAGGAGCTGAGCCAAATAGCAAGGTTCTCAAGTTACCAGTCGATCTACATTCCCACCCTCATCTATAGTTAACAGCTGTGGGTGGTGACCGAAAGAACGAGATCGCAGATACAAGTGGCCAAAATGAGCTTCTTCCACAGGGTGGCTGGGCTCTCACTCAGAGATAGAGTGAGGAGCTCTGCCATCCAGGAGGAACTTGGAGTAGAGCCGTTACCCATTCGGATCGAGAGAAGCAAGATGGGGTGGTCAGGGCATCTGGTCAGGATGCCTCCCAAACACCTTGCTGGTAAGGTGTTTTGGACTTGGTGTTGTTTTTTTTTTTTTTTTTGCTGTATGTCTTTTTCAAGTAGTGAGATAAATTCCTACAACATAAAAGTTTTTTTTTTTCTTTCTTAAACATGACTCAAACACATCAACAGTAAGTTATATAAAACCATGACTCTGCCTTAGTCATTGCTTGTTATTGATCCTGAGCCAAACATTGTTGTTGTTTTGATTTGACCAACTCTTTCTTTCTACTATGACTCAAACACCTGAAACAACAAGAAGTTCTCTGATGATACACACATCGTTGGGTGTGTGTCTGAAGGGAATGATATGGAGTATCGGAATTTGGTCCGAAAGAGGAAAATTTTGAGCCATGGCCAAAAGGAGGAGGGGCTATGGCATGACATCACATCTGCCTACGGACAACACCCGCTATGACAGTTGGCGTAAAACAAATCATTCAAAACATGAGAAAGCAGCTGGAAAATTGTGAGTCTTACGTGTGTTACCACGTAGCGTTCTGTATCAGTACGAAGAGGAATTACCACTAGAATATACCCTGGTACTGATTGTTTGCGCTTTTTTGCGGCTCACACACATGAGCTGTCACATGACTTCTCCCAGATGTCTGACTTCTTCACCAAAAACAATATTGGCAATAGACCATGCAGATCGCTACTACCGGCTTTCAGATACACCGCTGCAGCAGCAGGAGATGCCATGTGTTTAGCCTCATTATACCTAATCATGTTCATGGAATGCACTAGGGTTTTCATCATGCGGGAATTTTATTAGCTTTGGCAGGTGAGCGTGAGGTAGGTCCTAATTGGGGGTGTCTCCTGCCCAATGCGGGAGACTTGGCACGTCTGATGTTGCATGAAAACATATACATGCAAACATGATCATCACAAAAGCCAAGTTGGTTTTCTTTGAACCCTTGTTAATAAGGTGATTTCTTATTTCCAGCAGTCATCATATTTATTTAATCATAATGCAGTGAAGACAGAAGAAAATAGAACAGCCTGTGCAGAGAGAAAGAAATACTACTCCTATCTGAGTGTGATTTTCTTCTTTATTCACCACTCAAAATATTGGCTATTTTACTTCTTAATGCGGTGATCAAAGTTTATGCATTGTTTATTCAATGTTCAGAGCTTCTGTTTTACTTCTTGTGTTGGTAGTTTTTTACTTTTGAATAAAACTAACTGAACCACAAAGTTAAAAATACTTGGAAAAGCTCTTTGAAGAGGGTGTCTTTGTGTTTCATAATGTACCTTTCTGCGAGGCCTCTTTTGGTCAGGCCTGATATGGTGATGGGGTCAAAAGGTTCCTCAGTTCCTGAGATGGTGATACCCAGAGGACCGCCATACCGCTTCAGTTCCACTGTGTAGATAATGCTGCCCGACGTCTCCTGCTCATCTGACACAGACACACAAACACACACGTAGATGTTACTCTAAGGTTTCAATGATGAGAAGTATCAGACACCATCTAATTTGTAAGCTCATCTGACACACACACACACACACTCACACACACACACACACACACACACACACACACACACACACACACACACACACACACACACACACACACACACACACACACACACACACACACACACACACACAGGTAGTACTTCAAGTTTACAAGGTGATGCATTGACACATTACCCCACTATGTGGAAAATCACTAACTAACATCCAAAAACACCAACAAACTCAATTACGGAAGTAGGTCAAAGCTATTTTGAAGCCTAGACCGATGAGAAAGGTTTAGTTTCCATGGGAACCACAGAAATTATTGCCCTATCATCACTGGATGAAGAAAACCACTGTGTGTATGTGGTATCATAAAATGCAGAAGAGAGGTGGTGCAGGATAGTAGCTGTTTCTAGGGTACTTTAAAAGATTAATGGAATTATTAGAATGGGAATAGTCTGATGGGACCAAATCCATGAATAATAATTAGAATTATAAATAAAACTTTTTGCAACTTTTTAATCTAAAAGTTCAAAAACATTTTCATTGTCAATGCATTTCACTGGTGTATGGTTTTATTTTCTGTGCTGCACCACTATTCAGTTATTCTTACTAGATGTCTTCATATACAGACAACAGCATCATCTAGTGGACATATAGGTTACTGCAGCACCACAAATGAACATATGAGTGAGGTCATTTTTAAAATTATTTTTACAAAAAAAATCAAACAATCCAATTTCAAACTTTTACTCAAATTATCTAAGCCTTCTGATCTCAAACATGGTTTCTATATGTGCTTTTGTTCTTTTTTAAATAGCCAACCAGAAATACTCTTATATGTTAAATCAGGCCCAAAGTATCTTTCTAGCAACAGTTTGAAGTCATTGTCTTATTTTTGACATGTCAGGAAAGTTTACTATATTAACTTAGATTGCTAAAAATAAAGACTCATGTGGTTATGAAATATGTGTCTACTTTCGTCTTGGCGAATGAGGAAAATACTTTTTTTTCTATCTGGAGTTTAGATGTAATTTCTAGTCAGTAAAATTCTGGGTTACAAAGATTACAGATAATAATTACAAATGATGAAGGAATCTTTTTTATATGATACCATTTACAAGCTAAAAGATCATTTATTATACAGGTTATGGGTTTATAAATAATACTCTTAGTACTTTTAGTACTTTAATGAATCATCTGCTGATTTAACAACTTCTCTGAACAGTGACGACTGTACAAGTTTTTTTTTTTCCATGTTACAAATTTAAATCTGCAATGCAGAATTTTCTTCAGTATCTGAAACCTTTTATTTTTTTACCCTACAGAATGTTTAAATACATTCAGACATTGGATTTAAATTCTGTTGCATTTCAGCTGATTTTATTTACAAAAAATACCTGAGTTGTCTTCATCTTTACGGATCTTCAGTTTAACCAGCTCTTCACACTGCTGCAGGATCTGTTCAGCATCCTCTTTAGAACAGTTCTCCAGTCTGATGTTATCAATGGCCAACAGCTTGTCCCCTGGCTCCAGGGTTCCTGTTCTGATGGATACAATGATGATCAGTACATGCAGGTATGAAAAAAACCCGTCCAGCTTTGCTCCACATGTATATAACCATGCTTCTTTTGCATAGAAAAGGGCCACAGCTAATGACACCGACTGTTCTGTTTGATATGTTTTTTAACAGATTGGATAAGAACATGAGACTCCAAGATGAAGAGATACCTGTGAGCCATACTGCCTTTCTTGATGTCTGAGATGATGAGGGGTTCCCCTTGTTTCTTACTGGCTGTTAGAAAACAAATGAGTGAAAGTTTTCTTTATTTTTTTATTCAAAAGTTTTTCTTAAAAAAATCAAACAAAAACCTTATAAAGCTGTAATTCAATTCCTTCGGCCATGTGAGAAAAATCACACTGAAAATACCATCTAATACCAAAAATCTATGAAGTTTGAAACATCAGTACGAGGTTAGAAAAGATGTTCTCCTGCAGCCTCACAACTCTGGTAAAAATAAAGTTAGTCTGTAATGAAGTCAGAGGTCATTCCGATTGGCTGCAGACACTGATGCTTAGAAGATGATAACATTGAACTGATTTTCTTCTCAAAACCCGCAAAGCCTCAATCTATCATTCAATTTGATTTCCCAAATCTGAAGCGAGACATTTCTAAGAACATTCCTGTGGAAAGAGACACCATCACATCTCAACATTTGCTCAGTCATACTACCACTGTCACGTTATTCCATAAGACTTGATACTTTACCTGATGGATCAATTCCATTTCCATAGAAAATGTCAACATGCTTTATTGTTTGTTATTTCTAAGTTCAGAAAAAATAGTCTGGTGATCTCAGTTGAGATCTGCAAAAAGAAACTAACAAAGACTGAGGGTGTCACACCAAAATCTCTTCACTGCTTAAACGTCAATTTTGCATGGCTGGGATTGGTTCATTTATTTTGCCTTATATGTGTATTATTTGTTAGCTTTGATTTTTTTTCAATTTTATGAATAATTATGGAAACACACTGCAACAAAAGACATGAACAAACAATAAAGAAATAGTGATGTTGCTACGACAAAATTAAAAATAAAATTCCATCACTCTGAATTTCTCACGACCTTCTAATTTTCAATCACAACTTTTATGCTACTTTGAGAAATTGCAGCCTACTATTCTAAATCACATCCATCTGAAGCTGATGATGAATATTCAGGCACAATTCTGTATCATAATAAACGACAGATGGCAGCGTGTCGCTACACACAGATTCAGCCTCTTCACCTCAGAGAGTAGCACAGACAGAAATGTAAAAATGTCTTGTGGAGAACATATACAGGTATAATATGGCTGGAAAAAAGTGCCAACTTGTTTTTTTCCCCCGCAAATTATATTTTCGAATGTTGTCAAATGACTAAAAAAACACACAGGCATGCATGTGCGTGCACACACACGCTTACACACACAAGTACATGCAGGCAAATCACAGCAAACTACTTTAAGAAGATGTCTAAAAATCAGTAGATAATAAAAAATAACTACAAAAGACTTCAAAACAACCAAAAAAACAACATGTTTTTATGAAAATTGATAAGTTAGCTCTGTGAATTACCTCAACCAAATAAAAATATGTAGTTAAATTCAATATCATCTGTCAGTATAACAAATAGGATCCAACATTTGAAATGTATCCAGAGTATTTTCAGCCAAACATAAAATTTAAAACTTTTATCGTAAACTTTTTTTTTTTTAGAAATTGAATTACCATTTAACATATCTGGTCACAATAAATCTAAAAGAGCTTCTGAACCCTGAAGGAGTTGACTGATTTAAGAATAAAACCAAAATGACCTTCAAGGCCATCAACCACCTTGCACCGTCCTACCTGTCTGACCTCCTGCTGATTTCCACCTCCTCTCACCTCTCTCCAGGTCTTCTTCTTCTATTCATCTCACTGTTCCCACCGCCCGTCTTAACACAATGGGAGGCAGAGCCTTCAGTTGCTCTGCTCCGGGACATTGACTTCTTCTCCCTCTTCAAATCCAGAATCAAAACCCATGTGTTTAAACCTAACTTCACTCTTTATCCTTCATCACCTCTTCCCTCTTGCACTTTATCTATGGTATACTTTTTTTGTCTTTTAAATTATTTTAATGTGTGCTTCATATCGTGTGTATTTTATTGTAAAGCATCCATGAGAGTTCTTAAAGACGCTTGTAAATTAAATGTATTATTAAAAACAGACGTACTCGCAGGTTTCACCTGATTGGGCTGTTCTGTGTTCTTATAGGAATATTTCGAGGTAGGAGAGCAACCGCTTAAATGTGCACTGTTTTGAATGAAGCATGCTTCTGTTGTTCCTGAGTTCTCCCTGTAGGGATATTTTCCACTGAAAACTGTGACCCTGATCCGAGAAAAATTCCAGATTTATCAAGTAAAGGTTACTCTGTAGTCTGGAAAATAATCACACAGATTTTTTTTTCAATCCAAATGAACAAACGTGTAGAAAGTTCTTCAGAAAATTTTGCATGTAGTTATGCCACCCATCTCCAGAACGTTATTTAAATTTTATTGCACAGAAAGTGATCCGTTATCCATCTTTGGAAATGTACTAGTATATAAAATAAACCAGAATCCAAACTCGTCACTATACGTTTTTGTTGTTTATTGTTAATAATGATGATATTAAATTTGATCCTTGTTGATTTCAGGCAAGAGGCAGGATTTACTCCAAACAGGTTGCCAGTCTGTCACAGGGCCACTCACAAGAATTCACACACACACACACACACACACACACACACACACACACACACACACACACACACACACACACCCATACCTAGGGGTGATTTCATAGTGGCTAATCAACCTAACATGCATGTTTTTGGGAGGTGGGAGGAAACCAGAGTACCAGAAGAAAACTCATCCATACATAGATAGAACATGCAAACTCCACACGGAAAGGCCAGTGATTCAAGCCCAGTCCCACCCGGGTCCTCGCCATCTTCCTGTGAGGCCATTGTGCTAACCTCTGCGCCACCGTGCTTTTATTTTTAAAGCACTTTCATTTCACAGAAATCTCAAAGTTCAGTAGCAAAAGAATAAAAATAATTTCCTGTTTAATAAACAGCAAGACATTTTTAAAACTTTTTCAAGAGTTGAGACTTTTCTGTGAAGAGTTTGTATGTTCTCCTCGTGTATACAGGTTTTCTCCAATAAAGTCCACTGTTTCCCGTGTAACACTAGTAAAAACAAATAAAACTATTTGGCCAAAAATAAATGAATGTGTTACTGTAGAAGTTTGTGGGAGTGTGACAGTCACAGCAAGTAAAGCGTGTGTATTGGAGTAAGTAAAAATGTAGTCAAAAAGTGCTTCAGTATTTATAGAGGAGCAGCAGTACGTCTGTGAAGGGTCAAACTCGTCCCTGACAGCACCAACATGGATCGTTAACTTTGTTCCTGTTTATGTCTCCGTCTGACTGCAGGGCATTAATCTCTACTTGTGTGTTTAGATGGAGTGCATTAAGATGCGCTCCTGGCAGAAGCTCCAAACAAATCCTAAAAAATCAGTGTGTGTGTGGTCGTACCGCTGATGGTGAGACCCAGTTCTACTCCTCTTTTCTTTGGCAGCTTCACGTGAAACGTCCCGCTGCTTGGTACCACAGACTCTGCAACACAGAAAGATTCATTCAGCATTATAAAAAACATTCACAATGAAAACTAGAGGTATTTACTTTACAATTACAAGCCAATTAGAGCTCGCTACTATCTGCTGTGATTTGCACCTCTTTAGGGCAAATATTGACTTTAAACCTACACTTTCAGCCGGCATGTCAAATCGTTCTAAATCCTAGGCAGAAGCTTTGAAATTAGTAAGAACATTGAAATAAATGTAAAACACAACCTATTCGTACATTGTTTTGATTTATTGAAACAAATATACAATGTATGGGATACATACTATGTATCTTAGACATAACAAGTGCGTCTGTACCGACTTTTAAATTTTGTTTTATGACTATCATGAAGATTTTGGGAGCTCAAGTTTTCCTAGATGCAAAGTCTAAGGGCAAGATATTACGTAATCTCAGACCTCAGTTTGCCAAAGTTACAAAGTAAGGTTTATAGGATCCAGATCAGGTTCATTGAAGCGCCCTTTATCAACAAAAATGCTGTTCACAAAAACACAAAATATCTCCAACTGCGTATAATCTACGCTGATGTTAAAGGTCAGAAAAGGTTACTAAAAATCTCTGAAATCATTTAGTAAACGTCAGAATTTCCTTTTCTGAACCTCTTATTTCAGAAATAAGAGGTGGGTGCTGGATGCTATAACAGCTGATTGAAGGTGAGAGGCAGGGTACACCCCGAACAGGTCACCAGCCTGTCAGAGGGTCACACACACAGACAACCTTAAACACACACACTCATGCCTAGGATCAATTTCATAGCGGCCAATCAACCTGACATGCATGTTTTTGGAGGGTGAGAGGAAACCGGGGAAAACCAATGCATAAGCGGGGAGAGCATGAAAACTCTACATTGGAAGGTCAATTTTTCAAGCCTCGCCCCATCCGGGACTTGAACCCTGACGTTTTTGCTGTGAGGCCACTGCTCTAACCACTGCACCACTGTGCCGCTTTATGTCAGAATACCGCATTTAAAAATTATAAACACGAAAAACATGATTGGCTATAAATTCAAATTGAATCTTCAGGTGAAGACGAGGCTTCAGGATTGTAAAAGTCAATGTGTGGCAAAAATAAAAAGCATGACATGGATTTAACTTGAGTCTTGAAACCCCTCCATATACGGTAGGTTTTAGTGTTGCCTAGCAAAGACAAAAATTGATTTGATTACTTCCAAAATGAACTTTTTGTGTGGGTCAACGTGTTATTAAAAAAACATCCCATGTTTTGGTTGTTAAGAAAAAAAAATCATATCACAAAGTCTTATCAAATAAATAAATGAACTGAAATTGAAGAATAATTTACAGATTTAGAAAAACTTTGCAATTGTTTTATGGAATATAACATGCTTTGTGAAATCACTCTTTACGAGCAAAGGATGTGATGACATCACGTGACCTTTTTACCGCTATTTAAATCAGCCTGTTCAGTTCTGTTCAGTTCAGTTCTTTGGTTCTTCCAATGAGAACATAACCTCACAGATAAACAGCATTGTAATCCCTCACAGTGAAAAAAAAAAAAACTAAAGAAGAAACATCAGAATTCTCAGTAAGTCATCACAAGCAAGATTTTGTTTGACCCGATAATGGAGGAAAATATTCCTAAACCATTCAGCCAGCCAATTCTGTCCAGAATTCTTACAACAAAAGATGACCAGCCAGCAAAAAACTTTCCAAACACTTTGGCTGTTCAGAGACAACAAATACAGCACAGGTGTTGGAACCACATGGTTGCATATACACCTGGTCAGACTACTGAGAACTCTAACTGCAGTGCTCAAAGGAACAAACTACAAAATCAAATTTTCCTACTAAAAAATCAGGTAAAAAGCCTGCAAATTAAACTGGTCCAGACAGACCAGCAGCTCAGTTCGGAAAAGCATAAAAGAAATGATGCAGAAAACAACTACGACACCTGCTGGGATTTAGCAATGGAGTTCAAAAGGAAATTGATAGTAGAGCGCCATCTCAGAAAGATCGCAAACGAGGAGCTGAAATATTCCAGAAATTACCTCCAGGACATGAAACAAACCTTGGAAAAAATAACAAGTGACCATGAGAAAGGAGAACCCTCAAAGAAGATCAAGGATGAGCTGAAAAGTTTAAAGAAGCAGCTGCAAGAAAAAACAGCGGCTAACTTCGACCTGGACTGGCAGGTGGCAGTTCTGACGATACAGCTGAGTCAGGCAACAGCCAGAAACAACTGTCAGATGTTTGATACATCCTCAGAACCAGATCGTTCATCCACAGAGAAAAACTCCAAGCAAGAAAAAGAACATTTAGATGATTTTAAACCCAAAGTCTTACAACCAAAGACAGACTCCTTAAAACAAGGATTTGAGCCTAAAAAACATTTGAGATTTTGTCTTGAGGAACCTCGAGTGGACTTGGATTCCAAGTCTGAAGACAACACACTGAGTGATAATCTGAGACCTTATTATTCTAAAAGGACCTGGCCTCAAGAAAATGTACAAGAGAAGCAAACGAGGCCCATTAAAAAAATGAGGCTCGACAACCCCATTTCTGATATCAGACCATCTATACCAACGTCCAAGAAAACAAAATTTTTTTCATAAACTGAAGAGTAATTTTCGATAACTTTGCATGCCTCAAAATAAAAAAAAAATTAAAAAAACATTTACAAAAACATTCACGTAGAAAACTAGAAGTACTTACTTTACAATTACAAGCCAATTAGAGCTCGCTACTATCTGCTGTGATTTGAACCTCTTTAGGGGAAATATTGACTTTAAATCCTCACTTTCAGCTTGCATGACGAAAAGTACTAAATCCTCAGCAGAAGCTTTGAAATTAGTAAGAACACATTTAAATAAATGTAAAACACAACCTATTCGTACATTGTTTTGATTTATTTAAACAAATATACAATGTATGGGTTACATACAATGTATCTTAGACATAACAAGTGTCTCTGTACCGACTTTTAAATTTTGTTTTATGACTATCATGAGGATTTTGGGAGCTCAAGTTTTCCTAGATGCAAAGTCTAAGGACAAGATATTACATGATCTCAGACCTCAGTTTGCCAAAGTTAGAAAGTAAGGTTTATAGAACCCAGATCAGGTTCATTGAAGCGCCCTTTTTCAACAAAAATGCCGTTCACAAAAACACAAAATATCTCCAACTGCGTATAATCTACGCTGATGTTAAAGGTAAAAAAGGTTACTAAAAACCTCTGAAATCATTTAGTAAACATCAGAATTTGTTTTCCTTTTCTGAACTTCTTGTTCCCTATAAGGGGCGCGGTGGGTGCGATATGCTGTAACGGCTGATTGAAGGTGAGAGGCAGGATACACCCCAAACAGGTCAGCAGTCTGTCAGAGGGCCACACACACAGACAACCATCCACACACACTCATTCCTAGGGTCAATTTCATAGCGGCCAATCAATCTAACATACATGTTTTTGGAGGGTGAGAGGAAACCGGGGAAAACCCACGCATAAGCGGGGAGAGCATGCAGACTCTACATTGGAAGGTCAATTTTTCAAGCCTCGCCCCATCCGGGACTTGAACCCTGACCTTTTTGCTGTGAGGCCACTGCTCTAACCACTGCACCACTGTGCCGTTAGGTGTTGGAATATCGCATTTAAAAATTATAAACACGAAAAACATGATTGGCTATAAATTCAAATTGAATCTTCAGGTGAAGACGAGGCTTCAGGATTGTAAAAGTCAATGTGTGGCAAAAATAAAAAGCATAACATGGATTTAACTTGAGTCTTGAAACCCCTCCATATACGGTAGGTTCTAATGTTGCCTAGCAATGACAAAAATTGATTTGATGTCTTCCAAAATGAACTTTTTGTGTGGGCCAATGTGTTTTAAAAAACATCCCATGTTTTGGTTGTTTAGAAAAAAAAATCATATCACAAAGTCTTATCAAATAAATAAATGAACTGAAATTGAAGAATAATTTACAGATTTAGAAAAACTTTGCAATTGTTTTATGGAATATACCATGCTTTGTGACATCACTCTTTACGAGCAAAGGATGTGATGACATCACTTGACCTTTTTACCGCTATTTAAATCAGCCTGTTCAGTTCTGTTCAATTCAGTTCAATGGTACATCCAATGAGAGCATAACCTCATAGGTAAGCAGCATTGTAATCCCTCATAGTGAAAAAAAAAAAATAGAGAAGAAACATCAGAATTCTCAGTAAGTCATCACAAGCAAGATATTCTTGACCTGAAAATGGAGGAAAATATTCCTAAACCAATCAGCCAGCCAATTCTTTCCAGAATTCTTACAACAAAAGATGACCAACCAGCAAAAAACTTTCCAAACACTTGGGCTGTTCAGAGACAACAAACAGAGCACAGGTGTTGGAACCACATGGGTGCATATACACCTGGACAGACTTCTGAGAACTCTAACTGCGGTACTCAAAGGAACAAACTACAAAATCAAATTTTCCTACTAAAAAATCAGGTAAAAAGCCTGCAACTTAAACTGGTCCAGAAAGACCAGCTGCTCAGTTCGGAAAAGCATAAAAGAAATGATGCAGAAAACAACTACGACACCTGCTGGGATTTAGCAATGGAGTTCAAAAGGAAATTGATAGTAGAGCGCCATCTCAGAAAGATCGCAAACGTGGAGCTGAAATATTCCAGAAACCACCTCCAGGACATGAAACAAACCTTGGAAAAAATAACAAGGGACCAAGAGAAAGGAGAACCCTCAAAGAAGATCAAGGATGAGCTGAAAAGCTTAAAGAAGCAGCTGCAAGAAAAAACAGCGGCTAACTACGACCTGGACTGGCAGGTGGCAGTTCTGACGGTACAGCTGAGTCAGGCAACAGCCAGGAACAACTGTCAGATGTTTGATACATCCTCAGAACCAGATCGTTCATCCACAGAGAAACATTCCAAGCAAGAAAAAGAACATTTAGATGATTTTAAATCCAAAGTCTTAAAACCAAAAACAGACTCCTTAAAACAAGCATCTGAGCCTAAAAACCATTTGAGATTTTGTCTCGAGGAACCTCGAGTGGACTTGGATTCCAAGTCTGAAGACAACACACTGAGTGATAATCTGAGACCTTATTATTCTAAAAGGACCTGGCCTCAAGAAAATGTACAAGAGAAGCAAACGAGGCCCATTAAAAAAATGAGGCTCGACAACCCCATTTCTGATATCAGACCATCTATACCAAAGTTTAAGAAAACAAAAACTCTTCAAGAAACTACAACAACTTTCAGCAGACATCCAATCAATCTGGAAACAGTTGTGTGAAGAATGTAAGCAAAAATAGTTGTTTCTTAAAAAAAAAAATAAAAATACACATTTATCATGTCGGAGATGATTCAAGCAGAGAGTCAAGCAAAAACACACAAACACACCAATTGCACTCATTTCACTGCCAGTAGGGTACAATTTCCTACTCGTTTTAGTGAAAAAGTGTGTTCAAAATTAATTGTAAATAAATGACGTCTTCACATAAAGTTAAATTTTGTTTAATGTTCTCTAAGTAGGCCCAAGCAGCATGTGCCTGTGAAGGCCCACTTGTAGTTTTTGAATTTGGTTTTTTTCTCTCCATCGTTTTCTCTTTTCATATATTCAAGAGTAAGTTTTGATAACTTTGCATCCCTCAAAATTTTATAAAACATTCATAAAAACATTTAAAAAACATTTATAAAAACATTCACAATGAAAACTGTGATTAATTTACTTTACAATTACAAGCCAATTAGAGCTCGCTACTATCTGCTGTGATTTGAACCTCTTTAGGGGAAATATTGACTTTAAATCCTCACTTTCAGCCTGCATGACGAATTGTTCTAAATCCTCAGCAGAAGCTTTGAAATTAGTAAGAACACATTTAAATAAATGTAAAACACAACCTATTCGTACATTGTTTTGATTTATTGAAACCAAATATACAATGTATGGGATACATACAATGTATCTTAGTCAGAACAAGTGTCTCTGTACCGACTTTTAAATTTTGTTTTATGACTATCATGAAGATTTTGGGAGCTCAAGTTTTCCTAGATGCAAAATCTAAGGACAAGATATTACATAATCTCAGACCTCAGTTTGCCAAAGTTAAAAAGTAAGGTTTATAGAACCCAGATCAGGTTCATTGAAGTGCCCTTTATCAACAAAAATGCTGTTCACAAAAACACAAAATATCTCCAACTGCGTATAATCTACGCTGATGTTAAAGGTCAGAACAGGTACTAAAAATCTCTGAAATCATTTAGTAAACATCAGAATTTGTTTTCCTTTTCTGAACCTCTTGTTCCCTATAAGGGGCGCGGTGGGTGCGATATGCTGTAACGGCTGATTGAAGGTGAGAGGCAGGATACACCCCAAACAGGTCAGCAGTCTGTCAGAGGGCCACACACACAGACAAACATCCACACACACTCATTCCTAGGGTCAATTTTATAGCGGCCAATCAATCTAACATACATGTTTTTGGAGGGTGAAAGGAAACCGGGGAAAACCCACGCATAAGCGGGGAAAGCATGCAGACTCTACATTGGAAGGTCAATTTTTAAAGCCTCATCCCATCCGAGAGTTGACCCCTGACCTTTTTGCTGTGAGACAACTGCTCTAACCACTGCACCACTGTGCCGTTAGGTGTTGGAATATCGCATTTAAAAATTATAAACACAAAAAACATGATTGGCTATAAATTCAAATTGAATCTTCAGGTGAAGACGAGGCTTCAGGATTGTAAAAGTCAATGTGTGGCAAAAATAAAAAGCATGACATGGATTTAACTTGAGTCTTCAAACCCCTCCATATACGGAAGGTTCTAATGTTGCCTAGCAATGACAAAAATTGATTTGATTTCTTCCAAAATGAACTTTTTCTGTGGGTCAATGTGTTATCAAAAACATCCCATGTATTGATTTTTTAGACAAAAAAATCATATCACAGTCTTATCACATAAATAAATGAACTGAAATTGAAGAAATAATTTACAGATGTATAAAAACTTTGCAATATTTTTGTGGAATAAAACATGCTTTGTGACATCACTAGCAAAGGAGGTGATGACATCACGTGACCTTTTTACCGCTATTTAAATCAGGCTGTTCACTTCTGTTCAGTTCAGTTCAATGGTACAGCCACCGAGAGCATAACCTCACAGGTAAGCAGCATTGTAATCCCTCATAGTGAAAAAAAAATAGAGAAGAAACATCAGAATTCTCAGTAAGTCATCACAAGCAAGATTTTTTTTTACCTAATAATGGAGGAAAATATTCCTAAACCAATCAGCCAGCCGATTCTTTCCAGAATTCTTACAACAAAAGATGACCAGCCAGCGAAAAATTTTCCCAACCCTTTGGCTGTTCAGAGACAACAAACAGAGCACAGGTGTTGGAACCACATGGTTGCATATACACCTGGACAGACTACTGAGAACTCTAACTGCAGTGCTCAAAGGAACAAACTACAAAATCAAATTTTCCTACTAAAAAATCAGGTAAAAAGCCTGCAAATTAAACTGGTCCAGACAGACCAGCTGCTCAGTTCGGAAAAGCATAAAAGAAATGACGCAGAAAACAACTACGACACCTGCTGGGATTTAGCAATGGAGTTCAAAAGGAAATTGATAGTAGAGCGCCATCTCAGAAAGATCGCAAATGAGGAGCTGAAATATTCCAGAAACCACCTCCAGGACATGAAACAAACCTTGGAAAAATTAACAAGTGACCATGAGAAAGGAGAACCCTCAAAGAAGATCAAGGATGAGCTGAAAAGTTTAAAGAAGCAGCTGCAAGAAAAAACAGCAGCTAACTACGACCTGGACTGGCAGGTGGCAGTTCTGACGGTACAGCTGAGACAGGCAACAGCCAGGAACAACTGTCAGATGTTTGATACATCCTCAGAACCAGACCATTCATCCACGGAGAAAAACTCCAAGCAAGAAAAAGAACATTTAGATGATTTTAAACCCAAAGTCTTAAAACCAAAGACAGACTCCTTAAAACAAGCATCTGAGCCTAAAAACCATTTGAGATTTTGTCTTGAGGAACCTCGAGTGGACTTGGATTCCAAGTCTGAAGACAACACACTGAGTGATAATCTGAGACCTTATTATTCTAAAAGGACCTGGCCTCAAGAAAATGTACAAGAGAAGCAAACGAGGCCCATTAAAAAAATGAGGCTCGACAACCCCATCTCCGACATCAGACCATCTATACCAACTTTCAAGAAAACAAAATCTTTTTTTTTTCATAAACTGAAGAGTAATTTTTGATAACTTTGCATCCCTCAAAATAAAAAATAAAAAAAACATTAAAAAAACATTTATAAAAACATTCACGTAGAAAACTAGAAGTATTTACTTTACAATTACAAGCCAATTAGAGCTCGCTACTATCTGCTGTGATTTGAACCTCTTTAGGGGAAATATTGACTTTAAATCCTCACTTTCAGCTTGCATGACGAAAAGTACTAAATCCTCAGCAGAAGCTTTGAAATTAGTAAGAACACATTTAAATAAATGTAAAACACAAACTATTCATACATTGTTTTGATTTATTGAAACAAATATACAATGTATGGGTTACATACAATGTATCTTAGACATAACAAGTGTCTCTGTACCGACTTTTAAATTTTGTTTTATGACTATCATGAAGATTTTGGGAGCTCAAGTTTTCCTAGATGCAAAGTCTAAGGACAAGATATTACATAATCTCAGACCTCAGTTTGCCAAAGTTACAAAGTAAGGTTTACAGGACCCAGATCAGGTTCATTGAAGCGCCCTTTTTCAACAAAATGTCGTTCACAAAAACACAAAATATCTCCAACTGCGTATAATCTATGCTGATGTGAAAGGTCAGAAAAGGTTACTAAAAATCTCTGAAATCATTTAGTAAACATCAGAATTTCCTTTTCTGAACCGCTTATTTCCTATAAGGGGCTTGGTGGGTGCAGGATGCCATATGGCTGATTGAAGGTGAGAGGCATGGTACACTCCAAACAGGTCACCAGTCTGTCAGAGGGCCACACACACAGACAACCATCCACACACACACACTCATTCCTAGAATCAATTTCATAGTGGCCAATCAATCCATCAATGTTTTTAGAGGGTGAGAGGAAACCGGGGAAAACCCACGCATAAGCGGGGAGAGCATGGAAGGTCAATTTTTCAAGCCTCGTCCCATCCGAGAATTGAACCTTGACCTTTTTGCTGTGAGGCCACTGCTCTAACCACTGCACCACTGTGCAGCTAGGTGTCGGAATACCGCATTTAAAAATTATAAACACAAAAAACATGATTGGCTATAAATTCAAATTGAATCTTCAGGTGAAGACGAGGCTTCAGGATTGTAAAAGTCAATGTGTGGAAAAAATAAAAAGCATACTACGGATTAAACGTGAGTCTTGAAACCCCTCCATATACTATAGGTTTTAGTGTTGCCTGGCAATGACAAAAATGGATTTGATTTCTTCCAAAATGAACTTTTTGTGTGGGTCAATGTGTTATCAAAAACATCCCATGTATTGATTTTTTAGACAAAAAAATCATATCAGTCTTGAAACTCCTCCATGTACGGTAGGTTTTAGTGTTGCCTAGCAATGACAAAAATGGATTTGATTGTTTAGAAAAAAAAGAATCATATCACAAAGTCTTATCAAATAAATAAATGAACTGAAATTGAAGAAATAATTTACAGATGTATAAAAAATTTAAAATTGTTTTATGGAATATACCATGCTTTGTGACATCACTCTTTACGACCAAAGGAGGTGATGACATCACTTGACCTTTTTACCGCTATTTAAATCAGCCTGTTCAGTTCTGTTCAGTTCAGTTCTTTGGTTCTTCCAATGAGAGCATAACCTCACAGGTAAGCAGCATTGTAATCCCTCATAGTGAAAAAAGTAAAAAAACTAGAGAAAAAACATCAGAATTCTCACTAAGTCATCACAAGCAAGATTTTGTTTGACCCGATAATGGAGGAAAATATTCCTAAACCATTCAGCCAGCCAATTCTGTTCAGAAATCTTACAACAAAAGATGAACAACCAGCAAAAAACTTTCCAAACACTTGGGCTGTTCAGAGACAACAAACAGAGCACAGGTGTTGGAACCACATGGTTGCATATACACCTGGACAGACTTCTGAGAACTCTAACTGCAGTGCTCAAAGGAACAAACTACAAAATCAAATTTTCCAACTAAAAAATCAGGTAAAAAGTTTACAAATTAAACTGGTCCAGACAGACCAGCAGCTCAGTTTGGAAAAGCATAAAAGAAATGATGCAGAAAACAACTACGACACCTGCTGGGATTTAGCAATGGAGTTCAAAAGGAAATTGATAGTAGAGCGCCATCTCAGAAAGATCGCAAACGAGGAGCTGAAATATTCCAGAAATTACCTCCAGGACATGAAACAAACCTTGGAAAAATTAACAAGTGACCATGAGAAAGGAGAACCCTCAAAGAAGATCAAGAATGAGCTGAAAGGTTTAAAGAAGCAGCTGCAAGAAAAAACAGTGTCTAACTACGACCTGGACTGGCAGGTGGCAGTTCTGACGGTACAGCTGAGACAGGCAACAGCCAGAAACAACTGTCAGATGTTTGATACATCCTCAGAACCAGATCGTTCATCCACAGAGAAAAACTCCAAGCAAGAAAAAGAACATTTAGATGATTTTAAACCCAAAGTCTTAAAACCAAAGACAGACTCCTTAAAACAAGTATCTGAGCCTAAAAACCATTTGAGATTTTGTCTCGAGGAACCTCGAGTGGACTTGGATTCCAAGTCTGAAGACAACACACTGAGTGATAATCTGAGACCTTATTATTCTAAAAGGACCTGGCCTCATGAAAATGTACAAGAGAAGCAAACGAGGCCCATTAAAAAAATGAGGCTCGACAACCCCATCTCCGACATCAGACCATCTATACCAACGTTCAAGAAAACAAAAACTCTTCAAGAAACTACAACAGCTTTCAGCATATCCAATTAATCTGGAAACAGTTGTGGGAAGAATGTAAGCGAAAATACTTCTTTTGTTAAAAAAAATTAAACACATTTATCATCTCAGAGATGAATAACAAGTCAAGCATAAACACATACAAACACACCAATTACACCAATTTCACTGCCAGTAGGGTACAATTTCCTACTCGTTTTCGTAAAAAAGTGTGTCCAAAATTAATTGTGAATAAATGACGTCTTCACATTAAGTTAAATTTTGTTTAATGTTCTCTAAGAAGGCCCAAGCAGCATGTGCCTGTGAAGGCCCACTTGGAATTTATTAATTTTTTCCATCGTTTTCTTTTTTCATAAACTGAAGAGTAATTTTCGATTACTTTGCATCACTCAAAATCTCACAGAACTTTACGTATCCCCATGAGTCAGATGGGGATAGTGCATAGTGATTTTTGTCTGCAGCTCAAACCTATTGTGATTGCCCCAAAGGGAAATTAAATAAAATTTGGTACACAGGTAGAAAATGTTGAACCAAACAACAAATTCTTTTGAAGGAAAGATGTAAAACAAACAGGAAGTTGGCTATTTTGGTTTAAAGTGAGACATTTTGGCCTTTCATGAATGTCCTATAACAAATCAAGAAAACCTTTATTCGACCCATAATGGGGAAATTGCATACAATTGATTTTGTATGCAATTTCAACAGCCAGGTTATTGCTGACGCCGCACCGATCTGCCTGTCGATCTCTCGCTCCATTCTTCCCCCACTCGTTAACAAGACCCCGAGATACTTAAACTCCTCCACTTGGGGCAGGACCTGTTCCTGACCTGCAGGGGGCATTTCACCCTTTTCCAGGCGATGACCATGGTCTTGGATTTGGAGGTGCTAATTCCCATTCCGGCCGCTTCACACTGGAAAGCAAATCGATCCACTGACAGCTGGAGATCATGATCACAAATTTGCATAGGGGAAATGCTCATACAATTGCTATTTTAATGTATGGCTCTCAAAAAATTGTCACTTGTTGTTAAAAAGTAGGGGTATAACTGGTTAAAAAATGCTTAAAACTGACTTGCTGTGGTGACCCCTGAAGGAAAACACCAAAAGAAGAAAAAAAAGTTAAAAAGCAGGGGTATAAATGGTTTAAAATAGGTGTTTCCAATGACGTTTTTTAAAGTATTTTTAAAAATGGTTAAACTATTGTCTCGGCATAAAGTACTGTATATGTGCACAATGACTTTTCAACACAGAACTCCTTGTCTGAGGTGGCCTTCTGATCCTAAGTCCAATGACGCGCAAATTTTTGGTCAACGCAAAAGTAGTGCCACCTTGTGGAGGCCTGAGTAGTCACTGTTCAAGCATTTTTTGCTAAAAAAAATTTTAATACAAAACTTTTGTCATTTTTTCTAAGGTAGCCGACAAGTCGAGAAAACTTCAGTGTTTTGACTCTCAAATTTGAAACCTCATAATAAAAGTATGTATGATAGTAAATCTCTTACATTTTTTCCAAACATCCTCAAACCTACTGAGCTTAAACAAGGTTTGACCCTGGACAGATGAATGTAAGCATTTTCTGTATCAAACCTTGTTAATGCACCCCTGTTAATTAAATTTGGGAATCCTGCTCTAGACCAAACAGCACAGCCGCTCTCCACATATTTTTAATCACTTTTTCTATAATGTTAGCTGAAACTTTTCAGTAACACATCGCACCAGACGCTCGTCCTTCATTTTCTTCCACTTGTTCCAGCTACATATGCTTCTCCTCTTTTTTACATTCTAATTGTTGTGGAATACTGAGCCGAAGTTCTTAAAATTCTCCACTTTCTGCTCTTCTCTTTGCCTGTAATCTGATGCTTTCAAATGAATCCCTCTCAGCCGTAAACACATTTACTCTGTTTTTCTGTTTTTTTATTTACTTTCACCTTTTCCCCATTCCCACAAGATATCACAGTCATATTTTATATACAGTATGTCACATTAGTGTTCTGTCCTCTAATTCTATCAAATTCAATTATTGTCGGCCAGATTGCCTTGGCTGCTTGATGTATTCACATTGCCCTTGGCTGATCTATGGCTTTCCTATATTGTGGTCCCTTCCCCATCTCATTCATGGTTCTCTAATGCCTTTTCATTTACTTTTTAATACCCCTAGTTGGTACTGTACAATTCACATAATGTCCACCTTGCTCCTCCCCTCATTGCAAGAGAGTTCCATTTGAGATTCCTGGTAGATCCAACAGCAGATTCAGCAAGTCTTTAAACGTTTTATTTAACAAAGCGAACTGCAGGACATCAAAAACAAGGAGAGCATGGACAGGATGGTATCATCTAGCAGAGTGGTAGTGGTAAGCAATCGGTAATATAGTAGATTGTGGAGGTGATTATGAACAAGTAAGTCTTGTTAGCCTGGAGAACGCAGTCACCTGTCACACACAACACTGCAGGAAAAAACCCAACTGGATGAGGAAGAAAACTACAACAGTAACCCCCCTCAATGAACACCCTCTGGCATCCCACCAGGTTCATCAGAATGGAGGACATATAAGTCTGAGTGGAGTCGGGTCCAGGATGGGGAGCACAAGATCCAAGACTGCCCTGTAGGATGTACCCCTCCCACCAAGTACTGGAAGCCACAACGACATTTGTAGACATCCAGCAAACGCTGTACAGGGATGGCCGTCGATGATCCGTGGGGTTAGCAGGGGCTCAGCTGGAGGACTCAATGGGCAGGTGGCAACAGGTATCAAGAGGGACACATAGAAAGAAAGATGCTTCGATCAGTTTCGAAACCTTGGAGGCTAGGCTAACCTTGGAGCCAACTTCCGAGAAAAAGGAACAAAAGGAATAAACTACGAAAGCAAATTTTCAAACTAAAAAAAAGTGAAAACCCTAAAAATTAAACTGGTCCAGAAAGACCGGCTACTCAGTTCGGAAAAGCATAAGAGAGATAATAGAGGAGGTTAGAATCCCTTGGCAGCCATGGAAGGCGACATACCTGTGGCTGAGCTGACAAAGGAGTTATGAGAGTTTTTGACCCATAGAAGGTGAATAAACCAGTAGACTGGATGGCATGCAACTACACCGCAAAGGGATGCCCAGAAGAATTCCCTGAGAGGAAAGCGCAAATCTAATCCCTTCACCTTCTGCGGGTCCATGTTGGCCAAAGCACTTTGTTATGATTTTCTTCAGACCCCCAAAACAGAAGGGATTTCAGCAGGTCTTTAAATGGTTTCAATTTTACCAAGTGAACTAAGGAACAACAAAACCAATGAGGGTATTGCATGAACATGATGGAATCATAAAGAAGTCAGTGTTATAGGGAAGTTGATTATGAGCAAGTCTTGGAAACTAACACCTCAAATTATGGCGTCATCTGCACAGTCATTTCACGCTGTTTATTTGACTTCAACTACACCAGAATAAAGTTTACATCTGATCCCTCGAAACCTTCACACACAAGCAATGTTTTACAAAACCTGGAAGAGAAGATTTTAAAAAACAATTAAGAAGAACTTTAAACAACATGTAATGGTGGTTTAAAAGCTTTTCAAAATAATTAAAAAACCATTGTGTTGCAAACGAGACAAGTCTTGGTAGTCCGTGTTTCATTCATTCCAGTGAGCGGTCGGTTTCCCAGGGTGGGAAGTGAGAGCAATAATGCAGGGAGTTTGTTGAAAGTCGCTGCATGAGCCATCACGGCCATAAGTGCATCACGGTAGCACTTACATCAGCTTGAAGCTTTAGTTAAACTTAGTAGTTTATATTTTGCCCAGAAAATGCAGGGTAAAATGTTTATCTTTTTTTTTTTTAGCTAAAGCCACTCATCAATTTTCTCCACTGCTTTTCCAAGTTAGGGTTTTGGTTAGTTTTAGTTGAGTCGTTGTGTTGAAGGGTTGGATGTTGCTTACCTACCAGTTGGACAAAGTTTTGGTGTAAAAAAGCTTTCATAATTCTACATCTCATCAAATCTGCAAATAATTAAAATTGAAGTCAAAATTTGTTAATGACTTTAAAATTATAATAATTTACAGTAAAACATACACACTTCTTTCTTCCAACTGGTATTTGATGCAGGTGTCTGAAGAGTTATTCATTTTAACTTCACAAACCTGCTACATCAAACTCTATCTCCAGGGAAACCTTATTTGTCAGCGCTGCATCTCGGAGAAGCTGATTGGCTTCTTCTAGCGTTCCATCTTCTGTGGGGATTCCGTTGATTGATAAGAGGCGATCTCCTACTTGCAGCAGGCCGCACCTGCAAAAATAATGAAACTAATGTAACAAAACCTTATTTTGAAGAGGTCATTAAAAGATTTTACCTCAGAAAAATCTTTGGAAAAATTCTCAGAAAAATCCTCCATTAAAAAGCCAAGAACAACATGGTGTATTTCTTATGCACACAGATATAATCATATTTGTATGGATTTATACATATATGAATATATGTTCAAATACCAGCATACATTTAGGGATACAACTGTGACAGAGACATGTGTATGTAGAGATAGATTTGACATGATTTAGAGGGAACTTTGGTGGGATAAAGGTTTCCTTGGGTTCACATTAGTCAGAAAGAAAATTTTTTTGATTCCTCTGGTGGTTGGAGAGAACACTGATTAGAATTATAAGGATAAATGAAAATGGAGAAAATACAAAGGGCTTTGGGTAGAGGGGGAAAAAATGATAAAAAATATAGTTCTCTGAAATGGTGATAATACGCTGAAACACACTCATGATGCATGGATAACTGGCAAATGGAAAGCACTTTGACACTGATAATTTGGGTAACTGTTCTTAACTTGAGCACATGCTCATACCCTGCACACAACAGAGAGCCAAAATAAAAGCTGTTAACACATCAAAGCTTTATTCTGTCACACGTACCCACCCACACAAACATCCAAATCCACACACCAAAGCCCCAGTAAACAAAACTGCCCACACATAGAGAGACAGTGGAAAAAAAAAGCACAACAAACACCACTTATTCACAATGATCTTGTTGCAACTCTGCGGGTGTGTTAAACTGCAGGTGCAAAAGTCTTTAGCTGCTGTACATAACAGTAGAACGGTCATAAGGGACTTGTGACCTGAGAAGAAAAGGGCTAGTAATGTTTAATATAGTTTGCATTTAAATAAATTTTTAAAGCTGTTGTTTTTCCAATGCAGGGTCACACAGAAAGAGGAAAGGTGCAGAATTGTGGTTCGGGTGGAATTTTACCTTTTTATATTTCAGAGGAGGCGACGTAGTTCATCATAACATTCTAGACTCTATAAAATATCCATCTACAACTTTTTGTTAAATGTGCACTCACTATTTTCCACAGTAATGTGAATTAAAAAAAAAAATTCTAATGTGCATAAATGTAAGAAAAAAAAAGATGAAATGTTCTTTCCAAGCCAATGTGTATGTCAGCCAGAATTGAATGTTTTTGGGTAAATGCGATTGTAATGCGAATGTTCTGTGTGTGCTCACCTTTCTGCTGAACTGTCCGGTTCTATAAATCGAATCAAAGGCGGTGCAGAGAGGGTTTCTGTAGCAAAAATTCCTCCCTGTAGCTGGACACCAAAACCATTCAGTGGATCACCAGTCAGGATGACCTCACTAGTTTCCACGTGAACCACCTGTCCACCTGGACCCACGGAACTTGAAGCCAGTGACACTAAAGACACAACAATACATCAAAATGAATGATTATAAGATCGCTGTGGGAAAACCGAAAGACTATTTAACCAACATCTAGATCTTACAGGAACTCTTGTGTTCTTTCTTCCTCTGCCGTCGCTTCAGCAGTGAGTTTCGAGGACTCATGGGCACAGTTTGTCTGGGCAGTGTGTTGGAGCTCTGGCTACTTGGGCCCGAAGTGGTTGTTGAGCCAGGAGAAAAACTAGCAGATACCAAAGCTTCCAAAGAGAAAAACAATGACATTATTTTTTCCCAACAGTACTAAAAATATAGAATGGCAATCTCTAAAAACGAATAAAGATAACTGAAGCTGAGATGTGAAACTTAAATGACTATTTGGAACTGTTGTGTGTCATATGCTGATGTCCTCTGAGGTGGACAGCTGACTTCTTACACTTGCAGTAGTCGAGGCTGTTGATGGTGTTGTTGTTGGAGGCCGTCCATGATTTGTTAAGGGTAGAACTTGTGTTGCAAAAGGTGGAGTTCGAAGGATGACAGTAGTTGACACAAGGGTCCCAGGAATGGGGATGGTCTGACTTCTGGACCTTCACTGAAACACATACACAAGCATGTTTATTACTGATGAGGATTCCTTTACAGTTACAGGTATGTAAATATTTTATTCCATTGTAACTGTTTTTATAATTTTTTTTGGGAGCACCTTGTGTTACTTTTTAAATAAAATGTGCATTATCAATAAAAATTGGTTAGATTTGACAGTACATTAATGCTTTTCTGAAATTGTAACATATCCTCGGACACAAAAAAGAGTCAAAAGCTCTACATATGAGGTATTAAGATATAATAACAACAAAAAGTAGTGGTGCTCAAAGTAGAACCATTCTTTAGCAAGACGTAATGGCAAATCACTCTTGATGTCCGAGTGTTGCTGTAATTCTCAGACAACAACTCTTGCTCCACCACGTGAGAGGTGGACAAGCTGTAATTTCTCCAAAATAAGACTTTTTAAAAAGAAATTGCAATTGAACTTATTTACATCAATTGCAGTTACTTCAGAAAGTTCCTTTCATTTCTGTGCTGTTTGTATTCAGTACTAAGGACTGAGCAGACCCTCAACCAAGTATCAGACGCAACCATAATATCCCTGCACATCAGCAAATTTTACTTTCATGTAAAATAAATGACAAAAATAACAAAATCTTGATTCTTTTTACCACTGCTGCTAGATGTATTCATTAATCTTCTGGACCAGTTATCCGTGACGGGGCTGGAACATATCCAGGATGTGGCTGGTTATCTATATAACCAGGGGTGTATAAGGGTACACCCCAAACAGGTCACCAGCCAATTGGGAAATTTGAAGTGTTCTTGTCTGGTTCACAGTCTGATTTAATTAATTTAACAATGTAATACAATACATTTAATTTTCCTGAGGGAACTTCTGGCGAGTTTAGTTAAGTGAACCACATTATATCACAGGCATGTTCATTTTTTTTGTATCTCTTTACACCATAAGTAAGAAAATAAAAGGCGTGTGTTTAAAACAGTTCTGTTATTGACTCTGTTCATTGTTCATGCTGTCACAAATGGAATTATAAAATGTACTTAATAGGAAACTACTTGGGCATTGGATGCATTTAAGTTTCTCCCGAACAACAAAAAATGAAGCATTTTATCCATATTCTGATCAAATATGGCTCTCGTTTGGCTGCTCTCATATATCTCACTGATCTAGAACAGAGTGATTGCAAATACAAGGCTGAAAACACACAAACTGTGATTTTTAAAAGCAGCATTTCCTCAGAAGTTGTGGGAGAACTTGTACTAGAAAAGCTCCCACTGAGAGCATCAGCTTAACGTCAGGGTTTCAGTCTGGCAGCCTACACAGTTTCATGTGTAATTCTCTACCACTCATGCTTTTCTCTGAACTCAGATGCTTGTCCAAAAACTGCAATGTGCTGCTACGTTCGTGCAGCCGAGCTTTCACAAGATTCTCACCTTTATTTTTTTTTCCTTTAGGCTTTTTCATTAGTGGGGCACAACAGCACATCAGTTTCCTTGATCTAACACTGTCTCCTACATCCTTTCTCACACAATTTACCTTAATTTCCTCCTTCAACACATCTATATATGTCACAGCTTAAACATTTCTCTTTGTACAGGCTTCTTCACCTCAATTTTACACTCTGGCTTAAACTGAACTTCTGACCCTACAGTCTGTGTTACTTCTCACTGTAATCTTGCCCTTCTACTTGAGTACCTCTCATTCACACACTTGTACTTTACCTCAACCTGTTTCCCAGCCTCACTACATTGTACAATGTCATTTGCAAACATCAGAGTCTATTGACATTTCTTTCTAATGTCATCCGCTGATCAGACGAAATGAGACTTTCCACTTAAAACTCCTCTGTCACACCTACAGCACACCTCACCACTGTCTTGCAGTCCTTAAACATGTTCTGCAACACCCTAACGTACTTCTCTGCCATTTCAGAATTCCTCAAACAATACCTCATTTCCTCTTTGGCCACCATGTCAAAAGCATTCTTTAGATTAGGGGTCTCAATCTTTTTTCTTCCGAGAGCTACTTTTAACTACTATAAATCAAAAAGGCTTGGAAATACTCGTACTTTGTAACATTTTTTTCTCATAGCTTAGTTTAGCCCAAACAAAGATACGTATTTTTGTATTACCTGAACATTTACAAAATATTGGTGTCCAAAAGTCTCGTTATGGCAAATAAGGTTTCAGCCACTGTCGTCATAGCTTCCTGTACAATCCCACCATCAATGAACGGCTTTTTGTGCTTTGCTCAATTTGTGCCACTTTAAACGATGCCTCTGTTGCTGCATTGGTCTTCTTTGTTGGTTTGGTTAACAACGATAGCTCTTTATATTTCTCTTTTTGTAGACCGCTGCTTACGGGAAATTCCCGCGCAAAGTTGCTGTGCTTCCTAGTGAAATGGCATTTCACGTTAAATCTTTTACCGACAGTTGTGTAAATTTGTTTACCGAGTGACAAATCAAATGTGCCTGATAAAGTGTATAGGATTCAGAAAACCTTTGGCAATCTACTCAAAAAGGGGGTAGGGGCTACTGGTAGACCCCTGCTTTAGATCTACAAAGAATCAATAAGCTCCCTTAAACTGTCCTTGTGCTTCTTTATCAACATATTCAAAACATATACTGTATCTGTAGTACTTTTTTTTTTCGCATTAAACCACCCTGCTGCTCACAAATGTTCCTGTCTGCCCTCAGCCTGGCTTCAACTACTCTATTTTGTAAATGCATTGAATGAATCATCAAATGTTACAGCACCATACATGTTTCAGATAAATGCTACAAAGACAACAATAAACATGTTCAATCACAGATAGGTCATGCACAAAAAAGACACAATGTTTTACAAAAATATTAATGTTGTCAAGTGTGCATACACATTTCTAAAAGAGTAGCAACAAGCTGCCTGCAAGGTGCGCTGGAAGATCAACAGTTTCTTAATGTTTGGTTATTGGACTTAAGTGAGATATGAATGATAGAAATGTTCACACAAACACACGCCCCGCACCCCCTACACACACACAGAAGTTAACTTTAGAACCTCTATTAAAGTGGAAATTTTGTGAGTAGAATATAATGACACAGTTCAGCAGGTCATTAGAGAGGGAGGATGAGAAAAAAAAAGAGGTTAGATTTCTTTGACAAGATGAAAAGTAGAAAAACTGATCAGAATATGAACAAAAGAGAAGAAGACAGTTTGATATTCTTTTATGTACTTGAGAGGCTTTGTGAGCTTAAACTATTTCTTTATTTATTTATTTCTTTATCAAAACCAGTATTAACATACAATTTTAAAATCTGAATCTGGAAATTTAACCACACATACACAACAATGGTAGATGCTAGAATTATTACAGTGCAAAAATATATTCATAATGGTGAGTTTTTAAAGTTTTTTTTTTTTCATTTTTGTTTTCGTCCAAAAGTAATGCTATTGGTAAATACGATGCATCAGACTTTAGTGACTTAATAATATATCTTGATTAGAAATAGTTAATCTTACATTTTATGCAAAGAATTAATCAAGCAAAGCAAAACAATATTAGAGACTAAATGACTGAGCAAGTTAAACAGAATTAAAAAAAAAATGAACTGATTTGTTTTTTTTTGTGAATTTTAATTTCTAAATATACTGTTAACTAAGATACTGCCATTATTTAAAATTATAATTATGCGAATGATAATATTTTGGGCGTGTTCATTATGTCTCAGTCACTGTAAATGCCTTTACATATGATTGATATTGTAGCTACTTAGACAAGCATACCTCCTTAGGGATACGGTGGCTCAGTGGTTGAATATTTGCCCTCGGACTGGAAGTTAACCAGAAGTTTGTAGGTTCAAATCCCAATAAGTTCAGGTCTAGGGTCCTTGGAGAAAACACCTAACCTTCATTCCTCCCATAATCGGTGTTGTCGTGGCAGTGAAATGCAGCACACAAATTTTCCCGGTGAGGGATCAATAAGTATTCATTATTATTATGCTTGAAGAGGACTTGCCTCCAAATTTATTTATTTATTTATTTTTTGGGCTTATTTTCTGTAGTTTTCCTCACCAAGAAAGAGGGTCTATATGGCAGAAGTACACTAAAAATGTGTAGTTAGGCTTTTGATAATATGTGCATGTAGATTTTTTATTCTTTTACCTTTCTTTTAATCTGCAATGTGAAGCCTGTTGGGCCACTTATTTTGTGGTATTGAACTATAAATAGAAAATTGAATTTAAAGATTTTACATTTACTTTCACCCGCACACACTCATTCAGTAGTAGAATACATTTTAGAGGCAGTGTGTTTTGCCGTGTCTTTACCCTAATCAAACATTGGTTCATTTTCAAATGCCAATAGCTGATTGTCAGGTGAAACGAGAAGATGATCCACTAGAATCAGATTGATTGATGACAGCTCTTTCACCTGAGCTACAGTTGTCACACTCTCTGGATATAAATGGTCACGCATGCATGTTTTCAATTTTAAACTACTTCCTGTGCAAGAATACTGGGTATTCCGACAGACATTATTTCACTCTTAAAATCAATACCGCTAGCAAGTTATTATTTGCTAACAGTATTGATAAAAGATTGGGATAAAAATTGGGATAAAAAATTGGGATTTGCAGACATGCCAAGTCTCTCGCATTGGGCAGGAGACACCCGTAATTAGGACCTATCTCACGCTCACCCGCTAAGGGTAATAAAAATTCTGCATGATGAACACTCTTGTGTATTCCATGAACATGATTAAGGTATAATGAGGCTAAGCACATGGCATCTCCTGCAGCTGCAGCAGTGCATCTGCTGGCCGCAAGTAGCAATATGCATGGTCTATTATCAGTATTGTTTTTGATGAACATAGGGAAGAAGTTGGATATCGGGGAACTTTGGTGACAGCTTATATATGTGTGAGCCGCAGAACAAAGTGCGAACAAGTAGTGGGGTGGTGTGTTCCTCTAGTAATTCGCAGTGGTTATCACAGTAGCCTCACAGCAAGAAGGTCGGGGTTCGTGGCCCGGGTGCGGATGAGGCTTTCTGTGTGGAGTTTGCATGTTCTCCCCCTGTATGCGTGGGTTTTCTCCCACACTCCAAAAACATGCATGTTAGGTTGATTGGCCACCATGGAATTGTCCTTAGGAACGAGTGTGGGTGTGTTTGTTGTGTTGTGACAGACTGGAAACCTATTTGGGGTGTACAATGTCTCTTGCCTTATATCAGCCTTTTTATTTTATTGTACACAAATGTCCAGCAATTTTAAATGAAGTGTATTCAACTGAAAGAAGATTCATCAAAGTTAAGCAGCATCTACTCTCTAAAATAAGTGATAAAAAGAGAGGCTTTAAAGTCAGGGTTATACAAAGTGCTTTTGTAATGCCTCTTCATTTTATTACGCCTGAAGCAAGCTGTAATGTTTTACTGAATTAAAATATGTTCAAAAGTTCTCTAAAAAATTCAAACCCTATCTATTTTTATTCTGGAATTATGTTGAATTATTGTTCTCACTTTTCTTGTGGCTCTATATTTTTCCATCTGCTTCATCTAATCAGGTCAAGCAGAATGCAGTGTGAACATTTTTCACCAAACACGAAGAAACATGCAGAATGAGCTTGGCCAAATTTGCATATGTAAGAAGGAAAGACTAAATGTGTTCACATGCTTTTGGCTTCACAGGCGTAGCAAGGTTAATGTGTGTTTAAGCTGTGTGAGCGTGTGTGTGATATTCTTCGCTGTTCATGTACATGCCTGTAAAGATGTGCACACTCATCTTCCTCAAGCCCCTGTGCTGGAAGTATTAATCTCAGATAATAAACTGGTCCCTGGAATCAGCGTTCTGCCTGTAAATCCGAAGGCGCTAATTCTGTGACAGATGAAGCCATCGGTTGGTCGTGGGTGAAGAGATGTGCTTTCAAGTAATTAGGCACAGAATCATCGAAGATTAAAGTGTGCGGAGGAAAAAGGTTTGAAGGCACACTGGAATGAGGAAGATTGTGTTTTACTGTAATCTTCTCTATTTTAGTCTGGATAAAACTGATTAGCTGCTGAATGCAAAATAAATATTTTCCATCCTTGAAAATATGCAAGAGGTCTATTTATGCAAAATAACTACATTTGTTTTGCACAAAAATATAATTTTAACCATTGATGGCATGAATAGTCATGTGACTTACGACTTGTGAAAATTTGAATTCCATTAACTGAACTTGTGCTTGAAAATGTAATGTGAAGTTTTACACATCTAAAATAAACCGTAGCATTTTCATCCTTTTGAATCAAATAGAAACATTTTTTTCTTACAAAAATACTCAAAGTGAAAATGTAATGCTGAAAAACCCCTATGATTTTGTAGCAGAATGTGTAAAAAAAAGCAAACAGCATAAAAACTCTTTAGTATAATCCTAGCCCAGCAGTAGAGATGATCAAACTTTGATTTTATTGATTTCTGTTCTGCTTCTGGGAATCTACTTGGAGAGAAGAGTAATCCAAACTAAAAGAGGAGTGCTATTTATGAACCACTGAGCAAGCATTGCAGCCTTGTATATGAGGGTTGGAAATTCATTTCAAATGTACACTCACCTACTTCAAGAGATCAGCAATCTCTTACAAAGAGAAACACACCCACATCTTGAACAAGGTGGGAAGGTCCTAGCAAAAGCACCTATCAGTATGAATCTAACTATATTTTTGGGCTTAATTGGGGACAGAATACCAAAATTGTTTGGCACCGGTGCTAAGTCAGCATTTTTTACAGGACTAAAAACTTTCAGCCTTTTACAATATTGCTAACGGTATTGGCGAAGAGGTGGGGCAAGAGAGTAAACATGGTCCGCATGACTTTTTCGCCCTGTTTGCCTCTAACTAGCTGATTTCACATCCTGTGTTAGTCACAGAAGCACCCCGCCAGAGGGCGTAGACCCTTGGCCCCTGGAAGTAATTTGTTAGCGCTGTGCAGTTCAAAAGACACAGAAGTGGGCTTGCACAAAATGCCCAGTACAATAGCCCATAAGAGACGGTCTGTCTCTCCCTCTCTGCTTCCCTGCTGCACTGAGTGCTGCAGAGGAAGGGGGCACAGGAAGTGACAGAGCAGCAAAGTTGTCTTAAAAGATTGAGAGTGTGGTTGCATTTTTCTAAAGTTGATTCAGACAATGCATGCAGTATGATTTACCTGAAATGATGGTGTTTTCAGAGATAGCTGTGTTGCTGTGAACCCATCCATCCATCGTTTTCTATTGTCTTCTAGCCTAAACAGCAGAAATAAGGGTTCCCTTTGCTCGCCTACTTTTTTTATGGAAATGTAGGGAAAATGTCGCACATTGTGCCTGCAACATGTCCCTAGAGACATTTTCAAGGAGGCATCCAAACCAATTAAAATAAATTCAATTCAAAATTATTCATACTGCGTGGTAACACAATAAAGTATGTAGCCCAATATCACAACAGGGTTTTTACAAAGAGCTTCACACGGTTAATCAAACAGAAACACACAATCAGACTCATAACAAACAAGATAAATAATGACTGGGACAAAAGTGGGATAAAACAAACATACCCAAGTGTTAATTATCTATCACCACATTCTGATCATTAAAAATTTCACACCCACCTGTGTCATGCTGTTTCCCAGTTAGTCGTGTTTGATGGGAGGGAAGTATTTCCAGTTTGACTAACTCAGTTGTGCTTGCTAAAAGTTGTGTAGCTTCTAGAACTGTACAATGCTCCGTCGATGTCCCATCTATGGACAGCAGGTGATCCCCACTATGCATCGCTCCACATCTGGATAATAGGAAAACAACATTCCTGGGTTATTTAGCTATAGAAGATTATTCTACAAAAACAGATGTGATAAATTCATGTCTCATTCATGCTGAATCTGAGACATGAGAAGTGGAAAACCAAAACTTGTTAGGTGTCATGTTTATTTAACCAAACAAGGTTCTGCTTTAGGGAATTCTTCTGTTCCATGTTATGGAACTTGTCTTGCCCTTTATAATTGTGCGGAATATTTATTTTCAGAGTTAGATTACATTCTTTAAGTTTTTCTGTTTTTTATTTTGAAGGCCGTTTCCTGTGTTTTATTTTGAAGGCTGAACTAGAAACAGGAAGTTGTGAGGAGAAGTCAGCAATTTTGCTTCCGCTAGTGAGTTAGCATTTTAGTTAGCTACACGTTATCCACCGCCTTTCGTCTATTTTTTCTAATCCCCTTTTGACATCACAGTCTGTAAGTTTGTTTTATATGTTCATAAAGTACAATATTTAATGTCTCATTTGTGTGAAAGGACACTTGGAAGTGTGTATTTTGCTACTGCTAGTTTGTATGTTTATTACTGCATTCGTAGTCAGATCATACCGCATGTAGGCCTATTTTCATGGTGATAAGCTACTTTAAACATACTTTTGCACTATGTTAAGTGTATATTTTCTTTTTGTTTTACAGTTTTACTCTGTTCTGAAGACATCTTTTTCATACAGTAGTCATTAAAATGGAGCTTGGACGCTACATCCTGACTCTGCGCATGTTTTTCAGAAGGAGTTAGGCTTACTGCTGAGTTTATGTTAGATACGCATAAATGAGAGCAGGAAAGTAAAAAGACTTTTTGTAAAAGGACTTTAGAAGAAAAAAGGACTGTTACAGTAAAAAGACTGTAACAGTAAAAAGGACTTGAAAAAATAAAGAGACCTTACGCAATCGGATAACAAAATAGGACAGCACGGCACATAATCAAACATGGACGAAGTAAATCAGGAATTCACTCCGGAGCCTACTCAGTATTCTAGACCCAACAATAACTCCCAAGATGGCGGGTCAGTGAAGACTTTCAGAAGTTCCAGTTCCAATCGTTCACCTGTGAGCACCGCAGCAGCTAAAGCCAGAGCAGATGCTGAAGCCGCTCGCGCTCGTGTAGCATTCGCTAAAAAAGAAAAAGCCATAAAAGCTGAAAAAGCCAAATTGGAAGCTGAAAAAGCCAAATTGGTAGCCGATCTGGAGGCCGATCTGGAAGCTTTACAATATGAAAGAGAGGCTGCAGCCGCTAACGCCAAAGCAGAAGCACTGGAAGCAGCAGCAGATCTAGAGGACGGAGAAACCCGTAGCACGAGAAGCTCCCCTGTTCCAGCCCGAAATACACATGAACGTGTAAGCCATTACGTCGAACAACAAAATGGTCACCTTGACGACAGGCCTGCTCCAGTCTACCGTCAGGACACCCCAGAGCAATGTATTGAGCCCCAGTATAACCCCCCAACACCACACATCTTCAGAGCACAGGACTATGTTGTGATAGATTCCTGGTCAGCATCATCTCAAAGTCCACAAAGGACAGTACCCTCTCACCCCCACCAGATGGCGCTCAACTATCATCCGTCTCCACAACAGCACACTAAAAACCCCACTCAAAGCAGTGTAAAGACAGAGTTTAAACCCAAGTCAAGCTTTCCAAACTACGCGGACACATCCCACACACGTAGAGCAGAATCTTCAGTAATGATGGATATGGCAAAATATTTAGCTCGTAAAGAACTCGTATGCACTGGCCTATCACGTTTTGATGACCGGCCCGAAACATATAGGGCGTGGAAGTCCTCGTTTTTCAACACGATCAGAGACGTGGATCTGTCTGCGAGTGAACAGTTGGATTTGCTCTTGAAGTGGCTGGGAAAAGAATCAAGTGAACACGTCAAACGTCTCAGAGCGGTCAATATAGCCAATCCAGCCGCCGCATTACAAACAGCGTGGGAAAGGCTCGATGATTGCTACGGTGCTCCAGAAGTCATCGAGAGTGCTCTCTTCTCGAAGCTTGATAATTTTCCAAAGATCTCTAATAAAGAAAACTACAAGTTGAGAGAGCTCGGAGATCTACTAAACGAGGTGCTCGCAGCTAAAGAAGATGGATACTTGTCAGGCTTGTCATATCTGGATACCGCACGTGGTATAAAGCCAATTGTGGAGAAGTTGCCATACAGCCTACAGGAAAAGTGGCTCAACCAGGGATCTAAGTACAAAGAAACGTCTCGAGTCAGTTATCCACCATTCTCATATTTCACTTCTTTCGTCTGCTACCAAGCTAAAATAAGGAATGATCCCAGCTTTTCATATTCTGGAAACAACGTTCGTTCAGAACAGGTTGTGCAGAAGCGAGTCAGTCCAAGAGGTGCGGTTTCGGTGCACAAGACCAAGGTGACAAACGACGAAAGTCCAACGGAAGTGCCTTCTAAAGACGATTTAGTCAAGCAGTGCCCTATCCACAAGAAGCCCCACCCCCTAAAGAAATGTCGAGGATTCAGACTTAAGACTCTCGAAGACAGAAAGGCTTATCTAAAAGAACAAGGCATCTGCTTCAAATGTTGTTCATCTTCTTCTCATCTCGCCCGGGATTGCAAAGTCACGGTGAAATGTGATGAGTGTAACAGTGAAAGTCACATATCGGCCCTTCACCCTGGCCCGCCTAAATGGGCGAACAAAGAGTCAAACCCCCCACAAGATAACGGCGGGGAGCAAGAAAAAGAGGCAAATTCAGTAGTCAGTCCTCTCTGTACCGAGGTTTGCGGAGACGCTCTGAAGTCAAAATCTTGCGCGAAGATCTGTCTTGTCAAGGTTTACCCAAAGAACCACCCACATGAAGCAGTGAAAATGTATGCAATGCTCGACGATCAGAGCAACAAGTCTCTAGCCAGGTCGCAGTTTTTCGATGTTTTCAAAATCGAAGCCATCACTTATCCATACACTCTGAGAACGTGTACTGGACTGACCACAACATCTGGCAGAAGAGCAACTGGATTTCAGATTGAAGCAATTAAAGGCGGAATAAGCTTTTCACTCCCAGAACTGATAGAATGTGAGGACTTACCGGACAATCGTGAGGAAATACCAACACCTGAGGCTGCCTTCCACCACCGCCATCTCAAGGATCTCGCCATAGAAATCCCACCTCTGGACAATGATGCTCAGATCCTTCTACTTCTGGGTCGTGACATTCTTCGCGCACATAAAGTGAGACAACAGATAAATGGCCCTGGAGATACACCATTTGCTCAAAGACTTGACCTTGGATGGGTGTTGGTCGGCGATGTGTGCTTGGGAAAAGTCCATAAGCCCACAGTTCACAGCTACAAAACAAACATACTGGGAGATGGCAGACCAACACTTTTTCAGCCATGCACAAGTCACGTCCATCTTAACCAAGTAATCAGTCCAAGCCAAACAAACGGACACAGAAACGGTCGCTTGCACATGGACGCTGACTCCCTCGGGCTCACTGTTTTTGCTAGAACTGCAAATGACGAGAAACGTGCCTTCTCTGTAGAGGACGAACAGTTTATCAAAGTCATGGATGAACAAGTTTTTCAGGATGAATCTAACAGTTGGGTCGCCCCCCTTCCTTTCAAGTCTCCAAGTGACCATGCATCCAGATCCGTTCAAGCCTCTCTGCTCACCAAAACAAACTGGTCCACAGGTCCAGCATTCCTTCACAAGCCTCAAACAGTATGTGATCAGCAGCAAACATTTGAGCTTATTGATCCAGAGTCGGACATTGATGTCAGACCGCAAGTGACAAGTTGCGTTACCAGCCACGATGATAAGTCGCTCAATCCGAAGAGATTCGAAAAATTCTCAACTTGGACGTCATTGCAAAGAGCGGTTGCAAACCTCATCCATGTAGCTCGTTGTTTCAAGTCAACAAACAAAAATGTTATAGATTGTACTGGCTGGCATCAGTGTAGCAAACCTCGCACAGCGGACGAGCTATCTCAAGCAACTTCAGCGATTCTTCTTGCTGTACAAAAGGACTGCTTTAATGAAGAGTTCACTGCCCTCTCAAAAGGAGTTGACGTAAACCAGAAAAGTCCACTGTCAAAACTCAATCCAGTCCTTGGATCAGATGGATTGTTGAGAATCGGAGGCCGGTTGAAGCAAGCTGATCTCTGCGATCAGGAGAAACATCCAGTTGTTTTGCCAGGCAAACATCACGTCTCCACTCTGCTCATAAGCTACTACCATGACAAAGTGGAACATCAAGGCCGTACCTTTACAGAAGGCGCTGTACGAGCTGCCGGCTTCTGGATGATCAGTAGCAAAAGACGCATAAGTAGCATTCTTCATGGATGTGTTACCTGTCGAAAGCTCCGTGGGAAAAGAGAGAACCAAAAAATGTCGGACCTCCCTCAAGAGCGGCTGAGCACTTCATCTCCCTTCACATACACTGGTGTGGACGTCTTCGGACACTGGCTTGTGACAGCCAGACGGACAAGAGGAGGTGTTGTACAAAACAAGCGCTGGGCCGTTCTCTTCACATGCTTGAGTACACGTGCTGTCCACATAGAGGTAATAGAGTCGATGGACACGTCGTCGTTCATTAACGCCTTGAGGAGATTCTTTGCTATCCGTGGCCCCTCTGAACAGCTTCACTCGGACTGTGGAACCAACTTTGTCGGCGCTTGCAGAGAGTTGGAGTTTCACAAAGTGCTGAAGGGATCAGACGTTCAGAAGTACACAAACAATCAAGGATGTTCATGGCACTTCAACCCACCACACTCCTCACATATGGGTGGTGCGTGGGAACGCATGATCGGAGTCGCAAGGAGGATCTTAGATTCAATGCTCATGCGAATTCACTCGTCAAGCTTGTCCAATGAAGTCCTGTGCACTCTCATGGCAGAAGTGACATCCATCATCAATTCCAGACCCTTGGTTTCTGTATCTTCTGATCCAGAGGTTCCTCAAATACTTACCCCTGCGATGCTTCTCACCCGGAAACAGAGTGTTCCACCTCCATCAGGAAAATTCACCGACAAAGACTTGTTCAAGCAACAGTGGCGTCAAGTGCAAAGGCTTGCAGACCAATTCTGGAGTCGTTGGAAATGTGAATATCTGCATACACTACAAGTACGTCATAAATGGCAAACGTCAAGTCCCAACATCGAAGAAGGTGATGTTGTTTTACTAAAAGACACCCAGACATGCCGCAATGAGTGGCCCATGGCTCTTGTGACTAAAACCTTTCCAGGACGCGATGGAAAGGTCCGAAGAATTGAGATTAAAACGACCAAAGATGGATCTACAAAAACATTCCTTCGGCCCGTCACCGAGGTCATTCTTCTTCTGAAATCAAAGGACTGAATGCATGTTTTAGGTTTATATGGCATCTTTACAGACACCAGGCGGGGAGTGTCTTGCCCTTTATAATTGTGCGGAATATTTATTTTCAGAGTTAGATTACATTCTTTAAGTTTTTCTGTTTTTTATTTTGAAGGCCGTTTCCTGTGTTTTATTTTGAAGGCTGAACTAGAAACAGGAAGTTGTGAGGAGAAGTCAGCAATTTTGCTTCCGCTAGTGAGTTAGCATTTTAGTTAGCTACACGTTATCCACCGCCTTTCGTCTATTTTTTCTAATCCCCTTTTGACATCACAGTCTGTAAGTTTGTTTTATATGTTCATAAAGTACAATATTTAATGTCTCATTTGTGTGAAAGGACACTTGGAAGTGTGTATTTTGCTACTGCTAGTTTGTATGTTTATTACTGCATTCGTAGTCAGATCATACCGCATGTAGGCCTATTTTCATGGTGATAAGCTACTTTAAACATACTTTTGCACTATGTTAAGTGTATATTTTCTTTTTGTTTTACAGTTTTACTCTGTTCTGAAGACATCTTTTTCATACAGTAGTCATTAAAATGGAGCTTGGACGCTACATCCTGACTCTGCGCATGTTTTTCAGAAGGAGTTAGGCTTACTGCTGAGTTTATGTTAGATACGCATAAATGAGAGCAGGAAAGAACTTGTGCTGGTTTTACAGCTGGACCATCTCTGTTTTTGAATGTGTAGCTATGTGTAAGCAATTTTCATGAGGATGGTATAAGGGTCATGAATGCAACTGTTATATATTTCTGGAGGGTAAACTGACTTTAGAGAGTTAGGTGGACAAGAAAAAAATCTATTCTGCATTCACATCTTTTCATTAAAAAAAACATGGCTGCATCTTCTGTGTGCTAGTATCTGTGTGCAAATCCCATTCAAACTGGGCATTTACTGTATGTCACAGAACACATATGTTGTTTGATTTTTTAAAACTAGGTCAGAAAAAATGCTGCGAAACACCAAAATATCTACAAAAACGTGCAAATAAATTTGCTTAATCTCTGCTTTCATGTGAATAAGATAAGTAGCAGCTAAGTGCTGCCAATCAGTGCACAAGATCAACTAATCATCATCTGTGTAAATCCTATTTAAAAAGCAAAAAGGGTTTGGCGGTTTGTGCATCTGAAGCATCTAAGTGTGTGTTAACTAAATGCAAAGGAGGAAAGACATCAGTAGATTTCTGAGTCAAGCAATTATTGATGCCTGCCACCATCCCACGGTTGGAAAAATTACTCATAAATAGAAACAATTAAAATTTAGTCTGAGTCTTGTCAGGATTAGATGTAGAATAGAACAACCAAAAGTTATAGTACAGACCCTGATGACACAATTCACAGCCTACAGCACTACAATTAGCAAAAGACAGTAGGAGTCTGGCTCATTTAATAAAGATTGATAAAGAAAGTCCGTTTCGTTCCATTGTTTTCTGATTATCTGGGACCAGGTCACAGGGACAACAGCCTCAAACAGTAAGCCCAGGCTTCTCTCACCCCAGCTTCATTCTCCAGGTCACCCTGAAGGATCCCAAGTTGTTCCTCAGCCAGCTGTGAGACAAAGTCTCTCCAGAGGGTGAGGGACCTGCCTCTGGGTCTCCTCCAGGAAGGACATGCCCAAAACACCTCACCAACGATGCATTCAAGAGGCATCCTAAACAGATGCCCTAATCCTTCACCTGACATCTCTTGACCATGAGGAGCAATAGCTATCCTAGGAGCTCCTCCTGGATGGCAGATCTCCTCACTTTATCCCTGAGCGAGAGCCCAGCCACCATGTGGAGGAAGCTCATTTTGGCCACTTATATCTGGAATCTCATTCTTTCGGTCACCACCCACAGCTGGTAACCATAGGTGAGGGTAGGAACGGAGATCGACTGGTAAATTGAGAGAGTAAAAAAAAGTCTCTTTTCTCGAAACAAACTTAGGTTGTTTTGATGCCAAGTGTCTTACAGATACTTTTTAAACCTTTACTTGGCCTTTCCTGTAAAAGAGCAAAGTAAAAAAGTGGCTATTTTTCTTGCTAAAAAAATAAGACCGTCAACATATGAGAACAACCAAACTAACAGGGAATGTTTTCTTTTCATAGCTGTATGTCTGCTTTATGATTTGATTTTTTTAAGGGGCTCTAAAAACCCTGATACAAAACGATGTGTGGAGCCCAGTTGGTGTAATGTGTCTCAAACAAATCTGAGAAGTTATTTTCAGGTCAGACTGTTCTTTCAAATTGACTCAGAGAGAGGGTAGGTGTTGTACCTGTCCACCACGCTGCCAGGTTTAACCCGGTCGATGACTATAACTTGTTTGTTTCTGTGATTCGCTGATGTGAGTGTGATGCCCAACATTGCTCCTGGTGATTTGGCAATCTCCACCAGCAGTGGACCAGATGCATTCGTCACTGTGTCTAATTAGGGATAAAAACATGATTGTTATTATCATGATCATTATTGTCATACGGTAATAATTGGCAAGTTGAAAATTGCGCTGTCTTTCAAAAAAGCAAAAACTTAATAACAAATAAGTTCACAAAACAGGTGATTGAAACAAATTATCTTGACTTGCATGCCTTTGCAATTGATTTCAGATTATTTCAACTGCTGCGGACTAACTGACTAAGGTGTCCGTATTTCACAATAATTTTTTATAGTGTATCTTTAAATTAACCTCAAGACTGTGATCAGTAGGCCCGACAGGAGTTGAAGTTAGAGTAACGTCTTACCCATGATGGTGATGTCATACTCTATCTGGAACAGAGCTTCTTGGCCACATTGAGCCAGCACACTAAGAGCATCACTGTGGTTAGCGTTGTGCAGCGGAACTCCATCCACACTTAGAAGACGATCTCCAGGACGCAACGTGCCCTCTCTAAAGAGAAATTTCAATTGTCAACATTGAAATACAAGACAAAAAAGTCAACATTGACATCATATGGGATGCCAACAGTCCTTGTTCAAACAAACAGTTCTGTTCCACCAAGTGGGTGTACCATTAAGCTGCTGTTTTAGCTCCACCCCACCTAAATCGTCAGCATTCAGAAGTTGTTTGGAGCTCTCTCTTTAATTGCTTGGAGTGCTACCAAACACAAATTTCCCCTGCAGGGGATTAATTAGGTATCTTGTATTTTAGTTCTGAAAGTTACAAACCACACTTAGCTCGTACTTTTTTTTGCCAGAAAAATTCTGCTGTTACTGTAGTATCTTGAAAATATGCAGTAGACACAATCATTCAGAAAATTATTTGAAACTATTTAATTAATTTAAGGCTTCTGTTGCAAAATGTAAGAGATCTCTCCAAAAGACCATCCCCAGAGCAAATGCACTGGCACCATAATTCTGTTATTTTACTCCGTACAACCTGATGGACAATCAAAAGGTCATCTGGTCACCTCAGAAAAGTTAGTTCACCTGGACTAGATGTGACCTCACAGGAATGTTTTTATTACAATCTCTTATTAGTCAAAAGATAGAAATAAATCAAAGGATAACAAATCAAGCTTCACAGGACAAAACTTTTTGTCCAGCCCTTAGGTTATTTGCAAAACATTTTTTTGACTCTTCTCTGACTCTCCGACAAGTCACCAAATTTGCTGCCAAGAAATGCATACAGTATGGATACATACAGTATGAGACATACCAATATCATACTAACTCAATGAAAAGAGCGATACTTAACTTGTAAATTCAAGTCGGAAGGGATCACTTAAAAATCAGTATCATTGTCTATCCTACAATTTCAGGAAATTCATATACCCATCTATTAATTTTTGGATGCATCTAAGCCAATAGTAGGATGAGGATGTGCCATGCAGGCAACTATAATGCAAACAGTAAGGTGCAACTTATACAACAATTATGTATTTTAATTGTTGTTTTTAACAGCTCATTTTATTTTATGTATATATTGTACAGCGACCTTAAACACCAAAAAACCCACCTTGTAAATATTTTTTCTTTGTTGTTTTTAACAATGCTTTAAATTAATGCCATTTCATAGAACCTGTATGATTGAATACCTAAATTTAATTTTACAAACAACATAGTATAAATACATTTGATCAGGAATACAATTATTTTAAGAAAAATGTGTAAAATGGAAATATTGATGAAATGGAAATGTACTCTATGTTTCTCGCCAGTGAAAATAATCGAGTACCTCTTTTTAATCTGTCTCATCTGCTTTCCCACGCTGTCAGAATATTTCCATCCTTCTTTCCACATCACTGATCTGCTCTAACAATCTCTTTCTATTCAGTATCTCTGAGCCAATCAGCTTATAGTTCATGTTCTTTAAATAACTCGGAAACTCTATCACTCACAACCTTCCTCCACCTCATTTCCTCTTCATCGACATTTTCCAAGATGTCTCAGCCATTGTCGCAAAGTTTTCAACTGGAAAATTGCATTGGTAAAAATATATAGATTTAATCATTTTAAATTACACAAGAATTTACCCTTTATCTGTAAACGCAAGCAAAATTTTAATTTATTCATCATGATTGCACCATTTTGTTTGGAGGTAACATCAGAACCTTTTTTCTTTTACCTCTCTGCAGTAGAGGAAATAATCAGATCTTAGCTTTGCTAGAAAGCATGGAAATATATGACGATCCCTCCGCTTATATTCAGAGGAAGCCTGGGACTTTTCTTACTCTTCGCTGATTCAGGACACCTGTTAATGATTAACCTGCTGCCTATTTAAAGGCAGTCTGCCTTGACTTCATGGTCGGGTCATCATCCCTTCCCGTCAGGTCTTTTTGGCTGCCCAACCAAGAGATTCATTTGAACATTTACCACAAGACATTCTGCATGAAGCATGTGCTTTCTTTCACAGCGTTGCTGGCCTTCTAAGTAAATAAATATTGTTTGTCGTCCTTGTATTTGGGTCCTGTTGTGATCCCGTGCTGTCCCCCAGCGCTCTTTCCTCACCTGCTACTCATTCCGTACCTGCTCCACATCTACTCCTCATCAGCTCTACTATTTATTTCTTGGAAGAACCTACAGCCAACGCTGAATGATTGTTCACCTTGCAGTATCAATTATCCGTTTTGTATATCTATCGGTATTTCAAATCATGCCTTGAACTATTATCTGACTGCTTTTCCCAGAAATCATGCCCTGCTTCTTTGTCCACCTGCCAGCCTGCCTGATTGTCTATTCTGTCGGCCCAACACAGGAACTCATCATCTCTCCCCGACTCCACTTTCAGTCATCTCTATCCATGTTTACAGTAAAAATTCTGGTCTCTCACTCTGAGTCAGGGCTTGGATTCCTTTTCCCTCACCTTGACAAAAATGTGTGTGAGATGGCTATGCTGGTTTTACTGTATCCACCATTGTGTGTGAAAATGTATATGCTCAATAACAAGCATTACACAAATTTCGGAAGTAATTTGTTGGATGAGTAACTTTAAATATGTGAAAATAAGTTCACCTATAGTACTGTTCCGAAAGAACAGTATCGTGGATATGAGCGGCCGAAATGAGCTTCCTTCGCAGGGTGGCTGGGCTCTCTCTCAGAGATAATGAGCTCTGCCATCTGGAAGGAGCTCAGGGTAGAGCTCCTCCGGGTCGAGAGAAGCCAGTTGGGGTGGTTCGGGCATCTTATTAGGATACCTCCCTAGCGCCTGGCTGGTGAGGTGTTTTGGGCACGTCCCACTGAGAGGAGACCCAGAGACAGCCCTGGACCCGCTGGAGAGACTATGTCTTGTAGCTGGGCAGGGAACGCCTCGGGATCCTCCCGGTTGAGCTGGAGGATACAGCCAGGGTGAGATAAGGCCCCGGTTAGCAGATGATGAGGATGACAGGCAGAAATAACCCTGTTGTTCTTTTTCTCATACAACAAGTGTGCAAGATCCAAAGAAACATTTTATTTTGCTAGCACACAAGTTGTAGAATTAGATTTGAACTTTAACTAAAATGAAATTAAACTGAAAATGTCTGTTTTCCTTAAAAGTTCTTGAATAACCCGACAAGTTTTTGTTTTGAATCAGGTGATAGACATTTTTAAACCCAGAAAAATCCAACCAGATTAAAAAAATGAAAGAAAAGAGAATGTTCATAAAAGAAAAGATTGAGTTAAGATAAAAAGATAAATAGAAGGGTTTCAGATTGCAGGTTGGAGGTCCTAATGTCAGAACAGAGAACTATTTTTTTTAGTTATCAGGAAGAAAGCTGACACTGTGTGGGTTCTATGAGATTTTCCGCTTTCATCACCCCTCACATTTCTGTTTTATGATCTGAGAGTTACAGAAAACTTCCCTCCCTGATGGTACTGCTGATACACTGAAAAACTTCTAATTTCAGACTCCACAGCAATTTGCTACTATTCCCAAAGTCTGAATCTGGATTTTTACTGACAGAGACACACGCTGGAGTTTTGGGTAGTTATCCGTTTCCACAACTGTGAAAATGCTGTGTTGTGATTTTTTTTAACCAGACAGATGCATTAGAGAGCAAACAGATGCTTTATGTATGCAGCGAGAATTCGGAGCTGTCACCGTTTCAGCCATACACATAAAAACTATCACTGATATGCCTGAAGCTGTAAAAAACCATGATGCAAGCTAAAGTAAAACAAGAAAGTCTTCTTGCAGCTGTAACAGGATTGCATCAACAAAACATTTAGAGGCAGTTTTTACAATTTTTTTTTCACTTTTTATGTGTAACAACTTTTCAAAATATACAAACAGCTCCATCTGGATGAGAATAATGCTGAGGGTGGACTTTTAAAGCTCACAAAATGTCTTTTTTGAAGTTGGATTTGATAATAGTTTTTGTTTAAACTTAATATTTGAAAAATTTTAAGGACAATCAAGCAGCTTCTCGTTCTAATTTGCACAAAAATGTGAAAGATTCTCAGTTTTCCAGTGATTGCAAATAAATAGTTCATAAATTCACAAATATTATATTAGTTTCCTATTGAAGAATGTCGTTCACTGATGTACCAATGAAGGATATCTAACACTGATTACATAAACCATGGATGATTCAAATAAAAATAGAGTAAGCATGCAATGAAGAGAATAACTTTTAATTCTTTTACAATACATTATGACCAGAAAAAATGTAGTAAAGCTGTGGTAACATAACAATAATTTGCTTTACAGTTATTCTGCATTTATCCAGATTAATTTCTGCACGTTTGTCATTAAAATAGGTGCAAATGACTAAAAATAGCCTCTTTGAGTTCCAGAGCCTAGCAGGAGAAGACTAAAGCTGATGAATGATCAGAGGAAAGGGTTGAGGTTCAGCTTTTTAATCTGTGGGAGAACAAACATGAAAAAAATTCTTATGTTCGAGTAGAGAGAGAGAGACAGAAATGCCTGGCATTTTTTAAACATATTTCTAAACCTACAGCGGTGAAGACTTTGGACTCTAAAGATCCCCTCTTTTTTGTTAAACCGGTAAATTACAAGTGGGCTATTAGAAATTTAAACCAAGCTGTTTTGTTTTACTTGTTCAGCTCCAAATGTGTAACAGATAACTTTCAATGTGTTTTACAAAAAAAAAAAACATTTTAAGTAAAAAGAATATGTATAATTAAAAAAAAACATTGTGCTTTTTGTGCATTTCTGATTTCACCTCTTCTTCTTTTAATGAACTAAAACAAATGTAGTTTTATAAAATAAAGATTTCATAAAGACTGTTTTTTTGTATAAATGATCTACATTAGCCGGATTGGCTGTATGTACTTTGTGACACACTGTTGACCTGCCTAGGGTGTACCCTGCCTCTTGCCTACTAACTATTCCAAGATGGGCTCTCATTACTGATTGAGCGATTCGGGAAACAAAACAATAAACAACACAGTCACATTTTTATTTTGAACAATGTCTTCACTGAATAGCACATGTTGTTTTGCTGTTTTTCAAAAATGATAATGCTTTTTCCGGTAAGAGCTTCGAGGTTTGCAAATATGTAGGAATTTATGCATAAAGTTGAATCATCGTCATATTAAAGCAGCTGAAATGCTGCCATTTATATGAAATGTCATGGGTCACTGCGGGAACATGAAGGCTGAAGCAGACCTGAGACGATGAAAGGAACGAGATGATTCATTATGGTGCAGCTATGAGCAACACAGAGCTGTTGACACACCAGTGATGGTCACAGGGAGTGACACTGCTATCTTTTAGGGTTTATTCCTCTGAGAGGACAGTGGCTAAATCCCCAAAGTCCGGCTGTTTAAGCTGCACGCCTGCTACTTTATACTCGACAGGAGAAACTGATCGTCTGACATATTTTTCTCTTGTGAATGCATGTGAGACTTATCCGTGCCTACTTAAGTATGCATGACTTTGGAGACATTCATGGACGTACTGTAAGTGTGCAGCATTACCTGTCTGCAGGACCTCCTGGTCTGACATAGGTTACAACTAAAGGGCGGGACTTGTGCCAGTCTTCATGGGTGCCACCTAGAAAAAAAGTTAGATTTAAAAAAAACAACAGACAAGTCATCATCCCTTTTTTTTACATGTTAGGTTTTTTTTTGGTATTTTTGAACAGTAACAAGATAAAAGAGCAACCAAACTTCTCTAAACCTCCACAAATCTGATTCTTGGAGCTGCATTTAAAGACACTGGCTCATTTCAGTCCATCCTTGTCCTCCTCCGGGTTTGTATTTTCTATAATCCCTTGTGTTGTTGTTGTTTGTGATCATACAAATGGAGACAACTACAGCGTTTCAACCACTGAAGCTTATCATGTACACATGAGAGTATTTAGAGCTCATCCCAGCACACAATGGAGAAATACTTTTCATTTCACTCACATTCTGTTTGTTTGAACACACAATGGGTTGACTCGATGCCTGGAGGGCAAAAATCAAAAGCTTTTATTTTTCTCAGTCACCAATCAGCTCAATAAAATCCCTCTGCTTCAGTTTTTATCAGCTAAATTTAATAACAGATGTCCAATTCAGTTCAATTTTAGTTGCCCAATTTTACAACACTATTGTTTCAATGTGCTTCACATTGTAAACTGAACAAAAATAATAATAAAAAAAGAACAAAGCCAAAAAAAAATCTATATACACTCATACGCTCTAAAACTAACAAATGCAGCACATTCCTTTGTTTTCATCCTTAGACCGATGTTCTCCATAAGGGAGCCCACCTACCTCCCCCGCCCATAAAAAAAGAAACAGCAATGAGCTTCCTCCGCAGGGTGGCTGGGCTCTCACTAAGAGATCGGGTGAGGAGCTCTGCCATCCGGGAGGAGCTCGGTGTTGAGCCGCTCCTCCTCCAGGTCGAGAGGAGCCAGATGGGGTGGTTCGGGTATCTGGTCAGGATGCCCCCGAGCGCCTCACGGGCGAGGTGTTTCGGGCACATCCCACCGGGAGGAGACCAAGGGGCAGACCCCGGACCCGCTGGAGAGACTATGTCTCACAGCTGGCCGGGGAAAGACTTGGGATCCTTCCGGGTGAGCTGGAGGATGCAGCCGGGGTGAGAGAGGCCTGGGCTGCCCGTTTGAGGATGTTGCCCCCGCGACCGACCCCGGAACAAGTGGAAGATGACGGAACGGAACGGAGCAATGAGGTGGAGAAAAAAAACCCTCATGGAGATCCATATGAAGGAGGAATCCCAAGCTGGAACAAGTAGGCAGTGTATCTAAGACTGTTATTTAAGTAGCTAGTTCTACTCTACGGGTATTTATTCAAGGAATCAATATGGACTTCATCCTGATGGAAAGCTAGGACAAGCACTGAAGTCTCCTCAGTCTGGCAATATCCAGCACACGAGCACAGATGATCCATCAGTGATCTGAAACAGACCTCACTCCCACAAAGGAGAGTATGAGTCTACACAGTCTGATTTTTAAACTGACCTTTATTCCCATTACTTAATGACAAAACCCGTTCAGTGCATTGAAGTGAAAAAAGAAAAGCGGACATTCGCTCATTTTAATTAAAACAGAACCAATATAAATGTGATTCTATTATTAAAAAGTGACCTACATTAAAAATGTCTGCAGAATATTGTAAAAGCAGACATAAATACTTTCATACTAATGATATTGTTATAGTTACTGATGCTAGGGGTTGCAATTTGTAAACATGTAGTAATTAAGAATAATTAGATGCTGGAAATGTCAGCAGAAACAACATCACCTATGGAGAATAAAGCCACTGTTTTTTCTTTCCATTTACAGACATGAGAAAGAAAATTGAAAAGCTTGGATTACTTAGACTGCCATTGGGAGCAGTCCAAGTCATGATTGTAATTTCAACATTATAATTATTTTTTATTGCTAATTAATAATTATCTTGGGCATATTTTGTAGAACGAGGTGCAATTGATCTTCCTGATCTGATCCAATTCTGAAGTCGAGTCTGGATTTTGCCTCTGACCGCCTCTGTTGATCGATTTGGAAATACTCTTTCCTGAGACTTTCCCTCCCTCCATTAGATACCCTAAAAAATGCTAACCACCACAAAGATCTCAACTCTGTATTTTGACCCTAACTTCTCTGCTACAACCATCACAATTCTGAGTCATTCTGAACCTCAGGCCTGAACTTTTTTTAATCCAGACACAATTACCATCTAGTTTTGTTGCTGGCTTCCAATCTACTTCCTGCTCAACCTTTTTACAACAAACAGCATTTTGTAAAGTTCTCGTGACACATTTTAAATCCACTTTGAAACTGCCATAAAAAGAAAGTGACATTTACCTCTCATGACAAAACCAAAGCTGGTTCCTTCTTTGTGCAAACAGATGTCGATTGTCTTCGATATAACCCCTGAGGTGCTGTCTGGTGCTTTTGAGAGAAAATAGATACACAGAAAGTGTGTGAAACAGGTAAATATCTGCAAAATCTTTAAGCTTTTACTCTTGTAATGTACTTCTGCTGCTGCCATAATCAATCACAATTTGTCATTTCTGACACAGTCTAAGAAATAGGAATGAGAAAACACATTTCATTCACAAAAACTTTCAATTCAAGGATGAAGAAGTAATGTGTGTGGACGTGACCTCGCGTTTACCTGTAGGAGGAAGTTCGTACTCAACCTCCAGCAGAACTCGTTCCCCTACATTTTTCAGTAAACTAATAATTTCTTCATGCCGCAGTTTGGTCAAATTGATGCCGTTCACTGACTTGATGTAATCCCCTACATTTAGCTGGTCACTTCTGGAAAAAAAATATATACATATCAAAAGTCAATAACCTTAAAGCCACCTCTACTCTTATTCAGGGTGTCTGATCTTCACCCACCTGGCTGCCAGCCCCCCAGGCCGTAGGTTTGATACTCGTGGCTTCCCGTCTTTGTCAGTGCCTCCTGAGATTGTTAGTCCAAGTGTGCTACCTTCTTTCTTCACCAGTTCCACCATGGTCACCCCCCGCAGAGCTTCTAACACAAAACACATCCACAAAGACACACATACAGACAAACACAAAGACACGGACAAATGTGAACACAAACATGTAAAATACATCATATAGCAGGTTAGTGACAGCTGGGTTTATTTTCGTTTCTGGATCAAAAAAATACTCACATCAAACAAAAAGGGTTGCCCCTGAGTGTACATGTCTGAGAGCAAAAAAAAAAAATCCAAACATCTTTTGTGAGCTTTTTCAGATGATAAAAGTTTGACTGAAAAGTTTTGCCACATCCTTTAAAGTTTTCACCATGTTGCTCTTTTAAATCGTAAAACAGAAAAAAAAAAAACAAAAGTAAAAAGCTTTAAAGTTAAAATCTTTTATTAGCAGCAGCCTAATGTGAGCAATAAGAGCTTATGCAAATTATAGAAACAAATTACAACAATGGAAGCCAAATGAAAAAAAAAATAGTTTCCATGGTCTTGTACTGAGATTCTATTGGTTACTAGGTTGCCATTTGGAAACTTATATTTTCTCCCTTTATAATTACAGTTTGGCCAATGTCTAATTTTATTGAATTGAAAATACCTTATTAATTCCCAAAGGGATATTTGAGAGCTGCAGTGTTAACAGAAGAACCAACGAACCTTTAACTAGCTCCAGACTAGCAGTCACAAACAATAGGATGAATTGTTGAAGAGTCTGATGGAGGACGTCAGAAATTATTTTCTGTATCGTTCCCCTGAGCAGTGGGGTTGCAGGACTGTGTTACTGATGCTGCTCCTCTAGTGGTCAACAGATTCATGAGGGTGTAGGGAGAGCTTACGGAGGAGGGTTCAACACGACTGACAACAGTTTTACTATTATGTAGCAATGTTTACATTTCTGGATAAAAGTGGGGAAGTGGGAAATGTTTTAATCAGAAAAATAGTTAAATATTCTTGTAGTCGAGATGTTCACATACAGTAACATAGACCAAAATTTGAAGAATATCGGAGCGTATTCTGACTGATTACAGGCGAGAGGCTGGGTACATCCCAAACAGGTCACCAGTCGGTCTCAAACACTCAGTCCAACGGGCAATTTTCTCCTGGCCAATCAAACTACCATGTGTGGTTTTGGAGGATGGAAGGAAACTGGGGTATCTGGAGAAAACCCACACCGACACAGGAAAAACATGCAAACGCCACACAGAGAGACCGAAAACTTAAGCCTATTCTGCCCAGGACTTAAACACTTCAGCGCTGTGAAGACACTATGCTAATCACTCCACCACCGTGCAGCCTATTTTAAAGACTTGTTTTGAGAATATTAGAAGAATCCAGTAAGAAGAAAAGAAAAGGAAAAAAAAAGAAGAATCCAGGAAGGTAATATGTGATACATGTCACTGATGTATGAAGTGATCAAAGAATCCAGGATCTTATCTGCTGTACAGATGGTGATGGGCTGTGTTTATAGCCTTAATGTTCTTACACATACATACACACACAAACACAGATGATATCACACTTTAGGATGATAGATGACTGGATTAGATAAGTGACTCAGATGACACTCCAGATTAGAGAAAGGATTCGCACCACAGACATCGGCATATTTATGCGCACGCACACACGCAGGCGGACAAAGGGTTTTGTAAACAGATATAAGAGAAATGATTGGTCCCTAAATGTCAAGATTGCTGATTTAGTAACACCTAGTTATGTGTCTTTACATACCAAGAGTCTTGTGTCAGGTCAGCGGCTTAATATGCAAACCAAAGTATAATTACAGGCTCATTAACAACTATGTAAAAAAATGGCTACATGCATACCTGGTATGCTGTGTCTTCTCAGTGTCATGGTGTGTTCTGGTCCAGTGATGTCCTTAGTTTTTCCATACGGGCCATCATCTGTAAGAAACAAGAGAGAGAAGTTTTTTAAAGCAACTCATTTGCAGTGGGAAACTTTCTGCTCTACTTCGGCTGAAAAATGTTGATAAAATCTAATAAAATGTTGGGTAAATGTTGGGTTTAGACTTCCTAAAATAAAAAACATTTGACAAATGGCTAATGTAAAAATTACTAATGCAGTAACTAATAATGGGAAATAGTTGCATTAAAAGTAACCATCAGTAATAACATACATTTGAAAAAAAAAGGTTTTTAACAATTGCCGATTTGGTAACCTTTGGCAAGTTGTTCCAAATGTCTCTAGATAATTGAGAAGACTTTCTTTCTCCCCAGATCTTAACAGTCATTCACACATGGGCTCACATGCAAACATTTAGAGAATGAGGCCGACAATTTCATTAGATATAATGAGGGTGTGTTCCAGTTTCAAAGAGAGGTAATTCAGTGGCAAATACCATGCTTTAGCTTTTTTAAACAACAGGTTATAAACATTCTGCAGGTTTAATGCAATTAACTACAGTATATACACACACTCTATTAGATCGCCCAGCAATCAGAGAACCTCCAGGGAGCGTTAGCGTGAAGTTCTCTGAAGGTTTGTTTTTACCTGACCAAAAAGTAACGTTTCCTGAACGTTACCTGGTGGTTATGTTAGAACCGAACTTTCCCAGAAGGTTGAGAGAACCAAATTCCAAACGCTATAGTTTAAATTAAGGTTAGGGGAGCGTTTTGAAAACCAAAAAAAAATATTGTTTTGCAACTGTCATAAAACTTTCTATTTGAACCTTTAGAGAACCAAAAACAACCTTTAAGGCACATTCGGCTAACTTTTGAAAAACCTTTCCAGAACGTTCTGTTAAGTTTGAAATGGTAGCTGGGATTAAGATTGCGTGCAAGATTTTAGACAACTTTTTTTCTTTCTTAGTTTAAAATGATGTGAAACCTGTTAAATCCTAGGAAACCATTTACCATTTCATTTCGGGCTCCACAGAGTTAAAAATTACTCCTAAGTGCCCCATAAAAAAGTAATTTGAGATGTGACGTTTCCATCCCTCATACATAATCCACTTAATGCAAGTAAAACACAACCCATTTTCTATGGAGATTACACATTAGCCAGATTTTCTGAATTCCTCGTGAGTGTGCTTCCAGAATTTCAGTGGATTTACGTATCTGCTGGTTACAATTGAAGAAATTTACAATTCAATGAAGCCTCTTGACAGGTTGAGCTATCAAACTGAGTCCTATAAAGTGGGGACAGATGTTCTGTTTTAAAATATTTGGCATATATGTGCAAGGTTGTTTTTAATATTTAATTAACTTTTATTTCATGTCTGTTTAGCTGTCTATGAAAGTAAAATTGTACCTCTCATCTGCAAGCTTCAAATCACGACGCAGCAACTGGAACGTTAAATCGGTCCCCAGTCATTCAAAAAGACAGTTAAGTCATCAATAAGGGCAGTAAATGATAGGACAGAGATGGCATATATTCATATAAAATATATTAAATATTTATTGAAGGTATCATTTTTTTTCAAGATGGAGATACAAATGCTGTGTTAGCTGTATTGCTGCCAAGAATGGATCGAAATGTCAACCGTGCCTTTGCGTGTCTATCACTTTATGTGGTAAACTGAGCAGCAGCTAACTATAAGAAGGCATTTGGGAACCTTGGGGAAAGTAGCTGCATTACAATAATGGTATCAATAATTAATATTAATTTATATAATTAATATTATCCATGGAGAGTGTGAAAAAGAGGTGAAGAAATGTGTGCAGGCAGGCTGGAGTGGGTGTAGAAAAGTATCAGGTGTGATGTGTGATAGAAGAGTTTCAGCTAAAATGATAGGAAAAGTGTAGAAAACAGTGGCGAGACCGGTCATGCTGTTTGGTCTGGAAACAGTGGCACAGAGGAAAAGACAGGAAACAGAGATGGAGGTGGCAGAGGTGAATATGTGGGACTCTCTGGGAGTCACCAGGTTGGACAGGATTAGAAATGAGTAAAACAGAGGAACTGTACATGTTAGAGGTTTTGGAGATAAAGTCAGAGAGGCCAGACTGAGATGGTTTGGACATGTGCAGAGGAGAGAGAGTATATCGGCAGAAGGATGCTGAGTTTGGAACCACCAGAAAAGAGACCTATAGGAAGACCAAAAAGGAGGTTCATGAACGCAGTGAAAGAAGAACAGAGAGTTGGCGTGACCGAAGAAGCTGAAGCAGAAAGGGTAAAATGGAAGAAACTGACTTGCTATGGCAACCCCTGAAGGGAAATGCCACAAAAGAAGAAGAACCCACAAATAATTCAAAACATAAAAATGAGATTTGTTTGTTTTGTAACTATTATTTGTCTATCCATCCTTACTTTATATCATCTGGATCTGTACATGTTTGTCAGATGTTATCTTTCATCTGCCCACCATTTGTTTCTACTTGTCTTAAATTTACTTTCAAATGACTTTTTTATGCAGAACTCTCAGGATAATGTGCTGCTTTAAGCTCATTTATGATCCATAAGGGATGTTATGTAGTTTACTTTCCCCACACAGTTTAACACGGTTTGACAGCTGTGATGGGATCTGAGGCTGAGAATCTGTTCTATTTTACAACCTCTGCTTCATCAGCCGGTCAGGGTAAGTTTAACAATTCATAAGGCACATCTTATCAACTTTCAACTCATTCAGTGATGCCAACGAAGGGATGTGTGTATAAATAAGAAAAAAAAAAGTTCTGTCGTCTTCCGCTTATCCGGGGGTAGGACGTGGGGATTAAAGCCTCAGACAGGACGCCTGGGCTTCTCTCACACCGGCTGCATCCTCCAGCTCACCCGGGAGGATCCTGAGGTGTTCCCCTGCCAGCTGTGAGACATAGTCACTCCAGCGGGTACAGGGCCTGCCTATGGGTTTCCTCCCGGTGGGATGTGCCCGAAACACCTCACCAGCAAAACCCTCGGGAGGCATCCTAACCATATGCCCGAACCACCCCATCTGGCTTCTCTCGACCCACAGATGCAGCAACTCTACTCCGAGCCGCTCCCGGATGGCAGAGTTCCTCACCCTATTTTTGAGTGAGAAATAACCAATAGGATGTAAATATTTTGTAATTTAAGACAATTCATTTAATACTTTGTTTTTCTTGTTTTCAAGTCAGAGACACACATACTGATCCATAATCTTTTTGTTTCAGAAATTAGATCAAAATGATTACATTTCTCAGATGGTTTGCTTTATATATTCCTGATTGCATCACACATCCACCACATCCCAGTGCTTTTCTTTAGGACTGAGAACAAATGGTGGTAAAAACTGTTGGATGAAACTGAACTTGCAGACATGTTTAAGCAAGAGTATTGAGATTCAATTTTTCAATTCAATTTTATTTGTATAGCCCAAAATCACAGAATGTCAATCTCTATGGGCTTCACAAGAAAAAGAGGAATGTATTAACACAAATACACAACAAGAAAAATAACTAACAAATGCTAACTAAACAAGACTAGCACATTAATGCACTTAGACTCTCCTTCTCGGTGAGGAAAAACTCCTAAAAAACCCATCAGTGGGGAAAAAATAAGAAACCTCATGGGGATCCACGTGAAAGAGAGATCCCTCCCCCGGGACGAGCAAAACAATGTGTCACAGATTATTGTTTAAATATTAGCTTATTCTAATCTACAGCTAAATATCTAAAGAAGTCAATAAATGTTCTTCATCCTGATGGATGATGTTAGAGTTATAACAGGAAAACACCAGAAGAAGAAGAATTTGTTACAAACTCATGAGGTGATGATGCTGAAGCAGAGACTTAGAAGACCTAATAGCGTTTTCCAGGAATTTAAGTAATTTTGTGTAAAGTGTCCACTTAGTTTCCTCTTCGCAGTATACGTACGTTAGATGGGATTGGGCTCAGTCCAAACATCCGTCTGGTCAGTCTTATTTAATGTTTTGTCTAGCTTTACACATCAAATGCACCACTGAAAAGCTGCTCTCTAAATCTCAGAGATGTTTTTAAAAATCTGAGTACATCATCAGTTTCTGAAATACCCCACTTAAAGTCCTTCAAATCCATTTGGTCCTGATTCTCATACCTGTGATGCATCCCAGCTTTTTGTCTCAACCATCTCTGTGAGGTTGGTTCACCATGATCTATTATATTTCTATGTCAATTGCTGAATAGGTAATACAACCCAGATTACCTGGCATAAGACATTTGGAAAATGACAGAAAAACGTTTAAAGCAATCGACTTTTAATCGACTTTTGAGACGGCAGCTCAGTGGTTAGAGCGTTCCCGCGCGGATCAGAAGTTCGTGGGTTTGCGTCCCACAGAGAGCACGTCTAGGGTCCTTGGAGAGCACACCTAACCCCTGCTTCTCCCACCATTGGCGCCGTCGAAGGGCAGCTTGCTGCGGTATAAGGAGTGCAGCAAACAAATTTCCCCGATGAGGGATGAATAGAGTAATTCTTTTTTTTTTTTTTTTTATAGTATAAAAAAAACACAGAGAATTTTGACAGTGTGTTTACAAAAGTAATTTAAGTTGGAAAAAGAAGATAATTCAGTTTTGATGCAATTACTTCAAATTGATGAGAGAGAGAAAAAATCCTGACATTGTATCATGGATCGCGGATACAAGCGGCCAAAATGAGCTTCCTCCACAGGGTGGTTGAGCTCTCACTTAGAGATAGAGTGAGGAGCTCCGGCAACCGGGAGGAGCTCGGAGTAGAGCAATTGCTCCTTCTCGGTTGAGAGAAGCCAGAAAAGGGGGTTTGGGCATCTGGTTAGGATGCCTCCCAAATGCCTCACCGGTGAGGTGTTTCGGGGACATCAGACGGTGAGGAGACCCAGAGGATGGCCCCAGACTTACTGGAGAGGCTATACCTCACAGTTGGCTGTGGAATGCCTCGGGATCCTCCTGGGTGAGCATCGAGGCTGTTTTCCCCGTGACCCAGCCCCGGATTCTCAGAATACAACAGAACGGAACATTTTATTTTTTAAGGACATTCGAGGTTGTTCCCTCAACTGCTTGAATATTTAAAACGTTTCCCCATTGGAAAAAAAAAACCCTTAAAATAAAACTTCCATACATACGATAGTTTTCTGCTCTCTAATATGTTTGAAGTTTTAAGCTTTCACAATAGTAACATTTTTAAAAATTCATTTTCCTCCCAGTGGTGACATAGCAAAGGCCTTTGTTGTTGTCTATCAAAGCTGTGCTGTCTTCTTTGAGACATAATAAGTTTAATAATTGATCTGCTGTGGAATCAGTTTGGCTTCAAACCACATTCATAAGTTATCTGGCTGACTGCTTTCCTGCTGTGGGACTGTCACAGCTATAATGGACTCCAGAGGATGCTCATCGTCAAAAAGTCGTGGAGCAAAAACTAACAACAGCACATCTCCACCTGCATCTGTAGTGATATGAAATATGGGGATGAAAAAGGAATTGCCATAAACTTGTAAACTCACTTGGACATCAATTGTGTCTCTGGCAGCTTGAGCATCTCTGTCCTACTGACTGTTGCAAAGATAAACTGGTTTATTCACAGATTTTCCCTGGAGTGGTATAAATCTTTGGTTCTCATTCATCAAAGCTACAAATCTTTCATGTCGATTTCTGTGATTGAGATTGAATTGTATCATAACGGGCATCTGGGAGCATTGCTTGGGATTAGTTAGCATAACTTCTTTAACAACCCCCACACTTATTTTTAAGTTATCTTTCCACAGCTTCCTCTTTCAGTTCCTGCTCGCTGTCTGATAAATTAATGTCTCCTGGTGAATAATTTGAATGTGATTAGGCTAATGGCTGCTGGCACTGTCGGGTTACTGAACAGGTTGAGTTACAGATGAAACGTCAAGCCAGATTTAGATCCTCCAGCAGGCATAATGCCCACAGCGTAAACACCTTTGTAAGTTCAGATGGGAAGAATTTTTGCCTGTTGGGGCAATTGACTGAGACAGGGATGGATTTTATAGATAAAACAAAGTAAAAAAAATATATACGTTCCATGCTGACATTTTTCTCATTATTTGTTTAAATTAAAGAGTAAAAAAAACAATTCCAGCCATAAATTGAACTTGTTCATTCAAGTAGTTTGTCTATGGTTGAGACCGTTTCCTGTTATTTGCAGGGGGAGGCGATAGCTCAGTGGTAGAAGGTTCAGAAATTTGCGGGATCGAATCCCACTGAGCTCATGTCCTTGGGGAAGACGCATAACCCCCCGATTCACACGCCATCATGGCAGCCTGCTGCGGTGTATTGCAGCACGCAAATGTCTTCGTTTTGGGATGAATAAAATATCGTTCGTTTTTCTTATTTGTGCTTTAACAAATGGGGGCAATAACTTTTTCACAGAGGGTCAGACAAGTTTATAAATAAACTAATCATTTAGAAACTGCATGTTCTATTTTCTTGGGTTGTATCTGTGTCATAATAAAATTGGTTTCAAGATGTGAAACCTTTGTGTGTGATAAATATGTGAAAATCACAGAAAGCAGGAAGGGGGCAAATTAGCTTTTCTTAGCACCGTGGAAATCACATCACAGGTTAAGTCTAAAAGCACCTCCAGCATATAAGACATACGTGACCATGATGGATATTATGCTGCTATTTTTAAAGCAAAGATCTTAAGGAAATGCTACAACAATTTGGCACTTTTTTCTGCATTAGATTATTTTTAAAAAAATTTTCCTGCATAATTTTTTACAACTTTCTGCTCATTTCCATGTTTCTGAAGCAAATTGGAATGCAGAAAGTCTGAGTCTTCCAACCATCAAAATGTATTATGGTAATTTATGCCCCTATGACAGAGTTTGTCCTTCATAAAAAAAACATGTATATATATTTATATATTTTTAACCAAACATCTGTCTGTAAAAGACAAAAAAATAATTCAAATAATGACTGTTTTTTTATACTTTAGATAAACGTTCAAAATTCATTTAGGAGCAAAACTATAATAAAATGAAATAATTAATCTGGAAATAAAAAAAAAGCACAACTGTGAAATCCATTATTGCCTCATGAATGAAAGTGGGACTGGAATAAAATAAAATGAGATTTTGGTCGTAAAACTAACAAAAATGTAAATTTTTTACAGTTATTGCAACACTGGGATATTTTTCCAGCCCGATGCCACAGACAGGCAGTTTTTAGATTACTTGGTTGTCATAAACACGCACCTTGTAACTGACAAGGTAATTCTCCCAAAAAAGATTGAATATTTTGTCTTTTATTCCCCTGAGCACCCGGACACATTTGTTTCTCTGAGATTTTTTTTTTATATCTGTTATTTTACATCCTTTGCCAAGGTTTTCAGAAAACTTAAACAGAAAATTTCCCAAGTGACAGACATAACTTCAGCTAATCAACAACCTCCCCAAAAAGACATTTCTGGAACTCACAACATACATTTATGATGTGATTGTGCTTTAAATGTGTTTTGAAGTCAAATAATTGCATGGATATTTTTTTTCTGTCACACAAGAAAGCCCACTTGTATCAGGTTCTCAGAAGGTTGTAGTCCATCCAAACTCACTCCCTAGGGGCAGTTTTGTAGCTGCCAATAAAGCTAACGTGCATGTTTTTGGAGGGTGGGAGGAAACATGAGTACCAGGAGAAAGCCCACACATAAATAAGGGGAACATGCAAACTCAACACAGAAAAGCCAGTGATCTAAACCTCGTTCCACCTGGAATTCGAACCCTAACCTTCTTGCTGTGAGGCCACTGTGCTTACCATTGCCCCAACATACCGCCCTATCTGAAATTTGATTTATTCAAAATGGACAATTTACAATGCAGATAATTAACATAACAATAACATCTATTTACAATAAGTCATTGCCCGTTTTGATGTGCACAATTTCATGAATGAGCAGAAAGTGCAGAAATTACAAGCGTGCACTTTTTTGTGCTCCAAGCGACTAAGAGGTGGTGTGTTTGTTTTATAATGAAAAGAGGCCTCTGCAAAGAAAAGCAGCAACAGTAATCATCGAGGCTTCTCTGAAAACATAAAAGAAAAAAAAAGAGATGTATTTGAAAGAAATTTTAAGTGAACAGAAAAATGTATTCAGCCTATTCTCTTTGTTTAGCAAGAGGCTTTTTAAAAGCCACATGCACACCATCATAATCAAACTGCGATTCAACGAACGTTAGGTAGACCTGAACAAACAAAGGAGCCGGTGTGCTGCTGGAGTTCAGATAAGATGATCATTATTTTCATACCGCGCAGCAACAAAACATGACTAGAAGAACTGTTTGTCCACTGTATTGTAACAGGATGTAAAACATCACTTCTTCTGTGAGAAAAACCTCAAATGTACAAATGAATTTGTGACAAAATGAGATGACATCAGAAAAAATAGAAGCTAAACATGTTTATCCCTTCTGAGGATGCCAGTTATTTTAAAAAAACAGGATATAGTTGCGAGTGGACCTTTTAACGAATTAAAATACTCAAACAAACATGTCCCTTATAGGCCACTTTTTTTTTTATCTCTCTGGAAATGACTCCATTAAAGCTGCTTTTCTACAGTTTCTCTCTCTAACATGTAATTAACGGTCAAGCTCTATCAGGAAGTCACATACTCTTTCCAAAGGCCACGAGCGAGTATCGTACACAATCTCAGGTCAGGATTTCCAAAGATCAAGTGCATCACACCACTTAACTCCAGATGAAAATGTGTCAACTGAAAAGACCAAGAGGACACTCATGTGCAAAAACACTATTTGTTTTTTGTTCCTTTACAGCATAGTGCATCGTAATTTCATTGTTACTACTGCTTTATGACGCCTGGCACAGATTAACAAGTAATAGATATGTCAACACACTGATCTGTTCAAGTTCAGCTTTCTTGGGCTGGGCAACTATCTGAAAGAAAAAAAGAAATGTGAAAATTATGCAATGAAGCTTTGAAAAAGTCATTCCTTCATTCTGTAATTTTTTTCTGAAAAACAATATTAAACAGGTTGTAAATGCAGTTTTCCGTAGTTGCACTTAGATTGGTAAATTGTCCCGAGATAAAAAAAAAAGGGAGATGAGGTTTATGTTTTCTTCTTTTCTTTCCTTCATAAAAACATTCTTCTGTTTCCAACACACCAGTTTTCTTTTCCAATGTGAATCTGCATTCTACATACAGTCCAGAACAATGGAGAGTGTGGAAAAGAGGTAAAGAAGCATGTGCAGGCAGGCTGGAACGGGTGTAGAAAAGTTTCAGATGTGATGTGTGACAGAAGAATTTCAACTAAAATGAAAGGGAAAGTGTACAAAACCATGGTGAGACCGGCCATGCTGTTTGGTCTAGATACAGTGGCACTGAGAAAAAGACGGGAAACAGAGATGGAGGTAGCAGAGATGAAGATGCTGAGGATTTCTCTGGGAGTGACCAGGATGGATAAGATTAGAAATTAGTATATCAGAGGAACAGCACAGGTGACCGAAGAGGACTCAGCAGATAGGGTTAGATGGAAGAAACTGACAAGCTGTGGCGACCTCTGAAGGGGAATGCCGAAAGAAGAAGAAGAAGAAGAAACTGCATATTCAACAAGTCACAGAATTTCAGTTTGGTAATAAGTAGTAAACCCTCTACAGGCTTCTGCAGCTTATCTTAGACATACAGTATTTCCTCTGCATATAACACACACTTTTCTTTAGACTAAATTATACAGTTTTTTTGTTCACAGTGATTTGTGAAACTAATAGTATTAAATTCAACAGAAATTTTTTGTAATACCTCTATTAGTCCCACAATGGGGAAATTTCTGTGCTGCATTGCACATAGCAGGCAGCCTCAATGGCGCCAATAGTGGGAGCAACTCGGGGGTTAGGTGTCTGCTCCAGTGATACCTCGCAGGTACAGTCGGATACAAATTGGCTTCTCCCAGTCCAGGTCCATAGATGGTCCATTTTCAAACGAATACAAAAAAATTGAACAAGTCATTCTGAAGTTTATTTCTTGAAAAACTTTTAAATATGCAGTTTTCCAAAGTAGCACCTGGATTAGTGAAACGCAGTGGGTTGCCCCTGTGTGCATGTGTGGGTGGAACCTGTACACTCAATCACAAACCCACTCTGGAAGAGAATTCAGAATACCGTAGGGGCATGATTGCAGCCATTATGATGCTGCTAAAGAAGTGTAATTAGCCATTGTCTGCCATGATGCTTGTGAACAGTTTAACAGTGGTTATCTCACGCACGCACGCACGCCCGCATGCACACACACATTCACTCATGCACACACAAAACAAAAAATCTTTAGAATGAAGCAGAAACACTGATGCAACAGCTTTGAACTATGCAAACAAAAATCAATCACTTTTTGCACACATTTGACCACCATTTCATCTGGAAACTACACACTAACTCTTTCTCTCTCACACACCTACACATAAATCTCACCCACACATCCAGAACATCTAGGGAAGGAACAAGCAGTAATTAGGATGTGTAATGGTTTGTCTGTTTTGGTTAATTACTGCCTGTATAGATCCGGTCGGTGGGAGGAAATAGCAGGAAGACGGTGGCATAAAGAAAGCTTGTGTGAACACTTCGGTTTTATCATATTTTCACATTTTAATGTCTTGTGACATCATATTGTTAAAAACTTTATGGATCAGTATTTTGTAAACTGAGCAAATTTGTGAGATATGAAGTTAGTTGTTACATCTGGTATTTTTTTTTTTTTAAAGAAATGGTCTTTCACCTTGAATAAGTGTTTATTTGTTTTGTTTGTTTTTTTCCCGTGAGTTTCATACCTGAAATGTCAAAGGGTGTTGCTTTGGTTCATTATGGTGACTAAAGAGCCAAGCCGAAAAGAAAAGCTCTTGATTTACCAGTCGATCTACATTCAGCCCTCACCTATGGTCACCAGTGATGGTTGGTGACCCTAAAAACGAGATCACGGATACAAGCGCCCAACATGAGGTTCCTCCGCATGGTGGCTGGAATCTCACACAGAGATAGGATGAGGAGATCTGCCATCTGGTAGGAGCTCAGAGTATAGAGCGAATCGAGAGAAGCCGGATAGAGTGGTTCGAGCATCTAGTCAGGAAGCCTCCTGAACAACTCAATGGTGAGATGCTTTGGGCACGTCCCACTGGGAGGATACCCAGAGGCAGGCCCCGGACACACTGAAGAGACTACTACATCTCACAGCGCGCTGGGAAAGCTTTGGGATCCTTCCAGGTGAGCTGGAGGATGCAGCTGGGGTGAGAGAAGCCTAGGTTTCCCGTCTGAGGCTGTTGGCCCCACGACTGGCCCCGGATAAGGGGAAGACAACGGAATGAAAATGTAATGTTGCTGTCACTGCACGCTAAATGTAATATCAGCAACATTCGTTGTGGCTGCCATAACATCATCATATAATTCAAATATTTTTTTCAAACCATATTCTATATCTAAATTTATATGAAATAAGTAAATGAATAATTGACATTAACCTTTGAAGTGCATGAAATTTCAAAGTAAATTCAAACCATTATACACCTGCCTCCATGCTATGCTGTGGAAAATAATCTAATATCTATTGATTATCCTAAACCTGTCTGTCCCAACAAATATCAAACAACTGCAGGATTGCCACGTACGCAGTAGATTTGCTCGGCTGATTGCAAGTTTAATTTTATGAGGAAGATGCCTCCTCATTTCACCTTTTAAAATGCTTTAAAGGTGAAATGAAAGTAAAGTCTTATCTTTTTAGAGAAAATCAATTTCTGAGGATAGAATACAGAATATATTTTGAAGGTTTATTATCCACAGAAAAACTTTTTTGAGTATCTTAATCGTCTACAGATGAAGTATTTAAGAATCAATCCATCCGTGCATAAAACACTGTGAGAAATAGTAAAAAGTTGATAAACAGGAAAACACCTGGACAAGTAAACTTCAGCTGTTTGAGCTGTGTTTGCACCTTCAACGATTTGAAACAAATCTATAAAACAGTTTCTTTCCTCTCTGAACACATTGCAGATCTTTATTTTATCTTCTTTTTTCTTTCAGCATTTCTCTTCCGGGGTTGCCACAGCAAGTCAGTTTCTTCCATCTAACCCTATCTGCTGCATCTTCTTCGGTCATGCCAACTATCTTCATGAGGAAGGAACTGAAGGAAAAAAGTGTCTCCCTTCACTGTATCCATGAACATCTTTGGTCTACCTCCAGGCCTCTTGCCTGGTGGTTCCTAACCCAGCATCCTTCATCTGATGTACTCTCTCTCTCTCTCCTCTGCACATGTCCAAACCATCTCAGTCTAGCCTCTCTGACGTTATCTCCAAAACCTCTAACATGTGCTGTACCTCTGATACACTCATTTATAATCCTATCCATCCTGGTCACTCCCAGAGAGATCCTCAGCATCTTCATCTCTTTTATCTGGTGTAAAAATCAGCTTTATTTGCACCACTAACCATTAATCATAAACCATCAATTGGAAAAAGAAAGAAAAAAACAACAACAGATTTGAACAGGGTCTGTTAAACTGAATCAGTCACAAATGCATAAAATATTACAATAGCTATTGACAATGTTCAACCTCAAAGTTGTATTATTCTCTGTAAACTTTATGTTACCAAAGGTTTTTTAATGACCACAGCAATTTAAAGATTGAAGACTCTTTGGTAACAAAGTGGCGTTGTCGTCAGGATTCCTCATCGCTAAGAGCAGGCCCACAAGAAAACAAAGGGAATTTGAAAATCGATATTGCGTGAGGAACAAACTACGTTGTTACCAGAGGTTATTTAATGACCACAACGATTTATAGATTAAAGAAAACAACATATTTAATCTTAGGAGAAATACTATGTCTGACTCCGGCCTTGTTGGCTAACTGTCGTTAAAGGTCATTAACTGTCATTTTTAAAACCTTTTCTCCTTTAGTTTAAATGACAACTCACTCTAACTGAAATGCAGGCTATTTTAAAAGTAAGCTGAGGTGAGTCTAACTGCAGCTCCACACTTCAATTTTCTCAGCCACAGTACCGCTAGCTATGGCGTCTTCACAAAGGTTCAACTGATAACAGGACTTGGGCAAGAACTCCTCATTCTTTCATTAAATCAATGTTTTCCTTGCACTCTGATTTAGGATTTAGATGTAGACGGAAAGAGCCACCAAGTGCACACCAAGTGCACACCAACTGCACACCAAGTGCACACCAAGTGCACACCAAGTGCACACCAAGTGCGCAGAGGTTCTCAAATGACAATAATAATGACAATAATTTAAAAATGAAAGAAAACAAAGTGCACACCAAGGTTTGCTGTGTCCATCACCACTTATTAATAAAGGTTCTTGGCATGGAGAAAGAGCTATGCATAGAAAGAACCACACATCATTTTAACAGGCTAAGTGTTCTGTTGCTCTATGGCGGATTTAGCCTCCATATTAGGAGCTGAACTCATACTGAAAGAATAAACTAAAGAAGCTCTGGTTTGCTGAGTACAAACATTTCACAGCAGTGATGGATCAGAATGGTAACACTTGTAAAAAACAAAAAAATAAATGAAAATCTCCCTTTAAAGTTTCAATTCAGTCTCTGTGTCAACCAATGTGATTCAACTTGACATCTCATTTGCTCAGGTGGTAGGAAATCAGACAGAGAAGGATGTAAAAATGAAAAGAACAAAAAAGGATTGAGGGGGAAACAGGGGTCTGTCACAAAACCGTCAGTTTAATACCCATGCTCTGCCTTGATGTACTCACACGGATTTTAGGAACATTATCTATCTGCCAGAAAATGTAAATGACAGGAGGAGGATTTTATAATGAGCAGATGACATCGAGAAAAACACATTTCAGTTCAGGTGTGCATTTATAAAACCCAACAACAGGTAAAACATACAAATCAAACCTCGTGTAAAATTGTAAGTAATGACAGGATGTGCTTATCAGGATGTATTACTATGCAGCACATCATCACAAGGCAGATGCCCTGCTGGAAGAATGCACTTCCAACAAGCAGAGGAAAAAGGGGTTTGCAGGAAACCACAGAGCAAACTGCACGCATCATGCACAGCTGACGATAACATTCAGCACACTCGCTGCTAAAATTTGTGCGGTCAGCTCAGCAATGCCTGCAGAGTAAAGTGGATCAACGTTAGCAGTCGGTAGGAAGCCAAGGCGCTTGATAAACCTCTCATCATTCCTTTATTGTCCTCTTCTCCACCACTGGCATTTTATGTGCTCATCTTCTTCCCAGTAAAAGGAGGATTGAAATCAATCTCCAAAAATAGTCCAAAAAGCACAATTGATTCAAACACTTTGATGCTACGTGACAAACTCCGGAAAAGACATTTTTGAAAAACATTTGACAAAAATAAGGTAGATAGTCATGATACCTGAAGGTTTTGCTTAAAATATAAACTCAAACGCTTTAATTTTCATTTCTGTGAGTGACTGTGTTTAACTAAAACAGATTTGCAAAATATCCAATAAAATGTCAAATTTCCCAAGTGTACATGTCTACATAAAATTACGTAAAGAAGAAAAAACAGCTTCCCAGGCATTTCTACATTGTTATCATACTAGTTAGTCTCAGGAGCCACTGCAGAGAATATCACTCCCACTACGTTCATCGGAGCATGAAATAGGATAGTGCTCACCTTATTAATATCCCCGATGCATTTGGTTAACTTTGCAACACTAATATGCTCTACGTATGTTAGAGAAAAATACTGAATGGGGTACTGCTAGAATGCCTGTAAACTCTGGATTGCATCAGACGGTTGAATGAATAAGCTGCATACCATGTAAATGTACAAGCATTAATCTATCAAAAACAATATGAGGGGTTTTGGGGATTTTACTGTCTTCTTTTTTTTTTTTTGCTTCCAGAGCAGGTAGTGAAACAAAAATTAAGAAAAAAAGTGTAAGGGAATCCTTACATCTGCACTAATTAGGTTAAAAATAAAAGAGAGGAGCTTGTTTTTCTTTTAATTCAAGAAGTTATTCAAATCCCAATAAACTTTAATTTCCAGCATGAATCTGCAAACTTATTAAGTCAAATAAAATTTTATAATAAACTTAAAACCCCTTTTCAGGTATCTACGGCTCACCTAAGACACCACTCTGTTACACAATCTCCATTGTCTGTTAAGAAACAAATAAATTTATGTATATGAGGACTTGTTGTACATTTAAGACAAAAAAAAGCTAAAAATGAACTTATGTCTATTGTTTTATGAAACATTAAACCAAATGTATCGCTCAAGCTTCTAAGTGGATGCCCAACTCTGGTTTGTGGGGATGCAGTACTCCATCCTGGTGGTATAAAGTGAGATGTGGGGTACACCCTAAACAAGTCACCAGCCTGTTGCAGGACTAAAAACAAAAAACTTATGATAAAGTCAATAATAACAAAGATAATCAATTATTTCTGGTATTAATCATCAGTGTTGGAAGAAACTTCAGGTAAATCATTTGGCATTTGGTGCATTGACGTTCTATAAAAAAATTTAAAAAATGCATATTTACATTGCTGGTTGCTTGATGTATGACTCTGAACCTTTGTGTCTGACCAACACTTAGATTTTTGTTTTTTCATGGACAAGAACCTAACTGTCCTTTAACAAGTAGGTACGGATGTCAGCAATTGTTCAGTCTGACCAATGGTTACCCCTGACAACTTGAAAATGGCTAGGACTACTTCTATGAATGTTAAGTTTTAAAGTGCAGAATGACTAACACTTAAAATAAATCAGTACTGGCTAAACATGGATAACATCCAAAATGCAAGCACAACACCAGAGGCTAATAGATCAACCTTACAAATTTACCAATCTATGCAACGGTGAGCTAAACTAGAGACAATAACGTTTCTAAATGAACGCATAAGAACTTCAACATCCTCCATGTTTTTGTTTAAATCATGGGATGTTAATTAAATTTATATTTTTGATTGAGACAAAAGGAAAAACAATGGGAAAAGTTTGAATGAGAAATGCTGCTCCTTGCCAAATTGTTGATGATGTCCATTCATAGTAACTACCAGTAATTAATACACTGGGGATATTTTCTCACTGTTATGAAGTTTTAAATATTATTATTTCATTTTAGAGTCAAGGTCTAAATCAATTTAGAATAAACAGTAATTCTTTCAAAAACAAAAATTAAGATTGAAGCATGCAATACTGTTAATGGAATGCTGTTGCAGCAGTAAAAAAAAAAAAATAATAATCAGATAAATTGTACTAGAATTGTGACATAAAACACTTCAAAAACTCAAACAGGAGACAAAAGAAAAATGTGACTACATTATTACAGTAAAATAATAGCTCCTCGTCTTCTTTCTTTATCTACTTAAGGCATTTAAATTTGATCTTATTTGTCTTTGTACAAAAAAAAATTAGATTTTTTTTTTGAAAAAAAATTAGATTTTTTTTTTGTAGAGGCAAAAGGAGGAGGCAAAAAGAGGAGGAGGCAAAAAGAGGAGGAGGCAAAAAGAGGTGTAGGCAAAAAGGGGAGGAGGCGGTGGCTCACTGGTAGAGCATTCGACCTCGAACTGGAAGTTCACGGATACGCATACAACTAAGTTCACGTCTAGGGTCCTTAGAGAAGACACTTAACCCCCTGTTTCTCCCATCATTGGTGCTGTTGTGGCAGCCTGCTGCGGTGTAATGCAGCACACAAATTTCCCTGGTGAGGGATTAATGAAGTATACAAAAAAAAGACCTACTTTCTAATTTTTAATGAAGTTTTGACCCTCTAAATTAACTACAAATGTAAAGTAAAAAAAAAAAAAAAAAAGAAGAAAACAATTACAAAACTGCAAAAAAAAAAAAAGGGAAACCATTCCAGTGTAATTATTAGACAGTAGAAGGTAGTCTCATGTTTTATACCTTCAATAAAGTAATCCAAAATAAATGGTATGTTATTAACCTAAATTACATTTGACACATTAAAAGTAATGCAAACAGAATATGTCACACACTATTTTAGAATGGCACGGTATTTGAAAAAGAGGCAAAATTGACCCTCCACACATGCCTCCACATGCACACATGAATAAATAACCAAATAATGATACTTAAGTCCCTCTGCAGGTTTAAACTCACCAACACTGTTCTCCCCAACATCCCTTCTCAAACCACAAAACATGACCGCAGACATGCACTTTTCCTTATCAGAGCAACATCCAGAGCAGAGGCTGACAGATGAGAGGAAGAGACAGAGGGAGAGATGTGAACTGCTGAGCGCTCAGGGAATACAGTGGTGATGATAAGAGATGACTGCCGCTTACGCTCCAGCCACTCAACCCCCCAGAGAGTAAAGAGAGAGAGGTTTTGAATCGGTGGAAAAAGAGAGAGAGAGTAGGAGAGAGTAGAAGCCTTGGAGAGAGAAAATGTGGAGTAACATGCAAGAGTAAAATATGGAGTGGCTGAGCAATGACGTGACCAACAGAGGGAATGGAGATGAATAAAGCAGGGTGATTGTCTTTGGGGGAAAAATTCAGAAAACAGAGGTCTAAAGTAATTTTTCTAGTTTGTTAATAAAATATGTAATAGTTTGAGTAAAAATATGCTTTTAAAATGAACAATATCCTACTGATGATTACAACACGAAAGTATTTACTATTATCATCATCATACATGTTGCAGGTTTAAGCACTGTGCATCAAAACATGTTGCTCCGGCTGGAGGAAACTTTATAGAGATTTACAATTTTGTAATTTGATAGTTCCATTCCATCGTCTTCTGCTTATTGGGGGCCGGGTTGAGGGGGCAACAGCCTCAGACCGGAAACCCAGGCTTCTCTCACCCCAGCTGCATCCTCTAGCTCACCCGGAGGGATCCCAAGTTGTTCCCCGGCCAGCTGTGTGACCACCCGGTGCGACGTGCCTAAAACACCTCACCAGCGAGGCACCCGGGGGGCATCCTGACCACCCCATCTGGCTTCTCTCAACCTGGAGAAGGAGCGGCTCGACATAGAGCTCCTCTCTGATGGCAGTGTGAGGCCAGCCACCCTGCGGAGGAAGTTCATTTCGGCCATTTGTATTTGTGATCTCATTCTTTCGGTCACCACCACAGCTGGTGACCATGGGTAGATTGACTTGTGAATTGAGAGCTTTGCTTTTCGGCTCAATTCTTTCTTTACCATGACGGACTGATGCAGAATCCTAGTTATTGCTGACGTGCACCGATCTGCCTGTCGATTGGTGCTGCATTTTTTGACAGTTCTATGAAATATCCACTACTTCTAGATTCATAATAGATATGCCAGGACTTTCTATACAACAACTCTGATTGCATATAGTAAACATCCACATGCAAGAAACCCCAGTTTGGATTGACTGAACTCTGTGAACTTATAAAGGTTATTCCAAAACAGTTAAGAAAACTGACTTTTCTTCTTGGGGAACCATCGTTCTGAGAACTTTCGGCTTAGAATTTTCACATTATTTCTAATCAATTTAGAGTTTCTGTGATTGGTTTTCTGTCCAGGTTGGACACTTCTCCTAAGGTTGATGCTGTGATGGACTTTGTTTTTTCTTCCTTCATCATGTGTTTTATATACACTCAACAAAAATATAAACGCAACACTTTTGTTTTTGCTCCCATTTTTCACGAGATGGACTTGAAGATCTAAAATTCATTCCAGATACACAATATTACCATTTCTCTCAAACATTGTTCGCAAATCTGTCTAAATGTGTGATAGTGAGCACTTCTGCTTTGCTGAGATAATCCATCCCACCTCACAAGTGTGCCACATCACGATGCTGATCTGACATCATGATTAGTGCACAGGTGTCCCTTAGACTGCCCACAATAAAAGGCCACCCTGAAATGTGCATTTTGTTTTTGCTTTATTGGCGGTCTGGGCACTCAGAACCAGTCAGTAGCTGGTGTGACCATCATTTGCCTCATGCAGTGCAACACATCTTCTTCGCATAGAGTTTATCAGATTGTCTATTGTGGCCTGTGGAATGTTGGTCCACTCCTCTTCAATGGCTGAGCGACGTTGCTGGATATTAGTGGGAACTGGTGCACGCTGTTGTATACGCCGGTCAAGCACATCCCAAACATGTTCAATGGGTGACATGTCCGGTGAGTATGCTAGCCATGCAAGAACTGGGACATTTTCAGCTTCCAAGAATTGTGTACAGATCCTTGCAACATGGGGCCGTGCATTATCTTGCTGAAACATGAGGTGATGTTCCTGGTGTATGGCACAACAATGGCCCTCAGGATCTCATCACGGTATCTCTGTGCATTCAAAACGCCATCAATAAAATGCACCTCTGTTCTTCGTCCATAACAGATGTCTGCCCATACCATAACCCCACCACCACCATGGGCCACTCGATCCACAACATTGACATCAGCAAAGCGCTCACCCACACGACGCCACACACGCTGTCTGCCATCTGCCCTGAACAATGTAAACCGAGATTCATCCATGAAGAGAACACCTCTCCAACGTGCTAGACGCCATCGAATGTGAGCATTTGCCCACTCAAGTCTGTTACGGCGACGATCTGGAGTCAGGTTAAGACCCCGATGAGGACGACGAGCATGCAGTTGAGCTTCCCTGAGACAGTTTCTGACAGTTTGTGCAGAAATTGTTTGGTTATGCAAACCAATTGTTTCAGCAGCTGTCTGAGTGGCTGGTCTCAGACGATCTCGGAGGTGAACCTGTTGGATGTGGAGGTCTTGGGCTGGTGTGGTTACTCGTGGTCTGCGGTTGTGAGGCCGGTTGGATGTACTGCCATATTCTCTGAAACGCCTTTGGAGACGGCTTATGGAGAAATGAACATTCAATGCACGAGCAACAGATCTGGTTGACATTCCTGCTGTCAGCATGCCAATTGCACGCTCCCTCAATGCTTGTGGCATCTGTTGCATTTTGCTGTGAGACAAAACTGCACATTTCAGGGTGGCCTTTTATTGTGGGCAGTATAAGGGACACCTGTGCACTAATCGTGATGTCAGATCAGCATCTTGATGTGGCACACTTGTGAGGGGGGATGGATTATCTCAGCAAAGCAGAAGTGCTCACTATCACACATTTAGACAGATTTGTGAACAGTGTTTGAGAGAAATGGTAATATTGTGTATCTGGAATGAATTTTAGATCTTCAAGTCCATCTCATAAAAAATGGGAGCAAAAACAAAAGTGTTGCGTTTATATTTTTGTTGAGTGTATATATATATATATATATATATATATATATATATATTATTGATCAGTGAAGTTACAGTGGGTGTAAATTTAATCTTGAGGTGATTATATTTGGAAATAATTATCTCTGGAACAGTTTTCTTTTATTGAGAGACCAACTCTTTTTCTGTTTACTCACAAGATGGATAGAGTTTTTCTTCTCTGTGCTTGCTTTAATAAATCAGAGCGCTTAAATAATTTTTAGCTTGTTTTCCTTCTATAAGAATTATCCTGTGGCCTCAAGAAAGATTTGCCAAATTCCTGTCTAATTTCAGCAATAAAAATCCAGAAACCCCCACACATGGATTTTATTTCTGACATTGTTGCACAGGCAAAAAATGCTTTAATGGCACAAACACAATGCCAAATCTGTGTGTTGGCTGCAAGAGAGCAGAGAGATGTGTAACCATGTTTTTCTCTCTTTCTTTACGAATACCGCTCGCTCTACACTGCCTGACCTAAATTTATGGTGAACAGCTCAGACTTACATCTTTGCATCTGCAGAGGTTCTAAGATACATCGCTCAGTCTAGTTGAGCTGGAAATCCCACAACAGTCCACTGCAATAAAGAAAGAACTGTGCAAAAATAGTTCTTTTTTGGCTCAGCAATCAAAAGTGGAGAAAAACAGATAAACAAAAACTTAACTTTATATCTCATGGAATTATACAAAAATATCCAAAGAATTTAAGAATTTTTCAACAATGTGCATGTCAGCAGATTGGAAAATAACTACACTTCAACACATCACACCAGATTTACAAATACTGTGTGGAAAATTTAAGGATGACTACATTTATTACATTTATAGTTTTGTTGCTCCATTTACTTATATGTCCATTCTATAATGACATATGACTAGCACATGCTGCATCGTGACAACGTTGTTCAGCCATCAGCATCTATTTGTTAATGAGGAAGAAGGCTTGTGGGAGGCTGATCCAATTTCTGACTCATACAAGAAGTAATGGAATCAAGGCCGACAGTTTTACGCTCATGTCTCGCAGTTATGTGACTTGATTTGCCCTTCATGTAAAATAGACCTACATCTGCAAGGTCTTTTGTGGGACTGAATTTAACGTTAGAGTTTGAAATTAGAAACAAATAAAACCTCTTTTTCCCTTTGCATAGAACTTGATGCCTCTTTATTTGTAAAAAAAAAATCTTCAGTTTGTATTTTTCATATGCAATGTGCAACCTTCAACAACTGGAACAGCAAACGATGAAACCACTGAACAACTAGTATTTTAATTAATTCAAGTCTGTGGATTGGAAGTGCAAGTTTTCTGTGTGATTTTTACATCACACAACTTTAGGAGACTAACTTTGTCCTCATGAGGTACAACATTGTCATATATTAGAAAAGTCCAGGTCTCAGTGGAACAGCACATGGCTGGTAGATCTCATCCCAGCACTTGATGGCACTTAAGACACTGGTAGCAACCACATGGACATCTGCGTGACCCTCTATAGATATGCCTCACCAGACTTCTAAACTACAGATGCTACAGACCTCGCAGACATCCCTATACTATTTGGGTTTATTACATGTGCAACTTAATATCATCGAAAGTTATGGATGCTTAATTTGCAAATTGTGATGTCATCAGCCAAATCCAAATGAGCTGCATGGTGTTGGGCTGTGAGTTTGTGGGATTGCCTGTCAGGTTTTGCTGATTAGTTATTGTCCTTCATGTCTCTTGGTACCCTAAGCTGTCTCTTCATAGTTCTGATGGCATCTACCAAAGGCAAAACAAGCCTTCTTAAAAAGAAGCACAGTCTGAATGACCTACTCTGACGTTGTGACAATGTGATTTGCAGGCCCAATTTTGTGTCACCGCCAGTGGCAACACCATAGGTAAAAAATTCACAAGACAAACGGGACAATAATCTGCAGGCAAGACAAACTATCCCAAAGGTGTCACTGACCCAATGGTGTCACTGACTTTCCCCATATTTTTCCCCCCAATTTTCCATATATAATTGTCCAGGTGAGTACAACACATTTTTATGTGTTCAAATTAAATGTAATATTACTGCGTGGACATTCTGATTATATTCTTGAGGGAATCAATTGTGTAAATGGACTTTCTGTTCCGTTGTCTTCTGCTTATCCCGGACCGGGCCACCAGCCTCAGACGGGAAACCCAGGCTTCTTTCTCCCCAGGTGCATCCTCCAGCTCACCTGGAAGGATCACGAGTTGTTCCCCGGCCAGCTGTGAGACACAGTCCCTCCAGCGGGCTCGGGGTCAGCTCTTGGTCTCCTCCCGGTGGGATGTGCCCGAAACACCTCACCAGCGTGGCGCTCGGGAGGCATCCTGACCAGATGCCCAAACCCCCCCATCTGGCTTCTCTCGGCCTGGAAGAGGAGCGGATTGACACCAAGCTCCCGGATGGTAGAAATCCTCACCCGAATAATGGATTTTACGTAGTGATAACTTTAAGATAAAACAGTCAATTTAGAATTGTTATACAGTATTTTCAATCATTTGTATTTTTGTGTTTGTAAAACCAACCTTCACAGAGGCCAGAGGAGGAAATGTATCTTTTAAACAAACAAATAAAATAAACTTTAGGGCCATACTTAATTATTAAGGATGGAATACTCGGTTTAAAATACATTAACGGTGTAGCAATAATTGTCAAATCAATCATCCATGCCCAAACAGCCGGGCATCTAAAGAGCATTCAGCAATCCAAAAAAGTAAAGAAATAATATGAAGGGTGGGAAGTAAAGGGAAGAGGAAGGAAAGAGGCTAAATAAGCAGTAAATAGATGAGTCATGGCAGTTCCTCTGGACAAATACACACGCACATAGATAGAAAAAACAGAAAACAGTTGCACATTTTATTCAAATGTGTGGTCAGAGGTCCTCTCATCTCATTTGTGTCTCAAGTTCTCCTTCTCTCTCAGACTGTCGATTTCAAGTGCAAACAAATCCACAATTGGAGGATAATGGGTGAAGTACTTTGAAGTGGCAAATGATGGGCTCATGTGGCTCCGAGCAGAAAAAAACACATGCACACAGAACAACTACACACATTTATGTGCTTGAACACTCTTGCAGTTCAAGACCCAGGTCAACCCCCTTTATTCTGTCTCATACTCACAAACACACAAACTGAAGTAGCCAGCTGATTAAGAGGCCAACCACAGCATCGAGTGGACTGAAGCACAGCTTGAGAAAACACACACACATACTGGATATACACTTCATATTTTAAACACAGGCTTTCATTTTTAGCCCAACTAAAAATGTAATTTTGTTTGTTCCTGACAAAACATCATACTGAAATAAAAATGTCCCAATAATAATTTATTTTAAATTGGCGTTTAACCTTTCCGTTCCATTGTCTTCTGTTATTTGGGGCTGTGTCCTGGAGGCAAGAGCCTCAGAAAGAGAAACCCAGTCTTTTCTCACCCCGGCTGCATTCTTCAGCTCACCCGGGAGCATTCCGAGGTGTTCCCCGGCCAGTTTTGAGAAATACTCTCTCTCAAGGGCTTTGGGTCTGCCCGTGGTCTCTTCCCGGTGGGACGTGCCTGAAACACATCACCAGTGAGGTGCTCAGGAGGGATCCTAACCAGATACCCAAATCACTCCATCTGGCTTCTCTCGACCTGGAAGAGCAACTGCTCAAATTAGGGCTCTTCCCAAATGGCAGAGCTCCACACTCTATCGCTGAGTGAGAGCCTGGCCACCTTGCGGAGGAAGCTCATTTCGACCGCTGATATCTGCTTGTATTACTGTCTGTAATGCTTGTGTTTTGTGTACTTTAATTGCTTTTTTATTTTTTTTTCAAAAAAGACCCATATATCTATTTGAATCTCCAGGTTTTTTTTTTCAAATAAATTTTTGTGTATAACGTTTTAAAAAAACTTATCTTTGTGCAAATTTATAACATCTGAATTTCTTGTTTGTAACTTGTTGCCAAATAAATATATTCTATTGTTCCTCTTCTTTTTTCCCCCTCCTCTTTCTCCTCTCTGGGTCTATACCTCCCCCTACTGAGCATCTTCATTTCTTGTTTCTAGCAGCATTTACACCACAGGATACAAGCAAGAACAGATGGAGACTCAAAAGAATGCCTGACAGGAAAGCGAGACAGAAACAAATTAAGGCAAACAAAAGATTTGTGAGAAAAAAACAGCAAAGCAGAGCTAAAGTGAAATGAAGAAAATAAAACTGGAGGGAGTAATAAGCTGTGAGGCAAACAGTAGATACGAGCAATTAGAGAATAATTTAAATTTCTGTCTGAAGATAGCGTTTATGTAACAAAGTTCAGTCCAGCTTGGTCCAAACCAAAGTGATCATTTCACAGTTTAAATGTGCTTCAGTGAGAACAAATCCAGCCTTTGCAAGTGCAGAAAATATTTTAACAAAGTGGGAAAAAAATCAAACATGTGTTTAGATTAAGATAAACTAGTAACATTCGTCAGTGCATGATCTTTTGGGCACTGTCCTTTGGGTTTTACCTCTCTTGAAAACAACCTATTTAAATAAACTAATGCTGATAATCAGCTTCAAAAATCAGCTTACTGTATCTTCAATTGAATAACAAAAAAATCTGATCATAGTGTTGACACTTGAAATCACATTATTTTAGAGTTTAGCTAAGTCAGTGTTTCCAACTCAGTGACTGAATACACAATCAGACCTTCAAGTTGCCAAGGTTGCTAAAAATTAGCGACTTTTTTTCAGAAAAGTATCAATCTCACAGCTTTTTCTAGTGTTACAAGAAATTTTTGGAGTCTGTAACAATAAAGCACATTGTTAAGTCTGTTCTTAACTAACAGTATCTGTTGTTGCTGCGGCCCCTCCCAAAGTATTGCAGGCGTGCAGTAAATGTGTATGTGTTTGAGAGATAGTAACTTGTCTGTGTGTGTGATGTCCAATAGTTGTGTAACAACAACAAAACATGTTGTGAGGGTAGTTTTACCGCACGCTCGAACTATCTGAGAGTGTGTTTTGTTTGCTTGTTTGTAATGTTGACACTGGACTGGTATATCTCAGGAGGTTTGATATGTGAAACATAGATCTTGGGACAAAACAGGTCGGACACCCCTGCATTAGAGAGTCCCACAATTGTAGAGGAACAGGAAATTTCTCTTTAAAGCTCCTTTGGGACGAATGAACCACAGACATAAGTCATTTTGGGTCAGCATGACCGCTTGTTAGTAAAACAGTTTCCACATAACGTGCCTTGTGTTTCATCTGTAACTCACACGAAAATAATAAATAAAACACCAATACAAAACCGTGGAAGCCATAACAAGTGTGCACTGTCTCGTATTAACAATCAAGTGATGATAATTAATATGATTTTTTTAAAAGATTTGGTATACTTAGAATTCCGGCCCCTTAAATTCATTTTGCTGGAAGAACGAATGCACTAAGGCTTGGATAAAAATATCCAGATTCGTTATATAAGTTGACCTTTACTGTTGTGTTTGGAATTTTCCTCTTCCCTTGCCACTGCTCTGGACCCTACAGGTAAGTTACTCTGGATCATCTGCAAGGACAGCTATGCTAAACTTGTCCAGTTTTAGATTATCAAAAGATGGGAAAGTAAAAAATAAATACATCAAAGAGTCAGCATTTGAAATTGTTGATCTGGCATGATGTAGAGCAGAGCGGTACATAATGAAAATGTATGTGGAATGAAAGTGAAGTGGAGGTAGAGAGGAGCTTGTCAATCTGCACGTTTTGCCTTTAAAACTTGGAAGCCAGTTCAGTTTGAAATGCAAATTAATCCTAAATCTCACTCCTACTCTTCCACTGGAAGCTTTCTGCTGTGCCAGCTGCCTTACCTGTCAGTCCTCTCAGAAATCAATATACAATAGTCACAGGGTCTGGGTGGGACAACTCTGTATTAGCCAGACTGATGGAGCAACATGATTGGTTTTTATTGAGACGTTTTAATACATGGAAGAATGATTGTACTGAGAAATGTTGCTTCAGAGGACACATCTCCTATTTAAATAGTATTCTTCTTCAGTTTCATTTTCTCAGGGGGTTCCTTTTACTCTCCTTATAAACCTTAATGAGTCATAAATTTCTCATTAGTCTCTTGTGAAAATGCTGTATTAGGAGTCAGGATTAGGGGGGACTTTTTTGGAGTCAGGTTTAGGTGAAAATGAAAATGATTACAGTGTCGTAGAAATCTGCAATTTGTGTCACAGCAGATATTTAGAAGCGAGTTTTTTGAACAGGAGGCATCACATCAAATTTCCACACTGGATTCTTTTAGAGCTTCTGAAAGCAAACATTTTTTTAAAAAAACGTTTTCATAAAAATTATTGTTTGGATGTTTTCTGACTGTTGTAATGTGGAAGGAGGAGGACCCAGATGCAGGTCAAAACAGGATTTATTAACAGAAGTCAGGTAAGTCTGTAAAGCAAAGGGCACAGGATTAACCCAGGATAAAAAGTTCGGAAAATACAACAGCATTCCAGGATGTAACTCATCGTCAGGGTGGATACTAAAGATGACGATGACCCGACGTGAAAGTCTGGGGTTGATTGCCCTTAAGTAGGCATCACGGTCCACAGGTGTGTGGCATCGGAATAATCAATCTCAGGTGTCCCTATTCAGGGTGACGGGGAAGGTCCAGGGCTCCCTCTGGCGGCAGGCGAGGGGATCAGGACAACTGACATGTTTGAATATTATGTCTGAGTAATTCACAAGCTCTCCGGTTGAATATTTGAATACTATTCAATCACCAGTTTGTTCTTGGCTGTGCCTTTTGTTCTTCACTTTGCCAATGCTCAAACACAGAAGCATCAAGTGATTTTAGCGCACGTGCGCTACTCCAATTAGCTCCTTTCTCAACAACAGTGTTGAGAAAGGAGTAATTTTTTTTATGTAGATGCACCAAAATATGAGTAAAAAAGAATATTTGCAATCTTTGTTTACCTGATGCACTTTACACTATATGTGCACCCTCAAACAAGATTTATGCTGTGTCATACATGTGCTGAGGGGGCAAGAGTAAGCTGAGAGCAACCAGAGGGGGTAAACAGACATGAAACTGAATAAATGTGTTTTCATCAGTTTTATTTTGGTGAAAAATGCCTTTCTGAGCTAATAAAAGGTGCCATGCTTATCCACTATGTCATAAGAGTTATTACCCCACAAAAAGCACAATGCCCCCTGTTTAACAAATGTCTTTAATACCAGTCTGTATGCCTAGGTGTTGAATTGGTTAGAAATGAAGCCATAGATGTGATTACAACAACTAACTTCCATCCTTTGAATTGCTGAGCAAACTTGTGGCACGCTTCGTGTGTGTCACAGCAGGCTTTATTTGGTTGCTACAATCTAGCGTTTGCTTTCCTTCTTCTCCTCTCATTTAATTCGGCTTTGACACAATGAGGCCAAACTAGCAGAAACTATTAGACCTCCATCTTTTTCTCTTTGTCCCTTAGATCCATTTTCTCCTTCATGATTTCCCGTTCTTTACTCTTCTCATTTCAGCTCATTGTGTTCACTGACAGCTGACTACTGGAGTTGAGGAAGGCCATGAAGTTCTTCTAAAGGCTTCTGAAAGTATCTCTGGAAAGCGTTGGTCCCCTGTGTTATCAGCATTACACTCCCCCTCCTCACAATGCGCTACTCATCCCTCCATCCTCTTCCACTCCTACAGGCAGCAGGGCCTGTCATCACTTCCATGCACTCCCTTTAACACTCATCCTTTATTTGTTGTTTCGTTTCTCCTCCCTCTTGCTTATCACTTCTTCTCTTGTCCTCAAGACATTTCTTAAGTCTCCTAACTTGTTTCTCTGTTTTGCTTGTCCCTCTGGCTTTTAAAAAGCTTGTTCTGGTTCTTTTTTCCTCATAACTGTTGTGTTTCCTTTAATTACCATTTCTATCTCAACTTTATTTTTCTGTCTATCAGGCTTTAGCTCACTTAGTGCTTCTGGGGAATCAGAGTTTCCATATTGTAACACAAAGCAGACGGAGCAGCACTGATATGAAAAGCAACTTCCCTCTTCTGGGATTCACTAAATCCTTTCACAGCTTCTTTCTGTTGAGAGAAAGTCTAACTAATTCACGAGAGCCTGAATGAAAATTGAAATTAAAACTTGACAACACAAAAGGGATGGTTAAATATTCACCTCATGATTCACTTATTGAGGGTTTGATGTTGGCAGTTAGGCTGTAATACTGGAACGGACCCAACTAGAATTATACAGGAACACCTGGATTGTCTGGATGGTCCTCATTATAATCTTTCGGTCACCATACACAGCTAGCATCCAAATATGAGGGCAACAATTTAAATCTGCCTTAATTGGCTGAGCCTTTAGCTTGAGCTCTTTTCCACGTTGACAGATGTGCGTTATTATTATTTTACGTCACACGTCTAAAATTGAAGTGTGTGTTTCAGCCAAAGCTCAAAACATATAGAAATTGCATTGAATTTGTCATGATCCTCTCACCTGCCACCAGAGGGAGCCCTTGAGCTTCCTCTCTCTCCTGGATTCCAGCCTGATCCCAAACACCTGGGTGATTAGCCTGATGCTAATCCGCTTTCCATTGTCAGCCTACTGCCTATCTAGAAGAGGTTTCTTCTTGTTGAGCCATTTCCCATCTCTTAAAGCCAGGTCTTTGTGGCTGGCTGGCTGACTGGCTGACTCTGTTTCACAGTTAAACTTTGATCCAAAGACTTTTTGTTGTGTTAATCCTTTGCCTTACAGCCTTACTGGACCTGCTGGTTATTAAATTCTGTTTTGTTGTCCTGCATTTGGGTCCTCTTCCTTCCACATCACAACGGCATTTACATTTTCAGATGACAACTTTCTGCCTTAAAGGAACTAAAAATTTCCTGTACATGCAATTAAAAGCTCAATTCTGAAATTGATGTATTTGACTGATAATTGTTTTAAAAGTACTGTTGAATAAAACACAACTCCAACAGTAATCAGACTGACTAGTAGGACTCAAAAGAAAAAAAGGAAACATTCTCTAGCTTTCAGTTATCTTCATCTGAATCTGCCCTGATATAAACTCTGTGATGTTGCAGGAAACCTGTACATCTTCAAACCAAAGCCAATCATTTTTAAAGCGTTACTGAATGCAATTGGATGTCCCTTCTCCGACCTTCTTTTCATTTTCATGCTCTACTTTTTTACAATTTAACACCACAAATTCCTGATAATTTTTAACTTTCCTTTTCTCTTTATGAGCGAGCATATTTTTTATCTATTATTTTTAAATTTTCTTCTTTTTTCCAGCTCAAAGCAGAAAGTTAAAATTGATGTGAATAGAAACACTTTTTTATGTTGTTTAAATTTTTTACCTACTTATATAGTTTCTTGTCAATTTTTTTTTTTTTTTTTACAAATGAGGTTTTTTTTTTCTTTGTCCCCAATGTCATTTTTTATCCTGCCAGTCAATCTGTTTTTTATTCCCTTTGGCAATTCTCTCTTTATTTTCTCAACTTTTCCATCACTTTACTCTCAATTTCTTAGAAAATGACATGTTTTCTCATTTTTTGCCATTCCATTTCCATCCTGACCCAGTTCTCCTTCCTTCTCTCTCTCTCTCTCTCTCCATTTTTACATAACTACAAATTTCTCGTCCGACTTTTCAACTTCTCCTTCTTCCTCTCCTTTGCCCTTTTCCGTCTCCATCTCTCTCTCACTTATCTTTCCCAGCTATAGGTATAATTTGGTCTCCTAATAGAGTGCTAATTAATCTCTGGTGACAAAATCAAAGAAAGAATCTGCACTGCTGAGAGGAGTGATGGAGGGAGGATGGGAAGACAGGAAAAGGGAAGGCATGAAGGGAAGAAAATGAGAAAAGAACATGCAGATGAGAGGAATAATTAAAGAAGAAAATCATGAGCTGTGAAATATTGAGTAAAACCTGCCAAAGAAGTTTATTTTGTTTAAATAATTTAAAGGTAAACTTTGATTAAATGTGTTGATTTGCTCCAATAGTTATTTAATTGCACAGAAAAAGAAAGTGCAGCACCATTTCTTTTTTAAATAAAAAACTATTTGTTGCTGATGAGATTTATCTCTGTTTTTTGTCATTTTCACAAGGTTACTTGATGACAGAAGGAGGCTGGGTTTTAAACCACTAGGAAAGAGGCCTACAAGAAGACCAAAGAGGAGGTTCATGGATACAGTGAAGAAAGACATGAAGATAGTCAGTGTGACCGAAGAGGATGCAGGAGATAGGGTTAGATGGAAGAAACTGACTTACTGAAGGCAATTCCCTGAAGGAAATGCCAAAAGGAGAAGGCAATGCTCAACATGACAGTTGATTAGAAGATTAGTTTTATTTATTTAAACATTCACTTCTACAGTATATCAGCCAACAGAATAAAAATGGCCTCCCTCGACCTCCATCCTTTTGAAAGTTGGGTCTGTCAAAAAGTGAAGTTGTGAAGGAAAACTTCAGTGTCTAATTGAAAAAAAGGAGTTTGTGTAAGATGGATTAGAGAACAAAAGGTTTTTAACTAAAATGATCATTTAAAATTACAGATGATTCTAAATGGTTTCCATAACATAATTCTTCAAAAATCTTGTCTGCATGGGATTGATTGTAAACAGAACTTCTTCTAAGTTTTCATTCTCGATAAGTTAACAATATCTGTTGTATTTCCCCAAAAAATGACAAGCTACTACAAGCCAGTCAAATCAGCAAATTCCACCGACACTAACACCTCCTGGCGAATCCCCATATTTGTAATTTTTTTTTAATTTTGACAGATCATTTGGACCAATACAAGCATTTTAGCATTTATTTGCATCTTACTACCAGCTAACTCAACAACATAGTGTCTTCATACAGTTTTTCGCTCCACAAAGAAAAGAATACAAAAGATAAGAAACAAACGGCTGAAAAGTGAAGCTGGTGAACACGGTAGATTTAAAATTTAACCTCCATTTACGCTGGACCACTAAATCACTTTTGGTTTGAGCCCAGCATTTTTGTTTAGTCCGCACACATTACGGTACTATAATTTGCTGCAAGTGCACCACTTACAGTACCTGTATACTGTACAAGCACAATTAAACGGAGATTGTTCTTTTCTTTCTTGCCTGTGATTGGTGCAATTGCAGTTACATTTCTGGGTTTATGTGCAACATGATAATGTCAGAACCAACAGATCAAGTGAGTCAGCCCAAAGTGCTGCTTCTACAGTAGAACGTTTCCACAAGCAATGACAAAATTTCAGGGATGCCAGACACTCATCTGACCATAAGATTACTAGCCAGGAGCAACAAATCACTCCTCGTAACCCCTTGTGCACCATGTGAAAAAGACGCACAATTAAGCTGAAATTTGGCCTGTTCTTAAAATTGTCATATGACCTAAAATCAAGATAAAATCAGGCCACATACAGCATAGTGATTTTCCAGTTTTGCTGGCCTTTTATTCCAAAATTGATAAACTGGGATTTTTTCTTACAACATTGCCTTTTTTGCAAGTAAAGACATTTTTGGTGCTTGTGTAGGGCACGATCTGCATTCTCAATATTTAGAAATTCATTTTGTGCCATACGAAAGTTCTAAAGAAGTTCTAAAGTAGTAGTTCTAAAGTAGTAAAGAGTTCTAAAGTGGTATAAGCGCAGCCATGTTACATCTGTTCAAACAAATGTGGATTTTTTAAATATGCATTCTTAAATAATTTTATGTAGACATTTTACTATAAAATCCATCACTACTGTTTGCTTAGAACGTAAAAAAAAAGCGGGTTCGTTATTTCAAATACTTTTGCTGATGTTAAAAATTACGGTTAAAAATATGACTGACCAGGGTGTGTTGTAAGTATTAAACCATGAATAAAATAGTTTGTGAATAATTGGTTTAAACTGCAGGATGATAAAAAAACTCAAACATACATCATCTAGCACATAAAACTATCTTTCTGAAAGACGCAGAGGATGCTCGCTTTCAAATTTCTGATGGTAAACTGAAACGATAGAGCAAGTAAATGTTGTTTGAGATCAAATAAAGTTGAATTTATTTACTTTCGGTCTGTAACTGCTTCACAGGTGCGCCTTAGCGGACGCCATGAAAAATCTCAAGAGGCTGAAAGCTTTAATCTGTCACCAAAGGTTCACAACACCCGAGCTTCTAGTCAAGCTCCAAAGTTCTTTTGATCCTAAGAAGAACAACATATAAACAGTGTAAAATGTGTGGAAAGAGTTTTATAAATCCTACTTCTTTGAGAGGAAAAAAAAAAACTAAAAGCTTTCCCTGGAAAATCAAAGTTGTTTCTACTGACTTGTCAAACAATGAACCACATGGGATGAGGAAACAAAAAGAACATCAGTTTATCTTCCTTAAGCTCAAACTTCTCAATCCGTCCAAGTATACTCTGATCCAGAAGCCTGTAAAATGATTTGAAAAAGGAAAAAAGAAAAAATCTTGTTCTGGGGTTCTGTGGGTAAAGACAAGGGTTCAGAAACTTCAATCAGACGCCAAACCCAGCAGGACCAGCGAGAAGATCAAGGTGTTATCAGATTAGAAGTGGAACCAGGTGGACTGCTGACAAACATGGAGCAGGTGCAATGCTGAGGAAGCAGAGCTGAGAATTTTTGGAAGAAGATTAATTAGAAAACTCAGTCCAGCATCTCACATAAACAACAAACAACTCTGATTGAAAGAAATGTTTTACTACGTTCATTATGAAACTCTAGTATGTCTAATTTATACGTATATTCATTCCGCTCCGTCATCTTCCGCTCATCCGGGGCTGGGTGGGGGGGCAACAGCCTCAAACGGAAGCGCAGGCTTCTCTCACCCCTGCTGCATCCTCCAGCTCACCCGGTAAGATCCCAAGTCATTCCCCATCCATGTCTCTCCAGTGGGTCCGGGGTCTGCCCCTTGGTCTCCCCCCGCTGGGACATGCCCGAAACACCTCACCCGCAAGGCGCTAAGGGGGCATCCTGTTCAGATGCCCAAACCACCCCATCTGGCTCCTCTCGGCCTGGAGGAGGAGCGGCTCGATACCGAGCTCCTTCCGGATGGCACAGCTCCTCACCCAATCTCTGAGTGAAAGCCCAGCCACCCTGCGGAGGAAGCTCATTTAGGCCGCTTGTATCCGCAATCTCATTCTTTCGGTCACCATAGATAAGGGTTGGAAAGTAGATCGACTTGTAAATCCAGAGCTTTGCAATCGGCTTTGTAAATTGATATTGTTATAAATCAAAAGATCCTGATATAAGTCATGATATAAATGTTTCTATTTCTTTAAGAAAAAAAAATACTTATATACAGTATATACTGTATGAGGTACAGCATATCTGGACTTTATTCTTGCTGGCTAAACAGTGGTAAGTTTTTTCAACAACACATGGTTGGTATTGTGAATATTGTGCTTTTGTGGGATAATAATTGTTACTTAATTGCATCTATATATGAACATGAGACCTTTTCATTGATCAGAAATATTTTATACGCCCCAAAAAATTTATGTCGTCCATTGCGAATCACCCTTCTCTCATTCCCCACTTAGTGCTGCCCCCTGAGCGTGTGCACGAAACAGTGTAAACTTTATCAGAGGCTGCAAAAACCAGCATGTGCACTGCTGCTCCAAAATCGCTTCCCTCACATATTTCTTGGGTTATAAAGTAGGTCTGGTAGAGAACAAAAGCCAAGCCCAAGAACAACCTGAATTCAAATAGTATCCAAATACTGGATGGGAAAGCTCAGGAATTTCTCAAACATCCACAAATAAAATAGAAAATCATGTCGGGTAACTTTTTGATGTATGCATTATGTAAAAAAAACATCTATAATATTCTCAGTTTGAAGAGAATGTAAAACTTGGTTGGAAATGGACGGGAAGGGTCTTTATATATACAGTATATTCTTTTAAATTTAACCATTTCATCATTAAATTAACCGGAAATTCTTATAAAAGTCTAACAGCTCATAAATAATGTAAAACCTATTGTATTCCTCCTCTGAACAGTAATGATGAATATGATCATATTGATCTAACAACTGTAATTACTATCATCGTTTTAATTTCATACCAGTTTTGCCAGTAAAATATCTCCTCTGACATCCAAAATGACACAATGCTCTGATTCCCACAAAAAAACAAACTTATGCAACATATCTATGACACACAACTCTCTACAGGATTATAAATACAAGGGAACTTGTGCCTGTGATCAACACAGCAAAGTGGGTAACTTCAGCTCATACTTCCACTGGGCTTTCACATACATGTATCTATAAGAAGAGTCCCAGAGTGGGTTAGAGCGCCCCTTCTGACAGGCCAAAAAGGCAATGTTTTGTCCCCATTTGCCTTCTTCTTCATTGCGTCTGCAGGCTTCACTACAAAGCAACACATCTCAAAATTCATAAATAAGTCAGCTGGAGATGGAGAGGAGAAAACTGGAATTGCAGTCAGAGGCGACGGGAGGAGCGTCGTTCACACATAATAATCTACAATAAAATTACAGTCACAGGCCGTGTGCAGGAAATAGAAACTGAATGATATTTGTGTCATCGGGTCCAAGCAAATCTTTTAAGTGCCATTAGGTTGAATTATTACTCCATACTCATTAGATTAAATCTGTTATTGTATTACATTCAATTTAGTTAGATGGTACTTTCATCTAAAGTGACTGAGGGATGGTAATTACACTCAAAGGGGAAACAGGACGCACTTTATCACATATTTTCTATGGGGTCGAAGTAGGAATTGAATTTGCGACACTTGAATGAACTCATCTATTTGAAAATGACTGCGTACTCAACAAAGTAGACGAGATCAAAACAAAGACTCGCTAAATTGAGGGGTTGAATCTATTTTTAAGGATTGACATGTAGATTTAATTCAACTTTAAAAGTTGAAAATTAAAAGTTTTTCAAATTAAAGTCGCTAAGTTTTTTTCTTAAATGATCAACTTTAATAGTTTAATTTGGAAAAGACTCCTTTTAAAATGACATTAGTTCCAACAAATGTCTCGAGTGTTAATCAAAAACGGGTAGAGCTGGTTGTTTGTCAAGCAAATGATGAGAGAATTTCCAACTCATCTGGATCTAATAAGGATTAGATAATCACACAGAGAGCAAATGTCAACCTGGACCCACAAAATGTGAGCGAGAAGGTTCATGGTATTTCAATCGGGAGCAAGATGAAAAAAAAACAGCTATTTTTTGTGGTCAAGAGGTTCCATCAAATTTAAACCTTAAAGCTTTGCAACAAACTCACTTCGGCAACTTAGAGTTGCAGTATCAACCGATCTGATTCAATAAACAGAGAGAGAATAAAAGAAAAAAGAACATCTGACCTTTTTGTAGAAGTCGTCTTTTTAATATCGCCTGGAGAAAAAGCATTTTCCTCCCCTCACGCTCCACACTAGTTGGGTAGATCTCTCCTCTTGGAAGAGCAGAGGAGGATAAGGGAGAACTTCTGACTGCACGCCTTTTTCTCTCTCTTCCCTCTCTCTCTTTCTACTCTCAACCCTGCTCTTCTTCAGTTCACTCTTTCCAAAGGACACCCTCTGAGTTGACTCAGATGGACTCTGTGTGTGTATTTGCGTATAGGTTTGTGTGTGTTTCTTCTGCTTTGAAGAGAACCGGAATAAAAAGCCGTCACATAATCAACTTTAATCAGCTCTGCTCTCATTCAGACTGTGTTCTGATTGGTCTTATCCATGTTTTCACACGTTCTCCTCCTCACTTTCTTTATGAGTTAATTTAATTAGAGCCTCCCAACGCTATTCCCCTCTTCTACTCTCACTTTCTTTCTTGATTATGCAAAAAAATTGTAGCTCAAAGCCTTCGGGACTTCTGATGACCCAGATATTTTCTGCTTCTGTCTGCTTGGTTTGCATGTGCAGCAGGTTTGTTTTTGAGGATGTTAGAATCTTGATTTTTGTCAATCACATGGTAATCAGAAAGTGTGGAATGTTGTCTTAAAAGATAGAAATCACAAATCTTCTCATCTGGATCTAATTTAAACTGCAAAGAAAATTCTTGATGGGGGTGACATGAAAAGAAAAAACAAGCGGAATAAAATGATTCATGTTTTTCAACTTCTGCTCTTAAGGCAGATAATTGATTTTATTTTTTGTGCAGCATTAAAAAGCAAATCAAACAAACTGGTTCTGAAAGTTAAAAACATAAAACATGCATAAATAAATCTTAATAAAATCAAATGCAAGAAAATGGCAATTTTTAGTACATCAGAAATGTGTAAGTAAAATCCCTCAACATTAAAAACATTGCTTCCCAAATTAATAATAAAAACTCTGCATTTTTCCGCACTTTAGAGCATCATTAAATGTTCAAATGATGCAGAGAAAATTAAGAGTTTAATGAGGTAGCTCATCATTAATATGATAAAACAACATGTAAAATGTTAAATTTAGATGCACTTATTAAATTTTACATTTTGAAAAGTTTGTTTGAATCTATTATTGAAACAACTGGTTTCTAAGTAATGTTATGGACGCCATTGGGTTTGGAGGCATCTAGGAAGGTCCAGAGTGTAACAAATGTTTGCTCACTTATATTAGTTATTCAATCACCTTCATGAAGTGCTTATCCCTAATTTGGTTACAAGAGAAGTCAGAGAATCTACCCCTAACAGGTGGCCAGTCTGTGCCGATCCATATTAGTTATTGTTTCAGAACAAAAGCATAAGTTAGATTAAGTCATGCTTGTTCCAAGACGACTTGTTTAGTTCACTAAGTGCAAATTAGCAAAGCAACCATAAAACTAGAAAAATGCATTGTACGTACATTATTTAAACCTTCTTTTCAGCATCATTACAGTAGTAGCAATCAGTCACCTGACAAAAGACAATGTTTCCCTTGTCAGGGAAGATGAGACAGGTGAGAAAATGGAAACATTTTTTTTTCTATTTACAGGAAACATGCAGGAATACCTATTTTTTAATGAATTGTCATTCTTTACTTTACAGAAAAAAAAAAAAATCTGCCTCCGCATCGGCTGATTGCTCCTTCTGATTCATACCATGACTCATTCAGTGACTGGCTAGCTGGCTGGATTAGTTCAGGTCTCCAAAGTAAAAACTCTGCTACTAGCAAAACTATACAGAGATATCACCTCACTCGTGGGTCAAAAGCTTATCATAAAAAAAAAAAAAATACTACCAAAGGTATGGGAGCCACGAATGAAACATTGAAAAGAACTGCTGTTGGAAACGTTTTCTGAGCGGCAACGCTCAAGAAAGATATCCAAGAAAGATATGATTCAATATGTCTGACACAACTTCTAATAGGCTGCACGGTGGCACAGCAAGTAGGTCAGGGTTCAAATCCCGGGTGGGGACAAGGCTTGGAACGCTGACGTTTCTGTGTTGGGCCTGCATGTTCTCCCCATGCATGCGTTGGTTTCCTCCCACCATCAAAATACATGCATGTTAGATAAATTGTCCACAACAAAATTGTCCCTAGGAATGAGTGTGTTTGTGGATGGTAGTGTGTTTGTGGTCCTGCGAAAGACTGGCGACCTATTCGGGGTGTACCCTGCCTCTCGCCTTGAATAAGCTGGGATAGGCTCCAGCACACTCTGCAATCCCTTCAGGGAATAGGCGGTTAGAAGATGAACAAACAACTTATCATGACCCAGTTTGAGTCTGATCCCAGACACAAATATTCAACATTGAAAAACATGTTTTCTTAGACTCAGATTGATTTGTTGTAAAAGTAAAAAAAAAATTGATAAAAATCTCGTTTTAGCATTTCTATCTTCACACCTTTGCTGCTCAGAAGGTGAAGCTAAGCAAGATTTGACTTACTAGAATAAGACACAATGCTGGAGTATTTATTACTATTTTAGTGTCATCATATCCCAAAATATTCTAAATCCATTTAAAACCTCAACAATTAAATGACAATATTTTTACAAAGTAAGGGCCTTGAAAAGAGATGTAAAAAGTAACAGAAAAAAAAAAATCTAGCCTTTTGTGTGTGTAAAAGAAATAGTCATTAGTGTTGTCCCTGTGGCACAGGATGCCTGCACTAAAAAAATAGACACACATCAATCATGGTGAAAATATGTAAATTTATCGCGCATAGCACATTGGGTATCTTGGCACCGAAGGCACTTTATAAATAAGTATGATTTAATTTGATTTGATGGCTGATGAAAACGTCTCCCTGCCATGGCAGCTTTGTTTAATCATGCTAACATCTTAAAGGAGAAACACAAGAAGGTGGAATCAAACTAGTATTTAAGTCTCTTCATTAAGAACCTGCAAACAAAAAAAAAAAAAAAAAAACTTTGCAGGTGATTTAAGTGTGAAAATATCCCTTTAGAGTTGTGTTTCTTTTTTTCTTTTTTTTCTTATTTGGTTTATCCGGTGACACAACATCCACTGTGCACAACTTTCTGACACACAACAAGCAACATGATGCAACACTGTTGCACCAAACATGACCGAGTTTGACTCCGTTTATTCATAGCTCAGTGTTTCTTTAGATGTGTCTGGAGCTTGGAAATAAGAAATGTTTAAGTTTCAGGGTGAGAAAAGTAAAAATAACTAGATAAATACTATAGCCCGTAAAAACGACAACAAAAATAATAAAAAACCATTTGTGCTGAACCATGTCTGCACCACAAATATGTAGATCGACAGCTTCCCTGATGGACGGGTGTACATTTCCCATCAGAAGTTCCTGTGCTCGATGTGGAACTGTTGACAGCTTCACAGCTGACATGAGATGACATGAAACGGTTTTCTTCCTGAAACAGGAACTTCTCCGTGACAGTTCAGCGCCATGGTGCCTCACAATTTGGCTTGTTTACTACAAGTTTAGTGTTGGTGTTCCCAAGGTGGGTTCGGTGGGAGATGCTTATTGTCTGCTGTAGCCTGTTTTATATTTTCATTTCCCCGTAAGCTGCCTTGCATGACTGCAGTGTCACAGAGGGAAATGGCTGATTTCCTGCTAGATGCTTTTTTGCAGGACAAAAATTGTCGTAGTTAGCTTGTTACATCACATACATATTATAGGTTTACATCCATTTTCTACTACACGGGACTAAAATGGGTTTTCAAAAAACAAAAAGTGTTCACCTTCCAGAACACTAAATTGAAGCCTTCCTTCAATTCTTTTTCCAGATTCAGTGTCTTTTATCTATCCACCCATCTATCAATCCATGTATATGTGAAAATCCTTATAGAAACACATGTTATATATCACTGGATAGAGCAGTAGGTATTTATTGCTATTTAATTGAATGCTCTCTTTAAATATGTATGACCATAGGGCAGTGGGTATAGGAGTCATTCTGATGCCAGAGGGATGCTGGTTTTACTGCTCACTTGCAGTCAGCTAATGCCAAATTGTCTATGAGCAAGACATTGACCAGTAACTGTTTTATCATCATATGCTTTTATATTATATAAAAACCCGTTTTATATAGATAAGTTCTTTCTGAGTTGGACGGGATTTTAATAAAGCAACTGTCCTTAGATGCATGCATCCAGTGTCTCATAACAGTTGACCTGCTTTTCAGGGTTCAGAAGAGGTTTTTTTTTATCTTTTTTAGCCAGCATAATAGAGTTTGCCTTATATTTTGATGTCAACTCCATCACCCACTGAGGAAAAGTACCTCCATTTGATCCTTGCATCTTTAGGACCAAAACCAGATTTCTTTGAATGTTTTGATTTATTTGTTCGTTATTTCTTGCTTTTTTTTTTTTTTTTTAAACCAGTAAGACAAATTTTCATCTTGGGTTGGCATGGTGATAATCGCTGATATAAACCAGGTGTTTGATAGAAAGGGCTGAATTTATCTTCATAAACCACTAAATCTGCCTTCCAGTCTGAGCCCAGGTGTGTCTAACTGAATAAAAGCTGCCAGTGGAGGCAGTAGCCAACAGCAGCTGAGAGTTAATCACACACATGGAAATGGAGAGAAGCAAGCAGGACTAACCTATACTGACAAGTTCCAGCTACGGGCATTTTTCTGCGCAGCCACTCAATTGGTCTGGAGTTCATTTTGTTAGACAGTCAGGTGCAACCAGGAAAATTTGAATGGTCAGGTGAAGTTCAACCTGCCAGAAAATTAAGGATGAATCACAGCGCCTGCAGGATAAAACATTTTTTACAGATTTGACCAAGAAGTAAAACAAAAATAGGGTTTTTTTTTTTTTTGTGTGTGTGTGTTCAGTGTATTTCTTATGTTTTAGACAAGAGGTGCCCAACCTTTTTATCTCAAGAGCTACTTTTCAAGAATCAAACCACCCAACCGTTAGACATCATATCATAGACATCCCCAACCGCAAACACAGATAAGTTCCCTCAGTTCTCTCAAACACACACACAGACAAGTTCCTTTCTCTCACATTGACATATTCCTCTCTCTCGCTCTTTCTCTCTCTCTCTCTCTCTCTCTCTCTCTCTCTCTCTTTCTCTCCCTAACACACACAGATTTTCTGCGCACAGGCAGCACTTTGGGAAAGGGAGGGGAGGCACCAAGCGCTGTTTATTGATTACAGGCTTATCAACTTGTTTTCATGTCACAGTCTCCAAAAAAGCCACGAGCTTGACACCTTATGAAAAAAAGGCGCAAATTTTAGCAACTCTAGCGACATTCACTAAATATAGCATCAAAGTTGCTGAGTTAACAATACTGACTTCATTTCATTTTTTTTTTGCTACACACCTGGTGGTTGACTTGGAATCGACTGTTTGAGCACCCCTGGGTTAGACTAACAGAATATACAAAGTAGTATCACAATGATACAACGACAAAATAAACAGTTGGCATGTTGTGCCCATGTTTTTGCAAGAGTCATTCTATGTAGACGTGTACAAAAATGAGTAATCATGTTGATGTCTTATTTGCCAAACGTGATCTTTTCCTCACAGCCGTAACAGGTCAGATGTTTGTCATACTAGGTCATTTATATGTCCTGCTCAGTTAAACAGACACTAAATAGTCATCGGAAAGAAAAAATGTTCGAATGGCTGGTTGATATTGTCTGTATATATGTATATTTATTTTTAAGAATTATTTGGACTCAACATGTGTTTTTAAAATTTCTTCAAAGGTTTTTTTTCTCAGGTCCAGCCTCATTAATTTTTTTTTTGACATTTCATGTGTATTATTTATGATCTGAAAAATTTTGTTAAAAGAAAAAAACAAAATAAAAATCTTTTCAGCTGCTATCCCGTAAGAGGCAGGCTATACACTCCTTCCCCACACGATGTTCCAAAAACATTTTAATAAGCTATTACGCAAACAAATCTAGCCAATCATTCTCTGAGTTTTTGTTTTTCTCTACTATACCTGTTCTGCTTTGCATTCTCAATAAAGTGTGTGTGTGTATAACTTCTTTTCATCCCTGTTGCTCAGCTAGTGCAGGCCCACAAAAACTATACACCCCACACACCATCAAAAATTAATTCTCCTCCTCAGACTGCTTTGGTTAAAGTTTGTTTTTTTTTCATTTGATTTTGTTCATTTAAGCATTGACCTTAACAAATATCTTAAACTTATCCATTTTAATTATTGTATAAAACTGCTTTAAATTAAATCAACTTAACTAATTACCGAGCCTGGGTAAAGCTTTCTACTTTCAGCACTTGCACACGCTATTGGTATGATAAACGCTTCTTTTCAGAGTGAGCAGACCCCCTGCTGTCTCTTCAGAAAACTTCTAAAAGATTAGAGTCTGAAGCAATCGCACTTCAGAAAATTTAGTTTGCACTGAATTTAGTTTAGTTTCGGCTTCTTACCTCCTGCTGCGTGCATCTTTCATCTTTAGTTGGACTGAAGACGAAAGAAAAAAAAACTTAAATGTATCTAATTTGAACATGTACTTTTATTTGCAGTAAAAAAAAAAAAATACAGTGACTAGTATATCTTTGTCACACCTTAAGTTTTTATTCCTACTGTCTACAACTTCAAACGAATATTGAAGTTGTTGCTAATTTTAACATAAAATTAAGACAATCTTTCCCATTGCAGCCAAATTTTGACGCTATGAAGACGACATATAAGATTTAAATAAATGTACTTCTGCTCTGAGTTTAAACAAAGCTTGTTAAATCCTCTTTCACTTAAGCAGAAAAGACAAAGTGGTTATCCACTTGAATCCATTTGACAATTGACAGTCATTTTACAAGAAAAAAGGAAGTAGTAATTGAGTATAAGCCTGTAGCAATTTTTTTTTTAAATTTCCTGCAATAACCCTACATTTGCCCACACTAGGAAACAGACAGTAATGCAAGCTGGAGATGTTCTGACACAGTTAATGAGGGTCCAGTAGACCTCCACTTTAGCACACAAGACATAATCACTTCCAAGAGAGTTCTGCTGCAGATAATTAGGATCATGACTATGCACCGAGAGTGGTGCCACAGCTAGTGAAGCATGCTGGGTAAAACACACCAAGTTCACAATTTTAACTTACGCAACTTTTCAAACTAAAATCAAGACAAATGAGAACCACAACATGAGAAAATTTGTCTCTTTTAACATTCTTAAGCAGTAGTTAATACTGAAGTTTGATAATGACCACAGACAACACACTCTGGTTTGTCTGAAAGTTACAGTTTTAGAGTTTTTTGGGAACAAAAATCAGCTCTAAGCTATTTCTAGGCAAAATTTTCCATTTTCTTTCCAATTTAAATTTATACTCATACGACTAGGACGATACAAATCATGTTAAAAGTACTTGAGTAATTAATCTGTAAATCAGTGAATCTAAATGAGTATTTTATCACAATGTCTAAAAGTTAAACTCCTAACACAGTTTTTTTTTTTTTTTTTTTTTAACAAACTTTTAAACAACTGAAATCCCTCTATTCTGCTTGGACAGGCTCTGGCACCAAGCGTCTTAGACAAACAATTTGTTTCCCTATTTTTCACTTTCTTTTCTCTATTAAAAAAAAAATCCCACTCTTTAATTGTTTTCAGTTTGCCTTCTTTTCTTGTTCATGTTCTTTTTTATTCATTCTTTTATATCCTTTTATATACTCATATGACTGTGCATCCATCCATGCATCCATTGATACATCCATGCATGCATCCATCCATCCCTTTATCCATTCAAATATATTATCTTATTTGTATATCAATTTGTATTTTCATTCATCCAACTTTTTTTCACAATGACAGCACTGCTGAAACAAATTTTCCATGTGCGGATCAAGAAAGTACTGATTCTGATAAACGCAATCATTCATCTGCTAATCAATACATCAAGGCAATCATTTTTCAATCTTTCATCTATACTGATACGTGATCATCAATTCATTCATCAAAGCATTCAACAATCTGTTCTATTAACTTTTTTTATCCACACAATTATTTTTTCATCCATTCATCCATCTATTCATTGCTCATTATTAACTCCATCTACCTAAAAATGTTCTTTTCCCTATTTATATCTCACCTTCCTTTTTTCTAATGAGCAAAATGTGTTTTTCTGCTCCAGATATGTCATAAATCTACAATGACACAATCAAAAATTCATCACAAACACACGCAGCAGGCGGCGCCTCAACCCGGCAGTGAGGCTACCGAGGATATTCGGATAGTTTGGCTTCAAAGCAAAAACAAAAAATGAAAACACAAGCATTTCTCCATCTCTGATATTTTTATGCGTGCAGAATTTAAAATGCTTAGCAGCAACATTTGTAATTGTTGCACTCACAGTCTTATGATAAACATGTTAAAGGAGAGAAAAACAAAAGAATAACTGAAAATAAATTAAATGGAGCACTTCGGAGTGAGGGAATTAAAACTGTATTTTTTCTCAGCAAGAAGCCAGTCCTTTGTAAAAAAAAAAAAAAAAAAATCCCCCAGCTTTTTACAAGCAGGTCGTATTATAAGTTTTTTAAAAAGTTTTCATCTTGTCCATAATGCATCTGTGGGATTGCAAACATTAAACAACTAAAGAGGACCCATTTATAATTGTATTAGCTTTGGAACAACAGGTCAAAGTTAGATTTAGAATCAAAGATAAATTTGTTTGACTAACTTAGGACATTGTAAATGTTGTGACTCTATCCTAGGGATGGGCAAACTTTTTGATTCACGTACCACATTGAGTTCTAACATTTGACAGAGGAGCCAGAACAGGAGGGCATGCTTAGGTAACCTCACCTCATTGGAGAAAAAATACATATCTTGGGATATGGGGAAAGCATGTCCTTTAATCTGCTAGGTTTCAAAATCCTACAGCTTGTTTACGTGTGTGTATTGGCCCCAATGGCTTATCTGCACGCACTGTTTATTTTGACAATGTGCGCATCACGAATACACACACTAGACATCAGAATTGCATGGCAAAGAAACATTAATTTTTTCGGCGGCTGGATTTAAACTTCTAACGGGCCGGATGTGGGACGCGGGCCGTAGTTTGCCCATGCCTGCAAAATACAAGATTCTATTAGTTTGGAGGTAGAGCATTTACCCATCATCTCTATTAATGTTGCCATTTTTAAACATTTAGCATTTTATGCCTATAATTACACTAATTAATGCCCATAAGTGTTATTTACCAATTGTCCTAGATGGCTAGTTCCTGGTAGGTATCCCGCTGATTTCTTGATCAGTCTTTAATGTGCTCCTGCCTCGATCTGTGGGCCTCATCTCAACCTCCTCTTGTTTGCATCCCTTGATTTTCATTAGTTTGAAGCCAATCTGCTACAGGCACCATTTAGATTGGTTATCACTTGTGTTGATTGTATTAAGCCTAATCGTGTGTTTTTATGCATTTAACCGAGTGTGAAGCTCTTTGGGACCATTCTGTTGTGATACCGGACTGTGGAAATAAAATTTAGTTGAAATTGAGTTCTTCCGATTTAAGGATTCAACACAGCAATTATTTTTATAAACAGGGCTGACAAAGGTCAGCGTGACTCCACATTTGTGCCTTTCTCTTGTTTTTATTTTTTTGTGTAGTGCATAGGATGTAAAATTCAACCCGCTGATGTGCTAGGTCCTCTCTTCTTGCACAACATGTGGTCGGCTGTTGGACATCCTGCTTGAGTGAGTTTAAGGACCTAGATCTTCTTCTCTCATGCTGAAAATGTGAAGACACACAACGGGTGGTTCTGTTTATCCGATCTAAAGTTTAGTGTAGAACAACTGGAAACAACCTCTGAAACAGTTTATATGACCCAGAGAAACTCACTGGAAGCTTTTACTACCATTCAAAACTACACAGCCATAATTTAGTTTTCTGTAGTCAGGGATTAAGGTACAAATGATAACAAAATAACAATAAAAAAAAGATTGCCAAAGTTATTTCAGATTGAGAATGCGGATAGAACATGTAAAATCCTCACAGAGATCAGTGATCAAATCCTCACCACAACTCTTCTCATCAACCTTATGGTTTTGCTGCTGTCAAATGAACACACCACCAAATAGCTCTCTATGTAATGTACCCTCATTTAACACTCTGTGTTTTTACTTTATAAAATAGTGAGCATGTGTTTTATTTTATTAAGAAACTGAACATGTTTACCCTACAACATTTTTCATTTAGTATGGTGTGAAAAGCTGAAAAGATACTCAACTCAAGGAGATATTCCACTTTTTATATCTTGTTGGTAGATCCAAAGATACTGAACGCATATGTACGAATATCCAACTTTTCACACTTTTTGGTCTTTGCTCGTGACACCCTGAACCACAAGGCATGCTGATCAATCAAACTTCTTCTAGTATATTTGATGTTTCTATCAACTCTGCAGCCTAGCGATGTAATTACATCTGTGAACTCTGCACAGCTAGCGTTTACATTTCTTCTAATCACTGCTGGATCCGTGCCTCTGGGATGAGTCACGGGCTCAAAAGTAAGGCATGGAGATAAAAAGGGATTACACAAGGACTTGTGGCCTTAGCTGCAACATGCAACAGCTAGTATCAGTTTGTTCTTCCTTATGGTCATGTCAAGGTTAGTTTTAAGCTAAATTCTTTTGATTGTTAACACCTCATTTAATCTAACACAGTATATTATGTGATGATACCTCATGTGATGCATCCTACTGGCAGATCCGAACCCAGCATGGCATCAGAAGTAAGAGCCGGCTCAATGATGTATGGATTTTGCTTCTCTGTAGTTGAAAGTGATAAAAGTAATTTAAAGAAAAATAGAAACTTACTGAAAGAACATAAACAAAACGGACCAAAAAAACTCCATAATGTGTTTGAATAAGAAGATCACCCCATGTGGTAGACTGACAGTTTCATTATCAGAAGTGGGGAAAACCAAAAGGCCCCTTAACCTCTTGTGTGATGTGAAGCTGACATACATCAGTAGAGGGCACTGATGGCATAGAAAGTATAACAAAGCATAATGGGAATCAGACATGGCCATATGAGGCATAAATTAAAGAATAAAAAGAAAGTCAAAGACCTAGAAAACTTAAAAGAAAAGAAAACCCAGAAATAAACCAATATGTGGTGGGAAACAAAGAGAAATGGGATCAAGATAAGGGGAAATGGGAGTTTGATGGATGCTGAACTGAGAAGAGTCAAAAAAGGAGAAAAAAAAGAAAAATGAAAACAGTGGGAAAAACACAAGAGACAGGCCATGTGTGATTGTTATAGGAGTAGCTGTGAGAGTTGGTGAAGCAGAGCGTCTATGAAATAATTCCTAGTATGTAAAACAGTCTTTAGAAACACAGCATCCGACTTTTAACCCATCAGGAAGGAATCAAGAATAATGTTTGATGTTCATTTCAAATCAAGGCTAATAAGCAACGTGCACAAGAGGGGGGGATACTCAAAAGATCATTATAAGTTGTATTATGATTTAAAAAAAAAAGTTATGCATAGTATATACAGATTAACAACAAATATTATTGGCATGTCGACTCCCGTAGAGGCTTAATTCCGTTCTGTTTGTACAGGCCAGGTTGTGGGGGCAAAACCCAGGCTTCTCTCACCCCGGCTGATTCATCCAGCTCACCCAAGAGGATCCCGAGGTGTTCCCCTATCCAGCTGTGAGACAAGAACTCTCCCGAGTTCCGCTTCTTGGTCTCCTCCTGGCAGGATGTGCCCGAAACAACTCACTAGCGAGGCATTTGGGAGGCATCTTAACCAGATGCCGAACGACCCAATCTGGCTTCTTTCAACCTGGAGAAGCAATGGCTCTACTCTGACTGAATCTGTTTTAGCTAAATATTTATCTTCTAGAAGGATCTTTTAATGAAATACCAAATTTCCAAGTGACAAAATCCAGATGTTCTGATCTCCAGCCTGGAGACACAGTCCATCTTCAACTGGAATAGAACCAGGACACCTTTAGATCTCTATTTGTCAAATTTCTGATTTAATTCTTCCTTGGTTTAAAACAAATTTTATGAATCCTAAACTTCACTCCTAATAATCTTATAGTTTTAAGAGTCCTGTTTTTCATTTCCTCTCTTGCTTGAATGTCTTTTCACTCTAACAAAGACACTCCTCGGGTCAGATGTTTAAGTTTCTTTTTTCCTCGGGGCAAAAAATAATTAACATCAAATTCAAAATTGCCAAAAACGATTCCGGTATCTTTTGCTAAAGAGTTTAATCAACTCTTTCAGCAGGCATCTCAGTTTCCTGTTTTATGGCAAATAGTAATATTACAAGTTCATTTAAAATAGAAATAAAATAAACAAAAAGTCGCACAGGATCTCTATTGTTTTTGTTTCTCTGCCTTTATGAAGTCAAATAATAGTGACTGTTTAATTATGTAAGAAAACAGCCAGAAGTAAAACTGCTTAATCCATTTGCTTCTCAAATCACAGCTGTCTAAAACAATATTTATTTCACCTCTGGCAAACAGCTAGAAACAAGCTCATACATAGGGAATGATGATCAAACAAGAAAACACAAGCATCTTATTACCGTTATTCCAATATTGTTCCATGTTCTTTGTTTATTAATATCCCCATTAGCTCCTAAATTTTTTCCATTGCGATTAATCCTGGGGTCTTTTCAAAATTTATGTTCATTACATTTACTTGGTGCACGCTCACACACACTCATGCACACACATTATGAAAGCTCAAATCAGAAATCAAACAGTATTTTACATTTGAGTTGATGTTCCCCTTACTGCAACTGAATTCCCAAATTTACCATTTTGTCAAATAGATGTATTATTAAGTGTTCCACCGTCTTTATAATATTTTTATTTAATACTAATTTGGAAAGGGGCTGCGCGGTGATACAGTGGTGCAGTGGTTAGTACAGTGGCCCCACAGCAAGAAGGTCAGATTTCCAGCTCAACTCTAAAAAAACAAGTTCGGGATTTTTTTTTGTCTCAATAAAGGGAACTAATAAAGTTCAATATTCATTAGCCTATGAGTTAATGATAAAGAATAAATGGCCTGTCTAACACCACAAAACAAAAGAAATTAATTAGAAGGTGGTAATATTAAACATTTCTGCAGCCTTGTGAATATGCTCAGGTTTTGTTTCTTGGGATGCCAGTTGATAAGCCCATCTCTCACAAGTTAGATTCTATGGTTCGGACCGTTCACTGTAACTTTTGTCTCTAACTTAACATAACCAAAAATATTATTTGGGTATCAAAGGTTGTGAATACCAAACACTGTATTATTCTCAGTAGAACCAACTTTCTAATAGAAGCACACCCCTGTTTTTTTCTGAAACTGAAATACAGCAAAGCTTAGTCCAACAAAAATAAGTCTTTCATATTCAACTTTAGCTCAAGTCTGACATGTGCTTGTCCTTTTAAAAAAAAAGCTAAATACAGCTCTAAATAGCGCTACTGCTTATGTGCAGCTTGTGCTGTTACCGGTACGGTACTGCTACTTTTTTATAGACTCCATCAGTGCGCCCGCGCATGCGCGATCATTGAGAATAATACGGTAGTCTATACCACCTACTTGGCAGGCAAGATTCCGGGCACACATAGTACAGATCACCGTCCCAAGGTCATACAGACAGACAAAATGTTCTCTCCAATGGGCAATTTATACTGACCAGTCTGCCCGATGTGCTCACCTCTAAATCACACCTGGTAACCAGCTGGGATAGACTCTGGCACACCACAACTCAGGAATGAATATAGCAGTTTGGAAAATGAAACAAAATAAATAATAAAGTTTAATTGAAGAGTTCTCTTTAAAAAAAATGCTGCTCACAAACTGACTGTTTCTAAAAAAAAAAGAGCCAAACTTTCAGATGTCTCAAAGGACTGACCCAAGACTTTATTCACTTCTTTCTCTACGCTGTGTTTGATCCCAGCTGAGCGACACTTCATGGTGTATTTATGGCTCATCATTCTTTAGGCAGAAAAAGCTCCAAAAGGACTCTGTAGCTACAGCCTGAAAAGAGCTTCTCTGCGGGAATCTGGATGTGTCCAAAACAGACACATTGTTTTTACTGTTTTTCATAAAGCCAAAAAAGAAAACACAGTAATGTAAAGTCACTTGTCTTGACTTAATTCTTCTGTTAAACCAGTGTTGTTCAAAGTCAGTCTAGCAGTGCTGCTGGACATTTTCGACATAACCTTGCTTCTACACACAGAAAAAAACCCTCAGAACAAACATATCCATTCCTTTTCTGAAGCCGGTACAGTTTAAAAAAAAAAAAAAAAAACTAAGCTCAAATACGGAATAGACATATTCCACATATACAGCACATGTGGCTAAATCTGAAGCCGTGTATTTATTACCATGGTGGTGCAGTGGTTAGCACAGTGGCCTCACAGCAAGAAGGTTGGGATTCGTGTCCTGGGTGGGGACGAAGCCTGAAACACTGGCCTTTCTGTGTGGGGTTTGCAGCCCAACATGCAAGTTGTGCTGATTAGCCTCTATGAAATTACCACTGGGAATTAGTGTGTGTGTGCCTCTTGCCGGGATGGGCTCCGGCACACCCTGTGATCCAGTCAGGGTTAAGCGGTTCAGAACACGAAACGAAACCCACATTTGAGGCATTCGATAATCCTATTGTGTGAACAATTCTCATAATTCTACACACAAACAGAAAAAGTATTTAGAACATAGAAGACTGAATGGGAAGTTCAAAGTAATAGCACACTAACACTCATACGGTTTTATTGATCACAACAAGTTTGTTTTCAACATTATAAAGTTAACGCTGGTTGTGAATGGAGTTTTGTTATAGAAATGACACAAGATATGCATTCTGTTGCACTCAGAAACATGTGAGGTGTCAGATTTACTCTCGAACAAATCTCTGTCCAGGCTTAACACAGATGGATGACACATATTCAGCAGGGACTCAACTAAGGATTCCTACTTTGCCAAACACTGATCCAATATGGCAGCTCTCACCTGAGGCTAACCATGTGGCCCAAACTAAGCTATGGAGAAAGTGAGGAAATTGAACAGAGCTTCTTTCGAAGCTGGCCGTGAGAAGCAATTCACACAGGAATCATGTAGCATGGCATTAGCAACCTCAGGGTATCCACACCACTTGGTTACAAAGTTGGGTTGGAAACTCAGGCTTAAATTGAGTTTTTAGAAAGTTTTTAGTGAAGAAAGTAACTCACGTGTACCTTCTCAGCAAGCCGCTTTGATTAGAAACCCCTCATGCAGGTTAATTGCACTCGTCTGTTTATAGCCACCTCTGGTGCTTTAGTCAAACAACCTAAGAAGACTATTCATGAGTAAAAACCAAAAAGAATTGAATATTTAACCCTAGTTAATCTAGTAGAAAGTCTGTCAATTTTTTGCGAGTATTTGTTTTGATGCTCAGATATAAGCTAGTGTTTGCCACATGCAACCAAACACATAGAGCATGACTATCACATTACTATATGTGTTGAACATGATAAATGTGACACACAATGAAACCATAAATAATATAAAATGTGCCTTTCATAGAGAAGAGCCTTCATTAATAATAGAAGCGGGGAACTGTTCAGTGTGTGTTGATGATATTATGTATAATGTAATAATCCTCTGCAGAAACTCCTGGTTTTGGAGTCTCGCTGAACGGAAGCAGTCACAGAAATAAGGAAAGCTTTGGCTGAGGATTTGAGGTGGTTGGTCTCCATAGTTTAGGGAGATTAAGCTTTGCTGGCTTTGTGTGGGTTTCAGAAAACTTTAAAAGCAGAAAAATATTAAAGAACGGAAGAATAACCTCCAATTCTCACCGTGCTGTGTTAATGGAGAAAATAAGGACCTACTTAATCTTTTCCCTTTTTATTCCGATGTCTGCATTCAAAAAAGTAAAATATTTTCTTAACTTATGCAGCTTCGAATGTGCTTTAGATTTTGGTTTCCAACAAGTAGAAGCCAGAGAAATTGTAGCTGATTAAAAGCGATTTATTGCAGCTTTCAAGTTCAGAGGCGCCTGCACTGGCTTGGCCAAGAATCAAGAGAAGAATCAAGAAAACCTTTATTTGTCCCACAATGGGGAAATTGCATGTATGCAGGATGGACAATGGTCTCAATCTAAAGGACATTCTCTAAGGGGAGCTCGCCATAGGAATGCAGCCAACTGGACAGCCTACCCTGCGGTATAGAGATGCCTGCAAGAGAGATCTGAAGTCGTGCAACATCAATACAACAGATCTCGAGTCAGTGACCTCTGACCGCTATTGGTGATGTGTAACTGTCAAAGTTGGTATCAAGCAGACTGAGGAGGGCAGAGAGATCCAGCACGAGGCCGCAAAGACCCTAAAGCAGCAAAAAAGTTTGTCTGCCATTGCTTCCCCATGACTCATACGGCCTTTCACATTTACAGAATGTATGGTAAGAGCTGCAGCTCCTGCATCGACAGCAACAGCAAACATTGCACAAATAGGTAAGTATCCAAGCGTAGAATCCATTGTCTCTAGAGACAGAAGAAAGTCAACAATATTGTGGCTTTTAAGTAACTCCCTATTTGACAAAAACTATCATATTTGACCAACTTCTCAAATAATCTCAAATTCTAATGCTTTTGTGAACAGGTGTTGCCACGGATGCTTTTGCCCGATAATTAGTGTGGCTGCTTTTGGACGCTACACCCTGTAAAGGGCTGAGGCAGAAAACACATTTGAATTGAGCATCACAACAAATGTTGACAAGTCTATGACAAACTGTAACAATACATTACTGTACCTTTATTGTTTAAATTTTAAAGAAACAATGCCATCTCCTACTCTTGACCCTAGGTCAATCTACGGGTACTGTGAGTGTAGAGAAACAGATTTCATATTTCTGTTTTTGCCCTAACTTACCCAAGAAAGCAAAGTCAATGCAGCCCATACTGCAGGAAAAAGAAATCCAAAAATACTTTATATTGTCAAATAATGATTCAGGAACCAAGAATATGTCATGCAATTGTTGCTGCGGGGCCCTCAGAGAAAAGCATCCTATGAGCATGGCAGCAGCTATCAGGCAAAAGGAGGACCCTCAGGTGGATGGTGAAGAAACTGCTGACTGTAAATATCACAGGTTGTGAAGGAGTCAGCAATGTGGAACTGGCCTCCGGTGATTTAATAGAGGCAAAATGGAAAGTGATAGATGACAGCGGAGAGAAGGAAAACAAATTTGTCCAAAATGTACATATTTCAGACCAATTTTCAAGTCCTAACACAGACATGCTGTTTAAACAGTGTTATGGACAATAGATGTATAAAACTACTGTGAACATAGCATTGTTTATTGAATTGAAGAATTGAAGATACTTTATTCATCCCCAAAGGGAAATTTGAGTGCTGTAGTGTTTCAATCATACAATGTCATACAACAACATAATTATTATTATTTTTTAATTTGTTGAGAGTGAAAGTTTAAAGGTTTGAAAATGAAAGGTTGAATATTTTGATGGAGGACAGCAGAAATGATTTTCTGTACTGTTCCTTTGAGCAGTGGGGTTGCAGGAGTCCGTTGCTGAAGCTGCTCTTCAGATGGTCCACAGAGTCATGGAGGAGGTGGGAGGGATTTAGTGTGATCGATGACAGTTATGCTTTCATTCTGTCCCTCACCACCTCATCCACGCAGGCGAGGGGTGAGCCAACCACACGGGGCCAGCTTTTTTTTATCAGTTTGTTGGCATCCTTTGTTTTTATACCAGCTCCCTAGGCAGCCACAGCAATGAACAGGACACTCTCCATGATGACATGGTAAAACATAGAGAGCATCTTTTTGCAGGCGTTAAAGGATTTTAACGTCTAAGGTTTAATTAAAAGTAGAGGTCCGCAGGTTCTGGATGAACCGTGTCATTCCAGTCAAAATTACACACAGTCCTCATGATTGTGTGGTTTGGGGGGCACAAAATGAGCATGATACTATGAAGCTCTCGAATGTCCAATTAATCAAAGGAGGGAAAACCTTAGACTTCTTGTTAAATAAAGCAAAATAAATGTCTAAAACCTAGCCCCTAAATATTAACCTTTGTGTTGGTGAAACATAGAGATGATCTTTTACAATGTGAAGGAAACAAGTCATCTGAAAGATCTGATAATACAATTAAGCGCAGTCATGAAAACGAGTTGAGTCTAAAACATGAAGGATGTGGTGTTCTCATCCTTTCAGCACAGCGACATAAAACCCACAAACCTAATTCCAGACCAACTTAATTAATACGGTGTAAAAATATAAATAACTAATAAAACACGAGATATCACAAAACTTGTCAATAAAAAGTAAATCCTGGCTGCTAATTAAAAGATGTGATCAGTGACTCACTCAACATGTGTACAGTTTAACAACCTCGGTCCTTCCCAGCCAAACAGACTGAAGCTCTCTGCAAAGTTTTAGAGATGTGTTGAAATCCTCCTAAATCCAGCTGACAGCAAGCATGCCGCCGGATGTTCTTTATCACACACGCACCTCTAATCTAATCTAACAGAAAAAGTCTCTGGCTTTTCAGAGTTTCTCTGCTACTCCTAGATGAGAAATGAAGCTCTGGCATGGTGGCATGGATGGTTTCACCAATAAGCCAACAGGGTCTAACAAAGACAAAAAAACCTGAAGATATAAAAACAAATGGTTAGAATAGGAATCTCTAACTTTTGCTCTCTTCAACTACTTTATTTCTCAGCATTTTGGTCTCAAAATATTCTAAAAGGGGAACGTACAGTAGTTTACGAAGAAACAGCGATCGAATGAAAAGTTTTACTACTTTCCGCCTTCTGAGTTATTTGAGAAAAACAGGCTCAAACAAACAAAATAATGGCTGCAAAGACAGAAGACAGAAATGACTTCAACAGTCAAACATCTCCACACCAGAAGAAACATCAAGTAACATTGCAAGTAAAATTACAAATAAGTACCATATTTTCCGCACTATGAGGCGCACTGCATTATAAGGCACACCTTCAATAAATGACATTTTTAAAAACTTTTCTTTATATAAGGCACACCGCATTATAAGGCGTTACAGTAAAGGCTGGGGTTACGTTATGCATTCACTAAATGGTGCTGCGCTAAAGGGAATGTAAAAAAAAAAAAAAACAGTCTGATAGGTCAGTCAAACTTTGTTAACAATTACAAATTATTATTATTTTCGTGGCACGGTTTATCTTCCATTGGAGATAAACTCTGTTTAGTCTGACTTACTTGGCGCAGTGCATCCTCTTGCTTCCTCCCCATTGATTCATTGATGTTAAACTCTCTCACTGTGGCTCTATTCCCGTGTTCCACTGCGTGACCGAACGCCTTGAGTTTAAACTCTGCGGTGTAACAGTGTCTCTTGGTAGGAGCCATTTCCGGGTCTTTACACAAACACACAAATGGAAATAGGTAGTTCGAGATTACACAGGCGGATGCAGTACTGATCGGCGCATATCGGTGCGCAATGCATGCTGGTTAGTTTTTGAAAGCAAAACCGATCTGCGCCGATCAGAACTGTGTCCGCCTGTGTCATCTCGAACACACCTATTGAGACGCTCTCTCATAATTTTCTCAGCATGCACCTCGCACTACTTCTTCAACGGGGGAAATGGAGTCGGCGGCTGCTTACCACAGTTGCGACATCTGTTGTAGCTCAATATTGATCCATATGCAAGGCGCTCCAGGTTAAAAGGTGCACCGTGGACTTTTGAGAAAATTTAAGGTTTTTAGGTGCGCCTTATAGTGCGGAAAATACGGTAAATCATTTTCTAATGAAACAGTGTGACTGGAGGAGATTCAAATGCCAGTTTTTTGCAGAGATCTTGTGGTGGACACCAGTAGCATGTCAGAACAGCGGCGATGGAGACTTTTTCTCCACCTTATTCCTAGGGAAAGTATCTGCCTCTCCAGTATGCCCTGCTTTTCTCAGACTGAGATCAGGCACTGGTTCATTAGGATGAGTGACAGGCTCAGAGGCGAGACAGTGACTGAAAGCTGAAAGCATTCTGCACCCTGGAGGCCTATCGCTTTAAAGAACAAGTAACTCATTAAAGACCAGGAGTCCCAACACTGCACATTTTATTGCCGGTGCACATGAGACTAGATGCGAGTCTTTTCTGCACTAAATCTGCGACACAACTAGCTTTTGTTTTCTTTTCTTGTTAAACTGAGACATAATTAGCAGAGAAGACAAGGCTGGAAAGTTGGAGCAACTTTTTGCCACCTCGAGCATCTCACCCTCGTGATTAACATCATGTTCACTCTTTTTCCATGTTTTTTATTTCCATGTTTACAGGCCCTCAGACAGAAGGGGATGACTGAAGATGTCACTTGTACAATCTGTTCATGTGTGGAGCCACAACATTTCCGTCTTATACCTCTCTCGGGTCAAGCCATTCTGTTTGGGACCCCGGGAACTCACTGGGAGTTAGAAGTGTCTCACAGCTGAATGAAAGAGAAATCTGGGACCAGATAAGAACCATAAAATGAAACATTAGATTGAATCAATAAGTGACATTAGACCCACCTCAAAGAAAACCAAAGACAGCCCTATAACCTGGACATGTGTGTAAATACCTAATGTGCACACATACACACCACTTTAGATCTTTCTAGAGACCCAAACATCACTTTGATGGCTCCTCTTTTCCACTTTCTCTGTCAGAATTCAATTTTATTGTAGAAAACTTTAGACTTGTACAAAAAATAGCTCAAACATCCAAGAGTTTGGTATGTTTATTGTGCAAATGGGATGCCTCACAGAGTTTGCTCCAACAAAACAGAAATACTTTAACGCTTTTAGAGAAAAATAGAATTCATTCTCAGAAAATTGGCATGTTTATTTAAGTGTTGCCATCTATATTTTGAACTAAAGGGGGACTTGAAGCAAACAGAATGTGGGAAAGTGAATGCAGATCAACTTTGAAACTATGTTCACACACCAACACTCACATACATAACTGATATGTTTGACCAGTATTCACTTATTAATTTACTTACTATTTACATAGGTTAAAAACAACTACTAATTGAGAAGAAATGACACATTTTAACTATTCACTGGAGAGTTTTAAAAATTTTATGTGTTGAAATTCTTGTATTTAAAATAAAAAAGACACATTGTTTTTTGTGAATGTTGTGCTGAGGCGAACCATGTGTCACTTGCAATTTTAGAAAAAAATCCTAAATTTTTTATAAAATATTAAATTTGACGTGAATCCAGTTTTGATTACTTCAAAATATTTGAAATGAATCTGTATGGATACAACTTTTCAGGGATAAATATCTAAAATAGCTCAAAGTCTCAGAGCTTTTGTTTCCTTTTCAGGTTCTCATGGAATAATCCCCAAATTAATTCTTGTTTGATTTTTCCAAACAAAATATTGAAAAGTTATCCTTTTTTGTTTCAATCTAAGAAAAAGATTAGATTGAAACAATCTGATCTTTGTTTAGATTGTGGGAACCAAAGTGGTTTGATTCCCACTGAGTTTGCATCTAGGTGTCTTTGGAGAAGACACCTAACCTCCTGTTCTCCAACCATTGGCCCCGTTGTGGCAGCCTGCTGGGGAGTAACGCAGCACATAAATTTCCCCAGTGAGAGATCAATAATGCATACATTATTTTTTTATTTCTATATCTGCAATGATTGCAGCCCGCAAGGATGAGTGAAATAGCAGACACCTCATTGTCTCACTTTAAGGTGTTTTGGCCAGTGGATCTGAGAGGCCAGTGTATAGAAGCTAGATTATTTACACAACCTCCCTTAGAACAAATTTTTACTAATTACAAGCACATCCACACCACTGGGCTGGTTTTACTTTACTGTAGTTTCCTCAAATGGAAAGTTTTAAAAAGTTAAAAAACATGGGAAAATTTACTTCTTCTAACATCAATCAAAATTTTTTATTGAATTTCTGCTTAACTATAACGAGGCATTGGAGCATAGCATATTTGGAAATGGAGAGATTTCCAAATGTCTTATTCATCAAAATTTCTTGTAGCTCTCTTGAAACAACACTTAGATGTTTTCTCTAAACCAGTTGATGAAATTTCTTCTACAAATCCGGGTTCCACCCATTAGGATTCTTGTAACTTTCTATTTTTGCTTGGAATGTCAAAGTTTTAAAAAATAAAAGAGTTCATAATCCCTGCTAGTGGCCAACAAACTGTTCTATGTTAGATAACATGTTCTTTTTGTAACATTTTAAAGAAATTGAAAGTCTTCACACAAGAATATATAATGCTATCCCTGAGTTATAAAGGAATGCAGGCAAAAACAGAAAAACAGGGGAAATCAAAAAGGAAAAAACAAAATGCTCCAGCAGCTACTATTACACACAATATGTGCAGAAAGACAGATTCAGCACCTGGGAGAGAGACTGTGGAGTTAAGTGATCAGCACCATGGACAGCTTCAAAGCAGAAACACAGGTTGCAAAGCTGTTAGTTGCTCTTTTTAGCACAAGTATTTTAATCCATTCAATAACAGTGCTAAAGACAAAGTTGACTGAACAGCCATCAAGAATTGATCCTCTTAATCCAGTCACACTTACAGAAGTAGTTTTCTGCTGCTTAGCATTTCAGAGGGTCAATGACAAGACACAAGCTAACAAAACCAGGAAGACTTGACTCACTTCTTTCTTTTTACCTCAAACAACCTCACTGTCTTCTCTTACTTATAAAAGACTAGGTTCTGGAAGCGAAGACAGAATACCACCAGAAAGTTTTGTTATGTCTATGCCCTCTTAGCAGCTTAGTTTGGTGGAAACAGATTCTGGTTGCTTGCATCCACAAAATGATTCTATCCAAAGGGAATGCAAAAAGATGTTCACCTCTTTTTGAGACTTCTCTATCTCTTCACAATAAAAGATATCCTCGGAACATCAGTCTGTCTGATCACCTTCTACTATTGCCTGTATACCCTCAAGTCTTGCATTCAGCTATTAAAAAAAACAAACAGTACAAAAGAAACAGTTCTAGTGGAAAATTATGCTTTAATAGTGTCTCTTCTGAGAATAGAAATGGACTAGATTATCACTTTTTGTCTCTTCTGTCAGACTTTTATCCAACACTTTGCAATTTGTTTATGGACTTAAAATAAACTGGAGAGCTGAGATAATTTCTTCCAGGTGTTATGCTTTCAAAAGTACTGATGCAACTTTTACGCTGCACTTGTTTCTGCACCCTGTGGGCACCCTAAGCAACCTGTGGGATCCAACCGTGTTAGGCACTGAAGCTTCAGTATCCATACGTCCCTGTTATTTGTGGCAACCAAGAGGGAGCACTCGAGGGACACCGCATCAGGAACTATTCATCTCATTCGAAGAGAACAAAGTAGAACTGAGCAGCTGTTGTCAAATAAAAAGAATTCATTAGAGGTCTCTACATTATCACTCAATGTGGATCAAAGGAATAGAGTTGGAGGGACTCAACTTCTTTCTGATGTTAGAGAGAACTGAAAAGAACTGAAACTCTGAATGGTTTAAAAACTTTTTGCTTTGTGAGAATTTGCTAATTTGTTCTTCTTTTTAGTGAAAATTAGTCACCTACACACTTTAATTTCTCAGTATGAAACTTGAAGTGGGTTCTAAACCAGAATATAAATCATTACCATCATAAACATTCCATTCATTCTCTACTACTTATACAAGGTGGCTCTAAATCTACAGATTTCTTTATGCTTCACATTTTTTAAATAAAAATTTTAATTATTGAGACATTTTTAATTATTAACAACCATTTGGCTGGGTGTAAATATAAAACTTCAGCAATCTTTTTTTCTTTGGATACCTTCACCCACCTGCTTTCCAAGGCTTTTAACTTCACACATTCGAAATCCTCATATATGAATAAGAAGTGTAATGAATAACATGCATCTCAGGTTTTTTGCTGCAGCATGTCTTATCTGAAGCAACCAGAAACACCCCCGCTCCATTGATTTTTACGCCTACAACTACTAGAGGAGGTCCGTCCCTTGTAGGTTCCTACATAACTTTCAAAATGCATTTCATCCAGGTAGAATCAGCTGGACATTTAGTTACATTCCCCTTTTCAGAAGAAGCTCTTTAAAATTCACTTTGACTTTTCCCATATGAACATATTGTTCAAACACACACACACGCCTCCCATCAACAGAGCACATGTTCATAAAAAAGTTTTAAAAAAAAACGTGCACACTGAGGGAGAGAAAGAACACAAGGAGAAAAGTTTAGCAATCCCAATGGCTTGCAGAATTTTCGCCAATCAGTTCTCCAAGTGCACAAAAAAAAACAACAACACACAAACACTCAGACAGAGTGAACTGGGCACTAGAGAGCCACCACATTTCCCGCTGTGTCGCACAAACACACATTAAAATGTGCGTGACTGCGAAGCCTTTGTCCTAAACTATGTCATACATGAAACATCACACACAGCAGCTCCCGCTGACACACACTTTAATTACCTTCTGTGGTACCCCACAAGCACGATGGTAATAATATCTCCTACACACATATGCACACAAACACAAACTGACACACACACTCAGAAACCACTAAAGCCTAATACAATTCAATTTAAAACACAAATCATCAACACAGAATTAAACTTTTGATAATTTTGTTGTAATAAATGGTGGACGTAAAGTATTTGTGAAAGTATACTGTTTTGTCTTCATAAAGTGAAAACGAGTTCCCATGACGACAATTTCCTAGCTGCTTCACTGAAACACACTTTCCCCACAGCCTCACACATCCAACCTGATTGTCACATTTTAAAGTGGGTTAGACAGCTGGATGATGAAGAAGGCAATATGATCACACTTCCAACCGAGCCACAGTTACACCACGGGGTCTCTCTGCTTGGTGACAGAAGTCTCTTATCACCATCTACAATGTTGGGTCATATTCAACTTGTGGTTTATTTTCTTTTTTATTTACTCTTTTAATCAAGCCTATCACAATAAAAATATCTTCCAATGTACTCTAACTCAATGTTCTTCTTCTCCTTTCAGCATTTCCCTTCAGGGGTCACCACAGCAAGTCAGTTTCTTTCATCTGACCCTATCTGCTGCATCTTCTTCGGTCACACCAACTATCTTCATGTCTTCCTTCACTGTATCCATGCACCTCGTCTTTGGTCTTCCTCTAGGCCTCTTTCCTGGTGATTTTAAACCCGGCATCCTTCTGCCGATGTATTCTCTCTCTCTCCTGTGCACACGTCCAAACCATCTCAGTCTGGCCTCTCTGACTTTATCTCTAAAACCTCTAACATGTGCAGTTCCTCTGATATACTCATTTCTAATCCTGTCCATCCAGGTCACTCCCAGAGTGATTCTCAGCATCTTCATCTCTGCTATCTCCATCTCTTTTTTTGGTCTGAAAACTATCTGAAAGCATAATCCAAGCTTTTCTTTGCTCTTTACTACAACTAACTATTCACTATGTGGAAATGATTGGAAACCAGGGAATACAGAGAACAAAAAAAAAGACTTTTATGCAAAAATAAAAACTTTATATTGTAATAATGTGTGTAGTTCCAAAGTTTATAAAACAGACCATTTCAGCAACATGCCGGCAAATCTTACTGGTTCACCTAAAAAACAACAAGTATAATGGTAAAACTGCATTCTATTTGATCCCCACCTTACCCCACTTCTGTCTAGATCAAGTCAATCTGCTACATCTTCAGAGTATAAACTATGATAATATAGAGCTACATGAGGTAATCTGTAATTCGTAATTTTTGACATGCTGTCTAAGTTGTTTTGGATATTTTCTTCCCTGAGTTGTTAAAACCACCACACCCAGCGCCAGTTTGATGGATTGTTGGGGTGAAAAAGATGAAAATTTCTACCATTTTTATGCTGTATCCCCCATGCTTCTGGGCACAATAAGGAATCAAGGAATCAGGAACTTTTTATTTTTGCCATTATCAATGAAAATTCACAGACTAGGAACTTGCTTTGGCACACTGCAACTTCAAAAATAAAATCTTTCAAATAGAATAAAAAGGTATAATAGAAAAAGATATAATAAAAAATACACAATGAAATAAAAGTAAAAAACACTCTGCATGTAGCATAAAAAATCAAATAAAATGTAGTACAAATTGAATGATAAAGTAGCAGCGGAAGGTGGATCGAGTGAAAGTTTTGATGAGTGCAGATTATTGAGGAGACAGATGAGACTCATCCCCATCAGAGTTTAGCCATGTAAGGGTGGTGTCATCTGCAAACTTTATCAGTTTTACAGAGTCATGAAATAAACACCATCAAACAAAAAAAAGCCGCTCATTGATAGTTTTGATATTCATTTTAGAAACACTAGTACATTGAATTGGAGAACTATAGAAAAAATCTGCATTTGAAACTTGGAGCAAAACCCAATCAGGAGCCAGACTTAGACAGTGGAGCAGTTTGTGTTACTTGTTGATAAGAAAGCCCCTAAAGTGAGTCTTCTTTTGCTAGTTTAGACTATTCAGTGACTCGCTCGCAGCAGTACACAGATATCTGACCAAACACAGCTGCTTGCACTGGAAAGGAGAAAGAAGGCTCCTGACAAAGTGTCAGGAAGTGATGAGCTGGCAATGGGCTGGGGTATGTTGCCAACAACTGTAGCAAAACACAGAGGTGGTGATGACCAGCAACAAAAGCCTGCTAAATTACTTTTCTTTTCTCAAACAACTACAAGGTATTTACTTTCAAGCCATTTTTCTTCTTAAAAAAGAACATTGTATTCCTCACAAATAACACGAGGAAAGAAAATTATTCTAAAAACAAGATTAAACCTCACGTTCATGTTTATTCAAACTAAAACATGAACAAAATATTAACAAAATATCAACTCTACCAGCTAATCGGTCAGGTCTGCAACATGGTTGAACACAAGAGGAGCATCTCAGAAGGGAGATATTGATGTTTTTTTCTCGGTAATGAGGCAAGATATCTAGATGTTCTGGAGGTAACATTGTCTGAGAGGGTAAACTTGTGATAAATTAAAGGTCACATCTCATGGAAAATAAACTTTTCAGAAGTTTTGTTCCTTCTAATAGTGATGTGGTAAACTTGTAATTGTCACCAAAGTTGTCGCAACAGACTGGTGATCTGTTCGGGGTGTGCCCTGCCTCTCGTTTGAAATTAGCCGGGATAGGCTTTGGCAACACCCGCTATCCAATTAGGAATAACCAGCTCAGAGTTAATGAAGAGTTTTTTAGAAGGATTCTGCAGTTTTTGAAAAAAAATCACATTTGCATTTCTGACCCACCCCAATGTGACAATAGACAAATGTCTCCTACAGACATGATGGTTTTTACAAAGTAGAAAGTATTTCCCACGTGCTTTCTTCCCTCACTTCTCTTTCAATGCCCTGTGAGGGCTAGGAACTGCATCAAATGTTTGTCTTTGCTTTCTCAGGATGCATAGAAGGATTAGCAATAGCCAAGCTTTTACACACACACTTGTTGCTTTCTGACACAGCTCTTTAAGCCAATAAGATTTCATATTTATTGTGCAAAGAATGTTCCAAAACTCGAATGGTGATACAATCAGAAAAGAGTTGAGAAGGATCTTTAACCTTCAGGCAGTGCTGTGTTAAATTAAAGCTAGAATATGTACAGCAGTACTCTCTCTGCACCAGTTTATAAACACTTCCTCACATCACCTTAAAATCCCCCAAAATAAAGGGTGCACCATTATGCAAAAGAGGCCAAAAATATCATCCATTCCATCTTCTCTGCACTGAAACTAGACTTTAGGAATACATCCACAGCAGTGTTGAGCACATTAAGTCCATTCATATCTGCTCACACAAATACCACGTTTTTTCCAGAGTAAAGTAAAAGTGCCTAAAAACTCTGGTGCAGACATAAAAAGACTCTGTAGTCTTATCAAATCTGGGGTCAGTTCGCCGACAGGTAAACCATGTGTTGTTCACTCGCTGTAAACCATCCAGCCGGCAGTTCAAAGTGGTCACAGTGCATCGTGTCAGGCAGCTCACCACCTCTCCTGCTGCTAAGGCTGGAGAGATTTTTCAACTTTTCTTGCAACCAATAAGCCAATTTCAGTCCTGACCTGTCATCGAACTCTCTTTTTTGGCTAGCATTTGTTTTATAGGATCAGATTTTTTTACTTAGTGATGTTATTTGGATTACTATAATAAATAATAATGCAACCTCAAAACAAAATTAAGTTACAAATTGTTTATTTTAATATGTGCCATTTAAGGGGTTAAACTAGAGTTGGCGTTTAGGTTAAACAAGTAAATTAATACTAAAAAAATGACCAACAATAGATTAACCTCTCTCTCTGAAGAACTTCACACTTCCTGCTCTCCCCCTGAAAAAGCCCAGAATAAGTTAAAGTACACCTCACACTCTGGACACTCACTCTTTGAACTGCTACCTTCAGGGTAAAGGTCCATTAAAACGAGGACTGACAAAATTCAGAAAAGTTTTCATCCCACTGCAAAAGCCATTAAATGGTCTTAAGTTGGATGACTGAATGCCCATGTGATGGATTGGGTTGCACCTATCTTTTTTATAGTTCGGTATGTGTGTCTGTTACTTTTTTCCTGTTTACTTTATGTTTTTCTTGTTTATATTAATTTCAAATTATGTATTGAGATTTTTATCATTTAATAATCAATACTAATATTAAACCTAATACTAGGCACTTTTTAAAAAATCTTATAGTACGTTGTAACAATGACCTCAAAGATTATAGTCATAAGATAACCTGTGAACACCTCTCCGGGTTGTCTTCAACCAAGTTATCGCTCAGTGTACATCATTTTATTTCAAAGCTTGGACATTTTTAATTTACAAACACCAATAAATTTATGCAATGTTTAATCCCAGCAATATTTTTTTTTAAATGCTATAATTTCTTAAAAATGTGAAGTGAGTCTCACACATTTGTTGCATGTAAAACCTCTTGCTCTAGTGTATCACTACTTGAACTAATTCTAGTTGACAAAAAACAATATATCCATTTTGGAAGTAGCCATTGTCAAAGTCCGGTCCTGAAGGGTCAGTGTCCTGAAGGTTTTTATTGTGTTCCTGCCTCAAAACAGCTGATGCACATAAAGTGAAATCAACAGCTAATTAAATTTTGCACAATAACTCACAAACCTGGATCAGGTGTGTAAATGCAAGAGCACATGGAAAACTTTCAGGGCACCGGTCATCGAGGACTGGACTCTGATACCACCTGTGACTTACGGAATGTGTTAATAGGTTATCAAAATTGTAAAACAAGCAGATAATTGTTAAATATTACAAGAAAGTCATTTAAACCTTTGCAAAAGGAAACTTCTGAGGAAGAGTGGCTTGGTGGGTGTAACCGGAAGGTTGCTGGTTTGATTCCCTGCCTGAATTTCATAACGAGGTGTCAATGAGCAAGATACCGAACCCCCAATTGCTTCTGATGATAGAGGTATGCGTCTTGCATGGCAGCTCCCATCATCAGGTATTAATGTGTGTGTGAATGGGTGAACATGAGCTGCAATGTGAGGTGCTTTGGGTACCAATGCAGGTACTACATAAAAAAGCGCTATTTAAGTAGAGTCCATTTACCAATTTGGCCACATAATTTGAATAAAATGTTGTTCCACCAGTGTAGTAAATTTTTAAACTTCCTCCAAATTATGCAAACTGCTAGCCATAATTCATTCAAGCAGGACTTTACAAGCTGTTTAGTGTGGAATGTACAAGCATCAGCTGATGTGAACAAACGTAACATCGCAACATTACAGCTACAAAAAGGGAGCATGAGGGCAGCACCTTGTTCAACCCATCAGGGGGCATTCACAGACTTAACTGGTATTAAACATTTAACAGCGGGAGAAAAAATAGAAAACCGAGTTTCTATTCCTCTGCGGCTTCATCAGCTGGGTCAGTGGTCCTCATTATCCTAAGAAGCTCTTAGCTCGGGCCTGATGGAAGTTGGTTTTCTCTCATGAAGGGAAAGCTTTGGGGTTTGGAGACACAAAAAGTTAGCCTCTGGTTAAAAACGGTGGTTGTAAAAAAAACACTATGTAAATATATACTGGTTCCACACAAATAACAGCTGCACCTTCTCAGTTAGATTGAAAGTTGCATGTTGTTTTTAAAAAGTCTTAACTCGTGTTTTACAATCTTCTACATGAAACTGCCATGTTTTTTAGCTTTTACTTTTTTTAGTGGTATTTACTGTTTAAGGTGAAAAGATGAATAAATAAAACTAAAATAAAAAAAACACACACACACCAAATGAATAATTTATTGTTCCTGGCAAAGTTGTGAGAATCTAGCTGTCATAACAAATCATCCCCAAAATCAGCTTCTCCAGATCATTTCAAGCACACTGGAAATTTTAAGTGGAAATCATTTTATCTTCTCACATTTTCCCAGAAAAAAAATCAGAAAGTAACCTGTTGACAAGACTAAATTCAAGGCAAAGTAAAAAACCTGTGACTCTAATTATCTCGTCAACCAGAACTGAATTGTTAACGTTTGAGCTTAGATGCTTCAAGTGAGCCCCCGGAGTTCTGGACCAGCAGAGTCAGATCATTGAATAGATGAAGAAGAATACTGCATCAGCAAGAGAGTTTTGTCAAGTCCCTTTTGTTTAAAAGTGTCAATGTGGACATTTTTAAAAGAAAAATCTACATGCCTGCAAACATTTCCACATGTTCAGCCACATGTGGTCCTCCATATTCTTCCATGCAAAGTGAAGACAACACTCATCAAAACCATAAAAACAAGCTTTTAAACTCAATTTATGAGTTTAAAACACACACACAGCATGCAGTTCCATCATAGTTGACACACACAAACACACTGTACCCTTGTTTCGGCGTCTGATGACCCCTAACCGGCACTTTAGCGAAACAGAGAACATCCTCTCCTTCTTTCCTCTTTTTATCTTCTTCCTGCTTCTCCCCCTCTCTCCTCCTGCTACTCCTTCTCCTCTTTTCCTCCTTAGTCAGACATAGTGTGAGTCGAGCGAAGGATGGTAAGAAACAGAGTGAAAGAGAGTGGTAACGGAGCTCCGGCCGGTCACATGGCAAAGAGAGAAAAGAGAAACAGAGAGAGCCTCTCTCTGAGAGCTGTGGAGAAGTGAACATACACCCCCTCCTCTTTACATCTTTCACCTCTTTCTGCTGCTCACTCGGTCTATGTGGGAACGACGTTAAAGTCAGTTTTTTCCTTCCCATCAGTGTCTCATACTGTTGTTGCTTCTCTTCTGTCTCCGTTGCATTTTACTTTTGCATTTAACTATTTATCACGGTTCATGCTTCGGCAAAACTGTGTTTATCTACAATATTTTCTAATTGTTTGTGTTAATTATTAAATGTCTATGTTTCTTTAACATTGTACTTGTTGAAAACGACCTTGTTTTCCAAAGAAAAATGTCCTGTGTCTTTCTATCTAAATGTCCTTCTGGTGGTTTTGTCTAAAAGTGCTGGTTAGCTTTGCTGACAACTGTGAAACCATTTACTAATCTGTACTTTAAATCCCATGACGTACATTAAATCACTACCTAAGACAAATAGCTACTTACTCCACAAACCAGACAATTGTGAATTAACAGTACTTGTATATAAAATTATTCTATGTCAAATGTACGTTGTTTATGTTCAAACATCAGCAAAAGAAACTAACTCAAACTTGAAGGTTTACTCACAAGGTGATGGCAATGATGAGTATTAAATCTGAAACTTGTGTCTGAAAATGCTCATGTGATAAAAAATTAATTGTCTAAGGACATTTGCTCCTTAATACTTTAACCGGCGTAATGAATGGCCAGACATGTCCCTGATTCAAAAATATAGTCAAGTAATATTAAGAAAAAAATGTGTGAAATAGTAAAAATAATAATAAAAAATAACCTCTTGAAGTTGACATTAACAAAAGTGAACAAAAGATATGACAAGATTACATATATACTGTATTTTTATAATTCGCCGTCTGATCAATAGCTTCTAATTAATCTTCTAGTCTATATCGTATGATCGTATCATTTAAGGGGGAGGTGGTGGCTCAGTGGTAGATCATACGCCCTCGGAAGTTAACCACAAGTTTGCAAGTTTTATTCCCACTGAGGTCACGTCTTGGGTCCTTTGAGAAGACACCTTCCCCCCCGTTCTCCCACCATTGGTGCCGTTGTGGCAGCCTGCTGCGGTGTAATGCCATGCACAAATTTCCCTGGTGAGGGATCAATAAAGTATACATTATTTTTTATCTAAACCCTTTGTTGATTTCAGAATGGTGGTGTCATTCCAGAATCTTTTACCGGCTAGTTAACAGGCAAGAAGCTGAAAGGGGAGAACAATAATAGATTGCCAGTTTGTCACATAACCACAGAAAATAAAACCCTAATAACAATCACACAAAGTTGCAATTTGAACCAATCAGCAATTTGTAAACACACAACAACTTTGACCTAAAGTTTTACTGAAAAATAATTGGTCATCAGCCAGATCATACTATTTAAATATCGGCATTAATAACATATTTAAAAGGCTTTGAGGTGATTATAAAGAAAATAACTGATTACCAATTTGGGAGAAAACCCAGTTTCACTACCAATGCAGAAGTGGTTTACATCTGGATTGGTAGTAAATCTCAGGAGTGAGAAAAGCATCTGCACATAATTAGAATTTAATGAGAAAAATAGAAAGTCACGCTGACAAATGACACATATGTTGATAATTCCGTTAGTACACATACTGTATAGACTCGTTGGGAAAAATGAGAATCAGTTGCTTAATGGTGATGTGGCTCTTTTAGTCCTCTCCTCTTGCTGCTGCACCAGGCTTAAAATATAGATCTCTGTCTTCTTTTGAAGTGGAAGACTTGCCATTGTCATTTCTGAGACAGGTTGTTTCTGACTACAAGGTGGTGTGTAGGTGGTCTGGGAAACTCTCAAACATGTTGTCAAGGAAGCAGCTTTCAGTCCAATAGGAGTTTTTGCATGAAGAATTTTATGTATGTGAAAATCTAATACCAATTCTGGAGAGCAAGTTTACCAACATGTCAACAAAACCAGCAGTGAAGTTTCATTTGAATTTGATTCAAGACTTCCTTCAACCAAATCAAGCATATTTTACCCCCATTAAATAAAATCACTGTGTTAATTCAATTGAATTCAATTCAGTTTTATTTGTATAGCTCTAAATCCCTTTTTTTTTGTCTTAGTGGGCATCACATTGCAGGTTTAAAAAGTACAAAAACAAGAAAAATAAGAAACCTCATGGGGATCCACACAAAAGAGAGATCCCTCCCCCAGGACAAAGGGAGGATAACACAGATGTTACAACATCTCTGATTTTGTTCTAACCGCTACAATAATCTAAACAGTCACTTTTCTCACAAAGTTTAAACTCTACAATTCTCCTCCGCAGGATTCTGAGTCTCATGATCCACCACCAACTCCTCGCACCATCTTTCCCACAAATCATAAAGGTCTCCCTCTCTCGCTTACTGTCATGGTAACGAGGTTGAGGGGGCGGGTTGGGGATTTTTTTAAATGGAAAAAAATGACATAGATCAAAGCTGCAAACGCCTGGGCTCAGCAGAAGAAGAGGAGAACAGATGGATGAAGTGGTGAAGGAGCAGGTTGGGGAGGTGGATCCGAACTGAGAGGTAAGAAAGAAACTCCAGGAGGCAGAAGGAAGGGGGAGAAAAGTAGAATGAGTAAGAGAAAAAAAAGATGGTAATTAAGCAAGGCGCTTAGAAGAGAGAAGAAAATGTGGACAAGAACAAAAATAAGACTAGAAAGAATGACAAGGCTTAAAATAAAAGCGGATTAGGAGCATGGAAAATGGAAATGGCAACTGTAAAACCCAGAATGAAGCAATTTAGTTGTGATGTCATGGCAAAAGAAAGATTACAGACCACAGAGAAGATGAGAAAGAAATGGAGAAAAAGATGACAGGCAGAAATAGGATTGCTAGGAAAAGGAAGAAGGAAGAGAACATGAGGAATAAAGCAAATACCAAAACTCTTATACAAATTGGTAACTCATCATCATTCCATAAGTCACCCTAGTAATGGATCTTTGTGGTTTAAAAATGATTTTAGGAATCAAACATGGAAAACTTTAGTCTGAAGAAGTCAGCTCCATTCAGCAGTCAGTCTTATGAGTGGACTTAACACCCACGTAGCAACAGTCTATTCTAGGTTCACTATTTCTTTTTTTTCCCACTACAGTTGTTACACATTTTGACTTTATCTACAAAACAAGAAAATAGATGCTAATTGGAGTAAAAATAATTCATGATCACAACTATTTTCAGTTTGGAATTTAGTCAGACTTGATTTCTTGTGAGTATTTTAGCTTTTCTTTTTGTTTTACAGTATTTCAAATGTGTTTCCCTCTGAGCAAAATTCAATGTTTATTCAAGTGAATCGATTTTTTTCAACTGATTAAAGAGGAAAATTAGAAAAACACATTTTGAAGCTCATTCAAGCCCTTTTGGTATGCATGAATCTCTTTGTGTCCCTGTGGAATAAGACAGAAAATTGCATACATTATTAGTCTATTCAGGTTCATTGTGTATTCCTACGTGTTTTCTTTAAGCACGTAAACGCTGCATGTATTTTTCTATGATTGAATCTTGTTTTGCAGCAGCTTACAGTGTAAAATCACCTACTGTAGCAAAATTGTCCTTGTAGTCTTTTTTCACTGTGTCGCACAATAGGTGACTCATTTATTTTAACATATGGTGAATGGTGACCCTGGCAGCTTCAATTGTTTAGCCTCATCTCAAATTAAAACCTTTTACTGAAATGATTTTTTTTTTTCAAACATAATGACATGATGGTTATTTTATTCACTGAGTTTATGTTCTAAACTTTTTGGTATAAATTTAGTTTTTTTTTTTTGGCCATATATTACATTCAGGCAGCACTGTGGTGCAGTGGGCAGCACTGTGGCCTCACAGCAACAGGGTCATGAGTTCGAGTCTCGGGTGGGGACGAGGCTTGGAACACCGGTCTTTCTGTGTGGACTTTGCATTTTCTGCCTGTGTCTGCGTGGGTTTCCTCCGGGTACTCCGGTTTCCTCCCACTCTCCAAAAAAATGCATGTTAGGTTGATTGGCCGGTGCCTAATTAAATGAGAGTGAGTGTGTATGGTTGTATGTGTGTGGCACTGCGACAGACTGGTGACTTGTTCGGGATGTACCCTGCCCCTCGCCTTGAATCAGCCGAGATGGGCTCTGGCTCCCCCGTAAAGGATAGACGGTTAAGAAGGTGACTGACTGACATTACATTCACATTATTACCTCTTTTATTTGTAAAAATTATGCTAATCTGAGCCCTTTTTACAGATGCTTTGTCAGGCACAGTTAAATTGCCCTTTCTTCCTGTAGTCTGTAACTGCCAGTTTGAAGGTAGTTACCAGTTCTTCTTCTCCTTGTGGTCTTTCTTTTTCCACTGCGGCACTCAAATTTATCTCTAGGGATTAATAAAGTATTTTCAATTCAATTTGTGATGCTCATAACTTGCTATGGTTCTATCATAGAGTTTATAAAATAAAGTGTAGCAAATTAACACATACAATGTCATAATAGACGATAATATTTGACCCGGTATGTTCATCTGACTTTGCCTGTTTGCCATCATGACAGTTTACACCAGTGTGCCCAGTTTGCAGCAGTTTGTGTAGACACTCTCCCCTAAAAAAGAAAACAAAACAACAACAACAAAAAACCGATTGGACAGAACCTGCTGACTCCACATATTTTCTACATTGTAAGCAAGTTTAAGGCAATTATACCAGAGAGGGTTCAACGGCACTATTGGAACAGTGCAGTTACCATCCTACCTTTTTTCTTTTTTTACCCATAAGATAAGGTATCAAGGCCACAGTGGTTTAAAAAGATCTCCAGACATTTGTCTCCCTAATAACCCTCTCCATCTGGACCTGGAGAGCCCACACCATTACTGTGCCAGGAGAAGGATTGCATGTATAATCTATGGACTTCCACCGATGTAGTGTCCTAGTTTTTGTCAACATTCCAGAAACATCCTCCTTAACTAATCCTTTTTTTCTTATTTCTTTTAGGAATGTGAAATGAGATGATGCAAACATCTGGTTAGAAGATAACAAACCACCAGGCTTCGTTTTTTTTTTTTTTTGATGACTCATCCTATTAAAAGTCAATTACAAAAGCCAAAAAGAAAGTTTAAAGAACACGTTTCTATTTTAGATTAACACCATTTACATTAAAATTATAACGCTGTTTCTTTAAAAGCAAAATAATATATATATAGAAATAGTTTCTCATTTCAAATAAAGTAACTAAGCAACAAATATTCAGTTTTTAAAGCAAATGTTTAAACAAACAATTCTTACAACACGTTGTTTAACCAGAAAATGAATCTGGTGTGTAGGAGTGTCCTGCAGCAGCCTGGGAGCAATACAAGAGTTTTTCTACAGCATTTATCATAAACTGATCAATATTTATGATTCCTTCTTCTTCCTCATCCCCCTTGTTCTCTTCATTTCACACCAGCACACATTCTATGCTCTCCTGTTACTCTGCAGCACACAATGCACACATAGGGTTCATAGTTTAGAAGAAAAAAACTAAACCTGAGAGGATAGAAATAAGTGTTAGGTTGCTTTTTTAATTGTAGAAAAACAGATTGTGCATCATTTGCATGAACACAGAGAGACCACACCAAGCAAACACCCACCCACCTGCTCACAAGAAGCAGGCACACACTTCATACAAGGAATGGAAAAAGATGCAATAAAAAGGATGCAAAAAGAATGTACGGACTAAAAAAAATATTCATGGGGCATTCATCTATTTCAATAAAAATGTAGTTTATTTTTATCTACAAATGTGAAATACAGCAGTGACGATAACAGATCCTTTAGATTTGACATAAAGCATCATGTTTTTTAAATTTGTATTTACACACTGAGGCTTGACAGTGGCGCAGTGGTTAACACAGTGGCCTCACAGGAAGAAGAGTTTGACTCCCAAAGTGGCAGTGAGGCTTAAAACACTGACCTTTCTGTGTAGAGTTTGCAAATTCTCATCGTATATGCGTGAGTTTCCTCAGGGTATTCCAGTTTCACCCTCCAAAGACAGGTTAATTATGTTAGGTTAATTACCCAGTATGAAATTGCCACTAGGAATGAGTGTGTGTGGCCCGCAACAGACTAGCGACCTGTTAGGGGTGTTCTCTGCCTCTCGCCAGAAAGCAACTAGGATAGTCTCTGGCACCACTCCAACTTTATTAGGGATAAGCAGTTCAGAAGATAAAACACAACAACAATTTACACACTGAATGCATAGATTTTGCACCTAGTTGTATAATTGAGTTCAATCAGAATGTGTTTTGCAGCATAAAATAAGCACTACGCACAAGGCTGAGTTTGAGATATTCACTTCTAGTGCCTCAGTATCCAGCAAGGTAATTCCATTCTGCATCATTGTACAAGTTAAACGAGTCAGTACAACAATTAAATTGGTGATTTTTATTGCATTCATGATTAATAATAGCTTCATTATAGAATTCTAACACAATTATTCCACATGACTGCAAGCAGAGGATAAGTTATGATTCTGCACACGAGGAAAAACAGAAGGCTGAGATTTCATAAGGACATCAAGGAAGTGAGAGTGAGACACACTTACTTATTCACAATTTTATGCAGGTCAAAGGCAGGTCAAACTAGCGCCTTACTGAAAAAAATAAATGTCCAAAGTGAGAGCGAAATACGTCCATGCCATAGTGTCAAAGAGTTTGCACACACTGACACATCGGCTGGGTTGGAGAGGTATTCCAAGTATAGTTAAAAGATTTATCAGTAGGTCCAAAAATTGCTATAAACTGTGAATCTCAGCAGGAAATAATCAACAATAAGTTTTCAGCTAACCTAGTCGATTTGTTTGTAGAAACTATTTGTAAGTCTCACAGTTTTGGTTGAATAATGGTGGTAAAGAGCAGTCAAAGTCAAAAGCTAGCTTTATTTGTCAAATATTCTATGTACAGGTAGCACATATCTTATTCTTTCGGCATTTCCCTTCAGGGTCACCACAGCAAGTCAGTTTCTTCCATCTATCCCTATCTGCTGCATTCTCTTTGGTCACACTAACTATCTTCATGTCTTCCATCACTGTATCAATGAACCTCCTCTCTGGTCTTCCTCTATGCCTCTTTCCTGGTGGTTCCAAACCCAGCATCCTTCTTCTGATGTACTCTCTCTCTCCTCTGCACATATCCAAACCATCTCAGTCTGTTCTCTCTGACTTTATCTCAAAAACCTCTAAGATGTGCTGTTCCCCTGATATACTCATTTCTAATCCTGTCGGTCCTGATCACTTCCAGAGAGATCCTCAGCATCGTCATCTCTGCTACCTCCATCTCTGTTTCCTGTCTTTTCCTCAGTGCCATTGTCTCTAAACCAAACAGCATGGCCGGTCTCACCACGGTTTTGTACACTTTCTCTTTCATTCTAGCTGAAACTCATCACATCACTCATCACATCACACCTGATACTTTTCTCCACACATTCCAGCATTCCTGCATACGCTTCTTCACCTCTTTTCCACACTCTCCATTGCTCTGGACTGTTGATCCAAAATGAAGTAAAAAGATATTAAAAAGAAAAAGACAATCTACACATGGAAAAGTGTAAAATTCTAAGTGTACGAAGTGAAGGAGAGGGTAAAGGGGGGAGGATGGGTTCAGGGCACGGAAAGAGTTCAGCATCCTAACTGTAGTAAGTAGGGCAACAGGGATTACAGAAATATGGTTGAGGCACATAAATGTTTAAATAGTCATAAATAGATCTTTTTAGCTCCTCATCTTTTCATTCGACTGAGTTGTAAATCATTTTACTGCTGTGACTAACTTCCAATGTTTTAGTATAAATGTGAGTGGGCATGAAGCTTGTTCAGCAAACAAAAAAAAAATACTGTTAGAATTTCCTTCCTCTAAGCTACTTATAATATATAAAAACTATGTAATTCCCAGCGATACAAATAATAAGTTTGTTTTTTGTGCTTTTCATATTAATTATTCAGTTGAAAACCCACAAATATTGAAAACAAGTGCAAATATGTCCAATAAAATACTGACTCAGTAACAGTATTCTGAAAAGATCTAAAGATAACTCAGATGCATTGACAATGCTGATGAGAGTTGGACCAACAACCCAACACAATCCACAGTGTCATGAGAAGTCGATATGGCTGCTAGCAACACAGAAGAATTCAATTTAGCATAAAAGCGCAGATCCGTGTGCTATTTTAAAAATAAATTGTTTCTCTCATGGAATTAATTCTGCCACATCCAAATGAATTCTTTCCATTTGCTGGATTTTAGGACATAGCTTGAAATAACAATTTACAGATGCAGCCATGTTAAATCAGGGAGCAAGAAATGTGTCAGAGAATCCATAAATATGAAAGCAAACCAGGTCAACCAACAAATGTTTTTTTTTTCAAGCTAATTCTCATAGAAATTATGTGTAACATCCGCATAAGTTTGAATTCAAGTATGTCTGATCAACTCCCTGAGAAAGCCATAGCCAGAACGATGAAAAATAAATTAGAGATTTGCTGCTGTGTGGTGTGTGCAGTAACACAAAAAACCCCAAAAACCCAAGATTTGTTGATCAAGTAAAGAAAAGTGAGGATTTCTGTCCATTAAGAGGAAAATGTAACAATAACCCATATTTCTTTTTAGTTTATTGGAGAAACAGGATGCGAAGTGTGTAAGCTACCATTTATTTTCAAGCTTTTCATTAAAAAAAATAATAAAATAGTGTATCCATTCCTTCCGTCATAAAAGCATGTTACAAACCTTTGCTGCTACCGCAGTACACTGTTGGGAAGGCAACGGCTTCAAAGAAAAGGAAGATTGGGGTTCAACGAGCAACAATTAAAAGAAAAACTATATGAAAACCAAAGAGAGGAAAGCAGGAAAGTGTGCATGAACAGCTTTGGGCTAAAAAGTGTCTGATTCCTCTTTCTGGCTGATCATTTCTCTCTGGAAAACAAAGTGAACTTGAATGTTTTTGCAGAGATGAAGAAATGGAACATTATTACAGAAACCCAGATGAGTCACTACATACAGCTAAAGCTTTGCAGTCTACATTCCCAGAAATAAGAAAATGGCTTCTTACAACAGCAAAGACTCTCAGATCAACAGAAACAACACAGGGTGCACTTCACTATGATCCAACAACCCACAGTAAGCTAGGTTTTAATTACAACTCTTCGACTTTAGTGGATGAAAGACAAAGAACACTTTGGTCTTAACCTGAGGTCTTTTGGTTGAACTCTTTTGATGCCTTCTCTTTTTCTACTAAAAGAAAAAATACATTTTTGCATCAAACCTCCCTTATGAGCACACTCACTTGCTTCGTCTGCATAGAAGCAAGACATAAAGAGGCATACGTTTAGCATCTAAAATGGTTTGGTGCAACGTTTTATCTCAGGCAATCAAAAAGATGTTATAACAAATAGTGGTTTCTTTTCTTTTGCATTCTTGTCTTCTAGAGAAAAGGTTCAATTTGCTTCTGTTTTATTCAGTTCTACACATTTCTATTCTATTCCATCAAACCTCTATGAGTATAATCAGTATTCAGATGTCCACAGATAGAAAACTGTAGGATAAAGAATAAGAGCAAATCTTGAGTCTTCCACATGAGTTGTCTTTACATCAAAGGGGTTAAAATCTTTTCTCAATGATCTAGTGTAGTAGATATCAAATTAAAGCTGTGCACTTTTTTTTTTAATTTAATAAAAGTGTTTCCTTTTAATCATATTGTAATAAAACACAGTATAAAAAAATGCTCAAATACAAAGACACAAATGTGTAAACTTGCACAAAAATTACAACATTGTCAGATCTATGCAGGACATCAGAGAATTATCTCATTAATCATTAATTCTGGTCTGGCCTTATTTATTAATGTTCAGGAAAAGAAACGCACAAAAACCTACACTGTAGAAAAGAAGAAAACACACACACATTTCCTCATAAATGTGCTCATTCATCTCAATTTAGTCAATAACATAGCACATTTTTACAACAAAGAGACCAACAATGTAAAAAGAAAGAGATGAAATGCACAAAAATACATTTTAATCAACTTCTTGCTTCAGTTTTCATGTGATATGACACCAAAAAAAAAAACTTAGAAGCATCAATGTACGTATAAACTTTGTATATTTTTTTTTTTACAGTTTTTATAGAAACTGTGCCCTTAATAACTGTGCCCTGGCCCTATCAAGGCCAATCTCAGAAAATAGATTTTCCTGTGTATCCCACGCTAAGAGGCAAGGTTTTCATTTTTAGTGTATTTTACCATGTTTAAATTACCTTTCTGGCTTTCGTTCCGAAGAGATTGGACAGTAATATCTTAAGTTAGGATAAGTGGTATGCCTGAGATCAGCTGACCTTTTGCTGTCATTTGTGTATGCAAATCACCACCATCCATCATGTAGAGAAGATTGGTTGCCAAAGACACACCTTTGACTTCTGCTTCCTGTTTTGCAGACCGCCTAACTGGAGCTGTCACTTGAGGTATTAAAATGTCTATGATTCATCTTGGCTTTGACTAATCATAGATAATTTTAGTTTATTTTAGCCACTGTAGAAAATAAAATCAGCAGTAACTAAAATGAATGCTAATATTTTGCTTGGATAGTTGTAAAAAGAATAGTACTTAAGAGAAAAAAACACACTCTCCATACACTCATTAGAACGACCTGATAAACATAACGTGAAAGCACAACCCATGAAAACATTAAACTAACCATTTTAATAAGATATGGATTCATTTAGCTTCATTTTGTCTTCTGAACCGCTCATCCTTAACAGGATCCCGGGGGGTGTCAGAGCCTATCCCGGCTGATTAAGCCGAGAGAATGAGTACACCCGGAACAGGTCACCAATCTGTTGAAAGGCCACACAGATAGACAACCATCCAAACATAAACTCATGCCTGGGGGCAATTTCATAGCGGCCAATTGACCTAATACGCATGTTTTTGGAGTGTGGGAGGAAACCAGAGTACCTGAAGAAAACCCACGCATACACCGAGAGAAAATGCAAGGCCACTGTTTAAAGCCTCGTCCCACCCAGGACTCAAACCCTGACCTTTTTGCTGTGAGGCCATTGTGCTAATTACTGCACCAGCATGCAACCCCGATTCATTTAGTACGTTGTGAAAAAATGAATTGGCTGTGTTTGAAAAAAAGCATAGTGTTTCAGTCACTGGAAACAACCGAAAAAGTAGTAATTATAAAATCCTGGAAATTGCTGGTATCAATTTTACTGTACACATGAGCTAAAAAAAATAACAAGGCTGTGGGTTAAATCCTGTACCATTGATCTTCAGGGCTGATGTTCAACCCATTCAAACACAGCTTCTGGCGACCTTTTTAATTTCTGTAGAAATACACCTAAAATATTGTCTGGAGAACATTTTTTTTTATTTCAGATGGCATCTTATATTATTTAGATGATAAACTTATTAGCAAATTGAGATCTTTTACTTGCTTCCAAATTTGAAATGCATGCATATAACATACACATGGATGCATGTTACGTACATGTTTCTTGTTCACAGCTTCTATTTTTTACTACTGTCATGTTTGCATTTTCCACTTCTTAACCCTGAAAATGTGGGGCATGCCCTGCCTCTCCTTGCTGTGCCTTTTTTCAGCCTTTACTGCTCTTACTCTTACTTTGTGTCAGTGCTAATCTCACGAGGTGCACAGTGGTGGAAAAGCTGATCTCAAAGAACCTTGTGTCAGTACTCACAGCCATCAACGAAGATGAATCCACCGGAAGATTTCCGCCCACCCTGAGTCTGTGTGGTTTATCCACTTATTTATTCTCTTTTTGCATATGCGTTTTTGTCAGCTTGGTTTAATGTGTTTCATTGTGTCTATGTGCATGCCTGCTTGCACTGTAACACTGCATTTGTTGTGTCTATTTTTCAGGGAACATAATCATCAGTGGTAGCATCCAAATATGCTCTGCACCGATGTGTGCGCAGATTGAAACGAGGCCACATCTTCATATCCTTCACGCCGGCTTCATTTTACTGTTGTTTGTTTGAAATCTCAGAGCAGTTCTGCTGCCAAAAGGAAACCCTGATTACATCTTGAGACATCACTACATCTGTCAAATACTAAGGCAGATATAGATTTGCTGCAGTACAGAATGATCACAGATTTCTGAGAAATTAATTTGTGAATATCATAAACTCAGAAACTGAGTTTCTAAAACTAATAATAATAAAAAACTAACTGTAGCCAATCCCAGGTTAGCAGTAAAATCTAAATACTCTCCATAAATATTTCTTCAATGAGTTTGTGGGATTTTCAGGTTGTGTTGGCAGAAAAGAAATGTAGATGTTAAGAACTATTTGGAAAACAATGGTGGAGGAAAGCTGCTATCAAACGCCGTGATTTAGAAGGATGTGAGGCTGAAAATTAAAAGTAAATTGAGAGAAATAGGGTGGCTCGGTGGCACAGCTGGTAACGAAGTGGCCTCACAGCAAGAAGGTCATGGGTTCGAGTCCCCAATAGGGACAAGGCTTGGAACACTGTCTTTTCTGTGTGGCGTTTACATGTTCTCCCCATGTCTGCGTGGGTTTCTTCCAGGTACTCCGGTTTCCTCCCACCCTCCAAAGACATGCGTGCTAGGTTGATTGGCCGGTGCCAAATTGCCCCTAGGTGTGCGTGTGGCCTGGCGACCTGTTCGGGGTGTACCCTGCCCCTCAACTTGAATCAGCCGGGATGGGCTCCTGCAACACCATCAGGGCTGGACGGATAAGAAGGTGACTGACTGACTGAGAGAAAATAAAAGTAAAGAGAGAGAATATCATTTGAGAATGGATAAGTATTCAAATAAGACAAACATCCTAATGTGTCCACCTGAGTTGTAGTAGTAGTCAGGCTGCATCCAAAGACCTATTATTTAGAAAGTAGGGTTGAAAAGATTTAGATTTTGCTGCTGCTGACTTGTACTTTCAGGCTCAGATTTAGATTGTGCCAAGAAAAACAAAAAGAACAAAGCACTAAGTAAGCTTAACAAAGCCCTCAGAGAAAGCCCACGCATGTATGAAGAGAACATGGAAACCCCACACAGACAACCTCGAGAATCAAACAAGCAGTCTTTGAGAGATGAGGTTGTGATGCTGAAATTTAAACCACAAAACAGTACGGCAGCAAACAGATGAACTCTAATTTATATATGACCATGTCCGCAAACTTAACTGGGTTTTAAAAGTTTACATGTATGACAAAATTTTCCAGATTAAACGCTGAAATAATTGAAAAAAAAAAAATTATTTCGGTTCTTCTTTGTATGTGTGTGTTTTCTCCCACTCTCCAAAAACATGTGTGTTAAGTTGATTGGCTGCGACAAAATTGCCCCTAAAAATTTGTGTGTGTGGCCCTGCAATGAGTGACCTGTTTGGGGTGCATCCTGCCTCTTTCCTGAAATCAGCCGAGATAGGCTCGGCGACCCCCTGCAACCCAATTAGAAACAATCGATTCAGAAGATGAAACAACTCTTTATCTTTCTGTCATATAAATGTCAAACATTTTTCCCACTCATTCCACTGGGCTGATTTCATTTCATCCACTTGGTAACCTTTTCCTGTTCTACTTCTGATGCCCTCTGTAAAGGCTCCCTCTCTCTATGTTAGATATATTAACCTCTCTTTTTAATCATTTTCCCAATAAGTTTTACTTTTCTCTCTGATCTTATTCTGCTTTTTTTATCCATTTTTTTTTCTCTTTTATCACTTGTTCACATTTTTTTTTCCTTCCCTAGCCTTTGGATGATGTTCCTATGATTGTCTTTCCTCCCATCCTTTTTTTCCCACCCACGTTTTTCTGTTGCATCTCTCCTGTGTTCTCTGAAAGCCTGTTGTCCTTATTGAGCAACTGACGCAACCAAAAGCAATAGCACCCACTGCTGCTCCAGTACAACAATGCAACCGCAAACAACACAATTTTTTGACTTGTAGAGACAGAAAAACAAGACAGCAGCCACTGTGCCGGTCCCACAGCACCAGCAACATGATGATAGCACAAGTGTGACATCTGCTGCAACTTTCCTGCAGACATATTTAGATCAAAGAGTTTGGCTAAAAAGCAAGACATCTTCACAATGTACACATTTTAGTTCAAATGTTGATGTAAAAATGGTGGTTTTATTTGAGCGCACAAGATTTTTCTAGTTTTTGTTTAGGAGGAAACCTGGAGATGTTACTTGATGCCTCCCAGGTTGGTTAAACAAGCACCCAAAGCAATTTTATTGTTCTTAACGTGGGCTTACTATTTGTATATGTTAGAGAATTGAGTACCTTGGTTCAGCTGCCAGGTTTTATACCTGCAACCAGCAATATAGCATTACCTCAGATACCTACTATGTATTTGACAAGGATCAGAAGTTTAACGCATCATGATATTTGTTTCCCCAAATTCACCCTGTAAGTCATTCAGCTTGTAAATGACATACAAAGTTTGTTCTTATGAAAAAGCAACCTTAATTTAGTGTGCAACAATCCAGAGCAATGGAGAGAGCGGAAAAGAGGTGAAGAAGCATGTGCAGGCAGCCTGGAAGAAGCCTGGAGAAACGTATCAGGTGTGACGTGTGATTGAATAGTTTCAGCTAAAATGAAAGGGAAAGTGTACAAAACCGTGGTGAGACCGTCCATGCTGTTAGGTCTAGACTCTAGAGACAGTGGCACTGAGGAAAAGACAGGAAACAGAGATGGAGGTAGCAGAGATGAAGATGCTGAGAATCTCTCTGGGAGGGATCAGGATGAACAGGATTAGAAATGAGTACATCAGAGGAAGAGCACATTTTAGAAGTTTTGGAGATAAAGTCAGCGAGGCCAGACTGAGATGGTTTGGACATATGCAGAGGAGAGAGAGTACATCGGCAGAAGGACACTGGATTTGGAACCACCAGGAAAGAGGCCTAGAGGAAGACCAAAGAGGAGGTTCATGGATACAGTGAAGGAAAACATGAAGATAGTTGTTGTGACCGAAGAAGATGCTGCAGATAAGGTAAGATGGAAGAAACTGACTTTCTGTGGTGACCCCTAGAGGGAAATGCCGAAAGAAGAAGAAAAATCTAGTGTCCTCTTAATATTACAAAATAACCCAGGATTCCTTTTTTATCACAGCCTTTGAATGCTTCATTTTCATTGAAAAAAAAGTTTCTTACTCGTCTCTTTTAAACCTCTTTAAAAATGGCATATTGTGACAAAAAACAACAAAAAAAGGAGTGTTTTCCACTATTTTACCAATGTGCAACTTGGTTTGACATGTCACTGTGCATGTGCAAAAGTGCTCCAGCACCTTTGAAGTGATCCCCAGTGTACAGTTTCAATAATAACATGCACAGAGTGATCAAAAAAAAAAAAAAGCCCTAAAGATGCTTAACTTTACTTGTAAAGCGTAGCTTACAGTTTACTCTCCAATTGTGCTGTTGTTTAACTTTTTTTTAACAGAATGCAACGTGTTAAAAAATGGCGCTTAGAGTCTCAAGATATTTAGCTGAATCTTGCTTTTAGGTACACCATTATTTAGGCAACACTACTCTGAAAGGTTAGAACAGCTGAGCTGCAATTTAGATGGGATTGCAAGTGGACTTATAACAACCAGTCTGAAAAGACATTGAAGGACACGGAACACACATTCCATTTTTTTTGTATATAGGCAGGATTTATATTTATAATACTTCTGGGAAGGATGTTTGCATTTGTTTTCTAATGATGGGGAAATTTCACTCCACAAATGAACTTTTAGCTAATTTTTTTTTAACCCTAATAGACACAAAATAATAACTTCTAATTAGATAGTAATTCACAACAATAACTTTATTTTGTCTAACCAGTCGATCGCGGTTTACTGGTAGCCCGCAGACTGATTCCTAGTCGACCGCCAGTTGTGTGGGAAAAAAATAATAATAGTGACTTCGGCACTATTTTTAGCGAGTGTTCAGACCCTATAGAGACTTTTTTTCTAGCGGCCTTTTTCAGTATTTATTGGAGGCTTTTGTGGTCTGTGACTTGAAATCACATTGTTAGGCCTGTTCTTAATGAACAGTGGCTGCTACTCCTGTGCATCCTCCCAAAGCACTGCATGGGTGCAGCATTTGTCTGTGTGTGTGTTTGAGTGTGTGTTTGAGTATTTTAAAGGTTGTGAAACTACCCTCACACCTTCACACCTCCTTTTTACTGCAGATAGGAAACAATCTGTGTGTGTTTGTGATGTTGACACTCGACTGATAGATCTCAGGAGGTTTTATACTTTAAAGTAGATCTTGGTACAAAAAGGTTGGGCACACTGACGTGGATATGGGTATCAAAATTAGAACTAAAACTTAGACAGGCTTGGATAAATTATTAAAGATTGTAGCCACAACAAAAGCAGTTTAACCACTAAATTTGTGGTCGAGATCCTATCTGACTTTCATAAATTGAAGGTAAAAACGTCTTATCTTCTACCTAAAGGAGTAGAAGTTGCCAGACGCTAAAAATATAACGTCTTTGCTCGCTTCCACAGCTCACACCATCCCAAAAGCAAATTATTAATCACTCAGACCTCGCGTTTTGTCTCATATGCTAAGTGTTGAAGGGTTTTATTTTGTTTGAAAAGTCTGCCCTTTAACTCTCATTTAATTATTCATGCTTTAACCCTATTCTGTTCTGATATAATTTAGGTTAGAAGGGGGCAGAGCCTTTGCCATCTGCTACAGGCAAGTGGGACTATAACGTTTGGAATTACCTTAGTCTGACAAAAATGAATAATTAATATTTTTTCATCTAATTTACACCAGCGAGGCATGAAATGATGGGCTGTCGGTTTTTCCAGAAAGCTCATTATTTCTATATAGGTCTATGGTTAACCGGTCTATTCTAGGCATGTAACCTTGGACACTTTTGTATCAACAGGGACCAACTGAAACAGCTTACTGGGTAAAATACTCCAGATTGTGGATTTTTCACATCCAAAAGTTAGATTGTCATCTTTTTCTCAGATCTAATTTGATTGGTTCACTAAACACATTCCACAACTGGCGGCCATGTTGGCCTAGTTTATAAATTGAATACATTACCATTAACTTAATACAAATTGTGTGAAAAAAAACTGAGCATCACATACGCTATTTCTGGCCAAAATACGCCACATCATAGGAGTTAGAAAGCTTAATCAGGATATGTCTCAGGACTTCTAAGATGGAAGAAAAGTCCAGTTGCAGATAACTAAAAGACAAAGGAATAAAAATTGATTTGAGATTTAAATGTGTTGACGTCTTGTATTAAGAACCCTTTAAAGTGTGTTAAGCATAATTTTAATGTAAACATCAACTGCTGGAGTTGCAGTACAGTTATTTTTTAAATAACATTACCCAATAAGGTAAATCCCACAAATCCTGCTTCTCAGAAAAAAAGCTGTCGCTGCAAATTTTCCTCCATTAACAGCATCAAAGTGCTTTTCTTTGCATACAAACCAAATAAAGTGAGCGTAAACTCTGCTTGGAGCTGCAGTTTTTGCTCTGCTTGTACATTTTACTTCACACATCTATAATGTTGTGTACTACAGAAAATAACCTCGTCCAAACTTTGAAGTCTTAAACACGGTCATCCAGACTCAGATAGATGTGCGAGCACTCACAGCAGCATTGATACTTATCAGTGGTATTCTGTGAACTTGTGAAATGGGAGATGTGAGACGACTGCGTACGTCTCTTTCTTCAATGAACACTGAATATTTTATGTTTTGTTACTATTGGTCAAGTCAAGAAGGATAGTCAGTGAAATGCAATAACGTCCTTGTATGAAATAAACAAATAAACACACACCAACACACTATTCTGAGTGTACCTCTAAACTTTCTTTAAATGCTGAAGCTCTGGCTCAGCATCACAATCCCTCATGCAAGACATCCCCTTTTTCAACAGCTAATGAAGCGATTAATATCCATGTCCTAAAGAGACTCTTTGTGGCAGTTCATACAGACTGATTGTCCAATCACATGTGCACTGTGGTTCCCGAATCCTAACACATAGGAAGGATAGTTCTGGAGGTAGGGCGACTGCTGTAACCGGGGGCGGTTACAGCAGCTCCATGAGGAGCCCAAATTGCTCCTCATGGAGGTTTGCACCTTGTATGGTAGCTTTCACTATAAGGTATGATTGTGTGTGTGTGTGTGTGTGTGTGTGTGAGCTACAATGTAAAGCGCTTTGAGTACCAATAGAGGTAGCAAAGCGCAATATAGGTGGAGGCCATTTACCATTGACCATATACATCAAAAGGAAGACAGGAGGAACAATATTCAGCAAGGACTGAAAATTGAAGTCTAATAAATATGCAAGTCATGTCCACAAAGCAATATGAGAGAAAATTTAATCTTGTTGCATATGGAAATGTCTTCACCCTGAAGCTGTAGAGCAGTGGTGGTAAAGGACAACCTAGACTGATCTTAGACAGGGTCAGTTGGTTCAGTTGACAGTTCAGGCAGGAAATTGTATGCTTGGCTGAATGTTGACTCAACTCCAAAATTAAGCCTAAAAAATGCTAAAGCTTTTAATTTGTTAATTAATCAAAGCTGTTTTAGTCTTGTATCAGTTAACTGCTTCTTCACAACAACTTTAAGAAACTGAGTTTCAAATTTTGAGTCAATGGTGGAAATTTGTGCAATTATGACGCAATCATTTTAACTTTGTTTTTGCGTAAATCGTTTGCTGTGATGCCTGAAAAAAACATAAAACAGCTAACTTTGAATCTGACTTCATTACTTATTTACACTGCTTACTTTGATCAGTGACCAGCAAAAGAAGCCCACAAAAAAATTACATCTTTTAATCTAAAGCAGGTGACAAAATACTGCATGTTTCATCCTTTCAAAAGAAAACAGGTCATAGTGTGTTGAAGAGATGATAAATTTAGTCTTGAAAAATGTGGGACTTTTCCCACAGCAGTTTGATCATGTGTTTATTCATCAAAAATTCACAACAAGTTTAAGCAATAGCTTCAAACCATTTCACAGATAAAACCTCAGTTATATCACAGACTAGTAGAACACAAAGATAACCAATAAAATGCTACAGTTCTAAATACTCACTATCATTGTTAAAAACTATTGTCATAAATAGCTGCTTTTGTCACATTTGAGTTATTTTTTATTAATTCATTTTTAAACATTTTAAAAATATTTATATGCATGCAATTGTTTATTTTCTGAATACCAAAAAAAAAGAATGAATAAGAAAATTCACAAATCAAAGGTCTACAAATGGACAAAGAAATGGGTGACGCAATGCTTCCATAAGTTTCATTCTCATGAAAGATTGAGACTTTTCAACTCAAACAAGAAGTTTTACAAAAAAAAAAACTCAGAGACAGAACTAGGTCACCAATTTGTGGAAAAACCTACAGGAAGATCACTTTTCTATTTGGTAAAGCAACAACTAAACAACAAGACAAAAATGACAGTAAAACTGAATAAATGAGCATAGTTCAGCTTAGAATGCACAACACTAACTTTTTTTCGATGCATGTATATCATAATTGGGTTTAGACTCCAGAGAAGTATGGGAGGCAGATGACAAGAATTTGTTTTTATTTTCATTTGGTCGACTTTTATGCTATCTTGTGTAAACATAGAAATGAAAGAGTGTAACATTTTACATTTTTCCTTTCTACTCCCAATCTGCTTGTTCTCTGCAGAAATTTTTATAATACGGAAAAAGAACACTTTTTTGGGGTTTGGACTCATGCACATCTCGCTCATCATAAGCCTGCGAAACCTGCACATACACATCTGTAAAAGGGAAAGTTAACAGCGGGGAGGAGCAAGACAAATAAACCCTGTTTTTCTTCACACTGTTCATCTGTCCTCTGCATAACTATCTCACTGTCCCAACCTGTCACAATGTCTTTAAAATATTAATGCTTCTCCAACTTGCTTTTTATCACAGTGGTGGGGCTGAAAAATGTCAGCCAATCTGACATGAACAACGCTGTTATTTTAAGCTCCTTCAAACTGCAAGATATAAATAAAATCTTCACTCTTTTCTGGGAAGACAGTTTTGTTGAGTTGTAGAAAAATCAGAACTGAACGGATAGCAGAGAAGGGGCAGATCTGGATGTCTGATTGGTCTTTTCATCTAAGGGACATAGACTAATGTTTGCATATGAAGTTAAACCCTTTCGTTTCCAGCAGAGCTTTGGCTGCAAAGAAAACTGTTTGGTGAGACTGTAAACTCTGAACTTGCATCCACAGGGAGGCTTTGAGGTATAAACATCAAATCATTTGTGCTTTTTCTTCTCGACAGGTGATTTCAGATGACAAATTTCTTCACAAGTAAACCCATAACGCACTTTTGATTGCACTGTTTGGAAAAAAAAAAGGTCTGTCCGATCAACACGTCAGTGTATCAATGCCTCAGTGACATTCGACATACTTATTTTAAAATTTAAACCACAATACAAAATGTCTGGTAACAATTTAGTCCAATCAAATTTGAATTTAGAATTAACTTAAATTATGTCAATGAGTTTGTTAAATTTGCATTGGTCACAGAAAATGAACAGTTTGCTATGAAAGAACTTTTCAACCATGAGTGTTCCTATTGAAACAAGTAACAATCCACATAACCTTGACTGAATAATCTGAATTTATTGCACACGTATCACTAGAACTCTGTGCATTTTGAATTGTGTTAGTCAAAATATGTGTTGATTTCTACAACATTCTGGTGAAACAAAATTGAAACACTTCAGAAAGTGCATTAATTTCGTAGGGGCAAAGATGCCGGGTTAACTTTGTAAAATCAGATCTGGGAAGCAAAAAGTTTGTAGGAAATTTGACCTTTTTAGTCAATCTCCTTTGAAAATAAAGACATCAGGGAAAAAACCCATTCCCAACATTTTATTTGGAATAAGATGAGTAAAGGTTTTTGGCAACCAACCAGATTTCAAACAAATATTAAGTTTAGTGACCAATTATTTTGCTCAATGGTTTTGCCAAGCCCCCTTTAGTCTGGATTATTGCACATATTTGACCGACTCGACCCACCACTCAGCTAAAAGTACAGCCAGCAAATGAAGTAAGCATTAAAAATGTTCGAGTTGCTCCTCTCCCTTTTCTAATTCAGGATGGTTTGACTCCATCAGGCACTGCGCGGGGGGGTGAAATGAACCGACCTCTGTGATGAGAAGAGTTTCACACATGAGAGCAAATTGCCAATTTCACAGTCAGATCAAATGAGAGGTTAGACTTTATTAAAGAAAGCAGACTGCAGATCAGCAATCTACTAGTCGCTCTGCTCTGGTCCTCTTTTTAACATCCGATAAGAGAAACATTTAAATGATAATTACCGGTATTTCGATTCACTCGCCAATGTTTGGCAATATAAGCCATCTCCAATTTGTGCAATGATGCAAATATGTTGTTCCATTGACGGTGGTCAGCTGCGTTATTTGGCATTTGATCCCTTTTATTCTTGTTTAAACTGTCTCAAGTCACTGTTTTGTCTGCAGTCCTACTGAGTGCACACGATTTATAGTGGCTTTTCAGCTGGTCAGTAAGGATTCATTGTAATAATTTAAATCCTGTTCAATTCTTCCAATAATTTTATTACATCACCTTTAACTTCTAGAGCAGTTTTGTTGTTTTTTTTTTTTTAATTGCACTGAGCAACACTTTCCAACCTTCTAAGTGAATTTCAGCTAATCATTGGATGTACATTCGAGAAAAATTGTGATCCTGGGCAATATTAGTGAATGCAAATTTCTTGTAAAAATATACAGCTGGTTGAAATTGCCCAGTTATGAATGGCTAAAACAGAAACCCAATTAAACGTTTCACCTACATTGGTTTTCTATGCAAAATCACTGGAAGTTCACAGGCTCAAAAAGTTCAATTTTCACCTTGCCCTCTCTCTGCAGCCTACTTTTCATTAGTCAGCACGCTGATATTTTAAGGTGAAAGGGGTTTGCTGGACTGCACATCTCTGCGGCGTTTTCATTGCAAATTTTCTGATTCACTATTTTGCGTTCACTAAAATGCTCAACTATTGCAGATTACTCGTATTAAGGTTGACATACAGTTTTGAGTTCGTACTAAACCCAAGTTTTTGGAGATGAAGTCTGTGAACACAATATTTGTGTAAAACCATGTCATAGTGGGTTACGACTCTCAAATGGCAGGATGAGGAAGGGCTAGATATATTTTACATCTTACAAGATAAAAAAAGTAAAGACTTGACTGACTTTTTTGTGTAGAAAAAAAACACACAACATAATCCGTCTGGAAAGCACGTGTCCAGCTACATGTTAATATGAATTTAATTTATCCAAAATCCAAATAATAGGCAGTAAGGTAAATTCTACACCAATCTGGGTTCTGTTTAGAAAGTTGGAAGCTTCTAGTGATCGGAAATTGAGAAAGGAATGAAACATCAGCCCACTCATATCTACAGCTACACCTACATGGACAGAGACATGGAGAAAGAGTGACAAAGAGCAGATGAAGACACAGAGTGACAAGAGGGAGATGGAAAAGCCAAATGAACAAGGTAGAAAAAGTATCAGGGCAGAGAGATGTGAGAACAAAGAAAATGAGGATTTAACACCTAAATTTAGCCTCAAACTGTATCTCATCAGGACACATGCAAAACATCTAACACCCAGTAGAGGAAACAGAAGATTTTCTCATGTCCACAGTAACACCTTTTAGTTTGATCAGACATGTAAAAACAGCTTTCTTTTGTTGGTTTGTTTTTCTTTCAATGCTATTATAATTATGCTATTTGACCATGGCAATGTGCCTCGGAGCTTATTCACAGTTTGTTCAACAAGTTACAGAGCAACGCAACTAATTCCGGATGAAGAGAATAAAAAATCTTGTGTTGCAAAGAGAAGCAGACTGTCATTTGAAATTTAACAAGTCTTTTGCGTTGTACTGAAATGTAAAAGGAAGCTCAGACTTTTTGGATATAAACCTTGAGAAGTCAAAGTAGCTCCTGAAAAAAGAAACAAGTAGACAAAATAGTGAAAAAAATGTAGAAAAGTGCACATTTTTTGCAGATACCTGAGTAGAGAGCAAAACACAAAAGTACAAAATTATCAAAGGGCATCACTAATATGATCCAGTCAAAGTATTTGACCGCCATAATGACAGGAATAATAGTTAAGGATGATGGCCACAGATTTTCATTCCCACAGGGCCTTATATCCTGCTTTATCTTTTATATGGCTTTAAAATTCATCCAATTTCTGAGCTGCTTGTCCAACCCTAAAGCCACAGGGTGCCAGAACCCATCCTGACAAGCATCAAACATGAGGGAGGGTACAACATGGATACTGGGTCCTCTGCCCACTACATAAACACACAGGTGGGCAGCCAACATGCAGAGAGGGAATATGTTGCAGAATTAAGCTAGGTTTTGAACTGCTAGGTGAATGGCTTGGAAGAAGACTAAAAAAGAGGTTTATAGATGTAGTGAAAGACAACATGAGGATAGATGAAGTGACATGAGAGGATGGATAAGACAGTGTTAGATTGGAGAAACTGATTCACTGTAGCGCTCCTTAAAGGGGAGAAAAAAACTGAAAGGAAACGTACAGCAGTGTGGTTTTGCTCGAGTGATGGGTTTTGCTTCATTTAGTCCAGAAAACTAAAGATGCTAACTGTTTGAGAAAATGTAATAACATGAATACATGCAGTATGACAGAAGAGAAAATTTCCCGTTCATCACACATTGTTCATATTAACTGTGTCTTTCTCCCCTGATTTTGTTCTCTCACACATACAGTATCATGCTGCTGATAAGGAGCTATGAGCTGCATACATTCAGGAGGCAAATCTGGGTCAGTTTAGATGCAAAAAATAGCCCATGTTATGGATACACACATAAAAATATGCAGCATACCTCTTTCAATTACATATGAGCCGTATTTGTGACAAATTTTACACATGAAACTATGATTATCTGAGAGAAAACGAATACATGTTCCACCAACTAATGAGTAGAATAGATTTATTTTTTTAAAGAGAATTTTTGAGAAACCAGAAGAGTGGTTGCAATCTCAATTGCAAAACAACCAAGCTTCCAATCAAAGCGAATGATGTGGAAAATATTCATTTACTTAGATATGTTTGCAGAGTTGTCGTTTTAATTGCTTCAAGGCGCGTGAATATTTGGAAAATGGCTTAACTATTTAAACCAGAAAATTAAAAAAAAAAAAAAAAAAGAACTTAGGGAAATAGTTTCTTTTGAAGTGCAAAAGATCTAAATAAATTAAAAGTCCAAATCTTCTTGTTCTAGCAGAGGTTTGGAAGCTGAATCGTATTTTAAAAAAATAGAAATATGTTGAATATGAATGGAAATCCAGCGGGACATGAAGGTTTGTTGTCATAGAAACAAACTGCATGTGAAACAGATTAACTGAATGTAAATAGTTCATTTAGGACAAACAACTTTAATATTGGAACTAATGGTAGCAGGCGATAGCTCATTGGTAGAATGTTTGTTTTGGATCAGGAGAAGCCAGTTACAATCCCACTGAGCTCATGCACAGGTGTCCTTGGGGAAGACACCTCACCCATTGTTTCTCCCACCACTGGCGCATTCCTGGCAGCCTATTGCGTGTGAATGCAGAACAAAAATTTTCCTATTGAAGGATGAATACAGTACGATAAAATAAATGATACAATGTTTTTCCTCCATAGGAAAAGTTCATTTACTGTTTAAAACTTTAAAAGTGTCACCTTCATTTGTCTTTCTCAATCTGTTGCCAGCATGTCTGCCTGCTGGGATTTATTGTCATTTCTCTGAAGAACACATTATGAAAGCAAAAAATCTGACTTCACACACAAGATAAAGAAACCAAGAAAACGATTCAGTTGGGAGATGAGTTTCCACACAGTGTCGATAAACTTTTAAGCTAAAATTTTAAAATTTTCGCTACAGTTTTTCCATCAGTATTAAAAATATTAACTTGAATATTCACACAAATTTTCCATTAGGGAGATAATTAAATATTCTGTTTCAGTCTTAACAATACTCACAGGAGCATCATTTAATATATTTAAGAATCTCAACTTCAAATCCCACTGAGTTCATGTCTAAGTGTCCTTGGGGAAGACACCTGACCCACTATTGGCGCCATCATGGCAGCCTGCTACGGTGTAATGCAGCTCACAAATTTCCCCGTTGAGGGATGAATAAAGTATACTATTTCTGTTCTAAATGTCCACATCTGCACACTTGCATATGTAGACTGATTTTTTATTTCCTTCAATTAGATTCACAGCTCCTCCCTCATAGTGCCTCTGCTCTAAAGCCATTTGCTTGAGACGCATTTGAATTTTTACACTCTGGATAAGTGCATCATTTTCAGTTAAAATAAGGATGTTTTGTATTTTTACCTGCAGCTTAAGAGCTGTCATGCTTCAAAGTAAATGATATTTCTTAGCTGAGCTCTGAGAAGGATGGCATCATTTGAAACTTTCTTGTGTTTCACTTCATCCTTAAAACAAACTCAAACTTATAGATGAACTGAAAAGGTTTCCCAATAGCACAACATGCTGATCTCTTTAGGTGTCTCTTCTCATTCCATTTTACATTGTGGTTATCATCTGTCAGGTAGAGTTTTTAGATTAAGAGGATGGAGGTAGACGAAACAGCAGCTGATGAAAAACCTTGACTTGATCTGACAAAGAAGTCTTTTATTAACTGGCCTTCAAAAGACATATTTTTATCAGATTGCCGTCGAACATTATAGAATTTTTGCAGCATGCAAGGTTGACCTTTTCAAAGTGGAATGCTTGTTAAGGTGGAAAATCTTTACAGGGAGAGATCTTCATGGCACCCACTTTGGACAAGTAAAGCCACATTAATTACTGGTTGTTGGGTTGTAATTATTCGTTAAAAACAGTGACACTAAAAAAGAAAAAAAAATCTGCCTCACTGGCTATTTCTTTAATTTAATGCAGAAATGATTCCCACCACATTGTTTTCAAAGTCACAAAGAGAAGGTCAGTCCTACCGGTAAATTATTTGAATAAATTTGAAGGTTTGAGCACAGACCCGGCCTTCAAGGACTACCCCGGTTGAGGTATGAGACACTTTATTCATTTAGAGTTTATCTGTGTATGCATGAGTTTTCTCCCTTATGGTCCCATATCCTCCCACTCGCTAGAAATATTCATTTTGACCTGATTGATCGACTTGAATTGCCTAGATAAGTGATTGGTTATGCTTGTGTGTTTCCATGTGGTTCTGCTAATTGTACAGGATACACCCCAGTTCTCCCATGATACCACCCAGCATAGACCCCTACACGACCCAGAATTTGATCAAGCATTTTCGAAAAGGGATGGATGACCACACACTATTTGACTGTCTCACAAAAACAAAGAACAGAAACAGAGAAGTGGTTGTGTGGGGTGTCCCATCTCTAGTTTTAGTAACAGATTAGGGTCATCTCTACCCCTAGAGACCAAAGCAGACTATAAATCATAAAGACAATTTTACACCCTGTTTACACTCACTTATTAAGTATGTGTGTAATTTGAAAGTTATAAACTCTCTTTTATTAAAAATGTTGATGAGGCTTCGAGCTGACTGGAGAATTGATTATTGAGCTTTAAAGAAAATTTTATTAACTCACAATCATAATTAAATGCAGTTTTTTTTTTCTTGCAATGATCTCTTTTACATGTAAACTAAGCTAACCCTCATAGGCTGTGATCCATAATTTATGTAAGATTTACAAAAATATATGCATTTTTTTGCTGATTCAGAGGACTTCTGGGGAAGTTTACCTTGATATGCCCGAATTCCCGCTTGTTTTCAAAATGACCTTTTCCTGCCTGAAGCAATGTTTGTTTCTCTGCAAGTAGGCTGCTGCCTTTTGAAGTCTTGCTGCTGCAGTTTCTGATGATGAACTATAGTCTATGGGATGAGAGAACTTTTAAGATAAAGTAGAAAAGAAATAGAGTTGGGCATTTTATCCAAAATTTAGAGTTGTGTTACTTGGTCAGCGAGATTCTTGCATATAAACATAGTAATTCATAAATATTAAACCGTACCCTCTAAAAATATAAGCTTAAGTTTGAAAATAATTTCTCCTTCAATGGGTCGCCATGGTGCCAGCGACTATTTTGCTTGGTTAGCAGGTGAAGGGCGGGGTACCCCCTGAATGGGTCAGCAGTCTGACTCATGAGATATTTAAACTGACCAATTAGACTAATGATGCGGTTGACCAGTCAAGAATTTACCTTAACTTCACAATAAACCTGTAGACTGCACTCTAGTCTGAAAAAGTCAGACAAATACCAACTCTTGTCTCACTTCTCATCATTCTTTCCATATGGCGTGTATTAAAAAATGACAACCACTGTATGTATGTAATGTATGTAATGTTAAATGCAAAAGATGAATCATGTGTTCAAAGAAAATACAGATCTAGAGTGAGGCAGTATTTAAAGAATTGTAAAGACTGCTGTTCTTTTTAACTTCAGTTCAATAGTGGTCCATTTGGATTGAAGATACATGTATAATTCTTGTCATTGAGTCGTCAAAAAAGTGATCACATATTTCAAAGTTGTTACTTTGACATCACAATTTTTTTTAGATCTGCCTTACAGTCGACCCAGTGATGGAGATTTAAGCTGAAGTGAAAAAGTTCTACAATATGGACGCAATTGTTTTCAACTTTTAAATTAAAAAAGGAGAAACAAATAGAGCCATTATAAAAAACATGTTCAAATTTTTGTTTGCTACAATTCTAATTCACCTTTTGCACAGAAAATCAAAAACACCCTCTCACTCGTATCAGAAAGTAATGGTAAAGTAATGAACACATGTTTTCATACCCAGCATTACCTCCCAAATAAGTTTTTACTGTTCTAAATTTTTCAGATGTCATGCATGAAACACACATACACAAATCCATATATCCTAGAACTATGCTTTCTCAAACAACTCAGCCCACACTTGTACGTGAAGGTGGAAACTCTCACCAGTGATGCAGAGGCTGAAACGGCACAGTTCATCACACAAGGTGTCAGGACTGTCCGGCTCTCCCAGCACTCCTCTTCCTCCTTCTCGCCTCTTCTTTCTCGGTGACATCCTCTTTACTATTTTCATCATTCTCTCCACTTTATCCATTCTGAAAAACTCACAGCAGCTCAAAGAGAGACTTTAAAGTTTTTTTTTTCTTTGCAGATCTTGTTTCCTTTTGGTTTCATCCAATTTTACAGTACAGATATTATAAAATTACTTTTTAATTAAAGTAGGTTTTATCCTCTCCTAGATTCTGAGTCTTCATTCCCAAAATCTCTCCTTTTTTCCAACTGACTGTCCAACCTCTTTCAAGTTATCTCCCTTTCCAGTGACTCCTGTCCGGTTTAAGAGGCACTTCACCTCCTACATCTCTTCCTCCTTCTCGTTCCTTTCTTCAGTACCTCTTTCCTTCCTCTCCTGTTTAGGCGAACAGAAATTCTGGCGCCCGGTAGAACGGGAGAAGTGAGACACTATGGGAAACAGGGGGAGGGAGAGAGCAGGAAAGGCTGCATGTTTGCTCCCCCCTCCTTTCTCTCTCACTCTGTAACAGGCACAGAAGCCCACCTTCTCATCTCACCACATCAAACTCCTGGCTGGTCAAAAAACATTGAAAGGAAACAAATCGAACACATGGTCATGCTAAATTACGCATTATTATTCTTGGAACCATGTTTTACTTTAAATTAGAGTTTATTGACAAAATGAAAAAACACAACGTAGAACGTTAATTCTATGCAAACTTTGAAAACCTCTGAGTTTGTTTGTTCAAATATTGAGAAGCTGCACACTTTCATTTGCATGGCTGTCTGTAAAAGATAAAACCAGCTGAAAACAGTGTGGTCAAAGTGTGTTCAAAAATAACTGCTGCTCAGCAAATTGATGTCATGTCTCTCTGGAAAAGTCAACGCACCAGGGCGGAGATCAGAGACACATTTTATCTTGGGTTATTTTAACACCCTCAGGTTGACGGCTTCAGACACCTCTGATCGAAATGAATGTCTTTTGATCCATTTGTGATTAGGTTCTTAAACTCTGCCTGTGGTCTTTTACCTTTTTATGTATTTATTTTATTCATACTTTATTTATTCATCTGTGTTTTATCTTTTGTTTTACTCCCAATATTTGTGTCATTGTATTTGCTGTGTGTGTGTGTGTGTGTGTTTTGGAAAGCTGGTTGCATTGTCTCGAATTACACTTATGACATTAATAAAGTTATTCTAATTCTGATTATAGGAAGTATGGAAGCTCTTCTTGTGCTGACAGCCCAGATACTCTTTGTGAATACTGAGCAAGCCTTAAGACCCGCCGCCTTGGTCTTTTCTGATTTTTTTCAAGATTTCTTTATTCCACTGATAGAAATGCTTAGTTGTCATCCTAACCAGAAAGTTGGGGTGATTGACCGGCTGTGCACCAAAGTTTTTGCTCACCATTTGAATATCCTACAGTGTACATAGTTTATTAATATATAACCAACTATTTTTTCAGTACGCCTCTCCATACACATGAGTCCAAACTTTGAATGCAGAATTACGGTGCAAAAAATTACTTATGAGGATCTTTCACTATACCTTTAAATAAGCAAATGTTAAAGCATTAAACCAACATCTTTATGCAGAAAAGCTTCTGCAAACAAAATAAGTGTCTGTTTTTTTTTTTTTTCTGTTTCTCTATGGCATCAACTCATTACCTCCCACTCCACCAACATGGCTCAGCACAGGTGCTAAAAGGTTGAGGTGATTTACAATTTATCTTGGAACGGCTTGCAGCTCTCATTAACTTCTCCATCACATCGCTCTCCTCCTCTGTTGTCCAACCTCATCTTTCTCCTTCGTTTCTCCATCTCTGTCAGTTCTCATCTGCTGTTTAATCTCCATTTCGTGTCCATCCATAATAAGCTCATTATCGGCTCTGGAGAAGAGGTCATTCACACACAGCGAACACACACACTAGAGTGTTCATACGGCTGCTGGGACACACTTAACATTTCAGCTTGGCTCTTTTGAGCAGAAAATGACACTTGCACACACATATATGCACCTTAAGGTGTGACTACAGGTCTCATTAATGAAAACTAACCTCTGAGGAATTTTAGACATGTCTTTAATCGCTGCCCTGAGGTTCACCCACACATGAAGTTTAGTCTTATCATAAAGCTTTAGTTCTCTGAGAAAGGATCAAACTTGTTCCTGATCGTGGTTGAAGAGTCAATTCAGAGCAATGAATAAGGATTTTGAGAAGATTGAGATAAAAATATTAAAAACTTTCAGGCATTGATTACCATGTTTTTTTTTAACTTCTAGCTGACAGTCTGACGAATAATTTTAATTTCCAATTATACAAATAATTACGACGGCACGGTGGCGCAGTGGGTAGCATAGTGACCTCACAGCAAGAAGGTCGTGGGTTGGAGTCGAGGAGGGGTAGGGATGAGGCTTGGAACAAAAGCCCTTCTGTGTGAATTTTGCATGTTCTCCTGGGTATACCTGGGTTTTCGCCGGTTACTCCGGTTTCGTCTCACTCTCCAAAAACATGCATGCTAGATTGATTGGCCACTACATGATTGCCCATGGGAATATGGTTGTATGTGTGTGGCCCTGCGACAGACTGGATACCTGTTCGGGGTGTACCCCGCCCATCGCCTCGAATCAACCGGGATGGGCTCCCGCAACCCCGTAAGGAATAGACGGTTAAGAAGGTGACTGACAAATAATTAAACACAGTGTATCGACCTCTAATGCAGTCTGTACCTCTCCTTGTTTTCTTTATTAGTGAAGACTAACTTATTTTATTCAGAAGTGAAAAACTATTTAAGGGCAATGGCTCCCTGATCAGAAAATAGCGTGAAGCAGGGCTTTATGGGTTAGGTCTCAGAAAAGCTACCATCCTGCATCTTATAGATACATTTTTCCTCCAAGCCATCTGGATCTAATAGATTAATTCCCCCATGAACATTTCATTCACTTCCATGAATGCCTGGTTGGAAGCTTTTCATGGGGTTTTGCTTTGAAAGAAAATGATGAAATGGACTAAAAAAAAAAAGAATTTTAGTTTTCCTAATCTGGAATGGGGCACCCCAGATCTAAATGTCATCAGGTGTTGTTTGTATACCACAATATCACTACGTATTCTTGCATCATTACTGATTTCAGCTGGAAAGGTAGGACTCCTAAACTTACTCTCCTCTGGAATAATAAATAGTAGAAAAAACATCTTGCTGTTTTTTAAGAACAATTTAAACGGTGTAAAAAATATTCAGTTGCTATTGTTTAAATGTTTCGCTGTCTTCATTTGTATAAAGAAGACAGAATTATGAGTTAGTTTGCTGGCTGCTCTTGAACAAGACCCCCTTTGCAAAGAGTTCTTCAAATTTTATTGGTACGTCTTTCTGGTTGAAATAAATAAATCATTAAATAAAGTAATACATTGAACCTAACGCATAATGAGAAAAAAAAAACAGTTGTAGGAGAATGACAAAAAACCTATCTGAAAATCAGTTGACTTAGCCGAAGATTTAAATTGAATAAAATCTCATCTAAATTTACAAATAACATAAGAGGCAAAGTTTTTGGAAGGTTTTGTGTCTTTTAAATAATTGGTGAACAAATTTCTTCTTTTTTTTTAAAGTTTCTATTGAAATAAACATACAGTATATACATGGCAATGGCTTAAAGCTGGATCCACTACAAACAGGTTAACTTCCTGAGCTGCTGGGGGACCAGCCTCAGATTCTGCAGAAGTCCAAAAGACAGAAATAGAGCGGATTGAGTAAATGGCTTTGTCAGCAGCTCTTCTAAAACTCGGGTGAATTAAGGCAAAATTGAACCAGAGCAAATTCCTGTAATGGAAAGCATTCTGCTTCAGATATGGCATCCCACATAGTCCAAACTTTGTTTGGAGCATCTGTGAGGGAACCTTGCAGATGGTTTTATTTTTATTTCTTTTATAAACAATCCATTTTAATAAACCAGAACAAAGGGACCCTGGTTTTATTTTACAACTACAAAGTATATCATGTATATTTTTCTCTTTATATCTTCTTTGTGTCTACAAAAAATATTTCATAACCACCTAATAAAGATGCTGCCAACAGATGTTTATTATTTGAAGTAACATCTGTTCTACTAAATGTTTTGCCCAAAAAATAACAGACTACTTGAATTTTTGAGCACTTACTTAAACTATAATTTTCCTCCTTAAACTACCCTATTGGAACAATCACTTAAAGAATAAATAGCTTGGTTTGATAGTTTTGAAAGGCTTCGGGGAAGAATGGCTTAGTGGGGACGGCAAGCATCATGTAATTGTAGGGTTGCTGGTGCGATCTCCCGCCTGGAGGTCATGCCAAGGTAACTCTGAATCCTCAATTTTTTCTGATGGAGGTTTGCAGCTTCCACCATTAAAGTGTGAATGGATGAATGTGAGCTACAATGTAAAGCACTTTGAATGCCAACGCAGGTTGAAAAGCTTCAAATATATAGAGTCCATTTACCGGTACTTCATTTTTGGGTATTCAATTAAGCTGACTGAAGGATACCTCGATTTTCTCAGCCCCTGAGTATTCATTGATGCTCCAATCTAACCCCATCTCCTAAAAATATAACTTATTAAGTTTCTTTAACAACTTCAGTAAGAAATGGAACTATTGGCATGACAGTAAGTATAGAAAAATATTGTAACTCATCTGTTAACCATTTTTTAAAGCATTCATCCTGAACCAATTATGTTTTCAACTTAAATGGCCAAGTTTGGAGCCTCTATTAAAGCAGTCATTCCTTTATGTGCATGTCACAAAGGTTTTGTGGCTTTCGTTGCTATTTTTCTAAAAAGAAAGATATCACTAGTTTTATTTAGATGCAACAAGGTATACATTTAGATCTATTTAGAAAGTTTACAGAGGGAATTAAACAATCTTATTGTTCAAATCAAAGAGAGATTTGAAGAGTGTTTAAAGATTACAAAAGAAAAAAAAACCACAAATTTTGAATAGAGGGAGCAAATGTGCAGGTAAGATTAATTTATACTTTAAATATAATGGTTGCAAAGCTGCGTCACTGTGTGGGGGTGTGAATTAATCAGTTCAGAACAACTTTAGATGACTTTAGTTAGAACACACGCAGGTTTATGTTTGAACGCACACACTCCTGTTGACTCATACGTGGGTTTTCTATTGATCCCTGATGAAAGTGAATACATTTACACTATCAGGGTTATCCAATAAATAATGCATATGGTTAAGGAATATAAATCATTTCTTTGACAAAAAAAAATAAAATAAATTAAAGTAGTCTCTCTCTATGTGAATGTTGGACCTTTCTAATTTTATTAAACAAACCCATTTTTCTCACTTTCTATCAGATTATTCTAATGTTTCTTTATTCTTTTGTTTTCTTCTTTAATGTTGTACTTAACCACCTAGTTATGCTCCTTTTGCACAGTACTGTGACTTTTTCTTGAGTTAGGAGAAAAAACAAAGATGGATTTCTTTTTAATCTACTTAAATTTTTATATTCAGATATAAAACGTTTTCTGGTGAAAAGTTTTCAATAAGCTGTTAGTACGTCAGGCACAAAGCATACTTTTTGGCTTAATGATTTTGGCCACTCACAATTCAATGTACTATTGTATTTGTCTTTGAGCTTTTTGGCCAACACAAACTTAGAAGGGCAGAAATATATTTGGCATGCGGTGCTCCATATTCCACATACTTTTGGGGAAAACATCAGTGCCTCAATCATATGCGTGTCTTTTTCATCTACATGCACCCGAAAACACACCCAAAAATGCAACGATGGAATATTCACTTTGACACATGATGAAAACCCTTTTAGTTTGCCACTTTGGGAACACAGTCATCAAATCAGCCTTGTGCAATTTTTGGCTAACCAACAGAAACAAACTCATGACCCAGTTTTTAGGTTCACTCTTCCCTGAATCTAGTGAAACTTTTTTGTTTTTCATGACCTGGCTGCGGAAGCGGTCTGACTGGCAGGGTGATTAAACACTGGCACGTTGTTTAGCTGCATGAAGACAAAAGAAATCAAATATGGCAAATGAAAAAGTTGTTCCTCCATGAGTCACAAATAAGTTGGTTGCTGTAATTCCAGTTAGATGCAGAAGTTTGTGAAGAAGAAGTAAACATGCTCTTCCAAGTTTTTCCAAATTTCCCTTGCAAAGATGTGATGGATGGATGAAAAAATATATGATGTGTTTTTGGATAGATGAAAGGACGGATCAATCGGTAAATGATGGATAAATTAATTGATAACGTGCTCTATAAAATGAATTTGTTTTTGGGTTGATAGTTTGAGGAATGAACAAATGAAGACAAAAAATTAACAAGAAAAAAAAAAATTAATGGATGGATGACGAGAGGAATTTATAGATTGATAGAATGAATCTTCTTCTTTCAGCATTTCCCTTCGGGGTCGCCACAGCAAGTCAGTTTCATCCATCTAACCCTATCTGCTGCATCTTCTTCAGTCACAACAACTATCTTCATATCTTCCTTCACTGTATCCATGAACCTCCTCTTTGGTCTTCCTCTAGGCCTCTTTCATGGTGGTTTCAAATCCAGCATCCTTCTGCCAATGTACTCTCTCTCTCTCCTCTGCACATGTCCAAACCATCTCAGTCTGGCCTCTCTGACTTTATCTCCAAAACCTCTAACATGTGCTGTTCCTCTGATCCTGTCCATCCTGGTCACTCCCAGAGAGATCCTCAGCATCTTCATCTTTCCTACCTCCATCTCTGCTTCCTGTCTTTTCCTCAGTGACACTATCTCTAGACCAAACGGCATGGCCGGTCTCACCACGGTTCGATAGAATGATAGAATGAATCTATCGGCAAATTAATGGCTGCCAGAAAATGAATGACATGTCAAGAATGGATTGATGTATGTGTTTTGTATGAATAGATCAATCAATTAATGAATAGTTTAACTTAATTTTCTAAGAAAGATGTTTTTCAACAGCAAGTTTTTGAGTTTTCTTCCCACACTCTCACCTATTGTTTTACTTTTTGCCTACTACTCTCAGAAAACAAGAAAACTTAACAAGCAGGAATATGCCATTGTTCTTAATAATAACGTGCATCAAACTAGGAGAAGTGATGAATTGACAAGCCAAAGTTTTTTCTTGACACCTAAATAATTAACTGGGATGAGTCTCTCTGTCGTCTCTAATTATGACATGAAGCCACATGTAAGAAGCTGATTAAACCAAACAGTTTGTTTTCAAGCAACATTTTGATGTTAATACAACTGAAGATTCACATGATTGTGTCATAATCCCCTCTCCTGCTGCCAGAAGGAGCCCTGGATGTTCCTCATCACCCAGATTAGGGACACCTGAGATTTATTCCTTATGCCACACATCTGTGGACCCTGCCAAATATTTAAGGGCAATCACCCCAGACTTTCATGTCGGGTCAACCATTCTGGCCCGACTCTGAAACTTTGTTTGTTTTTGTTTTTTTCACAGTATTAATGGACTGGCAAATTCAAATAAACCATGTTTTCTGTCTGCAATTGGTTCCTCCACTTTCCACCTGCACACCGTTTCATGACAGATTGCGTATTTAAAATACAGACGTGGAATTTTTTTTTTTATCAAAATTCCATATTTTACTAAAAATTCTTTAAAGGGCATGTACACATTTAAATGCAACCACAGCTATAAAAACAACAAAAATATGTATATTCCTAAACACAGAAAATTCCCAGAGAGTGTTAGATTATTGAGTCTAACAGGAAAGACTAAGGAAAGAAAATTCTGATCTTTGTTTTGAAGAAAATGCTTGAAAGATGTTAAACAGAATAAAAAACTCCCGGTATCAGAATTCAGTTAAATCATTTCCTGTTTCTAAGTTAAGTAATCATATTTGAACATTTTGTAGGACAACAAAAAGTCCCTTTTTGGCATAAAGCCATAGATCCATGTGGCTGAAATCAATTGGAAGATGGAACAGATTTTAAAATCAAAATAAAAAGACGCCCCACAACCGACTGGAACCTGCGTTCCTGTCCTGGGCATGGCCACACCGAGGAGACCTCCGCGCTTCTTCATCCTCGCTCCATCAGGATGAAATCCATCTACTCATCCCCGCCCTGGGCATCGCTGGGCTGAGGAGTCCCCCGTGTTTCCATCAGGATGAAGAACATCTACTCATCCGGGTTCTGGACATCTCCGGGCTGAGGAGTCTCCCGTGTTTCCATCAGGATGAAGAACATCTATTGACTTCTTTAGATATTTAGCTGTAGATTAGATTAAGCTAATATTTAAACAATAATCTGTGACACATTGTTTGCTCGTCCCGGGGGAGGGATCTCTCTTTCACGTGGATCCCCAGGAGGTTTCTTATTTTTTCCCCACTGATGGGTTTTTTAGGAGTTTTTCCTCACCGAGAAGGAGAGTCTAAGTGCATAAATGTGCTAGTCTTGTTTAGTTAGCATTTGTTAGTTATTTTTCTTGTTGTGTATCTGTGTTAATACATTCCTCTTTTTCTTGTGAAGCCCATTGAGACGGACATTCTGTGATTTTGGGCTATACAAATAAAATTGAATTGAATTGTTTGGGGTATACTCTGCCTCTCACCTGCAATCAGCCAGGATGGGCTCAGGCACTCTCCGCAAGTTAGTTAAGAATAACCAGTTCAGAAGACGACTTGAAATGGAAAGAAACTTAAATACATACCACTTATTATCATAAATCACCTGTTAAAAATGTTTCAGATCCACCAATAAGTCCACCAACAACATTGTGCATTCTTAGTTTGCTCTTCTAAATAAAGAAACATACAAAAAGCAGCCAAATGTTTCAGCAGAATTGATGTATTGCTCACAAAAAGCCATGACACTGATTAGCTAATCAGTTAGATGGATTTAATGATATTACTGATCATTTTTCTACCAACGTTCAGCTTCCAGCAAAGCCAACTACTTGACTCTAGGCAAACATTTGCAGCTGCTTCTTAAATTGCCTGCATGGCATTTGTTAACGTTCATAATCCAAGCCAGAGCTCAAATGATTTGTGTGAGGGTCTACGTTTGCACCGCATAACTAAACATAGGCTATTAGTCACAAACACACACTCTTATGCACACACATTTCCAAGAATGAGATTTTTTTAACAGTGTGAGAAAGAACTGCAACAAAAATAGGAAGAAAAAAAGAGTTAATGGTATTGGAAAGGGAATGGTAAAAGGAAAACCCGAAAGAGGAAACGAGGAAAAGGGACAAATGGCGCCAAGAACTGCAGAGCAGACATTCTTCTTTCACTGAAACTCCTCAAGTTCCTCTGGGATAGATGCACAAATGCACTTCCAGGGAAGATTCTTGGAGAATTTCTGGCTTTAAAAAAGTCCCACATGAGCAAATGTAGGCAAAATCAGCAAATATGTGCATTTTTATTCTTGCACAGTTGGACTCAATCTTTTACTGGAGGTACATGGAGCATTCATCTTCTGAACCGCTTATTCCCTAACGGGTTCGCGACGTGTGCCGGAGCCTATCCCGACTGATTGAAGGCGAGAGGCTGGGTACACTCCGAACAGGTCGCCAATTTGTCGCAGGCGACATATACACACAACCATTCACAAACACCTGGGGCAATTTCATAGCAGCCAATCAACCTAACATGCATTTCTTTGGAGGGTGGGAAGACACGAGAGTAACGGGGGAAATCCCACATACACAGAGGAGGGAACACGAGTTCCAAGTCTCGTCCCATCCCGGACTCAAAGTCCGATCTTCTTGCTGTGAGGGCACTGTGCTAACCACTGCGCCACCGTGCCACCGTATACAGAGCATGAAAGTTATTATAAAGACTGGACCACACCAAGTTGCATTACAGTTTGTTTTGTTTTTTTTTACAGAAAACCATTTTATCTGTTGATGTTTATTTATCATGATGATAGTTATACTTTGTTATATTTTCATTTATAAAAGTCCAAAATCCTTCACTTTCCATCACACAACACTGCTGGATCACGTGCTAGTGCCACATATTAAATTTGCTAGTGAATTTGTTTCCTAGAAGTAACTTTGAACTGGGCCTTTCAATTCTTAATATCTCACAGGAAGGATAAAAGATGGCCATAAGGGCATATGTGGAAGAATGCAATGAAACTTTACAAAAAAGAGTTTCCAAACTGCAAAAAACAGTAGTGATATGTTACAATAAATGTGTAAACATATAAATTCAGAACATTCTCGGATGCAGTTTGTGGACTCTAAATTTCACCGCAATAATATTTGAACCAGTCACCATTATTTATTATTATAAAAGACATTTAGAAGATTTTAATGCAAAAACAAGCCTCTGTTGCATATTGGAGTGTTTATTTTTGCTATTTTCACCAAAACTGATGGAGATTGATCGAAATCTATTGTCAAAAATATTCATATGTACAGCTGTTGTTGAACCTCTGTCTAAACTGTGAAATTTTTTTTTTTAAAAGTGATGTTTTTTCCATCAAAACCTAAGTCAAGAATAAACAACAAAGAGAAGTGACATTGTAAAGTTTTGGTAGATGCTATTAAATCCACTTTCTTTACTTGATGGACAGCAGCACAGCCTGCACTGGGAATTGTGTCATGTCTGGTGCAAAGGTCACGAGTTGAATAATCCTGATCCAGGCATTCTGTCAAATTACTTCCATTCTTGCCACAGACTGTTGCCAACATCCTGGATAAGTGATACAGCTACAGCAAAACTCTGTATAATTTTGATAAATAACACAAAATAAACTCAGGATCCTTCCGGGTGAGCTGGAGGATGCAGCCAGAGTAAGAGAAGCCTGAGCTTCCCGTCCGAGGCTGTTGCTCCCATGACCCGGTCCCGGATAAACGGAAGACAACGGAACGGAACATTAAATACCATTGATCTTAATTATGCATCTATAAGGACAATAATCTTTTCATACCAAATTGTGTTTTTTTTCTTTATTTCACTATCAAACTATCTTTTTTTTAAGAGTAAGCACAGTAACAAAGACATCCCATCAAAAACAATGCTGTCTAACTTTATATTGAAGTTTATGGATTCATTGACTGGTAGCACCGAGAGTCATCACAGTATAATTAAAATCATCCGGCGGTGTGTCATATTAATGAAGTCTTCGGGCATCATCAGCATATTTTTTAAGTGGTCGATGTCGTCTGAGCATCAGCAGTCTGTGTATTAACAAGTCTTCAGCTGTTTAACTGACAGCTAATTAACTTCATACTTCCATCATTGGCTCTTAATATGGTAAAACAAACCATCCATTTATTTATGCTGTTCCATTAGCAGGAGATGGAGTTTGTGTGTGTGTGTTTTCTGTGACTGTGGCCAAATACAGCCTGAGGAAATGATGACACAGGCCTGTGGGTGGTGAAGGGTTTTCTGATTTACTCCTCGCTTGGGCATTTCTCTGTCTAATTAACACAATAACCTGAGGACATTCTTTTACTACACGGAGAGAAAAGGAAGACAGGCAGGTCTTTCGATCCTAACGGCCCACATAAAACAGGTACATGTCCAAATATGTTCTTTTTTCTTGTTCTTGTTGTGAATTCTAGCCCGAAGGCTTGTCAGTAGCTTAAAGTCTGAAAATAAAAAGGACACAGACAGCTGAAATCAGTGGATTTCAGCAGCATAGAGTGAAAAAAAAGTCCCCTAATTTCTAGTGAGCAACTATCCATAAATATGTTTTTCTAAAATATGCAGGGGAAAAAAAGCCAATGAATTTTGAATTTTTTTAGATCTTTCTTTGATTTTAGAAAAAATCTTAACCATCAAACATTTATTTATTTTTTTTATTTATTTATTTCGGTCACAGTGCAACCTCATATCAATGAAATAAAGAAAACAACCATATTCCAGCAAAGGACCGAAAAGGTAACGGCTGAAGCAAACGCTTATTACGCCGACCCTCTTTTTTTTTTCTTTTTTTTTTTTATGTCATAATAAAAGCAAAAAGACATAAGTAAATACTAAGTCATCATAATTGTTATAACACATAACATAATAATATCATAATACATCATAACATAATCATAACACATCATAACATATAACATAATCATAACACATATTCGTAACACATAACATAATCATAACACATCATAATTGTTTACTTTTTATAGAAGCTTGAATTTAACCATCAAGACTTGCATATTTTTTAAGTATTAATAACTTAAATTTCTTTTTTAAACATAAAAGATTTAAACACAATTTAAGTTCTTCATTACAATTATTCCAAAGATCCACACCTTTAATAGAAATACAGAATTTTTTAACATTTGTTCTAAATTTATTTTTAATGAACACATCATTTCCTCTTAGTTCGTATGGACTTTTCCTAATAATAAACATATTTTGTAGAGAGTTTGACATCATGTTTTTTTTTATCTTAAACATAAATTTTAAAGTGTGTAATTCCACTAAATCATAGAACTTTAATGTTTTTAAATTTAGAAATAGATTATTGGTAGGTTGATTATAAGATGAGAATGTTATTGCTCGTATTGCTTTTTTTTGTAAAATATAAATTGGTTTTGTGTTAGTTTTGTACGTATTTCCCCAAATCTCGATACAATAAGTTATATATGGAAGTACTAATGTATTATATAACATAAACAAACTTTTTTTATTTAGGACAAATCTGAATTTATAAATGATTGCTATTACTTTAGACAGTTTATTTTTTGTATAATTTATGTGTGATTTCCAGCTTAATTTGTGATCTATAATCATTCCAAGGAACTTACTGTCGTAAGCTCGTTCCAATGGGGTATTATTAAGCATAATTTGAATTTGTTTAGGTACTTTTAATTTTGTAAATACTATAAATTTCGTTTTTTCAATATTTAATGATAATTTATTTATGTCAAACCATATTTTTATTTTACTCAATTCTCTTTCAACTGATTGTATCATTTGGTTCAGGTCTTTTCCTGAAAAGTAAAGAGTAGTGTCGTCTGCAAACAGTACATAATTTATTAGTTTGGATGTGTAACACAAATCATTGATGTACAGGATAAAGAGTTTAGGCCCCAGAGTTGAGCCTTGTGGAATTCCACATATGACTTTTAATAAATCAGATTTTTCCTCCTTTATTTGTACATATTGATATCTATTTTCTAAGTAGCTCTGAAGCCATGTATATGCAGCTCCTCGAAAACCAAATCTGTCTAGTTTGCTCAGTTATATAATATGATCTATGGTGTCGAAAGCTTTCTTAAGGTCTATGAAAATACCGATGCCATAATTATTTGAGTCTATTGATGTAGTAATATTTTCTATTAGTTCTGTAACAGCCATATTAGTGGATCGGTTTTGTCTAAATCCATATTGTTTGTCACTAAGGAGCTGGTGTTTCTCTATAAATTTATCTAATCTTATTACAAATACTTTTTCTATTATTTTTGAAAACTGTGGAAGTATGGATATAGGCCGATAATTTGAAAATAATTGTTTATTGCCATTTTTATAGACTGGAATAACTCTAGTTATTTTCATTTTTTCAGGAAATTTACCGATTTGAAAAGACTTATTGCAAATATATGTTAGAGGCTGTGCAATATGTTCTATTGTATTCTTTATTAAATTCATATCAATGTTAAGTGTATCTTTAGATGTTTTTGATTTAAATTGCTTTACTATTTTAATTATTTCATTTTCATTTGTTGGGTTTAAATAAAATGTAAAAGGATTTCTGTTTACAGCATCACTTGGACTTATGTTATGCTTCTCAATACTTTCAGCCAAGGTATTTCCTACATTAACAAAATAATGATTAAATCCTTCTATAATTTCTTTTATATTTTCCAGCTTTGAGCTTTTGTTCATGAATTGTTTTGGTATTTTATATTTTTTATCTTTTATTTTAATTATTTTATTAATGACATTCCATGTTCCCTTAATATTTTCTTTTTGTTCTTCAAATAATTTATGAAAGTATTCTTTTTTGGTTTTCCGCAAAATACTAGTCAATTTGTTTTTATAATTTTTATATTTTATTTCAGATTCCTTGGTTTTGTGTTGAATAAACTTTTTATATAACATATTTTTCTTCTTACATGCATTTTGTAATCCACTTGTTATCCATGGCTTTATTTTAGAATTTTCTTTAAGTCTTACCTTTTTTAATGGGCAGTTTTTATTGTAGATTTCTAAAAACATGGATATAAAAATTTCATACGCTTCACTTGGGTCAGTTTGGTTGTAGACCTCGTCCCATTTCTGTTTTAATAAGTCTTCTTTAAGTTTATTTAGAGTTTGGTCTGTCACTCGCCTAATATATCTGAATGTTTCAGAGTTTTCTTTGTCATCAGTTATAATTTTATTTTGAAATATAGCAAAAACTGGTAGGTGGTCACTTATATCACTGACAAGAAGGCCACCAACAATTTTAGCTTCAATATTGTTTATAAAAATATTATCTATTAGAGTGGAGGAATCAATAGTTATCCTGCTGGGTTTATCAATAATTGGTAGTAACATATTTGAATGCATCATATTTATGAAATCAGTTGTTTTCCCATGGGTAGTTGCTTTAAGCAAATTTATATTTAAATCTCCACATATTATTAATTCCTTTGTGGAATATCCATTTATATTTATAATTTCATTCATTTTTTCATTAAATGTATCAATCGGTGAACCAGGTGTTCGGTATACACAAGTAACATGTACATTTTTTGTTTTTTTAAATTCAATTTCGACAGTGATTAATTCCATTATATTGTGAACAGATACTGATTTATCTTCAATGATTTTACAGTTAAAGTTTGAGTCCACATAGAGGGCAACTCCACCTCCTTTTTTGTTGTTTCTGGTGACTGTAAATAGTTCGTATCCCTCTATCTTTACTAGTGTTAGAGGGTGCTTTAGCTCGTCCAGCCACGTTTCAGATACGGCTATAACATTAAATTTACCGTACATATGCAGTAGGTCTTTGATTTTTGATATGTTCTTCCAGAGACTCCTAATGTTAATATGTAGCACTGAAAAGTTTTTCTCCAGTTTAACGTTCTCTTTAAATTGTTCGCTTGTGTAATAGTCACAGCTTAAGTCCAAGTTATTGTAGAAATATAATTCTGGATCAAGTTGTTGATCAATACAAGTCATAGTTTGTCTTGTGTTCAGTGCACATATGTTCACCTGTCTCCTTTTCCACGATGCATCACACCACACACTTTCCCTACCTTTTCCAAAGTACTTTTTTTTTTTCAATTTCGGGTCCTGTAATCTCAAATATTTGTGATGCAAAACCGAGACTATTTGACCAAATCCCACCCTTTCCAAATACCGTCTGTTTTTAGTCCTTTTCCCTGGAATCTCTCTTTTTCACGTTAGTCTGATCTGTGTTCCCTCTTTTCATTCCCCAAGCACTTTGAGGAACCTCCAGCTGGCTCTGAGATCAGCTCTCCACCCTGTGGTGATCTCTTTAATAAGCTGTGTGCCTCTTTTGCTGTTCAGCAGGGATGATGATCACACAGCAGTTCTTGGCTAGATTAAACTCCTCGGAGATACAGTCACACTCCGACACACACACTAGTATGGATCCCATGGACCGGAAACTTTCATTTACATTCAGTGTTGCTTTCACGCTGCCAGAGTGTGATGTGATTATTTCAGGAGTAAAACATATGGTAGAGACACGGAAGAGACACTAGTTTGTCGTTTTTAAGCTCATCTGGATCTGTCACCTTAATATCACCTCAGAAAGCAGTATACACGAATGATTTGACAGTTTGGTGCAAACAGAACATTATTTTAACCTGTACTGTCTAACTTTGGCTCACAGGAGCTTTTTTTCTTCTCATCAGAAACATCCTTAGATCTCAGCACACATTCCCCCAGCGCCTGTACTTCTGCCTACGAGCTACAGTTCGGGTTGTGTAAAAGACATCATCTTAACTTCAGAAACAACAGAGTATTTGCAGGAGATACTTTTAGGCTCAATAGATATTTAATCGTACAATTCAAATCCATACTTGTTGAAGCTGCTTCAGGTTTAGAAAAAAAAGCTTTAAACTTTATGTTCTACGATTTATGGATTACATTCATAAACAACCCCACATCTGCAAGAAAGCAACATTTTTACTAAGTGGTTGCTGCTTACTGTGATCTTCAAGATCCTCAATGGCATTTTTCTTAAAGTTTGCTCCACAATGAAATGATTGCAAAAAAAAATCTGGTTGCCAAAACTAATAATAATAAAAAAAAAAAACATGCCTTGACTATTTCTCTTAAAATTTGCTAGTTAAATCACTAAACAACAAAAGTCTTCCACTTATTCTGAATCCATCCATTTTCTGAACTGTTTTATCCAACACCAGGTTGCATGAGATACTGGAGCCTATCTTGGCTTTTATGGCACACTGGTGAAACCGCTGGGGGGGCAATCATACCATGTCTTTATTTCATCTTTTGAACTGCTTATCCATAATGAGGTTACTGGAGGTATCCCAACTGATTTAAGGCAAGATGCAGGGTATCCCGCGAACAGGTCGCCAGTATGTTGCAAGGCCAAGGCCACACACACACACACACACACGCACAGACACACACACACACACACACAATCATTCAATACGCACTTGGGAATACACACAATACACCAGGGGAAGGATGGCTCAACGGGTAGGGCGACAGTCCTATAACGAGAGGGTCACCGGTTTGATCCCCCGCCCGGAGATCATGCCGAAGTGTCCTTGAGTAAGACACTGAACCCCCAATGGCTCCTGATGATAGTGGTATGCCCCTTGCATGGCAGCTCCCATCATCAGGTATGAATGGCTGTGTGAATGGGTGAATGTTACCATTTATTCATTCCTAGGGGCAATTTTAGAACACAAATGTTTTTGGAGGGTGGAAGGAAACCGGAATCCCCGGAGAAAACACATGCAGCCACCTGGAGAACATGCAAACTCAACACAGAAAGGCCAGTGTTTCTAGCCTCACCCACACTCCAGGACTCAAACCCCGACACTTTTTACTGTGAGGCAACTTTACATACCACTGCGCCATTCTACAGTCCATTCCATATCGCATTTCCAATTTATGCTTAAAATACTTTCAGTACCTCAAAACTTGTGCCGATCAACACTTTAGTGAACTTTAAAAGTTTGCAGGATAAATTATTTAAAAATACAAATCTATATAAAAAAAATCTATATTGACCTGAAATTACGCCTCATGTTTTCAATGGCTGTTTTTAATCGAGCAAGAAACTAAATGAAACATTTAAAACTACCATTTGTTCAAATACACTTTGTCTCGACAGACGTGATACAACACATTTTTGGGCTTTACAACATCATTACTGACAGAACATTCCTGCATGCCTCTAGAATGAGCAGATTTAACCATCATTAAACTGCAACCCATGTTTTTAGTTAGTTGCAGAACAATGTCCTCTAGTGGTCATTTAATTAGTTTTGCTAAAGACATTTGTGGAAAATTCAGAATTTGTTAAAACTAAAAGTTCATCCAAGATCAGAAGGTTTAGCTCCTTTTTGTATTGATAGTTGTTATCCAAAACATAGGCAAACTACTATCAATGATGACCGACTGGTAAAAGAAGGGGTCCTTCATCGACTGCAAACGTACAGAATGTCATGTCAGGTGTAAATGAAAATAAAAGAGTCTGCCTGAGGAGGAAAATGTCAGGACAGAGATATGGATGGAGACGGCATTTATGAGTGTGTGTGTGTGAGTTTCTGAGTGAGTGTTCAATATCCAAGGTCTTTTATTAGTATTCATAATTAAGCACAGATCCTGGCCAAAACGAGACAAAGTCCGACAGGCACATGCTGGTAGATGTGTGCAAATCATTTTAATCAACAGTTAATTTGTTTTGTTATTTTGTTTTCTCTCACTGACTTGCACATTTTTGTATATTTTTCTTTGCTGTTTGCTATGGTGATGGACAGGCTGACAGACGAGGTCAGACAGGAATCCCCATGGACAATGATAATTGCAGATGACATTGTGATCTGTAGTAATAGGAGGGAAGAGGTGGAGAAAAGCTGGGGAGGTGGTGGTTTGCACTAGAAAGAAGAGGAATGAAGATTAGTCAGAGTAAAACAGAGAACATGTGTGTGAATGAGGTAGGGAGAAGAGATACAGGGAGAAGAGATAAAGAAGGTGGAAGATTTAAAGTGCTTAGGATCAACAGTCCAGAGCAATGGAGAGTGTGGGAAAGAGGTGAAGAAGCATGTGCAGGCAGGCTGGAATGGGTGGAGAAAAGTATCAGGTGTGATGTGTGAGTAAACTAGGGCTGCAACTAACGATTATTTTGGTAATCGATTAATCTGTCGATTTTTGGGTCGATTAATCGATTAATCGGATAAAAATGACTATTTAATAAATATTACTTATTCGGCATATTATAGGATGTAATTGTGTAAACCACAACTTATAACCACATAAACAACACGTTGGGTTTATTACAGTAAGAGTAAATATTACTCTTTCTGTCAAATAAAGAGGTAGAATATGATCATTTCTAGAAAATAATAAATCTACTTACTGTATACAGTAAAAGTAAATCATTGACAGCGGCCTCATATCGGACACGTTCATTTCCAAAATAAGAGTCCCTGAGAGAAGCGCGTTGCTGCTTCATGTTGGGTTGTTTTTGTTTTTTTGCAGACAATAAAAAGTGTATTTAGCGACCTGTAAAATTGTTTTTATTAGAAATAACATCGTGTATCGCTCTGGTTTGCCGTGTCCCGCTCCGAGTCCGACATGTTTTTTTTTCAGACGTTCGTGCAGCATCGTTATGCTTCTGTGTCAAAACGTGTCCGTTTCGCAAACTTTGCATATTAACGCGAGTCCTTTTCAAATTTAGCGGAAAATTATCCAAACTTTGGTTAATTTGGCATGTGTTTTTCTTTCCGCCATCTTGTTGAATCTACCTGATCACGTGAGGCGGGTGAAATGAAGGCCAATGATTGGCTGCTATCTTCTTCTTCTCCTATTTTGGTAGCTGGCATTGTCAATTTGCTCTCTATTGCCCCACATGGAAACCAATTTAAGTGCAGCTGACAGTAAAAGCTTTTTAAACTATTAATCGATGACCAAATTAGTCGACAACTATTTTGATAATCGATTATAATCGATTAAATCGATTAACTGTTTCAGCCCTAGAGTAAACCCAAACATACATTGGGAGAACATGCAAACTTCACACAGAAAGACCAGTGTTTCAAGCCTCATCCTCACTTAAACTCCAACTTTTTTTGCTGCGAGGCCACTGAGCTTGCCACTGTGATGCCCTTGAATGATTATCTCACTATGGTCAGTACTCAATAACATATTCCTTGAGTTTCTGTTTGACGGCATGCTTGTTTCTCCTTCTTGTTTTCTCCTACATACTGGTGAGAAAAATCTATCTACACCTAAACTTTATAAGATTAAATGAATCCCTAAAAGGCTTAAGTGGTTCATCTAATGTCTGACTTGGATGTATAGTCAAGCTTTTCTATTTTTGGACTATTTAAGAACAATATGTAGGCAAAAAGATACCACATGAAACCCAAAATAGAATATTTAACGACACAGGTACAATAAAAAATCAATTTTAGAAATTGTTTTAACAGTGATAATAAAATTGAGGTGAAAAAGAGCTCAAATTTGATTTTATTTTAATAATAGCCATCCTCAGGAGCATGCAGATGTCTTTATGAGGACATAAATTAAGAACATTTTCATTTACAATGTGATACTATAAATGTCTCAGCTAATATGAAAGGGAAAGTGTACAAAACCATGGTGAAACTGGCCATGCTGTTTGGTCTAGACTCAGTAGCACTGAAGAAAAGACAGGAAGCAGAGATGGAGGTAGCAGAGATGAAGATGCTGAGGATCTCTCTGGGAGTGACCAGGATGGACAGGATTAGAAATGAGTACATCAGGGGAACAGCACATGTTAGAGGTTTTGGGGATAAAGTCCGAGAGTCCAGACTGAGATGGTTTGGACATGTGCAGAGGAGAGAGAGTACATCGAAAGAAGGATGCTGGATTTGGAACCACCAGGAAAGAGGACTAGAGGAAGGCCACAGAGGAGGTACATGGATACAGTGAAGGAAGACAGGAAGATACGTAGTTGGTGTGGCCGAAGAGGATACAGCAAATAGGGTTAGATGGAAGAAACTGACTTGCTGTGGCGACCCCTAAAGGGAAATGCCAAAAGAAAAAGACTATGAAATGTCTCAAAATTCACTGAAATATTGATAACAAGCATGAGCTACAATCAGATAGGTAAATTCGGTTGTTATAAGTAGAACTAATCCTCTTAATTTGTTTCTTAAACTTACTTCTCTTATCCTGCACTTCATCCTTCACTCTTACTTTTCTTGGCATTCTCACTTCCAAGATTCTTCATTTCACCCCCAGGCTCTCATACATCCAATTTTTCTTGATATGATCCTTAATCCTTACCCTCTGTATCACATTTTCTGTCACTGCCTTTCCTCCTGCTCTCTTGTCACAAACTATGTGATGGCGATGCCCTCTGGTGGTAAAGTCAATCTCTACCTTGAGCTAAATGTGTCTTCTTTTAATCCACCAAATGGTTCCAATAGCACAACCACAGAAAAACTTGTAATAGCTTCAGGCAGGATGTAAGCTGATTTATCTTCGTTAAATAGGGGTAAAATTTCATTCGAAGAAGATAAATTAATATAAAATCATGAGGGCCTGTTACACACACTTTTCTGTTGCTGATAGCAGTTTTTATCCTAATCCTTCCTTTTTCAATCAACCATGTTCAGTAAAAGATTTGAAACCATTACTATCATTGTGTCAAAAGACAGAATATATTGTAAGCTAGGACAGGGGCAAGGCATTGAACAAGGCATGGGCAAACTACTGCACGGGGGCCACATGCAGCCTGTTAAACGTTTTAATCCGGCCTGCCAAACATAAAAAAATAAACCATGTTACTGTTTTATTTCCCCTGCAATTATAGTGTTTCCTCACTAGATGGCACTCTCCAGATCATATTGGCTTTGTTGAGAAAACAACAACACTGCTCCCATTAAAATGTGTGTCTCTGCGATGTGGACACTGTCAAAACAAACAGTGTGCACACATATGAAAAGCCATCAGGCCCAAAACACGCATCTAAACAAGCATGTTAGTCTGTGTGATTGATACATACTGTAAGTCTGGTGACTTACCTAGGGTGTGCCCTACCTCTTGCCTGCTGACTAACAGAAATTAGCTCTATACAATCAGAGTGACAAAATTCCTTAAATTATTTAAAAAAAAAATGAAATAATTTCTGTTCAGTAAAATGTTTGCAGATCTTGTTTTATATGCAACACGAAACGTTACAAGGCTTAGCATGTGGGGTAACCACCTCAGCAAAGGTCAATCTAGTAAATATTTTTTGAAGCATGAAGATGCTTAAGGGGGGGAAAAGTCTAAATTTATTTTCATAAAGCGAAATGTTATTTATGTTTAGTACATTTTTTTGTAACACATTAAATCACTGCTCAATTTTGCTTGTTGTTTTCTTGAAAAGCCAGTTTGACTTTTTAAAATAGTGTTGCCATTTTGTTAGATGGAAATTTATTTAAATTGAAAAGCTTAACAGTCTTGACAGGTGGAGGAAACCTAGAAACCTGCAGCTCCACAAATGCTTTATTTATAACTAAAAATGACATTTTCAATCATTTAAAATTATTTTTATTTGAATTTTGCACACATTTACAAATAAATATGCCAAATCTATCCACATGTCCCCATAATTATAATCAAATTGCATGTTTCATATATTATTTTGGTTCAGATTAATGTAACATGTGCTGGTAAAAAAAATGTTTCTGATAAATGTGAAAAACCTGAAACAGAAAAATCTATCAAACTGAATTATTCTCACACTCCGTGCCACAAATAAGAATAAAATAATAAATGGAACATTGCAGCTGATGGCAGAATTTGATCAAACAATTTAAAAGCATTCTGGGAATTTTCACCAAGGTTCAGCGGAAGAAAAAATGTCAGACTGAATTATTATGAGATGGACATAACGGCAATGTGACAGGACTACAAAATGACCTCTAAAAGAGAGAAGAATTAAAATTCCTGCTACATAAACTAACCTCTTTTTTTTAAATCAAGTAAACGTTTACTAAACACTCAATTTTTACGAAGTCATGAGGGTGTCGAAGCCAATGCAAAAAAAATGGGGAGTACCTGGTAAAGCCAGCTGATCAAATAAAGGTTTAAACTGAAGCACTGTACTGTAAATCCAGCCCAAAATTTACCAAAAAAATTAGACCAGACCTCCAAAAACATGCATGTAGAGTTTATTGGCCATTATAAAATTGGCCCTAGGAATGAATGCATGTGTGGATTATTGTCTGTGTATGGCCCCGTGACAGTCTGGCAACCTGTTCAGGGTGCCCCTGCCCCTTGCCTTAAATCAGCCGGGTTAGACTCCAGCCCCCTCAAGCATGGGAGGTTCAGATGTCAAAATGGATATTAGACCTAGAGGTTTTTTGTTTCGACTTGAAACAATAAAGACTCAAGTGTTTTTAAGGACAAATTTGAAAAAATGGGAAATGCAACAATAAATCCAGATCGAAGATGATAACTCTAAACTAAAATTACGCTCTTCTTACCTCTTCTCTAAATATTCCTGTAAACACTTTATTTAGTTCTCAAACAACCCTCTCAACCCACAACCTTGAACCACCCTACTGGTGCAGATACATAGAAGTCTAAAAAAAAACATAAATGCTTCACCAAACACAGCTACATTTTTCAAGTAAAATCATATAAAAATGAAAATTACAAGTTCTTAAAATGAGATCAATGTAATTATACAACCATTTAAATTAGTAATTGCAGTGCAATTATTCAGAGAAAAAAAAATCCATCTATTTATCATTGTTATGGAAGCTGATAAAAAGGATGAAACAAAAAATAGGCTCCCCTGGTTCAGAGGGAGAGCCTGGCAATCAATGTTTATGCCAGCTGGGACCAACGCAGCTGCAACAACCTTTTCTAATCGAAGGCAGCTTTGAAAAAAAGAATGAAATGTGCTGAAAACAGACACACAATATTAGTCAAAATTTGTGACAGTTTAAAATAATTTGTCGAACAAATGGTATAAATTCATCTTGGCAGCAGCAAAATAAGATTGCAAATGAACCACAAAGCTTTTGTCTTTTTATGAATATCCTTCAAAATCTCTTTAATCCACAGACGCTAACAGTGAGTGATTCAAATAGATAAACCCATGATATCCTTCACCTCCGCCTCTAAATGTCTTCTTAGTCCCTCAGAGTCTTTTTACCTCAGCGGAAACCATCAATAAAACTGCATCCTACTAAAACAAGCCTGTTCTTATCTTAATTTATTCCTATTGTATGCTGAGGAAGGAGTGTAACCTGTTTCGTCTCACACACTCCAATGCACTTCATTAACTTGAAGAAAACCTCTTAGTGCACAGGCAGATTTCCCCTCCATTAACCAGTGTCGTTACTGCAGGTACTTTGACTGTAAATGAGAATCCAATGGCTTTCTGTCAAACAGTAGAAACATGTTTGACCATTCATGTTGGAAAAATGAAAAGCTTGAGAAAGTAAAATGTCTAAACTGAACAATTGGGTGTGTCTAAAGACAGACGATTTTGTCAATCAGAACAAACCTTTTTGTGGAGTTTTTTTTTTTTTTTTTTATTACTGGTCATTGTGGTTGTCAAAAAGTTAAAAATGACACGTTTAAAATGTGACAAGCATTAAAAATGTGTTGACTGTCAAACATGAAAGTGCGGATGAATTATTTTATTTAGATGCAGATGTTTCTTCTTAGTCATGTTGCCATTTATGGTGAAATAACTTTAGTTAACCGAATTTAGAAGGCTCTAATGAGGCAATCAACCAATTATTTGTACTTCTTGTCTTGTTTTTTCGATATTTTTCAATATCACCAACAGATTAAACTCCTTCAAACTCCTCCCATTCCCTCCAATTATCTCTCCCTTCTCAATAAACTCACAGTTACACATACTGTATGGCCCAAACTATCAGCACAGATTTTGATCACCCTCTTCATACTCTTCTCTGCAACCATTTAGCTGCCGATACAAAACACTAAAACAGAGGCGAGCGTGCTTCCAGAAAGGTTTTGTTCCGTCTACCATTGCTGCTCTAATAACTTAGAGTAAAATAGCCCACCATTGTGTATGGTTGAATTTTGTGTCCCTGTGCATTCCTTTGTGCTGTGAAAAAAAAAAAAAATTCCCCCATTGGGGAACAATAAAAACCTATTTTATCTTAGCTTATCTTTTAATTGTTGAAATTACTAGCATTTATTACTGGTAAATCATTGTTTACGATTCATTCTTCCATTTAAAAAAAAAATTACCTGGCTTCAAGAAATAAAAATTGGTGACAGCTGAATGAATGTTTTGGGCTTCAAAGTATTCTCTGAAAAAAATTACATGGTTTATCTATTTGCACAACTTTTATTGATAAAAGGGAAAAAGTTTCAAATGCAACCTTTGATGAAAAAAAAAACATGATTGCAAACAGAAAATTGAAAGTGGTCACAATGGCTGTGTTATAATTTAAGTTCCAGATCCGTTTTTGGGAGGGGCTTTCTTGGCTACACAGATCACAGTTTTTCTGTTTTAGAGTGTAAAAATATCGAATACAAAACATCTGAAGTTGTAGAATTTGTATGTGAAAAGTTAAAGAATATTTTGCAAGGTTGCTAGGCAACAACTAAGTAAAGCAAAGTTCCCACAAGCTAAACAGGATGTCACATTTCATGAATAGTAATCTGCATCAGGTTGGAACTATGTAGGTGACTTCATACATAGTCTACACACTCTAAAGTGGGTAGATCCTGATTTGAAAAACAGCCTGTGGCAACATTTTTTACGGTAATTTTCTTATTCATTCATTCCGATTTTATTCTTGGTGGCAGTGGGCAATGTGTGTAGCCACAGCTGCCCAGGGCGGACTGACAAATACATCACAGAAAACCTGCATCAACAGTCTGCCTGACTACCACCACATAATTATACAAATGTGATGCAAACTTCAAACCTTCCAGTAATTAGATGACCTGGTTTCCCACCTTAGTGCTTACTGTCATAAACAGGATTACTTCGGCATCATTACAACTTTTTACTTCGTCAGAATTACTTTACGTGTTTGTTGAGTCCTGATCCACACTGCCATTGAAGTTCTGTAATTTCAGCGTAAATGTTTGTTCATCTGTACAGAAAGGAAATGCTTAAATGTATTTTTGCATTACTTTTAACATCATCACTTTAGATTTTTATTGGAGAAACTTCAAAAGTTTAACTGTACAACTTGCTTGCATCATCATCATCATCATCCCTCCAAAGAACCCCAACACAAATTTTGGGGGAAGCCAGGGCCAAGGCTGGCTAATTTAAGGCGAGAGGCAGGGTACACCCTGAACAGATCGCCGGTCTGTCACGGGGCCACACACACACAACTATCCACACTTATTCCTAGGGGAAATTTCATAGTGGCCAATTAACATAACGTGTATGCTTTGGAGGGTGGTAGGAAACCCGAGTACCTGGATAAAACCCACACATACACAGATAGAACATGCAAACTCCACAAAGAAAGGCCAGTGTTCCAGACCTCGTCTCCAATTAGGACTCAAAGCCCTGACTTTCAAAGCCCTGACTTTCTTGCTGTGAGACCATTGTTAACCACTGCACCGCTGTATCACCCCTCTGGTAAGACCATTTGTTGACAAAAACTAGTGGGATTGACAACAAAAATATAAAAGTCAGAGTTAGGTTTACAACTGTTTGATTTTTAATTTTTTACAGCTCAGTCGGTTGCAACAGAAGTTCATAAAAATGTCATCAGCAACAAGATAGCAAGATATTTCTTGGGAGTTATGAAGCCTTTCTGCTCTGTTTCAGATGAAGGATTTTAAGCGCTTGAGACAAAATGTACACCATGATAAAACTCACTTCTATGACACCCGAAGAGAAAGTTCTCATTACAAACAAGCAATTTATTTCAACACAAGCTTATATGACTGGATACATTTAGTAATCAAATCATAGGAATACATTTTCCATTAACGACCTTGCCCTCACAAAAGTCATGCTACTTTATTTACAAACATTAATCAGGAGATCTGTACCTTTATTTGACAAGGTGTGACAGTGCATATTCACGTACGCTAATATTACAAGCTGTCAGTTAATGGGAATTATTCCTAGATGAGAACGAGATGATAAACAACTCCTTACAGTTGCAAGCAGGATTACACCAACGCATTACTTTGTTTATTCCAGAGACGGCTTGTTTGCAGAATTTAATCATTATTTATTCTGTGGAGAAAATTACATTTTAGTATTCAGGAAGAAATACTGAATGTTGCGTGAACTTTTCCAAAAAAAGTGGAAAGATCAACTGAAGGGGAGGTAACAAAGTTATGTAGACATAATCCATCCTTCGTAGAAGACAGTGAAAGTTGAAGTGGAGGCCGTGAACGCTTATCTTCCATTTTTGTTTGGGCCCCAAGGACTTTGAAAGAAAGAAACCCCACTTTTTTTTGACCATGGAAAACCAATTGCTTTACTTTATTTTTCACAGTGTAAGTGAATGAGTGTGTAAAGTTGGCTTTGAAGGTTTAACTTATGGTCACTTGAAGATTTATTGTTTCTACGGTACACATGCAACTTTGAAACAAGAGGTTTCTCATTTTTTTAGGTTAGAGTTTGACAAATTTGGTTTCAGTCACCAACTGCAATGCAAACAGCAAAATGATTGTTAGCCAACTTGCCTACGGGTTGAGGAACGACATAAAGCAGAATCCTTTGTATATACAAACTGACATGGGTAAGTTCAGTCAATGTGTTGCTTGGTGTTGGAATGATCCTTTTAAATGTAGCTCAGACCAGACTATGTAACGTATACTGCAATTAGAAATTGGTCCTTTAATAATCAGGTCTGAAAGGGAAGGATGGCTCGGTGGGTAGGGCGACCGTCCCGTAACCAGAAGGTAGTTGGTTCAATCCCCCGCCCAGAGTGCATGCCAAGGTGTCCTTGAGCAAGACATCGAACCCCCAGTTGCTTTTGATGATAGTGGTTTGCGCCTTGCATGGTAGCTCCCATCATCAGGAGTGAATGGGTGTATCTCGTACGGAGTGGATGAATAATGCATATGTGATGCGTCTTCGAGTATCCAGAAAAGCGCTATAAAAGTCCATTGCATTATTATTGTTATTATTAACTACATAAATTCAATGCATTAAAAGTTAAAAATGTCGACTGCAGGAAACAAGTGAAGTTAGAAGCGAGGTTAGATCACATCAACAATGACAACTTGAGGCGTTCAGTTTTTGGTCAACTAAACATTCTGACAAGGCAGCACATCGTATCCTCTGATTTGCTCTCTTCCAAAAACAGACAACCATAAACTTTCTCAGGTCCTCTGGTTGTTGTTGGACAAAGAACTTGCATTCCAGACAAGTGACAGATTTTTTTAAAAGGATGTTTTGCATTGTCTGCTTTGACATGGTTTACGCCTCACAAATGCAAACTCAGCAAAAAGCGGATTAGAGCAAAGATTAAAGCTGAAAAATAAACATTTTCCAATGGCATACAAAGCTTATCTAAGGCTCATATTACACTCCTATTGACTATGTGGCTATGCATTTCTGCATCCATGATGACCCAAAAAAATTGATTTTCATCTGTGCCATGTTGAGAAAACAAAATTTGCATGTTTAGATGGACACATGAACACAACGATGATATGCCTTCTGTTTATGATGTAGATGTAGCAGGAAAGCTAATTTTCTCTCCAAAATTGATGGGGGAAATGTATAGTATGTGTGTAGATGTGTGTGTGTGTGTGCACATTTAATCTGGAAAAAACAGGAAAGGCAATGAAGGAGTAGAAAAAGAACTGTAGCATGAAAATCAATTCAAACAGGAAGCTCTATTTTTGCTGCAGTCTTAATCACAGTTTCAGCATGTGGCACGTGCACACACACGCAAACACAGGGGAATTATAATTGCATCCGGCGCTCAGTCACTGAACCATTCACTGAACCATTCACCAAACCCACCAGCAATACCGAGCAGCAGGGACCAATGCAGCAGATCGATTAAAGCACGCTATGGATCAGAATCAGTGGCTTTAATTGTCAATGTTTAATGAATTTTGAATTAAATGGAATTAATGAAAAAAATGCAAGTAAATATTTTTAGCATTTAAGAAACATAAAGAATTATTGTTATAATATTTTGGGATTATACATTTGCGTGTGTTCTCACTGTGTGTGGAGGTACTCCAGGTTCTTCCTAGTCTTCAAACACATGCATGTTAGGTTAATTGGCCACTATAAAATTGACTCTAGGAAGGAGTGTGTGTGGATGGTTGTGAGTGTGTGGCCTAGCAACAGAATGGCGGCCTGCCTCTTGCCTAAATTCAGTCGAGACACTTATCTTCAAGGGTCTTCGATTTAACTTGAAGTCAAAATGTCTTCAAGTGAAATTTATTTATTTTTTCTGAAGCACAACACACTAGCTGTATTCTTCAAACACAAATCATATTTACTAAATATGAATTCTTTAGTAAATCTTTAGTAAATCATATTTACCAAGAATACACACCTAATACGTAATATCCATCCTTTTATTGAGGTTTTTAAATTTCATAATCTATGAAATTTAAAAATTTCATAGATTAGAAAATCTATGAAATTTCATAATCTGAAATTTCATAGATTTCACAGAAGTGATTTTTTCACTTCTGTGAAAAAATCTGGAGGCAAAATGTTCCTTCAACCTCCAGAAGAGGCCTGAGAAAATCAGGATGTAAAAGTAAAGAACTCATTTGTTAAACAATCTGGACCCAACAGGCTGAAACCATTGCAATCATGATTTTAAAGGCAATTGAAAAGGCTTGGCAGCTCACATCCCTCTATTTTCCAGCCGCTGATCACCAGCGGCTCCTTTTTCATTGCAACATCTGGGTTGCTCAGGTGTTGAAGTTCTTTTATTTTCAACACCTCTGTGGGCTCTTGCCATGTAGCAGATCACTCCAGGGCTTCACCCGGTTCTCAAAGTTCCATCGATCATTTCAGAGCTGTTTAAGAGACAAATCTTTACCAACTAAGAAGCAATTATCACTCTCGTTTGGACCTCCCATTGTCAGTCTAAAGATACAGATCACTCTCCATTTAATCCTCCAACATTCACGACATGTGTACAAATGGATTTCAGACTTTTTGACTGACATCAGCTTCTGAGGCTCGGTCAGCATGCCCCTGATGTCCTTTTTCCTCTTTTGTTCAACATATCTGCACATCTGGATGCCAGACAGCTCCAACCTTAGCCTGGTCTTTGATGGAGACGATTCATTCTCTGTAGGTGAGCTAGAATACTTGTGCAGATCAATTGATGGAGATGATAAATGACCCATGCTGTTTGCAGAGTCCTTTCCCTTCCATGCTAGTAACTAAATTGGTCAGAGATGTCATTTACATAATCAATCATTTAGTGAGTTTTTAAATATGTGATAACTTAATCATTGCCCATGATTGAAAAGATGTTTTAATTATGTATAACTTGTATAAATTGAGGAGTTTATAGTTGTAAAACACTCATTTATTGAGAGAATCTGTAAATCGTTTTTAAATCACAGCTTCACAAATTCAGTGATTATATTCTGAGATGACCTCCTTGCTTGCCGAAATATAATTCTAAGAAAACAAAAAGAACTTGGGGTTTCTATTTGATAAGCTTTGGCAGATCATTAATCACCCACAACTTTCTAATCACTTCAGCACAAATCAATGTTGAGCATTAGTTTCAGGCTCTGTGTGAACAAATTGCTTTTGTGTTTTAAGCTTTTTCCCAGCAGTTGGCCCTGGAGCAGATGGAACCAGAGCACTTAAAAGTTCCCCAGGGATAAAAAGACAACAGTGACATGGCACAGCTCGGGTACCACTGAGCCATCTCGGTTCTCTCATCTACACTTCAACCCTAAGCTAAGGCACACCCACAGTGATTCATTAAAGGTATCAAGATAGTTTGGAATAGAACAAACGTTTGAGCCAACAGCTTCCATTTCAACCTCATTTGTCCATTTGAATTTATTCTGTTTTACTGTGAACACACTCACCAGTACCTATGTTAACTACTCATCACCATCCATATCAGCTCTGGACGTCTCACAGCCTTCATTCCCAAATTTCTCTTGCCACTCATTTATTCTTTTTTCCCCCTTTTTTTTCCTCTCTGTGTGGCTATCAGCCCTCCTTCTGAATCTCATTTCCTTCCCTCTAGCTCTATATTTTAATTCCAAACCACTTTCACTTGCCTCTTCTAAACAGCTAAATTACTTATCGACTCATTTCTTGTTTCAATTTTTTCTTCATCAACAGTTCTTTGCTACATTGACATACAACCTCAAGCTAAAGTTAACCTCAGATGTCTGAACCATATTTCTTCCACCCTCTGACATGAGTGACTATATGTACTTGCACTACCCCCCTCCCATCTTAGCCTATTCTAAGTAATAGACAGCCTCTGGGTAAAAGTATGAGCTATAATAAAAGAGTGAAATGAGGTCTGTAATTAGTTATGCAAGGAAAAAGAAAAACAGGGTGAAATTGAGATTAGAAGCTAACATTTATATTAGATGCTGTAGTAGTTGGTGATTTTAGACTCACAACAAAAAGGTTGTTAGTTTAACTCCCTGCAGGGCTGAAGTTCAAAAATGTTCCCGACTCCTTTTTTTTTGGCTTATTGATTAAACTTAAAAAATGTGCTTTATGCACATGCAAATAACCTGTTCTTGTTAGGTTAATTGGTTGATGTAAATTGCTCAAGGATTAAGTGTGTGGTAGTCTTACTTTGTGGTCCTGCAACAGAACTTGTGACCTGTTGGAAGTGTACACCCTTTTGCTAGCTCTCTAGTCAGTATAGACTCCACAACATAACATCGGATGACCGGTCGAGGAAACAAATGGATCAATTTGTGCAGATCTCCGACTCTCGTAACTCAACCACACCAAATCAATATTAATTAGTTGAGTTAGAGACACAACCAAACACCTTTGTATAAAAGTTCCATAAATAATAGCTACGTATCGGTGTGAGGAAGATTTGCCTAACTACAGTGAAACATAAATGAGATGGATGGTAACATTTTTAATGAACAGTCCTGTTCAGAATCAGTGGAAGTTCTTGCTTTGTCCTCAGAGGGTGGCGTGTAAAGACTATCAAGCGAGTTTTTACGATAGTAGAAACTGATAATTATTTAGATTAAACATAATTGTTCAAGTTCAGACCTGAGTTTGTGAATACCTTACAATTGATTTTTTAACCTGAGATGTAGGTTATACCGAAACATGAAATAACCACAAACATTATTATAGTTCTTTTCTTTGTTTAAATGATTTGACATTGTTATTCTATCATTAACATCAACTTCAAATAGCGTGAAGCTGTTATGAAATCAAGCTTCATGTTTAAACTGTGCTGTAATCCTGTTTAACAGATTAAAACCTCATGTCAGCCTAATTAGTTTTTCCCATTAACTTTAGTGTCACTGGTTGTTCTTTTTCTATGTGGTCTTGAGATTGAGTGGTGACCTGTCCAAGTTCCTGCCTCTTGTCTACCTAATGAGTACAGAAACAGTTTAGAAAATTAGTTTTGTTCGCGCTTTGCTTTTTTCCCTCACAATAATTTTCATCCACCTAGTTTGCAAGTTTCAGGTTTTTTTTCCATCCATGGTGTTGCATATAAATGACATATCAGCCCTCACTTTCATTTCCTTCTCTCTCCAGAATGATGAGGGACTTACTCCGAAGGGATAAGTTACTTCATCTCTTTTACTTTTCTCTTAATCCACTTATTCTCTCATGGCAGAGTTAAAGTCTGAAAGCTTATTATGGTTACTGTCTGTTTTTTGTGGTTTGCATTTCAATTAGACAAAAACAAAACACATTCTTCTTTCTCATTTTTTCTTTCACTTCATGTGATCAAAGACTAATTTCCCAGGAATTCTTTTCCACCTGAAAACTTTTGTCCAAGGGGTCAAAAACTTTCTTCGAGGTCTTCGTGGGCAGAGCCATTAGGGAACGGTATCCTTTGCTCTTCCTGAACACCACCTATCTGTACTTTTTCAGCTAAATGAAAAAGAGGGGCTTATAGCCCTTAGGCAAAAAAAAAAAAAAAAAAAGAAAGAAAAGGAAACCCAAACTGAGCTTGATATGTGTAAAATGTTTATTCATCTGGGTAAAATAAAATCTCTGTGCTTGATAAGCTTCCAGATGGGACTCCAGGGTAAGTCTTTCAAATGTTAAGTTAAAACAAAGACAGAGGATTAAAAGGACTACTTTTGGGGTCCGAGGTTATACATTTATATCCAATGCTTTCACTTATAGTTTGATTCTACTTCAATCAGTTCTTTACCACACAAAAATTGCTGTGCCATTTTTTTTTTATTATTGTATGAAAAGCCAGGGTTTCTCTGCTTCCCTCCATCAACCTGATTTTCCATCTGCTGAGAAAAGAGTGATTTTCTGCTTGGAAAAAAAACTGTTCACGGTGAGTTTCCCCCAGAGGAGCTTTCCATTTCCAAGGGCTTTGTAGAGATATTACCACAACTAATCCTAAAGGCAGACTTCGCTTTATTGCTGCATACTCTGCATGTGTGTGGGAGAGCAAGAGGGAGAGAAAACGAGAGGAAGGACGTGTGCCCACTTTATGGTGCAGATTCTTTCTGGATGTCTGACTCCACAACATCAATCTCAAATGTGTTTTTCTACTTTTAATTGCTTGTGATTGTGTGCAGGTCTATTATCAACATGAGTTCTGACCTAATCAAACCATTGCTTTGCCAGTGTTTCACACCTTAAATTTGTATTTCAGACAAAGAACCACTGAGAAAATAAGGAAAGATGCCATAGAAATATAATGCGGAAAGAGTATTCATGTTCGTGTGTTTGTATGTGTGTATGTGCATGTTCTCGCACAATAAGTCTTGGTTCACTAAATCCTATTCACAGTAATACAGGAGGAGGTTTCCACTCAACTGAAAATAACACACATCTAAACAACAAATGGCTTTTTTTTTCTTTTGTACTCAACATCTAATTAGACTAATTGTCCAAATGTGAAAGCACTTGATTATTCTCTCAAACACAGCACATACATGTGGTTTCTTTCCATTATTTTAAGATTTGCTTTTTTATTATTGTTTTTCATTTGAGTTTTGCCTCACTGATCAAATCTCTTTCTCACATACCTCACAGATTAGATGGATGCAGAAGAATGATGCTAAGACCAGATTTGGGTGAAAAGAAATACATGTGAGGGCACACATAAATCCAGAAACTTGTGAATCCAATGCGGCACTGAGTGAAAAGGAGGAAGATAAAAGTATGACTGTTTGAAGGTGAGCCTGCAATTTCACACTGCAACAACAAGAACACCCTACATTTGGACCATTTGGATACTTAATTGTTGTAAAGCATTATATAACTAAATGCTATTTGGATGATCGATAAATCGACATCAAAGCCTCGGTTTCACAAAAAAAAACAAAAAACAAAAACCCAGAACAAAACACATGACTTTTTAACGTAGGTCAGTTCTTGAACTTTGTATTACATTACCCCACAAAATTCTGAAAGCAAGTACAATGATAATATTCCATTTTCATTTCTGTCCATTTTTTGATCCTTTGAGTACTAGAGCTCTAGAGTTTATTCCTGCAAGTGTCAGGTAACAGAGCCCAAACAACAACTGACACCAAGCAAAGGAATGAAGAGTAACTAGCACTACCTACTCTGAGATCAGAGATCCAAGAAGAAAGAGCAAGATTGAAAGGGCATAGAAAAAAATTGCACATTAAACTAGAAGAAAGAACATATTGTTGGAACTTTTGCAGGATGAAATATCTATCTCTTAAGAACAATTTTACTACAAAGAAGCTGACCAACAACCCAAACATGCATGTTTATGGACGACAGGAATAAGCCAGAGAGCCTCAAGAATATGTGCATAGACACGGGGATGATGAGCAAAAGTCTCCTGCCAAGGTTGTGATGAGGGTTGAACCAGTACACTTCTCAATGAGAGGTTTTAGTGCTAATGATTATGCCGTCATGCAACTGTCTTTGCAAGTGAATGCATTTACATTTTTAAATGGTTAACTGAGATGAGATGATTGTTATGTTTCATAAGATTCTGTGACGCTATAATTTGGTAGGTCATTGTCCAGACTTGTTTCATGACTCATGCATTTTTTATTTTTCATGTAGAGTATGCTGGAATAGCGATGGGGCTGTTTTATATTATTGTGTTCATTGTGCACATTTCTGTGAGTTTGTGATTACTAGTGGGTCCGTTTGGAGAAGGGGGCTGCATGTGTGTTCTGACATCTATGCATGTGCACAGTATTAAACCGATGAATGTCATTGTGTACCCAGAAAAGTTGTGTTTGTGTCCATGGACATGTTTGAGAGCTTGTGCTGCAGGGTCTAAGCTGGACTGCAGACCCTAACAGAGACAGACAGGCTGCCATCTCTCGCAGCTGCTTGGCAATCAAACACACACACACACACACACACACACACACTTACGAGTTATGGATTGGCACTCAGACGTAGCCAAAAATACACTAAATTACACGGCATCACATCAGCACTCACCCTCACAAACACAGCAAAACGCTCACATCAGCAAGAAAAAAATGTCCTCTGACAAAGAACAAGAAAAAATCTTTGCTGACTGCCCGAAACTAGAATAATTGTGATTAGAGGAATGTGAGAGGAAGGAAGAAGAGAATACGCTGGAGAAACTACAGATGATAATAGTTGATATCTTAGATGTTGTCGGATCAATATATGACCAAAAATTGAAAAATGCTCCATGATCATCACACATTATCAACTTTACCCATTTAAACTTTGGAAAAACTATAGCACATTTCAGTCTAATTGTTTACTCAGTCATATAAACATAATAAAAGATTGGAATTTCTTTTTTGTAAAATGTGTATCGACAGGAACACAATCTGAGGGGTGAGACTTGAAAAAAGACGAGTGCAGCTGGTGTTCAATACAATCTTTGAACTTTTAACAAGAATAAAAAAAATGAGCTTTTTCTTTAGATTGTTTCTTTTTAACAATGAAAGTTGGCTTGGAAAAAAGTTGCAACAAAGCAGCCGTTGTTAAAGGAGAGTAACAGGCAGAGTAAACTTCATCTGTTCAGGACAAGAAAGACTCACAGAAAAACACTCAAAATGTTATAATCCGCTAACCTGCAGGTGGAGAGACATGTGAAACTATGGAAATGTGTTTATGTGAAAATAGTCTTTAAATGATATGAGCACTACGTTCTTCTTCTTCTTTCGGCATTTCCCTTCAAGGGTCGCCACAGCAAGTCGGTTTCTTCCATCTAACCCTATCTGCTGCATCCTCTTCGGTCACGCCAATTATCTTCATGTCTTCTTTCACTGCATCCATGAACCTCTTCTTTGGCCTTCCTCTAGTCCTCTTTCCTGGTGGTTCCAAACCCAGCATCTTTCTGCCGACGTACTCTCTCTCTACTCTGCACATGTCTGGCCTCTCTAACTTTATCTCCAAGCACATGTGCTGTGCTGTTCCTCTGTGCTGTTCCTCTGTGTCAATGTCCTCTGCAAACATCATTGTCCATGGAAATTCCTGTCTAACCTCATCTCATACCCTGTCCATTACCATAGCAAACAGCAAAGGACTCAGAGCATGTCTTTGGTGCTGTCCCAACCCCACACTGAACTCCTCTGTTTCACCTACAGCATATCTTTGTGACATAACCACTGTCTTACAGTGTTAGACAAAACCGATCCACTAATATGGCTGTTACAGAACTAATAGAAAATATTACTACATCAATAGACTCAAATAATTATGGCATCGGTATTTTCATAGACCTTAAGAAAGCTTAGCACAGTCTTACAGAGGAGCTGCATATACATGGCTTCAGAGCTACTTAGAAAATAGATATCAATATGTACAAATAAAGGAGGAAAAATCTGATTTATTAAAAGTCATATGTGGAATTCCACAAGGCTCAACGCTGGGGCCTAAACTCTTTATCCTGTACATCAATGATTTGTGTTACACATCCAAACTAATAAATTATGTACTGTTTGCAGACGACACTACTCTTTACTTTTCAGGAAAAGACCTGAACCAAATGATACAATCAGTTGAAAGAGAATTGAGTAAAATAAAAATATGGTTTGACATAAATAAATTATCATTAAATATTGAAAAAACGAAATTTATAGTATTTACAAAATTAAAAGTACCTAAACAAATTCAAATTATGCTTAATAACACCCCATTGGAACGAGCTTACGACAGTAAGTTCCTTGGAATGATTATAGATCACAAATTAAGCTGGAAATCACACATAAATTATACAAAAAATAAACTGTCTAAAGTAATAGCAATCATTTATAAATTCAGATTTGTCCTAAATAAAAAAAGTTTGTTTATGTTATATAATACATTAGTACTTCCATATATAACTTATTGTATCGAGATTTGGGGAAATACGTACAAAACTAACACAAAACCAATTTATATTTTACAAAAAAAAGCAATACGAGCAATAACATTCTCATCTTATAATCAACCTACCAATAATCTATTTATAAATTTAAAAACATTAAAGTTCTATGATTTAGTGGAATTACACACTTTAAAATTTATGTTTAAGATAAAAAAAAACATGATGTCAAACTCTCTACAAAATATGTTTATTATTAGGAAAAGTCCATACGAACTAAGAGGAAATGATGTGTTCATTAAAAATAAATTTAGAACAAATGTTAAAAAATTCTGTATTTCTATTAAAGGTGTGGATCTTTGGAATAATTGTAATGATGAACTTAAATTGTGTTTAAATCTTTTATGTTTAAAAAAGAAATTTAAGTTATTAATACTTAAAAAATATGCAAGTCTTGATGGTTAAATTCAAGCTTCTATAAAAAGTAAACAATTATGATGTGTTATGATTATGTTATGTGTTACGAATATGTGTTATGATTATGTTATATGTTATGATGTGTTATGATTATGTTATGATGTATTATGATATTATTATGTTATGTGTTATAACAATTATGATGACTTAGTATTTACTTATGTCTTTTTGCTTTTATTATGACATAAAAAAAAAAAAAAAAAAAAAGGGTCGGCGTAATAAGCGTTTGCTTCAGCCGTTACCTTTTCGGTCCTTTGCTGGAATATGGTTGTTTTCTTTATTTCATTGATATGAGGTTGCACTGTGACCGAAATAAATAAATAAATAATAAAAAATAAACAGTTCTCATGAATGTCCTTCACCGCTCTAATGTATTTCTTACCAGATATGAAGTCAGAAAAAATATAAGATAACCAATCTAAGTTAAAAAAAGTCTTAAGAAACCTACAAAATGTTGAAGATTACTGTCTACAGTGAAATAATTAAACTACAATTTTTAAAATAGTTTGAAGTTAACTATAAAAATACAAAATACAATACAATTTCAAATGAAACTGAATACTGAATACTGAATTTTGAATTAGTTAATATTCAAATTCTTTTAAAAATCTAATTCATTAAAAAAATAATCACCAAAATTGCCCGGCAAACAAATATAAATCAATTTGATTGAATAGATTGAAAAATGGCCTGAAAGCTGAATAAACTGCCTGTTGATCTGCAGGTGGAGAGAGTTTTGTTTTAAAAGCAAAATCCAATGTTTTGCTGCCGATCTTCTTAACTTTGATAACTTTCTAGAAAAACTACAATCTGAAAGTTATTCTTCCACATTAAAATTTTGTGACATAAATTTGAATGCAATCAGACAAAAATCCACATTGACATTTGCAATCCTGCTGAGATGCATTATTAACGTCTCAGTTAATACTGTATTAAAATAAGTAAGTAGTTAAAAGCTATGGGCTGAGGCATTGGGACATAATTATCTTCTTTAATATAAATTAATACATTTCATATGGATTAAAACTTCTCTGATTTGTATTTAAATTATCTTCCTTTCATTACCGCTGCTTTCATTGATTCCACTCACTTCAATTTGAGCTCTTGTGACCATCCCAAGGATTTCTACCAGGGGGTATTTAAACATCAATAAAATAAAGATCATTTAGCTTACATTGACAAAAACACATTTCTAGAAAAGTCAAATTAATTTCCATTCGAGAGTGGATTTTCTTTTTGTTTAAATCAATTCTGAGACAATGTACAGCTGCTGACAAGCCGAGTCTCCGGTGCACTGCTCCCCAGCCATTAAAATGCTAATCAATTCATAGCTGAGAACATCATTATGCTCTCATAGTCGTCCACTACAAATCATGTCAATCTATGCAAACATCCCTGACAAGGGTGGAGGAAGCGAAGGTGAGAGAGGAAGCGAACAAAGATGAATGGAAAAAAAAAGAAGAATATTGGTTTTGAAATAGGTTTTGATTGATTTCTCACAGTGGATTTTATAATGGAAGATGTCCCAAACGCCACTTTTCCTCTTCCTCCAGTTTTACCACATCCTCCACTCAGCTGCTCAGTTTGTCTCTTTTGTGAACAGGTCTGCCAAAAACGGAATGTACATAACCTCAGCATGCACCAAGTCTCACAAGTGGACATGCAAGCTGCAGATAAACAGCTAGTCTGAGAATTTAGGTGGGAAAGAACTCTTTGAATGTTAATTATCTTTGTTTTGTTGCATCCTAATTTTCTTTCTCTCTGTGCGTATGTGTGAATGAGAAGTGTCTGTGCATTGGGAAATTTGCAGCAGCACGAACAAATGGTACGTTACAGGACTTCCTTAATTGCTATGCTAATTAAGATGCCCGGAGGCTCCAAGAAGTGATGTAACACAAAGAAATAAATATATATATAAAACTCTATTTTTCTGCATTTTAAATATTTTGTTTGTGTGTCTACTTATTCAATTTAGTTAATTGTTTTTTTTTCTCCCCTTTTTTGCTTATTACTAAAGCAGAAGGGAGTCAGGGGAGAAAGAAAGGTCTGCAAGGCAGAGGAAATACAACGTTTCTCATTTAATCTGCTTTTGATATTTTCTAATACACAAAACATCTGAACATCTGCACACTTAATCTGTTCTTCATCACACAAAACAAATCACTAGAAATTATTATTTTTTCTTTTTCCCAATCAAGCTGACTACTTTATATGGCTTGTTCTCGACAGAATAAGAAAATAGTAGATGAATTGATCCAGTGATAGCAATCAATTTCAAAGATTTTATATATAAACAGTCACAGCCATAATTTTTTTCCAGATGTTTTACTGGACTAGATGCTTGTTCTTTTACACTAACAAAAGTATATTAGAATTTCACCATTATGGGAACATTTAGCTAATTCTAAAACCCATCAGTTTACAATGTCATCCTTTTTCAAGCATCGGATAGTGGGCTCTAAGACGCAGAACCAGGAGCGGGGAGTGGCGTGTTTTGGTCCACAAAAAAAAAAAAAAAAGAAGAAGAAGAAAGGTGAGCGGACTAGTCAAGCTATCTCTTTGCAGACCCAGCGAATGGGCTACCAAAATATAGGAAAATGACTCTTTTTTTCAAAATGTTCTGGGGGGAGGATGCCCCCCAGAACCTGCCTATACTGGCTTTGTCAATGTCCTCATGCATCCTCCTCCCTTTAGAAAATTCTGAATCCGCTCCTGTCTATGTGTGAAAAATCCATCCATGGTTCCTCCTTCCAATGGGACTTGCTCAGAAAATTGACAACATCTAGCACCCTGACCAGATGCCTACCACCTCATCTGGCTCCTCTTGAATGACCAAGCTCTCATCTGCTCTTTAAATAGATGGCAAAATACTGTGATAATGGAAGTGAAAGTTTTAGAAACCTTTCCGAGTTCTTACTGAAAAAGCTTTTTTGAAATGAGGTTCTCGAGGTGTGCATTAATACCTTCAGGTCGACTGGGTCGGAATTTTATAGAGTTGTAACAGGTTTTGTACCTTGAAAGTCGTTTGATTCAGGATACTATCTATAATATTTAAATAAATACAGATTTTGTTAAAAAATGTATGTTGAACCTTGATTTATTTCTGGTCTAAATCCAAGGTTTTGTACCATTATTGTGCAGCACATCAGTCGCTTCAGGTTGCTCTCCGACATTAGATATTGGCCAGTTTCAGAAATGTCAGTCAAAAAAGGGGAGAATTGGATTCAAAAGGTGAAATTGAGTGCAGCTCGTGGGTTTTCCTCAGAGATGTAGGAGTCATCAGGTGCTTTGAATTTGGTTATGACAAAGTCGTATTTTAGTGTCTGGCCAAGAATGAGCCACTGCCAATCATTCTCCGGTGGAGCAGAGCGAGTAAAAGGTGCTCTGCACCTCCTGCTTTATGCAAATGAAATGCCAGTGAGTGTCAGCAATGAAGCAGACGCCAATCAACAAATACAATGCATTTTTTTGAATGTGCACAGAAAGTCTGGGTGAAGGGTTTAGCTTGCATTTATAAAACATTCCATACATTTATCTGCATGCACAATTATGCAAATGATGAGATGCGCTTCTTTCCATGTGTCAACTTTTCAATTATTAATATGCATTTATTCTTTTCTTAGATCTATTTTCTGTCTCTGTGTAAATTGAAGCCAATAAGTTCTGATGATGGAGGTCAGGACAAAGATAGAACTTTATCACTATGTCCCAATCATGCAATAAATTTAAACAATATAGGAAGAGATGGAACTAAAGTATACTACCAACTAAAACAATCAAGTTTACTGTCCCAGTAAACCAACTTGATTTATTGGGTTGATCAATCCAGTTCACCTTCACAAGAATAAAAAACTACAACTTTACTGGTACAGTAATAACGTGTCCTATCACAATTACGCAGATGATACTCAGATCAATGTGTCACTGACAGCAGGTGAACATGGACCTGTGGATTCACTCTGTCACTGTATTCAACAAATCAGAGTCTGGATGCAAAACAACTTTCTCCAGGTAAACTCAGACAAAACAGAAACCATTGTCTTTAATAATGGACTCAGTAATAATGGACTCAGACTTTAACTTCAACAGTCACGTCAAATCAATTACATCAACAGCCTTTTACCACCTGAAAAACATTGCCAAAATCAGAGGTTTGGTTTCTAAAACAGACTTAGAGGTTCTTATCCATGCATTTGTTTCCAGTAGGTTAGATTATTGCAACGGTCTACTCACTGGTCTGAACAAAAAGGCTTTAAAACAGCTGCAGTTTATTCAAAATGCTGCTGCTCGAGTCCTAACAAGAACTAGAAAATATGATCACATTAGTCCTGTGCTAAAGTCTCTGCACTGGCTTCCTGTGGCTCAGAGAATAGACTTTAAAGCTGCTCTGATTGTATTTAAGTCTCTCCGTGGTGTACCATCAAAGTACATCTGTGATATGTTAGTTCCTTATGAACCATCTGGAACTCTGAGGATTTTTGTCTGAGGACTCCTGCTGGTGCCTAGGGTCAGGACTAAACATGGAGAAGCTACATTTCAATTTTATGCTGCAAAAGTCTGGAACAAACTTCCTGAAGCCGTGAGACAGGCCTCTACTGTGACAATGTTTAAATCTAGGCTGAAAACACTTCTGTTTAACTGTGCATTTGATTAATTACTCTTTTTATCTGTTTTGATGATTTTATTTATTTATTTTTTTAACTTTTTGATTCTATGTTTTGTGATTTTAATGCATTCTTTTTTTCCTTCTTGTGAAGCACTTTGAATTACATTTTGTATGAATTGTGCTATACAAATAAACTTGCCTTGCCTTACATAATCTCAAAAGTCCAAATAATGAGAACTCACACCAAAAGTTTTGTAGAAACTTGGAACACATATTCTTTGTCTCTCAGTGAGACTAGAACAAATTAATCAATAAGTACTGTATGTCTCCAGAGGACAAAAGACTTCACTCGTCTTGTGCAAAGAACTTTTTATTTTTATTTTATTTTGAATTACTCTATTCATCCCTCACCGGGGAAATTTGTTTGCTGCACTCCTTACACCGCAGCAGGCTGCCCTTCAACGGCGCCAATGGTGGGAGAAGTGGGGGCTAGGTGTCTTCTCCAAGGACCCTAGACGTGCTCTCCGTGGGACGCGAACCCGCGACCTTCCGGTCCGCGGGCGAACGCGCTAACCACGCGGCCACCGTCTCCACCCAACTTCTCAGTAAAAGCAAAAATACTGTTCCTAAACTTTAGACCACAATTGAAAGATTTATTAACATCTAACTGTACACTGCTTCATGGTGAGTGACTGAATAGGTTTTGTGGTCTTTGTGAAGGTTAACGTATCCTCGAATGGTCTGGACATAGAATCTGTGATGTTCAAAGTACCGTATATAAACCAGAATGCTTGAACCCGTTGACTTGTTTGTCCAGATGGAAGTCCAAACTAGCCTTGGAGAAACAAAATTTCTTCAGAGAAAAGAATTAAACTATTACTTTTACTTCAAGTTTTTTTAAAAAAATCACTGTTATTTATTGATGAATTCTCCAAACCATCTTTCATTTTCTTATTCTTATGGCGGATGGTGCGGGAGTCTATCCTTCTTCAGGAGTACACCCCTAACAGGTTGCCAGTCTGTCGCGGAGTCACACACAAAGACAATCGTCCTCACACACTCATTCCTAGGGGCCATTTTAAATCGGCCAATCGGCCAAAAACATACAGGAACCTAACATTCATGTTTTTGGAAGGTGGTGGGAAAACTGGGGTATCTGAAGAAAACCCACACATACACAGGGAGAACGTGCAAACTCCACACAGAAAGGCCAGTGTTTCAAACCTTGGCCCACACGAGACTTAAACCCAAACCCAAACTTGCTGTGACACTACTGTGCTAACCACTGCACCCCTGTGCCGCCCCACACCGTCTTTTATTTTCTGAATATGAAATCCGTTCCATTTGGTCTTAATTTAATAAGACCAGATGCTTGGTTTTGTTGCAGTAATAAATGCATGATATAAGTTTTTTTTTTAGTAGGGCAAGTGTGAAAAGAACATTTTCCTTTTACCTTTTTTATCCTTATGACCCTCATTAGTGATGATATGATTTGGAAAGTGATACAATGAATGGTCTGAAACTTAATCAGCAGATGTTAGCTTCGTTTGGAAAGCAGCCATGCTCAGAGATCAGGTGAGGAGCTCATTCTGGAGTAGTTTGGCAAAGAGCCACTGCACCTCCATTTCTAAAAGAGTCAGCACAAGTAGTATCATTATCTGATTAGGATGCCCTTTTCTGACTTTTTGAAAAAAAAATGGGAACACACCCTTGGCACGGACCAAGCACACACCGAAGAATCTTTAAATGTCTTCACGCTTGGCTATAAACTTTGAATGAAATAACAAGGTTAGGAAAACCCTCCAAATTCTAACAATTAAGAAAGAAGAAGAATGGCTACACCTATCAATTCCAAGGTTTGGGATGGAGGTTCATCCCTGCTGTGATCAGACAGGGTTGGGTAAACCTCAGGTAGGCTGAATGATGGATAGATAATACATGGTGAGGAAGCATGAAAGAATAATATTAGAAAAAAAGTCAAACCCGGTGTTTGACCTCACGCTTCATTGACATCATGATTGACAGAAATGGGTGCCCAGAAAGGACAAACAAGCTTGTTTCCTGATGACAGTTTTGGCAGATAATGACAAACTGTCCACACTTTATTTTGACTTGACTGTCCCCACAGACAAGTTTATGACAGTTTTACCCATGACTGCCAACAAGCAGCAGGCTTTTTCAAAAAAAAAAAAATTATTCCAAACTTCTGTTCAAATGTTAAACTAAACAAGCACATTACTTGATGATGTGAACAATCTAAAAAATACCAATTAGCCTAATATGCATGTTTTTAATGTGTGGGAGTTTCCTATCAATAAAAAAAATGCTGCGTATCATCTCATTTTGAGTACCGTATTTCCCGCACTATAAGGCACACGGCATTATAAGACGCTACAGTAAAGGCTGAGGTTACGTTATGCATTCACTAAATGGTGCTGCGCTAAAGGGAATGTAAAAAAAAAAACAAAAACATAGTCAGATAGGTCAGTCAAACTTTATTAACAATTACAAAACAGCTTTCTGTTTTTACTCCCAAAATGAATCAACAACTGTTTTATTATTTTTTCCGAGATAAAGTGTTAGTATTTTCGTGACACAGTTTATCTTCCATTGGCGATAAACTCTGTTTAGTCTTGTTTACTTGGCGCAGCGCATCCTCTTGCTTCCTCCACTTCCTCACCATTGATTCATTGATGTTAAATCATTACACAGCCTTGCACCTCCATATCTTTCTGATCTCCTCCATGTTGCTACACCTGCTCGCTCTCTCCGCTCCTCCTCCTCTATTCAGTTTTCTGTTCAATCCGCCCGTCTTGTCACTATGGGGAGCAGAGCTTTCAGCCGCTCTGCTCCTCGTCTCTGGAACTCACTCCCTCCTGACCTCCGCAACACTAACTCACTCTCACATTTCAAATCTGGATTAAAAACTCATCTTTTTAAACAGGCCTATTCTCTTTCTTAAATCTATGTTTTATACTGATATTTTTTTAATTTGGATGTATTTAATATTTTATGTTGTTTTTAACTCTTACTGTATTTCCTTATATTTTTAATGTGATGTACGGCGACCTTGAGTGCCGAGAAAGGCACCTTAGAAATAAAATGTATTATTATTATTAAACTCTCTCACTGCGGCTCTATTCCCGTGTTCTATTGCGTGACCGATCGCCTTGAGTTTAAACTCTGCGGTGTAACAGTGTCTCTTGGTAGGAGCCATTTCCGAGTCTTTACACAAACACACCAATGGAAATAGGTGCGTTCGAGATGACACAGGCGGACGCAGATCGGCGCTGATCGTGCGCAATGCTTGCCGGTTAGTTTTTGAATGCAAAACCTATCAGATCTACCGATCCTATCTAACCTACCGATCAGAACTGCGTCCGCTTGTATCATCTCGAACACACCTAATGAGACGCCCTTTCATATATCCCAGCATGCACCACGCACTACTTCTTCTACGGGGAAAATGGAGTCGGCGGCTGCTTACCGCAGTTGCGACACCTGTTGTAGCTCAATATTAATCCATATATAAGGCGCTTCGGGTTAAAAGGCGCATTGTGAACTTTGGAGAAAATTTAAGGTTTTTAGGTGCGCCTTATAGTGCAGAAAATATGGTATAACACGTAGGCTTTGTGATGAAAGTTAAAGCACAAGTAAAACAGCTGACATGTGAGTTTGAAGAGGCTGGCAATAAAACAGACATTAGCTGGAATTAAACAGGTTGATGACTCCTCCTTAATTGGACACATGAATGAATACAGACTCGTTTTTATTACCAACTGCAGCCTTTTTCAGCATGAATATAAACCTATTCCTTTTTTGTTGGACTAGGAATTGGTCAGGGATTGGCATCACTACATTGAAGACAATTAGGGTCAACTGTGGTGTCATTATTAAGCTATCAGTGATAAATAAGTCAATGCAATGTCTTGATGAAGATATTTTGCACTTGTGTGTGTGTCTGTGTAAGAGAGAGGGAGATAAATGAGAATAATAAAAGTTAGAAAGCATGAAGGTTGTTTCCACCCTGACTTTATTTTTATGAGGGGTCATTCATGACAGTTTTTTATGTTTGCATCTGTCTTCATTTGGCTTGTCCACACATATAGATGGTTTATATAAGTTTCAGTCTCACACACGCACACACAGTTGCACTGATTTTCCAGTCGGTGCATAAAGATTTTCTGTTAACACATCAACCAAATAGTTTGTGAAATCAAAGTACTTTGTAAAATTACCAGATAACAAATATTTCGCCCATGGTTACTTTTTTATCATATCTAAGTATTCAAAATAAAAGATGATGATTTCAAATAGCCAGATAAATTTATGCTGCCATGTAGCCGATAATTCTACCTTTATCATTGCTCTTCAAAGTCTCTCTATGTGTTTCATTACCTCGCCTAAAAGCGATTGTTCATGCTTGTAATCGTTCTCTCATCTCTTCTCATTATTACTCCTGTGCTCAGCTGATCTTTATTTTATCTCTTTTCCTCTTGTCTGACTCTTTATCTTTACATTGCTCCTACCCTCTCTGTACTAGTCTCCTTTTTTTTTTCTCTTCTCTACAGTGAGCCAAGTCCATTTTCATTCTTAAGTGCTTATATCAAACACGTTTGTCACAAAGTGCTTTGCAAAGATCGGGTTCAACATTTGCTGATAAAATATTTTAAAGGATAAGTTTGAGACTGGATGTCTAAAAAAGATAAAACAAGTAGATTGTGTCTGAATGGGGATGGATGAGCGAATTTAAGCACAAACATAGTATAAACTTGTGATGTACTAAAACGGATTTGCAATTTTGTGGGACGAACGTCTCACAAAATTATGAAATGTATTGAGATTATATCATTTATATTATATAAATCTCCTAAATTTTCAAATATTAATGGCAAGATCTTTCAAAACCATGTGATGAGAAGTTGGAAGCAATCTAAGGCCCATTAGACTCTAATAAACATGTAAGAGGTACGTTGAGAATAATGAGATATTTGAAATATAGTATGACTTTAGATGAACATGTGTCATCAAAACAGATTACGTGGGTTTATCTAAAGTCTTCAAAAGGTTCTTTGTAAACCAACCGAAACAAGTTTAGCTTTAACCCCGGTTTAGTTTTGAAAGATTTGACCTTTGACCGCAGCGCTGGTTTAAAATGGTCAAACTTCAAGCACCCATCCGCACCGAGGTTGCTAAACTTTACAACCTCTGTTTAGTCAAAATAACCTAGCATTTCAGCTAACGGATCATAAAATGCAAAGAACACGACAGAAGAAAAAAGAAAACTGGAAAAAAAAAAGTTATTAAGATTGTAATGAAGTTGTTTTATAGAACTTTTCACACATATACTGTATGTATATTTTTATATATACTGTATATTGTAAAGTAAATTCTTTAAATCAGCGTTTTTTCAACCACTGTTTTGCGGGTGTGGAAGTCATTTCACATATAGCAGGGATTTCTCTTCCATTGCACCTGTGACAGTGGCACTGCAATGTGGAGTTTCCAAAATATTTGCGCGGATCGAGATCAAACTAACCTAAAAAAAAAAAAAATAAAGATTCTTTTACGTAAATTCAATTCATATTTATTTGGAAAACTCAATCTCACAAAAAAGATTGTCTCACTTTGTAGATTAAAAAAAAGTAGAAAAACAACAGCTAAACAACAAAAGATAGCTGAACAATTTCAGCACATTCCTGCTCTTATACCAGGGGTGTCCAAAGCCGGTCCTCGAGGGCCGGTGTCCTGATGGTTTTCCAAACGTTCCTGGTGAAATACAGCTGATGCACAGAAAGTGAAATCAACAGCCAATAGAAGTTGGCACAATGACTCAATTAACTGGATCAGGCGTGTAAATGCAAGAACATATGGGAAACCTTCAGGACACCGGCCCTCGAGGACTGGATTTGGACACTCCTGTCTTAGACTCTCATTTACAGTGAGGAAAAACTCTAACAACCTAACAGTGGGCATAAAAAAGAAGAAACCTAATGGAGACCCAAATGAAGGAGAGATCCCTAGCCCTGGACTAGCAGCAAATTTGTCTAATGTGACTGCTAATTAAAATATACCTAAGCTTATTCTACTCTTCAGGTATAAATCTGAAGAAATTCAGACAGGTCGAGACGCGGTTTAGGCGGTCATTTCTCACTGATTTGTTTGTGTCCTCCACCTATCTGGAATCTGTACAATATTTCAGTCCATCTGTAATAATGCAGATATTAATGTGAACAATTGTTTCAATTTTGTAATTCTAGCTTGAGTCATTTCTTTGCTATAAATGGAGATTAAAATAATTATGTAAACTTATGTTGTAAGGATTATTTTGAAACTGAGATTTATTTTCTTTAATTTGACACCACTGAGATTAAAGTGACTAGTGAGACTTAACACTGTGTTTATGTATCTGAAAAGCAACTCAGGCTAAGATATGTATTTTTTTTCCTAGAAACAAAAAAATACTCTGCTTTTTTCAGAGCTTTCAGGTCAGGTTATTTATTTATTTAGTTTTTGTTTCTCTATTTGATAAAAGGTTTTGTTTGAAAAAGAACTGAAGACAATGAATTGACTTTCTCTACCAAATCTAATGGAGGGTGGTATTATCAAAACAACCTAGCATTAACTCTGAATCATACACACTAAAATTATCTTGCTTATTTGTGTTTAAGCTTGTTTCTTTGCTGTGTGTCCTTCATAAAAAAAAAAGATATTTCTCAGCATAAAACGATAATATTTTCCATAATTTTGTTGCCTCTGTCCAATGATTTTGGACCAAATTTGCATTTGCAAAACATTGAAGTTTTCTAAGTTCTAACTGCCAACAAGTTTTTTTCAGAACCTTTTTGAGTTTTAATTTAAGAATCAAATTGTTTTGGCACATTGGGTTCCATTTGTATTTCTTGAGTGGACATGTGAGGTGCACTTTTTTATTTGATAGAGTAAATATTAACAGCTGATAAAATAAGTTCTGGTGTTTTGGTTCGGGACACTTTTGGACAATTACTATATTATCATTACATTACTAATACAGGCGGCTATAAAGAAGACTTTTTTTTTTTCATCAACTTTTGTTGAGGCACACCACCAAAAAAAAAAAAAAAAATGATGAGAAAAAAAGGGCCCAGAGAATTATCGAAGCCTGATAGAAAGTAAATCTGTAAAAAATAATGGCTTTCCATAAAAAACATCAGCCTATCCCTTTCTGCATTCCCATGTACTCTGATAACATTTTTGTGTCCGTTTTTCTTTTCCAAAGATGAGCTTAATGGTCCTGAAAATATTCAAAATGCTCAAGACAAATTTATTGAGGAATCTCAGTCAGAGGAAGTTGCACTGGGCTCCATTTCTGGGGACAGATAAGCTCTTCTGAAACATTCAGAGTTAATTCTTGGCACTTTGGACATTTACAGGACTTTGATGGGCCAGGGTTAGTCAGTCTAGGTTCTTCTTGCATCAGTGTGGCGTTATAGAGCTGTCATTCACTGAAACAGTCTGAGTTACGGGTCAAAAAAGATCTAAATCTCATTGTGAAGATGCTGACTCTTAAACATTTCTTTTTAAATAACAGAGCGGTAACTATAGCAACTGGGATTGCTCATCCTTTCTGCTTTGTGCTTGGTCAGATAGTGGCAGTTCAATCACCTGAAACTTCTTTTTCCATCTCCTTCCATTCTGCAGCTGCTCTGCTTTTTTCTCTCTACTTCAACTCGTCCATCCATCTCTCTTTGCTTTTCAGCTCTCTTCAGTGTCCATGTGATGAGTGTGAATCTTTATTTTTCCAGCTTTCAAGTTTCCCTTTTATCCTTTCTCTCTTTTTCTTTGCCTCTTTCGACTTTGTCACGCCGTTGTTTGTTTATGTCATCACTGATTAAAACATAGAGACAACCATGTTGCGTGTTGGTCTGTGTGAGTGTCCCAGAATATTTTTTTATCCAAGCGAATATGAAGAATGTGGCTTTCCATCCCTGTGGCTGCACAAGCGTTTCGGAATGGAAGTCATCTGTAGGCATCTGAGTGCGTTTGATTGTGAGAGTGTCTGTATATGTGTCTGCAGGGGTCCTGCAGCTGTGTACTCATGCATGACTGCCTCCGGATTCTGCCGGCTGCTGCCTTCGAAGGCTGTTGCCCACTTGCCTGGAATCCAGAATGACATATCTCTCAATTTGTTTTACAGAAAAAAAATATCAGTCTGGTCACTGTGCCCTTCGAGGGTGTTTCAACTCAAATATGGACAGAACTGTACAATCAAAATCACCTGTTATTTGTGAGCAACATCATTTCTGCGAGGCCAAAGTTTCAACAATGTGTCAAATTTTGGAGGTGGAACTTGTAGTTTATCCAGACAGGGGACATGATGAGCAACAGTCAGGCTTTTACACTTCATAGTCTGTGATAGAGTTCTATTAATCTGTAAGATTTGATAACTATTGTGGTTGTTTAGGGTCATAGAAGGCAGGAAAAGGTCATTTTGCTTGAATATGCAGCTTTAAAAGATCAAAAACACACTGAGTCATTAAAACTGCAACAGTCATGTTCCTTCAACTTTTCTGTGTTCAAAACTGTGCTTATTCACTTCTGCACTGTACATGGTCTGGTTGCTTGCTGATGTCGTGTCCAACCTTCTCTGATTGTTTCATGCGTCTATCTATTTGCCCTGAGGCTTACATCATCATTTTATATTTGTTATGTTAATACCATAGTGAAATGTGGAGGAAGTTTGTTGGTCTTAAAACTTTGATATTATCCAAGCCTAGTTTTGTAATGACTTCAGTTTATTTAATTTGACATTAAACTGTTCAAAAATACAACTATTACTTTATACTATATGCTTATATTTTCAACATTCATTTAGTTTCTGAACTGCTCATCTTTAGTAGAGTCACAGAGGGGAAGGGCATGGAGGGCCGTGGGAGCCGGAGCCCATTCCAGCTAATTACAAGACAGAGGGAGGATACATGCCGAATAGGTCACGAGTCTGTCACGGGTCCACACACCTACAACCATCCAAACACACTCATTTCTCAGTCAATTTCTCAGTGGCCAATGAACCTAATATGCCTGTTTGGTTTTTGGAGAGTGGGAGGAAACCAGAGTAAACCCATGTGCATATTGGGAGAACATTCAAACACAATAAGGCCAGCATTTCAGGACGTCCTCCTATTCCGTGCAGCAACTTATAAATTACATATCAATTTATTATAATTATCAATTTATTATAAACAACTTACAATTCTTTAAAGATGTTCAAACAAGACGGGACGGGAACATAAAAAAAAAAAAAAAAAATGTTAAAAGAATCAGACGTGCTAACTGAAGCGTTAGCGCTGACTCAAAGATATCCAAATTTCTAGATAATGTGACTTTGCCTTTATATCCTTGTTTGATCATTTCTAGTTTCTGGCCATCTCAGTTTTATCCTGCAGTGTTTACAACAATGCAACTGGTACTTAGAATTTTTTTGGGGCTAATAATCTCAATGGGACAATAACAGGCAGTATAAGTATTAGACAGACAAATTACTGAGGTGTTGTGTTTTTTAAGCTTAAATTTTAATAAAAATCTTGTCTCATGTAAATGCTCATTAGAAGAACTCAAAAAAGTGCTGATGGCGGTGTTTTCCCAGATGCACAATGGACTATTTCCAGCTATGAACATCCCAGGGAAACACGGCAATTACGCTGACCATGAAGGTGGATAATCAACCATCAGCAGAACTAGAGCCACAAAATTGTAACTTTTTTTTTTCCTTTTTTGGGTCTGCTAGTTGATCCCTACATGGTAAAGTCATATATAAAAATTTACCATCACCATGTTTCCAACAGCTGGACTGCTGCATGAAGAAGAGAAAAAACACACGCACATGACAACATCATCTTAAGATGATGAAAGAGAGGCAGAATGGGAGTGTATGGTGTAGCCTTTCAGAGGTGGAATTTCTCAGAGACTGAAGAAGACTGTCATGCCTTCTTCAGTCTAGAGGTGGAAGATAAAGATTGCTATCAATTATTTCTGTTTTTGTCAGGTGTGATATGTGATGGAAAGATTTCAGCAGGACCACAGACTGACAAAAAGACAAAAAGTAAGAGAGGAGAGTATGTGTTTCTGTTTACGTACAAAAAAAAAAGTTGACCATTCAGACTTCTTACCCTAACTGCAATGCTTGGCTGAATTTATTTGCAAATGGGTCCATAGTGAAAATGTAAAATGTTAACTGCAAGCATCAAATTAAAGTGCAAAAAAAAAAAGCATTGAAAAGACGCAAACTAACTACAAAAACATAACCAAAATGCAAGCACCACAGGAAAAGATTTACAAGCTAAAGTTTCTAAATGGAATCAATAAAAACCTGGGGGCATTTTTCAAAAGATTTTAAGTGAAGGAGTAACACTTGGTGGAGCAGATGGATGGGCCTGTTCTGGATCACTGGTGGTGAAACTTGTAGAGCCTGCCAAAATTACAGATGAGCTGCCTGCAACTTCTCAGGCTGCAGATTTAATGGAAATTAAGTCTCAAATCTCCCACCAGTCTCCAGATGATGCTTCCTTTAAACATGTGTCACAAAGTGATGTGTGGGAGAAAAAGACCCACTTGCAGGTTCATGTGCAGAATGGTAAAAGATAAGAACAACTGAATATATTTAACATCCTAAATACCAGGGAATAATTCTTTTACAGCTTAAAAGTTTTTTACGACAAGGCGGAAATTAAAAGTCCTAAAAGTCAGAGCAAAGTAATGCTGCTGCTGTGTCAAGATGAATGAAGAAATATGAAAAGACAAAAAAAAGTTCAATTGTTCTCAATTACACGTGGGTTGCCAAAGAGGTGCAAAATGGAAAAAAGAGTAGTAATGTTCCTGTCAGCATAAAAAATGGCAAATATTCTGCAAAAAAAGCATTACTTTTTTGATCTTTTAATCTTTTTTAAGTTGTGAAAATAAAGGTTTAGCCATTTTGTGTGGTTTCAACAAGAAATAGGAAACTGCACAAAAACTAAACTGTAAATTTCTCATTGTCCACAAACTAATTCTAATTAAACTTAATGGGGTATCACCATGAAAATTGGAACTCTATGCAATTGAGAACAAATTATTTATTTATTTGTTTGTTTTTATGGAGGATAGCTCCGATGCTTTTCAAGCTAAAACAACATAGCGCTAAAGCTCCTTACTAAATGTTATAATACGTAATTTGATTCTTTGTCAAAGTTAGTTCTCAGATACTTGCAGGTAATTTCAACCTCTGTAAACCCTTTTTTTCTGTCAGCTGATTACTTGCACCTTTGTATCTCGTCAACCAACCATCTGTGTGTGTGCAAAACACAGATGGTCTGTTTACCTCTTATCCCCGCCAGATTGTTATTGTACTTCCCAGAATTGTGCTGTAGATTTCCATTAGTGTATTTGATTTTCTACCATTAAATTCATTGCTCCCTGCACCTGCCTGCCTCTTCTGCTGGAATTTTTGGTCTGAACTCTTCAGCACGCTGACAATTTCACAAGGACATATACCTGGACAGAATTTCTCAGTTGGTATGGAATGGTTGAATATCAAACCATGGCATCTCTGCAGTAATCTTTGGACCCAATAATTCATGTTATGGCAGCTTTTTTATATCATGTTGATTTAATACTTAAAGTTCCTCAGAAACCATTTTTTTAAATCGTTTTACCTATTCTACCTTTTTTTTAAGTGTGTCTTTAAGTGGAACATTGGGGTTCTGGAGCCTGTTCTGGCTGATTCAAGGCGAGAGGCAGGATAGACCCAGAATAGGTTGCCAGTCTGTTGTGGGGCGACACACACACACACACACACACACACACACACAATCCCTAGGCAATTTTGTTGTGGCCAATAAACCTTACATGCATGTATTTGGAGGGTGGAGGAAACCGGTGTTGTCTTTACTTTACTTTTTTGAATGTTGTGAGATACCAGTGTTGGTATATTATGCCTAACAGGGAACCGAGATCCCCTGTGATTGCAAAAATAAAAATCAATCATTGCTCTAGCGTATGATCAGAGAGATTGACCGGCCATATTGTGATCCCTGCACCTGCTTTTAAGAGGGTGTCTGTCTCCGTGGCAACATGCTCACCAACTGCAGATGATCAGCAATCAGCAAGCTACATAAGCCATCCTCCATCCCCGGCCTGTGTCAGATTGTTGAATTCCATGCGGTAACAACAACAAGCCTTTAGTAGATTTTTGTCAGCCAATTTTCTTGCCTGCAGTTTTATATTCTGTTTCCTTTGTTCAAGAAACCTGCCTGCCTTGGATAACCCGCCTGCCTCGGACAACCTGCCTGCTTTGAAGAATCTGGTTTTACCTAATTAGAAATACATTTTTATGTTTTTCCTTTTCATCCTGTGTTCCATGCTTGGATTCCACCACATCTAACCATAACAACCAGAGCAGGCCTACCTGGAGAAAACCCACACATACACAGTGAGAACATGGAAAATCTACACAGAAAGACCAGTTGTCCAAATTTTGTCCCACCCAAACCACAACCTTCTAATAGTGAAGTCTTTAGAAATAGGTGAAAAACTAAAATGTCACCCAAGTTATGTGAAATAGGTCAGCCAAGTTATGGGAAATCTTCAGTTATTTGTTTGAGTGTGGACAGAAACAACTAAAGACTTGTGATGATCCGAGATGGGGTTTATTGGGATTTGATAAGATTTTGGAAACTACTGTCCTCTGTATTTTTGTCACACTTAATGTGCTCGAGAATAAACATCTGGTGAGTGAGCATGAATATTTTTTCTGAAGAGAGGAAGGAAGCCATGCAGTAAAATAAGTACATAGCTACATTTAGACAAGAAATGAAATAATGTAATAGAAAAATAAGTGAAATAGTTAAAGATGATTGACAATAATAGAAAAGTAATGAATAGGTACAGACACCTCACCATGCGTGCAAACCTGTTGGCAGAATGTTAATCACATGACTATTTTTTTTTCAGTCTATTTGAAAAAAAAAAGTGTAATTTTCTTCAGACTTGTTGGGTGGAAAACAACAATTACTCTTTCACATCTTCTTAATGCAATGTGGAAGGCAGAGAGTCTCAACGTAACATTTTATTTTTACTATTGTACATTTGAGCAAAAATAAAAATGATTTTTGTGTTTAAGATGAACGGCAAACTGATGGATTTAATAAGGAATGTGTTGCTTTTGTACTTTAATATCAGTGTTCATAATCCTGTTGGATTTCTGTTCGCTCAGCACGCCGTTGCTGCAGCAGCATGGGACTATTCTGTCATCAGCATCATTAACTCCAAATGTGAGATGTAACTCTGTGAGACACACCGTGGTCTCAATGTATCTGCACCATATTCATCATAAAAAAACATTTTTCATACAGAACTGCAGCAGGAATTTTCAATTTTCTTTTCAACAGTATGTTTGTAAGACTTACAAACTGTCCCAATTTAAAAAAAAAGATATATTTTTAGGCAAATAAGTTGGGGAGGTAAATGCTTGTAGTTTTAGAGTTGCAACCTTTTTCTACATGCTGCTGATGAATCACCAGTCTATTTTATTTTGTAGAGATAGAAGACAATTATACAGCTAAATCATGCTTGACACTCCAGACTCCAGCTTTTGCATTGCCAGGTTGGACACAGTTCGACCGAACTGGGACGCCCGTCGATTGAGGCGTGGGGGCATGGAGGTGTATGCACAGCAGCACTCAAATTTTTGTCGTCTTCCGCTCATCCGGGGCCGGGTCGTGGGGGCAACAACCTCAGACGGAAGGCCCAGGCTTCTCCCGGATGAACGTCCCCGGAACACCTCCCCAGCGAGGCGCTAGGGGGCATCCTGACTAGATGCCCAGACTACCCCATCTGGCTCCTCTTAAGCTGGAGGAGGAGTGGCTCGACACTGAGCTCCTCCCGGATGGCAGAGCTGCTCACCTGATCTCTGAGTGAGAGCCCAGCCACCCTGTGGAGGCCAGTCTATTTTATTTAGTTGATGAGTTGACAATAACTTGTTATCAGAAGAAAAATGATGGTTTAAAAAAAACATTGAGAAACTTTGTTTGGAAAAAAGAGAAATAAGGAAGTAATATCTATGAAATGGCCTTATTGAGAATTTTTAACAGCAATAGAAGAATAAGATAAACAGAAAAGAGTTTTTCTTCCAAGAGAAAAACTCTTTTTTTTTGATTATTTGAGAGCTGGTTGTCTAGGTAATTTAGCATTGACTAATGCTGGTTTAAAACCACACTCTTCTTTTTCTCTAAAAGTCATAATTTCAAAGTCAAATTACATTAATCAGAAAGCAATTTTGATGCATTACAGCAACCCAAAGGGCTTTGACATGATTAAAAAACATGCATTTCTTACAGGAGTAATATCCTGAAATTTAACAACCAAAGCTGTGAAACTGTTGGAAAGAGACCAATCTTAAAGCTTTTTTTCCTTATCCAATCTACATATTCATCACATTCATGTCATATTTCTGAAGTTGCACAACATCAACACAGTAGATCTTCAGTGAGTGACCTCCGACTGCAACAGGTGGCATGCAACTATCAAAATCAGTATAAAGCAGGCCGAGGAGAACAGAGAGATCCAGCACGAGGCAAAAAAGACCCGGAAAGACCAAAAAATTGTCAGTCTGACACTGCTCCCCCCGTAACTCATACCACATATCACATTTTCAGCCAGTGGGGTCGGAGCTGCAGCTCCTGCATCAGCTTAATCAGCTACAGTCAGTACTGCACAAACAGATGAGTATCCAGGTGCAGTCTCCATTGTCTCTAGATACAGAAGGATGCCAACGATTGTGACTTAGACGTACGAAGACTGGATAAAGAGAATCTGATTACATGTTCTAGTTGTGACCCAGTAGCTGAATACAGTCACCTACTATAAACATTAGTCAGTGTAACTATGCAAATTTATTCTGCACATTAAAATTGATGACTTTCAGAATATCTGTTTCGTGTCAGCATTTATTGAGAATTGGCTGCATTTGATTACCTACCACCAGTATGAATAAATTTGTTTCATGGGCTTGGAATGTTTGCCAAATGTGTGTGCATGTGAGATTTGGAACAATTTAGTAAACCCAACGCTGCTCTGAAGACTCAGCAACACTCTCTTTGTCCTTAAAAGTCAGCACAGTTTTAGGGTCATTATTTCTCAACCAGTCGATCAAAAATTCAAATGCCATGCATGTCAATGTGCATACTGATGTTAAATTAATCGGATTTAAACCTATAAAACTGAGACTTACAAGAAAGTGAGACAAAAGAAACGATATTTCATAATTATTACCATTTAACAAAAGGGATACAGTGAAGACAAATGAAAGCAGTGAAAAGTTTGAGTTTCCTTTATTTGTTCCTCCTTAGGATGAATGATCCCATCAGAACTGATCTTCAGGCATAGATAAGACAATAATATATGTCCTCCTGTCCATGTTTTTATAGCTTTCCTTGTTTCTGGGATGGTCCCTGATTCAGAAAAGGTCTCCACGATACAAGGAAAGCTATTTTTTTTCCTGTGATGAACTGCTTTGTCGGACACAGGTCAAATAGCTTTCTGCTATAAAACTGAAAGAGACCCAGTTTCAGCCTGTAATCTTGTAAATGTTGACCTTTAGTGGATTGAAATGAATCAAAATTTAAAGTCTGTGTGAAGTAAATCTGTTCTAATTGTATCTTTCAATGTCTTTAAAAATGATCAACTGAAAGTTGACATCACGTTCTGCAGATAGAATTTCTACATACAAAATCAAAAAAATAAGTTGAAAAAATGTACATTTGACATTAAAGTGAGAAATATAAAGATAAAGACTGTCCATTTTATTTGGTTATGGACATCTTTTCCTATAGAAAGTACATATAATTTCTCGTGTATTCACCTGCTTAGTTTATTAGTGCTTTTGATCAAAGAAAAAAAAAAATAGAAAGGAATGTAGTTTTTGCTGAGTGGTAGAAACAAACGGCTACCAAACTGTGTGTAATTGTTCCGCAGCTGAGCCTCTCTGACTTATTTCCAAGGAAGCAGTGCACTGCAGTCATACAGCTTTGTGAGGACTTGTTGTAAGTCCCTGTGGATGAAAGCTCTGGCTGAAATGACTATAATGGACAAAAGAAGCCAACAAAGCCTAGTTCAGGTGGAGGTGACCACTCCTTTCAGCTGAAGTCCAATTTGTTTCTGAGCCTCGCTGCTGAGCTAAAGCTTTGAAGTAAGAAAAAAATGGGACTTTGTGCTACTTATTCTGACAAAAAGTTGCTTTTTTTCACACTTTTTTTTTCATTTCTTTTGAAGGTTTTGTTCACGTATTTATCTGCATTTCATTCATCTATCTGTTCAATATTTTTAGACTTTTACTCTCACAAAAAGGAATGTTGGGACAGTGAGAAAAGAAAAAAGTCCCAAACTATTTGTCCAAACGGAATAAAAATGACACAAACAATGGATGGCAAGTCGTGACATTTCTACTTCTTTACAAGGCATCTTGTTCCCATAATAATCATAAAAAAAGATGGACCTTCTCATCTCAGTTCTACAACTAATTCCCCTTGACTCTCCAAGGTCTCAGATTATTTCCACAAACGTGTTTGTACAAAGAAATGTAGAATTTCAGTTTCTTATCCAGCAGACCTACAGCTCTTTGTTTTCCTTTGCTCAGTAATGGGTTACTTTTTTCTTTCCCACCTCTTTTGATATCTTTGATTGACTCAATGTTGGCAAGAGTTTGTCCTTAATTGAGTTGATTTTCATTGGTGAGAGGAAAATAAAACCTCAGCTAATCTTTTTACAACAAATCTTCACCCTTTGGCTTTTTTCCTTCCAAGGTTGCTACAGAAAATTGGGATTGACTCTTGACTTTTATTCATAAAAAAATGGTATGAAAGTGGGATGTGAAGCAGATGTTCCAGCACAAAACAACAATTAACTCTTTTATTGTAAAAGTGATGTAATGAATGAAAAAGAAAGTTGCATATGGACAAAACCTTGCACGAAACAAGCACATGTTTTTTTTTTTTTTCACTTGGTGAACATGACTTTAAATATGACAGAAAAAGGGTTGTTTAATTTTAAATGGACTGTGGCACTGCGACACGGTGGCGCAGTGGCTTCACAGCAAAAAGGTTGTGGGTTTGAACCCCGGGTGGGGGACGAGGTTTGAAAACACTGGCCTTTCTGTGTGGAGTTTGCATGTTCTCCCTCTGTATGTGCGAGTTTCTTCTAGGTACCCCGGTTTCCTCCCACCCTCCAAAAATGACGTCGCATCTCAAGGCGCTTATCCTCCTTAAAAGAAAAAGGATATGGTTGTGGTCCTAAAATAAGACAATTTCATTTTCAGTGACAATTACAATAATAGTAAAATTAAGTCCACAAAATCCTGGAGAGTTTGTGCCGTTCGGTCATCTTCCGCTTGTTCAGGGGTCGGGTCGCGGGGGCAACAGCCTCAAACGGGTAGCCCAGGCCTCTCTCACCCCGGCTGCATCCTCCAGCTCACCTGGAAGGATCCCAGGTCGTTCCCCGGCCGGCTGTGAGACATAGTCTCTCCAGCGGGTCTGGGGTCTTCTGCCCAAGGGACCAAGTGGCTTCTGCCCCTTGAGAGTTAAGTTTTTAAAATGTTCAAAAATACTTTTAGACCAAAGGGGTTAAAACAAAAAAAAATATTTGATATGCTGCTCCGTTCACACGAGCAAAAATGTTACTCTGAGAAGAAACAAATGTAGTGATCATCATTATTGGCTCATTTTTTGACCAGTCATGGTATTAAAACACGCACAAATTTAATTCAGTTGATTAATTTAATGAAGTGTTATGTAGTAACTAGGATGAGAAGAGACAGAGTGTGTGAACACATTTCTTCCCAAATTTAAACTGTTCTTATCAGTAGAACGGGTCTTGTTATCTAAATTGCATGGAGTAAAAATGCAAGTCTCGTTAAATTGGGTTTTATTACATCGAATGTTTAAACTGATTACAATTTACAATGAAAAGCTAATAAACAAGAATAGAGGGCAATGTCATTTAGTTATACCATTATTCCATTTAATCTCTACCCTACTGAACTGATGGTAACCCATAACTGACAGATGAGCGAACTGCTTCTGATGAGAGTTTATGTCTTCCAGCCATCTTCTTTGGTTATTTATGGAACCAATGGTTTATATTCTCCAAGATATCTACAAAGTACAAAGGGCACCTTTGCTAGGGCTTCATGAAGCACACATAGTCAGCTAACACTGGACATGCCGTTCCGTTCTGTGAGCAGAAAAGCCAGGAAATCCCTCCGAAAGTACCCAGAGGCAAGGTCAGAGGAAAACGAGAGTTCAGACCAGAGTCTGGAGCTGCTATCAAACACATTTATGACATTACTGTAGTTGTTACATTCATGTGTCTGATTTGGAAAATCAAACAATAAGAAGTAAAAAAGGGTAAAAAAAAAAAAAAAAAAGTATACTGAATTTATTGGTGTATCTCATTGGTAAATGCTTCACAACAAACAGCGCTATTATATATGAATTAATATTTAACAAAGTGTGGGAATATCTTTCCTGTCAAAAGAGGATGTCTTGAGGTGTGATTCATTGTTTTCTCGCCGACAAGGAGGGTCTAAGCACTGTCATATCTTGCTTGTGTTCACTGAAGTTATTGTGTATTTTGTATAATGTCTAATTGTATTTATGTGTGATTACTTTTGATGTTCCAACCCTCACCTATGGTCACCAGCTGTGGGTGGTGACCGAAAGAATGAGATTGCAGATACAAGCGGCTGAAATGAACTTCCTCCGCAGGGTGGCTGGGCTCTCACTTAGAGATCGGGTGAGGAGCTCTGCCATCCAGGAGGAGCTTCGTGTCGAGCCGCTCCTCCTCCAGGTCGAGAGAAGCCAGATGGGGTGGTTCGGGCATCTGGTCAGGAGCACCTCGCGGGTGAGGTGTTTCGGGCACGTTCCACCGGGAGGAGACCAAGAGGCAGACCCCTTATCCACTGGAGAGACTATGTCTCACAGCTGGTCAGAGAACAACTCGGCAACCTTCCCAGGGAGCTGTAGGATGCAACTGTGGTGAGAGAACCCTTGACTTCCCGTCTGCGGCTTTTGCCCCCGTGACCTGGCCTTGGATAAGTGGAAGACGGCTGAACGGAACAGAAGAAATTGTTTAATGAGAAGCAACTGCGCACTAAGGGTGATATTTTCCAAAATAGTCATTGATGTTGAATAATCATGGATCGACAATAACTAAAAAAACTCACTGGACTTCACTGTTATGACTTAATTACTTTTCACAACTGGTAAAACTTCACTCCTGAATCACTGACCATAAAATGAAAAAAAAAACTTTTGTCCTGTTCATTTTACACAAGGACCAATCTTTTGGATGTGATGGTCTGTCTGGTTCTGGCTGTTTTAATCAGCAGGAATCTGTGCTGCTGTCACTGACTGGAGCAGCAGCCACAGATCTATGGAAGATTAAGCTGGACACAAATGGAAGCTGTACACTGGAAGTCTTCTTTTCCACAATTTCACTTTCCTCTGTCGAGTCACTCTTCTCTCTCTCCGTGAGTTGGTGACATGACTAATTACCCTTCAGGTGAACCCGAGGAGCTGAATCTTGACTTCAGTAGTAATTAGTCATGCTGTTTTCTACCAACTTGATGATGAGAAACATGGAATATCTCCAAACGCTTCATGGATAATCCTCTTCATTCCTAATCCCTACCCCTTTTTATTGTTTTTGGTATTTTGTAGGGTGATAAAATGAGGCTTTGACTTGATTTGATCCCTTAATACAAAAAGTAATGTATAATTTGTAAAAGTCAGGCACCAAAAATGTAAATATTACCATCTCTTCATTAACTAAATGTGCATCTGTATGAACACAAACATAATCCAATCAGGTATTTGCTTATTTATCAATGAGGTAGAGGTCGCAAATTCCTGTGAACACAATATCTCACAAACCATCGTTCGATCATGGTAAAGAAAGAGCTGTGCCGAAAGGCAAAGCTCTCAATTTACAAGTCGATCTATGTTCTCACCCTCACCTATGCTCACCAGCTGTGGGTGGTGACCGAAAGAACAAGATTGCGGATACAAGCAGCCAAAATGAGCCTTCTCCGTAGGGTGGTTAGGCTCTCACTCAGGGATCGAGTGAGGAGCTCTGCCATCCGGGAGGAGCTCAGTGTCAAGCCCCTCCTCCTCCAGGTTGAGAGAAGCCAGAGGAGGTGGTTCAGGCATCTGGTCAGGATGCGCCCCCGAGCGCTTCGCTAGGGAGGTTTTTTGGGCATGTCCCACCGGGAGGAGACCAATAAGCAGACCCTGGACCCACTGGAGAGACTCGGGATCCTTCCGGGTGAGCTGGAGGATGCAGCTCGGGTGAGAGAAGCCCGGGTTTCCCATCTGAGGCTGTTCCCCCCATGACCCGGCCCCGAACAAGCGGAAGACGACGGAATGGATCTGATAAAATCATAGCAACAATTTAAAAAACCCATGTCAAGCTAGTTATCACTTAGACCTCAACCATTTATTAATTCATTTATTATTAATAAAGCTCATATTATAAGGTAGGCAGATGAACATTGCTAAATGCTTTGATGTGGACTTGATCTTGATTTTTCTGGTTTTATTCTCTTCTTCACACATTTTATATCCTTCAGGCATTAGTTGTTTAGTTATGTTTAGCTAACACCCTCATTCTGCATCCCTTTACCTTTCCTCAACTCCATCACATAAATGATACATGGGCAGCAAGTGTCCAGATAAAGTTGTCATGAAAAATGTGTGCGTCCACGCTTCAGTACACATACTGAGATGTCACAATGCAAAAAGAGGAACAGAGCACACACAAAGAAACACACAAACAGGGAGTTTTGCCCGCAGGCAGAAATAAAATCACTCACACATGAACAAGCAAACATAGACAGTTACAAACACAGACACATGTATTGTCTTCTTCTGCTTCACACACACACACACACACACACACACACACACACACATACACACATGTGGCATGAGCTTTTTTTTAAAAAAAAAAAAAAACAGTTGCTGTCCAAGCCAGCAGAAATACGTCTTTTTATTTGCTTTGGTACACGCCTCCCCATTGCATCAAGATAAATTATGTTTCTAGATAATGGCTGACACTCTTATTATTCTAAAACCTCACTGCTTGTGTAAATCTATGTTGTCAAATGTCTGTTTCAACCAAATGAGTCATTATAGTCATTCGAGAGATAAATATCCAACAAGTTTACTGATATGAGAAAATGAACTTGTAATGTCTCAAAGCCTAATTAAAAAAATAAATAAAAAGATGACATTTTGTCTTCTGAACTGTTGAGCCCTAACGGGGTCTGTGGGGTGTCGGAGGCTATCCTGGCTGAATTTAGTTGAGAGGCAGGGTACACCCTGAACAGGTCACCAGTCTGTTGTGGGGCCACACACACTCATTCTTGGGGGCAATTCCACAGTGGCCAATTAGCCTAACATGCATGTTTTTGGAGAGTGGGAAAAAACCAGTCTATCCTCTGAAAACCCACGTACAGTATACACAGGAAGAACATGCAAACTCCACACAGAAAGGCACCTAAAGTATGTTATGCCATACATTTTTCATTCAGTAGTCACATTTGAACTATTCAGAACATTTTAGCCTGGTTTAGATGAGGTGGCTTGATAAAAAAAGTCTATGGGTAGACTTTACTGTCCTCATAAAATGATGGATTATTTTATGTTGATTGGATTCGAGATTTACAATATAATTTTCACTCTTCCCAAAATATTATTTTTAGAAAAAAAAAAAGGAAAAACTACAACCCGGTAAGAGGAAGGCAATGCCATTTTTATAATGCAAGATAATAGTCACACAATCTGTCACTTCCAATAAGCTTTAAATTTGTTATTGCATATTCCGATGAGCTCATTTATAATTACCACTTCTATGTACATTACCCCTATCCTGGGAAAGGATTCTTCTTATAACCAAATCTCCATGACTTTTTTTTTTTTTCAGCCAACAAGGGATTTTGGAATTTTTCCTTGTTGAGATTAAGAGTCCAACAAAAGAATATTCCTGGCTCTGTTTTGATTTAGTTTTTACTTGTGTTTATTGTCTTTCATTTTTGTTTAATCTTCTAAACCGCTTATTCCTAAAGTAGACGCGGAGGTGCCGGAGCCTATCCTGGCTGATTTCAGGCGAGAGGCGGGGTACCTTCCAAACACATTGTCCTTCTGTTGCGGGGCCACATACCGTATTTTTCGGAATATAACTCACAGTTTTTTTATAGTCTGGCCGGGGGTGCAATTTATAATCTGGAGCAATTTATGATCCGAAAAATACAGTACTCACAACAATCCACACACACACTCATTCCTAGTAACAATTTCAGAGCGGCCAATTAGCCTAACATGCATGTTTTTGGAGGGTGGGAAGAAACCGGAATACTAACGCGTACATTGGGAGAACATGCAAACTCCCCCCAGAGAGGCCAGGGTTTCAATCCTCACCCTTACTCTGGTACTGGAATACCGACCTTCTTGCTGAAAGGCCACTGTACTAACCACTCTGCCACTATGCAGCCGTGTTTATTGTCATGAACTGTGTCTGAATCTTTTTGAGACTAAAGTTGTGACACTGAGATGTGAAAATGAAATTGAATTGGAGGATTTAGTTGACACTAAGTTCTAATTCTGTTAAGTTTTATCTACCAACCTAGTCAATTTACCAATACTAGCTAAAAACTTTTAGATTTCTTTGAATCAGTCATTTAAAATAGAAAAAAATGTGTTAATAGAGACACATAACCATATTCACTCAATGCTGTGACAACAAATTAGCTCAGACAGTTTTGCACAAATAAAAACTTCTTAGCAGAATGGGGGGCAGAAATTATTCTGCTTCTGGTTTTCTTGTAATAGTTTAGTCTTCCAGACCTCTCCAAAAGACATCAAACATCCACCTTAATCAAGAATTATTACAGGTTAATTACCTGCTTCCTCCTTTTTGCTTTTATCATAAATTCCCATTAATGAGTCATAACAATCTAGCATATTTCAAAGAAGCTGGACAGAAACATCATCAGGTTTATTTCCCACTTTAATAAACCACTTTTTTTTTCTTTAAAGCTGTAAGCATATGAATAAAAACAGCCCATGATTAAAACTCTGACATTTGTTAGTTTATGTCAAACTTTCTGTCAGAAAAGCAAACTTATTTACAGGTGAGTACTACTCTCAGTGTAAGCCAGTTATTATGACGGCAAAGCTGAAATTTAGCTGGCGACATTTAAACTGATCACAACTTGGAACATTTGCATATTCATTTATTTTTTATTAGGTCTAGTTCATGAGAGATTTAAAGCAAATGTTAAAGATTAAAAAGTAGAAATAATAAAAATGACATTTTCAATAAAACTTGTTTAAAGGAAATGAAAAAATGCAACACTAGAATTCAAAGAAGTAATGGAAAGCTCGAGATGAGTGAACATATTGCAAGTTAAACAAACGTTAGAAAATGTGATCTTCACATATTGCTTTTTGAGATGAGGAAAAAACTGTCCAGCTCAAAATTAATGCATTCAATGCAATTATGTTTGCATAGCCCAAAATTGCAATATATATATGATAAATACACAATTGAAAGCCAACTAACAGTTAAACATTTTCAGCAGATTCCTACTCCTAGACTTCACTGTGAATACAAACTCCAAAAAACCAAAAAAAAAAAACCCCAAAAACATCAGTGGGGAAAAAAGTAGAAACCTCATGGGGATCCTCATAAAAGAGAGATTCCTTTCGCGGGACGAGCAGTCAATGTGTCTAAGATGCTAATTAAGTATTAGCTTTTGCATGTGGTTAATGTTTAAGTGTAACTGTGACTTTTGCATCCCTAACCAAATTGTGTATGCTTTTATGAGCAAAGCTGCATCCTATAAATGTTATCAAAACACAACTGACAAATAGAAAAGTAAAGTTTGCGCACCATCAACCTCCTATTACACAGGTGTCAAAGTCCGGTCCTCGAAGGGCAGTGCCTGAAGGTTTTCCATGTGTTCTTGCATCTACATGCCTGATCCCGGTTATTGAGTCATTGTGCTAAATTTTATTGGCTGTTGATTTCACTTTATGTGCATCAGCTGTATTGAACCAGGGACACATGGAAAACCTTCAGGAGATTGACCCTCACGGACTGGAGTTTGACACCCCGATTAGGACCCATAACCTCCAAATTTTAGGTTTTGATCTTGCTCTATCGGCTTGATTAAACCAAGAGGGCTTTTCTCAAAGCTTCACCCATAACAACCAAACTGCAGCCACCGTGTCCATCATCCTAGTCTTTCAACATGAACCTATTGTGTATTGAAACGTTTGCAACAGTTTTATTATAATGGGAATTACAGCTAGCATGAGTTTTGACTACTGGACTTGTTTGGAGCTTATTTTTTTAATTTAAAAAATGTTAATAACACAAAGTCCGTATTGCTTGAAGTTTTTAAGTAAAATACATCAAATTTGAAAAGAGTCTCATAAGTACTATTTTTCATTTTGGCTGCCTTTTGTCAGATTTTAATCATAAAACTAACCTTCAAAGTAAGAGTCGATGACTATCAAGTCTTTACTTCACGCTCCCCTTCTTTAAAAATCTTGTGTAAAAATTTCTGACCTCAGACTTGTTTGAAAATGTCTTTTCATTCATTGTGTAATACATCAAATAATTTATGCTCTAAGGTTTTCCAAGGCCGGGAAATGTGTTCTTCAAAACTTTTTCTACTAGACAACTTTTTTTTTTCTTTTGGCACTGTGCAAATGAATACAATACACTGATCAATTTAACAAAAAAAGTTTGTGAAAAAAACATCACATAGTACACAAAAATTTACATTAGGCAGACTTTTTTCTGTGGGAGAGAAAGCTCAGAGAAGGTGTTTTTTTTATAAGGGATGATAAAAGGTTGCAACAGGACTTGTGTTAAGTCTTTGATGGATTTGTTGCTTTGAGTCTTTTTTTGGAGGAAAGGAGGGTTGTTGTTTTTTTTTTTTTCTTTTAACACTGTTTGTGTCCTCTACCACCAAACCATCTTCTGATTCATCCTTAGATGGATGAAGATCCAGCTAGGGAATTTGGAAATGTTCAGACTAAATACAGATCCATACCTAGAGCTTATTTTCTATGTCTAGATCTATTAAGCTACGTAGCTGCAAATTACACAGTGTCAGTATGAATAATGTGCCAAGATGCTATTCTGTCTCTAAGGGGTTTTATACGCTTGTGCATGCAATTAAACCCACAGTAAGTTGAAACATAAGTTAACCTCTGAAACATTGACAACAAAAAAGGCGCAAAGCATCTTAAAATATATTTTCATAATTACACTGTAGATAAGAAAATGATTAAAATGATTTAAAAGTCTTTATAAATGGGTAATTCAAGTTTACCATGTATTCTTTTGATATGTTAGATAAGTGAGGTTATTGGGAGAAGAGATACAGTCGAAGATTTCAAGTACTTGGGATCAACAGTCTAGAGCATTAGAGAGTGTGGACAAGATGTGAAGAAGCATATGCAGGCAGGCTGGTACGGGTGGAGAAAAGTATCAGGTGTGATAGAAGAGTTTCAGCTTAAATGAAAGGAAAAGTGTACAAAACCGCGGTGAGACTGGCCATGTTGTTTGGTCTAGAGACAGTGGCACTGAGGAAAATGACAGGAAACAGAGATGGAAGTAGCAGAGATGAAGATGCTGAGGATCTCTCTGGGAGTGACCATCATGGATAGGATTAGAAATGAGTATATCAGGGGAACAGCACATGTTAAAGATTTTGGATATAAAGTCAGAGAGGCCAGACTGAGATGGTTTGGACATGTGCAGAGGAGAGAGAGCGTACATCGACGGAAGGATGCTGGGTTTGGAACCACCAGGGAAGAGGACTAGAGGAAGACCAAAGAGGAGGTTCATGGATACAGTGAAGGAAGACATGAAGATAGTTGGCGTGACCAAAGAGGATGCAGCAGATAGGGTTAGATGGAAGAAACTGACTTGCTGTGGTGACCCCTGAAGGGAAATGCCAAAAGAAGAACAAAAATACAGGTTTAAAAGCAATGAATAATTCATTTCAAATAGTTTTATGTGAACATCTAAACTATGAAAAGTAAAATTCCAAAAAAGTTTGCATATATTTCCACAAATAAACAAATTTGCCTTAGAGTAAAGCCGCAAAAATTAACGAAGAAGACTCAATGTTGGCGTACAATCAAGAAGCAATCTAAACTGAACCAGATGTGGGATAATATCTTGCCTTGAGCACACATCTACACCCAAACACACAGCGACATGAATGTGCTAACAGTTCTGCTTGCAAGGTTGGATGTGTTATCCCACGATAAAGGGATCATAAGGTTGTGTGGAGTTCAGAGCAGAGTGAGCAGAGTTTCACATGAAGATGACTTGAAAGCTGACACAGTCGCTGGGGTGCGAATAAACATGTAGGTGAAGCTTTTTACAACTTTCAAGTATCTGCCTGTTCTTGGACCACATGTCATTTCTGTATTCACTTTTCCTGAGAAAAGTTGTTTCTTAGCAACATCTCGGTGTTTATTCTAAAAACAATTAATTAAACATCTTGTTTAACTACACACCATGTTCCAACCAAAAAACGACTTGTGGCCCAAAAGTGATCAGCCTATAAATGTCTATTTCTCAACCCACAAACCTGAAAAAAACGGTTAATCCAAAAAAAAAGACATTTTTAATTTAAAAAAATGCTTTTTTTTCATCAGATTTTTTTTACAGACACTAACTCAAAGACTCAAAGCTATTTAACCCATCTTCAAGAAAGAACAGAATTTTCCTGCAGAAAAAAGTTATCCCCACTGCTTTTCTTTTAGTATTTGTATTTGTTCCCCACAGCTGCTGGCCACAGGTGAGAGTAGGTAGGTAGAGTAAACCTACCTGAAGAAGACCTTCAGTATTTTCTTGTTTATTCTATCATACTAAATTTATCCCTCATGGGGAAATTAATTTTGCTGCATTGCACCGAAGCAGGCAGTCACGACCACACCGATGGTGGGAGTAACCAGGGTTAGGTGTCTTGCCTAGGGACACTAGGCATGGGCTCGGTGGGAATCGAACTGTCTTGTCCTAGTCTAAGGATGAACATTTTACCACTGAGCTAACACCTCCCATTAATTCAGATATTTGAAATTTGAAGGTGCTGATTCCAAGAAAAAAAAATTCTAATAAATTACTAAAGGCACAATAGAAATGTTGATTTTGTCCAAATGGCTTTCTAACAAGCAGCCTAAATAGCCAGTGCAGAGCAGAATCAAAAAAAGATTTAAGACTGTACGTATAACGCGGTGGTCTATTGTTCGACCTAATCAATGCAGATGAGAACCTGAAAGTGGTTTGCTGATGTTGAGGTAATGCAGATGTTTATAATCTTTTTTTTTTTTTTTTTTTTTTTTTTTTTTTACCAATTACTACTCTAATTTTACCAACCTCATCGGTTGGGACTAAAATGCTATTTTCACAGTCCTATACTTTTCCCAGCCAGCTTTCAATTTTCAGAAGAACATTTATGCTTTTCAAATAAGAAACTATTTGAATTTAATTAAACCTTAAAAAGACACTCTTTCACAGCCAGGCAGTGTCCTGATTCAGCAACAAAGTGCTAAATTTGATTTTTACAGCTTTTTAAAACTGCATTGGCAACATATTTTCAATTCCAACTTTTGACTGTTTTTCAAATTTAATGAACAGATGCTGTCAAATGTGTCATGTTTTCTGCCAAGGGAACAATAAAAAAAGAAACTTTTGTAAGAACTCTATGATGATTTGAAATGATCTAATTCTAAAAGTATGCAGCTTTAAAACCAAAAGCAACTTGTAGTTGAATATCAATACATTTCAAGGTATCACATCAAAGTTAGAAATTGCAGCATCATAACGAACCTATTCACTGGATCTATAAACCTGTCAAAGCACGGGGCAAAGCTGAAATTCAAAGTGAGAAGTAGTTGGATTGGAACAAAGTGAGCAATTTTTGTTCAATTTAGTTTAATATTTTATATTTATAAGAAGAAAAAGAGACTACCTAGGCGATATAAATCATATCACTAAGTTATGTGATAAGAGAAAAACAGTATGTAACAAATAAAAAGGTTGAAAATGAGATTAAACTGTAAAATCTTCACTGAAAAAGTTGTTGCAATTTTTTTTTCTTTCATATTAATATTGCACTAAAACAGTTCCCAACTTCGTAACATTAATTTTATTTATTGTGAATTATAGAGCACTTTAAGTCAAGTTTTTGCACGTCTCTTTGGCAGCAGCAACACTACTTAAACAGTAATCATTCTGTATAATTTGGTATTTATATGCTATGGTAGCATGTACTCTGATTCTCTGCAACTGATAAAATTCTATCACAGCTACTTGGTTTTAAAAAGTTTGTGTCTTTTTCAACTTTAACCTTCACTGGTTTTTTTCTTTCGAAAATTATGAAATTAAAAAATAAAGAGGCCATTTTCCATTCAACAGAAAAATACTAGTTTGAAAGTGTACAGTATATAAAAGCTGTGTATAGGAAGGTAAATATGCTCGACTAATGGGGTTGCACAAATGACTGAATGGCATTTTTTTTTCTTCCGTAGCCTATGAACTGTATGTCTTATAATTCATTTAAAGGCTGCATGTGGGTGTACGATTAACTGAAACCTAATTAACCGGCTGCCTAAAACCTGCATTGGCAGCTGAGCCATCCTAGCAATGGCTACTGCCCACAAAGCATGTTTCCTTTAGAAATGAATAGATTAAACAAATACATAGATTCCTAAATAATTAGACTTATTTTAGGAGCTTGGTTTTGCTTTTCATGATGATGAACTCTTTTGATTCTAGTTTGAACCTCAGCACATAGGAAAAATTCAGAACGGTGCAACCTATTGCAGTTTGAATAGGTTGCGGGTTTGTTTTGAAATTCTATCACCACACATAATGACTGTGTCTGCAAAACAATAAAAGGCTTTTTGTGTGTATAGTGCATGAGGGTTGAGTCAGAGAAGAGGTTTCGCCTTTTTAAAAGACCTGATAGTGCATTCAAATGCAACATAAAACACAAAAGAAATAGTGTAAAGCTTTGTGCTGGCATGAGAACTGAGGCAGGAAGAGCATCTGCTGGCACAGACTAGATCACAGGTTAGATGAAACATACCACTGTGTTTAACAAAATTAAGGCCCGAATTCGGCATGGTGGGCAGGTGGGGACTGGATAACAAAATTATTTATTTAAATTTGGGAACATTTGTTGATTTATTTATTTATTTTGAAGGAATTTTTTTTCTACGGTTCTTCAAAAAGCCAGACAGTTGTCAAGGAGTAGGTATCACCAAACCTTTTTGTCATTAATATTGACAGGTTGACAACATGTTAGAGCTAGCTTGTGCAGCCGAGGATCCGACCGCCAGGGTCCCCGCCGTTGGCTGCCACCCATCTCCTCCTTCAACCGACCCCTATGGCCCCTCCTGCAGGTGGTGAGTCCGCTGGAAGGGTGGCCCATGTCCCCTGTTCGGGCTGAGCCCGGCCACCACGGGCTCGCACGCGTGCCTCACCCTCGGGCCTGGCTCCAAGGGGGGGCCCCGGTGACCCGCCTCCGGGCAAGGGCAACTTGGCCATGTTTGATCGCTTCATAGGGGTATTTTTGAGCCACTCTTTATCTGGCCCCTCACCTAGGACCTGTTTACCTTGGGTGACCCTACCAGGGGCATTAAGCCCCGGATAACATAGCTCCTAGGATCATTGGGGCACGCAAACCTCTCCACCGCGATAAGGTGGCGGCTCAAGGAGGAATTAGCGCCTCCAAATCCGAGACCATGGTCCTCGCCCGGAAAAGGGTGGAATGCCCCCTGCGGGTCAGGGACAGGGTCCTGCCCCAAGTGGAAGAGTTTAAGTATCTCGGGGTCTTGTTCACGAGTGGGGGAAGAATGGAGTGGGAGATCGACAGGCGGATCGGTGCGGCATCAGCAATAACTAGGACGCTGCATCGGTCCGTCGTGGTAAAGAGAGAGCTGAGCCGAAAAGCAAAGCTCTCGATTTACAAGTCGATCTACATTCCAACCCTCACCTATGGTCACCAGCTGTGGGTGGTGACCGAAAGAATGAGATCGGGGGTACAAGCGGCCAAAATGAGCTTCCTCCGCAGGGTGGCTGGGCTCTCACTCAGAGATCGGGTGAGGAGGTCTGCCATCCGGGAGGAGCTCGGTGTCGAGCTGCTCCTCCTCCAGGTCGAGAAGAGCCAGATGGGGTGGTTCGGGCATCTGGTCAGGATGCCCCCCGAGCGCCTCGCGCGCGGGGTGTTTTGGGCACGTCCCACCGGGAGGAGACCAAGGGGCAAACTCCGGACCCGCTGGAGAGACTATGTTTCACAGCTGGCCGGGGAACGACTTGGGATCCTTCCAGGTGAGCTAGAGGATGCAGCCGGGGAGAGAGAGGCCTGGGCTGCCTGTTTGAGGCTGTTGCCCCTGCGACCCGACCCCGGAACAAGCGGAAGATGACGGAACGGAACAACATGTTAGTATAAAAAACTGTAATGGAAGCACAAAAATGTTCTTGTTTGGATAAGACCGACATACAGTATGTACGTATGTGGACTTGTGCTCTGGTTCCCTCCTGAAACTATGAATATAAATCAAATAATGCCAACAAACTTGAGTTGTAAAACTTTTCCAGTCTGCTGAAATGGTATTAGTGTGCGTCACAGTGTAAGAGATAAAGTATTTACTTTATATTAAATAAATAAGGGGGGATCCTGCAACATCGTGAGAAGTAAATTGGAAAATTACAAAAAAAAAAATTCCAATCAAATCACACAAGTTACCACCTTCCTCATGGTGAGCATCCGTTTCTGTTCACACAAATCATATATTCACACAGCAGCATCCTAGTGCCAAGAAGATATGGTAAAACAGGATTCCTGAAGTTCATATTAAGTATAAAGTGCTTGTGAACAAGGAGGATTACTGAGGATTTTAAAAAGTGCTGATCTATCTAGATATCCTGTGAACTACAAGCAACAGAGCATGCCCATGGAAAAAAGACACATGCAGCAGATATTTTAATTCACATGTGCGGTTGATATCAGAGGTCAGAAAGGAACGAGTGAATTGATTTGTGGAAAAAAAAAAAAAAAAAAAAAAAAGGAATCATAGTAATTACTGGTTCCAACCCAATTAAACAATCTCCAAACACTGCATGCATCTCCTTGGCCCACATTGGTCTTTTTGGTACTGACAAATGGCTTAGTCAGTCTAACTCTGAGAATTGTGGCTTAGCACGTCCATCCCTTTCTGACAACAATGAACCATCTCCAGATGCTACTTTTAGCCAGTTAATGCACAATGTAAAAAGTTTAAAAATATTCTTCAACAGGCTTTTTCAACATAAAGTTAGAGGAGGAGGCGTTAGCTCAGAGGTAGAATGTACACCCTTGGACCGGGAGAAGTCGGTTTGATTCCCACTGGGCGCATGTCTAAATATTCTTGACGATAACACCAAACCCTGTTTCTCCACCATTGATGTCATTGTGGCTGCCTGCTGTGGTGAAATGCAGAATAGAAATTCCCCCCATTTGAGGAAGGAATACAGTAAAAAAAGTTCTATCACACTGCCATTACATCTTAGTCACATTCAAATTTGGTAGGACGTATGATTCTCCTTGTGGATGATGTGGAAACAAGAGGTTCTCATACTGGATGAGGAACAAGTGTGGGATGCTATTAATGAGGTAACATGCAAAATAAACCCATTTGATTGCATACATTTTAATAACCTACTCAAAAAGTAGCACTTCATTCTTTCGCCGTGAGGTGTTGTTTGTCACATTTGAAAACACAAAATTTTAAAATTGGTTAAAATTCATGAAGGATTTATTTATTTATTTATTTGTTTGTGGATTTTTTTTAAGCCAGATACACAATAAGAAAACTAACCTGCTCATATAATTTATCAATTCAGAGCAGGAAGTTATTTCATTATAGCACATGCAGGAGTCTTATCACACCTCCATCATGAGATATAAGGTTGTGGATGGAAATATTTGCAGACTGCTGAGATTAGATGTTTGCTAGCAGACAAATGATGGTGGCAATAAATACACCCCAGCAGACATTTCATTTCTATCAGCTTACAAAAAACATGGCTTCCAACACAAAGAGATAAACATAGACGTTAGAAAGTCATGTGGCTGGAATTGCTGCTACAAATCCACACCTTTCAGGAAAATAACAACTTCACACACACATGCACACTCACAGACAATATGCCAACACATGTACCGACATACTCAGATAAACACACACACACACACTGACGCAGAAAAGGCCAAAAGGCAGAACTCTCTGTGGAGTTGCTCTGGCTGTCTGTAGGTCAGAGAGCTAAAAACTGCAAAGCAGAAGGGGCCACACACACAAACACACACACACACACACACACAGACCCAATCAGACAGCCCTTGCTTTTCCCTCACACAAGCTGTGCTTCTTCTAACCCTGTAGGTAATCACAGTTTTCATGCATTTACTGAGAGGCATTTAACGATAGAAAAAGTATTTTTGCACTCCGAGGTAGCTTCGCGGACTGAACCACGTCTCATTATTTGTGGCCAATCTACAACTTGAAAATTGTCAAGTTAACTGTGTTATAATTTAATTATGTAACATTGACCATGTTGAGCTACTTTATGTTACAGCTATCTGAGCCCTTCCTTTTTTTAACCTTTTTGTCCATTACCGAATTGCGGGTGAGCTAAGGGCGATCCTGACTGGTTAGCAGGCAAGAAGAGGGGTAATCTCTGTCTGGTCACAAGGCCATGGACAGAGACAGACAAGTAGATTGAACCGACAATGCTCAAGGTGCATGTTTTCAGAATATCTTAATTATAATGAATAATTCTGTTACCAAAAATTCCATTAACTTAACAATGCTGACTTCAAGCTGCGACAAGTCTTGTTCTGTCCTTTTTTTCTTGTAAATTTAATTTTGTATGAAAACAGGGATTGAATACTTGATGTTTCCTTTGTTCTTTGCTCCTGTTTTACTTGATATGTGTCTGAATCCATCAAGTTTGAACTGTTTGTGTGTATTTGCAATCTGCCACTGCATGCGCTGTAACACAGAAGGCTTGGCTCACAAAGAATCAATTCAATTAAATTTTATTCGAAGAGCCCGAAATCACACACAATTCTCTCAACAGGCTTCACATAATAGGTTGAATTGAAAAAGTACAAAAGAGGGACAAATTACATAAAACTATCTAAACTATTTAAGTGCATTCCTGTCCTTGAACCCTCCTTCTCAGTGAGGAAAAGCTCCCAGCTGTGGGGGGAAAATAGAAAGAAGAAACATCATGGGAATTCACATGAAGTGTGGTGTGAGGCCTTTTAGGCCTGCTTGTTTGTTTTTTTTCTCCCCCAAAACTCACAGGTGCTGGATGGCTTCTAACGGGAGGATTGGCTGATTGCTCCCAGCTGCACAGACTTACCGGTGGCTATAAAAGACCTGGTGTCACCCACAGTCTCTGTCAGGTCTTCAACGATTCTAGTGGTAAACTGACCACCTCTAAGCTGAGTCAAATTTTGATATCAGACTAATTTTCTTATTCTCCTCACAGGAACCTTCAGCCCTTCCTCTTGGCCATCCAGCACTGCCTGAAGCCGTTATCTCTCTGCTGTGGATTCCTTTGTTCAACACTTAATAAACTGTTAAACCTGCATTTGGATCCTCCTCATTCCCTCTCCTACACAACAGAAGACCTGACCACCCCTAGGCTTATGATTCTTGTGACACTAACCTCTGGTTGTTCCTCTTCTTTTCCGGTCGAAGCGTTGGTGGATTCCGGGGCCGACGGCAACTTCATCGACGCAGATTTTCTCCGTCAGTGTGGATTCCAGTCCCAACCACTCGGAGAACCCATTAATGCCACGGCGATCGATGGACACGTTATCACCAGGGTGACCCACCAGTCCTCCCCGTTGGAGATGGTGGTATCGGGTAATCACCGTGAGCACCTTTCGTTTAACGTTATTTCTTCACCCGGCTCACCCCTTGTGTTAGGTTTCCCCTGGCTTAGGTTGCACAATCCACAGGTCGACTGGCAAAACCGGCGTATCGTCGGGTGGAGCAATCAGTGCCATGCAACTTGCCTCCAATCTGCCGTGACAACCGTCTCTTCTGACACGGTAGGCTCAATCGACCCGGTGGACGTTGCGTCTATCCCGGCAGAGTATCATGACCTCAAAGAGGTCTTCAGTAAGGAGAGGGCACAATCTCTCCCGCCTCATCGGCCATATGATTGCGCCATCGACCTCCTCCCTGGGGCAACCTTACCCGCCAGTCGCCTGTACAATCTGTCTGCTCCAGAGAGGGGGGCGATGGAGAAGTACATCAATGAGTCCGTGGCGTCGGGGCTTATCCGCCCTTCCTCGGCACCCATAGCAGCGGGGTCCTTTTTTGTGGGTAAGAAGGATGGTTCCCTCCGTCCGTGCGTCGATTATCGGGGTCTTAATAACATCACCGTTTGCAACAAATACCCGTTGCCCCTCATTAATTCGGCGTTCGAGCTACTTCAGGGAGCCCGGGTCTTTACAAAACTCGATCTGCGTTGCGCCTACCATCTCGTCCGAATGCGGGAGGGGGACGAGTGGAAGACGGCGTTCAACACCCACCTGGGCCAATTCGAATACTTGGTCATGCCTTTCGGGTTAACTGACGCTCCCGCAGTCTTCCAGGCATTCATTAACGATGTGCTCCGTGACTTCCTTAATCGTTTTGTCTTTGTTTATCTGGACGACATTCTTATTTTTTCACCCACTGTTGAGGAGCACATCGTCCATGTCCGTGCGGTACTCCAGCGACTCCTTGAGAATCGTCTGTTTGTAAAGGCTGAGAAGTGCGAGTTCCATTCTCAGTCCGTCAACTTCCTTGGTTTTTTTTGTACACGCTGGGCAGGTTTGCCCGGACCCCGAAAAAGTTAGCGCGGTGGCTGAGTGGCCTCGACCCAACACCCGTCGCAAACTACAACAATTTCTGGGTTTCGCAAATTTTTACAGGCGTTTCATTCGCAATTACAGTCAGGTAGCTCTTCCCCTTACCCAGCTTACTTCCACAGCCAGACCGTTCGTTTGGTCTCCCCAAGCAGAGGGTGCATTCACTGAGCTTAAAAAGAGGTTTACCTCGGCCCCCGTTCTGGTCCAGCCCGACCCCTTGAGGCAGTTTATTGTGGAGGTGGACGCCTCGGATTCAGGGGTGGGTGCTGTGCTGTCCCAATACCATCAGGAGGATGGCAAACTCCATCCCTGTGCCTTTTTCTCCAAGCGTCTCTCTGCAGCTGAACAAAACTACGATGTGGGGAATAGAGAACTGCTCGCAGTCAAACTGGCACTCGAGGAATGGAGGCACTGGCTCGAGGGCGCAGAACACCCATTCGTGGTCTGGACAGACCACAAAAACCTCGCTTACATCCAAGCAGCTAAGAGACTCAACTCTCGACAGGCCCGGTGGCAGCTGTTCTTTACACGCTTTAATTTTACCCTCACTTACAGGCCGGGCAACCGCAATACCAAACCTGACGCCCTCTCCCGCCTGCATGATGGTCATCAGTCCAGATCGGAGCCGGAGCCCATTCTACCCCCCTACTGCGTCATTGGGGCAATCACTTGGGAGATCGAGACTGCAATAAGGGATGGTCTGCAGCATGATCCGGACCCAGGTACTGGCCCAGCTAACCGTTCGTATGTGCCATCCTCTGCCCGCTCCCAGGTTCTCCTATGGGCACATGCATCCCGGTGGTCCTGTCACCCTGGGATTCGCCGTACAATGGCGCTTCTTCAGCGGCGGTTCTGGTGGCCAACGATGGAGGCAGACACTAGGAATTTTGTCGCTGCCTGTTCCCGGGGCAAGGTCCCTCATCGTCCTCCTGCGGGGCTGCTCCATCCCCTACCGGTTCCCAGTCGTCCCTGGTCCCATATCGCACTGGACTTTGTGACCGGACTCCCTCCCTCAGAAGGTAACACTGTTGTGGTCACGATTGTGGACCGATTCTCCAAAGCTGTACATCTGGTGCCTCTTCCTAAACTCCCTTCAGCCTTGGAGACTGCCCAGCTCATGGTGACCCATGTGTTCCGTCTGCATGGTATCCCTCTGGACATAGTCTCTGACCGGGGTCCGCAATTCACATCAGCTGTTTGGAAGTCCTTCTGTAAGGCGCTGGGGGCTTCCGTCAGCTTGTCATCTGGCTTCCACCCCCAATCCAACGGCCAGTCGGAGCGGGCTAACCAACACCTGGAATCCACATTACGGTGCGTGTTGGCCTCTGCCCAGTCCACGTGGTCGTCTCATCTCCCATGGATTGAGTATGCCCATAATTCCCAAGTTTGTTCCTCCACAGGATTGTCCCCGTTCGAGGCTTCTCTGGGTTACCAACCCCCATTGTTCCCGGATCAGGAACAGGAGCTGGCCGTCCCTTCGGTGCAGCTCCATATCAGACGGTGTCGTCGGATCTGGAGGAAAACTAGGAGGGCCCTCCAACAGGCCTGCGGCCGGGCTCGGCGCCAAGCTAATCGCCACCGTCAGCCAGCCCCAGCATATCAGGTTGGTCAGTCTGTCCTTCTGTCTACCAGGAACATTCCCCTCAGGGCAGAGTCTCGCAAGCTTTCACCCCGCTTCATTGGCCCTTTCCGGATCCTGCGGCTGGTCAACCCGGTCTCGGTAAAGCTCGCCCTGCCCTCTTCCATGAAGGTACATCCTGTGTTCCACGTCTCTCAGATCAAACCGGTTTCTATTTTTTTTATTTTGATTATTTTGAATTACTCTATTCATCCCTCACCGGGGAAATTTGTTTGCTGCACTCCTTACACCGCAGCAGGCTGCCCTTCAACGGCGCCAATGGTGGGAGAAGTGGGGGTTAGGTGTCTTCTCCAAGGACCCTAGACGTGCTCTCCGTGGGACGCGAACCCGCGACCTTCCGGTCCGCGGGCGAACGCGCTAACCACGCGGCCACCGTCTCCACCCTCTTCTACCAGTCCCCTCCAGCCTCCTTCTGCTCCCCCTCCACCTCCTCGCCTTGTCGACGGCTCGGATGCGTACACGGTCAACCGTCTTTTGGATGTTCGTCGCCGAGGTCGGGGTCTACAGTACCTCGTGGACTGGGAGGGTTATGGCCCGGAGGAACGGTGCTGGGTGCCCCGTTCAGCGATCCTGGACCCTGGCTTGGTCCGGGACTTTCACCGCCGCTTTCCGGACAGGCCTGGTGGTCCGCCAGGTGGCGTCCGTAGAGGGGGGGTACTGTGGTGTGAGGCCTTTTAGGCCTGCTTGTTTGTTTTTTTTCTCCCCCAAAACTCACAGGTGCTGGATGGCTTCTAACGGGAGGATTGGCTGATTGCTCCCAGCTGCACAGACTTACCGGTGGCTATAAAAGACCTGGTGTCACCCACAGTCTCTGTCAGGTCTTCAACGATTCTAGTGGTAAACTGACCACCTCTAAGCTGAGTCAAATTTTGATATCAGACTAATTTTCTTATTCTCCTCACAGGAACCTTCAGCCCTTCCTCTTGGCCATCCAGCACTGCCTGAAGCCGTTATCTCTCTGCTGTGGATTCCTTTGTTCAACACTTAATAAACTGTTAAACCTGCATTTGGATCCTCCTCATTCCCTCTCCTACACAACATGAAGGATCTAGCTATGATCCTGGTGATTGCCAAGATGGTGATGAAAAAAACTCTGCTACAAAGTCTTGTTGAATTGTCTTATTTTTGACAGAAACTTTAAGATCACTGACTAAGTTGTGATTTTTACCTCACTCTGTCAATTATTTATTGTGTATGGCACGGCTTGGTGGGGTACAGTGGCTGTGCAAAAACTGGTTCTTCCGTACAGTGAGCTCATCCTAAGGTGTCTCAAGCAAGACCTTGTACTCCTAATTACTCTTAATAGGTTAATTTTGTGTCTTATTTGGACAAAATATTATAATAATCTGTCATGTGACTTTGATTTCAACTTGTGTAGTTGAAAAATCGTCTGGTCTTGGAGCGAAAGAAACGAGATAACATTTAGAAAAAGGTTATTGGTTTTTCACATGACTTTATCAACCCTAAAGTATGCATCCAGTCCTTTAAAGGTCTTCAGATCTGCAGCTAAGTAGAAACTTGAAGTCAAAACAAGGCCATTCACAATGTCTATACGTACGTACGTCTATACATACGTACGTAACTGCAGGCATTAAATCAGTATTGTTTGAAAATAAATTATTTGGAATTGTATAAGAAGAAGATATGCATTATTCATTCCTCAATGGGGAAATTTGTGTGCTGGTTTACATGACAGGAGGCTGCCAAAAGTGGAAGAAACGGGGGGTTAGGTGTCTTCCCCAAAGTTTCAGACTAATCTATGCCTGATCGACGCTTCCAAAATTGCCGACTTCCGGGTTGGTGACATCACGTGAAAGCACTCGTTAAGCAATGGTATAAAAATAAAGGGCACACAAAACATTTATTCCAGCTCAAAACAACCATGATGTGCACAAAATATCTTGCCCAAAAGACCAACCGAAATCTGACACAGACCTTACAAAACTACCAAAATGTATGAAAACATTCACCAACATATCTGCCAAAATTTCTCACAAACTTACTCATATTGCAACTCAAAGGGATATGGTAAAATGGCATCAGACAGTTTCATTACAAAAAGGGGTGCTTTTGCTGCTTACTGCTGGTTTTAAAGAACTCTAAACCTAGTGCCCTCTATTGAGCTGAATGAACAAATAAACTGTGACAAAACACGTATCTATTTGGAAGTAACAAAAATCAAAGAAAAGCCTTTTAAAGAAAAACTCAAACTACCTGCACCAAAAACATATCTTTCATCAACATTTTTTTATTTATTTTGGTTTCTTGTCAATGTCTTTGGAAAAGATACAATTCAAAATAAGCAGGTTAAGTTGAATTAATTGTAAGTTGATGAGGTGTCAGACTCCAAAACTATGTTTTCTTGCAAGTTTTAAGAAAATTGCCCATGGAAGTCTGGAAGGGCTTGCAAATTTAAATAAGCTTATATAAAGATTTAAATGCCTTAATATTTTTATCTACTTTTCTTTCAAAATCCTCCTTCCACTTTGATCTTGCTCCACACTCTCAAGTGTACAAACAAATATTTAGCTTCTTGCATCCCAGAGAACTTTTTAACCCCTGTCCCTCCAATGTGTAAGAGAGGGCGCCTGCGCATTTACAAAATGGGAAGCATTGACCTGGATGAACAGACCCTAAGGACTTAGCCAACCCAACCATGAGAAAAATGGGATGATGCCACTTATCCACAATAAAAAATAAGACAGAAATTCAATTCATGGTGTGACCATTTTTAGGTTCAAAGGTTCAAATTAAGTACCGTATTCATATTAAAATGCATCCAATACTTTTCTGGTCTAAATGTAAGGTGTGTGGTCCATTGAGACAGAACATTTCAGTAAATGTACATTTTTATACTTACATTCATTTATTTATTTGTCGAATAAATGGTTTCAAATAGTCTTACTAAAGCACAAGGCACCGAGTGGTTGTGATTAAAAATAGTAATATTAATTAATATTTGCTCATATTAATTAACATGACTTAACTGTCACAGTGACCTCAAAGAATATTGAGGTAAAGTTTGCTTATAACTCAAAAACCAATGTTGCAATTGCAAAATCTGAAAAGTTGTCGTCACAAATGTGTGAATTTGAGGACAATTGTGGACCATTATCTCTTTTCATTGCTATCATTTAAAGTAATTCCCAAATGCCAATTTTTCTGCATATAATATTAGTTAAATGATTCCAATTTAAAAGAGAAATTATGTTGCCTTCAAATTTACCTTGTGTGGTCAGAAATGTCTTTTTTTTTGTTAGATTTTGTTAGATTGGTAGTGAATTCCTCCCTAGGGTAAACATGAAAGGATCACTTGTTGACCTCACACATCCTTCATGATACATTCTTTTTTGCTGTACATGGACAAACAGCTATACATGCATTTTTAATATTGCACATAAGCATTCAAAGGATTCTCTTTTCAGAATGCAAACATGGACTGCCAGGTGTATGACCACGTGCATTGATGATACTTGTGTATTTGTGGATTTACTGACACATATTGACGAGCAGCCTATCATTAACTTTTTTGGCCCAACAACAGTTATTTAGTCTATCAAAAATACATGTCTCACCTGGCAACAAGAAATGTTGAGCTTGGAAACTAAGGTCCTTCAAAACATGTGTTTCGCTTTGAATTGTTGATCAAACTTTTGTTTGCATGAACTTCCAATAACGCAGCATTTAATCTTCTTTTACTTCAATAAATTACATTTTGACTTCTCATCTGTGTCACACTTTCACTAAGAAAATTCCACAAAAATAGCAAGTTCTTTAAAACTATTCAACATGTGCAATACTTTTTAATTCAGCTGGCACCAACCATCATTTATCACTCATCCTTCTAAAAACACTTATTTCTAATAACCAGTTAAGCTGCTGACACAGAAATATAATACATGTGGGTTAAAAAGGAACAACATTGCGATGCGAAGCATGTAAAGATCTATTTTCGGATTTTTTGTGTGTAATAAGTTGTGAAGGAAAGTGAAATTTAGACACCACAGAATGTGTTGTGAAACACAGAAGATTCAGCTGAGTGTGTCAGGTGCACCAGGACTTGCAGCAATTTATAATAGGAATGCAGTGAGGACAAATGAACAAGAGTGCAGATGAAACACCCTGCCCGATATAAATGATTGCCTTAGCCTGTACATAATGAGACCTGGGCTGCAGGTTGGCAATAAAGCACACAAATACACCATGTGTGCTTTATTGTCCGCAGCGCATACATCGTAAACAGTAGACCAGGACAAACTGATTGTTGCGCAGAAGTTATAGAAAAAATGCCCGACAGATAACAAGAAATGAAAGTGCATTTTCTTTGAGTTTTCAGATCTTTTTTTTTATTATTTTTTATTTTCATTAAAACATCTACCAATTAATCTTACTTTCATAATGTCTACTGTGATTATTAATTAGGTAAAGAAAAGGTTAACAAGTTACATGTTTGTGCTGCAGCTACAAAAAGACAAGTCCAACAAAACAGTCCTAAAAGCATTAATTGGCTGTGTGAAAGATTTCAAAATACCGGATAATATAAAAAGCTTTGTGAGCGATACAAAAAATATACATAGGTTTGCTCTTAAAACACTCTGATAGTCCAGCATTCACGAGCGAAAAAAAATCTAATAAAATTTTGGTTGCAAACTTTCTTTTTTTTTAATCAGCGGGCTTTGTTTGACACAAGGAAGTGAAAAATAAATTGTAATGTTGATTGAAATGTTGATGATGTGAAATAGAGACGTAAAGAAATAGAGACGGAGAGATCAAAACCAAATCTTTCCATCAAAATTTTGCTATCATAGAATGATGGTTTTAAAACACCCTGGGAATTTTTTATTAGAGCCATACATGGAGAAAAATTTCATTCTCTTCCTCATAAATCTCTCACCCCAGGGGAGCGGACTAATCTTGGTTTGGAAAAGCAAAGCACACACCTACAAGAAGTATTTTGTTCTGTGCGATTGAAAGAAAAGTAAACTTGCCAGCATTGATAGGTTTGTGAGATCCAACAATATGAATCTAATAGCTTTTAAGGGCTCAAAGTTCATGAAACAAATTGCATCGGTCCAGTGAGCAATCAGTTCCCGGACAAGCTCTCCAGATTTTAATCAAGGAGCAGTCAGGAAAAGGGCATCTGGAGGGTCGGATGTAACGTTACATCCAGTGAGCGAATTTACGTACGGATACAGGATGAAAAACAATCACAGAGGCAGCACAGATGTCATAAAGTCTCAGATCTTGTCAAACTGATCCAATGGCCACAATTGAACAGTCAACACAATCTGTCATACAGCCAATTATATTCAAATAAGTCAGTCAGTCAAATAAGTACACTCTGATATTAAATATCTATATATAGATATATAGATACGTATGCACATTATATAACGTATGCATCTTCTTTCATTTTATCAATTTTTTTTTTTTTTTTTACTTTTACAGTACAGTGTCGTAGCTGCAGGATGGCGGTCTAGCAGCTGTACCCAGCATGAGGTTTGATCAGGCATCTGCTGACGATGGCAGTTAGAGTCTTTTTTATTGATTCTTTTAATTTTTATAACGTTTGTTTGAAATAACAGAAACAAAGCTATGTACTCTACATTTACGTGTGCTTCCCAATTATTTCTTTGTTGCTCAAAAACTACATTTCACTGGTCTCAGTTCACTTCAGTTTTTATCCACAGGTGTCTTCAACACTCCAAACACTACGCTACCTTCAGAAATTGCTCAGTTTGTGTAGAGGTTTGCATATACATGGCTTATTGCATTTGCACACTAGATAAATTGAGAAAACTTTGCACAAAAAAAGCATACCAAATATGATGCGTAAAATAGCATTTTTGGTACAACCTGGCTGCTTGCAAGTGGGACCCACTCAAGTGGGTACCCAGTTATTAACATAGTCCCACACCAAAGAGAAGACAAACAAAGGCCAAATGGCAGCCAGCATTTGGGAGGAAAGTAAGAATAAATTAATAAACAAAAAAAAATCAAAGTGTGGTGAATAGAAGTAAAGTTAAAGTCAAATAAATGAGCTGTGCAAATAAATGATTTACATTGCAACGTGAATCATGCTGCACATGAAAACAAGAAACACAACCAGTAAGAGAAAAAAAAGATTCACGGAACATTGAGACGGGGAAAAAGAGGGAGATGAAGTGGTGAGAAGGAAGAGAAAATGAGAGGAGAGGGAAGAGTGTTTGTTGTTTCTGCTGCACATGAGTCATCGTCAGATCCTATTATGACTGAAGCAGCATTACGGCTCTCACCCACTGCTAACCTACGGCTACATGCCTTCAACAACACACACACACACACACACACACACACACACACACACACACACACACACACACACACACACACACACATATAGATTGTCACAGATATTTTATTTCGACTTCACATAATGACAAAGAAGCAGCCTTTCTTTCAGGGTCCAAAAAAAACAAAAAGATTACAAACAGATACACCGACACATCAGATAAAAGCTTGTAATCCAGAACAGCCTCTGATGTGAAAAAAAAAAACAAAACCCTTGCCTTAAATTAAACATGCATCTGTTTTCTGAGCCAATAAGGTGACAGTTTGATAAATACATTAACCTTCTCACTGTGTGGTGGAGCAGTAATGAGCAATGGAGGTTAAACTATGCTGCATGGGAAAAATTGTTATTCGCAGAGACAAAGATGGAAAAGACTATAAATGGATCATCAGCTAGTTGTCATTTCTGCTAAAATGAATAGTGCCACGTTAAATCCATTTGTCTACTTTAGGTTTGCATGGTAACCACTTTGTCAACCATGAGTGAGCTTTTTGAACCATGAGTGAATCTTTTGGGCCACCAGAGACCCTAACTGAAGCCAATCTATCTGCCCAACTAGCATCCTGCTGTGATTGGCTCCATTAAATCTCTTGATAGAACAGAACCTGTAAAATTACCCCGCTTGCCCACGTACCCAGCAATAGTGACTGAGAAACAGCTGCAAATCTTTCACTAAGAGTCAATCGGTTTTGTCAGTTATTGGAGTCATCATAACTGTGTTTGGCATGCAGAGGCTGGTTTGCAATGGTGATTTCATTTGGATCATGACAACTCAAAATTGCCTGCGCAATTGCACACTGCTCAAGAAAATCTAAACAGTTCACAAAATAAAACTCAATTTAAGCTAGATATGGGAAAAAATCTCCTTCTTCTTTCTTTCTAAAACAAATTGCTTCAACCCGCTGCTTCAGAGTTTGGCTCGTTGCTAGTGCTGACTTCACAAAAAAGTAAAAGGTTTTGCTCCACCCCCTTCTGCTCAGGAAGCTTGTGTGTTTGCTCAGACACATAAAAAATTAGAGGGAACATTGCTCACCAGTATAAACAATTGAAGAACTTCTGGGACTTTGGCACATCGATCACTTTAGACCAATTTAATCAATACATCTCCTGCCAGTCTAATAATTTTTTCAATACAAAATCCTGAGTAAAAAGTAATTTATTATATCTAATGATTAGTAAGTAGTACAATAATTACCATCTTTGTCGTCTTGCATTAGAGGTTCGATAGGGGTGACAAGTTACGTCAATGTAAATTGTCAATAGTAAATCTTGTTTGAAAGATTCTGTAGGGGAAAATAAAAAAAAGTCAAATGCATTGGACATTGTTACTGTTTTATTTTATTTACAACTCACTTCTACAAAATTGCTTCCGACTCTTCTTTCATTTTTCAAAAGTTGATGGGTAGCAGCCTAAGCAGAGAACTCCTGAAACATGTAGTTTCCTAAGCTGCATAGTTAGTTTCCTAAGCTATGGGGCCTAATTCTTTAAGGTTAAATCCCTCTTGTGTCTTCACAGCATACTTACAGAGAACATTTTTGACTGTGCATGCGTACAGCATTACATCCACTAAAAAGTCAACAAGTTAAAACTCCAATCAGTGTCACTAAAGAAACAAAGACATTTTTACTTGACAGAGGTTGTAAATAATGAGGCAATTACTGATGCTGATTGGTTGTGTGCGTGGACATAAAGACAAATTGGCTCGTTTTGCAGAAACAGATGAAAATTTGATAAACTATTCATGTTAAATATGCATCAGTCATTTACACTCACACTGAAACAAGGATATAATTACATTCATTTAACTCCTCAACCATTAGATTGCTTCCCATTGAAAACAGTACAAATCAGTCACTGCTTTGATTTTTTTCCCCTTCATGTTCCAAATATGTTTTCCTATTACCGTCAAATTAAAGCTTCTGAAGAAACCCAGCATTAGTATTCTGGTAATACAAGTTTTTAAAAGCCAAGTGAACTCATGTTAACCTTCATTTTTTTTCTTATTTTTCCACAGCCTCTTTACCCACTTCAGTTAAAACATAATTCCTATTAAAGGAGGTTGTTTTGCCTCTGGAGCTCCGTCACACACTCAGGATTTTGCCTGCAAACAGTCTAATGCTCCATCTCTACAAACCAGCACATTATTTGATCTCCTAGTGTTCTGATTAATGGGATCTGCTCTTTTGGCTGATAAGGACCACAATCCACACTCCTATCTCACCCCTTCAAACTCTCCATTACAATTTTCATTTGCCTACTTCTTGTTCTTTTTTTGGCCGCTTCCCTTAATCTACCATGCAGATCGCCAAGGCCGTTTTTATTTCAAACTTGAGAATTCCTCCCAATCGCCTTCATGATGGATGAGTGCAGCAGTCACAAATACTTTCCCTCTTTTCCTCATGCAGCAACCCACCCTACTGATCTCTACTCTGTCCTTCAACAAGGGAATGACGCGTTTTGATCAAAGGACCGTTCTGTGGTGGTGGCAAAGCTTCTTATAAATGCATTACACAGTAGTAATTTCTGTCTACCTGGAAAAACAAACACACAGTGCTCCTCAAGTTTTTATGTTGGTGAAAAAAATGAATGTTGGTAGATGCTTGTGTCCTGGAAAGACCCAAAAAGTTACACCGTAGAATCCTAAATGTGGCTCAAGCTAAAAATAAATAAATTTCTATATTCATCACACCACTTTCTGCTAACAAAAAAACAGAAAAAACTTGAATGTGAAGTTAAAGTCAAACTAAGACTGATGGTTATGAATGAGCACTAAACAAAATACCATTACTGATTACTTAATGGAACATTTAAAAGCCTACTCATGCTAGTAAATGAAAGCATAGAACCACAAGCAGCACTTCCCACCATTCATAAAAATGAAGTTTCATCCTGACACTACCTTCAACAAGAGAATGTCTAAAAAAAAAAAAAGAAAAAAAACTTATGGTACTGACCAGTGACTGTAAGAGTTTGTGATCGAGGATGCAGGCACTCAAACACAAAAGATCTGTGATATGCTCAGACAAGACAAGAACAGTTCAAATATCTTTATCCAAAATGAACTTTACATTAATTACTTTGTAAGATAAAACTTATCCATAAATTTAGTTATTAAGCAAACAATAACCCCACAATAGCCAACAACTTTATGTTGTAAAACAAGTGCTGTCTGACAATATTTACTCTATTTTTTTATTTTCACCCACACACTGACTGGAGTCTATCCTGAACCTCCTATTCTCTCTCACACCCACAACAGTTTTCAGTCTGGATTCAAAAAACAATGAGAGGATTTCTGATCACAAAACACATGCAAGCAGTATTGGAGAGTTGCCCACATTGGTGTGATGGCTACAGAAGAGACAGCTGAGACTGTCATTCAGACAAACATAGCATTCAGTGTGATAGTTTAAAATCTCATCACTGGCTGCTAAAATGTGCACTTCTGATCGTCAGAGGCATTTCATTGCATTTTTTTGTCATTCAGTAGAGACCATCAATGTGATCAGGGACTGGTGGAAAATAAAGCTCGGTACCAGGGCTGCATGTTAATTCAGCAAAGAGACAAAAGACCAACAAAAAGGTCCAGGAAAAAAGGTACAATACAACAGATCATGAGCCTAGCAAACCAGTGCAGCTCTAAGGTGTAGACTAAAGCAGCAACGTAAAGCTCTGTCACTTAAAACCCTGAGTAGCTACAGCTGGACAACCCATTAGTCTATTCTACATTACCACAACAGTACAAAATAGATCATTTGACTGTGTACACAGTGTGTAGAGAGGATCATTATTTTAGAAATTTTTAAGTTTTTATCATCACACTCACTTAACTTCGAATGTCTAGCTGCATGTACAGCTGGATGTATAGAGGCAGGTGTGAAATGTTTGTTCAACCCCACCACTCACAGTCAAACCCATCAAGCCAAAACAAAAAACCCTGGTAAATTTTAAGCCAAACATAAGGAGTAAATGTTACACTGTTCTTAAAATTTATATGAGTAGAATATTCGTTGATGAAAAATGATCACCTTCGTTTTGTTTAGTCTTCTGAACTGCTTATCCCTAATGGGGTCCCAGGGATTGTCAGAGCCTATCCCTGGTGAATTCAAACAAGAGGCAGGATACACCCTGAACAGGTTGCCATTCTGTTGTAGGGCCACACGCACACACACAACCATCGACATACACACTATGGTCGTCTACTGTATTCAGTTGTTAATGATTATGAATTATGAAACATGACTTTGTTTTTATAACCTTAATCTTTTACGACATCTTTATTATTGTTTTGCCTGTTTTAAAATCAAAAGTCTTGGCTGCATGGATAAGTAATGGTTAGAAATGAAACTGGTGATCTTTGCTGAAAGACAATGTGAATTTTGTATACGTATATTTCCCTTGTGTTGGATGTACGAAGAAACAGACTTTTGGATCACCGACTGTGACAGGATGGAACTACAGTATGAAGAAGTCCAAAAACACCTTTATCAGAAAGTCAAAAAATTTCAGTCAAAATATTTACATGTTTTTATTGTAAAGGAAGACTTTGTGCAATGCAACGGGATGCTTTTGTGATACAATAAACTTTAATAATTCTCAAGGGAATTAAATTTTTCTATCATGCACAATACTAAAATTGCTTCCAAAAATAATAATAATTTAAAAAAGATGAACAAAACTCCCTCTTCAGTGACCTGAACTGAAGAGGTGAAGATGCTTCACCTCTTTCTCTCTATAAACAATTTTTTTTTTTTGCAGGAATGCTAAAATGACCTTGTTAACCTCTTGAATATTGCCTTTTTACCCCATTATCTATCATAAAGTTCCCATTCTTCTTTTATTGCCACTAATTTACCCTTCACATTACGTACCAGCTGCCATGCCTCTGCATTTCTTCCTATTTTCTTTCCTTATAACAGATTTTTGAAAACCACAATAATGACTGACAGATTCAATAACTATTCAATGCATCTCTCAGGTCCTGCATAGATTTAGTTGATTTTGCTTCTGCATCAGGATCGAGCAACCCTGCCATCACAAAGCTGCTGCCTTCCAAAATTCAGATTCTGACACATCACGCTCTGGCCCATATGAGCCGAGGTCCTGAAGCTTTTTAAAGTATTCCTGCTTCCACACACTTGGATCAAATTAAATGAAATCAAAAGCCAATTGAGTTCTGCACAGTGACTGGCCAAGTTGGTTTGATGCTGACGGGTTTGTGTTAAAGTTGAGAAGCTGCACTGCACAACAAAAATCTAGTAACAGCTGTGTTTTGGTCCACAGTTCAATGCCATCAACTCATAAAATGAGATAACTTGTGTGTGAGATACTTTTGTACGGATAACTTACATGAACTTTTTTTTTTTGGTGTTTCTAGATGTGTATCTGCAAGAACATGATCAGGGTTGGTGGAAATAGTGTCAAATTAATGTACATATTTCCATTTGTTATGACTTTACAAGAGCATGAATAGGAACAAAAATTCAGTTGCTACCGGGATCATAATAAATGGATTTTATTTTCACACTAGAAATCTCGACTCGGTGCTGCTGAAAATGTTTCCAGATACTGATTTGAATAATTAAATTGGGAATTGGCAAACCAATGTTGAAAATGCTGGAATGCATTTTTCTTGATAGAAATAACTTGGAGGAGAGATGAGATGCAAGATATGTTTTAGACTTTTGTTAGACAGTAAAAAAAAGTATAATTTTTCAGATTTTTTTGACATCTTTCATTTATTCTTTTAACCTTGTTTCTTTCGTGCCAACATGACATGCTGAAATGTTTTTGAGTTTTAGCTAATAGCTTTGTGAAAGTCATATTGTAATAATTCTTGTTTTTTTTTTCATGAGGCAAAACTTTTTTCACTCTTCTTCTTTCGGCATTTCCCTTCAGGAGTCGCCACAGCAAGTCAGTTTCTTCCATCTAACCCTATCTGCTGCATCTTCTTTGGTCACATCAACTATCTTTATGTCTTCCTTCACTGCATCCGTAAACCTCCTCTTTCGTCTTCCTCTAGGCATCTACTCTGGTGGTTCCAAACCGAGCATCCTTCTTCCCAAATACTCTCGCTCCTCTGCACATGTCCAAACCATCTCAGTCTGGCCTCTTTGACATCATCTCCAAAACCTTGTGCACAAATTTTATTGATCCAACTATAAAATTAAGAAAAATTGTCAGCCTGAAAAATGAACAGCTGGTAACCAATCTAAACCTCTTTTATATCTACCATCGAGGTTTATCCCCATAGTTTAAAACTTTGTTACTGAACAAATTGAAGTGGCTCACAAATTTCGAAATAAATTTGATTCAATTCTATTCAGAAACATATATCTTTAACAAAAAAAAAACAGTTTCTTGTCAGAAATTCAATGGATTTAAAGAAAGTCTAAAGGCTTAATCGATTTCTAAATAAAAAATTGTTATTTTCACACACTCCTGAAGATCAATGAAAAGCAAGTTTTATTTAGAGTGTGATTGGGAGCAATCAGGATGTAATAGCAGACAGATAGAGCTTTAATGAGCTGCTGACAGAAAAAAAACTCTCTTCTATGTTCTTTTTGCCAAAACAAGAGAGTCTCTGACACAGTGTTACAAGAAGCAGCATTACGCACAGGGGTACAGTGTAGCTGACCAACATCCTCACTGTCTACCCCCCTCCCTGTATTAATGCTGCAGGACCAAAAACACAGCTTCTCTCCAGCACAATCACACGAACACTGAGTTGCCAGCACCAGTAGCCTTGCGCAATTTCTCCTGAAACAGTGGAACAAACGCAGATGACACGTGTGCGCACAACGCGCGGAGACAACAGCCCAAGCATACAGACACACAGAAAGAGAGGAATGAAAATTAAAGTAATTATGAATAAACCCGCACGCTCACACACCTGCCGCGCTGCAGGTGATCCTCATTCACCTCGTAAAACACATGCGCACTTATGGATCGCGCTTGTGCGCACTTTCAATATTCCAAAACTCCAAAACCATGAAGCAAAAAAAACACACACACAAAGTGCCTCCTGAAAAGAAGCTGTTAATATTTCAGCTCCAGTTGTAAAACAGAACGGACCTCTGCACACATGCACGCCAATACAAAGCTATGTCTTACCTTCTTCATGCATTCTCTGCAGGCAAAAAGTCAGGTTCCTCCGCCAGCCTGGCATGATGGAGAGAAAAAGGAGGATAGATCCTGATGCTGATGAGTAGGACAGCCACACAGCAACCCCTGCAGAATTAGCCAAACGTTTTCCTTCTCTTTCGTCTGTTTTTTTCCTCTTCTTGTTTGCCCTGATGTCTTCAGGCTGCTGCTCTCTGACAGTCCGTGTGACAGTCAGTCCCGCTGCGGCACCAATTCTCCCTTTCTCCCTCACTCACTCTAGAGTCCACTCACTTCTCTTTTACTCATTCATTCATTTATTTCGTCTCTACACATCCTCATCTTTGTGTCGTAATGCTACTCTACTCTTACTCCTAGATGTTGCTCTCTGTTTTCACTTTATGAAACTAGAGTTACTGTAATTAAAAAAAGAAAAAAACTGCATCAGCAGCCTTAAAACACAAAAAACCCTTATCACACCTGATGATGGGGTTTTGAAGCAATTTGTTTATCCGTGGGAAATTTTCTCTTTTTTTTATTGTATTGACGTTTACTCATTCACTCTGGATACAGGTGAGAAGACAGTACACACTGAACAAGTTGCCAGTCGGTTGCGGGGTCATACATAGTGAAAGACAACCATTCACACACACTCAATCCTAGATGCAATTTCTCAGTGGCCAATCAACCTCATATGCATGTTTTTGGTGAACAAGCAAACTCAACATAGATAGGCCAGGGATTCAAGCCTCGAACCCTTGATCTTATTGCTCTGAGGCGATTATGCTAACCACTGCACCATCGTGCAGGCCCTGCATTGACATTTACAATGTTCTAATTATGCTGAAAGTCTAAGGATCAAATGGTGATGATTAGATTTGTACATGGTACAAAGCAAACAATGATGTAGTATACACAGACAGTATAAGTGTGTGTCGGTATGTATGTTGAGTCTGTGTGTATTCCGATTTATGTGCATTTTATAATTTTGACATTTTCAAAGCACCCTGCTTCTGGACATTTCATGAGGTCAAAGCATCAGTTTAAAAGTCAGTTTTTATATATCTTTTTTATTTTTATACACTCCTGTTTTAAAGAGGCATAGTCAGCAGTTTATTCACATACATACTACAAATGCATAAGCAGATCAGTTTTTTTGGTCCTTACATTGGAGTCCATTTAGAGCTCATAAGAGCTCTGAAGTTCAGAGTGTGAAAGATGTATGGAGACGTAGTGACATTGAAGTGACTTGTGAAAATGTTCCCTCTCTTATTATTTAAAATTGAATTGTATTACTGTTCAGAATTGTGTTGAAATATCCTAATTGTGTAAAATACTTGCCCAGTGTTTCCCAAATAGTGTATAATGGGGTGACAGAGGCACATTCGATCCAGGGAACAGGCTTTGTGTTTTGCCGTGGAAAGTGTATTGCACATCCACTGGAACATTGTCAAAGTCTCTGTGGAAAATTTACTTTACACCCTTGCTCCTTATGGTAGAAAGATCCCCTGTGTATGGACTACCTTCCGTCTCTCAGTTATCATCCTAATACATTTCTCCAGTCCGGATGACATCCCAATGTCAGTGCTGTAGATTTTGCTGGTGTGGATTATTGAGTCAATGTCTTGCTTACTCTACAGTATGCATAGAGCTTGATGTCATTCATGTACAGGAGGTGACTTATGGTGATCCCGTTTTTTAGTCCGTATGCGTAGCCAGTCTTGTAGATAACCTGGCTAAGGGGGTTCAGACCTATGCGGAGCAGTAGGGATGATAATGCATCTCCTTGGTATATGCCACATTTTGATGGATACTTGAGCAAATGGCTTCCCATTAGTTTCCAGGGTGGTTATACATATATTCAATATCACATCCTCCACAAGTGGTCTAATCCATCAAGCTTGGGTCGTCTACCAAAGGCTAGAACTACTGAATCACCTGCCTCCCCCAGAACCAATAAGAGGGACTTAAACTCCTACGGACATCTTTTACCAACGCACCACCCAACAGCGTATGTTGAGTTGAATTTGTTGACGAATATGTTGAGAAGTGTGATGTTATCAGTATAAAGTAAAAGTCTGTTTTTACATCCTTATCCTGATTTGGATGACAAACATGACCAATTGTTTTAAACAATTTCCCAATTGTTTAAAACAATTAAACAATTGTTTTTTGGTCCATTGTATCATGAACTAAAGAGGAGGTTCATGGATACAATAAAGGAAGACATGAAGATATAAGAAATTCGGAATAACGGATAACCACTTCTGCTGTGTTTAAAATGATAACAATCTTATTAATAACTTTTACTGTGTTTCTTGTTGTGAAAGCTTGCATTGAAGGATTTATTCTAAACCTTCAATGCTGCGGAGACACTTTGTATCAGTTTATGTGGAAGCAGGTGGTTTCCTAACCATTGATTCATATTTTATTATTAATGACGCATGACTGAAAATGTGAAGGTTGTTAAGTGCACTGTGAGTGGTAGCCTGGGTTACTACAATTTGCACCACACTAGATGCATGTTCAGGAAGCTGGATCCCATATTGTCTTTTCACCACCGCATTGGGGTGTTGACAAAGGTTATGCATGTCCTGTAAAATATTGACGAGTGAAGCATCGAGTTGTAGGTTTTCTGTCGGCGCGTCGGTCCCTGAATCCCAGGTGATTGCTCTATCGATTGGACACTTATGCTTTGACCTTTTGGTGCTTCCTGTACCCTTCCAAGCTTTTAATCTTGTCTTCCCAGCTTGAAGCCAGAGATAATCTTGCATGTTTTGGAGGAGCATATACCCTCATAGCCAGGAGCTCCTAGCCAGGAGAAGTTTAACTCAATATTCAATGTCCGGGCTTGTTCTGATTTTATTCTTGTTCTCCAACTATGCATGACTAAAATCAGTTTACACTGTTGTTGGGCTCTGTGTGCACAAGAAATTATCACGTTTTTGTTCTTAATCAATGTTTGTTGATTCTTTAGCCTATTGATGGATACCAGAATGCTTCCCTTCACACATTCAAAACCTGAAAGCAGAGGAAGTAGAATAGAAAAGTCATCAATCACGATCTTTTACCAATTTGTCTGCATTGATGCTGTCCTTTGTTGTGTTTGAGATGGCACTTGTGTGGTAGGTAATGAGTGATGTATTGAAATATTGATAGGGTCTTGTCGGATAGCTGGAGGAGACACACTGAAGTGCCAGCAGTGCCAGCGACTGTTCTTGCCTATTTTATCATTTGAAGCACTCTGACCTAACAGACTGGAAACTTTCAACAAAAAATGCTTAAGTCAATGTCCATACCTCTGTAAAACCAGACCTGAGTTCTTTTTAGGATGTTACCCATAGCTAAATAAAGTGATGTGAAAAGAATAAGTACTTCTTTCAAAAAATAGAATAAAATAAAAAGGAATTATGGTCATTTCTTGCTATTTGTTGGCTTTTCTGAAGGTAGGACATTTTGATACTACATGTAAATCATTTGACAAAATAGAATAAATATTACTCATTTTAAGCAAGAGACTCTAAAATCAGATACAGCTAAATAAATGTATTCAGAGGGCAATCAACGAGCTGAGGCTTAATGATCACCAGTTACTGATGATACTGCAATAAAAGCAAGCCAAATAATTCAGATTTTATACCATAATGCTATTTTCAAAACATATTTTCTTCATATCTAATTGGTCATTTTTAAAGGTATTCCTATTGTATTATTTTAATAACTTTTTTTTTTCAAACTTGGTTGAATTTTTCAGCTTGTTAAGTCAAAGTACAAATACAAATTATACAAATATGATTGTATAACCAAATGTTGGTTATACAAATAATCTAGGACATTTTAAATTACAACAAACTTGAGGCAAAAAAGAAAGATGTTTTTCAATAAATAAAGTAAAATTTGTAGAATTTACACAAGAGAGGTAGAAGTTAATGATGCACATGTTCAATGTCTTTTTTTTACCTCAATGTAAAGTACAATATCCAAAAACAGCAAAAGTACTAGCATTATTATTTTGTATATCACCATTTTTATTTTATTATTACTTTTTTACATTTAAGACTGTGTCCAGAGAAGAAATAGGACGTTAGAAATAGGTAGAGTACCTATCATCCCCTTTGACATGGATAGCTCTCAACATGCAGCAACATATCCAAATAGATGTTTTTTTTGTAGTTTTATTTGTGTAAACCATTACCTTTTTTAAAATAACTATTTCCGTTCCATTCCTTTCCGTCATCTTCCCCTTATCCGTGGCTGGGTCGCAGGGGCAACAGCCTCAGACAGGAAGCCAGGCTTCTCTCACCCCAGCTGCATCCACCAGCTCACCCGGAAGGATCCCGAAGTCATTCCATGGCCAGCTGTGAGGCATGGTCTCTACAGCAGGTCCGCGGTCTGCCTCTTTGTCTTCTCCTAGTGGGACGTGCTCGAAGCACCTTACCAGCAAGGCGCTCAAGAGGCATCGTGACCAGATGCCAGAACCACCTTATCTGGCTTCTCTCGACCTGGAGGACGAGCGGCTCGACACCAAGTTCCTCCCGGATGGCCGAACTCCTCACCTGATCTCTGAGTGAGAGCCCTGCCACCCTGTGGAAGAAGCTCATTTCGGCTAACTATTTCATTTACATTATTTATTCTTCCTTTTTTTTTTTTTTTTTTTAATTTGTTCATGGGAGAAAATCTTTTTAAAAGAGGGTAATTTAATGCCAGGCTTTTAGACACCATTTGAGTTTTATTGTGTTACTTTTTTTTTTTTTTTAATAGTTTTGTTTGATTTCCTCTAGTTGTTTTAAAGAATATATTCGGCAAACTTATTTGGCAATTTTTGGTCTTATTTTGTTGCCAGCAGCACTTTGGCAAAAGTTTGGTCATGAAATGTGCTGAATAAAAATAAAGTGGGTCGGAGGATATTTTTCATTTCGGCTTTCCTCTTCAGAAGTGCCAAAACCAACCACTTTCCTCCATCTAACCTTATCTTCTGCATCCATTTTTCTCACATTTATTACTTTTTTGTCCTCTGTCATGAAAACCAAAAACCTCCTCCTTGGTTTTCTTCAAGTTCTCCTAGCAGGCAGTTCTAAACTCAACATCCTTCTGCAAATGTATCTGCCTTTTCTCCTCTGGGCATGTCAGAATCATCTAAATTTGGCCTCACTGGCTTTATCTCCAAAATCCTCTGATCTGTGTTGTCACCGTTTGATAGGATTGTCCCCTTTTTTGCTTTTACTTTTTTCAAATGTTGCACTTTTTTTCTTTTTAGTTTTCTTTTCTGCTGCACATTGAGCTGGGTATATTATGCATGCATTATTCAAACTGACAAGAAATGGCTAGTGAGGGATAAAATGAAGGTTAAGATGAACAATAAGCACTGAAGGGAAAAGCTTCCTCTCCTTTGCTTTCTAGCACAAAAGGTCAATTTGCTGCAAAACAAATGTGCAGAGCTGGAGGCACAGGAAGTACAGTTAGATTTGTCTGTCAGAGACCCATATGAATCCTGCAGACTGTTTTCATGCAAAGATATTTTCTGCTTCAAACAAAGAAAGCAGTTAGAATTTACATCCTGTGAAATTTGAAAATAATTAAACTTTGGTGACAACATAAAGAGTAAGTCTGTCTCCCACATCCCGACTTCGAAGGAAGGAGCAAGAAGACAGGATGTTGTGGTAATAAAAGAACCAGCACAAAATGGCAAAGGCAAGCATAGTTATTTCAGGTTAGAAGTCTAATTAGGATTCTTAAGAAGTATTTATTTACTTTTTTTTTTAACAATTTACTATATATTTTTTTCTATCTGGCAATTCTATCTACTTTCAAATATTTATTTTCAACCCTGCTCTGATGTGTTTCATATTTTTTTGTGAAGTAGGCTGCATTGTTCTCTACAAAAAATTTGCTACTCAGAAAAAGTTAGACTGTCATGCACAGCTGTTTTAAGTTTCATCGAAAAGGATGATACGTCAAATGGTGAGTGGCGACATAAATACATGCAGTAGCTAGGATACAAAATTAGCACCTAGAGGCTTTAATCACGTCACAGGGGATTTAATGTCTCTCTGTCTTCGCTTTACTGGCAAATTACAGACAACCAATGTGTAGGGAATACGCACTAAATCTGTTCTATACAAACCTAAAGGAGGCTCAGAGGGATGTAGCTCTCATCATAAGATGTTTTACCAAGCCACAAAGAAATCTTGGTTTTTGAAGTTTCTGACAATTGCAACGTCTTTTAGGAAGTTGACACAACTGTCAAAAGATGCTCTTGAATACTGTTTAGACTAGCTGGAATATTTAACTTAAGGAGAAGGACATGTTCATAATTAGCAAGTCTCTAGTTACTAAGAAAATCTCATTACATAAAGTAATAGCTAAGATATCGTTTTATAATATTTCCACTTTTCTGTTCCTGCCCAAATGCCTTGTTCTGTTTCAGGTTAATCTGTTAAAACAGATTGGCTACTGTGGCAAAAGAAATGCAACAGCTATCTTGCACCCGTCATCCTACCGGCAGACAGAAACCAAAAGTGTGGTAGTAGATGCAATGCCTGAGCACTGTATGGCATATTCTTGTTCTAATCAGCAGAACAGAGGTGAAGAAGCGTGTGCAGGCAGGCTGGAACGGGTGGAGAAAAAAATCAGGTGTGATGTTTGACAGTAGCGGTTCAACTAAAATGAAAGGGAAAGTGGACAAAACCGTGGTGAGACCGGCCATGCTGTTTGATCAAGAGACAGTTGCCCTGAGAGAAAGACAGGAAACAGAGATGGAGGTCGCAGAGTTGAAGATGCTGAGGATCTCTCTGGGAATGACCGGGATCAGTATCAGAGGAACAGCACATCTTAGAGGTTTTGAAGATAAAGTCAGAGAGGCCAGACTGAGATGGTTTGAGGAGAGAGAGAGAGTACATTGGCAGAAGGATGCTGGGCTTGAAACCACCAGAAAAGAGGCTTAGAGGGAGACCAAAGAGGAGGTTCATGGATACAGTGAAGGAAGACATGAAGATATAAGAAATTCGGAATAACGGTTAGATATTAAACTGTTTTAACATAGGATAAAATCATTTTTCCTTTAAAATTTATGGTGTCAAAAACGAGGACCAAGTGCCAAAATTGGCCAGTAGGAAGATCCAATAAGGCCCATGGGAAAAATAATTATGTAGATATCAAATTTCACTTTACAATCCGCTTAAAAGATTACTAACTGACAGGTGTACCAAAGCCTGTTATGGCCAGTTGGCAGGCAAGAAGGTAGGGTATATTTTTTTCAGATTGCCAATCTTTCACAGGGCCACATAAACACAGAAAACCAATCACATGCATGCACACTCCCACTGAAAATTTGAAGCAACCGATCAACCTAATGTGCACGCTTTTGGAGGATGGGAGGATTAAATAAAAAGATTTTCATCAAAAAATTAATTATAAATGTTTACATAAGATTTTAAAGTCCACTTATTCATTTTTACAAAATCAGCAGTATTTAGGATATTGTGCAACATTTAAAGCAACTGAAAAGGAATGGCAAGCATGGCAGGAAATGCATAACTTCCAGTTTACTTTGACGTTTTTCTCATCTTTGGAGTGCAGGACATCTTACAATAATTACTGTCTTTTACAAGAAAATGTATCAGAAGACAATGACTCAGGTCAGTAAAAATTAACTTGTTTTCCAGCAAGGCTAAGCAGAACTCTGTCAGAACAAATGAGTGCTTGTTTCTCAATTTTTCTCAGCTGTGTGGAGCCGATCATTCAGCCCCTGTGGAGTTTCCATGTACTCGCTAATATATCACAGATGAGTAGACAAAACATGCTCCTCTCCCGACTGTAAATTCATTGAAGCTGCATTGACTTGTCTGCCCCGAGGCACAGTGTGAGTAGATCTGAATACAAATCTCCCTCTCTGAGGCATTAGATGTTGGTTTGTTAAACAGAAAATGATACACCTAAAATTCTGAATACTGCTTATTTCTTTCTGTGAATGTCAGTCACCCCCATTGTTCTTTATAGAAATATTTCAATGCCTAAGTAATTTGTGGGTACTGACACAAAACTCAAAACTTTAATCAGACAGAAATCTCACATTGTTAAGACAAATGTTTTATGAATGTTCGTTTGAGAAAACTAAATAGTCCATTATTTACAGAAGCAAACTTCACAGCACCTGTAAAGAAAGTACAACAGTGCCTACTGTCATTCCGACTCATTCTTTGTCCTATGGCTCTGGGATGTGCTCCAATGACCACAGACATGTCTTATAAATAATTTTATATAAAATAATTTAGAATTAAATTATTAGAAATAAATCAATTTGATTTAATTTACAAAGCCAAATATCACAACTGAGTTGTCTTAAGAGCCTTTACACACAAATCAAACAAACAAAAAAAACAATCAGACTTAATTGCCACCAAGACCAATAACTAAAGTACCCAGGGCCCATGAATTTCAAAGACTTTTTCAGCATTTTTCTTAAAGAGTTGCCATGGCAAGTCAGTTTCTTCCATCCACCCTGTGTCCTGCATTCTCTTCGGTCACCCCAACTATCTTCATGTCCTCCTCTGTATCCATGAACTTCCTCTTCGGTCTTCCTCTAGGCCTCTTGCTCAGTGGATCCAAACCTAGCATCCTTCCGCCAATGTACTCCCTCTCTCTTCTATGCACATGTCCAAACCATCTCAGCCTGGTTTCTCTGACTTTATCTCCAAAACCTCTAACATGTGCTGTTCCTCTGATATACTCATTCCTGATCCTGTCCATCCTGGTCCTTCTGCATCTTCATCTCTGCTTCCTGTCTTTTCCTCAGTGCCACTGTCTCTAGACCAGCGGTCGGCAACCCGCGGCTCCGGAGCCTCATGCGGCTCTTTCATCCTTATTATAATGCGGCTCTGATTGGCTTGGGAAAATAAATTACTAAAAAAAAATTTTTGTATTTAATTGAAGTGTGTTTTATTTGTGTTAGTTTTTATATTTTTTTAGTTCTAAATTTGAAGATTATTGTGATCTTGAAATATCACAAAGTATGCTCCGCTGCATACTTCGAAAGCCCAAGGCGATATAAGGATGACGGCTCACGGATTTTTCCCTTTTGTTTGCTGCATGCACAATTTAAATTCAGCTTTTTAATTTATTCAAAAGAGACATTCAGACATTATTATTTTTTCAAGAATTCAAAATGTGTTCATTACATCGGTAAAATTTAATTTTCTCCGTAGCACTTCATAAGACATAACCACACTATAGTTGTTTATACAAAGTGTAAAGGTAAGAAAAAGCAATATATACAGATATACAGTGTTATCTTCATTTTAGATAAATGGATATAAGGATGACGCCTCATGGCATTTTTCTGCTTTCGTTTGCTACATGGACAATTTAAATTCAGCTTTTTAATTTATTTGAAAGAGACATTCATTGTTATTATTTTTCAAGAATTCAAAATGTGTTCATTAAATGAATACAATGTAATTTTCTCTGTAGCACGTGGATTTCATAAGAAACATGCTGCGGTAAAGTAGTAGAAGTTTTTTTTTTTTTCATTTTAGATGTGCGGCTCCCAGTGTTTTCTTTTCCGTGGAAACCGGGTTCAAATGGCTCTTTCGGTGTCAAAGGTTGCCGACCGCTGCTCTAGACCAAACAGCATTGCTGGTCTCACCACGGTTTTGTACACTTTCTAATTTCATTTTGGCTGAAACACTTCTATGACACCTAGGACTTTTCTCCACCAGTTCCAGCCTGCATGCACACACTTCTTCACCTCTTTTCCACACTCTCAGTGTGAGATACAATAACTCAATATTCGAATAGAATTGTACTTTCCGTTGTCTTTCGCTTATCCAGGGCTGGGTCACGGGTGCAACAGTCTTAAACAGGAAACCCAGGCATCGCTCACCCTGGCTGAATCCTCCAGCTTACCTGGCCAGCTGTGAGACAAAGTCCCTCCAGCAGGTCGGAGGTCTGCTCCGGATCTCCTCCTGGTGGGACGTGCCCAAAACACCTCACCAGCGAGGCATTTGTGGACATCCTAACCAGATGCCTGAACTACTTCATCTGGCTTGTCTCAATCCAAAGAGCAACAGCTCTACTCCAAGCTCCTTCTGGATGGCTAGAACTATATTAACAAGTGGAATAGAGTTTTTTTTTTTTTTTTTTTTAAATGGAGGGGGATAATAAGAAACTAATGAAAAGAGGTGTATGAAGAGGTTCTCCAGTGCAGCGTACTTACCCCAGCCTGTGGCACTATTAAGCTAACTCTGTATCTATCTGGTCTGTATAATAGCTTTTCCAACAAGGGTAAACTGATTTAGTAGAGTTTGAAGATTTTAAAAAGAAGTCCATATCAATTAAATGTAGATTCTAATATTTTCCACGATGGTGCAGTAGATAGCACAGTGGCCTCACAGCAAAGTCGGAGGATCAAGTCCCAGGATGGGGTGATGCTTGAAAGACTGGCCTTTCTGTATGGAGATTGCATCTCTACCCTGTGTTTGCGTGGGTTTTCTTCAGGAACTCTGGTTTCCTCCCACTCTTAAAAAACATGCATGTTAGGTTAATTGGCCGATGCAAAATTGTCCCTGGGAATAGTGTGTGCATGGATGGTTGTCTGTGTGTGTGGCCCTGCAATAGACTAATGACCAGTCCGGTGTGTATCCTGTTTCTCGCATGATACCAGCCTCATTTGGCTCACTTGGCTCCGTCACCTCCCCTCTCTCAACCTCAGTGGGTAAGAGCGGTTCAGAAGATGAAGTGAAAATGAAAAAAATTCCCTTAAGAAACATTTGTTTAAAAGTCACACACTTTTTATTTTATGTGTTTTGCTCAAGCATTTCTTCATGAAAATGGTGAAGTGTTGAAAGTGCAAAGTTGATTTACTGTACAATTGTAGCTGGATTTAATCACAAAATACACAACCGTAGACCTGGAATAATATGCTTGACTTCATTTGCTATCCAAAATGCCTTTACGGCTGAGAACAGGAAGTGTACTTTTGTGATATCACTGCTCTCTTTTAACAAGCACTATTTGACTATGTTTTGGAAATAGTCAGCTTAGAATGAGTGCTCAGCATTTATGAAGTACCAGAAATACTCAAAATAACATTTTAGAGCTAAATATAGGTGTGTGTAAAACGTTATGATCCCAGTGAGATAATGAGCTATTTTAAGATTTCTTTTCTAAGTTCTGTAAGAAATACTTTAAAGGTGCCACATTCCAAAACTACAATTACAATGTATAAATTCTGCTTTTGTTCTGCACATCCCAAGAAACTTTTAGGTGTGATACAAGATTGACAGACTTGATAGAAATGAAAAATTTCCAATTAAAGCACCTGAAGTGTCAAGGTGTGTTATCAAAAGTGGGCCAGCAGCACTTTCATTTTGCAATGCAGGAGCCCTGGGTGCAGAAGTTTTGAAGCGATAACTTTATCTTCCTGCTGTACAAATTTACTTTAAAAGCCTTAAACTTGGAATAAAATCACATTGGCTCAGGAATCAGAAAAGATATGGTATGCTCTTTTCCATGTCACTAGAGTAGTTGGAGAAACTTTACAAAGTCAGAGCAGGTGGGAAACAGAGGACAAAATAGGACAAAACCCCTCATTTGAAATGTATACTGTGCATTATCCTCAAAGGAGAGCCTTTGATTGCCATTCTCCTTGAGAAAGAACTCCACACTTTTCCTCGAATTCCAATGGGAATGTGCACCACAACTGAGCGTTTGGTGGAGTATTGTGGCCTCTTGTGATTTTAGGCAGTAATACAAGACCCCTTGTGTAGTACAGAGCGATAATTCAATTACATGCAGTATTAAATGCTGAAAAAAATTGTTAACCTCAAACCACTTTGCTGTGTTTCTTTGTGTTCTTTTAATTCTCACACATTCAGTTCGCATTTAGCCCTGAGACACACCGTTAATGTGTGATAACAGAACGAAAGCAAAACCTGTTTACAATGCCTCATGTTCACATATTTCTTCGACTGCGAGTTTTAGGTCCCTTGGTGTTTTGATCAGTTCGGGGTTTGGACTTTGCAATAAATCAAGGTGTTTTTTTTTTTTTCAAGGAAATTTTTCAGCCAATTTTACACACATACTGTGGCAGCAGAACAAAAGCCCAAATCTCACATACAATTTATCTTTACTCTTATTGTCCTGACAAGGAATCTTTTTATTATTATTGATGTAATGATTGATGTTCCTGTAAGTCAAAGTTTTTTTTTTTTTTTTCTGCCAAAATTTCACTATACATTGATGTAATTGTGACAAAACCTATTCTGGGTTACTTACTGGATTTGTCACTGGAATGGGATCCACTAAAATACAGCTCCTAGGTACAAAATCTTTACATTTATTACAATTTAGAGTTTTCACTGAAACAACTCATAAAAAAACAACTCTTTTGTCACAGATCGCAATGATAAAAACTAAATATCTTAAAGATTTTTCTTAAATATGATAGTCATCCATTGAAGTGAAAATATTAGGACTCCCATTCCTGATGACTATTGACTTTAGCAGAAAAATCCTTCCAAGAAATGGAGATAAAAAGCAAAACCTAGATTTGTAGGATCATATAAAGTCATCATGCCAACCTTATTGCATGTACCTGAAACATCTTTTTATGCAAAATACCTGCTCTCAAAACACAATTGCAAAGAGAAAACCTCACCAAAAATAAAGGATGTCTCTATATAATGAAGTCATGCACTTTCAGTAATAACTGGTTCTGGCGAGTCTTAAGTGGAATGAATCATTGTGGTCATGTTGTTTCAAAGTAAAACAACAAAGTAAAAAACACGTCTTTTATACCAACAAAAGCAAAGTGTTTGAGTGTATGTGCATGTGAATAAACCATTTTCAAGAATGGGAGGTGAACCTCAAGTACCGTCACCTGGAAACTCCTGTTCTAACCCATCCTTATCTCTAAGAATAGTTTATGTCCTATTCTCAGCCACTTTTCACTAAAAAACATGTCATCACTGTGGAGAATACTGTACATGGAAAACCCTGGAACATTCCAGTCTTACCAGGCTCACACACACATAGGGCTTTGTTTTGCTACATATGTGTCCAACTAAGTTGTCAACACCATGTCGTGTGATGCTCAGACCAACAAGTTCTCATAGTGTTACAAACGTATTGGTTATAAAACAAATATTTCAAGTTTCTTTTTAAATTTGTAACATACGTTTGATGCAAAACGCAAATCAAAGTATTATCCATATTTAACATAACAAAACGCAAAGATAGAAACTGACCTCTAGATAAAAGAAAGCAAGCACCCTTTTTCTAAAGAACGTATTGCATTCTTGATTTTTGCGTTGTCATTTGTTAATTTTTGTGTTTGCATGTCTCGGGAACAGCATAGTCTTGTTTTTTTGTTCAATTTTTTTGTGTGCCTGGTGAATGCCAAACAAAATTAATAAACTAAACTTAAACCTCTAAATCTCTTTTTAATAAACTATTCATAAAAGTCTTAAGACATGCTCTGGTATGCACACAATTTTAGCAAAAACAATGTTTCACAAACATTTGTGCTTCAAGCAGAATCACTGGATTAACATTACAGATTAATGGACATTCAGACTATTACAGTCGGGGTGCACACCTCAAAATATTATCCCTGAATTGTGAGAGTCTTTTAGTTGACTCTATTATGCATGTACCCTGAAGGATAGTTGACAGCAACAAGGCCCGGAGAGATCACAACTCCCATAAGCCATGTGTTCAATTGAATTTACTTAATTATTCCCCGAATGGAAATTCGAGTGCTGCTGTGCAAACACCAGATATTTAACACCTCGATGCCCGCTCACCCCTACCCACTGGCTTCCCAGTCCGGTCGCACTGTGTCCAACCTGGCAATCCATAAGCTGGAGTCCGGAATGGGTCACAAAGCCTGACCGCAGTGAAGAATACCAAACTGACCTCTCTGTATTTCACTGGGTCCGAGTGTGCACCTCCAGTTCCTCAAGTGAGCAATCGAACGCAAACCGCAACAACACCTCCTCTAGACAGACTCTTTCTCCACATCTCCTCCAGATCAACTCTTTCTCCTCAGCTCCCCGGGAACCAAACAAACTCCTCCAGCCACACACAGATGTGCCTTCTAAAGCCAGCAGTTGGTCGTACACTTCAACTTGCATGTCTACGGCAGAATGAATCCATAATTAGCTAACCGTTAGGAGCTAGCAGGACGATTACTGAAAAATCCGCTGTCCGACTCAAAGTCCAAAATGACGTCCAAAGTAAGCTCAAAATGAAATCTTTAGCAAGAGACAAAACATAGCCAGAAGAAGGGACAGAAACTCAGTGAAAGTTGGCGATTAAATGCTTAAGTAACAGGGAGCACTGTAGCAGGCAGCTGGCCAGGGCAGCACCTTAGCCGTAGAATAATTGTCAGAGTTACCACACTCTTGGTGTTCATTGGGGTTAGGATATTTAGAAAGGCAGAAACCTCAAGCCCTGAACATCTTCTTTCAAAGTCATTAAGTATTGAACCAGCCATTAGTTTGAAAAATATTTGTCAGGTATTTTATATTGTTAATCACATTTATACTCTTCTGTCAGCTAGAAGTTACTTTTGTCATAAAACAGCTGTGTCCGCATATTACCATGTCACATATTCTGTGACGTGAACCTGGGACTCAGCTTTATAAACCTTTCCACCGACTCTCATGTAAATCGGACCAGCTCTGAGGAAAGGTATCCTAAGACCGTACGACTCAGGTAAGTGGAGCCTTCATCCGGTTTTCTTGATTTCTTCTGAATTCTCGAATGAAAGGAAACAATCATTATTTCCATTCCTAACAAGTCCCAATCAAAGAAAGTAAAAGACTCATGACCAGCAGCACTAACATTTGTGGTCTCCAAATGTATGAAAACTTGCACTGGTTGACCTATTTCACATGTCACACAAACTGGACCTGATACAATTTTCATAAAAGGTGAAATGCGGTCTAAAAGATGCAGAGCTCACACTTTCAGACAGTCTTTTCTTATTATTTGTCAGGCCATAATAGGTGCTTTTAAAGCCAACAAATTAATTTTAAACACAGGCATTCCCCAAGACTACCCCCACTGTTATTCTCTGTGTACACAAACCCACCTGTGATTGAGAAAAATGAACTTTCCTGAAACATGCAGATGTTCCATGGTGGGATACTTGACAGACAACACTATCCCTACACACAATCGACAGACAGGTATTAAACTCAGGCCTTCACTCGACACTTACTGGAGCTTTATACTGCCAAATCAAACAACTTATGTTGTGGATGCAAAGAAAAACACCCCATCAATTTTCAGAGTGAAATGATAGAACAAGTTTCACTTTTTAAATATCTGGGAGCCGATATAGCAGCAGATTTTTCTATAAATACTATATGAAGGATATTTTAAGAAAGCACAACAGCTCCTTTGACGTTAAAGGTAATTGAAGAGCTTTAACCATGGTTTACTTTTCATTGATTCAATGCATCTCAACTTTCAATATTTCCTCCTCAACATCTTCCACTGTATCAAAAATAGAAACAAACTGCTTCACATTCAGTGAGGCCAGCAGATTTATTGGTACAAGATAAATGTATTTAGCAGAAACTTATCAGTCTTCTGTGATCAGTATTAGCACTTCTTTACAGTAGTTGAAGACCCATCACACCCTCTCCATCTAGCCTTCCAGTTGCTGACATCAGGCAGATGTAACAAACTCCTACTGATCCTCAGAAACATTTATAAAAAATGTCCTCCAACCTCTCAGCAATAAGCATTCTATTAAGCTTATTGCTTCTATTAGCATTCTATTAATTCTATTTTAAGCTAAGATTTAAAACAAATAAGAATTATAACTGAACATTCTGAAAATTCAAACATATTTTAAAATAAAATATTCATAAAAATATAATAAAATATATAATAATATAACTAATAATTATAACAACAATCACATATGCAACTTTATGTCAGTGACTTTTCAATTAACCTGTAATTTCAGTTCTGTTGATCATTATCTCATTATAAAAAATGATTAATAATTAAATAACAAGCAGTCAAACAATCAAGCCCAACATTTTTCTCCTCATTCATGTAGCAGGTAAAAGAATGCTGATTTAAACTGGTGCATATACTGTATGTGAACGTTGAGATTTAATTCCAACTGGTTCCACAGTTTTACCTTACTTACATACACACTAACACACACAACCTTTTTTCTAGTTGTTCTGGTAGATTTGACTTTAAAGTTACCATACATTATTTATGCACTTTAAATCAACTAAATGCTAAACTAAATGGCAGAGCAACTTCTGTGGTTTTGGTACCATGAATTTCCTCAAAACACCACTGTGAGGTGCTTGATTTAGGTAACAAAAATGATCTGAAAATCAAGTTGTAATGATTAAATTTGCCACAAGATGGTAGCAAAGATAGCTTTATTACATTCATTCCTGTTGTGTGGGAAGTGTGACGTCATCATTAAAAACCTCTTTCTAAACATAATTGGAAAAAATATATATATTATTCACTAAATAATTTATTAGGATTTTTGTTCAACTTTTCCACTGTTTTTAAGAGGTCAAGTCTTTTTTTTTACTCAGCTAAAGTAAGACAAAGATTTTTTTTTCCTCTGAGATCATTTTAACGGCCTGGTTATTTTCTACAAATAACAAAATAATAAAAGCAGCAATTGAACAGTTAAAATAGAAAAAACAAAAGAAAATAACAAATATTTACTTATTTTACTTCCATTTTTTAAAAAAAAGGTTTTTTTTTCCAGATTTGCATTTGCAAAGTTTAATGATTCATATTTAATATTTAAGCTTTATTTTGAAGTCTTTTTATTAATAGTAGAAAAAGTTTCAAAAAAGTCCTCTGGACAGTTTAATTCTTCAACGAGACGTTTCGAAACGTCTCGTTGAAGAATTAAACTGTCCAGAAGACTTTTTTGAAACTTTTTCTACTATGGATCACTCCTGGATGAATGAGGGACTACACGGGTCTTTTTATTAACTATAATTTATCAAATAAAAAAATACATAAAATTTTACAAACATGCAAAGTATTTATGAACAAATGAGACAAAATAAAGAGTTAGATTTTTATTTAAATCTGCTTAATTCCCCCTTCAACAAGTGTTAAGTAACTCATGTGTAAAAGTAATTTAATTAGATTTTAATGTTTTTTTTAGCTAAACTTTTTTTTTATTCCTGCATTACTTAAAGAGTGCTGTGCTTTCTTGCTGAAATAAGTGTGATTTGTTTGGTGGTGTCATTCTCCAGCAAAGAAAGACCCTTTGATGTGCTCATTAGTTTAAGCTGAAATTTTTAGGAGATCAGATAACAGAAATATTCAGTTGCTTTTGAAAGAAGATTCCTCTGATCAGCCTGGGGCGATGGGGCTTAAAAAGAAATCACCTCATCTTGAAATGTCCCCCTTTTCTCACACATTTTTACTTCACTTTTACCATTTAAAATCATTCATTTTTCATAGAAAAATAAAATGTAATGTTCTCATTCTGAAATAATTTTAAAATTTATTTGTGGATTTAATAAGAACAAAGGGAAAAGGCTAATGAATGCAGGATTTTAGGTTTTTATTTGACTCATTCAGGTGTGTGTTGAAGGGCGCATGCGTGCTGCTCAGTCATCAGGTAAAGTGAGCAATGAAAAACTCGCATGATTTCACTCGTCCGCTGCTTCTGGAACCCTGCAGATGTCTGTGTTGGAGAGGATAGACTGGAGGGTGAGCTGTTTTACGGGTGATTTCATTTAAACACACCTAACCCTTAAAGCCTGCTTGATTTGATCTGATTTCTTTTCACCACAATCACATGTGTGTGTTGGCTTGGTCATTTCTGATGTTTGGAATAACTTGTGATTAATATCAATAAATCGAATATATCCATTTAGAAAAAATCATTTAAAATTGTGTTCAAAATTACTTTTTATTATTAACACTATGCAAAGTAATACCAGAAATATGAAGAATTATTATATAAATTGTATTCCTATTTTAAAGCTTGTGTAATAATCTCAAAATGCAATTGAATTTTTTTTGTTTCCCTCATATAAATATTTTTAACAAGCATTGATCCATTTAATCTTTTAAACCCGAATTGATTTTCTGACAATTGAATAGCTCAAATATTGAGATCAAGCAAAGCATGACTAACTTTCTTTTTGCAGGATTTTTTTTAAATCATCACACATTTCACATCTGCTCGACATCACAAATCCAGGACCGACATGGAATAAAGAATTCTGTCTTTTATAGCTTCCATGTGCTTAACAAGATACAAATATCTAAGTACACGATTACAAATTAAAATCTGTCATTTATTAGGCATCAAATCATAAAACAAATGAATGAAGTTATTGCGGTGAAGGCAGGGGTTTTAAGTTAAAAATGAACTCTGTTTGTCTGATAATATATATTCCCAAATAATTGAATTATTTTAAAGGTTACAAAATTTCTCAGATTACTCTGGTGGTTCATGTAATGAAGGGTTAAGAGAAAGTACTCCTGCAAAGCCTCAGGCTGACTGCGGTTTGAAACCAGCATTTAATAAGCACCAAAAATAAAAAAAGTTAAAAATAAAGTTAATATGAAATTTTGTGATTTAAATGCAATAAATAAAATAGTATAGATGTATGTATATCTAAATTAAAAAAAAATGGGAAAAATATGCCCAATTGTAAAAAAAAAAAAAAAAACAAGCTTAATATAAATTAAGAAAACATCAATTATTCTTTTTTTTGTTTCAGTCATTTATTATTATTATTATTTATGTATATTTCTGCGTAATTACTAATTTGTAATTAAATTTTGAGTTTTGAGTAGTTTTAAACCACAATTAATTCATGCTGTATTTCAAACAATTACAGAAAAAAAACTTGCCTCCTTTAAAAAAACAAACAAAAAAAAACACTTTTTTTTCCTTCCTGTATTTATTTATTTAAGGCTAAGAATCTCATCTGGAAGTTTCAAAAATTTAAATTGTATCTTTAAGAAAAACATTTAAAAATCCATTCTGATACAAACTGAGTGTTTTAAAAAGAAGTCCGTTAAGCTTTTTGAGATTAAGAATAAAAACAAGAAGAATTCCGCTCTGATGCACATGAGAGACTTTATTGTAAATGTACAGAAAGTGTGCAGACGGACAGAATTCTGATTGGACAATCATCCCGCCAATCAGGGATATTTTTACATTTTTCTCTGCACTGACATAATGACGCAAAGGAACGCCCAGTCCGCACATATAGCGCAGTTCTCCTCGACTTGCACCAATAAGACTGAACATCGCTGTTATGTCCAAAAGAGGGAGTTAAGTTTCTTATGCAGCAGTTTGCCAGCAGCTTTTATTTTTTAGTATCTGTGGAAACTCACAGTCTGTTTTGGAGTCGAAAAGCCAGTTTCATCTCCAGTTGCAAAACAACTGGTTTCATGAAAACTAGGAGATTCTTCTTTTTTTCTCACCTGGATTAATTCAAGGCAACTTTTCATCTTTTTTACTTGGTTTTGCAAAGAATATATTTTTTTTTCGTTCTTCAGGCAAAATGTTGTGGAAGTTGGCCGACAATGTTAAATATGAAGATGACTGTGAGGTAAGGATAAATAACCGTGAACAGAAAGCAGAGAAGGACTGTGAACAAGTTTTAAAATATATATATATTAAAACGGCAAAAAAGATCATTTCTTTATGGTCTAATCAAAAGGTCAATTATTTGCATTTTTTTATTCAAATTGATCAAAATTCCACTTAATTCAAAGATAATTTCTTTACAGTCTTAAAAGTTCATTTGCTTGTGTTTATCTGATTAAAATGAATTGAAATTCTATTTAATTTAAAGATCATTTCTTTACAGTCTTAATAAAAGTTTATTTCAATTTTTACTGAAATTGCTTAAAATTATATTTAATCTAACATATCGACAAGAAAAACAATTATTACACTTTGTTATTAGAACCCTGCCACCACACCCAAAAAAAAAAAAAAATCAATTAAATAAATTTCAATTTTTGTCTGTTTTAAGGTTCATGATGATCTATTTTGTGTAAACAGATACTTTTAATCCTTTTAATGCCAGTCCAACCTGCATTCCTCTTAAGCTACTTTCTCTTTTCTATTCTTCAGGAAAGGCACGATGGCAACAGCAATGGGAACCCCAGACTCCCACACCTTCCTGCGGTCAGCCAGCATCTCTACAGCCCCTCTCCTTCCCTCTCTCATCCAGCCAGCTCGGACTTCCAGCCCCCATACTTTCCACCTCCTTATCAACCAATCTCCTACTCACAGTCCAACGACCCTTACTCACACCTCGGTGATCCTTTTAATATAAACCCCATACACCAGTCACCATCCTCTAACCAGCAGCAGCCATGGCCAGGCCGCCAGGGCCAGGAGGGACTGAGCACTCATGGTAGAAGCGGGCTGGCCAGTCAGATTTTGGGTTTAGAAGGAGGTTCATCCGGGGTGAGGAGAGAAGGATTCCGCCGTCCAGAACTCCTGCAATCACACCCACACAGCCTAGATTCCTCGGTTATTGGTGATAATATGGGAATTCCTGACATTGGACACGGACTTGAAGATGTTCAAGTAAGTTACCAAACTTTAAATGATCTCAAATAAAATATGAACTCATCGAAGCAGAATTATTCAATTTATTGAAGGAATAAATTAAAGGATTGTAACTAATATTAACATTTATTCTACATCAAATTGCATAAAAAATGAAAACTGTTATCTGTAATTAATATTTTTTTGCCATATACATTTAGCTTCATCAATTTTGTCTAATTTTGTATTTGCATATTTATTTTTCCACTTTTTTTTTTACTAGCATGTAGATGACCACAGTATTATCATGGCAGATCAAACAGTCATCAAAAAAGGTGAGTTGTCTTTTTTGTTCTAAAAATAAGCAAAAATAACAGACAAAAAAATGAACAGGTTTTTTTTTTTTTTGAAAATGCTGCCTGGGGTACATGTGCTTTTAAACAACTAAGCATCTAATTACTATCAGGGTCTGGAAAATTACTGCAATAGCTACATGTTTTCTACATTGTATGTACTTGGAAGTACCTTCTGGTGGCATGTTAGGGCACTCGATTTGAACCCAACTCACAGGACTCTTCTGTTTGTTCTGACACTGCATACAACAATAATCCTTCTGGCCGATATGATGCACCTATCTAAGCTCGCTGTTATCCTTCCCCTTTTTGTTAGTAAAGGTGCTTGAATAGAGGCCCCGGTAGAAAAGAACGGATCCCTTTCAAATTTGGCAGCCTATAGTTGACATGACAAGAAAATTGGGCAATCTCACAAACCCAAGTGTTGACTGTGAAAGAAGAGGAAAAGCTTTGGATCAACTTTAGCCTGGCTAAGCTTGCAATTGCAGCTCTTTTCTGTCCACGTTCATAGGAAATCATGAGTTGATCTCCAAGCTGTTTTTGGCTCTGTCGAACTAGCTTTTAGTGGGTGTGGCATTAGGTTTGCATGTCAAGGACAGTTTTGTAATTTGTTGAGGCATGAGCTGTTGTTGGAGGAAACTTATTCCCACTTTTTTAAATAAAATTTAAAGTTGAAGTAAACAGATGAAGAGAAAAATGTTACTAAATAGATAGGTAAAAATTATGTTGCTTAAGGTACCAAAGGAAGCACAAGTTCCAAGGCTAGTGAAGCAACTCATTTTATGGAAATCAGTGATGGCTTATTATTTTGTTCCCATGCTTTAGGCTCCACTATGGGCCATCTCGGTTTTCCGCTTATGAAGAAAAGCATGTCATTCCCAGCCATGTGCCCCAGAAGAGAATAAATGCACTCACGTGACTCTGATTTTTGTCTCAGTATTAGGACTACGAGGTGGCAGGAACCTTGATCGCTTACAGAGGACTTATTATCAGGGGGGAATTCTTGCTGGTGAGGATGAAGATAGGTGTTGTGTATTGTAGTGTGCTGTATTGTTGTTTGTCTTCATTACTGTCAGTGATTTTGTGGTTTTTTTCACAAACAAATAAATAAGCTAAAATCTGTTCCTATTTTAACTGATTTGACCAAAAACCAAAACTCACTATTTGAATTTTCCCAGTAAGTTAGACAAATTTATCTGCAGAGTTAAACAATATGTGATGTTTACACAGTTGTTCAGGCTCCAAGTGGATCACTGTTTGTGGACGGTATTTGCGATGAGGGCCAACTCTCCAATGCTCCGAAAACCACATAAAATTCCGAAAAGGTTCTAAAGGTTGTTTTTGGTAAAATGCTCTTTTAGCAGACCAATGTTTTATTCAGTTGTAAAGAGCTGCACACACACTCACTCTGGTGATTACAAAACAAAACAAAAAAAAAAAATCACCCTGCCAGTTTCACAGATGGGATCATGAAGATTAGAGTATACACACACTACAATGTAAAACTGCATCTTTAAGTCCAACAAAAACAGATTTATCCTACTGGGATTGATTTTTTTTTTCAAGCTAACAGTTATCTTCTCTCTTTTTCCCCCAGGCCCTGTCACTCTACCTAAAGGCAACGCGCTAGGTCTTCCCTTCCAGAAGGAATCCCTGCTGGGGATGGTATCAAATCCCTCCGAAGTGTTCTGTTCTGTACCAGGCCGCCTTTCCTTGCTAAGCTCTACATCCAAGTACAAGGTTACTGTGGCTGAAGTCCAGAGACGTCTATCACCCCCCGAGTGTCTGAACGCATCACTCCTAGGAGGTGTTTTACGCAGGTCAGAATTCAGACTTATTCAACATGACATCTTAGTGGGATTTAAGAATATTTTCTCTTTTCCCTGTGGCTTGTCAAAAGTCTTTATACTACACGGAAATTCAGTACCTTGGTAGTAAACGCAATCCATTTGAATATTGCTATGATATTCAATTAATATTTACATTGTTTCAGATGTGAATTTATTCTTGAATTTTTTATTCATTTTTTTTTTAAAAGCAATGTTTGACTTTTTCTACTGTTCCAAAGTTGGAGACATTATTTATGTGCTTTGAAGTTTATCCTTCAACAATTTGTTACATCAACGATGATTCAACCAATCCCTAAACCTCTAAATGTAGTTTCACTGTATGCATGCACAAATGTTGTGTATACAAGTTTGCATTTGTTCATTTGTGCAAGAGCAGTTGACCTTATGACACAACTAACAGCATTTGTTAGAGTTTGTTGAGAGTCTGCAAGGTTTCAATTTGTACTCAGCACCCCTGACCGGAGTGTGTTATAGTTGCATATTTGCCACTTCCCATGTGCCTTTGTTAATGCTGACATGCACAGTCTCCCACATTCACAAACATAGCCATATTTAAGTAGGTCACATAGCAATGGGAGGGGGTTCATTAGTGAAGGGATTGGGGGAAAGATCAGGATATCGAGATGGGGGTGAGGGGCCACTCAGACACACATCCCTCCCTAAAGATGCTACATCTCTCACTCACAAAGCAGCGGCTCCGCTTGCTTACCAGTCATGCAGAAAAATGAATCAGCCATGGCAAGTTAAGAGTTTAAGAGCTTCTGTAAATGTATGTGTGAGGACCCCTCCTCACTCCCACCCTCATCACCACAACCACTACAAAGCTCTTTTACCAGAATCATCAATTGTGTTAATGTTTCTGGGCTACAAGAAGTTGTTTGGGTTTGATTTGTCCGCAAAGTTAAAAGAAACAAAAGCGAGAACAATGCTTTTTCTTTCGAGAAATATTGATCTTCTCCACAATGTCAACTGCTCTTACAATGAAACAGAAGAAATATAAACCCAGTTAAGTTTACTCTATGGATATGTACCTATGAATGTATAATTATTACAAAAAGTTTGAAACAACAAATATTTATGATTAACTTTATGCTTTTTGTGTTGTCTTGTAGAGCTAAGTCAAAGAATGGAGGCCGATCTCTCAGAGAAAAGTTGGACAAAATTGGACTAAACCTGCCAGCAGGAAGGAGGAAGGCCGCCAACGTCACTTTACTTACCTCACTGGTTGAAGGTACGATAAATCACTTAGAACTAAGACACATTCTCTGAACTATTTGCTGATAAGATTGAAAGAAATGTTTTCTATCTTAGTCAGAACATGGACATGTTGCTCTTGGAAAAAAAAAAATGCATGCTTTTTTGCACCTAAATCTTTGAAACGTTCTTTCTTTCATAGAGGTATTTACTTGTGAAGCTTTTAAATTTGATTGAAATCAGCTGGGAATTTGTCAACCTTTTGTTCGCGCGATGAATCAGTTTGTTTAGAAGATACCAAGTGGCAGAACGAGTATCTGAAAGCAAACTATTTCTTTTGGAAGAGTCTAAGACCCAAGCTTCAAAGACAAATGAAATTTTTATTTGTCATTTCAAAGAGACTCGTTCAGATCCCCACCCAACATTTAAAACATCTTCATTCCTCACTCGTCACCTCTTTACAACATTCTTGAATGTTGGGCAAGTTTACTATGTTCCTGGTTGTCAAAAAGTGCAAGTAAAAACTACATCTGTCACAATGCCACCTGATCTGATCATTCCAGTCTAGTTGTTTTTAAGAAAACTTTTGAAAAAACTTTAACAGCATTGACTAACGTGCAAAAAGATAAATAGATCTTAAACTTGAATTTCATTTAAAAAATGCTGCTTATTTTCTCAATGTGAAAATATCTTTAAATTGATACGTTTACTGCTGCAACTTGGACAATTTAGGTTTATTTTGTTCCCGGTATCAATTAAATCTGAGCTTCTCGCTTCCAGCTGAAGTTGAGTTTTCTTTTCCTCTCTTGTTACCTACAAGCTTATTCCTTTTAATAAATGGCTTGATAATTCTGTGCAGGAAAATAACTGGAGGCCTGTGTTATTTAGAGACCTTCAAAGCTGAATTAAGCCTTGTTATGTTGTGTTGAGTTTGCCAGGAGGCCGAACTGACCTTAAAGCTTCTGCCTCTGAATAACTGCTTGCATCCTGAAGTGATGTGCATGTCTATCAATAAGTAGAGCTGCTGGTGCCTTAGGCTCTCTCTGCTAGCATTTATCTTCATAAGCTCATTACGACCAAGAAATCAAACCAACCCTGAGATACAAATATACTCATTTTACTTGCTCGTATTCCTCTAAGCTACAAGACTTACCACAGCTGATTATTTTCCTTGTGTAACTGCTTTGTATCAATACATTTATTTGCACCCTCCCTAATAACAAGTCATTAATGGATTTTATTCAACATGCAGTTGTAAATTTGAGATTGTTGATTACACATGTGCAAAATGACCAAACAGAATAAGCTGGGCTCATCTTTGACCTTTAAACGCAAGATAAAGTTTGAGTGTTGAAAAGGATGCAATACATTTGGGCGTTTTTTTTTTTTTTGTCATCCCATAGTACATTGACACTAACTTAATTTGATTTATTTGCTCTTCTTCAGGTGAAGCTGTTCATTTAGCAAGAGACTTTGGTTACGTCTGTGAAACTGAGTTTCCAGCTAAAGCAATGGCTGAATACCTGGGCAGGCCACACGTGGAACGCAACGAAGCCAACTCTCGCAAAAACATGCTCCTGGCTGCAAAGTAAGTATCTTTTTGTTTAGATTTTGATCTAAAAGTATTTGAATTGGAAATTTATTTTGATCTTTTTTTAAAGCATGGTTTACCATTATGTCTTTTTTTTTTTTTTTTTTGTATATGAAAAGTCCAGCTTACATAATTCCACTAGTTATTTTTGGAATTTCCTTTTAGGCCACTTTGAACCATTAGTGCTTCATCTGTTCTCATTCTTGTTTTCTACCCTCAGGCAAATTTGTAAGGAATTTACAGACCTGCTCACCCAGGACCGGTCACCTTTGGGAAATTCGAGGCCCGCACCTATTTTGGAGCCTGGAATCCAGGGCTGCCTGACTCACTTCAGCCTCATCACTCATGGCTTTGGTTCTCCAGCTATCTGCGCAGCCATGACCTCACTTCAGAACTATCTGAATGAGGCACTTAAACACGTGGACAAAATGTACCTGAGTTCTGGTAGCGACACTCAGGGTTCCTCAGATAGTGGGAGCAAGTCGACTGACAAAATGGAGAAGCATAGGAAATGAGGACACAAATGGAGAATTTTTGAAAAAAAAACTTCTGAATCCCTGACTCCGTTAACCTAGACACTTTCCACCCCTTTTCTGGACTTTTTTTATTTTACAAACAATTGAAATTTAGTATTGTGATATTGGGGGAAAAAAGCATTTGTGTGTTAGCATTCATCTGGTCTCACACTATAATGTACTGTAGATAGCAGTTTCTTACAGTTGGCTGCAAATGAGGGAGTGTTGACCCTGAAAGATGAAAACCGTAGATTGGTCTCTTTGGAGTCAATTTTTTTAAAAAAAATTAAGGCATCATACTTACCACCATGTAGTACTATGAAGTTGCCATTGGGTTGGAACAACCACAAGACTTGTGCTTTGTTAATAAGAAGAGGGAAAAAAGTTGCGGGGAGGGGGAACAAAGTACATTTGTTTGGTTTTTCTTTCCCCTCCTTAAAGGACATCATTTCAAGATGAGTTGCTATGGCTGTGAATTCCACTGTGCTTCCACCCCTCCTCTTCTGTCTGGAGGCAAATCCACTGATTTCCTGTGTCTCAATGGACCTGCAAAGGACTTTTTTTTCTTTGGTGTGTGTGTTGGTTAGTGTGTGAAAGAGAAGATGATTCAATGTGTTTTTCTGTTTGCTCCATGTTTGATTTACTTTACATCGACTACAAAAAGGCTTCAGTGTTATTGCGCTTTGTTCATGGGAGATGATTTAACTGGTGTGCAGGTAGATCACTTTTGAGTTTCATCAAAACTTGAAAGTTGCCATCACTAGTAATAATTTGTGGCCATGTTACAAATCTCTCAAACTCAGCTGTGGGATCAAGGTGTGATTCATCCCGAGTATTCAAAAAGCCTAAAAAGACTCTTTCTCATCACAGTGTGTGTATGTGGAGCGGATGTGTGTATGTGTTCTGAAAAATGTTTCTCTGAAAATGTTTTTTTAATTAGTCATTAAATCTCAAACATAGAATTTTATCCAGTGTCTTGTCCTGGATGTAAATATTTTCTAATTTATGTTGTAATTTAATGGGCTTGTGTAAATAATGGTATCCTTCTGGTGTATGGTTTTTATAAATGGGATAGTTTTTTTTTGTTTGTTTGTTTCCAGTAGAAGTTAGGAAGTGGGCTCGTTTTAAAAAATTACAAATAATAAAAAAAAAAAAAAAGCACAAAAAAAAAGAGCGCCTCCAGGCTGGATTCAACGTGCAAGTGATGTTGCTATGGCCACACAAACACACTTCTTTTTGTTGTTTTTCCATAACCTTCTTTCCAGCAATATTTCACAGGGGATGGTTAAGTCATGTGTTAAATAATTTTTCTATTATTGAACAGCAGAGACGAAAATCCCCCTTCTCTCCAAGTGACAACAGTAGCCATCATTATCTACTCTTACTTAGTTTCACAAATAGGCAGTATGCCCGAGTGAGGGTGCAAACCTCAAAAGCATATCATGTGATAGATGCTAGATGGTGAGCAGACAAATGACTTGTTTATGTCCCAATACAGAACATAGTCTCTCCAGATAACAAGAAGTGGAAAAATACTTTTTTTATTTTTTATTTTATTTTATTAGCAGGTGTGTTCCCTAGTAAACTTCTCAACCTTAAGTAGCATTTAGATGAAGAGCCTCATTTCTGCTGTAGAGCCATTTTCAAATACAATATCTCACAAGACTGACAAACCAAGCTAATGATGTATTCCTGCATCACTGCCTCATCTTGGACGCATAGATGGATATGCATCCTATTCACGTGTTATTTTTGTCTTAACTAATCGCCTGACGATCTTAGATCAACTGAAGCAACTTAGGAAGTCTTCAATTACATTTCAGCAACAAACATTGTGTATGAGCTTACCAAAATCAAAGGGTCTCCATGGTCATTTTTTAAAAATCATTTAAGAGGGACTAATTAAGTATTTGTAAGCTTTGCCTGATCTGCTGTTAATAAATAGTTTTTAAAATGACAAATTTAAAGTGTAGCGATCTACTTATTTCAACATCTGTATTTTTTTTAGAGATGTGCGACAAGTTTCTCCATGCTCAAGACAAAATATTCTTTTGATGTTGGCAAGAAAGAACTGCAGATGGGAGTTACTTGTTGTGTAAGCTTGTTGAATCATCTCTTCCTCGGCCAGTCCTTGCTGATTCATGTGGTCTGTCTGTTTGCGTGTAGCAAGAACTTATGAAGTGTCTCAAACAGAAACACTGAATTAAAATCAGAAACAGACATTACAAGTAAAACCTAACACATTAATCTGAACTCTTATATTGTATCATTTATCTCTGTCAGTCCAAGTTGTTTGCGATTATTTTGTTGGAGGTCAGTAGGTGAAACCACCTTTTTACAAAGACTGAGCTACTGAACGAAATAAGCTGCAGAAGCAGTAGATACCTAGCAGTTAAACAAGTATCAGCCTCTCCCTTCAGAACCTGTCTAACCAGACCTGTCAACCTGAACCCGGTGGCTCAGTACCCTCACAGCAGTTGACTTTAACTGCCTTCAGTTTTTACTTGTATTCACAGCTCAGAAAGAGCAGATAATTGGAGGGGGAGGAAACACAGGGAGAGGCGGAAGTAAAGGCGAAGGTTGTTAAAAAAGATAAAAGAATCACTTGACAGCCTTAGATGAGCGGTAGATACTGGTTGATGCAAGTGAAAAATAGTTTTAAGGTTATTTAATCATATCTCTTTGTTATTTGTCAAGCATATGATGATTTTTCTGTGATGGGACACCCTATTCCTTTTCAACATTCTTTTCGTGCAGAGTTTAATTTGAGGACTTAAAATTATCTGTGCGAAAGTTTAAGATGTTACAGACCTGTCACTGAATGCGTAGTGCATCTGCATCATATCTGAATCATATGTTTTCCGAGACTTTAGAAGCACAGTAAAACACTTTAACCTGTAAGACTGAGTGAGTAATTCACCTATGACACACCTAATGTAGCTGGGAAAAAGAGACAAGTGCAAACTTGCTGAGCTTACTTGGTTCTGACACATTTTTTTCTTCTCTTATGAAAGGAGAAGAAGTCACATACTTGTTTAATTACAGAACATATCTGACATGCAAATGAAAATTTTACATTTCATTAATGTACCAGGGGCAATGTGTTGACTCCAGATTCACTGAGCTGTGGCTGCAGTTCAAGCTAGCTTTGACTGTGTGACCTTTCTTATGTAGGCCATGGTAAATCATGTGACAAAGCTGAGGGGAAAGAAGAAAAATTAACCAAATAAGTTAGAAAAAAACCCCAGAAAAATAAGTACGGCTTTGTAATCCATCTGATTAAATTTTATTTCAAAATAAATTTACATATCAAAATAAATTCTAGTACTTCTGATAACTGTATTATTAATATTGTAGTTATTTAGATGCATTGATCTGTGCAAATGCCTGAAACTTTAAACTTGAAAGAACCTGTGCTTAAAATGTTCCCAGATATCCAACATTTCACTTTCAACCACCTCCATTCATGTAACTACTTCCTATCAACAAATGTCTTTAAAATCTGTTGTAGATTAGGGCTCATTTGCAGTCGAACTAATCGCTTGCTTACAGTCCCCAACCACCAAAACCACTTTATGAGTTAGACCCCAGTCTTAACATCCAATGTCATAAAAGCCAATGCCAGGATTAGATTTATGTGTGAATTACAAGAGGAATTCTAAAAGCTTTTATTATTGTAGCAACATAATAAAAAAGAATAAAAATGGGATTTATTAGCTACTGTATAAACATATTTGAAAAAAAATATAGTTAAATGACCCAAATACCGGACAGCTACATTTGTATTGCTATTTTTTCACAAGTTACCAAAAGTCTTTCTGGATACTACTTAAGTTTTTTATGCTTAACGGTGGTCTTTCTTTTATGTTCTGGTCCCATTGCTGGAGTCTCATTTTATTCTTGGGCCATAACATATATAAATACTTATTTGAGGCTTCTCTTAGGAAGGGTTTTATTTTTATTGTGTCATTCTTTTTAGCATATTCATATACTGTATAAATTGGAGCTAATATTTTAAGCTGTTAACAGCAGTAAAATTAGGCCTTTTGATCTTTTTTTTTTTGGGGTGGGGGGGGGGGGGGTTAGGTGTTGTTTGAATCTCAAAAACCTGACTTGCTGTTGCAACTCCTGAAGGGAAATGCCAAAATAAGAAGAAGTTTGCAACTCAAGTCAGATTTCAAAATAAAATTTTGCCAGAAAAAGGATTGAGGCACACTGTGCAACACTGTTTACTGTCCACTATGTTTCTTGCTCCCATCTATATTAAAATAGGTTTGTTTTCTACATGATTATTATAGAAGGTTTTGTTGAGTGTGTAAACTTTATCTCTGGTTTAAACTCTTGTTTGTAATTTTTTCTTTCTTCCTCCATATAATTCAGCAAGTTGGTCATGCTGCTGAATATCGTAACTATAGATTATCTCTTCACTGGCCCCCCTCTCTTCTTCTTTGGTACCATATTCTTCTTTCTTTTCACGTCTTTCCCCCTACATCTCTCCTCAGTATTCCCTGTCAGGTCCAGCAAAAAGAAATACAAAAAGCATGGACATTTTGGATGTAAAGCATTTAAAGTAAACAAATTAGATAGGGCTTGTTACGGTTGGCATATGGGGCTGTTCATGGCAGAGCAAAACTGTCCAGAAATACCTGGCATACAGATCACCATTTTGCAATATGTGCCCTCAATAACTGTAGCAAATGGCATCAGTAAGACATCAGTAAGTGCATTATTGCACCATCAAAAAAATTACATGACACATTCACATGGAGGTATTAGTCAGTGCAACCGTTAGTAATGAGACAAATGGGTTCGTGTTAAGTCATCTAAATTGACAGGAAAACACATTAGAATATAAAAAAAAAGCTATGGCGTGTTCTTTAAAAGTATATTTCTAAATTTTAGCATAATTATCTGTGACATCCCAAGCTAATTTAGAATTTATGACTAAATCAGCATCCAACCAGTTTTTGATTGTCTTAGATTTGGTCTTGTTCAAGCTTGTCTGTGGTGAGTGTTCCACAATGGATCCACACTCAGATTTTTGACACTGCAATGTTGTGATCGACTTGGCATAAACCATGAATCGGGACCATTGGGAATTTATTAAGTTATTCTACATCTCTCTAAATTGACTGATGGATAAAAGGAACTGTTTCTACTTACCCCAGAAAAGTCAAAGAAAAAAAAAAATTGGTCGGTAGTGGTCTATGATCTTAAAAACCAAAAAAAAGTAGACAAATAACGAGGCACTTAAATGACTAACAAAGAAAAAGCTCACCATCAACCAATTAAATGATTTATTAAAATAAACACAATTTGATTCAAATTTCAAATGTGTTTTTTTAATTAATTTGGTTGCTACTGTAAAAACATCTGATCTGATTCTCTTGAATTAGAGCTACATTGTACAGTAAATCTCTTCACTGTGGTTTCTTTGTCATAATTGTCAAGAGCGGTCACATAACAAAGCAAATTAAATCTAATTTAACTGTCAGGCTTATTGAAGGAACAAAAAATCCATGCTATGTTCCAGATTCATTGATCACTGTTGTATTTTAAAAACTTTACATATCAATAGTGAAGATTCAGAGGACGTAATAATTTAAGTTAAAAAAAAATGTCCTTAATAATATATGATTAACCGTTTTATCTGTGGGTCATTTGTAAAAAAAAAAAAAAAAAAGCTTCAAAATATATTTTGTGGTCAGATTTGAAAACACTCAGAATTTCTGCTGAGGTGATTGTTTTGATGGCATTTTTGCCCCAAAAATCTAAAGCGAACTAAATCATTCCATTTTTATCTGCATTAATAGAAACAACAATGATGTGAGGAAGATTGATTTGATGTATTTCAGGGTTTTGGGGTGATAGGGAGAGGGTGAGGGAAATGTGATTCAATAATGAGAGCATTAAGAAACTATGGAAAGGGGGGGTGAGCCAAGTCCACTTGCGTGAGTGTTTAAGTGCATTTGTGTGGGCGTGTGGGCTTGTCTCAGTTTTGGGTAGGAGGGGTCAGTGTGGGGGTGTGAGTGTACAACCTAATCCCTTAGGAAAATGTGGAAGAAATTAATCTAAATTACAAGAATGAAGCTAGTCTGGAGTCTGGGTCTGGAAAGTTTAAGGAGGGAATGAAAGAAGGGGGTGGGGTGTAGAGCCATTACTTGTCTCTTTGTTGGTATTTTGGTTCCTGCTTTCTTTCTTTTTTTTTTCTTTTTCATTTTTTGCCTTGTCCTGTGGGAATGAGGTGGCCTGTCTTCCTTCCTCTTTGGCTGGCCACCCAAACACCCCCTCCCTCTTTCCTGCACACAGAGAGGATTCTTACCAATTACTTGGTGTTGTAGCCACTGCTGTTGTGGATAGAGCACTAGAGACCCCACAAAACCTGGTGTTCTCTTCTCACAGACAACAGATGTCTTGGTTTCTCAGTGAACATTTGCCAGTCCCTAAAAGCTCAGTTACAAAACTGAAGACACTAGGCATTTCCGCTCAGTTGTCTCTGTACCCCACACTAACTGAACTGGTGGTTGCTATTTATGAGAATTTGATACCAATAAACAAATGCAATCCCAGAAAATTCTTCCTTATTTACTCTCACAGAAAAACAGATAAATTACACAGAATGGTTGCCGGTGCTCATCTTATCAAATGAGAAGCATCTGGCGTCTTCGTTTCGGAACCAACACACAAGCAAGTTTTGTTCACCCGGGTTGGAGCACAGTAATTAGAACAAGCTGTCTAGTCAACAAACAGGCCTGTAAAGGCAAAATACACTGTATTTTACTTTCTGCTTTCTTACTGGTTTACAAAAGTCCAAAATCACAAGCATAGGGGTTGCTGAACAAGATGTGGTCCAACTGGTCAGTCAAGTGTTTTCATCCCTAAAGGTTTTTTTTTTTTTTTTTGTGGTTCAACAAAAACAATTGGGTCTCAAAGTAAAGCCTACTCAACTCACTGTTGTTGGAATTAATGGGATTATAGAAAAAGCAGGGATTATTGATCTGTCTGTCTCACTCTTCTTTTAATTTTTCGTCACCTTTGACCCACACATGGCTGATTCCCAAGCTTGTGAGCTGAAACGACACACACTTAACTGAAAACAGGGATAATGACTCGATGATAGCTTAATCTCATTGAAAAAACATAGAAAAGAAGGGCTCAGGAACCACCTGCTGATCTTACAGTTAAATTATAACAGAAGAAAATTGTTTGTCCCACTGACAAATTCACCTCCAGAATGAGAAAATAAATGTGCAAACAAACTTTTGTTATGCAGATTTTGATTGATTTTTGAAATGATAAAGATTTACACCATTTAAAAAAACAAACAATAAAAACCAACCTTTTCTAGGACAAATCGGTCATTATTTTCACAAAAAAATACAAAATACTAAAAGTGAAAATCAAGCAAATATTTGAAGTTGTTGATAGCATGCAGACATTTCCTTTGACCTGCAGAAAATTATAATTATATAATTAATAAAACTATTAGTTATGATTATTTATTGCATAACTTTTATGGGCATCTTAATGTCTGTAAGTTTCTCTGGTGAAAGCAGGCTTGGAAATGCAATCAATATTCCTTCTTAAGATTAATATTACAAATATTACAGTAATATTACAACAAATTATAATAAAGCTGTACATTAGCAGGTGAAGCATTTAAAGGCTTTAAAACATTAGCTGTCAGAAGCTAGAAGATAGGGTGTTAGGCATGCATGCGTATTTATTTGCTTGTGTGTTATCCTCACTTCAGAGAAGGAATGCCCATAGGCAGGAACCAGCCTTTATGGTTCAGTTAAAGGTAAAGCTCATTATTCTGGCCGACAGTTCCTAACCAGCTGTACTTTGTGGTTTAAGCTCTGACCTCAGGCATTTCAACTTTCAACTAATAAAGATAGCGGAGCAGAAGAGAAACAAGTCTAAATACGCTAAAAATAAGACAATTGAGCCGAATCGACAAGTAAAATGATTTTTAAAAAGAAATGTGAATAGTCAATGTGACATAATTTGTACAAAAAGGCTCCTGAGTTCTTTTGGGAAACATATTTAGAAAAAAAAATGACCAAAACAACTGAATTGTTCCCGGTAAGGTGCATTTAAGTTGTTGAAAACAGCCAAATGAAAAGATACATATCTTTCAAAGCAAGAGAAAATAGTAAACATGTGAAGCCAAAGCTGTTTTGAATGGATTTCTTTGACAAAAAAATGCTTCCAGTATGGAGTGAATCACAGTAAAACCACATTCATTTCCTGCCTGTGTTTATCCAAAGAGGGATGAGATACAAAGCTGTCCAGACTTGTTTGCAATGTGTAGGATGGTGTACAGACGCAGAGATGCACTCACTGCTGACAGGGAAAAGTCGTATTTAATTAACTTGTTACAATGTCATAAAAAATAGCTTGACAAGTGGCTTCACCCTCGTAGATGACTAATAAATCCAGATTAAACAAAATATTGCATTACAAATCAAAAAAATGATAAAAATGCTTCTATTTATTCCTTCAAAATGTTAGATGAATGAAACAATCAGGCAAGAGCCATTTTCCACTTGATTCATTCTTTCCTCCCCAGCAATTTATCCATCCCTTGTTTAGCATATGGCAGCCGCAAACTTGCATTCTTCAATTTTGTTGGAGGCTATTGTGTTGGAAGCGTACAGAGGAAGGCGGTGGTGTTTACAATACCTACTCATAGCGTCCTGCCACAGAACCGCATGTGCATGAAGAAGGGTGCGCGGGGTGGTGATGAAAGGTGTTGGTGTCCATTGTCAGATTGTTATATTCCTACTTTAAACAACATAATGAGAGTGTCAGAGGAAGGAGAAAAGTAAAAGGCTGGAGATAGTTTCTGCATCAGTTTAAACTCAGAAAATGGGAAAACCTCAAAAAAATCTTACTGTAAAAAATAAATTATTATAAACACTAAACATGAGGTTTGATTGCACAGTTGTGCAAATATACACACTTGTACACACACAAGAAAAAAAAAAAAGAAAATGTTTGTGGGAATTTCAGTATAGGGTGTTTGTGTGAACACCAGCATGCACCTGCCTGTTCAGGATATAAATAATAGGAAGTTAGAGCGATACGCCTTCTGTGGACAACGGTTCTGCTGATGCAATCAATGATGGAAAAAAAGAGCTTATTGAAGCAACAAAAAAAAAAGAGAGATGAGACGTTCCAGATGTCAGAGATATGTAGAAGGTTGATACACTCCTATCTCAGCATGTTTACACTCAGTCAACTGCTGCTCTATTCTATCTGATTTTTTGCACAGCAAATAGATGTGAACCTATTCTTCCCTCTGAGAGCAATGCTTACAATTTAAGACATTTAGATGGTGTGGATCGATCGTGAACATTAGATACAAAATTACAACACGTGCAGATATGGTAACATTTAAGGAATGTTACAACGCTGTGTTTTGAAAATTAACTGTATTCTTATATATCAATGTCTAAAATCATTATGAAGAACAGGAATGGTTTTGTCTTCTTTTGCAATTTACAAAACTTTTTTGAAATGGCTTTAGTTGTTTTTTATGCTGTTGTGATGTAACACATATTAAATATAAAATTTAAATAACTTTGTTTGATTTCAAAATTGAGTAATTATGTCTGTCTGTATGCTCTTGGTGGGTTGAGTGACACTCAAAACCAGGAGAGGAAATTTATAACATGTGGGAGGCATTGTGAGAATAGCCATGGTTCTTTTTCAGGCTAACCACAAGATTTTTGAAGGAATAGATTTTTTCCCCTGACTAATTCTGACCAGCATTATAGTAGGCAGAATAGTGAAGCCTTGTTTCTACAGTTCGTCTTGGTATTTAAGATGTTCTTTTTTTAGATGTGTTGATAGTGAATTTTGCATCCAAAGATGAACTGGACAAAGAAATGTTGGTGAAAGAATGAAACGACTAAAATAAGAGAACAAGCTGCCTTGCTTACCAAATAAAAAAGACCAAAAAATTCACCAATAAGGCAGGCAACTGTCTTAAGTACTCACAGTAAGACAGATGAACAGAGAGCAACCCAACTGATGACTTCAGATGACGAACAAAAGACAAACATTTCAAATGTTAAGTTTCACCAAAACATACAGGACATTGTTGATCTGTCTCCGAGTCACAGTCTTGATTTGTTAATAGATCCATTCATTCCTCTTTTGAACTGCTTTTCCCTGTTTGGGTTATGGGGGGTACCAAAGCCTATCTCGGCTGGTTATAGGCAAGAGGCAAGGTGCACCCTGAACAGGTTGCACCTTGGAATGGATAATGACTATGTCTAATGTCTATTGCGGGAGGGATCTGCCATGAATGTGTTTTTATTATGTGTGATTGTAGATCTGGCAGACCACCACCTTTTTTACAGTATGTCCACTGAATAAAAATAATTAACTTTCTTAATGATCACTAACAAAAGATATTCCATCTGTTGTCACTTATTTTATTGTTTAGTTTTTCTAATTCTGAAAATAATTTAGATTGTTGGGTGAAAAATTTTAAAAATGGGAATAATCTTTGCATATTTTCAAGAATAAAAATATACACATATATGAAATTTTACAATGCCAAGAAATGCTGTGAAACAATGTTATTTGAGTGCTTAATAGCGTTCTCTTTACTATTTGGGTTGCATATCTTTTTCCATCCATTCAAGCATGTAGGAGTATGAATATAAGCATGAGTGTATGATTACACAAGTGTGCGCAAGCCAGAGAGTGCCTCTGTGCGTGAATGTGTGTGTTTAGTGCTCTGTCCAAACAGACAAACTGAAATCTACAACTGGAGAAAAATGCACTCCTTGGAAATATTAGTCTTGTTCTGACATGTTTCATCAGTTTTCACTCTGCAGAAACTGCTACACTCAGGGCCTGACGGTAGCAACACCAATGTCACCAGCTGCTAACATCAGACAGCATAAAAAAAGATCGGGGAAGCTTTTTGTCCAAATCGGGATACACCTCTATAGTTTTAGTCATTAAACTGAGCAAACATTTACACAATTTGATTTTAAAAAGTTTAGGTATAAGCAAGAAGCCTCAAAAGTACCTATAGCTACAGTATGTTACCTTTGAGAATAAAACAATTTAATTTAGTCGATGACACTATTGAATTTTGTGTGTGTGTGATGATGATGTTATTCTGATGTTTAACTACATAGACTTATTAAACACATACAAATTGGAGAACTACGTATGTTTCAGTTGCACACAAGCAGAAAAAAGCAATGACTTCTCTAAGATAATCTGAAGAAAAAAAAAATGAGATCGGTGTCAATAAAATTGTATAAAGACACCAAATTTTGGAACATTTATTTTTGTCAGACTTATATTTTTTAGAGATACTGACTACATTCTGACGCAGGGAAGTGTTCATTGCTACCAACAGAATTGTTGTGCTACCATGACTTGAGGTTCAAACACGTGATTTGTTCGTCAAGATTTGCTGTAAGAATATTTTTTTTGTTGTGTGGTGAACAATAATTTTGAATGGCTTATCCAAAGTTCAGGTTAACTTTATCATGTCTCCATTACACTTTGGAGTAGGAGTCTGTTTTGGAGCATTTCTAAATCTCCCACATTTAATAATTTGACATCTTTTCAGTTACTCTTTTTTTAATCATTGCTATGTTGATGATATCCACTTCTTGTATATTTTAGAGTCAGGGTGTACCCTACCTTTACCTGATCTTATTACCTGCATAACTCAATTTTGGATGAAGTGGTTCAAAAAATGAACTCTACTCCAAATAGTAAATGCGCTCTACTTTTATAGCGCTTTTTAATGTACTGTGTTGGTAGCCAAAGTGCTCTACCTGATGATGAGAGCTGCCATGCAAGGCACATACCACTATCATTAGGACCAATTGGAGATTTAGTGTCTTACTCAAGGACACTTCAACATGAAGTCTGGGCGGGTGATCGAACTGGTGACGCTACCCACTGAGCCATCCATCCTCTAAAATAGATGAACGTGTCAAAATAGATGGATGCTTTATTGTTGAGTTTTCTAAAATCTTTTCTTCTACCCTTTTCGGCATTTCCCTTCAGGTGTCGTCACAGCAAGTCAGTTTCTTCCATCTAACCCTATCTGCTGCATTTTCTTCAGACATGCCAACTATCTTCATGTCTTCCTTCACTGTATCCATGATCCTCCTTCTTGGTTTTCCTCTAGGCCTCTTGCCTGGTGGTTCTAAACCCAGCTTCCTTCTGCCAATGCACTCTCTCTCATTCCTCTGCACATGTCCAAACCATCTCAGTCTGGCCTCTCTGATTTTATTTTAAAAACTTCTAACATGTGCTGTTCCTCTGATGTACTCATTTCTAATCCTCTTCATCCTTGTCATTCCCAGAGACATCCTCAGCATCTTCATCTCTGCTACCTCCATCTCTTTTTTCATGTTTAGTCTGATAAAATGGAAGTCAGTAAAATATTTTTAGCTTGACAGTGAGATTAATGAAGTCCTTACGACATCCTTGATGGATGTCTATAATTGTCTCCTGTCATATTCTCTTCTTAAAATAAACATAACACACTTCAATGCACTCCCATTCAGACTCTATTGGAATCTGATGCTTCTGTAACATGCTTAAAAAAGAAATTGAAAAAAAAAAATCAAAGTGGTACTCTATATTTTACTTTTACATGAAGAGACTCGTTGTCTCTTCTTCAACTCCTGTGAGGGGACTTTAACAGCCATTTGCCCCAACAGCATTTGAGGTTTGTGGCTTTTGGTTGAGTAGCAAACACATTTAAAACTAAAATAACAAGCAATGCAACAGCCATTCTGGCTCTCAAAGAGTCTCAGCTTTTGAAACTTTTTTGGATTGTTCTGTTTTTTATATATACATATAAAAAACAAATTAGACTGATTTGCATATTTTGTTTTTATTGAGAAGCACTTTGAGACTCAAACTTGCTTGGTGCATCATGAATGAGTCACAACTTGCTCGGCTTATATATCAACATTCAATTGTTGCTGCAAGTGTTAACAAATGTTAACTCAAACTAGACTTTTTTATTTTAGTTTGAGTTTGGAAAGCCTTCTTTAAATCCTAAATGTTACATAAATGTTACAAAATGATGGGATTTCCTGAGGAGCAACATAGCACAAAGATGCTTTTTTTCTTTGTCTTCTTCTTTCTTTTTAAAAATGCTTTCAGCATTGAGGGAGATCTGTGACTTTTCTTACTTCGAGACACGGCAGCAAAGTCTGACGCCTGTGGAGCCACATACGTACTTGTTGACCTGTGATCAGATTTACCACTGCTTTGAAAAGTTAAAATATGGGTCAAATCTTCTTGGTTTCCCCCAGTGGTGAATGATAGAGTGCTGCTTGCTCTTTTTCTTCCATATAATTACAGTTCTCAGTAGATGGCATGATAAAGATGTTGGTTCATTTTGAGTGCAGATGCAAAAACATCCAGAACTACAAAGGTATGTTCTCTTTGGGGATTGCCTCACAGATGCAAAAGAGATACCAAGTACAAGTTGGTCTCCCAAATAATGTTGTATTTGTGGTGAATCCAAGTAGGGCTAAGTTGGATTTAAATAAACATTTCTGTTGCATACGACTTTTTTTTTTTTTTTTACTGATGTAAGTTATAAACTACAGCTCACATCCTGTTTTTTTTTTTTTTTTGGTACATGCTTGTTGAGCTAACTTCAGAATTGATAATGATTATGTTCATGATTGCGTTCTTCAAGCAGGCTGTCAATATTTTTTCCAATAACAATCTGATGAGCAATTGTATTGTTGAATCTGTGCTGATAAAAATGAAGCCAGCGCACAAAAAAAAATATTCTATTTGATGCAAGCAAAGAAAAAAAAAAAAAAAAACGTACAGCAGGTCACAAATATTCAGTGAAGGATTGTTTTCTAACATAACAACCCAATAGTTTTCTACTTTATTACAGTTGTAGTTGGCTAGAAAATTGAAAACTCAAGTTGTATGATATAAAAATAATTATGAATTATCTGTGTGCGTGCATATTTCTGTTTGTGCATGAATACGTGTACAAATAATAATAATATAGTTTATGATTAAGGCATCTTTCCAGGGAACTAAATGTTGCCGTACAACATAGTTACATACATAAAAATACAATGATTAGTGAAAAATCATTCACTAATCATTGTGAATGATCATCATATATATATACATATATATATATATATATAGTACTGTATATATACGTATATATATACAGTATGTATACGTATGTATATATAAATGTAAGGACAACAATTGTCATTGTTAAAAAGAATACGGTAGTTGGAAGAGATGAGTTTTTAATTTGGGTTTGAAGTGTCAAAGTGTATCAATGCTGTAGAGTTCAGGAGGCAGTGAGTTCCAAAGCTAGGATGCAGATTGGCTGAATGCTCTGCTCCCCAAAGTGGCAAAATGGGTGTAGGGGCCAGAAAACTAGACAGAGAAAGAGTTGAGAGAGTAAGCAGGTGTGACAATATGTGGAAGGTCAGAGAGATATGGAGGTGCGAGGCTGTGCAATGCTTTGAATGTATATTGCAAGATTTTTTCTTCAATGCGGTATGGGGCAGAGAGCCAATGGAGCTATTGAAAGATCAGTTCAATGTGGTTCATGAAAGTACGAGCAGCTAAATTCTGAACCATTTGAATTTTAGAGAGAGTTTTTTTTTTTTTTTATTTTATTTTTGTGGAAGAGCAAACAGAAAAGAGTCTCAGTAATTCTGTTGGGAAGTTACAAGACTTTGTATGAGTAGAGCAGTGGACTGAGGAGCAAAGGAGGGCCGGAGACGTTGTATGCTGTGAAGATAGAAGTGAGTAGAACGGTTGATGGAGTTTATGAGAGGTGAAAGAGAGACCACTGTGAGAATAACACACAGACTTTTTACCTGATGGGAGGGAGAGATGCTGGAGCCGTTGATGGAGAGAGAGAAAGAGAGACAGAGAGAGTTGATTGTTCTTGCTCAGGATGGATTTGGTCGGAAGAAGTTCCCTTTTATTGCTATTGAGTTTGAAAAAGTTTGAGGTAAACCAGGATTTGACTTTGTTGATACAGTCAACCAAGGCTGATTTGGCAGATGTGGCAGTGTGGAGTTGGGCTACAGGGGAGAGGGATCTGGATGTCATCTGCACAGCAGTGGAAATGGATGTGGTGTTTCTGAAAAATATGACCAAGAAGAAGACGATAGATAAGGGACCGAGGACACAGCCCTGGAGATCACCAGTTGTGATTGGGGCAGAGCAAGAAGTGATGAACTATAATTAAATAAACTGAGTACAGTCAAACAGGTAGGAAGTAAACCAGGTGTGGCGGTGCCAAAGGTGCCAATCAAGGAGAGTCTTTTCAGGAGGGTGGAATGAGAAATGGTGTCAAAAACTCAACTAACGTCAAGCAGACGGAAAATGGATGACAAACCAGAGTCAGCAGAGAGTAGGAGGTCTTTAATGATTTCAAGAAGAGCAGCTTTAGTACTTTGAAGAGGATGGAAACCAGATTAAAAGTTCATGTTGATTATTGGAGAACAAATGAGCAAGAAGCTGAGTGGACTTTGCTTTCTCAAGAATTTTTGAGATGAATGGAAGGTTTAAAATAACCTCTGCATCTAGTTCTTTATGTCTATGAAAGTAGATATTTACTAGTAGGTATATGATATACAGTAGTTTTGTTCTGTTCTGTCGTCTTTGACTTATCTGGGGCTGGGTTGCAGGGGCAGCAGCGTGACAAGAAACCAAGGCTTTTCTTACCCCGGCTGCATCCTCCAGTTCACCCGGAAGTGTGAAGATATGAGACTGTGAGACATAGTCTCTCCAGAGCATCCAAGACTCAGGGTCCTCTCTGTGGACACTCAGAGACACTGGGTGTCCTCTCTGTGGGAATTGCCCAAAACACATCACCAGCGAGGCGTTCGGGACGCATCCCAAATAGATCCCCAAACCACCCCATCTGGCTTTTTCGACCCGGAGGAGCAACGGCTCTGATTCGAGCTCCTCCTCGTTGGCCCAGCTCATCACGCTATCTCTGAGCAAGATCCCAGCCACCCTGAAGAGGAAGCTCATTTCGACCGCTCGTATCCGTAATCTTTTTCTTTCGGTCACACTCACAGCTGGTGACCATAGGTGAGGGTTGGAACGTAGATCGACTGGTATATAAAGAAAACACAGCTTTGTATATTTGAATAAATATCTGTATTTCTGTTCAGAAAAAGTATTCAGGTGGACAAACACACACATATTTTTAATTTTGTAACAATGTTGAAGATTCAAGATTCAGGATAACCCTAAATATCATAATAACAATATCATATTATAGTTTCATAAAAAAAAAATAAAAAAATGTCCAGATAAAGCAAAAAAAAAAAAAAACTCAATGTGCCATCTGTATCTTTGAAATGATCAAGTAAATTTGAAATGGGTTCTGAAACCCGAGGTCACCAAATCTGGTGACCTTAGAGGTCGCCAACCCCAAACCTATCTTTCGACAAATCATGTTTGTATATTGGTTACAAGGTATTAAAATGTAGTTGATGCACACACATAAACACACGTTGTCTCATATCTCTTCTTCCAGTCAGTGACAATGTCATCACAAACCATCTGTTACCATTTATCACCTGCCTCACTTGGTCATAGAAGCACACACACAAAAGTACACAAACATGTGCACACTCTTTCACACATGCACAGGTAACAGTGAGTTACGATTAGACACAGGCAAACAAATGCTAATGGTCTTCATCTGCTCAATCTACTCTGTCACTCAGAACAAAGCAGAAACACGGCAAAGTGTGTCTATGGCAATACACACATGTAACCGCGTGCGCCTTTGTGTGTGTGTGTATTTTGTGCGAGAAAGCAGCATGCACACACATAAACATCCTCCAGGCAATAGGAGTCATCCTGGGAATATTTATCTTTGCTGGTAATGCAAAGAGGCAGCCAACCTCTAATCTGGCCCTCAGTTATTTTCTCCAAAATCTCCAAATGGGAGGGGGGTTGATGAGTAAAGAGAGGAAAGAAGGAGAACGCAAAGTCAATGGGAAAGGGGAAAAAATCTTTGAGATGGTGGAGGACGGGAGGATGATGAATTGGAGAGACAGCACTTGTCTGGTTTATGTGTGTGTATGTCTGCGTTTGCTGTACTCCATGTGTGTTGACATGGGTGTGTGGGGATCATAGGTGTCTCTGTGTGCATGTCTTTTAGGGATACGTGTGTCTGGGCAGGTCAAGAGGGCTGACCAGAGGCTGGGCAATGAGGCATGCAAGAGGCCTCGTTTGGTGTTTGGTGGGTCTGTGAGGAAGAATGAGGTGGGACGATAAAGGTGCGTGTGTGTATGGGTCTGAGTCTGTGTGTAGCAGTGGCCATGCCCTGCAGGATGAACTGGATCTCTCAGTGTGCGGGCTGATTCGAAGTGAATGGCAGCGTGCCGTGTGGCTCCATCACAGCCAAATGACTTCTGACACTCTTCGCCTTGTTCTTTGATGTCTGAAGAAACAAGGCGACCCACACAGACGCACAATACCCTAGGACGAACACCAACATTGATCTCTTCAACATAAACCTACACATCCTCCACACAACTTAAAAAATAAGTCGTTTCAAAAGATGTTACAAAACGAAGTTTCAAGTTCATCAGAAAGAACCTTTTCTGGAAAATATGTTTAACAGTCTCCTAGTTACTCTTGTGTTTTTGTTAGTTGGCATTTATTTACCCTGCTTGTGTTTTACTTTAACATCCCTGACCTGATCCAGTAAGAGCTGGAGGGAGAAAGACTGTCATATGAAATAGTACAAAGACAACAAATCTATGTTCTAAATGTCTGCATGAAGCATATGTGCATGAATGCGTATGCCTGTGTCTGTGAGTGACATTGCTTTCAAACACACACAGACACACAAAGCAATTGCCTGTGCAGTCAGTACATGTCCATTTTGGGTTCATTTGGAACTCAGCAATGTCACATACAGTCTGCTTGGTGCTGGGCTTGTCTTTGCCTCGGGCAGGATACATCCAAGACAAACAATTGATTTGACTTCATCTGTGTTTTCTAGTACACTGGTAAACTCTTCAGCACTTGGCTAACACAGACAGGGATTTTTTTTTAAATGGTGAATAGTGTTAGAAATTAAGCATAAAAAGTCAGCGAGGCTAATTAATTTACTGCTGGCACTGATGTCAAAACAAAAACATGTTAATGACCACACATATTTGTACTGATATAAAGGTTAAATTGGCAGTTGGTGCAAGAACAGACACATGCAACTCATTGTGTGTCGTTAGCATTTTCTATTGAACGTGTGATTTGTTATTTTGTTCACATTAGATACTGGCAAAAAAGCTAATATGGATCTTTATCAATTGTGTACTGTAGCCTGAACATGAATGATCACACACTTTATGAATAATTATACCACTGTCTGTGGATAAAGAAAGCAAACACATGTCTTTAAAAAATATGTGAGAGCAATAAAAACTATGAATGTTAGTTTGCACAATATTTGTTAGCTGTCACACTACAGCGGGCCTGCAAACGATAAAAAAAAAAAAACAACAAAAAAAACTTTGTTACAAGGAATAAATTGTTCTTCTAATATAATTTAGACAAAATTGCAACAAAAAATGTTCCCAAAGTAATTGATAAAAAAAGGAGAAAGAAATTAAGTAAGTAAATTTTTTCACAGAAAAAAACACAAAGCACTGAACAATAAAACAAAGGGCGGTACTATAAATACACATGATCTGTTGGTAGCTAATGAACCCAAAAAAAAAAAGAATAGGTAAAATCGCAATAAAGTCACAATAAGTCAAGTGAAATCATTATTGAATAAAAGTTTCTTCAGATGTCTTTTAAAAGATTAAAAGAGAGCATTTAGGACTAACTGGAGACAATTAAGAGCAGAATTGTTAAAACAATTAAAAAAGGAAATTACAGTAGTCTAAGTGAAAAGAAATAAAAACATGGATAACCATCAATAAAACTGAATTTGAGGGAAAAAAAAAAGGTCCACAATTTAGCGATGTTACGCAAATGATGAAAACCGTTTCAAATTAAAAGTCTGGATAGCAGTTCATGGACATTGACTGGTCAAACCAGACACCCAGATATCTAATACAGGGGTGGACAGAGGAGCTCAAAGACTCAAGGTGTTGGTAGATAATTGGGATTACATTATAAGGGGCAGCTGTAAATGTTTCAGTTTTTTCAGGGTTTTTTTCAGTTTTTTCAGTTTTTTCTGAGTTCAACTGTAGACTATTTCTTGAGAGCTAAGATTTAATAGAGGTTAGGCAATCTAGTAGTTTCATAAGTATATGGAATTCTGAGTTGTTGAAGGAGCATGAACGTTGTATATCATCAGTGTAGAAATGGTATGACATGTTTTTGAAGTTGTTTAGAACCTGTTTAGAACCTGTCCAATTGGGCAGATGTGCATTAATAATCAAGTGGACCTAGAACAGATTCTTGAGGCACACTATGCAAGAGGGTAGAGGCTTCAGATAGAATTCCGTTGACGTGAACAGAAAAAGTTCTGTTTGTAAAGTAGGATAAACCACTTTAGGACAAGCCCATCAATACCAAACTCATTTTTCAATCTGGCCAGCAGGATTTTATGATCAACAGTATCAAAAGCTGATGATAAATTTAAAAGAACCAAAAATATGTATTTCCCAGTTCTTCCATGCAACCGAAAGCTCCTTTATCAGCCTGCAAAGTTGAAAATAAGTGTTAAGTTTATGTGCAAATGACTGGTTCCTTGATGCGTTCTACTTTCACTCACTCACACGGGAATAACATTGTGTTCTAAGCAATATAATGGAGTTAACAAAGAGTATTTTTTGATGATGTGCTCTCCTTAAATTGCAATTAACTGCATCTTGTACAACTTAGCTGAAGGCTCACATGGATTGTGACACTTTCTATGGAAAACAGTTCCCAGCATAGCACCATAGCCAGAGAGCTTCATGTGCAGCTGCTATCTTATTGTGTGTTGTTTGTTTTACCACCAGTGTGAACAGGATTAGAAGTGTGAGTACACGCTGCCGCAGTAATCAAAATCTTTCAACCAAATTCACTGAACCTGTTCACAAGACTGCACACAAATTGCATTCCCCGGCATGCATGCACATATGTTTATGCACTTGTAAAAGTGCGCACAAGTCAAATGTCTCTGGTTAAACGTGCACTGTTTTCCCGTATGTGTGCAGGTTTGAGTTGTGGCCATTAACTTCATTAAGTCTGTGGAAATGAAGTCATAATAAACAGTTTGAGTAGTAAAAACAAAATCAGTAATGTCTTGTTTTGGAAGATTTAGCACCGACAAGCTGACTCATAAAACATGACTAATCTTTCTCAAAAATGTGTGCTTTTTAAATGGCAAAGTTGTGCAAGTGCAACAAACATAAAAGCAAATACAAATTTAAAGTTGATACACTAACTGTGTTGAATAATTTTTTCTCATTTTCCTTACAGAAAAAAAATAATTCAACCACTCTTTTTGGAAATATTTTTGGTACCACTCCTTGAAACTTTGAGGCAAAAAAAAATGAAAGGAGAGTTTTCTTTGAAGCATAAATTGTTCGAAACAAAATCAAATTTAAATTGAATACAAAGCCGTGTCGACAATCCTTATTTTACCCTACACAACCACCAAATTATGCAATAATGCAATATGTGTTATGCTGCTTCTAAGGGCAAATTACATAGTTGTCTCTTTCAGTGAGTATCACACAGACAAGCACTATCCATGGCTGTCCTTCCCTCTGGCCCACAGTAACCCATCTCTGCAAAACAAAAAGAAGGGGAAAAGACAGAAATGAGCCAGAAGACGCTTTAAAAAAGACATTTAACCAGAGCAGAGAAGTTTCTAACAATATAACCAAAGAAAACAAAGTTTACTTCATGATCAAAACATAAAATAAACTAGCTTATTTTACTATGGATTTAAAAAGGGGATATCTCTTCAAAATAAATACATCGTTTTAGATTCAGTGAGAAACATGTGGCACATTGAGGAATTATATCTGCTCTGATGCAGTTGATGTCAAACTTGCTTTCCTTCCCGTCACACTCGCACCCACTCACCCCACCCAAGTCCCTCCAGCATTCTGTCCTTACCTCTCTCTTTCCTTTTCTACTCCGAGTGCCCCCAGCTTTTCAGACGAGCTCTGTGAGGATTAATTAACCAATTAGGAGAGGAGCCCAGGGAGGCGTTTTAGGCTGCAGCCCCCTCGTTGTCATCATACTAACATACACACCAAGAGACAGAGGCCACAATTAGGCGGTACTGTGATGGGTCTCACTGACTGGAAGATACATCTCTGGCAGCAGTGTTCATATGCCCCTGAAGATAGTAAGAAGGTGAGTAACCTTTTAATTGAATTATCATTATTATCCTGATGCCCACTGACTCTGCCTTACCACTTACCTCTCCATTCAAAGCCCCTCTCATTAGCCTTCAGGTGCTGGTTGATTGAATTAAACCAGATATCAAGAATTAACAGATTTGTTCTCCTTTCTTATTAATGTGATTTTTCTTACAGTGGCGTTCAATGTTCATTTCAATGTTAATGCTCTGAGGAACAAGTTTGAAACCTCCGTCTGTAAACTCAAATCTCTTTCCTGGATAAAGCTTTGGGATGAAACAAAATAAAAACGGGGGTAATAAACCAGGCAATGAATATATATTTCTATTATAACGTCTTTTTTTTCAGCTTGTAGACTTCTCTGAGACTGATGGGAGATGGGATATTCAAAGCCATGCTGAACTGGAGTGCATTATGTTTTGTGTCAGCGCCAACTGGCCTGATTAGGAAAACGCCACGGACACAGCAGGGGAGGGATGCTGCTGCTGGACACATGACAAGACAGGCCCCCTACGTCTCATCATTTTCTCATTTGTCTGCTCACTTGGCCAGCCATCACAGCCGATCTCAATGCCAACATGTGACCTGCACAGGATGAAGTGGGATGTGTTGGTTAAATGATGACTTGACCCCTAGGTCAAGACATTTACCCTCCATGGGGCAGCGATGTGAGAGCATCTGATTGTTCTGATGATGTTTGACCCTCTGTACAATTACTTACATAACAGGACCCCCTTAGGCCAAAATAAAAAGATATACTGTACCTCTCTGTTTCAGGGGTTGTGTAGAGGCCAGCATACATTGTATGATCAATGATGGTGATATATACTGTATATACAGTATATATATATATATATATATATATAGCTATAGATACTAGATATATGTATGCATACATAGATCAGGTTTTAACACAACCCAAAAATATGGTTTTTAATACTGGGCAATATGTATAAAATTGGATGCATTAATAAAGGGGAAATGGATCATATATTTGCAAAGCTCCAAAATCCTTGTCCTTTTCCTCCTCCTAATCTCCTATTGGAACAAAAGCAACAAACTTGTTTTACTTCATTGGAAACGCCCAGAAACTTTAAATGTTAAGAGTTTCCATTAGATAAGACAAAAGAGAGGCCGAGACTGCAAATACACAACAAACTCCAACCCTCAGTGATGTTTAATTTTTGATCATGTGAACAAATGAATCTGGTTGAAACTGGAAAGCAGAGAGAAACAAATAAAGTTGTTTTGCTTTCGATTGAAAGACAGATAGCAGTCTTTGTAGTTAACCATGCAAATCAAAACATTTTGCACAAGGACAAAAATTTAAACTAGATCACGTTTGCATTTTGCAGTACTTTTTCAGATCCTCTCTATCTGATACCTACATTTTTCCTGATGCCAAGCTAATCGCCTTAATCTAGTGGTGATTTAAACTGATCAGCACTGACCTCATGGTTTATATTTTTATATCTACATCTGTATCTATGATACAGGAGAGGATTGACTAGATATAAATATAATGTGTCCCAAAGTTGTTTAACTATCTCCTTTCCATCTGGTTGTGATCTCCAAGAATGCTGTGCGCTGCGAATGAACACAGGGGAAGTAAAAAAAAAAAAAAAGGTGGAATAAGAGTAAAGGAAAGTAGAGGTTTTACTGCATCCTGGTACATCCTGCCTTAATGAGGCCCCCCTCTCTGTCTGCCCATCTGTCCCCAGCGGGATTGGCCATGTAAGGCCCCCATGTTAGTAAAGAGGCATGCTGTGTATGTGTGCATGCGTGTGTGCATATGTCTTGGCTCTCACAAGGTAAGAACGATCTAATCTATAATTAAATCAATGATTTACTTTATGTGGAAAAATTCACTTTAGTTTGATTTTCCCAATTTATTTTCCTTTAAATTCACATTGTGATTATTTACCCCTCCTGGCATAAGTGAAACGTCCATGTTTAGGACACCCATCCATCTCTTTTAATTCAACAGGAAGGGAATTGACTCATCTATTGCCCCACCACAACCAACATCACCCCACCTCCGATGACCCCTCTCCGTGGTACAGTCTCATTAGCCCGAGCTGCAGTGGCTTGTTAACCCCACTAATCGAAATAGGAATGAGCATAAAAGAGCCCAAGAATTTACTACTAGGTCCACACTTCAAAGGGACAGTGGGGAGAGGGGGGCATCATCCAGAAAACTTAGAGTGTGTAAAGGTGTGTGAGTGCATTCAAAGGAATGTTGATTTAATGTGATGGCTTGGTTTGGCTGAAACTAAAGTTGCTTCTCAAAGTTATCAAAGACAAGCACAACAAATGTAGGAAACTGGAAAAACTAGCCATTTTCAGCTTCAGGTTAGTTTTCTCTTAAAAATCTGACACTCAAAGTTAAAGTTTTCCCAACTACAAAGAAGCTCCTCTCTGCAGTAGGCCGGATCTTATGTCGAATTCCCACAGTTCTTCAAATAATATATGTGTAACAGAGGCATGTCACAGCGCGCACCGCTAACATCATCCCACGTGGACCTGCCAACAAATAACTGATATCCCCTCCAGTAGTCATCACAAGTTTCCAAGATATAATTTAAAAATCAAGTGAAATTAAAAGGTCCAGAAGGAACGCTGCATTTTATGCAAATCACTTTAATCACTACAGTAATTGTTCAAATAGCAACATTCCTGAAAAAGTACCAACATTTTCAAATTAAAATAGAAAGTAACAGCATACAGAGTGAAATTAAGGGCAGTAAGCATGAACCGATGTGACATAAAGACTGAAGTATATGTCTAAATAGATTCACAACACCTTTGCCATTTGTTAAACTCCAAAAATCAGTCAGCAACCTCTTGCTTCTCCTCCTCCACCTCTTTTCTCCTCTAAATCTATTCATTGCAGCGGGTGTGGCAATCAACACTTGACAAACTCTGAAATCCTAGAGGTGCAGAAAGATTTTTTGTCATGGGGAACATGTAATCCATTTATTCAGCCATACGTGTTTATCTTTTGGAGCCGTTGTGTCAGTTACACTATGCTTGTTTGCTTTGTGTTATTTTCAATGTCAGCACAAACTTTTCTTTTCATATTAAAGCCAACAAAGTAAGACACGGTGGTTTGGTTAGGTAGGCTCTCAGTGGAATTTGGCTCCTTCCCATTCAGGACGCACCACAATGATAGGAATGAAATCTGTTAATACCAGCATAATCGCTTCTACAAGCGCTTTTAGAATGGAGCAGGCTGCCTCAAAAGATGATTAGGAGTTTGTTTGGAGAGTCCTTCTTATTTGTGCAGGAGCTGATTGATAGAAATGTGCCTACTGATCAACATTGAAGTCAATCATGATGCTCTGCTGAAGGAATGTCAGGAATAAAGAACACAATTCTCATCGCATCACTTTCCATTAAAATAATCTTACAATCTGGAAATGTTTGGCCCAGCCTTCAACAATGTGACAAGTTGAACTTGCTATCCTTTTATTTATCCATCAGACAAAACGCATTTGTGAAAAAAAATGTTAGTTTGTAATGATCCATCTCTTCAGGGGCTTTGAGCAAATTTGGTTAGTTACAGGAAGAGGCAAGGATGAAAAGGAGAAAAAAAAAGATCCATGAGACAACAGACACTTGTGTGGGCGGCCTGGTACCAGTTACAATACCACATGCTATTTACCAGTTCTCAGAGGAGGGGAATAGTCCCTCCAGAAAATCATTTTAAAGAACAGTGAACTTTTGTGAGTTTATACACACACCCATATATTCGGATTAAAATTCAGTAAACTTTTTTAATCCCCTATGGGGGAATTTGAGTGTCTGGTAACTCTCCAAGAAGTATAAGAGAGAGCACTAAAACAGCCTCAAAACAGCTGCTAAGTGGTGCTAGGTTGGGTGGAGTGGAGCTAGAACAGCAGCTTGTTGGAACGGAGATTGAAGAGACACTATTCTGGCCACATGTGAGTATTTATGCTAGAATATAGGGGCTGGAAAAATGATGATGCGTAAACACAGTTTGTTAATTTATTGATTTACCTTCGACTCTTTCAGCCTCACACAGCAGCTTTGCAGAATCAACAGGGTAGGTTATTTAATCATCTTTCAAAGTTTACTTTAACTCTGGAGCACAGTAGGTAAAATGCTGTACAGATAAAATAATATAAACTACGAGGCATAAAAATCTACAACTTAAAATATAAGTTTAATTTGTTTAAGTTGCAATTTGTACTTGAAACATAGCATCTGCGTGTATTGTGTAAAGCTGTGTATTTTAGTCCAAAACAAGCAGGGCAGTTATTCAGCATTTTGGTTTAACCTAGACTTTCAACAGTGCTCCATCCACATCAATTAGTCACTTCTTTTATGTTTAAAAAACACCTTTCTATTATTAGTCATTAATTTATCTTCTGAACCGCTTATGCCCTAACGGGGTCGCCGGAGCCTATCCCAAGTGAGGGACGAATAGAACGAGAGATCGACAGGTGACTGGAATACACAACAATTGGAATTCAACATTGGTCAATCCTGGTGAAGATGGACCAGAGTAGACCCAAAAAATGATCAGTCGAATTGCGTTCCAACTCTCACCTATGGTCACCACTTGTACAAAATCACAATATAGGCAACTGAAATGTGTTTCCTTCAGAGAGGGGATAGCCTATAATTCAGAGATAGGGTGGGGAGTGCCATGTCTAGGTCGGATTTGGGATAAACATGTTGAGAGAAGTCAGATGTGGTGGTTGGGGCATCTGAGTAAATTGTCTTTTGAATGATTCACTGGTCAGGTGCTCCAGACACGTCCCTCTGGGAGGAGGCCAATAGGCTGCTGGAAGGAATGATGTCTAGCAGCTGACCCAGGAACGGGCTGTTGTGAGAGATTTTTTTTTATTTTTACATAATTTATTCATCCCTCAACGGAAAAAAAAATTGTGCTGCATTACACCGAAGCAGGATGCCAAGATGGTGCCAATGGTGGAAGAAATGGAGGGTTAGGTGTCTTTCCCAAGGACACCCAGACATGTGCTCGGTGGGATTCGAACCGACTTATACCAGTCCAACGGCGAAGTTTGGGCTTCTGTGCTAAAGCTGCTAAAGATGGATTACCTGATGCACTTTGTCTGATTTGAGAACTGCAGGCATTGTGCCTAAATATGTACTGTATCAGATCACTTGCCAGCAGACCTACACTTTGAGCAAAATAGCTAATATGACTCAGTGTCTTACAGAAGAAGAGTGGAATGCTGTTCCCAGCAGTGTCTCGCTTTCATAAAGCCTTAAACAGTTAACTGTTTTGTATAATTGATTGTTTCTGAGATGTTTACACAAGTATAAACCAGCACCTTTTAAAATACCATGCTGTGAGAAAGGTTGAATGGAGAAGTTTCTATTTCCTTTATGCTTTCTTGTGTCAAAATAAAGCCACACCAATTTGTCTGGACAGTGTGTGAATAGCAGCCGATGGCTTCGCCTTGTCAGGTGGGCTGTATTTGAATATTTGGATAAGATGGTGAAGCAAAAACCATCAGACAAATGAGCCAAAGCAGGAAGAGACAGATAAAGAAAATATGAAGCAAGGAAAATGTTTTCACAACCATATTTTAGTCTTATGATTAATCCAGTTAGCTCATCTTCTTTTCAACAATTGTCAATGACTGGGATAATATTTCATCACATTTGTGAAACACAATGTGGCGACAGCATTTTAACCGCTTTTAAAGTATATGTAGTTCTTGTTTTATGTTCAAGAGAGACACATTTTTATGAATTCAACTAATGGGACCCAAAAAAATTAAAAGAAGATAATGAACTTCTCCATGGGCTATGTATTAATGAGAAAGACCTTTAGGAAGAAAAATACTTGGAAAATTAACTCGGTAAATCCAAAAACCTCCTCCTTCTTGTCATATTTCCACAGTTACAAAAAGATTAAATAAATAAATCTGAATAAAAAAAAAAAACTGTCATTGCACTTGTCGCTTTGTGGCATGTCAAAAATAGGGAATGTATTCAAGCCTTTGGCAACGTGTGACCTTTTAGGGAAGCCCAGGCGCACTTTCCCTAATTAACCCATCCTCTTCATGCACACAGACATCCATATCCACATACAAGAGCGCTTTCTTCATTAGACAGACATGGAGATCAGCCGATTAATTTAATCTGCATAAATGCAAATGTCCTACTTCAGCATCATGGACTTATAGGAGGACAATTGGACACCTAGATCCATCTTCTGGCACTGTGAACATCAAGAAAAAAAAACTCTCAAAATTATCAGAAAGTGTGTTTCATCAACATTAAAATGTCAAAATTAATTTGAACATTTATGATTTTTTTTCTTTTTAAAATTTTAAAAATCTTATTTTCAGCAGGGGGTCAAAACATGACACATTTTAACTGGCCTCATTAATTATCTTGAGACAATAGACTCAGAGAGTCTCTACACAAAAGCTTCATTAGGACATTAAAAACACACTCCTTATTAGGGCAAATTAACCTAATTCTGAGGGTTCCAATAAGGCGCATTAGCAAGCAGATCAAAGCGGTGACAAGTCTGTGACAGAGGCCAGGCGTGACAAACGGGGCAGGCCGTGTCTCTTGCACTGCCGCACAAAATCAACCGTGAAAAACCTCTGCTGTTACACATGGGAAATGACTAAACACATGTTTACTCTCATAGGCAGCATCAACATAAAGACAAGCCTTTTTAGTGAAAGAAACTAATCAGAAGGAATGTCTTCAGTGAATCTGTCAAAAATAGTTAAATGTTATGACACTTTTTAAAAGGAAAAATGACAGTGAGGAGATGAAAGATGCCATAAGCTCTGGAAATTAATTAAAAAATAACATGTACACTGTTTTAAAGAAATCTACTTGGACTTTTAAATTCAGAAGAAACTACTGTAACAGATTTCTCTTGGTTCAGTATTTTTTTTTTCATGTCAAATGTAAAACTACATGTTTGGTTCACATTTCACAACAGACATTTTATTAAATCAACATTAATTGACATCAATTGAATCAAAATCTTTTAATTAGCATTTAAACCTCAACTAAATATCTCTAACCAATTTAAAAATCTTTTTTTTTCTTGCAATTCAGCAAAAATTTAAGACAACAAATTTGTGGAAAATAATCCAAATTAGCCTCCATGACCAGGGGATACCTATTAGGATCACCCAGAGCCATTTCAAAGCTTTGGTGGTGTTTTAAGAGGCCGTAGGAAGAGCCTGGCTGACGGTTTAATCTGCAGGCCTGCAGGAGCAGCAGCTTCACAACCTCCTCTCCCAGTGTGCGGCTGGATGGTTCTGGCCTCATTTTTAACAAGTCAACCCCCCTTCTTCTTTTTTCCTTTTTAAAGCCGGGTTTAAACAAACACAGCTCTTTTCTACATCCCCTGCCAGTCTCCCTTTGAGTGTGGCCCAGTGTGAAAATCTGGAACAGGGCTTTGACCTGGAGAAGCCGCACTGGGGAGGTAGGAGAGAGAGTGGTGAGTGGACTGAATGACTGCAAGCCTGGCTGTCAGAGAAAACGTTGGTTTTTTTCTCAGAGGGTTTGGTTAGTGAGTGACACCTCCCGCTCCCAGCAAATAGAGGTATCAGGTCTGCGCTGATTAACCTATTCAAACTGAGGCTCCAGGATAAAAGACAGCAGGGCAAACCCTGTTTCAGGTACAATAGAGTTTTTTTTTATGGGTGTGTGTATCACTGCTGGAGCCCCAATGAGATGGAAATGAAGCTGTTGCCTTGATCCTGGCTTTCCTACTGTAGTCCTGGTACTGAGAATATGTGTAATTACACATCACAGTCTACAGAATGAAAATTATTCACCTTTCTTTTCTCAGATTTTTTTAAATCAATCAGTCTTGTAATGTTTACTTTGGCCACACAGCTACAGGTGAAAAACCTATTTTTAGGACAAATTTAACAATAAACTGATAGGGTTTTCTGAATTTACCAGTTTCTCACTAACTTTCCTCTTCACATCACATGCAAAGTGTGGGAAAAAAAAGCCTGAAAACCCTGTGATCTCACATGACAGCAATACAAATTGACAGAAAAAGCCAAGTCTGAAGCTCAGCACACCAGCAACAAGTCAGCAATCCAGCTTTTCATTTTTTTCTTTGCTTTTTATTACACAATTAACTTGGTTCACAGAGCCGATTATACATTTTGTTTGAAAAATCAACACTGATCTATGTTCATTGAAACCAAAACAACCCTAATTAAAGTTGTTTGCTCATCATTTACTATTGGACCATCCTGTGTGGAGTGTGAACAACCCCTCTGCACCCGACAAAGCCTTTTTGTAAATCATGTTAAACAAGACAGACGTGTCTGTGAATTTCTTCTTACGGCTCCTGCGGCACATCTAAATTATCTACTGCATAGAGGGGCCACAGGCTTTGTTTGCATTGTCCCTGCCCTGAGACAGAGCTGCTCTCCAGAACTACGCTAAGCTGGCTTGGCAGCAGGCGTGTGTGTAATGCCAGGATAGGGGAGAGTGTGCAAGAGGATTTATACAAATATACACTCATCTCTAAGTTTTCTTGTACTGGGATGAAGTGTTTCAGATATTCACCATCTATGTTCTCCTTATTCTTCCCTCTCATGTTTGTCCCTGACACGTCTAACAGCTTAAAGGGACCACAAGTCAGCTGAATGAATTCCGGTACCCTCTTTTGGCACTCATCAGTTCGTGACTTGTGAAAAGCGCCAAAGTGAGGATTGTAAGTGAGCAGGACACTCGTCACAGGTCCGCCCATGAGACTCAGTGACACCTGTCATCACAGCTTACTATGAAGACCTGCTACACACCACCTCCAGCCTCGCCTGGCCGCCGCCACAGACAAATAGGGGAAGTGGAGAGAAGTGGGTGGTGGTGGTGGGAGAGGAAAAGCGGGTGGGGGTCTGTGCGGTGGGAGTGGATTTATAGATCTCCTCTTTTCTCCATTCTTTGTACTGGTAGCGAGGTTAGAGGGCATGGAGGGATGAGGAAAGTCTGCCTGGTTAGCGTTTGTCCTTCAGATGAGCATGCTTCTCCGGCCCTGTGGCTAGAGCTCTCCTTCCCGCCTGACTGCGTACGCTGGACAAAGAGGCTATGTGCGCACATGTGTGTGTGTCTGTGATTGAAGCCTTGAGTATTACTATTAAACAGAATACTTTGAGTTATTCTTTTCTACTCCAGGATTAACGAGTCCACTTTTGTGTTTGAGGAGCAGTTTGTTATTCACTGTGGTAATAGTGTGTTCTTATGACTGCAAACAATGCAAAAAGTATGATAGGTAGTTGTGAAGGGATCAAAAATTAGACGGGTGGGGGTGGGGGGCATACAGGGGATCTTGTTTGGTTCAGAAAGCATTTAACAACTTCCCCTGGAAATTGAAAGAGGAAATAGTTTTGGGCTGGATTGCAGTAGGGGGGAATGAAGCCCATATGAGGACCAGATGATGAACGTAAGCAGCCGTGCAGGACTGACAGTGTGTGTGTGTGAGAGAGAGAGGGATGGGATGGAAAGAAGGAGAAGAGAGTAGAGGAGGGGGCTGAGGGCCTTTTGATCTTTTCATTTACATCTCACAACAAAACGGAGGAAAAACAAACTGAAATCATTGTAAAATGGTGATAGAGCAAGAGAGGGAAAGACAAGCAGAGAGAACTGGAAAGATGGGTCTGGGTGTTTATGAGATCATTTACCAAACTTGTGTTTTCAACATTTCCTCCCTAGTTTAATTTTATTTGTGCTTTGTTCTTCTCTAATGACTTCCATCCACATGTAAGAGTGTGTGTGTCTGTTTATGAGTGCTTGTGTGTTTGGTTTGGTATGGGTTGTGTCACTTCCACTGCCTCGTGCAACATAGACAGTCTGAAAACTACAGAAGACTCCTTGAAGTTATTTTGTGATGCTTAAAAGATTTACTCTCATTTTTTCTTGACATGAATTAAACAAGAACAAAGAAAAGAAATCCAGTTATCCATATTTAAACTGTAAGATTACTGCAACCTTTGTGGCTAAGAATATATCAAAATACAAGAAAAATCAGATTATTTCCAACTTTTAAAGTCAACTTTTTAGTGGAAAAACTCACATTCTGTACTTCACTGCTGCTAACAAGGTCTGACGTTGAGAAACTGCAGGTGTGTCTTGACAGCCTGGTACTAAGACTATTTCTTCACAAAGTTCTTTACAACTCTTCAGACAATGAGTCTTAATGTTTTACACTCATGCCAAAAATGTGAGCACGAGACAGCGTAAATACACTGAATTTTGAATCTCTTAATACAATTCCGTCAACAGTGAAAGTGGATCAAATTTGCAGAGTGCATATGCTCGTGCTGCAAAAAAAAAAAAACAAAAACACAAGCACCTCCAAATCCGAGACCATGGTCCTAGCCCAGAAAAGGGTAGAATGCCCCCTGCAGGTCAGGGACAGGGTCCTGCCCCAAGTGGAGGAGTTTAAGTATCTCGGGTCTTGTTCACGAGTGAGAAAAGGATGGAACGGGAGATCGACAGGCGGATCGGTGCAGCATCAGCAATAACCGGGACGCTGCATCGGTCCGTCATGGTAAACAGAGCTGAGCTGAAAAGCAAAGCTCTCGATTTACAAGTTGATCTGCGTTTCAACCCTCACCTATCGTCACCAGCTGTGGGTGTGACTGAAAGAATGAGATCACAGATACAAGCGGCCGAAATGAGCTTCCTCCGCAGGGTGGCTGGGCTCTCACTGAGATCTCGGGTGAGGAGCTCGTCCATCCTGGAGGAGCTCGGTGTCGAGCCTCTCCTCCTCCAGGTCAAGAGGGGCCAGATGGGGTGGTTCGGGCATCTGGTCAGAATGCCCCCCAAGCGCCTCGCGGGCGAGGTGTTTCGGGCACGTCCCACCGGGAGGAGACCAAGGGGCAGACCCCGGACCCGCTGGAGAGACTATGTCTCACAGCTGGCCGGGGATCGACTTGGGATCCTTCCGGGTGAGCTGGAGGATGCAGCCGGGGTGAGAGAAGCCTGGGTTTCCCCTTTGAGACTGTTGCCCCCGCTACCCAGCCTTGGACCAAGCGGATGATGACGGAACGGAACTTCCCGCTTATGTTAGAATGTGGGAGTGGTGAAGAACAAAATCCATGGCCAAGAACAAACTGGCATTCGAGTAGTATCTCTAAATAGAAGGGCTTGCACAAAAATAAACATGCATGAATAGAATAGAAAACTAGGTGTGTTTGGTACATGGTACAAACTTCCAAAGAGTTGATTTTGCATACAACCCCCTCTTTAAATAATACATTTAAAAAAAAAAAAATAATTGTTTGGTTCTTATTTTTGGATAGATCTCTTAGCTTCTCATTTCTGCAAAGTAGTGCAAGCACTCTCCATGCATTGCTGTTGTAGCAATATCTTCCTTGGATCAGAGCATGACTAAAGCATGTGTTATGACATGCAGCATTATTTGCATATTCATTTATGACATTAAGAATTCCTCCATTCTGCCTCAAGTGGCGCTGAAATGCTCTGAAAAGAGTTCCTCACATTCCTGCTAAATAAACCTGACTGGACTGCCCAGCTGATAGTCTATCTTAACCTCTTTTAGATGTTTCTTGAAAGAGGTAACTTGAGTTTTAAGGGCAAGAAGGGAGGTTTTGCACATCCAGACAACTCTTGGCTTTGACTCACTCTGGCAGGAGCTTTCATAAGGGTGGAAAAGTTGCAGCAATCTCATGCAATGCAGAGTCAAATGCTCACCCTCAGGTCTGCAGGGGGTAAACCATGATGTGCAAATGGAAAAGGAGGGAGAAAAATATTCACGGGTGCTGACAATTAGATTGCTAAAAGCTAAAACGACGCATTCAAAACACCTTCTTTTGACAAATATGCCATTAAAAAGAAAAAATGTGACATGAGATTAAAATTTTGCATTGAGAGTGAAATTGCTGCTTACTTTTTTTTAAAACAATTTAATTACTGTACATTCCATCGTAATAGAAGGTCTAACCCAACAATTAGAAATGTGCAATAGTATAATGTCGACATACAGTAACAGCACGCGAGCAAAATGTGATGACAATGCACAAAATATTGAAGGCAATAAAGAATATCTTCTAGCTTCTCTTTAAGAGTACAGGGTAAGTGTTCAGACCCGCCTTGTTCTTTTTTGGTTCCTCCGTAACATATACAACAGGTTACAAATTCCTCTGCAAATGGAATTTAAGTGTCTCCAAAATCATTGCTTTGGTTTGTCTGGATTGTGTTGTATCTCTGGGTTTTGAACTCCTGAAATCAAATTTTTGTTTAATTTTCTCCTCTGAACTATCTATCTCTAAAAGGATTGCGGGGGATGCCGTAGCCTATCCTGCCTTTTAAGGCGAAAGGGAGGGTTAAACCCAAACAGGTCGTCAGCCAGTTACGGGACTACAAACACACAATCACACGCACAACCATACGCACACAACCACACACGCACAACTACACACACATACTCATTCTCGGAGGCATTTTTGGGGCATTGCCAATCACACTAACATGCATGTTTTTGGAATGGTAAGAGAAAACCGGAGTGCCCAGAGGAAACCCAAACATACACAGGGAGAACATGCAAACTCCACACAGAATCAGAATACTTTTAATCCCTGAGAAGAAATCCCCTTCATTACAGCACAAGTTCCGAGCGGTAGAAAAATTAGAGCGGTAAGTTAAAATTAAAGCAAAATTTACAAAACGAAAGGTTAGTGTGTCAAGTCTCACCCCACCCCTGACTTTCGTGACAACAGCTGCTAAAACTACATTAGAATGGAAGCGTCACCAACATTTAAATGTAGAATTCTTTAGAGGCTTGCAGTTTTGTAAAAAAAATTACAAAAAAACAAATATCTCATAATTTATAACTTAGCATATTCAGTTTTATTGAATATTTACGACTTGACCAAGCTAAGCATTTAGACACCAGTGTATTATTTCTGTGCATGAGTCAACCTCTGAAATATCTGCTAATCTCTGCACGGATTGTTCTTCCACAATGGAGGTTTTTTTTTCAATAAAGAAGGCAGACAGCGAGATTCCTGCACACAGCTGGACAGCATGGTTTTTCTGCCCCCCCGGGCGCTCTGCCGCAGCATTAAGGCATGTTACACAGTTAGCCTGTTTGTAATTTCCAGTGACAGCGCAGTTGCTTGGGGCCCGACCTGTAACCAAAAATGTAGCCCTCACAAACAGGCCCTCTAAACACAAGCTCCAATTCAGGTTCGGTCTCACATTTTGGTTGCCCATTCAACCATCGGCCTCTCTCATTTCCGTGCACCCTTTCTACATGTTTTTCTTTCATACATGTTCCACTCCACTCATGTGGAGTCCTGCCCAGTTAAAAGAGGCATGGAAGATCTTTAAAAATACATCTTTTGCAGTATTCACTGGTTGGACTCAAGTTTAAAAATAGGTCTGATGAAAATGATATATGAGCAAGTACGTATATAGGTATGAAAACCAGGTTCAAAACACACTGCAAATGTCGTTTCATGGTCAGCATCACTGACACAAATGAATCCACAACCAAACCTCTGTGATCCACCACAGATTAAGTGGAGCTTCTAAAAAAATTTAGTCAGTCATCTTCTGAACCATTCATCCCTTGCCGAATGCTGGAGCCTATCCTGGCTGATTCAAGGTGAGAGGCAGGGTACACCAGAACAAGTCACCAGCCTGTCATGGGGCCACACACACACACACGCACGCATGCACGCACGCACGCACACACACACTTGTAGTGGCCAATCAATCTAGCAAGCATGTTTTTGGAGGTTGGGAGGATAATGGAGTACCTGGAGAATACCCACGCATAGACGTGGAGAACATGCAAATTCCACACAGAATTTCAGTATTCCAAGCCTCTTACCCAACCATGTGCCACTGTGCCGCCAACTGCTTGTTTATTTGAAGACATATATACGTATGTGTATATATATATATATATATCGTCATTTAAAATACTTTAATGACTGTGTTGAAATTACCAGTTACATCCCATACACTACTGGAATTAAATGATTATCAAAACTCCACTTGCAGATTGTAAAAACTCCAAAAGTGGCTGCTATCTGCAGTAAAAACTGATAGTTATCCGAAGACAGATAATGGATGTGATAGTATAATAATGTACAACTAAATGTCAAACTACTTTAGAATGTAAAAACTATGGGTTTTCTTGGCTCAACTTATAATAAAAATGATAAATCTTCCATCAGGATAATGAACTCTTAATGCTTCTAAAGACCACCGAGCTATTATTACTGTCTGCCATCAATCATTTTAAAATCTGGACAAGCACCATAACTTCTTTTTTTTTTTTGCTTGTTCTTTTAAGAACACTGAGTACCTGCCATCACCATGCATTCTCTTGAGAAAACGTACAGGTACAGTTAAAAATGTGCTTTTACTATTTTTCTCTTTTGCAAAAAGGGTCATTGTTAAAGCTTCATAAAAGCTGACTCTAAGATTTAAAAATACAAAATGTTATTACATATTTTGACCAATTTGTTCACTTTTATTAGTTGTAATTTATTTTAACACCAAACCGTGTAGGCAATGTTTTGACTTTTCTGAAATTATCACCTGTTTACTCTAAGTCTTTAATCTGAAGCAGACTTGGAGACTTCTAACAAACTTTTAGGCCATAAAAGAATTTTGTAACAGAGGAACTATAACTAATGTAGTCCCCTTGAGCTAAAAACTGGAGGGGAGACAGAGTCCTCTGGTGGTGACAAACAACTCACATCGGTTTTTTCTACATTTTTGGTCCTTTTTAAATGTGATCTTTCTTTCTTTTTCCATCTTTTTTTTCCTGACATTTGCTCCCTGTCTTTCATTCTTTTCTTTTTTTTTATAAAAGCATGTCTCTGTGTATTTCTCCCTCTCTGTCCGCTTTGTAATCTCCTATTGTCATCCAGGGAAGGCAGGCAGGGTTGCTCCATGCAGAAAACATGCAGGGCTAAGTATTGGGTGTGGTGGGGTCACAAAGATCACCATCTCCTTTAATTACCTGACGAACCACGGATATTTCGACTTACCTTGGTGAGAGGGTGTGTGATCGTGTTGGGGGGGAGAAGTCCAAGATACAAAAAGTGGAGAGTAGAAATCACATTTACTTTGGCATTCAAAAAAAAAAATCAGAGGAGTTTGATTTATGAAAAAATTACAATCAAAAGGACCAAAATATTGAAAATAAGTAAAGTTTTTTTTTTTCTCTCAAACCCATATTTTGCCAGCGGTGCAAGATGGGCAACAATTGATTAATGTGAATATCAGTTGCTTTGCAATGCAAGAGGTAGTGACACAAATAGATAAGATAATTCAACAACAAATGAGTATCTAATTTAATTAATTAATTTAATTTGAGCAAGCACCCAGATCTTCATATACAGTATATTTGTGTAAGTATTGTTGTGTGTGTATCCTCACCTCACTCACTCAGTCTGCTGATCAAAATAAAAAAGAAACAACAGAACAGGACAGATTTTGTCCTTTTTTCTCAACCTGAATGCTCTCTGAAAACCTGAATCTTCATCTGGTAGGGATTGCTTTGAAAGTTAGACACGTAATTAGAAAATAAGAAGAGCCAAATGCAAAAAAACCATTGCTCTGAGCCTCAAAACAATGGTGTTTTATTCAGTTCAGGGCTGTCACTGTTTTAGGTTTGTTCCCGAAGCACTTACGGTATATTTGTCCAAAAATCTAAACCAACAAAGAGGAGTGTTTACCCATTTTGTTTCAATCAAGCAGAGAAACATGACAATATGATACAGACTGGTGGGAGAAAATTATACATTTATCCTCTTATATGCTCTTGTGTGCGCTTTTGTTTTCTTTTGCTTTTCTAATTCGACATCCAATCAGCATTGTCCACTGAATGCATCACAGCCAGATACAACTCCTTTCAGCTTTGTTTACCATAAACAACACGATAGTCATCTCAGAGGAAAAAGTCCTGGAGCCAAAGAGTGTGGGGTTGACAAAGACCAAACCACTCCAGCTATTGCTTAAACCTCAAGTAAATGATCTGTTGGGTACTTGTGTGAACAACATCTAAAGTGGGTTGTTTTGCAACATTGATAAAAGAACAGTTTATTTGCATTTATTTACATATACTGTATATACATAGACATATAATAACCTTCTATGTGAGTAGGTGATAGTTGGAACGACTTTGAGGTTGTTGTGGGCTATTTTAAGAACTTTGGTTGACAGTTTTAAAATGAAAGAAAACACCCACCCACACAAATGTGTGTGTGTTCTTTGCATGTACACACACGTACAAAAATATCTATATGTGCAAATATATGCGTGCATATATCTGTATACAATGATCACAACAAAAGTCATAAAACATCACTAACAGGTAGCAACTCGCCACTTGTCCCTCATCGAGAACAAATGCACCGCCAGAGAGTAGAAGACTCATTTGCAAGTACAATGCTACAACTGAACGAGCTTGACAACCTGTGTCAGAACATTTCACTAACCGGCTGCACAGTGGCGCAGTTGTTAGCACAGTGGCCTCGCAGCAAGAAAGTTGGGGTTCGAGTCACTGAATGGGGACAAGGCTTGAAACATTGGCCTTTCTGTGCAGAGTTTGCATGTTCTCTTTGTGAATATGTGGGTTTTCTCCAGGTATATGAGGGGTATAAATATCAAATCAAACTTTAATTATCAAGCGCTTTTCATACATAAAATGTAACACAAGCTCTTTACATGTTAAAAAAAAATCCAGAACACAAAATACTTCCTACAAGGTGCTGATGAAGAGATGTAGTTTTTTTTAAAAAAATACCTAATTTAATTGGTAACTGATTGCAATTTACTTTTGAAAAAATGCAATTACTTAGTTTTTGTTAACTGGTTCCCGGCCCTAACAGCCCTCTTTAGTAACTAGTTAGCCTATCAAAAACCAGAAACAGCCTTGCAGGTCTGCATGGTTGACTAAAATGACAACTTAATGATCAGCGGATTTGCAGAATTCACTAACATTTCTGAAGATGTCAAGAAAAGCTTTGCATGTCAATGAAGAACAAATGCAAACTGTTCTGACCAATCAAGTTGTGTGACTGGACACAAAGGTGCTTTAAAGTATCTAAAGAATGGTGTTCTTTTGTTTGCAGTCTTTCAACAAGACAATAGATTCTATTAGATAATAATCATTGCGTTTGAAGAAATTCTGAGGAAATGCCAAACAAAGAGATGCTTGGGAAATCTTTTAAACAAACACATTAATGTCATGCTTGTTGATACATGAGTTTGTCAAATCCAGGTGAAAGGTGCTGTCGGTTATGTTGCAAAGCAAAATGTTGTACTGGACATTTCTTATTTTGTTCATTTCAGAATAATTAAACTGCTTTTAAAATATGAAAGGGAAACTCATTCCAGAAGAGTGAGAGTAGGAAGAGAAGTTTTACATGCTAGAATTAACATTGCGTGAGAAGCATTTTTAAATGTCATAATTCTTCTGCTATAAAATGACAGGTTACTAATTTGTGTTGTCTTTTAACCCTTAAACGGCAGGAGGGGTGGTATACGACCCACTCACACACCCACATACCTATATGATGCACAAAAAATTCAAGTTTTTATGAGTAATGGAAAACATGTTACTCTTTTTGTCTAAGAATGAGGTGTAAACACAATTATGATATTAAAAGAGTACAGTAGCATGCTGTACACCAAACCTGACCTAAATCGAGTCGTGATGAAACATGTCAAATTCTTAGTTAGACAAAGAAAGTAAAAAAAACAAAAAAAACAATGGAGATAATCTATGTCCCAAGGGCTTCTGCTGCTATGACTTATTTACTCATGGCAATTAACTTAGCAAGACAGTGACAGTCGCAATCTCCAGTTTGCTCATAGAAAATGATAACATAAAGCAATCCAACGTGTTAAAATTGAGAAAAGTTCAAAAGAAGACAATTATCTTGGCATAAAACTTGTCTTTTATCACAGCTGACAATCAATGAGTCATAAGCTGAGTGAGACATGCTAGTAAAATTAAAACCACTACCCTTGCATTCAATGAATAGAACATAAAGAGAATTTTCTTTTTTTACTGCTGTTGCGATCCGTTTTACAATCTTAGTGGTGAATGGACAGTATTTCAGATTGTTACCACATGGTGTGCTTGTTTTAGCAGGATTTGCAACATCCCTCATTTGTTTTATTTCATCTCAAATTGAACATTTTTTTCCCTCATGCTCCACATTCCTTGCAACTCTCATGCCTGAGAACTTTAATCTCAAGTGCAAAATTAATCCTTCAGTCAAAATGCAGACATGTAATTTAGGTGTGTTTTGTTCTTTTTTTTTTTTTTTTTACCATTACTCACTGAACCTTTTTATTCTCCTTGCAATAAATATGAAACACACATTAATACAGTGTTACTGTTTAAAAATAAAGAAACACCTGGAACTTTTTCAGCTGTTTGCTACACTTGGCAGCTTCATCTAAGAGGTAGCAGTCAACAGAGGAACAATAAATTTCTTCATACACTAATAAAAGTCCTGAACTCTTTTGCACTGATGTGTTCCACACCTTTTCAGTCTTTTTGACAGGGTTAACTATAAGCCCGCAGGCAGAAAAAGTAATTTTATTACCACACTGCTGTCACAAATGTGCAGGTGAGAATGCAGTAATTAAATTTTAGTCATTGTTTGATTCTTTACCTTTAAATTGGTACAGAAATGATTGCTCAACAAGAAAAAAAATTACAGGTTAAGTTGTTTTCATTTGTGTTTTTATATGAGTGAAGCACGCTTTTTAAAAATAACTTTCTTTGCCGGTGTCATTGAATGTTTACGTTGTCACGTTGTCTTCTTTGTTCAGTTTTATGTGACGCCTGATTTGTACGAGCACATCCTGATTGGAGAAGATCAAATAAATATTGATTGATCACAAACACATTACACTGTCAAAAAAAATTGTAATCAAAATATTTTACCAGATGGACTCTTTTTTTTTTTCAATGAATAGCAATGTGTTGGCATGTTGACATGATTAGTGAGCTTCTCTTTTTTTGGAATACTTTGAAGTGAGGTTCATAGCTTTGACACTGATGAATCGACGGGCAGATCACTGCAGGCGATTTTTGAAATGTCATGTCGAATTTCTGGCATGCAGCATGTCTCTCTGATGTACTCATATGAAATATGTGGAAATGTCAAATAGGAGAGAATATCACATGAACAAAGTCCTGCCATTTAAAAGATTTTCATTCTAGGACTTAGTTATTAGTTTTAAAGACATCATGAACAATGTCAATCCGAGAGATACCAGTGAAAAAAACATTGCAGGAGTAAATTGTCAGTTACTGAACATAACGTCAGAGGGTCAATAGTTCGAACCTTAGTTGTGAGAAAGAGGCATTTTTTGCCCAAGTTAATTAAATATATACATATGCGGCCAGAGACTGGAGACCTGCCCAGAGTGTACCCTGTCTCCCCTACTTGACTGTGACAGACTCCTACGACTACAAATCTGCATGGAAAAATTGCTGAATGATTTCACATTAATACATATGGACTTACATGTATATTTTTTCAAATTGCTTTGGCTTTTTGGTATTAACGCTAACCTTCAGAGTCTTCATGATTACGTTATTATTATAATGTTAAGTGCTTAGCTCGATAGAAGTGCACTATCGTGTAGTAGTTGGGAGCCTCCAATAGTTTTGGATGAACACTCTATGTATTCGTGGCTTCCTTATCGTTACTCAGGTTGCCACAACCCTCCAAAAATGTGCATGTTAGGCAGATTTGTTATTGTGACATTTACCCTACAGGGCAACCCAATGAGCTGTCTCATTGGGTTGCCCTGTAACAAATTGGCCTTCTATACCGGGAGTACATAGCTGAGTACACCTCTTGCCTGATGCTAGCGACAGTAGGATCCTGCATGAAATAGAGTTGGACCATGGGTATCAAAGAAGAATGAAGGGAGTTCAGCTAGAATTGCTGCCAAAATTTTCCATTGTGTTGATTAGCAATTCTTAGTAACATGAAGCTGGTAAGGAACGAAACTAAGGGCAGGATGCCACGGTCGGCCATAGCACTTGGTCTATTTGGTCTATTTTCACGGATCACCATCAGGCATAAAAAGCATCCAGTTTCTATGTAAGTCCAGTGGTATTTGTGTGTGTTCAAGTTTCAAAAGTTTGTGATTGTGTCTGTACCATACGTTTTGGATCTACACAGGCACAATTAATGTTGCATCAACTTAGCACACTACATCCTGCAACAAGTGCATAAAATGCAGGAGTTGGAAAACCCAATTTTGCACACACAAATGAGATGCGACAACCAATCAAAGGCTATGCTGCTACGACATAGATATCCTCCATTGCATGTTTCCAAGCATATGGATCCGCCTTATGATGTGATTCCTTACATCAGAAATGACAATGTAGAATGCTTCTAAGGTGGATTCCCACAAGATCCGTATCCGACATGGTGACATGTAGGGTTTCACATGCCAGACATTGATCATTGTCATTGGGGCATTGTCATTCAGAAGCATTGTTTCTAAAAGCCTCTGATTTTAAAACTTGTTTCATGCTTTCTAAATGTAGTCGTTTTCTATGATTAACTAAAATAATTTGAAAGAACATAGTTTGTTCTCAAGTGTTTGCATCTACAGTAAATCAGGCTCCGTGTTCAGCCAAAGTTTATCAGGGATATACTTTTGATAATTTTCTTCCCTCTGGTCTTTAGGGTTCAGCATGTGTCTAACTCAATCGAATTAACCCCAGGGGGTCAGATACCACAGTGTCCAGCTAAATAATGAGAAACCAATGTTGCCAGACAGACAGAGCAGACATGCTTGTCTCTCTCTATCTCTATTACATGTCATACTGCTAAGTATATTGACCAAAGGCTATTGGAGTCACTGTTCAAAGATGCGGCTGTTTACATGTTTGCATGCAATTACTGTCATATTTATAACTTACAAGCTAATTATCTTTCAGTTCACACGATATTGGCTGATATTAAAAAGTTACTTAAACTGTAAATAAGTTGAACAATACCTAGAAAGAGAGCAAAGTCATCGTATTGGAACAGAGCCAAGGTTTGGTAAACAAAATGAAAAGGTGACTGACAAAGAAAGGTAGTTTGTTATTTGGAATTAATTAAAAGTGTGAGACAGAAGGGAAAAATAATAAATTGGAGTGGTGTCAAATGTTTGACATGTAATTACAACGGAAATTTTCACCTATTTGGCCGTTTGACAGACTGTGCAGAAGTAACTCATGAACACTTCACTGTAACCAGAATTCTTTTGGAGGCAATTGGCAATTGCTCAGACTAGTTCTAAAGCTCCTCTCACCCAACAAAAACATGTAAATAAGGTTGATTGGTCACTGTAAACTGCTTCTTGGACAGTGTGTGGTCGTCTGTCTATGTGTGGCTCACAAACAAATTGGTGGTCTGTCCAGGATGTGATGTGCCTCTTGCCTAGAATCAGCTTTTGGACCCTGAATTTAATTGTTTTTTGTAAATGCCTGGAAGCTCAATGACTGTTTCTTTGAGTTCATTGCAAAAATTTTGAAACTTTAGATGATTAAGATTGACGAGAAAAGTATTGTTTAGCTATGTTTCTCATGCTAACCTTGTGTTTTTATTAAATAGAAAAACTATAGCGTTACGTTGGAACACAATATGAACAATTGTCACAGTGATTCATTAAAGGCAATAGATAATAACTTTTTAATTAACTTGTGTTTATCTTATGTGTCTATCTTCTGATTCAGGCAAAAGGGAAGAACAACAAAGAAGGGAGCCAAGTTCGGAAGAAAAAAATAATCAGAAAGTTGGAAGTTACGTATATGAGCAAAGAAACAGATATGGAATATTGTTTTTTTTAGAAAAATATTCAAAATCCCCTATTGCCAAAGGGCAATAGATTTCAGTACAGTGAATGTAACACTAACCTCTTAACAGGTAAACCCATTAACAAAAATGAAATACAACATTACTATTGATATGCTTTCCCAGTTTTAAAAAAAAAAAAAAAAGGCAAGCGAATCTTCAGGAACCTTATCCTTAAACATGTTATCCAACAGCTGTAGCTTCATAATAAAATCAGCCAATTTTCCAACCAGTTTTTTTTTTTTTTTTTCCCACATAATCTCCACCTCTGACCCTGTTCCCTCAGGCACTCTCCCACTTGCTTTAGTATGAAAATTTGGCCTATGTGTTTTCAATAAATCTTGTAGAGTAATGATGCCTTATCCAGGTGATTCATGAGCACGCTGACAGCTCAAATTGCCGGTGTGAATCTCTGGAACGGCATGAGTTGATTCTGAGCCGCCCTATCTGCCTCTGGGCTTGTAGGAATGAGAGAAGCCGCAGTAGGAGAAACTGGTTTAACCCTGTCCCCCCATTGGTCTGATCTTTGACTTGATGCATTTTGAGGTACAGGAAATCCATCTGTTATTTGCACATTGATTTACATACTGATGAAAATACGAGTTGCCTGTGTGAGAAAATATGAAATGTAATCAGTGCCAAATTCAGTTGCATGACAAGACACTCAGTAAATCTCAATTTTGTTGCAGTGTAAATACACTTGGAATTATTACAACTCTATTTTTGACTAGTTAGGGAATTAACAAAGTCTGGAGTCCAACAAAGCTTTTTTGTCTTCTCATCCGTGACGGGGTCACGGGGTGTACCGGAGGCGATACCGGCTGATTTCAGGTGAGAGGCAGGGTACAACCTGAACAGGTCGACAGTATGCTGCGGGGCCATACACACAACCATCCACACACACAATCGTTCCTGGGGCCAATTTCGTAGTGGCCAATCAACCTCCCGTTGGGATGTGACCAAACCACCTCACCAGCGAGGCGCTCGAGGGGCATCCTGACCAGATGCCCGATTTTGAATTAGTGCACATCCTACATAATGTAAATTTTATATAAATGATGATGTAGATGTTATCTATAAGGAGATTACTTAAGTGATGGAGCAATCGATGTTGCGCCACGGGGAAAATATGTGTTCATCCTTTGATGTTTGATATGTGTGACACCAGCATAGTGATTTGTTACATAATCAGGGTTGTGAATGAACAAAAGAATAAAAAAAAAAAAAAAACTGTAAAAAAAACACAAGTGTTGCTTCCATCCAACAAGATGATTCACTATATTAGGTGGCACATCCTTCCTTGTGTTTTTTTGTGGGCTCAGTCTTCTTCCTGCACCGGCAGACAAACAATTCAACATCAGATTTGCAGGCTCCACTAGCATGCATATTTGTTTACACAAGAGAAACTGCTGTGGAAATCATAGTCAGATAAGACACGGCCATTTGGGAGCTATTATAAAAAAAACACAGCGAGGTGACTTTATAGTCTCATAAGTGTCTCTTTGGTTGCAGATTTAATGATCCCTGCTGTGTAAAACCATTCTACAGCTGTGACGGAAGGTCTCTGTGGGAAGAGGAATAAGCAATGAATGAGCTAGCATGCCCGCAGTCTTGTAATGAAAATTGTTGGGGATATGAGTGTAAAGGAAGAAAAACTAGGGACAAGACCTCAAAATGCTTTTCGCTTGCATGAACGGTTTAAGTGAAGGAGTAGTTGAAAGGCCATAAAAGTCACTACAAATGAAATTTTGAAACTAAACAATTTGCCTCATGCCAGAAAAGCCTTTGATAAACAGAGTACTCCTCAAAAAAACTGCAAAAAAAAAAAGATCTTTTAAAAAGTATTGTTTGCTTGTACAGTAATTTTGAGAATGTTATAAAATTTTTACCTATTTACCCCCCAATTTTTTTTTTAATTGATGCATTTCTCAATGCTGGAAAGATTAGATCATAAAACACTGACATAGAGATCTTTAAAACATGTTTTTTATATGCAAAGAGACCAAATTTGCCTCCATTCATCAAACAGTGTGTAGTCAAAGTAGTGCAGAACATGATTTTACTCATTTTACTGCCAAACACAAATGAGATAACAGATGTAAAAAGATTTTAGAGCATGATGGGCATAATTGTTTGCTGAAACTGGATTTATCTCTTTAAATTTGGAATAAAATGAATACCTATTTTGGAAACTATAAATGATATGGTTTAATTTCTGGTGACGTCTCTTTTCCTCCTAGGGAGAGAGTTTTTGTTTCAGGTACCTGAAGGATCTTCTGTGTTCCTGTCCTGGACAAGGCCAGACTGAGGAGGCCCCCGTGCTTGATCTACTACTCTGTTTCCATTAAGATGAAGCCCCTCTACTGATTTCTAGCTGTAGAGTGGAATAAGCTAATTTTGAAATTATAGCCTCAGACACATTTGTTGATCGTCTCGGGGGAGGGATCTCTCTTTTGTGTGGATCCCCATGAGGTTTCTTCTATTTTTCTCCACTGATGGGTTTTTTAAGAGTTTTGTCTCACCAGGAAGGAGGGTCTAAGGGCAGAAAGGTACTAAAATTGCCTAGCTAGCTTTTATTAGTCAGATTTTAGCTCTGTATTTATATATATATCCACATTTTTCTTTTTTTTCTTGTTTTTATACTTTTTTTCAATCCGCAATATGAAGCCTGTTGAGACAAAAAAAAAAAAAAAACCTGATTATGGACTATGCAAATAAAATAAAATTAATCAATTTCCAAATTATATCTTCTGGTTATTATTCAATTATTCTTTACATTTCTGAAGCACCAAAATACAAGTATCTCTTTGAAATTTTTGATCTGTTACTTTATGAAAGAAGTCGTTGAATAACCGTAAAAATGTCTTCGGGTAAACAAATCTTTCTCTGCTTGTGTTCTCTTTCTTAGCCAATCAGTCTCTTGGTCTCTTTCTTCTTTTTTTTCTTATCATTGGCTGACAAGCACTCAAACGTTTAGAGTGCAAACTGTTCCTATATCAGGATTACGAACCAAAGTTCCCACAGGAGTTTTTGCGTGTTCCCAGAATGTTACTTAAATTTACTCGGGACATGCTGGAACAAATGACAAAGACAGTTTGCCCACAAGCTACCAAAATCACAAATGAGAAAGTAATTTACATAATGTCACTCAAAGTTTTGTAAAGTTGCTGCAGGTTTTGATTATTATCATAATCTTGAGAAGGCAGAAAAAAAAGACAGAAAATATGTTTTTGTATTAAGGTATCTGACAGGCATTACTGACGTGAGAACAGATGGTGTTGCTGAAACTGATCGTATGTTAAAAAAAAAAAGACCACACAGGTTGTTGGAATTATTGTGTTAATAAGAACACTTTGTGACATGTTTTTCCTCATGAGAACTTTAAAAATAAAATGTGTTTTTCAGCAGTATTTTCACAACTTAGATGAAAAAAATGAAGGTTATTCAAACTTTTTATGATGTGTCCAGACTTTTGGATTCTGTTCATTTTACCCTGACAGAGTAAAATCAAAATCCTGATGGGTCTGTGTGTTCTGCTTTCTCTGTTTGTCAACTCACAGGAACTTGAATAGCAATGAGGCCACAGGAAGAACCAGAGACAGAGGCGAAAGAGAAACTACAAATACCACAGACCTGTCAAGAGACTGGGAATCTTGCCCGGCATTTAAACATCGAAGCTCTGCTGATTGAATGTTTAAACTCTTTGAAAGAAAAATAGTTAGATATAATTCTTTTTTTTTTTTGTTAATGACCTAGGATGCTGTGCAGACACAATGCACATTAGATGAAAATGTTTGTGACTGAAAAGTTTGTGAATGATGCTATCTTCTCAACATTTTAAGAATTTGACTTTTATTTTGTGCTATCAAGTCTCGGAAGATGGTTGAGGGATCCAGTGGGGTCAGATTCTTGCCTACTTGCCTGAGGCCAAAAACATGACCTGTGACACAAGAGTTCTTTTTCCCGACTGAACTTATTCTCGGGTTAGCTGATTATATATCACCTCCCTGGCAACCGTAAACATTTAAATCTCATTAACAAAATCTATGGCTGTTCCAGAAGTTACTTGAGAAGCACGATTTGAGTAGCATGACATCACTTTTTTTGATCTTCTAAAGAAAACGTTGAAGTTACTCGATAGCTAAAAACACGTATTTACAGACATCGCAAAGTATTAAATGAGCTTTTTGGCCAGTATGCTTCCCTAGCAAACAAAACATACAGAGAACATGACCTTCCTCTGTGAACAATCTAGTCTCATCCTCTACATCAAAAATACGATGTTCATTGAAAAACTTCTGTTGTCACCATCTAAAAATTGACTAGTTTTTGGTCCATTGCCATTTTCTTAGACATTGTACTACTGACAATATGGTCAAGATTAAAAATCCCTGCAAAAATCCCATACAGACAACTTTCTCCACAAGGCAATACACCGTCTTTGCAAAATAAGTCAATACCAGCAACTCAATATCTGCACCAAAGTGTTTGCCTACATGCAAACTGTCACAGAGATCACAAATATGTTCCTTCCTTTCATTTACAACTTTCTTTCTCCAAATTTAAGTATACAGATGAACCAATGCTTTTTATGTTGCTTTTGGGACAAAAAGAATTGATTTGACCTGATTCAACCATCCCTCCAAACCACAAAATCTTTGCCTGATGCCTGAAACAGACTAATTGTCAACAGATGTACAGTAGAGGAGGGACAATACTGAGCCAATGACAATTTTTTTCCATTAAAGGCATCTTTGTGTTCACTTCTCGGCTTCTGAAATAGTGACAGGGACAATTTTAAGTGCTAATTTATACAGCAAATTAATTAAACTGAGGAGTTATTTGGACAAGACGTAAGAAGTTTATGATGGATTTTTGAAACGTTTGCACACTTACCGTGTGAACAAATTGGTTTCTCATTAATTTACAATGTGTAGAAGGCATTAGTACGCTGCAAGTAGATAGAAAGTGCATAACAGAAATAAGGGGATCAAGGTTACATAATGACGATGTGAAATCTCTGTTTCTTTTCTTCTTTGACAAGCTTTGTTACACTTGGAAAAAAATCTTAGTTTCAAACACTTTTTTTTCCTGCTCCTGTTTAAAGCAGCATAAGAATTTCTCCATTTGGATCGACAAAGTGTTAATTAATTTTAGGTTTTACCTACACAAGTCTTTCACTGGTGTCATCTTCGTTATCACTTATCAAACTCAAGCTTGAGGCAGCACCAGATCTTATTCCAGCCAATAGGCGAGAGGTGGGACACACCAGAATAGGTCACCAGTTCGATGTGGGACTTTTACAGTTGTATTCTTTTTATATTTTTTTTGCACACTACAAGGGACTAAGAAGTCTAAACAAAATTAGGGGGGAAAAAACAACAAAAACCCCTCAAAAGCTGCATTTGTTAGCACGATTAATTTTTTGGCAGATTTTCACCATCAGCTGTGTATTAAACTGTATATTTGTGACAGAATTTACAAAATCTTACACACTTGGGATTTTGCCTTGGTCTTGATTACAAAACTAGCCCAGTTTCTTTTATTTCTTTAAAATCTAGCAAAGAATTTTGACCAAAAGTCAAATAATATTAATAAAAGACATAACAATATGTCTTTTATTGACTGTGTAAAATAATTTTTGACAAATAACTTATCAATAAATCTTCTGTAATTACTTTTCATTTGGTTTTAACTTTAATACTTTTAGTTGGACAGCATTTCTATCCTCTGAATAAAACTAGTCTTAAATTTAACACAGTTTGCATTTTTGTGATTAAACTGAGCCAACTGGCCATGCAATTTGTAACAGGCATGTCAATTTTAGGCATGCTGATTTTTCGCCTTGTCCGTTCAAATCAAATTATGTTTAATATATCACTATAAAAAAAAGATGAGTACAGTTGTTTTAGCATTTCAAATAATACTTTACAGATGTGCAGTCAAAGCAGCATTTCTAAAATATTGAATGACTAACATGACACCCTGAAATGATTTTTTCCCAGAAGAATAAGCCTCTTTGTTTGGTGTTGATCCTAAAATTAGTCACAGTTTAAATGAAATTATAAAGTAAAAAAAACACACACACACATACACCATGCACACACACAAAACCCAAACATGGCATTATAAAGGTTGTAAATGTGAACTATGAGCAATGACTGCATTGGTCTGAAATTGCACAAGATAAATTTTGTTTACTTGGTTTAAACCTCAAAAACACATTTTACACAAAGCAAAAAAAAAAAAAAAAATCTTAGCAGTAACAGACAAAAACAGCTCTGAGAATCTGTGGTTGATGACATGTTTGCCTGCAGAAATCTTATTTGAATTTAGGTGTGAAATAGTCTGTTTTGCTGGAGGCAGAACATTGAAATATACAAGAAGAAAAAAACGTTCTCATGTCAACAGATAGTTTGACAATTAACATAAACAAAGTTATTCAAGTGAACATGTAATTACATTATTGTAATCAGGAAAATATTTACAAACAATTACAAGATGCAATCATCAGCCTCGGGCACTATTCTCAAAGATTAATATCTTGTCTTTTTTTTTTTTTAAGTTCAGCAAATGAACAGTTGCTTTTCAAATGTTAGATGGACTTTAATAGTCAAAACAAATATCGAAAAACCTTCAAGTAGAAATAAGCGCAGTAAAATTAGTTTCAATTTAATATATTTTAAAAATATTTTTAAGTAAAATGACTGAAATGTTAATCAACCTAACAGTCTCAGCAAACTTTCAGGTTGTGGATGAAGGGAACAGTCCTGTGTTTGTGTACATCTGGGGTAAATTTAGAAATTGCATCATGAAAGATGCACATAAACAACAGCAGAGCTGATGTTTGTCATTTCAGGTCTGTTTCCACATTCTGAACTTTTATTACTGAGGTGTTAAAAATGCAGGTGAACATACTGTACAATATTATCTGCTGTTGTTGGAAGAACAGCATCATCTAGTGGCTCAACAGAATTATTCTTGAGCATTAAACAACCTACCTCACTCACCCTGGTGGAGTTCTTTTATTTTCCATTTTAAAATATTCCCTCTAATCCCATTTCCTTCGAAAGCATATCAACATCAACTATAAAAATATTCCAATAAAAATATGCACTTTTTTAATTTGCAAATTTTGCCCCCAATGGTTTCAAATTCATTGAATCATACTTACTGCATCAAATCAAATACGGTTTATTGGACTCTGTAATTATCTCATTCTTACACTATTAGAAGTGCACTCCTTACACTGCTGCGGTGTAAGGAGTGCAGCAAACAAATTTCCCCGGTGAGGGATGAATAGAGTAATTCATTTATTTTATTTTATTTATTATTTACCAAATTCTTACCAAATTACACTACTGTGCTCTATGTATTTATCTATTTCTAAACACCTTTAGTCAAATGCATGCAGATGATTCCATCTAATAAACAGGTGGCACCAGTAAAAATTTGTGAGGTGCTTTTACAAACTATAATCCAAAAGGATAGTCATGCTCTTTACAAGATCAACTAATTATAGTGTAACCTGAAGATTTTATGTGGCATGAGAGTGACTGAAAGTTGTGTTACAGTATAATTATCTTTGTGTTTGACTTGAAAACCTAAATTTAAAACAGACCAAGAAGAATGTGACAAAGTCAGGTAAGCTTTGCAATTTTAATGAGGTGAAAATTATCAGTGGGGTCTAAAATCTAAAAATCTTAATGCACACTTTTGCACAATCACATATTAAGTTCTGTTTGACTGCATTGTCCCTTGCAAACTTTTCTACTTCAAAACAATTAGTTTCTATGTCTGCAAACCAATGGGGAATCAAGACAGAAAATTACTGGGTTATGACTGTGCAATTTAAAAAATTTAACTTCCGAAAATGGAAAGCATGATTAAATTTGCCAATTTGTGTTTAATGTTTAAAATTATGAACAGGAATACATTAGTCAAATGTGATTTTCAATCAGAATTGAGCGTGAGTATATTTTAAAGTGATCTTATTTTTGGTATAAGTTTTAAAATCAAAACAGTTCATTGGCTAATGTTGGTGCATTTAATTAATGCCAATGAAAGTGCATTATACCTGTGAAAAAATGTATTGACAAATGATTTGTTCTGCACATTTACAACATGCTGGCATGACTCATTTGTATTTGACGACAACTATCTCCTCTTATTAAAAAAACAGCTTATTTGTGAATGATAGATCTTGTCATTGATTGCATTGAAACTGATTTAGCAGAACGATGAGAATAAAATTAATTAGGAATATAAATATGATGAAAAATATGTATACTGTGTAATGGTGATTTTTTTTGCAATGACAATAAATGCCCACAAGGTGGTAGCATTGTTTCAGTGACTGAAAATAATAATAATTTTTTTTTTTTTCTGTGCATATCCTTTATTTCTGCACTAGCTGCTCTAAATTACTTTTGATTTTACCTAGAAATGTGTACAGATATACAAGTAGTGTTGTAATCACTGTGCAATTGACAGAAATGATCTGGAAAATCAGAGCTTATATATGTTGGGAGACAGTAGAAAAGCTCAACATAGATCTCTTTACAACATCCCTAACTTACTCATTTAAATCACCTAGTTAAAGAAAACTTTTAAAATGTCACAGCAAATATATTTATTGCTGTTGTATGCATGCTTTTTTCTTTGTCTTTTTTTCATACACTAACACCTGCATGCAGATGGTGTTTTAAAAAACCATCTGTAAGTGTAAAGCATAGAAAAAAATGATCGATGTCAGTGGCTACAACACTTCCCTGCCTCCAGATGGCATGGTCGTTAAGTCCTTTGAAGACTCTTGTCTAGAGTCCAATTCTTTCCACAAAGAAGGGAGAGAAAAAATGTACTTCTGAAATCTTGTGTTTCACTTTGCGTATACTTGTGGAAAAAGAAAGAAAGATTCTAGGTGTTCAAGTGTCTCATGGGGCTGGGAATACATATTGCCTGCCCATATTCCCCAACCTATATTTGGCAACGTCTCTCTATGTATGTTTAAATCATCCAGAATTCAGATGGTGAACACCATATGCTACAATCTGTGAAAGACAGCTGAGACTACTGATTGTGTGATAATGTGTGATGTTTGGTATTGCATGAATGGATTCTTATGAAATGTAACTACAAGGAAAGTTTTTACTTCATCCAGTTTAAACTTTTTCCCAGATAACCAACTAGCCAGGTTTTTTGCATTATACTTGAACAAGGTCCCTGGATCAGAAACAGGTCTTTATAGGTCTAACTTGGTGACTGTCTTTAGGCTTTATTGGTCTCTACTTCTTTTTTGTTTCATTTGGTGACGTCTTCTGAATCGTTTATCCCTAATAGGGTCATAGAAAGTTCCAGAGCCTATCTCGACTGAATTCAGGCAAGAGGTGGGGTACACTCTGAACAGGTTGCCAGTCTGTTGCAGGGCTACACACACAACCATCCACTCACTCATTCCCAGGGGCAATTTCATAGCAGCCAATAAACCTTACATGCAAGTTTTTGGAGGGTAGGAAGATACCGGAGTACCCAGGGAAAACCCACGCAAACACTGGGTGAACATGCAAACTCTACACAGAATGGACCATGTTTCAAGCCTCACGTCCTCTCCAGGGCTGGAACCCTGACCTTCTCGCTGCATGGCCACTGTACTAATACCATGCAGCCCTGTCTCTACTTCTTAGCTAGAAAATTTCCACATGTTTCAAAGACATCAGTTTAGCACAGCACGTTTTGATTGATCCTTTTATCCTATTGACTTTTACAAGTGATCCATCACAAAACCTGATTGGGTATTTTTAGGAAGATAAAAAGGTAAGACTTGAATGTAGGAACAGTAACATGGAGATGTAAGAGTTAAACAATGCCTCCAAAAATGTGTCAAAATTATCTGAAGATGGGAGAATATCAGGTTCTTGTTTTGAGATTCATGCACTGGCAGGTGGATGCCAGTCACAGATATATGACTGGCATCTAAATGGTAAGCAGACTTATGATGATGAGAATCTGACACCGATGTCAAATCCATAAATACAAAACTCGAACTGAGCTCCATTCACCAAATGAAACTACTTCCCTCCATTAAACACTATATAGGACAAAATTAATATTTTAATCACCATATGGGACAAACAAAACATCTTGGCATTACCCCTGAGAAGCTTAGAAGTGGCTAGGGTGAAGCAAAGTCCCTGTGTAGCCTTCACGACCTGACCCTGATAGACTTTAGTTACTGACCAGTGCTTCTTTGCAATAACAAGTTGCCTTTTTGAGTAACAGATGCAAACATGTCATAAAAAAATTCACAACTAGCTGTTTTTTCTTTTTTTTTTTTTCCCATTTTGATGGTACTGAGGCCGTTTTTGACAAGGCAAACGTTTCAAGGTATTTCTTTTTCAGACAGCAGCCAAACTCTCCGACAGCACTGTCAGCTCCATGTTGTAACAGAAACCAAGAAGATTGGCAGACGAACAGGTGGGGATGTCATATGTTTACAGAGGAGTTTGCTAAATGTTCTGTCCAATTAACAATCAACTCTCAGACACTCATCTTAGTAAACTGCTGTCTTTCTCTTCTCACTCTTGCTTCTCACTCCATTTGAAAGGCATGTTTTACACTTCCCAAGCTGTCATGAGAAATAAAAACATAAAAAAATAAAAATAGCTTGTGGTCATGAGTGATTGCTGTGTCCGTGGAAACACACAAAAATGATCATGGAAAACAGAAAAAAAAATCTGCAATATGTACTTGCTGCAGTTCTGTATGTAACTTTTTTTCTTGTCTCGTTGTGTGAAGCCAAGATGTTCACATCGCAATCAGATGTCTGCAGACTGATTGTAGAGCAGAACTGACAGTACCAGGTGATGGAGAAAACTAAAGAGCTTCTGAAACATCTTGTTTCGTCTTAAGAACCGCTTATCCTCAACGGGGTCGAGAAGTAAAAGCTCATCCCAGCTGATTTCTTTTGATAGGCAGGATACACACCAAACAGGTCGCTAGCCTGCTGGGGACTACACACAGACACACACGCACTCATTTCTCCTTGTGGCAGTTTGTTTTGGAGGATGTATTTAGAGGAGGGGAGGAAACCGGAGTACCCAGAGAAAACAAAACATATGCGGGGAGAACATGCAAACTCTACACAGAAAGGTCAGTGTTTCAAACATCACCCCTGGAGCTCCCATACCTTCTTGCTGTGAGGTCACTGTGCTAGCTAACCACTGCGCCATGAAGCAGCTGCTTCTGAAACATTTTCTAGACAATCTTCTTCTTTTTTCGACTTTTCCCTACTGGGGTCGCCACAGCAAGTCAGTTTCTTCCATCTAACCCTATCTGCTGCATCTTCTTCGGTCACACCAACTATCTTCATGTCTTTCTTCACTGTATCTATGAACCTCCTCTTTGGTCTTCTTTGGTCTTCCTCTAGGCCTCTTTTTTGGTGATTCTAAACCCATTATCCTGGGTCAGAGGAGCGACGCATGTGTCTCCTCTGCACATGTCTAAAGCCTCTAAGTCTGGCCTTTCTGGCTTTATCTCCAAAACCTCTAACATGTGCTGCTCCCCTAATATACTCATTTCTAATCCCATTCACCCTGGTCACTTCCAGAGACATCCTCAGCATCTTCATCTCTGCTACCTCCATCTCTGTTTCCTGTCTTTTCCTGAGTGTCACCGTCTCTAGACCAAACAGCATGGCTGGTCTCACCACAGTTTTGTACTCTTTACTTTTCATTTTAACTGAAACTCTTCTGTCACACATCACACCTGATACTTTTCTCCACCCATTCCAGCCTGCCAGCACACACTTCTTCACCTCTTTTCCACACTTCCCATTGCTATGGACTGTTGTTCCTAAGTACTTAAAATCTTCCACCTTTTATCTCTTCTCCCTGTAACCTCACTTTTCCATTTGGATCCCTCTCATTCACACACATGTACTCTGTTTTACTGTGACTAATCTTCATTTCTCTTCTTTCTAGTGCAAACCTCCACCTCTCCAGCTTTTCCTCAACCTCTTCCTTCCTCTGACTACAGATCACAATGTCATCTGCAAAGGTAATTAACAGATCTATTCAACAATTTGCTAATTATTTTGTAAGACTCCCCCAAAGATGCATTGCACAATTTGCAGATTGCACAATAGACAGCTTTAAAGTAGTGTCCTTTACATTGGTATTAACTTCATAAAACCACAGGGCTCTTTGGTAATTAACCTCCAACGATGGAATGTTGATTCTATAACAAACATCAGAAAAGAGATACAGAATAAATAAACATGTAACTCATCAAAATAAGAGCAAAAAAAGATATGTAGGTGTGAATAAAGACAAAATAAAGATTGCAGTGATTTCTTTTTTAAGGTTTAGAAAAAGAAAGACCTTATTACTCTGTAAACTTCAACATCAAATTTCAATCGCTTTGGCAAAATCTGATGGGGACCCAAGTGATCACTCTGCAGAACACCGTATTACATTTGTAGCATATTAAAAGTTTTATGATAAAACTTTTTCTCATTTCTTCTCAAATAAAAACAAATCTTGTGTAAATGTTTACAGTACATTTAAAGAGCGTTTGAAGTATATCAGAAGTTTTGCAGAAGGCTCTGCAAAAGGCTCGGCCTAAATGATAATCTGCTCGAGTGGTTTCATTCAAACTACAGTATGTGTACAGAAAACTAATTCAGTTATTTATTCTACATTTATTATGACATAAGGTCGTTTCAGTGAATACCATGTACTTTTTGTTAAGTACAAACAAACAAAAAAAAACTTGGAAAAGAAAGGGGTTTGTGTTCCAAATTCTACTGGATAAAAGTGAAAAATAGGAAGTGTAAATCATTTCAAAGTCATTTTGGTTGGGTTAGTTAGCTTGTGAAAAGCACCATTTGTCTTGCTGTTTTACCAGAATTGGGTTGTGGGGGCATCAGCCTTGGCAGAGAAGCTCAAACTTTCTGCTCTTCTCAACCAAGAGGCCCAGGCCACCCCATCTGGCTCCTTTCCACTCTGAGAAGGAAAAACTCAGTTCTGAGCCCCTCTCAAACGGCAAAGTTCTTCACCCTTTGTCTCAGCAACTGCGCAACCACCCTGTGGGGAAGCTCATTTTGGCCACTTGTATTCATAATCTGGCTGTGAATAGTACCAATAGAATATTAATAGATACTTAAAAATGCCTTCAACATGTTCAGCCTCTCTATTATTTTTTCTGTGTTATTTTCGCCATCACAAATTCTTAATCGCAAATGTATTTTAATCATGAACTGACAAGGCAGCAGATTAGTGAGACTATTTTCAACCTTTTAAAGGAAAATGACTCATCGGTCATTCATCTGTCCTAGTTGGCATTTCTTGTTCCATCAGGCATGAAGGCAAATGAACTTCATTATGCTCTAGACTCAGACTCCCATTCAAAAGGTTGCTACCTGGAGGACATTTGTGTTTCTCACAAAGCAAACAGTTATTCATCATGGTTCAAATATCTCATATAATTTTCCAATATTTAAATTTTCTGTCCAATTTCAACAAAATATGTTGCTTTTCCTTTTTTTTTTTTTTTACACTGATACCCAATGAAGACAAGTGAAAGGAGGTGGGAAAAATTATTTGAGTTTTTGGAAACAAGTTGTCTAAGTGAAACAGCTTTTCTTTATTTTTTTCAAAGTTCACATTCACTTTGAGCTCGATGTATGTCTGGCTGTCTGATGGCAACTAGAAAACTCTTGTAGCCTATAGCTTATTCATGCACTCTAACACAGCAGAGAGCTGTACAAGAATAACGGATCAGACTCTCCTTGAGTCAGGTATAATGTAGTCTTACAGGCTAAGAGCTGGAGCTTTGAAGAGAGCACTTTCTCTGCTCTGCCATGTGCCCATTCCTCGCACCTTCTCAAGAAGCAATGAATTTTCTGTCTGAAGCCAGGGTGCCTCACTCTATGCCGTTCTGCCTGCCAGATCGCATAGGGAAACAGTTTATAGGGGATCATTATATTTTTTAAAATGACAAAGATCCTTCTCTGGGATTTTGTAAAGATCTTACCTCAGGATTTTTTTTTTTTCACAATATGTGTTTCCTCAATCCCATAACTAAATCTACGTTCAAGTTTGGATCATGGTTTTTACAACAAATGCCTACAAAACTTAGAAACTATATTGCTACTAAATTGTCTTGCTTTACTTCTTCCTCTTTGCTAGCTTTAATTTGTTGGTGTTTTTACTAATCAATTCTATTGCAATGGAAAATAGTCCACTCATGCATTGAGATCGCTTCAAATTCTTCTAGGAGCTTTCATAATTCTTTTGTTTTTTCATTTGGTCTTTCAGCCACTCAGATGCAGAAAATTTCTACGTGATGTTAAAAACAAACATATCGGACAAACAGGAGGGAAAAAGTTACAGTAGATGGTGGTTGAATTAACTTAAAAAACAAGAAAAAAACTAAAAGCATCCTAAATTCCTAGTGAAAAATTATTGATAATGCACCGAGTTGAATTCTAAATATAATTTTTTTAAATGTTGTCAAGTGACTGAAACACAATGATGAACAGTCAGTTAAAGAGGCTCAGACAGCTCTGCTTGAGAACATCTCGGTACAGGAGGTCTTTCTTCCTCTACATGGTCAGCCTCTACAACGACTCACTCAGCGGATAGAAAATTGTTGCTTTGACACACAAATTTCCCATGTGTGAGATCATTAAAGTATTTTCTGATTCTGATTTTGATTTTCCATCCAGCCAATTTTGGTATCGATCATAAATTGTTTTGTCTCTTGTAGATGATGTCTTGTTGATATTTCTAAAATCAATTTTTTGAATCTATAAAACTGCTTGTGCACACACATATTTCACATGAACTCACAAGGCCACCAACTTTTTTTATTGTAAACTGAGCAGGAAAAAGATATTTTTTTGTTGCAATTATATAAAAATTAAGTAACACAAGGACTGTAAGTGTACTTGACTTTCAGAACCACTTTAGATCTTGGCCAATAGTTATGTTTCCATTTCCTTGAAATGTTGCCATAATTCATGAGGTTTATCAAAAGCTCAAATTTATCTTTCGTTTTCTTTTTAAATCACACAAGGGCATATTATTTTGATAAAATCAAATTGATTATGTTTCACAAATCACACAAGTTTGAGTCAAATATGCAAACAAAAAGACTCATCAGGGCCACATTTCTTACACTTGTCTTTTATATCGAGTTAATGACATTTGTGGACATCATTTTAATTTGTGAGTTTATGCATTTTGAAATGTCAGTGGCTGAAGGTTTTTATGGTGGGTTAAAGTTCTGAGCACATAGTTTTTCTTCTGTCTAGAAATGCAAAAGGGAAAGTGATTCTCTCTGATAATTTAGCCTTTTATTCCCCTTTATGATATTAACAAATATTTGCAAAGGAGTTAAGAGAATCACACCAACACATAATTACATTCTAAAGTCACTTTGTCCGCAAGTACTCCAGGGAGTAATTTAAAAACACAATTAACTGAAACTAACAATGAACAATACTAATTATCTGGAATTAAGGATGAAGTGGTGTTGCATGAATATTTTGGAGTTCATTTTTATACTGATTAATGAACTGTTTGGATTTTTCCCTCTTTTTAAAATTGTGAGCAAGAAATTCAGTGTGATTGTATGTTTTAATATAAACCATATAAATCAGGTCAGACATGCATATTGCACAATTTCAAATAAAATTTACCTTCATTATGATGTGCCTGTACAATTTACTGTTGCAATAACTGCTTAAACTGTGATAAATTACAGGGCTGCTCTCTTACTAAAATTCCTAATCTATTTGATCACAGCAACTAAAACTGTTCTGATTTTGTGTGCAAAGAAAAGCAAAATGTCTCTTGTGTCTCACCACATCTAACTGCTTGGATGATTCCTGCAATGTGATGAAACCATGGAAGACAGCAGCAACTGAGCGTCCCAGCTTCTTCTCTGTCTTTGGAATTTTCTGCAGCTGTTTTGAAATTACCCTCACTAAATCTTTTAAAGGGAATTAAGTCACTCGAACACTTTTTTGTCAGTGAGGTTATTTCCCACTATAAATCTCTTCTTTCTTTTGGTTTCACAGATTTGAAAAGATTTATGTATTCACCCAAGCTCTAGTAGCATTTTCCAAACACAAGCTTGTTTGTGCGGAGGTCATTTTCTCAGTGTTCCACCATGATTCTCATTTGACTGACACGTAGAAGTTTGTTGAGTGGAAAGAAGATGATGAAATTATCTTCAACAAAGCTCATGTGTCCCTCTCTAACCACATCTTCCAGATCCAGAAGCAATCCCTATCTAACTGTGAGACTTAGTCCCTCCAGCAGGTCTCCTTCTTGTGGGACGTGTCTAATTCACCTCACCTGTAAAGTGCCATCTCAACCAAATGCCCAAATGAACCTTCTGTCTCCTCTCAACGTCTAGGCTGCTCACCCATTTTTAATCAGAGCCTGGTCTCTTTGCAAAAAACTGCTTTTGGCTGCTTTTGTTCACAATTTTGATCTTCTAGTTGAGACCATATGTGAGGTTCAGACAGCAGATCGTCTGGTAAATCGAGAGATTTGCGTTTTGGCTCCATTCTTTCTCTCAATGCACTGATGCAGAATTAAAATGATTTCAAGTCTTTGTAGGAAACAGACCCTATTTTTTCAGTGTCAATAACATTAGCTTTTTAAAAAAAAAATTAAACCAGTTTTCAGCACCTTTCTAAGATTCTAGCTTAAATTGGATTTAAAACCTTAACTGTTCAATAACCTCAAAAAAAAAAAAAAAAATCAAACCAGCCCAATGTCTCCCACATCCAACTATGCAATGTGATATACTAACTTTGTACAGCTGGTCTATAGTGTGACACAAAAAAGTGCATATAATATATATCGTAGAATGACAGTTTTACACACAATGACCGCATTATGTTATTGTGTTAAAATATTTTGACATGGCTTTCTGCAGCTGTGGTTATGATCAACAGTTAAACAAGTTGATAAAACATATCACCACACCCTTAAGTACTTGGAACTTATTTCCTAAAAGTAATTGCAGCTGTAGGTTTTGCTAAGAAAACATTCCGCCTTTATGCCAAATACTCATGGGATCGAAACATGACAGCTGTAACAGCTGCAGTGTTGCTGAAAAAAATACAATATTCATTAAACACATACCTGCATAATTCAAAACAGTCTTTACAAACAGGTGCAGGCTGGCTTCGAATACTAGACTACATTTCACTGGGAAGAAATCAGTTGGAATGATATAAATCTGTTGGGGTACAAAATTGGAGCAAATTAGATTTGTCTTACAAACTCAACTGTTTTATCTTGGTGGTGTAATGTCATGTGGAATAGGGATCCACCCATTAGAGCCTTGATGACGGTGGTGGATACCAAACGTACAACAATGGAGATATTTTGATTCAGACTACTTTGGTTTGAGAAAGATATGGGAAGCATGTTGGGCTTGAAGCAGGATTAGAGACCAAAAGACAGTTTTAAAACAGGAAAGTTTGGCTCAAAAAGTACCAGACACCAGATCATAAGGGCAACGATGTGGTGATAAAACTTAAAAATGAGGTGAGCTTGACTGTGTGGGAAAATGACAAAAAATATAGAGGAAAGCAGAATGAAAAGGTCATCCTCTGATAATGACTACAGGTGTAAGAAAAAAGCTCTTTCTTACTGAACAATTTAATAACAAGCTTTATCAAGATGATTTTTTTATCTGGTAGAAAATTGGCAAACAACTAAAACTGAAACTTTCAAAATTCGACAAGTTTCTTGTTTCAAATCAACACAACATTTCAAACTTGTATTCTTACTAAAGACAACTTATTTGATGACAGTTTATGTGAAACAAGACTTAATTATAATGATATAGAACAGCTACATGCCCACATATTTCTTCAAAAGAAAATTCAATTTACTCTATGTACTCTGACATTTGTCCTTGCCATTCTTGTAAAAAGGACCCAACGGTTTGTTGACTGAATCTTATTATGAAAAAGAAGAAATGAAAGGTGAAAATTATGTGTATATCTTGATGAATAGATCAATTACATTTTGTTAGCCAACATTCACAACATTTTTTGTTTTGTTCCAGTAGAAGAAAGAGACACTGTTATATAATAGAAGACAGAAAAATAAAAACCATTATGAAATAGTGATGCAACCAATAGCTCTTTCAGAGTGCAATGAAATATTTAAAAGATTGTAAAGATTAAAGGGAGAATAGAGTGGAAGCAAAAGAGGGGTGGGAAGGGTCAGCCATATAAATGTAGTAAAAACACTATCGACAAATCAGTGATTTTTCTTTGGTGCAAACACAGCAGTTCACATCTTTTGAGACCGGATACACTCAATGTTTACTAGTCAGAAAATCATCAGCAAAGGTGTTTCACATTGAAATTCGGACAAAAACCAAAAGCCTCCATCCAAAGCAAGAATAAAAAGCAAAACTGAAGCAAAACTTTATTTTTTCCAAACATCGGTTCCAATTTAATATTTTGGTCATTCTTTAGCATATTACAATGTGCATTTATTGTTAAACTTGAGAAGATTGTGCCATGTTCTGCAACTGAGAACAATTTGTCTGATATTTAAAAAAACATAGGGTTGGGTGCATGTGTGGGTAAATTCTGGTGATGGTAAAAAGACAATTTGAAAAGACACTTCAACATATGCCACTAAAGTGCAGATGAGAGGAAAAAGCATCAGTGAAATAAAAACACTTGTAACTTTTTTTTCACAGGGTGATAAAGCGACCAAAAAAAAATTTGGATCAATTCATATATTGTTTCCATAGTGTCTGTCACCTTCTTAACCATGTATTCCTTACTGGGTTGTGGGGATGATGGAGCCCATCCCGGCTGATTCAAAGTGAGGGGCAGGATACACCCCGAACACACATACAACCATACACACTCATTCTTAGGGGCAATCATGTAGTAGCCAATCGACCTAGCATGCATGTTTTTGGAGTCTCCACCTGGGACTCGAAACCACGACCTTCTTGCTTTGAGGCCATTGTGCTACCCACTGTGTCACCGTTCTGCCTGGCACCGTGTCTGATTTAAATTTATTCATAAACCATGGCAAATTAATGTCGCCTCTGTCTGGAATTGGAATAGACAACATTGAAATGTTTATTACAAGATTGCAGGAGGTGCATTAAAACCAAACAGCACCAGATATTTAAGGTGTGTTTGAACCAGCTGCTATCAGGTGAACCTGACTGCTGTTAATGCCAAACTACATTTGATGTCCCATAAAAGACAACAATTAAAAAATTTTCCTTTTTAATTGAACCCATCCGATTCAAAAAGGCCAAAAGAAAATAACTGACTGCAAAAGACTCTGTTTAGAAGTTTGATTGAGTTTTTAACTGAGAGGTTCAAGGGAAAAAAGTGTACTAGTGATAATTGCTGCAAAAGCATTTGAAGTTCAGATAAATAATTAGGACATGCTGTTAATTTAAGCCATGTTTGAAACCAAACTATTTTATTTTTGACAACGTGACCACTTTGTCAAAAGCCCAAATCAAAAAAATAAATAAATAAAAATAATAAAATAAAAATAATAAAAAAAAAACCAAAGCTCTTCTTATGTGCAAGTTACTATTTAATGATTCATCATAAGTTGTGTGAAAAAAGATTAACCTGGATTTAAAGAACCTTTAGGTTGCGAGTTGGGTTGAATTTACTCAAACTGTTGTACAAGCAAGAGACAAATGAGTACCAAGCCAGTGGAAAAAATTGAAAACTTACACAAAAAAACTTATTGCAGTTCAACCACTCAAACAGAAACTTGAACCAGCGACCTAGTTTTTCTGCTGCCCTTTGTTTTTTTTTTTTAGACAACCTTTATATTATTGAGAGATTTGTCAGATTTTTTGATTGTTATGGTCTGACTTGCAAAGAAATCCAAGCTACTTTAGTAATGCCAGAGGATTTACTTCTTTTATTCTCTTGGATTTAAAAATAGTAATGCAGACTACAAGTTGTGACATTGTTTTTGCTTTCAAAAGCAGTGGCCTTGTAATCCGTTATACAACATTGTTTGTTCATTTTCAGTGCCACTTAATTTATTTAGCATAGGATGAGTTTAGCCCCGGAACTGGTCTGGTAAATGATACAAAAAAAAAAAAAAGAGAGATTATTATTTGGAATAGATTAACAATTGACAATAAAACCTGAAAAATTTAAAACTACTTCCCAAGAGTAACAGAAAACAAAATTAGACACTCAATCTAACTCTATCAGAGATCGTTACTGGGATATCTGGGATGCTTTTTATGTGCAGCCATAAAATTTGATTCAACTACATACTAAATTAAAATCCTTGCAGTTTTTCAAGAGTAATATTTCAAACATGCAGTTAAAAATCTGACACCCAGATCCACCTGAAAACATTTCTGGCCTAAACAAATAAAAGCACTAGATACTGAAAAGCTTTCACTACCCTCTGTGTTTGAAAGTATTCACAGGAGCATTCAAAGTGAAATACTGCAACGGAGCTAATATTTACAGACGAAAAAACCACAGGAAGATTTGATTTGAACAAGAAAAAGTTTCAGATACTGTATATCTCAGACGGTGACTCCAGGAGAACAGGAGTTGGATGATGATTAACACGTACCGTTGTCTTTTGCTACATCTCGGGCTAGGTTGCGCTTCAGCATCTGTAGCAGGGATGTCCAGACTTGTCTCGCTCAGCCACATACTCGTCCTCGTGTCAGATGATACATGGGCATTCCCTGGTCAGAGGGGAGATAAAAACATACATAAACACATAAATATATGCTGCAGTTTGTATCATGCAGTTTGTCTTCGACCCATCGGGAGCATACATGGGTTAGGTGTCTTGGTCAGAGAGACCTCAGCATGAGTTCAGTGGGCAGAAATGGAACTGCCAATCCTATGTCGATAGGATGGACACTCTACACAAAGTGATTTTTGATAGATTGGCAACCATAGGAGATTGGATATTTGGATAGATACTGTAGATAGATAACACATCGGGTCCTGTATCTTAAGACGTAAGACTTGGCACTTCAAATAGAGTGCTGGAAAGATGATAATGACTGTTGATTTTATCCAGAGGTGTCAAGTAACGAAGTAAGACTACTTCGTTACCTTACTCAAGTAGAAAATCTCGTTATCTTTACTTTAACGAAGTAATTATTTTTTTGTCTACTTTTTACTTTTACTCGCTACTTTTTTATGCAATTATCTGTACTTTTACTTCGTTCATTTTATAAAAAGTAGTCGCTACTTTCGCCATTTTGTCACCGTTAAAATGCCGCGACTGTTTGTTGGAGTTTTTTTTTTTTATGAACCCTGAATGCATCAAACAAAGGAACAGATGAATGATTGGCTGAAAGGTCCAGTCAATCATTACTTTGGGGCGAGTAGCCCCGCCCACAAACTTTTAAAGAGCAGGGACGTCAATTTCCGTGTTTGAGACTCGGGCTCGGAAATCAAAGTGTTTCTGATGCTGCAACACTGAACTTTGATTGAATTATCAATTTTTTTAAAAAAACAACAGCAAAGAAATGTTTTTTTTTATTATTATTTTCAGTCTGCGGTTATTGTAAACGTCTTTGCTGAAAATGTTGTAGATGGTATTTTTATAAAAATAACTTTGATCTGTGACGCACTATTTTATCTTTAGAAACAAAGCTAATTGAACTGATTAATCCATAAATAGTAGTGGATGAAGTATTTGTGCTTAAAAGCATCCAAAATGTTATTGATTAGTTTATAAAGACTGACTAAGGAGATTAAAACTACACATCGCTTAGATTTTGTATCATGAAGATGTTTGGGTTAACATAAAAAAAACCTTATATGTATGTACACATATATATGTAGATAAGTATCTGTGTAAATTTATATATACCGTCTCCTAGGTCCCGCCCCTACTGGTTTTTTAAAATCTTGTTTCCCTGGTTATTTTTTCATTTTTACAGTTCTTAAAATTTTAGAAAAAGAATCCAAGGATTTTGCCTCCTGTGTGTTTCCTTCACTACCACTGCCTTACGAGTGCATGTAAAGGGTGTTATTTTGTCAATGGGCGTGGTTTTACTGGGTGTACGATATTTTTTGTAAAATACGATAATTTTACGTCATTAGTACGATAATCCAGCACCTCCCACCTGACAACGCTGGTTCCAGGTGTCACGCAGGCTTTATGTGGCACTCCCAACCTTATCAACTTGATAAAGACTATTCAGTATTGCCTCAAAGAACTTTGAAAACTAGCTGCCTTCAAGGCTTGAAAAAGCCTTTTGGTCATTTTTTTTTCATTTATTTATTTATTTTTTTACATTGAGTGTGTTTGTGTCTGCTGAAGTTGGTTAAATTAGGTGATGCAGAGTGAAGCTTGGTAGCTGAAGGGACGTTACATAATGCCCTGCTTATGTTAATACATTTGATTGTGTTAATTAATCGATTTCCAATAAAGATTATTAAGAAATAAATGTTTCTGATTCATAAAGTTTAACACCAAAACGCTTTCATTTATTATCATATTTTCTGCTCCTTAAAGCATGTGATAATGGTTAAAAATATGTTCATACGCTTTTGTTAACAATATTCCTTTTTTTCTGAAAATTACTTTTACTTTTTTTACTTGAAGTAGTTTTAAAATAGGTTACTTTTTACTTTTACTTAAGTAGAAAACTTGAGTTGATACTTCTACTTTTACTAAAGTAGTTTTTTAACTCGGTATTTATACTTCTACTTGAGTAGAAAATGTTGGTACTTTTGACACCTCTGATTTTATCAATATGCTTAACCAACTTTCACCCTCTGATCGAGGGCAACATAATGTACTGTAATGGACATTTTTACTATTCAAAGCAAGCATCAAGATGTAATTCTTTAAAATATCTAATTTATTAACTTAACCTTTGCAAAAGTACATTTTGAACATGCTTGGTTTGCAGTCAAATTAGATTTTGAAACAAATTAGGAAAGTAAATTGCCATGGTGTGCAAGAGATTGCACCAAAAATGCATTTGTTTTTGTGAGTTTGGCCTCAGTTTTCTTCACGTCTGAGCAGTGTGTTCTGCAAAACTAGAAATGTGAGATTATTCTTGGGAAAACCTGCACACAAAGAACATAAAACTCCATAAAAGAAAAATACCTGAACTCAACTGTTTCATTAATAAAAGTACATTAACAAACATTTCCCTCTAGATTTAGTTGGTTTAGAACCCTCACATTACTGATGTTGTTATTTCTTGTGTTCCATAGACGAGAGATTATTCTAATTAAAATAAAATACATAATGCAAAAAATAATAATTAAGAAATTAAAATGAAGACATCTGTATTATTAAATGCACTGACTTTTACTGAGCCGAAGGTCCTAGAAAAAAGCTACAAAAATAGACGACACATTCGTTGCTGTTGTAAAACCTTCACATTGAACAAATTCTATCCAATGTTTTAAAATGAATTCTATTTACTTTGGATATTCACAATAGATTATGTATAGCTTGAATAAATACACTTTACTATCTTCAGAAAAAATCTTTTTATATAAGAAGCTATTTGTAGCTGACGTTTCGAGTTTTATCTATCTAGTTTTTCCTATTTCGATTTAAAAACAAAACAAACAAACAAAAAAAACTGCTTATTTATATTTTTTGCAATTTCATTTTGCAGCCAAAACTTGTTGAATGTTTGATGTTTTCTACATTAAATTCAGCAACAGAGAAGCTATAAATGGTAAAAACTGTATAGCAATTAGTTCACATAATTTCCGGTCCTCTCAGTTTGGACAGTTGTGATGGAGATGGATGTGACATTGAGCAAGTCTGATATTGAGGTGGGCGTAAAGAACCCATCAGCACTGGTTTTGATCAAAACTGGATTTGAATAGGATGGAGGAGGATTGTATTGATCTGCTGCACGAAAAAAACGGCTGATGGCAGCAAGAAACTCCGAGAGGGAAGAAAAAAAAATAGTAAAAGCTTTGAGACTGTCTCTGGTATTGGAGTTTTTTTTTTCGGCCCAATTTCCTCAGTTTTTCACAGACATTTCTTCACTTAAGGGGTTTATTTCAGTGTGTAACCTGAATAATGTTACACATAATTCTTCATGAAGCTTCTATGGCCAGATAGCATCTATTATGTCCCTCTGCAATTAAAGTTGACATAGAGAGCATACCTTCGTGGTGAAGGTGTTCAATCCAGTCTGAAACTGTAAGGAACATAGATCACTTCAGCTTAATAATTCATCCAATGAATAATGGAATATGCATAAAATCTTAATAAAGAAGATAGTCGTGAGCTTTTACTTCAGTCTTTTCTGTATTTCAGAAGACAGTGTGACATCTTGAACTGTCATTTAAATTGTTTCTAGATGCTTTGTGACAATAGATAAACCAAAATGCCATTCAAAGTGACACAGAAACATACTTAAAAATCCCCACACAGCATATGGCTCTGAACATTTCTAATCCCTTGTTACATCTGCTTTGACAATAAAGACTGTCTCACATGATATGTAAATGTATTACATTGAGGACAATTCATTTTGAGAGATTATTAAGATGTTTCACGCCCGATTGGATTGGTTCATTGCACAAGTAAGCAGCAGAAAATCAGCCATATTTTAATGTGGTTTCCAGGGAGCAAAAAGCCAAATGATGATGGGCATATTTTTAATAACATTACAAATACAGTCAAGAAATAAAAAGAAAGAAAAGAAGACATTGAACCATGACTTATTATTTTTTCATTCTACCAATTTAAGAATGAGTTATTTGTTTCAATAAAATCTTATCTTAAAATGTAAGCGACAATTAAAAATACAAAAAGAAATTCAATAGTAAAAATGATTTCAATTTAAAAAAAAACAACAAAAAAAAAAACAAGAATATTTCAAATGTTTGGTTTGTGTTAGCTTTAAGTTTGAAACAAAATACATTGGTTTTAAAATAAATAATAATAAAAAAAAATACTACAAAAGTAGCAAGAAAAAAAACCCCATAGCCTAGACGGATGGTATAAAAATTACACAATTAAATTTCCAATTTTCAAACATGAAAGCACAATAAAAGGATGTACATGACTGAAAATAAAATATCTTCCATGTGCTGTTTAGGGAAGCAGGTCACATTCAATCGCAATTCAACCTGGCAGCAAAAATGCTGATATTTCCACACTATGTATTGTGTAAGTGGCCCCAAAGGGACCTGGGGAGATGGCTGGTATATGTGTCTCTATGTGTTCACCTATTTATACCTACAAGACGTTGACAGTGTGAAGCTGCAGTATACTATTAGCCTTCAGCAACAATTATATCAAGTTTATTGGAAGTGTGAAAAGCTATGATAGAAAAAGCACAACGCCAGACCGTCTGTTACATATGGATTAATCATCACTGTGAGAAGCCTCCTGGTCAAAGGTGATAGATCAGGTGCTAACCTGCTTTAGTGTGACCAGGGATGGAAACGGCAATGTTTATGTTTTTGTAGTGGCAATGCTGCCTAAGACTCACGATACTATTTTCAGTGTTGATAATATACGGTAAGTACTATTTTCTTCATGTCAATAACTGTGTTTTTCTGTTGATCCATGTTTGTAACAAGAATAAGGTGGGATGCATGTATAATGGTTGGACCAAACAGCATGTAGAAAGATACTACTACAGGGAGTAGCAGTCTCCCTGATGGATGGCCTACCTGCTGTACAACATACACTTCCATGTAGCAACACCAGCCCAGCTGTTTCTAACCTGTTCCAGAGGGTTTCTTCGCACTAAAACACCATCTCCGCATCAAAAACGAGGATACAATGCAGAACAATTGTAGAGATATTAATCTCAGCTTGTGTAGATCTTAATCATAATCCAGAACTTAGTCTGAATCATCAAAAGGAAATATTTTTTTATTATTATTTTAATTGAAATATGCACATCTTAAAAAAAAGGAACTACCTCTATGACTAAAATATTTCAGGGTAATGTCTTTTTGTAAGTTTCTTTGTCTGCATCACTTTACCTTGCATGTTAGCTCATATGAAAAGATGGATACTCTTTGGCCAAGGCATTATTTAGATGTGGGAACGCCATTAGGAAACCTCCACATTGTACATGTTGTAAATGAGTCGCTGAAAATGGGACCACCAGACCATGTGATGGAAATCATGTAGTGAAACAGACATCAATTATTCGCCAAACAACAAGACCTAATATTTTTCTTTATAATTATAGTTAGACATGTTACAAATGACTCCTGATAACAAATAAAGCTATTACATCCAATAATATTTGAAGCTAAATGGCTCCAAGTGTTTTTTTTTTCATCCTCATCCTTAAGAGTAGGGATAACTCACATTTTGTTACAATATGGCACTTGCAATTCAGGTTAGACTACCTTCATGTTGTCATTACCATTTCTATTTTGCAAAGTCAACAAATTACAACCATTAATGTTAATAATAATTTTGTGTCACAACAAAAAAGAAACGTTTTGGACTGAATGTCGACACAAAGTCCAAACCGAGATTTATGGCGGTATGCGGATTGGACAATCTCAGAATGTTATATTGTTCATTTATTGAATTAATATGTCTACACACTATGAAATTGTTACACAAAAGTACTGAAACTTTCTAGACTAATGATAGAGATTAAGCTTTTTGAAACACAAGTCATCCATAACTTGCCTAATAATACTTATAAGTTTTCTCTAATGTAAAACCAATTTTTCAGAGTAATAAAAATGGTTTTCAGAATAATTTAATTCTAAAAACCTCCCCCCGCGTGACAAAAAAACAAGCCGTTGAAACATTGATGTCATGCAAACTACATCAATGAGGCTTTTACATTGCAGGAATCATTTCACACATTCGCTCAGCTGCCTTCCACTCCTACCCCGCTCATATTGCTCCTCTAAAAGTGAGGTGGAGGATGGTTGGTTCCGTCAGGAGCTGTGTCAAATTTTGTAGGTGGAATCTGTGCTGTCCCAAAACTGGTGGGAAGATGAGCAATAGGCAGGCTTTCGAATCTCCTGGTCTGTGATAAACTCCATAAATCAGTAAGATTTTCTTCCTATTAAATAATGGATGTTCCAAAAACTCAATGAGATGAGGTGTATAAGAAAAAGTTGATTGTGCAACTTTTTTTTTTTTTTTTTTTGTTATTCCAACTTTGTTTTGAAATGTCTTTAAAAGTTTTATTTTTTTTAACTATTCAGAAAAATACTGTTTAAAGATACCTAACGATTCAATTTAATTATGTTTGAATAGACCAATATCACAAAGCAAATGTCTCAATGGCTCAGTACTCTTTTGTTTCAACCCTTCTTTTCAAATAGACCTCACATCTTTTTCTCCCACAAACTCATTAATAGTTTTGTTTCATCTTCTGAACCGCTTATCCCTATGAGGACTGCAGGAGGTGGTGGAGCCTATCTCGACTGATTTCAGGCAAGAGGCGGGGTACGAACAGGTCACCAGTCTTTTGTGGGCCACACACATACACAACTATCCACACACTCATTTCTAAGGGCAATTTTATAGTAGCCAATCAACCTCAAATGCGTGTTTTGGGGGTTTGCGACGAAACTGGAGTACCCGGGGAAAGCCCATGTATACACTGGAAGGACATGCAAAGATTAAATTAGAACATTTTTCACTTAATTTGTATTCATTATATTCATATGTTGAAAAAGCCACATTACTTTAAATTACTTCAGGAAATGCTGGAATTTTTTATGCAAACAAAGTGACAACCAACATGGCTAGGCTAGTTTGCTAACGTGTCAGTGAAAGATAGCTTGCAATTTAATGTGGAATAACAAGATGGTGTAATATATTTTTCTGCATAGAGAACACGAAGACAACGTGTGATTTAAATGTGGTTGAGTTAAACGCACAGTAATAAGTCTTGTCTTTGTGTTTGGCTTTTTTTTTGCTGGAGAAGTGTTGAGCCACATGGTGTGGGGGAGGAACGATCTGCTCAGTCTGTCATTGGAGCAGGACAAGTGAGACTAGTCTGTCACTGCCTGGAGATGGTGCTGTACAAAGGATGATGTGGATTATCTATGATGGACAGGAACCTGTTTGTCACTCTACCACAGTCATCAGGTTGGTCTTCTCTGTGTCGATGACAGCACTAGTCTTTCACCTGGTATGGTTAGCCAGTCGGTGACTTGAGGCCACAACTTAGCACAACACTACGAGATGAAAACATCTTAGACTAGGAGAAGATTTGTTACACCTTCTGAGAAAGTACAGATGGCATGTGTGTATGCCGTTAAATACAGTTTGTCTCCAATTCTTCCTGCTTTTATTGTCCAGTGCATTTTTTCTGTTTGTATGATTTTTGTTCTTGGTTGCTGTTTATTATCAAATTTAAAATCTGGTAACTTGCTTTGAGAATACGCTTCCAAAAGCTACAGTAATTATCAGCAGATTATCTTGAAACTTCTTGAGAAATTGAAATAGCTACACTTAAACATGTCAATTATGCATGATGAGCTTCTGGTCTCATTAAAATCATCTTAAGATTAAAAAAAAAAAAAAAATGGACTCCAGAACCTTATTCAGACTATAATACCGTAATTTTGTTTAGAGTTTCTTCAACGTGCCAAGAATTCTTTCTAACTTCACCTCTGACATTTTCTTAAATTTTACCCCAACAAGGCAACATCACCCAAACACTGGACCTTAATAAGCTGCCCTTCTGCCCTGTTCTTGATGGCACAAAGAGATTGATTATGCGCATTCTCAGACTGTCGTTGCCCTGCAGCATGAATAACTGAATTTTATGAATCTGTGTTTTGAAAATAAAGTGAAAACTTTGCAATGCACTGGGCACTTTGGATCTATAATGTTTGATTCACCAAAAAACCCCAACAAAAGCTAAGAGGACTTGGAGAATGGAGGAAAAGGAAAAAAAGATAGTAGGAGAAAAAGATTTGACAATAAAAAAAAAAAAAAAGTTTTTTTCTCGGCTTAAATAAACTTAACAAAGATGAGCAGGCACGTTGAGGAGCAGATTTTATTAGCAAAATGGGAATGAGTAAAAATCTGCTTGAGTTTGTGTTTCAGTAAAGTGAGCCTCAACCTTAGACTTTCTTTAAGAAAAAAATACATTTGTTTACAGAATATCAGTATTCCCAGGGTGACTGTTTCATGCTCTGAAAGCACATTATATCCTCATTAATTTGCTTTGTTTTATTTCTATTTCATAATTATGTGGGCAGTGTTGAGTCACCAGTTGATTGCAATTACCACTCATTACTCTATTTTAAGATCAAACATTGGTAGTTAGTAGCTAATTGATATTTATATTCTCTACCTTTTTTTTTTTCTTTTGTGTTTGTACATATGAAGGCATGTTTCACTGCAATCTTTTTGTGTGGGTATACTTACTTAAAAATTATTTCTTTGTGCATTTATGGATATGAAATAAAATAAACAAAATTGTGGGGGTTTGCCACTTAAAAGCATTTTGAACATTCCACTGATTCTAGCAATGATATCCTCACAAAAACATACACTTTTAAATTTAGTATTTTATTGCACAGATATAAAAATGCTACATTAGTAAAGGATTATTATGAATAGTGGGAGCTTATATATATCCCACTTTGTGAAATGTACGTATGTTCAAATCATATTGAAAGATTTTCTTCTGAAGTTAAAGATATTTATTTGTAACTATGTCGTTAAACTTATCTCAAACAATTTGTTTTAAATGTCTCTTACCCGGCACTCCAATTTACATGTTATGGTAGAAAAAAAAAACACATTTAAAAACTACGGATAGTTTGTTAGAAATAGTTGTAGGGACTAAACTCTATCAAGTTTAGTTTCACCTTTTTCGATAGCTCAGACTGTTTGGGTTTCACCCAGTTATGTAATGTTTGACATTTAGAAATGTTGATCGGTTTTGAAAGAGAAAACCAATCAGAATTTGTGTCAGACAGAATTTCACATTTTGAAGTCTAAACTATTTGATTGCATCTATTTAATTACTGCACGATTCTTTTTACTTTCCTGATACAGCTTAGTTTGGGAAGTTATGATTTTTTTTTTTTTTTTTTTCATTTTGGCTCACTTAGGTTTTCATCTACCCTTGAACAAAAAGAAATGTGCATCCTCTGGCTGAGGAATGTTGAGGCTGGTTTCTGTTGGGGGGGGCGGGGGGGGGGGAGGAGCATCTAAACTTTTCCAAGAAGAAAAAAAGAAACAGTCCACAAAAGCTGAAGCAGTATTGAAGAGAACCTTTAACCTGTAATTGCTCAAAGAAGACTGCGGTGGATTGTAAGACCACAATGTACAATTTTTTGTTCTTTCATTCAGAGTCTTTGTAACACAAAAACATACAGATAGATCATTCACGGTCAGAATCCCTCATGGCTCGGGTTTTGTGTCATTATTCCACATTCTAGATGCTCATGTCCTCAAGAATTGTATTCTTGAGGATTTTCTTCAAGTACGTCACTGGATTTATTTTGAAATCTATCATTTTTTTCTTCTAAAAACTACTCATTGAGGCTTTGCATAGACAATACAACATGTCAACATTGACATATTTTTAATAATTAGATCCCCTGAGTCACATTTTGCTCTTGTCCTACAAAATATAATCATAGGAGTCTTTGAAGAGAAGATAGCAAAGAAATTGAACTGATTAATTTAAGTTACTTTAATCTCTTATATTTTATTAGATGGCCTGAAAAATAAAACATGATCTTGGATATCAGCAGTTTGTTTTGTGTGCTAAAGTGCTCTCTTAAAAATGAAGAATGAGGGATCCCTTATTTGTCCAACAGAGGAAAAATTTTAACTTTGCAAAGTGTGCAAATCAAACAATATTATTTTATTCATTTGCAGTATCTTGAACAATAATAATAATTTAAAAAAAACACAATTTATATTTCAACTGTTTTTTATTAAATATATTTGTGTGTTTAGGCAAAAATACAATCTGCATAATGCAACTGTTTTGAGTCGGGATTTAAACACCGTACTGTTAATTGTTTATCGAATAACTCATAACTCTAACAAACCCTCCATGTAAAAGAGGTGAAGACAGAAATGAAACAATGCATAATTTAAATAAATTAAACAAATGCAAAAACAGCATACAGAACTGCAAAATGACAAATGAGTTGCAAAACATATTTGGACAAAGATGCCAAAAAGACACGGAAGTACATTTATTTTCATTTATTCAACTCAGAAAGTGGCTGAAAACTTATTATTCATTTACCTGTCGAAGAACAGGTCGCTCCTTCCATAGAAAATTGCTTTGATAGGTTACTGCCCTGTAGTTTTCACAACAAAATATTAGCGTTACATCTACATTGTGACAGAGTCAAGACATTTGTATTTTTTATCAGTCCACTATGCAAATGATAACACCATGCCTTTGTCTCTCTTTCACTGCTTCATCTTTATGTTAATTGATGACCTTGGTGTGCGTCTTCTTACCCAGTGAATGATCACTATAATCGGCAAGATCATTATTAGCAAGATCAGTAGCTCCTCCACTCCTATTCACTGCTATTCATCACATCAAGACTTAATTGGATTGCTAATTGATGTGTAGAAACCCATGTAATTGCACTAAAAGCCACTTTCTGCCAGCCTGCCATGCAGGAGAAAAGAAGGTGGGCAGAGTATTTAAGCTGTCAGACACAGTCTACCTGTCCTTAGAGGAAGTCTACGCAAACATGTTAAACATGAAAAGGTTCTTAAGAATTTTCACGTTGCTATCAACTTAGAAGCTTTTACTCTTTTCTATCCAGTTGTGTCTAATCCTTCTTTAAACCGTCATCTCACAATTTAGGTAAAAAAAGACTAATGAGTTCCACATAGAAAACAACTTTACTTAGTTTTTACCAGTTCCACCTTCCCAAACTCATTTTTCCTGATATTCACTGATTTGACACTGAATTAAAACTCTAGTCTCTTGGTCTCGTACAAAAACATTTCATATATTTAATAATAAAGTGCTTAATTAAACTTATGTTCGAGGAAATAAATGGATTAAATAGTTTCCAATCGTGAAATTACATCTGGCTAGGATTTATGAGAGATGCTTCGAATGAATACTCGGGCAAGCATTTTGAGTGGAGTACATTTGTCTTCCAAAAGTGCTAAATATTCAATTCAATTTTATTTGTAAAGCCCAATATCACAAAAGAATTGTCTCAATGGGTTTTGCATGGCAAATTAAGCAAAAATGCTAAAAAGGACAAAACATATACACAAATACACTCTAAAACTTACTAAAAAAACTCAGAACAATCATTCCCTTGTGCCCTCTTTCTCGGTGAGGAAAGTTTCCGACACTCTGACCACCCCAACAAAAAAAAAAAAAAGGAAAACGTTCATGGAGATTTATTTTATTTTTGCATAGTTTATTCATTCCTCATCAGGAAAATTTCTGTGCTGCATTACACTGCAGAAGGCTGCTAGGATGGCACCGATGGTGGGAGAAACAAGAGGTCAGGTGTCCTTCCCAAGGACACTTGGACATGAGCTCAGTAGGATTCAACCCGGCGAACTCTCGGTCCAAGGGCGAACATTCTACCACTGAGCTACGTATCAAAGAAGGATCCTCCTGGGACCAACAGGTATTGTACCTAAGATTGTTACCTTAATTGTTCTCTTCAGCTATACAGCTGACGAAATCATTAGGTGGGCTTCATCTTGATGAAAATGAGGCACTGTGTGGGTGTGGGGTATTTCACCTATTTGAAAAAAAATAAACCATGGAAAGCGCGTGTGAGGACACAGACTCACAAATGGAAAGGTGACTTTGCAACACAGTTTGGGGAGTTATTTTTATTATACAACACAATTTTAAAGAAGGTCAAATCAATTATTTTTTATTATATTTGAATTTATGTATATTTATGACTTTCAAGGTTATTTGTGGCAACACAGTTGTTGTACGTCTGTAAAGCTCGGTATTTTTTGGTTCTGATATTAATAACTATTTGTTTCTGTCATTAAGTTGTGTAAAAAAATAAGACAGGACAAGAAAAACAGTTTTTTTTTTTTTTTTTTACATTTTTTTCTAATCTAAGCTAACAAGTTTAAACATGACAAAAATGCACTTATCTACAAATATAACCCAAAAATGGAGGGTTTTCTTTTTCAGAGTGAAAACAAAAATCATTTCACCCACTGTAACATTACAAAAGGAGCTCTGCACTACAGTCTCTGCAGCTAACTGATTGCATGCAGTTTAAATTAACATGGTTGATCAACCACATAATGGACCACAATGAGACGCCATTCAGACTGGAACTAAAGGATCCTTGATGTGGTGGCCAGATAAAACTGAAATCTAATCTCAATTAAGACAAAGTCCTCTTCATTAAAATCATTACTGTGTACTCTTGGTCCCACTAGAACCACTCTCTGAAAAAAGAAAAGAAAAAAAAAAAAAACGCAGCCAAATTTAAATGCCTTTTCTTTCTTTCATTTCTGCCTGTAGGCTACCTCTTCAAGTAAGAGACAGATTGAAAAGTGGCTGTGCAGCTTACTGCAGGGAGCAATCATGCATTCAACACCTGTGTTTTAATATTTTAGGTTTTTTCTCAGACATCTGGATTGTTTCAGATTTCCAATTCCTCACTTCAGCCTGAACACTGATGAAATGATCTATGCTTTGCTGTCTGTTGTTTTACAAATAAAGCAATGAGGTCTTTTCTTTTTTTTTTTTTGGCGTTCATAAATTTTGCTGATCAATCACCAGTCAAAGATTAAGAAAAACAGAGAAGCCAACAGAGGAGGGAATCAGAGAAACAAACTGATGATCAGACTGTGCAGATGTTCTACAAATGTCAACATCAACTTCCATCTCCAATTCATCGCAAATCACATCATCAAATATTTGCCGTGACCGTCAATTTTTTTCCCCTCCTGCGTCAGTGCTCAGCCAGTCATTTCTCGTCAGTGTCAGACCTAACAAGGCAAGCAAACGTTGCAGAGCCAGCGGCCTGTCAGGTGCAGCATATCGACACCTCATGGGGCAAAAAAGTCAATCTGTGCTGACAAATGCTCACTACCTCTTCGCTGGTCTGTTCATACCCCAGGCATGAGGGATGGAAACGAGAGGAAACCACCGGTCTGCAGAGGGAAATTAAAACAAATTGTCTGTCAGAGAATAAAACTCGGTATGAGAATCAGGGAAAGGTGACCTCCTGCATCAAGTGTCAATATTTCTTTTGTTTAGTTTTTCTCATTACCAGTATTTTCATCACCAGATCAATCCAGGAGAATGTGAATGTTTTCAGTTAGTTTGTGGACATAACATCCTAAGTAACACACAAAAAAGAACAAGTCAAATGACCAAATTTGTCAATGTTGTCTATTCAAGCTTGGTGCGTGACTTCTAATCCTTTATTTTCAAGCAAAACTTTCTATGACTGACTCAGAAATCATCCTGACAGTTCAACTGATTGCATCCACCAACTCATGCTCTTCATCACCAAAGCAATTAAATGTAGAAATCATCAAACCAGTCATTTTTACCCCAAAGCAAAATTATCAGTTCCATCAGTTATGTTTCTGAAATCCAACTACGGGTTACTTCATCCATGTCTACTTCTGGATCTCCTCTTGGTGGGACATATCTGGAACATGTCACCAGTGAGGGATCTTACAGGCATCCTAAACTCATTCCATATCAACTTCCATAGATCAAGAGGAGCAGTGGCTCCACTCCTACCCCTTCAAAGACCAAAGTTTAATAATCAATTGATTAAGTTTTAATGTAACAACATTCAGTTTATCTGTGGGCTTAAGAAGTTCACATAGAAAATCTTAAAAATATATAGTTAAATGTTAAACATTTATAGTAGATTGAATTGAAAAATGTGTCTAAACTTGCCTACCCCTACATATCTCAAAGGTTTTTAGACACATAAAACACAACATTTGAGATCCCATTCCTGCCACTTTAAACACAAAGTAATGTGGTTTTCTTTAATCTCTGTGGAATTATTGGAACACATGTGGCTCCTATGTAGAGATGGAAAGAAAGGTTGCTATAGTTTGTAATAAGAGATTGTTGCTGCACAGATGAGGGTGCTGTGACTTTGCATTCTCAGCTTGTATTAGTGCACACCTACGCATGGCATTCATTTTCACAGAAAGCAACTCATACACACGTGATTCTCTTTCATTGAATGGCACTGCATATTGTTTTTCTCAACTTGTCCTTGTATGTCTTCCTCGCCATCCTTCACCTGCTTTCTACACTGGGCTCATCATATCTTCTTGTTGACACTTTTGGTCAACATTTACCCTCACTAAGTTGACAGAAGCCGACACTAGTTTGTGGAGAATTTTCTGGATTTCAACCTATTAATTAGTTGGTTTTTTTATTCTTCGTCCTTGTGCTCTGGATGGCTTCCTGGTCTTTGAAGGTTGTTGTGATAGAAAAGCGCCACCACTGAGAATGCTTTGGCTTTCGCTATGTGACTTGGTTTACCTCACCACATGCCTCTCAGGGGAATGGGCTGGCAACAATAACTGAACCTGTTTGAGGAAGATAGTAGGCAGAAAATGTGTTGATTATTCAAATCCCATCTTCAATGCTGGACATTTCTGATCAGAGGTCACTTCTTACTGTTTGGTGTGAACATCATGACCTGGTTGTAGTACGCACACACTTGATCAAATAATTATTTAGTAATTTTGCAGTCTTTTTCTTTCTTATACTTGTAAAATCTTGCTCTCTCTCGCTCTCATCCTCAAAGGTTGTGTCACCAAGACAACAGTGAGTGCTGCAGGTTATACCTGTGATTAATATGTTATGGGATTCTCGAGACGGGGCTTGTGCCTTAGATGAATCACTTCATGAGATCAATATAAAAAGGGCTGAATAATTAATTCAGTATTATAATAAGCTTCACTGCTAACAGTCAACTGCAAACCATTATGTAAATGTAATATAATTTTTGAGTCAAAGTATATGCAATATTAGAGTGTCAGGAAAATGCTTTTCAGTCTGCTCAGACACTGCAACACTAAGGAGCGAGGGGAGGAAAGTATTTAAATATTAAATTCTCTTCGCTTCTCTTTTAATATTCTTCTTTTCATGCAAGCGCCACACTTCCCCAGGTGAACTGAGTGGTACAATGTGGGATAAAAGGGAATAGAACTTAGCATTATTATTTTTTCTCTATTTTCAAAGGCACATTGTAAGCAGCACAAAAGGGGCGAAGTGAACCATTTACAAATCAGTTAAGCCTTGAGGGAAATCTACTGGTGGATGACATTGAAGTTTAAAGTGCACAAAGAGAGGCTACATTGCTCTTCAAATCATACATCAGATCAGCTCCTTTTTGCATGAATTTAACCGTGGGTAAACACCTGATTTGAATGTTATCGGGGCATTAAATGTCTGCTATCAGCCATAATCACTCCGTACATATGGCAAGTAAGAGCCCTTGTCTGACTCCTAGTAAGGTCACCGTACATCTGTACAATGAAGGAATACAGAGCATCTGCTCTGAATATTAAAAGGCTGTGGAATGTTATTTTCTAAAGAGGGGCACTGCTCTCCTCCACATTAAAAATGGGCTCTTGTCAAAATTATAAAACGACTATGTATTTAAAATGTGAAAGGAATGACCTCATCACATCATATTTGTCACATTTTTTAACCAATGGGGTTTAATGTTGTATTTGACTCTTAGATGTCTCCCAAAAATTAACTTACCGTAGATATTTTGGCGGGACAAAAAACAACTAAGTTTTAAGATGGTTGAAAGGTTTTTTAAAAAGTGCAACATTGAAAAATCAGTCTCCTCCTCCAAGCTTTATGAGTATCCAAGCTGGTCAGATCTGGAAAAAAATCCAGTCATTTCATTAATTTATTATATTTGAACATTACAAAAACAAAAGAACATCCAAACCAAGAAAAACAAAGTAATGTTAAAAAACTGAGTGTGAAAAACGTATCCATGACTCTTTTTATCATACAAAACTAACGCTAAGCAAGTCCTTTTTGGTTTGTTTTTTCCTCACATCTTTACCAAAAAATGATTCACTGCAAAACTAATTTTAATATTGATATATTTGATTGGTATGGTTGGATCTTAGAAAGGTTTTGACAATGTCATTTTTTTTATGACAGTAGAAAAGTGTTTTGTGCCAAGTTGCAATAGAATGCCAAATTTTTTTGGTCATTTTATTCAGTTTAGTAATTCAGCAATTTTTGAGTGACTTTCACCTTTCTGCTCAAACATCTTTTCCTCTTTGCTGTCCAAAATAAAAAAGGTATGATAACATGTATCAAATTATTTCAATTACTTTGAATGCTTTTGAAGTATTTGAGCGGCTTTCAAAACTTCTGTTATTTTTCTTTCATAAACTGTGTTGTGTATCTCAACTATGTTAAATTGTGTTGTAATTCAAGTCAAGACAAAATATCTCTTTTCTAACTTTGGGCTGTTTCTATGCCCAATATTTCAGTTATTCCATCACAGACCATATAGCAAGAGTATTGCATGAAATTTCATATCCCTCTTCCGCCCTTGCATATAAAGTCAACTGTAGCAATAGCCAAAGCAATAATGATAGCACGTAATTAGGGTCTCATATCCCTCTGCTTCCTCTATAATTGCAGTCTCCAAACCAGAAATCTCCATTTGAATGTTTTTCAATATGAGAGAAACTCATTAATTGTAGACAATACGGATTAGGAGTGTGCAAAGCTTAACTGAAATGTGGGAAGCTAAAAGTGAAAGAGGCTTTTTTCTGTTTGCCGTACCAGAGCCATTCTCATCAACTCCACCCCCTTACAGTTAATTGAAGGAAAGAAGAATAGCATGTTCTTCAGATGTCGCTGGTGCTGGAATGTCTCTATGTATGGAACAGAAAACATTCAGTGATTTAACAAGTAAAATTTAATGTTCATTTTGAGTTGACAGTCTGAGCTTTTTGGTGCTTCTTTTCTGTTTTTGTTGCACATTGTGATTTATACATAAATTTGACAGAGGTGCACAAATAGACAATGAGTTATTATTAATGGGCTTATGAACACAACCTACCCATCCAAGCTCATAAAACCTACAGTATAACACAGTAAATTAATTTAACAACACGTTTACACTCACGTGTGCAGGCAGAGAGCTTGTATTTTCACTTTTAAGATGAATGCTGCCCTTACCAAACAGTCTCCCAGAGGAGAAAACATTTATTATACACAGATTTCTTTTGGGTCGTTTCTCAAATTAAAAAAAATGGGATGTCCCCGTAATCCAGACCGTAGAGTAAAATAGGTAAAAGATTAATCAAAGAAAACTATTACTGTGACGGGAATTAATGTTTAAAGAGCTGGCATAAAAAATGACTGAATGAAATGTAAAAAAAAGGAAGACAAAAGTTGTTTGCAGTGGGTGCTGGGGAACAAATATGAGGACGTACCAAGTCTACCATGGCAGAATCCAGTCAGCAAATCCCAAAGCATTTGCACCCCCACCCTAACTCCCTCAGGATCTGCTCCTTCTTCATTTATTTACAACTGTCTGCAGTTGTACGAGCAGATAAACAACTGCACCTTTTCTGTGATAGGCCAATGTCACCGCCAGGGCTTCACCTAATGATTATGAAATTCATGATCAAATGCAGTTCACCAGATTGCACACAAGTACACAATGTGTACACACACACAAATGCAAAGAAGGAAAAGCAAGCCTCCCACCTGTCTAGCCCTCTATTGTTGCACAGGCAAATATGCACAGTCAGCCTTTCATAATGCCGCCACATCTCTGTGGAAAGGAGAAGCACTTTCCTCACTGAGATATACAGCAACATTTTTCAGTGACAAATTTTTATTTATTTATTCAGAGGCCCTCAATTAGAAAGCTGGGATTGCATTGCATTCAGAAAAAAAGAGTAACAAAAGAACATTTTTCTTTATAAAACCAAGACAACTTTCAGAGTAGTTTTACCTCCCCTAAACAAGGTAAAGGTCATGTTTTTGGGATTGTATAAGTACTCTTGGTCCTTGCAAAAGCAACATATTGAAAAAAAAAAAGAACCTACCAAAATTAGAAAGCTTAAAAAATACTTTGCTTTTTTTTGTTTTTGACTTTGTTGTTTTTTAATTGTTGTTTTTTAATTGTTAACCGCCCCCTCGCTGCCTCCTGTTTTCCTGCTCTGTGCGTGTACGACAAAATGTATAACTCATTGGAGATTCCAAATAAAGTGTAAAATGCATCAAGTTAGCAAACGCAGAGCATAATCCCATTTTGGTGCATATACATAAAAATGACATTAACTGATGAGGAGAAGGACCAAACATGTGCACTTACATCCTTCCTGCACCCTACATTGTGAGCACAGCGGAGAACAAAAGGCATAGTGGAGAACAATCTGGCGTTTGAGTAGTATACTGTACTATTGGAAAGGAAATCTCTCAAACTACTCAAAACTGCATAAATGAAATAGAAACACATTGAAGTATAATTTTAATGTGGGAATAATATCAAAATATAATAAAACCTTAAAATTAGTTCCTTTTATATGAACTCTTCCCCTTAAAACATACAGTGTTTCTCAGTGACTTGCCTCTTATCTATTTTGAATTTATATCGTGAGCTTTATCCAGGCAGTAAAGGAGAGTCATATTTTAAGTTGTGACTCAATTCTGTCAGAGCGATTGTTCTAACTGGCTGGTGTGTTTGCATACGCTAGCTTGCGTGTGATGTGGTGCATAAAGTAAGACTCAGCGGCGATATCATGCGGTGTGGCAGCTGCTGGGCAATGACAAGTCCAGAAATGCACGTGATGCATGCCACTGAAGCAGCAAATAAGTCTTGGACAAAAGTAAGATCAGAAATATAGGATACTATAATACTGTATGATAGTGCATTCTAACAGGCACTTTAATTTAGAAAGATCAAAATATTTAGTCCAATAAGCGTTAAAGACTGAAAAATATTAAAAACTCAGGAGAACCTTGTTTTCTTTTGTAGTTTCCAGATTTCTTGGTATTTTTCCACAACAGGTAATTGTGAAAAAGAAAAGGTGAGGAAACATTACCACAAGAACTTTTTTGGTGATGTAAACATGTTTTCATTTTCCTATAAGACCATATATTTCTCTGACCTTGAAGCTTACCGCTAAAGTGCATCTTCACAATCCACTATATCTCAGTTTCAGTTCCATGCATAACATCACAAAGCCTTCAAACAGACTTTTGTTTCACAGCTCAGAGTTGCCTACGTGTTCACGAGGAAATTACTCCATACTATTTCTTTACAGACTACAGTACATTTGAAGATCTGACATTGTTATGCTGTGTATTACAAAACTTAACATGAGAAACATGCTCTGTCTTGGATTATAGTGATTATCTACAAGGCCTGTTTTAGCATGCATGGAACAATATATTCAAGAGCGCTGCTGTAGATTGTTCAAACAGATGAGCTGGTTTGTGTGAATGTGCCTTCGTTCCACTCTTCAAATTCAGAGATATGAATCTGACAATATGGAAATTGTGTTAAATTTGTTCTGAGTGAACTCAGGGATAAAAGATTGTGCAGCACCAGTGATGCAGATGCTGAGGAGACTAATGGAAATGACACACGTATGGAAAGATGTATCACTTAACACAAGGGTGTTTTAACAATGGTGGACATCCGGTCATTCCAACTGGTTGAATCTCCCAGAATGCATATACATTTGCCTTTTTTGTCTCATAAATGCGGTGTAATTGTATTTGATGACACATTGCTTAGAGAAAAATGAATAAATGACTATGCATTTTTTAAACGTCTGCTTGACGGAGAAGTTAAAAAAAAAAAGAGAAAATGTTTCGAAGGAAAAAAAAATATTTCTTAACTTGTGTTTCAGACTACAACTACAATACTCGGCTCAAACTTTAAAGTAAATAAATAAATTAAAAAAATACAAATTTGTGCTCCTCAAAAACTTTTACCAGTTAAAATCATTCATATTTGCTCTCTAAAAAAGTGCTCTATAAAATAGGAGTAAAGTTTGTGCTCAATCTGTTTGGCTTTAAAAAAAAGTTAACAAATTGAATCTTATGATCACTAATTTGGGTTTCGTTTTATTAGGTGAAAAAGTTTGTAAAATCTAATTAGCAAAACAAAGGAGATAATTAAAACATACATTTGATTATATCTAGTTGGTATTGCATTCCAAGGACACCAGTTACAACAATAATAATATAGAACGATTTTGTTTGTGGCAAAAATGACAATATTCCTTTTACCTTATCAATATATTGATGGACAAAATTTCTAGGCACAGCCGAGGCATTGGAGGGATCCGATTTGGTGACCTCAGGATTGGATATCTGCTTTTAGCAGATGATGTGGTCCTGTTGGCTTCATCGGACTGTGATCTCTAGTTCTCACTGGACTGATTTGCTGCCGAGTGTGAAGCGGCCGGGATGGGAGTCAGCGCCTCCATATTCGAGACCATGGTCCTTGCCCGTGAAAGGGTGGAATGCCCCTGCGGGTCAGAGATAGGGTCCTGCCCAGAATGGTGGAGTTTAAGTATCTCACAGGGTCTTGTGCACGGTTGGGTAAAGGATGGAGCGGGAGAAGGACAGACAGATCGGTGCAGCATACGCAATTATCAGGACACTGCATCGATCGGTCGTGGTAAAGAAAGAGCTGAGCCGAAAAGCAAAGCTCTCAGTTTACAAGTCGGTCTACATTCCTACCCTCACCTATGGTCACAAGCTGTGGGTTGTGATAGATCCCGGATACAAGCGGGATACAGAGCTTCCTCCGTATGGTGGCTAAACTCTCATTCAGAAACAAGATGAGGAGCTGTGCCATCCGGGAGGAGCTCAGAGTTGATGAGCAAAGCCAGATGGGATGGTTCAAGCATCTGGTCAAGATGCCTCCCGAGCGCCTCACTGGTTTGGTGTTTTGGACACGTCCCACCAGTAAGAAACAAAGAGGCAGACCCCGGAACCACTGGAGAGACTTTGTCTCACAGCTGGCCGGGGAACATCTTGGGATCCTTCTGGGTGAGCTGGAGGATGCAGCCAGGATGAGAGAAGCCTGGGCTTCCCGTCTATGGCTGTTGCCCCTATGACCACAGATAAGTGGAGGATGACAGAACGGATACATTGATATAAAAAAGTTTCACCATGTTTTTTTTTTTTTTTGAAAGATCAAGCTTTCTGGTACTCCAGTTTCCTTCCACCCTCCAAAAATATGCATGTAAAGTTGATGGGACACCATAAAATTGCCCCTAGAAATGAGTGTGTGTGTGGATTGTTGTGTGTGTGGCCCCCTAATAGACTGAAGACCTGTTTGGGGTGTATCCTCTCTCTCGCCTGAAATCCGCCAGAATAGGCTCCTGCACCCCCTGCAGCTCCAAGTGGTTAGGCAGTTCAGAAGACTAAACAAAACATCAAGCTTTACCAAAACTTGCCCGAAAATTGTTCATAGTTTAATTATATTCATTCAAATGTATCCAGTGACAATTTTCTTTTATTATTATTAAAAACAGTCAATCTTTTTTGACAATACAGAAAGTTTTAATGGTGATTGTTCTGATAAGAAAATAAATGAGCAGACAATGGAGCCACAAGTTGTTTTACTCTGTCTATTATATCGGTCTGGTTATGACAGAGTCTGTATTGCCACCTTCTAACCATACGTTTGGAGGACAGAGCGGTGGAGACGATAGGTACTTAAAGAATTTATTATAGTATTGACAGAGTTTTTTTTTTTTTTTTTTGCTGTCTGTCACTTGTCTGAGTCAAAGAGGCAGCAAAGTGTTGAGACATTTTTGAGTTAATTCTTTGTGTTTTGTTGGCAGGAGGAGGTGTGTGAATTGATCCAAAACTGGGTGTTTACTTTTATTTTCAAAATGCAAATTTAGTGTTTGCAAAATTTATCTCTTTTGTTCCAACGTGTGATAAAACAAATGTAAACTGAAAACCATTTGGTTACTGTCAAAGTTAAATAAGAACTCATTCTCACTTTATGTACATTTATTTTTATATAGATTCTATACATTTAAAAATATCTGTGGGGAAATTTTAAACTATAAATTAATAAGTGGAAATCATAACCTCGTGTATTTTTGCAACTATGGTTGTCATAACCTTAACCACAAAAGTTGATTATTGTGAACACATATACATGTATACACAGTATACTGTATGTTGTCTTTTCCTTTTTTCTCTTTATTCTGGAATTTCAAACATGAGATTAATCAATAACATTTGTCATTTGCCAATCATTTCAAATATCAAATGTCCTGATGGGCTTTCATAATGGTGCAGTGGATAGCACAGTGGCCTCACAGGAACTAGGTCAAGGTTGCGTCCCGAGTGGGACGAGACTTTAAACACTTGTCTTTCTGTGTGGAGTTTAAATGTTCTCCCCATGTAAGCGTGAGTTTTCTCCGAATACTCCACCTTCCTCCTGCCCTCCAAAAAATATGCATGTTAGGTTAACTGATCGCTATGAAATTGCCACTAGTAATGAGTATGTGTGTGGCCCTGCAGCAGACTAGCAACTCGTTCGAGGTGTACCCTGCCACTAGACTGAAATCAGCCGGGATGGACTCTGGCAACGCCCAAGATCTTTCTAGGAATAAGCAGTTCAGGAGACAAAACGAAATGTCTTGATTTCTTGTAAGTCTTGTTAGAAATTAGTTTATTGCTTTTAACTTTCATCAAATGTGCTTTCAAAACTTACTTGCCTTGTTCATATACAATTTCTCATTACCTTAAAAATATATTTACGTACTAAACTTAAATTTTATTACTATGACACTTTTTGACAATTCTATACCAGGATGGTGCACCATAATTAAGGTTTTTAAAAATTCTGCAGTAGAACATATATGCTATAATTTTCAGCTCCATCTCTGTTTTTGAGTAACACCACAGGAAAAATCACCCCCCAAGTTCAATATATACTATAATGTATAAGTTAGAATAAATTTGTTTTTCATCTAATTTGAACTGACAGATTTTGCCGAACTAAAAGCAACTATCAAAGATGAAGAGTCATTCTCCTTTTGGACCCCATTAGCGGTCTTTTGGAGCCGTGTTTAGTATGCAAGAAGAGTTTTTCTCTCCTGACACGAAGCTGTGATGACACAGCCAGAATTTGCATTTGACTATGAGATTATTCTTGTCTTTTGGACCCGCCAATTCAAATGATGCAAATATTGTCTGTCAAAAAAGATCTCATCATGTTTTCCCAAGGACCGCAACTAAACCAAAACAACAAACAAACGAAAAAGAATCCAACTTCATTTGCAGAAAACTGAAGCTCTCCAACCCAACAAATTCAAAGCACACATTCATATTTTCTGCTTTAGACAAATTTGGGTTTGCTTACACGGATAATTTAACATGTTTGGAGTAATTTGGATAATCATTTGTACTCTAATGCAAACTGAAATAGCAAAGCATGTTCCATTGGTTAAGTTTGCTAATAGCATAAAAGCAAATGAACTACTTTGCATTGTATCGTCTTCTTCTGCTTAGTGGGGTCTAGGCTATTGGGCCAATAGCATCAGTAGGAAAGCCCAAATTTCCCTCACCCAGGCAACATTACACTAGCTAATCTGGGAGGATTCCATGGTGTTCCCTAGCCAGCTATCAGACATCTCTGGGTCTGCCTATGTGTCTCTTCCCGGGAGGACATGCCTAGAAAACCTCAACAGCGAGGGCCATTGGAGGCAGTATCACCAGGATCTGTAAAAGGACGGATGTTGAATCTTTTCTTCCCAATGAGAGCAGTGTCCTTTGCTGATAATTATCGGTGGAGCAGTTCTCCCTGTGGGCACACTGGTGAAGATCCACAGTGACATTGATGGAATCTTTGATGTTTGGCCATTGTTAGCCTTTCAAGTCACTTCATGGCTACTTGGGTTTGTAGTCATTCAGAAAAATCCCTATGCAATCAAAGTCAAGTGGTATGGACAAAAATGTAATGTATATAAAAAAATACAATACTCAGCAGATTTGTCTCACTCTGAAATATATCATAAAAAATACACAAAGTTTTGAAAAGCAGGAAAAAAACAGCTGGAACAAAAAGAAGATTTCTCTAAGGCTTCCTGTTGAGCCTTGAAAACTTATACCTGCCATTCCAAGTTTGTTTACCAAAATGTCTTCACTCGTCAAACTATTCCAGAGCTACACGATAGACGTTTGTGAAGTGAGGCACTAAAAGAGAGCCATATTGATCATTTTTGTCTATGTTAGAGGACTACTGAGCTGAAAACATCCAATGTGTGGAGGATGGCTGCATCCTGACTGAACAGCAGAGGTCACACAGCAATAACAATTATTTTCTTTTCTTGGACATTTGATGCCTCCACATACTATCACCTGTATTTACTTATCAGTAATTATATTTGAAAGCATGACATTTTTGTTGAGTTCTTTATTGTGATTATTTATTTCTCTGAATTTAGTCAAATAACCTTGTCTGGTTACTGTGAGTAAAAGATGAGATGCTGTCTCATTTTTCCCAGATAAGAAGATGGCAGATGGCTGAAGGTCTTTCGATGAAATGTTTACTTGTTGCTTAAAGTACATATTAACTTGGGTTCTTAAAATCTTTTCAAATGACCCATCAATCTATTTTATTAACCACCATGTCCAACACTGTACTGCTGAGAGTCTTTTTCCTCAAGGTCAGGTACAACACCAACACAGCCTGAATAGGTTGCCAGTTTGTCACAAAGCGTTCATTCATCTGGAAAGCTCCTTTTTTAGACACAATCATTTTAATCCAAAACTGTACAAATAACTGTGGCAAAGTAAATACAAAATCAAAATGAACTTTTTAAATAAATAATTTAAAAAGAGGAAACACTAAATTGCCCTACTAACGATCGTCTGCTCAAGTGGTTTTACTTCAACTCATATGTAAATACACAAATAGAATAAAAATATAATATAATAAACATATTTTCCAATCTTTCTAAATGAGGTTTAAACCTCGTGATTGGAGGGGCTTTTTTGTATCAGTAAAGCAAAACGTTTATGATTAGGTTGAATATTTCTATGCCTCTGCCTAGAAAATAAAGAGGAGGCCTTAAGCACTTAGACTGTTCATGCGTCACTGCTTCCTCAGCACTTTTGAGAATGTGACGTCTTCCGAACTACAGCATGGATTTTAATAAAATCGTCGACAGTTACTAAGTAACCATAAATGAACTGATTAGGTTTTCAGGATTGTACAACCAAATGTCAAAGTCACAAAGGTCGAGGTCACAAAATCTGAAGATCATGCACGTGACTACTTCAACCTACATATCACATAGACCTCAGTATTAATTAATGATAAAGTTTGTGATATTATATATGCTTTTATATGTGCCAAAGCATATTGTTCAATGCCTTGGCATTGACTTACTCTCATTTTAATTCACTGTTGGTTCAAAGGAATGTATGGCAGTGAAAAAAACCCAAGTTCTCTATTTTCTGTACTTGCGATCTGAAATTCTCGTAATATTCTCAAACCATATAAACCCCATATTCATATGCACATGTTTTATATTGTGTTTTTCTTTCTTTTTGAGCAATGATTCAGCATTGAATATCTTTTTGTCATTTGTATCAATTTAAGGGCAAGAGGTATTCTTCTGAACTGTTTGCATTTGTTCTTTATAATTTATTTAGCATATTTTTTTTCCTTTTAAATAAAGCTAAACCCCTTTGTTTTAACAGTGTAAAATGAATCACCATGACAAGTTGCCTGGAGACATTGATTTATTGCCAAATTATAGGAAAATCTCTGGCAATTGCCAACAAACCAACAGACTTTTGCTGTCTTGTGATTGCCAACCACAAAAAAATACAATCGGAATATTCTTTTAATCTATTAAAAATGATGAAGTACTTGTCTGTGTGTCGAGAAAAGTAGTGTGAGTGGAGACAAAAGCACATTTACACTAAATGTTGTTGCAAAACATTATTTTGTCTTATGATTTAAGTGTGTATGATTAACGTCTGTACAATCACTTGAACCATTTCCAGTGAGCAGATAACTCCTCTACTTTGCTCTGCTGTCAGTTCACTGTAGTTAAAGTGACACTTCCTGAAAGAATGACTGAAGCAGGTTTTATTGATGACTACAGCAGCACATTTTCTTGTCAGGCACTGTGTCAGATAACACAATAGTATCTGCAGCTCTTTTTGTATCTAAAATAAAGCAAAACAGAAAGCAAACAACCTTAATCAGATATTGTTGCATTTAATTTATAGTTGAATGGCAAAGCAATAGCAAAGTGCGAAAAATAGGTGCCCAATGTGGTACCGCGTTTTTAATCAAAGCTCGCTACTTAAAGTTAATGGGACTATGGGATTTTTCAAACCAAAGACATTAATTGATTCAATTACTCCATTACCCTTTTGTCTAATTTGCATAGTTGTCACAATTATATAAACATTTTACAATGGCAATATAGTATTTTTTCACTTTGCCAAATAAAGTAAAGCTTGAATCTAGAGGCCTGTGAGTTATACATCTTGAACTTTTTGAATGTGGAATTAAGAAAACTTGAATAAAAAACTTTTAATTAAAAACAAACCCAATGTATATTTCTCACATATTTTTTGCCTTCCTTTACTTGTAAAGCCAGCTTTTGCAGAGTGCGACCTTGTCCTTATCTCCACCGCCCACATTTCTTCTGTCGAAGAAAAAAAATCCCAATGGAGGATGACCGCATTGGCTCTAAAGGAGGACATGCCAGTAATGGGAATAGTAATACAACACTCTTGACAGGCACAACATTGTATTTGATTTAATTTGACGTGATCACAACCACGTGGCAGGCGTTCTCATTCCAAAAAATACAATGTTGGGTTAAGATAGAAAAGGGAAAGGTTTGTTCAATCACACTGTCTCAATGGCAACACGGTAGTGCAGTGGTTAGCATGGTGGCCTCACAGTAAGAAGGTCAGTTTTGAGTCCCGGAGTGTGGGTGAGACTTGAATCACTATCCCTTTCTGTGTGGACTTTGCATGTTCTCCTCATGTATGCATTGATTTTTCAGGTACTCTGGTTTCCAATCACTCTTCAAAAACATGTATGTTAGGTTAATTGGCCACTATGAAATTGCCCATAGGAATGTGTGTGTGTGTGTGTGTGTGTAGATGGTTGTTTGTGTGTGGCCCGCAAAAGACTGGTGGCCTGTTCGGGATGTACCCTGCCTCTCGCCTGAAATCAATCAGGATAGGCTTTGGCATCTCCTGCGACCGCATTAGGGATAAGAAAAAAACAAAACTCTCTCTTAATCCTATAGTTCACTAAGGTAGAGAGTTGTGAACATTTCTTGGAAAAGACATCCATCTGGATTCAGATGGAATGTGTAATCTATTTGAATCTATTTTTGCCGATGTTTTGCAAAACAGAAATAGGTCTCCTGTAGAAAAATATGAGATATTATTCTGCCTATTTTTTATTTCTTCGAAAGTGTCAGTGTTGGAAGAACATATTAAGTCTTGTCACTCCTGTTCAGTTTCTTATCGAGCGGTATATGTCATCCTTTTTGCTAAACAAACAGCTAAACTGCATGGTTTTATTCCAATGGACAATTAACAAAATATCCCTTTTTGAGCAGAAGGACATTTCACCTTCCTTATCAATGCATTTATCAGTCTGTCATTAAAGAAATGTGAGACTATGCTGGAGTTCGAGTCTGCTTTTGTAGTGAAGGGCAAGCAGCCTTCTATTGGAAGTACAGCTTTCCTTTTAAGACTTTTATTCTTGGCTTCACCATTGATAATCTTAACCACTTGTGCCAAGAATAAATGGACCATAAAATGTACTTACTAATTGATGCAGTTTAAAGGGCATTTAACATGGGCAGGAAGTCAGACAGACAGAGACTCAACTGTTCCTTTTTACTGAACTAACAAGGTTGCGTCGCAAAGGATTAGATTTTGCGCTTGTAAACGCTGTCAAGGGAGGAGGTTTTAAATATATGAAGTACTTCTTTTCACAATGCAATAAACATACGTACGCTAATTTGAAGTCCAAACTTCAACTTGGAATGTTAGATTGGAAAAAAATTGAATAATGTAGATGTCAGGCTGAGAGTGAACTTTGCAATAAATTTATGAGTAAAATCTCTGTATGTCTAATATATGCAGACTCATTTTGCATGTTTAAATACATATTTGTAATTAGGACATTAGAGTGTCCCAATTAAGAGGTACATAGTGATCGGGATGCTACATTGAATCATCCCCGTGAAAAAAAACGTTTTGTCTCTGAAACCGCTTGACCCTAATGGCGTTTCAGAGGATGCTGCAGCCTATCCCGGCTAGAGGCAGGGTACACCTCAAACAGGTCGCCAGTCTGTTGCAGTCCCACACACACGGGCAACCATACACACACACTCATTCCTAGGGGCAATTTCACTGTGGCCAATTGATCTAACATGCATGTTTTTGGAGAGTGGGAGGAAAACGGAGTACCTGGAGAAAACCCACGCGTACATGGGGAGAACATGCAAAGTCCACACAGAAGGGATAGTGTGTTAAGCCCACATTCCAGGACTCAAACCCTGACCTTCTTGCTATGAGGCCACTGTGATAACCATTGCACCCCTCTGCAGCCCCATGAAAAGACCTTTGAGCGAAAAAGTGAAGTTCTCAATTTTCCAGCAAATCTACATTCCATTATTTGTACATTTTGTGATGTCAATTCAACGGACAGCATTATCACGAGACACGGGTCCCTTCACAGACAAAATTTGACTCCTAAATAAGGCAATAAACTCACATCCTATAGGATTAATCTTCAAGGCAAAGCTAAAGTTGTAATCCATATAGGTGAAACTAGAAGTTTGAAGTTTATATATCACTTCTTTAAGAACTACCGTCTGTCTGCCAGACATTTTCTACCACCTACCTCTCTACTACTTTACCCATCGACAAAACTTCTTAATTTTATCAAGCTTGTTTGGCAAAAAAAAAAAAAAAAAAACAAAAAAAACACATTTTCCAAAGGGCACAATTAACGACTGACATTGATTCTCTTTTCCTAAGATGCGAACGAACTAAGGTGAAATTTGTTAATATAGTCTGACTAAAGCATCGTAAACATACAGTAGTAAGGTACATATAGATGTAAAGTCATCAATGAACTGATGATACTATGAATCTTTGTATCCCATGGATCTAGGAACTGTTTATTTTTTCCCTCAGTTGCAAAGTCAACATGTTAAGTATGAGTCTAATTTTACTACCAAGATAAATAAACCAAATCAGGGGTTGTAACTGACTGACAATAAAATACTCCAGAGAACATCAGCAATCAGATACTCATCCCTGATACAGCAGTGACATGAAATGGAGCCGGTAATCCTGACAGGAACTACAATTCTTTGTTTACGTATCTACGAGTAGAAAGAAAACACACTTTTCTTGAGGACAGCATCATTGCTTGATTTCCATAACTCTTCAGACAGGCATTGTGTAGTAACACAATGGTTGATTGATTACCTCTAAATACGTGTCGTCACAGTAGTGCAACTATTTCTTCCAAAATCAAAGGTAGCCTTCACTTCACTGAGAATAACAATAAACTGTTGTCAAGAAAGACAAAAAAGTATGTTTTTGCAGAAATGTCCTTTGATGTTTGTGATCTGTTGCGATTAATGTGAAATATTCAAGCAAATGTACTTAAAATTACCAGTATCAAAATGGTCCAATTGAACTTTTTTTTTTTCCAAATCCTATAAAACCGATTCTTATATACCACCATTGAGTTTCCACTTTGTTTGATCAGAAAAACGGGAAACATTAAGCTGGGCACACTTTGTGTTATTGTCTGACTGAATTTGGCCAAATTTGGACTATTTTAAGAAATCTCAGTTCAGTTGTGCTTCTTGGTAGCTCTGTGTGCAACGGTTGCGAAAAGTGATTCACACGTTCACCCACAGCAGCCTATTGGTTTATATTATGAGTATTTGTACATTTAAAATGTCTGGCTGCGCTTCAAAGACGATTTAGTCGCACCGTTTCTTTATCTGTTCAATTTGTTGAATTCACGTCTTTAAACTTTGGAGGAAAATATATCTCAGTCAACTTGGAAAAAAAAAAACCCTTTCAAGTTTCTAAAAGAAACTTCCAAGAAGTTAAGTGTTATTAATCAGAATCACAAAGAGAACATCTTGGAACACAGCCTTGCTTTTGATATGATTTAATTAAAACTCTTAATAGTAATTTAAAAGAAACCCAATGTGCAAGAGGATTTCATCTGCTCAACATTTTTAAAAAATGGTGGGTAGTACTTGGGAAATGCAACAACTAACTTACAAAAAGATTTAGCTGGTGCGCTGGTTTGCAAAAACATTTGAAAGATTTCACCATGAAGATAAAGCCTTGACTTGAAATTTTGCAGAGCAAGCCAGAGAATCAAAAGCTAGAGTGCAAACTAAAGATTTGGGGTGGAAAATTACTTTTAAAATACTAATAAAAGAATATTCACTTTTTGAAAAAACACATGAACACTGTTCATTGTCTATGTTGATGAATATCAACAACAACTTAATAATAGTTTTTATACCTACCAACAGTTGACTGAAAGCTGAGAAGAAAAAAAAGTGGGTTTTGGGTGTTTTTTATTTAATTGGCTTTTTTTTTTTCACTTTCAACGTAGAGGTCACTCTGTTTAGTTGGAGTTGTTGTAAAAAGCAAAGCATCTAGAAATTTCTGACTTCTCAATATGAATAATATGTTTTTGTAACTGTTGTATTTGGATGGTTGTTTAGTCATTTTTCTTTATATTTTTTAGTGATGCTGCATTGGTATGTCTTGGTCAAGAAGGAGCTGAGCCAAAAAGCAAAGCTCTCGATTTACCAGTCAATTCACCCTCACCTATTGTCACCAGCTGTGAGTGGTGACCGAAAGAACAAGATTTTGCATACAAGCGGCTGAAATGAGCTTCCTCCCCAGAAAGGTTGGGCTCTCACTCAGAGATAGAGTGAGGAGCTCTGCCATCCAGGAGAAGCTCCCAGTCGGGCTGTTGCTCCTCTGAGACAAGAAAAGCCAGATGGGGTGGTTAGGCTATCTGGTTAAAATGTCTCCCGAGCGCCTCGCTGGTGAGGTGTTTCGGCCACGTCCCGCCAGAGGAAACCCAGAGGCAGACTCCGGACCCGCTGAAGAGACTACGTATGTCTCACAACTGGTCTGGTAACACCTAGGACCCTCTCGGGTGAGCTGGAAAATGCAGCTTAGGTGAGGGAAGCCTGGGTTTCCTGTCTTCCTGTCTGTGGCTGTTGCCCCCACGACCCGGCCTCGGGATAAGCAGAAGATGACAGAATGGAACATATTGATTTAATAAATGGGTCAAAACTAAATTTTTAATGGAAGGAATGATAAAAAGCTGACACAACGGGAACGCTAAATACCTTTAAAGTTGGGAGCCATCAATCTCTTGTCATTCAATATTATTTATAATTATAACACCATAATTTGTTTTTACTTAAACATTATGAGAGTTCTAAAGCAAACCCATGCATCCACAGGATGAACACTACTAGACCACTGTGCAGATCAGACATTATTTTGTCTAAATCTAAAAGTCTAATTTATCAATTGTTACGAAAACAAGGTGGCTGAACATAGAACTGGCTAAAATGCTCAATGTGGTGAGGATATAATCCCTTTTGTTTTGTTAAAGGTATTTTGTGGAGACTTGATAATTCATATTGTGTATCTAAAATAGACACAAGATATTTCTAATAAAAAAAACAAAAAACTGAGTGAGACCTTCGAAGAAGAGGTCAATGCACTAAATTATATTCTTTAGTGTTAACTAAGAAATCAGCAGCAAAGCCAGAGGTTTTGGCAGTCCTCCCACATAAAAAATATGACTATTCTGGTGGCTTTGTGTTTACAAAGATAGATTTGTGAGTTCTTTGATAACTGATAGATATTACTCATTTTCAGCATTACCATATTCTTGCAATTGAGTTTGACTGTTTATCAGTGAGTTGGGAAATGTTTTTAATTCACATTTGAAAATCAGTGTGCTTGTTCTGGTAGAAGTTTGAGAAAAGGTCATCAGCTGTATTCTACAAAAAAAAAACAATAGAAATAAACAGAGGTGGAAATAAGGATGGAAATGTATTAACAAGAAGAATCAGGGAAAAGAAATGTTTATTTGTGTCCACATTTTTGTGATCAAGGTTATGTTTGCATAATTTATGTGTAAGCAATATAACAGTTCAGTCACCGTGTTTTATGTTGACCCTGGTAACATTTACCGTAGTTCTAGTTGCCAACTGGACTGCGATGAGAAATAATGAGTTGCAGATCGAGAATGTGGGAAGTCCGGTTAGTAACATTGTCAGCAAGGGACTTCAGTTCTTTAGCTCTCAATTGAAATATCTGAAAATATACAGGGTACAGTGCAAGTACACATCTGTCCCCTGATGAATAATCTGGCTGGATGTTTAATTCACAATAATGGAGGAGCACAAACTCATACTGTGAAAAGTTTTGGGAATCCTAAAATAATCTTTCCTCAGCCAGTGTCTTATCCTCTAAATCATGGAGAACCTGGTAATTGTAAAATTAAAGGAGTACTCACTTTTGTCACAAGGAAGAGAGAAACATGACATGTGCAGGTGGCTTGCTGCGTGTGGAGTGCTCAAAGCACATGCTTAGTTGAAACAAGGGACAATTTTATATTTGATGTGTTTATAATAATAAAAAAGTGAGTGAAATTCACTCTCACAACAGCTTGTTTCCACGATTCTGTGATTCTAAAATCAGCATAAAGAATGTACTTTGTTGCCACAAGAACACAGTAACGCTGCAGTGGAGTGGAGTGTTATTATTTAAGCATTTTTACTGAGATAACGGCACCACAGTAGCTGTGATAGTATCTCTTTATCTCTATCACTCTCTCCATTTGCACATTTATTGTTATTTTCCTACACACATTTATTTGTTTGTCTATCAATCATTTATCCATCTCTGCAACACACACACACACAAACACACATATATACACATATGATGAATAGAATCAATGTATGCTTCTTGTAGTGCTTGTATTGTTTGTGCTGTTGTCATGCCAACCTTGCTGTGTTCTCCATAACGCTGTGCTGAAAAACCAGACAGAATCAAACTGTTCACTCACTGTCTCCGCGTGGCTATAGTTGCCTTCAGAACAACTTGTATCCCCGGGCAACTTATTCAAATAATGAAAGATGAAAGAGTGGAGAAATTGCTTTTTTCTATAACTGCGGGGATGTTGAAGGAAGTCATTGTCCATGCAACTTGCACAGTTATTTTTCTTAGACTTTATAATGCCTCTCAGAAGCTCTATAAGGGCATACAGGTTTGCAAAATATAATATTTTTCTGTAAACAAGGTAATTAAAGTATAGAAACTCATGGCAGAATTTTTTTTTTTTCTTAGTCAAACTCCAAAAGCAGTCAAGCTCACCTTGATATACTCTTCCACACAGCCTTGGGAAAATAAAAAAAGAGAAGCAGACAAGAACAACTTAGATGGTGCGAATGTGTCACATTTTCAGTTTTTCACACTTTTATAAAATAAGGGTGACAAACAGTGGAGTGCCATTAGTGAGCAGAAGATTGTGACAGGGTTTCTTTAAGGACAGAAAACTTTAATTAGACGAAGGGAGAAGTCAGTCTGAAGGAGAGCGAGCAAAAAGGGTCAACGGTTCAATGACAAATCAACAAATAGTGTGGAACACAACTTCTCATGTACAAAACACATACAGTGGCTGAGTTCATATTTACTAACTAAAAAAAATACTGTTGAAAGTACAAAAAATAAAATACAATCGGAGACCATAAAATGATCAACTTGTATTTTTTTTTTTGTACTTCTTGATAAGAGAAGTTTTGACTTTACCTTTTACAGATCTGTGTATGATAGAATACTTTAAATTCTCAATTTCACAATTTTAAATGTATTATTTTATAATTTCATACTGTATATTCAGATATGTGCCTCTTTAAAGGGGTGAGACGACTTTTTGACTCGCGGGCCACATTGAGTTCTAGCATTTGACAAGGGCGCCGGAACAGGAGCAGATCGATGGCATGCTTTGGTGACCGCTAGATTAGACCGATAGAATGGCGTTGAATTCTAAACAAGCGCGCTATATGTTACATCAAGAGTGTTAAATTTCAAATATAGCATGCTAGGTCTGAAATCTTGTGCAATAGTGCTTAAAAACACACATTTAGTGGTGCTAGGTTTAAAATCTTTTTTTTTTCAGTTGTTTTTTTTATTCTTGGTCAAAATCATAATCATAATAACAATACAAATTGCAAAAAAAACAAAAAAAAAACAAACAAATAGACCAAAGAAAAGGAACAGGCTGAAGCATAGCTTATATGTGCCTATCCCTATACATCTATATACATTTAACTGAACAGCATTTCTACAATTAAACAAAAATTAAATTTACAAAGTACACATCTCCAATCAAACAGAAAACCACAATAAACTTTATATTATCATCTTTTCATTGATTTTTTTAACTTACTTATAATCACTAATACTTTTATATTTAAGATGATGTTTAAATTTTAGGATAGAAGAGCATATTTTAAATTCATCATTGAGTTCATCATTGAGTCATCGTTGACTCAACATCTCATCATCATTGACTCAACATCATTGAGTTGGTGTCATCAGCAAAATCTAAGCCTTTGATGGAACATTTTCCTTGTTTTTAACATCTAACACGCTTGTTTACGTGCGTGTATTGGGCCGGCTTTCCATTTTTGTGCATACTGTTTATTTTAACAGTGTGTGCATCACGGAGACACACACATTTTAATGGGAGCAGTGATGTTGTTTTCTCAACAAAGCCAATATGTCCAGACTGTGCCATTTTATGAGAAAACATCAGAATTGCAGGGTATATACAACATTAACCAAGTTTATTTATTTAATTTTGTCAACTTTGGGGGGCCAGATTAAAACGTTCAATGGGCCGCATGTGGCCCGCGGGCCGTAGTTTGTCCATGCCTGCTCTATGAGGATCTTCACACGGTCATGTATTTGACAATCATATATCAGTCATTTGTTAAATCAAATCAAACAATATTCCACTAGTACTTTTCAAACACAGTAAAGCATTAAATCTGCAAACTTCATTTTGATAAATAGATGCAATGTGGATCTTCAACTTGTGCCGAATTGCAGTTTGTATTTTTTGTTTAAAACCAAAGTTTTGGGGTTATGCAACTAGTGGTTATCTGTCATAAAAAGCTATGGATGACCAAATTAAGTACAAAAAAATTAGCCATAAAACACTAAAAAACTTTTTTTTTTTGAAGAAAATGTTCCACTAATTAATCTATGAGTACTTTCATGCAAAGAAATATAATATACAAAATATTAACAAAGTGAGTCTTCCTAATGCAGACCGCACCGACAAAGCATAATTCCAAATTCCTTAAAATGAAGAAATACTTGCAAGTTTGATTTTTTTGTTTTATTTTGCAGGTGTATTTTATTTATCCAAAAGGTGACCTTGAAAAAAGTTATTTACAGGTGTTTGGATGTGGTATTAATCAACAGCTGAATTGAAGTTACTGATCTAACAAGGCTAATAAGGTTGTTAGTGTATTGCAATGGATTTCCTCATTCGCATATGTTACACAGACACACATGAATACAGACAAACGTCACAAGCACCCATCTACAGGAGAACAGAAACTGGAAGTGGTCCACGTGAGTCAACATGCACACATTACTTTAGAATTTAAACCTGAGGGACCGTGCTCAATCTGAGGGACATAATACCTCAACACACTCCTTCATTTCCCTCAACACCCCCCATCCAATACCGCTCTCTCAGTCGGGCCTGTACCCCAGCCTGCCCTCACTCTCCAACAAACTGATATCTTTTAAAGGCTGCCGCAGGCAAGGCCAGTTTACATATATCTAACTCGACAGGCGAGCCAGGAGGAAACAAGACCAATGACCCGCACAGATTCATTCAAATGCAAAGACTAGGGAAAATGAGACATTCCAAGACTCTTTCTTGCTTTGGTACACAATCTTTAAAACAATCATTTTTGCATAGATCTGTTTTTGTAATTCTTTTTTTTTGTATGTGACATTGCATTGTGTTTGAAAAACTTTACCTTGACCTCAATTCTCCTCAAAAAATACCGTCTGTGATTTGCCTAAAAAAATACTTTAATTTTGTTTCTCACTAGAAATTACAAAAACAATGATCATACTTTCTTGATGCAGTCAACTGGGCAACTAGATGTTGCCAATATGAATATTACATACAACAATTATTACTTTAAAAAAACATCAACACTTGATATACTGTATCTGCTAAGTATGCCTTCAATGTTGAATTACTGAAATATAGAATTTATTTACCATAATTCTTACCATGGATTAATAATATGATTAATATATATTAATGATATGATAAATTACATTAACTCATTGACTTCCCCCTGAAAGGGATAAATATTGAATTATCAATATTATATTAGAGGAAGGCCAAAGAGGAGGTTCATGGACGCAGTGAAGGAAGACATGAAGATAGTTGGTGTGACCAAAGAGGATGTAGCAGATAGGGTTAGATGGAAGAAACTGACTTGCTGTGATGAATCCTGAAGGGAAATGCCGAAAGAAGAATATGAAAAAGCTGAAATGATGAACATGCTTCGACCTTTAGAAAAGTTTTCTCTGCAAGTTTATCTGACTTTCGCTCGTCTTCTGATGGCGGGGTGCGGAGCCTGTCCCGGCTGATTTAAGACGAGAGGTGGATCACACCCTGAACAGGTCACTACTCTGTCGCAGGGCCACACTCTCAACCATCCATACACACACTCATTCCTAGGGGCGATTTCATTGTGGCCAATCATCATAAAACACATGTTTTGGGAGGGTGGGAGGAAACAGGAATACCCAGAGAAAACCCATACATACATAGAAGAACATGCAAAGTCCACACATAAAGAACAGTGTTTCAAGCCTTGTCTCACCTTTTTGCTGTGAAGCCACTGTGCAAACCACTGTGCCACCTCGCTGCCCTATTTTAGTATCTGGATTGTCAAGAGAAATTATTCTGCATCAAACTTCAAATAAGTATTATTTCATACCTACATGAAAATTATTGTTAATTTCTAAACGCTGTTCTGTTTTGACTTAAAATTCTGAACAAATAGCATCGTGATCTTTTAGATTTTCAGTTTACTTTGAATGGAACTGTGATTTTGCTAGAATTTGTTTTTATCACAGATAAATTGATTTACTGTTGCATTGAAACAAAAAAGCTACATGTGTTTTATGGACACAGTAACTGAAGCACTTTAGCCAAGGTTAAAACACACTGGGGCATGCACACCTAGACAGTAACACATTACACACATAATACCTTGTTCCAAAACATGATTAAACTTTTACTTCCTGCTGATTCTGCAAATAGCTTGTTTAGTCAGAAACTAGCAGGATTTTGTTGACCACAAAGAAGAACATAATTGCTTGAATTTTGTTCACAACGGTGGCACAAAACAAAGTCCAAAGTACTGAAAAAAAACAAAACAGCTACTGTATCTGGGAGGATTTAACAAATAGCCAAAGGAAATTTGTCAAACTCACAAATCATTAAAAAAAAAAATCTTTTAACGATGTTGCATGTTAACAATGTTGCAAAGGATATTTTATACGTCTCAACCAAAACAACTGCTGATCAAATTATGTGAAACTCATCAGTTAATTGTCAAAACAAAGACTGTTCTTTTACAAATGCTTGGCTTTTACATCTCATTATCTTGTTCTCCTTTAATAATCTTCCTACTGCACTCTCCCATCGCTACCTAGTCTACACCTTATTTCATTAGAGCATGCGAGTCTGTAGCCCTGGGTTATGATTTCAAGAAGATATCTTAATCACTGGAGTTAAATCGCAGCCGGTGTCTAGTAACACTCGTTCTTGGGTGTTCGTTGATTAAGAGGAGTTGATTCGAGAGATAGTTTATCTTCAATTTTTATCTTTAATTATCTTTAATTAGCGACTAATTTAGGGAGAGACATCATAGGTTAATTACAACCACATTCATTAGAAGGCAAAATGTATAATTATTCTTATTCAATGTTGTTATCTGCACCAATCTAAAGTAATTAATCGGATTTCACCCTTGACTTTATCGACTATCTGTTAAGAATTTTATTTGGGATTGTAGTTCCAGACACTGGTGTCTGGTAAATGTCCATCTCCCAATAACATCAGGGCTTTGTCACTTGGATGATCGGTATTACCATCAGCGCATAAACACCTATCTAATTAGGAGAGCTACGCACAGCGTGGAAATACATCTAAGAGAATTTTAAATGTGAGTCTTTTGCCTTTAGGCCAACAGAAAAAAAAACATTAAACTTGATTAATTCAATACTTAATTTTTCAAGGTTTAAATCAGTAAAACATTTTGTTTATGAAAGTTACTTTTAAACTTATTTAAGCAAAGAAATGATACGTTGGTAAACAGACTAAAACTCTATGGAACAAGGTATTATGTGTGTAATGTGTTACTGTCTAGGTGTGCATGCCCCAGTGTGTTTTAACCTTGGCTAAAGTGCTTCAGTTACTGTGTCCATAAAATACATGTAGCTTTTTTTTTTGTTTGTTTGTTTGTTTCAATGCAACAGTAAATCAATTTATCTGTGATAAAAACAAATTCTAGCAAAATCACAGTTCCATTCAAAGTAAACTGAAAATCTAAAAGATCAAGATGCTATTTGTTCAGAATTTTAAGTCAAACCAGAACAGCGTTTAGAAATTAACAATAATTTTCATGTAGGTATGAAATAATACTTTTATGAAGTTTGATGCAGAATAATTTCCCTTTACAAGTTAAAAACTCAGACCGACTAAACTTGCAGTTCTAATGTGATTTATAGAAAAATAAATCTTATTCAATTGAATATTATATATAAAAAGGATTTTGTGTGGAGTTAATTTCCATTTTTGTGTTAGTGTTTGAGATTCTGTGTTATTGCCATCACTGTGTCTTGTCCTCTGCTCTGAAACTAATGGAAAGAATAGAAGCTCCTGACACACATTGATTTTACTAACACCCCTCTCACAGAAATGCTCGTCTCTGCTGAAGTGTGATAACATTGTGTTGGTTTTAACCCTTTCAGCTACACATATTAGTACAGAAAATGTTTCTGAAATTATTTTACAGAGATTTGTATTATTGTCACTTACATTGCTGGAGTTTAATATATTTTCCTAAGATGGATCTCTGTTCCTATGAAAAATGAGAAATAAATAGATGCAATTAGGTTGAAGATTTGTCTTACCAGCGAACGGTGGTATATTCAAGTGAGTTTAATCACAAACATGTACAGCTGGGTGTGACTTTTGCGCTTTCCAAATGGTGGTAAACAAAGTAGAAATTAAAAATACAGGTATCTTCTGAACCCCTTATATTTAAACGGGCACTCGACCCTATCCCAGCGGATTTCAGGTGAGAGTCAGGATACACCCTGATACACCCTGAATACACCCACAATGCCAGTGCGTTGCAGGGCAACACAAACAGACAACTAATCTCACACACATTCATTCCTAAAGGCAATTTTGTAGCGGCCAATCAATCTAATATGTATGTTTTTTAAGGATGGGAGGAAACCGAGCTGCTCGTTAACCCTGTGTATACAGAAAACACACATATACTGTATACACAGGGTTAACGAGCAAACTCCACACAGAAAGACAGTGTTTCATGGCTCAACCCACTCCGGGACTCGAACCCCTGACCTTCTTGTTGTGAGGCCATTGTGCTAACCACTGCGGTATTGTGCAGCCTACTTTGTAAGTAAAATATTTCAGAATATATTGTATCCATAAAAAAATTCCTTCAAAAAAAATTTCTTTGGATAAATTGCCCAATTACAATTGATTCACTCTTAGCGTGTCTCTGCTGCAACCTCAACATTGTTAACTATATAAGAACGGTCAAAAACCCAACAGAGAAAACGGCAAACATTTTTGGATAGCCTGGTATTTTGAGGACAAGGTATTTTTGTATATAAAATACCTAACAAAACAATTTCCTTAAAAGACAAAAAAGTTTTGTGCCTTATTGACTTGGCTGGTTTTAAAAGGTTACTTGAGGTGTCTCAAAAAAATGTTCACGTAAATAAAGAGAAATTTTACTAATAATTATTATGTAAAAAAATGCTCAAAAGAAAATGGAGTGTCCACCAAAAAACCACCAAAGGTCTTTTTCCATAAATATGTTGGTCAATATAGTCTAGTAAATTTTTACTGATAAATTAACCATGCATTAAAGAAGGATTCAGACATTTAATCGTGTAATAATATTTAAAGTCATAAATCAATGTTATCAGCTAAATTGCATGTTCCACCAAATCAATTCAAAGGCAGTTCTTTTATTGGCTGAACTTGCTCTTTATGGGGTGTGATTATGAAAGACCGATTCTGCCACAAGTGACGGTGTCTGCGCCCCAAAGACAGTTGCCTGGTAACTGTGAAAGGGAAAAAAAAAGGCACCAATTTGCCGAGCCTAAGGACATTTCCTCATCTAAAGGCAGAGTTGATAACTTCCACGTTAATGATCCTTTTAGGGTCATTCAAATTAGAGACCAGTAGGAAGGAAAAAGAGAATAAGTTGAGATATATTCGACTTTACAAACATGATGTCTGGCAAACACCTCTTCTTTATAATTTCTACGTAGAAATGAAAATATCTTCAATGACGTGTCTATTATCCGCTTTCTGCTCAAGGTTAAAGAGAACCAGTCGAGTCAGAGTAAGAAAATGGGCTATTTCTACATGAGCTTAACTTTTTTTTAGCATATCTGAAATTGTTATAGATGATCGGTGTCATCATGAATGATGAGGTCTTACACTCGTTATTCAAAATGCTGGTAAAAGGTGAAAGTGACTTTCATTTCTTCTCAAGATAGCATCTTTTATGTAGTTTGTACATGTAGATAAGCTGGACAGAAACTCAAAGGTGATAGCTGACCTGCAGCCAAGTGGCTCATTTACAGTTATAGTGATTATCAAAAATAACAACACTGATTTTAATAACAGAAAACCTGCCCTCATGAAAAACAACTTGAAAATAGAACTCTGATGATTGGCTGTCAAATCTTTTAAGCACCTATCCAAACAAATGGGGTTGTAGAGATGCATAAATATGATAATCAAATCCCATGTTCAGCGTTTAAAAGAATTTCATATACTGTAATTTGAAGAAAGTTCAGAAAAGAAGAGAAAATATTTAAATGTATGAAATAATTCACTTTATTGCAAGGTTGCAAGCTTTAAATGCATGCAGCGTATTTTAAACTATTCCCCAAGTCAATGGTTTTTGCACTCAACTGTAATTTTTCCAAATTTATTTCCAGACGCAGCTGACTAAGCAAAACACAGTCGATGCAGAGCTACAAATAGATTCTGTCAAGAGAGATCAGCTAGTTATCCTTAATGCGCTATATACCACAGAACACAAACGTCTTTTCTTTAGCATGTAAATTTTCACAAATAATGTTTAGAATATTTGTATCCTACAGGCATACCACTTAGTTCTTGTCACAGCCCAGGTGCCTTATTTGTGAGCAATTTCAAATGATGTAGCGCAAGCGTGTACTCTATGACGTGTAAAATATACATTGAGTAGCCTCAACATTAAAAATTGCCTGCTTTGTTTTGCATGTCCCAGTAGTGCTACAAAAACAGCTCTGGCTTGTCAGAGCGTGGATGTAGGACCTGGGGGGATGCCTTGTAGTGTCTGTTTGCAGGATGTTTGCAATCAGCTCATTTACAGGTGCTGGCATTGTTCCACCATCTCCTGACTACAAAGAATAGATGCATAAAACAGTATGCTTGACAACTCATCTAAAGATGCTTTTATAGAATTTCTAGTTAAACAGAGAATGGCTGGCTTTACCATCTCAGCCACCAGTAATTATATAGTTTTTCAGTTTACTTTCTCTGTTATCAGCAACTGTCTTACTGAACTTAAGACAACTCGAAAAAAAAAGTGAATTTGGGTGGCATTTAAGACAACGTTTTCCGGTCATCTTAGAGAAAGAATAGATGAAGACTAATGAGCACTGATCAACAAAAGAAGAAAGATGAGCTGTTTGATGAGAGCAAAATTGACGACATTGAGAAATTCAAATTACTTTCTGAGCTCTATTTTCACCATTATTCCCTCTGTAGATTAAAAACATAATAAAAACTTTCGTCAAATCATTTTAAAATTTTATTTTCATTTCAATATGTATGACAATTACAACAAATAATAAGGGTACACTCCAACACATTCTTTTAAACTTGAGAAGTGAAGTGCATATTTAACAGTTAAGGTTATCAGAAATAGTTTAAAGAATAGATTTATTTTTAAATTAAAATTTCAGGGACAATCATAGTCTCGGAGTCGATCCACGTTACAATCCTCACCTATGGTCACCAGCTGTGAGTGGTGACAGAAGGAACGACATCACGGATACAAACGGTCTAAATGAGTTTTCTCCGTAGGGTGGCTTGGCTCTCGCTCAACCGTAAAGTGGGGAGCTCTGCAACCTGGGAGGAGCTCGGAGTAGAGCCGTTGCTCCTTCGGGTCGAGAGGAGCCAGATGAGGTGGTTTGGACTTTTGATTAGGATGCCTACTAAATTTTGCGACTACATCCCACCGGGTGGAGACTCAAGGGCAGACCCTAGACCTTCTAGAGACACTGTGTTTCACAGCTAGCCAGGGAACTCCACAGAACCCTCCCAGGTGAGCTGGAGGATGCAGCCGGGGTGAGAAAAGCCTGGGCTTCCCATCTGAAACCATTCGTGTTGTTGTTGTTCATAAGTTGCCCTACAGTGGCACAGGGAGAAGAATAATTAATTGTAGATGTCCATTGAGGTTGTTTTCCAGACAGATTTAAGAAAAACTAGAGATAGTTAAGAAATCTGAGTGTCATGGACAGCTTTTCAAGAATCAAGTATACCTTTATTTTTCCCACAATGGGGAAATTGCAGAGCTTCTCGCCCTCTCTCTGGGAGAGAGCCCAATGTAAGCTTTGGTAGAAAATTAACTTTTGCTTCTTCTATTCAGCATCTTATCTTAATGGTGACCATAAGTGAGGTTTGAAGTGTTGATCCACTGGTAAAGTGAGAAATTTGCTTTATAGATCAGCTTTTTTTTTTCATCCCAGCAGATCCAAGCAGAATCCTTGTTGTTGTGGACACCACACTGATCCAAAAATGCATCTTCCAAATTCATTAAAATACAAATATATATAGAATGTATATTGAATGAATTGCTTTTATGTTTTTAAAGAGTGGATTGATTCAGACGAACGCTCAGGCATGAAATGGATAGTTTGCTACTGAATTCAAATGCACTGCATCAATCATAAAAAAACTTTAACGTTGAAATAAAAAGTATTGTTTTAACAATGACGCAGCAAAAGATAAGAATTACATCAAATAAATAGAAGTCACATCGCTAATGATTATGACTAAATTCAGGACCAGAAATCCTTGGTAATCAAGGACAAATACAATGTTTGTCAGTGTTCTGTTTCACCATGTGTTGTTTGTACGAACAACAAATGAATCTCATACAGTAAACAATGGGCTCTGTGACATGTCGGGGAATTGTAATTGTCAATTATGCCAATCAAAATTCAATAGTCCGGACACAACTCTTCTATTATTAAATTTAAATCTAATGTTCTCACCCAGGCTTGCAGACACATTATGAGATTGCTTTATCCTTTATCAGGACACTTAACTCTGTGCGCAAAGCTAAATGAAATGGCAATTCCATAATTAGGACAAGTTTATTAATGAGATAACACATGAAAGACACTTTTGAATTAGACATTTTAGTTAGGACACAAACGGTCCTGTTTGATCGGATGATATTTTACACATTTTATTTGATTCGTTTGGTATGGAAGGAATTCATTCGTAATCTTTGGTTTTATTTTTAAGTCATTGCAAACTTGTCAAGATGATTGACTTCAATGTCAGTGACATGGCGTAAGTTTGCAAGAAAATATTTCCTCAGAAATCTTTATTTATAAACAAGACATTCAGCATTTAGACACTGACAAGACACTGGGGCTTTCAGGCCTTGGCCTAATCATCCAAGCAGAAAAATTATTCTTTGTAGCCTGCAGATGAAGCTTCCACCCCTGAGTCATGTTTAAAGATTTATGTTAATGGCAAGGAAAGTTCCACTAAGTTTAAACCAATATTCAGAAAGCTATAACCATAGTTATATGACACAGGATGAAACCATTTAATGAGCTCTAAAGCTAATCCCGCTCTAGTTCATATTTAATAAATGAGTATTTCTAACTGGAAGGAGGAACGACTATTTATAAGTAACTGAAATATTAATTTAACCAAACTTTTGAGGCTATGTTTTGACTAGATGTAAATGACACAAAGACACGTAACCGACAGGTATATTTTTTTTTATCACATTGTATATATGAGTCTTTTCATATTTGAACTTGCTCATTTTCTGTTTCTGAGTTTATCTCTTACACTACCAGTGGTATTGCCTACAGGCTTGCAGAGGCTTGACACAAACACACATTAAACCAAAATGTACTCATGCTACGAAATAACTCATTATTCACCTTGTCTTGACTTGTAAGTTTTTAAGTGTTCATTTCCAGATTATTTGCAATTTTACAAAGAAAACCCCAACACAACACTATAATCTCATAATAAAGTGCAAGACCGCTTTTCACAACCTATGTTGGCCCTATTTTATTAAAAAAAAGGCTAATTTTGGAAATATAAATCCAGCTTTAGCTGATTTTTACTCGACTCAAAATTCAAAATTCAGAAATAAACTAAGAGCTTATTAGATTATTTTTTTCTTTTATTTTACTAGATTGTATTTTGTTCTCGTGATAATATTCAAGATTTTTTTTTTTTTTTATGTTTTTACACTTCAAATTATTTTTTGAACTATCTTTTCTCTGAACATACCCACTTTAGTTGACAGGCCTATCAACACCTCGGGCTTGACCTTTGCTTTTAAAATGATACATCAAGAACTGAAATCTATCATCTGTCTGGTTTCCTGCATCTACCGGTGTCCTGTCGAGATGTATAGCCCCATAGAGATCTGCAACCGGTTGCAGATCTCGATGGTGGCAGATTTTGACAGGTCACTGGCTTGTCCCTGGGAAACAAAAATAAAAATCCGGAATTTTGCCTTTAATAAAACAACAAGTGGCAATACGAGTATTAAAAAGGCACAAATATACAATAGCAGAGATATTGTTACCTGTATGAATTTCTAATTGAAAGAAATATTCAAAATGTATTCCATCTTTTGTAACACTTATCTAGTTGGGGTTGCTGCAGTGCCACACCCTATTCAAGCTACAGATGCAATGAGATGCGGGGTGTGCACCAACTACGTTGTTAGTTTGTTGTTGAGTAACATATTTAACACAAAAATGCTGACAGCTGTACCATGATACAACACCTTTAAATATAACATTTATAAGTTGCTAAATCGTTTTTTTAATGCACTTTGAAAAGGTCCTTCCACGATGCATAGACAAAAGATTAGTTCAATTTAACATCAAGATATTTTACAGATGCTGATGACATAACGTTGCATTTCTAATAATGAGAACATCCAACAAACTTGTCCATACGGTGAACAGGGAGTGATTTTCTATTAAATGTTGTTTTGACATCAATTTGAGAAAGCTGGATCCAAGGTGGGTGCATTATAATTTGCTTTTAAAAACATAGTCGAGAAGGAGCAAGTCCTTATTTCATAGTGAAATTACTTTTTAGTAGAGGACTAAAATAAGACAGTTGATTGGGTTGATAGGGACCAAAGGTGTAATGACAAGTGGTGTTGACTGAATTAAGAAAGTCCCTCACTCCTTCCATCCACCCACTTTCACATTATCAGCCCATTAAAGCAAGAAAGCAATTTCCCTGCTTTTCATTACATACGCCATGCAGACCTGAGCTCCATTAATCAAATAATAAAGTTTTCAAAATACTTCCTTGATAACATTTTCCGCCTTCCGTATCAAGTATTTCACAAGGTTGGGATATCTAAAGACTCATTTCCTACAGATTATGACAATGAGTATATGTGTAACATCTATGATAACACCAAAATAACCTTTTATGTTGAAACAATGGTTATATTTTTTTACCAATTTTTTCTAGAATGTTAAATTACATGAGAATCTTATTATTTTAAATATAAATGATAAGTAGTAAACTCATCAAATGAAAATAAAGAGACACAAGACCAAGTGATTTTTTTTTTTTTAAACCCAGTGATGCAACTCTAAAATCTTTCTTCTTCTCTTCAGTGATCATAAGAAACGTTTGAAATACCGAGAGCCACAGCTGAAGGATTAGATGGAATAGTGTGTGTCTTCTATTTTACAGATGGCTAGAACGGCAAGTGAGGAGTGACTGGTATGATTGATTACTACTTTGTTACACAAAGTAATTAAATAGAAGAGTAAAGAAGTTGCTTCCATTCAACAAAGGATTGGTGGGTCACATAAAAAAAAACCCAGAAACATGCCAGTTAAGTTGGGTAGCAGTCAGTTGTATAAATAAAATATAAGGTTTTTATTAAACAAGAATGAATAAAATGTAAAAAACCATTTGTATATTTCAAAACCAGTTACAGTAATTCTAAAACATTGTATTGGCATGTATTGATATCAATCTCTACATAATAATTAAGCTGTTTGTGGGATAATTTAGTAAAAATTACAAACCCAAAAACGAAAATGTGAATATTTGGCATTTTGCTATTCAACTATTTCATAAAAAGCTAGCAGGACAGATTCTTAAGACTTTTACATAAAAACCTCCACTGATTTTAGCCCACCTGGTAACAAAGGCTGGCTGAAAAGTGATTGGTTGAATGTAATCTGAAAATCCCAGTGGGGAAAGGGACAAACTATTTGGAAATATTCAAAACATATAAATGGCCAACATATAATTAACAGCAGTTTGTGATGGAGTTATTTTTACGCTGACAGTGAATGCTCTGAAGGCTGTGACTGTGGTGTGAGGCCTTTTAGGCCTGCTTGTTTGTTTTTTTTTCTCCCCCAAAACTCACAGGTGCTGGATGGCTTCTAACGGGAGGATTGGCTGATTGCTCCCAGCTGCACAGACTTACCGGTGGCTATAAAAGACCTGGTGTCACCCACAGTCTCTGTCAGGTCTTCAACGATTCTAGTGGTAAACTGACCACCTCTAAGCTGAGTCAAATTTTGATATCAGACTAATTTTCTTATTCTCCTCACAGGAACCTTCAGCCCTTCCTCTTGGCCATCCAGCACTGCCTGAAGCCGTTATCTCTCTGCTGTGGATTCCTTTGTTCAACACTTAATAAACTGTTAAACCTGCATTTGGATCCTCCTCATTCCCTCTCCTACACAACAGAAGACCTGACCAGAATGGATCCAGCGGGTTCTACATCACCGTTCGCAACAAATACCCGTTGCCCCTCATTAATTCGGCGTTCGAGCTACTTCAGGGAGCCCGGGTCTTTACAAAACTCGATCTGCGTTGCGCCTACCATCTCGTCCGAATGCGGGAGGGGGACGAGTGGAAGACGGCGTTCAACACCCACCTGGGCCAATTCGAATACTTGGTCATGCCTTTCGGGTTAACTAACGCTCCCGCAGTCTTCCAGGCATTCATTAACGATGTGCTCCGTGACTTCCTTAATCGTTTTGTCTTTGTTTATCTGGACGACATTCTTATTTTTTCGCCCACTGTTGAGGAGCACATCGTCCATGTCCGTGCGGTACTCCAGCGACTCCTTGAGAATCGTCTGTTTGTAAAGGCTGAGAAGTGCGAGTTCCATTCTCAGTCCGTCAACTTCCTTGGTTTTATTGTACACGCTGGGCAGGTTTGCCCGGACCCCGAAAAAGTTAGCGCGGTGGCTGAGTGGCCTCGACCCAACACCCGTCGCAAACTACAACAATTTCTGGGTTTCGCAAATTTTTACAGGCGTTTCATTCGCAATTACAGTCAGGTAGCTCTTCCCCTTACCCAGCTTACTTCCACAGCCAGACCGTTCGTTTGGTCTCCCCAAGCAGAGGGTGCATTCACTGAGCTTAAGAAGAGGTTTACCTCGGCCCCCATTCTGGTCCAGCCCGACCCCTTGAGGCAGTTTATTGTGGAGGTGGACGCCTCGGATTCAGGGGTGGGTGCTGTGCTGTCCCAATACCATCAGGAGGATGGCAAACTCCATCCCTGTGCCTTTTTCTCTAAGCGTCTCTCTGCAGCTGAACAAAACTACGATGTGGGGAATAGAGAACTGCTCGCAGTCAAACTGGCACTCGAGGAATGGAGGCACTGGCTCGAGGGCGCAGAACACCCATTCGTGGTCTGGACAGACCACAAAAACCTCGCTTACATCCAAGCAGCTAAGAGACTCAACTCTCGACAGGCCCGGTGGCAGCTGTTCTTTACACGCTTTAATTTTACCCTCACTTACAGGCCGGGCAACCGCAATACCAAACCTGACGCCCTCTCCCGCCTGCATGACTGTCATCAGTCCAGATCGGAGCCGGAGCCCATTCTACCCCCCTCCTGCGTCATTGGGGCAATCACTTGGGAGATCGAGACTGCAATAAGGGATGGTCTGCAGCATGATCCGGACCCAGGTACTGGCCCAGCTAACCGTTCGTATGTGCCATCCTCTGCCCGCTCCCAGGTTCTCCTATGGGCACATGCATCCCGGTGGTCCTGTCACCCTGGGATTCGCCGTACAATGGCGCTTCTTCAGCGGCGGTTCTGGTGGCCAACGATGGAGGCAGACACTAGGAATTTTGTCGCTGCCTGTTCTGCCTGTTCCCGGGGCAAGGTCCCTCATCGTCCTCCTGCGGGGCTGCTCCATCCCCTACCGGTTCCCAGTCGTCCCTGGTCCCATATCGCACTGGACTTTGTGACCGGACTCCCTCCCTCAGAAGGTAACACTGTTGTGGTCACGATTGTGGACCGATTCTCCAAAGCTGTACATCTGGTGCCTCTTCCTAAACTCCCTTCAGCCTTGGAGACTGCCCAGCTCATGGTGACCCATGTGTTCCGTCTGCATGGTATCCCTCTGGACATAGTCTCTGACCGGGGTCCGCAATTCACATCAGCTGTTTGGAAGTCCTTCTGTAAGGCGCTGGGGGCTTCCGTCAGCTTGTCATCTGGCTTCCACCCCCAATCCAACGGCCAGTCGGAGCGGGCTAACCAACACCTGGAATCCACATTACGGTGCGTGTTGGCCTCTGCCCAGTCCACGTGGTCGTCTCATCTCCCGTGGATTGAGTATGCCCATAATTCCCAAGTTAGTTCCTCCACAGGATTGTCCCCGTTCGAGGCTTCTCTGGGTTACCAACCCCCATTGTTCCCGGATCAGGAACAGGAGCTGGCTGTCCCTTCGGTGCAGCTCCATATCAGACGGTGTCGTCGGATCTGGAGGAAAACTAGGAGGGCCCTCCAACAGGCCTGCGGCCGGGCGCGGCGCCAAGCTAATCGCCACCGTCAGCCAGCCCCAGCATATCGGGTTGGTCAGTCTGTCCTTCTGTCTACCAGGAACATTCCCCTCAGGGCAGAGTCTCGCAAGCTTTCACCCCGCTTCATTGGCCCTTTCCGGATCCTGCGGCTGGTCAACCCGGTCTCGGTAAAGCTCGCCCTGCCCTCTTCCATGAAGGTACATCCTGTGTTCCACGTCTCTCAGATCAAACCGGTTTCTACCAGTCCCCTCCAGCCTCCTTCTGCTCCCCCTCCACCTCCTCGCCTTGTCGACGGCTCTGATGCGTACACGGTCAACCGTCTTTTGGATGTTCGTCGCCGAGGTCGGGGTCTACAGTACCTCGTGGACTGGGAGGGTTATGGCCCGGAGGAACGGTGCTGGGTGCCCCGTTCAGCGATCCTGGACCCTGGCTTGGTCCGGGACTTTCACCGCCGCTTTCCGGACAGGCCTGGTGGTCCGCCAGGTGGCGTCCGTAGAGGGGGGGGTACTGTGGTGTGAGGCCTTTTAGGCCTGCTTGTTTGTTTTTTTTTCTCCCCCAAAACTCACAGGTGCTGGATGGCTTCTAACGGGAGGATTGGCTGATTGCTCCCAGCTGCACAGACTTACCGGTGGCTATAAAAGACCTGGTGTCACCCACAGTCTCTGTCAGGTCTTCAACGATTCTAGTGGTAAACTGACCACCTCTAAGCTGAGTCAAATTTTGATATCAGACTAATTTTCTTATTCTCCTCACAGGAACCTTCAGCCCTTCCTCTTGGCCATCCAGCACTGCCTGAAGCCGTTATCTCTCTGCTGTGGATTCCTTTGTTCAACACTTAATAAACTGTTAAACCTGCATTTGGATCCTCCTCATTCCCTCTCCTACACAACAGTGAAGGCATTCAGCATCCGCCACTGTTGCACATACTTTACAGCCAAAAAAGATCAGCCCATTTTTTTTTTTTTAAATCACATACAAAATGATCCATCCATCTAATTTACTTGATTAAAAAGTTACCAAATAATTTCGTGGAAGCTCCTGTTTTTGAAAATTCTCAGAAAAAGGGACAATTATTGGATATCTAAAGTGCTCTGAGTAGTGAAAGTATGATGAGGAAAGTAGTAAATGAGGCCAGTGAGTAACCACTTACTGAGAAAAAAAAAAAAAACCTCATAAAAAGGACATCAATGAACCATTTTCCATCTTTTGTGAAATCACATTCACAACTTTGTTAGCGCAATTATTGGCCTTTACATCTATTTGTCCAGTTAAAGGCAAAAAAGGACAAAACGGCCATTGTTAAGGTGCTTTAATTCAATTATGTATTACTGTATGGATGTTGAACAAGAATTTAAGTTAGCCATGTTGTTTTTTTAAATGCATTTATTTAGGTTTATTCTTGATTTGTTTTGACATAATCTTTGATCCATTTTTAATTGAAGTCAGATTAAAACAAAAAACTGATTTTCTGTAAATTTCATTGTCATTCTGAAATTTGATCTCCAGTTTTCATCGTAACAATGTTGAACCCTTTCTTCAGCCTAACAAAGCCTTGCTGAGAATTCAAGGAGCCTTCTATCACAAAGAATTCCCAGAGACAGAAGATCATACATCTCTTTGAACAGCCCTTGAAGGCTTCTTCCAGAGAGGAGAGGCCAAAATGTTCAATGTATATTTCTAAAGGTTAGTTAATAAGTGTTACTGATAAGTTTGGGTTTTGTTTGAATTTGAGCCATTCTTGTTCAGATTCTGGTTCATTGTATGATTCCAGTTTCAACTGATTCTTAATTCCAATTATTTACAAGGGCTGGATTTAAAAAATGTATTTATGAATAAAATGCAAATGAGCTATTTATAAATGGTCTTTCCAAATGAGTTTTAAACTCGAATTAAAGTTTCTTATTACTTTGATTTTTTTTTTTTTAAATGAAACAGAAATCTTAAATAATATAATTTAAATGTAAAGATCCATGTACAGAACCATTGGCATTGTCGGGTGGTTCTAATACTAAAAAGATGGTGGTGGACTGGTGTGGTGTTAGAAGAACTGGCAGCAGGTCATCACTTTAACTATAAAAACATGCCACTCAACTTAATTAACCGATCAGTAAACTATGACTACGTTTACAACTGGGATGCACTGTACCTTCTCTGGAGAATAATCAGTCTTTCCAGAACCAGTGGATGATTACTCATGCTTCTTGTTTGGTAGGATGATACTGGAGTCTGTCATGATAGCTGCACGTAGGAGAATGTTGGACAAGCTCTTGGTCATATTTGATGATGTCAGCTACCCGCTGCATGCCACCATCAGAGCACTGAGGAGTTCTTTGAGCATCAGGCTGCTGCCTTTGAGCTGCTCTACAAACAAACCTAGGAAATTCTTCATACCCAGGGCCATCAAACTGTTTAAAAGCTAGGGAGGGAGGAAGGAGGAGAGCACCACAAGATCACAGACAGGTTTTCTTTTTTATCCCGTCCAAACACTGTTGCCTGCAAGCTTCTTTATCTAGACACATGCCACCTGCTGCTGTCACTTAAAACTTACTTGTAGAAATTCACTGGGATCATATATTTGCGTACATCCTTTTTCTTGCTTACCTAACATATTCAACTTTAATATTTTATTCCATTTTGTGCTGTTGACAGATTATTTTCAGCAACAGTAATTCCAGCTCATTTTCTCCAGTGTTTTATACTAAAACAGACAGAAAATGCTGTGTCGATATAAAATTTTGTTCTTATTTTTATTTTGGTTTGAAAACCAGATTTTATCACATTTAAAGGTTGAGTTTTAGAGTTAGTCATAATAGTTGCCATCGGACTAAGTAAGGAAGCAAAACTCTTCAAAGGTGTTCAGAGTTTGACTTTCTATGTATTTCACACAGGCAACATGAATAAAAGGCAGCACAATACTACACATGTGTTAAACCCACAGTAAGAGGATGCACATTTGTCCCCAGAGATTACTTAAAAGTAAAGCACAACAGTAGCTAGACCTTGTTTGTTCTCCTTGTCTCAGAGTTATAGATTTCTCTGGTGCTTTTTCATTCCCTCTTGCTTGCATCTCTTGCAGAGAGCAACAAGCTATCCAAATGTTAATAGAGCTCTCCTGGTAAGTGATATATAAATTACATTGTTGAGAAAAGTTTAATGAAGATCCCTTGGTAGGATCTGAGGCAGATATTAGCTAATTAAATAGACAGTGCAAAGATATCTGCTGAGACGGAAGAAGAGACAACTAAATTAAAACGACACTACAGGAGGTGCAAAAGAAAATGAAAAGATTTGAATTTGATAGGTCTAATTCAGGGAACTATTGCCCCCAAAATCAATTCATGCTGAAGACTACACATCCTAGAAATGTATTGATTCACTGAGATTTTTCTGAGACTTTTCTGAATATTCCTTGACAAGGTAAAGAAATGAGACACCTCCGTTTTCAAGAAATTCCAAGAAACTTACTATCTCTATTATGGAACTAGAGTCTAGTAACCTTGATTTTGAAATTCTTCAACCATGTATGATCTGAAGGACTTGGTTGATGTGGTGTTGACTCTTTACTTCTGGTTCACCAAAACTTCTCAGGCAACTTTTTTTTTCTCATTCTAATCTTTCCTCAGACTGTTTTCTTCTGATTGTAAAAGGCTGGGCAAATGAAAGAAATATATTCACATGAGAAAAAATAAAAAATGACCCTTTGGTGCAGGAAACGTGCGGAATAGGATTCATAAGCAGACACACATGGAGGGGAAATAAGATATCTATATTAGATACCAGTCGGAAGCATGCAGGAGATGAACCAATGATTACTATGAATGGCAGTCAGGGTGGAGAGGTCTACAACTCTGAGAGAAATGGCATAACAAAAATAAATATCATCTAATATAACGCAAAGACACAAAATAGGATGGATTTGAACTTGAGAGTAAATGCCATTACTTTCTTTGTAAACTACTAATCTTGCAGTTGGTAAAGGTCCAGGGTGACATCTACATAGAACTGAACAAGAAGTTGTTCAGGTGTTAAGCTTGATTAGTGTGTGCGTGTATGTAGGTGGGAGGGAAGGTGTGTGGACTTTGTTCTACTCATTTTAGAAAACTTGCTCTTTTTGCAAATATAGATGTATTTCTATTTTACGCAAGCAATTTGCAAATTCCGTGGGTATGTTGCAAAATGTGGCATTGATTTTCTTTTTAAAGTATTGCAATTAATTAAAAAAATATATAGTATTTATTTTTAAAATTATTTTAAAAATTATGATTCTGCAAACTCAATGGTCTTGGTGAATCTGAGTGTCAGTGCAATCAAGTATCAGTCGTCTCTGTGGAAACTCTGGTACAGCTGTTTATTGTAACTGGATTGTATCTTGTTTTTTTTATTTGTTTATTCTGTTTGTCTGACTGTCTGACTGTTTGTCTGTGTATTAATGACCTTGAGTCTGAAAAATAAAGATGATGATAATCTTATCTGATCATATTGCTGATTTGTACAGCAGATGCCTAATTATAACAGTATTTCCACTTTTGTTTTTTTGTTTTTTTTTAAACAACAAACTTAGTACGTTTAAACGATGTGAACACACACACAGCAAGAAAATTCATAAAGCCATTTAGGTTGTAATATACCAAATATTTGAAGGAGATAACTCAGTTGCAAAGGCACGATCTTATTGATTGAAATTTTAAAAACTTTTTGTTTCTGCAGAGTAACAATTATATGGATAGAAATGCATTTTCTCGTTCTAATTTCAGTTTAATATTTCACAAGGAGTCAGTAAACAAACACTGTTTTAACAACAACTCAGAAGACACCAAATGCATTAAGGAAAGTAAAAAATTCCATTGATTGTAGTTTGTGATGGATTTACAGCTTCTTGCAAGGAGCTCAAATGTCAAGAAGAGATTTGTGTTAACGGGGAAGACTTTTTTGTATAATATATCTCTGACACGCTAACCTTCTACTGCTCACCACTCACTGCCTTAAGTCCAAACCTTGTGATTCAGACTTTGCTCTTTAATCAGTCACCATGACCAAAAGCAACATTTTAAGGAGGGGGATACTGTCACTGGAAATATTGTGAAAGAAGTGACAACAGAAGAGAAGGGAAGGGCAAGAATATCACTCTGCCCTGAATGCATTTTTTGTAGAAAAAGAAAATTAAAGATGAGAAAAGAAAAGGGGTGAGGGTAAGAAACTTGTCAAACACGTCTGTGTCCCTGCAGGACCTATTTCAGATACAAACAAGTGGGTGAAAATAAGTTAACAAGGGATGATGACAAAGTTTTACCTGGGGTTATGAGCATAAGACTGAGTCTTGTCCTCTTAATCATTGCCTTTAAATGCACACCTCGTTTTTCTTTGTGCACATATTTGTCCTGCTACCTCCCCGTCTTCCCTGATTGCAGCTAGCCAAAGGTTTAGCTGGAATCTAAAACTATTACAGCTGTGCGGCTTCCATCAGTGACCAGACTAAAAAGAAGTGACAGCACTGTCTGAGGGGAAGGTTGACAACAGAGGACAAAGAAAGTAAGAATAAGCAGTGAGGAAACCAAACAGGAAAATAGGAAATCATATGAGGCAAAGTTAAAACTAGAAAAGAAGGTACTTTTTAGGAAAGTCTATGCAAAGTAAATGATTAGAGGAATAATGAGAGATTATCAATCAGTGCATTCACTGCAACACTGCATTCGATAAAAGGAAACACTCATTTGGATGCTGAAAACCAAGTTCTTCACAGATGGCCAAAAAGTCTCCTACACACCATAATGTGGTTTTGCAGACAGACACTGAGCCAAAATGCAAAGGTGCACGAACAGTATTCAGGGGAGTACATTACCTGCATAGATGGGCACATAAATTTTGTTTTATTACAGCTGAGAAGAGACTAGATTAAAACGCATTTTCATGGAAGGTGTAAGTTGGCATCACTGAAATCTTTGCAGACGATATTGAAGTATAATTTGATTTATTTAAACAGTCTCTCAACCTGTCAGATGAACTGATTTCTGGTTATGTAGTGTTTTCTGAAGAAAAAAAGTAGGATATTTAATTGGGTTATAAAATAAAAAGTAATTGTATTTTTCAGATGCTGTATAAAATCCACATTGTTATTTTTAACTATGATGTAATTTACATGGCTGTGGCTTTTGCTTCATCGTTCTATACCAAATAGCTAATATCATAGTTGTTTGAAAAATCTCAAAATAAGACAGCATGTGTTGTAAATTATATGGCAATTTTCCTTAATGAAAATTAAAGGTCAACTATTTATATGTTTTGTATTGAAACAAACATTTCACTCATTCATCTTCTGAACCGCTTATTCCTTGATAGAGTTTCAGGGGATGCTGGAGCCTTTCCTGGCTGATTCAAGGTGAGAGGCAGGGTACACCCAGAACAAGTCGCCAGTCTGTCGCAGGGCCACACAAACACACACACAACCATCCACAAATACTCTCATTCCTAGGGACAGTTTTGTAGCGGCCAATTAACCTAACATGCATTATTTTGGAGGGTGCTAGGAAACCGGAGTACCTGGGGAAAACCCATGCATACAAACAGAGAACATGCAAACTCCACACAGAAAGACCAGTGCTCCACGCCTTGTCTCCACTCGGGATTCAAACTTTGACCTTCTTGCAGTGAGGTCATTGTGCTAACCACTGCACCACTGTGCCACAATATGAGGATTTTTTTAAACAAAAATGAAAGGTAGACTATTTATTTGTTCTGGTAATAAAAAAAAAACAAAAAAACAAAACATAATGACATCAATACAAAAGGGAAAAGTTGTTCTAAGGGCATCATTGGACATTTTTCTGATTTTACTGTTTCAAGTTCTGTGGGAGAAAAGGTGGCTTTGAGATTAGAAATGCTCAGATTTAAATTCATTCATGTTCAACACAACTCTATTATTGCAAATGGACTGATTAGATGAATGAGCTCATATGAATGTCAAAAAACCGCCCTCTTTCATACACACAAATAGTTTCCAGTGAGGTGCAATTTATGAGCCTTGCAAAGTAGCAAATGGCTGATTACTATTGTCTGGGGACTGCCGACTCAACAGTTTGTCACTTCCGTAGTTAGTGTAGCTCTGTTGGGCATTATTGATAGTGTTTATGCTGAAGTCTGCCTTCCTTCCATAAACAAAGAAAAGATCCCATTCAAACCAAAGTGGGTGTTAATCAATGGGACATACAGTAATTGTTTCTCCACTGGTGCAAAAAGAAAGAAAGAAAGGTAAAAAATGAAAGAAAGTGCAAGAGATGAATCAATTTACAGTAGGGAAAAAATATATTTTAACAACATAAATCCATTTACAAAACAGAACAAATAAAGCAGGAGATTGAAACCTCTTACATGGAGATAGAAATTCTGTTGCAGTGCTTGTATGCAAAACAAAACAAGATGGTTTTATACATTTTTCTGTTGCTCCGGATGACATTTTTAAAAACTTTTCTGTGCCATATGCTAGCACAACTGATCTCATCTGGCCTCTACATTTTGAAAATGCTAGTTTGATGCCTTCTGTAGAAAAATTGCACAAAATGATTTGTGCAAAAGTTTAAGCAGACTTGAACTTTTCTCCCCCAATTTAAGCAAAAAAAAAAATATCATGCAAATATGAATTTAAACAAATTTTAAGACATTGCTTAAATAATGTTGCTATTCTTTTAAATATATAGTTTGTGTTAATAAATACCAGGGTATACAACAATGCTTTCCATATTTACATGCATGCCTGATTAAATTTGCATGACCTTGTCTCCACTTGGTAATTGCAATAAAGGTTAATGTAGCTTGCAAAAAGAGATGTAGTCCAGAGATGGATGACTTGAATTCTATCAATCACTTTTGAAAGCTGCACAAAAGAGGAAGAGGTGTGAGATTGGCAGACAGTTAACCATGAAATTCACTTTCACTGACGTCTAGCGACTTGCAATTTTCCAGGAGGATTGAGTTGAATCTCTTACACTCATATGTCACATACAATTTTTGTGTGCTTGGGCTTAAATGTGTATGTGTGTGAGAAAGATAGTGTGGGTTCCGATGCATGTCCACTAAAAGACAAGTGGGATAAGACTTAGCTCTTGTAATCGCAGTTTACAAATTTAATCAAGTCTCAGGCAAAAATTCAATAGTTTCGTAACATTCATTTCTTATTTATTTATTTTTTCATTATTTTTTGTCTGACAAGCAGAATGATAATCTTTGTGCCAAGAATTGCTGGACAGATTTGCTCTACCATGACCTTGGCAAGTATTTTATTTTTGGTATTTTATGTTACATCCTAAATGTCTGTGTTTTCTGTAGCATTTTGCTAGACGTGTCTGGGAATACAAAAGAAAGAGGAAGGGAAAAGAGTGAAAAGGAAGAGGGATGAGATGGAGACAATAAAAAGTGGAGGGTGGGTGAAGTGGGGAGAAAGGAATGCTAAACTACAATAATGTGTAGTTACAATATTAGGCTACACAACCAACCAGCTGGAGTGTCTGAAAGATAGAATCAAAAGAAGTGCTAAGTTTGTCGTAGGCTGCATTGTATCATGCATGAAAGTAAGTGGGATACGTGTGACTGGCAGTTTGCGAATGTTTGCGGGAGGAGCTCGGTGTCAAGCCGCTCCTCCTCTAGGTGGAGAGAAGCCAGATGGGGTAGTTCAAGCATCTGGTCAGGATGTCCCCTGAGTGCCTCGCTGTTGAGGTGTTTCGGGCACGTCCCACCGGGAGGAGACCCAGAGGCACGTCTCACAGCTGACCGGGGAACGACTCGGGATCCTTCCGGGTGAGCTGGAGGATGCAGCTGAGTTGAGAGAAGCCTTGGTTTCCCGTCTGAGGCCGTTGTCCCCGCGACCCGGCCCCGGAGAAGCGGAAGACCATGGAACTGAATATTACAGAAAATCCTTCAACGTTGTCTTCTGAAAATTGTATTTGATGATAAAGACATTTTGACTTTCATCTGGAATTTTTTTTTTCTCAGGATGGAAGTCAAAACGTCTTGATCATCAAATACCTGTTTCTGTGAAAAATTAACATGTTGAATGAAAATAGCTGGATTGGCTTTACAAGTACATCAAGCATCCTTGATATTAGTGGTGACTGATATGTCTAATGCTAGAGAATCCCCATTCCTCCTCCAAACCTTGATGTAAGCTTTTCCACCTACAAACTTCACAGATTCAATACAATATTTATGAAGCAAATTGGCTCAAATGTTCTGCTTAAACACTTTCTAATCCAAAAATACCCACCGTTCAGCAATGCGGACAGTAAAACAAATGGTAGTTATTTTATCAAAGGTTTGGAAAGAAAGACATCATGTTTTTGGTGGGCAGAACTTGGCATTAAGTCAGCTTAAAATGTCAAAGAAAGAAACAAAACACCTAAAGTAAACCACAGTGTGCTGCTAGATGTTAAACATGGCAAGCTGAAACTACAAGATGGTTTTTATGCTAAAAATTGGGCATAATTTATTGACTCGTCAACAGCTTGAAGCAGTCGCATGATATCCCTCGAAACACAATCCACACAATGGCGTTTGTTTTTATTTTTTTCAAACCCAATCATGTCTACCAGACATCTGGGAAGTATTGTGATAAAATTGGTCAATTATGACTTTTTCCAGATGTTGACTGTTGATGCTCATATGGTTCATCAACAAAGCCAGCAGTAAGATTCGACAGGGTCACTGCTACTGATGAAATAAACAATTTGTGTTAATTCACCCAATTTTGCATATGTTTCGTGTCATTAAAGAAGTAGATATAGTCAGTTATGGAGCTGAGAAAGGGCGGAAACACAGAAGGAAGAGATATGATGGTAAAACTACTGCTCTCTCACCCAATTCTAGATTCCCTGCAGCATGAATTAACATTTTATATTCAGAGCAGAATCTGAGTTGCTCTGGCTCTGCTGAGGGCTCTGTGATCTCTCATAAACTTGGCAAGCTCTGTGGGCTTCTACCCTGGCATTTATAATTAGCCAGCCACATCCACAGATTGCCTGTGGGAGACAGACTATGTATTTTATTATTATCATTTTATTATCATTATCAAAACAGTAGAATCAATCACCCGTACTGCTAACACAACCTAGAGTAAGTTTCATTTTCCATTAGAAAAAAGCTGTGAGGACATATATATGTATATAAAAAATACAGTTGATTTTCTTTGGTCAGAGCCTGTAAAGCCAGCCATGAGCAAAACCATTTTTTTTTTCTTTTAAAGCATGTATTTTATAAAGACTTTTAATAAAACTGATTAAAAATTCAAACTTTAAATTGTATTCATTATTGGAGTTTGAAATCATTTATTTCTCCAAACTCCGTGACTTAAACTGATTTCTGCTGATATGCTTAAAGAAAGCAAATACTCAAGGTTATTCATTCTTTTCTCCATAATCAAAGGAAGAAACCATTTGTGAAAGACAAAAGTCTCACATGTGAATTTTTGCTGAGAATCAGCCAGGAAGACAAAAGTGCACATGTCTCATGCTTTAGACACACGTGCATGACTTTTGGTCCTCTTCTTTTTGGTGAAAGGTTGGGTCAGGAGTGACTTTACTGTTCAGTGCCGCAGAACACAAAGGCCATGAAAAGGGTGGCTGCCCTCAAGCATCCTTGCAGGGAAGGATTTAATGACATGCTCAATATCCCAAACGTGTTGTTAGGAATAAACAAGTCCTGCATCAGTGATCGTGAAGATAATTGCTGCCTAATTTGCATTAGAAATGTTGTCGAACCAATTGGAGTCTCGAGCAAATGAGCATGTACATAATAGCACTGATGTGTAATTAAAGGTGAAGAGCTGCTGATAGTTAACCGTTGACCTTAACAAATGCCAATCAAATGCTATCTTATCGGAGGGCAAAGAGAGCACGAGTAAATAGGAAAGAGTAACAAGGGAATAATGGAGTATTTTCACAGTACCTTTTAAAAAACTAATTTAACTAGAGTCAATTATGTATAATATAACCATGCAATGGGGCTTAGTGAGATTTCTTCAGGCTGTGCTAAAGTCCAGTAATGGATGCAATGAGTTAGAATAATGACCTTAGTAACTTATGTTTTCTTTATATTTCTTGGACAAAAAGTGTAATAGCAATTCATTATCACCCATTAGATCTTGGGTTTTGAGAATGAACACTTGTTTGATCAAATTACCTCTAAAGGAAAAGTAGATTCCACTTTTTCCCCAATACAATCACCCACCCTCTGCCACAGTTTTTAGTTCCGTTCAATTTCATGAACTCACCTTAATTGATTCACGACTGCCTCCCTCCAGCTGGCATCAATCCATCAGCCAAGCAGCCCGTGTGGAGTGTAATACAGCCACAGGTTAGGCCGCCTGCAAACCTGCTTCTGCCTGCTCTCTTTTCCGTGTCATTCCCGCTTTGAAAGACAGATTATATTGGGCCCCTCTCAACAAACAAAACCCACAATCCGCACGCAGCCTTGTCATAACAAGCTGTAAATGAACTCCAACCTTGCTGTCAACAAAAGAGCAAACTGCAATCGACATGAACATGTTTTCATTCTGATTTTCCTTTTCTTACATAATTTATTTATCTAATCACATTTTCTCCAGTTTTTCGACAAGGACAGAATTTCTTAGTTATAACAAGAGACCTGGATTGGCGTTCATATTCTGCACATTTATTTATATTACCATTACTCATTCCAACCAACATTTTTCCAGTAAAAGGAAAGTTATGCGAACATCATGACCCATCACCACGAATTTATCTGGCTGATGAAAAACGACCACTCCAGGTTTTGTTGGCTCTGCCACTTGGATGAAGTGTCACTACAAAGAGCCGAAAGCTGTTTTTCCTCGTACACGCCATGGTAGTCAGACACTAGCATGTGTTGCTGTATTTTTCTTTTTAGCCTTCCAGAGATAGCAACAAGTCGTCAATCATAATAAAGGCTCCAAGCAGGTGTTTTCTCTATAACTCACTTCAAAAGTCAGCTATGCTCCCCAAACCAACTTTTTAAAATCAGTGAAAAGTCAGACTTAAGGCATTGTTTTTGATTTGTTTTGGTAACATTCTTAACAATGAGGAGCCAAAATAATAAGACACTTGGGTGCCCATTTGAAAGCAAGATCAGTCTTTGACTGCATTGTGCGGAAGGGTGAATATAATAACTATGGCTTATAACAAGTAATGTGATTTGTTTAGGCCAAGTTGTTCTTTCTGAAAGTAAATGCTTTATGTGATGTTCATTTCAATGATAAACAACCACTCAAATGTAACTTTTTCATCAATGGTGATTGGAATGGTTGTGCATTAGAGTGATTTTTATTTTATTACATTTTATTTTCCTTTCTCATTCTCTTTTTGCAATGTCCATAATTATTTTTTTAAAGATGATCGTTTTATCATCATAGATAAAATACTAAATGATTAGATTACATGTGTTATCATTTATATTAACTCTATTCTTTTCTATAGACGTTTAGAGTGGTTCCTTGGCTTCAACACTTTTTTTTTTTTTGTATTTTCTTGGCTGTTGCCAGTGATACCAGAATAGTGTTGATGAGTGATTTGTTCAGGTACTAAAAAGCACTCAGTACTTCTCTCATGTCACCTTGCAGAAGCTATTCCTACGGACTAATTTCTTTTCTTACAGTGCTTTTGATTTTTTTTTTTAAGCGATGTGATTTATTCACTTTTATTAGTTTTGGTTCAAATACAGAAAATTACATTTGTTTTCAACAAAAATTAAACAGCAGTTCATCCATCCATTTGCATGTGTTTGCTCAGTAAATCCTATGCCAAAGTTATAATCGAAGCAGTGTGCTAGAGATGAAGCCACGTGTACTCTGCATGATGGCTTGAACCCTCATGTTGTTTAACATAACGATGATTTGAAACTACACGGCCAACAGAAGGACCGTAATTCTGAAGGATCACTGTTCATTCTGTGAACCATGTCTACTTCAGCTTTCTCAGCAGTGGAATTTCTCCATACTCACTCAATCATCATGCCAGACATGTCAATCAGAGCTTTGGGACAGAACACTCATCTCCCAAGGAGATTATGTGTCATCAGAGTATGGAAGAACTTGCAAATCCCCTTTTCCTTTCACTGCTCCTGTTGAGGGCTCATGAAGTAGCCCATCTCCTCCTCAGTGATTAAAGTGAGAGATTGAGTGTGTTTGCGCAGCACACAGAGAGGCTCATTACAATGCGGTAGCATGTTGTTGGAAATAGCTCTAGCCAGGAGCTGTAATCCAGAATGTGCTTAATGAGGGGCCACCCAGCCTCTTCACGGGTCTAAGGAGTCAGTGAGACCTGGAAATATGGAAGAAACGAGATGGAAGAAATAGCTCCCTTCACTAACTTATCAATCTTCACAGTGATTGAAAAATTATAATAATAAAGCTCACCGCTGATATTTTAGCCTTTTTGTCAGATGTTGTCTTTAATGACATTCATGTCACATGGCTGTTCAGAAAGAAAAAATGAAAGTGCATGTGGAGAGATAGGAGCAAAATAATGCAGGAAAGAGGCTGATGTGATATTATGGTGATGAAGTGAAGATACAACGAGAATAGAAAGATAGGCTGTGTGTTGGGTGTTATTGCAGGAAAGACTCGTGCATCCGAGCAAAAACTCAATGCAATTGTTTAGTTTAAAGTGCACTTTTCCGTTTGGAACAAAATACTGACCAAAGTATTTTTCTTCTTTTCTGCAAAATTTACTGTAATATGCAACACTCGTGGCTTTGCTGTCAATTTATCAAGAAAGTCCCTTTCACAGTAATGTGAATTCTCCAAACAAATTCCAGCTGACAAGGACATTTATTACAGAGAATATTAGTTTTAAATGCTGCAATAGCCGCTGAGATACCAAACAGGGGAAAAGTCCTCTAAAACACTTGATTTTCCATCTTTTGCCTAAGAGTTTTTTGTTTTTTTTTTTGCTGTTTAAATCTTTATTTTATTTTCTAACCTCCAAGATAAAAAATATGCATTTCTGCTAGGTTTTGCGGCGTCAAAATTTAAATACAATCAATCAATTCAATCAATCAATTGTAACTTTATTTGTCCGTTAGGAACTTCACTTACAGCCAGAGCGCCGGATGCAAAACAACTTTCTCCAGCTAAACTCAGACAAAACTGAAATAATTGTCTTTGGCCCACAGAAACAAAGAGAAAGTGTCATCAGTTATCTTCAATCTCTCTCTATAGAACCGACAAATCAAGCTAGAAATCTGGGAGTAATAATGGACTCAGACTTTAACTTCAACAGTCACATCAACTCAATTACATCAGCAGCCTTTTACAACCTGAAAAACATTGCCAAAATCAGAGGTTTGGTTTCTAAAACAGATTTAGAGGTTCTTATCCATGCATTTGTTTCCAGTAGGTTAGATTATTGCAACGGTCTATTCACTGGTCTGAACAAAAAAGCTTTAAAACAGCTGCAGTTTATTCAAAATGCTGCTGCTCGAGTCCTAACAAAAACTAGAAAATATGATCACATTAGTCCTGTGCTAAAGTCTCTGCACTGGCTTCCTGTGGCTCAGAGAATAGACTTTAACGCTGCTCTGATTGTGTTTAAGTCTCTCCATGGTCTAGCACCAAAGTACTGTACATCTGTGATATGTTAGTTCCTTATGAACCATCTAGAACTCTGAGGACCTCTGGGACCGGCCTCCTGCTGGTGCCTAGAGTCAGGACTAAACATGGACCATCTAGAACTCTGAGGACCTCTGGGACCGGCCTCCTGCTGGTGCCTAGAGTCAGGACTAAACATGGAGAAGCTGCATTTCAATTTTATGCTGCAAAAATCTGGAAAAAAACTTCCTGAGGCCGTAAGACAGGCCTCTACTGTGACGATGTTTAAATCTAGGCTGAAAACAGTTCTGTTTAACTGTGCTTTTGATTAATTGCTCTTTTTTTTTTTTTTAATGATTCTATTTATTTAATTTTTAAACTTTTTGATTCTGTGTTTTGTGATTTTAATGCATTCTTTTTCTTTTCCTTCTTGTGAAGCACTTTGAATTACATTTTATATGAATTGTGCTATACAAATAAACTTGCCTTGCCTTACTTAATTTAATAATGTCCATATGGTTTTGACATACACATACTGTACTCACACAAACACACACACAGAGGTGTGCATATCATTGTGATGCAGTTACAGCTATAACAGTTTTAACTTTATATTGTTTTCTTTGACGTTTTGAACTCAAGAGTACTTCAACAAGAAAGAAAAGCGAGAAAATGTTTATACTTGTCAAAGGAAAGTCTGTGATTTTTTGGGGGATTTTTTTTGCCTCAAAACTTCTAAAATATTTGAATTAAATTTTAAATTTACTACTTTGCAGATTTTACCTTTTGCGTGCTAATTTTAAAATGTAACTCTTGCGATCAACAAAGGACTAGAGAAACCTGAACTAAAAGAAAAAGATACAAGAGATTCCTTGAGTGAGTCCCAACCCACTGATGCTATATGTAACTGTCTATTGAACAACACATTGACACGTAATTGAGAGAAAATAAGATTATTCACTCCTCGTTTTCCTTGATACACCTTCCCACAAGAGACTCAATGTTCCCTGTTTCTTCATTGGTCTTTTCAATTAATTTACTTAATATATTTCCATCCCCTATCGTCTGTCTAGTCAAAGCAACTGCCTCCTTGTTGCTCGGAGACCACTTGTATAAACACAATCATTCATCCTTGCTTCACTCTCTTGGGCCGGTGAGAGACTTGAGGACCATGCACATGCCTCATTGTGGTGTGACATTCAGCTCGTCTTTTTCAGGTCCTAATTTTGCCAGCCATCCCCACAACAAATGGTGTGAAAGAAAGAAGTTACAGCTGCCTAAGTGAGAAAGATTTGTCTGTAGATATGAATAAAGCCTTGATGGTTCTGTAATTGCCACAAACAACAAAATCAATTTGGATATTGGCAGTGTTACTAGTGTTTACTTCCACTTTACTTTAGATTTACTTGAGGAATGGAGCTTATGCTTGCTTCTATTAGGAAAAAATAAAGAAGGATGACATTTTTCTGTTTCTTTATCAATCATTTAGCAATACCACATTTTGAAGCTGTTGAATATCTTAAAATGAGTGCGTTTCACGTTAACATGAATGGGGAGCATGAAACTATTTTTTTTTTTTATATTTGGTTTTGTGGACTTCTAGTGTTAACATGAACATTGTAGAATGAGTGGATCTGATTACGTGCCAGTTATCACAAATTGTACATGGCAAAAGAAACCCTTTTCTAACAATGTCTGGGTTATTTCTGGAATTCCAACAGCTCTTAGCTTGCCAGGCAAAAATTTGAAGGTCAACTGACTGAAAGCTTTTTGTCAGATCAAAAACTATGCAAGTCTATACATTAATATTATTATTTATTTTTTAATCTTAGGTCACTCTTTGATAGTATTTTTAACCCACTACCAAATGTTTCTGACCCTATATGATAATGTTTTTGTCACTGTTTAATTCCATGAGAGGCCACAAACAACATGTGTTAACCATGTTTTGCCTTAGCTTGGCTTCCACAAAGATGGAATTTTTCTCATCATGTTTAAACTGAACCTAAAAGTCTAGATCACACTTGTTTAAAGTCCAGAACACTATATTTTTAAAGTATGAACAACTGCAAGATTAAAGCAACACATACTTTATACTTTCAATATTTCAGTTTTTCTTTGCAAATCAAATATCAAATCACTATTCTGCTCGTGACAATGCCGTTCACAAGAAGGTAAAAAGAAAAAAGAAGAAAAGAAACTGATAGTAAGAAAAATAATTTTAAAAAATTTTGCATTTGTAACAATTTAAGCCAGTTTGATTTTTTTTTTTTTTTGCTTCTGAGCACTTGGCTCATGCCTAAGGAGTAGACACCTAAACCCCAATTAACTCCTAACATTGCCACCATCATGACAGTCTGTTGCGGCGCAATGCAGCATAGTAATTTTCATGCGAGGGATTAATAAAGTACAATTATTAAAAAGTGAAAATAGGTTCAACATGACTGTAATAAATGAATGTGTTTGCATATTCCAATTAAGGATGTCATTTTTATTGTTCAGTAATAACATTTCCCATAAAAATGTTCTCACCTGAGCATCTTTGCAAATTAACATTCACCAAAGTAATTTGGCAAAAACAGTGTGTATGCTGCAGGGGTCTGAGAGAACAGCAAGAAATCTTTAATGGTTCAGTGATTTTACAAAGAAAATGATCATTATTCTCAAATATTTTAACACCAAGAGCAAGCTGTAGTATGGCTGTGTGTTACGAGTATTTCCCCCCTCCAAAATAATTGTTACAAAGATTCTTGTTGAGGAAAGCAATAGTCTCTCAATTAGAACAAACATTGAAAAAAAAAACCACACTTACAGCACCCATTTTTGATAAAATGATTGGCAAATTAAAGTTGCGCTTTGACATGAACAAAAATAACTTGAATTGTTTTGTCAGTGCTCATAACAAGTTGCCATGGTGAGAAGATCTTGCTATAAATCTGTATTAATAATAAAACATAAAAAAAAAAAAAAAAATGTGCTGAATACGCAAATAAGAAAGCCATCGAAAAAAATTGCAAACAACATTTTTTAAGATTCTTTGATAATGTAGAGAAGGAAGACATGAAGATAGTTGGTGTGACCAAAGAGGACACAGCAGATAGGGTTAGATGGAAGAAACCGACTTGCTGTGACAATCCCTGAACGGAAATGCCGAAAGAAGAAGATGACAGTGATGACTATCAAGGTGTTTAGATTTTTCTCTGATTTTTGTGACAGTAAAACAACGACCAGTAATAACCTCAAGAAGCTATGATGATTCTCTGAGCATAAATACAGAGCGTTTTTAGTTGTAAAGGTGCTTTCAGTTAAAACGGTTGAGGCTAGCATTTGGACTTAAGTCAATCATAAATTAGTCAAAGTCGTCATTACAGTCACCATCTAAGACTGCAGAATTTTTAACTCTTCATTTCATCACATATTTTGTTTTGAGCAGTGACAATGTTTTTTTTCCAACATGGATACAGGACAATTTCAAGACACAGCATCACTTACTTTTCTTTTTCTTTATTTTGTTTTTTTTAAAAGCAAAAAACAACTTGCAACTCGGTTGTTTTAAAATTTGACAATTTTTCTTCATCCCGTTGACATAGATTTTGAATTATGCTTCAGAGGAACTAAAAAAAAAAAAAAAGTTTTTCCAAACACACCTCAGAACACCAGAAAGTTCAAACACAGGTTAAAGTTTTTAAGCTACTAAGTGTTGCCCAAATCCAAAAGCAACAGAGCACATAATAGAACAGCAGTCTACCAAGCCTGCCTGGTTGTCTATTGATTTTAGTTTTGGAACCCTGTTATAAAGTGTGAAGCCAGAAGACAAAAAAAAAAAAAAAAAAAAAAAAAAAGCATTTTTTTAGAATCAGACAGCCAAAGAACAGTTAAAAGTTAGGATGGTAATATTTGATTACTATATCATTTCATCTTCCAACCTAATGGGATCTCAGGAGGCCAATTTCAGGTGAGAGGCAGGGTACACCCTGTTCAGGTTGACAGTTCGCTGAGAGATAACTACATAATCTTTCCAAAATATTTTCCACTGCTTTCAAGTTCTGACCTATTTACTGTTCACTTGAAGAAAAGGTTATTACCAAATTTGTTCATATCCTTCAAGCTGATTTTTTTTTTTTTAATAATGAAGTATTGGAAGAAGCAAAGACCTTCGATATTTGCTGACCAACTTTTTGCAGGTTCTGCTGATAGTTTGCACATTTACAATTTGCATTGGGCTCCAGTTCTTCAATCGCAAAAAACTTTGGTCCAAAAAAAGAATACAACTTGAAAAATATTTTGTTTGCACAATAGCTACTTTTCTGCAATGTCTTGTTGTTTGTGTCACTTGCAAGCCCCCTCAGAAAAATAATAATTAGAAATTAAAAGTGAAAAAAAAAAATTAAATGTTTGAAGAGAATAAAAAAATTCTTAATTTGTGCTGTTCAAGTTTATTACAACCCATAAACGATTTTCTTGACTCCTTCCAATGCGTTCACAAATGAATCCAAACCCAAAAATCCATGAAAGTTGGGGTATAGGAAGAATTTTGACCCCTTTTTTAATTAAACCACCACAACAATTTTTAAAAACAAACTTAATAAAAATATTTTTTGCTATACATTTGTTTTCTATATGATTAATGAGACAGTTTTTACATTATTTTGTTAACCTCTACATGAAGACAGTCATTATCAACAAATAACAGCAATTTGCATAAAATAAGCAGTTCCATTCCACGACAGGACATTCCAGAAACCTACATGCTGTTATTGGCTAACCGGTTTGTAGTGACAAAGTTCATGCTGACATGGCAAATCATGTCCATATGCAGCTGGAACATGCACAGGCACAAATTATTAAAATATTGAGAGACTCGCCAAGCCAGTACACATGCTGTAATTATTCTTCAGCAAATACACAAGATGCCAGACCACATCTTGTGCCAACAGCTCTCGGTGATGTGCACATATTTTACAGGCATAATTCACTGTCATTCTTCTTCATGGTTTTATTTGTGTGCTTTACAAGTGTGGGATAAAAAAGGTGGCACAAAAATTAAATAAATACCTATGCACACTTTTATTTAAAATTTTGCAATAGTTTTTCATGTCATTTTGTTTGCAAATTGGAAGAATTTCACGTTCAAACTTCCTAGTTTACTAGAAACTTCCTTCATTACGACATCCACAGAGAGCCATTTCAGTATGTAATGAAGTGCTTTCCTGAAATTAACTGAAATTAGTTCTGTGCCACAGAACCATAAAAAAACAGAGGGAGAGACTGAGAAGCTCGTGGCTTTACGCCAGGTGAAGTTCTCCTGAGAGAGCCATGGGCACTCTAGCACATAGATCTAAGCCAAAGAGCTTTGTTGTGATAAATCAAATTCACAACCCTTTTTTAGCTAATCTATAAATCTCTCTGGAAAAACAAATAGAAAGAAAAGGATTTCAACCTAAAGTAGGGAGTCGTGTTGGCTTTTCAAAAACAAGCCAAGAGGAAGTTTTCTCTTTATTCTCCATCCACTGATCAGTCTCTAATGACCATTATTTGTTTACTGTCATCCAGTTCCAGGATTTTAATAAGAACAATAGATGTTTTCCAAAGAGAAAAACTAAAAAAAGCATTTATTTTACAAAGATAAAAGGCTATTTCTGTGCATTTTTAATTGGAAAGCAAACAAAGGCCCCTTGCAGGAAATTGCAGCAGGAGACCCAAACTACCTGAGGCTCAGTTTCAGGTGCATCGTAATGAAAGATGGAGTTTGCACTATTTCATAGACTGTGCCTTGTAAAGCAATTATTCAAAGGGTTTAATCTTGGTTATACTTTGGATGTCATATCGCAATGAATTCCTGCTCTGCAGCAGATGATCCATCAGCAAGCCATAAAAAATCCATTTGCATTATAAAGCAACAGCTTCTCCTCCAGTTTGGGAACAGTGGTAAACTGATGATAAATCACCTGCATAGAACTGGTCAGTCACCTCCAACAATATAATTGAGGTAATTTTTACAGTGTTCGAGCTGCTTTAGGCCAAAACCATACTAACAGTAAGACAAACAGATGTCATAAATCTTTTAATCAAGATATATAAAACGGTACTCTCTAGATGCACTGTTAAGGTTATGAATAATAATAAAATTATATAGGGGATAGTAGATAATGAACTGGCTGATTAATCTTAATGATCAGCTCTTACTCATAACTCAACAAGCGAGTCTGTTTTGACAAGCTTCTCACTGATTACCTGTCTTGGGTTTAAAAGGTCTACTTTTTCAAAGTCAGGTGTTTTCTAGCCATCTTGTCCTTTATTAATTTACTTTAATGTCTTCAAAGCAAAGAAAAATATCACAAGAGCTTATCATTTAGGATTTTTTTTTTCTCCAGCGTTTTGCAAGGCTCTAGAATTTTATTTCTGAAAACAGTAAAAAGGGCAAATGGGCTGTTTATCTATTTATCAGTGCATGGCAAAAATCATTGCACTCACATTTGCCACTGGCTTTAATAAAAATTAATGACACACAAACAGTGATAATTAATTGTGTAGCATATGTGCTTTCCTGAGTTCCCAGCTTAGTCGGCAGAGGGTAAATGCTGCATATGCTAGTTTGTGTACAAGACCTAATTAAATTTATTCAGGACTAAAAATAGCAAGAGAAAAACAACCAGACAATAATTACTGAACAAAACAAACAATTGCGAAGAAAAAAAAAAAAAGAACCAAAGCGTTACTACCTATTAAAATGTTGACAACCCTGGATGTCAATAATTAAGACCACAGTCCTAAAAAATGCAAAACATGTATAAATAGTCATTGCAAAATGAACTTGATTGTAGATTTGTACATTTTTTACTGCAAAAAGTAATTAAAAATTAACATGTTTATTTTTAAAAAATCTACTCTTTGCTGCACTTGTGGGCTATTTATTGATTTTATGGAACTATACTTATATTTCTGAAGCATGGCTTGAAATTTAATCTTTTTTTGCTCACTGTGTTTTCTCTTTATGAAGTATATCTGAGGGAAATCAACAAAATAAATTAAATCAAATAATATTCTGTTTGCAAACAAGAAATTTATTTAAAAGATGCTTTTTCAAAAGGAAAAAATAAAACAATTCAATTCCTTTTAAATGTCAAAGTGCTCATATAAGTTGGATTTCTCTCCTCTGTGATTATATCAATCCCTTCTATCACTATGTTTGGAAAAATGTTCATTGTATAGAGAAAATCTGAGAAAATGTTGCATAGATTATTTAATATCCAATGTATATAAATGAATGGTAAATTTGTATTTACAATTTTAGACAAACTGGATTTCTCTTTTTTTTCCTCTGAACTTTGCCCCAGGTCATGTTTTGGGTCAAACAAGGTAACAACAAAAACAAAACAATATTTTATACTACCTATGTAATCCAGAAAAGCTCTCACCTTTATCAGGAAGTACAACATTTTGCTGACTTAAAAGGCCTGGACAGAAAAGCTTGTCAAGTGAAAGCCAAGAAACAAGAGTTGGCAGCATTTGTTCCTGGCTAAAGCCGAGGCCACTAAAACCATAAACATAGTTCAAGTACAATATGTCCTGATGACAAATCACTTGGTATTTTATAGGTCAAAACAGCCTTTCTGGACAGCCATGGGGGACTGAAAAACTAAAAACAGAAATAACAAGAATAGACGACAACAGGAAGTTAAGAAAGTGTCATTTTAAGGAGTATTTTGTAATTTCAGTGCTTCGTGCTTTGAGGATTGTGCCTCCTTCGAGATTTCAATGACTAAAGTGTGTGTTCTTCCATTTAATAGAGACATTTTGCATGCAGGGTAGTGACGAACAAATTCTAATTGCCTAATATCATGTCAAACAAAATCGCATGGTTATGCTATTTATTTTATTCAACCCGGAATGCAATTCCACCCCCTCTCATGACAATGACGCCGGACTTGTTTGAAGTATTTGCAATGACGTCCTCATTATTTTTCAAAAAAAAAAGAAAAAGAGGATGGATCAAAAAGCAGAGAACAGAGGGGATTGTGAGGACTCATGAGACTGAGTAATAACCTTGCCAGTGGCATTCATTGTATGCATATGTGTGTGGATCATGCGTGTGTACAGGCGGCGGTTTGCTTAGAGTGGGCAAAGACTTGGCCAGCTGAGACAGCTTGTGCACACCCTGGCATCAACGTGATCCCACAGGGACACACTTAAACACACATCTACGTAAAAAATGCACACACATTTGAATGTATTCATCAAGCTCATCGGATAACTCATTGGAAACTGAAACTTGTAAACATGGAGTTCGCCCTGTTGGTTCTACATCACATAGAAAGAGGTACACTTTTAAATTAGATCAAATGAATTTGGTTAAAAATCTATTACAAGACGCGCCATTGGGAAACGTGCCTGCAAGAATGTGTGGCCCTCATAAAAAAAAATATCAAAGCCATGATTCCAGCTATAAAATTAACTGAATTTTTTTAAATAAAATGGTATTATAAATAATTCTTAGAAATAATGTTTATCTTTGATTTTCTGCAAAACATATCCGGCGCTCAAATTTGTAATGCCCACCCGCGCACACAGAATATGTTTAGTAATAACTAAATTATTTCCTGAGCACAAATTCATAGACATAAAGTAAGTGGAACTCACTATATAGCTGTAAATATTACATGAGCCAGGTCATTGAGAAAGTAATTGGCTTTTAGAGTTGGCAGATCCTGCTTCACTATATCTGCAGAGATTTATAATGTTGACTAACTGTACAAGACACAAAGGCTAATCGCGGAGATAGTTTATCCTGAAGATCCATCAGTCTTTCACCGTGACATGAGGAAAAGAGTGCAATTGTTTAAAGCCAGAGCAGGTGCCAAGTTAAATCAGGTCAGGATGCTTCTTGGGGGGAAAAGGAAAAGATGATCAAATTTGAAACAAGTCAAGGAAATTTGCTTCAATCTATTAAATCAGATTCAGAAGAATCTAAGGGTTCATTTTAAACGCATTTGTTGTTTCTTCTTCTGATCTTTTTCTAATTTATCTTCAAGTCTCCCTCTCTCAATGTCTCCAGGTTTTGGCCAGAATTAAATTGATTTGCATAATGAAAGGAGATCAAATTTGCTGTACAGAAGTAAAATAGAAAATGAGAAAGGACTTTCCTCTGAGGGTAGATAGGTTGTAAGCCACAAGAGAAAGAGAGGTGGAAAAAAAAGAGAAACAATAAAATGCAATTATACAGTTCCAATAAACCCATAATTCCAGCCTGTACAAAATACCCAGATAGGCGGTTCACATTATTTCATCCGACAAAACTATCAAAGCTCATTCAAAGCCACACTGAGCCTCACAAAACCACTAATCGTCTAATCACGGGTTTGAAAAAAAAGAGGAGGAAAGAAGGGAATTAAAACATTTCTGAGCCCTGTGACAGCCTCGGATTTCTAGGTGCTATTACTAATTATATATCATTATTGTGGTAACAGTTGAGAACCCTCAATAGAAAATCTCATCTGATTATTTTGTTGGTTTATAAATCTCGGTTTGAGGTACAAGTGCATAGTTTGTACGGCTATTGATTTTGATACCAGCACCTTTTTCATTTCCTAGTTTTTACATCAACAGAAATTTAAAGTATAATCATGCAAAAATGTATATTTTATAAACCTTGCTAGTTTGTTTGGAAAAAATAAAAGGTTATTTCCTAAAGATTGAAAAATATTAAAAGTGGTCATTGTGAATTCAAAACTTAATCACTGAATGCACCTGAAGTGTTTGAATGCATTTTGTGCAAATGTGTGTGACATAGAAGAGAGGACACATAAAATTAAAGGGAACATAGTTAAAAGGAGATTGTGGATTAACCTTCTAGAAACCCTTTTGGGTTTTAATATTTATTCCCGCTGAACATCTCAACACCCTTTAATTAAAGGACGTGCCGATTTCTCGGCCACAGGAATGACCATTCTTGGATTAACTAGTCTCCTATTAATGCAAGCACATGCCACCTAATCAAAGAATGTGTTTGTTGAAGTAGCACCTTCAAAAACCACAGACTTTATTAAAATGGCCTCATATCTTTTGCTCATAAGCTCTGGTTCATTAAAAGTATTGCCTTTCCTCTTGAACTTTAAAGATTCTTGCACACAATGAAAAATAATCTTTATCCATCCAGTTTTCCTCATTTGCTTCAGAGTTTTTACGTAAAATTCTGATGAATGGCTTGTTTGATCCAATTTAATGCAATATAGGCCCCATAAATCTCCTCTTTAAAATATTTTTGCTTGGTTCAAAAATCAGTCTTAGTTTCTCAACAGCAAACATTAATTAGTTTAAAATCTTAAATTCTGCAGCATATAAAAAATTAGAAATTATAAAAAAAATAAAATAAAAATCATTGTTTAAAAAAAAAATAAAAATGTCTTACCTGTAATCCCATCTGGAGACGTTCAAACTGTAATCCATTGTAAAACAGCTCTCAAGTTCTTCATTGTAATCCACAACAAAAACATAAAATGTCATTGTCTCTAGAGTATTTCACATGGAGGAAGAATCCATTAAGTAATACTTTTCTTTTGTGAAACAAAGCAAAGTTTCACTTTTAACCTATTTCTGTTCAGGTGAAAGCTTTGTGGCCACATTTGTTTTATTTTTCACCCCAACACCTAAAGAGAGATTCCAACTTTGACAGTTTATGCTCAGGAGTTTGTCTGGGACAGGACAATCCTGTAGATGAACCAAGTTCTCCAATTTGAGTCCAAAGCTACTGCTAACAAAGTGACATCATGCTGAATGATCACATCTAATTAGCCAATGACCAGACTTTTCCAATGAAGGGTGGGACATTGACTTTGGCAGGGATTTAATTCATGTGGATAAAGTTGCCATGGGTCACTGACATCTTTATTCAGACCTCACCACCTACATCTTCAGTCAGTCATCTGCTTGACTGTGTATCCCTTACGGGGGTGCCGGAGCCCATACTGACTGATTCAAGGCGAGGGGCGGGGTGCACCCTGAACAGGTTGTCGCGATAACACACACACATACACACCTAGGGTGTGTGGCATGTAGTAACCAATCAACCTAACATGCATGTTTTTGGAGGGTGGGAGGAAACCAGAGTTTCGTACACCGGGAGAACATGCAAACTCCACACAAAAAGGCTAGTGTTTTAAGCTTCGTTCCCACCGGGGACTTGAACCCACAATCTTCTGGCTGTGAGGCCACTATGCTGCCCACTGCACCACATCTTCCACTACCTATTTTAATATACATTTGAAACATGAGACCTTAAAGAATATGTATTTATAGAGAGGATTTATAGCCAACAATATGTAAAACACAAGCTTAGCAGATTGAAAAAAAAACAAAAAAACCTCAAAAACAAATCAGCGTACTAGCATGATTTGGCAACTATGTTCATTTTTGTACCATTAAACTTTACAAAATAAGTCTTTGCTTGAAATTAGAAAATTGACATATTTTTTGTCAACAATATAATCAAGTTTTATGAACTTTGGAAGTTCATAATAAATTATGTTGTCTGTGTACGATACAGTGAAAAATGCAAAAGTTCAAGCGAGGGCAAAAAATTTAGAACATTCATGTTTGCAGCATTTGTAGTGTAAGCTCTGAAGGACAGAGGGTTGTCTTCTCTTCTCTTCTCTTTTTTTTTTTTTTTTTTTTTTGCTTATTTTAGAAACTAAAATACCTTGGATTTGAGTTTAATTTCCACACAACCAGGAAATTTGAAAGCTCTCTTTTGAATATAAATTTGTTTTAGGGTATGTCAAATGGTTTTGTTTCGGACCCAAATGGAGTGGATTTAGACAATTATTTTTTTTTTTGTCTTTGTAACTTAATTATTCAAAAAATATTGAGTATTCAATATTGTTTTGTATTAGCCAACAGGAAGTCTCAGGAGAAAGTGCAAGACATGATCAAAAGTTATTTTTTAATTGGCTGTTTTTATTGATTTTAACTGAAAACATGAATACGATCCAAACCCCACGATTGTGGAAAAGCAAAAATTTCATAAAGTTAAATTGCCAGAAAGCAGAAGAATAGAAATAATCTAAATCAAGCATTTATTTGAAACAACTATTCAATGTGGCTAACATGACTTCAATCAAGTGTTCCACAACAGCTTCAAATGGAAAATTTGTTCTGGTAATGGCAAAAAAGTTCTGTTTAAAAGTTTGTGTAATCTCTCATTCGTCCAGTAGTGATCCATCGTAGATCCATTCTTTGGAGAGGTTGGTACTTTGTCCTCTGGACAGGGTCCAGAAGACAACTTTGAAATCCTTTCTACAATTCTGTTTAAAAAAGAAAATTAAAAATTCTATCTTGAAAGAAGAAGGTCTAGCATGAAGAGGTCTATAACTTTTTAAAGCTTTCTATTTTGAGAAGTAACTCCAAACCAATCACAACCCTTTGATTTTACATTACTATGCAGCACAGCCCTGAAAAGGATAACCATACTGCTGATTATCTTTCTAGTGTTTTACAACAGCAACAGCCATTTTTGATATTTATTGACGAATTGAGCAGAATCTGTACAGGAGTTTGCTTGCAAAGGTCTCGTTTTTGTCATGGTTTGACTGGTGAGACAACCTGCCTGTGTGGCTTAAAAAAAAAGAAAAACTTTAGCGTTCAACTAAATATTGAGTTCAATTTGTTTTCAGTGTGTTTTATTTTATGTATGAATGACCAACATTTGTTCCAATAGATATTTTTGCAAATGTTTATCTCATTCAAAATTATTGGCATGCATAAAGGGAAACTGGAAAATATTTGTTTAATATTTGATTTTGACATTATTCTTATTTGATTTCTATTTGATTGTTTACACTGCTCATTTTTATTTCAAAATGTCAAACAGCATTTTGAGTGACTGGTCATTGTATTTGGTTTGTCTGCTTCAAACTAAATATCAAGACCAAGAATTCTCTCTCGAATAGATGAGTAATTTCTTGAAAATGTGAGCCAAACTGTAAAACCTGAAAAACTCAAAGGAGCCAAAGTCATTTTTCTAAAGGCCTTTTCTTTAGAGAGTTTGGTACTTTGTCAAGTCAAAGCTGAATTACAATTTTCCTCAAAGGGACAATTGATCCACAAGAGAGAAAAAAAAGAACTTGTTGAAGACTGAGGTAGTGATGCATGTTGCTGTATCTCCACCTTTTACTGCAATATGGAGACTAATACAGTATGGCATGAGATATAAGAGACTCAATTTACCTCCTTGAGGGACAAGAACCTCATGTTTAAAATACCTCCCAGTTGGGAGATCAACTGTCCAGACAACCATTAATTTATCCATAAATCTTCTACATAAATAGCGCAGATGAAGCACTTCCTGCTTAATGAGATAGCATTTGACAGGTAGGTAAAGACCTTTTTAGAGTGTCTCCTTGGATGAACCTTTGCAAGAGAGTAGTTAAATGGCTGGATTAGAGGGTATTAGTATGCACCCTCTGTTACATGCACTGGATCAGTATCTTTAGGATCCTGCTGGATAGGGTGGATAGGGCACAAAAAGTAATTTTTGGTTGTGGGGTATATGATGACTTCAAACATAAATGTCTGAATTCTTCAATATGGCATTTTACTCTACATTCCGTTTTAAAGACTCCTGCCTCAAGGGAACTTCTGTAAAGTGACATGGGAGATTTTTTTTTTTTTTTTTTTCAAATTTTTATGGTAGATGTCAGCTGAGGTGTAATGATGTTCCCAGCTCACTGCTGGGTGAGCTTTAGAGTACACAAGGCTGGAGACATTAGGTCTCAAGGGTATCTACAAAGAAATGACAGTAGATCAGGCTCCTTTCAACTGTCTGAACTTTGTTTTAACTAGTTTTATTTTTATGGCTTTCCACATTTGAAAAGAAGCTAAATTGAAATATCATTTTTTATTGACCAATTTTTTTACTGACCATTTTTTCAAATAACATTAATGCTCTACAGTCGCATGGTGGTGCAGTGGTTAGCACAGTGGCCTCACAGCCAGAAGGTTGGGGTTTGAGTCCCGGTTGAGATGAGGCTTGAAGCAAGACAAGGATTGAAACAATGAATTGATGTGTGGAGTTTGCATGTACTCCTCATGTGTGCACGGGTTTTCTCCGGGTATTCTGGTTTCCTCCCACTTCACAAAAACATTTATATTAGATTGATTTGTCACAGTAAAATTGCCACTCGGAACGAGTGTCTGTGTGAATGGTTGTGTGGTTCCAGTAACCCCGTTAATAATTAGCGGTTCAGAAGACAAAAAAAAAATTAATGTTCTGTCTTATTCAAAACTCCTAGTTTGCTCCTGCCACCAGCTATTGGATTTTTCAATATTTAAACATAACATATCTAAAATGGAACTACTAAAAAAATAACTACTAAAAAAAAAGTTATTTTCAAAGTTAGTGTTTTGGTTAGGCAGAATTATAAAAAACATAATAAGACAGTACAAAATCAGTTGTAGTATTAATCAATCAGTCTTAGAATGAAAATAAATATGGCTTTAGAACATAACTACAAGTGGAAAGCTTTCTAAAATCCATTTACAAAAAAGCAACAAACTTCTATTTAAGGACCTCTGAGACCCACGGCAAAACTGGACTCTGATGGAAGTGGTTGTTTGACCATGCAAAGCTCCAACAGCAATCACAAGAGTCATGAATTAAATTATCCATTCAACGGGGAGCAATGCAGAGAGATTAGCAGAAAGGGAACATGGGACCCCTTTAAAAGAGCCAGTCGAATGCTTATAGTGACAAACAACCCGTGGCTGATTTACCAAGATAAATAAAAAAACAACTACAGTAGATGCAAGAACACACAAAAGCATGCATAATCTCTATCATCAGCAGAATTGTGAGCAGTCATTATTATTAACCGTAAAAATCATAAATGAATCAAGATGAACTTTGTTGTAAATGCTGATACAAACTGAACACTCTGGCAAAACTTAATGATTTCCATCCAAGAAAAAACAACCTAAACCTTTCAACCTGGGAGACAGGAGCATTTTTTTCCCAACCTCAGTTAAAATTCAGGATGAATAGCTGGACAATATTGGTTTAATATAACTTAGAAAACAATAGCTTGAACAAAACAAAGCAATAGTTTGAGACTCATCAGCCAAGTTTTCTCCTGAGTAAACTTAATCCCAAACAGCAACCACAAAGGTCACGTCACGAAGACAAAAAGAAATCCAAATTGCTTACACAAAAATACTCACCTGCTATTTGGGTTGATTAATGAGCTGTTGTCCAAATTCTGAAAAGGAACAATTTAGTGTCCAAACTTGTTATTTTTTTAAATAAATTTAGCAAAATTGCATTAGCTTACATAAATATGGACTAACGGAAAAAAGGAGCATGAATGTGATACGGCACAATGTGTCGGAGATAATATTTTTCATCTAACGTTGTAAAGAAATTTGTTTTTCATTGGAACTTATAAGTGGATGTACAGTATTTACACTAGCTATATGTGATGTGTGATACAAGAGTTTCAGCTAAAATGAAAGGGAAAGTGTAGAAAACCGTGGTGAAACAGGCCATGCTGTTTGGTCTAGAGACAGTGGTACTGAGGAAAAGACAGGAAACAGAGATAGAGGTAGCAGAAATGATGATGCTGAGGATCTCTCCAAGAGTGACTAGGATGGATAGTATTAGAAATGAGTACAAAGTATATCAGAGGAACAGCACATGTTGGAGGTTTTGGAAATAAAGTCAGAGAGGCCAGACTAAGATAGTTTGGACATGTGCAGAGGAGGGAGAGAGAGTACATTGGCAGAAAGTTGCTGGGTTTGGAACCACCTGGAAAGAGGCCTAGAGGAAGACCAAAGAGGAGGTTCATGGACGCAGTGAAGAAAAACATGAAGATAGTTGGTGTGACCGAAGAAGATGCAGCAGATAGGGTTAGATGGGAAAAAAAACTGACTTGCTGTGGCGAGCCCTAAGGGAAATGCTGAAAGAAGAAGATCTACTCTAGGTATATATAAATATAAACACATAAAACACGACTATTTGTTTATGCATGTTTTGACACAGAGAGAAAATCAACCCCCCACACTTTTAACAAAACCATTGGATAATAAAAGTAATTATTTTAGCAAGATTACTGATACAGTGGTGGATGTGTGCTTCTTGTGTGAGGCACTTTCAGTGCTGAACATTTCCCCTGTCATGTTCCTCCTTGCAAAATAGCAGTGAAATATTGCACTTCACAGCACCCACACAAGTTGCATGTCAATAGCCTCCATGACATTGGTGTTCTCCATGCTGTAGACTGAAGCATCAGTAAGATGTCCTCTTTCATTTAAAGTGACAGGACCGGTGTAGAGGTATACTCAAATGTAGTAATGCAGAGATGGTGTCAAACCAATTGTTTGCAACAGTGACATTGTGTAATGAGTTAGAGAGAAGTGTCCTCTCCGCTCTGCACACTTTCAATTCACCCCTACAAAACTAGCAACTTCTGGTTATGTGAAGAACCATCCAAATTTGCTTCATGTTAAACCAGTAGTTCTTGACTTATAAACTACATACAACATCTATAGAATATATTTTTCTTAGTAAAACCTTTGGTGTTAATTTTAAAACGCTCTTTCTGGGCCAACAAATCTGAAAGGTGTAGGACAACAACAATAAAAAGCAATTTGGACCATTGATTCACGGCTCAGTGTTTTCACTCTGGCTCCCTTGCTGTGTTGGCCAAACAAGTAAGCACAGGTACTGAGTCAGCGGCAGGTTCACCTCCTTTCTAAAATCATTCCCAACTCCAATCTGCACCACGTGACAAGCATGCAGCATCTACCTGAGGCTATTCAATCATTTATTCTTTTATTTAGCTTAACAGATCAACCTGCTGCTGTCTAAACAGGTCAACTAAACTGCCCACCACTCTTTTTAACACTAGAAGACCAAAATCCACTAATTTTTTTGTCGAACATAAACATCCAGCATGAAGCTCCAGTGAACCATTAGCGGCTCATCAACAAGCATTTTAATGTGAATCTCTATGTACCCCATACCCCTTCAGACAGACTTTTACTTCAGTAGAATTCTATCTTAGATGGAGTATACGATCTTTTAAAAGCTAGCATTAGTCAACTGTTCGCTTTTATTCTGTTCATTCAAATGTAGTCACCCATAGAGTTAAAAGAGATCCTACATTCCTAATTTAATAAAATACTAAGAATATTAAAGAGGATTAAAACACTTTATGGGGCTTTTACATGTTACTCGTGGACAGCTCAGGTAAAAAAAAATCATGGCTATGCTTGTATACTCTCTCTCTCCTCTGCACATGTCCAAAACATGTCTCAGTTTGGCCTTTCTGAATTTATCTCCAAAACCTCCGATATGTGCTGTTCTTCTGAAATACTCATTTCTAATCATCTCCATCCTGGTCACTCCCAGAGAGCTCGTCAGCATCTTCATCTCTGCTACCTCCATCTCTGTTTTCTGTAATTCCTTAGACCAAACAGCAGGGCCAGTCTCACCACGGTTTTCTACACTTTCTCTTTCATTTTAGCTGAAACTCTTCTATCACACATCACACCTGATACTTTTTTCCACCTGTTCCAGCCTGCCTGCACACGCTTCTTCACCTTAACCAGAAAGATAATGAAGGAATTTAATGGAGGTTACCATTTGTTGCTTTTATTTCCCTTTGTTAACCCGTTCACTTTACATGCATGTTTTCCTAATACAAGTTGAAATGTGACAAATGGCACAATAATTCTATAATTATTGTCTAAAAATGCTTTAACAGGTTTTCCAAGTACGTGTTTCACCATATGCAACAACAAAGAGAAAATCAAAAAAGAGAAAAAGTCATGGTTTTATTCATGTTTTCATTGAAACGGTTAGTTTTGCATGTAATATATCATTTGAATTATCTGTGTCAGGGGTCCTAGAGGAAAATATTAGTGAAATGAATCCCAAGCAAAGCGTGTTTGTAAGTGTATTGTATTCAAATGGATGTTGTTGTTCTGCTCAAGGTGAAAGCTCTGTTTTAGTGTGTCTGTGAACTGAAGAAGATCTGATAAAATTCAGTCATTAAAATCCATGAAAATTTACATTTTTTGCAGTTCACATTTAAATTTCTTCTCAATTTTTCAATCAATTGTCATTACCATGACAAGTACAAAAGAGAAACGGATATGAAATGTGGTTGTGTCGATCCCCCCGCCCCCTCGCCCCCGAGAGCTGTCAATCAGTAAATGTCTATCTGCATAACTAATGAAAAGCCTCTCGTTGCCCTTGTAGTTGGGGGGAAAAGTTCTGATTGATGGTAGCACATTTGTATGTTTGCATGAACAGGTCAGTGCCTAACAGTGACAGTGATTGAAGATGAATGGAAGATTTGTTTGCTAAAAGTTACCAAACAAGAGGATTAACCAGTAGAGCTCTCGCTGCAGGATTATACTAATTTAATCGGATGGCACTTGGGTATTCCAGCAACATTGAATTGGAATTTTTTTTTTTCTGTAAACACAAACACATCCCATATAACTGTCTTTGTAACGCTGACCTGTACTGTTACAATTTTTATACAGTACTGTTGTGGAAAACAATCAGTGAGAATAAACCAAACAGTCGAGTGTCCTTTAACAGAGATTTATTATGGAAACACCGTGAACACGGTGGAGGAATCTGCAGAGACCTGAGTTGCCCAAGGAGCAAGTTTACTTTATACATGCTGATAACAACCTCTTGCGTGTAGCCTGACCTTCATAGATACATCTGGTCTACGAAACACATTAGCGTAAAGATTATTAGGAGATTGTTAGCAATCTTGTGCTTGACCCAAAAAGATGAAAACGCTCTATATCAGATACTAAGGAACAGGCCATTCTGACATACAGTTAAGACAATCTTGCGTCCTGTCATCTGAAACCCATTTTCCCTCTACAGTACTCACGATAACTGATCACTGTAAGTTAGTAAAGGCTGTTAGGCCAAGAGCTTTTATTAATATTTTATGGGTAAACCATTGCTTTTTAAAGATGCACAAATAAATAAGTACACTCATGTGAAAAAGCAAGCATACCACTGCAGGCTGTGCATCAATACTAATGGAAAACAATATTGGCACTGTGAGATCAATCAGCTATATTTTGGACCAGTTTTCCCAATTTTGGGTCATTCTCTGGACTCGATCTCTGCTATTTACCAGACAAGAAGCAGATAAGCTGTTAGTTCACTGCTGGGCCTAAGAGACAGACACACGCACACACACTCATTCTTACTCCAAGAGGCTGTTTGAAATGCACGTGGATGTTATTTGGTTGGTAGAAGGATGTCAGAGTAACCAGAGAGGCCCCACAGATTCACAAAAACACACAATCTCCACAATGTAACAGTGGGGCTTGCTCAATCAACTTTTCGGTGGTGATACACTGTAAAATCTGCTTCTAATGAGTAATTTAATTACTCTACGTGCTATGCCATTGTAAAATCTATATTTACTATCAACTATATTGCTTCAAATGACAATTCAAATAATTACTGCCAATCACAGAGATTTATAACAACCCTTCTAATGCAAAAGCATCATGGCATGTTATGCACAGCTTCAGCATCACTTAGAGGACAAAATAAATGGTCCTCTAATTTGTTTTGAGGACAATTTAGAGAATTATTATTGTAATGCTTCGAAAAAACACATATTCATAATTTAGAGTAGGTGCTTTTCATTTTCCAATAATGAGTTCTTAAAAGGGTCTTAGGAAAGAACATTAACCACATTTTGATAAAGTTATAAGAATTATGGAAGGGTGTGCCGATGAATTCAACAAATGTCTTGAATTTCTATGTTAAGAGCAAAAGAGATTAACATTGTCAACTTTTTTTAAATGAAAATAGCACTTTATTTTGATCAATTTACCTGTTTTTTTTTTCCTTTTGTCTTGGAAAAAAAAGGAAAAAATGGTGATTTGTATTGAGACATGCTAGATAGAATGTCTACAAAGAGCAGCACTATGTCCCATGCATGGCAAGTGTTATTTTTATTTTATTTTTTTTGTATTTTATACAAATTCGTATACATTTTGTATAAGTTTAGGTTTATTTGCTGGATCTCACAGGGGCGACAAAGAGCAGAGAGAAAAGAAAAAGGGTGGAGAAGAAGAGGAGTGAAATGGAAAGAAAAGAATAGAATGTGAGGAGAAAAAGGGTGCTACACTATAATAATTTGTAGCAGTGGTTATGCTGAGCATCACAACTTTCATGATGGATCTTAAAGGTAGGAAGTGTTTACTCCAGAAAGGAAATTGAGAAACTCTAACCATCTACAAAGTACAAGTGACCATGAATTATGCAGTAGGTAATCTGATTAATTCCATAGCAACACTGGGATTTTTTGGGGAACATTTGGAGATTGGGAACATAGCAGACAGGAAACAGTATGAAGCTGTCTGGATGTGAAAGTGTGGCAGTACCAAATCCCATACTGGTGGTGGATGTTGACATCCCACATTTACAGAAAATATGTTCCATTGATGCCTTTCTTTATTCATAATTCAGCAGTGGTCTCCTTCACACAATTGACCAACGATAGCAACACAAAATCTCTAATGACAAACTCAATCACATTGCAAATCATTGAGTAATTTAGGTTTTCGCACACAATAAGATTTACCAAAAAAAATGAATATTTATTGTTTTTTTTCTTTTTTTAAAACATTTTTATACATTTGCAAGTTAAGGTTGACATGGAGTAATTGGGTAGGTGTGGACTGTTCATTTTATGCTGGTTTATCCAATACGTGTCGGCTTCATGTGACACAACCATCCAGTAGGAGTGTGTTTCTTATTACACATCAAGTTAAAACAATATGTCAAAAGTAAATCTGACACCTTTAATTGTGAAAGAAATTCAAAATAATGTGAGACTTCCACACAAACTGATGGACCATATATTGGCTTTTTATGGCACAAATCCATCCACAAGTCAACGCCACAACAGTCATTTTGTTCATTTTCATTAGCTGTTTTTGTGCCTTATTGCCTTCAAAAGACTCTGGAGAAAGTAATAAAAGACAATGTCAACAAACCTCTGTCCTTTTTTTAAACCTCCACTATGCCTTCTTTCTATATATGTATTTATATATAAATCTCCAAAATTCAGCAAAAAAGTATGTCAATCTTAGTTCAAACCAACCAAGCAGGCAACCTTTTCAGCTGCGTTTCTATTCTTCCCACTTTTCAATATGTTTTTTTTATCCATCTTATGTAGATTTTTTTCTCATTTTTTTTTTTTTTTTTACAAAAGTAGTCATAGAAAATAAATACAAATATTTTCATCAAAGTCATTTTTATCTGACCCCATGTTACATCTGCACCAGTCTTACGTGTGGTCAGTCGTCTGGCATAGCAGTCCTTTACCCCCATTGTGTTGTTCTCTCCCAGTTTTTCTTCAGCACTTTTTTCAGAGTTCCTCATTGCAGTCGCCATAGTGATTCATGGACAAATAAATAAATAAATACCTTGGATGAAATAAATACATTATTCTTTTTGTGCAATGGGTGCATGTGTATAACACATTGCATCCCACTGGCTGATTCCAGCCTTGATATTAGTTACGGACTCTGAAATCTGTTTCAATTTTATTATATTTGTTGAAACAAAGAACTTACATTTTCATATAGATTTTTTAAATGGCAGTTATGAATATATTTTACCTGTTTGTCTCCCATGTACCGTCACCAAAGTAATAACCAAAATAAGAAAACCTAAAAACTGAAATGGAAAACAAACCTCAAAAACTTCAAAGGTTGCGCAAAGCAGTTCAAAGTCTCCAACTGGGAATCTTCCAAATAGAGATAAAGAGATGGTACTCTGGCTTTAATGAGTACACAGTGTTGGCTCTGATGATCTCAGAAGAGCGCCAGAGGGTGAGACGAGGAGACAGAAATAAGGAGAGCAAAGAGGAGTGTTTAACAGTCTTAATACTTGTAGAGAAACTATGCTAGGAGCCTTCCTCCTCAAGGTTTCCTGGAGCATAGTAGCCTGCGAGTTGCCTGAAGCGTGGTCCCCAGTCGCTGAGGTAGGAGAAATCCTGCTCTGAGGTGGTGGATAGCGTGTGGATGGAGCTTAGTGAAAGTGCAGGTGAACTGGTGCCTTCAAAAGCGTATGTCTGGAAAGAGTCATACGGCGGCACTGACAGGTCAGCGTCAGCCTGCTCCACCTTCTTTCTGATGTAACCTTTGAAAAGGGAGAAGTCTGCTGCTGCTGCTGCTGCTGCAGCTGCTCCATCCACCCCACCACCCACTCTGTTTGCTGGTATCCATTGCGGCAGAGAGCGGATGTCTGGACCAGAGTCACAACTCTTAGCCTCTGGAAAGTCATAGAGGTTCCTCAGAGCACTCATGTCGTATGCCTGTGTGTCCTGCTCTCCTCCACCCTCATCATTGTATTTGATGACATTATCTCTCATGTCCTCCTCCTCTTCAGTCATCCGCTGACCCTTCCTGTGGCGTTTCAGGGTTAAGATCAGTAGGACGAGAACTAAAAAAAAAAAGAGAGAACAAAGCAGATAAAATTAATACAAATTGTATAATAAAACGAAACATAAAAAAAAATCTTTAAAGCGCTGGGAAGTCTTTATATTTGTAATTTAACAAATTACAAGAAATTATTTTGTTTTTTAACTTCCCAAATACATTCCAAGCTGAAAAGGAATACAAGTTCAGCCCTAAAAAAAAACCTCATTCTTTAAGAATAAAAAAGAAATTTCAACACAAAAAGAGCTTCAGCACAGCTTATCATGACCCTCACTTGGGAAAGTTTAGAAACAATTTTTCTCCTCTCCAACCTCTTAGAAGGTAATGTATTATCAAGCTTTACATTTCAAATGCATGAGCATTGATTTTTTTCACAAGCCTGATTGTCTTGCCCAGAAATATGATTCAAAAAGCCCAATGTTGGCCCATCTGTATATCAATACTCATCCAAGCTTAATGAAAATAAGGCTCTGTGCTTCTTAAACTTAAGAATTGAAGCAACCACTTTGAATAGATGAAAATGTATTAGAAAACTCAGTCTCATTTAAAATGAGCAATAGGGTGAGCTGGATCATTATATAGTGATTAAAGAAGAGGTAAAACCAAGGGTATAGTAACAAATAGAGCTCTAAAGATAAAATATTAGCTTTTTTATTTCTGTTAATTTGTCTAATTAGACTTTTCTCACACGCCCACTCTTTGACTTATGAGTCCTTTTCACAGTTCCACTATGTTGGAGAAATGACACATTTCCATTAAAAAAAAAGAAGAAGCAAATCATAGGAACGTTAATTGTTAAATCAATGCGAGATGGATTGAAAATGGATGGATGAAAAACCTAGTTCTTAATAGTGATATAAATATAACTCCAACTTTAAGCATGATCATCCAATCAGGTATACAAAAAAGTTTCAAGTGTATAAATTCAAAAAATGGTGCGTCATTTCACACCTTTTCCTGCTCCAATTTACCAATATCGTACAAACTACACATAAACTGTGATGCAGCATTTATTTTACATTCTAATATTGCATGCTTTGTTTCAATACATTGTAATGTAAATTGGATTTTTTTTTTTTGCATATACTCTTCTCTGATAAATGGAAAAAACTTTTGAAGGTTGCAAATTATTGACAATAAGCAAATAAATTAGCTGTTGTTTCACAAATGTAGTGTTGTTTTATTTGCAGTTCTTTAAATTTCAGGAAAAAAAATCCACAGATTTTGCCTCCTGTGTGTTTCCTTCTTGTCTCTTCGTGGTCCATGATGCCAGCAGAGGTAGTCAGTACAATGTGCTTTTACATGGTGTGAATCGGTGACCATTGTTGAGTGAATGTACAAATATGCATCGTAATGCATTGTATTTATATAGTGCTTTTCAGGACTCTCAAAGTTCCTTCACAAATGCATTATTCATTCACGCCATACCAGAAAATGGTAGGCTACTGTTGTAGCCACAGCTGCCCTGGGGCAAACTGACAAAAGCGAGGCTGCCTTTTTGCTCCATCAGCCCTTCTGACCATCACTTACCAATCGCACACACACCATTCAGATTAGGCAACATGGGTGAAGTGACCTGCCCAGGGACACAATGGTAATTTAATCTCAACGGCCATCCCACTGTGGCACCTGGGGATCCGGCGGTCTCCCATCCAAGTACTGCCCAGGTTCAGTATCCTTAGCTTCTGAGGTTTGACGGGATAAAGTATTGACAGGCTGTTATGGCCGAAACCAGCCATACCAGACTGGTATGGCTATTAAACCCAAAAAATACCTAAAACCTGGTCAATAATTATTAGAAGATTTTTTTTTCTGGTTTATTATTTCACAATATCTTCTGAATTGTTAACAAAATAGGTTTAATTTGCATTTCGGAAAACAACCAATTGGACAAACGACTCGTCTTAAGCACTCAAACCCATTATGCAAAACAATTCTATAGTAATTAAAAAGTACCATCATTATGATGATTGCTGTGCTGGTCCATCAAGAACCTCATCATACATTGTGAAAATTACACATGGTGCTGTTTCTTCACACACAAATAGACTGATGTAAAGAAAGAAATTAAATGTGGTGTTGGGGTAATTGAATACAACGCTTCTCTTTAAGTTTTTGAGGAGATAGTTATGTGACTAGGGAATCCATTATTCTCTGAAGCGAAGCATATAAATGAAAGGAATAAGAAATACTGTACTTATCTGTTCTAATGTTCTATAGCCCATCCTGGTAATTGTCTTCATTTGGAATTTACAGTATAAAATTAACTTGCAGAGCAAAAACACCCATGCGCTCTTTGACAAGAGAGCTTTGCCAGACGAAGACGCCTCGCTCGTCTTGAATAGGGATTTTATGTGGTATCGCTTAGTGATAATGTTGTTCTCCTCTAACATTGTTTGCCGGGGTCCACTGGGGAAGCAGTGTCTGTAACCATTGTGTTTATTCTTCTGCTCGATGAATGGGGTAAATTAATTGCCATGAGGCGGAAGAAAAAGTCACGGTTTGTGGTAATCTGTGGCACACACTGCCATGCATACTAAACAAGAACTAAGACAATTACTCCAAATTCTCACTAATGAGAAGACTAATAGGAGGTGGAAAACTTGGTGTTATGAGCTCCCAGCACGGTGTAGATCAGTTAATTGTGTTAAAGAGTGTGTGACATTATGTGGCATTCTCATGAAAAGACAATCAGATAACCTGACGATTGACGAAAACCTTTCCTGCAGATGAGTGTCGCTACCTTTTACGTGTGCAGACGCTTAAAATGTAAGTCCCTTGTAAACCTATTGAACTAAGAGATTATCATGTCCTTCCGAATGTCAATAAAACACCATGTACTGAGTTTACTTTTGCGGAAAGCATATGTACCTGCGTATTAGTAACTTCTATACATACGTAGTTGATACCCGTGTGTGCAGATGTTGCGATAAGTGTTTCTGACAAGACGGTTAATTTCCCCTTGGGCTGTGCTAGTTGCCCTCATGCGGGAGTTCATCACAAGCAGATGGAAGGTAATTGGAATGGATGCATGCAGATGCTGCAACACAGTAGAATGGATTCATCACATCAGGTCTATAAATGAACTGATGGAGGGACTGTTTGTTTGGGAGGTAATTAGGCAGAAATATGTTTTCATTTTTCTCATCATTCAGCAATTGATATAATGGAGGTAGTCCAGCCTTTGGAGATTGGGAAGACTGGTAGCTGTTGTGACTGCAGTGGGACGAATGGGAACTGTGTGCAAATGAAGCAAAACCCAAAGCACACACACAGTATTGGTGGATTAAAAAAATGTTTCTATCACACATGAGATGTGCGGAGAGTATTAACCTGGTGTGTGCACAATGAGTCTGTGTGTGTGCGTATGCGGCACAGTAAGTCAGCGCTGGGCTTTATGCAGTTGGGATGATAAGACTGCCGTCTGATGCCTCACTCTTGTGTTGTTATTCACACCACATGAGAGTTGTGAAAACACTGCTCATCCCCCCGATCCCAACTTCTGCAGCCCTGAGATTTTACTGTCATAATGACAGCAGAATTTGTGTTTGAGACGATGTGAGTTTCTGATGAGGCCGCTTCTTACTATCAGAGCGCAATGAAATTACGTGATTAAGAACTTCTGTCACTGTTTGATTAGCCTTGCAATATTTTAAATTTAAAATACATAATAGAATTTTTAATCACAAGCCAAATAAATTTACTTTATATAGTCAACAAATATTCATGGCTTAACTTTTATAATTACATTTCCAACCCCCGACTACACAATTTCCTTTACCATTCGCTTGAAATAAGAAAAACATTTCATATTTATAATTTTTGTACTTCATCTGGTCGATGGGTTTGACTGACCCAATCATATTGATTTTACAGTATTTTTTTTTTTTTTTTATTATGCACGGTATAGCGTCTTGACATCAGAGGCTCCTAAGGTGAAGTCGATGTCAGTTCGTTTTGCCATCCTTTGAAAACCCTATTCTCAGTAAAACGACAGGATGGATCGAAATACTGCTAAAAGCAAATAAGCAGCATTATTCCATTTTTTTTTTCAAAAAACAGGCAGACAGACTTTTGTTTTTCTGGCCACTTTTTATGACTTTGAAATGCACTCCAGCAAACATTTTGATAATACATGCATACACAAGTCTTCATGATAAATGAATAGATGATCACTTATTTTATGCTTTTAATACTGGGAATAAATGATGCTTCTTTATGAAGTTTACACTATCAAAGGGTTTTGTTAAAAGAAACAAAGATTTAAAAATATTTCTTTAGAACTCTTCAAAAATTGTGTCAAATCATTGATCACTCACCTAAAAACTAAAGTGGAGGGAAAAATGCCCCCAAAAACATGCATGAGCTTTATTTTTGTCTATATGCAATGGATGGCAAAGGCTTACAGTAGAGTAACAGAAACTGAACTGAAGTCATAGATTTTTGAAAAAGGACTAAACATCCTTGCCATCTCACCGGGTAGCCATGTACAGTAGGTACTGTATATATTTATATTTCTATATCTAAGGTGGTCAGGGAAACTGTCTATTTAGAGCATCCTGTACAAAGCAATAAAAGTGCTGAAACAGCTCTTTGGCCTGTTTGCACTTTCAACCCCCTCCCATCACTTTACTCCCATTCATCTCATCTCCGCCTGTGTTCTGTGGATCAAAGTGGCTCTGTATCATTCATAAAAACAGGCACCATTCGTGTTCCTGTTTAAACAAAAGCTTTCTCATCGTAAAAGCAGAGAAAAATGCTCAACAAGAACATGAAAGAGGGGGATAAAACCGATCTTGTTGGGAAGTAATTCATCTTTGTTGTTTGCTGCCTTTTCTTTTTCTACTGATGCGTGTACAATTTTACTTGTAAAATATGAATAACATCTAAAAATGGTCAGTCCATTAAAGCACCACATGCTTGGCAGAGCGATTTTTTGAGCAGGAGAACTGGGGTTGTGTTTTTTTGGTGTAGCTCCCTAAATCTTTAGCTACAACAATACCATTTATTTTAATATCACAGATGAATTAGTTGAACTTCGCACTGAACCCAGAAAAGCAATACAAATAAATAGTGCTTATCCATCCATCAAGCCATCCATCATACGTCTATCTATTCATCACTTGTCCGTCCATGCATGTATTCATACGTATGTATTCTGAATACATGTGTGCATTCAGCTGCTTACCTATGAGGATGAGCATGCAGACCAGAAGTGCTATAAGTGCCCCGGGGCTGAGCGCTGCACTCACGACGTACGCTGTTGCATTGCAGGACTGGATTGCCCCTTCTGTGCCGGACAAAAAAAAAGAAAGAGATACAAAGAGAGAGCATATCTTGTAAAAATTTGACATTGGTGTTGCGACAATTCATGTGACAATGACCTATTAGTGGGATTTAAAAAAAATCCCACTATTTTCTACTTTACACTTTCTACCAACCTTAATTCGCTGCAAAAAACCATTTGCCTGAACATCTTGTGTTCTGGCTTCATCTGCTTTGAATAAATATGAACTCATACGACCCATTTGCTGAGCAGAGAGGTGACACAATGACCTTTTATTACAACTGCTCCTGATGCAAAAGCTGACATTGATGCTAATGTTTGTAATAGCATAGTTCATGCAGTTGCTCTCACCTGTGTCACAGCCACAGACATGAATGGTCAGGGTGCCCGTGGAGCTGAGAGAGGGAGGCCCGCTGTCGACCACCAAAATAGGCAGGAAGTAGACGTTTTGCTCATGGCGATTGAAGCCCGACCTCTGAGTTCGAATGCCAGCTGTGTTGTCTGGGTGGGTGGTGATGGGTATTCAGATGCAAAGGGAAGGTCAGGACAAGAGAGAAAATACCATAGACTTATTCATAGACAACTTTACACATCAAGATTTGTATATACCTCTTCTGCTTGCTCATATCAGGGCGTGAACAAAGCAGAAAATTTGATTTTCAGTTAATTTATTTCAAACAATTACGATAAAAAAAAAAATCAAACCGGAGCAAATAATTATTTTTAAAAAGTTGAAATGCTTCAATGCCATTTGTATTGAAAAAATGGAAAAAAAATACTATTCCAATGGATACTGTAGAAGGTTAGAACTCATCTAAATTTATTTAAGTTGAAACATTGTTAATGTTTTGAAGGGTAACACTTATTAAACATTAAAGTGTATTTCCCTCAATAAAATCAATTTTCTTTTTAATGTAGACCAGTATCAATATACAATTTGTGTGTTTTTTTTAATCAGTTTTAAATGAAAAAAAATACACAATAGTTGTCAAATACATGTCCACATGTGAATATCTCCTAAACAATTTGGATGTTGGTTGCAGTGATTGTAATCCAGGTAATTAAGGATACCTTATCAACAACTAGCCTAAGTGCATTCAATTCAAAGTTCAAGAGCGGTCAGGTTTAACTTTGAATTTGTCCTGGGAAACTGTCCTGCTTTTGTGTCATTAGCATTAATCAGATGATTTATTTCCCAAAGCAAACAAACCAGCCAGGAAAATAAGTGTGAGAGTCACTGTTTGAAATTAAACCTCCTCGCTGCGTGCATAAGCTCTCCTCTGTCGACAAAGATAAATGTAACGCGGAATACAGGATGAGGTTTTGACAAATAGAGTCAGAGTGGCTTGTGTGTGGACTTGTGTAGAGGATAGCAAGCAATCCATCTCTGAGAACATATATCACTGTTATCCAAGTTGTCCTAGAGCTCCTCTGGCACACGTAGAACAATTTTCATATAACTGTTTATGTACAGGAATGTTACATCCCTCACTTTGTCCTTTTGACTTTTGCACAGTGTTCTCTACTACAAGAGGATGCTTGAAAACAGAATGTCCACCTCGTAACCCCGGTCATGTGAAAGAGGAATCAGACATGTTATACAATTGTTCCAAACATATTATATTTCGGAACAACCATGTTTTGAAGCGGTCACAATCAAGGTTTCTTTAGTTACAGTCCATGAGTTTCTGATGTTTGTTGTTTCAATTTCACAGGTCCACTGGTAACAGGGCAAATGTTTTTTTTTTTGTTTTGTTTTGTTTTTTAACCCCAGCTCCAGTCCAAAGCCGTGGTCTTTAAAACTCTATGAATGCATTTTGTTTTTTTATTTTTTTATGAATAAATGTTGTGATTAAACCAAGTATAAAGAGCAAAAAAGAAAAAAAAATGGAATTCTGCAAAACTAATTAAGATTGATGTTCCGTAAGAACCGCATTACCGCTCTAAAATTAAACAAGAATGTTTGTTTTACACCAAAATCAGTCAAAGAAAAAAAAAGTCCTTAAGACAAGCGATGAATCTACAATACAAAAGTTAAATGAGGTAAAGAATGGCAGCTTAGTATTTTCTGGGAAAAGAGATGCTGAATGACAATTAAATTTTGGTTTGGGCTGATATACACTGTAGTATAAATGTGTGTGTATTGTTTTGGGATAAAACTGACTAAAATAATCGGAATTTCTTACTCAATTTTTTTTATATGTAGATATACATGTTTGAATGATCAAGACTTTTCCAATTAGATATAAACAAATACCATCATTTGAAAATGTATATTGTATGTATTATTTAAAAAGAGTAAGAAAATACCCCAACTTAACTCCACTATGAAATCAAGAAACATTGGAATTAATATCACACATTTAACTCAAATTGTTCTTCATACAAATTCCAAATTCCAAAACACAATTTCACTTTTTAAAATAATTGTCTTACAACAGTTAATTAACCAATGCAGCAAAACAAGAATTGAAAAAACACTATAAATTAGAAATATGACCAACCAGCTGTTGAAGCATTGCAAATAGCTCAAAAATGAAAGGAGGATCACTATCAATAAAACATTACTATCATGACCGACATGGTCTTGGCAGGAAGGTCAAGCACTTTTTAATATTTAGATGATGAACTTGGTGAAAGTAATGAATGTAATCAGATTGGTGGGTTTTTGCCTCTGTTATGCTAACAGGATTTTAAGTTTGTGTAGGTTGTATTGCATTTTTTTTTTCCAAAATAGATGTAAGAAAAGGTCGAGAGAAGCCAGATAGGGTGGTTCAGAAATCTGGTTAGAATGTGTCCCAAACGTCCTGCTGGTGAGGTATTTCGGACACATCCCACTGGAAAAAGACCCAGAGGTAGACCCCAGACCTAATGAGACTATGTCCGATAGCCGGCTGGGAAATGCCTCAGGATCCTCCGGGTGAGCTGGAGGATAGAGCCGGGGTGAAAAAAGCCCGGGCCATTCCCACGCAACCTGGCCCGTTGGAAGACAACAGAACGTAAGAAAAGAAGGTGATAATTCCTTCAATCTTTGCGGGTGAAATAAAATAAACATAACTATAGACTATCTCTCCCAGCTATGTCAAAACAAAAGGATAAACTTTTTTTTTGTTTCTTTTCTTCTTTACTTTTGCAGTTTTTCATTGTTATTTTTTTCTTTTCTTTTTTCTTTTTTTTTGTATCATTTTGGGTTTTCTTCTGTACTTCACTTTATCTTGTATGTGTGTTTTATTTTTCAAGTGCTTTGCACCTGTGTCTCTTTAGTTAATTATCACAATCACATCCTAAGTTTCTCATTTTCTTTGTTTTCTGCCTATTTGTCATTGTCAACAAAGTAGAGACTTTTTTTTTTTTTAGTCTGCTTGGTTTCACGGTATCTCTTCAGGGTTTTTACAACTTTTGAAACTGACCTGATTTAAACATTTATATCTGCAAGTTAGCGCACTTACGCGCAGTTTCACCCAGTCGAGCAAAACCGGACCAGCTGCTTGGCATTATTTGAAAGAACATTATTTCTTTCAAATTAATACAACTTTTTTTTCCCAGTTAAATTTTCTTAATGGCCGAAGGCCGAAGTAAAATTTTTCTAAAAAACTCAAACAAGCTTCCTTTTTTAACATCCAAATGTTCATAATTTATTTGATAATTGAAATTTGAATTATTTCTGATGTTCAGCAGTAAAATGTGTTGTTTGGTCTAGAGACAGCCGCACTGAGGAAAAGACAGGAAACGGAGATGGAGGTAGCAGAGATGAAGATGCTGAGGATCTCTCTGGAGTCATCAGGATGGACAGGATTAGAAATTAATATATCAGAGGAACAACACATGTTAGAGTTTTTGGAGATAAAGTCAGAGAGGCCAGACTGAGATTGTATGGACATGTGCAGAGGAGAGAGAGAGAGAGAGTACTTTGTACATTGTCAGTTTCGAACCACTTGGAAAGAGGCCTAGAGGAAGACCAAAGAGGAGGTTCATGGATACAGTGAAGCAAGACATGAAGATAATTGATAGGGGATGCAGCAGAAGATGTAGCAGATAGGGTTAGATGGAAGAAACTGACTTGCTGTGACGACCCCCGAAGGGAAATGCCAAAAGAAGAAGTTCAGCAGTAAAATGTGCAAGGTTAAGCAAAAAACAACCAAAAAAAAAAAAACAATAATAACAATGATGGCCATTTGGAAAACAAAGGGTACCCGAAACACTTCCGGCACATATTAAAAAAAAAAAAGAAAGAAATTGAAAGAGAAAATATTTCCTAAATGATAAAAAAAAAAAAAAAAAAACGTCTTTCTTGTTTTTTTCTCAACTGACTATATTTTATAGAGTTTTTTTTTTTTTTTTTGTCTTGAAGTGATGTAATGCAAAAAAAAAGCTAGCATTAAGATGCCACAAGCCAAGGATGTATTACTGCTTACTCAGGTTAAAACAAATTGATTAAAACACCATAAAAAAGTAACTTATGCCAAAGTACTGAGTCACAAAGCTTTTTTTTTAATTTTTTGTTTCTTTAAACGTTTGCATTTTGTAGGAAAAATGGTTGTGAACTCTTAGAACAGCAAAAGGTATCTCTTGCTCCCAGTGATGACTTCAAAGAGTTAAGCAACATGGATAAAATGCCTTGTCATCACTGTGTCAAGGCCTGAAGACAGACTGCATTGTGAGGGCATGATGAGGCAGAGAGGAAGTGACAGATTGAATGTGACAGCTGAACAAATGTGTCCATGTAAAGGGACACCGGAGAGAATAAAAAAAAAAGAGGAAAAAACAGAGGTGTAGGCAGAATAAAACTCTGATTTAGTTTAGTTTTTTTTTTCTTTGCTGGGCAGAAGTGTTAGTGTAAGTTAATGTAAAATAAATACAAAACTAACATTTTTTCTGTAGCTGTGCCAACATATGGTATAAATAAGCACTTGCGAATGGCAATCATCAATAGTTTTTCTCAGCCACCCACATTTCCCATCTGTAAACTACATAAATAAGGCTCTATGTTTAGTAGTCTTGACAATAACAGGTATATGACATTAAACTGAAACCTAAGAGAAAGAAAAAGAAATTCACTGATCTTGAATGTACACCGATGTACACCCCCAAAAGTAATGACCCATGAATGGTGTCACAATCTCGGGACACAATGTCTAGACAAGAGGGCATTAGCAGTTTTGATCTGGATAAATACCAAATCAGAAAAAAAAAGAAAAAAAAGGCCAAAACTTTTTGGGTGATCCAACCAAATTAGTTTGGAACTTTACATTCAATTACTACGTAAAACTAAAATCTTCTCATTGTTTGATTAGCAAATCAATCATGTAATTCATATTATATTTTGATCACAGGAGTTGGGGTAAAATATGCTGTGAAGATACTTGTGCAATGTACAAGTTTCAGTGACTTTCAGGAACTACTCAAAAATGGCATCAGCAAAAATCAAGTGAACTGTGAATGATGATATGTACTATAAAACAGCGGTGTGTGTAGATTACACAGTGTGTTTTTTCATACACGTGCTTGTGAAAAAGACAACAGCAGACCCAACTGCCTCCACACAGTGACATTTCCCTGGCTCGAGCTGCTCCCCTGACATTTTCCTGGTGTCAGATCAATCTTGATTTAGCCAGATGTCACATTTACTTACACACACGTCTAAACGAAGGATCCGCAAGCGCACATGCAAAACTAAAAGACAGGCATGAAAAACGAGCACATACACTAATCTTTTTGACTAAGCCATGCTATAAAAACTGTTAAAAAAAAAGGACAGGATTTTTCTATTAAAAAGAACTATAATGTTAGCAAGACAAACAAAAGTTAAGAGTATTTCAACAAGGTAGGTTTGGGGAAAATGCACCTGCTTTCATACTCAAATCCAGTTCGTCCAACATCTCCAGACATTTTTATTTTGAGAGCAATTTTATTGTAATTTTTAAAACCCAAAATCTGCTTATAATTAAATCAATTGTTTCTGCACATTTTAAGTGCAACATAAGTGCATTGATTGAAAAAATATTTTAGATAAATTGAAATGTGTTTTCAAACTAGAATTTTTTTGTCCCACAATAATTAAAAACAATTTTACTTTGCTTAAAAAAAAAAAAAAGAAAATGGGCAGATGGAATTAGTTGAACATCTGCCTGAAAATGAGGCAAAATGTTAAACTGAGAAAGAACCAGTACATAATTTCACTTTAACTTTTAAGAAGTGGGCCATCTGCCATCTGAAAAGAAACAACTCCAGTCACACTAAAATTGGATATTGTTACAAATGCTTTTGAAAGTTTTAAAATCCTCATGTACAAATCTCAACTTAGCAATTTTCTGTCAAGAAAACTGAAAGAAGACCCAAACGTTCCTGAACTCCATCATTTTCTCATCTCTGGTTAGTTTGCCAGCATTAATTCACACTTAAATGAAGCTTCTACCCACAATAGTCATTAAGACTGAATGGCCAGATGCCAAAAACAAACAAACCAACAGTAAAATAATCAGAAGTCTTTTTTAAAGAACTATAGTAATAATGAATATCTATGGTAATCCATAGTAAGATTTATGAACTTGTACATGCAAAGTTATTCTTTAAAAAAAAAAAGTCATTATATTTTGTTCCTTTCTGTTCCTCTGTCTTCTGCTTATCTGGGGCAACAGCCTCAGATGGGAACTCAGGCTTCTCTCATCCCCTTTGCATCCTTCAGCTCACCCGGAAGGATCCCGAGTCGTTCTCTGGCCAGCTGTGTGACATAGTCTCTCCAGCAGGTCCAGGATTAGCCTGTTGAGACATGCCTGAAAAAGTTCTATTTCTACCTAAATTTACAGTAGCTGTAAATTGCACAAAGTTATCCTACCGAGCGATTTGGGTATTAAAAAAAACTAAATAAAAAAAAAACCCCACTCTTCAGCTTGGAATAAGTAGAGATTATATTAATAGCAAAAGTGGAGAAGATGGCAACTGAACAGAAAATTGGGCAATCAAGCAGAAGTAAAAAAGAAAACTGTGTTGTTTGGATTTCAGTGTAAAAAGAAAACAGCAACATCTAAGACAAAGAATGAGAAACTTACAGAGTCATTAAAATACAAAAAATAACTCAATAAAATAAGTGGCATCGCAAGTGGTCGGCTCAACGCACAGGGACAGGAATCAACCCTCTTCTCTGGAGAGGGTTGATTGGTTGTTTGATTGGTCTCGCAACAGACCGCCTACCTGTCCGGGTCGTATCATACCTCTGGCCTGAAATCAGCCCGAAACGGCTCAGGCACCCCCTGTGACCCTATCGCGGATAAGCGCTTTAGAAAACGACACAAAATCAGAATACAATTTAAATAATTGGGACTCTTCAAAACACCATAGAAAAATTTGTTTCAATTCAGGAATTTACTAGTTTTGCAGCAACATTTTCAATGCTCCTAATCTTCCAGTTCAATGTTGAAAATAAACTGTTGTTTTATCATATTTACTGTATTATTGCATTTTTTGTATCATCTCTATTTTTAAGTGTTATATTTGTACTGATTTAAAAAAAAAAAGGTTTATACAGCGTTAATATGGATTCTTTTACAAACACATTCTTGTTAATCTGGAAAAAACAAACAAACAAACAAACCCACAAAGTACTTATAGATAACTTAAATTGTTACAATGCCGACTTGAATGCGCAGGTTTTCAAAAACCTGGAATATTTGCACCGGTACCTTTTACATCCCACAGCGTGAAGTGCCGATTGCTGGAGGCTTCTGGTGCGAGGGTGAAGTAGAAGCGATGCCCAGATTGGGGCTCATCTTTATCCACCACACTGATGGTGTGAATTAACTGAAAAGAGAGAAACAAAGGAGAAAAAAATAAATTACTGAACACAAAAGAAAAATGGAGATATCTTCAAAACTTGCTTTGTGGGAACAATGAAATGAATAAGAAAAAGCAATCAGCATTTCAAATGTCTTGCTCAGGGGGGTAAGAGTGAAGTACAGCGGGATGTGATGGACTTTAAAGGTTCAGCTGTGAAAGAGAAGTTCAAAAGGTCTACAGTGACAAAGAGATAAAACAGCTTTTTTGCATTAAGTTGACGGAGCGTTACATTTGAGAAAGAAACTCGATGATAGAAATGCTTATTATATTAAAATGTAGCTTTTCCAAAGTAAAAAGATTAAAAATAATAGCAGTGACAGCTACACATGCTCTACCAACACTCAGGTTAAACCACAAAAAAAAAAAAAAACCTCTAAACAAATACAGCAGGACATGTAGTCGCATCAAATAAAAGAAATATTGGTTTGAATTCAAAGAGAAAAAGCAACTATAATCTGGTTTTGTCTGTTCTATGTAACATAATAAAGGTGAAGGAGAGTTAACCTTAAACTGAACAGACATCAAAGCCACTGCGGGGGCATTATTTCACCCCAATGAAAGGGTCACAGACAATATGTCCTCTTCTCAACTAGCATCAATCTGACAAACAATATGTCTTTACTTCTCATAAATCTGTTTTCTTTCCTCCGCCAACAGACGACATATAAACCCCCAACCTTATTATTTGGATTTGCTTCATCCATGCTTGCTGAAGACACACAAAACAAAACCATGGAGACTCATCCGTGGGCAGAACAAAAACAACAAATAAAGCTTCAAGAATTACTGAATATAATTTAAATGTAAATATAAATTTGATTTAGTTTCAATAGTTGTACAATTTGTATATAATCTATGTAGTAAACCTATTATTACACAAATTCTAGAGTCTGTAGAATAAAAGTGTTTAAGTCTCATTAAAGTTCACAAAGATATATTTAATTGTATAATCCATGATAATTCTGTTAAGTCAGAGCTTTGACTGATGCTCGTATGCTTTAAGCTAGGTAAGCTGGAGTACTTTCATTCACTGTGTGAGTGAAAATTATTTCAGTTTTCCCAGGAATACTTTCTATTATTGTGAGCTTAACAATTCCCTCCACATGCTTTAAATTCTTTTATTTTCTATGTGAAAAAATATTCTTTGTCAATTTAAATGCCAAAAAGACATGTTATAACGAGAAGTATTTTTTCAAAAACTGTAACTAATTAAAGCTATCACTACATTTTAATTTGTAACTTTATGAGCTATATATGACATGGACTCTTTCCGTTCCGTTTTGTCGTCTTCCGCTTATCCAGGGCCAGGACGCGGGGGCAACATCTTCAGACAGGAGGAGGCTTCTCTCACCTCCGCTGTCCTGAGCTGACCCTTACCCTGACCCAGAGGGGGCATTCCCCCCTTCTGACATGGACTCTTCAACTTAAAATCTTGTTGAACAATCTTGTTAACTTTTAAATTTTTAACTTTTTTTTTTTAAACACTTGGTTTAAAAAAAAAAAGAAAAAAAGAACATGACTAACAACTCAATCCACGAGGTTCTGTCCTGTTTTACTTTAAGTAAGACAGTGTTGAGTCATATTTTTTTTTTTAAAGACTATAACATGGCAAAACACGTATAAGTTTTTAATGTCAAAATTAGACAAAAAACTATCAATCTGTGGTCAACCAGATCGACACAGATAAATGTATAACAATTCAGTCAAATATTCTCAGTAGTTACATTTCTCAAGTATAAGTGGGGGTGGAAATTGACTGCATGGATTTCATTCAATGAAAAAAAAAAAGACAATGGTGGATAGACGGAATCCCGATCTACAAAGGAATAAGAATGAATAAAGCAAAATGGGATGAGGCAGTGGTCTAAATTTTGATATTACAAAAATATGTTTATGGAATATGTTGGGTAGGGTTTTATTCTTGCAGATAAGACTGATAAAAACAAACAATTGTGTAGTTCCACCACGTTAGAGGCAAAAAGTAGCAATAACTTCAAATGACATTTGCATTTCTTTTTTTTTTCCTATAAAAAACTGTTTCATGATTTCTTCTAATCAATGGACAGTCAATGGTCAAATAGAATCTCACAGTGTATGCTCCTGTTTGAAGTTATATTTATTTTTAAAGTAGCCTAAGATAATAAACGTTATTCAGTAAAAGTCTATTTAGAGTCTTCCAAACAACTGTAGTTTTCTATTGTGCTTTCGGTTGAGCAATCATGTTGCTTTGTAATTTTAATTCAAAGCCAGCAGCTCATTGCATATTAGAAAACTAAATTCTTTATAATTTGTCTTTGTTTTGAGATGAGTGTCATTCTGTCACAAGCACTCATACAATATAAAAATGTTCTAATGAGCAAATTACAAGTCACACATTTTGCAACTGCTTATTCATTAAATTTTCATTTCCTATGTTTTCTGTTTTCACCAATTAGACATCATGTATGTGTGGGTAGGATGTCACCCCAACCCTGTTAGTAATTACGACATTGACAGCATTGGTCTTACTACAAATCAAATTGGTAATTCACATTACCTCCTACATTTTTTTACCAGATGTTATGCAAAACAGCAACTGGTTTTTCAAAAGGTGTATGTGTAAAACAAAAAAAAAAGATAAATGTTTCTAAGATGTAATGTTTAGTTGATGTTTTTTAACTTTACAAAAGCTCACATTTAGAATTAAAAGCTGTCAGCTAAATGGTGGTCTATTCATTCTACACCCTCTCCTGCCTCTTAATTATTTTTTTTTATCATTATGGGGTTATATAATAAAATTTACTGTACATTTAACATATAGCAAAAAAAGCCATCAAAATTATCAGAATTTCATATTTAAAAAACTTTAATTTCCTCCTCTCTAAAATAAATGTGTTCTATTTTCCTTTTTAAGCATTGAGAAAAGGATAATTTTTTTTAAATAACACTTTATCCTTGTCCAAAAAAAATAAGACTTCTTACATCAACCCGGTATTGTGTGTTTTCTATGAGAATGGCCTTGTTTGTGGTTCTGCAGAAAGCCCTGAATTGTTTGAAGAGAAAATGCGTAATATTTCCGGAGCAGCCATTGTACCTTCACAATAAATGGCTCACAAACATTGGCTTTACATCACAGACACACAACAAAATTAGTTATACTTATGGAAACTGTTTGGAATAATGTGGCTTAATTTGTTATTAGAAAATGCAGCAGAACAGTTTTAGAATAAATGATACTGAGTTTTAGAAAGTGGAAAGATATTCAATCACAAAATCCAGAAACCACAGTAATGATTTCCTTCTGATTTCAGAGAAATATTTCAAGTCTTAGTAAGACCATATGGGTTTGCACAACATACCAACACTTTAACATTTAGTCTCATAAGACAGTCATAAAAGGGTTTTTTGTAAGCAGAGTGCAAGGCAAAGATCACAATCTTTGACCCCGCATTAACACAACCTTCTAACGCCTGTCTAAAATGATGTTAGAGTTCACACTGCTTTCCAGTTTTATGGTTAGATTCCATAAAAAAAAAAAAAAAAACTAAAAAAAAACCACACATTTGAAAAAAATATTTAAAATATCTTGAATGTACCTCGTAGATTTGTAAATGCAATAACATTTTTTCAGCAGCTACAAAAAAATAACTTCCATTAAAAATTGTGACATTCTCTCAAGTCCATATTTTAATGCTAATTTTAAAGTATTTTTAAAAATTTGACAACAAGTAATGTGACAGCATTACTTGTTTTAGAAATGTGTGGTAATTTAGTCAAAGTTTTACTTTTGAAAAAAATTAAAAATAGAAACATATCGTCTAATAGTTAAGTGTTTTTTTACTGTCAAAACAATTTACTGCGTTGAAATTGTTACCGGACACCGCATGCAAAAAAAAAAAAAAGCCAAATAATTTTTGTAAGAGAAAGTCAGTTCTTTGTGGTTAGAAGTCCCAGAAGTTTTCCAAGTGTTCCTGCAGCGACATAACTGACTCAACTGAATTAGTCGATTCTGATTAGAAGATACTGATGCCTTTAGACCACAAAAGCTTGCTCTAGTAAAGTGGAATGTCGACTATCTGGCAGAGAAAGACCCTAAACTGAAGCACAAAGTTGTTAAATCACTACACGATTAGGTCCAGACAGACACCATGTGCAGCAGACATTACAATAAAATTCCACACAAATTAAAATTATATCACTCTCATTCACGGGACTGAAACAGTTCTCAAAAAACTACTATATACTCTTTTTCTGGTTTTCTTTTCAAACTGTCCACAGCGTGTAAACAGCTCATTATTTAAAGGAGATTAGTTCTTCACACCTGACAGGGTCCTCACACCTGCCAGGTGTAAAGAACTAAAAAAACTTTGTAGGCAGTTAAACAAGAAGAAAACTCAACAGAATAATAAAAAAAAGACTCCAAATGTGTAGTCAGTAAAGATGGTAGTACAAAATGCAAAAACATGACTTGGTGGTTTTGTTCTCATTACTTCTTGAAAGCATATTGTTGGCAGTTTTCTGTCAGCGGGAAGCTATAATAAAGTGTCAAGATAGAACCTGCAAGCAAAACTTCTATTGTAAGTTAAGACACTAATCTACATTACAAGAAGTGGTGAAGTAGCCGGAGCGCTCAGCTTTGTATTGTTTCAGGGTGAGTAAACACAGAAATCCTGAGACAGAAAGAATTACAACAAAGCAAGCGTGTGGGAGTTTATCAAGTAAGTAGTCGAGCTCCCTATAGCACAATCATCTAATTAGATTTCTTAGTAGTACCCTCAACTGACCCCCTCAAACCTTCTACATTTCTGGAAAGTGAGAAGAGAGATATTTTTCTAACATTGGAGGCCTTTTATACCAAAGATGAGGATGCAAAATAGACTTTTCCTTCCTTAACTAAAATCAATCAGTCAAAAACATTGTTTTTTACATATTTCTATAATAATTATAAACCCACATATTCACATACATCATATGTTAAGAATAGACAACTGTTGAAAGTAGATTTCCTTAAATTCTAAGACATTTTTCAGTCATTTGTTCATTTTTTCAGGATCAAACGGTAAACCCCCACTGAATGGTCCAAAGCAGAGAAATGGGAATTCCTGTGTCACTGCAAGTGTCAGTCCTAAGTGTTCCATTAAAGAAGCCACAATCTTAAAGAGGACAGAATTAAGATGGATAGTGCTATTATGTGCAGTTCTTTCATTCAAAGGAGGCTTTCAGAAGTGGGGCACCCAAACAGCAGCAAGGTATTTATCTTCAACCCTTTAGTAACTTCTTATGTTTTAGGCCTAGGGATCAAAATTTGGGTTTGATTAAATAATAATCAAAACTTGCTTCTGACTAAATACAAACTAATGGAGAAAAATGTCAAAGTCAAATATCTCAAGCAATACTTTTCTTTGCTAATTTGCCTGTATCTTTAATGTGTTTTAAACAAAACAGACTTTTTTTGTGAAGCTTTCTAGCAGTACTTAGAGTAACTTCAATAGTTGCATAATGGTATAGATGTAAAATGACACCTTTAACATAGCTTAGAGGTGCAGCTGGTTTCACAAAACAGTGCTAATTGAAGCCTGGGGAATGAGAACAGTATAGATGAAGTGGGTGTTCATGCTTTTAGTCATTTCAAACAAACAGAGGGCCACATAGTTTAAAAAGAAAGAACACACAATCACATATGGGATGTTAGGGGACAACAGACATTGAGTTTTGAATTGAGGTGAGGTTAAAACAAGAATAGGGAGGGTGACTTATTCTTCTGTTTGCTGAACGATGTGTCATTATTGAAATAAATGCTTGCTTCGAAAATGCGAAGGATACATGGCTATTTGACAGGATAGAAAGGCTTTACAAAAGGTTTTTTTTTTGCTTTCTTTAGCAGGGAACAGTAAAAAATCCTATTCAAACAATCTGCTTATTTATATGATTCACTTCAACAGAGCTAACAAAAGGAAGAAACATTTGGTGAGTAGGACAGATGACTCACTCCTACACATGAAATATTGTCTGGGAAAATTGTGAGTGTGTGTTTTTATCATCTTTCCCTTTTTGTGTTCCTCCTATGTGGGTCTTATGTGACTCGGTTCATTTTATTGTAACTCTTTGTGCATGAGGAGAAAGCTCCATATTTCTGTGTATGTCTGCTTTTGTTTGAGACTAACTTAACAAATAGTTCTCTGTCCCTTAGGTTGAAGGTTGGCGTCACTGTGGCTAAACTGAGGTGATTTGTTGCACTGAACTGTGAGATGATGCGGTGGAGCTGACAAGACCTCGTTACCCCAAGCCATACTCAGTATTCGGCCTTTCATCCGGCTTTTTCCCTTTTTCTAACCCACATAACATTACATTGATATCTGTCGCTCTAAATGCAGTCATCTAAAGGCCACAACGTGGGCGAGAGAGGGGCTGACAATGAAAAACTGAGATGACGTATCTTATGACGGCAGAGCATAAACACATGTGGACCGGGAAGAGTGATCTTCTTATTGTGACATCAGACTGAGGTTTGTGTCTTAATAAACAGGGAATCAACAAAAAACAAAACTAAAAACCAAGTACATTGTACCCAAGTACATTTAGAGTATTAGTGGTCTATTCGGTTTTGAAAATTTGGTTTCTTAAAACAATTTGTGAGATGATAGGCAATCTCTGCATTAGAGTAGCCAAGTAGGGTTGTTTGGGCAGTCAGCATGCCAACAGGAGGAGATCCAGATGGAGGCCTAACAATGCATAAGCAGAAGAAGAGCATAAAGTTTAAAAGTAAACCGATTGTAAAACGTTTTTGAACAAAGTAGTTGTATTATTTGGGGATTTTAAGCAGGAAACTCCAATTCCTGACAAAATGGCAGTTTCAAGAATATTAACACTCTTGGTTAACAAGGATAAATGTGGACTCTGTGGGAGAAGAGGAGCTTTATTGGAGGGGAGGATGAGGGCTTTACTGCAGGGTATCCTGAATAACCCTGTCACCCTCTACATGATGTTATCACGACCCAGAAAATGACCCAAAGTAACAGGTTCCTCTCACTGCACTACAGGACTAAGTGCTTTAGGAGGTTCCTTCATCCCTTCAGCCCTCAGGCAATTTAATCGATCATATGGTTCTGGAAGGAACCAAGTCCTATTTTACTATTGTATTGTATGTATGTTGTTTTTATTTAAATTCAATCCCAAGTTTGTTGTTTCATGATAAAAAATGGAAAATGGAAATGGATTTAGTTGTCCCTCCAAAAGAACATGTAAAACTAATGTCTCCTCGCTGTCTGGCATGCAAAGCCATTTTTTAAATGAGCATTTCAAACATATGGCCGTTATACCAAGAGTTCAGTTAGATAAGTCATCATTAATCTCTTGAAGGATTTAAAACCAATCATGAAATTATTTGAAACGAACCATTGCTAAACACACAAAAAAAAGTCTTCAAGATTTAAAATGTTTACTAGTTTGTTCAGCTTAACATTTAACAGATATACTTGTTCCAGAAGACAACAACCTATTTTTTAAATTTATTTATTTTTAAAGAACATTTAATTTATAATGATTTCTGATGCAGACTTTTTCCAAACACAATTACAGTCAAACTGAATCGAAGTTTAAAAATATAAACTAACACCAAATTAGGGATGAAGGAAAAAAGTGGTGCAATATTTGCATAAAACATAACACAGTTAATTTTAAAAATTAAAATGGGCTACATTTCCATGAAATAACTGAACATTTCGATTTGCTGAAAGAGAACCTATTTGCTATAAACTGGGGCGTTTCAAATCTTGCGACTAATTGGACTAAAAGTGAATGTAATATCTATCCCTAAAACCTTAGCAAAGTTATTTTGATACTAATCAATTTTATTTGCTTGAACTGTCTGTTTAAATACCGTGAGAGAATATTTCTCTTGGGTTCTTCATAAAAAAATACATATCTAAATATTCAGCGCTGCAAGAAAAAAATTACACCTTAACATTTCAATCAATCACACTATTTGGAGGAAATTCTATAAATCTATAAATTCTATAAATCTATGCCTTGGGACAAGCAAACATTATTAAAATAAAATTAGCATCCTATCTTTTAACATTTTGTTGAAAATATGTCATTCCTACTTTTGTTTTGATATGAAATAAGACGTTCATTCTAATTCTATGAAATTGTTGGAACAAATAAACTCAAAAGTCCCATAAAAGCCACCATATTCTATCTAACTCCAGGCAAACACAACACTATTAATAAGCTTTCTTCTTTTTTAATCTTAAATAATGAGCAAATTACTACCTCGCTAATCAACTTGCTTGTAATTTCCAAAATAAAAGGTCTAGATTTACTGGAATGCCTCAAAATTCAATTCTCTAAATAAAGACAAATATAATATCCACATAAGACTGTTTTAACACTTCAATCCCACCCCCAGGAGCGGTATAACCATTTCTGCCCTGGTCTTGACTTGAACTATGTTGTCTAATCCACATCACACACTTATTATGTACTTCTAACCTACAGGAACCCTCCCTCTGCTCTCCACACACATTTCTCCTCTAAACACAAACAAAAAGGTTGTGTTGCCAGCTCTCAAATAGGATCACACTCAGCCAGAGTTAAAAGGCTTAGGCAAATCTGATTTTCTCTATGGTTCCACAGAAAGCAAAAACTGAGCCAGGGAACTGACACTGTATGAGCAAGACTGGGTGATAACACAGCGCAGAGAAGCACACAATGGGACTCCCCTCATTAGCTTAGTGAGCCACGGTTTGATCTGACATATTAGGAGTGTGACAGTGAAGCCTGTGTAAGTAACGCATATGTGTGGGTGTGTGCATGCATCACTTTATTTCACTGTGACGTGTCTGTGCGGGGACAGGCGTTTAAACATGATACGGAGACATAATGTGAAAGCATTCACATTATGTGAGGATACATCATATGAGCCTTGTAAAACACTCAGCCTGGCAGACTAACCCGTGTTAAATAAGTCTATATTTTAATTAAATTCAAACCAGATTCATGTCTTGTTATCCATCATTAAATATAGGATAAAAGTAGGCTTTTACTCATTTGTAGTCACTTTGTTTTCGGAAAAGGTAAAATATATGAGCAGAGTCATGGATTAATAGAAAAAGAGGGCTAAGTGGTATTTTATTATATTAATATTGAATATAAATATTTAATTGCTGTATCTGACTCAGTGGATAAGTGTATCAATAATAATTTTTAAAATAATGCTTTTGTACCTCCCAAAACAAAAAACAGAACAGTTCACTTTTTCAAAACGGGTCTCCAATTCCAACTTCCAACCTGATCAATGCAAAGCATAGGAGCTGAAAAAAATTTAAATTCATTTTACACAAAAACATCAACTGAATGATGCATATAGCTTTCGGCCTTTCCTTTGGCGGCTTAATTTGCAGAATAAAAAACAGCAATGAAAGCAGTAAACATTAAGGGAAAGTAACTATTAGCGAATAGCAGTTTTTGCTGAGAAAACCCTAAATATTCTGTAAACTTTTTCAGTGATTATTTATCAGTGGTATGGAGGCTCTTCATAAATTTATGTTTTCATCTGCCCTCACGGGTTGGACTCATGCTAATGCACACAGTAGGTACTGAATATATGATACTTATGTATAAATGAACTATGAACACTCCCAGATATTGAAAACCTCAGTGTATCATTCTTGTATCATGAGTAAAGATCATTGGCCCTTGGCCTTTCAATCACTCAGATCCAAATTTCCGTCATAAGTATTTCAGTTTGGTAATAGAAAAAAACCCAGAAAAAGCCATAAAAAAGTATATGTATTAATACTTGCCCTGCGGTATAAAGATGCTTGCAAGAGGGATCTGAAGTCGGGCAACACTAACACAGCAGTTCTTGAGTCAGTGACCGCCTACTGCTTTAGGTGGCGTGCATCTGTCTGAATCGGTATTAGGCAGGTCGAGGAGAACAGAAACATCCAGCGTGAGGTCACAAAGACTCGAAACAGTAAAAAAGTCAGTCTGCCACTGCTTCCCCCATGACTCATACCGTCTACCACATTTTCAGGAAGTGTGGTAGGAGCTGTAGTTCCTACATTGGCTTATTCAGCCACAGTTAACGCTGCACAAACAGCGTTAACTCATACGTGCAAGTCCAAGTGCAGACTCCAGTGTCTCAAGAGACAGAAGGATACCAACTGTATTTAGAAAGAGTTGGAGGGCAGCAGCTCTAGAACATGATCACAGATTTTACTGATGGTCAGAACCTTGATGAACTGGTAAATAAGGAGCATTTCTTTTTGGCTCATCTGTCTCTTCACCACTATAGACCAATGTAGACCTAGAGATTGACTCTAGCATCAATCTAGAGTCAATCTAGCGTTGGTACCCTCCTCCATCCTTCCACTTGTAAACAGTGCCTAGGATGAATCCTGTAAAGGTCAAAATCTATGAATGAAGTTGGTAGTTTTTGTTTTTCTTTGTACCATGGCTTAAAGAGTCAAAAAAGTTTATTTGGCAAAGAAATTAAAATAATAAGCTAAAACATTTTTCTATGATGCATTGTGCTCAGTCTCATCTTGATGGGTGCAGGGATAACCTTAATGTGGGTAATTTAAACTAATGGACTTGTTGGAACTCTGTTGAAAGTCTCTCCTGCCTATTAACATGAAAATCAGAATGCCACTTTAACTTTTTTGACATTGAGCTCATTGTCATCACAAAAAATTATGTCACTACATAATTAGCATGCACAGTGTGTTTTATTTATGTTATTCCAAGATTTTATAAAAACTTTTTTGCTTTTTTTGTCTTTTTGTTCCTATTAGTTGTGAATGCTCACTGTAGTTTCTTGTCTTAACTACTGCAATCCAATTTCGAAAGGTTTCTAAAGTGTTATGAGAAACACCAAAAAATGTTCTGAATAAGAACGGCACATTTACTGTCAGAATAAAAAAAAAAGAAGAGAGTTGCTTCATTACTCAGAAGGATCTGCTGGTTACCTGAGGCTGTCAGCCACCAAATCTCACCTACACAATGACTTCAGGGTGTGAATCCAGTTCTCTACTTTCCAAACAACTTTATTCTCTCCAGGAAAGTTGCCTGCCACTGTCGTCCACATGCATCATGCTGTCTCAATCCAGACTCTTCTTATTTGTGGTTTTATGAGCTCTCAAGTGTATTGACAATGTACATTGATTTAGCACTCAGTGGAAGATTTTTATTTTACTGAAACTTCAATGCCATCTTCTAACTTGGAAATTACTTGAACAAGACACTAATGCCATTAATACAATTAGATTCAGGCTTAAAATATTTTATTTTAACAATTAAAACAGTAAGTTAAGATAAGATTGACTTTGTTTATCACCAAAGAGAAATTGATTGTTAATTATTGATTAATTAACATTTTTTCATTACTTAATAATAAATTACTTTTATTGTTGTGTATTTAGACTACGTTGGAACGTTCTATGATCTACTGAGCTCTTCCATCTTTGTTTGTTTCTCTACTCTTGACTTTGGTGTACAAACTTGAAATAGAGTGGGCATTGTCTCGTCTCAGCAGGTCTCTTTGGATAACAGTTGTGGTTCCTGTTGGTTATTTGTTCTCATCCTCTCCACCCCGCTTGGTCTACTTTTGTTAGTGGTTTGTTTTTTGTGCCCGCTAGATATTTTTCACTTTTGACTGTTGCTCACATGCCTGTACTTGTGTTGTTGGTTTTTTTTTTTCTTTTTTTCATCTTTGTGTAAAATGCAGTAGACGTTAGCAGGAATTGGTTTTGTACACATGATGATAAATTGAACAATCAAACGCTCCTATGATAAAAATAAGTTTCAAGACCATTAAATTTAGCATAGATATGCGCAAAAAAGAAGAACCACTTAAAGAAATGGTTATCACAGAAAAAGCTATTTATAATACACATGTGTCAGAAATATACTTTCACTGCTTTGTGAGCATATCGCAATTTTTTTTTATCTGTGGAGTGTGAGCTACAAAGATTAAAATCTGCCTTTTCAATAATGAGATTGATTTATTAAAATAGACTGGCAACAGCTATTTTGCTCCAAATCCCAAGGCCTACAGGTCATGTTCAAAACCTCCACCACATGTCACTCTAACCAGAATGGCACGATAATCCAAACAGGATGCTGTATGATGGACTGATTACTATGACTGGATGGCTATGAAATGTTTCCAGGCTAAATTATACCCTGTTGACAATGAAAAGCTTTTAAAGTCGAAATTCAACTTGTGAATAAGATACGTGACCGAAGAGGATGCAGTAGATATGGTTAGATGGAAGAAACTGACTTGCTGTGGCGACCCCTGAAGGAAAATGCCAAAAGAAGAAGAAGAAGAAAAAGATACGATAAAATAAGATTTGATAAATGTATACATTTGTAACAAGCACATTTTTCTAGCCGTAAAAGCAGAGGAAAATATTTCTTTCTGTGTCATATGATGGTTGCTGCGGGCAAAAAAATAAACATTGTACCACTACTATTTTTATTCATAAAAACATAGAAAAGCTGCCAATTATAATCATTCATAATGACAGTATATAAATGAGAAAATGAAAACAATTTGAAATGCTTTGAAAGACTAGAATAAGAAATGAAAGCAAACACTAACACACAAATATATGAGTAGACGCATCTAACAAAGACATCCACAAGCAAAGACAATCTGATTCATTGTCACAGTCTCTTGTTGTAAGTACTGTTGGTTAATAACTATGGTTTGAAATATCTTTACTTCCTTTCTCTTTAATGAGAACATTAAAAGCCATTTCTTACAATGCTGTGAGCCAGCAGTGGTCTTTTTGCTGGAAGACTAATCATCTCTGCAAGATTGGGAGCTGAAGGTTAATGTGGGCTCTCGCAGATGGGAAAAGGAGCAAAATGGGAGGAGGGAGATCAGACCAGACAACGTTCTACAGAGACTGGCAGCCTAGCACAGACACAAGGGGGCTATAAGTGGTTAAGAGTCCATGGATCAAGGGGAGGAGAGGCCTGAGCCTCATTACACATGTAAATGTAACTTCCAGCATGGAGGGCTCACTTTAAAGTCTTGCTTTTTTAATTATTCTTTTGCTCTACCCATGATAATTGGGTTTAACTCAGCCCAAGGCCTGCTGGCAACATAAGGTGAATACAACACCCTAATGACTGTGTCCATTTTTAATGCTGATGAGTGGAGAGATCAGGCCTTCTGCTTGATTGGAAAGCAGGGGTGGCTTTTGTCATGAATTTCCAGACGAGGTTCCACTTTTTGATTGGTGTGCTTTAAAAATAGCCAAAAAGAATCTAAAACTTAATTTTGATCAGTTTAAATTGTTTCAACCATAGTTTTCCCACAATGCAATGTATGTCTGTCCTGCACCATTTCATTTGGTTATAATATCATCATCAGAACAAAGCGGTCATTATTATCACATAAGTAGAAGACATGTCTTTATATGCTTTTATTATCTCCATAAATGAATGGAAAGAATGATAAATTGAAAAGATTGATCAATTCATTATTACAAATTCTTTCGTCTTCTCAATTTCAATTTATTTGGAGGAAAAGCCCCTTGAGATGAAACATCTCATTTTCGGAGGGGTCCTCAAAAACAAACAAAGAAAAATGACATTAGTTGACATCGGTCTCCTGAACTGTTTATTCCCTAAGGGAGTGATGTGGGTGCCGGAGCGTATCCCGGTTGATTTCAGGCGGTAGGCAGGATACACCCCGAACAGGTCACCAATGCGCCATATTCATTTCTAGGGTCAATTCCATAGTGGCCAATTAACTTAACATGCATGTTTTTGGAGGGTGAAGGGGAAACTGAAGAACCTGGAGTAAACACACACAAACAAGGGAAGAACATTTAAACTCCACACAGAAAGCCTCATCCCACCCGGGACTCAAACCCCAATCTTCTTGCTGTGAAATTGAACCAGCTGAGAGCAAAATGACAGAAGCCAAAAAAATTATGTGTACCAAGGTAGGTTCCTCAAGTCAAATGTTTTTACTATGAAACATAAAAAATAATTCACACAGCATAATGAAAGAAGTAAAGCCATAGACAGCAAAGAGTTTCATCCCAATGCAGATTTGAAAGTTCTCGTCTTTCACTTCAAACTAATCTCACATCCAACATTTCACACACCAACTAATGGTTAGAAGTCTGTTGTAAAGATTCAGAATACAAAACTCCCACATTCAAGGCTTTTGTAGTTGGTGGCAAAATAGACATGAATGCATCACCATGGCAATGAGCAGAATGTCAGCAAAGCTTTTAGAAATAAAAGCTTTGCTGACATTTGGGTACACTAATAGCAGAAATTAATTTTTCAATCTTAATCAAATGCTGTCAATGCTTAAAGTCAGATAAAGAAGGGTGTTGTTGTGTTGAAAACAAATTAAAATAAAAAAACTAAAAGTGAAAAGCTTTGTCAGAATTGTGCCTGACCGAGGCACTTATCCATGAGAGCTATTTGTTTTAACCTCTTCTCATCGTTTTTTTTTTTGCTTGGTAAGGGTTCACCGTGACTGTTAACTATCAGTGCTGGCCTGTCAGTTGTCATCCAAGATCAAGTATCAGCTTGTAGCGAGTGGGAAATAAACTTATTTCTGACATTGTTAGGTTCACAAAACATTCTGAACAAAGCAAACTCTCAGTCATAGATATTCCTCATATCCTGAACTTACACATTATGTATATAAAAAAAGACATGCATATTAAGTTGATTGTGAGTGTGTGGATGGTTTTGTCTGTGTGGCCCCACAGCAGACAGGGGACTTGTTCTGGGTGTGACCTGCCTCTCGCCTGTAATCAGCCGGGATAGGCTCTGGCACTCGCTGCGGCCCTACTAGGGATAAGAGGTTCAGAGGGCAAAACAAACTGAAAAAAGAGAAACCTACCTGTCCTGGTTTGGCATCTTCACATATGGAGGCTTCGTAAGGTGTCGCCAGCTCAGGAGGGTTGTCATTAACGTCAAGAATCCGAATACTCACAGCAGAGAATGATGCCATTGTGTGGTTCTCTACAAAAAAGCAACAAAGCCAATAACAGAGGTTATGGTGGTTGTGCTTCAATTCCTGATTTATGTTTTATTCAACTGGAGTGTTCAATGAGTGTGGTGAGATTTAAAACTGAGCGACTGAGATTCTGTGTTTCTAAAGTTGACTTAGAGCTTGTTTCATCCACATTTGTCAGTCATCCAACAACAGTGATTTAAATGATCCAATAAAACTGTCAACAGCTCACATTGCACTTACTCTTTACACCCATAAGTGCAACCCAATCCATGTTTCTCATTTGAAGCCTATCATTTTCAGACTTAGGTGTAACTGCCTTTGGTTGCCAAACTGAGCTGAACACGCAGAAGCATTTTAGCATCTTGCAATTTTGTAGACATTGAGGAAAAATGAGCACTCCTGCTGCAAAGCTGCTGACACATAGATTTCCCACAACAAGGTGATATAAACAAGGTACAAGGCTCTTAATAGACAGTAGTCATAATGCAGTTTTCAGCTCAGCAAAAGTGTGGCAAAATGCAAAACTACTCATTATCTACAGAAGAGAAGATTGTTGCACAGTGAGGGTTTTTTTTTATATACCCCCTCAATTACACACATTACGTGAAAATCCCTGGTAGTGACACTAAGTGAAAACAATTCTTGAGATGCTATTCTTATTCTTAAGTATTTGCTCTTTGATAATGATATTGTAGTATACAGTTGTTCAGTCTGAGCGTAAGTGGCACACATCGAAGAGTTTTCAGAGCGAAGAAGCCCTTCTGGCGTAATTCCAAATTTGGCAGTTTCACTTTTCATGTTGTTTTAAACAACTCAAAGTATTATTCCACTGAGTACTTGTATGACAGTTTTGTTATTAGACCCTGATGTAAATGTACGAGTGGAGACAATTATGCAATTAGGACATTCAAATCCCACTTCAAATTAGCTAAATTATTCCTTGAATTCTAACTTCTTTTCTTATTCATTCAATATTGCCTGTAAAAGTTCTATTTTGCCCACAAAACTCTGTGTGCAGTAAAGGGGGGAGCCTCAGGCCCAGAACATTTGCAAGTGCAAATGAAAGGATGTACATTTTTAGAGAAAAATAGAAAAGAGGGAAGGAACATTATGTTAGAGTTTAATGAGTGATCTGGTTGCTTGCAGTGTAGGTTTGGATATCCTGGCTAATTGGAGTACACACACTATGAATAAATCAGCATACACAACTATCATCGCACAGTTAAGACATTTGAGTGGCATCCTGCTAAAAAGGTAACAACATGTTGCTACTTGCAATTACTCACAGCAGGAAAATCTACATAAATTGTTGCAGTAAAAGCATACCGGTGAATAAATTTGAATCGTTGTAATTCTGCAATTATAGCAAATTGTTAAGTAGAAGTGTGAAGTAGAATCACTCGCACAACACGGTGTCGGGTTGTTGAGATGTATTTGTCGATGTGTAAATGCTAAGCATTTACCATTGTACTCACAAAGAATAGTGAATAATTAGTGTATTCTATTTCTCTCCAATAATGTACTGTTGTAAAAAGAAAAAAAGAAAAATGATCTTGACTTATTTTTACGAATTGTGACTTTTAACTTGTGACTGCTGCAATTTAATCAAATTTAAAAAATAGTTTTAAACGCACTTTCATAAAAAAATAATCCTGCTTTTTTTATTTAAACTGTAAATATATTTCTGAATGATGCTCTTATATACAACAAATTATCATAATATTATGGTAATATTGCTACCAATGGTCACCAGCTGTGGGTAATGACCGAAAAAAACAAGATTGTGGCTGCAAACTATCTAAATTTCACTATGAGAATGGTGACAATAAATAATCTTGAATCTTGAAATGCGATCCTTCCACAAGGTGGCTAGGCTCTAACTCATAGGTCCGGGAGGAGCCATCGGTAGGAGCTCGGAGTAGAGTCGTTGCTGCTTTGGGTCGAGAGAAGCCAGATGGTGAGGTGTTTCGGGTATGCCCCATTGGGAGGAGAACCAGGGTCAGTTCCCAGACCCAATGAAGAGACTGTGTCTCACAGCTGGACAGAGAACACCTCAGGATCTTTTCGGTTGAGCTGGAGGATGCAGCTGGGTTGAGGGAATGCAGGATTTCCCTTCTGAGACTGTTACCCCAGCGACCGGGCCCCGAATAAGTGGAAGACAACGAAACAGAAATTATTGTAATACCCATACTTCTTCTGACTGTTTAATCTAAAAATTTGACATGTACAAGTACTTTAGTTATAACAAGTTTTGCTAGATTTATGTTATTTAAACTTTATTAAAATGTTTTGAAATTGTGAAAACAGCTCACAATTGCACCACAATACATGCTAAGAAAGATCTTACAACAATATCCCAGGCGGTGGCATAATTAAACTAAAAAATTTGTTCTTTGGGCTTTTCTTGCAAATAGTTTGTCTGATTTACTACTAAAAAATATGTCTTTTTTATTGTCCTTGAAAACAGCAAAACAAATATTTCAACAACAGATATAATGAAGTACCATGCATGCTGCATACGAGCAGAAAACAGAAGACAGCTGTATCTCATCGTTTAGTTCTGAAACTGGCACACCAGTTAATGAAAGAACTGGGTTCAACTAACAGCATAATCCTCACATCAATGCATTCGTTTAATTGACTATTTTTTAACTGAGGCAGCAAGAACACGAACACATTGAGGGTTTCCATAGACCTAGATATTTTCCCTTGAATTCTGTTGCAATTTCCTGCTGTGTCAGAATGAAAACCAGCGATTATCAGACGTTGGGTATTTTTATATTTAGGTTCTCAGAATTAAAGAGAAACACAACTGATATAAAATGCCCATCCATTCAATGAAAAAAATGAAGAAACAAAATTAAAAGAAAAAAAAGTGTGGTGGGCTCATTCATGTGGACCAAACGGCACCGCTCTAAATCTGTCTTTGATAGAGGAGAATAAAAGGATTTACCAGATTATTGGCATGTTCCGCATCTCTGAGGCACACACCAGCTGTCAGTATTCTTAGAGCAGGGCTGTCTTTCAGGCACTAAATTATGCTGACATTACTTTAGGGAAGACTGATATATAAGGGGTGTGAGTGGGTGTGTCCATTTATGTGCTTACTAGCTTGTGTGTGAGGGAAAGGTGTTTCATTGCCCAGCAAAGCAGACTGACCAAATGGTGCTTTCCTGTGCTAAAAGAAAATAAGTGTTATGATGTACTTTTGTCAGAAAAAAAATAACTATTCTGCTAAGTTTCTAAGAAAGCTACTCTATCTTTATGAAACTGCTTAAAGTGTTTCAAATATATAATACATTAAACCATTTTAACTTAAGATGGTTATAAAAATAAGGACGATTGTTACCACAAAACACAAATTGTTTTTTTTTTTTTTGGTCTTCACATTCATCTGAAACCATATGTTGTTTACAAGGCAGTCTAAGAGAAATGATGAATTCCAAGGAACAGAATATCACAGTTGAGGCGTCTAATGTGTTAAAATTGCAAAGCGCAGAAAGAATAAAGCTTGTGCTTTTAGATCTATCTATTAGACCAAATTTCTCAGTTTCCAGGGTGACAATTTCCATTCGAGGTGGTGCTGATGACACCAATGTTTCTCTGAACACTAAAAAAGTAGCTCATACAGAAAAGCAGACATACTTTTCTTAATATTTCCAAGCAAACAATTCATTTAACTCAGAAATAAGTTCTTGTGGTATCTAATAATCCAGTATTTTCAAACTAGTTTTTGTTTATTCTATTAAATTATTGAACAACTGCATTGATCCCTTATTAATGGTGCTAAAAGGAAAAAAGTTTTGCTATTTGAACCTAAACATATAGGACTGAAAATAAAGAAAAGCAGCCATATTTTATGACTGGCAGGTCTTGCATCAGTTGTGCTCCCAAGATTTTTCTTGCATCACGAGTAAATTGTTTTAGGAATAATACACTTTCTCAGTTGTGTCCAAGAAATTGTGTTCGTCTTTAAGAACTAAATCACCCACAAGTTCTCTGTCGCATGTAAAATCTTTCGATTTCTGACATGCTATTCAGCAAAATGTTAATTTAATTGTTTTTGTGTTTTCAGGCATTTTTTTAAATTTGGTGCTGGTTGGGTTGTTTTTGGTTTGTTTTTTGCATGGAATCTTGCAACATGACATATTTTCACCCTGAGTAACCAACATTTGCATCTGATGAAATACATATTTTTTGTAATCATATTTTTTGTAGTTTTTTTTGTTTTTTTTCTATATGACTAAATGCTCGTTAGTCATTTTAAACAGAGACATTTCATTTAGGCTATCTTTCTGGAATGATGAGGTTGCAATTCTTTGGTTTGGTAGATTATTTGGTATTTGATCAAAATTATTGATCTCAAAAATAGTTTGAGAGAGAAAAAAAAATACATTTTTAAGAATACAAAAAAGTAATATAGCCCATGATTGTATTTATAGCATGCTAATGAACCCAATTAATTTTGAAAATCTTCTTTGAAAAAGTTTGTCGTATCTCTAGTTAACGGATAAAAAAAACATTTAACTACACAATGTACCCCATCTTTATAGTAATTATTTTATACCCAGAATGAAAATATTTTATTTCTACGTACAGATGTATCAAGTGCATTAATTTGAACAGAGCAAATTAAACCTGCAGGCTAAAAATCAAAAACAAATTAATCTCCTGTTTTGCTTCTTTTTTTTTTTTTTCTCATCTAATTTGTGTGTGCTGAATTTGTTAATACAGCTGTTTACCATGGTAACTTGCATTTTTTTAGAGTATACGAGGGTCAAATAGTGTGTATTTGTTGAATCAACAGTAAATGTGAAAATTACAAAGAATAAAACGTCTCCTCACAGCGACAGGGTAAGAGATAAAGACTTTGAGTTCCTTCAGTTTTTTTTTTTTTATCCCTTCAGGGTGAAGCTCTTTTTTACCACCTACCTGTCTGGTTGAAAAAGCAATTTTGCAGTCTGGTATCATGTTGTTATCAATTCTAGAAAATTATGTGTCACTCTAACTTAACCTTATATGCTTTATGGCAAATACTGCCGGGTAGTACGAGTACACGAGCTTGAGAGGTTGCATTAAATGCTCTTCTGTAATAAGTACTTTTGTACTCTGCACAAACCAAATGTAACACAACAAACGTTTTGTTGCTTGATGCATGAAGAATTCATACTTGTATGATGCAAGTATGTAAGTATGCATGCATCATTGTGCATGATGCATGCATACTTGTAGTATGATGCCATCATTCTCGTCCTTAAGTGTGTCGCGGGATTTGGTTTTTTTTGTTTGTTTTTTTTAAGTTTTGTGACGTATGAAAATAGCGTTAGGATCTAGCTGAAAACTTTCGATGAGACTGATCTTCAAGAAAATGTAAAAACTGACATTAAGTGAGTTTTTTCACTTTGATAGCTTAGGTTAATTTTGGGGCACAGGCACTAACAATCATCAAAAAACCACTTGTCCTTTTTCAAAACTAGTACACATGCAATATAACAGTTCAAAGGTTAGTAATGGACTGGGATAATTAATGGTCATGTCACAAAACTGGAGTTTAACAATGTGCTCAGACAAGTTGACCTTGTGGCTCTTTAGTTTTAATAAGCACAAGAGTCCAAAAAGGAAAGAAAATCATTAAAAAGAAAATGAACTTCACTGCTAAAATGCTCTAGTTAGCATAAACATCCAACCCTCTAACCAATTTCCATCTCTCTTGTGACTTTATTTTTTACTTCTGTCTGTGCTTTTTTCCTCATTTTTTGGCTGCTTTCTGTATGTGTGTCTGCAGTTCACGGCCAGCTAAGAGGCGATAAAGAAATAGTCTGGGAGGAAATTTTGATGCCGTTGACCACTGACATTGTCTTTGTGGATGTTTTCATGCATGGCAATACGAGACACTTTATCTTGCAAGAACAGGCACGTGCTTATGTCTGATATTGCAAGGTGTGGTGACGCTTTAAATGTTCAATTAACATTAAAATGTGTCTGTGACAAAATACCAAGCACAAAAAGAGCACAAAGGAGCTAGAAATGGTTCTGGGATGACTCAGATAGACTAATTTTATCTTAATGTTTAGATTGGGTGAGATTGGATACTATTTGCCTCAGGCTGTATTGATTATTAGAGTAATCACAGTCTGGGGAAATATAAGGAAGAACAAATATGAAGACATTCTAGCCTTGTTTATGTCATTGTTTCCTTTCTCTTTTTGTGTGTGATGGTGCATCCAAGTTAGATGCAGAATCCAATCTCCTATGCTTTCATTCCAGCCCAAAAGTCATTTAAATCTGTACAGAATAGAAAATAGTTTGAAATATCATTCTTCCTCCTTTCTCAAGTTTACTTCTAATGGTAAAGTAATAACCTCTTAGTTTCCCCAAGTTATTATATTTTTCATTTTCAGTGCTGCCAAAAAATGATTGTGGTAATTTTTTGTTGATTTAGTTAAAAACAAACAGAAAAACTGTTCTTTGCGATGGTGGAATTAGAAACATCACTGTCGAAAAGTTACAGTTTTTAACGAACTGGTAATAAACCAAGTTGTAAAGTGTTGCTCCTTTGAATCAAATCAATGTATCATGCGGCTGCAAAATGAACCTAATAAATTGTTTAATCAAACAAGCCTCTTTGGTTAATTAAAAAATATGTAGTATCAACTTGGAAAAAAATTACATAAGTTCACAAATATATCTATTAAAAGTTTTTTTTTAAAAGTTCCATCACTTAACACCTGCTGAGATTTGTACTTTCACCATAAACTTGTTTACCGCTGAATTTTACATGCCGTTCCCTCTGTGGGCATGACTTTTTAGAAGCAAAAATCTGCTTTCTGCTGGTAACATTAAATTTGTTCAAAGTCCCAAGAAAACAGCTATTTCCTCTTTTTGTTTTCTTTTTGAAGTGTAACAAGCTCTTCATCACCTATTATTTTTTTACTGTTCCACACCTGACATTTGAAGAAGTGCAAACAACAACTTCCAATTTTATGTCTTCTTTTTCTCCCTTTTTCCCAAAAACTTCACCATTAATGAGGAAAAGAAAGAAAATGACTTTCACAATAGCTGTTTCTGAATAACTCCAAAGATATTTACGCATGTACAAAAGTTAGACAATCCAGATTGTGTATGTTTAAATTAAGTCAGTCAAACATAACTCAAACAAGAGGTAAGGATTGTATATTTGCATCGGGACTGCTGCTAAAAAAGTAGTCAATTGGTTCATGTTGATGCATTTATAACAATGTCTATTGATGTATGTAAATTGTTCTGGTTAAATAAACCAATACACCCAACACACTTAATAAATGATAAAGCTAGGGTATTTTTTGAGACTGTAATGATTTCAGAAAATAAAACTACTTTACCTGCTTCCACAGCCTTCACAGTGATATTGTGCCAGCCCGCTGTTTCTCGGTCCAAAATCTTTCCCAGTTTGATGGCACCAGAGTCGGGATCAATGTGGAAGATCATATCTTGGTCTGTAGTTCGATCGATGGAAAACCTGGCAAAAGAAGATGAAGAGGAGTCGTCAGACAATAATGTAATCTGAATGTAATCAATATAGTTATTTTTTATGATTAGTACAAGATTAGTAAAAGCATCTTTATGATTAGATGTTTTCTGCTTTTTTTTCCCCATTCCGTCGTCTTCCGCTTGTTCCAGGGCCGGGTCGCGGGGGCGACAACCTCAAACACCGGCTCACCCCGGCTGCATCCTAAAGCTCACCCGGAAGGATCCCAAGTCATTCCCCAGCCAGCTTTGAGACATAGTCTCTCCAGTAGCTCCGGGGTCTGCCCTTGCTCTCCTCCCGGTGGGACGTGCCCATAACACCTCGCCCGTGAGGCACTTGGAGGAGTGGCTTGACACCGAGCTACTACCAGATGGCACAGCTCCTCACCCGATCTCTGAGTGAGAGCCCAGCCACCCTGTGGAGGAAGCTCATTTCGGCCGCTTGTGTCCGCAATCTCATTCTTTCGGTCACCACACATAGCTGGTGGTGACCAGTTGAACGTAGATCGACTTGTAAATCGAGAACTTTGCTTTTCGGCTCTGCTCTCTCTTTACCACGACGGACTGATGCAGCGTCCTGGTTATTGCTGACACCGCACCGATCCGTCTGTCAATCTCCCGCTCCATCCTTCCCCCACTCGTGAACAAGACCCCGAAATACAAACTCCTCCACTTGGGGCAGGACCATTTCCCTGACCCGCAAGGTGCATTCCACCCTTTTCCGGGCGAGGACCATGGTCTCAAATTTGGAGGCGCTAATTCCGTCCCGGCTGCTTCACACTCAGCAGCAAATCAATCCAGTGAGAGCTGGAGATCACGGTCCGATGAAGCCAACAGAACCACATCATCCGCAAAAAGCAGAGATCCGATCCTGAGGTCACCCAACCGGATCCCTCCAACACCTCGGCTGCATCTAGATATTCTGTTTTCAAAAGATATATTAGTTATGCATGGCTAGTTGGTGTGAATGTTAATTTGCAATACGTATATGTTTTAACACCAAAGTTAAATGTGTATTTCATTGGTGCCTGGTTTTCCCATCTTAGGCTGTTGCTCCCATGACCTGCCCCCAAATAAGCAGAAGCCGACGGAATGGAATGGAATGATCAGCAGCAAATTTAACCAACAAGATTATTCTTTTTTTCCTCACACGTTTTTTTTTTTCTTAAAACTGCTGCTGTCATCTGTTGCGTTTTTGTTGTACTTTATGTGACAAAAAAGTTTTGAGCATTTGGAATTTTTTTTTTTTTTTTAATTCAATATTTTGAAGCGGAATATGTAGTTTAGTGAAGATGAAGAAAAAGATGCACAAAAACTAAGCAAGAAGCACATTGCGGCTGATTTCTTTGTTTTTTCCACACATACAGACATTACCCTTTATTATCTGGCTGGTTAGTTACTGCTCACTCATGCTGACCAAAATTAACTGTAGCAATAACCCATAACCTTCTTATTGCTATATATTTTGTTTCATCACACTATTGCTTTGCTTTGTACATGATAGTGTTAAAATTTTAACAAACCTCTCCAATTAACATTCTAACTTATTTGAGCCTAACTAAATCTTGTTTTTTCCTCATACTATTTTTTCTTGGCATACATACTTATGTTAGTGCAATCTGAATCCCAGTGGGATGTTTGTTTCTCTGAAATTTTTGACTGAACTTGATTAAATCTAAATCATATTTAAAGCAGATGTATTATAGTGCAATTGAACATTTGTTAAATTATCTTGTTGAACATTTTAGTATTCAATCCATTACAACTCCTGATTGCTTGGTTTCTGACTGGGTGAAACTTAGCTGGAGATGGAAAAAAAAATACTGTGGTAGAAAATAGAAAAGAATGAAAAACATAAAATTTTTATTGTGCACTCTAGAAGACCCATAAATGGATCTTTTCTTTATTGGGACACTAAAAAGATTGGTGAGTCAACAAATATCTGCTGAAAGGTTACTTTGTTCTCCGTTCTTCTCTCCCACTACAAATACAAACATGCACACAAATACAAATACAGCTGGCTTTTTTATGCAGAGATGAACCATAAAAAGAAAAAAAAAAAAGTTGACCATGTGGGTTTTTAGCTCTTATGATTTCTGTCAAACATCCAACTCTGCATTCTTGTAATCTCATGAGAATGAAAGTTTGATTTTTAGCCTACAATGCAAAATCAGAAGGTATACTATAAAAAAGAAACAGGGCATTGTTTCATTAGTCAGTACAAGTAAATTAGGAAACAGTATTTGGAAGTGTCGATACACAGCACATGAGCTCTGTTCAAATGTTGGTTGATAAGTGGCTTTTGTAGAACTTCAAGTCATATCCCCGTGGCAGACTTAACTAGAATAAAAAAAATATATATGCCATCCTTTTCTTTCAACTCATTTCCCCTATGCTTCAAGTTTTTGCACATTAATGAGAAAATAACTGTGTATATAAGGTCCCAAAAAGTATTCATTCAAAGAAATGCCAACTCTTCAATCATTTTTAAAATATAAAACCCTTCAAACTAATCATATCCATTGGGCAGTTTGAAGAAAAATTATAAAAAATTCTCACTGCAATTGAAAGCAGTCGTCCAACATATTACCAAGCTTGATTTGAGAAAAGGTGCATGCATATTTGTTACTACTGGTGTTATTTCTTGCTCGCTTTCACCAAGACCAACAGAATGTCTATGATCAGCATGTTTATGCTGAAACTTGGTCTTCAGGCTGCATCATTATGCGGAGGTTAAAAAGGGTTCCTGCCTAATTTCAGAAACCACAAGTTTTCTGACTTTGCCCACAACTGTAGGTGTCTTCTGGCCAACTTCTTTCCTTCTTTCACTCCTGCACCCATTTATGCTCTCAAACACATGCCCACACATAAACACAGACATACTGCTGTATGCTTGCACATGTATCACCCACATACTTCAGCTATAGGCTGCCATAGCAGTGTTGAACGACAGCACCACCATTGTATTGTGCTTTATTACACCTGAAACCATGAGCCTCATACATTTTTAATCAAGGTAATTTTCACAGGCCCTGCGTGTGTCGGTGAATACTCTGTCAGTGAGAATGTCATTACCCTAATCTACATTTCACACCTCTCCTCTCGCACTACAATTGCTCTTCTGGGGACATATAAACTAAAGACTACCTAATGATATTGTTTTACAGCACAGGGATCTGAGATACAAAATAGAAATGTCTCACACGTCTTTTGCTGTCTTTACACACTGTACAGCTGGCTGTGTTTTCAATCCATCTTCAAGATCATTTTGTTCTAGATTGAGGATCCTCTTAAGCTCGTTGGTTACACAAATATCTTGGTTGTATTGACAGATACCAATATATTTTCAAATAAAAAAATCTATGTACATTTGGAGTATGAACTCTTATTCAATAAAATTCTTTACAGTATTCGAGAAGAGCAAAGATTGTATGGTATGTTTGAATGATTAAAGATAGATGGTCTTATTGAGTGCTGGTTTCTAATCAACACAACAAAATATGTTTTCAGAGAAGATTCTTGTGGTTTAACACATTTTTTAAAGATGCAATTTGCCATTATCTTACCTGACAGGCTTGTTCTTCACATCTGGATCCCTAGCTGACACAGTACCAACCAAAGCCCCAACTTTGGCATCTTCTTGAACTTCCATGATAGTGCCATCTGATGGTTGGAAAATGGGTGGTTCATCCACATCAGACACGCTCACCCGGACTATGGTTTGGTCTCGGAAAGAGCCGAGGTCCACAAAACGAGGATCTACGTGTTTATTTACTGCCTCCACAACAACATTATGTGTCCGTTTGCTCTCAAAGTCCAAAGGCTGAAACAAAGACAGTCAAGATACTGAAATAAAAAACTCCACTTTGAAATTGTTCATCTTTTAAAAATGACAAAACTCTTCATTTGCTGGCGCTTATGACCAGAATCTATCTCATATTGAGACACCCATTGGGATGTTGTTACATTTGGCTACGTACTGAGAGGGAGCATAAGAGTAAAGACAGCAAGGATGCAATTATTATTCTGCAAGAATTGAGTGCTGTCACCACATTTTGAGAAAAATACTATTTTATTTTTTCTGCTAAATTAAATAAATTTGATACATGTAACTTGGTTAGAGAAATTGAAAATCTCAGCTCATATTCAAACTTATGTAATGCATTTGCACACTAACAATGAGGTTAACAGTACTAATAACACGTTTTATAAGGAAAATTTTTTCTCTTTTGCAGTAAATAGTTAACATCAAATTATGACTTCCAAGACCAAAACACACCTACATATACCTGAACAACTTTGTGTTTCAATTGGTTTAAACATAGACATCACTCAAAACCAGCAAGAAAAAAGAAAGAAAAAAATTATTCCGGAAAAAAAAAAAAAAAAGCTGAAAAAAGTGCCTTTCATTGTTTCAGGAAGTGGTTAAGTCATCTAACATACTTATGTCTTTAGTTGCAATGCTGTCTGCCTTCTATGCCTTTGGTTACAGGTAGTTTAAAGGCAAATAATTTACACTTTGAATCCCTTCTCAACATCTAAATGTCTCTCAGATCCGGTTTTGGCCTTCTTATAACCATCTGTTTCTCCATTCTGAAAAATTTCTTAGTGGATTTAAAGTTTATTACCCCAGTAGAAGATCTACCTCCAATTCAACCATTCAGGATATTACCAAGAATAGGTTTTATGCACTGAAACCATGCTTTCCCTTTTTCTCAACAATATAAGACAATGCAGTTAAATTGTGAAAAATGTTCTACTAAAAAGCTTTACTTGATTTTTGCCAGACAGCTTATATTTTCACCGCCAAACAAGGCTATCCTTAATCTGTCTGTTCAGGAAAAAGGACAAACTAAATAATATTCAAGCCAGTTGTATTCCTGTATCACTTTACTTTCAAAAGCATTCTATGTATTTGTTGATTTATACCGGTTTAAAAAAAAAAACAAACTCACTGAAATCACTAATTAATTTGCTCGTACCTTCTTGATGGAGACAACAGCTTCCTGCGTCTCGACATCTGTTGTCACTTTGAAGAGATCCCCTCCTTCTTTGATCAGATAACTCATGTCTGTGTTCTCTCCCATATCTGCATCTGTGGCAATGACACGTCCAACTGGTGTACCCACGGGATCCCCCTCTGACACGGAAAACTGGTACATCTCTGGTGAATGAAGAAGATGTTCATACGGAAAACATTTAGCTAAATATTTATTGAGATTACGTAAACCAGTATAAATCCAATAAAGACAGAAATATATTGAATTTTATTGAAAAAATATAAAACTGAAAGAAAACAAAACAAAACTCGTGTATGAACTACATTAACGTATTTAGATAATTAAAGTTTTGGGTTTAATAGTAACAATTAAATGAAAATTTTGGCAAGCGGTGATTTAAGATCCACATCTTTTCAATTTATTAAAACAATACCATACATACAACTTTTACATCTTGCACCAGTTGAACTAGAACTGCAGTTTTATTTTTTATTCAATAACAATAAACCATCCATTGATTATTTTTTATAAAATACTAATATTACTTTTGATTTTATGAAACACTGATAAATGTCAGCTGGCTAAACAACGCGTAAACCTCTCGATTTGCGTGTGACAAACTTATTTTCACATGTAATAAAACTTCAAATTCCTGAATCCTAATTCTGCTTCTATTTTCAATGGATAAACACATCAAAGGAAATACATGCGGAGGGATCATAATGATCTAGATAACGAACAGGAAGATTAAACAGTCTTGTTCCTTTAGAGAAATTCCATGAAAACATCACAGCCTTTACACACACCATATGTCAGGCACATGTCCTACTGATTTATGAAACTACTCTCCAGATTCTTTTCCCCAGACCCTGCATTGGTGGCACTGCTATAACTCTACAGGGTTTATCACTATGACTGGCTAAATGTGATTTACTCAGATGAAAAAGAAATTCATAGAAACATTTCAAAAGGTTTGTAAAGACATATCAAACTCCTTCAATCAGAATGTGAGACACTCTTTTTCTTGCTTTGTCAAGTTAATCGACAAATCAGTTTAATACAAATATATACACAGAATAATAAGCTGAAATGAAAAAAAAAGAAAAATCCTATCAAGGTATTGTTTTGTTAACTCAACTTTTATAAGTTGGTCTTTCAGGAAGTGTATGATCACACACTGGGTTGATTGGGGAAAAAAAAGAAAAAAAAAACAAAGCCGACAAAGTGTATTAAAAGTTATTTGTCAGATTGTCAAACTTTTGAAGCTTATTTTCACAGTGCTTTCAAGGTTTAGTAAGCAGAAATCTATTGTATTTTAACCGCCTAATTCAGGCCTGAAACCGCCAGTTGAGCCATGAAAGAGCTATTGAGCCAAAAAGCCAACTTGGCATGATAAATGTGATATTATAATCAGCCATATTGATTCAACCTTTTAAAAGCATTGTTTTAAAAGAAAGATCAAATATGCAGTGGAGTCTGGATTTTTCTCATTTGAAAGACTATTTTTGTTATGGGGTGCTGATACGGATGGCCTAACAATATATTCCAGGTGATTTTTTGAACTACACATAATGCATTGATGCCTTCTCCTGTTGGTGGTGAAGTAAAGAGCTTAAAATATACAATGTGTGTGTTTTTTAAAAAAAGAAGTTGGTCGTTCGCAATTGCTTTTTACTTCTCCTCCTACATCACAATCTTCTTTTTTGTCCAAGGTGAGAGAATGTGCCAGATACACTCACTCTGTGGGAAGCGTGGTGGGTTGTCATTAACGTCTGTAATCACTATGGTCACCGTAGTCGAGCCAGAGAGACCACCCATTTGTCCTGCCATGTCTGTTGCCTTGACGACTAACTCATAACGATCCTGTGTCTCACGGTCCAAATCTGCCACTGCTGTTATGATGATTCCTAATGAATGAGAGATGGAGGAGAGTTTGAAGGAAAGAGGCAGAGAAGGAGGGAGAATTGTTAAAAAATGAGGCCACTGGAAAGGTTACATTAGTCATTAGAGCTTATGCAATAACAGGCCATATTTCATCTTTCAGTTCGGCTTCAGAAAAGTACTGTATTGTGGAGACACAAGTGAAGTGCAATACGATTTTTCCTCTTCAGACAAGCAGTAGCAGAGAGGCTGGGTCATATTTGCCCCTCTCCACATACACCATTATGTGGCTCAGCTGTATTAAAATGAATAATATATAGGTGCAGAATGAAAGCATGCCACAACCACCCTGAACAGCATTACAGCTTATCTGTGGTGGTAAGACTGCCTTCATGCAAGCTGATACGCAGTAAAACACTGGGTGAGTAATCTAAGGAGAGACACTGGAAACACATGAAAGGAAAGAAAGCCAATGTGTGTATGCATATCAGCTGCATATCATATATGTGAACCATAAAATGATCTTTAATTAAACTAAATCAAAGTTACAAAGAACAAGTTTATTTGACATATTTCTGATGAAAATCTAAATAAATTTAAAGAGGAAGTGTTGTTCACAATCAGCTCTATGGAGGTTTTTATTGTGTGTAAAATAAATAAATAAAAAAAAACATACATACATAAAGTGTGTTTCTATTTCATTCATGTATGTTTGAGTTATTCACAAGCTCTTCTGCACACCATGCAGATACCATTTGGATGCAAGGTTGTTCTTGGTCATGCCTTTTGTTCACGGCTTTACCAATATTCTGACGTAAACAGGACTCGTTTACATTTACTGTCGAATGGGAGATTGTACAAGTAAGGTTGTACAACATGGAGTGTCATTTCTTTGTAAATGCACCAAAATTACAAAATAAAAGAATATCCGCTCGCTCTGCTAATTTGATCTATTTTACATTGTATTTGCAGCCTCAAAGAAGATTTTACGTAGTGCAATGCACAAAACTAGAGGGTGATGCTAAACAGGGAGCAAAAGAAATGGGTTTTCACAGAGTCAAAACAGATGTGAAACTGAATAAAAATATTAATAAAGGTATAAGCTTTTTGTTTCACAAATTTTCCATGTGAGAAAACTAAAGATAACATGTTTATCTATACATGCTATTAGATAAAAAGTATTACCCCCAAAAGTGCAATACCCCTATTTAAACCAATTACTGTTTGAAAGGAAAACTAAAAAACTTCCACAATTCGTTTTAAATCTGATTATCAATACTTACAGACATATATACTTATAATGATAAAGATTTACGTAGGGATACACGTTACAAAATTGACAGAATTTATTATTTTATACATAAATATTATATGTTACAACCTCTTTTTTACCTTTGATATGAGACTTTTTTTCTTTTCTACTTTTTACTGCTTCGAAAAAAAATAATGACGTTTCCAGAAAATGTTTTGTTATTACTACGGTCAGACCACTTGGGAAATTTAACTACACAAAAAAAAAAAAAAAAAACCTCTCACACACTTGACTTTACTACTTTGTTGACTAAGTAAAATGAAAAATGTGAGTCGTTTCTCACTTTTTCTTTACAGTTTGAAGAGATATGTGGATCGTAATTTAAAATTCTAAACCATACATGGTTTCACAGTATTAGTGGGTGGATGCTTTACTTTGCATTGCCAATTCCCAAATTATTCGTTGCTGCTTTTCACTATATCAGTTCAACCATCCCCTTTGGGATTTTCTATATCAGTGTCTTTATGATCCATTTCAACATCTTTTTCTCCTTACAAGCTTTACTTTGTGTTGGGTATGCAGTTTGCCAGTTCTAGTTACATATAACTTTGGGACACATTCCATGAAGATCAAAGATTGAAAAAAATCGAGTGCGCGTAGAATTAGAGTTAAGTGGTGAGGGAATGACATGCTCTTCTTTCATCCAGTACAGGCCAGAGGGGATGACTCTAAATTAAAGGTTTGGAAAGTAAACCTCATTTTCAACAAGTACATTCCCACAACATCTCCATTACTCTTCACATTAGGAATGTATCATTTGTCTGTAATTCAAATCTGCCTGCTGTGTATTCTAATAAACAACACAGACTAAACATGCACAATTTATCAAATTAACTAAATGATTTCATACGGCAGCTCATCCATAATAATTTGGTGTATTTATAGAGAACAGAAGAAGATATACTTAATTCATTCCTCATTGAGGAAATTTGTGTGCTGCATTACACCACAGGATACTGCCAGGATGACGCCAATGGTGAGAGAAACAGGGGGTTAAGTGTCTTCCCCAAGGACACGTAGACATGAGATCAATGGGATTCAAACCGGCAAAATCCTGATCCAAGGGCGAACATTTTTACCACTGAGCTATCACCCTCCCTTTAAATTTCTGTGCTTTTTGAGTGAAAGAACTTATTTATTTGAGCAAGTTTAATTCCAACAACAGGGTAGTTGAATTGTTGATGTTTATTCAACCACAGAATCACAAGCCGGTTTAGATAATGCCAATCTTGTTTGCAACATCCAATGCATCATAATCCGGAGCAAGGCGAACGTATGCTTTCTTTTCACCATCCGGCCTGATGAGTGTGTTGACTTTGGCAACATCAATATCATACAGTTTCTTGACGGCATTTTTGATTTGATGTTTGTTAAATTTGTTAAATTTCTGTGCTGCATCACACTGCAGCAGGCTGCGCCGATGGTGGGAGAAAGGTGGGGTTATGAGGCTTCCCCAAGGACACCTAGACATGAGCTCAGTGAGATTCAAACCGGTGACTCCCGATCCAAGGGCAAACATTTTTACCACTGAATTATTGCCTCCTCGGCATAGCTCCCCGAACAACTCACAACATGCCATTTTTTTTCTAAATGATGGAAATATTTATTTATTTATTTTTTTAATCATTGTAAGTGATAAGCTTCTAATTATATTTAAAATAGGTTGGGATGCTCATTACATTGAAAATATAAGTTTAAGTTGTATTATTTCAGTGCCTCCATGTATTATTCTGTTTTTGTTTTTTTTTTGTAATCATATATATATATGTTTTTCCACATTGATGAACGTTCAGAAATTTGTTGTGTTGAGGTGAAAAAAATGATTGATCTTTATCCCAAATTTGTGCGGACTAGAGAACAAACTAGAGACGCTTCGTTTACTTGTCAACAAGAATAGCATTCTCTCCAGATCCCAATTGTCTACCAAGAAATGTGTCCCTATCTGCTTTATCTATACAGCTGTTAAAAACAAAAACAGGTGTGTTCTTACAGAGTAGTGCAGAAAGGAAGGTTCCAGTCCCTACATGTGGGGGATGCTCAGCAAAGAATATTAACACGTTCCTTAGTTAATATAACACTGTGTCAAACAGCTGGCCAGAAACTGCCTGCAGCTGGGGAGTCACATTAACTAAAGACACTTTCGAATGATAAAAATAAAAGAAGTAACAAATGAGTAGTAACAAAAAAGTATACAAAGATTTACGTTTTCTACCTAACATATTGTACCTGTGTTGCTTTGCATGGCAAAATATATATTTAAGTACGACAGAAGTGTTTTGTTTGAGTTTTTTCTTCTTTGTTATTCATGACTTTTTTGTTTAAGTCTTCACAAAAATTCCCTCCAGTGTTGTTTGTATGGATGTTTCAAAAGCAGCAGAAACAGTGTTTGTGGGAACTGAAAATACTAATCGTCCTCATGGTACAATACATAGCTGAAACAAACACATTTCATTGTTTTGAATTGTAAGAATCACACAGTACCCCACAATGCAGAGCTATAATTTAGAAGTTTTAGGTGGCCAGTGAGAAAACATGCACATCAGCACGACACACATTTACAAGCTCGGCAAGATAAAACTCAGGAGTCTTTTGTGCATTTTAAAAGCACACATCATGTGTCATCATTTGTATTTTACTTTGCATTTTTTCAGATTGTTAATCACACGACTAGTACAATTTTAGGAGCAAATGGGGAGGTTGAGTTGAAAACGTCTCAAGCAATAAATTAAAAAGAATAAAGATTTACAAGGGATTTTTTTTTTCCCCCAATGTTGCACCATCATCTAAAACCAGATGTACTGTACTGTACATGCACAATCTCATTTGCGCAAGCACAAGATATAGTGTATGACATCAATGAGTAGTTAAAGGCACTGGCTCAGTGGTAGAGCGTTCATCCTCGGACCTAGGAAGTTAACCGGAAGTTTGCAAGTTCACAGCCTACTGCGTTCACGTCTAGAGTCCTTGGAGAAGACACCTAACCCCCTGTTTCTCCCATCATTGGTACTGACGTGGCATCCTGCTGCTGTGTAATGCAGCTCACAAATTTTCCAGGTGAGGGATGAATAAATTACTTTTCTTTATTAAAGCAATCGTTAAAATAGGTCAAATTTGGATTTTCAAATAAAAAAACAAAAATGCTTAGCAAGCAAATGCAGCTCAGCCAAAGTTTTATCTTATGTTTTTAAAAAGGAATGCCTTCCTGTGGAGTTTGTTGTCAAGGTGAGGAAGGGTCATATTAATGAGGCAGATTTCACAGCTGCTCTGTCTCCTCTTTATCTCGACCTTCTTGACTCACACCTATTATTGTGGCCCGCTGGCCTGTAAGATCAGGAGAGGAGCTGGATAGAAATGAGGGTTGTGTAGTAGAAGCTTGCTTGTCCCACCAAGGCAGAGTGATTTATCATCCAGGCACTTGGGCTGACCAAATCAAAGTGGTGGAGACCAAAAAAGAAATCATTAAAACTTTAGTATTTTTCCCCAGGGGGTGGCACTGAAAGGAAACACTAATGCTAAACTCCACCTGAAAGATGTTCAGGTTTGCCTGCTTCTGAATGTAAACTTTACACATGGGCGCCATCTAAAACAGATGTGAAATGTTAAGGGTTTATTTGGACTCATCAGATGGTCTATGATTCTTAGCTTAAAAAGCACAGTACAACCCTGCTTGTACAAAAAACTTAATCTAAAAAATTTACTGTTTTTTTTCTTTTTTAAAAAAGGTTCTTTTGTAAGAATAATCTTACTGATAGAATGTTGCTGTTTTTTGTAGAATTTCCATTTTCTTTCCATGCAGTTGGAAAGTATATTCAGGTTATTCTGGATTGCTCCTACCATCCGTGAACATGTATGTTTGGTTAATTGGTCAATGTAAAATGGTTCAAAAGAAAGACTGCGTGCATGAGCGATTGTCTCTGTGTGGTCCTCTGATGGACTGGCAACATGTCTGGACCGTGCCAGCTTAAATAGGCTTCAGCAGCTGTGCAAATCAGTGTCCCTTAAAGCAAATCAGAAATTGGACAAATTAATGGATGAATGGAAGTGTCATGCCATCCTATTGATCCACCAGATAACAGCATCAACAGATTTTTTTGGGCAAAAGTTTTTCTTTTTTCTTGGTTTAAATTTGTGATCCATTCTGGGCTCCAAGAGTGTCAGTATACCAAGTTTAAAAAACTAAAATTTCTTACCTGTGTGTCTCTCAACAGAGAAAAATTTCTCCCCGTCGAGTACACTGTACACCACCCTGGCACTACTGCCGTATGTCGGGTCATCAGCATCTGATGCAGTCACCTTCATGACTGATGTTCCTGTTGAACAGAAATAAGATGTGAAAAAAACACAATAAACTGCATAACTAAACAACCTCTTTTATAAACTCCATCATCGCTACATAAAAAAACTTTCACATTAATGTTTTTTTCTGGTATGCCAAGCAGTAGACCCTGAGTGAGATTGTGACGGTGCCAATGATACTGGTATCTGATGTGTGGGATGGCTGATGACATCTCATTAACTCCTAAAAAGTAATTTCTTTCTAACATTGTCTTGATTTATTATTATTATTGTTTGATTTAAAAAATACAAAAGAAAAGGTGTCTAGTATTTGAAGTTTGCTTATAATTCAGAAATTTGGAAATTGAGGATATCACAAGGTGTGGATTTTAATTAAATCCTTGTACATTTTATGTCTTTAGGCTTGTTTTTAATACAAAACATGTTGCTTTCTTCACAGTTAGGACATTATAAATATAATTTGGTTTAATTATAAAGAAAAAATTAAGTCCTGCAGGGTGTCACTCTCTGGGAGTGACCAGGATGGACAGGATTAGAAATGAGTACATCAGGGAAACAGCACATGTTAGAGAATTTGGAGATAAAGTCAGAGAGGTCAGACTGAGATGGTTTGGATGTGTGCAGGAGAGAGAACACATCGGCGGAAAGATGCTGAGTTTAGAACCACCAGGCAAGAGGCCTACAGGAAGACCAAAGAGGAGGTTCATGGAAAACATGAAGTGAAGGAAAACATGAAGATAGTTGGCGTGACCAAAGAAGATGCAGCAAATAGGGTTAGATGGAAGAAACTGACTTGCTGTGACGACCCCTGAAGGGAAATGCCGAAAGATGAAGAGGAAGAAGTGTCAATAAACTATTTATATGTCGGGGTCGGAGACTGCGTCACAAATGATGGGATATTATACATTTCTTAAGCAGCTCCATGCATTTTTATGTTTACACATTTTCATATACCTGCCTCTGAATTATAGTTTAGAGGGCAAGATTGATGCATTTAGGTATTGAAGCACCATTACGGTATTCCACCCCTGCAGAGGGTTTTGCAAACTGAATTTTTTGAAGTTATAAATTACCTTCCAACTACACTAGTGATCACAGTTGTTTTGCTTCTCATTGGGACATATGTTCTCGCAGATGAAAGGAAACATGAAGCTGCACAGTCAACATTACATCTTCAAAGACCGTTGGAAGCGACAAAAATCTACAAACAAACAATTTTGAATCTTTTTTACTAATACCCAGGCAGGGGAAAAAAAATCAGGAATGAAAACTATTTCAAACGGAATCTGGAAGGAGTGTTTATGAGGCAACTGGGTTGAAGGAATTAAATCCTGCTCTGTGGGATATATTAACCAACTGTCTGCAAGCTCAACTTTCCAGTTGCAAACATGCAAGCACATTTAGAAAATACTCAGCCCTGAGCAATTTTAAGGTACTTAATTGTAAGGCTTTTTGAAAAGCTGAGTTGGTCTCTTTTTCTAACACGTTCTGACATTCACTCAGAATAAAAAAAGAAGAAAAGCAAAAATTTTTTCAGGTGCCACAGGTCCTCAAGGACAAGAAGTCCGTCTTTGTCTCTATTCATGTGGCCAAGGCTACGGGTAATTACTGACAGGTGGTGTTGTCCACCAAAGGTCACCGGTGTAGCTCCTCTCAGAGTGCTGTCATGCTACTGTCCGGCTGCATGGTGACCGTATGCTAATGATGCTAATTAGCGAGAAGAGTCAATGTACTGTTTGTTTCCTGTCAATGAATGAAGTTCCTCCGAGGCAGAGAGGGTGAATGGGTGGGCTACAGATTATCATTAGAGCCAGCAGCCTATTATCTCTCATGGTTTAGATAACTAGCCTGCTGCTGTCACCTTTAAAATTCTTTTGTTCTGACGTGTATAGAGGAGCAAGTGAGTTTGTTGGTTGGGTAAAATAATTACATCCTTTATGGTCATTGTTTCTAGATGTGACACAAATTCATCTCAAATTTTAATTTAATCATTGCATCACCAAGAATATCCCATGTAAATTTGGCTGAAATGAAATTTAAATGACTTTTCTGTATTGTATCATTTTCTTCCTCCACAGGGTGGCCAGACTCTTTCTCAGAGATAGAGTGAGGAGCTCTGAGCTCAGGGTAGCGCCATTGCTCCTCCAGGTTGAGAGAAGTTAGATGGGGTGGTTTGGGCATCTAGTTAGGATGCCTGCTGAACACCTCACTGGTGAGGTATTTCAGGCACATCCGTCAGTAGGAGATCCAGAGAAAGACCCTGGGCCACAATCTGGCCGGGGAACACCTCAGGATCCTCCCGGGTGAGCTAGAAAATGCGGCCGGGCTGAGAGAAGCCTGGGTTTCCCACCTGAGGCTGGTGCCCCAGCGACCCGGCCCCAATTGAGCAGAAGACAACGAAACGGTCATATGATTTAATTACCGCCCAGTCCATGCATGCAAAACCTTAAATCAGGTTTATTAATTGAGGATCAAAATAGATGCCGCCCAGTTGAGGGATAAGTGAGTGTAATTATTTTTTTAAATATCAGACTGAAAAAGGAGCAAAGCATTTTTATTACTGGCAGTGAGATTTCTTAATTCTGCTTAGCTGGTTGGCTCCTGCTTTGAATACAATGAAACAATTTTCAGCCATGGGATTACTCTCTTATCTAAATTTTCCCCTGGTAACAATCAGTTTGATGCTCAGCTGTTTGTGAATTCTACTGCCGGCACTGTCCAGTGGTTTTAGAAGAACTATATAAATGCAAATGTTTCTTTATTATGGTTAGATTAAACAGAGAAGTGAACCACTGAATTTGGCACTTTCATTCCATAGTTGCAAGGTTATTTTCAATAGAAGACGCCATTATTTACAGTTTGTGTGCGGTCTCACTAAGTAAGTTTGAGTCAGCATTGAGGACAGGCAAAAATGACATTGTCAAATTAAAATGTAAAGCATCTATTGCAAAGCTGAGAAACACATCTTTTCGACACAACTGCAGAAATTCATTTTTTGTTGTTAAAGCATCTTTTTCTCTAACCAACAAAATCTCTAAGAAAAAATACTCAGACGTGATATACACACAAACTGAAATAATAACATTTTTAATACCGGTAGCTGGAATTTGATTGTTCTTTGTTCTCTTTCTTTCTCTGAAACACACACATTCATTCCTAGGGGCAATTTTGTAGCAGCCAATCAACATAAAATGCATGTTTTTAGAGGATGGGAGAAAATTGGTGTTCACAGAGAAAACCCACGCACACACGAGAAGAATATGCAAACTCCACACAGAAAGGAGTGTTTAAGGACTCTCCCTCAATCCAGGACTCAACACCCTGATCTTCTTTATGGTAACCATTGTGCCATCGTGCAGCCCACATTTGTGTGTGTAGTTAACAAATCTACCCCTTACTAATCTAATAACCTACCAGAGCGGGTATGGTATTCTAACCGTGTGTAATAAGTCAATAATCATTGTTTAAAAAATCCTTCTGACTTCTGAATCAATTGGAGTGTGATAGAAACATACTAATAAACTTCTTCAATTATATAAATAATTAACAGTTACTTAAAGTTTCATCATCATATAATTCTACATACAAACATGTACAAAATCATTCTTATAAATGAGAATTCACAGTGTGGCTATGCCCACAAAAAAACTTGTAATTCTGGTAATTTCATAATTCTTCCAATATTGTTTTTCTTTTTCTTCACTTCTCCAAATGTTAGGATGCCACCACGAACAACACAATTGGAGATTGAATGAAAGGTTTGCACATAATAATAAAATTAGAAACAAAAGAATGCTAAACTTCACCTTGAACAAACTGTTTCAGCATTCTATAACGACAGCTCAGAAAGTCACGAATGGGAGAATTCAAGGATTTCCTCTCTACAAACACACTCTGATTCCATTCCTGGTTCAAACCGAGCTACAGATAATAATAATGCATTATACTTATATAGCGCTTCTCCAGGACAATCAAAGATGCTTCACACATATGCATTGTTCATTCACTCAATGGTAAGCTACTGTTGTAGCCACAGCTACCCTGGGCAAACAGACAGAAGCGAGGCTGCCATTTTTGTGCCATCAGCCCCTCTGACTATTACCAACCAATCACACACACACCATCCAGACTAGGCAATGTGGGTAAAGTGTCTTGCCCAGGGACACAGCGACAATTTGACTTCAACGGCAGTCCCAATGTAGCACATGGGATTCCAGCAATCTCCCATCCAAGTACTGCCCAGGTCCAGTATCCATAGCTTCTGAGTTCTGGCGGGATCAGACATTGACAGGCTAACAATGGCCACAATGGTGGCTGATGGCAAAAATATATTTTTAAAAAACTCATGCAGTTGTTTAATTTCAAATGTGACCAAAGTTGCTTTGTATTGAATTATAAAAACATAAAAAAAAAAAAAAGCTTGTTTGTAGAAGACTTATGTTTGGTCATTCACTAAAGTAAAAATGAGAGAACAGAATACAACCACTCACTGTTGCACAATTCTAATGAAGTGCAATTTTGATTTTTATTAACTCATCTACAAACCTGAAAAGTGAGTAGGGCTTAAAAAAACCCTTCTTCATTATTTTTGCTAAAGCTTTTGTCTATTCATTTGAAGGTATACAAGAGTTTTGGTGAAAAGAATTACAATTAGGTAAATTAAGAAAATAGACAAAGTACTTGTACAATTGAACGAACAAGATGTGTTGAAACCACTTGTGCTCGTGAAAACAAAATTTTCCCGTAAATCACAGTCAGATGAAAACAAGCCTTACAGTTGTATCAGGTAAAATGAAGTAAGACAGTCAGTTATCTCCGGGGTGTCAAGGATTTAGTCAGTGCTTGGTGAGAATGGCTGGACATCCAGATTTATGCATGAGTTTGTTTTAATGGCATCAACACAGGCTGTTGGAATGGCTTCCCACACCATTTCAGCACTCTCGGTGAGATGGTTCAATTACTGTGAAGGGAGCTTGAGGAGTATGCCACGTGTGAGACACCGGAGTGACAGCTATTTAAGAGGCAGCCTCGTAAAAGAGATTTGTGCCCATCTTAGCTTGTGCCGTACTGGTGCGAGCTTCAATAGAGGGGTCTAACTGCTGCAACAGTGAGCGTCTCTATGCGTCGACCCGCCTTAATCTGCAGGACTGAGTGCTCCCTGCCCGCATTATGGATCATTTAGTAAAGTCATAAAAGCTGAGGTGTTTTCACATGAAAAGTTATTTCTTCACTACTTCAAATGTGATTCATTTCTCACTCATCCACATAAATGCCTCAGGAGAGAGCTGGGGGAGAGAGTGAAACTGAAAAGGAAGCGTGTAACTGAACAGGACAACTAAAGAGAAGAGAAATCTGTCGTGTCATAAAAGCCAATGGTCTGGTTACATTGATCCTCCTCTAGATCCAAACAAGGGTTTAGGGAAATCTTTCATCTCTCACGGAACAGATTGTAAATTTAATCTTGGTTAGCTTATGAACTTGTGTCTTTTAATAGGTCATATCATTATTTGTTTTATGGGACAATGTTCTGATCTAGTGTGGCCTGTCAGCTTTAAAACAGAGCATCTCATTATCTTTAAGGATTTAGGTATTAAAAGAGAGAGAAATCAAATCCAGGGAGGGATAATGATATTGAAATTATTAAAATGTGGGTATATTTTAAACTTCAAAATCAGATTTTGTGTACTCCACAAACATTGAACAAAGCCACACGATCTATTGTTCTTATGAAAAAAACCCACCATGGTTAATTTATGGTAATTTTATCATAGAACATACAGGGTTTTAAAAGTTAAATATTTTTGGCATTTTAAAAAGATGACAAAAGAATAGAGCTCTGGTGTTGTGCAGTTGAACCAAGCGACATTTAAATAAAGTACAAAATAATGAAAGGAAATCCAAAAGATGAAAATTCTCCTGTAACTACTAATATTACATGTACTGTTATGTAAATTAACTTTCAACACAACAATGTAGACTTATGGTCTCCAAAGACTGAGGAGGCCTTCATGCCTGATCTACCATCCCGTCTCCATCAAGATGAAACCCATCTAGTGATTTCTCCAGATACAAAGCTTCAGAGTAGAATAAGCTAATAATTCATCAACAGCCTTAGAAACATTGGATTCTCGACCTAGGGCAGGGATTTCACTTTCATGTGGGTCTTCACATGGTTTCTTCTTGGGCTAACTCGTAAGGGATAGACAGTTAAGTTGGTTGCTAGATAGTAGAAGCTAGGAAAAATATAGTACATTGGGGTTCTGTCCTCTTATTCTACCTACTGTTCTCTGCCAGACTGCCTTGACCGCTTGATGTATCCACATCGCTCTTGGCAGATACCTGGCTTTCTATCTCATTTATAGTTCTCTATTGTCTGTTCATTTAGATTTACACTGTTAGATGGAACAGTACGATTCACATGCTGGCTACCTCTCTCTCCCTCCTCTTTGGGAGAGAGCTATGTTTCAGATTCTTGATGGATACTCTGCGTTTCTGTCCTGGGCATGGCCAGACCGGGGAGACCTCCGCGCTTCATCATCCCCGCTTCATCAGGTTTTAATCCATCTACTCATCCCTGTCCTCGGCATCGCCAGGTTGAAGAGTCACCCGTGTTTCCATCAGGATGCAGAACATCTATTGACTTCTTTAGATATTTAGAAGTAGAGTAGAATAAGCTAATATGTAAACAATAGTCTTAGTCACATTGGATGCTTGTCCCGGGGAAGGGATCTCTCTTTCCTGTGGATCCCCACAAAGTTTCTCATTTTTTTCCCCACTGATGGGTTTTTTGGGAGTTTTTCCTCACCGTGAAGGAGAGTCCAAGGGCAGGAATGTGCTTATATTGCCAAGCCAGCATTTTTTTAGTTAGTTTTCTTGCTGTGTATTTATGTTTATACATTCCTCTTTTTCTTGTTTTTCGTCTTTCTGAACCTGCAACGTGAAGCCTATTGAGACAGAAATTCTGTAATTTTGGGCTATACAAATAAAATTGAATTGAATTAAGATGGTGACTGACTGACTGACTGAATCAAAGTTGAGCATAAAATATAAATGCTTTGATAATTTTAAGATGTTTCATTATATTGCTTAAAACTGTAAAATCTTCCCAAAAAGTTTTTTTATTTATTTATTTTTTTAAGCAGTCTTGTTAGAAATGATTTACATGCAACATTTTAAAAGTAGCTTTCTACATTCTTTCTTTCTGTCTACATCCATCTGTTTTCTGGATTAATACACATCACCCTATACGCTGAGATCAGCCAAAATCAATTATGTCAGGCTTTGCGCCTCATGGCATAATGGTGTATACTGTTTATATGCATAAAGGTAGTTGGCAGGAAATATTGATTGTAAGCTACTTCTGCCTTGTCACAATCCAGTCTTCTGTGATTTGGCTGCTCCCAAATGTCTCATCTACTGTTAGCAAGACAGCCTTTCCTAATGGTGACTGCAGTAATTTGCAACCTTTCCAAGGTGCAGTAGCTAGAAAAGTGATTATTAGTTCAAATCCCTTGAGGTGTTCTTGCATTATATGTGGTACAACAGAAGAATCTTTCAACCTGACGATGGGAGTGTGAATAGAGGTAAAGGTCAGCAGATAAACCAGAAGAAAAAAAAAAAAAAGAGGACATAATGGATTATTTCATTTTGGTTCATTCTCATTTAATTTTGTTTCACTATATTTTTATCAGTCCAAATGTCACCAATTTACTGTTTTGCGCTGTGAGTTATTATATTCAACAGACAGTTCGATTAGTCATATTCATTAACAGATCTCTAGATTAAAAAACAAGAACCAAACAAAGAGCCCTATTAATTACTGAATTGTAGAATATGACATATACAGAAAAAACTGGAATGAATTAATGCATGCTTGTAAAAAGCCATTTTGGCCACGGGGCGTTTACTATTCCTGAAATAATTCAAACCGCATGTTAGATCAGTGAAAATAAATAACTATTACTTATGAAAAAAAAGAAAATTATTCGGGCATTGCAAATAGAATTAAAAGCAAACAAAGATTATTCTTGTCATAAATGAAGCAATTGTTTTTCATTTTTAAACAATTTTATGATGGATCCAGTGTTTTAAGTAGACATTTACTGGAATCTTTTTTTTTTTTTTTTACCTCGGACTTTATTTACCAAGTCGTAATTGATCAACAACTTGGAAAAGGAAGGTCAATCTAACCAGCAGAACATCAAAACCTTAATCTTTTTTATCAGGCTGGTTTTTGCTCGTCTGTTTTCTGGACTCCATAACTTTCCAGCTAAAATTACCTGAGGTTTAAGGCTGTGACATAAATGTCATGTTGTGCCACATCTCTGTGCCACATCGATGCCACTCAGAGGTTCTGAGGTTCTCTCTAATGGAACCACATCAATCACAGGATTAGCCCCGTGGAAACGTTTCACCTCATAGCAATTTGACCACTAAAAGTTGCCCTTTCAGAAACATTTTATCCAAACTTTTCCTAGAAAGGTAGGCTGTTTCTATGTGTGACCTAACCAATTTTGGAACTTAGCTCCAGTCAAAACAGGTGTGAAAGAAAAAACGCACAAATATCACCACTTGCACCATTTTTTGTGTTAAAGAACATGATGTAAGAGTGATCTCAACCTGGAAAAGCCCACACTTTATTACATCATTTGCTGGTTGTGAAAAGCATATTAGTTCAGGTTTTCATTACCACCAGTGTTTCTTCAATATGTAAATTAGTAGAACAGCTCAAGCTTGTATTTGCTTAATAAATCAATACTGACGTCAAACCCTGGTAAGAAACGTGTTAACTTTATCACGTTTTTTTTTTTCTTATCTCATTTCTGATATACATTAATATTTAAATGTTCCTTAAAGATTTGTTGCCTGAGAAAAAAAAAAAGAGTGACATAATCAAGATTTAATGTTATAGTTTGGAAAAAATTAAAAAGCATAGGCTACGGTACAAATTATGGCCAAAATCACATTAGTATCACATGAGGATGAAAACAAAACTATGGGAAAGCAAAAATATAAATGTTAACTATGGTCCAAAACCTTTTTTATATATTAGCAACATAAATCAGGCATTGCCGGAGGCAGCGCTCTAATAGAAGAGCAATGCTTTCCTTTTAGTTTAATTTTAAAGTCATGTTTTAAATAGAATCCCAGAAGGGATTCACTGCATATATTTCGAAATTTATGTACATACTGAACTCCACACATCGAACAGTAATATTTATATAGGAATGGATCCATCTCTAATGTACCAGAATACTATCATATGTTTACCATTATACATATTTTATCACCGACTGGAATTCAAGATGTTTCTTTCTCAAGCATCTGTTATAAAACAGGCTAACAGCAAACACATTCACAACCATATATTTTTTAAAAACATTAATATTTGTTTACACTTATTCATCTTCTGAACAGCTATCCCTACTGGGATATTAGGGGGTGCCACTGTTCTGCCATTTCTTCATACCATGACGTTTTAGTTACACACATGCATAGAACATGGGGAATGATTTTCCCTGGCTGATTTCAGGCAAGAGACAGGATACAGTACATCTCAGACAGGTCATCAGTCGATTGTGGGGTCACACAGAGAGCCATCCATACACACTCATTCCTCGGAGCGGTTTTTGTAGCAGTCAATTGTCCTAACATGCATGTTTTTGGAGGATGGGAGGAAAACAGCGCACCTGAACAAAACCCACACATATACGGGGAGAACATGCAAACTCCACAGAGAAAGGCCAGTGTTTCAAGCCTCGCCCCCACTCCAGGACTCAAACCTCCTACCTTCTTAATGTGAGACCACTGTGCTATCTATTGCGCCATCATGCAGCCCTATTTGTGTACATTTATATGTAAATACAAGTAGTATATATTGAATATTCTAATTTGTTGGTTTGCTCTTTTAAATAAAATAATTTCATAGATCTATGTCGTTGCCAACAAGTTCGATAAAGCACTCATTCATTATTTGTACTACTGTATCCAATTTGGGGCAGAGCCTGTGCCTGCTATTTTAAAGAAGGTTTAAAGACGATCTCGGCTTATCTAAGGCGAGGGGCAGGGAACACCCGAACAGGTAGCCAGTCTGTCGTGGAGCCACAAACACACACCCAACCATCTGCACACCAACTCGTTCCTGGTGACAATTTTGAAGCGGCCAATTAAACTAACATATACGTACATGGTTTTGGAGGTTGGTAGGAAACCAACACATACACAGGGAGAACATGCAATCTTCACACAGAAAGGCCAGTGTTCCAAGCCTCGGCCCAAACTGGGACCGCGACCTTCTTGCCGTGAGGCCGCTGTGAGGACACTGTGCTAACCACTGCCCCACTGAGCAGCCCAAGTCAGAAAATGTAAAAGCATTTGTGTTCCTCTTTGAGTTCTTGAATGTCTTATCTCAATAAAAACATCTTTAAAAAAAAAATAGGAGGAAGAAATTTATTACGATGTTTAAAATTAGAAAGAAGCACCAGAAAATATTCTAAAAGTCACCTGTCTTGTAATATATGATGACATATTTATTGAAGTTACAGTTTTAAAAACCTGATCAATACAGTATGTGCAAAGATCTCTTTAACAATCGCCAAGTTCCATGTTTCCTGATATTTTATGTGGAGGTTTTATTGCCAATTTTTTTAACCACTTTATTTTGTCCCACTTCATATTTGTATTTCTCAATGCTTGTGTAACGCTAAGTGGTCTTTATCATGGCCTTATCTATAAAGATGACAGGCTATTTTTCAAAGATAATTAGCCGTTACTCAAAGTGGAAAGATTGGTGTTTTGAAAGGATTGACCTGTACATCTAACTTGCCTCCCAAATGGACATGATGCAACATTAGCTTTTAACATAGAGGGGGATTTGCATTAATGACACTTTTTATTCAGTAAGTACTAAGGAGTGGAAGCCATAAAGAGAAAGATTAGAGGTTGGGTTTCTAAGTAAATATCCATTAATCAAATAGACCAGTGCTACATCACTAACAGCTCAGGCTTTAATGACATAATAGGATAAGTAATAAATAAAACTATAGAGCAAAAAGTAAATCAAAGTTATTACAGAAAAGAAAAATACATTGAAAACGCATTTAAAATGTTGCACCCAAAGAAGAATGCACCAACAAAAAGGTGGATTCAATGTTTTAACTAGTTTTTTTTTTTTGTCCGATAAATTTGTTTTTGAAGAAAAACAACTTTTCAGCTCATTGTTTATACATGTCGGGCAATAAAACATTGGCCAGTCAAAAGAAAAAAAAAAAGAAAAAAAAATGATGCCAACTAAAAAACAACCAACCCAACAAGATTCCCTTCCTACTTTGGCCCGTTGAAGTCTGAACTAACAAAGTTTTACAATGGTTGGTAGTCAGTTCATTTCTTATACTTAAATGTATATTCCATTAAAGTTGTTGAGATGCATTTTTAAAATTCCATACCCCACAAACTTCATGCATCCATTTCAGTGATTAGTCCAAGTAAGGGCTAATCAGCATCCTCTAGCCAGCATGTCTTCGGCAATAAATTTATATGCATCATTATAAGTCAGTGAACCAAGAAAGCTGCCTCCAGAGGAATTACATGCTCTGGTTTCAGTTACTCATTAAAGCACACAAGTTTTTTTTTCTTTTAAAGCAACATCTAACTATACAGTATTAACCTAATTAAAGACTGTTCTGCCCACTACATTAACCTAACTTTTTGTATGTTTTTTTAACTGGACAAATATAGTTAACAGGTTTTGACTTTTTACCTATTCATCATTGTTGTATTTACCCTCTGCTTTCAACCCTGAAAACAACAGTTGGGAGGAGGGTAGAAAATGCTGAGCAGGCAGTAAAAGCAACTGATAGAATGCCTATGCAGAAACTGAAAGGCAGGACATGAGGCTTTGAGTCTGTGACAAACATGTGCACACCGAGACATGACAGGAGTGATAAGGAAAGATGGATATGCCTCAGGCAGCCTACTGCTGATTACTTCCTTACTATTATGACCTCGTGTGTTCCAAGGCGATTTGCCTGTACGGTTGGCTGTAAAACAGCACAGTGAGCAAATCACTCGTGTGGCTAATGCTTTCAACCTGCTTCAAATCACAGCATAAAAGCAACCCTGCTTCACGTCACAAAAGCTGTGTTCAAATTGCAGACAATAATGTGCAAAATCCGACCAGCTTTCGCACTTTTAGGTACTAGTAAGAGAGAAAAAAAATGAGCACATATCAGTACAAGTTGGAGGAGATGTATGAAGTTCTTATAATTTCCAACATTGTATTAACATGACTTTATGATGTGTTTCTGACAATTTCTTATTCTGGGACAACAAAAAAAAACATTATTTTTGCAAATAGCATGTGAAAATACAGATTATTTCTCTAAATTCTATAAAAAAAGGATTGAATATTCTCTTTGTTTTATCGCTAAGCAGTAAATCCCATTAGCTTTTAAGTATTATGTGTATAGAAAGTTGGCCCTTCCAGCACTTTTTTTTTTTTTTTTTGGCCTTTCTTTTCTCTTCATTGATTGCCATTAGACCTGTGACCTTATCAGTGACACGTCAAAAGAAATACTGATGTTTTTCAGTGATGTTCAACAGGAGAAGTGGAAGAAGAATAGAAATCTGGACAGGGCAGCAGGATGCTTGACTAAGCAGCTCATGTTAGCTCATTAGAGTTAGTACGACACAACAATGTTTAAAACATGAACTGCATGCCCATTTAGAGTGTAATTTGACTGAAACGCGACAGGGTCCTACAAGGGCCAGCATGCAAGGTGAAAGGGTCAAGATCATTAAGACTGCATTTGCAGGCATTAACTAACCACAGCCGCTTTGACTTCATCCCTCACTCCTGAGCAGATAATAGTTCTGGTTTTAAGGGTTTTGCATCATTTAAAACTCTGCATTATTTTTGTGCTCTTTATCTTTTTCTCCTACCTTTCGCGTGTCCTTTCCCTTGCTCTCTTCACCATTCTCACTCACAGTAACACTCACACACTCCATTCAGTTTTAGAGAGCACTGTAGGCAGAAAATGCCCATGGTTTGGATCATGCTGAGGAGGCAGGAATTAATTCTAATCAGGTTTGAACAGCGGAAGAGTCATTCCATTTTGCACCACTCCTGTAGTCACTCAAATAGGAGCCTCCCCTCCTCGTCCCCCTCACCAGCTCCTCCAAGCCTCCGCTGCTTATGCATGAACACCCACGCAAATCACTATTACACAAACCATCCCAAGCACACATGGCATTGTGATACCACTTGGCAGCCAAACAGAATTTTGTTTATTAAACATCCGCCGTCTTTGACATTAATACCATGCTAATGAAGCCCCTGACACCCCGCTTCACCTGTCTTTTCTGCTTTGTTAAGAATTTTAAGCAGCCAAGGGTGCCGCTTAAAGCGGTTGCTCATGATAAAAACATGGTTGTCGAGATTTAAAGTGCTTCTGTGTCATTGTCAAAGGGCTTGCTAGACATGTGGTGGATCCTCTCCATCATCTGGGGCTCTGAAGCACCTCTCCTGTGATTCTTTTCTCATTTCCTGCCAGAATCATTTGCCTTCAAAACAGAACTTGTGAACACAATCACCAAGTTCATTAGGGAGAGAGAGATGCTTTTTGTCTTTGCTTTCTTTTTTAATGTGCCCACATCTCCTCGTTCTTTTTTATTCTTTTCTCAGGTTCTCACCTCTATGTCATGATCCCAGCTCCTTCTGGCCACCATTACTTCCTTGACAGCTAAATTATGTTTTATCTAAATGTCTGTGCGACAAAGAAGATTTTGGCTCATTTCTCTTTTTGTGCCTCTTTAGCCTCTTAGGGTGACAGTGGAATGTTGTAGAGCACCCCTTCTGCATAAAGTTAATAGCTGTTTTATAAAAGATTAGTTAGTACAGGATAGACACCTATTAGCCAGCATGAATGGGAAGCTTTAAAGAGCTTATCCAAGTGGCCTTTATCTGACTCTCGTACATTTATAAGCTTACCAATGGGTGAAAGCTCAGCCACACTGCCGATGTATGGGCCTTCCAAGAACTGTGGCTCGCTGTCATTGATGTCTTGGACTTTGATGACAAACTCTGATTCTGGTTCGAGCGGATCATTGGAGAGCCGATCCCGTGCCTGAGCACGAAGTGTATAGAAGGCTTTTTCTTCTCGGTCTAGTCTTTCTGTGGCATGGATGTCTCCGGTAAGTTCATCAATGATGAAGATGGTGCCCGCCCCCTCTCCAGAGATGGTATATTTGATGTTTCCTTCACCTTCATCAGAGTCTGTGTGGATCTGGAAATTGATGGGGAAAATGCAGAAACAGTGTTGGATTATGGTTTTTATATTGCAAATTCCATGATGTTACATGATCAAATGCTTATGTTTAAAAAAAAAAAAACAAAAAAAAAGAAAGAAAAAAATGACCGCTTTTGTAAAGTGAAACAAGAAACAAACATTAAAAGCAGCAAAATGTGGGGGCAGAATAAAGTGTAGAGTCCAAGAGCTGTGTTGTTTACAGTCATTTCAATTTTTGTGTCATCTTTTGTCTTCATTTTGTCTTTTTTCATTATTATTTTATCCATTATCAGTGACATTTGTCATCTCATGTGAAAGGATGGCTTAAAAGGGCTCTTCCAAAATTATTACGTACAATATTTCTTATTACTTTTTTCTTTCTAATAAAACTAAAAAGGTGAAAAATGTAAAAAAAAAAAAAAAAAAAGAAATGTACGAAAGCTGAACAAATATTTAACTGTCCTACTATTTTTATTCACAATTTGGTTGGTACATGTCTCCACTTTTTTGGCTGATTTTGAACCCATTGATAAAAAAAAAAAAAAAAAAAAATTCTGGGTTATGCTCTTGATTTCTCTACCAAGAAAATATCTGTACATGTACCATATGGCAACAGCTGGAATTATAAAACCATGTAGATTTTATAGTTCACTACTTTGTCTTGCAAACACAATTTGATGGTCTTCTTTCAGTTTTTTTGCTGAGCAAGTATCAATTATTGGTTACTTTACACTCACTTTGATAGATTATTCACTGAAGGGGTGGTCACCTCAGTGGTCAAAATATAAGGTGGGTATAAAGCTGTAGGCCAACACTATTGACTGGAAAAAAGGGGTAAAATTGAAAGCCGTCTTTTCCAAATGAACCAAGCATTTTTTGTTTAAAAATCAAATATGGAACAAGAAAAGCACAATACTCTTCTGAAATAATAATAATAAAAAAAGCAAAAAACATTGCAAGTATGCAAAATTGCATGGTGCTACTATTAGATAGCAAAGCCGGCTGTCAACAATGGAGAGAGAAATGTGTGTCCTGTCGACAACTATTAAAATTTACGATCTAGTTAAGTACGTATGTTGTGGAATCTCTATAATATAGGGTGGAAATTACAGTCCTCATCATAATTTACATTTTTATTGTCATTCCAGCGTTCATTTATTTGGGTGTATATTTACACATCTCAATCTGGGGCAGTCACATTGTTTTAATAAATCCAGATGAGCGTACCGTTGAGGTCATCTACCACTTTTACACCCAAATTTTGGTGCACGCAGCTTTGATAAATGAGAACCAATACATACTTCATTAGAATAGAATTGTCAAATTAAGGGTGTTTAATTTCTTTCCTTAGATGGAAGAAACTGACTTGCTGTGGCGACCCTTGAAGGGAAATGCCAAAAGAAGAAGAAGAAGGGTGTTTGGTAGAAAATCTAATTACCAGTACATCTCAACTACTCAGTAAGAACACACCTCTTGTTTACCATTACTGTATAAGTAAAGCAGACAGGGACATATTTCTTGGTAGACAATTCTGGTTTCGAGAGAATGCTACCCTTGTTGACAAGGTAAAACAGAGAGTCTCTCTTTTGTTCTCCGGTCAGCACAGATTTGGGATAAAGATTAATAACTTTTCCCTCTAACATAGCAAAAAAGGATAAATGTATTAGGTAGATCCAGGAAGGCACCAGACCTGCAAGTGATCTAAAAAAAAGCAATCAGAAATTAAAGCTGTAACTTTCTCCAAATGTGATTGAAAGACATTCACGAGGTAAAGATAGATGTATCACTTTGTCCCGCATCATAACTTCCCCTTTGGCTTCTCACTGAACACAGTAGACAAGCTCTTGCCCTCCCTCTCTCACTTACCTTCAATTGGAAATTATAATTTAGAGTTGTCTATGCAATGTAACCATGCTTCAATCCACTGAACAGACCTGAGGTGAGGGGAAATCGCCTGGCCTCCCTAGTTAATATTTTATAAAGCCTTAATTAAATACAAGCTTCTATCACCCTTGCGGGATTTTTCATTAAGTATTTGTCGTAAAACTGCAGAATAATCCAAGCTGTATCCTGATATTGCTTCCTTCATACCTCCCCCACTTTTGTCTGCCTTTTTTCCCCACCTCATCTCACCAGCGTGGATCATCCTGAAGACAAATACAGGAACAGTTAGAGTATATACTACCAGATACTTTAAAGTATCAATATTTCAGTTACAATATAACAAAAAAGAGGGAAAAAGCCAGAATGACCCAGGCATTGAGAGTAATCCAATAAAAGAGCACTGACTCTTCACCGCTGGATATGTTCACACTGCCTCTGACCCAGTCTCTGTTTTCTAAATTAGATTTTGCAGACAAGAATGTGTGCAACTATCTGTGTCTGTGTGAGTGTGTAGGGGACATGTTGTCATCATGTGTTAATTTAGTTCTGCAAATGATTGCACTGGGTGCGCAATCCTCTACTGTACAAATGTGCTCTAAGCCGAGCAATGTTGTCCACGCTCATAGACCCCCCGCCCACACACACACACACACACACACACACACACACACGCACACACACACAGATAAATACATAGCAAGTTTGTCATTCTGCTAGAATGATGCTATTTCTCCCCCTCGAGCTGGCTAAACCCATCCTTCTGTCGGTCTATCCTCACTGGTGTGATTCAAGTTGACAGCTTGAAAGACACACACACTACGCTTAGCTAAGTTGTTCTCAGAGAACTAAAGGTCAGAAGCAGGATGTCCCTTGCTTTGCAAAAAAATAACCTGCAGTGCAAACGTGTCATAGAAATTACATAAAACTGAAAATCCTCAACTTTTCTTCAGAACGACTCCAAAAATTGTGTTTGCTGCACACTCTTGCATCCTCCTGTGACTTAAAAAAATGAAGAGGAAAAAAGTGGAGAGTGGAATATTCCCAAAGCCATGCTTCTGACTTGATCTATAAGAATTTCCAATAACATCTCAGCAGCACTATGAACGATGGAACCGGGTTGTACAGAAATGAAATTTCCCTTTAACATATCAAATCAATAATATTCAGCATTTTCCCAGTAGTGAGGCCATAAAAAAGAAGGTAAAAGTGTTAGGTTTTTTTATATACAGACAGGGAACAGCAATTGTGATGGACTTGAGTTCAATCACTAACACAAGTTTCTGCAAGTGATCCATTTCCACAGTGTGGAAAAACTGTCCCCTGTGCCCACAGGGATTCTGCAAACCTTTCTTGTACAATTCACTTCTATGGAGGGGTTTCAGCTTACACAAGCAAGTGTCTAGGGCATACTGAGCACATGATTTGAGAGAGAAGTGTAATATGCCACAAGAAATGTGGGGTTTGCGATCTGAGAAACTTTGATGAGCATTGAGGTACTTTTTCATTTCTTCACATAGGAATTTCTTAGAAAAAAAATGTCCAGGACAAATAGTATGATCTGATGCTGGGCATCAACCAACACCATAAGAAAAAAAACTTCGAAAAAGTATTTTATAAACATGTAATATTAGCTTAAACCCGGAGTTGGATTAGTTGGATGAGCGGTTTACATAATGGATGGACAAAAAAAAAGAAAGAATGAAAAAAAAAGGGAAATGAGAGGCAACAGCAATTTTGCTGATAAAATACTTTATAATCGAGAAATGCAATTCTATTTTATACTAAAGTTTAAACCCCTTAATATTCTTCACAAATATAAAACACACAAAAACAAGGAAGCATTTGGATTTGATAAGTCATTATTATTTTTTGTTATTTTGAATTACTCTATTCATCCCTCACCGGGGAAATTTGTTTGCTGCACTCCTTACACCGCAGCAGGCTGCCCTTCAACGGCGCCAATGGTGGGAGAAGTGGGGGTTAGGTGTCTTCTCCAAGGACCCTAGACGAGCTCTCCGTGGGACGCTAACCACACGGCCACTGTCTCCACTGTCTCCTTTATAATCCAGAATCAGAAATATTGTATTGATCCCACATGTGGGATATTTTTTTACAACCATTTTTCAACCATGAACGAAAGAAATAGTAGCTATATCTACAAAACTTAAATGCAAGATTCCAGCATTGAGCTTGTTGCAATTAAAATAGATGAATATTCTAAAAATAAGTCATAAAATGTTCTTGAATATTAGTAGAAAATCATATTTTTCACATCCACTGCTTCCTCAAAAAAAAATTAACATGCAATAAAGTGCAAAGAAAGTTTGAATTATGAGACGCAAGATTTTCTCTCACTGCAAAACTTTTCCAATCCACAAAGATATGTCGTCTTTAAAAATCTCTGGTGTATCATGTAAATCAAAAGAACAAAGCGGTTAGAAACTTTACATTGAATAAAGTTAGCTGTGCTTATTCTTCAGCATAAAAGCAATGAAAAATGACTCGGGCTAAACAGTTATTAACATTCACTGTCTGGCTTTGAGATGTACTTGATGCAAGATGCAGTCAATCATGCCACCGGGTTTCCCTTGCAAGGCTGCTGGATGACTCAGGAGAAAGTGAGGTTGTTAATGCCCTCTTAGAATCACCTTTGGGTCATATCAAAATGTCTGCAGCTGTCACTGCTGGCGAATGTCCAGAGTAGGATGACATATGACACAGACAGATTTAAGGGATGTCCCTATTTTATACGGTAGTCAGCTCTTTAGAGTTAGTGTATCAGCTGGAACTGGGAGAGATAGAGTACTAGTGGCATATGCAAAATTTACTTTTTGGAAAATCCTATCATTTTTTTTTTAATTATTCACACTTTAAAAACGTACCTTGTTTTTCTATTTCATTCGTGTATATTTAAGTAATTTAGGAGCCCTTTCTTTTTTCAGTTTTTGGACACTTAATGCTGTACTATTTTTGGCCACTCCCTTTGTTCGTCACCATGCCCACATCTAACATTAGCAGGAAGTGTTTTAGTATATGCACTCTACTCACACTCAGTCCCTTCCCTCAACAGGGAATGTCTTTTTATGTAAATGCACCAAAATAAAAATGTAAAAAAAAAATTGTGCTAGATTTACTAATGTCATGCACTTTACATTGTATTGCAGCTTTAAAAAAGATTTATGCTTTGCCGTGCATGCAAAGAGGATGGCATAAGAGATAAACAAGAAATGGGTGAATTCACAGTTTCATAAAAATGAAGTGGAACTGTTTAATATTCTGAAATGCTTATCCCTAATAGGGTCTCGGGTGGTGCCAGAGCCTATCCCGCCTGCTTTCAGGCGAGAAGTGGGGTACACCCCAACAGGTCACCAGTCTTTTGCGGGGCCACACACTCAAAGCAATTCAAAAAACATTCTTAGGGGGAATTTCACACTGGCCAATAACCCAACATGCATGGTTTTGGAGGGTGGAGAGAAACCAGCGTACCCAGAAAAAAAAAACACATATACGGGGAGAACATCCAAAGGCCAGTGTTTCAAGCCTCTCTCCCACTCTGGGACTTGAACCCCAACCTTCTTGCTGTGAGGCCTCTCTGATAACCATTAAGCCACCATGCAGTCCTAAGTGAAACTTAACAAATAGATTTATACGTTTGTTTGTTTTTTGGTGAATATTACATGTCTGAGCTAACAAAATATTATGTGTATTACATGTTTAATATAAGCTATGAGATAACCATGAATGCGCAAACCCCCCCTCTTTAAAATGCAACCTGTAACTGTAAGACTAAATATGGATCTGTGAATAATCAGAATATTAGACTAGATTATCATGGAAAACTTGTAAAAGGTTTTACGTTTGTGAAAAAGATGTGCTAAATCTTTAGTTTTTAGAGGGTTTCAAAGCGGGAGCAAATTGGCTGTCTTATATTGGAGTCTGTGTAATCAGAGGCAGGGCTGCCACATTTCACCGCAGCTTGTCAAGCTCTCTGATCTTAACAGCTTTAAAGTGTTAACAAGGTGACTGTATCAGAGACAGCCTAGGAGGAGTCAACTATGAAAATGGAAGGGCAACACACCGTGGGAGTCTGAGTGCAAGATGATGTACAAAGTATAAAAATACAAATGCAATAATACCAATTTTGAGGAAAAAATTACTTTAAAAAAACTAACCAACAATACAATGAAGACATTGGGATACCAAAAAAGAGGACGGAGCACCAGAAATTTAAAGTGAAAAGTACCAGAGAAATTTAATTGAAATTCATCTGAGAAGCAATTTCTTGAAGAAAGCTTAGTGAGACTTTTTATCCCTTAAAAAAAAAAAAAAAACATCAAACGTTTCAGTAATTTCTCCTTGTTCCCATCTAAAGCTGTTCTGTTCCTCTTTCATGATATCCATGAGATGTTGTTACAATCGGACACCAGTTTGCTTAGATCATTCTGATGAGAATTGTTTGAACATGGCACAAGGAGAGAAAGCAAAGCTCTTGATTTACAAGTCGATCTACGTTCCTACCCTCACCTATGGTCACCAGTTGTGGGTGTTGACCGAAAGAATGAGATCGCGGGTACAAGCGGCCGAAATGAGCTTCCCCCACAGGGTGGCTGGGATCTCACTCAGAGATTGGGTGAGGAGCTCTGCCATCCGGGAGGAGCTCGGTGTCGAGCCGCTCCTCCTCCAAGTCGAGAGGAGCCAGATGGGGTGGTTCAGGCATCTGGTCAGGATGCCCCCCGAGCGCCTCGCGGGCGGGGTGTTTTAGGCATGTCCCACCGGGAGCAGACCAAGGAGCAGACCCCGGACCCGCTGGAGAGACTATGTCTCACAGCTGGCCGGGGAACGACTAGAGAGGCCTAGGCTGCCCGTTTGAGGCTGTTGCCCCCGCGACTCGACCCCGGAACAAGCGGAAGATGACGGAACGGAAAGGCACAAGAATTTGTATTTTGACAGATTAACTGTCTTCGGTCACAATTAATCTCACTTCTTCTGGCCTATTTTCATTAGGGTCATCACATCCGCATCACCCAAAACTACCAAATGGCCTTACATGTTCCTGTACAGTGTATATACATTTTACATGTTTCCCTGACTCCTTTTCCCGCAAAATTAACTTGTTCATTTTACCTACGACACCGCACCCACCAAAAATCAAACCAAGGCGGAAGATTAGCTTATAAACCAATTTAAAATTCATAAAACAATAAATAAATAATTCCATGTGTTTTACTTAGTTCATGTAAATGCATTTTCAAAAAGTCAAACAAGAGCAGTTTTACAGTTTAGAATTTGACACATAAGAAAAAAAGATGTCACTTTCAAGCAGAAAGATCAGAGGGTTTAAAAGTAATGCTGACACTTTGAAACTTTGCACAAAAAAACTTTCATTATTGGTTCATGTTTTTTGTTGGTGAAACAAATGTACACATTTCCGCGCTCACACACGTCTTAACAATAGATTTGTTTCAGACAGCTTTTGTCATTTTGAGGAGGAAAAACACGAGACAGAAGTAGAGAGATGTGTCATTTCTGCCTCAAGTACTTCTTTAAACAACCGCTGTTCAAGATCCTCTTTGCTCAGCAGCATTTCTATATCTTAAAATAAAACAATGTATTTTTTCTTAAATTCCTTCACAACATTTTTTTTTGTTTAACTCAGCTTGACTCATTTTTCTTCCATTTTATTGACTAAATGTATTTCCTAATTTCAGTCAGACATACAACTTACTGGTATTACATCTTGTAGAGAACTACACAATGAGTTTAACTTTGCCATTTAAAAAACCCTCAAATTTAAAATTCAAAAGGTTGACAAGTGGTTGAAATAAAAAGAGTACTGATTTATTAGACAAAATGAATCGATTGAGATTTTTTTAATGACTGGTTTATTTTAGAGGTTATACAGATACTATGTTGGAGACTTTTTATCAATATGTGTCCGGGGATGCTTTATTTTGTCCTCTTCTTAGAGACATCGATTGATCCCAAAGTGTTATTTTTGCACGTGGACTTTCACAAGTTACCCACTGACTGTTACTTCTACATATGTATATACTGAGGCGATCACTATTGGCCAAGTCCAACGAAGTGTGATGGTAATTTTATTAATACAATCATATCTCCTCTCCAGCTGCAACACTCCCTCAAGCTCCTATAAGCTATTTTGCACCAGTTCACTGCCTTTTCCTGCCACCCTGGCTTATAATGAATCACAAGTCAGTGTATGAAGCCTCATCCTTTCCAGTATCCATTTGCAGTCTGCCCTCCTCCTACATTCCTTTTCTCATGTATCACTCAGTTCCGTTCAGTCAGTGCTGCCTATTGGCCTTGTTGTTGGTCTTGCCAGTAGGAATGCATCAAAGTCACAACTGCAGACAAGTAATGGTCAAAGGATAATTATTTTGTAACAACGTGCCCTGCATGCTGCTGAGAACATCTCAATTCATTTGAAGGAATGGAAAGATCAATATATGCATATGTGATATTAGCTGGTCAATTGCCATGTCTAAATGATTAGAAACAAGAGGATCACATGATTGATGTGCGCGTGACTCATCGCTGAGTCTCATTCTGTCTGCGTTAATGTTCTGTCTTTTCATATCACGTAGTATGGAAAGCGATTGAATCGCACATCCTGTCCACTCTCATCAGCTCACCAAAATTCATTTGAGAAGCTACTGATGAATAAGATGTGAGTGAGAAGAGAAAAAAAAAAGATTCTTTTAAAAAATCCAAATTTAAACATGACAGAAAAATGATAGAAAACAAACTTGATTTGACATATAATATACTTCCATAAAATGGCATTACAACCGCAATAATTAACAACAACATTCATAAGGTCATGACCAGTGCTGTATCTATCATGTCTTTGCCATCTCCTGGATTCCATACAAGTTGTTCAAAAAACAGATCACTTATTTGAAACATAATGGGGTTTTTTTTAATAGAAAAAAACGCTTTTCAATTTCTGAAAAAAAGTGAAAGTTTTTTTACATAGAAAACTTTTTAAAAAGCACATAAAATATAAATAATTTCATTAATAAATATGTTGAATTAGAAAATAATTTGTAAATTATTTGGCCAACTCTCGCTCACAAGAATGCTGGATCTATCCAGACTAGAATAAGTTAAGAGGTGGCATATTTTTTGAATAGATTACTACTTTTGCAAGGTACAAAAAATATGTTAAATATTTTTTGGACACAAAAAACGTCTCAGTGTTTCTTTATTGGTGTGGAAAGTTGAATACGTATTACATTTATACCATATTAAGCTGGATTTTTTTTTTTTTTGCTAATGATGTAACTCGATAACTAAAATAAATATACTTTTTTGGTAGAGATTACAACCAATTGTTTGCTTATATTGTGGTCAAACCAAAAAAAAAAAAAAACCCAAAAAAACTTATTTTCCCAACGTGTTACTTAACTTGCAATAAGTTCTTGCTAAAGTGAAAAAAAAAATCATAAATAACAAGGTGTATTGTCATATGTTTCCTGAGTTTTGCAAAGTGTCTGTCAAAAAATTTAATAGCACAGCAAGAGAGAACCCCTGTCGCCACACAAATTTACATACACCTTTGCACCTGAAGGCTTTATTTTGTTGAGTGAGCCACTTGACTTTTATAGTACGGCTTTGCACACCCATGCAAACATAAATGTTCACTCTAAATTGCACACTCAATATCCTCTGAAGCATCTTGTTATTACATGAGAGAAAATACAGTTCCTGCTCTGGGGGCTCACATATCCAGTCACTGAACCTGACAAAATCAGACTAATAAACTTTAAAAAATTTATATTGAAAGTTACTATGAACCTATTTTATAGTTTAAATATGTATTGCTTTGACAGAAATTTAAAAAATGTATAAATCTATAAAAATAGTCATATCTCTCCTCAATCTGGTTTAATCACTGTGAATCGATGCACTATTATATGTGTTAATTTGGTTAACCCAAATCTAAATTATTCTTCTTCTTCTTTTGGCATGGGGTGCCACAACAAGCCAGTTTCTTCCATCTAAAATCCCAAATCTAATTTTCCAAATCTAAATATCAAACTCTAAAATGTGGTTTTCGTTCATGGTGAGGATTTTATTTTACTAATGAAACACACACAAATAAAATTCAACAACATGCCTGAAAACATATTTAAATATTTACAAGTTTAACAAATTAACAATATTAACTTCAGTGACAAAATTGCTTACCTTTCCGACATAAAGCGGCTCTGTGCCTGTGTACTCCTCCACCACAAAGAACTGGTTCCATACCCATCCTCTTTTTACTCTCTCAATAGATGATGGTCCTTCGTCCTGTTTGCTTCCTCCTGAGGTTGGACTACTGGTCCTTGAGGCTTCAGTCCACTTAAAACTGCAAGAGCTTAGCAGTCCAAGAGCTGTCAATAGTGTCCAAGATACAGTTGCCCAAAATGGGGACATTTTTTTTAACCTTACAAACTGAAGAAAAATGAAAAACTAAATTGACTGCCTAAAAAAAGGCCCAAAAAAAAGATGAGGAAAACAATCTTTTCAGGTGTGGGTATATATCAACTCCACCTTTGCAAACGTAAGTAGTCCGTTTTAAACTTGATGCTTAATCCATGAGAGCAGAAATCAATCTACTGAATGCAGGGCAGGTCATGGAGCTTAATGGATTTGCACCACCTGTCTGGACTATTTGTACAATAACATGGTCAGTCATTCTGATTTCTTACAGTTTCTGCTCCACCTTCCAGAATTTCTGATGTTTCCCAAACGTATACCCTGCAGCAATGAAGCAACCTGATTGGGAAATGTCTTTCAAGTGTTCCAAAGGCAACAAAAACAGGAGATTTGACTAGATGGACTCACTGGTCAGTGGGGAAATTAAGAGGAAACAAGGACATGGTGGCATTGTGGAGTTTGTTTTGGAAGAGGTACAACACTGCTTTCCATCCATTCTTAACTCTACACTATTCTTTGCCTGCTCTTCCTCAAACATAACATCTAGCCAAGCTGAATCCAATCACTGTGGTGAGGCTTAATAATAAAGAGTCTTAAAATGACTGAATTGAAAACTTTTTATAGTCCAGTTCTTCACAGAATTCCATTTGGTTTTACTTCATGGAGCAGGAACCTTGAACGGGGAAAAGGCCAACTGATTTTATTGTTGGTGATTATCTTTGATCTTTGATGGCTTTGCCCTTCAGAACAATCCATTGGTTCACAGCGCCCATTCTTCAAAGGTCCTATAGAATTATTTCCTCCATAATGACAGGTCTGCCACTGACTCAAATGTAGAAAAAAAAGACCTGAAAGACAAAAAAGAGAAGATTCATTAACATTATGACACTCTGAGCTGGATGAACACTTTAAAAATCATCATATGCATCTATTGAAGCTTTTGACTGATAATTAATTTATTTGTTAGATGGAGTCACTAAAAAACACCAAAAAAAAATCAAGAAAAACACATTTCACATTTATGAATGGTTTACATTTTTTTCCTTATACTTTCATACCCTTCACTCTTAACTCTTTGATCTGCTGTTTAGATGAGGATAAAAATTTACAAGTGGTGCTCCACAAATATACCATCGGCCAGATGATTGTAGTCGAATGAAAGCAAGACCAAGTTCAAGATGTGGGAAAAATAGAAAGTGTGAGAAAAGCACAGTTTCAAGGTTACTGTTCATCATGTGGCCAACCCACAGCATCTGTCTGCTTTTCGTCCGACTGATGAAGCAACACAAACCTTAGCTAGTTGATTAATTGCATGAGGGAACACTAATTGAAAAAAACTTTTAATCAATTAATTCCATCCAATCAGGCAACACCCCTTTAATACCACAAGCAAACATCTAAAGGTAGACAGTCCTTGGCTCTTGTCAAACATGAGCAGAGAGTAGAAAAAAGGTAGAGTTGACAGAGCAGAAAGACCATGTCACTATGAAAGGAAAGAAAGTGAAGAAAACTACACAGGGGTAAGACAAAAAAAAAGCAAACGGGTTTTATTTGCTAAAGCAAGTGCCCAAAAAGATAGGTAAAAAAAAAAAAAAAAAAAAAACATTTTTATGACATTGGCATGACAATTTAAAAGAAGAAAAAAAAATGTAACAGCAAATGAGAAAAAAAACTCCTCAGGCCAGCAGGAGGTTTAACTATTGTATTTCTTCAGGCTGGTAGAAGACTTCTAATCTTTTCCTCTCCCTGGTCCATTCCAAGCTTGGAGCTTCCTGAAATAATTCCTTCTCAGACGGTTGGTCAAGGCAGTGTCCGTGGTATTGGAATCTAACTTCTCTAGGTGTGTCCAGTCTGCAGAGGAAACTATTTAAAAGAAACTTAAATAACATAGACCTTTTCACTTGCAGCAAAGTTGATGCTCTCTAGGCAGTACGTAGAAGTCATGGTCTCCTTACTGACTCTACAGTAAATGTCATCGTGTTCATATATTAACAATGAACAAATTGTTACGTAACAATTAACAATTAATATAACAATTCTGTGTTTTAAAACATAGTTTCACTTAAGAGTGAATCTGTTTCGCTGAATTGAGCAGCCATGCCGCAAACACATATGGTTGTGAAGTGACAATTTTTCACTTTGAAAATACACCAGTCTTTCTGCAATTATAAAATATTTAGATATTTGGCAATATTTTGCAAGATACTGCATAACAACACACAGAAATATATAGCTATTGTTCTGTCGCTCCGTCTGTATATATACAAATTTATGTATATAAATACATCTAGAGATGGGCATGATATTTTTGGTCCGGTGCAAACGTCACTTGATACTTACCAAGGCTAATCTGCGTATATCAAGTTGAATAACCTAAAAAAATACATTTATTCGAATACAAATTAATTAGCAATTCATTTATTTTAATAACAATATATTAACCTGATCCAAGGGTAAGTTTGACGTCATTGCAGTGACTTCATTGTGGTGTTTTGACGTAGATTGGGTCATTTCCAAATGATGGTCAGACATAATTTTATTGATCATGAGGTGAGCTTGATTTTCATCCCTGTTCAAAAGCTTCCTATTAAAAAACTAAATGTCATGTATCACCTGTCATAAAAGATAATTCCACAGAACTGCAATTATTTTCTCATATGTTACTTCTCCAAATGAGCATACACCATGCCAATCTATCATCTATTTTAACAGAATTTGAAGTCAGAGTTTAATTCATCATGCTTTTTGTTTTCCCAGAGCCATTCAATATGGCATTCGTAACCACTTTTTAAAGTGAATGCAAACCCCATTGTCATGTAAAAACTGTCCAAATAGTGATCAAAATCAAAAGCAAAAATCAAATAAGCAGCATGATTGCAGTTGTTATATTTTCTAACCAAGCTGGTATTCTAAAAAAAAAATGTTTTTAATTAATTGGAACATCAACGAAGCGCAAATATCTTAATGGATCTTAAACAGAATTTTGTCTTTAAAAATGTGAATGCAGATCTGAAGGAAAGTGTTTTCTACCTGAATTTAACTATTCACGAAGAAGCCAAAGTTGTCAAAGTGTCTTATCACATATTATCTTTATGACTTCACATTAACAACCAAAACGCTGAATGAGTAAAAACCCAGATGCAGGTTCTCACATTATCATCAGAGATCAGAATCATAACTCCTCCTTTTAGTTGTACAAAATTAAACAGAAAAAGTTTACGTGAAAGCTAAAAACGCACCACCAAGAATTTAGTTTGTTTGAGAGTCTATGTGGGACACGACCTGATCCCAGTGTTTTAGCATATAATAAATAAAAACTTAATTTGACAAAAAACAGTCTTTGAATGCTGCATTTTTTTATGTTTCACATCATAGGAAATGCCAAGGTTTTTTTTTTTTTTTTATTTGTGCAATGTGCCGTCACAACAATTTTTAAAAACGTCAACTTTGTCATCATGTGGTTCTTTTTTAAAGAACTTTTCAGGAAGAAAATTGATTTAGTCCATTTTTAAATAAGGCTGTGACATAATAATATGAGGAAAAAAGTGAGGTGCTGTGAATACTTGTTCCCTGTAGATAGATATGTACAGTATGTGGATGTATTAACATAATTGGTTGTGAGTGTGTGTTTTGTGTGAGTTGTGTGTGCCTCAGTATGAATGGTACAGAAAGTGCCTCATTTTTAGGGCTTACTGATTATCTTAACCTACAGATTACTTTGTACAATAAAGTACACCAGGGTGAAAAGCTTAGCCATCCACAGGATTTCCAGATAAAATGATGCGTGCCTAACATAATCCTGAAGTCATTCTATCTTTTGCCTATGCACTTATGACCCTTGTAGGAAATAAAGCTCCAAATGTAAAGACCAAATACTTTGTAGACAACGGATATTGAACGGAAATACTATACATTTCAATTTCTCCTTTAATAGCCGATCCCAGCTCAAAACAATTTAATCTTACTGGGTCGCAGTGCTAACCACCCTTAACAAAAAAATACATATATAAAGCTGTACCATATTGCACACATATGGCTCCTTTTTTAAAACACAGAATTTCACATATACTGTGAGTGACCATCCAAATATTTTGATAGGAAGTACCATCTACTTTTGCAACACAGTCGGACAATGAATCTTTGCTAGGTAACAAGTGTTTGCAATACCTGTAACTCCACAAGAAGTACACATATCTGATCTGATTGCTAAGATGAACAGTGATAGTGTCATATTGTTGTGTCAACGTACAACATGTGGCGCTGCTTCCATCCACTAACAGAAAGCGGAACGGTTAGCAGTGACATGTCTATTTTCTCAGCTTGTTCATCAGATAGATCTTTTTTTCATTCAGCACAGTACTATGACTAAATGTTGCCCTTTTTATTTTATTATTTTTTTAAATACAATTCAATTTTATTTGTATAGCCCAAAATCACAGAATTTCCGTCTCAATGGGCTTCACAAGAAAAAGAGGAATGTATTAACACAAATACACAGCAAGAAAAATAACTAACAAATGCTAACTAAACAAGACTAGCACATTTTATCAAACTCTACCCTTTGCTACTCTCTAAAATTGACCGCTTGGCCCTGAAAATAATTGGCCAACATATACTTCTCATTTTTGAGGATGACAGTGTCATCTTTCTCCACTTTTGCAGGATTACCTCTGACTCCTGACAACAAATACAGTGATATTTAACCACAAAATAGAACATTTTGATGATGTCAGATATGTACTGTATCTTTCATCAGATTTTGAAATATCTCATTATTACTCATCTGGGGTTATTATTTTTCAGCTGATTTACTGGAAAGATAAAATGAAATGCAAAAATCAATGTTGTACGTTTCTGCTTCTAGAAAATACATGTGTAGGTTGATATGGAGAACTTTGCTCAGCTGTTATTTTTTTGTTCATAGAAACAAACATTTTTATCAATAATTTCAGGATTATTCAAAATGTCTTTTGTAATTTCAACCATTTTTTGTTGTTGTTTTGTTGTTGTTATTTAGTTGTGTCTTTCTGAATTGGACCTTGAGTCTGTAAGAAGGTGATGATGATGAACCAGTGTAACCTGCTTAATTGGCTATTCATATTGAAATTATGAGAAAGAACTCTTTGCAAATTGGATATCTTGCTATATTGTTGAGCATTCTTGAAGCTAAATGATTTGGAAAATCTCTTAACACTTTGTCCAGCTCAAGCCATCTCAAAATCTGATTGTCTGAAGTAAAATTTCTGATACTTGTTGTTCTCAGTGTTGAAAAACAATCACTACAGTGCTGACAGAACAAACTCCTCAAGTCTTTGCGGAATGTCCGATGAGCTTTGCCAACCTGACAAAAAATGCAAAGAATGTGAAAACACATATTTGGGAGCAGGACAGACCTCTGAAAAGTCATGAAAGAAAAGACCAAGATTACAATTAACACCAGCCTGGCACACAAGCAAGCTACGGTTGCATGCAAATCCATAGGATATGAAGAATTCTAACATATGCCAAATAATTATGGGAAATACTGTGATGCATAATAATCTAATGCATAAATATTTATTGATAAAACAAAGAGAGGTAATTCATTTGAAGTTTAAAAAAAACGTCGAAAAAAAGAATCCTCAAATGAAGCCCTGATGCAAACTGATTCAAAATGCTTCTAAGTTTTCTATGAAATGGATCGAAGCTATGGAGTGATAACTTCAAAGAAATAAAAAAGCATGATATGTATTGCTGCATGCCTCAAAGACACAACGTGATTCAGAAATAACTCATTCTATTTTTCTCTCCTATCTAACTTCTGCTGTTCCTTTACATGATGTTACACAGACTGAATTTGTTTAATTAAAATCCATTTGTATCAAACATTTCACAGCTCTTACCAATGGCCTAGAAGTTCTTCTGCAAAGTGGAACATTTGCACTAACTGGTTGGCAACGAAAAACAAAATACAAACTCCTCCACTTCTGTGCTGCTTCTCTCGTTTGGGGAATTTCATTAAGTGTTCACACATTTACTTATCATTAGATCTAAAAGTGGGTAACTCTAATGAGCTGAAGAAAGAAACAGAAAAGTAAATTGTTCTGGTTTCAAACTTGGCAATCACAATAGTGGAATTTGTTCGCTTGTATATTCAGAGGCAAATTAGAGCCAAATGAGTACAAGTGAATGCAAGTAGTATTCATTTGCAAGTAGTAGTAAGTAAATCTTTCTGAAGTATAATTTTAAAAACACACATAAAAACACATATCTTATATATGCAATTGGATACAAGGAATGTGTTTTTGTATATTTAGTTGACACAACTACTTTTTATGCTGTCTCTTCTTTTGCGTTATCTCTTTCCTCTCCTAACTCTGCTCATTCTTAAGTCCAAGGTTGCTGGCAAGCCCTGTGCAGCCATTCGTGACCTATTAGAGCGTTGGATGAATTCTAGAGAATGGCTGGAGCCTCTCATCAGTGGGCATGCCCAGAGCAAGCCCTTTGACAGCTGGCAGCCACCAGACGACAGACAGGCAAGACTGATCACTGCAAACTGATAGGCATAGAGCCAATGACCAGCAGACAGCCCTCTCCATCTCTGTGGCACACACTCAAACACACATGCACAGTCACTGCAGGCACACAAACATACAGCAGAGTAGGCGTGTGAGGTACATCGTATTTAATTAGCAACTATGTGAATTGCAGCCATTAGCTTAGCATCAAATGTCAAATTAAGTTAATGTAAACTGAAACTGTCATAATGAGGTGATGCAGAATATTAGTAGCACTTTCAAAACTCTTTCATTAAGAGCTCTAGTCACTGTCACATAACACAACTGCACAATCTTGTTTTCAACTGGCTGGAACCACAGCCAGAAAAGATCTCACTGCTCCAAGTATATCGGTCTACACCTGGCCTTTAAGGATATCCTCACATGTGTAAATTAGGGGTGTGCGATACCGCAAGTTTTGGTATCGATCCGATACCAAGTAAACACCAGACCAATATCGCCGATACCGATATCGATACCGATATTTAAATTTTTTAAATGACTATTTTTGCATCAAGGGTTTGGGTCATATATATAGTATGACCAAGTACATGTATAAACACAGGTTGGTAGGTAGATCAATACAAGTGACCAGTTACAAACAAATGTTAACTAATGTTAAAGATGATTACGTTGTACTTTCACAATTAAAATTGGAGCGTCTCTGTTAATGAGCGCTGCCTCTAGAAAACAGAAGGGGTCAGGGTTTTCTCCTCCGTTTCTGAAGTTTTTCTTTGGGGTGATTCTTTAATTTATAGTGTTACCTGTATATTTAACAGCCTTTCTTTAAATGGTGCAGGTAGCCTCAAAGTATAGCCACACGGTTACTCTCTTTTTTCCTTCCATCTCTCTCTACTTTTACCGACTTGCGTTTTTTTTTTTTTTGTTTTGTTTCTTGGCCCCGAGTCGCTGAGTCATGTGACAAGTCAAAGCGAAAGATGGGGGGGGCGCCTCGCTTTAGCATACAGGCGCGACACACAGCATTTACGCATATTTTGCAGACAGATAAGTTAGGTTAACTTTAAAAAAAAAAAAAAAGAAAAAAACGGAAGCAAAGTGCGAGGGGTAAAACTTCAACCAAAGTATCGATATTGTAGTTTGAGTATCGATCGATATCGATACTAGCGTTGGTATCGATATTATCAATATTAGGATCGATCCGCCCACCCCTAGTGTAAATCATAATTGTCAACAGTGAGCATTACAAAAAGACTCAGAATCCAGTAGAAACACATATAGTTTTATCTGTGCATCAAATTAAGGTGACCAAAACTTTATCAAACAATTTGTTATGATTGGATTTAAAGTGAAATAATTTGTCCACGAGAACCCCTATGCTGACCTTAAAAATCTTAATTTTATGGATGCATGTTTAGCCCTAGGGTTCAATTAATAAATTTACATGATTGACCAACCTAAATTTTAATATTCAAATGGATGTAGGAAAAAAAACCAACAACAAATATTCTCTCTATGAATTACAACTATCGTAAAAACACACACACACACACACACACAAAAATAAAAAATAAATAAATAAAAAAAGCAAAAAAAAAAAAAATAGCTTATTGAAACACATTTTTTTCCTCTCAGTTATTTCCCCTCCATTTCAATAATATTCAACAAGAAAGAAATACCTATTTAAATATGTGAGAATGAGGCTGAAGAAGTCAGGTAGCTGGCCAGTGGCTTATTAGAGTTTGACTCAAATGCGAGATTTTTCTCATTTCTTTCTCGCTGTGATAAGCTTGTTATCTTTGCCTTTCCGCTCTGCCATTAGCACTCTCTCCTCTGTACTCTGCCTTCTCTGACCAGTGAGATTAGATGCTACTTCAGAGAGCTACATACTGTATGTGGAGTGCATGTATGTGTATTGTGAGTGACTGAGTGAAAAGTACAAGCCCTTTCTGCGTATTCCCCCTTTTTTTTAGTAAAACACCAGTTTGAAAAAGACAAATCGCCCAGTGCCGTGATTTGTAGCACTTGTCAGTTATTCCAAAGAAAAGCATATCAAACTGCCTCAGTGACAATTATAGAGAACATGGACTCAAAGGCTGTGACAAAAGCTGGTACCACAGGTAGCTGCCAGCCACTCACCCAAATCCCCGACTCACTACAGGACTGAGTGGAAAGTATTTAACTCACAATGCAAATGAATTTTTTCTTATTTTTAAAAACTTATTCACATCTCAGATTTAAGAAATATTAATTCCACATTGCCAGCTTCTGCACAGGTTGAGTTACTAACAAGAAACTATAACGGTAGAACAAACAGAAACACAACTTACAGTCACATCAAGAGGATCCTGGTCATCAAACTATCATCACTTGCCCAGATAAGCCACTCACTCTTTTCCAACAGTCACAGTGCAACGATTGATGCGTTTGCTGTTGTGTTTAGATGTCTCAGATGAAAGAACAAAAATTGAATCGGGTTTATGTTGATATACCATTGATAAGCCACTGAGCCAGCAATGCGAGTCGTCAGAGTGGATTTGGTCCACAAACCAGGTGGATGGGCACATAAGAGTGAGTATGGACAGTTTTTTTCTTGGTGAGCTTATTGGATTCCTCACACACTGGTGGCTGCCAATGTGCAGACACACGTCATCATATTTGTACAAACTACTATTTACTGACTGTTTAAGATCCTTGACATTTTTTTACTTATCAGCTTATGTTAGGATTTTGCATCAAATATTTTGAACTATTTGGAAAAACACTTATATGATGTACTGACAACTTGGGCCTTTTTTTCTGTGTCTTGAAAGCTTTTTTTTTTGCAACAATTCACTCCAGCTGACAAAACAAAATAGCATTGAAACAAAATGATTAGATGGAAAAACGTATGATTTTTCAAAATGTGGAGTGCCATTGAATTTAAATGCATTTCTTCATTTGTCAAAATTAACCCAATTATGCATGAAAGGCTAACTTTGTCTCTGTCCACAAAGCGTTAAGTAGGCGTTGAACACTTGAACTCTATGCCCCGCTTCTGTACGTTATTCTGTGAATTATTTGTGAACCCTGTTTGACGCCTTGACGTCAACTAATTTTACTCCTAATAAATTGAACTTTAACAGTCAGATAACTGTGGTGTTTTTCTTCATTAGAACTGTGGCATCATATGAAAGAGGAGTTCAATTATGTTGTCAGGAAATAGTTTTTGAAGAGGGTCACCTCTCATCGACAAGAGCTTATTTACTTTTAATTAATGAAGATTGTAAGAGACTTCTCTTAAGTAACGCATATAAACATTGATATTTTAGATGTCAGTGACTAGCCATTCAGAGATGTAAACTTACCAAGAGTCTATTTGGAAACTTTCTGTGCAGCAAGTGAAGGTAAATCTACTCTCCCGTTCATATTATAGATGTTTCCTTGTTTCAATTATCCAGATTAAAAACTAATTGTGCAGAACTGCTCTAAAACATCTGAAATTGATTCAATTTGAATTAGGTGTGTTGGAGCAGAAAACCACTGGACACATGTAGGACAAGGTTAGCCTCAAAAACCAGACTTATCCATCCCTCACAATGCTGTTCTGGCAATCTATGTGTAGCCTATACTTCTGTTCAAAGGTTCAGGAAACACAAGTAACTAATAAAAATTCTTCATAGTGAAATTGCTCAACTTGTTAACTTTGTTTTGAGGAGTTTCCAAAAAGTGCTAGAAGTCTGAGCAAAACACACACGTTGTCTTGATTGATGATGAATTTGCCTATGACTTCCATCATTTATTTACAGACAAATGTAATTTGTGTACTTTTAGTGGCTATATTTGGCACAAGGTCAGACTGTAAGAGCTTGAAGTGTCTACAGCTGCATAATCACTGACAATTAAGCTGAATTTGCCTAAAATGCAATGTAATTACGCCATATGAGCTATATTTAACATGCAAGTTTAATGCTAGAAATATAAATCCATGGTATGTAAGCTGATTAATTTTTCTCATGAAAGAAAACCGTTTACCTTTGACGCAGAAATCTGGTTTTTCCTGCTTAGTACTATGGATTAAAGCTGGTCAATGTTTTGTCGCCTGATTGGGTACTGAAAAGTTGACAGAATTCTGAAAGAAAGCAACTCCAAATGATGATTCACACACACACACGCATAATATGCATTTATACATGGAGCACAAAAACCTACCCACTGTAAGTATAAACCATTTGCAGTATAACCAATTGACCTTGGAAATGTATTTCTACTAGTGCACGCTGTATGGACTCTAGTTTTATTCATTCAAGGACCACATTATTTCCCTTTTAAACCTTTAAAAATAATGTAACATTTCATATTTGTGCTATCACACTGTTTATGTGTTTCTACAATTAATAAAATAAAAAGGTACATAAATGATTACATCTAAAGAAATAACTTGTATTTGGTGGCCAGTAGCTTGATGTTAATCCATGCCTGCGTTTGCTGCCCACAAGCCCACTCACTCACTGCAGCATATCTGCACATCGGATTGATGTGTGTACCGAATTTGCATTTACTTAGCACGCATACACACAATGTGGATGGCAAGACATACGCGGTTCCATCTTCCCTTGCCAGAATCTAACCGTCAGATGGATGAAAGCTGCCATCAAAGCTGGACCGAGGAGGAGTTGAGACAGTCTGCTTATTCGGGTGAACCCAACACCAGAGTCCAATTCCCTCCGCCATGCTTATTAAATAGCCTATTATGTCATTTCCAATCCCAATTTGTCACAGTTACTTGGCTCAGCATACCCATGTCATCATACAGAGGTGGGGGGAAAAACAGAGAACTTGTCTGTTCTTTGTAATGCATTTATGTAGCAGTCACAATGTCTAATGAACCATTTTTTGCTAGGATTGATGGGGGGAAAAAAGCAAAGAAATCGCAGCAGCAAAACCACCTGCATATGTTAACATATGAGCACAATTAAAACACATAAAATTCAAATGGATTTTTCTAAAATGTGAAAATTCTCCAACATCTTGGGGCCGCACTACTTTGGGGAATATTGTCAAACTCCACTTACTCTAATCATCTCTACACAAGTGTTCCAACACATTTGGCCCCCATGAATTATTTGATCTTTTGCAGATTTAATGAGGTTTGGATTTTGCTGTGCTGCCAGAGATGCCCCATTCCACCAGCATGCCGCTTTGACTCTTGGGTCATACTCTCCTACTCATCCCTGACTGGACTCTAAACTCGGTTTCTATAACCTGTTGTTGTATTGGCAAGTCAATGGTATGCAGTCGGGCATGACTACAGAGAACAGAATCTGCATTGACACAGGGAAATGTCTTGAGAATGGGTGCTGCATTGAATTAGCCTGCTATATTTGCTTACAGGTTATAATGAGAGTTGACATATTGTCAGTGCCTTGCTAAAGCTGCTCTCCTAATTACACTAATTGCTGCTTTTCCACCACCATTCCTTGTTCCCTTTGCTTTTTTTTTCATATTTTGTTCTCTCCCTCCCTCACGCTTCCTCTTTCCCATGCCAATGGTACTGTTTCTCTTTTAAATCACAAATGCTTCCACCCACATAACACAATGAACCCATTCTCACCCCTATATTTTTTCTGCTCTGACCTTCCAGCTAATAAGTTTCTCTAAATTTATTTTTCAGCCCCACACACATGTGCTATTTTTTTTCTGCCTATCGCACTCTTCCCATCTATCTTTGACTTTTTGTCTTTCTCACTCTCGCCACTGGACTTGTCTCGATGCCCATTTATGACACTGTGTCCACTAGTAGCGCACAAGCCCCCATGCCTGGGCTGCCAGCTGCACAATTACTAAATCGCTCATCTCATGGGTGGCTGCAGCTCAGTATCCCCGGCTTTGGCTTGAAGGAGAGGGAGTGAAGGAGAGTGAGAGAGGTGGCATATGAATGAAACAAACAGAAAAAGGAGGACTGGCCAAAAGCCTGAAGTTGTGTGCTTCTCCATGACATGCAAGTATTCCAGCGTACACACATATGCATGGCGGTGTTAGTAATAGACAGGTGATGGCTAAGGTAGTTGACAGCTGTCAGTGCTCATGGGCCTAGTCTAGTGAGGAGCACTGGTGTCTGTCAAAGCGCTGCTCTAACTCTGCCCTTAGCTCCAGGCTGACTATCCATGGGACCCTCTGAGGACAACCAGAGACCACTTGTGCCTTTCAAAGCTGCTTCTAACCAATGCAAATTCAGAACAAAGCCAATTGAACAGGATGACATGATGCCGACTATAGATGAGTGTCCCTTAGAGCAAGCAACACAAGTTTCCTTGTCTTTTTATAGAGAGAGGTTTGATGCATCCTGCAGCAGGAATAAATCCCAGCAATCAAAGTGTAAAGTTTCACACTCAAAGACTATTGCCAGTTAACCTGATATATCAGACTGTGTTTTTCACTTAGTGGAAACAGTCTGACCTTGCAGTATTGGGCTGTGTCAGCTCCACAGAAGACGGGTACTTTTTTGCTTTAGGCAATCGGCGCTTTCGGGATGATACCAGGTGTGCTGTGTGTAAGGTGTCCAGAGAGTCCGAACCATGTCTTTACATTCAATAAAACACTTTTTATTCTGGCTTTTAATTCTCAATCTCAGAAATTGTTCCTAAAACGGACCGTATAGCACGGTTGTCTTTCACATTTAGCTAATAAACTATAAACATGGCCTGGAAGGACGCTTGCATCACGTCACAGAATCATTTCTGTTTGCTGATTGCCCCGATGTTTTCTTATTGCTGCAATCGTAAGCTAAAGCCTGCAATCCCTGACCAGTTGCTAGCATAAAACAAAATTGAGCGGAGACCTTAAATGGCACTAGCTTTGCTAGTAGCCCGTTAGAAGCTTTTGTAGATGGTCTAACCCATTCATTCATCTTCAGAAGAAAAAAAAAAAAACACAAATAAAAGATCTAATTTTGATATTCCTTACATTTGTACTTGATACACATAGAAATGCCTTTCCTCTTAACAGGAGATTAAAAGCATATAAAGTGAACTTCATGCATATTTATCAATCACAACACGTCTCACTCAAAATAAAATTGAGAGCACACCCACCAAAAATGTAAACATGTTTTTAAGGTTTTATGCTTCTTCTCAGTGCTTATCAACTGGTGAGCTTTATTAACTTGAAAAATAATCTTGCACTGAAGAAATCTTTAAGTCCAACTGATAATTTTTCCTTATCCATCAATTTTTGTCTCTTGTGAATGTGCCGATGAGTGAGGGTATGCTGTTTGTTCTTGCTCACTACCACGCTTTGATAATTTGTTCATAATTATTTTACAAGCTCCACCACAGAAATAAACCCAGAAAATGTTCCTAATGGTTGTAAGATTGGGAGTACCAATATTGCTGCAGAATGTATGGGAAGATTTTTCTCTATTCAAGGATTTAGAAATGTGCAATGATTTAAAGTTTAAGACGAGAGATTTCATGCTTTGAATGTTTCCACAGTTTGTCATGAGATCATGCAGACAAGACCATTTGATTTTCAAGGCAGTTGATTGAAAATGAAAAAGCCTTCTTGGCTTTTCTACTAGAATTTCTAGTGAAAGGAGAGAGCAAGAGACCAAGAATTCATTTCAACAAAGTATCACCCTCAAAGTAAATGAGATTGTTGGTGAGTGAATGTGTAGGTTTAAAGCCTGATTATTCCAACACTGCAGTACAATCCACCACATTGCTTTGTTTATGACAATAAATGTTTCCCTCAGCCAGTTTTCTCCTTCAGAATGGTTTATGTTCAACATCTTTCTATGTAATGATGTTTAAAGTTTGTGTGCAACACAACAATAACGGATGTCAATGAGGACTTTTTTTTTACTTACAATTATGATGGCACTTATCTAAACACTTAGTACACAAACTGCAGACACTAAACGTTACCATTCCAAAATGTACCACTAATGTCTGTAAAACAACTGAATCTTCTGATTTCACAATGGATTAATATTAAAATATGTTTAAGAACATTTTCACAAAAAAGAAATAAATAATTGATTTATTATAAGTTTCTCTCTGAAGAGTTTTGCACTGACAACAATATGTGATGGGGAGCCAGTGGAGCTGTTGAGATATGAGTGTGATGTGGTTGACAGAGGGAATGTGTGTCATAATTCGAGCAGCTGGATTCTGAACCATTTGATGTTTATTGACAGTTTTTTTATGTTTCAGAACAGAAGTGAGTTATAGTAATCCACGGTATATGAGGAAAAGGAGGCATCAGATCTAAGAAAGGGAATGGACAGTACAGTTGCTGCAGAGGAGAAGGTAAGCGTTGAAGGTGTTGCAGAAATCAGTTGAGTCAAGTTGTGGTGGAAGGGAATCAGTAGGGTACAGTTAGGTCTCCTCTAAATGGTGAGATATTTAGATCTCCTAGTTTGGTTTTGTGAAAGTGTGGAAATGTACATTAGAAAGGTTAAAAAGTCTGTAAAAATTCTTGTTTGGTTTTTGTGGTCTGTAAAAAGTGGTAATGATAAACGATACAGAGACACAGAGATCTGACATGCAGTCACCTCAAATAGCTGGAAGACAGGAATGGTCACAGTACCTGCTTTCAAATATCCACTGAAAATCAATGCAATACCACCTCCAATGACTGAAGACACAGAAGTAAGTAAAAGTAAGCAAACCCTGACGGAGTAGCATTCTCCTCCTGCCACGTTTCCATCAGGCATAAAAAGTCTAACTTTTTGTCCACCACCTGGATAGGATGGCTCTTGTTGGTGATAGTGCAGGTATTCAGTAACCAAGGTTCACTTTTAATTAGCTACCAGTGGTGGTGCTCACCATTCTTGAGGTTTTGTGCAAACACAACGGCTGATGTTTTTCTTAGGGTGGCAGGGAGACAATCAAAATGACGGGATATTGGAAGTTCCAATGTGTGCCCCATTCAATGGGTCTGCGACAGGGATTATAGAGAATGTCCAGGTATTGAAGAGATGGTGCATTCTATGGAGGTTTATGGAGATTTGACTCAGGGGTAGGATGGTGGAACAGGGCTTTCACTGGGTGGTAGACAGCTAACAGAATCAACCAGAGGACTACCGACCAAACACAGTGAAACCACATTGCTGTTTAAACAGATAATCAATTTAAGAAGGGTGAAAATAATTTCAGACCAGTGAGTTGCTTGTTTAACAGAGGAAACCCTTCATGTGACAGAGCCAATGGCCCTATCTGTTTGGAGGTAAGCTGTCCAGGCTGGGCTAAGGCTGGTGAGATGTGCTTATAAAATAATTAGAACCCTACGGATAAAAAAAAGTACTGTTGCATTTTTGTGAGAAAAGACACCATTGACCTTTTGGTGACCGTAGAACACGATCATGTGGCCTTTGTTTCCACTTGGTGTATATTATTACTGTGGGTGGAATGTGCTCACTAGGTGGCCTTCCATTCTGGCTGTGTATGCTCTGTGGTGCATTAAGCCATGCAATTCCCATTAGGGCAAGTTGTAGTCAGAGAGGATCAAACTTGACTCTGTTTTTTCTCACCCTTTGTAACTCATACGGTTGATTGTTTGGATGTGAGTTTGTTTGTAAAATTACATGTGAAGACCTCCTCCAATGCTTTTATTTCACACATGCTTGTTGCCACCAACTGTTGGTGTGATAAGATACCAATAGAAAAATCTAAAAGGTATGTATTTTTCATGATTTACTATCCATATTGTGCAAACATAATGGATGAAAATATTTCTACCAGTTTAGCAACTTCACTACATCCTCACACAAAACAGTTGTAAAATTCCCTCATCATGTACTCAGAAAAGTGCAATCCCAAGCAAGATGATGTGAGATGCCATCTCTGTTGTTGTGTTTGGACGCACAATAGGACGTGACATCCCTGCTTTCACATTAGGCGGGAGGAACATGTTATTTGCAGAAAGGTCAAGCCTCCAAGCAAGAGGACAGGTTGTATAACTGCCGTAATTATTATGTAGCGGCTCGGGAATTAGAGATAACTTCATGTCAAATGTCAATGGCCAGGACAGCGGCTGTTTGAATCCTCATCTATTGGTTTTCAAAGGTCGACATTTGGTAAGTTTCATGCAATAAGAGATTTACTCAACGAGATTACCTTGCTCATTTACTCACATTACATCCTCACCAGTGTTGTTTTTTTCTTAACTAGTTCAATTATTCTATTTCTAACATCTTTAAAATTTCCAATACTATATTGGTTCTGGTGCATTGCTTTAGGTTGAAGTTTCATGCCTTTACATACCTTTTGGACCAGGCTAAACTAAATATCCCACGGTATTTGTGTATTTAGAGTAAAGTAGCATGCAATGAGACCAGGCTTTCTTGCTGAGGCTACTGGCCCCATAACCAAACTCTGAAGAAGTACGATAGGTACATTTATAAATTCTTTGAAACAAGTTTGAAAGAAAATTTACTCATAGGTTTTACAAGTTTTTTATCAGTTTTTATGTTTAGTTTTTTTTTCCTGATAAAAACCATATAACATTAAGTTTTAGATTCTACTGCAAAACTTTTTGAAAAAAAAAATGCAATTACCAGATCCGATGTGAAAAGTAAAATCTTTTGGCTAATGCTAGAAAAAAAAACAAAAAAAACCAACGTGTTTTAAAAAGTCCAGGGATTATAATTTCACCATTGTAAATGGGCATGCTGGCCATTATCCTGCAGTTTGGTGTTCTTTAAATGAGAGGATTTGATGCAGTTGGGCGAATCTTGAGCAGATGAAGCCCAGGCTTTTTTAGAGAGATGGAAGCAATGAATATAGAGCGTGCAGAAATCAGCCGACGGCAACTGATTTCACATAATAGCCACTTCACAGGACACACCTCCTCATCATCTCAGTGAGCGCCTTTTCCAAAATCAATAGTTGGCTGAACATTCACTTCTTCAAAGTTACACAGCTAGGCAGACACAGTCGCTCTTTGTCTCTGCAAGATTTAAAGATACACAGACAATCAAAGACTAAAGTCATCCAAAAGAAACACTTTTAAAATCTTACCAGAAGTTTGGTAGAAGCTTTTTTTGAAGACATGGGGATATTTTGAGCTAGCACCAAACTCTTCAAGAATTCCAAAGGAAATAGGAAGTAACATACAGCATACGGACATATACAAACCTCACAAGTTTTGCTTTTAGCCGATAAACAGAGCAAATGTTGTTCACTAAATTCTCAGATCATATCCAAAAGTGAACTCTGCTGTTGAAGACCATTACAAAGCCCATTTGTGTCCTTCGCAGCAAGCACAATCGCAGTTAGCAGAAACAGAGTTGACACTTTACAAGGCAAGAAGCCAAATAAAACAAATTGCTTCAGCTTTAGATACAAAAGAACTTGCTCTTTGTGCCCAAGAGCAAAACAAATGTGATGGCATTACGCCAATTTTTAGACTTATTTTTCCCCATTCACACAAAAAAATAAGTGCACAGTTCAAATTTTGAGCACACATTCATTTTGAGTACATATCTGTGCTTTGCACATGCACTTTGTGTTTGGGTTTAAACTGTTGGAGGTGTAACCAAACAGAAGGTAGAGGAACATCTAGCAATCACTGACATCAAAGAGGATTGAAACCAAATTGAGGAAAATGAGTGACGTGTAAAATGTATTCACTGTATTTTTTGTGTGTGTACAGAAAATTGAGCACTTTTGCAAGTTATAATTATTTAGATTCATTCATCTGTCTTATATTTTGATTTTGCACACTTGCAGGTAAACCAAATTCTGCCATAAACTAAAGTTTTTTTCTGCTATCAAGCATGCTGTATGACATACAGTGTACACTCTGGACAGGTCTCTCCCAACCCATGGGTAATTTTGATATTTATGCTTTAGGTAAATGAATAATACTAGTATTTACATAATCCTGTGGGTTAACAAATTTTCTTTTCACAGTTTAGCTGTTCTTGTGCAAACTAGGCCAGAAACTGTTTGGATGCTCTTTTCATTTTTTTCTCCATTCATCTTTTTAAAGTATGATGACAGAATAGGTTTTGTTGAAGATGTTTTTTCTTTATACAAATTTAATGTGATGGTTCTCAGGGTATTTTACTTTCCAGGGATTATTACACTCGGTTAATGTTGGAAATCTCTGATACAACTTCCCTCATCTGTCATTTATATTTTGACAAATGTTAAAGCTCGCTTGTTGAAAAAACTTTTGTTTCACTGTGAAGGTTTAGACATAAGAAGAAGCCAAAAAGCATCATCCAAAATTGTAAAGGTGAAATAGGAGTTATGTGTTTTAAACAAACCAAGTAATTTTCAGCTGGTGTTACTTTAAAATAAGTTGTTCCATTTGCAGGATTCCAATTCAATCAAACTAATATAATTTTTGTTTTTTTTTCTGAGTCACTTTGTTGAATGCACAAATTCTTTTCTCTCAGACCACATGAATGACAACCTCGTTAGTCTATACCCATTAAGATTTTGGCAAATCAATCCATTCATTGTATTCTTAAGATGATGAAAACAGTGTTTGCATTCAAGTAGATGGATGTTATCTGGTTTCAATTTATGCAAAAGCAAAGTAGTTATGTTTATTGGCAAAATAATATTAATCAAGACATACAGGACTCGCCCTGAGTTGGGTGTCACATTCCTTCTGAAATATGCAAAAGGAAATTCAAATGTGAAGATTTTTTTTTCTAGTAGTGATATGCAATGCACATGAATGCACTGATGAGGAGGTAATAAAACCAACTTTTCAGTGTCAAAGTTCACATTCGGAGAGCTTCAGCAGGAATAAGTAAAGTTCACCAGGAAAATGACAGCAGCCCACATGTGTCGCAATTTCCCAGAATCCACTGAGGTAAATCACACCTTTGAAGTCAGCTAACTTACTTCCTGCTGAGGTTGCCGCACGACCATCAGCACGACATAGGGAGAGTGAGCTCTCAGTATTATGATCGCCATCATTAGGATAGGATTGAAGTTATTATTACCATCATAAAAAGAATAATATCCATCAGAAGTAAATCAGAATCACGGCGTGAGGCCAGAAGTGGACCGACAGGAGCATAGTGTTAGCAAAAATGGGGAGATAGATTCAACGACTCATGTCATTATCTCTCAGTGGCAAATAGAAAATTTTATTTCAATTTGTTTTTTTTGTTTGTTTGTTTGTTTGTTTGTTTGCATAAATGGAGAGGAGAAAAAAAAAAAGCACAATATCTTGTGCAGAAATTTTAATCAATTTATAATCAAAGGGTCAAACCTTGCATTCAATACAGAATAAGTAAAACTTCCTTGCCATCAAGAAAATAACACCTAATTACTTCTCTTTTTTAAAAATAATAACTTCTCATAGAACATATTGGCATATTTTGGACTAAAAATTGTGTCTTATATCAACACTGATATTTTTCAGGTCTTTTTTTGGAAAAAAAAATTACATCACAGTTTCATTGAACTCCTAAAGTCCAATTTAATAAATCTAAAAACACAAGCAAAAATGGTCATGAAGCCTTTAATTTGCCTATAAGGCATGCAGCTACTAACGATGGCTATTTTTTAACTACACATACAAATCTCAATTTGACACGTATCGTGTTATTTTTTTTTTCCTCTGAAGCATTTTACATTTTAGAGAAAATGAGTGAGAGAAATCCAAATAAAATCTCAAGTTTTAAACAACTTTAATTTCCAAAGATACCAAAAAGTGAGTACGCATCTAACATTACGCATTGAGTAGTTTACTGACCAATGTTGAGTATTGCCAACTGTTGAGGGTCTGAATTTTTTTTTTTTAAACAAATTCTTAACTAATTTTAGAAGGAGACTTAACAAGAAAGTGTTTAAGTATTTTTATGAATTGTCAACATTCACTTGCAGTATTGCGGACAAAAGTTTTTGATGATAGTAAATACATGATGTGAAAAGGCGAGTGATAATTTTCTGAGTCTGTCGGCTCTACGCAATAAATAAATGATACTTTGACGGATGAAGAAAAAAGTTAAAAGCGTACAATTTTTAGAAACACCGTGAAGAAAAATTGTGCAGAAAGAGTGTGATCTTATGACTACAAACTCTTGAAGAGACTGTAGGGTAAAACTATAGGCTCTGCCACACTTACACATCAAGGAGAGGACAATTATAGAGTGCATTTGTGTCAGCTTTCAAACTCCACTTCCTTTCATTTTTCTTAATTACCAGGCAAATATTCTTCCCTCTTCTGCTTCATTAGCTACTTTGTTGAGCGTTGAGTGATGTCAAAGAGATGATGGAGGGACAGAGCAGTGAAGCAAGAGAGGGGAAATGATATCACCAAGAGCCCTTGTCTTCAGTCTGAGATTAGGTCCCTTGAGAAGATCTTGCGAGTCCTGCCAGCCTCTATAACTCAACCAACAACTCTGACAACAAAATGACTACTGATTACAGTTTTGATGGGTAACACACTCCTGCATGGCAAAGTTAAAAGGATGCTTGGGCATTATGAATTTTAGCGGGTTATCTCTGCTCACCAGGCGCCACTTCTATTGTGGGATAAAAAATGTCTTTATGTTGGTACTTATCTTTTGTTTCAGATGAGGAATGCAAACATCTCAAACAAAGCTAAACACAGGAAAAACTCTGATAGTGTAGACATTTAAAGGAAGCTAAGATTCAACATTTAAAATCTCTTTTGTGCCTCCAAGGAAACAAAAGTATAGCTGTTTGTGGTCAGCAATTTATCATCATCATGCCTCTCCAAAACATGCAACAGCTTAATTCTGTCACAGTAAAGTTTGTGACAAAAGTCTTAAGCTGAATGCTCCTGAAATTATTTTAAGTCCTTCTTATTCATTTTTTTCTTAAATCTTTTAGACTTTTCCGCTCTGTTCTTTCTCTTTCTTTCTCTGTTTCTATCTCCCTCCCTGTTGCCTCACCAAACTGTGCGGCAAAACTGTTATTCCCAAGTCATTATCTTATTTGTGCGTCTCCACTCAGCTGTAAATCCTCTAGGTATTCCTCTGTATTCTCTATTAACTCTGCTGCAGTCAAGCTTCAGCTGCCAATCACAAAACATTGCTGAGGGAGAAAAAAGAAGCCTGCACAAAGAATAGGAAAGAAAAATACAAGGCCATAAAAAGGAAAAAAAAGTTGGTCAAGAAATACAAAAAAATACTGTGACACAGAGAATAATAATCATCACAGTGTTAAAAAAATGAGAAAATGAAAACAAGATCTTTTGAACTATGATATTAAAAGAATATTTTTTGGGCTAATGATGGTTTCAGGGCCAAACAAAAGTCCAAAAGAGAGGTCAGAGGTAAAACAAACTTGTTTTCTCAATGGGACACAAAGATAACTATTTTTCTTACATTTGTGGAAAGATGAGAGCCAAAATACTATGAATGCTAAGCAAATTTTGTACTAATTGGAGTCAAGGTAAATACAGACATTTGAGAGCCAAGAAAATGATAAAAGCTTTCATTCTGCGACCATGCAGAGATGGACTACAGAGATTTTTATTCACTTCAGGCCAAGCATAAGATCGTGTGAGTGTGCTTGTACCAAGACACCAATTTAAAAATAATTTGCTTAACCATGATTCTTGCTTAGAATCTATGATTCTACCGAGTGTAATGGACACCCCCTCTGAGAAAAAAAAAGAGCAACAAGATAACACAGTTTATTTGAGCTTCAGATCTGTGTGTCGTCAAATAAATCGCATTAAATGCACTAGATTAAAATGTGTTTCATCTATATATAAAAAACCATCATGGGTACAGGTCCTCATCTGCAATAGAATTGACTAATATATAGTATATCATGTGAAATGTGAGACAAAGGCAAAGAGTCACTTGCAAACAAATCCTCTAAGTCACTGCATTGAAACCCAAACCATACATAAGAGACCCCATGGAATTCAACAGCAGGTTCCATTGTACTTTATGAATGCAGTTTTCATTTTATGCATTTGGTCTTTTACACAATGCAATACCAATTGTGACAGCATGTTTGTTTCTAAGAATGATATTTCAATTGTAGTGATTCTCCAGTGGCAAACCCTGAACACCATCAAAGGCTTCTCTGCTGGCATAAAAAATATTCGAATCACATCTAAATGATTTGTTTGTTTTCATTCATGGCTTTTCACAATAACTGCACACCTTCCAAATGTCTATTTTCATATCACAGCATTTAACCAACCACCTTTCAGCCATTGGCCTTTCAGTGTAGAGTTTGCATGTTCTCCCTGTGAATGCATGGGTTTTTTCCAAACCTCCAAAAACATGCATGTTGGGTTAATCGACCACTATAAAATTGCCCCTAGGAATGAGTTTGTTGATGGTAGTTAGTGTGTTACCCCGCAGCAGACTTGCGACCTCTTCAGGGTGTACCCTACCTCTTGCCTTGAATCAACCGGAATAGATTCTGGCATCCCCTGCGACCCTCTTAGTGATAAGCGGTTCAGAAGACGAAACAAAACCTTTCAGCCAGGTTTTCTGAACAAAAAGGCCTTCAGATTCCATCTGCTTGGCGGATTTTTTTACAAGGTCATTTTTATGAAGGACTTTTAAAAGAAGATGACAAAAGTAAAGAAATCCAAGTAGATGGGATAAGAATGGTTAAACACTTCTGCATAGGTGTAGACAACTTACACTATATATGACCGGGCTGGACTTTTGCAATTGGCGAGGAAAGAGAAATAATCATTTTTTGCCTTAACTGAACTACTGTGACAAATCAATTTACCTCTGGGGGAATTTAAGCCTTGTCTTTTCTTATCTTAAAGCCATGTGTGTTCAGGCATCTACAAACTTGTATAATTAATGAATGTTTAAGTTATAACAAGAGAGCTGACTTTCTTTCATTACATCGGGGGTATTTCAAGATAAGACACCAACCTTACTGCATGACTGATATACAGTAGGTAATGTATTATTTTCTATGTCTCTAACTGGGTATACAGTAAATAATTAGTATTCAACAGTTAGATTTTTATTTACAGATTGATGGAGGTAGATGCTTACTTAAGATGCAAGATAATGGATTGAGTATAGAATTAATAGTCCATTGGTAATATGTCACCTCTGTGGTATTATCTCACACTAGCACATGTAATCTTTTCTTTCTTTTTTCTCTCTCTAAAGGTCATACTCTCCATACGATCGCTTGTGTCTTGAGACACCAGTAACAAGATAAGATACATGTTGAGACATGTGGACTTTGCACAAAGTTTCTTTACATTTGTTTAGGTCAAATGAGAAGATCTGCCATCCACCACTGTATTAGCCGATGCATGGGGCCATGGTGATGCCACCATCTTTTCTTTCTTTCCTTTCATGTGCTAATGGCGACTACATAAAATCTCCTACTAGCATATGAGGCAATGAACAAAGAGTGCATTTTCAAATTGTTTTATTTCCCCTTGATCTTGCTGTTGCTGTTTTTAGGTTTTGTGCAACGTATTGTGCAGGAGAACAACCAAAGCGGACAATTGAAGCTCCAACAATTCCCAAGTTCACAAAATACAAGAAATTTGGCCAACTGAAAATAACTTTTTTGAATTAAGTATTGGTAAAAAATAGAAACATCTTCAGGGACATGCATTCAAATAAAAGAAACAGGAAGGTTAAAAACATCATCAAGCTCTAACGACCGTAAAGATGATGAACTTGCAAAATCAGCTAGACAACATTTCTGCTGGCTCCTCAGAAGTGTTCTAGAAGCCAGACTCTGCTTCTTCTGCTTTCACTGCCAACAGGATTACTAAATTTAAGCAACCGATTAGCACTGCTGAGAGCAGAGGATTTTAGGAACTAATGACCTACATAGACACGTTCTATAGAAGCTTTCCTATTCTGAAAATCTTCAACTTTAAAGTTAAGTATTTACTCCTCAAATATGTGTTTTTCCTTCCTATGTTTGATGCTGGACTAACAGCAAGAGACACCCATACCTTATTCATCCAATATGTTATACCATCTAATGCAATTCAGCAATTCAAACCTGCAGAACTGTTTCTCCTCTATAATGGTGTTTGTGGGACATAACCCCATCACTTTTTTACTGCATTTGCATTCTGCACGTAAACTAGTTTTTGCCCGAAGTTCTGTCTGAGGCAGGGAAAAGAAATGAGCAATGCTCATATAACTTCCTTAACAACTCAGACAGAATATATATTTTCTTGTTATGTCGGGTTAATTTTCAGGGTGGTTTAACATTTGAACGCAACCGGTATGGAAGCGCGGAACGAGCGTAAACAACGGAAAAGATAAATTATAACTTTTTTCTGTAAATACAACCACAGAGTGTCTTGTGGACACTGATTTGTTTTGAAATGAAGACTTTTTTGTTTGTATTCAGAGCTCCTTCTATAAGGGAATACTTAGTGCACACTATTGTGTTTGTTGTTTTTTTATATAAATGTTTTTTTTAACATAATAGATGGCTGTGCATATTTTTGTTTTCCTTGAAGTGTGCATGAGAAAGTTGATAACCGGGGACATAATGCAGTAGCTATGGATTGTCACATAAGTAGAGACGATGATGAAAGCAAGAACAAACAGCAATAGCCTTAGAAATGAGCTAAAATAAACCCCCAAAAGTAGACCTATGATAACTGACAAAACAAAGCTTCTTGTGGCAGATGCAGCCACAGAGCAATTTTGAATGTACAAGTTCCCAAATAATGATAGTCGAGTGTTTGAAAAAGCTTTTGTGGCACGTGCCTTTGTAGAAGTTTATGAGTGCAGTGAAGCAGCAGTGGCTGTTTGTCTAAGAGATTCTCTGCTTTAGCATACAGGGTAGGCCCCATCAAAAGCAGCTGCAGGGATCTGTGGAGTTTTTACTTCCAAACCATAAGATACTGACATTTTATATATCCTGCATAAAAATATAAGCTCTTTCCTCACCCTCCATGGGTGGTCTAACCCACTTTTCAATCTCGGGTCTTCTACCGAAAGGTAGGAAGTTTGAGGTTTCTGCAGTATCCTTGCGCTTTCTATGGCTGAACTCTTCTGGAATTAAATTTCTGATGTCTTTCCAAGGATCTACAAGGGCCATTGCTCCACTATGGGGTTACTGCCCTGTCACTTTTCTCTTAGCTACTGAGGAAACTCAAGCTACTGAAGCATGGCTCAGTGAGTAGGGCGACTGCCCTGTTACTGGAGGGTTGCCGGTTCAATCCCCCACCAGAAGTTCATGCTGAGGTGTCCTTGAGCAAGACGCCGAACCCCCATTTGCTCCTGATGGTGGTTTGCACCTGGAATGGCAGCATCCCATTAGGTATGAATGTGTGCGCTATACTGTAAAGCGCTTTGGATGCCAACACAGGTGGAAACGCGCTATGTAAGTAGAGTACATTTGCTGATATTTTTCCAGCTCTGATTGCACTATTTTCCTAATCACACCATTATTTGATATCAGCACTTACACCACTACAGATTTCCTCTGAATTTTATCCACCACCTCTTCAGTGTTTGGTTGATTTATTATCACTGGTCAGTCTGAAACCAGAAGTCACGCAGTATCTTGACTTCGTCAGTCTATCTGACCTTTGAGGGTTTTTCTCAATTTGATTTTGAGCTTTCCAATCCCTCCTCTTTTTCTGTATTTTATTTCGGTTTTATCATTATGCCCTCCAATGTATTCTTTCTCCAGCCACCATCACCATATATTATTGAAAAACTTTGTTTATTGGTTTAGCAGCCAGAAAACCACATGTGTGATTTTTAAGTGGTTTACACATGTACAACTGATTAAAAATAAACAACATAGCATGCAGCGATCATTCCAAATGACTGCGGGTGTAAGAATTATTTTGCCTGGGAAATATTTGAAATATCTGAAATACATGAAAAACCTTCTAAAACTTTAAATGTCCTTTCAATTATGTTTCTAAAGACCTTCAAAAAGAGACTGATTCACAGTAAAGTGTTGAAAAGAATGCTGAAGCTTTCTTAGAAAATTCTTCTACAATATATTCTGAGAACCACAATAAATCTCTCACACTCTGTTTGTACTTTATAAGTCGTCCCAGGTTGAGTGTTGTTAAAAAAAAAAAAAAAAAAAAAACTGTTCCATTTGTATACTAATTGTTTGAGCTAGGAAATAAATAAAATTTTTGGCAGAATCAACATGGAAAATGATTTTTTGTGATGTTGTAATTAAATTGAATTCATTAGACCGACACGAACATTGACATGAATCAATGAATGTGTATCGGTGGAATGATCAACTAGGGCACATGTGAAAACTAGAAAAATTACAATTACACATGCAAGTCATTTGGTAACTAAATGTATATTTTCTGTATTTTACAAATACACAACTTTTATGTATTGTTAAAATCCATCAACCACTGTTACAACTGTTTGATTTGATTTCAACATTCCTGTGGTTAAACGTTCCACCTACTATAAACTCAAATGCACTCGATTTAACTCTTTGGCATTTTTTCAAATACTTAAAAAATACAAAGTAAGTACATTTTCTATCAACAAGTTGGCTTTCTCACCGAAGAGCTCCAGAATATTTTTATTGAGTCCTTCATCCACATGAGTTCAACTACAGACAAAACTAACTAGATTCCTTGTGTTTTATATTTCATCAACTCAAGGTTTACATGTCGAAAAATTCCAGTAAAACCTTTGACAATGATGGTCAGTAAGGCATTTAAATTTCCCAACAAGATCAATCAAAGTGTTTCTTCAAGAAACAGTAAATCATATATCATTGGTTGCCTGTGGTGAAATATCAATATTGACAGTGCTGATGTTGAAAGTCTGACACTTTCAGACAACCGAACATTTTTCAGAGCAAACTGATTAAAACTCAGATTGCAAACATGTTTCAATTGATTTTCCACCACTGTAAAAAAATGTATTTGCCATGTTCCCTCTTATTCCACATCTGGTCAACCCTTATAACTTTGCCCTGTCCTTACCATTCAACTGCTGAGCATAGTTGATTCAAAATCTATAGAAATTCCCTGGTCTTAAGTGATAAGTTAGTATAATAGGGCATAGGAGATATCAAGGAATTTATCTCCCATGTGAGAAATACGTATGTGACAGAATTTTATCTTTTAAAAAAATTTATTAGCCAAAATCAGATATCGTCCAAACATGAAAAAGTGGAAGGTTTGACTACATAAAGCTTTGCACTCCATATCCCAAACAAAATTTGTCTAAACCCAAGGGCAATGAAACTCAATTCAATAAATTATTTGACAACTTTGTCTAATATCAGATCATTTTCTCTTCACAGAAAGGATGTACAAATGTAACCACTTAAAATGTATCCAATTCCAAACCTTTTCAAAGAACAGCCATACAATATGTCGCAGGGTATTCATCGAGGAGGTAAATGATCATGAATAAAAAATGTGCGCATGGTTTTGAATTGTAGCCAAAAATAAATTAGGTTCGTTTTTTTTTTTCTTCTTAACCGTGAATTTCTCCTTCCCCTCTAATTAAAAAAAAAAAAAAGTGAAGGTTTATGAATGAACTGCATAAAAAAATATCTAGTCTTGTCTTGGATTTAGCCAAATTTTGTATTATTTGCCTGTGACCAGTGTGAATTTGGCGTAATTTTTTAAAGCATTTTCAGTGCTCATTCTATTGTTCATATTCAAGTTGACTCTATTGTTTTATAGAAAGGCCATTGATTAAACCCAAATCTTAAGTTTTGTTTACTAATGTTAATTATTCTCAAATTGCAGCGACTTTCTACACAAAAATCAAATGGCAGAAATTGTTTCATTCTGTTCCGTTGTCTTCCGCTTATTCAGGGCAGGGTTCTCTTGCCCTGAAGAAGCAACGATTCTACTCCAAGCTCTTCCCAGATTGCAGATCACCTCATTCTATCTCTGAGTAAGAACCCAGCCACTCTCTGGCGAAAGCTCATTTCAACCGCTTGTATCCATGATGCTGTTCATTTGGTTGTAAATTGACTGGTAAATCGAGATTTTTGCTTTTCAGCTTAGTTCATTTTTCACCATGGCGGACCGATGCAGCATCCTGATTATTGCATCACACTGTGTTGCTCCTTTTTTTCACAGAGACCATCATAAAAACAGCAACCAAGAAATCTGCTGTTTTGGTTTATTTATTTAGCCATACCAGCCTGCCAATGACTGATCCCGTCAGACCTTAGAAGCTAAGCATGTTGGGCCTGTGCAGTACTTGAAGGGGAGACCGCCAGAACCCTAGGTGCCACAGTGAGGCAACCGTTCAGATTAAATTGCCGCTGTGTCCCTGGGCAAGAAACTTCACCCACGATGCCTAGTCTGAATGGTGTGTGAGTGATTGGTTGGTGATGGTCAGAGGTGCCAATGGCGCAAAAATGGCAGCCTCACTTCCATCAGTCTGCCCCAGGGCAGCTGTGGTTACATCAGTAGCTTACCATTATCTGGAATGGAGTGAATGAATAATGCATTTGTGTAAAGCATCATTGAGTGTCCTGAAAAGCGCTATTTAAGTATAACAAATTATTATTATTTAACAAATTTAAATAATTCTGGTTTAGCCTGAATTAGTCAATTTATTGAATTTACAATTAATTCCGATATTTGTTAAGGATAGTTTTCACGAGGTCCGCTGAAATTTATTTTATTACTTCCATAGTTGCTTTTTTTGCGGCCTAAATTTTTAATGTTTAGAAGACATTGACTAGTCGGCTATACAGAAGTAGAACTTTTACACATATACACACACACTCACAGATGTGAAGGTTTTCCTTTCACTGTCTAGTGACATAGTGAGTCGAGTCTGCATCGCTCTCACCGAGTAAGGAGCCGCTACTTGTTTGTTCTCTCTGCCTATCTCAGATTGGTAAACATAACGTGTGTCTGTGTTCTGCATGGGAATCAACCGGGGAGCCTGCACAACCCTGTCTGCTTGAATTAATCCTTAGCAGGTCAAGGTCAGACTTATTACAACAATGCCGGTCCGGTAATAAGCATGTCTGAAGATTTTACGTGCCCTAATTTAATTCCTAAAGTGTAATGTGAAGCAGTGGAGGGACCGGAATATAGTATGGAGTGATGATGAGATTCAAAGAGGGAAAGAGTTGGAGGGAAATACAAAAGAAATTTAAGAAGTAGAATTGACAAAAATCCTGCTGATGAATCTCTTAGTTAACATATTTAGCTTAATTCTTCGCACTTCTCACTGCCCCAACTATTCACATCACCCAATCAAAATTTCCAAGATCACATGTGAGACAAAGATAAAATAGTGGAGGGAAACAAGGGGAAAAAAAACTTTTTTGAAAACAGAATATTTCAGCAGAGCACATTGCTGATATAACACAAGAAGACACGACTTTGCATTTGCTGTTATTCTTAAGGGATTCCAGCTCTCCCTTGTTTTAGGTAGTTCACATGAATGGTAATGACCTCATATATCCTGCTAGGCTAGGGTTGTTAGTGTTGACTGCTGCTGGAAATTGAAAATCTGTAGTCAAGTTGCGGTATTGTGTTATTTGTCTGTTTGTTTGTTTTAGACAGAGAGGTGTTGCTGTGACAACACTTGTATAGCGAAGAAAACTGGTTATGAGTAAAAAGGAAATTAGTTTTTATTTATTTGGACAGAAAATAATCTAATAATCTTTTTAAAAAGTCAAAATAACTAAATTATCACATCTTTGTCGTTTTTTTCTACATATTTTAAAAATGGCATCTAACTTGTCTGTAAAATCATGTGCTATGATTTAAATAGAGTGGTTTATTAATTCAGAAGAGCCATATTGGAGCGCTGGTGGTGTTCAAATGTTCGTTTGCAGTTTAATTTTTTTTTTTTTTTTTTAATGAGAATGACAATTTTGGTAAACCTCTTAGTTTGGCATAATTTGACTACATATTAATAGAACTAAAACATGTTAGTGCTTGTCTCACATTAACAGAAAAACAAATGCAATGTTCTTCATAAATTAGCATTAATCAGCAAGAAAGCTAATTGATGTCCATGGTTAAACTGATTACACACCAAAAAAATAGACTTGTTGATGTTCCTCTTTGCTGGAAGCGCAGAGTTTTAATTATTATTTATTTATTGTGCGAATTTTCAGTAAAACATTTAAAGGGTCTGTCTTGGTATATTTTACGTACATTTTGTTAAAAGTGTGTGCTACGTTTTAATGAATTTAACATTGCCGTCATTTTTTTTTTGATAACATACTGTATTTGTTGTGGTCCTTCAATATGAAAGAAACTTTTTAAGTGTAATCTCTCATGAAGATAGAATGATTTGGGAAGGATGGCTCCTTGGGTAGGGCAACCAGCCTGTAACCGGAGGGTCACTTGTTTGATCCCCGCTCAGAGTTCATGCTGATGTGTCCGTATGCAAGACATCGAACCCCCAATTGCTCCTGATAGTAGTTTGCACCTTGCATGGCAGCTTCCACCATCAAGTATAAATGTGTGAGTATACGGGTGAATGTGGGGTACAATGTAAATTGCTTTAAGTACCAACATAAGTAGAGTTCATTTACCTTTTGAATGGGATGATTAGTTCTGATAATGCTAACATAAATCCATGGTCAGGTAAAGCAAGAGGGAAGTGCTTACCAACCCCCATATTTGTGGTTAAGACTCTACATCTGGTCCAAGTCCATACAAACCAAACTTGAAATATTTAGAGCTATATTTTGTTTACTTTAATGATTCATAGATTTAATTGAAGTAAAAGTTTTAGGGAAGAGAGAATCTTACGTATCTATTAACTGCATGTGTTTTTCTCAATAAGTTTGAACAATAAGAAGTATCAATTCCAGGCTATTTGACAAAAATATTTCCATAGTTAAATATACTTACTAAAGTAATCAATTAGTTTTTACATGCCATACTATGTGTGTTTTTAAATGATGCCCGAATTTTGAAAATATATATAAATAAATTATAACCTAGGTCACATTTTTGCTTTTTTTTTTAGCCAGACAATTTTGTTGTGACCGTACATGATTTTCTTTGCAGACAACTACCTGTTTTCTGCATTTAATTCAATTATATTTGTATAGCCTAAAATCACAAAAAGAATGGTGTCAATAGGTTTCACGTTGATATTGAAAAAAAAAAAAGATAAGAAAAAGATGCACATACACAAATGCACTGTAAAGAGCTAACTAACAAAAGCTAGCTGAACAATTTCAGCAAAATTCAGCAATTCCTGCCCTGAGACCCTCCTTTACAGTGAGGTAAAATTCCCAAATAAAAAAAAAAAAAACTCGGCAGTGGGGGAAAAAAAAAGAAACGTCATGGAGAACTACACGACAGAGAGATCCCGGTATGAGAATCCAATGTGTCTAACAATATTAATTCACAGTGGTAATTACACATTATTCTACCAAAAACTGTAACAATACAATTTATTACCAGCCAAGTAAAAGATGGTTGGTGATTTTCTTATAAAAAATATACAACTTATTGAGAAACTAAACAGCAGAGACAATAGAGACCAACCATCAATAGATCCATAGTAGTAATAATGTGTCTAACCACAGAGTGAATTGCTCCCCAGGGGTTCAGCCAACCATTTTATTTTAAAGCCAAAGATGCACTGTGGAACCATACCATTTATCACAGAGCAATGGTACATAATGCACTCTGGGAAAAAGGCCATGGTAGATCACACACTCATACAAAAACTTTTACACATGGACAGGCTTGCTGCACAAACAGAAACAAGATAAACAGAAACTCAAACATGGCCCATACAGTATGTAAGACTGCACAGTCAAGCATGTGTAGTACCTTGTAGCGCTCTCAAAAACAACTGCAAACAACCAAAGAAATAGCTGCAGGGTCAAATATAGACTACAGAAAAAAAGAATAACAAAAAAAAAAAAACAAAAAAAAAAAACAATCATAGCCGCTAGACATAAAAATGACATACAAACTTGATAGCCCTCCAAGTAAACATAGACATAATTTTCTTCCAACCAAACTAGACAGACTGAAAAATAATGTTTAATTGATAAAGGAGCTTAAAGAAGTTTGACATTGATTATTTCAAATGCTTTCATGTGCTCAGAAATGATTTGGGGTTTTATCATTGAGAATATTTGTCTATTAATCAGTAATTCCACAAATGCTCCTCGATGCAGCACAAAAATTTAAACCTAATGTGATGGGTTTCTGAAAAGTGAAGTGACTTATTCATAAAGCTGTTACAGTCAGTTTGAACACTGACTGAAAATCTCACATCAGAATAAGTTTTTTTTTTTTTTTAAATAGTGAAACTGTGTGTGTCTTTTATTTCTTTGTTTTTTTTAAATATTTTATTTTGTTCAATAAATTATAATTATGGTACTCTTAAAAAAACGATGTGGCTTTGAATTGATAACTTTGTCTCCATAGATATCCATTGACTGATATTTTGAGTCATGGTTAAATTGTGAGGTAAACACAACAAGTTTAAACCATTTCATTCCACCCATTCCTACTTTTCTCACGACAGGCTCCCTTTATCTATGCTTTTCATGTAGAGAAACAAATTCCTAAACATACATCCATTTCTAAAGCAAATTTAGTACATGCACTTTGCAAAGCATGAGTAATGGCTTGGCACATCACTCTATGACACAAACTAAGAATTATAATAGGTAGTCGACAGGTTTGGTAATTGCCGCCAGACCAAAGACTTGAACATGCCAGCCTTGATTCTTTAGGAAGTGCAGAGATAAATAAGCCTCTTTTAATGAGAATCTAATTCAAGCTGAGCTTAAGCACCCTTGTTTGAACACAACTCATCTGCTGTAGGGATTACACTCTGCAGTTGTTCAGTTAAATACCTTCATTCATCTCTGGGGCTGTATGTAGGGGGATTGACAAAAATGATATTATTGCTTTTGATTTATGTGACTCACAGTCTGATGACTAAAAAAAACTCCTCAGGAAAAAGAACAAAAAATTGATCTAAAGAACTCTATGACTTCTGCTTTCAAGCTGTGTACATGTCAAAGTTTATCAGGAGTTAAAAATACACACAGTCACAGCAAATAGGAATATTAACCACTAAATGATGACAGAACTAAAAACACAAATTACACGCTGAATCTGGAAAAATAAATTAGTACACTCGTGCATACTGTGTGTGATAGTTTGTCACGTTCGCAGGTTTTGTCATGCAAAACTTGGTTGAGTGTGAAAACTCCTAAATGAAATGAAGATTTGAGAATACAAGCTGAATAAAATCCCCTGAAACCAAGAAAAGCAAAGAAAAGGTTGGTTGATGGAATACATTTCTTTTAGATTTGAAAAGAGAAGTAAAGTAACTTAGCAAATGAATACGAAAGAAAAAGTTGAAAGAGGACAAAGAATAAATGACAAGAGGAAGAAAGAACCATCCAGATGCATCAGCTCAGTGATCATATTGTCTTCCATCTTTTACCCCAATGGCATACGACTCAATCAAATCCTCTTCATCCCTGTCTGTGCATTAGCTCGGCAAGCGAAATCCTTCTTTCACTCCCTCAATTAAATGCCCACCCGTAGATTATTAACGACTGTTTTGTCTACAGATCAATAATGGGCTGGTTCATTAAAAGTCCCTTTTCTCCCCTAAAGATCCCTTCGCTCCGCTCAGTATTACATTTGAGGAGGTGACAGTGCCTAACAGAATTTCTGTCCTAGTTCCACATCTGTGGAGTTTTCATTTTTATACACTTCTGCATGAAAAAAAAGAAGACAAAGACAGCCTAAAATTTCCCATAATGTGAGGAAATTGTTTGGAACAAAAAGTAAGGAATCAAAAAGGATTTGAATATGAGAATAATCTAAAAAGTTTTACTTGGTGTCACATTTTAGAGGAAATTTATTGTAGTAAAATGGAAAAGGGACTCAATGTGAACTGTAAAACAAGCTCTTTCAAATAGAGACACTTGTTCTAACATGGCACTTGTGTTTTTCCTGCTATTTTTTTAATATATGGATTGTAATAAAGAACAAGTCTCTACATGTAGAGAGTTTCACAGAAGCCTGTTTTGCCTCTATTGTCCTGTTTTCTTTCACAATGTGTTCATCGACTCTGCTGCCTACTACTACATCAATGTTTGTAGATGCAAACAAGAGATCTGTCTGTTACTGCTTAAAAGATGAAAGATCAATAAATAACAACAGGAGCTGGATTTAACACGGAGCATCTGACTGCCAGCCACCTGCCACAGCTAACACATTGAGAGATTAGATCAACCATTTCTTCAATCTTGAGGATACAGAAAAAAACACGTCTGTCCCCGTGTAATGACGAGAGTATGTCATTTTTGTTGTTTCTCTAATCTGCTACAGAATCACAAAATCTCTAAAGACAAATAACAAGACTTAAACAAACAGCACTCTCACACTTGGGCATGTTTTTCTTCTAAAAATTGGAGAAAAGAAGGACTCCTAAAAACACAAAAGAACATAACAATACAATCACAGAGAACAGTTTCTTTACTCTGACCAATTTCTTCGGAAACATCTACAACATTGGTTTTGCAAATGACAAACCCAACAAAATATTGTTCCCAAAATTTGCTAACAATGTCATCGGATAAATTCAGAAAATAAAATACAATAGTTGCTATTTTACCGAGATACAACTGCTGAGAAATTCCACGTTCTAATTTACCCAGGAGTGAAAATGTGAAACATTTTACGAGAGTTTTTAAAGTTTTATCATCGTTCTTGATGAAGCAGGATGACTTTAGCTGCTGGTCTTTTTTCTTGTCATTGTTGAGAATAACAACTAATCAACAAAACTAATAAATATTTTTTGTCTTTGGGTTTTTGCATAAATCAAAACACAGTACTTTTATCAAAAAGGGCATTACAAGTATATAAAGTCAAACTCGCCTTTTGCTGTCAGGTAGCGAAGCAAAGTTCAAGAGACGCTTATCTTAGCGATGGATGGGCTAATTGTCCATCAGGGGCAGTGTGGTCGCGGAGAGAGGAAGGCCTGAGGATAAAGGCTGTGAGCCAGTCATTCTAGCTTGAATGGACCTGTACCTTGTCCCCGAGGGCGGCAGGTGGAAGAGATGATGAGCTGGATGGTGTTGGTCCCGCAGGATGTTTTGCACTCTCTTCAAACAGCGAGTGGCGTGGATGGTACTTATCTCTAGGAGAGCAATCCCAGTGATTTTCCTCACAGTGTTCACCACTCACTGAAGTGCCTGCTGGTCAGTCCTTATGCAGCTGGAGAACCACACTAAAATATATGCATCAGAAAAGCACTGATGGCCGGAATTTAAATGTTCACCAACACCAATCTAGAGATGTTTGGCTCCACAGCTTTGTTAGGTAGACAAAACACGGTTGGGGTTTGTCTACAGCTGAGGCAGTGTGCAGGCTACTGTAAGCATCTTAGTAGCACGAAACCCCCATAAGTTTAAAAATCCATCATTCTGACTACCACCTTGGGCTCCAAATAAAAGTGGTTCTTCTTTTGACCAATTTTGCAAAAGTTTACAATAATCTTTTTGGCTTTATTGGCGTTCAAGGTCAAAGGACTGTTGCAAAACAATGACATTATGTTTCACCTCATTTTCTTTGAATATTGCAATACTTTTCATTAAGAAATAAGAGTATTTCTGACCATTTTGGTTGGATTAGAAAGCAGCCAAGATGTGAGGCAGTATGAAGTATAGAGCAGAATGTTCAAGACACATCCTCGAGTAGTCACTGGATTAAAAAAATAAATAAATAAAGAATGTGTTGTCGTTCACTTGGACACTCTTTGAGCACTTTGCTCATCAATATACACTTCAACTACACAGGGCTGCTTTCCTCCCAAAATGGTGTATCTGGGCTCTGAGTTCAAATGACCAAAAATGTGCTAAAAGCCAAAATTGTAGCCTACAAGAGAAGTGAATTGGTGTTCGAAAGGTCAAAATTTTCCAGTGTTATTACAGCACAACAGCAGTGTTATTCACGGCTGACCTCTTCACCTTGTATGCACATTTGCAGGAGTCAAATGATAGCAATGTTGCATTTTGTGTTGCAGTAGAATGTCTATTCAGAATAGAAAAATGTACGCACTAAATGTGATCAGCCTCCTCCAGAACAAATTACCACCTAAAAAAAAAAAAAAATTTAATTACTAGAAAAAATTAACATAATTTATTAGCTAGTCAGAAATAAACATTTGCAAATGAAAATCTTGATCTTGTGTAAATTAACTGGTTTGATAATGTTGTTAAAAAGTGAATCAAACTGAGAAATAAGTCAAGATTTTCAACTCATCATTTGTTGTTTTCATTCAGTGGCTATTTTGTTGAGAAAAACAGTGGAATCATCCGCATATTTTGCCTTGATTTTCACATTTTATGGCAAATCAGTTGTGAATGCCCGTAGTAGTTCCCATGAGCTATAAAATATTTGTCGGCCTAGTGACCACTGATGAAGCCAGGTGAGGAATGGAGTAGTGTAGACTTGCTCAACTCTGCTGTTATTTTGGGGTAAGTCGAAATCAGTCCCTTAAGGCACTCAAAAATAGGGAATTTATCATGTGTGAAAATTACCCGATGTATTTCTAAACCACACGGTCAGGCTGAATCCCCCATCCCATAAAAACCCCTCAAAGAAACCAAAAAACACCAAATAGTATATATTGCCTATTGTATCATTCTGAAATATAATTATCTTCATTCATGCAAATCTCAGACCAAAATACACCCTTTAACTCAGACTTACAAAAGATGATGGACGTGAAAAAAAAAACATACTGAATTTATCTACGACTTTTTTTTGTTGTTAGATACATTGTTTAATCTCTATCAGAATTTGAGAGCCAACTTTCAACCTTTCAACCCATAGTTGCTCTTGCTGGAGAATAATTCTCTTGTGCAAAATTTGGCAGTCACTAGGCAGAGTACATCCCTTCTTTCAGGCCTTTTCTCATAAGCTGGTGTAAAATGATTCTTTTGAATATTCCCTACAGCTGATTCGTCATTCTGTTCAGAAACCGCTCCTTACAGTCTTTGTTTATGTTCTTTTTTTAATTTTTTTTTTTGTTGTTAAAAGCTCAAAACTGCCATATACGTAAGTTTATTCTTCGTGTTTCTTCAGGATGATGAATGTTACAAAACAGCAGAGAATTTCCATTGATCTCAATGCTATGACACATGCCAGTGTCTTGGATTAAAAGACATATGGAAACATTCGAACAAACGTGCATGACAAATAAACTCAGAATTCTGAAAACTGTTGGAGAAATATAGCTCACACATGAAGCAATCAGAAAAATTATGAATGACCATCATTGTTTGTGGATTTGAATGGTTTCAAATTTTGAATAGATCAGAGAGCAATACAGTCAGAGAACCAAATAAGTGACAAACGAATTACTTAAATGATCTACATCTATGAAAATAAATCGCAATATATCCATTGTATTATGTAATACTGACTCTCACTGGGTGTGTCAACTACACCAAGGGTTATTGTAAGTCTAGGGAATTGTTATCACCTTCTATTAGTGTGTGTGTTCCTGCATATTTACCAGTTCACAAATGCGTGTCATGATTCCTACAGAAAGATTTAAAGCTACTAATATCTCGTCCTGGCTCTGTACCAGTGACATACTTTTTGCCAGTCTCTGAACTGATGATTTTCTGTGATGTTGATCAGGCACAGCAGTGACACTGAAACAAATTTTTGATTTGGGAACCACATTTGGCAAAAATGTCATATTAGTTGAAATTTCCCTCAGCTATTAAATCATTTCTATAAATCAAAGCACTCAATCTTAGCGAGCAAAAATGGACAAAAGCATTTGAGTGCCAAGTTCAGGGAAAGTTAGAAATTTCTTTAACTGGAATGAATAATCTCCGATTGTACGCATTTTGTTTGCTCTGCTATGAATGAAACCTAGCATCAAGAGCACAATGTCATGTTCTTGATCCATGTTCTTTTTTGTTTTTTTAAAAAAAAATTGTCCTTATTACTGATAATTATAATAATTACTTTATTTTTTGTCAGAATTACAATAAGCTGCCAGCGTGTCATTTTAATCTTTAGGTTTTCAACCGATTTTTAGTGAACCATGTCTTTTTTTTTTTTCAATAGTTCGTTGGTCATTCTACATGTAGTATGTTTGAGGGACCGTATACTGAACATGTCATGCTGGTTGCAATGATTGGGACTCATTCAATAAAGTTTTAACACCTCTAGTTTCTCAGTCATTCTTTACAGACACCATAAAGGTGAAGACTTCTCTCCAACTCTTTTGCACCATTTGTGCAACAGCTGTCTACAATAGCATTGCTCTTCAGGTGCAATGGACTGATACAGTTCTAATAATTGCGTTTTATCATTCTGGATTTTACTCCAGAAAGAGTCAAATTGGCATGCAAATCCTGAAAATAAAAACAATTATTTTGTAAAAAAAAAAAAAAAAAAAAAAAAAAAAAAAGAGTTACAGAGTACCTGGGCTTGACTATGTAAAAAAAATAAAAATCTTGTAGTTGGTTCTGCTGACTGATCTCCAAAGGCAGAACAATCCCACATTCACACAGAGGGAAAAGCAGCAAGTAAAGAGGTTGTTGGGGTCACACCAGTGGTCACAGCAATAGCAGTCCAGAAAATGACAGTTGTGAGTCAATTTAAACACTCCTGGTTTTGATGTGATGTATAATCTTGTTCCAGACTTTGGTCAGCATTGAAAAGACGAATGTCTGTGTGTAGCAGCAACTAAAGTCTGGCAGTGGGAGAAGTCCATTTATCAGTGATCTTGTAGAATGTTCACATCTGGGGTTTGGTTAGCTACTAAGGCAGCTATAGTACTGTACAGCAGCATGTTTTGAACAGATGGAAACACAATTTAGTCTTGCGAGTCGGCACAGAGTTCTGAAAGGTTAGTGCATTCAACAGTAACAGCAGTCTGTGGTGGCAGACAGCAGTGAGTCGAGAAATGTAGCATAAGGTGGATCTTACTCTGTTTTGCCCCTGGCTTGAGGTTTTCATTGGTTGTGAGAGAACAAATAGCTGAAGATATAACAGTTACAAGAAAATGATTGCTTTTAAATATACGTTACAAATTTTTATAGAGATACTGTATGTGATCTTGTTCACTATTAATTTAAGTTTAGATTTGCTTGAATAAGCATTAAATTGAATGAAAATGTCTAGACAACAGCAGTAAAATATGCACATCAGTTGCAAAACTCAACAACACAACCACACACTGATGATTGCAAATAAATATGAAGGAAACATTGCTCCTTGATTGTAGAACAGAAAGAAAAATCTTTTCTTGTCTGACAGCTAGTTCGATGCATCTCATCTATGAATTTTATTGTAATGTCACGACTGCCAGCAAGACTTGTTCCAATTGCTCTTATTTTGGTTTTGATCTCTTGAAAACTACTATTTTTTTACTTCATGGTGACTTAGTTGACTTTTGTTTTTTTCCCTTTTATCCTTCCTGTTTTACCAGGTTCACAAGTTCCACTTTTCGCAGTTCAACATTAATTAGCCTGAGAACTTGAAGTTAATGTAGATGTAATTTAAATTCAGCTGAAGTCGGAAGCTAAACTATTTCAACAGACTTTATAACAGACTTGGTTTCAAATATCCTACAGATGATTATGATATGATGTTTTTTTGGTTAGTTATAAGAACTTATTTCACACAATAAATATAAACGGAGGCAGATCCAGAATCCAGGGGCGTGAGGTCATTAACAAAGCCAGTATAGGGGAGGTTGGGGGCATTCCCATTTTGAAAAATAAGAGTCATTTTCCTACATTTTGGTGGCGCATGCGCTTGCCCTGCAAGGGAATGGCTTGACTAGACCCCTTTCCTTTCTTCTTCTTTTTTTTTTTTTTTTTTTTTTTGTGGACCAAAAAGACCGCTCCACAAACAAAGAAAGAAAACAAAAAAGAAGAAGAAGAAAAAAAAGGGGACTAGTCAGCCAAAATGACCTTCCTCCGCCGGGTACCTGGGCTCTCACTCAGAGATCGGAAGAGGAGCTCTGCCATCCAGGACGAGCTCTGTGTCGAACCGCTCCTCCTCCAGGTCGAGAGGAGCCAGATAGGGTTGTTTGAGCATCTGGTCAAGATGACCCCTGAGCGCCTCGCTGGTGAGGTGTTTCGGTCACGTCCCACCAGGAGGAGACCAAGAGGCAGACCCTGAACCCGCTGGAGAGACTATCTCTCGCAGCTGGCTGGGGAACAGCACAAGATCTTTCTGGGTGAGCTGGAGGATGCAGCTGGGGCGTGAGAAGCCTGGGCTTCCTGTCTGAGGCTGTGCCGGGTCGCGGGGCATCCCGTCCCCCTGACCCCCAACCAAAAGGGGTTTGGGGGAAGCCCTCCACGCTCGCCCCCGTCCACCCCCCGCCTGGATCCGCCCCTGATGAAGATATTTACAAGATCTAAAATTTGTGAAGTTATGGAGAACATTCGTTAGTAACAAAATTCTTCCAGAAGAACTGGCCATTGGACTCTGGTCCAAGGACGGTCCTTTGGACAGAAAACCTTTTAAATAATTTTTAAAAGGCAAGGTATTTATCCTTACAATAACGAGCCAAAAAAAGGTGGACAAAATATACAACTTTTTAGTGAAGCAGTACATCAGTTTGTTTACAAGCAGCCTCGGGTACTTGAGACAAAAAATATTTTACACAACTTAGAAAATCGAGGTACTAAAAAGCATTCAGAGTAAAATGTATTACGCAAAGAAAATGAAAAAGAATACAAATTTATACTGAAGGTCATTGGTTTTGCAACCACCTAAAGCACTATTGAACCATTACAAAGAAGTTGTTAAAAAAAGAAAAATGGTCTTGAACCAATTAGCAATAAACTGGGATTAAAATTCTACTGAAAACTCTCAGAGGTCCTACCTAGCAAAATCCCTCTGGTAATGTTACCAGAATATGAACAAACAGGCACAAATTTATGTGAAGACGGCAAAATAAAAGAGCAAAAGGCCAGTAAATGGAACATAAAAAACATCTAAGTGTCAAAAAGAGCTGATAATTTGCATTCATTTTCTTCTATGTGCAAACAATTGCCAAAATGAATAATTAACTGCATAGCATTTCAATTACTTTTTAAGAATAGTTTTTTTTTTTCTTTAAGCTTGCATACGTGCAGTGGTTAACACAGTAGCCTCACAGCAAGAAGATCGGGGCTTAAATCCCAGGTGGGACAAGACTCGGAACACTGGTCTTTCTGTGTGGAGTTTGCATGCTCTCAACGTGTATGCGTGGGTTTCCTCTGGAAAGACTAAATGAAGCTTGCATGCATGTCTTGCAAAAAAATACCATTTTTTTTTTTTTTTTTTTTTTTTTTTACAAAAACTCTCAGAGAATAACAGCTGCAAGATTTTTGTCATACAACTTTTTTATACTGAAAAATGTAAACTTGACATAAAAATTCTAAGTCTTACAGATTTTATCAAACATCTACAAAATTTGGATGATCTTTTAACATCTCAACTCAATACAGAATATCTTTCCATATGATTTAAGACCTTAACTCTTACAGCATGATTCACCAAAAAGCTGGGAGTAAATCCTGCTGGACATTGCCAGGATATTTGGATTTTTTTCCTATCTTCTATGCCCTTTGGAATACACAGAAACACACATTTACTTGCAACCACTACAGCTGCAGGAAGACATCACCCTCCGGATATATCAGATTATGCCATGCAGTACATTCAATTACATCCGATGGCAGATGGTGTAAACAAAATCAAACACACATAATCTTGAGATTGGACTCTTCAGCTGGATATTAATTCAGATAGTCAAAGACCTGACACAGGACCAGACATATTAAGACAAGTCCATGGGGTTACTAAGCTGTCTGAGTCAGCAGTTACAAGAGGAATAATCTAGACTATTGGACTTTGTGTGTTGTGTTCAAACATCTAAAAGCCAAACAAAATTGTAGGGAAAAAAAAAACAAATTTTACCACATTAACTCTGGCTCTTTCCTTTTTGTCTTCAACACAATTGCAATTATTTGAAGTGCTTTTAGAAGAAACTGCAATTTGTTAAGTTGCAGGATTAAAACAAGTTTTGAATGTGACACATGCAAGGCAATTTAATCAAAGATTGTGGTGCAATTCTGTTGTGCACAAACCAAATAGAAATGTTAATAGCATGTCTCTGACAGGCTTGAGAATTCCATTTCTTTTAGTGTGAGGCCAAAGTTTCTTACTCTAAGCCTGTAATTTTATGGCCTGTCAACCAATTTTTGGATGTTACATTCTATGAGATTGAATGAAGACTTCATGGTTGTTCTCAACCCAAAGCAAAAGCCTTGACAACAAAATTATAGAGCTAGCATTCATTTTTTATTTACTCTCTAAAGAGATGCATAGCATTATTTCAAGCAGATAATAGCTTAGCAAATTAAATAGACTATTGGCCAGTTTGCTAATAGTTGTCTTAAGACATTTTAGTATGTTCAATATGGGACTTGGCCAACCTTCATAGCCAACAGTCCAGAGGAAATGCAAATAACACACTCACCCTCCCTTGGTGAAATGACCTTGCTGCCACTTCGTGTAAATGATGGTTCAAAGGTCCTTCAGGCTGTCTTTCCAATACTGTCCAACAGCACTTTTGCTCCAGCTTGATCTCCTCTTTAACTCCTAAATAAATAAAACGGGGATGAATTTCTAAGTTTTTTATCTTCAGTCAAAATGAATAAATTCCCCTGTTGAATTTTTAAAGGGAGTGTTAAGGAGTAGGTGGAGGGGATGAAGGAAAGGAAGACGGGATGTAATTTGCTAATGGAATGTGAAGAAAAATAGAGTGAACCGTTGATAAAAACAAGATAAAAAAACTTTAGAATGTGGAGAAAAATTAGAGTGAGCTATGCAGTAGGAGCTAACATGGTTCATAAAAAAATATAATCATTAACTGTCATGCCCGTGAAGTACAAAGTTGATCATAAGGGATGCTTTAGTGAGGATAAGAAAGTGGAAGAAGGAAGAGTCTACAATCTTCATTTAATTATCAGCTACACCCCAGCCCCCCAAAACACACTCACACAATTATTCACTCTCACCAAGGTTCCCTCGAGATTGCAGGGTAGCTATTTGGCTCTTAATTACTGTCTAACTTTATTCTAATCACACAAACTTTGTCCTAAAGATGACATTTATAAATATCTCTCCGATGAAACCTTGTTCCCATGTAACCATGTCCAGATTACGTACCATACAAGATAAAACACAGGGATTTAGAAGTCTAAATACACTGAAACATTATTAATATTTTGACACCCAGAGGGAGGGTCCTTTTTTTAAATGATTGATTCATCGCATGCATATCTAATCATTTGTTATTTATTTATGAACAATAAATTAAATGACAATAAAATAATTTTATTGTTATTTTTATAATCACATATTAACCACATAGCAAGTAAATGGAAATTAATGCAAATACACCTCTAAGCATGTGAAAATAAAATGCAGATTGTTAATGTTATACTTGGTATGAATTGTTTTAATTATATAAAATTATGAATACAGCAGCAGTTTATCTCATCCTTTGGTAACATTATTGTATTGGTTAATTATTTTATTTGGCAAAAAATTTGGACAAGAATTCAAGTTGATCAAATTAAATATGCCCCTTGCTTTTGAGATGTTTTGGGCACATCCCACCCAGAGGTGACCCAGAGGTAGACTCTGGACCAGCTGGACAGAGTATGTCTCACAGGTGGGTTAGAGAACACCTCGGAATTCTCCCGGGAGAGCTGGACGATGCAACCGGGGTGAGAGAAGCTCAACCCTTCTGAGCCTATTGCCCCCGCGTCCTGGCCGCGGACAAGCGGAAGTATAAGCACTGGATAAAAACTGGATTTTCTTGCTGAAACTGTATGTGTTCTGAAAACTTCCACGAAAGCAAGACAGATTAACAAAATGACTGTCTGATAAAACACTTTTGAGTGCATTGGGTGCTTAATTACCACCGAGTCCTTATTTAAGGGATTCTCCAGTGGTTGAAGCTTTTTATAGCTACGACTAAGCAAGGCAAAACTCAATCTAACACTTTAAGATCTACACACCAATTTACGACGAGGATATTTTGGTCAGAGCAGCAACCCAAGATCCATTTCTCTTATTCAAATTTCCAGAACCATGTTTATTGACCAGATCATTACAAACATATGTCGTGCAGGGAAATATCCAACTACAAAAATGAATGATTTTTTTCTTTTTAAAGACTATATTTAACTTCTCAGACGGCCCATATTCAGTACAGCCGTGTAAGGCTAATGTTCCTGTTTCAGAATAAACTAGCCTTATCTGAGAAAGTTGTTTGTAATAGAAACTGTTATCTAACAGAGTCAGTGAGATTCAGTGTAATGCCCTCATTTCAAGCTGATGGAGCAAAATGACACACCTGTCACCCAGAAGGTGGATGATGTGTGTTTTCAGACACTGCAACCAAACATGACACTACTGGCAAAAGAAAAAAGACAGTTTGATTAGATTCCTTCAGAAAACATAGTTTTGACAATCTAAAGAAATGTCTTGTTATAGGAGAATTAATTCACAGCGATATGTATGACTATAAAGCTAAACACAAACCATCTTCTGAACTGTCCATTCTGAATAGGGTTGCCAGGGGGGGCAATCCAAGCTGATTCACGGCGAGAGGCAAGGTCGCCAGGCCACACACAAAACCATCCACTCAAACATTCATTCCCTGGGGCAATTTCATAGAGGCAAATCAATGTAACGTTCATGTTTTTTAGAGGGTGGGAGGAAACCGGAGTACCCATAGAAAAAACCCACACATACACCGGGAGAACATGCAAACTCAACACAGAAAGCCCAGTATTCCAAGCCTCGTCCCCACATGGGACTCAAACCCCGGCCTATTTTGTGTGAGACCACTGTGTTAACCACCGCACCACCGTGACACCTATAAACATATTCACATAGATGTATGTCTACATAAATACATGTATACATACATACATACAGGTATGTGCAAACAAACATATTTACAGCTATGCATTGTTTTGTAATAAAATACCAAATTTGATATCCAAGTTTGGCATTTAAAACAGCTTAAATTGAAAGGTAAATGCACTTAGCATTTTCAATACAGATTATTAAAAATGCCTATTTGGGAGGAAAATCTGTTTCTTTGAAGTTTTTGCTCAGCAAGCACCATCTTTACTCAAGGGGAAGAAGCTACAGGGGAAACAGACACTTTGTATTAAAAAGTAGGCAAAACAAGTTTAACTTTTTTTTTTTTTTGGTGCATGAGTGAAAAAGTACAGTCAAACTGTGAAACTGCTTTGTAAAAAGGATCACTTTTACATGCTTTAGTTTGTAGGAAGAACAATATGACAAACTGATTCCACATGAGCACAACTTTTTAAAACCAGTTTGGTGATTTTTACTTCATTACTAAAAACTTACTTGGAAAAATAGGGCAGCTAAATAAAAAAACAAAAAAACAAAAAGAATTCTCAGATCTTCCCATCATCACATCACACCCTCTTTACATTTTTTGAATTAATCATGTGGACCCCCTGAGAGCATATGACACGGTCTTCTGTGAAGCAGCCATTTGAAATCCCAAGCAGCTTTGCCACCTCCCTGTGTGTATGTGTTTTGCTGCACAGTGCGGCTCTGGGGCTGTTTTACACTTATTCCCAAGAGGCAGGAGTCTATTTATACAGGATCTTAAAGCAGGATAGTCATACGCCCTCCCACATCTCAGCCCCACCCTCACAGCAGTTGCTTTAGGTGATAATGCTGACACATTGCCACATGATAGTCCAATCTAATCTTTTAATCGCTCCGGTAACTTCATGTCTCCGGGTGAGATGGGACAGGCAAACGTTTGGGATGGAACATTGTCTGTGGAGATACGATATGATCCGTGAACACATAGGGAGAAAAACACACACAAACTCACATGCACACTTAAACACTCCGTGCCGCTCCACCCCACCTCCCTGAGTAGCTCGCCGAAGCTGTGTGCATCTGTGGGTATTAACAGATCAGCGTAGAGCAGCAGCCACCCTGCTTTTAAGTCTTTTCTTGAGGTAGTTCTTCAGAAGCCTTCTGCAGAGGAGGATAAATGCATAGCCATCCCCAGGCCCAGCACACTCAGCTCCACTCGCTTCTGTCTGTGCTGCCCCTTCCTACTCTTCTATTCCTAGCTTTATCCCCATTTTCCTTTCATACTTCATTATTTTTATCCTCCTCTTTTCCTTGGTATTTTAGGCTTTTTGTTACACTTTTTGTTCCCATTTTTTTCTTTGCTTTTAACACATCTTTATATCCTACTTCCCTCCCTTTTTTTTTGGTGAATAATCCTTTCATGATCTTTTGCCCTCATTCAACTGTTCATCTCCATATCTCAATAATATGCTGGACTCGTAGCTCTTTGCTGCCTGGATGAGGAAGAAACCGTGAATATAGTGCTCTTACCTGTAAGAACATTCACTAAGCTTTGGGATTTTCCATGGTGGTATACTCGCTGGTTTTAGCTGCTTGATTTTTTTGTTTTTTACTCGTCAACTCATCCAAGATAGCGGTCAACCATCAGCAAGGAACTTCCAACCTTTAAATTGAATTCACATTGTAGTGTTTCTGTGTATCAAATATAAACTAAAGTTGGTTTGACTGTTTGTTGACATGATAACAAAGAGACAGGAAAAAGTTTAACCTCTACTTTCTTCAACTTTTTTTTTTTTTTAACCAAAAAATTGCTAGTTTTCCCATTCCGACTATTATAACATCCATCAGTCTCTGGGGACGATTTAAAAGATTCTGCTAAACTAAAACACTAACAAAACCAATGCAGTCAATATGCGGCATTGACATCCTGCCAAAAAATGGATGCAGATTGAGTTCATTACATGAAGCTAAAAGAGAAAATGAAAAATGAACATTAAAACCATTTCCCTAAAGAAAGTGTATTAGCTTTAAAAAAAAAAAAAAAAAAAAAACTTTTCCTCATTATTTTCTTTAATTTGTTGAGGGAGTAAGAATAATTTGGTCTAAAAAAATAGCTCGAGTATTATTTTACTGGTAGTAATGCTTGTCAAAAACTAGACTGAGAGATGGTTCATTATAATGAAAGACAAGTGAGCAAATTTTTTTGTCATTCAACCACACAGAATGATGGCAGATGAACATGAAGACAGACGGGTACGGCTAAATAGGTTGAATTGAAATTAAGCTGATAGCTTACCGGATGATAATCTAGTTATGTGGATAAAGGACTTCCCTTCGGCAGGGAACACACCAACTTATTACTTAATGGGTATCTGTGTGTGTGTTTTGCGGGGACATGCTAATGTGCACAGTTTCCCAGTGTGTGATGTTTGTATATGTTTATCTGTTTTTAAATAAACCAGCAGACTCTTGAGCGTACGGAGCTTCATAACAGCAAACAACTTGCAACCTGTGATTTGCACTCTGCTTACTGACGCTTTCAAAGAGAATCTGATTTCAAAAAGTGACTTTAAAGAGCAGACATGTATTGATTTGCAGAGGAAATGTACACTAATAAGAGACAAGCTGTCAAGTCTGACAGTCTTGTTATTGTCCTTATAGATGTTTCTGTGTTTTTAAGGCAACATTCACTGAAGAGGAATTCTGTGTTGTTGGGTGTGTGGCAAATGAAAGGAATATCTTGAAACTATTATGCTTACAGAAAAAAAATCTAATAGTTTTGCAACAATGTGTACAGCGCTTGCTGATAGAGACAAAATCAGATTATGCTATAAGAGGGTGGCAGTCAATCCAAACTTGAGTAAACTTGTTTTGGGTATTTTTCTTAATCTTTTAATGCAAAAGTTTTATCATGATGCCATTGTATTCCTTAGAGTACATCCATGGAGACGTGGAGACTTCATAAGGACAAAAATGAAACAAATCGCATGCTGTAATTAGGCTTTAATAGCCATAAAATCTTTACTAAATTCCATCCCTTATGGGGGATTTAAAAACTTCTAAGACCATAATGTCTAATCTTTGTGATTTTAAAGATTACATCTAGAACATTTTCTTGAAAAATGCCAATTTTTTTTAAGAGTTTTAGATTTTTTTTTCCCTTGCATCAATCATCTTACCAGTTAAAATCAGATAAACCAATGTCATCTTTTAACGACAGCATCTAACAAGAGCATTTGTTGTTTATCTTGGGCAATAAAGCTGGAAAAAGAAAGAAAGAAATAGAGAAAGAAAGAAACAAATAGAGATAGAAAGAAACAAAGAAAACAGAAACGAACAAAGGGAAGAAAGAAAAGGAGCAACTTTTTTCTCTTTCTGTCTGAGTTAAAGCTCATCTGTGTGGAGCAGAGAAATAAAAGATGAGCTGAGAAACATGAGAGCATGGGCTGGATGTGGGAGAATATACCCTTAAGATAATATGATCAAGGAATGAAAAGATTTTTTTTTCTTTGATTTGGGTTATTCTTATCTGTGAAAGAAGTTAAAATAAAGTGAAGCACACTTAAATTGGTTCATCAGAAACAATGATAGTAAAGATTATTTAAGTGAGAGGAAAATTTTTACATTGAATGGAATAAATACGCTAAAAAAATAGCTGATTATAATAGAGGAAAAGAGGTCATCAAAGCTAGGATTTTTTTTCTAGGAAATTGAGAGTTTTTTCATTTTCAATACAATATTTTTTCTGCCCTTATTTTCTCTTTATTTTTTATATTTTGTATTTGTCCACTTTTGAAAGTTGTTTTGAAATGTACAAGGAGCCTTGAAATATATATATATAAGTTGGTATATATCGTATATATAAGTTCAGAAAAAAATGTAAATTTATTTATTTGTAAATGTACAATTTGACCGAAATAAAAGATAAAAAAAAAAAAAAAATGTTCAATATTCGTATGGCAACCGTTTCTGTCTGCTTTTACAGAACAACAACAACAACAACAAAAAACTTAAGCTGATAAAACCAGATTGCATCGGTTTTATTCTCTGATATGTCTAAAGGTGGCGCTGCACAGTGGCCTCACAGCAAGAAGATTGGGGTTTGAGTTAGTTAGTGGAGGTGAGCCTTGATGCACTGGCATTTCTGTGTGGAGTTGCATGTTCTCCATGTGTGTGGGTTTTTTTCCAGGTACTCTGGTTTCCCCCACCCTCCAAAAATATGTCAAATGGCCACTATGAAACGGCCCGTAGGAATGAGAATGTGGACAGTTGTGAGTGTGTGGCCCCGCAACAGAATGCCAACTTGTTCGGCGTGTATCCGAACTCTGGTCACCAGAATTCATCTCAACAACCAGATAGCTCTCTAACTGGGATTAGTTTAACACACCGGATCGTTTTCCTGGCATAAATAAATGACCGGTATGTAAAACTACAAATTTAGTCACAGTCATTACTTGTGTCAATTTTATAAATTTCTTCACTCAAACTTATAAAGACTCACAGATCTGAAGTTAAGGTCTAATTATCTGAGCAAGAGGAAAAATGGAACGAGCTTAGCCAATTATGGCATTTGACTGGTATTACTACCATCATTTATTTACTTATTTTAACATCTTCCAGGGATGTCCAGAGCCAGTCCTCGAGGGCCGGTGTTTTGATGGTTTTCCACACATTCCCGGTTAAATACAGCTGATGCACGGAAAGTGAAATCAACAGTCAATAGAATTTGGCACAATGACTCAATTATCTGGATCAGGTATGTAGATGCAAGAACATATGGAAAACTTCAGGACACCGGCCCTCGAGGACCGGATTCGGACATTCCTGACATACTCTATTGGTCCCTCAAAGAGGAAATTGCTGTTCTCTATTGCACCGCAGCAGGCAGCCAGGACGGCACCAATGGTGGGAGAAGGTGTCTTCCCAAGGGACACTTGGGCACAAGGGCCCAGTGGGAATCAAACCGGCTTCTCCCACATGCAAAGGCAAACACTCTACCACTGAGCCAATGCTTTCTCAATAAACTAGTGATTCCACTGGGGCTTGAACCCAGGATGTTTGGTGTGTAAAGTAGACGTGATACCCGCTATACTAAGGAACCAGACTTTAGGTGATGATTTAGACTTTCATTGTCTCCAGTGTTCAGTATTATTTATGGGTAAAGATTCTAAGCTTATTTGGAAGTGACTTGTTTTACCTTCAAACACCATAATCTCCTATTTAATGAATTAGTATACAGAAGGTGCATCATTGTAAAAATTACCTTTAAAGTGCTTGCAGTGCATTTGCTAAGACAAAGCATTTATGACAGGGACTTTAATTACTGGAGGCTAAAAATTGGGCTACATTCACACTTTACACTAATGCAAAGTTTTATGATGGAGAATTAGAACGTCTGAATTCAGTCCAAAAAACTAAAACTACACATGCCAAGTGTAGATGTTTCATTAAAATAAGCAATAAATTAGGACACATACAAACATCTGAATGAAAAAGTGTTGTTTAGAAGTAATTCTTCATTTTTCAATACTCACAAAAGCAGATGACAGTTTGAGTAATGTCACAATGCAAATAGTGGTATTTAGGAAGATTAAAGGTACATCGTTTCTACATTATTGTTGCCAAATGTTAGATAACTATCTTTTAGGATTCCCAATGTGCACCACTTTAACAGAATTCATCTAACTATTCATAAAACATTGAAGAGCCAACATTACAAAAAAAAAAAACTGGCCACTCCACAGTGTGATTACCCAATACAAAACTAAGCAAATCTCTAAGAGCACCAAAAAAACATTATATCCTGCCAAATTTTTATAATTAATTTTGCACGTCAGGTAGTATTGAGTTTCCCTTCTGCCCTAACCGCTCCAATCCACGAAGATAGACCTAATTATCTTGATTTTGAAGCCCATTTTCTCAAATCACAGACATAATCAACAGGAATTGTTGTCATTAACTTGTTGGAGCTGATACAGTTTATGCCCCATTAGAACAATACTCATTAAAGGCTAATTAAAGTCTTGATGTGATTTAGTCCAACTAGATTAGCTTATAGATACCAGTTTCACATGGTAGGTAAAAAGAAAAAATAAACAACCAAACTTGGTAAAAGGTGTTGCCTATGAATACCTAAAGGCCATTCGACTTAGTGAAAGAAAAGCTGTGAAAACTTGAGAAAAGAGGCTGAAGAACTGTGGGAAAAAAATCCTGTTCAAAGTCTCTGTGAATGGCTGTCGAACCGATGATGTGTCAGAAAAGGGCTTCAGTTTGAATATCTGTAGGCTTTACTCTTTGCTTCTTTCTTTCCGTCTTTGTCTATCCACGTCCTTAGCTGTCTATCTTCCTCAGCATCCTGAAAAATAACGACTGCAGAAAGAATGAACCGAAAACAGCTTTGCAAAAATAGTTGAATGACAATAGGGCTGTTAAAACCACTTGGCTATTCTGGTGTTCCTCTTATTGACATTATTGATTTCTGCTGGCAGTCCTTATAGTACTGCAGACTGTCTACTTGTCCCATAGGGACGGTCAGCGAAATCAGTTTAAATAGATACATGAGCCAACACAAACACAAATGCACACACTCACAATCTTGGGCTTCAATCTTAAACCAACCTTAAAATAACTGCAAAGTAATGCTGCAACCCGGAAAAGATCTTTCAAACTACACAGAAAAATTGTGTGAGTGTGTAGCATTTTTCCTAGTTTATTAATTTTTTGACAGCATTCAAATCAAACTTTATTTATAAAGCGCTTTTCATACATGAAATGCAACACAAACCGCCTTACAACTTTAAAACCCCAAAACATAAAAACAAAATAAGTCCCCCCCACAGATAAAAACCCACTTACCCACACACACACACATCCATACTTGTAAAACTACAAATAGAGCACACACCCTAATATATGTACACAGGCACACACACGCACACACACACACACACACACACACACACACACACACACACACACACACACACTCCCTTAAAAATGCAAAAGGCTGGATGCAGACAGAACACCTGAGAAAACGGTATCTGAGAAGCCACCGGAACAGGATCCGAGGCACACCTGCAATCACCGGCCATGATCCAAGGCCCCGAAAAGGCGACGAGGCCGGAGCCAGATCCCTACGATCCCCATTTAAAAGCTATTGAATTGGTCTAGTTGGTCTTTAAATCTACCTGAGAGCTTTTTGTTGCTTCACACTCAACAAACATTTTGAGTGGTAACAGTGACAGAGAGAAAAAAAAAAAAAGCATTACTGAATGGCCTTCAGGCCATAATACTATATGTCCAAATGTTCAAGAGCTTTTGAACTTTTTCAATATTCAAGATATACCTGGCAATTGGATTGAATTATTTCTTTTTAATACGGTGATCTGAAGTACCATAATGTACAACTAAAACGTCCACAATACTGTGTAACGGACCAAACCGTACTTTAAATTGATACAGTAATAGATAACTTGTCCCCAGTGACGACTCTTTAAAGTTCAAGGTTTCTGACTGAATAATTGCACACCTCTAATGTGACTCACGAATATGACTCACTTTGACAAACAGAATGATGAACATTTAATCTGTAAGAGTTTTTAAAAAGATATGATTTCTTAAGAAAAGAGATCAAATCTTCAATAACAGCTGGATGGTGTTATTAGCAGCTGAAGCACAGTATTTCAGCATTTGATTTTGTGTGATAGGAAATTGAAACCAACACTTGTTGGATCAGTAAAATCACACCTCACTGAGACACTTCATTCAACTTCCTACTAAGATTTTGACAACTGTACAGTTTTTTCTTCAGAATTTGGGGGAAAATTAGTTATTTTCTAACTTTGACATTTTAATGGTTGCCATTGTGTTAGAGAAGTAGAATGTGGGAAGACAAATGAACCTTCTGAAACACTATATACTTGATCAGATTGAGAGAGTAAACTTGATCAAATCTATATATGGTACATGTAAACATGCATGACTAATTTCTCTTTTTTGTTAATTTTCTGTAATAGTTTACTCATTGAATGAGTTGATTTGTAAGACTTTTCTTAATTTAACACCATTTTATCTAATCTTTTTCCTACAAAGAATAAACAGTCAATGAGCTCTTCTTTTATGTAAAACCAACTCTTTTACCCCGTGTTCAGATGAATCTGGAAAACAAGCCTGTACTTATGCTACACATACCAGAGAACACTTTAAGACCTGAGCTGAAACTGTCAAATTGGTTCACTCCTGGTGCTTTTTGTGCTATTCTTGAAAAAATAAACAGCAAGAGTCCAATTAACAGTGTTTGTGTTGTTAGATTACTGATCTGTTTAGGACTAAAGCACTTTAAAACACAAGATCTACTCTAATAGGTAACTTTTTAAACAATAAAAAAAGTAATAGAGAGGTTTACCACACATATTCATGATTGTGTCAATTCTGAAAGAGATTATTGACCAAAACAACCACCTCAGTATCTAGGATTTGCACCATTGCACATACATCTGTTCTTTAATTCGCTGACGTTTGGCAGTTTTTGGAACACTGCACAGCCTACACCACACAATACCTCTCAAAACTCATGAAGTAAACATTGCTCTGCTGACAACTCAAGGAAAAACTTTATCTGCAAAAAGTTAGACATGTTGCCATTCAGAAAAGTGACTTTCTTTTACGGGTGACGGGTTAGTCAAATATGGTTTTTGTTTGAAGTTTTTATCCTGTTTAGATAAATAATGCAGGATTGTAAAAAAGTTGCATGTTAGCTTAATAGGTTTTACAACAACTGGCTCGATTTCAAGTTGCACAAAATGTTACCAGAAGCCATGTGACAAAGTGACAATAAAATATGGTTCTGATAAGGTCTGTATGCCGATGTCATTTTCATTTTATTATACAGTGCATTTTTTTAATCACAAACTAACCTTATTTTTGAGTACAAAAGAGTAAAAAAATTGCTCAAAAGTAAAAATTGTCAAGTTTTTTTTTTGTTCCGTTCTGTCATCTTCCGCTTGTTCCGGGGTCGGGTCGCGGGGGCAACAGCCTCAAACGGGCAGCCCAGGCCTCTCTCACCCCGGCTGCATCCTCCAGCTCACCTGGAAGGATCCCAAGTCTTTCCCCGGCCAGCTGTGAGACATAGTCTCTCCAGCGGGTCCGGGGTCTGGCCCTTGGTCTCCTCCTGGTGGGATGTGCCCGAAACACCTCGCCCGCCAGGCGCTCGGGGGGCATCCTGACCAGATGCCCGAACCATCCCATCTGGCTCCTCTCAATCTGGAGAAGGAGCGGCTCGACACCAAGCTCCTCCCGGATGGCAGAGCTCCTCACCCTATCTCTGAGTGAGAGCCCCGCCACCCTGCGGAGGAAGCTCATTTCGGCCGCTTGTACCCGCGATCTCATTCTTTTGGTCACCACCCACAGCTGGTGACCATAGGTGAGGGTTGGAACGTAGATCGACTTGTAAATCGATTTTTTTTTGTAATTTTTAAATATAAAAGAATGCCTTAAAAAAAATCTCAAATTAAACATATTAATTTGCAACAAAGGATTATCATTCTGAACCTAAATAAGAATTCTAGTCTTCACTGTATATAAAAAAAAATACAAAACACTTCTTTCATTCACGTACCGTGCTTATCAAAAGACCTTCTCAACCTCCAAAATGATGTGTTTACGTACGTACGTATGTGTAGAATGTATATGTAAGTCCGTATATCAGGCAGATGATATTAATCAGAAAAATTGAGCAATCAATAAAAGTATCCAAGTATCTCTTCTTTCTTCTTCTAAGACATGTAGACTCAAAGCAAAGAATCAGAGCAGGAACCGAGGCTGCTTGGCTGAAGTGTCAAAAGTGCCGACTCTCCATGAAAACTGTCCATCATATTGAAATGCATCTCACCTGAATCATGGGGCTTTTATCTTCACAATGTGCTCAGGACAGACATAGGAGTCTTCTTTTTCCATCCATATCTGAAATTTTCTAGCCTTTCAAAAAAGCACTGCTCTGATGACCATTCATCGACCCGTCCAAATGGAAGCATTGTTCGGCGGAAAAATTCAGAAGTGACTGCAGCTCCTGTGGACGCCACATTATGAGGAAGATGATAGCTGTATTGTAAAAGGTCTTTCAGACTTCCCAGCCAGTTCGACCATGTTCTAACTGAATGCTACCCATTAGTGGGGAGACACACATGACCAGGGAATCTATAATGGCAGGGAGTCAAACATCGGATGTGCAACTTCTTTTCAGCCTCCACCAACTCAAAACACTACTAGGAACATTTTCAGTCTTCTGGCATACAAGAAATACAACAAGCAGTCTGACACAGAGTTTTTTTCTCCAAATGCTTTCTTGAAAAAAACATAGATGTTTTCCAGTCAAACTTCTTTCACGTAAAATATAAAATACTAACAAAAAACTTCAAGGTATGAGGTTCTTAGATCATTTTGGCCAAGTCAAAATTTCAAATATCCCTCAGGTTGTAAAGGAAAATGTTGAATTGTAGCTTACAGTTACGTTTTTGAAAGAAAAAGAAAAACTGAAAACAGCAAGATGAAAAGAATGAAAATAATTATCATCGAAAATGTTTTTTCTTTTTTTTTTTTTCTCACTTTTTGTTTCCTCACAAACTATACGCAAAAGTTGTTCAAACAAAATATTTCTGTGCAATTTGATGAATAAGTTAAACAATCAAAATACAGTGGTTGAAAAATAGGCTCATCAATCACTACTTTTTTGTTTTTTAAATGCATAACCATTGTAGAAATATATTAGTATCAAACTGACTGCAACAAATCAGAAAATGAAAGATTGTGCAACAAATATAATTAAAAAGAAAACAACCGAACCATTTCTAGACAAGAATTATTTAGTCAAAAACGAGCCCCATCCTATGCTGAGCAAAACAAACCCAGGTTATAAATGAAACATAGAGCAACACTTAAAACTTCTTTTGAACACGGCTCCCGATGAAAACAAACAGGTTGCATTAATAATGATAAGAGCAATGAGTAACATGAAACATGTAGAAATCAATATCAGAAACAAAAAGAGACCTCAGGCAGGAAAACTAAAGAGAATTTGCAAACACTAATGGAAAACTAAAGTATTCTGTCAGTCATTGGTAATCATTAAAGTACTTCTAAAAGATGAAAGCAGCAGAGTGGCACAGACATGGAACGATGGTCCAAAATCTCAATACCAAAGAAACCAAAAACATCCTAACATAAAATCTGCATTATTGTTAAGAGTTACACAGCCAAAAGAAAGTAACACAAGTTCATTACAATTAAAGGATGAGCCGAAGTGAACATAGAATGTTGTTTGTACATGATTGAGGTTGGGATTGATGTTTGGAAGGTAACTCTTGTATAGCTTATTTTATGCAAACGGCAATACAAAGTGCTTTTTGTTAAACATTAAAGTGTTACATCTGAGGATTTCAAGCACAACCCCATGTCTTTGAACAAAGCACTTTTCTGAGGTTGGTTGTCAAGAAAAATTGTGAAGGAACATCAAAAAGCACAAATACTCATCAGTTCATGTGAAAATTTAACGTCAAACAGTTGAGTGCGTGAAAAGAACAGAAAATCATCCTGTTTGGAAAGAGAAACTACATTTGACCCTAATGACTAAAAAGATATGGTTATCAATAAAAATAGAATACAGAGAGAAATTCAAATGGAAGGTTAAAACTGCAGAGTTTTGTAAACTTTCAAGCTTACATTATGGCGGACATACAATCAATGTAAAATGAAGCTTCTGGACTTTTTACTAAAATTCTCGGTCTAAATGAAGACTTGACATTATATTCATTTTGAAGTTGGATTTAAAACCAAAACGGTAAATACATCCAAACATAGGTTTTGAAGCATTGTAACTCTAAGGATTTTTTTTTTTTTAACTTTGATATAATTTGACTTTTGGAAGCGTAACTATTATTAACTCTTTATCTGAACAGATGTAATGTGATAACACAATAAGACCAATGAGGAAACATGTTTTCAACCTCTTTCATTAAAACACCAGAGAGAATGTGTTTAAGAATGATTGTTCAGAACTTAAAAGAATGTTCTATTTTTTCAAATTTGAATTAGATCAAGTCATTTTGCTAAAGTACTTCAATACAGCTGGACTGCACACAGATTAGAACCCCAGCCCAGGCAGGATAAGATTTGGAACCCTGACATTTCGGCTTGAAGTTTGCATTTTCACACCATTAAAGGTTTTTCCCCATTTACTCCTACTTCATCCTACCCTGCTAAAACCTTTATAGCTGGCAAATTGGTGGTTGTAAATTACCCTTAGGAGTAACTGTGTTTGTCTTTTTCTGTCTGGCCCTGTGGCTGCCTGGCGACCCGCCTGGGGTGCACCCTGGCTGTCGTCTTCTCGTCTATTTACTGATTGAACCTGATTAGCAATGAACTTTACAACAATGTCAACAGAAAAAAAAACTGTCTAAAGCAGTGGAGAAGCAACCATTTAAAAATAAAGTGCCAAATAAAATCAGAAACAAAAAACACATAAGAAACACCTACAATGAAACCATAAAAAAAAATCTGTAAAACATTTTTCCAAAGTTTCCGTAAAGATTGAAGACCAAGAAATTAGTCTAAGAGTGAGATAACAAAAATGATGTCATTGCTTGAGTGTGGTAAAAGAACATAAGATATAAAAAATCAAGACTGTTCACAAAAAAAAAAAAAAAAATTGTTTCAAATTTTTTAAAAATAGGACAGTAAATCAACATGTGTTTACCGTCTGAAGCGTTTGAACAAATCGGTGCATAGAAAACAGGACTAAATGGAGAAACTTTGCAATAGATGAAAAATAGCAGAATGGAACAAAATTTTAACCTAAGGACATGAAACCTTTCAAAGTGATGATTTATTCATTTATTTGTTACTACTTTGAGCAAGAGTGGAATGCCGCCATGTCCCATGGGAGGTGACCTGCTTATGCAATGTACTTCCCCTTTAACCTTGCTCTAAGCCATTCTCACCTGTCAGATCAGGACTGAGATGTGTGTTTACGTCTGAGTGCATCCATGTTTCTTTTTTCAACAGGTGAATGTGTTAAAGTGCCTGGTATGGATTTTTGTGTGCGTCAGTGTGTGCGCATGCATTTTGACATTTTTTTTTTTGGGGGGGGGATTTTTTTAGAAACACAGAATAAAAATTTCCAAATCCTATCTATTCACTGGCAATGATAGGATGAATGTTTTGTTTACTGATGACATCTTTACATCACACTTAACTTTCAAAGTATCTGTGAAAATGTGCTATCTACATTGGCATTGCCGCGTTTTTACTAATGTACTATTTGTGCAGTGTCGTTCTCAAACAACATTCAATCAAGCACATAAAATGGAATGTCTTCTAAATTCCAAAGCTTAGATGTTTTTATATTTCATATTGGAACACATTAATGACCTTCCATCTCTTTATTAATTTACTTTCACTCCCTTGTTCCGCAGGCCATAGCCTATTGTACTCACAGCAGTAATTAATATTTGCATTGATGGGACTCATGTATGAGGTTATGTGAGGGAAGCAATTATTTATGCACACATTGGGGAAAGTCAAAAGATGCAGTAAAGATGTGAATACTAAATCTGCATCTAAACTTTGGTGTCGACTATATTGTTAGGTATAAGTTTCCAAACTAAATCAATCATTTTTGCAGCAATTTTTGAGAGCAGTCCTGTAATTAAAGGTAATCACGTTTGACATGATTGACATGTCTAGATGAACCCATACATCACAGTAACAGAAATAACATTGAATCTAGTCAAAAAAAAAAGTAGATACTGTATGTTGAATTCCTGTTGCAAAAATTGGGAAACAACTTGTTTCCATCATCACATGAAAGCATCCCACCTCAGCAACAGTAAATGTGTCTACAGTGTAGCATTTATTAGGATAATTTATTAGGATATGGAGGACTTAATCCAGCACGTTGGTTGTGATGCCTAATATTTTAACTTTATATTATCTCCTCATGCTATACCCCTTCTTTTCTTCTGCATCTCATTCCTTTTCCATCTTACTCCTTTCCTATGTCAGTATGTCAATACTTGACATACAAATCACCATTCTGCTTGTCACAATGCTGGACAGGAACAAGGATATCCAGGACTTGCTGGAAATTACTTTTGGAAAGTTTTATTTTCACATTTAATTCAGCGAGCCTCAAAAATCTCACAGGGCTGAGTACACCCCTGAAGCCATAGTTTGCCCCCTCATTGATCTACATAGACACCACCTTTGATACATGCGTTTGTATGTTTTCGCTAGTGGAAGTTTGTGTCTCAGTAAACTTTACTGAACCCTCATAATGAATCACAGAAATATTGTAGTGTCTGCATTGACAATGTAAAATACTTTATTTTCATACCTGAAATAACACTTATTTGCTTTTACGAGATTTTACATTTTTTACTGGGTTTGTCATTTTCAACATAAAACTGCGTTCTAGATTAGATAGATACTTTATTGATCCCCGTGGGGAATTCAGTTGTTTCTATGGGACCATGATCTCAACGAGTGAAATAATCACCAGGAATTTGACAGAGAATCTTAAATTCAAATCAACAAACAGTGTTACCATAAAGTGTTTACCCATCAAATGCGGTGGGTAACAAAATTTATCTGCAGGATGCCACTCCCAACAACTTTTCACCAAACAAAACCTCAGGAAACTTCCAAACTTCCTCTCTTTTCTTTTGAATCTCTTTCATCAAGCCTTCTTCTTCAGACCTCTTCCCCTGCAAGCAGATCATACTTCTTTGATCCAGAAGCAGTTCTCGGTGGGATCTCATTCCCCCAGGCTTTGAGGCACAGCAGCTCTGCTTCCCTCCAATTCTCATCAAAGGACAAAGCCACACCAGGTCAGCCTGCCAGAAGCAGCCGATCTATTTCCTGCTCTCTTCTCCAATAACCCAAAATCTGGAAACTTCATCAAAGAAGTTTTGTTCCGAAAAGAGCTTCATGGCTAGCAAGGCCAATAACCTTCCAAACAGAAAAGAACCAACATGCTTCCTTCTTTAAAGAGCACTAATCTCCATGACCAAACTCTGTCAACTGTTTCATCTCACCATCAGACTCATGCACTATCATTACCTTTGGTAAAATATGGACAGTTTATAGTTTGCAATCTGTCGATGATTCTCTTTGGGTTTTAATAAAAATGGTTTCTATAATTTTTGTGTTTGAGAATTTCTCTAAATTGCTAAATGAATATCTACTCATATCCTATATATCATCTTGATCTAAAATTTCAACACGTGAAATCACTTTCAAGACAAAAATCAAGAGATGTGGATATCATCTTACATATGCTAGTGTTTGTTAGCAGCTGCTGCTAACAAATGCTAACTAATGAAGCTACATGGACAGAGGAGTTTGTGTTGCTCAGAACTATTTTTATTTGTAACTTTGTTCTTTTCTGTAGTCTTGTTGACATTATTTTTTTTTTCAACCAGCCCAATGGAGTTCAAATCCTTGACAACTATTCCTCCAACACCTCAATCTGCATTAACCATCTAAACACATTGGCACTGTTTTCCTCAGATCAATACACAATATTGTTTCAATTGATGAGATAGTGTATTTATTTTTCTGAGTATAGATGATCAATTTAAATTTGGCTATAATTAAATAAATTTGATGTTATATTTCCATGGTAGAACTTATTTTGTAATTGTTTTTTTGTGTGTGTGAGGTAATAGCTATTGGTTGCAAATGTCAGCACTTCAGTCTGTATCTGACCAAGACTGGCATGTACAGAAAAAGAAAATAAAGATCAATATTACAGTTCAGTTTGAAGAGTTCCATTGCACAGATTTTGTATACACAATTACCTTTTTATCTACATGGTGATTTAATGTATAGTTTAGATGTACTTGTTCATATGACAGAGACAATTGCATAAGAGTATGATGTCCCCAATGGGTAAGAATGCCATTAACTGCAGTTGACTGGACAAACACCTCCTACAGTCGAAAAATCCTTCATGTCGAGTTAATTAGTGAGTCTGGACTGGACACAAGTGTGTGTGGTTGTTCAGTGTTTCCCCTTTATCACTTATAGTGACCCTATAATTGACAAGCGGCTTGTCGGGAGAGAAGGCAAATTTTGCCAAACGACAAGCGGGACAGGCTTCGGCTTCCCCGAACAGATTAACACAAGCCTGTAAAACAAATGCCTGAATACACAATTGTCTTAAACAAGCTTGTCTCAAAATGACATGAAGTACGACTGAACTCATTGTTTGGTTTTTGGTGAAAGCTAATTAGCTTAACGTATTCACGTTTGAATTTGTCAAGCATTTGTAGTTTATTTTTTAAATATTTCTTATCATTATTTTTGCTCGAAGTCTGGAACTAAATGTGTGCTTATCCCATTTGAGCCCTTTGTGTTGTTGATACAAAAAAATGTTTCTTAGAACATTTTAAATCTTTAAACATCAGTAAACACTGCAAAAATTTTTTTTTTTCTTTTTGCGGTCATTTGTCAAAAGGATCTGTTGAGGAACATCAAAAAGCAAAGTTCACACAAATTAATCACATGAGAATTTGATTAAGTATTTGTCTTTTGAACCCAGTTAGATGCAAAAATAAATTAACTTTAGAATGAATTTTTAGGCACAGAGACAATGCATAGATGACTCTACTTCTCAGATGTTTTTGCATAAAAACAAACGCTGTGTAAATGCATATTGTTCTGCGGTCCTCCGTGTATTTGAAGGAAACGAAAAGAGTTTCATTGTCAGTCTGAAACAGTAAGCTGGCTCATCTTGTCATTTGGTGATTAGACCTTTGTGGACTAGCAGCTTGAGAAGCCTGTAGCTCTGTATCCTGGGAACGCAACCCTGTATCCCCATCCTCTTTTCTTGCCTCATTTTGCCAGTTGAAGGACAAGTCTCCCCCGCCTCTTTCTTTTCAGGCTTGGCCAAGAGTGTGTTTATAAAACAGTGTGTAGTGTTCTATTATCCCTGCATAACGCCTTGTGGGTCTAAAGATGCGTAATTTTCTCACAACAAGTGGTTCAGTGGTTCGTCAAATACACTAATCTGAGGTTTGGCAAAGGGAGGAGGCATGTGAAGGAAGAGATGAAAATGTCGTAAAACAGAAAGTACAGGGAGAAAACAGTTGTCCAGATTCTCTTGTGTTTTGTGGCTGATAAGTTTAATGAGCATAGGCCCCGTTTTGCTGCCTTTCCTTATTGAAAAAAAAAAAAAAGTTCTATTGTTGTATCTATACAGTTGTTCTAAGGATGACTTGTAAAATTTATTCGTAAAAAAATAAATGAAGTTTGCAATTAGAATTTAAAAAGTATAGATAAAAAAGAAAATGCAACAAATGAAGTTTTGTTTTCACCAAACACCGTGCTATCTTCTCGTCTTGTTGTGCTGTGCTTGCTGGACGCACGGGACGCACTAAATAAAGTTTGAATTATAGGCCCTTTTTTATTGTGTCCTTCTTAAGGACAATCAATATATCAATACATGAGCAACAAGTCATACAATATTTGGTTGAGGGAACACAGCTAATGTAATGACAAGTTTAATGCAGGACTGTATACAGAAATAAACTTTGATAACAAAATTCTTCTAAACATTGAACACATTTTAAGGCCCACAATTTAATCAAAGTCCTAGCCAACTTGCAACTATAAAACATTGGGGAGAAATAATATCTAGAAAAAATATTTGGTATGCAAAAATAAGTGAGTTTGCTGAAGGTTTTCTTTAAATTATGCATGTGTAAAATATCAGTTTTTGCATAAATATGCTCCTGTTTATCCAATTAATAGATTAAGGATGTTTTTCTCCATTAAAATTGTTTGCTGGATCAAAGAAAATGTTTCAGGTTGACGAGGATTTTACCCGTGATAACAGGAAGGTAAAGCAGCCCATGGGATGTGTCGAGTGAAGGCGATAAACACGCAAACCCGAGAGCTCAACATCACTGTGGGTAATTATGAAGGACTTAAGGGCCTCTTTCTGGGGAAATAACTCATGCACATTCACAAAAAGACGAGTTTGTGGATTCATTAGATCCCACAGCTAAACAGAAAATAAATAAAAGAATAGCAATCTGAGTGTGCAACAGTTTCATATTTCCCACAATTATTACAGTTTAACGAGACAGTAATGATTTCCCATTTGAAGCAAAAGCCACTAAGAGTAACTTTGGGATATTATTTGTTATTAAACATTTTTAATTTTGTGTATTATCAAGAGCAGAGCATGAATTTGCTTATTTTTGAGTTTCTACTGAACACTTTACCACTAAATTAAGAGCAATTAAACAAAAAAAAAATGTAATAAGATACTTTTTTCTCACTGTAGCGGAACTTAAAATTGTCGTAGAGATTGCAATCATTTCATTGTTGAGCATTTAGCCTTTGGCCTCAGTTCACAAACACCTTCTGGCTCTGGCCCATGAGTGGGGCTTTCCTCCAAAACATCCCTGCATAGCGATGCCTCACTTATTGAATCAGTCTTGCTGATTCTCCTTACACTATTTGGTCTCTTCTCTCAATTTTCTTTTTCTTTTTTCTTTGCAAACATCAGCTTTAATAGTGATATATTTGATCCATTCATTTTCTGTACCCTGCTGTCAGGAAACAGAAAAAAGTACAACTTGGACAGATTGTTAGTCCATCACACGGCGACATGGGGAAACAAGCAACCATTCACACTTAAGCCCTACTGAGAATTTAAAAACATCACCCTTGCTGGAAACATGTTTTCTGAATTGTAGCTGTTGAAAATCCATACATGGAGTACATGACATTCTTTTTTGTTTAAATCTGGTAGTTTTCATCTAGAAATCATAGACTGACATCAGGTATTTCATTTAACATGGTGAAGTTGTGGCAGCATCTGTCCAGGCAGGGTAGATTGACACTTTCTCCCCTAAATCCTCATAACTGTGCATAATTGTTCCTTTTAAATAAATTTGTTTTCATTAACATTTGCAGTGTTTTTATTCCAATGTTTCAAGTGAATGAACCAAAAACACTGAAAATGATTGATTATAAATATGCACTTTCACTTAAGTTACACACAAATTAGGATAATGAAAGGGGGGGAAAATTAAAACCAGATTAAAACCAATTTGACATCCAGTACAAGATCCTGCCTCCCACTTACTCTTCTAATATGACCACCAAATCCCTCTAATCTTCACCCTACGAATAACCCCCACCTTTACCTGAGCTTTACATTTCCCAGGAGACATTAAACTCACTGTTCTGGTTTGATTTAGGCAGGTCGAGTGTTAGTGTTCACTACAAGCCCGTAGTGATCCATGAATAATGGATCTGCCACTGGTCTAGGTCTCCCTGGGACTCCCAGCTGCCCCCTTCCTTCTCTCCCGCTGTGACTGGAATAGTGAATTTCCCATTAACAATCGATGATTCATAAAGGTGCCCAGTGCCAGGACATGAAAAAACAGAAAATGTGCATGAAAAGCTAGTAAGTGGGAAAGAGACAACTTAAAAAATAAAACTAAACAATAAAAGCTGGTTTGCTAAATGCAATGTAATTTTCCATTGCAAAGAAATAAAGCCTACCTTTCATTTAGAATTTATTTTCAGTTCTATGACTGGATGTACAGTAATTTGTGAAAGAGTTGCATACATTGCACTTGTGTTTTCCAGAGTACATGTTTTATTCTGTTTTATTTCTTTATATATTCTAATTGAATCATCTATGTTAAAATGGTTGTTTAAGTAAAACTTCTGAGTTTAACAGTTCTTTTCTCTTGCTGCCAACAGAATTTTTTAGTTCTAATTTTTCTACATTTTTCTCACTTTGAGATAAAATCATAGAAATACTACAAAAGGAAAAACATTTTATGTAAAAAAGAAATCAAAGCTTCTGCTGTTTTGCTGACGCTTTAACATATTAAAGTGTCAGTGTTTAAAAATATATTCATGAAAAGATTCATTTCAATAAAACACATATATTTTGCTCTTTTTTTGCAACTGAGATATCAGAATTGTGTTTAGTTTCTTATGGGTGTGAGAGGGTTGTTTTTAGGTTTCTTTTTCTCCCTTTTTTAAAAAATACCATTTTAAAACAATGAAATCTCATAGCATTTTCCCAAAAAATAAATCTGGTGGAAGGAGATGTGTGTATTCAAGGCTATTTAAGGTGAGACACACTTGATTCACATTTGACTGAAAGTTGTCCTTTTCAATTGAAAAAAAGTGTTCTTTTGAATTAAAAGGAGGTTCAATCACACTTTTAATAAATTAAAACAGTATGAATTGACTGAATAATTGAAAATATAACAATATGAAGACCTATTCATTCATTCATCTGAACCGCTTGTCCCTGATGAGGTCGCAGGGGTGCTGGAGCCTATCCCAGGTAATTCAAGGTGAGAGAAAGGGTCATTTTTTCCAGTTGCTCTACTCTCCTTTTCATCTGTCCTCATGTTTTACTTCCTGCCTTCTTAGCTTCTTAGATGTTGAAAAATGACCAAAATGAACCAATGTTTATGGATGTTAATGGTTTCTCCATTATACAACTGCTGATAACTTTCTCTTCTCCATAGCTGAAAACTGACGGAAAAGAGAATTCCTGTATTTCTCACTATCCAAGATGAATTTAACCACTTGAATCAGTAAACGTTCCGCAGCCAGAGGTTGCTTCAATAAACTGTTTAGTTGGTCACTTGCCTTCATCTTTAATGATGTCAAACAGCAACTACGCGCTGTCTAAATAGGTTCGTAAAAATGTATCTGACTGGACATAAAAGCTCTCAAATACTTATAAAAACACATTTCACACAAGCAAACACAAACAAACCAGTTAAAGATCATCAGGTGTACATTATATAAGAAAGACGTAGGATTCTTTCCTTTAAAATATGCTTCTTTGGAACAAGTCAATTCAGATCGGGACAGAAAATTGAAATGTAGACGAAAATAAATTAAAGAAATTCTAATTAAATCAAAAGAAATTAGATAGTGTATTAAAATTTTAATATTTTTTTAAGCGACAAGACCTACTGAAGGTGTAACATTATATCATTTTTTATTTTTTTTTTAACATTCTTTAGTAATCCCTCACCATGAAATTTGTGTGCTGCATTACACTGCAGCAGGCTGCCACCTATGAACCTGCGAACTGCCGGTTAACTTCCGGGCCACGGGTGAACGCTCTAACCACTGAGCCACCGTCTTCCTACAATATTTTCTAGGCAAAAATACAATGCCATATGAAAAGGTGCAGAGCGGTCATGTGTCTTTCGTTTGTTTACGGGCTTAGAATTTCACCCCTACATTTCTGATCAATAAAGTATACATTATTATTATATTCGAAAATGAAAAAAAGATGTTCAAAAAAATAAGTTATGATTACTATCTAACTTCATCAGCATGATGAACTGACATTGATAACTTTATCCCGTCTAAATTTAGACCCACATCCAGGTCAAATACTTGCTTAAAAAACAACTTCAGCACAATTGCACGTTTTTGGTTGTAAAATTCCTGACTATAGTTTACAAAACAACATATCTGAGAGCCATTTGTTCAAAGTGCATGCCTTAACAGGCCAAGATTCAGAAAAAAAAGCGATAGTTATTCTTTAAACTAAATTTGTCGGCTCATATTTCTCTTTTTTTTTTTTTTACTTCTAAACATCTTAGAGGTACAGAAGTGGTATCAACAACATTTTGTAAAGTTAAAGAAGCAAGCAGGTTTAAATCATGTCAGCACCCTCTTTACTGATTATTCATCATTGCTAAGTTGGTGAATGACTGGATGAAATGGTAGGTATGAATGAGAAGGAGTGAAATAGATTTTCTTTCCTGTGGTTCCTCAGGCAAATTGAAAGCTTTTCTTTCTGACAGACTTTGTGAAATTTCAAAGAATGATAGAAAACATAACAAACTGTGATGTGACAATGTGGGCCACTGATTCCCCGGAAAACATTGGATGTGGGGGCAGATGAGGAAATAGCTGAGAGACAAACATGTTTAAGATTGCAAAGTGTAGATGAAAGGGAAAACAAAGGGAACATTTGACTGAGTAGGACGACAGAAACATCACCTTTGTTTTAGCTGCGTCAAAATCTTAATTGGCTACATATGCAAACTGGCTGAGAAAAATGGGACACAATGAACTTGAACCTATCATGTGAAGTGAAAAGTACATATTTTTCTATTCCAGTGGTAAATGCCCTTATCGATACCAAAAAAGCAGCTCTGGGAATAATCATCCTGTTTATCAGTTCTATTAGAAAGCTTCTAACGGCACCAAGTTATGGCAGTAAATAAACCCAGGTACTGTGAAGTTCCTGTGAAATACCCCATCTCACTTGATAGATCTCTAATAAACAGTCCATCCTTCACAAAAAAGAATTATGCAATCTATTTCATAGTCTTCCAGAGTGCTATATCTCCACTGAAGCAATTACCATGAGAGCTGATACACACCACTGCCAAGCCATCATTTATTACTGTAGTAGTTTAAAGGGTGTTTCACAATTTTATTTATTAATTTGGATGTCTTATTTCCCAACGCGCTTTATAAATTTATAAATGAAAAATATAAGAAAAGGAATTTTTTTGTCAAATGAACAAACTTCAAAAATGTTATTGTGGTAAAATATTCCCATTTCCATGCTTCTGAACGTAACGGAACAGAAACAAAACAGAAAAACACTGTTTAAAAAGGCAATATGATGAACAAGACAGCTCAAACTAGAATGTCTTTCTAAAAAATCTCTAATTTTCCGCATGTTCTTTTGAACTGCCTCTTAATCGTTTACATCAATGGCTAGATGGAGGTAGTTATTTCCACTTAGTGATTGCCTTTATAACTGATAAGTCTCAAAAATAGGCTCTGATGGCTTGTAAAATTGCAGTCTGTTTCTAAGTAGGCTTTCTACAAAATCAGATTGATCTCCAAAAAAAAAAAACCTAAATTGGACAAACTATTGTGCACACAAATCTCAGATTAGACAAAAAAGCGGGGTCAAACAAATGACCTAAAATGTGATTATTTTTCTTAAATTTGAAATGTTTATAGGTTGTGATTTTCACAAAACATGTTTGTAACATGAGATGATTTTGTAGCGTGAGATCATTTTGGACATAAAGTCAGAGAGGCCAGACGGAGATGGTTTAAACATGTGCAGAGGAGAGAGTGCAACGGCAGAAGGATGCTGGGTTTGGAACCACCAGGAAAGAGAAACTAGAGGAGGGCCAAAGAAGAATTTTGTGGATACAGTGAAGGAAGACATGAAGACAGTTGGCGTGACCGAAGAGGATGCAGCAGATAGGGTTAGATGGAAGAAACTGACTTCTTGAAAGGAAATGCCGAAAGAAGCCAATAGTTTTTTGTTTGTTTGTTTGTTAAAAAAAAAAACGCTAAGATTTTTGTGTTTCCATTTTCTATCCTTGTATTCCAAAGTAGGGGTGTTACATTAAGACTCTTTGTTCCACTGACACTGCACATTCACTATGAAAAGTTGAGATTATTGCTACTCATCAACATTTGCACAAACATCATGTTTACTTTTTAACTTTGTCTCTTCACATTGAAGCATTTTCTACAAGACTGATGTTTGTGTGTGCAGTGTACCAGTCGGATTGGTGCAGAGGATTTGTTTACAAAGGTTCCAGTGACATTAACTTCTCCACCAATACACTTTTGCTGGGATTCTTAAGTAAAAGCAGCTATCTTACAATGACAAAAATAGTGTGACAAAAGCTGAAATTCACCCAAATAAGTGAAGCACACAAAGCCTACAAAAGAGAAGAAGGTGTCAGATTTGTTCAAGGAAAAAGATAGCTAAACCCTATCCCCATTACTGTTGGAAAATCAGAACCCCGGTCCGCCATGGTTTCAGCCAGAAGCAAGAAGCTTGTGACAGCTGCACACAATGAGAAAGAAAAGGATTTTTGCATAAGGTGTTAAAATCCGCTGACCTTCTGAATGTTCTGTGTTCATTCCCCCAACAAACAAACAGCAACACAAACAAGATAGTGGGATTGTATGTTTCCCGTTTCTTTTTTATCCATGTTTAAAACAGTGTAGATATTGGTATACCTTGCATCCAAGGCCAAAGATCACATTGAGAGCTTTGAAACTGAATTTTAATGTAAAAAGAAAAGAACATTTTCCATTTTCTCTGTGCATCCACAGAGTTCTATGGTTTAATCAATCTCTCACTTCTCAAATTTACTGTGCAAGGTCTGAGAATTCACATTGGAGTGACCATTCAAAGCAAAATTGGAAGCCTAAAACACAATGATGCAATATTTTAGTACTTTTAAAGTTAAATGTTGCCTTCAAACTATTTAGCAAATTTCAACATGTGAACAAAAAAAAAACATAAAACCTGTTAACATAATACAGTAATGGGGCTTGAAACAAAGCCCAACTGTCTTGGCCAGTTTGGGAAGAAGGGTATATATTTGAGTATAAAAGTAGTTATTTTTACTATTTGCAGAATTGGCTGAATTTATCTCATTTCTGAAGAGCCAAAAAAAGTTTTGTTTTGTTGCACATCACTCCAAGATTTTTTATTTCATCCCCCAGGATATTCACATTGCATTGTGCTGTGAAAGAAAAAAATACATCAAAAACAGTGTACCATAGGGTGAAGTTCTGTAGAGCCGAGTCAGGAGACCCAAACCAAAGTTTAGTTTGTACAGTAACCTGGAGAAGTACATATGATTGAAACAGATCTTTCTAAAATTGACTTTCTAGACTTCCAAGAATTAAAAAATAATAATAATAATATTGCAAAGAACTCTTGGTTTGTTTGTTTGTTAATGAACATATTTCAAGTTAAAATTGAATGATGAAACTGAATAGGTAAATATACAAAAACATCTCCAAGTTTAGCATTAGAAAAGTAACATCGGCAGAAGGATGCCGAGTTTGGAACCACCAGGAAAGAGGCCCAGAGGAAGACCTAAGAGGAGGTTCATGGATACAGTGAAGGAAGACATGAAGATATTTGGCGTGACCGAAGAAGATGCTGCAGATAGGGCTAGATGGAAGAAACTGACAGCGAAGGAGAAGGAGGCTTCTTCTCCTTCTGCCAAAAGGAGTAGAAGAAGAAGCGTTAGATAAGTAAAGATTGTCATTTGTGATGAATTTTCTCGAATATTTAATTTAGTCATCTTCTTCATTGGTAACCCAACTTGTGGTTTGGGGAATGAAACTTTAAATAACAAAAAATTGGATTTTTTCTTTCTTGCGCAAACAACACTAAAAGGGGGTCTAACATTGTACAACTATCACCTCATAGAAAAAATAGCTAGACAATTGAGAATAGCGCCCATGGTCAAACTGTGTGAAAATACAAAACAGCAAACGTCAATGTTGTTAACTCCAGAGTATGTAGAATTATGCATTATTGCTTCAAGGATACTTGAAGCAATTTGTCTCTTCGATTGCATGTGAAGAAAGCTCAAGTAAACTTGTGACCATCAAGAGAAGTGCAGTAGATGGAATTTCACAAAAGCTTAAATTCAGGCTAGGACGGCAAAAAATAACAACGTTCAAATCAAGCTTAGTTGAAAAAAGTCAGAGTGGAGGAAAGCAATGTATAAATATGCTTCAGTTTTGCGCAAAACAACTAGTTGATACATTATTTTTATATTGAATGATTACTTCTTGACAACAAATCTGACTTGCATTGCCAGAGGGATGATCTATGTGCTGTTCATCATGAAAAAAAACCTTAAATTCCTCTTCACCATACCAGGCTTTCTCAATATATGAGTTTTAAGCAGATTGTGACTATATTTTTTCCTCTTGCTTTTGGGCAAGTTACTGACGATTATTTGGAAACAGTGTTCTTCCTACAGCTGCCAGGCTTGAGCTTCAATTGTAAATGATAAAACAACTTTTTTTTTTTTTTTTTAATTTGTCTGTGGGCGGCACGGTGGTGCAGTGGTTACACTGTGGCCTCACAGTAAGGAGGTTGTGGGTTCGAGTCCCGGGTGGGGACGAGGTTTGGAACACTGGCCTTTCTGTGTGGAGTTTGCATGTTCTCCTCGTGTTTGCGTGGGTGTTCTTCAGGTACTCCAATTTGCTCCCACCCTCCAATTACAAGTGAAACAGGTGAAACTTAAATTATTTGTACATACCTACATAATTTTGTAGTGTATCGTAAACCACATGACAGAAAAAAAAATAATGGACAACTTAGTGTTTAAAATTGACTTGTGAAGACTGCTGGAAATAAGTCCATTGTGATTTTAAGAGAGATTGTTGAAATAAATTGATGGTGTGCTGTCACTATGGGAACCGTGCACACAGTGATTGAAAAGTGAGGATATGATCAGGTGAAGAGTACCACGGCACCGATTAATATCATTTGCCGGTAAATCCAGGTTTCCCTGGTTTTCTAATCATTGCTGATGCTTGGAGACAAAGCCACTGTGAACTGGGATGGCTTCCCAATCCCCTTGCTCAGAAGTATTGTTATCTCTTGGGTATTATCTTACAAAGCCCATTATGCCGCAGAAAGAAAACGGAGACACGGGCTCGGAACTGCAATAACTCTAGCGTGCACGCTGACATGCATACACAACAGAGCCCGCTTCATGCATGTGTGCTACTTTAATCTTAGTAGAAATATGTATTATCAGTATAAATCCCTGCATGCTCGTGGATTACTGATATGTGTGCATGCAGCTGTGCAACATTAAAAACAGATGTGACATCTTCATGTCATAAATTGTCTGTGACAGATAATGTAAGTAGAGCATATTCTGCAATGAGTAAATAATACATAAAAACGCCCAAACACTTCTACCAAATAAACCACTGAGGCTTATAATTCATGTGGGTATTCAGTGAGTTAAGCTGGTACAGTCATAATCACTGGTGCTGTGCAGGCATTGCACCGCAGTTTGGAAGCCCAGTTCTCCAAACGCTGACAATATAAATACATGCAAGTCTCACAAAATAGCAGGCTGCTTTTCTATTCAACTATTTCTGGTTAAATGCTATTGTCACAAATAACAATGAAATAAGACTGATTACATATCTTCTTTAGATCCCGGCTGAAATGTATGTACCGTTTCTTATAAAACTATCAATTGATGTGACAAGTTTAGGAAAATTAAGACATTATTTTCATCAATCTGATTAGGTAGTCATTGCATGTGTATTTCCCTTAAAGATTTAAGGACTTGTGTGCAGATGGGCATATTTTAAAGAAGATGAGATGAGAGGATGCGATTAAAAGGTGTTACAACTTGCAAACATCATTCCTTCCTTGTTTGTCTCTTCGGAAATATAAAACTGTGTTACTACACTAAATGATTTACTTTGTATATGTAGTAATTCAATTTCATATGTATGTGTAAATGGTGCAGAATATGTAATGTGTATTTATAAATGAGGAATAAGATTAATTAACACATTTCACTTACGTATGAATGCCTCTTTATATCTTGTTTATCAAATGAGATTTCATATTCAACTAAGTAGTACACTATCTACTGAAAAGTCATTGTCTATTTTTCAATTTTTCTTTATATCACTAACTTTTTTCCATATCAACCAATAAAAATGTGGTCAGCTAGCAGCTGGTTAAACACAAACTTCAGTATTGGCTTTTCAGAGACTACAACATGACCAAATTTCAGAAGCCATACCATGTGTAAGAAGACTGTATATACCAGTAGGTAGTAGTTTATTCTTAAGGTCTAATAGTCTGCTGACCTGAAAAAGCTCTTTTTGGCCTTTCATAAACTTTCATGATATCTAGGTGATGTCATATCAATGACACCTCATTCAGATTCTCCGATTATGCCAATTTAATCAATAAATGGATGTCTATGGATGTTTAGAAAGAATTTTGATGAATAGTGTATTAATAGTGTTGCCCCTACAGCAGTTCTACCAACACATACAGTTTACCACCAGAGGTTACCGTTGGTTAGGCACTGACATTTTGGGGTGAAAGATGAAGAGAAGAAGAAAGTGTGTTATGGTTGAAAAGAAGTCGTGCTCTTTCACCAGGCCAGAAACTCCACAGAAGAATGAACCTTAATATGTCATCACTACGGCTCAGCATGGCACTTTCGCTGGTCATTAAGCAGATAAATGATGATGTAAGTCCAGCTGCTGCTGAAAACCTTGAAAATGATGCTTGTTGTTACAAGACTAAAAGAAATGATTAAACATTTCTCTAATGGTTCCCTTTACAAAAAAAAGGTCAGGTTATCAAAAATTGGTTTTCCCTCCTGAGTCTGAATTTCAGAAAAAAATTAAATAGATCACAAAGTTAAAACCAACGCTGCCCAGAAACCAAACCAAACAAAAAGTGCATTACTCAATTAATGAAAAGGTCAGATGTTGAAGTGACAATCTTGATTGTAAAACTGAACCAAGTGCCTGTCAAACACAGATTCAACAAGACAAAAAAAAACTAAACTATTTTAAATCCCAAAATGGGGAAATTGCAATGCTGCATTTCACCGCAGCAGGCAGCCATGACAGCACCAATGGCGGGAGCAAGTAGGGGCTTAGTTGTCTGCTCCAGGGACACCTAGGCACCTCAGTGGGATTTCAACTAGCTTCTCCCAGTTCAAAGACAAACACCCTACCACTGAGCTAACGCCCCGGCCGAGTGTATGAATTGGTTCAACCAACCAATACACACACATAACTATGAACATGTTATGTATATCCATTTTCTTTGAATAGAAAAATAACAATGTTTGTATCCACTCATGAAAAAGTGAAAAAATCTTAAACAACTAAAATATCAAACTACAGTTTTGCATGTCTCAGCAATTGTCCACTTTCAAGAGAATCATTAGATTATGTCAGAGTTTTCACTTCTTAACAATTCCGCTTTTTAATGGCAGGTGGTTATTAGTTTTACACTCTAACATTAAGAGTCATTGTGGAAATTATGGCTCTATAAGTGAAAGAGGCAAAAAAGGATCATAACTCATCTTTATCAGCTACTCATCTAATATGTTGAGCAGGGGGATTTGTGTGCAGTGCTGACAGCTCGATTGATGGATTCTTGATTTTCAACTGTGGTGCAGGGTGATTACTCAAGCTGACTGTGCCCAGCACACAAAGAAAACCCTGAAAAGAGTCATATTGACGGCCATGAAAATGTTCTTGTAACGCAACTTCTTCAGGAGTCTAATAAATTAAAAATATCTGCAACTGATGTAGAAACAGATTTGACAGGTCAATGCATGCTAAAGTTTAGGAAAGTTTTATTGCATATCAGCAAGAGGTCATGAATAAGAGTGCATGTGACTGCTTTATTTATGCATTTGTGTAAACTTTTTTATTTCCCCGCTAAAGCTAATTCCATTAAAAAGAATATGCATCTTTTTCCCCAGAGTACATTCCCATGCATTATTCAACACCCACATAAAAACTTAAAAATATGTCTTTTAGGGGTTTGTGTATGTGTGCCTGTGGCTGGTGATAACAGAAAACAGCATCACAAATAAATATCTTTAAAACCACACTGTGCGCTCATACTTAACCGTTCAATTATCTACCACTTCCTTTCGTAAAAATTGCACTGCAGATGCAAAGTTGTAATGTTTGCATCATGCTTCTTTTTTAAGAAGATATTTTTTATGTTGTCTGACAGAAATAGACTACAATGGCTCCATATCACCACCACGATATCTGTTTCTGTTTTTTACCACAGCAGGGTGCCTACAGTGTCTTATTGGAAAACAACTTCGTTCCACATCCAAGGAATTCCCTTAAAGGAGTAGAATAAGAGTTATCATTCTGCCCAGAAGAAGTGAAATCCAGGCACGCTGCAGACACAATTTTCAAAGCTGTAACTTATCACACACCTGCTGTTCCCTTTTTTCTGAATTCAAAGCACCTGTTATAGATTGCAAGAGTACAAATTTAAATTGTCCGTTCTACAATGTGTGAACCATGCATCTCATGTGGAGTGTTTTATTTACCTGAGGTTGGATGTAGCATGAGATCTTAGTCTGACAAAATTAGAGAAACACAAAAAAAATACAATAAATTGATTTGGAACCAGTCTGATGACAAGAAGGTTGTTGGATCTATACTTGATTGAGATGAGGCTTTAAACACTGGCCTTTTCCAGTGTACTATCCATGCTCTTTTCTTTCTTTGGTTACTTTCACTACTTAGTCAGTGTAAATTGTTTCTACGCATGAGTGTAGTTGTTAAGTTTGGCAACTTATGACAGTATGGCACCCTGTCCAGCACGTACCCTGTTTAACGCCTCCTAACCAGCTGGGACTGGTTCCAACAGTTTAGTAGATAAATGAAGGGGTGTGGAAAATAAAATCTTTTGATTAATTGCAAAGTATAATTTGTTCTGTTTTGCCTTTTTTCAAAAAAAAAAAAAAAAAAAAAACCTAAAAAAAACATACAGTATTGCAAAATCTGCCCCGTAGACATTGAGTACCAGTGTTGAAAAAGTTGTAAATGTTTCCCCAATGACTCAACGTAAGGTGTACAAGTCTACAATAAAAAGATACAAAAGAACAAATTTATTTCAACCTGAAAGTGGGTCGCTGGTCATCATCCCATTTAGAAGAAAATCCCCTTTTGACACCATAGCAAATTTGTCTACAAATTATTGGAGAACGTACTCTGCAAATTTTGGTACAAAATATGGCAAAGCAAAATTTTGAAAAAGGTCACTGTCTGCAAATAATTAATTGAAAATTGATGAGGGACGTTTCTGTTGTCAAATCCAATAAATTGTTTTGTAGCTTTATTTTTGTTCCACAAGTTAAGGGGAAAAAAATAAGTCTGATTTCACTGTAAGAAATTACTTTAGGATGAAAATATTCAGATTAGGCTCATTTGTATCTTCTTGTTGTATTCACTCGAGACGTTTCTTCTTTTCTGCAGGATTATTTATCAAAATCTTGCAGACATTTTTTTTTTCATAAGCAGAAAGTGAGAATTGCTGTCAGTGGTATTTTTCGATGCTATTACAAGCTGATCTTAACCTTTTAAAACCTGTGGTCTACCAAACAGGAAATTTTAAGAACAGATGGTGCCAATTCCAGAACTGTGTGAACCAAAAACCCTTCTAATCTTTGATCATGCTTGAAAGGTGTGGGGATTTTTTAATGCAAGACCTTTTTAAATTACACCATCTACAATTCTTTTCTTTATTCAGTGTGCGTATGAATATTTATCTAATTAATTCATCCTGTGTTTCTGTTAATGTGGTTCTGAAGCTATTCAAATATAGATATTGACTACAGATATGTTTTCAATTAATGTGTTAGAAAATAAACAGGGTTAAAAGTTAAGTACAAGGTTCCAAAGGTTAATATATGTGCTTATTATATTTCCAGCATATCATTTGTTTATCCACCTATTTTATTTTTATTCACATTTGCCTTTTTAGTAACAGGTATAAATTATAATGATTGTTATTCATTATGTATAATGAATAGTGTAGGTTATTTCTGTCACCAAACAAATTTTGATGAGTTTGGAGGGTAATTTTGCCCAATAAACATATAATTTTATTGATATAGGTTCATCAGAATATTTGCTCATTTCTACCTGGGGTGAGGAGGAGCTGAAGCTTTTATCAAAGCAAAGTGAATAGTGCAGATGACAAAAAATATACCTGACGCGTTACCAGGTTACTCATGTAGTGACATGAACAGATGCATATCAACACCTTTGTTCACCAGCTGCTAAATCTGAGCCACCCCACAAAAAAAAAAAAAAAAAAAAAAACTGTTTCCCACCCCCATTTCTACTCTATGCATAACTGTCAAATGTGGCAGGTAAATAGGGTTGCAGAAAAAGAAAAGAAAAAAAAGAAATGAAGTGAAGTGATTTTTTTCTTTCTTTCTCAGCATGTTTTAACTACTGCATTTTTTCAATGAGTAAAAATCACATATTTTTTTTTTTACACTATACATTGTACTACATATGTTTTTTCAGCAAAGATAAAGTATCTGTGGTCTCGTTTGCACCTCTGTGTAAAAACTATTTTGATTTTAGGATAATGAACAAAGTTAGCTTGTTGATTAAGATTGCACCTGATTTAGTAAGTGTGTCTCTGGGACTCAAAGCTCACTATAAATCTCCTTTAAAATGTACTTAAGAACAGACATCTTTGCTCTGGAAGACTGTCTTCTTAAACTCTCCTTAGGTTATCTGCAATGAATTATAAACTCAAGAAAAAAACATTCTTTTTTTAATTTGATTAATTTCATAATTACCAGCGTCATACGCATTTGTGACAATAAAATGAACAAGTTCAAAGTGTAAATTGTTTATGCAATAAAATGATCTTCAAGGCCTCATTTTGAGCCAGTTTGCGTATAAAATTCCTTGAAGAGTGAACAAACGGTATATTAACTTATTCTTCTCTGCATCACCTCTAATCCTTCTTTCACTTTAATCTCTTTGACATTAACCACCTCTCATATCGGTGCGTATATGTACGTGTGCATCAGCAAGTGTGTATGTGGAGTGACTCACTGTGTTTGTGCGTTTCAATACATATCAAATATATCAACCTCAAAATACAGATGACTTTCCCTACCTTGGCAGCCTTCATCCCTCTAAATCCGACACTGATGCAGAAATACACCAGCACGTAAGCTCTGCCGGTGGGGTTATGCCAGACTCAGAGGAAGAGTCTTTGTGAACCGTGACATCCAGGTGAAGAACTGCCTGTTTATAAAGCGCTTGTTCTTCCCACTCCGGTGCAAGAAGCATGAGCATGGACCAGTTAACCAGCTCTGAACACAGATTGTGTACATCTGGATCACATCAGAGATAAAATCTTGCCTCCAGGAAATCTTGCACAGTCAGAGAGTCTGACCATAAAACACTTCCCAACCAGTGAGAATCAACCAAGCATCAAGAGTAATATAAGTGCTGTATCTTCATACTTGGATGTTTAGTCAATGAGTTTCAAAGCGCATGTCATTTCTTTTAGCTCTACAGGCAGGCAAATTTGTTGAAAATATCTTTTAAAAATGTATAAAATGGATTTCTGTCATTTAATCGTCTACCATCCGGCAAAATAGAAAAATCTTTCCCATACCACACACTTTGAATAGCTCTATCTAAAATTTGTCTTCTTATCTCAGTGCCCAAAGGAATGATCTCATTCCAAATACAGGCACACTTGAAAGCGTGTATTCCTTTCTTGTCTGAAATCACTATTCAATCGGGCTCCATTGCCTTTAAATGGCTTTAGAGATTGCTCCGATATCACCAGACTTTACTGCATCAAAAGGACAGATGGACTCAGCAGCTGTCTGGATCTTGTTAGTGTCCATTCTCTCCTCTTGTTGCTCTGTTCCTTATTGTTTGTCAGGTTTGGTCATTGTGGTATAGAGTTGGTTAGAATTTTTTTTTTAAAGTACAACTTCTTTTAAACACAGTGTGACGTTTGAGTTCCAGCTTAATATATTAAAATGAAAATAACAATTTTGTTAATATTTCTACTACACTGTAACTGGTAAAACATCAATAAATAAATTAAAAAAAAGTTTAAAGTGGTCCAAAAGGAGGAGGAGGTTGTGCAAAATAAGCTTTTTGGAGGTTTCTACCAGGCTTGACCATTATTCTCACATGAAAAACATATTTGAGGCCATTTTGAATTTCATTTAGGCTTTTTTGAGTATTTGCAAGACCTCCCGTCCTATTTTTGGATACTTTTCAAATACCAGGTTGTTCTTGGCCATGAATTTTGCTCTCCACCATGTCCACATTTGAACGTAAGCAGGAATTGCTTTTGCAGCCTGCATGCGCTCTGCCAACTCAGTTCCATCATGCCATTTTTAGGTAAATGCAAAGAAAAAAAAAAAAACCCACAAAGATATGCTCTAACTTGATGCGCTTTACGCTGTATTTATGGCCTCAAAAACGATTTACACTGCGTTGTGCACATGCTTGGGTGTGTGTGTGTGAAAGGGGATAGCAGCAAACAGGATACGAGAGGAAAGGGATATTCTCAGTGTTAAAAATGGAAATGAATATTCATAAATGTATTTCTATGGTTTTTCTGCAAATATTGCATTTTGAGCCAACAAAAGTTACCATGTTTATCCCTATAGGGTGTTTGATAGGAGTTATTACCCCACAAAAGCACAATAACCCTCTGTTTTTTTAGTTGAAAAAAAGTAAAGTCTAGTAAAAATGAGGTTTCAGCACAACCAGCTCTGTAACAAAAACCTAAAATATCTGCTTTATACAGAGCAGGAGCATAAAATAACTTGCTCAGTCAAGCTACAGAACTTGAAAATTATTTGATCAAAGCAGTGCCTGTAACCCTGGCTCTAAAATTGTGTGTCTAAAGGGGTGAAAAATGAAGCGTGGAGCCTGTCCACAGCCATCAGCTCTCTGCCTCCTCCTCCTCCTGCTTCCAGGTGATTCCATCCTGGAGCTTAGACACTAATGTGGTTGATGCAGTCCCTGCCCTAAGGGGTAATGAAGTGACTAAGGGCTGACCGTTCCTGACCGCCGCCGACAAGACAGCAGGTGTGAGCAGTGAGGAGTGTGACTGTGAAAATGTGTGTTTATATATGTCTGTATGTGTATTAGAGAGAGATTGAGAAAGAGTGGCACTGTACGATAAGCTTGGGAATTAACAAGTCACCTAACCACAAGTCCAGATCAATTAGTTGCCCTAATCACTCCCCTCTGTGTCAACCATAAACATCCTCAGGTTTAGCCCCGTACATTTAATCTTTACTGCCACATCACTGCCATCTACGACTCTCTATCTCATTCCAGCACACACTCGCCTCTTTTCCCTCTTCTCACATGTCTTTCCAAGCCTTCTCTCTCTCTCTTACATTTATGCAGCAGCTTGGTAAATGGTAATCAATGTCTCTCAACGGTAAACTGCTTCATCTAAACGATTTTTTCAGATGGGGAGGGGGCGACATGTGTGTAAAACAAAAAAAAAATGGAAAGAGGGAAAAAATTAGATTAGAAAAGGGGATGAAAAACAAGAGTATTTTACTCTGCGTTTGCACAAGTTTTCTGTGTGTGTCAGCTTGTATTTTGTGTATCACTGATTTGTGAGCGTAAGAAAAAATGTGTGAAAATGCCTGCCTGGACTTGGCTTTAAGTCAAGAAACCCACAGTAATGCATTCACTTTTGGTGCATAAATCACAATCAGCCATTCTGCCATCTAGGTTACTGCTACATGGCCCATGTGCTGTTAGACCACCAGCTGAATAAATGAGGAGTCCTGGAAAAAGAGCAGGTACATGTCTGTAATGGGCCAGTAGATTGCCATCAATATTCTCTTGCCTGACTTTCCTTAGAAAAAAGGATTGTTCCATAATCTGACAATCCTGTGCCTTAAAAATTTTGTTTAATGTGTGCGTCCACTGAATGAAATGTGTGAATGTTTATACCACCTAATTGCAACGCATCCAGTTGGCATTTTTTTTCTTTCCTGACAAATAAATAAACATCAAAAGTTGTAAAAAGGACCATTTGCAATGTTTTATGGGGCCAAAACTGTCCACCTAATGGGTTTAATAGACACAGAAGATCAAATTATTATAATAAAGTGCTATAACATCCACACACTAAGGCAAGAACATGAGGGATGGATAATTACATTCAGCCTTGCCAAAACCTGGAGAGCTTCAATATTAATGCTTGCAATAAAAATATAAGTTAATTTCTCCAAAATCGACCTGATTTTGACACCAGTTCATTTTCACCCCGTGACCTCAAGAATACATTTTCCAAATACACAATCAATACAGGTCACGATCCTCAACCCGAATTCTTGCCACATTGATGGATCCCTGCAAATATCTCCATCTGATTGGAAAACTAAAGTCATTGATTGGCTGTTGGACGTTAGGCAGTTCCCTTATTCATCCAAACACCAATTAGTTCAGGTTGTATAGCTAACAGAGGCATGCTATCTGTCTTATACACAAACATGACCCACACTTGGCCTGTGTAAACACACACACACACACACACACACACACACACACACACACACACACACACACACACAGTTAATAAAAGAATCATCTTTAAAGACAAAACTTAAGCATGTGTTACCTGGCCAAAGGTCAAAGTGATTTCCAAGCTTATCACGTTCTGTAACAATATGGTCACAAATCATTCTCTGCGTTATGAAAACACACACACACACTATCACTTCTTTGAGGAATAGGTTGTGTTTAGCTGCAAACAATGATGGGGTCTGCTGTCTGGGAGAGCATTTATTAACCTGGGATGAAAAATTTTTGATAAAGCTTGCAGTTACAAAGGATGCTGTGACATTTCTATGAAACAATGACGCTCCAAACAGTTTGAATTTTTCTACAGGATACAAGATGACAGTGTGTCATTGGTGACTGTTTTATATTCTTAACAAATGCCAGCTGATATCCAGCAAAAAAAACTAAATGTCACGTCCACAAATAGTTGAAGCTGGAAGCAACTTCCTCCAATGAAAAGCAGAGCAGCTGCTGGTGCACAAAATGTGGATGCTGTCCCACCAAAGGCGCATAAAACCCACTAATTTTTAATCATTTACACTTAAAATTAAACCAGTTCCTAATTAAAAATTATTGATGGTAAATTCATTTTACAAAAGAAAATGAGAGAATGTAAATTGTGGTTTTAATTCTTCCGTTTTGTCGTCTTTTGATTATCTGGGGCTAGGTCACGGGGGCACCAGCCTCATACGGGTTCAAACCCAGGCTTCTCTCACCTCGGCTGCATCCTCCAGCTCAACAGGCAGGATCCCAAGACGTTTCCTGTTCAGCTGTGAGACATTGTCTCTCCAGCAGGTCTCGGGTCTGCCTATGGGTCTCCTCCCGGTGGGACGTGTCCAAAACACCTCACCAGCAAGGCATTTGTGATGCATCCTAACCAGATTCCGAAACCACCCCATCTGGCTTCTCCCGACCTGGAGGAGCAACGGCTCTTTTTAAAGCTCCTCTCAGATTTTAAAACTACAGGTTTTAATTCTGATTTATTAATATTTTAAATCCACAGCCTCTGTAACTTGGAGAGATTGTAGCAGTGTCCTAAGGAGTTCCTATCATAATGTCCACTGGCTGCTTTTAAAGCCATGCTTATTAAACTGCATGGCTTCAGTGCACAGTGGCATGCATCCAACTTCCCCAAACGCATCCTGTTGGCGCATCAAGTGGCTGCAGTCCTCAAAAACCAGCTGAAGCCTCACTCCCACAACTCCTGTTTGAACTCAGCTCAAAGAACCTTAGCTTTTAATAAAATAATAAGCTTATTTAGTAAAATCTTATATGTACCAATGTTCAAATATCCAGCCAAGAAAAAAAGAAAAAAGTCGAAAAGGAATCAGTTCTTTCTCCACACTGTACCTTCCTGATCTGACTGTCGGGATTTTATTATAATAAATGTATGCGACACAATTATAAATGCACAGTGTTGCGCCGGTACGGGAAAACCTTTGAAACCCGTTATCTGCATTTCTACAAGTTCATTTTCAGTCCATGTGGTTGGAATTACGTCCTGTTCAGGGCGCATTACCAAACTAACCCCTAAATGAGTTACAAGTGGCAACAAGTTATCAAGGACTGCTTTGCAGGTTAAAAAAAATTATAGATAATAATGTGTGTGTGAAATATAAAAAATACTCATTACTACATGAACGCACATGTAAGCTCTGAAAGAAAAAAATCATCCTCAGGCAGTTTTTCGCTGTCGGATCGCGTGTAAAAAAATACCACATTGCATTTAAAAATTCTTTCTAAAAGTCTTAATAAAATTAGTAAAAATATAAAAGTCCATTGTGAACTTTTCAGTAGGATTTGAAAAGATCTTTAAAGTCTTACCTTGGGGTATCCTGGTGTGGAAAGAAGAAATAAGCAGTTCTTGTAGACAAGTGTCAGATGGATCAGAGGACCACTACTTCTGAAATCAAAAGCATATGTGTCCAGGTTTGATGGGAATGAGAGAGGTGCGTCCTGTCCAACACGCACAGCGCGTCTGCAGCCAGGAGTTAGAGAAGCGCAGGGAGATGAAGCAGCTGTCTGGAAGACGAGGTTTGGAAAGCCCCTGGTGGTGGTGGAGGAGACCGACACATGAAGTGGACAGCAGAGGGGGGAGAAGGAGAGAGGATTATTGATAGAGAAGGGGGTTGTGGCATTTTACACCCAGTCCTTCAATAGTACTCTATCAGCATTAATCACCCACTAAGTATTTTTTAAGGTCATAAAATTATCTCACAATACCAATCTAAAAAATAAAAAAGCTTGGGCATCATAGATTTAAAACGCCACAAAAATTATTTTACTACATAAACAATACAGTGGTGAAAAAGGCTCGTATTGTGCAAACACCAAAGCACTCAAAATCATCCATAAAGACCTCACAAACTTCAATATTATATAAAGTATGTCATTTTAATGGGGCTCCAGGGTGGCATAGTGGTTAGCACAGTGGCCTCACAGAAAGGAGGGTGGGGGCATGAGTCCCAGGTTGGGGGTGAGGCTTGAAACACTGGCCTTTGCGTGGAGTTTGCATGTTCTCCCCCCAAAACAGATCATAAATATAACAAGTAAAAAGTAAAACATGTATTTAAAAAAGAAAAGTGCTAGTAATCAGATGCAAAGTTCCACAAATGAAATCAGTAAAATCTCAGCAGCTCTTTTCTGCTCCTGCCCAAATTGTATTTGATAGAATCATATCTAATTGTAGAACAAATCAATCCAGTTTGTACAGTCATATTTCTGCAAAATTTCATACAAATATGAACACCTGCTCTGTCCAATGCACAGGGTTGTTTTACTTTGTTCAACTTCTTTAAAAAAAAAAATCTGTCACAAAAATGACTTTGAAAGTAAAACAGCCACCAAATAGTTTTGTTCTCCTTCTTCAGTGTCACTACCTGATGAAAAAAAAAAGTTTTAGACCAATATTAGGTTTCTATTCAGATAGCCTTGCTAGTTTAGCTGCTGTGTGCTGACTGACCAGATCAACAGATCTGAAAAAAGTGACACTTTTATATCTATACTGACTGGCAACAAATGCTGGCTGAAATGTTATTGCTCAAATCCTTGAAAGGGAAAACACACTCTTGGAGAAATCAAAGACATCAGAAAAGTCATAGAAAAAGCAACATGTTATTTTGAAATACTCTATAACTATTAATGACTGAAATATCAAATTTTATAAAATATTACCAGTTTATGATTTGGATACTTTTCAGGCCAGAAGAGACCGTTTTAAAGGCATCCAGCACTTGTCACAAGTTTTGGACATGACTGGAGAAATTAAAAAGTTTTTTTTTTTTTTTTTTACTGAAACAGTTTGTATTCTCTATAGTGATTGTCACTGCATTAAAAACAGGGGCGGATACAGGGGGAATGTGGCAGCGCACGCACCCATTGTCCTCCCTCCTTTTTTGTTCCACGAACAAAAAAAAAAGAAGAAGAAGAAGAAACAAAAGAGGACTAGTCAAACTATCCCCTTGCAGGGCCAGTGAATGGGCCACCAAAACGGGAAATGATTCTTATTTTTCAAAACATTCTAGGGAAAAGCCCCCAGCTTTCCCGATACTGGCTATGTCAATGACCTCACGCTCCCTCCCCCTTTAGAAAATCCTGGATTCACCCCTGAAAAAGGCTGTCTGTCTGCTCCTAAAACACCCCTCAGTATATATGATTCTCTGATAATGATATGTACATCTTGTGCCATATTTCAGTTAGTAAAACTGCGACCAAAGCACAAAACGGATGCTAAAAGCTTTAAATTGTGGAGCTGAGGGGGAAAAAGCCAAACGCTGAGGCAGAAAACAAATCAGTGACTTATTGAGAGAGCAAAAACATTTATAGCACATATAAATACATTTTATTCTTTAATGTCTGTTCTTGTTACTAATGGGCATCCAAAACTCAATAAAGCAGCTGATTTTACAGGTAGAAAGTTAGCATTTGGTGCCAGGAATGCAGATTATAAATTTCTATGTGGCTTGTAATCTGACACATTGTAAGGTCACTGACTGGTCTCAAAAAAACATAAAAGAAAGTCATTATTATAATTTACTGAAGAAAAATCCTGAAGAAGAATATTTTTAGAAAAATGCTTGCAAACAGAGCAATTAGATGTATTATCAAGAATTAGCTCTCAGATTAATTTTCTGAGAATATTTAGGAGAAAATGTCAAGTCGGTCCGCTTTGGCGAAGTGATTCACCTGATCAGTGCATGTGTGTTAATGTGTGTGAGCTTGTGAAATAAGCGTCTAAAGGTGAGAGACAGGAACGTGATGAAAGAAGAATGACTGAGGCTCAGAAAGAGAAGGTTCTGCTGCAGATTACCCACCATCACACCGAGTCTCAGAGGCTCAGTCAGTAGGGTTATGAAGGTCAGGAAGCTGATGTACCAACAAGGATTTAAAAGCTACAGGGCATGAGCTGCATACGGGCAGGTGCTAATAGAAGAGAGGAGATATAGGAGAAAAAAATAAAAATAAAAGGCATCTACAAGATCCATGTCAATGGAGATTCATTGACATGGATAGTCATTGGGTAAGCAAACTAAATTGTTTGTTTTAAACATTAATCCTCTGCAAGAATGTCAGGATTCCAGGTTAAATTATTTTACCGGGAAAAGGGAATAAAAAGAAAGGACTTAGCTCAATTTTTACCAGGTATCCAGGGCAGAATAAACAATTATTTACTGTTCTGTTTTTGTGAGACAAGAGCCTGTTTAATCAGGGAGTTAGGTCAAATCAATACCCCAGGGAATTACTTGTTAAAACAAAAAGTATTCATAATATATTCCCACCTCTCCTTTATAGTTCAGGGTCCTCACCAGAGCCACCCCTGCACATTTTTTACTCACATTGAAGCTGTCAAATTTCCAATTAGCTGCTTACGGCATGAAAAATCCTCGTATTGAACGATGTTGTTTGGATGTTTTTTGTAAACTTTATTCATTAATGACACAAAAGCTCGTTTGGTAAAGCTCAGAAAGTTTTGCACAGTGTTTCCATAGAAGCTGTGCCACTTTTAAATGTGCTTACTGTGTAGATTTTTTTTCTTTACTCGGTACTACCATGACATGAAGATTGCATTTTCTTAAGATGAAACACTGGATTTATTTTAAAATATACCGACAGAAAAAACTCTGTGTTAAATTAATAGCCATTTTGCTTTGTAATCATCTTTTTCCACGTAGGCATTCACAGCACCCCTCACCATCCGTGCTGTCCCAGATCATTTTACATTGCCAGCTCTTGGGGCAGAAGTGCTGACTAAGGGCAGGTCTCTTGAATATTACATTTTTCCTTAGCCGCAAGGTGTTGAAACACTGCCTGTGTCTATTGCTCAAGCCCATAATGGCTACCGGACACCCACAGGTACAAACATAAATATCTGTAGATATAGTACTCTAAGACGCAAAAGCCAGGAAATCAATACCTGCCTGTGAGAAAAAGGAGGTGGGAAAGGATAGAACAAAGGCAGCCAGAGGAAGGCTTGTATCAAAGAAAAGATCTACACGGGTTAAGTGGGATACCACATTCACACCACGCTGCCTTCCATTTGGTGATAACACTGAAGTAACTCACTTGTCATAAGTCATTTATATTTATTTTCAAATATGTATGTTTTCATAATGTATTGGAATTCTTCCAATAGTGTTCATACTTCATACAGTTGCTATTTTCTTCTGCAAATCAAAACAAAGAAAATCGGTTTTCTTTCAGCAATTACTGAAGAAATTTAGTGGATCAAGTGTGGAACAAGAAAAGTCATCACTTAGTTTAGAAGCATCATCACAATAAGGTTCTACCAGACAAAATATCTAAGAAAAACAAACCAATTTAAGAACAGAACCCCAGTGAAAAGTTCAAAACAGACAGTTTGAATCACCTCTGACTAACTCACATTTTCAAATTCTTTAAAAATGATCTTTACCACACACCAAAAGAAAGATATGATAGAATTTGCACATGTTTATGTGGTAATGGAAGCAGTGGTTCAAGATGCTGAGGTATTAAAATCAAAGTTTTTCTGAAATTTGTATCAAATTAAACTTGTGTTCCCACAAGAAGAAATGTTTCTGCTGCCACAACACAGCTGTAGTATGTAGACAGCAGCAATTGACCAGAAACTAGCATTTTGAGTAATTCATTCTAAAATGGAGGTAAATACAAAAATATGTGTTTTTTTTTTCACTCTAACTTTCAGCTGTTCTAGAGTTTTTTAGCGGGTGCGGGTTAAGAAACGGGCAAATGAAGTATTGTTCTTTTCTGAATAAAAATTGGATTTTTACAAACTTAAATCTACATCTATAACCGAAGCATCAAAATACTGACACTTCCTATACTTTACTGACAAAACAGTCCTAATGTCTAAATTCAGTGTTTGCTGTCAGAGCAGGGCTGCTTAATCAAATCTAGGCTGCCTTTGGTTTGATAGACACAAACAGTTATTTGAAAAAACTAATAATGCTGGAAAAAATATCCATCGTCCTTTGATGATAATTTGGGTTTATTTGGTTCATTTGGATTAGAGAGATCTGATAAAAACCTAATTGATCCCGTTGGGCTAAAATCCTCAAGAAAATTAACAGTTTCTGCAGTAAAAAAGCACAGATCAATATTAAAATAAAACAAAAATGGAGTGAAAATATATTTTTAAAAATCTAGTTAGAAAAACACCTACGCCCATAAACAAGGTGTTCCATTACATTATAGGTTTGAACTGTTGCCAAGGGTGATTGGACTTGGTACAATCTCGTTTGCACTATTTACAGCCAGTCTGCAATAATGTTTACTGTTCCTTCCCAGTTTTATATGCCCCTATGCTACAACCCCACCTCCCTCTTTCCTCACAAGTCTAGAGTGATGCAGGCCATGAAGAATAAAAGAGTTCCTAAATCTGGATGTTGTGGTCTAGTGTAGTAGCCGCGTATTGCTGAACAGGCTTTTCTCTGCACCAACAACCCCACAGATAATGAGCGACATCTCTCATCATGATGATTAGAAGTTTGTCTAAAGCCTTCTTCTCTGCTTTCCTATAATTTTCAGTCCCAAACAAAGAAATAGTCAGTTTAGTCTGCTCATCCAGCAAATAAGAGTCCTCTAATCAACTTTAGACAAGGTTTTAACATTTTAAACAAGTCTCAATTTAAGCATCAGCTGTTATTATCACAGAAAACACAGATATTGTACTTTACCTGTTGATTTATGAATCATAAAACTGAGTGCTGATTGGCTTTTCATCTTTTTTACTTGTTTCATTTTTCTAATAGCAAAAGAAAAAAAATGCATGTATAAAGGATATAATTCGCTTTTGCACTTACAATACATTGCTTTTCATTATTGACATGGTTATCCGAGGACACCACAGGAAAGTGCAAATGCCATAATCCAAAAAGGCACACATTGATGAAGAAAAATAACTGGTACGGAGATTTGGTAAATGCGAAACAGACAAAAGAAGGTAAAGATTTCTTCTTTGTATCAATGATGATGTGCAGGTGTTAGAAAATCACAGCTGAATGTTAAGAGGTGATGATTGTAGAAAGAGTATTATGGATCAGTTCTGAGAAACGAATGAAAAGAGCAATCCATGGTGTTTGATTCTTAGGTGGCAGTCAGCAAGGAACTACTTTAATCATAACCATTTATAAAAATATTAATAAAATGACTTTGCAAGAAAAACCTAAAACATGGTAGGTGAGGTGCTTTGGTGGTAACATTGATCCCTTCTCTTTAATTTAAATTTTCTTTAATATAGAGATATATTGTTACAATAACTTTGGATTATAAAAAAAATATATTAAATATAATTCAAAGAGAGGCCCACAACAGACTGGCAACCTGTTCAGACTGCATCCAGCTTCTCACCTGTAACCAGCCGAAATAGACTGCAGCTCCCCCTGCAACACCAGCAGGAATAAGTGGATAAATTAAAAAAAAAAAAAAGACATACTTGTTTCATTAGCAGTTTTACCATCTTCAGATACTAGTCGAACAGGTTGTTCTTAGCCACACCTTTTGTTCTCCACCCCGCCCACATTTTGACATAAGCATGAAGTGTTTGAGTGCACGCACTCAGGAAGTGCCAGTTTTATGTAAATTTTGTTGGCATCCTTCTGTCACCAGAGACAATGGAGTGTATACGTGGATACTGTTTGTGTAGTGTTGGCTGTGGCTGAATAAGCCAATGTGGGAACTGCAACTCCATCCACACTTCCTTCAAATGTGGTAGGCAGTATGAGTCACGGGGGAGCAGTGACAGACTGACTTTTATGCTGTTTCCAGGTCTTTGTTGCCTCACGCTGGATCTCTGTGTTTTCCTCGGCTTGATACTGATAGTGACAGATGTTCGCCTACCTGTAGCAGTCAGAGGTCACCTACTTGAGATCTGTTGCATTGATGTTGCATGACTTTAGATTCCTGTTGCAGGCATCTTTGTACCGCTGGACAGGGCCTCCAGTTGGCTGCGTTCCTATGGCTAGCTCCCCAGAGAGAATTTCTTTTGGAATGTGGAAATCAGCCATCCTGCATACAAGTGCAGGTGCTTCAGTAACAGGACATGCTCGTCTCGGTCTGGATGTGCGTGTTGGATACGCAATCTTGGTAGGTGATGCCTACGAGACGTCTAAGGTTACGCAGGTGGAAAGCGCTTGGTCTCCGCTCTTGGAATGTAGTGTCCAAGAGTGTCCAAGCTTCACTGCCACACAGTAGCATGCTCAGCACACATGCTCAGCAAATGTTAATTTTTGTGTTGAAAATCAGCATGAGGTTGTCCCACACATGCTTTTAAGCAAAACAAACATCCAAATCCATAGGAAAATGAGCCAGCTTTGCTAACCCGATGTTCTTTTGTCTGCATTTGTGGCCTAAAACAAGATTTATGCTGTGTCGTGCATCTGCCATGGACCTGCGACCAAGAGGGTTAGGGTTAGAGGACAAGGAATCCACTGTGAAAGTGGTAAAATCTATTTATAAGCTCTTTTTGGCAAACATCACATTTCTGACCTAAAAGAAGTGTTTGTCAAGGTTTTGAGATAAAGAAAATTGCCCCACATAATCTAAATGTGCCCTCTTTAATAACAAAATAAACTAGCTTTATGATATTTTCTTATCATTGTCATAAAATAACACATGTATACATTACTCTAATGATGATTTCATATCCATGGAAACATGTATAATACAATTGTTTGCATGTATATGTTTGACAGGTATGTACAAATGGCAGAGTGAGCTTTAAAACAGATCTAATACAAGCAACATGGACAAACAACTATTTCCAAATGAAAAGTTGTGAGGGGAAGCGGTTCAATGGGTTTCCAATTTCAACACCATGGATAACTCCCAGAGTTTGAAACAGAGGGAAAATCAGCACCTTGGACAGCTCCCCATTTTGATACAGTAGACTGCAGAAAAAAATGTCTTCAAAGTGGATCGCATATCAGCCTCTGGACAATTCCTCATTTCCAAACAGAGGAATGTTGAAGAGCAGGGCTTTGAAGCTGATCCCCTATCATCACCCTGGGCATTTTTTTTTCCAAAATGAAAAAAAAAAAAAAAAACTGCTTTAAAGCTGATCCTGAATAAGTATGGGACCATGGTGCCATTCATCCTTCTTGCTGTGCTTCCGTTTTTGCAATCAAATGGAACCTTACATAAAATAATAAAATAATGTTACACCTTACATATTTGGATAAAAACATACACAGTTGCAGTGTTGTAAATATGACAAATGAACAAACAATAAAAATCACATTGTGAACTGGTTTAAGAAAAAACAAAAAAGTCTAATTATATTAGAAAACAATTGTTGTATGTTTTACTTAGTTCTGAACCTCTTACAGTTCTGAACAAAGAAGGCAATACAAAAGTCCACAAACAAAGGGATCGCCAGGAGCCCGAAAAAAAGATCCAAGCGAAGGTTGGAGGATGTTATGCAGACAACAGTTAGAAGGCAAGAAATAAAACATAAAAACAACCCTGGAAGAATTTGCTCAAAGTACATCTCAAAGAATAATAATAAGATTTACTGCTGTTCTTACAGAATGTGAAGAAATATTAGAATAATCCATTTTCTGCTTGCCAAAATATTCAGTTTCTGTCCCTGTTTTTTTAAATTAATAAACTTCTTCTCTACTGTGCATAAAACCAGAGTTGTTTTTTTTTTTTGTTTGTTTTTTTTTTAATTCCAGTCAGTTTTCATCCCGGCCATTTAAGTTTTAATTCAATTTCTTTTATTTTCATCCCTATAGGCAAATTTAATTTTGGATGAAACAACATAATCACAATGGAGAAATAACCAATTCATAGCAGAGATTTTCTCAACAAATTCTGTTTGTCTTATTTACACAGTTTCAGTCCCAAGATTAGAATTTTATATTTTTTGTTTTTCCTTTCTTGTTTAAAGCTTAAAAAATAATGCAACTAACATCAGCACAAGTTTAACACTTGTGACAAAGAACAAAGATGTTCCCAATACAGTGTAGCTACATGAGCAGATAGAACAGCAAAGCTCACGTATAAAAAACCTCAAATGGAATAAGAGATCCAAGCATGTTGAAGGTTCTTCAAGGTGGAGCAATTGGAACCTCAAGTCAGAGTGTAACGCTTCTATCTTTTTTATATATACATCAGATCCAGTTCTATTTGCACTGGAGTATTTTCTTAGCTGCACTGAAGTAAGCCTCAGGCTCTATCTTAAAATCAGCACACCTGCTAGCCATACACTTCTCAGGTTTTTGAGGGATCAGAGCAGCGCAGCTGAAGACCTGAATCAATAGTGTATCATCAGTGTTTTACCATGTGGATTTCAAACCGGTAGCCTTTCCTTGCATTTTCTCTCTTCACTGCATTTAAGCACGGTGGTTGAGTGTAGGAGGATTAAGAGGATTTGTCACAATCTTTCCAATTGATGTCTGAGAAGAAGTTTTATTTTGGAATAAAAAGGATAATAAGAAAGCCTGCTTCACACAACACTTGGTTTGATTTACCTTCAGATTTACCTCCTATTAATTAAGGCTGCAATTCACAGCAATCTAATTGACATTGCCACTTTTGCTTGGAGGGTTGAAAATAAATGCTAATCCCCAAATTTGTAAAGACACATTTGAAAGCAGCCCTATTGCAAAAAAAAAAAAAAAGAATAATCGTCATCTTTTGAGCATCTGTGACCATCTAGTTATTTACCAATCACAATTCAACTTCTTATAACATTGTGATCTGTAGTGAGAGGAGGGAAGAGGTGGAGGAAAAGCTGGAGAGGTGGAGGTTTGCACTAGAAAGAATAGGATTGAAGATTAGTTAGAGTATGTGTGTGAATGAGAGGGATCCAAATGAAAAAGTGAGGTTACATAGGGAGAAGAGATAAAGAAGGTGGAAGATTTTAAATATCTAGGATCAACAGTAAAGAGCAATGGAGAGTGTGGAAGAGAGGTGAAGAAGCATGTTCAGGCAGGCTGGAACGGGTGGAGGAAAGTATCAGGTGTAATGTGCGACAGAAGAGTTTCAGCTAGAATGAAAGGGAAAGTGTACAAAACCGTGGTGAGACCCACCATGCTGTTTGGTCTAGAAACAGTAGCACTGAAGAAAAGACAGGAAACAGAGATGGAGGTAGCAGAGATGAAGATGCTGAGGATCTCTCTGGGAATGACCAGGATGGACAGGATTAGAAATGAGTACATCAGGGGAACAGCACATGTTAGAGGTTTTGGGGATAAAGTTCGAGAGGCAAGACTGAGATGGTTTGGACATGTGCAGAAGAGACAGTGAGAGTACATAGGAAGAAGGATGCTGGATTTGGAACCACCAGGAAAGGGCTAGAAGAAGGCCAAAGAGGAGGTTCATCGACGCAGTGAAGGAAGACATGAAGATAGTTGGTGTGACCAAAGAGGATACAGAAGATAGGATTAGATAGAAGAGGCTGACTTGCTGTGGCGACCCCTGAAGGGAAATGCCGAAAGAAGAAGAAGATAATGTGATGAAGAGCGCTTTGATTGGAATAAAAAAAATCCTTATTCATTAGATATTTTATCATTTGTTAATTTTAAGTCAGTCTTAATACTAATAAATAGTAAAATAAGGTGCACATAAAGAACAATGATGATTAGAAGTAGAAATAATGTGTTTTTTGAAAAAAAAACGTACTGCTTTCTTTTTGCCTTCATCAAATAAAATAGATCCTAGTTCACATTTGTAGTAAATCAAAAGCACGGAAGTCAAATCTAAACAAAAAAATGACTGATTACGAGAAAGCCAAGACACGGTCATCTATCAGACAACTTTTTAATATTTCCCTTTTTGACAAGATGTGATTGAATCTATGATCAAAACTCATTATTTTCTTATTTGTGAGTAAAGCTGTGATCTGGGTCAATGTGACCATCAGCATAATGGATGTGAAAGAAGAGTCAATGAAAAATTTCATTAATGGCTTTGGTATAAACAACAATATCAATAAAGAAATGTATTTTATTAACTTTCTCCTCCAAACGTGGATGATCACAGACAGGACAAAACAGACATCATTAGGGGTTATGGTCAGCAGGATGAAAATAATTTAATTAGGATATTTGTGTCTTCAAAAATGTGCAGATATTAAAAAGTCTAACTTAATTTTCAGTTAAAATGGGCCTCTAGAAACTACAATTTCATAAAATTAATTTAAACCATTCATATGAACTAACACTAAATAAACACTTTGCCCAATCTACAAATAAATCCTTGTTATTTTGTCCATTTAACAGACATCTGAAGTATATCTGCTCCCTCCATCTGCTCATCCTCTGCCGCATGTGGGAAGAAAAGACTTTCAGATATCACTGAGACTCCCGTAGCCCACAGCAAGATCAAAATCCCTGAGAAGCAGTTGCAAAGTACCACGGCTTGATAATCTTTACAGATTTGATCCTATCTTCTCGCAGGCAGTGGGATCTCCTTCAAAGAAACCTTGTGAGTTAAAACCGTCTGAAACGGCAGCAACACTTACCCAAAAGAAAAGGATTGAAGCTCAAATGGACCGTGAAGCAAAGTTGTAAAACTTAGAGACAGAAAATGAGGAAATCTGTATTATTCAAAAAATCATTTCGTCAACAGAGGAATTAGTATTATTGTTAAGCTCTAAACAATCTTTTTGCTCGTAAATCACAGTTTTGTTGGGTTGGAAACAGAACTTCTTGAATGTAAAGCAGTGATGAGGACCTAAAAATAGTTCTCATATTAACTACATTTATCTTTCCCCACACCTCTTAGAGACGTTATATTGGAGGGTAAAATCCAGTTATTTTCCAAAGAGAGTTTTTTAAGTCACATAATATTACCGAGTCATTGTGTTACATTGTGTATGAGTGTGCAAAAAGGATGGCTTGCTCACCATGCTGAAGCAATTTATTGCACACCAGTGTGTTTCACTGAGATTTTAAGAATGCATGAGGATGAAATATGACAATTTGGTGTTCCTAACACAATTTTACAAGACAATTTACAAATAGAGAAAGAGCAATATTCAACCAGAACCGTTTATTAAGTTTGTGCATACTGTTGGGGTTCTATCTATTGGGGACATACCGTCTGTGCTGTAAGTAGATCAAGTCAATATTGCTGTTGCTTCTTGTCCTTAAAGTCTTAGATATGGCGTGGAAATATTGCATTTTTTAAGGGAGTTGAGAAGTTTTATGCAAATTTTTGAAAGCATAACTTAGCAATAAGAATTCAGAGCTGGAAAGTGAATAAGGTGTTTGTCCTGGAATGACTGAGCAGACAGAAAAACAAAAAGTTAACATGTTACTTTGTTGGGTTCACATCACAGAGGTTTTAATATAAAAAAGAAAAACATAAATAAATGCAGTTTTACATTAAAGTCTTAAATTTTAAAGCTAAGCTTCACAAAATGAGAAAAAAGTTTTTTATTTTGCCAATTTTTCTATGTGTTGAATCTAAATTTTTATGGTTGTGCAGTGGTTCATCAGCACAGTGGCCTCCCATCAAGAAGCACAGGAGTTCAAGTCCTGGAGTGGGGGCGAGGCTTGAATCACTTAGGTTTGCTAGTCTGCAAAAAATAGAAAAAAATGGAATAAAGTTTTTATGGAGCAGGTCTAATATTTACATCACATACAATTAAGTTGGTATTAGTTTCGTCTTCTGACCCATCCATCCCTAGCAGAGTTGCGGGGGGTGCAGGAGCCAATCTCACTTGGAGAGACAGGGTACAAGTCTGTTGCAGAGACATACACACAGACTTATTCCCAGGGGCATTCTTTTTTTTTTTTTGTTTATAGCGACCAATCAATCTAACATGCATGTTTTTGGAGAGTGGAAAGAAACTGGATTACCCGGAGAAAACCCACATATACATACATGGGGAGAACATGCAAACTCATCACTGAAAGGTCAGCGTTTGAAACCTCGAACTAGGTTCAAGGCCACTGTGCTAACCACTGGGCCACTGTGCTGCCCAATTTGCTATTAGTGTTAAAAAAAAATTGAAATACAGTAGTATATTATTTGCTGTAGTTTCTGATGAGGACCAAAGGTGTTTTTTTTACATGTATTAATTCTTATCGCCATGCTTTGTCAACCAAGGAGTATTCGGTGGATTACCTTTCTCCCCTGGTTTGACAAGGGACTCCCCAAAATCCTTTTTGCTAATACATGAGTTGTTTTTTTTATTATTATTATTACTCTGCGTGGGGGAGAAGATGGCTGGATTGCCTTGCATAGCTTTTTTATGATGATGCAAAAATGTAAAGAGGAATAAAGTCACAAAAGCTGATCATATCATAAACCAAATTCTGTAGCTCCAATAACTGCCCTTTGCAGGGGATGGTAGAATGACTTTGAATCTGGAGCAAGGTTTAAAATGACTAAAGACTATTATTCAACTTCACTTATTTTGAACAAGGACTAATCTTTGCGTTTGTTTGAAAAGGAAACTTTCTCCTTTCAATCTAGATAATAAAATATCTTGTTGCCGAGCAACAATTATTCGCATCCATTCATTGATGTTTAGAGTTACGTCTGACAGTGTCATTTACACAATTCATATGTTTGTTTGACAAATTTATAACAGTAACTCACACTATCTGCCCTGGTGTTGGTTTGATTACATACATACACAGCTTATATCAAAGACGTGTGGTTCACTTGACGAGTCTAATAAATGCCATATTCTGCTTGTGATTTTTTTTGAGCAGTAATAGTTAAGACTAAGTAATCATTTGCAGTTTTGTGTCTCATAATAACTGTTTTGATTCCATTACAGTATTTAAAACTGACTCAACTTGTCTTGTTTTGAAAATGAGACATCTCGCTATCCTGCACTGGTGACACTGCAGCATATTTGTGTGAAACAGTTTCTAATAAAGGCAGATCCTATTTAACATGAGACCCAGGGCTCGTATTCTCTGCATAGATTTACCTCAGTTTAAGGTAACTCAACAAGGACTGCAATGTCCTTTCTCGGGGTCAATTGTATATTGTTCTAAAACCCTTTCACTTGTGGCAGGATTTGTAAAAAAACCCAGATGTGCAGATTAAAAGATTATGTCAGGACATCTCGTTTCAGTAATTGAGAAGTAGTGGGAAAACTATTCCTATGTATATGATTTAAATCTGCTGCTGGAATAATAAAAAGAAAGAAAAAAAACTATCTGCTGTAGCAAACCCAAAGACCACTGCAGTGTGTCCTCCGAGGTCCTGTATTGTAGTTGTGTGACTTGACACAAGGTCACAAGAAGCTCTGATTGACGTACATGACTGTTGCCTTTTCCATAGGGGTCTGCTTTGGCAGTACCTCCTCCTCTTTGCACCTCGGCTGGTGATCAGTCACTCACAAGTTCACGGCCACCCGACAACTTGACATGAGCGGCCAATCTGACAGATTGACCAAAGGAAAGATGGAGTGTTTATTTATTTATTTAAGAAGTATGTTTCAGAATAAGCAGCTGCAGCGTATCCCGTTATGACCGGAGAGCAGTTTTTCTCAGGCATATTTTTTTCTTTTTTACAAAGTCCTTTATTTAAGATTTTAATTGTGTCAATTTATATGCAAATCTACCCTCAAATTAATTTAAAAAAATATATATTTTTGACATTGAATGGAAAGAAAGGCTGAAATAACAAACAGCAGGACAAAAAACATCGCTTTTTGTCTGGTGTTTTTTTTTTTTTTCAAATGTCTTCACAATGAATTGTTAATTTAACCAATTTTATTTTCTATCATTAACAGTACAATAAAATGACTATTTTAAGAACTTTTCAAACTTGAAATAATACAAAGTGCTTAAACGAGCAAATAAACAGCCATTCAGTTTAATTTTTTACTCAAAAACTACATGATTATTTTTAAAAGAACACATAGTTTTTTGTTAGAATTGAAGTTTATTGGTTGAGATATCTGTTTAAAACCCAAACTAGAAGAACTATTATTTCACAAGGACACGTTTTGTTAATTGACTAAATAGACAAAAACTGATATAATAGAATATTTTGACAAAAAAATGGAGACTAAAAATAGCAAACAGGTGGCAAAGAAAAAAAATAGCAGCTTTTCTATATCATGAGCAACTCATCATTATTATTTTTTCAGCGATAGTGGTCAAAAGATAATGGTGGAATACATTTACACACCAGACTATCTAAACCTGTCATAAATTTAGGGATCTAATGTTTAACAACGATTTCCAATCTTTGATCCTTCATGTGATGATAATGGCTGTGAAGCAGCAGCCACACTCCTGGTCTGTACTGGTGAAATGTGGCATAAAAGTCATTATAGAATCTAAAGTCATTACCTTGTTTCCAAGGGTTTTTGAACATTTGCATGAAATCACATACATGAGAGAGAAAATGATGGCATGGCACTTTTTTTCCCCATTTTGCTTCGAACAAGTCATGCTTCAATATTATGTGGCAATTACAGACATGGTTCACCTCCACTGGCTCAGCCACAAACTCTAATTCTCACGTAGCAGTGATTAATTTGATTTTCTGAAGCTTTAAGAGAAACTAGGCTCCATAACGTATTTAAAATTTTATCAAGGTACGGAGAGAAAATTGACTTCAAAACTCAGAAACATGTATTTTTATAACAAGGATGCAAAATTCCAAAGTTTGGGTATGAATTGTGGATCAAATCATCACTAACTTAATTTAAATATGATGGTAAACCTTTAAATAAGAATAGCAGTGTGAAGGGACTGGTTTGGTTGTTGTGTTTCATGTTGTGCAGAATGGCTGAAAGCAAACTGTGCCATTAAAGTAACATGTGGTCTCGCTACAGGCCGGTCTCTGGCATGTTATGACATTAATGTTAATGGTGGTGATTTAGAATCTGCTGACTACATAACTGTGGATCTTAGGTGGATCAATACTGACTGCACATATGTAAATGTAGTCATTAAATCTTCCCTACGTTAGGTGTCTGGCTTCAGGAAGTACATGATTGTCAGTGACAGGCATGGACGACAAGCAAATCCAATGGCCAGGAATGAAAAAAAGATTTTTTTTTTCTGATCTTGTGCATCATAAAGTGTTTCACTTTGATGGTTAGAAGATGTGTTTGCATGACTTGGCAGGGATGATTTAGAGATGTACGCGTATGACAACATCTGTCGTAGCTGATTACAAGTAAACAGTCATCTTATTCACACTGTCATCGGGATTGGGATGGATGCTAACTCCTCATCTGTCTGATCAGATAAAAAAAAAAAAAAGACTGGTTGCATGACCACAATTACTCAGTTAAAAATTATGCATCCTTTAACCCTAAACAACTCTTACATTTTTAAGGCTTTGTTTTCAACTCGTGGTACAGTATTCACAAATTTCCTTTGCTCACTCTGATGATTACTCTCTGATGTTAGATAGCGTGTGTGTTAATGTGGGAATGTTGATAATACTAGACATTCTGACCTCAATTACTTTTCAGGTGGATAAGATTAGCTCTATTAGATTATACAACTTCCTCATAACGACCTATGAAATTATGAGTCAAGTGGCTGTTGCCTGCGTTATTCATGTTCACTGTGTATTTACTACTTAATCATAAGGTTTACATGTCTGGAAACAGTAAATGGTAGCTTTACGCTTAGACTGTAGTAACTCAGATTCATTTCCAGTGAGGGTTGGACTCATGTGAAGCTGCCGTTTGTCAAAGATTCTCTTCATATTTTTATGGGTAAAATGTTAGGGACAGCCAAGCTGGTGGAGGGGACCTGGTTTGGTGAGCTCAAGACTCCATTTTTATTTATTCAATTATTAATTTTACAGATGATATCGCACAGATGTTTTTCAACACACGGTGGAAAAGATACCGAACTTTTTTATAAAACACATTCCAGTTTGTAGATCTTAACATTCTGAGCCAGTAATCAAGACAGTATCTTTGATTTCCCTGGCTAAAGGAAATCCAACCCGTGCAGAAAAGCCTTTTTCATAGGTCGTCTTCTTCGTACTTCAACATTTGATCGACACTTGGGGCAGCTTTTGTAATCTCATCAAGTATGTTCCATTCTGTTGTCTTACGCTTATCCGTGGCCAGGTTGCAGCAACAACAGCCTCAGACGGTAATCCCAGACTTCTCTCACTATGGCTGCACCCTCCACCTCAACCGGGTAGATCCCGAGGCATTCCCTGTCCAGCTGTGGGACATAGTCTTTCCAGCAGGTTTGGGGTCTGTCCCTAGGTCTCCCCTCGATGCCAAAACACCTCACCAGCGAAGCGTTCAGGAGGCATCCTAACCAGATGCCCGTACCACCCCATCTAGCTGCATGATCCCCATTTATCAATTTTAATTGTACAACTCCAGGTATCCAGTGATCCATTGAGTCATTAGCTTTCTAGTGGCCAATCAAATTTGCATGCAGGTTGATGCGTTGGACTCTAGAGTCTTGGACAAATACAATGCCAACCATAAACAAATGTATAGATATAAATATGGTCATACAAACAATACCAATGTATACATACGTATTTGTTCTGCACAGATTAATAAATAAAAAGAAAAATACCACTTAACCTTAACCTGTAGTTACATTTCTGAACCAAAAATAACTGCTGCATTCTAAATTCTATAAATTGTTCCACTGTGTGTAAAAAAGAAATGGAGTTTTTGTCCAGGATTGACACTATGGGTGTTTGGTAAGTTTTTTTTTTCTGAATTTTGAACAAAAGTACAAGAAAAAGAGCAGTGCGTTTAGCGAGGGGGTTTTTTGGTTGTTTGTTTGCTTGTTTTTTTTTCAGCTGTCCTTACTGATCTCTGCAGTCTGTCAAGTCCTGTTTTGTTGCTGCTCACACCCAGACTGTGATGAATGTGCTCAGGACAGATTCAGTGACTGCAATCCAGAACTGTAGCAGCATCTTCCTACGCAGGTCATACTTTCCTCGCTGTGCTTGAACCCTGTATGCTCACTCCAGTTTAGCTTGCTGATATACTGAGCACCTTTAAAAATCTTTATCTTCACCATTGGGACTTTATCTCTTTATCAAAGCCTTGTTATTCAATCTTTTGTCAATGAGCAGACTTTTTTTTTTTTTTTAGGCTCAAAACAGTAGTGAGATGCAATAATTGCTTTAGACAGAAAAGAGTAGTGGAGAGAGAACACATCTCTGTGGAACTCCACCACTTATTAAAAACTGGGACTTCTGTGAGCCTCTTTTGCTATTTTCTGCTTCTCTGGGAGCCTTTTATCCACTGACAAATGGGGGGAGATGTATAGAACTGTGAGACAACTTGTAAAAAGAATAGACATCTATAAACACAATCCCTGAACAGTTTAGGTGTCCCAAGATTTTATGCATTTCCATGCTTACTGCAACGCCCACTATCTAGTGAGCTCTGAAGGATACCTCAAGGAAATGAGCTGCTTTTTAAAAACCCTACAGGTGGGTGGAGGGGATTTTAGTGAGAAGACTGTGAACACACATGGCATGAAGTAATAAATCAGATTCAGTTCTTTGATAACAATTTTACTTTGAATAGACAGAATAACAAAGGAATCATTCTTTAAAATGCTGCAGTAGAACACAGAAGTTATTATCACACTAAACCTTCATATTTTAGTTGTCAGCTGGATTCATAGAAATACAGATGAAATGAGGGAGGATATTGACACCATGGAGTTTAAAAGTGCAGAAGAAGATGATGCCTGTGAACGGTTAAGGTGTTTTTGCTTCTCTTGTCAGATTGAACTCGTTGTCAGCTTTCAACTCACCAGTGGCTCTCAGCACCACGGCAAACAACTCCGTGTCTTTGTAGATGGAAGTCAGATAAAGACATTTGTCCTGATCAAGCACATCAATGAATTTCAGCGTGGATGCATTTACCACTGATTCCCATGTGATAACTTGTTTCCTAAGGAAGGAAAAAAAGCAGGTTATATCTGTGTTACCTCATTGATTCGTTTGAAACACTCAATCTTTTAAAAAAAATACAATTTTGCCTTCATATATTTAAATGATTTCTTCATTGTTAATCGCCAACTTTCAAGAAAAAATATGTTTCCAATTTTCTCTCTGCATTTTCCGCCAAAATGATTATTAAAATTAAAAGTTTTTTTTTTTTTTTAAATCAAGCCTTTAGCAAAACAGATGTCTGCACACATAAGGGAATGACAAAAGCAAAGAGATGAAAATCCAGTTTAAATGTAAAACTCTTTTGTGGTTATTAAACCCCTTTGGCAAGACTCATATTTTTCAAGAAAATTAATTCTGCAGTCTGATTTGCTTTTGTAATAACCTAATCGTACGCTTTTATCCAGCTTAGTTGCTTGGAACTGATAGAGAAAGAAAAATATCGATTGAGAGGCCTTCATCATGTGGATACGGATTTAATGGAAAGGTTTATGATCTTCCATTAGATTCATACAAACTTTCATCTAATCACAAAAACAGTTTTTAAAGCAAAGAAAAAGTAGCATTGATTAATATTTCAAGCAGAACAAGTGAAAAAAAAATAATGGCAATGGATGCAATGTTCGGAAAAACAAAGTGCTACGATGTCAAATGAGCTTTCTGCAGAAATAATGCTATTCCTCTGTAACAGTGATGTAAAAAGGAATGCAATAGAAGTGGGTTGGCCTTTTCTGGTGCGCTACGTGCTTGACATGTCTCCCATCTGCCCTCTGGAACCATCTAAAACTGTTATGTCCATGCTCTTTTTTTTTTTTCCTGCAGAACAGGCATTGCACTATATTTGACTGTTTGTGAGATGGAGAGGACATTTTAAAAACAAGCACTTTCTGGTTGTCACTGTCACACGCCCACACACTGTTTGCTCCAGTCTCAACTCCATCTGACAGCACTGAATACATTGTGTGTACTTTGAATAATCTGAAACCCTATGCATTAAAGAAAGTCTCAGTCAGTTTATTTATTCATTTAGAGATATATCCTCTTCATATTTGTTGTGTAGCATCTCTCCACACAATGGGTACTTTGGAAATTTTTGGGCTAGGACAAAAAAGGTGGGATAGACAGGAGAGGAAATGGTTGGGAACGTGAAGAAATAGATGTTCGCATTGGTCCGGAAGGAAAAATATTGTATTTAAAGTGGGCAGGTACAGTGCCTTTTAAGTTTGTATTGCCTTTATGTTTCCACATGCTGCAATGAAGTAAAAGAAGACAAAAACAGAGACAAAAATCCAGCAGTTACATGGCAGGTTTCTAAATCAATCAGTTTGCATTTGGTAAAATTATAATTAGCCATGGCACAACTGTTCATAAAAGATACAATTTTTTTGCAAGTTGCATCACTTTAAATTCGCTTTTTCCAGAAAGAAGTTGCACATTCTGTCAGTATTTCACCCTAAGACAGTTGAAAGCACAATTAGAGGAAAGAGCCTAGTTGTTTGATCCAGCTATGTTACTGTCTGGTAAAATTAAAAGAATGGTGGACATTGTAAAAAAGAAAAAAAAAAAAAAGCTAAGAAGGTGATGGGTGGAAAGTTCTCTTTCCTTTCAGAGCACTTAGGAGGGCATGTTGTTCAAACTTGTGCACCATCTTTAATGACCTCTCACACATCCTACCTTCTAAATTTGGCTAGTTACCTTCAGACAGACATTCTTGATCCAGTCAGTGTGAAACCAACCACCTCATTCCAACAACTATCGTACTGTGAGATAAAGTAACTTGTGGATTTGGCCATTAACAGTCATTTCACTGGCTTTTTGGGTTTCACTTCTATTCACAGTTTATTTATTACTTTTCTCCCCAAGATTTGATGTTTTTAGTATTTATCACAGAACCTTTAGGAGGAGAGGTAACATTTCTCTTCCTTTCATCCAATTTTGTCTGTAACTTTGGTGTAATATATAATGTAAAATGTCTCTAACCAAACCTATTCTCATACTGCGGATTAATGGAAGAAGAGGGTTTGAGAGCTAACGACTTTAATACCTTCTTCAATAGGATCAGCTCTCTGAATGCGTCCATCATGGACAAACCTGATCATCCTTTTTACCCTCTTCTGGACAAACACTGTACAGCACTGTATGTCATTTTGTCACTTTTCATCACTTTACATGACTTATGTCACTTTTTACCTCCTTATGCACATTCAGTCCTGCTTTATAGTTTTTTAAATTACATAACTTGTTCCATTCCTTAAAAAATTAAAAGTAATATTTTGCCACACTATTCACATTAATCCTACTATTTTATTATTTTATTAAGACTAATGGAACAAATCAGGCTGAACTTTTTGTTAGAAGGCTAAGCATCTTGGTGTACGGAAAAAAAAATCCAAAAAGTTGTTTTTTTCTTATTCAAATTTTAATTACGGTAATATTTAAATGATGTTTGTTTTTGCCCTCCTATTATGTCCTATTATGTTTTACTTTTGAAGCAATAAAAGTTAAGACAAAATATCTTTGTTTATGTAGAAAGATATAAGCAAATACAACAGATGTAGGAATTTTTGCATTTCTTCCACCGATTTTGTCGAATGGACATGAGCAGACCTTCAATTGTTTTTATTACACTTCAACACTCCAGCTGCCCAACATGTTTTTTACCCTTCATGGATCTCAGACTTTGAAGAGTAGAGCCTTTTAAGTGCTTTCCCTTTGAGTCTAAATGCCTTTACACATAAAACATTTTTTCTTCACCCTGCAATCAAAAAATGGTCTTTCAGCGCACCAAACAGTTCCCTCTATTGGTTTATGTAAGTTACTTTTGTTTTCTCAATTAATTTAACAATAAAAAGATTAAATTTGAAGTAATTCAGGTTTACATTTTTATTATATTGCTGTTTCAATTTTTAAAAAACAGTACAATTGATTTTGTTTTTTGTAGCAGTTAGAAATGTGTAGATAACTCATGCGTTGTAGTTATTTTCAAGCCACAAAAGTGCATAGATACACTTTTGTTCACACAAACCCAGCTCAGACAGTATCAGCCACACACAGAAAACGTGCTTACTCCCAAAACTCCACTTACTCCCACTGTTCAAATATTTAGACCGCGAGTCTCAAGCATTTTTTGTGAATTGAAGTAATTGGTTGATGTTTGAATAAGAATTTTACAGGCTGTACATCATCACGAAGCAATAAAACTCAGTGAGCGTCTGTGCATGCTCGCACATACGTACTATGTCCACACACGCATATGTGTGTAGCTTTATTAGTATTCTATCAGCAGAGCCATATAAAAGTGTCATCCCCCTCTTTTCAAGTCACACCATCGCCTCTTCTCCCCTGCTCACTCGCTCTCTTCTCTTTCTATGCAAAGGTCCAGAGTGTGCCCTGTGGGCAGCTATTAATGAGGAACTTTGTGGTGAATCTTAATGACACACAGGCACCTGTCTCTATGTCAATACAAGTTGGGGTTAGCTAGTCAACAACACAGAGAACTTTTAAAGCACAAAGTAGTAAAACAAGCTGATTTTCTACATATTTTTTAAGTAATATATGTCAGCTGTTTGATGAGCTTGCATTCTTAACAGAAGCATATAAGAAGAGCAGAAATATGTCTAGATATCAAACCAGATCAAACAGGCGAATACTAAATTAAGAGGATTGTGAATTTGACAGCAGCCACATCCGTTTGTTCAAAGAGGAAGCAAAAGAAAATGACAGCTCTTTGAAGAAACTCATGGGCCACAGGAGGTGAGAGGTGTTGGAGAGCATCAAAATGACCTGGTTTCCAACTTTAACCATGTATTACTTATGTTTATGCTCTTCGTAAAGTCTACCTACCAAAGTCTGAAACGTTGGAGATTCACTACAGAATCCATTTAAAACATTATTTTTTTTATCTTACCAACTCTCCTCATCTGTATTTCCTACTCCATTTTCTATCACTATCTGTTCAGAACATTAACAAAACAAACATTCTTTGCCACTGAATAAGGCTGACATCCCATAATCTAATCTCAATGGGCTCCAAATGTAATGTCAAGCCTCTTCTTCGATTTTCCTCTGGTCCTTATGGCTGTCCTATGATGTATGCCCAACATCAGGTTATAAACTATGACCTATTAGTGATGATGAATGGCCACAAAGTCTCTGTCTCCCTGCGGTTGCTGGAGCCAAGTTGTGCTATTGAGTTAATTCATACGGTGTGTGTTACAAAATAGAAAAATTTATGTTATCCATTTGAAGGTCTATATATTGCCCGCTTTCCAGCAATGCAGAAGTAACTAAACCGTTTGTAAAGAATACAATTGATGCCTCCACTTTGCTTCATATTGCAATTGATCAAAATAACATTTCCATTGTTTTCCCCACACCTATTTCAGTAGAATGAAAAATTTCAAAATGCTTGTGCTTGTAGCTGCAAGGTGGCCTCATAGCAATAAGGCTGGGGGTCTGAGTACTAGAGATGGGGCGAGGCTTGAAAAACTGGGCTTTCTGTGTGGAGTTTGCATGTTCATCCCATGTATGCGTGGGTTTTCTCAGGTTTCCTCCCACCCTCCAAAAACATGTGTGTTAGGTCAATTGGACACTACAACATTGCTTCTAGCAATGTGTGTGTCTGAATGATTGACTGTGTGTGGCCCTGCAACAGGCTGGTGACCTGTTCAGGGTTTATCCTGCCTCCTGCCTGAAATTAGCCGGGAAAGACTTTGGCACCCATTTGACCCCATCAAGGATAAGCGGTTTAGAAGATGAAATGAAAATAAAACCGCTGCTTGTGAACCTGGGTTGGAAATCCGGTTAGACAAAAGCTAACTGTAAACCCAATTAAGTTGTATTCATAAAACAAATGAAGACAATTACATGATGAAGTTTCAAATTTGTCTTCTGAACAGTGTATTTTCTGATCAAGATGTTTAGACTTCCATCTGGAAATCTTTTTCAGTCTGATGCATCTCAGATTGAAAATGATTTCCGGACGGAAGTCAAAACGCCTCAGTCTACAATGGATCACTCCTGGATAAATGGAGGATTACACAGAGATATGATGAAGTCATTTAAAAACTAAAGTTTTAGAAGTCTTGGAAAGCAAGCATGAAAAAAAAACTGAATAGCAAATCAATAGACTCTGAAGGAATAAAAAACAGGACCGAAAACAACAAAGCAGCTTACACTGGGTGAAAAGTGTTGGATATCACGACGGGTTTAAAATTTTGAACAGTAAGAAGGTCTGTCCAACCTGCACTGGCAGAGAGTACTGCACAGATCCAACCAAAGAAAAAGCCTTTTTCCTCTGAACTTCCACCAAGTCCTCAGCACCTTCAAGGGCAGCTGATCAGAAGACCCGAGGACCCCAGAGGGCAGAGAACACATGTAAGAACTCAGAGAATCAGGGAACGGCGAGTTTCTTCAAAAACTTACTGGAAAATAAATAAATCAAATGTTTCCAGTGAGCCAACGTAAAGCAAAATGTGCTCTCTCTACAACTTTATGTTCTAGAAAAGTATCATGAAAGTAATTGTGTAAATAAGGTTTTAAAAAGAAATCTGCAGAAAAAACAACTGTGATTTGTTCTTTAATAAAAAGGTGTTCTGATGTGGCAAGGGAAGCTTTGACTGACTGATGACCTCGGTAAGCTAAGTTCAGCGCTGTGACTTTAAGCCTGATTTTCTTGTTGCAGACAAATGGCCCAGATCTGAGACAAATCTGAGTTCAAACATTGGTCGTCAATCTCGACGTGTTAAGAGTTCAAATACGTGATCTGTGGGATTTGCGCTCCTGGGATTTGCTCAACCGCTGTGGGGCAGATGAGCGGCAGCCAACGAGAGAGCAAATCAGGAATCCTGATAAGATAAACTGGACACAAAATGGGAGCACGATTAAGAAATCATGTTTCTTTTCAGGGAACTGACCATTATGGGTGGAGACGGTGGCCGCATGGTTAGCGCGTTCGCCTGCGGACCGGAAGGTCGCGGGTTTGTGTCCCACGGAGAGCACGTCTAGGGTCCTTGGAGAAGACACCTAACCCCCACTTCTCCCACCATTGGCGCCGTCGAAGGGCAGCCTGCTGCGGTGTAAGGAGTGCAGCAAACAAATTTCCCCGGTGAGGGATGAATAGAGTAATTCAAAATAAAACAAACAAATAAAAAAATTATTTGGTAAAATGGGAATGAAACTGAGATTTTCAGAGAGCAATGTCATTACAGACCTAAAAAAGAGAGACAAACTAGCAATTCAGCTGATGAGCTGGATCAGTAAAGCATCTGAATCAGAGAGAACTTTTATAAGATTATTTAAATACTGTCTTGCTTTGGGCAGGTTTTAGATAACACACCAATATTGTTTGTGTGTAAGCTAAACTAAATGGTATTTAAAACCTGTACAGTCGAAGGGTTGAAAGATAAAATTCTATTGTAATGGAGATGCAACCCTCAGAAATTATCTGAAGAGTTGACTGAAAACATGGAAATACGGTTTTGTATGACCAGTCTAATATGGTCTTAACTGAGATTCTGTGGAGAATGTACTGTCATTGAAATGGAAATTTTACATAATCCAAAAGAATCCCGATGGTAAACAGACACGTCTAACCAAACTCATCCTTTAAAAAGCTATTTTTTCCTCAAACAATCTCAGTTTTTTTAAACTTTATAGTTGTCAACTAGCTCGTTTGATCATCTTTCATGCTGAACAAGAACATCATGTAACCATTTTTTGAATGATTCTTGTGATTCCTCCAATGATTTTACATAAAATTGTTCGATGAGCAGTCATCAAAAATCTGAAATAGAGTGTTTTTCTGCGCATAACATCTTTTCTTCCCATTCAACAGAAGAGTGGATGTCTCTTTAAATGCCAAATTGTCAAGAGGACTGTCCCTGCCAAGGGTCTCTGCATGTGTTGGAGACTCATGCCAGGTTTGCAAATCCCAGCAGCAGTGAGAAGTCCTGGCATGACCTGTGAATGGCCAGGGGTGCATGAGCCAGAGTTGCAGGTACTGTATTTTCTCTGCGGGGTTGTTCTATTTTTTCTGGTGGTCAGGTGTATTTTCAGAAGCTGCAGGATGTTAAGGCTTATGCTGGCCAATCTGGGGTATAACTGTCAGATTAACTTCCAGAGAGGAGCTGAGCGCACCTGAAGTGTGGTCCATGAGTTTGTTTCGTAGGCAGCCTCTTTCCAAAATCAGCTAAAGATTGGAGTTTCAGCAAGTGACTCAAAACTTGTGTGCATTTGCAATTAAACTCACTTATGACTGATTTGATCTGAAGTAAATTAAATTAAACATCAATTTTTGTATGAAGATCTGTTTTTTCCTCCTAGGAAAAGTAGGGTTGTTTGGATGAAATTTTAAAATGTAATCATTTAGATCAGTCTTCTGGCAGGATGGAAAGCCAAGTTTTCTATTTTAAACTATATTTCAATAAACAAGGAGATATCTATCAATATATATACAGTATGTATCTATCTGTCTTTTTACATTTAAAAAAATTAAGGTAAATGATATCAAGTAGGGCTGAGACGCAGGTGTAAAGTTTGTCAAATTCAAGTGGCCAGGTTTTCGTTTATTAGATCAGTCGTTTGAAATGTAATTCTGTGGAGTACAATTAAAAAAAAATAAAACCCATCGAAAGTCTATTTTGAGAACACAAATGTTTTCAAAGTGAAAAGTTGTCTCAAAGTGAAAAGGAAAAAAATTTCACTTATGTATTGCTTCTTATTTCAAAACGTGATTTTATTCTATTTTTTTGTAGTTTGACATTACTTTCGATTGGTGGTCTGTCTTTTTAGAAGTCTGTAAATTAAGATTAGGGAAGGGTGATCATATGGATTAGAATATATTGTTTGGGTGTCCATACTTTGACATCTGATCATAAAATGAAGTGTAAGGCTTTTCCATTTATCAAGACACACCTATGCTGCTTCAAAATCACATTGATGAACTCTTCAGATCATTTTAGCACTATGTGGTTTTCTTCAAGTATTCATTGGTAAAAACCATTTTCACAGCTGTCTCCACTAAGCGGAGGCGGCAACTCTTACTTCCTAAATTCACCGCCATTATTTCCTCTTCCAAAAGACTCCACAGTGACAAGTTTGAAGGTGTACTAATACAGCAGTATTTGGGTGTTAAATGATTTGATGAAACATCAGACTGCCAAAAATTGAATGGTTCCTGGGTACTCACGTGTGGTTACAATCTGCAGCCTTGTGACGGTTGATTCTTGGAAGAATATTTCCTCACATCAGCTGCAGATTATGTGAAAGGGCTTGTCTGGCTTGTGGTGGTTTGAAGTCACCTGTTACCATGTAAAATATGTTTGAATGTTTGTGGTACACCAAGCCAATGGTGCTATATAGCTCCTGTTATACTTTCTTAGCATTATGATCTGGCATTATATAAATGATCATGAAGGAGTTCAAAGTGCTAGATTGTTATAAAAGCTGCTGTTATGTTGCCATATAAAAGCATATTTACCCAGATTGAGAAGATAATGCATTTCTACCTTAAATCCCAGCTTAACCCCTTGGCTAAAAACATTGCCGTTATTTTTTATTCTCTCCATTTAGGTAGTTAGGTGGTTGTCCCTCAACTTGTTGCTCTCACATGCCAAAGAGCTCATTTCTTTACCATTATTTACAAAGTGTGCATACAATAACCTATTTAGGGCCCACATATACCCCAGCCAAACCAAGGGTCAAACATCTGTTTATTTATTTATTTTATATATATTTCTCTGACAGATCAGAGAGTTTCATATTGTTCCATTTAAGTTAAGAAAGACTTAACATTTGTAAAGACAATAAATTCACATCACTTAGCAGAATTTTCTTTGTTGTAGAAACTGCCAATATGACTAAGACCAGTATTCTGTGCAGTGGAGTGTAAATTTTGCATTTGTGAAGGCACTGTGTTAATTTTCTTGCCAGTAGGTCAATATGTCAATCTATTGTGGTCACATACCATTAGTTTTTATGAGGCACACATTTCCTATGTAATTATGTGGACCACAGTATTGAAGAGGCTAATTTTACCAAAAGAATTACGTATATCCTGTACAAAAAAGAACACCTATAATGCATTTTCTTTTTGGCATCAATGATGCAACAGAACGTGAAAATCTCAGCTTACGTGTCCTTTTGCTCTAAAAGGCTAAGAATTTAGTTGTTAATTTATAGCATCTAAGATTGGTCAAAAACCCAATTTGGAGACAACTTTTGTCCATGTGGACTCTGTGTTCAAATTAGTAGGTTTTGGCTTGTGCACTGGTTAGTGATGTTTTTCTATCCTCTCATAAAAAACAACTCTACGAAGCACATATGACTGCTAAATCGGCCTTTGTAAACTCACAAAATAAGTCAGCTAGTTAAAGTGTAAGTTAGAAGATTTAGAAAAAATGCAAACTTGATTGGATATAGAAAAGGCTTTTTACCTGCTCAGCATGGTTGGCTAAAAAAAACTTTTCATCAGAAAAACTTGATTCTATGACCCCAAATGTTGGTCCAAAATGTTAAGCTAGCCGGTTCATGCAAATCCACCAAAATGTAAACAAGCTTATTTGGCTGAACACACATTTAACCAGAAAAATGAGAAAAACACAGTCACTCACTTTTATCAGATGTGTTTCAGCTGGTTGAAACCATGAATGCACAGAAGAGGTCGGACAGGTTTGGTAATTCAGTAAGGACCTCTGGCTAATTATGAGATGTACAAATCAGATGTGATCAAATTGGCTAGCCGGTTGTTTTTGGTATGTCAAGAGAGAGAGAGATTTTTTTTTTTAACAGACCTTTATTTGCCTGTAAAAAACATTCTACAACTTGCATTTACGTTTACACAAAACCCAAAATACACAATATCATCAACATCAAACGGCACAGTTCACACTATGTACACTATGTACACTATGTACACCTGAAAAAAAAGAGAGAGAGAGAAGGAGAGAGAGAGAAAGAGCGCGAAAGAGAGAGAAAGAGCGCGAAAGAGAGAGTTGGGCCGTGTGACCATCAAAAGGCGGATTTTTAAAAAGGAAGGCATGGATTATATAAAGGGTTTTTTTTTTTTTTTTTTTTTTAATAATAATAATGCATTGAACTTACATGGCACTTTTCTGGGTACTGAAAGACGCTTCACATATGCATTACTCATTCACTCCATTCTAAGTACACACATTCACACACACATTTATTCCTGATGATCGGAGCTGCCACGAAAGGCACATACCACTATCATCAGAAGCAACTGGGAGTTTGTTGTCTTGCTCAAGGACACCTCGACATGCATTCTGGGCAGAGGATCGAACTAGCGGCCTTCCAGTTACAGGACGATCGCCCTACCCACTGAGCCATCCTTCACAACACTTTTTGTAAGAAAAGTGATTGGCTTTTTTTTTTTTGTCTGTTTCACTTTCAGATTACGAGTTAAATTGAATACTTATATTATTTTTGTAAATATTCTAATCCTGAATGGAGGAAAAAATACATAAAGATAAATATCTTAAAACTAAATGTAGTTTTAATATAGGATTTTGTTTTAAACTGAATATCGTAGAGGGCACAGAGACATTTCTTGGTTTTCCCCCTTGGAGTTATGACTGGCAACTAACCACTTTAATTTCTGCTTTTATGTTTTCCTCAAAGATTCAGTTTCTCAACTTCTTAGCCGTTTGATGTACACCTGGTAAAACTTAAAAAGTGGATGCATGTTGAAATAAGCTGCAGCGCATATCAGAATCTTACACTTCAAACTGCAAAATCAGTCTTCCCTAAAGCAGTTTTTCTTCATTTTGATAAGAGCTTTGTGTTGAAAGGTAAGCCAGAACTATACCTCCATCCCACACCTTATCTGCTCAAACCTTTTCACAGACTAATAAAGTGACTTTCTGCTTTACATGAGACATAATGTACTTATTCTTTGTGACTCACAGTTTCAGAAAAATATTGTTCTTCTGATACGGTTTTGTAGTCTATAACTCCATACACCATAGCACTGTTACATCTCTGAAATTTAGTGGATTTCATACAATGTTCACAGAACGTAAAGTAATATAGGTGAGTTATCTGTGTGTGAATGTGGATGCAGCTGTGATAAACCACTGCCCAGGGAAAATCACCAGGATAAATGAATGGATGAATGTATCAGTAGATGAATGAATGAACAGATCGGTAACTTGGTTTGTCTGTCTGTAAGTTGGAAAAAATATGTTGTAACCTTATTGACCAATGGTACAACTTTAAAAGTGATATACCAATTTCTTTTTTGTAATGGAACCTCTTAAACATAGGGGGCTATTAAATTATTCATAATCCCATACAAAGCCAAAGGCTACTTCATCAGTCAGCCGCCTCACACTAGATTAGCATGGTGAATTTAAATATCTCACTCTGTCTTTCATCAGTCAGCTGTTTGGTAATAACTTTGAACTGAAAGTTAAAGATGGTTGAAGTCGCAAGGTTTTATTTAAAGGCAAGACAGCCAATGTATTTGACTATATGTCAGTAGAAGTTGTTGGAGTCTAACTCTGGAAGACCTTCCAGTCAGAAAAGAAATCTGCCTGTTTTGAAATGAAAAAATCTAGAATTAGATTAAAATCTTCCAATTTAAATATCTGTGAGTGTGGGGGGAAAAGAGTAAACATCTTGAATAAATCTCTATGTAGTCATGTGCAAAGGGTTCTGTTTTACTTGTACACATCAAATCTGAGTTCAAAAGTGCAGTGTAAAGTTGAAATGATACAATCATGAACATATTGGGCTTTGAACTATCTTAGAATTCCCTGCTGGGTTTGTGGAATTAATGTTCAACAAAACCTTATTGAAGATTTTTATCTGAAGTGTGAAAACACAAAGGCTTCATTTCAAGCTAAAATTATTCTTACTTGGAACAAAGTTGAAAGAAAACACTCTCATAGATCAAAGTAAACAAAGCTGATAACCTTACCGTTTTTTAGGTGTGCTGGGTGGAATAGATGGACCACCATCATCTCCCAACCAGAGGGTTCACTGTCTGTGAGGACTTTCTATGTTCACATTTTTCCGAGCATTCCGCCCATTATGAGTCATGAATCTATACCCTTCTAGTAATTCCATATATAAACATGATGGAAATATTAGGTGCTCTTTGACTGTTATGGTTCAGTGTTCTTTTTTCCTGATAATTGAACTTTCAAAGCCACACTTGCTCTGTGGCTTTGAAAAGACATGGGGAAGTACGGAAATTAAATTTATTGAGTGGATTCACAGCCCAAACTTTCAGCAAGTGTTAATTTTGTACATTTTTAATAAAAAGTAATCACTTTAAGAGATATTTATTTTAGTCATATATTTCACATGCTTCTGTCTATTTTAAGGATATTTTAGTTGTGGGAACATTTCCTTTTCCTCTTTCATTGTCCCCCACATTTGTTTCCGCCAACATAAGTCTGTTCTTTATGAACTGCCTTTGCATTATAATGTTTTTGTTCACATGCCACATAGACAGAGTTTGTTGAAAACTGCGGAAAAAAATAGAAGTTGATCAGTGCATTCAAAAGTGTTTTAAAAGACTTGACGGCAAAAATTTAAAATTTAAGTAAAATTAACCAGCCAAATACAATCGATAGAAACATCTTGAATATTTACAATGGCTGAAAAAAAAAACAAGTTCATATCTGAGATGACACAGTAAACAATTTTATGATTAAAGTCTGTCATTTAACCAATCAGTTCATTTGTTTTGGCCCAACAGACACCAAACTCGCACATAATTTGAGCCGTTTCAGTTTACTTTCTCTTTTACCTTTATCTCACAGCTGACCGGGGAACGACTCGGGATCTATCATGGTGAGCTGGAGGATGCAGGTGGGGTGAGAAAAGCCTGGGCTTTCTTTCTGAGGCTGTTGGCCCCACAACCAGGTCCCAGACAAGTGGAAGATGACGGAACCGAACGGAAAGGTTTACCTTTCAACTCATCAGCAAAAATAGTCTCATTTCGTCTTCTGAACGTTTGTCCGTAACAGGGTTGAGGGGGGTGCCGGAATCTGTTCTGGCTGATTTTTTTTTTTTTTTGCTTAACAATGCCATACCTATTTTGCTTTCATACTCAGTCATGTCCTAGAAATACACTATTCAAACATGCATAACTTTTACAAATCTACATGCAAACAAAACAAAAGGTACTTAAAAGAAATAAACCTCATTGATCGTAAATGATTGTTATTATGGATAATTCATCTACTAAATACATCAATTCAGGTGACAAGCTTTCTGACTAAGCTTATTCTGTTTCTAAATTCAAGCAAATTTTGCTAGAGACTGAAAAACAATGAGAAAAGTATTATTTCTATGTCCGGATTTTATTTACAGGCACCCTGCTAGTTGGGGACACCCAGGCAAAAGTCAGTACACAATTTGAACATCTGAGACAGGATGTTCTCAGCAAATATATTCCAGTTCAGGTTGTGTTATCTTTAACAAAACTCAGATTTTGTGATTATGTTCTTTTTCAGTGGAGTTTTAAGGCAGCCACAGCAGGGCATCACAGTTTACAACATCTCCAAAACTGCTGTGCAGTTGTTGTTTTTTTTATTGATTTGCCCAGGTATGTATTATTAAAAAGAAAAGAAATACAAGTGTTGACTATGTGCTTTCTTAATTTTACAACGTAATTTTTTTAGTGGGCATTTAAAAGTAGGAGCTACAAATTTTTAAAACACAATAATGTGAAATAACGTTGTTCTGTTCAAACTATTAAAATGAAAACAACTATGCAAAAAAGAAATCAGAAAATAAAGAAAGTGAGCAAACAAATCCAGCAATGTGTTTGCAATAGGTCACATTTCAAATGCAAAGTTTTTAATAATAAACTGATCTCTAGATTCATTTATAAAGCAGATTTATTTTTATTTCCAAGCCCCTGGTCTGCCAATTGTCCTCCTCCTCTGACCAACTAAAAAATATTGCTATATGAAAGGTGAGGCTTTAACAGCATTTTTTAAACTGTTCAATGTAGATGCTTGTGATCTATTATTTAAATGAGATGATAAAGTATTGTATTGGGCGGCACGGTGGCACAGTGTTTAGCACAGTGGCCTCACAGTGAGAAAGTCGGAGTACAAGTCTCAGTTGGGATGAGGCTTGTAATGCTGGCCTATCTGTGTGGGGTGTGCATGTTCTCCCTGTGTATGTTTGGGTTTCTTCCGGGGACTCCGGTTTCGTCCCATTCTCCAAAAACCTGCATGTTAGGTTGATTGGCCATTCTGAAATCGAATGAGTGTGACTGTTGGTGGTTTTGTGTGTGCAACAGACTAGCGACCTATCCGAGGTGTCCCCTGCCTCTTGCCTTTAATCAGCCGGGACAGGCTCCAGCCCCCTAGCAAACCCATTAGGGACAAGCAGTTTAGAAGACAAAACAAAACTTTTGTGTTGCTGTGTGAGTCATAAAGTAGAGAAACTTAGCAATGATCAGCTTAATAAAAACGCTATTGTTATCTGACCTGCTGGTTAGATCTCCAGCAAAAAAGAAAAATGTTTACGTGATGGTATTTACAAGTTAATGAGAAGAAAAAAAATCAGCTACATTACTTCAACCTAGACGTTAACTCTGTTTATCTTTTGAGGCATAACACAATCAGAAACCTTGAGCATGTCTAGCTAAACAGTGGGGGAGCTATTAAAAGGGAAACACCAACATCTAATTATTAATGAAGACAATTATCCCCTAAGAGCATTTCTCAGTGCATGTGTGGGAGTGGGAGTGTCAGACAAGCAGGTCAGACTGTGATCGAGAAAGTAAAGTCAGAGAGTGTAAACAGAGTGGAAACAGCTTTTGAAAAGAGAGTGAGAGCCGATATGGCAGTGGTGTTATTTAATGTAAAAACATTGGTCTTCTATCTGGGTCTCAATTATTCAACGAGAAAAGCCCTTCCCCTTCTGGAAAGAGAGCAGATATTGGACTCTACATTACCTTCCGACAGGGGAATAGTGAGACTGCAGTACATTCCACCTGAGAGGCTGTTCTGGGACCAGGCACCGGCTGCGCCCCTAATGACATCATCCATTTCTCTGGGCCTCCTGGAACACAATTATGGTGATTTACAATTTATTCACATCTGCTGTTGTGTTGAATTCTTTTTCATTCCGTTCAAAGCTCAGAGAACAACTTTACTGGGTGTGTAGTTTGTTGAATACTCGGTTGCGGCTCAGTTTAGACCTCATGAAATAAAAATGTTCATCTAATCACGAATAGAACCACCTACATTGACCCCCCATCTGTACTGTGAGCCCGCAATATAGATATACTCTGTATTGGACAAATGGCTTTATTGAAGCACACAAGGCATCTGTCACTAGAAATGAGCTGCTACTGAACAGCAGTTATTGTGAACTACAAAAATTCAATTAAATATATTGAGTCAGACAGATGTCATGTGCAGCATCCTTTCACCAGCTGTCTGCAATATGATAAAAGGAGATAATTCTGCAGCACTGTGTTAAATTATTGTAATGCCAGCAAATGTATGAGACACAGTATTACAGCTGGAATGAAGTCACGCATGTCAATACACATGCTAACTGCATAAAATTTTGCCAAGCGAATACACAATATAATAGAGTATAAAAACGTACTTTTTTACACTTTGCATGTTTAATTTATTTTGAACTGGTGAAAGTACCTGATTAGCACATTTATTCCAAACTGTTTGGAAAAGAACTTATTGAACTTCAGATAAGCGATTGATTGAAGACAGTTGAAGGCTAATTTTGCATAAATTCGATATTCATACGTTACCATTCTCTTTTAAGTTTAAGATGATCTCATCAGATAAGCTGGCTTGTGGAAAGGCGATATCAGCCAATCAGATGTGGGATAGAAAAATTATCATTTTATATCCAAATTATAAGAATTTGCAAGGTCATCAAAGTCTTCAAAGAACTTTTTATTTCTTTCCAAATCATTCACACAAGTACAAACTGAGTACAAATCCATTTGAAATAATCTGAATGACAATGAGACTGTTTGGCAACATTTAGGTTGTGGGGAATGGTTTATGGTCATAAAAGCATGAGGTGGAGCAGAGTTTAAGGAGCTCTGCCAGGTGAGACTGTTGGGCACTGGGGCAGTGTTTCTAATTATTCTCACCACCTGCATCATTGTTTGTGTCCTCATTTTTTAAAAGCAGTTCAACTCAGACATTTTGAGATGACATGTGATCAATAATTTTGCCATATAATATTGTGTTTTGACTATACACATTTGGGTGCATTTCTTACAATAAGACAATGATCTCATGCATGTTCTCATAATGTCGCCCAATGTTTAAGCACTGAAATTTTTGGCAGAAAAGATTGGTAAAATGGAGAAAAACAATTCATAAACTACAAGCAAGTAAATATTTCCACAACTGCCTATGATTAAATGGATTTGAAACACAACAGTGGATAACTACAGCAACTCACAATGGCAGAACATTGTATTCCACTTTTCTTTCTATTCACACCCCGTTCAACAAAAGATCAAACCCTGCTGCTTTTGGAATTTCACCCAATCTTCTTTTTCTATGCTCTATTTGATTTAGAAACTAAAAAATCCAGATAAAGGGCAGTGGAGTGCAGGACAGGGAAAGTAAATAATTGAGCAAACACGGCATACCCTTTTTAGCGCTTTCACTGCACTTGCTCGTCTGTCAATTATGCAAATGACTAAAATAAAATTTAATTGACCACCTATAGGGACGAAAAAAGATCTATGTTTAAGAGAAAGGTGCATAGCTGGAACTGCCCTTCTCTCTCATTGGCAGGTGGATTGTTTAGAAACGAACAACTTCTTATGATTGATTGCCAGAATACTATTGTTCTATACACTTTTTTCTATGCAGTAAAGTTACCAGATTCGGTTCAATTTTAACCCTGTTAGAATGGAATTAAAAAGGCTTATGATTAAAAATTATAGATAATTTCTCATAATTGCTAATGTACATTTTGTTTTTTGTTCACATGAATCTCTCATATTCAAACATTTTTCTCTAAAAAATGATCAATCACAATTTGGCAAATACTGGAATCCTCATCATCTGCTGATTTGAATTCCATGTGGTGGCCATGTCTGTGATTCAAACTGTTCTTTTTTTTTGTCATTCAGATGTTTTTCACTGATCAAACTAAACTTTATGATTTTTGTAGGAATGAATATACATTTTAATGAGCACCAAAGGGAAACAATTGTTTCAGTACAGCTCAGTTGATGATAGAAGTTGGCATCACCAACACAGCAATTTTGAAAAGACCCCAGGAAGAATAGCAACTGAAAAAATACAGGAGCTAATGGGGGTCTTAATAAACAATAAACAGCAAGCAGACAGAGTCTAATTAAATGTAGAAAGTCAACTAAGAGTGCACCTTTCATATCTCATAACATAGGAAGAATACATTATGGGTGGAAAAAATTCACACACATGATCTGCTTCAGTGATGAAAAGGAGTGGTGCAGATTTATGGGGGGATAAACACCCACTTTTTGTAAGAAAAGTGTCTACAAAACATTCAGGGGGGTTGCATTCAGCAACCTTTATCAATGCAACGAAAAGTCAGTCAGAAGAGACATCACAAATGGGCTGAGAAATAAGGATTCCAAAAATGGCAGTGCTTGGTAGGGGTAACTATTCCATGGAACAGTGGTGATGGAGGAGGGAATAGTTTACTTAGCTTCAAGGGTGGATCTCGGAAGCCGACATGATGGCTTTTTTTCACACCAGAGTCATATAGGATATATGCCATTGAGCTGATTTTTTTTCCATTGGAGACTAATCATGGGGAAGAAAGAGCTGAGCTGAAAAGCAAAGCTCTTGATTTAACAGTCGATCTATGTTCCTACCATCATCTATGGTCACCAGCTGTGAGTGGTGAACAAAAGAATGAGATTGCGAATACAAGCAGCCAAAATAAGCTTCCTCCGCAGGGTGGCTGGGCTCTCACTCAGAGATAGAGTCAGGAGTTCTGCCATCCGGTTATCTGGTCATCTGGTTAGGATGCCACCCGACTGCCTTGCTGGTGAGGTGTTTTTGGTACGTCCCACTGCGTGAAGACCCACCGGCACACCCCGGATCCGCTGGAGAGACTATGTCTCACAGCTGGCTGGGGAACACCTTGGGATCCTCCTGGTTTAGCTGGAGGATGCAGCTGGGGTGAGGGAAGCCTGGGCTTCCCATCTAATTCTGTTGCCCCATGACCCGGACCCGTACAAGCGGAAGGCAACGGAAATGGAAAATGAACAGAGACCAGAGGTGTCAAAAGTACCAACATTTTCTACTCAAGTAGAAGTATAAATACCGAGTTAAAAAACTACTTTAGTAAAAGTAGAAGTATCAACTCAAGTTTTCTACTTAAGTAAAAGTAAAAAGTAACCTATTTTAAAACTACTTCAAGTAAAAAAAGTAAAAGTAATTTTCAGAAAAAAAGGAATATTGTTAACAAAAGCGTATGAACATATTTTTTAACTATTATCACATGCTTTAAGGAGCAGAAAATATGATAATAAATGAAACTTTATGAATCAGAAACATTTATTTCTTAATAATCTTTATTGGAAATCAATTAATGAACACAATCAAATGTATTATCATAAGCAGGGCATTATGTAACGTCCCTTCAGCTACCAAGCTTCACTCTGCATCACCTAATTTAACCAACTTCAGCAGACACAAACACACTCAATGTTAAAAAAAATAAATAAATGAAAAAAAAGACCAAAAGGCTTTTTCAAGCCTTGAAGGCAGCTAGTTTTCAAAGTTCTTTGAGGCAATACTGAATAGTCTTTAACAAGTTGATAAGGTTCGGAGTGCCACATAAAGCCTGCGTGACACCTGGAACCAGCGTTGCCAGGTGGGAGGTGCTGGATTATCGTACTAATGACGTTAAATTATCGTATTTTACAAAAAATATCGTACAAACTGTAAAACCACGCCCATTGACAAAATAACACCCTTTACATGCACTCGTAAGGCAGTGGGAGTGAAGGAAACACACAGGAGGCAAAATCCTTGGATTCTTTTTCTAAAATTTTAAGAACTGTAAAAATGAAAAAAATAACCAGGGAAACAAGATTTTAAAAAACCCAGAAAGAAACCAGTAGGGGTGGGACTTAGGAGACGGTATATATAAGTATGTATATATATATATATATATATATATATATATATATACATATCTACATATATATGTGTACATATAAGGTTTTTTTAATGTTAACCCAAACATCTACATTATACAAAATCTAAGCGATGTGTAGTTTTAATCTCCTCAGTCAGTCTTTATAAACTAATCAATAACATTTTGGATGTTTTTAAGCACAAATACTTCATCCACTACTATTTATGGATGAATCAGTTCAATTAGCTTTGTTTCTAAAGATAAAATAGTGCGTCACAGATCAAAGTTATTTTTATAAAAATACTATCTACAACATTTTCAGCAAAGACGTTTACAATAACCACAGACTGAAAATAATAATAATAATAATAAAACATTTCTTTGCTGTTGTTTTTTTTAAAAACTGATAGTAATTCAATCAAAGTTCAGTGTTGCAGCATCAGAAACACTTTGATTTCCGAGCCCGAGTCTCAAACACGGAAATTGACGTCCCTGCTCTTTAAAAGTTTGTGGGCGGGGCTACTCGCCCCAAAGTAATGATTGACTGGACCTTTCAGCCAATCATTTATCTGTTCCTTTGTTTGATGCATTCAGGGTTCATTAAAAAAAAAAATTCCGGCAAACAGTCGCGGCTTTTTAACGGTGACAAAATGGCGAAAGTAGCGACTACTTTTTATAAAATGAACGAAGTAAAAGTACAGATAATTGCATAAAAAAGTAGTGAGTAAAAGTAAAAAGTAGACAAAAAAATAATTACTTCGTTAAAGTAAACATAACGAGATTTTCTACTTGAGTAAGGTAACGAAGTAGTCTTACTTCGTTACTTGACACCTCTGACAGAGACTAATGTTGAACTGAACGAGCTCAAAATATAAAGATAGTCAAATTCTTATAAACACACAATACTTCAATATCTAACCATTACGGACTCCTTGCGGTAGTTAGCCTATCATTACTCTGTTTGGTCTAGCACAATTTAAGATTTTTGCTGCTCGCACAGACCTGTTACAAATTAAAAACTAATTTTTTAGAACTTTATGGGCTGTTGAATCAATTTAATTTGCTTTAGGTGTGTTGGAGCAAAGAAATATTGAAAACCTGCAAGACTGCTGGCCCTGTGGGACCATATTGAAAGGCTCTGATCAAGTCTATTTCTCTCATGTGCAATGTATTACTCTGAAGTGAGTGATGAGCATGCAGAGACTAAATGTGACTGGTGCAGAACCAATTTAAATTTTTCAGATTGCAACGTGAGCGAAGGCAGGGATTGTGAGGTTTATAGCTGAAGGGAGGTCAATCAATGAACTGAATTCATCTAAGGGCAACTCTTATTTAGACTACTTGAGTTTCATCCTGCCAACCTTACTGACTTTTATCCTTCCGAAACTGACTGGTTAAATAGAGTAAATGATTGTGCATAATGACATCCCATGACTGTTTTTTTTTTTTTAAATGAGCAGGGGGAAAGTTGTCAAGTAAGAGAGAGAGTGAAGAAAGGAAAAAGCAGCATTCTAATTTCTTTTAATTGGAAGGACAGACTATAGTACGTTAAGAATCGTCATTAAAAACTAGTTTCAGAATTGTATCTGACAAGCTTATCCATGTCTGTATCCTTTTTAGATAAGAATGATTATTTCTGTCTCTTTCACATAAAATGTATTTTCAAACAGTATAAGAAACATAAAACAGGAAAGCCAATGCACATGGTGTTCAAGACATTTTTTAATACTATGTCCATTAAAAAGTCTCGAGCAAACAATTTATCAATCCACCAGCACATTGTAAATGTTTACACGCGTGTGAGGTACGTGACATGAGCAATTGGTTGTGGCTGTTCATGTGTGACCTGTGGATGTGCAACCATTCCAGTTGCACACTCCAAAAGAAAAGTATTTGTGGGCTTCAGGTGGAAAGAGTTTGGGAGCAAAAAATATTTTTTAGACAAGTGTGGTGTTAGAAATGTTTTATTTGGATATGTTGATAGAAATTAAGTAATGTAATGACAATTTATGCAATTAGAAATAGAAATTTGGAAACTTTAAAGGCAAAGCTATTTTGAAAGAGGAACAGAAATAAACTGCAAATTTACAGAAGCCCAAGTACTTTTTTTTGTACGCCTCTTTGTGGCTTTCCTATGTTCAAAACTCTACTCCAACACCTGTTTTCAGAATTTTTGTCTTTTAAAGCTCCTCGTAACACCTAGGATCAATATTTGTTTTGTTTTGGGGTGTTTTTTTTTTATCAGCTTACCATTTTATTTATTTATTGGAGATAAAAATGACTGTAACATTAGTTCTGAAAGTAGCAACCAATGCATTTTGTTTTTGTTTGAAAATCAACAACTTCACAAATAAAATCAACAGAAGAATAAGAAGTAAAAATTTATGCAAATTATAATAATTTTTTTTTTTAAAAAAGGACATACCAAGTGCTTTCAGTCAGAATGGGGTTTAGTTAATAGTGTGTTCGGTGGGAATTGGTTTGCTCTTGTTCTGATAGACCAGGACCACCTGCATGTGGGCACCAGGTCGTACAGATGCAGGCAGAACGGGACCTTCTAATTTATTTCAGAGAGCAATTGCTGATGCTGCTTTTAAATAACCTTAAAAGTTGTTTTTCTTTCTGCAATTTATAGTTGTTTTTTCTTACCAACCGGCTCTTTTTTTTTTTTTCAACTTATTCTATGAATAGAATAATTAGTCATTCTTTGTTCAGGTCACTTGAACCTTTGGAACACATAATTGCTTCTCATTGTGGAAGTGTAACATGAATTGTAAACATTGTAAATAATGATTGAGAAGGTTAAGACCTGTAGAGTTTTTTTCAGAGTGCGATTGATGGCATGCTTTTATTTCATAGGCCATTACCTGAGGCAAACTTTATAAAAAAAATAATCACAACCAGTGTAACCAACAGAAAGGGTAGTTTTGTATTCTGTTCATGTTTGTCAAAAGTTTCAAAATATGTTTGTCATTTGACATTTTTTAATTGAATGTTTAATAGCTTAGTTATAATATGCCTCATTAATCAGTTGTACATTCATAAAAAAGCTTCTTTTACAATAAAAGATAAGAGTTCTGCTCATTTGTCTTCCACCTATTATCTGAGGCCGGGTCACAGTAAATCATCTGAGACTTCCTCGGCTTACCCGAGAGGATCTCAAGGCATTATCAGCCAGCTGTGAGACATAGTCTATCCTGCATGTCCGGGGACTGCCCCCGGCTCTCCTCCCCGCTGGAAATGCTTGAAACACCTTGCCGGTGAGGCTTTTGGGAGGCATCCTGACCAGAGGCCTGAGCCACTCCATCTGGCGTCTCTCAACCAGCAGGAGTAACGGTTCTACTCCGAGTTCCTCCTAGATGGTAGAGCTCCTCACTCTATCTCTGAGTGAGAGCCCAGCCACCCTGCTGAGGAAGCTCAATTCGTCCGCTTGTATCTGCAATCTCGTTTTTTTGGTCACCACCCACAGCGGGTGGAATATACAAGTCTCACTTCTAATACAAAGTAATTGGGAAAACAAATAATATTCGGAACACTGTCTTAGTACTCAGTTTTTTCAAAATAAAGAAATAAAACCAATAGAAACAGCATAACGTTTTTAAAAATTATGTAGAAATGGGGTCCACAATACAGATTCTAATGTTTAGTTGGAGGAAAACTCATAAGCTTCTTTGCATCAACCAGGACAAAACTGTTCAGTGTTTCCTCAGGTCAAAGTATTGATTCAGATCTGTTAAAATTAACATTTTCCTGAGTTAAAAGGCTGGATCAATGGCATTGATTTCACTTTGAAAGCGGACTAAGAAATCTTGATATGTAACGCCTGATGCTGATGTGGAGAACTTGTTAAAATTTCTGTTTATCAAATGATCCAGTATTTCAAAAAGAGATCCAAATCAGCCTTGGTTTCCTTAATCTTGTAAGAACTGTTTAATTTCAGAATTCTATGTCATGTAAAATTATTTCACAGACCCAATAAAATTATGGCACTGTTAGACTCATAAATAAAATTGTTGTCTTTATTTTGTAGTGAGAAAAAAAAAATCAGGATCCTGTAGAATAATTTATTTACTCAAACAACCCCACACACTGAGATGCTTTTTCCATTTTATTGTGAATTAAACCTTATTTATAGAAAGTAATGAGAATTTTATCTTATTTGTTTGCTATGTCGAAGGTCTTGTGTAAAAGAATAGGTTTCTTTTTTTATGTTTCATCAATTACCCGCAAAGTGGATAATAAGCTTCATGAGAACCGACATCAAAGAAGCAAGAAGGATAAATAGAATGTTCACCACTGAACCATACAAAGGGGATCAGTGAAAGTGGTTTCAGTTTTTTCTTTTTTGCATCAACAAACCTAATTAGGATCAACAGCTTGTTAAAAGGATTGTAAAGAATCCGACACCAACCAGAAGGAGATCCATATCACTTGAATCAGCTGTGTTGGAGATCAAACCAATAACGAGTGTGGCTGTTTGTTGCTTTCATTTTCTGTGAAGTTCTCATCAACAACCGACCCACATATTGAACAAATGAGAATGTGTTCTTATAAAAAAAATAAAAAATAACAAAAACTTCACGCCCTTTCATTTATTTTTCTGATACCATTTGCCAACCACTATCGGGAAGAGTAGACAACATACAGGTCACCAGTGTAGTGCAGAGCAATTACATGTACATATTTACTGGTACAAATAACTATTTGTATATATCTGCACATTTGGGGGTTTCTTACAGGTAAGTGCACAATTGTACTAAATGTGAATTTTGAAGTTGTGATGGTTTGTTCGTTTCATTCTGCAAAAGTAAAATGCCCCCGGGATTGGGCATACAAATACAAACATTTGCTTCTATGTTTTAAACCAACTGAGATTTCAACTAGAGTGATGATTGCGTTGTTGATAAGGTGCAATGATCCAGAAATAGTTTGGCACATTTTTTTTCTTTATAGAAGTATGATAGTTGCCCGAGGTGAGTCTCGTAGACTTACTCGTGCAAGTCATCTTTCTCTGAGAAGTGAGGTCAAGGGGACAACTTTGAAGATGGTCTCATTTCGATTTCTTGTGCATGTATTTGGACTGTAACTAGCTCTCTGAGTGAATTCTTTGAAGTTGGCATGTAAGGTATAAAGTGTCCTCATGGACATTTTTGGCAGGGTATTCTGTTGTTCCTATAGCCCAACTAGTTCTTTGATTGAATTAGTATTTAAAACCTTTAACCACCGGGCCAGATGCAGGTCTATGAAGCACAGAGTTTCTGGAAACAAAAGGCTGTTGCATATTAACTCTGCATGCTTTCTGTCATGCCTGAAGCAGTTTAGCTCTCTAAGCTGATATGCCAAATGCGGTGAAATAATACACTTGACACGTGCCACAATTATGTCTTTTTGGTGTCATTATTAACAAAAAATAAATGAGAGCACATCAATGTGAAACATTTTAGTCCCAACATGAATAAAACAATGAAAGCGTGAACCATGGCTTTTATCCTTCAGATAGTAGCATTCGAGTTATTTAGAAACCAGAGCAAAATCCAATCAATTAATAATCATCTGCAATTCATTTTATGAAAAAAAAAAATCCAGTTGGATAAAATTATAAATTTGTTTCCAAATCAAACTTGGAAACTTTTAACCCAAATCCATACTCTAAAGATTTTTTCTTTTAAAGAATCTCTTTTTTTTTTTTTTCCGCAAGGCAATTCATTTGCAGAGGTAAATCATCTTTTTTTTTTTAATGTCCATGGAGTAGAATGAGTGATACCTTTGATCATTGCTACCATGAACATGTTAAAATAGCTGCTGCAAATGAGCAAAAACGAACCTTTGAAACATGAACTTTCATTACGATAACCAAGACCTCATTGAAACCGTTATTCTAACTACTAATGGGGAAAAATGGGGAAAATGTCTTCTCTTTGACATAAAATGAAAGTCAAACATTCTATTTTTCGCTTTTGAACAAAAATGAAAGAAAATGTGTTAACGATTGAATCACATTTATTTCAGAAGATACATTGATGATGCCACATTAGCAAGGTCTTGTAAGAGGACCTCTACAAAACAGTACTCCATGTTTTTATTGCAAAAGGTCAAAAAGTACTGTCTGTGTTCTCAAAATGTAGTTTTTCTCCAATCTAATCAGACAAAAATATGACTAGAAAATTATGAGGCAGGCAGAACTATTGCTATCAAGCAAGAGCAATTAGTATTTATTACGTATCGGCTATCTACTTGTACCTGGAACAATGGAGGCGCTATTATACATAATGTGTTCTTCCTGTCTTGGCAGAGTAAAGCAGGAGGGAATGGGACACTGCGATCTGGTGAACAACAGAGAAAGCCTGTGCAATCATGGCTGGCTCACAACATTAAAACCTTTTATAGATTTCTCCATGCTGCCATTTTCTGATGAGAGGGACATTTTCAATGGATTGTGATTGCTGCTGTCAAAGGATCATGCCTCTTTAGTAGATGGTGGGTTTGAAGGCCACTGCTGGTGGAGGAAAAAGAAAAAAAATTGATCGTCATCTTCCTTCCACTTGATATTCATTGTGTCTTCCCTGAGCCTTTACATTTTTGTATCTATGTATGACTTTGTAGAGTAAAAAAAAAAAAAAGAAAGATCCACTCAGACCTGTTAATACTCAAAGTGTGGGTCAAAACAATAAAAATAAAGCTCCCTCAAAACATGACAATAACGTTATTAACTGAATATGTCAAACCATCCCTTCTTCATTTCTTAAGTGGATTACTTAAGTAGATTGTGTTCATGGGCACAATAAACATTGAAAATATGTACACAGTTCACAGCGGTGACCATTCTACACCATTTATTGGGATTACGGAATAGGCTGAAATGATTTGTATTGCTTTCCCAGTTTACGTTTAGTCTTACTTGTAGATAACCAAATAAATGGACCTGATAAACTTCAATCCCAGGCTTGCTGCCATCCATAGCAGGCGGCCGCAAGCAAGCCCAGTGGGAACTCGAAGCCGAGGCGCAGACCGAGAGAAAAACAAAGACCAGGACCCCCTCACAACCGAGCAGAAGCCTGAAATGCTGACAGATTAATCAAGCAATACGAAAAAAAATTGTTTTGCAGCTTTCTTGACTCATCTGCTCTTAAGTCCGCTGGATCATGTTACTTGAATTAAGGATTGCACTTCTACAATTTTTTTTTTTCTTTGTTGGCTGAGCAGAATTCAAAGTCACGTATTTGTCTGAAAAATTCTAAGACGTACTTAGTCTGAATAAAATCAAATTCCATGCTAAAAAAAAAAAATGCATTAACAGACTCAATAACCTTAAATCTCATTTAGTGAAGAAAATAAAAATGTTATTAAATGTGAAATATATGCAGGTGTTGCTTTAACCTTTATAATACCAAAGCCAATAATCATTCATTTATAATTTCTGTGATGAAAAACTCCCATGACAAGAAACAATTTGGAAATAAATATGACTTCTTTCCAATTACAGTAAATTTCTTCAAACCATTCATGAACCAAACACCTAATTTAATTTCCCTCAAAAATTCTCACTGGAAAAATATTGTAAAGAAAGAAAAAAAAAAAAACTAGCAGACATTGTTTCAGGTTTGCTATAACTCATTTATTTTACAGATATAACCACCTCCTCTCATTACAAAAAGTGTTGATGATTGTGCATCAATCCCATTTTTTAAGTTTTCCTTTTGCATTTTTTTCAACAAATAGTTGAAGCAGACATCAGGCAGCTAAAACATCAGCCCATCTGTTTATTCAGAAAGTCTCATTTTTGTTAGATCATTGTAAAATCTGTGTGGTATTCTGTACTGTATGTTTCTATCTCACTAAATTTAGTTCACATTTCTTGTTGCTTCAGCGTCTGTCTTTAGCGGCAATAATTTCTACTCAGGTATACCTGAGATAGTGTTGATTGATTATGGTGGCATGACCGAGCTTCAAGGTAAAATTTATCTAGCCATGGTCTCAGCTTTTCCCTGTACGCTATAAAGCTTTTTGCCAATATTTGTGGAGATGGAGTAATATTGGAAAAAGCATCATGGAGTATGTGCTTATCTTAGGTCTAAAAACATCACCAAAAGGATTATTCTTAATAAAAAATGTTTCATGTGCCCAGCGGAACACCTTGTTTGCAGTTTAAGTTCTACAGCAGCAACATAGACCAAAATAGAGCAAACAGATGAAGTGACATGCATAGAAAACCCAAAATTGATTGGTTTTAATTAATGCACTGAAACCACATTTAATATAATTTGTTTAATCTTGCTCGTGCACTGACTCAATATCTACACATTTTTTAGTTTGAACGAGTAAAATGAGTATGTTCATCATTCTATTGCGAATGAAAGTGAAAGAGAAAATAACAGCTTTATCCAACTAAATTAACGATTTAAATTATTTTATATGAGAATTTTGAAGAAAATTTTACTTTTATCTTACTCTTCCTTTACATTGAAGGGTAAGAAGGATGCTCCACCAATAGTCTGAGTCTATATGTACAATATGTGAGCAATTTGTACATTGGTACTTCTCTTTTCCATTCAGTTGTCTTCCGCTCATTTGAGCCAGGTCGGGGGCGAACAGCCTCATACGGGAAGCCCAGGCTTCTCCCACCCGACCTGCATTCTCCAGCTCACGCGGGAGAATCACAAGGCATTCTTTGGCCAGCTGTGACACATAGTCTATCCAGCAGGTTTGGGGTCTGCCTTTGTTTCTACTCCTGGTGGGACATGTTTGAAACACCTCATCAGTGAGGCATCTTGGAGGCATCCGAACCAGATGCCCGAACCACTCCATCTGGCTTCTCTCAACCTGGAGGAGCAACGGCTCTACTCTTCACTCTATCTCTGAGAAGGAGACCAGCCATCCTGCGGAGGAAGCTCAATTCGGATGCTTATGTCCGCAATCTTGTTCTTTTGGTCACCACCACAGCTGGTAATGACTTCACTTATTATTACAAATAAATCTTGATTAATGCCGGTGTGGTTTTTATCATAGAGTAATGACCAAAAATAATCAGGACATGAAATAGAGACCACATGTAATTATACCGTTTTTTTCTAGTGGATCCAATAACCTCTGTGTAAGAAAAAAAAAGACTTTCCATGTGAATATGTGTTTAATATTTCAGCAGCCTGTGTAACTATAATAAATCACTTGGACGTTTTTTGTTTGTTTGTTTGTTTTTTTTGTTTGTTTGTTTTTTATAATGTCTATTCATCATGTAAACTTTATTTATATAAATGTCATTTGAAAAGTTGACTCTAAAAAACTAAATTTGTCAAATGTATAATCGAAAATCTATTACTGAGTCAAATAGGACTGACTTTTATTTTCTGGAGAGAACTCACAGCACGTTTTGGAAACAAAGGGTGGAATTACTCATCGTTCAGAAAGCTGGATGGTATCACTGAGAAAACCTGTAGGAGTTCTGTAGTGCATGTTTGAGAAAGTAAAAATGAGCCTTAAGTTGTAAGATGTGTGAAAGAAAAGATTACCTTAAGTGAGTAAGAAAGGAATCTCAAGTGGGAAGTAAGTAGATGGTTACAATGACAAATGAAATCCTAGAATTGGGCCTAAAAGGGGTCTCAAATCAGATATCGTCACAGTATTGAGACTGCCTCAGTGGCTGATGTATTAGTGCCTCAAACCATCCATTCTACTGCTATGGGAAAACGTGTCGCCAGCTAAACACAAGCAGTACTGGGAAAGTGGATGTTGCCATGTAAAGAGAGGTGTGAAGATGTAGGACTTTGAATCAAATTAGAACTAAACCCACATGTGAAAGAAATAAAGTAATGAAAGAGGGTCTGTTGTAAACCCTTTCCCCTTTTGAATTGGCAGTGTATTGTGCAGTGAATCAATGCAGTTATTTCTTGATTTCTCACAACATCAGGTTGATTGGAGACTGTAAAGCCAAGCCGTAAATGAGAAGAAACCCACATCCATCTTTTCACACTGATTTTCTTTGGATTACTTTTGCTGCCTCTCTTTCGCTACAGTCCTGCTATCTTTGCTTCACATTTTGCTGGCGGTTTTGAGGCGGGGACCCGGGACAATTCTCAAGAGTGTAATCTTTTTTTTTTTTTTCCCAAGAAACATTCCAGAGAATCATCCCATGAGTATCATAACGTAATGAGGTTTTAATCCAATGCAGCTTTTTGAAATTCTCTAATCTAACACTTTGAAATTATAATGGGAAGGTCTTGTTATTATTGCAACAAGGTACTTCAACTCTCCTGTTTCTCCAGTAACTTTCCTCTCTGATACTAAGTTAGCTTCTTATCAGAGTCCATGGGGGGTGAAGTAACAGACAGAGTATATCCACCAGAAGAACAAAGTTCAGTCTCACACTGGCCAAAGTTCTTTTTATCAAACCCAACCTAAAAAAAAGAAAGTACTCATAGGACCAAAAAACATCTATCTAAATTGGAACATTAGTTTGAAGACTTACTTTTGAGCCACAGTGTCTACAAGCTTATTACTCAAGATATTTGAGTTACTATTGCAACCTTTAGTAATATTTTGCGAAGACTTTGGATCAAAAGTTTAAAATACAGTCTTTTTTGCATACAGGTAGATGTCAATGCATCAAAGTTCTCTGTTTGCTTTTTGGATCAGTAAAAGTTCACAGGCGAGCACAGGGATAAACAAAACAGCATAAAAGCCTTTTTCATAATCCTTTTTGCCTACACGGGGGACTCCATTGGAGCGGTGTCTTGCAACATCTGGCTACAGCTTAACCTTCCCCTTCTGCTCCCATGAGCCCAAGGGCACACGGCACTTCGCACAAGCACACAAACACATATATCAACACACATGCCTCGTGGGTGTGATGCACACTGACTGCTAAGTGGTTTTACACTGTGACTGCGTGCCGTGCCACATTGTGTGTGTGTATTTCTCTGCCTGTACATCTGCCGATGCAACACAGTCTGTGTAGTGAAGCCAGTCTTTAGACACCCAGTCGTCACAGGCAGTGCTGTGCGCCGCCTGATAGTCCGGCATCATCACATCCCAAGCGCTTTTTTTCACTGTTCATTCGAGTCATGGAAGCAGAACACAGCCACTGCTGCATCAATGCCCGCTGGTAGCAGCTCCTGAGAGATCAAATACAGTAGGACTGAGTTGAAGGGTAAAAAGGCTGAGGATTTAGTTGAACAGTCTTTATTGACTTTTTCTTTCGAACTGGACCGCTGTGCCTACTGGTGATAGGTTCGATGTTCACCTTGCATCTTCACGACAATTTGCTTACTGGCGTTTTTAAAAACTTTTGTGCATTCATTTTGTGTCATTCATGCTGCAGCAAAGTGACATCTTGGCTTCTTGGTGAAAACCGTAACGCTGTTTTTACCAAAAAACAAACTAGTATTAAAGCAAATATTGTGTAGCAAACACAATGAAACTCCCAAGTTATTTATTTTATTCCAAAAAATGTGTATGAGAACATCTATGAAAAAATAAATTTTTTGAGCAAATTCATGCTTGTACTCGAGTCATGCGTTTGTGGTGTTTCTGTTAGGCCACAGAAAAGTGGTAATATCCCCACACAACTTCGAACAACAGACCCACGGTGAAGAATGGTACAACTGTTTTCTTTTATGTAGCTTTCGCTTTACTTTCAAACCAATTTTACATCCACCACATTCTGTTTTTCCTATTAAATAATCAATACCCCTACAGACAGAGGCATTAAAAGTACCTAAATGGCACATAGTGTAAGCCTGAATGTAAAACTAAAACACACGGGGGGGAACACTGGCTCTGTTTGAGGCAAATGCATGTGTTACTGGGTGGAGCTAACGGTAATAAAAAGCAAAGCGGAATCATAATCAGCAAGTTAAGCATGACTGTGACCTGCACCACATTCAGGAAATTTGTGCTTTTCTTCTAAGTCATTGGGATTCAGAAAGATATAAACAGGTAGGCATCGGCCTCAGGCTTTCACTAGTTGCATATTCCGAGAAATAATCTTCAGAATGATTTGCTCTCCTTGACCTCTTGAGCCTCATTCAAAACACTGGCAACTGATTTCCGGCTTAATAAGAGAAATAGCACAAATGCTTTGCAGAAAATATTTCTCCCACCATGTGAATTTTTAGGTAAAATTTGCATACTTGGCAGAAATAGAAATACCGGTAACACAAATACAAGTTGAAAAATATCAATTAGAACAATGAATTTTTTATTTTTTTTTTAAATTTTAATTCACCTTCCATACATCACAAGTTGTAAACATCTTTCCCTGGGCTTTCTCTAAGTTTTGAGCCATCTGCTGCAAACATGTTGTGTCTGCATTATGGTTAAATTGTGATTACAAATGTGACATTCTTATCTTTTTTCTTTAGTTGTACCTTCATTCATGTGGATTTTAAACCTTAAAGGGGAAACTATTAACATGATACATTGAGGTGTTTTGGGGATTTTTTCACTCATACCCACTGAATTTGCGGGATCAACAGGAAATGTGCTTCATGCAGGCAAGTGGGATTTTTGTGCCAGTTGTTCGATAATTCTCAACCTAAAGTATTGTTTTGTCGTCTGAATCGCTTATTTCCTGAGAAGTTGGGGGAGGTGCTGAAGCTTATCCCGGCTGATTCAAGTAGAGAGACAAGATACATTTCGAACAGGTCACGGAGCCACGCACACAAAGCCACCTACGCACACACACATTACAAGGGGCGATTTTATAGTGGTCAAACAACCTTACTACATGCATGTTTTTGGAGGGTGGGAGGAAGCCAGACTACCCGGAGAAAGCCCACACACACACAGGGAAAAGCATGCAAACTCCATGCAGAAAGGCCAGTGTTCCAAACCTCGTCCCACCCAGGACTCAAACTCCTGACCTTTTTGCTGTGAGGACACTGTGCTAACCACTGCACCACAGTGCCGCCTCAACCTAAAGTATTTCTTTTTCTTTATTGATCTGTAGAATTTTAGTTTTTTCAAACAAGCTACACCAAAATTGCTTAAAAAGGAAAAATTTGACTGAGTAATAGAATTTCTGGCAAAATAAGAGCTTTTTGCTGGAGATTATGCTATAAACTGTAATATTTTTTAAAAAATGTGTATGTCTTTTTTATCAAATTAATAAATAAGGTATATTTAAAAGTAGAAAATAGTAAATGTTATCACTCTCAGAATGAATTGATACTTTCACAAGCCCAAAGCAAAATGTTAGAAATATGCAACACTGATGCGTGAAATTCAGAGATTTTTCTCACTATTTTTATTCCACAGATTCCACATGAACAACCCCAACCTGATCTAGAATGAGTAACATAAAACAAAGTGTCTATTTCTGCTTGTTTCTTTATGCCTGACCTTCACACTGACTCTTGTACCTGTGATTCAACCAAAACTGGCAAAACAAGGCTGGCATTCCAACTTGTATAGATAGAGGGAGAGGATTGTGGGAGGAAATGGAAGATGTTTGGGGAATCCCCAGTCTCTGTCAAGGACCTCCAGAGTCATCCATCAAGTCTATTTTTATGGGACTAAAGAGCTAAACCACAAACCAGGAGGGAGGACATTAAGGTCCTGTGACAATGTGAGCTGAGGCAATTGATCTATTTTAAATAGTAGTGACACCTTGCACAATTTGTGGTGTTTTTTTTATTTTTATTTACTTTAACACTTTTCAATCTTTAATGAGATGCGGATGACCCAGGCATACATTGTAAAAAAATACTCATTGTGGTTTCAATTGATCAAAATGATGGAGGTATTTCAGTCACTTATCAATCGGGAATGTTTTAACTCTGAAATTATAAAAAATATTAAATAGTAATGAAACAGAAACTGAATTATTATTATTGTTGGTGTTTTTTCATCAAGTGACTAATTACTATGTTTCACTATATTGTGCATTTGTACTCTGACAAAATATCTGAAGCACTGCTTTCGCCCCTAGGGGTGTCCACAGTGCCCATAAGAAGGAAAAGTCTGATTATTTTCTGCCATTAGATAACATTACACTTATAGGCTTGCAATAGCAAATTATTCGTAGAAATCTTTTTCTCCTACAATTATGAAACATCGAATAAATGCAGTTATTTTAACTTGAGCTGTACAGTGGTGCAGTGGTTAGCACGGTGGCCTCGCAGCCTGAAGGTTGTGGGTTTGAGTCCCGGAGTGGGGCAAAGTTTTAAAACGCTGGGTTTTCTGTGTGGAGTTTGCATGTTCTCCCTGTGTATGTATGGGTTTTCTCCAGGTACTCCGGTTTCCTCCCAATCTTTAAAAACATCCATGTTAATTGGCCACTACAAAATTGCCCCGAGGGATGAGTGTGTGTGTAAATGGTTGTCAGTGTGTGTGGCCCCGCAAGAGATTGGTGACGTCTTCAGGGTGTACACTGCCTCATGCCTAAATCAGCCGGGATAGCTTCTGGCACCCCTTTGAAGCCCATTATAGATAAGCTGTTCCGAAGACAAATCAAAACATCTATACTTTGTTCCTTTTGTCATATTTTTTTAAAAATAGAACCAATTTGCTCTCTTTTTACAAACTGCATCAAGGTCAAAGGTACAACTATTTTCAGCAAACCTGGAAAAAAAATACATAGATTAATTATTGCAAAGACTAAATGCGATCTATTGAGCCATCACTAGTTTCATTGAGTGCCCTGCATCCAGATTATATCAGTCAGTTGTGTTCAGGAATCCAATAGTTTCTTAATAAAAGAATCATGAGAATGTAAAATCACCAAAGGGAAGGTGGACTTTTCAGCAAGCTATCAGGAGAAAAACTAATCTCATGGTCATGAAGTAAAATTGCATAGTCTAGGGGGATTTCCATTAAGGCTGTGTCAATTAAATTTGAGAGCACATCATTTCTTGAGTTGATGGCTGAAGGCAATTGCATAATATCACATGATACACTACACATGAAAAACGTGGCAACTTTCAGCAAAGGGATATACTGTATCTAATGCTAAATTTTCTAATTTAGTCAGCTGGTCAAGGCTTATCACAGTTTGTCCATGTTTTTAAAGACAAAAAAGGAAATGTGGATTCAGCTTTGAATCAATGCCTAAGGTTGAATCAACCAATCAGCTGATTGTTTTTATTTGTTAAAAGTAAAGACATTTTGGTGACATGTAGTGTCCATTTTTGGGAGATAAAGCTAAAGTAAAAACAATTAATCAATCAAAAATTGATTGGTATTTTAGTTTTATTTCTGTTGCAACCTAAATTCATCTGAACTCAATATGATTAAAAATATTTATTGAAGACTGTTCAGACGAGATAGAGCCATGGCAAAGGAGAGAGACATGTGCAGAGGAGAGAGAGAGAGTACATCAGAAGAAGGATGCTGGGTTTGGAACCACCAGGAAAGGAAAGAGGTCTAGAGACCAAAGAGGAGATTCATGGGTACAGTGAAGGAAGACATGAAGATAGTTGGCGTGACTGAAGAAGATGCAGCAGATAGGGTTATATGGAAGAAACTGACTTGCTGTGGAGACCCCTGAAGGAAAATGTTGAAAGAAGAAGAGGACTGAATAAATGGTTTCAAAAACATGGGGAAACATGAGATTGTGTTTTGTGATTTTTGGTTTTATCATGTGTTTTTATTTTGCTCTTTACTAATTTAATCCCAAAAGTAGAGGTGGCATCAAGATTTTCAATTCAAATAAAACATTTTCCATTCATTAAGATATCACAAGAAGTTTGTCTTAAAGTGACCAAACAGAAACATCATTCCAACCTAACATAATCAAGATGAGTAATAACTGAACTACCAACTTAACACACCTTCACATCCCTGTCTTTAGATTATGCTCTTTACCGAGGAAAAACTGCAAAGAAACCCATTTATTCTCGAAAAAGAATTAACTTCAAAAAGATCAAATCGAAGCAGGGTTCTCTTCCAGGATGAACTGGCAAGTCGTGCCTACCTCTGTTGATGGGGAAAAAGTCAGCTCATCAAATTCTACAGCAATACATTTTAAGTTTGCAGGATGTAGCAGATTGGTTTAATCAAGATGGAAGTAGAAAAGATTTGTATTATTATTGAACTTGTATCAAGACAATAGTGGCGCTCTCTAAAAAGACAGTGAGTCCAATTTGAGTTCCCTAGTGATGCCAATTGTTATATTCTTCCCCTAAAACCTGCCAGCATTCTTAATCATTTGGAAAACTGCAACAGAAAAAATAGCCATGTTTGTGTTTCTCTCACTTGGCCACCTTGCTATGTCTTTTAAATATTTTGTTTTCTATTATAAGTTTAATAATGTTGTTGAAGAAGGTGAAAATCTACATTGAAATGATGCTGGTTTTATCATAAAAAGCAATCATCAAAGACAGAACCTTGACACCAAAACCAAACAGTCAGTTTCTTTCTCATGAACAAAAAGCTTTTTCGAAGTACTCAGCTTATGTGTCATCAAAGATTTCTTCATCCTTCTGGATTTTTCTCTTTTGTCCTCACCTGTTGCGCTGTATCTCATAAAAAGTGTTTTATCTACGTGCCTGTAATCTTTCACCCATTAGTTCCTTTTTTTTTTTTAACCTCATCTCGCTCCGGTTAATGAAGGATTTTTTTGTTGTACCCTCAAAAGACCAAAAAGAAAAATAATCAAAGATGTATCAAAGCAGGGACATGATTTAGAAATCATCTTGCCGAGAGAAAAAAACTGATTTATTACAAGAGCCAAATGGTGTAATTAATGACTGTGCTGCTGCCTTCTCATTAAACCATTACACATCAGCAGCTATAGTGAAAACATATTTTAGTCTCTCACCTTGCTTGGATCGCTCTTGTTTCATTTCAAGTTTCTGTAAAAAAAAACAAACTTAACTTTAAAGTTTGCCAAAGGCTTAAGAAATAAAGATAAGAAAAAGGATTAAAAAACAGTAGCAGGTGGCGTTCTAATTTATCACATTCCACACTAACAGTAAAAGCTTTAAAAGTAAAAACCTGAGCTCAACAAAAAAACATTTTAGATTAAAAAAAAGTAAATAACATTTTGTATTATTTTTTCCATAAATATGTCCTATTTTGTACATCACATTTTACAGTTAATCTCTCAAAACATAATTTTGTATCTTAGACATAAGTCTGTGGGGCAAAAGTGAGCTGCCCTCTTTAACAAGGAATACGGTGCAAGTATTCTAACAAAACGTCTGGAGTGTATAGAATTTGTTGCACTTTGGTTCTGTACGTAATGAGTTAATGTTAAAGACATGTCCAATTTTTGGTCGGACAAGTCGTAGACAGTTTTCTTCAGTTATGAGCTGCGTGATTATGACTGTTTTAATGTTAGGTAGAATGCTCAGAAAAATTTAAACCGCACTAACCTATAATACTTTCATTCACAAAAGTGCTGTGTAAGCTTTTTGACAACCAGAGTAAAGCAATTTAATGTAATGATATTACAAAGTGTGTGTATGGACGAGTCCGACCCAGGATCCGTCACTGTAGGAATTTTTAAATGAACATCTTCCTACACCATTTATGAACTCCCAAGAGATTGTAGTCATATTGTTTTCCATCTTCATTTACAAATACGTAAGATCTCCATTACAGCTGTCCAGATGTTTTAGTGTTAAACATCTCAGGTAGTCCAGGTTGTTGGAATTTTCTGGTCAGGTAATTGATACACCACAGCTAAGAACAGAACCCAACCCCAACTTGCCTTTAAGTATTCCCCAAGCTGTCATTTTGTAAAAATAAAATTCGCAGTAATTTACATTTTAACACTAGCTGAAAGACAAAGGCCCATTAAGAGGCCCTCAGGAGGAGTTGCCTGTAGTTTACACTTTTATGAATCTTCCAGGAGGGTTTTTATGGGCTGTATCTGGCTGCGTGTGCCAGATAGCCCCTACAGCTGCACAGGAGCGTATAAAAGACGGAATAGTAATTAATGGAATAAACAACATTTTACTAAAGAATGCATGGTCCTAAAGTTATCTCTTTGCAGAGCCCTTTTTCATTTTTAGCAAGAATAATGTAAAGGTTTAGCAGTTGTAAATGAAGGGTCAAAATTTAAATTAATTAATATGATTTTTTATGTTAAACAGGCAAAACACTAGTGGTGTCTTCAGGGAATGTTAATAAGCAATAAAATATTTTATCACCAGAAAAATCTTTAATGACTATTTATCATTGCAATTTCGGTCAAAGTTATGCTGAAACAGCAAACAAGCATGTAAAAATATTATCACTCATTTGTTAATTTTTTCTTGCAATATAAAATGTTTTTATAGCTTTATGCTAAAAAAATTTAGTTGCATCTAAACAAGGAGTCAAGTATTAATAATTGAGAGGTGAGATAATTTAACTGATTGCATGTAATAAAATGTATATGCGTGCAAATTTGCATAAAAATGTTAAGGCCGGGAATTGATTTTAAAAACAAACAAACTCTTGCAAATCTGAAATAGTCATGATTGATCACAAATTTGGGGGAAAAAAACGTAATGGCAATTGAATGAATAACCGTGAGGTATAATAATTAATAGCGTATTAAATTTACTTGCATACAAAATCAAAGCTATAATTTTGCTAGTTTTACATTGGGGCAACATCGTCTTGTAAATATGTGCACAACAAAAACCCCAAAAAGAAATTGACAATGTATCTTTATAATAGCAAATGGAGCAGAACCAAAATCTTGCATAACTGCTCTGCTTGTTTTAAACAGAAATATATCTCTTCCTCAGAAACTTGGAGGAAATACGTTATTCCTGACACATATTTGAGTCTGAAATATTGTTATGACGGGTTTCAAGGCTGAATGATAAAAAATAAATAAAAATCTAACCACCGCACCACTGTTTTGATTATACATCTTGTTCTTTACCAGTAGATCTGTGATCTCAGTTACAATATGCACAGAAACAACCTCTCCACCAAGACTTGTTACCATCCTGAATTTTGTGTGGTCTGTAACGATCCAGTAAAATGAATAGAAACACAGTCCACCAGCACATTAGCAATTAAAAAAGTATTGTTAGAATTACCTGCACTACGCTTTTAAGTCGATGCTCGCCTCTTAGGTATTCATGCACATTCGGGGAATTATTTTGAAGCAGTACATAATAAAATGATCATCTAACTGGCCAAACTGACCCGTACTGGACTGAAAACAGGAGAATTTTGGTGATATGTGCATATGTATGTATATATACCGGCACACACACACACACACAACTTCCTTCTATAAACAATTTTGCCCACCTGTAGACAGTTTTTTGTGCCATACACAGTTGACGCTCTCCCACCCATTTCAACTGGTTTGCACCTTTCAGCAACAAAAAATTGATAACGGACCACTGTTCAATCCCAGACGATGCTTCCTGGTTGGCCATCTTTGTTAATCACAAAAAAAGATGCTGAAAAATAGTTGGATTTAAATTAAAATAAATTAAGTCAAACTAAAAACTTTAAAAAAGTAAATTGCTATCTGTTTTAGAAGTTAAAAAAAATGAATGCTCCTTGTAGGTATCTAATATACTTGACCAATTTTATTTCTGAGTTCATTCAATGTCGACAAATGTGTCAGCATTTACAGTTCCATCTATACTTCCTCCCAATAGTCCAATTGTTTATTCAGCCTTGCAACTTCCAATCATCCAGAAGGATGAAGGACCAAACCATCCGTGTAACCTAACTTTTTTTCCACTCAGAAGTACAAGAGGTATATTTCTCTCTCTGAGAAGCACTTCTCTGACATTCTTTTTTCTTCAATGTCTGGTGGGATTTTTTTCTTTTTGAAGGATGGATAGACCTTCCATTCTGCAAGACTCTGTCGAAGTTTTAAAGGTTTCTCTTTTTTTTATTACAAAGTAGCAGGTACCAAATGAAACCTGTGCACTGGTATCAAAAGCATCACTGCTGATATGGCTATATGCCCACATATTTTGCCATCTCTATGTTGAACGCATTTTGGAGATTTACAGATAATAATGACTACTGTTCAAGTGTTGATGGTCACTGTTCAAGTTCATGGTTAAGTGGCTTAGTAGATGAATGCTACACATTATAAACTGCATACTTCTCTTCGGTTGTTATTTCCCCGTTAGTAAAGTGTCTTTGAATTGCTGTGAATGATAAATAGGGAATATAATATCATTTTTTTCTTTTCAATACAATTTAGATCTTTTTAGACAAGTACAAACAGGGAGCCACAACAGACTGGCGACCTGTTCGAAGTGTACCCTGCTCCTCGACTTGAATCAGCCGGGATGGACTCCGGCATCCCCGCAAGGCATAGACGGTTAAGAAAGTGACTGACTGACTGACTCACTGACTGACTGACTCACTGACTGACTGACTGACTGACTCACAAACAGGGAGAAATTCCTGAACACAAGCTAGGTTGTAAATTACCAATCAGAATACTGGCAAAAAACATATTGTTTGGCGGTTTTGGTGGGAATCGCCTCACATTGGGGATGTTTCATATTGCCAAGACCACTTGCAGCAATGTGTGAATCTCCCTACTCTTGCTGCAAAATACTGGCAAACCTCGATGTGCAGATGGGCAGGATCTTGATGCAACACACTTGATTCAGAAGTGTTTAGGCAACCTGTTTGGTTGCCATGTGCCAACAAAATGTCTAACACACCTTCCTTTGCTGTGCCAGTTTGTGTAAATGTACAAGAATTGGCAGCTTCTTCAAACCCTCTTACTCATACAATTCTGATCACAAGAACTTCTGTTTTTGCACTATTTTATTTAGTCTTTAAGATTTTTTTGTTATGCTATTTTTTGTAGAAAAAGTTTCAAAAAAGTCTTCTGGACAGTTTAATTCTTCAACGAGACGTTTCGACTTCCATCCGGAAATCATTTTCAATCTGAATGAAATGGACTGGAACCTGGATCCATTTATACTAACCTGAGTAACAGGTAAAAAAAGTGTAAGAAGGGCTCGACCAATGAGAATGTTCCTTAAGATGGCCGTGAATGGCTCCTATTGTAGCCACAGACCAGTAAACAAACCTATTATAAAAATGCTAAAAGCCTAGTGAAAAGAGAAACCTGCTAACGAGAGGCGTGAAACTGAGTCACGAGGTGTCATCTTTAGTCCATGGCTTCAAAAGGCTGCTATAGATACCGGGCAAAACGTATCTAACGCCTCCATTCCGATTCAGTGAGGGATTCTCTTTCATCACAAAAATGGCTTCTTTCACCCCTCTTTCAAACCAACCTTTCTCTCTACTTAGAATCTTCACCTCACTGTCCTCAAAAGTGTGTTTGGTGGATTTAAGATGCAGATGTACAGCAGACTGTGGACCACTAGAGGCTTCTCTTCTGTGTTGGTAAAGTCTTTTGTGGAGTGGTTGCTTTGTTTCCCCAATGTAGTTTTCTTTGCAGCTCCCTTCACTGCACCGGATCGAATAAACTACATTGCTCTGTTTTTCCGTAGGCATCTTGTCTTTAGGATGTACTAGTTTTTGACGTAATGTGTTGACCGGTTTAAAGAAAACCGGGATGTCATGTTGTCTGAAGATTCTCTGTAACTTCTCGGACAGTCCTGACACGTAGGGAATAGAGACTCCATTTTTTCTCTTCTCAGTTTCTGTTTCCCTCTTCTCATGTTTCTTGGACGCTCTCACCCTATTCAGGGCCCATTTGGGGTAGCCACAGACCGAGAGGGCTTTTCGGACATGCTGTGTCTCCTTCTCCTTAGCCTCTGTGCTCGTGGGTACCTCCTCCGCCCTGTGTTGTAAAGTTCTGATGACACCCAGTTTGTGTTGCAAAGGATGATTAGAGTCAAACTGTAGGTACTGGTCTGTGTGCGTGGGTTTCCTGTATACCTCCAGTTGCAAATTCCCGTCCTCCCCTATGATCACAGCGCAGTCTAAAAAGGCCAACCGGTTGTCCTTGGAGTCTTCACGTGTACTGAGTAACTTTACCTGTTACTCAGGTTAGTATAAATGGATCCAGGTTCCAGTCCATTTCATTCAGATTGAAAATGATTTCCGGATGGAAGTCGAAACGTCTCGTTGAAGAATTAAACTGTCCAGAAGACTTTTTTGAAACTTTTTCTACTATGGATCACTCCTGGATGAATGAGGGACTACACGGATTTATGCTATTTTTTGTACTATACTTTTGTAAAATCTCTCTGATGGTCTGGTGTTCCATTCAAGATGTAACTTGCTTTGCTTGCATATTGCTAAAATATGCTCAATTTTATTCCACAATTTTGAATTAAATTTGTAACAGTGGATTAAGTTGATTGCATTTCATTTCATAAAAAATACTAACAACAAAAAAAGTTACAAGACATTAATAGGGTAAAATAATAGAGATGTATATTTATCAACACTAAACAACCTACAGGCTATGTGGTAAAAAATAGATATTTTTTGTTCTATTCCGTTGTCTTTCTCTTATCTGGGGCCAGGTCACGGGGGCAACAGCCTCAGACGGTAAGCCCAGCATTACCGGCATGGTCTTTCTAGGAGGTTCAGGGCCTACCTCTGGGTTTCCTCCCTGTGGAAAGTGCACAAAACACCTCACCAGCGAGACGCTCAGGAGACATCCTAACCACATGCCTGAACCACCCCATCTGGCTTCTCTCAACAAGGAAGAGCATTCGGCCTCTCAACAAGGAGGAGCAACAGTTCGACTCTGAGCTTCTCCTTGATGGCACAGCCCCTAACTTTATCTCTGAGTGAGAGCTGAGCCAACTTGTGGAAGAAGCTAATTTGCATGTTTTAGTTCTTTCGGTCACCACCCAAAGCTGGTGACCATAGGCGAGGGTGGGAACGTAGATCGAATTGTAAATTGAGGGCGTTGCCTTTCAGCTTAGCTCGTTCTTAACTACGAAGGACGGATGTAGTGTCCTGATTATTTTGGGCACCACACCAATCCGTCTGTCGATCTCCCACTCCATCATTCCCTCACTCATTTCTCCATTTATTTAACCAAACTCAGGTTTTAGTTTATCAATCAATTTTAAAAAAAAAATGTCAAGCATGTGTCACTGAAGGAAATACTTGATTGTTCTTGAAACACACGCTTTTTTGGGGGAAATAAAAATTTTTCCTCTTCTGACTTTTTTAGTAGAATATTAAAATGCGCTCTATGCACAACCAACTAAAAGCATTGTTGTTGGGGTTTTTTTTTCTCAAAGGTCTCGTGGTGGCTTGTGAAATGCCAACTCTATTAATGCCAAGCAACATTTGTTTTGATTAAAATGTATTGCTTTTAGAAAAACTTTGTTTTCTTTGATTATTAACTGGATTTTTCTACTAAAAATTTTTGAAGAGGTTGCAAAATTAATTAAACCTTGATACTGTTATCCACTTTTATTCACATAATTAAAAAGAATTTCAATGTTTCTTTTTAAGTAAAGAGGCATTGGAATATTAGACACCCACAACAATATTGTTGACTTGGATCAGTTAGGCCCTGAGGGGTTTCTGAGAAAGTGTTGGAACAATTAGTATTCTCTTCAAGGAGAGCCACACTACTGAAACAAATTATAAGATAAATAGAAAAATGACGTGTTTTTGCAACATCAAAGCAGGTGCATGACATTAAATTGAATCCACTCAGCGTCTGCTTACTTCCAAAATTCTCTCACTTGTGATATTTAAATGACTAGATATGAAATAGCCAACCTTACCAACCATCATTTCAAGAGTCACATAGTTTCTGAGCATTCAAGGAGTCTGTTTCGTCCTGATTACTCATTCATGACATGTTCACTGCTGTTTTTATGTGTAAGTCAATGCACAAGTACAACAATAATAATTATTATTATATTCACATCCGCAGTTATTTTATCAGAATGAAGCCACAACAGTCACGACTGCAGCTTGTTGCATCTACCGATCACAGATTAGTGGAATCATGAAAAAAAATTAGGACATCTTCTTAAGTTTGTTCATGACACACAGCTTTACTAAAAATAACTTAAATCTCATATTTTTTATGCACACTCATGTATTCGGTCAACACCCCTATGTAAAGCAAAGCAAGTACTAGATGAAATCAAATCAATGCTTTGGTTAGTAGGATTTTCCACTGCAAAGCACTGAAGAAAAATTGCAATACAGTTCCTTTTACAGTTTACTCAATTATCATCAAGATGCCACATAATGAAAATACACTAGGTGTAAAGCAACACTCAACTTAATGGCCCAATGCTGATGGTCTAATTGTGAAAGTAATATCTTAAAAGCTGCAGAAGTCTCTAATTAAAAATCAATACATATCACTCCCAACAAATGTCTCAGCTGGCAAGAATTTTGTGGAACAGTTGCAGTATATCAGGATATCCTGTACGGCTGAGGTTGGAGCCAAGAAAATATAGTGGGAGTAGCTTTTTTTTAGACTTCACTGAAAAAATGACTGTATTTTTATAGGCTTTGAAATATTTTACCATGTTGATCATTGAAAACATTTAATTCACTCACTGCCTGGCGGACTCACTCCTTTATTCACCCAAAGTACTTGAAGTAAAGTAAAAAAAAAAAACTGGCACAAAGATTGGGGTTTACAGTTTCACAGGTAAACACATGGTTTAAAAGATGAACAAATGGAAATTTTAACTAAATTTCTTTGAATTGCAATTCTAAAGAAAGATAAGTAGGTATCAAGGTCTAAAAGGAAAGTCATTCAAAGAAGAAAATAAAAAGAGTAATGGAGCTTATCCTCTTATGTTCACAGTTTTTGAGTTTCTGGACGATTTTGTTCACGGCGACACATTATGCTCAAACATTTTATGAATCAACTATTTTGACTTTATGTTTTTTTCTTTTTCTTGTAAAACACAACTTTTCACATCCTTGGACTCCTAATGTGTAAAACCACTGATCACCAATCCATACAGAGAGAGACTGACTTGATAGGGATGAGCTAATACACTCACCGCAAGAAGAGTGCATTATTGTGGATAGAGACTGTGTTTCACAAACTAAATGCTGCCACATTATTCACTGTATTTTCTGGTATAGTCTCTTTTCTGTGGTAAAAGACAGATCCATAGAACAAGTGGTTTTGCCTTGTCATTCCAAGAAAAAGGAACTCTTGTTACCTTTTCCCTATTGGACGCCTGATCTGGGTGGAGACGGTGGCCGCGTGGTTAGCGCGTTCGCCCGCGGACCGGAAGGTCGCGGGTTCGCGTCCCACGGAGAGCACGTCTAGGGTCCTTGGAGAAGACACCTAGCCCCCACTTCTCCCACCATTGGCGCCGTTGAAGGGCAGCCTGCTGCGGTGTAAGGAGTGCAGCAAACAAATTTCCCCGATGAGGGATGAATAGAGTAATTCAAAATAATCAAATAATAAAAAAAGTTGGATGTCCACTGTTGCATCTTAAGGGTGACACTTCTCCAAGGCAACAGTAACCATCTCTCAAGAAACACAGAAAAAAATACAGACTCTGTTTCACAGTTTAGTATAAAAACTATCCTGATTGATAGCCACTATATATGTGTCATCAAATATGGTTATAAAGTATCACCAATACTTTCTGGCCTGAAGCTTACGCTTGTGTTTATTACATCAGTGTTTATTCCCTATAGCACTTAAGGTCCTTCGTGACAGAAGCTAGCCCCTCCAAAGTAATCACACTGGATGCTTTACATTCGATTGGTGGTCATCTTTATCATGCAAACATGACAGACATTTTCCAAGGTGTCAGCAACATATCATTATGGCAAGTCAAGGTAAAAACATAACAGCCAAGGTTGATAGGAACAGAACCAATGCGTGCAATAACTGACCATGCACCTATCAGATTACCTATGAACGTTTAATGGTTTCGCTGGTACACTTAGACCTGCCTGTAGTTAGAGTCAAGAAACGAACACCCAATTCCACTTGATTCAGTTTACACACAAAGTTGTGAAGCTACAGATTTTCTAATTATCTAACAGATAATATTCTCCCATAAATCACAGATTTAATAATGATAAATCACAGATTTTAGGGTGGAGACGGTGGCCGCGTGGTTAGCGCGTTCGCCCGCGGACCGGAAGGTCGCGGGTTTGCGTCCCACGGAGAGCATGTCTAGGGTCCTTGGAGAAGACACCTAACCCCCGCTTCTCCCACCATTGGCGCCGTTGAAGGGCAGCCTGCTGCGGTGTAAGGAGTGCAGCAAACAAATTTCCCCGGTGAGGGATGAATAGAGTAATTCAAAATAAACAAAATAAAAAATAAATTATTCAAAAACAGTACTCTCAAAAATAACTTAATTAAAAAGGTCATTTGCGTTTAACTGTGAACTACCTTGAGACTCAGGCAAGAAAATGTCTCTTTAAACAACTCGAGACTTCTCATTTCGATTTTCCAAAAACAAAGCTTGACCATTGTTAAGTAGTTATAATGAATTAGCATTTTTTCACTTAGTCTCTGATGGACAATCAATGAACTTCTGGTAATTAAGAATCATGCCACATAATAGAAGCACTAGCATGTCTAATCAACATTTATGTAGAAAATAACTATGCTGCAGGTTTTTGGGAATGCAGTGGAGATTCATCCGCAAACATTTTTCACTGTGCTACAAGCTTTATGTAACAAACTCTTTATGCCAGGTCAAGTATATAAAATTAAAAGCCTCATCAATAATGAGGTCTGTAATTAAAACAATGCGTAGGAATACTTCTGACTATTCAAATAAATGAATGAAATTGCTAATGAACACAAACCTTCCATAAAACTGATTAAAGTTAATTGAGTTCAATAAGCTGATGAAGTGTTTTTCTAAAATTTAAATGGCCAAACAACATTTGTTCACTCAGAATGTGTGGATTAGGTGATGTGATCGGAGTATATAAAACCAGTGGCGTACCCAGTAAGTCTGACTAAAAACGAGACATTTTTTATTGAATCGTAACGATGATTGCAGGTATACTAAATGTTTTGAAAACTAAATCTACTTATTCACTTTGAGACTTTTGTTTGTGCTTCAAAAGCTGTTGGGGCCTGAATGCATTTTTTTTATTATTATTATTTTCTTAAGTTATAAACACGCTGTAGTGTGATTTTGCATCGCATTGCAAAAAGAAAGACCTACTTAAACTCCTTTGTAATGTATAAAAAGAAACAGGCCATGATCTAAATCTGATACCATTACCATAACTCTTCCACTTGCTTTCACAGAAGGCACAAACATGAAATAGAGGCAGGAGAACCCCCACTCACCCTGACAGAGTTAGTAGAGTAGTATGGATGGCCATGTCAATACAGGGGGCTCCTTGTTTTATGGACATAACAGGTCCCCATCCATCCTTACTTACAGGTTATTGATTACAGCAGGCTCAACATCATGCGAATTCTATTTGTGCCATTGACCACCATGCATTGTAAAAACATAAGTACCTATTAAATCTTTTCTTAAAGCGCAAGGAAACCCCTGCACGGCTTTTGTTATTTACTCATTGCCACACTTTCGTTTTTTATTTAAAAGAATGGTAAAAAAAAAAAATTATTTATTACAAAATCATGGAGAAACAGCTTAATATCAATATTTAATGCCAGTATAGTTCATTTGGATAATGTGAATGACTTTTTTATTGCATTTTGTTGAATTTTGAGTTCATTTTATGTACTTTTTAACACTGTCACACTGCCACTTCATCTAGTAGCAAATACGGATGAACAAAATATAAATGAATAAAACACGGGCAAATCCTACAGTCACATGAAAGCCATAAACTATTTCATCAGTTAAATACTCTCTTAGTCATTTCTACCACAAACACCAAAGTTAAAAATGAGCATGTTTTTGATTGGGTTTCTGTTTTTGTCCTTAAGCGTTCTCAAGTAAATCCACAAGGATTTGAATTCTTTTCTAAGGTAAATTTCCAAATTTGAGTTGTGCATTAACTCAAAAAATTTTTATTCAACCTTGGAAACACTTTCTTACTCTTTTACACAGGAGATTTTCTCAACTTGTAAAAACAAAATACCAATGTGTCATGTGTGTCCTAGTGAATTTTCTCAAATTCATCTGCCCCGTTTGAGAAAAACTTGTTCAGTAAAACATGCATACAAGTAGTGAAGGCACAAAAGTTGCACATGCCAGAAAATGCACTGTTGTACCCTGAGAAAGTTACTAAAGCAGCAATAGGTGAAAAAGCATTCTGTGTGTCTCTGAGTGGGGTTAATAAACGTTCAGATATTAATGGAGGATGTAACATCTGCGGGTGTGTCATTGCAAAATTTTACTGTTACATTTTTTTGGTTCCTCTTTCATTGTTCCTAATCCTATTGCATTTCCTTCTGCACTTGGATTTTTATCATCTCTCCATTTGTTTTTTTCCAAAATAAACATTGACAAGATTGTCGTGTAAACGAAGCTTTTGAAAGATTAGCAAATAATCGCTGATATCTAAATGCAAATGAGGCAAGATGTTTTAGATGAGAAACCTCTTATCTAACCTGTTTTATTGATTATATGATGATCTTGATGTTTGTTTTTAAGTGCTTAACTCCTGAAAACAAAACTGAGGTTCTATCTATATTCTTTTCAGATCTATAAAATTTTTGAATAACATGTTTTAAAAGTTATGTGAACTTATTTAAGATGACAGAACTTTGGGATCACCGCTCCAAATTGTGGGTTTCTTCACCTTTACAGATCATAGTTGTTCCACCATTAGAATATGTTTTTTGATTGTTCTTAAAAGAAACTAATTAGTTTTGGTCTTTAACAATTAAGTTTTGTATGAGTGTTACATCGCTTACAAAAATTGATTGATATTGACATTATTTGATGAGGAAAAGATCCTAAAAAAAATTGGCAATAAGCCATTGGAATTGTTCGTTGTGTGCAATCATTTTTGAAGCTAATTTTTTCTAAATCCTAATGCACAATTTAAAATGGAAATTTGTTCTGTTTGTAACAGGATAGGCATCTTATCAAGCCCCTTGCCTAAAACAAGAGCGGCACATTCTTACATACACTGTATAATAGGTGCACATTCAGCAACTCATAGTAATTCACCGATAAATCACAACACACAGATTCATCACAAAGTCAGAAAAGGCCTGTACCAAGTGGAAAATAATAATAATAATAACACAGTGGAGGTGTAGAACTGTTAGATACACTCCACCTAGTGAGCATATATGCATATTATTAACATTTGACACACTGTCGTACTCAAAAAAATCAAACAAACTGCAATGAAGCAAACAGATTTTCCTACATCTGCACACATCATGGTGATGCCACGCAAGGCAGGCAGCCAGATGGCAGCGAACTGAAGCTGAACAGAGGAGATCGAGTTTTGAACTGTAGTTCCTTCCTGTCTCATTCAGAATGGTAACACAAAACCTCATGGGAAATAGTACAGGCTAAGGGGCCATGCAGGCTGCTCGTGTAGTGAAGAACGGACCACCTGTGCCAGTGGTGTGAAGAGAGTCATAGAGAGAGTGTGTAGGTGTGTGTGGGTTGGTGCATTTGTGTGCGTTTCTTATATAAGATAGAGAATGAGTTGATGAATGAAAAGATGTTACAGAAAGCAGAGATGTATCCAACAAACTAGGAAATTATTTTTATTTTCTTTCATTTATGCAGAAAACAGCTGAATTTAGTTGGTTTTCATGCATTGGAAATGCTTTTTTTTGCACACACTGGATCTCATGAGGTTAACACACAAGAGATATTTGTTACATTAAAGAAGTTCTGAATAAATTCCTTCAACGGGAAATTATTTGATGTTAGGTCCGAGGGAGCTTTCATGGCTCTGGGACTAGCAAGATTGATAATGTTATCTAGTATACATGAGAAATGTCTTCCCTCATACTTCAAGTATTTGTGAAAGTGAAAAATAATAATTTGGCAGCAGACATTCACAAATGCACAAACACATTCGCACAGTGGATGCTTCATTAAAATGCTTCCATCCTCCCAAAACACCAATGCATTGCTGTGGCACTTTGGCTTTTCTCAAAGTTAAGATGGAGACCCTTTGGGGAGAGGAGAACTGAGGAATGAAGAGAGAGCTGGAATGAACAGAGTCATTTCAACAGACAGTGATGAGATAGATGTTGAGGGAGAAAAGAAGTGAGGCAAAGATGGGGAACAAAGACTTTTGGCCAATAGATAATGAGAAGAGCGAAAGGACCAAGAGGAGAAAATTCTAGATATTGGAGTTAACTGACTTTGAGTCAGTCTTTCTCTTCTTTTATATGGTTATAAATGGGTAGATTAGCACTTTGCGCCACAAATGTAAATCAGCTGGTGAAAAGATCAAACACTTTTTGGTTGCTTTTGCCCTTCGGTTCTCATATTTTCCTTCATAAGAATAGAAAGTGTTACAGTTTTCTGTCAGTAAGCCCTGGGAGAATACGAAATAGAATTCTTCAGACTGCAAAGGGTTTAGCTAAACTTTCTCCATCTCCTTCACAGCTCAATTCGACCTCAAACTAGAAGAAGTGATAAGAATACAAAAGACACAAAAATTATGCTTGTCTATGTCTAATCAGAACAATTTTGCATTTGGTAGTGTGGTCATTGATGTGTGAAACAAAAAAAGTTTTACTTAAGGATGTTTATAATTATAGATATACATGCAACACTGTTGAACTACGTAGCTTTTTTCCTGTCTCGTTTTTTTAAGGATAAATTCTTAAAAAGAAAACTTTTTTTCTGACAGAACATGATCTCCTCCATTTCTTAAAAAAAATCACATGTTGGAAAAGAGCTAGCAGTAACACAATGACCTCATAAAATTTCTGTGTACTACAGTTCAGAATTCAAACTCTTGACAAAAATGGTAAAGGTCATCACTCAGGAGATTGAAATACTTGTTTTTGTTTTTTTCCCCTAAAGTAGTTTTTTTGTCAAATGTAAGATATTCTGATTTTTATTTACTTTCTGCTGACTTTAGTGCTTAAAAAAGAAGTACATTTTTTGGTTTGGATAATGTTTCGTAAAGTCCAACATCAGGCACCAAAATTTGCAAGATGGTTATCACTCAAAGGTTACAAAATCTCAACGTAAATCTGCAAAATGTAAGCTAAAATTAGCCTCAGCGCTTCTTGTGCAATGGTTACTGTATAAACTACTTTACAACCCCCTAGTTTACAGTTCATTCATCTCATTTTTAAAATTACGAATGAACAGAAATTCTTGTAGATTCTGAAGGCTGTTGACACAAACGAGAGCTAAAGCTCAGTTTTTCTTTTTGAGATCATTTCTGATATGTGCTGTGGGACAAATGAATTCTAAAAAGAAGAAAATATGTGCGTGTAGAATGTTGTACAATATTTGAATGAGGGATTCTGTTTGAAAGCACTCCATTTATCCCCTGACTGCAAGCCTCCAAGCCCCATCACCCTGACTCAAGGCATGTATGACATTTTAGGAAAATCTAATATTGCAACACCTTGAAAGGAAGAAATACCAGGGATAAAAAGACCAAAGGAATCATGCTGGGGAGTCGAGGTTAAAATACCAGCACAGAGTTTGTGAAGATAGTTTAAAAATACTACTGAAGTGGCTCACACTTTTTGTTGGAAAATGGGTGTTTTCAGAGATAGAGTTTTTTTTTTTTAAGACGGTCCAAATCACTGTGGTTGCAATGGTCATGTTTCAGTCATTTTAAATCAAACATTTAGATTCAAACAGTAGGAACAAAGTTTCAATTTAAAGCAAATAATTAAGAAGTGAATTAGTTTTAGTGCTTTCAAGGTTTTGCTGTATACATGTTACAATGCATGTTGTAACACCCATGATTAATTGCATTTCTTTACATTAGTTGCAACATTTCAATATTAACAAGCTTTCTATTTTCACTCTCAAACAACCCCAAAAAAAAAAATCCAAAATCTAGAATCCCAAAACCAGAGTCTATTTTTAAAGATTCATGACTTTTAATGTTCAAGAGATTTTCATAGTCTAAAGCTTAATTTAATAACACTTTCAACACTCATTAGAAAACTACTGACGAAGGTTAAGAATCTTAAAGTTTCTATTAATGTAACTTTTTGAAAGCCTTTGTTCTTCCACTGTTAAAAAGAAAAGAACTCTCAGTTCTCATTGCATATGGATTGATTTGTTACTGGCACGTTTTAACCACATTCATAAAGAAAATGTTATAGATCAGATCTTAAACTACTTGGCAAACTATATATCAAAGTGTCTCATTTAGAGTTTTTTTTCTCTGTTATCTTTGCCATTTTGTGACCAATATCATCATATTTAATTAATAGATATTTGAGTTTATCAAATTATGACAATCATTTCTATGCAGATGATAGAGTAATTTTGCATTAATCTGTTCTCTGCTTCTGGAATTTCTTCAAAATGAAGCTATGAGAGCACATTTTCTTAGTGATTTATGGGTGTTGTAATTTGAAATCTCTCTTGACAGGCAGTCCAATTATCGTCCCAATCCAACACTAGCCCAATTTGTTCATTTTGGTTTGTTTTTTTTTAAACTCATCTCAACCCGGTACAGTGTCTTTTTTTCTTTTTTTTTTGTGCCAGATCTAAATGTTTACATTTTTAACCTGGTCAATCTGTGGGTTTTTGTTTATAATTCTGCAACAATGTCCAGAATGTAAAATACTTTTCGTCTTAATTCAATATTACAGCAAAAAGTTATTATTTTCCCCATTGAGGGATCAATATACCGTGGTAAAAAACTAATACAGACATTTATGTGTATATGAATAGCATTGATAACACCATTTTTTTTACCCAAAAGAACAAGAAAAAATCAATAATTTCTTGACTATGTACACAGGACAAAGCATGCTGGCCAATATGTAATACTACAAGGTGAGCAAACATTTTGAAGTGGTGTGAAAACACTTATTCAACACATTTGGTTCTGCAACTCCCAACCAGTGCTGGATTTGCTGAACACGTTTTACAAAAGCCCAACACCAGAAAATGCTAAGGACTTGAGTCAGTGACATGGTGCCACATAGTTTGGTTTGCATGGAGCGCAAATGTACGAATAAATGTTTAGATGTTTTGAAGATTACAGCAGTAGGATACTGCTGTATCCTACGTCATCCCCACGTCATATGTAAGTAGCAATGGCTAAATAATACTATCTTCTAAGGATTCGCACCCTTAATGTAATCAAACCACAATTTTGATTGTAAAACATATTTACAAATTCTATAAATTAGTTTGCTTGCAAATGAATTCAGCTCCTTGGCTGTTTGAGGATTTTAATTTAATAATATTATTCAGAAAGAATCCATTTGTTAATGCAAAATTTAAAAAATAAGATCACAATAATGATAAAAGCCTAAGTATAGGTTATTCATGTCTTCAAAACAAACTTTTTGTCAAACCTCCTTATTTGAATTTCTTTTATTAACAGTACAAGAAATACTGTGACAATCTTTTTACATTAACTATTTTACTGTCATATCTGTTAGCACAAGTACAATTAAGATTGGTATTAGTGGGATATAACAAATAGTGGCATAAAATCTGCACAGATCAGAAAAAATTTGGCCACAGAAATCTTAAACAGCATGTGATATTTCACATCAAAACAGCTGTTGATTAAATTTTCTTGAGGATAACTATTTAAATAATTAGTTGTTTGAGCCCATTTTAATCAGCATAGTTTTGGAATTTCATTTTATCTTCTCATTTTCATGGCACACGGCCAGTTTAAAATTTGCATAATTTTCTCTGCATCCAAATGATATTTGGAGGAGCATGCATACATCTGTTATCTATTTTCACATGCCAAGTACATCTGTTATCTACTCCCAGCTTAGACAGGTGTTTTCTTTTCATACAGTATGTATCCAGTCATCTGTTTTCCATTATTCATTAAAAAAGGACAGGAAATATCAACCTTGACCCTTCTTGATCTTGCTGAGGACTTTGATAAATGTACAGGCTCTTAAAATGTAGAGGCTGGCTGAGAGCAACAGACCAAAACAAACTTGGAAGTTGTTTTTTTTTTATTTACACAAACTGTTATTCACAGCATTCAGTTATTGCAGGTATTTCCAAGATATATGAGATCCAACTGGCTGTTGCTGTGCTTTGATTTTCACATTATTCATCACAAACTGTTTTTCAATCGGAGGTGCATGGAGTACACCTAAACGGGTTTTCAGAATTTGTGTTTTCTATTAAAAAATAAAGTATATAAAAAAATAAAATAAAATGGTAATTTAAAAAATAGTTTTATTTGAATGTTATATTGCACAAGAAATTGTAAAAAAAATTGCTTATGATGTCTGCATGTAAAAACTATTCAATGTGTTAGTATAAAATTTAGTTTTATAGTAAAAGTTTCCGATAAGCGATCCAGAAGATGAAACAAAACAAAAAAATGACCTTCTGGTCAATGTTCCCTTCTGGTCATTCCTGTGGATGTTTCACAGTATTAACTATAAGTCAGAGAGATGTTTGCCCAATGAGGATTCCTTCTTCTTCCACCTCTTTAACAGTTTAATAATGTATGGTCCTTTCCTCCTGAACCTCAGCTGTAGGTCAAAGCCTGATGTATGGAAGCCTGGAGGCTACATATGGACATATTAGCTTGGCTTAAGTCCGCACAAATAGGAATTGAGTGATGACACAGAATTTTTGACATTTCAAGAAAAAACAAGAGTTCTGGATTATTTATTTTTTTCAAAATAGCTCATTCATATTTAAACAAAACAATAAAAATAAAAAAACAGTCCATAAAACAAACAATGAGACAATTCCTCACTAAACTTCGGGCGAGTAGTGAAATGTTTTTGCAACCACTAATCACTCCTCTTTGCTATTGAATTCCTGTTTCATTGTGCCTGCTTTGCATAGTGCAGGCCAATTAATCCAACTTGGCTGATCCCCCCTTTTCACTGGTAATGCGATTAATGGGATTGTGACTAAAGCTTGGATGCGGGTGACCATACTCTTGGTAGAGGGAAAAAACAGTGAAATAATTAATGAAAGTGTACTGGGATAAATACATTTTCATTTAAAAAAAAGATATGAAAATGCACATATTTTGTGTACAATTTTTGATGTCATTTCAAAAGTTTGAACATAATTAGCCTGAATTTCTTTCATTTTTTTTTTACTCCTCTCCCATTAAAGCACAAAATGTTGCAAAGAAAGTCTGATTCTATATTTTGAGTGAAAGAAGAAACAAAACCTTCCTGTGGACAATGTTCAGCGTAAAAAAGACACTTTAGTGAACTCCTACTAACACACTGCACTGACCTCAAACTATTTCACACACCCAGAGACAAAAAGAGAAGCCAGAGTGAGCAATTTAGTGATAGCTGCTTTGTGAAGGGTCTCTCTGCCCACACAGCACCATTCAGAGGGCTAAAACAAGGGCCAGGATTACGCTTATCAAGCATCAACTGTTTGGTCGCAGAGACAAAGGCATATTGCTGTGGGACAACTTTAATGGTCTACGGCTTAGTGCAAAGAGGGCCTGTTACAACAGAGAAAGAGTTTAGAGTGAGAAAGAGAGGGAGCCACTGCTGAACGATATCTACTTTCAATGATGAGAGCAAATGAAGGGATGAACAGTTGGGGTTTCGTAGACTGGTATTATCACTTTGGACCATAATGAAAAGGAGGCAGCACATAAACCAGCGAGTGGGAGAACAATGGCATCCCTCGTCATCCACTAGTAGTGTATACATGAGTTCTCAGGACAGACAATAACTACACAGATGAAAATTCTGTTGGAGGCTTGCTAAAAAGTCAGTTTGTTTTCAGTTTGTTTGTTTTTTTTGCTCTAAATAGCATAAGGAAAGTATACTTCATGGCATGACATATGACACACTCCAACAATCCACACACACACTCCAAGAGACAATTTTGTCGTGGCCAATCAACCTAACTTGCATTTTTTTGGAGTGTAAATCCAGGCTGAAAAAAGTTCTGTTTAATTGTGCATTTGACAAAAGATTAATCACTCTTTCTATCTATTTGTATGTTATGTTTTGTGGTTTCAATGCATTTTTTTCTGTGTATAAATCGTGCCATACAAATGAACTTGCCTTAGGAGGAAACGGGAGTAATTGGGCACACACGGGGAGAACATGCAAACTCCACACAGAAAGGCCTGCATTTCAAGTCTCGCCCCACTCCAAGACTCGAAACCGTCCTACTTGCTGTGAAACCACCGTGCGTTGCACTATTGTCCAGCGGCCCTACTTGAAATGTGTTATTTAAAATTCTAAACATAAATTTTGAATAAATTGGCAATTTTATTGTGGTTTTCAACTGAATAGAGACAGCTCTTCTCCCCGTCCATCCCCGACGGCTGGCCCGTCCAGGTGTGAAGAAGAGTCTTCACAATCATCAATAACTAAATGGCTGGTTAGATATGTTTTTTCTATACCTGGAAAAATATTACAGGTTGTCTGAAAATTGACGCGTTGTCTTCTCAGAAGCAGTTTTCTTATAAGATAAATGACACAGACAGATGAATAGTACAGCTTCATTGGAGTGTACTTGCTCGGTGTTCTCCTAACTGAGGCTGAGACTATTTTTTTATACTGCGGTACAATACATCATCTAAAGATGTGTGATAAAGGTTTTTTTTTTTAAGTCTGAAACATCTAACACTGTTTTTATCAACTGCTTTAAGAATAATTTCTGACAAATCTGGGAGGACTTTGACATAAAAGAAAGCTTTGAAATGTGATTTTCTGGCTGATGGTAATCTCATCTGTCTGGCACTGTCTCACACCGTCTTTAATTTGCATGTGAAGTTATGGTATATCAAAGAGCACACGAGTAAATGAAGCAACCTGTTCAAATATTTCAAGATGTTTTTCTATCTTATAACATATCTGCATTGCATTTTAATTTGACTTTGATTGAATTTTTCTTGCAAAAGAACGGTAACCAGTAAAGATGTACCCCAACGTTTTCCTACATATTAGGTAGCATAGACACCCTGTAACTGAGCGTTGGACAATGTGGTTCAGAAACTGGATGGTGGGAAAAATAAATGGGTGAATAAATTGATAGTCTAATAAATGGGTATTAAATTGAACGAATGAAGGCTGAATGGACAGATACAGACAAATATGGGGAGACAGTGGCTCAGTGGTTACAGCGTTCGCCCACGGACCGTAAGTCGACCAGAAGTTTGCATGTTCGCATCCTACCGAGTGCACGTCTGGAGAAGACACTTAACCCCCCGTTTCTTCTCCCATTGGTGCTGTCATGAGCTGCGAAGTAGGAGTGCAGCACACAAATTCCCCCGTTGAGGGATGAATAAGATTGAGTATAAATAAAAAAAATACATACGGAATATATTTTCATAAAATTGTATTGGTGCATGCAATACTGTCACAACCAGCAAAAGCTACGACTGAACCACGTTTTAAGTTTTTTATTGCTTTTTGTTTCAAAATCATATATATCTATATCATTTATAAACATTTTTTTCAATCAATGGGTTGTTCAAATTTCTGTTTTATACAGTATTTCATAACCAACAAGTCACAAACCACGCAACCAAAATATCAAAACGGAATGAGACATCACGGTGAGACATCTGTGAAGAAATGTACCTTCGTCTATGAATGTACTAACATTTTTTATCATTCCTTTAAGTATAATTTTTTTCTGTGGCTTATCTTTGAAGTGAAAGGGAACAAAAAAAACAGCCTGATATCTCCTGTGTAATTGAGTCTCTTTCATTCCCATCCATACGAAACGTCTCATCTAGCTTTTCAGGTTTTTTTTTTCTTTTTTATTGTATATAATCTTAGCCCATTTAACACCTTTATCCAGGCATTAAGATTACACAAAGCTCACTAACGTTTTAACCTAACCATTACAACATTCTCCTAAATCCATAAGATATGGTATTTTCCTGCATGAATCCACTCAACAACCAAACCCATGCAAATCCTGATCTTCTACTTTATTTGCAGTTAGTTTATCTTCTATAATCCTCAGCTCTATCTTTCTGGGTCTGTAAGAAACAGGGAAAAAGTGTTATGTGCAGTCTCCTTTACCTCCTCATCATGCAATTTTTATCCCACGGTGGCTGCCCACAGACAAAGTATAACAAGGTCAGTGATGACAAAAGAAAAAACAAGTGACTCTCCTTTCTTTACTCATTGGTTTCTATTTGAAAGACTTAGAAAATGTTGATAAAAGGATAGAAGAGTCAATTTTGTGGTATCCATGGAGAGAAGCGGTTAAAAAGAGACATTATTCCCACATAGCCTGCTCTTATCCATCATATCTATTACATCTGTGGAGGTCTAAGTGCACGGGGAAATTGGGAAATCAAAAGAAATGATGAGTTAATAAAATACACACTCATATTTATGTTAAACAGGCTCACTGTTTGAAAGAGCACACAATGGACCAAGCCACAAAAAACTAAGCCATTACTCTGTCTATTGATATTCTATAAGAGTTAACATTCTAAGCTTGCTCCCCGCTCTTGCATCCCAGCTCTTTACTCTCGTGTGACAGTCTTCACTTGCACAACAACCACAAAATAACAACACAACATTGCACAGCACAATGCACTTCCACGTAGATGCAGTCAAAGGGAGGGAGGTCGATCAGCCATTCTCCATTTGTGTTTGTTCTCAACGTGACAGTCCTTCCTGTGGAGTTGGTGGCAGCTGAATACCAAAGAGGGAGCAGGGCTGTGATGTGTTGAAGACGCACAGGTCTAAGTCACTGCCCCCCAGTCACCAGGCGCCTCAGTGAGCATGGGAAGAAACATGGGCTTAGACTTTATTCATTGATACCACCCACTGAGCTAAAGAGTTTCAAATAGGTGGAATTACAGGATCGATACTGTGATTAGCAGAGGCCTTGTAGCGATAGTGTCTTGCTGGCAATCCATTGCATCATTGTAAACTCAAGAGACACAGGGGTTGATAAGCTTTTCATGTATGGAAGACTAAAGGGAGAGAAAGACTCTAAAACAACTTGAACTAAGAATGGGTGTTACAAATAAATGAAACCAACATCTAGCAGTATCATGATAGCAATGAGCAATAGTCCTTTGCTCTTTCCTTCAGTTATTGTAGTTATTCTGTATTTTAACCAGTCACAAAAAAAAAAAAAAAAAAAAAACGTATGGAAACTACAGTATTAGTATCTGAAATGCAGGATGACAACATACACAGTCTAAGTCAGGGGTGGGTAAACTTTTTGATACGCGGGCCACATTGGGTTCTAACATTTGATCAAGGGTCCAAAACAGATGAATGGTATGCTTTGGTTAAACGAGCAAACTAGATATGGAAAGCCAATTGAAGCCACTACACATACGTAATCTGGGGTGCTAGCGCTCTAACGTGCTTGTTTACTTGCTAGATTGGTGTGCGCATCACAGAGACACATTTTAATGGGAGCAGTGTTGTTTTCTCAACCAAGCAAATATGTCTTGAGTGCGCCATCTAGTGACTCAACATTAGAACTGCAGGGGGGAAAATATCATCAAGATTTATTTATTCAAATTTTTCAAGTCCAGGCAGGCTGGATTAAAACATTTAACGAGCCGCATGCATCCCGCAGGCTGTAGTTTGCCCATGCCTGGTCTAAGTTGAATGGTCATTTAATCTTGTAAAAAACTATGAAAAGATTATAAAGGTATGGATTTTTAAAAGGCACTTTTTTTCTACCTAATATAATAGTTGCAACTATTTACAAAAAGGTCAAGTAGAAAAAAAAAACTTTAATGAATTCACAATCATTTTTATTCAACCCCAAATGAAAAAAATATCAAGCTTCTGAAGCATAATGCAATCTGGCAGTTTATAGTTTAAAAGCATGTTGTATCTAAATTAACTTTTGGCTCCGGTGGCTTTTTTTTTATCTGCCCACAATAAGTTTAAAGAAATTGGCTTTTAGGGAGTCTTTGAAACGTTGGTTTTAGAAGTGTGGAAAAACTATGTTATGGTTTAAATTTAACCTCTTTGGTGGTTGATTAGAATGCAAACTATTGGCTGAAAGAAATACAGTATACTATGTGTCAATTTTAGTGCTTAGCATTAAAATACTATAGAATTAAAACTCTATGATGAGAAATTTATTTCTTCTTCTACTTTTGGCATGTCCCTTCAGGGGTTGCCACAGCAAGTCAGTTACTTCCATCTAACCCTATCTGCTGCATCTTCTTTGGTCACTTCAACTATCTTCATGTCTTCCTTCACTGTATCCATAAACCTCCTCTTTGGTCTTCCTTGAGGCTTCTTTCCTGGTGGTTCCAAACCCAGCATCCTTCTTCCGATGTACTCTCTCTCTCTTCTCTGCACATGTCCAAACCATCTCAAACTTTATCTCCAAAACCTCTAAAATGTGCTGTTCCTCTGGTATACTCATTTCTAATCCCATCTATCCTGGTCACTCCCAGAGAGATCCTCAGCATCTTCATCTCTGCTACCTCCATCTCTGTTTAACTCTACTACAATTACTAATATGTTACTATTCCCGATTATTAAAGGTGTTCTCACCAAAGAGGAATGCTCTTGTTCATTTAAATTTTATGAACAAGTTGTCCAGCTCCATGCTTACAATGTCAAATTCCCGGGGTAGTATTTACACAAAACTACAGTCCTCAGGTGATAAGAGTTTCCTTTCTTTCTTCGATAATCTATTTCTAATCCTTACAGCAAATGCAAAAATTGCCTAAGAGTGGAACATTAATTGATTTTTTTTATCTCCTCTTGTTGAGGCTGTGTATTACAACAAGTACATTGAGCTTTTTATGTTCATGATATACAGTATCTTGAAGCAGCATAACACTGTGTTTAACAATCAAATTTTAATTTAGTAAGTACAGTAATTTATGTGTGGCATGTACAAATAGTTAAACTATGCATAGTTTCTATGTATACGGTAATTTCTGAAGTGAAATAGAAAATCAAATTTTGTGTCAAGTAGTAAGCAAAAAAATAATTGATGCAATCTCTCCTCGGGTGGGACATTTTATTTCGAGTTGCATGTGGTGGAAAAAGTATGCATCGCACTTTATTAAACTGTGACTTCATAAAATAAGCTTTGACAACTCATTAAGCAGATAGGGTTGTTTAGCAGGCTCAGTTTCCTAACCAAGTTTGGACAAAGTTGAAATTTTGCATAATAATTCATCTAAAAAGTCCAGAAAACTAGAGAGATAAAACAAAATTTTGGCTTTCCCTTTATTTTCTGTCACAATCATAAAATGGCTTTGGCCTTGCAGCCCATAATTAGTGTGAGAGTGACTGTGTCCAGCTGGACTTTGTTTTTTGGCCTCCCACCCATGTTTCAAAAAGACTGAAAAATTAAATCACTGACAAACAGTTAAAACACATGTTGATGACATAGGAATAAAAAAAAAGGATAAGGGTTTCATCTCAGCAAATTTGCAGGACTATGAACAAACATCTTCAATTACAGAGCGGCTCGCAAGCAGAAGCCATGTCCTCCACCCTGCCAGGATGACTCCATACTAACACTGTTCCTCCACTCAGTCCAGTCTTTATACATTTAGAGCTCCTGTCTCTGGCGGACTGACTGAATTTCATTATAGCATGCTATTACATGAGCAAGCTGCTGGACTGGCCTCGGGATGAGAGGGCCAATCAATACAGTCAGTATCTGCCCCCTATAATCTCTGTCGCCTGTGTCAGCCTTGCTATCTGTAATAGATCTTAAGGATTAAGGGGAGGTACCCTTCTTAAGACACTTCTCCTTGCTGCGAACTAGTAGACCGGCGGGGTCCGTGGGGGCTAGACCCAGTCATGCTGATCCAGCCCGAGTAACATAGGGAGTGCCAGCGGGATGCTGAGAGTGACTTACTCACATAAAGAGAGGAGATGGGAAAACAAGAATAAGGTTATGTCATCAGGGAGGGAGGTGAAGAGGGCAAGGCAGCAGTAACATGAAGAGACTGGAGACGAGAAGAAAGCAAGAAAGGGATGCTGGTGTGTGCGAGATGGTATTGGTGTGGGGGATAAGAGGGTTGTGAGCAAATAGAGAGCAAGTCGAAGAGCAACAAATGGGGGAAATAGACAGCGAATAAGGGAAGGAGAGAGATGAGCAGAGACGAGGATAAGCACCAGGCAGGAAATGCGAGAGCCTATGTAATTTCTCTAATCCTCCTGGCATTTATACTTTCACTAGACAGATAATAAAAATGAAAAATAAAATGGAAAACTTTATTTCTCTCCCTCTCTGCCAGACTGGGCAGAGTATATTTTTAATCTGTTGCAACATTCAACTTTTTGTTTTAGTTCCCTTGTCTTCTTTTAGTACAAGTGTCATGGCGCTGACTCAGCAATTTTTTTGTAAATGTAATCACCGTTAAAACAAATGACTGTTAAATATAATACATTAATATTATAAAAATAAACAGAAAAAAAGAAAGTGGGGGGTTTTCTCCTGAATTTAAATATGGATACAATCTCCGTATTAAAGCTCAACACCAGTGAAATATGGTCTGTAATTGCACTAGAAAACTGACATTAATGTGGTGAACGTGGCTGGTAATAGTTTTTTTTTTTCATATAATTACTCAGGGAGAAATTTCTGCTTCTTATGAGGATTTAGATTCAGCCGTGTGTCTCATGAAAGATCAAAAGGGCTCCTCCCTTTTGAATCAAAAATTAAGATGAGAGAGAATTGCTGAGCTTTTTCAGTGGTACACAAAGTACTTCACTCTCATCCACAGCTCCTTGTAGTCTCAAACAAACCTGGCCCTCATTCCTCTGCCCCTCTTTTAAAGCACATAACAATTAACCCTGAGCACCGGAGGGTCAGAACAAAGTCATTTCAGTCATTTTTAGTTATTTATACAACTCTGATGATGCCAGTGCCCCTAAATCTTCTTGTAGACTTGCTGAGTGATTGGTTGAGTCTGAATAAAGTGTGTAAAAGCCTTCGGCATTCAGACGTATTTGCAGAAATGAAATAGGTTTAAGTTAAATGTTCTCATCATGGTGTCATTACAAGCGACGAGATGAGCTCCATCAAAATGTTCCTCTTCAGAACATTTTCATGTGCCATTTTTTGTAAGATAGTATGCAGACTACAACTATGTTTAAAGAGTTTGTGACCTCTAGTGGTTGTAAGAGCTACTATATAAGTAGTAAAAAATGGTGTCAATGACAATTAAAAGTGCATTAGTAACACAAATAACAGAAAGCCTTGATCTCTTATCCTGTGAGAGGAGAAAGTATAAAACTAATTTTTAAAAAAAAATCAAAATTATCATCATTCTTCTTCTTTCAGCATTTCCCTTCAGGGGTCGCCACAGCAAGTCAGTTTCTTCCAACCCTATCTGCTGTATTCTCTTCTGTCACGCCAACTACTGCATCTTCATGTCTTCCTTCACTGTATCCAGGAACCTCCTCTTTGGCTTTCCTCTAGGCCTCTTTCCTGGTGGTTCCAAACCCGGCATCATTCTTCCCACGTAATCTCTCTCTCCTCTGCACATGTCCAAACCATCTCAGTCTGGCCTCTCTGACTTTATTCCCAAAACCTCCAGCATGTGTTGTTCCTCTGACATTTCTGATCCTGTCCATCCTGGTCACGCCCAGAGAGATCCCCAGCATTTTTTGGAATTGTCATGATATGAAACATAAACTGTGTTTTATGTAGTGTAATGTTACTGAAACTGTGTTTTGGTTTCAACTGCACATTCATTTATCATGCTTATTGTTTTGCGGACAGTGTGCTTAGCACTTTCAGTCATCCAGCCTTCATTTCTTGTTGTATGAACATAGAGGCTAGACTGAAAACCAACACCTGCTCTTATGTGGAAACATTTATTTTGGGTTTATTTCCCTCATGACACTTCTAGAGGCAATATTTTATAAGATGAACTCAGGAAACAGAAGAAAAATTTGAAAGTCGGACACAGAGTGTGCAAAAAAATAAATAAATAATAAATGTCCAATTTATCATCTGTCTAGTTTCTTTTCAGCCCAATCTGAATGTTTCTTCTGTTTCATAGAAAAATATTACCACAAATCTTATTTATTTCTGTAATGTTTCAGGTATGAACAACAAAACTTCATTGAGTTAAATGGGAGATTCTCCCTCTACTTCTCACCATAATCCATGTTCATTCTTCAGCTGTTGGCATATGGACTAGGGAAGGGTGAACCGTAGCTAAAATCCCTTTGCCACAATTGCCTCCTTGCCAACTGTGGTGTGTTGTGCACACAAGACCCAGAGCTATGAATTTTGACAGTGTAGACAACTGCTACCTCAGCATCTGAGTCAATGGGGTAGATGTGTGTAATGTGGAGGGATAAGCACAGTGTGAAGCAGGGTAAAAGAATAAAACAAGTGTGTCTAACCAGATTAACTGTTGAAGCCAGAGAAAGCTAGCCACTTTTCAAAATTAAAACTGGAAGTTCAGTCATTTCTTTTTTTTTTTTTTTTTTTACAGAAGGTTACTTCAATATGTGGAACATTTCTAAAACACCACAACCATTCTGTCAGTGCTTCTGGTCTTGTTTATCTGCCACTTGAATATCTGTAATGCTGTTGTGTCAAGTAAATCCCAGTTCTTATACAGAGTCAGTAAAAATGGTCCAAATGTCAGCTTTGTTTTTCAGTGTGTAGAATTTCTCCATTATTGTTTTGTTTATTGTACCTTTTTTTCTATGCTTTTTTTCCTTTGCAATGACCTGCATAATATATGGTAATAATAAAAAAAAAAATTTAATTAAAAAAAAATTTTTTTTTTTTCCATTTCACAATTGGTACCAGTAGGTATTTTTTATCAAATTCTCATAAAGATAGAATGGCAAGTTACTGGTTTGGTTTCATTGTGTTGGGTGGATTGTTGCAAGATTTGATGCTTAGATGGATTTTGGTTTACCATATGCAAGTTAAACTGCTGTAAGATGTGTTGTTTTCTGCCCCGTGTGTTGGAGTGTGTTAAACTATTTCCAATGCAGCCTGCATTAGCAAGTTCAATGCCAGGCTGATTATCCTCAAAGAAACCCATTTGTATTTGTTTGATCAATAATTCTTTTATAATTATGCATCTGATTCAATACATTTTTTTGAGTGTTTACATGACTATCAGCTCAGAAAATTACATCTCTTAAAACACAAGACAAGTGATGGATAAAATTGTTCATTCATGGGTCGCAAAGGGTTTTAAAAGATCATCCCTGGGCTGGTAATACAGCTCATAAGATTGAAAATAATATGGATATGTATTAAATAATAGCTTTGTAAAAACCTCAATATTCTTCATTTATGTTTATTTCATTTGCTTTATTATTTTTTAATGGAGAGTGAACTGTTATCCCTGACGAGGACGAGTGTTGCTGGTTTATAAAAAAATAATTAAATCATTCAACTGTTCTTTGATCTTTTTTATTTATTTTCAAAAATTGATTGAAGATTTATTTCTAGATCAATTTTTGGGAAATTGGACAGGTTCAGACACGGCAAAACCTGTGAGATTTTACACCAACATGTGACAGTTCTTCTTTACAATTCTAGTGGAAGAATGAGAAAAAACACTAATCTGTCCACTTTATAAGAAAAGTTTTGGTGAGATTTGATTTACTATCATTGTTTTCCCTTATAAATGTTTGTGCTGTGGAAGGAGAAGGGGCCAAATGCAGGACAACAAAACAGGATTTATTAACCAAAAGGTCCAGTAAGGCTGTTAAAGCAAAGGGCACAGGATTAACACAACAGAAAGTCTTTAGATCAAAGTTCAAACATGGTAATAGAGTTCAAGGATATTGTCTTGGTCAGACAACCAGGAATGGATGATAATGACCCGACAAGAAAGTCAGGAGAAACTGCCTTTAAATAGGCACCAGGCTGACGAACCACAGCTGATTAGCATCAGGCTAATCACCCAGGTGTTTGGGATCACGCTGGCCTCCAGGAGAGAGAGGAAGATCCAGGGCTCTCTCTGGTGGCAGGTGAGGGGATTATGACAATAAATATGTGACAAGATTATTGAAAAAGGCAAGCCTTGAACAAGAAAGTGTGAAAAGTGCCTGAAGAATTGAAGAACTTGAGTGACCTGGAATCCAGTAAAAAAAAAAAAAAGCTCTTTTTTTAATGAACGAGTCTCTTCTGCAGATATAATTGGTAAAAAGGTCGCTCTCCAAGCTACAGGGTGAAACCTTAGCCAGAATTTTATTACTTGGGATTGAAAAGAAAACAGTCCCATCAGTTATTTTACTTCTTTAGCCAGTATAATGTAATTTATTGGTGTAAGAGCTATTAAAATAAATAATAGAAGGTGTCTGTGTGGAAATCCTTATTGTACCTTAGCTCAATAGTAGGCAAGAAGTGTGAAGAAATTGGCAAATTCCTCAGGGAAACTATGCAGACTAGGACATTTACCGGAAAATAATGAGTAGTCGGTGTGTTATATTTAAACTTTAAGTTTGTCTAAACCTTACAGAGTTGAAATAATCCCATTGATGTGTGGATGATCTAAGACGAACCATCCACTGATTAGATATGTCATTGTTTAATTATGAGACAAAGAAGCATCACATTTTCACTTTCACATTTTGATGGAAACAAAAGCATTTCTGCAAGAACTGACATGAGTATAATTTTTTTCGGATCTCTGAGGTGGGTTTAATTAAAGTTCTGTGTGTAACAAAGTATAGGCTTGGAATTGTAAAACATGCATTTTCTGTCTACGGTGAGTTAACAGCAATATCTATTTATGAGAGGTGAGGAAAAAGAAACAGTTTGTTCGGTATTCTTGGGTCAAACAACTGCCGAGGAAAATCTTTTAATATCCATCTGTAAACACTTTTCTTTCAAGATCAACAAATTAACTGTCTTTGTTGTTTGGGTTGAGAGAGCTACACCTCCACAATCATATTTTGTTCAAACTAAAAAGGCCATTATCAATGCTCTTGTAGATATTTTTTCCAATTTACGGGTGCAGCCTAACACTAATTAAAACTTTAAATGAACCGCCAAGCAAAAGGTCCACACATCACCCTCATGTCTTTAAATATCAAATGTTTTTTTCAAGATAATTAATGCGTAGATAAACAGAGTCTTAATCATACAAACAATGTGGGAAATTTGAAAAGGTTTGCAACTTTTACAGGTAGACTGTGTCTGTGTAATGTTGCAAACTTTATTCTGAACATAAATGAAATGATTACAGCACATGTTTATGTGATAAGCAGACGATAGGCAGGGCATGTCCGCCATCCCATATTAAAAGCTGGTGTAAAATGGATCCGCTGTCTTTCTGTTCTATGTCACTGTGAGTCCACCTTTGTCACTAAAAAACACTGACAGAGGGCTTTTTAATGGCTTCTCTCCTCGTGTTTTGCTGGTGCAGCACAATGGAAAGATCTCTGGCTTGACAACTATCCAAATTCATTCTCAGTGCTCCCACAGTGTTCAGCCTACGGAACATTTTCACTTAGTTTGTCAGAGGACCAGAAAGCCAGAAGGTCTTCAACTATAAAAGTGGAATTTAAGTCCTATAGTGAACCCAAGGGTGATAAAAAATGTGTAGCTGGACTTTGTAAACATAAGTTTCTTTTCCACCGGTTTAAACATATAAAAGCAAAACTATAGGCGAGTGAAAAGCATGCCTATTAACATGTGGGTTTTGTTCTAAATGACCCACTAAAAAAGCACATCTACATTTACAAATGGGCTTAAATTCCACAATTGTTTCAGTTCAAACTAATTACACCTAATGAACCATCCTCTGTTTATTTTACATGAGAATAAGGATCAAGTCTAACATGCAATTAGAATATGCTTACATCATATGTATCTTGGTCTGAACACATACTCATAAGATTGCATCCTATTCCCATTAAAACTAGATCTTCACAGGCATGTAAAACTATGTGACTCTAATGATGTCATTCTGGGTAATTAGGAAAAGAAACTTTAATGTTTGTACAGACTTTATTAACATAAAGAATTTGAGAATAAATGAAGAAGCACACACACTTTTAAATGAACTTGGCAAATCATAAAAAATTGGAACAAGACAATGCTGTTTCCACCCCGCTGAGAAACAAACTGCCAGACAGACTAAAACTCACTGAATACAGACAGTAACAATCATGCCTGTGCTTTTTAAATGCTTGTAGTTCAGATAAACTCAGCAGAGGGTCGCATGCAGATTTCACAGAACAAATTTCTATGCACCAAAAGCCTGATTCTCATTTTCACACTTTCTGCGTTCTTTTCTCTTGAGACCGTGAACAAGTCTGAAACAAGATTTATTTAAATAATGAGTCTCTAAAGCTGGAAGGCAGAAATGTCCAAATCATATCCTCCAACATACTGTTAAAACATGTAACTGAGCCAATAACTACTTTAGATTGAAGAAGATAGCAAAAATTCCTCATCTCCAGATTTAAAAAAAAGTATCAATCATATCTTAAATATGAGGTTTTGTATGAAATTAATCTTTTGGACTTACCACGTCTACCATGACTACCATGACTCTATCATGTGTGAGCATAATTCCTACTTCAAAAACATACCTGAAGTGGCTTTTTATTTCATTCCCAAATATTTGAGTAATTTGCGAGCTCTTCCGTCCAGTTTTAAGATACTATTTGAACACGAGATTATTCTTGACTACAAATTTTGTTTTCCACCACACCCACATTTTGACAGAAGCAGGAAGTGTTTTGAAACATACATTCCATCTGCTCATGCTCACAGGATGTGTCATTTTTATGTAAGTATACCAAAATAAGACTGTAAAAGTATTTGAGCTTGCTTTCCTAAAGTGATGCGCTTGTGCACACGCCCAGAGGGCGAGAGGTGCAAGTGGCATTTTTGGGCAAATATCAAAATTCTGAGCTATCAAAGTATCGGATGTTTGGCTGTGTGTGCCGGGAAAAATGAATTACTACTCCACAAAAGCACAATATACAGTACCCTATTTGATAATCACCTTCATCAGTAATGATGGTTCTCATATATGCAAATAATAAAGACTACAATTGCTGCCCAAAATTATGTGATTCTTCCATAAATCAGGCTAATTTACACAGGAATCCAAACCGGAAGCTGATAACCAAACATTAGCTGACTATTAATCTATACATTTTCTTTACCTGTCCGTCTAACAAGTAGCAAGTAAGCATGCGTATCCAGGTCAGGTCACCAGTTAGTTGCAGATATTCCAACCATTGTTTTGTACTGATTTGAACAAACTTCACAAATCTCCAGAGGCAGTATCAATAGTGATAACATTCACAACAGAAAGTACAACAAATGACATTTATTGCTTCAGAGCTGTTAGTTTCTTCAATAAACAAGAACATACTTTAGGTACTTGGTCTGCATATTCATGCAAATAAGAGCTTTAATTTGATGGTTATATTTATAAAAATGCAATTATTCTCATTTCCCTTGGTTTCAGGTCCAGAAGAAGACAAGGAAGTGCTGGTCTTAAAGCTCTCCTAAAACTATTTCCATATGTGCTCTCAGCAGAGTCAGTAACTTTTACCATACCTGCAAAGAGGAGGTGAAACTCAATAGTTCAGAGCTAGAGGATGAACTACATTTGTGGCCTAAAAGTGCTGAGTATGCTTCTGGAAAACTATTTAGGGCCAGTGCAATCCCAAGTGAAAGTATAGCTTTTAAATTCAGAAAATCCAACAAGCCTAACTATAATTATCACGGTGAGCATCTTGTCACTTTACTGAGCTGTGAATAGAAAATAACCCTGCTAATAGTCACTGGTCAACTTGTGTGGTTTTCTATCTTTTTAAAATAAAAAGCTTCTCTCAGTAGATTGCGTAACTCCATTGTGCTTATTTTATATTTGGCAGGCTTTCAACTAAGACAAACCAAATGAGTTGCTATTTACAAATAATCACCAATTAAACATTTTTGAGTTGCATGGTGCAAGAATTGTTTTTTGAAAAGATTCCAGATGGTTTTTCAATCTGTTCATGCAACTTTTAATATTTAAGGATAGACAATAGTGAGCTGGCTTGCGTGCAGAAAATATTGCATGCATTCTTTCCCAAAGACTAAATTTTGAAGAGGTTCTTTTTATTTAAATCCCTTAAATATCTTTCACTTTTATATGTTTATGTACAATTCATTCAACCCAGGTTTTCCAACAATGAATGTTAGAACAGTGACCAGTGATTCTGACTGCTGGTAAGAATCCATAAGTCAACAAAATCAACTATAATTTAACAATACAAAATAACTGTATTATTTCTATAGACTTATATAGAGTCAAAAACTCTGGCTGAAACCCATAGTAGTAGCCCAGTGATAGATTTTGGTGAAAATGTGAATTTTATGCTTCCAGCTTTGGGTTTTTTTACAGATTGAGAAATAACACCTACGTAGATATTCCACACAGTCTGCTGATTTACATTATAACATACAGGTCGTTAAAATATGCCATGGAAGCAACCAATTGCATCAACCATATTTGAATGAAAGTAGATGTTATTGAAAAAAATGCAGTGTTTGCATGGTAGTCAAAGTCGCTGAGTCACACAGTTAAGCCGAGTGTGACTCACAACAATCCGATGGTAATAAAGAAAAATCCCTGAACAGAAAAATTTTGACATCTTATTATGTTTTTCTCCCCATTTTTGCTTTCGTTTCCTTTCCATTATCCTTATATCTTCACTTTGAGTCCACATCTGGTCAGAGGAGACAAACTGTTTATCGATGGCCATTGACTTCCATGTTTCATTCATCCAGCAGCAAAGTGGCATGAAGACAAATGTTTTATTGCAGAGCAGTCAAAAACAGGGTAGGGAGGTTGTCTGAGTTTGGTAGTTCACAAATGATAGATAACACTTGGGAAATAAAGGTAATGGGTAGGGTGTGTGGGGGTTTATTCACTCAAAAATACCAGTTCAACATCTCTGCTAGATTTAGCGGTTGTGGGGTTATGCTTGGGCGACGTGCATCTTTACCTAATGTCTTCTCTCAGTGGAGCAGAAATACAGTTTGTTTTAGTCCTGTCACGGCTTGTTGGGGCTTTGCTCAACAGTGAGATGCCCTAAATCATACTGATAATCATACACTGATCATAATGGTAATAAACCACCTTTGTCACAACAGTCAGGCACAGGAGAGTAGAATGGATTAGCCTGAGTATTATTTTCCCCTTTTTTGCCCTATTTTACTAAGCCAACCTCATTGAATATTCTGCAAAGCACATATGGTCTTGTATTAAAAATTTGGAGGTAAATCCAGAGTTATGAAGCGGCACTTGGAGGCCCAATGCAGCAAAACAACTTAATGTCAGTCACTAATCTGGTTGCAGGTGTTCAGAGGAGCAGAGCTCAATTAAACTAAATTGGCTTTCACGCCGTTATTCAAATTAATTTAGAATCAAACCCTCACAAACTAAATATGCTTACCTGGGCAGAATTTTTCACGAGCTCACTCTCCTACCTCACTCTTTCCTCACTCACCGAAACATTGTGAAGATGGGAGGAGCCGGAATAAAAATGAATTTACATTTAAATCAGGTTGGATGGCAAACAAAAATGCGATCAGGGTTCATGCTTTTCCCCACTGCCTTAATCGAAACTTTGACATGATGACACTCATCTTAAAAGAAGTTGCTTAGTTAGTATCTCATGGGGGCCAGAGGTAATAATACAAAATTATAAACAACCCTCACTGCAATTAGGCATTAATTAAAACTTCAGGTTTTGTGTCCTTCACACAAAAACTTTTCAACGTGTTACAAACATCTACATATTATTTCTTAGATACAAATGACTACAGTTTAGTGACAGTAAATAAACTTTTAAAAAAATGCAGGAAGTACAATGTTGGTATACTCCTTGAGTTATCAGAAGTAGTGGCATTTGGGTTAGATAGTGCAGGTTGGTAAAATAAATACCGTAGATAACTTTATAAAAAAGCTTAATGTATCATACTTAAAAATTGTAATCAATTAGTTCCTGTTATTTAAATGTAGGGATTGGTACAGAATTCTACGTTTCTCTCAGTCGTTTGATTTGGGTGATTATGAGTGTTACAAAGACCCTCTTTTTCCTTTAGAATTTAAAATACTTACATCTGCATTGGTCCTTTTTAAACCAAACATTCATCATGTGGCTTGGATATACATTAAATTTAAAATAACATGTAAATCCGTATGTTGTTGATGCTGGTTTATATACTAAAGTGCACCAACGACGTAAGCGAGCATAAAAACTTTTTATTCATGAGTTTGAATGTGGTCGTAACTCTTTTTAGAAGAATGGAATAAAACAAGCAATAACATATTTTTGGTAGAGGGTCTTGTCATTGTCCCCTTGTGTTTTTTTTTTTAAAAAGGACGTTTTCCATGAAGAAACATACAAAGACAAAATAGCCAGAAAACTTGTGTTCTGTCCAGAGGTTAAACCAAGCTAATGTTTCTCAAACTACCTTTCACATTGAGGAAATTCTCTGTCAGTGATGCATACTGCATGGATGGGTTTTGCTAGTTATACATTCAGTCTTGATGAATTATTCTTGCTGCTTTATCCAATTCAGGGTTAGAAGGTGGCTTATGCATTGGGATTAAAATTTAGCACCTCAACCCACGACTAAAGTAATTCTTTTGTTTCTAAAACACATACAGAAACATCTTACTCACACAGGCAGCTTTACTTTGCATTAAAAATAAAAAAAAAAAAAGAGAAAAGAAAAAACTCCTACGCATTTGTACATTGAGCACAAAGTGGGTGCTTTCCAAACCGCCTTTAACAAAGTGTGCGTGTGTGCATCATTACCTTTCCACACATTTGCAGTTGATGTTTTCTGCTTTAAATGGCGTTTTATCACTCTTCCTATACCTGCACCCATTAGCAAAGGTGGATGGAGACAAATGCAATAATTGTGAAAAATGGTCTCTTAATTCTATATGTTGCGAAACAGTTTCCCAGTGAAAACATTTTGCTTTGATCCTTGATTAAAATGCATCACCCAGCGAGGGTACTTTTGAATCTGGTGGAGTTTTAATTGGGTTTTGATAATGATTTTTACAACAGTAAACTTGTTACGTTTTTACATCTAAATAGAGATGGGGAAATTGAGCTTTGTGAAGCATTGACACCCTAGAAGCAAAATGGTATTAAATGGTTTGAAGTGTCTGAGCCCTCGGGAAAACACTGACCCTAATGGAGAAGTTAAATCACGGCATACCAGCGCACGACTCAGGATTTGGGAACTCATAGCTATTTTCTAGTCAGTAATACGTACATATGTATTCTACATTGAATAGTTAGAAAATGAACATAATTCATCACGTGTTTATCATGTTAATATATAAACCTAATTTACATGTCACATGTTTTATTAAGAAATGGAAGTTCTTGAATTGTTGAAAGCTTTAGTTTTACTTCTTGTTTGGCACACTAAATTACTACCTTTGAGGGAAAAAAATCTTTTACATGGAACAGAGGATTCCAGTACACAACAATATTTCTGAGCCAGTCCCCACAAATTAAGAAACTGTATTTAATGTGATTCCTAGTATTTTAAGGGATTCTCACATCTTTGGACATGTTGTTTCTTTATATATCTTAAAAACATGCCAAACAAATGCCAAAAGTCACCGAAATCCCTACAAATTTCTCATTGCCTGAATACCCAACATGTTTAACAGGCACAGGAGAATAGTTTTGAAGGTTAGTGCTCCTAAAAACACGGAAATGCTCTGAAGCCCAGTGAACCAATTGCAGAGCGGAAAGTTCCACTGAACAGTGACATCATTGACACACAGACGCATAACGGGTTGGAGCCGAAACTTTAACTCAATAGTGGCGTCAGTCGCGGGAATGACAAACGCTTTGAGACAAAGTCTCGAAACAATTTGTTTCATAATGTTAGATATAAAAGTTATTGTTTTTTTTTTAATAACAAAGCAGTGCTGATCAGAGAACAAACTAGAGACTCTCTTTTACTTGTACAATGATAGAACATCCCAGCTGACAGACTGGAGTGACTATAAGAGAATATGCATCTTGTCTGCTTTTATTGTACAGTTTTTGGGGAAAAGAAAGGTGTGTCCTTACAGAGTAGTGTGGGAGAGAAGAGGGTTACACAATTACAGATGGTGAAAACAAACAGTTGCAGACCACTGCTTACAAGGGGTGAGGATAAAACAAAAGTGAAGGGAGGCTGTTAATGCATTAATTATTTTAACAGATAACACTGTCATCCAGCTATATAGTTCACAAACTGTCCTCAGGGACCAGTGGAATTTAGAATCCTCAATAAAGCACATAGTAAAATACACTTAGGAATGATAAAATAAAGAAGTATATAAAGATATACATTTTCTACCAAACACATAAAGAAAGAAATATGCTCTGGAGCTCTGTCTCATTTTACCATCTCAACAGCAAGCTAACAACAGAATTATGGATCACCGCCAATTCTGCACATCTGGTCAAATAAATCTGGACATTGTGTGCTATATGTTCAGTACAAAAATATATTTTGTAGTTCTACATTTGTAGCTGCTAACTTTGGTGAAAGCTTGACATGAAAGGTGAACATAATCTCAATCAAAATCTCAGCCTTTCTTGTCAAGCTGTTTTTCTTCTTTTCATTTACAATTAGTCTCACATTCACCATTGACTTTGCATTCCTTTTCATACTAATTTTTATTACATCCAGTGTTCTGGACACTTCTATTTTCATCACCAGAGAAAATGAAGGATCAGTAAAAATACTCTTTTCACCCCTTATCAAATCGGATTCATTTTCCCTCCATACTTCTCTCTGGCTCTGGATTTATATCAACTGTCTCTGATGGCCTGAAAACAGATCAGTCAATCAGTCAGCTAAATCCCTTTCCATTTCAATCCTGCTATTTTCCCCTTGATTTTATCTTTGTCTGTGCTTGTTCTGACTGTTTGCCAATGTATCCCAAGTGAGTGTTTTTTACTCGTTCGTCTGTCTGCCTTTCAATGCAGCATAATCTGACTCTTTGATTCAGCTGACCAAGGCCAGTGAAATCCTGTAAAAAGAGAGCATTATGGCATTGACCTGTGGGAGTAAGGCTCCAGAAGAGTCACACTCACTCTGCTATTGTTACTTGTGCTTGAAAATAAAACAGACATCTGCAAAGTCAGTGTCTCATTTTAGAGTAACAATTAAGAAAATCACAGCTTGTTGATTTGAAGATCAAAATAATTCCTTTTTGCTGACACAAGTAAAAAATGACATGTTCCCTCCAAACATGGATAAGATTATCTGTTATAAAACTAAATCTCCAACGTGCATACTTGCTTTCCTAAAAAAACATGTTGAAATAAGTTTATTTTCTGCCATAATCGGGGGCTAATTTTCTACTTTGTGAAATGTATCTGATATTTTGCATGCAGAAGTAAGCAGTAATTATGCAATGCAGTACCAAAGTTAAAAGACAACTTCTCTGGAGGACAACCATGTAAACAGCCTCTCATTTATAATTTAACATAGAGACGTGCTTTACAGCAAACGAAGACACTTGAAGGTAAAGCAAGATACCAAAGACTAACGTTTTCATAAATTTTCTTAAGATGTTTCTGGCAGAAGAACAAGGCAGCTGTGTGCTCCACCTACAGAATGACATTACATCACATTTTCTGTGGACTACAACCTGCTGTGCTGATGAAAACCCTCCAAGGAAAAATTAATGAGCAATTTTCTGATAATACAAACCCATTACCCTTAGCAAGCATAATACCAACAGTTCAATGTGTGTATATGAACTCTGGTGCTTTTTTTTCTGAGCAGTAGATTAACACTGAACAGTCTTACCTCTGGCTGATTTTCAAATGAAAGGAGGTTAAAAATGATTTCATCAAAAAGAAGCAAGAGACTAAATTAAAAGTTTATTTCTTATTCATGAAAGAGCATGCTAATATAAAATAAAACTAAAATGTTTCTTTTAAAAAGAAAACTATGACACAACCCAAACCCACCATGAACATATAAAAATGAATAGTGTTTTTAAAAAAAATGCACTGGAATTTCTTCTACTTGGAGAATACAAAAACATTTTTTAGTTTTGATCAAATGTCTGCCACAATAAACAAAGCTTTTTGTCATTTTTTTTACGACATCCTTAAAGAGGATTTGCTTACCACTTCACTAATCGTCTCTCTTTATCAAGTAAATGTTCTATTTTGTATTGAAACGTTCATCAGTACTTTAGATCTAGTTTGTTATTTTGTAAAAAAAAATCCATAAGCCCTATACTTTATGCTTTGTGACTAATCAAAGTTAGCATATGTCTTTTGCATTACAAAGAACATATACTTGTTGTTGTTTTGTTGTTGTTTCATTCCATGGATACAATTGGAATCACCAGATTACCAAACAAGCATGATCTGGTAAAGTGGGATGAAGCCAGAATACCAGAAGAAAATCCAATCTTTTTCTTTCAGTCACCACTCACAGCTGGTGACCATAAGTCAGGGTTGGGACGTAGATTGAATGATAAACAGTTTGCTAAACAATGTCAGCAGTAATGTCACTTGATAGGAGATAAGCAGTAATTTGACTACATGTTATAATCTAGAATTGTGGCCAGAAAGTTTGTATCACACAGGAACACTGAAAAAAAAAAACCTTTTTGATAATAATGTATTCTAAGGCAACCTAGCATGATAAATGAGTCAGTCCACCTTGCAAGTTATTACACTTTTTCTCCTGAATCACCTTTCATCGAGTTCTCCAATACAATACCTGAAATCCTATAAATACTCAAAAAGTGGCAAGCTTTTAAAGTTTGTTCAATTTTAATGCTTCCCCGATATCCAGACCTTTTCTTTGGACCGCATTGTTTGCATTGGGAGTCATGTTTGTGACAGCGACACATTTATCATGTAATAAAGTGACACCGGCTGTTTCAAAATGGCAAAATAAACCTCTACAACTGGGACTCGTGTATAGTGAAGAGGAATGGAAGCTATTTCAGGGCTGTTTATCTGGCTGTACTACCAATGATGTCCTGTTAAGGTACAAATGCTTTAACTTTTCATGGTTCTAGGATCAATCGGTGTATATGTGTCAAGCAAACCAGGATAAATGTCTCTGATTAAATACATTTTTAAAGAAGCAGCTGGTAACTAATCAAAAAATGATAAAGTTTATTATCTACATTTTGAAAGAAAGGGTTCCCTTTTTTGAAAAATGAGAATAGCATCTCTTCTATTCAAGAAAATGCCCAGTGTATGCATAATGAAGACATTAAGCTGTAATGTCAAGAAAAATTTATTTTTGCATTTTAAAAGAATTTTATTGTTACATTGTGGTGCTTTACTGCCACCTACTGTTATACTTAACCTCATTTAAAAACAAAAAGCAACTTTTTTATTACTTAACACAATAAAATAATGACGTAACGCAGCATCAAAATAAATTGTTCACAAAACAAATTGATAAAAACAATACACGTTTTCAAAAACAAAATTTTTTAATGTATCCCATGCAATTTCTTTTAATTCATGAATTTCATATCCATTGCATTAAGTTTACCCATGTGTAATAACACTCCTCAATAACTTTAGCCTCTCTTTCCAGCTAGAAATGAAAACATTTTTACAGTACAAACAGAAGCTGAACCCAATATTTATTATTTGCATGGAATATCATGGGAAAATGTTTCTTTTAAAAGAGGTCTTGGTCGAGGTTGAAGTTAAGAAGGTTATTGGCTTCAGACCAAGCAGGGTGTTGTGATCCATCCATCTCTGTGACAAGCTGATTGCCAGCCTGCAGTGAGTGGTTTGCTCCACCAATCACAGCATCACAGTCAGGACATTGTCGACTCTCCATGGCCCCTCCACACTCTGTTATAATGTAAATGTGACCATTGGGACATTTGAACCAGTGTCCTAGTGGCATTTTCATGGCTGAGACAATCATCTTTCGCTCATCTTCACTGACTCTTAAAACAGTGAGTGGCAGCCTCTCATTCAGTATCTTTAGGGCTTGTTCAACTTTCTGTTGATGTTCCTCAGTGAACAAGCTCTTCGTTTTCAAAACTTCTCGAATTTCTTGAACTTCAGCTTGAATTTCATCACTTTGTTTCCTGTGTTCTGCTGTGTGGCAGTGGGCGTTGAGTTCTGCCAGGAGGTTGAGTCTGCAAAGCTCCCTTTGCAAATTTAAGACTTGTTGGTCGGAGAACTTCTGGAAAGGATCTCCGAGCCAGTTTAAGAATTGTGCAACAAGTTTATGAAATTCATAACCATCGCTGAACAGCATGCTACTTTTTTCTACATCCACAAGCTTTGCAACTTTCACCAAGAAATCAATGCTATTCTCCACAACCCACAGATCCATGGCTGTAAGATTACTCTTTTCCAGTTTTTTCTTCAGCTTGTGATATTCCTCAGCCAGGTGTTTATTACACATATTACAATTATCTTGCCACAGTTTTTGAAGGATCTTTCTGCTCTTTGAAATATTCGGCTGTGTTTCATTTATCTTCTTCTTTACCATCTCTATCTCACCCAGACAACGATTGATATCGGATCCGTAGCGTAGATTTTTACGTATTGGAGTTTTACATTTGGGACATTCCTTTAATTTTATGGCCACCTTTTCTTCGCCGTTTGCGAAGCTGTTGGTATCCATGGCCATGTACTGGTCCATGGCAGTAGATTCAACAATGTGTCCACAGTCTAGCAGCTGAATAAACCTGGCATTGGGCTCATCTTCTGTTCCAAAAAAAATCTCTGTGACCTCATCGTGATCGCAAATGCGACATTTGCTCGGGCACTTGTCTCCACAGAGACCGATGCAGGGATGATCACAATTCAGGGTCTTTGTGCATGGCTCATTACATGGTGGACGATCACATGGCTCGTAACAGAGTTTACTGCACCTTTGGTGAGGGCACTGCCAGGCACAGGGTTCTATGCATGGGGCACAGGGTTCCCCGCATCGCTTCATGCATTTACTGTGGACACAGCAGTTCTCACAAGGCCTCTGACAAGGTGGGCAGTTCCGAGTACATGGCTCCTTGCACTTGTGAGAACAAATTAGAAGCCGCTCACAGCGGTGCAAACACATCATATGAAAGCGTCCCTGATAACACTTTCCACAAGTACCTGGGCAAGGATGTCCACACTCCAGTACATGATCACACGTCGTTCTGCACTCAGGCCCATCCTCTTTTGTTTTGTAATAACAAGGACTTTCCTGATAGTGACCACATGCAAGCTTCAAGGTGACATCAACCGTGCACTTGCTTGTACACAATTGCCCACATTCGGATGCACATGGATGCTCACAATTTAGCAGCTTCTGACAAGGCTCCTGGCAGATAAAATCTTGGGGTTCGATATGGCAAGGAACCTTCTGTATGTGTTGACAACGTGGAATGACTTTCTCAACTTTGACCGGACATGTCGTTGGACAAATCATGTGGCACAAGCGGGTACACCTGTGTCCCTGATCACAAAGGGTCTTCTCACACTTTTTCATACACTGAAATTTTGTGTGCTCTACATCATATGGATGGCAAACCCTGGAACAAACATGGCCACAATCCAAACGAAATTGACAAGGCTGGGTGCAGCCTCCTTCAGGCGCTTGTTTAAAATCTTCACTGGAAGATGCCTGTATTTGTCGCTCCGGATGATTTTGACAGCACAGAGTCAGTGCATTTCCAATCTGCTCGTTCTCTCTCATGGTGTGGAAGATGTTGCTCCACAGCTGGACTTTTTTCAGAATCGAACTGTTACCTATGCAGTAAAGACCTTTCTTGGCACGTGACAACGCTACGCAAACACGATTGGGGATGCTCAAAAAGCCCATTTTTCCCTGCAGGTTGCTGCGTACCAGAGACAATAACACTATGTCATTCTCCTCTCCCTGATATTTGTCTACCACATGCACTTTGACCCCTGAGAAGTTGCTAGAAGGCATTTGTTTGCGGAGACAGTTGAGCTGGCCAGTGTAGGTTGTGAGGATGGTGATTTGTTCTGGTTTGTAGTCTTGCATGATAAGGTATTGGCAAAGAGCAACCACAAATTTTGCTTCATGAATGTTCTGATGGCTTCTTCCATCTTTGATCTCTTCTTCTGGGTAGGTGTGCTCCACAAAAAATAGATTGGTCTTTAAACCCTGAGATTAAATCAGACACAGTAAAAGTTTAATCTCTACTATTTTGGCTGTACGTGTTTCTTAACCAACATTCACAGACACTTTATCGATTGGAATGTCACGAGAAAATGAAAGTGGCACAATACCTTGATGTTTTCATACTCATGCACAGAAGGATGATTTTCCAGCTGTGAGTATATGTGTGGGGTCAGAAGACTGGCTATTTCTGGTCTCATACGATGCTGAAGAAAACACACAACAAAATCTCAAACAGGCATGTTGGCATTTACAATGTACATCATGACCACCACCGTACCGTAAGTTGGTGTCTGAGACTTAAATTAAAAATTGACCTATTATCATTTGCGCCAATTATTGGTAGGAGTGGTTATCTATAACCTAGCCAGCCAGATGAATTCTCACAATATTTCTAAGTCTGCAAACTCTTCAGAAATCAATCGAGCTTATGGTTTGCAGTTTGCACCAACGGGTTGATGGCCAAATCATGTAGTCGGCCGCGAGGCGGGGGAAGGTAGGATGTTGGGCAAGTCACACCCAATCTTTGAATGTCTTTCAACACATTTTATTTTGGGCATCTTGAAGCTTGGTGATATTTGACATGCCTTATTAACTAGTGTTCGCATTACCAAAGCGACAACAATCCTTTGCTGGTATGATAGCTGTGTATAACAGCTACCAACTGTGTGTAACTTAATATTTTAAAGGGCAGACCAGCACAAACCTGGTAGTTGAGCCTCTCATAGGGCAATCCCATCTGTACAAGCCTCTCAAACATGGACATCTCCAGATTGAAGTTCTTGGCAAGCTCATAAACTGTAGCACTCGGGCGCAGCTGAATGGGAAGAAGAATCCCAATCATGAAAACATGCACAGGACTTTTTGTTTTTTCAAATCCTCAGTGGTTATTCATGTACGCATTTCCTAAGTCAAGTCTTCTGTCAAGATCCTACTTTAAAATATTGTTCCCTGTTCTTGATGGGCATTTTTTAACAAATTTTTGAAGTCAGAGATTATGAAAATGTAAAGCAAGAGTACCCTGCTTTCCAAATGTTATGCTTAAATTGATTAGATCACTGCCATCCAATTTCTGGGGGGAAAAAACACTGTCACAGAGCCACAAAACCCAGGAAAGAACAACAATCTAAAGTAAAAGGGATTGAGTTAGTCTGTTGGGATGGCTACATGGGAATATAAAATGTATGTAAATGCATTTAAAGTTTTATTTCCCATTCCGCCTGTGGATAGTAGCAGAGTGTCTGTCTGTGCTCAAGCAAACCTAATTTAGCAAGAGGACAGAGTGTGATTGTGCCCAAACTGCATGTGGGTGGGGATGAGGAAGGCAAGACATACTCTAGTATGAATGTGAAGCATTGTGTTCTGCTCGATTCAACACCAAACCTGTGATTAATGAACGGCACGACGATGCCAAACCTTACTCTACTTGGGAAGTGTGATCCATCCACCTCCATTACGTACAAATTCAAGAAGAGTTTCCACAAAAAGAATCTAAACACTTTGGAGTGAAAAGGACCTTTAAATGATCACAAACGCTTTGAAAAGAGGAAAACTCTTAACATGCTGTATCACAATTTAAAGCAATTAATCACATAGTTTACTTGATTTACTTGATAAGTCAATCACATTTAGCCCACATTAGTATTTAAAAGTAAAAATGTAGGTTGTTTAATGTTCAATAGGTTGCACAAGCGATCAAAGTACAGCCTGCAAAACATTAGTTTGAAGGAGGCAGAAGAAGCAGTTAGGACAGATCAGGACAGAATATTGTGAGGTGTGATAGATTTGTGTGTGGCTGTGATCGCATGCTGCAGAATGCTAGACAGGCTGTCTTCCCATATGGATCCGGCAGGCTTGGACAAGTTGTTATGTGATAGTCTGTTGATGTCTAGAAAATCGTTCCTTGGTTAGCTTGTGTGTCTGTTGGACTAACTTGTTTTCCTGAAATTCTTTTGATTTTAACAATCAAAAAAAAAAATTTGTTTGTCTATGTGAGTTCTTACCTGCTGATGGTCTCCAATCAGAATGAGGTGCTGGCATCCTTTACTGAGAGTAGTAATGATGTGGGCTTCAAGGACCTCTGCCGCCTCTTCTACAATCACAATACGTGGATGTAATTCTTGCAGGGATTCTCGGAACTTGGCGGCCCCTGTTGTTGTCATGCCGATGACCTAATGAAAAATTTATTTAGACATTTCAGTGATTTTATCACCTAAGCTTTACAAAAATAATTCAATCATCATAATGAACTGATAACATTTGTGAAGTCTTTTAAGCTTGACATCTAATCTGCTACTATAGGTAGTTATAAGAGTTTTAGCATATGCAATTGTTGTTGCAACCTCACATTAGTTTTATTTCATGTATAGTTCAAGATTCAATTTAGTTATTATGTACTCTGGCTTTCTTGAGGATTTCGAGATTTTCTCTGCGTTTTACGTCGGTCAGTCTGTTCACAAGCAGCTGAAATTGCTCCTCAGCGTCTTGGGCTTGTACACGCAAGTCCATTCTGTATCGCGAGATCCACAAGCTGCAGACAAGTAGGAAAAAAATTGTAGAAACAACACTGAAATAAAATGGAAAAACATTTAAAAAGTAAACTTTTACTGAGTGTTGCCCAAAGAGCCAAATTAAAACTAGCAAACAGTAAGGCAACCAAGCTTTGCTACAGTTGTTTCAAAATGCAATTTAAAAGACAATTGAGTGTAAATAGACATTTCTGATTGCGTTAAATGAAAATAATAGTTATAATCAAAATCCTTCTGCTTACAATTCCTATTGACATATTGGACCCACTTAACTTTTTTTTTAACAGTAAACTAAATTTTCAGTCACACCTAGTGTCTGTGATTATGATTCTCTAGAATACATTTTCTTGGTCATTTGCTTGCTTAATGATTTACTTCCAGGAATATAACACTTCTGTCACACTAAAGATGCTGGAGGGATGACCGAAGCAAAGCCAAACAAGAGAGTGGAATTAAATTGTAAAGGGAAAATAAATGTAACCGTATGTTTTAAGAGGCAGATGATAGATGAAAATATTTACTTAGGAGGAATAAGATTTTGGTGAGAAATGTTTTTTTTCTTTTTTTTTACCGATAGAGTCGCCATCTATCATCAAGATTCAGACTCCAAACATCAAAAATATTGTCCTCCTCTTCCTGAGTCATGGTTGTAATTTTCCCCAACTCTCTCTTGAGTTTTTTCTGCATCTTTTTTCTCTGGGCCCGTGAAATCTGTAAATTAGTAGAAGATTAATTTGTAAGCTCGTATAGTTTGGTCAAAATGAACTCATCTATGTTATTATAGTTAGAGTTCAATGTATGCAGCCAATAGGGCTCATTTAAACAATGGCATGCAGAGAACTGGGGGTTTTAAATAAACCCCTCTCAAGCAGCAAGTAAGTAATTTAACAGTTCATATCAAAAACATGCAAAATATTGCAAAAATGTAACTACTTAAAAGGATAATCCTTCACTTATACCTGAAAGTCTTTTTCATTTTGCTGTGGTTGTATGTCGACTTCCTCAAAGTTCACAGCAAGCATCAGTTCTTCTACTTCTCTACTGGTAGCCCTCTTTTCTCTTCTTCTTTTCTCTTTGGGAAATTTGGCAGGAATAATCCAGTCCTCTTCAATGATCCGCTCAGCTTGGATCAGATCTGCCTCTTCTGCCATTTCAATGAGGTCATCATTTTGCACCGTCTCCTCATCAACTATAGGAATACATTCAAGCAGGAGGAAGAATATTTTTTTGTGAATAACCTCAAAGGACAAAGGAAAAAGTTTGCTCAAGATACAGTGAAAATCCCAAAAATGCAAAAAAAAAAAGATTGATAAGATGAAAAACAATTTATATATTACAAAATTCATTCATTCGTCTTCTGAACTGCTTATCCCTAAAGAGGCAGCGGGGCCGCAGCAGCCTATCCCAGCTAATTATAGGAGAGAGGCAGGGTACACCCCAAAAAGTTTGCCATTCTGTCTGCATGTCAACCATTCCCAAACAAACTTATTCCTAGTGACATTGGCGCCATCATAGGTGGCAGCCTGCTGCGGTGAAATGCAGCACATAAATTTCCCAGTGAGGGATTAATAAAAAATATTAAAATATTTAAAAACTAAATAAATAAATTTCTCAGCGGCCAATCAACCTAACAGACAGGTCCTCGGAGGGTAGGAGGAAACCACCTACATATACACAGGGAAAACATGCAAACTCCACACAGAAAGGCTAGCGATTCAAACCTCTCCCCGCCTGGGACTCAAACACCAGACCTTCTTGCTGTGAGGCCACTGTGCTAACCACTGCACCAGCGTGCAGCTTGTCACAAATACATTATTTGTTTGTTTTTATCTGTTGTTATTAAAAGATTTGTACATACAGTATTTAAAAAAAAAAGTCTTACTTTCATCATTTGGATGTATGGTCTCTGTCTCCCTCTGTTGGAATATCTTGAAACCAACACCCAACCATTCCATCATCAAATTGTTTTTTTTACTCTGGTATCCAAATTCCTCCATCATCTGTAAATTATTACCAAATAAATAATTACAATCAAAAGCATAAACTCATTATCCTTTACTTTTTTTAGTTAAAATTAAAAATGAATTACTGGTTCCAGGACTTACAGGAGGTGAGGTGAGACTTTCCCAGTGTACATCAGAAATGAATCTTTGCAAGAAACGTTCACGCATTACACCTTTCAGACAGCACTCAAGTTCTTCACTTTGGCTTTCAATAGTAGCTATTTGATCATGTAGCTCACTGTGAATCTGCAAAACAAGAGGGGGTTAGTTCACAATGTTGTTGAAGAGATACCATTCAAGACTAGGTTTTTTGAAAAGCAAACATTTTTTGTAAGCCATAAAATATTACCTTTAAAATTCACAAAATTGTACAGACTCCCACCACTGTTTTTATTTTATAAAGTAAAATGTTGTAAGTAAAAAAAAATATTAAGACAAAAGTGGCATGGAAGATTTGTATAAATTGACTGACTTTCTGTCAATCACACCTACTTTCTGCAAAACATGCATCTTCTACGGCTTGCACGTGTATAAAATGTACGCTATCTTTTATTTCTACCTTTATGACATATGCAGCACATCTTAAATGAACTTGAACTCACAAAACCGTAAGCAGAACGCAGGTGACTTGGCAATCCCTGCCTGAAGACTTGGGAATGGGTCAGTTCCCGCAGATTAAACTGTTTGAGGATGTCACTATTGCTGCGGCCTCCAACTCTCACAATACCCCTTCTCATGAATTTATAAATTCCTGAGAAAAAAATTAAACCAATCATGATGTTTTCTTTCACACACAAACTACTTAAGTTAGATAGATCATAAATGAGTTGCTATTATTGTTGCTTACCCTCAAGGAACTGATCTAGGGCATGATTAGTGTAACACACAACAAGCATTGGACCAGAGCCAATGTCATCATCATCCAAACCATTGCCCTTCCACAGGCCTTCATTAGTTAGCAAGGCTTGAGCAATTTTTAGGCCGACATAGGTTTTTCCTGAAAAAAAAAAAAAACAGAGAGAAACAACTTTAAATGTTGTCATTGAGTGTCCTTGAGCTGGGAAACTCATTATGTCTGAAAGGTTCAGAAAAGCTCCAGTTTGGGTTCAAACTCGATGTAAAGTATTTTATTTCTAAATGTTTCCTTTTGTAAGTTTTAGTTGTTACATTGCATACCAGTGCCGGGAGGACCCTGAATGATTGCCAGCTCTCTGGTGAGGGCAAGTTTGAAGGCTTTCATCTGAGATTCATCCAGGTCCAGCTCCTCCATTGTTGGCCAGGCTCTGGCATCCAGACAGTGAAAAGGTTGTATGTTCCTCTTGTGGTCGCATGCGGCAATGCTCGACAGGTTGTATAAATCATCCACGTTTAAATATGCAGGTGGTTGGACATCTGTGCAACACTCCACAATGTACCTAGAAGAATATCCTTATTAACATCTCATTAAGAAAACTCTGATAATCTCATTTTGTTTTTTAAAAAAAACTAAAGGTAGTTCGATTTAATAAGCGTAAAATGGGAACTTGACTCTTATTAAATAATCTTACTTCTGAAATGGCAGGTTGTCTCCAGTCTGCTCCTTCAGGCCTTCCAGAACATGTCGGTAGGCCTCAAAGTAGGCAGTGGTCTCTACCATCAGGAACAACTGATCTGGCTGTTTAAACAAATAATTACATATTTTGTTTCATATACAGCTTGTAATTTTTTTTAAAACGGTGATCACTAAGGCTACTAATAAATTACTCTCCCACCTGAATTCCAGCCAATTTTCGTCTGCTTTCCTCTGAGAAGTTGATCTGAATCAGTCCATCCTGTAGAGCTTTGAGATCTCGATCTGAGACGGTACCAAACAAGAATTTCTCAAAATTGTCATATGACAGGCACACTAGGGAACCATAGAGCAGCCTTTTGGAGTTTTGCCAGCGTACAAACTGGAAGAACAAATGGATTTCAGATGTGAGTGTAAATGTCTTCATTGCATGAGTTAAATGTCAGGTAAGTAATGAACCAGATTGAAGAGATCATCAATATCTCACCTTCAAGGGCTGAACGTCAAACTGGACAATGTATGTAAGGCCTATCTGTGTGCACCTGGGTGCCACCAGTTGTGTGTTAAAGTAGACACGGATGTCATCAAATTGCTTCGTCTTTGCAGAGTTATCCACCCGACCCATATCCATTTGGTTCCAAAGCAACTGTTGGATACCCTCCCGGAGAGGACGCACAAAGTCCTCTCTCAGCAACCGGAAGTGGGTATCAAGATAGATGTGTGCATTTGTGTATCTCTGAGAGATGATGTTATGTCTGAGAAATGGTCTGTGTTCCTGATGGAATTCTTCTGGAGTTGGATAAAGGGGAATGGTCCTGAAATCTTGCTGTTCGTCTTCATCTGGGTCAAAAAAAAGTTTGATTTCAATCATCTAGATATCTACTATTATATAAATATTCTTCCAACTTGAAAGGTTCCATGAAAGTGTTTACCCTGTTATTGTACTCTTGGCTTAAATGGGACATATTACAATTTTATAATGTTAAAACATTTCTGTATTGATTGTAATTATCGTAACATCATGTTCAATAGTCCCATTTTTTATATCTTTGTGATCTTGCTACTATCTGCAACCTTTGCACCAAATGTTAAAAAACTTTGGCTCGTTGCTTCCCTGAATTGCAAATGAGATACTTCAAACCCTTCTCCTCCACCTTTGTTTTCTAACCTGCGCAACCATGGACATAGCAACACTTGACTTTGCAAAATATTCTCCAGTCAGGTGTTCAGCCAATGTGGGGGGTCTACTCTTCATGTTTATGTGTGCAACACCCATGTCAGACATTGTATCGTCAAGCATGGGGATTTGGTTCTTTCTTCTCACAGGCGTTTTAGCCTAACTAAGGGAGAACAGAAATGTTTCCAAGATTACATAAAGACCTCTTTCCTGTTACTTCATGAGTTAAATTTAGGTTTTCTGAGTAACTACTGACTTAATAAACTCCTTAAAAGCTATGCAAGACCTAAAAAGATGCCTTTAGAATAATAGGTCGACTTTAATTGCATGGATCTGATCGTGTCTGGAAATACCTCCGTTTTCACCAAGAGTTGGTAGCAGTGCATAGGTGTCTTTGTCTGAGCGCAGGGTGCCATCCCTGGATTTTGCTTGGAGGTGATCAACAAGACCTTTAAGATGTTCCACCTTGTCCTCCATATCAGGCTGGATTTTGACACCTGATGCCCTCAAGCTGTTAATAGCAGCTGGGACCAGAGTCAATAAGATGCTCACTGCCTTTACAGAGCTGGCAGGGAAGATGTTCAGCACCTAGACAACAAGAAACATGGGCTGAGTAAATTCACAGATAAGCATAGATATGTGCTTAAACAGTAGATAATATTTGGTTAGCAGCTATAAAGACTAAGGAAATCCCAAATTGATTAATTGAACAATAACTGGATGGCTCACCATAAACAGTAGCAAAGTGGCATGTCAGTTTAAATATATTCATATAACAATCTTTTTAGTTCCTTATGTGAATACAGTTCTTAGATTCTTTTTTTAAGTTTTATACTTTAGTTTTACTAAAGCTGAACTTTTATACTTGCCTGTGTAAGAATAGCCAGAATGTTCTCCAAATCTTGTGGGTATTGTTCTCTGCGGATGATGTTGTGCTCTGACATCATACCCCCCACATATTCAATCAGGGTCATGTGGAAAAACTTTGAATCTTTTATGACACCAGCCAAGTGCTGCAAGGTGCCTCTGTCTGTCTTTGAGGTGAATGCTTTGTTCACCACCAGACAGATTAATTGGATAAATTCCTTACTCATTTTCATCTCAGCAAGCTGTGTTGGAAAGCCGGGGTGAGAGGAGAGTCTAAAGGCCACAACAGAAGAGTCCTCCTCCTTAGAAAGATTTTCCAGTGTCCGAAAGCCCAGTTTACGTTCTTCTGATTCTGAGCTCCCCCTTCTATCATCTCTCCATCCTCTCTTTTCTCCAAAATATTGCCTATCTTCGAGCCCCCTTCTGTTCTCGCCTCTCCGACCTCTCCCTCGTCCTCGCCCTCTCCCTGCATCTGTTCTACCTTCTCCTGCATTTCTCTCTCCCCTGCCTCTCTGAGGCCCTCCTTCCCCTCTTCCATTTTGTCTTCTCTCCTTTTCTTCCAGACCTTCTCCATTAGGTTGTACTCTTCTTACAGCTCCTTGGTCCCTTTCCTTGTTTGCCCCACGTCCTCTACCTCCCCGAGCACGTTCATCTGGGTTATCACCTCGATCTGAAAAAGAATAATAAACGTTTCATGAAAATAAGCAAAAAAGATTTGCAAATTAATTCTACTTCTTTTTTCTCATTGTTTATTACAAAATCGTGCTGTCCCATTCTGAAGACCTTTTCTCCATGCCAAAGTCAGTCTATCCATAATTCTGCAAGTGTAGGTTCCTGTAGTTTAGCTGAATAAAACTAAAGAACAAGAAAACAATACAGAAAAGGAAGTAACATTAAAAAAACATAATATGAAGCCATGATACTATGGCCTCATGGTCCCAGGTCCCATGGTCCCAGGGAGCGTTAGCCTAGTGGCAGAGTTGCTGTCTTTCAACCAGGTGAACCTGGTTTGATTCCCCCTGGGGCAACTCACTCACTCACATATAGTTGCACAGAGACTCTAGGAATGCAAGTCATTTTTCTACGAGTCAGTGATGACGACATACACTTTCCCACTAGTTATCAGTGATAATGATCCAGGTCAGATTACTGAATTGATGTTTTGTGGAAAGTATCCAAACCAGAACTATAACTTATTGATGTGGTAATGCAGCTGCTAAAAAGCTAATGCAAAAAATTCTGGTGAGTCAAGAACTCAGCCTCAGGCATCATGGCAAGATTACAAGTTAATTCAGGTTTGCACTGGCTGACAAGACCTTTTGTTTTCACCTCATGTGACTATTCATTTTCATTCACACTTTATGTTTACACCTGCCCAGAGTCACCTGGATACAGTCGTGCAAAGACAGAATAACAAATGCATTATTCATGTGTAATTACAAAGACAAAATTAAAGCACCATCTGCTGGTTACCACTGATAGTGCAGTTTCTTTTTCATCAAAACAGATGTGTTTACATGCCAGAGATGCTGATAACACACAAACTAAGACTGTTGGGTGATCAATCACAGATTTTATTCTTTATTACTAATCAACTGCACTTTTTATACCTTATCATTTATCTAATTCGGCTAACTTATTAAGATGTCACCAAACAAAATGTACTTATATCTAAAATGACAATAAAACCTCTTGAATATTATTTAACAGATAATTGTATAAAGTGTAACTATAATGACATGGGTGTATAAAAACGTTATTGCGTTCAATTTGAAAAAAAATCTAATTCACAGCATGCATTCTGCATATAATGTTGCAGTCATCAAGCTAAAATATAATAAATGTTAACTGAGAAATAATTACCTTTAAACATGTCCTCTTTGCAGTACATTTAAATACATACTTCTAAAGATTCAACTCTTCTCTCAGCTGATGTGCTTCTGAGTTTGCATTTCAAGAAGCTGCTATATATAAGAGCATAGATAAGTTTTAGTTTCGTTTCATCAGAAACACACACCACACCCATCGGATAGTCAGCTGTGAGCAACAATGACATACAGTCAGATGAGATGCTGTTAGTTTCTTTTTAAGTGAATAGAAACTAATCAAATACAAACAAAACTTTCATCTTATTGTTATTATTTGATATATACTGTGATATTTATTTGCTGCATTTTTAGAAAAACAAATTATTGATCAAATTTAAGTATTTAAAGTTTAACGTAACAAAGTTTTATGAACTTTTCTTCGTCTTGCATTTCAATCAGAATGGGTTAGAGTTATTCAACCTTTAATTTTGGGTGATTTTCCCTCCTTATACTCTATATTTTTATTTTAATTTGTACTTTACTCTTACACACAATCAGCATGGTGGTTCAGTGGTTAAGCACAGTGCCCTCACCAAGAAAGGTGGCGTTCGAGTACCGGGTGGGACGAGGCTTGGAACACTGGCCTTTCTGTGTGGAGTTTGCATGTTCTCCCCGTGTATGCATGAGTTTTCTCCAGGTACTCCGGTTTCCTCTGACCCTCCAAAATGTGATGGCATTTGCTATGATTTCATGTCAGATTGATTGGCTAGTACCAAATTACCCTGGTAGTGAGTTAGTGTGTGAGTGGCTGTGTGTGGCCGCGGAACATACTTGCGACCAGTTTGGGGTGTATCCTGCCTCTCGCCTGTAATCAGCCAGGATAGAGCTCGTGCCAGAGCTAATGCCAACTTTTCATTTACACATTAGGGTTGGTAGAGAACAGGGTGCACACACAGTTTCAACATGTCAGCTACTAATGTCCCATTTGAAAAGATCAACCAACGATTAAAAAAAAAAAAAAGTCATATATTTATATATAAACATTGTTGATACCAAATACATTATCTTACTTAAAGTATCTAAATAGTGACAAATTATGCCTGAGTTTAAATGACTTTATAACTTGGGCAAAAGCAAATTGTTACACAACTATGTGTAATAATGAGTACTCCGTGCACATTATTTTTAAGTTTTGCACCTTATTTGCCACATTGACATGTTTAGTTTCAAACAATAAGACTTTCAGAGGATTTACCCAGAATGCAAGAGACACTTTTTTTTCTTTAACGTTTTGCAGAAAATGTAAAATTTTATTAAACGTGACCTAAATTGTCTCTTAATCAGGGCTCACGCTAACATTCACCACGTTCGCAAATGCAAATTTTATTTTAGTGCGGCTAATAGAAACTCTGTATAATTAGCCACTCTGCCAGTCTGTGGCGAAGCTGTTTTTAGATGAATCAACAGATCGTAAGTTCGCCTATGATTAACATTGAAATCAATATTGCCTATCGGTAGTCACGAGCGCCAACTGGTGTTATGAAGGAACAACATTTACACTGTTCCCGATTATCATACTAAACAGGGTACCTGTCAAGTTTCCTAAAGTTCATCCAGCTCCTGACCAAACTTGAAAGGGCTAGATCCATACAGAGACATTGGGACAACTCAGTTCAGTTTCCATTGCTTTATTTTTCTTTTCTTTTGTTTTTTAAATGAATTTCAGTTCATTTCAGCAGCAGAATTACTGAGTAGGTTGAAAACCTACAAAACATTGACAAGACATTGACAAGAGCACATTTGAATTATGAACATTTTATGAATTATATTTGAATCATATTTAATTTTTTACCATATAAGTTTATACTTGTCTTTTAATCATGTCTATGACCACTGCATTGATTTTAAATTAAATTTACAGTAAATGAATTATCTAAATTAATGTTGTAATCAAAATCAATTAATCAAAGGATTTTAACAAAAGATATTTCTTAACTTATGTTTTAAATCAAACTTCCAACACTTAACAATCTAATCAATAAATGTTCCAATGAAAATCAATTTATACAATCAATGAATTCAACTCAAACAATTACACTTCTAAACACCAGTTTCAACCACAGAACAAGTCTAAGAATAAAGAAAAGGGTACAGAAAATGCATTTGGTACTGTCCATTTGGAAATATATAGTTTCATCATACCAGTAGTGTCTTTGGTTGAAGCTTTGAGCTGAAGTCTGTTTGGAACAATGGGAATGCACAGGTGAGCAGATTACTGGAGGAGCAGGGTGGGCTGCTGAGAGGAGCAGGGAGCGCTTGGCTTGCTGTATGGTGCACACCAGTTAGGTGGGCAGTGAGAGATTTGGTTTAGATTTACTGGTTTAACTTGACACCTCCCACTTGAGCTCCTGGTTGTCAAACCGAAGGAGGTCACACATCTTCTTCAACAGGTTCTGCTATTACAGTGCTCACTTGTTCTTCTTTTTGTTTACTTGTCCTCCAGACTTCACAGGCACAGGGTAACTTGGATAGGTTCTTACATGTACATCTCTCACAATCCCCTTTTTGTCCTCATTAAAGGACTGGATTCGTCCCCCACATACCTGAAGTCCAGTGTCTTTATCTTTAAACACAACTAGTCTGTTCAGCGTGGTGTCACTGAATACAACACCTTCTTGCACCATCAGAAAAACCTCTCTCAATGCATCTTCACACTCTCCAACACTTAGCACAGCTTGACTTGCTGCTTGTTTGGCATCTTCTTTGGAGATATTCACTGTCACTTTGTCTTTTTTGGCACTTAGGTTTTTCAGTGTGAGCTTCCACTTTGCAGCAACTCTTTTCACCCGTGCAATGACTCTGACTAGTTTGGTTAAACTGCTGTATCTTCTCTCTTGAATTAGTTGTTTGGCAACTAGTTTAAGTGGAAAATGTTGGACTTGACTGACCTTGTCTTTGAGTACATCAGTGGCCCCTGGTGGATGATTTGTTTTATTGTCTTTGCCCACATTCTCCTCTTTTAATCGCTTGGATTGAGCTCTGGTCGTCACATTTGCTGAAAATGCTTTCCTTTGGAGCTTTGCAATGCCTTCTTTTGCACACATAGCAATGTCTTTTGCAGATTTTATTGGCCATTGTTTAATAGGTCGCAACAAAAATTTCGTTCCATTTTGCCACTCTGAACTCCTCCTGGAGATGCTCAGGAGATGCTCCTCTTGTGATGCTATCTGCAATGTTGAGGTCTCCTGGTATCCACCACCAGTCTGTGACAGGTCCAGCTTTCTGTCATTCACCAACTCTATTTGCGACGAAAGTTTGGTACCCATAACTGTCGCGCTGAATGGCTCCGAGCACAGTTTGACTGTCGAGTAAGTGGTACCATCTTTCAACGTTCATTCTGCTGTGCTTTTCAATGTACTTCCTGAGACGAGCCGCAAATACTGCACCACATATTTCTGCTTTGACGGGCTCTCCCTTTTCGTCAAGTGGAGTGAGTTTCGCTTTGGATTCTACTAGTCTCACTTGGACTTCTTGCTCTGTCTCCCATCTGAAGTACACCACTGCACCATAGCTTTTGTCACTTCCATCAGAGAATGTGATACCTAGGGGTTTTCCACTCCAGCCAGATGGTGTTAGGCTCCTGTGAAATGTGATTTGGCCAAGGCGCAACTACTCCTGGAATAGCTCTATTGCCTCTTCTCTGAGTTTATCAGACAGTGGTTGGTCCCACGTATCACCTGATTTACCTCCACTTCTGGCTTCTTGGAAAGTCTTTCTCACCAGAATGGCTCCTTTTTGTTTGATAGGTGTGACGAGGTCAATGGGATCATAGAGCCTGGCTACTTGACTGAGAAGTTCTCTCCTCGTGAGTGGATTTGGAGTACTTATCTTTACTTCCTCTTCATGTAGATCTTGGCCCAATCTCATTTTCTTTTTCTTTCTTGAAAAGTTAATTGATGTCATTACATACAGTTTGTCTTCTTTCACCAGGTAACCAACTCCCAAGGCTTTATTGTCCTCTTCTTTCATCTGATTTGGAAGTATAAAGACTTTGTTTTTACCTGGTGCAAGAGCTCCCTCTTCTGTAAAAGCCTTCTGCCTCCCACTTTGACCTGATTGGACCCAAGGTTTTAAGAAGAATCCTCCAGCTTGTAAGATCTCTTTCACTGCCTTTGTGTGTTTGCGCAGCTGGTTCAAGTCATTGTTCGATGTTAAAATATCATCGACATAACTGTCTTCTTCTAGGATTCTACGTTCTTCTTCAAAGTGAGCAAACATTGGCAGCTTTGCTGTTTCACGCATTGCTAACTGGGCAATACAACCTGCGGGACGGTCTCCAATATTAACTCTGGTAATGGCGTACTCACCAATTTCCTCTTCTGGACTATCTCTCCAGAGGAATCTGTGGAGATGCATTTCTTGGTCCTCCAGCCACACAGAGTTATACCTTTTTTTAATATCTCCTAAAGCAGCATGTACTCCTCTTCTAAACCTTAGTAATACAGCACGTATGGGATTTAAAACATCAGGCCCTTTCAGCAGGATATCGTTCATACTCAGACCTTTAAACTTCTGACTGCTGTTCCATACTAAGCGTACAGGTGTGGTTACAGAATGAGGGTTTGGTGCTACTAGATGGCTCACGTACCACACTGGTCCTCTCCAGCTGCTCAGCATGTTCTCTGTGAGTTTCACTGCTGCTCCCCTTAGCACCATTTCATGCACTTGGGCTGTATAAGCAGTCTTCCAGTCGGACTCTTTGTTTAACTCTCTTTCGGTCCTTAAAAAAGTTGGCTCCACACCACAACGATTATTGGGAAGACAGGTGGGATCTGCAATCCAGGGATATTTTGTGTCCCAGTGTGGAGCATCACTGTGGGCGTCTGCTTGTACATAGGTAAGACCTTGTTTGATCATTTCAAGCTCTTTCTCCTCCATTATTGTCATGTCTTTTCCTCCAGGTTGACAATTACCACACCGACAACCACCACACTTTGGTTCACAAGCTGCTCCTATGCTCTCCCATTTCCACCAATCAATGAATTCTCTGTGAGCAACTGTGCTGTTGCTTTCAGCTTTGATTTCTCTGGGATGGCTGATTTCTTCATATTTTACTGCAGCTGTGCGCATAGAGCGAGCAAAGTGTGTTTCTGACTGTTGTGATACTGCATAAACTTCTTCACACAGGTCTGGATGAGCTCCTCCCACAGTTATGCCAAGTGGACTGCTCCACAAAACCAGATCTCCAACAACTTTGAGTCTTTGTGGGGCGAGACGACCTTCTCTGTGGCTTATTAGCAGATCAATGGTGTCCGGTCTCTTAAGATCCTCCAGGCTGAAATCTGGGAAGAGTGTTTTTAATTGCTGTGGATGGATGACTTTGTGAACTTTTGCAATTTCACTGAGGCCTTAGCAGATAAGTTGGTGTGCTTTCTCTGTTCCTCTGGGGGTCTTAACTCTCACCTTTAGTAGATATCTCTTTATACTAACTTTTATTGCCATTCCCCCCACACCATGGACAACTAATGTTATCTTCTCACTTTCCAAGTTTAATCTTTCAGCTGCTCGGTGAGTGATATAGTTCGTATCAGAGGGCAAATCTATCAAAGTTCCAATTTTTTGACCTGCATTTGCAGTGACCTCCAACAGCATTAAGATAACAGGTGACTCTTTTAGTCCATATGCCTCCATCAGTCCGTTAGTTTCACTTTCTGTGTTGTTAGTGGATGCAGCCATGTTTGAAAAGGCTCTTCTGCATTTTTCTGCCATTTCAGGTGAAAGCTCAGCCATAAATTTTTCTTGTTCCTCTGTAAGCTTATATTTTCTCCTGTTTTTGTCCGTTTCGCTCCTTTTGGATTGTCCTTTTGAACAGAGAAAATAATGATGATCTGAGGAGTCACCCTTTTTACAGTCTTTGTTTCTGCACAGGTAAGTATTTGCACATTCATCATCATCTTCATGACTTCCCAAACACTTCATGCATGCTTCTAGTTTCTTCAAAATGCTCAGTTTTCCAGATAAATTTATGGCTTTGAACTGTCTGCAAAAGAATATTTTATCTCCATGTCTTAAATCTCCACACACAATGCAGCCTTGATTTTGTCTTGTAGAACGAGTGAAAGCATGTCTCTTTTCAAACTTCTTGTCAATCTTGTCTCTGTCCATTTTTTCACTCACTCCAAGTTGCTCCAATTTCTCCATGATTTCCTCTTGTGTTTTTAGGAATTTGAGAAGACTATCAAAGTGATTGTCCGGTGTAACTCCATTGGTAGGATTGACCATAAAGACCAGCCAGTCCCTCTTTAAAACATCAGGCAGTTTACTCTATAGATTTGGTGACCAGGGGATTTTTTATAGCTCCAGTATTCCCAAGCTCTGTCAGGTCGACTAGGGCCTTTTCAACTGCTTGTATAAGTTCTATCACTCTCCTTGGCTGCTTTGCTCTCAAGACTGGGATCCTCTCAAGTTCCTCAATTATTTCCAGAGCAATAGTGGACTTGTTTCCATATCTATTTTCCAGCACTCGGAACATATCAGCAGCTGTATTATATGTTGTTAGATGTAGCTCACGACATATCTTTTCATCCACACTACCCAGTAGTTGAGACTTTTTTACTTCCACTGAACCAGTGGGCTCCCTCTGCTTTTGCAGACTCTCCCAATCTCTTTTCCATCTATGACAGTTTCTCTTACAGCCATGAAATGTTGGTAGGCTGATTGGCTTTATCCTCACAATGGGTGTAGCTGCTACTGGAGTGGTTGAGAGTTGGGAGATCCCTTGAGCTGCTACAAATGGATTTCCTTCTCCAGCGGTTGTTTTCCTTGTTTGTAGTCTATTATTTGTTATTTTCAGCTGCTTTATTTTGCTTTCTATGTCCTCCTTTTCTTGTGCTGGAATCCATTTTTCCCAAGCTACTTGGCTTTTTAGTGTTTCCTGGATCAGCTTTTCCACAAAGGACACCTGCATCTCAAATGCGCTTTTATTCATAGCTGAGACATGTAATGCAGTAGCGTCGTCACAGGCCTTCCTGGCCTCCTGAATTGCATTGCCGAGCTCTTCTTGACCATATTTTGACCACAGGTTGGATTGAACTATTTGTTTGACTTCCTCCAATTTTGATTCACAGTCATTAATAGTTTTGTCCAGATCAGCTTCTTGCTGTTTATCTAGTTCCACTTCGTCATGTTCTCCAGCACTGGCTTCCATATCTGCTAATAGTCCAGCTTTATAATCAGCATTTGTATCGCTGACATATCTAGCGTCAGAGGTGAGCTTTTTAAACTCCTCTCGCAATTCCATCTCTGTCATGTTGCGAGCTCCTCTACTCAGGAAGTTTGCTTGTTTGGTGAAAGTGGATTTGGCCACGGTCCGCTCTTGCTTTAGTTGTTTTACTGTTCTCCCAAACATTTCCACAGCCATTGTTGACCAGTTATTAATTACTGTTGCAATGCACTGTTTGAAAATACTCCTCCGCATCAACAGAACTCTCTGATCTGTATCAGCTTCTGTGTCACGGTGGTTTTCAACTGTCACGTTGGTTTTCAACTGTGGTTTTCATCCACGGTTTTCAACTGTCAAGTTTCCTAAAGTTCATCCAGCTCCTGCCCAAACTTGAAAGGGCCTAGCTAGCTCCATACTTAGAGACGTTGGGACAACTCAGTTCAGTTTCCATTGCTTTATTTTTCTTTTCTTTTGTTTTTTAAATGAATTTCAGTTCATTTCAGCAGCAAATTACTGAGTAGGTTGAAAACCTACAAAACAACAAAGTGTATATTGGACATTGACATGAGCACATTTGAATTATGAACATTTTATGAATTATATTTTAATCATATTTAATTTTTTACTATATAAGTTTATCTTTTAATCATGTCTATGACCACTGCATTGATTTTAAACTAAATTTACAGTAAATGAATGATCTAAAGTAATGTTTAAATCAAAATCAATTAATCAAAGGATTTTAACAAAAGATATTTCTTAACTTATGTTTTAAATCAAACTTCCAACACTTAACAATCTAATCAATAAATGTTCCAATGAAAATCAATTTATACAATCAATGAATTCAACTCAAACAATTACACTTCTAAACACCAGTTTCAACCACAGAACAAGTCTAAGAATAAAGAAAAGGGTACAGAAAATGCATTTGGTACTGTCCATTTGGAAATATATAGTTTCATCATACCAGTAGTGTCTTTGGTTGAAGCTTTGAGCTGAAGTCTGTGTTTGGAACAATGGGAATGCACAGGTGAGCAGATTACTGGAGGAGCAGGGTGGGCCGCTGAGAGGAGCAGGGAGCGCTTGGCTTGCTGTATGGTGCACACCAGTTGGGTGGGCAGTGAGAGATTTGGTTTAGATTTACTGGTTTAACTTGACAGTACCCAATCGTCACATCACGCACAAGTAACGCGAGATTTGCTGCCTGGAGTCTTCAGCAAACTGGCGAGATCACGACCAAAATTGTCTTTGATTTGACTTTTCTTTTTTTTTTTTTTTTTTACTCACTCTATTCATTCCTCACCGGGGAAATTTGTGTGCTGCACTCATACACCGCAGCAGGCTCCCACGAAGGCGCCAATGGTGGGAGAAACGGGGGGTTAGATGTCTTCTCCAAGGACCACAGACGTGCACACAGTGGGATGCGAACCTGCGAATTTCCGGTTGACTTCCGGTCCGCGGGCTCTAACCACTGAGCCACTAATCTCTCCTCCCAATTGCATCCTATTTCGGCGCAAAAATCTCAAATCCAAACAACTGTTAACCGCAAGCTAACACGTTATGACACCGAACATATCATAACTGAAAAATGATTTGTGACTAAAGCAAATTCAATGTGGCTAATAAAAATTAAACTGAATTAGCCAAAGTGTCCAATAATTTTTCAACATTAGCGTGAGCCCTGAACTTAATGTATCATAAACATGTAGAAAACACAATCGTTTTTAAGAGGAATAGAAGTAATCGCTCTCTTTAAAGGACTGCCATTTAATATATTTTTATAAACATTGTTAAAGTGTTCTTATGCTAAGTCCCTCTGCGCACCCCATCAGTGATGTCGCGCATGCGTGAGTATTGGGGATAGTGGTAAAAAGACAAAAATGCGTATGCACAAATGCACGAAAGCTAACAATTTTAGGGTTTAGTCTAGTCTCAATGACTTTGTGCAGGCATCAAAAAACTGTTGTGCAGCAACTCAGAAAATAGAAATACCGGTTTACAACTAACATCACTATCGGTCCTTTGCTGGAATATGGTTGTTTTCTTTATTTCATTGATATGAGGTTGCACTGTGACCGAAATAAATAAATAAATAAATAAAAAAAAATCAAGTTTCCTTCAATCAATACAACCCCAATAAATAATTACTAATCAAAAGAAAAAGTCAATTCAAATTTATTAAATAAATAAAAAATAAAATCACAAGGACTAAGACAAAAAATAAATAAATTAATTAATACGTTTGATTTAGTTCAATTTGAAAAACAAACTGCTGTTGGAAGAAAATATCAAACTTAAAAATTTAGCAGCTTCTGACTCAAAATGACTTAAATCAACATTTAAAATTGAAAAGGACTAAATTAAAAAAAATATTTACATAATATGGCATAATATGAATTTAGTTGTTGTCAATTTTAACCATTTATATTACACATTAATTACTTTTAAAAAAGTCTTACCTTCAGAAAGGCGGTTAACGAATCTCAGAGTTTTAACAACAGAAAAACTAGCTGTTAAAATTTGGAGGGTTTCTTTTTTTAAATTAAAATATTCTGTAAAGATTCTGTAAATTATTAACAACACACACACATACACACAATATACACACACATACACTAGCCCTCTCTGCCTTCCTCTCTCTCTCTCTCTCTCCGTTCCGATTCTACGTCATCAGCAGGGAAGCTAATGCACTCGTATCCTGGCTCACTTCCGCGATCGTAAATATGTAGCTGTTTTTGGGGATTTCAAACGTTTTTACAGCCAAACGGAAAGATTTCTTTTGTCTGAGTAACAATGGATAGAATGTTGAACATATTATTTTTAGATGGAAGGAGTGCAGAAAGCTAGTGAACTAATGCTGTTTGTATGGAGCTATCCTTGCTAATTAGATAGCTCGCTAGCTTGTTAGAAGCTGTAAAACAAGAAGAAAAGGGTGGTTCGTTTATTGAAAATGCCTGATGTTAATATTTAATATGAGCAAATGGAGAAGGGGAAAAATATGAACCCTCAACGTGATGCTTCATCATCGCCTGTGAGTGAAAGACAAGGTAACTATACCATCAGAAGTACATCTGTGTTCATTTATCAACACATTTCAATGTCTTTTGTTGAGATCAGTGTGTGTTTTTATTACTTTGAAGTAACAATAAATCCCTTGATTGCATGTTTCTGTTAGATCCAGATACAAGGAGAAAGAGGAAAATAGCAGACATCACTCAGGCCCTAAATGCAAATCCAGTAGATGTGGCAACTCTAAGGAGGATGGCCATCAGTGAAGGAGGTCTGCTCACTGATGAGATCCGCCGCAGGGTCTGGCCCAAGCTCCTCAATGTCCCCCATCACATCTTGGAGCAAGTGCCTGGTATAAAATACTCTTACACTTCATATACATAGCCTCTCTGTACAGGCCAAGTTCATATTTGCCTTTAAACATGGTGTGTATTAAAGGTGGTGGAGAAGATCTGCAAGCACTGATAGCTTAGAAACTCTTTGTAAATACAAGCCAAGCTGTTTTGAGCAGCCTTTGTCCTTTTTGGCTTCCTCTGGGTGTCACCCAACTTGTCTGGAAAACCTGAAAGTTGGTTTTATTGACAAGTTGTGCACCAATTGTTTATTTCATTCAGTTGTCTTCCCCGTGTCCGGGGCGGGTCGCATGTGCAGCAACCTCAAATGGGAAACCCAAGCTTTTCTCACCCGAGCTGCATCCTTCCCGCTCACCCAAGAAGATCCTACGGTGTTCCTCGGCCAGCTGTGAGACATAGACTCTCCAGCAGGTCCAGGGCTTGCCTTTGGGTCTCCTCCCAGTGGGACATAGCCAAAACACCTCTCTAGCGAGGCATTCTAATCAGATGCCCGAACCACCCCATCTGGCTTCTCTTGACCCAGTTTCTTTGTTTATAATGAGGTTAATTCAATATAATTGAATGACATGATACTTACTATACTACTTTTAATTCCAAGTTTGATTATGAGTAGATACCTCTACATACTGTTAATGCTTATGATCATGTTTCTTTCCAGAAACTATTGAACGGGAAAACAATAAAGACTACAACCAGGTCTTGCTGGATGTAAAACGTTCACTACGGAGGTTCCCACCTGGTAAGCTGAACTCATGTCTGAAAAACAGGGTAAAAATGAACACTAACTTGTGTTTCTTTCTCATTAAAACCAACATCTGTAATAAAAATGGTTGTGTGCATGCGTGGCCCTGCAATACACTTGCGATCTGTTCGGGGTATTCCCTGCCTCTCACGTGTAATAGTTACTTTACTAAATCAATTCAATAAACCAGCATGTGGGTGCAAAAATATGCAGTTAAGTTATTTTTCTTTTAGTTCCATGTATTGAATCTCAATTTTTTTTTTTTAGATTGAAGCAATAAAAGGGGCCCAATTGGTCCAATCACTAAGAAACTATACAGTAGTAATGATTAGTTTGGCATTGCTGTAGAACAAAATGAGACCTACTGTAGCTTGGGACAGACCTGTATTAGTAACACATTTTTGTGTCTAAAGTTTTAGGTTTATAAGATTTTTTAAATAGTCTTTAATCTATTGAATAACCTGTTCGGGTTGTACCTTGCCTCTCACCCTAAATCAGCCGGGATAGGCTCTGGTACGGCCCGTACTGAACCTTGAGATGGAAGGTTCAGAAAATAAATTAATTAAGGAATCTTGAAAACATATTTTCAACTAGAGATAATCAAGTTGTGAACATTTATTTATATTTATATTGATAATCTCAGTAAATGCAAAAGTTAACAACTTGTTAATAAATTGTGCAGGAATGCCAGATGAGGAAAGAGAGGTTCTTCAGGAGGAGCTGATCAACATCATCCTCAGAGTCCTGCATCGTAATCCCCAGCTGCATTATTATCAAGGATACCATGACATTGTCGTCACCTTCTTATTGGTGCTGGGAGAGCGTCTTGCAACCGCTCTGGTGGAAAAGCTCTCCACACATCACCTCAGGTACTTACCCAGGTTCTAAATGAATGATTCTTTTTTTCTCCTTGTGTGCAGGGTTTAAAAAGAACAATCCATCACATGTATTTAACTTTGTTTTTTATCTTTTTCACTCAGAGACTTTATGGATCCAACAATGGACAACACAAAACACATTCTTAATTATCTGATGCCCATTATTGAAAAAGTCAATCCAGTGATCCATGACTTCATGGAGCAGTAAGACTCTGGTTTCTTTTAAAACTATACAGCATAATAATTAGGCAAGTGAAAGGATTGAAGGTAAAATAATAATAAATAAAAGACACTTTAAGTTGTACTCAAAAGAAAATGTTTTAAATGAAAGCACTTCTATTTTTTAACAGAATGCTGATCCCATTATGACAGCTTAAGATTTAGAGAAAACACAACGTCACTAATTCCTTGAAAGGCCGACATGACGGCTGATCTTCATGTCTGATATGTTGTTCTCACTGTCATATCCCTATGAAACTAGATAAAGAGGTTAACCATCAGAAAGTACACTGCTATTGTGCAAGTACCTAAAGCCATGCATTTTTTTTTCAGGGCTGATGTGGGTACAGTCTTTGCTCTCAGCTGGTTAATAACCTGGTTTGGCCATGTGTTGTCAGACTTTCGCCATGTCGTTCGGTTATATGACTTCTTTTTGGCCTGCCATCCATTGATGCCCATCTACTTTGCTGCTGTGGTGAGTATGTTTTTTTTTTGTTTTTTTTTGCTCTGAATGACTCATTTAAGAAAAAAAAAAACAGCAGCGAAAGCTGTACCCAAAATCCTTTAATAGTTATTCAGGGATCTATGAGCTGTGCGTAACCTAGGTAGACTTACTGCAACAAAAAAATCCACGTGATCCTGAAAGACGTCATGTACGGTAATTTGTCCAAATGCACAACATTGTTTGTTTATTTTAGTAGAGTTATTTAACACATTCTTGACTGATTCCAACTTTTACATTATGTCTCTTAGTTTGATCTTTGATCCTTTTTAAGTACATGTTTGTGTGTTTGTTCCAGATAGTGCTGTACAGAGAGGAAGAGGTGTTGGAGTGTGAATGTGATATGGCCATGGTGCATCACCTGCTGTCTCAGATTCCACAGGATTTGCCGTATGAGACACTAATCAGCCGAGCAGGAGACCTTTTTGTCCAGTTTCCTCCATCTGAACTGGCCAGAGAATCTCTTACAAATGACAGGTAGATGAGTACACGGGGTTAACATGTGTTTGGATGTTACCCAGAGGGACTGTATCAGGTCTAGTGGAAAGATTCATTCATTTTCTTTGCTAATAAAAATGTATTTTTTGCCTTAAAAGGTCTTGAGCTAGGATTTGGTAGTTTTAGTTATTTTAAAGGCCAGGATTTAGATTTTAAACCTTTTTTTTAGATATTTGCTATAGATTGATATTGTGTTGAAATAAAGCAGTTTAATAAGCGATAGAAAGCACAAGGAATTTGAATTATATCTTGGATACTTTTGAATCTACAGTATTGCAAAATATACTCAAAAAGTTCACTTTAAAAAGCTTTTGTAAAATGAAATAAGATGTAGATAAACTTGTATTTGTAGACAAGCAGTGCTGTTTTAAAGTTTTTCTCCGAGTGACAGGAAGTGAGTGTAGAAACAAGCCAGGACTGCGTCATTATTATGATACTTCCTGTTTACAGTGAGGACCGAAGCAGCAGAATTCCCATGACACCAGGGAGCAGGCCGTTACAGTGGTCTAACCTACTGGATGGCATAAAAAAGTCTTACTGTGTCAGATTTAGACATTAAATCCTTTCATTCTGACTCTGTTTTTAAGATGAAAGAGTAATGCTATAGATTTAATGTGACAGATGTAAGTCCATGATTACCCCTAGATTTCTAACCTAACTTGTTGATTTTAGGGAGATTTACTTTAGGTGACTACACACGTCTTATCTCTGGATCTACAACCCAAATATGTTTATTTCCATTGTATTTGTAGTTAGCTGGAGAAAGCTGTTCCTCATCTACACATTTATCTGTTGGATGCAGTAACAAAGTTAATCTTAGGGCAAAGCATATAAATATTCAATAGGGGTCCCAGAATGGAAAATAGTATTTTTTTTTTGTTAAAATAAGACCAGAAACGGAAGTGGAAGAAAAAAGTTCCTTGTAGAAGACATTTAAATATCTTGTAGCTCAAGACTTTCAAAAAGCACTAAATATAGTAATTTTTAAATTTCTTCTGCTTTTCTTTTTCTGCTGATCCGTTATTAACCCTCGTACTTTCTTTTTCTCAATTTCTGTTTCTTCTTTTCACCCCTCAAGCATGGCAAGCTCCACATTTACGGACTTTGAACTTGCTTCAACTCAACAACTGCCAGACTCAGTTCTTCGTCGCAGGCGAAAACAAAAACAGGCTGCACAGGAGAGTTCGGCAGTTTCCCCCGTAACAACTGTCACTCAGCGTACAAAATCGCGGCGGTTTGTGCGACTGGCGATGATGGGTCTGACCGTGGCTTTAGGAGCAGCAGCTATTGCTGTGGTCAATACCGCTCTGGAGTGGGGTCCCAAGCTGGACTTATTTCCTTGATTTGCCTTTTTTTTTTAAATGACAATCTAAACTTTGTGACTAAAATGAGCTGGTGGCAATTTGTGAAGTCTAGCACTGTCTGGAAAGTACTTGCAAAATGAGCACTGGAATGCTCCTCTGCTGTCATCAAAGATGTGGTCAAATGTCATCTGCTTGGAGTTTATGAAGCTTCAGCCTTTCTTTTTTTTCCCCCTTGGACAAAAAACATAAATGAACCAGCAACTGGTGCTGTGAAATGAAGACTCCTTCTTGTTAGAATGAAGAAACAATTTCTAAGGACTTACTGTTAATAATAGTGTCATCGTAATAGCTTATTTATATTTCATACTATATATTATATATAAAAATTACGCTAAATGCTCAGAGATTTATGGTAAAAGCCCGGTGGAGTCACTACACTGCTGCCAATTTATAGAAATGAAAGACTGTATGAAAGTCTGTATGTGTGTGTGGCTGCCCATTTGTTGTCTACTTTGTACCTGGACTGAGACCAAATGGAGAATTATTTGTAAATTTGTCCCTGTAAAATTTACTGTCCAATACTTTCGGTGTAACTGAACAGCAATTGACACACAGACACTTTTAAGGTCATTTTTTTTAAGTAGTAGTTTGAATGATCATTTAAAAAACAAGTAAGTCTTTATTTGTTTAGATTTAATAGATCTGAAATTTATTATTAGATTTATTATCCGTAAAGCACCCTATTGCTCTTAGTTTATGACTCGTGAAATTAGCTCACCTTCATAACTGGGGAGTGGTGTTATACATTAATATTTTCAAAAGAGAGTATTATAAACCAGATGTTTCGTAGCTCTCAATGGAAATCTACACCTCAAGCATCCTAAAACTTAATTACCAATACATTTAAATGGTTAAACAGGGTCCTTTTCTGCTATTTGGTTGGTTAGTCTTAAAATTGTCTGTGTGTCAAATTCCCAAATGACAACTTAACATCAAGTTTTTTTTTTCAAGAGTATAACGTCATATTGTTAAGAATCATAAGAATTCAGACAATGCCTGGTAAGAGAAATAGCTTAGCTTAGGAACAGGTTTGCACTCAGCATGTTTTCGAAATGAGTTTGCCGGGCTCTCCGCTTGTCCCTGTTTACCAGAAGTCACTGCTGTTGATTATTTTGTTCTACTCATTATATTAGCTTAAATTGAAATTATTTTGCTTATTCAATGAACTGTTCCGTTCCATCGTCTTCCTCTTATCCGAAGCCGGTGTCGCGGGGGCTACAGCCTCAGACGGGAAGCCCAGGCTTTTCTCACCCCAGCTGCATTCTCCAGCTCACCTGGAAGGATCACTAGTCGTTCCCCAGCCAGATGTGAGACATAGTCTCTCCAGCGGGTCCAGAGTCTGCCTCTTAGTCTCCTCCCGGTGAGACGTGTCCGTAAACACCACACCAGCGAGGCGCTAGGAAGGCATCCTAACCAGATGCCCGAACCACCCCATCTGGCGTCTCTCGACCTGGAGAAGGAGCAGCTCGACACCGAGCTCCTCCTGGATGGTAAAACTCCTCACCCGATCTCTGAGTGAGAACCCAGTCATCCTACAGAGGAAGCTCATTTCGGCTGCTTGTTTCCGTGATCTCGTTCTTTCGGTCACCAATAGGTGAGGGTTGGAACGTAGATCGACTTGTAAATCGAGAGCTTTGCTTTTCGGTTCAGCTCTTTCTTTACCACGACGGTAAATGAACTGTATTTAGCATAAAATGAGCAGCATATGCATTCCTATTGTAATCATAGCTAAAGAGTAAACGAAGATATAAAAGCTGTTTAAGAGATTTGGCACTCACCTTAGCACGCTTGTCTTAACAGTTAATACATAGTACTTATTTCATAAGAAGGACTGGCTTCAGTTTGTTTTTAATTGTTTTTTATGTAACCTGCTTAACATTAATCTTCACAATCATCTTTGAGTGTGTCATGTGCTTAGTGTCCAAAGGAATCAACAAAAACTACAGTATTTTTTTTTTTATTCTTACCAGTTTGCTAGCTTTGAGCAAACTATGCATAAGCACGTCACTGCTGATTTGCCACATGCAATTATGTTGAAGACAAGTTTTTAAGTTTACTTGACATTATGTTAAGCACTCAATCCACTGGCTTGTAAACGACCACAGATTTGACAAGAAGGTGAACAAACACCGAGAAAACTTCAGATTTTGAAATCCTCATTCACCAGTACCTGCACTCAGTGTGGTCATGAGTTATATCATTGCACTAAATAATTTATTTGCCTTTTTATTTTGATATAAGAATTGTTTAACACTAAGTTGTACAATAGAACATTAATAAACAAGTAAAATCTCAAACTGTTTGAATTTGTATTCAATTGACAAAATTAACAGGAAAACTGTGTCCTCAGTTTCAGTTTAGAAAACCCGTTGGTTAAGATTTTTAAATGGGTTTTGCTCCAGTACATTTCTTGCATGTTTAAAACAGTTCCTGTTAGAGTCAAATTGCATTACTTCAACTTAAATTTTTAAAAAGGGATTGTCTTAAAAATTTTGTGGGTAAATCACCTTTTTTATTGTTTTTTCTTGCCGAAAAGAGCTTCCTCCACAGGGTGGCTGGGCCCCCACATAGAGATAGAGTCTGGAGCTCTGCCATCCGGGAGGAGCTCAGAGTTAGAGCCGTTGCTCCTTCGAGTCAAGACAAGCCAAATGGGGTGGTCCGGGCAAGTGGTTAAGATGCCTCTAGAGCGCACTAGGAGAAGACCCAGAGGAAGACCCCGGACTCACTGGAGAGACTATGTCTCACAGCTGGCCAGAGAATACCTGGGGATCCTCCCAGATGAGTTGAAGGATGCAGGTGAGAGAAGCCTGGGTTTCCAGTATGAGGCTGTTGCTCCTGCACCCGAATCCCAGATTGTTGGAAATCAACTGAATGGAAACTGTTTTTTTTTTTGTTATTTTTTTTCACCTTTTCAAACAAATCCTCCTTACTGAGAGAAAAGTTTTGATTACATCTTTTAATCGGGCATTCACTTCCAAAGTTTAAGCAATAAAAAGTTGTGAAACAGACAAGTCAAAACAAGTTGAAGGACATTTATTAGCAATAGAAACCTTTTCTAGAAATGAAGTGCTACATTTCTGTTAAAATGAAACCTAACGGTCAATTAAGCAGTCCCTTATTGCTTAGCTTAGCCATTTTACTTCAACATATTGGTGCATTAAAAGAGCCTTAATTGCGATATAAAAATTATGTATATACAACTTCACAAAACTTCCACCTGAAATTTATAAAATACTTCATTAATAACATATTTTCAAATGCCAACAGTGTCTACTCGGTGTTAATGAACAACTTAAATCCGAAAATGGCACTTGTTTCGAAGAGGTTATTTGCTCAATAGAGTTATAAATTATTTCAAACATAAAATACTTTATTAGCAGTACTGTAGACTCACATGCAAAGAAAACAAAGAACGTCTTACGTGGCTGAATAAGAGACATTTTACAGCCAGCTGAACCTCCCTGTAGAATTTCTTTTAGATTTTTACGCTTTGGTTTGCTAGACGTGCGTGAACTATGCACAAGTATGCATAAAGCAATAAAAGTCTATCTGTAAACGGTTAGTGCTTTTTTTGTATTTTGTTAGAGAAGGAAGTTTTTTTTTTCAGCACTATTTTTAACTTAGATTGTTTTCCAATTTGAGGAGATTTAGAATTATTAATGCAAAACTTTAAGCAGCAGATACGGTCTGATTTTCTCAGGATCTGGAATGATAATGCATGTTTGTTAGTGTGCTTGGTTCAATGGCAGTTTTGGCATCTGGGATGGCACGGCTGGTTATTGACTCGACATCTACAGCCACCAGATGTATCACCACTGCCCTGTTGGGGAAAAAAACAAGCAGGATAGCAGGTAACACCGTAGCAGGTAGCACCGTAACTGTAATTTCTAACAAACAGATGAAAAATATGACTTACGTTTGGTCCCCATCGGGCTTGTTTGGTGACCCAACAGATTTCTGTCCTGCACATCAAACAGCAAATCCAGTCGCAGCCATCTTTTTTCTGGACGATGACGTCGCATCGGGGGCATTTCATGGCCTCTCCATTCAGCAGCATGCTCTAAATGAAAATGGAGATAAATGTGTGAAAAACAGTTGACGGCATCCACCAATACAGGGTTCAACTTTGTTGGTTTTTAGAAATAAAATCAAACTAGATGTAAGAGTAACAGTACAAGATTCGTTTTATGTTCTGAACGGCTTATCCCCAATGAAGTTCCACGGGGTGCCAGAGCTCATCCTGGCTAATCAAGGCCAGAGGCAGGGTACACCCTGAACAGGTCGCCAGTCTTTTACGCACACACTCCAAGGGACAATTTCATAGTGGCCAATTAATCCAAGATGCATGTCTTTGGAGGGTGGGAGGAAACTGGAGTATCTAGAGTAAAACCCACGCATACACAGGGAGAACATGCAAACTGCACACAGAAAGGTCAGTGTGCTGTGAGGCCACAATGCTAACTACTGCACCACCGTAACATCTTAAAAGGCCCATCTCATGCAAAATCGACTTTCCAGAGTTTTCTACCTTGTAAGAGTGAAGTCCGGGCCTTGTATATGTCACCAAAGGGGTTTCTAGATTGATTTAGCCCGTTTTTCACAAATTGCTGTGGATTTCTGGTACGCTTAGACAAAACAACGAATGAGCAGATGTCTAAAGTATGACACATTTGATGTAGCCAGGACGGACTTCGCACACGCCCCCCTCCGCAGCAAACCCTCTCTCCTCACCACCCGCCCACCCTCCTCACCCGCCTCCACTCCAGCCTTACGCCCTCACAAACTCGCTTTCAACGTCCGATATACAGGCTGGTTCGCTGCTCTGCGTCTTTTTTATTTTCTTGCTTGAAACACGCTTTTTTGATGAATCGACATGATAAAATCTTATTTCAGATGCTACCAAACCGCTACGCACGGGTTTACGCCTGCCTTCCCCCTCCCGCTCAGAGATGGGCGGAGGAATGGCGGCTCAGTGAGAGCAGAGGGCGGAGCTTGTACTTTCTCAGGACGGGTGGGGGGAAGAGCAATACCTGGCCTTTCTTAGTTCCGGGTCTGTGACTGCACTCCACCAAATCAATATATTTTCATAGCTATCGTGTAATGCATGTTGCAAACCCCACATTTTGCGTGTGTATGTGCATAGGATACAATGTGAAAAGAGGTATTTTGCATGAGATGGGCCCTTTAATAACAAATTTATAAAGATCTTCCACACCACCTTTACCCTGTAAGCTAGCCCACCTCGAGCATCTGCTTGGTTTGCTGGGCCGCTTTGTCATTCTCTGCTCGAATGCGCAGGTCATCTTGGTAGTCCTTACAATTCATATCTTTATGAATGGCCTAAAACCAAGAAACAATATTTGCGTTTGATGTTTCAACCTTTGTGAGTTCGCTAACTTTCTGGTTATTATGATTAATCTACCCGGCACAGAATGCAGTTGGTTTCACCACAAAGGTCACAGTGGAACTCGTCAACTTCGTCCTCATAGATGCACCATCCCCGACAGTTGGCCGTCTGACAGTGAAAGCTGTGCTCCGAGCGGCTTTCTGCTATGCTTAGGCGCAACTCCAGAAACCGCTGGTGCTCTTCATCTGTGAGGAGCTGCAGACACGCACACAGAGCAGAAAAAAAAAACAGGTTACACACGCTACAGCTGGGATTAAGGAATGAACTACTTTTAGATGCTGTTGGAAAATGGAAGATCAGTAGAATCAGAGTTATTTATCAAAGGAAGTGGTAATCACATTTATCTCTTAGTTTAAACATCATGTGAAGACGAATTACATAAAAAGAAGCCCACTTGGGGAAAAAAAAAGCACACATGCACTAAAATTAACCAGAGCTTTGGCAACAAATATAAACTCTAAACTTGTGTAATTTACTGCATTTAATTGTAGTTGTTGTGCTCCTTTTTTGTTTACTGAGTAATTGTGTTTCTCAGTTTTCTCTCTCCAAACCTTCACTCACCTCTTTGATCTCGCGGTCTAGCAGCTTACTGTCACAGTCGTCTGGACAGGACACCTCAGCATCAAGACTGTTTACTATCGTCCCTTTCAGACATTCCCTAAGCAACCACAAAGGAAACAAGAAAACACAAAGATATTGTTAAAATGATTTCAAACAAAAATGAGCAGAAATGTATATTAGGGCGGTACAGTAGTTAGAACAGTGGCGTCACAGCAAGAAAGTCAGGGGTTCAACTTCATGGTGAGACAAGGCTTGGAACACTTGCTTTTCTATATGGAGTTTGCATGATTAAATCAATCATGTTCTTCCCGTGTATGAGTGGGTTTCCTCCAGGTACTTTGGTCTCCTCGCACCCTCTAAAAACATGTAGGTTAGGCTAATTGGCTACAATGAAATTGGCCCTAGGAATGAGTGTGTGTGTGGATGGTTGTTTGTGTGTGTTGCCCTGCGTCAAAAAGGCGACCTGTTTGGTGTGCCTCTCGCCTGAAAGCAGCCTGGATAGGCTCCGGCATCCCCTGCAACACCGTCAGGGTCGGGCGGTTCAGAAGACAAAATGAAATGTATGGAAGGCAGGATGTAGCACATTTTTTTTTCCAAAAATTAAAATCAACAATCGCTGGTTGAGCAGACATCTGACATGTTTTTTTTTTTGTTACAAATTAAACTTGCAAGTAACACTTACAAAAACCCTTAAAGGTGTTTCAGAAAAAAAGGAGAGTAGACATCTTAAGTAAATAAAATTAATTTGCTTGGTCATTCTACATGTTCATCCAATAAGAGTATGTTATTGACAGGCTAATGGGCAGAGTCATGCAAAAATAAATCAGATTTAAGTAATAGTGCAAAAATATGATTATTGAAGATCTTCTATATCACTTTTATTTATTGGAGTGAGGAACTGGGTTAACTGAAAATGGCATTAATTTTTCTCAAACCTGCAGAAGGTGTGCAGACATTCTCTGAGTATGACGCCTTCCCCTGGCTGCAGAGGACAGAAACAAATTGGGCACTCAAACTCTGCCGGGTTATTGATGAGGTTGAGGTCATCTGTTGCCAAAAAGCGCATATAGTTCTGCTCACGCTCCTCAACCCGAGCCTTCATCACATAGAGGAAAGAAAGTACAAGCATGACACACAGATTTAAATGAGTAATATCAGATAGGTAAAATACAAAAATGACTCATTTATTTTAATGTATTGAAATGAGGTATATTTTTTATAGTTTGTTTTCTTACATATCTGCTCGGAGCAGCATAACTTACCTGTTCCCACTGCAGTGAAGCCAGCTCCTCCCTTTCTAGCCGCAGCATTTCATCCTCATCTGGTTGGTAGATGTCAGGAACTTTGTAATTTTCTGGTCTCTCATGTCCACACATCTCACATCCAGGACGCGTCGGCTTGTTCACGAAGGTACACATCACACAGGCCCATCCCAGCTGCACATCAACACAAAAACTGTTGACAAGATGCTTTGAATTTAAAATGTGTTTTTTTATACTTGCAAAGTGAGCGCAACAGATGGAAAATTGAACTTTTGGTTTTGACAAAAGTCACCATCAGATTACAAATTGCTTTAGACTTGAATTAAGGATAATCAAAAAGGCTTCAGAGTTGTGTTCTGGACAGTGTTATTTGATGATGGAGACATTTCGACTTCTATTCAGAAATCAAGAAGTTGAAACATCGCGATCATCAAATACAGTGTCCAAAAGAGAATTTTGAAGCCTTCTCTACTATAGATCAATCCTGGACAAATGAGGGATTACACAGACTTGAATTAAGGAGTATTTTTTGCCTGTCAAGAGGTCATTTGGATTGTCTTCTGGCCACAGCAGTAAAAACTGTAAACCCCAGCCAATTGAAAATGAAGTCTAACGTATACTAATACCCGACACAGAACTATTTGTCATTACATAAAGAAAGATATTAACGAACTAAACAAAAAAATGTTTCTCTGACCTGGGGTTTAGGTGGTAATGGAGGTTTAACATCAACTTGGTTTTTAGGAGGAAGATGAGGAGGAATGTCCTCAACCCCAAGAGGAATAGAAAGCCCTCTGCTATGAAGCTGGAAGGGTTGCATTGACTCCATGATGCCTACAATTATTTTACAAGGAAAGTTTGAAGAGGTTATAGGTTCATTTAATTAGTTAAAAACAGGTTCAACAGAGTCTGGAGTTTACCTTTATTTTTACAGAACAATTTGATTACTTAATGTTATTAAAGGATGTCTGTGTTTCTCAATGCAGTTGAAAACTTCCTCAATAATTGTCATCATGTTTTGTAATTTAACTAGAAAAGTTGATTCTTGTACACAATTGTTATAAAAGTGTGATTTTGTTTTACTGACCCTCTAGGCGTTGTTGGTCCTCATACATATTCTGTTGATGTCGTGTAAAACTAGCCGCTTGTGCAGAAAGGATGAACAGAAAAGCCTGGTCCCCACTTTTACGAATGCCGTGACTATATAACGACTCTCTGTCCTGAGCTAGTCGCTTACCGATCACCCAGCGTTGCAGTGTTGGGTGAAACCCAAAGTCCAGACTGATCTGAAAGTGAAAAGCAAAACCAATCCCTAGTTAAGAGAAATCAGATCAGATCACAGATAAGGATGTAAAAAAAAAAAAAAAGCATCATGAACAGGAAGTTTATAAAATTTGGGTTTGATGAAACACAAACACCTTTTCTTTGAGTTCTGCAATTGTCATGTCAGGTGAAACTACAACAGTGACCGGAATGTAAGCCTCTGATTGGCCATCTTCCACTCCTACGAGCAACCTGTAGAATAACAGAAACAAAATCAGAATCTCTACATCTTAAATGAATCATATGTTCATAAAAATTCACCTTCTTCCAAAACAAAAAATAAGCATCTGCTAAGAATTTCTTAGAAAGTTCCTAGAAGTAACATTTCAGTGAGAAAGTGTGTCCAACCTGATGGAATCCTGGGGGTAGACCTGCTTGTTGATGTTTACTGACACTGGAACTGAGAGTTTGGACAGTTTCTTGCACAGATCAACAGCTTCCTCACTGTTTCCACTGCTGAGGGCTTCACTCAGGGATTTGGCAAGTTCTTCTGCTGTAAAAGGAAGACATGTGACTTATCAGAACTTTAAACTTACTTCTAGTAATGTGGAAGATCTGCTTTTATTTCAATCCAAAGTTAAAGCTGAGTGTATTTGATGAGATCAAGGTTTGATTTAGACAAGTTGTTTATGACTGATCGACCTGTTTCACAATCAATCCCCAGTTATATCAATCGAGCCCTCCCAGAGATCCCAGTTCAGCAAAGTGACACAAAGATCCTTAAAAGCAAACAATTCATGATCAATCTCACCTTGTGTTAGATCAAACGTCGAACTGTCCTCTGAGGCCATATTTACACCTAAAGGTTTAAATGTGACCCAAAGATCTCTACTGGGATAATAAAACAAAGTGTGTTAAAAGTGTGTCCACACTGTGATCAGATCACATCCAGGGATGATCCTTCCTTTAATCTTCAAGTTAGGATTGTTTTCTAAATCCTCCAAAAATCTAAAGCGTCAGTTGATCGACATTGGTTTTATTTTTTACAGTCTGTCACTTCTATGGCTGACAGGTAAAGAAAGGAAAGTGAAACTAGATCAAGTTCAGGAAGAAAACAGATCGCAGAGGAATCAATCTGCTCCGCCTCTTTTAGCGGAAAGTTTGACCTCTTTCAAAATGTTTTCGGATTTCTTCTGGCAGTGGAAACACAGTGACTCGTAATTTTAAAATGATCTAAAGTTGTTTCGTTCACGTTGTTTATTTTTTTTTTCCACAAAAATACATGCAGTAAATCCAAGTATCCAGCAGATGGCGGTGTTTCCACTGAATTGTGCAAAACAAACAATTAATTTTAAACGATTATTATACTAATTAAATTTATTAGTATTTAGCTTTGTTTATTCTATTTCCAAGCTTTAAATGCAGTTTTTATTTAAGACACAATATAACCACTGAAAACCAACACATACCTAATTAAGATCATTTCTTAACTGGCCACAAAAATCACTCATAATTCATACAAAATAAACTGACTTTCATTGCATTATAATTTATAAAAACAGTTTGATTTAAGAAAGTAATGCACTCATTGTATGGCACATTAAAGCTCTTCTCTTCACATTGGAAAGCAAAACCCTAATCATTCAAAACACACTTATGTAGAATATTTTGTATAATCATGCAAATTATTCTCCAATCCATAGTGCATCAAAGTTTGACAGTATGTTTCACCACATCCTGATGCAAATTTGAAGTATTAATTTTATCCTGATCGAGTCAGCATGTTTTTTTTTCTCCCATTGCAATGCTTAGCCAATCACATTGTCTCCAACAGGAGGGGCTGATGTTTCTGTTCAGCAGAGCTGCACAAAGTTGCAGAGCATCTCTGAGCATCTCTGAGCATCCTGCATCCACCTGACACCTCTCACACCTACAGAAACCTTCTACAGCAGCATTCTAAAGACCTCTGAGATTTCCACAGTTTGGATCAAAGTGTGTTTTGAAAAGATGCTGGCTTGTACAGAGATGATCACCATGTGCCTGCAGTCTGCCAAACAGAAGCATCTTCGGGCTCAGCAGCAGTTAAAGCCTGGGAACATCACCGGACAAGGTCTCCCCATCTTTCATGATGTGAGTGCATCAAATTTTACTTTTCCATAAAAAGTGCTTCCTTGAATGATGTGATATGTGTTGTTTTGAAAAACATGGAGTGTCATTTCCAGCTGGGATTTGAACACATTGATGAATCATTTTAGTTTACTTTCATGATTTCTTTTGTGAGTTACAACATCAGGGTGCATCGGATGCTGCGCTTGGAAATCTGTGTGCACAAGTCAGAGAAAAAAGTAAATCTGCAGCTGCTGGCTCTGCATGATAAATTAAGCTCTCAGTCGGACAGGTTTAGTGACTGCTGGGGGTTCTCATCTTTTGTCAGACACTAACATTTCCATCCATGTGGAATCATTGTGTAAAATTAGAGTGCACAAAAGACACACACGCCTCTCTTTTCTAAAAATACTTCTGATAAGAAATCAAACAAATATATAAAATGGTGAGGTGATTTGTTTTATGCTGCAAATAAAACTCTTGCCTTTGTTTTATGTCTGCACACTCCTGCAGAAAACTATTCAAACTGACCTCAAATTGATTTTTTTTAAAAATATGCTGCTGCATAAATCTTCAACAATGACAAAGAAGCCATTCATCATGTTTGATGTTAGCAGGACAATGATGTTTCCAGATTTAAAAGCCTCCAAAGTCGACAGATTTCTACCTCGTACAATCCTCTTGACAGTATTTTTCTCCTTAAAAGGTTATTGCTTTTGCAGACATCTAAAGCAATGTGGTCTGCATCGTTCTGCATCAGTCTTCTCTACCTGGAGTTTTTCCAGATCAGACTATTTGATGTGACATCCATCTCTGTTCACTGTCTTTTTTAATACATCCATTATTATTTATTATCACATTTCCGTGATCTTCAATGAAGGACGATGAGACACTGAAGTTGAAAACAGTTCTTGTCCAATTATTTTGCACAATGACTGGCAGACTCTGAGCTGAGAATTTCACATTTTGAAAAGACAGAGAGAGAGATAACGAGATGTTTTGCTTGTTCTGTCTTAGCAAAAATGACTGAAACAAGCCAGATGGGGTGGTTCAGTTTCCAGTTAGGATGGCTCCCGAACGCCTTGATGGTGAGGTGTTGCGGGCACGTCCCACCGGAAGGAGACCCAAAGGCAGACCCCGGACCCACTGGAGAGACTGTGTCTCACAGATGGCCAGGGAACACCTCGGGTGAGCTGAAGGATGCAGCCGGGGTGAAAGAAGACTTGGCTCCTCGTCTTTTAATATTTTATTATTTTTTATTTCCCTTCTTTTATTTTATTTTTCTTCTTGTCCTTCCTATTTTCCTTCTTGTATATATACTGTCTATTTCTTTCTTGTTGCTGCTGTAACGCACAAATTTCCCAAGTGTGGGATCAATAAAGTAAATCTACACTAATCTAAGACTGTTGCCCCTGCGACCCAGCCCGGAAAACCGGAAGACCACAGAATGGACTTGTCCTACAAAAAAATTAAGAAATCCAGAATGAGAACAATTGAATGGAACTCAAAACTATTTGATGGACTTTAAAATTTTGTTCTAGATTTTGGTTAATTCTTTCAAGGAGAAACATTTTCTAAATGCCCAAGTCTACGTTGCAGAAGATCAAAACCCAGGTGAAAAAAAATCCCATTGTTCACGATTAATAAAATACCGCATCTTCAGAGCTCCAATTGGAGATACACCTTCTACCATGACATGAGACTAGCAACTTGCTGGAAAGCAGTTCTGACCTTTTCCTGGCTTGCTGTAAATGATCTATTATCGTCTCCTGACAAAGGAGAAGCAGTTGAACTACATAGAAGTTTAATGAAAGCTGCTCTCAACTGAATCAGAATTCAGGGAGCAATATCTATTTATCATATGATGCCATGGATAGCAAACAGCCTGCTCTAAATAGAGCACGGAACTGGAAGCTTGAGGATAGATGTCAAATAAAAAACTAAGATGGATCACAATTCCACCATGATGCTAGTTAAAGCAGAATGTCACTTTTACAAGATAATAACAGATGGCAGCTGTACAGTGACCTTCCTCTGCTGACAGGTGAATCAAAAATAGAACACTGAGAGTGTCGTGAAGAGCTTTAGAATGACCCGGCTCTTGTTATAGGTCAGAAAAAGGCAGACATTGACAGACTAAGGGTAGAGGCACAGACCTTGAGCTTGTTGACCTATGGAGAATGAAAGTGAAGGCAGATTCTGCAGATATTAATAACCCACAGGTCAGCACTGGCAAATATGTCAGCTGTGACTGTTGCCTAATGATGGGAAGAAATGACTGAGAATGTGGTTTTAAATTTGGCAAACTTCCTGAAACATTTTCAATGCATGTTTGGACAGATGTATTATGTCATGGCTTTTCATTTCAGTTTCTTAATAAAGTTATCCGAAAAAATTTCAGACTTAGATCAAACACAATCAGACTTCACTTATCACAAATAACCACTGAACTATAAAGATCTTAGTCATCCCGGTCCTTAGAACAACAGAAAAAAATCTGCAGAAACCCACTTATGGAGATCTGATGAATGCCTAATTAATGGAGAGATCTTCTCTCAAGAGGGATGGACCAATGTATCTTTTAAAGTTAATTGATGATTGGCTTTTTTAAAAATTGCAATAACCCATTATTCATAGCAGATGGTCTTCACCCAGACAAAACACCCTCTGCTTCAAAAGTATAGAAAGTGAAAGCATGAACAAAAAATGAAAGGAAACATATCTGAAAAAGTGAGTTGTTACCAAGTCTATGACTAACTCAGGAATACAGCATTGCCAGAAGATTTTTTTTTCAAGGTTGTCTTGCCAGCAGATGACTAACAACCTTTATATAGTTGGCTATAAACTTGTATTGTATGTTTTGTTCAATTCACCCAATTAATGTCTTCCCCAGTCGAGATGATTCATCTGTGCCTGTTATGTTGATTTCTACTGATGTGTGTCAAACAAGTTTATTTCCTTCAGCCTTGAAGAAAGCCTCTATTCAGTCGCTGCTTCGGTGACTGAATATAACAACTTCTCAACAGAAGAGAATTTGCCATCTCTTTGAAACTCAAAAACAACGATTCATTCAAATGTCAGAGCATTTTGCTTAAATTCAAGCAAAAGACCTTCATTTTCTCATTTTTCACATGAAAGTGTGTTTTAATGGCCTTCAATGTGTTGAAAACAACTTTGAATAATGAGTTTTAAGAAGCCCAACTCTGTCAATATAATAATACATTGAACTTATATAGCGCTTTTCTAGACACTCAAAGACGCTTTACATATATATATATATGCATTATTCATTCACTCCATACGATCATTCACACACGCAACATTCATTCCTGATGATGGGAGCTACCATGCAAGGCGCAGACCACTATCATCAGAAGCAACTGGGGGTTCGGTGTCTTGCTCAAGGACACCTCGGCATGGACTCTGGGCGGGGGATCGAACCTGCGACCTTCCGGTTACGGAGCGGTCACCCTACCCACGGAGCCATCCTTCCCGTGGGTGGATATGATGACTCTGCCAATTTTTTGTTGTGTGTTTTTTATTATTGTCTTTGAAAATTCTGCCTGCGATGAAACTGTTTTACTCTTAGACTAATTACATGCTGTCCTTAACACCCATTCCTTTGGAAGCAAAATAAAATTAAAATCAAACAACAGTTTAAAAGTGAATAGTTTGAACATTTACAATACATGATGCAATACACACTTGTGCGGAAACATGCAAAAATTATCCCAACATGGTTGACACTATATTAATGGTGACTTTATTTACAACATAATGTACAAATATCATTTGTCCAGCCATCTATTTATGCAATAGTTTCGGCCAATATTGATTCTTGTTATGAAAGCAAATGAGCCAGATTATGCATCATTGTTATTTTAAATGAAAACTTTATTCATTTGTGAAAATGATTAATGCCCTACTTTTAATAATAACAATATCAATACACTTTATTTCTATGGCGCCTTTCTTGACACTCTAGGTCGCCGTACAGCATATTTACATATATAAAAAATACAATAATAGTTACCTTTTGCTTCTACGTCATTATTTTTCAATGAGCTGCTGCAATTTTTTTTAAAAATCCAAAAGTATTCCATTTTATTGCAAAGAAGTATAAATAACATATAAGAATAAATGGAAATGAATCATGTAGAATTTTTGTAGTTGTCATCGGACATTGTGATAACCAATTATCCCATGATAGTGTTGAGGAATGTTGGAGTTTATTCCAGCTAGTTACAGGTGAGAGGCGGGGTACACCCCTAACAGGTTACCAGCCTGTTACACAGCCACATACGTATGAAGACAAACAGTCCCTTGGGTACACATTCAATCCCAGAAAGATTTTTTTTTTCAAGTGGCCAAACAACCTAATATGCATGTGTTTGGAGGGTGACAGGAAACCAGGGTAACAGGAGAAAACCCACATGTACACGAGAAGAATATGCAAACTTTACACAGAAAACCCAGCATTATAAGTTTTTACCAGTTTTTTTATTATTTAAAAAAATAATCTGGCAGGTCTTAGTAACATTTCATGTTAACATGTTGACGCAGAAAAGCCAAAACTTAGAAATTGCGCATAGAAACTATTAACTTTTGGGTAATTTTTTTATTAGCATTTTTAAATAAAGTTGCATGCAGTTAGGACTGACTAACACGATGATTTTACATAATGCAAAGAGAAAACTTATATACTCATCCCACCATCTAATTGTAATCAGACTCCCACTGAAAATCCTTAGTTTGCAATCCACAGGGAAAGAAGGATAAAAACCTCATTTATTATAAGTAAAATCTCACAAATGAATTTTAAATAGCACCTGACTTCAGTAACGAGACTAGTTATTATTTAAGCATGTGTGTGATTTGTATCCTATAATCATTCCTTATTAAGTGTAATGACAGACCTTGTATTGTAATTTCCCTCCAGGCGTATAATTCAGTTTGTACTTTCCTTCTACATTTAAACAAAAAGAACTTAAATTACAGATTGGCTGGGTATGAATGGGTGTGGTTTTGTAACCCAAACCACCCACTGCTAAAGGAAGTTAGTTTAAACAGAACCAGAAAGCAACTCAGCGAGGATCTATTTGATACCACTGTTGAAACAAATACACTTACATGTGTGTGTATGCAAGTTAAGAGCATAATTTATTATAAAAAATGTACAGTGATGGTCTTCTTCTTCTCCTTTCGGCATTTCCCTTCGGGGGTCGCCACAGCAAGCCAGTTTCTTTCATCTAACGCTATCTGCTGCATCTTCTTCGGTCACGCCAACTATCTTCATGGGTTCCTTTACTGCATCCATGAACCTCCTCTTTGGTCTTCCTCTTGGCTTCCTGCCTGGTGGTTCCAAACCTAGCATCCTTCTGCCGATGTGCTCTCTCTCTCTTCAAACCATCTCAGTCTGGCCTCTCTGACTTTATCTCCAAAACCTCCAACACATGCTTTTCCCCTGATATACTCATTCCTGATCCTGTCCATCCTTGTCACTCCCAGAGACATCATCAGCATCTTCATCTCTGCTACCTTCATCTCTTTGGTGCCATTGGTACAATTGTTACAAATCCACCTGCGTTAAGACAAAATTTGATGCCACATTTGGATAAAAGCAGTTTGTCTGGATAAGTTGAATTTGAGTTGTTGTTACAACACAGTCACCTGCAGGATAATCACACGCCAACCGTTTTTATGGTTAGTGGCCTTGTGGTGCCTCCAAAATTGCTATTTACTCTGTAAGTGCTAATTGTTGAACCTATTTCCAGTCTGACTCTCACTTTCAAGTATAATTTAACTAAATGAGTCACACAATGTAACAGCTCATGCAAATGTCTCTGCTCCTGTTTTTTCTCGAATGGAAGCAGACATGTGCAGTGCAGAAATCATGCATTATTTTATTTCTTTTTGGTTGTTATTCATTTGCACCTACATACTGCAAAAGTACTGCAAGCAATGCTTGGCTGGAAGTAACTGTTTTCTTTTTTTTTTTTTTTTCAGATTTTCCGCCGAGCAGACAAAAACGGTGAGTAAACAGTGCATAATGTTTTCTCACAAAGCTTCTATCTTCCAAATGCTTCTATTTGTTTGTTTTACATAATCAGAAGTGAAGAAAAAATGAACCTAAATGACTCTTGAAGACAAACTCATCCAAAATTTGTTTTTAACTTATCAAAATTATGCTCAGACTGTCTTTTCAAGTCATGTTAACACAGAATATATTTTTCTGTGTGTGAAATATAAAAACCCTAAGGCCATATACAACAAGGGTGGCCTTTTTTAAAATTCTAACTAGCTAAGCAATCATAAATGAATTGAGCTCAACAAGGTCACCTTCAAAGCTATTGCTGGGCATTAATTTTTTATGGAAACACTCACGCTGCTCAATATCTGAGGGTTGGTTTGTATTAGAAATATTTTTTCAGGCTTCTGTTCTTTAAAATATCTAATTTTAAAGGCATTAGCTCAGTGGTAGAATATCTGTAATTTGACTGGGAGAAGCCAGTTCGATTCCCACTGGGCTCATGCCTATGTGTCTCTAGAGAAGACAATTAACCCCCAGTTACTCCCATCATTGGCGTCGTCATGGCTGCCTGCTGCAGTGCAATGCAGCAAAGTAATTTCCCCATGAGGGATGGATATAGTAAGGAAAATTGTCATGATTCCCTCGCCTACCACCGGAGGTAGCCCGGGATCTTCATTCCTCTCCCTGATTCAGGACACCTGTTAATGATTAACCTGCTCCCTAAAGGCAGTCTGCCTTGACTTCATTGTCGGGTCGTCATCCCTTTCAGCCAGGTGTTCATGGCTGCCCGACTGAGAGATGCTTTAGAACATTTGCCATGAGACAATCCACTTAAATCATGTGTTTTCTTCCACGGCATTGCTGGTCTTCTAATTTAATAACTGTTGTTTGCCGTCCTTGCAATTGGGTCCTTCTCCTCCTTCTGCACCCCCACTTTGACAGAAAATATTTTAAAAAATACAATTATCCACAATTGATGTTAAATAAGGTTTGAAGCAAATAATAATTAGCTTCAAACCTGTGGTTTATATGGAATGGTTGTATTTACATAAGTCATTCTTACTTTATAACAGGATTTGGCAATGTTGAGGTTAGGTTAAATGACAGTCTTTTGCAAACATTATTTTTTTTAATCGTAAACTTAACTTGTTAAATTTGTTCCAATTTTTTTGTTCTGGCAAAACATGCAAAGTGGCAAATTATACAAAAAATATTTTGAATATTGAAAACAAGAAAAAATTGCCACATGTAGACTTTTTTAGGCCTTTATTTAGCATGCTAAATCCTTTTCCATTAACTGTTATAGTAATTGGCATGTTGAATCCTACTAAAAGAATCCATTCTGAAATAGTGCACCTGCATTTTAACCATTACTGTCATGACTGACATGATAGCTGAACCATCTTTTAAATAATAACGTTCCTCTGCAGTTCGCTGTCGCTCTGTGACACGTTAGCTGAATGTGGAAAAATATTTATTCATTTGTAACGGGAAAATAAATGAGGTGCTGGGGTAAATCAAGGGGAACGTGCGTCATTAATCACAGAACATTGTTTCCTTCATTTCAGATCTGTAATCATCACACGTCTAAACAACAATTATTCTCAACATCTCCTCAGCAATTCTCAAGACGAGTACTGTGTGTGTTGAAATGTTTTTCCCAAGCAGACATGTTCACTTTCAGACTTTACTGTAATTAGCACTGCTGTAATGACTGTCACCTAAATGCTCGAAGACAAAGAGTTGGGTGAGCAATGGAGAGGAAGTGAAGGGGGGTGGTATTAGAAAGAAAATGTGCTGTCCTACATCTACATTCACTTCTGTGTAATGAATACCAGTGGGATTAGGCTCATTTCAAATTAAAAAAGAAAATGAAAATGATGGTCAAAGAGTTTCACAAGAACAGAATAAAGCAGGTAAATCTGACTTGCCCACTGTCTGCTCTTGTAGTTTTTGTTTCCCTGTTAAGTTTTATATACTGTATTTTTGTTTTTGTTTGAAAAGTTGAAACCGAGCACAGTGGCCTCACAGCAAGAAGGTCAGGGTTCGATTCCCCAAGTTGGGGCGAGTCTTAAAACATTGGCCTTTCCGTGTGGAGCTTGCATGTTCTGCCTGTGTATTGTGACTTTTCTCCAGAATCTCCGTTTTTTTCCCACCCTCTAAAAACATGTAGGTTAGGTTGATTGAATGCTAAGAAATTGCGCAGAAATCTGCAGAAAGTGAGCTTAGATTTTTGGTCAATTTTACATAAAATTAATCATTTCAGACAAAATTGACATTTAAAACAGATCAACAAACATTCAGATGATTTCTGAAAGTGAATTGTGAGAAAAATATCATTTTTATCATAGGCAAGGTGGTCGTACATGTGTGTAGTTTTGGAGAAAAAGGCAAGCTAACACATCTGAGTCTGTAGGTGTCCATGGAATTAGCTTCCATTGTGGATGTTTGTTTTTCAGTAGAATGTGTCTAGCTCACTGCATCAATGTGAATGGCCATCTGGGAGCTTGCAACTGTGTGACAAAAAGCATCTCACATGATGTTAACAGAAACTACAAATTAAACTACCAATTACTAATCATACTCAACTGTCTTACATTGTCCTTATTCAGTTTTCTTGCCATAAATTTAATATTTTCTTCGTCGATGTATAGTCAAATTCAGAACTGTAGTTTTTGTTGTGTAATTCTTAATGTCTGCAATATACCGTGAGTTTTATTGCAGAAACAAAACCCCAATTTGTTTGTTCTTTTTCCTAAGTTTAAATTCTCTAGGTCTACTTTTTGTGTGGTGTAATAATGCATCAGTTTTTAATCAGTTCATGAGTAACAAATATATCTAAAATCAAAGGCTTCACATTACATTTATTTCACAAATCTATTAGCGCATTAGTAGAATGATAATTTATTTGTTTGATTTGGCTGTTCCTTCGATATCCCTAACTGAGAATTTTTCTGTTCATGAGAAATTGATAGGAATAAAACCTGTAAATAATAATGATAAAATTGCTGTAGAAAATTCTAAAGTCAAGAGATATGAATTGCTATGGGGGAATGAAAAATTTGGCAAAGCAAGTGTCAAAATACAGACTTTGCTTTTTACAACATTCATCAAAAAAGGTCCTCATTTAACATCTTTAAAAGTGTGCTTTTGGTTATGGTATTATTAACTCAAACTTTTACAGAAGTTTTTGTATTATTTTGATTAAAGCAAATATTTTAGATTTGTATACAAGCTTTTTATTTATTAGAGACGTATTCCAAATGCAAGAGAGCTAAAATTTTGAAATAAATAAATAAAATAAAAGAGAGCACAAATTTCCCCTGTGTGGGATCAATAAAGTATATTCTGATTCTGATTCTGATTCTAAAGTTATGTGGATAAAGTTAATTTATCAACTTTCTTTAACTTTTTCACCATAGTCACATTATTTTTGCTGCTTTTGAAAAATTGTCAAAAAACCAAATGTTTCAAGACTGATACACTTTATGATATTTATTAAAAGTTTGTCCATTTCTCTAAAAAATATAAGAGGCAAAAAAAAACAAACAACATATCATAACCAAGATTTTATTGTACATCCAAGATTTTTCTTTGAAGTTTTGAATAAATTATAATCTGTTTGTACATTTATTTAATTTTTTGTAATTTATTTACTGTTGCAAAGCAATGACATGAGGTTACTTTAAAATTCTAGACTTATTAGACTAAATTTAAATGTGCCCTTATAAATGAACTTGACTTGGTTGGAGGAGGATTTCTTGCCACTTTTTTTTATTTTACTGAAGCTTTTTCTGTTTCAACATGTTCCATGAGGTTGGAAAATTGTAATTGGCTTTTTATACTATTTGTGGAAAAGTGAATCTGAAAGCTGCGGGATGGTCACACTGAATGTAACCAATAGGAATTAATAAATATTTACTTGGGAAACTTGATGGATAGATGTTCAAACCTCTTTCTAAGTAGAGCATTGATGCTAAGAATACTTGTATCATATCAGGAGTACCGTATAGTACATAAGATGCTACCATAAAGAAACCAGACCCATCGTCATTAGTTATGCTTGTTGCTACTGAAGCCACGATGCGTTCGCGGGGAATTTATAAACCACTCAGGAGAGTCTGCGTTGGGACTAACCTTTGGAGAGATACGAGTGTGGCCTACTTTATGCCCCAGTTTGCAGGACATCCCTTTTTTCTCTTTTGCTTGCTGTTTACAAAAAATCTTGAGGAGTACTTTTCTTAAAAATATTCTACTTTTTTTGGCTGTTAAGAATACAAAAAATGACATTTGATTGCTGCAATTTTCACAAGCCTCACTCTGCTTCTTGAGAGATGTCTTGCCTGTCAAAAATCCAGCGAAGTATTAATGCACACTGCTTTTAGCATGAGCTTCCTTCCTTTTTGTTTGCATTTGATTTTTTAAAAGTAATGAACTGTGAGGGATTTTTAGATAGTGGGAAATATAAAAAGTAGGTGGCAGAGAAATCTTTTGCCGCGTCTTTGCTCAGCATACTAATGTGTCAGCCAACAGACGCAGTCACATTTTTGTTTTTCTCTTCCAGTAGATAGATGTGCCCAGAGAGTTTTTGTGTCATTGGGCTGTTCATTAATTATTTATCAGTTTAAAAGCATTAGCTGGCATTTTAAATGGGTCCTTTTAGAAACTAGGTGCCACTGCTACTGTACTATAGAGCCTGAGATAATATTGTGATAAAGGAAACAAGAGCACTGGTGATACTTGCGCAAGTAAAAAAAAAAGAGCAAGAATTTTGCTCAATGTCACACATAAACCCCCTACAAAACAATTTTATATTTCAAAATTTTAAATATACACAATACTTACATGTTAGCATCATGCCAAAATTTACAGTGACAAAACTTGGAACTAGTTTTGGCATCTAACTATCGAGTGATTTCATCCAAACATGAACTGATTCGACCGTAAACTCCATCATGTGCATCTGAGGCGGTCAGTAGAGAGATGTCAGCATTTGGTGCAAATGAAGTGTGTGGAAAAGTCAGGTGAGGCCTGCTCAGTACACTGGTTAATTCAGGCCATGTGGGACTCTGCGTCATAAAACTTCTAGTCCTTTTCTATCCTGCTACCCGCAGAACACAAATAGTACTGGACTTTATTCTAGTAAGTCTTGTGCACAGCTTTTACAATAACAGTGCATTCTTGATACAGCAAATGACAATTCTCCCCTTTATCAATACATTTCTAGTTGTTCTGTTAAGTTGATTTGACACCAAAACACAAAATCCCACCAGTTCTTTATGTAGTGAGTCTACTTATTGTTTTTTAACAATTTCCAGAAGATACTTCAACAAAGAAATAAAAGACTGGATAAGTCGAATTCAACAGCATTAGAGATCATTTGAAACCCACCTTGATTTAATGTATTCAGACAGTCTAGGAAAGAATAATCCTTTCAAGATGGGGTATAGCGTTTTTCCAGGGATATAATCCCTATCTCATATCATTCAGTATAAAAATAAACACGGCACATTCACTTAGCTCAGAAATATGTACATATTTGCTGGCAAAATTAGTCCGGCCTCCTGGGTGCATGCACAACACAGCTTAAACCTTGTTTGAGGCCGTAAATACAGTGTTTGCAACATTACTTATTGAAAACCCCCAACACATACAATCCTATGGCTGACACAGAAGCTGAGCACATATGCTGCAAAATCCCTTCCTGCTAACATTAGAATGTGGGCATGGCAGAGAACAAAATCCATGGCAAAGAACAACTAGGCATCTGAATAATATCTGGATAGTTGTCATTTGATATTTGTATGTTTTTGACCATGTAAAAACAAGTTTCAAACCTCCAAAAAGTTGATTGCTGGTGTTCTTTACTCTGCTGAAGTTTTCTGCTGGAAACACAATGTGATTATGTACAAAATGTTAATAGTTTTAATATAGCATCAAACCCATCATTAGCACACCTCACTGCCTACAGCAACAATTTGTGTCCATAACAACAGTCAGGATGTAAAAGCCACTTTTCTTAAGCTAAGTTGTTGCTAGTGTATTATTAGTTAGAAAAAAAAACAAATCAACATTTAAAAGCTAACGTTTGACAATCAAATGAGTCAGATATAAATTAGCATTGAATAAAAGTACATACCATCATATATACTGGTAGTATTTGTCATCATCAGGATTGCTAAGAAAAAAAAAACTCAAACTTTTGTATTTGTGGGTATTTTCACCGGTATGTTAAAGACGTATAACCCAGAACTGTCATGAGACGCCCGTGGTCATCATTAATCCCTCAGATAGAAGAATGTCACTTTGGAGAATCAAGCTGTCTGTCTAGGTTCCAAAAATAGGAATCTTTCCCAAAATGACATTATGATGTGAGACATGCGGATGGTTAATCGTTTGGCTCCTGCACACACACGGTAAACCACGAAGAAGTAGAATCCAAAGTATTAAAGCTAAATTAAATAAATATTATAAAGAAAGTTTCTTATCCACCAAATTAACTGGTTAGATGTTTGTATTTAGATTAATTTCTGAGGCGACTTAAATGGTGAAAAAGATTGTTTTTCTTTAGATTGGCCTGAGTTCAAAGTGGGATTAAGTATTATGGTAATTCAGTGAATTAAATATGTCAAACGTTTTGTAGGAACTTTTGTGTAATCCCATTAATTATCTGTCAAGCTAAATTAAATTGCTTTGTGAGGTGTTTTAATTTATTTTTTACAAAAGAAACACATAGTTAAACCGTTTCTTATCTTTACCACATTTAATGCTTTGATTTCCCTCTTTTGAACTGTAAATTGTACCCTTATTACTAAAGTCTATCACAGCAACTTCCATCTGCAAATGAGCTGATTTAATGGTTATTCATTTATAGTTAAGCTCACTCATCCTTTGATAAATCTATAAATCATAATATTTTTTGCTGAAAAAAAGTGATCTATGATCATTTTCAAAAGTTGTTATTTTCTCCTGGTCATCTTTTCTGTGCACGTTCAGTCATCATGTTATTTTATTAGGAACTTGGGAATGTGGCCTGTTTTCAAATGTTATTAATGGTTCATTGGGTGGATTATTTTTAAAGTTTTTTAAAAAAATAAAAAAAATTTAATTTCTTTGTCTACAGGCTCTATAGAGGTCAATTAATCATAAACGGGCCCAGTAATGATGAACATTTTCACTACATTTTTCAAAATTCTCTTTACTTAAACTGATAATCTGGACAGCTAGAGTTGCTTTAAAGTCATAGTCTTAATTGTACCTGAAGTTTTTGATGGCTTTCTAAACCAATCAGGATTAACTATGGATTGGCTTTTCCACCGCATCAATCTTAGCCAATACACTTTTTAAATGCAGTCTACAAAGTTTTTCATTGGTGAGAATCCTCTTACTGAACAGGCTGCTGTATCCATGCTGACTGGACCCAGAGAGGCCGGTTTGATTCGCAGTGGGCCCATGCCCAAGTGTACCTGGAGCAGACACCTAACCACCATTTACTCCCACCACTGGAAGCCTGCTGCGGTACAATGCTGCAAATGTAATTTAACCATGAGGGATGAATATAATATGAAAAAAAAAAGAAGGATTTGCTTCTTTGCATGTCCAATCGTGATGCTTACTGCTCTAGCAGATGTCTGACGATCTCAGTGCACTTGTCACACTGAGACAGTGCACTTTAGAATGCATTATCTTGATGCAGACATTGGATGAGTTTCAGAAGGAGAGGTCGTTTTGTGTTTTCTTTAGATCATTTTTGTGGTATGTTTCCAGTAAAGTCATTTGAGATGTCAACTTTTTATTAAATTTGGTCATATTTTGTTTGCTAAACTTTTGAAATCAACAATCATCTCCTCCTTTTAAAACTTGATTTGTAATTGTGATTATTTTTGTAATCTCTCAAAGTTTGTTTATTTAGGTGTAAGTAGCTTCTTATTCATTACCAATGAACATCAAAACAGTATTCAGTGTAATAACCAAGATGTGAAAAGTAGTCACCTCTTCTTAGCAGATATTTCTGTATTTACCAGATTTACATTGTGGAAAACCTAGTTGGACTTTGAAGAATCAATCCCTTATAAAACATAGAAACCCTGAAGTGCATTTTAATGCCATGTTCTTCTCAATAAGTACCAATGAGTTCTGAAATATTAGAAATAATTCTCTTTGTATTAAAGCTCCCACGCTTCTAAAACAATACGACAGAGTCTAGACGTAAAATGATGATCTATTTTTTTTTCCTTCTTTTTTTTATAGATGATGGGAAACTATCCTTTGATGAATTTAACACTTACTTTGCTGATGGAATTCTGACCACTGAGGAGCTACAGGAGCTTTTCTACTCTATAGATGGCCGCCAGAATAAGTGAGTTTAATGTAATCCACATTTTTTTCCACAAACAACATTTTCAATCAATAAAATAAATAAATAAAATACACATTTTAGTTTCAGAGTTCAATGACCTCCTCAATGTTCTCTATCAGGTCACCACTTTAATAGATGAGCTTTTTTTTTAAAAAAAAAAAACCTCAAGTTTAAATGAGCTTTGCAACTACGTACATGCAGCATCTTACCGTCTGTGAGCCTGGCATAGGAGCCACTTCAAAAGCCTTTTCTCAAGAAATCGCAATCAGAAAAATCAATCTGAGTACCTGCAGAAATCAGTGAACATTTAATGTCCAGCAACTATAGAGAGAAAAAAAACCTCTTAAGTCGGCAATAGTGGTGTGATTCCGTGTGGTAGATTTTTAGCTTTTGTCTTAGCTAAAGCTTGGATAACATAACATACTGCCTAATGAGACTTTCAGAGATATTTACATAGTTTTTTAACTAAATAATGAATGTCGTGTGGACGCTTCAACAAGACAATGATCGGAAACATAGAAGTAAATCAACTTCAACCTGGCTTCAGAAGAACAATAATACACTTTCTGGAGTGGCCAAGTCGAAATCCTGACATGAACCCCCTACTGAAATACTAGAAACTCTTAAAAGATTTAGATTTTTTTCGTGCCACTGTAACTGTCAATAATTTAAATAAATTAACAAATTAATTAATTTTTTTCAGAGACTAGAATACCGTCTGTGTAAAATTATGAAGCCGAACAGAAAAAGCCGACCTGACACAAACATTTCTCGCCAGTAAGGTATAAGTAGAAGTACATGTTTTAAAACTCGCTCAAGTAAAGTACACATACATGATTTTTTTTTCCTTATCTGAGTATTTTAATATAGTAAATATAGAGTACTTCACGGGTTTGTGCATTGCTCCTTCGAACTGTCATGTTTTTAAACTGTGATATATTTGCATAATTAATTTTTCCATCTGTGTTCCGCCCTGCAGCAATCTGGACACAGACAAGCTATCAGGTTGGTGGAAGAATATTTTCTTTGATTTAAAATGTTGTGAAACATGTATTTCTTTCAAAACACTGTCTCAAAAACGGCAGATTTGGCAGAGTTGCCATCTGCTTCCATATTTACAGGTTTATCCCATGGGGAATTTTGCAGATGCTACTGATGCCCTGATGTTTACTGATGTTAAGTTTTTGTCACCCAAGAAGACAAATATCCATTTCACTTTTTATGTTTTTTAAGTCATTTTATTATCTTGATCTGTAAAGTCCGAAGACACATTGAACACAACTACCCATCTACATTGTATTTAATCTGTGGTTTGAATTTTTCTTTGATTTATTGACCTTCTTTCTGGTTTCTAGAGTGATCTAAGTGTCAGTTGGCCTCAATAAAGCTGAAAAATGGCTCAGAAACTAGTAAATACAAGTTCCGCCCAAAATAAAACAAATGCATAATTGATTCATTGGGAATGGCATCTTCTGCGTTCCACTTCAGGAAATGTTGGCTTTTTCCACCACAGAAAAAGGGCCAGCTCCTTTTAACTTGATTTGACTTCACTGAGCATTTCAATGCTGGTTTGATAGCTCTTCAAAGTAATGGTGTTACATTTAGTAGGCTCTATAAAAAGTAAAAAAGAATCCACTGACCTCATTGTTGACCTGCTGTTCCTTTTTCATTCATGTAAAAAAAGTTTTAAATTACGAGTTAGAACTAATTACGTAAGTGTAGTTGGTAATTTTTTGAAGGATCGTACAGTTCTTCTCTCTAAAGCACTACTCTCTTCAGTAATCGTTTTGACTCGACATAATTAAAATGAGTAAAATTAGGAGGCTTTTTAAGTCAGTGTTGACTCTTGTGGTTTAAAGCAAGTGATCAGCATCTTCACAGTCATAAAAAAGATGACGTCATACCCCTCTTAGAAAAGTCACATTTATGAGTCTGTCAATGAAAGAAAAAAAGAAGTTTAAAAAACGATATGGACGTTGATGGAATGTTAGATGCATGCAATGTTAGATGATAAGCAAATAGAATTCATAATTAAAATCAACTTAATTGAAAGGTGATTTTTTTTTTATGTGGGACATTTCTTACTTTCAATTTCATCATCACAAATTAGTTAATCTCAAATTAATCTCAAATTAGTTCTTGTCATTATCTTTGACTTCTAATTTGTTGAGAACAGAATAATTGAGCTTTATTATGAAATTGTTCTGAGACCAAAGCTATTTTTCTTTTGCCCGTCTTATTTTCCAACAGATTACTTTTCTCAGCACCTTGGCGAGTACCTCAATGTTCTTTCAGCTCTGGAAACCTTGAATGTCGCCATTTTGAAAGCGATGGATAAAACCAAACAAGTAAGATTCAAACTGCAAGCACAAAAAAGCTTTTTTTGAAAAGAAAAAAAATGCTAAAAAAGTTTGTTGTCCGTGTTTTATTTGTCATGTACTAGGGAGATGTCCAACGATTGGACCAGCAAATGGCCCAGTTTGGTTTAATGACTAAATAACGGAATCAATCTCAATTCCATATTCACAATTTTCTATTTGAATTCTTAATTGTTAAGAACAAAACAATTCAAACATACTTGACATCTGACATAAATGATAATATTTTTCTTTGTCTAAACTTCTGGGGCTGGTTTATTATTTTAGAGTGGTTATAAAATGTAAAAATAAAAGTGAGCCAACGCTGCATATTATTAACTGCAGTAGAAATAAATTGTGTGCACATCTAAGTGTCATAAAGATATTTTGGCGAAGTCATCAGTTTAAAACAATCATCAATCAGGGTTTTTTCATTATTAAAATGTTTTTATAACAGTAAGCGTTCTTCTGTTTTAAGTTTGTAGACCCTACCAAAGCCATGCACATCTGGAATTCAACTCCTAACACTTATAAATTCAAAGGCAATAAAGGAACTGCAACTCTGAATTACAAAAGGCATCAAAAAGATGTATTCTTAATTAACTTCCTATATAAAAAATTTGGTTAGCCAGCATATTTTTTAGATTGATTGCAAAATAGGCCAGCAGCCTTTTTGACAACTCCAAAGAATTTTCATTCAGATTGCTGATGTAAAGTTATCAATCAGTCAGTGTGGCAGTTTCTGCAGGGAATAAAATTTCATTCTCATTTTTTTCTTTTTTTTGCACTTGTACTTCATTGTTGTAGCTGAGAAAACGGTCCGGAAAGTCAGTTCTTTGCTATCACCAAAAATTTTTACCTATGCATGTTCAGTTATGCATTGAAAATCTTTAAACGTCACTGTGTTATATTGTGGAGAAAAGAAGAGGTCAAAATTACCTGATGCATCAAACAACGTAAATCTCTTTGGACTCAATCTTTCTTTTAATCAATTATTTCATATAAGGTCAAAATTCTGCTATTAGTTTAATTGTTCCTTTGAGTTAGGCAACAATGCCACTGTTAAGTGGGATCTAACTGTGTCATTTGTCACCAATTTGACTTTTATTTGCACAAAATAATTATTTTGTTTATTCAATTAGGGCTAAAATGATATTCTCAAATTATATAAGAGCCTTTTTGAAGGAATAACTGCTTTTTGTACGGTTTTTAAAATAGTAGAAAACTTGCTTGATTAATCAGAGAAGCAGAGGAAAAAGTTTTAGAAAAACCATGCGTACAGTTTTAATTAGCTATCTCTACACCTGTCGTCTGGCTCTTTCTAAAATCTCTTGAAGTGGAAAATTCTCAGAGGATTGTGGAACCAGTAGTTACCAGCTTCAGTCTGCAGTCTCATTATCCCATGATACGTATTTGGAGAGGCTGCAAGTCAAGGTATAAGCAAAAGATTCCAAACTGTGACTTCAGTATCACATCGCCTGCATATGATACTTTTGAATGTATGTATTGATTCCGTTATGTTTTCTGTTCATTTTCAAAAGCCTTCAAAATAATATACATAACACAGAATAATATGCGTAATTAGAATTAATTAGCAAGAGCTTTCACACGCTGGACAAGAAAATTCTGTTGCATCTGAGGAATTATCAAGTTATGTTTTCTGGGTTTGCCTGCCTCTAAATGTTTTTATCATCTCTTGCAGGAGTATCAAGATGCGAGTGTGTTGGGCCAGTTTGTCACTAGGTTCATGTTGAGAGAGACCTCCAGTCAGTTACTTTCTCTACAGAGATCCCTCCAGTGTGCCATGGAGGCTGTGGAAGAACAAAGCAACCCTACTCCGTGAGTTCTGTCACAGGGCATTTGATATTTGTTTGGATTCAATTATATTCTATAAGGCATTTTCAAAGAGCAGAGAAGAAAAGTTTTTAGAACACTATAAAGGATGCCTCACAATCAAAATCAACCTTTTCAGCGCTTTGTACCTTCTAATAGTGATGTGCGGGCCTCGTACATATCACCAATTTTTTTTTTTAAGAGTCAGCAGTTTTTGAAAAAAATGTAGTAATATGTCTGCGATCCCTCCCTCGTGACAACAAATGTGTGCTTGTAACAGTGATTCAATTCAATTTTATTTGTATAGCCCAAAATCACAGAATTTCTGTCTCAATGGGCTTCACATTGCAGATTCAGAAGGAAAAAACAAGAAAAAAGAAGAATGTATGAACACAAATACACACCAAGAAAACTACGGTAACTAACAAATGTTAACTAAACAATATCAGCACATTCCTGCCCTTAGACTCTCTTCATGATGAGGAAAAACTCCTGACAACCCATCAATGGGGGAAAAATAAAAAACCTCATGGGGATCCACATGAAAGAAAGATCCCTCCCCGGGAGGGAGTAAAGTAAAATAACCGTGAAGCTTTTCAGAAGTAGGGAAAAAAATCTCATGGAGATTTACATGAAGGTGGGATCTCCCATCAAGATGGATATGAAACGTATTCAGAACTATTAATTAAATATTAACAAATACAACTCTGCAGCCATATGTCGAAATAAATCAGTAGATATGTTTCACAACGATAGAAAAGGGGTAGATCGAGTACAGAGGCCTCCGCAGTCCGGCGACGCCCAAAACAGAAAAATGATGATCAATCTGTAACACAACTCACGCTAATGAAGGGGAACAAGAGAAGGAGGCGGCAAAAGGCGGACATCATGTGAATTGCACTGTACCAACTCGTGGTGTAGAATACTTGATGAAAAGACGTTAGAGAATAGTGAATGAGATGGGACGGGGCAACAAGATAGAAATTCTCAAAACTCACCGCTTATAGTTTAATCCAAGGATGTCAAACTCAGGTCCTGGAGGGCCACAGTTTTTCCTGCCCACAACTTATAGTTGTATAGAAAATCTTGCTGGAATCAAATTTGTTATTGTCTCTAAATCCAAGTTGTGGTTTTAAAATACTTTTTAAAAAAGAAAACTTCTGCTCTTATTTTAAACTAGGAATACTCTTTCCACGGCTAGACAGGTTGCTTATACACTTTGCCGTAGACATGGTTGTGCTGTTTGCCTCCAGCTACAGTTAAGCTCTCTTCTCTTTGCCTCTGGCTGTCACGTAGGTATTATTGGAAATAGAAGAGCGATTATAGCGGAGATAAAATATTTAGAAGAGACTCTGGAAGGCAATGAGAATATTAATAATGACACATTGGGTACATGATTTATAGAGGAAATAATATCTCAAATGAATTCAGGAAGTAGGTGAACACCAGGCGGCAAACATCTTTTTGTTAAAGGCTGCAAAAGTTAAAGCTTTCAATTAACTCTCTATTCTAGATTGACAACATTTGGCTTTATAGAAGCATTAGATACAAATGAAACTGGTGACTTCTATTTCCGCTTTGCTTCACTGAGGATTTCTGACTGTTGCAGTGGCCTTTGGATTCCAGGCTGTTCCCAGCAGGAAAACCTCCCAGCAATAAACCCCCTCCGCGCTGTCAGCAGGTCGCTGACACACACATAGAATTACACAATAGTATGTGCACAAAAAAGACACAACAAGGAATGAAAGATTGGCACGTGCTGGCGAAGAGACAGAAGAACTTAAAGTTTTAATTAAACTATTAACATTGGTGTGTCATTGGTTATTGGTGTTTCACTCAAATTGAAATTGATATTTCAAACTTTCCCAGCTATCTAGCATAAGATGTGTATGTGTGATTAGTAGAGTGTGTTGATCCTCTGTAAATCTCTACCCGTGCGGTGATAAGCACCAGAGCCTGTCTTACCCTTCACTAAATGTTTTCACCTCACATTCTCTATCTTTTGCCTTGAACATCGACCGATCATTCTTTTCTTCTTGCGTTTCATTTCGATTACCAATATTTTCCTCCACTTAGTTCTGCCCTTTTGTATTTTCTTCCCTTGTTACAGACTCTGCCATCTCTTTGGGTTTGTTTGTTTCTTCTTTCCACACTCCTCTGACAGTTGCTGTCTCTCTCTCTGATGTTTGTCTCTCTGGGTCCACATTGCTGTCATGGCAGAGAGGAGGAAAAGGCTCTGGAGCTGACAGCAGTGCAAAGAAATGGCAGGCGGTGTGGTCGCAGGGTTCATAACAACCTCACTGTGTCCTCATCAGATTCCATTTCTGGTACCCAGACCACAGGTTAGCAGGATGCTTATTTATTAATGACTCATGCCAGTTTTTATTTATTTATTTATTTTTATTTTTAGCCCCTTTAGTTTAACAATTGTGCAACTAAAGCTATTTTTTTAGAGATATTTAAGATAGTTGTCACTTTATTAGTCATTTGTTTGACAAAAACTTTCCAAACAATGCATCTAAATATCATATTGTTTGAATTATGACAAAAAAAAAATCTATGTCAGAAATTTGTCAAAATGTTTTGGCAATTTGGAAACTTTTTTTTAATTGTCATTTCTCTCTTGAAATTTCATTCTCACACAGATGATGATACTTTAACTGACAAAATATGATGCAAACGCTCTGTTTACGTGTTGTAATTCAGCAAAGATTCAATTATTAATCTAAAGAGAATTGTTTCTGTTTCATCAACCCCAAAATAAAAACAACTGACTAGAAATAAACTTATTTGATGCATTTTTAAAAGTGATTTTGTTTGAAGACAGAAACAACCGTTGCTCGTATCTTACATTATGCATGTGAGTAAATCATGATAGTTGAAAGGATTCCTGATTGTTCTATACTCAAACATGAAGTCTCAATATATAGTTCACATGAATTTTAACAATTTCAGGTCATTATTAGAATCAGTGAACGGTGCAATTCTTTCATTCTGTGTTTGTCATTTCATTTGATCATTCATTGTCTTCAGGGGTAAACGGTGAAGAAGGAGAAAATTGGGGCTCTCAAATCAACAGGCTGCAGCAGCTCCTGGACAAGCTGGAGTGTCAGGTATGGATCTCTTTGTTCAACTTTTTCGCCCACTGATTTTTGTTGTTTGATGATAGCAGTTGAATAATAAACAAGTTTAATCCCATCAAACAATGCATTCTGTAAAAATGAAATGTTTCAATATGTAAACCGACAAGTCCAAGTTAGTTATGGGCTGTTATGAGTTTAAGGACTGATCATGTTTAAAAGAAGAAAATCTTAGAATTTTATAACTTGGATACCGGAATTGAAGCAGTTTAAAAAGGTAATTGCAAATATGCAATGCTTAATAATTTAGTTTTGTTTCCTCTCCGGAACCGCTTATTCCGAATGGGCCGCAATGGGCGCCAGAGCATATCTGATTGCAGGCGAGAGGCAGGGTACACCCTAAACAGGTCTCAAACTCATTCCTAGGGGCAATTTCGGAGCGGACAATTATCCATACATGCACGTTTTTGGAGGGTGAGAAGAAACTGGAGTACCTGGAGAAAACCCAGGCAGCTATTTAACTGCTGAATATCAGTACTGTGTGCTGAGTGATTATGGAAAGAGGGGAGTGTGCAGACATCCAAAAACTCTTTAGTTTCATTTTCCAATCTGCTTCATCCATTACCGGGTTGGGGACCTCACGCAGGCTAATTCAACAGGAATTCTCTTCAGAAATAAACATTAAATTCAATCTAGTTTTTACATTAATGGGCACTGAGAGTTTTAAATGAAGCAGGAAAGATAAGATCAAGCAAATAAATTAATTGAAAATATGTATGTAATTTTTAGTAATACAGAAAGATTTAATTTGAAAACAACACACATACTGTAACACTAATACAGCACTAATAAAAAATAAATGCAAGCCAGGATATTGTGAGGACACAGATTTGACAGAAAGGTCCGTTGGGCTGTTGCATGTTTGCCCGTGGTGGGAAGAATAATTTAGGATTTATTTCAACATTGTCTATGATCTCTTTTTGCAACTTTCTGCATATGTATTTTATCTGCAGTTGGTCCTTGTCTGTCATCTCGGCTGGGTATTATTATGGCTTTATTTTCTATTAATATGTAGTGTCAGGCAACAAGTTTTCTTTGTAAATTTATGAGATCAGAGCCCTCACCCATGGATAAAATCTATTCATGCGTCCTTTATGAATACAAAAATATGAATCTATTAACTTTGTATGTAGTAGAATTCATCTAAAACTATAAGGTGGAAAAAAAGAGGATTAATTTTATTCTGCATTATACAACGGGTATGCAAACTAGAAAAGAAACACAATTATTTATTTCTAAAACATAAATTTTAAGGAGCAAATTGAATTTTAAAAGAAAGCACATAAAGTAAAGCAGTTGCCATGACATCATTCTTAGGGCTTCACACTACTTTTTTTTTATTTTATTGAAACATAAAAGCCTTTTACTTGAGTGTTCACTGTGCATTTATGCATTTACACATAATTAATTGTTGATAAAGTTTTTTATTTAACGGTTTTACTGGTTGATATAAAATAAAATACTCAGTCCTTTTCCGAGCTCCTACTTTGTGACCCACTCTCACTAGATATTCTGAAGTCTTTTTCACCCCCTCCAGCTTGTTCTTTCTATGTGTGCTTTTCTTTATTAACTTTTGATACTCCCACCTTTTGATGCTCATTTTTTTCATCCTTTCAGTTCCACTCAAAGCATTTTTTTTCCCCTTTCGCTCCCCATCCGCTGTTTTGCTGACCCGGAGGAACTCGGAGTGCAATATCAAAGCAATTCATAACTTGCGGGATGTTCTCAGTCCAATATCCATTCCTATCTCTGCTGACATCATCACACACACGTTCAGTTCATCTTAGTCGTGTTTATTGATCTCACAATGATATTTCATACAAATTTTAAAATAAAATTGTTTTTTTTTTTTTAAAAAAAAGTGTATAATGTCTGAGATCATTTGAGTTTGGTCTAGATAGTGGAACACTTTCACTGATTATCTTGAGAATTTTGTTTCAAAACACATCTCTTGTAAATATGGGAGCTAAATGAAATGCTTTGACATCATTTGCATACTGAAAATGTTCTTTTATTTATAGTAGCTTTCATTTTTCAGCTCTAGTGCAAAAGACCTTTTCAGACAAATGGTCGCAACATTTATTTTTTTCTCAAGAAAGTGGAATTTGCTGAGGAGACAAGCAAAGAGAAATCAACCACACATTAAGTTGAAGCAACAGAAGAAAGAAAATAAAGACTGATATTGTTGAAACATTTGTGTGGGTCTAAAAGTCAAATCAGAAATGGGGTTTCTGAAGCAGTGATCTTTTTGTCTTGGTGTATAAGAACAAAATTTGTAATCAAGCAGCTCTCCGAATTCAATCGTTGACTGAGGTTTGTCTCATTTTCATTCACTTTTTTATTGTTCAGGGTCCCAAGTTGGAACCACTGAAGGAGGACACACTTGCGGGCACTTACAAATCTGTGAGTCAGAATTGATTTAGCTAGATTCACCACGTCACTAGATTGTCACTTTTTCAATATTATTAGCATCATTCTGGATGATCAAGTTTTCAATTTTACCATCTTGAGTCTAGAAATTTTTTAATTAAATTTAATTTTTACTCACTCTATTCATCCCTCACCGGAAAAATTTGTGTCCTGTACTCCTACACCGCAGCAGGCTGCCACGACGGCGCCAATGGTGGGAGAAACGGGGGGTTAGGTGTCTTTGCCAAGCAACCTTGACATCCATTCAGTGGGATGCAAACCCGCAAACTTCCGTTTGCCTTCCGGTTGACTTCTGGTCCGCGGGCAAATGCTTTAACCACTGAGCCACCATCTCCCCCAATGACTATTTAACAACTGAAGTTTTGTATTTAAAAAAATGTTGACTATTTTTCTTGTCATATAAAATTGCTATGAACCTTTTTGACTCCAAGTTGTATCCATATAGAAATTAATTTCCTTTTTTGTTTTATACCTCCCTATAGAACTTGGATCGGGAAGTTGGTAAACTTTACATAAGGGTTATAAAAAATTTTACCACCTCTCCAGTACATAAAAAGTGTATTGTAATTTGTTTTGAAAAACGATTGGTTGCTATTGATCCTGGATATAGACTCTTATGAAACACAACAGGTTCCAAATCAAGTGTTCCCCTCCACGACATTCATACAAATTACAATGACAGGGAAATATTGTCCTTGTGTCTAATCTCTGCACACAGTCACATTTGTTTTTTCTTATATCAAGTTTTGAAAAAGCACATAGTTTCCATAATTTACTCCAAAAAAAAAAAAAAAAAATCCAAATCTTCATCATTAAATTACATAGATGCAATTTTAAGCAGGAACGCCATAGGAAAAAAAAACCCAACAAAAAACACAGTTTGTTACCTTCTTACCTAAAAGTCATAAATCATTCTTCTCAAATGTTTGACTTTGATGTGCACGTACATGTAAAATTCTGTTTTAAGCTCACCTTACTTCTGTGTGTTTGCTGTCTTGGTGCCAACAGAACATCCTCCTGGTTCAGAGACAGATGTCTGTGATTGATGGGGATCTGGATAACTTCCGTAAAGTTTTGAAGAGCTACATTGAGGCCACCGCTGCCCAGTCTGATAATCTGCAGTAAGTAATATATCTCCTGTCGGACTTTGCTGTCATGACAGATTTGGATTTATTTTAATAAACAATGCTGAATCAGGAATGAAATAGTAGTCACCTGTTCTAAAAAAAAAAAAAGCAAGCTTCTGTGGGTTTCTCTTGGAAAGAAAATCTTAAATCACTTTTAACATTGTGGAGTTTTTGTAATAATTTTGCTGTGACTTTCTAACTTTCAGAAACTTGATTTTACTGCTAAGTCAGTGCTTTTGACTCCCCCGCACGTCACTCTACCATTTCTCTAAAGACAGACTTTTAATGTAACTTCCTTTCCTGTCTTTTTTTTTCCTTCTTCTTCTTCTTCCCCTCTCTTTTTTCATGGGCCACACTGTCAGTGTGTCTGTTCAGAAGCTGCCGGGAAAGTCGTGTTACATAATGTATGAGTTTTGGCAAGACCGCATCTCCTGGATGAGGTCAGTAGTCAGTATATGAGTGTGTATATGTGTGTGTTTGTGTGTGTATTTTATATTGGCAGACTGTTTGGCACTTTTAAAACCTTGATGGAAATGTTCTTCACCAGTGAAGATGAGCAGATGGCTCTCGTTGTTCATGCACACAAGCACGAGTTCAAACACACATCATAGATACAGCACATGTACAAACAACACCACACACACACACACACACACACACACATAAGCTCAAGTATAAGCAAAGGTAGGGCTGTATTTCAACATCTCTGTGCTGATGCTTATTGCTTTGATCAATTTTTATGAACATAATGAAGTTCAATGACTTGTGTGTTGTGGCTTGCTCAGCAGTCTCACAGTAAGGAGGTTGCAGGTTTAAGACCAGTCCGGGATACAAAATCTCAGAAGCTAGATGGAGCTACTAAAGTTCACTGCTCTTCTTGGAGGACTGTACTTTTTGTTTGTTATTTTTATATTTTAGACTGTGCTATCAGACACTTAAATTTTGCCACTAGGGCATGAATAAATTATATATTGTAATTTTTTATACTTAGTAGTGCATATTTTGGAATAAATGTAACTTTTTTTCTATGGCTTTGTAATAATTTCTAGATGGTGACCAATTTTCTGTGGTCGTGCAAAGAACACTACAGAGGATGTTCAGTAACTTCTATTATGACTTCTCTATTTTCCATGGGTATTTTCTAAATGGTCTTTTTGTCTCTCTGCTGTCCGCAGCTACCTTCAGTCCAACAGCAGCAAAGATTTCCAGCGCTGTGTCATTGACATGTTAGAAGATGCAGAAATAGTTTCCACCATGTTGCTCCCAGGTTTGAATCTTTGTGAATGCTTACACTACATCTATTCACACTGTCACAGCACCCCATAAAACCTTCAAATTTAGAAAATTGTGAGATCAATGCATAAAAAATCTATTGGAGGAGACTTTTTCCTGTATTATAACAACGTTTTTCACTCATTAATGGTACACATTTCCGACTCATAAGTCCACTTGGCATGGTTTTCCCTGAGGGATTGCATATTAGACACCAAATACACCCTGCTGAGATGGTGGCCAGCTACTAATTTGCTTTTTGCTTCAAAGATCAGTCATCTTTCTGTTGCCTGCAGAGACGTCTGCCACTAAGTTTTTTATTTTGGGCAAATTAAATACTTTTACAGAAATTTTAGCCGGAAACTGAATTTGCAATAAGTAATAAGTATCCACAGCTTGTTAGTTTGCTCATTATCGGTCATCTCTTCAGCAACCATTGGCACTAGTGATTTCTCAATTTGTCTTTTTTATTTAGTATAGTCTGCAATTGGGGTGCACAGTATTTTTTTGTTTACCACTGCAGCTTCACTGCAAGGAGGTTGCTGGGTCAAGTCCTGGTATTGTGATGGCTTTAACCTCTGAACTTTTTTTAATGAGTATGTATGCTCTACCCACAAACACGGGTTCACTTTGTGTACTTCAGCTTTCTCAACATAAAAATGCATGTAAGGCTAATAGATCTTTAAAATGTGTCCCCAGGAGTGTGTACTAGCATGTATCAATGTCAGTATCCATGTGCCATAGCTCGGCGACAAACTGGTGATCTGTCTCAGCTGTATCCCACCTCTTATTTGTTTACTGAGACATCCTCCAGACTGTTGTGATCCAGATTTTTAAAAAGTACATTAGGAAATGGAGGTTTAAACGGCACAGACTGAAATGGTTTGGACATGTGCAGAGGAGAGATAGAGTGCATCGGCAGAAGGATGCTGAGTTTGGAACCACCAGGAAAGAGGAAGACCAAAGAGGAGGTTCATGGATACAGTGAAGGAAGACATGAAGATAGTTGGTGTGACCGAAGAAGATGCAGCAGATAGGGTTCGATGGAAGAAACTGACTTACTGTTGCGTCCTTTGAAGGGAAATGCCAAAAGAAGAAGAAGTTTATATGGCACATGATTGATGCAAAAATTGTTAAAATTAATCACATTTTTGTTTCTGAATACACACTACAAAAAAAACCAAAACACTATAATATTTTGAAAATGCACATGGCACAAATTATTGTCAATCAGAAGTTTATTATTGTGTCATTGGCCATTCTTGCTGCTTTACCTTTTGTGTTATGTGGATTGCATGATCCTTTAACAGTGATCCTTCATTAGTTATTAGTTTTTTTGTTTTTTTGACAGTTAAACTGCCAGTTTCCAATCAAAATAAAACAAACGTATTCCGCACAAGCAGATAAAAAAAATTTAAGACAATCCCGTGGGCTTTTTTTTTCTACAATATTGTGAAACAGAAGAAATTGAAAATAGAAAACCAAACAATTACTCATTGTTTTTTCTCTAGTTTAGTGGGATTGATTCTTTTTAATGAGTAGTTTTTACCTGAAAAGATCCAAAACGCAAAAAATAATCACTTAAATGTTGCTCAATATTATCAACTGACCTAAAGCGAGGCAAATATTTCTAAGCATTCTAAATGCAATCACATTAATGCATTTATTTGTCCATTTGAGGTTGTTTTAAAATGAACCGAATGAGAAACATTATAACAGAGAAAAGCCAGAGAAACAAACAGCAGACACAATCGTACGTGTGAATAAAAGAAAGAGTGGGATATTATATTTGGCAAAGTGGTGGTGAGCTGACGCACATTCACTCGGCTCATTATGATGTCACGAGCACCTCCACATGATGCACAGTGAAGTGATTCACCAATGCTTGAGCCCAAGCTACTATCATGACCCATTCGTGTTGACATTTGATTTAATTTGATGCAGTCAACACTGCTCAACATGCACATTAGATTTTCAATCATTAGTTATAATTTCTGCCTCATTGTGTTTCTGTGCAGATGGTAAAATGGTTGTGTGGGCTATATGGACTGTACTCGTTGCTAAGTTACAGGATTCAGTTTACTTCTACATCTGTGGTTCAAATGCATCTAATGTTTCGGACATAAGCTTGCCAATCAGGTGTTAATGCAATCATTTGGTGTTCTTTCAAGGGCTTTGAAGAAATCAAAAAGGATCGGAAAAAGAAATCTTTGCAGTAAAAAAAACTAAAATTGTGGAGGGCAGAAGCGGGTGGGGGGGGTAATACAAAACAATATAATTGAAAACCTAAAAATATATTTTTAAAAAATAATAATCGAATAAACTATATAGGTACACAGTAACCAGACTTGGTTGTTTTAAAAGTACGCAACTTTTCTTTAAATTTGGTGGTTTTCTTGATTCTTGTTAATTTCTCAATATTTATTTTAGTAGAAATCATTAAAAAATTACAAATGTTTTCAATTATTACTTAAAAAACTATTTTAGATTTATGATAATCAAGCTCAATTAACTTTAACTTATCTTAACTTTTTGTTTGTTTGTGTTATGGGCGCGTAACAGACTGGCGACCTGTTCGGGGTGTACCCTGCCTCTTGCCTTAAATCAGACAGGGTAGGCTCAGATACCCCCAGCAATCCTGTTAGAGATGGACAATTCAGAAGAAAAAACTAAATTAAACTTTTTTATTATTATCAAGCAGTTTTCTTCCTTCTTGTTAATTTCTCATTTTTACATGATTACATTAATTTTCTTTAACTTTCAACATGCACCAAATTGTGTGGCTTCAGACAAAAGAAATGCTTTTGTAACTTATTTTTTTTATCTGCAGTAATTGTATTGAATTAGCTGGAGTGTGTGGTTGCCAGGGACCTCTGTGCATCCACGTTGCACAAAGAGAATGTTTTTTTTTTTTTCATTCCTTATCAGAGTAAAAGGTAATTAAAGAATAAATAATACACAATGCTGCATTTGGTGGCTGCTTTTGTGAAAAAAATGTCTCTAAAAGTTATTAGAATGTGCTTCTTATTGTTTAACACATTTATAATTCAGCTGAAGTGAATTATTTTTTTAATTTTCTTTTTATAGTGCAGCAGCTGGAATTCACTTAAACGTGAAATTAAATTAAACAGATTTAAGATTTTGAACGTAACTGCCCTGAGAGAAGTGACCTCACTTATTTCTCTTTTTCCATCTTTTCCCAGCTTCCTGGTGGATTATGACTAATAACTGAATCCGGAATGTCACATCCACTGCCTACACTGTCACACGGACAGAGACGCAATGGAGCATCAACCCACCTACCCACACGCACTCAGACACACACACACTGTGCGCCCACTCGCACATAGATAAACAGAAGAATTCAAGAGGAATCCATGTGTTTAAAAGCACCGGGGGACAATGATGTCGTCCAGCTTTTTCCAGCAGCCTTCTCTGATGTTCCAGTCTTTGGTTGCTCATTATTGCTCAGTATCTATCTAAAAGCATAGCTGGCATAGTCACATCTGTCTGTAAAATGTAAAAATAATTGATTCTCTCCAATTCAAAAGGGTTTTTCAACATCTTAAACTTTGTCTCTGACTTGTATAACGAATGCTGTCTTTTTCGTGTTCTTTTTTTATGAATAAGAACAACCAAAATCACACTAGTGGTAAAGTTAATTAAAGCAGCAAAACTTTCTGGAAAGAGAATTATAATTCTAAAAATGTGTTTTAAATGAGTTGTTCACATCCGAAAAGGAGAAATCATGATGACAGAAGCAGAAAGTGATGCTGCAATGGTTTTTACTGCATCATGAAAATGCATGCTTAAATGGGCACATCTATGCTGTATATGCTGTATTATATTCTCCTCACTGGTTTCCCTTCTTTAAGTTATCCTACTGTCATGTGCACTGAATGCCAACAAGGCTACACTCATGCTTGGATATATATCTGAAGCTAAATATACTGGTGGTCAGTTCTTAGTTATATTTCCTCATTGTCGGTGTAAGACACTCATTTTTACGTAATATAAATTATTTTTAGAGAAGGAAAAGGAAATACAGAAAGATGTGTATTGCATTTATTTTGATCATAGTGAAGTCTAGTTTATCTGTAAATATAAAAAACATGAACTGTACATTCACATCTTTGTTGTGTTTGAACTTAGTAATCTATGCTACTAAATGACTGGAAAGAAAATTTAATAAAATGAATTAAATTTCAGCATTTGATTATTTATTTGTTAGATATTTGCAAGTTGATTTCTGGATAACACAGTGTGGACCAGTAACACATATATTTAACATATATAACACATATATATAACTCATTGTAAATTAATTATTAAAATATTAGAATAGGAAACAGAGAAGATTTATGTAAAGAAAAATAAAAGTTTTTTTGGTTTTTTTTCTGTTTCATTTCAATTTTTTTTTTATATTCTGAACTGCTTATTCCCTGACAGGGTCATGGGAGTGCCAGATTCTATCCCGACTGATTCCAGGCGAGACGTAGGGCACACACCAAACAGGTCGCCTGTCTGTCGCCGGACCACACACACTCATTCCTAGGGACAACCCGTCTCCCCTTTTTTTTTTTTTTTGGTTTTATTCTTTAAATTCCTTTTAATTATTGACCATGTACTCCCATCCGTAACACAAAAAAAATTGTGTGGCATAAACTTTTGATAGGTTCCCAGTAGTGTATTAAGAATGAGGATGTTTGGGAGAGATAGAAACTCATTAAGTGGCAATGCTCTCAAACTAAAGGCACAGAGGCACAGACTCTGAATAAATTAACAACCTTCCGCAGAGCTAATGACCAAACTTTATGTTATCTTCAAATTAGCTGTAGAACAGTGCAAATTATACAAAATGTTCTGGGATGCTGGGTATGTCTAATCCATTTTTTAATATTTTACCCCACAGAAATCTCAACATAAAAGGATTAGAATCGGAACTTTATAAAAGCAAATAGCTTGTGTGATATTGTGCTTTAAAAACTGCTTAAAAAAACATCATAGTGCGGTTGTGAACAGGAAAGAGAAAGGCAGATTATTGTTCAGGATTTAATACTTTGATTGCATGACAATGCAGGCATCTGTGCTATTCAGTGAATGTGCACCAGGAGATTGAAAAAGCCACATTAATTTGAGGAGGATGAGTTCACTCTCTTCAGAAAGCTTCTGTTGGTATTGATTCTACAGAACACCGAAGTGGAAGTTCACACCTTTATTGTTATTCAGGAAGGAACTCTAAACATTATTCGACTGAAAAAAGAGGGAGAAAGCTGCAGTCTTTCATAACACATACAAACGCATCAAATAGAAGAACAACGAGAAAATGTTAAACCAAAAACTGTGCAAATATACAAATATATTTATACGTGTATGCATAAAGGTGAATGTGTGTTACGTTGATGTTTGGGTATGTATTAAACTGGTAAATTACTGCCTTCTCCTCTCCAGAGAGTGCTTTCTTTCTATAGCAAAGTGTGTTAAAGTAAGGAACACTTTAACCCAGTGGTCTACTTTTTGACAAGCATGAATGGTTTAGCCTTCAAAGAGCTTTCAAAGTAAAGTGATTTTGTGCCCGTTATATAAGACAAATGTTCCGGGCAGAGGCATAACCCTAAAAATATTTCTATATAGCATCTTTTAATAGACAGACCCTGCCAACATGTTGATTCACTTGTGCTTTTAACCAGCAACCAAAGTACTGAGCAGACTGAAGATGCCATACAACAAACTCCTGTTTCAGACTTTGTTCCTGCATCGATACGCCATACTCAAATAATGAGTCGTGAAGAATTTTAGTTGTTAAAAATTTCACTTCATTTCAGTCGAGCATATTGTAGCATGAAGACAATAACAACTATCGGGACTGCCAGAGGACTGGCAGTCCTTTGTGGAAGCTAATGAGGCTACATATGTCAGGGTTGTAGGGATGGTGGAAGGAGGAGGACCCAATTGCAGGACATCAAACAAGGTTTATAAACACAATTCAGGTAAGTCTGTAAAGCAAGAAGCACAGGGTTAACTCAAGGTTTCAAAAGTCCAAATAATAACAAAGTTCAAACATGGTCAGGCAACCAGGGTGACCTGGCTGGAAAAGATGGCATGACCCAACAGGGAAGTCTGGGGTGATTGCCCATAAATAGATGGCAGGGTGCATAGATGTGTGGAATCAGGAATCATCCTCAAGTGACCCTAAACAGGCTGATTAGGAAAATCCAGGGCTCCCTCTGGCGGCAGGTGAGGAGATCCTGACAACATATAAATAAATGACTAAATCCCTCTGCCTGCAAAGAGGTTCCTAAAATATCTGTTGATGATATCATGCTGTCAGAAGAGTTGTGGACAACCAGATATTATATTGAGCCGTCTACATAAAGATGGTAGGACACATTTCAACATTGCAATAAATTAAAAAGAAAAACGGAAAATGGCTGAAAATGGAACCCATCGGCTAGAGGGCAGAAAGGCATGGTCTTAAATTCAACTACAAATTAAAACTAACTTTTATTTCTTTATGTGGGATATTAAATGTGTATCTAATTTTATTTGGTAATATGATGTTCCCTATAATAACACAGATTACTGAGGGCCAACCTACCGGGACACGTGTTCAGAGGACAGCTAAATTGTTCACAACGCCACATACTGACTTTTTTTTTTTCCATTTGACAGTCATGTCTTTCTTCCTATGACTCAAACAATGGACTCACCACTGATGTGTGTCTTGATGTGGGAACACATTTCCCCAGTGCTGGTAGAAGGGAACTTCTGAAGATGGAATTTTAAACTGAACAAACAACAAATTACCATTTAGTTCAAGGACTTTTTTGTTTTCTTTGTGTCAAAAGAAAATCCCACAGAATAGTCAAAGTCAAGGTTAAGACCTTGTGTTGCAATTTTAAATCAAAGACTTCTTCAGAATAAAAACCCTCTTTGTGCATTTCTCCTGCAGCAGCAAAGAGCAAAAGGAGGCCCATTTTATTTTCATTCAGGCAGGTGTCCTTGGCTCTGACGAATATGAACAAAGGACACTACTGTAGAATGCAAAGAGCCAGGGCTAAGGTGACCGAAAGACATCTGTTGTCCTGATACAACTTTCACTGCTGCCATCTCATCAACTTTAGGCACTGTCTCAGAAAAATAAAACATGTATTTATTATATTATAATTAAATTCCAATAGTAGTGATTGTTCCAGTATGCCATCAGTCAGTGTTTTACTTTTACAAAAAAGTTACATGTCTTGCACGTGTAGAGCCAAGCAATCATTATATAACACATCAGACACAAGGTCTCTGATACCACTGTGTTGTTTGCAGAGACGGTTAGTCAGACTACCATCTTTCTCCAGGCTTCTGACATGCCAATGGCAATTTTCTTGGATAAACAAAGACTTGGGTCGAAGGTGGCAAAGCAGCAGCTGTTGTCCTTCCCATCTTCTGTCTCGGTATATTTTTTTTCCTTTTGGAACACGGGCCTTTTTGTGTGTGGGATGTAACATGTTTGCAGGGCTACTTTCCTCCAAAATAGTGAGTCATTTGTCCTTTTTTTCAGGGACTCATACGGGCTTGGATAGTTGTTAACAGCTAATTGCTAATAAATTGTTAACCAACCATGTTTTGTTACAATAACAATTTTAAAAATCTTACATGTTTTTCATGTGGGATTTAACCCTTGTATTATGTCGATAAAAAATTACATTAGTTATATTGAGGGTGGTACGGTGGCGCAGTGGGTAGCAGATTGGCCTCACAGCAAGGTCATGGATTTGAGTCCCGGTTGGGGACAAGACTTGGAACACTGGCCTTTCTCTGAGGAGTTTGCATGTTCTCCCCATGTATGTGTGGGTTTGCTCTACTTTCCTTCCACTCTCCAAAAACATGCATGCTAGGTTGATTGGCCATGACATGATTGCCCCTTGGAATATGGTTGTATGCATGTGGCCCCGCGACAGACTGGCGACCTGTTTGGGGTGTACCCTGCCCCTTGCCTCAAATTAGCCGGGATGGGCTCAGGTACCCCCACTGGTCCCCCCGTAACCCTTAAGGGATAGACGGTTACGAAGGTGACTGACTTTAATTATGTTAAGGATCATTTTGAATCGTACTGTATAAATCCATGCAAAACAGTAACAAAAAATAGTTAAACGGTTAAACCAATACCATCTTTACTTTAAAAATCAACAATCAGAAAAGAGAAAAATGACGTATGAAATTCCATTTAAAAAAACTCCTGACATATCTGATTAGAATTCCTTTTAAATATGTGGAAAATAATGTATGTTGCACCATTAAAGATATGTTAGGCATGACAGATGACTGTCAGTAATTCTAAATGTATGCTATCTGTGTAAACTTGAAGATGACCAGGCATTGTGTCATGTTGTCTGCCAAGCTTGTACAATCCATTACAATGTATGGATTATAGTAACGTAAATTGAACCGTGACATAAGACAAGGATTAACAATTCTTGACCCTGTGTATGTGTAGGGTGTTCTAGGTGCTATAGTTTCTTCCATCCTTTCAAAAACATGTATGTTTTGATCATTGGCCACAAGAAAATTGCCCTTACGTAGGTGTGTAAATGGTTCTCTGTCTGTACAGACTGTTGATCTCTTGGTTGTAACTATCCAGGGTCGACTACAGCATCCCCTCAACTTCTAAGAGATAAGATATTCAAAAGTTGAATTAAAGAACAATTCTTTGGAAAAGTAAAAGCTGGAGGTCAAACACAGAATGACTAGTTTTCAGTTTGTGTTAGCGTCTGCCTTCTTCCTTTGAAGAGTGTTGCTCAGAATAAGATCCTGTGAAAATATTTGCCGCTTTTTATCAAGAGCCAAACAGGATAAGCTGTGAAAGAGACAGATGGAGTTTCATCAGCTCAAACAAGATTTTAGTCTTCAGTGGCATTTTTTTTTCTCTGTGTGAGATAAATATCTCAAACATCCATTTTTTTTCTCTCTCTCACACTCCAAACAGTAACAGTTTCGCACGGTAAAGCATGACCATTGTTCTTTTGGTTTGGTTTGTCTTTTTGCTAAAGACCTTCTGATTTAATTAGTCAATTATTGAGGTGGAAATAGAAAAAAAAATAGTATTCCCTATAATCTAATTTATTGTTAAATAATTTCACAGTATGTCCATTATTTTTATTATTTGTGATAGTCAGCTACCATAAAGAATTACAGCTTTTCTTTGAACCGTTCAGATTTTCTCTTGCAGATAATTTAATTTGACTATGTAATGATACTGTATTGAAATGTAATGGTGATATTAAAATTGAAGGTTTTCTGATGAGCGGTTGGCTAAGACCATGAAAAAAGATACACTGTTGTTTTAGTTGGTCTATCTTTATTCACAGTTAATGTCAATTAATGAAAGGAAATTGTCCGCCTTATGTGGAAGCCACGAAAGTGATCTTGATTTCTCACAGCTCAGTTCTTTTTCCTAATCAACTCCGCTGTAATCCAGCTATTAAATTTGATTTCCACTTTATCCATGATTAGGATCCGTTCCTTTCCATGAATTTATAATGACTGCTAAAGAATGTAAGAACAAAAGATGTAGAAGCACTATAAAAGTGCAATCCATAGAAGGTAGAGTTTTTTATTTACGTGTCACTGAGATTGTGATTGATTAAAATTGGACAATATGAAACTAAATATCAGTCGCAGTCCCAAAATAAAATGCTTTCTCAGTTTTAATTTAGTAAGACAATTTTGTGAAGTCAAGTGAAAGTGAACAGACTCACCTACTTTGAATGAGTTTAGCAGACTTGTACAATATTTTAGTTGTAAATTTGTCCACAGTTATTACTAATCTAGTTTCATAATTAACATGTAATCTATTGTTATAAATATTTCTAATGTACGGAGAAAAATCTTTGAGCAGCATTCAAGTTTGTCTTCTAAACCGCTTATTCTCCAAGGAGGTCACAGGGTGGGCTGGATCCCATCACAGCTGATTTCAGGTGAGAGGCAGAGTATACCCCGAACATGTCACTAGTGTTGCTATGAGCCCACACACACAGACAACCATCCACATACATACTCATTCCTAGGGCAATTTTATGGTGGCCAATCACCCTAAAATGCATGTTTTGGAGGGTGGGAGGAAACTGGAGTACCTGGAGAAAACCAACACATACACTGGGAGAACATGCAAACTCCACACAGAAATGGGCAGTGCTCCAAGCCTCACCCCATTCCGGTACTCGAACCCTAATCTTTTTGCTGTGAACCCACTGTGCAGCCCCTCACCCCCAGCATTTAAATTTGACCAAATTAACTTTCTTTTCTTCTTTTAATGACTAATTTGATAACTTGTCACCACCCCACTGGATAATGTTAACAAGCTCTTAAGCAGAGCAGACACGACAGATGTGAAAAAATTATGCAAGACAATAAATAGACATTGGATGGTGAATTTTAATTTATCCCAGTTTATTTCACAAATTTCTTTTGAATTGTATTGTGTTTTGTAATTCTGCATCCCTTAAGTTCATTTTTTTTTTTATTTAAAACTTAAATTGCGTAGGAGACAGATGACTCAGTCTTCATGTGAACCAGTTAAATGAAACTACTTCATAAATGAAACAGATAAGATAATGAAAGCAACTTAACTTATAAATGTCAATAAACATATAATTGACATTGTGATTTTCACCAATGACTCCTATTAGTGTAAAGTGGAAGATAAAATGACCCGATGTGTTCCTAGACATATTTTTAGGCTTCAATTAAATAGAATTTCTAACAACAACCCAGTGTTAAAGTAAGTTTAATTACTCGGTTCATTGCAAAGTGTTAAGATAAATAAAAAAAAAAAAAACAAGCTGGACAACTAAAAGCTTTGCACAGTGATTGGATTGTTTGTTTCTGTATAACTTTTTCATTCTGCAAAGTAATGCTTATCATTCAAAACACAAACTAGAACATACACACTTTCATGGTGATCATCATCACCACAGTTTCCTTATTTCCCCTAGCAAGCATAAAAATATATATAAAATGATTTTCTTTTTTTTTTTTAAAGTGGTTGATACTGTATTTCTATCACACACTTGAGCCGCAGTCTCTATTTGTCTACTCAGCCTTTTTTTACTTAATCTAACATTTCAATCCTCCTGTTACTATACAGAAAACCATTCTGGCCCAATTACATTGTGAGAGCAGATGAGTCACAATTCATTTTTAGACACGCTGATGATCAGCAAGAACATTTCCTAGTTTTATCCTTAAGAAACAACACATACAAACACAATGTGCTGCTCTGACATTTTTTAAAGTCAGATAGACTTTAAAATGCTCTTTGTTTGATGGTATTGAACAGAGTTGTAGTAAGAAAAAAGTATTTGATTATGAATCTGATTTTTTCCAATGTTGTAGATGAACTATATTCAGTTCCTTAAGGATTGTATTTATGTATCTACTGGTTGGACCATCTTAGGCTGACAGCCGTGGAATTCAGAGGAGATTTGTGGTTCATCTCCATCCCTTGATGCCAAATTTCTCAGCTTGGATGACAGCATCTCCATCTGTAGATGTGTTTTATTTAATCAGCCTGAAAATAGTTTAAATAATGGACCATGGCTCAAACCAAGTTAAGCACATGGGAATGAACGAGTCTTCTAACCAGCACTTTCTATCATAATTAAAACATTATATGGGAGAATATGCAATGAATGAAATCCAGATATTTGAGGGAAAACTGCTCAACTACATAGAAAATCAGTCACTTTAAGGTATTTTTGCAGAAGCTTGAATTTTGTGGACTGTAGTCAATCTAAATTGCATTTTGTAAATTTATTTCTAAGTATTTTATGACACATTTTTAGATTTCTCATTGAGTTTTTGCATTTTTATTTTATTATCTAAGCTTCAGAGGCGCATACTTCAAGATAAATACTGTACTGTCCTCTTGTGGCCAAAACCAAAACCACCTCTCAAATCCACTGCTGTGATTAGTTTACTTGTGCACAGTGGAGGGAGTTATTGACTGCAGTAACCATGGAAATAAAACATATCCCATTCATTTATTTATCTTTTTTTTTGTTGAGTGCATACTATCATTTAAATTCAATCTAGAGATGAATAAAAATAACATCAAATATGCATGACATTCTTTCAGCCTACTTCAAATTAATTCCATCTCACTACCAACCTCCTTTTTGTTCTTCATATTACATTCAAAGGAATCTTTTGCATTTTTAATTAGCAGGCACAAAGTGATTCATAACATAATAAAGACGATGCAGAATTTATAAAAAAAAAAAAAAAGCTTGGCTGAGCAGTTCTAACCTAGTAATCTCATTTTACTCATTCTACAGGGATTTCTAAATAGATTCATGCATGCAGAATATTCAAAAAACCTCCCTACATATTGTGTTATTTCATGTGGCTGCATGTCCTCAGTATTCTGGCTTTATTGTGTTTTAATTATTGTATATTCATCTCCAGACAGATATTCAAATATGCTGGAACTGTAATTCTTTTCTTTTTTCTTTTTCTTTTTTTTTGTAGTTCAATGACAACAAAGTCTTCTGTCTGTAATTCATAAAATTAGGGTACTCTGTCATCACTGAGGCGCAATCTTTCTGATCTGTGTCATCTACAACTATGGAAAATTGTGGTACTTTTTCATCTACTTTTTGGTTTCTGGAAAGTGGCTTCTTCTTTCGGCATTTCCCTTCAGGGGTCGCCACAGCAAGTCAGTTTCTTACATCTAACCCTATCTGCTGTATCCTCTTCGGTCACGCCAACTATCTTCATGTCTTCCTTCACTGCGTCCATGAACCTCCTCTTTGGCCTTCCTCTAGGACTCTTTCCTGGTGGTTCCAAATCCAGCATCCTTCTTCCTATGTACTCTCTCTCTCCTCTGCACATGTCCAAACCATCTCAGTCTATCCTCTCGAACTTTATCCCCAAAACCTCTGACATCTGCTGTTCCCCTGATGTACTCATTTCTAATCCTGTCCATCCTGGTCACTCCCAGAAAGATTCTCAGCATCTTCATCTCTGCTACCTCCATCTCTGCTTCCTGTCTTTTCTTCAGTGCTACTGTTTCTAGGCCAAACAGCAAGGTCGGTCTCACCACGGTTTTGAACACTTTCCTTTTCATTCTAGCTGAAACTCTTCTGTCACACATCACACCTGATACTTTCCTCCACCCATTCCAGCCTGCCTGAACACGCTTCTTCACCTCTTTTCCACACTCTCCATTGCTCTGGACTGTTGATCCTAGATACTTAAAATTTTCCACCTTCTTTATCTCTTCTCCCTGTAACCTCACTTTTCCATTTGGATTCCTCTCATTCACACATGTACTCTGTTTTCTGGAAAGTGGCTGCAAACAGCAAAATTAAGTCCTAAATTTATTCTGACATTCAGACTTTTCTTTTAGTTTTATAATCAGTTAAATTTTTGTTAGGTTAAAATTAGGCTAAATTTAAGAATACATACTGCAGTGTGACTCCCCCTGGTGTCCATTTTGGTGTATTGTTTGTTTTTCAGTTTCTTTAATTAGTCTCAGCTGATGGACTTTGGTGGCTGCTGATTGGAGGACTGGCCTAATGAGGTTCACCTGCATCCACTTACCACTTCGTTACTTAAAAACAAGACTTAGCTCGACATAATATTGTCAGTTCTTCAACAACCGTGGTAACACTTTAACAATATGATTTATTAAACTTGTTTTCCCCACTTCCATGTGGACACCTTTTGTTATGTCATAAATTGTATTTTTGTGATCATTGACCTGCTTCGAGATCGATTTCCTCCCCTGATCCATAATCGTTCAAAAGTAAGTGTGTTGAGGCAGAAAAACAACTCCAAGCCTAGAGGCTAGTGACTCTGTAGTATTGGTGAACAACCTGCTTTAATGGGTCTCAGAGGGGTTGAGGGCAATCCAAACTGTTTGAGGGCAGCAGGCATTCACTGAACCCCACAGGGGCAAACAAGATAAACAACCAGGCTTCCTTTCACTAGGGTCAAATTAGAACCACCAGTTACAGGGAAAAAAGTTTAAGGGCTGCTGAAGGAAGTTGAAAAAAGATCTACCAAATATATAAAATGGTAGATTTTGTAAGAAAATAATCAAGGCTGTTTTTTTTTTTTTTTTTTTCTTTTCTGTAATACCCTATAGAGATTTCCAGAAAAAAATATTTTAACGCCTGTGTTCACAAAATTTCTGAAGGTTACTGTAAAACCTGGATCTAGACCTAAAAAAATAATCATTTACAATTTTTTATCAACTTCCATAACAAAACTACAATATGTATTTTTACCTAAAATTTTATTCTGTGAAAAATTCTTTCCACTCTTTTATGAGATGACCAAGAAATATTTAGAATCCTTAATGCTTGAATGAATATTTCTATGAGGTTTAAGGAAAATAAGTGTAAAATTGAATATACTTTGTATTTTTTATCTTTTATATGAGCAAAAAGTTGTATTTTTAGGCTTTAAGAAGCAAGTAAATCTAAGACCATACCTGTTGTGTTTATTGTCCATCCACGTTCTCATCACTGGAACGTCAGGAGATTGATACATTTTAAATCACAGTGTAATGTCAGCACCATGGACAGGTATGTGTGAAAACTTTAACATACCGTAAAATCTCAAACCGTGTTGATTAAACATGGTAGGTAATCTGAGCAAGGAGATAAAGTGGAAGTTATTACAAAGTAGAACTCCTTCAAAGAGAAGGGAAAAAAAAACTGGAAATAGCGTCTTTTATGTATTCTATTTCTTCACTATTTCTAAGGCTTCAAAGTTGCCTTCTGAACAGTGTGTTTGATAATAGAGACGTTTCGACCTCCATCCGGAGATAATTTGCAATCTAATTGAGACAAATTCAGATCAGATTTGATTGAAAATTATTTCTGGATGGAAGTCAAAACGACCCAATCATGAAATACACTGTCAACTTTGAAGCCTTTTCTACAATGGATCGCTCCTGGATGAATGAGGGATTACACAGATTTGGTTTGTGTGTGATTAATTTAAAACTTCTTTAATGTCTTAAAAAAAAAAAGAATTTCCTTATTGTAAATTATGCCTTTCAAAGGTAATTAAAAATGTTAAGCCTAAAAGTTAAAAAAGTTTAGCCTGATTGGGAACAAGAAGAATCTGCACACGCAGACAAGCTTGTGATTTTCTCTGAGGAACTTGCACCACTGCATCATGAAGTTTCTTTTTGCTGTAAGGAAATCAGGAGTCATCTCACTTGCAGGAAGTGTCATAATTCATTCTCTCCATCCTTGACAACTTTTATAATCCAAAAACAGCTGGGAAAGACTTGCACATTTAAATTCTTTAATATTGCTTTGACAAAAATAATCATATGCTTTACTATTTTCATAGACGCCACAACGTTCAACTCACTGACACAAAAAATCCGACGAGACATTGGAGAGCAAATAGAACTGTAGACTATAACAGTGTGAGATCTTTCCTACACAACATAGATGGATGCTTTAGAGCTGGTACTGTTACACTTTTTACACCGTCTCCCTTATTTCCCAATAAATTCACAACAAAGAGAGAGCGTTAGTTTGCAGACGGGATGTGGAGTAAATACCTTCCTCCCCGCAGATAAGATTCAAATCATTCATCAGTTCTTTTTTTTATTTCAAACCTCACTCATCCAACATTTGAGGAGTTTCTTTGGACGTCGAGAAACACGTTTCCATCTGCTGGGGAGATCTGTTCATCCGATGGATGCGTGCGAGACGAGTCCTTTTGTTCTCTGCCAAAAGCCAAAGTCCCAATTGACATATCACTCAAAACAGTCATCCATAATCAGTCCTTCTTTATCTGCCAAAGAATATGATGAAAAATCTGTTATCCTAACTTAACCCACAAATAGTTTCCTCATGCTGCTTTGACTCTGCTTCACTGGCAAAGAGGCTCGGTGACACATTCCCTCCCCCTCAAAATCCTTCTGTTCCTAGTGTCCGTTAGTTTCAGGGGCAGAGGCTGGAGTCGAGGGGGTGGAGGACCGGGAAGCGACTGAAACCTTCTCTCCGCCAGGACTAGAGACCGTAGACACATTGTCAGGTGCTTTGACCCCTGTTAGACTCACAGGAGAAACTCCAGCTGCTGCTGTTGCCACGGCAGCTGTCCTGCTTGTGGTGATGGTAGAGACAGGTTTGGGTTGAGCTTGAAGTCCCGGGCTGCAGATGAGGTGATGTCTTTCCCAGTCTTTGTGCTGGCAGAAGGATCCACAGTAGCGAGCGGCGTTGCAGCCGCTGCACGTCTCGCTGGCTTTACGCCCGCAGTTCCAGCAGCACTGAGGGCACAAGAAAAGTCAATGGTCACTTTTTTTTCTTCCAATGAACATTAAATCAAATACTCTTTTAGGAGGAAAAACTTCATAAATCTTTTTAAAGCACTTAAAGAGCAACTGTAGCAAAAAAATAAATAAAAGAACATCCAAGTACGCATGAGTGATGAGGACTAAAAAAGTTATGACAATAATGTCTGATGTCTATCATGATAATGCTAAAAATGTCAATAAATAAAAGCCAATAGTGGTTTCCCCAGTTTTTGGGTGCAAACATAGTGCTACACATAATGACAAACTTTTACTTTGTTTTGAGTGATTCCTGCCATCTCCTGAATTCTGAAAAGTAATCATTTCAGATGCTAACTGGGTAAACTATTAGTATGCGCTCCCACGTTGAAACAACCTTCATTTTCAGTTCTGAACACATGTACCATTAGCTTCTTACATCACACAAATACTAGCCTTACTGGCATTTAAGTTTAGACTGTGCTTCTTAATTAGAAGTGTTGTCGAGCTGAGCTACCCTTCGAATTATGCTACCTCGCCTTTCTGTGAATGCCCACCTTCAAACATTGTTTTCAATGTTCTACGAGTGTTTTGCACACCTTAATACATCATCGGTAGGAGTTTTTTGTTGTTGATATTGTGCAATGACAAAAATTTACCAAAGTTAATGTGTTTGACAATATACTGTAAACAATAAGAAAAAATGTCCATCTCTCCATGCACGTTTTGATATGCAACTGCTAACTTTAAAATGTTGACTGGTTATTAGACATAACCTACAGTTCAAACAATACGTAACATATTATTTTAGTTAAGTTTTAATAGAGACTTTAAAAATGACCAATTTCAAATTGATAAGAAAAATGTCATCATCATCAACATTGTTCGTGTGAATTTTCCACCTTCCTTAATTTAATTATATCCGAAGTGGCAATTATTGTAATAAATTAGCTTTTAAAATCAAGGATTGATACCTGAATTCTTGATTTTTAAAGTCCACATTTTTATGCAATTTCAAAGTTCCTACTTACTAAAAATTGATAGTTTCCACTTTTTACAAATGTCTTGTTATTGTGATTAATTTTAGCAGAAACTTTATAAATACACCTCTTTCGTATTGCATTTAACTCGGAATCACCATAATTAATAATTAAAATGGATTGAAATTGACATCATTGTTTTTTCCACTTCATGACTGATGTAATAAAAGTAAAAATACATTTAAAGAAAAAATAAAAGTTAATTCCTCAAAATCTCAAAACATTTTTCTTCTTTTGAGAAACACAGAAAACCAAATGTAGTTTGGATTTGTGTTTTTAGAAGCTTAAAAGGCTTTTTTATGTATATGAAAACAACTAAAAGCCTTTTAAGCATTTCCATTTTAACCCCTGAAAGTCCCATTTAACATCTAACTGCAAATATATTCAGGTGGTAGGATTTCTAGTTCCACACAGTCATTTGTTAACTCGAGTAGTTAACAAGAATGTCCAGTAATCTGAATCTTAAATTTATTTCATATCTCCTGGTTTTGCTCACCTCACTGGAATCCTCCTGTTCATTAATGACCATGATGGCATCCTCTTGAGCTTTTCGCTTGGCCTCAGCCAGAGTCTTTTCCATTTTCGCTCTCTCAGCAGCAATCATCTCAAAAGCCTTCTGCTCAGCCTCTGCCACCGCTTTCTGGACCTCATCCATGGCCTGACGTTTGACTTCATTCACAGCCTCCTCTGCACATGAAGGACACACAGTTGGTAGGAGTTTAGGAGGCGGTGTGTATCGAAATAAAATAGTTTGCTAACTATAAGGATTATGGTGCAACTTAGCATCTTTAAACTATAAAAGAAAGTTCACTGCAGAGGTCCATTGCTTTAACGTGGTTCAGCTTTTGTGGCCTTGCTATTTCGCAGTTTTATATGGTAATTTCTTTGCACTAGTTTATGCAGTGTGTTGTTTTGATACATTGTGTTCTACTTGCTTACATGTCCATACAGTGGACATGCAGGAGGGGAGATTTACACCCGCCTGCCAGTGAAAAAACTGCTGTTTCTTATTTAATTTCTTTGAACTTGGTTAAAGTCACATGATTGCCAAATTTTTTCATACTAGAGAAAAATAAAATTGTGGATAGAAAATGGTATTCAGCAATAAGTTGTTGCTGAATTGGTTTCAATAACATTTCAAACAATATCAATTTATACGATCCGTTTGGTGATGTCATTCACACACACCTGGATATTGCATCTTGCCATGTATCGTTTTGTTTTACCACTGTATAAAAATGATCTTTGACCAAGTTTCTCACCAGCTTTTCTCCATATCTCATCTGTAACATATGCAGAACCTGGCCGAGGAGCGAAGTCACGCTGGGAATCTATGTGAAAAGAGAGAAAAAAAAAGAAGGCTAAGCACCTGCCAGGGGTTTAAGATTTCATTTTTAATATGAATTGCCTTTGAGTCTGGCAGGATCAGAGATGGAGACAGATGTGTAAAAAGCAAACCAACACCAACACTATTTATATCTGATAGTTTGTCTATGATGTAAGCGGCCAGCATATCTAGGCCACACAACCAACGCAATTGTCGGAGTGTTGGACCGATCCGAGATCCGACAGCTTTAGAAAGGAATGTGTCTGACTTGGAGCAAAACGCCAACCAACAAGCTGTGTCAATACTGTTTCTTTAAATCTTTTTCTTTGCTTCCCAGTTTCCTCTTTTTGTATCTTCCGGGTACAGCCTGATTCACCTCCTCTTTCCCAATTTCTCATGTTGCAACCCCACATTTTTTTCTCTTTTCTCTTCATTTACATCCAGCAAGCTTTTGTACACCCCCTCTATTGCAGTCTGAGCCCGGGCAAGCAGGCAGCCTTTCCAACTGGGGACCCAGATGGCGCTCTGGAGAGTCAGCCAGCTCTGGGTCTCTGAGCCTGCAGGACGACAGGACGGCCCTTCTGTGGCCGATATGGCGGAGGCCAGTCCTGGCACCTGTCTGGGAGTTATAGAGCAGCAGGGGGATGGCAGGGCTGGCACGCAGAGAGAACACTGCCAGTACACAGCAGACTGGAGGACTAACTGTGGAAAGGCTCGCTGATGTGTGACTCATTCAACAGTGTAACTCTATTTCGAACCACTAGGTGATGTAATGAGTGCAAACAAAAACAGAGGCGAGTGGGTCTGAATTCCACAGAGGACGTCCAAATGATTTTCTCCTGTTCTTCAGAATTCAGCAGACATTTAGGCTCACCCTGAAGAATTTTATCTACTCTCTGGTTATGATTCACAAAGACAAAGAGATCTCTTTTTTTTTTTTCCTAGAAAAGCAAAGCAAAATTGAGGAATATTTGTGATGTTCGTGCACATCACAAATCCTTTCACAACCACTAAGAAATATCCATTTCCGACATTTTAACAATTATTGCAATAAAGAACAAAATTAGTGGTGCTCCATTCAGTCTACCTCCTAAAAACCAGCATCTTGGAGCACTCAAACTAAGATCTATGTGGTTTCGTGAATAAGTTTTAGTACGGAGCAATATATTCAGACAAATATGGCATGGTTTGATAATAATAACGGACTAGTTTGCATCAACTGATTTATATTAGTTTGGCTTCAAAGATGACAATAATGATGGGAAAAATAGAACCGAGTAGGAGCTGCTCACCCGACTCTGCCGAGTGTGGGCTGTGTGTCTTGGAAAACGGAGCAGATCCTGAGCCGCCTTTGCGAGGGTCTTCCTGTTCAGATGTTCGCCGCCTCCAGTAGTTCAGTTCCTCACGATCCGACTCCTGGCATCTTCTGAGCACACTCACTGACCTCCGCGTCTTTTCCACCATATCCACGATACAGTTTAATACCTGCAAGGTTAAGAAAATAACACTTCAGACCCTTTTTCATTCACCAGCGGTTAATCTAACAAAACAGCACATCTGTTTAGTTAGCCGCTATCAATTGTTTCATTTCTCTTGTAATTTATGATCGGTATACATTTGACTAAGCTTCTAATTATTATATATCTCATCCTTTGATGTCTTTATCGTCAAGCTGTGAGAAGCTGAAACGTTTCTTCTCGGCATTCCAGTTAAAACAAATTACATTCCTTCTATATCACAAACCATTAACAGTGCTGCTGCCTTGTCTACGGACTTACATGGTCCAGATGCCTCCATTCATCAGCCCACTCCCTGTCTGTCAGTCTGTGGTCCACCGGCTCCTCGCGGTAGCCCCCGTTAGTGCCTGATTAAAACAGAGAGAGAGAAAGAACAAACCACAGGCCGATGTGATTAACATTCCTGTGAGTGGATGAGAAGCCACAAGTGACAGTAAGTGAGTGAAAGATATCAGTATATGTGTTTAAAGTTTAATTAGCTCTATCATCGCTGACTAATGCTACAGCTCGGATTGTGTAAACCTTTCTGACATATGAAAATAAAATTAAAAAAATTCTCCTATTCATACATGATGACCATGGGAAGTGATTAGTGAGTGAAAATAGGCCGAGGAGTAGCAACGCTGAATAAACAGAAAAACAAAAAAAAACACAGAATGCTAAACAGATTCCCAGCATCAAGATCTTGAACACATCTGGAAAGCAGCTGTCAACCACACATACACACACACACGCACACTCCAAGCTTTTCTCATAGCACCTCCCCTCTTGGAGATCCCAGCATTCCAGTAGGGAGACACTCAGGCTGAGTGGAGTGGCTCCACTTCTAAACACAACCAGCCGGTCCGACACTCGCTGTGGACCATTACAGCACACACATGCACAACGATCTGCTTCAAATCACCGCATGACTTAGGCAATATCTAATTATGCGCTGCACAGAAATAACTGTTTGCTCCCAAACATGGGGAAAGCAGCAAGACACATGCACGGTAAAAATGTAAACCAGTTCTTTCAAAGTATGAAACAGCCAACAATAAAAGACTTCAGACACGCATACATACACAGACTCACCTTCTCAACATCTCCTCTCCTTCTGGTTCTCATCAGTGTTCATCAGTTCAAAGCTACGAGTGTGCGGACTGATGTGTTTATGTGTGTGTGTGTGTGTGTGTGTGTGTGCGTGCGTTAAGTGGCGGCAGGCGGGCGGGAGGCTGTCAGACAAGGAACCGAAGCCTAATAAACACAGCACCTCCACCAGGAACACATCAAGGTGTGTGTATGTGTGTGTGCCTGCATCTGTGAGCTACTGCTGTTTCCACAGAGTGCTGACAAGCCCTGACTGGAAGGCAGATATACACCAGAGTAGAACTGGCCCTCGCTGCCTGGACAGTATGGCTCTGTTTAGACATATCTCGACTCCAGAGATATATGGGGCCTGGATACACAAACAGACCACCCGATATCACATGTGGAAAATTATGTGTACGTTTTGATGAATGGACTCACTACCACTTCCAGCATTAAGTGAAAGATATATATTCTCTTATATTTACATTATCATAAAACACGATTAATTGCAGAGTCGTTTCTGTTTTTATAGTTGGAGATTGGTTCAATGTCCGTAAGGATTTATGGAAGTCTGCAGCTGTAATTCACGAGAATAACTCATCAACTGGAGCGCTCGGTATACGGCAAGTGGAGTCATTACGTACCGGTCAGTCTGGGCCTGTCCTTTAGCTCGCGGATCTCCAGTGCACGCTGGCTGTGCTCTCGTTGCAAAATGTGTGGAGTCGCTATGTCGTCCAGGGCGTAGTGCTGCAAAGGTGGAGGGGTCGGGTGAAGCTGAGCGGTTAAGGGGAGCGGGTGAGCCGGGCTGTGTCTGGGAGCGGGACTGATGGTGCAAATCCGTTTGGCCGCGGGCTCCATGGCTACAGGTGGCCGTTCGTGGAAGCCATTTTCTTTAGCTCTAAATAAAAAACATAAATTAATAACAATGTCAATATGTATGTAGTATCCAAAAAACTTTTTATCTATCTAAATACAAATGTATTCATAAAATTGCATATGTGCATATGATACACGTATCTATAAATATCTATGTTTAAAAACATTGTTAACGTCATGGTGTTACCTGCTGGGGCTATGACGCTTTGTTCCTGTCTCAGGAGGCTCCATCAGAAGCTCTGAGGAGTCCGGAGAGGAGGCTAAAGTGGTGCTGAGCAGTAGATGCTCATGCTGTGAGAGATACTGAGCTGGAGTTTGTTTTGCAGCCCGTGCACAGTGAAGAAGCTCTCTCTGCAGCAGGGGAAGGTTTGCCTGGCAAGGACAGGAATCACCTTTGTAAGATTTTGTTCTAGTGTGCTTAGACATCTTAAGGTTCGAAGAGTTAACCAACACAGTAAAACTTATCAGAGAGCCAGAAAGACTTGTTTCGTGTGGATGACAGAAACAAGTTTAAAAAGGACTAGCTTGTTTCGTTGAGGTTTGGCTGAAAGGCTTGGACTGAATGTTGTGGGGCTGCCGCCATGCTGGCTGTGGCTTTCCTAACTCAAATGAAAATGGCAGCGCTGCCACCAGGGTTGGTTTCTTCCCTCCCAGACAGTATGACGAGTAAACAGAGGATGTTGGTAACGGCATAAGCTTCTAATAATTCTTAGAAATGTTTTTCCTTTTTTTTTTTTATTTTTTAGAGTCAAAGAAAATCGGGCAGCTTCTCTCCCTTCTCTTACCTTTTATCTATAAGAGTATTTATCTAGGTCTGTATGTCTGTCAAATTTTCCATCTTGCTTTTGTTCCCTACATTTCCCTAATGAGAAACAGACTCCAGTGTGTTTGCAATTACACCACTTCCTCACTCTCTCTGTTCCTTCTTCTTGAGCAGCCAAATAAATAACCATACCCTTCTGGTTTTATGAAGCGTCCCATCCCATCGAGAAGGACTTCTCATTTTTATCCTTTAAAATTCTGCAAAAATACACTCTTTTTTTCTTTGAACTTAACATTTTCTTTAAAGATGCTACAAGTTCAACTTTATACTGTTATTCAATTTTAGACTTAACAATGTATCTTTCTTCTTTTTTCCCCTCCCTTCTTTCCCCGGGGCCTCAGCTAGTGGACACATGTGCTGGGTGTCAGTTGAGCGAAGGCCTCTGTGGGGTCCAGAAGGGTGGATGCTAGATTGGCGGCGCCTAGGCAGCTGAACTGCTCTTTTAAAAAAAAGGGACAGCGGCTCCATATGGTGCGCTGGTTCTCATAAAAACAGAGGAGTACACTTTATAGGCATGTTTCACACTTCCGAGTTCCCACTTTTCCTTCTCTCCATTTCACCCACCTCTCTCTTTTTTTTCCACTTCCTCACTGAATTTCTCCCATCTGTCCCATCTCCGTTTTACCCTCGGAGAGTTGAGCTTAAGTAACGAGGAGCCCACACCCTTGTAATAAATTAGTAGAGATTTCTTAACTCAGCCTCGGAGAGACAGATGGAGGACTCTAAAGGTAGGTAAAAAAAGGAAGTATGGAAAAAGATTTGAACCGATTTTAACACAGCGGTACAAACGACTGAGGGTTTATGAGCAACTGTTTGGGGTGCTCCTAACAAGTATACATTTGCAGACTCTTTTTGGCTACAAATAGTCTCTAGAGTCTATCCAACTAACACACATCTGTTGTTTGTCAAGAAGATAAAATAACGTCATTGTCGATTTAGACTGCCAATATCAAATTTGTTCATTGAGCCAAATAATATGCTTGTTTATCAACTTGTAACTTATGTCTTGAACACATGTAATCATCTCGGTTTGGCTGTTGTTTATTCAATTAGAGAGGAGCCAAATGGGGTGGTTTGGACGCGTAACTAGATTGGCTTCACTGCTGAGACATTTGGGGAGGGTTCTACTGAGAGGTGACATAAAGATAGTCTCAGGAATTGCTGGAGGGACAAGAACTCACAGCTGGCCCAGGAACACCTCAGAACCTCTTAAAATAAACTGGAAAATGTTGCTGGGTGAAGAAACCCCAGCGTTTCTCTGCTCAGGATTGCTGGGCTAACTCCATGATCACGGCTGAAGCCTCAAAAGTAGCCTTTAAATTATTCTGAAGATTCCAAAAAATGTGCAATTGTGTCTGATTCTGAGTTATAAAGCTTAAGCTTTACTGTGAGAGAACTAGAAGTGGTCCAGCAGGATAATGTGGAAGTAATTTAATCAAATGGGAGAGGAGAAGGGAGGTTTATTTACCTTAAGAAAAGGAATAACAAAGGGCCGCAAGGGGAAGTTGGTGGCCTCCTGAAGCCGTGAGTGAAAGTCCTCAATTGTTACTGTTGAATTCTAAAAGACAAAAGTGACGGTTTATAAAGCGAAGAAGAGATAAAAGAGAATCCATTTTAGAAAACACTGCATCTTTAACATCAAAGACATTACCACGAGAGCTAAGACCAGGCTTCTGACGCTGTCTCCGATCTCAGGAGAAATGTCGTTGCCAAACTGTTGCAGCGTGGTCAGGAAACGCTTCAGCTTGCTCAGCTGGCGAGCCCCACAGGTGGCCGGCAGCTGTTGGTTGGCCAGTGAGGATGAGGAAGAGGAGGATGGTCCGTTGCTGTAACGTTGCGGTGGAGACGGCACTGCGTTCAGGGTTGGTGGGGAATGATGATTCCCATTGGTCACTAGGGAGGACAGCAGCAAAGAGATGAAAAAAGGCCTGATATTAAGATAAACCCTTTTGAGTGTTGCCAGATGTTAGTAACTCTGAGACTATCTACAGTTCTGAGGGTGTTTTTGCCGTAGAGAATTTAGAAATCGCTCTTACATGCTGTGGTAGAAAATGAGGCGGGACGAGGGCCACTGGGGTTGACTGAGGGCAGGGGTGGCATAGTTGAACTGGCGCTGCTGCTGGGGGCTGATCTGGAATGAGTCTTAACATCCACAGGCGAACCGGGCATGGCAGGGCTCTTTTTCTCTCTTCTGCCTACAAAAGAGGAAAGAGTTCAGCTCCAGGTCAGAGAAAAGCTCTCATTATTTGTTTGAAAAGTTAAGTTTTTCTCATTTAAAATGAGTCTCTTTTAAAAAGGTTATTTTTTTTTTATTCAAAAAATAAATTTTGATCTGCAAAAGAAGTTTGTTTATTCAATTACCAATAAGTAAAACAAGAAGTCTGGCAAACTTTAACCTCATTAATTCAGATCAATAAAAATGTTACAGTTTTATTGCTGCAAAAGAATCGACCACCAGACACACACGCATACATTAACAAAAACCCAGCTCAATTCACTTTGTGCGACACACACACACTGCCAGAGCATCAACTGCCCTGCCCCCTTCAAAGAGCCAGATGTCTAAAGTTTAGCCCTTCACTCTCACCCATTCAGATCAATAACACAAGAAACGCTGAAGAAGTCTATTGTGTGGGAGTAGAATGCCCTCTCATTGGGTTTCCCCGGCAAATCGGGGGGCTGAGAAAGAAAAGAGACCGAGAGAGAAAAAAGGACTGGGCTATTTCACGCTTTACTAACAAGATCGGCAAAGCTTTTGAATGTTAAACGCAACTTCTCAATATGCTATTGACGATGAATAAGACCACCAGATAAGGGGGCTTGGAGAAAATGTAGCGGGGGATGGTGAGAGGGGATCAGAAACTTCCTTTGTCTCCCGGAGATCCACGAAGGCTGGCCCCGTCTCCATTTAGAGTGGATCAGACTTTTCTAACTGCTTCAAGAATTGACGATTAATAGACAAGCATAGTCTCGCGGGTCATGGGTCAGGAGAGAGCAGCTTTTAAAATGTGGTTTCATGGTTTTAGGGCTTTGCCTTCAATGGTGCTCTTTATATCTTTTTCACAGCTATGAACTCTTAATGGCCTTGAGCTGGCAGGTTCCAGTTTATAAAGGCTTAAGTTGGAAGGTTTTAGCTGTCAATTGGTTACTTGCGGAGATACAAAAGAATGCCTTTATTTAATAAACAAAATCTTACATCTACAATAGTGTGTAAAAACCTGCACAACCTACAAAGTTGTGTAATTTAAAGAAAAAAAACTTGAACATTTTGCAGCTCTACTGCATTTTCAATCCCATCTACAAACACTCACTACTGATCTTATGCAACTCATGTATCAACCTTTTAACTTGTTGCGCAGCTTCAACCATTTTTCCTTCTGTTTTTCCAGTCCTCTTCAACCCTTCTCCCTCAGTTTCTGTCCCGTTCCATTTCTTTCTCAGCCTTGTGATCCGCCTGCCATCCCTCCACCTGTTCACCAACACAGGGGGCAGGAAGGAGGGATCTACGCAGACATTTGGACTGCCATACCCAACACACATGCGGTCTGCCATCACACCGCAGGAAGCAGCCTGCGGCATGCGCGCACACCGGTTCCAAAGCTCTGCGTACCCTGTCCGTATGGCCAGGAAATTAGACTGACATCTCAATAACAGAATCAACGGGGCATATGGCCTTCGTGTCAACACTCTGACCATGTAAACAACTTCATGTACACACACACATATAATATTTGGGCAGTGGTGCAGTAAAATGTATGCAGAACTTTCTTTTTTTTTTTTTACTCTGTTGTTAACTTGGTAGATCCAACGGCAACAAAGAGTTTTATTGTGTGCAAATTGAATCTTAAAATCTTATAACCTTGTCCTTTTGGTACATAACACATACCAAAATTGTGACTTATTGTTTGACTTCTTTGAGCTGGAAACTGAAAAAATTAGGTTGCAGCTGCGTTCATAAAATCTTAAGATAAGGCTGTGTCCGCCATTAGTCATGGTAGCGGTAATAATCCAAACTGGAGACATCAGGTGTGTCTTCGTGTATTGCTGACAGCCTACAGAGAATTGCCTCTGCTTGTCAATTAGAAGGGCATACATAGCTGGATGAGTTTATCTGGCTTGTGAGCACCTGAGTCCTTCTTATATAGTCACAGGACCATCAGGGGAGGCAGCTGTCACTGCGACCACAAAACACACATGCACATGGACAGCACAAAGTGGTCTAATGCGAACTCAGGTGAGTACTGGCTTAGGGAGGATGTGGGCTGTTTGTCTAGTCTAAATGCCACCTGTCATCCTTGTTCCGATGGAACAAAGAGGGAGCACAAAGCTCATCTCACGTTGGCAAGATTACATCAAAATGTCAGAAAGTATAAAAAACATTAAAACAGAGGGTAAAGTTTAAAGGTAACGAATGTGCAATAAAAAAAAAAAAAAACTTGCTTTTTTTCTAAAGTTATCACATTTGTACGTCACATATTCTTCGGTGTGAATAATATTTATGTTAAATTGCTCTTGATAACAGCTGCTGATGCGACATAAAAAAAAAGGGAAATGCATCAATGGTGAAGGCTGTTGCTAGCCAGGTGTTCCGTGTTTATTTAGCTTCAGGTGACGTTCGTCTGCATTAAAACATTCGGTTGGCTTTAATTGCCGTGGCCTCTACAGGTGATGATTCAGAATGAGACTGAAAGGGAGGTAAGAGGATAGAAAACAAAACAAAAAAAAAAAACTGAGCTGCTACAAAGAATAAATTACCTAATGAAGCTGAAAAATAGAACGTTCCAGGAATACTCATTTATCTAGATTGTAACCAGAAGCTGGATGAAATACAGCACGTCAGCGTACATAAATCATGTTTGATGTGGTGCATGGTGTACATGCTCTATGTTAAGGTTCCCTAAGCCCTTGTCTTAAGTTTAAACTCTGTGGAAATCTGTCAGCTGTGTTAGATTGGTAGGCTCCATGCTATCTCTGCCTTGTTGTGTAAATGATGGGAGGAAAAAAAAATGTATAAAAGGTTAGTTTATCGCCAAGAGACAAGAAAATTCACGGTATGCAAAATGAACCCAACTGTCTGGGTTATCTATCGCAAAAGTTTGACTAAAATAAACTCTTTGCTCTGCGCTAGAATTTAATAAACAAATGGCTTCTGAAGGTTGTGTTTTATGGGTTTTATTCGACAGCTTGAAATCTAATGAGTAAGACACACCAGAAAGATTAAACTAGAGGCTTTTTAAGGTGTTCTGTTGAGTCGAAAAACTTAAATCAAAAGAAATTGATTCAACAGAGCCGTCTATTTAAGTCAGGTGTAATGTAACAGAAAAGGTCTGTATGGCAGTAACCTTCAAGAGCGAGAGTTTTAAATCCCTTTGGTATATAGTTTGAAAAAGTAACAATCTGAACCTGTCAAGTGCGTCTTGCAAGACAAAAGTTGTTCAGTCTCTTTGAAACAGATGTCGCAACAACTATTGCTAACTATTGAAAGATTTTTTTCATTTGTCTGCTAATGGTTAAATCTAGTGGGGAAAAAAAGAGACAGGATAAGCCAGAGTTTCTGAATTTACAAGTGACAAAGTTCCATTCGTTAACATGCAAGCAAACTGCTTTTATTTGCAAGAAGTACTTTTGACAACAAAAACATTGAGTTCTAAAAATCAAAGACTTTTAGGGATTTGGAAACTATTTTAGTGGACAAATTAATTGTTTGCATGTAGATCATTAGCCTTGGTCTACAATAACCAGGTCTATGAATACAAGAGGCAACCTGTGGGGCTCTAGTATCATATCATAAAAACATTCTGTGATGTAACTTTGGGTTTTTAAGAAAAAAAACTTTCCATTGTTTTCTTCAACATGGAATCTTTACACTGTCAGAAATGTTGAAATCTCATAAAAACACAGACAGCAGTTGATATGGACATTAACCAGGCTTTCTTTCTTCCTCCTGTACCATATGGATCTAATCGGCCAAGAGCTAGCCAGCTGGGACCTCCAACAGTCACCTGTGAGCAGGGAGCGGGGGCGCAGAAGGGATTGCTGCAGCCTCCTCCTCCAGGCAAAAGCAGACCCTACACACACACACATATATACACACACAAACATCTTTGCCTTTCCTCTGAGGAGAAAAAGAAGGAGAAAGGGGGAGTTGATGGGAGGGAAGGGTGGGCTGGCACGAGGCAGCTGAATGCAAGCGAGTGGACTTAAATGCCGGGGAGACAAAGGCTGCACCTGGTCCCCATCCGTCCACGCACACAGCCACAATACAGCGCACATCTGTTCTTCTAGCCTGCGCTCCCTCCTAACCTCCACCCACACACATCTACGCACATCCAGGCGGCGCGAGGATGCGTGTAGCGACACCACCGTATCCACTTAAAAAGATAATTCAGCAGTGTATGCATGGTCACTCTCAATGTCGGTCGTTAGAGGCTCGCAGATAAACAACAGGTTCAGTGACTTTGTGCTCAAACATCTCCTCCGTCCTTGGTTAATTCAATTCACCAGATTCATACAGTTGCTCTCTGGGGATTGGCACCTCTTCAACTGTTGCTACGTAACAGTTTGGCCTTGGAACTAAAGTTAAGAGCAACTGGTTTACGTCCGTAATTGAACGTGTTGTTACAATAAATTTTTTAAAAAAGAATAAAATTTGGACATTCAAATTTAGATTTCATCATGGTACATCAAAACTAAATTATACAAGTTATAAAGTGCATAATCATGATCATGACAACTTTAAGTTCAGCACGCATCCAAATGTTAAGCTGACCAAAAGATCATCTACGTGTTTTAGCTGTAGCACCTTTAAATAAATGCTGAGCAAAAACAAGACCTTTGAAATTGGTTGTTAATTTAGAAGGACTTCAGAAGTTGTAAAAGAAAAAAAGGAAACACAAATAAAAAGAAAAATATAGAGGGCTGGGAGGGTGGGAACAACAAGGAGAGAAAATACTGTTTTCAACTGCTTTCATCAGGAAGACAAGTCTGGTTGTCAGACTCAGAGCCAGGCTGTTTTTCTTGGCTCTTATTACCAACCTTCCAGCCCTTTAGACTACATATTTGGATAAAACCCAATGTCAACACTCCGCTCCTCACTCTGCTAGGTCGCTGCGCTGTAGAGAAACAAGGGTGGACAGTAGGGGTGAAGCTAGACAGAAGGGTACACAAGGTCATAGAGGGGTGGAAGGTAACTATAGAGGATAAAATAAGGACAAAAAAATTTTTAAAAAAGCATACAAATGTCCTTTAGGTAAATTCCTTCCATGTGCCCTTTACAAAGTAATGGTGAGAGAAACCCTTGCATAACCTTGTCATTCTGTGAGATAATTACAAAAACACCGCTGTAATCCGGCATGCCACATAGAGAGAAAAAAAAGCAGCCCTGGGATGGAAATGTACTTAGTGGCAGAAAAAGAAAACGAAAGAGTGGACGGCAAGGCAGACAGACGTCGTCTATAAAACTAAGAATGAGCAGTAAAAGGAGGTACGGTGATGTGATGCTGGATGAAGAGGTTTGGCAGATGTGAGGACTCTGAGAACGAAGAGTGTCCACGTGGATATGATCTCAGACCCGCGCAGTGAAGAATTGGACAGAATGTGAAGTTTCTAAGCGTAGCATTACTCACAAACACTGGCATTCGATAAAAAGAAAGCTCTAAATGACAAGTGCTCACTCACATTTAACCTCTCAGAACCAGTTAGTGCTATTTGTCTAATTCATGTTACTTCTAAATCAAAAAGACGAGAGTCGGAAGAAATTGGTCGACGCTCATTGACACCATATCGTAATGAGCGTGTAAATCTGAGAAACCCACCTGCATCACACACAGCTGGGCAGCGAGTGACAGAGCTAGAAGTAGAATGTGTTTTCCTCCTTGCATGTGAGTGTAAGTGCATTGGCCCCATTTACCAGGTGTTGGGTTTGTCATCAGGTGTGCAGGGACAAGATGGATATCCCCGAAGTAATGCAACCACACCTGAGCGAAGGTTCTGCCCGAAGTGCTTGCTGCATACATCCAAGCAAATAACAACAGAGGCGTAAGAAGGACAACTTCAAATCTCTCAATCATCCTCTCAAAACACAAAAAAGATTAAGTCTCTCTCAGCAGCTCCCCTTTCTTTAAGCGCCTCGGATTATCCACCTATCTGGTTACAACCCTTCTCACCTCTCTGGAACTAATTGGTTTGTCTGCACATCAATCATCAGGAGCTTGGCAAGTGAGCAAACCTAAAACCACCAAGTTAAAAAAAAAAGTCACTTGCAGTTAATTTGTGTTGCTGACTTTTCCTTCCCGCAGTACGTTTCACCTTAACAGTAAGGATGCTGTCAGAGGGAAGTTATAGAGCTCCCCCGGCACACGTTGGTGTATGTGTGTCTTTGTGCCTGTGTGAGGGGTTAGGACTGAGGGTCTCTTACATATTATAAATCCACACAATTAATTTCAATAGTTTCCAAGCAAAACACTCTTTGACTCAAAGTTCATTTTGCCACATGTGCCCTGAACTGGTAAGTCACGGTAGTCTATAAAACAAAATACAAGCCCTAGATATGTGAAAACAAACCTAACTATAAACCCTGGCTTGTTTTAGACCAGGTGTAATGGCATTTAACAGCCTGCAGAATGGGCTCAAGTCCAAACAGATGTTACTATTACCAAAAAACCCACACGGAGGACAATTAGTGTGCCATTCTTCACCCGACTCCAGCTGGCGAAACAGAGACAAATATTTATATTTACACAAACCGAAAAAGTGTTGTAGATTCTTTGTACATTAATTGTGAGCAAGTCGCTAAACGATCACATTCCTAACATTAGATGTAATTTTTCTGAGATCCAAAGTGAATTTAGGGGAGAAATAAAAACAACTTCATCCCACTTTGCCATCCTCTAGTTTTGGTGATGTAACGAGCTGAAACTGAGTGGGGAAGTGTATGGTCCATAAACAAAGCTGTGGGCAAGCTCAGAGCCCAGCTGTATGAAAACCAGAGCTCCACAACCGCTGAAAGAGACAGATAAGTAAAACAAAGAGGCCAGCTGTGCTCAAAACAATGTGGGGAATGAGACAAGGGAGGTTATGGTGAGAGTGTGTTTGTCAGTTTTTAGGTGTGCCATCACACTCTGGATTACAATGACACTTGCTTGTATCAAAGATGCTGATGCATCTGTACACTTCAAGATAGAAAACTAGACATATTCTAATGGTAAGGAGAGTGAATGAGTGGATTTTTTTTTTTGTAAATTCACATAGCAACCCGTAATAAAAAGTGAAGAATGGCAGACAATCTTATAGAGCGGTAGCAATACCTCGTTCCATGTTTTAATATTCTCTTGATTGTTAATTGGACCTTGTAGGCATCTTACGACATTTTTTTACTTTGAATACCAAAGACCTGTCTATGCTTTTTTTCTTACTAAAATACTGCAAAACTTTTCTTTAAATTCTGACATGCAGACAACAGAAGATAGTCGACACTACAAAATACGAGACAAAGCATTTGCTTTCAGCTCAAAGTTATCATTCTCTAATGATGTTCCATGTCGCTGCTCTGTGTTAACCACACAGACCCAGAAAATAAAAGCTCTTTTCTTGGGTCACTTAGGAGGTCTCTCAGGCTATTTAGGGGTCAGGAACCCCTGTGGGAGACCCCTGACTCATACATTTAAGATAAGAAGATGTGGTACAATGTCAATGAGAGGAGTGATGACGAGTGTGCAGGTGTTCTGATAGACTCCTATAAGACATTCAGTCAATGGCTCACCTATGTTGATAAAAGTGTGCATTAACATTTAAATGCAGCAAATTATCTTGCCGACCCCCCCCCCTTCAGTTGACGGATATCATCGCCTTTGCCACTGGAACTAATAGAGAACTTCCTGCAGGAACAACTCCAAACAGCTGCTCCGTCATGTGTACAAGGGCATGTTGGAATAAGAGGGCACTCTTGGATGAATTCAGAAAAAGTCTAAGAGTCACTTTTGGGTTACTTCGTCTTTTTAGCAAGGAGAAAATTCCCAGCTGGGATTAAGCTCAGATTAAAAGGAGCGAAAAAGCAGGAAGGAGCTAAAAGAGAAGCAACCTTGTGAGATCTACAGACACAATGTCTGCAGGACAGCTGGTCCCCACATGGAGACTCGCTGCCTACCCTTCTTTCTTTCCTTCAAACAGACACTTATCAAGTGTGTGATCGGGAACTTCAAAGCCCACACAAGTCTGACACAGAAAGTACAACCGCTCACCATCAATGAACGATTGAATGAAAATAGAAAATGAAACCTCTGAATAAAACAGGAATGCCCTGGGCAATGAGACCAGGCACTGGGAGATGTTACACAGAGCATGTTGTCAGGAGTGTGACAGACTCCAGTGGACAAACAGGGGTCTCTGGTTTGAGACTGTGCAGTTGCAGTTAGTCGCTCCTATCTCCCTGATGGAGTAAGTCCATGTCTGGCATGACACTGGCCAGGTCCTCCTGTCTTTTCTCCACTGCTTGCACACACCTCCCTTCCAAAACATCCCTATCTTCCTATGATGTGGAAGAAAATACACAGCTTTTGTGCACAAAGATGTTCCATTAATTTAAGCAACATGCAGACACAGCGTGAAAGACAGACACAGCAGTTTTCTTCCTCTTCCCATATGTCCAGGATACTGTACAACAGATGCTCTTGTCTTCTTTACCTACTTTCTTCTGCTCTGTTTGCCATGTGGAAGAACTGATTACCATCTAAGTAAATGCCAGCTGAGAGATAAGCCCCACTTACACACACACTCACTCACACACACACATCAAACCATATGGAAAAGTTTATAATTCTAGCAGATCACATGTGGACATGAAATCCAGGTGGATTGGACTATTCTACAGATTTCACAAAATGATGTAATCTAGGCTTTGTGTGCAAAATCAATGATGAGAATCCAGTTTATTTGCTCTTTTACAACCATCAAACTCTGTTGTGAGATGTGTTTCGGTTTGAAAATGAAGTGATCAGTTTGTAAAAGAAGAATAAAAAGTGAGTTTATTGTCCATATGGCAGGAGATCTTCTCTATGCTCAGGTTAAGATAGACAGCCTGAGTCTACAAGGATGATGAGATAAAGAGGAGAGGATCAAGGACCATCTGTACACTACAGAACGGCTAGGAGGATTAAGATGAAAGTCACACACACGTTCATGCACAATATTCCATGCATTTTTAGTTTCTCATCTCAAACTAAAGATATGTTAAACTGTATGGTAAGAAGAGTTTGCCTCTTACCTCCTCTCTAGTAGAGTCCACTCTTCAGTCTTTGGAGAAAGTCCGCTGCAATGGCGGAGGGTTTTTTTCTGCTTTTTGTCCTTCTCTAAGACTCCACGCCTTCATATGTCAGGCATGTGTTTGCATTCCCACATATGTAAGCTCCAGTGTGGCGAAGGCCAGAGCCAGAGACACAGATGGCTCCCAGATGGAGACAATCAACGTCGCGCTACTCACTCGTCCAAATATCTTGTTTTTTAATTAAAAAAAAAATAGCTACGTTTTCCAACTGCTTCTATAACTTTAGTTTCTCTCATATGAAGCCTTTTCGCATGCGATCTTGTTTTCTTTTCTTGCAGTTGTTCCTCCGGTCCCCGATCGCCTGTGATTCCCTGTTGAAGACGATGTGTTTCTCACACGCTGCTCTCTGGAGTTCTGTTTTTCCTAAAATGGGCGGAGCCTCTCCCTCCTTCCGTTTAAGCCCCGCCCCTCTTTTCCCACACAGTCCTCTCATACTCCAACCTCCTCTAGCTCCCATCTCCATCACCCCCTGCTCTCTCTCCCATGGATCCTGGCCAATCGTCGAGCTGCTGACTGGCCCTATTCAACCTGCATTCACCAGGAATGGACCCTGCAATTAACATAACTAATTGCTTTGGCACCTAAAGGCTAAACAAGAGCCTGTGCCAAAGGAGACAAGCGTGTGTGAGCATCTGCAAGTGTATAGTGTGTGTGTGTGCTTTCACAGTTCTATTCCCACCTCAACAACAGAAGTGGGGACCTCTTAAAAATGTTTCTACACAAACCAACCAACGTCTCCTTTCACTCTTTTGTCCCGCTTACTGTTGCTGTGCCCCACAACATTAATCTGGGACACTTGAAAATCAATGTTCATCCTCTATCTTTATTAAAGTTAAATCAGTTATGTCCACTGTTACACCAAGTAGAGATTGTTTTTCCTTTCTGTTGTCTTCTGCTTGCCCAAAGCCAGATCGCGAGGCAACAGCCTCAAACGATAAACCCAGGCTTGTCTCCCCCGGGTTGCATCCTCCAGCTCCCTCGGGAGGATCCCCAGGCGTTAGGGAGGCATCCTAACCAGATGCCCGAAGCACCCCATCTGGCTTCTCTTTACCCAAAGAAGCAATGGCTCTACTCTGAGCTCCTCCCTGTTGAGTGCCTCACTCTATCTCTGAGCAAGAGCCCAGCCACCCTGAAGAGGAAGCTCATTTTGGCCACTTGTGTCTGTGATCTTGTTCTTTCGGTCACCACCCACAGCTGGTGACCATAGCTGAGAGTAGTAATGAGAAAAATAAATGTGGAGATTATGGAGGTTAGAATAGCGACCCCCAGAACCCCCCACACATGAAAACAGCTAACCTGCAGAGCAGATCTAGTCTGACTATTAGGCAAAGAAAACAATCTGTTCCAACAACTTAGAACTTGATTTAGAATTTAGAACGTCTGAGAATCTACTCTAGTAAGCAAGCAAACGTTGCCACACAAAACAACTCATTAAGAGTTGATGCTCTTTTTGAGGTAAGCATGCACCTTTAAGAACAAAGCCTTTAAATAAGGAATCCTTCATTTTAGATGATTCTTATCTTTTGAAATCTCTGTAATCTTGGAGTGTCCACTTGTTTTTCTAAGCTCTAAAAAGATTTAATATGAATATTGTCATGGAGTGTAAAAAGCTACAACGACTGGATATTTATCCACAGAACCTGTTTCCTCCTTTCTCCTGATGGGTGCCTGCTCCATTCAGGGGGCATCTGGTCAGCCAGCAGGCTAGGAGGCAGAGCCAGGTGGCTGGGATGGAAGGAGGGAGGAAGGAGGAAAACATGGAAATGTGCAGAAGGCCTAGCATCTGCAGGACTGTACGGTAACCAACATGAAGTTGTAGGACATTTAGGTGTGAGATTTTCATTAAAGGACTGTAGCCTCAAGTTTTTTTAGCCATGTTCGATTGAAAAAAAAAAACATATTTACCTTGTTTTGTCCAGAGAAGTCTTTAAAAACTGATAACTGGCTTTGAATGAATAAAGCGTCAAAAACTCCTAGCGGTTCACAGAAGGAATGCTTGTTGTCATATAAAACCTGCTGCTTCTATTTCCCTTCCTCTATTTAATAAGCTTTCCAATCTTTCATCAGCATTGCACATCGCACTGTGAGAGGCGTCACAAGTTCAGTTTCCAGTGTGGAAAGGTAACTAAAGACATATTCCAGACTAGATTCTCCAGACATTTTCCCAAAGAATTTTTGGAGAATATGCAAAAAATTTGAAGTGATCATTTTTCTGCAAAGCCTTTTCTCTATAAACATGGAACAAACTCAGAAATCAAGCAACACCTCACATTTTGTTCCTCAAAAGCGTTTTTTTATTTTTGTTTTTTTGAGCTTCAGACATTGATTTAAAAAGTATTAAGCTGCTGAATTTTTAACCAAGTCCATTAAACCATTTAAATGAAAGTTTTATAAGCTCATAACATTAAAATAAACAAACTGTTTTCCATATTCACATTTCTATTCCCATGCTACTTTGAAAAAAATCAATAGAATTTTTTTTTACCAAGTATGTGTAAAGTACTTCAAATGGTATTGTTTTAAATGTGTTGTTTAAAATCATAATTTCTCATATAAATAGCTTGAATGCTTGTGATTGAATGAAAAAAGCTTGCTCACAAAATCAGCTTGGCTGGAATTTTGGTACAGTGCGGTAAGGACAGTATTAGTAAAATTACGGTAGTTTTAATATTTGGTACAGTAGACAAAGTTACACCTCACTGCATACGTACAGTATATCAACACATGGTAGGAGCCAACTTCTATATATGCAAACATAACCTATCCAACATGACATCTCATTGTCCTCTGGTGAAAACAAATCATTAGAACTCTAATTAAACTGTTTTTGAAAAATAGTTTTGAACAAAAACAAACTGCAGAGAATAACATCTGTTTGATAAATTGTGATGTACAGTAAGATGAGCGTTTTGTGTATCTACATTAAAGATATATTATTCACGGTGCAAGCTCAACCCACTTCCAGCTGTTGGCTATTGTTTGCATGTGTGAGATAAGAAGTGAGAGACTGGCAAAACCAGAAAATATGTAGCATCTGTTTCTGTTCACACGCTCCCCAGCCAAACTTCCACTTTTAGAAAACCTAAACAGTCAACAGTCAACATCTCCTTTTTTTTTCTTGAAGAAAAAAAAAGGAGATGGTATGCAAAGTGGTGGAAGTGAAGGGCAAATGGAATGTTAAATTTAATGCAGATTTGATTTATATCACTTGGCATTAAAACATAATAGTTTTAAAAGGCTTCTTGTGAGTGAAATAACAGAAAGAGGGAAAAAAAAAAAACTGAAGTGAAAATAAGATGTACCCCCAAGACAGACAGAAAATATGTACCCGGGGATATTAGTCAAATATTTATTCATGTAACAGTTTACATTTTTAGGCCATATCAAATACACTTCATTGACATGATAGTAGATGTGAGCTAGGGGTCAAAAGTGTCCATAGATGAGGTTTAGGGGACCACAAGTCAGGGAAGAAAAAATGGGATCAGCCAAGGTGAAGACAAAAATGAAATATCCATGTCAAGAGGTGGTGACGGTGGAGATGTAGGACTCAGACACATAGCCAGTTTTAACCAGTTTATTGCAGTTATTCAAGGGTTAGGGAATGTGCAGCCTGGAAGCCATCTTGGCCAAGGACTTTGGCAGGACCAGACACAGGAGCAATTGAAAGAGAAAAATGTACCTGAGGAACCAGATGTGGCTGAACACCATCATGGCTGCAGCAGGAGAGCAGATCAGCAGATGATTTGAAAGTAAAGTTAGGGACACCAGGGGTTTAATAATCAGGGGGAGATGAGACACAGGTGCAGACATATGGTAGAGGAAATGGGACCAGGTTTACTGAATTATGGCATGTGGCAAGATTAGGATGGAAGAATTGTTCCAGAAGGGAGGAGGATCATTACAACCCACACAGACATCTAAAATAGGAGTTATTAATCAAATGATCAATTAAATCTCGGGGGGAGTAAAACAAATTGTGTATTTTAGATAGATAAATCTACATTCATTCTCAGTTGGAGATATCCATTAAAACAAACAGGTCAAACTGTTTAGGACCGGTTTGATTACAAGTAAAATAGTCTAAATGTCAGTATTGTTATCCAAGCAATAAGACTTCATTTGGTCAAACTATCTGAAGTCGTAGGTCATTTTGAAGGGCAAGAAACAACTTGAGTTAAAATGAAACAAAAATGACTTTTTAATGGCCAAATAAAGATAAATCGAATTGGTGCTTTATAATGTAATAAACTGAACAGTAGTCTTGAGGCATATCTTCAAAATCATGTCAGGGCTTTGTAAAAGGTTGTCAGGTGTTTCAGAACTATTACCTACAGAGTTATTTCATAAATATTGCTGTCAGAATGAAACAAGTCAGTTAGTAATACAATAATGCGCTCTAGTAAAATTTAATCGCCTTTGTGTTAAACAGAGCAATTTCCATTTTACGATTATACACAGATCAGGGGCTGATTTCATTTGGAAACTAAACTTAGCTGCTGGTAACCTTCCAAGGAACTAGTATTTTAAGTTTGAGTGATGGTCATTTTTTTTGCCCCGCTTATTATGAGGAAAGGACTCTTATTCAAATAATCACTAAAATATACTGAAATAAAAATAGTTTCACCAAGTTGAGTAGTGTTTGTCTTCTTGAATGATTTATCCATTCGTGGGGACTTTATGAATGGTAAATTTAAACGAAGGATAAGCAAGTCAGGTTGGATGCCCATCAAGGTTTCTTCTTTCACTGATACTCTGAGTAGAAACACCATGATGTGAATTAGAAAATTTTTAATTGTTTAAAAAATCAATAGTGTAATGCACTGCTTCTTGGTGTTGATTAATAAAATCTTACATTGTGAAGAGATATTCCAGAATAAAGACATTTTCTCTGGATATTTATTTTATGATTTTCCACCCAGATTCGAAGTACAATCTCTTTGACCTTGACAAGGAGAGACAATGCACAAACAAGTCTGCAAATGTTCAAGAAGATCCTCTTTAGCTGCAGGTTTAGTGTGGAAAAGGTAGTGTGTTTGCCCTTTTCTGCTGAAAGGTGTGCATGCTGTTTCCCATAAGCTCCATGCTCCTACAGATATGTACAGATAAGTGAGGCACCAACAGTAAGGAGGTGCTTTTTGCAAGATAGAAAGACAGCAATGTAATCTTTGCATCACATTCTGACTCTTGCAAGCCTTTCTGCCTCCATTCTCACATTTCCAGCAAACTGTATCCCGCTGTGTGTTATAAACAGCAAATGAGGAAGAAAAATAAAAAAGAAATTTTCTGGTGTAGTTGTGTTAATGCATTTGTTTTACAAAGAGACTGTTTTATTTCCAGCTCTCTGTTTCAAGTTTGAACGGCAAACCTTGATGGTTTAAATTTACTGGGAGATTTGCCATTTTCAAAATCAGTGTGGAAAAAAAGAGACAGATGTTTTTAAACAAGTTTTTGTCTTGTACTCTTGCTTTGTGTTGAGTTAAATCCATCTTTGGAGGGTTTTGTTTGAGAGTGCTGCATGCGATTGTGGGCATAACATGTCATAAAATTGTGTATCCACATGTTTCAAGGAGCCAGAGCAGATCATTTTCTGGTTAAACTCCACCCGGCTTCAGAATGTTTCGCCAAAATATTTTTATAGCGCATTGATTTAGAAAGAAGTTGATGGAATAAATCCACTATTTTTTGGGTTATAGTTTTAAAATGACTAATACATTTTGTTTTCAGTGAACCGACTTCAAAGACCTGAACATGATATTGCTCAGTCAGAAGGAATCTTTATATTTGTAACCAAAATACAGTCTGCATGCTCAAAAATGGACATAACTTTTTCAATGTTTTCCTTCATCTCGGGAGTCCATTCCATCGGTTGCAATTAACCAATTGTTCCAAGGAAAGTTTTGGTCGATCTAATGAGGTTTGGTTTTGGGGGCAAAAAAAAAAAAGACATAGTCGCAACCAAACGTAATCTTTTTTTCTCTCTCTCTTTGTCTGACCTCTTGCCCTGCCTCACCATTCCTCCAAAAAATAAAAAATCTGTGTTCCTCAGGCTCCAGAGAAGTAACTAAATTCAAACATGTCACTAATGAAATATTATTCATAAGCTATGATGTATCTGGCACCTGCAATATTTCACATTTTTTTATAATTGGTAGATTACTTCGGCTTGCTTATTGGTAAAGTAGGTCACGTGCTGAAAAAGTGTGGAGCCTCTGCTTTACATCTTTTAAACTGGTTGTTCAATAAAAGATTTTGAGTAATCCCAATTGGTGTTTTTCCCACCACATCTCATCATTATCTACTCCCCTTTCCTGCACTTCACTCGTATTACCGATACGTCCTCTTTATTTGTCGTCTTGATGTTTTCTAATCTGATGCAACTACAGATTTCCCTGTCTGATCAAGCCTGCATTTCCCATGACATCTCTTACATCACATTCATCTAAAAGGAGGACGTCATTTTCCAGGTCCAAATCTGTCTGGAAATATGTTTACTGTAAGAAAAAAGAGGGGAAGGGGGCATTAAGAAATGATAGATTAAAGTGGATGATTGTCTTAATGGTCAAGGACAAATCTATTTTCTGTCAATGTGGACATTTACATTCATTTCCTGCACATTTATCAGACTTTCTTTTGTGTCAGTTTTCATACACGCAAATGATTTTAAAAGAATAAATATAGCTTTCTTGTGATTAAATTGGTAAAGCCCAATGGCTGCATGACCTGTGTAAGTTTCAGTCAGCTGCTGTTTAGAATACTTTGTAGCTCTTCATTGCCTGCTAGCAGTGAAATGCTAAATTTCATGGGGCATGACTGCTGCCATTGGAAGCCACTGTGTGCATGTAACAGACCCTTAGAATAAAAAGAACAAGCCTCAATAAAACACAGCTCTACAAAACCTCTTTGAACCCCAGACAAAATTGATCATCGGGAGAAAAAAATATGAAAAACATGGTTTCAAATTTATTAGTCAAAAACCTTTTCATAGTTTTAATTATGAGCATAAGATCAGGAGTGCCTAAAGTTCAAAGGCATAAAAATTCCCACAAGACTCGTTCACAGCTCATCCCAAAGACATTAAGACTAAATAAGTGGCTGGTCAGGGGGTCCCACGGTGCTCTTTCACAAAAACAGCCACCGACTGGTACTTTACCCCCTCCTGACGTCCTGCAAGCCCAAACACGCCTCCTCCCCACAATCCCACTCTCACCCCTTAACTCTGTCTTTCCATTCAAACACTATTGTGTCCTCCTTTTCAGTCATCCCTGTATCACCCATAACAAATGAGCTCGGATTTTTTTTCTCTCTTCCATCAGCTTCCTCCCCCTTCTTTTTCCCAATTTTTCTGTCTCTTACTCTCCCTCTTACTCTCCTTCACTTGGTGCCGATGAAAGGCAGGCATTGAGCCGGCAGTGGCATTCCAAAACCTCAGGCCTCGGCTCCAGTGTGTCTGGCTATTCAACACTGCTGGGAGCCATTAGTTTAAGTAAGGCCTGACCCGCCTACTCACCCACAAAAAACCATCAGCTCTCCTATTACACTCTACACATGGAGGGAAGACACACGGCTGCTCCATGGGAGCAACAAGTGTGTATTTACATGCAACACAAACAATGAGATGAGCAAATATAAGTGAAGGAGTCATGTATTAAAGTGTCCTCGTGAATGAGAGGTAAAGTAGGTGATAAAGTGTTAGTGTGTTGTTATGAGATTGGATGCGTGTGTGCTTACAATTTATGAGTGGTGGGTCACATGCTCACTTGGCTGGATCTTCTTTAAGTTTCCACACAGCTAAGCCAAGTGCATAGCCAGACGCCAAAACCCTCATACCAATAACTTTGCTTAAACGATATTCAACAACCATGCACTTTTTGGTCTCTCCAACCGCTGCCTTGTTTAACTAATGTGCCAGATACACAACCCAGGATATCCATCTTTGGTGCTCCCAGTTAAACCTTCAAATGCAACAGTTTTACTAATTGAAAAATAATAGAGCGGACCAGAGCTCGCTTTGTGCCGCCAGTTTCCCTCAATTGTCGACACATAAACATGAATGGCTCTCATAAACAACTCCATGTTTGGGAGAAATGTAGCGTTAAAACAGTATATACTCACTTAGACACAGACAAGCCCACACACAGATATTAAACACACAAATAGTACAGACATTAATCTTGAGACAGTGGTGTGTTGGTATGGGACTTTGTGATAACGCAATTATCAGGCAGGCTTAAAATTTTCACATCAATGTAATAGATTAACTTTGTTCAAATACTCGTAATCTGTCTATGTAGATTATCTCAGTTGTTGATGAATCACTTTAGCAAATTAGTTCATTTTGGGACAAGAGTTCATTTAGAATAAGTCAGGTTTCCAGTTAATTTTATCTTTCTTTCCATAAAATAGAGCTTACCGTACAATACATACACAGAGTAGCTTAGTTATGTGGTATGTAACACTGACTTTTCAAGGGTTAACAGTGTTCAATTGAGGACACAAATCTGCATCTTTATTTATTTTTTATATAAAAAAAACCAGGGATATTTAAGTCTGCGTACGTAGATTTACAGATAAAAGAATAACGATTGTAAGATTAGTTTATTTTATGGCACTCATCAATAAGAATGAGGGGCTTTAAATGTGGCCAAAATGAGAGATTTTTCCACTTTGTTCATTTGATAATTATAACCCCCAAATTAGCAACTGACTAATAAAATGGTCTTATTTTATCTTTTTTTAACAGTGCAGAGAAAAAAAAACGCCTCTCAATCTGTTGCAAAATTATTTTGTTGACATGTCTCAAAAAATTGGGCTTTACCATTTGGTTAGGAAAAAATGTTTATATCCTGAAAAAAAAAGTGATGGAAAACTGCCTCTGATTTATCATTTCTGACTGTTTTCTTTTCCCCGTTGTGTGAAGGTTTTTCTGTTTTTAGCATATGACTCTGTACGAACCTCCATTCGTCTTTCTCTCCCTGAGGCTGCCGGAGCAGCTGTGTTGTTCTCTTTCTCGGTGATGGCCACACCTGTGATCTGCAGGTGGTTCATCTGGCAGCGGAGCTAGGAACACCTGGCCAGGCAGATAGCGCCTCCAGGCTTTACTTTGTGTGTGTATGTACGTGTGTGTCTGTGTGTAATAGTTTGGGGGATTTCTGAAGGGCTCAATTAAAGCTAAGGGAAGATAACGGCTGGCTTCGCTCACACACACAAATTCTGAGGCATGTGTTGGCATTTCCCAAGGTTAAGCTTAAGGGATGTTTGGACTTGTCAGTGTTGCAATACAATCCTCAAATGTGTGTGTGTAAAGGAAATGTGGTAACATGCATGGGTATTTACAGTCTTGTTTGTTTTTAGTGGTAAGACACAACACGCTTGGGGTCGAATGTCATTCTTTCTTCACAACGTCTCAATTTTGGTTTTGCTATTCAAATTGTATAACCATGCAAGTGGACAACAGGGTGGCAGCACCTGCGTTGTTGCAGCTTTGCATGCTCACCACTGCTATGACGTCCACTGCGGTGGCGTACTGGGAGAAACAAGCTAAGACAGCAAGCAGAACAGCTGAAGACAAGACACATAAACAACGGCACCCTGAGCATAAACCATGTTGTGAATATGAACAGACAGAGTGCAACAGGAGTTTTTACTTAATGAGAAAGCAGGATAACATGGAGGCCCAGCAGGCGTGAAATTGGAGGAAGGACACATGAGGTGAACTTGATAAAAGTCATAAAATTCAGTGACACATCGGAGGAAGAGATCTTTGGTGAGAAGTCACTGCAACATAAGTGTCAAATACATCAAACAGCACCAGCCCGCGGCTGCACATCATCTTCATCCAATTATCTGCTGTGATGGGAAGAAGTTATCATCTGGATCAATTGCCTCGCTGGAGGAACTTAATGCATGTGCTTCTCATAAGGAGTGCATGTGTTCTTTGAGAATATAACGGGTGATAATTCTGGCTAGTTTATAAGGAAGTACAAAGGATGTCTAATAAAGAAATAAAATAGAGTTTTAAAAAGCGTTGTATTGTCTACATCCTGTCAGACACAACTTTCAGACTTTTCCCACTGAGGATTCAGCAATAACTCCCACACAGCTGGATGTGGACTTCTCTCTGCTGCAATGACAAGCCAGCTGCAGGCGGACTCTGTGTGGCAGCCAAGACAGATGACTGGGGATGGAAAGAAGGGATAAGAGCAAAAAAAGAAGGCTACATGAGAATGGGAACAGAAATATGGGAGGGTAATAAACAGTGAAACATGAGACCTAAACAGGAGGTAAGAAATAAGAGATGGAGTAACCCTGGAAGGCGTGGAGAAAAGGGTAACCAATGCCGACTCTTTCTTGTTTGAGCCAAGTGGGAAATGATAGAATGGGAAAAAAAGAGGGAGCATGAAGAGTGGGATTAGAGAGGGGGCATTTAAAAAACATACTGTGGAAATGGATTTCTTTCATTGTTTTGTTGATTTTAAACTAAAACAAACCATTTGCCTGATGACTGGCTGTTTTTATTTCTATTCAAAGTCTTGGCATAAAATAAAGGAGTGAACAAAGCCTCCTTTCTACTACTTTTTTTTTTTTTACAAAAATGAACCAAATAAAAACTTTTTAACAGATTAGCATTCAAAAGTAGCTTTATTTTCCCTTTTGAATACTTCAAAAGCTATAAAATAAGAATGCAAAACTACTCCCAAGCTGTTTTTCTACAATAGTCAAATGTGTCAAAGCAATTCTCACGGTATACACTGATACCTGAATACAGAGGTCATGGTAGTGGCTGGAAGTATAGTAAAATGCCAATGTTAACCTCTCTCCAGGGCCACGCTGGGACCGCCAGTCTGGAGCATAAAAGCACAGCTGGGTTATCTTTCACGGGGGTAGAAGTGATGTTTTATCAGGGGCAGACGAGTACAGATGGTCTAATTTTCATCATCTTCTATGCGCCTGTTTTTTTCTGAAGATCACTATTGCCGAGCAATCTTTGTTGCAAGCTCACATCTGGATCCTATCCTCCCAGCCATTCTCTGCAGTGCCGCAGATCAACCAGAAACAGCTGTGCAAAACTGGCTTCAATTAGCCTCACATTTTCCCTGACAGTTAATCCCCCCTTTTTCTGCTCTCTTTCTCTCACTGTTTTGTTCCTTAACCGTTTGGTCACTCCTCTCTCCCTCTCTTTTTAAAAAAAAAAAAAAAAAGAAAAAAAAAGTTTCAGGTTGCCACAGTGTCTGAAGCAATAAATAGGGGAGCACAGTATGTTAAATTGGAAACAGACACTTGGACAGAGAGCTCAAAGGTCTCACGAAACATGCAACATGACAGATCTTGTTGGTTTGAAAAGACTGATGATGCTTTTTAAACAGTTCAAGATGGAGATGAACTGAAGTTGATGATAGGCTGTGCAGTGACTGGGTCTAAATAATTAATTTTTTTCTATGAAAGCATTAAAGCTCTCCCAGAGGTCATTTAAATTTTAAGTTTTTTTCTGTCAAAGAGTTGGATGTGGTGGACACAATTAAGATCTATTTGAACTGCTTGGCATTTCTGACAAATTCAGAATAATTTGATTCTTTGTTGTAGTTGACACATGTGTAAGTTGAAACATCTTCTTTCCTACTAAAACCACACTTTGTAAACACTTATGTGTGATCCAGCAGCAGAGCACATGAGCAAAATGTTGTCGCTCATGAGTCATTAATGCTAAAGAGAGACAGCCCAACGAGAACTTGTTCAGCCGCACACAGTCTTGACTCAGCTAAACAGCAGTGAAGAATTAATCTGAGATGGGTCTTGGTGATAGTAAATGGGAGCCAGATTTGAGGCAAAGGAGCCAATCTGATGAGCTTGATGAGCAAATCTGGAAGTTTCTATAGTCATTGTAGCCCTGGGGCCTGAGTAAAACACTAACAGGTGGTAGTGCTGGTGGAAAAGACCCACGCAGAGTCTAGAGGGAGGGAGATGGATACTGGGCTCCCAGCCTGACACGAAAGCACAGCCAAGCAAACACATTTCACTAAGACACAGCCAACCTCATGCAAATACATGCAGGTTTTTAAAGCACTAAAATAAAATGAATATCACTTCTATCCACATACATTTACACTCATGCAATACATGAAGTGTTTGTGTGTGGGTGACTAAGGACAGATGTTCAGGCACCTCTCTACCTCCAGGATGGGAAATTCTCCCACATGGCAAAACACAAAGGGCCTACGTCTGGCAACGCTAACCGAACACTCAAGCCAAAACCAATTAGGACTTTAATGAAAACCTGAAGGGCCCCTTTGTCGTTTATTTCCTTTTTAATGTCAGAGGATTGGAATCTGACTCTATAACCCACCCCAAAAAGAGAAGAGGCAAAAGGAAAAAGTTGTTGGAGCTTCCAAATTATCCACGTGTTTTCGAGTAAAGCTAATTGAATCAAGAGGATAGAGAATTGATTGACTTATGTTGCAATGTTGAGGCTGGAAACCCTGAACACATTGTCTCCAAACGAAGGAACATTCATTTTTCTAGCTTTCAGTAACAAACTGCTTCAGCTAAACAAAAACAATATTCAAGAGAAAAATATGAACGTTTAATTTATATAATGAGTTGATTTTTTATAAACAAAATACCTGCAGTAGTTTTACATAGCAGTTCATTCTTTGCTGCTCCCTGCTGGCCATTGAGGTTTCATCATTTTGACTACCACCTCACATTTAGCATTAACTCTGTTTTAAGCCATCCAAAACACTCCTGTGCAACCATCAAACCATTGCCATGCCAGTTCTCAACATGAAAAAAAAAATCCATTGATGACTAGGTCATCATTGATCCCATCTTGCCAGTGTTCATTGGTGATTTTACATGTGAACTTTATAAATACACTTTTCTTGCACGTCTTTCTCTCATCAAAACCAGATGTAAAGAACACTGTGGGATCCAGTAAAACCGCTGTCAATCCCCTCAGGCCCTACTGACTCCAACTGCATTGCAGCTCTGGACTATTGACCCCTGATGTAAAGCAGGAGGAAAGCAAAGAGGGGGCTTGGATGGGGGAATCAAACCTTCCACTGGCATGAAGTGCAGCAGCACCAGCCTGGTTTCACACCGCCTGGTGTTTTTGTCTCAAAAGGCTGTAAACTCCAGATGGCAGAAAGAGGGGGTTAAAAATAAAAAAAAAAACTTAGTGGGGTGGATTAAGGGCTCCAAATCCTCCACTGAAAAGACTCATAGACTGCAAGCTGCTATTCAGTCAAATAGAAGCATAATAGCTGTCTTGTGGAGACTATATGAGGGATAATGCATCCAATAGAGTTTATGTAATGCATAGTTTATTCCCACCCTTTAATGGACCCTAATGAGCATAAGATCTTAGCAGACAAAAGGATTAGTGAGGTCTTGTTTGCTCATTATATTCATCTGATATATCTGAAAAACATTTCAAAGAAAGTGTTTTTGTTGATAGCCACTTAGTCTGGGGAGTAAGTCTAAATATAACCGTTCCCCTGCACCCTCCTGATTTTGGAAAATAAACTAATGATGCTGTGGTTTTTTTTTAACCAATCTTCTGTAGGATAGATTTTGGCCAAATGAAATATCACTTCCATAATAACTTCTTTCAAAGATTTTGGCATTGAACAAAAAGAAGGAACCATGAGCTGCAAAAAGCTTCAACCTGATTATTTAAAAGCATCAAGTATACTTCCAAAGTACTTGAATAAATTGTATTGACCGAAAGCCGATATTTACAGTGGTGAAACAGTGTCATAGTAATTGACTCAAAGCTGTGGGACATCAGCTCAGCTCAAATAATCCTCATGTCAGACTTCTATGAGAAAATATTTATGACCTAAACTTGTTGGTAACCTGAACCAAACCGGTTGTAAGACTACTTTATACCCTCCTCAGGGTCTTGGAGCGTGCATGTGAGACCAACCAGTTAACATGAGCTTTGTGAACTTGGAGAAAACTGGGCACTTTGAAGGAAGATCCTCCGGAAGTACGCAGTACCACAGTGTCTTATTTGGGTTTTCTGTTTGTATTTTTGTGAGTGGGGTTTCAATGTAAAGGCAAAGTGTTGAATAAATCAAGGTTTAGGGCTTTTGCAGATGATGTGGTAGTGTTGGCTTCATCAACCCACAAGCTCTAGGTCTTCTAAGTCTAAGTCTCCAGTTCTTTGGCTGAACAACATGTAGTGGAGTAGCATCTTAGCCAGAAATGGGCAATGTCCTCTTAAAAAGGGGAATGAGGTCTGGAGCATCTCTGACATTGGATTCATTTGCATTGATGCAGACTCAGGGCTAGTCGATTGTGCTGAAGCAAAATCAAAGCTAAAGGGCAAGGTGTTTGATTTACTGGTCAATCCTTGGTCATGTACTTACCTGTAATTATTTGACAGAAAAAAAAAAACTATGACCACTAAAACAAGTAACCAATTGAATTTCCTCCATCGGTGTTGATTATCTCTTTGAGATAGCATGAGTTGGGTCATTAGGGAAGAATTTAAAGTAGAAAAATATTCTGTAAAGAAAAGATCCAGATGAGGTGGTTTAAACATCTGTTTGGAGTGCCTCGTCAATGCTCCGATGGTAAATTGTCTCAAACAATTTCCGCCAGATGAGCAAGAAGATGTGGCTAGGAATTGGAAATCTTGGTTTCTTTGTACAGGCGGCTGCATCAGTGAAGAAACTCCTGGTGAATGTTTGGATGGAACTCTTGGCATAATGATTTTGCTTCTTAAAGCTTAAATTTATGGTCAAGAAAGCCTCCACAAATTGTTACTGAAGTAACAAGAGCAGGAGGACTGGCTCCCTGCACATTTATTTTGAAATACCTTACCCATAAAAGATAAATCAGCACTGACATTTTAAATGTTTAACAATCTTACCGCTGGGTTAAAACACAAATGATGTGTCATCTGTTGAGTCTAATGCTGAGCCAGAACTCTGTTCAAACAAAAAAAAAAGCCCACACAGACTTGATCTGGATCCTATCCAGAGTCTCACGTGTCATTCTTCTTCACAAGCATAATATTTGGATGCTGACAGAGAAGGCTGTAACATCTCGTAACACACACAAACACACACTCACTCATACACATTGCCACCGTCATCTCTCCATCCTTCCCTCCTACAGCCACCCACATATGCCACATGCTTTTGTCCTCCCCTGCCTCCTCTTCCTCCCCCTCTTTCTCTCCCCTTCAGCTCCCCCATCCTCCACTCCTGCCAGGCTGCCACCTGCTATCAGCAGCATGCCGCACAGCTGCTCTGCTACAATAACAAATTAAGGTCCATCGTGGCAGGCAGGAGTTATTACCTACCTCTCCTGGCGATGGAGGAGTTGAGAAGCCGTCAGCTTCCACCCTTGTTTGATCCCCCCTCCCATTTTATGTCTAAAGAAAAGGACCCAGGGGACACGAACAATAGTTTTGCGTCAGACTAGAGTTTGAGGGCACACAAGCCAAGAGTCATTGTGGTGTGTCAGTCTGTGACAGCGGATGTCACATGCTGCTGACTGTGCTGTTTTAGATCACACCTCAAACTACTGCTGGGCAATTAAATATCCACTTTCACAGTTTAACATCCTGGTGTGTTTTGTTCAAGCATAATTTAAACAAGAAAATTTTAATATTTTCTGCATTCAAACTTAAAAAATGACCCATTCACACTATCTTCCTCTTTTACTTACTAAATTTACATTTGCACCACAAATAGAAGCCATTCATACTGATCAAACGAGGTTCAAATTTTAGTTTTGAATTTGTCAGATTAAACGTGTTCATAAAACTGAGTAAAATAGATGAAAATCAACAGGACGATTTAAAAAAAAAAAGTATTCAGAATTTAAAACAAGGCATATGAAAAACCAGAAATAAAATACGTATGTTTTTGAAGTCTTGGTGCAAAATAATCCATCAAATTTTAATTTAATAGACAACAAAGAACAAATCTGTCATTTACTGACAACAAACAATCTTTTGGATTACTTTGTAAGTATTAAGAGGATAATGCACCTTCTATATTCTATGGGCATCCTGAAACGCCACTAAACCCCCACTCCTCTAAAGATGAAGACCATCTGCCACATCATACAAATCCAAAATATGTTTGCATTGTTTTAGATACATTTTTTTATACATGACGATGATCATTACAAATGTCAGTCCCTTTAGAACGCCTTTCCTTCAACTGGGTTTTGTGCAATTGCTATTTTTCTTGCAATCGCATATTTTAGGGATCTTCTCACATCACAAATGATGTTCTTGGGAAAGAGATGTCCATGATCGGTTTTGTTTTGTTCTTATTTTTGTTATTCAAGTAAAGTCTAATTGCATGATTCTGTTTGATCAACTGCATATGCTATTTTTAAAAGGATTCTGCTGCCAATAGAAATACATTTGAATTGAAAACAATTTCAGTTTGGATAATTATTTCAGAATATAATATTATTTCAGTCTAGACATGTTATTTTAAAATGTTATTACTAAACCTTGGATTATGGGGAGAAAAATATGATTACCGACTGGATGTTGTCTTAATATAACTACACAATTTATTTACTTTGGAAAAATAGTTGTAATACACAAATCTACAATAAAATATTTATTTGACCCAGTCCTTACAATGATTTGAACACTTTGACATAATTCTTGATTTATTACATACATTATTACTTCATTCAAACTACTCATTCAGTTTAAGCACACTTTGTTTAATTGTGACAACTATGTCTCACCTAACTCATTTCACCAACCAGCTCTGTGACAAGTCAACAAAGACATGACTAGTCAGTTAGCAGGAGGCTGAAGTCAATGAAGAAGAAGGCTCAGACGGTGGTGGATTTTCAGTGGCAATTATGGTCCCTCTGTGTGACAGCTGGCCATTGCCCCCCTCTGCATCGCTTTTCAGTGTCTTATTCACAGTCTTTTTAATCACACCAGCAGGCCTGTTACACAGCAAATAAGTTGACCTGACCTACGAGCCGACTGAATGACTGTCGAACGTTTAATCCAATGAGCTGTGGCAAAGTTTTTGTCAGCATGTAACATTTCCTTGTTGGCCACCGATAATTGTCAAGTTAGAAAAATGAATATCCAGAATTCAGAGTTTGACTAAGCAAATAGAAGATGTATGTTATTGTCGTTTACAAAAACATACATTTTTTATGTTGACATGTTATTCTTTCTCCTACTTTTCCTTTTGACTTTTTGTGAAGATAGACGACTCTGCCCTGAAGTAAATTTTCCAGATGATCAGCAGGTAGGGCCATGTATCATTATAGCAGCATCTTGGAGAGTATTTACTGAACAAGAACATTTGCCGGTTGGTAGGTCACACTTTTTTTTTGTGCTATATTATTGGATTTTGTGTATTTTTTTAATTAAAAATAACCCATTATTTATGTGAAGTTATTACAATTTTTTCATCAGATATTTTGATAAACTAAATGAAAGTGTGATACAATCTGTATCCTCTTTGTGCTGGTTTACAGAGACAAAAGAAGGGGAACAAAGAGAAAAACATTTCTGAGCCTAAACACATTTTTTAAAACCACAATTGTACAGAAGAAAACAAAAAATAGACAGATGGACAGAGACAGATACACAGGTAGATAGATGATAGATAGATTAATGGATTGATGTTGCGGGTTTCTGCAATTTCTTTCGTGTAACTTATTTAGTCTCTTTTTAATTTGATTCATTTTACTTTCTTGTACAACATCACAATTTCAAGATTTCTTGTGTAAAATATTTCCTTCCGTTCTGTCGTCTTCTGCTTATCTGGGGCCAGGTAGCAGGGGCAATAACCCCAGACGGGAAGTCCAGGTTTCTCTCACCCCGGCTGCATCCTTCAGCTCACCCGGAAGGATCCCGGGTTGTTCCCCAGCCAGCTGTGAGACATAGTCTCTCCAGTGGGCCCGGGGTCTGCGTCTTGGTCTCCTCCCGGTGGGATGTGCCCAAAACACAGCGAGGCGCCAGGGAGGCATCCATACCAGATGCCCAAACCACCCCATCTGACATCTCTCGACCTGGAGGAGGAGCGGCTCGACACCGAGCACCTCCCGGATGGCAGAAAGATGGGTGAAGGAGGAGATGGGTGGTAGCCAAAGAGGCGGACCCTGGCGGTCAGATATTCGCTGTATAAGCTAGCCCTTTTGTATAATATACGTTTTAAAATTGAATATGCTCAGTGTTCTAATAGGAACGATAGCCTGTTCCACTACTGAACCAAACCTAAGCTATCAAAATCTCTTTATTGATCCCACACTTGGAAAATGTGTGTGTTACAGCAGCACTGTAACCATTAAAGAAAGAAATAGTGGGTATATCTACAAAAAGATAATAAAAAATATCCAAAAACATTTATTTCTTGGTTTAATTCTTCTACAACTTCATGTGGAAAACAAACTTGAAGTCTGTGCTTTCTCATCTATCTACAGACTGTACTTTTATAAGTCACGTTGTGAAGGACTGCAGGACTTTCTGCCACAGTGAGCCCACACACGTCCTCCTGTGCGAGAAGAAGAAGAACCTTCCCAGCAGCAGTGCTCAAAGATTCAATTAAAACACAAGCCCACGTATTTACCATGTGCTTACACACTGTACAGTAGTTGACCTGACGAGCCTTAAATCCTCATCTGCGATCATTTTCTCTTTTTAGTTCACTGTATGAAGTCAATACAGGGCAAGTCATTAGCTGGGACTGTTTACCCTACTTTCCCAGCAGTCCCACCATCTGCGTGCGCTCCGTAGGTTGCATAAGGCCTGGCAGATACGACACCTCCGCAAAACCTGTTTCCTTTTCAGCCATTGTTTCACTCTCATCCTTCCAATATTATCTTTCTTTTTCTGCCATGTGCCTTAATTTCATCCCCTTCTGTTGTTTTCTTTTCTCTCCCTCTACTTTTCCAGCCTTGTCGGTAGTTGTTTAATCATTTATTTCCTTTTCCTATTTTTTTTTAATGTCTTCCTTTTCCTTCATTATGTACACCTCTCCTCATGTCATCTGCAACAGCTGACAGACCAGACCCTGCCTGTTGGTGACACTTCACCCACACGACCTGAGCCAGATCAGTCGTCCATGTGGGAGCCAGAGCCAGGGCCAAGGCCATGATGGAGCTGGTGTGGGGGTGGGGGGTTACACCGAGGCCGGCAAGATGGCCCTAGTCATCATAATCATTCATTGCCTGCTGTTCCTTCTGTCCCTGTTCTCCTCCCACTCCTCATGCGGTTTTGTCCTCCTCATGTCAGGGCCACAAGGCACGCGTATCAGCTGAGCCCAGGATGGTCAGAGTCAACGAGGTCAGGTGGCAGACGCCTGGTTAATTCTCCTGAGGCAACAAAGTGCTCGTGTCAGCTCTGAGACTGAAAAACACAGATAAACCCAAACGCAGTCAGATTGGTGCATATGAACGGGTTTCCTTAGACCAGACTGCAAATCGAACACAACATTACAGAAGATGGTTTGATTATTGGCGGGGGTTGCCGATGAGTCGTGTCAAACAGATAGATCAGCATAAAGGCGGAGGAGGGGAAGATTACAGACACATGACCAGATGGAGAGAGAGATAGCCCTATTATGTAGATCCTTGCAATCTTCATCCCTTGTCTCTCAGGTCCCTCATGCATATATACCTTTACATTATTCAAAAGGTTCTAATGAGAAACTGAAGACCGCCGTGGTTAACGAAACAGTCACAGGGCGGTTTAGATGGCAGAAGGTGGGCCACAGGTGTACAAGCCTTAGACTTATTCTTCTCTTTGACCTCTCATTATCACCCTCCAAGTTCTCATTCATTATTCCTCTTTGTTCTCGGCTATTTAGAAGAGGGAACGTAGTGTCAGTCTGTTCGCACTACTCAATATTCTCATTCATATTTCAGGAATAAATTAGGCAAATTTTTGAATGAATCACAATCATCTGTTCTATATCAGTTTATCCATCCATTATTAATTGTAATATCTATTTTTTTTTATCTTGTTTCCATCATCTCTTTGAAAACTTCATCTGAGCTTTGCAGGTGCTTGAGAACACCACGATACACAACTTTTCTAGCTCATTTGAAGTCAACAATCACCACATCTCCCACTTTTTGTGTTGATTATTTATCTGTTATCGGTTTATCTATCAATCCACCAGCCCGTCCACGGTGGCCTACAGATGAGAGGTCTGGTCTGTTGTTGCAGGGGAACAGGTGGGGCAGGCTAAACAGTCGGCACAGGCTGGAATCACAAACACACACACACTCTCTCGCAAGCTGCAGGCAGCCACTGAGCCATTGGTCCATATGGTAGACCTCTGGAGCTGTTGCCCTCAGCTGAAAAGGGGGAAGGATAGAGGAAAGAAGATGTTTGGATGATGGCAGAAGGAGGCTGGGGGTGCAGGTTGAAAGTAATCAGCGAGCAACCCCAACTGTCCAATGTCTTTGGGGAGTTAGGACATGCATATATGTGGAAATCAAAGGTGGGGGTCGTATTAACTATGACATTTTAGAGTTATTGTTTCATTTCTTAGCTTTCTATAAGTTGTTTTGCTTTTTTGTATAACTCTCACACGTCGATCACATATCAAAGAAAAGTCGTGTTAATAAATAATTAGCTCAAACTATGTAACGATTATATTGTTATATTGTTTTCAACCAAATTTCTACTTTTCAAAAATGCTTGTTGAGTTTGGTTTAATTGCATATAAGAAAATATTAAAGCATTTGGATTAAATGGATTTTAGGGGCAAAATCATTCGATTTGATCCAATATGATTCACAGCATAAATATCTTTGAATGAAATAAAAAACCCCAAAAAACATACAAGACCTTTTTTTAATCCCAACGTCTTAGAGAAAGACAAAAATATAAATTATGTTTCCAGACTAATACTTCGGCTCCAATCTGTGTATTTTGTGGACACATATTGGTACGTGACCGATAGATCCTTTTAAAAAATCCTCCTATTCCCTTAACTGGAGCTTTGAAAACATGATAAGCTGTGCTAGAGAGATAGGCTGGCCACCTGCCACTCACATCGCAAAGTAATAGACTGACAGATGTATAGACGGGAGGTCAGATGGTCAAACCCTTTGTCAAAATGCAAAACATTATTAGGTAGATGCAATGCTTAAGTAAAGCATTGTCGTTGAAGCTTCTGTCCTATTGTCGTGGGGGACATTTAAATATGCTGCTTTTATTCAGGACACACTGTAAGTGTACCAAACAAAAAGACATGCAACTGTTAAGAAAAAAATCAAATACGTCCTCATTCCTCAGAAAAACTATTCTTGTTAAGATCCAGATATGGTACAACATCCCTTTCTTGAGATAAAATCTTTTCATTCTGGATTTTTTACGTTTAAGATTTTAAAACTAATTTTGCTTGAAAGAGTTTTATACTTATTCTTTAAAAAATTTAAAATATCACATCTAGTAAAATAATTCTTTATTATATTCTTTATATTCTTTATTATTTACTATATTCTTGAAACTGAGATTATTGGAAACAAAATTATTTTGCACACAAAGATAAGAGCAAACGTCGGTTTGCTTTTGTCCGTGATTACTTTTGATCTCATTTTTTTAGTTTTGTATGGTAGTGAATAAATGTGACTTCATTTAAATTTATATTTTCATTTCATCTATTGTAGAAAAATTGTAACATCATTTTTCAAAATCCTAGCTGCTTGAAAATGTTATTTGTTCCCATCATAGATGTGTTTCTTTGTTTTCTGCTTTGATCCTGATTTGCTTGCATAATCAGAATCAGGCATTTTTTTGTATCTTATATGCCATATGGTCGGATGAACTTAATCACATCGATGCATTTAATCTGCTTGTGGCTGTGTGATGCCAGTTGATGAAACATTAACAATGTCTTTAGTCTCAATGTCTTAGGTGAGAGATTAATCAGAGGATGACATGATTAAATTTGTCCACCTGCAGAAAATATTCTTTCCTAAATAAATGTTGGGTTTTAATGTTAATCAGTCTTTTACTCAATTTGATTTTCTAGTTAGAAATATTATAGTTTTAATTAAGTTTATGAACATAAAAAAATTAAAATCAAGATGAAATAAAGTTTGTGTAAAAAATATCAAGACACAAATTCTTGACAAAATGTTTTGTGAGGCAATTGAGAAGCCTTGCCACCAGAGGGAGACAAAACACTGTAAATTATCAACTTAGAAACCTGACAACTTTCAAATTATTTTAAAATAGTAAACTACTTATATACAGTATGTACTGTATATTGAATGATCATACAAGTTTAATTTTTACAAATAAAACTAAATAAACAACCTCTTGCTGGTGTAATACAACATCATCGAAACTTTTGTAATGTATTTTTTGTAAAGCAGAACATAATTCAACTAAAGATTAAAACAATTTTTATGTAATAATCCTGACTTGTTTTCATTACAAAAATATTTGCACCTCCACAGCCCACCCAAGAAAGTTGTTTCTCAAATTAGATGTCTGTGGTTTCTTGCTGTTTCACCTGCCATGACTAAAGCAGATGCAACAGCTGAGGTTTGGTTGAATTCCCACGGATGAACTGTGGCTTAAGTGTTTCATGAATATCCTTTTATAATAAATAATAAAGCATACTTGTTCTGAATAAATAATATGATGAAATTTTATTTGATTTTTCTAATAATGGTTTTCATTATGGCCAACATTATTCAGGAAATACAGATATTTTTCATGCTTAAAGTAGTTAAAAATGTATATTCAAAGTTTTCCTTTCCATTAAAAAGCTGAATTAAAACACTTTAGAAAGTGTCATCAATTTTTATTTGTGATTTAACACAATTTAATTTTTGTTTCTTTTTGATTCAGTATTATAAGATATGTAATGTTAAGAGCAGTTGGGCTTCATCCAGACTAGGAGATTGGGGTCAAGTTCATTGTAGAGATGATTAAAGCTTAAAACAATCAGAATCAATTTATTGGTCCCACACATGCGAATTTGTGCGTTACATCAGCACTGTAATCCTAAAAAAATAAAGAAAAAGTACAAGTAATAAATGAAGAACAACTGTAAAGACACAAAAACAAGAAATAATATAAAAAAATGAATTATGTGAAAGTAAGGAATAAAACAGGTGATATCATTTCAAATCAAACGGATAAAGAATAGAACAATGAAAATAATAAAATTAAAGCTCATGTTTTCTACATTAATCACGTTATCTTTTTATTTCAATAACCTAAACACAAGATATTGGGGCTTGTTGTTCACATTGTAGGAGTTTTTGTGACCATTTGTAACAAGGGAAAAAATTGGTGAAAAAGTCAACTCAAAGAAACCTAGCAGAAATAATTGGCTTTATCTAAGGTTTTAATGTTCTAGTCAGAATTTGCACAGTCTTCTTCTCCTCTCGGCATTTGCCTTCAGAGATCATCATTGCAAGTCAATGTCTTCCATCTAATCCTGTCTCCTCCATCTTCTTCGGTCACTCCAGCTATCTCCATGTCTTCCCTCACTGTATTCCTGAACCTCCTTTTTAGTCTTCCTCTGAGCCTCTTGCCTGATGGTTCCAAACTCAGCATCCATCTGCTGATGTACTCTCTCTCTCTCTCTCTCTCTCTCTCTCTCTCTCTCCTCTGCACATATCCAAACCATCTCAGTCTGGCCTATCTGACCTTATCTCCAAAACCTCTAACATGTGTTGTTCCTCTGACCCATTCACTTCTAATCCTGTCCATCCTGGTCACTCCCAGAGAGATCCAAACAGCATAGCCAGCCTGCCTGCACACGCTTCTTCATCTCTTTTCCACACTCTCCATTGCTCTGGATTGTTGATCATAAGCACATAAAATCAATAACGTACTATATAGCTATTTTACATGGTTAACGTTTCTTATTTAACATCACAGAGAAGTCAATTCAACTTTTCACATGACATCTGTAGAAATTCTGAGTATTTTTGGGAACTTTAAATATGACTTGTGAATTCAACTGAGTCTTCATTTCTTTATCTTTGGAAGCTCTTATCCCTAATGTGGTGTACTGGAGTCTTTCCCAGCTAATTCCAGGTGAGAGGCGGGGTACACCCACAATAGGTCGCCAGTCTGTCTGCGGTGCCAAACACACTTATTCCTACGGGCAATTTTGTCGCAGCCAATCAAGCGAACACTGAGTCTTCTGTTCTTAAGTTAGTCACTATCTTGACAGTCTATCCCTTATGGTGTTGTTGGGGATGCCGGAGCCTATCCCGGCTGATTCGAGGCGAGGGGCAGGGTACACCCCAAACAGGTCGCCAGTCTGTCAGTCTTAGGGACCAGTCTTCTTGAAATAGATAATAAAGTGAATGACTGAAAACTTATTTTGGAGGAGTTAGTTGAAGTGCAGACTCGACAAGAAGCTGTGTGAACTGTGAGTGTGTGTCGACACCGTAGCTAATCGTATCACCCTCAATTAACTTCTTATTATGGGATAAACGTCTTTGAAAGAAGAGAGTAGTAAGAAAGAGAGAGAGGGAGGGAGTCTATGTGTGTATGGTGTGTGTATGTGTGGTGCGTGTGTGTGTGTGTGCCCCTTCCCCAGCCCTCTCCGTACAGGACTACCAGCCCGTCTAGAGTTATTCCAGGAATGTGTTGAACATGGCGGCCGCGATGAAGGCGCAGAAAACGGGTCTGCTGGAACTCCGAGTGACCGTGGATCGTTGGATTCGGGTGTTGGCTACTCTCAACGAGGACGCTCTGACATTAAACCCCGGTGAGGGTGTCGAAGAGCCCGCTAAACCTAGTCCGAACCCTGCAGGAGCTGTCAATGGAGACCCCCCGAACCTCAGCTCGTCTCCGGTTCCAGAAACTATCACTAACGTAAAACGTACAGTGCGGGTTACTAAACAAGATGTAGGAGGACTTGGGATCAGTATTAAAGGTAAGACTAACGTGAGAACCGCTTTGTACATATGAGTGAACAAGTTTTTAAAAGTAGTGATTTTTTTGAGGAGTCAGTCATAAGTTTGTTAAAGTCCCACAGGTTTGTTGTTAAAGTAGATTTCTACAAAATCAAAGTGTGAAAAAAGTTAGAATAAAGCAAGAATTACTCTTGCAACAAATAAAATGACAGCTGGTGAAGTGTGTGTGTCTCTCTCTGTCTCTGTGTGTGTAATAGAGTTAGGGGTTAGTCTTTTTATAGTGCCTTAAAGTCTTCTAAAAGTTATCATTATTATGGATGGGTACCTTATTCTTCTGGTCTCAGAAAACAATAAATAATCACAAAAGTAACTTTTTCTTTTAGAAATGATTTGTTTTTCTGACATTTTTTTCTATTCTTTATCTGTTTTACAGTCTCTATCTCAATCTAATCCGTTTTTCACTTCTGATATACAAGAAAAACAGCTGGGTATTTGAATAAACTTAAGTCACATTGAAAATCTGGGATATGATAAAAATAGACATGTAAAAGAGGGTCAACTTATATTGATTTAAAAAAAAATAATTTTCAGGTGGTGTAGGTTAGGGTTTTTTTTAGATTTGGGAAAAAAGTTTGCTGTCTAAAATGTCTTTTTCTCAAAGTGCATTCATCAGTCCATCAGTTTTGTTTTCTAAACCAGTTACCCATAATGAGGTTGCGGGGAAGGATCAGGTTGGGTGCTGGAGTCTATCACCGCTAATTTCAGATAAAAAGCGGGATACACCCCTAAAAGGTCGCCAGTCTGTTGCAGGGTCACACACATAATCAAAGACAACCTTCCACTACACACTCGTTCATTGGGGCAATTTTGTAGCCCCCAATTAACCTCACATGCATTTTTTGGAGGAAACTGGAGTACTCGGGGGAAACCCATGCACGCATACTCAGGGAGAAAATGCAAACTCCACACAGAAAGACCAGTGTGCACTCCTCTCCAAGATTTGAACCCTGAACTTCTCATTGGGAGGCCACTGAGCTAACCACTGTGTCACCAAGCAGCCTCAATCAGAAGTAGATTTGTTTTTTTGATGGTGTGAGTTCAACATTGTCATTAACTTAGTCCAAAACAAACGTTTTATTATCTGCAAAACAAATTTTTCAACTTTATTGAAAATAATAAAAATAAATTTTTACACATATTCAAACTGGTTGTGTAGAACAAAACATTGAATTATTTAGCGTCCCACGCAGCATGAAAGTGTTGTTTGAGCAGCTGTTTTTCAGATTGGTCAAAGGTTAGAAAGCGACTGCTCTATATCTCAGATATGTCAATATTTTTTCTGCAACTCTTCAAAAAGAAAGAGGTCATAGTCTTTCCATATCTTATTAGGGAGGCTAACATGCTTTTGTGCTGACAACAGCCTTTTCCATGTTTGTTTTTCCCAACCTGTAACAATTACATCTTCTAACTGTGACTTACACTGGACTATATTGAAAAATAATCAAGAGCAAAAACAGATAAAAAAAGACACCGTTGGATCTGCAAATATATTCTCACTGATTCAGCTTGCTGTTTAGTTAAACTCACATTTCTTTGTACATCATATTTTCTATGTTTTATGCCGAACAATGCCCTTTTGTTTAAATGTTTTTGCAATTTTATCACAAATTAGGCTGTCATTTTAATTTTTTTCTTGTACCACAAAAAGAAAGCAATCCTTCACAATGAATTGTGATGTTTGTACCATCAAAACATCAAGGCAGTAAATGTGATAAGAAATGTTTTCTTGCCTCGGCTGTTTGCAGAATGAGTTTGAACTTGCATGTGTATGAGTTGTAGCCTCCTTCCTGGCAAGTTTGTGCATATATATATAATGACTTGACAGCTGGCTGTTGCAGTGGGTTGATTTGATGGATAATTGTAAACTCTACACTATTGTCTTGTTCAGAAGGCACCTCTGCAATGTACTATAGTTGGTTTTGCAGCTTGTTTATTTCAGTTCACCTTACCGTCGCTCACCCAATGGCAAACAACCATTGGTGCTAGTGACATAAATGTAATGCGTAACTTTATGGAAATGTGTGCTTTAAAAAAAAAAAAAACAACAGCATACCATTAAACAAAGCTATTGCCGGCAGCCTGTTAGCTTGTTACCGTTGTAAGACTGGCTTGGACAAACTTTTTTCATTGTGAGTCACAAGTGATCCAAAAATTTTACAGAAGGGCTAAACTTGATGCAAATTCCTTGATGTCTTTTGGGGGGAAAAAATCATGCATACATAGCTTTAGTTTCAATTAAATTACTCAAAAAGTCAATATTCTGAAACACAAACTTTCCTTTTTCTTAGTCTTTTCTTACCAGAAGTGTTAAGGATTCCAAGATGAAGCCCCACCAGACTTCCTGTCAGATAAAGTTAATTTATTATCAAGACAGCTTTGTTGTGATACAAATGGTATGAAAAAAAATCCCTTTTGCTCATTCACTTGAATGTCCCATTATGTTGGATAAATCATCCTGGCAAGTCCGATATTTCAATATATGAATGTATTTGAACTACGGCCAATGTTTTTACAGTGCACCAGTTCTTGGGAAATGCCTGAATGGCAAGCAAATAAATAGTATTATACGAAAAAAAATGTAAGAATACAACTTTTGACTGCTCAGTGTGCAAGATTGAAAGGCTTGATGGTCTATAGATGGCCCTCGGACCATAGTTGACCCACATTGAGGCTAGACATTCAAAAAAACAGAAGGAGGAATGCACTAACAAGAAGATCAAACTAGAGATAAAAAGATGCTGAAAGAGCAAAAGAATTCTTTTTAAGAACTCAGAAAAAAGAAAGAATGTCATGCTAAAGGAGAAAAAAAAAGAAAAAAAAACAAAAGCAGGCAATGTTTCAGGGTGGCTGACACCACAATGTGAACAGCTGAGAAGAGCAGTCGAAACCAGTCAGTTGTCATTGGCCAAAGATGAAAGCTATGTGGCTGGGAGTGGAATACTCCACCAGTGTTAATTTTAGGGAGCCCACCCCTACTTCCAGAAGATCATGGAGGCAACCTTTACTCACATGTCTAAATTTAAGAGGGGAGGCTGAGAAGGCTAGACTTAAGGTCTCTTGACTGGCTGGTCAAACTGAGAGGATTTATGCCTCTGAAGATGTCTTTATTTGATTATTTCTGTTTGCTTTAAAAGACCAACTTGTCTGGTTTTACCCCAGAGAACTAGAACTGGGAATGAACAAACATTTAGACTCTGACTAATCACTTTTAAATTTAAAGCTGTCCCGGATTGTGTTAGTTTTCGAACAAATTAACTCATATTTAGTGCTACATTGGAAACTTATTATGACCATTTTTTTCCTTTCTTTACTTTCATTAATAATATTAACTTGCAATTCAATAAAGTTTTTTGCTTCAATTTTTTCTTGGTTGCTGTATATTGCTAATTTGCAAAGTATGCAGTTTCAACAAATTGCTGTGTGTGCTTTTTAAAAGTTGTAAAATATCCGCAAACAGAGTTACAACAAAATTACCTAATTAGACACATATCAGTGTTGAGGGTGCCAATACCATTTATTAACCTGTCATGAGTAGCTCCAGTCATACCGCCCGGCAGCCAGCACTGCCACCCACCTGTTGGACTAGTGACAGGCTGTCAGTTTGAAACTGCTGAACCGTTTGATATGAAAAACTGGAGTGAAAGAGTGAGATTGGGAAAAGACTTTTTCTGAGAGTGGCAGACATACTGACAGTCATTTTAGCTACAAGATGTCAAAAAAATTATTATTCAGCAGTTAAACAGTGTTTCAGACTGGAGTGAACCCTCAAAATATGTGAGGATATATGTGACAAAATGAACTCAGAGGTAACGTCTGGGGGGGGGGGGGAAATCCAACCTTTTCTCCCTTTGAAATTGTGAGTTTCCACGTTGTTCTAATTTACTCTCTGTCCATTTGGTCCTGGTCATAAAGGATTTTTACACGAGTTGCAATGACATTTTTAACAACTTTTTTTCTTTTTACCAATGTGAAGGAAGTCAGTGCTAAGATTAACGTATTATAACGCAAGAAAAGTTACTGCGAAAGTTTTCTAAATGCATGCATTTAGAAAAAAACATATTCCTTTTTGTGCAATAAAAAACCCACACTTTTTTTTAGTTGTTCCATTAAAAGATGTTGATCTAATTTGTGAAACAACATTTAAACCTTTTAAAGCGGTGGGTTCAAATTATGTCTGACGTTTGTTAATTTGTTACGTTCGCATAGAATTTAAAAGCAATTAAAGTGGATTGTACAAGTCTTTTATTAAAATCGGGAGGCAAAGATCATTTGAAGTTTTCAAAAACATCTTGGATACAGAAAATAATTCATTCTGCCCTTGAATTGGCTACAAGTGTTTGGTTTGGGGTGAATGAACAATTACATATTAGCCATCTTCCTTTTTGTGGGAATGTGTAATTTAAAAATGTCTTGTATTGGTAATTTTTTTTTTTTTTATCTCAATAAGCTGACAGTTTGCTTTTTGTATTGTGAGGGTTGGCGCGTTTTACTCTGTTTTTGTGGTGATTCTTTTTTGCAATGCTCTTCATGTACAAGTTGTTCTTGTCATTGGCATGCATTCATAAACTTTGTTTTTCTTTTGTAATTCAAAATCCCTTCATGTCTTGGACTATTGCACAGTAATGTGCCTGGCTGTCAATGAGCCAAATTTAATAAAAACGTACAATGCAGGAAAGTATTAACAGAGCCTCAATTCTTCTTCTCCTTTCGGCATTTCGGTTGCCACAGCAAGTCAGTTTCTTCCATCTAACCCTATCTGCTGAATCCTCATCGATCACGCCAACTATCTTCATGTCTTCCTTCACTGTATCCATGAACCTCCTCTTTGGTCTTCCTCTAGGCATCTTTCCTGGTGGTTCCAAACCCCGCATCCTTCTTCCGATGTACTCTCTCCTCTGCACATGTCCAAACCATCTCAGTCTTGCCTCGCTGACTTTATCTCCAAAATCTCTAACATGTGCTGTTCCTCTGATATATTAATTTCTTATCCCATCCATCCTGGTCACTCCCAGAGAGGTCCTCAGTGTCTTCATCTCTGCTACCTCCATCTCGGTTTCCTGTCTTTTCCTCATTGCACCTGTCTCTAGACACAACAGCATGGCCACAGTTTTGTACACTTTCCCTTTCATTTTAGCTGAAACTCTTCTATCACACATCATACCTGACACTTTCCTCCACTCGTTTCAGCCTGGCCTGCACATGTTTCTTCACCTCTTTTCCACACTCTCCATTGCTCTGGACTGTTTATCCTAAGTACCTAAAATCTTCCACCTTCTTTATCTCTTCTCCCTGTAACTTCACTTTTCCATTTGGAACCCTCTTATTCACACACATGTACTCTGTCTTACTCAACAGAACCTCACTATTTTCACATTTTATGTCAAAGCTGACTTATAGAAAAGCCATTTTCTTCCTTAAATTTTCTTTATTTAAAAAAAACCATAGTGACAAAGTTGAAAAGGTTTTTCTTTTTAATTGTTGTGAATTCATCAAAAACAAAAAACTGAAAAGTGATATGTACTCAAGTATTCACATCATTCATTCTGAAGCTCAAAACTGAGCTGATGTGTTTTTCTTTTTCCACTAATGATTCTTGAGATGTTTTAATTGCTTAATTGAAGTCGACCTCTGGTAAATCCAGTGAATTGGGCATGATTTGGAAAAGCACGCTCCCTGTCTATATGAGGTCCTACATTGACAGTGCATTTCAAAGCACAAACAAAGCATGAAAGACAAGAAATTGTGTGTTTACCTCAGTGACATGTCACTACTAGCTAGGCTGGGAAAGGGTGCAAAAAGAAAATGCTGTCTTGAAGGTTCCAATGAGCACAATGGGTTCCATCATTTGATAGTAGAAGAACTTTGGAACCACCAGGAGTCTTCCTGGATCTGGTTGGCCAGCTAAGTTGAATGATGGGGGAAGAAAGGGTCTTGGGGAAGGAGGTGACCGATGACCCAATGATTACTCTGTCTAAGCTCCAGTGGAAAGCGGAACAACCAGAAGAACAACCATCACTGCAGCATCACATCAAACAGCCCAATATGGTAGAGTAGCCAGATGTAAGCTCATTCTTTCTAAAACTGTCTGCAGTTTGTCGAAAAGGCACCCAAACGACTCTCAGACCATGAGAAACAAAATTCTATGGTCTGATGAGACTTTAATAAAACTTTTTGGAGTGAACGGTAGGCTTTATGCTTGGAGAATACCGGGCATCGCTCATCAGCAGGCCAATAGCATCCCTACAGTAAGGCACAGTTTCAGCAGCAGGAACTGTAAGACTCGTCAAGATAGAGAGAAAGCAGAATGCATCAATGTACTGAGACATCCAGGTGAACTTTATTGATTCCTTTTTAAATTAAACGGTTAACCATGTGTCTCAACTATTAATTAATCAAAAAGTTGAACACTTATTCAGTAGTGTGAGTACTTGTGTAATCAAATTGTTGCTGACATGTGTGCTGTATATTGCAGTGGCATCAAGTCAATCTTCCTGTTAGGAGGTATCTTTCATCTTTATGTTTTGCATTTGGCATCGGACCACATCGCAGCCTTCTTTCATTTGGCCTCAGTCCAAAGTGTTCCCACACTGCAGCTGTGGATTGCAGTTTTATACCAAGCCCATCTGGACCCATAGCATTGTTAAATACTGATTTCACAGTAAATTATTCTACTTTTCGGAGGGACTATCATCATTGAGTTACAAGTAAAACCGCCTTTGTTGAGGGAAATTCAATCATTTGGAAAAAAGTTTTGAAACTAATTTTTGGTAAGTGACCTGATAAATATTTGCTTTACAAAAGGTATTGTTTCCTTCCCACAACCTGAGAATGTGTGAGTGAAAGACGGGGTTGGCTATGACACTCATTTATTAGCTGAACTTACGAAAGCTTTTCTTTTTTTACCCACCTGCAGTTTTGGCAGCGAAACACCAAATACATTAACAAAAATTAATGTACAACCTTTCAACTTATCATTTTGGTTCTCCTGAAGAACCCTTGAACAACCTACTGTATTTCCAATTTCTAAAGTAAGAAGTAAAGGACACACACAACTTTTTGTAGTAAAAAAAGATAATCAACTGGTCTGTTTTTTTATAACGTCAGTGATAAAAAGTGCTGTTACCAGGGAATGTGTCGTTTTATTGTCTTTTCTACACAGTATACTCGGTTTCAGTTTATTAAACAAGTGATAGGATCATGTTGAAAAAAAATATTTTTAGTCCCTTTTTTTTTTGCTGTTTTTTGTATGACCATCTGCAAAGACTGCTTATTGTTTGTGTTTGTCTTGTCATCAAGTAAAACTCTGAATTTTAATTGTATCAGTAGCGTTTGTTGGTTTGACTTATACAGACAGACATCTCAGTTAAGTTTTTAGATTTATAGAGACAGACATTCCAGTTAAGTTTTTAAATGTTTTTTTTTTGTAACAAGTACCATTTTTTCAACTCAATGCTGTTCATCAAACTTTATTGGAATCGTTGTCACTGTGGGAGTTTGCATTAGTTTAGAGAAGTGTCAACTGGTGACCGCCCACATTGACACAGACGAGACCACACACAGAAGAGACCAATCAGAAAAACACACCTTTATTTACTAATAGTAAACCATTATGCCGTAACTTTGCATAGGATATTCTTTATGGTTTTAAACTTTTAATCAATTGTTATTTTTTTGTCAAGTTGATTAAAAGAATGTGTATGTGTGCTTTGAATTTGTCCCAGAAACGTAGAGGAAGTGCACTCAGAAGTGCCCCTTCCAATCCACTTGTCAAAGAAAAAAAAGAAGCATCCCACTCACAGAACAACAAGCTTGGTGATGAAAACAGAGCAAGAGTCTAAAGGATCTGCTTGAATGTGGTTTTCTTTAACTATTAAAATCTATTTATTCCAATAGTTAAAAGAGATGCAACTCAATAGTAATCTTATTAAAAACCAGTTCACCTCTAATTTAGTACAGTGAACATTAAACCCCTCAGTCCTAACCTCTAAGGCCTCATGAGGGAAATGTAAAGAAAATGTATATTTACAAAAAATCAATTTGGATTTAATCCCTCTTTTAGGTAGTTCATAGCTTGAAGGCCACACTGCAATACCATTAGTATGTTTTCACAAACAGTGGCTCGCCCACAGCGAGCATCCATCAGTTTGCCAGCTGACCTTCATCTAATGACAAAGAGAAAGAGTAAGACAAGGACTTGAGATGTGTATTGCTCCTGTGTTCATGTTATCTTTTACTGCAAAATGCTTGATAATTAAAGATTTGAATTAAAACATGCTCGAAAAAGAGGGCTTTGCATGTTTTTATGTTCTCATGGAACAACAACACTAAGCTGAATATAGCCAATTTTTTTTTAATGTTTTCTAGTTTTTTAACACAGTTTTGACCTTGTTTGGAGGCGTCAGGTTTATGGAAGAATCTTGTTTTGATTTTTCGATTGGGGGAAAATAAAGCCACTTGAATGTCGTTGTAAATCTGACGGCCAAACATTCCAAGCTATCTTAACTTGCAAAAAAAAAAAGAGGAATGTTTTATGAAAACTTTGTGGAAAAAACTAGTTTGAGATTAAACAAATAAATCTTTTTTTTGGTTTTGTCTTTTGCTATCATCATACAGGGGGGAAAGAAAACAAGATGCCGATCCTCATCTCAAAAATCTTTAAAGGCCTGGCTGCTGACCAGACCGAGGCACTTTATGTCGGTGATGCTATATTGTCTGTAAACGGTTACGATTTACGGGAGGCCACACATGATGAGGCTGTGCAGGCACTGAAAAAAACAGGCAAAGAGGTCATCCTTGAAGGTAAGATTTGTCTTTTTTTTTTTACGTCAAATAAAAAGAATAGTTTGCTTCTCTTTGCTCATTTTGTATTATATAGGTGATTTTCTTTTGACATGAAGATGTTTTACAAAGTGGCAAAAGACTCATAGGGGAGTTATAACACATGCTACATGTGCAAAAAAAAAAATCAAATCAAATTAGCAGGATAAAGAATAATTTCATAGTTGTGAACATACTTATAATATCAACAAGAAAGCACTTAATACTGATATGGAATTCAATTTTTCCCACTGACATGTAGGAGTATCTCGTGCCTGTTTTTCTAAATATTGAGCACTTTTTCACTTTCTGCACTGTGTTTCAGACGTGAGGTGGACATGTTGTGTACAGTTTAACTTGTCTAAAAGTAGTAACAAAGTGGACTCAGCAGGTGTGTTTCTTTTTTCCTGGTCTAATTGTTTGATATAAACAGCCGCAGCAAAGATCCAGTACCTCACACTGCTTTCCCCTCTCATTTGTAGTGTGTAGAATGTGTTCGTACATGCAGTAGATATGTATGTCAGCCTACCAGCAGGTGTTATGTTAGCCTGTGAGTCTGAGATTTGAACTTTAATCATGAGGACAAGGTAAAAAGATTAGAGACAATCTTTACTTTATTGAAGTGACTGCTTCAATGGAATTTGTGAGCCCCCACTAAGTTTGTTCGAAGTTGGTATGATGATTTAAACATCCACTACAAGTGTCTTGATGTGTGATAAAGACGTATCTTCTTTCTTGAAGCTAGGAAAATCTGGCTATTTATAGTCAAACGTTTGTCTATTTTGCAGTATGAATGAAAAGGCAATACTGTAACCCCAGTTTGGCTCTCAGAGGCTTCCCAGTCAAAGCCGTTGACCTTCCTCATTTGTATTCTATTTCACTGCTATAAAACTATTAGATACAGATATCATAAAGTTCAAATTCGATGTCTTAAATTAGGTTTTGGCACTCTAGCGAGATGCTAAAGAAACCTAGTCAGAAACTAACTCATTCTTGGCACTACTGCAACGTTAAAGGTTAGGTCTTTCTTTCATGTGCGCTGCAACAAGCAACCAGTACCGCTGTGCTCAAGGCAGTTGTCAGCGCTCCATGAAATTCATATCACAGACGGCCTTGACTCAGATCAAGGTGAAACAGCCTCCATCACATTAAGATGACTAGAAAGTGTGAACAGTGATGCTCGAATGTGAGATGCACGTAGTTATGTTAAATAAATGGTTAACATTCCACATCATTTTATGCATGTCACACTAAAGATTTAGGATTCGACTGATGTGCATAAAAATGAACAATGCCTTGTTTCTTTAGCAATAGAATCAAAGGTGAAAGCAAAGGTGCATCTCTGCGGAGTCATGTTTGATTTTTTTTTAATAGATAGTTTTGTGAAACTCCATAGGGTTTTTAGTAAATCATTTCAAAAGGCCACACAGTTGCTTAGCAGCCAACAGAGTTGTGAAAGGGCAGCACTGGCCAGGTTCCAGGTGTGAGTGTGAATACATGTGAGGAGTCTTGCCATAAATACTCTTTTTTTTTGCATGGTGGTTCATCTTAGAAAAGCAAAACAACTAGTCTTACCTGACCCCACTGGTGCACTTTCAATTGAAATAGTGATGGAATAATCAATGTCTGTGTATGAGAGAGGACATGGGAGGGTCAGGTAAATATAACAGACCAAATGAAACCATAAAAGCACAGCTGCCTTCATTTCCTCCCAACGGCATTTACTGCCTGACCATGTGTGTGTGTTTATATGAAGGTGTGAGAACACATGTTATGTGCTCTGTCCATACCCTTGTGTATGGAAGTGTTTGCATTGCATTTTGAGCACACATCAGAATACGTCTTGACTAATAGTGGTTGAGTAAAAGTTTTTTTTTTTTTTCCATAATGACCTAATATGGAATTTTTGTCAATCTGACCAGAAGAAGTTTTCTTTTTTTGTGTGCATTTCCTACATTTTTGTTTGATTTTAACACGCTGAAATCGCATCCATCATCACAGCCAGTTTGCTAGTCAAGCCAGACAGCAGTGACTTCAATAGTACAAACATACACTCAAAGCTTTGCTGTAACACTGCATGAGTCTATATGTGTGTGCATGAAAGAGCTTGTGGGGGGTTGGGATAGTTCAGTTGTAAAGCTGTTCCCTGGGCAACCAAGGTCTTACAGAAAAATGTGTGCCCAAAGAATTTTTTTTTTTTTAACTTATATACATATATTTACTTGGAAACGTAGAAACGAATAAAAGGATGTTATGCAAAGAAGAAGAATAAAGGGGAAGCAAAGGACAGGGCAAGACACCTTCGGAAGGGTGAATGTGCAGGCAAGATTATGTGTCTGTGTGTGAGTATTTTTATGTCCTGGAAGTCAGAGTGCTGGTACACCATGTTTTGTAGTACAGGGGGAAAAAATGTTGCACTGGCATGGGCACAGCGGTGGACAAGATAAAGGGCAGCCACTGACTGAGTGGACATGAGTTCCTGCAAGGTGAGTTAATGACAGGTCCTCCCACATACTGATCCGTGACCAAATATCCGACAACTTCAAAACAGCTTCAAAAAACAACTTTTCTTTTTTTTTATTATTTATTTCTTTAGCATACCGATCTTATTTCTACACCGGTGAGAGCATGATGTGTAACAATGTTGAAATGTGAAGATGACGTTAAAAGAAATCCTTTTTTTTTTCTTACTATGCTACAAAACCAGATTTTGTCAGACATTTTTATCCTAATTGATTACTGACCCTTTCCATCAATATAACTCTCCTGATAAATGTAGGGTAAGTCCCGAGTTTTAATGCGAGCGCTTGTGTTTATAAATCCGTAGTTTGATGAGTAGAAATGATATAGGATAAAAGTTGGTCAAACTTTGCTGGAGGCTGAAAAGAGGGGGAATTAGAGTCAGTTCTTATCAGTGAAACTTCTGCGAAATGTCCTTTCGCTTTGGTCTTGTTTGCCATCTTCTGTTCCAGGAACATGACTTGGATATCCAGAGAGGCATCATTATGAGAGTGATTGTACAAATATGGTGTGTGTGGAGGAGTGACTGAAAAAAAAAAAAACTTTGCCTCTGATGTTATTTTGTGGGTTCTTTGTGTTAGCTTCATTTTTTTCCCCATCCAGATGGTTCAAGCTCAATTGAGCCATAGCTCAATTGCTATGTCTTTAGTTTAATTGTTTAAGCTTTTTTTTTTGGAGACAAAATATGTTTATAGGTGTTACAACTCTCCTGGTTTCTTTTAGGCTTCTGGCCAATGTAAACACATGTACCACTGACCAAATCATCATTTTGAACAAAGTTCAGTGTGTTCAAAGAAAAACAATATGACTTAATCAGAAAAACACAGCAACACAGCAATTTTCCTTTAAATCAGAGGTATTATTATATATATATTTTTTTTAACATATTTTATTAATCTCTGACCAAGAAATTTGTGTGCTGCCAGTGGTGGGAGAAACAGGGGTTGGGTGTCTTCTCCAAGGACCCTAGACATGAACTCAGTGTGATGCGAACTGGCAAACTTCTGGTTAAATTCCGGTCCACGAGTGAACCCTCCAACCACTGAGCCATCGTCTCCCATCATTTTACATGAATTAAAAAGATGGAAGACATGATTTGAATCTGAACTGGAAAATGTATCTCTTTTTAAATGAATAAAGTGTTTTAGTCTCTCAGATGAGACATTATACAACGATACTGAGTTATTATTTAGGTTGTTTACATTTTTATGAGGTTGGTCGAGGTTTTTAGAGCACTGGAAGGATGGTAAACTTATCATGGAAATGTTCTTCATTAATACATCAAATTCTTAGATAATTGCTTTATCACAGTGCACAAATCCAGTCAAAAGCTCTAGTGGAACTGGTGGACAGACAGAACCAAAGCTTGTGTTTTTGTTATTCACAAATCTGGTGGGAGACAAACAGCTGCAGCATATTTTAGCAATTTATGCCCTCACGCTGCCATCTTCCATTCTTATTCATTGTTCTTTGTTTCTTAAGAGATGAATGCCCTGCTCAGAAAATTGCTTCGAATTATGTTTTGGCCTAATGGAAAATTTTTGTCATACAGCGTAATTGTCACAAGACAATGTCAGCCATTCATTGCTGTCAACATATTTTTTATTAAAAATTTATAACAGTTGAAAGTTCGATATTAAATACACCCATTTTCCCCCTTTTATTTCTTGAACGTTTGTTTACGAGTTTTTTACGAGTTTTTTACGAGAATAATGGAAAAGTGAGGTTACAGGGAGAAGAGATAAAGAAGGTGGAAGATTTTAAGTACTTAGGATCAACAGTCCAGAGCAATGGAGAGTGTGGAAAAGAGGTGAAGAAGTGTGTGCAGGCACGCTGGAACGGGTGGAAAAAAGTATCAGGTGTGATAGAAGTGTTTCAGCTAAAATGAAAGGGAAAGTGTACAAAACCGTGGTTAGAGTGGACAGCATGGTCTAGACACAGCATGGTTTCTAGACCATGCTGTTTGGTCGAGAAACAGTGGCACTGAGAAAAAGACAGGAAACAGAGATGGAGGTAGCAGAGATGAAGATGCTGAGGATCTGTCTGGGAGTGACCAGGATGGACAGGATCAGAAATAAGTATATCAGAGGAACAGCACATGTTAGAGGTTTTGGATATAAAGTCAGAGAGGCCAGACTGAGATGGTTTGGACATGTGCAGAGGAGAGACAGAGAGTACATTGGAAGAGGGATGCTGGGTTTGGAACCACCAGGAAAGAGGACTAGAGGAAGGCCAACGAGGAGGTTCATGGACACAGTGAAGGAAGACATGAACATAGTTGGTGTGACCCTTAAAGAGGATGCAGCAGATAGGGTTAGATGGAAGAAACTGACTTGCTGTGGTGACCCCTGAAGGGAAATGCCCAAAGAAGAAGAAGATTTGTGTAAGAGTTAAAAGGTTTCTACATGGAACTGTTTCAGCTCGCTTTGCCTCTGTGTGTTGAAAGATGAGCTCGAGCACTGCTAACATACACATTGTGAAGCTGACATGGTGATCATTTCAACCTTCTCAATATGAATACTTCTGTGGACACACTTGTGAACATATCATTGTACAATCTCAGCCGGTGTTGAAAGTTTGAACTTCATTCATGATTAGAAGCTCCATGCTATTGAATAGCTTTGTATATACTTTATAACATAATTAAAATCTTTGTCGCTTGCTTTGTGACAGGGTAATTATTACTTTTAAAATAAATCTTGCTCATGCGGTCTTAGAGAGCCTTATCGGCACCTCCTCCCACGGTATCATACTATCTGACTGTGTCATAGTAGAAAAAGTTTCAAAAAAGTTTCAAAAAAGTCTTCTGGACAGTTTAATTCTTCAACGAGACGTTTCGACTTCCATCCGGAAATCATTTTCAATCTGAATGAAATGGACTGGAACCTGACTGTGTCGTTGTTCCCAATGTTCTCTTTGTAACCTTTTTACCCTCCACTGTAACAAGAAAATTAGAGATTAAGACAAAGATACAAATCTCTCTTGAAATGAAGAGATAGAATTATCTTTCTTTAAACCTATTTATCAAGCAGTGCAATGCACCAAGTTGTGTGAGATCATTGAAAACAGGTTCACACGGTAATCGTCTCAGTTCTGGCAATTTTGTGGCTCATACAAATTATTTGCACTTTGGTTCATTTTAGAAGCGTGAAGTGAAATAAAATTAATATAATTATTTGTTAACAAATTATTTTACTTTAGATTGATAAAAGTAAAATTTTTCTTCTTATTTACATTAGAGTAACTTTCAGGCAAGGTTCAAACGACCATGAGAAAAATAGAATATCTATTTTAATGTCTTTAAAACTTAATATTTTAACAATTAGAACTAGAAAGATGTTTTTCTTCTTGCTTTTAAATGCAAGTTTTTGGATGCCATTTGTTCTTGTCAATATAGAAATAATTTTTATTCACATCATCTTTTCTACCTCAAAGTATTTCAAAATTTCACACTTTGAATGATTCTAAAGCCAAGCATAAAAACTGAGAAGAATATTAAAGCAAGAAAGTCAGAGTTGGGTGTGTATTTCAATCAAAATGTCAGCGGATGTAATCAGAGAGCAGTCTTTCTACATCAATCATCCACGGTAGTTTGGCGGACTGTAGCTGTCGGGCCCCAGTGTGTATTCCTACTGCAAAACCCCATCCGTACAGAGCTTACTCATCTTTTCCTTCAGAACTGCTGGCCCGGAAAGACATTGTGCTTACACTCAGCAATGAGTGGATTAACCCTCAGAATAACAAAGCTTTATTAAATCACAAATTTCCCTCAGAGCCTTTCACCTCTCCGCCAGCAAGTTTGCTTAACAAGCCCCTAACAGGACCCCCTCAGCCCCAATCCAGCCCCCTGATAAATTGGTGACCCACTCTTCCTGCCACTCTTCCACTTCATTTGTTGTTTAGATTCTCACACAGCACTGTGCATAGCCTGTGACTGATGAGTGCAAAGAAAGAAAAGATGTTAAAATTATTCAAACTGAATAAATAATATGGAGCGATGTGCAAAAGAAAAAAAATCCTTTTAGTATTCAATAAAATTACTGACCAAACACTAAAATATTTTTGAAAAATTAGACTTCTTGTAGCAGCATTGAACTCTTGCCTTGGTTTTTTCTTTCTAAATCTACAATGACTTAATTATTATGCATATAAAGATGAACTGCAAACATGGGCAAAAGTTGCACATTCACACCTCTCTGAAGCATCTTGTGGAAAATAAAGCCAAACCAAAAAATACACAGCTAGATTTCTTTTAATTAATTCCTTTATACTGTTGAGTGAAAAAGTTTTAGAGTAGATCCCATCAGAAACCACTTATTCACTTCACTATTACCTTGAAATAGGTTGATTAACTACTCTGTGGTTCTGTGTGCATAACAGATGGAGGTAGATGCCTTCCCAGATAGATGTGTATATATCTTTTTTTTTTTACCATGAATACTTAAATGCATGCTAAGATATAATCTACCAAAGGTGAAACACGACAAAGTACATTTACTTTGTTATCGCAGAGGCACACGCCAGAGGCAGCACCTGTCTCTGACAAGTGTCAGGAATCAGGTACTATCATGACTTTAAGAAGAAGAAGGAGTGATGAAATGAGAAACAATCAAAATTCTGGTAAAAGAAATGTCAACATCTAACGAGCAGAGCTAAAAAGCTAATATCAAATAGCACAAATGGAAGTAAAATCAGAAGATGGCAAGTTGGCCTGAGAAACACTCTGATCCTGTAGAAAGAGAATTTTCTCTCCACTGGCAAAGAAATGTTGTCGTAGTTGCTACCACCATTAGCACCTTTGTGGTTGCCTTATGCGGTGCAACGCAGCAAAGTAATATCCCCGTTGAGGGATAGGTATATTATAGTACAAAAACAAAACAAAAGAAGATAAAAAAATAAAATAAAAAAATGAGTAGATAAATTTAGCATTATTAACAGTTATTGATCAAACTGCTTTAAAGCACAAACAAAAATCTTGAATTAGGGTTAAATACTTTTACTTTTTACATAAAAGGGAAATTAACACCAATTACTGAAGTACTTTTACTTAAGTTTTAGCGTCAGTAATAACATGTGAAGATCGATTTACTGCTGCAATTGTTGAGTCACACCAGCTAGCCGGCAAAATGAAGAGTTTTTAAATGATGTTTTCTTTGTTACTTAAATTTCCTCCAGAAAGGTGCTGGATGTCTCTGGTCAGATCAGACAGACGTCCAAATGTCAGTGTGATTTTTGTTCACTTTCAAAAAGCACAAATACAGGTGGCAGGGCTGATTGGAATTCAGTGAAATCCTTGTTTTTCCAGTTCCTCATGGTGGACCAGTTTGTGGATCAGATGGTTTTCCATAGTCTCATTAGTGTCTCAAATGTCTCTTCAAATATATTTCAGTAACTCTGAGTTGTGCATTTCATTTTATTTTTTTAGCAAAGCAGCAATCAAATCAAAAAAAGTTACACCATTCAAACAATTTTGTATTTGCATCTGTGGTATTTTAGAAAGAAAACAAGTATTCTATTGAGCTAAAAGTTGGTGAATTTTAGCAGGTAAATTTCTTTATTTGTGAATATTTGTGGTGTTGTTTTGGCCCAATAAGTTTTTTCAAGCTATTGCACTAGGACATTCTTTGTCTGACAGAGTTTACAAAGCCATTAACATGTTTCTGAGGTCAGTGGCTGGCCAGAGACATTCCACTTACTCCCACAGTAACCAGTGAAGCAAGAAGCAATGCAAGGAATTGTTGTTCTATCTGACTATTAATACTGTGACTATGTACTCGATGGTTTTGGGGTGTGAACATTTTCTAGTTTATTGTGTTAACAATACATTATGTTGTTTATATGGCTCTACTTCCATAGAATTGTAGTTACTTGTGGTTGTTGCAATTGATCATTTTTGGCTCTGACAAGTGAATCATGTGTGATGAAACCACCAAACTACTTTTCAGTCATGTGTCAAAAGCTAGCTAAAAATGTTTGACAAGGATTTGCAAAGTTCAGTGTGATTTGATAGATTTCTGAAAGATAACCCTGATAGCAGGTCGTGTAGAAGAAGTTAAAGTTCCCTTTCCAAGACAGAAAAGACGTTTCAGATAAGCTGAAGTAATAACGTTCCTAGTTTTACTTTTGTACTGAGTGTGCCACCAGCTTAAACTTTATACTGTCTGTCTGACTCTGATGTACTCTTTCTTTTCCTTCTCTCCATCGTATTTTCTTTCCCACAGTCACATTTTCTGTCTCACTTTTTCCCAGGCCTACTCTGTCTTTCTAATCTTATTTGTTAGGAGGCGCCATGGCTGATGCCTGGCATTTGAAATTTATGAAGCATAAATTTTTGGCCTTCTTTCTTCTCTTGTGTCTTGTATTCCTATATATTTTATGAGACAACTCTATTTTTCTGTTCTATCTCATGAAGAGTAAATACATAAACTAAGTCAGAGACACAGGAGAATTAAAAGTACGAGTTTATGTGCTTCTCCGGCGATGCATGTGATTGCTGTTTTTAAACTTTCACAGTACAAAGCGTAGCTCTACGGTCGCAGTAACTTTTCTTCTCATATTCATAATGAGAAGAAAAATCTTTATTAGAGGATAACAAAACCAGAGGACAGTTTTATAAAAGTTTAGCAAAAAAATTTTAATTGTGTAAAACTTCTGTGTTTAAATATTTTAGATTCTTCAGATGTAAAGTATAGTTAAAATTGTCTATACTTAGAATCTCCACTGATAAAGTCTTATTTGCGGACATTAACAGTCAGTGTTTTCCAACTTTTTCTTACTTTTCACAGCTTTCTTTGTTGAAAGATCTAGATTTATATGACATTTTTCAGTCATGTTTATTTACTGTATATAAGTACATATAAGAATGAGATCACGGATACAAGCGGCCAAAATGAGCTTCCTCCACAGGGTGGCTGGACTCTCCCTCAGTGATCGGGAGAGGAGCTCTGCCATCCGGGAGGAGCTCTGTGTCGAGCCGCTCCTCCTCCATGTCGAGAGGAGCCAGATGTGGTGGGTCGGGCACCCGGCAAGGATGCCCCCCACGCGCCTCACTGGTGAGGTGTTTTGGTTACGTCCCACCGGGAGGAGACCCAGAGGCAGACCCCGGACCTGGACTGGAGAGACTAAGTCTCACAGCTGGCCAGGGAACGACTCGGGATCCTTCCGGGTGAGCTGGAGGTTGCAGCCGGGGTGAGGGAAGCCTGGGCTTCCCGTCTGAGGCTGTTGCCCCGCGACCCGGCCCCGAATGAGTGGAAGACGACGAAACGGAACGAATCTTGAGATATAAAGACACTTATTTCCAAAACATTCATTAGGTTTGACACAAGCAATAGTCAAGTGATGTGGTATCTTTTTAAACAAAATTTTAAAATTCTAAATATTTTTAACTTAAAAAAACACCTGGAACTCTCTGTGTTGTAATTAAAGAGTGCAAGAGCTCATTACAGTGAATCCACTTGAGACAATGAAGTGAGCCATTCCATTTTCAAGCTTTTCTACGTGGCATTGCTTCAGTTAATGAGATTGTTTGCATAAAAGTTGAATGGCTGCAGTGGCGAACAAGAACGTGTTTGGGTTTCCTGTGCTACAAACACCAGCATGTTGGCACGGGAACAAATGGACAGAAGCTCATTTCCATGAAACGTTACATATGCAAGTTGACAGCTACTTCAAAGCTTGTACATGTGGGTTGCCCACTGCCGATACGTGATCTGGATTGAAACTAAAACACTGATTTGTCTACAGAGGCACTTTTCAATGCCTTAAGTTGTTTTTCTTCAGAGTTAAAATGGACTAGATAAACACGGGAACGTACTCTAAACAACAATAATAAATTAGTTTAAACTTTTTGATTGGGTGAAGATAAAGTGAGAATACTGTACTGATTGTTTCAGCTTTGGAAAACACACATTGCTGAATTAGGTAAAATAGTTTGAACGTTCCAAAGTTTTTTTTTTAAATTCTTCCAATTTATGAAAGTAATATTCAACAGACTCAATATGGGCTTGTTGAAGGACAATTTGAGATTTCCAAGAACTTAACTGATCTGATTGTATTGTTTCAAGTCAAGGATTAAGTAAAAAACTTTTTGCCATGAAAAAAAACTTTGAGGTGGAAAAAAAATCTCAAACAAAAAACAAGCAAATCTATCATTTGTATACAGAAATGTATTGATAGAGAAATAGATAATATGTAATTCTTTATATATTATAAATGGACATTTTCAGTCCTTACAGTTTTATTACTTTTATTTCTTCAGTGATGATGTTTTGGAAGGTCTGTAATTAATGTTTTATCACAAATCAGTGGTCCCAATGTGTCCTGTCATATTCTATTTCATATTTCAAATCCACAGAAATGCTCATAGAAACTATGAAATGAAAAGATTGCTGGTTTAAAGAGACAAACATTACAGCCAGCCCTCATTCCATAATCAGAATGAGCCATTTAGCTGTAAGCATGCTTTTTTTTTTTTTACCAGAGTGGACAATCAAAAGAACCCTTAGATAATACATAGAGGCAGCATATAGAAATTCCGAAGAAAGCTGAAACTATAGAGCGGTAACTAACACACTGCCATGTTGTCAGTTTAACACAAGAGCAAGACCTGCATTATGCATGAACTACTTGAGACAAAAGAAGTCACACAGCGATTCACTTTTTGAAGCGTTAACAAGATAACCGTTTGGCTGGTTGGTCGGCTTCCAGGGGGTCTATTAGTCAGAAAGGAAGGAACTGTTGTCCAGGGGCCATGACTCTTCTGCTTGCACTCTGCTTACTGGCTGTTTGAACTGTGCAAGAAGAGGGCTCACACTTCCACAGTGAAACCAGAGCTTCGCCTCCTGCCTCACCATGTCCTTTGGGCTATTTTTACTCCGACAGAGGCTACTTTTACTAAACCCATACCACAGCCTACTGAGCTGGAGTGTTCCATGTGTGGTTCTATGTGAAGGTGTAAATACATGGCTGTGGTAAAACACATGAAATGTCTTGAAACACTCTTGATAGTCAAAGTGCATCTGTTGCAATTTACATGCAACAAGTTATTGTAAATTTTCAGCATTTGGCAACAGAAGTCACTAAATTTGTTTATTGCAGTTTCTAAGAGAAACAACCTGAAGGAAGAGAGAAAAATTGAAATATAACTTGTTGCAATATAAACAATAGGGATGAGATTTTTTCTATGTGTAGTTTGTGCATTTTTTTCTTGTACCTTTGATACTTTTGCCAGGCATTTGATCTCTCTAGTTAATTTGTAATTAAATGGTCTAAAATCGCAACAGCAACCTTTAGATACTTTTATTTTATTCTGCACGGTGGCCTCACAACAAAATGTATGGGGGTTTGAGTCTCAAATTGGGCGTGAGGTTTGAATTAATGGCCTTTCTGTGTGAAGTTTGCATATTCTCCCCGTGTATGTGTGGGTCTTCAGTTTCCTCCCACAATCAAAAAACATGCATGTTGGGTTAGTTGACCGCTATGAAAGAGTCCCTAGGATATATGCTTTTCTGTGTTTGACCCCTCAACAGACTGGTGAACTGTTCAGGGTGAATCCTACCTCTTGCATGAAATCTGCCGGGATAGGCTTCAGCACCCCTTGGAACACCATCAGGGATAAGCAGTTCAGAAGATGAATGAATGTTTCAGAACTAAACAAAACCAAAAGAAACTAAAAGAGTGTGGGAAAGAGTAAAGAAAAGTAAAATGTCGTTCATCTGTATTCAGTACTTTACATCGTAATGTGATAAAATGCTTTTTAAAGTCTTTATTGCAATCATTTATCCTTCACAGCATGCTCACAGCACAGCGTGTGCTGACCCTGTCACAAGTCTTTACACAGCCAATCGAAACAGCTAATGAAAGTATGGAAAGATTCAGAAAAAAAAGTCTTAAATCTTACAACAACTCCAGCTGTGCATGGCTGCCCATTCCTATGTATGAGTGCACAGCTGGAAAGGATCTGCATACAGCCAATTCTCCAGTTTTTCCAATTCCTCCTCGAATTAGCTCCAACAGAAAAGAAAACCATCAGAATGATTAAGTAGCTACCATCCTCCATCAGAGTTAGATTTGCTTTCTGTCTTTTGCACTTCCTCTGACATGTTCATCTAATCATCTGTCCCCGCCTGTCTCACTCTCCTGCAGTGAAGTATATTAAGGAGATGTCTGCCTTCTTTAAAAACTCTGGGTCCCCTGGAGGTGCTCTCCCTTGGGATTCTCCCCCTTCTACACCTCAGAGGGGCCCAGAGCTGTCCCCTGCTGAGGTGAGAGAGCCTCGCATCATCCCTCTGAAGATGTGCCAAGTTTCACGAAAACAGTGCCCTCCAGACACAGAAAATAGGTACTACAAACTAAAATTTTGTTTTGTTAAATGTGGTATACAAATGTGTATTGTATGATAAATTTTAAAAAAGTACATCAATAGCTTTTTGTCCTCTGCAATTTCTCTTTTGTTTTTCTAACTACTTCCTGTCTCTTTCTTCCTTTCATCGCCTTTGCCAGGTATTTTGAGGTGATTTCATCCAACAGAAAGAACTCTGTGTTCCTGCGGGCAAAAGATCCAGCCATGGCTCAGTCCTGGTACAACGCCATCCTGGCTGGCACCAATAACCTGTTACCACGAGTGAAGGAGGAATTGAAGAGCATGCAACCTGGCGTGGAGATCAAACATCTGGGCTGGATCACAGAACAGGTGGAAAAGAGTTTTGATGAAAACATAAACTCTTCCTATTTTAGTTTATTTAAATGTTGGGCTTTGAGTATTTTTTTTTCTTAATGTTCAGACTTTACTTGTTTCAAATTTGGTTGCTTTTTGGGCATTTTTTCCTCGTGATTTTAAATTTTGGAGTACAAAACAGGGAACATGATCACATTTGGATGCCTTAAGTTCACTAATAGTATGCATGTAGAATACCGGTACAACACTGTCTTCCAAATCACCTAGAATTTCAAGTTAAGATTTTTATGTGTTTGGTTTATGTTCATTCTTTATTCTTGTGCACCTATTGATTTTTAATCTGACACAAGCATACCTTGATGTCTAGATTGCAAAAGATAAAGTCTTCAAGGATCATATATTTACAACAAAGGAGCCTGTTATATCGATCGCAATTTATCTGGAAGGAAATGTTTAGGGTCATCTCAAAGTGCTTCGAGAAATTATTTATATTGTACATATTCTTATGTATTGATCATCAATGGAAAATTTTGTAATTTTATTTACTTATAAGCAGGGTTGTTCATTGCAAAAGCTTCAATTTGCTGTAACCATAGCAACCAAACAGAACAGTCCTCTCATGATTTGGTGAGCCTCAGAAGATGACAAAAACAATTTTTCTCGAGTTTTCGTCTTACAGAGATAGGTTGATTACTTGAAACCAAACATGGTAATATGACAAATAGTTATCCAAAACTTTTAGATGTGTTTTTAAGTGTGTAAAACAACGTGTATCCATAGAATAATTACTTTAAATGATCTACTAATTTCAAATGAGGGAACGAAATATTTGGGGCTGGTTGACCACTCATTTATTATAAATCATTCAGAATTGATATGAGCAATAATAAGGTTTTAGGTGAATGTAGACGAGTTTTTTTTTTTTTGTCTGAAACCTCAGTGATGCTGTTGGTTTTTTGTTTGTTGACATAGGATGCCGTCAAAGCACCATCATCCATAGCTAAAGATAACTAGTTAGATAGCTAGCTTCTCATCATGTTTAATCTCTAATTCAAATAATGGACTCAATTTAAGGCAAATTTTTTTCTAGAAAGAAGTTTCACACTTGCACTCTCTTCACACAACTTTTAAAAAAAGCAAATAACTTATCAAAACTTGTTGTAAAATTTTCTCAACGGTATTAAATTCCAATTACATGTTTTTAAAGGTAATGTCGTTGTGTGAACTAGCTCCGTAAAAACTCAAGAGTTTCTGAAGTTACTCCCTAAGCCACTAATCTTCCTTCACCGTACAGGCCTCTTGTGGAAATATTCATGCATACTCAGCACTTCTCCACTATAAATAACTGGTCTTACTGTAAATGGGGGACAACTCCTAAAGCCATCCACACATGTTTTTAAAAGGGTTACACCTGAAGGGAAAATTGTTTACTACTACTCAATCATAACAGTTATTTACCATACATAAATGTTCACTTTTTTTTTTTTGGCTTGTTTTTTCCAATCTATGCAGATACCCCCAGGCCCAGAGAAAACCATATTAGCAGTGCTGACTGAGAACGACCTGCTCCTGTATCCCTGTTTGCCTGAAAGCAAAGAGAGCCTGTCTAATCCCAGCAAAAGTCACCCGCTCATCGCCACCAGGTTCTCATGCACAGATGCCTGCATGCACATACGTACTTACATGTAACACAATATTTGTGAGTGGTTGTAGTTTGCTGAGCAGAGCTGTGCTCCACCCTATGCAGCTCAGGCGTTTCTCTGATTCATCCCCACTGTTTCCATAACTGCACGTACGGAAATTTTGTGCTGTAGCTTTACATTTATTCAGAAAACATTAAAACATCAGTTAAACCTGTGAGTCAAAGTTTCCCTCGCTCTATTCTCCTGTGTGTTCCATTTTTCTCTTTCCATCTCTACATCCGTTTCTATTCTGGCTACATAATTTATGATTACGCCTCTGTTTCTGCCACAGAACTGTGATATTTTCCTCTCGCCTCTCTTTCAGATTGGTCCACTCTGGTCCTGGAAAAAGTTCTCCCTTGATTGACTCCGAGCTGTCGTTTGGCCTTCGCTCAGGCACCAAACAAGGCGTGGAAACTCATGTTTTCAGAGTGGAATCTGCCAAAGAGTTGTCCATCTGGACTCATCTACTGGTGGACGGTTGTCATAATGCTGCTGAGCTCATCAAGGAGGTTACAGCTGGTACAAAGATCCATTTTTCCTCCTTATGTTTGAGTACATAAGTGGAAAATGTAATTATTCTTTTTATGTACTGTCTGAGATGCCAGGAAATTGTTCTAAAATATTTTCCTTCAGAAACCAGTGTAGGTTCCAGGGAGAAACTTTTAGTTTTTATGTGGTTTATAAAACTAATACGTTTATCCTTTTTTCCCCATAAATAATACAATAAACCTTTGAAAACAACTTTTGTGACAATAGTTTGGAAAGTAAAACACTTATTACACAATAAGAGTTTTGCAAAGTAAATGCAAAATAAAAGAAAGTCTTTTGGAGGATAAAACTCATAAAAGGCATCATAATTATTGCAAACTTCTTGCATACACAAAATTACATTATAATGGTTCCATAATTCCTCAAATTGAAAATGTTTATGAGAACAAATATTTCAGGTTTACTCTAGTTTTGCTAAATGTACACTCTAGTAATAAGTTTTAGAAATTTTTTATGCCCTTTTATGAAAGAACAACAATTCAAACCAACTGTGTCAAGCTGGTCAGGGAAATTAACTGACAATCTGTGCAGAACTGGCTGTCTGACTTTGCACACAAACATACACCTGCACACAGACACGCAGACAGAAAGGCAGACACAAAGACAGACAGGCTCGCACGCACCACACAGACAAACATGCATTTTTCAGTCCTGCCAAAATTTCCACAGTTGGGAGTCTTACATTGCTATGTCTTCCTCTGCTGGTTTCATTGGGTACTGATAATTAATTTTGTTGGGGCAGATTAAGAATAACAGATTGATTCACTGAGATTTAAATTTAATTTTAATGCAGAAGACAAACTTTTAAATAAAAATGTTTTGTTTTATTATAATAATAAAATATTTGTTCATTTTTCGGGGAAATCAATGATGTATAAATTTTGCAAACGGTGTCTTTTCTGTTTTTTTTTCACAGCCTGCAGTTGGAATGGAAAAGAGTGCACCCTCGGAGTGCACATCGATGATGGTTTCACACTGTTTACAGAGGAAATGGGTGTCAGAAAAAGCGTTCTCCTCCAGCAGCCTTTTGAACGCCTCCGAATGTCCTCAGATGATGGAGTCCGTATGATGTTCCTAGATTTCGGAGGCCCTGAGGCTGAGATTGTGAGTTACTTTTAAAGAATTTATTAAATCCCTGAAATATTTAACCACTGCATCTCTGCCATATTGTACTTTTTAAGCATTAAACAGTTACTTTAAATGAATTTGTTTAAAAATATGTTATAATAGTTAATTTTTCTTTTTTTTTTTCACTTTTCTCTCTCAGCAACTTGATCTCCACTGTTGCCCAAAGACGTTAGTCTTCATTATCCACTCTTTCCTGTCTGCTAAGGTGAAGCGACTGGGTCTCTTAGCATGATGAAGGTCATCCATTCTGAACATCCCAGTTGAAGTAAAGAGTGAAACATACAGCCTTTGAAGACTTGACGACGAGGTTCAGGAAAAGATATTGACAAGTTCTTTGTTTTAAGCCTTTTCATGCCTCTAATGCTCACGTTCTTAGGTCAGGCACCCCTGATGTTTTTCACATGGGCTACAAACTTGATGGACTTTTGTCAAATTTTGTAGATGTTTTCACCATCGATGCAAGTCAGAATCTACTTCAGGGGTCCGTCATCTGTCAAAGCTGTCTGTGTGAGGATGCAGACTGCATGACTATGACGAGCTGTATCTTAATGTTTCTAAGCTTGAACTTCTTTTGTTCATGTCTTTTTTTTTTGTTTTATTTAATGAGTCACAGCAGGCCTTTGTAATAAGCATCTTGTCAACTTTTAGTCTACACTTTTGGTGCAGAAAGAAACAAAAGTTATTTCACATGTGTCCTGATTGATGGCAGACAAAGAGTTGTTACATAAAATCAGCTTTGCAAGAGTGACAAGATGACACAACTGATTGATCGCTTTCTGATCAATACGAGCAGACAATGTGCAACCAGAGTGACATGAGGACTGTTTTGTTGCCTTTCATTTCAAGATTTTTTCTACAGCTAACAGCTATTTAACATTTTTATGTTTTAACCCCACTAAATAACTAAGACGTAACAAAGGGAATGACTGTTTGTTATAAAAGCCTGTTTTTATTGTGTTAAGAAACAAGCAATAAATTGATTATATTTTGAGTTCAGAAAAAAAGGTAGATCATCTGAAATTTTAGGGATGAATTTTTTTTTTCATATCATCCCACGTGAAGTACGCATTTGTTCGACTAAAAAAAGTGTCAGTTGCCAAAATTGAACATTTCAGCTCAAATTCCATTTGCAAATGTTTACATAATAAGGATAGTGATCATTAACTTTTTCAATGCTAATACAGTCTGAACATCTCAAGTTATTTCTCTTTACCAATACATCTTTCAAAGCTAAAGTTTGTTTGCTTCCATGATAAAAATGTATTGTATATTCTTATTTAAACAATGGTGTGCCTTGCAGGGTTGTTTGTATATACACATGTAATAAAATTTGTTAACTTTTATTGTTCTGAATCAGAATTTTTTTTTCGCACCTCAGAAGTAAGGATGAAAAATTTGATAAAAATTGACAATGAGATGTTACTCAGCATGGTCTTTATAAAAGGATTTTTGAGTACATCCCATGCAGTTTTATGAAAGCAACACGTAGCATTTTAAAACAGACAAAAGAAAGTTAGTGACATATTTAGCTTAAATTTAGAGCTAAACTACCTAACAGTTTAATTCCCTCCTATCTCATGTGTTATTGTATTTTTTTGCACACATTGATCTGGAAGAACATTTTCAGTCTAAAATACATTTTTTGACATTTTAAAGATTGATATAGAAAGCAAATTTCCTATAGATAAATTTTATTAAAGTTTAAGAGGACTTTTTGTTCCATATGGAATTTGTAAAAATCAAAAAGAGATTATGGGTGAAACTACTGTAGAAGTTGTCTGAGAAAAATATTTTATTAAATATTGAGACTACAGATAATGTCTCTTTGATAACATATTGGTTAAAGTATTGCTTAAATATGGTTTATGATGTTATGGTTGAATTGAAAAATTTATGACAAAATGTGAAAGTTTTCCAGCTTTCACACTTTGGCATAAACTTTTGTCAATTGCTCTCTTAGTTGTCTATTGCTCTTTTAAAATGAAAATGCAAAAGGGATAATGTCAGTATTGTCCATCACCCTGAGAATAATAGTAATAAAATTAAAACATTTTATTTACAATGCGCCTTGCATCGTAAGAAAAAAAAAACCCCAAAGCGCTACATAAAAAGTAGGCAAGGTAAAAACAATAAAAACAATTTTAAAACCAAAATCTACATTCAGAAAACAAAGAACCATATAATAAAAAATTAAAAGCCTTATTACAAATGAGTGTCTTTAGGCCTTTTTTGAATGTGTCCTCACTTTGTTTGGCCCTGAGTAGTTTTGGGAGCTTATTCCAGTGTCGTGGGGCAACAGCCTAGAAGCCTCTGTCCCTCATTGTGATCAGCCTGGTCCTGTGCTGGTGGAGGCAGTGGTGGAATTAGAGCAAAGATGTCTTGAGTTGAAAAGTGGGGAGAGGAGCTCCATGAGGTAAGTGTGGGCAATCTCATGGACACATTAGTAGGTGAGAAAAATGTATATATATATAAAAGGTTATTTGAAGTGCAGAAAAGTGCATTAAAAATGACAAAACATAGAAGAAAAAGCTTTTTGTCTAGATCTAAAGACGTTAGTTGATATACTATATTTGAGGCTGGGATACCTTCAGTCCATTCAAAGTCCAAAATCTAAAACTGATAAAATAGATGACTTGATTGAAAGTTCTTGACATTATAACAACTCCTCCAGGAGAAACCTCCATACAATTACAATAACTTTATTTCCAGATTACTGCACAACCAGGCCTCAAACTCATAGTGGGAAGCCTCTTACTGAATTCTCTCTTTGAGTCAGCATGAGTTATGAGTTTGTCTTTAAAAGACCAAATTAACATCTGAAGTCATCTTTAATGCTTCTTATCTTTTCTATTTTATCTAACAAGTAGTCCTCTGAGGTTCTTTAAGCAGCATATCTAACCATCATTTAGCAGCCCCCGTAGGAAGCCTGACAGTTTTATTAAATCCAAACAGACCAAATACAATGATGATCATGAGATGCTTCAGTCAGCAGGGTGTGTGATGGAAACAGTCAGTCCAGCTGCTGGCCACCGGAAAAAAAGAGCAAGCAACTAGTGCTATTAGCAGTGTTATCAGTGAGGAGCAGATGTATAAATTTCCATATGTGAACGACATATACGAACAAGATGACTCAGTCGTAACAACTTGAGTTGTGTAACAAATCAGAGAAGTGCTCACATCTGATCATATCCTCCTCCCTCCTCTCTTTCCCCTTCTCTCTCCTCCTGTTGAGATGTTACCATGGTAACAGCAGGGAGCTCTCAGTTTAGCTGTGTCCACATCTCTTTGCCTCTGAACTATGGTTTTGCGACTGAAATTGCCAATCAGTCTCTCAGATCCTGCAGGAGAAGAGGAGGAGATTGTGTGAATATATTTTGATTAACAAAAATGGAAAAGCACTTTGGAGTGAGATGAAGGGGGAGAGAATATGGCAAGAAATAGGATGTCAGTGAGAGAAAGAACTGAGATGTATGCTGCCAATTTTCTTTTTGTGCTGAGGACTGAAAAAACAAACATTATTACATAGAAGGATAAAAATTAAATGAATTTGTTTCCAAAATTTTAACTAAATGTACTGCTTTTTAAAATCTAACTATGAGTTATTATCCTGTGTTTGTCCATAATGTTCCAAATGTTCCATTTATTTGTTTATCTCACTTAACCTTTTTTTCTTTTTGGCCTTTTTGTTCTTGCTGTGTTTTTCTTGTATTTATATTTTTAATTCACTACTGATGACAATTTTATGACCGTCTTGTTAAGAGCTTTTTATTATTATTATTATTATTATTGCTGCTTGTTCATCTCCATCTACAATAAACAGAAATTCTAAATTTGAAAACAAAACATATTAAACTTTTGACCTGAAAAGGCTGGATATTAAAAAAAGGGATTATGGGCAAATGAAACAATAAAAGTCTATGTACTTGCGCAGCATACTTAATTATTTTTGTTGTTGTTCATTTAAGACTTGGATTCGACCCTTTAATGCCCTCATTTGTGTCATTCACTCTTGCAAAAAATGTAATTTTACTTTTCATTTTACTTTTTTGTACACAGTAAAAAAAAAAGCCAATTCAGACAAATACATTTTGACCAGTTTTTGCAACAGGAAAATAACATTTTATTACAAACTATTTTAAATAAAATTTTGGAAATATTGACTATTTCTACAGATAAGAACACATTATGCATAATCCAATTTGTTCATTTTTATTCTTACATCTAAAGAGTTTCATTACTAAATCTAACCCCCTACAGATTAAACATAGCAACTAATAGTCTCACTGTTAAGCTGATCGTCTTCATTTTTACAGTCAGTCAAATTTTTGCATCTATTTCTAAAAATCCATGTTAACTGTCGACTTTTTTAAATGTACAGAAACTACTTTTATAATATAGTGGACTCATAAAAATCCTAATAACCAAAACAGCTGTGTTAAGCAGAAGCTTGGATTAAGGTTTAAAGATTGAGTAATAGCTCATACAGGGGAAAGTGGTGTATGTGTGTTCATGTGTGTGAATGCACATGTTGGATATGAGGTAGGTGAATTCAACAGATCCACAGAATACTTAAATCCTTCAAGTTTTTATTATTTAACAGAAAAAAGCAGATGCTATTTTGTAGGTTAATGGTATTGATTTGCATTTAGTTGCATTCATCATATTTGAATTGAGATTTAGCACATTTTTGGACTTCAATAATTTATATTAGTTAAAATATGAGTGGCGTTTGTGTTATTTTCAGCAGGCAGGTGGCAGTCAAGTCTTAGGACATTTTTCAGAAAGTCCATTTTATTTTCAGTGTTATTTCACAGACTGTAGGGGTCTCTATGTCTCCACACAGATGATCCACAAAGAAAGAGGTAGTGTTGAGGGTGATGGTGTGCACATGGATTTGTGTATGCATGTGAGTGCCTTTGTGTGTAGTGGTGGAAGGGGTGCATGGGAGGGGGGTTCATAGAACCCTTAAGCTTTGATTGGTTCTAACTAAATTCCGAACAGGACATCCCACAATATTCATAACTCTACCACACCATTCCCAAGCTCCCCCCAATGCACAAAAGGAACAGAGAGAGGAAAGAGGACAAGAGATTAATACTAAAGCTGGAGCAGAGTTTTTCATATTCCAATTGAAGTAGCATGTTATCTATTCTCTCACAGCCATTCATTGTGATTTTCTTCCAGAGTGGCTTTCAAATCAAAGAAGGATCCAGCAGGAATCAAATGGGACTTCCAAAAAAAACGAACAAAAGCAACAACATTTGGTGCAACAAAAAAAGTCTCAACCTTGCACAGAACTCAAGAAACAAAATGTGCAATCACTCTCACATCAACTCCTCAATAACTATGTCAAATATGTACAGAAGGATGGGCCTCTGGATCCGGTGTCATTGGAAAGTCATTCATCCAGGCTTAATCAATCTAGGTTGTTTGATTCAATTCAAACTGCCTTCCAGGCAGAAGAGGAGAGGAAAAGCAAAGCAGAAAATGAGAGTAGACTTTCACTGATTCTTTGTAACTCTGACAAGGCTTCTTAGCATCTATTGTAACCTTCCTTTCTTCCCTTCTTTCTTTGATTCTTTCTCTTTTTAACCACTTGTCTTCCTCCTGGAGGCAAAAATGTTTGCTTCTGATTTCTTGCAAAAGCACAATCTGACTTTTTCTATTTGACAAAAAAACCAAAAAACTTGTGATTTTATTTTTTAATTATTTTTACTTCTGCACGTCTTAAAGAGCAGGTTAAGGTTATTAAATATGCCAAAGCAAATGATATTTTTGCCGAAGTAAGCTCCCTGGAAAAATTCCATCAGGGGCAGCCTTTTATTCTTTCCAAATGTAGTTATGAATTTTAAAGTAGACTTGTATTACTGGAGGAGAGAGGGATGTGATCAGAATACAGAACAAAGCTCAGATTGGACTTTCTTGTTCTTGGAGCAGTGAAAGGAACTCGTACAGGAAGCAAAAAAAAAAAAAGGAGCTAGTGTTGGTGAATGGAAAAGACACCTATATTTTTTTATTATATAATATTATAATAAAAAAAATTAATATTTAATATTTTTTATTATACAATATTAATTAATTACACCGACTTCAGAAAAGAGTGCACAATTCTGGTTGCATCTTATTTATGTGCAGTATCGTTTAATTTTTTTTTTTTTAGCATTAAAATCCATTTTCATACTATAGATAGACCATCAGATCCCCCCCTCCTCAGGCACCTACCCATGCTTCCCTTCTTTTTATTTTTTGGTATTCATGAACATATGCTCTGGTGTGAAGTCCCCTGTCGATAAATATGCACAGCCTTAATTGTTCCCATCATAATTAGACTACAGTTCTGTTCTTTTTGGCTCAGGTGTGTGTTTAAGCTTTTTCTTTTGTCTGTGCTTTGGCACCTCTGATGATTTCCATGACAATCATTTGAGCGAGAGAGAGAAAGTAGAAGAAGGGATGGGGAGGGGGTGCAGAGATGGAGACAGAGGAGGTGAGAAACAGTTGCTGGAATAAAGCCCTTTCTCAGTCTGAATAGCTTATTAATAGAGCTGGATTCAGGCAAACAGATGGCAGCTGCCAAAAATAAACACAGAAATCATAGAAATAAAAACCCTAATTCAATTAGGTTGGAAGCAGTTGTCGTTACAGCGGTTATTGAGCAGTTTCTATTAATCTGATAATCAGTTTTTCTACAGAAATGCATGATAAAGTATTTTTTTCTGAATGCTGTCTGTCATATGAGGCTGGCACGAAAAGAAGGAAGAGGCTTTAAGCTGCTACATGTGGAACTGGATGTGAAGGAGAAAAAAAAACTATTTAAGTCATTACATGGCTTGTGTTTAACAAATGCAATTAAAGTTACTAATGAAGGAGTAAATGGCTGTGTTTGCAATATGTTTTAATAGTACAGCTTGAGGCAGAGTATCAGATTAGTGAGGTCGTTTCTGGGTGGTTAACACAGGAACGTTTTACTTTATTCACAGCTGAAGCAACCGAAGCTCATTGGAAAGAAAAGTTATACATCAAACTTGGTATTGTGGGTGGTCTCGTGGGAAAAAAGTCTTCTTCATCACTGATAATGTTTATTTGTCCTTTTATTTTAGTTTCTTTTTTTTTGCTATAAAATAACACATGGACTGTAACTTGAATTTTATGAAGACAATAAATGAACCTTAAAAGTGACACAAAAGAAATACACTCATATCACATGCACTAAGATTTTATTCACAAAATAACACACATAACAGAGTAAATTTGACCGTTTTCTGGTGCAAGAAATGAACCCATAAAGTCTCAAATGAGCAATAAGTGGTTAAATACAAAGTAAAACCAGTTCTAATGTCTGTATTTTTGATGGTTTCGGGGTAAGTTTGTGCCTATAATGAATGGGCAGCTTGCATTTTTGGAAGAAAATTTGAACCCTCAAAAAAGTTGGAACGAGTTTTAGAGGAACATCTGCTTCAATTCTATAATGTTCATTTCATGAGATGCCTTTTTATATTTCAGCAAGATGATGCAAAACCACATAAACAGTCTTTTATAACAGTGTATCTTCACTGAAGACACTTAGATCATCCAGCTCTGGAGAACATTTGGTACACTTTTACACTAAAATATGTCAAACACTTGCAAAACGTCTTCAGGGACATCGAAAATTCAAGAATTTGCTAAATCCATCCAAAAATAGATGTAACACTTTTTAAAAGATACTTTGCTTCAACTTTTCAAAGACTTATATAAAATGTCTCAGAAAAATCAGCATGGTTTGAGGTGTTAAGTTTTTATCTTAACCCAACTTACAGAGTTTTCCTATTTTTTTTTTAACTGTTTCTTGTTTCCTTTATTATTATTGTTCTAAGATGGTGTATTTTCATGTCAAGAGAGATTTTGGATTTTGTCTCAAAGGGAACTGTTTTTAACATATTTGGGTAATTTAATACATTAGAATTTGTCACTTGACCAACAAAATACCATTCACACACTCTAATTTAGACAGTTTCCCAAGAAATCTAACATGTCATAATTGACCACGTGTGGAAGATTACTGTCCTTTTTTCCCCGGTTTTACTGATTCTTTTAACGACAAAAACAACAGAGGGTTAGAGAATGCTTGTAACATGTTTCTTTTAACTCGAATACAAAAACTGAAACAATCCAAAAAACAACATATGACTGCTGTGATTCCTCAAATTGTTTCCTGCAGGACAATGTGCTCCATATGTGAAGAACATCTTGATTCATGGAAAGTATAATATAAATGTATAACAAACATGCCCTTGTGTTCAAGTCCAATTACACCTCATTCCATCATTTATAGTTTTATTCCTCGCATATGTTTTTGGATTTAATGGAAACCATTCAACTGGAAACTGATGGGGAAAAGTTATAATGGAAAATGTGCAGAATCTGTCTCAGTGTGAAGCTTTAACATTATCTTGAACATTTTGCTATCAACGTTATTTTGGATAGTAATAAGCAAATCAACACGGCTTAATGTGGATGAGATGTGGACAAAAAGAGCATGAGAATAAAAGCACTTGTGGAGAAAGTATAAGACACAGGAACAGTACCCACATAAACACGGAAACATGGATCCTTGAGACGAACCCCTGTTTTACAGTCAATCGATCCTAATTAAACTCAGTTGCTTTAAGAAAACTTGAACCCAACATTTAGCCTTACATATTGTTTGGATTTGAATAAATCTACTAATGCAAAGGTGTAAATATTTGGACCCAGCTGCATTTTTCCAATTATTTTTTTCCAGCTAAAGTGAAAAAATAAACAGAAAAACAGTTGAAACAGAAAAAACACAAACTAAAACAATTAATATTACATCCTTGCTTTATAAGTTTCTTATCAGTGTGCCGATAGTTATCAAAACTAACCAAACCCAGAAATTAAAGAAAGATGATAAACAATTTCACTGATGTGGGCAACAAAGACGGCAACCAAAACTGGCTAAAAGGGCCACAAAGTGATTCAACTGTTTCAGAGAAGATAAACCATTTTATCCGTAGTCACATCTGTAAGAACAGAAAGCAGGTTTCATTTCATCCTTTGAACCGCTTATCTTATCCTTAACGTCCTGACAGGCCGCGGGGGGTGCCGGAGCCTAAGGTGAGAGGCAGGATACACCCCGAACAGGTCGCCAGTCTGTTGCATGGCCACGCACACACACACACACAATCATTCCTGGGGGCAATTTTCATAGAAGCCAATCAACCTTACACACATGTTTTTGGAGAGTGAAAGGAAACCAGAGTACCTGGAGAAACCCTGCACATACACAGGAACAACATGCAAACTCCACACAGAAAGGCTTTCAAGTCTCACCCCAACTCTGGGACTCGAACCCTGACCTTCTTGCTGTGAGGTCAGTGTGATGACCACTGCACCACCGTGCCGACCAGACAGTAGGTTTTTAAATATTTTTCGAATGACAACATGCATTTAATTTCATGAAGACACACAATCCCAGAAGCAATAGATACTGTAAATCTTAATTAGTATTTCAAGTGTCGTTAGCCAAGTGAGGAAGAGTTTTCAAGTCGCTGCATGAACAAAAGCACTTTCTGCTGTGAATGAGAATAAAACATAAAATTGGAAATTAGGGTCCAAATTTTCTTGTCAGCTGTGCTATTTCTAACAACATCCAAAATGTAAGAATGACCAGCCGGTATTGAGATTACTGTTCCAAATGATGGAAAAAGAAATATTGCATGGTTATTGCTACTGCAAACAAATCCAATTGAGCCAATTGTAAAATACGACTAATAAAAATCAAACTAAAATGTTTCAAAAGTAATTGCCTGATTTTAAACAGTAAAAAAATAAATCCAAAATCTAAGATGAATTGTTAAATTATGTGCTGGTTTGTCCAGATGGAGCCAGCAATTGAACAGGTGTCATCATTACACAGTTTAAAACATGAAACATGATGTGATGACCGTGTTTATTAGATGCTTTATGCACAGATGGCAGCAAACTTATAAAATGTCTAAGATTACTCATCGTAACTGAGCCCTCTACACAACCATGGAGTAGTGGTTACGGATAAATTGTTACAACAGACATGTTTATCATCTTGGGTATATACATTCTTCTATTTTTTCTTGTTTTTGTACTTTTTTCAATCTGCAATGTGAAGCCATTGAGATGTATTTTTTTCTTTTCTTTTTTTGTGTGATTTTGGGCCATACGAAATAAAATTTTATGGGCACAAAAGAATTTTTTATGTCTGAAATCACATTATCTTAGGGAGCTTTAATTTTAAAAATGTTTGGATTTTAGAAAATCTAAGAGTAAACATTCATAGATTTTTTTTTTTTTGGTATGAAGATACCTGTGAATTTCTTTGAATGACTTTGGCCTATGGATGATTTTTTCTTTTTGTATTTGAATCCCAAGTTAAAATTCAATCCACATTTTCCAGTGGCTCCAAGCTTTGAAGTCAATTTCTCTAAAACCAGGGTGGCTGATTGAAAACACTTTAGAATGATGGAAAGTATCATTACTTGGAAGAGATACAGAAAGGAGTAAAACCAAAGCAAAGACAGAAAAAAACACTCTTCTGTATTTGATTCTAATGAATGCAGAGGCATCTGACAAAAATAAATGTCCCTCAAGAGGAAAAAAGAAGTTTATCACACAGACATAAATGGAAAGTGAGAGGGCTTTAAAGATGGAGCGATTTATTGGATTTGAAAAATGAAAATTGCAATCATGCGTAAAGGATTCTGGACTCTGCTGGAACATAAACACTGTAATTGGGGGAAAGAAAACTGCATGAGCATGATATATCATGTGTCTGAAGTAATGGTGCTCACAATCACCAAACAAGGCAATTTTATTTAAGTTCATTTTAGTAAAATTGACCGACTTCATGCTGAAAAAAACCCAGTCAAATTGAAACTTATCTCTATTTTGCAAATAGATGACAAAAATGTAACAAATTTATTGACCGGGTTTACATTTATTCACCTTGGATTGTCAGTTTAATAAAATTCATTTTAAATTCTCTAAAGTGAATCCCCCCTCAGCCGAACCCAGCAGCTAAAGCATAATGAAAGAGATTTTTCTTGGGTTTATTGAGATATAAAAGAGTTACACACATTCCAATGACACATGAAAGTGAAGATAAAATGAAGACCATGCCACACGGAATGACCTGATTTTTCCATATCTAGCAATAAAGAATGTTATGGCAATGTATAAGTCTTTGTCCTATTTAAAATCTTTAAACAAAACATACTCTTGGCCTGGTTATGTGTGGTGTATTCTGTAACTTGGACGTCTCAGTCTTTCTTTGTTCTTCCTGGGAATGTCAAGAAATTCCCATGGAGATGTAATCTGCATATTCTGAATCCCTGTGCCGTTCCATCCTCTCTATTATGTGTGTTGATGGAACCTCACCAAAGAGACGTCTCATCTGGTTGTACCAACCACCTCCATTGGCTCCCCCAGTTGGGCAGGGGAATGATCTAAACTGAGCTCCTCCTAGATCATACTTGTTTGTCACCCAAGATATGAAGGGAATTCAGTCTTTTTCTTTTGGTCACAACCATTGGAGAGGAGATGTTGATCGTTTGGTCCATCAACAGATTTACCTTTTGATTCAGCCTAGTTCTCACTTTAACAGAGTGATGCAGTTCCCAGTAGTGCAGAAGCTACAATCATCGAATCTTTTTCTTGTCCATTTGTTCCTCATTTGTGAAATAGACCAGAGATCTCGAAATTCCTCCAATTAGGGACAAACCTCATACTCAGATTTAAGTTATTTCATCTGAAACACCATAATTTTCTTTTTGAAGGAATTTTTTTGCTAATATTACCTTGACGATTCACCCTCAGCTGCAAATTGCTCAATCCAGAGATCCCTGCCACATGAAATCAAAATAACTACATCATATAAAATAAAAGCAGAGAAGCATAAGTGTGCATTGTGCTCATCACTGGAAGATTCTTGATATTTTTGGGGGGCAATGTAACACAATGTAACACAGTTTTCTCGCTGAAAGCAACTATTGAGGCACGCAGAGGTCTGTCCAGCACTTTCTGAATTTCTTTGGGAAGTTCGGGTTTGTTTCTACTGACTGTCCCCAACATGATCAGCTTCCTCTTCTAAAGTTCATCTCCAAGGTACTATGATGTAAAGACATTATCGTCACCATTTCCATCACCAAACGCTTCCCCTGATTCATCTCTATTGCTTCTCCAGGTAGCTTTCCAGTGTATATTTATACAGTATATCCCATGCATTGCTAGATATTGCATCACAGGCTCCCAAAATTTGATGCCATACTTGGCAGGGTGCCATACTTTCCATTTTTTTTCAATATGAACAGCTATTTAACAACATTAAGGTGTTATAGATCAAAATAACCAATATCATTTTTGTATGCAAACTCTGCACAGACATTGTACTGCACACTAAAAAGAGCCCAGATTGCGCACACAAGTTCATGACCCAAAATGAGAAAAAGTCACAATCTTGTATGAAGAAAAAGAAATGGTATTCAGTATTTTAGTCAACACAAAAACTGAAACGTTTCAAATTAAACTGTAACATAATACAATGGTCAAAATAATGCAACACTATTATTTTTCCAGAAATATGTGATCATGTGAGGATCTGAGATACAACACATGTGAGTAATATTGCTTAAAAACCAGCTCTGGTATTTTAAAAAAAAAAATTAAGATGACTGTGAATGTCACCCATGTTTCTGTGGCACAGGTTGTAAGCGATGCACAGCCTGGGTTTCTCATAGAGCTGCAAAAGTGATGAGAAAATGGTTACTTGTGTGGCTCTCAAGCTGACTCATCTCCACTTGAAATCAAAACTTTAAGAGGGTTGAGGTGTGAGAAATGTGCGGCTTCATTATTTTACCTCTTGGAAACCACTCCAGTTCTATACATCTCTAGGGCAATGACAGAGGTTAGGTGGAAAAACGGGACTTTTCTTCTTACAAATCAGGTTCATCTTCCTGCTAACATTGTCAGAATTATATCGACCACAACTTTCACCATGAATTTTTGCTTTTCTAGTCCTTCTTTGTGAAAAACTTTTAAACATGATAAAGTTTCTGTTTGTTTTCTACATCTTAGCGAGGGGAAATGAAAATGAGTGTGAAGGCAATTCCGGAAGTTGATATCCTGAGAAGCTTTAGACTCGATGTATTGAAAAGGATCTCAAGCCTGCTCGCATGTTGTGAAATTTCAATTTAAAAAGTTTAAACAAATTTATGATTTTAGCTTCTATTTATACATCCAGACACATTTTATGGCTTGTCGTTCTTACAATAAAAAAATATATTTGTCAAAGCTAACCAGCAAGCCACCACTCAAAATCATTGAAAAAAACCCAGCCAAAAACCCTTTTTGACCTAAGCAACATTGGAATTAGGAAAAAATACATAATTAAGTGCACACATTGAAGACTTATAAAACAGCTTATTTATTTAATATTGATTTTTTTTAGCAACATATGCTGGATGCAAACCATGTTTGTCTGTATCCTGTTTGCATTACTTGTGTGACCAGAATAAAGTATGTTTTATAAGCTACACAATAGCATGCACAATATAACCTTCCGTAATCTATTTGCCGCTTAGAAGATTTTCAAATTTCCATGTAGGGCAGTTTTCCCACTGGTCTCAAAGTGTGTTGTAAGGTTGTGAAATTGGTATTGAAACATTTAAATTGGGTTTAATGTATTCATACAGAGAAACGCTCGCTCACATGATGTTTCAAATTAAGTTTGAGGGGAATTTGTACAAAACGTTTGCAAAGAAAAACCAGGTAGTTCTGTTAAAATGTGTCATCGCACAAATTATTTCACATGCAACATCAGAAAAATAAAAACCAAATTATATGCTGCTTGCACAAATGATTGACCACAAAAGCTGACATGGCTGAACGGATGAATTACGTAAATATCAAAACCTGTGAAACCACAAGTGCAATAGGAACCTCATGCAAAGACCTTTATGCTCGCCCTTTGTTTACACAGTGTTTTTCTTTTTTTTTTTATCTGCATAGAAATATATAAAATGAATCCACCTTATTTCATCACTGATCTCAACAAGTTAATAAAAAATGCATTTTTGTTAGTCCAATTCAGTTAGTGTAATTCACAAAAAAACATTTAAATAAAATTAAACCAACAAAGATCGAAGCAGCTAAAGACACAATGGTTTGAAGGATTTGGTTCTCAACTGCCTGAAAAATCTTGACAAATAAATATTTTCTAAAAACATAAATAATCCCACACGGTCTGTACAGTTTGTGTTAAAAAGACAAAAAAGCAACTGATTCTGAAGATAAAGTGAAACTCATTTCTTGTTAAAACCACCTACATTTCCTGTTGCTTGTTTCCCCACCGCAGCAACAAAACTGCAACTGAAAGATTTTGGCTGAAAGCTGCAGTAGCTGGTCTGTGTTTAGTGTTCACTGCATGAACATGACTTTAGTTTAACCGTATGGGCACTGACCGCCTCACCTGCATCAACTGGAAGTCAAAATTTGTTGTGGTAACTCCTGTTTTCACAAACACATATATGTCTTGTGGGAATGCACACACGCACAAACTCACACACACATAAATGTGTATGTATATGTCTAATCTGAAAATCTACATGTTTTTAAAAAAAAAATTTTATATATATATATATATATATACATTTATAGGATATATTTGTAACTTTATACAGTATGGTTAGGGTTATACAAGAACTGCAGATGAAAACGAGCCTCTAGTTCAATCTAACATATTTGCACAATGTTATGAATTTGCATTATTACTGTGTTCAATAATGTACAATGATATCATTAAGTTAATTACATTATATATAAATATATGCATATATTTGACACATAAATATAACACATAAAGGAACACAGAGAGAAAACTTGTATTTAATCAAATTACATTATGTCACAACTTGTCATTTTAATTACAGTGTGTGCTAATGTATTTAAGGTCACCAAAAAAGTAACCACTGATTTTAGCTGTTCACACTAATTAATGAAGTATTAATAATGCAATTTTTACAAAAAAGAGCAGAAAGGCATGTTTTTGCTCATCATTGTTTAGCAATTAGGCATTTTTAACTAGTAATGTGACATTTTAAAAAAAAAATTGAACTGAAATAAAACCATTAAAGTTATTTATATCTGCAAAAAAATTGTAGTGGAGAAAAAATATCAAACAGAGCAACATCTTTTTTTGACAAACTTGATGTTGCACAAGTAAATGTTTAAATCTAGATTTATTCAAATGCTGTCATTCATTTAAAGAAACTGCAGCCATCCAATCATTTTATCACTAACACAATCAGAACATGAGTCTTTTCTTGACAGTTTCAGGAAATATTTCTTTTTACTCTTAATTGATTTATAACTTTGACTTTAGGTTCGACAAATTAGATTAAAAGTGTCAACAGAACTGTCAAAGTGAAAATGTGTCTTTTTACTTGTAAATTGACTATAATATTTTTCCAGATAACAGTGACGGATGTCAAAGCAAATCAAATATACTTTCATTTTTGTCTTTTTTTCTGTCTGTCTTTGCCAAAATAAGAAACATAATTTGTTGTCATTGTAAAGCGTTTATATGCTCACAACGCACACACAACTACATTTGCAAGTTATAATTGACACAATTGTACACAAAAGATCCAAATGTGTGTGTGTGTGTATTTGCATCCAAAACCCCTTTCATCTAGTGCTGCATTAAGAATGTATGACTTTGATTTCCAAATAATGTGTGTCATATCATAATGTGGCAGGTTTTCCAATTGTCCAATAATAATCTATTTGCCAACTCAACACCACAGAAGAAGAGATGGCAGGAAGGCGTAAAATGAATAAAACATTGAATAAAGGGATAGTGACAGTTCCATTTCAAACTCTCCTTCCCTTCTGTATGAAGTCTCTGAGAAGACATGTGCAATTGGGGTAAAAATCAACACTTGGATGGTTGCCTAAGTTTCAATGCACTTTACATTTTTATGTTCTCTTTATCTCACACCAGACGCCTACGATGCACTACTTTCACAAGCAAAGCTAATGTCTTCTCGCATCTGTTCTCCTAGGGTTTTTTAAATAATTTACTGGCAATATCCATGCAGACTTTATCTGTCTACGCTTAATTAGTTGATGCTATTGGGGCTAAATTTAAATATATGAAGCAACTATGACCTTCTTAAGTGTAAAAATAAAGTACAGGAGATTGAGTTAGGGGTGTTTGCGTATCTTTAAAATAGCTATTATCCAGTCTTCAATAAAAAGGTGTGATATTCTAATTAGAGGACAGAGAGCAGTGAAATGTTCAATGGGAAATGAAGAGGCATTTGGCAGAATCACTTTTAAACTTTTTTTTTCTTTATTATGCATGTTGGAAATAAAAAGAAGCATTGTGACACAAAACTGATGCTGCTGGCAAAAAAAAGAAAGGAGGCAGCATCCAAAATATATGTAAAAAAAATAACAAAATAATCATTGTCGCAGGCGCATTATTTTTTTTTTTAAAACCAAAGCAAAGAAATAATAAAATAAGAATAAAAATACATCTCCATTGTTAGAAGCAAAAAAAAAAAGAAAGATGTCATTTTATATTTATATAAATAAGAAAGCTCGTCAAAAAGCTGATGGGCAACTAGCAGAAAACGATGTACTGATGAGCATTTTGAATATTTATCATTTATTGGCTTTACAAGTAAAAGAACTACAGTTGGCAGGGAATTTTTTCTATCTTTTTTTTTTACTTGGGTTAAAATAATATTGTTTTGCAGCAACTAAAAAAACTGTAATTTTGCTACACGTAAAAAATAAAAACAAGATGTTTTGTCAGCAAAACGCATTTCTGTTAATCACACAAGAGCTAAAAACATTATTAACACAATCAAACACCAGGCAGAAACTTATATATATAAAAAAATCACTCTAATGTGGATTTAATGGCTCCATTGACATATTTGCAGTTCTTCATCTCTGCATATTGAGGAGACGACATTAACATGTGGTCAGACAAAGAAAGAAAAAAAAATGAAAAGAGTGGCAGGCTTTTCAAAGAGCTATTTTTTTTTGCCTCCACCTGCATCATTACATCTCAGTTTGTCTCACAGCATTTATTCCTCTTTTTTCTGTCTCTGTGCACTCTATCTCTCACCTGGCTCTTTCCATTTAATGATCTGCAGGACACATATTGTGCATTCAGTTTTAGATTGAACTTTATTGGAAAAAAAAACACACCAGTGAGCACAGATTTAATGCAAGAATGAAAGTGTGAAATACTCCTCTGAAAAACCAGCTGCACGATGCTGTTAAAATTCACAAGAAAAACTCAAACGCCACGCGCACTATCGTGCCCGTCCACACACACACACCTACACGCATTCTCAAGTGCTCACGTCATGAATGTGATACATTCTAACGTCCTGACACTCACATACTCACACACACAGACGTAAAACAACGCACACGTAATATCAAAGGAGAAACAAATCTATCTGGACTTCCAATTCCCAATTTGATCCCATAAAAGTGATATTTACAATCACACTGTGACAGTAGACCTTAAAAGATCTTTAATATAAAAAAGAAAAAAAAAACATTTTCTTGTCTTTCTCTTTCCCCACCCAAGACTTTTTAATTCACTTCAAGGCCCTTGAGCAAAGCTACCATAACATAAACGTCCGTGTTGAATCCTCTCAAAGTTATTTTTTTTTACCACAGAACAGGGCCCATCGCTTATTTGCAAAAAAAGAAATAAAAGATGAATAATTTTGTAAGCCAGAAATAAATTAAACAGCAGCAACAACAAAAAGAAAAACAAAGGAAAATAAAGTGATTAAAGAGGAGGAAGAGTTTCCTTTTTTCCCTCTTATTCTAATTAAAGCTGGATGGGGTCCCTGAGGGGACTTTGAGGGTGACACACACGAGGAGTGCTCTACAGCCCGACTGATCAGAGGGGACACGGATGCACCAAAGGAGGGATAGGGGGAATACGCAAGGGAAGGCAGAGAGGAAGAAAAGGAAGGTTTTATAAGTGCTTGGCAAATTCAAACTGCAAGAGGACTGCTAATACAATAAGTGGTACAGACAGTAGTCATCTAGTCAAAAAACTCTGGTCACAAAGTCTAAAAATTGAGAAAAAAACAATAGTTACACTGAGAAAAAAAGTGATGGTGATGTATGGAGAAGAGGGGAAGTTTCCATGTGTGTTTTTATAAGTGTAACTGTATGTGAACTGTGCACATGATGGAAGTGAGCGCATCAGAAGAGAATTTGAGGAAGGGACAACGGGATGTAGAGAGGAGAGGATGAGAGTAGACTCCTTGGTGCTGTTTTTGTCAGCAGAGTATGATCTTCAGTTTCAGGTGAGGTAGAGGGGCTTGTCCCTGCCTATCATGTTGCCACTGTAAAATAAGGAAATGAATACATGTTAAAAGATCAGAACATAAAATCAGAATCGCTTTTGGACTTTAATGATGTCTACTTGACAATAGAGATTCAGGACAAATTAGTGTTTTTCATATTTAGGTGAAATAACTTATAGTTTATCACATTCTGCATGTTCATTAAGTTTTTTCTTCTTTTTCCCCTCACACATGTATTTTGGGATGTTTTTTCTATCTGAGAATGAGGGTTGAAGCACATAGAATTTCCTTGATCTGTTCAGGTTATCTAATGCTATTACAGAGTGCTCTTGATTTACAAGTCGATCTATGTTCACCAGCTGTGGGTGGTGACCGAGAGAATGAGATCGCGGATACAAGCGGCCAAAATGAGCTTCCTGCGTAGGGTGGCTAGGCTCTCACTCAGAGATCGGATGAGGGGCTCTGCCATTTAGGAGGAGCTCTGTGTCGAGCCGCTCCTCCTCCACGTCGAGGCAAGCTAGATGGGGTGGTTGTGACATCTGGTCAGGATGCCCCCCGTTTCAGGCACGTCCCACCAGGAGCAGACCGAGAGGCAGACCCCGCCCCGCTAGAGAGACTATGTCTCACAGCTGGTCGGGGAACGACTCGGGATCCTTCCGAGTGAGCTGGAGGATGCAGTTGGGGTGAAAGAAGCCTGTGCTTCCAGTCTGAGACTGTTGGCCCCGCGACCCGGCCCTGGATATGCGGAAGACGACGGAACGGAGTGTCATGTCAACGAGACATGAGGCACTCTTTACTTCTTTATTCTTTACTTCTTCAAACGTTCGTCCTTCATCAACATTGAATCATAACCCTTTTGATTCAGGGTTATGGATGAAATTTGGGTAAAATTGAAAGTAAAATTACTCAAGAAATAGTTTTTCTGATTAGCTCTAAATAAATACCCCTTGGCTAATCACATCTGGAACACATGTGTGGGGTAGACAACTTTAGATAGGCATGACTGCACACACTGCTGGGCCATTAACAATGCATGTAAAAACCAGTGTCTTCTTTCCTCTTTTTACCACTGTCTGATGAACACATGGCAGGCCTTATAATCTCATCACCTCCTTTCCAGCTGTCCATCGCTTAGACCAGGACCTCACAATTTTCAAGAGGGATTGCATTGGGGAATGCGTTTTTCATAAACCAAATTACAAATGAGTAAATGCTTTTTTGTGTCCATCTGGTTTCAACTTGTTCAGCTTCAAAATTTGGTTTTAATTTGTATGCACAAACCTGCAGTGGTTGCCACACTCGCGATTGCAGTATTCACCATCCCAGTCATGAGTTTGAGCCACTCCAGGACCAGGAGTTCCTGGAGACTGGGAACCTCCAATGCTCTTCTGGTACTCTGACTGGAGGTGGGAAAATCCCTGAAGGGAAAATATCAAATGGTGAGTATGTTTTGAGAAGATAGTAACATGTCGAACAGTGAAAGGTTCTGTACCTGCTGCCCTGGAGGTGGGGAGTGAAGAGAGGCCTGAAGCCCCATCTGGTGTGAGATGATTGGCTGGGACTGGACCTGCTGCATGCGGATAGGCTGGTTGAGGAGCGAGGTCTGGTGCAGGGAGAGCTGCTGGTGGGGGTGAAGAGGAGGGCTGATCTGGAAGGAGGAAGGGGGAGAGGCACTAATGCTGGGCAGCATCTGTGATGGGCTGAGCGTCTGTGACAGGGTGTGGCGAGGCGCGTGTCCCGCGTAGCTCTGCAGGTCAGTGAGAGGGAAGGCCCCGGGACCCAGGTATGGTGATGATGTTTGAGGAGGAGGTGGCACACTGTACAAGGGTGGGTTGGCTGGCATCATATGTGGAGAAGCCTGGCTTGTTTGGGCACTTTTCGTCTCCACTTGGTCATTATATGTCTAAAAGGTAGAGGGAAAAAAAAGGTGAAATAACTGTAAAAAGCTGTTGGAAGTTAACGATAATTCACATCTGTTGGAAGAAACAGCTTTCTTACAGATCATGTAAGTTAATCCACAAAGCTCACAGTTAAATATGTGTTGCGCAATCTTTAAACCTGGCAAGACACCACTTTTTTCTTTTTTTTAGTATTTTGGCGACAAATTTACGAATGCTGAAATGTATTTAGGGTGGACATATATTTTAGATGCCATGCACAGATTTTCTACTGTGTTGTGTCATTTCTTTCTGGGCAATGATGCCCATATTCACTGCCTGCTTTCTATTTTGTCTCATGTTTCTGTGACTGACAGGGAGTAGTCCAGACTGGCCATTTTAGGGTCAAAACAATTTGTAGGTTACAGTTTTTTTACACTTGCATTTTTCACAGCAATTCCACAAGTTGCAGCTGTGGTTAATTCAGATAAGCCATATTTAATAAAATGCCCTTTTGGACAGAGTTTTTATGCAGACGAAGGTCTTCAATAGTTGTTGCTTCATAGTTTCTTCAGTGGTTTTGAACTCCTCTATCCATACATAGAATACATTAGCATGGAAATACAGTGCAATTTTACAATGCAAATATGGTTAGAGGCAGATATGAGCATGAATACAACAAAGAATGGAGCTGAAGGTCAATGAATGATAAAATAGTCCCATGATTCTTTGCACCTTCTCTTTCCCACAAAGGCAACTCTCTCAGGGGGAAGTTTTGAAACAATATAGGAGTGAAAGAAAAGCAAAGCATCAGCAGGTTTGTTGGAAATTAATATTCAAAAACCAATTATTCTGGGATGTTTAGAAAATGAATAAGTAACATAGCTAATCTAAGAAAGTGTTTTATAGCAAATACGTGGAACTTCTTGTGGGGTTTTTTTCTATACACAGCCTCTTTTTTGTTATTATTAAAAAGTCATATTGTTTTAGATAACTCAGTTGAACTTGATTACACAAAAATTCACATGTAACTTTTAAAAACAATTGAACAAAATGAGCATATCTGTGATACCTACTCTGGTAAACGCTGTCAAACAGCTTGAGATGAAGTGTCACAGTCTAATATTTAGTAATGACACATCTTTGCGTTGAAGTCCCTAAAATAATCAATGAAGCATGACAGGTAGATCAACCACATTTTCAAGGTCAGCTTAAATTTGCGAGATATGAATTGTCGCTTGCATCTTTAGGTGAATTTTTGATTTAAAAATGTATGGCTGTGTCATTAATAATACTAAAAGTCTTAGTTACATTTTTGCCTTCAGTTTTTTTAAGTTTATTTTACAGGTTTAGCAGAAAAATCCCATGACCTGTGGCGAGATGCAATCAAAGTCCATTGTTTTTTTCCCTAAACTTTTCTGTAGCATCGCAAAACAAAGAGACAACAGGTGCACATGGAGGATGTAAATCCTTCAAATGATTCTCCAATTACCTTCAATTTCATCCAGCCCAATTCACTCTGAAAAGACTCTTTTACTAGTAATTAAAAAAGAGAGAGCGTGGTGATGAATGATGAGATCTGACGATGAGTCTTGCTTTCACTGCGACTCTGTCTGAATGACTGAAGGAAATGTTTGTAGGTTTATTTTTGTCAGTCAGACTTTTGACTGGCAATCTACCAGCATATGGCATCAATCAAGGCTCTGTATAGAAGCTCTGCCATGAATGTCTAATCGCAACCCAGACAAGAGATGAGAATGGTCTTTTTAGATGAAAATATGCGGCAGTGAAGTAGCTGATGAATTAACTATTCATGCCTTAATCAAGGTGCTTGTTTTCGGCCCATAAGCATGAGAGGACGTGTGGCGCTGTGCTTGGGAGGGGAGGTGAAGAGGAGGAGCTAGCCGTATGCTAATGCAATTTGGAGTTGAATTTGGAGAACAATGCGGAGAGGCAGAGATGAAATGCAGCACACCAACAGATTGAAACTATTGTGGAAATTATGTTGGTGTGAAACATTCACAATGTCAAGGTTTTTTTCTCTTTTTATTTATTCCTTTTTTTTCTTTGAACTCCAACATGGGTTAAAAAAAATATGCTAATGTTCTGGACTAAACTGCATCAAAGAGAGAGCATGCAAACCTCAGGCTACATATTAGTGGCTCGCCAGGGAAGACTGGAGGACTAGTGGAACAGTAAATGACTGGTGATGTCCAGTCTTAATCAAAAATGCACACTGATGACTGTATACACCCACACACATACTGTACATACATATGATGGCTATAACTTTCCATTTCTCCACAGGTTAAAAAATTAAGTGATTTGAAGTCTAGTTTTCACTGTTCGCTTCGAAGGACACACACAGTTTTGGTCTTCGAAAACACTCACATTCTATACATCTATCCATTCATCTATCTATGCATATGTGTAGTCGTATATGCAAACAGACACATGCACATACTGAATCAGTCAGATAAATACATATAGAGAAATGCATAGAAAATAAACACACATATATGAACACATATGTACACACACATACATATCTGTATGTGCTTCCAATGGAATGAGAAGAAGAGGAATTCTAACTGATGTATCATCCTTTATATGACTATTGCCTCATATGTGACAAATCATGCAGTGTTTCCAAATTGCACCATGTCATTTGTCTTTTTTAACTTAAAATATTTCCATACTTTGGGCACGTTTTGTAATTTACGTTGTTCAGCGTATTTTGTTTAATTTTCACTGTTTGTTTAATTCATTGCTTTGACCGCCTTCCGACACTTTTGTCTCAACTTTTGCTCCTAATCTAACATGCTACAATGATGCGTATGTTATTTGCAATGAAAACACGGTCTCAGGGCCAAAGGTTCTGCTCTGGAATCGCAAAGAGAACAATGAATGAGAATAAATTGAAGCGTTGAGGCACAAATTTTTTTTCACATATTTGAAATATTACATTTTTTAATAGAATTACTGATGTTGGTCAATGAAAAAGTTCAGTGTTAATGTATATAGAATTAGAATTACTTTATCGATCCCACATGTGGGAAATTTGGGATTTCCCAAATATAGGTTCTGTATATACATGCACATATTAGTCATAAAGACCTATATAAAAACGTTTACACATAAATAGATCTATACATGTGTATATAACCATATATCTACTGTATATACTGTAAATATCTAAAGATAGAGATAGGTAGCAATATATACTGTATGTCTATATATAGATATATAGAGTAATTAGTATATTTAGTAGTACAAATTACTATTATGTACAGTAGATATATGTGTATGTGCATGTATACATATTGATATGTTTATATACGGTAATATAGGTATACATTTCCATTATGTATGTAGTGTCTATATATGTGTACATACTGTATACAGAAAGAGAGATGTATGTGTGCGTGTTTGTGGGTGTAGGTGGGTGTGGAATCAAATTGCACCTTATTTGCTTTTAGTGGACTTGTTTGTTGCAATGAGAATACAAGGAATTCTGTCTAATTTATCATCCCTTATATCGCCACTGACCCATGTATATCAAAGATGTGACCCCCACTGTTACCTTGGAAACCAGACTGGCTCTGTAGGCGGCCAGGGCTTTCAGGTACTCCTTCTTTGCAGCCTCTGTTTTTCTCTTGTAGTTCTGCAGGAGGAAACACAACAAATGACAATATTTAATTAGTTCCAAATGCTAAAAGAATTACTTAATTCTAAGACTTTTGTAGATTTGGAGTGATAATAAATTACACATAAAGTCACTGTTATAGTTATAAAAGCAGAGTCTATGACCATTTACATGATGTTGCTGTATTTGATTTATTGAATATTAAAAAATAATAAAATGCCAAAGCATACTGTGTACATAAACATAAAAACAAAGATAAAATGAGGAGTGAGATGCTGTTTGTCACTTTCTGTTCTGTTTTTCTGTCCTCTCCTCCATTAGGGTTGCTGCTTATCTCCTAATCAGAGCTGATGTCCCAGCAAATCATTCAGACGAGGACAGGGGCCGAATAAATAGATAAAATAACTGAAAACAACATTAGCAAAGAGGCAATCTCAAGCCTTCTGAATGAACCTTAAAATGATGAGTTCAGACAGGGAATTGGAGTTAATGTCATCACATGTCACTCACAGACTCTTTAAAGCTGCCATTGGCTTTTTGATGAGACGAGAGCAAGTTTGAAAAAGTCCATCCTTAAATGGATGAAGGAGACTCAGATCTCAGCTCATCTCTGAAGCATTTTAATATGCGCTAAAGCGAGTGCTCGTGAGAGTGAGTGAATGCGCTGGGTAATTACTGATCTTCTTTGAGAGGCTGTCTGTGGCTGCATGGACGGGGTCATTTCTTTCAAAGAGGTGGGATAGAATAACCATTAAGCATTCATGTGTGGCCAGATGCACATGGGCTGGCAGCCGCAAACACACAAAGTCAATAAACAAACACACAAATGCATTGAACAGCAAACAAACTGAGAGGAAGGTAGATCCAATCTCTAGCTCAAATAGCCAATGCTTGTCCTCTCATTCATCAATACTCAACACATCTTTTATTTCCAGTTCAAATCTACATCAAAAACTGGAATTACAAATTTAAGAGAAGAAAGTCAGACAAAAGTCTTTCTTCACCTCTAACTATTCTCAGCTGCTTAAATCTCAAATTAATTTAACAGAGCTAATGATTCAGACAATGATTGATACTTTTAAATAAATTACCATGCCTAAGGATGGCTAATTATTTGAAAGTGAGTGGATTCATTAGCAATTTAAGTCGTCAAAGGCTGCAGGTCAGTATGAATTAAAATGAACAATACTGCTGTGGGAAAGCATATGCCTCCATCGTAATCCCGACACAGGAGTGTCCCGCCTGAATTAGCCTCTAATTGTACCTTAATGAATTGTTCTTGTTTGATAACCAGTTAATTACAGGAGACAATAACCCCGCACCCTGCTGACACTGAAGGGAGTGATTACACTGCTACCCAAAGATGGAAGAATCGGTAGAAGGAGGAGGAGGAGGAAACAAATGAGAACATAGAGGAGAAATGGAAAATAGAAACACTGATAGGACTATCTACACAGCAAACCAAACAGAAAAAACAACCATAGACACATAAGTAGCTGCAACAGCTGAAACAAAACTTCCACATTAATAAAATGTTTTATCAAAATGTGCTATTTAAACAAAATGACAACGTTCGGCTCCTTTCTATCCCTGACCTTTTACCAGTACACTAATCCAAAACTCAGATTTAATTAAATATAGCTAAGGTTTGTCCTTTCTCTGACCATGCACTGCTGGAAAAAAATTGATCTTAATCTTGAATTACAAAAACTGAAAAACAAACAAAGAAAAATCATAGTGTTTTTTGTTTCCGGAACAGTTTCAATACGTAGTCACCTTGAGGAATAATAAAAACCAAATATTGTCTTTAACTATTCTATATAGAGAAAAAAAGGCTTTTAGAAATAATAATACAGATTAAACAGCTCTGAAAATATTCTAGTTAAAAATAATTATATGAACATAAACATAAGACAAAAACATATTTTTTTGGCTGGATTCAAGGACAAAGCTGAGGAACATACAACCAACGAAAGGGGAAAAAAAACGCACAAAAGCTGAACAAAAGGATGAAAACAGAACACAACTACAATCACTGCTTTGCAAAACGAAAAGTAGAAGGATCACCGTTACTCCGTTTATGTGAATTTTTTCTGCAAGGTATGCTTGAGGAGCGCTATAGGTAATTGGAAACAGGACTCAAGATCTAGTTAAAACAAAGCTGTGTGCAGGGGAAGGGTTGTGTTTACATTCTGGTGCTCCTGCATGGCTCCAGAAGGTCTGACTGTAAGGTTATAGAACACATCTCGTGACAATTTTGGAAGAAAAAGCAAAACTATGCTAATATCAACAAATCATAACATTTCTGAGAATAAAATCCCAGTTAGGGTTACATTGTCTGTTTTGTGAATTTTTTTTATATTTGCTAAAAGTATAAATAGAATTTTTCTGACTTCAATGATCACTAAGTGAATTATTTCTATTCTGTAAATGTCTTATTTTCACATTTTGCCACTTGTCGTGCTTCAGAAATGAGAGTACTGCCCTTAAAAATAATGAAAAGAAATCACAGGGTTATCACCAGGACACATTTAATTTCATAAGGAAACATTACCTCAAGTTAATTACATGACCTGTGAGGTGACACATTTGATTAAACACATGAACGCACAAAAAACAACAACAAAAAAACATTGGTGTGTCAGGAACCTGAATTTAAAGAGGGTTTTTTTTTTGTATAGTAGTTTGCTATTTTAGTTTCTGTTCCTTGGTTCAACAGTGAAGGACAAATGCATTTAATATGAAATAGGATGGTGAAAAATAAAAGACAACAGGACACAAAAGGGTTAAGAAGAACAAACAATAACATTTCTGGAGCAGATGTCCTTGAGGCAAAACCAAGGACGAGGCAATTGCTAATCTTGTATTCCCAGCATGATCAAATCACCAGGCAACAGATATAAATAAAAGGACAGGAAATGAGGAATTCACATTCAAGGGTGTCAGCGGCAAAATGAAGATTCATGGTGAAGAGCCCTGGTGAAGGCAGCAAAAATTAACTGCAAATAAAAGGGACAGACGGCCTCCAAAGTCCAGCGTATAAAGCAGGTTTGGTGGGAGAAAAAGACACACATGTTGGATGAGGTCTGGTAGACGGCGGCCGGGGCGGCAGGGAATGGACTGCACTTTGTCATGAAGACAGGTGCTTTTATTTGACACCCAATAGGCTGCACCCTGACTGGATATTCTAAAAATATGAGTCTGTGCATGATCATCAGACTGTCTCGCTTTCCCTTCATTTCACACCATCATTTGTTACCACAAACACACACAAAGCTTTGTGTGTTGCTATGGTATGTTAAATGAAATTGAAACTGTGCAGCATGGGAGATGCTATAAACTGTAACGAGATATAATGCAGTTTCACATCAAACAATAATATTAATAAATTAGATGAGCTGCTGATGGTTAAAAGAACTTTTTGGCTCCTAAAAAGGTTGTTTTCCCCCAAAAGTTGTGTTTTTTGGCTCTCCCCATTATTATATATTAAATAAGGTGATATGAATCATTTGCTTAGTAACTGTGTTGAGAGTCATCAATATAAACTTAAATGTAGTGTGTTATTGCCCAGCATTAAAGTTAAATGTGTAAGACTTTAACATTTTATTCTTTTTGGTGATTCTTGTTATGCAAATTTTTGCATAGTTTTTGATTTAAAAGGGAAAATGATCAACCAAAAAAAAATTAGAGATTAAAGGATTATTTATGTACCTGCTTTTGCTCCTCCCCAAGTCCATCCCACATGGAGGCAACTATTTTGGAAACATCTCCAAATGTGGCGTTGGGGTTCTGTCCTTTGATGGCTGCCTGGGTATCTCTGAAGAACAAGGCATAGGCTGACACGGGCTTCGTAGGCTCGTTGGGATCCTTCTTCTTCTTCTTCTTTTGGGGTTTGGGCTTGGGTTTGATCATCTCCGAAGATGGCCGTTTCTCACCCGTTATCTGTAATAGCATCAGTGCACAGAAAACAAAACAACGGCTTAGTGACACTGAAACAAAGTCTCCCTGCTTTGCGTTGGACAAATAATTACTATTATAATAAAAGCTTATAACATAGGGTTCAAGTGAAGCGTGTAAAATTCATTAATGCCTATAGTCAATTCCTCTGCAGTAACCAATGTTCAAATATTGCAGCAATGTTTCACCGCCAAGTTTTTTTTGTCTGCTTTACTTTGTCAAAACTAGTGTGCTCGTATAATTTAGCAAACCTTTTCAAATCTTTATTTTGCAGTTGCTCAGCAAGTCATAAATTCAGACTTTTCATGCTTGGAGTGAAAGAAATTTTAAATCACCTGATGTATCTGCGCTGGCTTTGATGTGGTCTCAGAATGAATCGGAGAGAGCAAATGGAATTACTTACTGATAGGAGAGATGGTAATCGTTTTTTTTTTTTTTTTTTCACACATGCAGTGCAGAGCACAGCAGAGACGTATAGGCTGATACATATTTCTTTTAACTAGAAGAGCCCACTCTTTTACTGGATCAGGCTGATAGTAAAATACATTAATGTATTTAAAACAATGAGGACATGGTGGAATTTATTATGCAAAAGAAGCTCGATTTCTGAGCGATTGGATCTTTTTTTTTTTTTTTTTTTGCCAATTCACAAAAGTTTTTCAGTATTCAACAAACACTAGACAACAAGCATCTACATCAACAGAAACAAGCATCTACCTCTTCTTGCACAGTGGGGGATTTAAACAAAGCAGTCAGTTCAAAAATCACATTTTAACTGAGAACATGTGAAACAGAGACAAAAATGGACAAAGATTGAAAATAAATGACCCATTTGTGGTTGATTCTAAACCCATTCTGACAAATTGCATTTTCATAAATAGATGGGAGATTTTTATGCTAAATTATTACTTTAGGTTGTCCAACAAACATGTTGCGGCATTAATGAGTGTCAAGTGTATCCTAATTTTTAGTGCACTTTTCCCACACTTGAAAAGGGTTGAGCATCCTAGGTTGAAGGTTGTTTTACTCAGACTGAGACTTAAGCTTGTTTTCCATTCTTTATTTATTTTCTTCAATAATCAGTCAGTAGCCTAGTCAGTAGCCTAGGTAAAAACCGGCGAGTTGGTACCATGCTCTCCAGAAGCTGTTGACTTGTGTCTCGATTTCCTGTAGACGCTTAAAAGAATAGTTTTTAAAACTGAAGGTCTTAACATCCCCGTTGTGACACGCTCGCCCCAAGAGCAGAGTATTTGGTGTCACATACTGGATGCAGTCCTCTTGACTTTGAATTCTTGTGTCAATTGGTCTCTCATTTGCTAAATTTACAGCTATTTGAAGCACCGTCAGGAACTCACTGAATGTCAGATTGGTTGATTTGTTTAGACTTTGAAGAGCTCCCTTCGCGATTCGAACAGCAGCCTCTGCAGCTCCATTCCGATGCGGAGAATCAGCAGGAAGCACTTTCCAAGTCCAGTCCGTACCATTCCGGATAGCATACTCTTCTAGTTCAGTTTTACTTTGTGCCTGCAGGAACTTGTACAGATCTTCGAGTACAGATTTTGCCCCAATGAAGTTGGTCCCAAGATCTGACCAAATCTTCTGGGGGTGTCCTCTTAGAGCAACAAACCTTTGATAAGCCATTAGAAAGCTCTCTGTAGACACACTGTTGACGAGCTCAATGTGTTGTGCTCTGCTTGCCATACAGCTGAATACAATGCCCCAAGCTTTCATGTTTACTCTTCTTTTAATATCGTCTCTCACCATGTAAGGACCGAACATGTCAACCACAGTAAACTGAAAAGGTGCGGCAGGCCTTTTTCTTTCGACGGGCAGATCACCCATTACTTGTTGACACACTTTTGCTTTAGCTTTACGACAAGTAATGCATTGGTTGACTGTCTTTTGAGTGAGTCTTCTGCCTTGTATTACCCAAGCTTTCTTCCTCATCTTTAGCGATGTACCAGCAGCTCCCTCATGACCTTCATCGTGACTTTGTCTTGACAACAGAACTCCAAGCCAGCAGTTAGAAGGAAGTAATGGTAAACCAATTTGATCCTTTTTGAAGTACTGAAACACTGAAACACAACAAGCCTTTCAATTGTCGTATTGGGAAAGACAACACCTTCCTGAGCTGCTAGACAGAGATCACGAAATCAGTCTTCTCGCTCCCGCAGTGTGGGCACTCCTGAAAGCTTGATTCCCTCCCACTTTGATCTTTCACAGGCTGTGACTCGAACGACTTGACGAAACCTTTTACCAGCTCTCCAGGAGATGGCGATAGTTCGAAGCAACTTTTGCAGATTACTGAAACGCTTAACATCCACCGGCTGGTTGATGACAGTACCAGCAGGAAGTCTACGTATCTCCTGAATCTCAGTGGTCTGTGTTTTTGCATTGGCCTTGTTTGTAACTGCTACAAATGCTTTCTTCTGGATCTTGAGGACATTCTCTCTAGCTGCAGCAGCGAGTTCTTTTGCAGAATGATAAAGAAACTTTGGTCCATTTTGCCATTCAGAGCTTTGACCCGAAATCAGCTGGTTTGGCTCCTCTTGAGATATTGTCAGCAATATTTAACGATCCAGGAATCCACATCCAATCCTGAATGTTTGTACTGCTTTGGATTTCTCCAATCCTATTGGCGAAAAATGTCTGGTATCCATAGCTTTCTCGTTGGACAGCACCTAGAACAGTCTGGCTATCTACCAGGTGGAACCATTTTCCTACTTGAATAGCGCAACTTTTCTCAAAGTGCTTTTTAAGCCTTGCAGCATAGACAGCACCGCAGACTTCAGCTTTGACAGCATCTCCTTTCATAATAAATTCCACCATGTCCTCATTGTTTTAAATACATTCATGTATTTAACTATCAGCTTTAGACTCAACCATCCGAATTACTGTTTCCTGCTGACAGCTCCACCTCAGATACAGCACTGCGCCATAGGAGTGCTCACTACCATCCGAGAATGTAATTTCATAAGGTGGATTTGTTGCGTTAGGTGGTGTCAGTGCTCTGGGAAATCGCAGTTTATTCAGCTCAGCATAGTCTTCTAGCAGGCAAATTGCATCTTCTCTCAGGCTGTCAGACAAAGCAGTGTCCCACGTGCTCTCTGCTTGGCTGTATATTCCTTTCACCTCCTGGAAGGCTCTCCTGACGAGAATTGCACCTTCCTGCTTGAAAGGCGTGACTAAACCCAGAGGATCATACAGACCAGAGACTTGGCTCAAGAGCTCTCTTCGAGTGAGTGGATTTGGTGCTTGATGCCTTACTTCCTCCTTTGTCAGATCTTTTCCCAACCTCATCTTTTTCCGTCTTCTTGAAAAGTTCACAGATACCATGAGGTGGAATTCATCAGAGACTGGAGTGTATCCCATACCGAGTGCCTTATTATCGTCCTCTGACAGTTGATTTGGAAGGACAAGGTCTGTGGAATCTACTGTTTTCTTCTGGTCCTTGGGATCTTCCCTCCCACTTTGACCTGAGTAGATCCAAGGTTTGAGCCGAAACCCACCCGCTTTCAGAATTCGCTCAACATTAGCTGTTATTAGTTGAAGCTGATTCCAGTTGTTATGCGAGGTGAGTATATCATCTACGTATGAGTCTTCTTCTTTGAGGTGAGAAAACTCTGGTAGGCCTGCCGTCTCTCTCATAGCGATCTGAGCGATACAGCCGGCAGGTTTATCACCAATATTAACTCTTGTTATAGCGAATTCACTGATGTCATCTCCCTCTGAGTTTCTCCACAGAAAGCGATGTAGGTGCATTTCTTCGAGCCACACAGAGTTATACATTTTCTTTATGTCACCAAGAGCAGCATGGACTCCTTACCGGAACCGTATGAGGACAGCTCGAATGTTATTCAGGACATCAGGACTTTTGAGAAGGAGGTCATTTAAGCTCTAGCCTTTGAACACTTGGCTGCTATTCCAGAGGAGATGCACTGGGGTGGTGACTGAATGGGGATTCGGAGCGACTAGATGGCTAATGTACCATACAGGTCCATTCCAACTTTTCAACATCTCCCTTGACAGTTTTATGGCGGCTTTTCTCTCAACCATGTCATGAACTTGATTTTTGTAAGCTTCTTTCCACTTTGGTTCTTTTGCAAGCTGCGGGTCTGTCCTTAGGAACGTCGCTTCTACTGCTTGCTTATTGTTTGGCAATACAGCAGGATCAGTTGTCCAAGGGTATCTTGCATGCCAGTGAGGTTCGTCACAATGATGGTCTCCTGTTACGTATGTGAGAACACTTTTGATTAGCTCAAGCTCCCGTTCCTCAGAAAGACTCATTTCCTTGCCTCCCGGCTGACACTTTCCACATCGACAGCCCCCGCATTTTGGTTCACACGAGGCGCCAATGCTATCCCATTTCCACCACTTCAGGAAATCACTGCTGGTACTTGAGGTGGTTGCCAGTGTAGTCTCAGGCTGCACAGCTCTGCTCTCACAAGTAACTTCTTCATACTTTGAAGCAGCTGTTCGCATAGAGCGGGCGAAATGAGTTCTGGACGAGTGAGCAGTTATATCAGCTCGTTCTAGCAGATCTGGATGAGAGCCTGCAACTGTTTTTCCCAGAGGGCTGTCCCACAGCACAAGATCTCCAACTGAACGCACTTTTTGAGGCACAAGCCAGCCCTACTTGTGGCTGATGAGAAGTTTGATCTTGGTGGGTCTTCTTAGCTCCTGAAGCGGAATATCTGGGAAGATTTTCTGCAGCTTACTGGGTGATACATGGTGGTGGATCTCTGCAATGCTGTCCAAACCATAACAGATCAATTGATGAGATCTCAGTGTACCTTTCAGGGTGCCAACCCGAATTTTCAGAAGGTAGCGCTTTGTCTCTACAGTCACCTGCATGCCACCAACTCCATGGACAACTAGAGTGACATCCTCGCTTCGCAGGTTTAGCTCGTCTGCTGCCTCATGGGTTATGTAGTTGGTGTCGGACACCAAATCTATTAGCGTTCATATCTGCTGTCCTGCATGAGCGGTAACCTCAAGGATCATCATGATGACGGGAAACTCCTGTAAGCTATCTTCTCCCAGCAACTGCTTGCTCACAACTGAGTTGAGTGTCTTCGCTGCTGCGTTACAAAAGACATTTCTGCATTGCTGGGCCAATTCTGGGCTTAGTCTTGTTAAGAACTCTTTCTGGTTTTCAGTGCATTTCTTACCAACTTGTGATGATGGACTTGACTTTGACTTCCTCCTGATTATACCCTTATTCCCGGGACACAGGAAGTAGTGATGTTTTGCCTTTCCTTGACAGCACTCATTCTTACAGAGGAAGGATGCTTTACATTCGCCTTCATCGTGAGCTTCGAGACAATCTTGACAAACTCCAGTTTTTCTAACTGCTTCTTTCTTCTCTTTCAGTTTAATAGCTTTGAATTTCCTGCACCTGTACAGTTTCTGCTTGTGCCCACTCTCTCCACAAACAACGCATGCTCCTTGAGGGTTAGTTGCTTTAGTGGCTTTAGTTCTGGCATGCTTTTGCTGTACTTTTGCCTCTTTTCTTGGAGGTTCTTCATCTCTTAATTGCTCCAACTCCTCATAGATTCCTTCTTGACTCTTCAGGAATGAAAGCAGGACATCAAAGCGGTCTTTTGGGGGTCCTGTGCCCCTTTTTTCTGCCACAAACATGAGCCACTCCTTCTTAAGTACATCAGGAAGCTTGCTTTCTAAGGATTTGGTCATTAAAGGATTTTTTAGCGCACCTGTATCGCCGGGCTCATTCAGATCATGTAAAGCTTTTTCAACCACTCTGATCAGATCCACAATCTTCTTAGGTTGATGACCTTTCACTGAAGGCAGAGCTTGGAGCTCCTCAACGATTTCCAAAGCTATAGCAGTTTTATTTCCAAATCGATTCTTCTTCTGCCGAGCCGCATGTTGATAAGCGAAGATCCTTTGCCACCTTTACATCTAGACTGTCAAGTAACTGAAACTTGCGAACTTCCTTGGAACCAGTAGGCTCTCCCTGCACCTGGAGGGCTTCCCAATCCTTCCTCCAACTGTGGAAGTTTCTTTTACAACCGTCGAACCTCGGAAGGGCAGTTGGTTTCAGTTTGATAGCTGGTACTTGGTGGTAAGGAGATGCAACACGAGTTCCTTCTTGTTCAACCTTTGACTGTATCAAAATGGCTTTTCGTGATGCTAGTTTAGCTGAACCAATCTCCAGTTCTCTTACTCGGCTTTAAAGGTCTGCCTTCTCTTGTTTAGGTGCCCACTGGCTCCACTGGTTATGTGCCTCTTTGGCCGCCTTGACCCGCATTTCCACTTGGCTCAGCAGGAAATTGTAGGCTTCCAAGTTTATGTCTGGAGCCGCAGTTGAGACTGTATGACATTCACCCTCAGCCAATTCAAGGCTTAGTGACAGTTTAGGATGGCCAAAGTTTGTCCAGACCACGTTACGAATTCGCTTCTGCACTTCATCCAACTTCTCTTCTGCACTTCATCCAACTTCTCTTCACACTCTTTTGCTGTATTTTTGATATCCTCGCTTTGTTCCTCTTTCACAGAAGCGTCTCCGTCCCAGATTTCTACCAGTGCTAACTCCAGATTGTCATTTGCATCGATTACTTTGTCGCTTCTACTGTAATTTTCCGAAAAGCGTCTTTTAATTCGTCGATTGACATGTTTCCGCTTGACCTTATTATCGTATTAGCTAGTCGAGAAAACATCCTCTTGGCAATCGTTCTGTTGGACTTGAGATGTTGCAGGGCTTTAGCTTCTGTCATCTTGGAGCATTGGCTTTATGAACTGAAGCGTTGGCTTATTGAACTGAAGCGTTGCTTTTTAATTGAAACGTTTGCTTTTGAACTGAAGCGTTGGCTTTTTAACTGAAGCGCTGGCTTATGAGCTTGTAGTCCAGCTTTCAGCCGGTTTTTACTGTCAAGTGTATCCTAATTTTTAGTGCACTTTTCTCACACTTGAAAAGGGTTGAGCATCCTAGGTTGAAGGTTGTTTTACTCAGACTGAGACTTAAGCTTGTTTTCCATTTATTATTTATTTTCTTCAATAATCAGTCAGTAGCCTAGGTAAAAACCTTTTTAAAAAACACACTAAGTTTACACAACACTCCAGACAAACAAGGAAATGAGCGATCGCGGCTATTTAGCGCCTAAATATGAGTCACTTCTTACCGGCTGCCTCTTCAACAGATGAATTATAGATGCTCTAATATGCACAGGCGAGCAAGCGCATACTACACTCACGGCTTGTATCTTGCCGTTGTTTTCCTAAACGAACTGAGTGCGTCGCCGTTAAATGTCCGACGCAGCGCGCTCAACTGCTCCACAGTTCCACCCCACGTGACACAGACGGACGCCCAGCGATACAATGAGCATTTATTAGTATTTTCGGTATTAAACCAAACATTAAAATCTGAAGCGTCAAATCAACACAGTCCACTCATTGGGAAAAAGCTGAAAGCTAACCTCTTCAAAAACCAAAATTATTTGTTGACACAACCAAATAAAAATGCCCAACCCTTCTAATTGCTGCTTTCCTTTTAAAACCAACCATGAACTTGTGGACCACTTAAAGAAAATATTCTACAAGATTTTTGCACGTATCTTCACTACTACAAGCCAAAGAGGCCATATGAATACCTTGGAGTGAGGATCAGTCTCCTCTTCCTGATTGGAGCTTGAAGGGGAGGGTGTGGCGGATTTACTTCCGGGAGGTGAAGGGGAACCATGAGGCAAAGCACACCGGCTGACCTGAGGGTTAAGCTGGGTCAATGCACTCATAGGGTTGGGTAGTATCGAAGGTGAGTTGTTTATCATTGGGTGGTTACGGGCGGGATCGTAATGAGTGCCGTCCGGGTGCTGGTGGTGATGATGGTGGTGTTGTTGGTGGTGATGGTGCAAAGCCATGTTCTGCATCTAGGGCGAGAGAAGAACACCAGATTTACTTAATTCTCCTCTACTCAGAGTAATAAATGTTCGCTAATTACTGGAAAGTTAAAAAAAAATATGTATGTGGAGGTGATTTTCTTTTTCACCAATTTGAGCAAATGTGTGATAAAGTGTTTTAAGTGTCCCCAATAATAAAAAAAAATGCTTACCAAAGTAATGTGTTTAATGTAACAAAGAGTGTGTATTTAAAAAAAACAGGTGAGAGTAAAAAAAAAAAAAATCAATACCAGTTTAAAAAAACTGATTGGTCTTTGGGTCAAATTTGCTCTACCTTAGACTTGATACAAATTTTTCAAATATTTAATGAATTATAACTACTAATCACACTGCAATAGAAATGTTTCCTTTTCGTTTATACACTCTAATGCATTTTGTCAGGCTTTGCTTCACATGTTGATAACAGCCGACTTTTAATCAGACAATGTTGAAAAAATAAAAGCATCAACTTTAGATTTACTACACAATTTTAATTCCGGACCAAAAAACTAGTCTTACTCTGCAATGACAAGCACTTTTGCTTGAGAGAGTAAACAAATACCACCCAGAAAATGCATAAAAAATTCTTTTGGACTGAATTTATTTGTAAGAAGGCATTTGTGGAACATCAAATAAGCCATGTTACTTTAACGTTTTTGAAGGGCATTCGCTAAATGTACAAAGACATTTGAACAGTTCAAAATAAAATGGGGAATAAAAAACAAGAGTGCAACGATGGGATGCACATGCTGGGATAATAATTCCCTGACACACTCCAGGTAGAATGGCATTTTGGATTAAAATGACCTTGGTTAACAATGTTTGATTTTTATGTGTCAATGAAATGTGATGGATTTTGTTGAGAGGTTTTTTTATTTCCTATTTACATTTCATCAGATTAAATATTCAAGCTATTGCTGTCTAGTAGTGTACTATTAGGGCACATTTCGGGTTTAATCTTCTGTCAACTAATTCAAGCTAGTTTATTTGTACTTTTCTGAGCACCCTTGTTGGTCCTCCTCATAAAGAAATCTTCATCAGTTTTTCTGGGTACAATGAGGGATTTAGATCAAGTGCCAATTTGCAAACCCTCACCTTGAACTACAAATGGAAGAAATTTGAACTTTTGAAGCTCCAAAATCAAAATTCCACTAATCACAACGCCTTATATTGACGTTTCATCTTCTGAACAACTTATCTAAAACAGGGTTGCGGGGTTGCCGGAGCCAATCCCAGGTGATTAAGGCGAGTCGAACAGGTTGCCACTCTGTTGTGGGGCCACACATGTACAACCATCCAAACACACTCATTCTATGGGCAATTTTCTAATTAGGTTCCAATGAACCTAGCATGCATGTCTTTGGAGGGTGAGTGGGAACCGGAGTACCCAGAGAAAATCCACGCGTAAACAGTGAGAACATATAAACTTGACACATAAGGGCCAGTGTTTCAAGCCTCGGCCCACCCCAGACTCAAACCGCCAACCTTCTTGCTGCACCTACCTAACCACTGCACGTATGTGTTAACAAATATAGTCTGAAAAATAACAATTAACCTGGAACAAATATAGTTCACAAGTAATAAAATACATACAGATATTTGAATTATTACCCAGTATTTTTTTTAATCTTTATTTGTTAGTGGCGTAAACTTAACATTAAATCTGGAATCTTAAAAGAATCCAGTTAAACCTAAAATTTCTCTAAAAGCCAAGACTAAGCTTTTTCTTGGTGTGGAAACTGTATTTATTCTACTGAATTCTAAAGATGCCCACGTGTAACAATAAGTCCAACCCTGAGATACAATGGTCTTGGTTGGTGATAATGCAGGACTTGCTTGTGAAAATTTATTCCTGAAAAGCCAAAGCTTTCAGTACCAGGTAACGCAATCACTGAGTCAATGATATTGATCTACAAGCCCTTCAACCCCCTGTAGATATATTATACTCACTGTGTGCAGTGAAGAAAAGAAAAATTACAAAGCACTACCTTAAACAACACCATTGAACCTAAGATAGAAATAAATGGTGCTGGTTTCTAGAGCACGAGCCCAAAAAAGTTCTGTTTCTAACCATTTTCAATCTTCAGTAAAAACCGCATCAAAGCTTTTCTTCTAGATGTATTCAGACATAACATAAGCTCAGACTAAAGGATGTTTTTAATGCAGTCAGAAAGGGAAATGTTTGGCAATTTACAGATTAGAAAGTGATGATCCAGCACTTGTTAGATGTTTTAAACATTTATGAATTAAATAATACATTACACGTTAATGCAGTGCTAAAAAGATCAAATTGGAAAGAGCCGAGCATATGAGGTCTTGATAAACACGAGCAGAGGTTCAGAGATGAAGGCTCGGCTCTCTAATCATAATTGGTCCCAGTAGATTGCTAGAATAAAAATGCACTACAGTGTAATGTTGTGCACAACTCTGGTCTGCTTTGAAAACTCATAATATTCACACGACATTAGATTCTGTGTTTGCCTGAGCAGCTGCTCACAAAAGCCAGCCATGAACAAAGACATGCCTTTTTGCATTTCAAATAACGGAGCTCTAACCTCCCCCATCCATGAAAATCTCCAACTTCCAGTCATAATTCAAAACACCATTACCACACTTCTAAAAACGCAAGAAAATAGCTCCAGTTAAACGGGAAAAAATAAATAATCAGAGCAAAATGAAAAAGAAAAAAGTCAAATGAAGAAATTCTAAGAAGAATTCTATTTACTTCCCATTTTTCAAAGACTTGCTCTTTAAGGGTCCTCCCAAACCAAGAAGCATTGAAAAACCAATTAATCAAACATGAATGGCCTATCATTGCTATAGCAGATGCATTTCCATAGCAACAGCCTCCGGGCTAAATTGTCACCCTTTAATCTGAGTCACACTGTGTTTAATATAAACAAGAAAGAGACATGCAGAGTACAGTTCACAGAAGGGAATAGAGCGCTTCATAGAGGGTACTTGGTGTCAGCCTCATAAGAGAAGATGCACAGAAGAAAAAGACAGAAAGAAAAAAACAAACACAGAGACAGTCAAGTTTTATGAGAACACATAAATCTGCAAATAAATTCCTCATTGCATGCCTTGCAGATGTGAGTTGCATAACATTAACTGGGTAAATGGGACTTTTTATTGTAGTTTATTTCATTCACAGTCATTTATCCTCCATCCCTTATATCTCACAGCATTAGCTCAGTTTCATTAAAGCTTTATATTATATCTTAACTAATGAAGCAGTTAGTCATTAAACTATGGAACCATAAACTGTTTCCCAAGTGTGTGCTTATAGTACATGTTTATACAAGTATGAAATTATTCCTATGACTAAAGCTAGTTTCATATGTGACATAAAAGCACTAACGCACATTACTGAAAACACTCCCACTGTGATAATGTGCTTCTAGCAGTCATTATTCCTTCTTTTTGAAAAATGTCTTTGAGTGCTTTTAATTGGTGCTTTCACCTGCATGAGAAAAAAAATAAGTTACCACATGGCAGCATAAAGCCGGGGCTAAATAAAGCCAGCTGCAGACGGCCGCGCAAATATTATGAAAGAACCTGACAGAGGTTGTCGGTTACCATAGGTACTATATGCTAATGTGTAATGGTGTCAACCAAACAGCTGTAAAAAAAAGTAGGTTTACTCAAAGAGCAAAATATTTGCTCCTCACTTTCTTTAGCACAGAAATAATAATGAAGCATTATGGGCTTCCGACAAAAATATAAGACAATAAAGTTTTATGTTTACAGGTTTGTAATGTGAAATGGACAAAATGGAAATAGAGAGGTTGTGTGAACTGAAAAAGTCACAGTAAAACGTAGTGAAACCACGTGTGGAAGAAAAGCATTTAAAGTGAAAGTGTGGGGACATTTGGATATTGCTTTTGGTGATACGCAGCCAAGCTGACCTAAACTGTGATGTGAAGCCAGAAAACTTGGTGTGAACATGTTCCTGTGCTTTTGCTGCGCCTGTTGTGTTTTGATTCGCATCTTGTACATCATAGTCAAATGGGAGTTAAATAACAAAGACTTTCCAATTATGTGTAGCACATTGTGTGAGCGATGGAATATCACAAAGGCATTGACCCCTCTCCACTCTGGCAAACCTTACCTTTGAAATGGTTTCATGGCCTCTCCAATTGCCTGCACCATCTGATTTTGCTAAGAGGATTTGACCACCGGTACAAAGAGGTGAGCAGAGGGAGGTCTATTTACAACTATGAGGTAAAACAGAGTTTCACACCAGTGCAGAGAAACTAAAGCTAAACTCTGTCGTATCATTACTGTCTGTTTAACCATTTTAAGAAAAACAATCTGATTATAATGTAGATATAATTAAAGTAGCATCACAGCAAAGTCCAAGGAGCAAAAATATGAAGCCTCATCCATCATCTCGTTAAATGCTTGTTAAAGGGTGGCTTATATTAAGAGTGAATGCCGAAAGCCAAGTTACACCCTTGATACGTCACCAGTCGGTCGTAAAACAAAGTTAGTTCATTCAATGTCTGAACTGCATGTCCAACACTGACTCGCAGAAACTAAAACCACGTGATAGGTGATATACACCCTGAACAGGTTGCTTGTTATTGCAGGGCCAAAAAAATCCAATGGAATGCACTTCTCTTCTCTTTCTTTTAAACCAAAATCCAAATTTTGGATTCAATATTTCTCTTTGCCTTTTTAAAATTGTGAATGAAGCCCAATTTGTGTAGTTGTTAGTGAAGTGGATTCACAGCAATAACTGTTGGCCATTCTGCTGAATTTACATGTTTAACTTGTGAATGCATGAATTTTCCTTTATCTTCATTCAGAACCATTACTAGATTCAGTAATGACAAGCCAAAAACATGCATGGCAGATTAATTGGTCATTGTACAAGTACATTACTTTGATGAGTTTGTATTTTTTTTTGTGTGGCCTTATTATGGACAGGTGACCTGTTCAGCGAGTACCTTGCCTTTCCCCTGCAAAATAGCTGGGATAGGCTCCAGCCAAGAATGAGTTTGAAAAATGAAGGAAGAAGTGAAACAGGAACTTAAAAGAGGAATTTAATCCCAAAACTATCAATAACCTGTCCAATTTTAATTGTGACCATACAACACTGTGTATTTCTTTTATCTGCAGCTACAGAAAATTCCTAGAACCTGTTCCGCCTTTCTTTGACTACATGGTACAGCGATCAATACTTCTGTGACTCCTAAGATTTTTCCTTCCCACTCACTGCTTGACTGAAGCCATCTTGTTTGGAGTGATGGCTCACTCACACAGGTTCACGGCTGCTATTGTAAAATCAGCCAGCGTTTAATTGAAACAAATGACTATAATAATAGAACATTATCCCTGCAGGCACCCGGCCATGACAGCTTTAATTAGAGGCGCGTTCGAGACAGATCCCTCAAAAGCACAGCCGCCGTGCAACATAGTGGTAAACACGCCTTTAGGTTGGGAACAAACCCTGTGTCTCATAGCCCTCAAAGCTACTTCTCATTCACCCTGAGGGCAAAGCGCTAACAACTCTGTTCCTCAAAGAGCTTTCTAGCCTCCCACCTCACTCTCCTTCCCTCCTCCTCACTCTATTCCTCTCTCAGTGTCTCTTTCAATTCCATCAAGCATGGCTTTGGTTTATCAAGCATATATGTGCCCAGGAGGGTCATTTACACGAGCTGAGGAGAATTAATAAGAGAGTGGATTCATGAATCATATGCTACTTAAGTATAAAAGCAAACGCAAAATGCCATATCTGCCTCCTCGGGACATCAGACAGATGCTGAGTAAAGAGATATAATGAAAAGCAGATGCCTTATTTCTAACAAGAACAATAAAAAAGTTTTAAAAATTCAAAGCTTCATTTAATACATTTTAAAAAAAACATATCAGGTAACAAACATCATGGAGGATGAATTATAATATTTTATGCATGCAAAAAGCAGTCTTGTTTAGCAACGCACAATTAAATTCTCAGTTTTTCTTGTTACCCTAGATGTCACTCTGTAGTGTCAAAACAAGACACTTTAAAGTCACTTTTGATCATTTCTGCTGAAAATGAACATGTCAACAGGAAGAAAAACTGGGACTTCACTTCCTGAGCTGAACTGCGATCACAATTACATGTGAGACAAACATTTTTTCTTCAAAAACTGTCTGTTTACAGAAAGAAAAGTTTACACATACCCTGCGTACAGATCTATGTAAAAAGACAAGTTGAATAAAAGAAGTAGTCTTGTTCTTGCAAAGGAATGAGCTCAGTATTATTTATTGATTGCATACTTGCTGTTTTGCTTGTTTGTTTTAATTTGTGCATATTTTACTTTTATTTATGTTATATTTACGACAGAATAAAATGTTCACTTTTCTCTGCAGTTTTTTTATTGCATTTGAAGAAAAATTAATAAATGAATCTTTGAAAATTGAAGAACGATCTCAAACAATTACATTAAACAACAACAAAAAAAATGCAGTAAGTTGGAAAATGTATAGAAAACTTATTAAATTAGTGTTTACAAAGTTTTAAAAGCATGCTTTAATAAAAGCCAGCAGTTCATTGACCATGCTGAATACAATCTAGTTAGCGGGTGAGTTTCCAGGCAGCCATGGAAGACAAACATTGACGTCTGTTTTTCTAAAATATACTAAGTATGATGTCTTTGAAATAGTAGCAATATTAATAATGGGAACATTAGATGGATGTTTCTGGCTGTGGTTGATTTAAAGTGAATTTAAACAATTCACAGAATCAATGTGCGGCAGGAAAAAAAAGCCAGTGGTAGATTTGCAGATAGTAATGTCATGATGTCCCCACGGCATCATCCTCCATGTTCCTCATTACTGGTAATGTTAGATGGAGCCTCCTTTGCTTTTATTCCCCCCTACCACCATCCCAGCTTTTTTTTTTTTGTTAGTCTTTTTTCTCTTACTTTTTTATTCTCTCTCACAGTGTCCCCCCCTCATGCTCCCTCTCAGCCCGGGTGTGTTTCTGAGCTCACCTCACAAAGCACAGCGTCAGAGAATCAGAGACTTGCCTGACATGACATGTAGGAGACGGTTGTGAGGAGCGGCAGGGACACACACTCTTGACAGCGGAAAGCAAGGCTCCTCCGCTGCCACTAATGAGACTCCTGACTGTCGTGTCAAACTCACTTTGTGTGCATCTGTGTGTGTGTGTGTGTGTGTGTGTGTGTGTGTTTGTGTGTGTGTGTGTGTGTGTGTGTGTGAGGAGGTGTGTGTTCTTGTACTTGCATGGTAACAAACAAAAAAATGCAAAAGTAATGAGCAGAAAAACAACAAAGAGCACACATATCTTGAAAAAACCTACACCATGGTATATTGCATACAAGCAGAAAGCGTGTAGGCAAAAAATCTCACGCAGGCTGTCGCCTCTTTTGAAACTTATTACTATTGCAGACCGCCAAACATGTGGGACAAAAAAAAAGAAAATCCAAAATTCATAAAGATATCATTTTACTCTTAACTTTTTTGCAGGAAAGCAACACTGGACACCAAAAATATTTTGGGAAAATGGAAGCGTAGAGACATTTTAAAATGCACTCCGAAGTGAAATTGAGACATACATCATTTTTATGGAGCTGGACTCTTAAATTATTTTATTAACTCTTAGTCTTTTAATTGGCCTTTTTGTAACAAGTTTAAATTAATAAGGCCATTCAATGGAGGGTAGCCAACTTTTCTCTTAACACAATATATTGGTGTTAACCTTCTTGCTTGTCCTTTCAGATAAAAAAAGTCTTTCTTAGAAACCTGAATTGGTTGAATTGGCCTGTGCACTTATAACAATAAAAGATAGATGTGAACAATAAAAATATATTTAAAGAGCAATATTAAAAAGTCAAGTTTCAAATTTGGTGAAATAACAGCTGGCTTTTCAGTATTCAGAATAAATGAGAACTAAAGTTCTTGAAACAACAGTTATCCCAAGAACACTGACACAAGCAGTACAGAATCACAATCAACATAGAGTCAGTTGAAAATATCTGCCCGGCTGCAGTGAGTTGCACAGTGGCCTCACAGTAAGATGGTTGTCGGTTCGAGTCCTTGGAAGGGACAAGGCTTGAAACACTAGCCTTTCTGTGTGGAGTTTGCATGTTCTCCCCGTGTTTGCATGGGTTTTCTCCAGATACACCGGTTTCTTCCCACCCTCCAAATACATGCATGCTAGGTTGCTTGACAATGACATGATCGTGTGTGTGTATGTATGATTGTATGTGTATGGCCCCATGTATGGCCCCATGACAGACTGGCAATCTGTTTGGGGTGTACCCTGCCCCTTGCCTCGGATCAGCCTGGATGGGCTTCGGTGTCCTCCGCAGCCCGTCTAAGGGATAGAAGGTTAAGAAGGTGACTGACTGACTGACTTATCTGCCTAATACATGCAAGTGAACGATGTTGGCAGGAAATCCCACATTAGAGATGATTAATGTTTTTCATACCTGCGGCAGATTTTTGACAATTGTTGTTTGAACATTTTACTTTGGTTCAAATAAAATCTGCTCTTTTTTAAAACTTTGTGTTTCAATTAAACTTGTTCAAGGTCGGTTAGCGGATGCTGTGCAGACTGTGATTTGGGGAAAGAGGGCTAATTCTTTGTGAGTTTGGACCATTGTTTACATGAAAAACATTACTGTATCTGTTTATTTATAACAGGAAACACCAAAGTATTTTTTTTTGCTTATTTTACTTAAATGTAAAGTCTTTTGTGACTTTTTGATTCAAATCAAATGAAAGCCAAATCATCACCAGATTCCAATGGTGCCTATAAGTGAACATTGGACAAATAGGAAGTAAAGAAAACAAGGTTTTTCTTTTCCAATCACCTTGACCTCAAATACTCATGTACATGCTAACAGTCAGAGAGGCTGTTTTGCGGTAAAGGTGTGGCTAGTAGCACAGCAGGAGAAATGTCCCAAAGGGAGATAACATGACTCTCCACTGCCACCATCGCTGAATTTTCCTGCTTGTGAAAGCAGAAAGAACTGATGGATGGTTGAGATGGGGCACAGTGCAATATGGACATGATTTCATGGCATGGTAAATCTCAGCAGGGGCGCGTGGCTAAGTGTAATATGAAATCTCTTATCTCTGTGTCTGCTTCATAACACCGGCTTTCTCCTGCAGCTGGATCTGCATTTGTTTCACTACCTTCTGTTCTTTGCTTGAATGCCACTGTTGATCTCATTTACTGTGCGGAGGAGGGTGATGACAACATGTGCGTGATATTTTACCCATCTGTTTTGAAATATGATGTGATGAATTATCTAAATAGGACATTGTCACTGTAGATGTCCTTTTTTAAAGCCTGTGATCTCAGTAAAAAGCAGGAATGTTGGAAAACATTTTCCATTGTGTTCTACTGGGATTCGCCTGCGTTTGTACAAAACAAGCTTAAATTACACCTGCAATATAAATGAAATGCAGTTTTACCCAAATAAGTGATCTTTTTAAGTTTGCTTATGGTGTCATTTAACACCATCTATTCAGAGTGTTTTCTTTTTGATTATTTAAAAGAAAGAAATTAAGTCGGTTTTTAGCCTCACATGAGCTCAGCTTAATTGACTTTATCAGGACAGAGAAAATAGATGAGCTGCCTTTCCAGCATGCAATAAAAATCCTTCCAAAATGGTGAAATTGGAAAATAACCTATACTTCTTTTAAGATATTTCCTAATATACAACTACAGTTTCATATCACATTGCCAGAGAAATAAGGCACTTTCTCCCAGGAGATGAGAAAAGAATTGAATTTTTCCTTATCGGTCATCTATTTTTCCACAGAATGCTATTACTTGCTGCCTGCCGTTGCTAAGCAACAGGAAATATTAATAGGACCTTTTATTAGCTAGGCTTTACCAGTGGAGTACTAAAATGAGGAAGTGGAAAACATGAATGCGTTACATAAATCTTTGAACCTTTCATGGTTTGCACAAGTCTCTGTTTGTCCTGTGATTTATGGCTCTGATGGTTCATTTATGGGAGAGGGAGGTGTGAAAAACCCAAATGGAACATTAGCCTTAGGGACAATTTTAAAATAAATAATCACAAAAATGTAGAAAGGGGGGAGCAGTTTATGGAACAGCCAACATTTTTTCTCTAAATTTCAAGAAGGCCATCAAACAAAGCAAAAGCCATTTTTGTTCCACCAGATGCATTGATCATTCAAAATCATCTCCGTCTGAATCAACATTGGAATAAGTAATACATGTCTCATTCTATCACTGGGTTTGTTGAACTGTGGTAAAAAACGGCAGACATTCCATCTTACTTTTTTTTTTTTGCAGACACTCTAATCCCTTTAAAAATTGTCAGAAGATGAAAGTCTTTCAAAGAAGAAATAGGTTTTTCTTCATCTAAATGAAAAGTACAACGCAAGCCTCAAAAGCACAAAGTATTTAAAAAAAGCAACCATAAAACACATTTAAAGTCCATATTGGCGGAAAGCAAACACATTTAATTGCGAGGCTTCAGAAAAACAAAACAAAAAAGTCATTCAACGTACTTTGAAATGTTCAAATTAGGATTAGTTTTTTTTTTCCTGTGAGAGAAACTAAACCAGCAGGTGTACAGTTTGAGATAATGTTTACCTTCCATTTGAAAGAGAACACATTAAAACACACCTTACCCTCTTCTTATCATTAATTCATTCCAGCTTGTCTATGACAAGTTCAGTTGACATTGTAGCTCATATTTCATTCACAGAGGCTTGTGGAGCGAGCACCTGCCAGGAGCACTTAATACCTTGCAAAGAAAATTAAACTAGGAGAGAAAAACATAGGCGTCCATCCAACTTAACATGACAATCTGAGTAGGATTAATTCTTGATAATTAACCTTGACAACAGAGTCTAAAGAGCGTGTGTGGATATTCTTACATTGAAATGTAACAAAAGAAGCAGTTTTAAATATGAATGCAGCTCAGAGCTCATAATGGCAGCAGAACTGTCATTAAAAACTAAGCGACCCTTGTTCTTGCAGATTTAAAACTCATCCTATTTGGTGGAATAATATATGAGAAAATATTTAGGGTGTTTGATGGAGATAAAGCTGCTTCTTTTTCAGCCAAGCCCAATGGTATGCATGACAAGCTTATTAGACATTAATCATCTGTTACATATTCAAAACATCACACGAGAGAATGATGAAAACTAATACTGCTAACACCACTGAAGTCCGTTAGAAAAAAAAAGAAATCAGAGACAATTTATTTCACCATGAGATCCAGGTCAAACGGTTCAAACATTACCGTAAAGGGACTAAAATTGAAAAATCCATTTGGACTTTTTTGTTTTTAAATGTATGCACATCAAAATCATCCATCGGATATCAAGAGAAAGCATATACATAGATATTATTCATCCAAAAATCTAACAGTTTTTATCAAGTTCTTTTGCAAACTGAAGTAGAACCGACAACAATGAAGCCACTTTACTTGAGAGTCCAGAAATTATTCACCAATGGCAGCAGAGATGTGTATCTTTCTGTGCTGCCCTGATAAGATCAATGCAACCTGAGCAAGGCTATTAAATGTCTAATGTGTTTTGGAACTTGTAGATGCTATGACAGGGGGGGCATTAACATAGAGAAGCTCAAAGAGGCCCGGCCAAGTGCAGCAAAGCATCAGAGAAAAGAGCTCTCTGAAAGATATCAGGTTGGTCCAGGAGGGGTTTTGGACCACAACACAATAACCACCAGGAGAAAAAAAATATGAATTGAATAGGGCTCTTTAGAAATGTTGCAGGTAAAAGCCTGTTAATTATGTCTTTCAGGGTAGGAGAATATGTGGAGGAAGGGGAATGAAATGTGAATTTCCGAAGAATTTTTCAAGAAGAGAAGATGATGACAAGGGTATTCAACCAGTATGTGTTTCATTTTTTAAGCTGGCAACAAAAATTGATTTAAGTTAATGATTAAATGTCAGACTTGATGCAGTTGATTAAACGGCCATCAGTGGGATTTTGTTAAGTTTTGTGACATAAAACATTTAGGACTGTGATAACAATACAAAGGAGGACAAAATTCAGCAATAATCTTCAAGATACTGTCCGTCATCCCGGGGAAGAGTTAAAAGTCCATTTCCTAACAGTTTTGACTCCATCACTGCACCGAGTAAGATCATTCACAAGTGGAAAATATTCAAGACAGCTGCCAGCGATTTTATTCCAGGGTCAGACTGTGTAATGCTTAGAGACATAGCCAAGAGCATAATATCAGACTCTACAAACCTCATGTTATCCTGACATGGTAAAGTTCAGGACAGCACAATTAGAGAAAAGACTGAACAAGTCAGGCTAGTTGAGAAGGGTTGCCAGGAGAAAAACTCTCTTTTTTTCTAAGAAGAACATGAGGGCATGACTTCATTTAAAGAATTGAAGAGTATCCAATGGACACAAAACATGATGACTAGACTGTAGAGCTTTACTGTTTGAAAAAACTGAACTACAATTTTACATTTACTCCAACTATGGAGCATGACAAGCTGGGACACAACATTTAGATTTTACATGAAATAGAATAAGCCAGCACAAAGATTAAATGTGCCTAATAGCTATCGAATTGATCATGATATCCTCTGGTTACCAAAATATACTAGATGCAAATATGAGGATTGAAATTGGGTCATAGCACAAATAAAAACTCAATCTTAGAGTTCATTTCAATTTGTATGTTCATAATGATTTAGGTAAAGACTTCAATTAGAGGCTGGAGTTCATATTTCTGAAGAATAGCGAGTAGCAATGAATACCTGAATGTTCTTTTAGAATACAAAGTACAATTTTTGAGATGTTTTCTCAAGAGATTAAAGTAGGAACAAACTTCAAAGAAAACTAGCGTGTGTGCATGCTGCGGAAGCAAAAAAAAAAGAGAAATAAGGCATTTTTGTATTACTAGAGTAAATAGTTTGCTGTATGAATTTAATAGTTTATATCTTGGTCTTACTTTTTATAGATGTCTATAGATATCTCTCTCTCAATAAATATACATATATGTAAAAAAGAAATTATGCAAATTTATGTATGCAAATCTAACAAGTTTCTTTGTATAGATGATTTCATGTGTAAAGTAGACCTGTGTTTACAGTAAAACAATAGATTTATCAATCCAAAATTTTAAATGGTTAAATCAGATTAATTGAGACATAACACTGACTGTTCTGTGTGGAGTTTGCCTGCTCTTCCTATGTATGCGTTGGTTTTCTCCGGTTACTCTGGTGTCCTCCCACTTTCCAAAAAACATGCACGTTAGGTTGATTAGCCACTACAAAATTGCCCCTAGGAATGCGTGTGCTTGTGTATGATTGTCTGTGTGTGTGAGGCTTCGCAACAGACTGGCGACCTGTTCGAAGTATACCCTGCCTCTTGCCTTGAATCAGCCAGGATAGGCTCCGGCAACCCCGTAACCCTCGTTAGGAATCGATGTCTCAGAAGATGAATGAATGAATAACTGAGATACGGTATGTGTCAAAATGTAACATCTCAAAACATACAGTAAGTGAAAACTAACAATTATCTACAGTAAAGATCTGGGATGTATATTCGTCAAAAATATCTAAAAGTGAAACCCTTAGAAACAGAAGGTTTAAAGTAAAGTTTGAACACAATTCTCCACTGACTCCAATGGGCAAATGTCTTCAAACTTATTTGCTTATTTTGAACAAGAGTTACCTTTTTCTCCTTGCTTTTCTTACACCCCCCTCCCAATGCCTCTTTTAGACTCCTCTTCCCCTCCCCTCTTCATCCAACTCTATTGCAATCTTTTCATTGCCCAGCTCACGTATTGAATCTGCCTGATGAAAACAGATCTCACTGCAGCACCACAATAGAATGGCTGATGCAGGAAAGATGAACCCTAATGGATTTTTTTTTCAATGTGCTCAAGATTGAATATAAGGCCTGACCTCCAGATGTAGTGGATCCATTTCAACAGCCCTGATATTGTTTATATTGAAGACACAAAAATACATACGTACACACAGACGCACACACATCAAGTACAATGTCAACATGAGCAACAGCTGCATTGTACACTGTACGGGTAAGCAACAAAAAAATGCCTAAAAATGGGATTATGAATCATTATTTATCCTTTCTAGTCAAGTGGAGAATTCATGATGATACCATGTTTGAACTGCGGGGATTGTCTAATTACTCTGCTCAACAGAGTGTGTCAAGGTGAGGCAGCAATTTAATAGACACTTGGTTTTCAGCACAAATGAACCTCTGCCACGGTTAGCTAGTTTTTCAAGCAGACTATTTGATTTAGAGAGTTTGCTTTATATGGTGCTTTTTGTCATTGAAGTTAAAGCACAGCACTGAAAAGATCTGAAAAAAAATTAACTTCAGAGTTAGAAAGAGCACCACTTCAGGGAAGTTTTTGTGAATAGAATTTTAGAAGTGATTCCAATTCCTTTTCAGTGTGTATATAATTACATACGCATATCATATAGATCATTATAAAACGTATACAACCTATATGTTTTTGTACAAGTATATATTTAGCTATATGTTCATGTGTGTGTGTGTAAGTATGCAAGGCACCTTATCTAAATTATATTGCATAGTTTTGTCTCTAACTCAAAAAGTGCCCTTTAAAATAAACTACAGCTCTCTGTACATGTGTTTTAAATATATGTTCATTGTCTGCGATTGGAACATCTAGAATCTCATGCATTTTTATCACACTGCCTGCTGAATTCAATCTATTAAAACCAGAGTGTGACTCCAGCAGAAACAAACAGACTGGCTGTGGAGTGAAACACCAACCAATCAAGCACTCTCTTCTCACTAAAGGTCATGACCAAAATGTGGAATGAACATGAAGATAAATGACACATGAATCTCATAGCTCTGGGGGAATATTCCCACATTATATATAATGCATGGCATGTTTATATTTTAGATCTTTATCCAGACTTATTTCAACTACACCCTGAGTCTTGTTTACCTCCTCTCTTCCATTTTTGATCGGCATTGTACATCACGCTTTGCTTTGATTTGCATTTGTTTGCATCTAATGTGAGCTGCATTTTACAGATAATCTTATCTTTTTATTAACATACAAAACATGTTTACTGTTCTTTATGATGACACGAAGAGAAATAGATCCAATCTTATTTTTTTATTGGTAATTTGTTAAATGACCAGAAAAATACTTGCGTGTTTCTGTAAGTGTTTATAATATTTCAGTCAATATCTGGTAAATTGCAGAGGCATGAACTTTTTGACCTTCAAATACGGAACGTGAAACAATCTCATTTGTGTTAAGGTTGTTTAGCAAATCTACTTTGCAATCAATACAAACATCAATCAGCTCTTATTTCAAAAGAATATATTCATTCAGACACAAATTTAAAGAAACTTTCAGTAAAATACATACTATATTTTCTTAGAATTGTAATTATAATCTTAAATCTAACCTCAGGTCTGTAACCTATACTGTGCTACTTTACCTACAAAATCAGTCATTCTGAATAAAAGATAGCAGTCTTTACACATGTTTAATACATAAACTTTACTTAAATCAGTGTTTTGCTCTGATAAAAAAAACTCTGCTTTTTCCAGCAGTTCGCATGAAAGCAATTATGGTTTGGAGATGCTAATTTGTAGAGGAGCTTTTCTGTGCGGAGCAGAGGGAGTAATCAGCATGTATTCATGTTTGAAGGCTTGACAGATTGACCGATGCATGCTGTCGAGGCAGATATGATGCTGATGGATTTACCCACAATCCTTTTCTCAATGCATTAGTGCTGACAAGGCAACCGTAGAGCAATCATTTGGTCCCCCCACTTAGCCCCAGCTTACTTATCTTGAAAATTACATTTACCTTTTAAGGGTCTGGTTTGTTTCATATTAAAAATCTACTGTCTTATCAAGGTTGATATCTAATTTAATTTATCTATGTATATTTCTAAATGTATTTACTGTATATGTAGCTTATTTAAACCAGTTAGGCACTTTAATTACATTTTAGATCATTCTTTAAACATCTGCTTTGCCGTACTAGAATTTGTATCACAAGGAAAGACTGATGATTTTTTGCAGTTCTATGAGACTTACCGTGGGCATTTGGCTGGAGACGAGGTGGTTGTCCTGTGCCAGCATGTTCGGCATCATGAGTGTGGGCAGCTCCGTGTAGGAATATGGATTGATGAGCCCATTGTGTGGCAGCGAGTGACAGAGGTAGCCTGTAGAGTCATGCTCCATCAGGTGGAGAAGAGGAGGCTCTGGGTGGTTAGGTGGGGTGATGGGAGGAATCTCATAGTCTTCATCTCCAGGTCCATTTCCACTAGAGTTGCCACCTCCTCCACCTCCTCCCCCACCACCTCCTGTCTGACCTGTGTAGCTCTGAGGAGATAAACATGGAAATAATGAGTTTAAAAACACTTCTGAGAATTTTTTAAAAGAAGATTAGACTGAAGATAAAGTACACTTAGTAGAGGTCTGTGAAAGTTGGGTGGGCTTAGTTAAACATAAACTCCAAGTTTGATGTGAAACAGGGTGTGTACATAGAGAAAAATGTGATGTTTAAAATTTAAGGCTGAAAGTTTTGAGGCTCATTTAGGAGTAAAAGGATGCAATGATAAATGTTAAATTAAATCTATGCGTAATAAAATAAGATGCAAGATCTTTTTAATGTTTATTTTACAGTTAGCTGAGAGCTTTTAGAAGGATGTGATGACTATAGATATGACAGTGTCTGAGGGTACTTTTCTGCTTGTTTATTTGAAGTCTAATGAAACTCAGGGTCATATACCATTGGACTCAATTCAATACAACCCAAAAATGTATCACAAAATGCTCCAGTTATATATCACAGAAAGGCACAGTTTATATCTCTATGTCTTTTGAAAAGTACTTTCTGAATTTGGGAAGTCCATACTGTTATTTGAGATCATTTAAAAGCTTGCGGTTGCTCGCATTGCTGAATGTCAACGGGACTAGTAGAGTCGATGTCAAATATTCCAAACATTTCTTTCCATCTTTCTTTTAAGGTCATCTCATTAGTTTCAAATACCACCCAAAAATGTTGTTTATTTTAGTTTGTTGCCAAGAAACAAGTATGGCAGCATAAAACCACCATGCGCAGATTTAAAATAAAAAAGACTAGAAAATGAGACAAGGATGAAATGCTTATCAAGAAAAAGGGGAAGAAACATCGTATGAAACAGGGAAAAAAGATGCTTGAGAAAAACAAATTGCAGAGAATTGCTCATTTATACTCAGTTTCACATTTTTTAGTAATCATGTTTTTGAACAATTTAATATCTAAACCACATGTACCACACTTGTTTTACACATATCAAAATAGACAATGTTAAGTTGTAATTTTCTATTTAGTTTTGATTTTTCACTCTCAGAAATTTTCCTTACAAAGAAAAGATTCAGTACATTTTTGTGTGGCAACATTCAACCGAGACCTTGATACTTTAAATGCAAAAATCCAAATCTTTTCACTGGAATCCATAATTCAAAACTCCGCAATTTAATAAAGTTCAACTTTCTATCTTCTGATCTGCTTATCCCTCACGGGGTTGAGGGGAGCTGGAGCCTATCCCAACGTGAGGCGAAGAACACCCTGAACAGGTTACCAGTCTGTCGTGGAACAACACACACACAAACACATTCCTAGAGGCATTTTTTATAGTAGCCAATCAACCTAACATGCATGTTTTTGAAGGGTGGGAATAAACTGGAGAACCAGTGGAAAAATAACATACATGGGTTATAACATGCAAACTTCACACAAAAACCAGTATTTCAAGCCTTGTCCCACCTGGTACTCAAACCCTCACCCTTGTTGCTGTGAGGCCAATGTGCTAACCACTGTGTCACCGTGCAGCCCTTAAAGTTCAACGTGACTAAAAATATATATTTTTTTAAAAATTATGGATATGCATGAAATCGTTAGTTTTTGGTGGGATAATTTGAAAGTAAAACCTTCTTAGCATATCGTTAACAGCAGTAAAAACGAGACAGAAAAAAAACCCAGACTTCTAAAATACACTTGAGAAATTTATTTTTAGTTAATTCTAGACTGAAAAGTTTCTGATTCAAGAGCTACTAGACATCGGTGTGTGGAGTTTCAAAATTAGTTGGTTAAGGTGGACTGTTTGAAAGATGAGCACAAGGAACGCCTTAGAAAATATTTAATTTGCATTTTCCCTTAAAAAAACAAACAAAAAAAAAAACAATAAAATAAGTTCTTTTTATTTTGTTAACTGATAATAAATGCTTTACTTTGGAACAAAGGAAATTATGATCATTCATCAGTAACTGGACAAGACCAATGTTCTGAGTGTTATTTTTTTTGTTGTTTTTTTTTTTTTTTCATAAATAGCAAGTTCAATCGGATCCCTGTTCCTCACATACGCACACACAAAAAAAGAAAAATAGCAAGGAAATTCAATGGTGAATGAAAAGCAATTTTGTCTGAGATGATCCAACTTGACTCCCATTGTAATGACTGAGTCAAATTAATCATCACAAATAATATTCTGGTGTCAGCCATTCAAGGGTTTTTTAATAGAATTTTTATGATTCATGTCTAGCAGTATACATCAAACAGTCAGTTCTGCAACATTTCTGAAATCAATTCAATATCATCTTTGTGTAGGCTGTCATCCTCGCCAGCAGAGTGGTCATTTATCTCTCAAACAGATACTTTTTGAAAATAAGGGGCATGGTGAGATGGAGAGGAGGAGAAAGGATACAGGGTACATTTTTCCCCTCTTTTTCTCAAACATCCTTTGGGATAAAGATAAGACGACATGAGAAGATATTTAATCTTTCAGGAGTAGGAAAAACAGATTTGTTAATCTGCAAATGAAAAATGATGATTTTAAATGACAAGAAAGATTTGTATCTGTTTATAAAAAGAATACAACAACTTGATCAATTTAAGGCTTGAAGCAGTGTAAACATTGTATTTTAATATGACTTGAGTTGTTCCGTTTCCAAGTATGTCACAAAAAGAATTACATAAAAAGATCTAAATATTTAGTACAACATATTTATTCTTAAAGGTGGAATGAGAATAATCTATTGGGCCGATGCACTTTGTAGTGCAGCCATTTTTATCTTATTCTGAGAAAACCATGTATGAATGTAATCAACAAATTAATCCCGGTATTTTTACTCTTCAATGCAATGCTACAAGAAAACTGATGCTTTGATTACATCTATTTGATTTCTTTTGTCCTGACATGGTCCAGTACAAGCAGCTGATATTAATTTATCTGGTTATACCTTTGGAGACAGATGTTTCAGTAAACCTCTGGAGATGATGTTATTGTACGGTCTAATGGACGAGAAAACGAACATTTCCTGAGATTCAATTTCTTTCATAATTGTTGGAAGGAAACTAAATTGTCTGTTGTGAACATGGTTCCCTTTGTGTGGAAAGAGACCCTCTGTGTATCAGGTGATACACTGTGTGTAATCTTAATATTTTTCTCCGATTCAATAAATATGCATGCTACATATACATTCTCCTTCTTTCCATTGACTGTATTCATCTGTGCAAAGGGACAGGGACTGAGGACATGTCATGTGTTAGATGCCATAAGGACTCATGCAGTGCCCTTGATGATAAAATGTAAATACCAAGGACATTCCCAGTTGGATTGTGGCGGGATAAATTATTCATAGGCCTCCATTCAGAAGATTGTAAGCACAGAACCACATGTACACACTGGCTAATGTATACTTTTCTGTTCTTTCAAAGTAAAATCCAAACAGCAAACACACTTGATACACACTAGTATGTATCGTGACACAAATGTAGCTTTTCAAACAAAAGCTTTTCTCCTATTTATTGCTTCTTCTTTTACCTATGAGGTACTTTTCATTCTGTCGCGTTCAATCACCTTAAAGCAAAAGCTGCTCCCCACACAGACTCTATTTCAACACACAAACATCCTTTATTAACCTCATCTGTTCCATGCAGCCCACTATAGGGAGCATTATTTCCACCACACAGTATGCTGTCTGCACAGCAAGTGAAACACAATCTGTAACATTTTAATTAAGAGACAGATCTCTCGCCTGTAAGTGTTACATACCAGCACACCTTTCATTTTGAGAGAAACAGATGAATAGACAGTTGGTCTGGGACCGAGAGAGAAAATAACATTGATTGGGGAGCTTTCCAGCTTGTCTTTTATTTGGCACGGTTTCCCCCCTCTCTCTGTAACACTGCCTGAGTACTCAAGGCCTTCTGGAGATGATATTGACTGTGGCTAATGGCTCATTATCTGTATATTCTTTGTCCTATTAGATTATTGTTGTAGTGCCTCCAGAAATCAGAATTTAGGATGCCGTCCAGTTCAAATTAAATTGTACGTCCATTTTAAGAATGTATTGCTGTCAAATATAATTTATTTGTACAATAAAAAACAGTATGTCTTGTAGTGTAAGGAGGAAACATGCTCTTGGCGCATAGTTGCATTTCGAGGTGAAACTATCGATTGATGGATGGAGAATGAAAATGCTATTTATATTGTAAAGTGATACTAAAACACTTATTTCAGGGTCTAGCTTTACAAATATGAGAGTTTGCTGCTTTTCGCTGTTATTTGAGCTTTTGCTTGGACAACACAAGATATGGAGTTATCATCCTAACATCGCTCAATTGAGGAAATATTTATTAGACAATATATCAGATTGTAACTCACATTATTTTCTGACATTCACGGAGAAAAAAAAAACCTTGGGTGTTTTAGTTTTTGAAATTAACTTTTCTAGAGACTTCAAGGTGATGCAATTTAATTGTAAAGACTACATTTTGATGCAAGATTTGTTTTCTACTCATGGAGTGCAGCTTTTTTTAAGCCGATGACTCCTTTGAAAACCCAACAGAATGGACGACTCTGGGAAAGTCAATGACATATCTGTCTTTACACTAATGCGCAATTACTTTCCCATTGGAAAGCTTTGTCACAATGATGATTTATGCTTGAACCTTCCCTCCCCCTTCAACATTACCACTACCATCCACGTTCCAACACCACCTACTTTCCTCCCAACAGCACTCTGCTAACAGAGTCTGTCCCCGTTATCTCTCTTTTTCATACAGTCCTGTTTCTGAAGAAAACAGTGTATTTATCTACAGGGTGAATTAAAGAACATCATCTATTTTCATTCACTCTCCCATCATTCTTCCAGGACAAGATTAGACAGTGTATTTATGAATGTCCCTGTTTTCTAGGCTCCACAGCAGCTCTTGATGTAACACAGCAAAGGCAAATAGTTCTTGACCGACCGCAGAGACCATTTACTTTTAAACGCCTAATCTAAACAGCATGAGCTGGCTGTTTCTGTTACCCTTGCTCTTTATTATCTTCTCTCTTTATCTATCCATCTTCTCTCACCATCATCTTAGGCTTAATTAAAGCCATTGCTGTTCTTTTGCTACAATATCATGTCAGAGGGTATCAACACACCACAGAGCCCCCGCCTCCACTCCCTCTCTTTCAGAGCTCAAACAGCATGCAAAAGGATGCATTGAGGATCTGGTTACCTCGTCCTCTTCTTCTTCTTGGCTAGCCAGGCATCAGTCTGGCTCGTTTCTTGTAAAACCAAAACAACTTTATTGGTTTCATTTGTTGCTGTTTTAGTGACAGAAATAGGAATGCCAAACCACTATGTTACACTTCTCCTGCGTGGTCTCTTACTGCGATGAAAAGGGGCATCAAAAAAGTTGAAAGTACCGAGTGAAATAGTTTGGGAGGGTTGTATAAAACCAACATTGCAAATTACCTCTTTCACCTTCAGACCCTGAGTTGATTATTAACTAACCTCTCATTGACTTAAAGCAGCTTTTCTAATTGCATATGTCTTTTCCCCCCTTGTTTCCTTTTATGTTTCCTTCACTTCTTCTCCCTCAGGTATCCTGTTCCCAATGCTTGTCTCACTTGTCAGTCGGGGTCAGAGGGTCATTCTCATCTGATCGTGTGTCAGAACAGATTAGAATCAGAGCTTTTGTGCCATGTCATATTTCATTACACATTTGACTCATCTCGCAGGTCTAAGGGTCAGGGAGATTTGATTGGATGACAGAAATGATATAATTTGTGTTTAACCCTAGGCTGTATGAGGTTCTGAGTGGTGTACTAATGCATTTTGCAAAGACGGGCCAGGCCCCCTCTGCAAGTGGCTAATTTGAAGTGGCACACCACAGCGACAAAGGAAAGCCAGAGCTATTGCACAACATGCCAAGGTTACGAAGGAGGCTTTACCAAATAATAAACACAAATACCCTTTTATCTCCTGGTTTGGTCTGTTTCTCATACAACTTTTTTTTTTTTAAATCTGTAAACTGATGGAAGTACTCGATCATTAGCTGTCTTCTTGAAGCTGTAACTTTAGCCTTATTTTATTTTCAATTCTCCCCTTTTGATTTGATTAGCTCATCATATTCAATACATTATAATTATTCAATACAATTACAAGAACTCAAGTATTCCGAAAAAATACTGAGCAAGATTGTGATGCCAATGGGAAAACCTCTTTCAATGGTGGGGGAGGGTATATGAAGAGGAGAGGAAGTAGAGGGATGAGAAAGTAATGAATTCAACATTTCAAATCAGGACCATAATCAAACTTATTGCCTGACAGGGTGAATCTGGAATTACAATGCTGAAGAGAAATAGGGTATTACTTCCTCTCTGTCTCTTCCTGTAGGGAGCAACCATGTCACATGGAGGGGGAAACCTTTTTAACTTTGTTCACTGAGGCACTGCTGCCTGTTCTGCAATTCTAAACAACAGCCACTGGTACAATAGCAGCGATGCAGCCCACAGACTTAACAAGGACAAAAAAACAGCAGCCACTCAACTGTTCTTTAATTAATGATTCCACAGTTATCTTCTGTCCGTGTTCACTGTCAAAAAATCATCATTAGCATGTGGACAATGGTGCTAGTGTGTCTGAATGACAAAACTAATTATTGTTATAAGGACAAGTAAATGGCCAAAAACACAGAATAAAAGGGATGGTGGATCTGTACCGACTGACTCTAACAATGTTCAAAATGACAAAGGGAGCGCTGATGGTGCAGTCATCCAAACAAATGTGCATTATTCTGAGAATTGTTAGGATCCTGTCACCCACAAATAACTCGTGCTGCTAACTCCAGATCAGGAGAAATGAGAGCATGTGGCTGGTGAGAGAGGATACAGCATAGATATTTGTGTGTCCGTCTGTGTGTCACTTATTTAGTACTTAAAGTTTGAATGTTTGTGTGTGAATATTCATTGACTCTCCAGAAAATAAAAGCGTAGTACAAATAATAAATCATCTGCTTTTTGTGTATAGTTCTGTTTTCCCTGATTTAGAGTCAATGAGGTTGTGAATGAGAGGCTGGCACAGCTGGTGGGACCAGGAGACAAACATCTGGACCCTCGTACTCACTGGGCTTTTGTTATTAAGAGGCTAGCTGTGAGTGGAGGAGACAGCTCTTCACTGACAATAAAGCTCCCTGCTTTTCAATAGTTCTGTTCGGGAGTTTGAACTTGATCAGCTTAAGTGTCCTACAGCAGCCTGATTGGATAAAAAGTTGTATTACAACAGCTGTTATTTAAGATGCCTAAACTAGTTTTTACATATTAAAAAGAAAGGACTTTCTTTTTATCCTCCCATTGTTTGAATTACAATCATTTTGGTGATGATCGCTTAATTTACTGTTCTTTCTGTGTGGAGTTTGCATATTTTTCCCATGAAGACGGCGGTTTTGTCCGAGTACTCTGGTTTCCTCCGGGGAACCTGTATGTTAGCTTGATTGGCAACTGACAAATTGCCCTGGGAATGAGTCTGTGTTTGAATAGTTGTTTGAATGTGTGTGTGGCCCTGCAACAGACTGGCGACCTGCTCAGTGTGTACCATGCCTCTCCCTGCAATCAGTTGAGATAGACTTCACAACCGCTGAACTGCTTATGTTGGAATAAGCGGCTCAGAAAATGAATGAATGAAAATTGAAAACAATTCAGAAATCTTAACTACAAAGTTCAACCACATCAAATAATTCCTCATAAAATGTTGCACAATCAACTTTTTATTCAAATTATTTATTTTATTGTACTTTAGAGAAATTAAAGTTGCTAAAGTGACACCACTGCAAACAGTAAGGAGCAATTACATAAAAAAAAAAAACAAAAAAAAAAACTGATCACTATTTAACATCAAAAAGTGAAACTGTCAGCCACCACAATTGTACAAACACATTATTATTTCTGAAAAAGAGCAGAATCCCAGTGGGAGTAAGTCAGAATGCTAATGTTGGAAAGCTACAAAATGTAAACGGAATAGAAACTAAATGTTACTTTCCTGATGAACAAAAAACACAGTAACGTGAGCTTAAGACATGATTAGCAAAACTGCCTGTTGTCTGGTTTTAAATCAACTCAATGTCAAACAAAGTCTGTGGTTTAGCCGTTATGTCTGCTGCAAGCTTAAACGTGTTAGTTAAAATAAACCATATGATAACCTACACCTTTCTATAAGTCATGAAAATATCTAACAGTAAAGGATGTCAGCGGTTGTTTAGTAAGTTACTGTAGTTATTGAAAAAGCATTTTGCACACAAAACTTGATTGAGTAGCATTTTATTTCTTTCTAATAACTGGTAGCTTTTACCCTCAGATATGAGAAAGGAAAAAACAAAACAAAGGCCAACTTTAAAAGTTTCGAAAACAACAAAAATACGAGTGCTTTTATGCAAACGCTGGACATATTTTTTTTTAACTGCAGCATGTATTTGTGCATACGAAGGAGTGTTTGGTCTCTAACATTTTATCCATTGAAGTGAAAGGCCCAAACAAACACATTAAGGTTGCCATTAGTTTCATCTGATCACCTAAGGCAACAGGAGGATAGACAGCTTGGCAGAGCGAAGGCCTTACACAAATATACAGCTGTGCATTTATCCACGGTGCCATGTCGGAGCACTACTCCAAACAGAGGGCTTTTAAACAGGCCAAAAGAGCGAGGAGGGTGAGGTGGGGAGTTTCCAAATGGCTGTGTTAAAAAAAAAAAAAAAAGGCAGAGAGCTTTCCATCTTTCTGCTGCGACAAATATGCCTGCACATCTTTTTGCTTTGTCTCCGCACCCTGCTTCGTCAGCGAATGGCTATAGAAATATTTTGGCAGGCTGCTCTTTGTTTTCATTTTCACAAAAGATGTAGTGAGGGAATGAAAGTAGGAGAAAGAGATGGGGCGGGGGTTAGGAGAGAGGGCAGTTGGGTATGAAAGGTAATGGCATGTTACCAGAGTAGCAGAGGTTACGATGAAGTGGTGGTAACAAACACATGTAGGTGAGCTTAAGAGATGAAAAAAGACTAGATGGGGTGTCCAAGTACAACTGATTAGGCTCGGGTGAGGGATAGGTAATGAGGCTAAAATATTGGAGGGGGTGGGCAGGTGGAGGAAACCCCTGTCACTTTGTTACCCTCCTCCAATCTAAACAACATGAGGAAGCTGTAAATCAAACTAATGTGACCGAGCTGTAATTCGTACCAGCAGGGTCGGAGTGCGAGTGTGGAGACCCCGAACGGCGGGAGTTTACAAACCATTGCCGCAAGGCTTTAATCAACAAAACCTTCCAAAGATATTGTCTCCCCCAATCAGCGAGCTTCCTGACAGTCACACACAACTGAACCAGACCAATAAGACTTCAGCGAAGTTCCAGACATGCTGGCGAGATTTGGGCAATGGCCAAACAAGTGAATTACTCATCTAAACTGGAAAGGTGGAATGAGTCTTTAATTCAGAGCACAGAGGAAGGAGGTGATAGATTTGTCAAAGGTTGGACATAAAAGACAGCAGGATCATGTTCTACAATCGCTCATCAGAAACATATGGGAGATGAGAGACACCTGGGAGCCTCGGAGGAGGGTTTAATCATATTCATAAGACTGGAGTTAAAATTTAGCCACTTGAATAATGTGACAGATTTCATATCTTTTCCAATTTGTTAACAAGAGCTCTTTCCCTCTAAATCTTTTATTAAAAGCAAGATGAATAAAAATAACATGCTTTGTCTGTCAAATTGCTTCATCAGTCTAATCATAATCACATCTGCTTGCCTGAATACTAAAAAAAAACAAAAACAAAACATAAAACAACTTTAATCAATCACTGCCACCATGACCCTCAGATCTGCTTCTCAAACTCAATTGACTCCTCAAGTAGGATTACAACATTCAATCGAATGCCTTATCTTTGTGAGAATTTCTATTGAAAATAAAATAAGTAATACATTAAAAGCACTCAGCTTCATTTCGGCAAACACAGTATGTGGGAAAACCGTGTTTAGTCATTTTTTTCAAAAATCATAGAGAGCAGTGCATTAACTTAAAAGTGAACTGAAAATGCAAATTTGCTCGAGTTTATCATCAGTGGCTTAGAAAAATCCTTTTAACTCTGCAATCTATGATAATTCAAATTTCATTATCAAAAAAAGGGTCCGTTCTTTAGAAAACCACAGAGCTGAATTCTGTTCTGGTCTTGGTCCAGAAGTACTACTGTATAGTGTAACCGGTTGGGTTACATATACACTCCCACACACACCTGTGCATGTTAAAACCACATCCAGCATCTTGGCAGCAAAGACACTCCAGCAGCAGCCAATCAATAAAACCTTGTTACGCTAATTGCAAGATCATAATCTCTGTGCCTACTTCTGCTGAATATCCAAACAGTCACTCCATTAGTCGAATTATTCCCCCATGCAGTTTCTCCATCTCTCCCTTCCCCCACTCGTCATGTTCTTTTTCTCTCTGACATATTTCTCTCAAACAGCAATTCTTCTAAATTAATTCATAAGTCATGGAGAAAAGACATCAAAAGAAAGCATTGTCGAGGTAAAGTGCTGATGAAGAGTACCGTTTCTTTTTTTTTTAAACTTCTCTCCACGGCTAAGAGGAGACGTCTCTACACTGCATTATGTTTGATAATGTTCTGTGCAATATTAGCAAAAGAAAATGTATTACAGGTGAAGGTCTGTGGCAAATTGAATGGAGTTAAGAGTTTTTGCTTGGAGGATACTCCTCTGTTACACAAAGTGACTATTCCATAAGATCAAACTTCCGTGATCCCAGAGCTCTTTGTCATTGTTGGTTACTCTATTCTACATTGTTGCCACAACTGGTTTCTTGCCACAGGGGCAGACAAAGAGCTTGTTGATGCCAAGACCAGGGTCAATGGCCTTGTCATGGAATCACAAGCGCTGTCACTGTGCTGAGGGGGGAGAGAGAAACCAGAAGAAACAATAGAGACTTTGCAGAGTCAGAAAACAATGCTCATGGGAACATTGGCATGAAATTGGCACTGACCCCATTTCCATGTACCATGGTATCATTAGACATCTATCTACGCGCTGTTTAATGTGGTTACCTGCCATGATTTACCAAATGGGGATAAGCTTATGACCTATATAAATGTGCTTTACGTACAGAGAGAATTTTTATATAAGTGAGCCACATTAAAGAGAGCTATTACACAGTGAAACTAGAGTGGGAGACAACCTAGCACTTTCATAGAGTTTTGAAGCAGAACTGCTGACCCAAATGCATTTAAATGTAGAAGAAGGTACATGGAGAATTAGAGAAAGACAGAGCGAATGAGAATGAGAGGGGGAGTAAAAAAATAAAAAACAGATAAGTAAAGTGTGATAATAAAATACAGGGCAGAGTGAAGTCAACTTCAGAACGTCTAATTTGCGTTTGTGGATGATGGAAAATACCGATCGTGTTCAGACTTTACATTGTGACTTTTCTATAATGAAAAGCAGGTAAAAGATAAAACCACAAGTGAAGCTTCTGTGTTTTTCCAATATTTTCACAAGTCCTTTTTGGTTGCAAACCAACAGAATGAGAAAAGATGTTCTTTGTTCAGTTTAAAAGCAGTCTCATTTAAACTCTAACTGAAGAGTAATTTGAAGTTAACTCAACACATTTACATAAATTTCAAATTGCACAGCGCTTATTGGTCGCACTGCAGCTTTGTTTGCAATAGTAACAACATATGGACCATTTTTAGTAGTGCAAAGATTTTAAGAGGAAAATCATTCAATCTCTTTCAAAAGAAAAATTGGGGAGATTGGAGACTATTTTAAAAATGCAGTTAAACATAAAAAATAAATCCTTTTTTATATAAATGGGTGTCATCGATGTCTTTATTTTGCAGAATTCTGTCTTCTTTGTCAAAGCAACTGCATGATAAAAATGAAATATTTTCACCACTTTTTTGCATTAACGTGGAATAACACAATGTTTCTGACTACATTTTGTCAATTTTTTGCAGAAAAAGAGACCGTAGCATTTACACTACTTTTAAAGCATAAAAAATATCCATCTAAAGCTATTTCAACCCATTCAAAATATTTTCTTCAAGCGAACTCATTTTTTAAAATGTGAAACAGCAAAGACAAACCTTTTCAATTCCTTCAGGTAATATAAATTAATTTATAGTAAGCATTGACTCCTGTTGTATTTCTTCTATTTTTGTGTTTTTGTTGTCTGTGTGTGTCCACCCTTAAGGCCTTCCCGATTCCAGCTGTCAGAAAGAAGGAGAGGCTGAACTTGGTGAAGCGGAGAATAGAGCAAGGCACATGTCAAATATGAGGGGATCTTGAGTAAACAAAGTATAACACAGAGCAAAGCAAAATCGTCTCTCATCCCATCACAGCTTTTCACGCTATTTCTCTCTCTGTCTGTCTTCCGTGATTCTCTAAACCTTACTTTCCTTTTTCCCGCTCAGACATTTTGTCCATCCACACAGCCAAATCTGTAATGTTTCATCTGTCTGTCAGTAATTCATAAAACTAATCGGTACTACAGCTGCATGGGCCAAACCGAAAATGGTCAATAAAACTGTTGCTCTTGGGATTTTATTTAAATCTCTCAGAACACAGTCAAATACCAATAAAAATCCCTTTATTACAGATACATTTGTAGTCACAAGCATCTAAATAACTCTAAACAAGCTAAATTAGCATCTCTGCATCTCATTCTGGGCAGTTTGCCACACTTAAGCAAACCAAGGCATTGGGAATTTAGAAAAATCAGCAAGTGCAGCAGAAACACTGCTGGAACCCACTCGGTTGGTTTTAATAATTTCAATTGACAGGAACAAATTCTCCCTCTCCCTCGGTGTATGTCACATGGGTTCTTTCCAACTCTACAAATCCCCCTGTCCAAATACAACCATATGGTCTTCCAGTTGTTCACTCCCAGCTGTGCCACAATATCTGGCAGGCCTGTGATCCCCCATCTCTATTTAAACTTTACAAATCCTTTCTAATAGGGCCAAAACGTTTTGTGTGTCAGCTTTTACTAGACTAAAAATGTGTGAAGATAAGATCACAGCTGGAATAAAGTAGATGAAAATTATGTGATGAGAGAGTTACTCCAAATGAGAATTTTCTTTAAAGTAGATTCTGTTGACTTTATAGTGCATTTGGAAATTCTTTCTGATTTTAAGTCCTTAGTTTAAAAAAAACACACATAAAAAAGCATATCGAATCATTAGTTCTGCAAATGTGCAAATGTTCAGCTGAGCTGCATGACTAATGTCATGTCCATTTATTTAAAAAAAAAAAAAAAGACTTTAAAGACGATTTTATTTATTATTTTAAAAATGACCAATTAAACGTTTTGTATTTTTAGTTTATTGATGACATTTGGCCATTTTTTTCACAAATTTCAAATAATTACACTCAGTGTGTTTTGTTTTTTGTTGTTGTTTGTCTGGTTGTTGTTGTTTTTTTTTTTTTTTATGCCTTATAGAACAATTGAACATACAAGGCAAAGTGTTTCTTGTTCAATGATAAGGATATTGCTATTACTATTTATCAGTGATTTATTATGGGTTTTCGGAATGTTTGATTCAAAATTTTATTGGGGGGGGCGGTATATTTTTTTCATCTGGTCTAAATAAAGCCCATGTGCTACATTTCACAAACTATGATATTGCAGATATAAAGCCATTTCTCCTCCGGGCAAGAAAAGCCAGATGGGGTGGTTCGGGCATCTGGTTAGGATGCCTCCTGAGCACCTTGCTGTTGAGTTGTTTAGGTCACGTCCCACCGAGAGGAGGCCCAGGGGCAAGCCTCGGGGCTGGAGGATGCAGCTGGGGTGAGAGAAGCCTGGGCTCCCCGTCTAAGGCTGTCGCCCCCGCGACCCGTTCCCCGGATAAGTGGAAGACAACGGAACGATTTAGATACACTCATGTTGCCATAAATTTCTTTACCGTTCTGGGAGTGAATCTCTGTGGGGCTTTTTTTTTTCCTCACAATATTTTGTTACAAGTTTTTTTTCTTCCAAGAAGGAGGGACTGAGAATATTCCCTAGAGTCCAAAAGTGAACCTTGTAAAAACCCACAATACTTCTTCAAACAATCTAAAACTAGATCGACCACCTAATTAAATTGAAACCTCCTGATTCAACACTTAATTAACACTAGAAGATAATGTTGACCCAACTGTAAGGAATTTAATTTAATAGAATAATCTTGTGCAAACATTTTCCAGTTCACAAATTATTACTTTATTTAATCTTTGAATCAAACTGGCATTATTTTAAATGTTTTCCACCCTCTACATTGAGCTGATGCCATAAATTGCTGACATGGCTTTTAAGAATAAGTTATCACTCATCCTAACAAGAAAAAACCTGTGGTGGAAGAAAAATTACTTTGCACCAGTTCAGTAAACAGTCCTGAGGAATGAATCAAATAGAAGGAAAAGCAATTTAAACTCACCTGATTTGGCGGGAGGAACTCATGGTTGTTTTCATTCAGGTACATGTTGTCACCATCAAACTGAGAGAGAGCAAGAAAGAGAGACAAATGAAAAAAAAAAAAACGGTAAGGCTGAAACTGGAGAGAGCAAATTTCAGACAGTCAATGGAGACACGGGAACTGTGTAACACAGCAGTCTAATGACTGCAAGTCCTCAGCTTATAGACCCCAATGCTCTGGTGGATGTCAGTAATTACAGTTCATTAGGGACATGTATAATTAGGCCCTGTCAACGCTTGTGTAACTCAGACTCTCCATCTCAGCTTGCCCACAGCTTGAGTGTGCATGTGAGCAAGTGTGTGTGAAAGTGTTTGCACACCTAACCATTGGGATTTCTGGGGTGTTGCAAAGCGACAAAGGCACAACAGAGTGATAATCACAACACTGAGAACTCAATGTTGGCTCCTGTAAATGTCTGGTTGGTAAGTCAGCCAGTTGGCCAGTCACTCAACTCACTTTTACACAGACCATCCATGAATGGAAAAAATATCCATGACAAACAATATTAATAACATTTACAGAATTTTATCACTGGTGAAAAGTTATGCGATTTGAAATAAGTACATGACTTAGTTTTATGATATTGAGCTCAAGAGTTTGAAAGAAAGATGTTTGTCTCATCTGTCTATACTGGTTAATTGTACAGCTTGTGAATTGAGGACCTCAGCCTGTGCTACATATCCATTAACACAGACAATCATTTTTACCATTGGTATTATAAACTTCACTTATCTATTACCAAGGATAGTAAAAAGTAGACATTTTGCAGCAAAAATGGTGCTGCAATGAAATGAAAAAAGGTAGGGAGTGCGTAGCTTGAAAAACAAATTTCTTAGGGGTGCGGATAATTAATTTTTGGGTCCATCTGTAAGATATCATCTCATAACATTAGCCTATGTTGCTTATTATTAAGCAAATTTGAGGCTGCTTGCGCACGTAGTAGCAGAATAATTACTTTGTCATCATTGTAACTTTGTCAGCGTTTGACTGGTAATGTTGCCATTGAAAAGCATCTCCCACATATTAGTGACTCATTTATAGACTTGTAAAAAAAAACTTATGTAGATTAACAAAATGGGTTATGACAGGAAGGTCAGAGGGCATGTTGGCCTAGATACTAATTCGCTGTGCCACGCAGTTCGCAAGAACAGAGACAAAAATTTCCGGTAAACCTACTTTTTTATGTTCAACTACAACTCAAAATAAATTACAGTTTAAAAAATACCATAATTTTATTTTTTTTCCTGCCAACTTCAACATTTTGCTGAACTGTTCTAAAATAGACTCTAAACTTTTTTCTGACAAGAAGCTGTGAGTAATGGAGGTTTGAGAAAGAAAATGTATTCATGCGTGAAAATCCAAGAGTTTTAGACCAAACCAATTACCTAAACTTACCAACATGATGGATAAATTCCAAAATTTTACCAAACATCACAATCCCATCACCTAGGAAGTGGTAAACCATTCAATCCTAAAGGGATGAGAACTCCCTTTAGCTTTTTATTACACTTTGCAAATATAACAAGGACAAACCAAGCCAACTATTTCAGAGAACGAAAACGCAAGCTTGAAGAGCCTTAAGCAAAAGCAAAGGCTAGAGAAAAGGTGATACTTTAAGGTTATAGTGAGAGGATGAGAAAGACATGGTTGTGTCTCTGATCTAATGGTTAGTGTAATAGCAATCCTATGTAAGTAAGAGGTCAAGCAGGGAAGACACTGCAGGTATGGGAGGACTGAAGAAAAGAAATAATAACAGCGCTGGCACAGATGTATTGAAAAGAGAAAAATACAGAGGAGAGACTGGCTAAAGTAGAAGTCATTGCTATAGAGCCCGTGGTTGTTCTAGCTGTAGTGATTAACACCGAGGTCACAGCCAGTGGCCACAACTTGAAAGATACAGACATATTGTATTCCCCGAGGCTTTCCCTGCCTTTGTGTTTGATACCATTTGGCAACAAGCATTTATGAGAAAACAAAACACACCTCAAGACAGCTACTAGCGAAGATGAATTACTTTTGATACTGTAGTCAAATAATGGAATGAAAATGTGCCTGCAGGAAGTTGCTGTGTTTTTTTTTTCCAAGCTGTGCTTCAAAGCAAAATGATCACCAGTTCTTTTAAACAGGTTTCATTTAGTGCAATGGAGCACAAATCCCAGCAGTTAAGCATCAGTTATTTCAATTATACTAATCTGAATGGTTTTCACACCATTTTTACTTTAACAAGCACTCCTCTTGCACTTTAAGCTCTAAACAAACTACAGGATGGAGGTAATTAGCAGCGACATTATTCATTTAGAAACTAAGTATCATTTGGTCTCCCATTGAACTGTCGGTGATGGTTGTAATGGCTTCTGTTTGATGATGCTATCAATTTTCCAGGGGAACAATCATTGCACTCTGCAATGAAAATAAAATCTTCTGTTTATACTCCTATGAGGAAAAGATTTTATTTGCTGCCTAATCACACTTTGCAAGATGTGATGGTCTCCGGGAAAAAAAGTATTTCACACCTGCAGATCACAATGAGCAAAACAGTCAAAGTGCAAACTGTGGTCTGATGTGAAGCGTCGGCTGCACAATGGGAGGGTTAAACTGAGGACAGACATGCTACTATAACAAACGGCAACTAGGGAATGGTAAAAAACAACACAAACAACTACAAAAAAAAATCTATTTCCTGGCTTTGTGGTGGCAAATTTGATGTTTCAGATAGATTTGAGTGGCATTTATCTCTAAATTTTGCAGATAGATACAACTAAGTTTAATCATCTAACACCTCTCTTTAAAAGAAATCTTCACAAAATATTTGGCATGAGAGTTGCTCATCAAAAATATGGATCAGATGTAGAAATGTGTTATGGTGAAGTTCCCTTGAAAACTATGCATTTCTCCCTATTTTGTCATTTCTTAAAGACTGACCTTCAAGTTTTACGTCAGTGTTTTGAAGAAATGCAAAGAATGAGTTCTTAAAATTGGAGATAGTCTTGCGCTTTTTACATATTGAGGACATTGTTTACGCTTGAATTTGAATTTACCTGACATGTACTAAACTAATTATATACGTACATATCAAATCTTCTCATGCTGCAATCTGGGCCTCATTATTTAGTTTTCTTACACAACTGATCATTTAAACTGTTATTATACAAGGAGTTAGCATATGAGAAAGCATGTTTGCCGGAGAAGGGCAAGCGTGCCACGTCTCTGTGTGTTTGCTTTCCTGAGGCTTTGAGGCCATTAATCATAGCGGTCAAATCTACAGCAAAACAATTGAGCAAAGGAAAACACGAACAAGGAAAGGAGGTATGGCGGGGGCTGATGGGGTGGGCAGTGAAGGTGAGAGAGGTGGAAACAAGGAGATGGAAAAAGGGGGAAAAAGAAAATGGAAGGAATGAAGGTGAGAAAATTTTAAGTTGGACTGGGGCCTAAGAATGAAAAAGGGGCGACCGAAGCCTGCGCAGCTGACGCACTTGACATCAGACTCCAGTTTGCAGAGCAGAAATGCAAACAGACTAGAAGAGAAAGTTGGAGAGGGAGTGAACAGGATGAAGAAAATAAAGAGGGAGGGATTCTAAAAATAACTGTTTGCGTGAAGCCAAACCAATGTCAGTTTGATGCAGGAAGTGCACACAGTGGTTGCGATTATAGGATAGTTGACTGAAACGTGGCATGAAAGAATGCTTTTTCCATGGATTTGAATCTTAACCTAATTTTCATGAAGTAAAATGTTTTCTTAGATATATAAAAAACGATAAAAAGGGAAAAGTTTGTACAAGATTTGGAGAAAAAGTGCCAATAAAAATAGGAGCGTCCGTTTTATTACTTTTATGGTGCAATAGAAACATCTGCCATTGCTATTTCTGTCTCTGCACTATTGAGTTAAATTTTCCATAATAAATATTGGGTGAATTGGATCAACATGTAGTGAAAGACTGGTGACTTGTACAGAGCTTACCCTGCCATTCACCGATTACAATGGTAATACATCGATAGGGGTTTTAAACACGTTCTGTTGAAGTATTTCAGCTTTTCTTCCATGTACAAAATCTTCATAGAAACCTAAAATTGTGAAAATATTTCAATTTGTTGACATTTTTACAAGTGCCCTAGAATTTGTCCATTTGATGGAAAGCTACAGCAAACTAACAATTTTTTTTTGGTATGAAAACCACTTTGTCACCTTGAAATTCCTCCTTCTAGAAAACTCATAAATGTTACCCAATGTGAGAAAGTTGCTTAGAAGTCACCCTGGATTTTCTTGTGTATCTTCACAATAATGCTTTCCTTGCACTTTGATTGATGTTTGTTGGTCGATTACTTGTGGGGAGTTTATCGATGTACTTAAAATTCATTCATTAGACCACAATCTGTGTGCCTGTGAACTAGTGGAGACCAAATTCTTCTGTGATGGTTTAGTAACCTATTCCACGCTGATGAGCTTTTAACATGATACAGCAACATGTGTTGTGCAGCTCAGTCTCTGATAGATCTATTTTCTTCAGATCAAGCCGCCGACTCCAACCTGTTTGCCATCCCGATTGATTGAAAACTCCTGACACTAATTTCCTCTTCAGTTGAACTCCTTCCCCTGATGACTGAGATACTTTTAACAGACGCAGTTATTTGATATATTTTTTGCTAAAATAATCAGTTGCCAATCAACAATAATCAGGCATGTTGCTGTCATTTATTTGATTGGGTTCTGTATTTACGTAATTTTGTGGGAAAGTTTGTTTTCAGGACAAGAAATTTATGATGGGTAAGCTGCATTTATATACCTGTTTTCTTTTGGTTTTGGTAATTGATTTGCAGTATTTTACAAAAATTTCACAAAAATTTCATTTGTGGGTTCGAGTCCTGAGCGGGACGAGGCTTGGAACACTGGTCTTTCATTCGAGGAGTATGCATGATCACCCCATGTACGTTTAGGTTTACCAGGTGCTCCCATTTCTCCTCACTCTAAAAAAACATACTTGTTAGATTGATTGGCCATATGACATTGCCCCAAGGAATAAGTATGTGTGTGGCCGTGCAACAGACTGGTGTCCTGATCGGGATGTACCCTGCCTCTCGCCTTAAGTCGGCCAGGATAGGCTCTCGGCTGCAGGTCACATGCCTCGCCACCCTGTTAAGGATAAGTGGTTTAGAAGACAAAACGAGTGTTTAACTGCCAAATTTAAACACAATATATTTAAAAGAATCAAACTTACCAATCATAAATATTTAAGGCTTTGGAGATTAATTTTTAATAACCATAGTTCACATAATACAGAAACATCCTTGAACATCATTTTGATATATGGTCTCTGAAAAGACTGCAATAAATAAGAGATGTATTTAAAGTGGTTGAGTTAAGTCTGATCAATTCTCAATTGACAGAAAAAAAGGTTTTCAGATTAGTTTTGAACCCCTGTTAGATTCCTGCTGCAGCACAGCGGTCGCTCTGCATTCTACACCGCAAGCTAACCAGCATTGATCTGGAGGTGAGGGTTTTCTCATAATGTTGCTGTGAATCCAGCTGTGCTCTACTGTATGAACCTACAACCGAATCACAGTCTAGCTGCTGTCAGAGTCATTTCACATTTAAAGAAGGATGAGGTGGTGGAGATGTGAGGGAGGGGAGGACTTAACCCTCCTCCTTGAATCTTTTCATGGTAACAGCATGGGCCTCCCTAGTATTTTCAGCCCAGCGTAACTAATCGCATGTCAGTCAATGTGCCGATGGAAAGAGGCAGCAGTCAAAATACCTGTGTCAGGTCTGTGGTCATTAGAGCATTCAATGACTCACGGGCGGGCACGCAGACAGAGAAGAGAACATGCACAGATTAAACCTTAGCAAGAAAAATTTAAGTGGTATTTTTCCCATGATCAGATAAAAATTGCATATCGGCTACTGTCGGTGAATTTTCCCTTTGTGTTGTTAAGATGCATGTGTTGTTGCAGTCTTTAAATGTTTATCTGCAGCATGTGTGCATGATATTGTACACACTATGAGTCTATTGCAAACTGTCTTACATGCTTGTTTAATGTATCCTGTCCAATAAGGTACACATTGATCCCGGTGTGATAAAGATAACAAAGTTAGACCTTCCATAATATTTATTTTCCCATAACAAACCTGCTCTGCCACACCCGGTCATATAACTCCATGCAGATGAAATATGGTCTTCATTACTTTTAAACCTTAACACGCAGAAACTAGTGAGGAGAAACAAAATTGGCCTTTTTTTCTTGGCTGAAAAAGCACAAAATGCTTTAAAGCTGCAGATTCTTTTTTTTTTCATTACCATGACAAATACAGCAAAATAACAAGAGAAAGGAAAAGGGTAGACATGTGACGCAAAACAGAAAAGAACAGCCAAGACAAAGACGCTGAAAATGGTGAAAAGAACAAAAACATCAGCTCAATTTGTGCTTGACTGTAAGCTGCAAGAAGAGTGAGGAAATAAAGTAAGGCATTTAGCTAGGGATCATGTTAAACCATGCAAGTGAATGAGTCTCAAGGGAGGAGTATTCTTTCTATTGCTTATGATGGACTTAATTGCCTCTATCAGTGTTCAGATGCAACATTCATCTTGCGTTTATTGCTCGGCTTTATGGTCCTGTCAATCACTCTTAGAGGTTCAAGAGGCAGCCCCCCCTCCTTAAATGGCTTCTTAAGACAATGCAGTAACAGATTACAAAAGCTACAAAGAAGAAGAAGAAAAATGGGGAAAGAAAAGTCCTCCATATATATGAGAACAGAACAAGAGAATGCTAGAAGAAGACTGGATGAAGACATGCAGTATGTGAGTAAGTAGGCAATGCTGGATGGATTACGCTTGAGTTTCTGGGTTTTCAAAATGCCTGGTTCATCAGGCTAACGGCACACACATCTCCCCACCTCTGACCCCCGAAAGCTCTGGGTAGGTTTAGTGTTTCAGATGGCCACACAATCATACCATTGTGCTCCTGTTAACACAATGAAAACAAAACTAACACATGGCTGACATTCAGCTCTCCCCACTCTGCCATGCATTGACTTTATGACACAAATCAGATTGTAGACAGACAAAACACAGGTTTTCAACCAATAACATGTTAAATAATAATTGAAAATGGTAAGAAAACTAAATAAAAATCCACTCGGCATAAATTATTATTCAAGCTCTACAACAACTTCAGTTTAACAAAGCAACGGCACAATTTTAAGACGCGATCTGATCACCTAAAACAGGGTGCTTCTCGTTACGTTGTATCCTCGGAACTTGGTCTGCTTATTCCATTTAATCTATTAAATACACTTGCATTATTTCATAAGGCTTTCAATACAATAGGAGCCTTTCAAAACAGTCCCACAGGAAGCCAACAAAGGGTCTTCTCTTTCAGGGAAAAGTCAAGTAATTTAGAAAAAAGCTAAACACATTTTTGTGTGTGCGTATTTTCCACCAGACTCTTAAGCTTTTATTTCACCAAGTCAAAAAAAAAATTAGAAAAAAAATGGCAGTATGGTTGTTCAGTCTGGAATAAAATAAAGGAATAAGATGCCTTGTTTTACTGTACACCTCATTTGTTGGACAGGTGGAGAGGGGAACCTCTTTAAAACACTTCAAATTTAAAAATAAAAACTGGGACTGGAAAAACAAAAAACGATAATGAATAAATAGCAATTGTTAGTTTAACGATCCAGAATGTTTAAACTGCTTTTTTTTATTGTAGATTTGACGATAAAATAAACTACCAACGAGTGGTAGAATCCCCATCTTTGAACCAAAAAGTTACTTGTTCAATTCCTGATGAGCTCATGCCTAAGTGTTCATGGAGAAGACGCCTAATCCCAAGCCACTCCCACTATTGATGCTGTCATGGCTGCCTGCTGCGGTGCAATGCAGCACAGTAATCTCTAAAGTATGATTATTACTCTCAGGTTTTTAGTTAGCTTGTTCCCACACTCAAATGGTCACACTAAGCAGTGTTCATGGCTACTTGTTGACACATCATTCTGTCTGTGATAGAGATCCAGAATCATCTAACATGAACCAACATATCTGCTAGCTAGTGGAGTCATCATGGTCAACCTACAAATGGGTGTTTGTTGGAAGAAGCGTTAGCAGGACTTTTAGCACATGGTTGACATTTTGTGACTAAGTTGAATCTGATTCTTTAACTGAGTAGAATAAAAGTTTCAACCATTTTTTGGATGATTCTAAAACCAAAACATGGACAAATTTGTAAATGATGTATTTACAATTAAACAAAAATTGTGAAGCTGGAACAACTAAATGCAGTAAAAAGTTATAAAAGTTTTTTAATAAAGTGCTGTGAAACCATACTTTTGTTGTCTTTTGCATTTTAAAGACAACAATAAATCACATTTTATTGTTTTACAGCAACATTCAAACTTCCTGATTTAAATGTACCAACTTTATAAAATTATAAAAAAGTTTCTAAATTCACTTTTTTGGGAGAAAATCAGAAATTAAGAAACAGCAAACTGTAATTTCACAAATGGAGATGTGCTCTTAAAAGGATTCTTAAAAATTATAAAATAGGACTCTTTAATTAAAAACTCCTCAGCCTTCTGGCAATGATATTAATGATTTTTCTTGTCTTTAAATCACAGCCTGGCATAACTTCAGCTGTTGAGGAAAAGTTTTTCCAAGAAACCAACCTAAGTACAAGTACAGTGATTTAAAAGCACACAATAGTACTAAACGCAGGGAAAAGAAAATCCCTTCTGTTTTTGGGTACTTAACATGTATTTAAATCTAAATACAGTATCCAGTGTGTCTTCTTCTGTCAATGTGACTCAAAATAATCCCGTGTTCTTTCATTTGCTACCATGCTGACTCCACATCCAGCCTCTGCCACAAGCGTTCAGGCAGATTTTTCTATTACCAATCTAATTGCACATTCTACCCTGACAAGAGCTCATTAAACCTTAATTATACACATGTTGTTTTCTACAAACATCTCCATTTGGGTCTCTCTGCCTTGTAATTGTTCAGCAGGGACAAGCAGTTGAGATTTTGCAGACTGAGGGTGAATGAGAGTGAGAAGAGGAAAGCTGAAAGGGAGAAAGAACAGACAGAAAAAATACCAAAGAGAAAAAGAGGAGTGTCTGGAAGTAGGTCATGCCTCTCCATAAACAAGGCATGGTTTCTAAAATAATATACCCATCCAGTGGAAGTAATGCCAAACAACTGAGCGAATGTGGGGCTCATGTAATATTTACAGAGCACTAATACATCGATGGCAAGTCTCTTTTTCAGCCCCCTCCCTCTTGTCTCAAACCTTTCCTTGACAAAGTCTTATTTTTTTATTTCATCTGCTTTTGCCATTTGAATTTCAGAGAGAGCCAACTACATTGATAGATCAGTTATGGAGAGGGAGTGGTGAGTGTTAAGTTTCCAGAACTTTTTTCTCTTGTTTTTGGCTTTTTCTCTACTTCAACCACCTTCGAATATCTTTCTCTCCACATTTGTTTCAGCTATGATACAAGTTACATTTCAGAAAAGTGAACAGTGTGTTTGCAATCAAACTCTATGAGACACAGATGATGTTCTTGCCTTAAGACGGCTTCCTCAAATTCCTACATTATGCAGGTAGTCCACCATGCACTTGTTTGACACTGAACAACAGCTTAAGGCTTTTGGGTTAGTAATTAACCAGTTGCAATTATTTGGACTGGTTGGATTTAGACACCTCTTGGCGAAAAAAAAAAACTACTTGAGAGCTGAAAACAAAAGCTACTCCTGCAGATTCAAAATGGGCAGTCAATTAATCTGTTGTTGTTGTGGGGGTTTTTTTTTACCTAGTTTTTGGGAAAGGTGGACTTTATTTTTTTTCCTCATCTAAACTGACGGTAAAACAGACTTGTCAACCTGTTTCAGGGACATTAGACAAATGTACTGTACATATTTATTCAAAGCATTTCTTTGATTGTTGCACATGGGAAATAATTAGCAGAATTCTCTTTCTATTCATTGTTTCACTTGCTATATATAAAGGTATCACTCTGTCTCAGTACGCACACACACACACACATGGTACGCATTGGTTGACACACGAGAAAAAAATGCATATATTCACTTATCAGGAAATTAAGCCTTTTTCTTGTTCACATCATTCACTCATAATGCGGTGTCTAATGGTAAGTTTTACCAATTATTATTTCTGTTAGTCACACACCAAGTAATAACAAAATCATTACAATTTTGTCCCCCTATATTATTCAAAATTTATATTCTTGATAGCCTAAATTCAAATGTTTTTGCTGGTCTTGACATAAAATGAGATGTCTATCCCACACAGTGTCAGCGCCACTTAACACCCAAAGAGCAATAAGTGTCCATGTTGAGCTTCTCAGTCATCACTGGGGACCTGCTCAGCCTGTCACTGTTGACACATACTGCATGCATCATTGATACCCATCCAGCAGCAGGAAATAAACAGCCTGCCATCGGATCACCCATCTTTTCTAATATTCAATATTCCAATTATCTTTTTTTATGGCAGGCACTTGGATTCTCTGTTTTATTTTCAGCAGGGTGATTAAAATCCTCTATTCTAATCACAATTATGGTGGAGCACCGCTTTTCTCTCTAACATCAAACACATTTATTGTACAGTGGGATGTGAGCCGTGTCAAGATAAACAAACATGACATGTTGAACAGTAAAATGAACGCTTCTTATTATCCTGCTAAAATAAATCAGAAAAACACTAATTACAACAACCTGCACCTGATCCGGGCTGATTCACTCTTGCTCTCTAGCTTGCTGTGTACAATGTGTACATGTGCATGTTTGTGCATGTGTGTCTGTCACATTCTTCTCCTGCTGTTGCTTTAATAGGCAGTCTCTTAGATATTCGCTACAGAATAGCACTCATGCAATATTAATATACCACCAAAATATGGAAGACAGAGCCCCCACTCCATCGCTCACTCCCTACATAATTGACTATGCAAGGTTTCAAATCAGCTTGGAAAAAAAAAGACACAGAGAGACAAAGCAGCAGAGAGAGTGAAAGATGTAGAAACCAGCCCTGAAACGATACTGTCATCTCTGTGTTACAGCCCTCGCCCTCTGTGTGTACCACTGTCAGCGCAGCAGAGCTAAAACAATAACAGCAGCCAGAGATGTAGCTAAGACAATTTGCCTTCATAAAACAATTCAAGCAGAACTTAACCCCAACTCAAACTGATTAAGCAATTATTGTGCCTCCCACCAAGTGCAAGAGGTTATTTTATATTACTTTGCTTATTATGGTGACCTGGAATTGATCTCAGTGTGCATCCAAATGCACAACCAGCATCCAACACATTTCCCTCCCAATGATCCTTACACTGCTTTAATTATAAATGTAAAGTTTCGTTTTGTCTTCTAAACCATCATCTCTTACGGCATCACTGGTGTTCCGGAGCCCATCCCGGCTGATTTCAGGTAAGATGTAGTGTACTCTCCGAACAGGTCACCAGTCTGTCGCAGGGCCACACACACACATTCACTCCTAGAGGCAATTTCATAGCAGACAATCAACCTAACATGCATGTTTTCGGAGGGTGCGAGGAAACAGGAGTATCCGGAGAAAACCCACGCATACACGGGGAGAGCGTGCAAACACAACACAGAAAGGACAGTGTTCCAAGCCTCGTCCCCACCCAGTACACGAACCCAGACTTTCTTGCTGTGAGACCACTGTTCTAGCCACAGCGCCACCATACCTCCAAATGCAATTTCTAATCATTGAATTTCAGTTTTAAGAGTTTTTCAAAGCTGATCAAATTTTACTAGATGATGACACAAAGAATGTGAAAATCAGGCTTATGGGTTTGTTTCTGTGTGGCCTTTTGGTAGACCTCCAACCTGCTCAGGCTGTACCATCCCATCTCTCAACAATATATATGGAGAGATAAAAAAAATGGAATATATGCTTTTTTAGACTCAACTCAGTTTTGACAATGTTTTTTAAAAAATACTTGAGTTTTGGAAAACTTAAAAAAAAGATAACGAGAGGTTAAATATTTGGCTCGGCAGCGCTTTCGCACAGTACCACCCACAGTTCTGTTGGATGGTAGAATAGAATCAGCACTCTCTGCCCTACACCTCTCTGAAATGTCTGTGCCAAGCACTCTCTAGATAGTACAAATCATAGCATCGGACTGCTGCTATACCTCCTTCCAACTGTCACAGCAAATGAGGAAAGCAACCTAAAAATCTTACTGAAAATTCTTAGATGGCTAGTGAATAATAATTTAGCTGTTTACAATTGAGGATGCATAAAAAAGCAGCAAGCTAAAAGCAACATTTACTTGAATAATTAAAAAATAGCAACTGTCAGGAGTGTTAATATTTTTGGTCATTTATAACTTGCAAGAATAAACTGTTAATCATGCATAATATTGATCCATTGAAAGGAAGCAATAGCCTGTAACAAACTATTTTTTGTCTAATTGTGCCCAAAATATTTCATGTTAATGTAATCCAAAATAATTTCTTTCCCATTGAAGGCTGCTCAGGTTTGTTTTCAGATAAGATCAGTAATAAGTCTTGATTTATTACTTAATGATGCTGTCAGTAAGTTGTGTAAAGGTGGCTAAGAAGCCAAAAACAAACTTTTTTTTCTTAGTGTTTTTGCATCAATCTGCATCTGAGTGTAGGATTATAAGCCTTTAAGATGCTTTTTTCTTGTTGTTAGTTGAGTACTTTTAATTCACTTAGAAAAGTAAATATTTTTGCTTAGATTCAAATTGGAATTTTATCCTCCTTACTTGGTCCATCTTTAAACCTTTGAGTGATTGGGAGAAATTAGAGATGTTAAACGTATCAAAGGATAACCCATGTATATAGTTGATGGGAATTTATCCTTGTGCATGTGTGGTTAGGGTTTGAGGCGACATCATGGAGTCAAAAGTCCCAACATAAAGCAGTCTAAGCTCACACCTAATGCACTTATTTTATGTTTTTTAAAACACATGTGCATTTGGAACTGTTATAGATGTTGAAGGAGGTTTTTTTTAAAAAAACAAAAAAAACAAAAACAAAAGGTTGCGTTGGCAGAGTCTTTGTTCAGAGGAGTAAAGGGTGGTTTGGGGGGGAGCAGACGTGAAGGTGGGCATTGCACCTTGACAGGAAACATAGAGGTGAAAAGCAAGAGCTGGAGGTTAGTTTGACAGAAAAAAAGAAGTGGTGTTAGTGGTGGAGATGGTGGTGGAGGGGTGGGGCAAAGGAAGTGCCAAGCCCACTTTTAACTGAACTAAGCGGGGTGAGTGGTAGAGATGAGGGAAGCAGAGAGAAGAAGGGGAATGGGGGGAGGGGGTGAACATAGATAAAGATCAGGCAAATAAAAGGGGTGTTGTAGGGGAAGGAAGGAGAAGATGGGTGAGAGGAGTATATGGTGAGAGAGGGGGGGCAGGGTGCACCTTGACACTTGCTCTCACCGCAGCTGATAAGTGCAATGGAAAAACGTCTGGTTTCCTCCTGCATGTTAAGTGGTTTAGATTCTCCTCCACTCCATGCAGCCTGTAGCTACAGTCTGCTACTGTACCGTCTCCACATGCAGGTAATAACAGACAAAAGGAAATGACAGAAAAACCAAGAGTGGGTGAGGGGGCAGGCGCAGGGAGGGGTTAACTAGCATACATTGTTTTCTTTTCACAAACTTATCTCCCTTACAGTGTAATATGCTGAGCAGTAAAACGTTGTGATTAAAGCATGTCTGTTACCTTTCCCTGATGTTTATCCTTAACTTTATTTTTTAGAACCGCACAGAGATTTAGATGCAGGGTTTACTTGTGTTATAGAAAAAATAATGAGAAAGAATATACATTTTTATAAACACAGACACACTTTGTGACGTGGAACTCATTTTCATAATTTGCAAGTGGTCCTCTCTACTGAAATGCATTAACTGTATTCACTTTAGCATAGCATATGATTCCTGGCTGTGAGAGAGAGTTGCTTTTGTAGAAATGCTTTGTTAGCACTCCCCTCTTGATAAATGATTTAGGACATGTGGCCAGAAACATCAATACAATCTCAGTTGTAATTAAAAAAAAAAGGTGTGCACCAACAATATTACGCTGCTTTCACTTTGCCTGTCTCTCTCTCTCTCACCCTCCCTCGTCCCTCTATCTCACCCACTCGTCCTCTCACTGAGCCCTGCAGCGGTGGAGACATAATTCAAAAAGCACTTGCATGAGTGAAACATGAAAAATGGGGAAATTAAATTCTCTCTTCTTTCGCTCCATTGTTCTTTCATTTTTCTACTTTGCTATATAAATGCATAAAAGGAAGGCGTTCTAGATTGTAATTATGATTTTTGAAATTATAAAAGACTTTTTTTTACAAGAAAAGAAGAATAAAAGAGAAGTTTCATGGACAAGGTACACTGACTTCTCTGTAACTTGGTCAAAGATAAAATTTATATTTGCTGCAGCTTTTGGAGACCTAGACCTGTCAATACTCTCTCACTCACACACACATACGTATCTATACACTTTAAAAAAAAAATGTATCACAATTGTCAAAGCTATAACTTTATCACCTGCACTATTTTTAAAAGTGACTATACCTATCAGTAAACTCCTGTGTGAGAAGCTACCAGGGTGCGGCACCACATAGACCACTGACTCATTTATGGCAGCTCTCAGAGCACAAGATGGTTTATAGAATTGGAACCCAACATGTCCAACTAGATGAATGAAAGTGGGGAACTTTTGGGGTTATTTAGTGGTAGAAGTTTTGAACTGAAGTCATAATGAAAGGAAAGTGTTAAGCCTGAAGCTGGGTTCTTTTTGTCAAATTCTATGATAATGTTTGGACAGCCTTGGCATGCTAATGAGGAAATACTCTGCTAAGCTGCACGCTGCGCATTAAATATGGTATTTAGCAATGAGGAAGCATGAAGAGAGGAGGGGTGAGAGGGGTGAGAGGGATAAGTCTTACCCCAGTAGAGGGCAGTCTCTTGCCGTCAGGGTTCGGGCGCATTGGCAGGGAACTGTAGAGTCTTACTCCTCGATCTGGAGCACCGTATCTGCTCTAAAGGGCAAAAGGAAACAAATTTTTGTACATTTTCTTTTTTTTTTTTTAACAGACAAACATTCAATAAAACTTGAAGTGTTCAATAAAACTCTGCATCTCTCATAAAGAATGCAGGAATCATACAAAACAATCACTTTAGAATCTCAGTTATGTTTGTTCATCAATAGTTTAATAGTGTTCTGGTTGGAAAGCATGTTCACGACTGCCATGTTAAATCACATCAACTCATGGTGATATGACACACATAATAACAGCACACGATAAGCTCATCCAGCGGCACTAATGGCACAAAGCTATTGTGTTTTGCTAGTATGGTTTCCTGCATGGTGCTCCTCTCTACCGACTCCATCTTTCTATACATTGCAGAGCTAATAATTAGAGCGTTGTGGTTCTAAGTCTGCCAGCTCCTCCCTGCACCGCCACATGTGGCTTTCAGCTGTAAAGCACAACTTAAATCCAACAGCAGTTGGGAAGCTAATGATTGTAAAAAAAAATAAAAAGGATAGTCCCTGCCAGGGAAAGATGTTGTAACTCAGTGGGGTTGACATGGTGGCCCACAGCCACAGCATGAATACCTACCAGGATTCACTTCAAATCTCACCTTCTTTATTACACCCTTTATCTTTATCTTTCTTCTGTTCCCACTCAGCTACAAGTGCCTCGCCACGCCTTGGAGACTCCTTGATCTTCTAATTTTCTTACATAATCACTGTTTCATGCTGCTGTGTTCAGATGAAGATTTTTTCATTAAATTTGTGTCAATCAAAAAAAATGAGGTAGAATTTTATTTGATGCATGTTTGCATCATGTTTGCAGTGAGAATTTCTTTCTGGGAAGTGGTAGAGTAAAAAATGTGCAAATAGTTGGTTTTGATGTCAGTTTCCATCTATACTGTCAAATTTAATTAAAACCATCTGCAAAGGAAGATAAAATTGTTTTTTATGGGTTATAGCAAATTCAAACAATTGCATTTTTTTTTCTATTCACTGTTTTAATGTGACTAAAGTTGTGTGGTTTACCCTAAAAAAAATCCGACAAACATGTAATTAACTAATTAGATACACTTTACAAAGGGGGTGCTTTAGAATACAGTATTAACTAAATTTAACAACAGAGTGAGACATCCCTCTAATTGCCCATGACTTTCAATCCTGACCACATATGACTGCAGATACAAATGACTGCAAGTTTTTACCTAAGAGTTAAATAAACACAAAGCGCAAGCAAAACACGCAAATGATTGTGGAACCCACCATGGATGAAACAAGATTGAGAAACGACAGTTTCAATTAGCTTGATTTATACAATTAAGTCACTTTTTTTCTTGGTGTAAGCAGTATGCTAATATATTGGTTGTGGGCAAGTCGCAGACCGTGAGCTGTCCTGCAGCCGGCGGAGTTCTAGCTGTGTGTGGTTTTTTTTTTCTGTTTTATAATAAAATATAAGAATAGATGAGTTGTTAGCATGGTGCAACTTGTCAAAAAGCTTTGCATAGCGATGACTTTGCATTTTCTGAGGTAATATTGCACTTCCTTGACAACTCATAATGTACAAACCAGCAGATGAGTAATCACATAATTAACGAAATGAGTAATTAGGACTTAACCAATCTTTTGAAACATGATTCTAATTATGTTTAACCCATTTGGCTAGGTGTTAAAATTAATCTCATGTGACATTTTTTTTCCCTTAGTTTAGCTGAGGAACAAATGTAAGTTAACTCTGTTTCTCAGTGGTAATATGAGTTTTTTTTCTGCTTTTGAAGCTTGTTGGGTGATTTGCCGGAATCCCAGCAAAACAAATGCCTCGCAGAATACAGTAGCTGCTTTAAAGGAGCCACAGTAAGTGAATGTTTGATATTTCTCAACTGTGCCAGGCTAATCTGGGCCTGTGGCATGCCATTACACGGCTAATAACAGCTGTCTGCGGCCTGGAGGGGACACAAGCAGGCCCGGTTGTGCTAACTGGCCCTGACAGACTCATTAGGAGTGCTGGCACCCAGAACAGCAACAACCAAACTCCTCACATTTCCTTGCTGGCTCACAACAGTTTGCAAGTGCAAAAACCATTGTTCACTACACTTGCACTCTGACACCTTTTTTTGGTTTGTTTGTTTGTTTTTCAGTCCTTCCATCCAGCACACTCACACATTTTCACAGTTTGGCTTGCTTTGGGTTTCTGTGTAATTTCCACTAGGTTGTTTTAAGTCTTTTGCAGCACAGCACAAATTCTCTCTTTTTTAAAAAAAAAAATTCAAGGTTTTTTACTGTCACGATACGAGGATAGTGAAATCTTGACCGACTTTCGGCTTGGCCTTTTTAACTTGGCTTTCTGTTCACACTTTAAAACAAACCTCTCTGAAGCTAACAGATGAATATTTTAATGCATGCATAAATATCCGTAGACATTTCTGACTAATAATGGTTATTTGGAACAGGAAGCACACCACCACACCAGGAAGAGGTTGGCACTGAACTTTTTGTTAGCAATTGTATCTCAGTCTGTTTGAATTGAAATGGGATTTCCCCGAACAGACAGAAAAAGCAAACATCGCCCAGCAGAGCCAATAAAACCAGTGCAAGAAGAATAAAAAGCCAATGAAAGTAATCGGATAAGCCATTAAAACAGATAAAATCATGTATGCTCGTTCATAATGCCAGCAATGCAAATACCTTTTATCTCTGTACATGACATTTGCATTAGACTAGATTGTTCTTGTGTTCCAACCACTTTAAAACTTAAATTGTATGCAACAAATCACTGTAAATAATTAGAATAATTTTCAAAAAAACACCAAATGTATGATGTATGTGAATTTAAAAGAACTTATGAACAAATCTTTAACTGTTCACTGTTGTTTGTCTTAATTTAGTACAATGGAATTTATTATACCTTTTTTTAATAAATTTAACATGTGTTAGATTTTTATTAAAACTCACACAAACAAGAATAACTGAGAGAAAAATAATGAATAACAAGATTTTATGAGATTTTTATTACTGTTAGTGTCCAACACATCCAGGATCTTAGGCTCTGTTCTCTAATAAACATTAATTATCTGAACAATATATTTTCTACAAATCAGCAGCTTGCTGGAGGCAAAGCAGGTTTTGTGATGTGTTTTCTCATTAGATATAAATGTTGGCTTTCGCTTTTTATAGGCTGGGCTGTTAGGGCACCGTAAAGCCAAGAGCGCAGCTGTGGGGGTATAGTTACCTGCTGTAATGTTAGCTGTTGCATGTTATATTATTTATGCAGATCTGGACTTAATGGAACACATGTGCCGTCTGAAGTCGACATTCTTCCAAGATTAACTGAAAGGCTGCACACATCAAACTTCAGTGATGAGAGGAATGCAAGGCCTAGACGGGCTTATGGGAAACACTATCACTCATCTATAGTATACAGGCTTCTCAGTGCATCCACACACAATGTGTATTTATATATCAAGAGAAGGAGAGTGGTACATCCTGTCTCAGGGGTGCACATAAAACAACACTTGCATACAAATGTCAAAAAATTGTTACTAAGCATACCATATTGCAAACAACCAGTCAGTCTGTGCAAAAACGACTTGTCTTAAAGTTGTTGTTTCAGATATTATGCTGATGAAGCAAATATACATTGCAGCACAAAATACAAAAAAAAGATGCCACTCAATATTCTATCTGCGGTGGTCTGACAGTCAATAAATGACGATGAATCACTTTTTCAGTGGTTTAAGAAGACTTCAGTCTGAAAACCGCCCGAACGCTGGTTTGCATGTAACTTTGGGATGAATCACTTTCTTCTTTCCATTATGCAATAAATGTGATATAAATCTGATCTGATAACGCTGAAACATAATGTTCTAATGTGCTTCACATCTCTAGCTTTGACATTATCATACAAAAAAGATGAAAATGGACCCAGATTTAGAGGGTTACGTATGCTTTAAGAGGCATTAACTCATCGTTTGATGTTAATTGATCCACCGTATCTCTATTGCCATCAGTGACTTTGAAAGGATAGACCTTAGAAATATTCAGTACCAAAGCAAATGCATTCGAAAACACTATCACATTTAAGCAGTCCATATTGTCTATGATTTCATACATGCGAAGTTTTAGCATGTATTTAAATAAAAAAGTAATCTACCATTTAGACATAAATGTTGGTAAGAAAAGGTCATGTCCTCATGTCTAAAGCATTTGAAACAGAGATTACTGTATAAGCACAATAAAAAAAAAATAAAACTGCTAGCCCTTCCGAAACCACTTAGCATCCTGCTTGAATGGACACACCATTGTTTCATCTGAGGCTATTTATGGATACCTGTGGCTTTTCTATCTGCTAGCTTAGCATGCGAACACATTCATTTGTATCTATAAATAAGGATAAGACTTCATATCCGACTGACTGTATGATAATAGTTTAAGTTGGAATTTAATTTTAACACAGCTTTAAATGGTGACATCCCCCTCTCCTCCTCCTCCTCTTCGCCTCTCCTGTTTGCTTGTAATTTCTGATCCTCTGTGCTACCTCCACCCTTCCTCTTGTTGTTGTATCTCGTGTTTACATTTCTCCAATAGTTTCTGTTCCATTAGTCAACACAGATCACGGTTTATGTCGGAGCTCAATAAATCAGCCCGAGATACAGGAGACACTCCACATTTCCTTCTGCCTATCAGTACATCTATCTGTTTATTAATCTTTGTTGTTATATTATACTTTTACTCAGTCAGGCATCGGTTTTAACTCACTCTGTCCATTTTTATTAAATAAGCACCATATACATACTCTTGTCATAAAACACAGAAAAGATTGATGTGAAAGTGAGGATAAAGTGAGTGAATTTGAGGATTTGGGCTTTTTTAATAAAGACAGTAGAGAAAGTGAGTGATCAGCCTGCAGCGTGGTTATATTTCTACCTTTGTCCTCAATTTCTCAAACTCTGAGATAATGCCACTCTCATTTCTCTTTTACAGTTTCTTCTGTTTCTTTCTGACCTGACTGTGTCTCACAGGAAACTGGTAAAAACAATCCTTCATTTGCTAAACAAGTACACATCACTTTTCATTTTGTGTTACTGTGTGGATCAGAGAGTAGATTAAATCCTGCTTCTCCATAATGAGGAATACATTACTAAGTATATTTAAAAAAAAAAAAAAAAAAAGATTTCAGCTCTAATCAGAGATTGGAGACACGGTGTAATAATCATCAAAGTGTAAAAATCAAAACGAGGAAACTAAACTAAAATTCAAATCAAAGCACCCTCATGAGTGTTCATGGACATTAGCATAAAGCTGAATGTGTGAAATGTTGAGAACATTTATAAATTATGTCTCTTACTTATATCAAAGGCAGTGTCAAAGTGGCCCAGAAGACCTTTTAACAACACAGCCTTCGGCAAGGATAACTGAAAGCGCTGGAATAACTCTCGATGACAGAAATTTTAGCTTGCTCTCTTTACAGTCACCTTCTCTTTCACACCGATACACAGACACACACCTGCCCTTTGCATTACATCTGACACAAAAACAGGCAAGATGGAGTGTGTTAATAAAATGCAGTCAATGCCCTTGTCCTTTCTAATACAAAAACAGAGATGGAAAAAATTATTTTCTTTTCCCTTTCTTTTTCTACGTTGAAATTTCTCGGTAAGTTTGTTTGCTGAAGACTTTACACATCATTACAACAGGGTAACTTACTAAGAATAGCTGACAAGAAGGCAGCACCTCTGCTTTGTTACAGACACAAAACAGATGGTCAGTTAAAGCTTTTGCGAATACAAAAACAAGAGATTTTATTTTCTCTCCCTTTATCTTCACGAGCTGCACAAACAAAGCTAAAGAATACTTTAATGAAAGCAGGATAGAATAAAACAGTTTAAGATTGCTGAGTAGCCCTAAAACTTACATATTTTAGGTCGTGTGATTGGATAAAACATTTAGAACATGAAAAATGACCACATCATCAAAAGTATAGTATTTCATTTTCAATTAATTATTTCTTCTTGTTTTCATAGTTACACCCTACCAGTTGATGGCGATGTTGTTAAAATTATGTTGAATTTTTGTTTTGTTAATATTTCTGGTAAGGAATATACACTATGGTCTCATCATATGTGTTTAGATGGCTCAGTGGGTCGAGTGACCGTCCTGAAATCGGAGGGTCGCTCCCACCCGGAGTTCATGCAGAGGTCCCCTGAGCAAGACACCGAACCCCCAATTGCTCCTGATGGTGGTTTGCACTTTGCATGGCAGCTTCCACCATCAGGTATGAATGGATGAATGTGAGCTATAACGTAAAGTTGCTTTTCAATGCGAGTCGAAAAGTGCTATCGAAGCAGAGACCTAAGAGAGTAGGACACAAACTTACTTTTGAAACTTTGTGAATAAATGCACAAAAATATGTAACTTTCTTCTAAAACTATTTGCGTAGAGTTTAGCTAGAAGAGTTTACAAAATGAGTCCGGACACTTGGAGCTAACATTGAACACCATGCATCAATTTTAATTCAGCAAGTTTTTGCTAGCTTGTTGGTCACCTATACCACACGCATCTTGTTTTACCGGTTCTTCCTAACATGTACACCATCACTGCAACCTCATACCTTCAGGCATCAGGATATAGCCATTTTAAATTATTTCTTATTTGCAATTTAGATGGTCTGACCAACCTTGCTTATTCTATGCCTAAAAGAGTTTGGTTAACCAAAGTGCTGTTTTAGCTGAAAAAAAAAACCAGAATGTACCACTCTTCAACGCATTGTTTTTGTTTGGCCATGCCAGAGCAGTGATTATAAAACCATACAAAAAAACATCCATACTTTATTCCAGTCAGATGCATGAATTTTGGTAAACATGTCCACAAATAAAATCTGAAAACTCCCGTAAATCATTATGTGACTTTTGAGAAAACATTCCATTTTTTTAAAGCAATTCTTCTCTAACGCAGGTACAAAACAGATTTTTTTTAACCAAGTTTACACTAAATACTGTACACAGTTGAAAGCATTTACTTAATGCTTAATATGTTCATATGTCCACACAAAGATATTTAGCAGTTTAGAGACAGAGCAAAAAGCAGCAGTCAGGAAAGAAAATCTGATTTAAAACTGTAGCAGAATAAAGAAAATACAACAAAGGAAACCTAAAAAGATAGAAATAAAAGCACAGAGTTAGTTAAGAGTTGATTTGCTGACTACAGGCAGTTGATTTGGTTTCAGAGCATTGTTGTGGTGCTTTGAATTAATGCCTCCCAAAGAGTCCAATTGTGATTCTTGGGTTGTGCTGACAGAATATTTGACAGCCCTGGGTGAGTTGCTGATCTCAGCTGAATCCTCTGTTCTGCTTGTGTGAGTGTTAGGCTTGTGCATCCTAACAGACACATTTGCAAACTTTAACATGTTCGGATTAGTTTGCAAAAAAGAAAATGAAAGGGTGTATAATTAACAAAATAACCATGAACACATTGCTAGTGGCTAAGCTTCAACTTTTGGGAATAATGAGAACATTTTTCTAGCAGGTATTAAAAAAATGTGACTATTTTTTAATGTGTCTGTTATTTTTCTAGGATTTCTTTGTCTTTCTATGCCTTCTTTTCCCTATAGGAAACATGCTGTCCCTTCAGGCTGCTGAATTAAAAAAAAAAAAGACAAGACAAAACAAGCTTGATGTTAAACTACAGTGATGGGAAGAAAAAAGGACACTCTATCAAAATTGGCCTGCTGCACCACATTAGTCCATTCTGACAGCAGTATGACATTATGAAAACTCATTTTGGGGAAAATGCAATACACAAATTTGTGGAAACTGCATTTGTATTTATTTTGCTCATCAGGCTGAGCCTCTGTTTCTGGTTTATTTTCAACACTTGTATTAAATGCTTTTCAATAAAGCTGCTGCTGAGTGACACAGAGAAAGAGCAAAGTGGGTTAGAAATGCCCGTAGCAACATAGTCAAAATAAGATAGAGAGATAAGCTCATGCTACACATCATGTTTTGGAGTAAGAAATGTTAACGTTAATCACTAAGCTCTGACTTCGAGTTCCGAATGGGACGAGGCTAAAACGCTCGTCTTTCTGTGTAGAGTTTGCATGTTCTCCCTGTGTTATCTTCCACCCTGCAAAAATGTGCGCGTTCACTTATAATAATAAAAATTTTACTTGTAACGCACTTTATATCTCCAGTGGAGATCTCAAAGTGCTAAGCTTGATTGGCTGCTATGAAATTCCCCCTTGGAATGAGTGTGTGTGGATGGTTGTGTGCATGTGGTCGTGCAGCAAACTGGCGCCGCCTTCGAGTGTAACCTGCCTCTCGCATAAAGCCACCCAGGACAGACTCCAGCCCACCCTGATCCCATAAAGGATAAGCAGTTCAGAAGACGAAACTGAGCTCTGACTAACACCACTATTGTTAGTCACTTTAATCAACAAGCGATTTAGACCACATTACCATGTCACTTGTATTTACTCTTAAGCAAGAAACAACTTTACTGATGCTCTTTATGCCCACACATAAGACAAATCTTGTGTTTTATTTACACAAACAAACATGGTATAAAAATGTCATTTCAAAAGCATTGCAGTGATAGGTGTTTTAAAGTTTTTGCCTTTCAAACACAAGTTTAGTGCACATATTGTAGTGTAATCTCTTTGTGTGTGTTCTATGCCTCCATCTGTATTGTTTGTTCCATTTATTTGACCCCCTTCAGAAATGACAGCATGTGACTGATTCTTTAAAAAGATTGTCACTGTTAGCCGTGTGGTTAGACATGTGGTGACAGAATTACTTCTAGAGGATCTTAGTGGTTGGTACGGAGTTCAGATCTGTAAAAGTTTGTTCTAAAGTGTGATAAACAAAAATAGTGTTTTAGTCAGTGTGTCACTTTCTCAACCATCCATCTGGGAGGTGCTGGAGACGATCCCGGCTGATTCGAGGGAAGGGGCCGGGTGCACCCCGAACAGGTCGCCAGTCTGTCGTGGGGCCACACGCATACAACCATACATAAACACTCATTCCTTGGGGCAATCATGTCATGGCCAATAAACCTGACACACGTTTTTGGAGGTTGGAAGGAAACTGGAGTACCTGGAGAAAACCCACGCATACACGGGGAGAACATGCAAACTCCACGCAGAAAGACCAGTGTTCCAAGTCTTGTCCCCACTTGGGACTGGAACCCACAATCTTCTTGCTGTTAGGCCACTGTGCTACCAACTGCGCCACTGTGCCGCCCACTACAGTGCTTTATAGAGCAGAAATTTAAAAAAAAAAAAAAAGATGGATGGGTGTTTTGTTTCTTTTTAAGAAACAGCCTCTCATTAACGTTTGCATATCAAATCCTTATTACAAGTTGGGTGAAATGAAATGCTACTTAACCTCTTTTAAGTAGCAAACAATATGCATCACAAATACATTTATTTACAAAAATAGTAAAATGTTATATTTCTGTAACTTTTATGAGGGTGCATTAAACACATTTTGTAGTTAGAGTCCATCAGCCCTTTTACAACAATAATACAGCCTTAACCTTGAAACAGTAAAAGGTAATCTTGCAACCTGACTTTGGCCATAAAAAAGGAATTTTCACCATAATTTATCAAGGTATGAAAAGTGTTTGATTTTAGATATGCTGCATGCATGACTCGCTATAAGGCATGACACAACTGTGATGACATAAGAGGCAAATAAGTCATGTCAAAGACGGATATTTATAGCTTTAGATAAAGTACCCTTCGTTTCTTTCTCGGTGAAACTGTCCAGTGGCTAATTTGAGAACCCTGCTCTCTCCAGTGTCATAAAAAGATAAAACATGGGTAAGCTTGGTCATTTTTCAAATCATTTTTTAAATTTTATTCTAACACATTTGAATAAAATTTTTTTTGGTGTCCTCAAAGTTTCACAATTTTTTTTATTAAACTGGTCAGTAGCATGATTAAGATTTATATAAGGGGTGTTTAAGGGTAAGCAAACAAAAACAGAAATCCACATAAAGTATGTCAGCGTCTGATTAAAGTTACCCTGATGCATAGAGACAAACAAACTAAAGGAGACCTACAGGTTGCTAAAAAAGTATTCACTGTAATGCAGGTGTTGATTTCATGGATGGATACTTCTTTTCCAGCAATCCCTCGTCTTCCTCTACTTCTCACTTTACCTCTGCTATCCATTTACAGCATCCCTCTTCCGTACTGTCTCTTTCTGTCTTTACATCTTTCTCTCCATCTTGAGTGCCGAGCCTCACCCTAATTAGAAATTCCCCCTCAGACCAACTGAAATTGAATTGCCTGTCATTTGCATAATGATAGCTCACCGGGCTGACGGCCGATTTACCATGAGATGAAATGTAGCAATCACTTAAGAGAGTGACCACGAGGGAGTGCGGGTAAGCGGGTGCATAAGGACGGAAAAGAAAAGAGTGAAAATGTGCGGGTGAAATGGGATTGCAAAGATAGAATGAGCCTAAGAAACACAGAAAGAGAGAAGGGCCGAAATTCTGCAAGAATTTAGGTTATTGTTTCATACCGCAATCTTGCTGGAGGGAAGGATGTGTCCTCAATATGACAATTACTGGACACAGCAAGGACACATGAGGACACCTTTATACATGTATGTCTTTGAATTATCACAAAACAAAAGTTTAAGAAAACCAAGATGTTCACAGAAGGCATCGAAAAGAAGATATTTTCAGATAAATTTTGGGGAAAAAAAACACCTTTAAAACTAACTACTGTGCATCTACCACATGCTGCCTTTTATTTACATATTCAAAGACCATTGGGCATTCTTTTACAAAATTCAGATGTTTTTCATTGTTATTTTTTCTCTGCATCGTCACTCTGGACTTTTTACAAGATTTTTTTTCTAGACATAGAAATAAACACAATTAATATACAGTAAAATATTCCATGTCATCCAGATTAATAGTCTTACTTAAATCTCTATATAAAAATGCTCTATGCTCTAAAACATAAAAAAGTCAATGGCCTTTGTATTTTTTGGAATGTTCCCGCCTTGTTGTATATTTAGTCTCTTGACTATATGTTCGCCAAATTCTGAGTTTGTCACTGAGCATATATAGCATCGGGAACTCCTGAGCCACCCACAATTTACAAGAAGTGGCCACATAGTCTACCATAAAGTTGTCAGTGAACGCCCCACTGGTTGAGCCGCCGCCTCTTTGTGTAAAAATTACTGTAATCAATGAGATGATAATCGCCTTGTTGTCTCCCCTCCTACAAACCATCAATCTTGCATTCCACTATGGGCCAGAAAATTAGTTTTGTATAAATTTTTAATAAATCTTGTGTCTCTGATGCCACGTAACCACAGGCAAATCAAATAAAGCGGTGTGATCAGGCTGGTAAAGTGACAGTGAGGAAGCAGAGGGTGCATCCTAATGCACAACAAGCTCGTTTTTTATTTATTTGCTTAATGATGAAAGTCTGTGGGAAAAAGCAAATACTGTAGAGGTCATGTTGGTTTCAAAGTGATCAGGTTGGAAGCTCTGCCATGAGTCTGATAAGACCACTGTTTATCGTCCAACTTCCACTCTCCAACCTGGGGAACCACACATTCATATGCGGTACTTTCCACTACCTCAACTCATATGAGTGTGTGTGAACAGGAATTTGTATTTGTGTGATTGAGTCTAACTGTGTCTACTTTTTTCTTAATAATTAAAAATTCCCTGTCAATATAACAATCAAGTCACTGAAGGGTGTCCGGATGTCCACTAACACAACAACGCAAGCCACATCATACACATAATCCACTCTGTGTCCAAATTGTTTAATCATTTCTTCAATCTTTTCCTCTGTCCATGTCTGCATAAGTGATCAGTGATCACATGTAGAAGGCAGCCCAGACAGGAGGGAGTTAAGTCCCTTATCTCTCCTCCCCAGAAGAAATTCCTACTAGAGGCCTCGCTCGGCTGGTTTCCTGCCTTCTTGCCCAATGCCCTATTTTTACTCATTGGGGCTCTACAATACTAGGGGCAGCTTTTTCCTTGTCACTAACATATTTCCTGCCATTCTCACTCTGACATTTCTCTCCCCCCCTGCACTCACCGCTCAAATCATTCCCCTTCTTTATGGGTCATAACCTTTGAGTAAGGGCCGTTCATATTCAAATCTACCTGCTGACATAAAAGCAGCTGTAAGTTCCACCTTAATTCCAACAACCCTTATTTTCCCTGTGTTTAACACCGTTTTTTGACTTTAACTATTAGTGAGTTTTGATTTTATATATTTTCTGCAAGTTTACAGAAACAATTCCCAACTGGTCTTTGCTGTCAAACCACTTGGCATTCAAATCTCTGAGTATACAGTGACTGGTGCTTTGCATTTTGGTTCCTTAAATCAAAAGCAGAAAATGACCTTTTTGGTTCAATTAATTAAAAATTTGTTTGTAGCAGTTTTTTATTAAATATAAAACTAATGAGTTTTTAGTTTTTGAGAATTAAAATAATTTATTTTGCTAATTGAAGAGAAACTTTCAGAATGAAACACCTGAACACAAGGCCGAATGTCAGTTTAGTGAACGCTCAGAGACACATAATATCACTGAAGGACTCTTTTAACAGCTTTCATCCTTTTCATCTACCAATGTACTCTAAAGGCAGGTGGATCGATGCTGCTTAAAAGCAGCATATAGAGAGAGCACACTTAGCAGCTCTCAATAGAGAGCATTCAGTCCGCTACAGGTGGTATTGTCTCATTTTCAAGGCTCATCTTCAGCAAAACACTGGCTCTGACATACTAGATGAAGAGAGTTTGGTATCTTATTCATATCTGCAGTAATAAAATGTGTTGATTCGCATTCTGTCGAGTGGAGCTATCATAAACACGTGAAAATGGGCACCTGTGTTTGCATCAGAATTCCTTCATAACTTGCTTTGTTTGTTCAGCGCATCTGTGAATATAAATATTATTTTCCAGTTGAGGGTAAATTGCATCAAAACGGTTGCCCGGCTGAACTTTTAGCCGCATAAAAACGCCATTCTTCATTTTATCTCTCAATCAGTTTGTGCGTATGTGTGTGTGCCTGAATGCCATCAAACTTGTGTGTGTCTTTGTGTTAGCAAAAAAGGGGGCTTCATTTTGACAAGAAGCAGACCCAGCCTGAGCTAAATGCATGACCAGGCCATGTGGAAAGAAAATTCACGTGATGCGAGCCAATATATCCAGACTTCAGCAGGATGGAGGGACTGTAATCAAACCATAAATCAGAAATCACTGGACTGCCATCCACCCAGCAGTCTTTTTCTCTCTCTCTCTCTCTCGCTCTCTCTCTCTCCTCCTCTTGGTTACCAGCTTGAGGATAAATGATAGCCAGGAGAAATCCAGTTAGCTTAAACGTCATTCGCTAAAGAAAAAATTAAATCAATTCTGAAGCAATTTGTTTAATTTAAATTGGGCTTATTACCAAAAAGCATTTCAGAACTCAAAGTATCTCATTTAGGTGTTTCTCTGACTAAACAGAATATGTAGTTTAACAGTGTCTGGATATGAGTTACACAGTCAGCCACCTGGTGTGGTATAATATCAGAAGAACAGTGGTGTCATTGTGAAGGAGCAGTGTGATATCAGGCAGAGTGACCCATTTAGAGTCCTGCTAAAGGGCTGACAAGCCACTGCTATGGCTGGGACATCTGGAAGGCTGCAGACGCTCACTTCACTGAGATCAGGGAAGGAAAAAAGACATCTGACATGGCTATGGACTTTCACACACTCACCTAGAGGTCCTATTTAGAGGAGAAGGTTGTAAAGTGGCACTGATACTGTTGAGGATCTGTGACAGCACACAGTGAAAAATTTGGAAGCCATCCAAGCAATATCTAAAGCTCTTCGGGTCATCTTGAAGAGATTTTAAAGTGCTGAAATAATGATGCAGAGAGATGCGATCTGCTGCGAAGGCAAAGTTCTCTGCGGAGATCAAGTGATTGAGGGGAAAGTTCCATCTCATTATTTAAATGAGAAATACTTTCTCAGTAGCAGAAAAAGAAATTAAATCCTGAGATGTTCTAAAAGAGCCTTGCATATTTTGCTAAATAACCACAGAAACCAACCGCTTGAGGTGGGAGAGGGAAGAAGAAACCGAATTCAAAGTGAAGGAGAAAAATATTATGTACCGTACAAGATGGTTTCAAAAAAACGGCTGAGATTCGCCCAACATAGCTGCAGCACTGCGCATTATATAAACGAATACATGAATGCATAATGAGAGGCCGAAATGAGCAAAGGAAAGCGTATTGAACAAATCCCCCAGGGGAGAGGAAATTATTCAGAGTAGACGAGGACACAATTCATAATAATATTGGCAAACTTTTTTCTCCTCTTCATTTAAAATCCTTGCTTTAAATGGAAAAGCAGAACTACCCGACATGAACTGAGTGTACTTTAGAGGCAAGATGAGGATTTGAAAGGATTTCTTTTTCACTCAATTCAAAGCAGTGCTTTTATATCAGAGGAAGAGGCAAATCTGTTTCTTTGGTGTGTTTAGAATGTTTTACATCTTACATGTAGATAGAAAAAATTACTAATAGATAAACCTATTTCATCCCAGTTTTTAAAAACAGACACACCTTTAATAAGTGATTGTCTGAATGAAACAATTTCTACTTGTAGTACTTTAATTCAGTCTGATAGAATCCCATTTAGTGTGTTGAACAATGATTTTGTATCATGAGGTAATTCAGTTTCATATGGGAAGGCGTTTGGCAGAAAAGATTGAATCATCAGCCCTTGTTTCATTTTCCATGTAATTAAATCAGCTATTGAGGAAAAAAAACACTGTGTAAGCTGGCATGTGATTTAGAAGAAATTAGCATTTTTAATCACAGTACATTATTTTAATAACTCAATAAATCTGTGACAGCTGTAGCATCCAAAAATGTTGTCACAGCTACTTAGTTCTGAATTTGCAGCTAACACGGGCTGATGAGAATCATCCTGAGAGAGGAAGGAGAAAATAAAGGAGTTAAGAGAGAGGAGACAAAGAATGAACCAGATTTTCAACAAACTAAAACATGGTCGGTGGGAGAAATGGTTAAAAAGAGACCAGGAAGGAAGAGACACATCACTGCATGTGGAATAAAATGGGGTTTGGCACTTGTCCCCATTCTTCCAGCTATTAACAGCTAATTCCCAATTAGCTCATCCCTCTTCTCTGTCATGTGTGAGACCTGCTTACTGCTAATGTTGCTTTGTTGCTCCGGTTTGTTTGTGCAGCTCAGCAAAAGGAGCTGCCACATTTATTAAAACAAGTCTGAGTGTTAAAAAAATTAATTTGACTTTTGTAGAAGAAAAAAATACTTTTAGAAGGGTAGCTTTTAAGAATAACATGATGAAAATTTCTGACCCAATAAAGAACGAATGTTTTCATACCTATATATGTATAAAATTCTAAACAAAAGAAGTGATGGCAGATCTGAGTGTGTACCTGACATGTTTAAGTTGTACAATAACTCTTTTTTTTTTTTTTTTAATAACTACATTTTCAAAAGGTTGTCTTCCTGTCTGAGAGAGTGATTCATTTCTTTTTTTTTTAATCACCTGCTTCATAGAAATACAAAAACCACAGTAGGCGTTACTGATCGTTATGACCTACAGAGACTCACAAATGTGTGAGGTTGCTTTGTAAGTAGAACATCTGAGTGTATTTATCATTGTTGCCAAGATACCAACAGGTATCATTCATAAAATGCACCAAAAAAATCCTGCCACGATATTAAGTGAGGTGCAAAAGCTGTGTTTATTTACATCTCAAACTGCACCTAAACACAGTTTGAGTTTAGGTGCTCAAACTGTGCACCTAAACTCACAGTTTTCATTTTTACCATTTTTTTCTGGTAAAAATGAAAATTAAACTTGAAACTGAATCTAGTTGAATGTTAAAGTGCAGAAATTTGTAGAACCTTTACTCAAAAGAACAATCAAACTTATGACCACAAATTTTTTGAACAGTTAGTTCCATTACAGTAAATATTAATCATGCTAACTGTAACTTAACATACCACATGGTAAAAAATACTTTTATTATCTATTATTGACATGTAAAAAAACAGAAATACACCATAACATTATATTAAAATAAAATATTATACTTAAATTCTAAATGAGAAAGTTTAGTTTCTTGCAATGTTTCTTTGCAACCCTGCAGAAGATTGGTCACTGAGTTTCTCGGTGAATCACAAGGAGCAAACATTTCTACAACAAGATACTAAACTACTTAAAAATACTTTAAAAAATGATTTTTAAATTTTTAAAACCCCATTGAATAAAGTTCTACTCTCACCATTTTTTTTTACTCAATTCAAATTGTCTTCAAGACAACTTTGCATTTTTTTTGTTATTTATTTTCCATGGTTACTTTAAACTTTTTGTGTAAGAAGTGATCCCACTGTGGTTGTAAAATTGGTTCATTGTAAAACAAAATTTACTTTAATGACATAGTGAGAATCGGCAGGTGTATGAGCACGACCGAAAGTGAGAACTTGTGTCATGTCAACACGTGCACACTTAGAAAAGAAGACTTTGTTTATTTGCATGTGCAGTTTGTGGTCTGCATCTACTTCATATCACTGTTTTTTCTGACTTTAAGTTTGCAAAATTGCTCAATTGGCCTCCTTCTGTCTGCCAGATGAAGCTTTATCTCTCCATCTTTTCACCTCCTCTTCCTCTCTGGCTTTCACATTTCTTTTATAGTTGCTTGCACAATTACAGTGCTGCACAACATCATCGTATAGGCCAGCAATGAATCTCTATGAAGCAATGTTACAAAACCATGAACAACAATGTTACAAAAATAGCAAATAACGTGTATTTTTATTGAACAAAAGTGGAGCATAAAAGTGTAGCAGTGTGTTGAAGGCTTATTTGTGTATGACTGTGGCCTTTCGCTCTGTCTCAGCAGCTCCATTGAGGAGTCTGAGAGGGCTTGTCACAGTCTTTTGATTCACTTAGCAGGCTTTGTCAAGTGCATGCTGGATTAAGCCTCTAAAAATCCTCAGTGCTGCATGGCAGCATGCATGCACACTACGGAACCCACAAACAGCCATTAGCACGCACAAAACAAAGTCCACTAATTAGGCTATCACCTCAGCACCTCTTTGCCTCATTTCAGTGATCCAATTTCAAGCTCCAATCTTTTAAAGACTCATAATATTGGCATTACGCAACTGGATTCTGGACCAAACACGTTTTTTTTTTTTCCTAGTGATTGTGTGACTAACACCAAAATAGCACCAAAAGAAGTCCTGAGGATTTTGCAAGACACATTGAAGAAAATGCTATTAAAAAGCCAAAGTACACTTATTTAGGAAGCTTTGTTGGATAGCTTGATTCATTTGTTGGTCAGCCAACAGCGGTTTGGAGGCAGCTGGATAGTTAGACTGGAAAAAAAATACAACTTACATTTAACAGTGTCTATGCCAATTTCTTTAACTCACTTAAAATAACATTTCAGGGTATTTTCACACAACTGTGACCGAACATAGTATATCATTATTTTTGTTCACCTAAAAATACTTTAAAGGGAATCCAGAAGGCAAAAATTTACTTAAAGGTAAAAAGTATCATTTCCAAAAATAAAAAAATGAGAACATTCATCATGTTTTTGTGGTTGATGTAGTTCTGTAGTACTTTGAGTTAAAAGTAGAAAACCACTTTATGTTTTATGTTTGCCTGAAAATACCACTGATCTTAACATAGTTTAAAAAAGGAAGTGGTGGTTCACAACTAATCAGTTATCAACAGTAAAATGTAAAATTGATTGTTTGGGTCTGATGTGAACACTGTGATTTCAGTGGCAATGTTTGCTTTACAATAAAAATTACAATGCATGGTAACATCTGTTAAATGTTCCAGACGAACTGGTTACAGGGGAACTTTTAAAGATCCTCCCACTCTCTATAGTAAGAAACATTCCTGTTCAGTTTAATACTCAGAAGGGGAGTAACAACTGGGATTTACATGTGACTATATATAAACATTATTACAAAGTCTGCCCCAGCACTATGGTCTTGTGGTTTGTGATATGGCAAAGCCAGTGAAAAGGAGGAGAAGCCAATCTACAGTTTATAACTCAACCACACATCAATAATAGAAAAAAAAACAGATTACAGTAAATCCATGGTTCAAAAGCTGCATACCTTTGAAATGTCAAAGGGGAAACCACAACGGATAACTCATCTCAAAACTCATTTCAACTGCACAATGCGAGCTGTATTACAAATATTCAACAGCCTACTGTACCCTCCAGGTATTTTTCAGCAAAACACTCTATACATTTTCATTTGAGAAGAGAAGAAAGAAATGTATTTTTTTTTCACTGGCAAGCAGCCAAACCAAGTTAATTACATTCCAAATCTCTACTCAGCAAGCCGGCTCGTGTTGTATTTCTCAAACTTCAACAGCCTCCTTGACTTTCTCTGAGTAATTGGAATCTTCCACTCTTCTACCCTTGTCATTACGTAGAGCAGCAATAAGTACAACAAACCCAACCAAAAGTAACAAGGAAATCTGGCGCCCAGAATAAGTCGTTTTAGCCGGTTTGTAACCACATCAACACATCATTATGCACTTTCCTTGTAGTCAATTAAACATGTATCGGGTAATGTGTTTCGGCGATGATTTAATGTCTCTTTTTCTTTACGCAAAGTTGCTAACTATGCATGACTAATGTCAGAAAAATGATTTGAATATGATGAAAGGTTCCAACTTTCTATTTTTGGATTTTGCCCTGTGATCAAGTTAAATATAACACTTTTTTTTTGCATGACTACTCATTCACTAAATCAAACTACAGTATAATAGTTACTGATTGATGCAGCAGCTGAAAAAATACACACCATTTTGTAAATAAAACTTACATCATAAAAAGCAAACAAAAAAAACATTACATTGAACATTGAACATGCAAACACATTTGTAAAGATTTTTCTATTTATTAAATGCTCACCCGAGTTCCTGTTTTTCTCAAAGGTACATTTTCAATTCTTATTCTAAACCAACGCAAAACATCAAAACATGCTTTATAAAGCTTGTTAGCAGTTTGTTTAAAGTCTTTCCAGATTTTTTTTTTTTTTACAGCAAAGACAAACTATAATCTCAAAGGGCTCCTCCCATTTGCCCAGAGAGTAATTATGGGATGACAGCAAAATAAATCATCCATCCAAACTGGCAATATGTGAGGATTTCTTTGTATGCTACAGCCCAGAATGAGGTCCCAAAGTGACCAAAATTTCTTGAATGGTATCAGCCTGTCAATGTCATGTTTGCCACAGGAACTTCTTATAACTGTTGAAATACTGTGATCTGCAAATTAGGCCATCTAAGTCTAGATTGGGCAATGATTTGATTTAATAAGATATTAAAGTAAACATTCAAATTATGAGAAATTATGTCACTGTTTATGTACTCTTGTCTCACATCTCTCTCCTTTATTCTGCTTCACTGTCACTAAATCTGAGAGCCCGGCCACATGCCAATGCTTTTGTGTGAAAGATTAAGTGAAACCAGGAGCGCCAGCAATGCTATGTTTACAGAGTGAACACACTCAAATGCAGCTGCACCCACACACCAATATACTGAAGCCCAATCGGCAGCTACTGCAGAAAAATGAATACAATGTCAAGACAATTTTTAAAAAAGGAAAACCAAAATTGAAGCAGATAGCGTAGAAGAAGTTGAATGCAATATAATCTCCGCTAAAGTTTGGCACACTTTGTCATTAAAACCAAAAACACAATTGAGAACAAACTGACAATAAACACGCATAAAAAGAAATTCCTGGAAAGTTAGATGTGGCTAAAATAAAATTATTATGAACAAAGCCCCTAAAGTGCCAGAGGTGGTTTACAAGGCTAAGACGGAGAGGGCCCTGAGGGGACTGTGGGTTTGTAGTGATAGGGAGGGGAGTCTCTCACACACAGACTTACTTGGCTCACAGACACAAACGGCACATGGCAGAGGACCAATTCTTGGTGGCCTCACCATCTAACTTACTTCCTGTTCAACCCTGAAGTTACTCAGTCATGATCTATTGGTATAAAAAACATCTGTTGAAAGAGCCAAGCTACCACAAAAATAGCAAAATAGCACTCAACTTTTAAGTGAACTTAGCCCTTTATCTCTATCTTTACTAAATAATCTAATATAATTGCAATTCCAACAAATAAGTTAAACTATTGACCACAGTGATCTGTGGTTTGAGCAATAGCTGCATTCAATAAACTCTGTGTGGTCTTTGCTCACGTTAATTTTACAATGTGCAGGTACGGGCATGTTTGCAACAAAATATGTGTGTGGATGTGTTTGTGTGTCTACCTGTGAAGGAGCGTATGCACTCATAGGACCCATGGTCTTTGAGTGTGGACCTAAAGCAGCCGTCTCCAGCTCTGTTTGCACAGGACATGCCTCAGGAAGCTAAGACAACTGCTCATGTTTGCCCAGGCTCGCAAACCTTTCTTAATACACCCAACAGCTGCATTCTTCAACAGGGCAGACATCATGTTTATCAGTGTTTTTATACATGTATCCTACGGAATTGGTGGGATTATGGCATCTTCAATGAGATTTTTGCCTGGGGGAAACCCATTAGGAGGAGTAGAAAGATTTATTATGGATGCATTATAAAAAGAATTCCCCACTCTCACATATTCTAAAACATTTCTCCACTGATTGGTTTTCTTTTTTTGTATACTGAAGCAATGAGGGTACAAATGGCTAAAATATATAGTGCATTAAATGATATATTCTTTAAAATCTGCAATTTGTTCTTTTGCCCACATCTTACAGCTGTTTGCGAAATTGTTTGACTTTATCTTGTAAGCTTATGATTTTAAACTTTTCATTTTAATCCAAATTTCCTCTGAATACAAAATGTTTGAATTAAATACGAGTAGAGAGGTAAATGTGAGACTAGAAGAGAGCTCCATCTGTGCTTATTTGAAATGTTGATATGGCTCTCTCATGCAACAGTTACGCTAATTTATGTAGCAAAGCCTGTTTTACACAAATCTGCCAGGGCCAATAACTGCACTTATAATCTCCAGCATCTAGAACAATCACTTTGGAGTCTTTTCGTTTATGAATGACTTGAAGCAATTAGTCTAATGAAAATCAGCTTTCTTGCTGGGAGATTTTTTAACTTTCAGTGCAATGAATTCTGTTTTATATCGGTTCTGTCGCCACATTGACATATGTCAGGAACAACAAAATTTTAATATAGGATGATTAGGAAGATGTAGTTCAGTGGAGGGATTATAAATGTTTGGTAAACTCTGAAAAAGAAGGGGGGAAAAAAGGCTGAGCTGCGCACTTCCTGACCTATAGACGAAACCACATATGTGTGAATACAGCTAAATGTCAGCAACAGCAATTGGTTTAGTTGTTGCTTTATGGTAACAGAAGGTCACAGCAGTTTGAGTGTAATATCGACTTAAACCTCTTGTTTTTTAAAAAGCAATTAATGCAACAACTTTCCATGATTGTATCTCACCATTAAACTTGTTCACTGTAATTATAATTTCTAAATACCGTACAGGAAGTCATTATATAGTTTGTTTTTATTACTAAAAATCTAATCAAATTCTGTGGATAACAAAGATTTATCTTACTTAGAACAAGAAAGATTCAATACAACAAGCAGTCAGTCAAAAGAGTTATATTTTCTTATTTTGCAGCGCTGATGGAGAACAGATGAATGCACTAAAATGCTACTGGAGCAGAGTGAAACATACAGGCTGTATTCTCTTTTCATCAGCAGACAGTGCTCTGAGAGGGGTACAGAAATGGTTAAATAAATCAGATAAAACAGCCCTCTCTCTCTCTTTCTCTGCACACACTTACGTACACACACATTCTTTAGTGAAATCCATCAATCAGCATTTTATGCAGTTTGGGTTTGAACCACACCAAATGCACTAAAACAATAAACGTCTGTCTTTCAAGTTGCTATTTGGACTGGAACACATCTGGTGGCAAGGCTCATTTTGGTTTCCACATCGCTGAATGACATTACAGACTCAATGGCAGCCTGAAAAATAAAGCGCCCCTAAAAATGTCTTTACATGTTCCCTATTTTTTCTCCCACTTTTTTTTCCTTCTTTATCTTACGGCATGCATCAAACCTACTTCTCCACCCTGCACCATCCAGCTAACCTAAATGTAAGTCCATCAGCTCATCCTGCCCGCCGCCACTTCCCCCACCAACCAATCAAGAAGTGAATGTAAAACAGTGAAAGGAAAGTGGGCTTCATCGAGGAGGGGGAAGAAAGAGAGAGGATGTGCAGACAAGTAGAAGCAGGAAAAACAGACAGCCAAGGTGACTGCTACTGAGTAACCAGTGGCCTCCTGAGGTGAAGACAGTTTAAAAAGCCTCAGCAAGACTGGACACCACTTCACACGTCTCACAAGTGTGCGTAACACACACTCAGCCTCCAGCTGAGCAGTCAAGAGTCAGACCTAACTGTGGTATCTGAGTATGATGATAATTAGGGTTAATGTGATTTAATGAGGGGCATGAGCTGAGACTGGAGCTTTGAATTGCCATCAATGTCAAATTTGGAATCAGTCTGACACCTTGTGAAGTGGTGATGTTTCACAGAGGCCATTTGTGTCAATACGCATACTATCCATCTTTAAAAAGCAGTTGACATTTTTCCTTAATAAACCTGCCAGATTATGATACCGAGATGCTCTGGATTGCGACAGTACATTTTATTTTTAAACTAAATCCATTGCACACTAAATGTCTTGATAGTTAACACAATCAATCATTGACATAAATAGCCAGATTCTATGGCCTTTGCTGATTAACTAGCGAACAGACAGAATAGGATAAACTATGGAATCTATTTTTAGTCCTTCATGACTTATGACCCTCTTAACACCTCTAGTGGCTCTGAGTCATGTCTGGTCTAGATTATAAAGTGCACAGTAAAGTGATGAGACTGCAGCAGATTCTAGCTTGCCACTTCTCTTTTAAGTTCAAGTTTAACCTGAAGTCCATAGAAGTAAATCTTTTTTAAGAAAAGCAAAATTTTAGTGAAAAAGGAAAACTGCCCCAAAACATTATGACATGAAATCCTCCTCAGGTAGAGCAATGAAAAATAATTATCATTGCTGTAGCTGTGGAATTACTTTTTTAAAACCTGTGCTTTCGCAAAACACCAATATAGCCAACACCAATATCTGCACATTACACGTTTCAAGTGTTCAAAGCTAGACCATATCAATTTATGTGGCAGAAAAATGGGGTTCACAAAGTAACTCTGTTTGTATCACAGTTACATTTGAAAATAATAATAATAAAATCCTTATAAATAGTCCACTTTGCTTCTGCCATAATAGCATGTGCACCCAACACAATCTAAGCTCTAGTGCTCCAAAGAATAGAACTGTAGCTACTTAACATTAACTCAAAGACACAATCAGCCCCGGGCATTCCAGCTTCCCTGCATAACCTTTTGACATTGCTGCCGGGAAGGTAAATGAGAAAAAAAGTTTGACACAGAGAGGGGGAGAAGTATGGAGGCAGAGACTTTACTATAAAAAGTGGGTAGACCAAAATAACGAGAAAAAAAAAAATGGCAAGATTAACAACAAAATTCACAAAAAGCCTAATTTGATGTTTTGTTCTGACGTTACTGTATGGAACTACATAAGAAAAATTTATCAACTGGTGTGAAATTTTCTAGTTCCAGCAACCTAACCCTGCATGGGTTAACATTTTCCCAGGAAGAATGGTTGGGATATTGCAACCTGGACTGACCAGTCAGCAGAATGTTATGAATGGGCACAATGAAAACCCCAAGTCCATGCTGTCAGCCCAAGAATGCTTGCCTCTGTGTAATTAACTTCTCTCTGTGTACAGAATGAGGTACCACTGAAATAACTTTTTTCTGTTTCTATTATGGTCATATTTTAGAGAGGGGGTAAAAAAAAATCACAATTTGAGAATTTAACAGGGTTTTTTTTTCCTCTTCTATGTCCACACTTTGAAGTATCCCGTGACTAATACTGTGATTTGGATAGTATTTGAAAAGGAACGAACCACTTGTGAAGGGGTGGTATGTGTTCTGCAAAAAACGACCTCAATGCTCTTTGAGTGGACATATGTCAGCTGCTTGTTACTCACACTCATTCCAAAGCACAATAGAACTCGAAAGAGGGAAATAGGTGAAAAATCTGGATCAGGGTTTAGACGAGAGTTATCTTGTTAAAACACACTTCGTGCATTGCGCTTAAAGGCCTGACAGCATGTATGCATTGCACCCAAAAAACACAGCCTTTCATAAAATGTTTAAGTGTATATAAATAGCATGCAGTAAGTTGGAACAGACTGCCACTATGTAAAGAATAACATCTGCAAACCATTGGATTATAAACCTACAAAATAACTACGGTATAATTACACGAGAGGCTCTCTTGGGTACCGTGCAGTTAGAGAGGAGAGGGATAAGGAGAAAGTGGAGCATCTACAGTAATCTGTCCAACTTCATTTCACCGGAGTGATTCTGCCCGAGGGTATGCACAAGTCATAATGCATTTGACAAATAGTCTCCTACTAAAACAGGCATTTGCGAAGAAGTGGCCTTCAGCGCTGGTATACACAGCTGAGTGTACACTGCGCAAACAAGCCTCCCACTCAGCGAGGAAAGATACAGAGAGGCTTCAAAAAGATTAGGAGAAATCTTGGGTGAAAAGTAAAGATGACTCATGGTGATTGTGCAAGCGCAGGACAAAGCAAGTTGGATGGAGTTGAGAAGCAATGCAAAGCCGTGGGGTTCTAAGCAGAACAAAAATCGATGGATCTCTTGTGGGTTTGCCTTCATCCTATTCTAAAGTACTGAGGAACATGTTCTAATCAAACACTTAGGATCTAGAGCAACACAACCTGAAATTCCAGTTCCACTTCAACCAACTCCAGATATAGATGCACGGTTATATTCAAGTTACAGAGTTCGGAGGACTGAAGAATTGCTACCACCCTTTCTTTCATAAAAATAGATAAAGATACAAGCAATTAAGATGATATTTGATGTTGAAAAACAAGTAAGTTGTACACCCTCACTACCAGAGGATGATGAACATGGACAAGTAAAAAAAACCAAACTGAAAATGACATCATTTTGATGCTATATTTAATGTTTTACATAATTAAGTTATTTAAACAATTTTAAGTTGAAGTTGGTGCTTGTTGTACCGGCTATGTAGGAAACAATTCTTCTAGCAAAGGTTAAAGTTCAGAGTGGGGAATTATTTAGAAAAAAGGCCAGTACAAAGACGTTAGTGTTGAAACGTACTCAGTAAAAAATGTGTTTAACATATTTCATCTGAATGAGGATTAGTTAATTGCCAGGAAGAATTTTTGCAGTAACCAAAAAGTGTTTAACCTCCATGATGAAAACTGTGTTTATACGAGAGTTAATGGTCACCAAATAAACAAGAGTTTGATTGAATTTTGTTGATATTTAATTCCAATTCTAATCAGACTCTTGCTTAAATTTATGCATTGGAACGTTTGTGGTGTTTAATTATCCTGTCAGAGTGATCCATATTTCCGCCACGCATCAATCAAGCACAAGTCTGAGAGCAGTCAATCAGCTTGAACCAGTTTCAGCTTGCACATTCTTTACATTCTTTTTTGGTATTAACCCCTTCAGCAACAGGTATAAATATCTGTCTATCTATATATTTCACTTTGTCATTATGAAAAAATGTTGTATTGTTAGTCTAATTTTGAATGTGTCTCTTTATCTCATTGTCATATTCCTCTAGAGTGATAATCACACCACTAATCTTAAAACAAGCTGTAAATAATGCTGGATCAACACCTACGAGATCTCATTTGTTTTCTTACATGCTAACTTTTGTTACTATCTGTCAGACAAAAAAAAAGAGACGCTCTATCTTTTTTTGTAATTTTTTAATTTTTATTTCTTCTTCATGAGATACACGATGGTTTTTACTTAAAGCAGGGTTTTCTTTCTAATGAACAAGAGTAACCTAACTAATTTAAAGTTCTTCTATTGTTATTTGACATGTTGATGCAGTGATAAAAAGAAATAGCAGATACCAGACTATTTTACATCTTAGTCACATGTCTTACTTTAGTAATGACCATTTTTATTTTATTCTACCGTTGAATACCAAACGTGCAATCTACAGGCTTTTTGGATTAGGATAATTTACTCAGAACGTAGAAGGAAACATATTTAAACATAGTTAAACCTACATGATGCATGCAGTTGCGGGACAGACTTAGATGCACTCCCTGATTTTCTAGTATATTCAGAATGAATAAATTAATTGTGGTATTATGATAATGAGAAAGATTCCAAGTTTCAGTTTCAAAACCAAAGTTAATTTTTACAAGTAATTTTGACCACTTTCCATCACGAATATGTGGGTTGTGTGGATGCTAGTGAAAGAGTGTTGTACATTGTATATTTACAGGGTGGCTAAACAAGGGAGATTAACAGTACAAATGTTTTACAGTGTTATAATGTTTCCTTTAGTCATCAGCAAATATTAACCATCTATTGGCTCAGCTCCAGCTACTTAGGCCAGCAGACTCATTTGAATAGATTCAGAAATGCTACTCCCTTGCTCTGCCCATTGTAGTTACTGATACATATTTAAACAAGTGTCAATTAATCACAAGACAACGGCTTATGATGTCAGGCAACGTTTAAGTGTTCTTTTTTTCTGTGAAGGTGAATCTTCTGATCTCTGTATAGATGTGCTTAACAATAAGCATAAAAAACACACACAAATAAAAAAAATTGCTTTATTTTAATCTGTATATGAGCTGTAACATATAAATATGTCGGTAATAAATAACTTTAGTTTCATCCACTAAACTGCATATTCCGAACGAACCGGAGCCTATCCTGCCAGATTCCAGGTGAGAGGCAGGGGACACCCCGAACAGGTCGCCAATCCGTTGTGTGGCCATACACTCACACAACCACACAACCACACACATTCCTAGAGACAAGTAATAAATAACTTAAGGCATAAAAATCTCAATGTATTCCTAATTAGCAAACAATGGCAAACATGCATTTGTTGCGTAAAAGCGCAACCCTTTTGTTTCTTGACAGATATGCCAATATGAGCACAAAGGTTATCAATAATGATAATAATTATGATGATTAAGGATTTAAAGCCAGCATGACTAAGTTTGGGTTGATGGTGGATAATTAATACCTCAAAGTGATTAAACGCATTATGATGTTGGATTTTACGCACCTAATCCAAGATAATCACAGTATGACATCCCATTTAATTATTTTATCCTCGTTTTGTAAACTCCCATAAATGATGTATTATTTACTTTGCATTAGATTTTTCATCCTTGATGCATAACCTAACATCAGACATAAAAACCTTCTGGAAATTGTTTTTTGGAAACTTCTGCACGTTAGATTGACGCGCGGTATGCAGTAAAGACAGAAATGTTTCAGACGCACAAAACTGTTTTAGATGCAAAGTAGAAATCAGTTTAACCTCACTTATGCGCGCTTTTAATGTTTGGAAAGCAGCTCGTGCATAACGCAGCGCTTCTAAGTGCGCACAAGACTATTACAGTCTGTTTGGATTCAGTCAAACAGTTAGAAAGATTAGAGTAAAGCATCTCCACGTGGACAAGATAAGAGCAGGTGTCACTAACAATAAACTCAAACATCCTTAATAAACATGAATAAACTAGTTCTGCCTTGGGATCAGTACTTTCTGTAAGGATTGTAAATGATCAACACCATAATGCATCCCATAATACAATCACAAAGTTTGATTTCTCTATTGGACTTAGTTATTAGATGATAAAGTATGTGTTTACCTTGTTGGAGTGGTAATAGTCCAAACTGGAGTCTGTAGGTAAAGTACATGAGCCCACGCTGGAAGGGGGAGCTGGATAAAATCTGACGTCCATCTCTGAGTCCGTAACACTGACGGCATGAAAGCTCAGCTCAAAAAAAGAGACGAAAACCCACTGTGTGACTTCTTTCCTGTCTGTTTCTTCTCTACCACAAGAGGAAAAGAGACCAAACCTGCCTAGATGTTCTCTTATTCTATCTACTCTACACAGAGTTAGTGATGCTCCGCAAGAACTAACATCCCTGTAAAGTTCAGCAGGAGAGGAGAGATGGAAACCTACCGCCAGGGATTTCACAAACTAAGATGATGCAGATTCTGGAAAGTTGTTTAAAATCGAGTAGAACCGGAAAGGCTGCAGGTTAGGATACTGAAACGATCTTGTCGACGCTTGCTCCCAAAGCGCCCGATCTCCATGCCTAGTTTCCAGGCGCACTATAGCTTTGTCATGTACAAGCGCTCTCACATGTTACGCGATCTCTTGGACTGCTCGGCTACGACCTCTACTGGTGAAAGAGTGTACTGCAAGCGGGATGAGTATATTTAAAGTTGGGAAGATGAAGAAACTTCAGAGCCGTCAGAATGGAGCTGTGCTATCAGACAGTTTAAGTTGAATCAATTTGATGATATAAACAAATTTGGAATAGCAAGCTAAGTTTAACTTTACAGTCTTTAAAGTCTGGGACAAACTTCCTGAGGCTGTGAATCTAGACTGAAAACAGTCTAGATTCACAAACTGATAAAAAACAGTTTTTTTCATTCAATTCTTTTAACATAGCCCAATATCACAAAACAATTAACTCAACAGGCTTCATAAAGTAGATTGAAAAAAAGTACAAAAACAGATAAGAAAACAAAAGTGAGCTAAACAATTTCAGTACATTCCTGCCTGTAGACTTTTTCATGGTGAGGAAATACTCCAAAAATTCAACAGTGGCAAAAAAAAACAAAAACAGAAGAAACCTCATGGGGACCCACACAAGAGAGAGATCCCTCCCCAAGATGAGCAGTCAATGTGTCAAGGACTTCATTAAATAATAGGTTATTCTACTCAACATCTATAAATCTGAAGATATCAGATATAGTGTATACAAATTGTTCATTTGACTGATGATTAATCACTCTTTTTTATCTCATAACATTTTTGTTCTGTTTTGGGATTTTAATGCATTTTTTCTGTCTTGTAAAGCACTGGGTTAGGGTTAACAAAACTGGCTACAAATAAACTTCCCTTGCCCAGCCTAATAAGAAAATGTCTACATATACTATCTAAGCTGCTGGGGGGGAAAAGGGCCATAAGATGTTTCAGATTACCAGCCAACTCCAGATGAATATGTAGCACATACGTGGCACACTTTAATTTTCCATGAAACTTGTAACTGGAGCAACTCTACCATTGTAACTTGGTTTGGAAAGCTCTACCACCTTTGATACCACTCAGATCTACTGTAGGTCACTTTACCAAATAATCTTTGAATTTTAATAATAGAGCAATAATGTCCTTAAATGTCAAAATGACTTTCTACAGTGTATGCAAGTGGAAATATGCAACATTCAAATTACATGCTGTATAGATTTCTTTTTTTACTCTTATATAATGAAAATAAGCCACAATAAGGAGTTGGTTGTTGGGCATTTCATGTCTCTGCAGTAAATGTTTTATTTCATGTAGTTTGAGTGTTGGAAAGCTAAAAATAAAGGTTGACATGCAGAAACCCTACGAGCTTCAGTGATGACTAACATATTTTGTATTTGCAGAACATTTTATTCAGTTTCTCTATTATATTACAACATGGGCTGTCAGGGTTGTTTCAGTTTGTACTATTATGACAAAAAGTGAATATTGAAAACGACAAAAAGCTGTTGAAGAACATTACTACAGATATAAACAAAAAATGTATTGATCTGTCTTTTTTAGTTTTAATAAAATGAAAAGCTGGTAAAATATTTTTGTTTTTCTAATGCAGAGGACATATTGTAATTAAGGTTTTTTTTTTCTAATTTAGACTTGCAGTGAGAGAACAGAGCATAGCTTGGCTTTTCCTGCTTTAGTTGTCCACATCAAAACACAGTACATTAGCATAATAGTAAATTGTTTCCCTCAGTCGAAGAGAGAGCTGTTACCTTACAGAAAGGGCTTAAAGAGACATGAGCAAAGATGAAGAATTCAAACAAAAGCTGATGTCTAAGTCCAGTTTAGTGTAAATGTTCAAATATTTCGATTGTATAAATTGTACATAGTTTGATATCACAACAAAAATGTTCTCAGGAGTTAAAAACAACTCACAAAGATCAATCTAAAGATGAACAGAACTAATCTAAACATACCTAGGACTACCTCATCTTTAGGCACTCTTTCTCAGTGAGAAAAAGACCTCCTAAAATAAAACCTGGTTGCAGGAAAAAAAAAATCATCAAGAAAAATTAAGCCTTTTGGTTTTTCATTATTGTTTTGTTCAACAACATTGACCTTGGACTTCTTCTACTTGTACATGCAAATTATTAAACAATGAATCCGTTAATAAAATTAACAGGAGTACAAGAATTGCACATTTAAAGCAATTTTCTGTGTACATTGTAATGATTCCAGGTATTTTTGTTTGTTTGTATTCAGATGTTTTGTTGTGCAATAATGATATAATATGAAGCGTGACATTAATGCTTCGCTGTTTGATAAACGGTTTCTCTCATAAAACGTTATTGCCTACAGCCATTTTGCAAATGTTCTCTCTCTTTCCTTTTGATGCACGTCTGCAAAACAGTAGGCAGTGAAAGGCACACTGAGAGTAGACAAGATAGCTTCGATAATACACATCCCAACTGTGCTACGCTTTTGACCCTTGAACACACAATCAGATTTACACACCTAGAAGAGCGCGAGGCACACTCACACAGCGGGCGACACAACAGGATGTACACACAGAACAATGTCCTAACAGGGCTGCACATAGGTGCACAGAGGAAAAATAACCCCGCTCACAGACATAAGTGCAGCACACTGTTTGGAGGAATGTGGTTATTTACACAGCTATATCTGTCATATTTTTTTAGAAGTTGTATTATGTCTTGTTTAGGCTTTGCTGGCAGAGCATATTTTCATTTTCTTCCTGTGTGTGTGTTCACCAAACTGCTATTGTCATCCCAGTGGGTGACTCTTTGACTCCCTCAGGGCTGTGCCTCTGTCCATGTAGCTATTCTACTGCATGGTGGCTCTGGCCTAAGGGTGTGAGCCTGTTTTAATACTCGGCACAGATGGGTTGCACCATGGGCTTGCTGTTGCAGCTCGTCACCAGCTGCCAGCTCAGGCTGTCCTGACTCCAAGCTCAGAAGGTTAACAGTCACAAGGATACTTATTTTATTCCTGGTTTTGCATCTCTGTGTTTGCTGTCTGTGTGATTCTCTTCTGCCTGTCTGTCACTTTCTCCCACACCGTCACTTGTTCACTCAGACTCCCTCTGTCACTCCAACAGCTGAGGATACGGTACACAGGCCAATCTGGCACAAGTGGACTACATGGTTTCACTGGAAAGGAATGTGTGTAGTCCTGCGTGGTTTGAGTACTAGCCAAACAGATAGGGGTACATGCCATTAGGAAAGAAAAACAAGTAATTGAAAAATTGTAATGAAAGTTTATGTTGAGGTGTTGAAGGATTTGGATAACCAGACAAAGAAGAAGTCATCTTTTATGGTAGAGCAAACTTCTCTGTGTTGAATGTAAACAATATAATTCAGCATTTTACAAATGTGTTTATTCATTTAGAGCAACAGTTGAGGTACACTCATGATCATCATCAGAAAATGAGAGAAAGATCTAAAATCGTATTTTCCACTAACAGTTATAAAAGTACTGCCTTGATGATGCCTGCCGTAGCTGGTCTTTTAAGGTCCTCTGAACATAAGTGATTTTACTCCTAAAAAATTTATATTCAACTTCTATAAGCAAAGGAATAATTGATAAAAGGGAATCACTCATGAACATGAAAGAGTTTTTTTTTTTAAGTAGTTAAAGACATATCTTAGATTTTCAGTTATGTTTTTACTCAACTAATCAGCTTTGGGAAAAAAAATGAATTCCTCCCCAAAAATATAAACAGAATACTCACCTCTAAGTAAAAAATAATCACAAGTAATTTCCTCCCATCAAGCTTTGTGGGTATGTGTGTTTATGTATGTGTGAACCAATGCACAATCCATATGGATACATCTGGAAATAGATGCATGCCATATCTTTAAAATGTGAATTACTGCATGTTCCCTGGATAAAATTTTATGTATCTAACAGTCCTACAACCTAAATGACTATTTCCCACAGCCTGTTTTTTGTTCACGTGTCACAGCTTCATAATAAAAGAAACAAAACTATCATTTTGAAACAGAGGATGAAATCTTTCATGTTAAAGCACAACTTATTATCACCAGATCCACCCACCACTTTCTCATTGTGACACATCTCTTTTTCTTGTCACGCTTTTTGCTGCTCTAATGAGTTTTGAATAAACCAAAGAATCAAATTGTTTGATTTAACAAGCGATGGGGAAAGTTGTCTGGAATTTTATTAATTGAAAAACAAAAGACATTTAGCAGGTGTTTGCTGAATCATTTGTGTCAAACTTTAATTTTCACTACTAATAAACTTTTGCAGAGCCAGTCAGAACAAGAAGAAATGTATTCACAGTTGTTTCATGTCTATTATTAAATAAAGAGAGTTTTCACTTCTCATTCAACCAGCTTGTTTTGGAGCAGCAGTTTCAACTAAACTATTTGTATGACTAAAAATCATTTTGTAGACTAGCTATCCGACTTGACTTGTCTTAATGCATGTTCTGTAATGGGTTGGGATCATTTTAGTTTTACAAAGAACTTTTGCTGTTTTTTTGCTACAGTATTTGTCACACACACAGAGAAAGCTAAAACAATTATTGAACCTACTGTGAATAATTTTAAATCCTTAGAATATAAAGAGCTTCAACTTTCTGATTGCCTTTAACATTTTTATTTGCTACTGATTGAGTCTTATTTTTTTTACATAAAGCTCTCAACTATCCTCATGGCAACATCTCTACATATATAATTTTGTTTTGTCTTTTGAACTGCTTATACCTGATTAAGTTACGGGGTTATCGGAACTTATCCCAGTTGATTTCAGGCAAGAGGCAGGGTACACCCCAAACAGGTCCCCAGTCTGCTGTGGGGCGATAGACACACTCATTCCAAGGGGCAATTTTATAGCAGCCAATCAATTGACGTGCATGTTTTTGGAAGGTGGGAGGAAATTGGAGTACCCAGAGGAGACTCATGCATGCAAGGGGAGAACATGCAAACTCCACAGAGAATGAACAGTTATTCAAGCATCACTTTCACTACAGGACTCAAACCATGACCTTCTCCCTGTAAGGCCACTGTGCTAACCACTGCACCACCATGCAGACCTTCCAAATGTAATATATTGAAAAATAATTTATATGCTTTTTGATGGTTATTTGCCATGTAAATTCCATATATAAAATGATTTCATTGCTTCATAAATACTACTACCTCAGATTTTCTAGAATATCAACACTCGCACTGCTATCATGTTAGTGCTAAGTGCCCCTGTACATGCCAACGGTTTATTCATCTTATGGCTGACCCTTTTAGCACCCCAAAGACGACTCGGATGACCATAATGTTGTGAATGATAAATGTAATGCACTTGCTTCATCCTTTGAAATTCAGCTTAAATCTTCGAGTTTTTCTTAAATGGCCATCTCTTTTTTTTCATGTAAGAGAGGCCACATTAGGCGACTCCCTCATCTGTAACAAACAAGCATGTATTTAAAATGAGCTCCACAAGGGTTATTTTATGTCACCATGGTAAAAGCCTTAGTATTACAACAGAGAAGTAAAGTTTTGAAGGTGGAGTTCAATTAAAATCTTCTTATTGGTTGATTATTTCAACAAATTTGACTCTTTTTATTTTTTTGCTTTTGTTTAACAGTCCGAAGTTTTCAGCAAGAGAAAATTATGACCAGAAAAGCATTTTAGGTCAACTGGTCTTTATGACCAGAACAAAGTTAATATGCAGTTTTATTGATGGTTATTTCTACTTTCAAACCAAATGAGTGTTTTTATCCTTGATTTCATCAGACCTCATTTCAAACTGTTGCAGAGATGGTGACAACATTGCCCGCTTGTCCTGAGTGGAGTAAAAGCAAAATGATGGCAAACAGGAAACAGTTCATTTATAGTTCTATTTAGTACGAAGATGACTCATTAATGACATAAAGTAACACAAAAAAATGTTTTTGTGGTAAAACACAGGAGCAACCATTTTCTCAGAAAACATAACCAAATATATACAAGATTATTGTGGTTGTAATACTAAAAAAAGCACACTTGTTATTTGAAATGTGTTATTTGTGTTCCAACAGTCACTTTATTAGGGAACAGTTTGTGAGTATGCTTTGTACGTGACATTAAAAATGACTTTACTTTTGACTTTACTTCCAGAAAATAAAATACTCTTGTTGGCCAATTTGGGCAACATTAGGTTATTATCGAGTTCTTAATTTACCACCTTCACATATCCACCAAACATCAGCTTTCTAGTATATTAAAAGCCGCTACAGATTCATTTGTTTTGATTCTTTTCTCTTGATTGTCTCAGGAAATTTTTGTTTAGTTTTAACAGAGACTTGATCAGAGCCAGAGCAAAACTAATTTATTTTACATGTGCTCAAAGACAACAAATGAAAAGTAAAACAATAAAAATGATGGCGAGGGAAGGGTTGTCGGGATATAAAATTAGGTAATAAGGCATTATCATGGCTCCAGACATAATTGTCCCTGTCTGGGTATGATTTAATACTGGCTGCTTCTTGCAATGAATAAGTTTCAATTATATCCAAATGGGGAAAAATTTAAATTTATGTATTTTAACCTAAAAACGCACAAATACAAAACATAATGAAACATGGCATTCTTTTTAACATAAAAAAGACAGAAAAATGTTTTATCAAAGAAAATCCACATCAAATGAATGATACTGTCCACGTATCTGCTAAATAATGTTTTGCAGAATTTGCGCTTTTATTAGGCAACAGTTGAGTTTTCTATCAAAGCTCATGTGAATAAATTGTGCGAAGCCATGGCAAGCACATCACAAAGGGCTGTTCACTGCTGAACCTTTGCTAACCTTTTCTGGCCCATGACATTCAATAATGAGACTATTTTGTCTCTTGTTCTTTTGGACAATCATGCATTGAAACAACTGCCATTCATACACGATGCTCCACCCTCTGCCTGACCCTTTTCTCCTACAAGCTGATGTATTTTACAGACAATCCAATCACACAAAATTTGCTGTTCATTTATAGATTCATTATGTTTAATTGGATTTTACATCATAACATGTGGCATTTGTTCTCTGGTTTGATATGTTCTGCACTGATGTTTTTTTTGGGTTTTTTTCAGAACAAATTAATGAAAAAAAAATCTATTTCTTTTATCATTTTGTATCTTTGTCTTTCAGCTTGTAGTTACTGACAAGACTATTTTTGCTAATGTTTTCAGTTTCATCATTCTCTCATCCTCCCATTCCATTCCTGAATAAACCCTCCTCTTCATCATTCTCTCATTCCCCAACCTTCTACTTATGTTGCACATTAGAAATGAGAGGGGGATGGGAGGGAAGATGAATGAAACAGGGAGTGGGGAATGAAAGGGAGGGAGAGAAAAAAAAAGAAAAAAAGCAAGATTGGGAAAAATGCCCTTTGACTGGATTTAAAAGTCTGTGGCATTTCATTTTCAGAAAGAGGGGAGCTTCATCTCCTTCAGATCCTTTAAGGGCCCAACCTAATTGATTAATGTTTCCATCTCATTGGGAAGAGGATGAGAAGGAGGGGGGCTTACGGGAGCCTTTTATGCTCTGAAGTCTTAAAACAGAACCAGCACAAAAAGAGATGATGACAGAATGAAAGACAGAGTGATGAAACAACGTCTAAAATTCCCGTAGATGACTAAAATATGTTGAAGGTCAAAATTGCTTCAACAACATTCTGAATTTAAAGCAAGCACTGTATTCGCCAATCATTTTAAGATCTGGTTGTATTGGAACAGAATACATGCTTTGAGAATGAGGTATTTAGTGTTCAGGGAGGCTGTTGAGGTTTGAAGTTGCACCTGTCACGAGGATCTGGCGTGGAGGCACTTTATGTGATTGTTAAACCTTATGTAAGAGAATCCTGAACTGAAAAGCAAACTGCATACACATCTCGATAATCTAATATGTTCAACAATTTATGTATGCTTCATGCACCATAAATGAAGTCCTCCACCATTTCAAACCTTCTCTGCAAGCCATGAACTTGAGGTCGAAGCTGATCTTGACAGAGGGAAGTTAATGGAAATTAATAATTGGACAAAGTCATGAAATTATAGAGCTGCAAATTCAAGTGTAAGCTGATCAGGCTGATCTGAAATCTCAGAAATCGCTGACTGAAAACTGTACTATGATTACTTGCCCTTTGCATGATTCTGACAGCAACATAAAAATATATATTGAAGACTCTGCGGGCATTTCCAATCACAAAACAAACCAGCAGAGAGAAGCCAAAACAGTATTGACCTTTACCCAACATGGTATATTAAATATAAAAGGTCAGCTCATTCGGTGGGGGAGGGGCAGAATGAAGTGAAGCACAAAGCCGGCATGAACAAAATACTGTAATATCTATCAGGCTAATCCTACTGGTGTCTTTAGAGGTCATTTAAATGTGAAAGTGAAAGCAAAGACGCAAAGTTCAGAAGCCCGCCTTCTGTTTTCCAAAATTTAAGTCATGTACTGCACTTTATCATTTTTATAAACCCTTCTTAATCCCTCCAATCTTAATGTTGCCACTAACATCTGCACATTCGGAGTAAGAAACATTACAGTTTCACATAATTTGTGGTTATTTGTTAACTGAGACCTACAAACTCCTCTGTAACTGTCTTAAAAATGATTTCTATTCTGTGTAATTAATGCTCTCTTCTATAATTTGCCCATCCTCCGAAACTGGAGTCAACGGTTTGACTGCCAATCATTCTGCTCACTGCTGAAAGCAGGCAGTAGCTAAACAAAACCAAATTATTACCCTGGTGCTTGTGGCTGCTTTTCACGGAGAAGAAATTACTGTGGAATAGCGTTAACAAGAGTGAGACATCTGTAGCTTCATTAGTAGAGTATTTAACATGCGTGATAGCACTGTTCCGTTAAATGAAAATCAATTTAGTCGACCACAATGAAAAAGCATTTTCTAACATTACATTTAAAAAGCAAGAGATCGTAAGGAAATGAACGGATGTCAGCTTCATCTGAGTTAAATGGAATATTAATGATCCATTTTAAAAATGCTTTAAATTAGGTTTGATTATAAACCAGCAATTCATTTGTTTCACATAAGTTTGACTTAATAAGTCAAAGTCTAGCTTTTAAACTTTACATATTAAATCTGAACCCATAGTTCAAAAGACAGCCATCGCTTTAAAAAAACGTACAGCCATGTACTGATACAGCTTTAGACATTTAAATGAAGTTTATTGGCTAGGTTTATTTAGCAAAAATGTACACTTTCTGTATTTGTTTATATGTCCAGTAGTGCGTGTGTGCATTTGTGTATCTGTATGGGTGCTCAGATGTTTTAATGGTGTACATTTTTGCATGTATATATGTATAACCACGTGTGTGTGTGGTGCGAGGTACTACTCGCAAAAATTAAAAAATCAACAACTCTCAAGCTACAACTTCAAAAAGAGATCAAAGCACCTCCGCTGCTCACAAGATATCTTCAAACTACGACCCAGTTTCTAAAGGTCGAAACAAAACCGTTTCTCTCCAAATGATTTGATGAGTTTTATAGAAACCCTATTAAATTCAGATGTTATTTTTTTCCAGCTTAGAAATGCTAAACGTTTTTATGCAGTAAGTAACACAGTGTGAATAGAAGAGAGTGGCGAGTTCTGCAAAAACAAAGTTTACAGTGGAAGTTATGATGTTTGCCTATATCTGTAAACACATGTCGAATACTTCACCAAAAAACTTTAAACTTGAACTTCTAAGTAGTAGATCATCATGTCTAAGATGCTTTTAAGAACCATGTTGTTTATGCCTGGTTTCCATTATTTATATTCTGTTACCATGTTTTCATTGGCCCCGTTCATGTGAAAGTAAGATAAAAAATAGAAACCCTTCTGAATGACAGAGAACACATGACAGAGATCTGCAGTTTTTATTGCTTTGTTAAGTCTTAAAAATTCTTTCTTTTAAATTGGTGCAATAAAATGCTGCATATTTAAGAGCCTTTGAAGTGGGACAGGCATTGTCGAGACATTATAATGTGTCTGGGACAAATCCTGTCTTGGAACTGTTGTGGGGGTTGTTTCATGGTGTTAGCTAATAAGAAGTCAGTAACTTGACTCTATCATACTGAATCTTATTGAATTTATGATCTTGATAGGAATCAAGAGAAAACAGCTAGGAGATATTTTTTTCTTCTGGTAAAACCACTGGTACATAGCCCCATACTGCATGGTAACATTGGTCAGACTACGTTTTACTTTAATAGAATATTAAACCACTAACATGTCATTTCAAATTTAGATTTCACTGATGTTTAGATGGGGTTGGTATCTTGTGTTCCTAAATGGACTGGCCATCTGGAAAGCCCAGCGTTTTCCTGGTGGCCGGTTGACCTGAAGGTCAGGCAGCGAGCCAAAACTGCCTGATGGAAAAATGTCCCAGACTGCACCTCATAGCCAGAAAGGGGCTGACAGATATAGACAAAATAAAAAGGACATGCGGGCAATTAAGAAAATTTAAAAGTGAATCATCTATCTGCAATGCATGATGGAATGGTGAAAACTAAGAGTAACAAGTTTTATTTCTGCGAACATTAACATGCCATAAATAACTTCTTAAACCTCTATTTGAAATATTAAAAAACTACACGTAAGAAACGTCTGCAGTTATATTTATTAGTGTGCAACCTAGCCAACACTGCCCCAGTAGTCTAGCCATCTTACTTAACAGTCAAGAAATGCAAGTTTGAAAAGATATAACTTAACCTTTTTCTATAGCCTGAGAAACATTTTATCTTAAAATACTTTGTCATGCAAAAAATCATTTATGCGTATAGACTGAATGTTTAGTGTTTAAGCAAATATTTCTGGACAGACAGACTTACAGATTAATTACAGATTACATCCACCTACATTCACAAAACACAATTTCCTGAAACACAGTTTAAGAAGTGAAGCTGATGCTGTTCATATATTTTAGTAATAATTCAATCAACTAAATTCTTATCTTATTTTAAATTCTATCTAAGAGCAAATTAAGGCACAGATTTTTCTTTCCCAAAAACATTCAATAAGAACATGTAAAATAATGGATAGGCTTCATTTTCATCTTCCTGACCCTAAATTTAAGGCAGTTTATTTGAAACTTCAACACAGCACATTAATTGTGGAGACACCAGCACGTTCGCCCCAATGATCTTATGCAAAATAAAGGATACTACCTCATGAATTTTTCTAGAAGCAATTCCTATCCACACAAAAGATGTATCTCAGATAAGGGAAAAGAGAAGAGGACGTACAGATTTATACCATCTTGTAAAGTTACATAAGCCACTCTAGGCTCATGACATACTTAAATGGGCGGGCTTACATAACAGGCCTATAACTGCACTTTACTATTAAGTTGCAAAGCAAATTAAGTATGTGCACAGGAATTTACAAGTGAAGCAAAACATTGTACCAAATTCCTGCTTTTGTTCTTTGTGTGCATTAAGCCATGTTTTCACATAAAAATAAACGTACAGCTGCAAAGTATTTCCCCTGCTGCTGGTGACTCACAGGAAGTTAGAGGGAAAAGTGAAAAATAAGTCAAAGCTGCACTAACACAAAGCATAACATGCACATCAAGTACACGCACGGGTTTATGTACAGCCAATGTCCTGTGAAAGAGACAAACAGACAGATATGACTGCTTTTGTTTTGCACCCATCTATTAAAAGAGAGAGGGTGCGGTTTTAAAGCTGGAAGAAGCTATTTATCACTATTCTGTGTAACGGTAGCCTCTTATAAATTCAGAACAGCGACTGCTATGAGTAAAGCCTTTCATGGAGTCATTAATATTTGACGTAAAACATGGCTTTTTTATCAGACGCACGGTTTTACCATTTCTTTTTTCTGCTCTGATGTGAACCTTGTGTCACAGTGTATAACAGGGTTTTGCTTTTATCTTGCTTGGTTCAGTCATACACCTCCAAGGATTTTTATTCCCTCTCTCAAAATCACAAATTAACATTTCTACTTGAGTAAAAAGACAAAGCTTTTCTCTTCTCCCATCTATGTTTCTCCTCCTTTTAAACTATTCCTACAACACTCAGATATTGTGCTCTGTCGTCACTAATTTGCTACTGCAATATTTCCATTCAAATCTAACCAAAACAGATGCTACAGTATTGTTACATGTTGTTGGAAAAGCAATTTGGGGTGCTTAGGATTTGTAATTTTTCTTATAGAGGATACATATAGTTTTCAATGATTTTTAATCCATTTATAATAAAATCTTTGCTAAAAACAAATGATTTGTTGAGTTAAATTTAATACTGTTTTGTCTTCTGAACAGCTTATTCCTACAGGCTTGGGCAGGGGGAGATTCAGGAGAGAGGCCGGGTACACCCTGAACAGGTCACCAGCCTGCCGCAGGGTCATACACTCACTGACAACCATCAACAGACACAATCCTTCAAATTTACAGTGACCAATCAACCTACCATGCATGTTTTTGGAGGGTGGGATGAAACCAGAGTACCCAGAAAAAACACACACGCGGGGAGAACATGCAAACTTCACACAGAAAAGCCAGTGTTTCAAGCCTCTTTCATTCACTAAAAAGTTTCTTGTTTTATTTCTTTCTAGAAAACTGTGTATGTAGATTATCATATTTTTTAAAATTATGACATTAAGTTGTACTAATGATCACTCAGTCATATGAAAAGCTATTAAAGCGTTGAAGTCATTCATTGTTGTTGTCAGAATGTTGCTTGGTGAACTTTCTCAAGATTTTTTTTGTTTAAAATGACAAACTGAAGTAATGTTACAACTTGTGCTAACACTTCAGACGTAAATGTCATGTTTACAAAAACCGTGGCGAAAAGGTTGCAAATGCTCATTTTGTAATAATATCAGCCTGTTTTTCTTTAAATAGCAACATGTTAAGTTTCATCTGTGATAACAGGCAGATGTTGTGTGCAATAAAATATACTGAAACAAGAAATACTTATGAATATATTTGCTCATGTTAACGCCAGCGCAATAGAGCACTGATGCATACACTTCACATTGAGATTAATGGTTTATCTAAGTATGTTGAGTGCATATCGAGAGTTTGAAATGTCAAAAATTTGGGCCTCTAAAAAACCTGGCAGGATTTTTTAAGCAGTTCACACTGAACAAAAAGTTTATTCCTTTCTTTATTGCCAGCTTTTACACTGAGTCTGCTTTTTACTAAAATTAGTTTCTCTTTGATTTCACATAAACTAATGGTATGGTGTCAATGCCTAATGCATTTCTTTTGTTTCATATGGAGAAGTTGCAAGTTGAAATTTTCAGAGCTCTAATGTGAATCTGTCATCTCTGAAGCTTTGTACAAGAAGAAATCAGGCAGGTTTAAATTATGCATTTCTGTGGAATCTCACAAATGGGTCAGTCACCTTGTGTTCTTAAAAACCCAGCATATTAACTCTCAGACATCACCTATCTTAGATGATAAAAGTTTATATTTTAAATATCAATGAAGTGATATTTCAATTTTAATTTCCACTTTTTAAATTTTTGAAAATACTGAAACGTATTAATTTTGGAATGATGCAATTGGTTATATTATGTCAACTGATGAATAATCAAGAAGCACCACAGAAGTGATTTTGATAGAAAAACAAAAATAATTGTTGTGCGGACTCGATATCTGATATCCAGCTCGACTTGCTATGTGTGACATAACATTTCAAATCTGACATACTGTAGTTTGACAATGAACAGAAAGAGACACTGGTTATTTTAGAATAACAATAAATATATATAAATATAAATATTGCTCTGATATCTTGTATAATATCTATGTGCGACTTTTACACAAATTCTCAAGAAAGATTGTGGTTTACTTTAATGAATTATTATTGGAACTGTAAGATTGTATTGACGTTACAAAAAAAGTTTTGTGAAATAAAGACCTGTCAGTGTTTTAATGGTAGGTTATGAGGACCTGCAAGGATATCATTAGCAGTGTTTACTGGGATGCTTTTACATGCTTCCCATCTTTGTATCGGTTGAGTTTTACAAGACAAAGTCCCCTGACTAACGCCCCCAAAAAACAGTTATTTTTATCACCACCTAAATCAAAATAACACTGTAAAAACTGAAAAATTAACCTCTCATTATCTTGCCTCTACCTGTCGAAAAACTGTTTTGCAGACAGTAGATCTTCTGCATTTACATATTAATGAATCATTTCCAGAGTTTGATAAAAAAAAAAAGTGTTTTCAGTGGTGAAGAAAAGAGCACAGAATCAAACAGCTTCATGCACATATCTCATCATCAAAAGGTTTGGTTACAGTCACTCTCAGCCTGTTATTTTCATCCATAATCTGCACAGGTGCAGCTTAATTCAATTGGAGGATGTTGTTGTGGCTGTACACAAATTATGCGTCTGTGTGCTACCAGTAAAGCTGTTGTCATGGAGACGATAGGGTTTGCATAAGCTCTGATGTATTTTTGGTCAAAACAAGTATATGGTTTTTTCCACACATTTCATTAGGATTTATACACAGAAAAATAATTGACTGTTTATGCTTCATTCAGATGGATACAAGACATGCTAGGGTGCCTTATAAATAAAAATTGAGAGGAAAAAAATGTTACAAGAAATGAAATACTATCTGCTCTTGCGGAAAGAAATTTTATGCCACCTGTGAAAGTAAACTACTATTTTACCTTCACTGTCACTTTAATTTGTTTCTCTGTCTCAGCCTTGAAATTCGTAACAGAATACAAGCAAATTTAAAGAAACATTGACACAAAAGAAGAAATCCTACCTTTTGGCCAAATGTGCACCATTAATGGAAAAAGCCTGCCGAGCGGTGTAGGCTGTCATGTACATCACCTATAACCTCCCTGCCTGATTTTAGATCAAACCCCCACCAGCTTTCAGGGCAGGATTAAAGAGCTATTGACAGATTGACAAGTGAAGGTTTCCGTCCTTGTCAAAGGGCCTCTGTGTTTGTCTGCTCCATAACTTTGCAGAACCCACATTTCACAATCCACTGTGATCTGAACAACTTCTGAATTTCTTTACTGTGAAATACAAGTGGAATTTCCAGGAAACATAGAATTCACGCAGCATGGCTAAAAGAACTCTTGTAAATCAAAATTAGAATAAAAGTCTTAAGTAATCTATCGGTTTTGTGTAAAGTTCTTACATCGCTGTGCTTCTGTAGCGGTGCCTCTGTTAGGCTCTCATCCCAGATAAAGAAGTTGTCATTCTCAATTGTACAATCATTTGGAAACGAGAAGCTATTTAACAAGTGCAAGTGCAGAGCTGGATCCGGAATGCTTTCATAGCATCTTCTGCTGGCCTAAAATAACTGAATCCCAACATGGTGTTAAGTATATTTTGGCCATTAATACTTATAAAAAAATATTTTCAAAATGGTATGTCTATTTTTGTTAAAGGCTTTTCTAATAGCCACAGTGCCATTAAACATGTTTTTGCTTTAAATTGTTCGACCAACCATAAAATAACAATGAAGATGCTATTGGTTTAATGTGGGTTTTTTCTTACTGTTTTGTATGGATTTACACTGCACTTTGAAAACTGAACACTTTGAACATAACCAATGTATGTTTTTAATCAGTATACGGTAATAACATGGTTAAATGTGAAACTTAGGAAGATCCCCACACCTTCACCTTATTTCCCAGTCATTTAGACTAACCTGTCCAAAGTCAGAGCATTAAAGAAAATTTGCTGCTGATTGGGGAATTTGATGCTGAGTGATGAGTCAGGCGTTGTCATATAAAATGTAAGTGCTTTACTCTGAGTAATTTAATTATAGATTTTTATGGAGGCATCAGCCAACACGGAAATATAGAGTGAAAGAAGTAATTGGCATTCTTTCATTCAAAGTAATATATAAAATACGTGGCGTAATTACAGTGCTTGGTAATGGTCTGAGTGCGACTGAGATCCTAACGTGCAGTGATGGCTTTAATGCATGTTCATCAGTGGGGAATTTGCACCTTACTGACTTCTCCTGGGTGGTATTTCATTTAAGACCTGTCAGACATTAACATGTGGTTTTCATAACATCTCAACTCATTGTGTCTGTCCAGTCTATCTGAATGATTGAAAGCTAACTCTTCTCAATAAATGAAACTTAGCAGAAATAGTCTATTATGAGTAACTTGTGTGGGCGAAGTCTAAGCTCAACTCATCATTAAGGAGCTCTCCAACGGTCTGGAAACTCTCTAAAGCGGCCGTGGCATTTGAATAGAAATTGCTGTCTACTTTATAGCTTGTTAGGTACTTTCAGTTCACCATCTGCTTGACAGGAAATTTTTGGTGACATGACTTTTCCGACTACTTTGTGTTTGGTTATTCAGCCAGAAAATTACAATCATCTCGATAAAATAGAAATATGATTTTATGGCATTTTTTTGGTGAGGTAACATAATCATGACTGCAAATACCATGTTGTCTATTGTTAAGTATTCATACAATTTCACATTTAAGGCTAATTATGAAGCTGGACTGAATTCAAACAACTATTATTTAATTATTCCTGGTTGAATCAATTTAAATAAAGTTTTTTCCAAAGTTATCATAGCATTTGAAATAATCGGTGCAAGTTGCGCTGTGTATTTGCTGTATCCTTCTGTCAAAGCTTGTACAGGTCTACAAACTCTATACATGTAACTCTATACATATATTCTAAAACTCTAGTCTACAATTCTATTCGACCTCCTTTAGGCACATTTATATTTTCGCACGAGCACGTTAAAGCAGAATGTTTAAAAAATACATACCCATAAGATAAAAGGGGTTCGTTAGTCCCAAATCACATGTCCTCATCTGAATAACTTTCTGATCTCTACTCTAAAAATGAGAAAGAACCGTGCATTCATCTTAAAACTGCAGTGTAATGCAACTTGATGATAGGACTGACCAAGGAAGTATAAACAATATGACTGGGATGGTTATATTTTCCATCATCTTGTTTATTGTTACTGAAAACGAGATCCAAGTCGAAGGGAATAGGAAGATTAGTGTCATGAGGGCAAAGCAAAAATGTGAAAGAAAGGCAAAGAGCAAGTAAGAGAGAGAAAACAACGTATCACAATCCACGAATAAACTCAACGTGACAAGATGGTTACTTTCGCCCTTTGCTGTGACAGTTAATTCTGGACTAGAAAAATGTCAAAAATGTTTAGCTGCGCTCGAATGGAGTTAATTATGGCGCCCAAGGCACTTTAAACTAGGGCTGCTAATGGCCTCGACTTGCAGATAAAGCTCCATTTACCAAGATTGGCTTTTTTAAGCTATGGATTTAGTTTAGTCAAAATTAAATATTTTGGCAGCAGCTGTTTGGACTAAAATCTACTTCACAGCAGTTTAGTTCAGTTTCACCTATTTCTAACCTTAATCATTTTGAATTCTGTGAAAACATTTTAATTTGACAGAATTTTGATGAACACAATTATCAAAGACAAAACCAAACTTGCGCAAAAAAATCCTGAATTCAACTTTGGCATTAAAATCGCTGACCTCGTATGAAAAGTCACTCTCTTTCTTTTTTCATGTATCCCTCCTTTGCTAAGTTTTTTCCTTTCTTTTGAGGTCAACGAACCACAATGTCAATGTTTTCAAGCCACCCTTGTATGTTTTTGTGGTTGCATCACTTCCCTTCTGCAGGTCTCTTCAGCGCTGCTACACTGGCACGTGAAAGTCTATGAATCAGCAATCAAGACACCAGGAGCACTGAGGCCAGAGCCAGGTTAACCCGGTTCCAAAGATCTGGACCTAGAGATGGCGTGTCAAAGGAGCTGGAGTAGGAAAAAGATCACCGCAGGGATTTTCCACGGTCTGCTGCCAATTTCACTATCATAATGAGCCAGCGTGTAAAGGAAAATGATAGAACCTCCTATTTTTGCTGACACTTGTTTCATGCATGGATTTTTTTTGTCTTTCTGTGTGTGTACATGAGCTTGATAACGAATGTGATATAAAATATGCGGGGTTAAACTGTAGATAGGGGAAAAAAGTTAAATTGCTGGCCAGGGGGAATATTGTCCTGACAATTTTTATTAAAACTATTATTAAAGTTCTGAATGAATTATTGGGATTTGAATTCTGATTAATTATTGATTGAAGTGGGTCAAACTAAATGTGTCAAAACTAAATAAGTCAAGATGTTACGCCCAGCTACATCCTAAAATGCACACATGCTGGTTAAAATTGTTTACTTGTTCAATTTTAAGATTAATAGTCAGCAATAAAATTTCTTCAGTTTTTTTAAATTTTTTTTTAGAAAATCCAAAGCTGGTGGAATCCTGTTTAATTTTTACATAATGTTGTACCTTCGATAAATAATTTTCTTCAGATTTTCACAATTTGCAAATTTGAGTCATTGAAAACTTTGAGCAGACTTGAATTTTTTTTCTAAGACATCGTCGGTCAGTCAGTCACCTTCTTAACCTTTTATCCCTTATGAGGTTACGGGGGGTGCCGGAGCCCATCCCGGCAGATTAGAAGCGAGGGGCAGGGTACAGCCCGGACAAGTCACCAGTCTGTTGCGGAGCCACACATATACAACTATACACATGCATAGATTCCCAGGGGCAATCATGTCGTGGCCAATCAACCTAACATTCATGTTTTTGCATGTTAGGGTGGGAGGGAACCGGAGAATCTGCAGAAAACCCACATATACACAGGGATAACATGCAAACTCCACACAGAAAGGCCATTGTTCCAAGCCTCGTCCTCAACCGGGACTCAAATGCACGACCTTCTTGCTATGAGACCACTGTGCTACCCACCGCGCCACCGTGTCGCCTCTAAGAAACTGAACAATGTAAATGTGTATGATAAAAGTTGCTTCAAATTTGCCACATAAACCATGAACAAAAAACCTTAGATACATAATTAATAAAACCGTTTCTTTTTGGCAAAGAATGAATACGCTGGGAGCAAGTAATGTTAATTAAACTGCTATGTCCAATGAGTATTTGTTATTTGTGTGAACTCATTCATGTGGAAAACTTCATTACAAGTTCTCTCACTTGCTTTGATTCCAGTAAGACTTTGAAATAACCATAAAGAAAAAACCTGGGGGTGCCACTTTCTTTTGTTTAAAAAACAACTTAATTAATGTTTCAGATGGCTGTAAAAACTTAATTTTGGCTGTGATCTTTTGAAAGCTTATTCTGAAATACTTATTCTTTTCAGTTAATCCACCTCAGGTTTATTAGTACTGTTTTGATTGAATTACGACTTAATGGTTTCAATCCTTTTTACACTTATTATTTTTTGTTAAATGTTTTGTACATTTCATTAACATTTTCATATCTTGTGAAAAGAAACTAAACTGATGACTTTCTCATTCTTTTCTGAAATGACAGGGCTACTACTCTACATCTCACTATTTTTTAGCAGTTTTACATACTTTGCTTTTTTGTTGTAAAGTTTTGATGAGAGTTTTACTGTCATTGATCATAAATAGATACAGTAAATAAATACAAATATAGCAATAAATACCATAACTAATGAAAAGCTTGATTAATTATGGATGATAAAAACTTTCATTTTGGTAATGCAGACAGATCTTTTTTAATTGTGTATTTGTGTGATGTCAAACTAATCCTTAACTGCATCTTTGTTTTACAGCTACATTTATATTTAAAAGCTAGTCTTTACAATCAAGCAGGAGCAATAGAGCTCCAACCAAACTTGCATCATACAATCTGCTTCATAAAGTAAATAATATGTCAGAAAAGTTCTTTCAGGAGTTTTGTTTTCTGTGAAAAGGTTCATGTGATCCAAAGGTAGATAAGCTTCTGCAAAGTTGTGATCGAGCATTGGCTGAAAATCCCACACTGAAATCACAGTAAAATAAGGGGAATTCCTCCATCAGTTTAAAACATTAGTTCATAACAACTTTTATGTAGCAAATGGTTAAAACTAAGTTATATTTAGGTAATCTGATTTTACAGCAAGTGACATCATTTCACCAGAAATCCTTTTTTCCAAAAGACTACCATATACACAAGTATCTTTGAAGTACTTTAAGATTATATCAAGCCTAACTGAACAAGTTAGCATTGGCTCTACAAAACAAAAAAAAAAAAAGAAAAGAAGAAGAAACACCCTCAGATAGATAAAGACTAAATTGCATCAGTAGATGTCCATTTCGTACGTCAGCAGGAAACCTTTGAAAGTCCGCATCTACCAGACAATGAGCTCCTGGATACTACATTGTGTATCTGAATGTTAGCAAATGGCTTTTCTTAGTGTAAATCTCCAGGATAATGCACAGAAGTCTAACAGCCACAGTCATCTTCATTCCCATGCAATGCACATCTGCCTTCGGTATAAATATGGCTGTCAGTCCTGTAAAGACGATCACAATAGAACACATTTCTTTTGTATTATAATTCACTGTGCTTTGGCGTTACACTTGTTCCACCCGTGACTAATTTTCTGTTTGCATCAAGAAACAAAAGCTCTTCAAATTCCCTCATGGTCTTTCAGTCGTTTTACTGCACATCAGGCTATGCTAATTACCTTTCGCATGATTAATTGGACCAATTAGATTTTGTAGAGGAAGAGGATAATTCTTGGCAAGGTGGGCGACATTAATTAGTCATTAAAAAACGTTTATTAGTGTTTGAATTTAATCTCGCAGAGGACAATTGGATTAAGAGGAAAAAGCCGTTAATGTGTAGCATGTTCAATCACAGATGGAGTAATGAGTGTCAGAGCTCCCAATGTGCTGTATCGCTCCTGCTGCAGCTACTGTACGAGTAGAAAACACAAATCTCCATCCATCACACAAAGTGGCAGCTGCAACACAACTATCTTCTCTCCCAACGATGAATCAAACATGTAAACAAGAAGTACATTGTATCTCTGCATAAGATTTATAGCTTGAAGTAGAAATGCATACGAACGATAGCAGCACTGACATCACAAGCGACTAATGATGATTCATCTGGTGGAACATATGCAACGGCGATGCATGGGAAAGTAAATTGTTGCACTGCACATGTTCACACAGGATCAGTACAGTGGGAAATAACAGCTACCAGGCATGTGATTTCACTAGTTAAAAAAAAAGCATTTACGTGAAGAGCCGTGTGGAGACTGTGGGTGTTTTCTCACATTTCGCACAATCATGCTGTAAAGTAACACAAAAAGTTGACAAAGGATAAAAGGCATCTGACACTATTGTGTGTTTCAACTTGTAAGGCATGATGCTTTTAATTACATAGGTACAAATATTTAGTCATGCTTGTAGTTTTGTTTATTGCTCAAAAGTCGCAGGGCATTTTTAATGAGTCCAAAGGGGAACCACCGAACCTAACCAGTTCTAATTAAAACCTAAGCGAAAGAGGTGATATGTGAAACATGCAGAAATCACACTTGTGTTTCTTTTCACATCTTAAACACAATCTAACAAGCAGCAATTTCAGTATCGAGAAAGTTTGGTGGGTCATATCATAACAAACTTATTTTTAGGTAATTTTCTACTGTGAAACAAGAAAAACATTTTCTATTATACCTCAGAGACAGTTTTCAATTTATATTAGGTTCAAGAGATTGTACATACTGCATGTGGTTGATTGGATGTTTTGTAATTTGCTTGTTTGAAACCATTTTTTATATATGTATATTAAAATGTAGTGGATGTTTTTTTTTTTTTTCCAAAGCCGAGTAAACTCTTCGGTTTATTTATTGACCGTAGTAAGTTGACTACATTCTGAAAATGTATTTTTCTTTTAACCAGAGTTTAAACCATGTCTGTCACCACACAGGAAAAAAAACACGAATAAACTCACATATTTGCATTTTTTAATTTAAACTAAAATTAAAAGGTCTGTCCGTACTTATTGATGGTCAAACAATGTACCAGCATCAAATCCTAACACCTGATAGATACAGGTGATTCATTTTATCTTCTGAACAGTCCATATCCAACGGAGCTCTGGGCCCTATCCCGGCTGATTCAAGGCGAGAGGCAGGATACACCCCAAACAGGTCGCCAGTCTGTCGCAGGGCCACACACTCACACACAACCATCTACACACCTACACTCCTAGGGGCGATTTTCTTGTGGCCAATCAACCTAAAATGCATGTTTTTGGAGGGTGGGAGGAAACCTGGAGAAAACCTATGCATTAACGTGGAGAACATACAAACTCCACACAGAAAGGCCAGTGTTCCAAACCTTGTCCGCACCCGGGACTCAAATTCCTGACCTTCTTGCTATGAGGCCACTGTGCTAACCACTGGGCCACCATGCCATCCAGGTACAGGTGTAGTTTGCCAATGAATTTATTAAAAAAAAAAAAAAATCTCATCAACTTTGTCTGTTTTTGTGACTCATATGAAAGTCTTTTCAGCAGAATTGATACAGAAGAGCAATAATGTCCAGCACTAATTTAATACCTTATTACCATAATCCTGCTGCAATGCATGCATAATAAATTGTTGTATCTTTTACATGGCTCAAGCATATGGTTGAGAGACCGGATTCCCTTCAAACTGCACCAAATTTGCATGATAGGATGTGAGAGTTGGATGGATTTGGGGATTATATGAAACACAGCTTCCATTTCCAGTTCATTGTACTAAGGAGAGGTATCACATTTATACAGATGGCTGGAAATTTGAAAACGCACAGCTTCTGTGAATCACAAAATAAGCATAGGAAAAAAGAAAAATTTCACTTCAAAGCCAGAATCTAGGCTATTTTCTCTCTTACAAAAACCATTTTGAATAGTTTGCAGATTTTTGTGGCTCAAATGAAACTGATGAGTGTTGTTATCAGCCTCACGGTCACAGCTTTCTAATTTTCACAAGAGGTTCCAGGGACTATATTTTAATCCTGATGTTCATTATCTTTTGATCACGTGTGCAGTCAGTTCAGAGAACCTTTTAGTTAACTATTGGTGAGATTATCTTGAAAGTGTTTGTTTTGTGTAGGTAGGTAGCACTTATTTTTGTACAAAATATTAAAACACTTTATGTAAAAAATTTTGATGATGAATGGCATTGATCTTACTTTAGTTTTTTGTTCTTCTTTCCTTCTATGTAGACTAGTTTCTGGGATATGTTTTGCTCCACTTCAGTGGTTTAAAGACAGGAGCTGGGATTGTTACAAATGTAAAAACCTCAATCAGCACTTCACATAAACTCTTCACAAAGATTTTATCTCAACTTGAAGAGCGTGATCTTTTGTTTGCCCCAGATTTTTGTTTCACAAAAAATACTCCCACAATCACAAGAGCCAACCTCTACTTCTCCTGCTGTCTTTTAGAATCTATTTCTTAACTAAAGTTGTAGTATTAGACTAATACAAATACCAGTAGCCAGATAATGCTAATTTGTAATGACGTCAGGGATGGGGGAGTAGCCACATTAATCAGGAGGGTTTTCTCTGGATGACACTAACAGGTTTAGTTTTCTATAAAAGGTCAGGCACACAATAGTGAATTTTGAGTTAAATTCTGTTTTGTTTTGCCGTAGTGTTCTGAAGCCGTGTCTCAATTTCAGAAAGTTGAAAAAGAAATATGACTGGAAACTGACTAGAAATGATCACAAACACAGTGATTTATTTTCAGGTTTATTGTGGTCATCAAAAAAATACACATAATTTTATTAGTAAAGTTAAATAAACTGGCATGTTAATAAAGCCCGATCCAAAGTATTCCCACAACTCTTTGTAAAAGTTTCCGAGCCAAAGTTAAGCTCACATTTTGGATGCTTATGTTTTAAGGGGAGGTGAAGCACATAAAAATTATTTGCACACTGAAACTCTAAAAATCAATCTATTCACTTTAAGATATTTGGCAGTTTTATGTTTTGTGAAATATTTAAATCACTGTAGTTCAATCCTGAGGGATAACAATGAATTAAATAAAAAAATAAAAAGCAGACATAGGAGTTTAATTTCCATATTATGTTCCTAGATCTGGATCAAGGACAACCACTACGCTTCAATGTGCCTGTGGGCCAGTTTCCAAGATTCTCCTCCACAAACGCCACGCTGCAGTTCAAACACAGTTTTATTTTGGAAAAAAAAAAATCTTAAATAACTTACCGCAAGCTGTTAATTATGCATCATTCCAAGGGGTAGATGCATATTTGCCAGATGGCCAATAATTCTCGATGCTTGGTTGTTTTTTTTTTGTTGTTGTTTTTTTAGAATGGCAAGCTTTGAAAATAAAAAAAATCAAGCTATATCTTATAAAAGAAGAGAGCATATTAGACAAGTTAAAGCTATTTTGCATGGAGCCTTTAGGCGGTTTCCAGAATGCAACCAGTAACCCTTTTGATGTGAATAATATTACATGACTCCTGAATAAGAGTTTGTCAGTGGATGAACATTATGAAATGTATATCTCACCATACTAACTTCTACCGTCTTTCAGTTTCATGTCACTTTCATTGACTTCACATGAACGTGGTGTAAAGACACCAGCCTGATTTGACTAAATCAGTTACTCTTAGACAACCAGGCAAATTTTTGTATTAAAAGATTATTTTTGCCATCTGTTTTAGTTGCAAATTAAATCTCAACACACAAGAACAAATGGAGCACATGAGGTTGACTGCTTTCCCTAAAATTCAAGTTTATTCTTTTCAGTCAATTTTCAATTTTTTTTCTCGATAATGTCAATGGAATTGAATTTACTTCTATTACAGTCTGTGGCACTGTTGCATGTATTATAACTGCAATTTTCTGGGCCAAATTTAACCTCAATGCTCTCTAAATTTAGCATGTCTTTGAAACTACTCTGTAAAGGTTGCACTGTTCTCATCAGTAACTGCGACCACAGTGACACCGGTATCATTGTGTTCATTTGCATGCTCTGAGGGGAACCTCATCGAGTTTTGTCGGTGGTCTCAGCGACTGTCAGCAACAGGCCATGGTTTGAAATAAAGGATCCTTACAGACTAAAACCAAAATTATTATCCAGAATATATAATTGTGCAAAAAAAAAATTATTAATTTATCATTATTTTTTCTGTAATTTTCTAAGTCAAATATTGCACAGTTTTCATAAGTTTCAAAGGAATAATCTAGTATTCTTACGTATAAAAGCATTGCAGTGACTTAAATCCTACCCAAACAATATTGCTAGTGTTCCTTCAGTGTTCCAACACCATATAACAAAAACAACTTACTTCCTGCAACGCTATTTATTGGCGAATAAAGTTTATGATGCATCTAAATTTCTTCCTCACATAAAAAGGATTAGCCAGTGCTGTTTCAAACATGCATGTAAATCATTTTTACTCATAAAAAAGTGGCAATATACTACGTGACTTTCCCCTGAGATTAAGCTTCTCAGCAAGTACCAAAATCTCATTTTTGTTCTTGTCTCAATCTCATTTATTTCTACACCAATTTTAATATATCAATATAATAAATTAAGAGTATTCTAAGTAAATGTAGATAGCTCAAAACAACTAGTAACTTTAGGCAAAGGTAAAAGCATTAGCATTCATCATAAAGCTTCACTTGAGCTTATTGGTTTGAAATGCAAACCGTGGGTAACCCGAGGTCATGATTATACTTTTATGCGAGACATTTTACAAGCAGATAGACTTGAAAACACTCAAACCTGAAAGAAAAACACAATAGAACTTTCACCAGGATATCTAGCAAAAAAACTGCCATTTCTATTTCATTTTTGTGCTCTTATCACAAATTTGTTTTTGCTTGTAACTAAAAGCATATTTCACATGAAACAGTTACAGTGCTCGCCATATCCAAAAGCTCCTTTTCAGGATAAATGACATGCTTTTCTCTCTTTCTTGGCAGCTAAATTTTGTGAAGCTGTTTTGGCTTCAGTTTTGTTTATGTTAGGATTATGGATTTGGACATCCATTATTGGTCCATATCTGCTTTTTGAAAATGGTCATGCTTTCCTTTTAAAAGGAAAAAAAAATCAGAATAGAAAAATGAAATACATTTTCTCAGCTTGCTATTACATCATGAGAGTGGACATACCAGCATCTTTTTAACATTAAAAAGAAAGAGTTAAGCAAAACATAAAAGCTATGTCTCTTTTAAAAATATAGCTGGATTTGTTTTTTCAGAAGTCTAATCATGTGACACATTATCCCCTGCTGCACAATTGTCATGTTTCTGAAAAAAAAAAAAAAAAACAGTGATAAGCTTTTGCAGGCACTTGAAACTTGAAAAGCTGACCATGTGGCTGTTTGTTTTAATCTCTGGACTGTCTTTGATTGTACTAAAAATGTAGATCGCTGCTTGAATTCAGGTAATTCTCATGTCTTATTAACCAGTTCCATTCATACAAGCAGCTTACTTGAGTCATGAAGGGAATTCTGAAAAGAAGGATGTTTGGTTCTAGACTGAAGCTGTTCGTTTTTCTGCATTCACTTTAAAACGGTTAAAATATGCAATTATTTAAAATTAAAAAAAGAAAAAATCAAAACTCGTTTGCAAGGTAAAACAAAAAAAAGTCAGAGGTTTTGTATGAAATAAAATATCTCAAAGATTTATTAAGATAAATGTTTAAATGCTGCACTGTAACCTCTGAGCTTGTCACAAAGGAAGTCATTTTTCTGTGGCACCATTTTTTTCTGATGTGGTTAAACAACCTGGTCTGCTGTTGCACAAAAGAACACGCTCTTTCTTTTCTTTTTTCTTCAAATGAAGTGTTTTGAGAGAAATGAGTTGTGTAGGGAGAGTCCCTTAATGAAGACAAGTAATCTAAACTCAGAGAGAAATTAGAGTGGGAGACAAAAAGTGGTTTTAAAAAGTTTAAATTTTTCCATTTGTTGAGACCACCAAATGAACATCTGACGGTGGGCAGTAAATATGAAGTAAAATGTTTCACAGTCTTCACTCTTTCAATTAAACTACATTGCATGCTAATTTTCACTTGGAGTCTACTAAAAACCCCTAACTAACCTTTAGCTCTGATACAAAAAGAAAAGTGGAGAAATCTTTTTTAAAAAGCTTTCGTTTGCTAAAACAATTTTCTCTTTCAACAACCTGATTGTAAAATAATAAATCATTTTTAACCTTAAAACATCCACTGAAGTAATAATGTGAGCGAGAAAGGCAGAACATTTAAGTGAAAAGCCTAATTAATTATGTATGATTAGAGGACTCTTAAAAGCTTTTGGAGGGAAGAGAAAGAAACTACATAAACAGAACAGTCCAGAATGGCTGGATGGATACCAGATGTGAAATTGTAAATGAACCTTAAGTACACAGGTGACTGCAGAATGAGAGAGGATTGCTTCTGCATGGCTGGACGCTAGCTGACCATGTGCAGTTTTTTTGTTTAAAATTCAATTTTTCAAACTGTTTTTATAGTATACTAAAATCAATGTTGCAATCTTCTATTTAAATATGATAACATGCATGATTTTGTATTGATCTCAAATCAGTTGTACTATATGATGGAGCCATTCTGGTACCACAACAAACATAATGAATGAAATGTTTTCATTTTCTAAATCGCTTATCCCTAAGAGGGTCGCAGGGGTGCTCGAGGCTATCCTGGCTCATTTCAGGTGAAAGGCAGGGTACACCTCGAACAGGTCACCAGTCTGCTGCTGGGTTACACACAACCATCCACAGACACATTCATTCCTATGTGCAATTGTGGCTGATCGACCTAATATGCATGTTTTTAAAGGGTGGAAGAAAACCAGAGAACCCAGAGAGAACATGCAAACTCCACACAGAAAGGCCAGTGTTTCAACCCTTGTCCCCACCCTGGACTTCAACCCCCAAACTCCTTGCTGTGAGACCTCTGTGCCAACCACTGCACCACCGTTCAGCCCTAATGGATGAAATAAAATACAAATAAAAATATTCTTTTCAGAAACTCCACGCTTGTCAGTGATTGAAACATCGAGTGCAGATCATTTTGACATCAGATTTAATCTGAAAACCCATTCAGCAAGGCAAGCATGCTACAAACCTTAGAAAACCTCTGCAAACCTGCACAGCTACCCTCCCTTCTTTTAAATTCTTTTTTTTTTCTTTTTGCTCCCCATTCTACTTTCCCTGTCAGAGGCATCATACATGTTTTTGTCTCTAAAGTGATTGTACCTGATTTATATGACAGGCCTTTAACCTCACATGTTCTTGTCCATCAGCATCAGGCAGAAAACACCCAAGGGCATGTGTGGGTATGGGCAAATCCAGTCCTCTGCCATTCACTTGCAGTAACCTCCAACTCAAATGCACTCCAACAAATCACATTTATTCCTGTCTGGTTTAGAGATATGAGTCAATCACACAAGGTGGGAAGTGCAGTAGGATAGACACTTATAAAAATACACTTATATTTCAGAGCACCAATCTTTCTGAACTGTACATTTTTGTAGCATATACATCTTTTAAAACATGACGAATAAGGTTGGAATATATGCCTGACAATGATTGACTGTCTGAACAGAGCTGTGCAATTTGATCCAAGTCCACAGCATTTCATAAAGACGGAACTATATCATGGAACTAAAACGTCAAATAGAAAAACAAAGAAAATACACAAGTCAAAGCATAAAAACACTTTGCAAAGAAGTTCATAACAATGACAAAAAAAGCTCAAAATGAGCACAACCTGCAGTAACAAAATTTTTATGGTCCTGTGGCTCCCTCTTGTGGACAAAAATAGCAATGTCACAAAGATGAAAAAAAGTTCTATTTTTCAATATAAGATCATGTTAAAAAAAAAAAAAAACTCAAAGATTAGTGTCCTCCAAACTCGAAGTTCAATCTTTTTTAGATTAAATTAATCCGGAATCAATTCTGATATAATCAAATTAATTAGTTGTTTTTTTTCACATAACAAGGGCTGTTGGAAATTATTATATGTTTTATGAGGTATCAAAACAAACTGGTTTATAATAAATTAGTTACATATACTCAAGTGAAAGCACATGTGCTCATTTTATTATATAATTTATATTTAAATTGCATACTACATATTATTTAAATTAAGTTTCTGAATCTTGTTCGCTGACCATGACAATAAAAGTCATTCTGATTCTCATTTGTAAAGTTTAATGAACAGAGGACCATCTTTGTTTCTCTTTTAAGATTAGATTTTTTTAAATTATTTATTTATTAAAGGCAGATAACTAAAAACGTGCTAAAATATGCTAATTATATGAATATTTAGTTAATTTTGACAGTTCAAGAAGCTGCTTCCGGGTTTCTCTGAAGGTACTGCTGTACCATGTGACGCTTGTGTTTACAGACATCCGGAGAAACATGGAGGACACCACTGGAAGTAATCCCCAATCTCTTGGATTCACAGAGAAACTGAAGTCTTGGCTCTCTTGGTCATGGACTTATGTGTGCGTCATATGGTTCGGCATGGTGCTAATTATGATTTACGTGTTGTGGAGTCCGCTGAAACTGCAGGAAAGTCTAACCTCAGGTAAATAAAGACAACTGCTAGCTAGCTGCTGTTAGCATGTTAGTAACTGATTTAAGCTACCAGAAGCGGGAGCGGATACTCTGACAGCTTGTTTTACAGAAAGAATATCATAAAATCTAATGTTTCAAACTGTAATCTGAATATTTTGTCACTATTAGAAGAATACATGCGAACGGGGTGTCTATTTAAATTTCATTGATCACTGTGTTAAAGTGAATGTGTTCTCATTGATTCCTAGTTGTTTCATTCTGATTTTACTGTTTGGTTTTGTTTTTAATGACTTCTTTCATTTTATCTTTCAGCGTCGGTGTTTTTGAACACACTCACACCCAAATTTTATGTGGCTCTGACTGGAACCTCCTCTCTCATCTCTGGGCTCATCCTTGTGAGTTGTTTTCAATCTTATAATGAATGATCATTCTTTGTGTTTAACTAGGAGATATAAGCTTGTGAAATGAATACTATAATATAGTGACTGGTCTCTCACCCAAAAAAAGAGTAGGGAGCTCTGCCATTCAGGAGGAGCTTGGAGTATAGTCGGTCCTCCTCCGAGAGAAGCCAGATGGGGTGGTACAGGCGTCTGGTTAGGATACCTCCCAAACCTCTTACTGGTTAGGTGTTTAGGGCCTCCCAAAGGTGAGACTATGTCTCACAGCTGGCCGGGGAAAGCCTCGGGATCCCCTCAGGTGAGCTGGTGGACGCACTTAGGCTGTTGCCCCCGCGATCCGGTTCCGTTTAAGCGGAAGATGATGAAATGGAACAGAACTCTTCGAAGAATCCACAATTGTAAAAGCTGACTCTTTTGTCATTCCTAGTTAGTGCCAACAATAACTTCTGCACTTCTAAAATAATTTCTAAAACAAGTTACAATAGGCTTTATATCGTAAAAGAGAGAACAAAATAAAAACTGTTTAAAATATAAATGAAAGAAATAAAAATTCAATTAGATTCAACACACTCATTAAAATTTGACAAAGCTTTTTGATTAAAAAAAAAAAAAAAAGCTTTAAGAAGTGACGTGAAAGATGACAACAGTTCCACTATCCTGACTGACTTCAGGTGTTTGTTCCAGAATCTTACAGTTCGCATCAAAAAGACTGTTGGTCACTCTTGTTAAAGTGAATTCTGTATTGTGATGTTTACGGAAGCCAGACTGAATTGTTTCAAACATCCAGATCTTCTCTAAACCTCCATTTAATTTTAGAAATGTAGAAATAAAAGGCAGCTTTTGAGATAGGTGTAAGGAGGAGGATTGTTTTTTTTCCAGTAATGGTGTAACATGCTGTTTTAAAATAATCAGAACTTGACCGGAAGTCAGGGCATGATTAAAAGGATTCAACAGACTTGGCTCACAAAAATGAATTACCCAAGTTAAAAACTTAGAATGCTTAATGCTCAGGGTGCTAGTGGTTAGTCTCATATACCCAAAAGCTTCCAAGAGTACAGACACGGTTACACAACAAAACCATCTACAAATGACAGCTACAAGCACTCTTTGAGGACCTCAGGCCTTATTAAAAGAAAGAATGGCTGGGGTAGAAGCTGTAATCACTTTTATTCCACCTATATTTCACAAATGTCAAGAGAAACATTTGTGAAACATTTCACAATCAGCAACAGATTCAATGTTGGAGGTGGGAGAAATTAACCGGTGAGCCTTCAGTTATAAAAAAAAAAATTCTTGGCTTACGCTGATTGTTTGTAATTAGTTCAGAAAAGTAATGCAACCTTGCTGGTCAAACCGGGGCATCCCCTCTGTATTACTTTGTGTTGTTTTATACTGCCATATTGAGCAAATCTTTTGCTGAAACTTTGCATAACTACTATAATGAGACTACTATAATGGAGACGGTGGCCGCGTGGTTAGCGCGTTTGCCCGCGGACCGGAAGGTCGTGGGTTCGCGTCCCACGGAGAGCACGTCTAGGGTCCTTGGAGAAGACACCTAGCCCCCACTTCTCCCACCATTGGCGCCGTTGAAGGGCAGCCTGCTGCGGTGTAAGGAGTGCAGCAAACAAATTTCCCCGGTGAGGTATGAATAGAGTAATTCAAAATAATCAAAATAATCAAAAAAAAAAATAATACTGATCTTGAACTCTCTGCCACTTCAAATCTGGAACATTGACTCCTTCCCCTTTTAAATCCATAATCAAAACCTGTTGTTCAAATCTGTCTTCTTTAGCCCCCATCACCTCTTCCCACCTTGCTCCTTATCTATTGTATATGTTTATTATTATCTATCATGTCTTCTCCCAAAAGATATTTGAGTGGTGGTATTTCCGAAAATATGGCACCTCGTTCATCGAACAAGTGTCAGTGAGTCACTTGCGTCCTCTGTTGGGTGGAGTGGAAAGCAGTTCGACGACTGGTCTGTTCTCCTCGGTTAACGGAGATGCAGAGCATAGAACGAGTGTTTCTGGTGAGAACAGAGTACAGTCTCTAAATGCAACAATGTTCCTTACACTTTATGCTTGAACATCATGTCTTCTGTTTTGGTAGAATGCAAAGTCTGGAGGAATCCTTTAAATCTTTTTAGAGGAGCAGAATATAACAGGTACGTGTGGCCCTGTTATGCACAGTTAGAATTTCAATGATATGTTGGATATGTTGCGAATTAGTAATGACTCTTTACACACCACAGATACACCTGGGTGACTGGAAAAGAACCTTTAACTTACTATGATATGAATCTGTCTGCTCAAGATCATCAGACTTTCTTTTCAGCAGACACACAACAGCTACAACCAGAAGATGTTGGTGAGTTACATACAAACATATCAGTGTGTGTATATGCGTATCTATACCTTGCGCAAATATATATCTATATGTACATGCACAGAGGAGCGATCAGGAGACAATAAAATGTTTTAAGGATTATGGATTAGCATGTCAGGTCATATGAATAATAAATCTTTATTATCTTACAGTGATGCAGAAGGCCTGGAGAGAACGAAATCCTCAAGCCAGGATCAAAGCAGCTTATCAGGCCATTGAAATAAACCAAGAGTAGGTTCTGCTTTGTTTTACACAACACAGGTTTTATATACAGTATTTTAATACCTTGAATCGTCCTGAAAATCATACAATAACTTTGAAAAGTAAAAGTTGAGTAAATGCAACGTTTTGATGCTTTTGCTACTTCATAGTTGACTTTTGAAGCTGTTCACATTTTACTTTGTGTCCCTAGCATAGAATATGTTCATAAATGTTGCTGTCTCTTTTATGCCACGTTAAAGTCTACTGCATTACTTTTGTATGTACATAAAACAAGCTGGAATTTAGAGAAGATTTTTTTTGTGATGGAAATTCTTCACACAATGTTTTTCTTAGGAATGACATGATCTGTTTTGTTATTTTTTGCATGCAGATGTGCTGTAGCGTTTGTACTTCTAGCAGAAGAAGAAGCCACAACTATCACAGAAGCCGAACGACTTTTTAAAAAAGCATTGAGTATTGGTAAGGTGGTGTCACCATTGTTTTTAGCAGCCCTCTTAGGGCTAGCTTCAGTTTTTTTTAAGGAAAATGTTTATTACTATTAGCTGTATACAAATAATTTGTGATTTATGTCGTAATGTTTTAGTTAACGAAAACTGTTAAGATTCCAGTTTGATTTTTTTTTTAAAAATGAAGCAGGCAGACAAGTTCAATTGTCAAAATTAGGTTTTTGAATATGGACTACTATTGATAAGTTGGCAAACCTTACTGTATAAAAACATAACTGAAAATCTTTACATAACAATCACTATTTAAACTAATATCACAATATGGTGCCAGGGCTTGTTGCTTGAGTTTGATGGAATTTTTCCAGTGGTACGTGGACATACGTATCTCAGTCTCCGTCTTTTAAATCTCATGTGTGTCACTAATTCATTATATTGAAAGGATCTTCACGGACCAAATAACAAAGTTCTTTGTTGATTCTGCAAAATGTTTACACATCTATGTGTATGACTAATGACTGCACGTGTGTTTTGCAGATTGTGTTACTTAAATTGACAAATTTTATTATGAGTCTAATTTTTATGAATTGACATTTGATTGTAGAAATACTAAACTTAGCCTGTTATTCACAGCTACAGTGAATTCTGAACCTGATCCGGCCAAAGCAGTAGAAACTTCTAGTTTGGTCACAACTTTTATTTGTAATAAAAAGCCTGTCATGTTACCACACAACAATAACATTCACCAGCAGTATACTTTTAGATCTTTTTAATCTAATTATGTCAACTCTCCGTGTAATCTCATCACATCTTAGTCATGAAAGAGTTAGCTTTACCGTGTTCATAACAACATTAAAATGCATTAAGTGTCGTAAAATCAAACAGATTGTTCATGAGTGATAGAAGAAATCCCACGTTTGGTGCTCTGATATTTGGGTGTTCTTACAAGTACAGATTGTGAAAAGTCAACTAGTTAGTGAAAAAAGTGTGTGTCGTTTTGCCCACCCCAACCTATGTTACCATTTATTTTTCTTAAACCATGTCATCTTGTCATTCGCAGCTGGAAAAGATATAAATTTACTGGTTTACATCAAGCGCAGACTGGCAATGTGTGCACGCAAGCTGGGGCGAATTAAAGAAGCAGTAAAAATGATGAGAGATGTGAGTTTTTCCTTAAAAGATTAGCCAATTCCTAAAAATAGTTTAAAACAATTGATGGCATGCGTCATTCTTTTTTTCCTTTCAGTTAATGAAAGAGTTTCCATTGTTGGGAATGTTAAATATACATGAAAACCTTTTGGAGGCACTTTTGGAGCTTCAGGCATATCCTGATGTTCAAGCAGTTCTTGCAAAATATGATGGTAAGAATAAACTTTTACTTTTAAACTAAATTAATCCACCAGTACACAATTTATCTTGAAACATTTTGCATATATCAAATTAAACACATTTCTACCTCCTTTCTAGATATTAGCTTGCCTAAATCAGCTACTATATGCTACACATCTGCACTCCTGAAAGCGCGGGCTGTTTCAGATAAGTATGTCATCTGTTTGGCCTTTGTTGTGTCAAATTTATACTAGCGTTCCGTCATAAACATTCATTTTTAATTCCTCCAAGTAGATTATTGTTTTAACTAAAACTGTTCAGCAACGTCTGAATCTCAATGAAGCAAGACAACAAACGTATTAAACTCTAACAACTGTCTTCAGACATGTTGCATCTTAATTTGTATGGTAGGTTGCATAATGTGGGAAAAAAAGAAAGGTATCGTTGCCTTTACCTACATATCTTTAATGCTTTTAATGCTTTAATGCTTTTTTCTTTTGATGACAGAATTACATATAATACTTAAATTTTAGTCTTTAGTTTATGGCCATTTTGCATAAATTTCAAGAGAAAGTATTCCCCAAGATAGTCAAACGAAAACCGACTTTTCTTATGTGATTTCTTTTAATGATAAAATATTTATTTTTGTAACAATGTCTACAGCCTTTTGTCTGTGTATGCGGTTGTAATTATTCATGTAATCTGCATTTCTGTAGATTTTCTCCAGAAGCAGCATCGAGGCGGGGGCTAAGCACAGCAGAAATGAACGCTGTAGAGGCCATACACAGAGCTGTTGAGTTTAATCCACATGTGCCAAAGGTCAGTGATTTATCAACCAGCACCTTTAGAGAACATTTTAAAACATCGATCATCTCATGTCTTTAATTTGATGTATTCTAGTTTTACTGGTTTGAAAGTTGGCTATCCAATTAGTTCCTTCTTTTTAAGTATATCATCACTGATCATGCCACAGTTTAAATAATTTAATCCATGGAAAAAATAGACAAACAAGTATACAGTCTAAATAAAAATAATTTTGAAGTCACTGGCTTAACAGTTCTTCCCATCACTGGCATACTTCGTGACCAGAAGATGTCAGTGTAAGTTCTCATCTGAACATAAACGTCCACATGTTGCACTGTTTTACTTTGAAAGGTTATCAAAAATGCATTCAGATTTGTTAGGCTTTTTACATGTTTAGTTGGATTGTTTCTCCAATTTCCAATTTGATTAAAAGTCACTAAAGATTTGTCTAATTAGATTTTGATTTTAAAAATTTATGATTTGCATTGTTAAAATTTGCGCACTTTGTATAGTTTTATAAATAGAGGAGATCAAGGGATATCAAATGGCATATGTTTCAGATCAGTTTCCACAGGATTAAACATCACACTTGCAAACACAAAATAATACTACTTGCAGCAGAGTTTTGCTCCTGTTTCTTGTAGCGTGACATCATTTCATTTTATAGTTTTTTTTTTAAAGAGAAAAAAAGATAATCAGCATATTTGTATGTTCAGATGTTAGTGATAATACTCATGGCTTTGATCCTTCCTTTGATTTTTAAAGCAAAGGCCCTCATCTTTTTTTTTTTTCTCTTTGCAAAGGTTTCCCAGCCCTCCACCAACCTCACACGCCCTCTCGCCTCTCATCACGTACCCTCATCCTATTTCTTATCCTCTCATGTTCCCTTATCCCCTCTCATCCTCTGTTTGAACCAAACACACAGTCTGGACACGACCACGACTACCAACTTTATCCAAAGGGCTTTTTTCTTTTTTTGTAAAGAGCAAAAGACAAGCACATCATTTATAAAAGATTATAATTAGGTGGCTCGACTCAGACTTTAACCTAAAAATTTTACATACTCTGGTATGGAAAATGTTATTCAATTTTGCAAAAGGGTCCTTTTTTGTTTTGTTTGAGATGTCTGAGTGACAAATGCACCCGTGACTGTTCTTAGCTGTCTCCAGATGTTGCAATCTATCTGCTGGGCTTTATGAGCTGTTTCAAAAACGTTTTGGAAACAATTAGAGGATACATTTAAGATGACTTAACAATGAAATGTACTTAGGTCTGGCTGAGGTATTTTTTTTTGTTACCTTTATGTCAAACTTGACTCATAATTTGATTAGGATATTGCATTGTAGTCTGTTCAGTAGTTACTGTATGTCTATTAGACATAATCTCTCAGACAGCTTTCCTGTGTGTACTATGAGTGGCTTATTAGTTTTTCAGTGTTCTAAGCAGGCCGACAAACTTGGTTGTAGCATGGCTTTAACATGGTGTGGCAAGGCAACCCCACGAGGAAGTAGTTCTGCACAGCTAATAAACAGTGACATGTGCTTTTAAAGCACATTAAACAAAAAACTTGCTCTAATTATCAAAAATGTAATTGATATTGCAGTATTAGACATATAAATGGCATTTAGATGACTTGTCAATTTAGTGCCATCCTGAATAAAACAAAAAAAGGGAAGATTTTAGTATGATTTAAAGTTACGTTTTTGTACATATCGTTTATGGCTACTGCGAAAAAATGACAAAGATAACCTAATTTTTGAGTGACTTGGCTAAAAGAAAAAACACAACTAAACATTGTAGAAAGTTGCACTTCGTCTTGACAATACAAAACTTTAATTTGACCAAAGAAGTCCAACCAAAAGATGTTCTTACTGAATAGTCAAATTTTGCTCCCAGTTTCAATTTAACCCTAGTTTAAATTTGCTGCTAATTTTTGCTTAGCAACAATGCAGACATAAAATATCTTGATCCAGTAGCTTTGTTGAAATGGTACAACACTAGATTAACTTGATTAGTTTTAGTGTTAAATGATGCATGAAGTTGTGTGGGTACATTATAAAGCATACCAAGAAAGATTAGATTTAAATAGCAATGTAGGCTACGTCACATGAGTTTCTTTAGACTGTTCAAAAGGCAACACAAACACTAAATCCCACATAATACACGCATACATATTGTAGTTTAACTGCTGTTTCAATGTACATACGCCTTCCTTTTTTCTCGGTTCACTTGTTCTCCATCTTTTATTCTTTGTTGACTTAGACTTTCCCTTTCTTCATCTTGGTTTTTTTTTCCGTTTATCTTCTATTTCTGCATCCTGTCCATTTTGTTTAGCTTTTGTACCAATCATTGTTTAAGAAACTGACAGGTTCCCAAATACTTGGATCAGGGTCTTAGTGTTCATTTTACCTAAATCTGTTTTACATTTTCATTTACCGCATCTTTTGGTTAATGCATGCTCATTTTAAGGCTGTCAAGGTGACCCGATCCTCTTTATCTTGCTAGTTTGCTCCACTTCAGACAGCAGTATTTTATCTCACCTCATTCTGGATGACATTCATTCATCTAGATTGCCTATCATAGCTTGCAAAAGCCAATTTTTTTCTTGCTATACCTCTAAAATTGGCTGTTGGCTTTGTAAATGGATACAGAAAGCAGCCCCTGGTTTGTTAGGAATGAAGATGGATGAGGTTAGATTTAGACAGAGCAGTTACAGGAACTGTACTGTAGTTTAGGATTTGGCTAGTTTGTGATAAATACTGTCATTTTTTATTACTTTATCCTCTTTTTTTGTTAAGAATGAAGTGGTAATAACCTCACTTATGCTGTTTGAATCTTCTAAATTTGAATAGTTTTTTAAACCTCTTAACTGGACAGGCTGTTGTCCAGCACTCGTGCTGCAGGCTCAAAGCTGATATCATTGTTGATTATAAGTCCCATTGTGAGTGTCATAGATTAGAATCAGAAGGAAGCTTATGAGTTATGCTCTGAGCTTATTACTGGCCAGCGATAAAAGGAGAGCACAAGAAACTCGATCCCCTCATCAAACAGGCGGTACTGAATGGAGAGGGAGACCTCAGAGCGAGGAAGTGGGACGTGTGTGTGACTGAGGTGTCACCAGGTCTAATGCCACAGCATGTGAGGAAAGACAGCTGAGCAGCTTGTCTATGTAAATGGTTAATCTGAAAGCACAGATGACCACTCATTAACAGCAGAAGAAAAAAAAAAATAGCGAAAGAATTCAAAGAAAAATTGCTTTTTTTCTTTAGACCGGCCTGGTCCAGTGATATGACATGCAGAATTGGACAAGGCAGGGGTAACGGATAGGAAAGAGTGAAGACAAAGAGTTTTAAATGGCGAGGAAAATGTGCCAAGATAGGAAGTCAGTTAGGGATACCAAGCTGTGTGTATAAGTAGTTGGTACAATAATGAATTTTACAACATCTGTGCAGGATCAATCAAGAAATTAATGTTTGAACAAGAAGGGAAATTGATTCACACTTTGTTAGCTACTGTTTATCTCAAGACTGTTTTTTTTTCTCTTTCAAATAACTCTGTGGATCCCAATAAGACAACTCTATTGTGGTATTGAGATGTTTTAATAAAAGTAAATTGAGCATAAACGAACATTTCTGCATCTAACTGTTACTCATACAGAAAATAGCGTGATTATTTTGTAGTGATACTGTGTTTTGAGAGCAAGGGACCAAGCAGACAGGAAACAGGATGACAATGTCTGCATGTGTGGGTGCATGGACATGCATTCCGCCGAGCTGTACCATGTATACCATTAGGGGAATCAAATATTTCCCAGTCCAGAATAATTGAGCAAAATATTACAAATAAACAGCAAAACATTAGACATATAGAAATAATTTAAGATTTATTTGTCATTTTGCCAGTTACAGATTGAATATTGAACTCATAAAATGACACCACTAAACTTTATAAGTGATAAAAACCTTAGTCCTTACTATTATTTCATTATTTTAGTAGAAACCTCTGTAAACTTAAGAACAACTGTTTTTTTTTCTCCACAGATAAGTAATGGGTTTTACAGACTTGTATGTTGGGGAGTAAAGCTTGGTGAAATGTTTGTGCTCAGAGTTTAGGAGAACAGAATGAAAAAGGAGGATAAATGCAGTCAGGCAAGTGTCTTGGCTCGAGCAGAAAAAGGCTGATTTAGCAAAGAGTGTTACAGCAAACAGCAGCTTCTGGCTGTTTTATCTGTCTGGTTTCATTATAGCTGTGGTAGATGTTCACATAGAAAAAACTAAATGTTGAACTACTTCTCTGGTTTGTTGGAGTTGGAAATAAAAAGAAATAATTATTTGTAGCTAGCTGCACTTTTCAGGGTGAAGTAATGATAATTGGGGTACGTGCAACAAATACAGAAGTAAAACTAGTCAAAGTTAGGTGCAAAGTTTCAAAATCTGAATATACATTTGTTTCAAATTATTGTGCAGATGAGATTTTTTCCATAGCAGGTTTGGAGAACTAGAAGCCTCACTAGGATCCTACATTTTGATGTGGGAAATCAATTTCTATTTGCTGCTTTGTCATGTCATATTAACAGCTGCTCTCCTAAACTAGCATATTTGTTTGGCAGAAATCTTCCTCACGTGTCTTAATATGCATGGCACAGTGTGGGCTCTGAATAAGACACAAATCTCTTTAAACATTTAGGTTTTTGTTAAATATGAAGTGTTTTCATCTACAAATTTTCTTCTTTCTAGCAACAAGGATCATTTTTCTTTTCTGAGTGCTGGAAATATTGATTTGCTTAGTGATGTTAAATAGCTTTTAGAAGTTTTTTTTCTTTAATGGGATTTAACCGACCAGACAATTATCACAAAAGTCTTATTTCAGGATTGCAAAAAACCCTGAGATACAGTATAAAACAATCCAGATAAGCCAAATGAATAATCTTGAGGACACTTGATGACACTTCAATTCTGTTTGCATAATAATTTGGAACACACTGTAAATAGTTTGTGTGAAATAATTCCGTAAATCCAAGTTACATGCAATTAAAAAAAAACTATTGCAAGGAAGTGTTGAGAAAAATGAATTTTCTTTACATTTTGTTTCCATAAAATTTGACTTGCTTGGGAAAAAAATGTCCAAGTCACTCATTTTTGATTAGAAGAAATCATCAGTCATGTAAAGATGGCTACACTTTTAACAGTTCCACATGCAAAGACTTTCATTTTATAGTTAAAACTTTTCCAACTTCTTTGGTGTAACACAGCATGGGGATCTTGTATTTGGGAAAAAAAATATTTGTGTAAGTAGTCTAAGCCAACTAGTTTTGTTTTTTGACTGGTATTGAACCCCAAAAATAAATTTATATTCATATTCATTTTACAAATTCTGTTCAGTCTGCAGATCAGGTGTTTTGGCGTTTTGGTGTCTAACCATTATACCCCATGCAGACACATTGGTGGTGGGAAGGTTTTGTTCAGGGTTATAAGTAAATGCTAGAAAAGTTTCTATCTTTAATTGGTGTATGTCTGGGAAGTAATGAGCTGTTAAAGTGCAATAGATTTTTTTTAGTATCAGACTTTTAGTGAATGTACAGTGAAAGTAGGAAAACAAACTTGTAATTTTTACTTTTGATTACTTATTTTGTAATTTGCCTGGTAGAGAAACATGAAGAAAAGTTTTTAAATGAGACAGTCCCAGTTAGAGATCATGAGCAGGCCACAATCCAGAGACTATAGATGGAGACAGGCAGAGAGAGAGATGGGTAGAGCAGCAAAGGTCCAGGCTGCCTAGCTGAGCCTGTGACCATGGAAGGGATTAGACAGGATTAACTGCAGGGTAACCTTCCCAAAGTGTCTGTCTGAGAGGGCAGAACACTGTGAAGCTGGCTGCTTGGGAATCCAGCCCAGGGGCCCAGTGAACTGCTTTTGTTTAAGTTGGTCTCTGGAACCTTGAAAGCTGCAGAAATAAAATACATAGAGAGCCATGTTTATCAAAGCCACAATGAAAACATTAATCATTTATTGGCTGTCAAAGATCTGAATCAGTCAAAGATTTTTTAAGCAGAATATTACACAACCAAACAGCACATTCTGTGAGTTAGTCTAGTTTATGCTCAGTATCGTTCATTTTTAGGGCTGAAACAATTCCTTGAGAAATTTGATTAAAAAATTCCTCAATAATTTTTTGGTTGTGTCTTGGTTTGTTTTATTTTTATTCTACATTCTCTTTGTGATGTCTTAACAAAACCTTTTGCACTGAAAGTATTTTTTGGCATGCTAAATTACGAACAGAAGTTTAGACTAAAGTGTCAGGAGCAATGGAAAAACAGTGCAAGTGAAATAAAACACAATGTTTGAAGTAAATGACAGAATCTAAATGGGGGGCTATTTTAAATTAAAAACACAATGCAATACAAAAATGTTGCATTTAGCACATCACGCTAAAACATTCAAACAGAACAGAAATCTGCAAGGTCAGTCAATGTTTACCATTTTACATTTTTAAACGATGCATGTAAATAAGGCATGTGCAATGACAATAAATCATGTTCTTATTGTTTTATTCTATTTCTGTTTGTTTCAATTCAGATGGAAATCTTGGGAAAAAAATCACACATTATTCTCACCAAAGACAATTTTAAGTTTAGACTGTTTATGCTCATATTATTGTGCAGCAAAAATCTTAATTAAAATAAGTGTTTCATTAGTAACAGGTTAAAATTTAATTTATTTCTGTGGAGTTTAGTCTGCAGATGTCACAAATACAAGCGGCCAAAATGAGCCTCCTCTGGCTCTTGCTAAGTGAAAAACTTAGAGTGAAAAACTCTGCCATCCGGGAGGAGCTCGGAGTAGAGCTATTGCTCTTCCGGTTCGAAAGGGATGGTTTGGGCATCTGGTTAGGATGCCTCCTGAATGATTCTCTGGTGAGGTGTTTTGACCATTTCCCACCGGGAGGAGACCCAGAGGCAGGCCCCGGACCCACTGGAGAAACTATATGTCACATCAGGCCAATGAAAGTGCCGGGATCCTCCCGGATGAGCTAGAAGTAGCAGCCTAAGATCTTTGGGCTAAAAACTTAACTGTCAGAGAAAAATGCTAGCATTTAATTTTACTTTTTTTATTATTTAAAAGTCTACTGTTTAGTGCCATTCACATATTTTTGAATGTCCAATTGTCAGTGAATGTTATTGTTAGTGTTTATCCACAAAGCAATTCTTATATATAAAAAAATAAATAAAAGTATCTTATCCGATTAATTGATCAATCGAACAATAGAAGTGATAGATTAATCAATTACTGAAATAATTGATAGCAGCAGCCCTTGGTCATTTTATCTTTTCTTTATTTATTTATCCATTTATTGAGTTTTTTTTTTTGCATAGCAGCAATGACCACAGAAGTAAATGTGATTTCTGTCGTTATAAGTCTTTGCAGGAGTACACACACATTCGTGTACATAAAGAAGCCCACATATACAAACAGCAACAAGAAAGTACGTTACTGAGTCATAGACATTAAAAATAAAATCAGAACTTTCTTCTCTTTCCCATGGAGTAGAAAGTAAAGTTTTGCTGACCAAAACGTTTACACATTTTTCTTATTTTCTTGTCAAAGCTCCCATCAACACCTGGATATGAGCCTAGCATGGTGGTTAAATTGACTCACTGGAACAAACTTATAGAACAATAAACTTTCCTTTTACTATTTTAAACTTTCACATTAAACGACTCACAAGAAAAATATACTCTGTGTTTTCAGTCTAGAAGGAGTTACACAATTCAGATAAAGTGGAATTTTGACCTGAAAGCAAGACGATTGTGTCAACAAAACCATTAAAACCGTATGAAACTATTTAAAGGCTAAGATGGGCAGAGTTGAGTCTCAGTAAGGAGTAGCTGTCTTCTGGTTTGGCACGTACAAAGCAAAGTGATGTTAGAGTAAGGATGTTTCAGTCCAATAAATATCCAACAAATCAATCAAACTTTATTTATAAAGTTATATATATAAAGCTTATATAAAGCGCTTTTTATTCATAAAGTGCAACACAAAGTGCTTTACATGTTAAAAACCCCAGAAAACACACACTTTCAAGCATGCACACTCACAAGCATATACTCAGGTACACATACACACTCACTTAAAAATGCAATAGGCTGGATGCAGATAGAACACCTGAGAAAACACTGTCTGAGGAGCCTCTGCAGCGGGAGCCAGGGCGCACTTGTAATCACCAGCCATGATCCAAGGCCAGATGAGGTCGGAGCCAGATCTCCACCAAGGCCCTTGAGCCAAGACCAGCACCTACAGATGACCTCAGGCTCCCGCTACTGAGGCCATCTAGAGGAAACACTGAAGATGATAAAAGATTTAATGAAATAGATAAAAGTCACTAAAAGCTAATAAATAATAAGAACTAATAAGTTTAAGATATAATCATAAATTAAGATAAAATTAAAACTACGAATAAAACTACATGAGAAACTTAGTCAAGAGCAAGACTAAAAAAATATCTTGAGCCTCTTTAAAAATGTGAACGTTCTCTGCGGCCCTGAGCTCCTCTGGCATACTGTTCCATAAACGGAGGTCGTAGAACCCGAAAGATCTCTCAGCATGAGTGTGTGTTCTGATTTTAGGAATAAACTAGCAGTTTGCTGCCGGAGGAGCGCAGAGTACGTGAGGGTTCCTACGGGTAAAAGAACTTTAAAATCCTTAAACACACAGGAAGCCAATGCAGGGGTTTTAAAATCACTATGATGTGCCTGTGCCCACATCCCCCCCTCTTACCCTGGTCATATTCTGAACATGAGCAGCATGTTCAGCATGTCCAAACTGAGTGAGTTTGGTAATAATTGTAAACCTGATTTTTTTGGGGGGAAGACCAGAGAGCAGGGCATTACAATAGCAGAACAAGACTGGTGATAAAAGTGTGCATCAGCATCTCTGCATTGGCGTCAGGATGAAAAAGGCAGACTCTGACTATATTTTTAAAAGGGTAAAAGCCTATTCTTGTAACATTCTTAATGTGTGGAATAAAAGTCAACGCAGAGTTAAGAATAATGCCTAGATTGTTTACTTGTGATGACAGGTTAAAAAAACTGGGCTTGTAATTTAGGTAAACATTTCTCTCTCAGGACTTCAGGACCGATAAGTAAAACCTCAGTTTCATCCTGGTTAAGCTGAAGAAAGATCTCTGCCATCTAAGATACAGTTAAAAAGCGCACCCATTGGTCTGGTGTACACAGACATGTAAAGCTGTGTGTTGTCAGCGTAACTGAGCATCTCATTAGTTTATTTACCGGATTTCAGTAAAAAAAAATAAGTGGCAGTGAGTTTAAATTTCTCAACAAGATATAAAAGGAAATTTTAACAGTTTTTTTTTTATTTTATTACCGGACAAAAGACTGAAAGACTTAATAACTATTAAAACATTACTGCCCTTTTTTTTTTTCAAAGAGAAGAGTTCACTGAAAAAGGAAAAAAGCACAACAGACGGTTGTGATTTCTTCTCAACAAATGCCAGGAGCAACAGCATATTTTAGACTAATCAAGCACATAAAAAACTGCTTTTTTTATGGATTATAACAACCTAATCAGCTTCAACTATTCACTGAATATGTCCACCGAAATGTTGAAAAGTCATGTGCTGTGCAAAGAAAAACAAACTGTGAAAACAGAATGAAAAGGTTCAGAGAGAGGTTTACCACTGTGAGAGATGTTATGGTAGGAAAGCTCCAAAATGACTCTCCATCAAGTTTGAAAAAAAACAGAGGCTTTCTGCAGATAACAGACCACATTTAGAAACAAATACTGAGCAACCACAAATGGTCAGTTAAAATGAACTCAGTATTTTTTTTTGTTTTGGCCTCTAAACACAGGTAATAACAACTAATAAATCCTGCAACATTGTGTATGTTAGTGTGCGCTTTTAAGAGATGAGATATGTATGTGATTATTGTTCTCAGACACTAAATATGATGTCATTTTTGCATTTAAGTACTTATTAGAAATGAAGAGCCTGATCCTGCCTCCAGAACACATCTTGAAGAGGGGGGACAGCGAGGCAGTAGCATACGCTTTCTTCCACCTGCAGCACTGGAAGCGAGCAGAAGGAGCCTTAAACCTTTTACACTGCACCTGGGAAGGCAGTATGTATCATTTTTTGTTACTTTGATGCCTTTCCAACATTTTCCCCGTGATATCCCTCAGAGTTACAGTCTTTCTTTGCCCCGACAGCCTTCAGAATAATCCCGTATCCACTGGAGAAGGGTCACCTGTTCTACCCATATCCAGGATGCACAGAAACAGCAGACAGGGAACTACTGCCCTGTAAGAACCACGGAACAAGAGTTTTATTTGTATTATATCGGATCCTACTGATTCATGTTTCTCTCTCAGCGTTCCACGAGGTGTCTGTTTACCCAAAGAAAGAGCTTCCCTTCTTCATCCTCTTCACAGCAGGCCTTTGCTCTTTTACTGCCATGCTGGCCATGCTGACACACCAGTTCCCAGATCTAATGGGGGTCTTTGCCAAAGCAGTGAGTACAATTATTTTGTCTAGAAGTGTTTTTTTTTTTTTTAAATCTTTTTATATTTAACCTGAAATGATATAGAAGTATTAACTTTTATTGTATTTTTAAATTCTGATAGTGGGTTCATGAATATCTTGCCTCAAAAAAAGTGTCAGTAAAGGCAACTGAGCAACGCAAAATTTAGCTAACGCAAACATTAAAAGCAATCAGATTTCACTGCAGGGGGGTTTTATGTTTTCAGCTACTCTGGTAAAATTTGCCCTTCAGCAAATCTTCTGTTTACACTCTGGACATATTAGATCTATCTTTTCATTGACTCATTGATTTATTGCAAAAACAAGGCCACAGAGAACATGCAGTGCTGTTCCCTTTTTGTAACGGGAAAGATTGGGTGCTGATTGTTTTTTTTTACTGCGTTCTCGTCAAGCCTGGTTTGTTTAATGATCAGAGAACATAATGGAATTGGAGAGCAAGACGAAGGAAAAACAATTTTAGAAGAACATCATTCCCTTCTTATAAAAAACACCATTAGTTTTCTTTTCATTTATCTTCTGAAACACTTATTTCCAACAAGCCCGAAGGGGTGCCAAAGCCTATCCCGGCTATTTTAGGTGAGAGGCAGGATACACCCCGAACAGGTCGCCAGTTGTCACAGGGCCACACACTATGTTTAAATTTTATCTGGTTTTGCTAACATAAAGCAATCATGTCTGGCACCATTAAAATGCCAAAATTATGTACATTGAAGAAGTCTATTCAACCAATATTAACTTGGCTAAACGTTTTTAAAAAGCATCTTTTTTTAACAAACTTAGCATAAATTTACTACGAAAACTACTGAGTATCGTGTTCGCCTCACTCATACTTTCCATCTTTCTTTCGTTTTTTTCCTTAAACTTTCCTACTTCTTCCATGCTTTTCAGCTCAAGGAGGAGCGAGTAACAATGAATTCTAATCAAATTATATAATTAATTAGGTTCTTGAGTAACATCAGCAGGAACCTGAATAACTCCCACTTCTGCATGTTTCATTGTTAGACATACTAGCCATAAAAAAAGGAAAAGAGACAAACATGTAAAATTATCAAGCTTAAATTGATTACAGATGTTTATTCATATTTAAATGCAGATGGCAATTTTGTCATGTGTTCTAAATTTAAATTTTAGCGGAATTACAATGACATTTTATTTTATTTTTTTTTTATTATTTTGAATTACTCTATTCATCCCTCACCGGGGAAATTTGTTTGCTGCACTCCTTACACCGCAGCAGGCTGCCCTTCAACGGCGCCAATGGTGGGAGAAGTGGGGGCTAGGTGTCTTCTCCAAGGACCCTAGACGTGCTCTCCGTGGGACACAAACCCGCGACCTTCCGGTCCGCGGGCGAACGCGCTAACCACGCGGCCACCGTCTCCACATTATTGCTTTAAATGCAATGATTATGAAGCTTTTTGAATGTTTTTTGTTTTGTTTTTGCTTGAGTCATCACTAAGCTTGGTTCATTTGAGAAATTCTAATTTGAATCATTTTGTTTTTCAAAGGATAAACTGATTTTTGTCACAAATATTGAAGCAAACACACTAGACAGGTTTCATTTGGACTGATTAGCAACCCGTTGACATTTAAACTGGTTTTGGCATTAAATTACTGACTGTGGAAAACTATTTATCCATCATATTAATGAGATACTTCACTTAAATTTTGTTTTTTAGGCGAAATATAACACCTGTCAGGTTTCTTGAAGTTAAAATTTGTGAAATTGGATTTAACTTCTAAAGTCCATCCTTCTTTTTTGTTTAAAATGCCGAGTTGTACTCACATGACCAAATTCAGACAAGACAGAAAACACCACAAGTCTTTTTGAAACTACGGATATCAGATTTTACTTTTTCGTTTATGTGTGCTCACAGTCCAGTTGGTCTGGAGGATCCAAACGTCCTGTCCTCTTTGTGAATGTTTTTGTTTAAAACCAATGATAATATCTTCCACTTGTAAACTTGATGCTTTTTACTGAAGATCCTTTTTTACAAGTGGAGTCAAAATTGTGAGATGTTCTACATGTGAACTTATTAAAACTTTATTAGATTTCTAAATGTCTGTGCACACAGGGTTAATTCTTCTTTTCCCTCCACCCTCAGTTCTTCAGCACCCTCTTTGCACCACTCGGCTTCTTTGCAGACAAGATGGAACGCTTCATACCGTCCAGTTTTTGGCACCAGCTGACTCGGATCTGACCCCATCCCTGTCTCACTCACACACACACTGACATCACTCTGAATTCTCCACTCTCCTGTCCTCAGCATTACCATCCACTACCTGCATTGTTACTGATTATATTGGCTGAGGTTGTATCAACACAACCAGAGCCCTCCTAAGATGTTCTCCCTCACTGTTCCTTCCTCCAGAGGATTTCCAAGAACACATTTGGTGAAGACTGTGTGTGCTCTCCTCACAGGGTCATTTATTTTTCTTCCTGTCAACATGGAGTGATTAGGAAAAAGAACTAAATCTCCCAATGAGTTAACGTCCAAAAGATTATTTTTCTTAAACCTTTACTAAATTTAAGTTAAACTTGCATGTTGTTAATTTTAACGTCCATAGTGACGTCTGAGATGTGTAGGAAGTAATTTATCACATGGATTTTCTTTGCATAAATTCATTGTTATTTCTATTTGTTGTCTTCTGCTTATCTGTAGCCCGGGCTTCTCTCACCCAGGCCGCAACCTCCAACTTACCTGGGAGGATCTCAAGGCATTCCCCGGTCAGCTGTGAGTCATAGTCTCACCAGTGTGTCCGGGATGTGCTTGGAATACCTCACCAGCGAGGCATCTGGGTTCTCTTGACCTGCAGGAGTCAAGAGAAAGGAGGAGTCAAGTCTGCCAACCGGTAGTAGTTCCTCCCGGTTGGCAGAGCTCCTTACTCTATCTCTGAGTGAGAGCCCGGCCACACTGCGGAGGAAGCTCATTTTGGCCTCCGATATCCATAATCTCGTTGTTTCGGTCACCGCATTCAGCTGATGACCATGGATGAGAGTAGAAATGTAGAGCAACTGGTAAATTGAGAGCTTTCCCTTACAGCTCAGCTCTTTCTTTACCACGACCAATTGATGCAGTATCCTACTTACTACAGACGCTGTACCTATCTGTCAGTTGATCTTCCTCTTTATCTTTTCCCCACTTTTGAACTAAACCCCAAGATAGGTAAATACAACTCCTCCTCCAGGGCAGGACGACGTCCCTGACCTGTCATGGGGCACTCCACCCTTTTCCGGGCGAGGACCATGGTCTTGGATTTGGATGTGTCACTATTTACTGTTATTTCATTTTATTTATCTTTATGGATTCACTTCTAAAAATCTAAACCAAAATTGGTTCCAAGAAAAAAAACAAAAATAAACATCTCTCCCATCTGTTTTTATAAAATTCTAAAAATCCCAAGTTGTAAAAACAGTCGAATAATTTGCAAGAAATTTTTTTGTCCTCCCCACAAACATAAAAACAGAAAATGCAATGAAATAGTTTACAATCTTATGATTAGATCAGTTGGTAAAGCACAATTGTAAGGTGAGATTATACAGATACATTATCCCCACATGTTTAAAACTAGTTTTTCTTCTTTTACAAGGCACAACAGCGGTTAAGATTCAGTTCCTATCTCTCCAGATGTCACACCACCATTTTCCTACTCAATAGGCAACCAGAAATAATATAGAATAGCAATAAAGTGCCTTTTTAGTAACTAAACAATATGTTAGCATCTGCTACAAACACAATATGGACTGAAACCCGTTGCAGCAGCTCTGCTAAAATAGTGAATAAGAGCTCGAAGATGTATTTGCTCATTGGCATTACTAGACATGAAAGTGTTAAAGTAAAATGACAGCAAAATAAACTACATGCAGCAGAATGGAGACGATGCTGAGGACAGATGAATATGAACTGTAACCGCCCTGTGTGTGGGTCTGATAGCAAAACTTCCAATAAATTGCTCTGTCAATTCACTTTGTGAGTGTGATGCTTTTGGACATGTCAAACTATTTGTGGTTTTTTTGCTTTGAGAAATTTTTGCAAAGTTTACTTTCATCTTCTGAACTGCTTATCCCTAAAGGTGTTGCAGGGTGACTTCAGGCGAGAGGCAGGGTACACCCCGTCTGTTGCGGGGCCACACACACAGCCATTCAAACACAAACTGATTTCTAGGGGTAATTTTATAGTGGCTATTTAGCCAACCTAACATGCATGTTTTTGGAGGGTGAGAAGATACCAGAGTACCTGGAGGAAACCCACACATACACAGGGAGAACATGCAAACTCCACACAGAAAGGCCAGTGTTTCAAGCCTTGTCTTACTTCAGGACTTTAAACCCAACCTGCTTGATGTGGTGTTACTGTGCTAATCACTGTGCCCCCATGTAGCTTGCAACATGTACTATTTAATACATATTAGGGATCTCAGTGTTTTCCATCTTTGATTTAGAAAGAAAAACTATAGTTAAACCCCATAAATATGACTGATGATTTTACCTCTTACTCTGCTGTGTTTAAATAGTTTTCTGCCTATTTTAATCATACTTAATATTTTGTGCTAAACAGCTGTCATAAAATTCACTGAGGATGGTTAGATGTTCTCTCTTGATGCCAGGATGTGTTGTCAGGGGTCGTGTTGAAACATGAAGTGCCTGTTGACTCCTATGGCATGACACTTTAAACTTTGAAGTCAACGTAACAGTGAAATAAAGAACAGGGTGGGGGGTGGGATGGGATGTTACACATTAATACATTCTCCTTTGATTAAAAAAAGACTATTTTTGACCATAGCTACTGGGAAAAGTCAGATATTGTTGCGTTTATTAAAGAACCACATTCAACTGATAGTGTCATTATGTAGTACGTCTGTAAAAGTAATTGGTTTGACACTTAGGAGCACTTAATACAAGGTATGACAGCCTATTACAACATAATGAACTTTGGTTCTTAAGGAACTTCTGGCCTGGAAAACTGCCAAATATCCTCTTGAAAGTAACACACTAAAGCATTTGGTCAAATTGTTTATCAGTAAACCTCCCTCAGATGAGGAACACGTGCTTCATATGCTTATAAAACTTAATGTTGAAAAATTTAATTTCTTCTAGTTTGTTGTAAATAATGACCTTCCAAATTTAGTTCCTCTTGGTAGCAGAGTTTCTTCTGCACATGTGTTCTGAGTAACTTGCTTTTTATTATTGTTGACCATCAAATAGTTCACTGATGAATTCACTCATCTCTCTACAACCTGTTTGTGGTTTTTATGATCTGGTGTTTATGTGGAAAATATCTGAACCTGAGCTGTAAATCAGCCTCTATTTCTATATGATTCCTTCTGAATCACCGTGGTAAAGCAAAGCAAAGGAGGAAGTGCCAAATAAAAGCTTTGCAGAGGTTCTATATTCACACAGTAAATCCAGGGTGTGTGAGCTTGTAAAGTCAATTTTAGAGGTTATGAATTTTATCATTAGACAAGTGTGCAGTTAATAACCGTATTTCCCACAAGATTTACCTCCGATCTCAACCAATATACGTATACGGTATAGCATCCAATGTTCAGAGTAGTAAAGAGGACAATCCTCTAAAGCAATAAAAATATTCATCCGCATATTTTCATGCATGCTTTACGAAATCAAAGATGGCGTCATAGTTACTCATTTAGGTGTTGACTAATCACAGTTTGTAAGCAGGGGTGATGGCATTTCAGTCTGTTGGTGTCTATGAATGTGAAGCATCTAAATGGACCACTCTGGCCCCTTGAGAACTTTTATAGATCTGAAATGCTGTTAAATTGAGATGCCCCCTTTGATATCACGTTGATGGGAGAGAATACCAAAGATGCCTCTTCTGGTATTTACACAGACTTCAGTTAGATCCCACATGGTGGAGAATAAAGAACTACTCGACTACATCAAATGTAAACGTCTGATAAGTATCAGAATAATCAAGGAGTTGTTTATAGCTAGTTGCCCACCATGTGAGTTAATTGCTTCAAATTGTTGGTAAAAATAATGGATGTCTGGCATTTAGGAGTAGTAAAAAATTGTTCTTGTTGGTCTATCATCTGTCATTACTCTTACATTGCTGGAAAGTATAGGCTGGAATTTTGTGACATTGAACCCACTGAACTGTAACCACTAAACTAGCTGTCTGTATTATTTTTACACCCTCCATGCCATAGCTACCGTACCACTAAAGTACAAGGGACCTTATAAGCCTGATGTTTAGAGGAAAGGATTAGCAAGTTTCACTAAAAAGCTTAGGAGTCTGTTTCCAGACTTGCACTTCCAAGGAAAAAAAAAAATTTGGGGGGTTTGTTGTGTAGACCAAGAAACTATCCTTCTGACACTCAGTGGATTTTCGTGGTTGAATTTGGACCTAAGTATTACTATACTACACATTATAAATTTTTGTCGCTTCATCCGACAAAACCAATAATATTCATATTTTTTCTTTCGGGGTAAAACATACCGGTATCTGCTGCAACGTTAACAAGGAAGCCTAGACTATTATAGCCCCATCAACATCTACCAGCTCAACCTATGTTAACAATTTTTTAGTTTTTCATTTATTTATTTTTACTGTATGAAATCCATTTAAACAAATGTCTTATATTGCTAATTCAATTGAATTGAATCTGTCTCCTCTCAACACAGACAACCAATGACTTTTTCCGAATCCCAAATGCATTGTGCATTTCCTTATCTCTGGGTAAGAGCTCCACCCCCTCAAGGAGAAAAGTTTGTATTTGAAATCTTCATCAATCACAGATGAGGGTCAGAATGTAGGATGACTGGTAAACTAAGAGTGTTGCTTTTGGCTCAGCTTTCTCATCTCAATGATGGTCTGATGCAGCATCCTAATTATTGCAGATGCTGCACTGACCCACCAAATGATGGATGTCCCGCTCCATCATTTCCTCATTTGTAAACAATCCTAGGACACTTTTATTTCCGGGCTAAAGTTGATACCAAACCTTCCTCTGGCCGAGTACTATAGTTGTACAGACCGCACCAATCACAGATGTGAAGACACAATCTTGAGACCACTGAACCAGAATTCTTCCACCTACTTGACTGCACCTAAAAATTCTGTCTAAGACCCATCACTCTTAATCTACTATTGTTTCTGTGCAATGTAGGTGTGAAACAAAGACTAAGACAACGATAACATTTGTTTTATCATTCTTATCTTTAAGAAAATTACAAAACCATGCTCCTTCAGCACTAAAAACAGAATCTTGTAATTGACATTTGACTTGCGGTATCTTTTAGTCTTGTTTGAAACACTTTATTTTAGTTCTTTTCTGTTATTACATTGACTAGAAATAATTTTCCGACTTTTAGCTTTCACAGCTCAATGTCAAACTCATTTAGAACCGTCAAACATTTTGAGAATTGTGTCTCCAATGACCTGACACCGAGGCTGGCTGATTACCAGATGTTAGAAAGTCTTATTCAAGTTCTCTGGCTACTTTTCTTCTTGTTACGTCTTGGCCAAATGTTTTGAAATATTTCACTTCTCATAAGCTTCCCAGAGGCAATGAACATGTGCACGCACCGAGACTATGGTTGCATAAGAATATGTTATAAATGTAGTCTGTCACAGTGTGATAGGAAAAGAAATGCATTGTGGTCGGTTTGCAGTGAAGACAAACCAATTAAACGCAGAGAATTTCTAATGTAAAGACGAACTTAATCTGATGGGTTTGTATTTGGCAACAGGATGCAAAAAACAAGTTGAATGTGCGATATTCAAATTACATGGGTAGATGGAAAGTACTGTGTTGCTATAGAAGTTCAGCCTAATGCTGGGTGGCCACTAACCTGAAAGATTTTCACAAATAAGAGGTAGAAAAAAGAAAAATTCCGCTTAGTTGGACAAGTGGCGTTTCTTATTTTCATTACAAATAAGTAGCAATGGTCTTTCGAAAAGATGCTTTTTCTATCTCAGTGAAATAATCAGACTTAAATGAGAAAAGCAGTTTTACATTTCAAAATCTTCATTTGATGATGCACCAATTAGCAGCATCTGTGTTGTTTAAATAGATTTATTCCAGTCTTTACTGATCCAATGCTGAGATTCGTAGTATTATTGTCGATTCAACAGTATTTCTAAAATCCTCTTTCATTAGAAATGATCACACAGTTTCATTCTGTAAGACTCACAGGAATTTTAACCTTCATTCAAACTCCATTCAACATAATAAAAAATGTAAAGTCTGTTTTACAAAATTGCCGTAGTAACATTACGGTTTACCGTCACTCATTAAAGGTTCATAAAGTGGCCGTGTCACAAGCTGAGGTCACAAAACGTCTCTTGCAGAAAGTCATTGAAGCAGAGGCCGTAGAGTCAGTTCCTCCTGAGTTTGACTTGCTAAGTTATGTCTAGCCAATCAGGTCGCTTGTGAGGCTTGCAGGTGTGAACGTCCACAACATCCTCACAGTCTTCACACTCCACAGCGCAGCACCACTTGAACTTGCACTCACACTTGGTGACTTGTTTGACGCGCATTGTGTCGTATCCTCGTCCGCAGCACATGACCTCACAACCGTCTGTGCCTCTTGAAGACTTGTTGCACACTCTTCCAGCTGTTCCCAGTGACCCTTCAAACACAGAAGAAGTCTAAGAAATGTTGTACTGTTTGTTTCCACATACCAAAAGTGGAGCATCAGCTGCTTCTCTAGGTATTTTGGGAAATACCTGAAACTTGATAGAGTCATAAGGATCTCAAACAGCTCTAGATCAGTTTTAAAAAAAAATCATCTCATGCAAAATAACACTTTACTTGCTTGGTTTTTATCATTTGTGACACAACAGAAACATAATTTTTTGACAACTCTTGACTCATTCTGAAAAATACTTTTTTGTTTTTTAGAAGAGCACAAAAAGGCCTCGCTTCAATATTAGAAGGTAGGAAGTTCTGAAAAGTTGATTTTGCACGAGATGGGTTCTTAAACTGAAACCTGGACGAGGATCCATTGGATCATTGATTTGATCAAATATCAAAATTCATCTTGAAAGCAAGTTGGAAAGAAACTTCCACTTTTGATTACTTTGAATTGTTCCATCACATAATATTTGAATCAAATAGTCTTTCTCAATAATGTATTGTCAAGCTCCGAAGCACGGTGATCCAATCAACAGAAAGGCAAGAACAAGAAACATAAAAACTGAGGTGCTGTGGTCTTAAAGGGAGCATTTTGTTCCTTCATGCTCCGATTGGTGGTATCTCAACAGCATAAAGTTATATTTTACAAAAAAAATCAACAAAAAGAGATGATGCAATTACCAGCGCCCTCTACAAAGTGATAATATTTGGAGACTTTGACTCATCGTCTACACAATTGTTACAATGTTACCATAGCTACACAAACTTTGGCTCCTGTGATCTCGAGGAAAAACCACAATCATCCGATGCCAGTAGCACTCTCGACAACTCCTGTCATTATATGGATGAAGTAGCAAAGTCTGGCAGTCGACCAAAAGCAGTTTAGATGATAATGCTGAATGTTGCTGTGTTTTCAAAAACCCAAGTATCACTTTTCACACACTCTTCAACGGGGATTAGCCTTCCCACCCAAATAGTCGCAAACCCGAATACAATTGTGTTCATGTGTAAAACATAAGCCTGGGTTTAGCAGTTCATCCCTGTAGTAAAGAGAAAAATAAATTTGGAGATCTTTCCTTTTAGGGACCAGAGATTAATTCTGACCAAAGCATCTGGATGTTTCCTTAGGCTGTGAATTCCTTTACAAGAGAGATTAGTGGTGAGGAGGGTCATGAGCTACCATTTAGCGAGGAAAGACAACTTGTTTTTGCGTGAACACACCATTATCCCTCAGCTGTCAAAGTGCAACCAAGCTAACTCCAGGGAGGAGCAAAGGAGTCTGGGAAGTTCTACCTTCATGTCCTCAGCATTTGTTATCTCACCTAACCTATTAACGGTCAGCTCCTTCATGCTCTACTGAAGGTACTGGATTGGAAGACAGAGACGGGGCCTAACAAGGCAAAGCAAACATTAGGAATTAAAAGAGATGTTAAAGGTCAAATGATTGAACTTTAAGCTGTGAAGGAATGCAAATCTTCCATGGCTTGATTCTCTGAGATGATTTTGAGCTAACATTGGGCTCACCAGCTGTTTAGAAGATTAACACACATTAGTTTGAGCAAAATGGAACCTTAAAAATCAGTAATCAAGCACTGTAAATGGGTCATGTTTAAAAAATAAAAATGAATGTAACTAAACTCCACTTTAAGTGTTTAAATTTCATTACTTGTAGAAGATAATCTACTTCCATTGTTTGTCCACTCACCTGCTGCTCGGTCCATGAGACAGTAATCTGGAGAGTTTTCCACATAAACTAATTCATTCTTGGTGCTTCTGCTGAAGTCCCTGTCGGCCACCGTGAAACCAGTGCCGTCCTGGTTCATTGTCACCTCGATGGCGGCGTTGTACTTCTTCCGAAGATAGTCTCCAGTTCGCCTGAAGTCAGACATAGCCAGCCAACAGGTTCTCAAAGAACATGAACCACTGACCCCGTGACACTTGCACTCCAGCTTCATAAAGCGCTTCACTGCCTAGAGCAGAGATCAGAGGTGACAGGGTGTTAAGGCTGTGATGTTGCCTACAGCCTGGTGTAGATGTAATCACCCCAGCTGATACAAACTATTTCATAGGCATTTTTTACATTTTTAATAAATTATTACTAAATAATTTACCTAATTCTAATTTGTAAATCAGCTATGTTTTATCCTTGGCAGATCTCAGGAAGAGGAAAGTATGAAATAGACGCTGGTTTTATTCTTCTTTTTTTTGTTTTAAATGTACTATGTTCCTTCCTTAATGGGGACATTTCTGTGCTGCATTGCACCACAGCAGGCAGCCACAACAGTTTCTCTCCCCTAGCTGCATCCTCCAGCTCACCCAGAAGGATCCCAGGTCGTTCCCCAGCCAGCTGTGAGACATAGTCTCTCCAGCAGATCCGGGGTCTGCCTCTTGATCTCCACTGATGGGAAGTGCCCAAAACACTTCACCAGCGAGGCGCTCGGGGGGCAGCCTAACCAAATGCCCGAACCACCCCATCTGGCTTCTCTCGACCGAGAGGAGGAGCGGCTTGACACCAAGCTCCTCCCGGATGCCAGAACTCCTCACGTAATCTCTGATCGAGATTGAAATGATCATAGAATCATAACTTAAAATGGATTGAACTGATTGCCTCATAAATTAATACAAAACATTTCTGAAACTGATGCTCACCATCCGGCCACATCTGTTGTTGTGCAGGTTCATCAACGCTCGGGCATCCTTCACCATCTTCTCTCGAGCATCTACAAAGGCTTTGGCAAATTTGATGCCATAGTTTACGTTATCACTGCAGCCACCCCAGTCAAAATGGCCTTTATCATCACTGGCCTGGCCACGCTTGTGACTGTCGCAGTCGCAGATTTTGAGTTCTCCCTGACTGCATGCCCTGGTGATGGCGTAGACCACACCAGCTGAAGAGATAGCATATACAAAGGCTGCCTCTCGACTGCCTGAGGAAACAAGAACAAGACATTTGAGGTTTTTAAGGTGGAAAAGAAATCAGCATCTTTGATATGTATGGGACTTTGTAGACATCTTTTTTTATTTCGCTATTTAAAGCTGTGTTTAAGCACCCCACTAATACTGCACAAAGAATTGAAGTATCATTTAGTTATTGAACTCAATGGATGATTCCATATCAGATTGGTAAATATTTTGGGGTTTATTTGCTCTGGATGTCTCAGTGGTCTCCTGTTCCAAATCCCGCTCATGCATTGAGGCATGTCATTGCGTGAGCAGGGAGTGTAGCTTTGTCTGGCGGCCAGAAACATCCACCCAAATATTTATATCTTCTGTCACTGTTTAGACATCACTAGTGTGGATTTCTCACTATGCTACTTGTTTTCACAGAACATCCACTTTCCTGATCTTTCCTTTAGAAAAAATTGAAATGACTCCAACATGTTCTGTGAAGACTTAGTTCAGGATTTTTTTTTTTTTTGATGACAATAGAGATTATTACGAAGAATAATTGTGGAGCTAATTCCCTGTTAGCAATCCCTGTTCCACAGCTGGATGTTTGCAGACTCACTTCGCAGCATCACCCTTCCAAAGACCGTGTGGTCCCTGTCTAGTGTACTGCAGTTCCAGCGGTGGTGTTTGAATTGATGTTGGCACTCTTTGATCCACTCTTTGGCTCCCTCACTGATGGACTGCATGAGGTCTGGATGCTGCTGACAGAGCTGCCGCTGCTTGTTCACCAATCCGGGAATGTTGTTGCAGATCACCCGGGCACCCAACGCTCCAATGTACCTACAGACACACATACAGATGGGCAAAATAAGTCAGGTAGCAAGCATAGTGATGTCACAGTTTTTTGGGGATTTTCATTCCGGCTTTGTCTGTCCAATGGGGTTTTGCGGGTGATTTAAAAACACTCCACTCTGACGCAGAATACTGTGAGGTATTTCAATGTTCTGCCAGTAGGACAGAGGGTGGAGAGGAGCCACTCATTAGAAAACTATTTTCTGTTTATATTCTTGTATTATAACTCCAGAGTTTCTAATAAGTGCTCTGAAGCCCACTTTGAGGTTACAGGAATACCAGGAAATGGCTAGTGTGTATGGGGTTTACTTTAAGGGTTTTTGTACCAATGGAGTCAGAACTTCTTCTGACTGCTTTCACTGTCACCATTAGTCAATTTTACATGCCAATTTTATGTTCATGAAAATCCCAAACTCCTCTTATTTTAAATTAGGAACTCTAAACAAGCTTAGGAATAATAGAAAAAAATCCGACATAGTTCAGCTGTGACCAAAACAACAATAGTAAGTAGGGTCAATCCCGTTTCAACACTACACAAAGTGATCATTTGATCGATCTAATGGCTGCACGTTTTGTCACATCGGCAAAACATTTCACACTCTTGGAAAGGATGTCGATATCGCAAAAATGCTTATTTACATAACTGTACAATTTGAACTTTTATCTTAACTATTTTCAATGTCATTTTTTCAAAATACGGTTTTAAAAACCCCATGTGACTATTTGGACTTTTTAACCTAAGAAAACTCAAGAGCTGTCAAGTTTGTGCACCAATAACATTTTTCTTCTCAAATTGGTAATGATGCATCAACCAATAAAAGTGAAACTATTTGCACTTTTCTAGTTAGTTGTTTGTCTTTTTGCATGTCCTTCTTACAGACTGGTGACTTACACATGGTGTATCCCATCTTTCACTAACTAGCACAGGCGCTCCCTGCCATGTAATGGTGAGCAAAGCAGTCCAACAGATTAGATTACAATTTAAAAGATTCTATTTTAGTCTTGATTAGGCTCATTTCTTATTGATTTCAGGTCAATGTTTTCATGAAGGACAAGTTTAATCAAGGGGAAGCACAACATTGTAGCAGTTTAATTTGATTATTCAATAAGCTGAGTCTACCTTTTCTTCAGTAAAAAGTGAAAGACAATATCGGAAATAAAGTTGGACTCTTACATAAAAATGGAAAACCTTGAGAGATAAAGAGAAATTAGTGTATTCATATGAAATTATTCATACTTTTTTTTTTAGCACTGTAGATTTCTTCCAGTATCTCTTTTTACTCAGTAGCATCAACAGAGGTACCAAGTATATAGAAGAGATTGTTAAAACTCCTTTTCAGGAAGAAATACTTTCCTTCCGGCTTATTCAGGCATAATCCCTAACTTTGTGACAACTGCTAAGTTGGTGGATCACATGCGGGTGGTATTTTGATGCTGGGGGGTCTCTTATCAAACAGGCATGCGTACAGTCACCTACAGTCCAAGTGGGTGCTTAGATCCACCATATGATTTATCCCTCCCTCTTCTAGCTTGCACGCTCTATTCTCCATCCGGATATCATTCTAGTCCCTAATCACAGCCACTTTTTCTGTTGCCTGGCCACTGAAACAGAAGCAGATGCAACAGGCTGTTTCCACTCCTGTTATGGCTGTCTCTGCCATGCTGGAACTGGGACCAGTGGCCTGAGCTGTAAAGCAGAACAGAAGCACTACCTGTGTTTATTGTGTGCTGTACATACCAGCCCTGCCAAAAGACCTCAGACAGTCTCCAAGAGGACACACAGACAGACAGAGAGCAAGAGAAAGAGAGAGAGAGAGAGAGAGAGAGAGACAGAGCTGTGCAGTGACTCGCTCATATGAATTATTACCAGGTTTAAAAATAGGTCTCTACAATGCAAATTACATCAATCATTTGAACAAGAAGCTCTCTTGGTCTTTTGTTTTTATCTTTTAATTTTAAACTCAAACTAACTGATGAGTAATATATTTGTAATTTATAACTGATTCATGATGAGAGGCTAAAAGAATGACATTCTTTAACTTTCCTGGAAAGTACTCAGTCATGAAGCGTAAGGTGTGAACTATCACAAACTAAATATAAATGATACATTTATTACAAATAAAACACAATAAAAAGCATTTTTATACACCAAAGTATATAGAAAAATGTAAATAAATGTAATAATTATATGAGCTAGTTTAGAGGAGAAGAACTTGAGAGGGTTGCTCGCTCTTGTGTGAGGTGTTGAACTTCAAGAGAAACCATCAAGGGGAATTTGTTCATGCACCAACGCCTGCACCTGCCACTTACCTCAGGCAAGATAAATGGATATAGGAATGCTCTGGATGTGTTTTTATGTTATTTTTTTAAACATCAATGCAAACTGAGATGCTCAGCACAGCAGGTTTCTGTGCTGAAGATTAATGGCACAGAGTGGAATCTCCCTATAGGCAAACAGAAGATGATAACAATCCTTTACAGGTTGGAAATGCTGGCTTTAATGGGAACAAACAAGAAGTCTGACTATAAAAAGAAAAAGAACCCCATATTTGTAAGAAGTGAAGACTTTTTAAAACTGTTCTGACTGTTGCAAGATTTATCTAATACAGGTCAATTAAGTAATCTAGTTGTAAAAATAATCTTTTTTTTGTATTGCATCACCTTGATGTTTTTGCCTGTGAACAATATTTTTCACTATATATTTTGAATAAATTCTCAATCATAAAATCTGATCTCACTCACCACCATGATGAATCCACCCTAGGAGTAAAAATGAGTAAGAGGAGTAGAAAGATGGGTTTGGAGTGGATTTGTTTTATTCCTCCTTTTCTGGCCCCCATGGCACCACAGCCCTCTTTTGGCCCTTGAGATTTCATCAAACGTCTCAAGTTTGTTCCTCTCAGGTGTTAAAAAAAGAAACAGAGTCAGGTGTGAAAGTCCCCAGATTTGGTCCACCGTCCATCATCAGCACGCAATTTGAACTTCTCAAAGAAGAAAAGTGGTGCCACACTATGAAAAGTTTGAGTTAGAACTTTTACAACTACTTCCACTGGATCAGGAGGTTTCACCAAAATATCTTAACCGATTCAGGATTTTTCAGCTCTATTTGTTCTGGAATAAAATCATATGGCTGCTGTTGCGTTCTCCATTTATACAATCTGCAGAAAGTTTAAATCCAACAAATCAACGAAGTATCGTTTAACAAAATAAACTGTATCAAAAAGTCCAGGAGTTTATCATCCGAGGATGAGAGTGTGCGCACATTTCCTCTTGCAAACAGGACTGAAGATGCGCACAGAAACACACTGCGCTGCGCTCTGGTGTGCAAGTTCCCTGCAGCCTCCTCCCTCACCCTGCTCCACTAAACAGTGAAACACAACTATAGAACCTGTGGGAGGCTAAAACGGGAGAAATCCTTGTTAAAATGATTCATTTAGAGCAGTTTTAAACCTAAATCTTTGATACAATCATCACATTTCACAAAATGTGACTTTATGGAATTTTAGTTCTTATAAATAAAGTAATCTGTCATGGCATCATTTTGTCTGACTCCTCTATCAACTTGTGCAAAGTAGAGTTTATTGAAGGTGGATGATTGTGGTCATTCTCACAAAAGTGTTTCAGGCTGGCAAATGATCCATGTGTAACGGCGCAGGGACCATACTTTTTTCTTAAAACATAATAATTGAAAGAAAAATAGGTTCAAAAATATAAAATCCAAATGATGACCAAATATTTGCCATGCTGAATATGAACAATAAATATGATTACAATTTATGACAGTATTGAAAATATCCCTACAGTTGAAATTTCTCTCTAACCACCCTGCATAGGTTTCGGGCATTTTCTTTCAGTAATCAGTCTGTGCAATGTTTTTTAATTCCTTCATGTACTCAATACAGAAATTCTACAGTTATCTTCTATAATAAAGCGTTATGCATGATTCTTACATTTATGTAATCACAAATCTAACAAAACATAACAAACGACTCTTCATTGTTCAAGTAGTGGTAGTATTTCAGTAGAAAGCAAATCTGTGTTTTTCTGTTGCTGCACATCATTGGTCGGGTATTTTCATTCTTTTGTATGCCTTTGAACATCACACATAAAATAATTCGAAAATTGAGGATCTATCTTGAAGTTTGTTCTACTTTGTTGTCACATTAAAAGGCAGAAGTTTAAAAGATCAAACAATTTAGAACTTTTTTTGTCTTTAACTTTAGTGGTATCCTACCAAAATAAAATAAGTGTTCTACTGAAAATAGAGATAGAAGAGGAATTTTCTCCTTATAATTATAAAAAGCTAAACTTTTCCAACATTTAAACAGTCTGAAACTGTTGAATGTAAAATCGGATCATTTCTTAAGATGACATTTTAAACTGAGTTCCTCCAATATTTTGTTTTAGTATGGCTCTAAATAACACATTGAAAAACAATGTTTAATATTATACATGCCTGGAGGATACTGTGTTCAATATTAATAAACATTTAGCAAAAAGCAAGTATTTAGTACATATTTAACTTATGTCCCGAGAAGGTGGAAAAAAAATCCCAACCCATGTTCAAATTGACACTTGTTACCATGTCTTACAGAAACAAAATTAAACAAGTTCTTAGCTGCTGCTTATATGCATCCTTCTCTGTAATGTTTGCTTTCTCCATGTATGGTCCACTGCTCGATATAGTCCATCTCTTTTAGAAAATGATTAATAAGTTAATGGAGATGCTTCTATACCATGTGACACAAGGGAGGGAGAGAGAAATATCCTCCTCTCCGTTCCAGGCACTTGAACCTCTTCTGTAATGCCAACACAGTGCATGTCTACAGTTCAGCTGATACCCATAACCTCCACGCAGACACGGGAGAAACATCTGACCCAGATACGAGGACATTTCTGGTTTTCTTATCAAAATGTTCATGGGTTCCTCACTGCTTCGTCTAGCAGGTAGGAAGAGTCAGACATGGGAAAGAGTGTGAGGTCATCCTAATCAGTGCAAATCCAATGTTGTAAGCTAGGGATATTAGCAAAGGTCATCAACAATACAGCAGCCTAAAAATACCACAGCACAGGTCATCTATCAGATTGTGAGATGTTTGTCAACAGGGATTTCAGCAAGGTTTTAAAAATATTTAAAATCTCAGAACACTTTTTTTTTTGTCTTTTGACTCTAGTGAAACCACCTGCCTCTGAGTGTACACCCTTTCTATTCTATATCCAGCTGCTTGTCCTTCACCATGACATAGCTGGATTTGGAGCCACACTCAGATCCTCATTACATCTGACCCGGTCTTTCTTTACAGCAGGACAAGCTATGGATTTTACAGTGACAACTCTATAACAAATTGCTTTACAGGGAACAGGTGATAGTGGTGGTAACAAACATCAACCAACCCTCCCTTTCCTCATGCTTCACTTTGAGTCAACTCCAGCTGTGGTCTATAAGGGCTTTGTGTTGGGGCATGAGCTCCTATTCAGGGCCCACCTCATGGTCTGGGCTAATTTTGGATTAGTGAGGAAAGAGAAAAGAGAAAAAATAGGGATGCTCAAGTTGAAAAGGTAATCCTCACAAGCATGAGATAGAACTGATTTGGACCACTGTGTTTGATATAAAGACAATGTCAAAGTCTTGAAAAATATCTGTGCATTCAAAACTACAAAAGTATTGTTTTAATGTACATGGTTGCATCAAGTGATTATTTTTAAAATTCAGAATCCTTTGAATCTGCAGAAGAACCCAGTAGAACCCTCGTGGATTAGTCTCACACCTCTGACAGTTCATCAACCTGAGCATGTGTTTGTAGGAGCTTTGCTGGGGAACGAGGCATGCCTGTGCTGGATTTGGGATGCAGCAATGCCCTCCAACATTGGAATGTTAATTAAGTGAGCTCAAGGAAAGATAGGTGACCCGTCCTGTTAACTGGCTAACCCTTTCCCATCAAGTCAGAGGGGGAATTCAGTGTGTCAGACGGAGTGAGTGCTCCCTGTCAGGTCAGACCGGGCAGCAGACACAGATGCAATCTGTTTGCTGACATCAAAGAAAGGACAGCAAACATGTCAGCTTCCATCACTGCAAACTAATTATTCTTCTTATCTCTTAAAATTCCTAAACAAAATTTTTCCATTTTTCTTTGCATTGAGTTTGCAGAACAAAAAGGAAAAAAAAACACCTTTTGTTTCGAGTGCATGCATATGTAGTTATTTTATGTAAAATGTGTAAATAGTATGTCAGATATTGTAGATGAGTATATCATGTAATGTTTTAATGATGCTCAATTCAGTAACATCTTAAATTTGTTTTTCAGTGCACTTGTCATCCTTTAAATGGAGCATTTGCAAAAATCAACATATCAAAATAGAATATATTTTTATATTAATATTTATCAAATATAAATATATTGCACTTATATATATATATATAGCACTGTATAAGTATAATGCATTAGTATTATTAAGCTTTTTAGTTACAATAGATTTGCAGAGAACTTGAAATATAGTGAAACAGCGTTCTCTGTAGGGCATTCCGTAGCATTACAACACAATGCAAAAAAAAATGCAATTGAGAGAAATTTTGAACCCATTCATGTATGTTATCAATTTAATATTAGACAAATTAAATACTGTGCAGAAAAACATATTTGCAAACATGATAATCAGAAGTTGTTTTATACAAAAACATGTTAAACATTTTTTTTTACATTGAAAAGTATGATAATTACCTGGTTTTATAAACTGATCCACCAAACTGTACCATAAAGACAAAACACAATGTGAAACAGCTTTTTAACGTTGAGTTATATTTCAATAAGATTTGGGTTTCAATATAAATTTATTAAATATGTTACCTTCCAGTCTACACAATGTTTCGTGGAATCTGAAAAATAGCTGAGCGGTGAGACAATCACAATGAATTATTAACAGTATCATTATATATAGATGTTTTATACAATATTGAAGGCATTAACTGCATTTAATCTGAGTCTATTTTAATAAAAACATTTAAAAATTGAAATACAGAATTAAATATGACAACATTCATTAGTAAAAAGGCTGGTCAGATTATCTGGAATATAAAACAATCAGATACTAATACGTAACAATCGTTAAAAAATATATAAAGTAAAATTATACCTGAATGTACAGATGAGGGAGATCGTCAAAAAGGCTTCAAAGTTGTCTTCTGGACAGTGTTTTTGATGATCGAGATGTTTTGACTTCCATCCGGTTTGAAAATGATCTCCGGATGGAAGTCGAAACGTCTCAATCATCAAATAAACTGTCCAGAAGACAACTTTGAAGCCTTTTCTACGATGGATCAGTCCTTGACAAATGAGGGATTACACAGACGTAAGGGTGATAGCACACTGGTCTGTGAATAATTTCCGAATGATTGCTCTTCACAAAAACAACCAAAACTCTTCCGCTTTAATTTAAAGAAGCTTCATCCATTCCTAAATTTACAAAGCTGTCAAATGAGAGACATCTTAAAAGAATCAAGTACAACAGAACGAGGTCCACATCCTTTGATTTTGGCATCTATGTATTTTAATCTCATAACAGCAACAATCCAAAATCTTACTGCTGATTGTGCCTCATAAAATCTGTAAAAAATACACATTAACAGGGTTAATTAGATTAGATACATCTCATCTCATTCAGAAAACAATCTTTATCATTATAATTCAATTTGGATTATATCATGATGCCAAGAGCAGCTGAGAGCTTTGTTAAAAATTCCATGATTTCTTAGTTTGATGAAACCACCATGTCCAGTTCTTTAACACCCTCCTGAGATGAGGTGAGACCACAGCTACCCGAGTGGTGGCCTTCAGAGAAATGATTGGCAGATTTAGGTACAGTTGATGGTGAAGAAGGAGACTGGACAAGACCGGGTTTTTTAGGGGGAATCGGTGGAGGGTTGCCCCTCTCTGCCCTGCCAATGATGGGGGATCGGATTCCTTGAGAAACTACACTTGCAGCCCTTCCGATGACAGGAGATAAAGGTGCTGCCAAGTTCCGGTAGTCGGTACCAAAAGGGGAGTTGTTTGGCATGGAGAGCTTCGTGGCTGCACTCTGCTGGACGGTGGTGAAACGAGATAGAACTTGAGTGACGGTGCTGCGCGCCATCTGCTTAACTGGACTGGTTTCTGTGGTCACAGGAGAAGGATCTTTTGGTGGTAGAGCAGGTTGGACTCCCTGCGGTTCAGATTCAGGAGAGGCCTGAAACTTGTGGCGGGCTGCATGGAAACGCTGGTTGACTCCAGCTTGGTATGGAGACTGATAATTCGCTGGACTCTGATTTGCTGATGGGCGATTAGCCAGAGTTGGCGAAGTGCAAGGTGAACCAGCAAAAGTAGAAGAAGAAGCATTGGAGGAGGATACAGGTGTTTGAATCTGAGTCACTAGAGTTTCATTCCCATTCTGGAGAGACATCTTCAGAGCATTGTTTGGACCATGAAATCCGTTGGACTCCCCCACACAATGATGACCATTTATTTTAGGTAGAGCAGGTGGTTCATTTGAATCCTCCTCAATATCTTCAACTTTAATTGTGTCCACCACTGGGTAACTGGGGGAAACTGGTGTGGCCCAGTGTTTCCCTGTTGATTCCACTGAAGTTGTAAGTGTTCTTCTCACTTCCTTCTCCGCACACACCTCTTCCAGCTTCCTCCTAAGCTCTTCTACCTAATCATAGAGACAGACTGTTTTAGAGGCCTATCTAAGTCAAGCCATTGTTTGTAGTTGCTAAATGTGTCTGGGTGTTCCCACCTGTTCTTGTAGCTGACAGCAATGAGCTTCCTCCTTCTTCAGACGTGAGCGGAGTTGTTCACGTTCAGTGTCAAACTCAGCCAGCTGCCCCTCTACCCTTGCCTCCATTCTGAGAGATCTCATCCTCTCATCTTCAAGTTCTTTCTTCAGAGACTGACACGCCTCTTTTTCCTAAGAATAAGAGTCTCTTTAGCCTCCATAAAATATAAATATTCATCCATAGTTAAATATAGACTGGGGATTATTTGGATTGAACATTTAAATACCTTGTCCAGTCTACGACTCAGCTCAGTCAACTGGTGACTTTCTTCCAAAGCCCTAGCGCTGGCCCACTTGCACTCTTTAGCCAAGGTGCTGGATAGCAGTTTGTGTTGAGCTCGTTCTTCCTCAAGCTGCTCAGTAGCCCGCCGCTGTTCCTTTTCCAGTCGGCGAACTCGACTCCGCTCGAATTCCAGCTGCATGGACAAAGAAAAAACTGTTGTTTATCAAACATCTTTAAAGCAGTAAACATTGAATTCTGACACTGCTCTCATTCAGATGTTTCTGCTACAGATGTAACTTTCTCTCAGTAACACTCCACCAGGTGTTGGTGTGCTTTTTAAATAAATATTTGTGGTAAAATTCTTGATGCTAATTGCCTGTTGTTGTAAACGCTCTCTCTCCTTTTCCAGGATGTAAGTGACGTCATCTCCCTCTGCTGTGTCCTCAGCATGACGTCTCTTTTCCTCCTCCAGATCTGCTATGACCTAAAGCAAACACAACCAAATCATATGGATTAGGAGTTAAACACCACACCTGGATTCAGAGCAACCACCATCGAAAAACTGAACATGGATCTCCAATGATACCACATGCACCATTACTTTGTTAGTTTTAGGACACAGCTTGAAGTAAGTCTACAAGACAAGTATATAGGTGGTGTTTTTGAGGTTATGAAGAAAGGTTATTTTGGGCTTTAATCGGGATTAGGAAAAAGATTGCACCATATAACTTCTTTGTGGTCTCTCAGAAAGAGAAAAAAATGGGAGCCGCAGTAATGAAAACACAACAAGACATTTGATGTTCAAGGCTCAGTCAGAGTTTCTACTTTTACACCAAACTGTCTCATTTAATTTATCCTTCAATAATGTTTTATTGTTAGCAGCTGTCAAATGTTAAACTGAGACTTCTTAAAATGAACTTTAAACAGTGCTGATATTTTAACAGAGAAAAATCCCTTCAGTGTGGCTTTGCTTTGTTCAGAGCAGCTGCTAGCTTGGCTCTCCACTCGGATTTTCCAAACTAAGTGCTTTGGCTTGTGTTTGACTCCAGTAAGTCACCGACTGTTTACAAGTACCCTACGAAGCCCCACTTAAAAAGAAACCAAATTATCCCTTTAATTCATTTTCTGTTTAGAATTTTCTTGCAAGCAGAGCTTGTTTATTCATCACTACGAGCATTTGTGTTGGCTTCATTTCCTGTGATCATTTTTGTAATCTGAGTGCACACTTTTTATCTTCTTCTAATTTAATTTGTTTTTATTTTTGTTTGAGCTTTCATCACGACTCGTTTCAAAGTTTTCCTGCTAATTTCCAGATGTTCAGACTCACCCTCCTGTGCCTGCTCTCAGCTGCAGCCAGCTGGGCCAGCATCTTCTCCTGCATCTTCCTGCAGTGACTCACCACTAGTTTGAGAACCAGCAGTGGGTTAGACGCAGGGGACGAGCAGCCTGGTTCTTTGTTTTGGCTTCCTACAACTTCACTGTCTCTTTGCAAAGCTTGAAAAGGATCGCCGAGGTTGTACCTTCCATAACGTTCCTGGATGAACAAGTCTTTATGCTGAGCCTAAAGAGATGAAAGAAAAAAAATAGATGAAAATCTGTATCATAACATTTAAATGATTTCCATTCAAATAATCATTTTCACTGACAACACATATTTGTTTCCGTTGCCTTCCGCTTATCTGGGGCCGGGTTAGGGGCAACAGCCTCATACGGGAAACCCAGGCTTACTGTCACCCCGGCTGCATTCACCAGCTCACCCGGGAGGATCCCGAGGCATTCCCCAGCCAGCTGTGAGACATAGCAGTGGGTCCGGGGCCTGCCTCTGGGTCTTCTCATAGTGAGACATGCCCTAAACGAGGCGTTCTAACCAGATGCTCAAACCACCCCATCTTGCTGCTCTCGACCTGGATGAGCAATGGCTCTACTTCGAGCTTCTCCCGGATGGCAGAGCTCGTTACTCTATGTGAGTGAGAGCCCAGCCACCCTGCAGAGGAAGCTCATTTTGGCCGTTTGTAACTGTGATCTTGTTCTTTCGGTCACCACCCATAGCTGGTGACTATAGATGAGGGTAAGAATGTAGATCAACTTTTAAATCAATAGATTTGCTTTTTGGCTCAGCTCTTTCTTCACCGATGCAGCATCCTGATTACTGCGGATGCCGCACCGATTCGTCTGTCGATCTCCCACTCCATCCTAGTTAGTTCCATCCTAGTTTCATCCAGCTAGTTTTCTTTGATAAACTAGCTAAATGATCAACTCTTTAGCGCCACACTGTGGTTGACATCAATCACCAAGCATCAACCAGGTTAAATGTTGTATTCCTAAAGAGGATGTTGAAACATTATTTAGCATGAGTGATAAAGCGAGCATGCACTTTGGAATAGTTTGCAAGATGAACAAATGTTAAATCACACTTTTCCTTTGGCTAGAAACAATCTTAGAAATGTTTATTTAGGTAACTGCAAAAAAAAATTTTACACCTTCTTCCAAAAGGTAAAAAAAGCAAAAGCAGCTGCTTCTTTCTAAAGCATGTCCATAATGAGACTAACTGGTAGTCTCATTATCCAATAACCCAATGGCCATAGTTGCACAATCTGCTGTGAGAGGAACTCAAACTCTCTACACAGCATGATCGCAAATTCTGAGAGCCATAAATAAGCGGCAGATAAGGGAAGAGCATAAGATAGAGAGGAAATGCTTTGAAAAAAAAGCACAAGAGTTAAGAGTTAGCAGAAGGAAGGAGCAACAGATGGTGAGTGTCTGTCTATCTTTAGCAGGACAGCTGCTCCAGACTGGGCCCCGGCCAATGCAGACCTGCTCTGTTTAACTTCTAACAAAAGACAGATAATAAGAGCAAAGCATTTCAGGTTCAGCAGATGCCTTTAGGCTGGCTTTGTAAAAAAAAAAAAAAAGATGAAGAAAAAGGAGAAGAAAAAAAAGTAGGGCTGTAGCAGAGTCGTGTCTTGGTGAGATTTCAACAAAAGAGGATCAAAAGATTAGAGAGAACAGCATCCTCTCTGAGGACAGAGTCCGTGATGACTGATACCCAGATTACTTGAGAAGTTTGGTGTAGTCTGAAGCGTGGACAAACCTGTGGAGACACATCCAGCAATGTGTGTGTTACGACTACCAACATATTAGTTTGCCTCTACTAATAATTCTCTTTCAGAAACTGCTGTCTGTTTAATCAAGCAAGATCCATTACATCTCCAAAGACTTTCCTGAAATCCATTTCTACTAGCAAGAATCAAGTCAGTCACATTTGATGAGAGAGAAATATGCTTTATTCATCCCTCAACGGGGAAAGTTTGTGTGCTGTATTACACTGCAGCAGACTGCCACAACAGCACCAATGGTGGGAGAAACAGGGGGTTAGGTGTCTTCGTCAAGGACACTTAGACATGAGCTCAGTGGGATTCGATCCCGCAAACTTCCGGAGAACTTCCGGTCCAAGGGCCATAATTCTACCACTGAGCTAATACCTCCCCTTTGAACTACACAAACTAACTACCACCTAACTTCTTTCGAATCTTGACACTTTACCATGTTTTATTGTCACAATGAAACTGTCTTCGAACCCATTGCTAACTTTAAAATGCCACATACTGTAAGTTACTGAAACAATGATAATAGAAGTCAAACTTTAACACAAGGTCAGAAACTTTGCATGTGAAAGGAATTTTCCCTGGGGATTAATAAAGTATTCTGGTTCTGGTTATTTTTTTTGTTTTCTCATATTAGCTTATCTGAGACAAAGACAGGAGGTGAAGGCAGCAAGACTATACTCCTGTTATTTGATCCATGCTGTTGAGGATGGCGTGAGGGTAGATCAAACAGTAGAAACATCTGAAACAGGAAAACCCTCAATCCCCATGAGTATTCAAAAATGCTTCCTAACAGGGGGTGTGATTTAAACCTCGTGATCACTCAACACCTTGGTGACAGCAAGGTGGGATATTTGCAGAGAGGCTTGTAGTTAGTTATGTACAATAACATGAATTATCACTTATGTCGATAAAGTGGCTAACAATAATAATAAAAAAAAAATAGCAAGTAATCTTGTAACTACATGTACAGTATGTTTCACAGCTGGCCACGGAATGCCTCGGGATCCTCCTGTATGAGCTGGAGGATACAGCCAGGGTGAGAGAAGCCGGGGCTTCCCGTCTTAGGCAATAGCCCCCAAAACCCAGTCCCAGATAAGCACAAGACAAGTGAAAGGAACGTCAAGTAGACAAACGTTTTCTTTTGGATATGAATTAATTTAAAAATGACACTTTTTTCTGTAAATAACTAAACTAATAAAGGTATGAGAGCAAAATTGCACAGATTGTTAGTCAGGATGAACCAAAGTTTGCCAACTAAATACATGTCTATGTTCTTGCACAAAGCTGCTAGATACCTAGTATTACACATACCGTATATTCTCATCTCAGTTCTACGTAAATTCAACTGTTTAGGAGCTTTAAACTGCAAAGCTTCAGAAATCCAACTGCAACTGACTTGTCAGATTTTATACCCTTGAAATAACCCATTAGTTCTTTTCATGGTAATTTCTATGTAATTACGCCATCAAAGAGTATATACAAAGATAATAAGGTAACTGGCCTCCAAATTACCTTTTTTTTTTTTTTTTTAATTTCTCATGGCAATTTCTACAAAAAAAATGTTCTCATCAACACAATTTGTGCTTTTCTTCCGACTCCCAAGTCTCCCCCTGCCCTGCAATGCACATAGAGATGTGTGGTCCGATCATACAAAGGGAGGCTGTTTTCTTCAGCATCAATCCTCTACTGTTCCAAAAAGGAAGATTAGGAAGTTAAAACAGAGATGTCAGAAAACATTTCTAAAACTCATTAAAACTTAAATGTTAATTCTTTTCACCGCATAAATATTCAAGATCACATTCCATCCTCATTTTTCATGCTTTTTTTCTCTGATGACTCCACTTCTTGGCAACCTGTGTGTTTTTGTGCGGGAAGCCATGACTGCACTGTTTCTCACTCATCTAATGCTGACACACGCCTGAAGCCTTTTGGGTGTACAGTCATGGTGTCAGGACTCATGTGATCCAGCGACAGGATGACGAGGGTCTTGCTAAAGTCTGAGACTTTTCAATGCTGCTTTGTCAAGCTGTGAAATGTTCTGACATGTTCACAGATATAATCAGTGTCAGATATCTGAAAACTGCCAACCATCAAGATCCCTATTAATGTAATAAGCCATTATTGGACAACAAGTATCATTCAAACTTCTTTTCTTGCCCGTTAGCTGCAACCGCTACATCCAGAGAGCATGGTCAACCAAGATATGACAACTTTAGAAGTAATTAAAGGTTTGTTTTCATATTTGAGTCCTTTTTTTTGAACTTCCAAGCAAAGACTTCTAGTTCATTCCTAAAGGAGAGCTGGATCACTGGTGGTCTTTGTGTGCCAACTATGAGAGTTGCCAAAGAGTGACTTCCTTTTGAAAAGCCACACTGTGTGCAGCTGGAGAAGTGAGTCAGACGGAGAAAAATGCAACTGATGGTGAGAATGTCGTTGATAGTTCTGCATAATTAAATATAGAAGATGATAGAGATAACAAAAAATACAATTATGTCACATCCTGTACTTTAACTTTATGCTGCAGAAAATTTCCCTGAGTGCTGCTCTCTAACATACTACGACCATGGCAATGTATGCAAATATTATGATCATGCTTACCGTGACTTCGTATCTCATCATCAAATTGAAACTGTTGCTTGTTTTTGATGAGATTGATTAAAAAAGGCAACAACGTTTAAATGTTTTAATTTTATTTTTTTTTAATCGTACTGTATTCATTCCTCATGGGGAAATTACTTTTGCTGCATTGCACCACAGCAGGCAGGCACAACGGTGCCAATGATGGGAGTAACTGGGGCTTAGGTGTCTTCTCCAAGGAACACTTATGCATAGGAAGAGTGGGAATCAAACCGACTCCTCCTGGTCTAACGACAAACATTCTACTCCGTCGTTCCGTAAAATGGAAAACAAGCCCCAAATCAAATTTTCCAACTCTGCCAAAGCATTTTAATTTAGTTGAAGAAAAGCAACATTACAAAGGCGGATCTTTGATGTATTTGCGTGTGAAAATGAAGGTATGGAGATAGTTTTTGAGATATTTGAGCCAACATTTTAAACTTTGATCTGCAGATGGTGTTTGAAGAAAAATCAAATTAGAACCAAATAGAATTGATCTTCAGAGGCTCGTGGCTGCTAATCCATCACAGTGGGAATTCTTCAAACAGCATTACTGTAACTGTAAGTTAAAACTAAACTGTGGATAAACATAGAAACTCACACATCTAGATCAGTGATCCAAACATGTAGTAATGCAGGCTAACGTTTCCCCGATATGAATCTGCTTTCATGTGTGGGCAAAACAAGAAATTCCTCACTTTCAGTCCCCCAACCTTAGATCCACCACGAGGTATGAATGTCTCTTTTTCACCTCTGTAAATTCAACACTAAGCCCAATGCTCCTGTAGTGTGTCTCCATTAAAATCACTTAAACTTCAACAGAACACTTTTTAATTCCCACAATTTACTTTCCTTTGGTTTTATAATTACACCCTTATTAGACAGCCAACCACAATCCAGTAGATGGGATGAATGGGTTAACAGTTTGTAGAGAAGGAACTATGAAAAAGCAGCCATATTCGCTCCCCCACCTTCACTTTGGGCCAATGTTTATTTATTCACTCCTACTCTTGCTCGCATTGAGTCATCAGGCACCCAGTGTGCAGTAAGTCTTCTTGCCTTAGATGGCCAAATCACAAGGGAGATGAAGGAATGTGGTCTAGACACAACACTTGAACATTCAGCAGGCTCTCCTTCTGGCTGCTCCTCCCGTTTATTCTTTCACTAACTGTGCAGCTCAAATGTTAATGGGAATCAAAGTCTCTGAAATTGTTTCAATCAACACATATCGCATAGCTATCAGATACTTAGATCACTCACTAAAGGCTTATCTTGAATTTGTGGTTTAATACTAAAGTAATGGGGTGTTAGTGCATTTCAAACACACGGACAGCAACTAATCTTAGTAGAAAGTGAACCGTTTTTAGTTCACTTGATAATTCAGAGTCAGATGTAATTTTTTGATCCCACACGTGGGAAATATATTTCACAAATGTACTTTGTAACTAATGCATAACAACATATTACAACAATCGAAGAGCTGCGTTCATGTGTTTCATTGGAAAAGAAAAAAAGTTTACCAGTACCTTTAAGGCTTCAATGACAAGATCTCTTGCTTCCAACTCTCCTTCCATGATGCTAAACAGCATCAGTAACTCTGGTTTGGTCAGATTCTCCATGTTCAGTTTGGACTGTAAATGTTAAAACAGAACATTAACACATGAAAAAAATGTAGAGTTATTAAATAGTTAATACACTGTGTAGTTTGATTTCATCTGTATGCTTATCCAAAACAGAAAATAAGGTGATGCTAGTAATCTCGCTTCATGGGGTTTCCCACAATCACACAACAATTTCCCAGGTATTTTTTTTTTTTTGCTGTGCTCTCAAACAAAGCCCTGCATTTTACAATTTCCCTCAAAACAGAGATGCAGACAGACATCTGATCTCGCTCACCGATTTATGAGCTTTCTCTGGATATGTGCTTATTATCTTGGGAGGGAGGAATTTAGCAGAGTTAGTGAATGTTTTACTTCCTTTGGCAAGAAAAAATTCATTATTTTGGATTTAGTTTAGAAATTCACTGAACTACATCTCCAGCAAAATATATTAAATACTCAGCAAATTGTATCTTTCACTTACCCTCCACATGTGCATGGTGGAAACACAAACGGCCTGGGGTGTGGAAAGATTTAAAACAATTTGCTCCCTCTGTGTCAAAAATTGATAACGTGCCTGGAACAAAACCTTTGAATTCCTTTATTTTACTTTAATTATCATGGGCTCTGAGACAACTTAGTGTTATTTAAATGTATTGTGGTTGCTTTGTAGTGTTTCTGTGCTCTAATCTCACAGCTGTGTTGGTACTGTTGACAAGCCCTGCGGTGTCCACATCTCAAACACCCAACCACATTTTGCTCAAGTGAACATATGCAGGCCTCCCTTTGAAATAAGATCAAAGCTCTTGATGCTACTACTGAGCATCTTTTTCAGAGAACATCCATCATTTGGTCTGTGTACAACAGTTTAACAATGCACTTAGTGACTACTTAATAACACACTAGTTTGGATTGCACAAATAAGATTTATGTCTCTGTGATCCTGGTTCTTGTACTACTTGGATCCCTTTGTGATCGCCATAGCTTTCCACATCATAAAGTCAATAGAAGGTATAGGTTGATGTCTTTGAACGAGAGTTTGATCATAAAAGACAGGAATCTAATGCCGGTCATTTCTAAGCAAAAAGATACATCACTTTAAACAACGTTGTGACAACAACACTTGTGAGGTTACACAAAACCGGCGTGTCCTCACGATTAGGATGCAAACTGTTTTCAGGTCTGCTTTTAAGCAGCATTCGTGGTCTGTGGCTTAACCACGGGAGTAGAATGCTAATTTAACTACCTTCTGTACACTGGCCATAGTTTTAGTTTACAGGCTTGTTTGTTAATTTCACAAGCCACCATAATCTCAGCGAGAGGGGTGTGTGAGAACTGTTTGTTTGGATCCTCATCATTTAATGATGCTCCATTAATCCTCTTAGTTGTAATAGGTGATCATTACGGTGCACAAACATGGGATGCCCAGGGTGCACTTCCGATGATGAAAGCGATGAGCTCATAATCATTTAACCATGTTGTATACAGCCATGTTGGTCATGCACCTGGTCAACAAACTCCATAAACTTTAAAGCTTTCCTCATGTTTTTGAGATTCCCACATGCTTCCTGTGATTTCGCTGTAGTGCCTTGGCAGAAAAAAAAAAAACCCACATCCACTCTAATCCTAAAGTTCATTAAATGTAACCCCCTTTTTTTAAACCCAAGGATAGTTTCTAAGCTCTTAAGTACATGCTGACTTACAGTCAGCGTCATGCTGACGTTTGCAGTATATGTGCACAGTTGGAAGCAAGATGATACAGTATGACTCAAAGGGGAGGATATCTTAAAAAAAAAATAATCATCATCTTCAACCTGATTTTATTTGGAATTTGTAATTAGATCCAAAAAGTGCATGCTGGAATTTGACAGTGTGGGCTTATATTATCATGAAATAAGGTCAAGCAAGGGGAAACAGAGCCTAAGAGGTCTGCTGAATCTCCTCCTTGTCTGACCAGATGCAGCATGTCTGGAGTTTAAATTGGATTTATTGCCTAACCCACTTTTTTAAACAGGCCCACCTCCTTGGTTCAGTTTCATACCTGCTTCTTTTTAAAAACTACTAGTAAAAACAATATAATCAAGAAATAAGAAAGTAGATCGAAGCAGTAAAACTTTTTGGGGGCTATTAGTTAAACCCCCAGCATGAAGTGAAGTTTTGACAGTCATACAGAATCATCACAAAAAACAAAATCACATTTTAAAATTAATGAAAAAAATATTTAAATGAATGTCCGGCAACGTTTTGTTCAAGTTTTGAGAGCATAGGATAGTGAATGAATGGAATTTCTTTATCCGATCTGACTTTGTGTAACTTTTTCTTTATGAAAAAAACGGATGAAAAGCTGCAACAATCGTCTAAAACTTTCTACAATCTACATTTAAAATAGTGATCAGAGTGTTTTCCTACCTTCATCTGGACTGTTGAGGTTTAATAGAACCGCAGCATGAACTTTTCTTCTGTCTGATTATTTGTTTCAATAGATTTCTGATCTCGATGCAGACGAACGTTGAGAGGCCAGAAGTGGCAGGTTGAGTGACAGCTTAGCTAGCCAATAACGGAGGAGTTGCTTCAGGAGCTAGCCAATCAGAGAGGATCCAACAAAAAAGTCCCACCCCTTGAACTTTTTTTTTATTTCTTTGTTTAGGTACTAAATCCTAAAATTTCCCTAATAGCTTCCAACAGGCATGCAAACTATTTAAATGTGGACTCGGATGTTGGGATGAACATTGATCAAAATCTACAAGTAACTTCACAAACTTGCAGACATCTCTAGATCTGAGACATCAATTAGTGAATGCTTTATAGACTGGTTATAACTCATTACACATAATGTGGTGGGAAATCAAAGTGATCATACTAAAAAATAAAAAAAAAAATCAAACACTCACATTGCAATCTTTCCAATGTAAAAGATTATATGAAGGCATTTGATGTTGCATCAAGTTTTACCTCAACTGTTACTGAATGTCTCATTACAAATACATATCAAATTGTCTGTGGTGTGATTATTGGTTTAAAAGCTTTTTGTCAATTTGTGTTGTCCATTTTTTACATTTAATTAAATACTTACTCGTGTTAATACGGAATACAGTATCTATATGAACACACTCACATACTATATATTCACTAATCTATGCAACTGCAAAACATCAGTCCTCCTTGTGAAAAAAAAAATCATGAACAAAAAAACAAACAAATAAAATGTTTGAAAAAAGTTTGAATAGGTGTAATGTTGTGAAAAAAGGTCCCTTTGTTCCCTTACTTGGTAGGACTGCTTTCTGCTGCGTTTACAGACTAAAGTCTCTTGGGAAGGTTTACAGTAGCTTTGCACATCTGGGACTAACCATATATTGAACCATAGTGTTTTTTTTTTTTTTTTTTTTTAAATATTGTCTAAAGCTGAGTCTCTTCAAGTGGTGAGCAGTATGAACAGCTGTTTTTTGATTTTGCCACAGCTACTTGATTCAATCCAAGCCAGAATTTTGACTCTTCCATCCCTAACAAACCTCTTAGTTTCATTGGGTTGTGCAGTATTGGTTATTAATTACGCATCCAAATTTATGTCCGGGTCATATAGCTTAAATTTTTATCAGTTTGCACTGGTTCCTAAAGGCTACTTTGAAATCTTAAGTTCAGAGCTCTATTAGATTACTTTGGGTTGGATTGGTGTGATGTCTGAAAATTACATGCAGACATTATATTGTTATATGCAGAGCAAAGCAGCTATGATGAATTTCTGGAACCTATGCTTTAGAAATAAGATGAGGAGCTTAGCCAAAACAGGAGGATTCTGCAGTAAGGCCACTGTTCTATTTTTGTTTTGTTGAATGATCAAAATGTCAGTCTGGTTTTGGAAGGCTTGTAGAGATGCATTCAAAATAATTTGCTGTTGTAAAAGTAGTGTAAAGATGTTCCTCCAGGTTTTTGCTAGAAGGAGTTTAACTACTTTCTATCCCAAACATTTTGATGTTCATGCATCAATCATTCTTCTTAACCATTTGTCTAATTTGGTTTTTAAATTGCAGTGTCTTTTTTTTATTCCAGAGTGTGTGCATGACAGCTGTGTTTTCGTTCCTTATTGTCTGCGGGATCATTAGACATGATGACAAAAAAAGGATGTGCAACTGTATTTATTTTTCTGCTAGCTGAAAGATGTATTGATGGACCTCTTCTGTAATACTAAACATCTGCCAGTAGAGTGCAATACTCACATAACACAAACCAAGACTTTTTTATGGTCAATAATATTTTTTATCATCTCACACAGATGCAGAAAAGAAAGCTTTTAGCCATGACCTTTTGAGAACAATCGAACAGACTCTTGATTATTATATTCCTGTCAATGAGTTCTTTTATTCTGATTACAAGTAGCAGAAAATCCTTAGACTAATTCATTATGTCAAAGTGGTCTAGTGGAAGCAGGGACGGGAACAGAATTTATTCATATACTACAATATGACAAAAAAATTGAGCAACTCTCCCATCTGTCCAGTTTCTTTGAGTTTTTCACAAGTGTGTCTCTTTTTCTTACTTTGCTATCTTGAGGGTATACAGAGAGCAAAGTCAGAAAATGGCCTCTCCTGATTGGCTGCTAATGAACGAAGCCTCTCCAGCACTAATAGAGAGTCTCTATTTCAGGCTTCTCAATTAAGATCCTCTGTACAGCATGCTGACTAGCTGCTGTGGAAAATCTGTGTCCTCGGATTCACTTTCTTACATCGTTATCATCCTATAAAAATATGACACCACAAATAATTTCTCCATTTGGCCTCATTCAGATAATGTCAAGTAATTCAACTTGAAATTTGAACTATTGTGGAGATTGGATTTCATGAAAAAGACATACTCTCAATAATGTGTGTGTGTGAGGGTGGTAGAAATATTCTAGTCTACCCAAAGCAGGATAATAGACAACATTTTGCTTCAATTTCCCAATTTTGCAAACTAATTAAAATTTTCTTTTCACCAAGCTGTGATAACAGTGTATTGTTTTTATGTTAAGTTTTACCGCTGGAAATTAAATGAGGGACTGTTTGGACTTTTGCAGTTATATCTAGTTCAATACCTCTATGTATTGAATGCGGTCTGTGGGCCTATTTTGTGAGTTTGGATCCAAATGTTACATTTATCTGGATTGTGGGGTCAACGTGTGAGAAGGAGGTGATTACTGCTACAATAACATTTTGGTAGAAGTGGTGAGATAGTGTAGAATGGCATCATATTTACTGGAAAAACAAGGTGGGTAATCATTGCAGTTGATCTTAATGCAGAGAAACATCAAGACAAGATAAGATAAATGTCAGAGAGGGAAGAATAGGAAGTTGTCACCGCATTTTATTTTTATGATTAACAGCTGTGGGTGGTGACTGGAAGAACAAGATTGCGGATACAAGTGGCTAAAATGTACTTCTTCCGCACGGTTGCTGGGCTCTCACTCAGAGATAGAGTGAGGAGTTCCGCCATCCAGGAGTAGCTCAAAGTAGAGCCATTGTTCCTTTGGGTCGATAGATGCCAAATGGGGTGGTTTAGGCATCTGGTTAGGATGCATCCCAAGTGACTCACTGGTGAGGTGTTTCGGGCACGTCCCACCGGGAGGAGACCTAGAGGCAGACCCCAGAATGGCCGGAAAGGCTATGTCTAACAGGTGGCCAGGGAACACATGGGGATCACCTAGAGGTGAGAGAAGCCTGGACTTGCCATCTGAGGCTGTTGCGCCCACGACCCGGCCTTGGATAAACGAAAGACGATGGAACGGAACATTTAATTTTTGTGAAATCCACTTGGTACTTTGGACGCTAGTTAGAAAAGCAGAGAGTCTGTGACTCTCTAGTCACAGACTCTTGAGTACGGAAGAAATTCATGACCACAGTGGTCAAAAGATGCCACAATGTTTTCACTCTGCAAGCTTTTCCACATCACGCTAACTACACTGTTTGTCAAATTGCCAGTAAGACTGTTTTATCACTGTTTGATTTTTCCAAATCACTGAATAAAATCAGTTGAACTTAACTTTTTAGTGTCTTTTGGGTGAACCAAATAATTCCCATTGACATGAAAAAGTAGTTGACAAAAAAAGACGACAAAACCTTAATTGTCATTTCCTTTTCAAACAAGTTTTTGTAGTTATTGACAAAAGTTTATTGTATAAAAGTCTTTCAGTTGTTTTAGAAATGTTAGGTTTATTTTTTAATTGTTTTAAAGTGAAATTTGACACTGAAGTAATAGTTTTGAGGTTTTTATTTTGTATCAGAAAGCATCACAAGATTTTTTTTCTTATTTCATTTTCTGTAATTCATTATCAAATTGAAGTTGTTCTAGGGTGAAACAAAAAATCTTTTGTTTATACTTTTTCCATTTTATTCAAATATGCATACGTATTAGACTTTTCACAAAAACGTACTATTTTATACCAAATGAAATACTGGATGCAGAGAAAAACAAGTTTCTATCAGACGGTTTTCTTTTAGAGGTTTAGACTATTTTCTTATTTTCCCATCTTTAAATGTAACCTCAAGCTCAACTGTGTTTGTGATATCCATTGATACATTCAAGTAATCCCACACTTTGTTCATGATATCCATCAATACATTTAAATGATTTGAAACTTTGATGATCACAAGATCTAGGATCAAGTTAATGTCAGAAAAAGTATCATAACAGCAAGAAAGAGCAAGTTTCACACTAAAACAATTGTTTTAAAAGTTCCAGCAAAACCTTAACAACTTTCTCAACCTTTGACATTCTGGACAAAACATCCAAATCATGAATGAATACCCTACAAAGTGTCAATCTCTTACCCTTGTGCAAAATACCTTGCTTAAGTGGTTTTCTAAATGACTACTTTATCTTCATTTTACAACTGGCACTCCATCGTAGATGCCAGACACAACGTGGAGATGACACACCAGTTGCACCGATGCGATCAGAGGAAGAGTGGAAGGAGGGAGCAGTAAATATAGCATCAGTCTTGGCAGGCGCTAGGGACAATCTAAGACCTAATCTGAAGCAGTTATCGGCATCTGTTGCCTGACACCTTGTTCTGTGGGGGTTTTAGTTATTCATCTATTGCTCCATATCTGTCACTGTATTCATGTTGCAACTGATTTTCTTTATAAAAACTATATTTAAGACTTTAAATGAATGTGGAAATTTGATGCCCTCAAGTCAAGCATTAGGTGCTCAATGTTTCTTTGTTAAGTGTTCATGATTGTATAAAAAGATTAAAAGCTAGAAATTGATTTGTTTTGCTCTTGCATTGCATGTAGTGTATGCAAATTGCCTGAGTGTGTGACCTTGAAGCATTCCTGATTAATCATTAGCATATCTCTAGAGTAGTTATGTGTCTTCAAACATAAGGCTCATGTTCATGTCACCAATCTGTTGCTTTTTTTAAATCATGTGGCAGCAGGTGGATGTGAAAGTGAATATCTAAGAACCGTTTCATCATTATTCTTTGTCATTACTTGTATTCCTGTTCCTATGAGGTCGATCTGGTGTCCAAATAGGGTTTTGATGAAAAGGTTGGATCTTTAAAGGCATCTCATCTCTTGAAGTGTCCCCTGCCAGCACATTTTTCAAGAGTACGTTGAATTTATTTGCAAAAAGACAAACCTCACTTTTGAAGGAATTTGTCATAAGGGACATGGCCGATTTATTCAGTAGATGAAACAGGTTCCTAAGCTTGGACAAACTGCAGCTCACTTGAGAAAAAGCCAACAAAATATGGAGCCCACTACAAATCCCAAGCTTATAGGAAAATAGAGGACAAAGTGGATATGGATGCTTTGGTGTGATCATCTATTTGACAAAAACTATTTCTCTGCAAACACACAGAGATCCTAGGGAATTTGGATAGCAATGTTGTCAAGGTTTTCAAGCCAAAAATGAAAACAAAGTTGATCAGTATGGGCTTGTTTCATGATGACAGCCAAGCACGTTTTCCAACTTTGAGGTATTCTGCAACCTGCAGCGCCCCTCAGTTGAGCCCTAGTGGGCTTCAGTCCCACAAGTTTTTATTGTGTCCCCGTGCAAAGGATAAATATAAAATCTAATTCTGCAATTAAATGCACTACAAACCTTCTTAAATCAGTTGGTCTTCCAGAACAAGGCTTGAGAATTTCCCATTAAATTTGAACAAATTTGGGAAATAATCTCAAACACATTCAGTGGACAATCAAAAACAACCAATTTAACTGATCTAATCTCAGTTAATGTGAGAATCAAACAAGCATCCATTGACATCACGTCTAACACTGCCATCATTGTCTAAAAATGTTCTTCAGTCGCATAATGACAAAATAAAGTCTGTGGCAATCTTCATATCAGAATACGTTAACTGTTGATATGACTAAAGATTCTAGCTCAGTGCACCAGATAGCAGAATTGTAAATGTAATGTCACATAAAATAAACACATCCACTAAGCTGGACTTCGAAAGTAATTCATGTCCACAAGATCTTGAATTTAACCATTTTTTGTATGTAGTTATTTTCTAAAAATTTTCACAAATTTTCTATTCCATTAAATGAACTTTTTACCCACAAAAAAGGAGTCACTCATTTGCGAACATTTAGTTTTCTAAAAACGTAGGAATTGGTGCTCCAGTACTAAATTATCATCTTTAAATAAACCTATTATTATGCAAGAAGGCTAATAGCAGCATTTTTACAAAGCTCTTTTTGGCATTTAACATTTTTTTATGTGTCAGATTCCAGCATTTAAAATGAGTGTAGATAATTTTGGTCATTGTGGGTGATTGTGATTAATTATGTTCATCTTTGTTGCAGCTCTGGAAGATAAAAGACTCCATTCTCCTCCATTAACTTTGAACATGTGACACGCCCATCCACTAACCTGACCTCCAGGTCCTTGCTTTGAACCACTTTGTAGCACACAGTAATTGACAATTTGCTTAGCCCAACCCCTTTAATCATCACTGCTATGCTTGTCACTCTTTCCATTTTTGCACAGCAGATGTGCAAATCACAGCTACAGCCAGACTATCTAAATTACCATGTAATTTTATTTATTGGAGACCATATGATAAATAAAAATGGCCTTTTATACATCAGGGAAACACTGCAGAATGTCAGAGCTTTTGGAGAACAAAGCCTTCAAAAATTGAAATAATAATGTACTCAGTGGGACATTTTACATTTTTCACTAGGAATGGCAGATGTAGCGTTCAACAAAATTTTTGTTCTTTTCCCTGGACAAAAGAAAATCCTCTAAAATGAGGCCATGAGCTCAGAAGATTCCAGATAAATTGCCATATATCCTGACTCAAGGACAAGTGACTATGAAAAGATCATGTGATGCAGAATGACTGAGACACTTGAGAATTTTGATAAGGAAGATCAAAGAGGAGAGAAGATCAAATAAAGTCAGGGTCATGTTGAAAACAGCAAATGTCACTAGTGGACGTACAGACCAGATGGGAGGAGACCAACAAAGATATGTGAGTAACATCAACAACATTGGACACAGGAAAACCGGCAAGGTAGTGCAAAGTTTTGGGAAACAAGACTGTGTGTTACTGATTCTATTCAAGTTTTAACAAAAAGCTAGAAAAGCCGAATATTATCCAAATAAATACAAAAGGTGAGCAATCTTTTACTGCTCATTGCCACCTGATGAGCAGTATTCAGACTACCATTGCTTTCTATATATCTGAGAAAGCTTTCGGATTGCTTTAGAGTCATTTGATGAGTCTTTTTAAAAAAGTTTAAGTTTACTCGGTTTCTCTGCTTTTCTACAGATAATTAAAATTTAATTTTCAAATTGACAATAAGAAAAAGATGAATAAAATTATTGCTTGTTTTCTGTAAAAAGGCATTTAACTCAGACTGCTCAAATTGACAGCATTTTAGTTCCTTGTCTTCTGCCCATCCGGGGCCGGGTCGCGGGGGCAACAGCTTCAGACGGGAAGTCCGGGCTTCTTTCAACCCGGCTGCATCCTTCACATCACCTGGGAGGTTTCGAAGTGTTTCCGGCCAGCTGCAGTACATAGTCTTGCTAGCGGGTCTCGGGCCTTTCTTTGGATCTCTTCCTGGTAGGAGTTGCCCAAAACATCTCCCCAGCGACGCGTTCAGAAGGCATCCTAACAAGATGCCCAAACCCATCTTGCTTCTCTCAACCCAGAAGAGCAACGGCTGTGCTCTGAGCTCCTCCCAAATCGCAGAGCTGGTAAAGCTGGTAAATTGAAAGCTTTTCTTTTCGGTTCAGCTCTTTCTTCATCATGACGGATCAATGCAATGCCCTGATTATCAAGGACGCCGCACTGATCCGTCTGTTCATTCCCCGCTCCATCCTTCCCCCACTTGTGAACAACACCTTGACTCCTCCACTTGGGGCAGGACCCCATCCCTGACCTGCAGGGGGCATTCCACCCTTTTCCAGGTGAAGACCACGAGGACATTGCTTGACAGCGTATTTGGTACAAAAATCACTTTTGAAAATACCATCACCTAGCACCACCAAAATGAACACAAGATATATTCAGAAGTTCTCTCTTAGTTTTTTTTTTCTTTTCATTTTGGTTTCATCTAATCAATAGCAAAAGAAGAGATTGCTTTTCAAGTAAGCATCCCACAGGACAACATATGACCAGATGATATTCTGCTTTTGTGGTTCACAAAGCCAGCCTCTTTTTACTTTTATGTTCAAACAGTGACACTATTGATTCAGAGAAATAAACATTGAGGGCTTTCAGGGTTTCTCTCCATCCCTCTTCGTATCAAATATCTGCTGTTGGGATTTGCAGGTGTATTCCTATTCCTGAAGAAAAATAAAATCTGTGTGACTACTTCAGGAAATCAATCAGTAATGTCGGCCAGTGTTTGCTCGGGCACCTGTTTTAAAATGAACTTTCCAGATAAAACAGAAAATATGTGCGAAATAGATCAACATGTGAAAGTTTCAACAGAATAAATTAATGAGTTGGGTTTAAATTCTGCGACAAGATGTGTTGAACTCATCAAAGTCTGTGCTCTAGACACAATCTGTTGCTTGACTCAAGTAAACACCATCTGACTTTCAGGTGAGTCAAGTGATTCTTTCAGTGATGTGAACTGGCAGCCTGTGACTGCTCATATAGTGGAGTGTTTTCCTTCAGCTTCATCGTAATCATTCAACACACAAAATGGTCCAGCAGCACATTCAGACCAGTTGAAGAAGATTGGGTACTTGTCTTTTGGGCACAGTAGTTACCCTGTGGAAAACCGTGATCATTTCCATTTATCACGCTTTTTTTGAGGGATCAAAACTAGAATGTTTTTGTAAAGATATGGAATGTGTTGACTAAATTTTTTTCCATACAGCACATACAGTATACTGTATCCCTTTAAACACAAGGGAAAATAATGCAACAGCCTCAAAGTTTTAAGAATTTAGTCATGCATCAATCTAATCTGAGTTTGAAATTAAAGCTCCAGAAAAAGGTTAGTGACAGAACTTTCACAAATGAGGGATAATAATAGCCAAAGAAAAATGGACATAATTAAATCATCAAATCAGTTTTTAAATTAATAAGTCTTTTTGACGTAAAAAAGAAATGGCTGGATGTAGTACTGTAGATTAAATGAGTAATCTAAACTGTGTTGTGTTCGGCAGAACATTTATACCACCTATTTTTGCATTATCTTGTATTGTTTTATGACATGTATTTGCAATTTGAAAGAGGCGCATTTAAGCTTCGAGGTAATATTTGCTGAAATGAAATGACTTTCTTGACAACTACACGATCACAAAATCTTAATTTTACGCTTTTTCCTTGAGAACACAAAATCATCTTGTACTTCAATACAGAGAAAAAGATTGAAAATTCAGTGAATTACATTTCATAAGTTTGAAGCACATTCTGACTCCACAACGTCATGGTTGAGCAAACAAATCCCTGCATTTCGTATTTTCATCAGCAGTTTTTCAACAAAAAGTTAAAGAAACAATTCAATTTTTCAAAGTTTGATTTATGTATGGGATTAAAATTTGTTGTTTGAGTTTGTAGCTCTCCAAAGGAGATACTTTTGTAAAAAAATGGAAGAAACAATGCAGTATTTTGTTGCTTTAAAAGGAAACTACTCTGCTTTTTAACACAGACATTAAAACCATTGACAGGTGGGTTTAGTTAAGGCAACATTCACATCTTTACATTCGGACACTACATTTTTATGGAAGAAAATGGAGTATATATTATATTGATCAATAAATAATGAGAGAAAATTTCTCATTTTTATGACATTAAATTCACTGCTCACATTACTAACTTAAGTATGTTTGAGTATTTGATAGAGTACTTTTGATTGTGAGATAAAAAAAAAAAAACTTATCCTGACATCACTCCCCAATTTTCTAAAAACAACACAATCTGCAAGTCTTCCTGTCTTCATCAAAGTTAAAATTTTAAGCTGCTTTCGTGTTTGACTTTTATGGTCATTCAGGTTTGGGATATGCACTACAATTTAAAGCTAAAATTAACTTTGTCTGAGAAAATATCATCTAAATGCCATCACAACATATCATGCCTTAAATCTCTTTGTGAGCACACCATCTGCTGACCCGTGGCTGATTAGGAAGAACATTGTAGATCAACTGTCTTTGATTTTTCTGCCCTTTATTTCTGCATCTGGCCATCTCACAGAGTCTTTCGGTGTGGTGAACCCTCATCATCTACTATAAGGTCCCAAAAAGAAATAGTGATTTCTAAAAAGGCAAAGTCTACTTTAAAAACATAGTCCAAATGAACATGTTCACTATTAGCTTTAGAACATATTTAATACAGTTAGAACAATAATTTAGTTATTTATTGACTCTTTTTTGAGGCAGCAATTTAAATAAAGATTTAAAGAATAATTTTTAGTGCAATATTAGAGATAATTATTGTTATGAAAGTAAGTGTTGTCGTAAAGTGTCCTTAGTGCCAATCAGTTGGGTAAGCAAGGACGAATGGAAAGTGGTGTGGAGATTGTTTTCCCCAACCCAGATAAAAAGTTGTGCTGCTAAGCCGTGAAGTACTGGTCTTGATGTGGTAGTACAGTCTGTGTAATGGGTGGGTGGGGTCAATTGAAGGCCAGTATGCGACTGGCCCTCTGCTGTCCAGATCTAGCATCTGGCAGTCTACAATCAAGCCCTATGCAGAGCCTCCAGCCAGGCCAAGAATTTTTTGTCCTATATAGTGCAGCTGCCATACCACACAGCTATTGAGAAAAAGTATCCTTTCTCTGGAGGCTGCGTAGAAGTTTAAAAGAAGTTGGGAGGACAGGCTGGGGCACTTTAACTTCCTGAGAAAGAAGAAACGGTTTTGAGCCTTCTTCCCCATGCATGACGTATTGGCAGTCCACAAGAGGTCAGAAATGTGAGTACCCAGAAACTTCTCGCTGTTAACATGCTCCGCAACCTTCCCATGTACGCAGGAAGGAGTGTGTACAGTTGTAGATTGAAGATGTAGAGAAAAACAGAGAAATTAACATCAGTCTAGAATGATCTTTTTTTCGGCCAAGATCTCCAAAATACAGTATAACGTCCATACACAATTGTGAATAGAAGCTTTGGCCATTTTTGAAAATATCAAGCAATGCTTTTGGTATTTGGAACAAGATCTGTCGGGAATTTGGTCTTTTCAAGAACAAAGAAATGAGGTAATATCAAAGTTACATTAAACAAAAAAAAAAAATTATATGTAATATTTAAACTTTTCATCATCTTATCCGAAGTGTTGCCTCGAGGGTGGTAATTCATAATCTTACAATGTTAGTGGGCCTAAATTAAACAAAGAATTTTAGTTTGCTAATGATACAAGATGTAAAATGATACACATACTGTATATCTAGCAGAATGAATTTTAATTGATACACTGACTGTTCTTTATTTGCTTTCAATCTTTGTTATTTTTCCTCTTTATTTTTCTCATTTTTGTACTTTGTTGAGGTAATTAACTAGTTTTTTCACCACTTGTTGCTCTTGCTGCTTCCCTCTGAGGACAGTTTAGTGGCTGCTTTGCCTCTGCTTAACGCTTTGATGTTTCTCAAAGTTGGAGCACAAAATGATGCAAATAATTGTTTGTATTTAGGTCAAGACCGAAGAAAAAAAACTAAGGCATTTTAACTCTACATGTTGATATTTTTCTGTTGGTTGAATCTTGCATCCATGTGTATTTGGTGGTGAACCATTTGGAAAAGAAAGTAACACACATGTAAATAATATTGTTATTGAGTAAAATGATCACCACCAATTTTACAGAATACGTTTCTGAAGCTGATGATTTCATCAGCTTGGAGTTCATTGAAAGTGTTCATGAGTAATTCTTTACTTTGTCAAGAATCAGTCTCAGAGACCTTGGTCCATTGACTGTGTTTTAATGGTTTTAATTAAAATCGAGAATTATAAAGCTGTTGGGTCTCTTTTCTGTGCACAGAAACATGGCAAAAAAAAGGTTGCATTTAATTTTCACTTTATCCTATAAAGTACAAGATGTTACCTGGTTAGATCGAACTACACAGTAAATGGGACTTTTTCAAACACAGTCATTCAACCCATTTCAGATTCTTTCTTCAAAATTTTGCCTTAATTTTTTCCAAAGTACTGTTTTTTTAACATCTTAAGAATGAAATAAACATACAAATGGTGATGTTTAAGGATGCAGTATTCCTACTTCAGTTTGTTATTTCTCCCATTTTACACAGCAACAAATATGTCTGCATTTTTCTGGTGTTTTTTTTTTCTGCATCAAGAAGCTTGAAAAATTCCCAGCGTCAAAGTTTTTTCTATCGGTGATATGCAACCCAAAAAAAGTCACATGAAGCTGGTCAAAAGTGTTGCCAGTTGGTCCTCTGTCTGTGATCTTGGACTTTTACTATGCAAAAAGAATTGTTTTTGTGCAACCTCATGTAACAATGAACCCTGAATTTAATTTGAAAACCCTTGAGTCAATCAAATGTATTAACAGATACTCATTTATCAACACATGCAATATCTTATATGATCTACAGACAGACTGACAGATGTTCTCCTTTTCTGTCTTTAAGATTCAATGTTTATTTTCTATTTTCATTCAGAGAACAGATGTGGCTTATGTCCACCTCAGTACTTTCATTTATCACTTTTTTCAGCTGCTTTTCTGTGCAAAGCTGTTATTAATCATATCTTTCTTTGTGTTAAGATAATAATCAAAGCTATGTTTGTGCATTCTACCGTTCCTTTCATTTCTCACTGGAAAACTGTTCCATGCCTAACAGGAATTAACAGGAATAAAAGTGTGCATTAGAACTGCCTTCGTGTGAAATACAGTTAATCTACCATTTAGCCGGTAATGAATAGTCAATAAATAGCTGTTTACATTTCAAATTGCAAGACATCTGGAAGTTAATATGGGTCACAGTGTGAAATATTTGAGTTATTGTGTATTGATGAAGACAACAAACTGTTGGAAACATTTTTTTTTTTTTTTTTATGGTTTAGGTATATTTTACCAATAGACTGGTGTATTTTGAGGAAGCCACATATACTAAATGTATGCATTTGATTGGTTGTGTATGTGACCTTGAAAATAATTTGCGACTTTACAGATGTAAATGTAACTGTGATCTAGCACTCACTATTGAAGAATTTAATTGGATGAAGCGGTTTAAAAATGTTTTTTTTTTTAAAGAACATTGGCATTTGTCAGATTTATATGTATTTATATGTATGAATATGTATCTACTGGCAGCTGGTCAACACAATAACCCGGATTTACAACAATTTGATCAAAATAATATTCTTCTTCTTCTTTTGGCTTTTCCCTTTAGGGGTCGCCATAGCAAGTCAGTTTCTTCCATCTAATCCTATCTGCTGTATCCTATTTAGTCACACCAACTATCTTTATGTCTTCCTTCACTGCGTCCATGAACCTCCTCTTTGGTCTTCCTCTAGTCCTCTTTCCTGGTGGTTCCAAATCCAGCGTCCTTCTTCCTATTTACTCTCTCTCCTCTGTACGTGCCCAAACCATCTCAGTCTTGCCTCTCAAACTTTATCCCCAAAACCTCTAACATGTGCTGTTCCCTGATGTACTCATTTCTAATCCTGTCCATCTTGGTCACTCCCAGAGAGATCCTCAGCATCTTCATCTCTGCTACCTCCATCTCTGCTTCCTGTCTTTTCTTCAGTGCTGCTGTTTCTAAGCCAAACAGCATGGCCAGTCTCACCACGGTTTTGTACACTTTTCCTTTCATTCTAGCTGAAACTCTTCTGTCACACATCACACCTGATACTTTCCTCCACCCGTTCCAGCCTGCCTGAACACGCTTCACGCTTCACCTCTTTTCCACATTCTCCATTGCTCTGGACTGTTGGATCCTAGATACTTAAAATCTTCCACCTTCTTTATCTCTTCTCCCTGTAACCTCACTTTTCCATTTGGATCCCTCTCATAAAATACTATAAATTTGGTTTAAAAAAAATAAAGAAATAAATAAAAAAGAAGCAAAGGACACTTAAATACGGCATAAAATTTCATCCATTAAATTAAACAGATATTCATGTATTTGTTCTCCTTAATTGTACCCACAACTCCTAGACTGCTACACTCAAAAGTTTATATTCAAACCAACTGAAACAATATCAGCTCACCAAAAACTATCGCAAAAAAAAGTTGAAATTGCAAACATTTCTAGCAAATCATAAAAAAAAAAAAATTAGCTTAGAAAGTTTTGCAAGACGACTTTTCCAACAATATTCTATTCTAATTCTGAAAACAGTTTTCTACCAGTTTCATACCATTAATTTTAAGAAAAAAAACAATGTTTTCCTGTTGAGTTTGCATTGTGTCTGATTATAATAGAAGTGTTGATTTAGTCACTAACTCTGTAAGTATGTTGGATTCTGACCATCACAGTGTTGCATTAAAATATCAAACTAAGAAAAACTGTTCAATTTCTTTGCTATGAAGCAGCAGTCTGGAAAAGATTGCGTTCCAATCTTAAAGTTGGAGCACAACATAAAGCTGGAGCACATCTACTCTGCTATCTAACTAGAAGGTGCCACAATCATCAAACAATGTTTTTGCTGCAGATTAAGTTTAGCTAGCAATGACAGTATTTTGTTTTAGAAATTATTGCATTTTACATAAAAACAACATTTCATTTTATATGAGGCACACATCCCCTATTCAGTATATTCAAAAGTACAATATTTTGATTCGTTTTCCCTGCATTTTTGTAGACACGGACATTAGCTAGCTTTCTGAAACTGGCATGTAAACCTAACTATTTCTTTCACAAATCATACTCTCTTTTTATGTACAAACATTGTGCCCACGTTGCATACCCGCTTTGATATTGCTCCGCATATGAAAATATAAAGTTGTAGATACAGTTTTTTCTGTATGGATGTCGAAGAAATGTCAGATATCTAAACACAAGCCTGCAAAAAGCAATTTTTCACAAATTTTGTTTGTTCGTCTCTTAATTCTGCAGCAAATCAAGAATTCTCCAGGTGAGAAACAATGAACATTTCCGTGGGGGTAAAACAAATAAGAAAAAAGTTGCAGTCTGAGCATAGCAAAAAAAGATGAAAAAATATGCTAAAATTTTCAGTGCAAGAAGCACATATTGGGCTGATAAAAAGTTTTCTGGCAATTTCTGCATTGCATGTCTAATTATAAGATTATTAATTTAGTTTTACACAAAACTAAAAAACAAACTGCTATTGTGGGAGGTTTAGCATGGTGTGTGTTTTTTTTTTTTGTTTTCAGAAAGTAATGCAACCAGTTTGCTGTTTGTAATGTTTGCAGTCGCTGATCGCTTTATGTTGTAAGTTCACAAATTCATTTGATGTGATGGATTGTGTTAGACAACTGTGTGTACTGTCAATTCAAGATACACTCCAACTGTTGCAAATTATAATTTTTTACTGTACATTTTCAAAGCAAAACATGGAAGAAATACTTTATTTTTCATTGACACAATTCCGCTGCTTTTCATCCACTATAAAAACACATGGGATACAAACAGAGAAATACCTCTAAACCTTTCTGACACATTTCTAAAAGCTTCTCTACATTTTTATGCAAGTGAAGTGGTGTGAAAAGGAAGAGGGGATACAAATCAACAGATGTGTGTTTCAGGTCCTGAATCAATGTGGAATTGTCTTGTGATAAAAGTGTTACTATTCACAAAAGAGCCCCATGCCTGTAAGAAAAAGATGAAAAGTTCCCCAAAAATATCATTTTCAGAAACAGAAATGTTCACACATTTAAATAAACTGGGATTCAACAACATCTAGACTTGTGTTCAGCCTTACTTTACATGTTTAGAGAATGACTACAAATAAGAATCTGTGAGATACACAAAAACATGAGCGGACAATTTTTTTCAAAGCATATGGTTTGATTTTATTTGATTTGTGGTGTTCTTACGCTTTTTCTAATTTATTTTCTTTCTAATATCTGAACATTTTACTCCACCGCTACTTTATGAAAATTGTTTTTATAAGTTTAACAGCATGTAAAAGTTTCAATGTAACACAGAAAGACAATGACTTATAGTTAATTGCATTGTCTTTTTTTTTAACTTTTTCTACTATGTAACACAGAAAGGCAAAAAAAAAAAAAAAGTACACAAAACTGTGTGCGCTTTTAGCAAGTGTTTAAAAATCCAGTTAAAAAAAAGAGTCAAACCACGAACAATTTTAAAAGCAATTTTTTTAACCCTGTTTGCACTAATTGCCTCTTCCTTTTTAAGTCCTGTTGAGAAGGGCAGTCTCTGATGTAACAATGGGTGTTGGGTAAGCTTGAATTTATACGTCCAAGGCTTTTGCTTTAATGAAACGACAACAAAAAGAGCACCAAGGGGCAATCTTTCATTTTTTTACTCAAAGAAAAATGTGGTTACTCTTCAAAAAAGGCACAGAACTTAAAAGAAGAGGGAGAAAACATCTACAAAATATTTCCATTTTGGTCTTCATAGCGCTCAAAGATCCTAGATGAAATAAAACCAAGCTTCATACATGTTCAAAGACTCGTTGCATTAATATTTTACATTTTAGACTAGAAAATTTATCACAATGACTGAATGTGCCAGAGTCCATGAAAAGCGTATCCATCTAAAGAATGAAGCCACATATCCTGGCCCTCCCTCCCACCTTCGCTTCACCTCCCCCATCTAACGGCCACACACAAGGCCATCCATTCAAAGGCCTTCCTCATGCAGCTCCGGCAGTCCCCTGAGGTGCCTCTGTACACACCACGCCACCCGGGATTGAAGTGTGAGATTGAAAAAGGCAGCGAGGCTCACTGCATCTTTCTTACTGATGACGAGGATCTACAAGACTCCCTTGGACGCTCGCTCCCTGCTTTGCTCGGAGATTGAAGAGGAAGGCTTGTTTGAAATTAGGAAGGATGGGTTTTTGTTTTGTTTGGTTCTTCTTATCAGAGATAGAAAAGTATAAACTCTTTGCAATATTACGATTGAAAGTCTGCTTTCATGAACAGACTTTCTTTTCACTATAAGTTTCAGAAGGAAATGTACAGTCCTTGACCTCTACGCTATTATTACATGAAAATAGCAGCACAAAACATCAGAAACGACATGTACAAAACCAATGCTGGATTTATAAAACTACGATTTCTTCTTCTGTTCGTGCAAATAAATACACATACTGTAGCCAATTTTTTATTCAGAGATTTTTTTTTTGTGTAGCCATTAGGATTCAGAATTTGTGAGATGTTAATAATAATTTTTAAAAGTTGAAAAGCTAAGATTGAAATTGGTATGTAACAGTACAGACCAGATCTCAGGATTGGATATCTGCTTTTTTAAGATGATGTGGTCTTGTTGGGCCAGTAAGAATGAACCGCGTGTGAGATACTGTTTTCTGATTCTTCAAATTAGAATCCATGACCAATGACTGGAAAAGATTGGAGTATAAGTCAGGAACAGGGGAGTTAAATTCCTCAGGGTCACAAGTGAGGGAGGAATGGACCAGGAGATCAAAACGTGAGCCTCTTCAAATTCAACTCAACCTCACTCTATACATTGCGAACTCGCCTGCAGAAAAAACTATTTTCTGCTGCTTGTACTGGCAATATCTTTGTTTGGTGACCATGAATTAATAATAATGATCAATTGTAGGTTTTAGAGATTTTTTAAGTAGGTTTTTTTTATTTGAGCTAATACTTATCTAATTAAATGATGAATTGCTGCCTACAATAAATAGAAATAAATCACATTCACTGTTCTTTTTATATTTAAAATTTAATTGTGAGTTTATCAAACAACTATTTTGATTAACTTAATGTATGATTGATCAGAGATCACAAGATTTTGGTTTCAGCTGTGAATTTTTTTTTCTTGCACCAGTCTGCGCTCTACACCTGAATTTAGATCATCACGCCCAGAAAACTTGGTTCAATTCTTTTGTTACTTTGATGTGTCATGCTCTCCAAAACAAACTATTGAAACTGATTTTGCATTGTCTTTTGCATTAGTTATTGCTGAATTGAAATAAGAAATAAAAAAAACTCCACATTTTTTTTTTAAAAACAATTGAGTTGTTTCAAGGTCTGTTAAAACACAATTTTATTAGGATGCTCTGTATTGCAGAGCATTTTGAAATTATAGATCCTACCTTTCAAAAGACCGATCGGCATTTTTAGATGAATATTTTGGTGTGCTTTTTTTCCTCTAATGAGCCATGGTGTCATCTTTTTCTTTCTTTTCTTTGGCAGTAACATAACATAATCCTCTGCATGGCTCACTTTGAGTGTCTCCCATTTAAAATGATTCAGCTGATGAGAAAATGACAGTAATAGAAAATGGTGAATAAAAGAATCCATCTTTACTTTGTGTCAGCCTAATGTGTATTCTGTGGTAATGGTATTATATCATGAACGATTGCAGAAATTGCTGCGACGTCTTTGAAAGGCTTACTGGCATCATTGTCCAGATTTGGAGAAAATTCAGCCGAAGAACTTAAAATTATGAAACAAAAAGAGTTTTAATCTTAAAGGTGTCATTTTGATACACGTTTTGTTAATTAACAATCAATTAACTATAAGTCACGATAGTGCCAAAACAACAATGTCTGAAGGAACATTGTGATCACAAAAATATGTGTTTAGGTGCTTAAGGACAGTTAAAAAAAAAAATCAAGCAAAGAAAACATCATAGAAAATTACTATTTCAGATTGGGATTCTATGAAAAAACTGGAAACAAAAGCATTGGTAAGAAAATTGGTAAGAAATGGTCAGAAAACCATTTTTAATGTTTGAAACTGGCAATCACCTAAATGTTCGGTGAAATCACACCAAAGAAAAACAACAGTAGAACACAAAACCATGAGTTTTGTTTGGAATTCAATGGATCAGATGGACTTTAACAACCAGTAGAAAAAGTAACTTTCAAAACAGCAGACATCACATGAAATAAGAACCACAAAGGCATAACTTGAAACTGTTGACTAACAACTGACTGGTTAATTTGTTTAACCATTACGTATGTTTAATACAATGCAATCATGTGCTTTTGTTGGGAAGCAGATGTCAGAATGCATTTAAGGTTTGCATTGAGATCTGTGAAAACCTGCAACAACATTTTGTTGCTTCACATCTCCCTGCCTCAGATATGCCAATAGATATGCCAACATATTTGTATGTTTGATACAGATTAATTTTTTTATTGACTTTTTACACTGGCCAATGTAACTGTGCAGGTGGATGAACAGAATGTGAAGTTAAATATTTGAATAGATTTAAATAGACAGCTTTTTTGAAAACTCAATTGATTCACAGATTTTGTCAGTTGTTTTGCCATAATTGAAATTCTTGCAAACAGAAAATTCTATGTAATTACAGATGATGAGGGTATCGTATGTTTCAGCGACACTTAAAAAAGTGTTTATGTGAATCTTGAATATCTCAAATTTGTTGTCAGTTGGGCACATCCTCATTGCTTTCTTTAGGCTTTATACTGTGGTGGAAAGTGGGCCGGGGTGAGTGAATGCAAATTTGAGTAAAAACCAGTTTACCAATGAAGATGAAGAAAAAATGGAATAAAAAATTCAAACTTAAATTTGCAAAAAAAAAAATTTACCCACCAAGATATGAGAGGTGAACATAATTTGTAGGCAAAAAAAATATGTAGTCTCAGCTACAAAATATTTTTTCAATCAACTAAAAATAAAAACTTCAAACAAAACACCTAAATTTACTTTATTTAAAACAAAGTACTAAAGTGAAATCAAAGAGCAGTTTATTTAACTGGCTGGGGCACATTTTAAATAATCTAGTTTAGACTCAGGATAAATGTCCTGAAACTTGGAATTTCTACCTCATACCAGGTTGAAAAATTATCCTGGTTATGTTTAAATGGCACTTCAAATATTGTACGAAATGAAATAGTTCCTCACATAGTCAAATAGTTTCTCACATCTGTTACCAACTGTGAAACAAACTTATTCAGAAAAATTGTGTAAATTGCAACAATACTTCAATTTTGTGTCAGTTTGTAATGTACGTCCCGTTTTAGAGAGGCTTTCACTCTCCACCTAAAAACCGTTATTGATTGTCCATTTTGAAAGATCATAAAAGATTGCGCATGCGCAGTCCATTTATAATGAGCTAGAGTGACGTAAGGAGAGGTAATCAGTCCAGCTCTGATTGTGCTGGAACAATGGCCACCTAGAATGTACTTTAATCGATTTGTAATCTAGTCATTTTGTAGGTATTTTAATGTATGACATGTATTGACATTTTTTTATTTCAGTTTTTTGCAATTTCCTTTTGGCCGTATGAAAATGACAATGCGCCGGTATTCGTTAAAGTCGTATTTTTCCCGTACGAAAATAGTGCGAAACCATATAACCTGACAAGTATGTACATCAATGTTGGCATTGCTTATTGTTAAACTTTTATTTAACAAAACAACGGTTGTAGAACTTGGATGTTACAACAGGTAGAATAATATGCACCAATTTATTTTAAAGCTACTGGCAGCAAGGTGTTTTTTACGCCCGACCCCCGGACAATCAGTTATTTTGAGAGTGTATGCTTGTTTTATCCAAATTTGTACTATTAAAAAAAAAAAAAACTATTGTTTTTTTGTATTTTGTTTCTATATTCAGGCTTCAGAGTGTGTGCAGATGTTGTATGTAATAGATCTGACAGGTGAGTGAGTCTCAGAAAGTGTAAAAGTGATGGGAGGAGGTAGTGATGAGTAGAAACTGGTACACAGAGCCAGACTCACTGCTCCTCTCCATCACATTTCACTTTTCACAACTGACTGACTGGCAAACAAAGAAGACAGGATGTAGAAACCCCTCAGGTTGGACATTTTTTTCATCAGCTTGTTTTTTTTCTTTCTAAGTCTTTTGGTCCCAGTGAGTGTTTGGATTGTGAATCTTCGGAAGTATTCCGCGGGAATCTGTTGCCTGATTCCCGGCAGAGGAGAGGAGGATCTGACCGTTACTGCTGCGCTCAACGGATCCCTGCTTTCTCATCACTTCTCCCTCTTTGAAACGATCATGATAACAATCTGAAGAGTTGAGATCATGTTTCCGCTACCCCTGTTTTTCGGTGAGTGAGTTGTGTTTTTCATCAATATACGTTCGGTTTTTTAATGAGAAAAAGAAGTTGGATTTCTTTGATGGAAAAAGTAACACCGCTACACGTGTGTGAAGCTTTATGAGGAATAGCTGATGATCAAAAGCGTCCGGTAGATACGTACTTAGTTTTTTATATTTACTAAATACATAAAATAAATGTATTACTTGTACATTATTTACTGAAACATTCCATTTTTATTAAAGCACGTACTTTAAAGTGCTTCTTAAAATTCCGATTCAACAGGTTTGTTACAGAATTTTGTTTTAACATTAGAAGATGCAGAGTATCAAAAGAATGTTTCATTTGCTGCTTATTTTCAACTAATGTTCATTGGTTATTTACCTTTAGATAGGCTAGTTATAGATAAAAAGAAAAATGGGATGACAATAAATGCAAAGCAGAAGTGGTTTATGGTGAACTTTGGTTTTGATGGTGTAGTTTTTATTTCCCTTTAGCCTGAAGCAGTTCAGTTTCTGGACTTTTACGTGTCTAAACTGGAGGTTAACATACAGCAGTCTTTGATCTTCATCCTGATTAACTTCCAACATTATTTATTCTTGATTGTTGACCTTGTCAATCAATTGATGCATTGCTAATTTGGACTTTTTTGTGGTTTCTCTGTTTTTAATTTGGAAATATTCCTCAGATGCCAGTTTATTTTGAAGACCATCGAGTCTTAAGGTGAGGGGTCTACTTCCAATATATTGCTTCACAATGGCAACAGGAGTAGCAGCCTGGCTCCCTTTTGCCAGGGCGGCAGCTATAGGCTGGATGCCTGTGGCTAACTGTCCCATGCCCATTGCCCCGAGAGACAACAGCAAGAAACAAGATGAACTGATTATGCTTAACGTCAGTGGCCGCCGCTTTCAGACATGGAGAACAACTCTGGACCGATATCCAGACACACTGCTGGGCAGCTCTGAGAAGGACTTTTTTTACAATGAGGAAACCAAGGAATACTTCTTTGACCGGGACCCTGATGCCTTCAGAAGCATCCTGAACTTCTACCGGACAGGGAAGCTCCATTATCCCAGACAGGAGTGCATCTCAGCTTATGATGAGGAGCTGACTTTTTTTGGTATTATACCGGAGATTATTGGTGACTGCTGCTATGAAGAGTACAAGGATAGAAAGAGGGAGAACTTGGAAAGACTGCAAGATGACCAGGAAGAGAACAAGGACTTGAAGCAGCCAAACATGAGCTTCAGAGAGACTATGTGGCGTGCTTTTGAGAACCCTCACACGTCCACAATGGCTTTGGTTTTCTATTATGTGACCGGCTTCTTTATCGCCATCTCAGTCATCACTAATGTGGTGGAGACTGTGCCCTGTGGTTCTACTGCCAACCATAAGGACATGCCCTGCGGTGAACGCTATACTGTGGCGTTCTTCTGCATAGACACTGCCTGTGTCATGATTTTTACCGTGGAGTACCTTCTACGTTTGTTTGCCGCACCAAGTCGATATCGTTTCATGCGTTCTGTTATGAGCATCATCGATGTGGTGGCAATCTTGCCTTATTACATCGGCCTGGTGATGACAAACAACGAGGATGTGAGCGGGGCCTTTGTAACACTCAGAGTTTTCCGAGTGTTTCGTATCTTTAAGTTTTCCCGCCACTCGCAAGGCCTACGAATTTTGGGTTATACACTCAAGAGTTGTGCTTCAGAGCTGGGCTTTCTCCTTTTTTCACTCACCATGGCCATCATCATCTTTGCTACAGTCATGTTCTACGCGGAGAAGGGTTCCAGCTCCAGCAAGTTCACCAGCATCCCAGCTTCGTTCTGGTATACGATTGTCACCATGACAACACTAGGGTGAGTGGACATTTTGCTTTTTGAAGTAATGTTTGATTCCAGAGCTTTAACACCAATGAGAGAATTTAAAAGGAAATAATTGTTTGACAGATTTGTTCAGACTGTTCCAGGATTTTGAATAATTTAAAAATACCTTTGACTTTCACATGAGAATTTAAGACAACCCACCCCATACCTCACTCTATTTTATTTGAGACTGCCATGGTGAATAATGGAGGGGAGGACAGCAACTATCTATCAGCACAAACACTCCTGCCAATTTGGTTGCTTCTCTTAGTGTTTCCCAAATAATGAGACTTTGTTTCAATGCATTCACTGCATGTCAGTACTAAAAAGATACTCTGCTACTGATATAAGGGTGTGTTGGTTAAATAAATTTGCTCCATTTAATCTTGCTTTACTTTACAAGTTTGTGGTGGTTAGGGCAATATTATATCTCTGTTTGAAAAAATGTCACCTAACACATTTTTGTTATAAATGTAGATGCTGAAAATTTAATGCTTTTGATTTTTTTCAAAAAGCAAAAAAAAAAAAAAAAACATTTCTTCAGGCAGTCAGTGTAAAAAATGTTTCGCAGGAAACATTCCAACTACAAAGCAAGATCTGTTCTCTGTGTGTCTGGAGGTGAAGTGTCCCCTGAGATACGTTCTGTCACCTTTTATAATGATTTCTCTCAGCTCATAATCTTTTCCTAAAGTGCAGAGAGATACGAGGCCACTAATGGCAAGGTGAACTTGAAGCTGCTCTTCTAATTTGGCTCAGTGCTGTATCTTATAATGAAGACGGAACTGAAAACTAACTTAATCCTTAAAACATGATCATTTCAGGATTTTTTATTGACAATGCTGGAAATGTGAAGGAAAGGGCACAGCGATTTAACCTGATGTATTTCTTTATGAGTTGAATAAATGTTCTTTTAAAAAATGACTGCAAAAAGAGGATGAAATTTTTCACTTTCAGGATTCAAAGCAAAGGGCGTAGTTACTGTTAACGTGATGTATATTCTGTTCCACTTTTTTTTTCATTTTGTACATAAGTACTATCAGACTGCTTTCTACACAAGTTTCACATTTTTGTTTTCTGTATTTGCTAAACTGATAATCTAGAGCTTTAAATAATTAAATCATCCTTTGGGATTGTGGCCCCAAAAATAGTTGTATCTCAATTTGTATGAAGATCTAAACTAGTTGATGCAGCACAACATTGTATTGACAAAAATCAGAATCAGAATCAGAATATACTTTATTGATCCCACACAGGGGAAATTTGTGTGTCACAGCAACAACTTCCTATCTGCTAAGTGAGTCGTTGTAGAGCCCGATCACGTACGGAAAGAAAGACTTCCGGTAACGAGATGTTCTCGAGCGGAGCTGTCTGAGCCTCTTGGAGAAGGAGCTCCGTTGTTCGTCCAGGAGTGGGTAGAGAGGATGGTCATGGTTTTCCATGATGGACAAAAGTTTGTTCAGTGACCTCCTCTCTACCACTGCCTCAAGTGAGTCCTGTTTGCTGCCAATGACAGAGCCAGCCAGTCTGATTAGTTTATTCAGTCTGTTGGTGTCACTGGCTGCGATGCTGCTCCCCCAGCAGATGACAGAGAAGAACAAGGTGCTGGCCACCACAGACTGGTAGAAGGTCTCCAGGATCTTGCTGCACACATTGAAGGACCTCAGCTTCCTTAGAAAGTAAAGTCGGCTGCAAGTCTTCTTGACACAGCAGTACTGTTGCTCCTCCAGCTCAGTCTACTGTCGATGGTCACTCCAAGGTATTTGTACTCCTCAACCACCTCCAAATCGCTACCCAGAATGCAGAGCGGCTGCAAAGCAGTCCTCCTCCTCTTCCGGAAGTCAATCAAAAATGATGATCAAAAATGATTGCACCTCTAGTACTCTTTCTGTCTTCATAGCCTTTGCCACCTTCTTCTTTATTTTTATATGAATCTTAGCCTTCATATAAAACAAGTTCACTATGCGTATCACAATCCAGTACATTTTTATGTGAAAATGCTGATATTTCAAGTTATTTTGCCCGGCAGAGTGAAGGTCATGCAGACATAATGTACTCTTCAATGATGTTTGCTTTAGTGCAGCATCGCACTGAGATATTTTATGTATGTCTCCAACACATTTCTTTTTGTAGAAATAGTTTGATTTATCACCCGTTCAGAGGGGAGACATATATTTTCTGTACAAACCATCCTTCTTAATCTAAGTTATTTCCTTTATCTATTTGTGATTACAATAGTGATATAAAAATACAAATGTCCCAGAACCAGACGTATGAAAGTATATGTTTGCCCGCCTAAAAAAACTTCTGAATATGATGCATGATAATTCTAGGCTACAAATAACAATGCTCAAAATTGTTAAATATTACTTTTTTTCAAACCAAAATGATAAACCAGTGATATTGCATACATGGTGGCCACTTGTTTGTGTCCCGGGTGGGGCATTTGTGTGGAGTTTGCATGTTCTCCCTGTTGATGTGCGGGTTCTCACTGGGTAACCCAAAATTATGCATGGAAAGTTGATTGGTCTCTAAGAAATTATCTCTGCATGATGGTGCAGTGGTTAGTATTGTGGTCTCCTGGCAAAAAGGTTGGGTGCTCGAGTCCCAGGTGAGGTGGGGCAAGGCTTGAAACACTGGCCTTTCTGTGTGGAGTTTGCATGTTCACCCTGTGTATATGTGGGTTCTCACTAGTTAACCCAAAAACATGCACGGGCAGTTAACTGGTCACTAAGAAATCATTCCAGGGCTGCACGGTGCAGCAATCGTAGCCAGAAGATCAGGTGTTCGAGTCCCAAGTGGGGCAAGGCTTGAATCATTGGTCTTTCTGTGTGGAGTTTGCATGTTCTCCCTGTGTATGCGTAAGTTTACTACAGTTTTTTTCCACTCTCCAAAAACGTTCATGTTAGATTAACTGGCTGCTTCAAAATTGTCCATAGGAATGAGTCAATGTGTGTGTTGATAGTTGTATGCGTGTGTGGCCCAGCAAGTTAGGGGTGTATCCTACCTCTTGCCTGAAATCAGCTGGGAGTGGCTCAGGTACTCCCCCACAACTCCTTTAGGGATGAGCGATTAAGAAGATGAATGAATGAATGATGAAATTGTCCCTACGAATAAGCGCATGAGTAGTTATCTGCTTTTCTACGTAATGGCCTTGCGACACACTAGCAAAGCGTTCAGTGCTCAGAAAATATGTCACAAATTTTCCTATAGAGTTCATAAAAATATACTGTTTTTTCTTGTTAGGTCTTTATTTTGAAGTTCTTGTCCAACTCCATGTTTTCTCTCCTTGTTACATTGTGACAAAGTTGACATGCATGATGAAATGATGTCGAGGATACAGCAATATTTGCTTCAGGAAATAACAGATTGTCATGAACTAAAAAGATTAATACACACAATTCTGCTTTCTAAGCCGGGTTTTTAAATGACTTGGAGTATCTGTTGAGATTTTGCCAGAATAGTCAGCCAAAAAAGAGAAGCACTTTAAGGGAGAATTGCTTCACACGCTTTGAAAATTGTTAATTAACTTACTCATCTTAACGCAGCTAATAGTTACTTAATACTTTACCCAACCTTAAAAGGCTCATTTGCTTTGATGAAATTACTTTAAAAGGATATTTATCTGAATGAGATAGATGTGTTTTTCAGGGATTATGAAGTAAAAATGTAAAAGAAATATAAAGACTATAAACTGTGCAGTAGCTCGTTGTGCTGGATGAATTTTGACCCCAACTTGATACGAATGTAATGATTCAACTTTTACTTTTTATTAAGCCTATTTTGGTCTGTTGTTGGAAAGACATAGCAATATGAGCCCTTAATCTCTTTTTCAATGTTATCCATTCAGACCTATCAAACGGATTATTTTTTCTGTGGTTTACCTTTAGAAAAAAAACTAAACTTTTTCTTTTGTCGGAAAATAAGAAAAATCAAATGACAAGCCAAGAATGTCCCCTTGTGCCTCTGTGTGTGTGTGTGTGTGTGTGTGTGTGTGCGCGCGCGTCTGCTTTTTCATGTGTGGAGTAAGAGAGAAAGTGGATTTTTTTTTGTATCAGAAGTACAAAAGGAAGCTAGCACTATGTTGAAGACCTTAGATAAATTGTAAACGTGGTGTGTGAGTGCTGATCCATTGTGTGATGCATAATAGGCAGCAGCACAGTGAATTTAAGGCTCAGACAATCAGGTTCTATCACTTTTCTTCCTACCATCTCCCTCTTAAAGCCTACAGCAGTGCAAAAGGACAGAGAGCTTTTTACTTTCTAACTGGACAGTTTCTTCTGATTTGCCATCATCCAGTTAGCTGAAAGCAGAAAGTCTTGGACGGAATTCTGCTTCGCAACTTCAGAATAATACTACTTGTAAAAAGTATTTGGTACAAAAAGATATTTGCAAAACGCATTTTTATTCTTACAAGAAAAAATTTTTCTATACAACTATTCAGATTCTTTATTGCACACCAACTCCAACTTCCAAGGCCATTTGTTTGGTCTGAATCAAAACTTATCAACCAAAGACTGTATTTAAAAAAATATTTGACTGTACAACTAGAACATTCCATTGGCATCACATTAGACACACAAAAATAGCTTCTTTTATTTCAATGTTGTGAGTTACCAACACAAATACAGTAGCTCGCCAGATACGGCAGCTATGTAACCAGAAAGCCCTAAACATTGATTGCAATCATAATTAAATAACATCCCCTTTGCTTTAATTAAGTTGAAACTCTAAAATTTTTTAAAAGATTTTTTTTTTATGATTGCGATGTTCTCTAGAATCATCATGATCATCACAGTAAAACATCAATTGTGCAATAACATCTTCTTCTCCTTTTGACATTTCCCTTTAGGGAACTGTGCGATAACATGATAGCATTAAAATGTTTTACAGTATGTTGTCTTTTACAAAGACAATGACACAAATGGCCCTTAGCAAACAGCTGGTCACACTTATGCCACCTTGTGGTGGTGGTGGTGGTGGTCTAACCTCCAATCAGCTTAGGATATTTCCAAATGCAGTTCATAGTAAAACAAACTAAAAAGCTGTTCAGATTTAAATTTGACACTAATAAAATGAAAGCTGGTTGAGTGTGTCTGGCCCCGTGACAGACTGGCGACCTGTTCGGTGTGTACCCTGCCTCTCGTCTTGAGTCGGTCAGGAGAGGCTATGGCCCCCCCGTGACCCTGTCAGAGACAGGGCAGTTCGGATAAGCAGTTCGGAAGATTAATTAATAAATTTCACACTAATGAAATGAAAGCTGATTGAGTGTGTCTGGCCCTGTGACAAACTGGCAACCTGTTCGCGGTGGATCCTGCCTCACGCCATAAATTAGCCAGTTTAGGATCCGGCACCCCTAATACCCCGATAGGGATGGGCGGTCCAGAAGACAAAAATGAAAGCTCTGCGAACAAAAAATTATTGGATACTGTTCAAAAGTAGTACTAGTGGTACCAACAGGGCTCTTTTTTTAGGTTCTGTTGTCACACTTTGATTGTTGTCTGCGTTTGTGATCTCCACTGCTCAATAAGGTAGCTAAAATCCCTCTGTCACAGCACAAAAAGGGCATGAAATACAAAACGCGCTTTCATAAATCATCTCATCTTTATTCTAATGAGCTCCAAGAAAGTGACTCTTGCTGTTCTTTTGAGATTTTTATAAGCCTATTTTTCATTGGTCATAAAAACCTCTTGAAGTTCAATGAGAAAGTCTTTAATTGCCAATCAGATATTCAGAGCTGAATCAAAAGACAGAGCACAATTTGTTTATTAGCTCTCCTCAGCACAGCAACTCTGAAGCCTAATATTCTAATTATTTAAAGATGGTTCATGAGTGATTTTCCTAGACTGCGAGCTCACTTTTTATGAAGAAACACTCATCAAAAGATATGAGACAAAGGTGTAAATTTTAAAAGAACTTGTGAACAAAAAATTGCTTGTCTCTTTTTTTTTCTTTGCTATGATTGTATGTGTTTTTCTGTGCACATCATGACACACATTTTACCAATAGTCGAAGCCCCTTTCATTCAAACTGCCTTATCGTCATGTTCAATTGGTTAAAACCAAATAAAAGCAGCTTCTCAACATTTATCTTAAGTGTAACAAAGCAGCCACCAATGCAGACAAAATGCAAGCCGTGATGGTAAATGAGGAACAATAAGTTGGGACTACTAATGATTTTTTTTCACATACTTTAACGGCTAAGCCAATAAAATCATTTTATTTCTTTTTACTTTGTAAATTTTTATATTTGCCTACAAAACCACACAAAATATTGAAGGTTATTAAAAATCTATGATCCATATTAATGTGCTCTCCAAGTTTAATTCTTTGTTCTGAGTTTCAAACATGATTTAAACTTTTAATCTTAACTGCTGTTTTAAAAAAATGTAGTAATTTGAGTGTTAAAGCCCTGTAGAGCTAGTTCACAACCCTATCTTGATTACTTTAAACTTGTTTTCTTAGAGTTGTTTGATCTTGTCTTTGCTTTATGACCTTCCTCTCTGCATATTTCACTGTCTGCAGGAGCCCAGACAACACAGTGCAGCCGTTCTTGGTAATGGCCTGGTGCTGAGGGAGTATAGAAGGACTGGAGAACAGTGAGGGGGCTGGATGTATAATCAGCTGCTTTCACTGTCCAGGAACAGTGGTGTTAAATCAACCTCAGGTGCATGATAAAAAGATGTGGATTCAATCTCTGCAAGATCCGCTCCCTGCGGCTGCAATCCACGCTGTCGGATAGTCACTGATATCAGCGGGACAAGATCCGATGATGAGGGAGAAGAAAACCCTTTTTAGTTTTTTTCTCTGTCTCATTCTTCCTTTTCCCGATCCTTGCGTCTCCCGGGGGAACGGCTATTTTCAGAACACTGGCATTATGTGTGAAAAAGAGTTAGCAGCTTCTACTATCATCTGATGCATGATCCAGACACCCTGGGTGACAGTGGTCATTTTTACCTGTTCTAAAAGCAAAGGTTCACTGGCACACCATAGGGGTGCCCAACTCTCCCACACCTCTAAAAACATTATTAACCCAATAATGAGAAAAATATTAATGAGTTGTGCATTGAAATCTGACTCTGGTGATATAATTAGAGTGATTCTCCCAGTTGTGGAGTCCTGGTCCTGGACGGAGGCTTGTTCTGAGGCTGAAAGTGAGAGAAAATGTTGTTATGCATGTAGGTCATGTTCTCATCTCTGCCTTAATCAGTGGCTATATATAATCTGCTTCTTTCTTCAGAGAGACTTGTAGCTCACTCCCTCCGTGTTCTCTCCTCAACATCTCTATTAGACAAAATGGACTGGACCCAAGAGTCGGAGTCAGGACAAGAGAAGTCAGACAAACTATGATTCAGGTTCAGAGTTCTCTGAGACAGTTTTGCCCGAAGAGAATAGAGTTTGTTTGAGAAATACAGAACCAACTGTTGATGTATAAACATTATATTTGTGATCCGAGTTTAAATTAGTAACTATTCATTTTTAACCAGCTATTTGGAAAAGGTCACATTTCCAAATAGCTGGTGAAAACCACACGGTGAAAACTCATCTAAATTCAACTGAAGAAGAGCCGTTCCGTTCCGTCATCTTCCGCTTGTTCCGGGGTCGGGTCGCGGGGGCAACAGCCTCAAACGGGCAGCCCAGGCCTCTCTCTCCCCGGCTGCATCCTCTAGCTCCCCTGGAAGGATCCCAAGTCGTTCCCTGGCCAGCTGTGAGACATAGTCTCTCCAGCGGGCCCGGGGTCTGCCCCTTGGTCTCCTCCCGGTGGGACGTGCCGAAACACCTCGCCTGCGGGGTGCTCGGGGGGCATCCTGACCAGATGCCCGAACCATCCCATCTGGCTCCTCTCGACCTGGAGGAGGAGCGGCTCGACACCGAGCTCCTCCCGGATGGCAGAGCTCCTCACCCGATCTCTGAGTGAGAGCCCAGCCACCCTGCGGAGGAAGCTCATTTCGGCCGCTTGTACCCGCGATCTCATTCTTTCGGTCACCACCCACAGCTGGTGACCATAGGTGAGGGTTGGAACGTAGATCGACTTGTAAATCGAGAGCTTTACTTTTCGTCTCAGCTCTCTCTTTACCACGACGGACCGATGCAGCGTCCTAGTTATTGCTGATGCCGCACCGATCCGCATGTCGATCGCCCGCTCCATCCTTCCCCCACGCGTGAACAAGACCCCCAGATACTTAAACTCCTCCACTTGGGGCAGGACCCTGTCCCTGACCCGCAGGGGGCATTCCACCCTTTTCCGGGCGAGGACCATGGTCTCGGATTTGGAGGCGCTCATTCCCATCCCGGCCGCTTCACACTCGGCAGCAAATCGATCCAACGAGAGCTGGAGATCACGGTCCAATGAAGCCAACAGGACCACATCATCCGCAAAAAGCAGAGATTTTATCCTGAGGTCACCAAACTGGATCCCTCCAACGCCTCGGCTGCGCCTAGATATTCTGTCCATAAAAGTGATGAACAGAATCGGTGACAAAGGGCAGCCTTGGTGGAGTCCAACTCTCACTGGAAATGGAATCGACATACTGCCAGCTATACGGACCAAGCTCTGGCTCCGGTCGTACAAATATCGGACAGCCCGTACCAAGGGCTCCGAGACTCCGTACTCCCGGAGCACCCCCTACAGGAGTCCCCTAGGGACAAGATCGAATGCCTTCTCCAGATCTACAAAACATATGTAGACTGGTTGGGCAAACTCCCATGACCCCTCCAGGATCCTGAAGACGGTATAGAGCTGGTCCATTGTTCCACGTCCGGGACGGAAACCACACTGCTCCTCTTCAATCCGAGACTCGACAATCCGACAGACCCTCCTCTCCAGTACTCCCGAATAGACCTTCCCAGGGAGGCTGAGGAGTGTGATCCCTCGGTAGTTGGAGCACACCCTCTGATCCCCCTTCTTATAAAGAGGGACCACCACCCCAGTCTGCCAATCCAGAGGCACTGTTCCCGATGTCCATGCAATGGTGCAAAGGCGAAGAAGAGCCATAATCCACAAAGTACATTATGGTCTCACTGTGTTTGTTCAAACACAATATATTTAATAAAAACTCTGCAAATAGAAAATGCAATGTCCATCACTTCTAATTTTATTGCAATTAAGAGGATAACATACAACTAAACACTCCTAATCTTCTGTAAATTACTTATTGATAAAACACCTCAATAAAAGTGGATTTACAGTTGGTCGTTTAAATACTACTGTTCATTTGAGAGGAAACTGTGTTGGTACGGATTATTTGGCAGAGTCGTCATGGAACTATGTTTTGTGCTCTTAAAGAGCATGGTGCAGATATGCACCATTAAACAGTGGAGCTCACACTGGAGAACCGCATGTAATGGTAACCTGCATTTGGATAATAACCCAACATAACATGTCATCAAAAAGATGAATGCTGCACTAACGTTCAGGGACAGTCGTGACCAGGATAGGATGTGGGTCTTTGTTGGGGGATATGCCCTTTTTCCATTAAACTGTGAACTCCAACCTGTTCTGAGTCTAATACAACAGTGAAGTTTAGCATAAACTGGGTAATGCATCAAGATAATACTTTTGAACAGAAGAGAAATGAAAGAGAAGAAGGTGCTGGAATGATTCGGTCAAAGCTCAGGACTTCATCTCATAGGGTTTGTATAAAACTCACTGCGGACAAACTAAACCAGTGTTAAGGAACAGCAGGGGGAAATATTCTTCAAAGAATCTCAAACACTGGTTTTTAAAGATGACCATCTTGCAGTTTTTGATTATTATTTTTTAACCAGCACCAACACATGGGGTTCAATTTAAGTTGAACTTTCTTTCCCCACATCTTAGGGCTTAGTCTGTAAACCTTTTTGAATATAGTTTGAGAACCTTTGTAATGATTTTTTTCTCGGCCACATGAACGTATAGTTATGGTACGTTTGACTTTTCTGTGAGTTTTTGATAACCATTGCAGGTACAGGTGCAGATCCACCCTCCAAAAGTATCTGGTTTATTACAGCCCTAACACATGGAGACAAACAGGTCACTCATACACTTACAAAGCGAATTGAGAGTGAGCATTTGATCTAACCTGAAATTAAATGCTTCCTTCTTTGGACTTCTTTCATAGATCAAATGAAGGAAGTTGGACTATTGGGAGAGAATACACAAATACATCTGCAGATCATGGAAAATCCAACACAAAAAGAACCCTGTTTCAAACCCACCCCGCCATTGTTTGAACTGGCAGTTTTCTTATTTTAGGGTTGTGGTTCCTTCATCGACACAACAGTGAACCATTGTACTCTATGGGATATTTCATTTTGTCTTCTGAACCATTTGTTCCTAATAGGGCTGCGGGGGTTGCTGCAGCCTTGCCCGGCTGCTTTAAGGCAAAAGGCAGGATACACCCCAAACAAGTCGCCAGTCTGTTGCGGGGCACATACTATCATGCACAAAAACACTCATTCCCAGGAACAATTTTATAGTGGCCAAATAACCCACCACACATGTTTTTGGAGAGTGGGAGAAAATTGGAGTACCCGGAGAAACCCCTCACATACGTACATGGGGAAAACATACAAACTCCACACAGATAGGCTCGTGTTCCGAGCCTCGTTCTCATCCGGGATTTGAACTAGATCTTCTTGCTGTGAGAACACTGTGATAACCACCGTGCAGCCCATAAATTGAGCTAAAACACACAATTACACTTGTCTGATAGAAGGCTCCTTCCTGTTTGTTTTGTTGAATTCAGGTACTGACTTTTGATTTTGGCGAGGCAATGTACATACCTTAATTTTTGTTGGCTTATGAAGCAGAGAGAACCATCTGTGTTGGGAAAAAAATGTTGCCAATAGTCTACCCTGGTATTACCAAAATGAGGGGGTACTTCAAATTAAAATGAGGCTTTATCACTATTGCCTTTCAGTCAGAACAAACCTGTCAGAAACATTATTAGTCTCACTTTCAGGCTTTTTACAAAGTTATGTCTAGAGATTTGGCATATTATTCAGATGACTAGAAATGTCCTTTTTCATCATTAAAAGATTACATTTTATAAAATAAATTAAATTTAGAGCCTTATAAGTGTTTTCGATCATTCTGAAACTATTGACAATGACCGTTTTCATCAAGTATGAGTGTGTTTACACGTTGGCATGGAAGAGATTTTTCAAAAGAAAATCTGTGTCGCATTTTTATCAGTTATTTTCAAATAATAACTAAAAAATGAAACAGACTATTTTTGCCAAGCTCAAACTTGAAAGATGAAGTGCACAGTTTAAAATATTTACATTTTGTCTAAATTTGTAAGTTTAAGACAAGGAAATTAAAATCATTATTTTCTCTATGATACTAACCTTTTCATAGTAAAAAAAATTACCCTTACGGTAAAATTTTTTCTCTGTGCTTAGAAGAAATAGTCTGTATTTCATCTGACTTTAAGAGAGATGTATTGTCACAGTGAATTGGAGCATTGAATCTCTGTAGCTTGCCTGGGTCACATTTACGTTCAAGGAGAGTTCACAATGTATTTTAGCAATATCAAAGTACCAAAATCTCATCTGACAGCTAAAACATAAATGCTCAAAAAAAGCTCATTTGAAGAACAAACCAATTCAACTTTCTTTTTATAAGATTGTTAACTAGCTGTTACGATGGCTTCTTGGTTGCATTGTTCTAGTTTGAGCTTCAAAGAAACTATCATCTTTCAGAAATGAATGAATTTCTCCCCAACCGCCTTTGATCCAAAGAAAAACTTTGAAACCAAAATCTGAAATTTATATTGCATGTTTTTATTCACCCCCATTGTGTTGGGGTTCTGGTCATAGAAAATGAATGTCTCTGAAAGTATTTCACATAATGACTTGGTTTCCAGTCTGAGACCATCCTTAGCGATACAGAAAAGGACTTTTTTTTTTCAGAAATCTGGTCCTTTTTACGGAAGATTCACCTGTTCTTTGTTTCATAGCAGTGCTAGATCCTATCAGCAGCGACAGTTTTCAATTCATGTTATAAAAAACAATTTTTAAAATGATCATTTGTTAAATGATGCTGAGCGGAATGTTCTTTTGGAAAAGTCAGGTCACCAAGAAAGCTTGTCAAATTACTGATAAAAATCAGAAAAAAAATATGTTCATGTTTGATTTAATGCTGCTGAGTTGGCATTGAATCAATCAATCAGTCAAAATTATGAAAAGGTGAACTTAATGTCATGTGACATATGACATGAGACATTATGAGACATAATTCATGTCACATAATTTAGGCTGATAACACATTTTCCGACCCAAAGGATGTAGACAGGTGACATCAGTCAACGGCACGTCACTGCTTGTTGCTCACTTTTTTAAAATAGAATAATTATCACACTTTCCCTAATTAAGAATCAGATTGTTATTCCAAGTTTTTAAAGGTCCCATCTCTTGCAAAATGAACTTTATAGAGTATTTTGATTGAATAAGGCTTTGTATTTGTCACAAAAGTAGTTTTTAAAAGGATTCAAAAGATTTATAAAAAAAATGTATTCATTTTGATGCCTTCCTCCCAGGAGACAACAAATGATTGCCTGCCATGGTCATGATTTGACCAGCTACTGATTAAAAATCAAATTCCTTTTTGTCCTTTTTGCCACCCCAAAAAGCCACGCCAAGTTCCAAAACCATACTAGTAAAAACTACATTGTTAAAATGATTTCAAAGCTTCAAGTAATAAATGAAACGGAATATTTATTTGCCTTGCTGATGGTTGATTTTTGCTTCCAGATTAGATTGATACATGACTTACTGAGTGCTACGCACATTTTCTATGAGATATCTGGAACAACATACAATTTCAATTTTCAATTTCAATTTTATTTGTATAGCCCAAAATCACAGAATGTCCGTCTCAATGGGCTTCACAAGAAAAAGAGGAATGTATTAACACAAATACACAACAAGAAAAATAACTAACAAATGCTAACTAAACAAGACTAGCACATTAATGCACTTATGAATAAACAATTTCTAAACCAAATGAACGTTCCACTTAGCACATCATGTTGACACAGCGTATTGAATTGCTTGGAAAAAATGCTGCTTTAGGTAAAAAAAAAAAAAAATGTGAAAAGAAAGAAGCTTTAATCTTACTCGTCTTTCTAAAATGCTAACACAGCAGAAGGATTCGCTCCATAGAGCTTTGAAGTATTTTTTTCTCTTCACCTTTCTGTTGGTACTTTCATTAGACATCAATTTCAATGGTCTAATCCACCGTATGATCTGATTTTCAAAATAGAAATGCAGTTTACATCTAAAGCAGTCCATTTCTGTTTGTTCATTTTTGACCTAACTCGGAAAAAACTCAAATTTTTACCCAGAAACTGTTTGTTCTTTATAATTTACAGTGATAAACAATTAACTGATGCGTGTGGACAAATTTGCCCACATACCAAAGAATAATTTTTTAATCAGTGTGAATATATTTTTAAAAAACAAAGCTCCTGTTGTGCACAGTTTCTAACTTTTCTGCAAAAATTCATTGGTTAAAAAAAAGGCAAACTAACAAGATGAGGGATGTTGATGCTTACTTGTTTAATGCATCTCTGCCATTTTCAGTCATATTGGAACAATTAAGAAAAGAAATGTCTTTTCAAATAATATTTCCTTTGGTAGCTGTGTGTCTATTCTGCACTGAAACTTAAGTGTTGCTGCAAACTAAATGTTCTGCAAATAAAAACAAATTACTACAAGACCACCGAGGGCACAACTTATACATGTTGAGGAAGGTGGTGTGTGTAAGCCACATTGTAAATTGCACCAACGGTTTAGTAATTTTATTACAAATGCAACTGCAACATCGAAAAAAAAAAAAAAAACAGGCGCCAAAAAGCAGAGGCTATTAAGCTTGCCTGACAACTCTGCAAGTTTAATTCCTTTTAAATGAGTCTAGGTGTTAAATGAACTTATGAATGAGGTAAATTAAATTTCACCGCTATCATTAGAAAGGTTCCTATTAAAGAGTTTTGTGTTGGGAAATTGGCACTAAGAGCATCTTGGCCTGATAAAAGCACAAACATTTCTAATTTCCTAACAGCTGCACTTGCTTTGACCCCAGAGGTTCAGCAAGGCTGCAAAATAGCCCATTAATTCTGTCTGAAAGCAGGCTGCCATGGAAAACAACCGCAATCTGTAACCTCTGATGATTTGTGTGAAAGAACATTCCCACTTACAAACTGTGCTGCACCGCATCCCAGTTCTGTTACTGCTTGGCGCAGGGATCCTGAATTATTAACAAAAGCATGTACGCTATTCCAGAATTAATTACTTGCCGTACGCTGTTCAGCTCTCAGCTTCTGCAGCTATCCATTATTAACTGGAAACACAACACATTCGACATAGATCGACCACAGAAACGTTGATTTATTTACAAAGTACACAATGCAAATATCAAAATGCTAAAAACCATATCCAAGCCCTACTTTTTTTTTTTTACAAAAAGAAACTATTTACAAATGATCAAAGTAAAAGATATTTAAATAGATGATGCATGCATGAAGCCTCAGATGCTTGCATTTAAACACTGTTCTGTAGAAATCTTAACAGCAATTGTATCTAAAGATATTTGACTGGAATTCACAATATGATGAGCTAAATGTGAGCCAGCTATGTGGATTTATAGTAACACAATTTGTTCACATGTTGATTTAGGAGGAAAAAGAGATACTTTAAAAACGCAATGGCAACCTTTTGGGCTGAGAGGACATGTACAGCTATTTAAACTGCCCATGTCCTTTAAGTTTTTCAAACTTAAAAAACTTAAAGGTTACATTTTATACAAAATAACTTTGTTCTTGTTGTATCTTCTCCACATTAGCAACTACTATTTGGGTTTTGGAACATCCATTCTTACTAATCTATAAAACTTTTATCAAAAAGTTGATCAAAAGTTGATCATATTTATCAAAGTTCTGGAAGTGTGAACGTTTTAACTATTGCTCCTCCTGTCCATCTTAAAAAAACTCAGCTTTTGCCTCAGAATTTTAATGTGGGTCCTGAATAAAAAGCCCACTGCCCCCCCAACTGATAGGGAAGCGGGACGGGGAAGGAGATGACAACATTCATGCAGGAGAGGAACCCTTCATGTGTGAGGAACGTGGGAAATAATTTTGTAAACAATAAAACTTAACCAACCCATAAAAATATATACACGCAAGGAGAGAAACCATACATCTGTGATTTCTGTGGAAAAAGATTTGGTCATAAATCAGGCTTACTGTATACCAACACATGACAGTCAATACATGAGAAGAATGAGGAACCCTTTCAACTGTGACGAATCACTCGCACACATTTTTTTTGGGGATGGTTATATTTGTTGGTGAGGTGGTTGATTGGGGGTTTCCCAGTGACCAAGAGATGAAGTGGGAAAAGCACTGCTACAGGTGAAATTAGAGTTATAATAAAAAAAAAAAATACTACTCAAAATTTTGACAAAATTTGGATGAAAGCCAGGAAGAAGAATCACTTGAAGAAAATGCGTTGCCAATTTTTAAAGGGTCTCATTGTAAAGTTCAGACTCATGACAGGTGATTGGCTAAATGTTGGCTTTGTGCCATCAGACAGGCAAAAAGCATCCTTTGCTACATCTAGTCAGGGTGGGCATAAAGGTGACTTGAATACCACTGGTGTATTCATCAAGTGAGTCTGAGATTTCACAGAGTCTAGTAACCTATAGCTGACCCATTGGGGCATGTTCTGCACTCGAGGAGGCTAAAGATGCATTTCCAAATGGATTATCTGAAATGATTTTGTATTTTTAGACACCACATGGAAGCCACATATTTCACCAAGACTGAATAGTTTTTAAAACACCTAGATTAGAACATATATCTTATAAACAATTCAAGGTGATATTTTGAGTAAATATTTAGGGTAAAGTGACATTTTATGCAATTGTTAAAAAGTTGGATTCATTTTTTTCCTGAATAGTTTCCCAACAGCAGCTGAAATTTCACACCACTGGGTCTGTTTTGTTTAATTAATCCATTAATTATACTCACATCACATTTGAAACTGAACACTTTAAGCATCATTAAACAGATTTTTTTTATCCAGCCTCAGAGAAATTCAGCCGGAAAACGTCAAATTATTCCTGCCTGTTATCTGCTGTGAATGGACTCCAAATTTTTTCTTTTATCTATTTTCTTCCTTTTATGTGTTTTTCCCTTTGTAGCACTAATTGTTTGGAGCCCTCCTGATGGCAGTAAGGTATAATGATTGTTTTTGCAATAACAAAGCACTTCACGTACCACCGAAACAATCATCACTGGCAGCTTTCTAATCAGTCACATATGTGCAAATATTTCCTTCATAAAAACAGAATACAGCAGGGAACATGCCAATGTTCACACAGCAAGACTTACATTTTACATAAAAATGTATTTCTTCAAGTTAACTACAACGGTGTCATAAAAATTACTATTGAGCTGAATTATAGATTTAAGATCTGCATTTTCTATATCTACAAGGGGATGGACGTTTACCTTCTGAAGTTCTTTTGTTGGCATCAGAAGAAAAAAGTACGTAACTCTGATCTTGCTCAACGACACAGAAATCTACTTCCGTTGTCTTCCATTTATCCGGGGCGGGGTGGGGGCAACAGCCTCTGATGGGAAACTCAAGCTTCCCTCACCCTGGCTGTATCCTCCAGCTCCCTCAGAAAGACCCGGAAGTGTTCCCCGGCCAGCTGCAGAACATATTCTCTCCAGCCGGTCCAGGACCTGCCTCTGGTACTCCTCACAGTGATACATGCCCAAAATACCTAATCAGTGAGGTGTTCAGGAGGTATCCTAACCAGATGCCCGAACTACCCAATCTGGCTTTTCTTGACTCGGGGGAGCAACGGCTCTTCTCCGAGCTCCCCTCGGATGGCAGAGCTCCTTACTCAATCTCTGAGTGAGAGGCCAGGCGTGCTTCACTGTTTTTACTTTTATGATAGGAACAAAAGATTTATTTGTGCCTCAAATCATGTTTAAAATGTCAGCTTTGGAAAAGTACATAAAAAGTATATTAAATTTAATAACTTTCCACCTGTCATTCAAACATGCTAGAAATGGTCTTTTTAAATTGTTGCAATAACAAAAAACATTTTATTTGTGAAATTTTAAATGATCAGCTTCAATGAATTTTTAAACTTCAGTTATTCTTTTGTTTCAACAGAAAACAATTGAACATGATAAAGCTAAATTGGGGAGGGGGAATCATCTGTTTGCAGTCTGCCTTATTTTTTCCAAGTCATCTAAAAATAATTTAAAGACATCTTCTGTTTAATCTTTGTGGAAAAGTCATACATTTTCTGTACCCGAAAAGTAATGAAATTCCTGAAAGCACTGTCGGCATCAACATTTTGAATGTTTTCTTGGAATGTGCTCCCAGATAAAAAGAATCCCTCTTGTGCCCTCAAAAACAAGTAGAGGAGACAGGAGTAGTTTATTGTACCGAAGATGACAAGAACAGTCTCACAGAAAGATAAGTCAAAGTTTGAAATGTTTGCTTCAAACAGTAATCGATGTCTTTGTCAAATAGTAGATAAAAATCTGTTTTTTTTTTTTTGTGTAATGCATACTGAGCTGCATGGTGTGTGGTCAGTGGTAATTCAGAGTGTTCGGGTACAAGATAAATTGACCTTTTTATGTCAAACCTTCAGGAACACAAACGTGTTTCACTGTAACGAATGACATTGACACCAAGTGCACCTTTATATTGTCAAACTCCAATAAGAAAGCGAGAAAAAGAATTTCTCCACTTCCCTGACTGACATATACAATGTGAATATGTATGATTAAATAAGGCATGCTTAGGTCACAGCAAGCAAAAAAGAAAAGGTGTGGGAAGATAAAATGAAAATAGTTCAGGAAAAGTTACATAGAAACAAAAAAATAATAATAAATGTCCATTTTAAATAATACTAGTGTAAAAATTAAAGGAAAATAATGAAAGTGTGTTTGGAAATAAAGCAAGCACGATGAGAGAGGATACCAAAATGTCTAAAGAAAAAAAAATAAGAATGAAAGTTTGAGCGGTGAGTATGTGATGTTATCTATTCTAGTTTCCAACACCGTATCTCAAGATGTTTGTATCAGGCCACAAAGACGAACTTTGAATGACATGGCATGCTCTGTACTCAGAGAGAGAGTGTTATTTTTAGATGCTTGGCCCTTATCTCACTACGCAGCTGGCAAGGTTTTGGCTTGGAGAAAAGGTAAAGAAATGTAGTAATAACCTTCAATCTGCTGTGAAGGAGGACACAGGCGAAAGAAAACAGGAGCAGAACAGTTACCGCCTATAAGAGAAAAGTTAGGGTTAATTGAGTGTACTATGGAAATAAAGAAAGTGTGAAACAAAAAGAAAGGAACTGTTGATTGTCTCCTTCAATCTAAGTTCTTCCAAATGACATGCAAATGAATGTTTCACAGCCCGTGTGTGTCCTATCTAATACCGGGGTGCATGTGCCAACCTGACAATATAAATAATATCAGCATGTGCGTTTTCCATTATTGCCACAAACGCGGCTCAGATATTGTTTCATGCTTTCCATTTCACCTCACATTCAAATCTAAATTTAAATTCAGCCAGGGTACAGCAGGTGTTTAAAGAAGGTTAGGAATATAATTTATTTCTCTGAGGTATTTTAAACATTTTATAGCTTTGGGATTTTCAACTAATGAGGTGTTGTTTTAAAAAAGAGCTTCATGATTGGAAAAGAAACTCCAGTCAACAATTTATTAACCTAACCTTCTGCAATACTGTAGCTAATGAGTAAATTTATGACAATCAGTAAAAGTAATACTAATATTGTATTTTTTTTTTCTAAGAACAGCTACCAAAAATTGTATTCATATTCTAACATGCATTAGCAGCAGTATAATGATGGTTATTAACGTAATCACACTGGACCAGCCTCATTATCACAATAACAATTTTAACATGTGCTTGTTATTCAAGTGTGCCGTCTCATCATGCTGTACTGCCACCATTCAAATCATTTAACAAAGCAAGAGAGCCCCTACTTAGAATATCATTTCTCCTTGATAAGGTTTTTGTGTCTTATTGCATAAAAAATAATTGTGTCCACAAAGCGATAAAGTACATTAATATTGTAATTTAAGGAATGAGGTATAGTTACACTTATGAAAACTACTTTCTGTCTTATCTTCTTCTTCTTTTGGCATTTCCCTTCAGGGGTCGCCACAGCAAGTCAGTTTCTTCCATCTAAATCTATCTGCTGCATCTTCTTCGGTCACACCAACTATATTCATGTCTTCCTTCACTGTATCCATGAACCTCCTCTTTGGTCTTCCTCTAGAACCCTTTTCTGGTGATTCCAAATCTAGCCGATGTACTCTCTCTCCTCTGCACATGCCCAAACCATCTCAGTCTGGCCTCTCCGACTTTATCTCCAAAACCTCTAACATGTGCTGTTCCTCTGATATACTAATTTCTAATCCTGTCCATCCTGGTCACTCCCCGAAAGATCCTCAGCATCTTCATTTCTGCTACTTCCATCTCTGCTTCCTGTCTTTTCCTTGGTGCCACTGTCTCTTCCAAACACCATGGCAGGTCTCATCACGGTTTTGTACAGTTTCCATTTCATTTTCGCTGAAACTCTTCCATCACACATCACACCTAATGCTTTTCTCCACCCATTCCAGCCAGCCTAAACACACTTCTTTTCCACACTCTCCAATGCTCTGGACTGTTGATCCTAAGGACTTAAAATCTTTCTTTCTTTTATTTTTACAAACTAAAATGAGACCAAAGATTCTTTCTGTTTTGTCAAGATGTGACTAAAAGTTACTGATATAATTGTTTGAGAAAAAATGACTTAAGCTCAGAAAGTAGACAAAAATAACACTGGTGGAGGATGACAAAATTGAGCTTCTGTGGGAATTTTAGATACAGACTAGAATGTAGAAGCCATCCAGACATTGTGATCATGGATAGGCTGCAGAGGAAAGCCATTGTGATAAATGTGGCAATTACGGACAGTGGCAATAACAGAAAAAAGAACATAAGAAACTGCAGAAAAATAACAAAGGTTCAAGTTGAAGCAGGAGAAAGCCCGAAAGGTGACTGCAATAGTGGTGCCAATGGTCATTGAAGCACTTGAGGTAGTGAGCCCCCCATACTGGAAAAGTGGTTCCAATTACCTGGTGAAAAATCGGACGTTGCTCAGAATAAATACCTATCCTACCCAGGTACAGAGAATAGGTAAGAAAAGTGAGCACCATGAAGGATCATAAATAGTATTGGAATAACACAGATGTAGAACAAATAACAAAAAAAGAAAAGATTTTATTGTCCCAGAGTACTAAAGAAAATCCATCTGTATTCCTATCTGATTCAGCTCTTCAGAAAACATCTCAGAAGATTATTACTTTTCATCTGTTCCCTGTGGATGACATCGACTCATCAGAAAATTTTAGAAAAGCTCTTTTTGTGAGAGACAACCACATCCCACTTCACCTCTTGTTTACAATGCTGTCTCCTGGTAGACGCTTTGAATGACAAAACTTACATTGAAAGACTTTTAACAATCTCTCTCACAGTCAGATTGCTGAACTCTTTTTTTCCCCTTCTGCCTCTCCCTGTCATAAAAACACTACACACTAGAACTGACTGTAATGGGACCAAACTGAAAATTGAGTCCTTTTGCTCTCATTTTTTTCTTTAGCTTGTGTTGCGATCAGTTACCTAATTCACTGTACTTGCCGGCTCATTGCTCTTTTTGTCTTTTTTATTGTTGTCCTATTTTTAAAAGTTCGGCTTGGGAGAGGGAGGTGAAAAGCAAAAAAATAAAGTTTAAAAAACCCCATGCTGCTCTTTGAGCATCTAATTTTGGTTTATAAATATAATTTCTTCTAGATCTAATTCCAAACTTACTCTGCCCACAACCCTTTAGCACTCTTACAAAGTGCTTTTATTTTACTCTACTCTAAAAATCTTTGCTCTTCAAACAGTGTGTACGAAGTGTGTGTACACGCATAAAGTGAGCTTGCTTTTTTATCAAAATGTGCACTGTTTCTTCCTAACTTGAATGAATAACTTTTTACACAGATTAACAATGAATATATCCATGGATCTACAGGGATTGTTGGAAAAAAAACACAAATTTGGAGCATCAAATATCTTGAATCTTCAAAAGTATTAGACAGTTTTGTAAATGATGCAATTAGAAGTGAGCGTGTGTTTAGAAGAAAAGGATTTTTTAACATAATGACAACTGGCTGATTAGCCACCTTAAATCCCTGAAAGCAATCCTGTTGAAACTCTGCACAGAGTTACAGTGGTCTTGGAGCAGTGTAGCATAAAGTCCTGAGCTGTCTGTGTCCATGACGATACTGACAACATCTGTCCCCAAGTGGGCATCCAGAGGAAGCTGGCTGACTGATGGAGAGTTTGTCAGTCCACTCTGAGACAAGCTCTGTGTGACTAAACTATCCACATGTCAACCAGGTGTAACATAATCCCATAATCCAGCTGGGCAGATCATTTTTTTAGGACAGTTTTTGGGCAAGTGCCTCTTTTCTGGTGTAATTGAAGCTGTAGGCTCTATTACAATATAATAAATTTGTCATACAGATATAATAAGAAAGAATAATTTCTTACATTGTTTATATTTCTTCTATAGAATTTAAAGTGTCAACATGTCCAACTGCATACGGAATGAAATATGTTTTAATAACGCAAAATTAATCAATTTCTTTAGTTAAATTATGCTTCAACATTCATTCTTAACTATCAATTTATTTTGTTGTCCTGTCAACTTCATCTTAAATTATGTGGAGCAGAAAAATACAACAACACTGACATGATAGTGGAGAGGTATTATAATTGGTGCTGAAATGGACAGCTCTCAGCCAACAGCAGACAACTGTGCCTGCTGAGCCGTGACTTTGTGGAAGCGTCACTTCTCTCAAAACTGAAGCCCTATTTTACAAGGTGTTTACTCAATAATTACTGTCACAAAGTACCCTCATTAAAAGTTGTCAGGAGGTAATAACATATGACAACCTGCATAACTGTCTATCATAAATTTGTGGTTGAATTTCCACGTTTAATAATAAAAAAAATGTCTGCGAGGCAGAAGAGGAGCAACCAGTGACACTGTTTTTAACATGGAAGTCACTGATAGGTAGAAAAAAAAAAGGAAAACAAGCAAACATATGAACAGAAAGGATTAGGAAGACATGACTAACATACTTTTTGATTTGAGTTTAGAAGAAACAGCCGTAATAGCTTATTAATTAAAGTTAGAAAGACTAACGGTCACCTCCACTTCAACTTTATACAATTTAAATGTGAATTAATAATCAGTGGATGTTTTGAGTTGACCAAAAAATAATCTATTAATCTGAACCATGTTTTGTTTTTTTTAACCTAAAACTGATTCTGCAGTTTTGAACACAGATAAACTTTCTTTTTTTCTTTTCAGGTTTTAATTATTTGTTTGTGAACATAATTTCGGGCAGCACGGTGGCGTAGTGGGTAGCACAGTGCCCACGTGGGTTCGAGTCCAGGTTGGGAACAAGGCTTGGAACACTGGCCTTTCTGTGGAGTTTGCATGTTATCCATGTGTATGTGTGAGTTTTCTCCAGGTACACCAGTTTTCTCCCGTCCTCCAAAAACATGCATGTCAGATTGATTGGCTGCTACATGATTGCCCAAAGGAATGACTGTGAGTGTGTATGTGTGGCCCTGCGACAGACTGGTGACCTGTTTGGAGTGTACCCTGCCCCTTGGCTCAAATTAGCCGGGATGGGCTCCGGCACCCCCTGTAACCCTGGAAGGGATAGACAGTTAAGAAGATGACTGACTAACTGAACATAATTTCAAATTCTTTGCAGTAATTACTAATCTAGTTTTCTATTTTTTGATACAGATACAAGTGCCTAATGATTGCAAAGTAGCATTACTAACTTTTCACAACATCATTGAAATCAGAGCGTCTTTTGTGGAAACTTTAAACCAAAAATGTCTCCCTGCATTTATTATATGTAACCTGGATTACTTCTATTGCTATTAAGCTGCACGTATTAAAAATTCCCAAAGGATTTGCAATGAATGTAACATCCTGTGCTCCCACTTGTGGCCTTGAGAAATAGCACCTTCTGTTGAAATTAAAATTGATTTCTCTATCTACTGAGGTTGGCTTCCATAAATATCCACAAATATTGTAGTTTTCCTTCGGACTGAATACTAATGAAACTATTTACTATTGATTTGAAATAAACAGATGTTGACAAGTAAGTGCTGAATTTTTTTATCGATGCAAGATGGGCTTTCAAAATCAAATTGTAAACATTTTATTTAGATTTAAAGTAAATAATAATTATAATCATAAGGAACACTTCCAGACTGATGTCCTTTTTTGGTTTATGCTTCACCCGTTTGACAAGTTCAACTAATTTCTCTGGGCAGTGTCAGACGAGTGAGAGTGATAAAAAAGATGGCAAAGAAAACATCTCTCTGTCTGCACTCTTTCTTTATGTGAGGAGTAAACAGAGGAACCATTTTTATCACTGCTATTCTAACATCCTCATAGCACCCATGAAAGGCTCCATTCTGACTACTTATCCTCTGCCAAACAGTGGCCACGTCAACATGACAAATCTCACTTGAAGTGAATCAACTGCCCTGGATGCCAATTATGTTGACATCTTGGGTCTAAGGACTCCTCTCTGAGCTGTGTAGCAGTATAAGGAGCCCTTTGGGAGATTGTTATCCCCAAAGAAAAAAAATGGTTTCTTTCTTCAAAAAGCCTCGAGTTCAGGTGCAGATGGAGAAGCACTGTTACTGAAAAGAGGTACTTTGAGAAAAGATTTTTCTCTTCAGTTGATTGATTTTATACGTTTTTTACAGGCACCTAGTGTGGGTGAGAAAAGGATAAAGCATCATACTGATCACACAAAACAGAAAGTGAAACTTGATTAAGTACATCAGTGGTCATTTTAATTAATTAAAAAAATACTCAAAGACCATTTGCAAGCATCAGGCCTCTTTTAATTAATGCTTATTTATTTTTTTTCTGGTAATCTTTATTTCTTGGTACATAAATTACTGGACATATTGATGCATATCAAAACTGTTAACTTTCTACTTGAATGTTATTTGACGAGAGTTTTTTAAGAATTAATGAGCCTAAAGAAATAAAAAAGCTGAATTATTTTGGGAAAAAAAAATATTAAATACATAGAAAAGAGAAAAACATGCCTGTTGCTGTTTTAATGAAACAAAATGAGACAACAATAAATTGAATAAAAGTTTATGCCAGATTTGCTTCTTTTTATTTTGAAAGGCTTATTTAGAATATGTGAAAAACCAAAAACGACGTATTTATTTTACATCTATTCAATACGAGCAACACATCTAACTTATAATACATTCTAGTCTGGAATTGAAAAAATGTAGTTTTGACGTATTCAAAAAGAGGTGGGTCAAAGTCAAAACTTACATTTACCTGTAATTAAATAAAAAAAAAAATTGCATTTAAACTAAAACGGTGTAACATTATAAAAAAAATAATAAAAAACTCACATATCAGTCTTTTTTCGATGGAAAGTGGATAATATATAGAAATATAATATATAATAATGTTCCAAGTATTATTATATCAATTATCAAATCATTTTCTCTTCTAAGATGTTGTGATGAACATTTTGTGTTCAATATTTGTGTGAATTTTGTGTCAACATAGATAGTATAAAACCTTCAGATAAACAACTTTTATTTCTATAAGCGACCAGATGGAAATAGAATTTGCTATAGATGAACAGAGTTCTGACCAGCATAGTCCATCTATGACCAAGCGACACTGTGGCCTCCATTCACCACACTATATCACTGAAATAATCTTTTTTTTCCTGCACTGTGTGCAGTTTTATCCCACACTGGGTTAAACTTAGTCATAAATATAAAATATAGTTGGAAGAGGAGTATAATCTTTAGGAGGTGAGGTTTTAAATTTATCACTCCGTATGTAGGAAATATTTCTTTAGTGAACATTTTGACCACCTGGACCCCCAATAAAGTTCAAATTCAACATTTTTCTAAAAATTTTATAGCAGCTCTACTTGTTTAAGAATTTCTGCTACTTATTCCGTTGCCTTGCAACCATTGCAAAGGTTTCTTCTTTTTGTATTGGCGAAACTCAGCCTTGCTGTCATCTTAGAAACTTTTCCCTTTTCATTTCATGCTTTTGTCCTTGTACTTTTCATCAATTTGAAAATATATTACAAACAAAAAATAAGAAGTACAGAAGAAAAGCAGGCATTTTGAAGCCACAGAAATATCATTTAGTGGTTGAAAAAACATAAGCAACAGGGGAAGGAAATTAAATGAGTTGGGTATCAAATTTGGATTTCACAGAACGGATTCCAATTGGGAGCGCTGCACAGTAAATTGCAGCGCTGGCCGACAGATTGGTTCTGCTTTGAGCTGCAAAAATAATCACTTGCCGTGACTGTCCAGTTTATTAATTCAGATATCCAAAGACAGCAATAAAATATAGCAAGTCGCTACACATAATATGGGACCCCATGTCACAGACTCAAGAGAATGTGTGACAAAACAATGAAAACAACCAATAATAGGCACTTTTTTTTTATGATGGCTATTAGAAAAAGTTTTATTCTTGACAACTGTGTATCCCAAAAGAATTGAAAAACTATTCAACATTCTACATCCAAAGGTAGTTAGAGAGCTAGGTATGCATTTATTTTAAGGCAGAGTCTCTGAAACATGTTTTATATTTTCAAAGATGCTTTCATTTTCTTTGTCACATATATTCGATGTTGGTGTCTGAAGTCTTCTGGTATTTCTAAACAGAAGGTAAACAATGGTTGTTAATGTTCATGACTGATAGACTCCTCTGATCAGAAATACAGTAACTTTGTAAATTAATACTTGACAACTTTCTTTATTAACTGGATGAATGAGCACTGTTGAGATTTTGCCTTGTTTCATTTACAACCATTGGTTATGAACATTTCATCTTCTGAACCGCTTATCCCTAACAGAGTTTTGGAGGGTGCCGGAGCCTATCCTGGCTGATTGTAAGACAAGAAGCAGAGTACACCCTGAACAGGTCACCAATCTGGCGTAGAGCCACACACACACACACACACACACACACACACACACAATCAACCAGACACACATGCATTCCCAGTGTGTGTGCCAATCAACCTAACATGCATGTTTTTGGAGGGTGGGAGCGAACTGGAGTACCCGAAGAAAACCAACACATTCACGGGGAGAACAAGCAAACTGCACATAGATAGGCATGGAACCTGAACCCCAACCTACTTGCTGTGAGGACACCGTGCTAACCACTGTGCCACCATGTCGCCTTGTTATGAACATACAGTGAATGCAGCACATGTTTAGATAATTTTTTTTCTCACAATTTTGAAAATGAGAGAGGGCATTTTAATTATTTTAAGATTTTATTTATTATGTGTTGAAGAAACTAAACTTTAAACTCATCTGTACAAAATTTCTGAATTGTACTAGGACAAGATATGTTTCTAACACAGTTATTTTATAGCCTCTTACATGCAGAGAACAAAAATACCGAAGTCACAATTTCTATGTCTTTTTGAGCGTAGAACAAAAAGACAACAATGACACTTTCACTTTTGAATCGATCAGCACGTCTGTGTAGCAGGGGGTCAAACAATGCACTTTAGAAACTGACTCATTGCTACTTGTTCTGTTCATTTTTTTATGTTATGTTTAGAATTCTTTTTAGTCACTCTTTTTGTTTGAATTGTATATACTTTATTCATCCCCAAATGGAAATTTGAGTTTGAGTTTAATAAATCTCATCAAGATATTTCAAAGATTTTTTAATCTCGTTACCATAATTTGTGATCAGCAGTATTTTTCAAACTATTTGAAGCATTGTTGGATTTTATATCCGGTTGTTGTTGTAATTAAACTATTTTTGTTTCGATCATTTAATGACAAATTTAGATTATGAAAGCAGAGCTTTAATATACTTATCAGGCATTACGTAAATAGTATTATCAAGCATTCAGAAAGTGTCGAGCCGCTCCTCCTCCAGGTCGAGAGAAGCCAGATGGGGTATTTCGAGCATCTGCTCCCCGAGCGCCGCGCGGGTGAGGTGTTTCGGGCACGTCCCACCGGGAGAAGACCAACGGGCAGACCCCGGACCCGCTGGAGAGACTATGTCTCACAGCTGGCCGGGGAGCAACTTGGGATCCTTCCGGGTGAGCTGGAGGATGCAGCCGGGGTGAGAGAAGCCTGGGCTTCCCGTTTGAGGCTATTGCCTCAAACTCAGAAAGTATTTTCTAGTTGTTCCAAACTCATCATTCGTTGGTCAAAAACTAATTCAGCATCTGTCATTTTCAACTGAATGTTTTAAAATTTAATGTTTACTTTATGGATTACTCAAAACTCTAATTCAACTGATGCTGTGATAAATCGACATAACCATTTTTGAACTGCTGTGTTGTGGTAAAGTACTTAAGTATATTTGAGATGATGGATCTGAGGCCACAGTGGCTGTAGGTGAGAAAGCAAGAGACTTGCAGATGGTAGGAAATTAACTGATGGTCGGTCGTGTTCCTACATCTCCAGGGCCATGGCCGCGTTTTTTTCTTTTTTTTTTTTTTTTTTTACTAGAAACTGTGAAAGTGAAAGCAACTTATTTACATCAAAGGAAAAGTTCCTCTAGATACACTCACACATTTTAACCTTTACAGTTTGGACACTGTTTGAGAGAAACTTGTTGGCCTCCATTTGCAACCACTAACAACCACTGGCTTCTTTGAGTAACTCGGCAGTTATTCAAAGAGATGTTGAGAACAGAAAAACGCAGTACAAATGTGCATTTGGTTTTTTTGCTTTTTGCTGGAAAATATAAAAGTATTCCGTTTTATATCTGTAGTTCTGCAATTCAGGAGGAATAGAAATCACATCTGCCACCCCGTCTTATTGTTTGTAACCAGTCCAAACCATACTCTTAAACAATGGACAAAGATGCTAAAAGCATACCACAAAGTAACTGGATGTAGAAAAAAATTGTTTTCCCTCAAAAGAAATAATCTATTATTTTGATAGTCAAATAAAAGCGATTTGATTCATAACCGTCACCAATGAAGTTGGATATCAAATTTTGCGCAGATTGGTCACCAGTCCCTAAATTGTCACATCGTATTAAAAAAAGAAACTCATCTTACCACACTTTTTTTTTCCCCCACTCACCAGTTTGGGTAATTTATTAAGGTTTGCTGCCAGGAGCCACACTAGATTGATTGTTAGATTGACACAAGTAAAACATTTCTTCTAAATTTTTCAGGTGGTTTCCGACTTTAGAAGTATGGAAGCTTGAAACAAATAACAACTGAAATAGCCTGAACTTAAATGATTGACTCGGGTTTGCATCTGTAACACCTCAATGTGTAGCCGTGCAGAAAAAAAATATGAATAAGCACTTGTTTTATTAAAATTTTAACTAACGTAATGTAGTCTCTGGCTTTTATTTACATCCAGAGACATGCTACTAATTGGCAAGAGTGTGAATATCATGAAAGTTATCATTTCAAGTCTAAGAAAGGAGGCATGGATTACAAGGCAAAGTTGATTTTGTGATTGTTAGATTGACAACTTCAGAATAACTTGGTCCGATTTGTGTTTCATTTTTATTATACTCGTCAAGACTTATTATTTCCTCAAGCAAACAATAAAACAGGTTATGATTCCATCAAACCCTGGGTTTGAAATGCACTCCTGAAGTAGTGGCTTTTGTAAGCCCAGAAGAAGAATTCAAACTTTCATTAAAAACGCATTTTCAAAACATCTAAAGTAGTCTGAAGTGTACAACATAAAAAAAAGGACTTTTAAAATCTATACTCTATTGGAAAGGAGATGAATTTATCAATTGAGATTTGAAGGATAAAAAAACTAAGTTATCTGAATGTAAAATGTAAGGATGATAATTGTTGATTCTGAAGCAGTATTTTCAACTGACAGTATTAAAATATTATTTAACAACAAACTGCCCAGTTACTAAGCAACTAACACACAAAATGTGTAGATACCATTGGTTCACATCAACCAATCACCCATTTCTGACAAAATGACTTGAAACATAAGAAGAGACCAATGAGATGATTATAAATTCCTATAAATGATTATGTACTTGATCTTCAGTTCTTAACAACTTCTAAAATAAATAATCAAGTTAAACTAACCAAACAATGTTTTTGGCTTTTACATATATTGCAAATACAAAAAATCATAACCATTCGAATTGAAAACTTTCTGAATTTTGTGAGTTAGGGCTCAATGCAATTTTTTCATTTTTCTGTCATTAATCAAATTAAAGAAATAGTTCAACAGATAGTGCCATTGTTTGACCAGTTTGACTTTAAAATTGGTTCATCAGCATTGCCATTGAATGGCTTCAGCTTCTTCTTTTGGAGGTTAAAAAATGACTTGAAAAGAGTTTCTGAAGGTTTTTTTTTAGGTGAAAGGATGAAAGGTATATTTCTCTTTTCATCCCAAGCAGATGTCCCTGGCATAAAGATCTAATATTTCCTATAAGATTAGAAAGATTATTTTTGCTGTGGTTGTGAGTGTATGTATAGAAATAGGAAGGAAGAACTTTGAGATAGAAAAGAGACCAAGAAGACGTTCAATGAAATGGCATCTGAAAAATGTGTGAAAAGCACATGTGACCAACAGATGTTACACAGATAACACAGTTTATCAAGTTCTCCACACAAAATGCCCTTTTATACAACAGAGGCACTAACTCTGTGGTGAAAAGAAATGTACATCTGTTTCCCTTTTAGCATTTAAAAAACAAAGTATGGTTATGGTTTTTTGATCACTTCCATTTTTTTTCAATCACTTTTAGAGATAAACCTTTACAACCCCAATCTAATTTCTTTAACACAACTGCAATGTAAAAGGAGTTTTGTGTGGTTTAACAGTGTTTGGGCAAATGTTAAGTGTTCCTCAAGTCCATCTGTTAGTTTGAAAAACAACATACAGAAGAGCAGAAAACCATGGAGATGCAGAATGTGTTTTTTGCAGTTTGGGTGTTGGAGTTTAAATAAGGATGGAAATATGATTAAAAAAATACATTTGGAGATAAGTAGTACAAAAATGTTTGAGCAAATTTTCAAATAATCATGAGGGATTGGCAAATTTGCTAAACTTAACCTGTTGGGTCATCAGTTAATCATTCCATTCCAGCTAGGTGTCAAATAGAGTCCTCGTGTGTAATTACTGAAACAAACCGATCACACACTGTTTAGAAACACAGACAGATCTAAAATGTATTTTTGGGATTAAGAGGCAGAAATAAGATAATTTACTTAATTACCCTCCGTCCTCTGTTCCAACCAGGAAAATGTGTTGCAATGTAGGGTTCATGCATCAAAACAAGACAGATCCTCTATGCTACAATTGTTGGTTGTTCACAAGACGGGAGACGGTGGCCGCGTGGTTAGAGCGTTCGCCCACGGACCGGAAGGTCGCGGGTTTGCGTCCCACAGAGAGCACCGTCTAGGATCCTTGGAGAAGACACCTAACACCCGATTCTCCCACCATTGGTGCCGTTGAAGGGCAGCCTGCTGCGGTGTAAGGAGTGCAGCAAACAAATTTCCCCGGTGAGGGATGAATAGAGTAATTCATTTAATTTTAATTTAAAGCTTAGACACATGGACAAAAGTAATGGGTGATTGTGCAGAACTTGACAAATATTTTGGAATATGTTCAAATCAAATCAAGATTTGAGAGAATCTCTCAAGATATTCCTTCTTGAGAGGAATATCTTCTTGAGAAAAAAAAGGCTTGTTTTCTACAGGAGGTTCATGCTGGTTGAAATAATTTTGTAAATAATTCCCTGTGATGTGTCTTCATATGTCTGTCATCTTATCCTTTCACTATTTCATTTATAAAACTTAATTACGTGTTGTTAATTACAAATTTATGAATCTGGATGTTCATAATTGATGTTCTCTGGATTATAACAAATTTTTTCCCTAGATTTTGGGCAAGATTTGGTTTTTTCAAAATCAAGACAATTTCACAAAATGTACTCTTTTTCGAATATCCTCAGCCCTCACATAAACACATAAACCAATCACTCAAGTTTTAGTCACAATTGTTTTTTGTAATCTTCAACACACCACTACGTGGACATTATTTTGTTGCTATTAGCTTATTACACAAGTCTTTTTCCATTAAAAAATGTCACAGTCAAGAGAATCCAAAACATGTGGTTTGTACTCCTGTATTTCTGCTGACACACGAAACAAGAGTTGATACCACATAGATCAAGGTATAAATGGATAGTGGTATCTGCCATACAGTCAAACTGTCCCTGTAGACCATGAATTGCTCCATTTGGCCTTCACGATTTTACCGCATCATTTCTCCCACTGGGCAATTGCTCACTTCAAAGCACAGTAACAAGGTAACCAAATGTGTTTTTTTCCTTAGGTCATTTAATTTAAGATGTTATATGTAGCAAAAGTTTCCTCCCACCTCAGGTCAGAGTACATAAAAGCAGAACTCTTGATAAGCGATGTTGGGATAATATATTCAGTCCAACTTCACATTTACATTCACAAATGTCAAAGAAATCCCGGCAGATTTCATCATTTCTTCCCACTGAATCATCAATAGAGTGCTGAAAGTTCAGCAATTTGTTGATGTCTTTTTAGATTTCATTTTCTCTGACAAATAGCAGCTGATGATGATGGTGTGGTGCTCAGATCGAGTATAATCACAGAGGTAGAAAAGTTCATGTAAAACTTCAGAGGGCAGATGTTAATTTTCAGTACTTTATTCTATCTCTCTACCTACCTCTTTATCTATCGATCAATATATTGAATGTGAAATCCAACTTTCATTAATAATGAAAATCACATTGTTAAAGATTCATTTGTCAATCAAGAGATTTACATACAAAGTACAAGTTATGCGTTATGTAAACATGTACAAATACCGAAAGTGTGCACAGGTTAGGAAGGCTGAAAGCATCCGTGAATTTCTTTTTTTTTCCTTCCGGATAATAGTAGTCTTGTGTAAATGGAATACATCAGCTCGTTATTACAATAAATAAGCTGTTGTCAGAAGATACTAATTAAATTTAGCTAAAAAGTTCATGTTTGTTGTGTTAAACTCAGTTTTTCTGAGAAAGAGATGACAGTGAAAAGGCAGAAAGATAATCTGTGTAATTCTGTGAATGGATGACTGGTGAGATGTGTTTGTCAGATATGTCTGGATTTCGACAATTGCCAGACTTGAAAGAATTAAAAGTGAATAAATTTTCTCAGTCTGAGCTTGCATGCTGGGATTATTCTACTGAGACATCACATTATAAACAAAGGAACTTTTGCAAGTTCTTGATTACTCTTGCTGTTAGACTTGAAACCACACTCAATTAAAGCCAATCACAATAGTTTTTATTTATTTACATTTCATAAAATATGTATAAAATTTTCATGTTTCAAGCTCTGCTTTCTGATTCCTCCTGCAGTTCAGAGACAAGATATATGATTGAAAGTGAGTGTGTGTCTTTTTGAAGTTTTATGTCTCTCTGTGGGTTCTGTAGTTGGTCATGAAAACCCAGAATATCTAGACTCAATCTTAAGAGGCCACAAGCTGTTAGGTATATATTTTCATATTCTGCATGTTTTTACACTTTATAAGTAGAGTCCATTTACTATTTTCATTTTCATTCGTTTAGATGTTGTACTCCTCAGTGAAACATCTAACTGCTAACCATCCAAATGGTTGTGCAATGAGCATCAGTCCAGATGATCACAGAGGTTTTGTCAGGAAGTGCATCTGACGTAAAACTATGCCAAATACAAATGTGCAAGTCAGTTTGGATGGAAGAAACTGACTTACTTTCGCAACCCCTGAAGGGAAGTGCTGAAAGAAGAAGAAGCATGTTTTTGCACAGTGATAATTTTAAAAAACAAAAATCTAAAGGCATAAATCAACCAAAACAAGTTGTGTTACAGCATGTTTTATCTTCCTTTCCTTTTTCCACAAAATGCAAATTAATGGTAATACATGGTAGACAGTAAGGCAGATCTGTTATTGAGGTGTAATATACACGTGCATTAAAACGTACAGATGTTCCCGTAAATGTCTGCGCATCACCTTTTTTCATCTTGATTTTTATCCTGGTCTCTTTTTGCTGTCTGTGCATTTATTTGTTCATCATAGTATTAGTTACTGTTGATCAGACCTTCCCAGTTTCTTTTTCCGGATATCCGTTCTTTACCTCATTTTTGATTATTAATTTTAGAAATGGAATATTATTACATACATTGATGTTGGGGAGATTTTTCTTATCAAAAGGAAATGGGAATTGATCCAACTGAATCAATGCAAGTTAGAAGGTAAAGCTATATTCTCTATTAGAAGTAATAAGGGCACCTACGGATGTGAAATTTTCAGCAGCATAAGTAGTATTAATCAGAAGTGAAACACTCTAAATTAACTCTGGATCCAGTCATTCTTAACTTTTTGCAAGTTTATTTACTTTTAAAATATATTTTTTTAATCACAGATTTATAAGTAAGCGTAAAGATTGGGTCACAGAAAATAATAAAAACATGGAAAATACAACTTTGACATAACTTATTTAATATTTTTCTTGGGTTATTTAAGTACCATGGGGATCTTCTTTAATTTTTTTTTTTATCATTGATTAAAAAGACAATGCCCAAACTGGTAACATGTTCAAATGTACAAGATTTATCACTGAGTGTTTCTCCATTGATGAATAAATGGTGAAAGTATTCTTCATCAAAATGTTTAGGTGAAACATTTCTTTATACTGGACTTCATTGACACAAAATAGGACGTCTATTTTGAGTTACTTAAGTGAGATCCACTGATTTATTGTTGTTTAAAAACTGCTGCATCACAGCAAGAAGGTTGATGGTTGAGGTCATGGGTTGGACGGGGCCTGACATACTGGTCTTTCTGAATGGAGTTTGCATGTTCTACCCGTGTATGCCTGGGTTTTCATCAGCTACTCTGACTTTCACCACAATCCAGAAATTTGTATTTAATGGCCACTAGAAAATTGTGGATTCTGGAACCTGTTCTTTTCGTCACATCACACCTGTTCTTTCAGCAACTTCACTGGCTCCCAACTAAATCCAGAATCATTTTCAAAATTCTCATTCTCACTTTCAAAGCCATTCATGATCGTGCTCCTTCATACCTGTCTGATCTTGTCCATACTGCTACCTCCTCTCATTCTCTCAGGTCATCTGCATCCATCCATCTTACTGTCCCCCCATCCGTCTAAGCACAATGGGGGCAGAACCTTCAGCCTCTCTGCTCCCCGACTCTGGAACATACTTCCCGCTGACATCCGCAACTTAGACTCTTTCCCTTTGTTCAAATCTTGTCTCAAAACTCACCTCTTTAATACTGTGTACTCTCAATAATCCTCTTCCTTCTACCTCCTGTCTCTTGACATGCTGTCTTTTATATTTTTATCTATTGTTCTTTTTATTTTGTTCTACATTGTCCTTGAGTTTCTAGAAAGGCGCTTTTAAATAAAATGAATTATTATTATTATAGAAAATTGTACAGAGGAACGCATGTGTTCAGGAATGGTTGTCTGTCCCTCTAAGTGGCTCCTGCAACAGATTGGTGACTTGTTTAGGGTATACCTCTCCCTTTAAATGCAATCAACCTGGATAGGCTCCGACACTTGCTCGTGTCAAAAAAATTGAACGAATACATGAAATAGCTAAAAAAAATTAGCTCTCTTTTAGCATATAATATTAATGCAAATTCACTTGGAAAAATAAAGTTATTCAAGTTACCAAAAATTTTGAAGTACTGGTACTCTTTCTTCATTTTTGTTTGCTATGAGTTTTGTCCAATGTATTTATAACTTTACTGTGTTTGTGTATTCAGTATAAATATGAAAACTGGACAGTTTTCTTCTGGGGTCTCCTTTGAGTATATAGATAAAAACGTTTTAGGCAGGACGTTTGCTGTTCTTAATCATATTTTACCACTTTCTGTTATTGTTTGTTTTAAGACTTTGGGAGAAAAAATTGCTAGCAATGAATCAGACGAACCAAAGTAGCGCTTTAAAGCGGAGAATCACCATGGAAACTAACACCCTCAGTTTAAATTGTCTCCTGTGGCCTTTTCTCTTCTGTCTTAGTCTCTTCAGATGTGGCGGCAGCACAATGCTTCTCCCTCTTCAGCTGTCAGGAATGTTTTCCTCCACTCTTCCTCACACAATAGATGGGCTGTCGTGTTTGGTCCTTTTCCTGGAGAGCATTGTAACTTGTCATTTAGGCTCTGAAAAAGGATTGCTTAATATAATTAAAAATCGTTCGCTTATTGGTTTTTAATGTGAAATTAGTGAACATTTGTGCGGAAAATTTTACAGCAGCTAACTTAGTAAAGCTTTATCTATATATTTAACTAATTTATTGTTATGAAATGTGATTCCACAGAAAACCCTTGATTTTTAGATTTAAAATTATAACTACAGTCAAAATGAAATTTTGCTTGAAAAAAAAAATCTTTTTTTTTTTTATTTCTACCTGCATCATTAATTAAGCTTGATGAATGTGTCAAAATTGTAATCTTTTATGAAAAAATGAACAATGGTGAAGTGTCTGCATCTTCAGATAAAAAAGCAGCAGGATATTGTTGCTTTAAAGGCTGAATGCTCGATGATGACAGCTCTGTCGTTTTATTACACAGCCGCAAAATGACCAATGGAGCACAATGAATGTTCTAAGCTTTCAATTGAACTTATTTAGTCCACAAAACAAAACTCTTCACTTACATTAGTCTATCTATCCGTCTCGCTCCCTCCTACTCCTTCTGCTCCCAATTCTGCACCAAGTCTTAATGCAGCATCTCTCAGAAAAGAGATAATGAGTCAGTTGTGCCGCCAACTCTAACAAACCAGTGATAAGATAAAGCAGCTGATGATCAGAGACACATTAGTACTGACATTTTGCCTCTTATGAAATCACAAAAGGCTATTACAAAATGAAGGGAAAAAAAATTTGCAACTTTAACTAACAGGGGGGCCTTGATAGGCAGTCATGGATGAAATATCACTGCGGTGTTCACTTCCGCACCACACCAATTAGTATGTGGTGCAGGCAGGGATCAGGAAGACAGCCAACACACAGTGAATGCTTAGTGTGTCGTGATTCACTTGACGTCACTCTACTTTAGGCAAAAGTTACATATAACAAAGCGTGGTATTTTTACATTAGAAGAGACATGCAGAAAAGAGGTTTGAGAGCTTTAATGATAGTCACTGCATGTCAGAGTCGCTGATGGATGTCCACCCACATGCTAACAGGTGGCATCCTGCAGGCGCTCTAGTCCCTTCATTAATAGCATGTTTGCTAATTTATGTTTTCGTAGAACGCCAAGCTGCTTGTTGAATTCTCATCTTAAAGTTCTGAGACAGAAAAAGACAGACATGTGTTCATTTATGTATTTTAGATGCAACTCATAAATCAAAGGCTTGGCAGATGTTAAAACAGCTTTGAGCATTTTTCTTGTTTTGTGTTCAGGCTAACTTGCATCAATGTCTACGCTGAAGTTTTCTTTGTTCTCTGAGCAGTAGAATGAATAGACTTTGATTATACGTCAGTTTAAATAGTATTTGTTAATATGAATTCTATTGTTGATTGTGACCCAATCATAAACAGCTCATTACTTTATACTTACAAAAAAAACTTATATAGAGGCAATATGAAAGCTGCACAATGCAGTTTCAATTTAAAAAGACAATAACAAATATCAGAAAGGGTTAAGGGGGTCACGTAGAAGTCTTTTCAAACACTTGAATACATTTTTTAAAGAAATGGAAGCAAAACAGGTCACAGATTTAATTTCTTTTCATGACAAAAAAAAAAGGTTCTCTGATTTATAATCTCCAGAAATATAAAAACCAAAATAATAATAATAAATATCAAATGTATGGGGCTAATCAAAATTTAGTCAGTCAATTGAGAAGTGACCAAATGAAATGTTATTGCTCCTTAAATGTAATGATAGATGAATGAAAACACATTTATTACAAGACTCTAAAAGGCTCGGCTTTAAATTTACGTAACAACATTTTGTTTTGACATTTACTGTATATTACTTCTTCTTGCCCACAGAAGGTTTCATTTCAAGAGAAAGACTTGCTGTTGCATATTAAATACCAACATAAAAGGAGAACAGTTATTCTCACTACATACAACGCTAATATGGCTGTATTGCGTTGTTTGTTGCGTCAAACAAACCAGATTTGCAGGTTTGTTGCAAATCTGAGCATCAATGATGCATGTCGAGTTTTGCCACAAAATTTTCGAGCAGTATTGAGCAGCGTCATGTTTAACCAATGACAGGCTATAGAAGAAGTTGCAATACATTTGATGATTGCACACGCTTCTGCTATTTGATGCAGCGCTTGACATAGAAATTAATCAATTCTGTTGGAGAAAAACCTCATTTCAGTATGAAGCATATGTACAATTTCAGAATCTTGTATTTAAAATTTTATCAGATCCCAAACAAACACTTACCCTCAGAGGACATATTTAGAGAAAGTCATAAACAGCTGCAAAATAAACCATACCGTGTATAACAAAACACTCAAAGATAAAGCTCATAAAGCCTCAAACTCAATAGATCCAAAACCTCATTGGTATTAATTAAAAGATTGCTGCCAAATAGGCCATCTGTTAAAGTGAGTCTCACTCTCTGTTGGTGTAGAGTACACATGTGATCATGCTGTCAACACAAGGCTTTGGTCTCCTGGGTGCAAGCAGAGGCTGAGCCAGATGAGCGCCTGATCACACTGTTCAGTGTCCCTACTGGGACCTCCATGAGCTGAATGTGGTCTGAGTGTTAATGTGTATTCATCCTTTACTGCTCAGACTGAGAGCTGCCACAATTTTACAAACTCCATGTGTGCTTTATTTGTCACATCAGACGTGAAATTAGGTTTTAATCATGTTTTTTCAGACCTGTGCTTCCTGCGCTTTCACAGCTGCTTATGCTTTTATATGTAACCAAAACTGCAAAATCTGTACTCGCATTCAACCTGATAAAGCTTAGGACTGAAAGCTGGAGTGGTAACATTCACAAAATAGAGCATAATTTGATGATAAATACCGTAAACAGCAGGCTTCTAAGTTAGAAGAAAAAATAAATATGCCAGGTTCTCCTTTCCAACTCTAAACAGGGCATTTTGCCTTGTATAAATGTGTCTGGTTCGACACATTTTAACTGGTCCACTTGGTCAAATCAACACTCAAATGAAAAGTGTTTGAACAAAGAAATGAACAATAAATCTTCTGGACTATTTTGGTTATCTGCTTTATGTCACAACACCATTCTCGCAAACCGGGGAGAACATGCAAACTCCACACAGAAAGGCCATTTATAGGAAAGACCAGTGATCCAAGACCAGTGTTCCAAGCCTCTTCCCCACCCGGGACTCAAACTCACAATCTTCTTGCAGTGAGGCCACTGTGTCACCCACTGCACCACCATGCCGCCTTGAAACATGGTGCCAAATTAATTCAGGTATTTTTTAAAATGACTTGTCTAAAATATCTAAAGCTTCTGATGGTCACTAAGCTGTTATCCGCTTATTTTAGTTGAATTTTGTTCTGTTTTACATGTCCGAATACCTTTTCTTTTTTTTGGCAAAGTTGGTTTTCTTTGGGTTTTGTACAAAAAATGACTAAAATTATCCAATTTCTTTATATTCATTTGCATTGTTAGATTTGCTTAATTTTGGGCATTTTCTTCAACATTATTTAAACCAGCAACTGTAATCCTTTTTATAATATTTAACACTTTTGAATGCTCAATCCCACAGTGTAGGTTTCTGGTAAAAGAAAAAAATCTTGAAGGAGGCAAGTCGATTAAAAAATGGAAAGAATATTTACCCTTTGACTTCTGTCTTCTCTGTATAATATTTCTGAGATTTATTTTTGCCTTTCCATATACATATGAGACAAAAAAAGCTGATCTTTTGAGCTCTCTTCAGCAGCAGCCGCTTTGATCTTTCTACTCCATGTTGCTAGGTTTTACACTTTGATAGATTGAGAGATGCAGCTAAGTGGATAGATGCAATTTTAGGAAAACCTAGTGTGTGTTTGTTCAGTTTGATTGTGAGATATTTTGCTCTTACTTACTGACAACTAAATACTAAGGACCCCATAGGCTGCAAAACAAAGGTGATTTTTAAATCTCATGTTCAAATTATAAGCAAAACACATTTTGTTCCAGTAAGTGGCAGCAAACTTGAAATTAAAAAAAATGGGGTTTAACATTCCTTTTTGCTTTCAGGTTTCAAACTTTTGATTAAAAATCCAACTTTCCATTCAAACATTATCTGAAATGTTAACTGCTTTTTGTTTGCAGAAACACTATTTTTCATTTTTATTCTCATTTGACAAAAACATTCTCTCGCTGGAAAAGCTCAGCTTGAGCAGCATAAAAAAAACACAGAAAAATCAATTATTAACAAATACACAACCCACATTACCGCAAACTCTGTATTATAGGCAGTTGTTATATTACTCTGCACCATGTGGCAGAATACAAAACACAACCTTTCCTGGCTGTGTTCTGATTGACCACACCTCAAAATGTTCTGAAGCTCAAGCTCGTGGTAAACATCAATGAGATACAAGAAGCTAATCTGCTTTCTGTTTGCTGTTAAAGGTTGAGGTCAGCTTGAAAGGGCATGAAACAAGGCCTCAAAGCTTGAGTGAGATAGAAAGAGATGTTGGGCTCCCCTGCTGAGTACCACAGTGGGTTGGGGGCTGTGAATAGAAAAAACACGTTCCACTCTCTCTCACCAGCCCCAGTTTCCATGAGATGAAAGCTGATGGGTGTACTGTATGAGAGGGAGTATGGAGCTTCAGAAGAATCGATAATACTATATTTTTGATGTGCCTTTCATTTACTTTCATTTCATTTTTGCTCGTCAGTTAGGGCTTTGCATACACATGCATGACCTTTTCCATTTCTTGCTTAGATGTGCAGAAGCTGCAGGTAAATTATTTCTAGTTTTATCTTGATATGTGTCATGTTTGTCATCATGTGCTGACGGGTATTTTGATTTGATTTGATCTAATCTGCTCTTATGCTCATCTTTTTCGGTAGCTTAGTTTGGTTAGTTAGTTTTTGCCATGTAGTCACTGTCTTATCAGTATTGATTGATCTCAACAGACAAGAACAAACTTTTTTTCCCCATCAATCTTTAAATCATTAGATTTGTAGGACGCTAACAAACACAGAGATACAGAGAAAGAAAACAACATTAATCCCTCTAAATGCTTCACAACTAGCGCAAGTCTGCAGACAAACTACTCTTTGTAATGTGTGTTTACTTGGTTTTGTTCTCCAATCTTTCTACTTACTACTCCTTTCTACTTTTTTAATACTGCCTGTTTATAACTATTTTTATAAGACTAAGACAGCAAACATTAAGTTATTTATCCATTCCCAAGGTGTGTTCACTACGTCCTTTTAGCTGTTATTAATCAAATGCAAACACAAAAGAAATTGACAAGTGAACATAATGGGTTTGAATCCAAGCAGAGGACAAAAGTGTTGCTACTCTATCACTGTCATGGTGACACAGTTTATTCTGCTTTGTGTGTGCATGCAAACACCTCAGGAACAGAGAGTAAAATAAGAGAGAAAAAAGCCATTTTTGTTAACATTAATAGAAAAAAATACAACCTTCCATCAAATATAAAGTTATTGATCATTTTTTAGGCAATGATAGAGTAAGAACTGTTCCTGAATTGAAAAACTTTCAACAGAAATGTTTCAGATGATTTTTTAAATGATTTAATCAAAATGGTAACAAAAGACTCAAAATGTGTCAAGTCTAATTAGAAGATTATTATTGAAACCATTAACAAAAAAGTGTCATAGTGTATACTTGCTTTTAGCTTTGAGCCATGACTGTATATAATATGGTAAAAATATTTCCAGATGGTTAGTGACTCCGAATGCAACAAGTCAGTGGCAACCCTTACTTCAACAAAAATATAACTTATAATTCCTTTTCATCAAATATCTATTCTTTTGTTTCATTTTCTGAATTGCCCATCCCTAATGAGGACGCGGGGAGTTGCTAGAACCTATTCCAGATTATTTAAGGTACGGGTCACCAGTCTGTCAGGGGAAACTCACATTCTGATGCTTTGAATATACAGTATATGGAATATATGTGGAATTCCAAAGTATGAATTTTCGTCATTGCCTAGAAGGATGTAGGTGTTAGCTCAGTGGTAGAATGACTGCCCTTGGACTGGGAGAAGCTGGTTCAATTTCCACTGGGCTCATGCCTTACAGTCCTTAGGGAAGACACCTAACCCCTCTGTTTCTTCCACCATTGGCACTGTCATAGCTGCCTGCTGCAGTGCAATGCAGCACATAAACACCCCAACTTGAGGGATAAATACAAACGTCATTTGTAGTTATTGATTTTTTTTTTTTAATTTACTCAGTCAGACAGCTAAAGTTTGAAATATTTCTGAGTTTTCAAAAAAATCCACAAGCAGTTTTGATATCTGCTATGATGTTTTCACGTTTTAAGATTTGAGCCATGTTTACCGAGAACACTTCATTCGGAAACAGTTAAAACAATCTGATCTCAAAACTTCCCGAAAAGTTTATTTAGAATTTTTTCTTCTCTTTCTGATTCTTTTGTTTTCTACTTTGTTTTAGTGAACAAGTTATTTAATTTTCTGGCATTCAGAAATATTTTTTTCATACAAGCTCACTTCGGCCCTCAGACCTTTGATAGGCTGGTTCTGGGGTCAGCAATGCAGTTTTAGTAAATAAAAGCCTTTTTTGCTCCACTTTAAATTTTAAAAAACTAAGTGTGTCTTGTTATTAACAATGGCTATGTGTACCGATGCAAAAAAATATTCAATATTTAAAAAGAACTTCGGTCAACATTTTGAAAGAGCAGAACATAACTGCCGAAAAGCAGTAGCAAATGAAAGAGCATGAATGTTGTAACAGAAAAAGAAAAAAAAAAGGTTTCGAGGCATAAAAAACTCTTAAGTCAGTGACAATACAAACGTGCCAAAAGCTGCTGTGGTTATTATAATGGACTTTATGTTTTGTATTCGACTTTACGCAGACAAATAAGTCAGGAGAAAAAACCCAGAAAAGAAAGGTTGTCAAGAGAAACAACAGCCTGAAGAGGCTGCTCCATTGGTTCAGAGTGAGCAGTGGCGGAGTATCCCATGAGATATTTTTCTTGAGACTAGGACAATTGAAAGAGCTGCTTCACTGCATGTTGGTGTCCTTCCCTGCAACCTTTATACCAGACTCCCCTTGTGTTTTTCTCCCTAGGGTATGAGAGATAACTGGTACCTGTCCTCTCTCCAGCAATCAGTTTTTAATGCAAATTTTGCTCCTCATAGTCTCTGCAGACCTTCCGCTCCCTGATTAAATGTAATGAAGATAAAAAACAATCATTTCATGTTCATTTCTAAATGGCCTCATTGTTTTTTTTATTTCCATTTCATTCCGTTGTCTTCTGCTTATCTGGGGCCGGGTAGCAGGGACAACAGCCTCAGATGGGAAACCCAGTTTTCTCTCACCCTGGCTGCATCCTCCAGCTCACCCGGGAGGATCCCGAGATGTTACCCGGTCAGCTGTGAGAGATGGTCTCTCCTGCAGATTTTTGTTGTGTCCATTGGTCTCCTCCTGTTGGGTCGTGCCCAAAACACCTCTTCAGCGAGTGGCTTGGGAGGCATCCTCACCAGATGCCCAAACTACCCTATTGGTGCCTCTAACCCTAACCTTCTCCTGGATGGCAGAGCTCCTCATTCTATCTTTGAGTGAGAGCCCCGCCACCTCGCGGAGAAAGCTCTTTTCAGCTGCTTGTATCTGCAAACTCATTCTTTTGTTCACCACCCCAGCTGGTGACCATAGGTGAGGGTAGGAATGTCAATTGACTGGTAAATCGATGGCTTTGCTTTTTGGCTCAGCTTTTCTCAACCACAATGGACCGATACAGCATCCTGCTTATTGTGTCTGTCTGTCGATCTCTCGCTCCAACCTTCCCCCACTCGTGAACAAGACCCCAAGATAATTAAACTCCTCCACTTGGGGCTGAACCCTGTCCCTGACCTTTTCTTTTTATATATAAAAAGGATTTAATCCTGGTATTTGTAGATCATTTAAGATTGAGTACACATACACTTACAGGTATTGCACTAGTTAAATTGTGTTTCATTTTTTCCTTTTGAAGGTTATTTTTACCATTCCAAGTCTTTAATACATAGTTGACATTTTTCAGAATAAAATTTCAAGTACTTTTTAAAAATATTTTTGTTTTTGTAATCATAAAAAAATATTGGATTTTTTTTTTAATCAATTTTTTTGTTCAATTTCAAATTCTATCTAACAATATAATCTTTTTATTTTCAGAGAATAACACTATATTGGTCCGATTTACAGCCAAGGTGCAATGTTGGAATTGGCTTGCATGCATTTTATTATGGCAATCTGTTCACAGTTTAGTTGCAAAAAGCACACATTGTGAATAACAAAAATAAGAATCGGACATTTATGCAAATGACACAAGCAAAGAAATAAGCAGTGCTTTCCTGTGGCAGAGAATCCCTGCATTATCACCCTCATGGAAAATGTCAAGTATAATTTATTCTGTGGCTTCCTGGTAGCTTGGGGAAGCTTTGCTCCCTAATATTTAAAACCTATCACATCTTAGCAGATGTTCGCCCCTGGCCTGCAGAGTAAATAGTGTTTGTTTAGAGGCCCAGTGCATAGAGTGACAAGTACAAACAAATGGTAATAGTCTTGGAATTACCTACATGTAAACCTTGAACTGACAGTATAACTAAGTCTCCGTGTGGAGAACTGTTATTGTGCTTCACAATTAAGCTGACTAATGACTTTATTACTTATTAGAAATGTGCTCTGACGGATGACAACTGACAGCATGTTTGGCTGCATTATTTCATTCGGGTCATTATGGGATAATGTGCACTTCAGACCAGGCGTATGTGATTCCTCCTCTTCAAAAACATTTGTTTGGTAAAAGTAATTTCTTTGCTCTCAAACTGAAAATCTACCAAACATGTTTGCCCAAAAGAAAAATTGCTGTTTATGTTTATTTTAAAAGAGGTAGGAAATTACTGCTCTTTCATCAAAAATTTTGAAGCAAGAAGTCATAATAACACTGCAAGGAATAACTTAGTTATGGATTGTTGATGTAGAAACCATGCACCTGTTTTCTAAATTATGTTGTTTTCTTTATGTAATACAAGCAAAAACATAAAAGCACCAGGACACCAACAATGCTATATCTTCCAATATCTTCATATTTTTAGTAGGTCTGCTGATCCCTCATGGTATATGAATGGAATTAGATTATATCAAAGTAATCGTTCAGTTATTCTCAGTAATGATATTGATGTCAAATATAAGAAATGGAAATCAACATACATAAACAGGAAATTTCCCCAAATGATTGGTAATTACCTTGTTGCAATGGATTAAGCAATATGTGTAGGCAAACAGTCTGTGAGGGAAAAGAGAAAAAGCCTTGTTTTTCATCTTATGTATGAAGTTAGTCTGCTTGGAGGCACGCTTTACAGAACCAACAAGGGAAAACAAAGTTCCCTCAGCTCTGATTTCTTAATTAGAAACATCAGAGGAAAAACAGTCATTGCTGATGTGGATGAGTTGAGAGGATAGCCGTTGGTAGGGCATGCTTCGCTATTAAGCTGTGGTAATAAGGAATAGAGTTGCTGCTTTTATCAGACTAGATCATTTTTATTCTGGGGGGATTACAGTTTTGTTCGATCCAATCATTTTATTATGAACTTGGGAGATCTCTGACTTGTTTGAAACATTTTAAATCACACAAACATACACATGCGTGGATATCGTAATGAACTGATAACGGAGGAATGACTCTCAGAGATGTTCTAATTCTTTACTATTTATTTGAAAAAGATGACAGAGGTCTCATCTCAAACCCAGCATTTGTTCTTCACGGCTCACATATCACTATGCCAATGATCCAGAGCTCAATTTACCACAATGGCAACCATGAATTTGACATCTCCTTAATGATCAGAGTCATGCAATGTTTATAAAACTCTTTTGAAATGATAGAAGAATCCCCACTCTACAAATTGCTCACCTATCTCAGTGAAGGACCACTCAGAGTGTTTGCCTTGGTCGCAGTGGATAACGTCAAATGTCACAAATCCAATTCATCTACACTTCCAAGATGGCCTCTCACCAACTTGAAACCCCCCACACACAGAATTCAAATCATCATCAAGCCTCTTTGACAAGGCCCAGCTAGCAACCTGCAGAAATTCGAGTGAGCAGCTTGTCTACCCCCTCACTCAGTCCTCCATCTCTCTGGCATTCCTCCAGTCACAGTATCTCCATCCAGCCACTCATGACAGGCATTGAGGCATAGCATATGCTTGGCGTGCTGGGCCTATGGATAGAACAGAATCTTGTCCTATCTGTCCCGCAGCCATCTTGAAAACTGGCCCTGGAAAGACATTGGGTACTGCAGCGCCATGGAGTAAAAGGAACACTCCACAGATAGTGCTTGGAATGCTGAGCACCCACTACAACTGGATCAAGTTTACAACTTGTCATGCAGTAGCATTTCTCACTCTTATTAAAAAATCCTGGAGATCACTAACTTTCCCATTAGCCCTCCATCCGTAGCAGGGTTCCAGGGGGGGCAGGAGCCTATCCCAGCTGTTTTAAATTGAGAGGCAGGATATATCCCGAACAGGTCGCCAGTCTGTCACAGGGCTACACATATCCGTCCAGACACATATTCATTCTTAGGAACAATTTTGTGGCCACCAATCAACCTGACATGCATGTTTTTGGAAGGTAAGAAGAAACTGGAGAACCCAGAGGAAACCAACTCATACAACCCACTCATACGTAGGGAGAACATGCAAACTCCATACAGAAAGGCCAGAATTCCAAGCCTCGTCCACACCCGGAATTCGAACCCCGACGTTCTTTGCTGTGAGGCCACTGTGCTAACCACCCTCCTTCTGATATTACTTTTTGTACAAACATAGAGTCCTAATCATTGTGAAATATATTGTATTCTCAGACACAAGCAATGTTATCATAAAGTTTTAAAACATATGTTTGAGTGATTCTTGGACTCAGAAAAAGTATTTACTTGTTTATTATTTATGCCTGAATCTATTTTCTTTGCATTTCTTTATTTATAAGATTTGTATTGTTTTCAACACATTTTTCAAGTTTCCTATGTTTGAGTTTTATTGTATTCCAAGTGAACAATGCATGATTGTTGCATGAGAACACATTATTGTTTTAATGTCCTATGAGATTTATTTTCTCTCTCTCTCTTCTTAGTTTCACCCTCGTAAAAATAATAACCAAACAATGAGTGCTGTTATCATTTAATTAGATTTAATCACTACGTCCAAACTTTAATTATGGTTTCTAATTAAAGCCCATCTTCTCTGTTTTGCTGATTTTTTTGCTTGGATGGCTGGAGGCGTAAAAAAAAAGGAATCCAAAACAAAGTCGATAAAACTGATGGCTGTTAACATTTGTGTCTCTGCTGATTGGTGACATGTAGTAAAACAACAGAGCAGAAATGAAACATGGTTAACCTTTCTCACATGGATAACCTTTCTGTCCTGCATCTGGGATGTGGACGGATACTTGATGCATGTGTTTGTATGTGATATTGTATTTGGAGGATTTTTGTTTCTGCAAAATTACAAAATTATAATCCATCCACCATCTGCTACCCAAGTCTGTCCTGACTAGTTTTAGGCAAGAGGCATGAATTAAAATAATTTGAACTCATTTATCACATTTAGGTGGTATTTTAAGACTGCATGCTTTAAAAATACAATTTATTTTACAGTACACTGATGTGAAAAGGACATTTGCTGACTTAAGACTATTCATATCAAGTAGAGTAAATATCTATTTCTTTGCCAGTTTAGTGCTTATACAAAAATATTTTCTCCGTTTTGACTGTTTTTCCTTCCCTGTAAAAGAAAATTTATTTCTGCCACCAATGTTCCATTTCATTGTCTTCCGCTTATTCGGGGCAGGGAAAACCCAGGCTTCTCTCACCCCAGATGCAGCTCACCCGGGAGGATCCCGAGGCATTCCAAAGCCAGCTGTGAGACATACTTTCTCCAGTGGGTCCAGGGTGTGCCTCGAGGTCTCCTCCTGCTGGGACATGCCTGAAATACCTCGCCAGCGAGTCGTTCAGTAGGCATCCTGACCAGATACCCGAACCATCCCATCTGCCTTCTCTCAACCTAGAAAAGCAACGGCTCTGCTCAGAGCTCCTCTCGGATGGCAGAGCTCCTCACTCTATGTCTGAGTGAAAACCAAGCCACCTTGCGGTGGAAGCTCAATTCGGCAGCTTGTATCCACGGTTTCATTCTTTTGGTCGCCACCCACAGCTGGTGGCCATACGTGAGGGTAGGATTGTAGATCGACTGGTAAATTGAGAGCTTTGCTTTTCGGCTCAGCTCTTTCTTCACCACAACGGATCGATGCAGCATTCTGATTATTGCGGATCCCACAACAATCTGTCTGTCGATCTCCACTTGAACACATTTCTGCCATCAATCTTTAAAATAAATAAATAAAAAGGGCTCTTGGTACTGTTTAAGTAGATGATGAATAACTGATAGTAAGGAATTACAACTTTTTAATTGCCTTATCTTTTACTTAAAAAGGTGTCAATTCAGACCAACGTATGACCTAATAAGTGGAGCTTAGTTAGACGATAAACATAGTTTTGAATTGTAAAGGGTAAGGTACGGCAAGCAAGATTTTGCCAGATTTTTTTTATGTGTGTAGTAATTAAAAGAATCGAGATGCACAGAAGGCCAATTTTGATCAATGTTCTGCATCACAAAACCCTTTCTCATTTATTTCTGTTCTCCTCTTTGTATGGACTCCTGAAGTAAAATGCCACTCCTTTCGAGTGATACAACAGTAGCTCCTCGGGTCTCTTGAGCCTTCAGGCAACCTACTTTTCATGTAACCTAGTTTGGAGGCTTTTTAAAAAGATCCCAAAGAAAGCTTTTTCATTTCTTTTCTCATTTCATGCTTGCTAATGGAGGGAGATGAAGCAACAGCTGATTAGAAGTTAAACGTGAGAAAAGATGAACTGTGAGTAAAGGTAGATGCGGGTGAGAGTGTCTCATTACCAAGAAGCTTGTAATCTTATAAAAAGTTTGAAGAGGTGCAAAAATATATTCTAACATGTTAAAGTTTCCTTCGTAGAGCATTGGGAGGTGAGTTCAATTTTACTGTAGTTATTGATAAAACGACAATTCCCACCTGCTGAAAGAGTATGTTGCAGTCTTTTGAACACATCGTTGGTTATTAAAAGTTGTGACATTTATCCATACAAACTTTACTCAGTTTATTTTTGCTCCTTTTTAATTTAGTGGCATTCAGTTAAATGTATTACATGTCATTGTTTGCTTATCTATTTGTGTAATTTTCCTATGTAAAAGAGGAGGATGTCTGAATTTACTTTTCTTATCAAGTCTGATATCCTTCCCCGATGAGGGATCAACATAGTATACACAACAAAAATAATAATAATGTGGAAGTGGATAATCCTGGCACTCATGTGTCCTTTAAAAAAATCAGACTGTCAAGAAATGACTATTTGAACTTACCAATGTTTTGCCCCCAATTTTTTTTTTTATTAAAGTTAGAACAAAAATTACAACATTTTTTCAAGTGACAGACAACACACCATATAGGGACTTCAAATAAACACAAACAGACTAATACAAATAGATCAAATAGAATCAATAATGCAACTGTGTTTTGAGATAGTTTCTAGAGTCAATCTCAATACTTATAGAATTAAAAGACAGCTTTACTCTCACTTTTTGTCGTGTTTCGTATTTGATTTTGTCTGCATTTCTAAAACTAGGATTTCTTGTTATCAGAGCTTCTTCTGACCCTATTATGCATACTGTAGAAGAAAATATTTCATTTATTGATCAGACTACTCTTTAAGTTTCCGTTTTTACTTTCACCACTTTTAAAAGTACCTTTAAAAGTACAGTAAAAATGAGCTGACACTATCATTCTTCTATATGACCAACCAAATTAGCTTGTGAGCCTAATAAACAAAAGATTTATTTCAATCACTTTTTTCTGACCGTGCGATTAAAGCACTTTATATTTTATGTTAGTATGACGTGACATAGAGGAGTAATCATTTCTCCTTCATTTTCTACTACAGAAAAAAACTTAGCCCGATTGGTTTGTCTCATTAATTTTACTCCTCAAACAAATGTTTTATATATATATATATATATATATATATATATAAACACTTGCTCACTTGCTGTGTCTCTTCTTGTCTTGCTTGTCTCTTCAAGATAATTTGGTTTCAGTTCATGACTGTTGATTTATTTCTTTAAGACCCTATCTTTTCTATTTGTTTGGGGAAGGGGTTCTTAGATCAAATATTTTCATATTACCTGTACACTATCAGTACACCTTCATAAGTATTTAGTGCAAGCTGGCACATCTGCCTCACTATAAACCAGTCCAAGAAAAAGCACGTTTGTTTTTAATGTCAACACGATTCTGAAATTCTATTTTTAAAAATCCAAACAAAGATTCAAAACTAGGTGAGAAATCTAAGCAAAACCTGAAATATTGTTTTGTAAAAAGCATCTACTACATGTTGACACTCATGCCACTCATAAATGTAACATACTAATTCCAAAAAAAGTTGGTCTTGTGTTGCATTTTAAGCTTGTGCAAAAAGTGGAGAACTCCAGTTGTTTCTGACAACCAAGATATTGAGCAAGATTGTCTTGTTCTATCTTAGATTATTAGGTTTAGATAAGCTTCACTTTGACCTTTTCATCATGATAAAAATCCCAGACGGACCAGGAGACACCTTCGTCTCATTAATGAACAAAATTCAGCCAATTTATTAGAATAAATGTTAGCGGTTTGCAGGAGGTGCCCATAGAAATTAAATTACAAAAAAAAAAAAAAAAAAAAAAATCAAACTCATCAAGCAATTTTATTGAAATAGATTTAGGTGTTAATCCTTTCATATCTCACCACGTTTCTGCACCGTCAGTGCAGAGTGTGTTGGAGCTCAATCACAGAATTACTAGATTGGCCCATTAGCGTGAAAATGACAAGACAGAACTTCCTGCTTATTAATTGCAACTGTTTCATTTCCTTGCACCTCATATGACACAGGAGGCAAGTTCACCAGATCCTCCGCTAATTGTGTGCCATTCAGTCTCATCATGGTAGAAGACACTCTAGCATAGATAATCAGGAACTGTAACGTTTTCCTCTAAATATACCTCTGGTGATTGTGATCAAAGCCAAAGGAAGAGAAGCAGAACTGAAGCAGACTCAAGAAACTAATTGGTTGTAGGTTAAATCTTTGACTGTAATTATGACATCTCTTGTTCAACATTAAACGCACCATATGTCACACACGCTTGATGTTAGGAAAGTTCACAGTGGACGTCAATTAGATGGTTGAATCTATATTTATCTTGGTCTGGTAATATTTTCTAACTGAAGGACAGCATAAAGGTTGAAAAAAAAATCACCTTTACATTTGTACTGCAGGTAAAAATATATTCCTCCTTTCTATGATGCATTTATGAAAGAATAATTCACAGAGACATTAAAAAGTCTTTCACACTGATTGAAATACTCTACCCATGTGTATAACGCTCAGTTTTGAAGATTGAAGTAAACAGGGTAGTTTAAACACCACAGGGTGTCTTTGAATACAAAGACAAAAATGGATCTTTGACAACGTCTTATAATCATGAAAGATGTTTTCACACAAAAAAGATTTGAACAGTTTGCAGTTTGACGCATTAAAGGGACTTTGCAAACATTTGGTAGGATTTTACCGAGTATTTCATCATAAAACTTTGTAAAACTTTAATTAGCGTGTTCCAGTAAACATATTCACAATTCACAGTTGTCATAATCTAGGATTTTTTTAATTCTTCATTCCCTTGTTGGCAAAATGTAAAACTCTACTAAATGGTTTTATATTTTTTTGTTTAGGTATAAATTGCACCAGAAAAAAAAAAGACCAATACAATTATTTTTAGCTAATATATCAGACTTGATGCTGTCTTCACCTAAGTGTTTTTATCATAATAAATAAATCAGATTCAGATTTGTTTTGTCGCTCATTAATGATGTTGAATTACTCCTGATTTCCCCTTCCTACTGCAACGCGGCTGTTTTCAGCCCAGCGTGCAAATAAATATTTCCTGTCACATCTTCAGGACCCTATGCTTCATTACTTCTGATGATTGTGTTGCTGATATTGTCAATAAAACTCATCTAACAGGGTAGAACGCTCTCCAAAGAGGTACGTGTCTGATAGAAAAGAGTAAAGGAATGGAGGAAAATAATTTAAAGGTCAAATTTGTCCAGGTCAAAAGAAGGATGGGAATGCATGCAAGCGCAATAGTCACTTAATGTAACAGTTTACATTTTTGCAACAGACAAGCAAGCATTTGTTTTGCTTGCCTTTCTCCTTTCGTCTACAAAATCGCTTATCCTTAACGGGGTCGCGGGCTTTGCTGGAATCTGTTACGGATGTTTTTAGGCGTGATTGGCTCCTGAAAACAGGGTGCAAACTGTTGCCAGTTTGGTACGGGGCCAAACATACTCAGTCCTAGGGGCAATTTCATGGCGGCCAATCAACCTAATACCCATGTTTTTGGAGGGTGGCAGGAAATAAGAGTACCCAGAAAAAACCCATTTACACACAGGAAAAACATGCAAACTTCACACAGAAAGGTCAATGTTTCACAGGATCCAAACCCTAACCATGTTGCTGTGAGGCCACTGTATTAACCACTGCGCCACTGTGCAGCCCCTCAAAACTCTTCCCGACCCCCTTTGAATTTTAATGGTGAATACTTCAAATTTTAAATTCATTTATTTTATTTGGCCCATTGAGAGTTTTTTCAGAAGAAGAAATTTTAAACATGTAAAAACCTCACGACAACCTCACTCTCTTTGAAATACATAAGAAAAGTTACTGAAATGTGTCATTTTTTTTAAGGTAAATTTTGAAAAGTTTGCTTTAAATCCACTTCACTGGAGATGAAAATTGAGCCATGATCTTTCGGTTGTGCAGAATGAAACGTGAACTGAAATTGACAATTTCGCAAAACAAACTGAACACAATTACAGAGTTTTATATTTCCTGCACTTTGTGACAAAACAATCAGAAAAAAAAAAAAAAAAAACTCAGCCTGTAAGGAAGAGCGGAGTAACTTTTCCATGTTTGCAAAAATGACAGGAGCAAATTAGTTTGTATGTTACTGCTTACCCTGCTGCTTCGTACTCCTCTATAATTATAAAATTAACTATGGAGGCTCATGAGTAACCTCCGCAGGGTGGCTGGGCTCTCACTCAGAGATTGAATGAAGAGCTGGGAGTAGAGCTATTGCTCCTACGGGTCGAGAGATGCCAAATGGGGTGGTTCAGGCATCTGTTTAGGATACCTCCTGAACGCTCTGCTGATGAGGTGTTTTGGACACATCCCACCGGGTAGACATCCAGAGGCAGACCCCAGAGCTACTGGAGAGACTTTTTCTCACAGCTGGACAGGAAACACCTTGGGATTGTTCCGGGTGAGCTGGAGGTTGCAGTTGGGGTGAGAGAAGCCTGGGTTTCCTGTCTGAGGCTGTTGCCCCCGCGACCCGGCCTTGGATAAGCAGGAGACAACGGCACAGAACGGACATAAAACTAAAACAAAAAGTATAAGACCCAGAGGGTAAACAGGGACATTCGTAGACAGCAACTACCAAGAGGACATGGAGTGTAAAAATATAACAGCTAAAAAAAACTTCTAAACATTAAGGACAGAACAATGCAGGCTTTAGAAGCTCTCCTTGGGTAAGTAAAGGTTAAAAAGTTAAAGATTTTTCTCATTTTCAGCTGTTGTGAAACTGCTGGTCTGTCATATATCATCCAGGGACCCACAATGAACCTCATTTGAACCTGCTTTATTCATGATCTTCCACAAACGTGTTATTGTTAGGTCATTTTCATCAGGCCCCAGTGGCAGGTTGGTTTGCCCTTGATGTTAGCCGTCCCCTATTGAGAGAAAATGGCCTCCGAGTTAAATAGGAGCTCACAGGTTATGATGGATGGCGCTTTCTTTTCTGTGGCAGCAGGTCACACAAACTAATATCCTACATCTGTCATATGCTTCTGTCTAATAACAGTCATCAGATTGTTCTTACTGTTTCTTTTCCTCCTCTTTAATCCTATCTCACCCCTTCTTTTGTCTGCCCTTCTTGTTTCTGTTGTTATCACTCTGTGCCCGCGTCCCCTCTGTACAAATCACAGCAGTGAGATGTATGTGAATATCAATCCAGCCAGTGTGTATCCCCGTGGTCTCACAAGGTGGACAATCGAGTCAGCTGTTTGTTATGTTTGCTTTGTTTGAGCTTTTCTAAGATCAGATTGGTTTCAGGGTCATCTCGGTACTGATGAGAGAGCAAAAGGAATAAAATGTCTTTTGAAATATGAGATGGTGCGACATCCATCACTATCACAATCACACAGCGGGGTTGTGGACTCACTTTACTGACTGAAGTGTGTTGAGTGTTGAGCAGTAAATATGTTAAACGGTAAATAGTCCATGCCCTGCAGTTATAGTTACCATTTAAAACTTTAGCTACTGACTAAGCATTTTGTGTTGCTTTCTAATTTGCTTCATTTGCACTTTTAAAGATGCTGTTGTCAGGGCAGTATAACACAATGCCATCAAAAAATTATGCCATCAAAACAAATTGCAATAATTACAAAGTATGCTTTCTGTTTGATTTGTATTCTAATTATTTGCAAAGACAACTTGAAAAATGTCTTTATCCATTTGAGAAGTTTTTAGATTTCTGAACATCCAGATAAAAGAAGTAAACTAGTCTGTTAACTGAAAATTCTGATTAACAAGAGCACACTGTGCAGAAACAATGCAGCAGCATCTCTTCCTCTTATCAAGTGGCACATCTGTCCTATTCATGGTGGACTGGACATTTTACCCTACAGATCATTGTTGCTTTAATCAGCTTCTGTACATTGTTATTTACAACCTATGTTCATATACATAAATGCAATTAAAGAAAAATGGGTCAAAGTGTGTTTGTATGTTGGACAGTTTGATGGTCGACCATAATATGAGCATCTCCTCCCTCGTCATGCGATTTTTATTTGTATATGTCCTAGAATATTACTATAGTTCATGTGCTGTGCCATGAATTAAAGATACCTCGATTTGCGTGAAAGTTGGCATACACACAGATTTTGCCGTAAGCACACTTTATTAAAGAGTTTTAAGAACTGGAGAAAAAAATATAAACTGTGGCAATGTTAATCAAAAGGATTTTATCATTTTATTTGGTTTGGTCAAATTAACTAAATGTCAATGTGTATTCATTTTTATAAAACATTTAAGAGTAAAAGGTTGCAAAAAGGTTTTTTTGGGTTTGTTTTTTTTTTTTTTTTTTTTCAAAAACTGTCATGATGTGTAAACAAACAGCAATAAACATGGTAATAATTTGACATCACGCTAAATAGATCTCTGGTGTGTTTTCACATCTAATATTATTCATGAATTTAAAACAGTGCCTGCATATTATGTTTTTGTTTGTGCATTTATTCAAGTACCCTGCAAAGTGGACTGACATTCTCCAGCAAACCACAATGGGATTACTCAGTGGTGATTGAGGCAGCGTGCTATTAGAGCCATTCAGATTCAAGGGAGATTATGTAAACATGATCCGGAGAGATCTTCTATTAACCTGCAGTTTCACATAGCAGACCAAAAGCAAAAAGTTATTTAGACATTTCGTAAACATACGTGAGGTTTGTATAACTTTATTCATTTTAATCATTAAATGGCAAAAAAGGTGATTCTTGCAAATAACCTCTGTCAAAACAACTTGAATATAAACAGCTGTAAACAAGGTAAATCATTCCCATAATGCTCCTTTTATCACCTTGTCTTTGATGTTGCTAGATGCATTAAAACTGCCTAAATTAAAGAAATTTGACTCTCAGAAAGTAAAATGTCATTAAAGCAAATATATAATGAATGAGTCACTCTTCTGCCTGAGTAACACTTTCAAAGCCGACCGTCTTCCTTGATCAAAATCACCTAAAAAAACTGTCATAAATTGTTTGTCATCTGTGCCTTGTTATTTCAAAAATGAATTATACTGGATAGACGAAAGAAGCATGCGATGAAAGCTTTGTTGAATAATAACTTGAATTTGGTGGAAGGACAATTATGAATACCAAGTTACTTCTATTCACATTTTTCTTTCTATTCTAACCTCCTGCCAAGCCTGAATTCAATTAAGGTCAGATTAGAGAGTTATAATAGAATTATACATTTTTAAACATTTATTCACCTTGCAAGATGTAGCGCTGTAATAGACTGATGACCTCTCCCTCCATGGTGCACCTTGCATCTCCCATGCTTACCCACTACCGCAACCCAACCAAATTTAGAATGGGGGTTTATACTGTATAATAAATCTAATTTATATCTCACTGAGAATATATTTTTACTATATGATAAAGTATTTATGAAAAGAGTTTTCTTTACTCAGATAATAATATAAATTGAGACGTGTGCTGAGGGAGGGTGCTGTATAGTGACATAGTGGTCAGTAGTGCAGTCTCATAGCAAGATAGTCACTGGTTTGAATACCATCCCAGCTGAGGCTGGAGTTTGCATGTTCATCCTCCATAGTTGTTCTAGGTTTTTTTTGTGTGTGTGGTTGGTTGTGTGCCTTTGTGGTAACACAACAGAGTGGTGACCTGTGCACAGACTGGCTGGGATAGACTCTAGCACCAAAGTGGTGGTGACATGGTGAAGCACACCTCACTACCATTGGCTTATTTATGTTCCACTTCAATACATGTATTACTATGACCAAAACCCCTCAGAACAAAAGTGAATTTAATCGTTTGTATTTTTTTTTTTTTTTAATTTAAAACACTTTGACAGACACCCCCATATGTTATATTTTCAAGTGTCTGTGAAACACTAGAATCTGTGGCCATTCAAATCTCTAACTTTTTGCCATTTTTGTTTGTGGAGAAGCGTAAACTTTTTGGCTGTCCTTAACTTTGTTACTCCTCTTCAAATGGCTCTTTGTTTGCTGGGACTAAAAATAATTTTAGCTTGGGATAAGGGCGAGAGTTGCGATGATTGAGGATAAGGGTCCTCGCAAACAAGTACAAGTTTGAGTGTGTTGATTGATGATTTATAGGTTCAGCAACGTTGGTTGTTTTATAGGTTTTAGAGGGTATTGTTCAAGTACCTTGAGCTAGGTGATCAATCACCCCAAAATAAATAAAAATGTGTAAACCTGCAAACACCTGTCAAGAAATACAAAAGCTAAGTGATGCGAAAACAGCTGTTGTTTCTAGACGCACTGTGATAATAAAGTTTTTGATGCGACTGTGACAAGCTTCAACTCGGTACAAGTCTTTTTTTAATTAACCTTTATAAAGCAGACATGGTCCAGCTAGATTAATCGCTTTTGTCTTTTTATGTCTCCCAATTGCATTAGGTTCAGACTCATGAACCAGATGCTTGTTTGATGCCAATCTCAAATCTATCAGGACCACATTGTTCCTTCTTTGTGTTTTTAAGGCAACTATAAGCCTCATTTTAATACGGCTAGCGGTGGATGGGAATGGATGTGAAAAGATGTTTGTATGTCTTGTGCATTGATTAAAAACGGTTAATAATATCCATTGAGACAATTATGTTAATTGCAATACAGTTTCTTTTTCTTTTCAAATTTAGACACATAAAACCTGTTTACGCTGCAGATTGACAAGAAAATCATTGATTCCACTTTGAATCCAAATATTGTAGAAAAAGGTTTTAATCGTGACATTTTACAACTTAGGTGGTAATTTACCTTCAGGCTTAGAACTACGTTTGCCCAAAAGTGTGCTTTTGATGCAAATTTTGACATTTCCCAATTCTCATTAAGATGTGAGACTGAACAAATGTAGAAAAAAAAACACAATTTAACCCAACCAATTAATTTATATCATATTGTTGTCATAAATGGCTTGGATTGAGAAACTACTCAAATAAAACTGGTAATATACTGTCAGAAGTGGATTTTTTCCTCTTTTGATCCTGTAATAGCTCTTGTGAAATCTCAATCAATTTTTAGCACAGCTAAGTTTGTTTGGACAGATTTAAACAGATACTTGGGGGGTGGGGAGAATGATGTTTTGTCCAGAGATAAAAACAGTACCAGAAGTATGGGTAATTACTGGATAGATGTAAGAAAAGTAGAGATTAGGACAGTTAAAAAAAAAAAAAGACAAATTGGAGTGTAAAACAAAAAAGAGCCAGTTTGGTTTTTCTGTCAAATTTGCTCGTTAGACGCCCAGAAAAGTTTATAATGTCTGATGCAACATTTTATCATGGTGGCAGCCAAGCACTGGAAATGTTGCATTGGCTTCATTTTTACAAGATTGTCCATTTCCCCGACTGGCAAACGCAACATCTAATATCGAAGGGCAATCCAGTTAAAGTTGGAATTGTGAGAGGGCGGGGTTTCTACACATTGGTGTAATGAAGCACAACATGACTTACTTTGTAAAGCCTCAGGCAGTACCAGATCATTTTCTTCTATTAGACTGATCCAATCAAACCATTAGCAATTATCTGGAAACAAGATAAACAGAAATCTAAAAAAAAAAAAAAAGAACAAAAGAAGACATTGGAGGAACATACAAAGTTTGTCGCAGCAAATGATCAAGTAAAGCTTCAAGGGTGACTGCAGGATACAAGAGTGGCCAAAACTTTTAAACAAATGCTCCAAAGAAATAGCAACAAACACTTTATTGAAAATTTTGCTGCTTTGTCTTTTAATTATTTTCTATTAGTAAGATGTCAAATGAAAAAGTGAAACATTTTTGACAACTCTGAAGATGTTTGACACATCACAGTGGGAATGAAGTGTGAAATATTTTTATAATAGTTAGAGACATTCAGTTGGATGTCATCTCTCATCATCTAGAAGACAGCTAGCCGAGGGAAGTGTGAGGGTATTTGTCTGATTGTCTGGCAGCCAGGAGAAGAGCTTAGTAACAATAACAACGGGCTCCATGGACAAATTTTTATTGCTTCATTATAATTTTTTTATTTTTCCATTTTGCGTCTTCTTGCCACCCACAACAACTTTACAGTTATTTTGGTATTCTAACTTAAAGAAATTATTTTTTTGGTTCTAAGCAAGAGATAAGAATTCCAAACTATGCTTCATTCTAAACGTATACAAACACCCAAAAATCCCACAGTAGTTCTTGCAAATAATTACCATTCCATCATGGAGAGTGTCCTGTTCTTTGCTGCGCCCCCCTGGGGAGCTGGTATAAAAACAAAGGATGCCAACAGACAAAACAAACTGATAAAAAAAAAGCTGGACGTGTGGTTGGCTCACCCCTCGTCTGCGTGGAGGAGGTGGCGAGGGACAGAATGAAGGCAAAACTGTCATCGATCATGCTAAATCCCTCCCACTCCCTCCAGAAATCTGTGGACCATCTGAAGAGCAGCTTCAGCAAGACTGCGGCAACCCTGCTGCTCAATGGAACATTACAGAAAATCATTTCTGCCATCTTCCATCAAAATATTCAACATTTCACTTTCAAACCTTTAAACTTTCTCTCACAACAGCTTTTTAAAAAAAAATTATGCTGTTGTATGACATTGTATGATTGTTGCGATGCAGTGCTTAAATTTCCCTTTGAGAATAAATAATTTTCAATTGCAATTCAATTTCAAATCCAAACATTCCCAACTGTTTGATGCTGAGAAGAGAATGAAACAATTTTTTAAAAATCTGTGTCCAACGTGTATTAAAGGTCCTATATCATGCCTTTTTTCCCTTATTTTATCCTGTTCTATGTATCATTATATGCATAATTTTACATTCCGCCACAATGTCAACACAAAAGGTTATAAATAATACCCTGTTTGGGAGCGCAGTTTCATACCCGGAAGTCAAAACAGCTTGTTTCAGTTTTTTTTTCTTTTTTTTTTCCCGGGACCCGCCCCGTTGGTTGCGATTGGTTGTCATTCATTGTGATTTCCCCACCCACCCAGCACAGCGTGGAGCGGGAGGGGCGAGACGTATTGAGTAAACAAAGCGTTTCGGAGGAAGGAATAAACTTTGACTGTAAATTTGACTGTAAACTTTTGACTGAAAATTCTGGGACAAAACATGTCAGCTGTATTCCGTTTGTACACGTCTATCGTGCCAAATTTGATGCTAACATCTATAAATACATTCGGAATATAGCGTTAGCATGCTAGCGCCAGTGTTACTTACAGCTGCAGGTTCCTCTTCTCCTCTGTTTGTGGGAACAGCTCCAGTTTGTAAAACCAGCTTTTTGGCAAAACCACTTTTGAAAAGGCCAAAGTTTTGAAAGCAGGTTTCAGAAAAATGCCGTTGGCACACGAAGACATTTGAGCTGGTGGTGTAATGAGGGTCTCCAAAAATGAAAGCTAACCACTCTTTACGAGGGTGGAGAGCAGGTAGAAGTGGGGGAGGGTGTTTGAGCTGCAGGGGGCTGAACAAAAAACAGATGTACGTCACTATGTTCCACCAGTCGTTAGAGGTTTGGAGAACACGCCCCTTACTTTGAATTTAAATATCTCAAAATAGCATGAATCACAATAAAACACACACACACAGTCCGTTTTGCATCATCTGTTGATTATAAATGCCATTGTCGTCTGCATAGACTGACAAATTTGTCTGTCACAAGACAAGTAAATCATAAATTCCACTACAAGCAAGTAAAGTCAAATAGCTGGTGGGGCAGTAAAGTTTATAAACAATTGTTTGCATTTTTATATGTTTTTAAAAACCAGGGAGAAGAAAAAAAATTTTGTGTTTACAATTGTACTTCTGAACTGATCAAGTTTCCAATTACAAGCTCATTAATATACATGTTGAGCAACTATTAGTTCAATAATAAAATTTTTGTCTACATCCAAAATATTGTAGTTGGTTAGATTATCTCGATTGTTGTGCTGAATGCACGTGTTTGTCAAAGACTTTGCAATGATTCTTGATTTAGCTGTTGCCTCTTCTTCCTCTTCCTGTCATTTTAAACATTCCTTTTGCTTGATTGGACCCCGACTGTGTCTACTTAAATTACTTCATTACAAAATTCACACATCTTCGTCCTGGCAGTGGATGGTGAATGTTTAGGGTATTACAGCAAAGAAAGAAAGGTAAAGAAGTCAAAGAAACAATAACTCATAGCTTAAAAAAGACGATGAAACAGTAAATAAATGGGGGGGGGGAGGAGCCAGTACATACACAGACTTAAAAAACTTAACAAAATCCATCCATAGGTTTTCTGACCTGCTTTTTCAATCCCAGATAGTAGTGACGTCCACAGCCTATCCCAGCTGTTCTCAGGAGAGAGGTGGGGTACACCATAGACAGGTTACTGGTTTGTTGCAGGAAAACAACAAGTTTGGAGAGAAATAACCTTAAAAAAATCAGAACCAGGCTGAATGTATAAATGCTCACAATTTAACTGGATGAAATATGGTTTGAATCAACAAGGATTAAACAAGAATGTAGAACCTCAAAACTGTCGTCCAGATACCTCAAAGACTGTCCTGTGATAAATTTCCTTTGGAAATGGAAACATTCATCTCATTCATTCATTTACTGAACCATCCATCCCTAACGAGGTTGCAGAGGGTGTCAGAGCCTATGTTGACTGAGGGGTATAACCGAATAGGTTGCCAGTTTGTCGAGGGGCCACAGACACACAACCATCCACACACACAGTCACTCCTTTGGGCAATTTTATTGTGGCCAATCAGCCTAACATACATGTTTTTGGAAAGTGGGAAGAAACCGGAATACCCAGAGAAAATCCACGCAGAAATGGAGAGAACATGCAAACCCCACACAGAAAGACCAGCGTTCCAAGCCTTGTCCCCACCCAGGACTCGAACACCTGATCTTAAATTCGCGTAATTTGTTAAATAATTAAACAACTCACTTTTAAAATGAGCCCAACAAAAATTTAAAAGAAAGAAATGTAGATTAACTCCTAAAAGCAGAGTTTAAATTCTGTCATAAATGTTCATATTGTAGATGAGATGAGTTTGGAGTTTATAGCCAGCTCCAAAAACATCAAGCTGCGAAATCTGTGTGTTAGTCTGTTTAAATTTGCTATTTAATCTACATCTTGATGACGAGTGCTGGGTCTCATAACTGAGATGTAAATTAGAATCTTGTTTGAAGAGAAAATGTCCAAAGCTGGATAAAAGAAGATGTTGTAAGACCTTCTGGGATACTTCAGGAGTTCCAGAAAAATGTGAAACATGTAAAGCTTTTATTCTTTGTCTTTTATTCTTAACACCAGTCTTTTCTGATTGAAGAAACAAAACCACCAGAAGAGGTAGTAATTATGGTCTTTCATGTAAAATATTGAGACAAGAATACTGCATATTTTAGTGGTATTGGACTTTATGATGTGATCATTAAAGAGTTTTATTTAGGATTAATTTGAAACATTAAAATGATCTTATTATTTGTTGTGAAAGGGAAAGTGTACAAAACCATGGTGAGACTGGCCATGTTGTTTGGTCTAGAAACAGTAGCACTGAGAAAAAGACAGGAAACAGAGAAGGAGGTGGCAGAGATGAAGATGCTGAGGATCTCTCTGGGAGTGACCAGGATGGACAGGATTAGAAATGAGTAGATCAGGGAAACAGCACATGTTAGATGTTTTGGGGATAAAGTCCGAGAGGCCAGGCTGAGATGGTTTGGAGATGTGCAGAGGAGAGAGAGAAAGTACATCGGAAGAAGGATGCTGGATTTGGAACCACCAGGAAAGAGGACTAGAGGGAGGCCAACAAGGATGTTCATGGATACAGTGAAGGAAGACATGAAGATAGTTGGTGTGACCGAAGAAGATACAGAAGACAGGGTTAGATGGAAGAAACTGACTTTCTGTGGCGACCCTGAAGGAAAATGCCGAAAGAAGAAGAAGATTATTTATAATGCACACCACGTACTGTTCAACAGTGCTGTGTTTTAGGATCAGAAAAAAAAAATGAGTGTACTGATGCGTTCATTGTTGTTGGGTTTTTATTTTGTCTTTTGCAGAGCAGTAACTGTGAGTAACCATTATCTACATTAGTACAGGCAAAGTCCACGGGGTCAAGGTTTTTTCATGTTGTGATTTTTCTTTCTCATCTGAAATAAAAAGAATTTTTAAATTTTTCTTTAAAAAATTCTCTCTTCATTGACAAACAGAAAATTAAAGAAAGCGAGTGAAGAGAAAGTTTTCAGTACGAAGAGAATTTAGCAAAAACATTATGTTGGAGTATTTCAGATCATTCCTCAGGCATCACATGTCACCACTTACTGTCATTATTCTCTTCTGTAGGTATGGAGACATGGTACCAAAGACAATTGCTGGAAAGATCTTTGGCTCCATCTGCTCTCTGAGTGGTGTTCTGGTGATCGCCCTGCCTGTTCCTGTCATTGTTTCCAACTTCAGTCGTATCTACCATCAGAACCAGCGAGCTGACAAACGTCGTGCCCAGAAGGTGAAAATCTTTATCTGTCACACCTTATTTAACTAAGAGAATCCTCTGTTACAAAAGGGTTCTTTTCAATCTCACTTATTGTACCGTATCATTCTAACGAGTGTGGTGTGCTTCATTATCAAAAGACCAAAGTGACCTCAGTGCTGCAGACTTATCAAATTAATGAGAATTAATGGGAGGACATTTTGCTTAAAAAGATTTAGTGGGTAGACTGTTATGTTTTATGTTCAAATTATCAAATGGGGTTAAAAGCTGTTAATGATGAGTAAAAGAGCCGAAGAAGCAACTCAAAGCAGAGAGTTCACCTTAACCAATTATATCAATCGAGGACAAAGTGCCACATCCTCTGCATGAGGCCTTCTATCAGAGAAAAAGTGTTTTTAATAACAGACTTTTATCCCAACACTGCACCACAGACACGCTCAGAAAATCCTTTGTCCCACGAGCCATCAAACTCCACATGACACTTTCCAACCACAAGAGCACTCTTATTATATAAACAATATCAGAATCTTGTTGATAGGTATTTTCATTCATTCATCGTCTGAACCGGTTATCACAGAATGGATCACCGGGGGTGCCAGAGCCTATCCTGGCTGATTACAGGCAAGATGTGAGGTGCACCTCAAACAGGTCACAAGTCTGTCGCAGGGCCACCCATAGACAATCATGCACCATACACCAATTAACTTCACATGCATGTATTTGGAGGGTGGGAAGAAACCAGTGTATCCGGAGAAAACCCATGTGTGAGAGCATGCAAACTCTACACAGAAAAAAAAAACATTGCTTCAAGCCTCACCCTCACAATGGGACTCAAATCCTGACCTTCTTGCTGTGAGGACACAGTCCTAATCATTGCGCCACCATGCGCATGAACGCATACATTTTTGGGGAAATTGGACATGCATCAATTTCCAATTCTTTTTTCCCCACAATTGTTTCAGTTTTCTTTTACATACAAATGGCTACACACTAAAATTTAAATCACCAAATTTTACTCAGTCAGTAGCCATGGTACAGATGTAGACTTGACATTTCACAAGGAGAGATAAGAGTGTCAACTTACGAAGTAGCCATTAAAGGCTAATTGAAGAGAGAAAATTCTTATTTAAATCCACAGGGGTGACTGCTTTTATAATGAATCCTGATCTAAATCAACTGAAATATCTCTCAGACCTTCACAGACTACCAGCAAGTCTAGATGACAGCAAAATATATTTAACCAAACAAATAAAAGGTTTAGTTTATCACCTGGTCCAGAAATTATTTGTGGAGAGCAGCTCATAATATATGAACACTAATTTCTGCAAAAAATTATTACTATTTTCTACTAGCAGAAAATAGAAATGATTGTAGAATTACTGATGTGGCATTGTTGAGCAAATTTAACCCTTTAATTTATGGAATGACCATTAGTTTGAATCTTATAATCAATTTAGGGGGAGAGTATAGCTCAGTGGCAGAACGTTCGCCCCTGGTCCGGAAACTTGCAGGATCGAATCCTACTGAGCCCATGACTAGGTGTCTTTGGGGAAGACACCTAGTCTTGTGTCTATGCTTGACTAGGTGTCTTTTCCAAAGACACCTAGTCAAGCATATTACTCTGAATTATTGGTGCTTTGCCATGACTTCCAAAAATGAGAACATTCTGTACCGTTAACTTCCACTTATCTGGGGCGGGGTCGCACGGGCAACAGTCTCAGACGGAAAACTTACGCTTCCCTCACCCCGGCTGCATCCTCTAGCTCACCCGAGTTGTCAGCTGTGAGGCATAGTCTCTTCAGGTCCAGGATGTGCTGCTGGGTCTCTTCCCAGTGGGACGTGCCCGAAACACCTCACTATCAAGGCGCCCCCCCCCCCCCCCCCCCCCTAAAAAGGCTGGCTTTTCTCGACTTGGAGAAGCAACGGCTCTACTCCAAGCCTCTCCCGGATGGCAGAGCTCCTCACGCTAACTCTGAATGAGAGCCCCACCACCTTGCGGAGGAAGCTCATTTTGGCCACAAGAAAAATTGTTAGTGATTTCATTTACATTAAAATGATTTATCGGCCCAAGTGATGCACCTTTGGACCGATGGATCGAAAAGTTTTTATTTGGGTCCAACATTTTAAAGTAACATTGTTTATTCTACTTTTTTGCTTATTGTTTTTTCTGAATCCAAACTGGTTTTAATAACACTCATTGCACTGAGTGTTCAGGTTTTTTTTTTTAACAGGTTTAATAACCCTCAGAGACATATTCTGATACATTCATTCCTACGTCATTGAATAACAAAAAAAAAAAGACTTAAAAGACCACACTTTTTTATTACACGAGCAAAAATCAGTAGTACATCAGTCAGAATTGCAATTTTTTTGAAGGTCACACCAGTAATGGGGCTGGAAAGTCAAGTAGAGTCAAAGAGTAAAAAGGCATGCTGTTAAAAATGTTAAAAAGAGATGTTCGAGTGAAAACAAGAAAGCAAGGCGTGAGAAAGGAGAAACAAAAGCGTATGAAAGCAAAATTGCATGTGAGAGAGCTTCAAAAAATAGCAGAAAGAAAAGAATAGTCTATTTGCCGGCGTAGTTTCAAGGCTCGTTTGTTCGAGGTTAAGCTAACCTTTTTGTTTCAGTCCAGTTGTTTGTCTCCGAGACTGTGATGGATTTTATTGGAGTTTTCTCTCTTGATTTTGTGCACTCACCCAAGACCACCGATGAAGTCAAATATCCAAGATCTGTCATTATTGGGAGCTGGAAAGGGTCAGACTGTACAGACGATAATCTAACAAAAAAGTACTTCATCCATGAAATATGTTAACATCACCATTTTCTGACGTAAAGTGGTTCCATTCTTTAAAAAATACAATAAATGACAAATAGTCAATGTTTGTTAGCTTAAAAATATTCATGTTTTAAACATCAATTTGTAAAAACCACAAGCTTTACAGATTACAAAAAAAAGTGTTTTATTTGTATGTATTGATTTATCCTTAAACAAATCTATCATATCTATTGATACCTACAAATTGTGTTATAATCCATTCTAATAAAGTAACACCAAAACATAACTTGTGGTTGAGCTCAAGCAGTAGTGATCTGATCCAAAACCATCTGAAGCAGGTATTTGAAGACAATTGTGAAAAATTACTGTCTGGTGAGAAGACAAATGCTGTCTGTCAAATCCCAGTTTGTGAAAGATCTGACACAATGATGAATGAAACTGTGTCAGTTAATCAGCAGCTACACATCTGTGCCGGAGCACTAAAGTTGCCACTAGCAACCAGTACTGCTGATTTATCAGGTGTTTGTTTGAAACCTAGAAGAATGCCCAGCTTTATTCGTCTACAAACCGATCAAATGCCTAAAATTCTTCATGATCTAAACAGTTTGTTTAAGCTAAAAACTTCATTTGGAATAGGCTGAATCTGCATGTTAGAGATTGTTTTTAATCTATGGAGATCATTTGAAGACAATTTATTATGTTTGTTGTCTATCAATAGATCTATCTATCATCTATTTGTCTTTGTCTCTGTCACAGAAATGACAAAAAATACCTAAAGCATTTCAAAAAGTGTATTTCTGACCATCAAAAAAAAATGTTTTGAAAAGAAGTAATCTCTGACAATTGTCACAAAGCAATCACAGTTCAGCTGGATAAAACCAGCAGTAGAGACCATGTTCGTGTTTACAGTCATTTTGAACATCAGAAGCTGACAGAAGTGAGAAGAATCCAACATTTTTGGGATGAAACATGCATGACTTACCATAAGAATTACCATTCATCTTTATCATAATTAGAACGTTGCTTTAATTTTTACAGAAAGTGTAAACAGGAGGGGGCGCCACGGTGGTGCAGTGGTTAGCACAGTAGCCTCACAACAAGAAGATCATGGTTCAAGTCCCGGAGAGGCACAAGGCTTGGAACAATGGGCTTTCTGTGTGGAGTTTGCATGTTCTCCGCATGAATGCATGGGTTTCCTTCCACCCTCCAAAAATATGCATGTTCGGTTGATTGTCTACCATCAAATTGCCCGAAGGAATGAGTGTGTGTGTAGATGGTTGTGTGTGTGTGTGTGGCCCCACGACAGACTGGCAACCTTTTTGGGGTGTACCCTGCCTCTAGTCTTAAATCAGGTGGGATAGGCTCCGGCAATCCCTGCGACCCCCCTAGGGATAGACGGTTCAGAAGTCAGTATAAATACTGGACTTTGTACCTGTTTGTTCGTGTCCAAGCATACAGTATATGACAAGCTATGATTGCTGGTTGGTCAGCTTTAGCAACATGTTATTATATTCCCGCCATGGGCATATTGCAAGATAAAAATATTAAGCTGAATTTATAAAACAGCAGGTCAAGGACCATAAAACATCATTTTCACACATGGATTGGCAAGCTGAAAATAATTGGGAGTAGCTCGAGACAGATTCGAGCAGGACTCAAACTCTCCCATTATCACTAGAAAGTTTTAGTTTAAATAAGATGACTGGACAGAAGGAAAAAGATGTACCAATAGTTAGATTGCAGAGTCTAACTGAAACGGCATCACAGGGAATTTGTCTCATGAATGAGTAGTATATTTTTTGAATGGGTAAAAACAATTATTTTAGTGGTTCTTTTAGAGTTTATTCTCTTTGAACTTGTTTGTTGTATTAAAGCTGATTTATTAAGTTTTCAATTCAAGGAAACATCAGAAAAGTCAAACTTTTCTATGACATCTTTTCTGTCTCAGAGGAGTTAAGAACTGACGTGAAAATCCTATGACTTTGCTCAATTTCTGACCAGTAAATCCAGTTTTATCTTCAGGCTCAAGGCTTGCATCAAGAAAGTGAGACATACGTTTCTCTCCATCTTTTAAACAACGTTATGATGCCTAGAAGCTGTTTGGTCTGAAACTACAAGAACTGTTTGGTGGGCACTTTTTTCTTTCACATCGTGCCAATCGATTCTTTGTCTTTTATTTTTACAAAATTAAGAGATTTCTGTAGGGAAAGGGATTTTTTTTCTTTGGTAAAAAGGAGGACTCACCTCCAGCAAAATACAAGTTTTGTTCTAATTAATTCTCTTTGGGTCTTGTAAATACTTGCAGGTATTAGTGATACTACGTTCCATTTGAAGCCAAGTTGCTTTCATACTGTGGCCAAAGGCCCATTCAGAGTTTGTTATTCATGTCAGGCTCTGAATTTGCAGTTTTGGGGGGAAAATGAGATTTAAGATTAATGAGATTGGAACTTGATACCAAACTTCAGAGAGTTCTCTTACAACAACCTTGTTTACTGCTAGGATAATATTGATCCATCCATGACAAAAGACTACTAAGGTGCTTTGTTTTAGACATATTTGACTCAGGTATTAGTCCAGGTAGCTATTAAGGGGAATTGTTCAGTATAAAAAAAACAGAACTGCAATCACATCCTCAAATAAATCCACTTGTGAGCTGAGTAAACAGCAAATAAAAGAGCCGCTGTTTCTTTGTTTCATATGGTTACATTCACACACATTGTCTTACTTTCCCAGCATTCCTCACAACTTCAGAGAGGTCCACAGTCTCACTACCAATCACAGGAGCCTTCAAACTAATTCTGTTACTTTTGATTCCTATCTGGGAAAGCAGATATTGCTCCGTCTGTCTCCTGTTTCTGAAATGCATTTATAGAGGAAGACATAAGCAGTGGGACGAGGTTAAAGAAAAAGAACATCTTATTTATACAGTGGTCCTACTGTGCTGCAAACTTTAAGAAATGCCCAATGCAATTTCTCATATCCTGTCTTCTTTCTTTTATTCTGTTATCACATCTAATGTTTGAAAAAGTTTTATTGTTCAGTCAAAGAGATTTGAAGGATTTGTTTTGGGTTTTTGTTAGTCTAAGAGAAAAAGTTCTTTTGGGAAAAGCATTACAAGTGTATGAGTAAACAAGATTTTTTTTTCAGGCAGTAAATAAAACTAAAGGCACAAAAACTTTTAGGATCAATTCAAATCAAGATTTGAATCATTTGCATTTTTTTCTTATGCACTGTTCTTTTAACATTGCTCTAGATTATTTTGTTGATTTAACAATTGTGGGAAATTTGTGAAAGTATTTTTGTCTTTTAGTTTTTGTCATCAATAAAATATGGACTTTATATTACTAGCGATGCAAACTTAGCAGAAAAAATGTCATCACTTTACATTAGTTGATGTTTTTTAGACACTGCTGAAAACATAATTGGCCTTATTATAACTGTGTGATTTGTAAGAATTTGGCTTTTGAGGAAAGAGCAAATCTAAAAATGTGGGTTGTAACTTCTGAAAGTATTCCTAAAAATTTCTATCGAGGGTTTACAACAATCCATTAAACCAGGTGGTTGTAGTAAAACAGAAAGATAGTTAAGCACTTAGTTTTTCTTTCATCATTTATTTTATATCTCATGCCGTTTCTCATGCTGTGGCCTCTTCTTTTTACTTTCAGAAAGCCAGGCTGGCCAGGATAAGAATAGCCAAGTCCGGGAGCGCTAACGCCTTCCTCCTGAGTAAACGCAATGGACTACTTAACGAACTGTTGGAGCTAACGGTGAGAAGAAAAAAAAGCCTTGACGCACCTCTAAGACACACTATCAGCAAACAGTCGGTTTGCGTTTCCACTTTAAACTGTTTCTTAAGAAATACATTCCTCCAATTGTTTCAGTCACAGCAACAAACTCCAGTTTTAAAAGTGAAATGACATGCTAAAGTTGAACAAAATGCTCACAATCATGGCAACAATTAACCAAAGAACAATCAGCAAGTGCTTTAAGAGGCCATAAAGAAGCAGCAGAAGAAAGCACTCCTCTTTTGTTGTAACATTGAAATCACATAGTGTTTTTTTTAAACTTGTCTTTCTGACTTTTAGTCTAATCATGTAAAAAAGGAATGTTAAAGAACAAAAGTTTGTTTTAATTGCTTTTTGTGGAACTTTTGATGATAATTACGTGCTTGTATTACAGCTATTCTAAACATTTTCATCTGAAATTAAATTGATATGTTCTTATATAAATACATATTAAAATTATTTGGTCCTTTGGATCTACTTAAATTCTCCACTTCGAAAATTCACTTTCAAATAAATATGACCATCCTTATGATCCACATGCTTAACGTCCATATCCTCTCACACAGTCCATCACCGTTACTTTCAATGACAGACAAATCTCAGATGGCCACCGAGATCCATTTGGATCTAATCGAGTTCAGTGTAAAAGCTAACGGGTGCCTGCGAGTGGTTAAAATTATCATAAAAATGCCATCTATGAGTGCTGAGAGGCTCCCATTTCTCTATCTATCTGTGATGAAGCTGCCAGAGTCGCAGTGCTGTGTCACCACTGACAGCTAGTCAGTTGGGCTGCAGTAAGTCCGTGCTGCGAGCGAGTGGGCATTTATGACAATATGTCTGGCTCTGTCATAGCTTATAGTCAGATTAGAAGTTTACTTCTGCACTTTTTAAAAAATGTTTGATTGCTATGTACTCATATGTGTTATCTGTCAGTGATTAGAAGTGATTAATTAAGATCAAAAGTAATAATTTTCACAAATGAGCCCAGTGAGATAAGACTACAGAAAACAGTGTTGGACCAATTTAATTTTCCTTTGAGATTGGAAAAGAAAAATTACCAAGTCAGAACAATTAAAGTTTAGATTTTAATGCACAAAGTTGCTAATTTTCCATAATTTTGGAAAACTACCTTCATTCAGGGGATGTCATAGTTTACAGACCTTGTCCTGAGATGTGTCAGTACATTGTCAAAACAGTGATCAAACCACAAACCTTCTGAATAGCGGTCGATCTGCACTGTCAACTGGATCTCATATTATCCTGTGTGATACCAGAGAATCTGTCAGTTTTAGCTGAAATAGTTCCAGAGCACCGCCTGTGAAGAGTCACAACCAAATACAGATTTGTGGCAGGTTACATAAATCTGACAATGTGTCCTGACAGAAATAATAGTGCTGTCCAAAACTTTCCTGCCCCACACTATCTTTTGAAACACACACACAGTAGATGGCAAAGATACCACAGTAAATATAGAAAACTTTATTTTTATTTTAGAAATAAAAAGTTTTGAATATGAATGTGTATATGTCTATGTCTGTTGGGTTGAAGACGTCTACGTTATTTAAGGAAACTCTTTTCTGTAAAATTAGTATTTTGAGCAGTTTGATTAAGAGAGTTAATTTTGTCTTTGATTTCTCAGTTAATGAAGTTAATTATGGGATCACAGTCCAAAATTCAACCATTGATAAGTTAATTTCACAGCTACATGTTCATTTGCAGGTCTGGGATGACCTCTAACTGGACTTTATTAACTTTTTGTGCCATAAATGAAGAAGAACACGATTAGTTCATGTCATAAGTCTACACACAATTTTTTTCTATCACAAGATAGCAATTTATTCAGTGGCGGGTCGTCAGAGCCAGCAAGGCCTTCTCTGCTTGCCTAACTTAACCAGACATCATTATCATAATTATAATAAAAGTCAATTTCATTTTAAATGTATTTTTCCTATATAAATATAATTATTCTCCATATTCTGTTATGTTCATGTCATATTTCATCCAGGTTAAAGTTTTTATCCAATCAGAATTCAGCTAGCTGGTGTCGCCAGGCTGTATGAAATCTGCCCAAGGCTTTCAGAATCAACAGTGCAGGCATCTGCGAACTGCAAGTGAATGGGCACGTGTAGTTTCCGACAGCCAATCAGATCATCAGTTGGTGACAGGAAAGGCAGCTAGAATCTCTTATGTAAAACGGGACATGTACACGTATTGTGATTGGATACTCACTTGACGTAAGCATAAGCAACGCTTTGCATGTCAACAAACCTACACCACAGCCAGATCCAGGATCTTTAGCTGAAAAATCTATTCGTTTTTTTAACCCACGATGGCAGAAGGAGGGGAAAACGCAGATTTGGTTGCAGACATACATGCAAGGCCCTTTTCAAGACGGACTTTTCAGACATATCGGGGAAAATTTCCGCAAACAGCCTTTTCCAGCGTAACACAAAGTCACGGCGCGATGTTCGATCTGCCCCCACTCAACACAGAACAAACTGTAATGTATGCCATGACTGATTTTGAAGGGCATTGAAGGACATTAACTTTTGTCTAGATTTTTATTCATTCAAAATGTCAATTTTTTTATGTTTTCTTTCTACAGAAACTAAATTTAAACTTACTTAAACTTACTTCAACAAGTTTGACTTGGTTTTTTGTTGTTGTTGTTGCTTTTTTGGTTCTTAATGTTTCGTAGGGTTTTTTCTGCTTTAGAACTTAAATGCTTATGAACCTCTAAAAAAAATCACAGTCTGTCTTCTGCCTTAAATCTTTAAAACAAAAAAATAACCATAATGTAGATTTAGAATTTTTTTTTATCAGCAAGCTGAAAATAGACATTTTTTAAAGGGAAGTGCACTAAAGGAATAAAAGATTTTTTAAAAATCTGTAATCCATACCCTCTTTGAGGCAGATTTAGGCAAATGATTTCTTCAGAACCAGCAAAATTATTATCCATTCAACTTGGCTGCAAAGATCTGAAAACAAAGAAACATAAAAAGTTACAAATAGAATCAACAAGCAAAAGCCAACATGTCCTCTAGGAATGGAGGACATGAAGCAGACAGAGAGCAGCACATCAATGAATTTTTATTACACATGCCAAAGTTCATTTCCCGGGTCTTCAGTGAAATCAAAACTCTATTCCAGGCTGTCAGAGTGGACTGATCCGTGTCCACGGCTTTACCAGTAATGTCTGAAACTATTTGGCAACATCCATCACCCGTATGAGCTTCCACATTTCATTTATTCTGTGTCTTTTTTACTCAGGCTTCAGAGGAGGAGGAACAGAAGCTGTCGAAGTCTGTGTCTCTGTTAGAAAGCCAACATCACCACCTGCTGCACTGCCTGGAGAAAACCACAGTGAGTTTTTATTTTCTAGTACATACAGTACATCAGCAGTAAATAAATTGAAGAACATGTTGTTTTAAATCTGAAAGACACAAACTCTAAAAAGCCTATAATATTATTTTTATTTCTTTCATGTGAGAGAATCTTTGCACTCTTTTTGAATTATGTGGAGTTTGCATATTCTTCTTGTGCATGCCTGGGTTTCCTCCGGTTTCATTCCACCATCCAAAAAAAAAACATTTGTGTTAGGTTGAGAACCTCTTTAAAAAGAGATGTGCATCTCAAGGGGCCTATTCTCCTGATTAAAAAAAATCATTATCCATTCATTGCCTTAATTACAATAATCACTGTAGCAGATTAGCTCATTTAATGAACATGAAGGACTTAGAAACTCAATATGTTAACCATTTATTGTTAACTAATCCTGAGGTGCACACAGTGTTAACAAAAAAAAAAACAAATTTATTCTCAATTGTGCAACATTCTGAATAAAAGCTTAAAGGAACCAACAGGGTGTCAGTCATTCTGTCTTTTATGTTGATTCTGGAAAACGTTGGAGCGCAAATGTACTGAGTTCATTAAATTTATTTATCAATTTGTTGATTTTGTGTACCTATCTATTCATATAAAAGTCAAGTGAATGAGAATATTCACACAGTAATGATCTGAGAGGAGTTACATCCTAAGCAGTTCATAGATTAATCACAATACTCTAGATTCCTTTTAATTAAGTGAAAATGTTATTTATCAAGTCATTTTAATAATTGTACATGTTTCCTCCCTATATTTGCTTTTCTGTGACAATTGTATTGTCTTTTCTCTCCAGGCTCATGAGTTTGTAGATGAGCAGATGTACGAGCAGAATTTTTTAGAAACAGCATTGCAGACTTATCCATCCTGCAGCCCCTCAATGGCCAGTCACGATAGCCCTGATGTTACTTGCTGCAGCCGAAGGGGAAAGAGGAACACTGCCCTTCCCAACGTGGGCCTGCCATCGACCCATCCCCTACCAGCACACCAAGGACCACTACAGGAGCTTAGTGCCATCCACATACAGTGTGCAGATCCGCTATCACTCACAACCGGGTAAAACTTTATGTCATTTATCTACAAATTAAACTAACAGTTTTGGTCTAATACTTTAGTTTCATGTAACTAGAATCAGACAACATAAAAAAATTTGCCAAATCTTCAGAAAACTTTTTGCAGTCATTGTAATCATGCCTGTATTAATTTTTATTTTATACCACTTAAATGCTTTATTTGGGTGCTGCAGAAAAGTATATTCAATTACAAATGAAAGTATGATCAAGTGAACAAGTAAAGACAAAGACATAAAAACACTGTTCCATGCACAATCTAAAAATGAGAAATTTGGAAAAACAGTTGTCATCAGCACACTTACTTTCATTTTTGCAGCTTTGTTTTGATTAAATTGTAATTTACCCCTCAAAAAAGAAGAAAATATTCAAAAGGATTTGTTCATTTCTGTGACAATTGTTTACTTATCATCATCAATCTTAGAGGAGATTTGAAAAACAACTGACTAAATGTTATGTTATTACATAAATGGGGATATATTTAAACCTAAATCAGATGAAAAAAATGTCTGTATTTGACTCTAAAGTAACTGTGTAATTGGCTTATACCATTTTTTTCTCAAGTTTATTTGTGAAGTACGTCATTCATAAAAAAAAAAAACTATTTATGACTGTTATTATCTGCAGGATACACGGTTTTGCTTAACAGTTTTTTTTCTTTTTCTCAAAGCCGTTCAAACCTCAACTTAAAACCTGATGAAAGCAGCAGGATCAACAGTAAAAGTGGTCGAATCACCACAGCGATCATCAGTCTCCCCACACCTCCAGCTCTGACCCCTGATGGCGATGGTCTCCATGGACCGGCCCAGCGAAGACCTCCTGCGGCTCCCAGCATCCAGACCACCTCCAGCTCTGCTAGCACCAACATTGTCAAAGTGTCAGCTCTGTGACACACGTGAAAGTTGATTGAAGGAGAAAAAGAGAATAAGACGAGGATGTAGGCAACAAAAAAAGATGAACACACTGTGTTCCTCTTTAAAAACAGTCAAAGAAGTCAAACCAGAGGACAAAAGATTAAATTATGTGGAAATCTATCACTCTGTTTATACTGTAGATATCCTGTAGATAAAGAAAGATTTGCTGCATTTGTAATTGTTTCTAACAGCAGTGCAAATGTTTTAAGGCACTGACTGAGGAAAGAAAACAAAAGAAAATTGTGCAGTTTGTATCAACATTCTAACTGTCTAACAAAGACGGTAAAGTTCAATGTTAATACAGAGTGAAAAGATCTTTGTTTCTAGACATTGTGTTTCCTGAAATTTGTTTGGTCCTGTTTGTGTTGTGTCTTGTCTTGAGAAGTATTTTGAGGAACGAATACAGAGTTAAAAATAAATAATCATTTTCTCTAAAGTATCATTTGAAAAGTTACATTATCCAAGGTGGTTGATGTCATTACTGAAATGTGTTTCATGAGTCGGAAAAGAGTGATCCTATCAAACCAAACTGTACTTTTTAGTTGCTTTGTTGTGGTGGAAAAAAGGACCATGCCAGCAAGTTCCCAGAGGACAAAGTGTAGTATTTTGATGAAAAAAAAAAAATATATATATAAAGTTGTTTTATATGCATTTTATTGTGCATCATATGCAAAAGCTAAGAAGACCAGTGCTAGCTTAACATTTGCCTTCTGTGGTGTTTTTGCCTCTAGTCCATTTATGGTTATGTGTATCTATTTTTGACACAAAAAAAAAAAAAATCATTTAAATTTTACAACACAATTGTGTTATTTTCTGTATCAGTTTTTATAAAAAAATATATATTCCAAATAAAAAAAAAGTTACATCAGTACGTAAAGGATAGTGTGAACATCTAAAACGATGTGAAATTATCAACATTGTGAAGAAAAAAATGCTTTATTGTTGGTTTTACAGTATGGCTGATGTTAGTCTGAAGTCGGAACAGCCGACTGAAATGTTTCGAGCAGCTTCCTGCAGGTTTTAGATGGTTCCCAACTGAAACACAATCACTCATGGGTTGTTAACATCTAGTTAACTTTGAGATTTATTAAAGCTGATTTATTTAAATCAAATGTCTTGCTGCAAGTAGATATCTAAAACTTGTGGTGATCTGAGAAAATCAGAAACTTACATCCTGATTTCTCACCCAACTGCAGGATCAATGTTGGTGACTTCATGTTTTAGACGTTTCCATCTTTAAAGCAAATTTGTGACGGTGTACAAGGTAAAGGAGAAATGTCATTATTTGTGAAGGCGATGCAGTTTTTTTTTTTTTTATCCATGTGTATTTGAGAAGAGAATCACATTTTACAAGATCGTGGCTGTGTATGACTAACTTTGGACATAAATGGAACTCTGTTTCCAAACTGAATCTGCCAGGAAATACTTTTATAATGTGGCTAAACCGGCACTTCTACTACATTACTTGTATTGTTTCCTCCTCTTCTGACCGCTAGAATAAAGTTGTCCTGTCCTTCAGTGAATTGCACTGGGTGGTCAGTCACAATTTTCCAGCAATGTTGATATGATGGTTGAAACTTTTAATTCGCCACCAACGCATCATGGTATACATGAAAAGTGTGTAGAAGTCAGAACAACACTTTTGTCATGTTCAATGATTTTAAGAGCTCTGAAGTAAAAAAAAAGAATCTAAAGAATGAAGATGTGTCGTTATTATAAACACTTTTTACATAACATGGAGTTAATGTGAAAGTAAAAGTAGCCTGAAAACCATATTTTTACATACTTAGAAAAATGTTTTTGAATTTATTATTGAGGTCATTGTGAGAACAAAGAAATGAACTGTTTTAAATTACTATTAATCAACTATAAAGATGGGCCTGCTTTGGACCGGTGACCTGCTTGGGTTGTACCCTGCCTCTCACCTGTAATCAGCAGGATAGGCTAATCACACCCCAAAAACTTCACAGGGGGAAGTGATTCAGAAGATGAATGAACTAAAAAAAATGAAAAACACAGTTCTTTTGAGGTGGCATGATAGTGTTATGGGTAGCACAGTGGTCTCACAGCAAGAAGGTTGTGGGTTCAAGTTCCAGGTGGGGATGAGGCTTGGGACACTGTGTGGAGTTTGCATGTTCTGCGTGGGTTTTCTCTGGGTACTCTGGTTTCCTCCCACCCTGCAAAAAAAACATGCATGCTAGGTTGATTGGCCGGTGCCAAATTGCCCCTAGGAATGAGTGTGCGTATGGTTGTATGTGTGTGGCCCCACGACAGACTGGCGACCTGTTCATGGTGTATCATCGCCTTGAATCAACCAGGATAGGCTCTGGCACCCCCCACAACCCATAAGGGATTGACAGTTAAAAAGGTGACTGACAGTACTTTTGGGTTTTCTCTTTAGATCAAAGTACAAGGACCATGTAAATAACCTCTATAACCTCAGTGATATTTTCTTAGCATGCAAACAGGTTGGTATAGTCATTATGTGAAAAAAATATTGAAAATTCACTCCCTGAAGAAAGAAATGTTTCAGTTCATTTCTTTTAAAAACAAGGCTCGTAAATGTACCTGTTATGCAATCAAGTTATACATTGTTTTGGAGATGAAGATATTCACTGGGCCTTTTTCAGATTTAGAAAGAAAAAAACAACAACCAGGATCAAACACAAAATCCTTTTACATAGTAGCTTTCCATTTCCTGATGGAAATCCAGAATCCCCTGAAGCTTGGCCTTTTCATAATAAAATACAATAATCTTCATCACGGAGGTCCTAACCTATAAGCAGCTTAACAGATTTGCTGGGCCAAAACTTGTCATGAGCATCTTTCATTTTTTTTTTCTCTAATGTAGATTTATTTCCAGCATAGTGGCTCATTTTAACCTTAAATGTAAGAAAATAACTTAATCAAGCGCTCTAATTAATTACTTTTTTTTTTACACTTAACATGAACTTTGGTTTTAAAAATTAAGCATACCTGCTATGCAGAGCACTTCAAATGCATAGTATTTAAAACTTGAATATGAATTTATGATGAGACTGCATTTAGTTTACCAAAACCTAACCAAATACATAAAGATTTATGGCTTTTGTATTTTAATAAACTTTTCATCTGTATTTCGAGATAAAGATATGAAACTTCTTTACATTGGTGAAAATGTTTTATGAGGACTGAGTCAGACATGTTTTTCATAAAACTACTTTTATGTGTTAAACCAGGTGTTTCGCTCTCAGCTCACTCCCACCATTTCTGTTGCTGGACATATTTTGTAGCACCATCATGTAATTAATGGTTGTGTGACTGGCATCATCACACAGCGGGGTGGGATGATTCAAATAAAAAGTGACTAACATGCTCAAAGATAAACACCCACATGTCCAACTGCTTCATGTCCAAAGCAGCTCTATTGTTGCGATGAAATGGCTCATGTGGGATGTCAAAACCAAAAAGACTAGATTTTGCAAGAATAGTGTGTGTTAATACTGCAAAGAAATACGCTGACCTGCTTAGCTGCGAATGTTTTCTGATTGCCCTTTTGATTGTGTAGTAGAAAAAGGAAATGGATGGAACATAAAGATATTTTACAAGATGTTAAATATGTTTTTAACAAATTATTACAGCAAGCAATGGAAACCACTGGGTGGCAGTAGCCTTACATAATTCAGTTGGTTAGTGTTTATGAAAAGAAAGAAAAATCCTGGAGATCACTGACTTTTTAGGATTATGATAATATTGTATGAAATATAATTTCAACACTGGATGCAAAAAATATATATAAAGTTTTTACATTTTGCATTCCAGGACCTCATTACATTCAGAGTAAAATAAAACTAGTTAAGAAAGATTTCTTTTTTTCATTAAATATCAATGATACCTATTTCTTATAATGCATGCTAATAGTGAGCTGGATCTTGACATGCAATTAGAGACAGAGTAACAGCTTAACAGTCCGTCACAGGGTTAATGGCAAAAAAATAAATAAATCTAACACAGAAAGTACAAATATACATATGATTTATTTACTTGCTTGTCTCTTAAATCTTCTTTTTCTTCTTTCAGCATTTCCCTTCAGGGGTCGCCACAGCAAGTCAGTTTCTTCCATCTAACCCTATCTGCTGCATCCTCTTTAATCACACCAATTATCTTCATGTCTTCCTTCACTGTATTCATGAACCTCCTCTTTGGCCTTCCTCTAGTCCTTTTTCCTGGTGGTTCCAAACTTCTGCCAATGTACTCGCTCTCTCTTCTCTGCACATGTCCAAACCATCTCAGTCTGCCCTCTCTGACTTTTTCTTCAAAACCTCTAACATGTGCTGTTCCTCTGATATACAGTACTCATTTCTGATCCTGTCCATCCTGGTCACTCCCAGAGACATCCTCAGCATCTTCATCTCTGCTATTTGGTCGTCTCTTAAATAACTGGTGTAATTACTTCAGAAGAAGCTCACAATAAACTATTTTCTTGGAATTATACACACAGTCCCCCTGGAGTAAAGATATGACAACAATATTTCTATCTGTTTTCAGCTACGGACAGATACCCTACCTTTATTTACAGTATTGAAGAGGGTCTGTTTTGAGGGACAAAATCTACACGTTGTATGCATATAACGTCCAGTTTCTGCATACACCATGAGTTTTGGAGGTAGAAGATGAGATACTTTTTATTTTTTTACTGCTCACTTTATGATGATTTACAAACTGTTTTAAGATGTTCTTTTGCTAAATCCAGATGTTTTTGGATAAAAGGTACAATGTTAAGTTGGCTGTATAAAAAAAATACTTTTAGGTTTGGCTAGGTTTCCTTGCAAAGCGTGGGAAAGAAGACAGCAAAAGATATTCCCGGAGTTTTAAAAAGTATGCATCTCATGTGTAGAATGATTGATAATGATTTCATTTTTAGTGCCTTAAAAGTTCACGAGGGCTGAGCAGTTATGTGCATGACAGTATGGTAAAATAATAGTTTATTTTTTGAAAAACTTATAACATTTGAGAGCAGCGATGTGGTTTTTATTGAATTTATTCAAAAGTTATTACCTGTCCCTGTCAGCTATTATTCCTCTAACTGAGACATGTCACTCATTCATAACGAGTTTCTCTTTCTGCTTATATAACTTTTAAATCTCGAGTGAACGTTGTTTAAGTTTTTCTCAAAACTTTTCTAACCCAAAACAGGTTGTGCAGCATTCCTAAATGTTACATAAAACAGGTAGACGTTTTTATTTCCGTCAGCGGTCAGAATCTGAACTAGGAAACCATTTCAGCTGCTGATCTTTGGTTTTGTTTGCTGTACTGAAACAAGGATTTGAGACCGTTTCTTTTTTACCACTTAAACCTAAATCAGGGTTTGAGTGCTGGATGGATGTTCAGACAAAATAACACTGATAAGTCATAACTCTCACTGTCTCACATTATGTACTTCCTGTGAGTGTGGAGTGATGAGAGAAGTTACTTTCTTCTCCAGTGTTGTTGCTCACATTCATGACTGTGAGGAAGTCTACAGACAAGAAGCAGCTGCAGGTCAGGGTCACGTTAGGGATGAAATCATTGTGTGAATCATGCAGAAGTCTGTTTCAAGTTGAACAGAAGCACATGTCTTCACTTCCTTCTGAACTCTGACTTTAAATCAGCACACTGAACCTCTGCTGAGCTGTCATATCTTTGGAAATGTCAGAGTTTTGGAGCATTTTGTGTACATTTTTTAGTTTAAACAAAGTTGTTCTCTTGTGTTGGAGAGTGGGATTTAACTTTTTGGCAGAATTAAACTAAGTATAATCAGTTGAACGGAAAAAAGTGTCAGGCATTCAGTTTGTGCACACAATGGAGAAAAGTTGCTATTTCTAATCACCATCAAACAGAAAAAAATAATTTTAAAAATATTAGAATAAAAGTTGGAGAAAAAAACTGAGCATAAAATTTTTTTCTAGACCTGGTTAAGAAAGTCCCTTTTTTCGCTTTTAAAGGTATAATGAACTTAGATTGTTTACATTTTTCTGTTTAATTCCATGATTTTTGGTCTTTGCCATTTTTAATTTGATCCATTTAGGAAACAAGAATCAGGTTGTACTTTAAAAAGTTTCAGATTACAAACATATAGAGAGTCAAAAGAGTAAAAGCTTTGCAGAAAATTACATAGACTGAATTTGTTGACTGTAAACTTAATTTAAATGATCTAATAATGCTGACACATGCCAGACAGAACAAAGAAGGATTGTTACATCATTTAATTGATGTAAATATATATTCATGTATGGACTCATATGTAATTTTATTCAGTATTAAATAATCTACATGCTATTTTTTAATCCTTGAACTCAACTAATTATTTTTTGCGTTCATTCAATAAAAATGGCATACCATTGAATATCAGTAGTGTCGTTTGTTTCATTAAACAGAATCAAAAGCAAAAGATTGTGCAGCTTGTCTTAACATGCAGGGAAGAAACTCCATGCTGCATGTGAAGCCCTTTGTGATGTAAAGAAGTTAAACAACTTTCAGAGTGGCAGTTGTGTGTGTGTGTAAGTGTGTGCAAGCCTTCTTTTCCTGTGCCAATACAATGTCCTGGCTCAGGTGCTTCCTCTCTGTGTGAAGCTGTTCCTATAGCTCCTTATATATACACACACACACACACACATTATTCTCATCACATCCTCTCTTAACTTCCTTCAGAAACAGTTGCAACAGCATCACAAGTATTCTGAATTTCTTTGGGATGGAAAAATGTTCAACTTTACTCCCTCTCAAACCCTTTCAGTTGTGCTTTCAGTATTCCAGATGTTTCAATTTCCAACTCCCTAACACCACATGAGCTGCTGTGGACAAATCTTTCCTCCTCTAATAAATGATGGATCTTCTTTTTTTTCATCCTGGTTTGAATGGGATTTACTTTATGCAAAGGATCGCTCATTGGAGGAAATTAGATGGCGCATGTGTTGAATGGTGAAGCAGCGAAAAGGAGGAGGAGAGGAAGGAGAGACACACAGCAGTCTGACAGCAGCCTCTGCAGAGACAAGGACCAATGCATTCACAAGAAGGACCTCATTAACATTATTTGGAGTAAACATATTCTCATCTAGAAGCTTTGCGTTATTACATGATCCTGCGCATTCCTCGACGGGATTTGCGCATTTTTTGGAGCTCTTTTTGCGCTTTGTTTTTCTGTTCCAGGGAAAGCTTCACAGTCTTAGTCATGCTTCAGCGGAGATCAGGAAAGCACTTCATTTGAAATCCCTCTATTAAAATAAACCAAGAAAAAGGCTGAACCAAGAAAGCAAGAAAGAAAGAAAAATGAACCAGCAGAATAAACCTGAAACCAAAAACATGGACGCATGTCTCAGGCGACTAAAGCAAGAACTGGTAGGTTACACAGGAATAACATGGTTTCATTTAATAACATCTTTATAAATTACACACATTTTGAATAAAATTTAAATCATTCATTGTAAAAAATTCTCTTCATTCTGATACGTAAAATTGCAGTTGGGGTTTATTTCCAACTGTGGGGGTGTCTTTACGTCCTGTAACTGTTTTAATCCTCGTGGGTTTAATCTGTTAGCACATCACAAGCATGCACACATTCTTACACTCTATCCAGACAGCTGGACAGATGTTCTAAGCTTCATGTGTCTAAAACATCTGCAGAAATAAGTTCTGCGACTCTTTTCTGTAGAAGTCTGTTTTCTTCAACAATTAAGTTGGTGGAAAGATTTGGAATGAGGTTCCATGTGTTCCCTTGTGTTGATGTAAAAGTTCTGGAGCAGGCTGGAGAGCTCAGTATGCAAAGGATATCAGAATGAAATCTGCTCAAATGTGATTTACTTTTAGTTTGATCCTATTTTTTCTGCATCAGATTTCATTTTTTAGACTTTATTGCTCAATTTGCTTACATCTGTGCTTTCATGGTCAGGAGTTTCAATCATTTAGTGCCTTTTCTACCCTTTTCTATATGAAACAAATTCAAAAGATGGTTTCTTATTGTGCTCAGTTTTCTGGCAGATTCTAAAAACCCTTAACTGGCACAGATTTATTTGGAACCATCTTCAAAGTGGACAGATTTTCCGCTCCCAGTCTGCCCACTGCCCTGCAGAAAAAACCTCGCAAGACGGCTCATTTTGTTCCATAATGAAGCCAGGACTTCTTGATCATCTCCTCCAAATTAGCCACAAAATTGTGAATTTCAGAGACTTTGTTTTTGAGAAACCAGAAGGGAATGCTGTGTCACAGCCGGCATGTTGAAATCTAACAAAATGCCATGCAATGCTGTGGATCAAACAAGAGAATGGAGAGCAGATGCCGGTTAAAAAGCCCAAGCCATGTCCCCCTGTACAGAACCATGTGGGACACAATCTGCTGTTTAGAAAATAAGAAGTGCTTATGCCAAGGTTGTTAGATTTTTCCATTGTGTCTGATTTTCATCCAACTGACCCTTCTTAAAAAAACATCTAACAACTTTTCTGTGGGAACTTGTTTTTGATAAATTCTACACTAAAAAGTTACAATTTTTTTTTACTCTTTTGTGTGTCCATTTATACATATCTTACAGATTTTTCCATTTTTAGAAAGCTATGTTAAAATCCTACAGCTTTCATTGCATCCAAGTAATTTCTGCACCATCTATCTCATTTTGTCTTTGACAAATATAAATAACCGACTTGTCTCTCAGTGGTGTGACTGCACAGTTTAAGTGTGTGGCCTGTTAATGAGGCTCACCAGTTATTTTGAGTTTCTCCTCATTACATACTCCATTGGCCATTTTCTGCTGAGAGGCAGTATTATTGCGATCACCAGGAAGTAATGCACTATATCCATCTAACCGACATCTCATTTGGTCCACACAGAAACTGCTTGTGCTGCTAACGCAAGCTTTGTGCTCATTTAAAGCTTCCTGTGTCAGCACTTTTGTGTTTTTAACTATTGATTTTTCTCTATTTGGAAGGAAATATTATTACTTATGTGTTAGAGGAGTTGTAACAATCAGAAAAAAACTAAACATGTCTAAAAAAGATGGAAAGAAAAAATAAGGCAATAAACAGATATGGAAGTATGAAAACTACATCTAGGCTAGAAAAAAAACCTATTGGAATGCATGCAGCAGGAATGGAGGCTTTGATTAGTAGTAATATGATCACTGAAAACGCTACTATTATTCCCTCAAACCTGTATGTCTGCATACTTCAGTGTGTTATTTGTGTAAAAAAATCAAGCATGGTGGTCAAAAGCTTGTAAACTCTTGTAAATCAAAGCTGTAATGTCCACAATAACAAAAATTGGAACACTATATGAGTTGGTGAATTTTGGTGAGCAGAGTTCATAAGTGCATGATTGAATATTTGACTTTTAAATAGACATTTTACTCCACAATGGATTGGCAACTTGTTCGGAATGTACCCTCCCTCTTGCCTGTAACCAACCAGCATACGCTCTGGCACCTTTCGCAACCCTGACAGGAGTAAGCAGTTCAGAAGATAAGCGAATGAATGAAAAAAAATTGAATTTCTAAACCCCCCCAAAAAATCAAAAACTTCTGCAGGGTTTAGACTTATATTTTATTCTTTTAATAATGTTATTCTTTTTTTACTGCCAACATTGGTTTGCTTTTTCAACAACTCTTTAAAGAGCACTTGAAGATCTGTCGAGACCAATGAAATATTTTCACGCTTAATACTGTGAATCATGGTTCGGTGAGAGACAAAGACTCAGTAAATGATACATAAGCCCTTCATCACTCTCACAGTAGAAAATACAAACACTGACATGACTTTTGACTCATGTCTGGTGTGAAGTTCAGGTGTGATTAACTGGGGAGTGAAACAGATCAAAGCTTCGGTTATCAGCATTGCAAAGGTTTACTCCATGTGCACAGTGAAAGCTTTATTTCTCTCACACCTGAGGGGGATTTCTATCCCAGCTGTCACTTTGGAATTTAACCACCAAAGCCAACAAGCCATGAAGTCATGAAATGCAGGAGAAATTCACAAAGGTGCCAAGCCTCCTGGAAAGTTTTAGTTCCTTTGTAACCTTTTAACCGTTGGATCAGAAAGCTGGTCACACAGCGGGGCTGTGGTTTAGCTTTAATCTGATTTGTTTTGCACCTCCTCCGCAGCTCCTGTTCTTGAAACTTTCCTTCCTTCGCACTCGGCTATAATTGACTGGGCTTTTAATGGCCACTGTGGGGTTTGTGTGGACTCATATTGTTTTCCAAATAAAGCAACAGACCCGTAGCAAAACCTGTTTGTTATATTAGGTTTGGACATGTAATATTAGAGAGTGAACTCACTACACCCAGGAAATTTGGGGGGTTATTTTACATTTACCACAACTTCGATTACTCATGATGTAGATTAAGATCTTATCCTTGATTTTCTTTGTTTTTAAACCGACCATAAACCAAGAAATGGTTGTGGGTTGTTTTGGGTTTTTTTTTACTTCTTAATGGTGTTTTTGTTTTATACATTGTATATCAATCAAGTTTTTGGCATGCTTTGTAGAAGTTATTATTTGTTCATTTGTAGAAAAAAATTAGTGAATAAAACTAATGAATCTACTTGATAAGCAAATATTTGCATGATGCTACTTACCAATTAAAATTTATGTTGACTTGCTACATGGGGGAAAGTAGCGTCAGAAACATGCAAACAAATTTGGAGTAGCACTTATGTGAAATTGTGTCTATTTTTTTTTTTTTGGCTTTTCCTTCAGAAGGTGCCACAGCAAATCTGTTTTCTCCACACCAGAGAAAACAGATTTCTCCTGTAACCCTGTTTTCTGCATTCTACCTGCATGTCCTGTTGTATTACAACCAAATTTCTCCTATTTGGCCTTCTTTCAGACCTCCTGTCTGGAAGTTTAAAAATCAGCTGATATTTTCTCCCTCTGTCTTCTATGGATATGTCCACCCCTTCTCAGTTTGGCCTCTCTGATTGTCTGTTGTCGTCTGTACATCTCCAAAACCTCTAACATGTGCTGTTTCTCTGATGATGTAATTCCTTATCCTGTCCATCCTGGACACTCCCAAAGAGGATGCTCTTTTCTGTTGTATCATCATAAAAATAGGTCACCATTTATTTGTTCCTCCTCTCTTTTTTTGTGTTTAGATAATTAGTGATAAATATTACCCTGGTTAGAAGTCAAGCCGATCACAACTTCTCAGCGAAGTTGTTATACTTCTATTCAAAAATTTTACCAGAATATTTTACAGATTTATTTTTATCTAAGGAGGTGTTGAATTGGACAAGCACATTTACAGCCCACACATAAGAAGCTGACGTAAGCCGCTGCAGCATCTTTGCCGTGACTGGTTGCTTTCCCGTGGAGATGTGCAGGGAGGAAGATAGCAGTCAGTGGTTGTCTGTACATATCTGCCAAAGAAGATGATATGGAACCCAATCATTCTAGCCCTCCCTCCGCACTGGCACATTTTTGTGATGGTGTAATTGAGCTCGAGCAGGAAACAAACCATTAAACCACCTCCCTGTCTCTGAAAAGGTCATAGAGGAGCTCCTGCTGGACAGCACGTCCCAGATGAAATGATAGATTGGGTATAAATTGATTCATTTTATAGCAGTTTTTCATCTTATATTTCATTTAGCCTTTGATCTTAGAGATATTTTATAGTCATTTGACACCTTTCATCTTGTTCTAAGATTAAAAAAAGAAGAAAAATGTTTAAAGAGGTTTTTTCTGAAAAGGAAATACCTCATGTAGAATATAAAGTTTGAGGGTTTTTTCTTGTTAACAATGTAAAACAGGAAATATTTACATCATAATCAAATCAGGTTTAAATTGTGTTTTTAAATGAGCTTTTATTGTATAAATAATAATTTAAAAAACTCATATGACATCAGCACCAAACTACTAGCAATAACTTTCTATTATTATGTAAATGAGTAAGAAGGTTGCAGTTTGGAGTCCTGGAGTGGGGGCGAGGGTTGAATCACTGGTCTTTCTGCGTGGAGTTTGCATGTTCCCCCATGTATGTGGGGGTTTTCTCCTAGTACTCCGGTTTCCTCCCACCCTTCAAAAAACATGCATGCTAAGTTAATTGGCCCCTGGGAATGAGTGTGTTTTTGTTTCGTAGCCACCTGATAGGAGTGTACCCCACCTTTCGTCTGAAATCAACCAAGATAGGCTCCAGCACACCCGCAACACATTTAGGGAATAAATGGTTCAGAAGACGAAACCAAGCAAAATATATTTCAAAGCCTTTACACATACAGTACATACAAGTATCCGTGTACACCCATGTTGATTCTGCCTTTTTTGCAACAGGCCAAATTTAACAATTATCTCAATAAATATTCTGCATAAGTCATATTAGACAGATAAAAAACTAAACAATGTTTTTTGGGGTTTTTTTTTTACATAGTTACTAATAATATTTCTTTACTTCAAACACATAGTAGCTGAACTTTAGTGGTAGGAAAAAAATATAATAAAAGACATGCAAAAAGATGTAAAAATAGAAGCACCAGTTCATAAAGTTTGTCTGATGTCTGCTAGACCATAATAAATAACATTACAGAAAGTCACCCTAACCCTTCCTTAATTCATTCAAATGAAAAAAGTTATTTCAGAAATACCAGTCCTGTCTTTACAAGTCCTCCAAATGACATATCCATCAGTCATACGTTGTGTTAAACGTAATTTACACATGTTTCACTCCTTGGCATGACACACAACCTTTCCTCACCAAAGAGGTATTCACTACGGGGTGCACACTCATTCATCTTTTTTAATGAATGTTGCTCAGCTCTACTGATCATAACCTCAGGGTCGTCCACAGCCCTTAGGCCACAGAAACCTTCTCTGTGTCTCAGAGACAGACTCCAATCCTGCCCTTGACCCACACTACCCCTATTCATTTTTAATTAGGGATGGAGGTGGAGGGCGCGGGTAGCAGGGTTTAGCGTAATCTCCAGTTGCTGCCCATAGACTACTTTCTTCCAAACAGGAAAAGCTTTTTGATCTGATAAATCTGGAGTTGGCACAGACTTTCTAATCAACCACAAATGGGCAATTTTGAGTACCTTGTATTCCAAAATCATTTATAAATATATCATTTATATGACAATTCAATTGATGATTGTCAGAATTTTATATTTTATGACTGTGGATGTCAGTAAACACAGCATACATTATGAAAATACAGTTTATTTATGCAAAGAAAGATGTGTGTGGTAAGTCTGTGATTGGCCACAGTGGAGTACATTTTCCCTCCATCTCCGACTGAGGTTATAGCAAAGCCCAGATGAAGGCTGAAAGATGTCTATCTAATCAGACAGAGGGAGCATTGACTGATTTATATGTAGTTCAGTATATACGGATCAATGCGCTTACAGTTTAAATAAATCACTTTGGGAAGCCTTGTGTAAAGTATGCTTCCAAGGCGGCTGAAAGGAACCACTAATTAATAAAAGAAAAAAAAAAACACAACATTTTAATAGAATAATAGTTTGGATCATTTTAATATCCCATTCTTTGTTTTTAAATGCTGAAGCATATAGGCTGAGATTGGTAATTGGATGTGGTTGGCTGACTTCCCTACTCACTAAAGAATATTCAGGGTGAAAGAGGGTGTGGACACTGGATTATTATTTGCACTCTGAGAATTATGAGTTGACTAGCTAAATTTAAATATCTTTTTATAGATGTATTTACTTGATGGCTTAGATGGATGAAATTCTCAGAGGCTTAAGTTCAAAAAGAAGATTTAACTTAACTTTACAAGGCAGCCTTATTCTGCATTTCTGAGCAATTTCCTGCAGCCTCAATTACATCGCGACTCTCTTTTTTTAATTAGGTTTGACAGAAATTTTCCTTCATCTTCGTTTTCTGCCCAAGGATCTTAAAGTGTTACTAGAGGTCCTGTCAGATCCTCACCCTCATACTGAAGAAGCCCTTGACATATTTCCAAATTGTAAATGTTAGACGTCTTAGCGTTTTGCATCTGTATGTAACACAGAAACTGCCATTAGACATTATTTTAAAGAGTCTATCTGTTTTTATTTTACAGTTCGGATGCATTGTTAAAAGTTTGACGTATTTAGGACACAACTAAAAAAGGCAGCGAAGTGCCTAGAGTTAGCTGGTAAAATGAAGATGGAAAAGTAGAGTTAAGTTTACTGTTTTTGTGTTTGTTCCCTGGTGTGTTGCATGAATTATTAATATCGTCTGAGAATAGAGTTGCCTGTAAACAATAATGTGTTTATAACTAACAATGAGGAATGCGTGTTTTAGGGGAAAAATGTCAAAGTTCCAGGTTTTTGGTTTCCACACGATAACAGTATCATCAGAGAAGTTTGCTCTGAAGATAATACCAAAACAAATATAATACTTTAAAGTGGTTCGGATTTCAGCAGGTCAGAGTGCAGTAATCCCTTAGATGATCCCTACATGACATTTTCTGAAGCTTTATGTCTGATCTGGTGTTACCAAAGACTTTGTACCATCTTATCATCTGCTTTTTTTTTTTAACCTTTCATGTGGATAAAAGTAAACCATGATTATATGCTTTTTCATCGCCTCTTTCAGGACACAGGTAATTAGACAAAGTGAAAGCAGCCATATGTGGAGAACAAGAAGAAAACAGAGAACCTGATGGCACTAATTACATGTACCTTCTCCGGCTAATTTAGAGACCAGCAGGAAGCAAGGAGGCTTTTGTTCTCAGCATGTGCGTAGATAGGCTTATTATTTGATCTTGAAGGTTGCTCAAATACTGCGGCGGCCATATGTTTGTTGCAAAGAAAGTGTTTAAACTTCTTTCACACTGTTGTCAAGGTGAGATTAAGTTACAGTCTCTTGTGCATGTTGGTAGACATCCCAGTACCTAAAACAAATAAAATAGGAAATGCTTTTTTTTTGGTCTTAGTTCAATAAATAACATACACCTTCCGTATTTTATAGCTATACAAAAATGTGAAGCAAGTTAACAGACCATTTGTGTAGTTGATGTCTAACTGTTTTAATACTGGAAGCCAACGTTCTTGGTATAAATGAAATCAAAATTGTATCTGCCTTTGGATAAAATTGCGTAATTTGTTGTCATAAAATTTTACAAAAGAGCATGGCTTCAAAAAAATGTAGATTGTGTTGAGACTGATGTGTTTTCCGTCCAAGTGTGAGATGTAGTCCTCCAGCATTCTCTGAGTCTGCCTCTGGGTCTCGTCACAGTGGGACAAACCTTGAACACCTCACCAGTATGGTGTCCAAGGGACATCGTAACCAGATGGCCAAACTACCCCTGGATCATCACAATGTTGAAAATACGAGGAGTGAAATATAGCAAGATTCTTATTCTGACTGTTGTAAAAAAAAAAAAAAAGACATCTTGTCATTCATAGAACAGATGTTTATTTTAGAAAACTCTTTCCCAGATATAGACACTTTTGTTTCATCCATTGTTCTAGTAAATATAAATTGTGCAACAACAGTCTCCTTTCTCACGCTGCTTATAGATATCCCTCTGTTTCTGCCAGTTGTCATGCACAACAACTTTTCCCATCTGAGTTTGTAAAGAAACACAATCAGTTTTCCCCAAGATTAAGTATCACAACCTGGTGTTGTCACACAAAGACCCCATCACCACCCCTCCTTATGGTATCATCTATAATTGAATCCATCAACAGTTTTCTTTTTAACATCCAAACATATGGCGATGGTACCCCTCCCTTCGCCATCTCTCTGCCCAATGCCGCCTATTCTGATGACTATTGCACCCTCCTTCACACCCAATCAGCCCAACTCACTCGTCTTTTCTCTTTTGCTCCCCCCGTCCCAAACTTTCAGTTTGTTTCTGCATGAGTAACCTTATCCCCTCACCGCTGCCACCCCCTCCCTCGGGTTTGGGATTATAGTCTAGACGGTTGATGCCGATTGGTTGCGTTCCCTGACATTGGCCATCTATTGGAGGAGAAGATATATAAATGTTATCAGACTGATTTGTTTGAAATGTGAGGGGCATTAATAGACTCATAGAGAGTTGGTTTTGTAACATCAGAGACACAAACAGGATTATTCATTCCTTCTACACTCTCAGGTAAGGGTCAGAACTTTTAATGCTGAAAAGGTCATTTCTAAAAACTGTTTGAAAATTGTTTGATTTAAAGTTTTCAATAATTTGATGTGTGTTAGCAAGTTGTCTCTGGGCAACAAAGTCGTTTTTATGATAAAAACTGAACATTTTCTAGAACTTTCTAGAACTTTTCCCCCTAACATTGCCTACACACCTTAGCAGAACTTCATCATTTTTCTGTGTGCTTTTTACCATATTCCCACAGATGTTTTATCATTTTTGACAAAAAGTGGGAGAGCTTCCAACACAGTAATTTATCTTCATATTTTACCCCTGCCAATGCGTACATGTTCAGAAATACAAGGTAAACCTGATGTAGACACAGATATACTGATTCAGTATCAGGGTAGATTCATGTTGTGACTCAGTTACTTCTGCCTTCAAGTCAGGACATAGGTCTGGGTTCTGCCTCCAGGCTTTCCTCCTGTCTGTAGCAGAAGATAGTTGGTTCAAGTCACATAGCATTAGTTCTCAACTGAAAATGAGTGGAGAATAAAAAGCAGAGCATATTATTACCACTTTGCAAAAGCATACAAAAGAAACAAATCTGAGACAAAACAGCCAAATAATTGGAAACAAAAGAACATACTAACCCCATGTTGTAAAGAGGAATGGAAAAAAAACAAAGAAAAAACTTGACTGTTTTACAGCTGTCGCTCGTTGTGTCTTCTCATACGCAAACCATATGGAATACTGGCTCGTAATCCAGAACTAGGTCACCTGATCACACAATTATGCATGTGCCACAGTCTGGATTGTGGAAGCAATGTGTCCAACTCACTGAGACAGGCTTGAGACTATAATAATTTCGCTGAAACTGTTGACAGACTTGAGACTATGATAATTTCACTGAAACTGTTTAAAACTATATAAATCAATCATGTATACTTGAATTGAAAAAATATAAAATTCTTCTTTTGAAAACCCTCTGTAGGAGATTATGGAATGCTTAAACTGACATATCTGGTATTTTTCTGTTCTTTCGTTTCAGTTGTCTATGAAAGAAGTCGGAGATGGCCTCCATGCACAGATGAACTCAATGATGGGAGCCCTCCAGGAACTCAAGCTTCTTCAGGTCCAAACAGCTCTCGAAAACCTCAATATTTCTGGAAGACCTACGAACAGAGGATTTCCACATCCCACTGCAATGGCACCACCTCAACCTTCACCTATACTACCACCAGCACAAGAAGTGGATCAAGAGCCCATGCCAGAAGAGCTAAATATAAGTCCACTGCCAAGTCCTGGGACATCTTTGAATAGCAAAAATTCTTCCAGCAGAGGTGATCATACTTCAAGCCAAAACAGAAGCAGCTCTGGAACTTCCTCATCCTCCACATCAAGTTTAGAGACTGAGAGTGAAAGTGAGAGTGAAAGCGAAAGTGAGAGTGAAACAAGTGAAAGAATTGGAAGAGCTGGTCGAAATTCAAGAAGTGAAAATGATTTAGAGTCAATACCGAAGAGGTGGTCAGGATACATGGCTCCTCAGGTAGACTTCTATGGACCAACGGTGGGAAACCCTCCACCGGAACCTTACCCCAAGACCCAAGCTCCCATTCATGCAAAAGTTTTGGACCTTCCTGGGATACTTTACAGCCTTTCTAGAGAGGGTCCTTCCTTGGATACTGAGTACTCCCAAGACAGTACTGATGACACTGGTGATTGGACATCTTCGCTCATGAGCCGCTGCCGTAACCGTCAGCCATTAGTTCTTGGAGACAATGTATTTGCAGATCTTGTGGGCAATTGGTTAGACCTGCCTGAAGTGGAGAGGGAGGAAGGCAATGGGGAGCAAATGAGAAAGAGAAGAGATGAGAGGACAGTTGAAGATGGAGTAGACAGACCTGACACTCCAGCACATCCTCTTCGCCTTAGCCGCTCACAAGAAATCTGCAGGAAATTCTCGCTTACCACAAACATCTTCAAGAAGTTCTTGCGTAGCGTTCGACCAGACAGGGACAAGTTGCTCAAAGAGAGACCTGGCTGGATGGCTCCTGAGCAGCCTGAGGGTGACCTCTTTAAAAGGCAGAAGAAAGCAGTTCCAAAAAGCTCGAAAGGTAGTTTTTATCTACCGTTTTGGGCAAATGGACAGCAGGGGAAAGGCAGGTCATCTTCGCAACTATCAGAGGCAACAAGGAACCATCAGTACCAGCCCTTCCCCCCATTCCACCAGCAACCATTCACAGGGATTTATTTGGACAGGAGGCAGCCAGAGATGGGGCTGCAAAAAATGCCGTCCCTGTTTGACTACAACACAGCTGTGTGGGTCTAACATGGACTTTGAGGCCAAAAAGAGTGCCAAGGATGCCAGATGGAGTGTATGACAGGTGCTGGGGATTTTGGCTGGAATGGAAGTGAGCAGATTGTTGAATGAATGAGAAGTACGGGTACAATTAACTTCCAAGAAAAAGTGAAAAGCTTCTCACTCATCACAAAATCCTTCTACAAGTGAACGATTCCCACACCAACTTTTTACCTGACAATCTGATAGTTTTTTTTTTTACCAGTCTAAAAGTGTATGGCCATGCATATCTGAGAGTTTGTTGCAAGTTTGTTTTATTCAAATGACATGTTATGTGTGCATGTACGAACAGTTGCCTGGTTGACCTAAAAATGGTACATATTTCTCAGAATGTCACCTTCTGTGCAGATCTTTACCAAAACATTTTACAGATGTCTTACTCCTTCACCACACATGACCATCATGGAGTTTCATTTTTTATTTAAAACTTCTGACACCAAGTGATAAATTGTAAGATTAAATTTTTTTTAAATTGAGGCTTTAAACGGCTTTTGCTTAAGACACTGCCAATGAACAGCTCTAATCTTGTCCAAAAAGCTTGTCAATTCAGGTATAACTCACGTTACTCAGGAAATGGACACCACAAAAAGCCATTAGATTCATGTCTGATCCTATCTTATCCTATCTTATTCTGAAAGACATAATAGCAATATGGCAATGTCTGCGTCACTCTCAATTGTGTTATTATGGTTGAAAGACATAACACTTAAGAATGTTGAGTTAACTGAACGTCCACTTTGGTTGTTTAAAATTGAGGGGAACATAGTCCATCCAACTAGATACTGACCAACTTACAGCCATGTGGTACCTATTCTTTATATAAAATATCTTTGCTGCACCGATGAAAAAACAGAGCCAGTTTTCTTTCCAAAGCTGTGTAACTGAACTGATCAGTGGTGTAATAATGTACATACACATGTTAATACATTGTGTAAAAGAGTTTAAACTATTTCATGAGGATAGGCTTATGGGCTTATGGGTTGAATTAAAAGATTTCAATATACTTAATTTTTGTATATATTTATCATCAACCACACAGCAGCAATAAGAAGCAAAATTTTATGTCTGAGTTTGTTATTTCCATTTTCTTTTGTGCGGATAAATGTGTCAGAATAATAGTTCATTATCTGACATGTAAGTTGTTTTCCTTTTCTGTACCATAAACAGTTATTTTAGTGGTTCTCTTTGCAATTATTCCACTTAATTACAGATTCACAGTTTTCACTCAGGATTATATATATATATATATATATATATATATATATATATATATATGTTATATATACATACAACACTGCCCACTTTCACTTATTAAATTACATATGATGGAGGATCATATTTATGCAAGGACAATCTAATGCTCTTAAAAAACTATTTACCTTCATTGTTACAAATATATTGCAGACTAACCCACACATCCAGCCAGGATTAGACCTCGGAGGTCTTCAGAAAGTCTTGGCCAGGCAATCCATATGGCGTTGTCTCAGTATTCAGGTCAATATATTCTGCACACTCAAAGGGTCCAACACATACACACATTTTGCTGACACAGTAAATGTTTGTAAATGCAACTGTTTGTCTGAGGCATAATTTTTCTGCACTGTTGATATTTTTATCAAGGTTCTGCGAACCTTCAGTAGTGATTTTGTTATTTGTGTAACGTAAAACTGTCTCCGATTCTTTGCATATTAAAATTGTTTACAGAAAAAAATGATGTCTGGAAGAGTGCCTTCTTTTTAAAAGACAAGCAAGCACTGCTAAACTGTATGTCTTAATTATCAAACACTTATTAAAGCTGTACAATGCAAAGAAAGAAACATAATCTTTCCTAAACTACCCAGATGGTTTTGTTAATCTGAGTCCCTCTAAAACATTTGAAAATCTCTCAAAGAGACTTAAGACAAATCAGGAAGTTGGTCTCTGTTCCTTTTCTCATTTCTATGACTTTTAACCTTTATTTTACTGTAATAAAAATCTTTGCATCATGAGTTTAAGAACATTTGTTTTATGGCAGAAAAACTAATTTTGTGTTATCATAGAAACCGTTCTTACACTGTTAAGTTACCATGGTGATTTGTCTTAACAACAGTAAAGGTCATCACTTGGGAAATATCACAACAGAATAGATGTGAAGAGTTGTGAAAAAAATGCAGTTTAGGTGAGAAATCTTTGTTCCAAAATAGAATCATCTAAGATTTTGAAACTAAAGTAACCAAATAAACCACTAGATGTACTCCCTCGTACTCTCCTAATGTTCTTTTCTGTTTATTAAAGATGATGTTTAATGCAAATGACATTACCAAGTCTCAGTCACATTTAAAAGCCATCACTTTTTTGTGGTTGGCTGCATTTTTTTCTACAGAAACTAAATTTGTGTTGTGTCGTTGTTCAATGCCATTGTTATTATCATGCCAGATACCCAAACCATCAATCTGGCTCTTCTTGATGTGAAGTAAAAACAGCTTGGCTCTAAGCATGTACTGAAAGGCATACCTCATCACCCTATTTCGGAGTAACAGCCTGGCCACCCTCTGGAGGAAAAACGTCTCTGCCGTTTGTTTCTATGATCCCATATGCTGTGACTAATAGGTTCACCGAGGGTTAAAGTCAGTAGGTCAGTCACAGAGCACTAGACCAATCATTATTTAGTAACACAACTCCATTCCTATCTTTCCTAAATACATGACCAACATGAACTTTAAGGCCCTGTATTTTATCTCTGGCATTTTATGACATTTATTTCTATGTTTGAGAAATACATAAGCCCACATTTATTTCTTATTGTCTTTACTCCTAAGCTCTGTGTTTAAGACAAGTGCAGGAATGACTCATTCTAAAACCCTCCTATGAATTTAATTGGATGGCTATTTGTGTTGACACTGCAAAAAACTACCATTCCATCCATCGCTTAACCCTGAATTAGATTTAACAGTATAAAAAATGTTTCTGTTGTGATGTGGAAGGAGCAGCAGGCAAATGCAGGACATCAAAACAAGGTTCATTAACACAATTCAGGTCATTCTGTAAAGCAAAGGGCACAGGATTAATTATGGATTTCAAAAGTTCAAATAATAACAGAGTTCAAACATGGTCAGGTAACCAGTGTGACCTGGCTGGAAGGGATGGTATGGCCTGACATAGAAGTCCAGGATGATTGCCCTGAAATAAATGATAGGGTCCACAGATGTGTGGAATCAAGAATCAATCTCAGGTGACCCTAATCAGGGTGATGAGTAACATCCAGGGCTCCCTCGGCAGCAGGAGAGAGAATCCTGACCGTTTCAATAGACATAAAATGAATCTTTTATTTTGTATATGAGAACATAAAGAATGCATCATAGTATGTTAATGAAATTAATTAAAATGTAATCATTGTTTTGAATTTTCTAACACAACGCCACAGATTTAAGAGTACATCCATAAACACGGCAACAAAAAAATGGGTGGGTATGTAATGACAAAACCACTCATTTTGAATATACATATAGTTATATATGTATATGTATATCTCTCTATAAATGTCATTATACATACATACATATATATATGTCTCCCAGCTTAATTAGTTTAATTGCCAACATTGCTTTTTTAAAGTGATAAAAAAATTGTTCTAATGGTATTTGTAGTTTTCAGGAACATGTATGCAAAATTTCTGATAATAGGTCAGTAAGCATGTTAGAATAAAATAGAAAAGAAAAATTGTGTTTGGTTTATGTGAAATAGGATAAGAATAATCTGATTGTGCATGTGTGTAACAACAGCTGCAAATGTTATGCTTTCTCCTGTGTCTCAGTTTCCCTAGGGATCCCAACAGTGTTCGCTGACTGTCTGACCACATCCTTCTGCTTCCCCCCACACCGCCTCCTTTTGGTTCCAGATAGTCAGCTGTCACGCTCCCATAACCCCACAAGATGACTCCAAGCACAAATCTAGGGCATGCAATGCTTGAACGCTGCTCAGTTGCACAACTTTACAAGTGGAAACGTCTGCAGAGACATTAACACAAAAAGAATCAAAGAGAAATATTTGTCACAAATTTAGCATCAAACCACAACATTCAAACTGAACATGGATGATATAAACGAACAGAGACGTGTGTGCATGCATATTTATGTGTCCCATTCTACATGCTATTGTAGGTTAATTTCCTGCTCAGCTCTCAACTTTCTATAAGCCCTCAGCTGTGCAGCCGGGGATCTACCTTGGCTCTCAGGAATGTGCTCACATTTCACTTTTTGTAATGGTCAGCAAACTAAAAGTCCAGAATTGTCAATGAACACTGCTTTCAGTGGGTTCCCAGAGAAACCTGACACTATGTCAGATCCACTCTCACACATGCTAAAACTAGCAAAATGTAAGGTCATTTGTAGTGGCATATAAACACCCTTCACACATGAAAATGAAAGGCTCCTTCTTAAAACCACAAAGTGAAGCCAGATTTGTCAGAGATAAGTGCAAGAGTTAAATCCTGGGCGAATTATTCCGGATTTAACATCTGGCTGCTTTGCATTGGACTGCAGTTTAGTGAAAGCCTCACACTCTTTTGCTAATGCATGAAAAGGGGAAATTCGCAGACATTAATGATACAATAATACCTTGCAAAGGCACAGAAAAGGGTGATCAGATCACAAATAGACTCCACTCTTGGGATGAGCTTGAAAAAAAATGCACATATTGATTTTTTTGGTCAGATTCACAGCACATATAGTGTCCTCTAATGAGCTCCAGAAGTAGTCAAAGTTTTAAACTTGGACCACTGGACTACTAGCCCTAGTGTTCAATATTTCAACTTGACAGAGTACATTGAACTGTAATATGAAGCTTCCACTGCTACAGAACACCCTCCTTTTAAACTAGGATTGATGTCTTTAAGGTGCTCTGGTAGGTGAACCCAGCAGAGAGGAATGCTTTCATGCTTTTGGTGTCAGTCTTCTGTGAATGTGAAGAATTCAATTGCACTACAGCAGCTCTGTCGCTGACTGAAAGAGCCGTAGTCGGGCTGTTGTGTCAGGCCTCTTAGCCATGGCTCCTGCTGTGCCCTGCACATGTTGTCTAGATTGAGGGTGAAATCAGAAACACTAACAGCTTGCTGCTGAATGCTGGGATTCCCCACACACGTTTCAAAGTAGCTGAAACAAAATATGTAACTTTTAGAGCACGTGAAGCAAATGTTCCAAAGAGTATCATTCTACACATTGTCAAGAATTTTCAATAAGAGTGGATGAAAAACAACCACCAGAGATAAAAGGAAAAATGAAAACTTTCAATGTTAATCTTGGACATTTTTGGACAGTTGGATTTCTGAGAGTCAGCGATTTTATGGAAGACTGAACAAATCCAACAAAAATGTATGATCTACTTATATGTAAAACCCTGTTTTGTCTTGTCCCAAGTTTTGCTGGACACACAATTTTTTATTTACATTTGGCTACTTTTTATATTGGCGCGAATTGACCAGCAAGAAGAATGCTAATTATTTCAATGCTTTTTGAAGGTTTGACATCTCATAATATCCATCTTTCAAATTTAAACTATAGTTCATCGTCCACTCAGCAAGTACACAACCTGATATGACATGATCCACAATAACAATGAGGGAAACACACAGCAGTAAATGTGTTTATTTATTCTCTATCTGTTGACTTGAGCAGTGGAAAGCTCCTGTCGCCCACATCGACAGCATCTCCACACCTCATTAACTCCTACTTTCATTTGCTGCCTCTCAGACATGATTTCAGAGATCTCACAGCAGTATTGAACTGAAAAGCCTGCCGAGCTTTCCTTCCTCAACAGCATTAAATCGTTCGTTGTCATGAAGCAGGAGCTGTTTTTTACCCAGCCGTCACAGTAGTCGCCCACAGTCAAAAAGAAAAGCTTTTCCATCACACATGACCGACACACTCAGTCTGGAGGTGACCCCAGAGGACGGCTCAGCGGACACTATTAAACTTCACCACCCCCTCAACAACAAAGACATTCGTTTTCATGAAGCCCCTCCAATTCTCCTAAATCCTTCAAACAGTAGATAATTGAACCTTGTACTTAGGAAATCTTATCTCTGCAGGGGGCTGTTCTCATGAAGCGCCTGTTAAATCACTCGTCCCCTCATTAAATCACCAATGAAGAGACGGCACACATTCACAAATGTGCACTGATTCTCCCAACTCTAGTATTCACACCATTAATTTTTCCATATGTTTTCTACGTTCCTGTATTCGACACACTGCCACACACACACAGAACTCTTAAGAGATCTTTTATTAACTCATAAACTGGGGGGAAAAAAAGGAGGAAGTGTCTTCATCATTAATCCAGATTAAACCCAAATCCCCAGCTCTGACTCACACTAACGTTATTTAATGTTGCACCCAGTTATCCAACAGTAGGTCAGTAGCGTTTACTAAAATAAGTGACTTCTTGCCATAACTGTGCTCTTTCAGTCATTAGCTCTCAAGTTGATTTCTACTATGTGACATTTAAAGCACTGCCTCTGAACCCATCCAATCAGCCTGTCCTGGCTGTCTCTCCACATTTTCTTTTTTGACTTTATCTTTGCCAGAAGCAATTTCTCAAGATAGCGACATACAGTTGGAAAAGGAAAGATGCTGGTAGTTCAGTGCCGTGCTGAAGGTGAAATACTGCAAAAGGAAATGTTTTCTTTATCTTTTCCATTCATAAAAATGTTCTAAATGGATTCTTTAATCTGTGACAGGCTGGTGACCTGTCAAGGGTGTACCCTGAATCTTGCTTGTGTAATAACTTGGTGGGCTCTACCAATCTTTTAATAGTGAATTGGTTGAAGCAGCTTGGACAATAAATTAATGAATGAACAGAAAGTTAATTATTTCACTAAACAACTTTCCCTAAAACAGGAAGTAGAGATGATCTAACTGACAAAAAGATGTTTGTCAGATGAGGCGGCGGTTCAGTGGTAGAGCGTTCGCTCTCGAACTGAAAGTTAATTGGAAGTTCTTAGAGAAGGCACCTGACCTCCGTTTCTCCCACCACTGGCGCCGTCATGGCAGCCTGCTGTGGTGTAATGCAACACACAAACTTTCCCGGTGAGGGAGCAAAAAAGTACACATTATTATTATGTAGAGACTATTATTAAGTAGATATTACTAAGTGGTCAATGTAAAATGTCCCAATATTTTGGGGATAGTATGTAATTGCTTTTAAATTAGTAAATAATGAAGGAAAAATAGACTAAAACCAATCAAGGTCTGCGTCATATTCTACCAACAAATGAAGCAACATCAAGTTTTTTTTTTTTCCTTTTTGGAGTTAATTGGGTATGAAGTGAAATCCAATTATTTTGACCAACTTTTTGCAGTTTAAATATCCCATTCTGTGCTGAAGAAATTGATGAATTATTTCATCTTATGTTGAAAAACGACAAATTGCCAATTTTTGGGTGTCCAGGTTTCCAGAAGCAAATATTTACTTTAGTTTGCAGCCTGGCGCTGTCTTACTTTTAGTAACGATGCCATATATACAATTTTCTTGCAGCAAAAGGGACCCGAGACAATTTTACTGGAAGAAATTCATACAGTGACAGGATAAGAATAAACTTCTGCAGGTGGAAAGAGATGCAGAGATAGCTTTGTGTTGCTATTAATAAACTGCTAACATCTAATGTGTGGCTTTAACGTGTGTGAAATGCAGTACAAAAAAAACTAAAACCGGAAATTGTCTGTAAGGATAGTAATGATTCTAAATTATATAATACTTTTCAAATTTTCACTCTAAACCTAAAATCTACTTGACATAACACCCCCAAAAGCAAACTGGTTTTGCTTTTAATGGTAGACAATAAATAATACACAGTGATGGAAAAACAGCTCCAGCTTCAAAGAGCTGCCACACTGTTATTACCATCAAACATCAAAAGTATTTCATGCATACACACTCTGAATCCAACAATGTTCTTACAGCTTAGCTTCTTTCGTCTCAGCACACAGCCTCCAGAGAAGCTCTGACTAAACATAACCCCGATTCTGAGTAGGATCACTACTGGGATGTGTGGCCCACTAAATCTTGAGTCCTTCTCTTCATCATGCATGCTGGGAAATGGGTTCTGCATCACTGAATCCCTGCAGAGAGAAGGATAAAGACTGCAAAGAAGAGGACACAGCAGAGCAATAAATTGAATCATTCTGTCTTGTGTTCTGGAATGATTGAAGAAAGAAGATACTCAAAGTCACAGAAAAAAATAATTATGAACAAAGGATTCAAATTGAAAACTACTGATAAGATGACACATTTTTATCTTGCTGAGTTGCATGTCCTTAAAGTGTTTCGCTTGCTAAAAAAAAAGTTTCCTTCCATCTGACTGATGTGACTCAGCAGTTTGGTTGCAAGTGGCCCACATCCAAACCTTTTTCCATTGGGTTAATTCTTTCTCCCCAGAGTTTACTGGAGATGATGGTTTAATAATTGATAGAGGACAGGGCAAAATAGCTTTCAGATTTTGCCTGGAAAAATAACAAAACTTATTTTAACTGAAAGGGAGACCAAACAAAGCTTTAACTTTCTTCCCAATGACTTTTTGGTCGTGCAGCACTTTGTTAGTCTTTAATTTTATATTTTGTCCTCAGGTTTTCTGTATTTTGTGTGCAATTTGACTTTGTTACCCTTTCCAGTCTGTTTCTATATTCAATAAATCATTCTACTTGCTAACACATTAAATCTAAATAATGTGTTGGCTGGAGTCTGATAAGCTGTGACAGTCACATTTAAATCTCCTGGACAACCAGCCATGAAGATAATCTATTCGTTCATGCAACATATCCAAATAGAAAATGAAATAGGATTATTGTTTTAAATTAAACAGCTATGTATGTATATAAAGAAGTGTGTGCACTAATTCTTTTTTTTAGATCTGGATCTGTCACATCTGAGAATCCCTGTGCTAACAATGCTGAAACAAATTAGGACATCTCATAAAACATAGAATTTTTTCCTCCCCTGCAGCTTTGCTGGCAAAATCTTGATGACTTGTCATATTAGAATAGAAAGTCACCAATGTTTCAAGGAGTGGCTATAAATAATCAATGAGGCTATAAATATGCTGGTAGTAGAAATGCAGCTGAATTTTTTATTTTTCTTGTTTTAGCTTTTAAAAGTTAACTCTTTCTTCACTTTACCAAGAAAGTGAAAACCTGAGAGGTCTTTGGGGTTTTTTTTTTCAAAGCAGACAAAGCTTCAGATAAAATAAAAAAGCAATTACCTTCATGCCTCACTGTCTTTAACAAATGCATCCACAATGTGATCTGTTCAATTGTGCCAAAAGATTAGAAACTGAAAAAAACTTCTTTTAAAAAGTTGAGTTTTTTGTTGTTGTTGTTTTTTTTTTTTTCGCTTAAATTGAAGCTGATCAAACCTCACAGTTTTAACACAGAAAGTAATCATAAAGTTTTAGTTGATAAGTTATTGATAATTAATTTAAGAGCCTTACCAAAAAAATAATAAATAAATAAGCAGGCGATTAAAAAAACTTGTTAAATCTTAATGTCATCTCTATATTGGGTTTAGTTCTGATTTTGAAAAAACACATCTAAAGTAGAGATGCACATTTGTAGGTTTTTTATTTCATTTCTTATCAAATATCTTTAATCATCACTATGATGTCAATGTTTGTAATTTTGGATAATATTTATCTTCACCTTTTGGCATTTCCCTTCAGGGGTCACCACACCAAGTAAGTTTCTTCCATCTAACCCAATTTCCTGTATCCTGTTGTCACGTCTACTATCTTACTATTCTCCTTCACTGTATCCATGAACATCCTCTTTGGTCTTCCTCTAGTCCTCTTTCCTGGTGGTTCCAAATCCAGCATCCTTCTGCCAATGCACTCTCTCTCTCTCCCCTGCAGATGTCAAAATCATCTCAGTCTGGCCTCTCTGACTTTATCTCCAAAACCTCTAACTTGATACCGTTCTCCACCCATTGCTCTGGACTGCTGATCCTAAGTACTTACGAGAACATACAAATGTAAGCTTATAATTCTCAATATACACAATTATGTATTTTGCCTCCTACAAAGTTTAGAGAGCTTGTGTTGTTGTGTCGATGACACAAAAATAAATTATTGTGTTCCACACGTAAGAAAACCACCCAATCTTTGCGTGCAATTTAAACATCTAGGTCATGATCCAGGTTTATTTTTCATGTTCACAGAAAAAAAAACATCAATTTACTTGACAAAATGTTACCAAATGAGTTCACAAACTTTGGCAAGATGTAAAGTGAAAATGAACGTCAGCAATAATATCTTGTACTGTTGTGATGTGTAACATATCACAGGTCTACAATGGTCTTTCTCTTTAGTGCAATCTATAGCCAAAGGTAAAGGTACAGAAGGATTGGGGTAAAATGCAAGCTTATCTGCCCTTAAGTCTAGTCTCAATGTGAAGAGCAAAATAAGGAGGAGGGAGTATGATGGGATGGGATGAGACACTCACTACAGGCCCTGAGGTAGAACAGTGGAGCACAGGAGAGCCTGATGAGAACAGAGTTGTGTGAATGTGTTTGCACGCTACAGTGTGCATCAAACCTCACCCATTTTTTAAAAATATACTCCATGGCTGGAATGAGTCAATCATGCCAAGTTCCCGAGTGCTCCTTTCAATTACCTATTCAGATAAAGCTTCTGCATGTATAGGTCATGTGGAGAGAAATTGTTGGTAAGTCATCAGTACGAAAGCTCGAAGAAACCGCGATGTATGTATGAGGAAAAATGGGTAATGAATGGTCCTCAGTGGACTGTTTCCCAGCTCTGTGATTATCTCCCCCTCATATATCCCAAATTAAAGACGAGAGTTTCAACTTTAACCCCTATGAAGTAGTCTCGTATGGCTCGACCTAGCCTGCAGTATGTGCAGCTGTTGTGTGTTGGCAATTAGAAGGCACCCAGTGTGGTCAGGCCGAGACGAAAGTCAGAGAGATGCAGCTGGAGAAGACCCTAAAAATACCACCGTGGTTACATGGTGACCCTTCCTGCTTAGCAGAGCTGAGGTTATGGCTGGAGTAGTTTTGAATTAGAGCTTCCCACTATGTCGGGTTGTCAAAATAGTTTCTGAACAGACGACCGTGTCTCTATTTCAGGCCTGTTGTTGTACTGCAGAGCCTGTATCGACAGATAGCTTAGAAAGACAGAAAGATGGATGGACGAATGCACATTTCAGCCAAAAGAGAGAGAATAGACCTTATTTTTCCAAGTTGGAAAATGTCATATCATCGTTGTCATTGTTCCCAGAAAATATTTCACAGTGTTCCTAACAAATTATGAAGCACTTGATTTTAAATGTTTGATGAACTTTCTTACCCATAAATGATCCAACCTGACAACAAGCTCAAGCACGATTATTCAAAAAGCTTTTACAAGGATTTCAAGATCACATGGATGATTTCTAGTTGTGTCATTAACCACTGCTGCAACCTAGGTGATTCCAGTTTGTCTTAGGATTGCTGCTAGAGCACAGTATATGGAAGAAGTTCTTCTAACAAAATAAAGAATGCATTTTTTTTCAGTTGGTACTTAAAACTTTCTTTTTTCTGCTGTTTGATCTCAAAAAGATGATTTCTGATATCCCAGTGTAAAGGAGAAAACAGCTGTCCATAAACAGTTTTTATCAACTTGTCTGGCTTGTTTTTATCATAAAAGTTTAGCGCAGCAGGAGGCATAAAATATTAAACATCAAACTTTGACTTTTTCTCAGTGCAATAAAATGCTTTCCCATTCGCACATAAATATGCAAGAAAGCTCTGTCATGGCAGGCAAACCGGGGCACAGCCACAACGCAGGCTGGGAGCTGCTGTTGGGCAGCCTTACATCACATCAGCTTCTGATGCAGAAAGGCACACTAACCCATTAGGCTACAATCTATGTCGGGCTTTTCTGTGTCATGGATTCTTTATCCGTGTCATTGCAGCTGGAATACAAGTGATATTCTCAAGATGGGTGACTTTCCCAGAGAATTTTCTGTAGCTGACTTGGAAAGGGGCCAGCCCAACATCCTGAACAGTTCTAATAAATATTTCAAACTCTACTTAGTGCATGGAGTAAAAGTAACCCACTGACCGCTATGTGCTTTCAAAGTATAATTTTTTTTACTATTTTGCATATGACAGACTAAAAAAATGCAGTTTAGGCATTTGAATTTTTAAACCGTTTGAAATGTTTTAAATAGTTCATTCATTTGGCGTGGTGGGATAGTATGTTACATGTACAGTAATGGCTCAGTGAGTTTTCACTCTCACCGTTTTAATTTAATGTGTTCAGTTCATTTAAATTTTATTTGTATTGTGGTAATTCATCAGGAAAGTGTTTTTCTCAAGCAGTCTTTACAGACAAAGTTGCATTTAACCCCGTAGAAATTTAAATAAGTCAAATTGATTGTAGTTAAATTTTAGAAACATCAAAGGTCAGTCAAGTTTGTTCTATAGTTTTGTAATACACAAATTCAATTATTTTCAAATCTAAATTTCATGCAGAGTGTGGAAATGAAGTGAAGAAGCGTGCGGTTCTTCACCCTTTTTACAGAAGGTGCAAGATTTTAAGTACCTAGGATAACAGTCCACAGCAATGGAGAGTGTGGAAAAGAAGCGAAAAGGCATGTGCACGGAGGCAGGAACGGGTGGAGAAACATATGTGGTGTGATATGTGATAAAAGATTTTCAGCTAAAATGAAAGGGGAAGTGTGCAAAACCGCTGTTTGGTCTAGAGACAGTGGCACTAAGGAAAAGACAGGAAACAGAGATGGAGGTAGCAGAAATGAAGATGCTAAGGATCTCTCTGAGAGTGACCAGTATGGATAGAATCAGAGGAACAGCACATGTTACAGGTTTTGGAAATAAAGTCAGAAAGGCCAGACTGAGATGGTTTGGACATGTGCAGAGGAGAGAGAGAGAGTACGTCGGCAGAAGGATGCTGGGTTTGGAACCATCAGGAAAGGGGTCTAGAGGAAGACCAAAGAGGGTGTTCATGGATATACAAGTAAAGTAAGACATGTAGATAGTTGGCATGACCGAAGAAGATACAGCAGATAGGGTTAGATGGAAGAAACTGACTTGCTGTGGCGACCCCTAAAGGGAAATGCCGAACGAAGAAGAAGAGAGCATTCTGATCGAATCTGATCTTGCACCAGCTAATAAATGCATAAAGCTGAATTTATTACTAAACTGGATAATCCAAAATTTATTACAAATAATTTCTAAATTTTCTTCTAAAACATTTTAAATCGTGTATGTTTCTGATCTCCTGCTCATTCACACAATCTAATTTTTTGGCAGCACAAAGAAAACCATGAACAATGATGTACACAATTGAGTAGAAAAATGGATTTGCTGCCTCACGTGTGAAGTAAGTGTGAATTGTGTCTCTTGCTTGCAACATGAGAATTGGCAGTTCTGTATTATATTACAGAAAATGTCATCAAGACAGCATGAGACATCTTTCAGTGTGAGCAGGTTGCAGTTATTACCCAAAAGGTTATTTTTTACAGGACTAGATGCACAATGTGCTCTGGTGGCATTTTGTTACAGAACAACGAGGGCTGTGGCTTTAAAGGTCAATCGGATTAAATAACAGAATAAAAAGAAAGAGCCAAAAGGAGTCGTTCAACTTTGATCCTTTCACATATTTTTTCCAGCAGTAATTTGTTCATTACTTGCTGTGGCGACCCCTGAAGGAAAATGCCGAAAGAAGAAGAAGAATTCGTTCATTACTTGTTCAATATACTGCGGCACGATAGCACAGTGGCCTCACTGCAAGGAGGTTGGGGGTTCGAGTCCTGGGTGGGACGAAGCTTGAAACACTGTCCTTTCTGTGTGGAGTTTGCATGTTCTTTCCATGTATGCATGGGTTTCCTCCAGATACTCTGGTTTCCTCCAACACTCCAAAAACATGCATGTTAGGTTGATTGGCCACTATGAAATTGCTCCTAGGAATAAATTGGTGTGTGAATGGTTGTGTGTGTGTGGCCCCGCGACAGACTGGCGACCTGTTTGGGGTTTACCCTGCCTTTCACCTTGAATCAGTCGGGAACTGCTTCAGCATCCTCTGCAACTCTGTTAGAGATGAACGCTTCGGAAGACGCTTATGGTGTACGATTGTCTGACACTGTTTTGTATTTTAATTCTAAAGATTAAAAAATAAATAAAACTTTTTTTACAAAAATATCAAACCATTGATCACGATTCATTTTGTTTACTGATTGCAATTTAGCCTTTATCAGTGTTTGTTCTTCGTTATCAACTCCAATATTCAATACATCTTCATACTCTGGTGCCAAAATCTTAAATGCAGTGTGTTCTCTGTACCAAGCTGCCTTCTGATCAATAGTTCAGCTTTTCATGCTTCAGAAAAATAACATTCAATCCACTCTATCAGCCGAGTCTTAATAGTTCCACCGGGTCACAAACAAATGACATCATAGTACAGAATGGAAAAAAAATAATAAAGGCCAGCTAAAAATACGGGACAAAGACTGTTACCCAGTAGTGTCACAATGTCCCACTGTGAAGTGATTTGCTCAAAGGCACCAGCTTGTTCTGTGTTGGGAAATGTTACTCATTCAGTCTTCTTTCTGTTTTGTTCATTTGTATTTCAAGCTGCAGGGTTTTACTGCCCTTTCAAGAAAGAAAATTTATTTGAAAATGTGTGTTCTTCCTTCTGGAAGTAAGTATGGGTGTTGCAGAATGGGGCTAAGGTTTGGTCAAATTAATACCAGCATCTTGTGATAGTTTGCTATATTAGTGTATCTAAAGTGATGTAGTTGTTTGAGCTGAATTTGCTAGTTATTGTTTGGAAGGGCAAGTTAAAGCAACTAACTTACACATGAACACTAATTTTATATGGCACACTTGGAACATGAATGCTAAGGTTCATTTAATAACGGAGTGCTTGTCAATGTTGGTATTTTTCATGTTCATAATCTTAAGATTAAATTTATTCTAACACATTAAACTTCTTATTTCAAAATGAACTAAGGAGTCAATTTTTCAAGATTTCAAAATTGAAGTCTGCAGGATCTAATTTTGCTCTCAGCCTATTCATTATCTCTAGAAGGTGAAGCTAACAAAAAGCTGTCCAGATTTGCACAAAGTTGGAATTTTAAAGAAAGCGAGCCCTGCTTATTTTTAGCCCTGTAGCTGTGTGTCTTTATGGTTGCACATGCCGAGACTGTGTGTGCATTTACTGCTTGTGTCAGTTTGTGTGTTGGTGGAGCCATCTATTCCCAGGGGGCTCACAGTCTAACAGACTGCCCTACTGCTTTTATTACCAGTTACTGCTGAAGGACACAAGACAGAATGGTCCAGCTTGTTTTCAGCAAAAACAGAGAGATAACATCCTCTACTCGGTGAGTTGCAGGTCAAAGCTTACATGTCCAGAGAGACATTCTTTCAGTCACCAACAACTTGTTCAGAGGACTGTTTTTCATTGGTCAATTATTACAAATATATCAACATATAAATTTGCTCTTTTGAAACTCTCTTCCCTGAATTTCACATTTCCATCCAGACCACCATCCAGACCATTTCAGATCTGCCATTCTATCAGAAATATATCATCATCTTAACATACACTCAATAATTATCAATATTTACTTTCCCCAGTACAAGACTGAGCCTGGACAGGTCACCATCCCAGGCTAACATCATCTGACAAACGATCTCACTCACACTTACTCCTCGGGAGAATTTCATTTACTCAATTAGGCAAACATGTTTGTATAGTGGGGAATGAGGGAACACCCGGGGAGACTGCACGTTTACACAGGCAGAAGATTTCACACAAAGTGACACGTGGTTACATTAAAATTAGAAACCTCAAAACAGCACGGAGAGTGTTGCTAGACCTCAGAGGTGATGCATCATTGCATCTCTCAATAGTCTCATTAGTTTTTCTGCTGGTCATTTAAAATGTTTCTTGTTGATGGCACGTTTATATTTCTGTACATATTAGAACCCCAACTCTTCTACTTGGATTTGCTCTACTTATTTCTAATAATTGAAGTGATCAAACCCCCATTCAATACACTAAGATTCACACTATTTTTAACTTCTGATTGTATCATTGCATTTGCTAATAGTCCATTTTTATCCCATCCTCATGCTGGAGTGTGTAGTTGCTTGTACTCGAGTTGAGGAATGTGTCAGCTGACTCACATACACTGTCAGCTTTACGTTAGCAAACATTTAATAAATACCACAACTGATTGACAAAAACGAACATTTCCCCCTTTTATGATCATTTTCGCACATTCTTGAAAGTTAGACCACTCACGCGGAAATGATCAATTTTCAACTCAAAGACAGACAGTAAGATTGAAATTTGTCTTGCAAGTGAAAATAACTTTTTGATATTTTCTACTTCTTTGTTGCTTTTTAAATTTTATCATGTAACACAGATCTAGTTTTTGCATGACTACATACCTTAGAACATACCACAAATGAGAAATTAATTTCTACAGTCTAGAAATTCAATGCTTCTGTGGCTTATGATTATAGTGGTGTGCGCCTTATAAGGCAGGTCCCATCATCAGGAATAAATGTGTGTGTGAATGGGTGTATCTAGTATGGTGTGAATGAGTAATGCATATGAGAAGCGTCTTTGAGTACCCAGAAAAGCGATATATAAGTTCAATGCATTATTATTATTATTTTTACATAATTATTCTCAACATCATTTTCTTGCAATGCTTATTTCAGAAAATTGCTTGAATAATGACAATTTTGGATCGTTCATCATTTTTCTATTTGTCTAAACACCTGATTTATTGTGGATTGGAGCTTTGTGATCTGATGCATGCTCTGCATGAGGATGTGATGGCAGATGGAGTGCTTCCAGCAGCTGTGGAGGAAAAGGGCAAGGCGATGGCAGCTCAATGTGTAGAGAGGACATGCGACAGTGTGTGTAACAGGAAAAAATACTGTAGCTTTTCCCATCCCCCACACACAGCTCATCCAGTCTGACTGTCTGTATAAAATGAGCCTTCCTCACAGCGGTCAGACCTTAATGTGAGAAGATAACAGACACAAATTGTTCCTTAACCGGTGGGGAGAATGCTGTACACTTTATATAAAATGCAGAGCTATGTGCAGAGCCACATAATCAGATATTTAGTCATTTCTAATACACAGAAAATTAAAAAAAAAAGACAAACTGCAATCTATGCTGCAGGTGAATAATAAGTAGTTATTTTTTATGAAAGAATCTCTTGATATTACTCTTTGCAAACTTGCACTTTCATAATACACTAAATACATTAATATACTGTGCACACACAAAGACACACAGATGACCGAGAGTCTTCTAATGAACATTAATACACACATGAGTCAACTAAAAATTTAACCTGACCCATAAACAGTCTGGACGTTGCTTGCATGTAGACAAGATTTACTTTCATTAAACACATGAAGCATTTTCCCCCTCGGTAAACTAAAATCAGAGCAGCGGTTGTTTGGTGTTTATTTACAACACAGGAATTCAGGCCGTAAACCCTGAGCCCAGGGGCTCAGAAAATTATGAGGGGTCTGTGTAGCTCTTTGTTTTTTATCTGAACCTCTTTCAAGCCAACTGAAATTAGTTCTGCATTGGGTAAATAGCAAATGAAGGTGACCGTTCTGGCAAAGAGTTTGTTATTTAGGAGAAAGTGAATGAAGCATTGCTGCTTTTCAACCAGAGTTAAATCTCAAATCGTAGTGCTGTTGATACTATTAGCATTTGAGCAGGCAAGTGACACAGTTGGAAACATCAGTGCATCATCAGCAAATGTGTACACGCTGCATGCTTATCTGGGCCACATAATCAGATATCAAGTATTTTTCTAACGACTTTACCACTCAAGCAACATAACACAACTTATTTTTCCATGGAGCAGGCTCTTAATGGAAAAAGAAAAGATGGAAATAAAATAACTCTTGGTATATTTGAGACAGGGCGACACAGTGGTGCAGTGGCCTCACAGCAAGAAGGTCTGTGTTTGAGTCCAGGTTTGGACAATGATTGGAAACACTGGTCTTTCCGTGTGGAGTTTGCATATTCCACCCATGTATGCATGGGTTTGCGCCTACCTTCCAAAAATATGCATGTCAGATTGATTAGCCATTATGAAATTGTCCCTAGGAATGTATGTGTGTGAATGGCTGTGTGTGTGTGGCCCAGCAATTGACTGGCGACCTGTTTGGTGTGTATCTTCTCTATCCATGAAATCAGCTGGGATAGGCTCTGGTACCCCTCACCACCCTATTAGGACTAAGCCGTTCAGAAGAAAAACAAAAACATTTGAGACATCACCAAAGATTTTATAGAATTTAAGGTTTAAATGTTGTCATAAAAAATTGATCAAGTTAAAATTAATCATGAAAATTATGAAACTGCTTTTAAAGAACAAATAATTTTACTATTAATATCCAAATTGCTGTCATATTTATACCTTCACAATTTTTGAGTGACAATTTGTCAAATGAAATAGCTTTAAAATCTTGTGACGTGGTCAACTATTGTTGGCTTGTCAAATTAAACATTTCTTGTGGTGCTCATTTGATTTCTGTTTTTGCATCTCTACTTTAGTTGAAAATGTGACTCAAATATTCAACAAGGAAATAAAACAAGAAGACCATAAAATAAAAAAGGCACCGCTGTGGTGATTTAAATGTGATTTAAACTCTCTTTCTGCTCCTTTGTCCAACAAATTCCATTACGAAAAGAGAGTATTTATTGAAACATGTAAATATTAAACTCCCTACATTTTTCACATTTTTAATTTTCCTTCATAACTAGCATCACTGTCAAAGCTTTGTGTTTGCTCAAAACACCTGAATTTTTCTCTGCTTTTTTCCAACTGCGCTACTCCATTACTCATAGATTTATGGCACTTGGATATACGGTATGTGGCTGTATTTTGCCATGAGCAGTTTTTTTTCCCAATGTTCATCACTCATTGAATTCAAAACAACCCTATAGAGTCCACAATTTTGACAGACTTGGATGGAAACTTGTTTTTTGGTTAGTCTCCATAGAATATTTCTTCTAAAATCTTGAAATAGATTCCAGGTCTTAATATATAGTTTAACAATGCAGTATTTTCTGTCTGAGAACCTTCCAGCCCTGCCAGATGCCTCATCTGTGTGAGAAGTAGTGAAGAACAAAATGCAAACCAGCTGACAAACCATCAAATGTAGCACAAGAAATTGGAAATAATGGATCTTCTGCACATTGTCACTTGCATCCAAAAACTATTATAATTTTAACTGCTGTAAAATGTTACAATCAGAATTATGACTATTTTGACACAGTATTTAAATAATAATCAGTTGAAAACTTGATCTCAATCACTTGTTCATCAACTGTCTCATTGATTCATTCTTGATGGTGTGAAGTTGTTACAGACAGTCCCATTTTCATAAGATAATTTCCCACAAACAGAATAGACATCATGATTCACTGCTATGTGGTTTAGAAATCTCAACAAATGGATCACTCAGGAGAACCTTTCCTTCATTAGATGTGTCTAAAGTTTAAAAGTGAAGGCTTGGTGTTATTACATCCTCAGCAATGAGTAAATATAGCAGATAAAGATCATTTAAAATTTGGTGGGTCATTATTTTTTAATGTGATTGTAAAAAAGTGTGCAGATTCTAAATTGGTTCAGGTTAGGTGCCAGTCGGACTGAAATGGATGCATATAAATATATCCATACATATACCTCAGGTTCCCTGCAGCTACTTCTGGGCTAGTATCATTATAAAGATAAAGACATGATAGCTGCAGACAGATTGACAGGAATTGCCGGAGGCTCAAAATTCAGCTGCTGTCCACTTTCAAGCACCCGAAGATAAGAAGCTTACCTGAAAACCAACACACACATCTATGTGACTATCTGCATATAGGACACGAATGTGTGTATTAACATGCATTAATGGACCAATAATGGATTTGTACATACGAAACATAATATTAAAGCTGCAGTTCCTCCCCCCTGCTGCCTGTTTGCTTTGTACATGCAAACATGCTGCCAGACATACACAGACACATTTACACAGTCTCAATGCACAGCAGGGGTTCTTAGAGCTGTAACATGCTCAGGGAGGGGGTTGACGTTACAGGTTAGTTCCATGGAAGCAGATTTGCTTCATAACACTAAAATGTGTATTTTCCTGGCGCGTGCTAACCTAGACAGCCAGTGATAATTGAGAACTTCAGAAGGACAGCAGGGTAGCTGTGTTATGCAATGATGTGCAGCAACACTGCGACATGCCTTTCAAAGATTAGCTTCGTCATGGATGATGTCTTTATTTTGTAAGTATTTTTTAAAAAAGGAAATATTTTATTCAAACGGTTTTGTTTAATCTATAATCTCACATATTTAGGTGGTGTGTATCAGTGTAGTGGCATCCATTTTCAAGGTTCCAGACAGAAAATCACCTACTTTGGGGACAAGGGGTGTACACTTGATGTTTTATTGGTTAAAATGTTCATTGGATTTCAGAAATATTATTTAAATTTTTTACTATAATACATTATGAAAAAATATATAGTTTTTAAAATTAAAAATGAATTTGTCCATTTGGATTTAGATTCATCAAAGAAATCATTTCATTGTCGATAATGTCCTTAGTTATTGTCCAATGTTACTAATTGTTTGAGATGTCTTAATTTTTCTGACTATGGTATGCAGAATAGCGTAATCTAGCATGACATTTGACCTGCAGTTCATCCCCACAATCACTCGACTAAGACACCAGTTGCCTGGTTTGGTTCTTGTTAATCTTCTATTTAATAAAAATGCATCATCTCAATGAGCTAAAAGCTGCTTTAGAAAAGCAGGGCATTGAATTAACTAAACTGTTGTAACAAAAAAAATAGCTGTTAATCAGGTTGATGGTTGTTTACTGTGTGGTCGTATTTCAACAATGTGCTCAGTCTTTAGTTTGTTATGAGGGTGCTGTAATAAACTGATAGGATCAGTTTTAGGTGTGAATGTGCACATGAGTGGTTATTGATCCCTCTATATGGCTCTTGGACAGACTGGTGACCTGTTCAAGTTGTTAATCTTCACCCATTAGCTGGCAGAAATTTATTCCACACTTCTGTGCACTATAAGAGACAACACAAACTTCATTTCAGTAATATTTCTTTTTTTCTGTGTTGAAAAGTTTAACTTATTTTAAAAGATTTTTTTCTCTCTTGTTTTTTACTGAAGGCATTAGTAACACGAAAAGTGTTACCGTGACAGGCATTGTACCTCGTATTCGTGAGGTATTGTGACCTGAATGGAAAAAATGAAACCCACCAAGAACACAATGAGGTCCTTTTTTTTTTTATAAAAGCAATGAATTTTATTAAGTAAAGCAGGAGAATAGAAAAGGGAAATCCAATCATCTATTTGTTGAGTCAAAGAGTACTTTGTGTTTGGCTGTAGCAGAATTCAAAGCACGCCATGGAAGCACCCGAGCTCCGGGCCAGGTAGTTATTATGGCCACAAACATACGAGTCAGCAGAACAGAACACAATAAGAGACTAGCCATCTTGGGTGGATTTCATTTCATGCTCCAAGTTGCAGAAATTCATTCATCCCAACCCCCTCCTTTGCTTTTTCATTGTCCAACCATTTTTCCTCTCAATATCATGTCTAAATATGACTGCAGGCACAAAGTGGCCATCATGCTCAGATGGATGAACTTCTAGATATGATGGTAAAATGGAAACATGAGGTTTCCCTGCAAATAAGAGTTCCGTAATCAGCCGTGTGTGCAACCATGTGCTTTCATCTGCAAAGAAAAGGCTCTTCTTTCTCAAAATTACAAATCCACATGATAACCCAAGCTCTCTTGGGATCCTGTTTGGGTGTTTAAACCTGTATTTTCCATTTTGACTGAGGGAAACAAGAAATATGGAGCTGCTCAGCAAACATGACGTGCCATGACCTGCTTTTTATACCATAATTTACAACTACAATCACATTCTAAAAGCTCCACAACAAAATGTACAAGAGCCTGGGACCACATTTATAATAATAGAAACTAACAAATGCAGATTTTGACATTTAAGAGAAATGCATTGCATGTCCTTTTGAAAATGAATATTTTAACAAATAATTTAACTCTATTGTTGACATTTGGTACTTTTTACTTATTAATTAATTAGTCCAATTTAGGTCAGAAAATGGAAATCAGAAACAGCACGGGCATCATAACCCTGCTATTTGTGGCAACAATGTCCGCAGTGGCTCCTTCACATCCAGCAGTAACATCAGCAATATAAAAACCCTGTATTTCTCTTGACAACTGCCATTTTCCACCAATAACCACATTATAACAAACTGACAGACTGAATACCCAGACAAAGACGTGGGGGAAAAGAAAATACGTCCGTGGATAAATGTGGTGGTTTATAATTTGCATACAGTCTGCCCAACACCACTTCCACCCCTGTATGAAACACTGTGCAGGTCAATGACCTACCACTCAATCACTAAACTGTGGATGAGGTAAGATGGGTAAATGAGATGAACGAGCTAAGGAGTGAATTGATGTTCAAACACTGCTAACACATTTGCAGCCTCCACCTCTTTTCTAATAGACGGCCCCACAGAAATTAATGCAAAGCACTTAAAACACACGCACACTCTGCTGCAGATGTGGGATCTGGCAACCTGAGGGGGAATAGGGTAATGACGTAAAAGCTAGAGGAGAAGAGAGCTTTTACTAATGAGCTATTGACATTCTACGATGATAACTGAGAGAAAAAGTGCTTGACTCCTGCTCTGAGAACATTAGCTGTGGACTCGCTGTAAAACAATTATGATTAGCTTTTAAACCAGTAGAGATAGCTGATTGGACATGAAAACGCAAAAGAAACTAAATGACGAACACAGCTTGGAAGTTCATTTATTTCTTTTCTATACTGCTCATCCAAGTTAGAGTCACGAGGGTGGGGCATGTTCTACCCCAGCAATTACCAGCTGAGAAGCAGGGTACACAGGTCGCCAGGATTTGGCAGCACAGACAAGCTGAGACAAATAACTACTCAATGCCAGGGAGAATTCAGAGTGACCAATTAATCGTGTATACATCTTACGTCAGAGAGCTGGTGGGAGGAAGCTAGCTAACCCAAGAGGATTCACACATGCATAGGGAGAACATGTAAAGCCCACACAGAACAGACACTATTTTAGAAGGAAACTTTCACAATGATGATCTTTAGATTCCTAAATAAAGAAAAAAAATGTTACCCGTGAGGTCAGACTTTACTAAAAACGATTCCATGAAACAATCTCACAGCTGATCTGAACAGATATGTTTAATCTTCCATTATAAAAAGTAATTTAGTGTAACTGATTTCTAAAATCTCCACTGTGAAGGTCGTGAGTGTGAGATGCTGATTATCCAGCTACATTTGCTCCAAGGAATGACTATGGGCCAAGCGGAACGCAGGAATCCTGTCAGTAGAATTGGAAAATATGAGGGTTTCAAAAGCATCAATGTGCGTGTGCGTGTGTGCATGTGTGTGTCATAGTTCCCTCGCCCACCACCTGAGGGGCCTTCCCTCATTTGCCTGATTTTAGACACTTGAAGACCTTTATGCAGCTGCCTTTAAATAGGCAGCCTGTCTTCCCTTCAGGTGTCGGGTCATACCTTCTATCCCAGTCAGGTCTTCCAGGCTGCCTGACCATGAAATACATTTTGAACAATAACTTCATGACATTTCCACTGATCCATGTGTTTTTCTTTACAGTGTTTTTCTTTATTCAATAAATCATGTTTCTTGTCTGCAATTGGGTCCTCCTCCTTCCACCTGCATCCACTTCGTGTGTGTGTGCGCGTGCATGCGAGTGTGCGTTTAAACTTGGCTTTAAGTGTAGCATTTGAGTGATCAGCAAAATCCAAGAAGCACAATGCAGTTAATTATTTATAGAATAGTAATTCATCCAATCTTCACCTGGAGTTTATTGTGGTTGCATAGCTCCCATAGTGAAGTTATGGCCTCAATCTATTTCCCTAATAGTTTTTGGATAGTTTTCAATAAAATTCTCTGAACAAATACTTTGACCAAATGAATTAACCACCTCTTGAAAGTGATTCGATGCATGGGGTTTACATTCTGTCCATCTGAGATTTTCATCCATCAGCTCAACTTCCGGTCAGACACAGAGTTGCTGATCTCAAAGAGTTATTGACTGGAACTTGAGCCAGCAGACAGTTGGGAGGTCCCTAAAGATTTGCTGCTTCTCTGTTCCTTAAACACATTACCATTGATTTTTCTATGCTTGTGTCATCACAGGCTGGACAGACCATGAATCAGGGACTATGCTGAATGAACTCTGTTAGACCAGACAAAAATTTAAGTGTTTCACAGTCATGGGAAGTAGAAAATTAGTTCTTTGTTCAGCTCCTGGAGCACATTATCACTTAGTGAAAAACAGTAACATACAAATGTAACTATGAGGGGACATGAATACAGCACAACCAGTTTGTCTAAAGCATTAAAAAGACAGAAAAACCTTTTGTTTTCTAGGATAAAGAAAGCTAAAGAGATGTTTTACATTAGACAATAAACACACAGATGGTTTTTTAGCTGCTGGCAAGCCATTGTCTCAGTCCTGGATATGTTTCTAGGCTGAATGGTTTACCACCAAACTCACTGACCTCTCTCTCATTTATCCCCACGCAGCACATTGGCTCTGTTGAACATAAATATTTCCAGACATCTTCTTAGAATAAATTGGGAAAGTTATTTAGGAAAAAAATCCCAGCAATAAAATGTATCTGAATGCAAATAATTTAACAGTTGCAAATAAGCATAAAATATAGCACGTGTAGATAAAAAACAAGCCAAATAAAAACCTTGTGAAGGGTTTCTCATCTTAGCAATCAATTTCTAGACAAACAAGAATTTAATGCATCTTTTCTAAAGTAGTTCCTTTTTTTATTATGCAATAAAAAGTAGTGTGTATTTTTAATAACTGCAGATTTACAATAAATAATAGAAACAACCTTTATAAATAGCTTTAAACCACAAATATCAAACACCGATAAATCATTTATAACGGTTGATCAGTCATTCCTTGGCTGATATTTAGAACAACCTTAGAAATGCCAGGTTGTGATTAAAGTCAGCGCCATGGGATACTTGGTGTTCTGGTCACATACCTTAGGGAGATGAAGCTGAACAAAGTGGATCGATGAGAGTAGCAAGAAGCAAAAACTTGCACAATTTTTTGGCAGATTCAGTCAAAGCTGCTTTCATAAGATGTGCATTGACATTTTAAAAGCTGCAAACATAAAGATCAATGGCAATTAATACAACACAGGAAGTTGAGATGTAGAAATGATATGCAGGATATTTGCATGTGTACAGAATATTTATTTATACATACACACAATTTTTATCCAAAAACAATCTTTTTAGTTTAATTAGAAAAAGTTTATATCTGAAAATATGGATGAACAAGAAAAGGGTGAAAATTAGTTTGAAATAAATGTTTATAAAGTTAGTGAGGTAATTTCACAAAATTTTCAAGCAAAATTAGCTAATTTTAGATTAAAAGTAGAAGAAGGATAATACAGCAATGATGTACTAGAATTGAAAGAATTACAGCCTCTATTAAGTGTTTACCCTGCTTTTCACAGGTAACCAGCCAGGATATGGTCCAGCACTCCTTCAAGTAGTACAGAAGATGATTAAATCTTCTTCTACTTTTGGCATTTCCCTTCAGGGGTCGCCACAGCAAGTTAGTTTCTTCCATCTAATCCCGTCTCCCACATCCTCTTCGGTCACACCAACCACTATCTTCATGTTCTCCTTCACTGCACCCATAAACCTCCTCTTTGGTCTTTCTCCAGACCTCTTTCTAGACCTCTAGACCTCTTTCCTGGCGTACTCTCTCTCTATTTCTGCACATGTCCAAACCATCTCAGTCTGGCCTCTCTGACTTTATCTCCAAAATCTCTAACATGTGCTGGTAATAATAATAATAATAATAATGCATTGAACTTATATAGCGCTTTTCTAGACACTCAAAGACACTTTACATTTATATAGATATGCATTATTCATTCACTCCATACAATCATTCACACACACAACATTCACTCCTTTGGGTTATGTAGCCTTAAACATGAAAAAAAAAACATCTATATCACATATGGTAGCTAATTTTCTATTTATATAAAAGATTTGGGCTTTTACCATAATTAAAATCTGACTTCCAATGTCACCTTGGCGTGCAATTCATTAGGCATCATTGTTATGTTGATCTTTGTCCTCCACCATTCACTCAATTAGATGATGCAACTTACATATACAAACTGTTTCTTCACACAAAGGGGTCAAAATGCCAGAAATAAGACTACCAGAAAATTTCTGTGGAACTTAATTAACTAGAACTAGACTAGTTGTTGGAACTTAAGTGACACACTTCTGACAAAACAGCCAAGGCACTTGTGTGTCCATGTGCTGGATGCCTGTCTTTGTAAACACAGGTGAAATAACAGTGAACAAATCGCCTCTCCTGACTTGCAATCCCAAATTTGTATATTTGCAAGGGGCATAATCCATTTTCAGTTAGAATTTACTGGTAAAAATAAGCAAAATTTGTTCATGAATGATAACACTTCATGAGCATGTACATCATGCCATGACAAAAAAAAATGATGGTAAAGAGAGTGTGAAGTGTTTTAAAAGTTTATAAAATGAACTGAATTCTGAAAATAAAGAAACACCAAACCACATTTTTACTGTTTCAGCTTTCCAATATTATCATCCCACCATACACCGGACAAAAGAATACATGCATTAGAAAATAAATGAATTTGAGGATTAGTAAAAGTAAACCTGATTTCAGACAGGAAATGGCTCAGGAAAAAAAAAAGTCTCAGAGAGTCAATCTAACCTTGCACTCCAAATTGTCAATATTCCCTAGACAGCAGAGATCATGTTCACCCTCTCTCCAGAAAATACATTAGACACAGATGACATCTTGAATCCTTCAATCTATTCCACAGAATCACTAATCTGTTAATTGATCCATCAGCACAAAGGCAAAGCAAGTGTGTTTACATTGAGAAATTTTGAGGATAACATTGCACACAATCTGTGGCTCAATTAAATCTAAAATGTTATTGAGGGACTTGGTGCATTTGTTTTTCTAAGTCAATGTGCAGCAAAAATGTCAGAAGGAAGTCAAATGAACTTTTTTCTTGGAAAAGACACAATAAAAAAGTATGAAAACATAAACTACATCATCTGAAAAAAAGAACAATTTTAGCTACTAATGCCCTTTAACCAATAAGATCTTCTGAAAGGCCATCTGTGAAGGTTTGTGAGGTCTGGTCAATGCCATAATGAAATATATAATGTGTTCTGTACCAATTCTCAAAATGATACAGTGATGATGACATTTAAAAGGAATCATGAACAAAGTCTTTGATTCAAAGCTGTGTAGTACAACAGGCCTTCCCACTTCTCCAGGGAGAAGGAATGAAGCAGTAGAAATCTCAAGAGCAGAAAGGAGGATGCCAGCAGGTGTTATTTCATCAAGAGCGTAATAAAAGTAAACGTTCTTCGCTCCTCAACCGCTAAAAGGATTAAAGCCCTGATCAAGGCTGCTGTGTAACCGATAAGAGTCAAAAACAAGAAGAGAAGTGAGTCACTCTCTGTAATCCCCTTTCTACTGTGGGCTTTCAGGCCTGTTTGGTGGATACATCCCCTTCAGGGACATAAAGAGCTTACATGATGCGGCATAAAGGTTTTTTTTTCTCTGAAACACCAAAAGAAAGCACAGTCTGATTTTATTAGGTTATAATTATCATAAGATTTTCCCATTTTATAGATTTTAAATGGGTCAGGGTGTTTATTTCTAACAATATCCTCCCTTTTAACACCACCACCATCAAATAGATGGTATTTATACTCAGATATAATCAATGCTTCTAAACCATGGTGTAGAGGAGCTTCATTAGTGTGTATGTCATGTGAAAGTATTTTGATCACGTCTAAAAGGGTAGTGTCAAGAAAAATTACAATTTAAAAAAATGTATACATTCAGATTTTATTCAGCTACAAAAAGCCAAGAACTTGATGGAAACTATATTTCCAACAAGTTTGGAAGTAGAGCTGATTTATTAAATCTTAATGAATAAAAAAAAAGTATGGTTGTGGGTAGAAAATGTAGGTTTTTTTCTAAGAAACGTTAACAAGCATTATTTACTGTTAACTGCAGACACATTCAGTGAAATTATTTTGTCCCTTAACTGTTCAGTGTGCTTCAGGTTCAACTCATATGGAATCAACACTTATTTGTACTTGAAGAACTGAAAAATTTATCAAATCTGAGGATTCACACCTATTCAGAATGTATTTTCCACTAAGGAAACATGTTTCATAAAATCTGCTATGACTGCTTTATGATAAAATCAATTAACATATCCTAAGACTTTTGAATGAATGTGGGATCATGTCTATCTGCGTTTATCTTCAGGAACCAAATTTTTACATTGATAGGGCTGAGACTAACAATATTGTATTAATTTATCCTCAAATATTCCTGAGTTGCTTTTTCAGAATTTATTTGGAACTTATTTGCGTCAAACTACCTGAACTTAAATTATATGCATAACATTAATCTAATTTTTCCTTTAGGTTTTTGTTTTGTGAGGTTGCAAAACGTGAGTTATGTGCATAAGGTGCAAAAAATATCTTTCTGCACTGTAGAAGCTGCACTCATTGACTGAAGAAATGAGATTATAAATCCCATTTGTCTTGGTTTCTATACATGATACAAACTGTTCATGTACTGACATCTACTGGTCACACAGAGTATCAGATTAAAAAAATAAATACAGCAAAAACTTCACAATTATTGTTGAATAAGATAAAAAATTTAACATCTTTTGGTACATTTTTGATTAATAAACCTAAATAAAATATTTTTTTGCAAATAAGTCAAATACACTTTGAATAAAAGTTTAATTCACAAAAATACATTGACCAATATAATGAAAAAAATGTACTAAAATGTACTTTAATAATCCATAAAAGCTGGGACATCATTGACAGAAGAAACACAAGAAGCATTAATAGAGTTGGTTTAGTATAATATATTTCAGCTTCAAGAGACATAGAAATCAATCCTTATTTTTCCCCATATTTCTTCTATAAAAGACCCATTTTTTCTGAAGCATTAATATGCAAAAAAATGGCATTAGAATATATTATGGGAGCTATGAAATCCCAGTGACAGAGTATAAAATTAAGTCACATCAGAGAGAGAGATTTGCAGAAGAGTCCATGAACAACAGGGCAAACAAAGAAAAAAAATATAATAAAAATAATACATATTATAGACCTTGATCTATCATCACTGACATGACAGGCATGGAGAGTAGGTGTATGGCTATAAAAAATTCTCACTTTTCCACTTGATTTTACTTGAAAACATCTACACGCAATAACTGATGCAATTTTTTTCATGCTTGGTTTTGAAGAATATTTATAATCATACAACTAAAGGAGGTCAACTTTCATGTCTTCCAAATACGATATTGAAAAAGATGAAAAATACTGAATCCATGTTCTAACTTTTTTCCATCTTATATGCTGTTTTTTTTTCCATCTGTCGATCAGGAAAGAAAAGAAAATAATAAAAAAATACATTAACAAAAAAGAGGAAAATATGGGGATGCTCTCTGACCATGTAGGTGACTCACGGACTTTGTTTTTTTCAGTTTGTGGCGATGTTTTTTTTTTGTTGGTGCAGGAGTGGAGACTGTCCGTTCAGGATTCGCACTGATACCGACACACACAGGAAGGTCTTGGAAGGAGAGAAACGAGAGTATTCCCTCTCTCTCTTACTGTCTTTCTTTAGTCTCTCCTGCAGGTCGTCTTCGGCTTGAATTTGAGCAGTTCAGTCAGCTGATTCACCGTATATGGCTGATGGAGGAAGGGAGCGGGGTCATTGGAATGCTGGCACGTTCCAATCAGGGCAACAGTTCTTCATTACAGCATTTCTATAAAAAAAAATAAAAAAAAACCACTATGTATAATTGTTTATAATTTTCATCTACATCACTTTAACAAATTTATCATACAAATGAAAAAACAACACCCTATGTATTTTGAGGAATAGATTAAAAATAGACATTGTTTTTTTTTCTCTGTATTTATTTCCATAATTCCCCACTTTATTAGTGAGTAGTGGGGCTGAGAGGGTGTTAAAAAAGTGAAAGACCACTTACAGTTGCTGCCAATTACTTGCCAAAATTTGTCTTTATTCACATAAATAATTCTCAACATGCAATTAAAACTGTTGTGTGTTTCACCAATGGCTGTACTAGCTATATTCATCAAGCAGCCTTTCCACCAAGCGGCTGTTCCAGCTCCACCCCACCCAAATCGGCACCACCGAGCAACTGTTCGGAAGCCGTTTTGGAGCTCTCAAACTGCTTGGAGCAACCTGACAGAAGAATTTTTCCAGTAGGAGATTAATAAAAGTTTTCTCAATCTCAAGATGGGGCGCAGGGGGCGCCAGAGTCTGTCTCAGCTAATGTGAGGCGATGGGCAGAACGCACTGTGAACATGTCTCACTTTTTGGGACATTTTAAGCTGACTGATCACAAAAATGTATATGGTTTTGATAGGTTGAGGAAACTGGACAACACAGAGAAAAGACAAACATATTTAAACAAAAATATAAAGACCAATAACCCAAGCATGGTTTAAACCAGTAACCCTTAATACCTCTCACGAGGGGGGGGGGTCATATCTGAGAATTAATTTACAGCTCTTTTCATTCAGGTTGAGAAGCTTTTTAACCTGTAATTACACATTTGTGCATAATGACACCCAATTGTCATCAGGCAGCTGGAAGTGCTTTTGATTTTAACCAATAATTAAATCAGAGTAAAGAGAAAAAAATGAAATAGAACCAGTAAAGTGAGTGTGAAGCTCAAATTCAGTCCTGCCCTTTCAACAGACTTCTTTCCAGGTTAAAACTTGTTTAAAAGCCAATACAGTAGTGTAACTACCTTCTAAACTGTGAAACTTAAAAACAAACAGAATTTTAATGAGCTTCTAAACCAGCTCATAACAATTCTAAAATTGAATATATTTGATAAAAAGTGTTTCAAATGTTCTATTTTGTAAGAAGATATTATTCTCAGTACCATGCTGTTATCCACGAATGATCAAAGAAAAAATTCATTTTATTTTTTTTATAGTGTGTGAGACTCTGGGTTTTAGGAGAATAAACCATAAAACCCACAACAAACAAGCAAGAGCTACACCAACAACAAAACACAAAAGTTAAAAACTAACAAAAAGCAGACCCTTGTGCTAAAAACTAAATCCCACTGGTGAAACAATTAAAAAGCTTCTTCAGATCTTTTCTAACCACAGAAGTTATGAGCAACTATTTCTTCACACAAAGATAGTTGCATTAAATGAATTTCATTTGCTAGGCTAAGCCAATTAGGAAGATGAAACAATAAAAACAAAGCATAGTTGTTAATGCAAAATGTATTTCCATTTTAAAACAATACTGGTAGTTTTTGTTTGTTCAAGAGAACAAAAACGCTTCTGAACATTAACCCTTGCTTTGTGCACAAGAATTAAAATGCAGTAGTCTCCAGATCTCGTGGGACAGTGACAATACATAGTGTCAAATATATAATAATAATAATATAAAGTAGGAAATTCCCCATCCGGGAGCAAATTGTCTGCTGTCACCCAAACATTTATATCGTAGTCAATGAAATGAATCTTAAAACTGGGCCCGTGCTTTCTGTTGTATATACCATCAGTTTGCTTTCTTTGTGTCTGATAGGTGCTATAAAGCTCCATTTCTTGCAGTCTGACTGGGTTTGCTGTGAGCAGTGGGACTGTGGAATAAAAATCCTGTTAGTGCCGGTCCACTGGGCCAGGATTCGGCCAGGGTGCAGACATTGCCCCCAGGCATGCTGACACACAGCCCATTTTAACACACTCTGGACCTCTAACTCACCAGCACAGATGGATTGTTTGGAGGTTTTTGCTACACTGACAAAAAATCTTTGCTTTGCCGCACTTTTATAATTCAAAACAACAAATAGTTCATGCAAATTTATAATCACATAAAACTGCTGCGACTTAATAAAGCAAGTCAGCAGTGTCTAAAATAGTGTAGAAAATGAGATATTTAGTTATTTTTGCATCATGGTTATTGAGTTTTGCCCTGTATAAACTACATTCTGACATGCAAACATAGAATGCATAGTGTCTAACTTAAATTAATTTGATATTCTCTCCCAGTCTATAAAACTTAAGAAGAAGTAAGTTGGTGAAATCTAAAATTCTGCCTTTAAAGTCTGCAAACACTACTGTCTAACCAGTCCTCTCCATGTGGGAGTGATACATGCCAGATCTCAAGTAGATTTACTCTACTGATTAAACCTGAAGTCAAATGGAGGGAAATTTTCCATGTTGTAAAGGAAAGATTTGTCACTTTAAAGATGGAAATCTGTTTCAGTAGCTTTAAAAAACTCCCTATTTTTAGGGGTTGTTGGGAGTTGGAATGTCAAGCAATTTTATATTAAACCTTTATGTCCCCTTTAAAAGTTAAAATTGATGACTCCTTTGTTCTCTAAAACATTTTTGAATAATAAACACTGTATAATAAATAACAGGCAATATTAAGTCATTTTTGCAGAAGCAAGATGTTGCTTTGGTAAGTTTTTAGTTCCAGACTTCCTCATATTTCCTCCCATTTCCCACCACACTGGTGAAATAAAAAAAAAAACATTCTCTGAATAATGTTCTTTAAAAAAAAAAAAGAAAAACTATTTTTGATGTTTTGATAAAATTGTGTGATTTCCTCAAACAGAACCAACCATCTTTTATAAATTGCTGAGCAGCTAAAATAAAGCTAAAAATAAATGTCTGGGATGATTAACTTCAAATTATTGCTGAAAAAAGTTGCAGAGGGCAGTATTTAAAAAAAATAAATAAAATGTGAAAACATTAGCATCTCAAAAAAGAAAAAAAAGAATATCTACCACAGAACCTGCAACTTTTTTCAGATAAAACTTCACATATCTGCTGGCAAAGCTTTTTAATTGATCACAACAGACTTAATAAACCTCATTATTTCTGTCTTGAGTTGTATTTCTGCACATTATTTTTTTTTTACTTAGTCTTTTTTTGTACATTAGTTTATTACTTATATTCTTTTTTGCACATTAGTTTGTTGTTACCTTTATTTTTTTTATTTATTTTCACCTTTATTTACCCGTAGAGGGAAACCTTTCTATCTATTTAGGTTTTTCAAACATGTTGCACAAACCAATTTGACCAAGCTGTCATGAAGAAAAGACAAACCGACAAATGAATAATTACAATTACTATGGGTACAAACGCAGGACCGAAAGATCAAAGCTATTACATAAAATTTATTGGCCTGACAATTTGTCTTTGAATCGTGACCTTATTATTATGCGAGCAGCGTGGGTGTTAATGAGTAATACTCTTTAAATTACGGTTGCACTCACCTGGCTCAGAGCTGCTGCAGGGGCTGGAGGTGAGGAGGGGTCTTTAGAGCAGGACACAGTTGGATTTCTTTTTTGCCTTCTTCTTTTCCACTGGTGTTTTCCTATTTATCTGTCTGACCAGGTCGTAGAAGATCTAACGGGGGCAAAAACAAAACAACACTTTAAACAAACCAAGGCTTTAGTTACAGGAAGTTAAATGAAGCCTCTTCACTAAAAGGATTTGCAGTAAAAGGATTGACCTCACACTTTTGTTGACTATAGTAGTCTTTCCAATGTCAGATTATTTACCAATTATTTCAAACAGTATATAGATTTTCAGCCTTTCAGTTGACCCACTGAAAAACATTAATACAGTAGTTGACATCACAGTTCTTTGTGTGTTTACTCACATCAAGGACGTTGATCTTTGACTTAGCAGAGGACTCTAAAAAGGCACAGTTGTTCCACTGTCTGGCCAAATTTTGGCCCTGCTCTTTCCCCACCACACGCTCATCTTCCAAGTCACACTTGTTCCCTACCAAGATCATTGGCACCTGAGAAAGAGAGAAAAGAAAAGTCTATGAAGTTTACCTTATTATTCCCAATAGAATAACACTTTCTAATGGAAGCACACCTGTTTTCTCCTGAAACTTGAAAACAGCAAAGCTTAGTCCAACAAAAACAAGTCTTCCATATGCTACTTTCGCTCAAGTCTGAAATGTCCTTGTCCTTTTAAATAGCGCTACAGTGCATGTGCAGCTTGTGCAGGTACTGGTACCGTACTGAGCCAAATATTTTTTGCCCTGCAGATTTTTTTTTGCAAATAGCCTATTTATAGGCACACACCCCATCAGTGTAGCCGCACATGTGCGAGCATCAGGAATAATATGGCACATCTAAATATTTCTTGAATAATTGTCATGTTTTATTTTTTCTTGAGTAAAAAAGTTCTGTTTTTCTTTGGAAGTGTTTTGATCTGGTGTCTCCATTGAGTCTTCCAGTGTGTCTGAACCCTGCAGAATAGGGGGCCAGACCTGGTCCGATGAAGGGTCTGGAAGGACACAGTTCTGAGGAAATCAGAATGTTTCACTGGAACAAGAAACATGTTTTAGCTTTGTACTGTGGACACCAGCGACCCTGTGTCTAAAGTTTTAGGTACTTCAAATCCAATGCACTAGTAAGGCAGTATTTTTTTTTTTAATGATTAGCATTAAATTTGTGTGATTTACATTACTCATTGTGAAAAAACAGTAATGTACCCTGAAAAAAAAAAATCTATAATTAAAGCGATGACTATAATTGATATTAATAGCAGTTTTTTTATCTCATTTGTTAATGATGGAGGGCTGAGACAACAGATGTGTCACTCAGTGAACATTCATAGGATGGAAACCATGTGTGGACTTTGCAGCTAATGACCAACGCACACACTCCCATAATAAACCTAATTTACAGCCATCATAACAATGTCATGTTGTAATCTTGACAGCCGCGAAAGAAACTTCCAACTACTTTCTGTAAGACAACAGCAGCTTCTTTAAATGACTCTGCTTGGATCCTTACAAATGACAATATAGTTCTTTCATTCTAAATCATAAACCAGAAGACATTTTAAGTTAAACCACAATGACTATCAAAAATAGTTTCCACTAAACAAACAAATATTTTTTAATTATCCTTCCAAGTTCCTGCAAAGGAGCTGTATTGAGTCCATCTTCAAAGATAAATAACACAACGTTTCATGCGAATGAACCTTATAAAGCTTAAAATGAGGGGGGGAAAATACATTTAAAAAGCCAAATTTGAAGTAGAAATACTGAAGCATCAGTGTTTGGGAGAAGGCGATAGCTCAGTGGTAAGAGTAACTGCCCCTCAACCAGAAGAGACCGGTTCAAATCTCATCATAATCATAGTTTAGCCATGGTATTCATAATCAAACTGTGGTTGTACAATCATTTGCAAAAACTACTGTATAACATTTTTGTGAGGGTAGCTGAGTGTTTTTCAACCTTTTTCATGCCAAGGTACATTTTTCCATTAAAAAAAATCTTGAGGCACACCAACTACCAAAAATGTTAACAATTCCCTAAAGCTGCGTTAATTAACAATATAGAAGAAAAATTCTTTTATTAGTCCCACAATGGAGAAATTACTTTGCCGCATTGCACTGCAGCAGGCAGCCATGACAGTGACAATGGTGGGAGCAACCAGAGGGTTAGATATCTGCTCCAGGGACACCTCGGCGGCTCAGTCGAATTCGAACCGGCTTGTTCCAGTCTAAGGACTAACATTCTACAACTGAGCCAGTGACTCCCCAAGTGATTGTCATCAACGTATCCTAAATAGATATAAAATCAACGCATCAAAATTTATTTTGTTATCTTTTATGAACCTTTTTTGAAACAGCACTTTTGAAAGTTTAGCACCCTATTTTCCGTATTAACATGTTTTAGGTCCAGAAAATGAGCCTTTCAGAGGATTTGCCCAGAATGCAAAAAAAACCTTTTTCCTCTTTAATATCTAGCAGAAAATGTGATGATGATTTTCAACTGTTGTGAATTTATAATCTGTTGTATGATTGATTGTTTTACAGAGGAAAGGAAAATTCTTCTACTTGTAAGTAGTCCATGTCTTATAATAATATATCTTATTTAATAAAAAAAGAAAAACATTCTGAGGGAAATTGAAAGCGCATCGAGTTGCAAAATTTCCCGACACTTCCTGTTTTGTGCGTTAAAAATTGTTTCAGCAGATCATCAAAATAAACGACTGGAGGAAGAATGAATATTTTTGAATTTCTGGCTGTGCTGTCAAAGTCAGCAAAGAATGAGCAGTGAGGGTGTCGGGATGCGTCTCATCCTGCCTGCTGTTTCCTGACCAGCTATCAAGGGAGATTGCTGGCCCGGAGGAAGCCATGGTGGCCCCGCCCAGCCAGGATAACATCGCCTTCCTTCCTGAGTGTTTTCCAAAGTTTCAGCTGGAATCCGGCTGGTCCCTGGAATTATGATAGTGTAAAACTCTATGTGCGTTTTCTGGTATGTGGTGTATTTTTACAGTTTAACTCGGCTTCTTAAAACACTCGGTAAAGAATGGTCGTGATCATGAAGGGCTCAAGAGTTATGTTTACAGAGGACTAGCCCACAGTCCATATCCTAACTCTGTTTGTGTGTAACACTTTGGGAACAAGCAGGTGATGGAAAATTTCACATTCAGCACAAAAAGTACATGTAATACATCAGAACAGACATGAAAGGCCATTTAATCTTGGTGTGTTTAAACCTGCAAATGTGATCAGACTTTTTCTTATGAGTCCTTATTTGTTATTTTGCTCATGGTTACACTTTCTGTGAATTTTTTTTCCAGAAGTCATTTTTCCCTTCATTCTAAAGCAGATTTCAGGAAAATGAGATGTTTAGATGAACCATATAGAGACTGCTACTTGATGTTTGATATCCAAACAAGCTTACACTGACTGCACTCGAGGGTGATGACATTTGCTCATGGGTCCTATGAGAACCAATGGTATACCCTGCTTATCCAAGAAAGAGGATTTTACATACGGTAAAATGGCAGGATGCACAAAAGAGAGAAAAAAAAAAAAAGCAAACAAGGCAGAATTTGCCTACTTGAAGAATCCACACAACCCACAAGCAATCTGTTCAGACACTGCTAACATGGTACAGACAGGTCCTATCCCGCCCACAATGGCATGCAAACTGGATTCCAGCAAATACACAAGTATATGGAGCAGATAAACGAATGCAGCGAGTCAACCCAAATGGAGCAATGAGTCACAAGCCTTGAGTTAGTTCTGTGTAAGTCACACAAACAGCCGAGAAAAGTCATGAGACTTCCCTTACATAAGAACCATAGAAGGAAGTAATAGACACAGGGTTTTAATATTCTGACAACGGCTTAATTTATTTTTTGTTTCTTACTACATGCTATAAAAGAGTTGGATTTAGACTGTATCGAGTTCACTAAACAGTTCTTTACAAGTGTTTTTGTTTAATTAAAGTTGGCAATAAATAAATCTGCACACTTTGCTAGCTATGCAATAAATGTTGCGTGAAAGAGCCGAGACGTGAGCAACCTGGTGGAAAAGCTGTTTTCTGCTTTGGCTTGAAATTTTTCTCCAAACTGGATAAACCTGTCATGTTTTGGATTATTAAAATAAAGTTTTCATAACATTGCCTTGTTGCATACAGTTTTGCCAGTAGAAAGTTAAACAGATGTTGCAGCTGTTGAGGTAAGAGTTTTGATCACCTGAGTTGATCATTGACAGAGTGGCCTAAAAGCAAGGTCAACAAAAATGTTGGAAGTGTAATGCATTATAAACACTCCTTTCCAGTTTAAAAAAAAAAACAACAAACACACAGACTTCTTGCTTGCATGTGGAGGAGTCACATATCTGCAAATCCAGCTGTTTGCCTAGGGCTAACTTCAGATCCTAAACCACCAAGGCTCTAATGAAGCTCTGTAGACCAAGGGTGATGTGTGCTTTATGAGCTGAATGAAGCTTTCCCTGTACATTACCACTGACGGTTCAGTCAGCCAAACAACACTGCAGTCTAGGGTTAGACTACAGCAACAGCCTGAGAAAAGAGAAATCGGTGTACACAAAAGATTTGGTTGGCCAGTCAAAAAGAAAAAAGGAGGGCAATAAACATCAAGGAAGAAATGATGGAAAATATGGGATATGGGTAACAGAGGGGTAATGCAGATGACTGCGGATGGAGAGAAGAGAGGAGAGAGCAAGAGAGGGTTATGGTAACATTCACTCCCCTCTGAGATCACCAAAAAAGGGCATCTTAGATCCTGCTGACACACTATCTGCTCCACCAGAGAGAAGATGAAGAGATTATTTACTCCAACTGCTTCACAATTTCTCAGAAATACAGAGATAAAAATGTGCTGCTAACAAAAAGATATTTTTTTTCTTTTTCTCAGTGCTGCCGATTCATCCAAGAAGATGTAATAAGAATTGAAAAATAGCACATCTATTAATTAAAGAGGGTCCTGTATGCAAAAGTAAAACTTTTTGGAAGTTTCTACCACATTTGAAAATTATTCCCAAATCCAAAACATAATAAATAAGTTTTTTAATTAATTCATGCATGTTTAAGCATATTGCGAGTTCTCCCACCTAGTATCCGGATAGCATTTAAATCACAGAGAGTTCTTGGTCATGGGTTTTGTTCTCTGCCACGCCCATGTCCTAACCTAAGAGGAAAGTGTTTTGCTGCCACACACTGTCACAGTGCATGTGTTCTGCTAACGTTTGCATGTACCACCTCAAACATGATTTAAGCTGTTGTGCACAGGCTCTGGGGGCGGGAAAAGGTGGGGAGCTGGAGTAAAGGGAATTCCGTGTCAATAACAAAGTGAAACTGAATAAACGTGTACATAAGCATTTTGGGGTTTTTTTGCCTGGCAAATATTGCATTTCTTAGCTAGCAAAAAGTACCATGTGTATCTATCAATGCAATGAGATAAGAAAATTTCCCTACAAAAGCACTACATCCACTCACTAAAAAGAAAAAAAAAAAAAATCAGACAATCCTATTAAACTGGTGAAAAAATAAAAATATTAAGTTGATCTCAGAAGCTTGGTTACACACAATGTACTCACATCCTCTGTGTCCTTTACTCGTAGAATCTGTTCCCTCAGATCTTGGAGATCATTGAAGGTGGACTGTGCTGTGATGGAGTATACCAAAGCGAAACCTTGACCATTCTTCATGTACAAGTCCCTCATTGCTGTAAATTGTTCCTAAAGAGCATGAAAAGAAATAAAAACTGATACATTTTGTGATTTTCTTTTTTTCTCTAATGTGGATATCACTTCTTAATTTCATGACACTAAACCAAAAAAAAAGTTGTGGAGACAAAGTAGAATATTCAGCAACTTTATGCTCTGTAAATAAATATTTCTGTATTTTGGCTCTTTTTGTTCCACTTATTTTTTTAACACGAAAATCTGACCACAGAGAAGTGTTGTGGTTAAAACTGCAGCCTCACAGCAAAAAGGCTGCGAGATTGGAGACAGACACGAGCACCAATCGGACAACTTTGTCTAGTCTTAAAAAAGTTGTTTTTTAAATAAAAGGAGCAAAATGAGTGCTTGTATTAAAAAAAAAAAAAAAAAAGGAAAAAAAGAAATACATTCTTTAAAAATTTAAGACACAATGTTCTAACATTATGAAGAGTTTTTGCATATGAAGCAAGTCTGACAAAAGTTCTCTATAAATTGTTCGGGTTCTATCGAGTTTGGGTTTTTTTGGTGGGGTTTTTTTCCCATCTAGAAACTGCACAAAGATGTTGGTGTATTTTTAGTGTGCCGTTATAAACAAAAACCCTTTGTTGCTTCTCCAAATTTAAACATATTAAAATGATACTGTGGACATAAGAAATACATTTGTTACAACATGAAGCCATTTCCCAAAGTTCTTTCTTTTTTCCTACATTTGTTGCATTAATAATAAATTACAACTCTGGAATAGACATTTTCTAAATCACTTTCAATGCAACCAGAGTTTTTTAATCATCATTTAAAGAGTATTTCAACAAAATGAGATTCACTTACTGTGCCGGCTGTGTCAAGAATTTCAAGCATACATTGCTGCCCATCTACCTCCACTTGCTGTAAGAGGAAACAAAAATGGCAGTCATGAAAAAAAAAGCTTCATTTCAGGTCACTGAGCCAACTGATTGTTTATACAAGCAAGTGCTTCATCCATCCCTAATAGGCTAAAATAGTGGGCCTGAAAAAGGATAATGCAGAGAGAGAGCTAAGTAGGGTTAAACCAATGCGTTCACAAGCACATTAACCTGATGTGAATCTGCAGCTGCAAACAATCATTGTGTTTCAGATTTAACAATAAGCCTCTTCCCGTCCTCACACACTCACCTTTCTGTACGAGTCTTCTATTGTAGGGTCATACTTTTCCACAAAGATTCCTTGTACAAACTGAACTGTCTGCAAGAGAAGTTACAGAGAAAGCAAATGTCATACCCGTGTTCCGGTTGTTTTGTTTCCAGGGAGACAATCCATCTACAACAGCTCCGACTAGATGGGACATGTGGAACGAGCCGTGTATGAAGTGATGGGTACTACAGTCGAGGAGGTGACAGACTACTAAAGCCCTGTGTTTACATTAGACAGGTGCGTGACTGGATGTAAATCTAATGACTGAGTGTGAACTCTGCTATATAAAGCTTCAGGCTAAGTGGCAGGTTTGCATCAAAGGGTGTTGACCAGGTTAACCTGAGAACAACCTAATCCTGCCAGTTCAAGGGATTAGAGTGACTCCAAAACATCTAGTACAAGTTAGCTGTAGGAAGGGGGATACTACATTTCACACAAATGGTTGTTTCCTGGGGAATTCTGAAATGATCTAACCAGCACATGATTCAAGGAAAGCAGATGGTTTGTGTACAGGCATAAAACCATTAATCACTTTACAGGGAAGTACAAAAAAATGATGCAGTTGTCCAAAATTGAATTTGCTGTTACAAACCCAACGATAAAGGGAGTAAAAAGTCAAACATAAATACAAATGAGTTTAGTCTAATTTGTGGTTTGATTTCTGTAGTTTGTTACCATCAACATTCATATAGATTTTTCTGCCTTTTTTATTATCTACCTAATTGGTTTGCTTCAAATGTTTGTCCAATGTCTTGCTGTTTCACTGGCAATTATCAACAAAGTCTTCTGGAAACTCTCCACAGGGGTACTGAGAGGCAGGACAGACAGGAAGGAGATGAGGAGGTTGTACTCACCAGAGCAGACTTGCCCACACCTCCAGAGCCTAACACCACTAGCTTGTATTCACGCATGGCGGGATTGCTTCTCTAGACAGCCCAACAGTCTACACTGAACAGGAAGAAGAAAACAAGAAAAAGACAATAATGGTGAAATACAAAGACAAAAAAAAAAAAAAACAAAGATTAAAACAAAGTTTTAAGAAAAATCTGAAATCTCAATTTTTTCCAATCAAACAGATGAAGTTCTAGCCATTCCTGGAAGTTATGGACACGAAGGAGCCCAACAATGGAGGGAACACCCATAAGTGGAGCAGCTTCAGGGTGGAGGAGGTGAAGAATACGTGACCCTTCTCTAACATAAACCAGCTGTGGTGGATCCGAGTGAAAGGGGATCTGAAGGGGAGACCATACAAGAATCTGTCGAGATTCTTCTCCAAATGATGCAATCGTTCAGGGAAAAACACTAAAACACACCCAACTGTCAGAACTGTAAAGCATTCATTATCTTCTGATATTTCAGTAAGGCCATTATGGCAGCTAGCTTTGTACCTGAAATGAAAAGGAAATTAGAAACGAAGGAAATCATAAAATCACTGGAAAATTCCCTTTTGGGGACGTGACGAATCCACTGGCACACAGTGATCTAAACATTAGCTGCTTTAGCCAAATGGGTCACAACAAACTAGGCTGCTAAAGCTCCAGAAAGGCCCGGATCAAATGAAAGCTAAAAAGAGCATTTTAGGGACATCAAGGCTGTGTTGAAAAACCAGAAAGAAACTCATTCTCTGATTAGATTTAGCACCTTGTTTGAAATCAAAAAGCTAGTTTTAGTACCATTCTGCGATTAAGACAAATGATCCAAAATTCATTCATCAAAATACTCTGTAGAAAGTAGTGAACACAGGAGAAATAAACCAGGACTGGACGAGTGCTCCCAGATACACACAGTCACTGCTGCTTCATGTAAACTACCAAGCTCAAAGTGTAGTGTGTGCACAGTGTCACATCCAGACAATGTCATCCTGAGATTTAGGCTAAGGTTCACTTGTCAGCTAACTGCATGTCATGTTTCATGTATGAAGGCAGTGACCCTGACACTTGTTGAGGCAGATGTCAGGAGGATGCTCACTGACAGGGACATCATGTAGGAGATTTACTTTTCTGGAGACTTATGTTGAAATTATTTTCTTAACTGCAGCTTAAAAAAAACCACTGCTTTCACTTTGATGCCATTTATCTTCTTTCTTACATCCACTGTGTCCCAATCTTTATACCAGAAAAATAAAAACAACTCCCAGTCCAACATCACCCCACACCAACACACAAAAAGCCATTTAAGGGCATCAGTTTAGTAAATCAAAACCTCTTCGCTACCCTTAACTACACACTGTCGTTTCCAGCAAAATAAACATCGCTGCCGTTCCTCTAGTAGTAATGACAGCAAATAAGGAATGAGGGAGAGCCACATGCCACAGAAAACACACTCCGCCATGACATCACTGCATCACTCACCCACTAAAGCCAAAGGTATGTGTCCATCTAAGGCTGAAAATTGGATTAGGTCTTGCTGGTAGCGAGAACAAGCAGCGAATGTAGGTCTGGACGATCAGCGATACCTATTTAACGGAAAGGGAGGTTTTCTGAAGAAGCCAAGATCCGGTAGTTCCTGGTTTTACTGAAAGCTAATCGGACCACACTGACTGACTCAGCAGGACATGATGATTGGCAGTCAGGCTTTGTATCTATCACTCTTTGCAAATAGTGAAACTCCACACTTCCGCTGGTTAAACGAGCAGCAACCATGCCAACGCTTAAGATGAATGTGCTTGCTTAATCACCGGCGTTTCAGAATGCTCATGCAGGTAAAATAAAGAAAAAACCTACTGTTCTCTTTAAATATAGTTCACATTACTTGTTCTTACCAGGTTTAAGTCACTTAATTCCAGATTGAGGTTTTGGAGTTTACTGAACTAAATACTTAATGTTAGGAGAGATTTAAGCACCCTGTAGTTGGATAGGAAACGTGTTAGTCACAAGTTTTATTTTCTAAAGTCATTAACTGTATCCATTCATTTGTGGTCTTAATAACTGAACCTTGCCTCCAATTTACTGTAATTACTTCCAAAGTTCTACCTTGTAAACTTCACCAGGAAATTAGGGATTTACAGGCTTGTAAAATACATCACTAGAGCAAACTTGGTTAAAAAGGTTACACATCCACACTAGTGCTTACTGAACGGAGGGGATCTTTCCATGTTGAATAAATGAGGGTTTTTTGTGTCGGTCAAGATGATCAGTTCAACTTTATGAGATTATTCATTCTTTCAATCTGATAAAAATAAGAAGTGTGTTACATTAAACAACCTACTTATCCCTTTCTTCATGTAGCACATCTCCTTTTAGATCTGTTGCCATCCCAAAGATCCTCATCAGTAAAACAAAAACTGCAACTAAACACCAGAATTTTTACTGTGACTTAATTCTGGCAGCGACTTGTAACTGACAAATACTCAAATGCATCTGTGTTTCTGGGGCCTTGACCTGTAACCACATCCTCTTTCCAAAGCACAAGAAGACTTCATGCTGATAGGATGGAAAAGGAGTAGCTATCAACCAAAATAACCTCTGCCAGTCTCTGTTCCTGTTCAAAAACTCCAGACACTACCGGTTTGCAAAGAGAAATGAGGGCTTGCTCATACATGTGCATATGGATTTTCACTACATAACTTAAGGGATTTGCGATCCAAGTCACAGAATGAATCAGTAAAGTGGGAATTACAATCTACCAGAAGGATCAACTTCTTTAGACAGTTTTGATAAAAGATTCTGAACATTTAAGGCCTGTTGTGTTTGGACTAGCAGAGTAGGCTCGATCAAATCACTCAGGAAAGAGAAAGTCATATGAGATCTTGTGTTATCTCAGTGATTCTACCTAATTTGCTTACGGCAGTAGCATATGTTTATCACTGCAGGTCATACTAAATCCCTGCAATCTGTGGTTCTGACTTCACCACAGAACGGTGGCCAACCCTAGCATCGATGTGTAATCACAACATTAATCAAAATATGTACCAATCTTAAGCCTTCTTACGCATTAATCCTTACAATATCAAAAACATATATAATCCAGGTAATCCGGAACAACATCTGCGTGAAACTGGGCACAGCAACCAACCTTAAGTATCGTTATGAAGCTAAATACCGCTAACTAGCGAGCTTAAGAGCTGCTACGGCCCGCTGATACTTCAAACACACACACACACCGTTAGCTACATGCTAACTAGCAACACATTCCTCTTTTCTCAGTCTCTTCAAATATAACAAGCTCTTCTAAAAACCAACAGCGATCAAAGTCGTTTTTCATTTAAACTCCTCTAAAACCAAGAAGAGCCAACATGAAGTCACATTAGAGTTATTCTGTAAAGAAATAGCAACACGGTTGCTAACGTTACCTGCCCTTCCGCCTGGCCTTGACTAAAATGGGAGTGCACTCTTGTTTTTTCTACTTGAGGACAATTCTTCCAATGAAAGCGACCTGGAAAAACATTCCTGCTCGTCTAGCTTCGTGTATTTTTATTTTGATCAAGTTTTTCCGCAAGGTGTTTTGAGATAAATGTGTTATTTAATGGTGTTTAGCTGGTAGTAAAGTTTTGGTTTGGTACTCACCGTCTCAGGCTCGCTGTCTCTCGCAGCTCCGCAAGTGTCACTTCGTCAACTCGCCTCCAGCAGCGTCTCTACGTGATGACGTCACACCGACCGTTTCATGACACTTCTAACGGTCTGCTTAGTAACGCCAGACCATAATAAGTCAGTAATGCTACACATGCTTACTCATCCTAACATTTAAACACGTATTTTATCTGATTCTATTGAAATCTTACTCACAAAAGACTCATAAAACTGTAAAACTTTCCTTTTACCTTTTATGGTAAAAACTACAAAATGTGAGTGGCATTCAAAAATAATAAAATAGGTTTAAAATGAACTTTAAAAGTTCCGTTCCGTCATCTTCCGCTTGTTCCGGGGTCGGGTCGCGGGGGCAACAGCCTCAAACGGGCAGCCCAGGCCTCTCTCTCCCCGGCTGCATCCTCCAGCTCACCCGGAAGGATCCCAAGTCGTTCCCCGGCCAGCCGTGAGACATAGTCTCTCCAGCGGGTCCGGGGTCTGCCCCCTGGTCTCCTCCCGGTGGGACGTGCCCGAAACACCTCGCCTGCGAGGCGCTCGGGGGGCATCCTGACCAGATGCCCGAACCACCCCATCTGGCTCCTCTCGACCTGGAGGAGGAGCGGCTTGACACCGAGCTCCTCCCGGATGGCAGAGCTCCTCACCCGATCTCTGAGTGAGAGCCCAGCCACCCTGCGGAGGAAGCTCATTTCGGCTGCTTGTACCCGCGATCTCATTCTTTCGGTCACCACCCACAGCTAGTGACCATAGGTGAGGGTTGGAACGTAGATCGACTTGTAGAGCAAAGCTCTCGATTTACTTTAAAAGTAAGTTTACTTACTAAAACTAAGTTTAAAAGTAAGTTTACTTTAATAGTAAGTTTATGTTTTTAAAGTTTCATGACACTGATCTCCATATGTTTCAAGTTTCAACCTATGTTTCCGAACCACTCCATCTAGCTTCTCTCGACCAGGAGGAGCAATAGCTATACTCCGAGTTTCCCGTCTGAGGCTGTTGCCTCCGCATCTTGGCTCTGGATAAGTAGAAGACAACGGAACGGAATTTATGTTCCTACCCTCACATACGGTCACCAGCTGCAGGTGGTGACCAAAAGAACGAGATCACGAATACAAGCGGCCATAATGAGCTTCATCTGTAGGGTGGCTCGGCTCTCATTAAGAGTTAAGAGTGAGTAGCTCTGCCATCCGAAATGAGCTCGAAGTAAAGCAGTTGCTCCTCCGGGGCGAGAGAAGCCAGATGGGGTGGTTCGGGCATCTCGTTAGGATGCCTCCTGAACGCCTCGCTGGTGAGGTGTTTTGGGCACATCCCACTGAAGAGACCGAGAGGCAAGCTCCAGACCTGCTGGAGAGATTATGTGTCACAGCCGGCCGTGGATCACCTCGGGATCCCCGGGTGAGCTGGAAAATATAACCGGGGTGAGAGAAGCCTGGTTTCGCGCCTCAGGCTGTTGTCCCCCTGACCCGGCCCCAGATTAATGGAAGACGACAATACGGCACTCACAGGCTGAAATAACCCAGAATTGTAGTTAACACCTGAAATGTTTCGTTTTTTTAAAAGACTTCATCCTTGTACAGTGTCTCGGAACCATTTCAACCAAACATACTTTAGTCTAACAACTGACGGGTCAAAGTGCTTTTCCACCACTGATCTGACATTATTTCCTATCACCAAGTTCACAAACTGTCAACTATTGTCTTGTGGAAAAAAGCTAATATTAGTATCAAGCACTGTAATTACACGTAACATTTCATTTGAAATCTCTACAGACAAAACCTCTAACCATCTGTACATAGGGGATCAGGGAAAATAAAATCCTCTTAAATTGGTAGATCAAAGATAAAACTTTTTAAAGTAAAAAAACTTTTAAGTACAGTAATACACATCCTTAAATATTTGAGAATTCTTTTAAAGTTTTACATTTTTAGCCTTCATCTTATTACCTCCAGACTGGCAACCTGTTTGGGGTGTAGCCTGCCTTTAGGTGAACCGGCTGGGATTGGCTCCAGCACAAAAAAATGTGATATATAGGTTGAATAAATCACTTTATTAAAGATTGTTTTCTATGGCGTAAGGGGTGTAGGTTGAATGTTTATACCTCAAGCGTTTATTTTTTAGTAAATTTTTCTTGTTTTTTATTCAAATTTTTAAGCTTCTGCAAATAAATTAACAAAACACATGAAGATCTAATAAATGTCTACATTTCACAGATCAAAACAACCTCCTTCCCCACATTTACAATCCTCCCAGTAGTAAACATTGCCAAACAGCTGACATGCCAAACTAGTGGCCTCATAGTTCTGTTACATCCACTTTTCCACCCTGCGTCCCCATCCTGCTAACTGCATGACTTTCCAGAGACAACAGGCGTGTGACACAGACAGGGAAGTGGGAGGAAAACATTCCACAGTGTGTGTAGAACTTTAAAGAAGCTGGAATGAGAAATATGCACTAAAATAATTTTGTAAAGAGTTCCCTCTTGTGGAGATTTTCTGTTAAAGCAAAATCAACTGAATCGAGTTGGTTTAAAATATGTTGTATCTAAAAAGTTTGATTTAAGAAAAATGTGTTTAACTACACCAACACATACTCTGTACAATTCATGTATTTATTTTATCATAGTACATTTTGTTTTACAGATTTAATACAATATGCAAACCCTTGCCAGATGTTCACCATGATTTGAACTACCCTTGCCATTTTGTATTTGCATTCCCTTTCCACATGTGTTGAGTGTAAAATCCCTGTCACATGAAACAGAACAGCCTCAATTCAATTCTAAAATAAATAAATCACTTTCAAATGGCCTAAAGGCAAAATTATATATTTCTAACACTAGGACCGCTTGAACTGGTCAATTTGACCACACGTCACTTTAAAATGCTAATTAGAATAAATAAAACCCAACCTATGAGGCTGACCTTTTATGACTTAAACTATAAACATGTTTTCTATGTCATCATTTAGTTTTTGTTTTCTAAAAATGAACATTTCAAAATGTATAAGCATTTTATCTCCTCTAACTGGGGCACAGCAGCTGGGAGCTGATGTCATTACAGAAACATTTTAGAAAGATTGAGTGAGATAATATTGAAAGATACCATGAAGAAAGTAAGAAAATTGTTGTCTGAATAAAGTATGCCAGGTTTTCTAGATAAGTCTTGAAAGTTCAGGTTAACACTGGAATATAGCCTAGCCTATTTTTGAAGCAGCAGCGCAAAATGCGGAAATAAAGGAGGCTATAGACAAATTAGATCATTTTACTTTGGTGTTAGCTTTTTTTTATTCTAGGTTTAAAAATATTTAACATTTTATCAGTATTATTACTTTAAAAATTGAGTGTTGTAAAATTTTATTTATGCAATATAACAGAGCAAAACAAATAATTACATAAGCGGTCACATTGACGGTCATGGCGCTTGCAGGTAGATTTAGAACGCGGCGGTCCTAGTGTTAAATGTTTTTTTTTCTGAATACATGTGAATACAAATAAAAAAAAAGGATTAGAGAGATCGTAATACCAGTGGCCAGCCCAAGCAAAAAATACAGAAATTAAAAGTCTTTACTATGAAATCACATAATATCTGTGTATATTTTATTGTTTTGTCTAAGATTCCAACACTTGGAAGAGTTAATCTGCAGGTCATGTGCAATATGAAGTGATGTATCTGGCCTGGACCACTGTTGGGTGACATAGATGAACATGAGAAGGCTGAGCATGGCAAAAGGCAGCTCTGTTAATCGTTCTTAAAAGTAGACAATGAAGATGAGTTTTCTTCTTCTCTGACACAGTCCATAAAGTTGAGCAGAGTTTTTATCATAATTCATAATCTCCATTTCATCTTGGTATTGTCAGCAGGGAATTTAAAAAGGCCTAGAGTAAAGACGTGGGAAACCCCCTCACTGATATTGTCTGTAGTCTCCAAATGGAGCACTGGGCATTGAAGACGGGGCGGGTTCTTCGGCAAACTGGGGCCCTGGAGACAGAAAAACAAAACATTAAAACAGGTTAAAAGCTGAATAAAGAAAAAGTCCAGAGAAAACATTTCTGGTGCTTTAAGTATATGAAGAACATAGGTGCTGATGTAGAAAAACAAAAATTTCCAGTTAAAGCAGTTCCAGGGCACAGATTCCTAGCGTGGTTTAAAAATTTGACAGTCGAATGTCATCACATTGTGACAAAGCATTTAATCACTTGCAAACCATTTCGATCCGATGAATCATTCTCAGAGATTTGTTTCCATTCAGACCTCAATGTTTTAAATTGCATAAGCATTGGAACAGGGACAAATTTGACACTGAAATAAAAGGTTCTGGATATGTATATTTTTCAACATTGCAAAATCTTTTGATTTGCTTTTTTTTTTTTTTCACTGCTTTATATGGCCTTATTTAAATTTTACTATAAATGTATTTAAAATAAATTTGTTGAAACTTGTTTGTCTGGATGGTCTGAATAAGTAAATTGAATTTTAGAACAATGAAAGCTCTTGGAAATATTGTACCTCTGTTTGTTATGCATATTCTTCATATGTCAGGCAGTTGTGCACACTTTTTATGTAAAGTAAATAAGTAGAGAGGTGTCAAGTATTTCTCGGTAACATAAACATTTTCAGCAAAGACTCGCCTCACAATAGGGCTGCCACAAATGATCATTTATAAAAATCAACAAGTTACCAACCATTTTGACAATTACGCCATTAATCAGCTTGCAAATAAACTGTAGTTCCTTGCAGCTGTTCCTGTACAACCACCATGGCCTTTTAACCTCACGTGTTATCTCTAAACTGTTATGAGCTGTCTAAAAATAAAGTCTAAAACCATGGTAGCTCATTGCTGCTGGCAATAAACTAAGAAAAACATGGCACTGCACTTGGGTACAAAAAACACAGCAATTTTTTTATACTAGTTTATCTCAGGACCAGCTGTTGTTCAGCATTTTACAAATAAAATAAAGCAAAAGGTTGGTCAAACTATGTAAACATATTACTCATACTTTGTCTGACAAATGGTAACATTATTGGGGAAAAGTTTTGTTTTACAAACCATAAGGGTCAGTAAGTAGCTTTAAAGACTTAGATCAGTGTTATTACTCACCAGTTGGGAATTGTGAGGAGGCAAACCTTGTAAGCAGGATCCCGGCACCCTCTATTAACGCAAGGAGAATACCTCCCATAGCTGCAGAGCCAACCATGGCTACAGGTCCATCTACAAGGTGAGACATAACAGCATATTATCAATAACATTTCACGCAGAAGACATCAGCAGAGCTTGAGATTTTCTCTATTAGTGGAAAGACAACTGGAGAAAGTTGTTTACAAATAACCCTTTTTATTCTTTATTGTTATCTTGTCAATGACATTTAAAAACTGTCCTTTTTAAATGAACAATAAACCCAAAGTAGGCAGAAAAAAAGACATATCTTTTTATTATTAGTCGGCTTTTAGAAAAGATGAAGGAAACTCAATGAATTAAGAATTGAAAGCACACATCCAATAATCAAACTAAAGCATACATACACACATTGACATCCTACATTCCATTTATTTTGTAAAGATCAAATAAAATATCAGCTTTAATCTCAACCACTGTTGAGAGAGCATCTATTCCCATAACGCATGTTTCTTATTTTTGTTCGCAAGTTGCCACACTCTGCAAAGCAGACTTACTTCTTGCTGCCAGTATAGCTCCTGTCATGGCCCCACTTGTTATTGAATTCCAGGGATCCTCCTTCCCTCGAACTTTCACCAGACCGCAATCAATCATGGAGAAGAGTCCTCCCCACACAGCAAAACTACCTACAACACAGACATGTTGACAAACATTCAAACAGGTTGCGACAAAAATACTGTGAATCTGAAATTTTAATTTCCACTCATGTTTAATCACTGTCGTATCTGTGAAGTATTTGGGTGTTTTTTTTATTTGGAAAAAAAAGAAAAAATCTAAAGTGTTCTGTAACTAAAGTAGAGTGTGATAACAATCATGCCAAAATGAAGCAGGAAATAATTTGACAAACTCTGAGATGAGCTTGAGGAGAAAACTAATAACATATAAAACTCTTAAGTAGCTTATGACCAGTGTTTTCTCCAGCTACAGTAGAATAACTGTGAAATGTAACTTGTTGTTCTCTTTTTACCTCCAAGTTGAGGTGCTCTTGTCTTGATGGCCGTCATGCTACCTCGCATCCTGTGGCCCATCCCCTGAAAGTCACAGAATAAAAAATAAATGAAACTGTTTGCTCAAAAGCTCTTCCAGAGCCCCCTAGGTGTCCATTGAGCAGATGCCTAACCCCTAGTTGCTCCCACCAGTGGCTTCCTGCTGCGGTGCAATGCAGCAAAGTAATTTCCCAATTCAGGGACTAATAAAGGTATTCTTCTTCTTCAAACTGTATTCGAAATCAAAGTTCATCTCAAAATAATCCAGAAATAATAGATACATTTTAGTTGTTTTGGTATAATAAATTTAATATAATGCACTAAATAGAAATGGAATTATTTCTGACATCATAAATCTATATCTACCTAAATCTGAATGGTTGAAACTACAATTCAAACAATTAAAATACACTTTGACGTCATAACTTCCGACAGCACTGAAGAACATCAAAACTTTCTAGTTTGATATTTGATTACAAAGACCCATTAAAATTTGTTTGAGGGAATAAACACAGATTAATAAATTGGACCTGTCATGTCCTAAGATTTTCTAACAATATCCTGATTTGCATCAATGACACAATTCACTCAAAGTTATTTCCTGACTTATTTCTTAAGGTTGTAAAAATTGTTACAACTAACATATTTTGTTTGTTTTGATGGATCAAATCAAGAATATTTTAAAAGCTTAATTGAAACAAGCCATTTTATTAGGGATTATTAGTGAACTTAAAAATATTTAACAGTACACTAAAGCAAGACATTTATCCACATGCCTAATAACTTAGGAGTGAAAAGCAGCTGTGCTAATCGTGACACGTTGATGAGGCATTTTATTACTGATACTATCAAAAGATATTATGTAAAAGTTTAAAAAAAAGAGAGAATGAACTTACCGAGGGAGCATTTCTGAAACCTTTCACAGCCTGGAATATCCCTCCTCCAATGGCTCCCATGGTGAAAGCACCACCACAGTCGTCCACAATCCGCCATGGACTGAAAATAGAATAAAATATTCTACTAAAATTTTCCCCGTGCTTGATTTGAAATGTTAGATTGCTTTCCAATCTCCCACTAGGGCTGCACATTATATCAGTATCAAATTAATATTGCAATATCAACAACAGCAAATTACTCAGTCTGCATCCAAAATATAACAAAACACTGCAGAACAGTATTCTGTATAAACTATTTCTAAACTTTTATTTACACATCACGAAGAGCTGGAGATCAATTGCAATCAATTTTAAATCTATTGACAAGCAGTACAGAAAGAATATCCATAAGGAGATCAAACAGTGACATAAGATTAGGTAAAGTGACATGAGGTCATGATGACAATAAGGTTTATTTATTAAAATGTTAAATAAGATTTGCTTCTTAAAATCCTGAGGCGTTCCCCTGCCAACTGTGAGACAATCTTTACAGCAGGTCCTAGTTCTGCCCTCTGGGTAACCTCAGTGGGACGTGCCCAGAACACCTCACCAGTGAGGTGCTTAAAGACGACCTTCCCAGATACCTCAACAACCGCATCTGGCTTCTCTCCACTAATTTTGTTCATTTGGGGGGGGGGGGGGGGGGGGGGGGGACTTTTTTTCCACAGTAAAGCTTCTGACATTACCTTGATGATCTATTTGATAATCTACTTCTTTAAACTGATTTTCAGCCAGATTGAGACAGGTATGAATCAATTAAATACAACAGTTTATATATGATTTTTAATGTGTGTCACATTTAACCTGCTAGCATGAATTTAAAAAAAGAAAATTACATAAGCAATTAAAGTTATTGCCAAAAAGGATTACTGTCAAAAAAAAAAAAAAAAACACAGAAAAGATATAATCGTACAGAAACATTTAAAAATATGTATTTTAACTATTTTGATCCTTTTAAACATGTGAGTCTTACGACATCACAAACAAGGTGAGCTCATCCTGTCAGTAATATTTCCTTTAAACTTTCTTAAAAACACCCCACACTCAAACATTAACCTTTAAATGAAGATCCCCTTTACTTCTACTCATTAAGTCTAATTTTAAATGTAGTTATGATTCCACGAGAATAAAGAAAGCCGACAAGGTCACCACATCAGCGTGATTTAGCACCAAATGACAACATGTTAGCATTAAACCCAATACGTTTGTATGCCGATGTTAGCATTTAAGCTAAGATGAGCTAACTAGCTCATGTTTTGAAGGTATTTTAAGCTTCACAAAATGTAACATAAAGTTAAAATCCCATATATAAATTGGGGGGTGCATACATATGACAGACTGGTGTGACCTTTAAAATTATTTAGCAAAATGTTCTTTTTCAACATGTTTTAAGACTTACCATGGCTCTCGGGCATATTCCTCCATTTTGTTCTTTCCCTGTTCCCCTGTGACGTAAATGGAATCTTCTTCTTCGTGTTATTAATGGGTTGCTAACCGAATTAATGTACGAATACTGCCATCTACCGTCAGTTGTGGAAAACATCATGCATAAATCTGTTTATATTACTAAACAGTTCATTTATTGATAGTTATTATGACTGCTTTATGCAAAAAATTTATTTAATCTATGAATGAACTGTAACTTTCAAACTAATGACAGTTGCCTTCGGTGTTTTAACTCATTTAAAAACCAACTATTTTAAATTTATGAGCTAATTCTGATTTCAGCAGAAAGGCTTATCCAGGTGAATTGATCATCTTAAAACACAGATTGTACATGTTATTTGTGTGACATTTAGACATAATATGGTGATCACAGATTCTTACACACTTCAACATCAAAATGCTTTTGCGATAATGTAAAAATATGCTTTGATGGCTACATGGTACCTAATTGATTTCTTTTTGAACACTTGTGCAGGGTTTGCAAGCAAATAGCTGTAAATCCCTGAAATTAGCTCAAATTGATTGCTCATGTCAAACACTGGGCAGCATGGTGGTGTAGTGGTTAGCATAGTGACCTCACAGCAAGAGGGTGAGGGTTCATGTCTTGGAGTGGTGGTGAGGCTTGAAACACTGGTCTTTCTGTGTGGAGTTTGCATGTACTCCCTGTGTACACATGTTTTTTTCCGGATACTCTGGTTTCCTCCCAACCTCCAAAACCATGCATGTTAGGTTGATTGGTCACTGTGAAATTTTCCCTAGAAATGAGTGCATTTGATTTGTGGATGTTTTTTGTGTGTGGTTCCGCAACAGACTGGTGACTTGTTTGGGGTGTATCCTGCCTCTTGCCTAAAATCAGTCCGGATTAGGCACTGATGGATTAAAATAAATAAACTATTATCCTGTACAAACTTGAGCGAGACTATGTTGAAATCCTGAAAACAATGTTATTATTATTTTAATGTACTGTATTCATTCACCAGATGGGTGATTTGGTGATGAGCGATTTGGTGATGACAGGCAGCGATGACGGCAAGCAACGATGATGGGCCAATGGTGGGATAAATGGGGCTTTAGGTGTCTTCCCCAATGACTTTTAAGCATGGGCTCAGTGGGAATCAAACCAGCTTCTCCCAGTCCAAGGATGGACATTCTACCACTGAGCTAACACCTCCTCCAAGTTTTTTCCTGTTTGCAGCAGTTTTTGGTATTTCGCAAGTTGTTTAGGGAGATGTTAAATATCTTATATAATTTAATTTAGATTTTATTTTAGAATGTAATATACTTTTTAATTATTGTAATGTTTTTATTTGCAACTGTGAGCACTCGGAATATGTTAGTGAAGCAGTTATGCAACACAATGGAAGGAATTTTGAATGCACTATATCGAATCTGAGGTAAACCACAGATATGTACCATTCTAAAGTGGCCTGAACATTTCTCCACGTTCAGATGATGACTGTTTTCTTCTGGTCAGAGGAGCCACTGTGGTTCAGAGACAGACTTCTGGCACACAGCCTGTTATTAGAAAGGGGAAAGGAATGACTTGCAAAGCAAGCCTTCATTGTGAAATGACCAAATACGGACATTTCATAGACACTCAGACTCTTACGAACCCTGTAGCGATAAACTAGCCTTTCTACTTCCTTCTTCTCTAAACAATCAGGGTGAAGGTTACCTTTATAGCTAGTTGGCAGACAATAAACAGGTCAAATATTTCTTTATCGTTGCAGTAAAGTCACAGAGGCTGAAAAGGCTGGAAAATACACATGAACATTCAGTCTCTGAAAAAGGTCAAATAACTAGTCAATCATTTAATAACTAAAAAAAGAACAATCAAGTGATGAGTAACATGAAAATATTGTTCATTTCAGATATCAAAGTATTATACTTTATCGTACTCATATTTCACACAGATATCTTGTTTCAGCACATGTACACTAGACATAGTACTAATTATTTTTATGTATGTGGACAGGCCCAACTCTGAAACAGTAAAATCACGTGTATTTTTATTGTTTTAAAGTTTGCTATTGGTACGTACCTATAAATTCCTATGGATGATTACGCAATAATTCAATTTCTTAGCAACAACTAAAATAAATTGGAATGTACACAATAGACATTCATTCATCCCACTCTAATCTCGACCATTCGCCAGCTCAACATTTCCTGGGAAATTATTCATTCAATTTCTATGATAAATAACTGTAGTAGAACAACCCTTATTCCAGTTAATGGTGTCATACAGAGACCACATTACACTCTCAAAAGTACCAAAATATTTTATTGAAGACATACAGGCTGTTTTTGAAACTTCTTTTTAAACCACTCAAATTTTTATTCTGCACATTGGAAATGATTTTTACTTAGAATTACAGCAAAGAAATTAAAAAGATAAACAGGTGGGCTAAATTTATCATGTGATGGTTTTCTAAAACCCACTGCTAAAGTTAAGACGTGTAATTTTCTTACATACTGTAAAAGTTCTGTAACATAATAATCATCCAGGCTACAACGGCTCTGTACAAACCACAGCGTTTGACTACACTGGAAAATCAATTGCCTATTTGATCAGTTTTTAAAGTTTCTTCCTAAATCATTCAACATGCAGGCAATGGGATTGATTTCCGAGATTGCCTGAGATGTTGTAGAATTCAATAATGTAACATGCAATAAACGTTTTATTTAAGTACCTGGATTGTCTACAGTCAGTATGCCTTAATTTGATTGCTTCCCTGATATCACTGCCTAGTTTCAACAGAGTCAGCTAACCAGCTTGATATGGATATTCTTTCCAATAATAAATAAATGGCCTAATTCATATTCTTCTTATGAGAGATTATAATAAGAAGTTATGTGATTTTAAGCACATGAAAATGCACCCTTACCACGCACAGTCATACAAACATGCAGGCCAACACGTTCTATGATTGACTTCATATTATCTAGTGCAAAAGCGTCATTAACAACTGAACACAGACAGAAACAAAGCTTGTTGTGTTTTCTGCCATCAGCTTGTAGAGAGAACTCTTTATATATATCAGTCTTTTTGGTCCAGTGTTAGAGGGACAACATCGTAGTGAGGGCAAGTCAATCTCCTGTTTCCAAAGATTTGCTCTCTTAAGATCCCTCTGATGAGATGTCTGCTCTCGCTTGCTTTCTGTTTTCTGTTAATTATTTTCACCAGGAAGCACTACTGAAGCCACTTTGGTACTGGCACCTGTGGAAAAAATAAAGATATACTGTAAGTACTAAAAATCACAACCTGGATAACAAACTTTTCCATACTCTTTCCAGTACCTACCTTCTTCAGTTGCTTCATGTTACTTCCACGGATTGAGGCAAGAAGTTGGTCCCTTGAGTTTCTGCTGTTGCGCGATCGTTCTCCATCCATTATAGGCGGTGGAGGAGCACCACCAGGAGGAGGGGGAGGTCCTCCACCAGGAGGAGGCGGTGGTGGTGGTGGAGCTGGACCCCCAGAACCTCTTTTTGGGTTGAGTTTTGGTGAAGGCATGGGTGAAGGCATGGGAGATGGTTTAGGGGAGGATTTAGGGGAGTTCCTCAAAGACCCTCCACTTCCAGTCTTGGGTACCTCCAGTGTCCCTTTCTTTTCCCCATTTGCTTGGGCTTGCTTCTGCTCCTGCAGACGCCTCTGTCTTTGCCTGTCCATGTTCCGACTTAGTATGTTCGTCATGGTCATCCTGGGACCCTGTAGCTCGAAATGGTAACCCAGTTTGAGCAGAGTTGTGTTTTCTTTCAGGATCTTGACCATCTCCATTTCAGTCTTCCCTCCGCAGATGTGACGCTGGTTTTGAAAACGGAGCTCTGTCAGTGTGGAGTTGTGCTGTAGGGCCTGGATTAGAGAGAGGATACCTTTGCCGGTTAGATGATTGGAGTCCAGGTTGATGCTGGTGATAGTCTTGTTGTTTCGTAACGTTCCAGCAATGGCATAGGCCACTTGGTCATCTGCACGGCAGTTAGCCAGAGCAAAAGTTTTAACTTTGGTGTTGCTTTGTAAAACTTCTGCAAACTCTAAAAGAGTTTTGGTCTTGATGACCTCAGAGTTGTTGACATTGAGCTCAGTCAGGGTAGGGTCGTTGCTTCGAACTTGTTGTAAAAGCTCATCAAACATGCTCGAGTCTTCATCTTCTTCCTCCTGCTGCTTGGTCTTCCTAATGGGACTGTTTTTGTCCACACAGTTTCCAAGTATCTTCTTTTCTTCCATTTTCAAAGGTTTACTTGAACAATTCTCTCTTTCCTTTTTCTCCTTCACACAATCACTGTGATTAAACATTTCTTCCCTTTCACTGCTTTCTGTCCTGTCCCGTTTTACTTTCGTCTCACCTTTTTCAGAGGATTGACGTTGGAGTTTGATATCAGGTTTGAAATTGTCCTCTGCCTTGGGTTTCTTTTCTTCTGTTTTACTCTCCTGAGCCTGGCTCTCATCTCCTTTACTCTGCTTTTCCACCATTTTGGAGACAAGCCCATGTGTCCTGAAGCTCTCGCTTTTTCTCTCCCTTTCTTTTCCCACATCCTTCTCACTTTTTTCTCGTAGCTTTGAAATAATGTCTTTGGTTTTGCTATCATAACTTTTCCTGCTGTCCTCTCTTCTCTCTTTCTCTTTGCTGTCGTCTCTTTTTTCCTGTAACTTGGAGATCATATCTTTTGTTTTGCTGCCCGTACTCTCTCTGTTTTCTCTTCTGTCTCTCAACCTGTTGCCATCCCACTTGTCTTTCTCGCTGCTCTCCACCTTCTCATCACTTTCTCTGCCAACCTGTTTTTTGTGACTGCTTGAACCCCAACTTCTGTCTTCTTTCAGACCTTCAGGACCCCTGCTGCTTCCATCTTCTGCCTTGTTATTCCTTCCCCTTGAGATACTTGACTGTCTCGTTACTCCTTTCGTCTCATCATTCCCTTCCTGGCTGAGGCCCATCTTTCTCAGGTATTCCTGCTTTCGACTTTCTTTCTTTGGCTCACTCTGCAAGAGTATAAAAAAGTGAAACATGGGATTTTAATAGGAGATAAGGAATTGAATTACTATAGATGTGTAGTAAGACAAAAGAAGAACATAATGAACATAAGAAGCAATACATTGATCTTGTTTCATCACTCAAAACCTTTTGAATTGAAGGAGGCCCAAAGAAGTTGAGGCCTCACCTTACTGGGTGATACCTATGTTAAACCTTCACTGTAAACCTTAACTGTTTCACACACACCGTGATGAAGGTGTTAGGTATCAGTAGAACGGAGGACACCCTTTTTCAGCACTGGAATACATTTGCAGCAAATAGCTTGCTAAGTGTTTGATTTGTGAGGCTCCATCTGTTTTGCTATGTGTCCGTAGCCCTGGCAGATGTATCCTTAAAAGGCAATGAGCCTAGAAGCAATCAACCAAGGAATTTCATCAGCCCAGGATTAAAGCTAAGAAGTTCTGAAGGACTGCTGATCCACAGACACAAGTGACTTTCTCTTAAACTCTTACAAAGAAATGGTGCTCATTTCAGTAAAACTTTTTGGTCATGATGAACTAAGATTGATTAAAGCTCATAAAGAAACAATGTGAGCCATCTGTGTTTCTTTGCTTGGATGTTATGATTGAGGAGTGGATGTAAGTGAGTCTCAGTGGGTAAACGATGTTTTTCTTGGCACAGAAGTCATCTCCAGAGACAACTATTTTGGATCAAATGAAATAGGGGTGTTCAAGTTCCAGCTGCTTAAAGTCAAATGCAAAAGTTGTCATTGAAAATCATTCAGTGATAATGGATGTCCTGTTACAATGTGTTCAATTACAGTACTCAAACTCTGGAAAATACAGTTGTCTACTCTTGGATTTGAATTTTTTAAGAAAACTTAGACCAAAACAAGTTCAAATATAACATTTTGACACCCCAAAACCTGGTGTGATTTCTTACTAACCTCTACCGACTGTTCCCTTTGACCGAGCCTCTTTTTGGTGTCACTTTGGGTGTTAAGGTCCCGGACATTTTTGCTCAGAATTGACTGACCAGGCTGCTTCTCTGCTTGGTTGAAGACCTTCTCATTCGCTTGGTTGATGTCAGGCACATTACTCAAATCCATATCCAGTTGCTCCATCTCCTCTGGGGAAAGAGTGGACAGCAGGTTGTCCAGGTCTGGGTCCTCACTGACCTGACGACCCGTTTGGGTCAGGCCTCTCACCTTTCGCCTTGACATAAGGACGTGTTTTTCTTCTTCTGAGGAGCTAATGGTGTCAACAAGTAAATCCTTTAATTTTAAACTGAGACACTTCTCCTCAATTAGAAAAAGTTAGATATTCCTGCCGTTCTGCTCCGTCCCCCCTTCAGAAACCCACCAGAGGCATCAATCCTGGTGCGGACAGACTCTACACACAGTCCTGTAGTGAGAGGCACCAGTGATGGACTGCGAGAAGTTCACATCATCAAAGTGGACCGTGAGGCTGGGACATTCTTCAAAATCTTGCTGAAGAGCATGTCCATATTTAGTTCAGGGTAAACACTCCTTTAAAGGTAATGGGAAGGGCTGAAGTTTACACAGCAGACTCACACAGACTTTCAAATACACGTTTTATGTTTATAGAGACCAGTTGCTGTTTATTTGATAGATCATTTCAGATGTCTCCAGATTTTAGCAAAAATCTGCAAGTCAATTCATATTTTGCATGGATTGATAATAGTTTAGCAAGATACAGAAAACCATACTAAGACTTAGTATTTGAGTGTTTATACCTGAAAGATCTATATGTCTGTGTTTAGAGAGAGGACTGAGATTCTTATAAACAAATTAAAACAAATATCCATGTTTCTGAACTTGTGAAAAGGGTTGTGTGTAATATTAAATTAAATTCATATTTGATCTTCTCGCCTGATGAATAGCCTGTAAATGTATTTGCATGATAGCAACCCGAAAATAGAATAAGTGGTTAAGAAGACTAAATTAAAAAAAAAATGTATCTGAAGAGGAAGTGAAAATGACAACTTTACAGATGGGGTGAGAAGGTGGTGCAGTGTTTAGCATAATGGCTTTACAGTAAGAATGCTGAGGTTCAAATCCTGGAGTGTGGGCGAGGTTTGAAAAAATTGCCTTTCTGTGTGTAGTTTGCATGTTCTCGCTGTGTGTGACTGGGTTATCTGGTTTCCTCCCACCCTCCAAAAGGTTAATGAGTCACTTTGAAGTTGATCCTAGAAATGAGTGTGTGCAGCCTTGCAATAGATTGGCGACTTGTTTAGGGTGTACCCTACCTCTTGCCTGAAATCAGCTAAGATAGGCTGCGGCACATGCCGCAACTCCATTAGGGATAAGCAGTTTAGAAGACGAGACAAAAACATTGCAGTTTCTCTTGATAAAATTTTTGAACAAGTAATGATGTAACATTTAGCATGTTACAGTCATTCTTTTAAAAAGATAGCTGTTAAAATATGATATAAAATTGTGAATTTATTTGATAAATGCCATAATTTTGGAAACAGTGGAAGCCTAAATTTTTTTCAACTTATTACTAATTCATTTTAAATTATGATAAACCATTTACCTCTGATTGATCCAATTGAACAGCTGATTTTAAGAGGAGTGCTTGGTCAAATTAGGCTGATATAATCAATGATCGAGTAGAAAAATACATGTAATTAGATGTGATTGTTTCTCATGTGACTGCTTTAATTAAGTGGACAAATCTTAAAACATTAGAAGTAAATGATCTTAAATTTAGAGAGATTATCTTACTCAGAACAAATGTGTTAAGATTAAGCAGTATTTAAGAGGTTAACAGAAATCTAAATACTAATACATATCCACTTGTTTTAAACTTTTTTAACCCAAAAAAAAGACAGACAATTTTTTGTTTTTACATTCCAAAGTTAAATTTTATAGTAATAGAAATCTCTTCTCCACTTGTTTTATTTTACAATGTCATACCATTTATATGACAACAGACAAAAAAGCCGAATCTCAATGTGTTACTTCTCCGACTGATGTCAGTTTCATTAAAACACTCATGGAGATGACTTAGAAGCACAAACATAAACATCACTAAACAAAGTTCAAATCGAAGTACATGGACATGTCAGTCTGAGAAAAGCTTCACGTTCTCTTTGTGCTTAGAAAAGTCTTAACAAATCAGTATGAGTCAACAGTAATTTATATTCTAAATTGGATTCATCAGTAGTGAGAAGATGTACAGCAGTTGTTCTCATGACCAATAACTTAATATTATCACCAGTATTTCTCTGTTCTATGCTATTAATCTTACAGATTATCTCAAAATGTCCATGTAGCCAAAATGAGTCAATTAATTGCTTGTAATTTTACATTTTCTAAAGTAAAATTAGTTTGACTTTTTCTCCCCACTAAGCAAATGCTTAGCTACCGCAAAGATGAACCACAATGTGGCAAATCTTTCCAGTCTCTGAACAACATCCTGTCTAATGCTTCAGTCTTAGTAAATTATTTACAGGCTCTGGAAGGAGATCCAAATCTGGATCTGGGTATCGATCCAAAATAGCACCTAATGGTTGTGAACTTACTGAACATACACAGCTTTTAAATCAACTTAAATAACTTTAAATTAAGCTTAATTAAAAAGTGTAATTACAGTAACATACACATTAGAAAATTATTAAGAGATAGATTTCTGAATGATCTAGATCTGTTTCCCTGAATTTTAATTAATCATTTTAGTACCCTAAACCACACTTTTGTATTGTAGTATCTATCCATCTTCTCATTCAAGTTTTAGCTAAATAGAATTATAAAATGAATCAATTTCCAAGAATGTCATTCTGACAACCACTTCCTATAGCTGAACAATAGACATTTTTGGCTTAGTCTAGACATTTAGAAGCCATTTACAGACAAAAGATAATCTTTAGGACTAAATACTAAATTGAAGATGTTCAAAACATCAAATTACATATTAGGCCACTGTAACAATAGACACATTTTAAACAACTTGTCAGGAAAGATTAAACCAAAGAGCAGATTTACAAAATAGCTTTAAATAGTTCATCTCTTTCGTTCTTTGTTAGGAAGTTTAAGTTCTATCACGCAGCGACACCTGCAACACCTTTACCCTGATATGTTACAACAAATAGACTTAGTTTTATACAAAATTTCCTTGCGGCAGTGTGTAATTAATCTTACAATAAATAACTATTTAAAAGCAGTAAAGAAGTTAGGGAAGCGACTGTGCAGCATGCGGATGTCAAACTGATTCACAAAACTATAAACTATAGATATAAAAAGAAACTACAGAGAAAAAACAGAACAGAGTGAAGAAAACAGAACATTACTGAAGTAGAAGAATTGTTGCACAAAAAAAGAAATGATTTTTTTTTTCATTTATTAATGAATGTCAGCTTAACTAGAAAATGCAAAAAAATTGTGATGCATTAATAAAATAACATGTTTTCTACATGCCTGTTGAATTAGTTAACACCCTGTTATTGAGTTGAGTAGAAGTGTGCACTACTTTTTACTTAAAAGAAATACATGAAATCAGCAGTGAAACCTGCTCAGAGCTAAAGAATCAAGTTATACCGTAGGACAGAAAGCGATTCACATTAGTACCATGGGAAAGTAGAATGGAGCTGTGAACAAACACACTGAGGTACAACAAAACCAAAACAACTAAAAGTGTGTCTAAATGTCAGCCTGTCTTAACTTAATAGTGTTGTGTGTGTGCGTGTGTGTTAGAGAGTGTTGCTGCCTTCTTCGTTTCAAACAGTCTTTGCTCTCATTCGCTGAGGTTTTCCATTAATTGTGTAAAGATGAATCCATCAGTGTCCAGGATACTGAGGTGGAGAATAAGGAGGTGGGGCTAGAAGAAAAAAACGAAAAACCATGTTAGATCGGGTTGGAACACAAAAATACCCTTTTAGTACACACCACAGTTTTGAAATCACGGTTCGGTTAATTATTGTTCCATTATTGGAACAAAATGCAAAACCATTTACCAGTTTTTAATTTACAATTATTTTGAAATGTGATGAGAAAGTGCGGTTTCCACTTTTAAGAGGTCGTTAGCTGAACTGAAACACTGTGAAGCATCCACTCCCAAACATTGACCACAACAGGACAACCATCCCAAAGCATCTAATGAGCTTCTTGTGGTTTCTGTGTTCACATAAACAAGTCAACTGAGGATACAACAATTCACACGTGATCACATGTGAACTATTTCTCGGGTAAGTTTCTAATTAACACATTTTTGAAGACCTTTCCTTCTCAAAATGCACTGTTCTTTTCTTAACATTTCAGTCTTTAACATTTAAGTAATCGGTTTATTTCTAACAGAACAGACAGGGATCTGTCACACAACTTGTGTAATTGAATATATCGTGCAGAACTTGCAGCTGAATGGACCCAGAAGCTGTGGATCATCTTTGACAAGATGTGCATGCTACACTAAAACTTAATTTAGCTAAATTAATTATTAACCATTTATTTAACCAGAAATAAAAAGCACAATGTAATCTGAGTTCGTTGTAACACTTTAATAAATGCTACAACTACTCAATTACCTCAGTCAGTCACAAAACTTCCTAATAGAAATTCTGTGTGAATTTATTTTTTGGTTTTTCCGAAGTCTTAATTTTTGTTTGACATGTATATAGGTGCAACCACACGATTCAGGTAGTATCAGACTTCGTTACTGCTGAATAAATAATCCTTTCTTACCCTGACTAAATGTTGGATCCATCAGGTGTGCTGGGTATGGTCCTGTTTGCACCATTGCGTACTGTGGGGGCATGCCAGGATACTGGGGGGCCATTGGATAAGCTGCACGTGGATACTCTGAAGGTCCTAGGGGTTTTCCATAAGCATCATACATAGGTTCCACTGGATAGCTGGCCATAGGAATCTGTTGAACTGTGGAGTAAAAAAAAAGAAAACATTACTCACCAAACATCTATGAAAACTTTGAGAAAAAAAGAGGGATTCTTACCATCGTATGGTGTTCTGCCCCTCTGCTGTCGTCTCTGGTAGAGGTAACAGCAGGAACACATGAAGCAACACACCATAGTTGCGATGATGGCAACAAAGAGGAGGATTGAGGAAGCAATACCAGCTAAAGTGGTGGGACTGAGAAAAAAAGAAGGATTTATTAGATTTGGATAGGATTTTTTTATATGTATATAATAATCTAAATGATGTTCTTTCTCTTCAAATGTGTTAATCACAACTCACTTAAAGAAGATACAGTATGTCCGACAAGAGAAGCTTTATTTTATAAAACTCTTTACTAAAACCCAACCTGAATATCTTTCTAGTAAATTGAAAAAACCCTTCACTTCTTTGTCTGAACTAGATTCCATCACCTCCTAATCTCGGTAAAACAACAAAGCCCTCCATTTCATCTCAGCCTATGACGCCCACAGATCTGATCTCCCACTGGGTGTAATGAGCTGATGGTTGTCTGCTCGCTGCTGGAGAGTGATGGATGATTTTCAGTGCTATAGAGGAAACGTGCTCTCAGGTACAAGCTTGCAGAGTGTAGCGTTACAAAAATCATCCTTATGGGACTGTTTTAAACATCAGTGAACACAGACAGCAGATGTGACAGAGCCTTCTAATGAAAAGATGTTAATAGTCATTTATTCATCTGCAGCCATTGTTGTCAGAAGATTAGAGTGCAGGTATCAAGATGTTTTTTGTTCTTTTATGATCAAAAGATTGTCAAAAAAAAGAGTTATTTCTTAATACAAAAGAAAAATCATTTGACACTTTTGGTTTCTTTCATTATGTTTCAATTTAAGTGATTCACTCCTTTATGAATGAAAGATATTAATAGACATTCAAATACAACAGAGGAGACGAGTACAAAAAACTCAATAGTGTGCAACTGTGGAGCATCAGATTGCAAAGTAATTAAATACATCATGTTTCTGTTTCTGTCCTTACCTGAACTGGAAGAGCATGCAGCGTTTCTGTTCCCTCTCTGAAATCATCTTGAAGGCGTCCAGACAGCAGTAACGCCGGTGGCAGTTTCCACAGCAGAATGTGATGAGAGGGCATTCAAAGCCGTTGTACCAGGTGCCGTTTTTATCCACGTACCACAGGCAGTCTTCGTTCCCACTGACTACAAAGCAAGAGTGATGCAAAGCGTGAGAAACTATGGTTTAAGAAAAACTTTTCTTCAAGCATTATAAAGCACTACAAAGAGAAAGAAGAATTAAATGAGAATTTTGTTTAATTCCACCTTACTGTCTATGTTTAATCCTCTCTATTTAATTTATTGCCTCTATTGACATGCTTGGGAAAACAGTTTTTAATCCAGAAAAAAAAACAACTATTTATTTAAAGATTTACTCAAACCCAACTTTTATCTATTGTTTTTGGACCTGTTTTGCCAAGCCAGACAAAATGTGTTATTCAAAACTTTCCTGTGACACAGACTGACAAAAAAATCCTCATGATGGAGCAGAATTTACTAAAAAGATAAGAGACCTTTAAAAAGTCACATTTCTACTACTATTAAACCATTCATAAATAAACAAATAGTGATGATCGTTTAAGAAAAAAAGAGGGTAAAATATTTAATTTCAGACATCTGAAAGCAGTTTTTTCATTCTTTTTTAAGTAATCCAAGCGTAATATTTAGTGTGCTTTCAGGTTAAAGAGTTTGTTTTCAGACTGAAAATTCACAAGAAAAAAAGGCCTGTGAGCTATGTACGTAAAGCTTTAAAAGTCCACACATTGTTATGTGTCTACAACATATAATTTGAGATAACAAGATTATAGCCTGGGCTCAACAGCTTTTATAATGTGCAAGCTAAAAGAAAAAAAAGCTTAGATCTTTTTAAAGGAATGGGAAAAGTTTGTATATCCTGCACACGAATAACAGTATAAATAGTAAATAGTCTGAATACACTTTGGCTCCATCAGTTTGTTACGATTACAACCTTTGAATGATGAAATAAAAATGTGCAATGTGAATTTTTATTCAATCTATGTGTACAATGACCTTTAATCTCAGTGTAATGGATTTCTAAATAGTATCATTACCACAGCTTGTGGAAAATTTGTGTAGATACAGCATGAAACAGTCAAGTAGTCTACATGTATTTGAATGATTCAGTCCATTCTTTTAGGTAAGAAATGTGATTATCAGAAAGCAGAAAGAACATTCTTCGTCATTTCGTTTTGTCCACTTATCCGAAGTTGAGTCGCAGGGACAACACCCAGGCTTCTCTCACCCCAGCTGCATTCTCCAACTCACACGGGAGGATTCCAAGGCGTTCCCTGTACAAATGTGAGACATAGTCTCTCCAGCATGTCCGAGGCCTGCCTCTGGGTCTCCTCCCAAAACACCACTAAACACAGCTCCGAGCATTCGGGAGGCATCCCAACCAAATGCCCGAACCACCCCATCTGGCTTCTCTGGACTTGGAGGAGCAACGGCTCTACTCCGAGCTCCTCCCACGTGGCTGAGCTCCTCCTCACACTATTTCTGAGAAAGAGCAAATGAATTCGGCACTAGACAAACAAAGTACCTTTCATGAAGGTGGGATTTATTACAAGTGTGTGAGGTTAGTATTTAATGATCTGACAACTGAGACAATCAACTAAACGTGAAATGTGGAATTATTTTGTGAGTTTTTTCCAGTGTTGCTCAAATATAACTTCTATGGATGCATAGATATATTCAGTATAGAACTGTTCATAACAGTCTTAAATGAATCTCAGGAAAGCGTTGTTTAAATCAGAGTTTTCAACCTGTGTACCGCGGCACACTAGTGTACCGTGAGAGATCGTCAGGTGTTCCCTGCGAAAAGATCCTATTTCACTTCACAAGGTGATCGGGATTTACTGGTAGCTCTCAAATATTGTTTTGGTTGATCTAATGATATTTGTGTAGAAAAAAATGGTTTATTTATGTTCATCGGTGAAAATTTGTTGTCATTTTATTTCGAGACAGGCAGGCCTGTCCTGTAACCATAGCAACCCACTCATCTCTGCTTTGTTTGTTGCATGCTGCTGTTCATCCCGAGTTAGTGGATCGGATTTTTTACATGTTTTTGAAACATAATGAGAACATTTGGGGTGGGTTTTAAAGCCAAAAAAGGGGGGTTCGAATGAAATCTCACAGTTTCTGCAAGAGATTAAAGAGTAAAAAGTTTCTCTTGCATTCTGGGTAAATCCTTTGAAAGGCTCATTATCTGAAACCAAATATAAATATTGTTACATATGTTTTAATAATGTTAAACTTGGCGGCATTTTTGGTTGGTGGTGTGTCTCAAGATTTCTTTCGATGTAATAAATATATAAAAACTGCTGAAAAACATTGGCTTAAAGGTAGCTAGTTCATAAAACACTAAGAATCAGGCTAAATTGCAATAGACCACTCGAAAATAGATAGTTTAAAATATTCAAAGTAAAGAGGAATAAAAGAAACAACCTTTCTGGAGAATGATCAACTACAAGGTTATTGATGTGCTAAACTGAAAAACCCGGTGTAAACTTTAGCCGTACTGTAACGGACCGTTAGCTAACGGTGAGGCCCGGCTCTTCTTACCCGGAGAAGTGAAGAGGACGACGGTCAGAATCGCCAGAGTCAGCGGCAGCAGCGACATGTTGCCGATCTGAAAAAAATCCATTTGAAATGGAAGCTTTATGTTTATATTTATCACATTTAAGTCTCTGATTTCATTAGTGCTGATCCACAAATGAACACACAAGCGAGCGGTTGCTCTCACGCATTATTCTAACGTCGACACGCTAAAGGAGACGGGACGGGTTTGCGCTGCTGTAATTTAATCACACACACACATATACACACACACATAGATAGATACACACATCTACACACACAGTGACGCCGTTCAAGCTAGGGATGAGGATTTTACCTTTATGTCCTAGAAAGAAAAAAAGAACAGAAATAATTCTTACGTAATAAACCTTCTGTTATCTTAAAGTTTCCTTCGAATGTGTGCTTATCAAAAATCAAATGATGTCAAAAGTGAATCGGTTGTTCTACTTACGTCAAGTACGCTGTTTTATTGTGTCTTTAAAAAATTTTTAAAAATGTATTATTTAAAAAATAGAATAAAACAGAATAAAAAATGAATGGTTTTCAGATTGTGACAGGTAAGAAAATATAAAAATATAACAAAGCAAAATATATTTAAATGTGTTTTGTAACATTTATTTGTCTAATAAAAAGGTTTATTTTTATCAGTGTCTTTGGAGCCCTCTTGTGGGCACATCAGGAATAAAACCCAATTTTTACAAGCTTGTTTAGTCATATATCATTTAGCATTAAATTAGTAATGAAAAGAATAAGTACGACCATAAATGTAGATTAAAAATGAACAAATAAAAGTGGTTTGTATAATAATTTCACAACCTCATCAGATCAGATCTCATATTTTTTGGATGCCTGGTTTTTCACTGAACCATCTATTGAAAAGTTAACACTAAGCATACAAAAGCTTGTGAAAAGCTTTGTTGCTCCTCTTACCTAATTGTAGTCTTCTTTTGTAAAAAAAAAAAAAAGTTGCTAAAGTTAAGGTTTTTCCCCCCATATGTTTATGTTGCTAGGAGATTGATCGGACTGTTCATGTCTAACAATATCACAATTGCAGAAAGTGTGGTAGGAGCTGCAGCTCCCGCATTGGCTTATTTAACCACAGCCAACACTGCAGATAAGTATCCAGGTGCAGACTCACATTGTCTCTAGAGGCAATGAGAACAAAATATTCACATAGCTGTTTAATTTACACAAACGTAGATTATATTAGATTTGGTACAAAGGGGTTATGTTTACATTTATTCTAATCAATGTTGTTTTGATGTTTGTTTTAAGAACCAACTCATATGAACGATTAACCGGACTCTCTTAGTCATAAAGAAGAGGATCATTTGTTATTCCAAACTCTGAATGGCCTTAAAAAGTCATCTGGCTGGTACCCAATGAGGATCTAGTGAATAATCTGAACCAGAAATGTTTTAACAATGATAAACTCTTACGAATATCTTACTAACTAAACATACTCCTCTGAACAGACAACAGAACAGTCTAAAATAGCTCCTATTTAATAGTTTATATATTCATAAACAATGTACAATACATGGTGACTTTTTTTTTTCACATTACCCAAAAAGTTATTTTTGTAGCAAGTTGTTTAAATGCATTAACTATAGTTATAAGGATTGAAAAAAAAATGCTATTTAAAACAAGTTGAGCAGTTTTATTTGAGTTCACTGTGTTAATCTCCTCAAATGGTTAAAAATGCAGCTGCAGACAAAGTGGCCACTAAACAAAAAAAAATACCCTAATTCTATTTACAAACTGTAGCTTCAGGCTAATGAGGTGCATGAAATGAATTAACCTAGAGATCAAAATGAAAATATCCTTCTGAGATTTTTTTTATTCAGAAATTATTCCATGGTCAGGTAAGAGGAAATGAGAAAGCTTCATATCACCATGATAATGGTGTGTGTTTCCGGTTGTTCTCTAGAACCAGATGACAGTCGGTGTAAAAACCTCATTATTTCAACCCACAAACCATCGCTGGAACATAAGGCCGCTGAAAATTTTCTTGATTTTCTTTTTTCTTCCGTTTCCGTCTTCTGGAATAATTCTCCATATTGCATTTCTTTGTTTACACATAAACACAAACATGAGTGGGTAGATACAAAAAGGACACAGCAAAATCAGCCTGTATCCATCATTCACCAGTCTTTCTTTACAGCTAAAAGTTTCTCCAAATTGAAGGGGCCTTTTTGACCTTCATCAGCAAGAAACATTCTGTCTCTCTTCTCCTCGTCTTCACTTAAACAGCTGAAGTGCTCCTTCCCGTTACTAATATGTATAAACAGGAGAGAGATGGAGAAGTGCACGATTCTCTTCCCACCCCGTTTGATCAACTGCATGATGTCTTCCGTCCTTTCACCATCATGACAGTTAAGTGACAGAGCAATGGAGCAGCATTTCAAAGAGTTGCTGATGGACGATAATAACATCTTGGAGTAGGTTGTTAGCAGGGTTAGAGGCCAATAGATTGCAGGGTTTGTCTTTCAGTGTTGTTGAGGTGGCCTGAGAACATGGTGTAACATGGTTGCTGAGCAAACTGTGTCAGGAAGTCTGTCAAATACGCCTGAAGAAGGAAGATCAAATCGGATTAATTCTCAATGAAAAGAAACACAAAAAGCAATCACATCCTGATTATTTCATGCATGTAAAAAACGAGAAGAGTTTACCTGTAAATCAATCTGATAAATGGGGTCTTTCAAGGCGTCTGGATCGTCCTCTTCATCATCCTCGTAAAAATCCTCATCTGCATGTTTTAATAAAAAAAAACAGATAAACTTTTAGAGGAAATATTGATCTGAAAAATCACTCAGATTTCTTCAAAATTAAAAATGCTACTCACCATATTTGTTTGAGTTAATAAGATCAGAAAGTAATTGTCCTGACAGTCCTTCATCTTCATCCTCTTCATCTCCATCACCATCTCCGTCTACATCATTTTGCTCCTCCCACATGCCACTGGAACCTGAGCCCAACAGAAAACAACAAGCTTAGAAAATGTGTAAAGGAGATTGTTTCAGGAGCATGATCAGTGCTCTTACAGCTTGGCCTGGTACTTCACAGTCAGAATTAAAATTAGAATGAGTTTTCTTGCCAAGTCAAAATTTTCAAATGACAGAAAGTGTGTCGGTGCATGATTTCTGCCCCACCCTGCATATACATCCTCGGCTATGATTTTTAAAAAAATATTTTGCAAATATTCTGATCCAACAAACTTTTTAAGAGACCATATCAAGTGTTTTAAAGAGATTTCGGAATAACAATATAAATATATACAATGAAACTTCTCACTAAACAATGGCTGCAGAAGAAAGCTAAACTCCTGCCCAAATAGTACTTAGGAAACCACCCGCCTGCCGCAAAAACAGGGAGAGAGAAAAGCACAACTTTACTTTATACGTAGATAGTAGAAAATAAAATGGTTCATACTGCTGTGGTACTGCACTCAGATACATCAGTCCAGGGGTGCCCAGCTTTTTTTGTCCTAAGCGCTGCTTTTCAGGTAAAAACCACCCGAGAGCTACCAGTCCAGGGTCAAAATCACAAACACACACAGATCATTTCCAGCCTGCAGTTAAACTACCGTCAAAGTATGTTTTGTTGTTGTCATACAACCATTAGACAGCACATCACAAACCCACCCACTCTCAAACACACACACAAGCACGAACAGACAAATTCCTCTCTCAAACACACACACACACACTAAAGCACACACAGACAAGTTCCTCTCTCTCAAACACACGCAGGCAAGTTCCTCTCTCTCAAACACACACAGGCAAGTTCCTCTCTCTCAAACACACAGGCAAATTCCTCTCTCTCAAACACACACAGACAAGTTTGTATCTTTCTCAGTCACACATAGACAAGTTCCTCTCTCTCTCTCTCTCTCTCAAACACACACAGACAGGTTCCTCTCTATTTCTCTCTCAAACACACACAAATTCCTTTCTCTCGCTCACTCTCCTTTTCTTTCTAACACATACGCACACAGACAAATTTCTCTTTCTCTAACACACTATCAAACACACAGACATTTTCCATATTCACGGAGCACTTTGGGAGGTGAACGTGCCACAGCGGCATCAGACGTAGCTCATTGAGAACGGGCTTAACAACATACATACTTTCACGTCACATACTCCAAATATCTCCTATAACACTAGAAAGGACCTACTGAGGTGGAGGCTTTCTTTGGGGAAAAAAGAAGTTGCTAAATTTGAGTGATTCTGGCAGCTAGAGGGTCTGAATATAAATACTGACTAAAAATAGCATCAAAGTTGCCGAGTTGGCAACACGGACTTCATTTCACATTTTTTTCCCCTGCATGCCTAGCGGCCGACTTGGGATCAGTCCGCAGGTTACCAAAAAAACCGCTATCGACTGGTTGAACACCTCTGCGTTAGTCTCTTAATGGCAAGATGTGAGTTCTTCATTAAAATTAAAAAATGATCCATTTCCTTTCGGAATTACTTAAAAAGACACAATTAAACGTGTTTCACCTCAAATAAATAAAAAATTTAATAATTCACAATTGTGAACATCTATTATGTGAAAAAGTTATTCTTTGAAGGAATTCAATGGAGAAAAAAAAAGTTATTTAAAACTATTTAAAAAATGTTTAAAATTAGATTCATTTTTACATACTTTCTCAAACATTAATTTGTTTTGCACAAAGTATCAATACAGTGAAAAACAGTCCAATAATGAAGTCAACTGCCTTCATTAAATCTTTCCTGACATTTCAAACACACTCACATTGGCTCCAGTCTCTTGCGGTGGCTCGACTTGCATTTGCCTCGACCACAGTAGAAAGCTCATTGATGATCAATTTAAAGATCTTGACAAGCAAAGGAATGTTGGTCCAGCGTTCAGGGTCTGTTCAAATGAAGGAAACAGTTGAACACAAAAAAATAGACTCAAGGTAAAGCAACATATTTATCAATCCAACACCGAGAAATTGAAATATTTAAACTTTATATCACAAATTTAGAGTCTTACTTTTGGCAGTTTTAGAGCGAGTGCGGACTCCTTCTTCGAGGTTGTAAATTTCTTCCCCCTTCACAACAATGTCTTGAAGACGTTTGTCATCTGTATTGAGCCCATGTTGAAGCAGTTTACAAAGAGCCACAGTACTGCCAAAAGGGAAACAAAAAATATTAAAAACATGAAACAAATGACTCAAATCTCTAAAATATTCACAAAAACTGCTCTTTTCATCTCGTAGTTTCAAACTGTTGATCTGACATGTTTAACCCACAAAAAAGTTTGATGATGTTGCTTTAAAAAATTTTCTTAGAATTGTTGTATTTAAATGAATGAAGATAGTTAAAGTTGTCTGACCTGACTTTACCCTCGTACTGCCCGTAGAAAAGGTGTTGCCTGCTCATCCACTCGGTCATCACAAACTCCAGCGCAGGTTTACCAGTCGGACCTGGTAAGCTGCATAAAAACTCCAGAAGAGGCTCCAGTTGGGAATGAACCAGGTGGGCAAAAACCATAATCAAAGACTAAAGAGGAAAAAAAGAACAAAATAACACAGGACAATGTTAGAGACAAGAAATCGGACTTTTAACACATTTGGAATATTTTTTTCTTCTTTACCTGCATGACACTCAGAGTTTCGGCTTGTTGCATTTTGCTCAGAATGGCTCTGAGGATTTGGTCCAGTTGCTCGCCGAGCTCTGTGCCGGCTCGAGAAATCAGGGTTGACACTAGTCTGCCCACAAAGGCAGCAGTAAACTCAGAGGTGCGTGGATCCAGCAGCTGGTTGACCACCTGCATGACATACCAGAGGCCGCTGTTTCCCTGCTCGTCTCTCCACTGGGCGATCTGCTCCAGAGCGACAGAGACGTACGCCCGCAGACACTCCCCTCCGTTCTGGAGCAGAAACAGAACACATTATAGTATTCAATGTGAATACAACAAAGATCTACAACACTGTTTTTTGCTGTAATCCACCTGCATTATTGTGTTGTCATCGGTGCGTAAGGTGCACTGTGCCACCACAGGAAAAGCCTGGCACACCAACATCTCTGAAAGAGGTGGTTTTGTGTTTCGGACCACTGTCATCAGTATATCTATGGAAGTCTGCGGAGAAGCAGAAATATAAAAAACATAGAAAGAAAAAAAATAAGTTAGAGATGTTCTTCTGAGACTCAAAAAAAACAAATTACTTTGAAATCTAAAAAGATGAGGAAGATGTAAAATAATAATACTGAAAAATAATACTGAATACATTTTTTAGGCAAAAGTCTTTTATTTCAAAAGTAATCGATCACCGAAGTTCTCCTTCGCGCACATGAATATTACTGATGACTGTGTGTGTTGCCCTGCAGCAGACTGGCGACCTGTTCGGGGTGTATCCTGCCTGACCCCATTAGGGATAAGTGGTTCAGACGATGAAACAAAACATCGACAAATCTACAACTCTGATATGCACAAGCAGAATTTGCAGTTATCCTCATTTTCTTTTATATTAATACAGTTTAACACAAAACGGTTGGGGTTCTTGTCTTTGTAAACAGACAATAAACCTGGCATTTTAACATCCAAGGTCAGAGTGAAATAGTAACGCATTTTTGCAACTGCTATTCACTACAATAGGTTTTTGTGGGTTTCTGCAACCATATAGTGTTTGGAAAACATTAAAAAAAAAACTGAATTTTCTTGTATAATCAAGTAAAAATAATTTTATTGGTTTTTGTACTCTCAAACCATGTGTAACATGATCCCTATTTGTAACAATACAAAAAGGCATTGTTACTAGAGGTGAGATTGGACCTAAAAAAATCCAGCCCGACCCGACCTGGCTCGCAGGTATTAAAACCCTGCCCGAGCCCGAAACAAGCCCGAAATGTCATATTTTATTTGTGAGGACTCGTGAGGAGGAGGGTTATGTATAAGTAGGAACATTATCAGGAACACACTTTTTTTAATAAAAAAAAAAAAATCACACTATAAGACCCCAACACACTTGTCTGTGATGGCCTGCTTAGCGCGAAGAGGAGGGACGGTCTTTGAAACAAATGATAAAATAGATCTTTGACGATCATCACTTTTGCCAGTACAGCTGTTTAAATGCCTGCTCAGCGTCGAGGTGCCAGTCTTTTTGCTTTTGTATGAAAGCAAAGCGCCACATTGACTACATCCAGCGAAGCCAACGTAAGTTTCTGTAGCATTTTGAACAATCAATTTGAAGCTTTTCCACACCTCACTCTTACCGGTGCGTGTTTGTCTTACAGTTCTCCTGCCTTTAGTTTATCCTTAACGTCTTGCTCCTTCATTTCGGGGATACCAGTTCAAAATAAATACAGACTTGCGCAGGGGAAGATTATCAAATGAAGAGGGGGGCGTTCACGTGCGCAGAGCATGCTCTGGCTCTACGGATTCTGTTTAGTAGTTAAACATTACTACTCTGTTTTATCCAAATTATTAATTTTATAACAAGTATTCCTTTGTTTAGTACCCACACCGTGTTTTAGTTAATATTTTATAAACATATATTTATCTGAAAAAAAAGTCAGCGAGAGAAAAGCGTAGGATGTAATGTTTATTGGAAGAGCAACCAATTTGTTTTAAAACGTCTTTTTCTCACTTACAGCACAAAGTCCGGTGGGGATTTTGTCGGGGGGAGCCTGCATAATGCTGACCAATGTAGGGATGAGACGCATTTGCATTGGTCCCTGGCAACCTTCAATTTGAGCCAGTTCTTTGAAAATGTCCTGAGCGAGTGAGGCCACCACAGGATCTGAAGGAAGAGAGAAGGACTGGCTTTAAAAACAGAGGGATTTGAGAGAAGAATAAACGTGATGTGGAAAAATATTCAGTTGAAGCAGTGAGAGAGGATGAAAATCATTAGTACCATTGTTATATTTCAGAAAAATAGCAATGGTGAGGGGGCAGATCTTGTTCTCAGCATTGGTGGTAAAGGCGGGGTCGACCGTGCAGACGATGCACAAAGTCTCCATGACGAGTGTGAGCACTTCAGAGCTAAACTGAGCTGCTAGTTGAACCAACCCCTCTAGGATGCTGGGTAAAAATGGTTGAAGGACGTGTGTGCTCTCTGATAGTTTTAACTGATCACAGTACCTAGAGATAAAAAAAAAAAGGATAAGACAGTCTAATTACCAAACAGTGTCTGACTTTGAAAAGAATACATGCCAAAGCAGGGATAAAAAAAAAAAAAAAATCTCAACAAGCTCACCCCCAGATTGCTCTCACTGCTGAGATACGGACGGATGGTGGCTGGCTTTCATGGAGACCGCTGACTGTGGCTTGGAGGAATTGCTGGATCAGATCAGGAGACATGGCGGCTGTGAAGCGACTGGCTGCCCACAGAGCCCGGCCGAGGAGAAACGGAGATGCAGCTATAAACAAGGAAATAGTAAAGAGTTTACAAAAGGGAGTGGAAAAAAATAAAGTAGCAGTCGTTTCATGCCAAAACTTTTAGATAGGTAAAAATAGTCTGGAAGTTACCAAAACTAATCTGATCTACGTAGATGCAAAGTGTTAAAAATATATATGTACGGCTGGTTGTAAGCAGCTCAGGAAAAAAATCAGTACTAACTAGTCATGTAAAATAGAAAATCTAATACATTTTTTAGTGTTTTAAATTTCCCATACTGATTCAGCAAAGAAAGAGAAGAATTGCAGAGTTTCCATGTCTAAAAGACTTTGAGGAGAGTTAAAAGCTTATTCCATGCCCGGCTTTGCTTTCTACAAACTCTTTATCCAGATGGGACATATTCCATCTTTTTATGTGCCATCAATATAAAACGATAACAAGACAAATTCTATAAGGTATTCTATAACCCACCTGCTAGATTGAGATCAGCTAGAATGACTCCAGCAAGAAAACCATGCATATCGAACTGGATGCGGCCGTTCTTGACGTTCTCTGTGATGATGGTTTTGACTGAACCGAGGGCCAACATGCAGGCCTCGTGGATCTTCCACCTAAATAAAACAACATCAATAAGCTGCCAAGATTAGACAACATGCGCCAATAACTAACTTAATACCTACTGCATCAACAACTAATGACTAATTTAATCATTTCTTTTCAATTCAAAACTACCACAGCACCTTTTTGGCAAATAAAATTAGCTGTGGCAAAACCAGTAACATTATGATAGTCAAACTATCATAACTTGCTTATCACAGGTAGCTGCCAACAAACACAAGTTTCGGGAAAATATTATATTTAAAGCAAAATATAAGCAAAATGGTACACAAAACAAATTTCTGCTCACAAGATACTAAATCTTTTAAAAAAACTTTGATTCTTAATAAAGAAGGACTTTAATTGTGCCAGGCTTGCAGGCTTGGTAATGGCTAACATAAACATCAAGTTGATAGCAGGAACGTTAACTTCTTAAATATGACACACGTTACATGGCATTTAGGAGCAGCTGCAGGCTGATAAAGGAATAAAGAAAGCTACAACTTACTATATGTCTCAGCAGTCAACTGCTGACTAATTGATTACAAATAAAATTTCGGAAAAGTTTGTTTACATCTGCTCACCAGTGTTCATTGCCACTGTTTTTGGCCTGCTCTGCTTCCTGGAGATGTCTAGTAGCCGCTGCTGCTAATGCTGCTGCACTCTCGTTCTGAAACTCTGCAGCCACAGCCTGAAAACAGAAGTTAGCCATTCACATTGTCCTCATCGTCATGACACACTTGGAGTAACCTTAGGTTTCACAAATAGTTGATTAAGTTTTAAAGTGTGATCAACTTTAAACATCATAAGTTTTGAGGAATTGTATTCTGTCAAGTATGCAATGAACACGTGTCACCATAGCAACAAATTTTCTGTAATTTTTCAATTATAGCTGTCTACTCAAATTATTCCTCATATGCTGAAGGATTTCAGTGAGATAAAACATGCCTGTTGCATTCCTTAGCACCGTATCAAATATCAATGTTTCCAATACTTACCAGCAGTAGATCTTGAGCAGAGATCCTGACTGAATAGGAAAAGGTGTCATCATCCTCATCTTCTACAAACTGCTGAGGGTTAGCAGTCCACACTTTGATCTAAAATAGTAAAGAGTATTTTATTTTCCTTTGTCATTAAACGCCCAAACTTCTGATGATATCGTCGACATGTTTTGATCCTCTCTCACCTGGTCTTCTGTTATCTGCATGTACAGGATGACGTAGTAGATGAGCTCAGGCAAGGCTTTCTTTACAGTGCTCTTAAACTTGTTGTTTTCCAGCAACGTGTGGACAAACTCAAAAATGCTGAAGACCAGGTTCTCAAAACCCAAAACTTCTCCTGTGTTAATTAAATAGTAAGATAAAAAATAAATAGAAGAAACTAAACATGATCAATCCATTAAACATTTTGCACAAAGAGGAATAAAGTTTCAATTCTACTTACCATCTGAATCCACAGGATCGTCCACTTCCTCTGTGTAGTTCACTTCTGTTCTTACATAAGTATAAAGTGGATAAGAAATATAAATTGTATCTAGTGGATTTATGTTAATCTTAGAAGATTTTAAACTTGTACGTTCTGTTCCGTTGTTCTCCGCTTATCCAGGGCCAGGTCGCAGGGGTGACGGGAAGCTCAGGCTTCTCTCACACTAGCTGCATCCTCTAGCTCACCTGGGCAGATCCTGAGGCATTCCCTGTCCAGCTGTGAGACATAGATTCTCCAGCGGGTCAAGGATCTGCCCATAGGTCTCCTCCCGGTGGCACGTGCCCGAAACACCTCACCAGAGAGGCATTTGGGAGGTATCCTAACCAGATGCCCGAACCACCCCATCTGTTTTCTCTCAACCTGGAGGAGCAATGGCTCTACTCCGAGCTCCGCCTGGATGACAGAGCTCCTCGTTCTATCTCTGAGTGAGAGCCAGAGGAAGCTCATTATGCAGTTCACATAGAACTTGAAATACAAATTTTATATATGAGAAGTCGATGTTGAAAAGTTTTGTAAAGGATATAACGCTGCACTTTCAGTCAGTGTATTCCACACTATAGGTAATATCTGCTGCATGGAAGACACCATGGGTTTAGGAAAGTTTTTCACTAATGCAGTCACAGCCTGTAAAAAGAAAACAAGAACAAAAACAAAATGACATTTGTCATACAAATGGTGACACTTTTGTAAAAAAAAAAAAAAAAGATAAGAATAGCAACAATACAAAGTTACAGTTTGACCAATTTGTGGACAGTGTTTAACCGTTTGCATTTACCTTGAGAACTTCCATCTTGAGGCCGCTATCTGATGACGGTCCATCTGGCATCTGAAGAGCCTGCACAAACGCCTCTGTGAACTGCTGGACCACTGGGAAGATTAGGGCTTTGGCTGCACCCTAAACAAGAAAATCACCAAAAATGACTTGTTAATAGACTGAAAAAAAAACAAATGACAACATAGTCTAACAATAATCCTTTTAGACTTCACCTTTTCAAGCTCTTCAATAGCACAAATAAGATTGGCACAGGTGGTGAATATCTCCACTGCTCTGGAACGGGTACGAATACTATAAACCTAGGCCAGTTAAAAAGGAAAGAGAACAAGTTTTGATGATGAAAAAAATTCTTTATGTCATGGACTGTTGTAGCATCTCCACTGTGGACAAACACTGGTGGAAATCAGAAATATTAGCAGTACCTCAGCCATGGTAAAGATCTTATACATCTCTGGTAGGATAACTGGAGCCACCAGCGGCATCTGCGCATCAGTCACTTCCCGAGTGAATTCTGGAAATAACAGGTTGTTACATGAGCGTGACTTCCAACACAAGGTGCACCTGTTTGGTGCAAATGAAATTTTCAGCAGTTTGATTTTTTATTCTGTTGCTGGAAATTCCCTGTTTTCAAAGGACAACATGCAAAATAATAAAAAAAGACACTATCCTGGCTGATTTCAGGGGAGAGACAGGATACACCCAGAACAGGTGTATTGTAGGTCTGTTGCGGGGCCATCCACATGCACAAGAACAAAAATTTTAAGCTGCACCAAGACAATCCCAGGAATTAAAAAAAAAAATTAAAGTCCTATAATTCAAGTTAATTGGTTGTGGATTATGAAGACTGTACTCTTTAGTCATACTAATGTGAACGATAATGCAGACCATCTTAAAAAGGTTTTAAGGAGTTTGTACATTTATTCTTGTAAACCCACCTGTAAGGACCCTCATGGCCCCATGTACAGCATTCACATCTCCACTGACCAGCATCTCCATCAGAAGTGTGAAGAGCTGCGGCCATGCCTCGGGCCAGTCCCAGTTTGCGATGGCTGACACAGCATATGCAACACTGGAGCGAACTTTACTCATCGATTCCCGTAAACCGCTCGGTAGCAGCTGTCTAATGGCAGCTTTAGCCTGTAGAGAAGAAATAAAATCATTTTTAAAAAGGGCTTCAAAAGAATTTAATGTGGCAAAGATGACCTACTTGTTCAGTAGTTTCTGGAGGTCTGAACTTCTCTGACTGGGAACACCAATGAGTCTCCACATATTGCTTTAGGATGACAGACGCCAACTGTAAACACACAAAATTAACATTTGTTAAATTGTGAACAAATTATACATAAAATCCTTCCATTAATTAAACTGGTTTTCAAATGTGAACAAAAGAGAAACTTGCTAAAAAAAAAGGAGTGTTTATAACAACTAATTTTCATAAATTACCAAAATATTTTACATATTATTAAACCTGCTAACCTGGCGGATGGCGAGGGCTCCCTGAGGATCAACTGTGAGCTCTGCCAGGTGAACACCAAACTCTATGTAGAAACAGAAAGCAGAATACAAATGAATAAAAGAAAATGTGATCTTATCAAACAAAGGGGAGACGTCATTTCAAATGTTTAAAACTCATTTCTGTGATTTATTATCTGAATTTCTTAATCTCAATCATGGTTGTGGAGCTATCTAGAGCTCGTCCCAATAACTGCAGGCAATATAGTGGCATGGTCTCAGGACAGATAAGCAGTCCCTAAAAGGTGGATAGGCAATAATGGTTGTTATTGAGATGCTAGGATTTTTCAGGACAAATAATATAGTGCACAAAAAAAGTAGTGATATGTGGGATTAGAAAGAGTCATTTAAAAAAAATCATACAACTTCATTAATTTGGTAAACAACTGCCCAAGAGCTGGCATAATTTAAACGATCAATCAATTTCCCTCTGGGGTTAAATAAAGTCAATCTAATCTAATTTAACCCAGCATAGCAGCCATTGCAGGATGTGAGATGAACTTAAATCAGGTTTAGCAGATGGTTGTGTGACTGGGTTGACACCAGAGTGACATCAGACACCAGAAGACAATGTTATTGCTGACAATCCTACCGATGAGCTGCCTTAGAGAGAGGCCAGCGGAAAGGCTGGGCTTGCTGGGAAGCTGCTGCACGGCTGACAGTGTGCACAAATAGCTTTTCATCCCTGGAATGAGGACTGCAGGACAATGGGAAGTCTGGACGTGCACAATAACTGTGATCACTGTACACCTTTACCTGTACTTATTGTAAATTAGTTGCAAAGTTTAAGGCAATGTATTTACCGAATGTCAGTCAGACATTTCCAAAGTGTTTTTTTCTAAAGATTATCTTGCATGAAAGAGGCAATCGCAATAAATATCAGCTGCAAACTCTGGACCGGATGTGGGACACTTTCAGATCTAATGCTCATTGTGGGAACGCCAATAATCACATGGTGGCACAAATAACAATTTAGGGTTTCAGTCTAAATTAGCAGTTGGGGGACAATTTAGCACAAAAATCTATCAATTGGACTTCTGGTAGTTACCATAGAAACATTGAGTCTTGACGATATAGATAAAGAATACTTTATTAATCTATTCTGTTGTCTTCTGCTTATGTAGGACCGGGTCGTGGGGGCAACAGAGGATCCCAGATGTTCCCCAGCCAGGCGCAAGACAAAATTTGTGTGTCTGGTAGGGCTTTGGAGTGCAAGAGAGAGCTCCAAAACAGCTGCTAGGTGGAGCTGGAACAGCCATTTGGTGGAACAGAGGCGTACAGCCACTTGGTGGAACAGATTACTAGTGAAAGTTTGTAAGGAATTTTTACCACAACTATCGCACTTTTACTTTGGTAGAAACGTGCAAATTAGCATAGATTATAGCATCAATATTCCAGTTTCACGGTCAGGTAAACAACATTTCCCTCATTTAAAAAAAGACTCCCTTGAATAAGAAAAATATCTTAGATGAGGAGGAGTTTCCCCACCATCTGAGCTGCTGTTAAACAATCCACATATTCCTACTGAGCTGAAAATAACAACCAGGCTACTTTAACTCATTATGAACTAGTTTCAGTTCAACTTAACGGATTTAAAATAATAATAAAAAAAGGAAACAGGATTTTCTAAGGAGCTACTAACTTCTGATGGCCTAATGTTAGCTTGCTAACATAGTAAACAACATACACATGCTACCCATCTTTAGAGGCTGGGTCCGTCAAATAATTCAACACAACGTGCTGTTAATCATTTTTAACTTTAGGAAGTTGCTTTAAAAGGAGTTTCCTTTTACCTTCTGTCACTTCCAGCACTTTGACCTGCTCCTCTGCAGCAGCACGCACTTCTTGAACAGGAGACAGGATGGCTGTCAGCGTCTCGATCAGAGCCTCTTTCAGTCCTTGTTGGACCAAACCGGCAGAGTTACCTGCCGCAGTCATACCTGTAGTTGTTTCTCCGCTGTAGTAAATCCACTAGCAGCACCCAGAGAGCCACGATCAGAAAGCCGCGAAAACCAGAGGCGGGGTTTCACTGTTCAGTCGTCCGGTTCAAAACACGTGTTTCCCTTCCCCATGTTTTTTATTCTGGAACTCTGTCTCCCTCTTGTGGTGTGGGGGAAAATAACACTATTTGAAGTTTAAAAATCTGTGGAACGTTGATTGAAATACAATATACTTGCGTTTACATCTTTAAATCCTGAAAGTGATAACTTGTTTCTGCAAATTAAACGCATTGATAATGCCAATTTTTTTTAAACTATTGAAACTTTTGCCCAAACAAAGAAAATCCAAATTATGAATGCTCTTAATGATGTTCGTTCAACAAAAAATGTTTTGTTCATTAAAAATAAATGAATCTGTATTATGTAAACCCTTTAGCTTTATTCTCTCTTCAGCTTCTTCCAGTTGTACTAACTTCTCTGTTGTTTTCCAAATGGCCCTATCTACTGTTGGTAGATCATATCATAACAACATCTACTGTTGGTAGATCGTATCATAACATTCAATGTTTAAAACTGTGTAAACCAACCAAATGTACATGAGAAAATCAAAAACTTATATTTCCAGGACATGAATTGTTGTTTGTTTACCAAATTTTGAACAGTTTCTTAAACTTTTATTAATTATTTTATTCAAATTTTGTCTCTTGTCATAATGCCTTCAGGTAGCAGGTCTTCTTCTTTCGGCATTTCCCTTCAGGGTTCGCAATAGCAAGTCAATTTCTTCCATCTAACCCTATCTGCTGAATCTTCTTCGGTCATGCCAACTATCTTCATGTCTTCCTTCACTGTATCCATGAACCTCCTCTTTGGTCTTCCTCTAGGCCTCTTTCCTGGTGCCTCTCTTACTTTATCTGTAAAACCTCTAAATATGTGCTGTTCCCCTGTTATACTTATTTCTGATCCTGTCCATCCTGGTCACTCCCAGAGAGATCCTCAGCATCTTCATCTCTGCTACCTCCATCTCTGTTTCCTGTCTTTCCTCAGTGCCACTGTCTCTAGACCAAACAGCATGGCCGGTGTCACCACGGTTTTGTACACTTCCCCTTTCATTTTAGCTGAAACTCCTCTATCACACATCACACTTGATACTTTTCTCCACTCGTTCAAGCCTTCCTGCACACCCTTTTTCACCTCTTTTCCACACTCTCCATTGCTCTGGATCACACTTGTGTTGCTGAATAGATTTGTAATAAATCAGATATGAGATGGAAAAGAGCATCCCTAATAAATGTTGAGCTTGTTAAATTTTGTTCATGTGTCTTACCATTTGAGTTCTTATGCAAGTCTTGACTTTAGAAAAGTTTGTGTCAAAAGAATCTTTAAAACATTATTTGTTTCTTAAACTTGTGCAACATTTCGACCTCATCAAAAAAGAACAAGGATTAGCTTTGACTCCATTATAGACAAAGGTGAGACTCAAGCTGGTTATTAAAGGTTTTAGGTTGATTAAAAAACATTTGTAATGCAAAAAAGTTTTACAGGTTTGTTTTGATCTAATCTCGTCTCCTGTATTCTTTTCTTTTTTCACATCAGCGACCTCCATGTCTGCCTCAACTCTTTGGTTTTCATTTATGCCATGTATCTATCAGTTCCAAGCAAAACTTGAATAAAGGATATTTTACAATAAAATCTACAAATCTAAAATACAGTACATGTCAAAGTAAAGGGTACAAGCAAAGTGTAAACAATTTTATAAATGTGAAAATTACTGATTTGTTCCGTTTGATTTAACAATTTTACTAAATAAAACTAGTTACAAGTTAACAGCAACATAAAAAGAGGGTCAATGACCTATCTAAACTCAGTTTCTGATGATCAGTTAGTTGTGCCAAGGCTGAAACCTGAAGTGATCCTAATTTATGACACACTGCATTTGTTTCAGGGATTCATTTACACTCAAAAAGTATTGAGTTGTTTTCTTAAATTGACTGAATAAGTGACGGAAATCTGTACAAACAGACGACACAATCAAACTAAAAATTCAAATTTGATATGTGTGAAAGAGGAATATTTTATGTAGTGTATGTTTTCTTCTTTTTCTTTCGGCATTTCCTTTCAGGTGTCACCAAAAAAAGTCAGTTTCTTCAATCTAACCCTATCTGCTGCATCTTCTTGGTCACGCCAACTATCTTCCTGTCTTCCTTCACTATATCCATGAACCTCCTCTTTTGTCTTCCTCTAGGCCTCGTTCCGATTGGTTACAAACCCAGCATCCTTCTTCTGATGTACTCTCTCTCTCTCCTCTGCACATGTCAAAACCATCTCAGTCTGGCCTCTCTGACTTTATCTCCAAAACATTTAACATGTGCTTTTCCTCTGTTTGTTTTATGTGGATTAAACGTGAGGATCAGAAAAAAAAGTCTGAGAATAAAGCAAACACTATCACACTTAGTTTGCTTTTGTTTTAAAGCAAACAGAATTTGGTTTTTATATAGAAACAAGCAACATTTTGCAACTGGATATTACCCTCTCCTTGAAAGGAGCGAGAGATATAAATGAAAAGAAGTGAACATCCACCAGTACGCATTAAAAATTGACACCTTTTGAAAATGTTTGCAGGTGACAGAGAGGAAAAAAAAAACTTGTGTAAGAGCCATGTCAGGGTTCAGCGTCTTTCAACTACACAACATTAAAGTGGTGTGTCAGATTATCTTTTTTTTTCTCCTTCATTTTCTTTTCAATTCCTTATGATATAAACGAGAGGAGAGTCAAAGCAAGAACAAATAATCAATGAAGAAACAAATGTGGAAAAAAAAAAGAAAAATAGAAACTAAGCAACAGATGAAAGGCCTCCATCCAGACCTGATGACCCTCCCTTTCCCAGCTTGTGGTAGTAGGGGAGAGTAAGCCCAGACACGATGGGACGGATCCGTCCAACTGTACAGCGCAGTGAAACATAACTTACATATTAGCTCATTTTTACATGTACAGTCGTGATCAAGGCACAGGGATCTTCTACAAGTTATTTTTCTTCAATAAAGTTGTACAAAATAATACATTTCACAGTCTGTACAAGAATAATAGTCCAGCAGTAAAATAAAGAAAAATACTTAAAGCCAAGAAAATAGGAATAGGACAGGTGAGAGAACACAACTGGAAGATTGGGGGACACAGTAGACGGGGCGAGAGTGGGATTGTGTGGATAAAGAGGGCTGAAGTGAACGTGTGTGTGAATTCGTGCTCATTCAAAATGTTGCATTCAGTCTCTGCAGATTTCCATTTTCATGCTTTCCTTTTTTCTCTCCTTATTAACTATTACTCTCTATTTTCTAGATGTGAAACCAGTATGAGCAACAATGTTTGGTTATGTGTGAGGAAATTGTTGTATGTGCTGATGACTGATTTGTAAATGTGAAAGGTTATTTTGTCCCTGCGAGTTTTCAGGGTTAAGACTTAGATTTGGAAGGAATATTTGATTTAGAGGTCAGGTATTCAGGTGTTAAGTTCATTAGTATGAAATGCTAAAGCAACAACTGTTCTGCAAGATTTAAATACTTCTTTGTCTATTCAATAAAGGACTAAGCAGAATTAGATAAGCTGTGGGTTTCGTCCTGTCCTTGTTTGGCTCTGGAGAACTGACATTGCTTGTTCCTGGGCTAAAATGCAAGGTGTCGATACAAAGTTTCCAAATGTGTGTGTTTGGATTCAAATGACGGACAAAGATCTCACACAGTGTACATCAACAGACAACATAGGGTAAGAACTAACAAAAACTTAAAAGTTGAATTGTGTTATTAAAAGACTATATATATATATTCATATATATATATATATAGACAGATATAAATCTATATCTATCTACATATAAATTTAAATATATATCTATAGCTATCTGTAGATATAGATATATTTAAATCTATATATAGGTTGGATTTTTTGCACTGTAAGTTCACTTGTATGCATGGATCTATGCATCGTATGATATTTTTTGTTGTTTTTTTTTTTTTTTGCTATTATTTTCTCAGTTCTTTGTTGAAGAGCAGGTCATGTGAGGCTTTTTCTTCCAAGTTGCGCTCTTTTTACAAGCCATCGGTCAATTAGTCTGTATGTCCTTCTCCAGTCATAAAAAATCCAATGGCCTTCTTCTGTGTCAGTTTGTCACACTTCTTCCCTTCAGCATGTGAAGAATGAATTCTTTTTTCTTCAAAATCATTCTTATTATTTGATTATTTCTGTGGATTTTTTTTTATGATTGTGTGTTTGGCTCAACTACCAAACCTTATGCAAAGACCTAAATGTTCTGAAGTGTGTGTACTTGTGAGTGTGTTCACGTATCTAAAAGAGAAAGTCAACATTAGAGATCAACCTTTCTGATGCTTTGCAGTCTAAACCCTGTAATTCTGGGCCGTAGTGTCACTTCAAGACTCATTGTTGATGAACTCTTACAAGGTAAAACTGTTCCCTCGTTTTTAACTGAAGAAAGAATCCAGTTTTCCCACTTTATTTTCCTTCTGATGCGGTGGGAAGTCTTATTGAGTTTGAGGGGAGGGCAGGTTAGCCACTCTGGTCATAGCTAGGTGTAGATGGTAGAAGTGGATGACTGATTAGCGAACAGATTGGGAGGTTGCTATGTGGGCCAGCAGGTGACTACGTAGACCGGATCACAACAGCTCGTATTGTCGAAGGTGCATCCTTTGTATGATGTCTCGACAGTCACTGAAGACTCGACGGATGTTTTCTGTGTCGACTGCGCAGGTGAAGTGAGGGTAACAATAATGCCGTCCATCACCACTGGCCGTGCTGATCCTCTGTAGACACACACAGGGAGGAGACAGGTCAATGTGGAGTTGGGAACTAAACGTGACAATTCTTTAACTTGTCAAAATAAAATATTGTGTTAGTCAAGTAATGAGCAAACTTTTCAGCAGCTAGAAATAGCACAAAAGTTTGACCCATGGACACGACTAATGGGAAATAGATGGTATGCTCTGGTACAAGAATAACACGAGAAACTTAATATAGTTTAACCATTTTTTCTTTTCTTAGCTCTGCTAAAACAAATTTATTGTCATACCAACTTTGTAAATTAAATCAAACTGAATTACATCGAAGGTAAGATACTGATGCAATCAAGTGCAGTTAAAATAATCAGAAAAAATTACTTTCCAATTAGAAAGTTTCTCATGAGTGCCACGTGATGTTTGTAAAAAACAACCTTGAACGTTCAATTTTCTGACAATGTATAAATAATGCCTAGCCGCAACAATAGTCAACGTGTCTGCAGACCACCATATATTGGTGAATGCCAGAAATAGAAGGAAGGAAAATTATTAACAAGATTTTCTTTGTTAATTCTTGCCGTTCCGTTGTCTTCCGCTTATCCAAAGCTGGGTCGCAGGGGTAACAGCCTCAAACGGGAAACCCAGGCTTCTCTCATCCCGGTTGCATCCTCCAGTGGGTCCGGGGTCTGTCCCCGGGTCTCCTACCAGTGGGACACACCCGAAACACCTCACCAGCGAGGTGCTGGGGAGGCATCCTAGCCAGATGCCAGAACCACCCCATCTGGCTCCTCTTGATCTCGAGGCACAACAGCTCTGCTCCAAGCTCCACCCGGAAGGCAGAGCTCTTCACTCTATCTCTAAGTTAGTTTTGTTCTTTTTAAAGGGTTGGCTGTATTTATTGTGTTAACACAACACGTGTGGCTCTCGGGCTTTGGTTTGCACACTTGTATTAGTTTAAGGTTTTAATGGCTTAAAAATGGCTTTTAAAAAACCCACAGAATCTCATTTTGAAGTACAGAATAAAACTGGTCAAAGCAATGGGGGAAAAAAAATTGTGTTTAAAAAATGAAATAGCAATTTAACATGAAAACAATACAATTGTCTTGAGTGTAACCATGTTGCATTTTGTGTTGTGTCTCTGTGCTCAAAAGTACATTTACTAAATTCAAACAAATTTTTGGACCCACTATTACACTTGACCATGAAAAAAAAGTCTGGTAATTTTTTATTTATTACAAAAAAAAAATAAGACTCTTCATAAATGACTTCCTTCATGCAAAAAGCTTGTACATAGATTTGAACTGGTCTTTTTTTCAGATTCGACTTTTTACCACCAATGACAGCGCAGATTGTTTTTTCAAGATTATAATTTACATCAGGCTGAGGCGGATGGGTAGATAGGTGTACAGAATTTGATTGGTTCTATTTCTATGTGAGGCCATGTGACAGACTGGACACCTGTACAAGGTGCACCCTGCCTCTTGCCTGGTAAGTTGCCAAAATGGGCTCTGGCATTTCCTTAATCCAGTAATGAATAAGAAAGTTCAGAGAATGAAAAAAAAAGTGTGGTAATTGTTGATTGTTGATAATTATTATAACAATTTCAAAGAAGATCAAATTTGAACTGGAAGTTTTGCACATACCAGAAACTCATCCCGTATGAAGTACTTAGCCCTGGTGACTCTGGGATCTTCTCCTGGCTCGGGTATTGCTACAGGAAAAAAAAAAAAATCAGTTTAATTTAACACTAAATACAGTTTAGCAATTTAAACGGACTCCTTTTTTTTTTGTTTTAAGCCAAACTACAACTGCAGCTGCTAGATGAAAATGTTCCCATGACAAATTGCGATTTATAGTAATCATAGAGTGTTAACTCAGACACATTCATATAATCCACACAGCTTTCTGTGTGGAATTGTATGGATATATTTTCTACAATTACAGAAATACGATATCCGTGGATTAAATTGCTACCATTTTCACCTTTTATCTGACATGTTTTACTTTTAATAAGTTGAGATCTGGCATCACAACTCAACTTTTACTTTTTCATTCATTTTGGAAAAAACAAAAGTATTCTTTTATTTTCAATTTTTTTGTTGCATTGATTAGAACTTCCCAAGGATAAAGCATCGCCTCAATATCATCTAATGCAGGTTGCAACTTTATGTTCTTTCACTAACATTAAATCATACATACACGTAAAGACAGTCTTACCATCATCAGGTGTGGTGTAGCGTGCAAACTCTGGGAAATACTCCTCAATTCTAGACTTTCCTGCTAAAACCTTCTCCGCTAGCAGGTCCTGTTTGTTCAGGAAAAGGATTACTGAAATTGTTCGTAGCCACCTGTAAAAGAAAGTTCATGAGTTCAGTGCCTTTTGTTTTGCAACAACTTTTACATCAGGTATGATTTGCAGGATGTACAGGTAGTTTTTTTGCGAGTTTTAGGCTTAAAAAGTTCAATGAAATCCAAAAACGAGTTACAAAAATAATGAAACCTGCTGACCTGTTGTTCCAAATGTTCTTGAAAAGATTGAGAGCTTCTTGTAGTCTGTTGGTTTGATTGTCTTCTCTGATCACCATGTTGTAGCTGCTACTTGCGACAACAAAGATGATAGCCGTCACATCTACAGGGTAAACACACACACAAAGACAAGGTTAAAATACATACTGGAATGACCAATTTGCTGGAACAGATCTAATATTTTTAATAATAATCATTATAAAATTTTCTTGAAACAAAAAACTTCCAACCGTTAAAACACTGGATCCATTTTCGCCGTTCATCTCTCTGCCCCCCAACATCAAACATGCTGTGAGAAACAGGATGTAATGATTGATATTTAGGTGATGAGAAGTAAGGTCAAACAAATGGCCAGATATTTTTCCTTTGCACTTGGGAAACATTTGCAAATTTAAACTATAAACCAATTGGGTTTTAACTCACTGGAAATTCACTTTGTCTATTTGAAATCTTGTCTCAAATATCCCAGATGTCAGTACTCTGCATCTCAAGAGGTCCTGGAAAACAGAGGAAAAGCAGATTACCGGAAAATACACAAATATAAAGAAGAACGCATTTAAAAACTTACAAAAGACTTTGCATTAATTTAGAGTAAACCTGCTTAGCTAATCTATTGTTGAATATTTTGAATGTATAAGCTTTTATAAAAGCCACAGACTGTAGCTATTACATATATTTTTATTTGTGTTTTCGAAATATGCAAACCAACATGAGGACTCTCACCGATGAATCTATATAAACACGGCTATTTGAAACTTTGGAATTGTGTCATTCTAAAGTTTTTCTCATTTAGAAAAGTCCATTTTCTATTTTCTAAAAAGCACCATTTTTTTTTTTAAAGCTGAGTTGTGCTGAACATCTTACCTGATCGGTAGGTGTGTAATCGTGCTGTCTAACCACATCAATCCTGTCCAAGAAGCTGAAAACAGAAAACATTCCAATTTAAGCTGCTGCAATGGAAATGTACAAATAAGACATAATTGCACATTCATGTCCATAAATTCATAGTTTTTTTCTAATTTATACAGTGTGCAAATGTGTGAGGAAATAGGTTCTGTAGAATAAAAAAGTAGCAGTGAGCAATCCAGAAAGATAGAGGACAACTGTTTCTGAATGAACACAAGAGGGCGTGTGTTTTCATTCATAGTGAGATCAGAAGCCAGTCTGAGTCACTGGCAGCTTTTTACTCTGTCAGACTGGAGAAGCCTCATCAATGGAGCTGCTGTAGTTGTAGTTACACAGGAGGAAAAGTGTGTGTTCATGTGGTTGGGTGTAAGAGGGCGCAAAGCGTCCAGATTAGCTGAGTGCCCACCCAACGACAAGATGATTGTTCTGCTTGACCCAAGAAAAGGACATTTATTTTTTATATGTATGTTTGAGTCAATTTTGAGTTGGGAATGGGGAAAGACTAAATAAAGGGATAAACAGAGGTCACGTTGGTGATCGTCTTCATGCTCCTTCATTGCTTATATGGATGACAAAAAAATTAAAAGCTAAACCCACATGAGGGTCTTTAAGAGAACACAGTGCTCTCCAACTCTCGAAAATGTCTATTTTGTAGTCCAAACTTAGTATCACAACACTGAGAATGTGAAACAGCTAATTTGTAACATCCTAAAGAAATGTTAAGTAGCTGCAATGCCCAGCACCATTTCTGACAGTCTGTAGACCAGCAAGATCAATCTGAGCAAGTCTAAAGATAAAAAGAAAATAAGAGCATAGAGTTATGCACAGTATTTTTTTCATTTAAGATTTGTAGACTATTTTAGTTTATCTTTGAATCAAAAGTAAGCTTGCATGAATGAGTTTTAATGTGGGTTTTTGAGATAGTAATGTAGGTTCTTGTCAGCATTTTTCAATTTATTAAGGTTCCAGAACTTTTCAATATTCTTTTAAATTAAAAACTTATAGGAGCCATTAATAACTTGCTTAAAAGAATAAAAAAAATAAATAAAATCTGGCCAAACAGGTAAAAAGTAAAATTTTGTGAGCATTCAAAGCTTTGCAAAGAAAACTTAAGAGTTTTAGGAAAGAAAGAAATAAAAGAGGATTTTTTTTCTATTATAATGTGATGTCTATAATAAATTAGTCAGTTGATAAAAATATTTCAAACACAGACGGTTTATTTCCCGCCAGGTTTAGTCTCAGCCTGCTAAGCTGTCTGCTCTGACTAACCGTCTGGCCTCTCTTCTTATAACAAGAAAAGCAGGATGCCTGTTTGTAGCTGCCTTTTGGTGAACAGGTATGTAGCCCCCTCTGAGATAGCAGGAATGTGGCAGGCAGGGGTGAAATGTGACAGGAAGGCTGCAGGTAACACACTGAAAGAAGGAGGGGGGGAGGGATCTGGGATTGCGGAAGCTCGGGAGTTGGGTACACTGATGAGCCGACAAAAGGGGTCAGGAAAGTGAACTGTGCAAGAAAACAAAGAAGGGCATATGAAGGCGAGAAAAAAAAGAGTAGTTTGTATTTCTCCAGACATTTATGTTAAACACAAAGAGATGTTAGCAAGCAGACAGCTGGTAAGGTATTATCATCTATCTGTGGGGGCTCAGCTCTTCCCACATCTGAGTACATCATCAGGCTTCAGTATTAAGACAATTAGCCTCTCATTCATTTCTTAAAACCCTGCAAGTTTCTAACGTCTGCCTCAAATTACATCCCCCTCCAAAGTCCAAAAAACACAAGTAAACCAAGTTTGACAAAAGCTAAAAGCAGCAAACAAAATGATGATGAAGTCGGCATGGCTGAAACTGACATCTGCCGTGGCCCAAAGTGTTTATCCACAGCTTTGGTTTTGGTCGGTGTCATACCCAGAACAAACACTCTGCTCAATTTTTAGCACTTCTCCCTATTAATAGGAACCGTGCCAATAATAACTATGCATAGTAAGTTGGGCTAAATAATAGTGGCTGCCCCGGTAACAAAGAGGTCAGCGGTGTTATGTGTAAGCTGCCAGGGTTATTCTGGGCTAGCAGACAACCAAACTGTGGAAAAATACACATTACACTTGTCTGGAGATCTAAAATAGATTTGTATTTACAAAAAAAATTAAAGTGGATCCTTTTATAGGGATTTTTTTTTTGCTCAATTTGTAGAATAATTTTTAGAAAACTATTTCTAGTGTAGACTAAATATAAATTTTGTGAATAAACATAATTTCTAGTGTTCCACTATTTATATTTATTTTATTTTGTTTTAAATCATGATTTTTAAATAGCAGCAAATACACAATTGTTGCTTTAAATTACAATATTTAAGAATGGATGATTCAGTACTACGTATGGGTATAAGGAATTAATGTTAGCTCGTCCAAAAAGCTGATTATGGAATTCCAACTGGATCAAAATTATAGGAATGCATAATACATAGAGATGAAAATCCTTTAAAAATTTTTGTACATAATACAACTTAACCAATGTTTTTAAAAAAAAAAATTAAAAGTTACATTCATATCATATCCGTCAAAAATTCCAAGTATTAACATGTTGATCTTGTAAATCCAAGTGTTTAGACCAGCCAGTCCAGATCAGATTTACCCTAACAAATTGATGAAACAAATTGCCAGTCCAGATTAAATAATCTCTAAAAATACACACATTTTTAAAATTCATATTCCACACGTTTTTATATAAATCTGCAACATATTTCTAAATTCAACAAAATAATGATAATTAACTATTTTAAAATTTTTATTTTATTTATGATAGGCTTAATGATAAGTGAAATAAATAAATTGATAACGTAATTTAAAACCCATTTTTGTTTTTTCTTAATTGGGAATATTGCTGTATTAATGATCTTTTTAGTTAATCATTTGAAACGCCCCTTTAATGTCATTAATACTTTTTAATTACCGGGAATGGCTTTGTGTGATTTTTTTATATATATTTTATTTTATATTTAATTATTATATATATTTTATATTTAATTTTTTCTCAATAAGATTTTATTTAAGAATAGATCGCAATGAACATATTCATGTTTGTATCTTCAATCAAACCTAAGAGAGAACCAAGTTTTGATTTTGTCAAAAGGCAAATTTTGCTCCTCAATTTCATTTAAACCTCCTCGTAAAAATTTTCCTCCAAGTCCTCAGTTGCAGAATTAGGAATAAATATTACTTCGATTATAAGCTTGAAGAAATCCTTAGATCTACATGACAGCTTTACTCTGAGTTTTAAACGTCTGCCCTCAACATGCTAAACTGGACAAGAAATGTTTTGAAATATTTTCCTTTTTGTTTGCATTAAAATAACACAAACTGTTGTTAGATTTATAGGAATAGATGTTTTTTTTTTATTATTTATGGTGTTTATTTAACTAAAATGCCTGAGCAATTTTCAAAGTTTTTCTTGTTTTAAACACAAGCATCAAATAAAATTTTAACTCCGATGGGAAATCCAGCTATAATTTTCTAAGTATGTCTTTGACTGCCTGGTAACTCTGAACGTTTACAATAAAATGTGATAGAAATGTAAAACATCTGGAAAGCTTTGCCCCTCGTCCGCTTGGCTTTGTGTGTGACACAGGCCGACTCACGCACGCGCTGAAGTTAGCGAGCAGAAAATAATGTTCCCAAAACACACCTTTTTTACTATCTTTTAAAATCTATTTACATCTGCAACATGTTGAATAAAATGTAACAATTTTTTAAAGGTGAACCTCATTTTCTGCTGGAACTAATGAGTTTTACGTTAAATCTTACATAGATTTTAAATATCTACAGCTTTATCTTCATCCAATTGGGTGCTATTTTCAATGATAAATTTGGTACTTTCAAAACTTGTAAATTATAATTTCACAAGGAGAACTATTTGTAACAATGTAGATTTACAATTGTATCCTAATCAACATTCCAGTCATATTTTCCACTTGTTTAAAGAGTTATGAGAACAAAATGAGTGAATTTTTACTTTTTAACAACTATTGTCATGGTTTGATTTTTCTCGAGGTATATGATTGCAAAACTACTGCAGCATAACTACTTAAAAACATGACCATGCAAAAAATTTTGCAAAGTAAAAAACAAAAAATGAAGTGTTCCAATGAATTAAATTAATCATTTGTGCAAACTATATTTAAAAGCTGCAAAACCGATTTTGTAAATTCTGCAAATTAGTAAGATTGTAACATTAAAATCAATCTTTAAATGACACAAAAACAGCTTTCTCAATATCTGAATGAGGTTAAAAACATTCACTGTGTGCTTCCTTTAGGGGATAGATAAAAGTCCACTGGGTCAAACCGTTTCAGGGACTTTGCTACATCTTTCTGAATTCACACCGCGCCGACCAAGCAGCTCAACTTATTTAAAACACACAGAGACAGACACCACATCCAAGAGAGATGTAGAAAGAAAAAGAAAGAAAAGAGAGAGAAGGCTGTGTCTGACATTACAGCGCTGCTCCAAAAATAGCTCCCTGGCGCCCTGGCCTCCAGCTTGGTTGTCATGGTGACAGAACCACAGGCTCTATAAATAGACAATCGGCTTCAAATCTTGTGCTACTGGAGAGGGGCCAGAAAGAGGGAGAGACAGACAGAGAGAAAGGAGACGGAGGAAGAATGAGGAGAAAGAAGGAAAAGAAAGAGCCTGAAAGGAGGGAGAGAGAAAGCACAATGAGCAACAAAGAGATGCAGAGAGAGTAACTCTGAGAATGGAGTGGGTTAGAGATAGCAAAGAAAAGAGAACAAGAAAACTTGGAATGAAAATAAAACAATTATTGTGTTGTGACTGCGAGAATCGACAAATGAAAGGTGGGAGGCCCCGAGAACAGAGTGAAGGACAGAGAGAAAAAAGAAAATACCAAAGAGAAATAAGACGGAGATGGGGACAATCTAGCAATGTGGAGTAAAACAGAAAAAAAATAGGCCAATAAAAAATACACAGAAGGATAAAAAACTTTTTTAAAACTTAAAAACTCTGAAAGATCTGTTTAAACTAGATATTAAATACAAAAAGGAAGTCAAAAGTAAAAGTACTGAAAATCACCAAAATAAAACTTCTGCAGCAAACTTTCTGCTCTATAACCACCTTAAGAGGACAAGCTGAACATGTGCATGTGCTGTTTTTTACACACATCCAAACAAAATTCCACCATCACCTTTGCCCATCCATCAGCCTCCCCTCACAAGTAATTCTGTCACTCTCGTCTTCCTCTTGATGAGTCAGAGAAGTTAATCCCTGCCATGTTTTTTGTGATTCCTAGCAGCTCACAAAAAACACTAGAAAATGTTAGAAAGATGGGATGAAAAGGAACTAGGTGTGGACTCCACACATGAAGGTATGTCCACTCTGGGACAGATGTCAAAGTTTGAATAGATAATAACCCTCTATGACATCCCAGTAAGAAGAAAGACAGTGGATACGTGTTTCAGCACATTCTTCCCTCCAATTTCTCATGTTAATAAATTCTCCATTAGATATCAAGCTGAAGGATTAGAAATATTTATTCAGCTTAAAATTATTTATTTTTTAAAAATTAACTCAGTCTAACATAATTTGATCAAATGAATACTTTGCTGCATAAGTCTTATACAGGGTTTTTTCATCATCACACTTTAGAAATGTTTCATGACTGGCTTCTGTTTGGTTCATGTGTTTGCATTTATTTTCTTGTGCCACATTCCACCCACAAACATATTTGTCTTCTTACTTAAAGAAAAAGCTTTGAATGAACAAATTGTGGTTTAAATGGACCAGATCAATGCTAAAAGATGTACAGCTTGTTCCTTTGAATTAAGAAAAAACAAAGTTGGAAGCATATACTGTAAACATAAATACCATAACCAAATTCTTAAATCTTAATAATTGAAAATAAAAACTATTAATAACTATGCAGATAAAAAATACTAATCCATATTTCAGGTTTTTCATAAATTTAACCAATTATTATCCGAATATATAAAGATTTGATTTAAAAAATGTTTTTAATTGATGATAAAAAACCTATTAATAATTATGCATATAAAAAATTCCAATTCATTTAAGTTTTGTTGATATTTAGTATTTAGTTTAAGTGTTTGATCTGTTTTAATTTACCTAATTAAAACTGTTTGTGCGTAACTTGAGAATTTGCTTAGACTTATATGAGTTAGTTAAATATTTCATTTCATATATCACTGTAATTGTTTAAGTAATATTGTATTAACTATATTGTGAATAATGGAGTACGTGTTGATTTATTTTCTTAGCAGCTAAAAGTAGAAATTCATTAAATTATGAGAAGATGTTATTAGAATCTTGATTGGTGTAAAATGAGTTTGCTACAATACTGATAATTTAGGAAGAAAACCCTGTAAACAAGTTTGTTAAAATAATTTATTTGATGATTTTTATATAGTTTAGTTTTTATTTATACTTAAAGGTTTTTCACCAGAATGCTTCTGGTTAAAGCAAAGTGAACAATTCTGGAAATAAAGACTTTAAAGGATGTATAAAAGGTTTTATGCTTGAGTGAAGTGCAGCAAAACTTTTGGTATTGAGATCTATTGATTCATGTGTGTGATAAGCCACACACCTGGAATAAACACTTGACATATTAAGATTTTCTAAAATTTCCAAAAGTGTTTCAGATTTGTTACAATTTTTTTCTTAAGTATTTTTTAGAGAATTTGTATGGCTATACAATGACATATACAGATAAAATCAAGGACAAGAACTTCCTTACAAACCCAGTCTGTGTAGGTATCAGGAAGAGTTACCGTAAACCAACGACTACAAGAAAACACCTGAAAGGAGCATGACAAAGCAAAAAGCAGCACGAGGGAAGCTTCCATGACTTCCTCTTCTTCACATAGATACTACAAAGTTTGACACTGTCAACTTCTTCTTCCCTTTTTCAGATTTTAATCCTGGCATACACTGGATGAGATTTTTCACTGGATACACTGGAAGAGAAAATGAAAAGAGTGTATTGATGGTGGGTTTTGGTTTCTCTGCTGTGCTGATCCAGGGTTGACATTTTCATTTAATGCTAACAACCTTCATCAATAATGCTGAAGTTGTCTCTCCTAACACACTAGCTCATTCTTTCTCCTCCTGCAGCCTCCCTGAGTTAAAAATAGCTTTCCCCTCTCCTTTTCTCTGCTTCTCCGTTTACATAAGCACACAGAAGGGGGAGGAGAGCACTTCCGGTCTGGCCACCCAGCCCAGCATCTGATCCATAACACTGGTGCTGCTGGGAGGAGAAAAGAGCAGAAAAAATAAGGAGATTCCTCAAAGCAGGGAGAACCTTTCCATCTCTCTTTCAATCAGTTTCCTTAGTCATGTCTTTTATTTCACTCCAAGTCTAAAATGGCACATTTCTTCGAAAAAATTTCACACAATTCCCACAAAAAAGCAACATTTTTTTACCTTATGTACAACTATTCATACAGGGTGGCAAATCCTAAAAGTCATTAGTTTGTAACAACTATCACGTTCACTTTAATGTTTTATACCACGTCATCTCAGAGAAATGAATCTACTTTGTACGAACACACGGGTTTTGCTGATATCATTATAAATGAAAGTTACATTAAGAGTCATTCAAATGTTTTAATTTGACCCCCAAAAAATTCCATATTTGGACAAATATTTACTACACCATTCATTCATTATCTGAACCGCTTTTTTTGTATGTTTAGAAAAAAAAAGAAAAAAATTAAGGTTTCACGTTTTCTTCTGAACCGCTTATCCCTAAGGAGATCAGCCAATCCCGGCTGATTTAAGGCAAATGGTAGGGCACACCCCAAACATGTCCCAAGTGTGTTGCGGAGTTATACACATAGACAAACATCCACGCACAGTCATTGCTTAGTGTAATTAGTGGCCAATTGACCCAGCACGTTTTTGGAGGGTGGTAAGAAACCAGAGTACCCACAGGAAACCCATGCATACATAGGGAGAGCATGCAAACTCCACACAGAAGCCTCGCACTGTTTCAAGCGCCGCACTGACTCTGCCTTTCGAACCCCGAACTTCTTGCTGTGCTAAAGAAGTGCAACCAGAAAAATAAGGCGTAATTCAAAAGGTGCAATAGAGTTCCTGATTTTTTTTTAATGTTTTAATTAGCTTCAAAATGAAGAGAAAAGCACATCTATACCAGCAAAAATACATCCAATGACTGAACGTCCTCTACAGATTGTGACAAACTTTTTTCAAGTTTTTCAACTATTGATTTTATCCACATGTGCTGAGGCACAGAAAAAAAAATCCAAAATCAGTTCCAGAACAAAAAAAAGTGTGGATTAAACTAAATATTGTCAGGCCAAAATTATACTCAGACAAGACAAAACTTGTGCATGAGTTGGCTGACTGTTTCACCGCAAGAGCAATTCTATATTTAGGAGTCTTGGATATTTCAGAGTAAAAAAAAAAACAGCTAACAAAGTTCATTGTGGTCAGCTGAGACCAAAGTCATGTGCAAATCCATATTCACCATTTATAGACTATGCTCTCTTTTGCTTCATTCAATTTCCACATACTTGCAAGATTCATACAAAATTCAAAGCTCACTTTTAAAAGCAACTGACTACGTTAGAGCACAAGCTCAGGGAGCAATTTTCCCTCATTTGGTCAGGTTATCTTAATTATGTGTAAACTACAATTTCCCATGTAATAAGAAACGAGGATGATGGTAACACTTCAGCTTGTCTGGTGCCTCAACTACTGTAACTTTAAAAAAAAAAAAAAAAACAAGCACCATACATTAGCCTCATCAAAGAATAAAAATAACTAAATAATTTTAACAAAAATTAGTAAGTAAGTAGAATAAAATTTAAAAAGTGATATTTTGCTACTGGACTTGATTTTTTAGAAAAATTGCAACAATATATTTTTTTCCACTCTTTTATTTAAAAAAATATGCTGATAAATATACTGTAGATAGATCTAATATCAGTCACAAATATTTAGTACCAAAGTCATTCATCAAAATTGTTATTATTCACCTGATACAAAAAAAAATACTTTGTTTCAAAATTTTGAACATTTTCTAGAGTTCTACAAAAATAGTTCCTGTGGTGCAACTAAAGTGACGTGTGGTTGAGTCATATTGTAAAGCCACAAACACCTTTGTGATCTCAAGTTGCGGTACTGATTTGGGGACAGAAACTTAGACATTTTTTTTATATTTTTAAGTCAAAGTTATGACGACAAAAACAATTAAATCTTTCATCCAAAACAAACCAACTAATAATTTAATGTGTCCATTTTTAAAAACTTATGCATTACATGTACGGTAGCCAACTACAGGGCTAACACACCATTAGCATGTTGCACCGCACTAAGAAAAAATGTCCATTTAAGATTAATTTTGCATAAACCACAACAAGTAGTTTTCAAACACAATTTGAAACACTTTGATGGTCAAATCGAAAGACCTCGCTCATGCAGGTTGTAGGTAGAAGCAGCTACTCGTTGATAGTCACAGAGCATATTTTGTTTTTTAGAAATGAAAGCCGCTAAACCTTTTATCTTAATACATCAGAAAACCGATTTAATTCAGGGTGGATTAGTCCTTGTTTTTTAAAAAAATTCATTCTTTGTCATAACTCTTAACTAACCAGCAGACACAAACAGGGAGCACATTCACAGTACACTCTAGGCTATCTAAGAAATTACAAAAGTTGCTCTAATAATTTTTTTGTGTGCTATATGTCTTTCTATTGAAGTGAGTTTCCAAAAACAAAAGCAGAGACTTACTACTGCGCACAGTCGATGAGTTGGTATTCATTGGACCTCTCCCAGCATGCCCGCACACCCTCATCCTGCCAAAGCCTTTTTGTATGATCGTAAAACTCCTAGAAAGACAAAAGATGGATTACAATCAGAAACATACCATATTTATGATGGGTAAATTTTTCTTATCTATATGAAAGTATTAAGGAGCTTTACACAGATTGTGACATTGATTAAAAATGTGACATGTTTTAGTATAAATTTCTTAATAAAGAAATAGTAAACTACATTTGCAAATCAATTTTTGATAGTAGGTTCTTTGCAAATCAATAGATTAACAATGAGTAGGTCATTTTCTATAGAGAAAGACGGTTCAATTCCTTGTTTAAAGCTGTTTTTGTTAGAATTCCCCACTTTCTATGCTCCCAACTTTAAATACCGACTATAGGTAAAAGAATTATAAATACACGGGCGGTAGGAGGTAACAACATTACAAGAATCAGAAGAATAATATGTGATTATTGAAGGGAAAAAAAGTCTGTATAAAGTTGAAGAGAAAAATTTTTTTTTCTATTTTTAAACAAAGTTGGTATTTTAGGGAGGATTGGGGATTTGGATTTTTCATCTGTATCTTGGCGGGTAGAGGCATTTGCAGACAGATGGCAGGAGGCAGCGATAGTTTGTAGCCGAGTTCGGAGAGTAAGGTCGCCTCAGAGAGGAGCAGCAGATGAGCGGGCTCTGACAGAGGCCGGAAACAGAGCAGTTCACAGAGTTCATGAAGAAATGGAGAGCTTTGTACTGACACAAGGCCTGGCTGTCACCACATAACAGCATATCTCTACAATCTTCTGGTGGTCAGTCAAGTTAAAAAAAAAAAAAAAGAAAGAAGTGAGGGTGAGTCAATCTGTGCATGTAGAAAAATACTGTATTCATCTTGAGAACAAGTAGTATTTTACAAGGACACTATGTGCTAGTGACATATGTTTAATAAACAGGCCTGAAGTGGAAAAGCTGAGTTTTGTTTTGTAATTTTTGCACTATGCATCATACTTGACGTTAGGTGAGGCCATCTTGTCTCAATAATAACAGTAATAAGTTACAAAATATTAAAATCTATTTAAATTTTAGTAAGTCATGTGCAGATTGTAATGGGGTAAAAATACATTTTATTAAAACCTCTTACACTCCTCTACCCCTAATTAATCTAAAAAATGGACTATCTACTTATATAGCATTTTTATATACACTGAAGCTCACATTCACTCATTCCCACACACATTCATACCTGATGATGGGAGCTGCCATGCAAGGCGCATACCACTATCATCAAGAGCAATTGGGGGTTCAGTCTCTTTCTCAAGGACACCTCGGCATGATCTCCGGGCAGGGGATCAAACCGGCGACCCTCTGGTTACAGGACAATCACACTATCCACTGAGCCATCTTGTCCCAGTAACAAACCAAACAATGAATGATTGCTAAACCACCTTAGCACCAAAGTCTTCAACTAAAACATTGGAAAAATGTATTGTGCATCAAAATGAGTTTCTTGATTCCACTCATCAAATTTAAAGTGTAATTTCGATTGTTTTTGCACCGGAGATCTGGGGCAATGAGCCATTGCCATGGACAGCACATCTGGTAAAAATCCCCTTTTGGTTAAACTTTTAGAAAAACTTTTGGTTAAAATTTTAAGCGAGACACGCCATCTCAAGCTACGAATTGGATTTAACCATCATGTGGATGGAATTGTAAAGAGTATTTGAGATATTAAACATGGTCAAGCCCCGCAGCACAAATCAGTGTACGAGTTTCCATGTATTTGGAAAGTTTGAGTGAAAACCTAGTTGTGTGAACATGTTTGACCTGTTTGTTGTGGATAAAATGAGGAAGACCAAAAAGAAACCAAGGCTGTCTTTCATTAATACATTTTTTCACTTTGGAATTTTCTTTCCGGATGCACAACTAAGAATTCCATTTTCACATTTGTTATTCAGTAAAAACTTTTAACCATATTCATAGTTCTCAAGCTAATCTTAGAAAATCTTGAGACTAATTAATTTTAATACTGATGAAGCTGAATCGATTCCCACTGCACCCATGCCTAAGTGTCCTTGAGAAAGACACCTAACCCCCAGTTACTCTCACCATTGGCGTTGTCATGGCTGGCTGCTGTGGTGTAATGCTGCAAAAGTAATTTTCCCACGGGGTATAATAATAAACAAGATAGGTTTGCCAGTCGAGGTTCATTTTCTATTCAAATTGAGTTTACTTGAATAATTGCAACTAAAAGAAAACTGCTTCAAATTTTTGATTTTTATCTGCAAGAAGCTCAGATAAAAATCTAATCTGGACACATAATCGTCTTAATTAGTGAGAATTAGTGATAAAATTATAATAACTTATCAACACATCGTAGATATGAAAGTTTATCATAATCTAGGATTTTTTCAGGAGATACAACTTTTTATTGTACTAAAATTAACTCATTTGGATAACAAAAAATGGGAAAAAATTAATATAGCAGTGAAAGTGCGATTGCTTTGATGTTTATGTTAAAATATTTATAAAGGAACAAACTTTCTGAATGAACATTGTTCACAAAATAAAGTAAAAAAAATCAAATCTGATGGTTGTGGTGTGTTTTTATATTAGAGAATCTGTAATAAAGTTGTGGCCGTAGCCTGCGAAGGAACTTAAAGCATATTTACTGAAATTACTTTGTGATTGGAGTTTGTAGACTAACCAAGTTTTCTTTGTGTGCAGAAATGCAGTGATTGTTTGAGTTGAAATAAGAAATTCTTTGTTTCCTCTTTTTCACTGAACTTTCTGCCTCTTTTGCAATCAATTATTGCAAATCTAAAGGGTTTTTCTTCATAAATAAAATGCACAATCTCTTGTTGTGTGGTATGTATGATAGAGACCAAATCGCTGAGATAGAAGGTTCTTTCAAATCAAGTGAATATTTCCAACACTATCATTGTAAAATTATGAAAATGTTTAAAGTTTCAGCAAAAACTTCAAACCAATAACATATGATGGTTATTGATTAAGTTTAAAACTCTAAAACAAAACTTTATAGAAGGGAACAAATGTATGATGTGTCTTGTGGTATTTTTTTCTCTCATATTCTCCTTCCTTTGCTGAAAACAGTTCCAGCAAGTTCGACTGGTTTCCAGTTTGCCGTTAGGCCGAGCAGGATGTTTTCTGATTGACTCGTTCCCAATAAGCAGTTAACAGAACTAAGTTCATTTGATAGATGAAAAAAAAAAAAAGACTGAAAACAGGCGGAGGCATAACTTAGTGGTTAAAATTGCCATCTTTGAACCGAAGAGTTGCCGTTTCAAATCCTGCAGAGCTCATGCCTAAGTGTCACTGGAGAAGACACCTCACCCCCAGTTTTTCCCACCATTGACTGCCTGCTGCGGTCCAATGCAGCACAGAAATGTCTCCATAAGGGATGAATACAGTATGATCAAATCAAATGGGATCTTTACTCTAGTTTAGAATGAATGTACATTTGTTGTATCATAACAGCACTTACCATTCTATAGTTTTCTGCTTGTTAAGATGATTAATATTTGCATTATGCACACTATATTAATGCAGGTGCTCATGTTAACTTTTAATAAAAATACAGTCACATGTTTTAATTAAAAATTGGCACCTGATTCTAATGTTTTTGACCAACGTTTTTATTGATTTTAAATTTCTGAGCAGACTGAGTCTAGCGTTTTGTTTTGTTTTTTGAACTGCTATTCCTAATAGGGTTGTGTGGGTGCCAGAGCCTATCCTAGCTGGTTTCAGCCGAGAGACAGGGTACACCCTGAACAAGTCGCCAGTCTGCTGTGGGGCCACACACACAACCATCCCCATACAATCTAGTGTGTTTTAGTTCATGGTAAGATGTCCCCACTGCAGTGTCTATTACTGGATCTCCAAAAGAGTCATGTTCTTTCTCCTCTCCTTTTTATCTTCTAAGCAATAAGTTTCAGATCTACAGATCATGATCCTGTTTATTGAATGCCAACTATCTAGACTTCAAAAAGTAAGGACATAGAGATGAATGTAAGATGTGCTCTTTCACACACTGTTAACGTCATCCAAAAGATAGAGGTTGAAATTGTGGAGAACTACAAATACCTGGGAACAATTATTGACAACAAACTCAGGTTCGACAAGAACGGGGAAAACATTCCTAAAAGAGCACAGCAGAGGACTTACTTGGTGAGGAAGTTAAATTCTTTTAATGTCAACTAAATCATTTAAACTATTCTTGTTGCTCTTTTATTAAAAGCCTTTTCAACATCTCTTTTATCAGCTGGTTTGGTGGTCTGCCTTTGAAGGAAAAAAACAAGCTGTAAGGGATTGTTAACACATGTTCAAAAATAACAGTTCGACTGAGAGACCTACAGTCCATTAAAAGGGAGTAGATGCTAAAAAAAATACAAAAAAATGCTAAGTGAATCCCAGGTCAGTCTCAGCACCCGTCCTTATTTTATTTTAATGCCTTTAGGGCATCATCTTTATGTCCCAGCAAGGTCAACGAACCGTTTCTCACATTCCTTTGTGCGCTTGGTAATTAAATCCTTGAATTGTAAGTCATCATAGTTCACATGAGAAATTTCCTACAGGATTTTCTACAGAATTTTTAACTGGACTGGTCTGACTCAATGTGAGGATGGGATTTTTTTTTTTACTATTGAGATTTTGTGTATTACAGTAAATTGCTGAGGAATGCTGCAAAATAATTGCATCTGGAATTAATAACGCTTTTTTATATATTATAAGCTACTCCCTTTAAACTAATTTAAATAAACATTAAATTACCCCTCAGCAAGGTGTGGATAGTAACACAATATACTGGGTACTGTGTACAGTTTAAAAAAAGCAACAGTATCAGTTTCAATACCGTCATTAAAAATGCAACACACTAATATAAGATAAAAGGATGCAATAATAAATGCATTTATTTAGTGCCTAAAGCTGATTCTATGTTTAATAGCACTTAAGTGTTGGAATTTTTCTTTTTACTTAAGTAGTTTAGATGTTTTAGTCTACTTTTAAGATGAACATGACGTTATTGTGTCGCAGTTCGAAGTGTTTCAAATTGAAACACAATGCATAAATATTGTTTATGTCTCATACATATGAACAGCCAGTGATAGATTTTGAAAAACTGCTTCTATTTTTTAATAATCATTTGATCCCCCCAAAAAATTATATAGACATCAACAAGGAATCATGCTTCTACATCAAATAATATTTTGGTTTAAAAGTGAATAGAAAAAAAACATGCCTGTTTAGTAAAGTAAAGTTTACAAAAGTACGAAATGACTAGTTCAAACTCTGGTTGTACAACATTCCTATTTTACAATCCAGAGTGATTTAAGGCAGAAGATATCTGAGCATTAGTAAGGCAGTAGATGTTTTATTTCGTCTTCTGAACCGTTTATTCCTAACAGGGTCGCGGGGGCTGCTTGTGTCTATTCCATCTGATTTCAGGCAAGAGGCAGGGTACACTTTGAACAGGTCGGCAGTCTGTAGCGGTGCTGCACACACACACAACCATCCACAGACACACTCATTCCAAGTAGGCAGAATACATTTCTCTCAGAATACAAAAGTATATATTAGACTTTCTAATTATGTCCAAATTATGTTTCAAGTGGCCCTGCAACAAACTGGCGACATTTTCGAGTTGTATGCTGCCTATCGGTCAGTGTTGATTTCGGTATCCCACAACCCATTAGCGATAAGCGGTTCAGAAGATGAACGAATGTTTCAAGCATATCCTGCTTACTTTGACTCCTGATTTGGAAATTTTATCATTCCAAGCAGCTAAAAAATTCAGCTTTTTTTCTAGAATCAAACCAAAAGAAATTGTGTGAATTTTTAAAAAAACAGCAAAAAAAATGGTGAGACCTGAGACTAGGTAATAGGGCTTAGCTCAGGGGGAATCCTTTAGGTACTCTGTTTTTCCTCTCTGGACACATTAGTGTTTATTACAGATAATCAGTGTAAGTTAATCTGTGTTAATAAGCAGTGTGGATCTCTCAGGTAAGAACAACAAGCTCCCATGTGAAAATACTCCTGCTAATTGCTGTAACACCACAGAAACACAAGGGGTGAGACACTTTCTCCTGCTGCACCACAAGGCAGGAATCCTACAGGAATAAAGAGGTATACCAAAAAATATAAACTTGATTGTTTGGACAAAATCAACCAAAAGAAATATGTGTAACTTTGTAAAATATACATTTATAAACAAAGTCTTTACATTGAATTCTGTTGAAATATTTCTGAAAGAAAAACTTGAGACTCATTTGTTGTTGCTTAAAAACAGTTTTAACTTTTTTTGGTAAAGTAGTAAAGACATGGTATTAACAGATAAAATAACAAATAGTGTTGTTGATGAATCAAAGAAAAATGTAGGAAGATAAGATTCCCTTCATTAACCTATCCTATTAGCATAAAGTTGAGAGGTAGGATACACCTTGACCAGGTCACCAGTCTGTTGCCAACCACACGCTCACAACTGTCCACACACTCAATGGTAGGGGAAATTTCTTAGTGGCCATTTAACCTAAAATGCATGTTTTTGGAGAGTGGGGGGGAACTGGAGTACAAGGAGAAAACCTACACATACACAGAGAGAACATGCAAACTCCACACAGAAAGGACAATGTTTGAAGCCTCACCCCGACGGCGGGATTCAAACACTGTGAGGCCACTGTGCTAATCACTCTGCCACCCTAAGAAATGGTTTTCTTTCTGATTTTTCTCAAAAATCCATATTATGCTCATTACGTTCAATCCTATCACTGTAATCAATATAAAATATTTGCTTGTATTTGAGCTGCCTTACTGATAATAAGTTTAATTTTAGTCATTTTAGGGTTAAATGTGTTCCAACAAGCAAAAATTTAAATCTTTATACAAAATTTTAATGTAACAATGCAAAATATATTAATTTGATTTAAAAAGAAAATGTTGTGCCTCTTCAATTATTTAATTTCAAGACAGTGAATTAATGAAGAAGCCACATTGGATAGTTTTTGACTAACTAAATTTTTAAAATTAGTTTGTTTTAAAGGGGATTCCTAATCTTTAAATATCTTTTTCTTAATTTAATCTTTGTCAAAGTGAAAATGTGATATCCTTGTAGATTCATTTTGAGTCATGAATACATTTTAATCAACAGTGTAGCCCATGCCACAAATGTGATTGCTATTAAATGACTTAATTTTTTTTTTTTTAATTTAAGCATCTATTTGTGAAAACAAAACTTTTTTTATATCAAACTATTTTTGGAGGCATGACTAATGACTCAATGAAAATAGATACTTTTTTGTAACTTGAGCTTTGATGGTAATTTTGTCTCAATAGCTTTCGGTGTCCACTTTCTTTACCTTTGCCCGTGACTTTCAGACAGTATTTTCTACAGAGTGACTGACGAAACTAAAAACCACAATTTAACACTTAAAAAGTATGTTTTGAGACACGTAAAAAATGACCAAACAGCCACATGCACATTGCATGTGCAATGATTTTGAAGCTATTTTTCTGCACCACTGATTTAAGTATTGGAGTGAAGTTTCTGTTGAAAAAATTTGCAGATGACAAATGTGAATTTTTAAGAAGTTTTAAAAATATGGTATGGTGTAAACTTACTGAGGGAAAGTCAAAATCCTTCTGGTTGACTAAGTTCCTCACATAATCGATCTGGGCTTGATTTGGAGCATTTGCTAAAAGGCATGGCGGTGTGAGTGTACTCATCGCAAGCACAATAGTCTGCAGGGAGAAAGAAAAGAATTATTTAATAAAAGAACATCGTGCATAGCCGTGTTATCCAAAAATATGTCAACTAGTCAGAACCGATTTCACCAAGAGTATAACCACAAGCTTGGTCAAGTTAAAATAATACTATTTACACAATAAAGACAACAGATGAATGATCATAAAATACGTAATCCAAGTAATCCTCTGATCGTTCTGTTCCCTTCCACTTATCCGGGTCTAGGTCATGGTGGCAATTGCCTCAGACGGAAACTCAGCGTTCTCTCACCCCAGCTGCATCCTCCAGCTCACCCGGGAGTATCCCAATACATTCCCCAGAAGACATAGTTTCTATGTGAGTCCGGGGTCTGCCTTTGGGTCTCCTCTCGGTGGGACAGGCCCGAAACACCTCACATGCAAGATGTTTGGAAGGCATCCTAACCAGATCCCTGAACGACCCCATCTGGCTTCTCTTGACCTGGAGCAGCAACGGCTCAGTTCCGAGCTCCTCCCGGATGGCAGACCTCATTACTCTATCTCTGAGGTAGAGCCCAGCCACCCTGGGCAGGAATCTCATTTCGGCCATTGGTGGGCAGGAATCTCATTTCGGCTGCATGTATCCGCGATCTCGTTCTTTCAGTCACCACCCACAGATGGTGATCATAGTTTCAGAGGAACTAAGCTAGTTTCTCTTTCCGTTCCGTTGTCTTCCACTCCGGGTCGCATGGGCAACAGCCTCAGACGGGAAGCCCAGGCTTCTCTCACCCAAGCTGCATCCTCCAGCTCACTTGGAAGGATCCCGAGTCGTTCCCCAGACAGCTGCAAGACATATTCTCTCCAGTGAGTCCGGGGTCTGCCTCTTGATCTCCTCCCGGTGGGACATGCCCGAAACACCTCACCAGCAAGGCGCTCGGGGTGCATCCTGATCAGATGCCCGAAACACCCCATCTGGCTTCTCTCAACTTGGAAGAGGAGTGGCTCGACACCGAGCTGCTCCCGGATGGCAGGGCCCCACACCTGATCTCTGAGTGAGAGCCCAGCCACCCTGCGGAGGAAGCTCATTTCGGAAGATTGTATCCGCAATCTCAATCTTTCGCTCACCACCCACAACTGGTGGGTGATTTCTCTGATAGTATTAATTGAAATGGTTGTCTTACCTCTATAGCTTCTTTTATGTTGTTTTTAATATCATTGATTTTCTGTTTTTTCTCCCTATAAAAAAAAGCACATATTTTTTTAGATATTTTGAATGTAAAAAGTATAAATTATAAACAGGAAGTATAATCAAAATAAACAAAAAAAAATCACATTTGTTTCACTCTAAAGAAGAAGTATAAAAATACTCTCAATGATAAATACATGTGGGCTTTAAAAGATGAAGTAGAAAAAGAACAATTATTCTAAAATAAACAGTCAAAAACTATTTCTTTTTTTTTTTTTGGTGCCAGCAATTTTCAGAGCGAATGTGCTGTGTCATATAAACTTTTTCAGGATCTCTTCAATAGCCTGGAGGTGAAATATACCTGACATCAGTATTATGGCTGCTCCAGATGCACTAACAACCTTATTTTGCTGAGTAGAAACAACCTTTTTTTTAAGGGTGAAACAAAAAAAGGACAGAACAATGTTGCTTGATTACAACACTGATATTTCCTAAAAACACAACGCGTCGAGGTGCGGAATGTGAGGAATTATTCGTGCATACTATCAGTATTTCACTGAAATCTTAAAATTTATTACTAAAAATTATTATTCTGAACTTTCTTTTGTCTGTACTGGAGAAAAAAATGAAAATAAGTTGTCATGAAACATGTTAATATGTGCATTAAAGATATGTCAAGAGTGATTGAATCCCTTTAAATATTCAAATAAAAATAAATGTATGTCTTTAAGAGGAATGATCAATTTTGACTCAAACGCAAGCTGATTACTGGTAAAAATGTTAATAATCTGGAAATAAAATACTTTCTTGTTATCTTTTTTTTAACTTTTTTTTTATTTTATTAGGAAGATAAGCCCCTTGAGATGTAACAACTCATTTTCGAGGGGGTCCTCAACCTAACATGCATGTTTGTGAATGGTGAGAGGAAACCAGAGTACCTGTAGGAAACCCAAGCATACACGGGAAGAACATGCAAACTTCACACAGAAAGGCCAGTGATTTTCTAACATCTAAACTTCTCACTGACAGTAGACATAGAAAGTTTCCTCTTGAGTTAGTGTGTAAATATAATATGACATGTATAATCTAAAAACTTTAAAAAAATGATCAATAATCACATTTCTCAGAATTTGGTAAAAAACAAAAATATATATCATATCTTAATTTTGTTTTATTGTTGCCTGAAATGTTTGTTAATCTCACACAAAATCTGAAAGAATTTTATTCATGGCATCTGTTACAATTTTCTTTTTGTCTTTTTGATTAAAAAATTATTAGTTTGAATTTTTGACAACTTTTCTGCTATTTTAAACTTGGAGTGAATTTATGATCCAAAAGCAAACCTTAAATAAAACTTGAATCTGTTTGTTTTTAGTGATCCAACAATAAAGTTCTCACATGTACAGTGTTTCAGGTAGCAACACCCCACATGTTCAAGTTTCCAGGACATTTTCAGATAACATGAGGGTACTGTCCTAAATTATACAGTATTTTCCACCACTTTCCCAGTTTTATTAAAATAAGAAAAAGTTTTTCGACACTCCTAAAAGTTTGGAGAAAAATACTGAAATGCATCTTGTTTTGGAAGAAATTAAAAGTAACAACAAGAGTACAACCTAAGTTTTGTTCAATGTTCATACAAAATACATTTTTATATTTAATTTTAGAACAACTAAAAGATTTCTGCTGGCATGTTTCAATTGAAAAAGTCATTTAAATAGCATTTAAAAGGGGAGAACAGAAATATATAAACAGTTACTGTCCAGGTCCAACTTTTTTTTTTTTTTTTTTTTAAATCTGACTCAGGTCACTCAAAGCTGAAGATATACAAAACTTTTAGGGTAACTTTTGTTTCCTTTAATAAGAAGGCAAGTTTGATTTTTCTTAAATCTAGTTGACAAAAGCTGCTATTTTTAAAAAGTTTAGAAAAGATAAAAAGTCTCCGTTTTAACCTCTGAATTCTTTTCTTTTTTTCTTGTAGACCTGGGATGTCTGCAGACAAGTAAAAATTCCCATAAACTGCTTTACCAGCCTTTCTCACCTCACACATACTCTGCTGCTCACTCATCTCATCATCTCATTTCCTCCCTTCCTCTGCTCTGTCTCCTTCATTCCTGTGTCACACCATCATCACCCCCCAGTTCTTTCAGCGATTGGTGCAACCCTGCACCCTGGGGGGAAACCCAGCGAGCCCGAAAGTAGTAAAATAGACCCAACTGGAAGTTTGTAGCTGACTTGAACTTGCCAGCATACCAGAGCGTCTGGGTTGGTGAGGAGTATTGGTTTGATATAACTCAAAAATAAGCAAATGGTGGTTCTCCTTCCCCCCCCAAAAATTTTCCAGGGACCAAACAGATGATCAGAAATTGGTAAATGCAACTTTGGTGTCCATTCCTCCCATATAAAGTTTTGTTGTAGTAATGTTGTAGTTATTTAGAAAAACTCCAACTGAACATCCTTCAAAGCATTGCAAACCAGATATTTTATTAAATGTTAGACTTTTTAACAGCAACATAATGCTTTTTGGTTCTGCATTTAAGGAAGTTTGTAATTCTGGATTGTAACCATTGAAACAAGCTACCCGACATGTAAAGCCCCATGTATGAAACACGCAAGGGTTGTTTTAAGTCCCTCAGTGATCATGAAATCCACCTTATGGCGTTTAAAAGCATTGTTTCTATCATTAAATTTATTGTAACATTATCATAAAATTTAAAAAATACAAGTTAAAACAACTTTGTTAATAAGAATTTTCACAAAACTCAGTTACAGTTGTGTTAAAAATCTAGTTATTTTTGTCAGATAAGAATTATTTTGATGCATTTCATTAAAAGATTCCTGTCTGTCTCAGTGCACTAACTGGTTTACTCAAAACTTTTTTAGTCAGGCTTGTCTTACACCCTGACCATCATCCAGTACTGACAGGATAAACTCAAACAAGTCAGATCTTAACACTTAAACTAACTAAACTCCTTGCATTTGTTTAGAGAAAAATTTGTTAGAATATGTGTCAAAATGAAAAAAAAAATTGAAAAAAGAGGAGATACTCACTCTGCGTTGAATCCATTGACATGCAATATTCGCATCTGTTTGACTATTGTACTTTTCCCAGATTCACCAGCACCTGAAATATAAAAAAAAGCCATCAACAGGAGAGAAAACTTTAATAGAACTTCAAATCAATAAACTTAAATAGACTGGAGACGTTCTAGAAATTTATAATACGACAACTATAAGACTTAGATTCACCTTCGGAGTAAAAAAATTTTGCTACAAATTATTTCAAAGTTTTAGTTCTCAGCATAAAAAAAAAATCTAATTTTTCAAACACCAGTAATATTCCAACCATAGAGAAAAATTCAATGCTTTTTCAATGCTGCATCACACAAAATTTGTACATTTAATTAGGGTTGATAATGATCAACGTTTACGATTTAACTAGTGAAACTTTGTTTTTGATAAAGACACATGCCTGCTTCGGTCCACATAAACAAAACTGGCAACATTCAAGTTCTGGTTGGACTAATCTAGTTCTTATTTCAATGTTTAATTCAGACATGGAGATTAAGCATCCCTTTTTACACAGAAATTTTTTAACAATCTTTGCTTCAACTTCTGCAGAGAACAAAATTTCAAACTGTTGCATGTTCATATTAAACATGCAATGTCAATGTTCACAAAACTCTGTATGTGTTTAAATCCTTTAACACTTCTGTCACCAAATTTGCATGAGTGGCCAAATAAAGAAAATAAAAGTTGTGGCATAAAAACTTAAGGAAATCAAATTCATTTCTATCTTTCTGGCAAATTAAGCAAAGTTGATCTAGTAAGTTAAAAAAAAAAACAGAGCCTAACATCTCTACTCATCAAATGTAAGTTAAACTACAGGCCTGCTATTTAGAGGCTAGTGTTTGCACAAATCTGGGATCAGTTTCAGATTAAAAAGCATTCGGAGAAAGCTTGTAATCCTAATGGTAATCCTAATTTGCACTCTAGGGTTTTAGCAGGGATACGAGCCTTGATATTAGTTAAGTAGGATGTGAAACTACATGTTTTAATATTAGATATTCTGAATAATTTGAGGGCTACTGTGTAAAAGAAGTAATTCCTTCTGTGGTTGACGTAAAGAGAACCATGCAAAGTAACTGATCCATAAAGCAAAAGCATTACACTGTGAACACACCAACACCACAATCATGAGTAATGTGTGGAAGAAGCCTGCTAACATCTATCAGTGGCCTCCTGGCCTCTGCATGGTGTCCTAGCATGCTGCTTTTACACACACCATCGTGTGTCTGCTTCTTTCCCGACAGTCTCTCACATGTTCTGCAATCAGGCTGCATAATAACTCCTGCATGCAGACAGGCCTGTTTTTCCAGCCGGCCGGAGTCAAGACACTGAACTGGTGACATAGTGACATCATGTCACAGGATCATTTTTGTATGCTTCACTATCAAAAGCTGAGGAACTGGATAAAAACTGGAAAGAAATCTGTACAAAATACCTGACACGTACATTTATAATAAACAAATCATAACACCTACCTAATAGTAGTAGCCGATGAGTTGCTCTGTATAATTGTTTGTCTTTTTGGAGCTGCCTATCTATTTTTTTATTGGCCTCCCTCTGTGCCTTCTCCTCGTTTCGTTGGTCTTCAGTCTTACTATTGCCAAGACAGCCCATCTTCCCAGAAACCCACCTATGGGTTTAGGGGTTGGGGAAGCAGGATGGCTGTATGTTTAGATATTGTAACACGGTAATAAGCAGGATGATGAGAAGAAAAATCAGGCTATTCTAAATTCCTAAACTGGTCCAGGAGGACAACACCTGGCTCAGAATGGCTGACATCTATATGACCAGATGTCAGGTTGTAGTCAGTTAGCTTTGGAACAGAGGATTATGGATGGATGGTATTTATCAGCAAGGGGTGAGGAGGAGAAAAGCAATGCCGCTTTCAGAAATGCTTGATTCTTGTCTTTTCACTGTAAATTCACAATGAAGTCATCAAACATGAGAGAGCAGGTGTAGATTTTCCAAGTTCTCGTTGTACATGAATAAAAGTCAGCAGTCCAGTTTCCTTCTAAAGATCTGAGATTCTAAACCAGTTCTTTTTTTCAATAAATATTTTCACTTTGAAGATGAATTTTCTCAGCAAATGTGTCCTGTTCCCATCTTCAGTTGGATGTCTCACACTTTCATTCAATCCATTTCCAAACCAATGCAAAGCCCCCTTCTTCCCTTTATGTACACCTCTTAGAGATTTCAACCAGGTTGATTGAAATCCTCTTTCTGCACATTAAAAAAAAATTAAAAATGGATATTTCCTTTGAAAATGATGGCAAGTGAATCACCACAGGTTCCTTCCACTGTCACAACCATAGATCCCTTACATCTTAGATTGTAGCAAGATGTTACTTGTTAAAAAAAAAAGTAAAAATAAAAAACCTTGGGTGAAATGATAATAGATTTGGTGATGTTTGCTGACCAGATCAGCCCCTAACCCATTCCCCCCCTGGGGGAAATATTTTGAAATTAAAATTTATTTCTGTGGAAAAAGAAAAAAAAAGGAGATCTTCTTGTTCGTTTTGTTCCTCTGTGGTGATGTTAATTTGTATTTCTCCTCACATTAGAAATCTTCTCCTGGTGATCAGCTGGATGTCCTTGACTTAAAATCAAATATCCCAGTGATTTTGTTGAGATCCTCAGTTTTTTTTCTCTGTTTCCCGCAGGTCCAGTCCGCTGTCAGATCTCAGATTGTTCTATTCCCTCTGAATCCATATTGTAGATTGTAGTTACATGTGTATGATACATGAACATACCGCCGTGTTTTCAATTACTCATCCCACGACAAGACAGTTGTTTTCAGCCTCACTAGGCCGGAGCTGCTAAGGTAAACCGACCGAGGGACAGAAAAACATTCCTTTTGCGTTTTTCTCTGAATTATTTTTGCCCCCCTTTTTTGTCAGAGAATTGTACATTGAGATAAATAGCGTTGAAGAGGTGGGGTGGGGCAAACGGCTCTCACGGAACCCTGGGAACGTAGAATGACAGTCAAGTTTAGCTAAAGGACCGACATATCGTTTCCGATGTTTGCTGTCAAAATAAAATAACACTGGACATCTGAAAATAAACGTAAAATTTTAAATAATTCAAGTACAAAACCAAAAAAAAAAAAAAAAAAACACAGATGTAAAAACATCTATAAAAAAGAGCTATTTTAATAACTAAAAAGTAAAGAAAGTATCTGTACTCTCCTCCCGCCGAGCGTGTAGCGAAATGAAGCGATTCACATCGTTTTTACTCCGCAGAAGAAAAGGTCATATTGTTATGATCCTCCTATCTTTTGGAACATTTCCTCACTCTAAATTTTGCCCTCTGCCCTAACTCATCACACCTGGTCCCAATTGCCTCACTGATGTCTGCACCTGTGTCTCGTCTTCCCTGGTTATTCAACCTCTGGTGTTCATCACTCCATTGTCGGACCATCTGCTGTGCTACTGTTCTGCACTCTTGCTGCAACCATGATGGTGTCTCTCCATGATGTCATCTGGTCCCCTCAACATTTTATGGTCCTGCCAATCCTGCCTAGTTTGCAGAAGCCTGCCCAGATTTGCTTCCAGGCTGCACATGCCTACCCCTCTCCCTAAACCTTGATTAACTGCAATAAACTGGTTAAAACTGGCTCATGCATCTAGGTCCTATATCTTCACCTTCACCACCAACCATGACACACATAAATGTTCAAATTCTTGCCAAATTTTTGTTTTGATAACGTTCCCAGCAAGAAATACAAGAAATACTTGCCATAGTTTTGCACTTTGTGTTACTATGTTTGAAAAATGCTTTACAAACAAAGTTCAATTTGATAGTATCCATTTGGTTTTGCCATACAAGCAATAGTTCTTCTTTTGTTTGTTTGTTTTGCAGTGTCCGTGCACAGCTATGAGTTGCATAGACACAGACATACAGAAGCTAAAAATCTGTCTGTATCGTAATATTCTTTCCTTTTATGGTAACTTTTTTTTAAACTCAGGAGTTTTCAATTTAAAAAAGGGTGAATGGCTCTTCTTGGCTTTTAAAGAAAGTTTTTTTGTAAAGGAAAGCAAACTAGAGTATGCTGTTTCGGAGAAACAGCGCGTTGAATGCCTAGACAATTATTGATCAGCATGTAACTCACTAGTCCTGGCATTTGGCTGCACAGCGGTGCAATGGTTAGCAGCAAGGTGACTTCACAGTAAAAAGGTCAGGGGTTTGAGTCCCAAAGCGGGAGTGAAAATTAAAACAGTGATTTTTATAGTGTGGAGTTTGCATGTTCTCCCCGTGTATACACAGATTTTCTCTGGGTAGTCCAGTTTCCTCCCACCCTTTGAAAAACTAGGTCTCTTGAAAAAAAGATTTATAATCTCAATGAGTTTCTCCTGGTGAAATAAAATTGTTGCAGCAACCAATCTAGGTTGGGGTCTAGGATGGGTGTGTGTGTGGATGGTTGTATGTGTGTGGCCCTGCGACAGGCTGGCGACCTGTTTGGGGTGTACCCTGCCCTTCGCCTTAAATCAGCCGGGATGGGCTCCGGCACCCCCCGGAACCCTGTTACGGGACAGACGGATAAGAAGATGACTGACTGACTGACTGACTGACTAACCAATCTAGACTTAGATGTAAACTGAAATGGTAACCTGTTCATCCATTTACTTGTTCTTGGCTTGATTTTTGTGTGTGTGTGTGATCAGAAATCCAACCTGGAGAACTTATAATTTTCTTTTTCTGCTCTTTTCTTTTTCTCATTCATAACACAAAAATGTTTCTTCCTCGGGGAGTCAGGCTCTTCAACTTCTCTGTGAGCAGAACCTGAGACACTACATAACATCATGACTTCTTCTCCTTAAGACACTTTACAATAGACTCTATGTTCATCAGAATAGTTGCTGTTTTTTTACACTATTGTTTTTACATTATATTTATCTATCTATCTACCAATCAAATCACAAGTTTAGTGGTGAAATGTGCTCACTATCGCCAGGAATGTAACTCAATTTGAACTATAGTCGTGAAGAAATTGTGTAACTTTGAAGTGAAGTGTTTTTTGGTTTTAGATACACACAATTAAAAAAAAGTGGTCAGATTAAAAAAAATAGAACAGAATTTTTTGAGAATCAAAAAAGTGACATTAATTTTGATAAATGGAAGGAGGTCACAGAAATGTGGGTTCTAGGACATTTCAGCCACGGATATTTCAGCCACGGACATTTGAGCCAAAAAAACTGCAACCTAGGATATTTGAGCCATGTGCGCCCCCGAATTTAGGACATTTCAGCCTCGGACATTTGGGCCAAAAACCTATTTTATGTAGAAAATTGTGATATTTTATGCAAAACCAATTAATAATAATTATTTTTTTAAAAATATTAGAATTTTTTATTTGAGCCATGGGATAATTAATAATAATTGGTTTTAGTCATTTTTATCCCATGGCTCAAATAAAACATTTTGATATTTTTTAAAAATTTTGATATTTTATGTAAAAATTCTGATATTTTATGTAAAAATTTTAGCGTAAATAAACAGTTGCACTACAGAAAATAACTGGTTTTAGTCATTTCTATCCCATGGCTCAAATAAAAAATTCTAATATTTTTAAAAAATTTTGATATTTTATGTAAAAATTCTGATATTTTACGTAAATATTTTATTGTAAATAAATAGTTGCACTACAGAAAAATTGCTTTTAGTCTTAAAAATTTTTATCGCGCAAAAATTTTTATCGTGCTTTTAGTCCAGAAATGTGTGTTTGAGATTTAGAAGAAACATATTGACCACGATTACATTAGATTACAGTGTCACATTATCTGAATAGAATGCAGGTTCGTAAGTTTGTATTTAATGGAGTATATGCATGGGTTATATGTATATTTTTTACATATACAAACATTTACCGTATGTATGATGAATAACTCAAGAGGAAAGAATTTTATTTTGAAGTATGCAACTACAGCAATGACTTCCGGTTCAAACTAGCTTGATTTAAATCAATGAAGAAGGTTTGATCACATGATAGCCTGAAGCGTCATGAAGCTGAGCTTCAGAAAGAGAGAAGCGCACTCTTCAAAGTAAAAATCATCATCAACCTTCATACAAAAAGTCCCCATTAGTGATCAATAAAAATAGTTTGAATGTGTCATTGATATGTTTTCTTTTTCTATAAAAAAAGAAAAAATGTAATCCAGAATATGTACCCAGCAAGAAAAAATGGGTAAAAAATTGCCCAACAAATGCAACCAAAAAAATCAATGTTCTGACTTTGCAAAGAAAAAAAAAAGATATTTGATCAAATATTTTTATCCCAATAATTAAACATGGACATGATCTTTGATAGTCAGTTGCATTAGGAAAGAACAAAACTGTCATCTTTTTCAAATAGTAGAATACAAATATTAAAAGCAAAAGAACATTAAACAATTCACGGTCAGTGTTTGATTAAAAAATACTTTCAACTTCATTTAAAATTCAGAAATAATTAAACAGGTCATCTTTTTAAATCAGAAAACACATTGGTCATTTTCTCATACACAGTTGTATTCACCAGTTAATCCTGGTCAGAATCAATTCAATTCAATTCAATTCAATTTTATTTGTATAGCCCAAAATCACAGAATTTCCGTCTCAATGGGCTTCACAAGAAAAAGAGGAATGTATTAACACAAATACACAGCAAGAAAAATAACTAACAAATGCTAACTAAACAAGACCAGCACATTTATGCCCTTAGACTCTCCTTCTCGGTGAGGAAAAACTCCCAAAAAAAAAGGAATCCTACGTGGTCACTGTGACCATGTAAAACCATATAGACCATATAGAATGACTCAATTCCTGCACGAGGGATATCAAAACCTGGATGACAATCAATAATCTTCTCTTAAACCCAGATTAGACTGAGGTCATCATAGTTGTTCCATCCTTTGTGAGGTTTCTTCCCTACTGCTGGGTCTTTGGAGTTTTTCCTCACCAAGAAGAGGAGTGTAAACATGTGCGGAAAATGTTTAGTGTTTGTGTATATGCAATTTTTTGCATTTTGTCCTTTCACTGAATTTAGTTTTCAACCTCATATCTGCTGCCAGTTGAGCCGGTTGCTGCCAGTTTTGGGATATTGGGCTATAAAATATCAAATTGAATTAAATTGATCAGATTGCTATATATAAATGTATCATTTGACCAATCAGATAAATTGGCCAAATGCTGACAAAGTAGCGTTAGTCTGGCTAGTAGCATACACATTACATATTCGCTGTCTTGGCTCATAATTGCTGGAAATTCCAAATTTCCGACACTCAAAAGTCACATTTAGTTTGCCCAAAATTTTTTCTTAAACTATTGTCTTTAATTGACATTTTTTTCCCACTTCTACATTGCAACTTCTGCTTTGTTTTCAAGCCATTGTCTTTTACTCATTTAATTTTTTTTTAACTTTTTTTTCATAGTTGGGTGCCAAAAAAATTGTTCTGTTGATTACGTTTTCGGAGAGTATTTTCTCTTTCCTGTAATCAGTCTTTACAGGGTCCAAGCTCCTTCTGTAACCCCAGCAAGAATGAATGGTTCAAAATATGAATGAATGACTGAATGAATGATAACATTATCAACCATTAATTTAACACATTGTTTTCCACTTTGAATTAGAAGTCACTTTCTCGGTTTGTAAGATATTTTGTTCATAACGTAAGCCACTATGAGGATTTCTACCAACCAATCTAGACACGCTGGTTAGAAATTTATTTTCTGGCTAAGGTGTATATGCGAGCTCGCACAAGCAAGGTGGTATAGCAAGTTGTAACGTTTTCTTTCAGGTGCAGTAAATGGAGACGCTGGCAATGTCCCAAAAAATGCTGCCAAGTAGTGCCAGCATAAGTCTGCTGTACCTGGACTCAATCTGGTCAGGCTGAAGATGAATCCAGATGTGCGAGTTAACGGAGGGCATGTCAGTTAATTATTGTTAAAAAAATCAATGAATGTGAAGGTGCAGTATTTGTATTATTTTCTTTTCTAAGAAAATAAGTTTTCTAAGCTTTCCTAAGAAAATAAATTTCAAGTGCCATCAAATAACCTCAGCCTCCTTAACTATATGTTAAACGTGAAAACATCTGGCCTGATACTGCAATGAGGAAACAGTAACATTAGGATCCGTCCACACAAGGAGGAAGCCCACCCATGACCACAAAAGCCAAAACCCCAGCACCCCCTGCCAAACAGGCTAACCCCTTCAGCAATGATTCAACAGACCGGCCAGGGGATAACTTTTTTAGATTTTCCTTGACTTGAATGGAAAAGTTCATTAGCTTAATGAAAGATGTTTCAGATTTGATGAGTGACTTGATTTTTCAAATGAGAATCCAATCTTTTTCAATGAGCTTCAAGAGCAGCCTGACACACTGAAATTACAAAAAAATTCTAAATGTTTTTTTCTGTAAAATGTGCATGCACTGGTGCAATGTAAGTTTTTGATCCCATTTTAAATGTTTTGATATATTGAAATACTGAAGTTAAAACTCCACCATTTTTATTCATCTTAATAAAAAATAAAATTGGGAAAGGAACATTTAGAAAAAGACACAAGAAAAAAAATCCAAATGCATTTTAATTAGGTTACTTAAATATTATTCACTTTAAAGTAGGAAAATAAGTGCAAATCTTCCTCTTTCAGTAAAAGTCTCATGCTCAATAGGACAACCACCTTCATGTGGAACGCCATGTCTTCTTCATCTTCTTTATTTTGGACCTTTCCCCAATGAGAAAGAGGATCTAAAGGCTGTTTAGTTAGTTATAGTGTATGTTTATATATTTTTTTATTCAATCACCTTCTTTGAAAAAAACTATTGTTAAATCTACTACGGATGCTAAGGTCATGAACAAGAAAAAGTGTTTACATGTGATTTTGACCTCACTAAGGATTACATTGCGGTTTAGGCAAGCTTGCGTCTTCTTCTTCTTCTGCATTTCCCTTCAAGGGTCGCCACTGCAAGTCAGTTTCTTCCATCGAACCCTATCTGCTGTATCCTCTTCAGTCACGCCAACTATCTTCATGTCCTCCTTCACTGTTTCCATGAACCTCCTCTTTGGTCTTCCTGTAGACCTCTTTCCTGGTGATTCCAAACCCAGCATCCTTCTGCCAATGTACTCTCTCCTCTGCACATGTCCAAACCATCTCAGTCTGGCCTCTCCGACTTTATCTCCAAAACATGTGCTGTTCCTCTGATATACTCATTCCTGATCCTGTCCATCCTGGTCTGATGTATAACAGATGAGTTTCAGCTAAAAATTAAAGGGAAAGTGTACAAAACCGGGGTGAGGCCGGCCATGCTGTTTGGTCTAGAAACAGTGGCACTGAAGAAAAGACCGGAAATAGAGATGGAGGTAGCAGAGATGAAGATGCTGAGGATGTCTCCGGGAGCTTGCATAACTGGCTCAGAGTTAACGTTTACTGTAGGACAGTCTGAAATTTGCAACTGTCACCAATCCTCGTAGACCAAACTGTTCACAGTAAACATTTTATAGAGAAATGAAGATGTCTCATGTGATGCCTGCATCTGTTCTCTAGGTGGCGGCATCTTTCATGGTCTAGTTTATTACAACTCTATTACTACACACTCAAATGTAAAGATTGATTAACCTGGCAGTTTATTTCTGAAACAACAACGAAAAAAAAAAAAGTACAGTATTTTTGTTACTAACTACTCATAGTAACCCTGTATGTATGTGTGACACACTGAGAAAATAGAAGTTTAAACTTGTCATTTTTGAGTGGTTTCTTACTGGTTGTTATCTGGCACAAACCAGAGAGACCTCCAGTCTTCATACATTCTCTTGACACTTTCTTTATCCTTCTTGTTTTTGCTCGGTCATATTTTTCATAAACTCAACATAGCTTGGTTTGGCAGGGCACTGTTGCACTGGCTGTGTCCCATCAATTTGATCAATTTAGATGTTGAATTTATTTCAATATCAGTTGTTAGTGGAGTTTTGTGCATTAGTTTTTAACAATTTCAAACAAAATGTATTAAATTTTTAAATAGAAGATGTATTTTTTTTGCCATGCTTGGAATCAATAAACAATGTCAACTTAAGTACGTACCAATTTGATCTCATTTCAAAACAGAATTGTCTCACAGGGTTTCACACACATTTTCATCAGACAAAACCAAAACCACCTTTGACCCAATCAGCACAACTAATGACTACGCAAAACGAAACCCCAGGATATAATTTTTCCTCTTACCTATTCTTGGTAAGGAAAATCTCCAGAAAGGAGAATTTCCCAGCCTGAATGCACAGGCAGAAAGACCTAGCAGCTGTCAGTTAAAAGAGCTCATCTAAATTGGCAAAATAATTGTTCATATTTAAGGGATGTAGCAGATTGGCTTCATCAAGATAGAAGTAAAGAAGCGATAGAGATTAAGAGCAGATGAGGTTGTGTGCCAACATGCTGATACAGGAGCACATATCAGCTGTATAGACATATTTGAGAGTTCCACCAAATACCAAGCTTCTGTAGGTCAGCAAGGACAGTTCTAGTCCAGTTCACAAAAAAACAAAAAAACTTATTTATATTTTGACCAACTGATATAAGGCAGCAGCGTAATATTGAAATGTTAACTATAATTGTATTAATTGGACATCATCTCATAGAGAAAATGAGTGCTTTTGCATGTTTTCAGTAGGGGTGACTCCCATTAGGCAATGACATCACACCACACCCAAATATAAGGTGGGTGAACAGACTAGAGGCTATCTCGGACCCCCAGTTGTTGTGTGAAACTGTAGACCGATCATCATGCGGGAAATTGTGCATCTACAAATCGGACAATGTGGGAACCAGATTGGCTCAAAGGTAATAAAATACAAAACATTTGGGTGGTTTAATTTAATAAATTTCACAAAACAGCTAGAACAATATCTCTGTGACCAATTTTGACTAAGTTTGAATCATTTTTTGAAAAGCAATAACGAGACACCTGTTCAAAAATATTTTATTAACATTTCTTGGTATGGTTAATGGAATTTGAAGCTTCTTTTTCTTTGGATTTGTATTATTGGGGTGCTTATTTTTATGCTTGCTGTGTCATTTCTTGTGACTGTCACTTTTTGTGAGTGACACAGGGTGTTTCTTGTAAAGTATTCAAGAAGAAGATAAGAGTGAACGCAAGACTGACATGGGCGGGACATTTTTATCATAACTACCACAAAATGAGAGCGGAAACAACAAAACGATTCAACTTAGGCCATTTGTGATCCAAATTATTTGAGAAGAAACATTAAAAATCTAGATTATGGGTGTCAATACATACTTTTAAAATTATATAATCTATATTTGTTCTCAGGACAAGATCACAAAATTTTCCTAACTAACTTCATAATCCAGCTCTACTGGAGTTAATTCACCATAACATATACAAATATATATTATTTCTTATATTCTGAACCACTTTTATGCCTATTTTTAATAAGTATTTCAAATAAACACTGTGAATACTTTCTTATTTATAGTTTTGGGAAGTGATCAGTGAAGAACATGGGATCAATGCAACGGGCATCTATGAAGGCGACAGCAATGTCCAGCTTGAGAGGGTCAACGTCTACTTCAATGAAGCTCACGGTACCACTGAAAAATATTTACTTCTAAGTGTTCCATCTAATTTATTTGATTTAATCAACTCAGCTATCATTTTTTTGTAATGTGTTTTTAAAAGTTTTCTAAAACTTGAGCAGAAGACTTTAAGTTCTTCATTTCCATTCTTAGTTCTGCTAGTGATCCACTTTATTCTGTTTGTAGGTGGAAAATATGTGCCCAGAGCTCTGCTTGTGGACCTGGAGCCTGGTACCATGGACAGTGTGAGAGGAAGTCGTTTTGGTGCTCTTTTCAGACCTGACAACTTCATTCATGGTCAGTCTGATAAAACAATTATCAAAATAAAATAATAAGATAAAACATCTTGTGAGTTTTGAATCCAAAGGAGATAAAATAATTTCCCGCCAATAAGATTATGATGAAACAATTAGCTAATTAAATTGGATTTTTTTAATGTTTCGAAAAACATAAATAAATATCTGAAAAAAGTAATCATTCAGCCTAGTAAACAAATGACATTGCCACAGGTGCTGTGAGGCATTTCTCATAATCTCCACTTTCTAACCTTTGTTTAATGGATTATTGGATTATTTTACAAACTACTTTGATAAAGAGCATGTTTTTTATTGATTGAATAAAAAATGAAGCACATACAATTCTAAGAAACTTTAAAGACATGTTTTCTTCTTTATGTTTTGCTTTGTTGATCATCATTTCTCCAATTCAATGTTCCAGGAAACTCAGGAGCAGGGAACAACTGGGCAAAAGGCCACTATACTGAGGGTGCTGAGCTGGTGGAGCAAGTCATTGACAGGGTGAGGAACGAGAGTGAAAGCTGCGATTGTCTTCAAGGTTTTCAGCTGGTTCACTCTCTTGGAGGTGGCACTGGCTCTGGCATGGGTACCCTAATCATAAACAAGATCAGAGAGGAGTACCCCGATCGTATATTAAACAGCTTCAGTGTCATGCCTTCACCCAAAGTCTCTGACACTGTTGTGGAGCCCTATAATGCCACGTTGTCAGTCCACCAACTTCTGGAGAACACAGATGAAACCTTCTGCATCGACAACGAAGCTCTTTATGACATCTGTTTTCGCACATTAAAACTGACCACACCAACTTATGGTGACCTCAACCATCTGGTCTCGTTGACCATGAGTGGGGTCACGACGTCTCTGAGATTCCCAGGACAACTCAACGCTGACTTGAGGAAACTGGCAGTGAACATGGTCCCCTTTCCTCGCCTGCACTTCTTCATGCCAGGCTTTGCTCCTCTGACAGCACGAGGCAGCCAGCAGTACAGAGCCCTAACTGTGCCTGAGCTCACGCAACAGATGTTTGATGCTCGCAACATGATGACAGCATGCGATCCAAGACGGGGGCGTTACCTCACAGTTGCAGGTGTCTTCCGTGGAAGGATGTCCACCAAAGAGGTAGACGAACAGATGCTTCTAATCCAACAGAAAAACAGCAACTACTTTGTAGACTGGATCCCCCATAACGTCAAAGTTGCCGTGTGCGACATTCCCCCGAGAGGTCTAAGAATGGCATCCACTTTTATTGGCAACAATACAGCCATACAGGAGATATTTCGCAGAGTGGGAGAACAGTTCTCCGTGATGTTCAGGAGGAAGGCTTTTCTTCATTGGTACACAGGAGAAGGTATGGATGAAATGGAGTTCACCGAAGCAGAGAGTAACCTCAACGATCTGGTGTCGGAATATCAGCAGTATCAAGATGCAACAGCTGATCTAGGTTGGGAGGTAGAAGATGAAGAAGAGGAGGTACCCTCAACAACAACAGCAAGACAGATTCAGTCTAACATGGAAGTCAAGTTGGAAACAGTGACTGAAACAAGTAAAGAAACTGTAGTAGAGGAGAATTAGAGTGCGTAAGAGCTACACAATGAACAAAATGTGGTGCACTGGTGGAAGTTTTATTTGTGATAGAAGTTACAAGTAATTTGTATAGAAACTCTCTATAGAAACTCTCTATAGAATCTCTTAGATGCAATGGATACAAGTAGATTTTTCAGCCTTTACCAAGGTTGGCTAAGAGAGCTGACTGATATATCTAAAAAAAAAAAAAACACACACATATTCTTTAACCACGGTTGGTAATCTTGCATTTTCATTTAGGAATATTTAGATGAAACAAACCTATGTTTTTAGACATTTTAATGATGTAAAAAGTAGCTATAATTTGTGTATATACAGTATAACTAGCCATTGACTTATAGCACATTTTTAGAAGAATGCCAAAGGACTGGTGAGCTGTCCAGGGTGTACCCTGCTTGTAAGTTTTCTTGATAGCTAGCTATACAAGCCAGAAAACGCCAAAATAAATAAAGTGAAAGTCAAGAAAAAATGAATGAACATTATGACGCACTATATATATATTTTTTTCTATGTTTTGGTGTTTTTTAAATCTTCATTTGTTCACAATTTTAGATCAAAACTAAAGCCAAAGTTTTGAACATTAATGATTGTATGTTATCTACGCTGACTCACTGACAAGCCCCTTATAACAAACATGTTCAACTCTTGTATCCATGATTTCATAAATGTATGTGCCACTATAACTGCCTTAACTGAGTATGTCTTTTTTGTGATGTTACAAAACCATCTTGTTTTATTAAATGGATTTTCAGAGCAACTCTTTCAAATTATTCTTAATGTGTGCTTTTGGAGGCAAGTAGACACAAATAGCTAAACTATGAAGTGATTAACGCACCTTTTACAAGGTGCCAGAGTTGATTGTGTCTACAGATTAACATGGCAGATATTAATAAGTCACAAGTAAATACACTTGACAGAAAAAAAACGAGTAATTTCATTCACTGAAACAACTACCGCACAGAATAAAATAAAACACCCAATCGTAATTGTGCGTTACAAAGAATACACAGAAAGTAACAAAACAAAGGCTAAAGAGACAGAACAGTAAGTTAAAGTAAAAAAAAAAAGAAACTTTAATATTAGATAAGGAGGGTCGGTTTGGTAAGAAATGAAATCATAAAAACAATAAGTTCTCTTGATAATCTAATTTTAGATTATTCTAAAAATGTTTCTATTTGGTATTTGAACATTTTACAAAAGTACAGGGGTACTAAAGTAATTTGTAAATACCATTGGATTTAATACATCAAAGAAAGACATGCAATGTATATTTTATATTCTCTTCAATGGCAATGGGCCAACCTTGATAAAAATAATTTTATACAAAAAAAAAGACACATTTATCAAAATGTTCTAAAATGTTTTTCCCGTTAGTTCAGGGTATTTTTAGTGGTGCAGGGACATGGTGCTTTGTTGGATGATACAGTAGCATTCTGACCATGATAGTGTTCAAAGCTGTCAAACAGTTTCCTCCCACTTGCAGAAGTCTGGGACATTGAGATTACGCACAACTTGGCCAGTGTGTTCACTCTGAGATAAGCGTAGCGATGCCCTCATATTGTAAAGGAAGGCTGAACAGACTTTGGTACTTAAAGCTACTGAAAGTGTGTTAATCATATGTGAATTTAGGTTGCAGTGTCAGAGGACCAATTCTCTCTCAGTAGACTAGGTTAAGACACTAGTTCAGGTCAAACGGAAATGTAGTAACCAACAAAGATGAAGTTCTAAATTTTGCTCCTAAACAAGTCAACTTTACAAAAAAAAAAAAAAAAGAGAGACTTTGAAATAATTGTGTTTGCATGATTGATTATTCCAGCTTCTTCCCAGCCTCCAAAGGGATTAGCTATTAGGTCAGTTGGCCACTGGGAAATTGTCCCTAGCAATACATCAGCGTTTTTTGTCTCGCTTATGTTTCCCTTCAACAGACTGGTGACTTGTTTGTGGCGCACCCTGCCTCTTGCCTGTTACCAGTCCAGACAGTTTCAGCATCCTTGCAAGCTCAAATGGATACGTGGTATAGAATATGACTGAATAAAGATTTAATTGAATGCCTCTCTTTTGAAAAAAAAAAAAACTTGTTAGTTTTTTAATAATGAGAAACTACAAATATTTCTGATTTTTTATTTTATAATTTGTAACTGCCATAATCATGCATATTTTGATGTGAACAATAAAAACCTCATAGTGAAAGTTTTCCAACCTTTTGGAGGTTGTGTGAAATCAACCAATCAAAATAATTTTCCATTATAAATATGAAGACAAATATAACGTATCTGAAATGATCAAGACAGACTTTTGGACTTAATTAAATTGATATTGAACTCTTGATCGTTGCGTCAGCTGATGACACTACAACCTTCAAAATTATGTAATAATAAAAAACGAGACACCAGCTGATCCAAAAAGAAAGAAAATCAAATCAACCTATATTTCACCAAAAGGTGAAAAGATTGAACTATTTAAGCATTAGTTTTCTGGTGAAACATGTATCGATTGTGTTGTATTAGAAAATTTAAAAGACATAAAAAGGTCGCATGTTCTCAGAGAGTGAGATCTCACGTGGCAGCATGTCTTACACAAGCGGAAGTACGTCACAAGTCTGACCCTTCAGGAATGGGGGATGGGTTCTGGAGCTTTTTCTCATTGTGGCACTGATATCTGTCACTGAGACTGTCTAACTACCGGCTTTATCAGGTATCGCTCACCTCTGATCAGCCATGAAAATCTGGACCTCAGAGCACACGTTCAAGTGAGTCAAAGCTTTTACTATTTAATGTGTTTAGTGCAATATTTCACTAACGAGCCGGTTAACCGCCGTGTTTGTTCTTTTTAAAACAGATTAATGAGGATCAGAATATACAAAACTGTAATTATGCATCAGATTGATCAATTTAACTCATAAATGGTTGTTAATGTGGTTTTGATCCAAGCTGATAAAGGAAATATACTTTTATATAACAGTCGCAGATTTGTCGATTTACTGAACAATATGACGCGCAAATTCTTATTTTGATTTAAATGGTATTAACTATCCATTAAAGCTAAATTGATAAAAAGAAATCGGTCATATTCTTTTTTTCTCATTTTTTTACGTAACTCTCTGATTGTGTGTGGAATTTGCCGCACACAACCTTTCCCCCACATTTTACTGCAAGCTCTTACGTCACTTAGCAACGTGGGAGCGTTTCCTCCTCTCCTTAGCAACCATTCAAAACTATGTTAAATACTCCATCAAATTATGAATGATGTTTCAATCATGATGTTATTGATAGGTGAATGAAAGTGAAATTGAATAATTTATTAAAGTGAGTTGTGTTTATTGAAGATTAACCACTAATGATGTTTTAGAATATTTTTTATGTCGTTTTTCTGTCATTAATTTATTTGTATTGTTGTTAGTTGTAAAAGAAAACTCAATCAGAATCAACAAAAGTGTCAAAACTGTGTTCATTTCAGTTAATTATTATGTAAGAGCTCATTCACATCTGAATGATTGAAGTAAAGTTGATGTTTTTAATCAACAGCCATCCTTGGGAGACTGTGACCAAGGCTGCTATGCAGAAGTATCCCAATCCCATGAATCCAAGTGTAATCGGAGTAGATGTTCTGGACAGAAACATCGACAAGCAAGGCCGTCTGCACAGCAATAGACTGCTAAGCACAGAGTGGGGTCTTCCTTCCATAGTAAAATCTGTGAGTATCTAAAATAATCCCGTTTTTAATAAGAATGAAAGGCAAAACTAAAATCTCTGCATCACTAGAATGAGTCTAGACACCTCTAGTGAGAGGTTAAAGCTTTCCAGTCAGCCAACCTGACATTAACATGCAAGGCTATTTTTGTTCAGGGACAGAGGCAGGCCTGGTTACTCTGGCAGGTTCATGGCTGTAAGCCATAACTCGTGCTGTACAGAACACGACTGTGCCATTCCTGTCACTACCCAGATGTAATCTGTAACATCATGTGATGTAACTTTCCATTAGTAGGTCGGCTGGATAGGACTAGAGGTGACATGAGCAGTTATCAAAGGGTCTGACCTTAGGAAGCATGAAATTTGATCACTTGCCTTGTAACCCTGACTCACTAAAATCATAGTGAGGTTGCAGAAAGTTCACACCTTATCGCTTTATCTTTTCGAATGTGATCAATTTTTATGTGGTTAATGTATGTTATCACTGACCTTTGGTTAGATGTCTGAGGTTGTGTTTGGTGTCCCCGAACACTTGACAACTCGTTTAAATCCGAGCACAACCCGTGATACAGACAGTGTCTGATAGAGTATTAACACAGACTTTAATCAGATTGTCTCAGAGCAAATCACTCCTTGACCTCAGTGCACGCGTATGATGTGGACAACTTTCCACGCTGTCAATTTGTCATTACTTTCAACACAAAAGGTCATCAGGCAAGATACAGGCATTTTTCAATTGAGGAGGTTAGAGATTTTCCATCTGTTTGCCTGAACGATCTGAAACAATCAGGGTCAGACTTACACTGGTTTTCTTAAGTTATTCTACAACATTACTTACTCTCAGATTTAGGAGATTTAATTTAATTCAGTTTAGAATTTTAAAATGCATGTGCCTAAAATACTACTTTGTGCCTCAGCTGTCTGAAAAAATGTCAGTGAGATAATGAAGGTGGGCTTAATTTGTGTTCTTTTTTCATCAAGATCATTGGAAGCTCACGAACCTACACCTATGTCAAGGAACACTCGGTTGTGGATCCCAAAGAAAAGACTTTCGAACTTCAATCTACAAATGTAAGTAATGATCATTTTATTTTAGTTTCAATGCTGAGATTGAGAATGAGATGAGAATCACTGACTATATACTTATGTGTTTTTGCTTATATGGTGATTTGAAAAAAGGGTCGGCGTAATAAGCGTTTGCTTCAGCCGATACCTTTTCGGTCCATTGGTAAAATACAATTTCAGAAAAAATGTAACTTTCTTTAATGTGAATTTACAATGTGACCGAAATAAAATAAAAAAAATACAAATACAAATAAAAAATTTTGCAGCACTGATGTTTCCCTAAAGTATGCCTGATCCCAGTGTGAGCTAGCAACAGCCGACAGGACATATCAAAGGACATATTTACCGCAATGGCTCGAGCTGAGATTTATGACATCTGCGAGTATAGATGCAGCTCAAATTTCACGAGTACTCTTTTACAGAAAAAATTTTGAATTCTGTCGACATATTATACTATTGTTTAGACATATTCACTCTGAAAATCCACACCTTATGAAAAATGAAATTGTAATGCGTAGACGTGCTCAGAAAAAAAAAAATCCTTTCTAAAAGTCGTCTCATTAGTAGCTCAGTTTTTTTTACAGAAGAGCATTTTTTAACAAAATGTAGGGTCATTTTAATTTTTGGTTACCATTATTTATATTTCTTTTATTAGATCACCTTCACAAACATGGTGTCTGTGGATGAAAAATTGACCTACAAACCACACCCTGAAGATCCAGAAAAGTGAGTTGTTGCATAACTGTAGAACGATTTTTTTGGGAGCACTCTAAATCCACATGTTGTCAATTTTGGCTTGAATTTTTGCTTTGTTTTTTTAGGACAATACTGACTCAAGAAGCTATCATCTCTGTGAAAGGCGTCAGTCTCAGCAGTTATTTGGAGGGAGTTATGGCCAGTACCATCTCTGCTAATGCTGGAAAGGTAAAATGGAGAACACATTTTTTTTAAATTTCATTACAGACACAAACATCTACGGTATGTGTTGAACCTTTTACGAGGTTTAGTGGCCGAAAGCGGCAGTACTAGTAGGGTAAAATGGCCAAAAGCATTCGTGGTAACTAACGTTAGAAGACAAGTCATGACAAGATTATTTGAGATGTCCAGTTGTTGACTTCCCGTTTCCTGTTAGTATAAAAGTGGGTGTGCTCGTTCTGAGTACAAAAGGTGAAAAGCATGTGCCCGTTAAAGTAGCTATGACACCAAACACACAACTTAACGAGTTTCGATAGAGAAACTATCCCTTGATCCGCCACAAGTAAGTGAATTTGTAAAATCAGTCTCCCAAAGAAGATAGTTCAATAAATATTCACGTTTCAAATAATTCCTCGATTGATAGCCTGTCCTTGAACTATTCCAAAAGTACTTTCATGTGACGCCATCACCGGAAGACTATTTGGGGCAGCATAGTTGTTTACATTCAATCTGACTTTTTTTCGTGTTGTTTTTGGGTTATATGTTTGGTCGTTGTGTGGCTTTTGGGTGCTCAAAGTCACATAAAGATAATGTGACATTATTCAAGTTCCTGAAGGACCCAAAATTACTCATACAGTGGGAAAAATGAGTCCAGAGAATGAGGGATAAGTGGAGTGCCGGGTCAGATTGGCACGTATAGGATGGTGTGACACAATAAGACCGTGATTCTTGGTCTACTTCTGGATCGATGATATTGGCAGGCTCAAAGTCTAGATTTATTTTCAATGTTTTTGTATATTCTATATTGTTTTTGTATAATTATAAACTTGTCTTTATAATTTTTGTTTTTTGTGTCGGTATATCTTGTTTATTTTCTGCAGAAGGAAGGTATTTATTGTTGTTAATGTTTAATTTTGTTTTTGATCAGGGCCGGGAAGCGATGGAATGGGTGATCCGTCGACTTAATGCGGAAATTGAAGAGCTTGCAGCCACCGCTTGCGGGACAATACGCACCCCAATGGCTGCTGCTGTCACAGAGAAATGACACCTACCTCATCGGTTTAAAGTCTGAGGAACAGTACAGATTCATGCACTCCTTCTGAAATGCTCTGGTGCAGTTTGGTGCTCTTATGTTTGCTATGTTATTTAAGGGCACTCATCTCTTACTATCTACATTAGATAAATTTAAAGCAGCAGGCTGCAGCATAAAGGGACTCTGAAAGCACGAGATTACGATGAAGACAAACCTGAGGATGGAGAATGGTGGTGATCACCATTGTTTATGCATGCAGAGACATTTAGAGTCAATGAAAAGCATCAGAGACACTGAATGAACCAGAAAAACAAGAAAGTGCCAAAGCGGAATCTCTTAAAATTCTCTTGATACACACCTTAGCCAGCTGGAGTTTTATTTTGTTTTCCAAAAGACTTCTGAATGTCTAAAAATCTCCTGTGATGTGTACTGTGGCAGAATGTGAATGAAATTTTAGTTTATTGGAATGGGCACATAGATGACACGCAGATCCAGTGTGTGTTCTGAAATCTGTGGATTGTCAAATTTTTTGGCAGGTTTATGACTGTCACAAAAAAAAAAAAAAAAAGACTTTTATGTAATCTTAGTCTAATTGTGTCTAAAAACCCATCCATCAATTTTCTGTACCGCTTCCTTTAGGACACGGTGTTCGGGGGTTAAGTCAGGGTATGCCTTAAACAGATCACAACAATCAACCGATCTTTTACTCTGTACCTTGGTTATAAAATACTCTGTACTAGAAAACCTCATTATAAGCTGTAGTATTATTTAAATTGTGAAGGATGATGAAGGGATCAATGCTCCTGCCATATTTATGTCTGTGGAAGAGTATGAGGAACTTCTCAAATGCTGGGTTTGTGTAACTCGAGTGTAGCCCTGTCTGTTGTGAATTTGTAGTTACATATACTTGAACTGAGATTCTGGGCTCCAGCAGGAATATCAGGTGACTTACACATTACTAAATGTTCTTTCCATCCACATGAGATCAATACTTGTTAAGGAGTACGCTGTTTTGTCATGATGGTGGTTATATTTGGCATAACTACTGGAGAAGTTACACTGTGTGTTTGGGAAGGTCGTCCATGTAGGTGCACTAGTTTTTTTAAAAATAAATATTTGTATATGTTTAACTTATAATAGAATTATTTTATTTTGATTTTTTTCATTTATTGAGTTACAACGTTTTTTTTTTTTAACATTAAAAACTGATGTGTACAATATGTGATGTTCAGATTAAACTGGGCTGCTGTGATGGGTGAAAACATGTATGAAGGAAGAATGTATGTGGCAATTAATTAAAAATATTTTAACAACTCAATCTGAATCCTTGTTGGATTATTTACTATTCTGGAAAAACTGCATTGGATTTACATTTTTTTTACTATTATTGTTCTAAGATCATTAAACTTTTTGCTAAGATATGATTTGATGACTTGTAAACAAGCATATGTCCAGAAGATTTCTCTTTTAAACCTGCCTTTTAATTAATTCTTCACAGCTGTTTTTTGCACGACTTTTACATTCTTTGAAGTGTTTTAACAACTGCTCAAAGTGTATAAATACCTCACTTAAAGACACCTTGGATTGCAATTAGTACATAACATTACAGTGGATGTTTGATTTGAAAAATGGATGGATGAAGCAAATGCATTTACTGGTTCTAAATCAGTTCCCATCCACTCATTACAACACCTTAGAACCAGAAGGGATGAACATCCTTTTAACACTAAAACCCCCAAACCAGTGAAATTTTGCGCCAGCAGCGTTCAGTCCTGCAGCGCAGTCAGAGGAAACTGTTACTTCTGGCACTTTTCTAAGTTGTGATCACATCATGCAGAGGGTGACGGGGATTTTTCAGGAAGCCCTGCATTAGAGCCCCTATCCTCATCTCCAAAACACGTCTTACAGTGTCTACGTTTCTTTCCACCAGAGATGCACATTTCCCCATCAACCTGTCCAGCCGATTGTACCCCCTCGTTGCCCACAGCAGACGACCGAACTGTGTTTGCCACTACTTGTCATTACAATGACAAACAATCCTTTCACTCTCTCATCCACACATGACACCAAGCAGAGGATATGATTTGGTTTTTAATACTTTTGTCAATATTTCGCACAAGAAAAAATGTAAATAAAAAGTTCTTTTTTCTCCACATGGAATCAGGACACGTGGTTACACTGACGTACACAGGTCAATGCTGCCGTCTAGAGGCCAATAGCAAAAACTACAACTAATTATGAAAGTTTATTTAAAAGTTTAACCAATTAAATTAGCCTTTAATAGTGATCATATGGAACTTAATTAAAAATACAAAAGTTTAGGAGTAATTTTATTATTTTGATTGTTCACATTTACCTATCTAGAAGAAAAAGATTCCTGATCCAAAATTTAATGTTGAATATCATCGGATATTATATATTTTCATCTCACCAAGAAAAATTAAACACAAGAAAAAGAAAGAAGAAGAAGAAACAGCAAAAAAAAATAAGTTTAAGAATTAATACAAAAAATATTTTTTTGGAACAAAAATTATATTGCCCTCTAGTGGTTTGGAGTTGGCACCGATTGACAACTTCCGCTACGTAATTTGTATCAACCAATAAAAAGCACGTACGAAGCATTTCATCAGCCAATCAAACCTTTGAAATTGTTTAAAGGTTTAACCGAAGGGAATTTTGAAATTAAACATAAAGAGAGGAGTAAAGAGAATGAGAGGAAGTGGAAATTTACGAGCTTGACTTCAGCAATTCTTCAGATTTCACCATTTGTATCTTAATTTTTGAACGTGATCGATTTTAGTTATATTGATAAGTTTTTTTTGTCAATAGTCTTTTTTTTGTATTTTGCTGGATTTTATCTTTACGGAACAGGTTAGTTAGCATGAATAGCTGCTAGCTAGTTTTAGAAATCCACCACCTGGAGGGCAGATTTCTTTTTTTAAAAAAGGTTGGAGTTCTTGTAATTCTCATATTTTCTTAAAGGTAAGTGAATTTGATGCAGATTGTTTGTGATTTTTAGTTAAAAAAGCCAATTGTCTCAATCCCTCCATTAGCACGTGGCTACATGGCCTTTTGTGTGAAGATTAATGGTTCATTTTATTTTGTGAATATGGATTGCACTTCATATTATAATAATATTTTATTTTTTAATATTTCTAGAGAATGGATTCTTCTGGATCCCACCAGGTTGGCAAGATCGGCATCAAGATCCCCAGGCCTGAGGTGAAGGAAATCATGTTTTTTTTTTTTTTATATCAGTCTTGGTTCTTAATTCAGTCTGATTTTTAATATATGCATGTTTTGTTCAAAATTTAAAGTTGATAACATCTATGTATGCATGAACAACTTCTAATTTAACACCTCCAAGTGAGTTTTAAACAACTATATAAATAAGTCAATCTGTGGATTGATTAGTATTCTGCTACATACAGAGTGATTTTTATTTTATAGCATATTCTTTATTCCATTTAGAAAGATTTTATGTTTGATCTTGTGCACTATGCAGAAGCAAGTTCCTAATGTGTGAATTTTCATTTACAATGGCAATAAATCTTTCTTGATTGATTCTAAATATGTTGTTTTGGGGGGTTTTTTGCAGGTAAGTGCTGCTGGCCCAAAGCGTGTGCCTCTCCCACTGCAGCCACTTCAAAATCAAAAAATTGCTGCTACCCCTACACAAAAAGTCACTCCAACAATTGGACCTCAAAGAGTGCAAAGGCCTGTCAATTGTAAACCTACACCTCATGTGCCTGTGGCGATTAAGCCCCCATATCCAGGAGATCAAAACATTAACCCGGCCACATCCCACTCAAAGTCTGCTTGTCAGCAACATCTGCCTCAGGCATCCACATCTGCAAAACCTGATGCAGCAAAACGGGAAACTGTCCAGAGTAAGTGTTCACCCAGTCTTAAAAGAATAATCACATTTATTGTTTAAATGCTAAAATGTCTTTTTTTTTTTTTTTCCCCTTCTGATTAGACAAACCTGCAAAAAAGGATTCCGAGTAAGTATAATGCGTCTTGCTCATTGTATTCGTACCATCTCCAAAGCAGATAAATTATTTGAAAGTAATTGTGTTTTCACAGAAAGCGTTGGAATCTTGAAAATTTTGAGGTTGGCCGACCGTTAGGAAAGGGGAAGTTTGGCAACGTCTACCTGGCCAGAGAACGTCAAACCAAATTTATTCTGGCCTTGAAAGTGCTCTTCAAAAAGCAGCTGGAGAAGGCTGGAGTGGAGCACCAACTGAGGAGAGAAGTAGAGATTCAATCTCATCTCAGGTCAGAATCTACAAGCTTTTCCAACTAATCTTCATTTTGTGCCTTTGGGGTTCGAGGCCCGGAGTGGTGCAAAGCTTGAAACACTTCCTTTTCTGTGTGGGGTTTGCATGTTCTCCACGTGTATGTGTGTTTTCTCCAGGTACTCTGGTTTCCTTCCACTCTCCAAAAACGTGTGTATGGTTGTTTTGCCACTATGAAATTGCCCCTGAACTGAGTGTGTGTGTGTGGCCCTGCAACAGACTGGTGACCTGTTCGTGGTGTGCCCTGCCCCTCTCCTCGAATCAGCGGGGTTGGGCTCCAGCACCCCCAGCAACTCCCTAAGGGATAGACGGTTAAGAAGGTGACTGACTGACAATTTGCATTTATGTTCTACAGGCATCCAAACATCCTGCGTCTCTATGGTTACTTCCATGACTCAGTTCGTGTCTATCTGATTCTTGAGTATGCACCCAAGGGTGAGCTGTACGGAGAGCTGCAGCGCTGCGGGAGTTTTCCTGAAGATAGAAGTGCCACTGTGAGTTTAACAACTTTTCTTTCTGACTTTGCAAGTAAACTTTAATCATAGGATAGTTCTACTGCGTTCAAATTGCACCTTAGAATTTTTTTCATTATCCCCACTTCGTTGGACGTTTGTCATTAATAGTTTGTGTGTGTTTAGATTTTTTTATTACCTACTTGACCAAAGAAAAAGTTCAATGTTTGGTTTCTAATGCATGATGTGTTTTTTTGTGTTTCATCAGTACATCATGGAGTTGGCTGACGCCCTCAATTATTGTCATGCTAAGAAGGTGATTCACAGAGACATCAAGCCCGAAAACTTGTTGCTAGGAGCTAACGGAGAGTTAAAGATTGCGGATTTTGGTTGGTCTGTTCATACTCCATCCTCAAGGTTTGTAACACCTTCAAGAATTTTACCCTTTAATTTGTTCTAATAATATGGTGATGTCGGACAATGGAATCTTTGTTGTTCTCAACTTTTAAGTCTTCATTGACTTGGGATGAAATTCTTGGTTGACAATTCTTTCTTTTTTTCAGGAGGTCCACTCTTTGTGGGACACTTGATTATTTGCCTCCTGAGATGATCGAGGGTAAAACTCATGATGAGAAAGTGGACCTGTGGAGTTTGGGAGTCCTTTGCTATGAGTTTTTAGTTGGAAAACCGCCATTTGAAGCGAAAACTCATAACGAGACCTACCGCAGAATTTCAAGGGTATGAACGTTTTTCATTCACACATGTGGAACCAGTTCACAAAAACTATATGTGGTATCAAAACCTTAGGAGACACATTTTATTGCACTTATTTTGTTCAAATCTTCACTGAAAATGAAACAAAAGCAGATTGAATCATGTTTTAAATGTAATCAGTCAAAGCTAAGGAAAGGGTTTATTTAAATTATTGGATTACAAATTTACTTATGTTAATATCAACACTTTGAGGAGGGTTAACATTTTGCCCAACATTTTGGGCAAAATGTTTGTGATCAAAACATGTGAACAATGTGGAGTCGCTCAATCGGGACTATTCCAACTCCCTACTCCATTCATCTCATGCTAGCACACTTGTTTCTAAATTGATCAGTTTTCTTGTTGGTCTATTTTTAAAAATATGTTTTTAACCATTTGTTTGAGAATTTTGTGAGTTGCCATGGGAATGCAAAAGGGTTGCATGATTTCATAGCTTTGCTGTGTAGCTTAAACAGAAAAACTGTTTATGTAATAACCAAGTTCATGTTGGTCTATGATTGTGTTTTAAAGACACAGATTATGTAAAAAGGAAACGCACATGTTGGAGAGCAATTCCAACAAAAAATCATTTTAAAAAGCTGCAGACAGTATTTTATGAATTTAATGTAAAAAGAATCTTTAGATCCCGGATTCAAACGGTTGAAATGAGCCTCCGCAGAGTGGCGGGGCTCTCACTCAAAGATAGAGGAGCTTTGCCATCCGCTTGGTTTTCCCGTCTGAGGCTGTTGGCCCCTGATCAATTGAAGACAACAAAACAGAATCTTCATGACATGCTCGTTCTACTTAATTCCCTCCTTTTTTTTTTTTTTGGCTGTCTTAAGTTAAAAAAAAAAAAAAAAAAAGTTGTATTTTGAGAACCTAATTTTGTAAATTTGCTTTTGAAAATTCTTATTTTGGCAATATGGATTCAGAATTTTCATCTGGAAAAATAATCACTTTTTTTTTTTTTTCAGGTTGAGTACACTTATCCTGCACAGATGACCATCAGTGATGGAGCAAAAGATTTGGTCGCCAGGCTGCTGAAACACAACCCCATGCACAGATTGCCCATCCTTGGTGTCATGTCACACCCCTGGGTGCGCGAATATTCAACCAAGAAACCTACCACTCTGAGCAGCGAAGAGACCAAACAGTAATTTTTCGAACAATCAGTCCCTACATAACATGCCTACTACAAGACGAGACCAGCTGATACAGACAAGCTGAAGCTGATGTCTGCAGACATCATGAGCCATCTGGTTATCATTTCCTTTATTTTTTTTCTTTTTGCCTGTAAATAATTCACTGTGCTTTCTTTCTGTTTGTATGTTTATTACAGTTCTGAAAAAAATTGAGCTTCACTGAGACATTACTTGAAAAGCAAATAAATTATAATGATAGGAATTAAACTGTGTAAAATTCCGTAATGTATTCATGAAAGTATCACTATCTATATATTTTTTTTTTTTTTTGTCAAGTTTTAATGTGGCATTACCTCTGAAACTGGGAGATTGAAGCTTCGACTGAGTTTTTGGCTTTTGATTACGGTATTGCAATAAAATTTTTGTTTATATATATATGTTATGGTGTTTTTGGCAATTTGTTCTGACCATTCAGCTTGTGCAATTCTTTTTATGTCCACCTTGTGTCGCCATTTGACTACAAAGTGAAGACGAGACTGTTCTAAATAAAAGCGTTAACATGGGTGACGTTTATTGATTGTGTGTCTTATCAATTTATCTTTTCACATATACGTCATATTTCAATCACATTTTTATTCAATAAATTAATAAAAAATAGATTGCTCGTGTGACCCCACTATATACTGGCGACCTGTTTGGAGTGTACCCTGCCTCTTCTGAAATCAGCCGGGTTGGCACCGGTACCCGCCGCGACCCCCTTAGGGAAAAGTGGTTCAGAATACAAAATTGATTGTCCATGTGTTTACGTGATCATGCAGCAAACTGGCGACCTGTTTGGAGTGTACCCTGCCTCTGGCCTGAAATCAGTCGGGAGAGGCTTCGGCATCCTCCGCGACCTCACTTGGGATAAGCGGTTTGGAGGACAAAACGAATCTCTGGTAGTTTTTTTTTATCCCATCATTCTGTTAAAATCTACAGGTTTTGAATTCTGATAAATATATATTAATATAAATGTGTCTTTTTAACTCCTAATCTAATTCTGCAAATCTGCAGAAGTGACCCTAGGCTTCATTCATCGCTTAATTAATCATAAAAAAAAGCTTATTTCTTCAGATGTGATCAGTCAGATATAAACTGTTCATCCAGATGTTGGCCTCTGTGTGCGCAGAGTGGTTGAATGTTTTCCAGAAGGCCTGCCGTAAAGCCTGCGGCGGAAAATCTGCGCACATGCTTCATTTAATAGGTGAAAAAAAATGCCTGTATGTTCTCCATCTCCACAGATCCAAGTCAAGATTTTTCAAAAAGACCAGAAATGCTTGTCAGATTGCTTGAATACCTCCATCAAGTGCCCCCCACGCACATTTTCTTTTCCATCTCAGTGGCCTGCACTGCTTTGACATCATCTCCAAATAAGTGACTGCAACTGGCCATCATTTTCTATTTTTTATTATAGAGGGGGGGAAAAAATACATGTTCTGACCGCTTTTAAATTTACATAAAACCACACACATTTTTACAATATAATTTCACTTATTTCTTTATTCTTTAATATTAATTTCACAATATATGAGAACGACTTTGAGATATACATTCCATCTTTTTGAAACCACAATAACACACTACACATACGGTTTTTAGAACATTTCCACAGGACCCATTGGATTGCACAGAATGAAAAATGTCAGTATGCACATTTTCCTTTTTTTCTTTTTTAAATAAACTCACTTTTTCCCCATTTTTTTTTTATATTTCAGACACCAAATTGATCAAAGACATAAGTCTTCCAGATTAATTTCTTTTGAAATAAAGGCCATGTGGTTGCAAATGTTAAAACTTAAGTGTGCAGTATTTATTTCTGGGGTCCCCACCTAGAGAGATTTAGGGCCTATTATTAGGAGGGAGGGATTTCAGGGCATTCTGGGGAATTTTCATTTGCAGACTAAAAAAATCTATAAAATGAACATGAGGGAAAAATAAAAGCTTCAACACATTTAAGCAGAAAAACCAAAATTTGCCTTTTTGTATGTATTTTTATTCCCACTTTCCAGTTTCTATGTGTTTTAGAAATAATCTATCATACATTCAATGCATAGTTTTTATAGCTGCTGTGTTCTTTCTAATATATTTTTTATTTAAATATCTCCAATTTGTTTAAATAGTTTTTTTTTTACTCTGGTGATTATTGCCCTTATGTTACTTTATTTCCTATTCTTTTTTTGTTCTGGCTTTAACAGCACTCCAACAGCTCACAGTCACATTGAAAATGATCCATTTGAAAGTGACATTTTCACTCTAAATATTTTCTCCCATTAAAATAAATCTTATCCTTAAATCACGACGTGTCCAACCAGCACAAACTCGAGCGTTACATGAAGTGAGATCTCATGTGGGGAAGCACCACATGAGTGACAAAAAAAAGGCATGACGCCCTTTTTGCAATTAGATTTTCAGGTCGATATTGTAAACGTTCACTCCACTGGAAAATATCTAGATGGACCAGTTCGCAATATTATACATGATGGTATTTTTTTTTGTCTGTTTAGCTTTTCTTTATTTTCTCGTGTGTGTGTGTGGGTGTGTGTGTTATCTTTGTATTTCTGTGCATGTGTGTGTCTGAATTGATGACCGCGTGTGCGCTTTTATGTGTGGATCAAGCAGAAGGGGCAGCGCGCGGTGGACTTGTATGTTTTTATGTCTTCACTACATGGTAATCGCAGCTATTACATCTAGCTCCAGCGATGACTTGCTCTTATTCTTCTATGTTGTATTTGAAAGCCTCTATGAGCCCCTCCATGGAGTGGATGAAACCAGATATGCTGCATATACCTCCTATTACGAAAATAGACACATCGAAGAAAACCTGGTGCCACTGCAACTTCCTCCATAGAAGCTTGAGGTGGAAGATGCTGGGAAGCAGAAAGCAGAGGCCTGCACCAGTCAGACTGCCAGTGAGGCCCATGAGGAGGGCGAAATGTGGCACATAGATTGCCATCAGCAAGGTGAACACCACAAGGCTACATCGGAGAGTCAGTCCCCAGGACTTCAGGCGTCCATCACCTCCGTAGCAATCTGGAAAGTATGCACGTCCTCCATCCTGGAAAAAGGTTTTCTCTAAGACTTCTACAGCTGCAAAAAATGGTAGCGGATAGGAGAGCAAAGCTTTAGCCACGAGGAATATGTTGACAACAGCTCGGATGCCTGGAGGCAGGTTGTCTGTGATGACCTCCTTGGTTTCATCAGCCCAGGTCAAGTAGGCCACCAAGGCGAAGAGGCCCTTCAGGATGCAGGCAGCGATGTGAGTCCATTTCATCATGCAGTGGAACTCGCTCGGTTTTTGCATGTTCCCCTCCAGAGATGGCAGGAAGATCTGCGAGGTGTAGCTGAACACAATAATCCCAATGGAGATGGGGAACTTCTTGACGTCGATGTAAAACTTAACTTTGTCCCAGGCCCAGTCCCTTGCCCTTGAGAGGCAGTAAGCTATGACCAGGACGTTAATGACAAAGTGGGCCAGAGTGCAGAGCAAGCTGAACTTGGAGACGGCTTTCAGGTTCTTCAGGAAGGCGCAGGGGAGGAGTGCAGCGGTGGCGATGATGGCCCAGGACTTCTGTGAGATCGGCATGTTTGGGAAGCTGTTGTACATGAGGTTACCACTGACCACCACATACAGGATGCAGGTCATTACTAGCTCTATGATTTGGGCTACATTCACCACATGGCCACCCAGAGAGGGAAACCTGGGTGCACAGCATGCGTTGGCAATGTCAACATAGGAGTCTCTCACACGCACGAGCTGGCCGTCCTCATCCTCCTCGTACAGGCAGGCAATGAGGATTTTCCCCGTGTAGCAGCACACCACGGCAGCAAAAATAATGAGAAATAGTCCGAGGTATCCTCCATGCAGGATGGCGTAGGGCAGTCCGAGGACAAACATCCCCTAGAAACAAGAAAAAGGTCATCATAGTAAACACTTAATGCTATATGTCGGAGGTTATAATCTGGTTTAATGGTATATAGATGATCAGATCAATGTTTCTCCTCACTCTGGGGTTGCTTAGTGAAACTTTTCAAAAGATTTCATGTTGTGCCTTTGCTCATCTGCCCACCTCTTATGTCATCACAATCAAGAGGAGACACACTATGACGTCACATGAATGGTCGTGACCGCAGCCAAGAAAAGGCGTGAAAAGAACTGCGTGCTCTTTTTTTTTTGTCGCATTGGCTCCAGGTTCAGACATGCAGCGACAGTCTCATGCGTAAAACAACTGTATGTTTTACATAGACTTCTCTTTCCAGAAAAATGTCATATAGAATTCCACTTTTTTCTAACTGTTTTGCACAAAAATGAGCTTTATGAGCAACTTAATTAATTTTAAATTTGCTGCATTTTTAAACTAATATACAACAGAATTGTAGATGCTGGTTAACATGGAAGATTTGGACCTTTGGGGGGGAATCTCAAAGATTATAAAAGGTTTTATGTCTTCTGATGCAGAGCTGAAGATGAAAAAGGGTGAATCTGGACATGATTATAGACAAAGAGTGTTTGCTGGTGATGATGGATGGTCAGGGACATGGTTTAAAAACCTCTCAAAGGGGATCACATCTTTGTGCTTTCATGTTGAACATGCCTAACAGTATTTTAATAAAAAAGACTATTATCTAATTAGACTAATTATCCTCAGTAGTTTGGCTGAATTCGTTAAAAAAAGTGAAATTGGGGAATTATTTTGTCTCATCCATGAATTTTATAACTAGTATATGTGTGTGTTTTTCATACATTTCCCAGTTTTATGATATTTTTATACCATTAAGACAGATGTTAGGTTTGATGCTGCACACTATGCAGAATTGAGCTCCTAGTCTGTGTATTTTCATTGACGATGGCAAGAAATATTTTTTGATTCCTAAATCATTTTGCTGCTGTTTGCAGGGTCAGACAGGATCCGCCCTGTCTCTAAATATCTGTTCCCGGGATTTTGAATCTTTACCTGAATAGCATTCGTGACGTTCCAGCCTGCCTCCCAAGCGGTGATTTTTGGTCTGACTTCAGTCAACTCGTTGGTCGGACCTCCATCCTTTGAGGCAGAATGTGGAGGACCAGTCCCATCCCTCTGGTAATGACTGTCTCCATCCACCTCCCCTCCTTCTCCACTTCCCTCACCACCCATCTCATCCGATGTCAGGATGTCCATTTGCATGCCTTGTCGGTGATCATAGTCCAAATCATCACAGGAGGCAAAACCCAGCGCCTCTTCGTCTGTGGCGGCCTGGAACCCCATCCTTGCGAACATCCCGCTTACCTTTGCCTGGGATTTGTTGGTAACAGTATGGGCTGCATTAGTCAGTTTATTAGAGAGCTTTCCTCTGATTAACGTCGCCATCTTCGCTTTTCTGTCTGCTTGTAGATTTCTGATGTCTGTTTAGATTTTTCCTCCTCCTTCAAAAATCCGAGGTTACTTTGGATCGCAGCTCTGTTTTCTCATAAGCCAAAAACCCTCCGTAAGTCTGGCTTTAAGACACCGATGGTTTTGAGTTGTTTCAGTGATTCTCCTCAGGTTCATGTCACCTTCACACGTCGCAGCTCCGTCTCTGCATATTGGCACCGTGCGCACCTTTAGACGCTCCGATCCGTGCGTAAAAGCTTTACGCACGACAAAAGATGAGCCAAAACTCCCCGCAAGGCCTTTAGTTTCGATGTCTTTCTGCGTTGAAGCAGCTTTTCCAGCAGTTCAGTGTTCAGGTTCCTTCACAGATGCCAATGCGGTACCGTGGAGCCTGGGGGCGGTGAGGAAGGGGGGTGGAAGGGAGGGGACACGTGTTCTCACCAGCCTGCCAATGCTGAGCACGTCTCCAGTCCTCCCAGCACCCCAGCATGAGTAAACGGGAGAGATTTGCTGCATTTCTAGGGGAGGTGCTTGATGTACCCCCACCACCCCATTTTCAACCCATAATCCCGAACCACCTCGTCCGTACATCCAATGACATTCCGGGGGCCTCAAACCTTGCGTAACTTTACGCGTATAAAAGGACTGAAAATGTGTTGAAACCCAACATCAAATCCAAATGATAGGACCTGTTGTTTGATATATTTGATGATTTGATTAATTGAACATGAGGGAAGAGGACTTGGAGCATCAGAATTCCATAATTTGCTTCTTGGATTACATGGATTTGGTTTTTCTCAGGAAAATGCTTTATTATTTTTTTTAGATAGTTTACATGAGAAGAAACAGTTGATTGCGCGATTATTTGGTTTAAATCTCTATTCAGGCGTTCATTCACCAGTTCATTCATTCATGACTGGTGGTCTTTCAGTGGAAATGGTGCAGCAGTGTGTTTCTGTTCAGGAATCAAGAGCAAACACAAAAGGATGATCTAATAATCAAGAAGGGGGGAATAATCAGCTTTGCAAATGATTTATTGAATTGCAAAATTAATTTCTTAAGTTTGGAAGTAAAAGAGTGGAATTCTAGAATCAGTTGTTCAGGATATTGTTCTTTTTAGATATGTTTTCTCTCTCTTTATATAAAAAAATGTAATAATCTCGGCGGTTATTTGTCTTAGTTTGAATGAAAATATGTTTTTATGTATTAAAAAGAAAAATGTGCAATTTTTTTATTTCAGAATTTTGAGTCTATGGTTTATTTTTTTGTGTTTTCTGCAGTTTTCTTTCCACCAGGAAGCAAAGAATTGTGGCCTGATGCTTTGAATTTATCTGGAATATTTTAATCTTACATATAATGTAAACCTCATCGAACACAAAAATAAATAAATTCTTATGGGCTTAATACATTTTATATGATTAAATTCTCAGGTTCAAACCTGCAGACTCGTTCAGAAAAAAATACTGTAATTTTCTTCTGCCTATATTTCATATTATGTACAATATAATCCGTTGGAAAAACACACATATTTTAAATAAATCCTATGTTTTTGCATAAAAAAATGCCAACATGGATTTTTTTCTGTTTTTACATTTGATTTTTTTCCCCGTGTTTTACATTATTTGAAGATAAACTCAGGCTACAGTGTGTTGTGAATGAATCAGGTTAGAAACGCTGGAGAAGGCCGATGGATATCAGGCCTGCATGAAGGGCAGAAAACACAAAAAAACACAGAAACATGATGCCAATAAATCACTTGCTCTGATGCGCCCTTGCTTTGTGCACCCTCCTCCTTTTTTATTTTCCCTTTTTAATGCTTCCAGTTGTGGGAACAGAAATGCCTGCTTTCTGTGGCCTGAATGAAAGAGTTGATGAGAGAGGTTGTTATCAGCAGGCTGCAGACCTCCTCTGATCTGTGCGCTGCGCTGTCTGATGGAGTCTGCGCCAAAATGAAAAGAAAGGAGCAGACAGCAGGTTCACCACCTACAGTAATAATAATTATAAAAATAATTACGGGCAAAAGAGTGGATTTTTGTCTTTTGTAAAAAAAAAAAAAAAAGATAAAAAAATGTATTCTATATAATTAATCTGAAGCCTTATTTTTTCTAAAAAGTTGTGACTGAATATATATGCATATATATTTAGAATTGCATAATTATTTTAAGTTATTATAATGCATAAAATGTTTTTGAAGTTTCTTTATTTTTCTGCAAAGAGGATGGAAGTGATTATCCAAGTTTATCACTTCTCCCGTGGGTGCTCAGAGGGTCACAGTATCAGGTCCCTGGTGGATCTTCATCTTTGTCAGTTCAGACAGGCCAATCATAGCTCTTCATCTGTGTTATCAAAGTGCTTTTGTGTTTGACCCCCATGTCACACGTCCACCTTTAGAAAGACAAATCCAAAATGGCATTGTGTGATCTCAAATTTTCCCTCAAATCCATTTCCTCTCGTGTCCTTCTATCCCTCCTCCTCTCCTCAGTAATTCAGCCCCCCTGGCTCTTCGTTTTCACATTACACACATGGCTGAGCTGGCACAGGGTTCTGCCATCCCCCATGCTGACCCCCAATCTTTTTTATGATTCACAAAAATATTTTTTATCAGGAAACATTTTAACTAGAAAGTAAACCTTTAAAGAACAGGACAAGAATTATCATGAGCTGACGTGAAATACTGAAAAACTCAAGCATGAATATACATAATTATACAGGTTTTTTCTTCTTTTATTTTGAACTGCTTTCACGTCAAAGTGGGGTTTGTTTCCATGGCATCAATGACTAATTATGCCCATTCACCACTCTTCAGGCTTTTCATTTTATGCAGTCCATTAAACGGTTTCAAGAAGACAAGGTAATGGTAAGGCACTGGTAGAGCAAGAAGAGGAGACGGAGGGGAATGTAATACAAATTGTTCTGAGTTTGGTCCGGATCAAGCCAATTTCCAAGCGAGAAACAAGGACAGTAAATAATACAGTAAGCAAAACTAAGAAATGCTAAAATGGTATTAAACGTAGAGAGCCAAATGCAGTTTGCACATAATCATTCGTATAGACCATGGTTGCATTTTTGGTGATGTAAGTCGCTCTGCACCACATTACCTGCTATTTAACCCTTGACTGTTCAGCTGAGGCTCTCCATCTCTCCAATGAAGCAGAAAATACCATCAACACCCCTCAATAGAGTTGGGACAGTGAAAAGGCTCTCAATGCTCTCCAGGGACTAGAGAGGAGGGGAATTAGCTGCATCAGGCTAATCACAGGACCTCAGAGTCCATTAACATTTGCATCACAATCATGTGGCGCACTGTCTGACTTTCTGTCAGTGTTGGTGTTGGTTGTATTAAACTATTTTTTCTAAATATGTGAATAGGCAGCGTTCTGTAAAACGGTTTGGTGTTCAGCATCATGGGGTTTGACTGAAGGTCTCACCTTTTCTTTGAGCAAAATCCAAATATGTAAAGCCACTCAAACAAGTAATACATTTAATGTTTTGAGTCCAAATGAGCAACAAGGAAATAATGGTTTTCCAGTCTTTACAATTGAGCAAAGAGAGAAAGCCACTTATAAATTTGCTAATTTGTGTCTAATATTGAACAATATTTTTGAACTGTCTTTTCCTCCACTTGAACCTTCCAGGAAAGCTGGTAAAGGGGTAACTGCATTGTTCCTCTCGGGACGTCTACGATTCTTAATTGTCCTTGTTAAGTAAACCAATATATACATAAACCTCAGAGAGATTTATAGATGAATTTTAGTTGTAGGTGTATTAAAAAAAAAAAAGAAAAGAAAATCTGGTTTGTATTTTCATCTGTCCAGGAGTATCTTGACTCTTCCCTTAATATCTTGCCTCAAATCAACCCCAAAAATGGATAAAGCATTCAAATGTTTAGATAGCTGGATGGTGATTGTTTTGAATAAGTAAATGCAAGGTCTATTCACCATCAAGTCTGGTTCTTGCTATGATGTGGATGAAGCTTTGGATTCAGACAAATTATTTTTTTGTCCCCCACAGTAGACTAGAACCACGAGACAATCACAACCCCTGGCCACTTACAGAGACAAATGCTGGTGGTCTGCTGTGGCAAATCACTAAGAGCCTTTTCATTACTCCTAATGTGCCTGTTTAATGGCTTATTATGGGATCCCAGGGGACTTTCTCAGACCGGCTGGTATTGTAGTCTGAATGAAGACAAATAGCATGAAAAATTCTTCTACACTATCTATCTATCTATCTATCTATCTATCTATCTATCTATCTATCTATCTATCTATCTATCTATCTATCTATCTATCTATCTATCTATCTATCTATCTATCTATCTATCTATCTATCTATCTATCTATCTATCTATCTATCTATCTATCTATCTATCTATCTATCTATCTATCTATCTATCTATCTATCTATCTATCATCTATCTATCTATCTATCTATCTATCTATCTATCTATCTATCTATCTATCTATCTATCTATCTATCTATCTATCTATCTATCTATCTATCTATCTATCTATCTATCTATCTATCTATCTATCAATCTATCTATCTATCTATCTATCTATCTATCTATCTATCTATCTATCTATCTATCTATCTATCTATCTATCAATCTATCTATCTATCTATCTATCTATCTATCTATCAATCTATCTATCTATCTATCTATCTATCTATCTATCTATCTATCTATCTATCTATCTATCTATCTATCTATCTATCTATCTATCTATCTATCTATCTATCTATCTATCTATCTATCTATCTATCTATCTATCTATCTATCTATCAATCTATCTATCTATCTATCTATCTATCTATCTATCTATCTATCTATCTATCTATCTATCTATCTATCTATCTATCTACGTATCTATCTATCTATCTATCTATATATCTATCTATATATCTATCTATCTATCTATCTATCTATCTATCTATCTATCTATCTATCTATCTATCTATCTATCTATCTATCTATCTATCTATCTATCTATCTATCTATGTATCTATCTATCCATCCATCCATCCATTCATCCATCCATCCGTAGATTTGGGTAAAGGTGAGTTTTAACTCTGTTTTATATAAATTGTTCCCTAGACGCCGTTTTCTTTTAACGCACAGTGGTTCCGCTCTCTCCATCAACCTTTCCTGTCCTCCTCCCCATGCGGGTCGGGTTCTCTCTCCTGCTGCGACACATTAACATTGTAATTGCCTTTTTTTGAGTACAATAAACGGAGCCAGTCCATGGGGACCAGCACTGCCTGGGGCTGACATAAAGCTTTGCCATCGATTTTTCACACACCGCCAACATTATAAAAGAGGGTAACAGAAGGGGAAAAAAAAGTCAGTTGTCAACATTCTTGGACCAGAACATGCACATACTCTCTGAGTTGAAATTTTATAGATGATGCATCAGATGAACATCTGTCCTCTGCCTGTGCCTCGAGGCCATAGTCAGATGAATTGTTGAATAAAACAGCTAATTATTGTTTCCAATTGCTCTTTAATGACTTGGAACATCATCATTATTGCAAGATGTTAATGATTTAGAAGATATTTTATGAAATACATAGAAGCTAAAGAGCAGGAATTGAATATATTTTTTATTGATCAAGACTTAAGTTGTCAATATTTACCACAACTAATCCACTGCAGCACAGTGAGAACTCCAACATGTCCTGGCTTTTATACTCCATATTTACCCGACTGGACAACCTTGTTTAAATATAAATGGTATACAGTATGTGTCTGTGATTGGGTGGTCTTATCCCCCAAAGAGAAGTCAATAAATGAACATGCCTCTGTGGCTGTTTAACTGTGAAACAGTTTTGTTCTCATTAAACTTTTATGGCAACATCTTGTCGGTTCTGCAGGGATTTCTACACTTGAATCAAGCGGAAAGGTTCATAATGTTTTATCCTTCAGGACTACAAACAAGTTAAGAGGTCATTACACTCTCCTGGTGTAACGTCATAGTTTCACTCACCATCAGCTTACACGTTTTTTTTTTTTTTTTTACCCATATGGCTTTTTACACTCACAAATTGAAATTTGGACAAACGAAGGGGTCACCATCTGAATAGCTTGAACTCAAACAAATAAATGGGTTGTTATACTGTATGTTTTCAATCTTTTCTAAATGTTTAATTTAAATTACACTTAAAAATCCTCTCTTACAAGTCTTTTCTAATTCCAGAGGAAAATTAATTTGTTTGAGCAGTTTTCAACCAAACACATTTCTGAATGTGTAATATTCAAACATGTTAAACTTAATTTTTCCCAATTGTTTTTTTTTTTTTTTTTTTTTTTTTGAGTGTGTGTGTGTGTACAAGACTTCAAATATTTCATTTGGAATCCCGTGTTTTGTAGCTCAGATTATCATCATTTTTTTTTGTATTAGCCTTCAGAACATTTTGAACCAAACCACCGACCCACAACCTTTTGAGGATTTTTTTTTAAAAACTCTAACTGGTCCATTTCAGTGAGCCCTTAGGAAGCACAACACTAAAAGTTTGGGACAACTGACCAACTTTCCTGGTGCTGTTTTGAAAGTAGACAACAGTCAGAACTTAGATAGAAAGTTAGATTACCTTATCTGTTAGACAGAAAAGCTGTGCTGACTGGAGAACAACTCCTTTATTTGGGAAAAAGTTAAGTTGTTTGAGAACTTGGGACAATTTTTTTCTTTTTTAAAAAAATGTCACACCTGGTAAACAGAAATAAGAAAAAGGATTCAACCTGGCAAACCCACATCCTAAGAGGGCTGCTGGTGGGGTAGCAGCTGATAGGAATGTGGTAAAATGTCATGCCATTTTGTACTATTGATGAACTAACCCGTATCGTTCAATAAATATCTTTTCAATTTTAAAGTGTGATTTGACATTGTTAGTAATACAACTTAAAAAACATACGGTAAATAAGAATGCTATCAGGGTGTATGTGTGCAAGAAAAGCATTTTGTGTGTCTTCATTACTTGTTTAGTAGTAGTTTTGCATCATGTGACATACATCTACAAAATAAGTCAATGCAAAACATGCAACACGTGTTGTGGTTTGATCAAACTGTATCAATTTTCTTTCCCAAATCATACTGTGTGAAATTTGTTGAAAAAAAAAACATTTTTTCTCAATTCACTAATAGGTGACATTTCACATTGTAACATTTTGTTCCAATTCTAGAAAAAAAACTATAGTTGGTTAGGAATGAGTGATTAACCTTTTTTCTGTCAGAAGGAAAACAAAAATTAATTACTTTGATCACCATACCAACTACCATAACTTTTTAGTGCTGGGTTCTGATTGATTAGTATCTCCTGTACCTGTAACTCAATAAAACTGGCAAATTGGTTCTCGATAGTATCCTGTTTAACTGTGTATTAGGTTGTAATAAACATGGCAAAGAAAATTAGAAAGTACTGGTGAAACATGCATTCATTTTTGTTTAGTCTCTAAGTTATTTTGTAGTTGTAATACGTGCCATTGTAAAATGTTACTGAGGAGTAAACAATAATTGCTGTAGAAAAACCCACTTAAATCACTTCCATTCGGGTTAAAAATGTATTCTAAATCTTGTCTGTGTCATAATGCACACAGGATGTTAAGGTGGATTCATGCAGGTTACAAACATCTACTTTTGTATGTACAGATAATTGTTTTTTGTCAACATGCCTTAAAACTACAGATACTACATATTGTAGAATACTGCAGCTTCAATAGGTTTTCCCATGAAATTTGCTCTCTATATCTTTTAGCCAGGCATTGGATCAAAGGATGAGATGAAAAAAATGAAGGGAATCCCTTTTCCAAATTAGTGGTAAAGCTTTGTTTATTCTAACGCATCGCTGTGTTTTTATTAGTGTAACCCCTCCATTTCCTCTCCCCATCTAAGCTGAATGATTCATTGAAATGCACATCTTGTTTGCAATTGACTACCTTCACAACCTGCTGAAAGCTTTTTGTTCTGTCCCTGTGATGTCGGCAGGCCTTCAAACAGCTCTGATTTAATTGAAAGTCGCAGCACTCGTGGAGAGTACTTGGAGCCTAATAAAGGAAACTGCTGGCCGTGTTGCATACTGCTTTATGAATAAAAACCACATATGCTTTTGAAAATGGGTTTCTCCATCCGTCTGTCCCCATCCCCCCACACCGAGCAGCCACTCGGGGCTGTCATTAACTGCTATTGTCAGCAACACAATCAAGGTTTGAAAAAAAGAAAAAAAAAACTCTCGCACTTATCATGAGCTCAAACACGGGACACAGATTCACACAGACACATCCAGGGACACACAAACATTCACAACTAACACCAGGAAAATAGATGTTACTATTGATTTTGGTGCTGATGTGAAAGACATTGCGTAAATACAAAAGCCAGGACACAAAAGATGTTTTTGTCTTTGGAGAGCTATAATCGTTTGGCATCAGCGAGTCACTGAGTGGATCGGTGTGTGGACACATGGTCAATACAATTGTGTGACAAAAATCTTGTTCGGTTACAAGCTTCAATGTGATTTCAACCACTTACACAATTTATGAAAGCTTTAGAAATACAATAGAAAAGATATTTTGAGTTGATTTTGGAACAGTCTAGTAACATTTGACGACGTTTTATTTTAATTTTTACCTTGCAGCTGAATGGTGACTTTTTTTGAGTGCACCCCACGTGTGAGATGCCAGTTAGACTAGCCACATAGTACACATACATTAAAAAGGTTCAAGCAGATTGATAACTGTTTAAATTTCACCTCTCTGATACACACACCTTATCACAAGGCCTAACAGTTTGGTCTGTACATCTGTATTGTTTCAGTGGATCGGATCCCTGAGGGGGCTGCAGAAACACATCTCATACCAACCCGTCAATAAAAAACAACTTCCTGGACTCCCGTTGACACCAACCCTCCGGCACACATCCTACGCATCTACAAAACTCTGCAGATTGCTTTCACATCTACCTCATGTACAATTTAAGCAGAACAATGAAGAACATAAGCAGGAGTGCAGAGGGCAAGACTAACACACTAAAGGATTTTCTCTCTCTCTCTCTCTCTCACACACACACACACACGCACGCACACACACAAACAAACAGACAGAGACTCATGTTATCTAGTATTTTAAGCATTAAAATCACTGACAGTCTTGTACAAATATTTAGGAAGTTATATCTTTTAATCAGCTTAATTTACTGATTAATTTGATATTTTTACCTTTTACATTCCTTTAAAATCTAAAAACATTCTTATGGTCATATTTGGAGCGTCAGACATCGAGCTATCTGATCAGACTACCTTCTAATTCAATCTTAAATGTAGCGTATCGCTTTTTCACCCTGATCTGAAATGTTCCCCACTCGGTGCTGGCTGAGATAACATCACCATTGTGAGCTGCTGCTTATTCGAGATAAACAGCAAACAATATTAAGCACCTCCATATCTACTCCATACCCCTCCTCTCCTATCACACAGTCTAGTTTCCATCCTCACTGCTGCCGTGTTTCAGATCAATTCAGCTGCTCTGATTTACTCCCTTCTTCAGGTATGTTAAGATGCAAATTTTCATTTGGCCTTTTGGGAAAATCTAATGATATTTATAGTGAATCAGGCTCTATGAAAATCACCAAAAATAAATTATAATGGCTTTCCACTCAGATTTCTTTTCCTCATATTTCCTTCCTTTCTTGCTTCTCCTCCCCGGTTATTTTCATGTCTCTATGTTGTGTTGTGGTCATACCTCCAACCAGGCACCTGACTGGAGATAATCACTGAGAAATGTCTTAGTTTTTATCTTCAGCCACAGCTGCAATTCATTGTAAACTGCTGAATGACTGAAAGAGATTAATAGCACCCCCTCACTCTCCTCGTCTCCTTTTCTTTCACTTTAGGCCGGTACTGCCCTACAGCTGGTGCTTTCCAAGGACTAAAAAGACCCAGAATCCTCTGAATGTCCCTTTTTGCATATTTTGAACAACAGCTGTAAATGATGCCCTGATGCAGGAGAAATGGATCATCTGTCACATTCTTCTTCTGGATGATGAATGAGCGGAAGCATTTCTCATTCCAACAATTTATTCAAGAAATTTTTTAGATGTAATATTGACTTTAGATTGTTGGATGGCATCTTATCAGCTCCAGGAATCAGAAAATACAAAGCTCCCCCCCTTAAAACGTAAGATTGGATGCACTTTGTATTGATGATGCACACAACACAATAACTTTAAAAACAATTGAAACCATTCAATCTTTTCTGCAGTGTCTTGTTATCTTTTGGGAGAAACATGTGTCACTCCCACTCCACAAAAAAGATTCATGGAGATTAAAAGTAACTATACATCAAAATTTTAATTGGAATTAATAAATATGTGCAGCACTGTACATATATGCATATGTACACATAAACATAAATATACTTTAAGTTTCACAAGTGAAAAAAAAATTGAAAGATGATTTTCTAATTACACTCACCTTCGTACCAAATGTAAACATTTAAACTCAGCAGAAAAAGGCGTCGGTTGAGGTTTGTGTGTGATTTTTTTTTTTTTTTGAGGAGATGATGCCAACCGATTAAAACCAGATGACAAAAATATAGATGAAATTTAGATAATGAAGTATAGATGAAACAAAGGGAAAATAAAAAAAAAGTTGGAGCTCATCCTAACATGAAGGTAACTAATAGGTCAGGATTTAGGTGAATTTATGAAGTGTAAGTGATATTTCTTTTAAAATGTATGTGTTTTTCTTGTTAAATGGTGAACTAGGCTCATCAATGGACTGAGATTAAACATCGTCAAAGCTCTGTCCCAACCCCATCAAGTTCCTAGAACACTTCTCAGTAAAATTGAAGTGCACAGTGACTTGATAAAAAAAAAAAAAAATAGAAAGAAATTACGAGTGACTGGTTTCAATAATATTCAAAACTTAAAATGCCATTTTAAAAAATGAGTTCTGTTTTGGTGACATATGCCCGAACTTCACTTTGAATCCAATTAAGTCCTGAAACGACAAGCATCGTGTATTATAACATTTTAAAAGGTTATAAAAGATTCTTTTTTTGTTGCCTTTTTAAAAATATAAATATAATTTTGAACTTGAAAAGTGATGGTTGAGCCACATTGTTAATTTTTTGCCTCTTGACTGGCAAAAGAGAGTTTTCACATTACAGATGATCCTGTGCAGTCAGAGAGAAACACAGCAGATGATTCACTCGTGTGAGAGGATTACACAACTGTTGGGATTTTCTTATCTGTGTGTTCATGTGTCCGATAGCTAAATTATTGCTTTTGGGAATAGAGTTTGCGCCCCCACTATGCACCTGGATCCCTCTATAGGAGAACAGGAGGTCTGTTTGCAGTTTGCAGCACAGTGTGCTCATGCATACACATAATTTTATCTCCATACCAGTAATCACAGAAACTGTACAAAGTTTACACATATTTACAATACTTGTCTGGATGCACACGTCTCATATTAACATAAGAGTCATTTTTATGCAAACATGCCTCTTCTTCTTCTTCTTTCAGAATTTCCCTTCATCAGTTGCCACAGCAAGTCAGTTTCTCCCATCCTACCCTATCTGCTGCATCTTGTTCGGTCACGCCAACTATCTTCATGTCTTCCTTCATTGTATCAAAGTACCTCCTCTTTGGTCTTCCTCTAGGCCTCTTTCCTGGTGGTTCCAAACCCAGCATTCTTCTGCTGATGTAGTCTCTCTCTCCTCTGCACATGTCCAAACCATCTCAGTCTGGCCTCTCTGACTTTATCTCCAAAACCTCTAACATGTGCTGTTTCTCTGATATACTGTACTCATTTCTAATCCTGTCCATCCTGGTCACTCCCAGAGAGATCCTCAATATCTTCATCTCTGCTACCTCCATCTCTGTTTTCTGTCTTTTCCTCAGTGCCACTGGCTCTAGACCAAAAAGCATGGCCGGTCTCACCACGGTTTTGTACACTTTCCCTTTCATTTTAGCTGAAACTCTTCTATCACACATCACACATGATACTTTTCCCAACCCGTTCCATGGCTGCCTGCACACGCATCTTCACCTCTTTTCCACACTCTCCATGTTTGCAGATTATGCAAACATGCATATCCTGGTGAAACACATGGTTTCATCATTTCTTTTATCTTGTAGTAAAAATGTATAACTTGAGATTTTTTTAAAACAAATGCTTCAACCATGTGTTTAAAAAAACTATTTGAAATGTATTAAGACATTCTCTTTTAAAAAGTAATATATCAGTACATGAACTAAATCCCACTGGATTGTAAGGCATATATTCTACAGTGTTTTTAAGATAGTTTGTCATGTCAGATCAAAAATCATACAACATTTGTAATGGAGATCACTATCAACATCTCCGATAGTTCACCATGCTCTATTTTGGATCATCTTAGATATTTTTATGTTCACAAATTCTTTGATATTACTTCCACTTCAGGAAGTGGCATGGCCTACTGTGTGAAGGGGTGTCTGGGGACAGTGACATGGGGTCACAGGCAGCACCACATCAGGACATCAAGCTCTAGCCGAGTGGGAATTCATGTTGATTTTCATGCTTGACTAAACCTGTTTTGCCAGCTGCCATTTATGCTCAGACATTCATTCTGTGTGAGTGAGCGTGTGTGAGTGTGTGGGTGTCTGTGTGTGAGAGTGTGTCCTATTTTAGCCGGCATAATGTGGTATCCAGCCTAAAATAGAAACAATGTCACTGTAGCAGACTGTTACCATCCATGCTTCTAAACTAAATAAAAGCAGATAGACTAACTATTGGACTGTTTTTAAAAAGAGAAAAAGAAAGACTAAATAAACCTGAACATAAGCACTGATGCACTATTTCTTTTTCCTTACTTTACTTCAAAAGCAAACCTGAAAGCTTTTTTCTTTCCCTGGAGAACATGTTTCAGCTTGTCGTCTAATTCATATCATTACCGAAATTGCCTCAAATTTGTTGCCATGGTTATTTTTCTCCCCTCTCTTTTAAGCTTTGTGCCTCCTTAGTGGTGGATGATTAGAGCCGACAGAGGCTAGAAGGAGTTTGGGTGTGTGTGTTCATGTGTGTGTATCAATGGGAGGACAGATAGGCTGCCAGGCAGTGACCTGGTAATACTGAACGTATCCACAGGCCATATTCCAAGATAGTTGCCATGGTCACAAAAATTGGGAGAGAGAATTGAGTGAGGAGGGGTATGTGCGTGTGCGTCTGAGTGTGTGCGTGTGTCTGTCAGTGTGTCTGAAATTGTCTCATGTCTACATCCAGAGAGAGACAGAGACAAAGAAAGACTCAGGGAATAAACTGACTTTGAGAAAAGGAGGCTTGTGGCAAGACTGCTGACTAGTGGCTTGAAACAGTAATACACACTGAACTGACCGTCCAAATGGACAAAATGTACAAAAATGAAATCTGCATTAATTTTTTTTCTGCAATCAGTAAAATAATTTTTGCCAAAAAACTGTCATTGCATCTCACAAGTGTAAATGATTGTAATTGAAGATAGACAAAATTTACATTTTTTTTTTTCTGTTGCTGCTGAATTATTTTTAAAGTTTTGATTGTGTATTCATATTCCGTTACAACAAGGTTGTCTCACATGGATTCACACTGAGTTAGTCCAACAAAAATACACAATCAGACAAAACAACACAAATAACAATAAAACTAAACAGACCAAGGACATCCCACTCTTCAAATCCTTCTTCTCAGTGAGGAAAAAACTACTCAATAACACATTTTTAGAAAAAAAAATTGGAGAACGCTCATGTAGATACATTGAAAGGATACGTCCTCCTCTATGATGTTCAGATTGGATGTCCCCAGGGATGTACCAGTAAATCAAATAGAAACTTGTATAAATCTACAATAAAATCACAGTTTATGCTCGTAGGATGTAGCAGATTTATCCACATAAAAATTAGTTTTGCGTGGGGTAAGGTAAAAGCTAGGGTAAGGGTCTTTTTCGGTTTACTAATAAAAGTAATGTTTTGTTCTCTAATTTATTTCTTGTCATGGGAATTGTGTGAGATGATGAACCGCATCACTTTGCTGCTCTTGGTAAATATTTTAGTGTTTGAATCTTTAGACAACATTCATATTTGTTAAAATGCATTTTCAAAAAGCTCACATTTTCCATAAAAAACACAAGAGCATAATAAATCAAACGAGTAAACCAATCACTTGCTTTGTAGATGTTCATTTTGTTTCTGGAGAAAGACAGTTATTGTTAAATAGTCTCTGTTTTAAATATTTTAGTATCACCCAGGATGTCTTCCCTAAGTAGACAATATATTCTTTTTTTTCTTTTTTCATTCAATAAAATAAGACAAAACAAATTTAATCTGATTCCAATATCTTGTTTATGACACTATTTGTATTATTCAACATTAGAAAAAACATGAAATACATCTTCCGGCTTTGTCTCTGGTCATTGTGAGTAAACCTCTTTCTGTGTCTGCAGATGAATGAAACATTCTGTCCTGTTAATCTGTTACAACAGAGCAGTGACAACATTACCCTCTGACACACTTAGACCCTCCCTAGCTTGACTCATACACAGATCTGAGCCTGGCTCGCCAACCTCCAGCATCCCACTGTCAGGATTACTTCCATCCACCCACATCGTGTATCCTCACGCTGGGGTAAGGAAAAGCCCCCTGGAGGGAGCAATGCAGCATGGGTATTTCTGCACAGCAGATACGTGTGTTGTAAAATAAAAAAGCGGCTGAGATGATGAGGCGATGACGCAGAAGGTGGCTGCTGAGATGGTGGCTCTTCATTGGATGTTGGTTTGGCATGTGCACCACCACTATTGTGCTGCAAGGAGGGCAAACATGAAGGACAGAGCTGCAGGTTCTGCTGCTCTTATCTTCTTTTCCCCTTTCTTTTTCTCTGCTCTCCAGCTTGTCACTGTGAAATCCAACATTAGGTTGAAAAGAAATGTCATCTCGTTTAATCAGGTTCAGTGTTTGGAGTGTGGACATACCATATGAACAAGAGTGTTTGAGTCTAATTGAGTTGTGGGTTTATGTGAGTCCTAACAGTGACACATAGTGAGTCTGCAAGTGTGTGTCGGTGGTGTAGAGTACAGTGGTCATGAGTCATGTTAAGGAGGGAAAGCCCAACCCTCCTCCCCCGCCTCTGTGGGGGCTTTTGAAATAAAAATGCTGCATCAACATCACGCTTCAGGCTAGAAGCTTTCTATTGTCAACTGTGCTGTAGCGATAAGGTTGTGTGCGTGTGTGTGCATATGTCATCATGCGCACACAGACATGAAGAAGCACATCCTTTTCTTATTTGATGTGTGAAGGCATCACTTTGTCTACATCCAGTCTGACTTTGTTCAGTGTAGCTGTGTTGTCAGTCTAAAGTGTCAGTGTGTGTGTGTGCGTGTGTGAGACCCAGGGAATGGAGAGCCATTGTCTGCTATCAGAAATGTGTGCTTGATTGCTGCTGAAAACACGCACAACCACAATCAAATGCTGGTCATTATTGGCATTTCAATTCAAAGTCAATATTAACAAAAACATCTCTGAAAACTTGATTGTGAATGTTTTTGATAAAAATTTTTGTGACAATTTTTTAAAAACGTTGTTGAGGTTCGAGTCATCTTGTGTAGTGGGTATAAAAAGTTTATATTTAGTATGGTATCAGATTTAAACCTAAGTAATTAAACTGCGGCATGGTGACGCAGCGGGTAGCACAGTGACCTCACAGCAAGTAAGGTCGTGGGTTTGAGTCCTGGGTGGGGACGAGGCTTTGAACAGTGGCCTTTCTATGTGGAGTTAGCAACTTCTCCCCATGTCTGCGTGGGTTTTCTGTGGATACTCCAGTTTCCTCCCACTCTCCAAAATAAACATGTATGTTAAGTTGATTGGCCGGTGCCAAATTGCCCCTGGGAATGACTGTCTGTATGGTTCTATGTGTGTGATGCCGCAACAGACTGGCGGCCTGTTCGGGGTGTACCCTGCCCCTTGCTTTGGATCAGTCGGGATGGCCTCCGGCACCCCCCGCAACCCTGTATGGGATGGACGGTTACGAAGGTGACTAATTAAACTAGCAAATCTTACATTTTAGTACATGAGCAGCAGAGAGTCGTAAAATTGTTCTGTCATGGTTTCTGGTTTGAACCCAACTTGGCCTTGAGCCTGTGTATGTAAGAGTTTGCATGTTCTCCCAGTGTATGCGTGGGTTCTCTGCTGGTTGTCCGGTTACTCCCCACCCTCCAAAGACACGCATATTAACCTAATTGATAACTGGAAACCTTCTCCCGGGAATGATTGTGTGTTTGTCTGTCTCTTTCAAAGGTAACAAACTGGTGACCTCTCCTGGGTTTACTCTTCCTCTTACCTTGGTAGAATCTGGCACAATATGGAGTTGGACAAAAATGAGTCAGAAAACTACTTAAAATATTACCAAAACAATATTTTGAATGATAGAACTAAATGAAGGTTAATGTTCTTCCAGTTTTAATTTCACTGTACAAGGACACGATGAAAAATTGATCTGACTTGTGTAGAGATACACATATACTCATTTGTATCTCCAAACAATTAAACAGCACCCCCTTTACCCATATGTGTTTCAATAACAAAAAAAAACAAGTTTAATCCAATTTAAACACAATAACAGAAAGACTAAATAAACCTGAGCATAATTAAACATTTTGTTTAATTATGCTCAGGTTTATTTAGTCTTTCTTTTTTGCCATGGTCACAAAAATTGGGAGAGAGAATTGAGTGAGGAGTCCTCACTCAAGTGGACGATATTGTTGTGTGAAATGTAAGCCCATGCAACCGAAATAAACCGTGACTCAAGTCTGCAGTCAAATGACTGTATTATTCCTGAATCTTTTTAACATATTTGTACTGATTGATGTTTAAAGATAAAAACTGGCTTTCCTATACAATCACTTTATCTTTAATTAAAAGCTTTAATAATCCCACTTTTTATATGGAAATGTGAATTTATTATACTCAAAAACACAATGTAGGTTTATTTAAAACCACCCTTTTTAATTTGGCATATTTCCCCTGTAAAATAAGGACCAAAGTGGCTTTTTGAATATCTTTGATGCTCTTTTCAGCATCTCTTCCTGAAGCAGATTCAAAATCAGCTCACTGCCTGTCTGTCAGCTTTCTGCAGGAGAGATAGCTCTCTCTTCATTACACGCTTCATTAATTTAAATGCTAATTGATTCTGGGAGGGCCTTTTAGTCGGAGGGCCAAGTCTTGTGTTTCCCTATTGGTGTGTGTCTGTGTGTATGTGTTAGTGTGTGCACCTGCTGGATCCTGGAGAGACAAGTCTTGACAGAAAAGCCTCTCCTGCCTGTCTGTCTGCCTCAAGTGTGCGACTGATATGGTTTGAGAGCTGGAACCCTGGGAGACGAGCGGTCCAACAAAAACAGCAACAAGCAGGCTTGGAGGAGAGTTTAGGCTTTGTTAGTGATGGAGGGAAGGAATGGAGGGGGGGATGAATGAGAATAACATACGAATGCAGGCAGTTGGCATGTTGTATGTAACAGCCGGGTGGATAAAACAGAAGATGCACAGGCAGTTAAATGATCCATGTTCTGTTGCTAGGAGACACTGTGGCTGGATGGTGGAGATAAACGCTGCGATCCACCCCTGGTGAGAACAGGGTTGTTAAGAGTCAAGGGGGGAGGCAGAGGGTAAGAAAGAAAGAGTGGATATAGAAAAAAGAGGAAGGCGGGCACATAACAAAGATCCTCCAAGGATGCAGATAAGCACTCTTTCTGATTCAATTGTTCTTTTTTTCTATTTAATCTAATGTCGGTAAAAATTGTCCTTTTTATCCACTTTTTAAATGAGTGGATTACAAGAAAATATGTTTTTAGAACTTCAGAAAGTCTACGGTTGGCCTGAAATAGCATAAAATATTTTTTTAAAAGTGAGGTTAAGCTGCACAAACAAGTGACATCAAACATGTTCACAACACATTTAGACTTTACATATGTTGGCTCCATCTGTGTCACAGCAGTTTCCAGTCTGTTTCCCTCACATTTGTTTGTACATACACAGACACTGTTTTTGTCATTACCTTTATTAGATGGATTCAATACATAAGTGATATATTTTTTTGGTGCCTGTTCAAAATTGATATTCTGTTTCTGGTGTGCAGAACAGTGAAAAAAAGTAGAGATGTCACATGATGTTCGAACAAAAATGTGCTGTTTCTAGAAAACTGGGTATTGAAAAGTCAATGTGGGTGTTGGAAAAAAAACAAGTTTTAAGGTAAAAATGAGCATGAATGACATGAAGACATTTGACCTTCAAATGATTTGCCTGGTTTTATCTCTACAAATGGATAGTTAAGTTTAATAAAAAGTGAACAATTTAAAAGGTAACCCTGATCGAAGAACACTTGGTTGAAGTACTATGGTTTTTTTGCTAAGTCTTTTTCAGTCAATCTCTTATGAATTGACAATCTGCACTATTTACACACATTGCAAACGTGTTATTTTTAACAAATACAATATAATCAATGAACGAAAAAAGACCCAGTGATTTAATTGAATATACACATTTCCATTGAAAAGTCACAGCCAAAGACGTTTATCATTAGAAAAAAGCATCAGCTGCTAAATCTAATATGTTTGGTAGAATATTCTCTTTTAAGTGTTTTGGAAACAGTTTGTTTTATTTAAAAGAAAACATACAGATTTCAGTCAATCAGTCGTCTCCTGTACTGCTTATCCCATTCAGGGTTGCAGGACTAGCCAATTTCTTTTAGCAAAAATCTGTCACTATAGCAAGATGGTCAGGGGTCCCCGGGTAGGGTGAGGCCTGAAATGCTAGCCTTTCTGCATGTTCTCCCTGTGTATGCATGGGGTTTCCCCAGGTACTCCGGTCTCTTACCATCCTCCAAAAACATGCATGTTTGGTTGATTGGCGCTATAAAATTGCCCTTAGGAATGAGTGTGTGTGTGTGTGTATGGTTGTGTGTGTGTGTCGTCGCCAGACTGGTGACCTGTTTGGGGTATACCCTGCCTCTGGCTTTAAAATCAGCCAGGATAGGATCTGGCACACCGCACAGCCCCGTTAGGAATGGAAGGCTCCGAAGACGAAACAAAAAATCTATCAAACATTTGTCAATACAATTCTTTCATATACAGGGTGTGATTAAATATGATGTGTAAACTTATCACATTCCCCACATAGTCCAGGTCCACAAGGAGTAAATACTTCGATATGTTTCTATCACAGCTGGTTTAAACCTAATAACGAGATTTGATGAATTCCCTTCTTTCACAAAATCTATTTCCATCACATGACGGCCCAGCCCCTGAAAACCCATTACATGGAGAGCCCACTGTTTTCCTGCTTCACTGCAACTCATCATCAACAGAAATTAAAATCTAAATTGAAAAGTCAAACTTAACTTTCCTTCAAATTGTGACGACACCTTCACAGCTGGTGTCACAAGGAAAACTATCCCTGTCACCATGTAAAGGCAGGAAAGAGCTTCATCTGACATCATCAACCCTCATCAATTTGGTCAGCCTAACACAAAAAGACAAAAGAAAAAAGTGCTTCCTCTGTTGAGTGTGAGGGAAATGGTGAGTTTTGAGCACATGTCGTGATTAGTGGTGAATGGGATGCTGAGGTCTGATTGGTGGAGAGAGCCAGGGGTCAGGCGTTCTGCCAGTAGTTCATACAAGGCTGCTGATTGCTATTCATCCACTGATTACAGTCATTTAGATCTGCTGCAGGCCTAAGAGGCCTGTCTCTGGCAAAGCTAGCTGGGGGTGCAGCTTGTATTGTTTTGTGATTTTTCTCCATTTATTTGTTTAAAATGAGTAAATGATGCTGAAAAAGGACATAAGCTAAAGTAAATTCCAATGAAAAAAAAAACGCAAAATATAAAATAAAAGGATAAGCAAAGCAAAAAGAAATATATACAGTATATTGTCTATCTGGGCCTTCATTTACAATCTTATTTTCTATGTTGTAGTGTTCAGAATGATAATAATAAAAAAATTCAATCAAATCTTGAATGAATAAATCTATCATTTTGTTTCTTTTGTCTTCCTGCCATCTGTCCGGACACACTCAGACCTTGAATAATCAAAGTTGATGAAGCGGTTAGAAGCAAATGGTTTTTCTAGGAGTGTTGCTGATGATTGATCAAGGATGTGAGCAGCTCTGGCCTCTCCATTCGCACTCATTACAAGGTTAATTTTTCTATTTATTATGGCTGTAGGATGGGCAGATATCTCACAAACTTGTGACTGTGTGTTTTTTGCTTTGTGTGTATAAACTGTGATGATAAATGATGTTTTTGTTGATGTCATCTCTTCTACTGCTTTTCACTCATAATGAAAAAATAAATCACTGCTACGACATTAGTAACATTTATTGACCAAAAAACAAAAAAAAGGTTTTCAAAAGTTCTGTTTCTACCTAAAATTATTCTCACAAAAACAATAAAAACAGTGCATAAAGAGCATAAATATACATTCTGGCGTCTGCTTCTGACGTCAAAAAAATCCAAGCTCGGCAGGACAGAAATGTTCCTGTTCATGTCCATTTTTCAGCTTTAGTGAGTTTCTGAGTATTTACCAATAACACTGTTTCAGTGATATCCACCACACAGGAAGCACTCACATTTACACAGAGTCAGATGTTGATGCTGCATCATGTTGCATTTTAGACAATGTCTGTCCACGTGCTCTGCACTGTTCGAACTCATACTTCTTGCCCTCTGGGAAGCTGCTTCAGAGGTGACCTACTTCTCCTGAGTGTCAGCAGAAGGCAAACCCATCAGGTCGCTTTGTGCTGGGGCACTGAACTGTGCCTGAGATCCGGGGACAGGCCAAATGGACATGTGTAATGACGCTCATCACACACATGCACACACAAAGCAGTCGGCAGTTCTGGGGCCGGAGAATTGATCACACCAGTTTATTACCCTCTGCTTTATCAGAGAAATGTGATTCCACCGTGTTTCAGATGCAACACACGGCCATTATAGTCCATTACAGAGAGATGACAGAGATGGAGCGTGGGGTGTTGATAGATGTTGGTGCAGGGTTCACTGTCATTACTCTGTCTATCGAGACACTTCCCACAAAATGGCTGCGGCACAGCAATACCTCTGCCACCACACGAGGCGAATGATTCACATCTGACTCCACACAAAGTGCTAAATACATTCATTTGCTGCATGTGTACGTTGGGAAGAAAGCTTTGAGACAGACCGTTCTGCAGCAAAATGTGTGATAGAACAAGATATATACATAAAATACACAAGATGCAAAGAAATTTATATAAAACAAATATAAAGGAAACACATGTATGCAAATATCACACAGTATGAGCCAATCACAAATAGTTAATTCAGCAACTTCATTTACTATCCAGCACAATATTCACAAACAACAAAAAGCAACAACAGAATTACATTCATTTAAATAAAAAATATTATTAATAAGAATAATGATCCCTGTGAGCACACGAGACATTTACAACTTCATTCAGTTATTCGAAAAAGACAAAGAAGACCAGCTTCACTGTGTACTTATTAACTCCCTTTGAGAGGTAAAGTCCATTAGTGTTTTAAAGAAAAAAAGAAGGTAGTTTTACTGACAAGATTTTTCAACACTGTTCTGTAAGTTATCTTCAAAACCGGCAGCTTATCAGCATGATATCAGATTTTCAATTCTATTCCTTTTTTGGATGACACAAAGAAAGAAAAACCTGAATTAGTCCATCATGTTAATAAATCTCCAGGAGATTCATTGAGAAAAATATTTAACTTATCATATATGTTCATAGAATGTTTTGGCAGGATAGTTTCAGCTCCAGCATCTTTTAAATTCTGTCAGCTTTCAGTCTGCAATTTATTTTTTTAAGCAAAAAAAAAAAACAAAACAAAAGAAAAACCCTGATTAGTTAACTTTAAGTATCTACAACAAACTTCGGTCTTATGTGTTTATTTTTTTCTTACATTAAATCTAAAAAAGGGACAAATGTTGGCTGCATATATCGCGCAGAAGCCGATGTAGTGTATATAGCCAGAGGTGCTCCGCATCCCCATCTGCTTGCTCTTGGTTGGAGATGATTGCTTTGGAGAAAAACAAACTGTCCAGTCTGCATCTTGTTTCTATGCAGCAGGTTCTCTGTTGGAATTAATGCGTCCCGTAAATGTTTTTTTTTTTTTCCTCCAGCAATGGAGTCTTGAAATAACACTGGAAAGTAATGATGCTCAGAAGACAAAAAGAGTAGATGAAGATAAAGACGAGGGAAAAAAGGAGGGCAGAGTGTGTATGTATTTGATATAGTTTTAGGCTCTGCTCCAGGCAGATTTTTCTCATAATTTTGTTCCATCTGCCTCCTTCCTACTGGTTGCTCAGAGGATAAAACGAACATTAAAAAGTTGGATTTTTGGGAAACTGCCTTCATTCCTCTTCTGATAGTAGTCTCTCAATCTGAGCATCTCTTGTCCTTGAGGTTTACATCACAGGCCTTTGCCAGCGTTGGGTTTCATCTTAATAACCCATTCTCCAGCAGGGTTACTGTTGTACAGGTCCAGCAGGTGGGTGTCAAGATCAAGGCAGTGTTCACCTACACAGAAGCACACAGAAATGAATATTTAAGATTTATTGTAACTTAGTGTTTCAGCAAAATATTTCACATTTGAAATTGACATCTTAGATGTTTGATTTGGAAAAAAAACAAAACCTATGCAAGTGCTGTGCTAGAACTAATGAGAAACATTTCCATGGTTACCGATTCAAATATAACAGAAAAAGTTTGAAACATTTCTCCACATGTAGTTAAAGTTTCAGCTGTACTGTTCATTATGTCAGCGTTCATGTGAGTGCATAGACGTGTGTAATGGCTATTTGTTCGCTTCGATAACTGCAGATGCACCACTCGTCCCTCTCTGGCTGTTGAACTTCAATTACATAAAAACTTGCAATTTCAATCAGCTCTGAGAACAGAAAGATGTGCAAATATCAGTACTGCTCTGATCAGAAGAAAACTCACCGATGTTTCCTCCTACTTCATACAGAGAACAGTCGGGGTACACCACAGAGCCATTCCTGATGAGAGTTTTAAGACATTAGTATTTGTAATGATGAAAAAATGAACATTTACAAATAAAACATACACATAAAAGTAGAGAGTTATTTTATTGAAGAAGAAATGGTTTAATAGTTTATTAGTGATTTATTACATGAAAAATTATTTTTGGTCATACCGTCGCATTTTTCCTTTTCCATTTTCGGGGCTGTGGAGAAACTGGCGGTGAAACTGTGCAAGCAAATCTGAGGTTCGTGAGTTGAGATGAAGCTGGAACTCCATGGTGCTACTAACTTGATCTCCAACCTGGATTTTCACGGTGCGCGGTAGCTGCGAGACATCAAACAACCTTGAGGATTTGTAATTTCCATCAATCTCTTCATGGATTCAAATGACCTTTGGCGTTACGTAAAACATGTTTACAGTAACTAAAGCAGGTCACTTAGGTAACTCACCTCAGAGTTGTTTTTCTCAGGTTTTTCTCTGCTGTCAGTATGGATTTTCCTAAGAAGATTCTTGATGCGGCGGTCATAGAACTGGTAGCGCCGGTTATTGGTTTCATTTAGCCGCCGCACCTGGCTCATCAGGAAGTTGGGAATCTGATAAAACAAAAAATTAGGTTTTCATGCCAAGATATTTTTCTGTCAAAACAATTCTTGACAAAACAATTCTTTGAAGATTGTGCTTAGTTTCTTTTTAGAAATGTCACGTCAGAGAAACAACATAACTATGAGATTTCATAATCAAGTGGTTTTTGCTGATCTTTGCAGATAAAAAAGTGGTTTTGATGTTTGTCTATTTATAATTAAATTAAAAATAGGTTTAAACAGGTTTAAGATTAAAAAATCTTAAAAAAAAACCCTGGAAAATAACGGTTTCTAGCGAACAGGTAGTGTTCATACCGTCCACAGAAGGTCTTGATAGCGAATGAGAAGCCTCATAACATCAGCTGCTTTTTCCGCCTGCCCTTTCTCCACTCCATCGGTCAATTTGCTGGGGATGGCTTTATGAAGAAAGAGGTTGGGAGCCATGATGGTTGCAACAGCCCACAGATTCATCCTGTTCCTCTTTTCCCTGGAAACGACTTTACTAAGGAACTCGAGCAGGGCCTAAAGCAAAGCCAGATGGACACACATGGACATAAAGATTTGTCAGCTGTTAGGTTATTTTCATGCAGTAATTCTGTGTCATATTAGAAACTATAGAAAAAAAAGTTCATTAAAAGAAAAAAATAAGAGTAAATCATCTGAGTAGTGCCTCGTTCAGCTCATAGCCACAACAGTTAAAGTCTTTAGGTCATGTGGAATTTACGCTCTAAGTCATTCTAAATGCAAACTTGTGTTGGTAGGTGAGTCATGCTCAATGTACGCTGTTACGAAACAAAGCATAGAGTTTAAAATGCAGAGCAAAAGAGTCCAGCGAAGCATTATGAAACAACGCATTGTTCATGTGGGATCCATTTCTGGGTGCAATTTGTTGTGTAGTAGGGTTAAAATATCAAACTAACTGAGTTTCAACACAAAAGTCCAGTCTGAGGTCATTTGTAAAGGTTTTGTTAATTTATCCAAAAAAAAAAAAAAAAAAAACTCAGTTCTTATTTCTCAAGTTCAACCTAAAATTGTAGAAAATGTTTGGTTGTTTTAGAAACATGATGAGTTAATTTTTGGAAAATTTGTAATGCATTTAAGAAATAAATGCATGGATCTTCAGCAATGCTCGGTTTTAATGTCTGCAATAGACAGGCAGAGATCATTTTTGTTTTTTGTGATTTTACCTTCAAAGTGTTCCTGTTGGGCTCAGGCAGCAGAAGAATGAGGAGATTCAACATATGGAGCTTTTGCTTCACATCTGTTATATCTGAGAAAAAAAATGCAATAATGTAAGAATGTGAACAAAACACACACACACAAACACACAACAGAGTTCATTTCCTCCTTGTTTTGACTAAGACTGATAGGGTCTCTAAAGATTAATGGCTTTGTGACAGGAGGTCATTAAGTTTGTTAGATTTGTTCATTTCCACGGTCACACTGATCCGCCTTAGAAATTATACTCGGCAAGTCATTTTTCAGATTATATTAATGTAAAGCATAACAAATATAAAAAACAAAACCGTGCTCGAGTGTGTCATTGTGGCTCTGCAGTGGTGCAGTGAAGCCTCTCAAAATGGTATCAACTTATTCATCTCCATGCTGATTTCTCAACCGCAGTAGGAGAGATAAGCAGAGCTACCATCACAGAGAAGAGACTTAGGTAATTATGATTTGAACCCTGATGAGCAACCAGGAAATGTGGCCATCAGATTATTGTAAAGAGACGAGGTGGAGGAATTGTTACAGATTTCAGTTTATTTTACAGTAAGATGTTAGACATTCTCTATTACTAAATCATTTCTCAGTGACGCTGATGTGTTTCGACCGCTTCTAAGAAAAAATTATAAAAGAACACATAGAAAAAAACACAAAAGCATGACAAAGATGTAAATCAAAAGTAATTGTTGCTTAGTGCATGCTGACCTCTGACTGCATTGAAGGTGTTGAGGTACTCTGAAGTAAGCAAAGGAGCAGGAAGTTCACGGATGAATTTCTTTAGCAGTGCAGCAGCATCATTTGGACTCACTTCTTCCCAACTGATTTGACCTGAGTAGAAGTTGGCCTCCAAATTCTGTTGTAGGAGCTGAAGATGACAAACAAAAATTGTGCTACACAATAAAAAAAATGTATCTTTCTACATAACAAAAAAAAAGTGCATACATTTTTTTGGTTAGTAATAATAATAGTGTATACTTTATTGATCCCTCACCGGGGAAATTTGTGTGCTGCATTACACCACACCAGGCTGCTACGACGGCGTCAATAGTGGAAGGAATGGGGCGCTGGGTGTCTTTCCAAAGAACACCTAGACATGAACTCAGAGGGATTCAATCCCACGAACTACCGGTTAACTTCCGGTCAGAGGGTGAATACTCTACCACTGAGCCACCGCCTCCACTATTTCATAATTTTTAGACCGTTTGAACGGCACTTTGTAAAATAGAACATATACCTAGTAAGCAATGATGGATTTTAAAATGAAATATTCGCTTTTGTGTATCGACATCAAAGTGCTATGTGCTTTAAAACATGTTCAACAAAAAAAAAATAAAATAAAACCAATAACTTATAGAGAAGTATTACTAAACAATTTCTTAAAACACACTAAATTAATGCTGATCGTGCTTTGTTTCGACATGGTTATGAATAATTTTGGCTTCAGCTGAAATAACAGTTTTTTTTTTCATTCCACTCATTGATATTTTTCTACATATTAGTGACTACTACCCTCTAGTGGCTGCTTTAATTGAAACCATTTTTGTGAATCGAAGTGATGCAACTAGATTAACGTAACAAAAAGCATATCATTTGTTTATCTTCCTTAAAATGTCACCTATATGTACACTGTGAAATGCCAATTGTTGTTACATTTAGCAAAGCTAGATTATTCTTTTATTTTTCAGGCAATTCTAATATTTTAGTGTCCAAGCTGTGACTGTGATTTGTGTCGGGATGTCTGTTTTTCCACTACAAATTGAAATGTAAGGGTTTATTTTTAAATAAACAATATGCCAGATGAGTTCAAACCAATGGTGATACCTTGATTCTGGACTGGGATCCTGGAACCCGCAGGATGCCCTCCGAGTCGACTCCTTTCTTCTCCAGAAACGATAACAACTGCAGCGAGAGACATCAGCAGATGTTAATCTTATGCTCACCTCTGCTGGTAGGACTCAGTAACTGCTGCAGCAAACTGGGTGTGATTCACGCATGTCGGACACTAATTTTGAGACCCACATTTAAATGCTAGATGCAGTCTAAGTGTTTAATAACAGTAAAACATGAGCTTTACAAAACATATCCAGGACTTTAAAATAAATATATGCAGTCTTGTTTTAAAAACAAGGTCTTACCGCCTGCAGGAAGAGAGGAGTTGATGTGTTCGGTTTCACTTTCTGGTCGTTATCTAGCAGTGTGGCCAATGGTACCCCAAAAAGTGTGCTCTCTGTAAAACCAGCAAAGAAAAAAAGTTTAGTCCTCCAAAAACAGTTATGCATAGCCACTTCCAGAAAAACAAGTGAAAAGTTCAAAGAAAAGGTCCAAAAGCTTTCCATTACTTCAACAGAATGTTGTTTTACCTGGAATTTTTCTCTTTCCACTTTTGTGCCTTTTTACCTCCAGCTCTAAAAGGTCACACAGTGCTGTCATGTCGATCAGAGCCAGCTGACGTACTTTCTTCATGTCGGTGTGTGAGATATCTTGAATACGAGTTACTCCTAAGCGGCACTTTGGGCAGATGACTCGCTTTAGATGTGCAAAAAAGGGACAAGAAAACAAGTTCAAAGGTAAAATCAGATGTTAAACTTGAAGAAATTAAAATGTCATTAACATAATCACATAAAAATGAATTAGTAAGGTCTATTTTTTATTTTTTAAATGTGGCGTAGTTGTGTTGACATACTCGACAGCGACAAATTGAAACAATCTCTTCCTCTAGAAAAGTTAAATATAGAAAAAGGAAAGGCAAATCTGCTGAACTTTGTGAGGCAACAACTCTCCCTTTGTTTGCAGCTAATTCCTTGTGTGTTTTTGGCCTTGTTGTCTAATCCTCAACAAACGCCTTACAAAAGCCTGCTAATTATGCGTCTGCGTGCATTTGTGGTTACATTGCATGAGAAAAACAAACCAGCCTGCTCAAGACTCTAAACTGCTGCAAGTATTTTTATAAAAAAAAATTATAAATGCATTTCTTATTTTATTTACCTCTCAAAAAACCCAAAAATTGGACATTGGAACGGCTGCTGGTAAATGTATCTGTCAATTTTTACGGTTTTGTCGTATTTTAATACAGGAAAAATGTGTTTTAGTAAATACGGGCAGATTGTTGTTCATTAAAATACCTACAAAATGACTCACTTTCAAGCTGATCATGGTACATTCCAAGCGGTCAGTGTTACAGCGCAGTCAGAGCCAGACTGGTTACCTCACCGTACATTACTGTGGCTTATTAGAAATTGATTGCGTATGTGCAATCTTTTTTTCATTTTCAAAATAGCCGATGAACACAGTTTTTAGGTCCTCAGCTTCCCTAATCAGGAAGCAGAAGGAATGCCTTGATAGGTGTGTGGTAAGCAAACAATTAAAAATAGTTTCAAAGATTTTAACGATAAATCAATTCTGATTGTTTAAATTTTATTCTTCAAATTTCAACAACCTTAGTAAAAACTATTTTATACATTTCTGTGTCTGAATTTGATTCCTAGACCAGAAAAACAGTTTTAATTATGTTACTTAATTATTTTTATTTTTGCAATTTCCTTTTAATTCTTTGTTTGAACACAAGGTCAACGACCTTCCTGAAGGGAAATACTGTATAGTACAAGTGAAAATGAGGGTCAGTTTTGGGGTCTTACAGGCAGCGTGCCATCCTCCTTCTTGCGTTGGCAGTTATTCTGTGGGAGTTTGGCCTGTTTGAGGAAGATGACAGCCTGTTCACAGTAGGCCACATCAGTGATGAAGAACTCATCTGTTGGAGCTCCTCGCTGATGCTCTGGTGTCACAGCTAAACAAACAAAAAAAAAAAAGTCAGACTTGGACAAAACACATTGGACAAAATTTGCAGATGAGCTACAAACTCATTTTACTTTTGATACAAAACTAATTTGAAATAAAACTTTAAAAGGATTGTTTCACTTTCAGATTGTCTCAATGCTTAAAAATTAAAGACAGAATTTCCTGCTTGGCAGCATGTTGCGACTCATCTGATACAATAAAAAAGACTATAGAGGCCAGAAGTCGCAAACTTGTAACTAAAGTTTTCTTTTAGTATCAGCAAGTTTATTCCACTTAACGTTGACCATTTTATGAGAGCTTACCTGAAAGTGGGCTTTTGGCTACTGATGCCATGCTGTGTTGCGCAAGTTCTTCACTATTCTGAGACTTAGGTCGCAGCGTCTGGAGAAAGAGAGAATTTGGAAACACATAAACAACTTCAATGTAGTTTGAAAACTATCCTTACAAATTTGGATCACATGTTTTTCACTGCTGGGAATCCATTTTTTCCTCTGGAAATAAATGCATTGGGGAATACATTGTGTTTCCTTTGATAACGCTTTGATATGAATCAGAGAAGCTGTGCGTTTCCCTCTGAGGCTGCTAAAGACTGGCAGTGAGGACAAAGGCTGCCCTTTACATGTGGTTTGTCATTATTGTTCCATGTCGGTCCAGCTGTATGAAGCACGACAGCAGTCACTCTTGTAAAATAGAACAATTTCCAACCCTTGGGAGTTCAACGCTCATTTTTCTATTTTTTTTTTTTTTTTTTACGAAACAGTTAAAGAGAGTAGAGAAAGATGGTTGCATAACTGTAGAACAAGCCGTGATTGACAGATAAAAATGTTGCATTTCCGCATCCTTACCTGCGAGATAGGGGACTCAAATATATCACGGACGTCACGAGGTGGAGGTTTGTTCCTTTTACGAAGGGATAACGTGTAGGAATCCAGTCGACGTTGAACAGCTTCAGCCTGAGTTCGAGTTAACGTGGACAACAGGGCTGCTTTGTCTACATCTTCACTGTCCTCACGGATGAGAGTTGATAAACCAGCATCAGCCAGCCACTGCTCCTCTTGTTCTCCCTCTGAAACACACACCAAATCCACAGGTGGGAATTAATTCAGTTTTTAAAGAAACTAAACACAGTGCTTTAAATAGGAAAAAGTGACCATCTGTATATCCAAGCTACAATTTCACAAAAACATTTTTTTTATTCTTTTTCTTTACAAAGAAATTTCCTATCAAAATGATTTTGTGAATTATAAACCCTTTATGTTGTGCATCGGTGAAAAAAGAGCTGAGCCAAAAAGCAAAGCTTTCGATTTAGGAGTCAATGTACGTTCTTGCTCCCAACTATGGTAACCAGTTGTGGGTGATGACCGAAAGAAAGAGATCACGGATACAAGCGGCCGAAATTAGCTTCCTCTGAAGGGGGGCTGGGCTTTCACTCGGAGATAGAGTAAGGAGCTCTGCCATATGAGAGGAGCTTGGAGTAGAGCAGTTGCTAATACGGGTCAAGAGAAGCCAGATGGGGTGGTTAGGATGCCTGCTGAACGCCTCATGTCGAGGTGAGGCTAGGAAGAGACCCAGAAGTAGACCCCAGACTTGCTGGAGTGAGTAGGTCTCACCGCTGGCCGGAGAACACCTCAGGATCCTCCTGGGTGAGCTGGAGGATGCAGCCAGGGTGAGAGAAGCCCGGGTTTCCTGTCTGAGGTTGTTTCCCCCCACAACCCGATCCCAAATAAGCAGAAGACAACGGATCATGAAAAAAATTTACTAGCTGGTGATAAATGAAAACAATGCTTCTGCTAATCAAGTTAGGGGTCCGGAGTTATCCGGCGTTAACAGTACGTACAATAATGTTTCAACATCAGGCAAAGCAAACTGTTTTGAAAGACCCAAAAATTGAACAAGAAATACATTTTTTTTAGTTTGACAAGCAAAATGAAGAGAGCCTGGTTTCAGCAGACTGAGTTGTTTGAACTTCAATCGAAGTCAGTAAATGAAAATACCACCTACTTCTTTATCTGCATTATTTTCAGTGGATCACTTTGCAGTTTATAAAGTGTCTAAGTGAAGTCTAAGTGCACATTGTAGAAGTGGTGGGATGAGGGTCAGGGGTGAGTAAATGGATGTAGAAGTAACACTAATGTTAAAAAAAAAGCAGCTCTGTAAAAAAGTTCAGAGACCATTCCATTTGGATAATTTGGTTTCTACTTGTTAAATCCTCCCGCCACTGAGTGTTTAACAACGTTGTCATGGGGATGAGTGCTACTTTGCCGCAGCAGAAAACCTGATATCCAGCCATGACTAATGAATCATTTCATGGAGGATCATGGAGCATCTGTGGGACACTATAACTGTTCTGTATTCATTCCTCTGCCTGGTCTGCTTCTTTCTAGTCTTAATCTGATAGCACAAGAGAAGTAATAATTACCTTCTGACTGTCTTGAATCCCTCCTGGTGCATTCAAGGTCTGCTTCGCCACTCCCTTGTCGGATGGTCTCAACCTCACTCCAGAATGAATCCAGACACAGTTTGTCAGGATGCTGCTCCTGATCTTGGCAAGGTGGTCCGTCTGGGCTCTCTGTGTGTTTAGCAGCTCCCTGGTCCTGCGGGCTGGCCCAGGGCTCCACGCTCATCTCGGTGGGGCTGGGATCTCTGGTACAGACATACACACACGTAAAAAAATCACACGCATGCATGCAAACAAACAAGCCGAAACACAAAGACACATACAAACAGAGAGAATGGTGAGGACCGAAGAGGAAAGGGAGGGTGAATTGAGCCCAGAGATGGAGAGACAAAAGGAGAGGAATGGGAGGAGGGCCGGCGTGAGGAGAGAGATGCAGAGAGTGGGCACAAAGCAGGGGTCTCTATTGTTCTTGCAAAATGTGTCTGAGAGAAAAAGATCCTTTTTTATCCACTAGATGTCCCTCTCATATCATAAAATGCTTTCCACAGGGTCACACCCCTTTATCTACTAACACACATTTTTTTTAACAAAAACACTACCAACAAAAATGTATAAGATCACTGATGAATCTTCTGAATGATTTAATGCAACAGTCCTGTTGCATTAAATAGATGAAAACCAGCCTGTTTTCTCTTTGAGGATCTCCAAAATACAGTACAGTACAGTGTTTTCTGCAAACAATGAGAGACACTCAGCTTGCAGACACACATACACACCCTGCAGCACTAAAATGTGACCCCTGATCACAGAAACAGGAAGAGGTCAGCTGATTTAATCCCCTATCCTTGGTTTAGTCACATTTTTTGAATCAGCAAATCCACAGATACATACTAACCAATGGTTAGATTCTGGATTCCAGTCAGCTTAGTGTTCCACAGAGACCGCAGAGATAAACAGTGAAATGAAAGCTGCTGTCAACCAGCTTCCAGTTTAAGTCTAACTCTTCAGTTAAGTTCCTCTTGTATACTGGCACATGAGTCAGATAAGATTAAAGTAACCAGTTTGGCAGTAGAATGGTGGGGGAATGAGCAATACTGTCAGGGATTGTGAATTTCAATAGGACTGTGGTTCATGGAAATTGTTGTTTCTTGACTTGAAATAAAAGACAAAAAAAAAAAAACTACACAGAAAGTCTGTTTTGTAAGAAAACAAAAACCTTACAAGCAGAAAAAGTTGAATACAATGTTAAGAAAATTGTTTAAAAAAAATCAGTAGTGATCAAAAAGAATTTAAAATAGATATTTTGTTCTTTTTGTTGAAAATATGCTTGTTTTTCATCTAGTAGCAAAAATGTCACAGGCAGAAGTGGGTTAAGCAACTTTAGTTTTACATTTTGAATAAAAATCAAGCCTCCAGATTTCCCTGACAGTTTCAGTTATTTCTTTTTCTTAACTGTGAGCTGATAAGAGAATAGCTCACCCAATCAAAACCACTTTGGTTAAATGTTGTACATTAAATTGTAAAAAGTTTTCGAAGTTGTCTTCTGGACAGTGTATTTGATGATTGAGACGTTTTGATTTCTATCAGGAAATTATTTTTAATCTGATTCCAAATCACTTCTGTATGAAAGTTAAAATGTCTCAATCAGAAAATACACTGTCCAGAAGACAGTTTTGAAGCCTTTTCTATGATGGATCACTCCTGGACGAAGCAGAGATTCCAGAGTTGTTGCACCTTCGTCAGTTTGGATGTAGTTTATGAAATATAAAAAAGCCAAAAGCCAAACAAACAAGTTGTAAGATATCAAATGAGCAAAAATATGTTAAAATAAGAAAACATTAATAGTTTTATCCAAAAATGATAAAAATATGGTAACTTGTTTAATAATTAATATGGCAAATGTTGTGTGATTCAAAGTTGACCTCAGTTTGCTTATAGAATTAAAATCTACACTAAACTATTTCTGCACAAGAACATAGAAATAAATAATAATTGGCAAAAACTGATCTTAAGCAGAGCAAATGATAAGGATTTAATTTATCTTCTTAAGAAAATAGTGACGCCACGTAAAAGCAGAAACAGCACCAGCTTTCATTCCACACTGATCTGATTCCGTAAAAAAAAAAAAATTCACTAAAGTTTCTCCATATAAAAAATTTAAGTAAATGTTTTGCTTCAACTTTGACACTTTCTTTAAAACTGTATAAACAACACCTTTGGTACTTTTTCATTCCACCCACCTCATTTTTTTCTTGCGGGATGACAGTTTTCCACGTTTACCCTTCATCGTACTTTGCTTTGAAAGAAATTTGAATTTGAGGGAAAACTGCTTTTTGGTTTCAAGTCTGCTCACCATCTCCTCTCTGCCTCCCATGCCAAACACAGCTGAAAAAAGTTTGGAATTACAGTGCTGAACAAAAGAAAAATAGCTTTATCCACTGGCGGTGACTGGACACCATGTGAGTGCGATGTAAATCTCTCTGAAGCTCAAGTTTTTCTGAACTGCAACAGGAAATGATGTTGCAAGTGTTGAGTTTAGCTTCAGGCTCAGTGACATTTCTGTGAGCTGAGTGGAGTGGAACTGGAATGTAAGAGGGAGTGACCACTTTCTGCACACTAACACATTCACACCTGTCCCCTCCTTCACTATTCTGAGATAACACACCTTTCTTTGCACGCCTGGTAGCGATCGAATCACAATGAATCTGTACTCTTTCAAACTTCAGACCCCTTAAAAACTATTTGCTAATATCCAATCGAAAGCAATCTTTGTTTTAGTCGATTAACAGGAACTTCTGCAGAAGCCCCCCAAATAGATTTATTCATTACTGATACTTTCTTCCAACAATCTTTCAAATCACTGCATGTATTTGGGGTTATTAAATAAAACAAATAGATGAAAGGATCAAGAGATTATCTAAAGGCTAAATATAAATTTATTTGAGACAGTTGATCAGGAATCTTCTATCTTTATATGGAATAGAGCTTCCTGTTGTTATACTTGGAAACTCATGACAAATGGCCACATTCAATTCATACCTGAGCCTTGCTGAATGCCAGACATATCTTTCAGCAAAGAAGTGATGTGTCAAAGTATGCAACAGAAAGAAAAACATATCACCAGGCATACATAGCTCTTGAGTTTTCCAATAGGTTCATCAACATTATCGTGAGCAAATTGTAAACCCAAAAGATAACCGACTTGTCAATGTTTGTTTTCCTAATCCCTCATTAGATTCAAATTAACGATAGTAACCGGAGATGGAAACACACAAAGAAACACACAAAGCCAGACATGTCAAGTATTTTGACCTGACAATTGTGGTTACCATATGTTCACCAGTTTATTTTGAATGTCTAACTTTTATATCTCATCAGTATGGGTGCTTGGTCTGTTTCAAGAAAAAGTTAAATGGCATCATCTACAAATCTCTATGGTCATGTCTTACATACAGTGATTTTTACTGACAATATGTATTTGAATCACAAATCACAACACCTAAAAGAGAAGGAATTCTTCCAACTATATATCAGATTCGAAACACCAAAAGTGATGAAATCTTTTGAGATGGGCTTCTAATAATTGTAATCAAATTACTCCTGAATGTACTTCTGTCCTGCAAAACAAGGTAGTACAGTCTTAATTTTAAACTTGCTAATTATACCCTTTGTTTCCCCATGAGGCAAAAAAAAAAAAAATCTTGGCTACCAAACAAATTGTTGTGTCACTGTGATTTTAGCACAAGATTGCTGGAAATTGTAGGCCGTCTGGAATTGTTTCTAGTTGAATAGACCTTGTGACAACACAAACAATCAGCAGGAAACTCTGCACTACGGATGAAGAATGGTCCCATGTAAAGCAATTAACCTTCACATGTGAGAAAACTCCCAAGCAATAATTATGATTATTACTGGGATGAAGTATTCAGCTTAAATAGTCATCTTATTGTATCTTGTCTAAATATAACATAAACATCCTTTTTTAAAACCGTCTCAGAAGTTTTGATACAAAAGTGGCACAAAACAGTTAAACCTGTCAGTCTTCATGCGATTAGAGAACATCTACATTACTTTTCTAAGTGAACCAACAAAAACAAACAACAAAAAAAATTGTATCAAAATTTAAATCAAGGGGAAAAAAAAAATCAAGGGAAGCATATTAGTTTTTGTTAATGGATGCATAAAACCACAAGTTCAGAGTTGCAAGCTGCAGCCTCAGCCAAAATCTAATCCTACCTGGTTTTGGCCCGGCCAATGACTTTGCTTGTGAGCAGCAACAGGGCCGCTGAGCCACCTCTCCCCCATGGCATTCTGCACTCGGGCCCCCAAACTACTGAGAGCAGTAGGAAACAGCAGCAGCCTGCCCTTGGCAAGCTGCTTCCTTGCAAACTCTTCAATGTGCGAACACATAAAAACAAGGATGGTCTGCCTATGCTGACACAGACGTCACCACACACATCCTGAAGAAGGATAGGGCGTCTGCACCGGGGGCTGGGAAAAGAGAAAGCTTAGAGGCTGCTGTACTGAGATGTGTCGGGGTAGACAGAAAGAAAATAATATATGAATGGTTGGAATGAACAGGGCTGAGGCTGTGGGCTAAAGACAGCTGCAGGCCTGCCCAGCTTACTGACTGGATGGTGTTACTCATATCAAAGCTTCCTTCTTTACAGGGACAAAGGAAAGTGTGAGACATCCTTTTATACAGTAACAACAAGTAAACTCATTTACTGGTTTACTGAAACACAGCCAATTACAACAGTCTCTCTTAAGTTTGATCCCAGACAATTTCAAGATGCTATTCTATAGGGCAAGAAGAAAGACTATTCACCACAACTTCCCGATTTTCTCCCAATGGACAAATAAAATAATCTTGATCATCATTCAGACTTAAAATAGGCATATTTTTAGGTTTGATATACACTCAAAAATGTTTTTAAGTTTAAGTTACAACTTAACAAAGTTTTAGCAAAGATGGCAGACATGTCCTTGCATGGTTGTGAGTTGAATTACCACTGGTGTCAGCTGTTGTCTCTATTTCACTAGAAAACAGTTGTGATGTGCAATATGATCTTCACTTACACATTTAAAAATAACTAATCAGTCACCGAGAAATCAAAACTTGTCTGCCTGTCAAAAAAAATGCAAAGGCAATAAATGTGGATAGATCTAACCGACAAAGACGTTTAATTACTTAATTAATTACTTCTTACCAAAACTATTATTTTTGGCCATTGAGCTAACTGTATTTAAAAAGATAACTCAACAAGTTTGAGTCTGAAAAATATACGTTTTTTTTTTTTTTTTTTAAAATAAGAAAGAAAGAATGATTTGGCAAAATGTACATTTCAATAAACTTTTCCACAACTTTATTCATGGTGGTGCAGCGGTTAGTGTGGTGGCCTCACAGCAAGAAGGTTGGAGGTAGAAGTCTGGGAGTGGTGGCGAGTCTTGAAATACTGTTCTTTCTGTGTGGAGTTTGTATGTTCTCCCTGTGTGCATGTGGGTTTTCTACAGGCACTCCGATTTCCTCCCACCCTCCAGAAACATGCATGTTAGATTGAGTGGATGTTAGAAATGAGTATGTGTGTGGATAGTTGTGTGTGTGTAGCCCTGCAACAGACTGGCGACTTGTTTGGGGTGTATCCTGCCTGTCACCTGAAATCAGCCGGGATAACCTCCGACACTCCCCACAACCCTATTAGGGATAAGCGGTTCAGGAGACGAAAACTACTATATACTTATGGTGGAGTTGAGACCATCAAAATACTTTTTCACTGAAATAATTTTAAAATAATTTTATATTTTGGAAATATTTAAAGGAACACATTTACTGTAAAAATCTTTAAGAAGACTGTTATGTCTATTGTTTTTAGTCCATTTTTTTGCAACACCATAGTTTAGAACAGAAGGGAATCCCATTTGAAACAAAGGTAAATGGAGGAATGACACCATTTGTTTAGATGAGCTAAACTTACTTAAAATCAGTACATCTTAACTAGTTCACAACATCCTGCAGATTCTTTTTATAGTATCCCCTGCTCCTGGTGCCTTTGTAGGCCTGACTTTTGAATGCAGATCAACACAGATTACACATACTGCAGAGATTGAGATTTTACATTCGTTAACTCCCTTTAATGATTAAACTAATTTACTTCTTTCGTAAGTCCAAGACCAAATTCTGATTCTCTCTATAGACTCATCTCTTGACCAAAAGCCGATATGTAGGCTGTTGTGTTGTGTTTAATGTTTTTTTTAGTATTGAACTTACTCTGGTTATCTACTCTTTATCTTCCAGATGCATATTTTTTTGTGAATATTTTTAATAATTATTGTAAAGATGAAAAACTTATGACAACGTAATTTTTTCTCCTGTACGCAGGCCTAGAAGAAAAAGCTTAATCCAAAATCTTTCTGACTGCTATCCCTACCCTGGCAAGCCCTTTGTCATCTTATTTGTCAAGCCTTCTTAGTTAAAAAATATAGCCGTAGGAAAAGGAGAGAGTAGAACGTGAGTGCACATCCTCGAGTGACCTTTCAAATGGCATGTGACAACCAGATCAGCTCTGCCCACTCATCCGATTCTTGGCAAGCAGAGCACAAAGGGTTTCGTAGAGTGAACAAGAAGGAAGGTAGAATCAGCAAATTTGTGGAAAATGCAGGACAGGAGATGACAATAGTAAATAATCAATTAATAGCAAAAAAAAAAAAATTGGGGTCAATTTGCTTTTAGGACAAAATAAAGAATTTGAAGATAAAACAGGATCATGTAGACATCTGGTGATGTCCAGATGGTGTAATTAACCAGCAAATGGTAACAGATCGACACTTACGCATGGCCACACAAAATCAACAGATTAGTCACCCACTACAGTAGTAAACATCACTGCACAAACATGCATCTAAGCAGCATTCAGATTTAAAACTGCATCATGAAGACATGAGATTTATGCAGCTTATAGTGGTTCATTTGTAAATGAACACCCACAGCAAAGCAAAAATGCAATATTAAAAACATTTGGGTTTAACATGTATCATCTACTCATCAAACATCTGATCAGATGGAAAAGTTTGTCATGCAAAGAGGACATTAAAAAAAATTACGTACATAAAGGCTGAACTGAGCCTCAGGTGTTGAGGTTCTGTAGTTGTTTCTTCCTAACATTAACGACATGACGTTACGGCAAATTTATGCCTACAACATTTAAACAATGCAGCCAAACATGTTTCAAGTAGCAGACATGATGAATAAATGAAAAAGATTTTGTTATCTGATGGAATGAACAAAAAAGGACTGAGTCATGATAAGTTTTGTGCAATCATAATTTACAAAGATCAACACCACAATGTAAAAACCACATATTTTAACTTGATAAAAATGTAAAAAAAAAAAAAAAAAAGACCCTCTTAACCTAACCTCTCTTCATCAGGTTCATAGCTGAGATTTCTCATTAATGGCTACAATGAATCATAGGTGTGATTAGTTTAACGACTTAATAACCTTCTTGCAATATTTCCTACCACGTGTGGCACGTGATATCCTTTTTCTGCTTTTATTTTCACTTAAGAAGAACATAAGTTTAATTTAAAAAGACAACAAGACACAAACTGAGGGGTTAGGCATTGTTTTCCTGTAACCGTACACTCACATGATCATAACAACTGTAATAAATGATTGAAACGTGACCTGCAGTGTGTAACAACATCTCCTTTAATAAGGTCAAAGAGCTTCCTAGAACAGACTCTTTTTTTCCTAAGCCACAGATAATTGTCCTATGTAAACACTAGGTAGTTGCAAAAGCTAAATGTGTTCAAAACCAGGGATTTGGATTTTTTTTTCCCATGCATGTATCAACATGTTTTGATGAAACAACTGCTTTTCAAGCTGTGATCTTTGTGTCAGTCACATGCATGTTTCAGTAAATCTTTCACACATCTTGAATCCTGCTGGGCTGAGCTTAAGCTACTGTCAGTGACATCTGAAAACCTTCTCTTGTGCCATATGGAGCTTCAGAGGATTACAATTATCACACCACTTTTCACTGATCCTGGTAATTTGCACTACAAACCTTGCACAATTAAGTTAGATTATTACCATACACTCTCATGTACCCTTATTATATTGTTGCAATATACTTCATGCAAAATCAAGTCGTGTTTATTGTAATTTGATCATTTAAAATACTTGCAATGTAAAAATACTTTATATTGATGTGACTTAATTGTACCTTTCCATGCATAATTAAATAAAAAACTGTTTCGTGAATGCATGGAAATAAATTAGCTGAGCAAATGACATCAAACAATTACAATCTAACCAACTGAAAGCTGTTTTAATAGGACTAAAGCTCATCTGTAACAGATCCAGAATCTTGCAGCTCAGCGCTGCACGTGCAGCCACTAAAACATCCATAGCAACGGATCCAAACTCCTTAGCAACCAAAGACGCTTTGAGCAATCTACCATAAATATTCCGCTCAATTTGCACAAAACTTATCACCGGTGTAATCGGTTGTACAAACTTGAACTTATTGGGCAAAAAACTTTAACTAAGTGGGTAAAAACTACAGAAAAGTGTAAAAGAATTAAACTTACCGGGTAAAACATGGCAGGCATGGACGTTGTTTCTAATCGCAAGTGAATGTGAGGTAGAATAGTCTCCATGTGGAACAACAACAGAAACCCTGCAGTGAAAAGTGACAACAGACAGATGGAGATGAGGAAGGTTGACACAGTCTGCCAGCGTCCACGTTATCCTTTTCACTAGTCACATGACGTCATTACGTTGATCTGAAAAACAACAGCAGGATGCATCACCAGCAGCACTCACTAAGGTTAATAACCCAGGTTTGACAGCTTTTTGGAAAATTTGGAAGTGCATATTAGGATGCAATCAATTTATGTCTTGCAAACTTTTTTATTTTTGCATTTAAAGTAAAAAAGAGAGATAAAACCAATGAAAAAACATGCACATTGAAGAGTGCAATGTACACACAAGGTGGAGTGCATTATCATGAACATATAATTGGTGTGTGTTTAATCATCAGTTAAAATAATTTAGGAAAGTTTTGCATTTAAATGCAATCAATACGGACTCAGTATGAGCTGAATTTAATAGTTGACAACTGCATTTAAGTTATAGATTCAGAAATTTTATAGTCACATTGACAAAGTATTACAAACCAGACAAAAAAATAGTTAACACTTGAATACTACCTGTTTTCTCAAATGCTAATCGATTCCAAATTATATTTAGGTTGTCTTATCTGACAAATCATTTGTTTAAAAGTAAACATGACAAGTTTATTGTGTATTGTTTCTGAGATATTAATTTCATGTTCATGGCCTTATTAGCATGAGCCAAATGTTCATACATTATACCATCAAGAAGGAGAATATGTTTTAGATTGGTCAAAATAAGGCTGAGTGAGATAGTCTTTTATTTATTCAATAGGAGAGATTCTCCATGCAAAGCATTCAGATGTTGCAGATAAAAGAGACAAAATATCCAACAATAATGCAAGCATCGACAAAGTTTTTGCTGTTTCAGAAAATTTGCACTCTCAGCTGATAAAGTACTACAATCTAGTGAAATGATTCTGTATACTTGGGGGAATAGTGTAGCTTGCAGTTCTGATAATATTATCTGACTGGTAAGATTAAAAGATTTTACTGTAAAATGAAACTATTTGCATAAACTGAGTTTGTCTGATGTAGAAGAGAGAGTCATTGCCTCAATGGCAAAAGGCAGCTTCACTGGAAAGGGAACAGGGAAGCTGTAAAAAAAAAGAGCAAGTCATGTTTAAATAAAAATTCCTCAGTATTCTTTATAGATATCACATGAACTTTTTAAATATTAGCTTTAGTTTGTACGGTTTTATATTATTTTCATCATAAAACTTGCCTGCCAAATTCTTTTTCCCCACAATTTATAAATCATCATGGTTGTAAATTCCAAGACAAAGTTTGCTTTTGTAAAAAGAAACCCTTTGGATTGTTAAATGAAGTTTGATCTTTTGTGTGATGGTGTTAACTCCATCCTTCTGTTGTCTTCTGCTTATCCAGGATCATGTTGCAGCCTGCAGTGTTCTGGTGCCAAGCGTACATGCGTACATTCTTGTTTGCATATGGTGTTTGTCACCGACAATCCACGATGATCTCAGGAGTCCAACAACAGGTTAGTATTTGGATCTAGGGGACCTCCCCAATCATGCCCTTCCAAATGTCGTCATTTCTCAAGAGCAAAGTTCCCAGGTAGAGCATTTGCCCACTTTGCAAAAAGCATGGCATGGGCATACACAACAATTAGGCTCCTCAAAGAAAAACGGACAAAGACAACACTTTTGTCCACTGTAGTTAACCCAAACATATGTGCTGCAACCATGGCCATGCCGTCCTCCACCTCTCCTGATGAGCAACAGAAAGAAAGGTCTGGTTGTCCTTCTAAAAAAAACCTAGTTCCCAAGCTATGTGTAAACTATGTTTAGTTAGAAACCTTCATGCATGAACACAGAATTCTTCTGTGATCTAGCTTCTGCAGTTGAGGATCAGCATATCAAAGTCCCCTAACATTTCACCTGACCCCTTTGGCTCTTTCTGCAGGTGGTGAGTCCAAAAAAGCGAATTTTTTCCTCAACATTTTGTACGAAAAATACACCCTCAGAACATTTTCACCCTTATGCTGCACCTTTAATCTGGTTCCAGATAAGAGCAATGTACAGAGAAGACAAACCTTCCATAAAAATATATACGTACTTTTGGGTGTGTGTGAGCTGTGCTTTGTCTTGTCCATCCTGTAGGAGCTAGATGTGGTGGGTCATTTTGACAACATAACCTCCAGATCATTCCGACCCACACAAACCGCTCCGTTACAAGTAAGTCGGAGCTTCAGGAAGAAGATGGTTACAAGATGTGTCAAAATGTACCAAATTAAAAGAAGGAAGTCCTCTTTGTGTTTGTAACTTTCAAGGTTAAATTTTTCAAGGTTAAGGTCACATTTTAACAATTTGTAACAACCTAAAATAACACACTCATAACACACTTACAGCTGGTTTTGTCTTTTTGCTAAGTATATTCCTGTTTTCCCGGAAAGAAGTACTTGCAGGAAAACATGTATCAATATTTGTTATTTTTAGTCCTGCAAGACGCCTGCCTTTGGGTGTCTTATAACAATCCAGCCTGACAACTGGTTTACCAATCCGGCATAACAGTTGGCTGCGATGACATATTGTCAAGACATTTAAGTCTTCTAGGACATATATTTGTTGTAGAGAAGCAAACAGTTGAAACATCAAGTATCTTAATTGCGACTGATTGAATAAATGAGTGCAAGATCAATTCAAGCATATTTGTATCTAGATTCTTTCCTTTCAGCCTGTCTGAGTTTTTCTTCACTCCACCTCTTCATTGTGTCTGTTCGCAGCTGGAGGGTGAAAAGATTCCTGCCGGACAGATAAATTCTCTCTCACATCCTGTTTTTGTTGTTATAGATTAGCCCGTTTTCATATAGTGTGTGTCTGACTGTGTAAATGTATGAGATGAAAAAAAGTCAAGATCACAGAGGTCCAGTAAAACATCCCACTCTTTTCCTGTCATTGTTTCATCTCAGAAACCCACATGAGGCTCTGCTTGACTATGCCTCCTAGACATCATCCTGCCCTTCCTACTCCCTCACACAGCTGCTGTGTTTCCATGGAAATGCTCAATATGACTGCACATCTTAATATCCCCTGCTGTGAGGCCATTCTGGAAATAATCTGAAACTGAGACGGTTTAAAAGGCAAAAATTAAAAAAAAAAAAAAAAAATTAAAACAATTAAACCAGAATGTTGTCCTAATCTATTTTTTAACCTTGATATTTAGTGAGAGCAACCGTGCCGAAATGGATTAATAAATAGTAAATAAATTTCAGGCATGAATATAATATTGAGGTTGCATGGTGGTGCGGTTGCTAGCACAGTGGCCTCGCAGCAAAAAGTTTGGGGTTCAAATCCTGGGTGGCGACGAGGCTTGGGACTCTGGGTTTTCTCTAGGAACGCTGGTTTCCTTCCACCCTCCAAAAAGATGCATGTTAGGTTGAATGGCTGCTATGAAATTATCCCCAGGAATGAGTGTGGATGATTGTGTGTGTGTGGCCCTGCAACAGACTGGTGACCTGTTTGGAGTGTACCCTGCTTCTTGCCTTGATAGGCTCCGGTATCCCCCGTAACCCCATCAGGGAATAAGTGGCTCGAAAGATGACTGACTGGAATAATTTGGTGATAGATTGAAAATTTTGTTTGTTCCAGTCGTTCAAACTTCAGCCTCCAGTTAAAACAGGAGGTCTTTGTGCTGTTTTCTGGATATGTATGAGTGCATTTATATATCAAAACTTAAAAAGTGGGAGCACTCATGGCATTTTTTTTGCATCACCAATAAGATACCTGAGTACACATGAGCTCCTAAGAAAGGTGACAAGTGATTGAAACTGTATCTCAAGTAAGAAACTCTATCTGTGCCAATGATATGGTCTGTTTCCTTTAACAAATTTACACAACTCTGCAACACATGCTTAGATCAGATATACACACACCTTCTGGAAGTCTTTTTCAGCATTACCATGAAGCTGTTGATGCCCAGTTCATGGTCATGTCATTGGCTTACTTTGACAAGTGCATTAAGCAGGATTTCTAACGTTCTTAAGGTCCTGGGAAAACAGCCAGACATCTGCTCTCTTGCTTACTTTGCCTCACCACGTCACAGCCGCACGTGAAGGTTGTCTTGCTTAGTCCATAGTAAACTTTCATGTTAGTGTACTGTAAGGGCCCCTGTTTGCTGTTGGAAAGTGGCATGTGTTGGCAGTTTGTAGGATTTTTGTTCAACGTTACCAGGAATTATTGCCAACCTTGTGTTTGATAGAGATACAACATGTGCTCTGTTCTAAGAGATTCAGATCATAGTTCTTGGATAAAAACATTTTAATTCAATTTCAATCCATTCAATGTGGCTGAAAACTAAATAGTCTGCAATTAATGTTATGGTTTGTACTACATGCATGCATCTAATGTTTTCTAAAAACTTTTCCTAAGATTTAGAAAAGTTTGCTTGCAGTTTGCGACTTAGAGGTTTAATATGGGCAGAGTGATTACAGAAATATCCAGACAATAGAGTCTATTCATGCTGAGTTTAAAACCCTGCTATATTTAACTGACTTTTAAAAAAACATGCTAAAATCCTGCTTTGAGATTAACCTTGTTTTGAACTGTGAAACAATGTGGTATTGGAGGTGTGTGATGTCAGCACCACGGGTTGCTCTGACATTTCGTATTGGACTCTCAGCAAGAGGATTTAGAACGTCAGAGTTTTTTTTTCCATTTCTATCTTACCAAATAAAACTTTACAAATGCTTATCAGAAATGCCAGCAAGTATGAGCCCAGTGACAATCACCACATTTAAAAGTGCCCCAATTTGTGCACTCAACTTTTCAAGTTATGCACTTATCATACGTTGTATGTGTCATTGTAAATTTTATTTGTTGATTCGGCAATAACTAGTAATTTACACTTTTTTTGTTTTTATTTTCTCCTGATTTGAATGTTTCAACTTCCCTCAGAATTTGTATTGAAGGTCATATAAAAGATAAGAACAACACATTGAAATTAAGCTGAATGAATTTTCCATGCAAAATAGCACACAAATGCTTTTTCGATAACAAATAGGCACAGTTTGAATATGTTATACATTGCCGTGCTGATTGAACTGTATATATTGAGGGTTTGTAGAAACATACAATGTAAAATTATGGTAATGTACAAAAAAGTTCATTTTCAATTGTCCTCTGTTTAAGTGCGGGCTCATCTTTATTACTCATAGAGTATGGTTAAACTGTCAAGGGAAGCATCATTAGCATCAGTTGTGCTGAGGTTTCACTTTTCTGTAATGATTTTGTGGTGGGTGAACATTTTTCTGCCCAGCACGGAACTCCACTGACATCTAATTTTAATTATTAAACCATTTTCTGCACGAGCAGCTTTAAAAAGCTTTTCTGATGTTACTTGGGTGAGAGCAAATTGGATGATGCTCCTGTCAGGACTGTTAAAGAGTATTGCATCAAGACATCATCAAGCATCCTCTGGTGTCATATGAATTTATTGCACATTTTAAATGTATGAAATACATTTAAACTTTAGCTTGAAAAAACTTAGATGGATGTTTCTTTGCTCCCTTGGCTTATCAAATAAGACAGGTACTTCAACCTTACAGTGCAATCCACATTTCTAAAATTTAGTTTGTAATTTTCTCAAACTGCCACTAGATAGTAGCACATCCTCTTTGCATGTTTTGAGGATCAACATGAACAAATGGAGAAACAATGATTTAATCCATTCAGTTATATTCTAAACTAAATATAATGCAATATTTCGAATATCTGTACTGTAACTTTAATGCCAATAAAATCTATAAAATGTATTGCATAGTAATATAATTAAAACATGTAAACTAGTCATAGAGATGTATAACTAGATGGAGATTTTTCTTGTTCTTGTGGGAAATTTGTTGAGCTGGTTCAGCAGCGTGAGAAATAGCCCACCTGATTAAAAAAAAGGTTTTCCATCAGCTTGTCAAGACCATGAGAATATAATATTTATCCCCTGATTTTTACAGAGGTGCTTTGAAGACGGGAAACTTCAAAAACTTGTGATCCAGTGGCTATAAATGACACTTCAGTGACCATCAGAACTGTGAGAAATAACTTTTATACCTTATAAAGAGCCTGTCTGTGCCTGGTTTTTGTGTAAAATTTCAAAGGCAAAGTCACAAAGGTGTTTCTAGAGAGTTCACCTCCAACAGGGAGTTACTTTCTAATGTTGATTGAAGACTCATATTTGGAATGCACTGCCTGCTTTTTGAGCACAGGTGCAAAAACAGAAAAAAAAATCACATTAAAAATATATTAAAAATATCACATTTTGATTAATCCCTCTGCATACAGTTTAAAATACAAGTTATCCATGGTATGCAGGGACAGGATCTCAAAGCGTCTAATCAAAACAATGTCATAGTTGCTGAAAAAAAATTACAAAATAATCTGATTAAACTGGTAAGTCATTCAAGCCTACGGAAACCTCAGGGAGATGCAACATTGTTCCTTTTTGCCTGCATGGAAATCACTGTGGCAAAATGGAGTGATGCTTGATGGTGAAGCAGGAGAATGTGAAGGAGGCTGAGAGAACATCCAGCCTGCAGGCACTGCAGAAAAACACTAATCTCGGAGGTCCTCAGTAAAAGTGCTTCACTTTGAATGTCACGCTTTGTTCTTCTGCTCCACATTCTAGGATAAAATGTACAATTCCACATCAGTCTTTCTCAATCTAAATCTTCACACATTACTTGAAATTCATTGTGCCCATGATGTTTTTCCATCCGACTTGACCTAGTTATTGGTTCAATGTCATGTAAAGCATTTCTTTCAAATGATGCACTGAGGTATGATTTACTACCTCAGCAAAATCTGAGTTTGACCACATTTCTGTGTGACTACTTTTTTTGTGAGTAAGATCTTGAACTTTACTGGTTTAAAACACATGCAAATCATCTTAGAGTTTCAAACAAATGAACAGCTTAACAGTTACAGACCTGTTGCTTAGGCTCATGAATGATCCCCTTGCCTTGATGTCAAAGCCCAAATAACTATTTAGTTCACACATTGGAAATAAGTCCTATAAAAAACTCAAACATTTCTTTGCTTTATGCCATAAAATCAATTGCAATTTCCCCATTGTGGGACTAATAAAGACTTTCTTGATTTTCTTGATTCTTGAATCACTAAGTTCATCTGAGGATTTTTAATTGAAATTTGCACACAAGATTTCTCCCGTGGTGATCCGTTCTTAGGAAAATAAAATTGGAGAGTTTTCTAAAATGTTTTAATAATTTAAATGCTGTACTGGTGAGTAGATGCAGTAATTTTAATGTTTATTTAATGACACTAAAGGCATTGCATCATCATTTAGATGTGACTTCTTGAGGCATTTAAAAAAAACAACCCAAAAAACATACTGTGTTCATCCCTCAATGGAAAAATGTCTGTGCTGCAACACACCACAGCAGGCAGCCATGATGTTGCCAATGGTGGAAGAAACAGGGGGCAAGGTGTCTTCCCCAACGACACCTTGGCATGAGCTCAGTGGAATTTGAACCAGCTTCTCCCGGTTCAAAGGTGAACATTCTACCACTGAGCTATTGACTCCTCCTCAATTTGTGAATTTTATCGGTGAATTTGACTGTAAGTTAATGATCTCATTTCCCCAATTTTTTTCATTATTTTGCTACAAATTAAATTAAGTGTCTTTTTTAACACAAATGATGAAATGCACAAAAATCAGTTATTGGGTGGGTTGACTTCGATTAACAGTCAAAAAATGCAATTTATTGTAAGTTAAAAAAAACTCCATTGGTCAGATCCCTTTTTTAGAGTCTTATTTGACACAAAACCAGTTGGTTTTTACCAAATTTCTACTTTATTTACTGAATAAAATAGGTGAGCAGAAAGCAGTTTGAGACAACAACTGAAAGAAAAATATACTGCTTTAAAAAAAACTGACGACACATTTGGAAGTTAGTAGAAAATATAAACTAGACTGCACCATCTGAAATAATGATTGGGAGAAGTTGAAACAATTCCAAGTGCACAATTCTCTGTATCGAAACATTTTTAAGACTACATTGACAGCTGCAACAAATTTTCTTGGCACAACACCAACTATTATTTATGGGAATCAACATCTATGCTCATCTAACTTCAATAGTTAATCAGCTTTGAACTTGAAGTGCAAATTGATTTATTGAGATCTTCTTAAAAACTACTGGGAGTTTTTGGATTGTTTTTTTACTTGACAAAGACTTTGAGACACAGAAGAGACGTGGAAAAGTGCAGCACTGAAGGTGATGGTTGTGAATAACAAATGATGTTGTTCCAACCACAGAGAAGTTGCTGTCAAGATGTTGAGCTTTTAGTGGTCAGTTTAAAATCTAAAGATCAATGGGAAGTTTCAAACATTGTTGTCAAGGTAACTCACATTCTGCCCCATGCAGAGCCAACTGTTGTGTGTTCCACCAACAGCTGTTCCACCTAGTAGGTGTTCCGGCTCCACACCACCCAACTCGACACCACCAAGCAGCTGTTCAGAAGACATTTGGAGCTCTCTCTTAGAATACTTGGAGTAATACCAGACACAAATTTTCCCATCAGGGAATCATTAAAGTATTCTGTATCTGTCAAAACTGTCATCAATCATGCTAAATTCCTCGCACCCCTTTATGAATCTGAGGACCATCTGAAGAGCAGCTTCTGCAACAGACTCCTGCAGCCCCGCTGCTCAAAGGAACGGTACAGAAAATAATTTCTGCCGTCCTCCATCAAAATATTCAACCTTTCACTTTCAAACTTGTAAAGTTTCACTCACAATAGCTAAAAAGAAAAGAAAGAAAGAAAATAAAAAAATTATGTAGTTGTATGACATTTTATGAATGTAACACTGTAGCACACAAGTTTCCCTTCGGGGATAAATAAAGTATATTCAATTCAATTCTTAAATCTGTAAAGCACACACATAAAATACTAATATTACAAATGACCAAAGGAAACATCATGACCAACATTCAGATTTACAAAAATAAGTCAAATATATGTAACTTTTTCTCCTGCTTTTCTTTAAACGTTTTCAATTCCTTGAAGATACTGCATGCTTGTGATTCTAAAAAGCTGCCTTTTGTAGATTAATTAATTGCGCACACTCCAAGTCAGAAAACTTAGATTGCGTAAATACATTTAGGAATTTAGTCAGAGCACTTGTCAGTAAAATATCCCTTGTTAGTGCTAGTTTAATTAAATTACTTACTCTGTTTAGCCTGCAAATACTTCACACAGGCCTCAACACTTGAGATTGTGGTCCCCTTATAATTTTTCACACCATGGACCCTAAAAGGCAGACACGAGCTTGCACAGCCTGCTGGGATCATGCAAATAACTGTTAAGTTTGTTTGGCTTAGGTTTTGGGCTGATTAAAACATGCTGTTAAACAGTGTGTGGTTACAAACATCCATTGTTTATCCATTAATTAATATACGTATGAACTCTTTTTGGCACATACAAAGCTATTCTAAATTTTGTAACACATTTGGTGTTAAAGAAATAAATAAATAACAGCGGCAACCCTTTCCTTGCAGCAAATGGACCCACCACCCATGGAGCAGAGGGACATGGTGTGCCATTTGCAGCTATCACATTTGCATCAGGACAGGACTCAAAGTTTGTACTGATGTGTCCTCAAATGTAGTGAGCATCTGTGTAAGACAGAATTAGTAAAGAACGTGAAAAATAATTGTGGATAATGGTTTTTAAATATGATTTTAAAGGCCTATCCATCTGTCAACAGGCTTTTTTAAATTTTTTGTTATGCAAGAGAAAAAAGACTGCACTGCTTTCCTTTGCATAGCCTTTAAATCTGACTAATACTTTGTAGTTTCAAGAGACGAATTGCTCTTTAAATCACACTCACAAAAAAATAGCCTACTTTCCTGTAGAACTAAACTATTTTCTTTAATCTTAAATTTAGTTTTTTTTGCAAAGTTAAAGTTTTGCTCTTCAGTGTATTTTTCATATCTTAATGTTAACAGGGGATGAGAATAAAAGTCATGCTGTACAACAGTGTGATGGTCTTTCCATGTTGCTCTAGTAAAGTTGTTCAGGTAGGCCCTCACTTTAAACATTAAACATTAAGCATTGGGCAACCTCCTCATTGAAGCAACCTAAGCAATAAAAAAATGAATTAAAAAATTATCATAGGATCTATTTCCCAGCTCAGCTCCCGTGTATTGTTCTACACAGTGAAAACCAAAAGATTCACAAAACCACTCTGGTTATTTCTGGTTTGATGTATAGCCTCACAAACCATATACTGTAATTTGCTTCATCTTCTTCTTTCGGCATTCCTTTCAGGAGTCGCCACAGCAGGTCCCTATCTGCTATCAGCAACCCTATCTGCTGCATCCTCTTCAGTCACACCAACTATCTTCATGTATTCCTTCACTATATCAATGAACCTCCTCTTTGGTCTTTCTCTAGGCCTCTTTCCTGGTGGTTCCAAACCCAGCATCCTTGTTCCTATGTACTCTCTCTTTCTCCTCTGCACATGTCCAAACCATCTCAGTCTGGCCTCTCTGACTTTATCTCCAAAACCTCTAACATGTGCAGTTCCCCTGATATAAACTCATTTCTGATCTTGTCCATCCTGGTCACTCCTAGAGAGATCCCCAGGTTGTGATGCCCTTATAATTTTTTACACCATAGTATTTACTTCATACTAATAAAATAAATTTGTACAACTGGTCAATTTGCCATTTAAAACGTGCCAAAAAAATGTAGTTATATTTTTCTGAAACTCTAATGTTAAACCTTTTTAACCTAATCACTTCCTAATTAAATTGTCATATAAAAATTTCTTAACTTTTATATATTTTATTTATGTATAACATATCCTAAAGATGCATCTCGCAAAATGCCGAAACATACATAAAACTATTATTGAAAGGCAATCGCTTTAAGAAAACCTAGTGCGTAAATAGTCATAGTTTGGAACCATGACCTGTTTAATTCATTGCCAACAACTCAACCAAACTCTTCCTGGTACTGTGGAAAAGTGGGACAAGTGCAAATCCATGAAATATGTACGAGGTAAAGTCTGAAACCTTTACACCATTTCCAGCTACCATGGGACCAGGGGATTGAGGTCAAGAGGATACAGGACAGACATTTAGAAATAAATAAATTTGTCTATTAAGTATTCCTAGTGCCCTAAATTTGTTGTTCTTAGTGAGTAATATTAAAACATTGAAATCCAAAATTTTACAGAAATTTCTTAAAATGCCATCATTTCAATTTTTTTTTAAAACAGTAAGTTAAATACATGTGGCAAACCATGTTTAGGGATGCTTAAAGATTGGTCACAGGTTAGAAGCTCTATTCGGAGAGTTTTTCTACAGTTCAACATAAAATAATAGAATTGGTTAAAATGTCACTTTCCATTCATCATGTTTGCAGACTTCTAAAGTGTGTAAACAGTAATTAGGAACTTATTTTATTGGCTCAATAATCAACATATGTATTTAAAATGTATGCATTTTTTATTTATTTTTTCCTTTTATTTTCCCTCACATTTTTAAGAAGTGAAAGACTCAAATGTAGAAATGTAAAAAATGATGAGAACATTTAATCTTCTTTATGATTTAGTCTACAATATTTCTCCTATCGTCGCATGGTGTGCTGCCTTGATACATCTCACAAAAATGGATTCAATAAATATCAAAACAGTAACATAAAACAGATTTATAGATTTGGGAAAATGCTTCAAAAAAAGAGTTTTCTGCGCGATAAACTTTATGAAAGCCAGGAGAACAACGAGACAGCATAATAAATTACATTTACAACTATGGTTATAATATTTCTTATTTATTTATCTCAATGCCTGAAAATACTTATGGAAAGTATGTGGTGGAAGAGAAGTAAAGCAGAAAAGTTTTAAAACACAAACTTAAATTTTTTGACAAAATGTTGTATACTTGTTGGGATTACACAAAAACAATATTGAGTACTACAATATACTGTACATTGTAATAATTTATTAGAACAAAAATTTAAACTGATTTTTTTTGTTTTGCATGTCGTCAAAGTACACCATCCTGTTTTAAAAAATATAAAATCCTCTGCACAGTTAAGACAACAAAAATAAGAAGAGCTCTAAGTATAAAAGAAGAAATGGCAATTAAATATGTCCTCTAACTACGAGACGATGCATTCCTCTCAATGTGGGACAGCTCCAACTAGAATCTGGGACACTCATTAGGAGCTTCAGAAGTAAGACCTACAAACATTTGATATAATTTACACATAAAAACTCAGGTTTGCACTCTTTGAAAATGTGTAGTTGACTGTTACAGCTGTAATTAAAATTTTGATTTGACAAATAAAAAAACCCCAAAATATCTTGTATTAATGAAAGTAAATCTTGATAACAAAATGATTAGTCTGAGTAGATCAGTGGAGCTGCAGTAAAGACTGATTTCTGATGTCTTGTCTAAAGAATGTTATAATCTTACTGTCTCAACCTGGAAAAAAAATTAAATAATGTCCAGTCTTAAAAATGAGGCCCATATTTTCTTGGTTAGGAGATCATCATGTTACTGACTACATGAATGAAGTTAGATTTTTTTTTTTGGTTTTGGCTGTTTGCTCACATGACATAAATTGAATCACATTTGCATAAAGCTGTCACATCAGCAACAGAATAAAAAAATAAACCTGAGACTTTGCTTTTTTTGATAAATGTAAAACTTTGGGGATTAATTCAATCCATAATGCAAGATGCATGCAACGTGTTATTACTACCAAAAACATTACCTTTAAAATAAGTTAATTTATGCAATCATCTCAACGATCTCAGTTAATCACACATTATTATTTCATTATTTTATCAATACAAATGAAAATGTGCATATTTTTCATTGTCTAAGTTTGAAAATTGACATTGGCATGGGTCTTGAGGTCTGCATTTCCTATGATAGGGTTGGATCCCACAACTAAATTTAATTACAATCCCATTTGCATAATTTTGCTTCCACAGCACCCACAGGTATACCTATTGATGCGTGGGAGGCTTTGAGAGACAGAATATTGACTAAACTGCTGACTATTAAAGATAATCCCTCCCACACATTCATAAGTTTGTGAACAAACTGAGAGCAGAATTACTAAAAGACTCCTGTAAACTATTGGCCCTAAGGAACAAAATACAAAGTCAGTCTTACTGTTCTGTTTTGTTAATTTTTATTTTTAGATCTTTTATTTGCCTGCTCCTCAGAGTGAGTATTCTTGCTTTTGTTGAATAAGTACTCTGTCCTGCTACAGACAAAAAAGGATCCAGTTGGGACATAAAAAAAAGTACTTATTTTCTGTACGTGTAGCTCTGAGCAATCCTTTAGTTAGCACATTGCTTGCCCTCTGTAACGTGCAGATGTTTGGTCTTACCCTGTAAGAAATTGTACCGCTTCAGTATACCACCTCAGCAAGAACGTCCTTTTCTGCCAAATAGATTTAACTTTTATTTCTTTTCTCGTATTCTTAGCTTTCAAAGCAGCTTGTGAAAAACAACCTTGTGAACATACCTTAAGGGATAAAATATGTTAGCGAATTTAAAGAAAGGCTGTGTCACAGAGCTGCTATACACATCCAGTAGAAAAACCTATAACCTGCTTGTGTCACACTTGATTACATAGAAATGGTCATGCCAACTAATCTGAGTGCTGAGGTGCTAAAACGCTCACCTGAATAAATGCTATCTAAAATTTTTGCAACGTTCGCAATTCCAACTCCTGACTAATATGTGTATATTGGGTAATACTAAAACTCTGTTCTGATACAAGCAAGAACCACTTTAACTAATAGAAAAAAAAATCTTTAAATTTGACCTCGGGTGCATGGCACTGAGACACTTGGACTAAAGATTGTAAAATCAAACAAGTCAAATGAAAAATCAAGTTTATTTATATTCTGAGATATTCAAATTGCTGTACAAATTGAAGGCTAAAAACTAAAGTAAAACCAAACAATAGAATATGGAAGTTGTAAAATAAATTCATTTAAAGATAATTATACATGAAAAATAAAGATATTAATACACACAAGAGGCGTAGCTCATGTGATAGGGGGAGAAACATCAATTAGTTAGTTTTGGCTGTCGGTTTGGCTGTATCTGGTCAGTAATGGAACATAACACTATGGGAAGAGAGTTCCAGAGTTTTGGACAAGCCACCGAGAAGGAACAACGGGATTGGAAACTTCCAGCAGGTGTTGCTCAGATAACAGCAGTGCTCTCTCAAGTTGGTGGTGGTTGATGTTTTTTTTAACTTTTAAAGTTACCCTGATGCATCAGACAGGTCATTTCACTCCTTGGAAACCCTCAGAGCTTGCACAACTGGTATATTTTCTCACCACAATTGGTAAGTATGTTTTTCTATGTTACCAATTGCTGCTTTCTGGTTAGGGCCAGACTTGATGTGTATAATGTACTTGTTATTTTTAGCAGTTTGGCAGGCAAGCACGCTGCTGTTAATTAACCAGGGGATGGAGTAAAAATAAAGGGATGGCGAGTAATCTTCTTCTTCTTTTGGCATTTCCCTTCTGGGGTTGCCACACAAATCAGTTTCTTCCATCTAACGCTATCTGCTACATCTTCTCTGGTCACGTCAGCTATCTTCATGTCTTCCTTCACTGTATCCATGAACCTCATCTTTGTTCTTCCTCTAGACCTCTTTCCTGGTGTTTCCAAACCCAGCATCCTTCTGCCGATATACTCTGTCTCTTTCCTCTGCACATGTCCAAACCAACTCGAGTAATAAAAAGTTAAAAAAGACCAATTATTTAACAAAAACCGAATACAATTCAAGACGACTAGAACAAAACAGAAAATACTTCAGCAATGACCTCGTCCTCCTCGTCAATGCTCTGTCTATGTCAGGATTTTAGGTCCTTATCGGTGGTTTTGCTGTTATTTAGGTTTTCTTCCTGTTTTATTTTGAAATTCCGACCTCCCTTTTGTTCCAGTCATCTCAACTTCCCCTCCTCGTGTTCTCCCTTTGGTCTGGTCATTGCCAGGTCCCTTCCTAATGTGTAACAAGTGTGTCTCATTGTCTCTCCCTTCCTACCTGTATATAATGTGTCTCATGTTTGTTTCTTTGCCAGGTTGGCTTATGTCTTCTTTAGACTTCAGGTTGACTTTGTTGTATATTTCTGAGATTTGAGTTATTCCTAGAAATAAATCTAACGTTTGCTAAAACTGCAACTGTCCTGTTTGTGTGTCCACAACCTTACACTCAACCTGACAGTACAGCCTTTTGTACTACAGTGGTCTACCATCTAAGCAGGTGTATCAACTGAATGCATCATCACAGGCGTGCTGAAAAAGGAAAAACAAGGAAAAAAAACAAACTAGTACTGTCCATAATAATGACTATTATCTTATTTTATTCATTTTAAATATCAGAATATTTTTTTTCTCTGTTTATAAAAAAAAAAAAAAAAAAGGATGGAAAAACGATTCGTACTGAATTTAATCAACTTTATTTAAAATATGTGGAACTCCTGGAATACACATACAGACCACTAGAGGTCCGCGGACCATTGTTTGGGAAACACTGAACAACTACTTAAAGCTTTTCAAATCTACTGTCATAAATCATCAAATCATAGAAACAAGACATTTTATGATCTTAGTAACGGTAACGTAACTGAATAGTAACTTATTAGATGACTCCATTTGTAATTCCGTTATATTTTAACGGCGTTGTTCCTAACACTGTTTCCAACAGTGATCGTAATCTAAAACATTTTGAGAGGTCTCTTCATCTTTCTTTGGGGCACCCTGATGGTTTAAAAGACCCCATCTGTGCACCCCTGGTGTTTTCTGTCTCCTCCTCTCTCTCTCAGCACCGCCCTCAAGAAGTGACTCAGAGAGAGAGGGACTCTGCAGACACACACACTCACACACACACATCCACACACACAAAGTCAGAGCTTTCCATGCCAGCCGCTTCTCTAACGGGACAAGTTGAAACCTTTTTGGATTTTCCACCTCTTCTCTTTCTTTTCTTCTGATCTCCATGTGATCATCTTTCCAGAACTATAAAGGTGAGAAAAACACAAACTGAAACATGTTGCCAGTTTTATAGAGGAGGGGGAGATCAGGACCGGTTGTAACAGCGGGAAGAAGCGGGGTTTTACCCCTTTTAGTTGTTTAAAAAATACGATTGAGAAGAGTTTGAAGAGAAGGCATAGAGGAGATTCTAATTGCTTACTTTGATCGTCTTTCTGAGGTCTGCAAATGGTTTTAAAGGTAGAATAAAAGCAGAGAAAGCGTCGTTTCCGCTGCATGAGACATGCTTTGGATTAGCAAAGCAGCTTTACATCTCTGAGATGTTGTCACACAGACACAGAAAGATGTTACACATGGTTTTACCAACAAACTTTATCTACAATCACAATCAGATCTTTTATTAGTCTTTTTAGTCACTATTTACACAACTGATCCCACAGTGTTTTGTTACTTTTTAAGTTTAAACCCCACAATTTTATAGAGGAGTGGTGTCTTATAAACTTTTACAAGTATGTTATTAATGCTTTATTACAATCTTCAGTCTGCTTTATAAACATATAATTGTTTCAATTAAAAATGAGTCTAAAACTTGCATTTAGAAAACCCTACAAAATGAGTCAGACCTAGAACAAACCAACATAAGTAGATGCTTAAAGCTATTTTTTTACATTAATATTTAAATCAACAGACATTCTGATTTTTGAAGGATATTGATTTTGAAATGACAACTTTTGTATAGAATTGAATCTCATTAAAAGAAGTAAATTTTTTTTAGTCATGATCTTCTTAAATTCAAATTTTTGTTTGTGGAGGAAGAGCCGTTGCTCTTCCGGATCGAGAGAAGCCAGATGGGGTGGTTTGGACATTCGGTTAGGATACTTACCAAACACCTTGCTGGAGAGGGGTTTTGGGCATGTCCCACCGGGAAGAGACTCAGAGACAGGTCACAGCTGCAGAGACTATGTCTCATAGCTGGTCAGAGAACTCCTCGGGATCCTCCCGGGTGAGCTGGAGAATGCAGTCCGGGTAACAGAAGCCTGGGTTTCATGTCTGAGGCTGTTGGATTCGCAATCCGGCCCTGGATAAGTGGAAGATAATGGAATAGAAATTCTTGTTTCTAATTTTTTTTTCTTTCCCTCATTCGTCCAGGAGTTGTCCATCACTGAAAAGGCTTCAAAATTTGTCTTCTAAATGGTGTATTTGATGATCAAGATGTTTCCATTTCCATCCGGAGATCATTCAGATTTAAAATGATTTCGGGATGAAAGTTTGAAGCCTTTCCTAGGCTTTTCTACAATATTGCTTACCTTTGACAAACCTTAAAACATTTGAAACCAGCACTTTTCTTGCATCTTATTTCTCTTTTTAAGTCACTTTCTTGATTTTTTTTTTTATTTCTCCTTTTTCTTTTGCGTCATGGCACACTTCCAAAATAATTAACTTGCTGTTTATGTTTTTGCAACGTGCCTCTTTGATATAAAGCAATAAAATGATGTCCCAGCTTGTCATAGTTGGAATGCAGTGTGATATTTTAGCCTGAAGGAACAGGTGTATGACATAGGAATGACAGTTTGCTATCAAAACCAGTCAGAAGAAGCAACTTTTACATTCCTAAATACATCAATTTTTGAAGGTTTAGTTGATAAATTAACAGAAAAAACATTCAAAATGTTTATCTTTGACAGACTTCTGCGTCCAGATGTAGCAAAATCTTCAAAGAGCTCTTTTCTGAAAAACTAAGATAAAGTAAAACAGGGAAGTCATGTTGCTGTTTGTAGTGTTACTTTTTATAGTTTGTTCTTTTCACACTGTTGTCTCTTATTATCATATTTGTAGTGCTATGAAATTGTTATTGTATTGTTGTGTTTTAATGTGATCTTCCAGTGATGAATGTGACATGTAATTGCATTAAACTCCCATGAGACAAAAAAAAGTCATTTAAAGGACCACTGACTTGCTTCTCGTAGTGGCTTGCTTAGTGCTTTAAAGATGAATAAGCCAAATTGAAAATCTGGTTGAAAACATCTTGTTAAATTTAGCTGAAAACCAGATGGAAACACAGAGAGACACAACAGTTCAAATGAGTAAAATACTCATTTTGGTCTCAGGAAACATGTGTCTTTAATAAGACAAAAAGTTGCTTGCTGCATAGTGAGTTGAGGTATTTGCTTACTCTTGTTACCATGAAGATATTGAAATATATTCCTCCTGAGCTTCTCTTTCAAACCAAGGCATACTGTGTAGGTCTCATTTTTAGCAGGTGTGCACTTTGCAAGAACAGGTGGGGATCCTTGCCTGGCTGTGTTCGCTTATTAAATGTTTGATGTGCAGAGCTGGTCTGAGTGCCTTCTATGCTGTTCATCTCAGCATCTGCTCCAGCTGTCAACTCATGTTTGATATGCCTCGATCTACACACATTCAGACACACAAGTCTGAATGTGACTCAGTTTAATTGAATGCGATTCAATTTAACCCCATGCAACTCAATTTAACCCAAATGTTTGCACCACAAACATGTCATCAATTGTGATGTCTCATTTTATAACATGTATTTTGCGATTCACTTATGCACCTTGCGTAATAAACTTGGAGGAGCCTGTCTCAGCATTTATTGGGTGAGTGGCAGGGTACTTCACAGATAAGCCCTCAATCTATCCTCAGGTCTATGTGTTCTCATCATTTCAGCTACCTCCAAGATGGTGTGCATCCTTCACTGTTCAATAGGCTCTGTGCACCTGCCACATACCCCACATTTAGAATAAACTTGGAATAAAATGTGTTTTTCACATATTACAAAGCTGAGATCAAAATTTCCTCCTCTCATTGTTTTTTCTTAGAAATTAATTTGAGCATAGAAACTTTCCTCTGCCTTGCTTTTTGAAATGATAAATTACCTGTATTAGGGTTCATTCAGTATTTTCAGTGTCTTAACTGGATTCCTCCGTATGCAGGAAATGCTTCTGATCTCCAGGGCGCTCCCACTCTTCTCTTCCATTTTTGCCTCAATGCTGATGAGCTGCCTCCCCCTCGTATACTTTGTAGTTTTCTACTCTAACCGATGTTTTATTATTTTAACATAGTGATGTGGCACTTACACATAAAATATTAAAGCAGGCGTAGCCCTGTAGGCACATCGAACAAGACCGCATGTGTGACTTTTAGGCGGTCATTAGGTACTGTAAGTCAGCGAAAACACACACGTACGATTTAAATATTTTATCTCATTCGTTCCCTTCTTACAAATTAGAAAAACCAATTTCCAGACGTCCTGCTGTATAAGTAGTCTGTGAATTGTGGCTGAAACTAGCATGCTTGTGTAGTACTAAAAAGAGATTAGACTAGATCAGCACTCTGATTCCAGAAAGCAACCAGGCACTGCTTACTAATCTGTGGTCTTATAATGTAGACGGCCAAATCTCAAGACATCAAGTAGACTACTAAAAGTTTACTGTTGGACCATTGCTGAAATGGATGTATTGACCTCGTCGTCATATTAATTTAAAAGTGCAAACAGTATGTTAAGTTTGTGGTTGAACAAAATTAGAAGTTATTTGTCTGAAATAAATGTTTCTGACAATATGTCTGAAAACAAAAAACCCAAAAACCCAAAACAGATATGTTTAAAAGAAGAAAACAAGCTTTTTGCTAAAAATAATTTTTAAAGTATGAACACAGTCTAAAATCCATGATGGTATCTATATACCAATATTTACATATTGTGAAATTTCATAAAATAATTTTATAAACCACATTAACAAAGATTGTATTCATTTTTGAGGCAATGACCATGAAAAGACAAATTGGTACTTTGATTTCCACCATCGACATTTGGTGGGTATTTTCTGTTGAGAGATACTAAGATACGTGGTACTGAGAGGATAAAACAACAAATATCAGCTTTTTGTTTTAAGCTGGGTTTCATCCTCTTTCGCAATCGGGCAGTTTTAGTAAATCTGTCCTGTTTGCTCAGATTTTGTCTGCAAAGCTCTTAATGGTTTCATCCAGTTTAATAGTTTAACTTTACTAAAACTAGGTAGTTTTTACATATCAATTTCAGTGCTTACGGTGAATTGCATCAATTTGAATGATTAGATGTTTTTTTTTTTTAAAATAATAATAAAAAAAATCATCAATAAACACAGATTTGTTTGAATAAGTGAATAAGTGATTTTTTAAGACATGGGAAATTTTCTTCGTTGGTGGCTTTGTAAAGTAATCATTTCTTCAAACTTTATACGCTGTGCTTCATAAAACAAGCACAATTTGTAGACCATATAAATCAGACAGATTCAATTGAATTGTGTAGTTCTCACATGCAGCTATAATTCAGGCCAATTTTTTGGACCCACTTTTACTATTGAGTAGTACATTACTGAAAAACTGATGACAAACTGAAAAAAATAGTAAGGATTTTTTTCTTCACCAGTGTGTATTTTGCTGGAAGGTGGTTTGGCTGCTCTGTTGTGGTGAACATCTTCTTTCTCTGCCAAGAGACGCTCCTTTTGTCACCTAGGTAACAGGGAGCAGAGAACTTCCTCGCATACATATGCTTATGAGGGGTGTACTCGAGTAATGCTGAGTAACTCACATTATTTGTTGTAATAAAAAGCACAGTAATGTTAGTTCATTTGGATCAGTTCGTCTCTTGTGTGAGAGTGTGTTCCATCTTGTACTAGAGTCACTTTTTCATTTAGTCTCTGAAGGCCGTTACTGTGCTTTTAATGGCAGACAAAGCTAGACCATGCTCCTCAAGTGTAAAGCTGGGTTATTTAAATAGTTGTTTATGACAAAGTTTTTTCCATACAGCTGGAAAAACATTTCAATTTTTAATGTACTGTATATCGCATCCCTTGATCTTTTGTGTTTTTTTTTTTTTTTTTTACAAAAGAAGAACTTTTTCTTTTCTTCTCTGTCTAATATACATACAAACACAGAGAGATCTGTTTGAAATGGATTTCTAAATGCACAACCTCAACAAGTTTACAAACAAGGTAGTTGGCAAAAAAAGCTCAATTTGACTTTATTCCTTTATAATTCTGCACACAGTACACATAATACTGTTCAGGGCCGCCTTTGTGCGGCATTAACAATTTAAAACATTACAGAATATGGTTCAGGATCAGGCGGGGAGCACCAGGAAAGCATGGCCACAGACCATAAAAACATTTTAAAAGAATTTATTAAAACAACTAACTAAAAACAGTTTGTAAAAAGTCATTTTAGATAGTTCATCACTTTCCTCCATCGTCTGCGGGCATCTCCTAGCCTGGTTCACCGCCTGCAAGCATCTCTTATCCAGGTCCACCGCCTGCAGGCATCTTTTAGACCGGTCCGCTGCCTGCAGGCTTCACAGGGCTTAGTCTCACAGCAGCATGGTCCTCATCCTTCACAGCACGGTGTTATGCAGGTTGACACACCACCATGCTGTCACATGCTGCTGTGTCATCCTCCCTGCAACTCTGGCTCTCTTTGTGGTTCTGCTTACGCTCTTCATCCAACTGCTCATTTAAAAGCAATCAGGAACTGCATGGTGTCTTAGCCACAGGTGGAGCAAACCCTCTAAAACATGCAAAACTCACACATACTGTAGCATGCAAATTGAAACCAGAAAATTATGCAATAAAATACTCCACTTGTGACAGATTAACAATCTAAACTAAAGTAGATTCTTAATATTTTATGTGAAGTGTCTTGTGTTTGCATCTGATTTTACGTCAAGGTTGAAAATTTGTTGATGTTTAGTTGTATCTGTGCATAATTCACAGAAATAAAAGCCAGTAGTCAGTCAGTGCAGCAAGTCACTGAACAGGAAGTGAACTCATGGTGGTTGTAGCTCGGACCCTTTGTTATGAGAGGCGTTTGATTGAGAGAAGAGGGAGAAGGGGGGCCGTGGGTAAGAGTTTTTTTTTCCTCACATTGTGTGAAGCAGAGCAAGCGGCTGTAATCTCGTTTGGTTGAAATGCATGATTCGATGTATGCAAACAAAATACGCCAAAGTATCTGGGATTCTTTTTGATGAAAAGCTAACCTGACATGTTTTTCTCCACCGTTGCATCTCAACCATTTCTTTCAAGTTGTTTATCTTGTAACAAATTGTAAATTCATCATGTAACATCTGCACATAATCTGCAGAGTCTAGAGACTATGTGAAATTGTTCTCCTGTTCTTCACTTACCATGACAAAACACTCCTTTTCTTTTAGACAAGCACAGCTGTTGAACTTCAAAGATAACATTCTGTGATGTAAAATGTTGCTTAATAACCGTGTGTGTGTGTTTGGTCTCTGTGTGTATTTGTCTGAGATGGATGCTTTAATGAGACCATTGCTTGATTCGGTAAGCCCTTTCTGTTTGGATCCGATACAGGTGCTAGGTTGTGCCTGGCTGTGCTACGGTTGGAGTTTCAGTTTTTGTGTGTACATTTAAGTGTGTGCATTTGTGTGCAAGGCCAGCATCCTGTGGTTTTTACTTTTAAGACTTTCCTTTGCTTTAAGGTGTTGTAACTTTTGTTTTTGAGCTCTGATGTTCCAGTAATTGCTGTGTTAAGCTAGATTTTGATGCAATAACCATTGCAAATGATCATCTGATGACACACAGTGTTAAGCACTGATGTTTTGTTCACCTGTTATTTTATTCATTCATCATTTTAGAACTCTTGCTCCTCAGGTCTCACATCTTAAGCTCAACATCCCATCCATGTGTTTTCTCATTAAATATTAACAATCAAACACATATTCTCTTGAAGTTTCCAATTCATCAAATCTCAAGGGAAGCTGTGTGTTTGAAGGCATGTAAGTGTCTAGACATGACCGCGATGATTTGTAAATACATACTTCCTGATTTCTAACAGTTGCTGCATTTTCACACAGAGGTAGTTGGAGCAGATGTGTTTCAGAAACAGCGATGTGGTTGCGGCTCTACTTCTTTAGTTAACATCCTGCAGATTTTCAGCTTGGGGCTTGGTGATAAAATGATCTCAAAATGAGATCACGATTAAGAACGAGACATTTCAGATAATCCTTCTTCTGAGCCAGCTGTGTAGCTGTCACCACTTTCTAATCCACTAACTCGATGCTAGCAGCTATTTTACCAACTGAAGTTGTTTAAAATTGATGATGTTCCTAATTCACAGTTAAATTCCGGTAAATTTTGAAGTGAAAAACAAATAATTTATTGATAATTTATGAATGAATAAGTAATTGATTGAAACAAAATAGAGATTACAACAGCCACTTTATTTTTCTAAGGTAAAAACATGGACTGCCTGGAGTTATTGCTGGCATACTTTTTCAGATTACATCAACAAACTTCACATTGTGTTTAATTTAGACTAAAATTAGCTGTTTTTTGCCATATGGCCCAGCTGTAGTTTCAGGCAGAATTACTAAAGGGGAAAATGAGGCACATGATGAAGAAGGAATCTTGTTCATTTATTGGGTAATGCAGGAAAATGTAAGCTGTCATCACAAAAGTAATAAATGCATAATTTTGATCAATAATTTTTTCCAAGCTGGTTCAAGTTAACAACATGGCATTTTTTACATTTTTTTTTTTTAACATAGAATATATAATTATATGTATTGCAGTTTGCTTTCAGTTTTGGGTTGGCTGGCAATGAACAAAACATCTGGATTAGTAGCAGTAGGCAGACCAAGTGTGCTTTTTTTACTCGAACCAAACATTAAAATGTGATATACATATTTTTTTCTTTTAGAAAACAAGTGAACGTTTTTCTTAAAAAAAAAAAAAAAAAAAAGGTTTGACATCAATGCACCTGCTAATCGGACTGGAGCTCAAAAGAAACTTTTTTCAAATCTTTTTTTATTTGTTTGTAACATGCGGAGCTGCACTTGCTTAAATCTTGACGTACTTTCTAACTTTATTGATTTGTTAAAAAAGACATAAAAAGTCATTCAAGCAGAAAAAAGATCTATTTCAGTTTCTCATTGTTTTAAAAAAGCGGGCACATTTTGTTCCATCATCACTTCAATCGCTCACTAACCTATAGGACGACGGTATATTTGATCAAACTTTTATTTTGATAAATAGGTACAAAATAAAGCATTTACCAGTGCCAATACACATTTGACAAACTGTTCATATTTTTTATTTATGTATCACATTATTCTGACTTTACTTTTGCTGAGCACTGTAAATTCAGCCCGGGGTGTAGCTTCTTTCCCCCAATGTGCACTAAATCGATGTTAATACCGAAACCATGCCGTTATTACTGCAGAATGAGCACACCCCTCCATGTTAAAGTCGCTCTCTGATGGCATCAACCTGCCTCAAAGTCACAAATCTTTCTGCCAGTCAGCAAAAGCTGTAGATAAATAATCCCAAAAAACCCATAAAGAACTGAAGGCCTTCAGACAGCACGGATACTGATTTGGCCAAACATTTTCACGACGTTTACCGGATGTCTCACTTTGCAACTCACACAAAATCTTACGTTTTTGTCCCAGCAAAACACACAAAAAATCTCTCGTATTGCTGCTGACACAGAAAAGTCTTACACAACTAAATAAAACTAATTAATATCATTTTCCTTCTTGCCAGCTTACTAACCTATCTCAATATATAAAGTCTCAGGGATCTTATCGACTCACAATGTGGCTGAAAATCCAAAAGTTCATCTAAAACTCTTGATGTATTTTTCTATTTTCTTCAATTAATTTACTCTCTCAATGACGAGTTAAAAGCACTTCCTTCTGGGATAAATTAAATATCAATATCCTCATTTTGGGTCTGATTGATGATTATGGTTCTCACAATCTTATTTGTGACTGTAATCCTCACAGTAAAATGGGGGAGCATAATCTTTAGGGTCATAATAAAACAAAAAAATTGATTAAAGAAAATACATAAGGGTGAAAAGGTTTTTTTCCAATTCTAAATGACACATGATTTTTTTTTCAAGAGAAACAAATTGTCCACCAGAACTGGTTGGAAAATGAACAACACTCCCATCCTTTTTTGTTTGTTTCAAACTTTTCAAACAAATCTAGAAAGGCTTTTGTCTGGTGGAGAAGTGAAATGTTAAATCAGCATTCCTTAGCTGTAGCTTTGTTCATGCTGAAGTTACTGGAACAGCACAGGCACACTGTACACCCATCTTTGTTTAGTAGTGGATTAGAAGTGACGCTTACTTCAGGCCGGGAGGGTTTAAGCCTTGTTTACTCTGACTGGGTCTTAGTTTGGGATTCAAACTATCATTAGGCAGCAAAATGACTCAACTCTGGAAGAAATTTGTCAACGTAGCAAGTGAAACAGGACTAAAAAAAGGAGAAAAAAGTAGCAGATGCAGAGAATGATGAGACATACAGAACTGTGGAATTTACAGGCATGTGAGAAAATTAGGACACCCCATTAAATAATCAGCTTTTTATTTAGAAATGGTTCACATACCAATATCCAGTCATGTTTATATGTATTTTTCAAAAAGAAAGTGATTTGATTGCAATTTAACAACAAAAATGAACATTGTTTGACTAATTCAAAAAAAGAAAAAAAATAAAGTATGTATTTTAATGGAGGAAAAAGTTAGGACACCCTACCCCTAATAACTAGTGTTGCCCCCTTTGGCTGATATAACTTCAACGAGACGCTTTTTGTAGCCTTTTACCAGTCTCTGACATCGATCAGGAGAAAGTTTGGCCCACTCCTCAATGCAGAATTCTTTAAGCTGTGAGATGTTTGAGGGGTGTCTTGCATGTACAGCCCATTTCAAGTCACCCCACAGCATTTTGATGGGATTAAGATCAGGGCTTTGACTTGGCCATTCCAGGACTCTCCACTTCTTTTTTAGCCAGTCCTTGGTGGATTTGCTGGCATGCTTTGGGTCATTGTCTTGTTGCAGTATCCAGTTACGCTTCAGCTTTAATTTTTTGACAGATGGTTTCACATTTTCTTCAAGCACCCTCTGATAGACAGTAGAATTCATGGTAGATTCTATGATGGTGAGCTGGCCAATTCCTGCTGCAGCAAAGCAACCCCAAACCATGACACTGCCCTCTCCATGCTTTACAGTTGGTATGAGGTTCTTTTCTTGGAAGGCTGTATTTGGTTTACGCCAAACGTGTCTTCTGTTCTGGTGTCTAAATAATTCAATTTTAGACTCATCTGTCCAAAGAACCTTATTCCAGAAGTCGTGGTCTTTGTCTATGTTCGCTCTGGCAAACTTCAGTCTGGCCTTGATGTTTTTTTTAGAGAGCAAAGGTTTCTTCCTTGCACACCTCCCATGCAAGTCACACTTGTGCAGTCTCTTTCTGATCGTAGAGTCATGCACTTTCACATCGACAGTTGCCAGAACCTGCTGTAATTCGCTTGATGACACTTTAGGATTTTTCAGGACCTCTTTGACCATCTTGCGTTCTGCTCTGGGGGTAAACTTGCCCGAACGGCCAGATCTTGGCATGGTGGCAGTTGTTTTAAATGTCCACCACTTGTAAATAATTTTGCGAATGGTGGAATGGCTGATGTTAAATTCTTTTGAAATCTTTTTAAATCCTTTACCAGACTCGTAAGCGGCCACAATCTTCTTTCTGAGGGCATCAGGAAACTCTTTAGACCTCACCATGGCGCTCACCTCAACATCTCAACTGTCAGGGCCACACCAAACTAAATCTGAGGTTTAAATAGGGCAAGGCTCCATTCAAATGCTGGGTAACGATGTACTAATCATGTGCACCGGATGTGATGTACCTGTTTGGGATTTTCAACATTTTAAGAGGGATAATATAAGGGGTGTCCTAATTTATTCCTCATCAGAAATTGAATTATTTTTTAATTACATTTTACAGAAAGTTTTAAAAAGGCTTTTCTTATTTTTTTATTTTTTAGTTATATTACTTGGATCCCTGAGTTTAATTAAAATTGACATTAACTACCCATATGTCAAAATATATTTTAAAATACACAGGATTTCATAAGATGTCCTAATTTTTTCACATGCCTGTACTTTACCCCCTGAATATCCAACAGGGAACCTCACGTCCTGGGCGTGCTTTGGTCAAACCCTTTTCTAAATAAACAGACAGATTGGTCGAACATAAACACAAATTGCACATGTTGGTGTGTAACAGATGGGCAAATAACTCCACCCAGGACAGGAGCAGGACAGTAAGCTCTGCTCATGAACTAGAGCTGTTGTGCAGGGTCACTGCAGGTCAATTTGTCTCTGTTCACTATATCCTATCAACGATGTCTTTAGTTGTTTATATCATTAAAATTCAGTCGAAGTCAATGTGATCAGTATGTTGTCTTCTCTACTAAAGTTCAAATGTTAGGTTGGGGGTTCCGGATCTCTTTGTGAAAGTTATAAATTGCTTTCATCCCCCTGAAAGCCACATGCTGCTTTGCTGATGTCAGGGAAACTAATAGGCTTGTGTAAGCAGATGAAAGGAATTCAAAAACACAACAGATGACATTACCTATTAAAGTTAAGTAAATTGGCAAACTGGCAAATCACGAACAACGCAGAGTGAAAAAAAATATAATGAACTGATTTTGGATATAACAAGCGACCGGCTTGTGTTGCAACATCAACTACAGCAGAGAGTGAATGAATTATATTCCATCAGAGTCAGCCTAATGGACTGTAAAATAGGAGCGCAAAGGCTGGCTCTAGATCAAAAGACTTAAGGCCTTTAAAAAAAACAGAAAAATAGCAACTTCTCAAGATAAATTATTTAATAAAATGGTCTGTTAAATATAGTGGTTTGAAAAAAATAGCGTTTCAATAGATTGGCTTCATGTTAACTAATTTTTGTCTTAAGCCATATTCCGCTAAAAAAAAAAAGTCCATGCAGAACTTGCTGTGTACCATACATGCTATGCTCCCACAGCAACTTGTAAAAGTCTTTTTCACTCTAGTTTCAAGTTTTGGAACAAAATGATGAATAATTTGCTAAAGTTGCATTTTTAACCTATAACCAATTTGAAAATACTTCAGTCTGAAAACAAATATAGAAAAATACATTTTAAAATATGCTCAAAACAAGGTTTTTCAGTTTCCAGGGTACAAAGTCATTCAGCTTAGAAGTGAGGAAAAATAGTGTGCAGCCAAGCACGACAGTGAACTTCCAGCTGTGGAGCTGAAAGCTGAAGTGATAGAAATATTGCTCTTGTTCATCATCTGTCTGGCCAACCAGCCTCTAACTGTTTGAAAAAAACTCAAACTGAAGAAGGTGGAAGAAGACATACAAACCATGGGCTTGGCTTATTTAGTTTCTGTGCAGCTTTTCAAATGTGAAATCCATGTTTCACAACCATGTGGGATTTTTAAACATAAAATTTAGCACCATCCTGTTTTTAGGATAATCCAAAATGACTGCATGAAATATTTCAATTGAACTGCAATTTCTGTCATCAAAAGTCAGGCCTCTCATTACATCATGGCTGATGGAAGTCTTTTATTCATGGTAATTGTTGCGAATCAAAACATTTTGTCGATCAATTTCAACTGATATAGAACAGAGTGTGGAGCACGATTGCATTATGTAGGATTTTTTTTTTTATTTTTTTTTTTAGGATCTTGTCAATCCTAGGAGTGTTGTACAAAATTTGAATCTTTTCATTAACTCCATGCACACGATGATAATTTAATAGAATAAGTATTTGTAATTTATAGTGCATTGATGTTGTTATTGGTGTAACTACTTTGGGGAGAGCTGCACTAAAGGAAGCTAACTTTAATTCCAAATATCCATTCATGTGTGCATTGGTATGTCTAAGGATATTAATTTTATGAGAGCTACTTGTACTTCAGTTTTGCACACCACTTTTATTTTTACTGCTTTATTTAGCAGCTCTGCTCTGATGCTGCACTGGGCCAAAATTTTATCTCCCAGAATCAGTTCACTTGAGATCTCTCTCAAAGATCTAAAATTCAAAAAGATTAAACAAAATAAAACATTAACTTACAACACCAACATATCATAGGGTAACTGGGATAGAAGATAACATAGAAATGTAGATGTCAGTGACAGTGATTCAGACGTGTATTCAGGATGTTAAATGCATTGTAGTGACATTTATTACAACACTAACCTCAAAAGATAAACTGCCAGAATTGACAGTGTATATCTCCCACACCCACTGTGTTTGTCTTGTTCCAGTTAGATTTGAGTGTTTTTATGAGAAATGTTGCCCCCAGACATTTCCCACTTTTTTTCCCCCATTGTTAGCCTTGTAAGGAGTCTTTTTTATCTTTATTGAAGAGAAGAAACAACATTGTCAGCTCCAGGGAATGCCATCTTCCCATCACATCTATTTTCTTCTGTAGGGTAGAGCTGTAGAGAAGGTGTTGGTAATTGGCTTCTCGGAGTATAATTCTGCTGAGATTTATGCTAAAAGATTTACACATTGAGTTAAATACTAATGTTTGTCTGCTAAAGAAAAACATCTTTTTAATATGCATAGAGGTGTATTTTAATAAAAAAAAAGTTTTCTTTTAGAATATTGGGAGCATGGATTTGATTTTCTAAGACAGCTAACTTGAAGGGGAAAGAGGAGTGGCTATGCTTATTTGAAATAGTCTTTTCACAGTTATAGACAAGAAACTGTCCTTTCATTTCGTCATCTGAACCACTTATCCTTAACGGTGTCGCCAGAGTCTATCCTGATTTCAGACATGAGGCAGGATACACTCCGGACAGGTTGCCAGTCTGTTACGAGGCCAGACATACAACCATCCACACACATCACTCATTCCTGGAGCACTTTTATTGTGACCAATGAACCTAATATGCATGTTTTTGGAGGTTGAGAGGAAATCATAGCACACAGAGAAACCCATGCATACACAGGTATGCATGCATCAAAACTCAACACAGAAAAGCCAATGTTTTAAATCTTACCCCTACTTCAGGATGCAAATCTGTGCTAACCACTGAGCTACCATGCAACTCTTTAGAAACGGTACTGTAGTTATAAAAAAATACTTAAAACACTTACTGTAATTATGGACGGATATTACAATAAAACACAACTTTTCATCTGAAAGGAGATCAAATGAAAATAATAAAGACTCAGGGGAATCTTCAAACTGTAAAACCTCCTTTATGCACATACAAACACGTTTAAATTATTCCATCTTAACACTCTTCAAAACTTTATGCAGAAGCACTAAAAAGATTTAATAACATTGAAGTAGCAAAAAAGTTGCAGGCAAAAGGTTTTCTTTTGCAATTTTTACTGAACTATTTATTCATCCCTCATGGGCTAATTACGTTTGCTGCATTGCACCGCAGCTGGTAGCTGACGCTCGGGGGAGTACCTAGGGGATTAGATGTCTACTCCGTGGACACTTAGCAATGAGGCCAGTGGGAATCGAACCAGATCCCCCCATTCCAAAGATGGACATTCAACCACTAAGCTATCACCTCCCCTTTCTTCTTCATTTGATTTTTCTCATTTTTTTTAAAAGTGTTTTTGTCTTTCTCATATATTTGTTAAGGCACATTAAAAACTGCACATTTTGATTTATTCACCTGCTCCAGTAACTTTTCCTTTTTAGTCTAAAAAAGTTTAGTGTGTGAATTTGATTAAAAAAAGATAGACCCCATTTCTTTTTCAGAATAAACAAGAAAAGCATATAAAACTTCTGCAAGTCAAGTTGCCATGCAACATACACTTATTTTGTATTTGTAACCTCTTAGTTAATTTCTCCCTCTAAAAATGTATTTTTCACCGACATTTCAAACTATATTAAACTCAGGCTATTACTATTCTAGTACCGCTCGCAACAAGTCCTTGAGATTAATTTGTTGGACAGTTTGTTGGAGAATCATGCAATTCTAAAAATTCTTTTCTTGCTCTCGGAAAGCTATCTTAAAATGATTATTTGTCTTTCATCAATTTATCTAAATATGAAATTTGATAGAGTATAGTGGTAGGAATCCAGATGCCATGTTGACCCAGCTGCTTTAAGCAGGATAAAGTGCAACCATGAATTAGGTTAACAGAATTAAACTGTGTATGACCCTTGGACCCTCGATGTTGTACATGCAGAGATTAAAATGTTGGTCACTTATATTTTGGTCAGTTGGCCCAGCGGGGAAAACACAGATTTACTGCGGGATTGCTGGCTTAGTGTTTGTGTCCATGTAGAAAACAGCTTGTGTAAGCTACTATAAAACAAATTATAATGATTTAGTGAATGTCATTACTTAGATATTTTTCAAACCAAAATAATAAATGTGAAAAGGGACAATCTACTAGCAAACTGCAACTTTTGGTTTAGTGTTCGAATGCTTCTGGTCAGGCACTAATCCTTCTTGTAGTACCTCACCCCCTTGATTTTCTCCATATACAACATGCTGTCTACCTCTGCCCTGGTTCGTTACAGCGAGGGAGACAATGACCCAGAATCAAGTTGACCTGAGTGCTTTAAATCAAGGCTCTACCAGAGGAAATAAATTCTCGCCCCACCAGGGCACCCAGCGCCAAGTAGGACAAGTAATCTAGACAGAATAAAAACGTCCTCTTAGAGGACACTGAGGGAGGAAGAATGCTGTGAAGACACGACAATTTAAGAATGAAAGAAAGCGAGCGGGAAAAGTTGGATTTGTGACTGGATATTCTAAAAAAATATCTAGTCTTTTCTTTGAGATCAAGAGAAGTTATGATGAGGGCCAATGAACTGGGAAATCCCATTGAAGCTATAATAAATCAAACAGCCTTAGTTTAGATACCTATTTGTGCAGAATTAAAGTTTATGTGTGGGCCATGATACTAAAAGAGGGGGTCAGAAGTCAGGTATTACGGTATTCACTGTTTCCAGGCCCTTCACACCTCACTGACTAGAACATCGATCCAACACACTATGTATGAAGAGATATGATCCAGATTGGTTTTCCAGTTAAGAAAAATATTTTCGTTTTGTCTTCTGAACCGTCCATCCCTAACAGGCTTGCGGGGGACGAGGAGGGTACCAGAGCCTATCCCAGCTGATTTAAGGCAGGAGGCAGGGTACACACTAAACAGGTTGCCAGTCTGTTGCAGAGCCACATGCAACCATACACACACGCACATTTCACAGTGGCCAATCAACCTTACATGCAACTTTTCGGAGGGTAAAAGGAAACCAGGAGAAAACCCACACATACATACAGTATATGGGGAGAACATGCAAACTCGACGCAGAAAGGCCAGTGTTTCAAGCCTCCCTCGCCCCTCCAGGACTCAAACCCACACCTTCTTGCTGTGAGGCCGCTGTACTAACAACTGCGCCACCGTGCCGCTAGAAAAATATTTTGATCAGGGAAATTCAATTATATTCACATAAAAAAAACTGCTTTGGTCAGACTACTATCACAAATTCTGTTTGAATTGAATAAAATTTTTTTTTTTCTTGCATCTTGTTAAGCCTTAGGAAACAGACACTGTCGTGAATGAAAGCCATGGCAGTGCCCTAATAAGGGGACCTTTGCATGTGTTTAGCTGCATGACTCACTGAACACAGCTCAGTATTTTGTTTGTTTATCTATTTACATCCACAAATGCCTGCCACATATTTTCTTCCCACTCCCCAACTCTGCTCGGCTGGAAAACACGGTTTCCTCTATGTTCAGTCCCGACTGGAAAATATGGTTGCTTCAGGGCATGTGGGTGTGTCTATTTATTCTAAACACGTAAAATACCGAGAATATGTAACATAACATTAGTAAGTTGTCGCCATCTTAACAAATAAAACAAAAATTTAAAAATAAATTTTTTTTTTTCTTATATTTTAAGTTTGGTTTGTACTAAAAAAATGCCTGATCGATGTTGACGCGTCAACAATACCTAAGCCTTTTTCATAAGAAAATAATTTAGAGCAAAAAACAAATAAAGTAGAAAGAATGAAACAAGTGAACTAAAGAGAGTCAACAGCTTGTACTGGGGCCATAAATTGCCGAAGCAGATGGAATATTTCTTATCACCGGCAGAAAGTGGCTCTTGTAATCCACTTTGGCTTGTCAAAAAAAAGCTACCCAGAGGATAATTGTTGTTGATTTGTTTTTAATTAGATGTTGGTTTACAATATTTTTAATGCTAACTGCACTGCTCTTTCAAGTGTGTGGATCTTTGATCAGTCGGGAGAAGGCTGGTTCTGCTCTTTGGTGATGCACTACATGTCACCACAGAGATTATTGCATGGCATGGTACCCTCTATTTCGATTGGGGTTGCGAGTTGTAAAGCACATGCCATGTATCCAAATAGCTACACACGGTCAGTGAAGGTCAATGTTCTCCAGGTTTCAAGATTATCCTGCCCCAAACCGTTTCATTCCATTGTTTTCTGCTTATCTGGGGTCAGGTCGTGGGGGCAACAGCCTCAGATGGGAAACTCAGGCTTCTCTTAGCCTGGCTGCATCATCCAGCTCACCTTGGATTCTGAGACGTTCCCTAGCCAGCTGTGGGACATGGTTTTTCCAGCAAGTCCAGGGCCTGCCCCTGGGTCTCCTCCTTTCCTCTTAGAACTGCCAACTTATCGTGCTGGAGGAGTTTGCATGCCCAAATGATCCTGCCCCAACCCAATTACTGAAATTGCATGACAGCTGTCAACTTTGAAATTATTTTTTTGGCTTTCATTTTGTGTGCAAACAAATGTCAGATGATACACCTGATGCAAGCAATCTTTTTTTAAATAGTAAATTCTTGTGTTAAGAAAAAAATTTAAATTGGTCTTTTATGCTTTCTTGCACAAACAAATCACTACCAGATTTATGTCTGTTTAATGCCTTTAGCAAAACACATTTTATTCCGTGTGACCATAATTACCTCATTATAATATTTTAGAAAACACAACATATTTCATATTTGCAACTTGATGCATGTGATGTTCATCAATTCATTCTCAGAACTACTTTGACCAAAGCTGTACGGACTGTAGCCTATCTCAAAAAGTAAGCTGGCTAGAGATAATGTGCCTCCTTCATAAGTTTCAACCTTTTGAGTTGTAATTAAAGTTCAGTGAAGGGTGGCGTTTCAGTGAAAGTTAATTTTATGTTTACGGTGAGATATTATCTGCATAGGTGTTTTCTGTTTTCCAAAAAGACAGGGTATCAGTTTGATTTTAACAACTCCGACTCTAACCAGAAATTTGTCTAGGCCAGGGGTGGACAAACTTTTTGACTCGCGGGCCACATTGAGTTCTGACATTTGACAAGGGGGCCGGAACATGAGGAGATGGATGGCATGCTTGGGTAACCGCTAGATTAGACCGCTAGAATGGCGCATTAGATTTTAAACAAGCGCGCTAAATGTTACATCAAGAGCGTTAATTTAAAATCTAGCAGCGCTATGTCTGAAATCTAGTGCGATAGCACTCAAAAACACACATTTAGCGGCGCAAGGTTTTAAATCTAAGCGCTTGATGTAACATTTTGCTTGTTGTAACATCTAACACGCGTGATTAGGTGCGTGTATTGGGCACGATGGCTTTCCACATCTGTGCACACTGTTTATTTTGACAGCGTGTGCATCACGGAGACACATACATTTTAATGGGAGAAGTGTTGTTGTATTCTCAACAAAGTCAATCTGTCCAGAGTAAGCCATCTAGTGATAAAACATGAGAATTGCAAGGGGAAATAAAACATTAACAGGTTTATTTAATTTTTTCAAGTTCGAAGGGCCGGATTAAAACGCATGTGGCTTGCGGGCCGTAGTTTGCCCAATGCAGATGTTTTTGTTGGGATTGCTTAAAAAAAAAATCTGTGGACACTTAGTTGTTTGTTTTCGATGGCTTTTCAAAGAATGCTGGTAGGTGAAGGATAACTGTTCAAAATGTTGTTAAAATGTGAGAAACACAATAGAAATTGTGCATTCTTCTCTAAAACAATGAATGTGTCATGCACTTCTCTTTCGATATGAGATGCCAACACCTTTACCAGGGCCAGACTCATAAGCCTGACAATAACTTCAGTGTCACTGCAGTTAGGTTCAGTAATAAAACTTAAAGCAGACTTCTTTATGGTCCAACCAAGCAATAAGATGACAAGAAGTCATTTCATTTTTTCCCCCAGAGGGCTGTACCTAAAACTTCCAACCAAAAAAAACACGATGTCTTTTTACTTGAGAAAATCTTGTAGTTTCATTCCACACATTAAATCAGCAATACCCTTTTCAAATTGCACACTATAACAGGCTTCCCATTCTTAACTGTCGTTTAAAGTGGAATTGTCTCCTTCTCTAGAAAATTTTGAAATCAAGTTTTTTATTGATTGGGAACTAAAACTGGATCTCCACAAGAAGTAAAACGCTTGTATTTGCAGTCAGTGATAGTGTGTTAGTGTACACTGAGTTACAAATGATTGTGCAGATGAGATTTTTCTGTAGATGTTTCTGCTGAGCTGGAAGTTTTCCCGAGGATCCTATACTTTTTATTGGCATCACTTTCTATTTGCTGCTTTGTAATGACAATTTAGCAGCTGCTCTTTTAATATGGCGTATCTGTCTGATGGAATCCTTCCTCATTGAATTGAAAACACTTTATTTATCCCCAAAGGGAAATTTGATGCTACGGTGCTAACACCTCGATGCTTTACCGGTCCGCTTACACGGTGTAAAAGCTGGCGACTGAACAGTTAAAAAACAGTCCACAATGAGTTTATTGCACTGCACGGTGTGGGCTTTGAATCAGACACAAATCTCTTTTAAGGCTTAAATATTTTGTGAAATGTGAATGTTTTCATCCACTTTTTCCCTGTTTTCCAGCAGCAGAGATAATTTTTCTTTCCCACATTGCTGGAAATATTGATCTGCTAAATAATGCTGAACAGCCTTTCAGAGTTTTTCCTTTAAGTGGGCTCAACTGATGAACTGATTATCACAAAAGTCTTATTTCAGGAATTCAAAAACCCTGAGATACAACCCAATATAGATAAATAATATTGGTGGTGCTTTAATTATCCATTTGCATAATAATTGGGAATGCATGACTTCTACACATTCTACTATGTTTTTGAATGTTTTAGTGTGCTGTTCAAACAGCTTTCAGTTTTACCTATTGTTATTAGTTGGTAATTACAGGAGTTAGTGTGACCTTAATACATTGTTGCTTACCTGGAACTGATTTTAGAGATTCATGGGGTGATCTGAGTGAACCAGTCTCCTGTGTCGTATTGCTGAGGTTGCTATTTCAAATACGTGCAAACATAGTGTATGCACTCTTTGTAACGACACACACTGGTTTGTACAACTCATGAATACGTACATGCACATTAAGATGAAACACAGACAGACACCAGCTCTGACAGACACACTGAGGCATTGTGCAGCACACTGGGGGCCTCTGTGTACGTGCAGCGTCCTGACACAGCACACGCCTCTTCACAGCTAAATGTCATGCAATGCTAGAAACATTATCTACTTTATGTAGCTGCTGGATGCATGTGTGTGAGTTTGACTTACTACTGTTTGAATGGACGTGGCGATCTGTAAGCCATCACACTGTCGTTTGACCTTTTACGTCTTCTAAATAAATGCATGTAGTTTTTCACTTCTGCTTTGTTAAAACAAGAAACTTAAACTTGTTTGAAAAAAACAAATATGGGGAGGAAAAAATAAGATTCAGCAGTTGGTAGCTTGATGGCAGAAAGCCATTTCACCGTATTAGGTATAAACTCTAAGTAGCATCTCCACAGACCCAAAGAAGCTATGAAGCTTTTTCCTGGAACCACTTACATGAGATATTTGATGTTTGGAATCATTTGGAGACTTACAGACTCTAAGGAGGAGGTAAATTAGGTTACATGAAGTAGAAAGTAATTCACAACTCCAAACAACTTTACTAGAGTGTGTACGGTTTGCCTGTATTTCTAGTAGTATTTTGTTATGACCTGCTGATGTTCAATAACAGTAATAGAGGCCAGCGGGGAGTGTATTGCTCTACAAGACATAAAACAAATGAGCTTTTTACAACCTTAGATGGCGATGTTTGTGGCACAACCTTTTTATAAAAGTAGAATAATTCACAGGATGATTTGGGGCAGAATGAGAAAAACCTGCTACACTTTCAAAAATCTTTGAACAAAAACTAGCAGGTTGAAGAACACAAGGTCAGCGTACCTTTAGCCCTCCTACTGTTCATATTCATTTTGCCAGCAGGTGCTTGTAAATGCTGCAGTGAGCATCAATTATCTTTTTGCAACTTAGTACTTTTAGGCAGATTGTTTCTTCTCAGCAGATATACCTAACATCTTATTTCTCTTACATTGCCATCTTTTATTTATTTATTGATGTTTTTGTCCGGATTGATTTGGCCAATGATAGCGTGTTGTAATAAGAGAAAAAAATGTACAAGAGACACTCACCCAAAACATGCACATGCACTCAACGTACACAACCTGTGTAAGATGAGCTGATACAGAGAGTGGATGGATTCTTTGTCACAGAGAGGCACAAAAAAGGCTCAGGTTCAGAGAAGCACTACTCAAATGTACTCTTATCTTCATTTGCAAACAGTTAACAAGGAAAGAAATTAACCAGGAAAATAACTAGATGGGACTATCAAAACGGAATTTTTTTTGGGGTGTGATTTAAAAAAATACCCCCAAAAACCTCTTCTGACCTCGTCTAGTGTCCTCTGGAACCAAAAACATTTATCAACTGGCTTAGCATTTTAGTCTTTTCTGTACTTACATAAATTAGATTAAATTTCAAATCTAATTAGTAAACAACTTTTTAGTGCTGATTTATTTTATGCATTATATTTTATTTCCATTTTTAAAAAAAACAAAACAAAACAAAAAAAAAATCAAGGTTATAGGAAGTTGGACTGAACAGTGGTGCAGTGGTGAGCACCGTGGTCTCACAGCAAGAAGGTCAAGGGTTCGTGCCCCGGGTAGGGTGAGGTTGGAATTGCTGGCTTTTCTGTTAGGAATTTGCATGTTCTCCTTGTTGATGTGTGGGTGTCTCTGTGTACTCTGGTTTCCTCCCACCAAAAACATACATGTTAGGTTGATTGGCCTCTGAGAATTTGCTTCTTGGAATGAGAGTGTGTGTGTGTCTGTTTGTAGCTCAGCAACAGATTGGTGACCTGTTTGGGTTGTACCCCACCTCTTGCCTGAGTACTGATGAATGATTAAGAAGAGGAGAAAAATGAATGTGTTGATTTGCTCTGTTTATTTCTTGGTAGATAAACTTTTTCACTCTCACTCTGTGAATCGTTCAACTGTTCATGAACTTTTTCACACAATCCACAATTACTCCTCTGGGTGTGTTGGGGTTTTTGGAAGGAATTTCTGACAATTATAGGAAGCATAGCTTTTTAATTACTGATTACCGTAAATATTCATTTGGTTTCAGCTTGGTTTGTTTGGTGAGTAGTAGTTCATGTTCTCATACTTGCTACATTCTTAGATGTACCGCACCACCAGTGGAAGTACTTTATGCTTTCTTATATCAAGTTGAACATAGATGCATTTTCTGATGTAGCTTCCTGAAAAAAAAATGGAGCTGTGACTTTGGGAGGAAACATTTTTTCCGTTTTGTTGTCTTCCGCTTATCCGGGGCTGGTTTGCAGAGCAATAGCCTCAGACAAGAAACCCAGACTTCTCTGACACCAGCTATGTCCTCCAGCTCAGTTCACCTGGGAGGATCCCGAGGCAGTCCCCTGCCATCCAGCGAGTCCGGGGGCTGCCTTTAGGTCTCCTCCCAATGGGACGTGCCCTAAACACCTCGTCAGCGAGGTGCTCGGGAGGCATCCTAACCAGATTCCCGAACTACCCTATCTGGCTTCTCTCGATCCGGAAGATCAACTCCGAGGTCTTCCCTGGAAACATAAAGGGCAATTTAATACTTCGCCAAGATGTGTGCAAACTTGTTTCCATAGATGATGACACAAACAAAAAATGATGATGAGTCTGTAAATTGTTTTTAATGAGTGAGGAAAATACTATTTAAGAGGCGGCATGGTGGCACATTGGGTAGCATGTTGGCCTCATGGCAAAAAGGTCTTGGGTTCAAGCCCCAGATGAGGAACACAATGTTCCAAGCCTGTGTGGAGTTTGCATGTTCTCCCCATGCATGCGTGGGTAATCCTCGGGTGCTCTGCTTTACTCCCACCCTCCAAAAACATGCATGCTAGGTTTGATTGGCCATTACATGATTGCCCCTAGGAATCAGTGTGTATGTTTGTATGTGTGTGGCCCCGCGACAGACTGGCGACTTGTTCGAGGTGTAGCCTGCCCCTCGCTTCAAATCAGCCGGGATGGGTTCTGGCACCCCTCGCAACCGTGTAAGAGAGAGACGGTTAAGAAGAGGACTGACTTATGACGGAATTAATGTTTGAGACATAATGACTTGTATGAATAAAATTACAACTATTTTTTTGCTATTTGCACTTTAAACTACTGTAAAAACATTCTTGCACAGAATGAACAGTGAGTCAAAATATAAAAGAAAATACTTCTTCAAGTATTGATTTCTGAAGGACATCTTACATACAGTATATATGTTGGCGTTACTGTTGTTGGCTCTCTTGAAACCAATTAAAATTTCTTTTATGTGCATCAGTTTGGTTGGGGACACAACAAATAAAAGTCTTTTCAAGCAACAAACTCTAATTTGATTCACAAGGGCTGGTTCAATGGACACTTGACAATGTGTGGAAGGTTATTGCTGAGTTAATTAGAGATAAACAAAAATCTGTTTTATCTGCTTTTACACATGGCTAAGCTTGTCTGCAATCATTTAAAGCACCCACAATTACAAAGTACATTGCAAGAATTAATGATAAAGTAGCGACAACGAAAAAAACTCGGGAGTAATCTCAGTAAATGTTTTGCTTATTTTTGATGCTCTTTCTTCTGCTTTATCCATAAGGGAATTAATTTGCTCTGTAAGTATTTGACCTCAACCCTACTATCTGAAGAATACACATCTTTAATCAACACTAGTTTCCCTGCAGCATGAGGCATTTGTATTGCAATTTTTGTATCTGGCATCACTCCTTAGCTTAAAATCTGCACTTCATTGATTTTATTTCAGTGACTTTTGGAACAAACTGTTTGCTGTAGGCTGCCAATAACGATCAAACACCAGAACAGAATGAAAATGTCATTTCGCAAATGATATGGTTTTACCATTGACTCTCTCCACTTCTTTTCTTGCTGTGTAATCCATCTAAATTTGGAAAAGCCTTTCCTATCAAATAAAATGCATACACGATTATTTCTTTGCTGCTGAAAAAAATCATTTGAAAGATTGTGTTTTGCTGATGATGTAAGATACTTCAGAGGTCACATAGGACAGTTGGCGGCATGGTGGCGGAGTGGGTAGCACAGTGGCCTCACAGCAAGAGGGTTTCGGGTTGAAGTCCCGGGTGGGGACGAAGCTTGGAAAACTGGCCTTTCTGTGTGGAGTTTGCATGTTCTCTTCGAGTTTGCGTGGGTTTTCTCAAGGTACTCCGGTTTCCTCTCACCCTCCAAAAACATGCATGTTAGGTTGATTGGCTGGTTCCAGATTGCCCCTAGGAATAGGTGTGTGTGTCTGGCCCCGCGACAGACTGGTGACCTGTTTGGGGTGTACCCAAACAGGTCACCAGTTTGGGTGACCTGTTTGCAGGGGTACCCTGCCCCTCGCCTTGAATCAACCGAGATGGGCTCCAGCACTCCCGCATGGATAGATGGTTAAGTAGGTGACTAACTGACAGGTCATATGTTGTGTAGGTAAAAAAAAACATTATTAAATAACTGAATCAAATCCTATTTTGAGAAAAATCATTAGTCTTGTTTAATAATGTGTCCACCCCTCTAATATTCACTGCCCAAAAAGGGGATGTGTAAATCCTTTCTGAGTGGAAAATGTGAGGCGGCTCACCTATTATGAAAAATTAATTTCCAAACCTGGAGAGCAGTGTTAGGGTTTAATGCCATGCCAATTACCTATATGTATCTAATATATGTCCCTCTTTGTCAAATCACCCTCATAATAATAATGGAAAGCCCTGAATGACCTCATTTCAAATGTTGAGAGATGATATTAATGATTAAAAGTGGTAGAGTATGGACCTGCATGTAATACTGGGATTAAAGATGCTTTTGTTGTGCTTAAATACTTTAAATACAGCTTTTCCAAGTTTAATTCTTTTTTCCATCCAGACAATCCTTTATAACATTTGATAAATGTAAAAAATGGAATCGGGATGGGAAGGGAATACACGTTTTAAAACAATGAATGATGGCTCTTGGTCTGCAGAGAATATTTACTCTGAAAAATGTAGGCTGTTTTTAGGCCCTATTATTTTTACAGGTCCTTCATCTGTTTTGGTATTTGAGTCTTAAGACAGACAGATGGACCTAAAAGCAGTTTAATTACGGGGTGAGTTTATGAGGAGCAGCTACGAGAGATGTTATGTTCGTTGACTCAATTTCAGTTTAAAAGTGTGTTGTTCTGATGTCCAGATCACCCAGATATTACTCTGAGATGGTAAGCATGGTTTGCATGGTGGTGGCAGACAGAATCAGTGCAGAGTTTTGTTCAGGGATGCATTAGTTTCCATGGTTTGGGAGAAAAAACCCTTCACTTCTGAACTAGGAATAAAAATCCCCAGAAACTGTTTTTTTAAAAAGATATTTTTGGAAATTAATAGTTCCTGGCAAATAACAGCTTAGTGTGCACCGTCTGACCTGGTTTTCCTCATAATCAGTATAAAATTTAGGTTTTCCCTTTTACGTAAGAACGTGAAACACAAAATGTGAGTACAGTCCAACATTTCATGTGTAGTCAGGGAGCTTATCGAGGTCAATCTGTGATTTGCTGCCTTGGCTTCGAGTCCTGCCTGTGATATCACCGCAGGGCTTACAGAAACCTGCAGCTCTCCATGTTTTACATAATATACAAAAGGTTGGCTTTGCCTCCTGCTAAGATATTAGATGAAATACAAGTGTTCCTGTTATCTGCTGTTTCAGCGCTGCCTTAGAGCTGATGGGTAAGAGAAACTTGCTCCAAGGCTACAAAAATGTATTCACTACCACACTTAACAAATGTAAAAAGTTGTTCGGCTGTAATTTTTATTTCACTACTCCTGTTTTCAGAGAAACACAAGTGTGTGCCAGCACCAGAAGCATTAAACAGCCTTACTTTATTTTTACTGTCTACTTTACTGCTTAAACACCTCGTCAGTGGCCAGTAGAAAACATACATAGACAGCAAACATTCTTTTAAAATTTATGCAGATCATTTGATTTCTCAAGTCTGCTCATGTAACTGTTTACTAGTTTTTTAATGATCAAATTTAGTATGCTTTCATTTTTATATTAGTGTTTTATTCAGATTCCATTACAATAAAACTGATCTGATTAAAACTGATAACTTCTAACAGTTTTTTCCTTCCGATGGTTATTCCATCTAATCCTGTCTTCTTCATTCTCTTCTCTCATTCCAACGAGTTTCATGTCTTCCTTCACTGCATTCATTAACTTCCTCTTTGGCCATCTTCTGATATCCCCATTCCTGATCCTACTTTCTCCCTAAGTCCCCAAAGTCATCACCTTTATCTCTACTATTTCCAGTTTTGCATCATGTCTTGCCCTCAGTGATAGACCAAACAATATTTCTGCTCTCATCACAGTTTTGCACACCTTCAGTTCAATTTTAGCAGAAACTCTTCTGTCACACATTACATCACATACTTTTCTCCACTTGCTTCAGCTTGATTGCACATGCCTTTTCACCTCTTTTTCACGTTCTTTATTGCCTAAGCCTGACGTTTTGCTTAAGCTTTTATGACTGCTCATTTATTGAGATGTATCGTTTTACAAAGTAGCAGAGATGAAGATACTGAGGATTTATCTTGGAGTGACTAGGATGGACAGGATCAGGAATGAGTATATCAGAGGAACAGCTCTTGTTAGAGGTTTTGGTGATAAAGTCAGAGAGGCCAGAATTAGATGGTTTGGACATGTGCAGAGGAGTGAGAGAGAGTACATTGGCAGAAGGATGCTGGGTTTGGAACCATCAGGCAAGAGGCCTAGAGGAAGACCAAAGAGGAGGATACAGTGAAAGAAGACATGAAGATAGTTGGTGTAACTGAAGAGGATGCGGGAAACAGGATTAGATGGAAGAAACCGACTCACTGTGGCAACCCCTGAAGGGAAATGCCAAAAGGAGAAGAAGAAAGTAATAAAAAAGTACATGTTTTGCATTTTGATCTGGCACAAACATACATTTCGTCTTAAATATCAACTTTTATATGAAAGGGATTAAAAACTTAAGATATAACACAAGGCATTTTTCAACTTTTTCTTATCCTTTATAACTACCATACATGTAGCTGCATATTTAAATGCTGCTCTTAACCAACACGTGATTAGTTTTTTTGTTTTTTACTCATACCACGCCAATATTTTTGAGAATCCAGTTTTCGCATACTGTGTTGAAGTTTGGTAGCAAATTATCCTCGGCCTGTTTTTGATCAATAAAAAAGTGTGCGTGTGCATCTTTTTGTGTGATTTGCTTTGTTTTCTCCCTGCTTTTACTGTCACTTGTGTGTATATCTATGTGTGTATGTGTATATGTCTGTGCCTATGAGTAATAATATTAACTCTGCTCTGATTCTTCTGATTTGATCAGCGATAGCTCCTGGCTTTCATATTCCCAGCACTAATGCCATTGACCATCAAAGACAGCTAAAAAAAAAACCACTAGATGTTCCTTGTTTGTCACACATCCTTTCTGAAGGTAACTCACTTTGGTCGACGCATTGAAATTTGCAAAGAGAGGTGGTGTGCTGTGCCTGTGCATGTTTCATTATTGTGCACAAGAGGAAACTTTAACCTTATAAAATCATAAATTGAAAAAAGTCTCATATAAACGGTTTTATAGGCGTCAGCGTCACAGTTTTATACTTGCTTTGCGGTGTTTTACTTTGCCGTGAGAGTACCAGTTTTTTGTTGATTTAATTTCTTGTGAGATTTGATATTTGTATGCATGAAGGTGATGCTTCTTGGTAGGAATTGATGTTGTTTATTAGGGAGAGCAAAGAGGAAGTTCTGCACTCGCAAAGAACAGATCAAGTATATAGAACACTGTTGAAAAACCTTTCTACAATTAATCAAATTTTAACATAACAATTTTGAAATTCATATTTATATACTGTATATATAATGTACAATTCTTAAACAAAGGAATATTTAATACATCATCAGTTCTGCCTCGATGGGTCCATAGAGTAGAAAAAGGTTGGCTGACCTTTTGTCTGTGGTTAAGAAAGAGCCTCGTTCAATTTTACACATAAAATGAGGCTGATAAAACTTTTATCAGTATGCAAATGGAACTCATTACCAGCCACAGTGCATGCTATGAGTAAAAACAATTAGATTTTAAGATTGTCTGTTTTTTTAAAGACTTTTACAAGATACCACAAGTAGATCCAGTGAAACATAGTGTGTCATTTCCAACCCAGTATGGAAAATAAAATGGGATTATAGATCTATTTTCTAAGGTTGCATGGTGGCACAGTGGTTAGCACAGTGGGCTCACAACAAGACGGTCGGAGTTTCGAGGCTCAGGTTGTGACGAACACTGGTCTTTCTGTGTGGAGTTTGCATGTTCTCCCTTGTATGCGTGGGTTTTCTTCGTTTACTTTGGTTTCCTGCCAACCTGCAAAAACATGGATGTTACTTTGAATGGCCACTATGAAATTGCCCTCAAGAATGAGTATGAGTTTGAATGGTTGTGTGAGTGTGGCTCTGCGACAGACTGGCATCCTGTCTCTCACCTTAGAGACATTTTCTCTTCTTTTATGATGTATTTTGGAGGTATTTTCTGTTAAAGAACACATGTTTCTGTGACGAGGAAGCAACACTGAAATAAATAAATTACTGTGAGCACAGACAAGGAAATGCCATGTGTGTAACTCATTTATTTTATCTAATCTTTTTTAAAACATCTGGATCAAAAACTTGATGATTGAGTGGTGTGCTTCAAACAAACATTTTCCATCCCCCCACAACGATAGTCATAAAAATACTTTACTTGCACGTGCCACAAATGCTAAATGTGTGGCGTCTATTTTCAAACTGAGACTGAAAGTTCCAAACAAGTTTGTCCTTCTGCATTTTAATGTCTGTTCAATATGTTTCTCGTTATTACTAAAGCACAGTGCAATAATAAACCATTCACAATTCACTACATTTTAGAATCTTAAATACAAATTTATTTATTTTAGAACGCGTGATACTTCAGAAAGGATGAGTTGCTGTGTCCTCAACGTGCATTTAGCCTCAAAGATAAATGCAGATTGTTTTGTGTAAAATTGTGCAGAAACACTGTTCAAATTATTACATGGAATTGCAAAAAGCAGAACCTGACCAACATCTCTGTATCTTTTAGTACAACCTAACTACTTTTGCGGAGTTTTACAGGTGAATACTTTCTGAGATATTTCTCTTAAAGTTACATCAAAAGAAAATATTTTATTCAACCTTGATTTATAGATTTTGCTTCAGTCTGCAAATCAACAAAGGACTTTCTGATTGCTTTTTGTATAGCTCTGGAAGAGCAATCAATAAAAATATTTTATGATACAGAAACTTCCGTTTCAGAGACCAGTGAAAAAACTTTCCAATCACAGAAGAAAAAAAAAAGAACTTTTATAAAATAGTTTAAAAGAAATGGCAACACATCTGCACACAGTGTTTATACATTTCAGTAAAAAAGCTGGCAGCTTTATTTCAAATTTGTTGCTGAACTTTTAAAGATGTGGCAAATAACAAAGCCATTTCAAATTATGTGCTGTGATTTATTGGAGTTAACCATTTAATCTTCATTTCAGACCAATTTAGTTGAGTCATATTTTATCCATGCAAATTAAGTGTAGTCCTTGGGGGGGCCTCTTTGGGTTTAGTTTTTCTTATGGCTGTGTGAGCACACACACACACAGACACACACACACTGTCTGACTGAAAGTAAGGCTGTAGGAAGTAATTGTAGAGCTTTATTTCCTGTCCATGATTTTAACAGTTGAGTAAGAGGTTGCAACGGAAATATAGCATCAGACCGTTTACAGACTAGCGGAGGTATCACACTTCTTTCTTGAAGAATTGATCAAATGGTGCAGCAAGAAAGGCGAATCATTCAAGGTATATAAAAAAATGTTCAATCATTACTGATTTTTGTGCAACAGTTTGCAAAAAAATAGTTCTTAAAACAAACATTTATCTTTTTTTTTTTTAAAAGAGTCTGCTCATCTGTGGATGCGTCCTTGAGTGATGAATTGATTTGTAAAAAGACTGAATACTGATGATATAATGATGATTTGCTCAAGGTTTGTTGCTGTACCAAATTAAAAAAATGAAATAGTTCATTTTATTCATAATGTTATTATTCAGATTTAATTTGGCTTAGAATTTATGATAGCGCTTATGAGTCACTTTACCCTGAAATCTCATTAGAAAAAGGTTTGTTCTCATTGTTTGAAAAGTGGGGAAAAGATCTTACTATTGTTCGTTAAATGTTTTTCACTGACTTGAAAATACAAACATCTTCTACTCTCAAGCCAAGCTGTTTTTCCCCTCTGTCAGTTTCTTTTTTTGTGCAGCATTTAGGAAGTGGTTTTCTGATGGAGGGTTGATATCTTTAACAGTGCACAAAGCAAGTGGAAAATTAAAACCGAATCTTGCGCTCGGTCAGAAAAAGTTTTGATTTTATTAGTTTGTGGAAAAGAAAGTCTCCAGACTTTTTAGGTATTGATTATTCTTAAGAATGGAACAAAAGTGAACATGTTAAAACTATAAAGCTTCTCTAATGTTTGTTCCAGGCTGACTTTATTAAAACTCAAAAAAAAGAATCAGACAGCCACAGAATAAATTATTCAGCTCTTTAATCCTTCTCAAAAATAGAACATAAAAATGCAATTCTGCACTTTTCTGTGGTGCATCAGACCAGAGTTCAGCTCAAAATGTCAGCGCTTCCGAACAGCTTTCACAAAACAAAAATCATCTCTAAACTCTTCTACTAAACTAATTAACTGACCTTTATTAAAATAAGCAGGTAATGTTATAATTTTTTTTTTTTTCTCTCCCAGGCAGATCCCTGCTACTGACAGGATGATGTTGAAGATAATGGTGAGGGCCCACAGCCTTTGGAGCAGTCTTCGCTAGAAGTGTTCACTCTCTCACCTCTCCTCGACCCTTAACCATTGCCATCCACCCTTCTTGTCACCATGGCCAACCACCTGGAGCTGATCCAAGAGCTGCAGCAGCTGGACAAGGTGCCCAGTCTGGAGAGGCTGCGAGCGGCTCAAAAGCGGCGCACCCAGCAGCTGAAAAGATGGGCTGTGTATGAAAAGGAGATGCAGAACAAGAAGCGGAAAGCTGACAAGAAGGGACGCAACGCCAACAACTTCCAGCAGTCAGAGTCCAAGAGGCGAGTGTCTTTTGCTGCCAGCGTGGCGCTCCTAGAGGCTTCAGCCAGGAATGATCCCGATGAAGGTATGGAAATTTACACCTAGTGAATTGTTTCCAGACAGATAAAATGCTATGTATGAATAATTTCAACTGCAAATGCCAAGGCTAGATTAATTATTATCCCAGTGAGTCCACCTAAACATCTTATAGAGGTCAGTTCATTTAAACTAAATTTGTTCAGCCATTAGAGCAATGCATCATTGGGAGATAATGGGGTTGTCACAGTTAGATGAAAGTCTGCCAGTCTTTTAATTAGAACTTCTACAGATGACATTCCCCCACCCATATTTTTTAGATAATTGTTTTCCTGCAAGGCAGGCAGTTCCATGATGCTACAACGATAACACCCCGCTGTCTTTCAGATGTAGGATTGAATTATTTGACTTAAAATTAAAGTACATCATCAAAACAAAAATGCCTACAGTAGTTCAGATGTACTTACTGTTTGTAATTAGACAAACTATTGTTTCTCAGGATAATTACCAAATAAAGCAACCTGCAGCCTGCTGAAACACATGTACACACACACATGCAGATGGTTTATTTACTGACATGTACAGTGTTGCATTGACATTTCTTTTTTCTGATTGTGTAATACATCATTTTAAAGGTTACTGGTTTATGTTGCTGTGCTGGATGTTTTACATGAAGTTTATTGGGCTTCGATAGATAAGTGTATGCGTCTGAGTGTGTGTGTCGAAGTGACTCCTTTGTTGGTTTAACAAAGCACAATCCAATCAGAAAAAAAACTGCTATTCACTGATGATGAATATTAACACTGACAGATAGATAAACAAGAACTAATTTACTTGTCTGTTTTCCAAGAACTAACCCAAACACACAAGGTTAAATAGCTATTAATTTCATATAATGAGTAGTTTTCCGTTGGGTGTCTGTTTTGTAGTTGTTTTCAAAAGCAGTTGATTTTGAGTCCTGGCTTATTAAAAGACAAATAAAAGTCTGTAGTGTTTGTTTTTAGTCTCAATATTCAATCCGCTGGCTCTATGTTGTATTTATTTTACTATAACTTCACAAAACATGTTTATGTGTCATAAAGTATGAGTTCTATAGTTAAAATACACTACACCGATAAAAGAAGCATTGGTAGAAGTACAGATCCCTGCCAGATCGCCAGCAAGAATGTTAGGGTTCGAGTCCCAGAATAAGGCTTTAAACACTGACCTTTCGGTGTGGAGTTTGCATGTTCTCTTTGTGTGTGTGTGGATTTTCTCTGGTTTCCTCCCACACTACAAAAACATGCATATTAGTTTGATTGGCTGCTACCGAATTGCCGCTAGGAATGAGTGTGTGGGCCCACAACAGACAGACGAACTGTTTGGGTTGTACTATACCTCCCGCCTGAAATCAGTTGAGATAGACTCCGACATCCTCCGCAACTAACAAAGCAGTGTTTACTCTAATTTCCTTCTGATGAATTATTAAAGTACATTGTTCCATTACTCATTGGATTGCTGTAGAAGTTTGTATTTTGTTTGAAAGGGAGAGAAAATTGGATGGTGTTGATTAAAAAAACAAATCGTTACTAAGTTTTAATTTGCTATTAGAGCTTAGAGTGATTGAAATAATGACAAGAGACACATTCACAAACTGATTGTCAGTTTAACAAATTTATTAATGCAGTGTTTTTCATTCATACAAAAATAAGCGTGACAAGGCATGAAATTACTCACTTAAAAGGTGCAGTTATTAATTATCACAAATTATATGTTCATATTCTATTCAATTCCTTGTCAGGATTTGGGGAGTCAGACTGATTGCTCATTTGTTTTTTCCAAGTTAGCAATTGAATAAAAACAAACCAGCTTAATTTCTAATGTGACATTTCAGTCAGTATTTAACTCGAAGATGGTTGCAGCTCCAACACAATGAGGCTTGAATACGGATGAGAAAAAGAAATGTTTTTAATTTCACATTGAAAATGTGAAATTGAAATTTCACATTCACAATTTCACACACATGAAATTTCACCCATTTCACATTGAAAATGAGACGGTGGCCGCGTGGTTAGAGCGTTCGCACGCGGACCGGAAGGTCGCGGGTTTGCGTCCCACGAAGAGCACGTCTAGGGTCCTTGGAGAAAACACCTAACCCCCGCTTCTCCCACCATTGGCGCCGTTGAAGGGCAGCCTGCTGCGGTGTAAGGAGTGCAGCAAACAAATTTCCCCGATGAGGGATGCATAGAGTAATTCATTCATTCAAAATGACTTAGGTGGAAATATTTTTGTAAATTCTAGACTTAATTTTACCCTTTATAGTAAAACCCACACTATAACGTACATCACACATACTTTTGAAGATGCTAAGCTAAACCAAAATTTCTAGTGGGGACGCAGGGGATACTGGAGCCTATCCGGTATCTATAGCGGCGGCTTTTAGGTGTGAGGCAAGGTTCATAAATTTTGCAACAATTACTATTAAAAACAATGTTTTTGCATTTTTAATATTTGACAGTCAAATAAATGCCAAACTTTACAAAGTAACAACCAATATGAGACTATTCATATTTTATACCATTTCTATACTAAATAATACAACCTTCATTCTCTCTATTCACAGGCCTGGGACATTTGGTGCCCATTTCTTTGCTTTGTGTGGGACATGTTTGATGTGTATGAGCTTTGTTAGTCTTCTTTACTGCTGGCGGTGCCTGAATGTAGAAGCGTTTGCTATCGCTGCTGTTTAATGAGGGTGGCCATGAAAGAGGCAGAGAGATAAAAGAAAAAGGAGTCAGGATGTAGTGTTGCCTACACAGCTACAGTGGCAGCTGGCTGGCTCGGAAGCCTGATAATCTCTCTCAGTCCCCCAGGTCTCCAAATGTTCATTCAGGCTTCATGGTCCCATATGCAATGGATGTGGATGTGAGCTTTTGGCTTCTTTAGCACAAATATTTCCATACAGAAATGAAAATGTTCCTTTTTTTAAGCAATTCGAGTTGACACAAAAAACCTCAAAAAACAAGACGAGAAGATTATGTTTTGTGGATTTGACAATGATAAATTTGTTATTTATTAAAGAAATAAGGTCAGTCATCTAAAGGTTGTCAACTTCTGATGAGTCTACGCAGGGATTTGTGTCAATAAAAGGAAGGGTTAAAGAAAGTGGGGATAAAAGGATCCATGGAGAGTTGGAAAAGCTGAGGTAAAAACATCAGAGAATTGCTGAGTTGGACTTTGACCTGAATCTTATTGTACTGAGGCTATAACGAGGTTAAAACTGCACTGGCTCCCATTTAGTCGTTGGTTTCTTAGATTACACATACAGCTTCCTGTGATTCTTTACCTCTTCTGTCTGGTCTCCAAACAGATGTATAAATCATTAAAATGCTGTATCAAAAGGATAACACACAATGCATGCCTGGTTTATAAGCTGCAGTGTGTTTATAAACAAGAGTTACATTAGAAGTGAGGTTTGTAAAGCCTTTGTGCTTGGGGATGCATCTCCTAACTTCTCTGAACTGTAGTGGTTTTCATAAGTTGTGTCAGGCTGTCAGACTGCACATAAAGTCAAATTGCAGCAATAAACTGTGACCTCAGTGATTTATTGTGGATGTGTTTGTCATAGAAAGTAGATGGAAATCATGTCAATATTTCCTTGACATTTTTATGAAGATTTTTTTTGTAAAAGTTTGTTCAAATGACTAACTGCTTCTCTTTGGGCATCTAGAAAATCAGAAAATAAAACATGAGGAAGACAATTTTATAAGCTTGAAGTTGTATGACAGAATGGAAAAAATACAAAAAGTGATGAGAAGGGATTTTTTTATTCAGAGCTGAGGACACTTCTTTACCCTCTGGCTGCCAGCATCATGAACCCTCTGACCCCTCACGGTGATGAGAGATGATTGTTGTGAAATTACTATGATGACCCTTGCTCTTTTTGTGTGTGGTTCTCTTAAGTTCTGATGGGATTTTCTGCGGGACAGAGGTGCTGTCCTGTGGGGTGGAAGCCAAGGGTCAGAAAGGGAAATAAACACACCACACGGAGAAAACACACTGATGTTTTCTTGTAGGTCTGCAAAGTTCTCTTATATCGTCAATAGGCTGTGTCTACAGACTGCACAAGTTACAGAAGACAATGGGAACCATTTTGGTCAATAAACAACTTTCTGGCTGCACGGTGGCGCAGTGGTTAGCATGGTAGTCTCACAGCAAGAAGGTCAGGGTTTTTGAGTCCTGGAGTGGGAGTAACGCTTGAAACACTGGTCTTTCTGTGTGGAGTTTGCATGTTCTCTCCGTGTAGGAGTGGGTTTTCTCTGAGTACTCTAGTGTCCTCCCACTCTACAAAAACATGTGTCTTAGGTTGATTGGCCACTACAAAATTCCCCTAGGATTGAGTGAGTGCAGATGATTATCTATGCACATTGTCTCTGCAAGAGACTGCTGACCTATTTGGGATGTGTCCTACCTATTGCCCAAAATCAGCTAGGATAGGCTCTAGAACACCATGTGACCCTGTCAGGAATAAGCGGTTCAGAAGACAAAACAACTTCTTCTTTTTGGGGCCTTTTTTTATCGCATGGTAAAAGTAGCTCTCACTATTTTTAGGCACAGCTTAAAATGTCAAAAGGTGGCTACTCCTTTCTGCACAAAATTCCAATAAGTTTTCATAAAAACAGCAGCTTCTGAAACTATTATTTTTTCCAGTCTTTAAAACTATTTTTAGTCACATAGTTAAACCCTTCTGAATCTGGTTCATTTTGTCCAGCTCCATCTTTTTCCCACCCTTGAACCTTATTATTCCAACCAATCACATGGTCACACCCTTTGCCCTAATTACCACCTATACGAATGGTGAAAATCATAACGTGTAGTTTCAGAAACCACCCTTAAAGTTCCAATTTTGGATGTGGTTTTTCCCTGTTGGTCAACTCATTTTATTTTTATAACATGTCGTTGCCATAAAAATCCAGGAAGATAAATTTCTGGTGTGTAAATAAGTCAAAATGTATTATTTTTTCTTTTTTGTTGAAGTTATTTTTGTGCAAATTAGGCCTCAGTGGAGCCTTTTGTCTTCCACTGCTGGTAAGCCTATCTCTCTTGAGAGGCCTGAGATAAGCTTAGCTGCTCATGGGCATATGGTAGCACTGGAGTGGCATTTAGAACATCCTTCTACGTGGAAATATTGGGACAAATATAAACACAAAGAATTATTGACTTCTTCTAGTTTTATGTGATTAGACAGGGTGCAGCTTTCATATTTACACTCAAACAAATATTGAATTGTAAAAAGAAAAAAAAATTACAATTTAGTTTGTGTTGAGAAGAGCAGAAGACTAATTAACATGCTTTGTGTTCATTGAAAGTGACTTTTTTTACCCTAGTCAGATTTGTCTGAGTTGTTCGGTAGCAATGAATAAAACTGAAACTATTGTTTGTTTTTTTTAAAAAATCATTTCGGCAACTAGTGATTGCATCACTGTTGTGTGCCAGGCAAGAATCTAGACTGCTAAGCAAGTAGCTGCCTAAAATAAAGTCACTGAAAGAAGGCAGAAATAAATTCTTTGAACAGATTTGTGTTTGTGGCTAAATGTAGTGACATTACCCTCACCACAGTTTACATCCCAGCTACTGATACAAGTGGGTAACTCTCAGTTGGCTTTGTTGTTAACAGCTATCGAGCCAGTTAGAGTAGCAAGACACATACCGGTGTGCTTTGTCGGAAACTGAATCTCACTTCCTGTTTACATATTTTCCCTTCCTTTTGTACCGCACAGATTCACAGAAGTCTCATAGAAGACTCTCACAATGTTTTTGTAAAATTTTTGTGGCTTTGTTACATTAATTGCAGAGAGAATAGAAAGAAGCCAGTAAAATGTACAGTGAAGACTTGGAGGAAAGTTCAGGAAATAAAAAATGTGGTATATTGAATTGTTTTTGGATTATTTCAATTGTTTACTAATCTCTGCACTTCTGAATAGTTGATCCATTGTTCTGTTGTGTTACAATACCCTAATTTGTGGTTGATCCAAACCTGCTCCTTAACGGGCTCAAAAAGTAAGGTTAAGAGCAAATGAAATAATTTTTTTAAAACTGAGGGAAAAAGAGTTCAGAAAACTGATCCAGAAAAATTGTTTATTCAAACACAAGAAGAATGTGAATCACAAGATATTTTTACAAATAAATCTATTTTACAAATAGATTTACAAATAAATCTAAACATGTACATCACTAACTACCATGTTGCTAACTACCATGTTGCAGAGATGCCAAGTTTTTGGTTTCACTTGGGGGGGTTGGAGAAGGGATTTGAGGAGGCAGGGCTAAAAGGAGGAGGAGCTTGACATTTCATTCGCCAATGGACAACACCCGTCATGACAGTTAGCGTAAAACAAACCGTTCAAAACGTAAAAACGCAGCTGGAAAATTGTATGGCTTACGTGTGTTACCACTAAGTGTTTGGTATCAGTACAAAGAGGAATTACACCCAGGAATTCACCTCTGCACTGCTTATTCGCACTTTGTTTTGCGGCTCACGCACATAAGCTGCCACCTGATCAAAGTTCCTGGAGGTCCGACTTCTGCCATACATTCACCAAATACAATACTGGCAATAGACTATGCAAATCGCTACTAGCGGCTTTCAGATGCACAGCTGCACCAACAGGAGATGCCATGTGCTTAGCCTTGTTATACCTAATCATGTTCATGAAACGCACTAGAGTGTTTATCATGCGGGAGTTTTATTTGCCTCGGCGGGTGAGTGTGAGATAGGTCCTAATTGTGGGTGTCTCCCGTCTAATTCAGGACACTTGGCATGTCTGATGTTGCAGCTACATGCTATAATATTATGTTCACTTACAGGAGTATATGTGGAATTTTCTTATGAAGCCATAGTCAAAATAAGTAACTAGCTGCGATTATTTTTTTGATTTCCTCACAATACCCAGACTGAAGACGCAGCTGGGAGAACAACATTGAAGACAAAACTGTCATGAGGTGGTAAAGGTGGAGATGTAGTACCCAGATGCATGGCCAGTTTGAACCAGTTTGTTGCAGTTAATCAGGGGTTAGGGAAGAGGGGTAGACAGTAGTGATGGGAATTACAGCTCTTTTTAGTGAGCCGGCTCTTTTGAATCGGCTCACTAAAAAGAGGCGGCTCTTTCGGCTCGCGAACGGCTCTTCAGATTGTTTTTTTGTTTCAATTGATTCATTTGAACTATGCACAAATTAATTCCTACTTTTGTTTTTAAATATTTTATCATATAAACCTGCCATTACTTACCATGAAAAATATAAAAATTTGTATAAAATTTATAATAAAATGTAAAAAAAAAAAAAACAAAATCTAGCATTTACAATTCAACTTTGATCAATTTGAATTTTTCAGCTTTTTAAACAAATTTAAAATGAACAGACACGTGACATTTAAATCAAAATACAACATAAATATAAAATGAAATAAGGAAACAAAAAAATAGCACCCAGATTGGTATTTATTTTATTTTTACTTACTCTATTCATCCCTCACCGGGGAAATTTGTGCGCTATACTTCTACACCGCAGCAGGCTGCCACGGCGGCGCCAATGGGGGATGTGGGGCGGGGCTCCCAGATCAGTCAACCCACGGCTCCCTATTAGGAGCCGGCTCTTGTCGTTCACTTCAAAGAGCCGGCTCTAAGAGCCGTTTCGTTCGCGACCGACACATCACTAGTAGACAGCCTGGAAGACATGCGCAGCCTGGAAGACAATGTGGAGGGATACCAGGGAGAAAGAGGAGACACAGGTAAAGACATATGGGAGAGGCAATTGGGACCAGATACAGGGCAGAATTAAGGGGATGAGGGGACGTTCCAGAATGGAGCAGGAGGATCATGATAAAAATAATCACATCTGTCGGACAGTTGTGATTTAATGTTTTTCACTGATCACACATTTCCAATCTTTATTTGCTACATGGTGATATTTGGGAGTGGAATTTAAATGTTCACACAAACATATTTTGAAAGCAATATTATATTTGATTGTATCTGCAACAAAGTGTGAGCCTCTCAAATTTTCATCAGCCTGGAAATTATAAAATTATATTATAGTGTTCCCATGAAGCCGAGACGCTAAAAGGAAAAATAAGTATTTTCTGTTCAGAGAGGTGGACAGTTTTTTCTGCAGCATCAATACCACCGCTTTGTGTTTGGAGTGATAATGAGAAATTGAGATGGAACACAATTGGCATACTTCAGACAATTTCCAGTCACAGACATAAAAAGAAAAGACTTTTAAACCAGATTATCATCAGTCAGCAAAAGCTCTCTGAAGCTTGTTATAGAACTCGTATTTTTCAGAGACTCTTCAGAGAAACTGTAAATTCTGGTTGGGATTTTAAAAAAAGCCCATGTGGCTTAACAAATTATTTAAAGGCTTGTTTCAGGCATAAAGAACTAAGTAACATTGCTGTCTACCTCTTGTATTTGTCTTTTTCTTTCCCTTTTAAACTACTGTTATAAATTTAATGATGTTATAGAGCTTATTTTTAAAAAAAAAATAAATTAAACATTATGCACAAAAAACATTGTTAGGCCATATTATGTTTAAAAATGAATTTTTTAAACAACAATCATAGTTTCTCAAAATGTCTATTACTCATTTACTCTTCTTAGATTTAATTTATCAGCCGTGGTAGAGAAAGGTTGTTTACCAACATGTGCGGTTAAGCTGATGTGACCCCCGACAGCTGTAGTGTAAGCTGGCGAGTGTCTGTTGTGAGTCATGCAAAGGAAACAGATGATCGGACGGAGAGGAAGTCCTGCAGACATTAAGAGTTTCTATCTTTGTAATAAAGTACTATTTAAATATCTTCACAATGATGAAACATTTTTAGGAATCATTTTGATCCTTTATGTAAATGCATATGCTTGCATTTATATGGTTTTAATTTAGCATAGATTGTTTGAACTTCTGGGATAAATGACCAAAATAGTGTTACAGTATAACCTTTATCAAAGCAAATGCCACTCGGCAACTTATTCCTAAATATTCATTATGAGTAACACATGCAATTTTTGTTCGGTTGTCTTACGCTTATCTGGGGCGAGGTCGCAGGGGCAACAGCCTCGGATGGTAAACCCAGGGTTCATTCACCCATAATTTTCCTTAATATTTTTAAACACCACTTTACTGTGACTTTTTCCCCCTTAATTTGTGACTTTTTGTCTCACAATATTCAAACTAGTGACAACATCAATGACTTTCATTTGTGTGCATTTAGTTTGATGCACTGCTTCAGCCTGCTTTCAGCCAACATTTCTTCAGTTTCTTTAGTCTGATATCTCCACAACTGTCTCTTTGCATTTGTTACCATCTCTATCTTCCTCCATTGAGCTTTGCAACAATTCAAAGTGCTTGATGACTCAAGTGGAAATTTGCATTTTATTTTCTCCAGTAATAATGCCCAACCTTCTCTAGACCTCACGTATGGAGGACTTCTGTGATTAGCAGAGTTAATTTTACACTCTTCACATAAGTGGAGTTCAGAATCTTCGCTGCATTTTATTTCCATTCCTTTTTGTCTGTCGGTCTTGTGTGATTACGGCAGTTTTCTTGGCGTCTCAGACAGCTCTGAGGTCAACAAAAGTCTTTCTTATCGCGGCTCTGATCTTCACTCCCAGAAGATTTTGCTTTAAACCCATCAGAGATTCACCTCCAGGCATTATCGCTCCAACTACTCCTTACATCCAAAGCTTAAGGGGGCATGAGTTAACCTACTCGTGTTACATAATTTGGAGTTAATCATGCAGAGTAAAATAAAAATATAACAGTGAAAGGACAATGATGAACCAAACCAATTTGCACAATGTTTAAAGAGCCTGGTGCAATCAATTAGAAGAGCAGGACGCTGTGGAGCGAGAAATGATCAGAATGTTGGCTTTAGTCTGATATCTGTCTTCACTGTTTGTCTCACAGTAACAAAGACTCATTTGTTAAACTAGAGCAGATTACATAGGAAAAAAATAAAACAAAAAATGTCCTTTTTTCCTCCCGTAAATTATTAAGCTTACTCTTTAGATACTTTCTTTAGTGTATTGTCTTGTGTTAAGTGGTAGCTGTCTTATCACATCACTGAAATCCCCTGCTCCTCTCTTCACATCCAATCCTCTCCTGGGAGAAGCCCTACTCCCAAGTTAAGTCCTATTTCCATGGTAACTGAGGCATGGCAACAGAGGTCCAGTCAGTCATGATCCGAAGCTACTCGCCTGTGAAGCCAGAAATTGTGCAATGTCACTGCAGCCGGTGGACGGGATAATATTCTGGGAAACTTTCCTAGATGATGGAAGCCAGATTAATGCTAACAATGGAGTGCTTGGGAAGGAGAAATCTCGTGTAGACTTTGGAATTGCATCAAGACATTTCGCATTCATAAATATGTAAAGAGACTTATAGGATCTGACACCAAGAAAAACTTTGATGTGAGAAAAGTGTGAGGGGTTGTGGAAACTGTGGTGAAGAAAAAAACCTTTTGAAGAGCTTGAGTTGGAATGTGAGAAGACAGGAGTGTTGATTTTTGTGGCAGAAGGATTGCAAACATCCTCATTAGAAGGTGCTGTTTTTGGGATAACATGCTATGGACAGAAAAGCTCAAAAACATTTCAGTGAAAAGGCTGCATGCACATTTATTCATTTGCAAAAACAGAATAGAAGCAGATGAAAACACCAGATGGTTTTATTGCCTGAGTCCCTGTATGTACGAGTCGAACAAATTATAACTGTGACATATGCTTCAATGACTCATGGATATTTAAAATGGCAGCAATCTTCACATAAAAATGAATAACGGGTTGGTAATTAAAAAAAAAAACATAACTGCTTTTCTCTTTAAGATCTTTTTTCTACTTCTAGAATAATTACATAACACAAAAATAAAATGGATTTTATATCAATTATTTTGAGCCTTTCAACCTGTCAAACATGGCAGTTTTTTTTAATGTGCTGGAGGGCAATTAATTTAGGTAATAAACTAGAGTACAATTTTAAATTCTTAAAGAACAACACCGTGAGTAATTATTATATGTGATTCAAATGTAAAGACTTGCAAATTTTGTTCTGCTTTATTTTAGATTTATTTTATTGTATACTTAATTATTTAGAATCAAGTTCAGAATGTCGTCAATATGTCTAACACAGGAATTGTTGAGTTGAACTATTTGTTTCAAAATGATCCTTTTTTAACTGAAATGTGTTACCGTGAGGCAGACATCAAAGGCAAACAGCAAAAAAGATCTGCATCCCATTAAAACTGTGAAATTGAAGCTCACCTGCCTCATTTCTGACCAGTCAGACGTCTGGTTTGATCCTGTGGATGCTTGCTCAGCATCTTTTCTCTCCACCTAAAGCTCCACATTACTTCCTCCATCCAAAGTCTGTCTTGTAAATAAGCAGCTTCTTACCTTAAATCCAGTGGAAGGATTTGGGATTATCCAAAAGGGATTAGACCTCAACAAACTAGAGGAAGGCAGGCAACATTTAAACACAAGATTAAACAAATAATCAAAAGAAATATAGTGTTTTAGTAAAAAAAAACAAAAAAAAAACATGCATGGACGAGGACAATTTCAATAAAAAAAGATTAGAAATGATAAAGAAATAATTAATACGCATAATGTAAAGACAAGTGGTTTAATAGAAAAATATTATTAGTAAAAGAGAAAAAAAAAGCATACTGTCTGCCATCAAAATCATAAGCTGCAAATTCAAATGTGAGTGGTGACGTGTTTCTGAGCTGAAAATAACAAACTTTACCGCTGCAGTCTCAGAAACTGTCAATTAAAGCAAAGAGCAAAAACCTAGTTTACACGCAAAATATTAACTCTAGCTCTATCACTTCAACCAAGATGAACGAGAGGAAATAAGAAACATTTCCATGAGTTTCTTAGATATTCTATATTACATCATATAGTATTTTATAATAAAGAAACAAAGTCTCTCGCCTGGAATCCGCCGGGATAGGTCCCGGTACCCCACGCAACCGCGTTAGGGATGGACGTGTCAGAAGACAAAACTAAACAAAACTAAACAAAACAAAAAAAGTTGGTTATAGATTGTTCATAACTATCAATGATCTAGGTTTAAATTTTATTTATACTGTTTGAGTCAGAGCAAGATCCAAATAGCAAAACGTGTTGATTTTATTTTTATTATGACCTTTTTTAAAAGTTGCACATCATCAACTTTAAACACATTTTGAAGTCTCATGATGAAAAAAAATCAACAACTTGTACACTAGAAAGGAACTTAAAGTTGAGTTTTATTAGAGGGTTGATTTCTAATTAGTTATGCTTTACATTTCTATGGAAACAACTGCAAAAAACTCAAGATGACAATTTAGGTTCTTGTTTTCTTTTTTTTTTCAAATAAGTGACAGGTATTTTATTGTGTGCAGTATAATGTCTGTAGTTTATTCTTTCAGCACCAGCTTGATGACAGTGATCCACAAGCACTTGCTGCATCTTAATTAATCATTTCCACAGTGTTTCTGTCACCTTCCATGTTGTGCCATTTATTGACAGCTGCCATGGCTGCGTAACATATGATTAAAGTCCCTTAATGGCTCATCATGTGGGGGATAATTATAACGCAAACTAATTATATCAATGATCTCTCCTACTGTCCTACAAAAACCCAATGTAATTTAGTTTATACATACACGTGGTGGCCCAATTTCTACACAGCTGACGTTAATACAGAAAAGGTTTTTATTGCTGCATGTTGGTAATGCTGAAAAACCTGCAACAATCTCATTGTCTCAGAAGTATACATTCTATATAGCGTCGGATGATTACGTACACGCTTCAATATTTTTTTTCTGCTGTAAACTATCAATAAGTGTCAAGATAAGTATATCAATTTATTGCATGGTTACAATTTCCTTTGCTCATGTTGTCCACTCGGTTAATCCATAATCGTTTAAACAGGCGCCTTGTAGATTTCTTTTGCAAAAAAAAAAAAAAAAAAAATTCAACCAATATTTTCCAAAAGAAAACTTACTGGTATATTTATTCAGTTTCACTTCTGTTTTTGACGTTTGAATTCAAACTTTGAATTCCGCACTTCTCCCACTCCCCACTTTGTCCTGTCCCCTTGCCGCATGCAAGACAGTTTAAATCTTGCACATACAGTATAAAGTGCATCAACTTTGCACAGCTATTGCATATTCTTTTACATATTTATTCAGATGTATTTACATAAAAATGGCAGTCTCTGCATGAGTAGAGCACAAAAACACTTACAAACTACTTACAGGTTACAAAATAACCTGTGAGCATGGCAAAGAAGAAGATCCGTGGTCAAGAACAACCCGACATTCACATAGTATACCAATCAAATATAAAACCGCTTTAAGTATGTTTTGATGCAGAAATAATGTACAAACATTGTCAAAACCTCCACAAACGGATTTTCAATATTTCCTCTTTTTACATTAATTGAGTTCGAATAACAGAAAAAAATAAAGCCTTTTAAATGTAACAGTGAAAAATATGAAAAAAATTCAGAATAGCTAAATCTCCATATGTGTGTCTTTATTGCCGATTCCGATAAATAGTAGGTATTCCTGAGCGAGAAATAGCAATTTAGCAAAGCTTGAAATTTCTGTAGGTGATGGAGAGCTTTGAAAGCTTGTTGATGTGGGCAGATGTGTCGCAATGCAGGCTTCAGTCCCAGACATAAAAATGTTGGCCTTTGATATGAATTGATTAAAAAGCAGTGTAAATAATTGTAAATTTGTGTGACACAAAACATTTTTGGGTGAACAAAAGCTGCCACAGATATAGACTTTCACCATTTGCAAGCTTTTGAAAGAAGGCAGGATGAAGTTAGTCTGTGTCTAATCAGTCCATCTCAGTGAGAGACATAGTGGGACGAAGATAAAGAACAGATCTGAAGGATTTGTGTGGGAGGGAAGCGAAATGACTGAAACATTTTAAATGCTAGGCAAGACCAAAGCCTCGTTTAAAGAGACGGCAAGATAATACAAAGAAAATAAGCAACGTATAGAAACTAGCAGAGAAAACTTCAGGGTTTGGTGTAATTATATGTCCGTTCATCTTTCATGTGAGACCGAACTCCAACAAATTACACAGTTACTATTTTGCTCTGTGGAGCTGACATGTAAAGGCATAAGCTGGAACTATTTTCAGTTCTGTATCAAATCTTTTTTTCTTATCAATAGAAACACATTTTTGTGATCCATGGCTTTCTATGATAGGTGCACAACTATATTTGTATCTTCAATGTTGAAACCAGATGTTCCAGACAGGAAATCAATTTTTCAATTGGACTTTCCAGCCTTGTTACTCATGTAGCTTTTATTCATATGACTTCTTCACCTGTGTGTACTCCGTCCTGTTTTCTTAGTTTTGTTCTTAAGAGATAAATGACTTCTAAATGTCAAGAATGTCAGTACTTTGACCTCAGAATAGCTAAAAGATTTTTTTGTACACATAACACTTTGATTAAATGTCACTAGCCCATAAGCAAAAACACATTAAGACAGGAGGCTGCATGGCGGTGCAGTGGTTAGTACAGTGGCCTCACAGCAAGAAGGTCAGGGCTCGAGTCCAGAAGTGGGGAAAAGGCTTAAAACGGTGGTCTTTCTGTGTGGAGTTTGCATGTTCTCTCTATGCTCATGTGGGTTTTCTCCGGGTTTTCCAATTTCCTCCCAACCTCCAAAAACGTGTGCATTGGACAAATTGGCAGCTATGAAATTGCCCCTAGGAATGAGTGTGTGTGTATGGTTGTGAGTGTCACCTCGCAACAGACTGGCGACCTGTTTGGGGTGTAATCTGCCTCTTGCCTGAATGCAGCCTGGAAAGTCCCCAGCATTCCTTGCGACCCTGTTAGGAATAAGCGGTTTAGAGGACAAACAAATTAAGGCAGGTACAATACTTGTATTTATTTAAAATTTTAGTACTTTGGGCAATACCCATCCTGAGAAGAGTTTTAACTTCTAAGTAGAACTACAAGGGGAAAAAAAACACTAAAATTTCAAAATAATATTTTACCACAAAAAAAAAACATTTTTATTATAGATCCTAGCTTGTCAAGCACTGATTTATATTTATCTGTAATTATCTGCAATCAATTATACATTTTGAGAAAAATCATCTTTAAAAAATTGCTGCTAGTTTAGTTTTTGTCTACAGTTCAGACCTAATCCCCCCCGCCAAACACACACACACACACACACACACACACACACACACACACACACACACACACACACACACACACACACACACACACACACACACACACACAACCCACTGAAAGGTATCAGGAAGGAAGGGTGGATTTCTCTTCCCGGGTCGTTATTTGTTGATTTATTTTTTATCTTTTTTGAAGCATCTTATCCAACTCCCTCAACGGGAATTCACAGGAACTTCCCTAGAAGGTGTTCATGACATTTGTGCTGTGTTGCACTACTGGATTGTTGAGTAGCAGATAATCACCATAGTGATTCTTGGAAGTAATGGATTACATTTGAAAGATTTTTGTGTTGGTGTGCTTGCTCAGCCACATCAGGTGTTGAAACAAACAGATAAGCGTCACACTCATGTTGCCAATTCTATTGCACTTCATGCATGTTTTATTCTGTTTTCCTTTTTGAAGTTAAAATCTTCACATTTAATTTGCCAAAACCTAGATATGGTTTGCTTTTTGTATGGGCTTGCTATTCAGATCTAAAAAAAATGTTACAATCGGAGCAACCTTTTTAGATAATCGGATTATTGCATAATCTAAACACAACTTAAGCATGATTAAGAATATTTAAACCAGCGTTTTCAACCAGTGTTCATCATGATCTACCAGTAGCTACAACAATTGTTTTGGTAAATTTTGTGGTGCTTGTGTAAAAAAAAATTATCTTATCATTTATCTTTCTCGGTATGATATCTCCTCTTTTTATTTACAGACAGGCAGGGCTGTCCTGGATTAGTTTTTTACTGTATCCAAAGCAACCCACTCGGCCATCTTTGCTGGTGGTGTGCCTCTTGATTTTTTTTAAAAATGTACCTAGGCTTTTGTAACTTTATATAACTTGACTTAAAGTTGTTTTTTTGTGTGTGTCTGTATAAAAAATCTTTAAATAAAGTTTTCAAAAAAAATGTACCTAGGCTTAAAAAAATATAAAAAAACAAACGCTGGTTCAAACAATTAGAAAAATTTCTACTGGAATCTCAAATGATGTGACTTTGACTATCTTTTGTAAAATAAAAATGGTTAGAAAATTCAAAAAAGAAGAAGGGAAAAAAACCTCTTTCAAATGGTTCTTGAGAGAAAAAATGTGAAAATATTTTTATGAAGTAAAGTTCAACCTTTCAAAGGGTAGCATTTTTTAAATACTTTTCTTTCGGAGTGGAAATCGTTCATTCTCTTTCTGCTATTTATTTCTGATACATCAAGTCAAACACTTGACAGTACTTTGCCATCTTTTCAACATTGAAGTGCATACAAATTAGATTAGATACAACTTTGTTAAATTATAATTTGCTCTAATTATCAACATAACAAAATGGAAGACATTAATAATTTCAGAGGGTGTAAATGCTGTACTACCTTTAAAAAATATATTAATGTTTGTAACCAATAGTTGTCTATTGTTGGACGTCTTGTCTAACAATCATCATTTATTGAATTTTCTCCTTTTATTTCCTGCTCTGGGCTGCACTGCAGTGCAGTGGTTAGCATGGTGGCCTCACAGCAAGAGGGTTGGGGGTTCAAGTCCTAGAGTGTGGGCAAATCTTGAAACTCTGTTTTTTCTGTGTGGAATTAGCATGTTCTCTCTGTTTATGCATGGGGTTTCTCCCACAATCTAAAAACATGTGTGTTAGGTTGATTGGCTGCTATGAAATCACCCCTAGGAATGAGTATGTGTGATCCTGCAACAGACTGGTGATCTGTGCAGGATGTACCCCGCCTCCCACCTGAAATAAGCAGGAATAGGCTCTTGCACCCCCCGTGACCTGATTAGGGATAAGAAGTTCAGAAAACGAAACAAAGCCTTTCCTGCTATTTGTTAATTCAAAACCAGTACATTTGTACGTTAAAGTGAATCTGTTTTATCGTCAGATTTAATCCTAGGAGTGTGAGTTTTAGCAAACAACAACCCTGATGAAAACCTGAGAGGTTATAACATACTTTTCTTTTTACCAAGTGAGAAAAATATCTAAAGCATTTTTAGCAAAATTTTTAAAAGAGATCTTTTGATCATTTTTTGGAAGGCACCCATCTTTTCTTACACATCATTGGTAAATCCCAATGCAGTTCATGTAACAGCAGAGGCTCTTCAAAGAACCCCACTCCCATGTGAATCCAAAAAACACACAATTGAAATTCACCAAGCATCTCTTAGATTTTGAAGCCAATGTGAACATCTTGCTCATGCGTACACACAATTCTCTGAAATGTGTTATAAATGTCTCTTGTGTTTCTGATTTTATTTAATCATACACTGTATATTTCAGTGTAAAGGATGTTTTCTGCATCCAACAGTTAGTGACAAGTACATCTCTTCTGAAACTCTAACGTAACATCCATCCATCCTATTTCTAAACTCCTTGCAATGCAGGTTAGTGACATGTTATAACAGCTCATTGTGCTTGTAGCAATCAGGTTCTAATTAGAAGGCATTAGCACTATTTTTTTAACCCGTCTTGTAATCTCCTGTATCAACAAATTTAAAAATTACATGTTTCTCATGTGTTGTTTTGTTTCTAATGTTTCAGTTATCAATTCTTCATAAATAAGAAGCCACTTGATTTAATACACACTGTGATAGTGAAACAGTTCAGTCAACTCAGCACACACAAGTTGCATAGACACAATGAGCAAACATTAAAACTGCTGACAGGCTGAATGAAAATCATTGATCATCTCGTTGCAGAGCTACAATCTTCTGGCACACACTGCACTCTTTCCTTAATACAGACATTGTCACACAGAAGTCATACACACACATTGCTGCAGACAGCTTTACAATATCCACATCTATCAGATGCTTTTCATACAGTCATTCAGAGAAAAGAAGACCAATTCAAAAGTAATACATTTACATTTTGTTTTTTGCCTACTTTAAAACCAATTGCACACCTTATTTTACCTCTGAATAGAAGTTTCTATCCCTATGAGCTAGTGGAGGTATCTTCTGCTGACAAACACTGTAGAAAACTCTCCGTCTGATTGCTTTTCGACCATCCAACGGTGAGGAAACGGTAGTGTTTATTCACCGGTATAAAAAATCTGCACGGAAAAGCACAGGACTCTTACAATAGTTGTGACTTTGCGGATATTCACATTGAAACAGAAAGCTGCCTGAACTGCTCAACATGGCAAGGATGACATGCATTTAAACCTTGTCCAGAGAAATTTGAGAGGGAGATGTTAATTTGAGATGATTGTAAGGAAAAAGTCATTAACTGTTAGGAAAGGAGCATTCAAAGACAAAATTGATGAGCCACCTCATGGGGTTGTTTTACGGGTGCTTTATTTGTTATAAATAAGAAATGAAGTGACTGTTATTATTGTCTTTACTGAAATCTAGTTTCATTCTGTTCGTTATTGTTTTAGCTTAAGAATCCTAAAAAAATGCTATTCTTGCCAGTACTATCAACAAAACAACTAGAATTGTTTTATTCAACGGAAACTACTTGGAAATAGTTTTACTTTGAACAAAAAAACTCATTTTGCAATACTGACAGAGTTTTTTACTAACGCCACCTAGTACCTACGCTCAATTTTATTTTACTTCGGCAAGAAGTCGGGATTGCAGGCATTAGCTCATAATTATGGGGATCGGAAAACATCTGGCCAAGCAGCAAAAGAGATGATGCTGTGACATAAACTTTAGGTGGGAGACGGTGGATCAGCGCTAGGGCGCTCGCCCGCGAACCGAAGGGTTTGATTCCCACTGAGACCTCCGTCTAGGGTCCTTGGAGAAGACAGCTAACCCCTGCTTCTCCCACCATTGGCGCAGTCGAAGGGCAGCCTGCTGCGGTGTAAGGAGTGCAGCACACAAATTTCCCCGGTGAGGGATGAATAGAGTAATTTTATTAATTATTATTATTAAACACAAGATTCCCTCCAGACCATGTATGTAGGATGTATGCTAAACGTGGAGGTCGTAAATGTCATATGGAGGGTCAGATGGTTCAGCGAGAAGGGTGGACGCCCTGGAAATGGAGGGTTGACGGTTTGATTTTCCCACCCAGAGTTCATGCCAAGGTGTTCTTGAGCAAGACACTGAACCCCCAGTTGCTCCCTATGGTGGTTTGCACCTTCCATGGCAGCATTCACCATCAGGTGTGAATGGGAGAATGTGGGCTATACTCTAAAGTGATTTGAGTGCCAATGCAGGTGGAAAAGGACTTTATAAGTTGAATCCATTTATCACAAGGTCCAAGTTAGCAACAATTATCAAAATTGAAAATTTAAAGCAAAAATATGGACAGTATTTAATAAGTTTTATTTAGAGGAAAGACACAGTTGTCTTACTGCAGATGAGAAAATTTTGTTTTTTCTCTTCCCTTTTCGGGCGCCACAAACTTTTATGTCACATATATAATGCCCAGTCCTGCTCTGAAAGCAGCGTCCCTGTCTACCATAAAGTTAAAAAAAAAAAAAAAAATACAGCGAGGTCAGACCGTCTCCATGGAGTGAAAGATGAACTCTGATGGATCAAGCTAGTTAATTTGGGCTGCCGCAAACTCTAAAAAGAGTTTCTTAAACTTTCACCCCTAAGTGATTTGTACTGTTTAAAATTAAAGATTAGTCACAATAGTCCATTTAGGACTCTTCAATACATTTTTTTATGTAAAATAATGAAAATAAAGGCCTTTTGATATAAATGTTGCTGGATAACTTGTTGACTAGTTACTGAGTGGATTATTTTTCTCAGCCAGAAATGAAGGCTGCAAGGTACTGCGAGGATTGATCATTGTTGTTGTTGTTATTAGAGACTTGTCCTACATACTATTTAAATTTTGACAGGCTACCTCCAAAATGCCAAGCGTCATTGTCAACTCCCAGCGATATTGTCGTCTGATTCTACTAGTGGATGGCAGTACATTAACTTTTACTCAATAAACAAACCTGCAGGAAACTAGTTCCTCGCTAACACTGCAACACAAAAAAACTTTGAAAAAATAATGTTACCCCTCACAATCTTATAAATTTGTGAATAAAACGGTCCTTTTCCTCAATCTTTTTCTCTTTTAGCCATTGTTGATAATGGAAAAGTGAGGTTACAGGGAGCAGAGATAAAGAAGGTGGAAGATTTTAAGTATCTAGGATCAACATTCCAGAGCAATGGAGAGTGTGGAAAAGAGGTGAAGAAGCGTATTCAGGCAGGCTGGAATGGGTGAAGGAAAGTATCAGGTGTGATGTGTGACAGAAGAGTTTCAGCTAGAATGAAAGGGAAAGTGTACAAAACTGTGGTGAGACCGGCCATACTGTTTGGTCTAGAAACAGTAGCACTGAAGAAAAGACAAGAAGCAGAGATGGAGGGAGCAGAGATGAAGATGCTGAGGATCTCTCTGGGAGTGACCAGGATGGACGGGATTAGAAATGAGTATATCAGGGGAACAGCACATGTTAGAGGTTTTGGGGAAAAATTTCTAGAGGCAAGACTGAGATGGTTTGGACATGTACAGAGGAGAGAGAGTACATAGGAAGAAGAATGCTGGATTTGGAACCACCAGGAAAGAGGACTAGAGGAAGGCCAAAGAGGAGGTTCATGGACGCAGTGAAGGAAGACATGAAGATAGTTGGTGTGACCAAAGAGGATACAGCAGATAGGATTAGATGGAAGAAACTGACTTGCTGTGGTGACCCCTGAAGGGAAATGCCGGAAGAAGAAGAAGACATTGTTGATAAAATGGGTTTTACACCAACAAAACACAATTTCTCCAGTTGATTAGCTAAGGAGTTTTAGCTGGTATGCTCCCTAGTTATCCAATTTTTAGGTCCTGAAAAGACCTGAAGAACAAGGTGACTTAGCCGTTGCCTTGAGAATTCAGCTCAACAATTGGATGATTTGAATAAACATAATGCACGTATACCGAAATGCAATATGGAAAAAATTAAACATGGATATGTCTGGTTTTGGTCAAGTCTGAGGCTCTAAAGTAGTGGTTTAAAGAATAAGCATTTAATGAAAATGTCTTTTGTTGTATCCACTTGCTTCTTGACCTGTATCTTTAGAAGCCTTGTCACTGTCAGCTCCCCTGGAGTTAAGCAAGGAAAATGTCATCCCCTTGAAAAATTTATAAAGAATCTTTTCTTGCTCACACAAAATCCCTCCATAATAACCTTGGGCTGGGACTACCTGAAGCAATAAATAATAAATATGTCTCTTTACCTTAGAGATAGAAATACTTTCACTTCGCCTGCAAAGAAGCTCACAGGTGCCACCAGGCCAAGATGAAGATGAGACGTGAGGGAATTGAGCCTATCTCAACAGTAAAGAAAATTTTATTAAATGAAACTCATAGATTGAAAAAAAGATTAATTAAGTTGGTAACGATTCTAGTTACTTTGAACATGATTATGAAACACATCAAGCAGTAAATAGTTGCAGCAAATTATAGTAAGTTTATCTAAACAAATTTGTGCGTGGTATGTCGAGGATGCTTTTCCTGAGGATATAACAGTAGAATAACTGAAGCTACAGTAATAAGAGCTGTAGCGGTAATGCTACTACTCTCCTCTGAGATTTAGTGTTACCTCTGGGCTGTTTAGTGTTCATACACAACACAACTCTGCCGAGATGGTGTATAACATTTATTAAATGAAGCTGGACTGAGCTTACACTGTAAAACCTCCTCCTGCCTGTTTCTCTCAGTACACAGTGTATCAATCTAGTTTTCTCCTGAGAGAACGATGCTGCTGACAGTGCCTGGCACATTTCTTTTGGTTTGGTCAGCTGATTTAACAAGACAGCTGATGTCAGTAATTACAAAGATATACTTAAAATCCAGACACAGAGATGGCAACAGATTTTCTATTATCATTCTTAATTTTGTAAGTGGTCATTTATTTTCTCCCATCATTGTGATCCAATAATATTTAAGTCCATTCAAAAGTTACTCATTAACACACCAATTGTGCAGAAATACCAACAAAAGAAATGTTTTCTTATTAACTGCTATTGAAAGCTTTTATTCATGCTCACTATTTCTATCTTGACTTTGAAAAGGTGATTTAGCGGAAAACACCAAGTCAGTTGGTATTATTTTCATTTTATGTTGAATTAGAAAAAAAGGTGCTTGATGTTAATTACATACAAGAAAATGCTCTCATCATAATTATGAGTTATGACAGCATAAGCAGATAATTAATGCAACAGATAAAATGTGTCTTGTTAAATAACATTAGACAAAATCAAACAACATGGTAATTTTTTTCTTTGGGCTTGCTTTTTTGAGTATCCAAGACAATAAAATGTTAAAATGTAATGCAATTTTTTAAGCTCACAATTTTTAATAGAAGAAATAAGAACAAGTTACAAAAGACCATTCTTCTTTCTTTATTAAAATCCAACAAATATTACATGAACTTTTTTTTTAAACCCTTAAAAAATATAGTCCCTCAAGCAGCATTTGAGTCTTTTTAAAGAAAACAGGCAACAGTCTGAAGTTTGAGACTCTACTGTGTTGATCTACATTACCCTCAAGAGGGTCTGATGGATTACGGCAATGCTTAAACTTTTTTACTCTTAAAAAGTAGAAAACCTCCACAATACCTATAAACATCAGAGCTTGAAACCATGTTTGATGAAATATACCAACTTCAAACCTCAAATGTAAAAGCTACATACAGTATATTCCTCCTTGTAATGGACCGACACATCATTTACAATCAGTACTCAACCATAGATGTGATGCTGTGAAAAACCAATTTTGCTTACAAGACCATTTCCCTGTCATTTAGGAGTCAGATGGAGGAATAAAATTCTAAATTTCTTATCTTGCTATCATCAATGGGCCCCTCTCTTTTAAATGAAGACAGATGGCAACCCAGCCAAAAAACATAAGGTAATGGGGTAGTGACGAGGGAGCCTGGTGTGTCAGCACCCCATATTCTGCTAATGCTGTCAGACAGCTACCCATTATGCTGATATTTTGGGAAGGAGAGTCCAGACGCAGGCTTTATCTCTTTATAGTTGTGGAAAAATGATAATCCTCCCACTCATTACATCATTCTCCATTAGCGGCTCACTTCAACCCTTGACCTTTTTATCCAGTTTTCCAAGGTCACTTAGGTAACATTCTGCTGGAGCTGATAATTTGTGGGATTGGAGTCCCCTCAGAGATGTACTATGATTATGAATTGAAGATTGATCTGGGACATATTTGGGTAACAGGAGGTTATCATTGACAAACTGTTAGGGATTGGTAGTTTACCACATAGTTAAGGATTTTTGTTTGACTTAACAAAATACCTTTTTTAGAGCCGTACGGGTTGATACCCCAGAAATACCTACATCATCTATGTTTTTCTCTTTTTTTATTAGTTCGTTACCTGCTGAAAAACAACGTGAGTCCAGACCTCTGCAACGAAGATGGTCTCACTGCTCTGCACCAGGTAGGATTATTTACCTTCTTGTTGTCCTTCTTTTCCTTCAAAAACTTTTGATAAAGATGTGTCAGGAGAATTTAGTCCTCCTTTTTTCAAGATTTTTCAATGTTATTTATGTTATTGTCGAAAAGGCCTTAAACTCGTCTTCTTGACAGTATTTTTTCTGATCGAGACGTTTCAACTTCCATCTGGAAATAATTTGCAATCTGATGAAATGGCCTGAGAACTGGTTCTATTTAAACTACCTGAGTTTGCCCAAACCCCTAAGGAGGGGCAACCTCTGTGGTTGTCTAGTTTTCCGGATGGAAGTCAAAACATCTCGGTCAAAAAATACACTGTCCAGAAGACAAGTTTGAAGCCTTTTCTACAATGGATCACTCCTGGATGAATGAGGGATTACATGGACTTACTATGATAGTTTTTAACTTTTCATTGCAGTTTATTCATTTTACGGAATATTAAGTTGGTGAATAGGAAAAAAAATGTGAATTTGAAGGTTTTTTTCTGATAGACTGAGAGTTTGTCAAATATTCATTCAGAAATAAGGAATAAAACATGTTTTGAAAAACAGTAACAAAGAACTAGCAAAGCCAACTAAAAGTCATGAGTAACAGATATAGTGCACCTTTACACAAGTGATCACAAAAAAAATGCCTCAATGTCTGTCAGATATTAAAGAAAATAATTATGTAATTTTGTTCAATTTGAAATAAGAAGACTATCATGTTTAAAGACTTTTCCATCATGCAAATCTCGAGTGCTTTCCTGAAAAAATATTTGCCATAACGAACTTTCTCTTACTTTCCATATGTATGTGGTCAATGGAAGTTCATAAAAAGTTCTTTCTAAATTGAGGAGAGTCTCATCCTCTGGGGAAGCTTGAAAAGCATTATAAAACTTTTATTTCTACCTTTCAAAGACCAAGATCTTATTTTAATGTGAAGTTAAAGCAAGTCACATTCTGTAAATAATCCATTTGCCATTTTGCAAACATTCTGAAGGCAGATTGCAACATGAACTGAGATCTAGGAAGTCCATCAGCGGCCAACAGTGTTGCTGGTGATTTAAACATAGCTGTCTGCCAACAAATCAAAATGACCTTTTAGCTTTGAGTGTTTCGACTTGATTATCTTCTGTGACAGGATCAGTCTACATGGTGAGTGGACCAGGAGGACTTTCACTCCCAGCATTTTTACAGATACTACTAGACAGTGACATCTGGGACATCAGAGAAGATTTACATTAAAAATCTCTATTCAACTTCATTTTTTGTTTCCCATTGACAAAAATAAATCCCCATAATCTGTATGAACAGAGTTGTGTGTGCCACAACCTGCGGTAATAGCAGAGCACACAGGCTCGTGTCACTGCAGCAGGTGAGATAAATGAAGAAAGATGGTTGTGGTGTTACTCTAAATGAGCTGTCATATCTGTCCAGGCCTGGTTTCACCCTCCTGCTATAAGACATTAATCAACAGATTGCTTGCAGGGTCACCGAATGAGTTTCAACACACGCAATCACACAAATAAAAGCCTTAGTAGAAATGCTGCCGTCTCCATCACTATTACATGAACCCACATGATTACTTTGGTCAGAACAATGTGGGTTGAGTCTGTGTCCTGGATTGCCAAAATAATACTGCTGAGACAAACAAAAAACGTTCTGCAGAGTAAAAGTGAAGAAACAAAAAATAAAAAGTTAAACTCATTTTTGTGTTGTTTCATGTTCAACTTCTACAAATGCTTTATGCATACATATTTATGCATAACATTTGTTTCAGAGTGAGTATCTTTAAAAAAGTGTATGAATAAATTGAATATGAAACTTATGGATTTTCCAGCAAAATCAAATGCTCTACTGATTGTGCAATTTGATACAAAGCATATCAAATTTATGGCTAAAGAAAAGTGTTTCTTTGTTCTAGTTGGACCACCAGGTATAGAATGATCCATCACAAAAAGAATTAAATGCTAGAGTTGCAAGAATTTTCTTCTTTTTTTTTTTTTTTTTCCGGCTGCATTTCCACTGCGCTATCATCAATGGGGTGATGAAATAGTCAGTTGATTAGTTATAAAAGAGTAATAATTTTGTAACTATGTATATTTTTCTCTCTTAATAGGCTTTCTGAACCCTGAAATTTAAAGAGTAAAAATGTTTAAAGAAAACATGGAAAATTAAGGTTAAAAAAAGAAATCCTACCCGGTTTTAAACTATGAATGAATCAGATCCATTGGATTCACCTCAACAGCAACACTGGCTTTTTTTTGTTGTCAAGAGCCAAAGTTTTCATTATTAACTTGACTTTTATGATGCTCATCACTGGTGGAGGTTATTTTCAGTTTGTTCAGTCAGGAAGCTGTTGTATTTTGGGTTTGACAGCAGTCTTCTTGAAAACTCTCTACCACATCTGCTTTGACTTTTTCTATTTCTTTCTGTGGTATTTCGCTCTGGCTCAGGGAACATGTTGATCAAAAACATCGACATTGGGCTTGAAACACATTGAAATAATTAGATGATTGATTTTGTTGCTTAAATTTTTATTGAGATAATAGAGGAGTTGATCATTTGAAGCTGTGAAGTGACAAGTTTGGCTCAAGCTTTATGTTTGGATTTTAAACATAACAATTGGAATGCAGGACTCAGAACAGCTAGTTTAATGTCATGCTGCGCTTGGCAATAACCAGCAATCTCATATCCGCTTTCTGACTCATGTGTTTTCATTCATCCTCCACAGATGTGGTTTTGCATTTTAAACATAAAATAAATAGGAGATAAGAAGGTAACAGTGCTTTAAATTATACTCGCTGCCTTATTTGTGGAAACCTCAGATGTATTTTTTAAACAACAACCCTTAGTTTATACCATTTCCTATCTTTTCATTAAAACCCTGACAGATTACTTTAGACTCATTGCTTTTTCCCTTGATGATTTGTATTAGTCTGTGAAATCAGGCACAGATTTAAAACCCATGTATGCTCATGTGTAAGAAATTCTCAGTTGCACCTGTGTTCACCTGATCTGTCTCTTGATCATCTAACCTGTCAATGTTTAATTTTTAGTACCATTTTGTTGCAAATGGCACTTTCTGCGGGAGCTGGGATTAAATTAAATTGATTAAATTTTAGAATTTCAAATGTCTGCCTTATTTTCTTCTCACTGTTTACCTGATTATAGAACACGCGTGGGTAAACGACAGCCTCAGGGACGTATGCATTTTAATTTGGCTCGCCAAACTTGAATGAATTATTTTTAAAATAACACAATGTTACCTTTTTGTCTATTTCTGTTTTTATCAATACCTGGTGCTCAGAGACATTGACTGAGTCATTTTAATCAACACTGGGAGTGCATTCCTGTCAGTAAATTCTTTCTTAATAATTCAAATCAATTGAGCTTTTTTTCTCAATTCAATTTAATTTTATTTTATTTATACACTGCGGTAGAGTGAGGAGCTCTGCCATCCAGGAGGAGCTAAAAGCAGAGCGATTGCTCCTCCAGGTTGAGAAATATCAGATGGAGTGATTCGGGCATATGGTTAGGATGCCTCTTGAATGCCTCACTGGTGAGGTGTTTTGGGCATGTACCACCAGGAGGAGACCCAGATGCAGACCTTGGACCCACTAGAGAGACTATCTCACAGCTGGCCAGGGAACACCTTGGGATCCTCCTGGGTGAGCTTGAAGATGCAGCTGGGGTGAGAGAAGCCTGGTCTTGGTGTCGGAGGCTGTTCCCCCAACGACTATGCCCCGGAGAGGGGAAAGATGATGAAACGGAACACCGCAGTAGCGCAACAAATTTGTGCGGATAGCAGATGGGCTTCATCCAGACAGGGGCTTTTAGGTAAGGTAAGGGTTTCACCTCAAAACCACAACCCTTCTGTAACAATGAGCCAAGACAGGAAAAGTGGATGGAGAAATTTGTATATTTTTATTTAAAATTCATAAAACAATTTCACTAGGTTTTCTGACTTCCTCCTGTCCTTCAATGACATGTATGTTGGATTATTTGGCCATTGGAAATTGCCATCAGGCATGAATGAGTGTATGTAGCTCTGCAACAGACTAGCGACCTGTTCGTTGCCTCTTGCCTATAATTAGCAGGGATAGAGTATGGCATCCCCACAATCCCAAGTGGAAAAGTGGATTAGAAAATGAGTGGATTAAAGCTCATATTTTCTACTTATCTTTTTCTCCTGTGAGGTGGTTTTATTAAAACTCACTGCATACAGTATAGTTTGCACGTGGCCCGGCCATTTGGTCAAACTTCTAAAACTGTCATGGCAATCAACTGGCTATTGCATTACTGCAATCTTTATCGATTACCCCAATCAGTAATAGATGAATCTTTATAGATAAATGAATTAGGATCTTGAAAGCCCGATCTATTGTCCCCTCTGCCTACTGACCACTCTCAGAAGACTAGTGTTTGTTTCACAGCAATAAAAAGATAATCTGAGCCTTTGTTTAAACCAGACCCTGTCTGGAAGAACATATTTTTAATAGCTGGTGCACTTAATGTTACAGTAAACTATCACACTATCTTGTTTGAATATGCTTTCCTAGTTTATTTGCAATTGAATATTAAATAAGAGAAGCTGTAGTCTGGAGTGTGTAGTGTTTTCTCCTTATTGGTGAGGAGATTAGCCTAGTTGTTAGCTGTCGCATGAGTTGTAGTCCTCATGTATGTTTTTGATGGCCCCTGTCATGCAACCCCTGCATACTGCAGCCTTGAAATTGAGCCCATCCATCTGACGCCTGGCGGGTTGTTTTTATTCCTGCAGTAATGTTTGTGTCATTTTAATGAAGCGTTTGGGCTCAAAATTAAACCCAGCACTATTTCTTTGAATTCCCAGGCTTTGAATTTAAAAAACGACTGACTCAAAGAAATGTATAATTTATTTATTTTTTTACTGTCTGTGGAAACAGTTGATGCACTTATTTGAACCACTACTGCTTCTGTTCTGGTTTGCATGAAGAGCATAAAGGCGCCTGAGCTCTTTCTGCTTACTGTATTATTGACAGGAAATGTCTTACACCGCATAACTCTGAGGAAACAGCACTGCAGTTTTGATCTTTTTTTTGTGATTAAATTGTTACAAAGCCTTTTTTCAACATTTAAGAGAAAGTTCGGTCTTATTTGAGCATGCAGGCAAATATTTAAAACAGGCCCGGAAATGCTTTCACAGCATTCCGTTCAGAGTAGCCTTTCGAGGTGTTGAAAACATACTCTATGGAGGTAAAGTAATAATTTTAAAGTAGGTGTGCTTTCCTAACAGGCATTGCATTGACACCCAGTTGTTAGAAAATGACACTAGAGTAAAATGCTGATTTAAAGGCATCAACATGGAAGAGGGAGGCATTGGCTCAGTGGTAGGGTATTTGTCCTTGGACTAGGAGAAGCCAGTTCAAATCCCATTGATCTGCCTAGGTGTCACTGGACATCCTGTTTGGGATGTACCCTGCCATTTACCTCGAATCAGCCGAGATGGGCTCCAGCAACGCCATAAGAGATAGACGGTTAAGAAGGTGACTGACTGACTGACTGACTGCATCAACATGGACAAAACCTTTTGAACATTTTTTGAATGTTGAGACATTAGTGAAGACCACACCATCCTCTTGTGAAAGACACACATTTGATGTGACTGTGCTCTCAGGGTGAATGAAGAAATTGTCTTTTTTAAGGTCTGAAAGTTAGACTGTGTCACTTTAATAACCTAAGTCGCTCTGTAAGATATAATCAAACACTTTCAATGTAATGATTGCATTGGATTTAGTTTTTACAACCCCACATCACCTCTTTATAGAATTGACTATTAATGTAATGGTCCAAAAACAGACAAGTCACAGAGTTGTCAGAACATCTTGTCCCCAATGTTGCTTTCCTCTCCGGTCTCACACCTTAAAATGTCCTGATCACACCTTTACCCTAAAGTTACCTTTGGGTCAGATTGAGTGTGTAATCAGCTCACAGGGTTAAAACCTCATATCAGCTTCTTTCAGAGATTTGTTTTGGTTGAGCATGAGCCATTTTAAACCAAAAAAAAAAAAAAACAGAATTATGACATCCTCACATCCTGCAGACATTTATTTTTACTGAGAACCTTGAAATGTTTTTACCTGATGCTCACATCTGCTCAGTGAAAACATCACCAACAGGATATGTTTGTTAGTCACTTTTCTACAGTCAGCATTTACCTTCTTTTTTTCTACTTCCTACTATTTGTTTTCTGATGTGTTCAGTAATTTTACATCCTCTCTGAGGTTTGAAATAAATTAATTTACAAACACAAAGATGAATATCGGAGCTACTTTTTGCCAGCACATTCATGAAATCCCACTGGATGTTTAATATTGACTATAATTTGCTTATTATATTCTGTTGTGTTTAAAATCTAAACAGTTTTTGTCTTAATATAATGAATCTTAAAAGATGTCGATGAATAAAGCTGCTGTCTACATTTCCTAAGAGACACAGTTAACATCCTTCTGATTTTTTTTCTTTTACAGTTCACTAACTCCGTGCTTCTTTCTGTATTATAATAACTTCGTCGAGGATCTCTAGAGATGCTTTTCTTTCCTATTAGAATATATTTCTTCCCTGTAAGTGGTGTAAATGATGAGTGTTTTAAACATGGTTGCCATTCAATTCTTCAGAAACGTATCGATTGAAAGCAGTAAGTAATGAGGCATTTTATGAAGTGGTGCCTACTTTGTTTGGATTAACTTCTAAGTGCATGTCAGTGCCAATTAAACATAAGCCATGTTTGAAGGATTATTTTTTTATGTAAAAGCTAAACATATAATATCAAACTGTGTGTGTGTTAGAGATAAAATTATGGGCAGTTTCACACTTTTGGGCTACAAATTTGACGTCACAGGTTTTTTTTTTTTCTACAAAATTCACTTGACTGACACTACTTCAGAATATCAATTCAATTTCAATTTAATTTATTCAGACATAAAACAACAAGAAAATTAACTAACGGTACAAATAAAAATACACAGTCTGAAAAGGAATAGGCAGAAGCAAAGTGCTTATAAACAAGAATAAAAGCAATTGCAGAAAAATACCTCACTATTTTTTTTTTTTTTTGGAGGAGGAGGAGTTAAAGTATCTCGGGGTCTTGTTTATGAGTGGGGGAAGGATGAAGCGAAGATTGAAAGACGGATCGCTGCGTTGTCCGCATTGCATCGATCTGTCGTGGTGAAGAAAGAGCTGAGCTGAAAAGCAACAAAATTTACCAGTCAATTGATGTTCCTACCCTCACCTATGATCACCAGCTGTGGGTGGTGATCAAAAAAACGAGATTGTGGATACAAGCAGATGAAATGAGCTTCCTCTACAGGGTGGCTAGGCTCTCACTCAGACATAGAGTGAGGAGCTCTGCCATACGGGAGGAGCTTGGAGTAGAGAAAAGGTAGGTTGAGAGAAGCCAGATGAGGTGGTTCAGGCATCTGATTAGGATGCCTTCCAAACGCCTTGCTGGTGAGGTGTTTTGGGCACGTCCCGCTATAGGAGACCCGGAGGAAGACCCCGGACCCACTGGAGAGACTATGTCCCGCAGCTGAACAGGGAAAGCCTCAGGGTGGTTTCCCGCCTGAGGCTGTTGCCCCTATGATCCAGCCCCAGATAAGCGAAATACAATATAACGGGAATATTAAACTCCTTTTACTTAGGTAGGGTTCACTTTGATTAATCTTATTTCACAAATGGGTGATATTATTCGTTAGGAGTTTTACCAATGTTGTGAATTTTAGCAATGTTTGTATAAGCAACGAAAAGTTTTTGATTTATTAAAGTTGAGACACAGATAGAGACTTTTTCCTCAACACTTAAAAAGAAAGCAGAAAGTCTCTTGATTTACAGCAAGAAGCTCAAAAAATTCTATTTTTTTATGTTGATGATAATTGCTCAACTTTCCTGAAAAACTACACACAGTAAATTCAAGAGCAAACTTAAAGAGCTGCAGTAAGACACAAAATCTAAGAAAAACTAAAGAGACTTTAGATTTTTTTATTTGAATACTTTCAGTACAATTCAGGGAGCATGTAAGCTGTGATTGTTGTTTGTTGGCAATCAGAGGTGTAATTACAAGGATACAGGAAAGAACTTGTTTGTGTGTTTGCTCTGATGGTATTCAGACCACCTCGTCACTGAACACATTCCTCCCTCTGGAAAGAGGTCAAGTATTTCATAAACACTTATGCTGTCATGTAAAGCCTTAATTCAAAAGACTTTTTAACTTAATGATTAGCTTATTTTCATTTGCATTTTATTTAAAAAATCTGGCCTTTTTACATCTTTCTTTAATAAATACTGTTGATTCATTTTTCTTGAAGGAATCAACAGTAGAGTTCCTGATACTCTCTGATTTCTTCAGTTTATCTGGAATTTCTTCTTTGAATTTTTAGAGACTATAAAATCCAAATTTGATTAAAGTTGCCACAAACCAGCATATGTGATAATAGAATAGACTCTCTCAGACTAAATCAAAGCTTTCCTACAAGTTCTTCAGTATTTTGATTACATCTGTCCCTCCTCCTGTGTCTGTGCAATCTCCTCTTTCATCTTTGTAACTTGCCGTCTCTTGCTTCTCTGTATTTTTTCTGTGCTTCACTTTTTACTGACATGGTAACACAATCGTCCTTCCATCTACTCTAATGGAGAAAATATAGCAGATTGGAAAAAGCCATACTGATGGTCTTTATAAAAACTCTCTTTCTCCCTCTTGACCCTTTTCTCCCACCCAGTTTAACAAGGAAAATACTTTCTCTCCCTCTGCTTTTGTCCTTGTGTCTCTGTGGATGGGTGTGAGTTAATGGGTGTATTTCCAGTTTTGTCTCGGATCCAGGAAGCAACCCACACAATAATTGATGTGTCACAATGACTGGCTCCAAATCGACTTAATGTGTTGGAGTTTTGCTGCCTGAAATATGCTCTTAAAAGACTTCTTTAGAGACCCAACTTGGTTTTTAAAATAACCAAATGTGTGACTGATGGGTTTCTTTTCATCCATTCCTACTTATAAAAACTACAGACTTCCACAGACATTGCTTCTCAAAAGGAGGAAAAAGAAATGGCGCAGCACATCATTTTTGCCTCCAATTTTTCTCAAACAAAATTTAAAAACAAGAACTGGTTATAAATGTTCCTACTTGAATGTGTTCTTTGTGTTCCTCATTGTGTTTCTTCTGATAGTTGGTAGGTAATCAATTGTTCAAGTCTAATCTGTTCTTTTTTTCTTCTCACACAGTGCTGCATAGACAATTATGAAGAGATGGTGAAGATCTTGTTGGATCGCGGTGCAAGTGTGAATTCTCAGGATAATGAACTTTGGACGCCGTTACATGCTGCTGCAACTTGTGGTCACGCCGGACTTGTTAAAATACTCATTGCTCAGTAAGTCACCCAGAAATGTTCAGCAATGAAAAATCACTGATTAATTTACCACACAATGACCGTTAAGGTTGCAAGTCAGGTGCTTGGTGCATAATTTTAAAATGCATGAAATTAGATGTTGCAAGAACATTGGTGATTTGTAGGGTGGATGATTTTAATCTGCACCATCCTCATCGATGCGCTTCACACATGAGGGTTAAAGCAGGAAATTCTGTGCCGGAGATAAGTGCCTCCTGCTGAAAACGCAAAAGAAGCCCAAGAGCAGTGGAGGCAAAACATGATGCAATGAATAACACTGAACACCGATGTGTTAAGTAGAAAGCAAGTGTAGGAAAAAACTCGAGTCAGCACTAAAAACTTCTCCAAAAACAGATGAAGCATCAAATATTTGCAATTTGTAAATACTGAAGCTTAGTTCTTGTATTTTCAGCTGGTTGGATATTATTTATGACAAGAGCATCACAGAATTTTTCGGTCCAGTTGTCAGAGATGCACCTGGAGATGTTGCGCAGTGCTTTTTAAGCACCCAAGTTCGAACCTGCCTCGTATGATGGCTTAAAAAAAGAGTGATACATGGTCTTTACTGAGATTAATTCACAAAATATTTCTAATCTGTTTTTTAACTAATCCAGGGTTGAGGGTGATCTCATTACAATGACTTTATGGTCATTGCGACTTTTCCCAAAACTGGGTAAATGCAATATTTTTGCTCTTAAGGGGAGCTTGATATTTTTGCATATTAAAAAGTGTTATGTTCTGTCCCATTGCCTTCCACTAATCTGCGACCAGGTCGCGGGGGCCACAGCCTCAGACAGCAAACGCCAACAGCATCCTCCAGCTTACCTGGGAGGAAACTGAAGTGTTCTCTGGCCACCTGTGAAACATAGTCTCTCCAGTGAGTCCGGGGTATACCTCTGGGTCTCCTCTTGGTGGGACGTGCTAGAAACGCCCCAGCAGCAAGGCATTTGGAAAGCATCCTTACCAGATGCCCAACCAACCCCATCTGACTTCTCTCAACCCAGATGAGCAATGGCTCTACTCCAAGCTCCTCCCAGATGGCAGAGCTCCTCACTCTATCTCTGATTGTTTCAAAACTACAGTAAATAACTTGTTTAAACTATCAGGACTTACATGCTGACTAAATGTGAAAATGTCACTAGTTTTTCTTCTAAAAATGTGATAACAGATGAGAAGGAGACGGTGGCTGTGTGGTTAGTGCGTTTGCCCGCGGACCGGAAGGTCGCGGGTTCGCGTCCCACAGAGAGCACGTCTAGGGTCCTTGGAGAAGACACCTAGCCCCCACTTCTCCCACCATTGGCGCCGTTGAAGGGCAGCCTGCTGCGGTGTAAGGAGTGCAGCAAAACAAAATTTCCCCGGTGAGGGATGAATAGAGTAATTCAAAAAAAAAAAAAAGTTCTCAGTTTTATTCCTGAATTTGAAATTAATAAGAAAAGTAGATCTTAATGATATACTTATTAAATGTCAGATTCATGACTTCACACACAACAACCGAAATGCCGGATCAGTAAAATTATTATCATCATGGAAAGAATGCAACAAGAATCTAGTCTGTTGGTGGACTCACCCAAGGCTGATTCCAATTATTTACATACATTTTAATTGATAAAACTGTTTTCCCCCAGTCTTTGAATGTTACATCTTACAACGCTTCACAGCATAGAAAAAGTGTTAAAGAAGAACTCGTTTTTTTTTTTTTTTTTAAATGACTATTTTGATTGCCCCTTTTGGGTTAAAGTGTAACGCGCCTTTGTGTTTGTGTTGGTGCACAAAAGCGTTTCATCGTGTTCGGTTTGGTTTTTAAAACCCATGCTGACTTGCCCATCAGTTATGTGAACATCTGTTTATGAACCCTTCAGATGGAATTTTTGAACATTGTGGTCCTGCATTTAACTTTCTAGAATATTTAGAAAATCACAGACTGCATTGTGAATAAAAATAATCAAAGTGGAAAAAAAAGAGTTGGTGATAAATCTCAGCATAACTTTATCTGGTGTGAATTTACTGAGGATTTAGAGGAGATGAATAACAGCGTCAAAGGACTGCACATGATAAGCTCAGTCAGCTTTCATTTGATTTAGTTTAGCAGGAATCTTATTGATGGGTTAGTTGTCTGTCAACACAAATGATTCATAAATAATTTATGACAAACCAGAATAAATCAAGAGTTCTACTCAATATGGTTCACATTAAATTTTGATACAGATTGAGTGAACTTTTGGAATCAATTTGGGTTGTGAGCGGATTAGGAAGTGAGCTGATTTACTCCACTGATAGATTTCCTGTGGGAAATAAGTACTTACACTGGACTTTCAAATGAACAAGCTTGTTCTTATCCGAAAATCATATGCTTCAATTCAACTCTGGCTCCAGATAATATTTTATTGGAACTTAAAATAACTTTTTAATTGAGTTTTAGGTGAGTAAAATGAGATTTTTGTTTTAAAAAACACAGCAGGTTCAAACTTGAAATACAAATTACAACTAATCAACCTCGTTGATTCAAAAAAGCCTTTTTTTATGCGAACAGATAAAACAAAAATCACACAGCACAATAATTTGAAATAAAAACAAGAGAACTAATTGGACAAAAGTTTTAATACGAAGTGTGGAGATAGCTGACCACAACTTTACAAAATAATGTTAGAAATCAAAGTGTGAGAGTGAACGCTTAAGATGATTAAACATGCCCATTACTCAGATGCAATGAACCGACCTGGCTTCCATCTTGATTATGCAAATGTTTTTTAGTAATTCAGTTACACTCGCCCAGATTTCTTTCCTATTACACAGTTAGACACGGCAGCATATACTCGGGACAATTACAACCCAGACATTGTGACATTTATATTAGACCTTAATGAGACAGCTTTTTAATAAGTTTTGATTACACTCTAATGAACCTGAAACCGTTAAACACATGCAGACACACTGGGAAGCAAAGCAGACAAATGATCACACCGTATGTGTGTGCACACAGTGCTTCAGTGTCCTGGGCAGACCCAGAGATTGCATCCCAGACACATTTACCACTTTTGATATTGATCTGAAGAATGGAGGCCCAGATGACACAAAAATTTATCTGGAGCCATCTGTCATAGCCTGAAGAACTTTAGCTAAACATCAGGAGATGATATTGTTCTTTTTTTTCTTTTGTTTTTCTTAGAATTGCAAAGCCAAAATGAGAGTTCAGTCATTGAGAAAAGATATTTAATAACAACAGTGCATTTAATAACAACAGTGTCATAAAAGAAAAAGGTGGTTTTAGTTTAGAACGGGTTTGTTGGCATCCTTCTGTCTCTAGAGACAAAGGAGTCTGCACCTGGATACTTATCTGTTAGCGCTGTGTAATGCTGTGGCAGAATAAGCCAATGTGGGAGCTGCAGCTCCTAGCATGCTTGCTGCAAATATGGTAGGCGGTATGGGAGGACTCACTTTTTTTGATGTTTCCATGACCTCGTGTTGGATCTCTCTGTTCTAATATTAATCCACACATTAATGCATACAAGAGAATTTGTCTTGTCAAATTGGCTCGGTGGAAGGATGGTTCAGTGGGTAGGGCCATTGTCCCGTAACCGGAAGGTCGCAGGTTCGATCACCCACCCAGAGTGCATGCTGAGGTGTCCTTGAGCAAAGACACTGAACCCCCAGTTGCTTCTGATGATAGTGGTATGCACCTTGCATGGTAGCTCCCATCATCAGGAATGAATGTGTGTGTGTGAATGTGTGTAACTAGCATGGAGTGAATGAATAATGCATATGTGAAGCATTATGAGGAGTACCCAGAAAAGCGCTATATAAGTTCAATACATTATTATTATTACTCATTCTTTCCTCTTTTGTCTCCCACAGTGGAGCAGATCTGCTGGCAGTCAACTCTGATGGGAACATGCCCTACGACCTGTGCGAGGATGACCCAACACTGGACATTATTGAGACTGCTATGGCCAACAGAGGTAGCGAACAATTGATTTAGATGTAAAGATCGTCGCTCTCAGATGATATAAAAGATGTTTTTGGTGTCTAGAGTATATTTGGAAGTTCATCCAAGTTCAAAAAAAGGAAACTCAATCTTGTTGAATACAGAATAGGTTGGTACTAGAGAAGTTTGGTAGATTTTCTTTTGTTTGCCTGCTTCAAAAATCCTTCTTCAGCTTCACTGTCGTAAATCAATCATGACGCTTGTCCAAAAGAACCAAAGTGATTTTTCTTTCTAGGCTGTTGTAAATAAAAATATACCTCAAGTTTGACGCCCTTTGGCAAGAAAATAAAATAGTTAAATCCAGTCTTTTGGGCTCAAGATGCTGCAGGGCAACAGGAATGTGCATCATGTACCATCAAAACCAGTCTGAAACAAACCTGGAGGCCATAAAATAATGTGTTATTTCTTCAAAATACAGGAACAAACAATCTTTCTCCAAATTTTTCATACTTTTTATTTTTTTTTACAATGAAATGAAATCATTTTTTAAATCAATGTAAAATAAATCAGTATTTCAATTACAACAAGCAGGTAATCAGAGAGGCAGGGTACACCCCAACAGGTCACCACTCTGTTTGAGGGGCCAGTGCTGATTCTTTTTTTTTCTTTGCTATAAATGCATTTTTATGTTTGTTTTAAGTGGGCTATTCTTAGCAAGTATTTAGTTTGATTTTTGCTGTCAAGGTAAAAAATATTGTACTTCATGACAAAATGCTAATTAGCATGACATAAATTTTATTTCAATCTAAGAAAACACAGTGAAATTTAAAATAAAAAAGCATTTTATTATAGGTTTTAGTCTTTGGGGAGTCTTACCTCAACTGTTAATTCTTAATAGATGCTTTTGCTGCCATTTTGAACTTTAATGAAACAGAAAAAGCTCAAGTTTTTTTTGTTAGCTTTTATCCTGTTTTGCCCTCCACAGGAACAGAGGAAAGCAGTAGGTTTGTAGCCTCATAGCAATTTGTGTCATGCTCTGATTTGGGATAGACACATCAGGAAGCTCTGAAATATTCACAATTTTACCCTTCTCTCAACGGGGTGCTGATAGGGAGGCTTTCTGTTCATGTTGCGTCACAGTAAACACAGGCAGGCGGCACAGTTTGTCTGGGCGATAAGATGAAGAGTTTCATCACCAATACACAAACTGCACATCACGGATAAAGGAGTGGAAGTTCTTGCTCTGTTTATAATGTGCAAGTGGGGGTGGCACTTGTGTTTATCTTGGAAAAGAATCAACCATCTGAGCAGAAAGGCTTGTCAGGGATTTTGCTTTTATTCTCTGGTGAATGAAAACATCTCCGGTCTGGCATGTATAAACTCAGCTGCAAAATATCTGGGAAGAGCGTTTCCATTTTCAAAGAACTCTTTAGGGTTTAAGTTTATTTTATTTCAAAGGAGTAGATCAAACTATCTCAGAGCAAAAACATGTCATTATATCCCAGGTAATAACTTATTTCTGGTATTGATAATACCAATGGGCCTGATGGGGATAATGACTTCAGGAGATTTTTTACTCTACATTAAGTAGAATTATAACAAGACTTCAACTATTGGTCTATTTTCAATGAAGTGTCAATATTTCTGTTCTATTTCACAAGAAGTGTGTAGATTTTCCAACCTTCTGTTTCCGTATTATTTAATACCCTGCTGTTAGGAAGCATCCAGAGCTTCTCTCCTACCTCCTCTTTAAAGGCAAAACAAACATGAATCTTAGGGTTTTATTTGATGGTGCATATGTGGAAGCAGTCACATTTCCCCGCAATGCCTCACGGCACCCCACTAAATCTTCAATTTATAAATGAGCTGGTACAAATCAGAACACTGACTGTTGAGGCATGACATTGCTGAAGCATTTTGAGTCCTTAGTCATATTTCCCTGGATATTTAAAAGGTCAGGAAAGTGCATTTGTGAGAAGCATCACGTTGTAAACAAGAGCTGGGTTAATGACTTTGATTCTGTTGTAGCGGTGCAAATAGGCCACATGACACCATTACGCCAGTCGCATCCTGGAGGTGAGCCAATGTTGAAAACACATACAGAGACACAGTAGGGGCCTGAGGAGGGAGAGGACAGTCTCAAAAATGAGGTTCTCAGCGCACAATAGAATCGCTGGAGCTGCAAAATGCAGATGGCGGTACAGTAGGTGAGAATAATGATTATTAAGCTGATCAAAGGAGCAGAGCTTTGCTAATTGCTCTGCTAATGTTCTCAGCTCTGTGAAGGGGAAGGAGGGTAAGACTTTTTTTTCTAGACCGGATAAAAAGATGACACACTGACAGCCGGCACACTGTAGGAAACACACACTCACATCGTACACTGTATAAATTTAAATACATAAAAATAATTTATTTTGCAGCGTCAACTTATCAATCTCTTCTTTATACTTCGAACTTAAAGTCAAGTTCTAGTTTTTCTTTGATGAGTTGTAGGGATGAGAGGAAGATCTATTTACTTGAAGTAAAACGACGAGTCAAATAGTTGCACTACTTTGCAAATCTGGCAAAGCTATTGGTCCATCTTTAAGTCTTTTGTTATACATTCTTTCACTGAGTGATGACACGCTTAAAAACGACCTTTATTCAATTATTATTTTATTGTTTTGAAATAATTTGGAGAAGGCAAAGCTTAGTAGTAGAATCACCATCTTTGAACCAAGCAGTTGCCGGTTCGATTCCCGATAAGCTCATGCCTAAGCGTCCCTGGAGAAGACACCTAACCCCCTAATTTTTTCCACAGTTGGCACTGTCATGGCTCCCTGCTGCAATGCAACATGTTGGTGTGAGAAATCGTTCCGACTTCATGTTCTCAATTGTTATCAGTCCAATCATTCTGTTTCTTTCTTTTTCCCCTGAGTTCTCTATAAGCAATTTTTTTTGTATGGCCTGACAGGATGTACAGCTGAAGTGGTTTCTTCTTCTACCTTGCACTCGCTTTACACTCTGTCATGATTGCTTTCTGTAGTAATGGAAAAGATGTTTACGAGTGGATTCCTCTGATTAAGCTCTCTGAAAGTCTTTCAATTAATGAAATAACAAACCTTATACAAGACGTTGAAGTCAAAGTTAAATAGTTGAAGGACACGAGCTACTAGAGAAGAAAAGCAAAGAAAAGTCAGGGTTTTTTTCTTACAACTGATTGAAAAAGTAATATTGTTAAATAACATAATGGATTTTGGAGGAACACAGTGTTCCGTTTTTCACTTGGACTTAGTTCCATGATCATACCTCATAATAAATTACAGGTTCGATGTAACCTCTGGTTTTAAAACTGACCAAGAAGTAAAAAAAAAAAAAAAAGAAAAGGTATTTCAATATTCTTATATTTTCAGAATTTCAATGGAAACATAAATGCTAATTTATTCATCTTGAAACCTGAATACTGTGCCTCTTGGATGTCTGAACGTTCATCTCGCTCTCAGGAGAAGTGCTTTACATGATTATAATTCCCTGCAGCCTGCATAAAGAAACACTTCATTTCTGGGATTAATGACCGTTACACAAAAGGTTCGTGTTTTTATCACCGAGGAAAACATGATGGCGACAATTCCTCCAATCTATTTTCTAAACAATCAAGTCCCGTAATAGGGATTGCAGGATCTACAATTCCTAATTAAAACATTTTTTAAATTCATGGTTTCTGCATTAGGGTTAATTTTGCTTGTCATTTTTGTAAAAAATGGTTATATTTTTCTCCTCTTTACGTTATAGTCAATGCAGAATTTTGTCAATCATTTTTGTAGTGTGATATATTTGTTGAATTTGTGCAGAAGAAATAAAGTAAATCGTAAAAAAGGTGGTAAGACGTTCAAATCAAAGTTGTCAACTGATATGCACATAATACAGCCGATGCCAAAGACAATCTTTATTAAGTTAGTGTGATAATTATTACTTACACACACAAAGATATAACGTAAACACTCTCTTGATGAATGATTCAGGAGATTGGATGAACAATAATTATACAAAGTTTTTCACTCTTTTTCTGTTCTGCAGATATTTTTCTTCTTTTCAAGTACGTTAATTATTACATCAAGCATTATGCAAAAAATTTAAAAGATTGTACCTTGATCTGATCTGTTGACATATTAATGATTGGTTTATTTACATACTTTTTTGACTCATCAACCTACAAGAATTTATTAAAAAAAGAAAAAAAAGATTCCACCAGCTAGTATTTTATATTGATATAAAAATCAACCACTTTAAAAGTGAAATTGATACATGTAGAAACTGAAAATGGACTAATTGTAACCAAAGACCAGCTTTACAGCAAAAAGCTTTTAAAAATCTTGCTTTGTGTTTTGTGGTGTGAGCACTAAGAGGTATTAACACAAAGCATTGTGGGTAGACACTATAAAAAAGACATTTCAGTGGCACACTAAGTGGCTGGTGGTTTAGTGAGAAACTATGTGGTGACATGATGCAGCAAGATGTTTTGCTCCAGTGGGGTGGAACGAAAAGTTTCATTAAGACAAGCACTGATGGATACTTTTATATTAGCTTCAGTAGCTAGTACATGAGAGGTCGTGGCTACAAATAAAAGCCAACATAGCCTATATTTCAGTCATTGATGGCCTTCAACTACAAAACCCATCATTACTAGTAGATACCAGTAATTGTTTATTCCATTCTTTTAGATAAAAAATGAAACTTTTAAGTCTTGATTCTTAGAGGACGAAGCATTGATGTTACGTTTCACCTCAACTATTCTCAAACCAGTTTTAAAGTTTTGTCTTTTCTACCTATGTCCCCTTTCCAACCTATCTTACATTACAAACAGTGGAATGTTATTGCTCAAATTTAAGATACTACCATGATTCGCTGGGTAATTTTCACCCATCATATGCAATAGTTGTTTATGATCCTGATGTTTTCTTTGGACGTGACAAGGATGGACAAGATCAGGAATGAGGATATCGCACACTGAAAAACAGATTTTGAGGAATAAACTATCAATTTTGAGCAAGGGCTTGATTTTCTCTGATTGTTTTGAGAAATCCACTAACTCTCGTGCAAATGTGAAGTGTTGTGAAAAATTGTAAAAGGGACTGAGAAAATAAAAAATTTGTTCTTCAAAAAAACTGCTTGTCACCAAAATATGACTAAATAGTGTGAAGTTCTTTCATTTTAGGTTTTAATTTGTTAATAAATCATTGAAATTTTCCAATTTATTTGTTTAATAAATTGGAAAAGTATGAGATGATCTCATAAAAATACTCAAAAATGAGAGTAAAATTTCAGTTTTCAGCACAAAGAAATTTCCCATAAAATAATGAAGCCTGGAGGTTTTTGGCCCACCTGTTGCTGCGAGATTTGAAAACTTTTCTGGTTTAAAAACCATGTCCTTGGCACACAAAACTTCTCTTAGAGACTGGAACACTGTCAAAATAAGTTTTTCTACAAATTCAAATTGAAAAATTACTATGATTTTTTAGCACAAAGATAAATTTTACTTTATGACACAAACAGCATAAACCCAAGAAACAGCTTAGCAGGTGCAGTCAGTGAGTCTAGATTTTGCTGCTTTTGGAATTCGTTTTTACCTGATTACAAAATCAGTTCAGCATTTATTGCAATCACCGCCTGACACTCATGGGGGTGTCTGTGGCAGTCATCATTGTCATGCTATAACAGGGGTCTGATTTAAAATATTGCTCTGAATGTTGGATCTCTTGATGTGTTGATAGATTTACTCATTTGTGTCCTGAGAAAAGGTTTCTGCACTGAAACACTAACAATTACAGATGCATAGTCAGGCTAGTCCTGTCTGTTTCTACTATTTATTGCCCAAACACATGCATGTTTCGTCTCTCTTGTAAATGAGATTGTGTGTCTGAATGAGATTACCTCAATAAATAAGGATTCAATAAACAAAGTCAATGTTGTAGTGGGAGTTTCAGGAGAGACTAAGCAGTTGCATCCATGTGCTTAAAAGAGTATCATTTATTCTGATGATTTTCCCCTCCTATCATTGTCTTTTTGTGTTATTTTACTTTTCCATGTTTAAATGATGTGAAAGTAACAATATACTTCGAGCTTTTTTTTTTTTTTTTAAATTCGAATAGAAAATATGATAAATAGACCGAGAGGTGAATTGCTAGATGGATAGTGTTTGTGAATTACTGACATCTAGTGATCGGTAGAGACTGGCATACAAACAGTTTGGTGTAAAAAAAATTAATAAATTAACTCTATGGAAAAATTGATTTAGGTTCAATGTTAAAAACTACTATATTCTATTTAGAATATACTAAATGTTAGAAAGTTTCATTTTGTTGTTCACACAACGCCAGCGCAAAACCAATAAAATGCTGCCAACTTCGGTCAGATCTGCTCATTTTTATTTAACTTGGATCAATTTTCTTATTTCAAAGCTTTCATAAGTTGTGTCTTTTTAAAGACTTCAAGAGTCACTGTGATCAATCAAGAAGCGTGATTGTGTCCTAATTGTGTCAGAGCTTCAAAACATTCAATTAAAACTTGTTGCAGTTATTTTAAAAAAAGAAAAGACACTCTCTTTGTAGATTAATTTTGTCTCACTTGCATCTTTGACAGGCATCACCCAGGAGATGATCAATGAGACACGGGCTTCAACAGAGAGGACGATGCTTGGAGACATTCAGGAATTGCTGAGACAAGGAGAGGAGGTCAACCAGCAAGATACTCAGGGAGCCACGCTGGTGAGACGCTGCTAAAATATGAAACATTACAGTTACTTATAGAGAGAGGAGTGTTTGATCTTTAAATTTTAACAAGCCTAAAAACTTTTCCTTTCTTAAAAGCTTTCATTAAAGCAAATCCCTCCTTAAGGTGCCGCTTCTTGGGAGAAATTAATACCCAGTGGATCACAATCATTATGAATTTACCTTTTAAAGATTATGCTCCATGCTGTGCCAGCTCTTGAGACCATAAAACCTTCAGTGGTAATTAGGGTCAAGATCAACTCATAATCTCCTAACAATCTAATCAGTTGTTCAGTATAAAATGTTTAGCTGATTAATTTTTTTTTATTTCTTGAATGCAGAATATACTCAAGAGATTGTGACTCTTATTTCAAATTTAAACCCTTAATAAAATATGTGATCTTTAATCATTGACAGGTTTATGAAAGGAAATACCTTCTGTAATATTTCTCATCTTTTCCACAGTCAGAGCTTTTAAATGCTGTTTTATAAACCAGTTGAGAATCTTAAAAGCAAAGTGTGATTAGCTTTGCAGGAACTGAGTGACCCTAACATTCCTCACATTTTTTCTGTAAATCTTTTAAGTTTCGTAGATCTGTTAAACTTTTTTACATTGCTTCTCCTCTCACCAGCACAGTCCGTTGCACCTTGTGTCAGATTTTTCTAATACTTGGAGTTTCTGTTGCTGAAAACTGGCCAGGATACACACACGGAAAAATCTAACCATGTATCTGTATTTGAGCAAACGTAGTGTTGTTGCAAAATTACAATTTTTCTTATTTTGATGTTTTGGTATTTATTTTATGTTTGTAATTATGAAATAAGAGTCACATTTTCTTGAAACAGTTTTTAATCAAAAACATTTCAGTCAGTTCTTTAGCGGCGGTCACAACCAACTAATCCTGAGTGAAAACGCATTCGACTGTAAGCGCAGTCCTGATCTCACATGATGTGTGATTTTCTTAGATTTACTTTTAAAAAATAAACTTTGAACATGTGTATCTGTCAAACTGAAGTACTTAGAGACAAATGCCAACGATATGGTATTTCAAGCTTCAAATTTTTCCAGTAAAAATATTTTTCTGTTATCCAGTTGGTCTGCCAAACCAATAATAATGATAATAAAAAAATTCTTTTTGAAACTTTCCCTCTACCTCAGTGACTATTTCCATCCTTCCTGACCACAACTCTGGCTAATCCATCATTGCTGGTGCACCAATGTGGAATCACCACAAACGTGATTTATAACTTCAACTGTGATACAGTGATGTCAAACATATAATTTTACATATTTATCAGAGTGGAGTGTAACGAGGAGTAGCTGCAAGTTATTTTATTATTTAAAAGGATTTTTTTTTGCTCTCCCTGACAGAAAAAAAAAATCTTTAGACTTTACTTTATTTTGATTTGTTTGGAAATTCCAGATTCTAATTAATGGCTGTGCAGGAGAAAAAGTCCGAAATGTAAAATAATATTTCTGTAAGTGGCTAAAATGGAGCTCAACAGCAAAATCAGAATTATTATCCTGCTATTTAAACTGTTGGTGAACCTGGTCATTTCTTGATTTCTTCTCAATATCAGACCTGTAGAAATCGCACATGAATGTGTTGGTGAGGACAGTTTATCCTGAAATAATGACATAGCCTTTTTACATGATGAGTTTCCACTGATAAGTTTAAAGGTTATTTAAATAAAATATATATAATTGATTCAGAATTCATCCGACTGACTTTGGGAATTTTTGTAGATATCAAATCTTCATGTATAGTCCATCAAGTAAAAAAACCCCGCAATATATCACAGATGCCAAGACAAATCTAGAGCAAATTCCCTGGAAAGTTTGAATCAGCGCTCTTGGTCTCTTTCTTTTTGCAGCTCCACATCGCAGCAGCAAACGGCTACGTGCAGGCTGCAGAGCTGCTGCTGGAGGGAGGGGCTCGCATGGACCTCAGAGACACAGATGGATGGCAGCCTCTTCATGCTGCAGCGTGCTGGGGTCAGGTGGGGTAAACACAACTGGACAATAAGCCACCGCACAGAGGTCACTGAAACAAACTGAATCATTAGCTGTTGTTTTTGTTACAGATGCATGTGGCCGAGCTGCTGGCATCACATGGAGCCAGTCTCAATGCCAAAACCTTCTTGGAGGAGACTCCCATCGGTACTTTTAAAACTTTTCATCTGAAGTCGGTCTTCATAGTGCAGCTGTGGAGGAGATAAATCTTCTAACAGTGTTTCTTTTACATCTTTTGAACTCAAAATAGTAATTTTAAAATTTGCAATTGCTTTAGAAATCAAGTTTTACCTAATTTTTGTTAGTATGAATCATTCATTTAATTGCCTCATTCAATTGTAAACTAAAATTTATTTACTAATTCCAAGATTAATATGATTTCCTCTTTTTCTGATTAAGATTTGTGTGAGGATGAGGAGTTCAGAGCCATCCTCCTGGACCTCAAACATAAACACGAAACAATCATGAAATCGCAGCTCAAACATAAAACGTCGCTGTGCAGGCGGACATCCAGTGCCGGCAGCCGTGGGTAAGAGTTGCCATCTGCTGGTCTTACAAGGAAATTTAAACAAAGACCAACATTTAAATAAATTTTGTTGCTCTTCTGTTTTATAAAACATTTCAAATTCTGAATAATTTTGTAATGTTCTTGTATTTGCTTATTTTTTTTATTCTCAATTGGAAATCTACTTGTGTTGACAGGAAAGTGGTGCGGCGAGCCAGTCTGTCAGACCGACACAATTTATGTCGAAAGGAGTATGAGACGGAAGCCATTGTGTGGAGGGGTGGAAGAGAGGAGGAAGAAGAGAAAGAGTTTGATCAGGAGAACAATCAGGTGCTTCATGTAAGTTTTAATGTAACCATTAGTGTATATTCTGATACGTCAGTTTTGTTAGACTATGGGTCTGAAAAATGTTTGAAACCAAGAAAGATTTTCTTTTATCCAGCCTGGAGGTCCGGTTGGGAGTAAAAGCATCAGAATTTGTCAGAATTTTCTCTCGCTATATATAAAAAATAAGCATCTTGATCGAGAAATTAGATGAACTATTTAAGAAAAAGGAATGTACAACAACATCACCTAAAATGGGATTTTACTTAGATGGATAAAAGAAATACACCAAGTTTTTGTCTCAGTGGCACAACTTTGTGATGGTATTTTTTGCTAATCTTGTTTCCATTTGATTTCTTTGAGTCAGGCCCGAAATACTTCATCACGTTTGATTGTGTTAAACTTTGCTAAACAAACTGAAGTTTGTTTCAATGTAATCCGTATTGATGCATTACAGGTTAAGCCTGTCGTTGCCGTTGAGCTCCCAGACAAGTCCAAGTTGCCCACCATCCTCAAAGATGCCAGCAGTAAACAAAATGGTCTGGTGATCACCACCACATCAACGCCCCTTCCGCCGCCCTCAAATGGCAGCACGCCATCAACGTACATAGGTGGGGTTGTTACCACTCAGTCCACCCCAGAGGAGGCTGTGCCAAGGGAGCGCGCTCAGACTCTGTCAGAGCTGAAGAAACAGAGAGCTGCAGCCAAACTCTTGAATCACCCCCTTCTAAATGGACATCTTGGTAACGGCTCCACAGACTCATTCACGGATGCCAAAATCAACTCGGATGATCCTCGAATGCCATTGGTGTCTTCCAATGGAAATACAGTTTACTACACACCTGCTAGCGGTGACCCACCACTCCTGAAGCTGAAACAACCTGTAGAGGAGGAGCAGCCAAAGGTGGGGACCTGCTGCTGTGTGTCATAGCAACCTGGACCATGTGACTGCTGACAGGACTGGAGGGATTGTGGGGTGTAAGGAAAGAGAGGAAGGAAGGAAGCAGGGAGTATTCCTGTCTCTGACTTCCTGCTTTGTGTTGATTTTAAACATCATCCAGAGAAGTTAGGAGGCCCAAAGAAGGGCCAGAAAACTTCACATTCCTTCATATCACATACCCGCTTCATTTGAAGACCTTGTTCCAAAACTGACAAAGTTGGAGTGGCGCAAAGACGAGTGTCGCATGTTCCAGTGTTTCTGATGTCACTTGCATAATTTTCCTTCCCTTAAAAGAATGAGAAGAAAGCCAAATGTTTAGAGCAGTGGAGTTGCTTCTTTAATTTTACCGATTTTTTTGTCCACATTTGAGGAGTTAAGAAATTTGAAACAGAGGAGGTCAAAATATCACAAGTTATTGAATGTTTTTCCCAAACTTATCCCAAAATATAGGCTTTTTAATCCCACAAATTGATTGTTATCGGGCAAAGTGTGCCTTCTTTTAGTTTTTAAATGAGAAGAAAAGCCCACTGATATGATCTAAGACTCTGAGTTCTGCTCCGATTGAATGGAGAACAAAATGTAAAAAACAACAACTATAACATTCCCTTGCAAGTTTTTGTTTAATCTCTGCAAAGTTTAAGAAAAAATACCAGAAATCAGTGTTATTAAAGAAGTGTACTGGTCCAGCAGAGGAAGCAGTTAAAAGAATGAGAAATGTACTGTATTTATGTTTAAAACTGTCGATTATACTCCACCTTTCCATCCTCATATCACACCTAAACTGACATGCTTTGTATTTTGTAAAGTTCACTTTGTGCTTAATCGTAAAGATAATTTAAGCAAACATCGATAGTATTTGCTGTACCTTTTGTTATTTATAAAATTATTGCGCGTAAACCATTATTGTTCCAAAAGTTGAGTGTATTTATTATTTGGATGCAGTGTGAAGGGTGTGAATGCAGTATGAGATGAGCTGGATGGATGCATTCCTCCAGCAAAGCACATTCTGACATGGAAAAAGTCAAGTGAAGTGAAGGCTTAGCTACTGTTTCACGTGTTTGTACATGTTTTAAATGCAAGCCATCCTGTTTGGGTGGGTTCATATTTGTCTCACTACAAATAACAGTGTTATTTGATTTGATTTTATTCCTGGTGGCCATTGTGTGGCTCAGTTTCTCCCCGTCTTTGTATTTTTCTTGAGAAAGGTGTTATGTAATGAATTACTCAAGTGCAAAAATTTGAGGAAATGCACAAAACCTACTGCTTAATGCCTCCTTTTTAAAAAATAAAAACAAATAGGAAATGATCGTTCTTCCCATGGTTTTGGGATGTATCAAACACACAAACTACTGTCCACATTAGGTGTTCTTTAATTTAACATGTCTACATGACATAAACCACTCAACAAACAAGACATAATTTGATGTTTTGGAGTAAACTTGTGAGAAAAATACACTATTCTGATGAAATATAACCAGCAGCTAGTTAACTTGGCTTAGCATAGCTAAGCTCCAGGCACCGATTAGCTGGGATAGCAGTATGCAAACATAATGATAAAAATTGCCTTCATGCTAACACAAAAATGCCAGTTGCCCAATATACATGTACGTAATGGCTGCATGGTGGCCTCACAGCAAGAAGGTTGGGGTTTGAGTCCCAAAGTCGTAGTGAGGCTGGACGCACTGGCCTCTTTGTGTTGAGTTTGCATGTTCTCCCCATGTATGTATAGGTTTCCTGCCCTCTCAAAAAAAATGTGTTAGTTTGATTGGCTATTACGAAATTGTCCCTAGGAATGTGTGTGTGTGTGTGTGTGTGTGTGTGTGTGTGTGTGTGTGTGTGTGTGTGTGTGTGTGTGTGTGTGTGTGTGTGTGTGTGATTGTCTGTGAGTGCAGCCCCGCAACAAACTGGCGACTTGTTCGGGTTGTATCCTGCCTCTCACCTGAAATCAGCCAGGACAGTCTCACCTGGACCCCATTAGGGATAAGTGGTGCAGAAGACGAAACATATACTTAAACTTGTGGGGGGAAAAAAAATCTAGTCTGGGATTCCTGGGATTCTTTCTGCTCCTTGTAATCTAATGTAAAAAAATAAGTAAGCTGTATCTCCAACCACTTTTTCTATCTTACTCCTTGTGTTTTAGCTGCTCATAATATGTTATAAATGATTGCGTGCCATAAATTTAATTTTGCTTAAAAAGTTGTTTTTTTTATTTTGCACATTCAAACTCCAGACTTTTTGTTGAAGGCCAAAACATATTTGTATGCCAGACATATTAACAAAATCATCATAGATTCTTGACAATTTAATGAAAAAGGGTTACTACAATCAAGTAACCGACTTCTTATCAATTTAAGAAATGCTGTTTTGCTTAAAAAGTGAAAAGGCTGAAATACAGAAGATGGACAATCAAAACTGGTTATGCATTTACTTAATGTTTCACATTTTTTATCTCATGCACATTTAATTTAAACCATCTGATCTTTTACTTGGTGCAGGAGACTATCCCGATTAATTACCAGGCAAGAGGCAGGCTAATCCCTTGATAGGTCACCGGTCTGTTATGGGGCTACACAAACAAACAACCCATCATAAGCAAATGATTGATTCCCCATGCACTGGCATGAGGCAGTTTGATCTAATTGAAATTATGCTAAGCTAAAATAAAAAGCTGCTGGTTCTGATTTTAGAATAAAAAACATGAGAATTGTATTTTTGTTTAACCTAACCATTAAAAGAGCATATGGATTAATAATGATTCAAATAAACAACTCCTCTCATATTGTGAGTGCCAAAGAGTCTTCCATAAGTTGAAATTTAGCATATTTAAACCATTGCCATGGCAGATTTAGGCTTCTGATAACCAACAGTGTGAGAAGTCCAGCATTTTTTTTTTCACATTTTGTTACCAGGACATCAACTGTACAATATTAGGAATTTGTACTAATAGGTTTTTACATGTGTTTGTATTTGTATTTCTTCATTTGTTCCCATGATATGTATTTACATGTTTGTGTTGTACTGTTGAGTATGAATTAGGAAAAACCAATTAACCTTCACTGATGACCATTTTAGCTGAAATGATGTGATATGTGAGGAAAAAATAAATTCCATTCATTCAGGTTTCATACCCGTTGGTCTGAAATGACTAGATATCATTTAAACATAAAGGTGTTTTTCTTTTTTTTTTAAATAAGAAATTATTTAAATAAGCCATATCTGTTTGGATTTTTTGGATCATTTTCTGATTATATGATTGCAAACTCACCAAATCAGCGTGTTTTTGGGGGGGACCAAAAAACTGACATTTGAGCTGCTGCAATTTGTTAAAACAAAAGTTTCAATTTATTGAGATCATTTAGACTAAACACCAAACTGGTAAGAAAAAATAAACCGAAAGTGTGAATCATAAGTAAAAATGAACGTGTGCTTTCTTGGTATACTGTATGCAGATCAATGCTTGTGTTTGACTGCAGGCCTCAATGTCCATTAGGATACAAATATAAATAGGACAAACTACTGATTTTGTAATTACTGGAATATATTGATGGTTGCATTAACATATTTTAAATAAATTGTATATTTTGAGAAATAAAGATGGTGTCGTAATTAGTAAAGTCTTTTGTGGTCAGTACAACTTATTTTCTGGTTTTGAAAATAATTACCACTGCTTTATCCCTTTGATCTGAAATTATGAGCAGTATGCATTTGTACAGTGCTGTTTACTCTGAGAAATGTGTGCTTTTTAGGCCACAACTCTTTTAGTTTGTCTAAAAAACTGAACTGAGCTCCTAAACTTGTATCTGTCAGAATTTTGGCTCAACTTTAGTTTCTTTTATTATTGTTTTTCTGTTTCATTTCTATTTCTGAACATATTCTTTCCTCTTGCTCTAAATGAGGTGATCAACATTATACAACAGTGGACTGCTGGTGTAACGGAGGGGAACGTGTCAAAAAAAGGGGGAAAAAAAAAATCAACATTTCAAATTCAATTTTCCCACCATTTACTTTTGAAGAAAGTTCACTGTTGAGATAATTTGATGTATCTTCTTTAAAGAACTCAGTGACATATGCGCACCATTATGTGCTCGTAAATCAGCTCACACATTTTAAAGATAAAGAACTCAGCAAAGTAACTTGACATTTTTATAAGCTGAGTAAATATACAGAGAAATCATCTGTTCATTTTAAGTTCCCTCTGAGCACTGTTGGTGTGCTCCAAGCATATAGACACAGTACAACAATGGTGCCAAAAGCTCCAAGTTTGAACAGCATTAACCTCCACTGTGTTTCCTGTCTTTGCTATTGGCCCGTAGCTGTGCTGGTTATAGGGCAACTGGCTGCAATCCCAGTTTCTTCTTCACTGAAAGAGAATGTGGATCAGATCCAAAAAGTGCAAAGAAACACATATGGAGCACTCAGCTGGTCACATAAATAAAGGGATGCAGTTAAAACGCACGGAAATAGTCGTAAATAATACAGTTAAAAAAACAAAGCTATCGCAGGTGTTGGTAAGATGCCTAGGAGACCCAAAAGAAAAGGACATTTGCAAGAGAAAAAATGTTTGAAAATGAGACGCCCTGATTTTGGATGATGCCACCATTGTAACAAACTTACCTGATTATTGCCAAATTAGTAAAATTTCCAGACATTATTAATGAATAAATTTGAATGCTCTGAGGGTCTCAAAATCGTTTTTTTAAAAGCAAGATTGAATGAACAAAAGAATGTTTCAATCAATGTTACATCATTTTTTACTTATCATTAGATTGACTGTTAACAGTTAAATCTTGTAAACCAAATGATTTTAAATCAAATTGGGTACTAATTTTGTTTAATCTTTGCAACTGCTTTTTGGATTGTGTTGCAGCCAATTCTGTTTCACTTTGATCCTTCCCAGAAAAAAAAGGCACAAACTTTGAAGGTAATGATACATTTCACCAATCCCTTGAGATTTTATTGACAAATGTGGATAAATTGTTTTGTGAGCTCGAAAAGTAGGAGAAATCTAATGAACATTTTAAGGAATTGTTAAATGTATTTTTTATGAATCAATCACCTCACTTTTCTGATGACTTAAACATTAGCTGATTGAACTGATAGAAATCTCTTGCCAAAACCTGAGCATATAGTGCACAACTTACTAAAAAATTTGGCAAGCCCAATAATGCTTGAAATCTTCTCAACGAATATGTAAATATCTAATCATAAATTTTCTGAATATGTTGCACAGCACAAGAATGAGTCATGATGCACACCCCCTACAAAGTTACATGTTGTTCCTGACGACAGAACTACCATCGAGACTTGTTTGTATTTGAAGAAAAATCTTGTTTTCGATCCAAATGGCAAAAGCAACGCTACTTGAAAAAAAAAAGACACGTCTTTATGGCGTAAAAAACTAACACATATTTCTTAAAAATGGTTTTAATCTTTCAATGAATTTCTGCGTGCTGAGCGACATTAACCTATGTGATGGCTTTTAATTAAAGTAAGATAGTAGTAAGTGATCAACTCCAGTAAAGTGTTGTTGGAAACACAACACGCTCTGGGAAAGCCAAAAGGTCCAGCTCTGCCAGTGGGGTAATGACACAATGACAGCAATAAATCAAATAGAAGTTGCAATAGTTCCAAGGTTGCAACCAGACTTGGGTCATTTTCAACAAAAATGCTTTTACAACTAAGTTTCATGAGAACCGTTTTGGGAAAAAAAACCTACACAGTGGCATATATTTAGCTAAATCAGTCTAAAATAGCTGCTGAAATATCACTGGACAAATATTTGTGAAAAAGAGTGGAAAATAACTAGTTTTTTCTTAATCATAATGAAGAGTTCAAAATGACATAAACGTTGATTTTGTGGCTTTGCCAAAAATATCTTACCCTCCCAAGCTGCACCTACAGTTGATGATGGTTTCCTGGTGACATCTGTTCACCTTTAACTCACTCCAACATTGAAAATGGTTTGGTTATACACGTGCGTTTGTCACAAGAAGCAGATCATCTTCATCACATGGTGTGCACTAAACGTAGACATGCATCAGCATTATCTGATAACACTTTTAGAGAAGCTTGTATTTGTACACAGTTGTAGATCTTATTTTCTTATGCTGCATACCACTACTTCCTATAGTGGTGAAATGTCTTGGGTTTTGCATTGGCAGGCAGATTTACTTAGAAACAAAACAAGTGAAATCAAGAAAAATGCAGACACGGGCGATATTTTTAGTTTTTTTCTTAATTTGGAATGTTAATGTTGTCATTTCACGCTTGGATTTTTTTGTTATTTCATTAGTCTTAGCTTGCAAAAATATCTTTTTCTCATATCTTTCGTTTTGATTTTTCTCCTCAGGGCTGCCCCAGTTAATCAGTTTGTTCTTCCTTTTAACTGTATTTTCTGCATTTTCTTCTCTTACACCAAATACCTTAACATCCTCGTTCACTGTACCCATCACTGGGCAGCAGGCTAGGGGGAGAATAAAGATTCTCGCTAAAACCCGAGCATATAGAATAAAGATTCTTCCTCTAGACCTGCTGCCTGGTAGTTCCAAACTCGGCATCAGTCTGCTAATAAGTTTTTTCTCTCTCCTCCTGACATGTCCAAACTCCATCTGGCCTCTTTTAAATTGTCTCCTAAACTTCTATTACTCTGCTCTATTTTTTTCCTGATCCTTTCCACCATGGTAACTCCAAAAGACAATGTTCCTAAACCCAGATAGGAGCAGACGATCAGTACTAGGATCGAAAGACTTGCCAAGCATGAGGAAAAACAACTCATATTTGTGACCTTCTTTCTTATTTACACTACATTATTACACAACAGCAACATTAAGCATATTTCATCCACCTTTGTTTACGTACATAGTTTTTTTTTTTTTTTGCTCTTATATAACACTCATTATCCAATGCAAAACATCTTATGTATTAGCATTTAAAGGTACAAAGTGTAAAAAATAACTGGGATAAACCCCTTTAAATTGAGGGTGATCAGCAGGTTTTTAAACATTGCCAAAACAGTGTCATTGAATCTCAGACATTACATGAACCAGTACAAACTCAAACATTATGACTTTTTGTTTTAAAATCCACTTTTGTTCCGGTCAGACATAGTTAATCAAAGTAGTTGTGTTGCTGGTTTTGATATAGTTAGTCAGTCACTTTCCGAACTGTCCATCCCTTGCGGGATTGCGGTGGGTGCCGGAGCCCATCCCGGCTGATTCAAGGTGAGGGTTACACCCCAAACAGGTCGCTAGATCGTCACGGGGCCACACTCATACAACCATAGACACACTCATTCCTAGGGACAATTCGGCACCAGCCAATCAACCTAACATGCATGTTTTTGGAGAGTAGGAGGAAACCGGGGTACGCGGAGAAAACCCACGCAGATACGGGGAGAACATGCAAACTCCACACAGATAGGCCGGTGATCCAAGCATCGTTCTGACCCGGGACTTGAACCCACAACCCTCTTGCTGTGAGGCCACTGTGCCACTCACTGTGCCACCGTACTACCCAAGAATTTAATTTAAACTAAGTTTGTCTTGACTTAGACAAAGTTAGTTTAAATTACCAGTCATAAAAACTCGACCTGTTTTTATGACGAGTTTTTATGACCTGTCAAGACATTCCCCCTGACTCCAGTATGGGGAAGCTTTGACACTTTTCTGAGTACCTAAAAACTGTATTCATCGACCATTTTGAAAATCACAATAAATAAATAATAACAATTGCGCATGCAAAGTTAATCCAGATGAGATAGTGACGTAAGGAGAGGTAATGTGTGTACCTCTGACTTCGCTTTAACAATGGCCGCCTGGAAGGTTTTATGAAAGCGAGTCATTTTGGAGGCATTTCAATGCTAAATTCGATTTTTTTTTGTCGTATATAAATGGCAACACGCCCCTATAATAAGACAAAACTGTAAAACTGACAGGTATAAACAGTGTAAAATGACTCATTCAGGTTACACCTTTAAATGCCCCCTCCTTCTCTCCTGCTTTAAACCGCCATTGGCTGCTGATGCTAATCGGTCAGAGGAGGCATGTTTACAACCTTCAACAGCTAGAATTTCTCTCTTAAAACAATTTATTGGATTCGTTTTGGATACATTTTGTCCAAAGGACGGTGTCTACCATGCTGATTTCCGCTAAACTGTCTGTAGCTGCTCATGAACCGGGATTATTATTACTGCGACTCCATGCAAACAGCTTTAAGAACGTTTCTCTGTCAGTGTGTACGGGCCGCACGTTTCACCGGCATCGGTTCTTTTGCACAGGTAATACTCACCGTGAGAACCGAGGAAAAGAAAAAAAAGAACTGATCTCAAACTGGGACAAGTCCAGTTGTTTTATAAGCAGAAAGTGGGGACATTTTAACCGTGTGATCGCTGGAAGTCTGCAACGTGAGGAGCGTATATTTGATCATAACAACCCAGGACTCTGCTTCATCAGCTCCAACATTAGATATTCATCCACTATGGCATCTACGAAGAAAAGTGAGAAGCAAGCAGACAATAAAGAGGTAAATTATTTATATATATTTTTTAATTTACTGACATCATGATTGTGTTTTGATCCATTAAACCCACAGTGTTTTTATTTTAACTCCAGTAGAAAGTAGACATGCTGACAGACACATGTTTCCCTGCTCTGCAAAAAGCTGGAAAACTCGATCTGCTTTTATTTGGACTGAGTCATTGTGGTATTCTCATCTGAGTTCAAACTACACTACAGCACGTGGCATTAGCTGATGAGTCAACAAAACAAGCAAGTGCAGAATAAAATATGTTGCAATAAATCTGAACAAACAGCATGCAGCTGCTTGAAGGTTTAAGTTAGCACATGGTCATTATGTTTAATGATTGTTGTTTTATCAGTTCAGTTAATCAGTAATCTTATCAGATAAATTTTATGTTGTTGGTATTATGGGAATTACATCCTGAAATGTTTGACTCAAAGCATAATAGTTTAGCTTCTCTAATAAAATGAACCGATTTGAAATAATAATCTATTCCCAGCACATGAGAAGTCAATATGTAGGTGTTATTAAAAGTGAAAAACTCTATTGATTATTCAAAAACTTTATGAATACATTGATAGAAGCAGTAAAGAAAAATAGAACAAATATATCAATTTAGTTTCATAAGTGTATCATTCATCTTCTGAGACGTCCACTCCAAACCAGGTCACAGGGTGCTGAAGACTAGCCTTGCTTATTCAAGGCAAGAGGTGGTGTACACCCAGAATAGGTCACCAGTCTGCCGCAGGGCCACACACACTCATTCCTCCTAGGGGCAATTTTATAGCAGCCAATCAACCTAACATGCATGTTTTTGGAGGCTGGGAGACCAGAGTACCTGGAGAAAACCCAGGCACACACAGGGAGAACATGCAAACTCCACACAGAAAGGGCAGTGTCTCAAGCCTCGTCCCCAACCAGGACTCGAACCCCCAACCTTCTTGCTGTGAGGCCGCCGTGCAAACCGCTGCGCCACTAGGTTACCCTAGTTTCAGAAGTGCTGAATGATATTGATCTCTTGAACAAATATTGTTAGTTTAAGATGATTCGTAATAACTGTCCTCACATGGATGGAAAAATGTAAATAGATTATTATTGGGCTTGGGGTTTTTTTGCAGAGTAACAGGAAAAGTAAGCACTACTTTTTCAGCCATTTTTATTGATTTTATTAATCCCATAATGAAAATAAACTTTAGTCTGCAGGATTTGCTCAGTCACTTAGCAAACTGATTTATGCAAGATATCAACACATAATTTAGTCCAAAAATGAACTATTTTACACATGCGTTCATTTTTTGTAGAGACGACTTTGGATAGCTCTCAGTGGGAACACTAAATTCAGTCATCAGTAAATTTTGCCTAGGCAAAATAAAACCAGGGCAGATAAATAAAAAAAAAAACAAACTCAATTTTCTCCATAAAAACATCTTTTGAGCCACATTCTTCACAATTAGACTGTAACAAAAAACAAGATGATCTATTTTTTTATTTTATGAACTAGTGAACAGAAAAAAAATCTCCTGCTTGTATTGAACTTTATCTGACGCCTCAAACTATTATTTTTTCTCTGCTGTACTCCGATCTTTGCTATTAGGACAAATACTTTAAATTTCATTTCTTCTAGACTCTGAACTGTCAGTATATTGACAGGAGGGAGGGACAGTGTGACATTTCCCTTCTGCTGTGTGTATGTTTGTGTGGATGTAAGTGCGTCTTTGTCTCTATCTGCATGCTGTTGTGACTTTGCATGTGTTGTGAAGTCTCTGAAAAGCTGTTATCAGACACAGCAGTCCCTCTGTTCTCCTCCCATACACCCACGCTGGCACAACTCCCTCTAGCTACTTGCTCACATGACCTTCCCAGAGCGCCGCCCGCCTTTACTTTTAGTTTGGCCTGTCTCGCCTGTGAAAAGCAAAAAAAGCCTACTCTCTAGCTCACATGGGACTCTTCTTTTGTGTATTGATTGTAAGATGGTGAATAAGTGTCCAAGGCTGTCGCTTCGTCCAAAAAGCTTGAGCCAAACTCTCACTAGAGTGATTGTATTGTAAGAGAAGAGATTAGCATGTTTTCTTTCTTTTATTTTTTTATATATAGATTAATTGTCCCATGAAGATGGACAGTTTCAAGCTGTAAATACACTCCAGAATGAGGGTTCAAATGTGGGATTCCTGGAGACAGCTTTGCATAGCTCTCAGTGGGAACACAAAGTTCCATATTCAGAAAATTTTGCCAGAATAAAATAAAATCCTCAATTCTCTGCATGAAAAAAATTGTTGAGCCACATTCTTCAGAATTCGACTAAAACTGACACAAATAACTCACCAAATGTTTATGTTAAAGAAATTGTTGAAACATTGATTATTATGCCAAAAAAGCACTACAGAAACAGAAATACAGGAATGGTCAGAGGGAGCTGCACTGTGTCTTGGTAGATCTAGAGAAAGCATATGACGGGATACCCAGAGAAGAACTATGGTAATGTATGAGGATGTCTGGTGTGACAGAGAAGGAAAGAAGAGGAATGAAGATTAGTTAGAGTTAGACCGAGTACATGTGTGTCAGTGAGAAGGACGCAAATGGAAAAGTGAGGTTACAGGGAGAAGAGATAAAGAAGGTGGAAGATTTTAAGTACTTAGGATCAACAGTCCAGACCAATGAAAAGTGTGGAAAAGAGGTGAAGAAGCATGTGCAGGCAGCATGGAATGGGTGGAAAAAAGTATCAGGTGTGATAGAAGAGTTTCAGCTAAAGTGAAAGGGAAAGTGTACAAAACTGTAGTGAGACCGGCCATGCTGTTTGGTCTAGAGACAGTGGCACTGAAGAAAAGACAAGAAACAGAGATGGAGGTAGCAGAGATGAAGATGCTGAGGATCTCTCTGGCAGTGACCAGGATGGACAGGATGGAACAGGACATGTTAGAGGTTTTGGGGATAAAGTCAGAGAGGCCAGACTGAGATGGTTTGGACATGTGCAGAGGAGAGAGAGCGCGTACATTAGCAGAAGGATGCTGGGTTTGGAACCACCAGGCAACAGGCCTAAAGGAAGACCTTAGAGGAGGTTCATGGATACAGTGAAGGAAGACATGAAGATAGTTGGTGTGACCAAAGAAGATGCAACAGATAGGGTTAGATGGAAGAAACTGACTTGCTGTGACGACCCCTGTAGGGAAATGCTGAAGGAAGAATAAGACAACTTTGCATGTCTATATCTTTAGACTGCAAACAAAACATGTTATTTTTTATGTGAGTTTAATCTCAGCCTCAATGCTGTGTTTTTTTAAAAGATAAACCAACTCATTTATTATATTTTTACAGTTTCCGGATCATGAAATGCCGAAAGAAGAAGAAGAACACAGCAGTACAGGAAACAAGTCTTTTGACCTTTTCTTAAATAATTACAGAGACAACAAAAGAAAACAAATTCCAGCCATTTTTTTTTCCAACTTTCTAACTGGTTTGACCAGTTGTTGCTCAGCATGTTTGCTCAAGTAGAAATTTAACCTGCAGAAATGTTTTTTAACCAAGTTATGACAGAAGCAAAGTCCTCATCTACCATCAGGCTACTATCTGTTACTATGTGGCCTTAGTTCACTAATCAGCTGCGCACACACCTCGGTGTGACCCGTCACCTCCCTGAAATGAGAGTTGTACTTGGTCATCTTACAGTCTTAAATGTCAAGAGATCAAAACAAAGTGATGTGTATGTGTGTGCATATGTGTGTGTGTTGTTTGCCTGTGAGAGACAGTGACAGACATCTTTTATGAGCCAGTGAATGAACAAGTAATTATGTGAAGTAGTTCAAGACACGCAGAAGCAAAAGCCTGTGTTGATTCAACTGAATGAGTCAATAGAAGAAGCTCCTAAATTTTTTGTTGTGCTGCAGAAAAAAAAGAATTGCAGTACATTCTTTCTTCTAAATTTAAACAGAGGCAAAGCTTTAACTTTTTATTTTAGAATGACATGTAGTTTTCTGATTGAATGAATTTGTATTTTCCTTCTTCTTTTTTTTTTTTTACAGAAATTACTTTCATATTTCAAAACAAAGAATAAAGAATGTTTCTCCTACCATGTTTTTTTTTTTTTTAAACAGAGCATCCAAGAGACATCCCCTACCTCATCCACTACAAAAGAACCAGAGGACACTCTAGAAACAGAGGCAGTGAAACCCAACAAAACCCTCCAACTAAAAAAAGTCTTCAAAGAGTACGGAGCAGTGGGGGTTTCCTTTCACATCGGAATCTCTCTAATGTCTTTGGGCATGTTTTATCTTCTTATATCCAGGTAATATTTACTACCAGGGGTGGAATTCAAACTCTTTTAACACTTTGTTACTTGTATTTAAAAACTTTGCTTAAAACCTAGATGAGAACATAAAAAAAAAACCACGGGCAGTTCTGGTCCAGCTGTGAGACATAGTCTCTCCAACAGATACGGGGCGTACGTCTGGGTCTTTTCCTAGTGGGACATACTAGAAACACCTCACCAGCGAGGCATTCGGGAGGCATCCTAACCAGATGCCCAAACCACCCCATCTGGCCTCTCTCATCCTGGAGGAGCATTGGCTCTGCTTTGAGCCCACCATTAGGTAGAGCTCCTCAGCCTACCACGGTGTATCTGGGGTGTTCCTCTGAGTTTTATCCTGGTGCTCCGAACATAGCAGTGAAATGTGCAGGAGGCAAATGACCCAAATACCCCACTTTTTTATTGTGTCTGAGTTTGTTCTTCATTTAACTTTGGTTGGGATTACAAATTGAACAAGTCGTTTATACATTCATCTTCTCAAACACTTACACACCCTGGTATGGGGCCACACATATAGACAGACAACCATTCCTAGGGGTAATTTCTAAATGGGCAACCAACGTAACCCATGCTTTTGGATGAAGTTTATTGTTATTAACAACCAACTGTTTGATAATTGGTAATAACAAATTGTTAAGTCCTCTGAAAGCTGATCACGTGTCAGACTAATAAACTTCTCTGTGGTGTATCATAGCTTCACCCTGTAGGAGACTATGTTACTATATGGCAGCACTGTATTCACATATGAAGAGCTAAAAGCAGGAAGAAGCAGATTGTGGGAGGAGAGGAATGTGTGGAACTCTCATTCAGTTACATACTCATATCGAGAGCGGCCCTGACCTCAGCTGACCTCATTTGTTTCGAAATATTACTTATGTAAATAAAAAGTTAAACTCTGACTGAACTATTGGATACGTTACTATGAAACTATTTCCATTATTATTAAAATCGTTTAAAATTATTAAAATCGTTCCTACATTCCTAAATGAAGCAAATTTTTGTCTCAGTTTTTCAGTATGTTTAAGGATATTTCAAAGTTTTACATGCTCTTTTATCTCATTCACAAAATCGAAAGAAGCATAACTGGTCTTTTTCTGTAGACATGCATTCTTCTTCTAAATAGTTTGTTACCCTTGTGGTGACATACCAAGGATTTTATCAGGAATGATCTGATAAGCTCAGAAACGTCCTGCTACAACCGATAATGAGCCTTGAACTGAAAACCAACTGTGAAATCAGCAGTAGCTGAGCTTTATCGCTGTGTGACCACAGAATGCGAGCATGTGGCCTGTAAGTCTGCACTGTGTTTGCTCGGGGAACAGTTGTCATGGTGCACATGGAGCTAGGTATTTAGCTGGCCGAAGTTAGCTGTGATCAACCATGCTGTTAATGCGGGGGACTATAACAGAAGCGATTCTGAGCCACGTGTTTTTTTCTTTCTTCTATTCTGTATCCCCTCAAATGGTAGAAAAATAAGTGCTTTACTGAAGTCCTTCAAACATGTGGCTTCTGGTTGGAAGTGACATAACAGGAATGTTACAAACAGATCAGCAGAAACAGCACCCTCTGATGGAACGAATTACAAATAGACCTAGAAGAGCAGCAACAAAATCTACTAAGATTCTGCAAAAATTATTTACTTTGATTTATTTTTTTGGTGTATTTTAACTCAATATACATGAAATCTTTACCTTGTTTTTCATAAACCAAAGAAAGATTAATATTGGAATGGAATTGCTTATCAGTCTTTCAGACTGATCAGACACTTTCGCAAACTTGGACCTTATGAGACAACTGTGTTGTAAAATTAAGTTTAGTTTTGTTTCATCTTCTTAACTACTTATCCCTAAAAAGAAATCAGCTAAACAGCAGTTAACAGTGTCATGTGTTTTTATTTAGTTACAAATCCATTCACCCAGCGTCCCCATCTTCAGAGGATATAATGTATTGTTGTAATAATAGAAGCTAAACTTTTTAATTCAGCATCTTTTACAAATACCATCTCATGTTGGAACTTGTCCCACGTGCATACCACACTGGGAGTATGGAACAATGCATTGCATGATCTGTGAGCCTATAGAGCCATCTCCTGATCTGCTAGTATTACTGATGCATGGATCACAATTATGATTCAAAATTAAAAATGAAAGAAAAACAAAATCAGTAAAGTATTCCATCCTCCTAACCAGGTTTGTTTCTTCTTATTTCCTAGTGGAATCGACATGGGCAGCGTGTTGTGCCGACTGGGCTTCAGTGAAGCAATGGTCCAGTCTAAACTGGCAGCAGGAACCAGCACATTCGTCCTGGCCTACGCAATTCACAAGCTCTTCGCTCCTGTTCGCATCAGTATCACGCTGGTGTCAGTACCTCTCATCGTTCGCTACTTCAGAAAGACTGGACTCTTTAAGCCGCCTACACCTCCACCCTGATGACTCTTCTCTTCCTCAGAAAGCAACAAACATCCTAATTAAGATGTTCTTATAAATTCTGACTCATTAGCCTTCTGCTCAGTTCATCTTATCTGTTGTTTGTAAAATTAGTTGAAATGGTTGCCATTGTTAGTTTTATGTTGTAAAAAGTTTTATTGTTTTACTTTGGATTAAAATATTAAGTCTGTGACTCTCCAAACAGAAGCAAATGTCATATCTGAAAATATGTGAGCTTTTTTTTCTATCTGGAATTTTAAGATGTGCTCGTTAGATGTTTCATCTGGTTGATTAATTTCATAATGCTACAAGAGACCCCAATGGGGTTGAAGGAGGAAAAAGCTGTGGCCTGATCGCTGACTTGGCGTGATGCAAGTCGGCAGAATATTCAAGGTTTTCTGTCATCCACCTTATTATTATATCTCTGGTTCTGAAGTTAACTTCCTTCCCTTTTTATTCAGTTTACTGCAAATCGTTCCTATCAATACTAAGTTATTTTTGTTGCTTTGATAAAGCACTTCATCAAAAAAATGTCATTAAAAGAGACAATTAAAAAACAAATTCTTATTTCAGTTTTTGTCTAAAGATCCTGAACTGAGTCAAGTGGTCAATAAAACAATTTTTATTGGTCAAATTAATTGCTGGCTGGAGAGCAAACAGGCTCAGGGGAATGAGTGTAATAAATATACATTAGCCAACATGTCTGAGAAAGAGACATGCACGGTAATTTATACTTATTAACAAAGCATGCATGGTGGCGCAGTGGTTTGCATAGTGGCCTCAGCAAGAAGGTCCGGGTGGGACAAGGCTTGAAACACTGGCCTTTCTGTGTGGAGTTTGCATGTTCTCCCCAAGTATGCGTGGGTTTTCTACAGGTACTTCAGTTTCCTCCTACCCTCCAAAAACATGCATGTTAGATTGATTGTCCACTGCGAAATTGTCTCTGGGAATGCGTGTGTGTGGATGGTTGTGTGTGGCCCTGGGCCAGACTGCGGACTTGTTCCAGGTGTACCCTCCCTCACGCCTTGAATCAGCAGGGATAGGCTCCGGCACCTCCTGCTACCCAGTGGGGTAAAATCAGTTCAGAAGGCGAATGAATGAAGAAATAGATATTTCTCCTTAATAAAAAAGAATGAACAAAATATTTTTAAAACACAGAATAAGCTTTTGCTTTTTTATTTAATAAAAACTAAATGAGTTTAAATTGCTCCAAACATTCATGTTTTTTTTTTATCCTGAATACAGTTAAACGGAGCAGAGATACAATATTTTCCACTTTTGGACACAGTGGGGAGCTCCTGAACCATGAATGTAACTGGGTTTTCCCTTCTGATATAATCTCATCATACCGTTTCACATCTCAGAGGATCATGTCTTTGTTCTTCTACCCTTTAAATCTAAACTCACACCACTTATGCTTTATGGTGATATATAAACCATCTACAGCTTCATTTCTACCTTTTAATAGCAGAAAAAAGTTTGTGTAAAGTCAAACACGGCTTCACCTCTTTCTCAAAGAGATTAAAACAATGATCTTTAGCTGTTATAAGAAAATGTTTCTTTTTGTCCCAGTAGCTCCATACCCAGCCCTCTAGGAATTGTAGTTGAATTGGTTTAACAAACACAGCGTCCCTGAACAGCTGCATTGTGTTGAATGGTAGCTGACCAAATCTGTGTGTTTGTTTCATATGTGTGTCTTTGCTTGGTAAATAATTCATCCAGGAGAGTTGCACATAAAAGTACACAGTGGTTCGTGTCAGATATCAACTCTGCTTTTTCAGAAATAGGAGCTTCGGTAGCACTCTGGTAAAAACTTCTACAAACTACTGTCACACACACACACACACACACACACAGAGGGAGAGAGAAGCCGAGGCCTCATTAACCATGATGAGGACAGGGAGCTGCCACTGCCTCTCCATCCCCTGCATGTCCCCCATGGCTAGGAACAAATTGGTGACAGTGCTCCCAGGCACTTTGCTGGGCTACCTGAACCTCTGGGCTCTGGAAGGTTTCTCCTCGTCCTCACCACCGGGAATCTGCAGGACACACAAGAGAAAAGCAAGGCTGAAGGATCAGCTCCTTGACTACACTTTTTGTCACCTTTTGCTCAGACCGTAAAACCTGGTTGTGATGCGAGTGAATACTTCATCTGTGCTTGGCCTGGACTTTGATGAAGGGTTCAAATCCCTGCCTCAGCCGACTTGTGCACCTTTTATTAAAGTCAGAAGGAGTGTGAGCGTCACAGCTGTCACCACAGCACACAGAGTGAATCCATTAAGCCTGTATACTCACACCCTGTGTGCATTTCTGACAGGAGCTGTAAGGTGTGTATGTGTGTGTGTCTGTGTAAGCTGCAAAGTGCTGATGTATGCAGTGATATATAAACATATGGCAAAGTGCCTATCCTCAGCCTTTCTTGTGCACACTAAAAATGACTTCTTGACAACTTGTGTTTATTTCTTCCACCTTTTCTTTAATTTTCTTCCATTTTATTTTTTCTTCCCATCTTCTCCCAGTTGTTTCCTACACTTGCTCATTATCTCTCCTTATAACCTTCAATCCACCATCTCCTCGTCTTGTGACCAGCTCAATAAACTTGTGAGCGTTTTAGAGTGTCAGTGCCAAGATGGTCAGTCATGGCCTTCATGTTCTCAGTCTCCTCCATTCACATTATCTGTATAGAGTGATTAATCTTTCATCTTTAAACTATTCCTTCATGCATTTTGTGACTATTTCTCCCACTCTCTTTTTCTTTCCTTCACTTTTCTCCTTCTCCATCTTCCTGTCTCAGAGTTAAGTTTAGCAGATGCAGCTGATGGCAGCAGCATCCTGAAGCACCTGTCAGCTGTCTGCCTTCATCAGGGTTCCTCTGCTGCCACACAGGCCACAGGGAAGTAAACCTGCAGACAGTCACTACTATCAACATCTGCATCATATTATTTTAAACACTGGTGCCAGTCGCTTTCTGTGGAGATACATGCATATGATATTTTTAGGGTGGAAAGGCTCATTGCTCCTCAGGTTTGGAAAGCTGAGCTGGTAAATGTTAGCAATTATATTTGAGCTGAGAGCAGCAAGGAGTTTTTCCAGAAGGCAGAGCGAGCAGCCGGAAGCTGTCAGGGTGCTTTTTGGCAGTTTTAGATTATGTTTTAGATTATTTAAACTTGTCAAACAGGCAGTGGGGTCATGCTGACTGAGATTTGCTAATCTCCCACATGAGAGTAGATGGTTAAGATGAAATGACTCCTTTTATTCTTCTATTGTTCTCAGAAGAAAATCTGATTTGCTGACTCATTAAATTTTAGATTAACTTTTTAAATATCAAAAGTATTTTGATGACTACTTTAGTATGAACTTCATATTTATATAAATCAGATTGTAAACAGTTTCACTTTATTTTAAAAGTCCATTTATGTGATTCGTAAGGTATTGTCTTGCCTGCTCTATTCCTTTCTTTTATGCAGAATTTCCAAGTTTATTATATTTTAGTGGTACGTGTCTTTCTACCCACCAATCTATCCATTCATAAAATCTACCAAAAAGGAAGCAATTCTATTATAACCTGCAACAATCCCGGCACGTCATGTATTATATGCAATCTGAAGCAGACTCTTACTATAACTCCAGCCTGGGATAATCGGTCATAATCAAGGTTCACACTCTGAAAGAGGAGCAAGCTAAACTACAGAAAGCTCAGATGGAAAGTGGAGCACCATTACCAACTTGTCATTACCAGTCTAAATCTGTTCGCCTCCACACTTTTCATAATAAATTCACCTTATAAATGATTGGTATTGGAATGATTCCCACAGCTCAGACTGTCTGATCAGTGGAGGACGCTCATGGATCAAACTATTAGTTGAAAAGACTGAGGTGACTAGCACACGGCGACAAGCTCAGGTCCCAAATCATCACCTCACCCCAATCCACTATCCCTACCAGCCTTAATAGAAGCCAAACAGACATCCAATTTCTTCCAATTAGCCCAAGTTGGCCAGTCCAATAAATTTTAGTTTGTTCTTCAGGACGTGAGGGCCCTGTTGCATGCCCCACTGAAAATGAAGACTAATGGTGTATTGTGGAGCTGCTGAGTGCTTGATTTCTTGCCACCATTCCCCTCCTTCGCCCACCCCGCTTTCCCTTCTTTCTTCAGATAAGTGGAATCAGTGCTGAGCAGGCACAATGCGAATGTTTAATACATTTATTCACGACTTGGATTCATTTTCTGTTTTAAACGGGGTTCCTAAGTAGTTTTCTGGACAGAGTCATTCATCTCAGTCTGATGTCTCGCAGCATACATCATTCACCCCCAGAGTTAGATGAAGGAATGTTAGCAAGTAGTTGAACATGTTAAAAGACTCCTTTAAATTGAAATAATTAAGAAGCTGATTTTTAAAGTGAAGGGATGTGTAGAGAGGAATTAGGGCTGAACTGATGGGTCGTGGACTTGACTTTAAGAAATAATAAATTTGTAACACAATTTATAACTAGATTATGACCTGCCTAGTTTTTTTACATATCAACATAAATATTGTTGTGGTGACCAAAAGAACACATTGCGGATAGCCTACAAGCACCCAAAATGGGCTTCATCTGCTGAGTAGCTGAGCCCTCACTCAGAGATAGAGTGAGGAGCTCTCCCATCCGGAAAGAGCTCGGAGTAGAGCTGTTGCTCCTCCGAGTTGAGAGAAGCCATATGGGGTGGTTTGGGCATCTGGTTAGGATGCCTCCCGAATGCCTAGCTGGTGAAGTGCTTCGAGCACGTTCCACCAGGAGGAGACCAAGAGGCTGACTCAGGACCTGCTGGAGAGACCATGTCTCACAGCTGGCTGGGGAACACCTGGGGATCCTCCCAGGTGAGCTGGAGGATGCAGCCGGGGGGCCCTCGCGACCTGGCCCCAGATAAGTGGAAGACAACATAAAGGAAATAAATATTGTTCTGCCACGTGGTTGGTTAGGTGGGATTTTTAAATTTTTTCTAGCACAATTTGTACAAAATCCTTTACAGAAAAAAGTTCATGTAAAATGATTCTTTGTTAATAACCATTAGTACTTGCACTCCCAGATGCACTCTGGGCCACACTGTTTACTGTCTGCTATGATTCTTACTTCCAATCACTATCATAGCATCACACTATTATGAAATTGGTTTATGTTCTGCAGAGGAACAATTTTCAGTTGTGACTCGTACTGTTAAAACTATAGCTTTTAATATGGGCTTGAACACTGATTCGTTGCTTGACCATTCTAGATTTCATGAAGCTAAAATGCAGATTCAATAAATGCAAGGTCTGTTCCTGAGGTTTGTAGAGGTCCCAAGGCGGTTGAGATCGGACCATATCAGGCGGTTGAGAACATATCAGAAAATATTTTTTTTGAGTGAAGACACTTGTACCCTTGAAAAGCTGCAAAGTCCTCTAGGACAGAAAGTGTATGATCACACACTTCCTGTATGATTTCCTTGGTGAGTCCATACAGAAGCTGCTACATTACAAACATACACATATAAAAGTCAGTTTTTACCCCCCACTTTAGACATAATTTAACCTGACTTGCATGGTTTTGTACTGTGGCAAAACACAGGACAACCCACAGATTTTAGAAAAAGATATCTTAGATATTCCCCACTTGAGGATCCCCTAGAACTATAACCAGGAACCATCCCACTGTGGAAATGCCTTGAAAAAAAGAATTTGAAATCAAGTGAGAAACAAGATCAGCGGTTTTATAATTCAAAAGAAAAAAAAAGCCCCGTATTGTCATTGTTGGTACACTTTTTAAAGATACATGATTGAACCTCCTAACGCTACTCTAGGAGATGGAAATAATATAAAATAATTGTGTGAGCTACTTCCCTTTTAAAAGCATGGACAGAACACTGCAGATGACAATAAAGAAACATTTGAAGTATACTTTCCGTCACTCTTTGATGTATGGCACATCCTCGGGCCACCACTACTAGATGAGAGAAGTAACAAAGTTGCTTTGTCATGTAGAGAAATATCAACCTCAGGTGGACGGGAGGCAAGAAGACATTGATTTTGCAATTCAGGGTTCAATCAAAGAGAATTATGAATGACAATATTGTAGTGATTTGCCTTTGCTGCTCATTAAACCCAAAGTCCGTAGTGTGCATCTCCCCTCTGGCGAAGTAGGTGAAGGATTTACAGGACAGATTAAACACAGCTCAATACTGAACGGGTGAAGCAACATGACTGTTAAGGAAGGTGGATAAACTTAAACAGTAGGACGGAAGAGTTTGGAGACAGAAAGAAAGGAAGCAGATGTAGAACAGACTAAAAAAAGCATGAATAAGAGAAAGAAAAGATTCATTACCCTGAACAGATAAACTGCCTCAAAGAGTGCCGTTTATTGAAAAAGAAAAAAAATTATTTGTGCTTTGAGGGAGTGAAAATGAGAGCTTCTGTTCAAACACATCCATACATTCTTTTTTTTCTTTTTTGTCTCCTTTCTTCTTTCACCCTAAGATTCCCAATCAGATCTTGTGACTCCCTGCAGGCTTTTATGGCACAAATGATGTGACTGTCAGACTGACAAACATGCAATCAGTCAGAGTAGAGGGAAAGAGAAATTAATAAATATACACAGCCTCTCACACCTCCAATCACAAAGGGCCTTTTAATAAGGAGGAGAAATAGAGCAAGTAATCTTTTGTAATGATTTCATTAAATGCCCTCATCATACCTGGAGATAATTCCATTATGATTGTGGCAATAAAATTAGGTTTTCATCAAGACCTGGAGACATAAGGAGGAAAAGCTATTATTCCTCTCACATTCAGTTATGACATTGCCTATAATGCTGTGATATGAGGCTATTTGGCAGAATTTATGATGCTGAAGTCAATCCTTTATGCTGGTGGAGTGTTCCCTGTGACAAAACCTCTGACGTCCTTATATCAAATCTGCTGTGAAGATTCCTCTTTTTTTTGTTTTTACCAATCACACGAGAAAATATGTTGGTGTGTTTGTTTGCTGTTATATTTTTATGACACCTGAAATAAATTAAGTTCTTACAAAAGCCATGGTATAGATAAAAAAGCAGGAACGGTCTTTGCTTCTTTGATTTTATTCTCCAACTGTTTCACCTTTTTATAAATGTGATTTTGATTTGGTTTAATGCCCCCAAAAGCAGGTGTTTAAAACATGTGGGGGTGGAAAACAGCAAACAAATGCTAAACCTATAAATGTCCTCCCTTTCAAAGCTTAAAGGCATGAAGATGCCCTAAAACATTTTTTAATTCAAACTCAATCTTTCGTTTAACCCTTTGGCCGATAGATAACTGTCTTATTCATCTTTCGGCATTTCTCTTCAGGGGTCGCCACAGCAAGTCTCTTCCATCTAACCCTATCTGCTGCATCCTCTTCGGTCACGCCAACTGTCTTCATGTCGTTTTTCACTGTCTCCGTGAACCTCCTTTTTGGTCTTCCTCAAGGCCTCTTTTCTGGTGGTTCCAAACCCAGCATCCTCCTGCCGATGTACTTTCTCTCTCTCCTCTGCACATGTCCAAACCATCTCAGTCTGGCCTCTCTGACTTTATCTCCAAAACCTCTTACAAATACTGTTCCTCTGATATACTCATTTCTAATCCTGTCCATCCTGGCCACTCACAGAGACATCCTCAGCATCTTCATCTCTGCTACCTTCATCTCTGTTGCCTGTCTTTTCTTCAGTGCTACTGTCTCTAGACCAAACAGCATGGTCGGTCTCACCACGGTTTTGTGAACTTTCCCTTTCATTTTAGCTGAAACTCTTCTATCACACCTGATACTTTTCTCCACCCATTCCAGCCTGCCTGCACACGCATCGCCTCTTTTCCACACTTTCCATTGCTCTGGACTGTTGATCTTAAGTACTTAGAATCTTCCAGCTTCTTTATCTCTTCTCCCTGTAACCTGTAGTTAACTGTCTGCATTTTAGAATAATTACTGAATATGTTTAAAGTTAGCTGCTCTTGGTCACATACTTATATAGTTTTGTTCAAGACCATTCATAGTTATTCGAAGACAAAGAAAAGCTTAAAAAACCAAACAAAATAGAATTTAAATAAAAGCTGCTCTTACACCTTCTAGGTTTAACTGTAAACTGCTATAAGCAGAAAAACTGCTAATCACTTATATCATTAGTAAGTGTGACACGGTGACAAGTTTTAAAAAAGAAAGCTTTCTAAGAACACCTGATATTGTGTGGGAAAAAGTACTTCAAGAATGAAGTTTGTTTGGGAAAAAGTACTTCAAGAATGAAGTTAGTTCTTTGAACTCCAGGTGCTATTACATGCAAATGGTAGTCATGTGTTTCTAAATGTCTAAGTGTGGTGTTCTTATTGAGCAGATTAAATTTTGTAATTAGTCACAAGTTACCAACTAACAAAATCTGCTTTTAGTGGTGTAATGACGCTTTTCATCTTCCCAAGAACGAGGAAACCAAGATACTTTCCAAACACTGAAAATCCACGTCTTGGCTATTTGAAACTTACACTATGATATATTCATGAGCAACAGTAAATATAAAAAAAATTTAAAAAGGTGCGGAAGAAGAAAAAAAAAAAAAACCCAAATTCAACATTGGACAAATTTAAGTAACTGATGAATAGTGAATGTTCTATTTCTAATGTTCTAATCTGCAGCAGTTTATTTTTGTTCTTACAGCTGTTGATTCTGAAGTAGAAAACAAATATCTCTAAAGAAATTGTGTTACAAAAAAGAAACTGTGACAAAGGAGAAATAGTGGAGATACCACATGCTCCATGAAGACTGTTTTATCGACATTTGTGTCACAGTCTTTTTGAAAAATGCATCAAAGCGAAAGCAGAACTCCTGGGACCCTGTTCGGGCACAGCTAGCCATGACCATCTTCCAAACCTCCAACACGAGAATGGACGAAAGATTCTGTGCTGACTGACTGTACCAGTTTTTTTTACTTAATATTAAAAAATAGCAGCCCACCATAACGCTGAAACATATGCCTGTCAACACGCAAACTCATGGATGTGCACGCAGAAACAACTTGTCAGCTATGGGAGATGATATCTGACAATTTTGAAGCAGGCTCTGTTGTTTTTATGCTTTTTTCACACATGGTTATTAGCTGAAAAGCCTTATGCTTCAAAAACAACTTGTATCCACCTTCTGCTCAGAGAAATTATAAATAACGATGGTCACAGTCTAACTAGGACTTTCTCACACATGCACTAACTGTTAGAAATTTAAATGAGATCAATCACAGATGGATAATTCCCCACAGATGTTGTGCTTGTATCTTCAGCTTTGACTCATTTTTGTGCAAAACATCTCTGCAAGAACATGTACATCTGTCTGTATGCTTAAAAAGTAAAACCAAAAGTAAAAACATTTTTTTCCATAAGTTTCCTTTGTTGTGTGAAAGGTAGTTGTTTCGACTACATGTGTCTTTTTGACAGTTTATCTCTCCAAGGTGACAAATAAAAGCAAGTTACAGTATCGGGAGCACACAAACACAAGCAAAATGAATTAATTATTATACAAAATAAATGCTCTTTACATTAACAGAATTGTACTTACTTGTAGAGAGCATATCAGAGAACATTTATGAGTTTTGTTGAACAGATAGGGTTTGCATGCCAAGTTCAGACTCTGATTTTTTTCCACAGAGGTATTCATGTCCTCAAAGTCCAGCTTCTTCAAAGCCGAGGTCATATGAGGTGGCGGAGTCTGTTTCCACTGCCTGAAGGCAAAAGGTGAGATGCAGTCCAAACAGGTTCCCAATTACAGAGACAGCTCAGAGAAAACTATAATTAGGTTTGTCAATTTGTAATCATAATCTTAAGTAAACTACAGTGCATCCAGAAATGATTCACACCACCTCACTTTTTTTCACATTTTATTATGTCACTGTCTTCTTTTCAAATGGATTAAACCAGTTCTCTTCCTGAAAAATTATTTTATAAAAACATGCCATTACGACAATGTTGAAAGTGTTCTTTTGAGAAAAAACTGAGAAGTGATACGTACATATGGATTCACAGCTTTTGCTGCACCTTTGGCAGCATTACAGCCCCAAGTTGTTTTGACTATGACGCCACAAGCTTGGCACGCATTTCTTTGGACAGCTTTACTCATTCAAGTTTCATCCACTCAAGCTCCATCAGGTTTGATGGGAAGCATCTTCATAGATTGTCAATTGGATTCAGGTCTAAGATCTGCCTGGGTCACTCAAGGACATTGACAGAGTTGTTCTGATGCTTTGACCAGCTAATTGTTCTGCTGAAAGATGAACTGTCACCCAAGTCTGAGGTCAAGAGTGTCCTGGATCAAGTTTTCATCCATAATGTCTGTGTACATTGTTGCATTTAGATTTCCCTCTACCCTGGTGAGTCAGTTCTTGTTGCAGATAAACATCCCCACACCATGATGCTGCCACCACCATGCTTCACTGTAGAGAGGTATTGGCCTGGTGATGAGTTTTATCTGGTAAAAAGAACACCTGCCATTCACTCTAAAAAGTTTTTTTTTTGGTCTCATCAGGCCACAGAATTTTGTGTCTCCTGGTCTGAGAGTCATTTAGGTACCTTTTGGTAAACTCCAGGCAGGCTTCCACGTACCTTTTAGGAAGAATGAGCTTCTATCTGGCCACTCTACCATACAGGCCTGATTGGTGTATCCCTGCAGAGATGATTGTCCTCCTGGAAAGTTCTTCTCTTTTCACAGAGAAATGCTGGTGCTCTGTGACCGTGGGCTGTTGGCCACTTTCTTGATGAAGAACGTTCTCCCCTGAACATTAAGTTTAGATGATCTGCTTCTAGGAAGAGTTCTGGTGGTTTCAAACTTCTTGCGCTTGTGGATGATGGAGGGCACTCTACTCATTGAAACCTTCAAGGCAGCAGAACATTTTCTGTGCCCTTCCCTTGTGCCTCAGAGGTTTATAGACAATTTGGTATCTTTCATGCTTTGTTCGTACTTTAAATGTACTGTCAACCCTAGAACCTCACATAGACAGGGGGTTTACTTTTTCCAATCATGTCCAATCCACTGGATTTACCACAAGTTGACTTAAGTTAAGCAGCTGAAACATCTCAGCAAATGCTTTGAATACTTTTTATAATATAATATCCAAACAACGTTTTCAATATTGTCACAATAGTGTGGTTTTTTTTATAAAGAATTTTTCAGGAGGAAAACTAATTTAATCCATTTTAAAACAGGTCTGTGACATGAAAATATGTAGAAAACAGTGATGGATGGTCAATACTTTTCAGATGCACTAAAAATATGCATGATTATTTGCCACTGGAATGGAACCAAACTGGGAAAATTTTAAAGTCATTCACAGAAAAGTCTCAGCAGATTTACGCTGAAATTTTTTTGTCCCGAGGTTACCAATAGAACAAGACGAAATAGCACTTAAATTGTGCTTCACAACTATATACCAACTTTTAAAAATTGTTTGCATTCATGTCACTTGATTTAATCAAGCATGTAAAAGATTTGCATAATTTACAAAAAGGTCAATGTCAATTAATGTGAATTTGTTTTGCAGAGTCGTAGGGATCACCCAGTAAATTACACTCAGTAGAACAAAATGAAACAACCCCCCAAAAATTTGAGAGCAGTACATAAATGATTAACCATAGTTAATTAAAACAATATGAATAAAAAAAATTAAAATATCACTCCCTTACTACTTATGCCTTTTTAAAGACAAATTTTCAAAAAATGCATGTCCATGTATAAAATTGGCCTATTTCAGCAACCCCAAGGTGTATTTCAATGTGTGGTGAATAGATGTCCTGAATGACACAAAACCTGGTGATTTCTTTTTGCTCTCAACAGAAAATAACTTATTTATAATTTGTAGGATTTACGAATATTTGTACTGTGTCATGAGAAAGATCTCAGAAAAACTCCACCTGGCACGACCACAGAGTTGAAATAAAAGTTTGATGTGGTGAAGAATGAGTGCCTGAATGTATTTAAAAGTAATAAAACTAAATCTTAACATTATAAAAGTTTCAATTCAGATGTGTTAAATAAAGTGAGCTAGCAAATGTTTGACAGGTTTGAATAAGAAGCTTTTGTACAGAAGCATGTCAAGGTAAAATAAGAACCTGTTCTTCACCTGGATTTTTTTTCTTTGCATTTTATTCATGAGCAGATGTTTTGTTTAAATGTGTGAAGGTTTGAGAAGTTGAATAGATAAGCACTCAGGAAAGATTTCTCGGGCAGATCTTCTACTAAACACATGGAGGGCTGTCTCTTGTAAGGTCAATTGTGTAAGAATAACAGAATTTGTAGACTGTTGTGCACAACAGCAACTACCAGAAAATCAAAGACCGCCCCCCCAAACTTTCATAGTGAAGACTTGTGTAAGAGGACATTCTGCCCATGTAAGTAGTTGTACCCACAATTTTGATGCTGATAGTCTTTCTACTGTCCACATTTAACAATATTAGTAATATTAGTTTTACGCTTATCCCCCTAAGGCAGTAGAAGTGATACTGTACCTTGTGCCAGTCCTGAGCTCAGATCAATACAGATGGTTGTGTAAGAAAAGTCATCTGGCACAAAAACTTTGCAAAATTAACTGTATAAATCAATTCAATGTATTTCCTAGTGGATCAGGTGAAGCCTGTTTTCCTCAGGTGGAAGAAACTGGGTTACAATGTGTCAAAGAAAGAAAAAAGGCGTGTCTGTAGGCTGAAAGAAAGAGGAAAGGCAGAGAGTTGGGACTTTGTATGTGGAGTCTGTGACAGAAAAAGCTTGTTAGTCGGGATGACGCGGAGGAGGAAGTGGATATATTGGGATTCCTACAGGACAACATGAATGTATTAACAGAGGACATGAGAAGATGATGCATACAGTAAGATTACCTGGAAGCTGTGGTGGAAAGGAAAAGCTATGTAGTTAAATAAAATCTCATTTCAGTTTCACTGAGTTTATTTTATGAAAAGATTTATGACTAATTAACATTGACAACCACTTAACAGATTCAATTCCCCAAACCCAATAGAGTGATTATCTGGATTCAAATGTCCTGAATAGTCTCTATTGAATATATGGTTCAATTTTCAGGCAGCAGAAGACATTGTTGTCCTCCGAAGGAACAAAGAAATGAGTTTGAGTCACAGTTTGAAATGCTGCGTCACTTTTCTTGGTGATTCATTTTACAGCATGATTCAGATCATGGAGAGAGTCGCTAAAAGCTTTTGTAAAAAAAAACCAAACATCTATTTGCTGATCCGTGTAGTCCCTCATTCATCCAGGAGTGATCCATAGTAGAAAAAGTTTCAAAAAAGTTTTCTGGACGGTTTAATTCTTCGTTGAAGAATTAAACTTTGTGTTTTTATTATTGTTGAAGAATTAAACTGTCCAGAAGACTTTTTTGAAACTTTTTCTACTATCTGTTTGCTGATGAATTCTTAACTGTACACGAAGTGTTGTCAAAGAATTTTTGGAAATCAGTGATGATGAAGGATCCAAGTTTTGGAGTTTGAGACGAGTTAATCTTCACTTAGTAGTCTGCACCCAGGGCCCAGTCTTTAATAGATTTGAATCTAGAACAGAAATTTTAACAGTTTTCATCCATCATTTTAGCTGATCTATGTGTTGGCTAAACTGAAGCTTTCCTAACTTGTACCAAACATCACTGAAACTTGTCTTTGAATAGTATTTTTCACTTTTTAAGCGCTCATTCTGAGGTTGTTTAGAAAAAACAATATAAGTGAATTATGAGGGACGTTTGGATTGTACGTATCAACTTTTTCTCTCACATCTTTCGTTTTAATGCATCTCATTTCCTCCCAAACGTCTTCTGTTGAGCACCTGATCTTCCCCATCAAATCCCATCCATTTCCTCATCCTTTCAGGGAGAAAAAAATAAAATCCATCTCTTTTGTCATGTTGCATACAGACACTGCATTCTTTCTACTGACAAGCATCAAGTAAAACAACTTTGGGTAAGTCGTAAGACCGCATTTGGAATGAATGGAAGCATAAATCATTTTCTGATACTCCAAAAAGGCAAACATGAGTTTATAAGTTGGGTAAATGAGAGAACATTTAAGGTTACTGTATATTTATCTGCAGAAGAGAATGCCTCGCTAACAGATTGACATAATTTATTCCAATATTTACACTGACATTGGTCTGCCACATTGCCTTATTCTATTAACCATAATAGATGAGGTGAACACAACAGATGCTTTAAGTAAGGAATAGTAATGACCTCCATTTTCCCTGCGTTGCAGTTTGGTGTTAATTACATTTGGTTGCAAAGTGCTGTTTAGGAACCTAAAAAGTCTGTAGGTGCCTCATCAATGACTAATCAATTGCCATTATCACACTCTGGTCTCGCCCCATGGGGCCGGAGTGATGCTGCTTTTTGTTTCCTGCATCATCACATTCAGCAAAACGGACGACATGAAAAATTCTTTGATACTGACAGTTTATATTAAAAGTTTTACTTCATCAGCTCACTATTAAGTTGGTGTAATAATACTTTAGAAATGACAAATGTTATATAAAGTTAGGGAAGTTATAATAGCTGAAGTTACCGGTAATTAAGCAGAAAACAGTTTTAAAACAGTGTGGCAGTAGAGCACATGTGGACATGGACCTCAAAGGATTATCAGCATTCGCACCATCTCAGTCTGGTCAACCACTGACCTTCTCATGGGAAGGGAGTCTCTTTATGTGCAACTAATGTACTGTTCGACAAGAATCACACAACTTTTTTTTAATACATGAATGCAGTGACGCTCCCCTACATGGATGCATGCTCAGAAATTGGCATCACTTTGTCATCAATAGGATTTAAATTGAACTTCAAAATTATGATTGCATGTGAAAAACACATAGAGTGAGTTGCATTCCCAGTATTTTTTATTATCAGACCTTTGGGATACTTTCAGTCTCTTACCAGTCACACAGTAAGGGCAAATCTTTATCAGTGCAAATGTTGTTTTTTTTCCTCGTTTCACCGGTCTACATTGACCACTAGATGAATAGATGCTGTGCGGTTTGAGGATTGTCAAACCCGAGCTTTGAGTGTTTAAGATGTCACATCAAATTTTCTCACAAATTTTCTTTGTGAGAAAATTATTTAGCTTCATTGCACCGCAGCAGGCAGCCACGACGGCGCCAATGGTGGGAGTAACAAGGAGGTTAGGTATCTCCTCCAGGGACACCTTGGAACCTCAGTGGGATTTGACCCGGCTTGTCTCGGTTCATGGACAAACACTCAATCACTGAGTATCACAAGAAATTATTATTTTTTAAATTAATATAGTAAGTTTTGACCCTTTAAAACTTCCAATGCATCTGAGAAGTTATGGAAAGCTCAGGCCCTAAAAGTACTTTTGAAAAGTTTTAAATTACAAGCTAATTCTGTGATTAAAAAAAAGGCTGCTGTTTAAGTTTGTTTTTTTAAAACAACATTTTCATTTAAAAAATGTACATTCACATACCTTTTTTTTTCAATAAACAATCTACGTTCATCCACAGAACAAAAAGAAAACAACTCACTTATACGTTAAGAAAACAGAGAGTAGGAAACGAGTGCTTGGGTTTAATATTAAAAAATAATTTTCATGAAGTATTGTGTCCATAATTTATTTGGCATGTTAATTTGCTGTGCTTTCAAAAACAAGAAGGAAAAGAGGGGAAAAAAATGAAGCTATTTGTGCTTTTTTTCTCTCTCTCTCCCCTTGAGTCTCAGAGCAATGCTAAGGGTGACCCAAATTCATGGATTGACAGGGTTGGCTTGGCAGCACACCAGAAAAGTAATAAGGCCAGCTACAGTATCGAACCCTGGCGAGTATAAAATACTTCCTATGTCGGTCAGACTGAATGGTGAAAGGTGAAACGCTGTGGCACAGTATTAAGAACCAAACACCAGGGAGTGGGTCGCTTCCTAAATACAGGCCTGTTGTCATCATTTGTTTATTATTTGTGTGTGTCTGGGATCAAGGCTGACCTCTTTCTGTTCCTTTATGAGCGTGTTGTGTTTATTTTAGTAATAATGTGCCTGCAGTCAGCATACAGTACATGTGCTCCATCAAACTTTTTCCAAGGTTACAAAAAGTTGCTGGAGACGACGCATTATGAAGAGTAAATGGGACAGTTTACTTAAAGCAAAAATAAATCAACACATGTCCTCTGAGATGACTTTTTGAGAAGAATTTCAGTTGACAAAGAGGGAATAAAGGCACAATTACAGATGCAAACAAAATAAATAGACATTATTAAGTGACACATTTATAGATGAGAAAAAACTTCTGTGACGAAAAAACAAACAACAAAATATCCCAGTGGGTTTCTGACCTTTTTTTTTTTTTTTTACTTTTAACTTGATGCTGTGGTTTACAAATAAATGCATGAAAATAATTTTGGAAAAAAAAAAAAAGATTTTATTTAACCGAAAATAAAAACATCAAAATCCATCTCAAGCTGAAGGTTGAATCATTACAAAATAGCTTTAAAAAAACGATGAAGGCAGTCAATAACAATAGCACAATTGTATCAAACCGACTGCTTGTCAATGATAAATCAAATGCATCAAGTATGCAATGCTGTCGTCCAATTACTTCCAACACATGTGCTTAAAATGACTTTTAATTTTCCCTGCTGAATATTTCCCCAAAGAAAAAAGTGGAAGAAACTGACTTGCTGTGGCGACCCCTGAAGGGAAATGGCAAAAGAAAAAGGAGAAGAAGAAAGAAGTGGCCGTAATGACACAACCAAAGCCAGCTAAACACGACAGTTTAGCTGTCAAGGGACTAAAATATCCTCATGTGTTCTTTAAAAAGATTGAGAGCACTGCGATTACACATTAAATCCCAAATAGGTGCCATGGGTACGCAGTAAGGGGGGCAGAGAAAATCAAGTTCCAGACAGACTCTGGTGTTAATGAGTCTAATAAATACATGAACAATGCAACCTTGATAGAGTAAAACGATTAAAACCAATTAAAATTAATTACACAGCACCCTCTCTTTGTCATAAGTTAAATGTGCAAACAGTAAGATTGATGAAACTGGCACAAAGTTTTACACAACTCTTTATTTCTTTATGTGGGTGATCTAAGTGCTGGAAATAATCGAGGGTTTTTAATTCCTTTCTGCTTAGCATCCTGCTAATTTTGATTAAGAGTAATGAGAATCGCAATTCCTGTATGTATAAGTGCTATTTTATAGAACTATAATTAAAATAAAGGGTGTATAATAGTGTTCAAACATTTGAAAAACAACTTGAAATTTAAACTGTAACTTGATTAGTTTGATTCAGTTCTGTTCAATCAAACTATTAGGATTTTAAAATAATGTAACAAACACGCACATATAAATATATATTTTTACTTTTTCAGGTGGTGGGGGAAACATCACTGCTGTAAATGTTCCATTGGAAATATCATTTCTTATCTCAAAAATACTTTTTCAGTGACCAACTAAAAACAGTCACTGCTTACATTTGTCAGCATTTCCAAATCTCTACAAGTTCAGTAAATCTTTGTGTTTTATGTTTTGTATTGGTTGAGATTTTTTATTTCTCAATTTGCTTCATAATGTGTTTCCCTCATTTAAGAATGTATTTGCAAAACCTAGACTGAAGTTGTGTCAGCGCTTTAGTTTTAAATCCCACTAAAAAGGATTTTGATTTCTCTGAAGATTGCTATTAAATACACACAAATATGCTTAATTAGCAGGTCCTAGATCCTCACATTATATCAGGGGAACAACACATGTTACAGGTTTTGGAGATAAAGTCAGAGAGGCCAGACTGAGATGGTTTGGACATGTGCAGAGAGGAGAGGGAGTACATCGGGAGGAGGATGCTGGATTTGGAACCACCAGGAAAGAGGTCTAGAGGAACTCCAAACAGGTGGTTCATAGATACAGTGAAGGAAGACATGAAGATACGTAGTTAGCCTGACCAAAGAAGAAACAGCAGATAGGGTTAGATGGAAGAAAGTGACTTGCTGTGGCGACCCCTGAAGGGAAATGCTGAAAGAAGAAGAAGAAGAATACTGTCACAGTTTTAACAAATGTGTTTTAATAACGCAGATTAATATGGGTTGCAACTTGTAAAATATTTTGTTATGAAACAGCACAAAAAAATGTTTTTTGTATATGTAGAACTTGGTCAAAGTTTGAAGAATTTGTACACAAATGGATTGCTATTCAAAAATCTGGTCGTTGTTATTGGTTGGTATTCTAGATCTAGCAGAATGAAGAATTTAGTTTGTTCACTGCAACTTCATTGTGTCAAATATCAATGTTTCAGCACCAGACGTTCTGCTAATAAACAACAAGGCAAGTAGCAATGCAATCAGACAGAAGACAGATGTCTAGATACAGCTGAGTAGAGACATCCTTCAGTTCAACCTGATCAACTGTCAGCTTTCTACAGCCTGACTGGATCTGTGTGGGCTGAAACAGCTGTTTGCCAGGGATGTGACTTCCTCTCTGTCTCATGCTGAGTACCACACAGAAAGGTAGACAGAGAATAAGTAACAGCATGGAAAAGATGAATAGATGCTGTGCGGTTTGAGGATTGTCAAACCCGAGCTTTGAGTGTTTAAGATGTCACATTGCATTATCCCCCTGTCCTCTTAATATGCTTTTTCATTTTAATTCCTGTCATCGTCACTGCTCAGAAACTCAAAGGAGTCTCTGCACCCATAAATTTATGCCTGTGTGTTTGACTGCAGCGATCAGATTTTGGTTGTGTGTATTAGTTGTAGTCTGACAATAGAAGGAGCACACATACACACACGGTGGCATTTTCTTTTTTTTTTTTTGCACAGTGCCCTTGTCCGTTCAACTCAGGCTGACAGTAAGCAGCCTCACACATGGCCTGAGCCTCATGCATATGGAATACGGCAACGAGAGGGAAAACAAGAATAATAACAACCTGTGTGTGCATGTGTGTATTTTATACAGGTATGTAGTTATAGTAGATATCACAGACAAACATTTGATGCAACACATTGTTGTCTCTGGTCTGAAAGTCCAGCTGAATCATTTCGAGATTGACTTAAAACTTGACAACATATGGCTGTGGTGTGGGGACGATAGGGCAACGTACATTTCAGCATGTACACAGTGCAATAATGTGTATATATTTTTTTAAGGCATGATTGTGTACAATTATATAAAATGGTAAATTCTGTTATGTTGTCTTCCACTTATCCAGGGCCGGTTTGCGGGGGCAACAGCCTTAGACGGGAAGCTCAGGCCTCTCTCACCCCAGCTGCATCCTCCAGCTCACCCGGAAGAATCCCGAGTTGTTCCCCAGCCAGCTGTGAGGTATAGTCTCTCCAGCGGGTGCGAGGTCTGCCTCTTGGTCTCCTCCCGGTGGGACGTGCCCAAAACACCTGACAAGCGAGGCGCACGGGAGGCATCCTGACCAGATCCTAGAACCACCCCATCTGGTTTCTCTCAACCTGGAGAAGCTCATTTTTTTGATCACCAGCTGGGTGGAAACGTAAATCGGTTTGTAAATCGAGAGCTTTGCTTTTCAGCTCAGCTCTTTCAGAATGCTTTTATTGCCATGTCAATGAAAAATATCAGAGACTAGGAACTTGCTTTGATACAGGTGTGCAAAAATATAAAATTTCTTCACCATGACGGATCGTTGCAGCATACTAATTATTGCTGATGCTGCACCAATCTGTCTGACAATCTCCCGTTCCATCCTACCCACACTCGTGAACAAGACCCCGAGATACTTAAACTCCTCCACTTGGGGCAGGACCTTGTCCCTGACCTGGAGGGGGCATTCCACACTTTTCCGGGCGAGGACAATGGTCTTAATGGTAAATTCGGTATTAAATGATAAAGAAAGACAATCAAAAACTCATCTTTTATGTGGAATAAGTCATATTTTCTCCCAAATTTCAGACAAATCCAAATGAGATAATAAGAAAGTTGATTTATTTTGTTTAGCTTCTGAATTAGGATTTTTAAAAATCTATTTAAACCCAAATCCCCCACCCTCAAAAAAAAAAAAAAATACCAACATTTTTATTTATTCCTTGAATGGGCTTTGGACAATTTTAAGAGACTGAATTTATTCAAGAACTTTCAGGATTGCCAAACATGCAAAACAGCATCAATATCCTAAAAAGCAAAGCAGAACACCCCCAAAAAAAAGAATAAAATAGGTAGGTTTGAGGAATCTGCTAAATCTTCAAATCATTCTCTGAAGAATATATTTTGCTGAAAAAATCAGCACCGAGTTACTTCTGTATGAGTTTATACATTTATTACAGATTGAGAAATGAGTTAACAGATCTGAATTCAGTTTACTCCCCCAACCCACAGAAAGCTCACTGGTTCAGGGCATGGAGTCTGATGTCTGTCCCTGAACCCTTAAATAATGCCAGTTGATCTGCGTCCACCTCTTCATCATTCTCGTCTGGACTGCTGGGTCATTGGGTCTACAGATTAGGACATGGAGAAAAATGGAAAAACAAGAAGGTAGCGGAAGGTAGAGGATTGAGTATATCTGTGTCCTTGAAAGATAAAAGTAAGAAAAAAATTAGAGTAAAGCTGGCTTCTGCGGAAGAAAGGACATTCCACTGAACCAAAAGTTGCACAGCTTTGAATTTCCTACATTAGCAAATCAATTGCAGTAAAATGATAATTTTACATTAAAAATACTTGAAATTACTTGTTTTTACAGCTATTTAAATTGTATATGATGAACTGGCAGTTGAGTGAAAGTGCACTTGATTTTGCAACATTAAAAGGACATTATTAGATTAGATGCAAGATTAAAAACTCTCTCATTAAAGTACAAGAAAAATCATCTAGATATCCGAGGGGCATTTCTTGGTCAAAATATGCAGGGGACAATAATTATTCAGTTCCAGATCGAGGAGGATGCAAACCAAATTATACTTCAGCTGTTCATTAGATTTTATTCATTGATTTTGATGTTTGATAAAAATAACAAAAAATTGAGATAATGTTTTCAAGTGGGTAAAAAAATTCGAAAAGAGGAAATGATTCAAACTTTTTAACCTAGACAGAAATCATTTATTATCTGAGACATCTTCTCAAGAGGATAGGTGTCAGCTTTCAAACTTCCTAACTTTTAAATGACCATAAACATATAAGTTGGTCAGTGGTGACTAAAAACACACTGAAACCTCTTAAGCTTATTTCTTTTGATGATAACCGACATATTGCCATTAGAAAAATACTGCAGACATTGAATTTTCCAATCCATACTGACAGCATCAGGAAAACAAGTCTCCTCATGCTGCAAAGTAAAGTTGCTTACATTTGCTGCTGACTGGCAGACCAGATGTTCAAATGTTTTACAGCTTTGCAAAATATAAACCAGCTTCCCAAGCAAAAAAAAAAAATCCTCATCCCTTCAAATTCATGTATGGGAGCTACACCGGCCATACTGATCTTTGTGACCGCTCGCATGCAGGAAATGTGGATGTCTCATATCCTATTTTGGGGACAGATAGAACCTCTTGTTCTGAGGGTCAGCTATAAAGCCTGACCTCATCATCAGCTGGTGATGAGTGCTGCTGCTTCCATCCAGGCTGTGTTTGTGGTAATGGATGGGGTGGGTGTGTGTTAGGGGGGGAGACGTGCTCTCTCTTCCATACTGGTCACTTTGTTTGTGGGTTGTGGTACAGGAGGTGCAGGAGGTGAAAGTGGAGGGATGACCAGCCAGAGCGGTGCTCAGTGAAGTTTACTTAGAGAAGAGAGAACAGCAAAGTCAATCCAATGTCGTAAGTAAGTTTTTCTCTAAATTTGGTCTACTCTTGGTTTCTTTTCCTCCTTTTGTAATATTTTTTCTTTTATAAAAAAATACTACAATTTTTTTGGTCAAAGCTTGCTTAAAAGTTTTTGTTTTCAATATTTTTCACTATCATTTCTCTCAACATGCTGGAAAATTTCCACATTGGCAGCTTCTGAGACAAAAAGAACAACCCTTAACCCTGAAATTAGCTCCCCCGTTCCTACCAGTAAAAGGTGACAACCTCCATCACACACTAGATTACATGACCACATGCCAGTTTGCACCAAGCATGTCTGCCAGAAAACTGATCTGTCCAACAATGGCACCATTTCACAGGGTTTCTGAAAATCTCATCATCAGTTTAAAAGGTGTTAAAAATAAACCCAGTTTATTAGGACAACCTCCAGATTGTTTTCATATTTGTCAGAACAAAAGGAAACAAAGTGTGTTTTTGGCCTAAAAAAAAAGAGAAATCGAAGGCAGATGGGATTGAAAGATGTTTATGGTTGAATGGGTGCTGAAGAACTAATGAAAACTTTTGCTCCATCAAGCAAAAGAAGAGCACAAAAAATGATAATAATTTGACTATTTCCAAAGAGATCTGGATGATACAATTTTTTTCTGAGGATTTTTTTTTCTCTTTGAAGGCTGGTGTGTTTGCCAGTAGAATGAAAGTCACTGCACACCAAAGGTCAGGACACGCATGTTTAATTCTCCACGGCAAGCCAAAGGTCCTGCATAAAAATTCCACTGAAGTCCAAACAATAATCATAATGAGGAAGAAATGAAAAGAAAAAGAAGAGAAAGAGAAAGATGAGGGTTTCAATGACAGACCAACCAAGCATGCAGGAAGAAGAAATCCTTTGCAAAAAATTTTTTTGCAGGTAGTGGATTGAGATGTACAGTATGCAGACAGATTAAGAAAGTCATTTATTTTTGATAAATTTAATCCTAAAAGATAAAAGTTATGTTAGGAGGAAACCTTTATTTTTTGCCTTTCTAAAAAAAAACAAGGAACTTAACTTAAGCTAAACATATTTAAATGTATTCCATCTGTCCTCCATTTTTGGCTATAATCACAGACTACAAAAATTTGAAGAAAAACAGACCTGACTTCTTCCGGCTCTGCAGCTCAAAGCAGTGACTGGATAAAAATGGTAATATATAATATAATAATATGTATAACATAATAACAATCATAGTAGATTAGCAAGAATCCTTCAGAAAAATTCATCCTGTCAACATTTTTATTAAGAAAATTTTAGAAATATTGTTTCTACAATATAATAAGTAATAGCCTTAAAGAGAAAGTAACACTTGATTTTAACAGCTCTCAATGTCTTTACAAGTCAGGAATTGACTGAGTCTAATGCAACAGAATGTTCTGATCATAAATTTTGTTAGAATAGTAATCTTGCTTGTGTTCTGTGCTCTGAATATATATTTCATTTCCACAGTTGTTTATCCATTCATTCATTCTTTTTCTGTAAATTTAACCCAATATAATTAAAAACTGACAGCATAATTCATTAAAGAAATCCGAATAAACTCCAAGGACTTTGTGGCTTACTTCACCTTATTAGTTAGGACCCTACCTGTATCAGGGTCACTGCACCACCTGCTCTGCTTTTGGTGATGCTGTCTAATAGGTTTCGTCGTCCGCTACAGTGACAGTGCTGGGACAAATAGTCAACAAAGCTATCTGGAGATATTTGGGTTATTTAGAGATTATGTGCTTTTATTTATTATTTATCTCACATTCAATAAAATTTTATCTGCATAGCCCAAAATCACAAAAAAACAAAAAAACGAGTTTCACATTGCAGATTGAAAAAAGTACAAAAACAAAGAATGAAAATGAAAAAATGTAGATACAAAAAATACACAGCTAAAAGCTAACAAAAATTGAATAAAAATTTTCAGCACATTCCTGCCTTAAATCCTCCTTCACAGTGGTTAAAAAAAAAAAGCAGTGAGGAAAAAAAAAGAGGAAACCTCATGTGAATCCACATGAAAGAGAGATCCCTCCCCTGGGAGGAGTAGCCAATGTGGAATATGATTAATAAGTGACATGTCTTAATTATTTAAATTTTTGTTTTTCTAGATTAAAATTCTTCGATTCACCCCTCCTTCTTTAATAATATTTATGATTTTTTTTTTTTCTAAAAGAAGCCTAGAAAACATTAAAATGACATTTACTAAAACTACTGAGTTTGAACAGAAAAGTTAAACATTTTATCTTGAAAAATACATAAGGATGGGTGTATTTGAATGTAGTCATTATAAAACAAATTGTTTTAAATCTTCTAAAGCACACTTCTAAAAATAAAACTGTAATCACATGTCAAAGTTGATGCATTGAAAACAACCTTAACAATGATCCTATTTGTTGATAACTCTTTACTTGGAATAGATATGAGCTGTGAATGTAGTAGATCTTTAAATCGCTCTCAAATTATTAATAAAATCTTGAACAATTCCACATCAGATTTCAGTAAGTTAGTTGATGATCATTGGCGTCAACATTTAGTCCAGATAACACAGATTTGAGATTCTTACGAGCAAACTGTAGAAATATGAGAAGTAATCAAAGTACTTTATTAAAAAAAAAAAACTCAAGTTGATTTTTCCAGACACCTACAGATGCTATTAGTTTTATGTGGAAAACATTATTTACTGAGCAAATCACAAATGAACCACTGCTGTGATAAATAAATCACACATGGATGCACACTGAGATACAAAGCTTCACATAAAGGAGATAAAAATAGAAATCAACCAGAACAGATGATTGTTTGTGTGGGTCACCAAGTCCTTTCAGACCTGTTTTTGAACCTGGAAAAGATGCCATCGGAAGAGGAAAAAGCTGAAATCACTCAACCGTTTCATCGCCGCCTGTCTTTAAAGACCATAACATTATTTTCACTCAAGTATGAAGCAAGAAAATGACACCGAGAATCAGTCCCTTCTGCAAAAAATGTCTCCTGCTAGTTTAATTCTTCCTTGTTGGAGGGATCATTGAATGATGAATGTGTGTATGCCTGAATGTGTGTTGGTTTTGTGTGTCATCACCCACAATGTTGATAACACAAAATCCTGCTCAAATGCCACACAAACTGTCTCAATGTCAGGCCCCTGGGCTCTCTAATACACTGCTTAATAGACAATCTATGTTGTAGACCCAGTATGAGTCCATTTAGTGCTTTGTGTGTGTGTCTGTGTGTGTATGTGTGTGCACATCTCTAACAGAAATGTGCTTCATCCAACAATGTGGTGACCTGCCTGGTGGGTATTGTGTTGGTCTGGCAGGTATGTGTATGTGTGTGTCAGATGCACAAACCTGCTGACAGGTAATCACACGGGCCAAACCATCACACTAGGGCATAATTGCAAGGTCACACACATTCTAGTGCGCACACACAAGAGAGAACAGTTATCCAGCCTGAAAAGCCTCACAAGTCCTTGTGACTGTGTTGTTTTTATTATTATAAAACTATAAAGAAAAAATGGGAGCTCAGCTTCAATTAGTTTTCTAATATCAATTGGTACTTCATGTCATTAAAAATGATCATTCGAGAAATTTGCTGAAAAAAGTCCAAACGTGGCTTTTAAATGCTTCTTAAAAAATGATTCAAAGTTTTATCAAAGCTAGGTTTCACTTTATTTCTGTTATCTTTATAACTCTGAAGAAATGTATCATCACAACAGAGAGGAAGATATACTTTTTGTGTGCTGCATTACACCGAAGCAGGCTGCCACGACGGCGCCAATGGTGGGAGAAACAGGGGGTTATGTGTCTTTCCCAAGGACACCTAGATATGAGCTCAGTGGGATTCGACCAAACAAACTCCTGGTCAAAGGGTGTACATTTTTACCATTGAGCTATCGCCTCAATTACACATTTACACCTTTCAAATTGTTTGCAAATCAAACGATTCAAATTGTTTGCAAAGTTTTTTTTTCCCCAAAATGCTATTTAGTATCAAACAAAATGCTGTGCTATATTGCAGTATGATTTATTTTTCTTCCTCATATGCTGGCACTCGTGTAAGTGAGAATGAGGGAGTTAGAAAGTGATTGAGGTGAACAATCTGTTACTTGTTTTTTTCTGATGGATAAGAGATATTTTTGGATGAGGATTGATTTAACTGGTGAGATAAAGTCTAAGTTGTGTGTATCAGACGCAAGATAAATACATAATAGGACATGCTGCAAACTGAAGGAATGCTTAGGGGAGTGTGGTTGCATGACTGAGAGCTGATCCATTGATTTGATAAATATAGTTAGATCTTTCACCCTGTAATGTTTTTAGCTAAGCTTCTAAATGAAAGAGACAATTATTCGTTCAGCAGTTGCTGGTATTACAAACCAACGTCCTCTACCATCTCACCTTTACACTTGTGTGCCTTGAATGAATTTTTATTTATTTATTTTAATGTACTATTTTCATCCCACAATGGGGAAATTTCTGGGCTGCATTGCACCGCAGTAGGCAGCCACAATAGCGTCAATGGTGGTGGAAAAAGAGGCTCAGGTGTCTTATCCAAGGAGACATGAACTCAGTAGGATTTGAACCATCTTCTCCCGGTCCAAGGGCGGACACTTTACCACTGAGGTATTGCCTCCCCCTTGTATTTTATTCAATGTAGGGAAATGTTGCATTTCACGTTTGTCTCACATAATAATAAAAAAAAAAACCACATTCAGTTGTGGATGTCACGGTGGTGCAGTGGTTCGCACAGTGGCCTCACAGGAAGAAGGTTGGGGGTTTGAGTCCTGGGGGGGGAGAGGCTCGAAACACTGGCCTTTCAGTGTGGAGTTTGCATGTTCTTCCTGTCTATGCACATGTTTCCTACAGGTACTCTGGTTTCCTCCCACCCTTCAAAAACATGCGTGTTAGAATTACTTTATTGATCCCACACATGGGAAAGTAGGTTGATTGGCCGCTATGAAAATTGCCCTTGGGAACGAGTGTGTGGATGGTAGAGTATGTATGACCACCCGACAGACTGCCTCTTGCCTTAAATCAGCCGGGATAGGCCCAGCACCCCCTGCAACCGCGCTAGGGATAAATCGTTTAGAAGACAAAACATTAGGTTGTGGACATTTACTGTATATACAAGTATGCCAACCTCACATTTCAGCAGAACTACGTCGTTGGACCATCTTTGATTTAATTTCTATAAACCAGATCAAATTTGACTTTTGAGTATTTTTGCTGATGTGACTTTACTAGTTTGTGCTTCTGATATATCTACTGATGTTCAGTCACATGCCTGATTAACACAGAAGACAGCACAGGGTACTTTACCTAATTTTTTTGTCTCGCAATAGTCAACTATAGTGCCAAATAATTTTAAGAAATTAGATTAAATTGAACGTGAGCAAAAATTAAATAGCCCAACTGAGCTCTAAACTATCAGATGGAACCCATCTCACCAGATACTGTATATTAAAAAAGCACAGGTAACATCCCCATTGCATGAAATTTTACATTCGCCAGAGGCATTTTCATAATATTCTATATAAAAATATCTTGTGTGTGAAAAGCAGGACAGAGAATAAAATGCTGCCTCGGCAATCTTTTTCTAAGAATCCCTCACTGCTTCAGGAGCAAGAAGTTTCCAACGCATTGATGGTGGAAACAAACAAGACCTGGTGACTATTATTAGCTCCTGGCATGTTTCTCACAAAAAATTTACTGAGGGTGCTGGTAGGTAAAGAAAATCCTAAATAGTTAATATTTAACACACTACCAACGGGGGCAATGCTACACAAAAAACCCACATACATCTGTTAGTGTAGACTTATCTATACGTTATCATTAGCACAAAAGAATGCAAAAGGTCTCTTTTTTTCAGCAAGATGCTGCAGCAAAATAAACTGGTTCAATACTCAAGTTTACCTACAACACTTATTTTACTTCATTTATGATCTCAGTAAACAGTTTCCTCAAACCTTCATTGTTTTCGTCACTTTAGGGTTAAAACTTCACGTTCTATCGTCTTCTGCTCATCTGGAGCCAGCACATGGGGTCAACAGCCCAGGAGGGGAAATCCAGCTGCATCCTCCAGTTCACCCAGGAATCTCTCCAGTGGGTCTCCTAAAGCTGTGACGTGCTCCCAATCAGATGCCCGAACCACCTCATCTGGCTTCTCTCGACCCGGAGGGGCAACGGCTCTACTCCAAGCTCCTCCCAGATGGCGGAGCTCCTCACTCCATCTTGGATTAAAAATGCCTTATGAAAAAGAATCTGAGTTCAATAGATATAATTTTTTGTGTGTTTTTTTTGTCTAAACCCACTGTTTTTCTGGAGAAGTGCGGTTCCACAAATGGAAACAGGATGACAAACATGTTAAAAAAAAGTCTGAATCTAAACTGATAAAGTCATTGTCGGTACATACACATTTATTTCCGAGTCTACTTAACAAATGTACAAATAAAAAAAAACACATTATTGAGCTTCATCACACTGATGATGAATGAATATTTTATTTTTATCTCAATAATAGATTGAAGTTCTTTGTAATGATGATCAACTGTAAGAACAGCAGCAGGTGCAGAATGAAAGGATTAGAAATGGGATTAGGATTATTATACACAGACAGCATTCATGCTAACATGATGCCTCTGACACATTGAGAAGTACTTGTCCTTATTATGGGATGATTATAATGCACTAACGTGGCTTGAATATAAACCTGAGTAAACTGGGTAATGGTTACGTCAGGTCAGACTGCTCATCTCTTGTATTTAGACATCTTGACATGGCCACGTTAGTTTTTTGCCAGGTTTAATTACAACAGGTAATGAAATGACGGAGGCACGTTGGTTTGGTTTGTATCTACATCCATGTAATTTCAAAAGCACATGACAAGCTGAAGGTGCATTTCTAATTAATTACTGACACCGTCATTTATCCCTCTCCTCATTAAACACAATTTATTGTCAGATCAACCACCACATCGTTTGTAACTGTGTCTGTATGTAATGCTTTTTACTTGAGCTGAGGGCAGATTAGAATAAATTTTTTTGTCTTTGATATATGACCAACATTACACGGAGATGTACCAGATGGCTAATACTTTGTATGATTATGACAATTACAACTGAAGAGCTCTCTCTCAATGCACTTTTTTTTTTATTATGAACCTATTCATTTAACAGAGCGATTTTACAATCCCCTCGACTGTGAAAACATATTATTCATCCATGCTTTGAAAAAAAAAGGATAAACTGCTTACTCCTGCACCGGATTAAGACAGGCTCCATTACATAAACTGTCTTCCACCTCACTACCTTTTAATACACTACCAATACTGCTTTCTGGTTGCTTTGCACACTGTTGTTTTATAGTTGCTTATAAAACCGATTTGTACTCACAAGCAATGAAAGGAAACAGTTTTCTGTTGTCTTTATGAACTGATGCAAGGTCAAATACAGCCAGGTTACTAAATTCTAAATAACTATCAGTGTGTACTCATTGATGCCACATGGTGATGAGATGCTCATTTTATTTATGTTTCAGAGAATTTATTGCTGCCAAACAATCATTTGGCTCTAATTTGCTTGACATTGTTTTAATGGGTAAACATTAAAACAGTGTCTGTTACGTGTCATACATTAAGTTTGTCTTTCTTTCTTTCCTAAAAGGACAGGAAAACCATCCTTTTAGTTACCATGGTGACTAAGTTGACATTATCTAAATTAATAAATGCATGCTAAAAGGCTGTGGAACGTTAATTCTAAGCTTGGATTGCCAGAGTGTAGTATACATAGTCCAGCCAAATGAGTGCTTTTCAGGTTTAGTTGGTTTTTGAGTCTTGACTCTAGAGACAAAGTTAACTTTTTGTTGTCACTGTGTTTACCTTGGTTTACCAAATAATCGATTTTTTCTCGAGTTTTCTCATCGAGTTTTCTCATCATCTGTCTTCCTTTTAATTTTCTGGTAGATTCGTGACTAAATTGTTTATTTGACCTCTAATTTTAAGTCAAATTGAATGATGTTTTATACTTTCATTCAATCTATCAAAAGAATATGTGCAGAATGTCTCATGCATTCAAAATCATCATTAATTGGTTACGTTTTTAAATGAATGAAATTTTTCTAAAAGATCCATATCAATTTTTTTGTTAGGACTCCTTAGTTCAGATAAAAATGAACTTGGTGTAGAACATCTAGATATTTGGCTGACGTAAAAAAAAAAAAAAGAAGAACGATGTAGAACATTTTTTGCCTAATAATTCTTCTTCTCATTTCAGCACTTCCCTTCAGGGGGTCGTCACAGCAAGTCAGTTTCTTCCAACTAACCCTGTCTGCTGCATCTTCTTCGATCACGTCAACTATCTTCATGTCTTCCTTCATTGTATCTATGAACCTCCTCTTTGGTCTTCCTCTAGGCAGCTTTCCTGGTGGTTCCAAATCTAGCATCGTTCTGTCAATGTACTCTCTCCTCTGCACATGTCCAAACCATCTCAGTCTGGATGTCTTCTCTGACTTTCACTCCAAATCCTCTAACATTTGCCTTTACTATTAATTGAACGACTAAAATGCCAAAAGTTATGTAAGAAAAATACTATATCAAAACTTTTCCAGAGACTGAAAATTTGACTTTAAAATCTCATGACTTTTCAGGTTTTACATGACTTTACAAACCCTGTAAAAATCTTTGAACATAACTTGGAACAGATTTGCTGAAACTTTGAATCTAAGTTAAGTTAATTTTCAGATTGGCAGTAACAAGTGACATTGAATTTTTTTATCTCATCTTTTTTTGTTCATGTCATTTTAAGCCATTTAAAACCTGTTGGTCTGAAAAATGTATTCCTAAATTGGCATAATTTGAAATTTGGCAGTAACATGGACCCTTTGAGGTTTTGTTGAACAAACCTTGCCAACACTGAGCTTTGTGCCAACATAAATTAAACAGAAAAACCTGGAGTTGGACTACTGTGCAGCCATGTTTGAACCACACAAAGTTAATAAAAAATCCAGCAAATCGCTTTCTATTGAAGCCATAACCAAATCATTGCCAAATGTAATTACTTATTTATCCATACTAAAAGCTAAACAGTACTTTGGAGCTTGCTGGGTTTTTGTGACTGGCACAAGTCAACTTGAAATTTACAAAAATGTTTTGAAACTCTTTTGTGAATTCTTGTTTTTACAACATATTACCAGCATTTTAAGAAATCTAAGTTAGCACACATTTATCATGTGTCACTTAACTCAAACTTTCATTACAGTTTAGAGTTTGAGCAATGCCGTTCCACCAAGCTACTGTTCAAGCTCCACTACACCAAACACAGCACCACCTAGCAGCTGTCCTGAAGCTGTTTAGGAGCTCTCTCTTGGACTCTGGAGCGCTACTGGACATACAATTTGGGAATGAGTAAAGTGTTCTGAATCTAAAGACAGCATCTAGAAATATTTACGACGAGTTGTGCCCAAAAAAAAAGTGGACTTGAAAAACCCCAACGTTTATAACTATTATTTTTTAAACCCTACAATAAACAGGTTTTACTTTGTCAAATGTGTAGTTTTTTTTATTAATTAGAACTTCTGCCATTAATTACCAAAAATTTAATAGAGGATTTTCTTAAATGTTCAAACCAACCTTTACCTGTGATTTATGATACACAGAGCTAGCTTGATCAGAGATTTGCGTGATTGAAACATACAATTTCCAGAAAATTGAGTATTTTCTGTTAAATACTCCAACAAAATGACATTATCAATATTTTCAATTCTCTAAATCTTGACGATTTTGGAGAAAATTCATGGATCTTATTGTGAAAGATGCAAATAAAATAACCAGGCTCAATTTGTGGGATTCAATTTTATTAGGGTTCTAATAAAATCAATAAAAATATTATTTCATGTTACTTCAAAAATATGTCAGTGTAGAATGTCTGACAGACAGAAGCTGAATTAATGTCGTACAAAAATACTGGCAGATTTTGGCATAGAGTTGACAAAGTTGTAAAATGAAAATGTATTGATAGTGATTTTAATAAAAGCTCAATAAAACACTATTAAACTCTAGATCTACTCCATAATTAGTGTTGGTTTTTGACATTTTATAAACTAATCTTACTTTTCCACCAAAGCCATGACCTCAACAGTGATTCTATTAAAACAGACAAAATAATACTGATAGCATTAGTAAATTGAAACTTTGTAAATTATGACTGGTATAAAGATCATTCTTATAAAACATGATGTAGAAAAGTATACACTCTGTAAACATTAAAAGAAAAATGACAGGGTGACACAGCTGTTGTTGTTTTTTGAATATGCGCTCATTTTTTTTTTAGCAAAATACTAATTTCCTATTTGGCATTTTTAATTAGCTGAAGAAATATATGTAGAGACATTTCATTGAGATATACTGTAGATTCAGATATACTGTATATAGTTCAGTTTTATCATCTTAGAAATTAGAGGCTCAGAATTTTTAAATAATCTACTCTTCATAACGTTAAGACATTATTAGTTAAGTTTTTTTACCAAAGGAAAATCTCCCAGATACAACCATCACCCCTCCTATTTTTGCAAAGCCCCATGTGCGTTCGACTCCCAAAGAAGAGCATGGCAGAGATGTGCAGATGTGTAGACTCTTTCAATTCTCAGCTAGAAAATATTTGGAAAAAAAAATGTGACTATTAGGAATATTTACACCATTAAGACTGAATGTATCCTCCGCAACACGTTATGCTGCTATTGAATGATTTGATGTTTTATCCTCCGATGATAAGCACGTATAATGCACGGTGAGGATCTTCACACAAGGTGAAGGAGATTGGGTCGCCCTGTAAACTGTTTACCTTCATTTCATCGTTTATTAAATTCAAACTTGAAGCTTAAGAGTCCCAGCAGAATCGACTGACAGATGACAACAAAAAGCATAGAAAGGAAGCTCCTCAGATCTGATTGGAAAAGTGAACTCTTGCCATCTCAATTCACATGGCCTAACTACATTTTATGACCGTGACGTTTTTTCCCATTTTCTTTACACAAACACTTCTGCCCCGCCAGCTGTCTGCCACCTGCCCCGTCACAGCCCTGTGACTCTACTTTCACTGGTCTAATGGTCGTGGAATCCTGGCATGGGGAACGGCCTGGCAAAAGCCTCAACGCGGTGCCGCAGGTCGGCAATACGAGCGACCGTCTCTGGATCCTGGAGAAGGAAGTTCTTAAAATCCTGCAGCTTTCCTGTAGTTAAAAGAAAAACAAAGAACAAAAAACAATTTAACATGTTGCATTGGTACAATTTTCATTTTTGTTGATGATTCGTTTAATCTGCTTCAACCAAGAGGAAGTGTTCTGAGCAATCGTTAATAGTAATCTCTCGTTATAAAATAAACCCACCTGTCTTTTTCTTAACATCCAGGGCAATTTTAAAACCTTCATCCATGAACTCAACAACCTGCACAAAGTCTTCTTCTTTAAACTGTCTGGAGGTCAGAGCTGGAGCACCTAAAACAATAAAGAAGAGAAATTAAAAATCTGGCAATGCTTTTCCTGACATGAAAAACTTTTGTTTTTAGAGCAAATAAACAATTCTTCTGTGACTCCTCTGAAATGATTTAATTCAGAAATCTGAAATTACAGAAATTTAAAGGCTTGATGAGTTTTTGGTACGTCTTTGTGAGAAGGCATAAAGAACCACTTTGCAAGAACGCAAGCCTTGAGACAAAGCTGAGCATGATGCTGAAGATGTGGAAACCCATGAACTTCCTGTGAGATAATTAAAAAGCCAAACAATTTTAATTAATCATGATGTGCTCAGTGCTCGTGGCTTCATTTGCGATGCCAATATTCCCAGATATCTGGGGTGATTTTTAACTTATTTGTTCTACTGCTAAAAATGTTTATGACCTCTGAGATCTTCCTTATGTAGTGTTAAATATTTTAAGTAAAAAATCTTTTTTTTGTGATTCTTACCGAGCCTGAGGCCGCCGGGAGTCAGAGCGCTTTTGTCTCCGGGGCAGGTGTTCTTGTTGGCAGTGATTGACACGAGCTCCAGCACCCTCTCAGCCCGAGCGCCATCGATACCCTTAGGCCTCAAATCCACCAACACCAAGTGATTATCCGTCCCTCCTGGAAGATTCAATGTATTATTGAAAACTTTGAGAGATAAACACAAGCTATCTCTGTACAAAGAAGATAATGGTTCCTGCAAACATTTGCGGGATAAACTCTATCTTTAGTTCAAACACGAAGTAGTTGAACTAGCTTTGAAACCACAAAGAATGAGACACAAATGTTTTTATACTTCAGATTTTCTTGATAAATTAGGTAAGTTTACTGATTATAAAAGCTAGGCTCTTTCGGGTAACAAAATTCTCTAATATTTTTGATTTCTTTAGAGGTGGCATGGTGGTGTAGTGGTTAGCATAGTAGCCTCACAGCCAGAGGGTTCTAGTCCCAGGTGGGGACGAGGCTTGGCACACTTTCTGTTTAGAGTTTGCATGTTGTCCCCCTGTATGCATGTGTTTCCTCTGGGTACTCCGGTTTTCTCCCACCCTCCAAAAACATGCATGTTAGGTTGCTTGACTGCTACAAAATTGTCCCGAGGATTGAGTGTGTGTGGATGGTGGTATGTGTGTTGTCCCACAACAGACTGGCGACTTGTTCGGGGTGTACCCCTTGAATCAACCGGGATAGGCTCTCGCACCCCCGCAACCCAGTTAGGGATGGCTCAGAAGAAGAAGTGAGCCTGTATTGACTTCACAATAGAAATATCTTACTTTATACTTCTAAATATGACAGTGAAGCCAAAAAAAAAAAAAAACTTGCAATAAATAGATTAAAATTCTCATGTGGTTTGTTTATTCCTGTGGCCAAAGTGAAAAAAAAACCTAAACTAATATTTTCCTACTTCTATCCCTCATTAAACATTATCCTCATGGGGAAAAAAAAAATTCTGATAATTTGTGAACTTGCAGCAATTTTTATTTGGTTTACTTGTTTGGAACTTGTTGAGGAATGGTTTTACACTAAATATTATTACTTATATAACAGTACTTGTGTATTTTATCATTGTTATGCAGCCTTCAGCTGCTCAGTTCTTTTCCTATAAACCTCTAGGAAAGGAGTAAGAACAACAATTATATACAAGCTGCCGTGTAAGCACAAGACGAGTGTGTATTCTTTTAAAGATGTGTTCCGGAGGCTATAAATCAAAAAAAGAGCTTAGCTGAGCGTATTAAATGCTAAACAAGATTTAAGCACTTGCTCACAATCAAAAAGTGACCACTTTCATCAGATTTTATTTTCTTGACTGACAACGCAGTTACACTAGCTTTAGCTCATTTACATATCATGAATTTAAATGGATTTCTTCTTGTTTTTCTGCTGTAATGTGCATTTTGAAACAAGGAATTTACATAAGTTTTTCTTGTTGAGGTGCTGAATAGTTTCCTAAATCAATATCTCCTTTGGAAATTGAAGACAATAAAATGCACACGGACAAGTTTGGATTACCTGAAACCAGCGTGTAGCCTTTGCTGAGGAGTGCCGCTGCCATTGCTTTGGCATTCTTCAGTACCTGGGCGATGTACTCCCTAAACAGGGGAGACTGTGCCTGAAAAACCGGAAAGATTTGATGTGACACAAAGAATTAAAACCCTAACAACAGGATTAGTTGTTACTCTACATTTTAGAAAATACAAACGAATACAAAAACATGATCAAACTTTCAGCTCTAAAAGTTTTGCAACAGTTTAAAAACTCTTGGATGTCCTGCAAACTTCAGTATTGTTAGGAGTGATTAGTGATGGCTGACCTGTTTGAGAGCCACAGCCACACCAGCTATAGCGTGGTTGTGAGGTCCGCCCTGCAAAGAGGGAAAGACTGCAAAGTTGACTCTATCTTCCAGGTCGTACATGATTTCCTTTCCCTTCTTGTCCACTGAACGAACACCTTTACGATAGAAGACCAGGCCAGCCCTAAAAAACCCAAAACAGATTCAGCCTGGCTACTATTAAACCATGTCACTGTCTGTGATTTAACTGGTGTCCTGTTAGTCTTTACCTTGCTCCTCTGAGGGACTTGTGTGTGGTAGACGAGACCAGATCAGCATATTCAAAAGGGGAGGGAACGGCTTTGCCCGCCACCAGACCGCTGATATGAGCCATGTCAGCAAGGAGGTACGCATTAACTTCAGAACACAGCTGATAGGGGTGGAAAAAAGTTGGAAAGAGGGAACAATTTTAAACTTTAGATAAACATGAGCAGGAGACCGATTACATAAAGTTTTATCACCACTGAACTGGAGGGCGAACATTTAGTCCTGAAGCTGCGAGACATTTGGTTATGAAGTTAAAGAGAAAGATCTCTGTTAATAAATCTCAACTATGTGTAGCTTTAAGCTAATCTTACAAAATTATGTCTCAGCTTTAAATGACTACTGGACATTTTTAACTAGAAAAACATTCATTATGTTTGTGCTGGGGTTTAAAGTGATTGAATTGTGGATTTGTTGAAACTTAAAACTAGATCAACAACTGTTTTCTCCCAAACAAAGACTACATCTGTTAGCCTTCCTTATGTTCTAATTGAGAAAAAGCCTCCAAATAGGTGCAAATGTACTTTTCAACAGCTTCAATCTGCTTGAGGTTTTACATACAGCACTTTTCAATAACTATATCTGTTTTCTTGAGATGATTTTTTTTGTGCCTGTTGAGTTTCCTCTGATATTAAACTGAATCATCGCATTTTAATTGGATAAAAAAAAAAGATGGGTAAAAACACAAGCGAGGGTTGTGCTGAGCCACTGGTGTTTACTGCCTGTGGTTTAAAAAAAAAAAACTAATTTAGTTTGCACATGGCTGAAAAGCTGGAGAGAAGCCCGCCCGACAGATTTTGCCATAAAAAAGTAAAAAGTTCCATTGAGACGTGGAGGGCGGGAAAAATGTCCCTTCATCAGGCTTAGTGGCAAAGTGGTTAATAAAAACATAGCTCTGTAATAGGGAGAGGGGGCATTTCATCTGATGGCACTGGCTAAAGTAGAGCTGTAGCACAAAAAGAAGTCAGCCATGGAAGAGATGAAGTGAATCATTGGGTTGGTGTAACAAAACAGATAAAGAGTCCCTTGTGCACCGTGAAAGAGGGCAGTGAAGTGTGTTGTAAAAGTTGCTCCGTACAGGTTCAATAGGCATGAAAGCATCTGTGTTGGTGTCTGGAAAGTGTGCAATGAGCCTACAAAGTGATTTGCATTTAGAAATATTGAAGTTTAACACGTGAACATTGAGTATTTTAGATAAAGGAGGTCTCCGACATGGAACTAAAATGGTAAAAATGCATCTGGAGGAATTATCACATTGTTTAACTCAAAAGTGAGATGATGCAGGTGTGCACAAAACTTCAATAATAAAATAGATTAAGTTTTCTTTTAGAAGATAAAAGTGTGCTGACCTTGTTCCTACAACTATAATAAAAAGGAAAAATATCAAACATCAGGAATATTAAACGCCTCTACAGATCTTTACTTACCTTCTTGATGCGGGCGTAGTCAATGAGGCGGGCGTAGGCGCTGGTGCCAGCGATGATTAGCTTGGGCCGGAACAGCTTGGCCGTCATCTCCATCTGGTCGTAGTCGATGAGGCCCGTTGCAGGCTGCAAAACGGGGGACAGATTGCGAGGAGGGAAAAAAGGTAATGAAAGAGATTGAAATATGAGACTATTTGAGTGTAAGGGTCAAAAAGGAAAAAAGCAACATAAGATGGTAAGATGGTAAAAACTCGTTAGATGTCTGAAGATCAAGACAGAATTTTTACATGGAGGAAGATATTTTCCATTTGAACCTCATTTGCGGCAGCTGCCATTGAAGTACCTGGGCTACCTTAAAAGGGTAGCGAACCAATTGAAGAGAGACATTTACAGCCATGGCATGAAAGGGTGAGATGGAGCAATTCTGGTAATGCATCTTTACTTATCCTAATTCCACCTCTCAGGGATTTACTCAACAGCTACGATGGGGCAGAATAGATTTAAACTCTCCTCGCTCCATTTATCAACCTGGCCAACTTCAGAAACATGTTAATTCAAAACCAGAGCTGAAAATTCACATGAATGTCCAAGTTGTCTGAAGGCCGAAGCTTCGCTCTGCATCTGAGGAGGCTAAATGGAAGACAGCGGGATGTAGCAGAAAAACAAAGCGGGAGACAGAAACGTTGGGGAATAACGAAGTCAGAGACAAGAAAAAGGGAGAGGGAGGATGGAAAGCTTTATTTAGACAACCTGATAATCTCCGATCTCCAGAGAACATCTATGGATGCCCTCTCACTCCATCAACCTGTTCATTGTGAAGACGGAGCCAGTGATGCTGGCCAGCCTGTCGATTTCCCATTATCTCTCTCGCAGAGGGGTCCTGCCTGCCCATACATCAGCAGGTCTGGACACGCAGACTCTCACTGCCATCCATCAACTCACAACCAACACTACCACACATACTATGAACTCCGGGACTGGAATACAATACATTATATATACCGCAGACCGATAGGATCTGTTGGATGCGGTAACGTGATAGATTACATGTCACAAGTGTGGAATCTGATTCTACAGATTTCCATGCGAGTACACACTTCGGAGGATGTTTTACATAGTATGATAGTGGGACTGCATAGTTGCAATGTATGACGTGGTCGTACATCAATTTAAACACGAGAATTTTTTGCTTGAAAACTAAGACCGTGTTAACAAATGTTTCCTTGTTTAAGGGTTTTGCCCACATTGTTAAGAATTTCAGGTCTATTTTTAGTCATTTTAAGCCAAATACAGACACAGATGAGATTATAGAGTAATATTGGATTTTTAATGAAAAGCTAAACTTCTGTAAAGTTAAATATATCGCATAAGAAAATAAAATGGTTATATGTGTAAAAATGAAATCACAGCATTCACTATTTAACTATTTTGACTTTGGTCCACAAAAGTCTTTCACGATCACTTACTAAACCATTGATAGTCTTTTTTTATTATTACCAGACGAATTAATCTATGTAAAAAATCCAAATTGCAAATAACATCAGACAATTCTTGTACAGAACAGCAAATCCGAAAATTGTTCAACTTAAACAGCTTTTTAAGTGTTTTGCTGTTACTCACATTCAGTTTGTAGGGCATGGACTCAAAATAAATTGAAGTTGCAGAGATCCTCTTCACATCGGACATGTATCCATGGGTCAAGCTAGAATAATAAAAAAAAAAGATACACATGAAAAAATTTAAACATGTAATGAACAGGTGTGGATTACTTTCACACAAAAACAATCAAGCAATTGACTCCTGAATTGCCAAAGTTAAAAAAAAAAAATATTTGAGCTGATTGTGATGCAACACGCAAAATTAAACAAAAACAAAGTCACAGCATAAGATGAAAGTGTGAATACTTACTGTCCACCATCAGGGAGATCCAGGCCCATGATTCGGTCGTGTGGTTGAAGAACAGCAGTGTAGACAGCAAAGTTAGCAGGAGAACCAGAGTAAGGCTGAACATTAACACCCCATTTTTCTGGGTCCAGATCGAAGGCCTCAAGTGCTCGCTTCTGGCACAAAAGTTCAATTTGGTCGACCACCTCGGCTCCACCGTAGTATCTGGTGTCAGAAATGACAAGTTAAAAATGACTGAAAAAGGGTTTACCATTTCTAAAATACAATTGATAAAAAAATTGCATTTGTTGCACTATTTGGGTGCTAAAAGTGTAAACTTGCAAAATAAATGCTAGCATGCACATGCAGAAAAAAAATATTCTCATTTAATTTTCTACCAGCAATATTTACATTTTCTCTTCAATTTGTTGCTTTTTTGCTTTGACAGCTTTTGATAAAATATGGAGAAAAAAATCAAACCACCAGAGAAATTAGTTCTTGTTTTATAATGATTAAAAAGTTGGATAAATAAAAAATAAGTTTTTTGGGGGGAAACAAAAAAACATGCAGATACAACTGGAAACACTGTTTTAAACCAAACAATAAAAGTTGCAAATGAACAAACAGAAATTACAAAGCAGGAACAACTACACATTCTCATTAAAATGTTTTGTTTGTATATTTTAGCATCTATCAAATTGTTGGAGATACCCAAAGATGCTTTAATATTGATGAAGTTTGAAGCACTGCACACATAAACTGATGAGTTGATAGCTGCATGTAAAGTTGTGTTCTCTCTTTTGTTACATGTTACAAATATGAGCCGCTTGGTACTTTAATCTCAGATAAGTTTATAGTTGTCATAAATACAAAGTGCTAACAGGACTTTGCACAATTTTAACAGAAGCAAAGATAAAAAAAAGTGTGAAAACTCATTATGTATCATGCTGCAAAATAAAAAAAAAAGAAAGGGTTTGTTCAATAACTTGACATTTGGGAAAAGTTTTTGTACTTTTAAACCACATTTCACTACAACTTAATTAAAAATTTTCAGTCAAGTGCTAATTTACAAGGAACAGTTTTCAGATAAACTGTCATTTTGTATTTGTAGTGTCAAGCCACATTTTTACTGCTAATAATTATTTTTACTTATATCTAGTATGGACGCAGAAAATTAGGGTTAGAGTTCAAATTTGAGGAATATAAAGCAAATGCAAAAGAAATGAGAAGAATAATTTTGAATGTTATTTTTATTCATTGGTGAGAGATGATTATCGATGCACTCATTATTTACTGCTATTATCATGTAAAACACTTTTGTACTTTGGCAAATAAATAATTATAAGATTGTTTTATTTGTAATTGCGTATTATATTAGTTTTTGCCAAAACCATTTAAAAGCACAACAAAAGAAAACACATAATTTGTAAAAGTATTCATTTTTTTCACGAGCTAGAAAATGATCCTACTGACTCAAGCACATCTACCTCCTGTTAATCAGTTCACATGTTAATTGATTCTGACAATTTAATCGAAAATACTTATAGACTTTAATGTATTTGAAGCCATTATCACTAATGATTAAAACCAAAATCCGCAGCCAATAGTGACCTCAGCAGATCTGGCACACGTCAAGTGGAAAAGCTAAAAACATTTCAGTCCAATTGCAAATAGCACATCAACAGCTGTCTGCTTTGCAAACCTTCATCCAGTGAGATGATCTCTTTGTTTCATTACATTTAAAAGTAAAACACCAGATGAGTAGTTAGATGTGGAGGGTAAAAATTAAAATACGTATACAACAGGAGGGAGATTTAAAAAGCTCAGAATCTGGGATTCAAGTTGCGTCAAATGATGAGCATTTCGAAGCACATCAGTTCTCAGTTTTCGATAATAAACAGGAATTATCTGAGGAAAATAGCAGAAAATAGGAGACCTGAAATAGAAAACGTGCAACTATCAGCTTGGCACAAAATTGCTCCAATGTAGCCCCTTAGGAGCACTCTTTGCCAAAGTAAAAAGCTCGAGATTATTTCTGTAGTTTTGTACAATTATACTAGAGACTGTCAGGAAAAAATAGCCTGGTTCAATAAGTCTGCATTTTTACAACCATCATCCTGAAGCCCAAGATATTACGGTGTTAATAAGTCAAGGCGTGGCTGTATAAGCACCCACCGTCTTCCTGGATAGCCCTCAGAGTACTTGTTGTTTAGACAGGAACCCTGAGCCTCCAGAGCTGCTCGGCTGCAGAAATTCTGTAATGACAACACAAACATGCAGTCAAACACACATTCAGATTAATGGCATGAGTGAATAAAAGGATGAAGATGGCAAATTACAGTCCGTTAAGTGATAGTGTTAAATCCGTCTCTGGCCAGATGTAATCATTATTTTATTATTGAACTTCTGGACTTCTAGACTAACAACGTGCACTTCACACAGCTTATCACCTTAACGCTGGAGGTTAAAATGTAATGTAATAAATCTTTCTGAACACATTAAGTCAAACTGAGTGGAGTTACTTTTTCAATGTAGTTTTATAAAAAAAAAAAAAAAAAAAAGTGTTTTACTTGATCAGTATAGAAACGCTTCAAATAAATATCATCCCGGTAAACCTGTTCTGAAAAGGCCCTTTTCTACAAACACTTTTAAACCATCAGGCACAGAAACCGCTTGTTCCCTGAAGCTGTCAGAATGCTGAACTCTTGCCATGCCCTGTAGAACCAAGACCACTTCTTGACAAACGGACTGGCTCATGGACATACTTTCACATATATACTTCGTTTGGACATGCTAGCATGGAATCCCCTTATTGTTATATCAAATAGTTCATTTATACAGTATTTCTGTTTTTATTGCCTATTTTCTATTCATTTATTTTTCTTTTTGTCTCAAACCAGAACATTATTTCTAATTACCATGTACTGTACATTCAAAGATGAGCTGGTATCACAACAAAGTTACTTGAAACATTAGCAATTTTCATTTCCTGAAATAGAACGTTTTCATTTGTTTTCCATGCACCACAAGCTTGATCCACTGAGAACCTGCGCTATAATCATTCCAAATAAGCATTGAATAAACATCTATGTATTTTAATGGTTAGTTTATTCTGTGGTTATAAGATGAGAGCATGTCATAAAAGGATTAACAATACAAAAGGTTATAAAGAGATAATGAGTATTTAAATTAGCTTCACAGCACAACATATGATTGAAGTAAATTACGTTGAGTACTTGGTGAAGATCCACATTTTCAGCAAATATTTGGACAAACTTTAACAGAACAGGAAGTCGGTAATCAGATCTAAGTCATGCAAATTTACTTTCCACTCCCTTCTGATTGGGTGGTGATGGTTGAGTGCATGTAGATAGTTTAGAAAAAATTGGCTCAAGTATCAAGTAAGGCTCAAGTAAGGGAGATAATCCTAAGTGGTAGCTTTATTAGAGCAGTCAGGCTGATCGGCTGATCACCTTTGATATTTTTTAGGAATGTATTTGTTCTGGTATGTGTATGTCTTTAGGCTGGGTAGATAGAGCCTTGAGTGCAATACTGTAAAAAAAAAAGTCTGCCTCACTCTCAGTGATGTGCCTTGCAGAGTGAGCTAGAAACGAGACAGAATGAAGATATCAAGTTTATCTCACAGTAGAGTGGTCAGGCTCTGAGCTGAGAAGTGGCTGATATACTCCACTGAACAACCGCTGTGGCACAGAAAGAACAACAGAGGATAACACTTCATCTGCCCTTCTGAATAGTAAAATTCTCCACTGCACTGGCTTTTTTTCACTCAAGTAAAAAAATTCTGACTTACAGTCAGTAAAATTCCCTTCGAATGTAACTTCTTCTGCATATCACCAGAAGGAACTCACCTTCACAGAAAGCAAATCGTAATAAGTGTTTTCTCTAATTTCTTTTTTTACATTATTTTGATACAATTTAAATCACTTGTGTAGAAAATAAAATTACACATTGTAGGTAAACTAACAAGGGTTATGAGAAAACAATTTTAAAAAAGAAATAAAGTAGTCAATACCAGTTTACACATTGAGAATTTTCAATGTTCTCTAAAGGCACTCCGACTTCCACCCACCCTCCAAAAATATGCATGATAGGTTGATTGGCCAATGAGGAATGGTTTTTTTGTCTCTGTATGTGGCCTTGCAACAGACTGGTGACCTGGCAATTGTACATGTGGAAGATGCACCCTGTCTCTCGCCTGCAACCAGCTGGGATAAGCTCCTGCTCACAAGTGGGATAACTGGTACAAGAAATCCAAGGTATTTCACATTAAATGTGTTACTGTATGTAGCAAATGTAGTCACAGGGCTGCATTTATTTACATTTACAAATAAACTTAACAACAAAATGGGTGCGTTTTTCTTTTAGTGATGAAACATGGATCTAAGAAGATTTTACCTCAGATGCGATTAGCTCCAGACCACGGCACTGCCTATCCTTCTCTTTCTGCAGCAGCGACCACATCTCAGGATCATCCTCAGCCAGGCTTTCCTGGCCAGTCCAGGGACGATCTTCATCCGCAGTGCGAGTGGCAGCATGCGACTGCTGGAAACGTGCGCTGAGACGTGAAGTGGTCCGCTGGCACAGAGGCTAAAGAAGAGAACACATTCAGAAAGTACCTGAAGAAGGGAATTTTGTTAGAAAAGACAAGATTGACTTATCTTATTTTAAAAGAGGTCATATTTTTAATACTAACAAGGTTTGTTGGACATTTCAAGAAACCTGAACCTACTGGGCTATGTTTTGCTTGATATACACAGAAATATTTGATTCTTCCACTGTTCTTTTCTTCTTCCTCCCAATTAGTAGCTGCTTTGTTTGTCTGATATCAATAATCAGCATAGTTATTCAATTATGCTTCCGTCAGCACTTCTGCAAACTGAGGGACTAACTTTACAGCCTTAGTGTATCAAAATGAGGCACAGAACGAACAGATTCAGCACTTCCTGCTTATCTAATCTGGACTGGGGCTGGCAAGTTCTCCTGCTGCGCCTGCAATGTCCAATCACATGGAGTTAAAAATCTTTTACTCTTCTGGGTTCAACTTTTTATGCCTTGGAGAAAAAAAAAGATTAAGTTGCATTTAAATCAAGAGCCAATCATAACCCTATTTTTAAAGAAAAGCCAGGGCAAACACAGTTGGTGGTGAAATAACATACCTCACAGGTTGATTGCACTCAGGATAAATGGACTTTCCCCTCACCGTTTTAAATCAACAATATGATGATGACTGCATGCTGAGATCAAGGAGCTCACATCTAACCTGAAGTTATCATCTGTTTAGATGTACTAGGGTGTGAGGGAGAGCATCTCACTAATAGCACCATTAAAAAGTAATTAGTGTTTTACTGGTTAAGGACATCTACATTAAGCACACAAAAGAGCGTTGGAAAAATGTTACAGAAGTTACACAGACCTTTTCAAATTAAAGACCGTATGACAAAAAATATAATAGTGTGGTTCTGGGTTCACATTCTGTATCCATTCTACTACTCCTAAGGTGAACATTGTGTCTGATTCCTAAATGTTTTCAACCAAGAATTTTGTTGCTGGTGGCAGCAGTGATGGTGAATAAAAAAGAGCGACCGCCCTCATCAGAGTTTTGGAGATGAGAACCTAGCGGAGACAGGCCGAGCTGGCTCGGAGGACATGTTTCCTCCCAAGAAATCCCACGGGTCATTAAATCATGACAGAAACTGTCCTCTGCTGTCTGAGTTTCTGCGGGAGCATGCCAAAGCTCGGCAAGAAGGTGTCTAAAGGCCCCAGCAGATCGGTGGCTAATGCTACATAAAATTAAAGAGAACTGATTAGTACAAAATAATTAAGGGCACCTCTGCTTCCTGTCCTCACCACTCCATCAATAAAGCAAAACTTGTATTTATTCATTCATTCATTTTATCAATAATATACAGTACATTGTATGCCTGAATTCTGAGCTTTAGAAATGATACAAATTACTTTATATGGTCTGTCTTTTCAGCATCGTTTCTCTTCATTGATCATTAAAAGAGATTAATTAATAAACACAAGATGAAGAAAACCAAGAAAAGTGAGAGCCAAGATGCAAGCGCTGAATGTGTCACAGTGAGACTATTTTTAGGCGACGGATTACACCGCCATTTGAAGGTGAACTTGATAAAAACTGCTGTGAGAAACAAGGTGGAGCAGGCCGCGTCAAGCTGGGAGCCGAGTATGAGTCTGATGGCAGAGAAACAGATGCTGCACATCTGTGGGACTACGATAAGGTAATTGTTGTCTTTTTGTTATAAATCTGGTCTGAAAGAACAATGAAAAAGAAGAAAGGAAGAAAAAAAATAATTTAATTAATCCTAGTTTTGTATTATTTTGGTCCAATTTCCTGAAACATCTCCAGCGGAGAGTCCATTTTAAAGATGACTGCTGTCTATCACCAGCGACCCTGAACAATAATCAACCCCAATGACACATGAAAAACTAACAGGAGTGGAAAAACACAAGAAAGAAGAAAAGTGTTAACATAACGGCAGCATGCGTCAGTCAGATGTGAAGTTTCCTCTTTCAAAGCAAACTATTCAACCCAAACTTTGACTATAACTTTATCACCAAATCCCAAATATCTATAGATTACAGAAATAACAAATTCTTAAGAAGAACTATCAGAAAAGTATTTGATGGTATGTTGTAAACAATAATTTATTGCCCTTCACCATCTTGTACATTTGTATTCTTTTAGCACAAAAATTATTCAAGTCCATTAAAGGAAAAGGGCAGTTTTAAAGGCGTTTAAAAAATGAAAAATTGTAGTAAAAACTTTACTACCGCTCAAAAAATCTTCATTGTTATTTCAATCATTATTCGATTGTGGACAAACACATTGTTGTAATAATCCTGAAAAGGAGTTTATATCATCTGGGATGAAAATGTGTTACTTTAGTTATTTCATGACACCAAAATTTAACTGCAGTACAACAACGTACATAATATCAGAACAAGACACTTCAAACACAGACTGCAGCGCATTGTGCGCTCCGCAGAGAAGGTGATCGGCTGCAGCCTTCCATCTCTCGAAGACCTGTACGTCTCCAGGACTCGGGGGCGTGCAGGTCGGATAGCAGCTGACCCTTCCCACCCTGGACATGGACTTTTTGAGCGACTTCCCTCGGGCAGGAGGCTCCGGTCCATTCGGACCAGAACGTCTCGCCACAAAAACAGCTTCTTCCCTTCTGCCGTTGAACTTATGAACTCTTTATAACCTGGATCCCCACATCTCTTAGTCACTTAATCCCTCTTGTCACTTTACTATCTTTATTATTTTCTATGACATTGCACTACTTTTCTTTTTCTTCTGAGCACTCTTAGTTTTGTTAAAATTATTATTATTATTTTTATATATTTTATTTTTATTATTTTTATTTTATATGTTTGCACACCAGTATCAAAACAAGTTCCCAGTCTCTGATATTTTTCACTGACATGGCAATATAAGCATTCTGATTCTGATTCAAGAACAATAATAATGCTAAATCCCCTAAAAATAGAATGTTAAACTTGGCTAAATATTGTTTTTCTGTTTAGGCAAAAAGTAAAACTTTGTATTTGTAAATAAAAAAAAATTATGAAAAAATTAATTACTCTATTCATCCCTCACCGGGGAAATTTGTGTGCTGCAATCATTACACCGCAGCAGGCTGCCCTTTGATGGCGCCAAAGGTGGGAGAAGCGGGGGTTAGGTGTCTTCTCCAAGGATCCTAGACGTGCTTTCTGTGGAAGTTCACGAACCCGTGAACTTCCGGTCCGCGTGCAAACCCTCTAACTACTGAGCTGCCGTCTCCTCCTATCACTAACTGTCACTATCACTAACTGGAAGAAATATGTAAAAGCAAAAAGACATAAGTAAATACTAAGTAATCCATCATAAAACATATAAGTAAATATTCAGAAATCAATCATAATACATAAAATGAAAATTAGAACATCAAATGAAAAAGTACTACAAGTACAAAAGTAATACAATTGTTACTATAATTGTTTACTTTGTATATAAGCTTGAATTTAACCATCAAGACTTGCATATTTTTTAAGTAATAATAACTTAAATTTCTTTTTTAAACAGAAAAGATTTAAACACAATTTAAGTTCATCATCACAATTATTCCAAAGATCCACACCTTTAATAGAAATACAGAATTTTTTAACATTTGTTCTAAATTTATTTTTAATGAACACATCATTTCCTCTTAGTTCGTATGGACTTTTCCTAATATTAAACATATTTTGTAGAGAGTTTGACATCACGTTTTTTTTTTTATCTTAAACATAAATTTTAAAGTGTGTTATTCCACTAAATCATAGAACTTTAATGTTTTTAAATTTATAAATAGATTATTGGTTGGTTGATTATAAGATGAGAATGTTATTGCTCGTATTGCTTTTTTTTGTAAAATATAAATTGGTTTTGTGTTAGTTTTGTACGTATTTCCCCAAATCTTGATACAATAAGTTATATATGGAAGTACTAATGTATTATATAACATATTATATACAGTTAAAAGCAGTTACAAAAGGACAAACAGAAAGAAGAAAGTTAACAACCAAGTGTAAAAGAAAAAAAAGCACAAATCTGGTTTCAAGTTGTTTTGGTATTTAAACCTTTTAACAAGAATTTGTTTCCAGACCTCAAATCTAGCCCCAAGTTACCCAACTTGTTCCTCTCTTTGGCCCACTGTTTGCTTTCAGACTGCAGTTTTTTTTCTCTCTCTCATTCCAGTGAATGTGAATTAATTGCATAAACAATAACGAAACACATCGCCCAAAGAAAAATGTGGTAGTGTCAGCAATGAAGTGTTTTTTTGGAATAGTTTTTCATCAGAAAAAAAAAAAAAAGAAAAGTTGGAAAAATTAAAATAAAATTCTTAAGAAAAAAAAAAAAAAAAATTTTAATAAAATTGCTGGGCTCTCACTCAGGATTAGAATGAGGAGCTCTGCTATCTGGGAGGTGCTTGGAGTAGAGCTGTTACCCCGCTGGGTCAAAAGAAGCCAGATGAGGCGGTTCGGGCAAATGGTTAGGATGCCTCCCAAACAACTCACTGGGAGGTGTTTCGGGCATGTCCCACCGGGAGGAGATCCACAAGAACAACCTGGACCCGCTGGAGAGTTTATGTCTAACAGCTGGCCGGTGAAAGCCTCGGGATCTTCCCGGGTGAACTAAAGGATGCAGTTGAGGGAAACCTGAGTTTCTTGTCTGATGCTACAAACTGGCCCCAGATGAGCAGAAGACAACCGAATGGAAAACAATCAATATAAAAAAGCTAAACCTGTTTTATCCACAAATAGATTGACACGCATAATTTTTTTTTAGTAACTTTACTGATGAAAAAAAGATGCTTCACTATTTTAGGGTCAATTGTTTTAATAAATTAATTCCAAACAGCATAAAACAAAACAAAAAGTAGTATCAAGCCTAGAAATATCTTCCTCACAAACACAGGTCTTGTGAGAACACGACATGTCTTTCCTGCACGCATGTATTAGAAAAGTATCTTGTGAGTCTGTTAGCGTGCATTTAATGAGAAACGCATGCAAGCGTATGACATGTTAGGTTTGTTAATAGGAGACTTACGGTCAATTGAAAAGTTTAAATAAAACTAGTTCCAGCTGCCACCACTAATCAGCTGAAAAATGCCAACTGGAAGAGCTACGACACTAAACCTGCAAATCAGCCAACTTTTCTCAACCCCTGAGGTTGATTACACAACACGCTTTCTACCTTCAACAAATTACAACTCTCACAATAACAAAAATCTACAGAGTGATTTTAATTGTTCACATTGTAATAATTTAATCTGAAAAGGTTAAAAACAAACAAAAGGTAGCACAAGGGGAAGAAGTTGAATTTGCTGCCGCATTTGGAAACTTACTGCACAAAAAGTACACTGGAGTTTTAACATTTATTTGCCTACAATGCAAGTCTGTTAGAAAACCCAAAGTTTCAAAAGGACTGCATTAAAGTAAGAAGTAATTACAAGGCTTCAGCAATAATGGTAATTAGTTATTTAAAAGAAAAAAAAAAGACTTCATTTTTTTTTTCTATTTACTTGAGTTCTAAAGACAATGTAAGTTTTGTTTTAAATTTCCATCTGAAATTACAGTAGTTGGCTGAACATAGTTTAGTTTCTTAAGCATCTGCATACAAGCTAATAAACATTTATCTGACATTAATGATCACATATGTTAATAATTTGAAAAGAGTCTAAGCTGCAAATCTAAAAATAACTCTTAAAAACAGCTTGTTAATATTTGCTTGGTTCTGTGGATCATTACAGGTGTAATCTGCACTTTGAACATCTCTGGGAGAAAACTGGTAGCATCCGGTTAATGTCCCAACATATTGGCTTCATCTACTGTTATCTGCATTTTTATTATAAATGATAAATGATCGTGTATTTCTTGTTCAAGGTTGACGCTTCGCAACTTTTTCAAACTACATGCCACATGCATAAAGAGCACACACCAACAATTCTCTTGAGAACGTCTATGGCAAATATTTTGAATTATTACATAACATTATTTCCTGAGTGGACACATAGGGAGCAAATATGCCCTTTCCCACTGAGACTGATAAATAAGAAATCAATCCACTTGACTTGTTTAGACTGAGTTTCAGCTACTATTTATGCAATGATGTCAAGCAAAAATAAAAAAATGTTAATACTTATTAAGTTTTTAAATGTTTTCATTATAATATAAGTTCAACTGATAAAAACGATTTAAGGGAGTTACTGTCTAAAAGTCTACAGTAAAATAAAAAATAAATGAAAAATCACTGTTATTAGATTAATTTTTTTTAGTCTTTTGAAGGTTTTTTTTTTTTTTACCTTCAGTGTGTATTAACATCCTGTTTCCATCAGGATGAAGCTCATCTAATGATTCTTTAGTTATAAAGCTGTAGAGTAGAATAACCTAATATTTATTTAACAGTCTTAGACATATTGGTTGCTCCTCCCGAGGGAAGGATCTCACCTTGTTGTGGGTACCCATAAATAAGGTTTCTTTTTCTTCCAATACTGCTGGGTTTGTTGGAATTTTTTCAAACCTTGAAGAAAGTTCTGAGGGCAAGAATGTGCTGGAATTGTTTCACTAGCTTTGTTTCATTAAAGTTTAGGTCTGTATTTGTGTGTATTCATTTTATATATGTACCCTTTTTTCAATCTGCAAATGTGGAGCCAGTTGTGATTTTGGGCTGCACAAATATAATTGACTTTCTATTTTCTTCCTGTCATATTTAGTTGATGAAGCCCAAGTCAGAAAAGTTTTTGAAAAGGGAAAAGAAACACTTATAATTCATATGAAGGCCAATTTGATTGTTTAATCTAACACAACAGAAGAAGATATCAGTAACATAACTGCTCTGTTATTACAGATAAGACACAGATCTACCCTTCTAAACTACTCCCAAACTTATTTGCAGCTTTTTTTTTCAAGTGAATACAATACATGTCAGCTTTTTCTTCCTCAAACATAAAGAAAGCACACATTATAAACATCAACCACAAGAATGAATCACCTGTAAAGTTTAATGCTATACAATAAAATACTATCTAATCGAGCTAGATCGGTGTCCTAACTTTTGAAGGTTCTTTTTTTTTCTTTGTTTCAAGTGGTTGATCTCTGAATGATGAAACTGATCTCTGAATATTGCATCATTGCACAAATACAGTGAATGAGCTTAATGAGCCCTGGATGCTAACAAGCTAGTATCCCAGCTAGCTAACATCTCACAAGCTTTCATATATTCAAAATAAGAAATTAGAAAAAATGTATAGATGCCAAAATTTTCCAACAGAAATCTCCCCCAAGCTAAGGTGGAGAACTCTCACCCCCTCCTCCTCTGAGTTGTTAAGTTAGTAGAAACACACACTTAGAAAAAGCTAGCTAACAGTTCATCTGAGCAGAAATGGCTGCCTAGTTACATAAACTAAAACACTGACAAGTAAATCATGGCAAACAAAAGAAGTATGCGATTTAAAATAGTTACCCGTGCGAGTTGCTTCAAAGCAAATGACAGCATGGTTGAGTTGTGGAGGCAGAGAAGCAGCAACACTGCTGTGCTGATAACACACTTGCTCACAGACTCCAAGAGGCGTTTCTCAACGTGTTCATTATGACTGGTTCTAGTGCTGAGCTGCAAGGATCTATGGGAAATGTAGTTTAACGAACATTATGTGTTCTTGTTACATAGACCTTTATGAGTTATCAGAAAAGAATTTAAAAAAATAAACTTTATATACACTCTGGCCCAATCCCAAATCGACCACTTGAGCACTTTATGTGTCCTTGACTCCTTTACGTGCGCGTTCCTGTGAGCAGATAAGGGTGTAGTGTTGTCCCATTTGAAAGTGCTTGAGAATCGAGGGCACTCGGCGGCCATTTTTGCCTCCTTTCTGAGCTCTTTCAGTAAGTGGGCATCAAAGTCCATTTTCACCAAAGAATTACCCATAAATCATTGCGGTATGACGTGAAACAGGGCGTGGCCTGAGGTTAGAAGGAAACTCCTTTCAAATTTCAAAGTGCAGGTAAACATGTGTCCGTTGTTTACATTTTTCACCGTACATTTTTCTCCGTTTACGTGAGCTTCCTCTTCATCATCTCTTCGTGGAATCGCGTGGATGAAAGCTATTTATAAGATGAATGTATGAGTTTTCTGTTTGTATGGTTTTATTTGTTTATAAACTTATCGCTCATCATATTTTATTCACATTAAAATCTCAGTACTGTGTGAGATGAACTGAATATGTTATAAAAAAAAGTCCAACATTTAAGATAAGATTGTTATAATAAACACTATTTAGAAGATCCTGTTACTGTATTTATACACACCACGATGTTTCAAACATCATCTACATTAGGAACATGTAACAACATTAGAAGGGTCATCTTATGAGGATTATTTGGTGGTAAATGATCATTTTTAAGTTTTCTGTTCATTAGAACTTTTTCAATAGATAGAAAAGTGTTTATGCATATTTATATATGTAAGCATGTCTCATGTAGTGTATACTGTATACAGTACACACACACACACACACACACACTTCTCTCTTCTATTTAATTCTTAATAGTAATTTATTTTCTCTTAATTCTTTCATTTCCTCTTCTTTTTGATAATTAACCAGTGGGAGATATCATTGAGGAGCTGGAGCTACAGCCACATGACCCTGATGTCCCTGTCCCTCCAGAAGATGTCCAGAGGACCTGGGGGTCTTACATCAGAGACAGGGTCTCTACTTGCCCCTCCAGAAGATGTCCAGGGGACCTAGAAGTCCTACATCAGAGACAGGGTCTCTACCTGTCCCTCCAGAAGATGTCCAGGGGACCTGGAGGTCCTACATCAGAGACAGGCTCTCTACCTGTCCCTCCAGAAGATGTCCAGGGAACCTGGGGGTCCAACATCAGAGACAGGCTCTCTACCTGTCCCTCAAGAAGATGTTCAGGGGACCTGGAGGTCCTACATCAGAGACAGGCTCTGTCTCTCAGCACCATCACAGGACCAGAACTATGCATCATTATGATTTTTATTTTGCAGGAGCCTGTTTAATTATTTCATCATGTCTGAAGAAGACATTAAACTGATTTTATTTTAACTTGATCTTATACTGAATTGGTCGAAGGATAGAGACCAGACGAAGCGTGATCCCCCAGCTTCACTCCTATATTCACCATCACCCTCTAACAACATTTACTCACTAATAAAGAAATAATCTCCATGTTCTACTTGTGATCTGTTTGTGACTGCATGGATTGTGTTTGAAACATTGATCTGATGATTAAATAAATTAAAACAATGGAGTGTGATTAGTAAACATCTTCACACACACTCAACATGCTAGTGATCACGATCATTTAATAACAATACACACATGGATTAAAATAAAGACTTCGAGGCTGTAAAGGAAACTGTTATAAATAACAAAAGTAGTGAAAAAAAGAACATAAACTAATTTTTATTTGCCAGCTTTTCTGATATGTTAAGAAGCCGGTTCATCTGGGCCGGGCTCCCCGCCTCCTCCCGGGCATCCAGCTCTGTATTTCCAGCTTCACATCTGGAAGTATCCTCTTTGAGGAATTCAAGTACTTCATTTCTCGCTCTTTTCCCCGAGCTTTCAGAAGGTTGAGGGAAGGTGGAGTGTTCTCCTGGTCCTCTACTGGATTCTGGGGCACCGCTGGTGGAGGGGCCACAGGACAGGTCATCACTTGGGGTTGAGGTACTCTCATCAGGACCCTCCTCAGCCTCGGTGTCCACTGCAGTGGAAATGATGGTGAGGGGCAGCAGGCCAGCACCTGTACGTGTTTAAGATGAGATCAAATACAGTGAGGTGACACATAACTGCTGATTTTAAAAGGAAGAATAAATTAAAATCACAGCAACCCATTCATCACACATTAAAGATAGTTAACCCGATCTTTTAGGCAGTCTGGCTGGGGTTCACATGTTCCTTCAGTCTCATTTCTGAAATGATGACTCTAAGCACAAAAAAAAAGTTAATAAAACCACACATTAACTTTTGTTCTAACGGTTTTGATCAAATTAAGTTTCCATGAATTACAGAAACAGACTCTCATTTTAAAAGTGTTTAATATCATGTTTTATTTCTTATATTGTTTTCATTTATTGGTCGTGCTGCTCCGGCTCAGGTTGGATTTTTTTTTTTTTAGTTCTCAATCGACCCCCTGGTTAAATAAAAATAAATGAATAAAATCTTCTGATTTCCTCCTGTTTGTTGTTGCGCACTCTCACCTGTCTCCTTGAGGTACAGGTTTTTGAAGGGGTGTCCCATTTCTATTGAAATCAAGTGGAGCCCTTGAAGCCTCTCACAGTGGAGCACTTACGCACGTGACGTCATTCCGTCGTTGAGGGCTCAGTGCTCAAGCACACGAGTGCTCAAGTGGTCGATTTGGGATTGGGCCACATTATATATACACTCACTGGCCACTTTATTAGGTACACCTGTCCAACTGCTTGTTAACACTTAAATCCTAATCAGCCAATCACATGGCGGCAACTCAGTGCATTTAGGCATGTAGACATGGTCAAGACAATCTCCAGCAGTTCAAACCGAGCATCAGTATGGGGAAGAAAGGTGATTTGAGTGACTTTGAACGTGGCATGGTTGTTGGTGCCAGAAGAGCTGGTCTGAGTATTTCAGAAACTGCTGATCTACTGGGATTTTCACGCACAACCATCTCTAGGGTTTACCGAGAATGGTCCGAAAAAGAAAAAATATCCAGTGAGCGGCAGTTCTGTGGGCGGAAATGCCTTGTTGATGCCAGAGGTCAGAGGAGAATGGCCAGACTGGTTCGAGCTGATAGAAAGGCAACAGTGACTCAAATAAGCACCCGTTACAACCAAGGTAGGCAGGAGAGCATCTCTGAACGCACAGTACGTCGAACTTTGAGGCGGATGGGCTTTAGCAGCAGAAGACCACACCGGGTGCCACTCCTTTCAGCTAAGAACAGGAAACTGAGGCTTCAATTTGCACAAGCTCATCGAAATTGGACAATAGAAGATTGGAAAAACGTTGCCTGGTCTAATGAGTCTCGATTTCTGCTGCGACATTCGGATGGTAGGGTCAGAATTTGGCGTCAACAACATGAAAGCATGGATCCATCCTGCCTTGTATCAACGGTTCAGGCTGGTGGTGGTGGTGTAATGGTGTGGGGAATATTTTCTTGGCACTCTTTGGGCCCCTTGGTACCAATTGAGCATCGTTACAACGCCACAGCCTACCTGAGTATTGTTGCTGACCATGTCCATCCTTTTATGACCACAATGTACCCAACTTCTAATGGCTACTTTCAGCAGGATAATGCACCATGTCATAAAGCTGGAATCATCTCAGACTGGTTTCTTGAACATGACAGTGAGTTCACTGTACTCAAATGGCCTCCACAGTCACCAGATCTCAATCCAATAGAGCATCTTTGGGATGTGGTGGAACGGGAGATTCGCAACATGGATGTGCAGCCGACAAATCTGCGGCAACTGTGTGATGCCATCATGTCAATATGGACCAAACTCTCTGAGGAATGCTTCCAGCACCTTGTTGAATCTATGCCACGAAGAATTGAGGCAGTTCTGAAGGCAAAAGGGGGTCCAACCCGTTACTAGCATGGTGTACCTAATAAAGTGGCCGGTGAGTGTATATATATATATATACCTTTAGTTTGCTATTCAAATATTTCTAAGGCAATACTTTGCTTTTGATTGGGACATTATTTTTATTTTATACAAAGTATAATCCTTGCAGAATTTCTATGAATTGTCCATACAAATAAAATGCAAAGTATGCATGAATGTAGATTTTAAGTTTTGACTGTCATGGTTTAAAGTTTTTTGAATATGATTTGTCAAATAACGCTTTGGATCAGTTTTCGATGGAAGAATTTTACACTAAAAACTTTGAATAATGCAACTGAAATTATTAATGTTCTGATTCAGAATGTTCAAAACGCAAAGATAGATAGATTGATAGATTTACTTTATTGACCCCACACTTGGGAAATTTGTGCGTTACAGCAGCAACAGCAAGAAATAGACAGTATATATACAAGAAGATAAATTTAAAAAAATCATAAAATATTAAATAATAAAATAGAGGGAATAATTTGACAAAACATTGAGGTCAATACAGACTGTAAGTGCAAAGGGGGTAAAAAAAAAAGTAACACAAGAAGCATGAAGTGACAGCAATCAATTACATGAGCATGAACCAGTTATTTGTTATTCTGTGATTTATTATAAAGTGTTATTGTGTTGGGAATAAAAGATTTCCGGTACCGGGCGGTTTTTGAGCGGAGCTGTCTGAGCCTCTTGGAGAAGGAGCTCCGCTGCTTGTCCAGAAGTGGGTAGAGAGGATGGTCAGGGTTGTCCATGATGGATAAAAGTTTTTCCAGTGACCTCCTCCCCATCACTGCTTCGAGTGGGTCCTGTTGGCAGCCAATAACAGAGCCAGCCTTTCTTATCAGTTTATTAAGTCTGTTGGCGTCACTGGCTGTGATGCTGCTCCCCCAGCAGATGACGGAGAAGAACAAGGTGCTGGCCACCACAGACTGATAGAAAGTCTCCAGCATCTTGCAGCACACATTGAAGGACTTCAGCTTCCTAAGAAAGTAAAGTCGGCTGCAGGTCTTCTTGTACACAGTAGTACTGTTGTTCCTCCAGTTCAGTCTGCTGTCGATGGTCACTCCCAGGTATTTGTACTCCTCCACAACCTCCACATCCCTACCAAAATGTAGAGGGGCCGCAAGGCAGATCTGTTCTTCCGGAAGTCAATCACCATCTCCCTGGTCTTGTCTACATTGAGCAGTAGGTGATTCTCTCCCGCCCACTCCACAAATCCGTCCACCACTCTCCTATACTCCCCCTCCTGTCGACCACTTATACACCCTACAACTGCTGAGTCATCAGAGAATTTCTGTAGGTGGCATGATTCCGAGTTGTGTTGGAAGTCTGAGGTGTACAATGTGAAGAGCAATGGAGAGAGCACAGTGCCCTGTGGGGCTCCTACACCACTCAGAACCACATCAGACAGGACTTTGCCCAGCCGGACGAACTGTGGCCTGTACGTCAGGTAATCAGTGATCCAGGAGACGATGGACGTATCAGCACCCATCAGCCGCAGCTTATCACCCGGTAATGAGGGCTGGATGGTGTTAAAGGCACTAGAGAAATCAAAGAAGGTGATTCTCACCATGCCCCCACCACCATCCAGATGTGAATGAGCTCGCTGCAGCAGATGGATGACGGCATCCTCGACTCCCAGGCGCGGCCGGTAGGCAAACTGCAGGGGGTCCAGAGAGGAATTCACCAGCGGTCTCATGTGAGCTAACACCAGCCTCTCCAGCACCTTCATCACATGAGATGTGAGGGCAACTGGACGGAAATCCTTGAGGTTAGATGAAGATGGTTTCTTGGGTACAGGGACCAGGCACGATGTCTTCCAGAGAAGCAGTACCCTCTCCAGCTTGAGGCTCAGGTTGAAGAGGTGCTGGAGAACCCCACACAGCTGGAGTGCACAGGTCCTCAGGGTACGGGGGCTGATGCCATCCGTGCCGGCTGCTTTGTGCTGGTTTAGCTTCTCCAGCTGTTTCTTCACCTGGTAGGTGGTCACAGTCAGACTGGGGGTGAACGGGTGGGTAGGTGGAATGGAGGAAGGGGTGATGGTCTGTGGTCCTAGTGGGCTTAGTGTGGTAGAGGAAGGTGAGTGGCAGTTGGGTGAGGGGGGTTAATCAGTGAGTCGGTTGAATAGCTGAGAAGGAGCAGACGCTGGTAGCAGGTGTGATGGAGGTAGGGAAGGGGAGGCAGAGGCATTTGTAGAGCTAAACCTATTGAAGAAGGTATTAAAGTCATTAGCTCTATCTTTGCCACCACTAGTGGGTCTGCTTCTCCCCCCAAATCCAGTGATCTTTTTCATTCCGGACCACACCTCCCTCATGTTGTCCTGCTGAAGTTTGGATTCCAGCTTCCTCCTGTACGCTTCTGTACTGTAAAGTGTACTTGTACACCCAAAATCTTTACATTTACTTCTCTTACACATAATCTAATTGTTAAATGCATTTCTTTGTGGACTCTGATTTTTCACATTGGCATGTAAATTGTGCATTAATTGTTCTGCAGTTTTAAAACTTCTTGTTTTGTGTGAGTGGAATGTAGTTCTTTTTCATCTAACTTAGTACCAGAGTTGTACAATCATCTATAAAGAGAAGTTAAGATGTAGTGTTGAGGCCGTAATTACTTTACTGTACATGGCTTGAGAGAAGATTAAACTTTACAAAGGAGCCAATTTTAGCAACAAAAATGACTGTTTCTCTCTGCCACACAATTGTACACTTTGGTGTGTTAACTGAGGTTGCAATAAATACACTGGATAAAACCATCTTTATTTCGAAATTCTGTATCTCCACATTTTCAACAATAAGAAAGGTATTTTCTGAGGCGATGAAGACTTTATTTGGTTTCTTCTCCTTGCTGGTCTTGTGGCTCTTCTCCTGGATCTGACTCTAGCGACGAGGTCCATGCATGCTGCTGATCCAAAATATTTGACTCATCATTTGATATTATTTCACCCAACTGACCTTTCACTGTTTTATTTCATGCACTTTTGTTTCAAGTACTCATACGTGGGCTCTAGTAAAGTAGCGCTTTGTAGAGAATGTAACTCGGCCTTTGGCACAAATGAAGTTGTAATCATTGTGTTGAAGTTTTCACTTTTCTTTTTTTTTTAAACAAGTTGCATGAATTTTTTTTTTTCTGTTTTTCAATCTCTCTCAAGTTCTCCCCCACAAGAAACCATTCATTTATTCTCTTTTAGCTGCTCTTTGGTAAATTTGTGATGTTTGGTGAGTCATTGTCCATCTGAAAGAAAAACACTTTAACCCTAACCTTCAAACAGGCTTTCAGTATGTTTAGTCAATCTGAAGTGTCTTCCTGTTTAAAACAGCTTTGAAACATTTTGTCATAGCAAAATGTATCTTGTGTTTGGTCTGAGGTTTAGTCTATGAAATCCAATTGCTGCTAAAAGACATAGTTGTGTTTTTGCATGAATTATTTTATTAGTTTTTTATTCTGACTTGTTATCTTGATCAAATCGGTCATTGCACAGAAAACAGACAGAACCATTTGACCCCAGTGGCTCCAGTGGTTGCTTATGCCTGAAAAAACATAATCTCGTATGAAATCATTTAGATTTTTTAATGTATGGTGAGGATAACTTCAGCTCACACGACCTATGAAATAAAGAGAGTTCCCTTTATTTTGACCTAAACTCTTTATCCTGTACATCAATGATTTGTGTTACACATCCAAACTAATAAATTATGTACTGTTTGCAGACGACACTACTCTTTACTTTTCAGGAAAAGACCTGAACCAAATGATACAATCAGTTGAAAGAGAATTGAGTAAAATAAAAATATGGTTTGACATAAATAAATTATCATTAAATATTGAAAAAACGAAATTTATAGTATTTACAAAATTAAAAGTACCTAAACAAATTCAAATTATGCTTAATAACACCCCATTGGAACGAGCTTACGACAGTAAGTTCCTTGGAATGATTATAGATCACAAATTAAGCTGGAAATCACACATAAATTATACAAAAAATAAACTGTCTAAAGTAATAGCAATCATTTATAAATTCAGATTTGTCCTAAATAAAAAAAGTTGGTTTATGTTATATAATACATTAGTACTTCCATATATAACTTATTGTATCGAGATTTGGGGAAATACGTACAAAACTAACACAAAACCAATTTATATTTTACAAAAAAAAGCAATACGAGCAATAACATTCTCATCTTATAATCAACCTACCAATAATCTATTTTTAAATTTAAAAACATTAAAGTTCTATGATTTAGTGGAATTACACACTTTAAAATTTATGTTTAAGATAAAAAAAAACATGATGTCAAACTCTATACAAAATATGTTTATTATTAGGAAAAGTCCATACGAACTAAGAGGAAATGATGTGTTCATTAAAAATAAATTTAGAACAAATGTTAAAAAATTCTGTATTTCTATTAAAGGTGTGGATCTTTGGAATAATTGTAATGATGAACTTAAATTGTGTTTAAATCTTTTGTGTTTAAAAAAGAAATTTAAGTTATTAATACTTAAAAAATATGCAAGTCTTGATGGTTAAATTCAAGCTTCTATAAAAAGTAAACAATTATGATATGTTATGATTATGTTATGTGTTACGAATATGTATTATGATTATGTTATATGTTATGATGTGTTATGATTATGTTATGATGTATTATGATATTATTATGTTATGTGTTATAACAATTATGATGACTTAGTATTTACTTATGTCTTTTTGCTTTTATTATGACATAAAAAAAAAAAAAAAAAAGGGTCGGCGTAATAAGCGTTTGCTTCAGCCGTTACCTTTTCGGTCCTTTGCTGGAATATGGTTATTTTCTTTATTTCATTGATATGAGGTTGCACTGTGACCGAAATAAATAAATAAATAAATAAACATCTTGTAAATGCAAATACCACGACCTAACTAAAAAAAAAAAGAGGTAAATTAGTGTAAGGTTACTCTTTAGTAAAGTCACTGTGTTTACTTGGAAATTTAGACACATTGTGTATACATGTCATAGAATTAGCGCCTCCAAATCCGAGACCATGGTCCTCGCCCGAAAAAGGGTGGAATGCCCCCTGCAGGTCAGGGGGCACTCCTCCGCTTGGCCACTCCGCCCAAGTGGAGGAGTTTCAGTATCTCGGGGTCTTGTTCATGAGTGAAGGAAGGATGGATCGGGAGATCGACAGGCGGATCGGTGCGGCTTCAGCAATAACCAGGATGCTGCATTGGTCTGTCATGGTAAAGAAAGAGCTGAGCCGAAAAGCAAAGCTCTTGATTTACAAGTCAATCTACGTTCCAACCCTCAACTATGGTCATCAGCTGTGGGTGGTGACCGAAAGAATGAGATCGCGGACACAAGCAGCCAAAATGAGCTTCCTCCGCAGGGTGACTGGGTTCTCACTCAGAGATCGGGTGGGAGTTCTGCCATCCAAGAGGAGCTTGGTGTCGAGCCGCTCCTCCTCCAGGTTGAGAGGAGCCAGATGGGGTGGTTCGGGCATCTGGTCAGGCTGTGCCCTGAGCGCCTCGTGGGTGGGGTGTTTCAGGCACGTTCCACCAGGAGGAGACCAAGAGGCAGGCCCTGGACCCGCTGGAGAGAGAGACTATGTACCACAGCTGGCTGGGGAACGACTTGGGATCCTTCCGGGTGAGCTGGAGGATGCAGCCGGGGAGAGAGAAGCCTGGGCTTCTCGTCAGAGGCTGTTGCCCCTGCGACCCGGACCTGGATGAGCAGAAGATGACGGAACGGAATATCTATTAATTTAATGTTAATCTTAAACTTGGGAGGTGAGGGGTGCCCATAAATTTAAAACCCTTTGGGTTTACTTTGTCTGAATTACTTTCACAAAATGTATTTGTGGATTCTTTTTAAATCAGAGTCTGTGTAACAGAAGCAAACATTATTATTAGTCTGTGAGAAACTTATTTAAGAAACAATCCTGGACTTCTTCAGACCTTTTTACTGAGCCTTTGTAGGGTGATTTAATTAGCACTGAGTGTGGGTTTACTAATGAAATCCACAACGGTAATCTGATGAAAGCCATGAGGACAAAATTACTCATTGAGCACAAAATTAGGTTGTGGACAAAACGATGAAAAAAATAAAATAGTAAGAACACATTCGTGTTTGCAATCTTCACCTTGCAAACATCCAGATGGTCTCCTCTGGTTTTGACCTCTGCAGTCGGATTGGTTCCTCTTCTGTACTTGTCTGCAAGACATTGTGTCCTTATAGGAATCAGGCCAAATTGTTTTATTAACATACAGTTGAAGAGTTTAGAGAGGAAAACAGGATGGTGTGTGTGCTGAAATGGTGTGAGAGTGTCTCTGTGTGTGTATGAATGAATGAGTGAATGTTAGAGAAAGTTTTCAGATATAAGCCTGTTTAAAAATCAAAATCAGATTTTTTGGGTGGACGTTATTTTAGGAAACACATTTAGCATTAGCTGTGGTATAAAATCTCTTTGCATCTCTCATGCATCTCTTTGATGCATGTTTTGCAAGTTTGACAGATAGTATTATACCAGTTCATTACTGACAAATCAAATTCCAAATATAAATAGATTAAGCCACTAAATGATTGACTTTGTGAATCAATAATGACAATAAGCCAGCAAATTGCAAACCAACTATTTAGTAAAAGTGAGAAATGTAAACTCAGATTTATCATACTTTCTTTATTCGCACATTAAAACATACATAAATCTGTGACTCATCTTTGATACAATAGCTGTTTTCTTTTAAGTTTTAGCATGTATTCGTGTCATTAAAAACGCTTTCAGATATTCCATTTATTGATATAAAGATCTGCACTCCAAAAAAACACTGATAAGAATATTTCACGGTTAGTTTCCATGTTGTAATTCAATCCATAGCAAGTTTTCCTCCAGTGTATTTTAGAAAATTAAAATAGCATATCTTCCCTGAAAGCTTGAGTATGAATTTCTTATCAGAGAAAAATGTGGCTTAATTCGTAATTGTGTCGTTTCAGAGTTGGATGATATGACTACTCTCAGCAGTTTGTCCCCTGCCATCGCGCCTCAAGCAGTCAGTCAGAGACAGACAGTTAAAGAAATTTTAATTTGCTTGTTCATACAGTATATTGTATGCATACCCAGCATAGCATTTCTCATACATATAACTCTCTTGTGTCCGTGGTTTGAAACGCAGCGCTGAGAGGAGTGTTAACAGTCTTCTAGAACATTATTTTTGCCACACATAGATGGCACAGCACAGTCGCCCAGCAGGTCTAGTCTGTACTTGGAGGGAAAAATACAGATTCCAGCTGTTTTTAACCAAATTCTCCAACTGCAGAAAGGAATCACACTGAAAAACACATGTCTAAAAACAATAATCTGCCGAAGTTCCATATAATATTTACAGAAAGAAAAAATGAAAACGGAGTTAACAAATACAAAGTTGGAAAATATATCAGCGAAATCGGCGACATCCTAACCATCCATAACTTTGAATATACATGATTTAGATTCACAATTCACAGCAGTTCAGAGGCAAGAAAAATAACTGTCCTCTGCTTTTTCACCATAATCAATATGAGTATCATTTTAAATATTATCATTATACTCATATTTGTTAAACTCTCCTAATGTCTTTGTCTTTTGTTTCCCATATGTTTGAGTCTCGATGACTTATCCAAAGTAAGGGCGCTCACTTTGGAAGTTGTAGTCCGGACATACCTTTTGAACCAGCTTGTAATCAATGCTTAGAAAAGAGATGAAGATACAAATCACCTTAAAGGGTTTGGCACAGAGCCATGCAGCTTGGGACTGGGTATGCTCTGAGAAACAGGTCTTGGATGGATCATACAGACAAGCCTTAGATTTCTTTGATCTGTCAGTTTTCTCATATTCAACTTTACAGTTAAGGGTTTTTCCCTCTTTGGGGTCAATGGTGGACTGCTGCGTGTCCTGGATCTGGATCTCTTGCTGAGTGTGGGGATGAAGGGGCTGCTGTTGAAGAACCTCAAACTCCACCACTTTAGTTGGTGGCACAATGCTGACTGACACATTTCCCAGGCTGGACGAGTTGTGGCGAAAGTAAACCGTAAAGGTACCATTGATGTGATCAATGATCTTGCCTGTGACCAGCAAGCTAAACTTAACGGTTTTGACACTGAAGTAGAAATCTCCCCAGCCAAACATCTTCTTGGTCTTCATGTTTGTTTTTAGTGAAGGCTTCCTCTTGGACCGATAACCTGTCTGGTCCAGCAGCAGCGACTGGTTCCGGCTTGAGTCATATGGATGAAAGAAATTGTAGGTAGGTGGTTTGGACTTCATTGGTGTCTGGTCAATGGATGTGGAGAAGATGCGAGTTTGGTAGGGAGGTTTGACAACTCCTCCAGCTGGGCCTCCACCCATGCCGTAGGGGAGAGTTTTCACCACTGAACCCATTGGTCGCAAATCTGATATTTCCACTTGCTTCTCCAACCCCTGGACCTGTAAAAACACAAAAGTTAAATAATATTACTGCCAATTCATATAATTTAAAAACATGTGTAGATGAAAAGTGCTGGTCAGCCAATTGGGTCCTGACCATTGAATTAAATGCCACAGAAAAGAATCAATAAATACAGCCGATGGGCAGCTAGTTCCCCATTATGACCAGTGGACCATCATGTGCCAAAAAAAGTCACAATATGTCAGTTTGCTGTGGCAGTACAAATGAATATATAGCAACCTCTCAAGAGCTCAATTAGAAGGTGGCTAAAAAATACCCTCTTCCCCACCATTCAGGGGCTATGAGTTTGCCCACAGCTGCTCACCATCTATGACCAGAAGCAAAATACAGTCTTATCTTCATTTAGAGGACCACTTTCAGAGCTCAGGCTTAGATTAGGACTGTCCTATAAAACTATTAGAATTACATGCGGCTTCCAGCTCTTAGTGCTCAGTATAAAGTAGTTTTAAAACATAAAAAATAAGCACCAATAGAAGGAACTTTTCACTTGGACACTATCAAAGCAACTGTTAACGAGATAGCAGAAATACTGTGAATCGGGAATAGTTTAGAAAGATAAAGCGAATAAATATAATCAATTCAAAGGCTTGAAAATGCAGAGATAATAATACTTTAATTGGTTTGCAAAGGATTATTTGCTAAAAATTTAGTAAGGAGTATAGAGCACAAAGTTTAACATGATGACTTGAACCCAGCTTCCTGTGAAGATGGATGTGGTACTAATCTGCAACCATTCATTCATCCATCAATAGTACTTTCTCATGGGTTTATAGAAAGAAAAATTCATAGTTTCCTTTTCAATTTCTTACAAAATTCTCATTCTTAAATACTGCACAAGTCACACCTCTATAGTATTTTTTTTTTTACGTCAGTCATTTTTTTTGTATCCCACAGCCTTTTAGATCTGAAATGTTTTTGTGTTTCATCTCCAGATTTCAAGAAAACAAAACCATCTATTTTTGTTAACACACTCTAATTTTGTTGTCAGAGTTGCTTTTGAGAGCAAAACAATTCTGCATGTAAGGAAATGGATGAGAGTCTTTGTTTGTTCAGACAGCTTTCTGCCTTTAATCCACAGCCTAGGTGGTTATTCACAAGGCTAATTGACTGGAATTCTTGGTCTGCTCCCTTTCATGTATCATCAATCACATCACTGTCACTGCAATCCTTGCGCGCACATGCACACAAAAACACACATACATTTTCACAGACAGAGGCTTCGAGCTCAGAGCTGTTATGAATTGACAGTGAGTAGTTTTACGACTTCTGAGAGTGGTTACTTGGGCATCCCTGGGGGATTTGAATGGAGTCTAAAACTATTTTCATAGGTGATAAACAACCACATATTCTGGCACATGCACACACACAGATGACACACACACACACACACACACACACACACACACACACACACACACACACACACACACACATAAGCATTACAATATCCCAAAATTGTAGCTTTGTTCAGTGAGCCTGAATAGTTTTTTTTTCATTTCACCATTCTGGTTCCAGCTCCATGTGAACTGGAATAAAAAATTTAAACAATGACTACATTAAGGAATGAATGATAGAGTGAATAAATTATCCTGGATGTCCAGTATTCATAAAGAGAAGGTTTCTACTCTTCATTACTAGGGCAGTGCAACTAGTATATTAACAAAAATCTGTCTCTTTGTTTCAGAAATATCAAGACCGTATAACACAATTTTTTAAAAAAAGAAAAAGTAGAGCATCAGCTCTCAACGCTGCATTTTATATATTCACTCATTCTATTAAAGTTTTCCACTTTTTGCTGGCCACTCAGTAACAAAGTTGTGGGTAGATTGATTAGAAAACAAATAAGTAGACATTTATTGAATGCTAGGGGAAGTACTTTGTATTTGCCAAAAAGAAAAAAAAAGGTTTTGAATGATTAGTCAGTAGAATAAGGTCTCTGTGCCTTTTTTTTTTTTCTTTTTACTATTTCCTCTGGTGACATGACAGAGGGCTCCACAGAGGTCATACAATTTTAAGCTGGGTGATGTGTGATCTGGCTTGACTTTGGCAGTGATGGGCAGGAATAAGTTTTAGTTGATGGCAGAAAAACATCCGAATATATACAGCAACAAACAGTGTGCATAGTGCATGCAATATGGGGACTTCCTGTGAACGCGCTGTCAGCAATGCTGTCAGTTTGCTCCATGTGTTGCCATCTGTCAGGCTAACACTCTGCTGGTGCAGTCCTAATCATTCCTCTGGTGTATGGCACAGAGCTCAAACTAGCGTGATCATCATAATCCTTAACCATCCTCAGAAGCAGAATCACAACATGAACCTCTGCCTAACCTTCATGGTCAACTTTCTGCAACTAAAAAATATTTCATAATGGATGGAAGGTTAGCTTGGGTGTGTACAAAAAGAGGGAAAGAGACTGTTCTCAGTCAGCAACTTTAACAAACATCGACTGAAGGGAAAAAGATGAGTATAGATGAAGGGCTTTTTCATCTGTAGCACATATGTAATAAAATGCCAACAAAAACCAATAAATAGATGGACTTTTCATTAGCATAAATATGAAATTTTTTGTGCCTGACAGTAAATCCATTTAAAGGGTGAGTGTTTGTTAGAAGAAATATCAGATATTTTCTTTTGGCATAAAATCTATAAACTATGGACTTTTTGAAACGCCAAATGTTTTCTATAAGGTCATATCAGGCTGCCGCATCCAGCTAAGAATTGACAATCAAGAAATAAAGCGCTGTGCTTTTCTTTACCTCGAAATGCTACTGAGTTAAGTTACAATCAGTGAAAACTACTTTTTATTAGAATAGCTATGTGGTGTGTACGTGGGTAACAGAACATATTAGAGCTTAGTAGAAGATTTCCTTCTGTTAGTCATTTGAAGTGGACTTAAATAACAAAGATTCCATGATAAGATGACAAGAACGACAAAAAAAACCAATTACACAAAAAGCTCCCTCGTAAAATACAATTTCAAAACAATAAACGTAGTATGAGATATGGTGGCACTGGCCATGGCAAGACAGGAAACACCAATCTCTTTGTAACCTCAAGCTTAAAGAGGACAAGACCAGGTCTAACAGATTTTTAGAGGACTTACTTGTATATTTAGGTACTTGAACTCAGGCACAGTGACTGGTGTGCTAGTTTTTAGCTACACCAATCTGTGAGATTCATACAGACTTGCAGAAGGCTCAGACATCCCTGTCAGACAACGCTAAGCTGCTTTCACATGGGATGCCAAATATGTAGCACTGTGCAAGAGAAGGGTTGAGGAAGGAAAAGTGCAAAAAGCTTCCCCCACACTTGGCACTGGTTGCCAAGTTACCAAACAAAATATCCCGCAAGTTGTGATTCCTTCCAAATTTACACTTTTTACATGTCCGGAAATCTTGAGCATTACCGATTCCAAGGAAGGTAAATAGGGGCCAAGCACTAAGGTTGGCAGTACATTATACGTTTTGGATGAGGCAGCAATTTGAGGGATTTAAACACTACCGAGGGATCTACCGAGGTAGTGACTTCTTCTACGTGTGTATAGTCTACGATTAGCAGAAAGCAAGTCTGAGGCACTTTAGACAAAACTACAGTAAAACATAAGTATATGGAACACAACTAATTATAATTTAAAAAAATAAACGTTTTCACTCGGGTGGCACAGTGGTCCATTGGTTAGCACAGTGGCCTCACAGTGACAAGGTCAGACTTTGAGTCCCGGATGGGAGGAAGATTGAAACACTGGCCTTCCTGAGTGGAGTTTGCATATTCTCCCTATGTATGCATAGGTTTTCTTTGGGTTCTCCAGTTTCCTCCCACCCTTCAAAATCATGCACGTTAGGTTGATTGGTCGCTATAAAATTGCCCCTTTGAGTGAGTGTGTGTGTGGATGGTTGTATGTGGCCCCACAACAGACTAGTGACCTGTTCGGGTGTATCCCGCCTCTCGCCTTAAATCAGCCAGAATGGGCCCCAACACCAACCATGACCTAATTAGGAATAAGTGGTGCAGAACACGAAACAAAATAGTTTAACTCTACCCAGTGAAACCAGGTGAACTGGACAGGACCAATGGATGTTTTCCTTATATATATATATTTTTCATACTCTATAATGAATAATAATAATGCATTGAACTTATTTAGCGCTTTTCTAGACACTCAAAGACGCTTTACATATATATATACTATGCATTATTCATTCACTCCATACAATCATTCACACACACAACATTAATTCCTGATGATGGGAGCCACCATGCAAGGCGCAGACCACTATCATCAGAAGCAACTGGGGGTTCGGTGTCTTGCTCAAGGACACCTCGGCATGGACTCTGGGCGGGGGATCAAACCTGCGACCTTCCAGTTACGGAGCAGTCGCCCTACCCACCGAGCCATCCTAATGAAATATTGTTCCAATTTTCAGCAGACCAAAACTACAACCATTCATTACTTTAAAAAAAGAAATAAAGAAGACCCAGGCCCTGTGCCCATGTTATTTAATTTGTCTTCTCTCCATGCTTTGAGCAAGAGCACAATTTGAATGCAAACATTTGTAAAAAATTGCGTGAAAGGGAGAAGACCCTTTGCATTTTCTGCACAACTGAAAGGAAACTTTACATGTGTCCAAACAACATTAGGTTGAATCGTTCTGTTGAGTTTGATGCTGGAGGAAACAGCAGCAGAAGGAGAAATAAGTGAGGTGGTAGACTTATACATATGTATGATGCCGGCAACTCAATAAAAGCACAATCACAGAGAGAACAATCAGATTATGGTGCTTCGGAGATAGAGGGATATAGTGAGGAAAATGTTATTAGTGAGGAAGTAAGAGGAAGAGAGGAGAGGGTAAGGAGATCTTGTACATTTTCTAGAAAAGAGAAACATGAATCATCTTTTAACTTCATTAAGAGCTTCATCTGAGCAAAAAGCATACTTAGTTGCAGCCTAGATGGAAGGCCTATAAACAGTCTGAAAGTACTTGCAGGAATGAAATGTAGTGAATGTTCAGCGAGAAGATTACAACTACAGCCAAAATAGAGATGCAAAAGTGACAAGATTCTGAAAATAGAAAGATTTAGAGAGGAAAAGGATAGTAACTTATTAAAGAAGATCAAATGAGGTCCAGAATTGACTGCTGAAACTTGATTTATCACATCACCACAATTAAGATTCCTTTTCATCACTGAGAGAGGGATGCCTTGGATCAATCATTGCACCTCTCTCACTCTGCTTTGTCTCTGGCTCTATTGACACCCTGCTCCCTTGCTGAAAGCAACAGACTCGAGGGAAAATGAACAATCCCCAACAACGCCCGAAGCCCACATCTGGCTCCGGCTATCCCCACAGACTGATGAGAAGATGAGAGGCACTCGTCTCAGAGCTTCTCTCTAAGGCTTGTTCCTTTGTTTAATTGGAGTTTTATTGGTGACAATCAATTCATTTCTATCTGTGCTCCGGGCTGCATTGATCTGCTGCCACACAGGAGAGCAAAATGTACAGTTCTACTCCCACTGCACTGCAAACCGCAGGCCATGACTCTACCCACTGTTTTCTCTGTTTTGAAGGTTTAACACACTGTTAAACTGTCAGGGCAAAACCAACATTATATCAGTTTTCATTTTCAGTTCTTCTTATCTTGAGCATTCTTAACTGTTTCTGGAGGAGACAAAATGCAAAATTCAATTATAATCTGAGCCAGAAGCAAGCAAAGCATCTCAAAAGTAACAGTAGTTGTCACATTGTAGCTTTAAACACCAGAGGTGACATTTATAAATAGGTCTTGTGGCAAACTATTTCCACAGAAAAGTCTTTGTAATGCTTTAGTTTGATCTGTTCAGATTTATTTTTTATTTCAACGGTTAGAAAAGAAGGATTGGTGACTCAATTCTACAATTTAGTGTTGCAGGATTTAAGTGGTTTGTAAGAGATGGACGGAAACTATTTGTATCATGGTGAAAGGAATTCAAACCAAAGCTTTTTTAGGCCAACTCGGAATTCTGAAAAAGTTAGATCATAAATGAGCACCATAGTATTAATACAGATGTGAATGTTCTTCATCTATTTGTATTTGATCAGAATAAGATAAAGTCCTGTATTCATCAGGAATTCTGAATAGGTCGCAGGTCAGTGCTAAATCAACAGCCCAAATAACAAAATTTGAGTTTTACAATTCTGAAGTGGTCAGAAAAATACTATTGAATATTAAAGTAGAAGACAGTGGAGATCATCAACAAAAATACAACCAAAAAAAACCCCTCAAAGTATCTATTCAAGTCTAACCAAAAGAGGGCAATTGTGTACAAACTTACCAAACTGGCCCTTATTATATTACTCTTTGTGGTTAATCAGCTTGTTCTTCCTTTTTCTTGTTTAACAGCTTCAGTAATCAGCACTGTTGTGAATACTGACCGATACATATTGCAAATATTTCAAAGTTACTATTTTGTTAAAAAAATTGTGATGGCTCTCTCCATTTATGGTTCTAATATGTGTCTATGCAGATAAATTCTTTTACAGAATGTCTGATTTCTTTTGGTTGTGACACTAAATTCAAACAACTATATTTGTTTTTATAATAATATAAAAATCTGAAGGAACTTCTAGGACAATTTTTAAGTGACATTCTTTTACTTGCTACTTTTTTTTTATACTAGTTTGTTAGTAAGAAAGAGATATTTCAAATCCATCAAGATATAACTTTACACAGTTGTAAATATACCTGTGTATTGCATTAGACATTACTTTCACAAGCATATGCTATGAATTATTGACACAGTTTCTTCCCGCCCAGAACCTCATCACTCCAAACTACAAAACAGTGTTTTAGCTAAAAAGACTACGGTACTCAAAAAAGCCTGTTAAGATTAAATCCCAGGTGAATAGTTATTTTGTTTCTTTTATTATTATAAAAAAACTTTCAGTGATTATTTTCTATCCAATTTTAGCAAAAAAATATTTCCAGATTTAGATTGAATTACATTTCTGCTGAATTTGTGCCAGTTTTTTTTATCTCATTGCAACAAACATTTCTACTTTGTGCTTTTTGCTCCTGTACAGTGGGTCAAAGGAGCAGCTGCATGGTGTGTCCTACACCTATCAGCTGTAATACAAACTTTGCAACTGAAAATGTATATATTAATCATAAGCTGTGCGGTATAGCACAACATAAATCCAGGAGCTTCATACCTGAAAGTAAAACTTGGTCTGCAAAGAAAAAACCAAGACCACCGGGGCAGATTTGGGAATTAAAGTTCTACTTTTGCTACTGCAAGTTTAAACGTGTAAAAATGAGAAGGACTGGTATAACATCTGAGTTTCATGTGTTTTTAAAGCTTTCTCAGTGAAGTAAAAAATACCCATGTGAAAACATAATGTAGCAAAAGGTTTTTTATCCAAACTGTAACAAGTATGATCACAAGTATCTATCACTTGTGAACGGTGCTCATGTGATGTGAATGCTCAGACACTAAATGCCAAAGATAAGCTGGTAGTGTTATGTGCTGTAAAAAGTGATTCTCTTTTCTGCAGGTTCTGAAGTTATGGGCTACTATAGCCTGTTTTTTGTACACTAAATCCGACATAAAATGTAAAAACAATATAACAAGGTGAACTCAATACAAATAAATATCTTTCAATGTTATGTATTTTTAGTATTTTTAGTATTTTTAGTATACCACTGGCAGTGGCTCAGTGGTAGAGCGTTCGCCCTCGGACCGGAAATTTGCGGGTTCGATCCCGCTAAGTTCACGTCTAGAGTCTTTGGAGACCCGTTTCTCCCACTATTGATGCTGTCGTTGCAGCTTGCTGTGGCGTAATGCAGCACACAAATTTTCCCGATGAGGGATCAATAAAGTATGCATTGCTATTATTATTTAGTATTCAACATGCAGTATTTGGTTCACTGTTTGGCAAGTACTCATGAAGAGGCACATTCTCTTTTCCTGCAAAAAACTATACTGATACTTTTTACTGTACACAACCAACTTGATGCCATGTAATGTTTTTGAGAACATTTGGGCACATTTTATCTTCATCTACTGCTCAATATTCAAACTTTTACACACTTAACCATCATATTTATCTGACTGTGACACATCTCTCAGCCAGTATAATCTCTTTAAAATGCACCAGACCCTTTTTTTGGGCAAAAGTCTCTTCATAAATTCACACGATTTGGCGTACAAATTTGATAAATGAAGATGATTGATGCCATAAAAAACTTGTGATGTGTAAAGATGCAAAGACCTTGCTTGGGTTCTAATGGTGTAATCGTTTGTCAAGGTCATTAAATTGAATTGGTAGGAGTCATTGTTGACATATGGCCAGACTGTGTAATGCTTTCCTGTACAAATTTGATATATTCTGCCATAAGCTTCTCCATTGAATGTCCACTTTTTAATGAAAATTATTCTATCTTTGACAATAAACAAAAATACAGTTCAGTGTCTTTCAGCATTAAATAAATCCATATTTATTGATACAGATATTTAGTTAGTTACATCATTTTCTAGGTTGATATATTTTAGATATACAGTAAGTGTATTTATTGAATTATCTATCTCTCTTTTCTCTATCTGTTGTCTGTGTAGTGATATTCCAGTGTGGCCTTAATTTTATTTTACTATGTATGACAACACTGAAAGATTCCGTTTTTTTGTAAAGGTAGCATATAATTTCTACACCTCAGGTAACTTCTCCCGTAACACGTTTCTATCACATTTCTTCAAACATGTTTCCTTCATTTGCTCAATCTTCTGTTTTTATTGCTGCTCACATTTCTTGAAGCTTGGAGGACTTTTACGTTTCAGCTAAAGTCCGTGTTTCTGCTTATAGTTCACACTGTGTACAACATCTACACAGGATTTTACATGCTGTTTCCTTCATTTTCACCATTCCATTGGAATAAAGGTCGGGTAATAGCATAATGGGAACATAAGAAGCAGGAAATCCCATCTTACATTTTACTGTGGTCATGACTTCTGTGGCAGTCATTTACTTTATTTTTTTAACAAAAGAGTTTTGAAATATACTTAAAATAAGCATTTTTTGGTGTACAAATGTCATCAAACATTTTAGAAAAAGACCAAATTTGAGAATATAGCTGAATATTTTTTTCTGCTTTTATTACCAAGTGAATTAATTTGATTAATTTGCTGGTAGTAACAACCTAGTGATCTGTGAAGTGTGTACACTACCTCTTGCTTGCTAGCTAGCCCAGGTTGTGCTCTATTGGAGAGCATCTGGAAGCTTTACGACCAATGTTGAACAATTAGTCAAGAAGATGGAAGGACGTTTAACTGTCTCATTGCCACTGCTTTGATTCAGTTTGATTTTTTAGCTTAGACTTTTTAACGTTTATTACTTTGTCTATCAGTAGATGTAGCAGAAGAATTACAACATAAAGGAAAACTAAAGCTCCAGTCGTGGTCTTCAGCTTCTTTCTGCTCTCACAGTCATTTAAAAAAAAAAAAAGTTTTAATTCAGAATTTTTTTCTTACACTTTCACTCGCTTAAAAAAATGACAGAACTGACAAAGTTATTTAATTACAAAAAGGCAAAATGAAGCCAGCGGGAAAAAGATAAATCAGTGTGGGGAAAATGGAGAGAGTGAATAAAAAAAAAAAAAAAGAAATGAAAAAGAAAAAAGAGGGAAGAGCGGGTACAAGGAGAAAAAGAAAAGGGAGCAAAAGCGATTTCGCAGTCCAGTGGTGTCGTTGGATTATCATGAAAATGAAAGCTACTGAGTCAGGGAGTATCAGCAAGCAAAGAAATGTAGCCGAGGCAGATAACACAGTAAGGGAGAAAAAAAGAAAAACGAATAAGAGAATGAGTGTAGAGAAGGCAGAAAGGTCTGTAAGACAATATAAAGGAAAAGTGCAACGATAGAAAAAAAAAGCTAAAAAGACAATATATATACGACACGCAGTAAGATTATGTGTGCAATAAGACAAAAAGAATCACTGCAGCCCAAAGAGAATAATCAGAGGTTTTTGAGAAGTAATAACTGTAATATTGTTTTGAGAAGACCAACTTAGTTCTGAAATAATTTCAGCTTCGAAAAACCTTTTTTTTCATACCTAAGATTATATTTAATAAATATTCTAGTTCCTGTGAGTAAAAAAAAAAAATCAAAGAATCTCTGATTGCATCATGAGAAGATGCAGCAAACAATAACAGAGAGGAAAAAAAGGAAGATGCAATATTTTCCAGTTCCATTTGAAGCCAGATTTAGGAAGATATTGTGCAGTAGCTTAAGTGTAATATATCACCAATATTGCAGGGGTTTGGAAGGAGACGGAATAGCAGAAATCCTCTGCATTTCCTGAGAAAACTGAACAAAAAGAAAACTAAAATATGCAATAATTCTGACAACTTCTCACAGGAATACTCACTTTGGCACTGCAAAAGTCTACTGTTTCTCTGCAGTGTTTTACTCTTTCTTCATAACCATGATGATCCAGCACAGAGCCACTATGTTAGATGTTTAAAACAAACACTACCCATTAGGGAGCCACTGATCCATCCGGTTGTTTAGATTTTCTATGGCTCTTAAAATGTGTTTTAACTTAATAACAGTTAAAACAAATTTATGAATGCAACCACACTGGAACTCACAAAAATATATTTATATATTTAAATATATATTTTCAATATATTTAAATATATTTATAATGAATGCAAACTATTTTTATGAATGAAGCCACTGAGTACAACTATATTAAGCAGCCAGTTAGTTTCAGCAATTAGCATTGGAATTTACAAAAATGTCAAATATTCAGTAAGTCATAAAGGTTTAACAATTTTAACTCTTCTCAATAACTCATTAACTTGTTCATAAAACTGACAGAAAAACAAAAGTAGAAATACATTTTACCTATTTCATTTGAGGTGTTTAATGTACTTTTTTTCCTCATGGTATCATAATTATTTCATTTTCAAAATTGTCTTTGGAATTCGTAAAACATTTCCTAATATTGTATGCGTCAAGTTCACTGGAAAATAAAGTATGTGATGACAGAAAACAAGGACAGTAACCACAAATTCTCTGTGGAGAACTCTCAAGAAACTTTTCATACCTCAATACATAGTTACTTCTATAAAAATGTTACTTTTGTGAAAGTTTGATAAACATTTGCAGTTGCCTCTTCGACTCTATAGCCTAGATATTTGTGTTAAGATTTATTTTGCAACCAAAAGGAAGTCAGTATTAATCCAAAAGGAATTCACTCAATTTTATAGTTTCAAAAGAAGATACTTACTAAATGCCACAGAAGAGAATTCTCACTGCTGTGAAAATATCTGCCAGCTCGAACAATAAAAGCAGTAACAACTCCACTTCTATTTGCAGTGAAGTGAAATTTCAAAGTTATGTCCCCAGAAAAAAAAATGTCCCCATTCCTCTATTGTTTATCTTTGTAGAAACCCCAAAATACAGTTAAGGCTTTTGTTCATTTGTTGATTTGGATCATACAAAATAAAGTATCGTGACAAATAACATGCATGCCTTCCTTAATCTGATTACAACCTAATGACTTTGATGGGCGAGGCAATTCTTACTCATGTTCAAGGCATGAATTAAACAAGCAACTACATTGAGCAAATAGATATAACTGGCACTGTCTAATAATTACTCTTGAATTATTTAGAAATCATGCATTTTGTTTAATTTTTACACTGGATATCAAAAATTATTTTTGATCCTTTGTGAATCACTTACTAAATAAAAAAACTGATGTGATCAAAAATAAACAGGCAAATTGATGTAGCATCCACAGTAATTCAAATGCTGCTTCGGTCCATTGTAGTGAAAAAAGAGCCGAGCCAAACGCAAAGCTCTCAATTTACTGGTCAATCTAGATTGATGCCTTCGGCTATGCTCTTTACTTAGTTGTGACCGAAAACAAAACAACAAAAAAAGGCTATGAGGAGCTTCATCTACAATGTGCTGAGTAAAAGACCGTCAGCAACAAGAAACAATAAACCATTAAGATCATGCTTAGTGTTAATGCAACATTGTGACCTGATATGACACGTCTGTTTAGGAACCACTGAAAAACAACTGATAACATAGATGAACATATAAATCTGATAATAACAAAATAAACACAAGTTGTAAAAGCACTTATGGTTATACAGTTGTTCAACATTTCACAGTCTCTTTATTTGATAATTATAGATAGAATAATAATGATTTGATGCCTAGAGTTTGAATTCCTAATTGGGTTGACGATAAAAACAGCAATCTCGCAATCATATAATTTGCTCAAGGTGATTTTGCTGTTTTGCTAAAATATAGCTTTCAAATAGGCTAATTTTAGAAATTCAACATCATATTAGAGCTCCAAATCTGTAGAACCTTCTGCCTGCAGAGGTCAGATGAGTCAACTCTGTGGTCACTTTTAAATCAAAATTGAAAACTTACTTTCAAAGCCTAACTTTTGTGCATTAATGCTTGTTTTTTAAGAAAAAAGATGATTTTACTGGATTTATTTTACTATTTTATTGTGTAATGGTTTTATTTAATTAATCTTTTACAAAATTGTCTATTTTGATTTTTAAAACACTTTGTAACTGCGTTTTGAAAGCGCTAAAGAAATAAAAGTTATTATTATAATATTAATTGTGCAAAGAACCAGATTTAGGGAGAATAACTTAACTTTCAAAGCCAGATTTAGCACCAATGCCTCGGCTGTTGTTTAATGATGGCCTTTTAACAATAGCGTTTAAAAACACTATGCTTTAGGTGTCACACTGAAAAATAGTACCACCTACAGTTTGAAGGAATCCAGCCATAAAACTAGGCTTCCCGAGGCACCAGAAACAACATCAGTTCAAACCTGATCAATCGCCACTAATGAAAAGTTTTTGGTTTCAGTTTTCAAAAGTTGGGAAACATTCTTCTTTTTAATGGTTTTTGTAGCTTATAGGCTTCCAAATAGGCCAAATGTAAATGCACTATAACTTAACCTCTTGTAAAGTTCACTGAATAAACAGGACCTGCTTACAACAATCGATTGCCCAACCTTTTGCCTGAGTTGGGACGAAGCCAATTGAAGTTTTTCCATCGTTCTTTTTTTTAAATAATAAAAAAAAACTCTCATTATTTACTAAAACACAATCAAAACTTTGACCGGATAACATAATTTTAATAGTTTTGTTTATTGCATTGCAATTATTTGGCTGAAATTACATTTGAAATTACAAGTTCTAGACAATTGTATGCCTCATTCATAAATCCTCACAGGGATTCTTAGCAGCAAGACTTCAGCAGTCATAGATCAACTATGTGTAGTCCTCCCTTGTTCTTCCAATCTCACTGATCACAACAGATCAGCATGCAGGATTGTTTTGGCCTGCTTTTCTGAGTGGGTAGATTGCGCACACGTCTCCAGTGATGCCACAGTAGCACTTGATCAATAACTAAAGCTGGTCTTTGGGGACACATGTGAGATGAAGGGAGTGACTGTGGAGTGGGGCGGTGTCTCGTTTGCATGCAAGATAGCAGGCAATGCATCAAAAGATGACAGCTTGCCCATTCTTCCTTAAATAAGAATGCTGGGACTCTTGGTGGCTATGCCTTAACTTTAATCATTTATCTAAATAAGTGTTGCAGGACTCTACTGTGGGAGCCAGTCAGGCGGCCACGGGACAGGAGAATATGAGAAGTGACAACGTGCTTCTTACTTTCTCATTTGTAAAATTGTAAACATATATTCGACTCAGATTGCAAAAGCGCAAAAATGCTTGTTCTCATCCGGCTCTCTCACCTCTTTCCACTCTTTCTACCTGCTTGTAAATTTATGTATTGGAAGAGTTGGAAATTCATCAAAGTTAGACAAAGCAGGAAAGGTTTGGAGGAGGTGCTCCATCGGCATGAGCGACATGTTGAGCAACTAAGTGACAGTGATTGATGCCCTTTATGTGTTTCACAGCTTATCCAGAGCACACTCGCACATGCTCTGCAAACAGATAAACAGCAGCAACATTTCAGATAAATAAAGAATCAAATAAACATGAAGAACCATCACAGAGAAAAAACAAAAAAGCAAAAACCTCAACCTATCTGCATAATGAATAGATAAGATGGAAGCAGTAAAAAAAAAACGAGAGGCAGTGATTCCCAGCGGGTGAAACTGAGCCTCAGAGACGTCAGTCAGAATGGGATGCAGGGACACACATGCTTGTGATGACGCCGACAAGTCACCCAGGCGGCAAAATAAAGCCCGTGTTCCTCAGATTTGCTTCCAGTGCTCATCAGTAGGAGAGCTGGATGACGGATGGACTGGCACTGGGCGCAACGCGAGCGTGTCAAAGTTACTCACCATAATAAAGACCTGTTTTTTTCATTCCATTGGTTTCTCTTTTATTCCAACCACCTGCCGTTCTGCTTCCTGCGACATGTTTCATTTGATATCAGGATGCATTAATTTATTTTAGTAATGGCTTGAAGAAGTGTCTGCAACCCCAAAAACCAACACGAATGTAAGAATACAAGGTTAAAATCATCCATAGAAAATCCAGACAATCATTTAGGTGTCGATTTTTAATGAGGGGGTACCCCAGATAACCTGTGATCTTATTTTAAAGAATATATTATGATTTAAAATGAAATGACTGTTTAAATAGATCTCTATTCACAACAAGTCAAGGGGGTTTTTAAATCACTCTCTAAGTTTTGTGATCTTGGGCAGCTCTCATTTATTCTTTTTTTTCTAATCTCCTTTTTTCTTGCTCTCTTACTTTTAATTTTATTGTCTCAACCTCAGTTTTTCAATTCATTCAATCTTATCAGACAGGAGAACAACAGTGTGATGCAAATTTAGGTTTAAATGGTTTATGTGGAGGTGTTTTACATTTTTATGCACACATTAGTTTTGGAATCTCACATTAAAGTGTTTTTTCTTAACATGTTTTGGGCCTGTGTCATCTTTATAAATAAATGGAAGAGCGTAATTCCTAGACTTCATCAAAATTATTTAGAAATCTAAATACAGTATGTTGCTGTGGGAAATCCTGAGAAATGAACTGAATTTAGAGAGGAAAATACAAGGCTGAGTAAAAAACATTCAGGTATGAATGAGATACATTTAATTAGTTTCAATCCTCTTCAATGAATATTTACATTAAATCCAAACATGTCGTAAGTTTTTTACATAAAACTTGCTTTCATATTTTATCATATTTGACATTTATACTTATTTGTTCCTTCTTCACTTTCTATTATCCGAATCCGAAATTCAGTTTCTCCTCCTTTCTGTGGGAATCATCTGACTTTTGGGATGTAATAGGATAAAAAAAGATGAAATGACTAAATGTTTGCTAGTCTGGTTTCTCCTGCTGTGAAGAATACTCGTGTGTATGTGCGTGTGTGTGTGTGTGCGCGTGTGTGTGTGTGTGTGTGTAAGGTCTGAGCTGAGTGAAACAGAATGGGAGTGTCACTCAGCCTCTTTTATCAGTATGTATATGGCTTTTATTACGGCCGATAGTAAGGTTAATGGGAGGGAAAACAGCAGGAGGTGCCATTGGATAAAACGCCCTCATTAGTTCCAGTGTGAATTGTTTTGGTGCAATTTCTTTTCGTAAAATAGATTTAAATGTACACATCCCTGAAAGGATACAATGCAGTAGACTGGCACAATGTATAGTTTAGTAGGTTTTCTCCTCAGCTGCCTTTTGAGTGCCTTTGCCAATGTATAAATCATAAGCTTCAAGGACGCAGCGTTGGGACCCCTTACTGGGATCTTTCACATCTACCATCTGGAAGCAGAAAGTCAGAGTGCTGACCAGCGGTCCTGCTCTCATTCTGTTCTTCGGGATGAACTGCAGATTGGATGAGGGTGGGTCAAAACTCAGTAAATCTTGTAGGTAGAAAACTTATCAATCCAATAACTATTTAGTCTTGCTGTACATTTCTAAAAATATGCAGGTATATGAAACGTAGGAGGGGAGAGAAGATGAAAGCAACAGAGCCTTGGAAAGATTTTTCAAAAATGGAAAAAGATAGAAGTTGTCAGCATCTCCACTCGTCCAGAACAGTTTGAAACATTCATCTACTGCCTCTTATTTTTTCTGGCCTCTTCATTCAAAGTTATGGTCATCTATCGTTCAACTTAGTTTCACACCTCAAGATCCAATATCTTAAAAACTACATTGACATAATAGAAAAACAGACATTGAAAACTGGCTGAAATTCACTTTTGTTCTTTGTACAAGCCAAAAACGTCTGAAATTACAGTATTTGGGCAAGGCATCTTTCACTTGTTCAAAGTGAAAATTGAAATCACTGGGATTTAGCTTAGTTAGATGTTTAATGTCAACATTTAAGAAATGAATCCAAGACTGAATGCCAGGATGCACGAGAATAAAGAACATGGGTGTCTCATTTACCCACAATTGTACACGAGAAAGCCAAAAAAAAAAAGCATACAATGAAAACTGTCCAAAACCAAACCAAAACATCCAAAGAAAAGCAGTTGTGAAGATGGAAGAGGTGCCTACAGTTAACTGTCAGATTTTTAATAAAATGTAAAGTCATTAGTTCAGGTTTTATTACAGTAAAAAAAAAACATTGAATGAATTGCCGTAAGATATGTATGAAAATGCATTGGACTTGGTTGTTTTACTTTTGTGTTACTGTACCTTGCAAATTTAGGCAATTCGTTTAAACATGCCAGCCTTCACATTTCTCAAACGCTTTTTCCTGGTGCATCAAATTCTGATGGAGATGTTACTCATTTATGTTTTATAACTCATTCATTTCTTTTCATTTTGCATGTTTAATAATGATTTAAAACCAACTTCCTCCACCATCCCTTTAGGGATAAGTGGTTCTAAAGACAAAACGAAACGATACAAACTCTCCGTCAATAGCAATGCATAAGTTTGGTTGCACTATTTAAATATGCTGTTGTCATGGGTCAATTTGATTAATGTTAAAATAGATTTGGGTAGAGCATGGCTTTAAAACCTCCTAAAATGTCAACTGAAATGAACAAACAGCTCACAAAACATTTGTTATTACATTAAAGACTTGACTGATTACTTCTCTTTAAATTCACAATGGATTTTACCAAATCATTCTTTCATTGGTTCTTTTTCTTTTAAAAACCATTGCTTTTAGCATCAGCTATAAATATATATGGCATAGGACCTGACAAATATATCGACAAAAACAAGAAAAAAGGTGATGCTATATGATGGTCCATCAAAAACGTAATCTGACAGCAACAGAAAAATGGATTTGATGTGAGGTTACAGGGAAAAAAAATCTTTAGAAATAAGAGTCAAAGCTGATCCATGCTGAGAGATGAGATCAAATTCTTCCAAACAATACAATAACATATTTTAGGTGAACATTAGAAGACATACAGCTGCTGTTAATGTTACACGTACAACAACAAAGGCTACCATCTACAACTACATACATGTAAAAACAACACTCACAGTTAGATATGTGTATGTCGGTATGTGTCAGCTCTAAGGTATGTCGGTATGTGTCACGCTAAGGTGCACAAACACAAATTAATAGACAAATAAATTGAATAAACAGCATTTAGCCAAAAGGATTTTTTTTCTCTTTGTAACTCTCATGGTCTATTTACTTCCTGTCTTTCTGGTTATTTTAAAAAGACAAAATGCCCAAATTGCTATTTACCCACATAAATGTGTACACCATGCGGACTTCTATTGGCTTGGTCTTTGCGCGGAGGATAACTTTTTGACATTTTTATATAGAAACTAAAGTACACCATTTGTGTGAAGAAAAATGAGCCTTGGCAGTGTGTGAGAGCAGCATTTGTATTACTGAACCCTCTCATTCCCACAGATTGTGTTGATTTAACAACGATAAAAGACTGGACGGAGCAAGACGTGCAACTAACCGTCTGCCAGGATCTATGGTTCAATTACAGAAAGGACCAGCTCTCCCCTGTCCCCGGGCTAGACGCTTCGCAAGAATGGCTAACACATACAAACTGAAAAACACCCCTGAGCAGACAAACACACAGCCTTAATAAATGTGATGTCACTGGCCAAATGATGGTGGCACGGGTACATTTTTCAGGTTTCTTCCTTTAAGATACAACCAGTAGAAATGTATTAAAAGATTTTATATTGACACTATCTAAATGAATTTTCTCAGGCCCTGCAGAGCCAAATGTTCATTGCACCGTCTGGGTCTTTAAAAAAATCAAGGGACAGCTGATGAAAAGCTCGGCTAAAGCAGTTTATCCACAATGAGTAGAAAAACACAGGAAATGAACAGTGACCTGTGCTGTCTTTGCAGCTCTGAATACAACTGAGTGGTACATGATTTAATCTCTAATTCAGTTGAAAACTGGTTTCTTGTATGTCTGAACATAAAGACTTGCAATATTCCGCATTAATAGCAAAATAATGTTGTGAAGAGAAGATGTTGCATTCAAAAAGTGAAATAGCCTAAAAGTATAGCTTTGTTTTGGCATTTTTGGTGGCATTAATGATGAACGCTACTGAAGCATCATTGTTTTGTTTCATTTTCCTGGTCAACTGGTTAAATAAAAACAAAACTGAACTGATTTGCAGAAATAGGAAACCTCATGGCAGAAACACAGGACAGGTCTGAGGATCTGGCGGATTTCCAGAGCAGATGGGTGGGTTGGGTAGAGAAGTTGGGTGAGCCTAGTGGGTGGGGGTGCAGGAGAGCGTCAATCTGTCATTTCTAACAAGCCAGGAGACTTGGAGCTCATGCAGGTCATAGACACACACACACTACCGTTTTCCCGTCGTTCTCGAGCAGGCGTCACATTCCGGCTGTGGCATTCCTGCTAATTAGAACACAAATTAATGATCCAAGCAAAGAAGACAGCTCGACTCTGCCTGCTTCTAGTCAACATTTAGCCTTCCCACAGTTGCACAAACGTCAGTACTGTCTTTGTGTTACCCTTTCAACCTGCTTCACATGTTCTTTCTTTGCTTCTTCTATTTGCTCCACCGTGACAGGTGAGAAAAGAATTTTCAAATTGAAAGCAAATAAACTCGAGGAAAGCACATTTTTGCTGTTGCACTTTAGGATTTGAGGTAAAACCAGGTGAAGAAACCTAAAAAGAACTATTTTTAAAAAAACAAGTATGAAGGAAAAGCTCAAAGAAAAAGGTTTTTGACAGAGAGTCAAAAAACAAACTGTTTGGACAAATTTGTGAGTTAAAGATTACATTTCTTTTTCCTTCCGACCAAACAGGATGATTGAGAAGCCATTTCAATACCTAACTTTCACATGACGAAGTAGAACTAAACTCAAAATGTGAACCAGGTTTATTTGAAGGTGAAACATCAAGCTCCAAGATAATGCCAATTGGTTCAGACAGAAACAAATCTTCAAGCAAACAATGGGATACTTCAGTGAATAAGTTACTAGAAAATACTTCAACATAGTGATGCAAGATGGTTTAGCTGGCGACTAAAAATCCTTGAATGTTTCTGAAAATCTGTTTCTAAAATGACATAAATTAGTTTTGTGTAACTTATTGTGCCTTAGTTGAGTCTGAAAAAAATGAAAAAAAATTTTATACATTTATTTTTCCCATATTTCTCAAAGAAGCACAAAAGTGAACCCTTCTGAAAGAACAATGTACTAAGATCCAAATGTTGATCGGTATCCTCACAGCCAGACTGTGAGGGTACGAGCCCCAAACTGCAGATGATGCTTTGAACCCTTGCCTTTCTGTGTGTAGTTTGCACGTTCTCCCCATGTGAGGATTTTCTGCAGATACTCTGATATCACTCTTCAAAAACATGTGTGTTAGGTTGTACGGTCACCACAAAATTGCCCCTAGGAATGAATGTCTATGTGGATGGTAGTCTGAATGTAGCCCTACAACAGACTGGTGACCTGATCGGGTGTACCCTGTCTTTCACCTGAGATCAGCTGGGACGCCTGCACCCCACGCCACCCTTTTGGGGATAAGTGGTTCAAAAGATGAAACGACACATTATGTCAGTTGTGTTTACCAAAAACTCTATAAATAAAGATGGTTGATTGGCTGGAAGATCATTACTCAGCAGCAAGTGTTAACAACAGAAAACCTCAAATCCTGGCTGTAAAGAGACACTAAAATAAAATCTGAAAACATCTAAAATGTTTTCTAAATAGTGTTTGATTTCAGTATCATTTAAAAGCAGTGATTGTGAAGATGATGCCAGCAGAAAACTCAAACAGGACTGGTTTAATTTTGTATCGGTTTCTTTAAAACTCCAGTAGATTTTATTTTCTCTGCTATTCTGGCAACAAAAAAAATCACAACTCAGTATGGATTTTTTTTTCAGCACCTTTTGTCAGTTTTTTTGTCTGTTAGAAAGGTAAAATCATGTTAGGCTTTCTCAAAGAAAACTTCAAATGCTTCCACTAACCCAGCACTGAAATATTTATTGCATAACATGAGAAAACGGTGACAAATTAGGTGTATAATCTGAAGAATTAAGGCTGCTATATGCCTCTGAGCTGATCTGCTAGCTGAGTAGCTTGTTCTGCGATTGTATCTTTTTGCATTTCTTCACGAGGAAAAGTGATAAATTCTGGGGCAATGTCAGAAAAAAAACAGCAGCCGCAAACTCGGTCCAATAGTGCTCCTCAGCAGTCAGGACACCTTGCCTACGATACATCAGAGCAAGGCTGACCTTGACTGCGAGGTTGGGAAGAATCATTAGTCCCATTTCGCCACTGCAGACTTAGAACGGGTACACAAAAACAATTTCTCAGTCCTGCTCTTCATACATCTTTACTATGTAAACTTTTTTAGGATTGATGGCAAGAGAAAATGAATATAATGTGGGGATGAAAGTAGTGTTAAATTTAAGTAGGATTAAAGTTGTTTTTTTCCACTGCGTACATTTACAATATAGACATCTGAGTCACCATGTAAATACTAACCATCTTTTTTTTTTGCTTAAATTAAAAAAAAAAATACTATTTTCTATTTTTCTCCTCTCCCAGAATACCTTTCATAGATAGATGTTTTTTCACCCGATCCGTTATTACACGCTCCGCACACCTACTCCAACTGTTACATTGTCTACATGACCAATCTTGTTAGACAAACTCTTTCAGTCATATTTTCACAGAGTAAAATATGTCTGCTTTGATTTGTTAAAATAAAGAGACACATGCACTCTTCCAGTTTTAGTGGAGCAAGGGAAAAAAGATAAAGCATGTTAAAAAAAAAATCACCTGCCATTAACAACCCACACCTCCCATTTCTGCTTGCTTTAGTCCCAGTTGGTACTCTGGCTCACAATCAATACCTTTCACCCTCTAAGCTGATCTGGAATAATGAAAGCATTACAGACATTGAAAAATAACATCAAATCTTATTAAATATGGGAGATGGTCTCTTCCCTTTCATATTTCTTTTTCTTGTTGCCTTGGTGATGAGGAAACATCTCCATTGGACAGATCATGGCAGCTGGTGTGATCCCTAAATGTTCTGAGGTGATCAGCAGGATCAGGATCAGGCCCTGCGCCGAGTGTTTCAGGTAAAGCTCGGAGCTTAGCATTCTGCTCAGCTCTCCTGCCCGCCATGTATATTTCACCGGATTGTCTTTTATATTCAGTCTGTGGCTCGGCTGAGCACTCATCTTTATTTCATTTTGTGGCATTTTTTTAATTTTAGCTGAGATTTTTGTTGCACGCCCTGTTCTTCCTTCTCGTTCTTCTTCGCTCCATCCTCCTTGACATCCCCCTCTGCTGACTGAATCAGTAATGGCATTATGCTTCTTGCACTTTAAAGCTTTCAGCAAAGCAAACACTAAGTTCTGGCAATTGGATTTGGTCATAGAGCTCCAAATCTGTTAAGGAGAAGAGAATGGATGTTGGCGATATCTGTGTATCTGTTTGTTTTGTTGGAGCGTTTGTAGTACTTCTCTCACATTTGGATGCAGTAACTTTTTCTTATTCCTTTGGAAAGTTAAGATTAAAAAACTAGAGACATGAGATTTTGTACTTAACCCAGACAGAGGTGAGGTTGACATGGATGAAGCATTTTAAAAGACACCCTAAACTTTTTATTTAAGCTTAAAGCAGTCAATCGAGGACAAAGAAAGAAAAATGAGTAACAATGTCTCAAAAACAGAATCCTGCTGTAAAGCCCTGATTTTAAAATGAAGGATTAATGCTCCAACTGTGTAAGTGGAATTAAATCAAGATCATTATCATCGAGGAATTTTGTAAAGAGTGTCTATTTTATGTGTTTTGAGCAAAAATTGGGTGATTTTGTGATTTTTTTTCTCATCAGAACAAAGTGGATGGACATAATTTTTAAACTAAAAATATCCTCAGAGAGATTAACGAGAGTTGTGTAGGGTGCACCATCCCTTTCTCGTTGGAAGGATTTTGTCACCTACTAAGACCTGGCATTAGGGTGATCATAAAAGTCTAAAGTTGAGCAAGATTAGCAAAGAAAAAAACCTTCACTCTCCACATGTTCATCTGACCATGTTTAGTTTTGTTACCCTGAGTTTTCATAAACTGTTTTGTGGCATTTATGAACCTTAAAAATAATGTGAATATATTTTATTACTGCACAATGTTACAGCAGTTTTCTTTCTTGCCGACTTCAATTATTTGATTACCCAAAAGAAACCCAGATATTGTGCATTGACTTGGGTTTGAGCTATGAATTTTTTTCCAAATGAAAAAGTAATGGTTGTGAAGATTGATGAAGTTCCCTCCTCAGAAGAGAAACTCTAAAAATCGATGGATTTAGTCACTCAGGACGAGGACTTAGGATACCAATCTCTGTGTTGAGTTGAAACAAGACAATATCACAAAGCCACTGAGTGTTGACACACCTGGACTGTTTTGTCTCAGCTTTGCTTGTATTTTATAGTTTGTCTCTAATTATGAAATTGATTCATGTGAAGAAAGTCTACAAAGAGTGTGATGAGTGTGAATATTATTTTTCTCTAATAGCTCTACAAAAGATGAGAACCCTTCTTCTCATTTATTAGCTGCTGGGTAACATCATAACATGGTAACAATCTGTTACTGCGTATTGAGATAGGCACAAGTTTATGAGGGATGAATGTAAGAAAATGTAGGGATAAATGTAGACCTTTGAGTAATTGAGTGATTATATCCGCACATAATGCTCCGCTATATTGGTGAAGCAAATATCATGATAATTTTCATTATTGGTAATTCTTTCATTGAATTGATAGAGCATATCAGAAGATTTCTATTTTTTTTTTGATTAACTCTATTCATCCCTCACCGGGGAAATTTGTTTGCTGCATTTGCTGTATTGGAATTTGATTTAAATTATATATGTATGTTATGTAAATCGTAACCTAAAAAAAACATTTTAGTTATTTTTTTTTAATCCCACCTGATGTAAAAGGTGTCTGCAATCTGACTAACACAAATAAACTGCTAAAGTTTCAATTTAACATGGCATTCTTTCACATTGTTGAACAACAACAGGATTTACGAATAGAATGAAATTTCTATGACACAATGAGGTCCAATATCTTGGTAAAGAATGGAATCATCACTGAACCGTTTAGAGAAAGAATCTAATCTTTGCTCCATCAAATGTAGGAGGAAAAAAATAGGCGGTCCCAACACATAAAGATACAAAAAAATCACTTTTTGTCCAAACAAAAGACGATGAGACCATGAACAAGAAAAGATGTTCAGGTGAAACAGCGAGATGACAACAAGGTTGTTCACATAGTATTACAATATAAAATCCTTCATGTTTAAACATTTTTATATAGTAACCCATGTGAAAACCTAATGACAAGACGTTTGTTCATACAATATTTCTGATATAAAAGGGTAAAAACAAAATAATCATAATAATAAAACGGTTGTGAAGGTCTAAAACGCACTGACCTCACGGATTAAAAATGATCAAACATTCATCAGCAACATTCATTTGTAAATCTAATTTTAATCTCGATTTAGTGGATGTGGCAATCTCCACGTAAAGCACATCTGGTTAAACAGAAATTGCTTTGCCTGATGAGATTCTGTTAGATGTGATAAACCTTGAGGCACACAATTATTTTGGAGGAAAATTTGTGGACACATCATTTTTGATATTACTTTAAGGTTAAGCCCTGAAGTCGATCACAAGAATGATGTTCAGCTCAGACATAAATTCTCCTCGGGCGTCGTAGTTCCAGTCAGGGTTTACTCATCCAAGGTCTCATATGGGGACTTTTGGTGCTTGGTTCATGCACATGTACGTATATATGGTAGTATGTTTTAGAGACATTCTGTTTTACAAGGCAACCGAGTAGTCAATCTCTCACAGATATCTTTTTAATCTCTTTCTTTCTGTCCTTCTGTGTGCATGTGTTTGATTTATGTGGCTCAGCAGGCCAAAGGGACACAAAGCTGCCCTCTCAATACTCTGCTGCCTGATGTAGCAAGATTTGAGATCACCCCGGCCTCCTTATCTAGACCGCACAAAAATACCCCACCACACAGACTGACAGCAAAAATATAAAGGAAATGAATACCTAGAAAACAAAAAGAGTTGTGATAACCTGAAGAGTAGAGGAAGTGGGAACAAAAGTAAAAAGAGACAAAGGGTAGGACTAAACATCACTGTGAAGGTAGTTTTTCTCTCCTCATATAAATCTTGTTGACACGTTATTTACATAAAGAAATCTAAGAACTTGTGCAAATCCAAAAAATGAGCTTCTGGATGTACACACAGAGTATGAGGTACATCACAACTCACCTGGCTCCCCTTGGCCTTGACAAGTCTCCTATATTATTTACCTCAATCTGATAACATGTAAGGTAAGTTTCCAGTTTCACTATCACCAAGGATACTTCAAATGGAAAATTTATATTGGAAAAAAACCAAAAACAAAAAAAACAATCCGGTAAACAAAGCAAATAAAAAATGAAGCAAAGTAAAGTTGAGTCATAGAGAAAACAGACATCATTAAAGTTCACAGCCAATGTAGAAAACACAGAAATCTCCTTGTATTTTCCATCCAGAGGAATGAAAGGAGTTGAAAGTTCAATAAAGTGTCCTGGAGCTAGATTCTTCACAGATTTATAGATGAGGAAGGGATTCTACTCTAAATCCTGAATTTGATTGGAAGCCAAAGTTGTGAGCTTGTTCACAAACACAAGGAGTTCATCCATCAGTGTTTGGTCGGCAGCTTCATCTTGGGTATGAAACATTAACAATGCTGGATTGAGGGAGGGCTTTCAGGTTAAAAATGTAATTAAGTTGTTATTTATTTATGAGTGGATGTTCATAAAAAATACTTTGAATAAATATTTTGAAAAATATAATAATTCAATTTTGACAGTTTACTGTGAATATAAGCACAATGGCCACAGAGCAAAACGGTTGAAGGTTCAACTCCCACAGTGGGGTGAGGCTTGAAACATTGGCATTTCTGTGTGGAGTTTGCCTGTTCTCCCCGTGTATGCATGGGTTTTCTTTAGGTAATCCCATTGCCTCCCACTCTCAAAAAACGTGCATGTTAGGTTGATTGGCCGATACAAATTTACCCCTAGGAACGAATGTGTATGTGTGTATGTGTGTGTGTGTGTGTGTGTGTGTGTGTGTGTGTGTGTGCGTGTGTGGCCCCACAACAGACTGGCGACCTCTTTGGGGTGTATCCCCCCCTTGCCTGAAATCAGCTGGGATAGGCTTCTGCATCCCATGTGGGCCCATCCGGGATAATTAGGTAGGAAGACAAAACGAAACTGTGAATCTAACGATTTTTTGTCTAGTTTTCAAAATTATGCTCATCTTGAAAATGAATTACTCTGTTGAAAATTGAACAAGAGTAGATAGTGTTTCCCAAATAAAGTTATATTAAAACCAAAATTTTTACACAATTGGTTCCCTGGATCAAATAGCAATCCTGGTTCTTTTAACAATTTCATACTAAATATCCTCCAAAACTGTACTTCCGAAAAGGTCACTCAATTTGTGCATTTTTACCGACCGTACATGAAGCATTTGTGAATTTTGGCAGCTTCTCTGTGCACAGCTACAGGGACAGAAAGAGTAGTATGATCAGCAAACTCCTGGTCGGTCCTTCAGGGATCATACTGTTCTGCTGTTGCCCTCCTTCTATAAGTCACATTACATAGTTCACACTCTCCCGAGCTGGACATACTGAAGCACGACCTAATACAGAAAAGTGTCCAGTCTCTCGCTTGTGGGAGAAATGTGTTTCTTCATTTCTTTTCTTATCTATCACCTCTTACTTTTTATTCTCTGTCTGTCTGGTTCTCTAGGTGCCACATTATGTCACTGTAGCTGACTGGTCATGTTGTTACATGCAGGTTGGGGTCCGGTCCAACTATCTGCTGAGGGGAGGGTGACATCTGCTGAGCAGAATAAACTCAGCTTCCAGAGACCTATTTTTGTCATGTGACCAGCAATTTTTATTTATTATTTCTACGATCCGAGGATAAATGAATTGCCTTTTGTTTCTCTCTTTTTGCAACCAAATACTTCTCGGTTGATTAGTACAAAGTAGATGTGATGAAAAAAAATGCCATCTCTTCTTCTTCTGTAAACATTTATGAAGTTTCTCTCAACATATAATATGTTCCTGTCTTATTTTATACCAGTGTGGCGGAGTATAGATCAAGAATTTACCAGTGACATTTAAAGAGGACTGAGAGCATATAGAGTCTATATGCTCTCAGTCCTCTTCTTTAAAGGCAATGGTCTATATTATAGACCATTGCCTTTAAAGAACCAGAGGGATTGAAACAAATGAGTTTGCTGATTATGCCCATACTCCAGGGAGGGTTAATGATTGTTGAGTTTGATGTCATACAGCCACCCTGACCTAAAAAAATGTTGCTTTTCAGACCAGCATAGAGGAAAAATGTACTTGAGCCAACTTATGCACCAATGTTGCTGACGAGGACACCCTGATGTGACAAACTACAAAACTATAGATATCAATTTCACCTGGAAACAACATTGAATTAAGATATTTGAGACATTTAGTATAGATTTTTTTTAGGAAATAAAACATATTTTTAATATCATAAATAAAATATTCTATAGCCGAAATATAAATTGAAAAAAAAATCTACACTTTGCCTTGTGTGATGAAATTTGTGTGTGTAAATTCAACTCCACACGTTTCAATGCTCAACCAAAAGAATTTGGCTGATGCCAAGAACAAATACACAAAAGTTTCACAAGCATGCTTTAATTTGTTTATCCTTGACTGTGTGAGGGGCCAGTCGGGTTAATATGATGTAATTTTGTCTAAGTGGCCCTCTATGTTCGAATGCCACAGTGTTTTTATGTAGAGCATAATTTAGTAGCTCCCAGTTTGGAGTTCCATCTTATGTAAAAATAAAAAATTAATACATATTGTATGTGTTTAATGCTAACAATTGTTTTGAACTGAAATGACTTCAGAAATAAGATGTGTTAGCGCTGCATCATTTAAAAGATCTGTCTTGATTAAGTTCCCTTACAAAGATCAAAACTGTGGTAATAAGAAATGACTAACTCTGCTCTTTAAGTTGAAAGAAATACTTTCAAACGAATCTGTCTGTGCCGTAGGTTTTCTACATTTCTCGGCTGCTTGAGTGGTGTTTAAACGTGGAACAAGAACTAGCAGCTATAGCACAAAAGCATAAAATAACATGCTGAAGGATGCATGATTCAGAGTTCTTTTTAACACCTAAACACCCCTTACACGCAACAATAACATTTAACTGAACTTCAAACTGACGTTCCACTGAAATACCAATAATTTGAATTCATTCATTTATTTTCCAGAAGGAAAATGCACATGTTCTGACCCTGAAAAACTTCTTTGTTTTGAAAAAAAAAATATATAAAAAAATTAAACAAGAAGGCAAATTATGATTAACAAGTTTTTGAATGATCTGTAAAATCCATTAACATCGAGTTGTTATCAATAAAAGCATAAAATAAAATCTAAAGTGCAAGTAATAAAATTTGCGAGGAGCTTCTATGATGCATGAGAAGCATAATAAAATTCGCCAGTGTGGGTGGTTTTTAGATGATTTTCAAATCTAACCGTCTGCCACACAGCTTTAAGTTGGGTTTGCCGAGCTTGCTTCTCTCCTATCGCCCTGACCTAGCCTCCCTTTGCAAGAATCTCCTCTGGGCCAACTTGGATGGAGTTAAAGGAGGGAAAGTCCACCCTCACTGCCTCCAAGCACACCATTTTTGCCCCTTTGCCATCAATCTCCACACCCACATTTTTTAGCTGCTTGGACTAATTAACTAAAGCACCAAGCAGAGATTTTATATAATTCAATGTTGAGAACTACATGTTTTACTTGGAAATTCCTTAAAATATGGTCACTAAAATCAGAACCCACCACTAAAATAATAATAAAAAATAAAAAAAAAAAAACTTGTTTACACAGCAAAAAAAAAAAAAAAAAAAAGAAAGAAAAAAATTGTATACAAACACTGACGTACAAATGGAGTTGGAGTTTACCAGTCTTGGTAGAAAGCCTTCAAAGTGAGAAATTGGGAACAAAACAGAAGATAGAAGCTTGATTGTGAAGGTTTTGACTGACGTGTGGCAGGTGAGAGGGGCATAAGATGAAAGCAAATAAAAGGACAGAAAAACAGACAGAGATGTGCATTTGTGACCAAATCATTTTTCAGAGAACTCGGATACTGAAAACTCCTCACCGTTTTCCATTAGACTAAAATTCAAAAAACAACTCGTAAAAATGTTTATACTTGGGAAAATCCTGTACGTAGACCGACTAAACAACACACACTGACATATTGTTTTGTTCAATAATGCATCCCATGTAGCTTCTGTAATCCCACACGGACTAAAAGGGGTGCAAACAAGTTTCTGTCATTACATGTTATCATACAAGGCATAACATCAGCTCTGTGAGATTTAACGTCTAGTGGATTTGCACAAAATCTTTTATTTATTAAGATTGTGTATTTGCTTTGCGTCAGTGTCGACCGAGGCTTACCGGAAGGGTCACCAATCTCGCTGTGTTTCATTGTCTTTTTTTTTTTTTCTTTTTACCTGCTCATGCTGCCTCAGTTTTCCAATAAATTCAATGCTTGTCTGAATTAATGCATTTCAAGCTGTGTTTGAGATATTAAAAAATGATAAAAACTAATCCCTCCTCCACACTCCCATGTGGGGCAGGGTCCTTAAAGTGAGCTGACCCTGAGCATTCATTGCCATCTGTACTGTGAGTTATGATATTAGATGTCGCTCAGATTACACTTTAATATTTCATTACATGTACAAAATCCTGTTCTATGTGTCTCCCAAGGGTACGTTGCTATTAATCACAGGATGATATGAAATTCTGCCTTAAGCCTGCCAAATACCTCTTTACTACAATAGATCCTCAAAAGTAATTATTGCGTACAAATGAGCAAAAACAATTCAAGACAACAATGATTTTTTTTTTTAAATCATCAGGTAGAGAAGTTGTGTGTAAAATATCATTGCATTTCTAAAAAATAGGATAGGTATATGCATAGACTGGTAAGTACGTTTATAAACTATCTGAGATCAGCGAAATCATGTAGCAAATACAACCACTTTCTCATTTTTCTGAAGTTCCATCACTCTGTGTGAATTTAATTCTTGTCATCCCATCAAACACACATCCACACTTTGGTATTAAAGAGGAAAAGGAAGATGAGCAGCAAGTGTTTTCTCCTCAGGGAGCAAAGACTAGGCAACGCATTGACCACTAGCTGTGGCAATGTGCCATAACTGATGGCCCCTGCTGAGAGTTGAGCCACTCATCATGCATGTTTGAAACAAACACGCTGCCCATCATCAGGAGCCAACCGTCCCCTCTGATGTGATCTATTTCCAAAGCACGGCTGTGCTCTATGCAGCCAGGAAAAAGAGATAGAGAGAGTGAGTTTATCACACTGCTCACATCACAAAGATGACTGGGGACCTCTCAAAGTGGGGCAACATGAGTAGATCTATCCAAAGTAGGCTGACCACTTCACCTACAGCCTCCCTCTGCTGCGTTCTTTCAATAGATCAAACAGAAGATGTCAACAAAAATAAAAAAGCATGTGAAAAATTATGCAAAAGACTTAAAAAAAAAAAAAAAATCTCTTACGCACGCAAACATGCACCCATTATTCAATTTATATATTCTTCCATGAAAGATTAAAGTCACTGCCAACGCTGAAGCAGACAGAGATCCTTGTCTGCATTTCTTTGATAAACTTTCATTTCTGTAACATTGGTAGAAACAAGTTTTAATTTTCCACAATTTATTGTCACTAGAGTTGAAAATTTGTGCAAGGAATTTTTTTTTCGCTGAAGCCACAAAATTGTGGAAGACCATTTTCCCACCAAATTGCACTTGCTCATGTAACAAAATCTGAAAAAACATCATCAAGATATTGTAGGCACACAAAAAGTGCAATGACATTAGAACATGTGAAGCTGATATTCATTGATATGTGTGGCAGTAAAATGATAAAAAAAATTTGCCTGGACAGATGCTAACTTCTAATTTTAGAATAGTGTTCTAATGTGTGAACCGCAGAAACATCCTCAAAGCTTACATCAACTCTTATTAATTTCACTGAATATATTCAGAAAAAGATGGTCTAGATTAAACTGGATGATATTTCAACACATTATGTGTTGATGTGGTGGTCAGATGTGTAACTTGATCACTTGTGGTAAGATATCTTCTGTCCTTTCTATTCTTTCCAGCAGGCAGCACACCTTGACATATTTTAGCACTGATCTACTCTAAAAATAAAAACATGACACATCGTCACAAAGTTAACTGCTTCTCGAATCAAAGTAGATTGCAGTTCAGGAAGTAGAGGTCCAGAGAATTTTAGGGACATTCCTTGATTGGTTGGACTTTTTATAAGTGTGTCCTTTTCAGAGGTGAGTTTGACAGTTAACATGGGAGATATTTGTATTAAAGTCTTAATGACAAAATTTATTTTATAGACAAACTTGAGGTAAGTTTTTGACAAACAAGAGAACAAAGTGCTGTGTTGGACCACAGCTAACACGCTTGCTAAACTGACAAGCTATTATCAAAACGTCATGTTAACTGTTGTTTGGTTAAAGGATGCTTCCAAACCAAAGAAGACAATGAAAGAGTTGAGCCGGGTGAAAAACATATGGAAGAATAGAAATTAGGTTGAGGACGTTCAATAACAAAAAATGTCACACATTTGGAGGTTTCTTACATACTCTATTCATCCCTCAAATGGGGACATTTCTGTGCTGCTTTGCAATGCGGCAAGCAGTCAGGACGACGCCAATGGCGAGAGAAACGAGGGTTGGGTGTCTTTCCTCTGAGGTATGGGCCCATGGTAATCAAACCAGCTTCTCCCTGTCTAACAGCAGACTTTCTACCACTGAGCCAACACCTCTTCCAAGTCATCCCATTTAAAATGAAAGTTGTAATTAAACAGAAAATTTGATTAGAATTATAAAATGGTTGCGTTCACTTCAACCCTCTTTGATCATCACAGAATGGAGATGGATTATGTTTTCTGGTCATTCTGTACATGGTTGTGATACAACCCAACTATACTCTGCTAAAATGTACATTTAGTGATTGTGCTATGAATAACTTTAATCAAGGCTAACCTGGTGTTGGCAACGCATCCTTTCTTTTTCTTTTTTTTTACTTTTTTCTCAGCTGTGAGCATACTTCACTGAGTTTCGGAATGTATGTACACATACCACATAACATTACCACAAACATATCAGATAGAATATTAGATACAAGTAGACATATTAGATAGAAGTAACTGATTCCCACTTCAGTGCTTTAAGTAAATCTCTTCAAACTTTCTCCTTTTTTCCTCCTCCTATTCCTCTCAGGGAGCAATTTTCTAGTCATTTTATAAAAATTGGTGAGTCATACACTGTGGTACTGTTATAATGGCAGTCTCTCTATTGGGGTAGGCAGAGATGCATTAAAATGCTGTGTGAGTGTATGTTTTGCAGTGTAGGTGGAAGTCAGTTCAAGAAAGATCAGGTGTGGTTATCTTGACCTCCTCATGTGCTTTGTCTGCTCTGCCCTGATCCTCCCTCGGTCAGCAGAGAGCAGAGTCAGAACAAGAAACTAAAATCCGGAGCAAAGACGATGTAAATCATATTGAAAGATAAGCAATTAAAATGGGCAATCACATTAGCTTTTGATCAATTTTAACTCTCACACAGAAAAGAATGTCTTTCTTTTTCATCCTCCATCTTTCAAGGAGGCTGTTACACAAATTAAAGTTTGCCAGTGAAGGGCAGCTCAGGCCATGAGACGCAAGACCCTCGTGAGGCTGAGACAGCAGCTGTCCACGGGTCTTCCTTTCCAGATTATCCTGGCAGTGAAACCTGGGTTGCATGGTCTGATGTTGAGCCCAGTCTTCTGCTTCTGTGTTTGGCTGCATTTTTTCAGAAGCTACATAAATCTCCTTTACATGAACAGTTCATTAAAACACTATTTGGTTACTCTTGTATTTGTAGCATTTTTGCACACTGACTTTTTCTTTTGGACACTTTTCATATTTAAAAAACAATTGACAGTAAATCTTTCTTTTGAAAATGTTTTAAGTATCCAACAGGATTGTGGGGGCGTATTGTTGCTAAATAAATCCTTTTGCCCCATTTACAAAACACAAAGGAAGTATATAAGAAACTTTCTCTACAGTCATTTTAACAGATGGAAAAAAATGTGAGACACTTTAAACATACTTTGTTTTTTTAGTGCTGTTTAATAAGCATTTACAAAAGACAGGAACGTCTAGTTTCAGTCTAATGATGGGTATCAGCGAGAGGACTTTAAGTCATACCTCTGCTTTTCAGATTTCCATATTGTACAAAAAAACTCAACACATTTTATAAATTTCAATTATTTTGCTTTGATGTGACAGCACACCATCTGTTATCTGTATCCGAGTCAGTTCAGACCAATGTTAGACTCTTTTCTATGTCACTAGTGTCTGTCATATTATTTTATTCCAAACCAACAAAAATGAAAAACAGATTTTACCAGTGATTAAAATCTTTATTATATATTGCAATACTATAAAACGTTTCTAAAGGTTAATAAATGTTTGTAGGTTTAATAACATCCCAAGCACAAGTTAAAATTTTTAATTTTGCAACAAATCTTAATTTAAATACATTTAAAAACTAAAATGGAAATAAAACATCTGCAGAAAAGCAAATGTTGCAGAAATTAAATAGTTTGGTGGAGTTTTTTTTTAGCTATTTCACAAAATTTTAGAGGCTAAAACTTAGTGGGAGTTCCAGCTTTTTTCCCCCTGAACTTTAGGTTAAAAGCTGTGCTGTTGTTGGTGTTGATCCCATCTTGTCATTATCTTGTATTTTTTTTAAATATTTTTTTTCCTTAGAAAAGCAGATGTTCACACACATCAAAATACAATCCCATCTCATTCAGACTATCATTTATGACTTCAGGATAGAGAGGCGGGACAGACAAGGAGGACACTGACGCCATTACAGAAACATTTTAGAAAGGTTGAGTGTGATGATATTAAAAAGATACTCTCAGCATATTCAACCCGATCTCAGGAGATCCATCACACAGCAAGGATGTTTATTTGCATATGCAGTTAGATAAAAATTATTACTCCATGAAAACGCAACACTCAATCTTTAAATATATGTTGTTATTATTAAAAAACATAATGTATATAATAATGTGAGATGGAGAAGACTGACTTGTTGTACTAACCTTGACTAATCCTGATGTAAAATACCAAAAGGAGATGAAGAGACTTGGTGCATCTTTAATAAAATTCTAGAACTTCTGATGAATAATTAGTGTGTGTTTTAAAGCATAAACAAATGTTGTGTTTTGATCCTGCTTCAATGTGAAATAGCATTGTCTGAAATGGGAGTTTGATTCCACAAAATACCACAAAATAACTTGTTTTCACTAAGTCAGAAAGCTCAGACTGAAACACAGTCCTAGTTTGGATTTCAATTCAAAAACATTTAGTGACCCAAAACTAAAATTAGCTCCAAAGCCAGTCTTATAAGTGACAGTGACAACATCACAGCACCTGTTTTTCAAACCGTTCCTGTTCTGTTCAAAGAAGTGTGACATGTGTCTGCGTTTAAACCTGAGACATCTGCTTCAGACTGTCTGGGAAGAACTCAACTCAACGTATAAGAGGCAACATGTATGAGAAGTCAAACCTTTACCAAAATTCTTCCTACTCGTGCGTTTTACAAAAAAGAATCTCATTCTTAAAGAAAAAAACAAAACAAAACAAAGCTTATCAAAGCTCAGAAACTATTTAAATGATCAACTATTGGAAATTAATGTATTAAAATAATCATTGCCCCTAGTAATGAGTGTATATGTGGGTGTGCCCTCACAGCAGACTGGCGACCTGTTCGGGGTGCACCCTGCTTATCGCCTGAAATCAGCTGGGATAGACTCCAGCATTCCTCACGACCCCGTTAGGGATAAGTGGTTCAGAAGATGAAAACATAAAAACATCTGAGACTTGAAACTCTTGCAGAAGCAGACAATTTTTAATACATTTTTCATTCAAGTTTTAAATTGTGGGAAGAAATAAAATAGAGAATTGGTCAAATACATACTCAAAAAGTAACAGAAGATTAAGAGAAAACCCCTCGTTTCTGGTTGGTGTTGTGAACTTATGAAGCTTTGGCTAACCTCCCGTCTTAAATAAAATTAGGATCAGTGGTCAGATGCAATTTGCTTGAGCTAAGTTAATTTTATTTTGCCTCATTAAATACTACCTAATTAAAATGCAATGGAAATGTTGCATTGTGCAGATTCTTGTTAGTGTGTTCAGAAAGAACATTTATGGATTGTACACTTTCCGGGCTTATGAATTATCATTCATTCAAAATATGATACAGTTCAGCAAAATATTGAAGAAATCTTGTTGCAAAACAATAGAATGTTCTCAATTTAAAAGTGGTAACAAAACTTTAATTTCAAGGTAGTTGTGACATTTATAAAAATCGGGTCAGTAGAAAAAGCCTTGGATTCAGCCGGTGCATTTTAATTTGATTTTTTTTGCTGTTGATGATCCTGGGCTTTGTGAGCTTGGGTTTCATTTTCAAATGAAGACATTGACATCATCTCATTTCTTTAACTGCACAATGAAATATCAACATTTAATTACTAACATATATTTATCAAAAAATATAAATGAACTGGAATAATTTTAATCTGCTTTTTGCAAAAGGAATGTAATAGTTTTTGGAACGTGAATGTCTGACCTGGACTGAATGTCTGACCCAGGAACACCTTGGTGATTACACTTGAAGGATGAAGCACAAGAAATAAAGTCAAAAGAAGCCATCTGTTCAGCGGTGAAAACAAATATTCTTCCACTGTTCTAACTATCAATAGACATATTAACATCATGACCATCAGTTTATGATCACTTTCATATTCAATTTCACAATAATTTTTCAAATATAGTAATAGACCTAATCAATGAAAGGATTTGGTCACTCTGCCACTTTATATATTTTTATTGTATTTTTTTCTCTTTTCTTTGGAGGGTGGGGTGTTCTAATGTAAATATTTTGATTTTTTTTAAATGAAAGGTCCATGTTGTTGGATCGGCTTCAGTTCAGGAGTCAACAACTGTCTTGAGAAATCACTATCCACAGCCTCTGTTAACAATGTCACTTTTAAAATTGAGGAACAGACCCAGCCGGCGCAGGGCACTAAAACAGTTGTACTGAAGCAAATTTTTGCTTCTTAATTTTGAGGGAGCAGATTTGCTGGTTTGGTTAAAAGCACTTGAAGAAGGTCACAACACTAGACAATGAGACAAACCCTGTCAGAGGAACATTTCGTCACATCGGTTTAAGAGAATGTTAAATAATCACTTCTGATCCAAGTTATTTGTCATGTGCTGGGACTGGTTTCTTTCAGGGCGATAAAACTCCCACCCACAAGCGCTCAATAAACACTTTCAAGATTTAAAAATGATAAACATCATAAGCCAAAAACTTCACAGTTACTTATTCTTTCCTCTTTGTAGAATTAGTAGCAGAAAGTCTGGAGGCATAAAATAGCCCAACATCTCACTTTGATTTTTTTTCATTCTTTACTCACTTGTATCTACATTGACGTGTTTTTGCTCCCAGTTTGAAATATGTGCCATCTTCACATATTTACATTAAAACCTTTTTCCTTTAGGCTAATGCAAAGACTAACATCAAGTTATGTACTCTACAAAGCAAGTGATGACTCATTTCGCAAGTAAGAGTTTATCAAAAATGGGACATAGTATTGCTGAAAGCAAAGGGAAAAAAAATTAAAAATTAGATTCTTGCTTGACCTCAAGCAAACCATTGTCGAAATGTATTAAAATACTGTATGACTGTGCGAATTGTAGGGTTTAAAAATCGGGGGTTAAAATGAAGTCTTTGATCTCCAGGAGCAATTTCAGAAACAACAGATATAGCAGTAATGTGATTGCTTTTGTCATCATGGATCCACAGACTACACGTGTAATCCGTGAATAGAGAATATAATTTACTCAGATTACAGAGAGAAGTGCTCATTGCTTACTGAAACTGGGTTCACTGACTACATGAGAAGATACACAAATGAGTAGATGGGTCAAAAGAAGGAAGTCAGAATTAAAACACTTACTAATCTGACTCAACCCGTCATGAAAAAAACCCATGTGATCCTACATAACTTGTGGGCTCAAGCATGAGCCGGGAAACACTCGGCTCTGCTTTATCAAGACATACATAGACTACTAAAATGCAAAGCTATGCAGAATATATGAGACATGATTGGAAAGGAAGTAGGGCTACACACAATGAAATTAAAGTGACTCACTTGCTATAATATCCCTGGGGTGTGCAGCTACTTGTTTTATGAGGGGAGATAAGAGGATTTTGTCAGGTTGAGATGCTGGCTAAAGCTATTGTTTCTACTTGGAGCATAAAGGAGCAAAGAAGCTTTTCACACATCTTTTCTTCTTCTGTAGAGCTGTTAGTGTAGATATCATTTCAAAGCACAAGAAGGGAAAAGAAACTGAAACAAATGTATAGGAATTAAGCTATTTTTTTTTCTTATTGTGCACGTATTGTTTTCAACTATTTAAATAAGCCATATTTAAAGACTCATTTTTAAGCATCTTTTAATAGCATTCCTCCACACTTTTTTTCCCGGACACATGTACATGCACTTACACACAAAGTGGCCTCTAAGTAACTCTAAATGACCACTAGGGTTGGATTTACTTCAGACATGATCAAATCAGCGCAGATGACTGATCTGAGTGGTAGTGTAATTTTTTTTCTCTTTCTCCTGCCTCGTCTCTGTTTACCCAATTTATCACTTGCCTTCATTTCTTGAGCTCATCCTTCACTTCCCTGACTTTATAATCCCTCAAGCTAATATTGCTCTTAGGAAAGCAACTTGTCATTTTATCGCAGGCAGAATAATTGTGTCATATTCATCTCAGAGATAATAAACAAGAATCCATTACAGGCTGTCTTTTATTTAAAACAAAATAAATGTCTACTACTGTCTCACAAGTGGAGCATTACAGAGAAGAAACGCTGATAAAATTAAAACAGCCTTAGATATTATATTTGAAGGAAAGTGGCACTCATATGTGGACGAGTAATCCAGCCTCCAAAATTTTTGACAGGTGTGTGGTTATTACCTCCCAAATATTTAATAGTTAAAGTGTTTGGAAAACATCGACACTCAAGTTATTTATTTGAATCCATTTCTTTAATATTTTTTACAATTGTGAGGAAATTTATCTGCATGTTACCAAAGCAAATGAGTTAATATCAAAGGTATCCTTCTGTCCCAGATCAATATGGTCCATCACACTTCATATTGTCACCAGAAGTTGTTTATTAACTGGACTTGTTTCATTTTGCTTTGTCTTTTGAACCTCTTATCCCTAATTGGGTTTCAACGGCTGTCTGAGCCTATCCTGGAGAATTTCAGGCGAGAGGCAGGATACACCCCAAACAAGTCGCAAGTCTATATCAGCTTTAAATAAAACCCCAGATCAGAGTGTCAGTGATGCAACACATGCAGGTACTATGATAGATGGCTTATAAATAAAAAAGCCATTGTTCTCTGTACCTGGATACAATTAGAGCATCAGGACTGCCAGGGATCAGATTCTATTGGGATGAACGCATAAACCACACATAGCACTAGTTGGAGATGGGAAAAAACTCTGCACCACGGTGATGGAGAGATAATAAAGCAAGCCACGGGCGTGTTTAAACTTCTGAAGAAAAATGAGAGGAAGTTGCTGCGAGCGCAAATAGATAAATGGATAAGAAGAGCTGCTTAACTGGGAATAGAAGGGAAATGCTCAGGCAGCAGAAACATGTGAGGACGTGCAATTAAATCCAAATGACGATCTAAAGCCGCCTACTGTACTTTGTCTCATGTCTTCACAGCTTCTATGAAGACCATGCAAGTTTAAAACAAGTTTCGAAGAGAAACCGAACCAATTACGCATTTGGAAAATGTGGCTTTAATATAAACTACAATAAATATATAAGCATTTTTTGTGATATTTTTAGAACGAATTACAAAATGCATGAATGAAAGTGTGGATTTGTGGAGGTGATTTCTAAGAATTTGCAGTGATGAAAATGATGCGCAGCGACAGAAGCAGCATCCCAGTCTGAGACTGGATGCAGAAAGAAGTGTGTTTCTGTGTCTCCATCAATAAAAATAACTCACCTTCTGTAGGATCCACTGGCAGAGGAAAGCTATGGTCCAGCTGAGAACCTGCATGACACCTTAATACCGGACCGCCCCGAAAAATACTATACGTGTCCCCGGGAGCGCATATAAAGACGCACCGCGGAATCCAAGCAATCCAAGTGGCAGGCAATGCGTGGAAAGTGTTGAAAGAGTGAAAGAAAGCACAGGGAAAGTTGTGCACGTGTTTATAAAGAGTCACAGTGATCTGTCAGAGCAAACTTTGAGCAGTTGTTTCAGTCTCTCAAGTCCATCTCTTGTGGCGCATCCATGGTGTTTGGCTCCGTGGCGCACGGCTGGAGTGTCTGTTGGAGACCTGCTCAGTTCAAAAGCTGATGGTTTGAAAACTAAAAGCGCTTCTTGTAGTTTGGGAAAGTGACTGGTTGATTTTGTGAGATCAGTAGCACATCCCCTCTTTCTACATCTCTCACCCTCCCTCTTTGTCCAGGCGTGCGTCACGGCGCAGAGCTGCACCTCTCTTACTGGAAACCACTTTAACCACAACTGATCACTGACACTAACTGGTGTTCAGATAATGAGGGTATCATTTTTATCACCTCATGCACTGAAGGAGATAACGATGGCCGTCATGCTTTTGTACTTTTTTTATGTGAAAAGGTTAAAAAAAACATTTTATTTCATATCAAGAACAGTTTTTCATAAGCTTTATTTAAATTTTTTTAGGTTTATTTAATATTTTATTTTTTATTTACTTTTTTAAAAATCAGATCTACTGTACCCTTATACTTTCTTTATAAGCTAACATCTCCTGGAAATGTAACCTTGAAAAATAGGTGATTATGCTCTATGACCAACAGTTTTCTTCAGGTGTGTAAAATATTTTAGTAATCTAATTTTATGATGTTCCTTTTTCATCAAATTTCTTTTGGCGTGTGCTTTAGGATTATGTTGAGTAGTTTGTTACTCTAACTGCCTTGAACATGATTCAATGTCATTAATACATTTTTTCATCCTTTCAAAATGGCCAAATATTTACGCTTCACATGATCTGGTTTAACCAATAAGTTCTGAATAAAAATGGGGCTTCAAGCCTCAAATGAGCACATTTAAAGAAAAATGATATTGTTAAAAATCAACAGTAGCCAAAAAGATACTAAATCCCAGTTCAATATGTTTATAGTAACCAGAAGTTTGAGTCATTGAGCTTCCAGTAAAATTAATTAAAAAATAAATGACCTTATCAGAGGGTTAACAAAACATTATGAGAAAATAGCATTTTCACACATACTCAATAGCATGAGCCACTTTGTTTTCTGAGGTTTGGTTCTGTTTTTACTCAGAACGAGACTTCTTTTGCAAAGCGCTGTATTTCAGTTTGCTTCCAATTAATAAAAGTAAAGTAATGCCCATTTTTCTCACTTAGACTTTTAGTAGCTTAGCTAAAAATAGCAAAGCCAAGACATGGCTTTCCTTTTCTAATGTCTAATCATTTAAAAACTAGTTAAGATGTACAGAATGTAAAAGGGTGACGCATGTGCAATGGTCCTCAAATTCTCACACACAATGACGAGTAGTGCATTTTGACATCTATGTACAAAATTGGCAGCACAATAGTGTTGCTAAAGTGAAGTCATGGTGGCGTCTTCCCCGGGCAAAAGACCATCACCTCGACCTGCAAATCTGAGTGACACACACCAATCTGTGAGATAAAAAAAAAGAAATGATGCAACCTTAAAGGGGTATCAAAAGTGTAGTTGCACACTGCGAATTTACTGAACATTTCCATTTCAATATGCTTAATGGTTTGTCTTGATGTTGTTTTTAACCAATGCTTAGTTAACTTGAAAGTGCACAATATTTTTCATGTGTAATTGATGAATACTTACCAATAGTTTACAAGGAAAGAATCTGGAAAATGAATGAAAGAAACTCCCCAAGTAAAACAAATCTTCAGGGTCTCACCCAGCTTTCACACAATGAGACTTATTGCTTCATTCTTTTTAACGCTGACCGATAATTTACATTCTTCTTCTTTGTCAATAGAATTAGCTACATCTGGTGAAGGCATCATTTGCAATTCTCTATGTTTTGCAAAAAGAAAAAAAAAAAACCACTTATTCAACTGGATGAATTCTGCATTGTGTATTTCAACACATATTGTCACAAAAACTTTTCTGCTTTCCAGTGTGCGTTAACAGAAAACAGTGTGCGTGTTCATCTGAACATTTCTCTTGTTTATGTATGAAAATGACCTGGGACTACAAATGAAGCATTCAGAGAGTTCAGGTGCATTGTCACCAATGAGAAAGACAAGTTCTTTTTATTGAAAAATAATAAATGAACTCTTTAAACCTCTTATGAAATCCTATTTTCAACGAAACATGAACAATGTTTAGTCTTTCCGTGCAGCTGATTTGCTTTCCTTTATAGTCAATGTTAGAAAAAAGTCATTAAATAGTGATATGGAAATATTCAAAATTGGGACCGTGGTGAAAGAGAAATAAATCTAAGCACACGTGACAGCAAAAAATAATGATAAAAAAAAAAAAAGACTTGAAAGGAACTGCTGACAAGAAAAATACAGTCAGTCACCTTCTTATCCGTCTATCCCTTGCGGGGTTACGGGGGTGCCAGAGCACATCCTGGCTGATTCAAAGCGAGAGACAGGGTACACCCCGAGCAGGTCACCAGTCTGTCGCAGGGCCACACACATCCAACCATCCACACACATTCCTTCCCAGGGGCAATTTGACGCTGGCCAATCAACCTAGCATGCATGTCTTTGGAGGGTGGGAGGAATCCGGAGTACTCGGAGGAAACCCACGCAGACACGGGGAGAACATGCAAACTCCACACAGAAAGGACAGTGTTCCAAGCCTCGTCCCCACCCAGGACTCGAACCCGCGACCTTCTTGCTGTAAGGCCACTGTGCTACCCACTGCGCCGACATGCCGCCCACATACAAAATTGATTTGTTTATATTTATTTCTAATAAATGCCTCCATAATGTAGTTGAAATTGGGGTTGATAACAATTTTGAATAATTCTTTTTTTATTAGTCTTTCAGTGGTTTAAAAAAAACTACATAATTTGCTGCAGATCACTGATTGTATGTGATGAAGCACATCAGCCAAAGCAACACCAACTTTCAGATTCCCTGAAAAACAATTTTGAAATATTAATGTTGCATGGATATATCGGGCAGTGTGGACCTACATCTCTCCCTTAGGGCCGTTCCAGCTGCTGACTGCCAGATTGTCCCACCAAATTGAGCTAATCCGGTATTTGCAATGTTTTCTCACCTTTGTTGTATGCTTATGTAAAAATCAATGTGTCTGTTCTTTTTCTCTGCTCACCTGTTGAAAATGGCTCAGACCACTTAAGCAAAGAGCCTTAAACCACTGGCCAGAGTGGACATTATGCTGATGGGTTCAGAAGTAGCAAAGTGGTTGTGAAGCATGTAGTTGTGTGATTGTGTTTAAATCTGGGCATTGTGTCTGTCATCAGACTTTTGATGGAAGCTCGTTTCAATGTGAGCCTGTCTTCCATTAGTGTGTGACTAACACAGCACTGCCTCCATGTGAACCAAAGTGTCACTGCACACAGGGGTAAACATTGACACAAGTCAATCATAAGCCTACATGCTTTCAAGGGACACATTGAAGAAAACATGAAATAGATCAAGATCATTTTGATCACATCAAGATACCTTTTGATGACCGAAAATATTGTCAGACTTATTTTTAAAATGTCGTCTCATTCACAGTACTTTAAACAATTTTTCAAATGACAACTTGTTTTATATAAAATCTAATAAGCCATTCTTAATGAGTTACTCAATGCAAACAAAGACATGCTCAAAACAATTGCCGAAGAGGCTCAGATTAAATTTGGGTCATTTTGGAGCAAAAATAAAGTTTAAACGGTTTAAAATTGGACTGTGTGAATTCAAACACCGATTCTCCTCCTAACCATGAGATTAAAAAAAATAAAGTAAATTAATCTTGAATTAAAAATACTTGCACGGGAAAATTTCAAGCAAAGACACGTAAACCTATCCTGTTTGATCAAATTATTAACCAATATTGTATTTACCACAAACAATCTAAAAATCAGATAGATCTTTGATACAGTACATTAAAAATATTGATAAGACCAGAGCAAATGGGACAACTACGACTCACTTGTGTAAAACAAAACAAAGTGGAAAATTTGGAATGAGAAACTTATTCCTGGTTTTCTGAAATAAAAAAAATGATGGAATGCATGTAGATCATTGGTCTAAGGGCACCATAAAGCCTATTGAGGACCAGCATGTAACTGTAACTAAATAAAGATTTTCACATCATGATGGGCCAGTAGGTACTTATAAAATATATTTTCTTTAAATGAAATACATTCCTGTTGATTATTTGTATTGAAAAGATATTAGATTTGAAACCAATCTAACAGCTAACGATATAAAATAATGGTCATGGAGTTGTATCTAATGGTCAGACAGCACATGTCCATTTTGTGATGTGCAGGTTATTTCTTCTTTTCTGACAAACTTCTTGTCTTTGTAAATCAGTCTCATACAGCCACCCGAGTGTTTCATTTTCAGAGGCTCATGAAGCCCTGCCTATCAAACACAGCAAGTGTTGAAGAACTTGACCATTTCTCGTTTCTGTCACTGCCCTTCATTCATTCTACTGTCAGAGACTTGTTTGACCACGCCACATTTTGTCCTCTCGTTCCCCTAATTTTCCCCCCACAGTTGGAAAAGGTTTGCCGGTATGAGCACAATTTCTGATCCACATTGGAAGTGGCAGGTGAATTTTGCCCAGCTGCTCCTTGTCGCTGTTCCACTTAGCAGCGACACTCCTATTCCGAGTCACTCGGTCGCTGCATGGTTATAGTAAATGAATGAACATGCTCTGAGCAAAAGCCGAGTGCATCTACTTTCACAAATATCATAGTTGCACCGTTATTTCTCTTTTGCCTCCCAAAATGTCGGAAAAAAGTTCCATCATAGGTGGTGTCTGTTTATCACCTCAGTTTTAAGAAAATAAATGAATGCGTTTCATTAATTACATTAAATTACAGTGAAGATCAGGTAGAATATTCAAACGCAGTTCAGCATCAATGCTCTTAGATTGATGTTGCTAAATGCAGGTTAAGAAAAGTACGTTGGTTAAAAAGGTGTAGGAAAGAAAGTTGAGACAAAAACCAGGGAAACATAATGAGCGTGTTTGGGAAGAATGAGCATTGGTGGGATCAGGGAAAAAACAGGAGAAATGGAGGGGAGTAAAGAAGAAACATAAAATGACAGCTTGGAGTTCATTTGATTTCCGTACAAGCACGAAAAGCATGGATGTTCTTAATGATAATAAATTGAAAGTTTTTTTTGGGGGGAAAAGCAAACTCTATTTTTGTTTAAGAACAATCATGGTATGGGATCCCAAAGTCACAGAGCACGTCATAATTTAAGATTATGTAGATTTAATATGGCTCGTTAAAGCTCCTGGTTTACATTAATTTAACCAAAGGCAAATCGATATGCAATTTAGATAGAATTTTAATTTTCTTGTAAAGTTTTTGGAATCCTGAAAGTCTGCAACATTAAGATGGTAAAGCAAAGTGAAACGTAAAACATTTTAAAGTATAATTCCTTTCATATGTGTGAAACTCATACCCACTGTTGATTTTTTAGAGAGGAACATTGTTTCTCCCAAAGTTTATTTAATTAGACCCTATAAAATGGGAAAATAATATGGTTTTGAATCGTCTTTGCATTGGTTTCTGGTACTGAGAAAGTCTAATTTTCAAAATGCTAAAATTTGCATACCGTCAAAAGGTTGACATGATTTCTAAACTTTCTGAAAAAAGCAGCATTGGAAGTGTGGTAAAATGTCTCACCCAACTAAAATATTGAACTGCACAGAAGTATGCATTATCAAAGTATTATCAAAATATGCAGCATTTACTGAGAAGCTTTTGTTTGCAGAAAGCTGGACATCCTCTGATCATAGCAGCATCCTAACACTAAAGAGCACTGTAGATGGTTAAAAATAATGTGTTTATGAACTTGAACTATGCAAGCCTGAAACTTTTAAAAACTAAAATTTTGAATTAAAAAATTAGTTTTGCATAAAGGTTGTTGTAACAAAAAGAAGAGGCAAAACAGTGTGAATGATGGGATAAATTCCTCTCCACTGCATTATGGGCTTTAATACAGACACAATTACACTGCTCAGTCAAACACACACACACACCTGCTACCACATAAACTGAAGCGCGGATCCTGGAGTGTCTAACTCGAGGGTTAAGGAACACAATGAGAAGAGGTCACCTGGCAGTAATGGAGCCTTTTGTGTGTGGAAATAGTCATTTCCCTGTGTAGTCTCGGGGTATCACAGTGTTGATATGAAACCCTGTCATTTTGTTTTCCTTTCTGTCAATTTTAGAATGGAGAACATGTGGGAAGGAGAGGGGGTGAGAAAGGCATTGGAGATGAGCATGAGTAGTGTGCACCATGTGGATGTTGTTAGGACTCTGCCATTGTCATTCAAATGTTTTGTTGCGGGATGGGAATTTGAGCAGAGAATGGGTGGTGAACACTAATTGGAAGCAAATGGATGAGTGGGATAATTGGATTTCATTACGTGTGTCAGAGCAGGACAGCGTATATTGTGCAGCTGGAATCATTTTGACAGCATCACTATTCTCATCACTCTTCAGGATGTTGGTCAGGTTTTGACAATAGAAACAAATAGTAAAAGTTTCACTGAAGTGTCGCACAGACAAGGTGCATTGAGGATAAACCCGAATAACCTTCAGACTTTTATCCTTCTATAGTCAACTTTCTTCATTAAGAATTTCGACTGAAGTTTTGTCTAAGATGATATTTTTCCCATTATATCACTGTACATTCTTGTGTTTTTTTACTCATGCATTTACTGATTGACTTATTTATACACCTATTTATTAAAAATATTAACTGATTTGCTATTACAAATGATTTACTTAGGAAGCCACTTCTAGGATTGACTCGTAATGATGATTTATTTGCGCAGAAAAGCTGAACAATGTGGGATGAATTTGAGAAGCTTCTTTTTATTAAATGAAACGTCTGCTTGTTACATAGATTTGCATTTAAATTATACCTACTAGTGATTTGTTAAGACTCAGACTACAAAATAAAATCAGAATCAGAATGCTTTTATTGCCATGTCAATGAGAATATCAGAGACTAGGAACTTGCTTTGATACAGGTGTGCAATAATATAAGATAAAAATAATAAAATAAATAAAAATAATTTTAACATAACAGAGTGCTCAGAAAGAAAAAGAAAAGTAGTGCAATGTCATAGAAAAAAAAAAAAAAAAATGACAGTGAAACCTCAACGACTGAAACAATGTTCATCTTAAAGTATTAAAAGTTATTCTGGCAAAACTAAAATTAAAATATTATTTTTTTGGACAACTAGCTTTAATATAATGACTGATTTAATTTCTCCAAGCCTATGCTAATGGCGGCGATCTTTTTCTGTTTATAGTAACATAAGTGGCACTCAGAATGACCTCATTTTTGTAGTAGTTTTCATTTTTCTTTGAAGCAAAATGAAGCACATGTTGAATGTGCATGGTTGGAATAATTAATACAATTAAGATTAGTTTAAAAAATAACATGTTTGAGGATAGAGAAAAATGACTGCATTAACACAGAGAAGAGACCCTTCTGTCTTTATTTCTTCTGCGTACATGTTAAACAAATATCTGGAAAAACCACTCCTTAGAAATCAGTCTGAAAATGTTGATATGAGATGGGATGTCAAAGAAAGCAGTGATTCAGGAAGAAAATGCTTGAAGCCAGTTATGGAAGACACAGAATTTCAACTAAGAACAATAAAATTTGGACCTTTTTTATTCCATTTACAGATAAACTACAATATATTTTTGCAACATGTTTTCACAAAATTTATCTTTACACATTATTTCCACATATGTCTTTGGGAAAGTGCATCCTTACTTCACTAGCACCCTTTCTCCTCCAACACCAACTCATTCAAAAACAAGCTCAAGATGCACAAAACACATTTAAAAAAAACACAAGCACAGAAATAAGCACACATAGCCTGCTGCAGCTGGTTCCATTGCTGTTGTTGGAGTGCTGTTGGATCAGTAACCGTTGGATATAAAAGGCCCTTTAAGCAACAATAGTTATAAATTACCAAAAATAATCTGGCAGCTAGGAAGCATAGAGGACCTGTCAGAGCTCTGCGACTCCCCATCTGTCACCCACACACACTGAAACACACATATTGCAACAACAGCAGCATGCATTTCCTCCCTCCTCCTCTGCCCCCTTCATTCCCACCTTATTAAGATTCATATCCCCAAAAGGTGACTTCTTAGTCGGGCACAGTGTCAGCTCCCTCCCACCCCTCGCCATCCTGCCCCACAAGCTGCCTGGAGGTATAGGTGCTGTGACAGGTAGCACTTTGGTCTCTTGGGAGGGGTTGGGGGAAATGGAGGTTTGTGTGTTGAGGAGGATTTCAGGGTGATATAGGTGACGAAGAGCAAGATTATCAAGTCAAAGATGCCCCCTGTAGATATGAAGTCTCTGGGGACAAGTGCCTGTCAGAGAGCTGTGGGAACTGAATCCTTTCACTTGTCCTCCTCCTATTTGTGTTGCTTTCAGTCAGTCTGTCTGTCTTTTCTCTTCGCTAGCTTATCTACTCCTCACCTTCCACAGTTTGTTATTCTGTTTATCCTCTGACACCTATCCTCACTCCTCCTCTCTTGTTGCACTCCAAACTCAGAGCACTCCCCCAGCACTCCAACAAATTAATCCAGCCACTTGACTCCCGATCCGCAGTGCTGTTAAAGTAAATACACTTCCACAAACGGCACCTACGGTAGACAATGGTTCAGTGGGTTAGGGCACTTGTTTTTCCATTTATACTTTTGCCATTACGTTGGTGATTGGGGGATACCACATCGTCTTTCCACAGGAAAACAAGGGGCACATTTTTAAATCTGTGTCATTTTCAATTGTCTCTTCACATGACCTATGCAGCATTTAATCTTAAACACTGAACAACTTGTTCATATCCCAAACATTTAGTTTCCACTAGAGCTTAAAATAAAGAACATAAAGTCAAAACTAATTGAAAGTCACTGTGTATGCAATCATGCTGTGCAAAAAATGTCTTTTAGCAAGGACGTCCTTTGTTATGTTGCTTTGGAAAGCTATCTAAATCCAATAAAAATACTTTGGTAGAAAATCTCCTGCTGGACTGTGTTAACTAAGCAAATAACTGTACTATCAACTGAATGCAAATTGTTTATTAGAGGTAATACAGTGATGATAGGAAAAACAAAGGTGCATTGTTAGGATTGATTAGTAATTCGGGAAGCCTGTATGTCCTTTTTTTAAAGATAGGACAGAGAGGTGGGAACAAATAAGGACAGACATTGTAAATGGTGTTTATAAAGATTAACCCTTAACAATCTGCATACAACCAGCTTGCTAAACCTTTTAGCTATATACAGTATATACGATAAATTCTTCTTTGAGTGAAAAGGGAGTTTAAGTCATCAGGAACAGCACATGTTAGAGGTTTTGGTGAAAAAGTCAGAGAGGCCAGACTGAGATAGTTTGTACAGTACATGTGCAGAGGAGAGAGAGAGAGTACATCGGCAGAAGGATGCTGGGTTTGGAACCATCAGGAAAGAGGTATAGAGGAGGACCAAAGAGAAGATTCATGGATACAGTGAAGGAAGACATGAAGATAGTTGGCATGACCGAAGAGGATGTAGCAGATAGGGTTAGATGGAAGAAAATGACTTGCTGTGGCGACCCCTGAAGGGAAATGCTGAAAGACAAAGAAGTCATCAATTTGGGAAGTTACATAACATTTTATCCGTATTTTTTTTTTTTTTTTATCATTCGGCTATCACTGTTTTGTAGTGTGAATTTCCTCAGTTTTTTACCATTTGTGATATTTTACTTTAAAGTATTTCAATACATATTTATATCTGGGAAAAAGACACCCACAGGATATCTCGGATTTGCACCATGACTGATTCAGCTAAGCAGTTCTTGTAGATTCAGGAAGAAGTGAATAAAGTAGCAAAAATAGTTCATTAGAGGAGATTCAACATTTCTAATCCCCCTGAATCCCAACAGAGATGGTTGAAATTTCTTTGCTGTGAAAATTCACTATGAATTGTAAAAAAAAAAATGATGGAAACCTCACCATGTAAACACTGTCATACAGAAATGTAAATTGAAGCTCTGTCATCGTTTACTTTTAAGGTCCACTGTTTTCTCATGGGGAACATAGATGCCGGAGGCAATGCCTGTTCGGTGTGCTGGGATCAACGCTGCAGGGAGTCTGTGAGGATGGGGTCTTTGTGGATGTGGTGTGGACCTTGGCCTTGATAGATCCAGGTGGTCTCCTGTGATTCCGGCCTTCATGGTCAGAGGTGGTCCAGCCTCGAGTGGGGCGAATTATCATCTCAACACAGTCGTGTACAGCCAGATCTTTTCAACAGACTTGATACAATTTTTGAAGAAGTGTCACTGTTTGTGTGATTGAGCTGTGTGGATATAATAAGTGAAATTTAAATTTTATTTTAATGTATGTTATAAGAAGGCAAAAAAAGTCAATTTATTGACATTGAAGAACCATCTCTTTAAATTGATAGTTGAAATTAATTTAGGAACTCAAAATCAGTACACAGCAAGGATCAGCTCAAACAAGGAGATCAAACAGGATGGAGAATAAAAGCAAACACCATCTTTGAAAATCTTTCCAAAAAAGCAGCTTTGACAACTTTATGTCCCTGAGAGGGTTTTGATTCATTTCTATCAGGAAGAATTTCAGATGATTTTCAAACTTCTGTCCAAGTAAGCTGACTCTGGATGGAGCGGCAGGAAGACGGTATGCTACATTACAAACTTACGAACCGTCTGAACATTAGGGCTCACATTAGAATGTCGATGATATCTCATTGCTTTGCAAAATATGTTTCACTGTCAGTTATTGCTTCTTCTGTAGCTCTCAAGTGTGATAAGGCTGGTGTACTGGTGCTGATGCTGCCATCTCAGTTTAATTAAACTGTTTAATGAGATAAAGTGAGTGTGTGGACAATGCATTTACAATCAGCTTTTCCCAATAGATCAGTTTCATTTGATCATGCCCTCCAACGCAATAAAACCCAGTGATTAATGTTGTAGTAGCAATTGTAAATATAAATTTATGTTTGAGCTGTAGAGTGGAAACCTGCTTACATTTCTTGTAGTTTTTTCAAGCTCTCAGGAGCTTAGATCTACGATGCAGTGCGTACCTATCGTAGAGTGAGATGGTTTCTTCCTCTGCAAGAATTGGCTTTTTTGGACTATACAGCTTATAAATGCTGAGAGATATTCAGGAAATAAGAAGAAAAAGTTAAGAGACTCTGGGTTCTAAGTGGCTGTACCCATCAGGTGAAGTGTTTAATGAGGCAGTCAAACCAGAGAGGTAAGGGTAATACCTTCACACCAGGCTGATTAGTGTGAACTTCCTCCACAGGCAGCTAGGAACTGATCTGGGTGCCACCCCGGCCCTCATTATTACTTTTCAGGGGGAGAAAAGACAAATGAAAAAATGCACAGAATAAATGTACTAGTCACTGTATTCACCTGTACCATGGTTAGCAGAGGTAGAAAAATTAGAATGAACTTCTACATGTACATTACAGCACAAAATCATTCATAATTATTTAGATTTAAATGATATAGACTTAATCATGATGAGATTTTAGAGGCTTTGCTTTGAGAGGTTAAAACAGAGGTTCCCATTATGCTGATTGTGATTAATCAGTAGTTCCCAACTTAATCAGAGTTGGTCAATCTCCTGGCGTTTGGTGTCTTTTTTTAAAAAAAAACAACAACCTAGAAATCAGCTTAAATGTTGTCATATTGTTTACAGACACATTAAGAAAAATTTAGGGCTGGTATGCTTCAGAAAAATTGCAGGCACTCGTCTTTGTTTCTCACATCCTTTGAAACGAGTTGAAAAAGTCCTGTTAAAGTTACAAGTTCATTATTTAGAATAGAAATATACTTTATTCATCCCTCAACAGGGAAAATTGTGTGCTGCATTACATTGCAGCAGGCTGCCACGACGACGCCAATGGTGGGAGAAACGGGGGGTTAGGTGTCTTCCCCAAGGACACCAAGGTATGAGCTCACTGGGATTATATCCTGCGGACTTCTGATACTAGAGCGAACGTTCTACCACTAAGCTATCGCCTTCCCCTAATTTAGAACAAGAATTAAATTACAAGAAAATGCGTCTCAGTTATGCATATTTTTTTAAACTGTTCATTCCACTGTCACATTCCTACGTAGAACAAAGGCTTAAAAAATATGTTGAAATAATCCAATTTAATCTTCCTATATTGGTATTGAAACACTATTTAATACACTGTGCACCTACAATATTTATGTGGGAATAATTAGCTTTTTTTTTACTATCATTGGATCGCCTTGATCTGATCACTTGATTAGCAGCTTACATCCTTAAAAAGTGTTGGTATCTTTGGACTAAAGCAATAAATTGAAGGAATGGGAGTGGTCAACGATTGCCTAAAAGTTTTCTCCATAGATGTTTTGCATTCAAAGAAGTGGAAGTAAGTTTTGACAATGATGTCCATTTCAAGATTGCAAAAGTTGTTTCAAAAGGCTGCCGATGACCTGTGACAGTGTACATGCAGACAGGATCATGGCAATAATTGTTTCTATTTTAATAAGATCTGTGTTTGCAGAATAAATTGTTAGAAAGACTATCAACTCCAAAACTCTCTCTGTAAAATTAACAACTGAAAATGGATCTACCGGTACATTTTTAATTTCCCCCAGACGATTGCTACAAACCTCTGAACATTATGTGACACATGCAATTAAATGTGTTTGCAGGGCAAAGAAACCTCCAACTTGGAATAATACCAGCATGAACCCTGTTTTATTCAAAATAAATAAAACACAATAAAATGTGTAAGACTTTAAAAACAAACTTTTTCTTCTAAGTCATCTGTAATAATGAGGAGAATCTGGTGTTTAATCCTCTTTCATTGCTGATGACAGCTGTTCCTTTCACTATCACAGTGAAGTGGCCATATTTGTCAGAACTTCATGTTCTAGGTAGCATAAATATATCCTGATCAACCCTCAAAGGTAACACACCTAAAATAAAATTGCTTGATGCTTAACCATCAAATGAGCTGCTTTCTACAGAGCGAGCAATTAGGCACAGACATTGCCAACAAACATCCACCTAAACTCCTCCCTCAGAGCTTCATTAGCATGCATTGACCAAAGACATGCAACGCACAAGTCCTGTCCTTCATTCAGAGATGTAAATGGAGCAGGACAGGGCAGGCGATGGCAGGTTAGCGAGGATGGACAGAAGCCTTTAATGAGCTCCTTTGTGCCTTTTAATCATGTATGGGATGGGTTTCCCTTACATCACGGGAGCTTGTTAAGAGGCATTTCCCTTAAAACAATTGTTGGGCAGCAAAGATCCTCTCCCTGGGTCTCTATCTAAGCCAAAAAAGGTAATAAGTTCTCCTGGTGTCTTACATCATTCTCTTTTCTTGTATATTTCTCAGTAGGAAACACGAATGCTACTTGTTGCAGAAGTAGAGTTCAGGGTTCATATTGCCTCGATGAACTTAAATAGAGGCAGCCTTAACTTCTTTGTAGAATTAATCTACAGTAAAGCATTAAAAAAAGACATGATTAAGTTTGAACAAATTATACAAAATCTACATAATGATATAAAACTACAATTGTCCTGAACGTTCCAACCCCATATTTGATCATATTTCTGCGGGATTTAAATACAGCAATTTTGATTAATAATATTACGAATACAAATTTTCTTCTTGGTTATGGAAACTGAGACACAAATCTTCTTCTACTCCTTTCGGCATTTACCTTCAGGGTTCGCAACAGCTAGTCAGTTTCTTCCATATAATTCTGTCTCCTGCATTCTCTTCAATCACACCAACTATCTTCATGTCCTCTTTCAATGTATCCATTAACCTCCTCTTTGGTCTTCCTGTAGGCCTCTTTCCTGGTGGTTCCAAACCTGGCATACTTCTGCCGATGCACTCTCTATCTCTTCTCTGCACATGTACAAACCATCTCAGTCTGACCTCTCTGACTTTATCTCCAAAACCTCTAACATGTGCTGTTCCTCTGATATACTCATTCCTAATCCTGTTTATCCTGGTCACTCCCAAAGAGATCCTCAGCATCTTCATCTCTGCTACCTCCATCTCTGCTTCCTGTCTTTTCCTCAGTGCCACTGTCTCTAGACCAAACAGCATGGCCTATCTCACTGCAGTTTTGTTCGTTTTTTTTCTTTTAATGTAGATGAAACTCTGCTATCACACCTGATACTTTTCTCCACCCGTTCCAGCCTGCCCGCACACACTTCTTCACCTCTTTTCTACACTCTCCATTGCTCTGGGCTGTTGATCCTAAGTACTTAAACTCTTCCATCATCTTTATGTCTTCTCCCTGTTACCTCACTCCTTCATGTATGTCCCTCTCATTCATACACACGTAGTCTGTCTTACTCTTGCTAATCTTCATTCCTCTTATTTCTAGTGTAAACTTCCACTTCTTTCCTCCTCTCAATACAGAAACTGAGACACAAATATGTTCATATTAAGTCAAATGCTTGTATGTGAGGCTTTAGGTGTTTATGTTTATTGTGAGTAAACTGTCTTAATTTCATTTTTCTTTCGAATTATTTTCAACATCATGCTAATTTCTGAATAATTGCCAGTAAAGCTCACTGAGAATTTTCAAGAACAAACGTATCTGTTCAAACTTTTTGATAATTTTTTTGTAAAACAAAAAGTTAGGAGTTTCTTCTTCTGTTTAATTTTTAAGAACTTATTCCTAACACAATTAAAATAAGTTACAAGTTATAGTCTTGGCTGCATTTTCTTGTAACTTGTTTTTATTATGTTTTATTTGCTTTCTGGAGTTGTTTTAGCAATTAGACTTGTCATCAGTTCGATGAGGTGTGAGGATGCTTCTCTCAGTAAAAATGAAGATACCAATAATGAGCCAGGGGTTTAAAATAGTTAATGCAGCTCAATTTCTGTGTTTGTCAAACACAACGGGACACCATAAAGAGAAGACAAAATGCAACAGCCAACAAATCAAGGAAAAGTCATATTTTTCTCTACTTTTAAGGATGCCACTGATCCAAAGTATTATTCTGATTGTAGTGACAAAGTGGGTAGTTGCTGCATCCCAAAAAATAGCTTTTTAAAAAAAAAAGCAAAAAACTTCTTGACATAAAGAAAATATGTGACATGATTTAACAAGGTTAAATGAATCTATCAGAGATTTAAATTCTGATGAATAGTAATGGTCATCAAGTAAGATTGCCATGATTGAACCAAACAATACATACACGTGCTGTACGTCAGTGGTCGGAAATAACCTTTCTAAAGTTATCAAGTTCTGTTACTTCAATGAACAAAACACATCCAATTAGAACTTCTCATTCAAATTTTATCCAAAAAATTGTAACATATTATGCGATCACTCTTAAATATTCAGTTCATTGTCTTAATCTGAATTCTAGTTGCTTGAGACCCCTAATTTATCTATCTTGTATAATATTATTTTTTGAAGGCAGACACAGCAGACTGTTCAGAGAGTCTGGCAGTGTCTTGATGATTCTTCAGGAGATCGACAAGTTTTGTAGAAATGATGAGTCAAGGCAGGGCTATCTAACATATTTCATCTTTTAATGTTAGATTTCTGTCTTTCCTGCATTGAGAACCTGCGAAAGAAAAAAAGAGGCTGGCCATTTACTGGTCATGCTACCAGCAGTGTTACAAATAGATTTCAACCTTTGAAATGAAACGTGGACATGGTCTTGGTTAAATGAAAAAGTTTTGGAGTTAAGATTGATGGAGTAGTTGAATGCTGTTCGTTACAAGGTTATGATTTTGAAATTCCACTACAAGATTGTCCCTGGGAATGAGTGTGTGTGGTTGTCTGTGGCCCTGCAGCAGACTGGTTACCTGTTTGGGGTGTATCCTACCTTTCACCTTAAATCAGCCATGATGAACTCCAGCACCCCTCCCTGACCTCTCCATCTCCCCAACCCCACCAAGGACAAGCGGTTCAGACAAAGCTAAACATATACATATATTGATCTACAAGTAATGGCAGTACACTCAAAACTGTCAAAATTCAGTAGATATACCCACCCAATGCAATAGATCTGCAGCAGATTTAAATTTTCCTCTACATTTTCTCTTCCTTCCTCCCAACTGCCGAGCCATCCATTCTGACTACTCAAAATGTGAGATTCTAAATTTTCAGTAGGGAAAAAAAAAACCTTACTCCAAGTTTCATTGATCAGCAAAAACATCGACAGAACAGCCACTTGAGAAGAGTTAAACATTTTCTACTTTGGAAGAGACGGCTGTGTTGAACTGTGTTCCGAAGCCTCATTGGGCTTTAGTGAAGTGATCTGGTGAATTAGAAGAAAGCCCACAGTGAAGAGTGGTAACCAGAAAAAGAAAAAACAATGCACTTACAGCCTGAGGCTTTTTCATTATCTCAGGTCTTCCTGGATCATATACTTCTCAGTTTCATACAGTATGTGTTTGTACATTGTTCTGCTGTAATTGCTGTTATGTGTATGCACTTTGTCATAAAATCTGTATTTTATAGTCAATGTGTTCTTCCATGTTTGGTGCTTTAATGCAGATGTTTTAAAGAGGTACAATAGAAAGGTTAATCCTTTTTGCTCTTCCTTTCTGCTCAGGAAAACCCCCACATAACTTTCTTTTCTACAAGTAATCGATGCATGTTATTGGGTTTAAGTGACTACAAATAGTTCCATTCGAGTGGTCCAAGTTTGCTCTCAAGCGTAATGAGTTTAGTGTGAATTCTGTTGTAATATTAAAACTAATAAAAATTGTAGAATACAAACAGGTTTTAGATTTTTTTCCCTCCTCACTTACGAACAATTACAGACTGGTATTGGGACAAAAACAAGCTATTTCAAAACATAGACATTTGATATATTTTTCTTAAACATTTCCTTTTTGTCTCTTCCTTACCATCCAATCCATCCCCGAACACACATGAAGTATGCATGTACACTGGGGGTGCCTTGAACAGTTGGTGTACTGTCTGCAGCACTTTTGCCTCTAAGCCTCTCTCAGCACAGTCAAATCTGTGTACTCTACGTGTGTGATGATAGACACTTTTTGTCAGTGTCTGTGCCCTGGGTCAGCGCGCGTCGTGTCTCTCTTACCCAGCACACAGCCATGAGACTGTCTCCAGTCTCACAAAGCAATGGAGTAATGAGTCCCACGACAGTCTGGTGGAATAGGCTCTGAATAGGTAATGATGGAGTCTGAAGGTATTGGAAACAGTGGCAAGTCTGATCAGGGTTTATAATGTAGTCTTGAAGCATTCTTTTCTTTGCTTGTCAGTGAGAGCTGTTCAGGTACCATACATGCCATCTAAAATTTATTGTGTTGTGCCTCATGCCTGTGTTCGGTTTGTGCTCCCCATGCACATCACATCAAATCATATTTCAATTTCTGCACCTGATTAATGGTCAATACATGCAATAGTACCCAGATATGTGTAATATATGTGATGCTGAGCTCATAATAAGAGAAGCGTAGTGTAATACAGAGTCACTATTATGTTTTATATTCAAAGGCGATAGAGTCCAGACAACACCTGACTGACTTGCTGGATTGAGAAACCTTAGGACCTCAGCAGGCAGATTCTGTTACATTCCAATGACTGGGGTTAATGTGCTATTCTCTGCAACTCAAATGTGCACCTCAGTTTGTGAGGGATACGTCAATCTTTCTGTTTCTTTTAACTGTATGTTTATCAATATTTTGCCATGTGCTAATGCACAGTTTATACATCCAGTAAATAATAGCCTGAGGCATGATTAAAAACCCGTGGGCCATTGAAGGGGAAATCTTCTTAAAGTCAATGAGAGACAATAAAGGCAGATAAACAGCACTAGGTTCATCACTTCTGTACCATGTTGTTCCTGGAGAGATGAACTTACAACACTCAATTCCTCTATAACAACTGAAGGACTAAATAGTCTTAAATCCAATTTGTAACTTGAATTTCTTCTATTCAATACAACTGGTCAAATGGTGTTTGGAAATGTCTGTACAAATGTTGCATGTGAAATTAAATGTTCCATGTAACTGCTCCAAATTCCCACTTTACTCTACCATTGAAAGGTGGTTCACCATATTACCTCTGAAGTGTTTTGCTACCACAATCTATAAGCAATTTCTTTGTCTATTGATTAAATGAACAAATGGACTTCATTATTTGTTGACATCTGGGTTCATATTTAGTTACTCAGAACATAGATTTTTTTTATATATACATTACTGTAATTGTTAATATAAATGTGGGTGTGACCAAAAATGTTCTGTCTGCCGTAATTCAACAAACAAAAATGTTAACACTAATAAAAGGCTTCATATTTTGCCTATGCATAAAGATAATGTCCATCTAAAAGAAGTATCGTCCTATGAGTATTGTGCATTTGTTTATTTTTTAATGTTTATTTTTTTTAATCCTCTAATTTTGTGAGCTTTGCAAGGTACGACATTACTAGAGTTGCTAGAAAACTCAGTATATCAGTCAACAAGGTATTTAATGTAAAGTTCGGGTTTTTGATTAATATTTGCACAATAAAAATTTGACTTAGAGAAAAATGCCTGTGATCACTGGAGGGAAACTGTTCTGTTGTCTTCGCTTATCTGGGGCCAGGTCGCAGGGGCAACAGCCTCAGACGGGAAGCCCAGGCTTCTCTCACATCAGCTGCAACCTCCAGCTCACCCTGCGGGATCCCGAGTTGTTCCCCCGGAACCAGCTATTAGATCCAGCAGGTCCGGGGTCTGCCTCCTGGTCTCCTCCCGGTGGGACTTGCCCGAAACACCTCACCAGCGAAGCTCTCAGGAGGTAAACTTGCATGTGGTCATGCAAGCAGGTAAAAGACTTGCATGACCACATGCCCGAACCACCTCATCTGGTTCCTCTCGACCTGGAGGAGGAGCTGCTCTACTCCAAGCTCCTCCCAGATGGCAGAACTCCTCACCCGATCTTGGAGTGAGAGCCCAGCCACCTTGTGAAGGAAGTTCATTTCGGCCGCTTGTATCTGGGATCTCTTTCTTTCGGTCACCAACCACAGCTGGTGACCATAGGTGAGCATGGGAACGTAGATCGGCTTGTAAATCGAGAGCTTTGCTTTTCGGCTCAGCTCTTTCTTTACCACGACAGATCGATGCAGCATCCTAGTCATTGCTGACGCTGCAAAGATCCATTCTGATTGAACGGAAATAGATTTTTATAGATTTTTTTTGTTGTTCTTGCGTTGAATTCAGTTTTGGATATGATGGTGTTTTATGTTTGTGTCAACATAATGTTTGTTTAAATCACCTGGATATGTGATAGCAATGTGGAGGGGAATCAGAACCTGTCTGCCATTCTAATAATCAATAAATTGAGCTATTTAAATCTGTGATGAATTGACTATATATGAAATCAGCCATACCTAAACAGCAAATAAAACAGATTCATTTGATCACTTTCAAAAGTGGTGTTTTTTGCCAAACGTACAGCATGCCTTTAGGGGAGAGAAAATACTATCACCTAAATTAAATTTGCATTCTGAAATCACTATATTTTAAAATGCATATAAGACTGCGGGATTAATATAGATATCCCTGTCAGGACCTTTGAATGTTATTTTTGTGAGATAGTCTGTTATCCCTCTACCAACCCAAGGATGAACCTTGAGTGCTGTAAAAGGTGTTAACTCTGCAGGGTTCCCAAACTTTTGCAGACACCTGTTTTTGTTCCCTGTTATTTTAAAAGTGAAAATGATGGAAATAAAATCTAATTTTTTGTGACATATCATAAGACAGTCTGATGTGTGATTAAATGCTTTTTCCATCTTTTTAGCTTATTTTTGCACATTATTAGAAATTTTTACTTGGGGTGCCTAAACTTTCGATCCCTGCTGTACATGTCCTTTACTTATTAGTGGAACAACCATTCATCATCTCATCTTTTTGTTTGTCATCAAATTTAGCCAACATCAGCATAAAATTGTACTGAGAAAGTGCTATGGCTAAATGTTTTGAAAAACTTTAAGGTTTGTAAGGAGTGCAGCAAACAAATTTCCCCGGTGAGGGATGAATAGAGTAATTCATTTATTTATTTATTTATTTTTATAAACGACACAATTTTTTTTTTCTCCCAACTTCGTAACATCCACGTTTGTTGATATTAGAAAAGATCTTCAATGGATTTGCACTTTTTTTCCAGCAGTCAGTGGTGTACAGCGGAAAATTAGCAGGGCAAAAATAAACCAGATGTTAGCCCTCCTCCTTCATTTGGCGGATGCCTGCAGGCATGATCTGGAGATTTTGGCAATGCCATCCCCAAATACTCAGCAACCATATGCCCTGTAAGATGACACATGTATAGATTAAAATGTTGACCAGTTGAAGATGGACCAGCACTATTTTATCACAAAAGTGCACATCAGGATTAGGATTTTAATATTTGGATATTATAAAAATAAAAAAAAATTGTATTTTCATGCAGAAACAAATACTTTGACCAAAAAGTAAAAAAGAAAACACAAACCAGTAAAATTTGACATTGTTCAATTTATTTCAAAAGAGATTGTGAAAGCAGCATAAGCCGATTCATGTTCATTGAACTTTTTTTATGGTACTTTCTTTTTGTAAGGCTATGAAGATGGTTTTGTGGGGAGAAAAAAATTGTGCGTAAAATTTTAAAACATTATTTACATTAAAACATTGTTAGTTCTTTAAGCACCTTGACAAACATTTGGGATTGATTATTACATATATCTATGTCTTGTGGTTTGAGCTAAGCACCAAGTTTGTAAATTGAATCACATTTCTCATGCGCTGTAACATGATGGTCTTTAATGCTCATGATGAATCTAAACATCTGCTGTTGCTGGTGAAGCACTGGAGAGAGTCAAGGTAAGTGTGTGTAACAGTTGTTAGTAAAAGCAGAAATATATCTAAGCAAGAGCCTATTTCTCTCCTTGTACATTTTTATTTTTGCGTTATCAAACATTTTATAAGTTTGACTATTACTGTAAAGTTTTAATTTTGAATATCACAACTTCTTCATGTTCAGTGGGAAAATAAAACAGGACAACGACAGACCTGAAAATCACAGATAGGTTTTTCAAATTTTGTCACCATTTGAATAAAAAAACTGTGGCAAATAAAGGAAAGACAAAGAATTTTGCACAATAATGATAACACAAACCATACAACTTTTGACTTCAACCCCTGTCTTGTGGATGTAGAATAGTCATCGAGCCAGCCTGTTGAATTTTTTCAAACTCTTTTTTTTGCATAGGAATGGTGTGGAAAGTAATATCCCTCTGACTGACTGCATAGAGATGAACACACTTGCATGAGCAACCTTTTAATCTGAAGAGGGGGATTGAATGAGCCAGCTGGTAAGGGAATGAGCACACTGTGCAGGGAGCCATCCATTTACCTCATCCTACTGATTGAGGATAACACAAGCAGGACACTCACTAACTGAACAAATTCATTTTCCAAAGACCTCCCTCCACAAAAACTTACTGTATTTTCTCAAACGCTTCATGCCTATAGACTCATACATAGATAGTGATAAACTACCTCACTATAACCACTCCCTCTGAAAACGATGCAATTTTTCTTTTTATACATAACTGCAAACACACACAAACACACTCACCTATCAGTCTACACTTGAAGATACAAACATTTTTCACTGTCAGGAACCTGCTTGAGGAAAAACAGTGATGGTATGGTCTGCTGATTTCAGCAGAATAGGGGGTTTAAATATCATACCTGCATGGCATTGTTAGTGTGAGTGTTTCCTTATCTAGCTCAATAAAGCCATCCATAAAAATGTAATTATCCTTTTTCTGGGTTCTGGCAGCTGATGTTCGGCTCTGATGGTGGGCAGTAGAGCTAAAACTCCTGCAGTGCTTCGGCTGACTAGGGATACAGCACATTGACCATGTTACTTTTGTAGATAAGAATCAAGTCAAACTCAAGCAGCAGCAACCTCAGCTTGCTGATGAAGTCAATGTGAACTTGTATCAAGACACCTTCTTTGTGGCAACCTATAGTAATTTCACACGTGTAGAATTACTAAAATGAGAGATACCAAAGAGTGGTAGATATTGCTAATTTTTTTTTATTTTAAACTTGTTCCTAAAAAACATGGGTGCTTTTTTAAATAGTTATTTTTAAAACGGGGAAGTGATGACACAGTGGTGGAGCACCCGCCCTTTGACCGGAAGTTCACAGGATTGAATACCACTGAGCTTATGTCTTGGTGTCGTCAGGGAAGACATCTAACGCCCTGTTTCTCCTACCATTGGTGCCGTGGTGGCAGCCTGCTGTGGTGTAATTCAGCACACAAGTTTTCTCGTTGAGGGATGAATTACTTATGTATCTAAAAGAAACCCCTATGAAACAAGATCAGTTGTATCTGAATTTGTGTTCTTGTGATATTTTTATACACAACAGTTTCATAATATTTCTTTGGATCATCATGTACTCAGACACAGCCCATTTATGTTATTCTAATCCAATTGCTTGTGTCACATTTGAACTATATCTTGTTTTTGTAGGAAGGTTTGAACTTTGCGATGGCTTAAACTAGATAGAAAAGTGTGAAAATGTTAATGCCTGTCTGAGAATAGTCTGCAAAGCGAGGATTTTTACAGCCCTAAAACATCTATCATAGTTGGAAAAAATACAATTCCCCTCATGCAGGTAAGTTTTAGAATGTAAATGCCGCATTAAACATGAGTTGTATCCACTGTACCCACATTTATTGATCTAGTTCTTGTTCAAACTTTAAATCTATTCAGTTTAATTAGTCCTGAACTATTAATAATATCACAGATAATGATCTAACAGCGACAAAAAAACCTTCTCACCTACCAGGCAAATATAAAGCCACAGCGATAATAGAAGCTTATCATTTGGAGGCAATTTCACACCATTCTGCCCCTAATTGAACAGTCTGTTTTGTTACACTTCCATTTTTTCCTCTCCGCCCTCTTGGCGCGCCTGTAGGACAGGCCTGAGAAATGACACTGTTTGCGTCTCATTGAGCATCCTCGAGCTCAAACAAAGCTCACAGAGCTGAGCATGAGAGCCATGCATGACCGCCTTGACTCATTGCTTCTCCTCTGCCTACTTGTAGAAGAACAGTGCCGATTGAAGTAGTGGCGAGATAAGGCAAGATTTGCCTGGAAGGTGTTTAGAGGGAATCCTCCTATATTAACTGTCAAGGCCATTTTTTTACGTGTGTGTGTAGTAAAATATCCAGCTCTTCAAATGAAACATAAACCACTTATATTAACAGGAAAGATGAAGCTGTCCTCTCTGTTCATGATGTCTCATTAAGGGATCAATTTTCAAGTTGGTAAAAGTCAGGCTTGGACATATAGCAAAGGCTTACTTAAAGAAGTGATTATCAGACAGTTGGTGGCCGTCCTGGTTTCTTTTTTCCTAATTAATGTCCTTCTAATTGGAAGATCGCTGAGGGTTCATCATCTTGAGAAAAAAATGGCGGGAAGTCACAAAAATACTTAATTGGGTCACTGATTGGCCAGTGCTTGTAAAAGACAAGCATGCAAGAGTAAAGAAGTGGGAAAAAGTGTTTCAGAGAAAAGCAAGAAGTGAAACACAATGGCTGCTGCTGACGGGAGCGGGACAACACTTCTGTACGTGCAAGATGTTGTTCCAATTAAAGCCAGTGAGGTTCTGTCTTTCTGTTTGCCTCTCGCTCTGCCGATGTCTGTCTCCTGTTAATTACTGCTGGAGTTTTGAACAATCTGTTTCTGGAAACAAAGTGTCTGGTTTTTTTTTTTCCTTTAAAAATATTTTGCACATGCTTTTTTGTTGCTGTGGAAAAGAGTGGGAGGAAGATGAAAAAAAGAATAACTGCTCAAATATTTCTCACTCGCCCGTTGCTTTTGGCTGCAAAATGAGGTGATTATCATCATCCGGATGCTGACAATCTTGTAACTCAGGAGGTTGAGATCATAATTTCAACAATTTTTCTTTAGTTGAGGCTTTTTAATTTTGTGTTTGAAGCAAAAGAGTGAAAAGAACAAGAAAGTATGGTGGTTTTATTTAGACTTGTTTTGTGAATCCTAATCTAACATGACATTTCGAAAATGAATAGCAAGATTAAACTACATAAAAACAAACGTTGAAAACCAGATAGCTTGTTCATTGAATCAACGAATACCTAAACCAACTCAATGGTCGATGAAAGTTAATATGCATTTATTTAAACTTGTTAAGTTTTCGGGCAGAAGAAAAAAAAACTGAAGTGCATCACCAACATCTAATCAAAAAAGCAAAAAGTCCCTGGATCATTTTACTGGAGAATATTATCAGTGAGACTGAAAAGAGTAAATTAATTGGCTGAAGGAATGTTCAATATGAATAGACATAGAATACTCATTTCTGAAGAAAAATCTATTTTTTTTAGCAGAGCAAAATTGAACAATTGTGAAAAACTGGCAGTTTTATCAGAGAAAAATAAAAACAACAACACCAAACGACACAGATTATGAACAAAGTGGTGAAAACGGAAGGACTGATAAGTAAAATTGAGAAAATGAATGCATGCAAACTAATTGGCAACAAAGAACAGGTTGTGAGAATCAACAGCTGAGACACACGTGGAACATGTTGGATGGAAAACTAGACAACAAGATGAACAACGCAATCAACCGAGATCTCGGGTCCAAATGAGTTCACCGAATCCATAACCAAATGTGAAAAGGTCATTCTTCATTAGTAGTCATTTTCATACAGAAAATAATGCGAAACCTACAATTTATTCATGAAATTAGAGCTTTTGACCTACAGATGGAGTTTACGCAAATACTTCATTTTACAAAAACATTTATGCCAGGTTTAATTTAACCTAAAGTGTGAGTATAGATGTGATTGACTGTCTGTAGTGTGTACCATCTCGCCTGCTGACCAGCCGCAATGGTTTCTGGCCAATCAGTATTCTTCTTCTTTCGGCATTTCCCTTCGGAGGTCACTACAGTAGGTTAGTTTCTTTTATCTCACCCTACCTTTTGCATCTTCTTCAGTCACGCCAAATAATTTCATGTCTTCCTTCACTGTGTCCATGAACCTCCTCTTTGGTCTTCCTCTAGGCCTCTTTCTTGGTGGTTCAGACCCAGCATTCTTCTGCTAATGTGTTCTTTCTCTCGCCTCAGCATATGCTCAAACCATCTCAGTATGGACTTTATCTCCAAAACCTCTGATACATTCATTTCTAATCCTGTTCGTCCTAGTCACTCCTACAGAGATCCTCAGCATCTTCATCTCTGCTACCTCCATCTCGGTTTCCTGTCTTTTCCTGTCTCTAGACCAAACAGCATGGCCGGTCTCACCATGGTTTTGTACAGTTTCCCTTTCGTTTTAGCTGAAACTCTTCTATCACACATCACACCTGATACTTTTCTCCACCTGTTCCAGCCTGCCTGCACACACTTCTTCACCTCTTTTCCACACTATCCAATAATGTTGTTTTGAAAAATGAAATAAAATGAACCTCTAGTCTAGTAAATATTTTTATTCATGATTAGCTTCTGTATGGATTGCATAAGAATGTGAGTAGTATTTACAAATAATTCAAGTGGAACTTTCTTTGTTCAACAGATAGCATAATTTTATTGGGTATATGGTAAAAATATTTTCCAAAGCATTTTGTAATGTCATCTTTATTGTGTAGAAATTCAAACCAATGAACCTGATAAAAAAATAAATGAAGAATCAAATGAACCTGATAGAATTTAAATGAAGATCCAGCAAGAAGCGGGAGAATCAATGGGGATGAAAAAAACCCAGCTTATTTTTCTGCTTTTGAATTGCAAATCCTTCCGATTTTTGGATTAACGAACAGAAGTAGCAGCCAGTATTTGGTTTTTTAAAGTCTCTTGCTTACCTTAGGATTGATGAAGGCCACCGAAAATGTTTCAACTGATATTACTTTAATTAATCAACCGATTCTGTGTCCTCCCGAATCTTTTTTTTTTGTTAAATCAGTCTAACTCTGAACTGAATCAATCCGAAATCTTAAGAGGTGGTCTTTATCAACTCTTAATTTTCTAAAGATCTGATGGAATTCAGATTTATTTTGTGATTAAATTCCTTTAAAGCCATCTTTCTTCTCTTATGTTAAATCTATACTCAGTGTCTCATCTATGGAGCATTTAAAAGAATTTAAAATCTCTATAAAAGGCTTAAATTGAAAATACATTTAAAAAAATAATACAGAGCTCCACGAATCATTTTGAACTGCACATACTTGTATATTAAAACTGAATTAAAAACCTTGAAGTTCCACTCAAGTTTATAAAAAGTTTGTTTTTAAGTCTATTAAAAGTGCACCATCATTAATCGTTCCCACCATCTGTTGATAGCGTGGAGATGGTGCCAATTATCCAGAAGTCACTCTTGTCACAGTAAGGGGATGAATATAGAAATGAGTTGAAGATCTGCTCAATTTAATCAAAGCACAGACTGAAGCACATGTGTGATATATGAGACTAATGAAATATGTTTTTGTGTATGAAATGTATCTTGTCCTGTCTAGCCCACATCCATCAACTCATTTCCAAGGTTTAAAAAAATATGTTCAGCAGCTTTTTTTTGTTGCATGTGAAAGCCAACTTTTCTTGTTATACTAATCAATTTTTCTACACAGATTAGGACTTGACCACCTCTTCCACGAATTTGTTTTCTCCTGTTCATAACAGCTTCTTCTTCTTCCAGACGCTGTCTGGTGCATGATGAAGTGCACACATTGAGAGACTCTGGTTCCCATCTTCATTTTCCTTTATCTCTCTCCTTATGGAGTGTCATTGTTATTACAACAGTTCATAAATGGAAGACAGAAACACCAGTCCAGAAAATTGGAGAGGAACTCAAAAGCAAAGAGAAATGTGGACCTTCAGCAGCAGTAAATACGCTTGGAGGAGGGTGATGGAAGACCAATGGTGCCAAGGTGTGATTTATTGTACAACTTTCAGTCAATGGCAAACTAAAGGTCAGGGAACTCTAAGATGGGTCCTGGCACATAATAAAATGCGAAGTCATGAGTATTCTTAGTTACAATTAACCTTTTTCTTTCCTGGTAGTTCTTCTAACTCAGTGCTTTCTTTTAGGTCTGCGGTCGGAGAGCTGCAGGTTTCACTGTCCTAGTCGACAGCACTGTTATCTGACACTCAGCATGTCATTATTCTGTTGGGTTTCTTTCTTTATTCTTTTACTCTGTTGCTGTCTTTTAATTTCTTTAATTTCCTTTTTTCTATTTTCTCCGTCAAGTATGAAATGTGAAAGGTCTTAAACTTGAATTTAAACATAATCAATGTAAATTACTTTTTAATTAAAGGCCATATGAAAGATGTTTCCTCTGAAAATGGTGCACATATCTCAAAATCCAACTTACCTAACAGCAATCAAGGTTGAAACAGGATCATACTACTTTCATCCAGGATACTTCACCTTCCCCGGATCAGGGTACACAGAAAACACCAGAAGACAGTATTGACAAAGGAGATGAAAAGAAAAAGAGGCACAGTAAAACAAGAGATAAGATGAGTCAAGATAGCACTGTCTTTAAGTGGCAGGATTAATTATCAATAGGAGGCATGTCTTTGAGAAAATCTGTAAAATTCTGTAGTCTGACTTTAAAGTTCTTTTCTTTCTACTGAAAAGTAAAATCAAACATTTGGGTATCAAACAAAAAAACTATATTGAGAGAAGGTCAGAACCAGTAAACAGTACTTTTCAAATAGGGCCGGACGGTGGTACAATGGTTAGCACAGTAGCCTCACAGCAAAAAGATCATGTTTCGAGTCCCAGGTGGAATGAAGCTTGGAACACCGGCCTTGCTGTGTGACGTGTACATTTTCTCTCTGTTTATGCACAAGTTTTCTCCAGGTACTCCTGTTTCCGCCCATTCTCTAAAACATGCATGTTTGGCTATAATAAAATTGCCCCTAGGAATGATTATGTGAGTCGATGGTTGTGTGTGTGTGTGGCCCCAAAGCAGACTGGCGACCTGCTTGGAGTGCATCCTACCTCTCGCCTAAACCAGCCGGGATAGGCTTCAGCATCCTCCGTGACCTCGTAAGGATAAGCGGTTCAGAAGACAAAACTAAGCTTTCCAAAGACTTATAAGGAGCAAGTCAACACAGGGAAAGGTAGTGTTATTGTTTGAGCAGCTTACAATTATACAATCATATGCACATAAAAATATGCAAACATACAGTATTAATTTTCTACCCAGAACCTGACTGGCTGTTTTGATACGATATATTAACAGCAAATGGCACTAAAGGGCAGTTAAGTTGGAACAGAAGTTAGATAACAACATTCTGCTAGGTTTTTTTTTTTTTTTTTTTTTTGGTTTTAGATGCAATTCAAATGTTTAAAGTCCAGTTTCGATTTTTTTCTTCTAGTTTTTGCCATCTTGTATTTTTCTTGAAGGTGATCCTGATGATTATTCGGTCCACTTCTTCTTGTCTGCACCCCATTACTTAATCAACTCTTCAATATTTGTATCTTTCTGTCTGTCAGATCCTGAAAGTAATGTATAAAGAAACATTTGCTGCAATGTCATCAATATTCAGTTAACAAACTGGTAAGAACACGTTAAAAAAAAAAAGGTTGCTGAACCCACTCATGTTGCTCTATGTTTTGTCAAAGTCAATTTAATTTTTTTGTAACTGGAGTTATATTTCAGCTATGTAGTCAAAAATATTTAGAGGTAAAAAGAAAGGTCAGTAATAGAAATTTTTAGTGGAAATCAGCAGAGAGATTTCCATGGCAACCTAGATGGCAAGTATGACTCACTACACTTTCTGTGTATAAAGGTTTTTATCTTTTTTGTATTTTCAGCCAATCATGTTGTTGGATTGACATGCACAGATGAGAGCTTGAATGCATTTCATGTACAGTATGTGGCAACAGTGTGTTGTTTGCTTTTTGTAAACTCACAAATTTTTCTCAAGACAAAAATAAAAATGAATTTTCCAAGAAGCAAAACATCTGAGTAGGAAACTTTACAATTTCTAAATACACTACAGGTTATGAAGCTTCACAAGAGTGTGATTAAGTGGAAGGAAAATTGTGGTGTCGCCAGTCTAAAATACCCGATATTTAGAAATAAATAATGCAAAGAAAAACAGATGTAACAAGAGTAGGTCATGCACTTTTTGTGTGACCTAAATTTATGACAATATATTTGATTATTCATAAAATTTAAACAATTTTTGCAGTGTCTAAAAGTGGTCAAGATAGATACTTTGTTGCCATTGGATCAAACCAGTCGCATGTTGTCTCTGCCTATCAGTTTGAAAAAAAAAGCGTTGTAAGTACTGTGGAGAAACCACAAACTCTCTGCACCTTCTCCAGCCATTGTGTGTGATTAATTGTACTGATGAGAACTGCACTTCAGACTTATTGATTACCGTCTGGAGGACATTATGAATTGTAGATGGAAGTCACTGGAGAGCCAGAAAAGGAATCCAAGCAGAAAAAAAAGCACAAACATCTATTTTAAATTTGAACGGGTTTATGAACTGAGTGCTCAGTTTAGTGAGTGGTAAAGAAACAGTTATATTTCTTCATTATGAAACAGAAAAACTTTAATAAGCTGAATGCAGTTATGAAACAATGCTTCTCTCAAAAAACAAACTAAACTAATTAAACTACCATAAAGTGTTCTGCACATATTACACTTTGGTTTTCTACTATTTATCAGAATCAGAATCAGAATCAGAATGCTTTTATTGCCATGTCAGTGAAAAACATCAGAGACTAGGAACTTGTTCTGGTACTGGTGTGCAAACATATAAAATAAAAATAATAAAAATAAAAATAATAATAATTTTTACAAAACTAAGAGTGCTCAGAAGAAAAAGAAAAGTAGTGCAATGTCATAGAAAATAATAGAAAATAATAAAGATAGTGAAGTGACAAGAGGGAGGTGACTAAGAGATGTGGGGATCCAGGTTATAAAGAGTTCATAAGTCCAACGGCAGAAGGGAAGAAGCTGTTTTTGTGGCGGGACGTTCTGGTCCGAATGGACCGGAGCCTCCTGCCCGAGGGGAGTCGCTCAAAAAGTCCATGTCCAGGGTGGGAAGGGTCAGCTACTATCCGACCTGCACGCCCCCGAGTCCTGGAGACGTACAGGTCTTCGAGAGATGGAAGGCTGCAGCCGATCACCTTCTCTGCGGAGCGCACAATGCGCTGCAGTCTGTGTTTGTTCCTGACTGTGGCTCCAGCGTACCACACGGTGATGGAGGAGGTGAGGACAGACTCGATGATGGCTCTGTAAAACTGCACCAACATCTGGGCGGGCAGCTTGGCTTTCTTCAACTGCCGCAGAAAGTACATCCTCTGCTGGGCCTTTTTGATCAGGGAGCTGATGGATGGCTCCCACTTTATTTTATGATGTCTGGTAAACTCCATGTTGCAAATGCACACCGTACAGGTACTCAAGGTTATTTATGACACTGAATGTCTTGCTGTGAGGTTCTTCCGTTGAAGCAGATGCTAAATAAACTCCTCCTCATGGAAACTAACAGGAACATTTGAGCGTTGCAGCCTCTGGAATTCTGTGTGGAGAGCAAAACACCACCAGCTCTTTACAGACCCCAAAAAGTGTGTGTGAAATCTCTGTCACAATTTTCTTTACCTATTTGCTTCACTAAAACTCCACCTTCAGCCTGTACACTCTTTCACTTATTCTGTTTCTTAGTCTGTTTTTTCTTTCAACATCGATATCTGTGTGACACTTTCCTGCAGTGTAACAAGTAGTTGAATATTGATGAATTTGCAAGATCGCTAGTTTGAAACCTCTTAAAACTCAATAAGATTTTTCTGATTTTCTGGTCTCAACATGAAGAATAGTTATAGACATTTTGACATACAATATCAAAATACCCAACAAAAAAGAAAAAAGCAGAACAAAATATTGATGAGCCCAAAAAGTTAAGCGATATCACTTTCAAACTAAAATTGTGTCCTTTTTTATCTACAGATTGGTGTGATTGTTCATTTGATCAACAATTCCGCAAGACGCATTTATATGTGCAGCTTGCATAGTGGCCCAGTGGTTAGCACAAGAGACCTCACAGCAACAAGGTCAGGGTGCAAGTCCCAGATGGGACAAAGCTTGAAAAACAGGCCTTTTTGTGGAGAATTTGCATGTTCTCCAAGTGTATGCGTGAGTTTTCTTCGGGAACTCCGGTTTTGTTCCACTCTCCCAAACATGCATGTTAGGTTGATGGCTGTCTTCTATGAAACTGCCCCATGAATGTGTGTGTGTGGCTCCACAGCAGACTGGCGACCTATTTGGGGTGTACCCTATCTCCAGCCTGAAATTAGCTGTGATAGGCTCAGGCACCTCCCGCAACCCTGTCAAGGAATAAGCAGTTCAGATGACAGAAAAATGAAAACATATACTTTATATGTTAAGGCTGTTGTAAAGACAGATAAAATTAATTTAATTTCCCAAAACTAAATCTTTCAAGTAAAGAAATGTTAAAAATCACCATCAAATGCATTTACTGATCAAATCAATTCAATAGTATGACAAGCAGTATTTTAAAGCCTCAAACCAAAGTGACAATGTTGCTCCAAGATGCATTTAAGGAAGTAATGGTGCTGAATGAACGGTGTGAGCCCTGTTAGTTTCACTTGCTGGTCTCACCTTGTTGTATGCAAACATTTAAAAAAGGAAAGAAACACTGCATATATACATTTCTTTTATTCACACTCCATAACTACACACTTTTTTTGCTTACCATAGACCAGTTAGGTCCTAACACGTAACATCTGGTAAAGTTAAGATGAGAATTTCTAAGCAGAAAAGTAGTAACTTCGATAAATGATGACGAAGGCATTGAGAATTTCAGACGTCAGATTAAAATATTTGTTAAAATATATTTGTGTCTCAAAAGTGCAAGATCATTTTTGTTTAGTGTTTTACACAACTTGGAAGAGTCGGAAAAGGTGACGAAGTTGCAATTTGTAATTGGTATTTTGTTCGTTTTTATTTTGTTGTCTTACTTTACATTCATTAGCAAAGTTAATAAGGAGCAATAAATATTTCCAGACTTGTTTTTCTAAGTTCTTTTCAAAACTGCTGAAGCATCATCAGGCCTACAGATACAGTAGATGTTTGCTTATTGTTTCTTATATGTGAGGCTCCAGCAGTAACTTTTCAACAATAGGGCGACAGATGGGAGTGTGTCCATCTGCTTTTCTGTAAATGCACCAAGAGTGTGTTTGTGTGTGTGTGCGATTGGGTTTGAAGCAGTGCAGTAAAGTGCTAGGTGACCTTTCAGGTGCTGTAGAGGTGGCATCGGTGTGACAGTGTGACAGAGCGGGTCTCAGACTTCCTGTAATGGATGAGCACTCTCAAGGTGAACACCTCTCCTTCCTTTTTTTTTTCTCTTCCCCCTTCATCCCACGTGTCCTCTTTTCCGCTGAGACTTGCGGCGTGTGGTCCATCTCCTTTGGTTGTTTTTGACCTCATATGTTTGACGGATGTTTTCCTGTTTTCTGTTATTCACAGGAAGCTTTGTCTTGGCTTTTCTTTATCCTTATGGATTCTACACAACATATTTGTTATCAAAATTAAAGTAGTTGCTCTATTCTGAAAAAGTCATCCCATAAATGGTTTTATGATATCAATTTTTCAACTGGAAAATAAAACAGAGGAGCAAAACTCTTTAAAAAACTCAGACCTGATTTACGATTGATTCTCAGAGATCTCACTTCATAAACTGGACACCGACAGTAATCCAGCTGCCCTTTCAAAACGAAGTCTGTTATAATAATATTGAAAAGACACATAGTAATCCCTCAGATAGTGGAAATGTGTCTACAAACTGGCCTTATTACTGATCTGGCTTAGAGTACATGAACGCAAGGGTATAGTAACTTGCATGATATTCTGATCACCTATATGCCTGAGAAATGGTTGGTGCAATTCGTCCTTAAGACTGAACAGGGGGAGAATTTTTACAGCCAGGATAGAAAGTTTATTAGAGTGGAGAGTTTTCAGGAAAAGTGATGACCAGCAGCACTGCCCTAGATCAGATGATAACCGAGCATTCTGACCTAATTTTTGAGATAATCATTTTGAATCTGTGACAGGACTACCATAAGTCTATAGAGTTTGGACACTGGTAAAAAACTGAAACTAAAAACCACATGTAATTTGAAGACTCACAATTGTTTACTTTATTTCTAAATGTTAAAACAAAGCTGTTTGTTCAATCTGATGCATTTATACAAAATTATTTAATAATTTGAAACAAACAGCAGTCAAATTTGTTATAATAGTGTGAATCTGAAAAGTCTGAAAAAGTTTCTGTTGCAAGTAAAACAAAATTACCAAAAAATATGGTTTGGTGCAGAGATGGAAACGATCCCACATGCAGTTATTATCCAATTAGCTTTTAGAACAAAGTAAGATGAACTTCCTCCTTTTTTTTTTCCTTAACATTTCCCTATAAATAAATTCTGCCTAAAAGTTTTTTAAGATTTTGTTGATGATGAGACCGGACTGTCTTCTCAACATAATCTTTCTTAACACTGCAGCTAATATGTAGTACATGTAGTGAGCACAGTTTGAGGTCAAAGTCTGGTCACAAGTCACATCAACATTTGTTTCACAAAAAACTGTTGGAAGTAAAAAAAAACTAAATAAATAAAATAAAAAATAAAAAAACTTTTTGTGTTTATGAGAAACCACTGACCGAAAGAATGGGATCAGAAATACAAGTACCAATGATGTTTTTGTGTCTGTATCAATCTGAAAATTAGAGTGAAGAACTCCATTGCTTTTCCATGTAGAGAGATGTCAGATGGGGTGGCTTGGACATTTGATTAGAATGCCCGATGCAGGCCTCACAGATTGAGGAGTTAGGCCATCTCTCAATGGTGAACACCCAGAGGGAGACTCAAAACACACTAGATGGTCTAACCCTTCCAGTTGGCCGCGAAATGACTGTGGGTGGCCGTTGAAGAGCTGGAAGAAGTCTGGAGGGAAGTCTAGAGTTCCCTTGTGTTCTGTCATTATTGTTACACAGTTATGTCCTCTACCAAGTTTTGTTCAATAGATTTTTGTTGTCGACACATGAACACAGTTTAAAATTCAATCAAGTTTTAACATCTCTACAAACCTGACGTAAATTATTTGTAAAAGGAGGTGTGTAAATATAAAATTTGAATAACTCTTTGCAGACTGACCATATCATTAATTATGTGCTGTGCATTTGCACCACAGCTACAAGACATCATTCAAACGTAATTAAATGGCTCGGACTTAATAGCCCAATATTTTACTGTAAACAACTCTAACAGGATTAACATTTACACAACTGATATGAGACATTAGTTACACATATGTGCTTTCAAGTCATTGAGTTAATTGTTTGATCATTAAATGTTAATGATACGATTAGGGCGTGGGTGTAGCTGGTTCGGCACAGCACACACGCTCTTCCACTGAACTGGGAAACAGAAGAGGGATTCAAAGAAGATTGCATTTGTGACAAACACTATTCCCAACTCATCCATCATGTTTGCCAAACTTAGACATTCATTATAAAGTTTGCCGATGGATGCAGCCTGTTCTGCTCCACCATTCATTTTTTCAGACCCTCCGCTTCGTTCTCTTTTTCCTCTCCACTTCTCCATCTTTTACCCCTCACTCTCTTTTTGAACAAACTCCGTGAGGTTCTCTCACTCCTTCTTTTCCTACTGTGAACTGAAAGATGCTGAGCAGCAGTGCAACAAAGGAGGCAGTGCATTAATTAAATACAGCAATTTGATTTCCTTTCCTTTTTGTTGTGGGGACAGCGCTACTAAGATTGATGAGGTTCTGTCTGATGCACAAGAAGCCCACTACATCTACATCTGAGGCTGATTGTGATGGAACACCCATTAAATGCCTGGTATGTATTAACATGTCAACTTTTATATTATAAAATGAGTGCTTCTGTTTACTCATGTTTTATTTTTTATTTATTCATGGGCTTTTATTTCTTTGAGTTCACAATTTTTCTGCCAAGAAGCTGATTAAGTGAGGCTGATTTAAACTTGGTGAAAATCACTTGAAGGATTAGCTTAAAAATAGCAAAAGCAAAGTGAGTGAGTGGAGCCGGTGCAGAGGGAATGCTGGGTTGTTGTTTTTTTCCAATTCCTACCTTCATCTTTATTAAACTTTGTTGATAAGTTAGATTTTGCTGATTCACATACTACATTTGTGCATCAGCAAACATTTATGGTGCTCGTGATTTTAATTGCAGGGATGCTTGAGCCTATCACAACTGGTTCAAGGTGAGTGATGGGGCACACACCGAATAGGTCACCAGTCTGTTGCAGAGCCACATATAGTAAATGTAGGACAGACAATTACTCACACTCAATGTACATACTCTTACATTGGGATGATTTCCCAGAGTCACATGTACAGTGGTGGTCAAAAGTTTACATACACTTGTAAAGAACATAATGTCATGGCTGTCTTGAGTTTCCAGTTATTTCAACAACTCTGATTTTTCTCTGATATAGTGATTGGAACAGATCCTTCTTTGTCACAAAAAACATTCATGAAGTTTGATTCTTTTATGACTTTATTATGGGTAAACTGAAAATGTGACGAAATCAGCTGGGTCAAAAATATACATACAGCAACATGAATGAGCAATTTTGGAGACTTAGAAAGTTGTGTCAATGACATGAGCTTCATAGCATGACCTCTTAACTTCTTGTGAGTGATTATGAGTGACTACAGCTGGTGACTTCTCTGAGGCCATTTAAAAAGGGCTCATTGGATAAAAACACCCACAAACGCTACAATGGGAAAGTCAAAGGAGCTCAGCACAGATTTGAAAAAGAGAATCATTGACTTGAACAAGTCAGGAAAGTCACTTGGAGCCATTTCAAAGCAGCTGCAGGTTCCAAGAGCAACAGTGCAAACAATTGTTTGTAAGTATAAAGTGCATGGCACTGTTTTGTCACTGCCACGATCAGGAAGAAAACGCAAGCTGTCACCTGCTGCTGAGAGAAAACTGGTCAGGAGGGTGAAGAATCAACCCAGGAGCACCAAAAAGCAGATCTGCCAAGAATTAGAAGCTGCTGGAACACAGGTGTCAGTGTCCACAGTCAAGCGTGTTTTGCATCGCCATGGACTGAGAGGTTGCCGTGCAAGAAGGAAGCCCTTGCTCCAAAAGCGGCACCTTAAGGCTCGACTAAAGTTTGCTGCTGATCACATGGACAAAGTTCTGTGGTCAGATGAAACAAAAATTGAGCTGTTTGGCCACAATGCCCAGCAATATGTTTGGAGGAGAAAAGGTGAGACCTTTAACCCCAAGAACACCATGCCTACCATCAAGCACTGTGGTGGTAGTATTATGCTCTGGGCCTGTTTTGCTGCCAATGGAACTGGTGCTTTACAGAGAGTCAATGGGACAATGAAGAAGGAGGATTACCTTCAAATTCTTCAAGAAAACCTGAAGTCATCAGCCCGAAGGTTGGGTCTTGGGCGCTGTTGGGTGTTCCAACAGGACAATGACCCCAAACACACATCAAAAGTGGTAATGGAATGGCTAAATCAGGCTAGAATTAAGGTTTTAGAATGGCCTTCCCTAAGTCCTGACTTAAATCCCATTGAGAACATGTGGATAATGCTGAAGAAACAAGTCCATGTCAGAAAGCCAACAAATTTAACTGAACTGCACCAATTCTGTCAAGAGGAGTGGTCAAAGATTCAACCAGAAACTTGTCAGAAGCTTGTGGATGGCTACCAAAAGCGCCTAATTGAAGTAAAAATGGCCAAAGGACATGTAACCAAATATTAGCATTGCTGTATGTATATTTTTGACCCAGCTGATTTTGTCACATTTTCAGTTTACTCATAATAAAGTCATAAAAGAATCAAACTTCATGAAGGTTTTTTGTGACAAAGAAGGTTCTGTTCCAATCACTATATCAGAGAAAAATCAGAGTTGTTGAAATAACTGGAAACTCAAGACAGCCATGACATTATGTTCTTTACAAGTGTATGTAAACTTTTGACCACCACTGTACGTTTTTGTAGGATAGAAGTACCTCGTGAACTTGGAATGCCCAGTGGTCAATGTCCTGAACCTAAAAATCCACCAGGGACTTGGACCAACAACATCTTTGCTGTGAGGCCATGACGCTAAATCCCTGAGCCACCTTGCAGCTGCCTGTAGTTGCTTTTCTCATAATGTAATTAGAATACCTGTGTCACTATGACATATATAAATACATAAATCAAACTATTCGTTATAAAAGTTTTTCTAAGCATCGCACAGCATTGCAGTAGACATTCTCTTTTCTTATACAAATCGTAGGCGTCAGTGATTTAGAAATTAGGCTCTCAGGACATGAGTTTCAAGAGAACTATTTTTTCTAAATGTTGGTCAAATAATATAACTGACTTTTATTTTTTTTATGTATAATTCTAAAGAAAAAATTGAAATACTTTGTATTTATATATATTTTTTAAGGGGCTGCGTGGTGTTGCAGCAGTTGGCGAAGTGGAAAGAAGGTTGCTGGTTCAAGGTCTGGCAAGGACAAGGCTGAAAACATTGGCCTTTTTTTCTGAATTTTTGTGCTTTGCTTGCTCTTCACAGGTACGTATGTGTGTGTTCTCTCCTGGTACTACGGTTTCCTCTCACCCTACACAAATGTCCACTCTAGGTTAATTGGTCACCGGAAAACGCGTGTGCTGTTGTCTGACATTTTTGCCTGTGTGGCCCCACAACACACTGGAAACCTGGTCAGGGTGTGTCCCACCCTTCACCTGATGGCTCTTACCTCTCGTGCACCTGAGATCGTCTAAATGAATTTGTCATTCATTCAGACGAATGAATGACTTGATAGAGTTTGTGTGGTAAACCGAAATCATTGTGATCAAAGTGCTAATAAACTACAAGAACGTGTGCAAAAAACAGGAGAGGATTGAAAAACAGCATGAAAATTCTTGAGATTGAAGATAGAGTAATTTAAAGTAGATGAAGACACTGGTGAAGTCCAGGAATGCATTGAAGAAATCCTCAGAATTGATGTGTGAGACCGATGATCCATGTTTTGTTGCTGCTGATTACAGACGTGGAGGAGACAGGATGATACAGAGCTGATAATGAAGGTGATGAATTTCAGCTCTAACCTTTGTAACAAGCAGTTGTACACACCCGCACACACAATCACACAAATTTAACAACAAAATGATTAGTAATCATTTGTACTTTAGAAAATTAGTACTAATATCTACTTCTATCGTATTAAGTTCAAAGGCTGTCCATCTATTCATTCATTCTCTGAACTGCTTACTCTATTATTGGTCACTGGTGGACCCACAGGAAACTAAACAATACCAGCAAGCCCTCACTTATGTAGATTTTTGTGGGAGTCACAGAAAGTGTCTTTGAAATGTAATTTCCGCCATTTAAAATTGTATCTGTACTGTTGATACTGTTTTTAAGCCCATATCGAGCAAAACCTAGACCTAGTATTTCCCTCGATATCACGCAGGGGTTTTCTCACCATTTTGGAGAGATAGTTCAGTGGTCTTTTCTCCACCTGTTTTCAAAATATAGCAACATTTAATTTTATCATCTTTGTTCTCCTACCCATGTGAGAGACGTAGTGGGTTAATTAGTGAAGTTGAGTGAATTTTATAAGCAGTCGTGGGGGAGTATGCGTGCATCTCTACTTCTGAATGTGTCCCGCCACAAAAACGGCTTCTTCGCTTCTGCCATTGGTCTTATGAACACTTTATAACACTAGTACCACAGCAAGTTCCCAGTCTCTGATCCTCTTCATTGACCATGGCAATAAAAGCATTTCTGATTCTGATTCTGAATCACAGCAATTGCTAAAGGGGTTAGGCATTTGAGTTAATAAATCTCGCCAATTTCAACCTCTGGTTCTAAGATGTCACCTTCACTGTACAGAAAATCCACAGCATGGATAGAATTTCAGTTGTGTGGTCGGCAGAAACAATTTCAATTTAACTTAGACACTTAAAGTGATTTTGTGCCAACACCAAAAATACAAAGATACCTAGTGATGAAAATCCAAATCAATCCAATTTTGTACACATGTATTCTCAATATCAGTTCATTATTTAAGCATAATAAACACTTTCAAATATTGTCAAAGACTTTCTATGTCCTGCCGTTTTCTCACGCTAGAAAATAGCAGTAAAATGTTGACATTTTTACAACCAAGCCGGAAGTTTAAAAATGACTTTGTAAGGGGATCAATGAAACTCAATCACTTGTCTAACTAAAACTAGCTGTTCAAGAAGATTCCAGTTAGTTTGGTACACTTCTGGAAAAAATGCTGAAAGCCTTTCACTTAACAAGCTCACAATCATGTTTTTAACATTTGTTTAATTAACTACAAATCTGGCATCAAGAAAATGAAATTTGAACGCATAAAAAGAAACAAATTGAATAAAACTTTGGTATTACCTGTTGGACTAACTTCTATCAACCCACACTGACATGTTGCATTCAAAACACCTACTGGTACTCACTATTTAACACGTTTTATTTTTAACTGAAGGTCCTCATTATGTGTAGCAATCTCCCATGGTTCTTTGTTTCTTGTGCTTCTTCTGTGTTCTTCTCTGACCTTTGACCTTGTTTATGTGCCTCTCACCTCCTCAATCTAATTGATAGAAGCAGAGTTAGTTAAGATGTCACCTGAGCACATCTACAGTGCTCAGACAAGGCAACAGCCCACAAATGACAGCCCACTCCGCCCCGTGCTTCAACTACCTGATGGTTAAATTGGTGTTGCAAGGAGGTCAGGAGTCCCTGCAGCCTCCAGGGAACATTTGACCCTTCCTGTCACATACTCACAAACTCGTACACACTCGCCACACTTGAACCAGTAAAGCCAAAGCTCCCTAATCCATTTACTTCTTCAACAGCTCAATTAACACATACAGTGAGTAGTGCGGGCACTACAAGCATTCTGGTATGCACATAATGCTTCCAACTGGTAATTGCTTCCCTAGTTCTGACCTAGCTGTCATGATCAACCAGTGGGACTTGGTGATTAGACGAGACAAGCCCTACAAACCATTGATTAGAGACATCCATTCCATGGGATATAGATTTATAACCCCCTTCACAGCACAATGAGTCAACCCAATGGGATTGCTTGTGTAAAGGTTACAAAAGAGTAGAGAATCTTCTCCTAAAGGATTTTCATTTCCAACAAGATGGAAATAACCTTTTTGCAAAAGTTACCGCAACTTTTTACAGTTTTGCAAAAGAACATATTAATTTTTGCTTGGAAGAGTTCTTTGTAGCATTAAAAATGTTAATGAAAGAGTTGCAAAGGCAATGAAGTTGCATAAAAAATCAATAAGAAATGAATAACTACAAAAAGTGACATGAATGTCTCAGTGGTAAAAAGAAAAAATAAAACATGGAGAAGAGACCAGCCAAGAAAAACTGAGTTTTAAGCTTAGCCGAGCTTAACATAATGCATTTCAAATAATGTAAACTGAATTGACTTGAATCAATACTTAGCAGCTGTTATTGCTGCAAGGAGAAAATCAATACAGTCTTGTGTATGCAGCAAACTTTTTATTTTATGTTTAAGTTATACTAGAGTTGAAGAACAGTAAATGTAATAAACTGAACTGGAGCTGACTACAAAAATCTTTGCATTGTCATATTTGCTGCTGGAGGAAATACATAATAAAAATGCAGAGTTGTGTCATTTTAATAGAAAAAAAGATCATCTTAAAAAAAACAAAAAAACAATCCAAACCATAAAATACATATTTTTTGCTTATTTATAAGCTGAAGTCAAACAAATTGTTTATTTTCAATTGCATTATTAAAAAGAGAAATTTTACGATTTTGATTATTTTGGGTGAAAAAACTTTGGTTTTCAAAAATATTCACATTTTTACCAAGAGTTTGAGAGTTTGAAGTGTTCTCAGAAGTATACTTTGCATTTTTTGTTTTCACCTTGAAACAAAAACCCAAACAAGTATTCAGCACTTTCAAATCAGCTGATTTCACAGAGAATTTGAAGAGAAAAAAAATTCTGAGGGTTAAGTAATCCTTCCCAGTGCCCTGAGGGAAGGACAGGACGAGGAGTCTCATTAATCTCAAAGATGCACATTCTACCAATATGTCAACGGGTGGAAACTGACCGTAGACCTGGCCTGTTGTGCCAGTGTAAACAAAAAGAATCAAGACTGAGCAGATCACCCCTGCTGTTCCTGGTGATCAGCAAAAGTGTATCTCAAGAAACTTGCTGTCAAGCAGAATGGATTGCACTTAATTTCCAATAAGGTGCTTAAGAGCTAGCCGTAATCACGCCTTTAATTAGAATCCCTTGGTCATTAAGGGGAGATAATTCAGTGAAAAATACCGGTGCTCTCTGTGGGAGCAGCAGACGGACAAACAGTGTGCTCTGTGTCTGCACCTTTTACCTACTCAGGGTGAAAGTTTCAGTGATTTTGTCAGTCACACAACAAATAGTCAAAAATTCCTACATTCCACTTTTATTACTCAGCAATAAAAATGTTAAGGTTTAATTTGGAAATAGTTTTTAATGTTAAAAATGTTAAAAGCTGAGAATGGGAGTAAAAAAAAAAAGCTTCACAACTACAGCTTGTAGGTTGTTGAAACCTGCTTTAAATAATCTGGTACTTACAATCAACCATTAAAAATTTTGTTCTGTTAATCTGTTCGATTGTCTTCCACTTATCCGGGGCCAGGTCATGAGGGCAACAGCCTCAAACGGGAATCCCAGGCTTCTCTCACCACGGCTACATCCTCCAGCTCACCAGGGAGGATACCCAGGTGTTCTCCGACCAGCTGTGAGACATAGTCTCTCCAACAAGTTGAGGGTCTGTCTCTGGGTATCCTCTTAGTGGGACATGCCTGAAACAACGCACCAGCAATGCTTTCAGGAGGCATCCTAACCAGAGGCTCGAACCACCCCAACTGTTTTCTCTTGATTTGGAAGAGCAACGGCTCTACTCCGAGCTTCTCCCGGATGGCAGAGCTCCTCACTCTGTCTCTGAGGGAGAGCCCAGCCACCCTGCGGAGGAAGCTCATTTTGGCCCTTTCATCTATTCTGCTATGAAATAATAAAAATGCGATTTCTCCAGTTTTGTTGTCATGGTAGCACACTCTTATGCAGTGGCCGTTGAACCCATTTTAAGAACTTTTGGGGTGAGTTCTACCAACAGTTTGCCACTTAGAATATTAAGTAAAGCTCATTGATCAAAGATTATTTCCAAAGATCATTGGAAAATTAACTCCAATTTTCAAAAAGAAGACTGAGGAAATGACGGGTGTGGCCGGACATGAACATAATATTTATTTCCTTTTTGGGTAAGTTGCATTTATGTTTTTTTTACACTTCTATAACACACTTGGTAATCATGTCTATTAACTACAAAAGACATTTGTTGGTCATTTATGAGTGTATGAAACACCAAGTCAGCCAAAACAATAAAACTCAGTAATAAGTAGTGAACATATCAATAGTAACATATGCATGCTTCATTCTGAATATTTGTTTAATTTTTAACTATGTATTTTGTTACTGGGTTCAGGTACAAAAACCCTACTCATTTCAAAGATAAAGGTCTGCGGGCATTGTTTTACTTAAGTTTTCTTTCAAGATTACATCAGTAGTTAGTTCAAGGCTAGGACCCAAAAACAATGAGCTGAAACTTGCACTTTTAAAAAACATTTTTCTTTTGGGTTGTGGTTAGGTTTTTGGTGCAAAAAAATAAGTGAATCTGAACATGTTCTGTTTGTTCAAGAGCAGTCAGACAAAAAGAAGTTGGTCAAAATGTGATGACCTGCTGTCTGACTGATGAGACTTTATTAAAGTTAATAAACCTCTCATTCACAAGAGCGATGAATAAGTCTGTGTTCATTTGAATGTTTTCAGGACATCAGACAGGAAACATGCTTGAACCGTACCATTTATATACTGCTTTATGTTAATTCTACGGGATATTTGATGTTTTTCTTCTTTTCTATTTTCTGTGCATTGACTTGTTTGTGTGTAGGAGATTTAGTTGGTTTATATGTGCTGTATGTGTGAACACATAGTGTCGTTTGGTTAATAATCTCCTGACCATTTCATTACTGTAATCAGTACTGGGATCGGCTATGGTGGCAGGATGACTTAGAGCTCTGGTCCTCGCCTCATTAACTCTCTATGACCAGCAAGCGACACTCTTGCGACAAATTGGAATTGCCTCAACACCCCGATTCTTCTCTTTCCAGGCTCCTCTGCTGTAAGTCCAGTGAAAGTAAAGATTATATCCCGTCTTTTCTTATCTCCTGCCTGACAATCAGACCTGACATTGTGTCCCAAACAACCTGACTCCTTTTCTTTCACCTCTATTTGCCATGCTGATGAGGATGCTTTTTGTGAGGTGCTATGGGATGCGTGGGAGATTCAGGCCTAATTAGAATTCTTTCATAGTAACCGATGCATCATTAAAAGTTTTATTTGTCTTACAATCATATAACACATTCAATCTAGCCACACTTTTTCTAATTTAAAAAAAGTTAAGACTCGCTGTAAAATGACCCTTTTCTCCAATTCACTGCCGTACAGTTAGTCTTTTTTTTTCTACTTTCTTTCTTCTGTTTGTTATAATAACTTCATGTTTTCGCATGTCTGGTTCTATAATTATCTTCCTTACTGTTAATGATGTTTTGTCCCCTAATAACTTAGTTTGGCAATCGACTTTGAATAAACAGAGAAAAATGAAAGGTCTATAAAATTCACATCACAGGGAAGATTTTCTTGTAATATAAATATGTATTTACATTAAAAAAAAAGCAAATTATGGAAGAAAACAACATAGTCAGAGCTCCAGCATGTGGTCAGCAAATTTATTTTCCTTTTTTATTTATAATTTATATTTCATCTCCCTGTGATATCTGTTCATAAAATTGAACAAGGTTTCAAATTTGCAGAATTCTAGACATCTAGGCAGACTGCCCAAGGCTTAAATAATAACCTGCTATCATTTCCGTGCCCTTTGAGTACCTTTCTTAATCAGCCCCCTACATGTGCAGTTATACAATTTAATTAGCCGCTCACCAATGTTATCATTAAAATTAATCACAGACATCCTACCAGACACTGATCACACCAGTGCTTATTTAATTTCTCTTTTGTGAAACTAGTAGCATTAAAAAACACTGACTGATCATCTCAGGCACTAGATTTGCAGGAGGGGGGGGGAAGTGTAGAGTTAAGTTTGTCCTGATGCAACGAAGATACTTGTATGTAAAAAGTAAAAATGTGTAACTTATCATCTGAGCTTTTTATCTTGAAACTGTCCAGCATCTGTAAAGCGGGGGGCCTCTCAAGCGAGACACTTCGCCGTTATAATTCTGCTTTTGCTTCCAGATTCTACCCGCATGGCTGACACTAATGGGAACCACACTGCGTCGCACATCTCACCATGTCGCCTCCATCCACTCACTGATGCTCAACCCCCTGTTTGGGTTGGTGACTGAGGTCATCTCCAGTAGTGGAGTGAAACTTTAACAACCTGCTGGGCAAATGCAATTAGTATCCAACAAGCATATCACTTTGAGTAGCAATGATTGCAGCCCAGAAGGAGCGATCACTGTTTGAGTCTGCTGGTAAACAATAAAAAGATAGGAGGAGGAAGAAAGAAGATGAGTTGGTGAGGTGTTATGATGAGGTGTCTCTGTTATCTGTAAGGAAGGTGAAGTGTGTAGTATCAATATCAATACAGAACGAGATCTTATCTCTCATGACTCTTGTCGTCTGTGTATCAGATGAACAGGCCACAGTTTTGAAGTGTTCACACTAGCCTCAATATGTGTGTCAGGGAAAGTGTTTCTCGGGTACACAACCATTTCCAACTGATAAAGAATTTAAAAATCGAATGTTTTTTTTTTCCAGAAAAGGAGTGCCTTGTGTGTGACTTATAAGGTCACACTAAAAAAAACACTGCTGATCAGAATAGTACAGCCAATTATTCTTCTATTCAAAAAATGTCTTTTTAAAATGATACTTTTTTACTTTAATTTGATAGCAAGATCAATTAAACCAGTAAATAAACTTTTTGGAGGAAAATGGAACAAATTACATATTTTGGTAACGTTTTAGCCACACAATTAGATAAAACAAGCTCTTCACAAATTCAATTTTCACTTCAATTCAATTTTAATTAAAGTGCCTAGCATCACAAAAAAGATGTCTCAAGTTGCTTTGTGTAAGGTGTTTTGGATGCACGGCTAAATAGAAGCTTGAAAACTTTCATAGGCAGCATCTACGAATTAAGGGAGCAATTTTAAAATAATTTCCAGAGCTTTTTTATCGCATAAGTAGGACTGCAATTCAGGAATGAAAGTTAGTGATATTCTAACTCTAAGGTGGCATCAAACACCAATTGTAAAGAATTCTACAATATAAGTGCATGAGCTGCAGTAACGCGTCAAAAAAAAGTATGAAACTGGCATGTTTCACATCTGGAAAGTCATCAGCAGTTCTGAAAGGTGTACGCAGGTTTTAGAACAACATCTGTTGCCATCCAGATGGTGTCCTTTTTTTAAGGGAAAACCTCAGATATTTCAGACTAAACCACATCCTGCTTTATGTGCAGTGACATGAATTCACAGTAGACAGTCAATTCTGCTGTGGGACTGCTTCTGGTCCCGATCTTTCACCTAACAGAAGCAATAGATGCTTATTAACACACACTAAAAAATCAAAGACGTTCCAGAATAAGACCGGAATTCTTTTTTTTTAAATCTAGTTGGCTAATAGGACACTTTTTTTAAGAAAAGGTAAGCCACTGGAATGATCAATTATTAGGATTTGATTTTGAAGATTTCTTCACCGTAATTTAAATTTTGTTTTTATTCAAAGCACAATCTGAAAAAAAAATATACAATACGTATTTTAACAATTCTAAGGTTTTCCGGAATCAGTAAAAATCAGAATCAGAAGTACTTTATCAATCCCACACATGGTAAATTTGTGTGTTACAGCAGCACTGTAACGAATAAAGATGAAGAAATGCAAAATAGAAAAAAATGCAAGTGTAAATTGGACGCACAAAGACAGCTAAAACATTAAACATTTGTCAAGATAAACATCATCTTAATATTAAAACTATTGGTGTATTTTACTTAATGATGTTGTCCGTTGTATGACACAAAAAGGACATGGTTTTGTCTATTGTCTCAGTGAAACAGGACCAAAAAAAAAAAAATCACCACCGTTTAGAATGTTAGTAACTGTGATAAGTAACAGTACCTGTAGTTAGCTAACAGAAACTCCAATAACTTATTTGTAAATTTGATTTTGAAACATTGACAAGTGAGTAATGTGAAAGTTTTATTCTTGCCGCCTTAAGAAACGCTGAGTGATTAAAAAAAAACTGAAAAAAAAAAAAGAATTTTTGATTTGCTATTAATCAACAAAGTATCGCCAGCTTCAGAACTGAGTAACTTGAGGCTTGTTAACAGTTCTTCCAACTTGATTTTGGATGCCTCCAAAACTCATCGCTGAAAACTACATAAAATATGATGCACTTTGTGGTATGTACAGTATGATATATTATGAAAAGACACCAGTAATAAAAAGAAAACGGAAGAACAAAGAGAAGGGAAGGTTAATGCTGCAGTGGAAGAGGAGGTCACCCTGAGATCCAGACAGGGCTGTTCATTTAGGCAGGCAGGGAGGAGAGCAATGACAGGTAGCACCTGAGCAGCAGTGGACCCCTGGAGAGAAGTGCTGAGGCAGATGGAATAAGAGAATTTAGACTAAACCATCCCAGATCGCACATTGTAGCCATGTTGATGTGGGTCTCTTCTTAGAGGTGATGTTATAGGAGTATCAAAAGGAAGGAAACATTTCAAAGGCAATAGTAAATGAATCTTAGAGTTGTCCTTATTTTGTCATAAATGGAAGACTTGATACTTAAATAATGGATACATTTCAAAGGCGAGAATCAAACATTTTTAAGATTGAAAACCTTACAGAAGATATTGACCACATGTAGAATTCAATCTGATCTTTCAAACAAAATACAGGACAAATTTAATTGAATTCAACTTCACTTGGAGCTGGATTTGAAATTTTTCCACTTCAATCTCATTCTCTATTTCAAGGACACATTGACTGCTGAGTGTTATGACTTTGTGGCGATGCCAGTGAGGGTCTCTTCATTGTGGCTGGCTGGCTAGCTGCCTGATGTATTATCTCGTCTGATTACCACCTACCACACACTCTGATAAGATCCCAGCTGGAGCAAGACGGGGCTTCAAGCTCCAGTCTGTACAGCAGTATCGGCCTGCACATATCTGTGTAGTTGTGTTGGGTTGTGTATCACCACTTAAATCAGTACTTCCGAATGTCCTGGAGAGGACCACCCAATGTTCTCTGTGAGGCGTGGAAAGCCAAAGGAAAAAAAATGATGGAGTGCAAATGAGTAATAAATAAATAGTGTATTTGTAAAACTGTCTGTTGGTTGGTGCTGAGCGCCAACAATAAAATGATAAATGAAAACAAAAAGTTACAAAGAAAATTCATCATGTTTTTTTTTTTTCCAAACTTGGATATGAAAGAGGCTCTTGAGAGTTAAATTCCAATCTCAATGTCCAGATAGTTCAAATATACCAAGAATTTTAAGACTATACTGCCTGGCTGAAAAAATGTCACCACCGAAAAAAGGTGAGATACGCTAAACACGTTCGCTGTGGTATTGTTTCGATAAGCTTCTACAATATCACAAGATTCATTTTCATCCAATGTTGCATTAATTTTTCACAAAGATCTAGCATTGAAGATGCATCACTAGGCATGATGGGTGCATCACTTCACCTGCCTCACTTCTTACCCTGATACACCCATCACTCTAAAACAGGGTAAATCTGGACTCATCAGACCACATGACCTTCTTCCATTGCTCTAAAGCCTAATCTTTATGCTCCCAACAAATTGAAGCCTTTTTTCCAGTTAGCCTCACTAACCGGTTTTCTTAAGGCTACACAGCTATTCAATCCCAATCCCTTGAGTTTCCTTCGCATCGTGCGTGTAGAAATGCTTTTACTTTCACTATTAAACATAGCCCGGAGTTCTACTTTTGCTTTTGTTCTATTTGATCTCACCACATATTTTAGTGATTGCCAATCACGATCATTCAGAATTTTTTTTCTGGCCACATTTCTTCCTCGAAGACGATGAGTCCCGACTCTGCTTCTAGTTTTTAATAATGCGTTGAACAGTTCTTATCCCAATTTTAGCCGTTTCTGCAATCTCCTGAGATGTTTTCTCTGCTTGATGCATGCCAATGACTTGACCCATACAGACTAACATCTTTTCTACGACCACAGACATGGTTGTTTTAGAAATGAGAAGCAACTCATTGCACCAGTTGGGGTTAAATAACTTGTTGCCAGCTGAAAGATAATTGCCCCTCCAGTAATTATCCAATAGGATGCTCGTACCTATTTGATTAGTAAAATCTCAGTGGCAACTTTTTTTTTGGCCAGGTAGTGTATGTACAAACTATGTAGAAACCTCTGCATTATTCTGTACGTTACAGCTTGATGTCATAAATTTGTTGTGTTTATAATTTGAAGAAAATTTGATCCAGTTTATACCAAAATTATGTTTCTTTTATTTATCCCATCTAAAATACATCATGATTATTTTCCTTTTTAAATTAGTAAATTATTTTTCTATTTCCTTTTCTTTTCCATTTTTGGCAAAATAAAATAAATGGATGTTATTTTTAATTTTTTTTAAATGATAATAAACAGAAAAGATACATCCTAAATAAATAGGATATTAAAAGATGTCATTTTCCTCCTAATGAAACCATCCAAATCTGAAAAATTTAAAAAAGATAATAATCTTGAGTTTGAATATCTTTTCACACATCGTTCGAATGTCTCCATGAATCTAAAAACTGGACCACCCAGAAATTCCCTTCTGATTCAGTTGTTCTTCAACCAAGAAAAGAACGGAACGGACGGAACAAGCATGTGTTTCCAAGTAATTCTATCAATTTATTAAGTTTTCAGTTGCAACATTGCACATCATAAATTTGTTCAGGCTCTTTTTTTAAAATCATCCCTAACTACAACAAAAGTCTGTTTGGGATTGAAACAATGACTTTTTTGATAAATGTGCAGTTTGAAGTTATAAACCTTTACATTGATTAATAGTGTAACTGTAATCACCTTTAAAATTAATCTTAACTCTTTTCATTAATGGTAAACAATACAAAAGAAACTGTTTTACTGTTTGTTCTTAGATACGTGAACTGATTAATAAAGAATACATGGACATGTGTTGCCATGGTTTTCTAAATGTGTATTCATTAACTATAACTCAACCCACTGTGAGACAAATATAAATTAACAAAAAGGGGCTTCGTTAACTTCACTGGTCTGTTACCTGCTTTAGAAGAAACCAGATGGTCTGTCTAAATTGTTACTGTTTGCTGGTGTTGCATTCACTGCAACTACCCGGGCTGCTGGGATCTTTTTGCTTTATTATCCCCATCCCGGTGCCTTTTCCTCATGACAGAACCATTTCTCACTAAGACACCCTTTTCTAACTAATTCATTTTCCCAAGACAGAATTTATCTTCCATTTCTCTGCACATACAGAGACACAATCAGATTTTCTTTTCAATGAAAATGGGGAGGTAAAAAAAAACCTTTTGTTCCCAAAGAAAGTCTTTTTTTATTTTTTTTAAACAATGGTGAGTTTCTCATCTTCATTTTTCTGCCTTGGAATTTAAACTGTATGAATCTATAATGTGGTCCTGATGGATGGGTTAAATTTCTTGACCATTTGTTTTATTTGATATAATTATCTAAGGATGTTGCTTTTTTGACATATCCTTCAAAAGCCTCAAAGGGCTTTGTGTATATAGACCTACATACTGTACATATACGTGTGTGTGTGTGTTTTGGTTTTGAATGATTATGTTTGTTGTCATCTACTTATCTTTCTTCTCACCTTCTGCTTTTTCTTTCACTTTCACCTCACACCATCTTCACCAAGCCTTCGTTTTCTGTCTTTCTACTCACTTCAGAGTTTCCGAACGGTTCCTGCTGATTTATCATTGCCTGTCAACATTTGTCTCCTGGGGCCTGTCATTCCTTGGAGCCCCTTCTTCACTTTAGCTGGTAAGTAGGTGCACATCTTGCCTTTCTAAACAGGTAAACCCTGAGTGTGTTCACACTTCCACATGTTATTCTTTATCAGTGACATGATGAGATATGCACTTTTGAATTCAATTAAAATGTGTAAAATAAAACGACATTAAAAATGACAAATGAGTTTCCAAATGTTTCATGATAAATTTTAAACAAATTTTAAAATTTACACATATCAACATGCCATGGCACAGATCTGTTGAACAGAACACGTTTTTATCCATCTTCCAGTTTGTAAGCAGATGGGGAAACAGACCCCATCAAATGTGATTTATTCAGCATTGGACAGTAAACCAAACATGTTGACCAGGATTGGCAAGGTCACAGAGGGGAAGGTCACCACTGTATAAAAATTGTTATGTTCAGGGTGTGAAAAATGAAAGGTGTGATTGCTATTACTTGTGTAGGAAGAAGCTTTTCTGAACATGTGGTTCTGATGTCTTAAAGATATTCTTTTTATTTCTGTCTTTTATTGTCTGTTTTTATTAACACTTTGTACAATATGGCATTAAAATGTGTGTGTTTTAATCTGGAAGGAAAAAGTAGTCGTCCTTTGATATCATACCAAGTTTTTAGAAATTTTCTGACCAACATTTAAAGAAATCTGATTATTTAGTTTTTTTTCTTTTATTCCCCAAATTCATTTTTTTAGAAAATAGTACATTACCCTGGTTTCTAGAGCTGGGATTATTATGAAATGGTGGTGTGACAATTGGTGTGATTAGGGTTTGGGTATCAATGTCGCACACAGAGGCAGAGATATACTAAATTAAGTAACAGACAGGCATCCAGCCAGCCAGAAATGTTTCCACTCAAAGAGCTGCCAACGTTTTCCTGCCAAGCACAAACTGGAAACCACTGCCAGTATATACCAAGCTGTCTCCTGTTCTCCATTTGCCCACACTAATTTGTTTGTGATGTGACTGCTTTTGGTTTTCTAGCTTCTTCTTACACGTTTTACAGTAAAACATCAAACATTTTTAAATTGTTCGACATCTGGCATTTTATTTGTGCATGTCTTTCACTCCACCCATGCATCCCAGCATGAACCTGGCAGTCCTGTGGCGGTGAAGGTAAGTCACCTCCTGCTGAACTAACTCACTTTGATCCCTTTAAAGGGGAAACTAGGCTGAAAGAGAGCAAAAAATTATGCGTGCAAACATCTTTTTACATCTTTATGCTAGTGAGCACTTTGTGTAAAATTTTTTGATTAAAGAGTGGTTTTTAAAAAATGTTTTGTCTTCTGAACTGGTTATCCCTTACGGGATGCAGGGGTTGCATATCTCGGCTGATATTAGGAGAGAGGGAGGGTACACCCTGAACAGGTCGCCAGTCTGTTGCGGAGCTACACACACAATCATCCACACTCAAGCTCATTCCTAGGGGATATTTTTTGGTGACCAAACAACCTAACATGCATGTTTTTGGAGGGTGGGAGGAAACCGGAGTACTTGGAGAAAACCCATGCAAACACAGGGAGAGCATGCAAACTCCACACAGAAAAGCCTCATACCAGGGGTTTCAAACCTCATCCCAACTGGGACTGAAACCCAACCTTCTTGCTGTGAGGCCACTGTGCTTACCACTGTACCCCTAACTAACTTATTGGGATGTATTGACAGTTAAGTGAACACCTAGTTACTTCCTTCTTTTTTCTAAGATTTTTTATGTCTCTATCAATAATCATTCCCATCTAAAATAGAATCAGAATAAAATTTGTGTGTCACAGCAACAATTTCCTATCTGATAAGTGAGTCGTTGTAGAGCCCGATCACGTACGGAAAGAAAGACCTCCGGTGACAAGATGTTCTCGAGCGGAGCTGTCTGAGCCTCTTGGAGAAGGAGCTCCGCTGTCCAGGAGTGGGTAGAGAGGATGGTCATGATTGTCCATGATGGATAAAAGTTTGTTCAGTGACCTCCTCTCTACCACTGCCTCAAGTGAGTCCTGTTTGCTGCCAATGACAGAGCCAGACAGTCTGATTAGTTTATTCAGTCTGTTGGCGTCACTGGCTGCGATGCTGCTCTCCGAGCAGATGACAGAGAAGAACAAGGAGCTGGCCACCACAGACTGGTAGAGGGTCTCCAGGATCTTGCTGCACACATTGAAGGACCTCAGCTTCCTTAGAAAGTAAAGTCGGCTGCAAGTCGACTTTACTTTCTAATACTGTCTGAAATTCCAATGTGCAATTTTGTTTTGTGTATAAATTTGTGTACAACTGCAGGGTTGCTATTATTTTTTACTTGCATTGAGCAGGTAATGATTTGATATATATTTTTTTTCTATCTGCTCTCGGCTCTCCTTTTTAAGTCAGAAAAGGAAAAACTCATGTGCGGCAAAAGAGGAAGGAATTAAATCAAAACTGGGAAATGGATCATATATTGTAAGTCAACACCATTTAAAAGGCTGAAATTCAGCAGAAAAAAAACCCTCTAGTTTATGTATGAAGAGAACTTATAAATGTGAAATAAACTGAAAGAAAATGGAATGATTAAAATCATTTCCATCCGTTTGAAACGAGTTATGGCGGCAGGATCGACTGAATACAAAAATCCACTCTCCCACTTCTTCCAACTCTTCTGGGGGAATTTGAAATGTTTCTGATCCAACCACATGTTCGGGTCTTTTCTGAGGTCAGTAAAACATGTTCAAAAGATTTCACCAAAAAGGTGGAAATATATGGTTACAAAATAATGTGTTAAACACTTCACGGGCCAATCACAGACTAAGTCAAAAGTTTAAACACATTATATAAGAATTATATTGGGAATTTTGAAGTATTGATTTTGATTTAATTCCTTGAATTTTAATGGAAAATGAGCATTATGAAAATTCCCACTCACTGTGTAAAGTTCATGTCTGGTTGGACAATACCAGTTAAATGATGAATGACAGTGATTGTTAGATTTTGTATAAAATCATGTGGGCATTACTTTTTAAAGTTAGACATACACAAAGTAAAAAAAGTCTCTCTGTCTGTGCTGTGCCCAGAACAAATACTAGTGGCTCTTGTCATAAAACATGCATAACACTGCCAGACCATGACTGACACACACTCCTCTGTGCTTCCCATCCAATTCACTGCAATAAAATTCATGGTAAGAAATACCGAGTGTGTGATAGTGAAAAGGGAAACAAAAAAATACAGTATATAAAGAAATGAAGCTTTTACTCGTTATCTAGAAATAAAACTTAACACGTGTTGACAAGCTAAATATCAAAATAATACTTTTTAAAGTTGTCTTGATATCTAATTAGTAAATTGTGTAACTCAAAGGGATTTTTTTCTCACCTTTTTCAACACATACTTTATTTAGTGTTTCAGTTCTGAACTGAACATGCAAAGAATATCCTATAATTTTGCTTTATTTCTTCACATCTTTTCATAAAATGACTCCGGAGATACGTTGTATAACAACTTACAAGAATGATGACCTCATCAACTCACAGAGCACGATGATAGGTAGATGATTGACATGACCTACTCAATTTTTTCACCTAGAAGTCATCTTTTATCGTCTGGAAAAACCCGTCCTCATTAAGCTAACGCTGTTTATACTTTGTAATCTACACATGGCCAATGTGTGTAGATCAGTGTGTCCACCTGTGGACGTTACGTTACGTGCTACTATGGCTGATTAATATCAAAACAAGAACAAAACTTTCTCTGTCACGTTTTAGTTTCACTGAGTTAAGTTTCTCGATACTTGGTTTTGTCTCTGGAGGGTGTTTGTTGAAAACTGGCACCATTCTGTCATTCAGCAATATGAGTGATTTACAGTGTAAAAACATAAAAAAAGAGACTTGAATCAGTTTACAGTCAGTGCCCATCAACCTGTCACTCCTGTTTCTTCAAAGACGTGTACCCGGTGTCACAACTCTGAAAAATTTTGATAACCTTTCTAAAATAGAAAAAGAAGCAAGAATGTAGCTATTATTCAGATTTAGATTCAGTAGACATTTTTAATCCCCTCTGGAGGAATTTGTGTGTCCGGGTGATGCAGAGTAAGGTGGGGTTGGAGCTGCAACAGCTGCTTGGTGGAGCAGCAGGTTGGTGGAACAGAGATAGAACAGCCACTTGGTGGAATAGAGCTGGAAGACAATTCGCTTTTGGCAGGGAGGAATATGAGTTACCCTGGCAACAATGTTTGAACGCTCCAGTGAATCATAACAAGGTCTCAACTGTCACTAAAAGCTCCACATTTTGACAACTCACAACCTTCATTTTGGTTGGAGCAACACTATTTGTTGTTCCCAAGCACCAGAAGCCCACCAGCTTCAGCTTTGCTACACTTTTCTACGTCTCTGTCCGCATGCACCACAGTGAAGCCAGGTATGAAGAATTACAGTAAAAGATAAAAAACAGCTGAAAAAAATGTATGTTTACAAATAAATAGTGAGATTATTTTCTTTCTCATTGGATCAGCAATGATCCCTCCTTTCCCTGCAGTCCTATCGGTTCTCTGATCTGAATGAGTTTGTGTTTTATTGACAATTTGCTTGAATTTGTCCTGAGAGAATTAAAACTGCTTACATTTAATTGATTTTTCCGGTTTATTCCTCTTTCCTTTTCTGCAGACGCTTCACTTTTTCCTGTCCATCTATGTGTCCGGCTCTTTCCACCAACAGATAATGTTTATCTGCAGTTGTTTGTAACAATGGGATAATCAATACAGCTAAAACATGATGGCCTAAGTTCAGACTCTCTGAAACACAAAAAGCGAATTTGAGTGCCAGTGCGTCTGAATGAGTTTTCATCAGGATGAACGAAGAGAAACATGGAGATTTAGACTCTGTGTGACTGATGTAACTTCACCAACACCTGCCAACACACATTTTCTTCATAAAAATAAAAAGAAGATAAAAAAAATATTGAGCTTCTTAATAGAAAATGCACACTGTCTCACACAAGTAACATTTTCCTGGTGATCTAACATTTTCTTTGCGTGCCTGATCACCAGTGTGTGTCCGGTCCATCTGCTGAGGAAGAATCTGCAAATGAGTCCATCTATAGATAAATAAAAAAGAAAGTGAAGGGGGATATGAAGGTAATGAGTGAATGATACCATCTTCACCTAGACATTATGAAAAAAAATGTATGTATTGACAGGTGCTATTTGAAGTTCCCTCAAGATTTAAACCATATGATATACCGGTGATATATGAAGAAGACAACAGATTAATATGAATGATACATCCTGGCAGATGATCTTCTTGGTCCTTTTGGGGATGACAGAAGTGAAAATTTTGCTATCCTGGATGATTGTTCAGCTAAAAGTTTGGGGAGTGTGTTCACCAAACTTATAGTGATCAGCGTTTGGTTTGACATCCGACATGTAGCTCCTTGTGTCAAAGAAAAGTAAAAACTTTGTTAAAAAGAAGAAAATATAGCCGGTATGTGATGTTCAAAGCATTCTACTGTAATACTTCCAGTTATTTCAGTACTTTTGTTCCGTCGTCTTCCGTTTATCTGGGGCGTGGGAGCAACAACCTCAGATGGGAAGCCCAGGCTTCTCTCACCCCAGCTGCATCCTTCAGCTCACCCGAAAGGATCCCGAGTCGTTCCCCAGCCAGCTGTGAGACATAGTCTGTCCAGCGGGGCCGGGGTCTGCCCCTTGGTCTTCTCCCAGTGGGACGTGCCCAAAACACCTCACCATCGAGGCGCTTGGGGGACATTCTGACCAGATGACCGAACCACCCCATCTGGCTTCTCTCGACCTGGAGAAGGGTGGCTTGACACGGAGCTCCTCCCGGATGAAAAAAGCTCCTCACCTGATCTCTGAGTGAGAGCCCAGTCACCCTGTTGAGGAAGCTTATTTCGGTCGCTTGTATTTCAGAACCAACCTGCAAATTAGTCTCACACATAATTCCTCCTTCTAAATGTTTTTGTCTTGAATTGAGGATCATGGTGAGGTCCTGGACATGTTCTAGTTATATTATATTTACTTCAAAGTGGGTTTTTTAGCTGTCATAATGGTTCAATCTGGTTTGATCACAATGGTTTATGCTTATTTGTATAACTTTATGTCATGCTTATGTATGACTTTTGGTGCCAGGCCAGTTTTTTTTCTGAGGACTATGTAAGGACAAGTGTTTTATTTTCATACTTGGGTTGAAATTGTGTACTTTTATCCTTTTAAGATAATATGTTCAAATATATATTCATATGCGTATGGTCCAAGCTAAACTTTGATGACTTGTTTTCTTTTTTTTCTATATCAATTTAGAACGATGAACGATCTGCAGCAAATTTCTTACACTGTTAAGTTTGATTGTCCAGCATCAAATGATAGAAGAACCTTACATTAAGGCTCAGAAAAATACTCCTCCCAATAGATTATGCCATGGCGTGGTTAAGGTTTTTCGAATGCTGATTCAGTAAAAAAAAAAAAAAAAATCCAAAAAGACAGTGGGGGAGGATACATTGTTTTACTGATTTACAGTAGAATCCACATTAATCCAAACCAAATAAACCCAAATGAATTAAATTAAACTAGAACTGTCTACATTGAAAGCTACTAGCATAATTTGATGTAATTTGATTTGCTAATCGCAAACTGAGCATGTAATATGTGATCATTTAAGTTTTGATTAACTCAAAAAACATAAACATGTCCTCTTGCTGCAAGAAAACTAGGATGAGTTTCCATAAACTAGGCCACTCTGTTACAGATATTCAAACCTTTATATTGAGTTCATAGTGTGTTGTTTTAAACTATGAATATGACGCAGAGCCCTGCTGATTCTCAACCCTCTTTCGCTAATAATGGGTAGGGGAAGAACCCCCTTTCCTTTAGCAGTGGTGATTATTTTGACCTTAAGTCACTAAAGCTTTATCGATGCAGACGTGAAACTAAAATATGTTGTATAGTTTTATGTCTATTCTAACCTAAATCAGCAAAAAGCTTCACTTTCCTTTGAGTTTGTTTGAAACTATCCACACACTGAATGGTGTGTTTTTGCTTTAAAAACTCACTTTACATCTAATATTTCCCCATAAATTCTTGTTTTCCACAGCAATTCATCTTGAGTGTTTTGTAGAGGAGAGGAATTGGCTTTTTGCTGTGTGGGCTTTAACAAAGCATGCTCCACTTCTTTTGTCCATTGTTTAAGCTCATTACCACAGAGGAGCACGTGCAGCCCTTCAAACCAAATGGAGTGACTGGTGTGTGGGAAATGTTCTGACTGAGGGTGTAAAAAGGAGCGAGGGTGTGCTGAGAGGGTTAAAGGGGAAAGAAAAAAAAAGACGGAAATAGAGCTGTTTGCGAGTTTATTTTGAGCTCCATTACCCCCATTACAGATGAGGATCTACTTCCCACCCTCGTCTAAATGCTGTGGATGCAGGTGGCCCTTTCAGGAAAGCTCCTATCAATCTCTCCCGGGCCATCTACCTATCTGCCCGTCCATTTATTCATCAGCTCATCTGGTGACAATCCACGCAGTCCATTCCACTCTTCTTCTGCTTCTCCTCCATCTTTCAGATAATCAGTCCATCAACAGATCCATCTGTGCATCCATCCAGCAATTCATCTACCCATCCATTTATCTACCATCATTCATCCATTTGTCTATCATCTAGCTATCCATCCATCTCTTCCAATCCAGGCCGGTTTCCAGCAGTGACATGAAGTCTGCACGGCTGTAATGTTAGACCAAACAGATAAATACAAAACAGACACGTTTTCGATCGATAATCAGGGGAAGTTGCAATTGCTCGAGTGATTCAATATTCCTGGAGAAAAGTAAAAAAAGAAAAAAAAAACACAACTAAACAACAAAAACAATTAAAATACTTGTAGTGAGTAATGAGGACAAATTGGAAGAAGTGGGTGATGGAGTTTATTTCCATGGATACGTGCTGTAATTGAAATGGATTAGTCAGGGATTGTTCTCTTGTCCCATTTGCTGAAAGACTGATTGTGCAAAACTGCTAAGATGTACAATTTTTTCTGATCACAGTTTGACACTTTGATAAATGTTTGGTAACATCAGGCTGATTAGCTAAGCAGCCAATCATATCATCAAGTGAAAAATGATTTATTTGTGACAGTAGAAGATGTTTTTTTTTGTTGTTTTTAATGTCATCAATACAATTTAGGAACAGAAAGAATGAGATCGCGGGTACAAGCGGCGAAATGAGCTTCCTCCGCAGGGTGGCGGGGCTCTCACTCAGAGATCGGGTGAGGAGCTCTGCCAACCGGGAGGAGCTCGGTGTCGAGCCGCTCCTCCTCCAGGTCGAAAGGGAGCTAGATGGGGTGGTTCGGGCATCCCGGCTAATTTAAAGCAAAGGGCAGGGGACAGACACCCTGAACAGGTTGCCAGTCTGTCACAGGACCACACACACTCATTCGGAGGGGCAATTTGGCACCAGCCAATCAACCTAGCATGCATGTTTTTGGAGGGTGGGAGGAAACCGGAGTACCCGGAGGAAACCCACGCAAACACGGGGAGAACATGCAAACTCCACACAGAAAGGACAGTGTTCCAAGCCTCGTCCCCACCGGGGACTCGAACCCACGACCTTCTTGCTGTGAGGCCACTGTGCTACCCACTGCACCACCATACCACCAAAAAAAAAGTACAAACACGAATTTAAGCCAGCGATAAAGCAGACAAACAAAACAAATTCTATAACAAATGATGTAGAACACAAACACATGTTACTAGAGCTATAATAATATTGGTTGGGAGCAAGGAACATAGCGGACAGTAAACAGTGTGATGCAGTGTGCGAGTGTGACTGAAAGTGCATGTATGCTGCCGGTGTGAAGCATGTGCTTTCTAGGAACAACAGATACTCACCCGCCCCAAATGACTGGAATGAGGGAGGCAGAGACACATGCAACCCGGGCCCGCACTCATCCAGATCCTGGGACCCTGAGGCCGAGCCGAGGAGCTGCCCACCCGCCCAGCGAGGTGAATAAGAGAAACTCCTGCCGGGGCTCCCCCAGCACCAAGGGGCACGGGCGTCCCTGATGCCAGGACCCTCTACAGGCAGACTTTTTCTTTAATTTTGTCATTGAATTTATTTAAACAAAAAAGTTTTAGGTTTCACTTCCTTTTTTTTCATGTGTGATTTGTTTGTTAAAATCTGTATCAGAAAATTAGTTCAAAATTGCACCATTTATTTTCAAAAGAGAGGGGTCTTTAAAAAGCATTTTCAAACCTTTCTAAATTCTCACAAAAACTACATATGGGTAGATTTAATGTCAGATTTATATTGTTTTATATATTGTGTGGTGTTAAAAGATATTTTGTAAGAATAATAAAAAATAATACACAAATAAACTTTAGAGAAACAAGAGACAACACAGCTGACATTCATCCTTACAGGCAGTCCTTTATTTGCTCATTCATTGTTTCCGGAGCCTGGTGAGCAGTCCAGAGGGAGGGTGCGCTTTGTACAAGTCACCAATCTGTTTCATATGTCCTGACATATTTGTTTTTAGAAAATAAAATAGAACATGATGAAGAAGTGGTGTCCCTATTCATTCAAGCTTTTGTGAGTCATACTGAAAAGCTGAAAGTCACAGAAGTGGTCACTGGGGAGCTCAGAGATGAGTCAGGCCAGCTAAAAGGATGATGCACCACAAGAACCAGCTGCATTGAAAAGTTTGAGCCTATAAAACGAGCCCAAGAAAATTACATAACAAATTCAGTGAATTGAGTATTGTGTTTAGCATTTTTTAAGTAGGTATTGTCAACATTATGGTCTTTTTTTGCCACATTCAAAGCTAATATGGCAGATGTGTATACTGTACATTTACTGTATTCTTTACAATTCAAATCTTGGTGGCTCAGTGGTTGGCACAGTGGCCTTACAACAAGAAGGTTGGAGTTTGAGTCCCAGGTGAGACATTGGAAACCTCATCCAAATATTTTTGAATGGTGAGCAATAGTTTAATCACTCTAACTTCCTGGTTTCAGCTGAAAGTAAGTATCTCTATCAGATGGAGACGTAAACTCAGAAAAGACCAAGATAGATCTTAATGCAAGCCCAGTTTTCACAAAAGGTATCTGAGCTGTCAACATTTAATAAAATTTAGTCTTTAATTTAACTATGGATTAGAAACGAGTATATCAGAGGAACAGCACACGTTAGAGGTTTTAGAGATAAAGTCAGAGAGGCCAGACTTAGATGGTTTGGACTTGTGCAGAGGAGAGAGAGAGTACATCGGAAGAAGGATGCTGGATTTGGAACCACCAGGAAAGAGGACTAGAGGAAGACCAAAGAGGAGGCTCATGGATTCAGTGAAAGAAGGCATGAAGATAGTTGGTGTGACCGAAGAGGATACAACAGATAGGGTGAGATGGAGGAAACTGACTCGTTGTGGCGACCCCTGAAGGGAAATGCCGGAAGAAGAAGATTTATGAAAAAAGAAAAATGCTAGCAGTAGGTCAAAAAATTAGAGTCTAAAAGGTCAAAACACCTTCATTTGTTCTGCAAACCTCAAAAGAAGGGAATGCATAGCGTATACGTGGACAAAAATATAATTCTTTACATTTTTTTAGTTTTAAATTAATAATAAAATAGCACAGTTTTTCTTAATTTGTCCCTTTGGCTTGGAAGTCTTATCATTTCCTATCGGGGCAAATTGAGCAGATAATGTAGGAAGAAGGAGAGATGAATGCAGGGGGATGAGCTTAGCTGCACATGTCATTGTCTGACACCCCTCCAGGCCAACCATTAGCAAGCAAGAGGCAATCACCATTTCATCAACGTTCACCGCACGACCTCTCCTCCTCCTCTCTTTTTTTTCATGCATGTCCTCTTTCTCTTCAGTTGTTTTTTTTCTACTCTCATTTTCATTCTGTTTTATTCTGCTCTCCATCTTGGAACACATCTCCCATACCTCAGGTGTGGTGGACACGTCTCTTCATCAATCACTCATATGAAAGCGGATTTAAGCAAAGAATACAAATACATTGTGAACACTTTTGCGTGTGTGAGTATCTGAGGTGTGAGGAGACTTTCGTGTGACCTGGTGCACCCAGTCAGCATAGAAACACTAGAGTTCTTCTAGTGGTGAAACCATAGGATAAAGGACAGTTTATCACTTGACTTTTTTTTTTGTAGGCCTCATATAAACAGACACATCTAGATTACTGTCTTCTCATGCACACACACACAGTCTAAGACCCACATCCTGTCCTTTTAAGTGCCTTTCTGAAGCTTCACTCACCAGCTTATCGACTCAAACCAGCTCTGACAGTGAAGGCCCCATCAGTGCAGACTCTGTCTCCAGGGCACACTACATTATGAAACAATTACTGCTTTAATTGACAGTTAATTAATCTAAAGTCAATTTCACCTTGTTCACCTCACCTTAAGATTGAGAGTTGTGGTAGTCTTGACACCGAGGTGAAGGTCTAAGGGTTTTAGAGTAGAGACAGCAGAGGATTAAGGGAAATGATGGACTGTACAAGCAAAGATCTCTCTAAACCTCTAAAAGCTTTAACTTCTGGTGAATATGTACAGATCAAAGAGGAATGGAATGTGTTACACTGCTTAAAATTACACCTTATCATACAACTACCAGACTTTTTCTGTGTTTATTAAGGTGTAACAAACAGCCCCCATTTGAGACAGCAGAGATATCTCAGCTTCAGTTTCTGTTTCTATCGCTTTTTTGAAAAATGTTATCTTATTACAAATAGTTTTAATTTTCCTAACTGAGCACAATAAATAAACAATGCAGATGACGTGGTCCTGTTGGATTCATTGGGCCGTGATCTTCAGCTCTCGGACTGATATACCGGCCACAATGGGAATCAGTGGCTCTACATTTGAGACCAAGGATGGAATGCTCCCTGCAGGTCAGCGACAGGGTCCAGACCCAAGTGTAGAAATTTAAGTATCTTGTGTCCTGTTCACGAATAGGGGAAGGATGAAGCAGGAGATTAACAGATGGAACGGTGCAGCGTCCGCAATAATTAGGATGCTGTATTGGTCCATTGTGGTGAAGAGCTGAGTCGAAAAGCAAAGCTCTCGATTTACCAGTCAAGCTACATTCCTGACCTCACCTATGGTCACCACCCACAGCTGGTGACCAAAAGAATGAAATTGTGGATACAAGTGGCCAAAATGAGCTTCCTCTACAGGGTAACTGGGTTGTTACTCAGCAATAGGGTGAATAGCTCATCCGAAAGGATGTTAGAGTAGAGCCGTTGCTCCTCCATGTAAAGAGAAGTCAGATAGGGTGAGTCGGGCATCTAGTTACAATGCCTCCTGAGCATCTCGATGGTGAGGTGTTTCAGGCACATCCCACTGAGAGGAGACCTGGAGGTTGGCCCTGGACCTGGTGGGGAGACTATGTCCTGCAGCTGGCCAGGATGAGAGAAGCCGGGGCTGAGGCTGTTGGCCCAGGGACCCGACCCCAGATAAGCGGAAGACAATGGAACGGAACAAAAACTTACTTGGAACCATGTTGATTTTATGTATTTGATAAACATAGTGAAACACTTTCTTAAGAATGTGGAGTAAATTGATTTCAAAGACTTATCTTGGTTTCATAGTAAACACGATCACACCAAAAGTCCAACTTCACACTTCAGCTATCCAGACTTTTCAAATTACTAACAGAGCTGACCTTAATGCAAAGTCCTGTACATTTATACAGAGCAGATTCTTCACAAATGCCTCCACTTTTTCTCCATCAAAAACCTGTGGTGTGAAAGATAAATTGTCTCCACTTTGTGTTGCTTTGACAAGACAGAGCTCCGACTTCATGGCCGACTGAATTTGTGTGATTAAAGAGATGACAAGCAAAACCATCTGGTTGTCACATCCATCTGTCATCAGCCACTGTTCGCCATCAGCCGCACATCACTCAGAAACAATAGCGAGTCATAGAGACGGGGGGAGGTGATGGAAAGAGGGACACGGCCACTCTACCTTAGAGAAAAAGTGAAGGAGCTGGATGTACCCAGAGGTCTGAGGCTGAGAGTTTAAAAGTGAGAGAAAATTGGTAAGTGAGTAAATTCATGAGAGGGGGGTGTGAGTACAAAACACATTGCTGCTGGAAAAATGGAGAGACGGATGGTTATTTTCTGCAGAGTCTAGCTTTTTTTTTTTTCTCCTCCTTTGCTGTTCACCTCTTTGCTAACCTGTTGATCCCACCCTGCATGGTACACCAGACCCCTGACAGAAAGTATCCTCCAGCTCGTAAGAGCAAATTATAGCATCTCTGCGGGATTCTGGTTCATCAAGTTATTATCCTTCGCTGTCCCGTCTCACACTGGTTTTTGACACGAGACATGGCTCACTCTTAGTCATTAGCTCAGAGAACTCTTAAGAAAATAAACTACTTATAATTACTACACTTACTCATTTTTTTAGCTGACTTTACACATCATTTAAAATAAAGATGGAAATAAGTCTTAACTACAATGTGAATACACACAAATGACAAATTATGTGATTTGAATTTTTTCTTTCTTCTTCTTCTATGCATGTCCCTTCAGCAAGTCAGTTTCTTCCATCTCACCCTATATGCAGCATCTTCTTCGGTCACGCCAACTATCTTCATGTCTTCCTTCACTGTATCCATGAACCTCCTCTTTAGTGTTCCTCTAGTCCTCTTTCCTGGTGGTTCCAAATCCAGCATCCTTCTGCCGATGTATTTGCTCTCTCTTCTTTGTACATGTCCAAACCATCTCAGTTGGCCTCTCTGACTTTATCTCCAAAACCTCTAACATGTGCTGTTCCTCTGATATACTCATTTCTAATCCTGTCCATCCTGGTCACTCCCAGAGAGACCCCCAGCATCTTCATCTCTGTTACCTCCATCTCTGTTTCCTGTCTTCTTTTTAGTGCCACTGTCTCTAGACCAAACAGCATGGACGGTCTCACCACGGTTTTGTGCACTTTCCCTTTCATTTTAGCTGAAACTCTTCTATCACACATCACACCTGATACTTTTCTCCACCCGTTTCAGCCTGCCTGCACTCACTTCTTCACCTCTTTTCCACACTCTCCATAGCTCTGGACTGTTGACCCTAGATACTTAAAATCTTCCACCTTCTTTCTCTCTCTCTTCTCCCTGTAACCTTACTTTTCCATTTGTATCCCTCTCATTCACACACATGTACTCTGTCTTACTCTGACTAATCTTCATTCCTCTTCTTTTTAGTGCAAACCTCCACCTCTCCAGCTTGAACTTAAATTTCATCTATGTACATAAATACATATGTTTCTCATTTCATTGCTTCCTGCCAAAATTTATCATCAAAATGTTTTTATTTCACGAGCAATGATCAATGAAATAATAACACCTTTCTTTGTTCGTAATGTATTTTCCTATAATAGTGGTCCCTCATGGTCTTGGGCAGTGAAACTCAGATATGTGATGAAATCAAGTTCAATCAGAGTTTTTATGCTGTGGATCTAACAATACAGATGGGTAGCATTGCCGATTTTTTATTTTTACTCTTGTATTTGTGGTAGCATTTCCTAAGGCTAGTGCTTTGCTTACTTTAATCAAATTGAATCAATAAATAAAACCTAGAATAAATTTGAAGCAAATTTGCTTTTTAAAAAAGCAAAGTTTGGGCTTTAATTCCGAATCACTTTCTTTGTCACAAATTTGTTTGAAATGGATGAAAGCCACAAATAATCTCACAAAATGAATGTGTGAATGTTTTGGACATTTGGAGGATGATACCAGAACTCCAGAGGGAGCAGAATTAAGGAAACAGACCTGTGTGAGGTGGAGCTGTGAAGGATTACAGGGGATTAAGACAGCTCAACTCAATTGTTCTTTCAATTAAAAATGTCTACTGAGGTATCCAATCATCTTGTTTTTCTAAACCAACATCAAGAAGTAAAACATCAAGAACCAAACTAAAAACCATCAGGATTTCTGCAGGTTGTGAGGTTTCAAAGAATATTTAAAATATTCACTCCAACTAAACTCACTCACTGTGCTTTTATCTCCATTGTTTCCTTTTCTGTCACCTTTCACCCAAACAACACCACCTTTAACCTTAGCAATGTCCTCACATCATCAGATAAAAACACAGTCAGCATAGGGACCTCAGAGAGTTTGCGGGAAAAACAGACCTCATCTTTCATCTCTCCATTCGCTTGCAATGCCATCCTTCCTTTTCCTTCTCTCTCTCTCTCTCTCTCTCTCTCTCTCTCCCTTTGCAACTTTCCTTCCATCTTTTCCTCCCTCCCACCAACTATCTCCAGGATCATCGATTTAGCGTAGGCTGTGATTGAGTCTCGCAGGGTGTAATGTGGGCCCTAAGGTGTCTTCTGAATGGAGAGCATCATGAGTTATGGACTAACTATAGTCAGTCTTCCACAACACCTGAATTGCAGGCAGAAGCTGTATCACACACACACACACACACACGTACGCACAAACACACAGGCAAAAGCTAATGTGTCCGACGTGAATCAGCTGCCGTGCACAAAAACAAGGACAAACACGTTGATCATAAAGGAGTCAATGACACAGACCATAATCATCCTCCAAATTTAACCCCTTAACGCCTAATTTATTCATTCATGTACAAAGAAATCCAAAAATAAATAAAGATTTAATTGCATTTGATTGTTTAAATATCTAAAAAAGGAACATGTGATCGAATACATTTAGACAAATTACATTTTTTGGAAAAAAAATAAGCCAAAAGAGTTTTTGTTGTATATAGAATATTTGTTGTAAATTTTGGTATCAATTGCTTAAACAGTGAATTTTCAATTGGTTTACGTAATAATTTATGTCAGAAATAAAGCCGTAAAAAAACACAAAAAAATCATAGTTATGCAACTTTTCATCAGTTGTTTTTGTATTTTTCATTTTACTCATTTTGGTTTCTAATTAATGATGAAAAGTCATTTTGACCACAAGAAAAACTCCAATTTTTACCTTCTTGACAGTCTGAAAAACCAGATTTATTCTGAAACTTTGAATCAAACACAAGTCTTCTTTTTTTTTTTTTTTTTTTGGGGTAAAAATACTAGAGAGTCTCAGCTGCCCACACAAAACTTTTCCATCCCACTTTAAAACTTTACTAAACTGTAATCTGCTCACATAGTTAAATAATTTGCTGCCAAATATATTACATTTTAAGAAAGTAAAGAAACTATTAAAAAAAATTATTTAAGCCACCATAAGACTCATCACTCAGATAGTGAGGGTCACCTATGATGGTTTTAGGATAGCAGGTTATTTCAGGGCGTCACAGAGTGTTGCTTATTGTTCCAAAATTAGAGGTTAAATTGTCCTTATCTTCCTGCTTTATTTGGCATTCCCCTAATCCTGAAAAGTTTTGTCCCAGCTGGATGGGATCGGGTGGTGTTGTGTGGTTTGTCTTTTTTTTTTTTTTATTCATTTTTCATTCCTCTCTGGGGATGTTTGACTAGATTCATGTTGTACTGCTGCACAAAAAGTTCCGGAATACACACACAAGCAAAAATACACCACACATGGAGTAATTCAAACTCCAACACAAACAAGAGGAACAACAGAAACTGATCAAGAGCGAAAATGGAAAAATATACACTATATTAAAATGATTTGCAAAATTATTATTTAAACTGGGCTGGATTCTCACTTAGAGATAGAGTAAGGAGCTCTGCCATCCGGGAGAAGCTCAGAGTAGAGCCGGTGCTCTTCCGAGTTGAGATGAGCCAGATGGGGTGGTTCGGGCATCTGGTTAGAATGCCTCCCGAATGCATCGCTGGTGAGGTGTGGGGACACCGCACCGGAAGGAGACCCAGAGGCAGACCCCAGACCCACTGGAGAGACTATGTCTCACAACTGAGCAGGGAACGCCTGAAACTGGAGGATGTGGCCGGGGTGAGACAAACCAGGGCTTGCCTTCAGAAGCTGTTTCCCCAGCGACCCGGCCTCAGATAAGCAGAAGACAACGGAACAGTATATTTAGGGTTTTTTTTTTCTCCTTCAAGGCTTGTACAGCAATCACATACAGCAACAGAAAAATCTTCTTTTTTTTCTAAAACAATGTTAAAAATATGAACAATTCAACAGCTTTTACCTAAAAGAGCAAGATTGATTTCACAGGTCAGCACAACCTGACTTTTCCACATAATGCGCCAAACTTCTAGGGACATCCCATTTATTATTCATGCAGGCTTAGGACCCCACAACAGGTATGCATAATTGATTAAATGGCACTTGTTTACGCACAAATCGGTCATAGTGGTTGCAATAATTTCTAAACGTTTGATCCATAGATTAGAATCACACACACACATGCAGAGACACTTTTCCTCTTAAGCAACATACTAGCCCCAAAAGCAAGATGCTGATTGCAATTCTTGAATCCTATTAGGATTGGCCCCAGAGTCGGCCTCTTCTTAGCAAATAAATAATGGTAATGATGATGATCCCTCATCTTGTCACTGAGGCTCTCCCCAGGGGCCTCACAGTGCAGGTGGAGGGAGCCTCTCTTGGCCTAATTGGTTCTAACCCTGCAGCCTTCTCTCCAGCCTCCCTGCTCTCTCTCTCTTTATCTCTAGGATTCAATCTGTACACATGTCTTTCTCTTTATCCGTTTGGGTGTTGTGACCATCTTTAATTTATTATTGCACAAGCATGAAATCACACGTTTAAGCCAGTGCTTATGTATTTTTGTCCCTAGCTGCATGTCTTCTCAAAGATGGATGGACAGGCAGAGGACAAGTATACAATTTAATCCATCGGTTACTGGCTGCTGGTGTCTTGCCACCGTCTCCCCCTGTGGCGTCGGCTTGCCAATTAGTTTCATATAAACACCCTGAATTGATTCACGGTGCCAGAAAGGAAAGTATTTCTATCTCTGTCACTGTTTTTTTCTGCTCCGTACATCCAAACCCTCGGTCCAACCTGGAGATTTTCTCCAACTATTTTCTACTTTTTGTGTCTCACGACTAATTTCACAAGAAATATAAGATCTGATATGTTTGCATGTAACAAATATCATGAGAATAAAACAAAACTTTCTCAAACTAAATCTGGTCCTGATCTGGTGAAAAGGCCTAAAACATGGCTTTGAAGTCTGGAGCATTAGCGTTGGCTTGTAGGAGACACTTTGTGAAATATTTCTCCAGAAATCAATAACTCCTCTGCTATAGTAGGCAAAGAGGATCTCTAATATAGTTTTGTGTTATTATTTTCCTCGCACATCGCTACATTTCTCAGAGTCTGGCTGAGGGGAGATGGATTTTCTTTTCCACTGGATGCTAAATGTGATTCTGAATGCTGTGGTTCAATGAGATGATCCAGAGCCTGTACTCTTAAAAAGTCATGCATCACTTTCTATACATCTACACATGCAGCCGGACGCCAAAACTGGAATAACAAGTTCTGTTGCAGAGAAACAATGGAGAGAAAGAGATGTTAAACTTCTCCTTAAACTGCAGCAAACACTAATAACGTTAAAAATATTTTTAATTTAAAAACAAGACTATTTCCCATTTTTGCATGAAGCCAAAAACTTCTGGCAGTTTTCTTGCCAGCCAGAACAAAAACAGATAGGTCAGAGTAAATGTTCTCAGGTCAAAGATTGATCATACAACCTGGTTCAATAACACTTTTAATAAAATGAACACACACTCTCTGGTTAAAAAAAATAGAGAAATTCACTGTTTTTAGAACAGTCCAACAGCCCCCTCTACAGGACAAAATTATTATCACATAGCAGACACAGAAAGACAGGAAGACACATGTATATAGATCAGGGGTGTCTGACTCCTATCCAGAAGAGGCTGGTGTCCTTAATGTTTTCCATGTGTTCTTGCATCTACACACCTGATCCAGCTTATTAACTCTATGTGCCAATTTTTATTGACATTGATTTCACTTTATGTGCATCAGTTGTATTGAACCAGGAACATGTGGAAAGCCTACAGGATAGTGGCCCATAGGACTGGAGTTGGACACTCCTGGTATAAATGTATAGGTAAATAGACAGACAGATCTTAAACACACCTCCATGTTCAATTGACAGGGTCAACAGGTCAGCAGGTAGGGAGCGACACCATAGCAGCGTGTTTTTTTTCCCTGGAGGAATTGACCCATGTCTGAGAAGGTGCTGATCATCAGACTGCTGGAGCTTGACAGTACCTGGACAGGCCACACTCATCCTTTCATCTTGCTGAGCGAGAGGAGAGAAAACAAACCAAACTCAGAAAAGCAAATTCATATGAACTCAAAATGAATGAGTAAATGAATATTTCTTAAAGAATTCAATCTAATGCATCAGCACCTGTATGCATGTCTGCATCAGTCATTTTTTATTAATATCCAATCATCTTAATATCTGTATTTTTAAACCATCATTTTTTCTACTTAATTGTGCAAAAAAAAAAAAAAAGATCAGGGTACATATGTTTCCTTTGAGGGCACAAAATGTTACTTAATGTTCTTTATTAACATGTGTTATACAGAAGCTCACTTGAAACAGAAAATGATTTTACTCACATTCTAAATATAGAAAATTGATGAATAGATCTTCAGCAGACATTCCAGGAATTACTGACTGGAATTTTTCTATAAATACAGACTATCTTTTATGTGGCAATTATCTCATCTGCTTAAATAAAAAAAATGCATTAATTGCATGTGAATGTAACCACTCTGAACATGCTTTTAATCTGGATTATTTTGTCTTGAGATGTTTTACTTAAACACCAGAAAAGATGAACATGGCAACATGACTAGAGCAGGTGCTTTTCTCAGAATTCCCTGACAATAGGATCATGGAAGAGATACAATAAAAAATAAATGATCTCTTGGGATGTTAACCTGACTGTCCATGGCACCGTGGACAAGTTGTGAAGTTTCTTATGTGTCATATGATTGTATAATTAAACCTTAAGCCAGAAGAATATGAAACCAGGGTGACACAAACATTTTTTTTGCCATAAAATAGGACAAACTAGAATTTGATAAAAAGAAAAATAGGATATGTGTGTGATGAAAGTGTATGAGCTTTATGTGTGTGAACTAAACATTTGAAAATCTTTTCAATCTCATGTGTTTTATGTGTATAATCTATTTTTATGAGAGTTTGTGTGCAGGAGTATGTGTACCCTGCACGTTTTCTTGTCGTGTTCATTGATCCATTATTTGCTAAAGTTAATCACTGTTATTTTTTTACTTCTGTTGCACATGACCCACTGTCTCTGTGTTACGTCATTCCATAATCATCCACACCAGCACATTTAGGATATTAAGTTTGTAAAGCACACAATCTGTATGGAGATTGGGAACACTGTGAAAGGCCGACTCTTCATGCTACATGGTTTCTGTTTTTTGAAAACCCCACCCGAATAAAGATCGAAAAAGTAATTCCTTCTTGTGATCATTTCAAGAGGGCAAAATGTGAAAGGTTGGGTGTGTGGCCCCGCGACAGACTGGCGACCTACTCAGGGTGTACCCTAACTCTCGCCTAAAATCAGCCACACAACTGGTAAAAAAGAGACAATCCAAATCAAACTGGATTTAGTGTGAAATTCAAAACCCCAACAAACCACATGACACCAAACATGTTTTGATAGATTTTTCTCAACTTTTATATTTTTAAAAACAACCAAAAATAACAGATTAAATAAAATTTACAGTAGACATATGCGATCATTGTGCACTTTTAACTACTTCTTCTGATACGTTCTGCACAGCTGTCAACAGAAAACACAAACAGGGACGTCGGGGCAGATCCATGGGTACCGGGGTAGGAGAGGAGGGAAAGTTGTAGGACTGAGAAGAGGACTAAAGAAGTGAGGTAGGAGGAACAAATGATTAGGAAGAGGATCAAGGATGAAGAAGGAAGGAGAAAAGGAGAAAGGAAGGCCTAAACTTTGTCACTTGGGAACAAAAGAAAAATCACTAAATATATAGATTCCTTTTATTCCTTACATCACTTATATAAATATATTGAATCCTCAAAAGAAAAAAAAACTTGTTCAGAAAAGAAAACAAAAAAAACATCGCAATACAGAAACCCACGACAGCAGCAAGGCAAACAAAAAGCGAGAGAAGAGAGCAGTGACACAACGTGAGCGAGACAGAAGCCAGAGATAGAGAGAATGAGTGCATGACATACGGCAGGAAAAGAAGCAGCTGGAGAGAGCAGAGAGTGCAACTGTGCGTATGAAAATATATAAATAGGTGAGATTTGGAGACGACCGTGTGATGGAGAGCAGAAAAAAGGAGGATGGTAGAGGGGGAGGAGGAAAAGGTTTGACTGAGGTCGACTGTCCAGTGTGTGTTTATGTGCTACGTGACTGTTGCCTACGCATGTCTTCTGGTTTGTTTGTGTTGTGTGTATCTGTGTGTTGGCGTCACACTTTCCACGGCAACAGTAAAACACATGCTCACGTGTCTTGTGTGCTCTTCTGCTTTATAAATTAAAACAAAGAAAAAAACTAAATTGATATTAGCAAACAGCCACTGCATGATTCACACCTTCTTCCCTTTTATACATTTGACACATCATGTAACTCAAGTTTTTTTTTTTTGTTTCTTTTTTTTTTTTTTTTTACTTTTATTTTAAATTATACACTTAGAACAGTCCGCCTCAGTCTTCCTTGATTTTCCTCCACATCACCAAGTCTCTGTGTCTTTTCCCTCACTGAGAGCTGGCTCTCTCCAGCACGCGCAGGTCGTAGTTCTTTTTGGCGGCCCTCAGTTTAAAGAGACTGGCCCCACTGTTGTTTAGTTTGAAGGAAGCACTCTGGGCAGCCATGGTGCTGGGGAACACTGCCACCACCGTGTAGAGGTGCGCCGGGTCGTGGGTGTCGCCCTTCATCCCTACAGCTCCCATGCTGTGGCCCGCGGTGATTCCAGAAGGACCAGCTGTGGAACAGGGGCCACATCCCATTGCTCCTCCTCGCCCCCCCTGAGGCTCCTTCAGCCATTGGATCTTGGCACCACACAGCGACAGCTGGTTGAAGAGCTTTTCAGCCTCTGGACGTGAAATCCCCTCCGGCAGGTCTGTTACCTCCAGGACTCGACTCACCACTGCACAGAGAAAGCAAACATTTACACACACACATTTTTACACAGACTAAGTTAACAGAAAGCTGGAAATACACAGACTAGTAAAAACATGTCCACTGATCCAAAAACAACTTTAAATTATTTTTATGATATGCAGCGTCTCCAAGTCTTGTTCATGAGTGAGGGAAGGATGAAGCAGAAGATCGACAGGCTTATCAGTGTTGAATTCACAAAAAATAAAAAGCTGCATGGGTATGTTGTGATGAAAAGAGAGCTGTGTCAAAAAGCAGAGCCCACGATTTACCAGGTGATCTATGGTACCTTCCTACCCTCACCCATGGTTACCAGCTGTGGGTGGTGACTGAAAGAACAAGATCCCGGATATAAGCAGCCAAGATGAGATTCCTCTGCTGAGTGACTGAGCTCTGACTCAGAAATAGAGTGAGCAGCTCTGCCATTCGAAAGAGGTCCAGAGTAGAGTGGTTTCTCCTCCAGGTTGGGAAAAGCCTGGTGAGGAGGTTCAGAGATCCGGTTAGGCTGCTTCCCAGACACCTCACTGGTGAGGGGATCTGTGGTCCATTGGCAGACCCAGGACCTGCTAGATAGACCTGAGTCTGTCTAGGATGCTCCAGAATGAGGCACAGGATGTGGTCAGGGTGAAGGAAGCCTGAGCTTCCTCGATGAAGCTGTTGTCGCTGTAACCCAATCCCAAATAAGCAGCGACAAGACGGTACAATGTGGAATGAAAAAAACCTTGCAAAAAATGATGATGTCTGCAACAGTCTGCTGAGGATCTACAAGATAAAAAACAGAGTTCGTTTCTAACTTACCCACATCAGTGGTGCCGAGATCTGTCGATGCAGATTTAAGTGTTTGTTTCTTCCCTCGTCCCCCATGTTTCATTACCGCTTGACCCTGAAAAAAGTTACGCTACAAGTTAGACTACGAGCCACTAGTTCGGGCTCAAAGTGGAAGTGATAACTAAAAGTTTGATGTGGATCATGCGGCAGATTAGCAGGTGCTTCTCAAAGGCCACATTAAGCTAATAATTCATCAGCACTTTTTTTGTGGTGATGTCATCAGTAAAGCAAGACAAACTCTTAATAATTTTGTGGTGAAGATTAAAATGTTGATATTTAAAGTGCCTTTTGGAAAACTGAGTTGAGAAAACAATTATACCAACTAAAACAAAAATTTTATTTTTTTAAATAAGATGTAAATCTGAAAACAACCATAATGGACAATATGAGCTTTATTTTTAAAAAAAAATAGCACAGGTTGGTAGACTATGAGAGCAACATTTGAAGCAAGGAGTCAAAAAAAAATTCAAAAACAAACCTGATAGATTTATTTTTACAAAATATGTTAAAGTGGATTTTTACGATTGTGATCAAACTACAGTTTTACTGACCTGGTGGGAGCTGTAGGATGACTGACTGTGCATGAGTTGTGGAGGACAGAGGCTGTACTGGAGCGGCTGGCCCAAAAGCGAGTAGCGACCGTCACCTAGCAACAGAATGAATAAAAACCCTTCATGAAACCCATTGAGGCAAATTCAAGTGTTGTTTAACTTTTCTTTCTATCAATAATTAATCGTTCTCAAAGAAAAAATATGCAAATAAAAACTAAAAATTAAATCAAATAATTTTGATTATTCTGAAAGAAGGGCGACTAGATTAAGGATTCAGTTTGAGTTCATCATCTGTGTTTATCATCAGGGTGGCTGATATGGCTTAAGGACGACAGTGAGGTAAAGCGGTGTGTGTGTATATGTGTGTGGGAGAGAGAGAGCTGGACCAGGTGGCATTTTGCCAGTTGTCTACCTGCTGTGGTGAAAATATTTTTCAACTGGCTAAGAGCCAAAAGCCACTAGAAAGACTTTCTATGAGGTGGAATTGGGTGAAAGAGTATGACCCTGAGCGGAGGACACAAAAACACACGAGCTAAAGTATGATGTGATTTATTTGCTTTTTAAAATGACAGTTTTGGTCTCATTTGTTAAGTCTGGTTTTTTTTTTATTTGTACCAATTTTAATATGATCAGGGTTAAAATAGTGCTTAAAATGTTTTGGTAAACCGGAGATTTCACCCACTTTCAGAGAGTGCACAAGATAAAATAAGGAAGTTAAAGATGAATGATGAGGGTTTTACTTTGTCACGCAATTTATGAAGCTAAACAATTGATTTCATTTTCTAAATGCACTACCAACAAAAACAAACCCAGCTGAAATCAGCTTTAATCATTTGGAAGTTTATACCATGTATATTATTGAAGTTTTTACCAAATACCACCAACGTAGATTGTAAAATTTTTTTTGTCCAATGATTGATACTAAAAACTTTTTTCCCTTGAAAAAGTAACTAATTCCTATGAAATTTGGAGCCTATACCTTGAGTTGGTCCTCCTGGCCGGGGAAATGGTGAAATTAGAGGTAATGGTCCTAAGCCCGGACACACGCTGCTGACACTGCCAGAAGGAGACGGTGTGGGAGACTGAGTGGGAGACGTCAGGGGACTCGTCAGCTGGGTACTGGCCTGGACATATGGAGAGAACATTGATGTAAATACTGTTTATCATAAAACACTTTCAGTTGAAATGGTTCTTTCTTTTATTTCAAAAGCAGAACATTAAGATATCAATAGTTCAAATGACCACCAGGTGGCAGAAAAACCTAAAAAAAAAAAAAAAGGCCTTGCAATACCTGTGGAGTGTTGTCGGGTTTGTAGAGCTCTGCCGGTTTGCTGGGCCTCTGATCTATGCTGTAGTACTTGCATGGGTTCCACTGGACCAGAGGAGGGTTCTGTGAAGGCTGGGGTCCGTTTGGGACGCTGAGTTGCATTACCATCACACCGGGACCAGGAGGAGGTACTCCTGAGGAATACAAGCAAGACGTTTCTGCATTTTACATTTTTGCAGAAATGTAACCACTTGTCTGTGGTTACAATAGGAGCCATTCACGGCCATCATAGGTAACACAGGCTCATTGGTCGAGCCCGTCCTTACTTCTTTTTTACCTTTTACTGAGGTTAGTACGTATATATAGATCCAGTTTTCAGTCCATTTCTATCAGATTGAAAATGATTTCCGGATGGAAGTCGAAACGTCTCAATCAAGAATTAAACTGTCCAGAAGACTTTTTTGAAACTTTTTCTACAATTTTACATTTAGTTTACTTGTAAATTTGTTTCCTCCAAGGTTTAGTATAACTGATTAAAAACAATTAAACCCCATTTACACGAGCAAGTAAGTTAACTTGACTTAGAATTGAATGAAAATGATAACGCGCTTTGCTGAATTCTTTGACGTGCACATTAATTATTATTAGGTCTCCAGCAAAGAGGGCCCGTCCCCGTGCGTTGAGCCAACTAGATGAACCAAGATCAAACTGGTCACCTGCAATGACCAGATTGCAGGCGACCTCTAACAACTCTGATTCACCAGCAATGGAAAAACTTGGACATGTGAATACTCATATAATTTAGATCATTCAGTCTTAAAATGCATAGAAAATTAAATACTGTCTTCATAACACTTTAGGTGTTAAGAAAAAATAAAAAGACTAATTTATTCCTTGTTGCATAATTTTTTGGTGCTATTTATATTTCTAACAAATAAATTTGTATTAAAGAAACTAATTTGTTTCGAGTTTCACTGGAGATTCAAATTACTCTTTAAATAAGAAAGCAAATTAATTTTATATTCTTATAATTAAAGGAAAATGAAGTTGTATCTACCACATAAATCAGACAAACAGGCTGGATGGACGACAAGCAAAATCTTTCAATGATCCAATGACATTTAGGATAATCTAATCAGAGCATAAGAATATTGAACCAAACTGAGCTGATTTTCCTTTAAAACAGTAAAACACCTCCGTAAATTTTCACATCCCAATGACGTGAACACGGCGTGATCGCTAAGATTAGATTCACTGCAAACAGGTCTCAGCTGGTCAAATTTGTTTTCTCTGGTTTCTTCAAACATTACCTCTTTAACTGACATTGATCTCTGACTACATGACATGAACCTCATCTACCTCTGAATCAACCTTTACCTAAATACTTTTCACCCATTTTTATAAGAGACAGATCCAAACGTACAATTAAAGTTTCTAGTGTTTATTCACACATTTTCCCATCCGTGATCATGTCTGGGATTTAATTCCAAATGGAAACTAAAAAACTGTTACAAAATACTCTAGATCAAACGGAATCATTTATTCTTTTAAATCATTGAAAAAACACAAAACAATTTATAGTGATCAAGCAAAAAAAAAAAAAAAGACCCAACACTACAGTAACTGTAACAAAATATTTTAAATGAAGGTTTGTCAAAATATCTCCAGACAGGAAGTCTCACCTGAATATTGCTGTTGCATGGGCGGTGGGTTACAGGGGGACGGTGACTGTGTTATCTGAAATTGCTCCGAGCTGGGAGCCTGCAAGTAACCTACTGATGGGCTGTGGGATTTAAAAAAAGAAAGAAGGGAAAACATATTAACCTCATGGAGATAAACAAGCTACATTTCATTTGTGTCCCAAAAGCCAATGAGGAGGAAAAAGAAATCTATCTACAAATCTTGAAATATGAGATATCTTTTAGGAAAACAGGATGATAGAAAAAACACAAATATTCCAGACTGATTATCTGATAAGGACAAGATGTTCTCAAACATACCTTGTGCTATTTTGCTGTGTGGGTGTAATAACACTGTAGTAGACGGGCATTGGCCCTTGGACAGACTGACTGACTGGTACCATGACCTGCTGCTGGTACTGCTGCTGGACCACCTGCTGATTTTCAGTTGCCACTGGTACCTGGCACAGAAAATAATGAAAATTATGCCAGGAAATAATGCTGGTTTGTATCGAAAAGCAGTTGTTATATTTTTTATGGAATGATTTTTTACATTCAAATTACCTAAACTGTTGAAACATTTGTGTTGGTAAATTTCATGTTGGGAAATGTTTTTTTTATTGCAGCACCTATCTCGCTAAATACGCTTAGAAAAGAGCAAACGTTTTAGTGGTGTTGTTTAGCTTGGAAAAAACAGACTGGGAGTACAGAAATAAGGAGTGTGCATTGCAGAGGTGCGTCGGCCATTTCTAATTACGAATAATGTTCACCTCAGAAAGGCATTACCCTTTTCATTTAGGAAAGAAAAAAAAATTAAATTGATTAGAAGTTCTTTATTTTGTCTGCCAAAACGCACTGGCGGACTATTTGTTGGCATAAAGAGTTTTTAAGGTTATTTTCACTGCAAGAAATATTCCAAAAGGTTCAATAGAACAAAAAAAAACCGCACCATACTCAATTATTACTGTTGTGATAAATAACCAAAATAACTTATTGTAGCCTTTGTTTTAATTACTCGCAAAGTTTAGACAGGTGAAATAGTGAACACAGAGGTTGTTTAACTGGAACATCTTTCAAACGTGTCATTTACCTGAAAATAATAAACACCCTGCAGCCAAACTCAATCAAAGCTATTTAACCAGAAGTTAACGTAAACAATGATGACCCAGAATAACATTTGCCTAAAAAAGAATGTCTGCTTTCTGAAGGTACTTTGGATTTAAAATACCCGAAATGGGCCAAATATTTATGCATGAAGAAAAAAGAAAAACACTGTAGAACTTTTATAATTTTGCAACATACCAGAACAGAGAATATTGGTCATACTGCCCAGCACTACCAAAAATACAACTTTTAATAGAAAATTTTCAGGGCGAAAAAGTTGTCAAACTAGACCTTTAAAAGAATCAATCAAAGAAAAGCATAAATACCTTGTTCTTAATTACTTTATTTAACAGTACAAACCTGATATGATGGCATCTGTGGGTATTGGACCATGATGCTTTGCATCTGCCCTCCCATGCCCGGTCTCTGGGAATTGATGATTGTAGGGTTTGGAGGTTGCTGCACCCCGATCATCCCTTGGTAGCTCGGCTGCTGGCTGGGGATTATGGTCTGGAGACCTGACGTAAAAATGATTATAGAGCAAACTTTAAAAAATAATAATCAGATGACATAGAAGATCTGGTCATTTTTGCAGGTATTATCTTAACTTCAGAAAGCAAGTTGATGGCAGAGAAATTACTGTCTTTAACTTACCTCTCAACCAGAAATTTGATTTGATTTAGTCTATTAATCACTAGAAAGTAATAGTGTGAGGTACGATCTGAATGTACTGACCGGACTGTTGAGTGGGCTGAGGCATGGGTTGTGTTCGCTGGGTTTGGTATGAGACTTGGTGGGACACACGGAACTGCTGCCCTGAGCTGGAATACTGACCAGGAGGGTAGTATGAGACTTGAATCTGAGGGGGAAAAAAATATAATAACTTAGATTTGATCAAAGTAATTGTTCCTCACATTTAGAACAATTTGTTCAAACCAAACTAAAACCTTTTTTTTTCATTAGACATTCAGTATTATTAAGTAAGCTTATCCCTTTTAATTGTTGGTGTTTTTAACTGAAATTGAGTAAAGTGTTCAAACAAGCATTGATTAAAAAACACGTTTTTTTAAACAACGGATCATGTCATATTCAATTTCAGCCACAAGGGGTAAGAAGAAACTAATAACATCAATAAGTTGTTCGTTTTGGTATGGCACAGGTAGGGAGATGTTTTAGCAGATTCAGTAGGATTTCTCAAATCAAGCTACACCCCAAGCTTATTGATGTACAGTATTTAAAGTTTGCAAGCAAATGCTTCCAACACAAAAAAGCAGAGCGGTGGTAATTTACAGACTTTAAAACAACATCCAAAAGAGTCTTTTTTTTTCTCTGTTCTTAGCATGAAGTACAATCCAGCTCTCCACAGCTGATACTAAAGTTTCAAAAAGCATCAAACAATGACGCCTGAACAACTAGCAGCTTTCAAAACTGGACTAAAAGTAGCTAAAAAAAAATCTGGAAAAGTACTTGAAAGCGGCAGAGAGTAAGCGCAACATTTGGAGGATCGATAGTTCCTGCTTCTTCCTTTATCTGCATATATTTTGACAATCAGCCCATCCAGAGGCTGCACCAGTGTCAGTGTGTGCTGTTAGTGCCAAACACCCACTCACTGCAGCTCCAAAACGGCTAGAGCGCAGGATGTGGAAGTCAGAACAATGAAGGTATAAGAAGGTAAGTAGAGGGAGAAAAAAAAACACAAACAGAACCACCATGTTCACAGTTTAAAGAGAAGAATAATTAAAAGAGGAATGTAATCCAAAAATGGTAGATGAGAGAAAAAACAAGTGTGGGAAGAAATTGTGAAACTGGAAGATGTAAATTATTTGTATGAAGTGTCATGAATAAACATGCAATAGATGAGGGAAAAAACACAACATCCTAATCTGAAGATGGGATCAGTTCAATCTAACAAGAGACTGAGGTGGTTGATCTCACAACACCCCCTACAACTGCTTTTTTTTTTCCTTCTTAGCGCTCTTAAAACTGGAACCCTCAGCAGAAACCATGCCTCGGCCTCTGTGCAGATACTGCTGAGTAAAGTGAGTCTGCAACACCTTCACACCCTCTCCTGCTTTTCTTTTATTATTTTTTATATCAAATATACTTGAATCTTTGTTTTTACAGAGATTATGAAATGAACACAAACTTATATTTTTTTTCCTACAAGTTCCCAAGTAAATTGTAATTATTTAAAACTATTGGTGTTTATTCCAAATACTTTTTTTTATAAATACATAATGCACAGTTTGCTTTATGTATTGATTTGTATTACAATATTGCTTTTATTGGTTTTAATCCCAATGTTTACATAAAACAACTTAAGGATCAGAAAATATCAAAATGCATCCAAATCTTAGAAAAGTAATCCAATAAGAAAAGTGTCGGTGAATCTCATTTTTTACTGACCATTTAAATGAAACATGTTTGGTTTAAAAAAAAAACCAAAAGTTTTTGCAGTTAGAATTTTATATTTCGTTTACGTTTTAAGTCTTAGATGCTGTTATAGTCTTTTTTAAAAAGAGATTTTACCAGTAATACGTCTCTTTTACGGAGCTATAACTGGGTTATAGACTTGAGTGTTATGGAAGAGTTTGAGTAACACTGAGAAAATTTCCTGTCAGCATGTCAGTGATTAGAAGACGCCGTCAGATGATCACATTTTCTCACCATCTAAGTTTAGCTCCTAAAATCCAGACGCATTTTGTTTTGATACTATTTAAATGACATATTTGTATGCTCTGAAATTATTGTAAATATTTAATAACGATTCTGATTTTTGGTAAAAAAAAAAAAAAACTTGATCAAACACAACTTGATGGTTTTCAGGTGCTGAAGAGTTTTCTTTTTTTTGTTGAAAAAAGCAAAGAATGTTTAAAAGAAAATCAAGTTTAAAAAAAATCTGATTTGTTTGACAATGACAAATACTTTATTAATCCCGAAGGAGATTGTCTTGGCATCTGCTGCTCCCATTCACACATCAGGATACACAAGGAAGAAGTTAGCTAAACTATTTTCTCATTCAGAGTAAATGAATAATGCAAATTTGTGACAAACAAGTGTTAAAAAACAGAAACTCTTTAACATGACATCTTTTAAACAATTATTTTACAGTTTCGTTTTGTCTTCAGTTTTTGACACTTCACAGTGTCAAAAAGTTTAACATTCATAAGATTTTCATCAAGTTTTTTTCCAGCAAACATCACATTTCAGCGCTATAAAAAAGGCCCATGTTCATCTAGACTTATTATGAGATCAGAATTATAAGCCCACAAAAACACAACCCCCATCTTTAAAATCAATGCTCTCTGTCCAAAGCTCACCTGCTGGGGCGGCGGGGCCTGCATGAAGCCTTGAGGGGGAGGAGGTGCCTGAATGACGGGCTGAGATGGAGGAGGCGGGGGAGGCGGTGGGTGAGGATGACCGGTAGGAGGCTGATAGCCCGACGGAGGTGGTAAAGGCTGTCCTGTGGTGGCCATGATGAAGCTGGTTTGTGGCGGAGGGTGCTGCGACAACACCGTGGGAGGGGCTTGAAACATGGGGGGAGGCTCAGGGTTCTCGCTGGAGCCCTGCCGACTCAAGGTCATCTGGGTGAACTGGGATGAGAGTTCTTCTCCCTGGAAGACAACGTGAAGGATTATAGACCAGGTTGTGAATGGAAGTGCTGTCAGTCGCTTTAGTGCAGTTGACAAAGAGCAAAAAAAAATTCAGAATTTTGCTTAACAATTTGAAAATAATATTTGAGAATCTTGATTTTACAACCCTTTGGCATAATTTAATTTTTAGTTTTACTAAATTTCTACATTTATTAGTCAAAATGAACATTCTTCTTACATTATCTACAGAATTATTATCTGTGGAACTCTGCACAATCAACATCCGAGTTTGTTTTTTTTTAAAATAATTTATTCTTAGTAATAAAAAAACTGGATGAAACTCTGGGTAGTCAATCACAGTGATGCTGAGGTTTTTAGAAAATTAGGTAACATATAACCATGAAAAGTTAATGAAAAAGGATTAAAATTGTTTAAGCTGAGAAATTAAAGTCTGCTGTGAAAGTGTTAGTCTAATACTGAGTTTATGAGAACAGATGAAGCTAGAACAGGTATCAGTACCATTGTGTACTGCTGGGGAGGAGAAACTGGCAGGAGAACCTGGGGGCAGGAAGGACTGGAGTAGGAGACAGGCTGAGAGGGCTGCAGAGACGCCACCGGCTACACACACCACAAACAAAAGAAATAAAGAGGCAGAGAATAAAGAGTGAAGCAAGGTAGTGAAAAGGATTGTCAGAGGAAAAGAAAACAGAAGATTAAAAGCAATGACGACAAGGAAAAAAATATTCTGGATTATAACATAATTCAGAACTTGTTAATGAGCAGAGGACAAAAAAAAACATGTTAAAGTTAAAAATGATGTAGCCCAACTTCAAAATGAGAAATTGTTCTCAATCGACACAACTGGTGTTAAATAAAACAAATAAATGAATGAAATGCTTTAACTTTGAGTGCAGCAGAGAAAAAATAAATATGTGTCATGAGTAAAATCGGGTCGATTGTTTTTAAAGTAGTTTTATTATGAGTGAGATAGGAGACTAATCGAGTGTCCAACTTGTTGTAATCAAGACAAAACAAAGCTATGATGATAATAAATTGGTGTTGTAAAAACCAGTTGTGTGGATTTAATAATGTTTTTTTAAATGTGACTGTCCATACCTGAGCAATAATATGGTTGCCCATTGGGTGCTGCTGTGGGGTGGGTAGCAGGGCAGGCTGGGGTGGAGCTTGTGGCTGCTGTGATGGACAAGGAAGCAGGCTGCGGCCAGCCTGGGAAGCTGCGGGTGGGGAACACAAATCAGGACTGACAAGGGGCAAACCTAAAGAGGGAAACACGGTAGAAGATAAAATGTGTTATTATATATAAAGTACACTCTCTTAAAAAATGCAAGTGTAATCATCAACAGATTTAAGGGTGAGTGTCTTAATTTTGACTCATGCTAAGATTATGATATGCTAAGATTTAGTTTGTACCAAATTTAATGAGAGGTCTAAAGTTGGTTTATGTGGCAAGTCAGTGTTAATTTCTTTCATTTCAAAATTTCTTTTTATTAATGCAGCAAAAAAAACAAACACCTAAAAATAGATTAACAAGATTTCTTTCAGAATTGGGCTGGTTATAGTTTCCTAATATACAATATAATATAATATTATATACATATATAATATATGTATATCTTAATTACATTGCCTCAAAAATACTATTTTATTAGTTGTAACTGAACAAAAGATATTATAATTTCTTTTATTGTGATTAAATCAGTGATTATTATCAAAAATAAAGTTTGGTCATTTTTGCTTTTATAATTTTTGACAACAGTTTGGTATCAAAGAAAAAAAAGCATGTTTTTATAAAAAAAATATCAGATACAATATTTTTTAATTGTACAAAGCAATTTCCAAAACTTTAGACATTTTTCTCCTACTTTTTCAAAGAGAAAAGTCTAAGATTAGGAATGCTTTGAGTTTGTTTAGTTAGTTTAAGAGATAACTATTTTTAACAATAAGCTATTGTTTATCTGGAAACTGATTTTTGTGTGCCATATTTTTACAACCATTGGGGCACACTTAAAAGTCTTGAGTTTTCCCCAAAATGTAAAAACTGCCCTGTGGTGCAGTACACTTAAAAGGTTGTTGTGAGACTTTGGGAAAGTGGACGTAGAAGAGGACAGCATAAAAACATTAAAGGGTGTGCGAGTGAAAGAAGACATGCCCACAAATAGTACAAATATACAGGTATTTGCATTGAGCAGAACTGCATCATTTTGGTAACCCTTAAAAAGCCAGGGGAAAAAAACAATGATGAAAGGGAACCTAGTGTGTTTGATAGAAATACAGCACAGTTGTTCTTTTCAGTTACAGAAGGTGAGAACTTTGATGGATTTTGGAAAGCTGATTGATGATTGATGGAAATAAATAATGTGTACCTCGCCAAATACTTTAATAAATCACAACAAAACTCAGGTTTGCTTCCACTTCCTTTTTTAAAACATACACTAGCATGCATGTTTAACCAGTATGTTTTAACTTGACCGTTTTAACCTAAAATCCAGTGCGCCTTTTATTTGTGTTAAATACAGGAATAGCACCCAGCACCCATGACTGAAACTCCGCCCTATACTTCAGGGTATGCTGAGTATAATGTTTGGGGGCGGGGCTTTGTTCAATATTTGTTTATGTTGTACTATTGGACTATGCAATAGCCGGTTCGAATCCCACTGAGCTCATAGACTTTTGTCCTTGAGCGTCATATTTTCTTCAACCTAATGACAATTAGTAAAAAACCTAAATGTATGTTTTTTTTCTTGCGCAGCTTACCAGAGCGAGAACCTTTGCAGCTTCCCTGTGAGCCTTTGTTGCTGCCAATACTATCACCCCTTGTGAGGATGGAGATGCCAGAAAAGCTGCTGGCCTTGGTGACGGGTGGCCGGAGGGTGCGATTGGAACTGTCTGAGTCTGTGCTGCTCCAGGGCCGGGGCTCCAGGCACTTCATGTCACTATCTGTGCTGCTTTGACGACTGCTAGACGCCCGGCTGGAGCTCTCACGGTTCCCCCTGAGGAACCACAGAACAACGAAAAGGAAATTACATTGTGGTGACAGAATGGAAACAGGTTGAAGTAGAAAGTTAAGGGGTAGGAGTTGTAATGTTGAAAAAAAAGCTAGTAAAGACAAGTGAGAGGTGTGAGCTAATTACAAAGCACAGTAGGAGAACAGACAGGCAAAGAGAGAAAGGAAGTGTATGGGAGAACCTTGAAACGTTGTGTAGGTGGAGGTAGGAAAGGAAAGGTTTTTGAAATTAAAAGAAAGGGGTTATCAGGGAAGAGTGTGAGCAAACTTTGACAAGCTTTAGTTGGGGCATTCAACAAAGATGCATACCGACTGTTTAGTTGAACCACAACAGAGCAAGCAACATACCAAACAAACTATTCTCCCAGTTTAAAACTACAACCACACATATTCTCACACGACCATGCAGGGAAAAGCAATACCCTAAATAAAATTGAAGAGGAAGGAGTGTTAAAGTTCATGATTCAAGTTGAGGAAAATTGAATTCAAACAATTTCAAGACATTTCAGACATCCAATGGGTTCCTGTGAAGATTGGGATGCACAAAAAAATCTACACAAACTGGCTCTGGATTTCTTGTTGAAATTTTACAGTGAATTTTCCATAAATTCATTTTTATCTAAACTACAATAATTTTATTAGACTTTGCTACCTACAGCCTATAGGTGATCTGGACTCTGTGCTTAGCCAAATTAACTTTTTAAACATGTGTTTGTGCTTTATTTTCAGAACATTTTAATCTAAACACAAAATAAAAGCCTGCATGTGCAAGGAACCAAAATAAAAGCTTAACAGAGGAACTGTGAGTGAGAAGAAAAGAAAACAGCCTAGTAAACTGAAAATAAAGTATCTCAATCTTGAATAAAGTTATGAGGGGGATCTATTTATGCAGACACAGCAGTAGTTGATTTAATAAGAAAAAAATTGAGTTGTGGGAATCTCTCCAGCAGAAAAACAGGCTTGTGGTAAGGATAGTGGAACCCTAGTGGTAGTGAGTAGCGTTTAATGGCGGCTGTGGCTCATAAATATTTCAGAGAGACTGTAATTAATGGAAAATCTATTTTGAGGCTTCTCTCTGCAGTCTATTTTAAGGAAGGGTGGGTGCGATGACATTCTCTGAACAGGCTGCCGCACACTTGTTCGCTTTGCTGTGCAGACAAAGATGATAAGACGAGCGAAAAAGACAGAAGAAAAACGATAAGAGCGTTGATCACAGGGGATTTTATCTCCCTGTTTTTATGTAAAGAAATACTGCCATTTACAAATAAAATCAGTGAAGAGTTTGCAGCTTTGTTGGTTAATTATATTTAAGACAAGTTTAACAATCAAATCTAACTGCATTATGGTACAATTAAACTGTAAAATTAGAAAAATATTATTTTGAATAAAGAAACAAAACTAACAATCCAAACCCTAAAAAACAAACCCAATGCATTTTTAAGTATAACTAACGAAACTCAAACAAAACACATTGCTTTCCAATCTTTGCTACTGGTGTTGAAATTAGGAATAGCTTGAAAGAAAAATAAAAAAATGTAAAGTAAAAATCTCAAGATTTACAAGTCGATTTATGTTTCTACCCTCACCTTTCGGTCACCACCCACAGCTGGTGACCGAAAGAACGCGATCGTGAATACAAGTGGCTGAAATGAGCTTCCTCTGCAGGTTGGCTGGCTGGTGATGAGATCTGCCATCTGGGAGGAGCTTGGAGTAGAGCCGTTCCTCCTCTCGGTCGAGAGAAGCCAGATGAGACTATAGAGGCATCTGGTTAGGATGCCTCCTAAGCACTTCGCTGGTGTGGTGTTTCAGGTACATTTCACCAGGTAGAGACCCAGATGCAGACTCCGGATCTACTGGAGAGACTACGTCTCACAGCTCGGTGAGCTGGAATATGCAGCTGTGGTGAGAGAGAAGCCTGGGCTTCCCGTCTAGGGCTGTTAACCCCACAACCCGGTCCCGGATGAGTAGAAGATAACAAAATAGAAAAAAAGATGATATTTTATTTGTAGATTTTATGTTTCAAAACTTAAAAAAGTGAAATAAATTACTCGCTTGAAAAACACCAGACAAGCTGCATGAAAGTGAGAACAGTTCTTTTAGATAGAAACAAGCGGAAAGCAGTGTTCAGTAATTTATATTTAAAGATAGAATATATAAATAATTGTTACAAGCTGCAATACAGAACCGCAACAAAACTTTAAAAGTGTATGATTTCCTTCTTTCTTTCTTTTGTTTTTTTTACAAGGTTGATGGTGGATGAGTGACAGTGTAAAGGAGGTCAATCAATATTTAGTGAAACCATAAAGCAGCCATGCATGGGTCATTAAAGACCCCACGGTGCAATGCTGGAATAGCCATTAATCAGCCAACTATGCCAAGCAGAGATAAAAACCACCACAAGTCACAATTGTCATCACTTTCAGAGATGAGCATAGCAACATGTGTCAGTCAGCAGCTCCTGAATACCTAAAGATCTGCCTCCTCTTTTGGGAGCTAGAGCAGTAGCCCTCAGTGGAAAGTCTGTTGGGGTTAACATTAGGAGAAAATGCTCAGTTTACATGTCTGCACAGGAGAAGGAAATAAAAGATGTGAGGGAGGAGGGACGGAGAGGCAGAATAGCATCAAAATGATACCCGAAGAAAAAGAATCCCTACAAGGCTGATTTTTTTATTTTTGCTTGTTCCACATCATTAAAATACCCTAACATGTTAAAATGAGTGGTCACAATAGCTAAGTATGAAAACTGATGAAAATTACTGAGTCAAAACAAGTGACACACTAAATAACAAATTAATCTCAAATCCAATGTATCAATTTACTTCAATAAAAATGTAAATTCCTACTGATAAGGAAATATTGGTAATGTGACACAATGATTAGCTCCATAACAAAAATGAGTATACTGATATAAATCAGTTCATTAGCACTGCAGTAAAACAAATCAACAAAAAGAAACAAAAATAAAACAAAATTTTAGAAATCCCATAACATAGCATTTTGATTAAGCCAGATTTTCTTACCTATTATCATTGATGTATCCATTTTGGGAGGACTGTAAAAAAAAGGACACCTACACATTATGAAACGCATCAATCTTTGACAAGCGGCTAAGCTACCTGTTCTGCGTTTTTTAAATGGTGAAAAGTGGACATTTATAAAGTATGTGATGTGCCATTTTAAGCACAAACACAATTTCTTTTAAATAAAATAATATTTTTAGTACAACATGAGCACAACTTATAGCAAAACAAAATAACTTACTTACTGTCTAGTATTAAAAAATTTTCTGGGAAAGCCAAAATAAAAAGCATCCTACAAATTTGTTTTTATTCAGTGAGGTGCAACCTTTTGATTTATATAATTCTTTCTATATGATTCTAATCTGTGATAACCAATAATTCTTACCCTGCCTGGCGGTTAATACTTACTTCTCGGGCAAAGATCCGGTCTCGTACCCGCTGGTATTCTTCTTCTCTTTCTTCAATGGACTTACTACGCCGCCCGTCCTGCAGTGGCACGCGGATCTAACATTCAGGCAAAATTAACAAAAAAAATATTTGGTCAAATCTTAAACATCATAAATTTGTATTGATCAATTATGGTGTTTCGTAATATTTGTGGAACATGTATGGGACACATTTAATTTACAAGACAGTGGTTGGTCTACACTGCACGATAAGGTGCATCGCAAAACAGATTCATTTTATTTTTTTTTCTTTTACAGGGCTAACATTTTATGTTCAATTGATTTGTCAGAGGTCAAACTGATTTAACTTATATGACGACAGCAGTAGTCTTGTATTATGTCACCAAAAAGTTGTGAATATGAACTATGTTTATGATGATTTGAAAGTTTGTCTGCAGGAAGAAGCCACAACAATCCACAACTGCAAACGTCCACAGCATGTAACATCAGACTAATTGTTAGAAATCTTACTTGCTTCCACCAGCTTTCAGTCCAAAAGATCTGGAATTTACAAGGCAAACTCTGTTTTCGATTAAAAATAGCATGTTTTTAGCTCTAATCATGTTCACATTAAAAAGCAGTAAGTTCTACAATCATTTTTCATCCCCAGCTTTGTATGGGAAAAAGGGCCCTTTGAGTGAAATTACATCATTGGAAGGAGAAATGAAAGTAAATAGTGTGTTTCCTTCATTAGGTGTGTATTTTATTCCCCATCATTCACAGATTTATCAGCTTACCTGATTATCATCTTTGTCCATACTAGCATCATCTCTTTTTAGAATAAATTTCTTTTGAAAGTCCATGTTACGCTCATCTTTGATGTGTTCAGAGAACCTTTGTTCTGGGCTGGAAACAGAGAAAGTCACATTTTTATTCTCAAGCACAACACTGGAAAAACTTTTGTAGCTTTTTGTTTTAATTGTCCTATCCAGCATAATAGGTGCGAAATTATAATCAGCCAGCGTTATTCAGCTAGAAAAGTTTAACTTTTCCAAAAGAAGCACCAAGTGTTAGCAAGTTTTTCCGGATGGTCAACATTAAAGTCTTTTTATTATTATTTATTGTCTTCTTTTTGGAAGTGTGTTAGAACATAACTAAAAACCATTGAGAAGAAGAGTAAAAGAAAGAGTAGATATGACAAAAAACTGCCTTGGCAGACCGCAGTTTTTGCCTGTAATTAGCTGATCACATACAGCATTTTTGGTTCTGTCTAGTTTATGTCAGCTGTCTCAGACTGTGTTGCACTTTGTAGTCATTTTATTTTGATGTAATCTTAGAAAAAATCCACATGAAAAATAAAGACTTGACTATTTATGTCTTAAGTTAGCGTTTTATTTTATTTTATTTTTTTTGTTTATTTTGAATTACTCTATTCATCCCTCACCGGGGAAATTTGTTTGCTGCACTCCTTACACCGCAGCAGGCTGCCCTTCAACGGCGCCAATGGTGGGAGAAGTGGGGGCTAGGTGTCTTCTCCAAGGACCCTAGACGTGCTCTCCGTGGGACGCGAACCCGCGACCTTCCGGTCCGCGGGCGAACGCGCTAACCACGCGGCCACCGTCTCCACCCATTTTAGTACAAATTATCATTTTGAAACTTAATAAGAGAGTACTACTAATACTGAAAACAAAAACATCAAAATAATTACCTTCAATTGGGAATGAGTAATGCTTGATTTTCAATTGTATTAATTGCTTTATAATTTAACAATTAAAATGAGTAGAGCAGATTATTTTTTATAATTAATGTTTTACAGTTTTTTGCAAAACAGAATGCAAAAAAAAAAAAAAAAGAAGAAATATTGGATTTATATTGCAATATAGCAGAAAAAGTGCTACTAAATATTTTATCAATATTGTACAGCTCTACATTAACTTCTTAACGCTTACTTTTTAATAAAAAAATACACCGCACATTCTTATGGAATCAAATCTATGGAATCAAAAGATTGATGTTAATCAAGATTTTTCTTAGTAAAAACATGCAAGACAAACACATAATAAACCAAGTCTGATCAATATAACCAGAATAAATTTGTTTTGATAAGACATGTTGAAGAGGGTTAAGCATTAAATAATGATCCAGAAATTGTCTTACATGCGTGTGTTGCCCGTCTTGTTGATGATGACAGCCTTGCCTGTCTGATCCACATTGTGGTCCATTCCAAAGTAGGCAGCCACACGATGCAGCAGCATCCGGTGATAAGAAGTCATCTGAGGAAACTTTTTATACTGGTTACTGCAAAAGAAACAAAACATTTATTTTCAACAAGCATTTCATTTCAAACAAAAAGATGCTTTTTCTGCCAAAAAATTTCAACTTTGGTTGAAATATGTGTGGAATTCTTAATCATATAAATATTTATGTACAAGGAAAATATATATATGAGATTTTTTTTCTATTGATCATATTTTCTTGTTCTAAAAATCAGGTAATTCAAGTAATATGTTTTTGACTAAAAGATGGTATTAGCATTAGCTTCACTACAAAGAGAAAACTCTGTATATAGTAAACTAACATGATTGTTATTTTACTGCAGGAATCTATGAATAAATCAAAAATAAATTCAGATGGGCTAAATTTAAAAACAAGTGAGTGTCATGAAGACCAGGGCTTACTTGTCGTCGTTAATGAACTCCAGGATATCTTGTTCTAGTTTGAGCAGCATCATTCGATCCCTAGTAGGCCATGGGGGAAAGACGGAGTGAGATCAGGAGAAGGCCACCGAGTGTGTGACTGTAGTGTGGTAAACTAACTACTATGTGCTGAAGGTGTTTTTCAATCTGTGGCATAACTTTTTTGGTCTCCATCTTGATATGAATATTCTACCATTTGCCTACAGTTTAAAAGCAACCACTCACATAAAAATCCTCAGCAGCAGGAAAGACTAGACTTGTCATTTTTTCACTTGGCAGCGAACACAAAAATGATTGGAATGATGATAATAATAATGCTTTATTGCTATTCACAGCGTGGCGGCTCTTGGCAATTGAGACTGTATTACACATAGCTCAAGACAAAGCTAAAATATTTCCAAAAACCGTACAATTTTGAAGCATTTTGTAGTGGGAAAAAAAACTAGACCATACTGAAATTAAATGTAATATCAATCAACCAAAACCCAGCTGATCAATCAGAAAATCCAGAAGTTTATTTAAAAAGACAAATTATCTTTAAAAACTTTTTATTTTCAGATTAAAACAAACAGTAAAATCCTGTAAGCGGCTTATTGACATTTCTACACATCAATGAGTAGAAAAGCATGCTGTGCCAACAAAGATTTACTGCAGCATTACTCTTAGTACTACTATGTTTAGTCACTCTGTGGTGGTAATCTCATACCTGGGGTTGTTTTTCAGTGTGTTGACCAAAAACTCATGTACGTCGATGCCCGTGGAGTCTGTGTATTCCTGACTGGAGTCTATCAGATGAGAGAGAAACTAGCTTTAAATAATTGTAGAATAACTTCAAAGGATGTCTATCTTATTTGTAAAAGTTTTGCATAAAGTGATGGAAAAACATCAGTTAATTACGTTAAAACTATACCAAATGTTTCATTGACAAAGTTATAAGTCATTTTTAAATTCCTATTCTCCATTACGTGTAGACATTTGAACTGCATCAACAGAAACTTTAATAGCACAGAAAAGGACAAGTTTGATATATGCACCCCAAAACATTGACACTAAAAATAATAGCAATGATGAAAATATATCATTAAAACAAATTATTATTTACTATTCAGCATTTTTCGGAAGACAATAGTCATAATATATTGTCTCTTACCACGTGACAACATCTTTCTTGGAGTCTTGTCTTTTTTCTCCTTTTCTTCATTTTCATATTCATCCTTTGACGACTTTTCTTCTTCTTTGTCGGATGGACAACTGATGTGAAGCTGGATGATATCCTAGAGAAAGAAAAAAAAATCTTATTAGAGAAGGAAACTTTTTTTTTGTCTTGTTTTATTCAAGCAAAAGTTTAATTAGAGTTGATTGTGGGTAAATTGTGCATGTTACGAGATAAATGGTCACTGATAACAATAACTTACAGATTCTGGAGGCCCATCGTTGGCAAACGGACCAGAGGATTCCTCACATACAGCCAGACTCCGTACTAACCTCAATTTGGCATTTGACTGAAATGTAAACAAAGATTTTAGTGCAATTTTTTCGTCTTTTCTCCCTCCGATATGCCTTTAATTTTTCTTAAAAGATGGAGCAAGTTTAGATTCATGTCTTTTTATAGTTTATATGGTTTGTGCTTATAATCTGAAAAAAAGAGACTTTGCTCCTTTTAGATGCATTTTTTTTTATTGAAAACTGTGATGTGTGTGTAAACAGTCAGAATTATTTGATGCAATCAAACTGGGGTATTATTTATTTACGTAGCCTTAATGTATTTGCTATTATTACTACTTCTAATAATAAAAAAAAGTTTAAAATTAAAAACATACAGATTGATTCTCTTAAGTTAATATTATTGTTAAAGTATTTGCAACAAAAGAGTATTTCGGAAACAACACCACAAAGTTAGCTTATAAAGCATGACTAAACACAGCATTTACAATTTTTATGAAAATAAAATTTAAGTGTCATAGAGATCACTACTGTGTCTAACTGGATTGTTTTGCATTTATGTGTTTATGTGTTTATCACAAAAAGTTTGTGTTAAGGAACGCATTAATAAACCACCAACCAACAGTCTCTTACCTTGGCTCTTTTCCTGCCATGGCTGTGATTAGGAGCTCGTTTCTGCAAGAAAAAAAAAAAGAACTTTTTATGCATTTTACTAGGAAGGAACAAAATGGATATAAATTTCAAGCATGTTCGTAAACTTAAACTTTAAACCTAAACTTTTTAAATAATCTTCTGCTGCCACTTCTTCCCCATCTGTTTTTAAAGATGAAATACATTCAATACGACATTATATTTTTATGAATTAGTCTCTATTTTGTGGACAATTACAAAGAAAGTTTCAAATCTTAAATTGTTTAAAAAAAAAAAAAAAAACTGGACTTAGGTTGAATTAAAATGGACTCAAAAAATGGCCTCTGATGCAAGACAGAATAGTTTAAAGAAAAAAAGCCAAGTGTTGAGAAACGGAAAGCAACTTGAACTCCTGTGTTTGTAAAAACATTGTTTTTTGTTTAAATCAGACAAAAAAAATGAAGGAGATTAATCCTTTAACCATAAAGTTTGAGAATGTTAATACAAGAATCCGGTGCTTATGACATATTGACAAAGCAGGCAGTCTAAACTTGTTCTAATGCACTCACTGTTATGGCATTGTCAAATTTGTGTATGGATGTGTGTTTCTGTGTACGTGGTGTGTAATTCATTTGTTGGGTTTTTTTTTTTCTATTGTAACTCATACTACGTATTTTACGTCAAAATATTGTGCTACATGATTGTGTTAAAGGTGCTTTATCAATAAAACTGATTTGGTAGTTACACAAGATCACTTTTGACTTGTGATGTAGTCAAACTTTCAGAACAATAAAGTTATAATTACTGACCTCATTTAAAAAGAAATAATTACTAGTAACTTAAAAAAACTTTGGTGCATCAGAAGCAGGCATTATTTATACAGAACAATACATGCTGCTTATATGTAAATAAAATGTTTTTTTATGTACACTTATTGCTACCTGTGCGTCCTGTGGGGAGGTGTCATCCTGCTCCAGGCCCTCTCCCGTCCCTTCCTTGGTACCCTGTGGTTGAGGAGAGGCCTTGCCTCGACTACAGGGCTCAATATGTGGCCCACTCTCTCCCTCCTGCTGGATGTCTGTTGTCAGACTTACTGACATCTTCTTAAAGGAGGAAGAGAGGGTGGGACTTGGGAAGGGGGGCGGGTGAAGGACCCGGGAGAGGCTGTGAGAGAGAAGGCAGGAAAAAAAATTATTTTTTTCTTCATAAATAAATAACAGAGTAAAGTGCAGTGACAAAAAAGCAGTTCCATATTGTTTACCTGCAGCTGTGACCAGATCTGTGCTGGACTCAAAGGAGAGTCTGGACAGAAACACAGAAAGATGGGGGTAACCCTCTAGGGCAGCGTACGGGGCTGAGCTGCAGGAGACGGCAAATTGCAGTCCATAGCAAGTCTTTGCTTTGGTGGTGGGGCTGTAAAAAAAAGAAATAACAAATCTTTCACTTGTGAAAGTAAATTTGCAAAATTTAGCAAAATCCCTAATCGAACTAGAATTGAAGTGAGAAGCTTAGTTAATGATTTATTTTGAAAGAAAACTGATCACTTTCATTTCTTAATTAAAGGATACGTTCAGAAGCAAATCAACGGTCAATTTTTTATTATTTTAAAACTAAAATAAAGATTAATAAATTAGAAAGATCACAAAAATGAATCCAGTTAGACTTTGTTTAATTCAATTTAAAATGTGTTTTGAAAGACACAAAAAAACCTGTTATACATTAAATACAACTGATATTAAATACAGGTAAGTTCGATTTGCCTGACACGCAATTTTAACATTATATAACATACCATGTCCATTTTAACAGCATGTACAAATTGGAATAAAGGGTGTTTCAAATATAAATTTACATATATTTACAGCAATCAGATGAACAGAGGGGGCAGCAGTTTGCCGGCCAGTGAAAGGGGTGGAGGGGTATCAACGGGCCAACCACCTCAGAGGTCGTCTGGGGCCTTGCGTCTCTGCCGTCGGCTTACTGCAGCAGCATGGTCTTGCCTACAGTCAGGAGCCCTGGACACCATAAGCAGAGGAGGAAGACACGGATGACGTCATGTTTCACACACAGTGCGTGACTCATCGCTGCTGCTGCTAAATCTAGCGGGGAGGGGGAGCGAGCATCTGAGACCTCAATGCTCACAGGCACATTTGGTTATAAAAATGAGCACTGAAGCACTGAAATGTTTGTTACTGTGTAAACACATATTTTTATAATGTGGGAAACACACGGAGTAAAATAAAATGATGCAGAACTGCTTGGCTTTTTAAACCAATTCATTTAAAAAAAAAAAAGCCGCTAAGAACTAATTCTTCCAAACCTAATTGTGTGGATTGTTGAACTGCTGTGTTATTTAATGTGCATTAACTGTAACACTGCATGAGGGATTAAATTGTTACGAGAAACAAATAAGGAAGGGATTCCCAAAATGAAAAAGACTGAAGCTTTGCAGCAGCAAAGACGTCATCAGTTGCAGCCTCGTTTTGACCAAGACACCCACATTCCCCAAGCTCGCTGCTAGACAGCAACACAGAATACAGACAACTGTCAGTGTGGGTCTGATTCATTCATTCTGTATTCCTCTTTTGCCAGCTCTAAAACGCGCTTGCTTTCCCAAAAGGAGGGAATAGTTTTGGCTGACAAATCTGTAGTTAATTATTCATTTTAAATGTCAATCTTTAATTTTGAGGCTGAGCGGCCAAGTAGTGGTTTCATTAAAAGAAGGGGTTGAACAAAAAAGCAAAAAGAGGTGGTGGTGGATGCGTTTATGAAAAACACCAGCTTTACTTTTCTCTGCCTTCTCCAGATGCTTAAAGTTTCCTTGGTTTTGCCAGGAACAGTCTCCATGTGCTCCCCCAAAATACACAATCCATCTACATTGTTGCCAAAGAAATAAGAACTTTATTTTACCCGCTGCATGGTCTAGGTGCTGGTGAAACAGAAAATGAAATTATAAATAATATCCTGAATTTTAAAAAAAAATTATACAAACTGTTTTTGTAGAGCAGATAAAAATGGCCATATTTGCAAACACACAAGTGGTCTGCCATGATGGACCTAGGCAAAAAAAACAAAAACTCCTATTTAAGTGTATGTTAAAAAGTAGTAACTCTAAACTTCATGCAGGTATTGGTCTGAGACACTGATGCTTTAAATACATGAATTAAGGATTTAATCACCTCTATTTCCTTTACGTGTTCAGATCTTAGTCTTATGACAACCGATGTGTTTCCATTTTGGTTGATGTGCTTTTTTCCCCAACAGAGCAATAGTGACATGAACTCTTACAGATCTAAAAACTTGAAATTATACAAGAGCTTTCTCCTCAAATGATTGCAAAAGACACCAAAAAGAAGCAAAACATAACTACAACTGCCATCTACCAAATCTCATCTGCACATTTGCCGCCTTGCTGCCCTCACAGACTTCATGTTCCCATTCTGATGACAGGCGACCAGCTTAAGCATACACGTCATGTGCTGGCCTTTTCACTAGGTCAAGTTACCACATGAAGAGTGTTTACTAATTGAGCTCTAAGTGAAAGAAGTAGGTGGGGCTGTGAAAGACACCAACACAGTGATTATTTAGTTAACACTGTGTGTCAAGACTGGAGAAATGAATGAGAACATGATTTATAAAAGTAATCTGAATGATATTGTATCCATATGTGAGTTGTTTTAAACATACACCTATTTGAAAGAGACATTTCTCCCCATAGCTGAACTTTTAAACCAAGCAAGATTTGTTCCAAAGTGTTTATCTATGGATCATATTGTTTGACTGAGGGGAATAAGATATAAATCAATGTCAATGTCAAAAAATAGTGTGTTGCGTATTTCTTAGTGACTAATGCTGATGTTAAGCATTTCATTCATAAACCCATTGGAAATTTTGCAATGGAGAAGCATGCAAAGCAAACCTGCCTCTATTTCTCTGCAGAGGCTGAATGAGAGATGAGTGGAATGGTGAATGGAGGCGCAGAAGGCTACAAAAAAAAAAAGAAATCAAGAGTGAGCACGCATGTACAAACCCACAGAAGGAAGTGGGAGAAAAGCACAAGCAGCTCGACCCAATTCAACACTTCTACATTCAGCTGCGCACCTCGCCCATTTGACGTCAGAGGGAACTCATCTCACAAAAGGCAGCGAGGTTATGTCTTCAAACATTAGGAGATTTGATGTGTGGGGTAATGACGGAGCTTGTGCAAGCTCACTGTCTGCACATATTATGTTTCAACAGCCCTCAGAGCAAGAGCGCACCAGGGCTTGTCTGTGTCAGAGAGGATTCCCCTCTGCGTTGGTTGCACTGTTTCAAACAGGGTGGAGAAAAAGGGTGACGGCAGAGGAAGACTTTCTAACAGCCAGGGTACTTGGAGCAGAAGAGATATGGACAACACATCACAATATTGTTTTTATCTATTATCTTGACGCAAGTTGTCATGGCAACTTACAAAATTGAAAAACCAAAGATAGAAAATTTAAATAGCAGCAAAGAAACAAAGTACAGATACAGACGGAACGGTCAAAAGTTCCGGAAGACAGGATTTCTCTTCTTCCATCTATGTCTCGGTTTTCTTACTTCCCCACCCCTCCTCTCGGTACTTTCTTAATGCTATGAGAATCCCCCATCCTGCCTTCAACCCACTCTGCATCAACCCCTCCCATCAGTATCTTTCTCCATCCGCCCACCATTAAATGTTAGCTCTCTGCCTCGCTTTCTTCCTCTTTTAATGTGTCTTCTTAAATTGTCAGGCATGCTGCTGACGCCATCCTCCTCCACTCACCCAGCCCACTCAGTCCTGTGGGACGAGCTATGACTCATTCTCTCCTTCGTTCTTTTCTTTCCCTCCCTAGTTACCTGCATGCCTGCCTTTCCTTCTAGTTCTTTAAGTACTCGTAACTTATGAGGAGTTTCTCTTTGTAAATCATGCACACTCACAAGGTGCACAGGGACAGTAAATGAATAGTACATGAAAAGAGAAAATGAATAAATGCAAATCATCTAAATACCCAATTTTGTATCACCCAAGACTTTACAAAAGCACTCTAATGTGGGTCATTAAAACATATTGATCAATGCTGAAACTAATGTAGTAATTATTTCAAATACTTTTTCTGCTATTAGGCACAAGTGTAACCAAAGGAACAGGATGCAGTAAAAGTATGCTAGTCGTAACAAATTTATGCTTTCAATATACAGTCATTCTGTCTTTGATAAAACATTGTGTAACAGACAATTTCTTTTGATGGTTCTACCTGTTGCTGACTGCATTCACATGATCAAGCCTCCTAGTTATTTCTCTATCCAACATTTATTTTTACAAAAGCAGCAAGATAAAAAAAAATCTAGTTGCAATGTTTCAGTCTGATGTTTCAATATCAAGTTGATATTTTATCTCTGATATGATTTGACAACCTAAAAAGCTCTGCCCGCATCCCCTTTTATGTCATATTACTTCTGCCCCTTTTCCAACTTTTTACAGTTTCAAAATTGAGTGTCACTGTCTAATTGAAACACAGATAAACTAATAACTAGTTGAGCAGGAGCCAACTACTCCTGCTCAATGACTGCTTATGGGAACTGGACATCTTAAGTCACTTCTGCTTGTGTCCCAAGAGCATGGAACCCTCAAAATTGCTATTGGTTTTTAAGGTGCTTGCCAAACAAATGCAGACGGGACCAATGACTTCCATCTCAAAAAGTTCAACATGTCGCTGTCTATATATCAGCTGAATTAGCTTCATTGTGATATAATTCACAAAGTTTGATCTTTCAAAGAGCCAGAGCGGCACTTGAGTAAACCTAATGATTAGCAAAAATCCAACAGTTTCAGTGTGCATGCCTCTTGTGTCTCTGTTTCAATTCATGCAAACGACCCGGATCCAGTCAAGACTTTCAGCAACACTTTGAACCAATGAATCTTCATCATATTCCAGAGCTCTGTAATGATGCAAAGCTGCTCATAGAGTCTCACAAGTTCCATCCTTTTTGCTGTTGCTAAGCAACTTGTAAAACTTTCCCTTCCAAGGGTTTTTCATCCCAATATCCACTTACACCATTTGTTGTTCTATTCCTATCATTTTTTTTTTTTTTTTTTGCAATGAACAAAATTTCAACAAACTTCTTAATGGACTCAACCCAGAGAATAATTGCGGCCACTTTGCAGAGTTTTTTATTATTATTATTAAAAATCTGATTTACAATGTAATATAAGTTTTATAGTTATCGTAACAAATGTGTTGGGCACCAAAGAATTTTTATATGATTCATGAATTAATTTGACATTTTTTTTTTCTATATAAATTTTTTTTTTTTTTTAGTGTGTTTTATTAAAGATGGACTTTTGGTACCAACACGTTATATCTTTGCACATTTTTGTTTCTCCGAGGATAATTAACACATTTTTTATTTTCAACAAGAGAAGCTAAAACATTAACAAACTACAGTGTGGCAATACAATTTATAAAAGGTTTCTTTGGGTAACACTCATTCCGTTTCATTTTGTTGTCCTGTAGATCAAGGATTCTGAACAAAATGTAAAACTATTTTGTTATATTGCTCCAAGAGTTTTTGAAATGAACATTTAAAGTAAGAATGGGGAAAAAAAGTCATTATTACGTAGTTGATCAATGGAAGCTTTGTTCAGCTCAAGCATATAATTAAAGCTTTTTTAGTACTCTTCTTTGATCCAAAGGATTTATTTTGTCATTTGGTTGGTACATGAATGACAGATTCAGTAGTGTTGGTAAATTAAAGACATTTTGCTAAACAACAAATGTGATATTCAGACTAAGGATAAACTCGTCTATAGTCCATATACAACTTCCAAATCTTTGTCTTTAAGTACTTCATGACAAATATATGATCACCTAAAAATTCTGCTAAGATTCAATCAAGATCAAGGATGAGAGGGAAAAAATGTGTTTAAAATAGACACTTTTTCATCACTGATAAATATAAACAGAATAATAATTGGATTTATATTATTGAAGATGTGGTTAAACGAGGTTTTGCAGTCAACTTCAGCCTGATCTTTGTGCAACTGGGCCATCTTTTCTTGTAACTCACGGTAACGTTAAATGAAGCTAATGTGTCCAAATTGTTTTGTGTTATCTAACCTGAATATGTAACCTTGCTTGGAAAAACAAACTACTTGACCTAGCTTTGAATGAGGATAGATCGCTTGCTTCCAACAATGCTGAAGAAGACGACAAAGCTGGAAGATGCCATTTTAAAAAGACAGCAGATATTTGTTTTGCAGTGAGTAAAACACAAATACATTAAAACACAAAAGCAATCAAAGAAATATCTAATTAAAATTTTTGGAAAATAATTTACTACGACAAACTAGTATTGAGTTGTTAATTCATCATGATTTCTTCACAAAAAGCGAACACAACAGCTAGTCATGCTGAATTTAGAATAACAGTGTCATCTGAGAGAAAAAATGAATTGGTTCTTACTTAAGTTTAATTTTTTACTGTCAGTAGATTTAATCAAAATGTGAAAATCTAAACTTGGTCATATATGTGTCAGTGGGATCTTTGTCTTTCTCAAACATTTTCTGTCATCTATTACCGCACCTCCATCTTTATGATTTTAATCAAAAGACTCATTAACACTGCTGGTGCTGTTCCCTTTACTCACCTGTTTATCACAGAAAACTTAAGAAATGTTTTTTGACGCGAATCCTAACAGCTAATCCAGCTGTGCCATTCACATGTGGACAGGATTAATTTTTTGCTATTTGTACCGTCAGATTGTGTCGTTCCGTTCTCTTCCGCTTATCCGGGGCTAGGTCGCAGGGGCAACAGCCTCAGACGGGAAGCCCATTCTTCTCTCACCCCAGCTGCATCCTCCAGCACACACGGAAGGACCCCGAGACGTTCCTTAGCCAGTTGTGAGACATAGTCTCTCCAGCTAGTCCGGGGTCTGCCGCTAGGTCTGCTCCCATGCTCGAAACCCTATCTGGCTTCTCTCGACATAGAGGAGCGATTGCTCTACTCCAACACTTCCCGGATGGTAGAGCTCCTTACCCTTTTTCTGAGTGAGAGCCCCGCCACCCTATGGAAGAAGCTCATTTCGGCCGATTGTATCTTAAATCTCGTTCTTTACGCCACCACCCACAACTGTCAGATTTTGACCGGTCAGATTGTACGCCACCATTTACATGGTTGGCATCACATATGTATGCAATGTTAACTTCCCTTGCTATTATGGTAACAATATGCATTGGAATAAGTTGTGTAAGCTTTGATTGGTTTTTGTAATTGTATTTCTGTGGGTTTTTTTTTTTTTTTTTAAACTTTACACTTTTTATGTTTCCATTTATATATATTCAGTCACAAATTACAGAAAATACAGGTGTCAAATTGGATCATTGAGAGGAATATCAGATGGCTCTTCAGCTAATTTTACCCACCAAAATCTGTAAAAATGCCAAAGTTACCCAACTGAGAAGCAAAAAAGCAGATTGACATTTTTTTTCCTTTTCCCAAACAGAATAAAATTACCCTGAATAATTCTCATTGAATGCAGCTATTACTATGTGTTTGTATTACTTTTGGTTTACAAGGCTACTTTTTTTTAATAGCAGCCTGTTTGATCTAAAATCTTTATTTTTCACCAATAAAGCTAAAAAAAAATTAGTAAAGTTGTATTTGAATACCAAACAATCAGTATTTTTTATATTTTTTGCAGGTTTTATAACAGATTGAAATAAAAAATCTATGAGTGAGAAAAGAACAAAATCTTACACGAGAAAAATTGACAAAAAGGAAAATGTTTTCAAAAATTCTAAAAAGGATTTGGTAGAATATTAACCCCAAGATTTGAGCACATAAATGCATCAAAATGAAATGCCAAGATTAGCTGCCATTGCATAATAATCTAGTATTCAATCTAATTTATAACAACTTATAGGTCTTTGTTCATACATTTAAATCAGAGGTGTCCGAAGTTGGTTGTCAAGAAGTGGTATCACTAAGATTTTCTTAATATTCCTGTTTTAATGTTGTTAAGTCGGTGGTTAAATTTAACAAACAACTAATGCCCTTCTGCACAATTCCCAATAAATTGAGTCATATGTCTGGAAGCAAAAACATTATGGACCGGGGCTGGACATTCCCAATTAAAACTGACTACCACCTGAAAAAGAAAGCAAATCTTGATACCTTGTAGTTGTGATTAATAGACAGAACTTGGCAAAAAAAATAAAAGTATAGCGCATACTCTAAAAATATTTACTTAAATATTTGACTTTGTAGAAAGTATAATTTTCAGCAATTTATTTTATATTTACTTTTTCAAAAGTAAGAAAAATATGAATTAAAGTTTTCTGTTGCAGGTTTTAAAATATTTTTAGAAATGGAAAAGTTAAGTCACTAAGTTGCAGTTTTAAAGCTTTATCTTTTTATTAAAAATAAGTTTTTATTCCAAAACTTTGAGGCAAATGATCCAAGTACAAAAAAAGTACAAGTCACTTGTCAACAAGGCTAAAAATAAAGACTAATACAATCTAATTTAAATATGAAACCATTAGATCCATTAAAAAATAGGCCTATCTTTCTTTAAATCTTCTAAACAAAATCAAGCAACACATCTACTTTCTGTTCATTCAATAAATAAAGAATTGTAAACTGTCAAGTGAAGTATTGGGAGTAGATTTGAGATTTGCCTGCTATTCTTGAGCTGCTGATGTAACTGTGTCAGAATAAAAATGGGTAACAGCTACTGCGCTCATTACATGCCTTATGTAATTTATCAACTTCTACTGAGAGAAAACAACAGCGGTGGGAAAGAGGGAGAAAGAAGAGAGGAGGATGGATGTAGGAGCAAGGTGTGGACAGTGAGACAGGAAGAGAGGAAAAACTTCTCAATGATGAAACAATCTGCACTGTTATGCCATTGGCTCACGCTTCCACCAATGGGAGGGCCAGCTCCATGGCAACAAGCTCTGTCACCAAGAGAAAAGCTGCCATATCCCTTAACACCCCCATACTTTTCTTTCCTTTACACTCACACAATTCCCCTTCTTTACCCAATTACCGAACCCGGTTTATTTTGCATTAGGTGCTCTTGTACAGAAAATAAAAGAGGGCAAACACACAGATGGCAGTATTGGTTTCTTAGAGCCCGGGCAATCCAGATTAACTACACAAACATATGAACATACAATTGAGCTGAACTTAAGAGTTGTCGACATAAGCACAGACACATTTGGGGGCTTTCAGATAAAACCCAAATGAGTCATTCACACACTGTTAGGGAAATGTGCAGACCCACTAAGTCGCCAACACAGCGTCTAGCAGCAGACTGTTCTGTTCTACTCCATCTTGATGAGAGCAAAGATTATCTGGTCTGCTGAAGCCGACGATTAACTAAACAGACGGCAATCAGACACATAGACAGACCTCCGGTTTAAGCAAGTCACCTAATCTAGAGAGTATATTTAAAAATAACACAAAGTTTTTATGAATATTCATAAAAATAAAAAAATTCAACACACACACAAACTGGAGTTGTTCAGAGCGCACAGCAATATTAAGAACAGCCATTATGAGAATCAAGTTAAGTAGACACCTCCACTATGAAGAGCTGTTCAGGTTAATGGCAGCTGGTGAGAAGGTATTTAATGGGTCCTAAAGAACGGTACACGTTTTAGGAAACTGGGACATGAACAATTAGATGTAATTTAAAACACATTCAAGGTGTTTAAATGGCAGCATCATAGGTGAAATAAAAATAGAAACATTCTAATCAAAATTCAAATAAATCCATTAAGAGAGACTTAATATCATTTTATGTTGGTATGCAATTTATTTGGATAAGATAAAAAGACATTCATGCATCTGGTTGGAATGCTTCCAGAATGCCTCGCTGGTGAGGTGTTTTGGGCACCTCCCACCAGAAGGAGACCCACAGGTAGGCCCCGGACCTGCTGAAGAGACTATGTCTCGCCTTGGGATCCTCCGGGGTGGGTTGGAGGATGCAGCTGGGGTGAGAGAAGCCTGGGTTTTCCGTCTTAGGCTGTTGTCCTCGTGACCCGACCCCGAATAAGCGAAAGATAAGGGAATGGAAAAAAGACAATGGGTCTCAGAATTATATTGCTAAGGCATTGCCTGTTCAAGTTGCCATTAATAAAAGGAAGATGAGTGAGCTATTGGGGACATATGCAAACCCAAATCATGACACTTGCACTGCCATGTGACACCAGTGCATCACACTGGTGTCAAGAGCTACCCACACATCACCATATGTAGTATCTGAGTGTGTGTTTGAGCCAATAAGTGATGTTAAAGAGTCAAACGTGACAACCCCGATCTGCTATCGTCACGCGTGTGGATATTTCTCAAAGCCTTCTTCAGTGGAACGGTGAGTGAGACAAACTCAAATTTGGCGATACTGTGACACACTTTTAGTAAGCCAAACATATCCAACTCCCGTATGACTTGATATTATCACAATCAAACTACAGATGACCAAGTGAAAGGAGTCACTAAGTTGATTATTGAGTAATCTAACTTGAAGTGGTCAACTAAAATTGATCTACAGCATAGAAAATAAATAAATACATAAGTTATGCTACAATAAACAAAAAAGATCAAAGGTCAATTATTTTCAGATCTTCTTGTTTCTGACTTAAACTAGCCAACTTGAGGTGGTAAATGTCTGGGCACTTCAGAAACTCCTATTGTGAACTTTACCAATTTTGAATCTGGCAAAAAAATTGCCATGAGGTTGTTAGTTGAATTTACATAGAAATAAAAGTGTCTGTTTTGTTATAGAAAATCATAAAATGGGAATAAAATCATACGTTAAGCCACAAAAATGTGATCTAGTTTGTAGCATATCATCTTCTACATACAAGATTTAATTTTTCAAAACGATTAAAAGTACCCCTTCTCCCACGTCCCAAAAAAAAGAATTATTACAGCATATGAAATGATAGTTTGGTAAAACAAAAAATAAAATTAAATCAGAAAAAACTACCGGCATTGTTATTTGTTTTTCCAGAGCTCTTCCTTATCATGTAAATTTTGGGGCTTCTTTCAGCGTGGTACTTCATACATGGTTTAAGTTTGAGAATTTTGCTTCTGCTCTCTGTGCTGAGAGTCCGCACCGAATTGGGAAACAGGGCGTTTAGACATTATGCTGCACAATCCTGGAACAATCTACAAAAAGACTTGAATTTAAAGGAAATTACTTAAGTGAACTAATTTAATAGACATTTAACTTCTTATAAAAGCACACTTTCAATTTATAGATGTTTTAAGTAGGTCTGTTATTTTATTTTGTGACTGTAAGTGACATATGTGTTGTATGAGTGTTAATATCCTATGTGTGTTTTGTCTCTTGGCCAGGACACTCTTGAAAAAGAGATTTTTAATCTCAACAACTTTTTATCCTGGTTAAAATAAGGTTAATAAATAAATAAGTAATCATGTGTGAAGGGCAGTTCAACCAAGCCTTTCCCTTTCAGAAGTAGTTGGGTAATTAAATTTTCACAAAGCCTGAATTTTGCGCTGAGAAGGCACAGGATCTTAGGAAAAAAATTGTGGAGGAACATAGTTCATTTTAGGCCATTAGTGAAGACGTGTGACCGATTAAAACCAGAGGGTGTCAAAGCACATTTTTCCTCGTCACTTTCTGGCAAATGTCTGAACTCTGGCAAACAAACTGGTCCTGCTAAGTGCAAGAGGAATGAGGAACTTTGACATTGTAGCCAAACAAAAACCTGGCTAATCCACAACCACTCAATCTTAGCCTTTCATAGACAACCTAAAGCTGTTTCAGGCAGATAGCGACAACTTTTTCAAAACCTCTTCCTGTGGCTGGGAGCATCCTGACCGAAACCAGCAGGTGTCTTTCCAGCACCTGTTCCCACTCTGTGCTAGTACTAATTGAAATGTTTGTTTTCTGCAGAAAAAAAACACTGTAAAAGTTGTTATTGTAGTTTTCAGATGGCATTTTATTTCACTCCAATAAAGAAAAAAAGATTACACTAAACCCATTATTCCATTACTCTGTGCTTACAATGGATGTATCAAAAATCGCCAATTCAAATTCAGCAATAATTTTAGGGCTTCTGAGGGTTTAGTGTCTACATGTTTGCAAACATATTCATTAAATATTTTTACTAAATCAAGTTTTATTTAAAACTTTTTTGCTTTTAAAGATATTAGAGTTATTATTACTTTTTTGCACAGCGTGAGAAACTTTCTGCAGTAATAAAGCCATGCATGTGTAGCTTCATATTTTTTTCTTTACGAATGTAAAGTTAGTGGAAAGGGCAAAGAAAGTTGAGCCCATTGTGTACTATAGCCCTTTTGTGAGCAATAATGTCCTGATTTCAATAGATTTTCTATCTTTTATCCATCTTTTGCACATCTGCTCAGGGTGTCTCAAAAGTTTTGCTTTTATTTACAACTCAAGGGTTCCACTTTGCCAAATGTAACAAATACAGAAGGTCAACGATCCACAGGTTATATTCTGAAAAACTAGAGTTGGACTTAGAGAGAATCACAGAAAAAGCCTTGATTTCAATCCAACTGTATTTGTTTTATGGCACTAAAAGCACAAATGAAAAACAAATAATTATGGCCTTTAAACAGAAAACCATTATGTCCCTTTAAATTATGTTCTGGAGTAGAATATATGTGTGATAACATGTCCATGCTAACATACTATACTCCTATACTCCTAACACTATGATATGAATCCTGAACCAGGGCCTTGTGCAGTGGTGTGCTTGTTAACACGCTTCCTTCACAGCACGATGGTTTCTGCTCTAAATCTTGGCAACAGTCTCCTGTTGGGAGTTTGGATGGTCTCCTATGTGGATTCTCTGGAAACTACTGCAACATAACACAATTTCAAACATGTATGTTAGGTTAATTGACAAATGAAAATTGTAGGAGTGGTCATGATAATGAATGAGTGTTTGTCTGTTTTGTGCGTCCGCTGTGTAATTGAACCAGCTTGCAAGAGTACACACTGAATCTCACAACATGGAAATTTGGAAAGTCTTCAACTCTTCTTTGGCACTGACCAAAAGAAAAAAATGAAAACACTTTTAAACTGTATTAAATGATCACACAGCTGTTTATTCTATGCTCAAGTTTTTGTATACAATAGAAAACAAAGAATGCAGCTTGAATTTGAAGATATATTTTTTGAAGAAACTGAAGAAGACAGATACACTTTAGTTCTAGTAGATAACCTTACAGGAGTGGACGGTCAGCCATGTAATGTGCCATCTGTCAACCTGTAAAGGCCAGATATACTTCCTTACCTCTGCCAATACAAAACTAACTGATAAGATATTTTTATTTGCCACTTTGTTCCAGCAACTTCCTGGTTATCATCTAACCATTCCATAAAAAAGACACCTTAAGATGCTTTACAAAGGATGCCTTGTATACCTTTTGTCTCCAAGATTTAACTATCTGCCATCTTTCGAAATTGGCATTTCTTCCTGGTATGTTCAATAACTTTGCAATCAAACGTTCTCTTTGTTGATAACTAAAATGGGATAGATTTTGCTAAACTAATTTATGCACAAATTTAGTGTCCAGTTGAAAGTGGAAAACATTGAGTTACTTTAACCCACTTTTAATTGGCTCTACACCAGGCTGTCCATCCTCTAACAGCTCCAATCTGGTGGATTAAAGTGTTGCCAAATTGAAAAAGTTATTTAGCAAACTTTCAGATCCCTCTCCTGGCTTTAAAAAGACGGTGGGATACTAGCAAAATAATTTAGAAACTATTTTGATGGTACAGAACACAAGCCTGCAGGGTTTACTTTCTGTCAATTAGCAGTGGGTCTTGCTGTAAACTTCTTCACCTTCAAATGTCTGTTGGTCAAGAGAAGCAGTCATGTCAAGATTAAGTTACCAACTTACAGTAACATTTCAGAATGTAATGATTGGATGTTAAGAATATTTTGTGGGGAACAAGCCACGTATAGAAAGAAACAAATGTGGCCCACAAACTGTCCTATCACAACGAATTGTAAAAATGACTGGTAAGCCATACTGTACAACGCAACTGTTTAACAATTCTGCGTTTAAATAAATCATAAGAAAAACACTGTACAGAATTGATACTAAAATTAAGTGGGGTGGCAGGACAGTGGCTCAGTGGTTAGAGCGTTCGCCCGTGGACCGGAAGTTGACCGGAAGTTAACATCCCAGCTGGTTAACATCTTCAGCTGGTTCAAAATGCAGCAGCACGACTATTAGCAGGAACTCATAGAAGAGATCATATTACTCCCGTGCTAGCATCTCTCCATTGGCTTCCTATTGAGTTTAGGATCAAGTTTAAAATCATCTTACTAACCTACAAGGCCCTAAACGGCATGGCTCCATCTTACATTAGTGAACTTATAGTACCTTATCAACCAAGCAGAACACTCCGCTCACAAAATGCAGGGCTGTTGGTGGTTCCTAGGATTTCAAAAAGTACAGTTGGAGGTAGAGCCTTTAGCTACCAAGCTCCAGTTTTATGGAATAAGCTCCCAGCTCAAGTGAGAGAGGCAGACAGTGTTCTTACATTTAAAGGGAGGCTTAAAGCATTCCTGTTTGAACAAGCTTATCAACAGGCCAGATAGAAACAGTTTCATTTAGCTGATATAATTAATAGTTGGCTGCTAGATAGTAAAAGCTGGGGAAAGTATGGTACATTGGGGTTCTGTCCTCTAATTCTATCTACTATTCTCTGCCAGACTGTCTTGGCTCTTTCCCCCTACCCCCTACTCTAACCCTCTACCCTAAACCCCTGGCTTGCTATCTCATTCATTGTTCTAAATTGTCTGATTATTTAGAATTACACTGCTAGTTGGTACAATACAATTCACATGTTGTCCACCTCTCTCCCTCCTCTCTGGGAGAGAGCCCCATCCAGGACTCTGCGTTCCTGTCCTGGGCATGGCCACACCGAGGAGACCTCCGCGCTTCTTCATCCCCGCTCCATCAGGACGAAATCCATCTACTCATCTCTGCCGTGGGCATCGCTGGGCTGAGGAGTCTCCCGTGTCTCCTTCAGGATGAAGAACATCTACTCATCCCCGTACTGGACATCTCCGGGCTGAGGAGTCCCCCGTGTTTCCATCAGGATGAAGAACATCTACTCATCCCCGTACTGGACATCTCCGGGCTGAGGAGTCCCCCAGTGTTTCCATCAGGATGAAGAACATCTACTCATCCCCGTACTTGACATCTCCGGGCTGAAGACCCCCCGTGTTTCCATCAGGATGAAGAACATTTATTGACTTCTTTAGATATTTAGCTGTAGATTAGAATAAGCTAATATTTAAACAATAATCTTTGACACATTGTTTGCTCGTCCCGGGGGAGGGATCTCTCTTTCACGTGGATCCCCATGAGGTTTCTTATTTTTTCCCCACTGATGGGTTTTTTAGGAGTTTTTCCTCACCGAGAAGGAGAGTCTAAGTGCATTAATGTGCTAGTCTTGTTTAGTTAGCATTTGTTAGTTATTTTTCTTGTTGTGTATTTGTGTTAATACATTCCTCTTTTTCTTGTGAAGCCCATTGAGACGGACATTCTGTGATTTTGGGCTATACAAATAAAATTGAATTGAATTGAATTGAATTGAATCCCACTGAGTTCACGTATAGGGTCCTTGGAGAAGACACCTAACCTCCCGTTTCTCCCACCATTGGCGCCGTCATAGGTGGCAGCCTGCTGCGGTGCGGCACACAAATTTTCCGGTGAGGGATGAATTAAGTATATTAAAAAAATAAAAATAAAAAAAATAAAAGTTTTCACTTTGCATGCAATTCCTGCAATTTTCTGAAGCCTCAGAGGAACAAAAAGCATGATTCCACCTATTTCAGGTTTTAAATATAAGAGGTACAAAAACATGTCTGCTTTATTTTATTAATATTTTTAAAAGGTAAGGCGCAGCCTGGATGGGTCACCAGTTTGTCAGAGGGCCAGACAGAGAAACAGAAAATCAAATGTGCACATTTATGGGCAATTTAAACCAACCAATCAGCCTAATTTGCACTTTTTTGAGGGGTGGAAGAAAACTGAAATATCAAAGAAAAACACCAACATACATATAGATCTGATGCAAACGGCATTCAACGAAGCTGGCATTTGAAGCAGGGTTCGATCATGTGACCTTTTAAACTGTGAAGTTGAAAGCTAACCATTACACTTCTCTAAAGCTCACAGCTCACTTATTTTTTTTTTTTTTTTATTTATTTATTTATTTCGGTCACAGTGCAACCTCATATCAATGAAATAAAGAAAACAACCATATTCCAGCAAAGGACCGAAAAGGTAACGGCTGAAGCAAACGCTTATTACGCCGACCCTTTTTTTTTTTTTTTTTTTATGTCATAATAAAAGCAAAAAGACATAAGTAAATACTAAGTCATCATAATTGTTATAACACATATCATAATAATATCATAATACATCATAACATAATCATAACACATCATAACATATAACATAATCACAACACATATTCGTAACACATAACATAATCATAACACATCATAATTGTTTACTTTTTATAGAAGCTTGAATTTAACCATCAAGACTTGCATATTTTTTAAGTATTAATAACTTAAATTTCTTTTTTAAACATAAAAGATTTAAACACAATTTAAGTTCATCATTACAATTATTCCAAAGATCCACACCTTTAATAGAAATACAGAATTTTTTAACATTTGTTCTAAATTTATTTTTAATGAACACATCATTTCCTCTTAGTTCGTATGGACTAAGAGGAATTTATTTTACATAGATAAAAAATTCAAATAAAGAACTTCATGGAGTGACTATTGTGTAGGTTTGTTTAAAAGACAAAGTTGGGAAGTTACATTCTTGTTGGAAAGTAACAGAATGTATTTATATTTAACTTTAAATGTTCTGATGCAGGCAAACTGTTGTGCAATGCTTTCCTGACATGAATCAACACAACAACACAACTTTGGGCATATTTGGGCAATATGTACCACACTGTATGTGTGAAGAATAGCTAAACCAAACAACGGACCCCAATTGTTTGGTTGCTATAACTTTAGAAAACCTGAAATTTGCTCTCAGACAAGAAACCCAGGCTTCTCTCAATTGTATTGATATGAATTTGTGCAATAAAGGCAAAGCCCCATGAAGAGAAGAATAATAGCAGAGTTTAGTTAGCAATGATTAAAAGTAAATGGTTGACTGAAAAAACTTTGGATGGAAAGCAGACAGGTGCACAATCACAGCCAAGTGCCAAAAAATTCCTCAATTGCTTCTGCTCCTTGCATATTTGTGTCTACCTGATTCTACATTTGAGGCTGTGTTGTTCTTCATCTAATAAAAACTTGTCTTAATAAGCACGCCGGACCCACCCACCATTCCAGCTGAATTTTCTACAACTGATCTAACATTTTGTAAATACATACTTTTGAGGTGGAGCTGGACTAAGCATCTCTAGAAAGGATTCTTCCTACCAGATATTGAAAACTAAACTGTTGTGAATTGGGGGTTTTCTTTCAGAACCTCTATTATCTTCATTTCTTTGAATTTATTAAGAAAAGTATTACATTTAAGTAAGTGGTGATCCATCTTGGTCAATGAGAAAAAGGCACTTCGCTTTTATGTATAAGATGACAAAAAAATATTATGCAATATGTTTTGATTTTAATTGTGTGTTCGGACGATACAAGGACTTATTTAAGACATGGATGTGGCGCTGATTTATCTTAAAGGTCCTATATCATGCAAAACGGACTTTTATGAGGTTTTAACCTTTTATTTTACTTAGTACTACCCCAAACAATCCCCCAAAGTGTGTTTTATTGTGATTCATGCTATTTTGAGATATTTAAATTCAAAGTAAGGGGCGTGTTCTCCAAACCTCTAACGACTGGTGGAACATAGTGACGTACATCTGTTTTTTGTTCAGCCCCCTGCAGCTCAAACACCAATCGCTGAACACCAATCGCTGAATGACAACCAATCGCAACCAACGGGGCGGGTCCCGGGAAAAAAAAAAGAAAAAAAAACTGAAACAAGCTGTTTTGACTTCCGGGTATGAAACTGCGCTCCCAAACAGGGTATTATTTATAACCTTTTGTGTTGACATTGTGGCGGAATGTAAAATTATGCATATAATGATACATAGAACAGGATAAAATAAGGGAAAAAAGGCATGATATAGGACCTTTAATGTTGAAAGACACACCTCTGAGATAGCCATTACATAATCAACCCAACCCAGCTAAAGACAGATTTAGGCCAAGCCATCATTGAGAAAAAGGAAAACAACCAAAGAAAGTAATAAAAATTGTGTGGGCCTGACCATCAGACAGCTGATGGAGCTGGAAAAGCCAGGTTCTTTAAAACTGAAACATTGCTGAGGCTATGAGGATGGCTTGCTATTTATAGTGACAGATTTTTTATTCAAGAGGTTTTGATGTTGTGCTTTCTCTCACACTGCCGCTGCTCCTCCCTCTCTCGGTCTCTTTTTCTGTTCATGTACAATGTGTTCCTCAAATTAAAGATAAACAGTTCCTTTTGTCAAGGGTAATTCAAATTGCAATTGGTGTGAAAGAAATTGTGATACCAACTAATAAACATACATTTCAATTACAAAAGTAAACACATTTCAGGGTTTTTGTAAAATGGCACTTGCATGATTTACTTTGCCACCCATCACCATATCTTTTTTGTGTCCACCTGATTCTGCCTTCCTTTCACCAAATAAGTCTTACAAAGTGATAACTACGTCATAGTGTCTTTTAGATCCATCAGGTTACGTCTACCCTCCCACAACGGGACACAGAAAGGGAATTCCTTTCCGCTTTAGAATTGTCCTCACTCAACATACTTCCATCAGCTGTCAGTTGTTAGCCTTTGGTCAGAACGAACTCAGACTGACAAGAGTTAAGAACATTAAATAACATCTTATCTCTTAACATCTAGCAGTTGCCTGGAAATGTGTCTAAACCATCACATGCAGAAACAGCGTATTGAAACTAGTGCACAATATATGAAACCAACATAGCCCCCTTAAGTCAAATGCTCAAGATGGTATAGGGACCAAAAACTTTTCTTTTTTTTAAAACACCAAAAACAACTATAGATGATAGGGAGTACATAGACATGTATTAGTCTTTGAATGACCAGCATGCTGAACTTGCACCACCAAAGTCACAAAAACATCTGTCAGAAATATACCTGCATTTAGATCAATATAAATTGATAATACATGCAGTCTTATGTTTTAAATTCAACTGTATTTTGAGTTTTGCTATTATTTTTACAGTTCAGTCACAGTACGGGGTGTCACAAATGAGCACACAATCACATGAACGTAAGCAGCAGCAGATCTGAACCCAAACAACACTCGGAATACTTTTACCTCATCTTGTAGCAAAATGAATGAAGTCCATTTCTTGCATCAAGTAAACAGAGTTTCAAGAATGATGCTATCTTCAGCTAATAGTACTTTTCTTCATTTTTACTTAGTAAATTTGTAAATACTATTAACTCTGTTTTTTTTAATGTTTCTCTAGAACACAGCATTTTGAGCAGCTCCTTCTGAATCAAGTGGAAAATGCACAAAATGAACACTGATAGAAAAATTCTATTTGCAAGCTGGCTACCTCTCTTCCGACCACATGCGCACTGTTTGCACCGCTCCCTTTTCCACCAACCCTCCCTTTCGAGCGGATTCTCACTCTCCTATCCATTTTGTTTGCTCTCTCTGCTGCTGTGTAACTCTATAATTGCAATAGCAGCCAAACTAGTGCATGCAAAAAGCCCAGCTGTTTAAGAGACTGCCTGGATCTGCTAGCACATTGCTTAAAAAACTGGCACCACTCAAAATGGGAACTGAAAGTATTATACATGTTCAATTCAAAGATTTGGAACTGTAAAAATCTGTCACACCTGACCGATGATATTTATTTTACCATTTGTGGAGATTTCACATTGTTCTTTTTAATTGTATGAAAATGAATACACCTAAAAGTAAAGCACTGACAACTGCTGGTGGAATAAAATACTGCCAAAATGAAATCATACTAGGGGCCGTAGGGCTTAAAAAAAAAAGACAGTGGGGAGAAATAATGAAAGCCATCTCATTACTGTGGAAAAGCCTTAATCCCACAAGACAACATATTTGCAAACTCTCCCTGCAGCTACTTAACTGCAAACATCAGCTTAAAGTTGTTGAGGAAAACAGGCAGCTAAAAGTTCACCGATGATGAAAAACCAGCAGGGAGCTTTACATAACATCGCAAGGTGGAGAGTCTCATAGATAGCAAGGTTCTCTAGTAATTTTAATCAAACCATTTGATAAGGGGACACATCTGAACTGAAAAACCAAATTTTACTGGTATCTACAATCCAAATATCTGCTAAAGTAACATGATTTGCCTTTTCAAGGACAAGTAATGGAAATATTCTTAAATTTTAAAACAAGTTTTTTGGGTTTTTTTTTTTTACCTGAAAGTAATACATTGTTATTCTAAAACATAATGTGCTCGGTTCTTTCACCATAAAACAAAAATATAGAAAAAAGTTTAGATTTTTTAGAATAGCCTGGTGTTTTAGAGCATTTTGACAGGACAGCTGGCAGAATAAAAGTTGGATGACATGGTGTAGAAAAGAACCCGGGCTTGATTAAACAACATTCAGAAAAATTAAGAACTATTGTAAATTAACCTTTCAAAATATGACACAAAATGCATCACTGGAAATAATTATCATCAAGATAAACACATAGATTTTACAGTAAATCTATTCTGCCCGGAAAAGTTTATTGAATAACAATTATGCCACAGAATTTTAACAGTTTGTAAGTCAACTTGTATTTCCATTAAATGCTTTGTGACCGCACCACTTTAGCTTGTATCTGATGAGGTAAGTTTATTTTTGGCAAAGAAACTATAGTCAAACATAAACCGCTGGTCATGTCCACCACCAGAATTTTTATTAGGCTCTGATTTATAGCGTGCAAAATCATCTTTTCTGTTGAGAGAAATTTTATCCACACATTTGTCAAATTGCTTCTACATGGTGATTGTGTTCATAAATAGATGGTACATTTTACTTGGATTGTGTGCATATGTATACATCTGACTAAGTTAATAGCATCTAGAGTTTGAGAACGTAATTTAAAAAACAAGTATATAGAATAGAAGGCCAGATATTTAGTATAAAACTGGCTAATGTTCCTAAGCCAAGTTAAGTCAAACTTGTGACTGTGCAATCGTGACATGGCACAGGAAAAAGGTTTGTCCCAGGTTAACCACATGACTGGGATGAAAGAGGATGGGGTGTACTAATGCCATCTAATGCCTCAAAACAAGCCCAGTTGCACATGCACTTGAACAGCCAGGTAGCTTCTCTCTCAGGACGATAAGAACAGGGCTTAGGATGTTGGAGAGAGAAAAAGAAGGAGCGCCACAAGGATACCACAGATAGACATTGTGAACATGATCACTGAACAAGGAGCTGAGGTTTCTGCATGTGAAATAAAACAGGGATAAACTATTACAAAACAAATAACAGTGCACATTAGACATTAAAAAAGAAATCAATTATAAATTTACTACTCAAATAATAATTGCAAATGCTAAGCTTTTATTTTGATAAGATATCTTGAGTATTGAAGCAAATAGTTTTAAACAAACTCAAATTTAAAACTCTCCCTGGGGCTTTTATAGTTCTCTTTGAGACACAATGTAAGCCTCAACCTTTAAAAACATGTCATTTTTTAAAATCAGTCAAATATTTGCCATCACAGGCCATACTTAAAGCAACCAGTCATCTCAGTGGTGATCAATAATTCATATTTTCGAACCCAATGGCCGGGATGGACGACAAGTGTTTGTTTTTCTGTTTTGTTTTTTTTTTTTTTTCAGTTTTAATGAACAAAAACACGGGGCTGTGTAAGCTAAATAAATAAAATGGGAAAGACAGGGAATAAATAAAGATGGAGATGAACAAAATCAGGAGCAGTACAGAGAGGAGGGGAGCAGCAGCAACAGCACCATGCTTGGTGCTCTGGCAGAGATCTATAAATAGCTCTTCAAATCTCTCTAGAAAAAGCCACTCTTCTACTTATGCTGCCGCAAACACAGATTCAGAAGCAGAAACAGATATGGATACCTGGCTGTCATGTAAACCCTGATCCCCTTTCATTGGAAAACACCTGCTTGTTTTAATGTGCCCTCCTAGATGATGATAACAGCGACTCTTTGCATGTTTATATTTGAAAAAATGCACGTATTCTAAACTAGGTTTCATATGATGCATTGTGTAAACCAAAATTGACATTTTTTCTCATATCTGCCCCAATGTGAAATCTTTGTGTTAATTTATCAAAGCTTAATAATTAGATAAAGAACAAGTGGAGATGCATAAATTCCCACAAGCTGGTAGGTATAGACGGGAAATAAGCCGACTGAAAGGAAGGATATTCTCTTCACTGGTGGCCTTGGCAACAGAAGGCTGTAGATTCAATGACTCACCTCAAGCAGAATTTTACTATAGACTAACCTTTGTCAACGTGTCAATAATGCAAGATTTAGTTTCTCATTCAGGTACACCGTGACAATGGGCCATCTTTAGTCGTTTGCATCTGAGTCATTAAAATACTCCCCACTTCAAGTTAGAAATGAAGCAACCAATCAACAACTTGCTTTGATCAAAAACTGACACCTTAACAAGGATTAGATAGCAACGTTAAAAATAAAAGAGGAAAACTCATCAAAATAGAGGAAAGATTTAAAAGTAAAGATGGAGGCTAAAAAGGAGAAGCAGCAACAGTTGGAACAAGGACCTGAGCTATGAAATAAATTTAAGTGTATTTATATTATTCACATAATAAAATATCAGTTGTTTAATCATTACTCCACAACAACTCCTTTACACAGTAATTTTTCCATTTTAACTGCCTTCATAAAACTTAATTTAACAAAAAAATGTATTGTTACCACCATGAGAGCCCAGAAAGAACATTTCTATGAGAAGCAGTAGTCATAAAGGTTGTTTAATGTCTAATTAAGGGAGATTTGTACTCTTAATTGACCACCACTCCTAAAGGTAAATGCCTGGCTAAAAATCCAAATGTTTCTGCTGACTGTCCATGAATTGTGCAAAGACTGGTGCACAAATCTAAATTTAGAACAGTTTTGCTTACATCGCTGTAAGTACAAAAAGCACACTATCATTACATTTCGGTAGAAAAGAGTTTTTAAGGTAAATGTACAGAGTGAGTGAAAAGTTGGCAATGTATTTTAACAACAAACACAAATAAAATTGCGAGCATAATGTACAACATAACAAACAAATAGGGCTTTTACAAATAGGGCAAAAATAGGGTAGCGTAGTGACCTCGCAGCAAGTTCAAACACTGGCTTCAAGAACTGACCTGAACAAGGCTTCAAACACAGACTTCTCTGTGTGGGGTTCGCATGTTCTCCCCGTGTATGTGTGGGTTTTCTCTGGATACCCCGGTTTCCTCTCACTCTCCAAAACATGCATGTTAGGTTAATTGAGCGCTACGAAATTGCCCCTAGGAATGTGTGGATGGTTGTCTGTGTGTGGCCCCGTAACAGACAAGCGACTTGTTCAGGGTGTATCCTGCCTTTTGCCTGAAATAAGCGGGGATAGGCTCCTGCACTCCATTAGGGATGAACACTTTTCAGAAGACAAAAAAAAACAAAAACAAGCATATATTGTGGTTGGCTGAATGGCAAAAGGCTAGTGCTATTTTCTTTCATTCAAATAACTTCCCAGGAACCTATTTCAAGTTTCACAATAAAAAGAAAATGCAGTGTGGTTTGCGTCTAAATTAGGTTTTACATTTTCATTATACTTTTTTTCTGCACATACGGCATAGGCATACTCTAGCTTGCACAAGTTTGCCTTATCATCATCAATCGTTATTCATCAAATTACGCTTATCAAGTAACAATAATGACAATCATAGCACCTATATGCATCTGAGTTTACAATGAACGCTATCAAAATGTGACAGAGTATGCTCATCTTACATTTATATAGTACTATACACACTTAAAACATTCAATTCCATTCTATTGTCTTCTGCTTATCCGGGGCCGGGTCGTGGGGGCAACAGCTTCAGATAGGGAGCCCAGGCTTCTTTCACCCCAGCTGCATTCTCCAGCTCACCTGAGAGGATCCCAAGGCATTCTCCGGCCAGCTGTAAGACAGTCTCTCCAGCTGGTGCAGGGTCTGACCCTGGGTCTTCTCCCAGTGGGACGTGCCCAAAGCACCTCACTGGCAATGAGTTCTGGAGTAATCCTGACCAGATGCCCGAACCACCCCATCTGGCTTCTCTCTACCCAGAGGAGCCACAGCTCTACTCCGAGTTCCTCACCCTCTCTCTGAGAGAGAGCCCAGCCACCAGCGGTGGAAGCTCATTTCGGCAACTAGTATCCGCAATCTCGTCTTTCGGCCACCACCCACAGATGGTTACCTAAGGTCAGGAAGGAACATAGATCAAATGGTAAATCGAGAGCTTTGCTTTTTGGCTCAGCTCTTTTTTCACCACGGACCGATGCAGCGTCCTGATTATTGCAGACGCCACACCAATCCATCCTTCCCCCATTCTTGAACACTTTTAATACCTAAATTAAGTGACTCAATAGCATTGAGAAAAGACTCTAGCTTAGATGAGAATGTGGAAGGACTATCTTAAAATCAGCGTTAATTGCAATAAACTCGTCACTATTTTGTGTGAGTACAGAATAAACTGAAAAGGTGAGCAAGATACTTCACAACCATTTAGTGCCTTGTGAACGTTTTTATTTAAGGGATAATAGTTGCCATTTGAAAAGACAGTCATTTCCCATCACCAGGTTTTTCATTTTTCATATCAAATGTAGAATCATTCTACATGACTTAAAATATGTGGAGTTTTTATGATTTTAGCAATAACTTAAATAAATGCATCAATATACTTTGCTAATATGCAGATTATTGGAGAGGCGATCACTAATTACTAATCAATCGTTTATGATTAAATAGGTTTTCTCTCAAATAATTCTGACAGTTGACAGAGCAAGAAGATGTTGCTTTACATGCATGACTGAAAACAATTCCAAATTTAATATTTATAACCATGCAAAATAATTCTTTAGATCTAGTCTTTGCAGCACTTATTCATTCAGTGAGTTTAAACCGTGGAGATCGCGGATTTTAAAGATGGTTCTTTACCTTGCACATACATCTTCAGATCTCATATAGATTCTAACTTCATCACAAATCATCTTTACCTTTATGGTGGCCGTGTTTCGATCCTGCGTGGAGAAGGCTTCAAGTTGTCACTGAAAGAAAATGGCAGTGTGTTCATTGATGGCTAAGTAGTTTAGTGATAACATTAGCTTGCTAACAATAGCTAGCTCATCGTATTAGCCTCAGAGTATAATTAGCCACCTACAACACCTAGCCACCTAGCTAATATTAGTTAGCCTTTTCTTTACAGTGTGTTCACTCTAATATCTTCCGTAAAACCTGACAGTAAATCAACGTAAATTAAACCAAAAAACAATTTCTATTCCCAACCTGTTCCAGCGGTGGTGTATCTTTAGAAAAGAGTGCTAGCTGGTGCGGATTGCTAGCTTTCTAAATGACTTACCGATGCTAATCTAATGGAGCTAGCTTGAGTTGAATCCCTGCGACCCCGACTGTCAAAATAGCGCCGCGTGAGGGAACAGCGGCATGAAACTTAACGACAGAAAGCAAGCACTAAGGAGCGAAATTCCGTCAAATTCCCAAGCAGAATACTGATAAGTCACAAAGAAATCCCAAAGAATAAAATGATATAAATGACAGAAAAAAGAAACAAAACGCTATTCCCCTTTCTCGGCTCCGGCTTGTGAGTCAGCGTCACTTTTTTTCTCACACTGTTTACGTCACTGACGTAAAGTCGTCGCAGGGTGACGTTCAGGAGAAATTCAACTTCTTCATTTATTCAAATCTTTCAATTAAATTACATTTGTATACCCCAAAAATCACAAAAAAAATCTCTCAACAAGCTTCACAGTGTAGATTGAAATAAATAAATAAAAAAACAAAGAACAAAAAAATGTGTATTTACATAAATACATAGTTAAAAGCTAACTACACAAAAGTTAGCAAAATATTTTCAGCACATTCCCCTCCTTTCACCCTTTTCAACAGTAAGGGAAATCTACAAAAACCCAGAAATGGGGAGAAAAGAGAAGAAACCTCATGGGGACCCACATGAAAGAGTGATCCCTCATGCATGACGAGCAGCCAATGTGTCTAAGTGTGTGGTTCTGTGTGTGGTTCTGTTGTCTTCCGCTTATCCGGCGCCGGGTTGCAGGTAAAAAAGCCTCAGACAGGTATCTCTCATCCTGGCTGTATCTACACTCAACAAAAATATAAACGCAACACTTTTGTTTTTGCTCCCATTTTTCATGAGATGGACTTGAAGATCTAAAATTCATTCCAGATACACAATATTACCATTTCTCTCAAACATTGTTCACAAATCTGTCTAAATGTGTGATAGTGAGCACTTCTGCTTTGCTGAGATAATCCATCCCACCTCACAAGTGTGCCACATCAAGATGCTGATCTGACATCACGATTAGTGCACAGGTGTGACTTATACTGTCCACAATAAAAGGCCACCCTGAAATGTGCAGTTTTGTCTCACAGCAAAATGCCACAGATGCCACAAGCATTGAGGGAGCGTGCAATTGGCATGCTGACAGCAGGAATGTCAACCAGATCTGTTGCTCGTGCATTGAATGTTCATTTCTCCACCATAAGCCGTGTCCAAAGGCGTTTCAGAGAATATGGCAGTACATCCAACCGGCCCCACAACCGCAGACCACGAGTAACCACACCAGCCCAGGACCTCCACATCCAGCAGGTTCATCTCCGAAATCATCTGAGACCAGCCACTCAGACAGCTGCTGAAACAATTGGTTTGCATAACCAAACAATTTCTGCACAAACTGTCAGAAACCGTCTCAGGGAAGCTCAACTGCATGCTCGTCGTCCTCATCGGGGTCTTAACCTGACTCCAGATCGTCGCCGTAACAGACTTGAGAGGGCAAATGCTCACATTCGATGGTGTCTAGAACGTTGGAGAGGTGTTCTCTTCATGGATGAATCTCGGTTTACATTGTTCAGGGCAGATGGCAGACAACGTGTGTGGCGTCGTGTGGGTGAGCGCTTTGCTGATGTCAATGTTGTGGATCGAGTGGCCCATGGTGGTGGTGGGGTTATGGTATGGGCAGGCATCTGTTATGGACGAAGAACACAGGTGCATTTTATTGATGGCATTTTGAATGCACAGAGGTACCGTGATGAGATCCTGAGGCCCATTGTTGTGCCATACATCCATGAACATCACCTCATGTTTCAGCAAGGTAATGCACGGCCCCATGTTGCAAGGATCTGTACACAATTCTTGGAAGCCGAAAATGTCCCAGTTCTTGCATGGCCAGCATACTCACCGGACATGTCACCCATTGAACATGTTTGGGATGTGCTTGACCGGCATATACGACAGCGTGCACCAGTTCCCACTAATATCCAGCAACTTCGCTCAGCCATTGAAGAGGAGTGGACCAACATTCCACAGGCCACAATAGACAATCTGATAAACTCTATGCGAAGAAGATGTGTTGCACTGCATGAGGCAAATGGTGGTCCCACCAGATTCTGACTGGTTCTGAGTCCCCAGACCGCCAATAAAGCAAAAACAAAATGCACATTTCAGGGTGGCCTTTTATTGTGGGCAGTATAAGGGACACCTGTGCACTAATCGTGATGTCAGATCAGCATCTTGATGTGGCACATCTGTGAGGTGGGATGGATTATCTCAGCAAAGCAGAAGTGCTCACTATCACACATTTAGACAAATTTGTGAACAATGTTTGAGAGAAATGGTAATATTGTGTATCTGGAATGAATTTTAGATCTTAAAGTCCATCTCATGTAAAATGGGAGCAAAAACAAAAGTGTTGCGTTTATATTTTTGTTGAGTGTATATAGCTGAAAAAATCAATAGATGGGCTTCATTCTGAAGGAAACAGGATGGCAGATCAAGCACAGAGGCCACCTCAGTCTGGTGATACCCAGGACAGGAATACAGAGGATCCATCAGAAATCGAAGTGGATAACATGAAAAGCATACTGTAAAAACTAGTGGTGTGAAACACTAAGTCAAAAAAAAAATTTTCACAATTGTAAGGAACACAAAGTTGGAAAATCTCGATGTAGCTTAAGTAGTTTATCTGTCTTCCTTCGTTTTATAATTTTGTGTTAATGTCTGTCAATTAATAGCTGATAATCACACCATCTCTGAAATCACAGATTTGAAACATCTTCTTTTAATCAAACATTTCATTTCTTGGTATCCAAACAATCAATTTCACAAAGATGTAACGTGCAAAACACACACAAAATCCTACAGCTATAATTCCCCTGTGATACTATCATAATAAAGTTAAACAGATTCTCACAGGCCTCAGTAACATACACTTGCAGCTTGTGTTAATGTTAAGTAACTCTTCACCAGGAAACTCCCCCAGTGGAAGGCATCCAGGAGACATTCTAATATGATACTCCTGCTACCTCATCTGGCTTCTCTTCTCGTGAAGGATCAGTTCAACTCAGAGCACCTCCTAAATGCACAAGCTTCTTGTGAGTGAGCACATAAACTAATACGTACTGGCTGGATACCATTATTTTTTTGACAACTCAAACAGAAAGAAAATTACATATACTGAATCATAAAGTTTTTAATTCCATCTTGTTTCTTTACGGAAGCTCAACTCCACTTTAAGAGGACACTTACTGGCACCATTTGGGTTTGTTGCTCTATTTTTTTTTACTTGCAGTCAACAAATTAGATGTGATCTTAGCGAGCAAATGCATATCCACCTATTCAAATTAAGAGTCTAGCACTACTGTTGAATAAATATCCCCTGAATGCATGTCTCTGCCAGCCAGACCAGCAATATTTGAGATATCAAGCAAAATTGAGCAAAGGATTACAGGCAAACAGAAATGCATCTTTTTTTTCTTTATCTTGTAACGATGACTCAAAATCTGCCATTCTTGTCTAACTCCATTTGCATGAAGGCTTAAAAAATTATGAACAAGCACGTGTATTTTATTGATCAGGAAACAGAGTGTCTAAGGTTTGCAATTTATTCCATTCTATTTAAAGGAAAAGAACATGCATGCAAAGTTGGGGGACAGTCCAATGAGAAATGTTTTTATTTATGTTTTTATTTGTGCAAAAGGACTCTCTGTATATTTAATAGGTTATTTGTATGGGGAAGTTACTCAAAACTTGTAACTGAATGGTATTCATTCATTAATTCATTCATCTTATGAAGCGTTTATTTCTGTCAGGGTCACAGGAGGTGCTAGAGCCTTTACTGGCTGGTTACAGGCGTGAGGCAGGGTACACCCCAAACAGGTTGCCAGTCTGTTCCAGGGCCATACATAGAGACAGACAACCACTTTCACACACACTTACTCCTCGGGGCAATTTCTCAGTTGCCAAACAACCTAACATGCATGTTTTTTGAGGATGGCAGGAAACCAGACAACCGGGTGAAAAACAACCCATGTATATTTGCAAACTCCACACAGAGAGACCAGTGACTCAAACCTCGCCTCACGCAGGGCTCAAACCCCAACTTTGTTGCTGTGAGTCCTGTGTACTTATCCCTGCATCACTGTCCATGATCATGACTACATGTATGTTAAAAAAGTCAACTGATTTAGTTATTTTCATTGGTGAGCTATTCCATGTATGTTTAAGATTAGGAAATAATTATTAAATGCAGGGCAGAGAATAAATAGATTTAGGAAAGTGTCGAGCGAAGTGCAGAAATATTGCTCAATTTAACAGAAAAAAAAAGACAAGAATAAAAAAAGGCAAGCCAGTCATTCCCCACTAATAAAGTTCCTCAATAAGGCAACATGTAGGCTTCACTGCTGTTCATTTTATCAAACAGTATGCCATCTTTCCTATGAATAAAAATGTCATTTACAATTCAATAGGGTGCATACATTATGTAACATCTGCTGCAATCTTTGCACATTTTATCTGGCGTTAAACACCTCAACCCACAAATTCTTAAGTCTTTTGCTGGACAGTTGACTGTGCCCATCTAAACCAGAAGCTGGAATAGATAGCTACAAGTACTGTTGGACCGATCAAGGTGCAGGTTCGCAAGAGACCATTTGGTCTCAACACCTTCAGATGCAATGTCATGAGATCACATGTGATAATGTTCCAGGAGAGACTCATCCTAATGTTGCTGGCTTATACCTGGATGACAGGCAGGACACTGTGAGGATCATGACATATGATTTCTCCAGTGATTTTTGAACTATTCACACATCAATGCTAGAGATGGGTGTGAGCACCATCTGAAAATCACTTCAGATGGTGGAGCAGGTGAAACATTAACCACCTGCTCCTGAAAATGGGTAAGTTTAAAAACCTTGTAATTCATTGACACTATTGAGATAACACTATCTGTGCCCATTTTCACCCAGGGTAAGGACATAGATGGCAGCAGTGGATTGCTACTAGTACCTCAAAGTCTACCAAACCAACAAACATAATAGGAGAAACAATAAGAACCCTTTGTACAAAATGGGATGAGCAGACCTGATTTTTGGAAGGCTGTGATTTCCTACTAATCTGAGGTTGGGAGTATCGAACATAGAAGCACCTAAAAAATGGACATTGGTAGGCTAAACAAACTGACGGGCTACATTCTTCCGCTTATCCGGGGCTGGGTCAAGGGGGCAATAGCCTCAGACGGGAAGCCCAGGCTTCTCTCACCCGAGCTGCATCCTCCAACTCACCCGGAAGGATCCTGAGTCGTTCCCTGGCCAGCTGTGAGACATAGTCTCTCCAGCAGGTCTGGGATCTGCCTTTTGGTCTCCTCCTGGTGGGACGTGCCCGAAACACCTCACCAGCGAGGCGCTCGGGAGGCATCCTGACCAGATGCCTGAACCACCCCATCTGGCTTCTCTCGACCTGGGAGAGGAGCGGCTCGACACTGAGCCCTCCCGGAAGGCAGAACTTCTCACCCGATCTCAGCCACCCTGCAGAGGAAGCTCATTCCGGCCGCTTATATCCGCAATCTCATCTTTCGGTCACCACCCACAGCTGACGACCATAGGTTAGAGTAGGAATGTAGATCAACTTATAAATCGAGAGCTCTGCTTTTCGGCTCAGCTCTTTCCCTACCACGACGGATCGATGTAGCGTCCTTGTTATTGCTGACCCTGCTCCGATCCGTCTGTCGATCTCCCGCTCCATCCTTACCCCGCTCGCGAACAAGACCCCGATATACTTAAACGCCTCCACTTGGGGCAGGACCCTGACCTGCAGCTACATTGTACTACAAGTAAATTTTGAGCCCACACTGCTCTTCATCGTGAACAATCATCTACTCCTTTGGACAATGTTTGAGCAGCAGATTTTATTTTCTCACAAACTTATAACTTCGACTCTACAATAAACGCTAAAAGAGTTCATCACTTTAGGTTTGGTTTATTCAATTTTACAATAATTTACTTTTTGCCTTCAAGGTAGTCATACTTCAGCTGAGTAATAATCTTCTATTCTCGCTGCACACCTCAGGGTTTATGGATGCATTTAAGAAGCACCTTGAAACTTACTTTTTGAACAGGCATTCTAGACTTCTGTCAGAAGATTTACTTGTGTTTTTTTTAGTATTAATTTAAACACTTTTTTTAGGGTTTTTTTCCTCCAAGGCTAAAGGATTCTATATATTTTAATTGTCTGATTCTTTACCTATTGAAAATGCATTGTGATCTTACATCTGGGAAAAGCACGACATATATTAGATTTACTTGACCTCTGCTGATTCCTAGAGTCAGGACTAGACATGGAGAAACTGCGAAAGTCTGGGACAAACTTCCTGAGGCTGTGAGACGGGCCTCTACTGTGACAGTGTTTAAAACTTGGCTGAAAACAGTTTTGTTTAAACGTGCATTTGACTGAAGATTTATTACTCTTTTGAAATTTTATTCTGTGTTTTGTGATTTTAATGCAATTTTTTGTCTGGTAAAGCACTTTGAATTGCTTTGTTTATGAATTGTGCAACAAATAAACTTACCTTGTCTTTTTTTAACAAAAAAGAGTGTCACCTAATGTGATGCGTCACATTTTCTCCTTGCACTGACTTGAATGCACAACTACTCTACTGTATATTTACTCTTACGTGATTTACTTGCTATTTTAACTTTAAAATGCATGCATTTGTTAATTTGTATATATAAACAAATACTTTGTAATTTAAAGTAATGTAAACTTCTACTGTTTACAGAAATTCTATTGGATGAATTGTCTCACAAACATTATCGTCCACACTATCTATACGAGCTATAAATTTGCAATAATGTTGATTTGTTTGCATAAATCACCCGCACATTTGAGTCCAACATTAAATTGCAACTTTCTGGTTGTAGAAATCGATGAAATGCTTCAAAACACACTTCTGATGTCCTGGCCCATGTGTAGTATCCCCAATCACCCGCGTGGAGGCAGTCAGGTACAGCACCATGCAGATCATCTCGTTGCTCAGTTGTATTTTTTATTTATTAAAATCTAATTTAAAAAAAACTCTCATAAATATATTGAAATAATTAATTTGACTAAATTTGGGAAGGATCATCACACTGAAAGGTACACCAAGTTAAACACTCAAACAGCCACTCTAAATATGCAAATCAAATTTCTTTTCTGTCTCTTTATTTTAAGTTCTGGTGGGAGCTAAAACATTCTTACAAAGGTCTTACACACCAATCAAGAGAGACTATGAATCACTGGTCAAAGTTACCTTTAATTGAAGTTCACTAAAAGATTGAAAAAACTTGTTGCAGCATGAGAGAAGTCTTCTGGATGATTCTTCATTCCCACACACTAATCTGCACAAGTAAGTGAGAATCTATTGTCCCACTTTGCAGGAAACATGACAGAACGTGTTATAGATGAAGCTACAGGCTCTCCACCTCATTGCGCAGGGTAATTTCTCACTTTTTGAGCAAAGGTTCTCTGTTTCTCTGGAACTGGGTTAAAGTGCACACATTTCAAACGATGATATGAATAGATTACAATCTCTGTATGTTGTAAAAGTTATTAGTCATCGTGGTAAGAGCTACGTGGCATAGAAAGCATATCATTTTGGGATCAAAACAACCGTCTTGTTGGTTGATCTTTCTACTACAGTGAGATATAATAACTGAAGTCACTTTATAGTATGGTGATGAGTCATCCTGTGGTGTGTGTTCGTTGTGTTGTGTTGTGTTAGAGGACGATCAGATGCTTTGCCAGTAATTTCTTGGTGCCCCGATGCGCTCATTGGTGCGTCCCTCCAACGTGTCACCAGTTTTGGTGGATTACCCCAGATATCTCCAGCATCAGGAGCCTGACACACCACTCTTCTCTCAGTGTCCAGCTGCCACAAGAAGAAGGTGGCAACATTTGTGAAAGCAACAAGAAAACTGGAAAGATTTGAACTTTTTTTTTTAATTACCTGCTTCCACGCTCCAAGTGCAGTGATGCATTTCTCCTCTTCATCCTTCGTTTCATGCATGCTGTTTGCTTTGGTGGGACCCTGGGTGTTGAAGGGTCTCTGTGCCAGCGCCTCTCAGGGTTGTGCGTCCTGTGCTTTACCTGCGATGGACAAAGACGCAGAGGAGAGGATGATGATAGAGTTCGCAAAACAGCAACTTTTGGACAAGCTGCACCTGAAAGAAAGACCAAATATCACGCAAACTGTGCCCCGTGTTGCGCTTCTTACTGCGCTGCGCAAACTGCACTCAGGGCGCGTCAGACAGGATGGTACTCTAGAACTAGAAAACAATGTACCAACCAAAGATCAAGGCTATGAAATAGTGAGCTTTGCAGATATAAGTAAGTTTGATGTTCACTTTTTATACTGTAAAGGTATTTCTTTTTCTGTTCGATTCAGAACTCTACTGATCAGTTACATCACTTTGTGCTCATGCGTCTACAGTCAAAACATTTTCTCAATGCACGATAGTAAATCCACTCACACATCACCAGAAGTGATCTAAACTAGTTATTTGGGCATGATGATGAATATTGGGTGTAGATTTATGTTTAGATTAAGTTTTCAGAAATTTGAGGTCGTTTTTTTTCTCTACTTTTGAAATGTTTAGCACAAACAGCTTTCAAATGAATCAATATCTTAGATGATAAGACAAATTAGAAGTTTAAAGAGTGGCTGGTTAAACTGTCAAGGTTTTTAGAGTTATTTTATATATTTGGGGGAAGTGACGGGTAAAGTAAACTACAATTACAGACAACAATTACTTCTGCATCAGAGCACATTAGAGTCTTAAACAAGCATCTACAATTAATTTGTCTTAAAAACTACCAATTTAAATGTTGTCTATCAGTGAAAAATTGCATGCAAACATAATAGGGGACACAAAATCTTCTGCTATAATAATTATAATTACTTTTGGAAAGTTTTAAATTGTGTTTTTGCAGGTTTTCAATCTTTTGTGCATGTTTTACCCAATGTTTTCTAAGTTTAAAATGATGAAATAAGAAGGATGATTAGCGCTCCGGCTTCTAGATCAAATTTTGTTTTTATTTTATTTATCCATTTTAAATCAATAACCTGCTGAAATTCAAAGAAAAAACTAGAATGTGTGTTTTTTTAAATTGTCCTAAAACAATAGATTAAAAGCTCATGCTTGCGTTTTTATAGAGTGATTTATCTTGTTATTTTATTGAGTAATGTTTTATTTTATTTAAATTTTTGGACTAATTTAACTTTTGTTTAAGGCGACTTTTTCTGAAATGCATAAAGTATTAACCACTCTTGTTTTGTTTTTTTCTTGTATTTTCTTGTTTTCTAGATGACTTAGATGGAGGGGACAAAGCCAGCCTCAGTCTCACCTTTCAGTTTCTACAAGAACGAGGGAAGAGTATTCAGGTCCTTCAGTCTTCTCTTTGGATCTATGCTCGCGCCTCAGAGGATCCTCATCGGAGCTCCCGTCTCCTTGCTCGAGTCTTCCTCTCTGCTGATGACGAGATCTCTGGTTCCAATCGTACCTTGGTGATCGAAAAAAAGTTGGAAGTTCAGGAGAGCAACTGGCACACTTTCCCCATTACCCGCACCTTGCAGACCTTCCTGGATGGAGGCCAACGGCGACTACGACTTGAGGTCAGCTGTGAGGAAAATGGTCAAAACCTTTGCTCTCTGGGTGGCACCGCCGACACCCCTAACCAGCCCTTCCTCGTAGCCCAGGTGCGCCTTCGTGATGACAACTCTAAGCATTCGATCAGAAAGCGCTCCTTGCGTTGCAGTGATGACGTAACAGTCTGCTGCAAGAGAGACTTTTACATCAAGTTCAAGGATATCCAGTGGGATGAGTGGATCATTGCGCCTGAAGGTTACCACATGAACTACTGCATGGGTCAGTGCCCACAACATCTGTCTGGTTCTCCTGGCATGGCATCTTCATTCCACGCCACTGTCTTCAGCCAGCTCAAAGTTAACGGGATCAACACAGCCACCACTTCCTGTTGCATTCCCACTGAGCGCAGACCACTCTCTATGGTCTACTTCAACTCTCAGCACAGCATTGTGAAAACGGACGTCCCGGACATGATAGTGGAGTCATGTGGCTGCACATAAAAAACAATGAGGGGGACTTTATAAAGTCACAGACTTTAAAACCTATTTAGGTTATGTTAATATGACTTAAAAGACTGTAAGTCACAAACCCAGAAATGTCCATGGAAGCAAAGTGTTTATTTTTATACAAATTTTATGTAAATTTAGTTGATCTTTGTCTAATAATATTTTACAGTTTTAGTTTATGTTGGTTTGATCAGCTTTCTTAATTGCAATAATCTTATCATTATTTAAACAATTATTTGTGATGTTGTTTGATGTTTTTGTTATTTTTGTTGTACATTTAAGAAATATGTGTTTAGTTTATAATTCTTCTCAACTATACTTTTCAAAAAAAGTTGAGACAAGAATATTTACCTGTGTGTGTCATTCCTTTTTATCAGTTTGAAACTAGGGGGGAAAAACTCAAAAACTTTTTTATAGCTTCTCAGCCTGGAAACAAGTCAGTGCCTTAGTGATGAAAGTGAACCAAAATAACTAATGCAAACCAAAGATTGTTATCTTTTTCTAGCAACAACTACGTATACATGACAGACCTATTGCAGACAATCATTCCAGAGTGGATTATTTTGACAAATTAATTCCACTCAGTAGTATTTTTTTTACTTCCTTCCAATCATTTTTTTTACGTTGGCTGTGTGAATGCATGTAAAATGTGTCTCACAGCAGAAATAACATTTGCAATGTTTGCCTTTTTTTAATGACAATCACAGACAGTGCCCACTTACAATGTGTTTTTTATATTGGTTGACATTTTTCAATTCTAGTCCAAGCAGTTTGTTATTTTGATCTTTTTGCACATATCAGTTTAAAACTGATTTTTTTTTTTTTTTACCAGAGAGATGAGATTTTCATGGTGCCTTCATTATTGCACACCCTGGCAAGTGTAAAGTTGAAAGTGGCAATTAGATTATTGTTGAAAAAAAAACCCTAATTTGAATACCAAGTATTTTATTTTTGATAAAGAAAAAATGGATCTAAAAATGTTTCACGATGAAAAGAACAATGTTTTCTGTCTTTTGAAGTCAAACTGTGACGGAAATCTAATTTAGAAAATAAATCAGATGCTGGTTATTAAGCTTTATTTTTATGTTCATACCAATACTTTAATTAAGTAGTTAAATTGTGAAAAAAGCATGTTCCATTGCCCATCAGATCTGGTTGAATCTGCCCTGAGTCTTGATCAAGTCCAGCTGATGTATGGTTTGATCACATGTTTGATCAGCATCCTCATTGTAATATTTACACAGGGCGGCTAATCAGTTGGGCATTTCTAACAGTTTATGAACCCAAGGTCATTTCTCAGCAGTCTGAGCAAACATTGCTTCAGCGTCTGCAAATCTGAAGGTCTGTGAGGCAGGTCGGTCAATGGGCATGTCCTGTTGCACGTTGGCATTTATAACTTTCAAAGTCTAAAGTTTTGCAAAGATGAAGTAAATTTAGTAGCCTTCCACTGGGAGGTCATCCAGCTGTGTCTGTTTATGGAAACATACTCCATGTGATCCACAGCTAATGAGGCTTATGGATCTGTAATGAATAGTCTAGTTTTATGATTGTACTGTTGTATGATTATACAGTAGATTAACAACAGTAGTAAAGACACTGACACACATTAGGTCATCTAAATCACTTTAAGGTGTGATGTTGTTTCCAGAGCCAGCCAATCGGAGATTTTTAGAAAAATGAAAAATACTGTTTCACTTACATAAAAAAAAAAATAATAATAAATTACCGGTTGTTAGAATATTAATTTGAAAAGTACCAACTTTGAGGACAAGTTTGATTGTAGGTTTGCACACGTCTGCCAAATATAAATTGACTTGTTTTTGCTTTGCTGGTAAGCTTTGAGTCCTGAAGATCAAGACTTTTCAGGACAAAATACAACTTTTTTAAAAGTATGATGTAATTTTGTTTAAGTCTTCTGTTAAATTAATTTTATTTTGAACTGAGTTTTTAACTTAGAATTCAAAGGATCCTTTTTGTTAAAATGTCCCCATCAAAGATTTTTTGATTTTCCCTCTTTAGCTGTAATAGTTTGACTTATAAACATCACTTGTTTATGTTTTTTTATGCACTTATTATTTTATGTATTTGACATTTGAGTGCCACTGTACCTCAAAAGCACTTTTATCACCCATACTGTCATTTTTGGAGGAAACTTTTCTGACCAGCTATTTTACTGTACAAATAATGAGCAAAATTTAGTTTGTGCAAGCTAACAGAGAGCAAACATCTTTTCACCCATTTCCGTAACCCCCAGTTTTGTTTAAACATGTCAAATTGTGCATGCTTTCAGAGATGATGTAACTGGCTGAAATAGAGCCAGAATGTGAATTCAGGTATCAATAAAAAATCAAAATGTTTTTATTTTGTTTTATTTGCATAAGCTTTCAACCTTTTTTTTAAAAAAAGCAACACATTATTATAAAAGTTTAAATTTGTCATTTTTTTCTACTGTTGTTAAATTGTTTTTTTAATAAATGATTGAACCCACCCCACTGCGTCAGTGCATTTCACTGTGCAAATTGTAATGGTTGTATTCCACCAATCCAATTTAAAAACTTTTACACAAGAAATTGTGTGAAACTCAAAAAAAGTCTAATTTTTGGATTTTATTGGAAATTCAAACGAGAAGGTCGTAATACATGCATTAAATGTAGCACGTGTAGTCTAATCAGACTGTAACCACCTGACGGGTAAAGGCTGTGTTTGCTCATGCAAACATTAAAAGTGGCTTTAAGGACTGTATGTGTTTGATGTGTAAATAGTTGTCACAGCTCACTGGCTATAAAAAGGCTTCTCATTTGAAATTCTTCAAATTCTACATTTGAAGAGCGATGCCAACATAGAAGAAGGCATTTACGTCAACTAATGTACAAAGTTCTGAAATCCTCACGGACTGAGCACATGTCCCACAAATCGGCGTCAGAAAAGACAAACTTTTGCTTTCATAATCACAAGGTCATAATACTATAATGTTCCTTCCTGCAAAAATTTCTCAACTTTGCCTTAAAGTCCAACTGTGGTAAAGTTACACCATCCAGAATGGACTATAATCAGTCTGTAAAGGTAGCCTGAAAATAAAACAGTGTATTTTTTTAACCAAACAAGATGGTCAAAGACATTTATATCACAAAGAAATTGTGATATTGGGCAAAATAGATACAAACAGCAAAAGAACCAGAACAAACTGAAGAAAGTTACAAAAATTTGAACAAGAACAAAAGTCTCAACTGAATGCATTGAGCAGAAAACAACAGATTGGTATGTTCTACATTCCTTGAGTCCTGTACAGAATTCAAATAATCTCAACAATGCCTGACAACCAAATACCATCTCCTAAGTTAGGAGATAAAAAATATATAACAATCTTTTACAGGTTCAAAGACTACTGATGAAAATGACAATAGTTTTATAGTTCCATGTTGTGTATTTTGAATTGGATGTTTCTGCAGATCCAACTTTGCTTTTATTTGAATCCATTGAAACGATTCTGATTTTTTTTGGAGCTGTTTAATTTTATTAATGAAATCAAATCAGAAGAACAAATTGATATAACAAATGTAGATTATATATTCATAGACAGTTATCAGACAGAATGCACGATTCTGTCCAGTCAATTGAGACTTTTAAAACTCTGTACATCTTTGTATTTAGTTTAGAAGTCAAACTCACCAGCTGTAAGTTGAAGCTTTACTTAGCACGATCTATACAACCCCCAAACAGACAGTATACAGTTTATTAGTCTAATGAGTCGAGATCAAACAAAGCGCAACAGTTCGTTGTTCTTTCACTCTCAAATCATCTTGTCTCACTTATACTTAAAAAACTCAAGGCCCTGTTATTTGAAGATTTAGTCTGATGGCTAAGTAGTTTTAGGAAGATACAAGGGATGAATAGACACGTTGTTGGGATGGTTTGGAAGCAATTACCCCAATTTCAAAATACTCTGACAAAGGAGAAGAAGTGTGCATTTTGAGAACTAAATGTACAATCAGCGTTTAGTCTTCCTAAAGCAAACACTGCTTTCTTCATGGGATGGGAGGAAAATAAATGACTTTGTCAAAAGATATTGCAAGAAGCACAACTCTGGAGCTGTCAGTAACAATTAAAAAGGGACAGAGATGAATTTATTTTTTTGCAAGGCCTACACTGTTCAGTTTTGTAGCAAGATCTGTTAATATCTTGTAAATGTCTGATTTTTAAGTGTAATTGGAGTAGATTGGGGTGTGGCACTTCTTTACAGAAAGGGTGATCAAAAGGTCTGCTGTAATTACTGAAAGTTCACACTTATCAGCCTTCCAACTAAGGACTACTCAGGGGTACTAGAGAACAGGACCTGCTGGATAGGTGAGCCACGGATTGAAGGTTCGCATTGGAGTTTCCATCCTAGACAAGGAACATATTACCAATAATAGTACGTTGGATCTGTTTGCAATTTGTCACTGACTCTGTTCAATGGTTTTTATGTACATAATTTCTCAGTGTAGTGGCGGCGGCAGGGTTGATGGGTTCTCTGCTTATTGTGAATGATGTGGTTGTATTGGCGATATTGGACCTATTGCATCAGTTTGAATCTAACTCTGACTGTACCAATTTACAGCCAAGCGTGAAGAGATCAGTTTTCTATTGAAATTGTCCTTGACCTTAAATAACACTTAGAGAGCAGGTATGTTTATGTGTGGCAAGGAACATGAGTGGAAATAGATGTGACTGCACGTGTCATTGTTCCAGAGCATTAGGGTGGTTTGATTCTAACTTGTGAGCAACTTGTGTGACTTTCTGACACCCTGAACTTCCTGTTTCCTTTCTAACGCTACTTATGGAATACAGATAGCCGACCCACTTTGGGAAAAATAAAGGCCTACTGACTCAGTGATACACTGACACAGTGACCCACAGACCCACTCTTTGCCGTGTGCTGCTAAACCTTAATCCATTACTCCAACCACAATCCCACAAATCCCCATGTGAAGGGTTAAGGTGTCAGTGGGAGTCATCCCCTGTGATGTCATGCTGGGATAGTGAGAGAAGTAATCACTCTCACATTCTCTCCTCAGCTTTCAGGTCAACAGTACGTAACAGTGTGAAGATCTGCGCTCTGGTAACTACATGTAGTCATTACCATATCATCCACCAAGCATGATGTCCCACATTGAATTCAAAATTACGCTAGCTTAGATTCCTTTCATAAGACTCATCAATTAATTGTTTGATCAAATCTTTGCCAATGAATAATCACTATATCTAGTTAACATTTCAAAATATGTACAGGCCATGTGCAGTAGAGCACATGCAGTAGAGTCTAAGACCACCTGACTGGTTTACTGGTTTCAACACTCAGCTTTTATTTATACAGTAAAAAATTAAAAAAATACACAAAAACCTGTGCCTTTTACAAGATTTCAAATGATGCAACAGATCAAATTGAACATTTTAGGCAAATCAAACATAGCTCCTGCAAATGTCCAGAATGTGCATACTGAGGCTGAATATTTATAATTAAATATGGTATCAAACAGATCCGCTCAAGGTCCTGTTAAAGACTTAGAAACTTGTCCAAATCGTACTGTACATCACGCTGGCATACTAACTACAGCAGAATTCAGGTCCTCTGCCACCCTCAATTAGTTACATAGGCTTGAAAACTTACTGAATAATAGAACAAATCCTTTTTTAACTTGACTAAAATGAATTCTCATAAATGTGAACAATTGAAGTCCCCGTTTAACACGCACTCAGGCCATTTCTATCTTGAACATTCCATAAACCTTGACCTGCATTGTTGTGTACATACGTGGTCTATACTGCGCAGCGTGCACTTCAAATAACTTAAATCCACAGGATGATCCCATTACGACAGACCCAATTACCTGATATATCCGTACGTTACATCACAAGTTCCCTGTTCCAGAACAATATCCTGTATCCTCAACATGAACTCAGAAAAAGCCTTTTGAAAGAGGTCGTTTGACTTTATTAAAAAAAGAACAACAACACCCATTTACCATTATGGGATCATTTAATATAGCTTTTGCAAAAATCATTGGTATAGTTCCTTTAACACGTTAAAATCAAGATTGCGACTCATCCAAGTAAAACAAATATCATTTTAAAATTAAAATTAACATTGCATGTTGAATACCAGAAAGATCACATTATATACAATAGTCTTTAGACAAGGGAACCCTAATCAAAACATTCTTAGAAACAAACTGTATGTAAGTATACGTATGTAAAGGTGTTATAAATCTACTTAAAAATTATTATTATTTTTTTTAATGTCACAGGCTTTTACAAATATCCATAATGACACCATCCCTTTACGTTTGATGTTTTTTGTGTTTGCTTTTCCTGCAATAGCAGTTAATCAGTCTTGAACACCAAATGTTCATAAACATTGGTGTGAAGCTCTGATTTGCCACCATCACTGTTTTAAGGTTATTATTGAGACAAAAAACTCCAATTAACTGGGTCCCTGTAATTCTACCCTTCATTCTGTCACGTGCAAACCAAAGTAAAGTCAAAAGTTTACAAACTTTAACAAGACCGAACAAAGCATAAGGGTTATGTTGCTTGAAATGTTTTTGAGTTCAGAATAACAATGGACGACAACTTCCACAAGTGTCATCCAAAGTGGAATCTAAATGGTCACAACACATTGTCCATGTTGTTGTGTTTGTTTATAACTTGGTCAGTAGAGGGCACTGTATTCATTATATGTTTGTATCAGTTAAAAATGGTACTTTACCAGTTTAAAGTGTTTGTTTTTGTTGAAAGAACACAACCTTCCTTTCTGACATAGTATATAACACGGGGCTTGTTGCTTCTCAACGACTGTAATAACTTACAGACTTTGCCACCCCCATACACCATCTAACAATTACAGATGATCAAAAGAGCTGAGCCACATCTAATCCTCAACCTACCTCAAAGAAAACCCCCAAAATGCATCACTGCCTGTATAAGGCACTAACCCCTCACAAAGTGGTCAACTCAACTTTCATTAAAGTCCAACAACAAACCGTGTGCAAGGTCCTACCATAAAAAAACATCAAACCAAGTTCTTCAGCTCTGTCACTCCAATATGGTGATATGGGGGAAGGCAACGCCACACCGACAGAAACCTTATTTCTACATTTCAAAAATCATATTAAACCAAACTTTTCTTCCACCATTTTTCTTTGTTCTCAAGACGGAAAAGAAACCCTTCTTTTATTGCCTTTCTTTCTTATGAAATGGGCAAAGCCCCTCTAAAGAGATATTTTTTACTTGCATTTTCATTTCATTGTACCTAACCCGATATTCGCTTCAAATGATGAAATCTCCCTAACAACTGGATGTGCATATTTTAGAGTCCTATCAAAGTCCGGTACTGATGTTGCAAGCATCATGAATGCCAGTACTCACATATCACCCATTTGAGTACTGGCAAGCTGTACCCATAAAGATTACATGTGGTGTGAGGCCTTTTAGGCCTGCTTGTTTTTTTTCTCCCCCAAAACTCACAGGTGCTGGATGGCTTCTAACGAGAGGATTGGCTGATTGCTCCCAGCTGCACAGACTTACCGGTGGCTATAAAAGACCTGGTGTCACCCACAGTCTCTGTCAGGTCTTCAACGATTCTAGTGGTAAACTGACCACCTCTAAGCTGAGTCAAATTTTGATATCAGACTAATTTTCTTATTCTCCTCACAGGAACCTTCAGCCCTTCCTCTTGGCCATCCAGCACTGCCTGAAGCCGTTATCTCTCTGCTGTGGATTCCTTTGTTCAACACTTAATAAACTGTTAAACCTGCATTTGGATCCTCCTCATTCCCTCTCATACACAACAGTACAGGCTTGAATACAGTTACCAACCTTCTGCCACTGGCGATATCAGCGATGCCAACTGGGTCGGTGTCCATATTCGGGGCCTATATCTGGTATGGACACCAAGGATGTTTACTGCTCTCGAAGGTTTGCAAAGTGTCCCTTCCTACACTGAGTAACCTACCGGCAAAAGAAGTCTAGTTTCCTAACTTTTTGGGGGGAGATGGCAGGTCAGTGGTAAGAGCGTTCGCCTGCGGAAGTTTGCGGGTTTGCATCCCACAAAGAGCACATCTAGGGTCCTTGGAGAAGACACCTAACCCCCGTTTCTCCCACCATTGGCACCGTCATGGGCAGCCTGCTGCAGTGTAAGGAGTGCAGCAGACAAATTTTCAAGGTGAGGGATGATTAGAGTAATTCTTTATCCTTTAACTCGTTCATTTTATCAAGCCATTTAGAAGCAGGGAATCATTGGCCCTTTTGGTTCACACTAGGTTGGTGGTGCATGCGCTACAATAACTAAAACATTCAAAAGTGTTAGAAAAATTAAGCCAAGTTTTAGCTCCACTATGAATGACCGATTGTCTTCTTGTTCTGAACCAATCATCAAACTCATCCTTTGAGTCCCTGATTATGTTGTCAGAGCAGAAACATAAAACTTGCCTCAAGATGATTTATCACAGAGCATTGTGCCTGGGCAAGCAAGGATGAGTCAAGATTGTTGAATTCGTTGCTGCTCAGGGAGATGAAATCAACTTCCAAACCACAATAGGAAATATCAGGGTTGCCTCAGGATAATTTTTACAAAGAAGATGCTATTCTGCATTTGAAAATGTTTGGTCTGTCAAAAACACATTCTCTGACAACTCCAGTTTTAAGGGTCTTACAAGGTTTGGATTGCACTAAGTAGGCTTTTTACTCACAAAAGTAAAATGCCTACCATTGCAATATGATTTTAAAGATCTGAACTTCTCTCCCACTTCTAGAACCATTGCGAGCGACCAGCAACCAACATTAGAGAAGGAAACACAGGCACTTGAATTTCATTTTCTGTGGTCACATACCTATTTCAAACTATAAATGTACGGCTAACAGTGTAAATTTAAATTTTATCCTAGAAAGTTGGTACTAAGTGCTTTTACTCAGTACTTACTTGGCATCTGTTGCATCATAGAAGAGTCCCTGACATTCAGGAAGTGTCCTTTAACTTAATCTGAAACTGAAATTATATTGAAATTGTTGATCAGCTTGATAAATGGAAAAATTGAATTTTGCGTTTGAGCTGTTCCTGTTTAAAAATTGAGACTAATTCTGCAAAACAAGGCAAATGCAAAAAGGCAGTCCAAATTTGTGGGTATGCTTAGTATCTTTGTCAGCGATACCGTCAAAAAGACTGCAGTAAGCCTACTAAAGAGCTATGTAAGGGATTCAATTTTCTTGTTACTGGCATAAACAAGGTTGCAAACAGCTCAGAGCAACACAATGACAATTAATGAAAAGTGTAACAAACTAAAAAGCAGGCAGGCACAAGAATTGTTCATGACTTGCCTTTCAGCATTGACATTGTCATAGGTGCAATGAATGTTGACAATTGACTTTTCACAAAGTTGTATTCAGAATTTAGTTGCTTTGAATATTTCAAGCATAAAAACTATCACCCTGAGTTGTCTTACTGGAATACCTGTTCACAGTCGTCTCTCCCTCGAATCCATCCAGTGACTGGAAGACCGAAGGTACCAGCTTGGTGAATCGTTGGATGGTTTTTATCTTAGGCTTTTGGTATGACGTTCTGGTGTTCCTTTGACACACTGCAATGGTCAAAATATCAATGACTTAGTCATTATCAAAAGTCATCCCACTCATTCATTTACCAATGTACTAAGCTTAATTTACCAATAAGTGAAGACATCTCAAGAGAGAGGGGCATAATTTGAATCCAACTGAAGAACCACAACAGGGACTTATCTTTCTTTAAATAACCAAGTCTTTATCAAATTGATCATATTTTGGCAAATTTTATGATGTGATTCCTTCAGAAATGTTTCAAAGTTTGTTGCTATGACTTTATATAATTTTAGTAAGTTTGTTTTGGGTCCTCTCGACAAACTCTACCTCTGAGTCTAAATTCTTTGGGACAGTTGTGGACAAATGATTCCTGTTCTGGAATGCTAAAAAAAAAAAAAGTTTCTACTTTTGATGACAACAATAAATCTAAATTCAGTTTGAAGGTCAGCCACAACTCAGACAACCCTCAAAACGTTTCAGGAACCAGGACGGGCCCAGACATTGTCTGAAAAGAATTGTAAGCAAGACTTGTTGGAAATGGAAATCATGGAAATGGAATTGAAGTTACAGTATATAGGCCTATGGTATGAAAAAGCTGGCATGCTGGAAATCATTGCACTACATGAAGATACTGTATTGTAAATGGTCAAGACTGCAGTGCGTAAAAAAATGTAGATGAAGAACCTCTATCTCTGAATAGCCTGTTTCAGTTTGTGCCATATGTTGGAACTTTTTACTTTGAGCTGGAGTTTGTTGCAATTTTATCTAAATCAATCCGACTTCTTCTGAAATTCAACTTCTCAACCATTACAGAAAAGAAAGTTCCCTCTTACTCTATATTAAATCAGAGGTCTGTAATTAAATCAGAAGTTGTGTCTGTCCTGTCACTGACTGATAAATCTGTCATCTGTGGCAGATGAAAGATAACCAGGGTACCAATGTTGCCTGTAGTGTGTTTTAGATGTAATTCTATTCTATCAGTTCAATGCTGCATACTTGATAATGGGTAAGTTTTGTCAAATGTTAGAGTGCAAAATCTTCAAAATCATTTAAATTTGAAAAATTATCTTTAAATACATTAAAAAAAAACAATGATGGAGGAATTTATTTTTTTGTAAGTTGTCCTAACTGTAGTATAATCCTGAAAATGACAAATGATTCACATTTTTATCAAAAAAAAATTGCAGACAAATCCAGCTTTTACTTGTGAGATGTGTTGGAAAATTAAATTTCCACTAATTTTTTTGTCTTGAAGTTTCTTCAGTTTATCCTAGTTATTGTGTTCTTCACACCGTTTAAGCAAATTTTCTAAATGATTCTAGTAATGATGATTAGCGCCACAGTCTCTCAGTTGGATGGTTGCTGGTTCAAGCCACAAATGGGGCAGTTTTTTAAACAGTGGCCTTTTTGTGTGAAATATGCATGCTCTCTCTGGTTGCCTGGCCCTCCTCTCACCAGCCAAAGAAATGCACGTTATTTTTATTGGTCACACTAAATCCTCCTGGGAGTGGGTTTAACCATTAGTGGTTGTTTGTGTCAGCGTGTCGAAGACGTACCCTGCATCTCTCCTGCAACATCACTTGGCTGGCGTCTGTCCACTCTGTAACCTGTAATAGGATTAAGAGGCGGAGAAAATGAGTGAATAACTTAATCTCCATTTAGGCTCTTTAACAAACGAATGTTCACTTTCCTGCCTGGTTACAAACCCTAAGGTGTTTTATTTTCCACTTCACAATTCTAGGTGTGCATAAGATCAAGAAAGTATTTAGGTTATACTTCAATCCTCATTTTTTAAAATTGAATATTGCAAAGTAACCCAGTTTATTTATAAATGACACTTAAATGTAGGCCTTTTTTTGTCTTTTTACTTCAATGACTCTCTAATTCACAAATGGCAATTCTGGAAAAGATTTTAGCCCTGAAGTTTGTTGTTGTTCTACTCTCTATGCTAGATTTTATAACAGCTTTGTGTCTGAGTTGATCCGATCAGCGGTAGGGTCAAGCCAAATGTTTTCTGACCTGCTGAGGACTCACAGAATGCCTTAAAGTTGTCTATAACGAATTGTCTATATTGAATTAGAATTTTCACAATGATGTAAACAAGTAAAAGTTGTTTTTCCATTTCAAAATTTCTTCTTAAAACACCAAATTACTTTTATTAAGTGGGAGATTTACTGAGCATCCCCCTGCCTAAACTTAGTTTGTCTAGAAATGCTCAGAAATATAAGACAGTAAAAAAATTATCTCATTGTGTAGATAATTCAATATTTGATCTATTTTCCCTGTTTGAAAGTTTTGCATTTGATCATATAGTATTTTGCTTAGTCTCTTTGGGGCACTCTACTGTGTTAGTTTTGAACTTAATTATTTATCATTTTTAGGATGTTTTAATGGGGACGGGGCTGCTGGACTTAAATAGTCCATGATCCAGCAAGAGCTTGCATCAGCACAGCTCAGGGAATTAATGTCACTGTTCTTGTTGTTCCACCTTAACTCTCACTCACGTCTTACCCCACACAATTTCCTGTGAAGACCTAATTCTGTCAAAGACAGCTAAACCGAATCCATCTAATCAGGATGTAAAACACTAGCATTGGATGTAATGTGACAGTGTGGAGATGTAAAAGTAAATTTATACCTGGATGACTGTATTTAGAATAAAATGGTTTAAAACTAGAAAAGAATTTAAACCTTTTTTCCACTCTTTTATTTTAAATTAAAATATGCAATATCAATCAAAAAGCTATACAAAAACAATAACTATTTGAATTAATTTTAATGAAAGGATATAAAAATTTTTTTAATGCATCTCGGCTGTAGATAATTAGAGTTTTGACCCTAATTGTGTGTTACTGTGTGATTTGGACATAGATTAAATGCAATAAATAAAATTATCATTCAAAACAAAACACAAAGGGTTGCCTCAAATGTCATTTTGTCAATCATTTCTTTAGAATTTATTATAGAATTTATTAAAGGTACACCAGATTGAAACCAGAGCATTCACCAACAGGTGAAAGTAGCTGTGCTACCACCTTGTGGAACATCTTAGAGGTAATTAAGTTGTTTGACAAGAAGGAGCAAGATGTTCCCAAATGAAAAGAACAAGCAGAAACAGGACTCACAGGGAAAGTTTTTTTTTTTTTTTTGTCAAAAGATTTGAGCAAACTGATATATGACCTCTTTTTGTTTTGGTTTATCTCAATCTTCAGAGATTGTTTTTTAACTCCATCACACAGGTATGATATTTTAATAAATGTATACACTTATTTGTTTACAATTAAAAGTAGACTAAAAGAGTGTTAATTATGTTATTTTAAAGTCATCAAACCAATTAAAGTAGCATACGAAGAGATTTTCTATCCAGAGGCCACCTCTTGAAGGGAACACCAACAACTTTAGGTGGATTATTCTAAAAACATAACATGTTCTTCCTATACACAGGTGAACTGACCCAGTCTTTCACAATTCTAATCAATTGCAGTATTGGGTGAGTTATTTGTGATTTTCAATTTGTTTTTATTTTGAGGATTTATCAAATGAAAAGTCAGTCATTTTCAAGTCTAAGATTAATTACAGGAACAAAGAATTATTCAAAGCCTTATAAATAGACAGATAATTATTTTGCAAAATAATACACAATTTAATACATAATTCGGGCTGAAAAATACTTACAATAGATTACCTAGAAAGTGATATTAGTACAAAATTGCCATCTCATATTAAGCATTGTGTGATATTTAACAGATACCAAATAGAATTGAATTAAACTGAAAACACTTTATTGATCCTATTGGAAAATTTGAGGATTTAAATAAATAACTGGGTAATCTCTCTGTTGGAATTTTTTTCTTCCTTTTTAAAAATCAAGTCTATTTGGAGAATTTCAACATATTAAAAGGATTGAATGGCTATTTTTTCACCCCATTATAGAAAGATTATACAGCTGTAATTATAATACAGTATATACTACGTATATACTATAAATCAACATATGAATGGGTAAGTAGTTATCAACAAGACACATTGGTAACTTGTCTTCAACTTTGTGGATGCTGCCATCTAGTGAGATGAAGTTTGAAAGAAACTGGGTATATTACTTAAACGTTTATTACTAGTATTTATTATAAGTGCACATATCTGTCAGCTTTGTGAACATACTTCAACCCTCCTTTAAAAAAAAAAAAAAAGTTGCCTTGTAATTTAAACAGTAAAATTTCTGTGAATAAACTTACTGAGTAGTTGAGAAAAAAAAATAATTACCTTTTGAATTTATTTGTACACTTAAATGCACAACCAAATAAGCGTACTTTATAAGATAAGAACTAAAGGCTAATTTTTTTTACACTTTATTGCCCATTTCACACACACTTAAATGCAAAGAGTCTTGTATATAAGGAAAACTTCCAAACATGCATGTTTTCTACACATTAACAAAGATGGTGCAGATTAATATCATTATTCATCATAGGGAATGAAAATTTCCTTCCTAATTTTGGGGGTAACCCCTTTTTGGACACCACTATTACTCACAGTGGTGTGTAATAGTATGTTCGTATGCACATGGACATTGATTTACTGTTTAACAAATAACCTAGGTGTCTTGTTTCAATAAAAAATTATTTCACAACCCAGAAATTTAGTAAGGGCTATCTGCACTGTGTGCAGCACAAATAAATGCTAAAAATTTCAGGCTTGCACCTTCAGTGGAACATTATTATTTATGCAAGAGTTTCCAATTTGTTGCAGCAAATTGCACAAAGCTTTTTTTTTCTTTAGATAAAATAGGACCTCTGTGCAGCACCTACCTTTTCACCCGGCTGCAGCTGATGGTATACAGGGTGCTTCTTTGCTCGCCCTGCTGCTCAGATTGCAGTCTTTTGCTCTCCAGTTTCCTTCATGTGCGCAAGAGCTCGGTGCAGGCAGAGCACACCCTTATAAGTGATACCTGCATAGCTGCAGCAGTGCCAGCCTAAGACCCCGAGCCAATGAGAGCAAAACATGTGCAAAGGACCATCTGTAATGGAAAAACAAATCCTGTAAAAGATTTGCTGGATTTTGCTGCACTGGGGGATGGCGTCCAGATGCCCTGAGTCTGAGTGACAGATGCTTTCTCTTCTACTACATGCACGTTTCTAAATAACCCCTGAGATCCTTGAATACAACAGCTTTATTTTCCTTTACCTTACATGCACCCAGTCTGCACCTCGGCATATGTTACATAAGGCTGTTACAAAAATTTCTCATAGCACACATTTTAGTACTCTTCACCATCAGATGTGCAAAGCTGTGTTTCAGACAACCTTTCACATAAAAAAGTACTTCTTTATCAGAATTTATAACACTGATCCATCTCACAAAATAGTTTATTTTGACATGAAGTTGTGACAAGTTTAATGCTGTCAGGTTTTTTGAAGAAAAAGTACAGTAATGGGCTATGTTATAGCATCTCATTTACAGCTTTAAAGCCTTCTTGGGATGAATGAGATGACTGAAAGCTTTTTCTCTGGCTTACTGACAGCTGTAGTACTTGCCTTGTCTCTAATCCATCTGGTGCTACAACTTCATCAGTAGGATTTAGAGGTGGACATCTGCAACTTTTATTTCTGTACCATTCACCTTTTCTTGGAATGATCCATTAAGAAAATAAAAGATTCTGTAACTTGCTCCTATAAATAACTCTTTTGATGTAAAAAAAAAATAATATATATATATATAAATTTTCCTTCACCCAAAGGGGGATTAAAGTTGTTTTAATTTGTACCAGAAAGCTCGGCACATTTTCCACAATTGGAATGAAGTATATTTAATTAGCTTTCATTATTTGCCCACTTTCTACATCTTTATTAGCTTGATAAAAGAGACCAGTGCAACAAGTGAAGTGTTGCTTTTACTGCTTTGTTTAATCAGCCGTTAGGTGATAAATGCATGCATGTGTTGTACTATTAGCTATAGTTTGATCAAACAATTAACAAGTTAATTGAAAAGAATTAGAAGTACAGTGACTGATGCTGCGGATTTGCCTCTTCACCTTTAATCCTTCTCATTGATAATCTCACGTGAAGCTCGTGTTGGGGCCTTCATGCTTTGAGATGAAGCATATGGCTCCGGCACCTGTGGGACCATTTAAAGCCAAGACTTTTCTGCTCTTCAGTTACACCAGAAGATATTTTAAGACAAAAGACCACGACTCTCGTTGGCAAAATCTGACTTAGCTGCAGTCCGTATGCTGCCAATCTACACCAGCTTTGGTTCAGGTCACCAACTACAAAGACTTTAACCAAGCTGTCCTTGCTGCTCAGCTCTAAAAATACCAAATACCTAAAATTATTTTCTAAAAAGAATAACCACAGAGAGGCATGAGGTTAGGATTAAAAAGCTAGATTTTTTAAAAGGGTTTACTTTGAGATGAACCCCAGGCTGTCTGTCATGCAAAGCTTGTACATGCATTGCCACAATTACAGACTTTGCTAACTTATAATGACCTTTTGATTTACTCTGAAACACCTTATGGGCAGTATGAAAGAGTTACAATTGCAAAAAAGCTGCTGAAAAAGTTGCTTAAAAATGTTTTGCTGTATAATAGCCATCAGCTTGTAATTCTTGTGCCTTCTCAAGATTTTAGTTACATTTTTTTACTCAATGTGGATTAAAGCTGCAAGCATGTGTTCCATAAACATCAAAGAAAGTCAAGAAGAAGAAGAAGAGAGGAAGGCTTCCAGCAGAAACATCTGGACTATGATGAAGTTAAAACGAGTCAACAGTAGATAAAGACATAAATTACAATGCATGTGTGACATTTTTATTTTATTTTCTTTAGCAGAACTTTACATTTATCGGCTCCACAGTGGTACAATGGTGAGCACAGTTACAGCAAAAAGGTCGGGGATTGAGTCCCGGCATGGGGGTGAGGCTTGAAACACTGGTCTTTCTGTGTGGGGTTTGCATGTTCTCCCCATGTATGTATAGGTTTTCTCTGGGTACTCTAGTTTCCCCCCACCCTTCAAAAAAATGCCTGTTAGGTTTATTGACCGCAATAAAATTGCCCCTAGGAATGAGTTTGTGGATGATTGTCTGTGTGTGGGCACCGCAACAAGCTGCCGACCTGCTTGGAGTGTACCCTGCCTCTCGCCTAAAATCAGCCGGGATGGGCTGCGGCACCCTGCAAAGCCTTTCAGGATAAGAAATTCAGAAGACTAAACGAAAACGAAACTCTACAATTCCATATTTGGCCAAATGCAGCCACATTTCTGAAAATGAATGTAATAAACGAAAGGAAAGTCTATTTTTAAAAAATAAGTTCAGTTTGTATTTTGTTTCATAGTTTTTTTAAATGCTTTTTTGAAGCTAGAATTTTGGTTATGTTTAATGTTCAGTTGGCAAAAGTGATAAAAAAGATATTTTGCTCCAAAAATATTTTCTAACCTCGTGCTTGCTGTTTGTATTTTAGTAATTGTAAAACATTGTATTCTCAGCACAATCCCAAATTTTCCAACTTTTGAGATGAATCTGATGCTGTTAGGTTTTTTTTCTTAGCTTTTTTTGCTCACTTGCATGAGTCCAGTCCAGGTTTTGATGTGGATTTTAGTAACAGATAACAGTAACGTGCAGCATCCCATCATGAAGCCACACACACAGCCAAAAAGATCCAACTTAAAGCAAACATTTCTGCACAAACCATCCTAATCAAATGTGAAAAACAACTGAATGGAAGCACTATTATGTTATTAAAAATATGCATTTAAAGTATTGTAAAAGATAAAGGAATTATTACGCGTTAATAGGCGTAAAGAGAGCAAAAAAAAACTTTAACTGCGTCTTTGGAGATTTACTTTTTCAAACTATGAGGCAAAATCATGCAAGCGTGATTCTTTCTTTTTTCTCTTTTTTTTTCTTTTCTTTTTTTTTTTTGAAAAACAAAAAGTGAACTTCCTGTTTCGGGGTGGTCCACAGACTGTGGAGAAAGAGAGAAGGGGGGCTGCATTCTCACATTGGCTGTACAACTAACTCCAAGGAGCTTTGCGGGACTCCACAGCCGAACATGGGCTTCAGTTTTGTCACCGTGCGCATGGAGCAACTTTGAAGAAAAGTATGCAAAAGGAGGTTTAAAAGGAAGATCCAGAGGGACAATAAGCCGGTTTCTCTGTAGAATCTACTCATCTCCATCCGATCGCGGTGGTCCAGAAAAAAAGTGAAGAGAAAATCAAAAACGAGGTTTAGTTGGAAACTTTCAGTCCCTGGACCCTCTGAGCTTTTCCAAGGACTCTGGGAATCCAATCAGAGTTTCATGCTGAATATTCCTGATTTAAACTGAGGTAAGAGGCTGTAATGATTCAAATCCACATTGTTATTTTGATTGATTTTTATTTTTAATCAGATAAAAGTCTTGATTTGTAATCTGTGTTGGATTGTGCTAGAATTCCTTCACATATGTTCCTTCACATATGTTACATAAAATGTCCCCAAATTGTGAATGTGAAAGTGTTTAAATATTGTCTGATTGTTGTTTTCCATTTTTTTCTATTCAACTGAAGTTGCATCATATTTCCATTGACAAGCTAAACTGTTGTAACTATTTAGTGTCCATGGATAGATTGTTTAAAGATCTTTTTCTTGTTTTTGGATTAAGGAGAGAAATACAATTTTGTCTATGTTTTCATGCTCATCCCTGGACCCCTTAAAAGCTGCCCTGTCTGCAGGATTTAAGGTCAGGATGGTGGGAGGGTAACAGCTGCTTCTTGTAACCTGAAATACTTGAGGTGCCAATTTCTTTACTTTATTTCTTTAGAAGTTTCTGCTTGAAAACTCCATGAAAAACCACATCTTCCACGCATTTTGGGATTCAGAAATGAAAAAGGTTCTTTTTAATTACCTTTAGTAATTTCTTCAGTCAAGAACATGCATTGAGGTCCTTGAAATCCTTCTATAATCTTACTTAGATTATGTATTCTAATCTAATTATCTTCATGAGCGTTGACTGTAGCTGCTAATGTGGGAAGATTAGGCCGCTGGGTTAAATGTTGGACTGGACTGAAGAGCGTCAACATCAGACTCAATGGGAGAACGACTCTTATTTATTCCAAAGTGACAGTGAGAAGTGCTGAGCACACAAAGTCACAACCTTCTTTAACAGTATTTGCACAGAGATACACACTCACTGGTTTGTTGACATACACTGACAAAGTTGACTTTATGGATGATAATCAAAGAAAGACAACTTAGATAGTTGATCATTCAAACCATTTGAAAGAAATCAACAAGTAATTGAATTCTATTGTATTTGTAATTTATCAAGTAGACTTTTTATCAACTAGCGTCACATTTGTCATATTGTCATATGATTATATGTCAATAAACCATACTTTTGCTTTTTTTTTGTTGACATACTTGATTCCGGTCAAGTATTGGGACCATTTTATAACGTTGAAATGTTGGGGGTCGCGTTTGCAGGAGGGAAGTGCACTTGTCCTTTGGCCACGTGTGAAAAGCTCCACGGGGGAGCTTCCTTAGCCTCTCTGCTCTTTATCAAGTGTGTTTCGAAGCCAAAAGGCTACTTAATGGGAATGGCCTTAAACAAATAGACCATACAGGAAACAACTGTCCTCAGATAGCCAATCACAGATCAGGATGGATGTAGGTTTATCAGAAAAAGTGCTTATCAAACTTAAATAGTAGATGAAGAGATAGAAAGGTGGGCATAAGGTCAAGTGACACATTATTAGAAGCAAGAAACAACAAATGGGGTGTTTCTTAAATTTAATTTCAGTCTGCTCAGCAAAAAAATAAAAACACGTCACGTGATAACTACCACCCCCATCCTGAATACATTCACACACGCACATACGTCTGCACGCGCACCAAAATCTTCCAACTCCTTTCTTCCATCTTCTTCTTTTTTTTTTTAGAGAAAAGGGAGGTAAGGTGGTGTTGGGAGGGATAGGGGAACTGGACCACCCTCATTGGGATCACAGCCCCTCAATCGGGCCCTTTCACACCCTGTGAACCTGAAACAATCAGAGTTTAATAGCAGCTGTCTGTCTGAGCCGGCCCTGGCCAAAACCACCATGCTGATGAGCTTTGGCTGCAGAGCGAGACAGTCCGAAGATGGGACGCTCCAAAGGACACAATACCCCGTACCCCCTTTTTTTTCTCATCCTTCACCTTTGCTTTCTTTCTTTTCTTGCAAACACATAGATATTGTCTGCTAATTACTTTGGTTCACCTGATTGGACATAATTTCTTATCAAACTTCTTCACAGTAGTTATTTTATAAAGTAATAGCTTCCCATTTTAAATAAAAAGAGCATGTTGAGTGTATTGTCACTCATCAAGCAGGTAAAAGTCTCGTATGTAACAAAGTTCAGCAATGGTTTTATGAGAACTTTTATGGCGTTATTAGATGCACTAAATGATCCTAAAACGAGGCTGAGGATTGAGGGGGTTATTACTAAGTACTGAGGTGACACCAGAGGGCAAAGGCATTAGACACTTAAAAAGCTTGAATCACATTAGCCCACACATAATAGAGAGGGGAAATGTTGCAGTCATGGGAAATATTCTGAATTTCATTGTCCATGGTCACTTAAAGTTTTCCCACCCATTAGAGGGCGTATTAGACAAATTACAGCTGAGGAGATTAAATAAATGATCTGCACAGCCAATTGGTTCACAGCAATAATAAATTAAAAAAACAACACAAAAAACACGACAAAATAGTCTATAATTTATTGAATGATTTTTTTTTGTAAGAAAATGTTTTGTGACCAAACTTTATCCTTTACTAAACAAACAAACTCAGGAATGAAATATCATCGTCTCAATGGAGCTGGAAACAACAAGCTAATTTTTGGTATTTTTAATTACGTTGATTTTCTTGCGGTGTCGTAAGTTGTTTTCTTGTTAACGCACACTCTTTCTTGTGTGAATGAGAAAAGCTTTTGGTTGCAAAGAAAATAGCAGGCAGAAGTAAAGTCATGTTGGCTATATTGCACTACCTTTCAACTTGCATGTGATTGATCCAAATACATGTTGTACTCGTGTGAAAAAACGACCATAAGTGAGAAAGGAAGTTTTTACTGTTACAAACGTATGTACATCTACGATGGGATATGATAAAAAGGCCTTAAAATGCTTTTAGTATATATGTATGTATATATTTGTATGTGGCACACGTGTGCTGTGTGTGCGTGTGTGTGGGAGGCTGGGTGTGTATGAAGGGATTGAAAGCATGCCAAACTATTGTCTCATGTGGTTTATGTTTAAAATCAAACAAGTGCTAATAGCATCCAGGCCTGATTGTGAGTAAGTAGTGTGCACAATCCATGCTTATTATTTCCCCATGTTACCTCGACTTGGTTTGCAATTGTAGATCTACGTAACTGAATGAGGCATGAACATGTTGAATGCTGTTCTGCTTCATACTAAGGTTGATTTTATTGTTTTGCTCATTTCTATGTATGCCAGATCATTCAAACAGTAATTTTTTTAAAAATTGTAATTAGATAAGGTTGTATTATGTGTGAGTGTTTTGGACTGTGTGTGTGTTCTCAGTCTCTGGTGAGTCATGCCTGGCTGTCCTGTCAGCAGGCTGAAAGTGAGAATGAGATATTGTTTATTATTTTACCAAGTTGCCATAGCCACTGGGCATTGTTGGTATAATTACTAAACAATGTGTGATGTTCCGATTTTGACATTGAAAAATCAGAGGGAAAACTGTCCTCCCTGTGTTACATTTTGTCAGACGGTGAGCAATGAATCGTTGTTACTTTAAAAGTCTGAGAGATTAATTAGTCTGGCAATTTTGCGGATTGTTGTAATGTTTACAGACTTGTGTATCTCTATTACAAATACAGTGGAATAAGAGTTATGATCTTTGACTTTCATAAAATGAGAGGCAGAGGGAGACAAAGGGAGAGACATGTCAAAAAGAAAGCACAGAGGCATATTTATGTTGCGTGTGTTAGTGATGAGTATTCAGGACAACAACTTTATCTGACATGAGATAACGTCCAAAGAATCTTGGCTCATCATTTGTTCTTGAGAAACTTTCTGTTCCAGAATAAACACACAAAGTTGTTGCTGTAAGTAGGTAGATATTCTTCCAGATGTGTTCAAGTCATTTTGCTATCATATAATGCTGCGGAAGTTGGCATTAGCGACCACAGCTGGGCACTTTCAGTGAATAAATTTAGATATATTTCATTAGTGGTTGAAAACACCTCTGCTTGGTAAGAATGTGTGCAAATAGTTGAAATGTAATATGCTGGTGGTTCATGTTTACCACCTCCAGGGAAATGGCTGCTCACCTTGAAGGCCACAGAGCACTTGTAGACAGATTTTGACTATTGATGCTGAAAATTGATTTACTGTTCAACAACCAGGATCACAATCCTAAATTTGGAGTCGCACTACCTACCGTTTTCAGGACTTCAAAAACGGACATTCAATTAGAAGGTGGATTGATGAGTAGATAGAACACACTCTTTTGGTCCTTGTTCTTGAAAAGAGGGAGATCTGCTCATATGACCAGCGTTACTTTTGATGCCGTACAACTTTACTAAAGCCTGTCAGGCAAGAAGACCCCACAGTCTTTTGGGTTATAGGAGCTCTTGGAGATTTTGTCCTGGAGCCTTGTCGACAAGGAACTTCCCACCTACCTCGACAACCGTTGCACCAGAAATAGGAAGTCTCATCTTTCATTCTCCAGAATCCAGTTCTTTATTGCAAGATATGTTTGACTAATAGTAGAAATCGTCATAGTATTCGCTTATCCAACGAAAATGGTCCCGAGACAAAGACTTTGGGGTTTTGATAAACTGGAAAGCCCTAAACCAATATTTTTACCTTTGTAGGGAGTCATCTGAGCCTGATACCTTCCCAAGAAACTTGTTTAACATCAATAAGACAAGGGACAAACCTCCCCAGAAATTTTAAATTCTCAAATTGTTAAATTAGTCATCATTTTACATTGGGGGTTTTTAACTGGTTGTTTGTTCGGGATTTCTTTACTGGGCTGGGCTGGCACAAGGTGTGTGTTTTTATTGTATTCTTTTTGTGATTTTTGGTGAAATTTTGTGTGGTGCGTAAAATTGCCAACTAAACACTGCAAAATAATTGCCCTCTGAGACCAACAACATTTTCTGATTCAATATCATAGCATAGCCCATAAGAATTCAAAAGTGGGAAACCTATAGTTTGACATGATCTGATTAATTTCCATTGCTTATATTGCCTGTTAGCCATTTTGGCCTGCTGTGCTTACCTAACGTGCTAGGTCAAATTGAAATAAAATACTCAGAACATAGAGTACTTGAAGGGTTAAAAGTCAACACAGTGGAAGAGTACTGTATTTGTGTTTGGTGACCAGGCAAGCCAGACGCATCCTTTCCACATGGGATGTGTTTATTTCACAGAAACCCATTTTCTTTGTGCAAAGGCATTGGTGGTGAACCAAATATGTACAGTTACATCCCTGTGGAGGTGAAAAGGCGTGCTGTTCTGGTGTACCTACAGCATAGAGCCCATCTAGAATGGTAAATCAACCATTATTGTTTATGCTACAGCAGTTTAGAGAAAAGTTTGTATGTTTTCTTTAATTGGACAATTCTAACCACATCAGCATTGTTTTTAAAATGCTTGCTTATAAGAAGGCAGTTGTGTAGATTGCATTTTGATGATGAAATGAAAGGGTTCATTCCTAAGCTCTTACATTGATTTTTCTTTTCTTTCCCGCGTTCTGTTCTTTATGTAATTCCTCCATGTCTCTATCTTCTGGTTAGCTTTGCATGTCTTTTTCTACACCAATTTTTCTGACATTTGTGACAAGCTGCAGTGGCTTGCAGATGCCACTTTAGCCAGATCAGATGCCATAACAGGAAGTCGGTCCACATTTGCAGCACAGTGACACGTGTTCATGACTTACAACCGCTGCAGCCAAATGCAGGCTGACCTGTCACTGATACACTGACAGGAATCTGCTATGGGTCAGAGGTAAATGCCCCCTTAGTCAAAAAGCCTCAAATTCATGACGACACTTCTGACATAACATGTGGACTGCTAAGTGCTCTGACCAGAAGACTCAGAGAAAACTACAGCTTCATTCAGATGTAGAAGCCACATCTGCTGATTGTAATCATTTAAAATGTCCTCTGAGTAGAAACATTTATTAAAGTGGGACTCATCTTGGCTCATCTGTTCACCACTCTTGACCAAAGTGGGATTTTTTTGCTCGTACTGAATGTTTTATTCATTCAGCCTAAACTGAACCAGCATGTTTTCCTTTGTAGCATCCATTTTTGTGAAAAAACAAAAAAAACAAAAAAAACCCAATTCCATTTGGCCAAAACAAACCCAAACTAACAGTTTCCTTTGAACCAAAATTGACTCTTGAAAAATATTCTTTCAGGAAGTAATATAATACTGCTGGGTGTAATTGGATGGGATATAATTAGATTGATTTCAACAAACCTTTTCAATGGTCATTTTTAATGCAAAGTCTGTTGTTTAGTGACGTGTTATTCTAAAACAAAAAGACGGTGTTGTAGGTTTTGTTAAATTCTAATTAAACTTTTAGAAAAATAAAGTTGTTGGCAGTAGCTCAGTTAAAACTTAGTTTTTAGTAAAATATCAGATTTGTTGTAAAGAAAAAGACAAACAGAGTAAAGAGTTAAAGAGTGAATCATTTTATCGTCAACGTAGTGGATTTGGAGAAAGAGGGGGAGAGAAATGCAGATTGTTTTAAATCCGCAGCGAGTCAGCCTCTCAAATTTATGCCCATGGGCTTCTTCTTGGGTGGGCTGCAGAAGGGCGGTGTTCTAGCTGGAGCAGGGGAAAGTTGTCAGCTCCAGACTGCTTGCCTTGCTTCGAAGCTTTTCCTGCTGGAACACATTCACAATTCCACCGTCCTGACTGACCGCTTGGCCCTGCCCTTACTGACTGAACTCCAGCTTTTCATACTGAGCAACAATCCCTTTTTTCTGTCCCCTTCTTTCATGTTTAGCACTCCAGAGCCGTTTTTTTATCAGTAACTCTTTTGACACTAAGGAATTAGTGTTTCTCTTTTCCTCCTTTTTTAGCCTTAACTTTAGAAAAAAAAAAACTGAGCTTTTTAAAATTGAGTAATGATTTTTTTTAAATAAGAAAAACAAACAAGCACAAGAAAATAACCTAATTTACTCTCAGCCCAAAACTTGGATCAGATAAGATGTAATTCTGCCTTCTGTGTATTTTGTGCCAGTAAAGACTGTTTGTTTTACTCAGCATGGGAAAGATTTGGGCCCACATTTACCCTACAGAATGATTCCCTGATGTGTAGGATGAGGGAGGATAGCTCACTTAACAATCAGTTGTCAAGTTTGTTACTCAGAACTGAATCAAAGCGAAACTTTAAATGCAGTAACTTAAAGGCAAACATTTAGAAACAATGGCTATTAATTTAATTCCTCTCGTGCCGTGTCCTACTTTTACATTAAAGGCCTGTTCAAGTCTTGAACATCTGAAACGCAGAGAAGTTCTTTCTTTAGTAACAAAGAACGATGGCAGCAGCATGTAAATTAGTATTCAGATGAGTAATCATTTCAGCTTCAATACATAGATTAGCACAGCAAGACATAAAAGAGGTGCACAAAATATTTTGGTTTAGTACTCGGGAGATCAACTAGAGATGTGACTTGGAGCTCATGGAGTTATAACCTATCTGCTTCACAGGTCGGTTTAACAATAACTCATAGCAAAATAATTTATTCCACTAAAAATAAGCTAACAAAATGTTCAGTATAATTGTAAGTCTTTAAAAATGATCTACATACAGATCTACAGATGGTGAAGACATGCATCACAGTAACGTAACAGCTATGTTTTCATATAAATTGAGTCTTTCCCCAAAGCTGATCCGACACTGGAAACAATATTTTTGCTCCTTAGTGTATATTCAAAAGCTTCATGTTTAAGAACTAAACTCCTTGGATCAGCTGTCATAAAAGACTCACAGCATGTGTTAAACCTGCAATCAGCAACACGCCATACTAATCTTTCAAATGGTTTTACCAGGATCTGAAGTCAAAATTTGATTCATCAAGTTTTTGATTCCCCAAAACCCCACCAGTATGTCATGCCTGTAGTTGTCTTTAAAATGACAACAATGGCCAAATAGCTGCTAAAAGCAAACGAGAAGATGATTGTAGATGTTTTTCTGTAAAAAAAAAAAAAAAGACCTGTTTTTTTTTTTTAAAAAAACTTGTCGTTTTTAATTAAGTGGAATGTTAACTAAATGTAAATATTTTAATTGATTGTAAATATAAAAGTTTTTCTTCTAAATCATAGTTTTAAATGTGACAAAACATAATTTTTACATGAGTCTTAAAAGTCACTTCTATGTCGTTTTTATTGATAAAACAGCATTTTTAAAAGCTTATTTTTAGTCATCTCTATTCCAATGTGCCTTGTCCTAAATAATTTTTTACTCCAATGGTTTGCTATGTTGGTGCACAAGAATGTTTTTCTTAATGTTGGATGTGTAAACATAGCATACATTTTCTACCCCTTTTAATAGACTAGAATGATTGTTTTACAAGATGTTTTTAATGAAGCATGCCAAAAATTAGAAGGATGCAAACATCAGTAAAGCGGTGTCTTCCATTTTCTAAAGCTAACTGAAAAACCAATGTGTAAAACTTGTGAAATTTACACACAAAAATTTAAACACGTTTATTGTAAATTTCAAACATAAAACTAGTGTGGCTGTAGACACCAAAAGTTCTCCTGGCTCGTTCCTGCTTGTGCATCTGGACTGTTTTGCAAGCTAATTCCTTCTGAAGGAATTATGGTTATTGAAAGCCTTGTAAACCATTAAGTCTTCATTTACAAGAGAAAGAAAAGAGGGTCTGGATAGCTGGAAGGAGGTGAGCTAGGTCTTGGTACTGGCGGTGACCCCATTACAAGTGATGAGGACAACTGAATTTCTCCACTGACAGACCCACATCACATCTGGACCTGTTCATAGGAAGCTGCAGACCACTCCTCAATTACGTAATTGTACCCATTAATTACACAATCAAAGTCCTCATTTCCTGGAAGCTAATAACTAACAAAAAAGCCAATAAAGACAAAGTTTTAGAAACACATGATTGCAGCAAGTGTGGTGAAACATGAAACATGGCCTTTCATGCGAAGGGCCCAAAGGTAAAAAGACATGCACTGTATTGTGCTTCTGAGGGTTAAATGAGTTTTTGTAAGTTTGCATGAATCAACACTTTTTGTGAATATAAATTGATGTCAAAGGATTTTTTTAAAACCTTTTTAAAATAGGAGCATTTATATTGCAATTGTTAATTCAGTATCACTTGATTTTTTTCGTAGGCCACACACAAAGCCATTTCCCAATCTTTACACATAATTTTTTCACTTTTAGGATAATTATGACACAAATGTGTCATTCTTCTTAGACAAAGCTAATTAATTTATCAGACAGACAAATCAAGACAAAATATTCAAAAACAAAATAATATGATCCAAAGTTAAAGATGTACAATTGGGCTGGTCATGGGGTTTGCATGCTGGGAACTGACCCGCTGCTGCACTCAGCATGAAACAAATGTTAGGATGACAATGTGGCCATGGCAGCTGTTATTTTTTCAGGTCTACGTCGTTCACCACTCCTCCTCCTCCTGCACCCTCTTTCAACTGATGCTGCTCTTGTCTCTTAATCACCAGCTTTTCACTATTTTTATTCCAGAGAGGTGCAGAGTGGGGTTCACACAGCACTGCACCTGCCAGCAGAAGTTTTACCGAACATTCACAACAACGGAAGAGCAACTGGTGGGGGACAGATACAGTCTTTCTGTAAGTCACGAGAAAGGACAGAGCGAGTAGAGTGAAAGGAAGAGGTCGTGAGATAGAGTTTCTTAGTCTCTGAGCATCGGGTGGATCGCAATGCCGTGCTGGGCATTTATGCTTAACTAATGAGACCTGAATACATTGAAAACCCACAGGAATTTTCATTTCCTTTCTTTTTTTTTTGCAGCACTTTTGTGTTTGCTTTATGATTGACATGAGATCCATACTAGAAAGTTTCCTGGTTTCTGTCCAGAGCATGCTGGGCCAGGCCTTCGTCTTTAGACCTTAAAGTGTAGTAAAGAGAAATGTTGCCAGCTGCAAAACACTGGGATCACTGTGCACTCACTGCAGAAGTAGGTTGCAAAACAGATTGGATGGGTGCACAAGCTTATTGGTATTCATCAAAAATGTCACCCAGGAGGTATTTTTACAGCTGCAGATCTGGATGCCAGATAAATTTGTCTAATTAGCAGAAGAAAGCCACCCTATTGCTTTCTCAGGGTTTGAGTTTGTAGCATCCTCACTAATAATTTTCAAATTCATTCAGAAATTGCAACTACACAAAATTTGGTGCCAAATTTCGGTTTATAAATAAATGAAAAGTAATTTTAGAATTTGTGTGAGGTGTTTCACAAAGGGATTCACAAAAGTGTGGATCATGATTTGACCACCATTGTTTCATACAATGCTAGGTGATTTGTTTGAGGTTGTTTGCTGAGATTTGTGCCAGTGTGTGGTTATGGAGAGGATGATCTAGTTGAACCACATCAAGCAGATGCTTCAAGTGGGGTATACACAAAATTCCATTAAACACTCCTGTCACTGAAACAAAATTACCCTGTAGCATTTCTGTTCATTTCATCCATGAATTGTATTTGCTCACTTTTATTTAAACCCAGGCTAATTAGGTGGAGCAGTATTTTCCTTGGTTCATGTTTCATATAACTATTTTTTTATCATGTTGTTTGAAAATACTTTTTTGTTTGATTAAAATGTCTTTCTATTGATGGTCATTAAATGTATTTTATGCACAAAACTACACACTAGGGAAACTTTAATACACAAAGATTTAAATCATTAAGTTCATTAGTACATTAAAAATATTTTAAATAAGCAGTACAATTAAAGAGTTTTGTATTTTTTGTTCAACCAGAAACTTTTGGTAGTCAGGCAGCCTTGTCCTATGTTTTATACAATGGCTGTTTAAAATGAAGGAAAAAAAATCAAAGCCACTAAAATGTTGATGGTACCAGATGAAAAATCATCTAATGTCCCGTCAGGGCCGGTACCGAAAATCGTAGCTAAGTTTTTAAAGACACTACTTTTAGAAGTTGTTCCACACAAATGTCCAGTTCCAATGTACTATTTTGATTTACAAGTTTAGTTGTCAAAAGAATGATGACTACAACTTTATCATCAGATAATCTTTAGTGCGCTCCAACTTTCAAGGTACCACAGATTTATTGTGCGAATTTAAACATTCAATAACAAAGATTGATGAGCCAAGTCACTGGTGTTGTCCTTACTTAATTTTAGCTTGATCAACTTCTTCTTCACTCTCCTAAAACACATTTTTCCAAACCTAGATAACTCATGTGTCGTATCTCGCTCATGCTTGTCATCTCCTTCGACACGGTTGTACAAAATTTACTGCTTCTTCTCCTGTTTCCTCATCCTAAATGACAGAAGGCAACAGAGTTAGGGTGTAATACCATCTGATTCTCTTAGTCTCTTCTTGGTAGTAGTTGGAGAGAGATTACTATCATTTTTAAAATTCTTAAATACAATGTAAAGTTTAAGTCCCTACTAAAAGCGTATTTTCATCTTAACATTCTACATGATTAGTTTATAGTTGACTGTTGAGTTAATGTGCTTACTTTTACGTGTGTGGTATGTGTACAAATGCTCCCTCCTGCCTTGTACTTGTACGTACGGCAATAACTAAACTATCTTTTAACAAATAATCACTTTAGAATTCGAAGAACAAATTTCTAGTTTGGTCAGCCTCTCCCTAATTGTGTATCCCAGCTCACACTCCAGCTTCCTGTGGGACAGAGCAAAGCCCGAGGGCAGAGGAACGTCTCTTTCCAACCAATGAGCCCCGCCACACATGCTCCAGCTTGTCGGGATAAGTTTGTGCGAGGCATTTGGGATTTCAGTGCGTGAACATCTACGTCAGTGTGGCCGTGGTTTTCTCTTTGTGGAAGATTATGTGCGTTTAGATGTTGAAAGATATGAGCGTTCCTGGTCTGTGGGTGGAGGTGACTGTCTAGGACATGATGAAAATTTCAATTAGTTGGAGTTCACCACAGTTCAGGTTCATCTCAGGTTTCCTAAACACTTTGGTTTGTCAGATTTATTTGAGGGAGAAATTTAAAAGGCTCTTTTAAAACATTTATGGTCTCTTGTTGCAGTGGAAAATAAATACTGTGTACATATGATCTGTACACCCCTGATGAAGGTTGTACCTCGACTAAGAAGAAAATTCTATTGAGGATGCTCTATTTGTGGGTTTTCTGCGGATTTATCGCTTTGAAAACTCAAAATGATCATTTTAACTTGAAATTGGCTCATTCTGAACAGAGACACAGCATTATGGAAAGAAAATGACAAAAATACTTTTTGTTTGTTTTTTCCCAATTTTTTACTTTTTGTTGAATGTTCAATTAGAGAGACGTCCTACCTTATCAATTTGTGCTTTATTACCAACTTTGAATATTCTGATTTGATCAAGTTATAATTACATTTACATGTTCATTTGACAAATGGTATCAAATAAATACTGATTGATGAATGTAATTAATTGTTTTGTTTTTTTTTTACAAATATCCAAAATGAAATATGCAATTCAGACCTCCTGCCAAGCCAGCAAAAAGCATGTTCCGTTTAGTGTCTCAGCTTATCCAGGGCCAAGTTGCAGAGGCAACAGCCTCAGAGAGAAAGCCCAGGCTTCTCTTACCTAAACTGCATCTTCCAGCTCACCAGGGAGAATCCTGAGCTGTTCCCCGGCCAGCTGTGAGACATGGTCTCTCCAGTGGGTCCGGGGTTTGCCCCTGGGTCTCCTCCCAGTGGGACTTGCACAAAACACCTCACCAGCGAGGTGTTCGGGAGGCGTCCTAAGAGGTTGCCCAAACCACCCAACTGGCTTCTCTCAACCCCGAGGAGCAACGGCTCCACTCTGAGCTCCTCCCGAATGGCAGAGCTCCTCACTCTATCTCTAAGTGAGTGCACAGCCACCCAAAAGCATATTTATAATTTTTTTTATGACAAGTTACTTTATTTGTGTTTGTTCTCAAATTATTTCCATTCCATCTTTCTTTGGAATCTACTTGCTAATTATGTGGTGTTTGTTGAAACCAATTTTCTGAGTTTGGGTGTGTTACTGAAGTTTCACTTCATATTTGTTCATGAGTTCGGAGATAACCTGTGAAGTAAAAACATCAAGTTACTGTGTTTGTATTTCAGAATGAGTCAAACCATCTGACTTCAAGGTGAATCCATGATGATGTATTTGGATTTCTATTTACTCACTGGTTAGCTAACAGAAAAGCCTGGTGGTGAATCTAAGATTTGAAGTATGTGGTTCACCACTAAGTCTCTGCTTAGAGAACTCTTCGTGTCTGCTGTCTCTTCTGCACACACAGACACACACACATTGCTTTTTCTGTTTACTGAGTGGTTAAAACAAAGACATGAACATGTAAAAACACGGCTACAAATTACTGACCTACCAAATGTAAAAATAACCTTATGACCATTCTGAGGTTTGCTTTACAAGTGTATTTTGTGCATCTAAACTCATCCAGAAAAATGTGGAAATCTTCTGGAAAAAGTGGACTCTTCTTAAATTATCATAATTGAAATCAACAATTTTGTGAGGAAATTGTGGCTGTGGTCTAACTTAAAAAAATAATTAGGTTCTGGTTTATTCTGTTTGTTAACATACTAATTTTATTCTTTCCCAGAAAAGTTTCTGTTACGTCAGTTCAACTTTTTTGACTCAGCTGCTGTTTTTTCTTGAAACCCGGTGTTACATGCCAAGGACTAAAAACTAAAACTAACTAAAAATAATCATTTCAATGGTGGGTCACTAATTTTATAATTCAAAAACCCATTTTTATGTATTTGATTTGTGACTAATACAAAAAAAAGACTAATAATGAATTTAAATAAAACGTTTAAGGACCTGAAAAAGTATTTTAAAAAATTATTCCAACGATATTTTTTACAAAGTTTTTGACTCCCTGCCATTCAACAAGATCTGTGTAAGATCTAAATAAAAAGTGAAATAATGATCATAGAGGATAATATACGAGGCTTTCATCTAAGCACCTACGCTTTCACTTAGAGGATTGTGTTGCTGTCTTGTCTTTATTCACACCCTGTGTTAGAAAAAATTGAAAAGTAATGTCCTAAAGTTTTTGACTGCCCATTTCCAAGGTTACAATGTCAAACATAAGTTTTCGTCCCGCAGAAAAACTCCTAAAAAGTTCAAACAAAAACTTCTTATGGGCAAAAATGTGTAAAACTAAGTTTTACACAACTATAGATTAAATAAATAAATAAAATGGCTAACTAAAATGGGCAAAACTTGTTAAAAAAGTTTTAAAAATTACAGTTATCAAAGTAGACCAGATGTTGGGGAAAGCTTGAAAACATATTTGAAGGAATTTTCATGTAGTAGAAAACCAAAAATCTTTATGTTAACATAGTCTCAAGGTTTTGTACTCTGTGGAGGTAACTGAACCAGACAATATCATTATTAGCCAAAGACAAATCAAGGATGAAAGATTAAAGATGATAGTGGCAACTGATTGACTCTCTTTGGAAAAATTAGGCAAAGAATGTCAAACATAAATGGGACGCCAACCTTTTTGGATATGTTTATGGAGGAATGTTTATCACTGAAGCAGCTGATGTGCGTCATTGATCATTTCCATTAATCTCAGCAATTTATAAGTCTATAAGAGAGTCAACGGTGTACACGATAATAATGTACTAATAGTGTGAACGACTCAATGTCGACACCTAAAAGAAAAAGTCCAGTAGTTTCACTCTCGGAAAAATTAAATAAAAATAAATAGATGACTCCCTCTCCAGTGTTCCATACGCTTTCTTGTTCACTCTTGTCACAACACCGTATGGTAGACTCTAAAATACACCTACAGGTCAACAAGGTAGCTGTTTCAAACTCAGTCGTGTCAAGTTTAAAAGTTTCGTGAATGCAAAATTGACAAAGAAAAATAAAAGATGCTGTTTCTGAATTCTCCTCTCAGCAAACACACTGAAGGGCAAGCGTTTTTAACTTGGAGTGTTAGTTGCAGAGCTCTTCTGCTAACTGACCCGGGGTTCTGAAGAGCTGCATATAACAGGCACCCACATTTGGCTTTTGTGTGTAAGAGGGTCTTTACATAACCCACATAACCAAGCACATTGTCTAGCAACCGGTCGTCTACTGAAGGGCCTTGTAAATGGAGGAGGGGGTTTGCTTGAGTGGAGGCCAGTATCAGAGTTGAGAGGCTAGCTGAGCTAAGCTAGCTTCTAACTAACGTTGACTTTGTAAGGCTGAGAACTCCTCAAAGTCATTGATGCAATGGGTTCCCTCAACTACAGGCAACTCATTACAGTTATGTTTTGTAAGGCTAATTTGAAAACCCAGATCTCTAACAAATATCAGTGACAACGATTTGCGAACAAAATTAACATTTTATTCAAAGAATCCCTTTGCAGATGATTTCTAGTTACTGAATTTTCCCTCCCATATGACTCTACAAAGCCAGGCTTTCTCCATGCTACTTACTGGGTCTGAGCCAGAATGACTCTGGAACTGCCCAGGATGTTGAAGTATATTTTTCCTCCCCTCTCCCAATGATTAGTTTTTTTAAGATGTTTTTCTTTTGCATCAGAGAAATATTTTCAAGTATTTTTCAGTACACTTACCAAATCTCACAAAAAGCCACAGTGTCTGTCTGCTATGAGCAGAACCCTTTGCAAATAGATTTACTATTGCATATTTCATGTTTCATTTAATTCTTCAAAATTGCTTTGACAAACTTTTAACGACTGACAGATCAACTACTTTTGCATGCTTTAAGGAAATACATCTGTCACCTCAGTAATAGCACAATAGCCACATGGTGCTTTCTGTGATTTTAAAACAAAGACTCATTATGAGCTCCACACTTCCCATTAGATCACATGATAATGATCCATTTATCACTGACACCTGATGCCTGCGTTATTCCCAGCTGCTCCCTGCCAGGATAGAGGAAGCTTTTACTACTGTTTCTAAGATGTAGCTATTGTCTTTCAATATACAAAGACAAGGTGTCACGATGGTCCTTGTGTGAGTCTCTGGACGGCCCTTGGTCACTCTGCTAAGAGTTTCACGCTATTGTCAGTTAGCTGCAATCGCAATCACTCAGCACAGACTGAGTTTGGAAGGGGGAGGAATGGAGTGGGTTGTATGGGTGCTTTGAAAAGATGTGTGAAATGGGAGTATGGGTATTAAGGGTTTTGGCTCAGTTGGGGGTCTATTGTGCATTAGGCTGAGCCCCCTACTGGCATCCATGATCTCCTTCATTGACATAGAAGCTCTACTCAGCCCCCTGTGTGTTTTGTCAGTTTCCTTTCTTTCTCTCATTTACTTGTTCCTGCTTTTACCTCCTTTCCACAGCTTTCTTCTTCTTTTTTAGTCACAATAAAAAAAATCATTTGGAAATTTCTTTCCATCCTGCCTCAGTTAGCTGGATTCATTAAAATAATGAAAATTGCCGCAGCTTAGTGCTGATGTGTTTTCCAGTTTAAAATTGTCATGTTGGGGAACAAATTTGACTAATAAGCTAACAAAATACCTTGACTTGAGTGAATGGTTAACCATGATAGCGAGAAACATCTAATTCCTGCTCAATTGACATAATTATTTCATTTAATTGTAGCTTTTTATATCAATATGCATCTGCTCTCCTCTGACCATAACATGTTTCAAAATTGGAGCAGTATCTTTTAGGTGTAAAGTGAAATCCTGAAAAAGGCCTTTTTTAAAAAAAAAATCATACAAACTACCATTTGTCACCTTGGAGTAATTACAAGACCATTAACCCTTGCAATTTCCACATTGTTGGACTCATCTATGTTTCCTTGATTCCTAATTGAACCAAAGTAAGAAAAAAATGATTTCATCATTTGCTTGGGCCACTGAATGGTGCTACCTTTTCTCTTGAATGATATAAATAAAAATTAGCATCCTAATCCGACAACTGCAAAAAATATTGAAATTGGGCTTGAATTAATTAAAAGAAGCTTAAGCCAAATTAAATGTTTGTTAGTCAGTCAGTCACCGTCTTACCCATCTATGCCGGAGACCATCCTGGCTGATTCGAGGCAATGGGATAGGACACACCCCGAACAGGTCGCCAATCTGTCGTAGAACCACACACATACAACCGTACACATTCGCACTCATTCTTAGAGGTAATCATACAGTGGCCAATCAACCTAGCATCCATGTTTTTGGGGAGTGGGAGGAAACCGGAGTACCTGGAGAAAACCCACACATACACAGCGAGTAAATGCAAACTCCAACGTAAAGGATAGTGTTCAAAGCCTCAGCCCCACTCGGGACTTAAACCCACAACCTTTTTGCTGTGAGGCCACGAACTACCCACTGCGCCACCGTGCAACCTTGAAATATTTGTAATAACATTAAAAAAAATCTACAGACATTATAATCCTACTTCAAACATAATAAAGAAGTGCTAAAGATATTGCAATAGCCACTACTTTTATTAACACAACAGCTGCAATGAAGGTTATTTGGTTGTTAATGTCGATGTTGGCAGATAACTTGCTATTTAGCTTAATACAATTTCATCAAGAATTGTGACTTGATCCGACTTGCACATCTTAATATTTTGTATTTCTAATTACCATTAGTGTCCAGCTTCAGGTATGCAAAAAAAGTTTTTCCATCCAATGATAACATTCTACGATAGGACCATTTTATTTAGCAACAAATTCTCTTAAAATTTCTGAGCAATGTTCACCAAAAAAACTTTCATTTAGAAATTGGAGTATTTTTTTTTTTTTTTTGACAAACTGTCAGCGTGTGTGTACATACAGCTATTTGCACAGTGTTATCCAGCTTGTGTCAGGTCAACATGAGTCACACAATTGTCAATAGTAGAAGTCTATAAAAACTTGTCATTGACAAAAAGAGAACAAACAGCTGCAGTTTGTTCAGGATTTCCTTACAAACACTCTACAAGAAGGGCTGCGGAAAGAGAACAGAGAGCGACAGAGTGAGGGAGGTGGGATTTATGTCTGCAAGTGCAACTGCAGATAAAAGAAATGAGTACTGATATTTGAGAACAAAAAAGCCCGTTTGGATTTGGAAAATAATAAAAAAAAAAAAAAATTAGTAGCATTGGTTTAAGAAGTTGTAAAAAGTTGGTAAACTTAAACAAAAGTGAACTTAACTTTATTTGTTCATTTTACAAAATTATACATATTCCTAATGAAGTCACAAACATACACAACATATGAAACGCAACTAATAAAATACTTTGTGAGAAATGTACTACTTTCTTAAAGATTTTCCACCAAGTCTAACCAACAGACCCCAAGAAAGTAGACGTGTGTTTCCCCTCCCCTGCTAGACTAACACGCAAACACCATGCTTGGATGTTGATTTTTTTTTTTTTTTTAGTTAGACCAAAGCAGAATAGAAGAGGTTGAATGTATAAACAAAAAGGAAAGTAAAAGCAATAATTTGAATTAATTTTGGGGGCTCATTGTTATGCATCTTTAATTTCTACAAATTTAGAGTTCCATTTGCCCAATTTTCGTATTCAGCAGAAGTGTTCATTGTTAGATGTGTGAATTGTGAGTAAAAACAGTGGTCGCTGGGCTGTTCATCAAGATAAACTGCTGCCACAGTACGAAAATGACCTTATAGCTCTTGTGGAAACAAAGTGTCCTTGATTGAATAGGATGGTAAAAATCTCTCTTCACAAACAACGTGATGCTCCTCTTTGTGTCTTCCTGTCTCTTCATTCTCTCCTTCGTACATCCTTCTCACCGCTTTCCTCTTCACATCCTATTCTCATGTATCACCATCAACAATTTTAAACCTTCAAGGACAAACTTCTGCTACCACTTGATTCATTTTCTTTTTGAATTGCCCAGATCATCTTCACAAGAACAGAAGGTGTTACAGAGCTGAACATGTTCGCCGGAGAAAGTAGTCAGACTGGTGAAAGGGTTTGAGATTGAAGGTGCAGAGGAAAGTGATTAAAATTCATCCCACGGTGCAAACAAAAGGAGGAATGAAAAAGGGAGAGAATGTTGGAGTGAAGAGAGTGCCGGGGGTAAGAAAGATTTGGGTTGAAAAGAAGATTGTAAGCCTCAGCAGATCCCCAAAAACCCCCCTTCCCTTCTTCTTCTCCTCCCTGAATGACAGCCTTTTACTCTCAGCACAGTTATCCTCTGAGACAACAGAAAACAAGGGAAGGAAGGAAAGGGGAGGAATGTGAAGAGGAGGAGGAGAAGATGGATAGATGAAGAGTAAGAGGGAGAGGACATTAATTATTCGGCAGGCTTTTTCCTCCTAAGATTTACCCAGGCAGGCTGAACGGGGGTCAACAATTGACTCAATTACAAGACAAACTGGGTGAGGGCCCTACACCTCCACTCACCGAAGACCTTGCAGCTCTCGGCCAGCCTGTTGATTTTTTTTTTTGCTCTCCTTCTTTTCTTTGCCGGTAAATGTTTGCCCCTCTTCAGGTGCCCCCGGCAGACGCAGGAGCTCCAACTTATTGCGAGACTTTAACCTTTTCAGGCACTCGTTCAGTTCTTCAGGATGAGCCAGAGGAGGAGAGCATGTGAGAGAATGAAGTGGGAGATGAAGGGCTGGAAGCCGTCTCTTTGACAGGCTTTATTGCCTGTAATGAATGAAAAAGGTCTGGTGACCCAAAACCTCTTCTTTGGTTTAAGTTGTTGCAGTTGAAGCAGTATAAAATAATTCTGCTGTTTTAATAAAATAAAAAAAAAAACACGCAAAACTTTTTGCCATTTATTTTGCTGCCAGGGGAATTTTATATTTAGTGTTTTTCAGTTTGTTTAGTTTTATTTGTGAATGCCACAAACCATTTCTTTTTTACTCCATATTCATCCTGGAAGGGAACATTTTGGCTCTATCTGAAATTACAAACATAAACAAAAAAATAGTCTAGTTTTTAGATTTAATTAGAACACTTTAAACTGTTTCATTTGAGCTGAAAAGGATCATTTATCAAAGTGACAAAACAAACACATTAAATTGTTAAATTTATTCAGTTTTGGGCCTAATGTGCACTGACAATCTTAAAATAACTCTTTTGGAAAAAAAAAAAAATGAAATCACAACCAGAAATAAAATGTGTTCTAAATGCAAATATTGGTTTTGTTTTGTCTTCTGAAATGCTTATTCCTAACGGGGACGTGGAGGTGCTGGAGCGTGTTCTGGCTGATTTCAGGCAAAAGGGAGAGTACACCCCGAATGGGTTGCCACTGCAGGGCCACACACACTGAATCATTCACACACACACACTCGTTCCTAGGGGTAATTTTCATAGTGGCCAATCAACCTAACATGCATGTTTATGGAGGTTGGGAGGAAACTGGAGTAACCAAATAAAAACCACACACACATGGAGAGATCATGCAAACTCCACACTGACAGGCCAATGTTCCAAGACTCTCCACACCCAGGACTTGAACCCACTGAAGCCATTGTGCTAACCACTGCACCACCATGCCATCCTGACTAAATTTTGACTTGCTTTATTTAGATGACATAATCATGATGTTTGCTGTAAAATATGGTTCCTTATGAAATTCTTGAGTTGCTCAATAAAACTTGTAGATACTAAGAAGAGATTCATCACAGAGCTATAAAAAAATCCTGTCCAAATCCCCAGAGTGAGTGGAAGTATAAATTTTTGCATTTTCAGTTTAAACAATTCCTTTCTATCATAGCAGATATTTTAGTCTGAACAGATTTTAGCATCTGTTTTATCACATCGTTATAAGCTTCATGCTAATTCTAAGGAAACAGGTTCCGTTGTCTATTAAAGAAAACAAAAAAACTTACTGAGAAGGATTTCTTTAAAAGCAAAGATTAAATCTTCTGTTGATTCGGAGATCGACCACAGATAAGTGGTCTGCTTGAGTGGGTGCCATTGTTCCTTGTGCCCCATCACTGATACTGTCAGCAGTAGCAGTGAGAAATGGGATCTCAACAAACAGTTTCTAAGCCTTGTTTTTTTTTTTTTTTCATTCTTTAAATAAATAAATAAATTAATTAATTACTCTATTCATCCCTCACCAGGGAAATTTGTTTGCTGCACTCCTTACACCGCAGCAGGCTGCCCTTCAACAGCACCAATGGTGGGAGAAGCAGGGGTTAGGTGTCTTCTCCAAGGACCCTGGACATGCTCTCCATGGGACACGAACCCACGACCTTCCGGTCCACGGGCGAACGCTCTAACCACGCGGCCACCGTCTCCACCCTCCATGCGGCCACCATCTCCACCCTTATCTTCCTCCTTCTGTTGGTTTTTGTCTTTGCTCTATTTGGAATGTTTCTTCATTCCACTTTTTATTCAAATTTATTCCCCTCTCATCTTTTGAGTGGGCAAAATGAGCATACTTATAATTTAAGTTTCTTGTTGAAGAGTGTCTCTCTCTACCGGTTTTAACTCAGCCCACCCTCTTGACATTTTACATTTTACATTTCGTTGTCTTCCGCTTATCTGGGGCCAGGTTGCAGGGGCAACAATCTCAGATGACAAGCCCAGGCTTCTTTCACCCCACATCCTCCAGCTCACCCGGAGGGATCCAGAGGTTTTCCCCAGCCAGCTGCGAGACATAGTTTCTCCAGCGGGTCTGGGCACTACCTCTGGATCTCCTGCATGCTTGACGTGTTCGAAATACCTTTATTCAGGAGGCATCCTAACCCGATGCCCGAACCACCCATCAGGCTTCTCTCGACCTGGAGGAGCAACGACTCTACTACGAATTTCTCCTGGATGGTGGACCTTTGACTTTATTTTACGATTATAAAACATTTTATTTATGTAAGAATTTTATGTAAGAATCCCAAGTGGGAACGAGGCTTGGAACACTGGCCTTTCTTTGTAGAGTTCGCATGTTCTCCCATTGCATGAGTGGGTTGTGGGTTTTCTTCGGGTGCTTTGGTTTCCACCCTCCAAAAACATGCTTGTTAGGTTGGTTGGCCGCTATGAAATTACCGCTAGATATGAGTGTGTGAATGGTTGTGCGTGTGTGGCCCCGCAACAGAATGGCGACCTGTTCAAGGTTTACCCTGCCTTTTGCCCGAAATCAGCCGTAATAGGCACCGGCACTCCCACTATAGTTTTGCATGAATGTTAAAATGTTGAAACATAGGAGTTTTGTTCAGTTGTGAAAAAAAAAGCCATAAATGGAAAGATCCAGGTTTAACGCTAAATGTGTTTTCTAACTTGGAATAAATTTAATATATTTAAGAAGAAACTTTTAAAAGTGGCTTGGTGAATTGGTTTTCAGCATTTTATAGTAAATATCCAAGAGAAAAAATGCCTCTGTGTTAAAGAGACAAGCTGGGGTTTTGGATTAACTGTTGTTGCCAAAATGTGACAAACCGGTGTCTAATAAAATCTAATGTGTATTGGTAGTGCATGGAGTATGGGATGGTGGGATCTTTTTATGTGTGACTTCACATCTATGGTGAGCCATTTCTAGCCTGTTGATATGAACTATGTCTTTCTAACTGTGTTAGCCTCTTCATGTTGCTGGATTCGGTTAATCAATCATTTTCTTGGCATTACGTTTTTCAGTGTTGACTTGTATATCTCTACTTGTATACATGTTAATCCCTTTTCAGACTAAGTAGTAGTTTGTGTGTAAATGTTTGCAGTGTATAGGAAGTATGCAAAGCATACTTTATATCGAGTGTTTGTTCATTTTGTTTAAAAAAGTTCTAAATGTGCATCACTGAGCATTGCATGAAAATGCCAAGCAGAGCTCAGAAGTATTGAGACGGGACAAGTGGTTAAATGCACAAATAGCTGAGTCTTTCTGGTTGCAAAACCTTTTCAAGCTTTTTACTAAGTTTTGTCACACCATCAGACAGATGCTGACATTCACTGTAACTGTAAATAATACCTGTGGTACTATTGACTGTCTAAGGATAAGATGCATTAATAAATGCTGATTAGTTTTATTTTAATGACATACTGAATGCACTTAATTTGTTTGTTTTTTTTGTGCAGAAATATGTAGCATAGTATACTATAAATCAAATCCTCCTATTTAGAAAGCATTGTCATTTGGCATTGAACACAAAGTTCTTACAAAAGTTATCACACTCACAAATGCACAAAAACAGTGATACCTGGTTTGAAAGCTTTGTGAGTACATAATATTTTTGGGGTACCCAAACCAATAGCTACCTCTTCCATGACCACTGAGGCCAAAACCACCAGAGCTCATGTTGCTCCACGGTGAGCCGAGGTGGTTATGGTGTAGACTTTCATAAATACATGGTTAATAAATATGTGAATGTTCATGTGCAGCGTTGTGCACAAAACAAATAGCAAGAATATGATGTGCAAGCAGTGTTGCTGGGGTCTCAAATTCTGAGTTCTTCTGTAGACCCAAAAGTATGTTTTGTTTAGTAGTTGTACTACATTGCTCTGACTGTGAAGAAGCTCTGAAGAAGCCATGTAGCGATACAACTAAAAACATTGTCATTGTCTCTATTTCGTATGTTTACTTGTGTGTAAATGAGTGTTTGTGGGAGAGCTTTAGTTTTCCCACCCCTACAATTTTCAGCAACTAAGTGATTAGGTGTTTTGTTGCCTTTTAGTTGCGCTAATACCACTTAATTACAGACTTGCTAAGAACTCTGGACTCTTTCCTTCCGTTACACACAAATACAGCTATACTCAATCTCAAGCAGGTGTGCTCTGAGGTTGCATTGGCTTTCATTCGTGATGAACAGTCCAACCCTCACACAACCTTATGTAACACTCATCTTCAATCTGGACACTGGCAATGTTGTCATATTGGTCATCCTGGAACTTGATATTTGCGATAAAAGGTCACATATACCCACTCGTGCTCCATTCCCAAAGGTTTTCATTTCTTCCCTCATTTTTGTTTCTTCGTCAAAAGTTTTTGTCCTCTTTTTTTTCTAATGTGCATCATTTTTTGTCCAAGCTGTAATGATGTATTTGCTGCTGTCAGCTACATGGCGTCAGTCAGTCTTATGATCCCGAAGATGTAACCCGATGTGTGTGAGAAGAGAGCATGTATGTGTTTGTTTAGCTTTCAAACTCCTCCGGATAACTGTGACTCGACTCTTCCTGACAGTGAAAAGGAGTGCCGCCCTGCCTTTTTACTGGCTCAGGAAAAGTGTGTGCATGTGTTTGTATGCAGTTTTGTTGTGTCTCTTTGTCACATACTGAGCCCGAAACATCAGTTTAAGAATCCTGGCTAATTAAAAACTAATGCAGCATTGAGTGCCTCTCTTCTACTAACATCTGGTTATTAAACTGAAAGCCTGTATTCTATTAGTTATGAAGTCAGCAGCTATGAGGAGGACCACACAGGAGGAGAGCACAATTTAGCACACGGCCTAACTTTCCTACTTTCTACAGTTTGAATTGATGAGTTTTGTTTAACTAGTTGGCATGCCAAGATAGAAAAAAAAGATCATCATTTTTATCCCTACTGTTTTGCCTCGACAGCCATGTCAGCAGATTGCACTCCTCATCACTCCTTGAATGATTTATAGTTTGGATCATGTGCAGTGTGTTCAGCTAAGATTACTGTGGTTCATATAAGCTGTTTTGGGATTTTAAGTATTCGTTTTTTTCACCGAAGTGCTGAAATTATGTAAAACATACAAAAATTCTTCCAACATGGAAAAAGGAGAGTACATACAAAGAAGAGAAAGACCAAAGCTGCAGACATCATAAAAGTAGATTGTTGTTGTGCAAAATAGAACTCAGAACTAAAATTGATTGAGATGTATGACACAAAAAATGAACATCTCTTTAAATACAGCAAATATGTGAATCTGTTTTATATGCAAAAGAGACAGAAATATTCAGAAATGTAGTACTGTTTGCAGAAAGGTTTTGTTTGCATTTTGAGTGTAATCATGAGCAATGTAGGAACCATGTAAAAGTCAGTTTTAAAAAGTATACTGAGTGGAAATGAAGTTTGTAATTGTTTAATAACCAATTCAATTTGTGCAAACATTAAGTTTGAAGTGATTCAAATTTCAAACCATTACCATTTCTAGGATGGACATGATTAGAAATGATTATATTAGGGGAACAGCATATGTTAGAGGTTTTGGAGATAAAGTCTGAGAGGCCAGACTGAGATGGTTTGGACATGTGCAGAGGAGTTAGAGAGAGTACATCGGAAGAAGGACGCTGGGTTTGAAACCACCAGGTAAGAGACCTAGATAGGAGATAGGATTAGATGGAAGAAACTGACTTGCTGCCACGACCCCTGAAGGGAGATGCCGAAAGAAGAAGAAGACCTTTGAAACAAACTTTTAATAGCTTGGTATCTTAGTATTCACATACATATATACAAATGTTTATATTGAAAATGAAATGATTTTAAATACAAAAGAAACTTATGTTGTTTAAGTGATGATTGTTCACAAAAGTGAAAAAAATCTATCAAATAGAACAATCTATTCCACATAATCAACATCTGATGGAAGTGTTTATACTAAAGTCCACATAAATCCAACTGGAGTCAGCAACAATCTTGTTAAATGATGTGGTATTTGTTTTTCCATTGTCCTTGTTAAGTGGAGTTGTGTTTGTAATAGTTTATGTCTGGTCCTTATCCCCTAAACTAAGCTTGAAACATGACAGGTGCATGATTACATTTATTCTTTCTGTGCAACACAGTTAACGTAAACTACAGATTGTTTAATTGGACAACAGGTAAGCAGGAACAGGAATTACTGTCACTGATTCTGAGACAGCTGAAGAATGGAAATTTTTCCAAATGCATGGACATTTTAGGGGAGGCATAGTTCAGTGGTAGAATTGCTGTTTTTGAACTGAAGAATTGCCAGTTGGATTCTTGATGGGCTCTTGTCCAAGTGTCCCTGGAGAAGACATCTAACCTCCCAGTTACTCCCACCATTGGCACTGTCGTGCCTGCCTGCTGTGGTGCAATGCAGCAAAAGTAATTTCCCCAGATGGGATCATCATTAACTTTAGATTGGTGATGTTAAGGGGGCATATGACTGGTATGGTTTGGTCTACTCTAAAATAATAACCTTTGTCAACAGTTTTATGTGCAACTCTTTGCATAACTTGATAGCTTACAAAAGAGTTACAAAAGGTGGATGCTCTGGACGTAGTAGATGCCCTCTACTATGCCTGTTGATAATATTTACTCCACAATGTGCTTTTGTGGAGTAATAATTCTTCTCCCATAAAATATATATATATATATAATCAGGGCAATTTTTGTTATCTCAGAAATGCAATATTGAGGTTGCAAATCTCGTGTAAAATGCATCATGTCTGCAAAGCTAGCATAAATTCTTCGATGAACCTTTTTTTTTGCCTTAGCATAACCAAATGCTAAGGCAATACCATGCCAATACCATTTTTTTTTTTAGAATAAAATATCCAAAATTGTCGTAATTTCAAATATTGAAAAGAAAATTCAGAAGATCTTCCACCCACGCTGGAATAGTAGAATTTGTTGGCATTTGATGTGAGCCAATGTTGGGTCAATAGAGACAAATGAACATGATGCACATTTCAAGAGGTTTTTCTTTTAATTTAATACTCTGTGTTGAGTTGTGTAACTGTGCTGCCGGTGTCACTTATCTCCTTGTTTCCTTTCTGTGAGTGCTTCTTAGAAATGTGGTCTCTATGTTCATCTGGCGGGCTGCAGATTTGCTTGCTGCTGTCATCTTCTGGAGGGACCGACCTGCGGTTTCTCCCACACACCGAACACAAACAGACAGACACATAAACACACAAATGTACGCTCTGGCAGTGTCAGTTTGTCTGTGTGTTTCTGCCACACACATGCAATGAGCATCCAGCCCTCTACATGCTTGCTCTCTCTACCTCCATCCCCTGAAGCTCCTCTCTCTCTTTTTCCTCCTGAAATTTCCACCACTGTTCCATCCTCCCCCGCTCCCAGCTGTTTTATACTGTACAGGAATATAAGTAGCAGTGGGCCTGCTATAAATATGTCTGCCCACCCAAGACTGTGAGGATTATTATTATTTTTCCTATAATCACTGTGGTCTTTCTATAAACTGAACAGATTATTATCTGGTTTTTGTTACCTACTGGGAGTTGGCTGCATGTCTACACAAGACATTTGACTTAACCTGCTACGGTATAGACAACAGTGTAGCATGTGGTATACTTGCATTCGAGATGATAAAAATGAACAATTTACAAAGGTATGTTGGTTTTCTGCTTAAATCAAGGGGTTAGGCTTCTTCTCGTGTATAGATTAAGTTGCTTTGTGCAGTTCTGCCTACAGCTGGGAGCCAGCTGCTTGAATCAACCTTTCCTCATCTGCTTTATTCATCCATCCTTCTTTCCCTCATGATCCTCCCCCTTGTTTTCTTTGCTTGTCTTCCTTATAAGGGATTCAAAGACATAGCTGTGGTTGGGGCTTTACCTATTTGAAACAAAGGCAGGCGAACGTTGTGCTGATGTTGTAAAAAAAATACGAGAGAAAGACAAGATAGGAGTTAGATACTCGAGAGATGAGAGAAAGAAAACTGTGTGAGCTTGAAGGAAGGTTGGGAGAGTAAGGGTAAAAGAGAGAAGAGGGAGGAGAAGAGCGGGTTACAGGAAACCACAGGTATGTAGACGATGGCGGGTGGGTGGTCTAGAGAGAGAGAGAGAGAGGACAGAGAAAAAAAAACAAGATTATGAAAAAGTAAAGTTGAGTGCGTCATAATGGAGGATGAAGAAATGGTGTGCACATCTGTTTGCAGCAACACATCTGACATTTTGATTGAAATCTAACTTTCTCTGAGAAAGTGAAGCTGCAGAAGAGAAGGTGGGGACAAAACTAGGGTTGTAAAGACAAACAAAAACAAATAGAAACAAACTGCTTCAAATCCCAAAGCAAACGTTCTCAAGTCACTTATTAAATAACTGAAAAAACAGTAATCATGGCAGTGCAGTGGGGAATGAGTACTGCTTTGCTCTACACCTACCGTTTTAACTGCAGTTTGCATATGCTACATACCCTCAGGAAAAATAAAAACATGCATTCAACATAAAAAAATGCCTTGAAGTTATCTATGGTTCCATTACTTTCTTCTCCAATAACCACTATTCAAAGTCTCTTCCTGTTTTTTTTTTTTTTTTTTTTTTCCTAGTCATGTTGAGGCGCTTTTGCTTCATCCTTCTCATCTGTCATCAGACACTCTTAACTACGTAGCAAAAAGCGATTAAGATTTCATTCTGCTATTTTGACGAGGTGAGAAACCCAGCAGTGAGACTGAACCACCACTGATTCTGAGTTAGAAAACAGGGATATGAACTTGTGAAGCTTTTGATTGTGAATGGTAGATTTTAGAGATTCACCTTTAACAAAGACGTTAGCACAACAAATATGTATTCCATAACTATTACGTTAGATTTAGTCTGTCATAGAATTCTTATGAATTACTTTAGCAACATGACCTAAACCTGTTTTTGCTTGTTTTAGTCATGCTTATAAGTAGGCGCACTGAAAACTACATAAACTAAATCAGTAAACTTTGGACTCTGTAGTAGGTCATTAAAAATGTCGGCCAATCATTCTTGCATGCAAGCAAAACTATTGTCCCCTAGACGGTCAGTCAGTGGCGGTCCGTGCATTTCACACCTAGGCCTTCGGTGATGTGCTACATTGTCCGACTTAAATAAATACCCCTCAAATACCATCATTAATGACACCACGGCTGGAGAAATTATATACAGAAGCAGACGTAGGCACTATTGGGCGTTGCATCAGCTTAATTGTGTACAACAGGGGTCCTCAACCATTTCTGCGCCACTGACCGGTTTAGTGTCTGACAATATTTTCTCGGACTAGTCTTAAGGTGATGAGACCAGCCTGAAAAAACTGGCTTTTTAAAATCAATAATAATAAACTTAAATGCACTTTGTCTTCACGAGAAAATTTATTAGCAGCGTCTTTATAACGTGGAAACAATTTCTCTGCTCGAACGTAATCTTGTTGCCATTGTAACGGTAAACATGTACCTTCAAAATAAAAGACATCACAAAAACAAAGTGAATTAAAAATAACAGTTCTGTGCGGCGGCCCTGTACCAGTCTGCGGCCCAGTGGTTGGGGACCAATGGTGTACAACACAGGCAATTTTCAAGAGCATTTAAACATCAATAAACCCGCATATAAGTAAAATAAATAAATAAATGCTTGCACTCACCAAAACGGCTAACCCCCAAAACACTTATTTCAACACAAAATCCATTCTCCTTTCTTTCCTCAAGACATGGAGGCCAATGTTTTCCATGTTTGTGGAAATTTTGCTGTTTGTGGAAATTTTCTACGGTATGTCTGAAAGTGCTGAGGGTCGAGGAGGGAGAGAAACAGTCATTTTTCGTGGTCTTGAAATTGGTTCTGCCATTCTGAAACCCTTCTGTCATCGTGAGTTAAAAAAACGAGTAGATATTTCAGATTTTTCTGCTAAAGCTCCTGGATCTGGCTCTGTGTCGCTTTGTTGACATGCGAAGGGTTGCTTCCGCTTATGTCAAGTGAGTATCCAATCACAAGACGCGTACATGTCACGTTTTACGTAAGGTATTCTAGCAGGCTTTCTTGTCACCAACTCATGATCTAATTGGCTGTCAGAAACTACAGGTGCCCGTTTACTATGAAGTAAGCAGGGCCCGCACTGCTCGATCTGAAGGCCTAGAGGCAGATTTCAAACAGCCTAGCGACACCAGCGAGCTGAATTCTAATTGGATAAAAACTTTAACCTAACGTTACAACACAGAAAGCTGTATAACCAAATGGATATAATATGACATGAAGAAAACAGAATATGGAGAATTATTATATATATGTATATTTAGAAAAAATACGTTTAAAATGACTTTTATTATAATTATGATGATGATGTCTGGTTAAGTTAGGCATGCAGAGAAGGTCCTGCTGGCCCTGACCGCCCGCCACTGCGGTCAGTCACTTTGACTTTCTGTTTGGCAATAGATGAATATTATGTAAAACTTGCACGTCAAGTATCGGTGCAGTCTTGTGCCAGCACGTGTGTAAGCTATACGTTGTTGAAGTCCAGTGTACTAAACCTCATGTTGCTGCTGGGCTGAACTCAGACATGTTGTCTATGATACTGCCAGCATTCTGTAGATAGATAAGTATTGTATTGATGTGGACACACCCAATCACTTGCTATTCTTGAAGTCTGCAGATTTTGTGCCAGTACAGTGTCATCGAGAGAATGCGAAGTACACCATAATGATGAGTTCTGAATCTTCTGACTACTTAGGTTGCTGTGCTCTGCACTGCACTGGTAGTACTAATGCTACTACATTTAGATTTGCTCAGCTCACAGCACAGAAATGTCTCCATACTGCCATTATTCTATCTGAACAGTGAATTTTCTAAGTACCTAAGATTCTAAGGTATTTCGGGGTCTTGTTCAAAAGTGGGGAGTATGGAGTGGGATATCAACAGACGGATTGGTGCGGCGTCCACAATAATCAGGATGCTGCATCAGTCCGTTGTGGAGAAGAAATAACTGAGCCAAAAAGCAAAGCTCTCGATTTACCAGTTGATCCTACCCTCAGTTCCTACCCTCACCTATTTTCACCAGCTGTGGATGGTGACCGAAAGAACGAGATCGCGGACACAAGCAGCTGAAATTAGCTTCCTCCGCAGGGTAGCTGGGCTCTCACTCAGAGATAGGGGGAGGAACTCTACCATCTGGGAGGAGCTTGAAGTAGATTCGTTGCTCCTCCAGGTCGAGAGAACCCAGAGACGGGGTGATTTGGGCATTTGGTTGGGATGTGTCCCGAACGCCTTGCTGGTAGGGTGTCTCGGGCTTGTCTCACCAGGAGGAGTCCTACAGGCGGACCCTGCACCCACTGTGAGACTATGTCTCACATATGGCCAGGAACTCCTCGGACTTCTCCCGGGTGAGCTGGAGGTTGCGGCCAGGGTGAGAGAAGCCGGGGTTTCCCATCTGAAGCTGTTGCCCCCGCGACCCGGCCCCGGATAAGCGGAAGACAACGGGAAAAGAACATTGCATTTTCTGGATCATTTAGTTGTCAGGGAAGGAACCTTATCGGAATTGTTAATGGTAAAAATATTTAAGTTTGGAGAAATTTTGGAGAAATGTCAAAAGAAGAGGGAAAAAATATATATTTTTAACCTCGAAATATAATAAAATTTATATTTTAAATATTTTCACCACATTGATCTGATTAATGATGCAGTAAAAATAACTCTTGTTGGTGTGGGGTTTTGAGCCATAATGCATCATGTTGCGATTGCGTAGTAATGCAATGCATCACCTTCCATTCCTAGAGTTGGTTTGTTGGTTTCCTCGATAAGTTTTGGAGGCTTATACTCAACCACAAACTGAAGGTGTCACATGTCCATCTCTATTTTTGATGGAATGTTCTGCTTTAACTCCAGGCACTTGATTATTTTGATAACTCAGACAAAACTTGTTTGCTGAAAAATAGATTTGCCTGAAAAAAAGATTAAAAAGGTTGAAAAACGCTTACCTACAATAAAACGCGTATCTAATCAAAAGTAATTAAATGGATATATTTAAAATGTTTAGTGATAGTAAATTCATCTACATTTTTTTTAGACTTTCTTTTTTTAAAAAAATAAAACACTCTGTTTCACTGGAACACATGTGGCGCAATGATTTAGAAAAGATTAAGCACTGGTACAGTGTGTTTTTTAATGTTCCTGCAGACCATCACAGTTTTTAACATTGGTCTTTTGTCTCTTTCTAAAATATATCAGAATCAGAAGTACCTTATTGGTCCCACACGTGGGAAATTTGTGTGTTATGGAAAAGTTATGATTCCTTTATGTTTGCTGCTTCCTATTAAAAACTATGTCCAAACCTGTAGAAGTTGTCATCCCTCTACTGCACACAACCAAACCAATGCCATCACAAATATTTGGGCATTAATATTTAGAACCATGTGCTATGTGTGTTGTGACAATTTACAAAGAAAAAAGTCATAAGTAAAGGCTGCTTTTTAAAATGACCAAAATCCAAACATTCCATGAGTGTAGATAGATGAGCATTATATCCGTGCTTGTTGTGTATCAACATTTTTGGAATGATAAACAATAAATTACCAGAAAAAACAACATTTAGAATATGGATTTTGTCACCTAATAAATTTGCAATGACTCATAATGTACCCATCTTACACTAGAAAAAAGTTGGTATGGATTAATTATATACAGTATGGTATGGAGAAGAGGGAAAATATTCATCATTGAGTTGTGCTTGTTTTCTCTCCAAACAAATGCTTTTCCAATTTAGATTTGCTTTAAAAAAGAAAAAAAAAGGTGCACTTTAAAGCCAATAGGCAGTTAAATCATTAAAATCAAACTCAAAACAGCTTTTTGTGAGTAGATATGACATTAATCTGCTCTGCGGTGAGTCAGTGACCAGAGCTTATTGTACATTACAGTGATGTCTCCAAGTCTGTGGCCTTTCAATGGTCATACCACTAGCCCCCATCACGTTACAGCAGCTGTGAGGAATTCACAAAGTCTGGGTAAAAGGGGTAAGAAACATGGGGCAGGGAGGGAGCTCTGGGTGTGGGGGGGCAGGAAAGGAGGAGTCTGCGTTAGGTGGGGAGGTTGGGGTTACAAAAACAAAGCAAGAACTTAAAAACAAAGTTTACCACTGAAGGAAAACAACAAGGCCAGAAAAAAAGTTGGTGTGAGAGGAGAGGGCGAAAGAGGAGTGGAAGAAAATGTAGCAAAATCATTGCAGTGGTTGGCTGCAGGCCGAGCCCAACCTTCTTTCTCCCTCCCGTCCTCGGTCCGTCTCCAACCCTAACACAACAGAATCCCCCACAAGCCCAGCCACATCAGGAACGGCTGGCTACATTATAGCTGCCATTATCGTCTCTCAAGTCATAACAGCCCGAGAACACCCACCTCGACTGCTGCTCCGCCAGGAGGGGGTGGGGCGAAGCGGCTGGAATGAAGGAGAGGGTGGAGGTAGAAGGGGGGAAGAAGGAGCAGCAGATAGTTAGAGATACAGAGCAGTGGAAAAGCAGAAAAAGAAGACAGCAAGAGGGAGTGAAAGAAAGGGTGGGGGAGAAAGACGGGACAAAATACAAGTAGTACTTTCAGATGGTTGTTTACACAGAATGCAGAGGCTGAAGATCTGGACTGGTTTTATTTTAGACATTTTGCCTAATTCAAAGACAACGCTTGCAATAGATTGTCCTGAAACACACATAACAACGCACGTTCCCATCTGAGATTTAAAGAGAAATAAGGTTAAGAGGAAAGGGATGTCATTACATGCCAGTTTCTATATTAACTGAGTAAGGAGAGGGAGGGATGTGTGTGAGCTCCAGTTTAAAGTTACATAGATACAGAGGAGTGTAGAAGTAGAGCGGAGTGGACCTTTTGTCTGACATGACCATTGACCTGTGGAAATGTCTGTCCTCTTTGGATACTTCTTCAGAAGGAGGAGGATCAGCACTTTATGAGAATGTCACAAATGGCTAAACTGGGCAAGCCTTAACAATGTTTCTCTTTGTGCTGCAAACACAAACTACCACCTGAGAGCTGATTCAAGGGGGGCAAACACACACTGAAGTGCTGGCTATGAAAAAGTCATGCAGCTGTGGACAGCTTTTAAAATCTCTACTACAATATTCATGACTGGAACTTGTGCTTTTTTTGCTTGGAGCAGTAGAAAGTTGAAAAAGTACAAAAAGATTTTTTATCTTTAGACCAAGTGAAGGACTTGAATTTGTTTGGGCAGATTTAAACCAACAAAATTCTGCAAAATTAAGTTTCAGAAAATAAACACATATGTGATAAATCAGAGATTGGTCTTAAAAATAATATTATTTATCCCCGCGTCAAAAAATACTGGTTTCAGTTCTTATTTTCTTTCTTCCTATTATTTGGTTGAATATAAAAATAGCGAGACTGTCGTTTCATTTAGTGACTCACTGAGGTGAAAGCCAAAAAAAATCAATTGTTTACTTTAGTCCAAATTTAATAAACAGGCCTTCTTTATATGTTTATAATTATTCATTTAAAAATTGACATAAAAATGATTTTTACTAATGACATGGATTAAAAAAAAAAAGAAAGAGTAATAAATTTCCAACTTTCTCAGAAACATATTCTCAGAATTTTTATGATTTTAGCTGAGTAAAAAAGTCTAATGAGGTCAATATCACACACTTTTGAATAGAGCTTTTAAAATTAAATTGGAATCATTTATCACTTTGCTGTTCTTTAAGATTAAAAGACTTAAGACACAGCATAGTGCATCAAGTTAGCAAATAAATTCAGTAACCGGGTGATTTGATCCACTTACTGCAACAGGCGTTAACAGCACAACTATCACCACCGACTGTGAAGATGACTCTACTCTCATGTTAATGGGATGTAACATATCACTTTGGTACACACACACACACACACTTTCATATACAGCCCACGGCTGCCTGATCCAAACATCTGTCATCATGCTCACTTGTTTTTTAACAATCCTGAACTGGATGTCTTTGGTAATAAAATGTGCATTCATCCTATTTAATGGACAAGCTGGTTGGTTTTATGACATAAACTTAAGTTTTAAATTTATTATAAAGTTATATAAAAATTCTATGAAACTCCTGCAAACGCATTATTTCATGAGTGACACGTTCTGAACCGGGTCATTTATTGCATCTCTTATGAACTTCCCCGATACGTGCCTTAAAGAGTAGATAAGTAATGTTGATTTAATTATATACCAACACCAACAACACGTTACTTTAAGTACAAAATCTTTAAATCACTACTGGAAAAAGCTCCTCTGGCAGCTCTGTATCATCACAGACTTACAATCTCAGAATTGTCCAAGTTGTCTTACTTTCAAAATGCTTGTAGGACAAAAGGGAACTGCAGATGAAAACCAGCGTGCTCGTTGATTACGACTTCTTCAATCCATGTACAGTCATGGGGTTTATAAAATATTGTTGTTCCTTTTCAAATAAACTGAAATAAACTTGCTCATTTGTCTTTAACAATGTTTTGTTTTGTTGCGTTTTCTGAACCGCTTCGTCCTGACAGGGTGCCAGAGCCTAACCCAGCTGATTTCAGGGGAAATGCAGGGTACACTGTACCCCGAACAGGTTGTCAGTTTGCTGCAGGGCCACACACACACACAACAGTCTACCCACATACATTCATTCCTAGGAACAATTTCATCACTGTCATGTTTTTGGAGAGTGGGAGGAAACCGGTGTAATCAGAGGAAACCCACACATACACAGGGAGAACATGCAAACTCCACACGGAAAGGCCAGTGCTCTAAGCCCCTTTGTCATGAAAACGCGAGTTGTATTTTCAACTCGCTCAGTGACAATAAGTGGTGAATAATTTTTTTCTTTGTCTCTGGACAAGCATTCATTATTTTGGATCAAAAGGATAATAATATAGTATAAAATATTCTAAACTGTATTTCTTTTTCTTTCAGACACCAACAAAAGCAGTGGCTGAAGGAAGCTCAGCCTCATCTGTATGTGCTCACAGATAGCAAGACAGGTAAATCTACAACTACAATTATCATATTTTATCTATCCCTGATAATCCCTATATTTCTTTAATTTTCTGCTCATTTTTTTACTTTATTATTATATTTAAAAAATTACTTTATTACAACGTTGACTTAAATCTCACATACAGCCAAACAAGAAATGAGGAGAGCAAAAAAAAACATTTTCAAAAATTGTCCAATTTTCAAGAGATATCCTCTCAATCCAGTATTCACTGTTTTGTCCCTGTTTTTCTCACTCTTGGAGAAGCGGGGTACTGAGTGTTGAAGACTGGACATCCTGTCCCTTCCGTTAGCTCCTTGTTCACTGTCCAGCTCACTGAGTGCCGCAGGAAAAAAAAAACTGGTTTGATCGGCCGTTTGATTTACGACTTTAAGGTTTTGAACGCTGCTCCTTCAGCCTTCTTTATACCAAGAATCAAACCTTATCATAGTTCCTGACTATACATTCTGAAATGAGATCATGCTTTAATACCGATGTCTCTAGTGACCAAAATGGCTATTTGATCATGCTCCACAAGCGAAATCTGTATTTTCAGGCAGATCTTTGTTAAACATTGCAATAAATCATACACCACACAAAATATATTGCTAGTTTATGCTGATGATGGGATGCTCTTTTATTGCTAGACTACTCAAATAAAGGTCCAATTTGTAAGGTATTTTATGCTTTGAAAAAAATGTCTTTAGGATTCTAAATTGTTTTGTGTCTGACATTAAGAACGACAACACAGTAAACTGCATCATGGAGCCACAATAATAAAACTTTTATAAATGGGAGAGTAATGATCTCCCACTAAACGTGCCCACAGTAATAAGTTTTGTTTTTTCTCAATAGTTTGCTTGCAAACAGGTGGGCATTTGCATTATGCATGTTTAACCTGCAATCCACTGCCGTTTATCATAAACACATTAAAATTAGACCACACTTTTAATACACAGTACACTAGGCTCACAGCAATGGCTCTGTAGTGTTGGTGGCCTCTGGATCATCATGCTAACACCATCGAAGCTGACAGGTGTGACAGTGACGTGTGCATGTGTGTGTGTGTTTGTGTTTATATCAGGCTTTGTGGGGGTCCCCCTTCTTGGTATTTATTAGTTTTGGACAGCTGAGGTACTTGGCAAATCTCTATTTAGCTATTCCGGCTAATTATCACACACACATGCAAAGACTCTGCTGGGAACGTGCAATCAGCCCTTCGCTGCCCACATTATTTAGCCACTTGCTAACCCTCTGTGCAAAGCTTCCCTTGGTGGCTTGTGGGCTTAAATAGGTCCCTGCTGCCCTTTTAACACTTGTGCTACCACATTACTGGCCTGGCAACCTGTAAGACTGAAACTATAGATGCTTTCATCTGCGGCGGACAGAAGCTTTCCCAGTTTAGGCCTGAACACTTGTTGCATAAACTGATGAAATGAGATATTTATTTTTTTCATGCAATGATGCGTATGGTCAGATTAACATTAACAATATTATTTAAACCGGTTCCGTAAGGTAACGAAAATTCCATGTTGTTTTTTTTTAAATTCTTTCCTAATTTTTGAGGGTGAACTTGATTACCTTTAAAAACCAAATTAAACCTCATGTTCTCATTTATTACCTGTACTTGTGTTTGAATGTAATTAGCTGGTGCTCTTACGCCAGATGTCTCTGCTAGAATTACCTTACACATAAAATCCTGCTGAAAGATGCCTCCTTAGACTGGTCGTCACACAAAAGACTGCTTTGTTTAACCTTCACTTTTCTCTGTCTTTTTATCTACTCTTTACCTTTTATACTTTAAAATTGAAGGTGAACTTCTGAGATTTACCATGTAGGAGACTGGTGATCAATTGAAATTTGTGTATGACCTGTAATTGAGGTGTAAAATGATTTAGCGCATTTAGATCAGTAACAAATTGAGAAGATTTCCACGTAATAATTTTGAGAAATCAACACAAGTTAACAAAAACAAGTAACATTGGTATGTAATTTTTTTTTTTTTACTGCTATCAATCTCAGAAAAACCCACAGGGTTAAAATTAAAAGCTACATGTTTCTATTAATTAGGTTTTGGTGAAATTGTTTGTATAATTAATTACCAATATTGATTTTTGTTTCAAATGTAAAAATTATGCAATTTTATACGCGCATCCTCATGTATGACTAACAAGTTAATTTTGCTGATGAAAAAAAATGGTTAAAATCACTGTTCTGTTTGGTACTTTTATAGTACTTTCAGGTTTAGTACAAAGTGCTTATCAATATGAAACGTAAAGTACAATTAAAGATTTTTAGAGTTTATTTAGAGCTTTAACTGCTTTTCTTAAGTTTTGCACCATCTGTTGTTAACATTCTAAGCACGTGCATCTTTCTTTTATTTTCCTCCGGTCTCTATTGTTTCTGTGTATTTAGCTTTTCTTTCTGATGGTGTTTAGCTTTGTTTAGTTAAACTGGTTTTGTGTGGTTTTTAGCTTTTCTCTGTGTTTCTCTGCCAGGTCCAGGCTGCAAGGGAAGCAGTGGGTTACAGAGCTCTAATGCCAGTGGACATGCAGCCACATCAGGGGCTGTATTACTACGAGACGTCACCCAGCCACTCAACCAGAGGGTAAGACGGCAGTTAGATGCTGTTTTAATGTTCAGTGACAAAACACTGTAAACTATTGCAATTTAGAGCTGATTTTTTAAGTTTTATTTCTGTTTAAATACAAAATTGATCCACTTAACATTTGATATGGGATATTTGATATATGATATTTGATATGGGCCCTACGTCACAGAGACATGCTTCTCAATGCCTGATTCGAATATTGCATTTAAAGATTTTCGTCTAGATTAGGATTAAGATTTATCAGGGAGAGGACAATTTTTAAAAAATGATACGCTTCCTGATCAATTGATGGCGTTGTTTTCTTTTTTAGTTTTCCACTATGTTTTTTGATAACTAGATACTTGATTCTGCTTATGAAGTTTGCTCTTTAATCTCCGCTATAATCGCCGCTAAAATCTCCATTATAATTTGTTTGTATTTCTTGCATTTATTCTAAACTAATCACTTAATAATCTAATAATAATAAACATGCTAAATATTTAAAATGCTTTTTTGTATCAGGAACAATATGCCATGTAAAGTGTTTTTTTTTTTCAACTTACCAATCTAATACAATTTATTTTTGTAACATGAGTCTAACTAAGTTTTATACTTTTTTTTTCAGAATTTTTTGTATGTGTCACAATCTGTCTTCTATCATTATTTTTAATTGAAGTTTTACTGCTAAGATGGACATAATACTAATGTGGGACTCTGCATGCTCTCTTTATTAAAATAAAAAACAGTTTTCATTTGATTTTAATATTCCTTGTCTAAAAAAATGCATAAAAAAGTCTTTTTAGGATCCAATCTGATTAACACCAATTATTATCTCTTTTTGTGAAAATGTTTGTCCTACTGGTCAGTGGTGTGTTGGAATTTTATTTAAAATCATTTGGACCCGACAAGTTGAAAATGTGACCTGATAAAGTTTCCAAGTACTTTCCATTTTTTGAATTTTAAAATAACTGCTTTGTGACGTGTGCTGTTTTTGATATTGTTGTTTCTTTGCAAATGCTCAAAACAATGTCATTTTGAGTGACGTCATAAGTATTTTTTTTACATATAACTTTGTCTACTAAATGTTACATGGGAAGATGGATTGTTCATGCTGTGGACGTGTGGGTGGAAATAACACAGATACATAGAGTTTGAGAAATGTTGTAAGATTTTTGAAGAATATTTGATTACATAAATACGGAAAAAAAAAAAATCTAAGCCATATTAAGGAATTGAGTTTCAAAGCATTGAAAGCAAACTGCTGTGCTACCAAATCTCTTTCTGGATTTCTTGCTAATAAAATGTTAATTGCATTTTTTATATCCTGGAGTTTTGCAAAATGTTAGGTTTTTTTTTTCTGACTAGTTTGTTCAATACATCAAAGCAAATGAACCATAAAATGATCCCAAACCTCATTTTTACTTTTGTTGGCAAACAGAAGACATAAATACTCTTTTTTTTCTTAGACATGAAACTTATGTGCAGATAAAAAGAAGCAGAAATTGCAGTAGATCTTTATTCGATTGTTGTGGACACCGTGCTAACTTAGTCTGTCAGTCCCTTTTTCTCTCTCCTTCCCTCCTTTATGCCACCCAGGTTGCGGGTGGACTCGGCCTCTCTGTGACAGCTGCTAATTACAGGCTGACCAGGCTCTGCATGACTGCCTTGCACCCCACTCAGGTTACCAAGAACCAGGGAGAAGCAGGGAGAGTTGGAGAGAAAGGTGGCTGGGCAGGACAGAAGAGCAATAGAAAGGGGGAGAGGAGATAGAGGGAGACAAGAGATGGAGGGAGAGAGAGGGAGAGTCTGAAAAGTACAACAGAAGGGGGTGAACGGTAAAAGAAAAGAGAGAATAGAAGGGTGGTAAATTTCATGGGGAGACGGGGGAGAGCACAGTGGATTATAGAAGACAGATTAAGCACCGGTGTGGAATAAATTCGGTGGGGAAAGGATAAAAGAATTGAAAGGGGTGATTTAGGTGAAAGTAGATGACGTCTGTTCTTTTTAGAAGATGAGTAAGACAGACAGAAGAGGGAAAAAAATCAAGCTGAAGACGAAGTGTTAGAGCATTCATTGTAATTCTTAAAAAAAAAAGTAAAGTTCCACTCTTCTTTTTTTCCTCTCCCTATTTCTGTGTGTGTGTGTGTGTGTGTGTGTGTGTGTGTGTGTGTGTGTGTGTGTGTGTGTGTGTGTGTGTGTGTGCGTGCCTGTTGGGGGAAAAACCCAGAAGGACAATTTCCACAATTTAAAGCAAAATAATGGTCATAGTCCATCTAGTGGTGGAAGAAAGACATCACAACAAGGATAATGAGAAAGATTGCTGTACATTATTTATGCTAATTGGACAAAATTAGCTTCTAATCTCAGAAGCTAATTTGGAGAAAAAATACAAATTCATTATTTATTTGTGTCATTAATCTGGTCGACAACATAACTGGTTTTTAAATCAATAGCAAATCGTTTCATTCTTTTATTTTCATTCCCCTCGCAGCGTCTGACGCTCTTTATTTTTCCATGTAATTGTAGCCTGATCCCATCAGACCAGTCCCCTTACAGCGATGCATCCTCACTGCGAGCTCCACACCTCGAAGGTCCTCCCCAGGACTGCCATGCCATGTATAATCCCATGACTTCCAACATAACTCATGCATCAGGACCAGGGCAAGGAAATGGTCATTGCTTGGATCAATATATGAGGCCTCCTCAAGCTCCTCCACCGCACAGTCTGATGGGCCACAGAGGCCTGCCACCCACAGAGAGTGAGTCAGAATATTTTTTTTCCATCTGCTATTGATTAGAATTTCAGGGTACCTGGAAGATGGAAACAGATTTTTTTTTTCCACAAAAAACTTTTACAGACTCAGCAGTTTGGAATTACAGCAAATGGAAATTTGATTTGATTACTTAATTAACTGATCATATCCCGAGGATAAAAATGCTTTTAAAGTAATCAAAATCTGGTAGAGTCTCGTATTTATCCCACTCGGAGCCATGGTGTGTGTTCAGACTTTGAAACCCTTCATTAGAGTGAATTGTGATGTTAGTTTGTTTGCAAAACGTCTTTTGATTTTGGACTCAAGAAATTCAAGTCTTGTATTGTTTTCCACATTTTGTAACTGAAAAGATGGAATCTTTTAGTCATATTTTTTACCTTAAATTACCCATCTGGTAAAAAGACACATGATTGTCAACTTTGTGTCTCACAATAATCGATATAGTTTTTGAAGAACAATACTTCTTACTGGGGTTTTGTCGTTATTATGAGTTATTGTAACTAATCTAATTTTCTGTTTGAAAACAACATATATTTTTACAGTGTGAGTGAGTGTCTGGCTATTTTGTTCTGCAGGTGGTAACAGCGCCGCCTATTGTAATCAGAGCAACATGATGCCATCACATCACAACTTCTGCCAGGTACAGCCAGGGTCTGATCAGATTGGCACAGGGGATGGTAAGAATTACTCATTACTCATCACAAATTATACTCAAAGAATAATAAGAAAACCAGTAAATGATTTCTTGTTGATTTCTATCATTTTTAGGTTCACGGTTTTCCACGCCTCGCTCTATGCTGAAGTTGAGTAAAAAGAGAGCTCTTTCCATCTCCCCACTGTCTGATGCCAGTGTAGATCTGCAGACGGTCATCAGGACATCACCTAATTCTTTAGTGGCCTTCGTAAACGCGCGTTGCAACCCTAACGGTGCCAGCTCTTACGGTCATCTATCAGTGAGCGCCATGAGGTATCATATTGTGTTTAAAATGGTTCAAGTTTATATGGTCCAGTTATTTTTCCTATTAATGTTTATTATGTTTAATGAATAGTAGTTACTTGTTGTTTAAGATGTACACGCTCCAAAAGCAGCTGACATCTGGCGGTGAAGATGGGTGTAAGAATTACCTCAAATTCTAACCACGTTTTCCCAAAACGATGGCTATTGTCACCAAATTTTTTCTGACAATGATGTTTCTTTTTAGCATGATGTACTTGTAAACAAACATACGGGTGGAATATTTTTCCTTTCACTTAAAATTTTCTTTCCTAATTGACATGAGATTAGCAGATTTTGTCACTCAGATACGTCACTCGAGAAGTTTTTGCTCACCTAAAATTGTCTGAACTTTCTTGTTTTGGTGCAGTCCTTCACTTGGGTATTCTAGCAACATCAATTGTCAGTCCAGACAACAAGGGTCCATGTATGGGGGAGGTGGGGGAACACCTCTAGGTGGCCACACTCCAGGTCCCTGCCAGGCTTCTCGCTTACCCCCTCATAATCCTAGACTTCATGCGCTGCCCAAACATGGACATGTAAGATCACTCAAAATCATTTCACAAGAAAATTGTCTTTAAAAGCTGGAAAAAAATCATTAAAGGAATGGCAGAACATTGTTCTTGTGTACAATTTTTCAGATGAAAACCGAACCAGGGTTGGGAGGAATGATGGATGGGATTAATGTGAAGAGTCTAGAGGAGAGGTCAGAGGGAGATGTTGCAAGTCCATCTTCTACTGGAACACAGGTACAATGTTGTCTCAGTTGTAATAGTTTTAGTCATTGATGGATTATACACCTTCCTCATGAGCATGCGGCATATAACATGCAGTTCTTATGAAGGTCCAGCTGGTGAGTAACTAAAATCATACCACATGTGGATTACATCTAAAATGTAACATTATGTAAAAATGTCTCAACAGGACCCATTGTTGGGTCTCCTCGATGGAAGAGATGACTTGGACAAGGAGGATGGGAAGCCTGAAGCTGAAGCCGTTTATGAGACCAACTGTCGCTGGGAGAGCTGCAACAAAGAATTTGACACACAAGACCAGCTAGTTCATGTAAGACATTTAAACACCTGGGTTCAGCTACATGTTGGACTGAAAATAGAAAGCTGACAGCAGGTGTCTTGAACCAAGGAGACTTTGTAATAAGTGACTGAGAAATGAGGGGCAAAAGCTAAACCTCGGCTCTGGTAAACCTCGGCAACCACTATTTATACAAAACTAATTCAAGGTTTAACGTTTCAAGAACAAAGATGAACAAATCACATCAAAATGTAATAAATATCCAGATATGAATTAATTTAAAGTAAGCTAAAAGAAAAAAAAATGAAGTGCAGATTAAATACGTTCAATGATCACATTCCCGACCAAAGAGTAAAATTACAATATCATAGGACAACTCCTCTTTAGAATCGACATGAATGATTTATACAAAAGCATGACACAGACGTTATGGTAGTGCTGGCTTTTAACCATCTACAAAAAGGTTTGATCAGGTTCTGAATTAAATTAGACGCAAGGTCAGAAGGAGAATCCAGGTATAGACTAAAAAGTAATGGGCCTAAAATGGATCCTTGGGGAACCTCCCATTCAATTTTATAAATTCTTGAGGAGCATGTATCCATCCTTATATAGAATATTATGTCCGTGAGATAGGAGTAAAACCATTTTAGAACAGTACAAGAGATGCTCTCCACCAACCTAAATTGATCTAGTAAAATAAAATCTGGTGATACTACTATCTAACTTGTAGCTAATATATAAATCTATGATTGTAGTGTGACAAAAATTTAAATATGAACCATGTGTTATTTTTTAAAAGTTCCAACTGTCATTTTGTGTTGCTAGAAATGTAACTGATATCTGTTTACTGTTTAGCACATCAACAATGAACACATCCACGGAGAGAAAAAGGAGTTTGTATGCCACTGGCAGGACTGCTCCCGAGAACAAAGACCTTTTAAAGCACAGTACATGCTGGTGGTTCACATGCGCAGACACACAGGCGAGAAGCCACACAAATGCACTGTGAGTAGAAAACTTTCTTTTTTTCCAGCTTATTTATTGTTTTCTTAAGCTATCACAAAATGACAAATAAATACATAATATTTTCTTCAATCTACATTGAAAATTAAACATTAAAAATACATTCAGTTTTCAGTCTTGTAAGTGGAGGCATGCGGTGTGTAATGTTGAGCTGAGCAAGTAGACGTTTTTTTTATGGATTGGTATTGTTACACCTTCAGATTATTTCACCTAGTTGTATTTCACAACAACTTTTCTAAAGTGTGATTTGCCATTCGACTGATAATTTTTGTGAGAGGTTTCAGCCTCATCCAAGCCTAGGACGATGTTTAAAGTTTTGCTGCGTTTAAAGTTTTGTAGTTCTGCGACATGAAATGTAGTACGCAGTATTGAAATGTATTGAATGTAAATTCCACATTATTATATTCACAATGTATTTTAGTGGAACAAAGACATTTGAGGGAATAATTTTTCAGTAAACCCATTCAGTGCTTAAAATAATATCTCACTCAAAAAAATAGAAACATAATTTTTATATCAAAACAGAAGCTGAGTTAAAAATGTAATTCTCTCTCTTTTTTTGCAGTTCGAAGGCTGCAATAAAGCATACTCTCGCCTTGAGAATTTGAAGACCCATTTACGTTCCCATACTGGGGAGAAACCATACGTCTGTGAGCATGAAGGCTGCAACAAAGCCTTCTCCAATGCTTCTGACCGGGCCAAGCATCAGAACCGAACTCATTCCAACGAGGTACTTTAGTGTAATTGTGGATTAGGTTGATAATACGTTCCATTTTTTTATTGCATTTCTTCTGTTAACACAAAATTGATTTGCTCTAATAGTGTTGTTTTCCAAGTCATATGTATTATTGTAAAAAATACTCTGCCACAGAAACTTGATTTAAATAGATAACTTTTCATAAAAATACTGGTAAATACAGAATATATACTTAAACTAAAAGCTTGGAGATGTTTGTCATCTAAAACCATTCTGTCAAAATTTTCGAACCATCCAATCACTTTAGAATAAAAATGATGAAGTGTCCATACAATACTGTTAGATTTAGACCTGATGTGTGGGAAAGATAAAAATGTCCTGTTTATTCATTCACTGTCATTCTACTTTTTTACAGAAACCCTATGTCTGTAAAATTCCTGGTTGCACTAAGCGATACACAGATCCAAGCTCTCTGCGTAAACATGTAAAAACAGTACATGGCCCAGAAGCCCACATAACAAAAAAACACCGCGGCGACACTGGCCCTCGACCCCCAGGATCAGCTATGACCCCTGGATGTCCAAACTCAGAACTGCTGCAGGAGAAAGAGGAAACACGCAGAGAAGACTGCAAGTTGTTAGCTCCTGAGACTTCTCTGGTGAGTGTAGAAGTCAACCTAAAGAAAGAGAAGGCTGTTTCATATTTTAATTTTCTCTACAACGTTTGCATTCTTATTTGTGTTTTCAGAAGTCGCAGCCAAGTCCCGGTGGCCAGTCGTCATGCAGCAGTGAGCGTTCTCCATTGGGAAGCACAAACAACAATGACAGTGGTGTGGAAATGAATCTGAATGCAGCAGGAAGCTTAGAGGATCTCACTGCATTGGAAGATGGAGGTGCAGGAGGAGGAGCTGGAGGGGAACCAGGAACAATGGGAATGTCAGCTCAGGCTCTAAAAAGGCTGGAGAATTTAAAGATTGATAAGCTGAAGCAAGTTCGAAGACCCACCCCGCCTGGTCGCTGTGCCACCAACAAACTTCCTGCCATTCCTGGTAAATATAAAACAAAGTGTTGGATTAGAGAACAATATGAGTCTTGTTAATAGATTAATATTTTTATTTTCCTACTTCTTTTCAGGTTCAGGGGAAAACATGGGAATGTGTGCACCTTCGTCGCTTCTTTCAAATCGGCGTGTTATGGAGCTGGCTAACCATGAGCTTGGTGGGGGATCCATTGCATGCTCTGCCAATGATAGAAGAGGAAGCGGAACGAGCAGCCTAAGTTCTGCCTATACTGTTAGCCGCCGTTCCTCGATGGTGTCTCCTTACCTGTCAAGCCGGCGCTCCAGTGAGGTTTCACAAATGGGAGGAACCTCAGGAGGAGGTTGTCATGTTTTGGGTCTGGAACAAACGGGGGGAGATCCCCTTTCTCCGGAGACTAATCGCAGAGGACCTTCATGTCCTGGAGGAGGAGGTTTACCGGGTCTTTCTAATCTAACACCTGCTCAGCAATATAGTCTAAAGGCTAAATATGCTGCAGCCACTGGAGGGCCTCCACCCACTCCTTTACCTAATATGGAACAGCCAAGTACTCCTGGTAGAAGAGCAGGGGTTTTGAGTGAATACCAGGGGCAACCTTTACCTCCTTTTCTTCAGCAAGGAGGCCCTCGTAGGCACAGCGCCAACACAGAGTATGGTACCGGTGTCATCTATCCTCATCAGGCTCCAGGTAACAACACCAGGCGAGCCAGTGACCCTGTCAGATCAGTTGCTGATCCCCAAGCTCTTCCTAAACGGTTCAATAGCCTTAATAACGTGGCCATGATGGGGCGCAGAAATGCCCTCCAACATCGTGCCTCTGACATCAGTCTTGCTCGTCACATGTACTCTCCCCGCCCTCCAAGTATCACAGAGAATGTCATGATGGAAGCCATGGGTGTGGAGCACCATCTAACCCCGGTTGATGCCAGGGATCGTGCCATTATGAGAGAAAGGAATTTTATGGGCTACCAGCAACAGAATCAGGCTCTCGGAAGTGGAGGACCAATTTCAAATCAATTGTCCCCAAGTCATGACTCTCTGAGTTGTTCAGACCAGATGTACATGGAGCAGCACTATCCCGGACATGCAGCAGAAGTCAGTTCCAGAGTTAGCGGAAATCCACTGAGTCAGACAAGGTCCACTCAACCAGACGGGATGTCCAATGCACTTCTCCAACAAGCTGAGTACAGTATGAGCACCTGCCAGCTTAGTCCTTCAGGTCCCCACTACCCTTTAGGACAAGGTAGAGAGACTGCAGGTCCTTGGAATGACACGCACAACCAACTCCAAACTCCCAATCATGCTCTTTCAAATCAGAGAGCAATGCAGTTTTCGGATACAAGTTTGCAGCCTCATCAGACAAACTTCAACAATCAGACGGCTCTCTACAACACTTCTGATGGAACTCAAAAGCTGATCATTAAGCCCGAACAACAGTTTCATCCAGGTATGGGTAGTGGAAATGCCTGTCAAAGTGTAAAGCTTCATCAGCAACAAATGCGTCTTCAGCAGACACAATCTTACCCACAACAGACAGGACAAGTAATGATGAGAAACTCCAACAATCCCAGCTGTAATTTCCAAGGCCCCAATCAAAATTCCTTTCCCAGTGAGGGTGGATTGAGCTTAGGTTGTGCTGGGACTACTCTGTCTGATGGTCAAAGGTCAGAAACTCCAATGATGCAGGTGAAGGAGATGATGGTGAGAAACTATGTACAGTCTCAGCAAGCTCTTATGTGGGAACAACAACAGGAACAGCAGCAGCAAAGTGGAATAAAACCACCTCCTCTCTCTGACAACATGGATCTTAGTACCCAGACACCAGTGATGCAACATAGCCCACAAAATCAGAATCTTTATTCCAGCCAGACTTATTCAACATTTCCAAACCAGAATCTGGCTATGAGTCCAAGTGCTCACAGTCATGCCCCCAGTTCAGTCACACCTAAAGACCAACAATCAACAAGCCTCCAAGGTTCATGCTATAACCAGGAAATGGTAGTCCCAAGGCCTCCACAAGGACGTAAACCTCTCAGCCGCCAGAACAGTCTATCACAAGTTGGAGGAGGTTACCTCGGTAGCCCACCCCATCTAAGCCCTGGGCACTCTACTTCCAGCCCAAGAAGAGGAGTGCGTCTTCCTCCGGTGCAACATCCACAACACCCTCAAAATGAAATATTTTCTCCCTCCAACAACAATATGTATTACTCTGGTCAGATTACTATGGGTGAAGAGAAGCATATGGACCCCCGAAATGGGCCTTGCCTAAACCAGCAGCACAATATGGGACCTAATCTAGTTCTACCAGGTGATACAAAGTCTGCCCCTATGGCTCCTTATCCAGAATCTGGACCCATTTCAAACGTTTTGGAAAATCTTGACCTGGACAATGCTCGAATTGACTTTACTTCCATTATTGAGGATGCAGATTCCTCCTCATTTAGTCCAGTCAACAATTCCCCTCAAGCTCATGGTGGGACAATTTCTCAAGCCTCATCCCGTCTCACCACTCCACAAAATTCTGTCAGCATTGCCCCAGGTTCTGGCCTCTCAAACATGGTTGTAGGTGATATGACATCCATGCTAACTTCCCTGGCTGGTGAGAATAAGTACCTAAATACTTTGTCTTGAAAGGGGACTTTTAGGCAGCTAAACCGACTGTTAGACAAACAATCATTGACTATGGCACTGCCCTGAACCTTAAGAATTCATACTATGTTGCAAAATGGCTTTTTTTCTTGTATTTAAACTGAGGAGACAAGTCCCTTTTTAATGTAACATAGGAATCAATCAGCATTGCAAGCTGTTTTTCTATCAAAATGCACAAACCCAACTTGCCGGGATCTTAATCTTCCAAGTGGTATATTGCTTTCTGTACAAGGGATAAAAATGCTTTTGTTCAGGTTGAAAGTTTGAAAAGGTTTTTTTAAATAATAATAATTTTTAAAAAACACTCTAACCAAAGGTGCCATATCCCCCGTCTTCCACAAAATTGTCACCCTGCTGCTTTGGTACTTTATCTCCCTTGTGCCTTAGTGTGAGACATACACCAGGTATATTGCGTGAAGACAATGTTAAACTTTTTGCTGAGCAGGAATTGCTGTTACACAGAACTTTGTCCACAAACATCCGAAATGTCTTCTTGTAAATATGTCTTATATACATATATACCATATATACATTAGCATATATACACATGGAATGTAATGTACATGACAATGAGACTGACAGTAATTTTCTGTCTTTGATAGTTGAATTTCAAAACTTTGTTCTTAAGGGCTGAGATGTTTGTTTAAATGGTTGTTTGAAGAAATGAAAAAGTTATGCTTCGGCAATCAGAATATTTTCAGAGCAACTTTTCTATTTTTCTGAATCGCTTGGGATTTTTTTTTTTTTTTTTTTTGGATCCACACAATCCGTACAAACAACCTATCAGTATTTTTACACTAATTGAGTCATAGATAATATTTTCTAACATTTGTGCCTACACACACATACAACAAACTCAGGACTTGTTTTGGATCTTTGATGTTCATGTTACGTGTATTTTGTAGATGCCTTTCCAGACTGAGTTTGGACCCCAGATGTTTACTTTAAGCGTTTTAAGGAATTCTGTTTTCTTACATAATGTTTGTTCATTAAGGAATGTACCTGCCCTTTCTATGGTACATAAAACGAGCAAAGCTCAAATATATTTTTATCAATATTCACTTCCAAAAGGCAGTTTGTGTAACTTAGATATTCTGCCTTTGTTCAAATGCACTCCAACTGACTCATAAGAAATTGCTGAGAACAGGATTTGAGGCCATTGAATGAAGCCTAACTCAGCTGGTTTGTGGTTGTTGACATGCAATAGTTTCCTACATTTGGGAAAGTGAGGTATATTCGTTATGTAGTGCTGGACTCATATCCCAAATAAGACTAAGATGGAAATTTCTGCACAAGTGATTCAGCAGAGAAAATCAGTGATTGTGAGTTTGACCGATCACAGCTTTAGATTTTTTTTAAAATTAGGTACAAGTACATACTTTGTACAACTATTGAGCTGTATTCAAGGAAATAGCCACAACTCTTAGTAAAATGACAAATTGACACTGTGGCTTTGCACTGACTTCAACACTATGTGGAACAACCATCTCTCATAACATTTCATACAAACCTCATTTTGATAGTAATAAATAACTCTACCATATTTTCATAGTTATTAAGTAAAACATCTAAGTGGGTTTGTGCTCAATGAGGCCGCAATGTTTTACTTCAGAATTCCTTTTAACTCACCAGCATAACCTATTGTCACTTCAGTGTTTGCCAAGAATGAGCACAAATGAACTTTTTTTATTGTTTCTTTACATGTGCACGACCTACCAAAGACATCTTAAAGTGACTGAGGAACTGATGCACAATAGAGTATTATAAACCTACACTAACACTAGCAATAAGTACACAAATATAGACATTAAGTGCTGTTATTTAGAATTTATCAAAAGTTTTGTACAAAATCTTTTTACATTAATGAATTTCATGAATGTTGCTGTTTTCTTGTGTGTTTATTTGTGGATTTTTGTAACTGTCATTCTTATTCTGACTTTTTGCTGGCAAAAGAATATCACCTTAGCAACATAAAAAGCTAAAACAGTAGCAATGACTATAGTGGATCAAAGTGAAGTGTTATATTTTTACTGTACAAGTTTCTACATTTTTATACATATGTGCTATATTGGAGCATTTTATGAATAAACATGCAGTTTGAGATGGATTCAGGATGGTATCCTCATTCTTTTTTGGATTCTCACAAATTGAATAAGCCTTTATCTGATGCAACACAATCCAATGGGAAATGGTTTGTTCAGTTGCTAGAGTATCGGGATCATTTTAAGACAGAAATGTATGTGCCTTTCATAAATACAAGTGTAAAACTGGTCTTTTTGTCTGATAAACTAATGCAGTTACTTGATTCATCCCGTAGAGTGCAGTGCAGCCGAGAACATGCAAGCATCAATGTCAGTTTGACTCTCCACAGATGTACATATCTCCAGTGGTGTATTTTTTATTTTTTTTTTATAATGTTTTTATTTGCTTTGACAGTCACTCTTGATAGTTACACATTAATAATCTGAAATAGAATAGTCCCTTTTTGTTAAAAAACTATCCAAAAGACAGAAGCCCGGAAATATTCTAGTTTGTTCTATTCTTTAGTTCAACAGACTAATTTTAAACGTCTTATTCAGAATAAGAACTGCACCTCCCTACGGCCTGTTGTAAGACTATTCTGACCTGCCAAGATTAAGTAGATGAACAGTAAAAGGGGTTGTTCTTGGTGACATCATGGCCTGGACAGACTTTCTGTGGTCAATGAGGACTGGCACAGCAGGCTGTTTAAAGCTGAAAAAAAAAAGAAAAACGACACAAATCTGGCTTATAAAATATAATTAACAGCGGCTTGTGTTTTAAGTGACTTCATTTTAAAAAGTGATGAGAAAACTGAGATGTTAAAAGGTAGTATAGTGTACTTTTTAAAAATATATAAAATGATCCCAATAAGTTTGTTATTAAAATAATGTTAAATATGTAAACTTTTGTTTCAAATGTCACAAGCAATTTCACCCATTGTTTTTCACCCTCATTAAAATATTATATTTAATGCTTGGTAAAAATCCATGGTAGTTGCTGGTTTAAAAAAAATGCATAAAAATATCTGCCAGAATATTGAAATAAAATGTTTACTAAAAGTTCCACTTATTAGACATCAAGACTTTATGCCATGGCTGATAAATTAATATTTTTTATTTAAATTATCTGCCAAAGCACAAACATGTCTATTATAGGACACACTCTACAGTAAATAACAGACTGAATAGACACATGTACTTTGTACATGCTTAAACAAGCATCAAAATGTCAAAGTTATTTAGAAGAGGGGATGAATAAATTAGAAATTGAAACTCCTATGTTGAAATTTTGTCTCCTCATATCCAGATTTGATTGTTTCATCGTCAAAGTTTCTTTTACTTGCTTGCTGGTACAAACAATTTAACATTTTATTTTCATTTTCGTCACTGCAATTATTTTTAATAATAAGCTTTGTGAAAGATTTCTCCTGCTTTTCAGTGTTGGATCACTTTGCTTCAGGAGTCTTAGTGTACTGAGACTATATTGGCATTGTGGTGTTGTGGCATGGCACAGTAGACTTACAGCAGCCACTACAGGCTGGCAGAGATGCCGAAGCTGACTCATTCGCTCCAAGGCAAAGGAAAGTCTTCTCTGATGGCTTACCAATTTGTGATCTGGCATACCCACAATGGCAATTTAAAAACAATAGCTCAGTTTACTCGAAAGAGACAGACAAAGTATTTGCTGGAGGGTTACGCTGACAGAAGACTAAAAGATTAACACATAGAAAATATGGGTATATACACATTTATAAAAACATCATTATAAGAAAAAGCTCATGTTACAATCTTTGTGGGCCCCCATTTTGTAAATTCTGTCATTAATATAATTGCACTGAGTTTAAAGTGTTTGAAATATGAGCAACAGATCATATCCCAACTAGTTTTTCCATACAAAAACGTCCATCCTTGTAATAAGGTGCACACACTTTAAATTATAACCTTACGTTGTCAGTAGCAAAGAAGTAGAACCAAACACGAGTAAAAGCAAAGACATCACAATATTAGGGTGCAGATAGGGTCAATGTCAACACATGTAAATATACAGTACTTTGTATATAAATCTATTTGAATACAATAGAGTCCTATATGTGTATGTATTTACCATATGAATGAATCTTTTACATCTTTACAGAAACTGAAATCCAAAAAGTTTAAAGAGAATGAACGAATAATTTACTTTGGCTGTCAAGTTTCCTAACGAACATCATTGGACAATTAAACTCATTAGATCATTTACAACCAAAAAAGGAGAGGGCTGAAGCTAATGCTTAAAGAAGCCCATTGTACACATCAGACATACTCAGTTAAGATACAAAATAAAAAGTTCATTTTCCTGTGTTTACTTTACTAAAGCATAGTCTTCAATCATTTTATGTTTAAGGTTGTTTTGAATTTACTCAAGTAATTGATTACTTTAAATCGACCATCTAAATTATTCCAAAGTCTAGTTTAAAAAATAGATAACTATTAGATAACGATAACTTTTTTCATCTAACTTTTTAGTTCTAACTTCTAACTTATTTTAGTTCTAACTTTATTCACTTCAAATACAAGTGAACCTCTGAGATTGTAGCAAATATTCCGAAGTTTAAAGAAACACTGTATGTTAAGATGAAAACAAAACACTTTTTGCATAATGTCTGAATAAATTTCTTATACACACGCAAATTGAATTGCATTGTGTTATTAATGCATAAATGTTATATGATAGGCTATTTACAAATAATGTTTTGCTATCGCAGTTTGGTGTCTATGAAAAACTTTTAACTCAATCAAAGCAGGGTTTTAAAATGCACATAAGGATATCATTCAAATTTGAAGTTCTAAAAGTGGATAAAAATAATTCTGCATCAAATAGAATTTTGTGTAGGTTTTATTTTGAGAAAAACTTTGATCGAAAATGCTCGATGGCAGCAAATGCAAAGGTGTACTGCCACCTCTAGTAAAGTTAAGTGATCCCTGCTTCTAGCATTACAAATGGAAATAGCAAAATAAGAACAGTTTTTCAAATGCAAAGGAGAGTGAAGCATAATGACTTTTCTCTTTTTTGCCTGGCCATTCAAAGGGAGGCTTTTCTTTTCCTTTGTTACTTAGGTTAGCATATAATTAACTCCTGCTTAATATGCTGTGTAAAGGTTCTCATCCCCATGCATGAAGCTTTGAACCCCCTAAACCTCAGACTGGGACAAAACCCCTGTGGGACATCTTCGTTCATGCTCCCTGAAATCAGTTTGAGAGAAAGTATGTTGTTTTAAAATAGATGAATTGTTAAACCAAATGCTTCAATGTTTTGTTTTTTTTTTTTTTTTTTACATTGCCCCACTGCAAAACCACGTTAGAAGGGAAGAGATATTTAAAGTGACTTTGTTTCTACAGAGGTGAGTCAAAGTTTAGTATGCCCATCAGCGGTGGATCAATATGGAACAGTTTTAATTTTAATAATGAAAATGTTTTGTGTATCTGAAAGCATAAAAAAAGTATCTTCAACTGAACAGCTTGATAGTTTCTCCATAGAATACACTATGTCTCCATTTACTTTGTGAAGGTGACTTTTTTTAAAACAGCTCCCAGGACCTCCAAAGCACCTCTGCACCTTTGTGACCCTCATCTGTAGCTGAGTTTATTGCCCCTGCCTGATCCAGCTCCTCTCCTCCCTCTGCTTCTACCATCCCTCCACAAAGGCTTGGGATGACCCCTATGTCCCTCTCTTTCTTCGTTCCTCTCCTCCCTCCCCACCTTCAGGATGCTTTCTCTTCCAGAATCCATAAAGGAAACAAACCCCCAGTCAGGATAGATGAATGAGTGAGTCAAAAGACTTGTTTTCTCCAGGGCCTAATGGTGAAGAGATGTGAGGTTATTTTATCAGGTAAAATGTGTTGTTACACTAAACACATGTATGTATTAAGTGTTTTTAATAAATTGGTACATGCGTCTCCATTTTTTTCCCTTCCACAGGGTTTATGTTTCTTTCTTTTATTTACAGTAAAGGACTTAAGTTAATTGCGTGACTGTAAGAAATTGCGTTTAAAAGGTGACTAGATGGGAATAAATTATTTTGCTTCTTTGTTAATTATTTTGCTTCTTTGTTAATAAATTATTTTGCTTCTTTGTTACAAACTTATTCCTTGTGTGAGAGAGGTCTGTTTCAGATCCCTTATGGTTTCTATGTGTTGCTATGCTGGGCTTCGCCAGACTGAGGAGGCCTCTGTGTTTGATCTACCATCCCTTTTCCATCAGGATTGAAGCCTACCTACGGATTTATTCAGATATTAGCTGTAGAGTAGAATAAGATCATATTTAATTAACAGTTTTAGACACGTTGGCTGCTAGTCCCAGGGAAGGGATCTCTCTTTCACGTGGATCCCCATGAGGTTTCTACTTTTTTCCCCCCTCACTGCTCAGTTTTTGGAGTTTTTCCTGACTGTGAAGGAGGATCTAAGGGTAGGAATCTGCTGAAATTGCTTAGCTAGATTTGTTTAGTTAGCTTTGACAGTGAATTTGTGTATCCACATATTTTTGGTTGGTTTTGTAATTTTTTTCAATCCGTTGAGACAATTGTTTTGTGCTATTGAGCTATACAGATACTGTATAATTCAATTAGTCTTTAACCTACTTTATTTGTGTCAAATCCCTGTTAGTTTACTCCCTAAAGAGTTCATAGCAGCACCATGATGCAGAGTTCAACACTACACACGCTCATTATGGAAGAGGTTAAATGTGTGTGTGTGAGAAAGACAGAGAATGTGTGTGTAAAGGGAGTTAAGGTGGGGGTTCAGAACGCTTGGGTTTAGAGATTTACTTCGGATGTTTTTTTCAGTTGCAAAACAGATTACAACCCAGGTTGCAACACAAAGGAGAGTCAATGCACCACTTCCTACAGTCATCCTGGGTGAATGGACCCCGTCCTGAGGGGTCCACTGCAGGACATTAACAGGTGTTACATACATAACAGTCAAACCATAAAACAAGAGGAGAGAGCATAACTACTACCTGTTAACCTGTTAAAGTCAAACGATGTTTAAAAAAACTGGTTAACGGTTCTGATTCACCTTGTCAAACAAACAGCAAGTTACAACTCATCAAATGAGAAGTGACAAAAGAGGAGGTGAGTTCTATAAAATATAACACATTAATATCTCAGATCATAATTTTGATCATATATTGAAACAAATGCTTTGATTATTTTAAATTGCTAATTAATCTAAAATGTCCAAAAACAAACAACTTTCCCGATTACAAGAGCATAATACGTTAGAAACGTGTTTATTTCTAATAGATATTCAGAGGATCAGTTATAATCAGGTAAGAAGCAGCTAATTGAAAGTAATTATCCATGGATGATGTTTTAAAATGAGATCGCAGTAGTTTGTAGAAGGTGTAGTTTTACTGTACCAGGACAGATCTCATGGCCAGCCTCTGCTTGCTGACATCACCTCCTCTGTCTGGAGTTCCATCAACTTGTGTGTCTCCCGCTGTGACTGAAGGCGATGCATCAACACCATTCATTCTTCCGCAGGATCGCAGGACACACACTCGCTTTGCACCCTGGAAAAGTTTTTTGAAAACTGCTACAGTTTGACGATGACAGAAGAAAGAAGAGGGAAGCGAAGGAAACAAGCCAACCCAAGAAGAAATCGAGGTAAGAAACGTGCAGCGCAAGAAAGTTTGAATAAGTTTAAATGATGGGACAAGCAGATCATCATGCAAACTGCAATGCAATGTCTTTAAAACGTTATACACACACGCTCATATTGATCCATACATCAGTTTTAACCATGGAAATATAGATATAAAGATGCATATATGTACAGTAGAAACATATTTATTAACATACTATTTAAAACAGTGTGTGCTCATACAAACAGCTTTGTCCTTTTAAAAGTATTTTTTTCTCCAGAAAACTTTCTGTTATAACTATATCTAGGAATAGATCTGGTATAAATCTACCTGAACTTACCTGGAGAACCTTATAGAGATGATTCATAAGTGAATATCCTAATGTAAGTCTTTATAGAAGCTGTCATGTGTTTTGCAATGTGTATGTGTACATATGTATACAACTATATCTATACATATAGTATGTGGAAATAGTTAGATTTTTAAAGGTGTTTTTACTTCTATAGTTTTTAATATATATTTTTTTAAATATGCAACACTTTGTTGTTGCAAAGAAGCATCAGTCCTGCTTTCTGTTGCATGCAGTCTTTCATTATGTTCCTGAAATAGAATATCCGACATAACTTTATAAGATGTTCCTTGCTTAGTTATTATATTGCATGTACTGGTTTGTGGAGTGATGTGGCATTGTGCATGTTCTTCTATTTATTTTAAAGTCAAACTTTAAAAGTCATCTTTTTTCTTAAATTGAACTCATAAGTTTGCACAAAATGAAAATGTTTCTCTTATCAATGCTGATAATAAATTAGCACAAATTTCAAAAGTATTTGCATTTAAACTTTTCGTTAAAAATCTATGTGTTTTTAATTATAACATCCTCAAATTTGAAAGTTTAATTGAAGTCAAACTCTGACTTGACTCACTAATGAATCTGTCCATTCTGGAAACTGGAAAGTTTTCACATATATTACAAACAATCAGCTCATCAAGTATTACAAATATCTTGAGTTCATCTTCAGGCTTTAGATGAAGTCACTTATCATTTCTGTGAATATACTTCCTCCAACAGATCTAAGAGGAACTTGTAGACGTTACGCTCACTTTAGAAACTCTTCAGACTTTCTTCTGAATGCAGTGTCCTTTAAATGTGTTTTTCTGAACTCACAAACCAAAGTAAGGATAAACACACCTGTGAATTGTTACCGCACTTACAGTAACACAATATTTGCTTTTCTTTCTCTCTAATGAAGACCGTAAACATTTGTGGGGATCATATCTCGCTTCTTCAACCTCAATCTTTAAAATGATCCGCAGCTACATATTTAAAACAATTCTGTGACCTTAAACGTCACTCTTTGGTACAATCTGATTACATTAAAACAGCCTGAAAATTTTGAAATAATAATCTAAATATTGGATATTGTAAATGATGGTGTTGATTTGGTGTAGAAAAAAGTTTTAGGCATGGATGTAAAAAAAAAAGAATTAGATTTTAGTTGGCTTTATAGTTTTATTTTTGTGTTCCATCTTAAGTTTATGTTATAGAAAGTTGTGCAGAGTTTTTAAATTTAATTTGTTTTTCAGTTTCATTTAAACTAACAAGCAACTCTTTCAGTAAAAAATTAGTTTTTCTTCTTTGCTGGTTGCGGCAAGTGTTTCCTCATTTTATCAAAAAAGGTGTAAAGCTGGGTCGAGTGTCACCTTGGTGAGATTCTCTCTGACTGCTGAGCGTTAACTGGTTCTCTTAAATTACTACCACACACACACGCACACACTCTCACCTTTGCCTGTTGTGTAGCAGTTTGTCAACTGCATGCACTCCATTTCACAAATCAACAGCGTCACGCTCCTGTGAAACCTAATCAGCTAAACAGCACATTAACCGACAAGAACCTGTCACTTATCAGACTACCCACAAAAACTATTCAGTTCCTTTCATTTCAGCAACAGCCTCACAGGAGAGATAAGTCCTGCCTCCTGTTAATATCTTGTAAAGAAAAAAAAGGGGAAAAAAAATTCTAAAAGTTCAAAAATTTAAGGTGGATTCAATTTCAAACATGCATGCAAAATAAATAAGACAAACGTATGCAGATAGGAATCTCCCACTTAGAATGCTGCTTAGTGCTTTATTTGGGTTTTTTTTTTGCTTTGAGTATTTGTTAAGGTCACTTTTTCTCTTTTATGTCTAGTTGTCATTAATGAACTGTCAGCGAACGTTTCTGTCGTATGCTTATAGGGAGCATATGTCACACATGCACCAGCGCATGTCAAAGGTTTGTATGTGAGGGTGGGTGTGTTATGTGTGTGCATCTGCATGTCAGCGGTGAAATGTATGTCTTAAAACTGCATGCAGGATTCGGAATGTGAGCAGGGAGTTAAAGGTCCTTGATAAAACCAAATGAATTTGGCAGGCCCAGCTCATAAGACAAAGATTTGGGGATCGTTTCCAAACCAAAAGAAAAAAAAAAACAGTCTGACTTTTCTTCTCTCTCCAAGGCGTCTATTGATTATGTCTCTGTCTCCTCTAATAAAACCGTCAATGTTCAGCAATATAAGACAAAGTGTGGAAATTATAGCTCTTCAATTCTGGCAAATTCAAGACAGAACTGGAAACATGAAAGGAAACATGTACAATGGAAAGGATAACCTCTATTAACTGGCTGTAAGAACGATTAAGTATAAAGATGAATCAAAATACTACTAGACTGTCCTTTGTGGCACTTTTTTGCCCTTTGCCCTTCATGGTTTGTACCAAACCATTAAAAAATAATTGATAAAGAGGCCATTATCATAAAAACAGTCAGTGTAGACATTTTGCTGGAAATGTATTCCCAAATTTGCATCCCTGATAAAATTCAACTTTTTTGCTTTAGATAGACACTACAATGCCCCTGGAGCTCTTCTTCACAGTTAATAGAGTTTACCCTGTTCCAATTTGAGTTTTATTGTTTTTCTGCCTTTATTTATTCTAGCTGATTTGCCTTCTGGCCTCATCCTTCACAACTTCACCAAAGTGACATCTGTAAAACTGAACAGCCTTGTTGAACTTATAAATCAAATGTTTGACTGTGTTTTACATCTACTTTTGCAAATACGTATAGCTTTTGTTGTCCTGGACTTTCTCATTTCTTTTTTAAGAAAAGAAATCTTAAACATATAATGATGTCGAGTAGCTGCATCTTCTTAAAACTTTCCCTGTTTCTTTTGCTCCCTTTTACATTTTTTTTTCTTTTTTCGAGTGCCAATTTATTTAAACTCCTTTCCCCTTTTCTTCTTTCTCCTTCATTGATTTCCAAACCCCTGTCTTTGTATGCAGCTGGGGCCCAGCTGTGTGTCTGTGACTGTGCATGTGCGTGCATACATGTGTGTCTCTGTGTTTGTGTGGGTTTTTCTGGCAAAGTGCTGCCACAGTGAGCATAGCACACTGTACACAAAGGACTTCAGCAACAAAAAAGGGGGGCAGCAAAGAGAAAGAGTAAAAGAAAGGGATGGGGGAGAGAGACACTGGAAATTGAAACATTGATAATCTTGCACTGAGTTGAGGGGCTGGGTTTGATGGAGTGATCCCGTTTTAGCCGCAGATGTAGCAGCGCTGAGACGAGGAAACCGAGACAGCAATGAAGAGTTCAGGCACCACAGTTTATTACTGGGAATCTTCAAGGGGCTCAGCTCAGGCGTCAAAACCAGCGGGTGGGGAGGCCGGGAGATGAGTGAATGAATGAAGTGGAGAGCTGATAGGGTTGACAGAGCTGGAAATGGCAAAAACAATTCCATCGCATGGGAGGACAAACAAGCAAAAAAAATTAGGAGAATTGGGGAGTATGTAAGCGCAAATAAATCAGAGTATGTGACAGAACGTGCGATAATCAAGACATCTCCTCTTTTGCTCTTCAGTGTTCCATAGTTGCAATCATCATACATTTTTTTCCACATTATTAATCTATGTTGTCTCTTCTTTGGGTACCTCTCAGATATCCCTTCCTTCTTTAATTATTGCACTTTGTGGGATATCGTTTCCCAAAGCATTTACTTTTCTCAGTAGATGTTCCAACTCCTGACTGCCACATCCAAATGTGGTTTTAAAAAAAGCTCTTTGGATGAAAAGTAGAACTATAAAAACAATTCTATTTTAAGTGTACCTGACACAATTAAAATGTATTAAACTTTAGTGGACAAGTTGTTAACCAAATGTTGTAACGTCATGTGCAACCTTGAAACGATAACTAGAAAGTGAATAATGATTACAACACTTCAGCAAACTTTGGAAAATATCTGTAAATGCATCAAATTTCTAAACAGAAAGATAACATAAGTGACCTCAAACCTCATCATGTGTAGGTGTGGGGCTGTGGTCTTTTAACACGTTTAACTGTATTTCCAGAAACTAAAGTAAAAAAACCCATCTCGATTCATTCATGAAAGACACTTTCCTTGGTTTAAAGTCACTAATACAGTAAAGTAAAGAAAGATTGGATTTTGCTTTCTAAACATCTTTCTATTTTTGTCAGTCATTACTGAGGGCAGGCTGAAGTTGTACGTTTGACGTGTGGCACATGTTGGACAGAAAGAGAAGTTAAAAATATGCAGTTTCACTACACACAATTGATACACACAGACAAGCATATAAACTGTATGTACACATGTATGATATATGTATAAATAATATGTATAAACGTGATGTATTATCAGACTATTATCAGACAAAATACATTTGGAAAACTCCGCTTCATCTGTCATGTATTACAAGAGCCAGATGGGTGGCAGAGAAAGGAGGAGTATTACAGAAAGAGACAAGCAGAGCAGACAGGCAGGCAGGAGGAAAAGACCCACACTCCCCTCTGAGTGCTTGTCAGGTTTTGCCAATGAAGAAATGAGAAAAATAAAAGCAACAAGTTAAATAAAAGAACCTTGGTAAAATGAAAGATAAAAATCACACCTGTCAGGAAGAAATGTTTGCAGATTAACATGTTTTACTCTTTGGAATCTGCATGTGTTATAAAGCTGCTTTATGGATTCTTTCATTAATTTCAATGTTTATGTTTTTGTAAAATTCTTGCTTTAAAATCTTAATTCTAACATCTAGACTAATTTGTTTTGTGTTTGTATGTATCTGTTCACCCTGCAGCATTACACCTCAGAAAAAAAAGGAGAAAAAAATTCAAAACAGTTTTGTCAGATCAAAATTGTTCATATTTACATTGCATTTACAAAACAGATTGGTTTTAGGAGACTACATGAAATGACAAGTATTTTTTGCATTTCACATCATAATTGTCAACCAAAAGAAAATTTCAATGCATTTTTACGTAACATGTATTTTTTATAGTGAAAAAACAGACAAAGTGTGATCATCACAAAAAAAAAACCACAAGTCTGAATTACATCAAACCATAGCAGAGTTAAAATATAAACTTAAGACCACCTGAGAAGTTCAGAGGATCTTATCAGGAACTTTGGCTTGGTGTACCCATGGATCCAATTAGATACTGGTTTCCATCTTCATAAATCAACTCTTTAGGATATCTTTAAACACTTTTTTTTTAAGCATGAAATACTTAAACAGCACTTTGGGAGGGAATTCTTGTTCTTAAACTAGTCCTTGAGAAAGTTTTTGTGCATTCAAGGAAATCTGCTGGCATTCAGAATGAAAGTGCGGAGGGAAACGTTTTGTAACATAACTACGCACTGCGACAACACAATCAAGTTTTCTACGCAGGAGTTATCAACCAAACAGTATCCCCTCCCTTAGGGGATATCTGATCATGTTCTGTTTTTTGGGTTTTTTTTTTTAAATGAAGTAAATAAATAGAAAGACATCTGAACTTTTAGTGACAAGACTTACAATTTAATGTTTTTTTTAAATCACAAAACAATTCACTCACTTTTCATTGATCCCTCAGAATTAACTTATCATCTTGATGATGATACTTTTCTTTTTGATTATGACACAGTACCAGCAGTTGCACAATTTTTTAAAAAGATTTTCTCTTTAAAAAATTTGCTATCTTTACTACTGAGTTTCCCATATACAGTAAAACGGGATTTTCAAGAAACTACCCAACCACAACTAGAATATACCAGGATATCAATAGACCTATGCATCTGCACCGGTCAACCACTACACTTTTATTTTGCGAGCAGCTGTAGTGTTGCTATTTTTGGCAGCCGGGTAAGCAAAAAAAAAAAAAAAAAAAAGTCAAACTGAGGTTTGGAATTAGTACAACATGGGAGATGATTGCTGTCTACTCCCCGTTCCTCCCTCTGTCTCTCTGTACCTGTGATCACCAGGTACCACATTTGTCTGTACATTACACTATCCAATCCTCACCCACACAATTCCCACTCTCCCGACACATAAACACATTTTCACACAAATATACACATTTTGTTACTCGATAGGGTGGAAAAATGTTTTGCAGATTTTTAGGTCACATGTAACAACTGAGGTTTTATCCATCAAAAGCTTAATAGGTAAGCCTTTTTTTTCTGTCTATTAGAAATTTCTCAAGAACAAAATGTATTGTTTCTATATTAGTTTGAAAGTTTGAATGCATATGCATTTTTAACAGATCTTTCTCTAACAAGTAGTAATGCAGACAGACGGATTAGAAACATATATGATGAGAAAGAATGGAACACAGATGACTGCAAGCAGAGATTAAGTGTTTTTTGGTTTCTTTTTTAAACTATGAGTGCCACTCATTTACTGGATATTTTTCTGATGTGAAGCTTAAGTAAAAATACTCATCAAGCTCTGTGATTATGTTTTTAAACACAATAGGATCCTAAACATTCATTTTTAGTTCAGGTATGCGAAAGAACAGGATTCAAAACATAGGAAATGTTTTGTGCTAGACAGGAAGCAACGCAATGTGCACTAGTCCAATCTGTCACTTATCACCTCGTAACAATCTAACAGATAACCTTATCTTCTTTTAAGAAGTTCTCATGGTACGTGACAGGTTTGGGTCTTGCAAAATGACTTTGTAGCTTTTCCATTTGTAAGTTCAGACACTAAAAAAGTCAATTATAAGTTATAATTAAAAAAATATTTGAAAAACAATTTTTTTTTTTTTTTTTACTACTTTGTGATTAATTTTGGTAGCGTAGGGAAACAATCTAGGTATGATTATGCAGTTGACGTGTCCAGTTTTGCAGTGAGGATGGAAGTGGAATTAAGTCATGAGACAGCCTGGCAGCAAATCAAAGTGAGGTGATGTCATCTAAACGATACAGTAATAGGTAGGTATGAATGTATCCATGCCTCATTTGCGGACATGGCTCAGAAGACACAAATCTGCTGGTTTCATGTCCTTGAATTATTTTACTGTCACAGATTTCAACTTTTTCAGGTTATCATATGTTCTTCCTCTCTTTCCTCCCTTATGTCTTTGAGTAAGGCTAAGTTTTGCCATTCTGTCTTGTCTCATGCATGACTTTGCCATCCCTTTGATCCTTTCTTATCTCTGTCTATGTGTTTAAGTTTTTTTTTAACCTTTTCTCATATTCTCTAGCGTTTCATTTTTATCATTACATTTCCACAACTCTTTCTATTCTCATTTATCTATTCTCTACTCCTCCCAGCCCGGACTCCCCAAATTCTGCACAGTCGCCGTCGTACCCCCTCTCAGGGCTCCGTAAACGCCTCCCCTGTCCCACTGACACCACACGTTGCTCCCATCCCCCGAAAACCACTTCAAACAGCCAACGCCATCAAAGACCACAGTCAGTCAGCCAGGCAGTCAGCCAGCCAGCCAGTAAGGCAGCCAGTCAGCGAGCCTTCTGCTTTGACTTAAAATTACTGTCGTCCCAGTCGCAAGGCTGCTTTCCTCTTCTGATACACATCAAAGATCCTCTTAAACTCCCCAAGTTTGCTTTTTAAACGTTTTTCTTGTTGAGCCTTTTTTATGTACATTATTTCACCGGTTGAGGTTTTACACTCGCTCTTTCTTTCTCTCTTTTTCTTCTTGCCATCACTTTTTTTTTCCCAACATGGGCCAGGTTAGTAATGACATGCACACACTTTCTTGTGCAGCTCTGCTGTCTTAGCATTTTTCTTCATGACTTTAATTAGTTTCTTTTTGAAGGTTTTGGTTTGGGTTCACTTGCACAGCTCTCACCCTCTTAGATGTACACGTGGTCCAAGCTGAAACTAATAACAAGGACGTATGTGGATAATATGCAGAATGATTTGTCTTTTAAATGACATCTCTGTAACCACAAAAAGGCCCGTTTGATAATATGAGTTCTTCTTCGTTTTTGTTGCCCGCATAGCTTTATGGGTGCATTCAAGGACAGAAAAAGTGACAAAAGAAAGCAGCAGGAGAGGCAGGCTGGGATAGATGGATTGAATACAGGGTGTGAAGGCATGCGAGGAACGTTAGAAAGAAAGACAAAGGAAATAAAAGTAGAGTGAAACATCTTTTCTGTGTTTTTAAGCCTTTGAGGTCACATGTGGTCACACAAAATGTTTCAGTATATTATCATTTCTCATTTTGGGAGTCTATAGAGGGATGTACTATGTTTGTTATCCAGATGATGGCGCCACATCTGTATGTTAACAAGGGAGTAACTGAATGGTTGAGTTACACACATTTACTGTCTGATCAAGCAACATATGATTCCAATGCAGTGTTTGATCATACCATTACATCTGTACTTTTAGGTTTTCTGTTGTAGTGTATGCCATCGTCAGCTGAGGGAGTTTATTGTGTTTCTATGAATAAAAGTGAGGGGAATGTCTTAATAGGATTTTAAAAAATGTTCATGTTCCACAAAGGATTTGCGTACCTTGGTGTCTCATAAAGGACTTTTCTTTAATTAAAAACACCGCTCATAGTCTAATCTTTGATTTTGACAAAGTCTGTGGGATACCAGACATATTTGTTTTACCCTCAAAACAGATTTGGATCAAGTAACGTAAAGTCACAACTTCATCTGAAGCGACCAAATCCCACAACGCTCAGCTGTTAAACTCAAAAAGAAGTTTTATTTAGCACTTACTCCCATTAAAACTTCAGAACCTTTGTACTCTTTCGGAGAATGTTTTAATATTCAAAAGGAGCCACTATTGTGCGGTTTTTTGCACCAATGTACAAAATAAAGAGCCACATCAGAAGGCTGGAACAGTCCCTGAGCATTTTAATGTGTAAGAAAAGAGGGAAAACAAATTTGGAGGGGGGAGACAGGGGTATTTATAGAGTGGTGTGAGAGTCTCTCCAATGACAGGATCCTAATGAAGTAGGGTTTGGGATTTGATTCACATTGTGGTGAGTGCGTGGGTCCTGCTGTGACCGTTACTGCATTCCAGCACCGATCTCTCGGCACACGGAAACCAATGCGGGCCACAGGAGAAGGCGGAGGGCCAACTTGAAATAACGTGTTCCTCAAACCGAGCTAACCTTTCTCACAAACACTGGCCTCGTTTCCACTGCAGCAGATGTGCACAGGACGCAGTGGCAGCAGTGGCAGTGCTAGCGTAACCTTCAGCTTATGTAGACATATATAAAATATGCTCATAGTCACTGAGTGATTTTGCCCCTGAATGTGAGTCAGTGATACAGTGACTCAGATTAAAGTATTCAGCATGACGGTAGTGGGGAAATTCAGAGTGATGCTGTAAGGTCAAATAATTTAGCTGTTTGAGACACTGCTCAAGAAAAGTTATGTACGCCATCACGGGCAGTTTGTCTTTGTAATTAAAAATGATTATGATTATTTCTCAAACTTCAGATTGAATTAGGATCAGCTGAATGTCAATTTTCAGCCTTAGAGTGCGGTTCAAAGACTCAGGCCTTCCTCTAGGACTGACAGTGGAGCAGTGCTGCTCCTTTTTTAAATTATATGTGAATAGTTTTTATTGTAGAAGGTATTAAATATGAATATATCTATTCTGAACATTTGGCTCAGTTGTGTACAGTTATTTTGATCAAAGCAACATTCTCTTAGTTTGAAAAAGGCACATAGTTTTACATGTTTTGGTAGCACAACTTCTTAAATAGTTCTGACAGCTGAAACATAAATTTATTTGAATATAGATTCAAAAGATATATTTCAAAGTTAGAAAGAGGCACGAATATAAAAAAAAAAAACCTATTGATTTGTTTTGAAGGTCATGACACAAATGAATGAAAGAAGCATTTTCTTTGATTGAACTATTATTGTGGTGGTCCACAGAACAGGTTTACACAATGGTAAACATGCAGGCAGATGCACAGGAAACCCCTGGAGGAAGAAGACTGACAACCACATGTTTTTTTACACACCTCATCACACTTACCTTGTCCTATTTACGCAAAGAGAAAACTAATTGGTATATGTTTTTGTTCTTGTAAGATTGATTCATTGGGTCCAAAAGTTAAATGTCAAAAAGTTAAATGTCACATATGTTTCGTGGTGTCTTGTACTTTCTTTAAAAATTTGGAAAAAATGTCCAATTCTATACTTCTTTTTTTTTTGTGTTCATTTTAACTATGTGTTGGCAACTTTGTTTTTTACGTTAGTAAAAATGTACATGCTCTCGATTTTGGGTTATCTGTACATCACAATCAGTGAAGAAATGTCAACTTAAACCCCATGTTTTTCGAGCATAAAAAGTGTTTGCTCTTTTATTGATACGAAGACTGATAAGCTAATTGTCCTCTTGTGCAAATAAAGTTTTCGCTTTAGGCGGGTTGTATTTTCAGGTTATATTTCTTGGATGGCTATAGTTTAATCAAAATGATCAAAGAACATCTGAAGAAGTAGGAATCTTCAAAATATGGTTCTCTTTATTCTTTTATAATCTTTTTCTACTGTTGTACTTCAGTGTTTTATATCATAGATGCATCATTGTGGTATGGGCCACAAGGGATTCGAATCAATCTCTAGTGGCTTTTCAATTTCACTTTTTGTCTTCTGTTTCTGTGATTCTAGCTATTTTCTTATCTTTTATTTTTGATGAGAACTTGATAGTAGCTTTTTACCAGCTTGCGTTGCTTAGAAATAGAAATATTTTACTTTTGAAGGTTTTGACTGTTGGAAATAACACTGTGTCCTTGATAAAAGTGTCACAAAGGGGTCTGATAGTTGTTAAAGTTACCTTCCTGAAAGGTAAAGACGCTATATCATGTGGTTGGTAAGTAAGGAAAAAGAAACCTGACTGAAACGAGTATGTTAGAAAGAAGAGACTAGCAAAAATGTAACAACTGTTTGCAACAATTGTTTCTTCTGGGGCTAGGCGAGCGTCTCCTGATGCACACAATTTTTTTTTAGCAAGTGATAACACTGCTAACTGTTTGTGTTGGTTTGTAAGATATTTGAGCTTTTTAGTATTTGTTTAACCATTTTTTCTTTTAGTAACATTACCACTAAGTACATGTGGTTCAGTGTTAGTTGCTGCAATGTGATGTCTAGATAGACAAAAACTGATCAGCAGAACTGATACCAATTAATTTCCAAATAGTGGGGCCCTCTCATAGTGGTTAAGGCATGTGTACTCAGCAATACATTATTACGTTTGCCTTCTGCGGGGTTGATTGTTTTGATTTCCTGTGTACCCTCTAAAATGACTCACATATTAAAAAATGAAACTAAAATATTCACCAAAAGTACAACTTGTTGACAAACAACTAAAGTTTGAGGACAGTAAAATGGCTCGTGAAGTTCCTTCCAATTTTGGTTTTGTAAAGACCACAATTAAATAAATCAATAGATGAAAGATGATATTACATCAAATATAGGCGAAATAGTTTCATAACTGTGACACTAAAATATCAATACTTATTTCTAAGGCTGTGTTACCGTGTGTCGCTCGCCCTTGAAGAGGCAAAATAATTTGTGGCAATTAGATTACGGTTTATTCTATATCGGTTTGTTTCGGGAAGCCTTGAAGGTCAGAATGTTAATCCTGCCCCACATTCTGTAGAAATAATTCAAATACTGCTTATGAAAGCGGACTTTTTGCTTCTGTTTTTCATTTCAGTAGAGACATGATGTCAATTTTGTTTGTTGGATTAGATATTAATGAAATCCTCTCTGGCTACATTCCATATTTTAATGCATTTCTCTATACCCTTGCATCTTTTGAGGGAATTTCCCCTTTATAGCATCATTTCTGTAAGGACCACTTTAATGCAACTCTTTTGGTTTGTTCATCTTTTTTTGTTCAAATCCCTCCATTCTCATTATTTTTTATATCAACCTCTTCCCATTCATTTTTTTGCTTGTAGCATTGTTCCTGACTTTACTTCAACACACACACAACTGTGTGAAACAAGCACGCTGCAAAAATCCATCATTTTTAACATCTCTTCCACCACAGTAACACAAGCTTTTGAGAGACTTCTTCACACTGTGGCACCGTCAGTCGCTCTAATTCTTAAGAAATGTTTTTGTGTACCTGCACAGTTAAAGTTTACATCATTGAACTTTAACTTGACTTGAGTAATATCAATATTTCTGTGGTTAGTTTCCAGAGACTGGTAGTAACGTGTTACATTTACTCCGTTACATTTACTTGAGTAACTTTTTTGTGCAAAATGTACTTCTATGAGTATTTTTAATATTATGTATTTTTACTTGAGTAAATTTATAAGTGAATAACGCAACTCTGTTACATTCAGCAAAAGTTGACTTGTTTCTTTTCTTGCTTTTAACACGTTTTTCAGTACACTAAGGTTTTTTGTAAAGAGCACTTTCTGTTGTGGATAACTGTAGACAACGTTCCTCCAATCAAATGTAATAAGCACAGTCACATGACTCCATCTGACCTATCAGACATGCCATTGCCCGATCTTGCAAAAAAACGAAACTTGGCGTGAAAAAGTTATTTTGGAAAATAAGTTACTGCTTAAGCAGGTGAAAATGGCAAAAATGGAGGCAGCAAATGTCTCTTTTGAACAAGAGGATATTTTGAAATATTTTTGTTATTTTGAAAATACAAATTTTGCACATTTTGTTGTATTGTGTGTATCCTTATGTTGACACATAAATCAGATCTTACTTTTAAAGTTACTCAGTACTTGAGTAGTTTTTTCAATATATACTTTACATTCTTACTTGAGTACATTTCTTTTAGGTCTACTTACTACTTTTACTTGAGCAAAAATATTTTGAAGTAACTGTACACCTACTTGAGTAAATTTTTTGGGCTACTCTTCCCACCACTGTTAGTTTCCCTCTAATTAGTCAAGAATGTTGAAAAGACATCCGAACATTAGACTGTTCTCATTCCTCTGTGATTTGAGATCATTTAACCGTCTGCTAACATTCACCGAATCATTTGTATAACCGGAAAATAAACCAATCTAAAGAAGTGTTTTCATTAAGTGGAAAATTCAAAGTTGATCATTCTGCATAACTTCCTTCTTACTGTTATCACAGACCATTTTAATCTATAAAATGAAACCAACTGTTTCCTTATTAGCCAAAACGGTTGTTAAGTTCTTATGTAGGTTGGTTACTAGGTAGATAAAACCGATCGGTCCAATGACATCAATGGGCTTTCTCACTCATCGGGGTTAATGCAAAATCAAACCTGCTATTGCTACTGTACTAGGAAAGAAGAAGAAGAAAAAAAATCAGCACCATGCTATCACCCTCAGTTTCAGTCAGTGTTTGCTCAGATGAAGGATATCAAGTGGGAGGTGTTTGCTCTTGGTTGCAGTCCTCCCTGACTCATTTTTTGAATGTCATGCCTCAGGTATGAGAAGCAGAGCTGTCACGGCGTAAATTTTCTCTGTGATGTGTTTGCTTTCTTCGATACAGTTGAAGAATGATAACCGCTGTCAACATTATTTCAGTCCACTGATGAGTATGGAACTACCTCTCCTCTGAACTACTCTAATAGGTACTGTTGTGAAGTATCACACTTCCTGCTCTTTCTATTTCTTCATGTCGGTGTTGTTGACCTTCATGTGGTAGTTTCTACATTTAAGATACTATTGTTGCTGGTTTTGGCACTTGGGAGAAAAAGTTAGATTTTTTTAAGTGGACACTGGTTTTAGATCATGTGTTATAAAGAATATATGTGCCAAATATATAAAAGAAACTTAAAATAAGTTCGACATCTGGCCCAACTTTTGCGACATAGAACAATGTTTTACAAATGTCAATGTATTTTCAATTGGTTATAACTTGTGTCTGACTAATTTAGATATGACTGTGATATGTAAAAAACTGGAACTGTCATCTCACAGGTGTACCCCGTGTGAATGTCACATATCTGAACGTTCATCTCTACCATGGCGCTTCTTCTTCCGAATGACCAAATAACATTAATTGTCTTATCAGTTATTTATTGTAGTTATTTGAAAAATATTTGATTTGGAATTTTGGTTAACTCTTTCGAAAAGATTTTTGGTTTTTATTCTGATTGAGTTCATTTTAATGAGAGATGTGTAAAGTTTTTTAAAAATTTGTTTTTCAGATAGACAACCTTTGACATTTCTCAACTTTTCAAGCTTTTTGTAAGGATTTTTTTTCAATGAAATAACACATTAAAACCACATCTTTATTTAGGGTCTTTATAAACACTATCAGCTTGTTGGAACTGATACAGAAGGTGTCATATTCGTAACTAGGCAGCAAAATTGCTCTGATAATGTTTATTTTATTTTATAGTAGTGCTTTTATTGAGGTGCAAGATAGTTTAATTGTCCAAATAAGCAGAGCTGCAAGTGTTGCATGGTGCGGTAAATTGGGCCCGGCTAAGTTTGTTACAATTTAAAACCAAAAGAAACAAACAAGGTAATTCCAAGGTAATTATTACATGCCTACCATTGAGCCACATAATTACCAAGCCCGTACCAGATCACATGTGCGCATCGTAAAATAAACTGCAGCTTTGCGTGTTGCTCTACAGAAGATGCCCTCTGGTTTCTAAACACTGCAGAGTGAGACCAGCGCTAAATCTGTTCCTGCATTCCTGTATTTTTTCCATGTGGTTTGTCTTTTTATGTTGCCATGTAATCTGCCTTCATGTTTCCCACACATATTTGCTTTTAAAGGTATTCAAGAATTATGTACTTTTGACTTTGGGAAGTTGACTCAACTATGTAAATTTGTATAAGATCAAACTAGTTAGGTCACCAGATTATAGAGTCAGTGTTTAAAAAAAAAAAAAAGATTTGCACAGCAATGTAATGGAAGTGATAATTCTTTACTTATGTAACGTTTGTCTGGTTCAAAGAGAGACAGAAAAAAAGAGTAGATTACATTTTGGCAGCCAGGACAATAATCACTTGGATATTCAGTCACGATCAAGAGGAGAAACCATCAGACAGATTAAAATAGTGCTGATGTGTTTCATGTGAACTCTTGTTGTCAAACTATCCGTAACAGAAGACAGAATGATCGACAATGTCAAGAATGATGCAGCTCTGTTTGATTTTTACTTTCTGTATATGAGTCACGTTCTTCCCACACAAAGTACAGTGCATGCACAGTAAAACGCATAGTTTTTCTTTACTTTATTCTAACTTATTACTTTCTTAAAACTCCAGCCCATTGCATGAGTGCATCGCTTTCTAGCTCTCATACAGCTTTACACACATCCTCTAATTGCAGGCGATCGCAAAACTCAGGCGGTTCAAAGACTTTACTGTTTGGCTTGAACTGGGAAGAAAAACCTACTTGAGGGATGTAATCACTATTCAAATAAATAAATCAGTAAACCAGATAATAAAAGCCATTCCAGCTTTGTGCTGAAAAATGACAGCACATGTAGTCTCAGTGTCATTAAGTGTCATGGGAGAGAAAATTAGAGGCAATTTGATGCTAATCTCAACCAGATTTTTTCTCTATTTTTGTCCCTGTAGTATGCCCCATAATTCCAGTAATCCGCTGTGGGACTCATGGGTCAACTTTGGCTGAATCCCATGTCATCAATGGTTCACAATAAAACCAATTTGATAACCAATTTTACCGCTCAGAAAACTGAGTCACTCCACAATTGCATAAACTGTTAAATGAGCTTTGGTCGATTGATTTTCGTTCACAGAATTTTTATAAAGTTGCAGATTGAGAAAAAGCTGATACAAACAGAAACAAGCGTAGGTGTTATATTTTGAGATTAACTAGTTAAATGAATAATAATTAGGTGTTTGTGGGTCACCCCCTCTGTAGCTCTGAGACTCTTGTTTTCTTGGTACCAGACTGTGTTTGAGTGTAGTAGTTTTTATTCATCAAGACTTAATGAAATGTTCTGAAAATGTAATTAAAAATACAAACTTTTATTGAACTTTCTTTGATGTCTTATTGTGAAGTTCCAGTGAACTGAATTGAAAACACTTTATTGATCCCCAGAGGGAAATTTGAGTACCACAACACAACATGTACCCCGAACCGCGGGCTAAATATTGGAAATGTTTAAGACCTTTTGTACAAAATACCCATCAACGAATGTATCCACTAGTTAGAGTGTAACTGGAGTGACTCAAATAAAACAAACCTTTCTTAAGCCTTTTAAGACTTACTCTTATTTAGGTATTTTAATGAATCATTTTTTTGTGTTTTGTGAAATTTAATGAGCTGTGAAACCTCATTTTCTGTCAGATCTAATGAAAATAAGAGGGAGGCAGTCATCTAAGGCTAAGTAGAAAAATAAGAATCCTTTCAATCTCATATTTCTGGGTTATTTGAACTTCGTGCTCATCAAAAACATTGTTTTACAACAACACAGAAAATAGATAGAGTTGACTGCAAGCTGGCACAGTCTGTCACCCACCCTTCTACAGTGGTTTGGCTTACTCTGGTGACACATTTCAAGGGGTTTATTTGTGTTCTTAAGTGGTCATTACTTGGTTGTGATTAGATATTGCCAATCAGCAAGAGGAAAGCAGATCGCCCCCTCCCAAAAAACGCTTTGGAAATAAAAGCGTACTGCTGAAATCCCAGGCATGTGTTTGTCATTTATTCATTTATTGTTTTTGCCATGGGAAAAAGTTATGCGTCTTTATTGTGTTGCAGCAGCGGGAGCAAAAAGGGTACGTTTTTGGTAAAGCGTAAGTCGCTGCTGTACAAACTGGCTGGATTGTCATGTTATACTTACAAATAATTTTTCTATGCATGCTAGAATCAGCAGAATAGGTTTTTAATATATTTGTAATGTCTTCATTTGTAACAGTTATTACTTTGTGACCGTTAAATGCTTTTTTAAATTTTTAAATTTATTTTTTCACAAAAAAACAGGTTAAAGCAATGTGACTTCTACACGTTGTGATGTTCAATCAGGGATTTGAAAAAAAAGAAAGAATTAAAACATTTTTTAAACCTATTATAAGATCTAAAAACTTATATTGTATCCATTTTTATTTTCAAATTGAATTGTAACCATTTTTATATTCAAATGTCTTTTAAAATCTTTTCACCTTATCACTGGAAAAGTAGGAGGAAAATATTTGCTCTCCTGCGCAAGAAGACAATTTCAAAAGTTACAATAAAAACCACATCTGCCAACAAATTATTAAAATTATATGTGATATTATAATAAAAATAGTAAGACAGCAAAATTTTGAACAATTATTAAAATGGGGAAACATTTATGTTTTAATAATGAATATTCAAACTAATTATTTTAAAAGTCTGTGTCAAAATTGTGTAATTTGTCAAGAATATTACAATGATCAAAAAATGTATTCTACTAACTTAAATCAGTTTCTGAGAGAATAAAAACCCCTAATAATTTTGGTTGTTTTGCAGAGCTTTTGGAAATGCTTTTGCAAATAATCTTTTAAAAATTAATACAATTACATGAAATATCACATGATTGGAAACACATTGAACTATTTTCTATAATAAAAATCTATGCTTTTTAGAAAAAACTTGATATGAATAGCATGCGAGCAAAATCAAATATTTTAAAAATCCACATGATTGATCCGCAAAATTGAACTAAAGTCTTTAAAAAAAAAAGTGCATGTGTTTTCACCCCATTTGGATTCAGTTCCTCGTGTCTTTTAAAAACTGCAGGCATCTACACAGAATGTAATTTAAAAGAAATTGAAGATCTGCATCTGGAATAACAAGGAAAATTAAAACAAACTAAAATATTAGTTATAATGAATGTTAATAGTAATAGTCTAAATAAAAATAAATGCACTATTTAACTACATTTTAAATTACCAACGGTAACTGAATTTGTGTCTTTCTCTGTCCTCCAGTGGATACAGAACAGGTTAGTTCGCTGGGATCTGAGGAGGATGATGAAGGGGGTTTGTGGAGCCTCGAGCCCCAGGATTGCCTCGAGAATCTGGAAAAGACGAGCTTGACTCCGAGTGAGGGGACGGAGGAGCCCGGCAGCCCAGCTCCATCCACACAGCCACACAACCTCAGCCCTGGCACCACAACCTGCTGGACCCAGGTGGAACCAGAGTCTAAGGCCCAGGGTGACATCATCTACACTCCTAACAACAAAGAAGGAGATCAAGAACCACTAAGGATGTACTGTAAGTTACAAATAATAAATGTATCTCATCAATAACAAGAAAAAAATGATTAAACATATTCATTAACTCTTTTTTAGAGTCACGGCCTCACAGAGATTCTTACTTTGCCATACATCTTTAAAATTGAAATTTATTAATATGTTTGTTGTTTTTCACTCCACCACATGTGTAAACAAGTTTGTTGTGTTTTTCTGATGCAACAGACGGTCAGTCCTGATGCATTTCTGAGCCCCGTAGATACACCTTCATATCAGCTCCTTGTGAAACCAAACCTTCCCTACAAGCTGTTCCTTGTTTCGCTCTTCTCTTTGAAAAGGCACTCTTCTGAAAGCATGACAAAAGAACTCATCCCACACAATGTCACAATATTTCCATGCATCAAAGCGGTGACGTTACGGTTCTGAAATCAGCACCGCGCGACGCGAGGCTTTCTCTTTTATTTAGTAGAGATCAAAGGCTCATACGGCTTGCCTACTAACAATCACTTAGCTCCCTCGCCTTGTGTGATTTGGCCTTGCCTGATGAAGCCAAAGCTGAGTTTTTACAACACTCAACCACACAGGCTCTTCCCTTCACCACATAAAACAGCTCAAAATATGCCAACATCTGCAAACATTTGAAAAATCTTCCTCAAAGTCACTGTAAGCAAAGCTGATTGGCTCGAGTCATGATAGGAGGCGCCCTCTCTTCTTCTGGTACATCTGCGGCTTTGTCTGACCGCCCGCCTGTCACTGCTCTTACGGAGAGGAATGATAAAAAAAAATCTTAAATTTGGTCACATACTGAGCCGGTTGGCTCCGTGGATTTATTGTTTTATCTTTCTCCATTTACGTAAACAATTCAGTCCCATTAGATTCACTGTCATTTTGAAATGCATTCCCTTATTGAGAACACAAACTCACTTTTTCTCTCATATCAAATGTTGCTTATCGTCTAAAGCAAACACGGTGACATCAACAAGTAAAGGATGCAACGCAAGCGCGACCACACCAAGCTTCCCGGGGAAAAGATCTTTACAATCCAAAAGCTTTTAAATGAACCACAAGTAATGAAAATAATTCATACATAAATATGTATTCTAAGCTAGCTCTTTAGCGTATAAGTCTTTCTGTGTCTGGATCGCCTCCACTATCTTCAAAGACCCCATCAAGACATTGTCTTTTTTTTCTTTCTGCCTCTTTAGCTGGGTTCTATCTCACTCAGAGTTTGAACCTGATGAACTGATAGAACATTGCAGTTTAACTGGTATAACTTTGTAACTGTGAGCAATATGACTGAGGTTATGCAAGAATTCTAAACTTTACAAAAACTTTGTCTTGTTGTTGAAAACACTTTCATTCAGAAATACTTTATGGTCTCTAATTGTGCTTCTCATCAGGTAATAACTCAGATTCCCAGAATGCCTTTGAGAATCTCACCCACTACAACTTTGTAGTCCAGCTGAGGAAGGCCTCTCCTTCTGCGAGCAGTTTGGAGCATCTGAATCTTAATGGGAAGCCAGCAGCTTATCATCTGAGCAGCAGGCAGGATGAGCTTCCGCCTGCAATCTGGTCACCTGGAGCTCAGCACTGTTCACCTGAAGAAGCAGGTACAACATCTGCAAACTGAATATAAAATTATAAAAGTAAGAAAACTAGGAGAGAAGAAATGATGTATTTACGTTGTACTTCTACGTCTACAATTGGCCTCCTTTTTAAACTCATATCAGCTAGACACCTGTGACAGTTCATAGAAGATCCATCACTGAGATTATCTCCAGCTGCTCCTCTGCTGACAAAGAGCAGAATAAAGCCGATTCTTTACCAGTTTGAAAATCTCCGCTTTGGCCGTGCCGCTAACTGGATTTTAAAAAAACGTATTACTTTTTAAAGTTCTGAAAGCTATTAATATGTATCCAACTCGCTTTTTAGTTTGCCAAGCCCCTCGAAACCTCCCGGGTCTCCAAGTTGGTTTCCCTCACTTTTTTTTTTTTAGTTTCCAAAAAGAGAGATTAAAACATATGGAAAAGCATATTTTATTTATAATTTTGTGGATAATTCTTTACAAATTCAATAGTAGATTTGCATAAAATATTTTTGTATTGATCATATTTTCTATCAAATTAATCTATTCACCTTTAAAGATAGAATTGATCTCCTTTTTTCCAAAATTTTTGAAAGCATGTTTTACTAATGTATAATTATTTGTGTAATTGGTAGTTGATTTTTTTAAAAAAATAAAACCATTTATGTCACAATTAGAGAAGCATGAGAATGTGCTCTATTAAAAATCTGATGATTGTCAAAATAATGTTAAATCAAAATGCACATTTAATTTTTTTTTTTCATTAGACTGTAAAAAAGTCCGACCGAAACATCTAAACAAATGGTGAAAGTCTAGCCCACTAAGATCTAAACCCTGGGATTTGCTGTGAAAATATTAAGTTAGAACATCATATTCTGACCGCTCCTTGAGCAGATTCGTCACTCCCAACTTTTTAATCAAATCAAGTTAAGTCAGAATAACTTTGATCAAATAAAATCAGGAGTTTGGAGATAAAAACTGTGAAGAGTGTGGGTGCAATATCTGCTGAGTAACAAACATGATGAGAGATAAAGCAAAGCAAGAATTACTGCAGCCCCTTTAACACAGTTTGGCCTTCTTGTGATGAGAAGTGAATCCCCATATTTTATTGGCTTCACAGTCCCTATTAGTATGATTTGCAAATCAAGATTTTAGATTAATATTTAAAAATGTGGATTATTATTAACTCTTGTTGAACTTCAGATACAGGCAGGAGTCTGCAGGCTTGTCCCTTCTGCCAAAGGACATATGAGCGAGGAGCTCCTTTGAGGGATCATGTAAAGTTCTGTCAAGAAAGGGAAGGCATTGCCTGTCCGTTTTGTGGATACGTTGCCACCCATAGGTCGCAGATGGAGCGACATCTTGAGCTTCACAACCAAATACAGGATAAAGTAAGAAAGAATCAGCTAAGCTTATGAAACTTGACAAAGATAAATTCTATCTGAACTTTTTTAATGCCTGTTTAATTACATGTATTCTTTAATCTTTTAGAGCGCCATTGCTTTAGACCAAGGCATGGAGACCAGAAAGTTCAAATGTCTGCAGTGTGGGAAAGCATTCAAGTACAAGCACCACCTAAAAGAGCATCTTCGCATCCATAGCGGTGAGACAAAAAAAAAAAATCATCAAAGAAACTAGCCTTACCCATCAATTTGCCATTGTCTATATTAAATTACTAACCTTTATTTACTCTGAGAATTACATGATCTAAAATTATAACCAACTGCAGTGTTGATGAGAAAAAAAGTGAACATAATTAGGTATTGGTAAAAGAATATTATGAAAGAAGATCCTATTTCCACTGAAAAAAAATGACCTCAGTTTGGACATTTCTTTGCAGTTATCTTGTTTCTGTGTGTTGTAGGTGAGAAACCTTACGAGTGCTCAAACTGCAAGAAGCGCTTCTCTCATTCCGGCTCTTACAGCTCTCATCTAAGCAGTAAAAAGTGTCTGAGCGGTGGAGGGCATGGCGGGGGAAGCACAGGAGGTAGCGGTGGCACATTTAATGGACATGGTCAAAGCTCTTATCTACACTCGCTTCCAACATCTCCCCCTGCTGGCGGGGGCAGATCCAGCAATGAGAAAGCTTCTATGTTAGCGTTACCAAACCAGGACAGTATCAGGCCGATGGATCGTATACCGTCAGATGTTCACACGCTGACATCCCAGGAGCTCAGCCCAAACATCAGTAGCGCTCATGGTGCAGCAGATCTGAGAAGGCTCTGGGATCCCTTGCCACAGCTCTCACTAAGAACCAGGACAAGTTTACTGCCTTATCTGGACTCTGGAAGCAAGTTTGAGCAGATGTTGCAGGAGATGCTTCACAAAGACGGGAAGAAAGATCAAGACACAGATAAAGACGATGAAGAAAGGAGGTTTGTACACAATGGAGAAGGAATTGAAAAGAAGTTGTCGCCTGATAGAAGAAAAGTAGAACTGACTCTGGGAGAGGTGGACAGGGATGTATTTGGTGTGACGTGCCGTTGGTGCTCACAGGTTTTCCCCAACTTGGCAGTGCTGCTGCAGCATGAGCGGTATCTCTGCAAGATCAACAGAGAGGTGGTGGAGCTGACTGAAGCATTTCCAAAGAAAGACCCCTCCTCACCACTGTCATTTTTCCCCAGAACTTCCCACCAATTAGAGAGCAGCAAAGTCAGCGAAGTCACCAATGGACTCTCTGGAAACAAATCTCCATCACAGAAACCTAGCTGGCACTCTGTTCCACAGCAGCTTCTGGTTGCTATGCAGTCTCCATCATCACGCCCAGATCCCATGTCCCTACACATGTTCTGGTCCAATCAGGAGAAGAGAAGTCCAAGCCACGTTATTCACCAATCACCAGAAATATCTTCACCTCGAGGTAGAAAACGAGTTTACTCTTCTGGGTTCAGTCCACCTTCGTGTCTCGACCTCACCAGTTGTCCTGAAGTCTCCTCCCCCCACAGAGAACCCAGCACTCCCTGGTCCTCACAAAATGAACCCCTGGACCTCTCACTGCCTAAGCAACAACAAGGGAGGAACAGAACTCCAAACGGCACTGTAAACCGGATGGAGAAAAGAATTCTAGGAGCACAGCAGCTCTGTAGACCAAACCCCACGTCCCCTCTATCACTGCACCAGCACCCGATCTTCAGCGGTGCTGGACCTCCCATGTTTCCAGCTTCTTTATTTAACAGTTTTCCCATTTTTAATCAGTCCAGCTTCTCAGTGCATGATGCCATGTCGCCAGCTTCATTCAGTCAGGCAGCAAACAGTCCGGGATTCCTCTCTCCTGTAGCTTACATGATGGAAGCAGAAGCAGAGGCCGCCTTAAAGAAGATCTATAGAGAGAGACCAGGTCTAATGGTGAGTGAGTCTTTTCTTAACCCGTAAATAAAGAAAAATTATAATCTGATTATAAATGTGATTTGTTTGCTTTTGTCACATCCTGTAGGGTGACATGTTAAACCGCAGCTCTCTAGACTACCTAGCTTTGATTGATGATGCATTTGATGTGGATGGAGGACCAGGGAGGAAGAGGCTGAGGAAAACTGATGAAGGACTTTATGCTTGTGATATCTGTGAAAAAACCTTCCAGAAGAGCAGCTCTCTCCTCCGGCACAAATACGAACACACAGGTCAGTAACCTAAACACAGACACGTCTTACTTTGTTTTTATGTGAAAAGCTAAATTGTGTTATCCTTAAAATGTTTTAAAATCATTATAAATGGATTGTTACAAGTAAAAAACAGGATATGTGTAATTTTAGGCAAACGTCCCCATGAATGCAAAATCTGCAACAAGGCCTTCAAGCACAAGCACCACCTGATTGAACACAGCCGGTTGCACTCTGGAGAGAAACCCTATCAATGTGACAAGTGTGGTAAGCGCTTCTCTCACTCAGGTTCTTACTCCCAGCATATGAACCACCGCTATGCCTACTGCACCAAAGACCAGGATCCAGACCAGGACCAGGAAGAAGTACCACTTGCTCTGAGGGCAGGCAGTAGCCTGATGGGCAGCCCGGGAAACACCCCACTTTCTTTGGATGACACCCCGACTGCTCATTCCTTCCTTAGCGACTCCAGTCTGGATGGAGCTCCAGACGCAATCAAAGAGGAAGAGGAGGATAGAGCCACTGGTATAGCAGAGGAACCAGGAAGTAGTCCCATCAATGAACCAGCTGTAGGAGATGACCAAACCGAAAAGAGCATTTATGAAACGGGAAACCACGAGAATGATTCAGAGAAAATGCTATGGGACGGAGATACCGATGATCAGAACGGAGACTTGGACCAATGTGAACTGAGCCTGGATCTAAAAGAGTTGCCCAGAATAAAAACCTGAAGCGATTTTAAGCGACCCATTAAAATTCTGATTTTTTTGTCTTGTATATCATTTTCATCTCTGCTCTCGGTTAGGTGTTTTACATTGTGAAGAAATGCACAAACCACCAAAGGTTGAACGACAAGAACTGAGAAGAAGCCATTGCAGTATTTTATTTAGTAAATTAGACTTGTTCTCGTTTTGTTGTGTTCTTTCCATTTACGTTTGAGATACACAAAGATTCGACTGACTGTCAAACCTCCCGATGTGACGCCGCAGAAATTGTTTGCAATGCTTTGCTGCTGCTGCTTTTTATTGCACAAAACCAAAAAATTATGTATTTCAATAATTGGAATTTGTAACTATTGTTTTTTATATATATAAAATCATTTTACACTTTTTTTAATGAACTTAAACCTAGAGATAGGCTAACTGAAGGAAAATGTTTACAGTTTCACATACAGTATTAACTATTTCAACCACTGCCAGGTTAGGGGATTTACTTTTTATAACAAGAGCATAAATAACACAAAAAACTCAATATAGACCGTATTTTTGTTAAATCGGTTTTAAACTCGAGATTTAATAGTAAAATGTTCTTGATTAGAAAGTAACGTGGGGGATATTGGCTCATCTCGAAGCTTGTGAACGTTTGATTTTATACAATATAAGTCGTACTGGCAGGATTTTTATTCAGGATTTATGCTGTGAAATCAAAAGAAAAAAAACCCTTGTATTCAGGTCATCTACGGTCCTCTGTGGTTTTAATTATTCATCCATCTGCTTAACGTTGCAAGCTAGTAGAAAAAAGAGGAACCACTAAAAAGTGGCTGTTTATTTATTGTTCACATAAAACCAAAACCAAATTGCTTTTTTCTTGAGCGGGTGCTTCGCTGTGACAGTCATTTCTGTATCTCTGCCTGGGACGGTAACAGGGCAAAAGATGAAGTCAGTGTTCCAGGGGGGTTTCCCCCTCAAAGCAGCAAATACTTTACTCCATCTTCTTGTCTTGTAGACACCTTAGATCTTCATGCATTGTTTAAGTGCTCCACTGATAATTCACATGTGTTTTGTTTTCTATTCCTGGAAATAAAGGAACATTAGTTTAATGTCCTTTAAGGTTTGACATGAAGGTCACACGTTTGTTTTAAACTTCCTCTTTTTGACTGCAGTGCAGTCAACATGAAAAGTGCCTGAGATATACTAAGACACTGTGATCCGACAAAGGGTTGGTATGTTGAGATAAGATGGTGGTGCATGAGGTGTGACTAAGCTTGCAGCGTTCATGCAGACTGTGCACCAAAGACTCAAAATAAGTATGTATGTGTCTGTTTGTGTGTGTTAATTGCCAAAGATACGTATGTGCCGTACCACCTATCTTCTTCTTGCAGTGCTCCTTACTTATTATTTTAGAATAATTTTTTAAAATACCCTTTCTGATTTTTCTGCACTCTTTTGTAATACGTACTGTTTTATAAAAAGGTTTTTGCACATTAGCAACTTTTGTATTGACCTTGTTTTTTGCATGTTTGTAATAAAGTTGTATATAAGGTGTTACCAGAATTTGTATTATTTTTTTTATTAAAAGTGTAAAGATTCCCATTCCTTGTCCTGATTTATGACCACATAATACAGATATAAATTCCAACAAACATCAGATAGGTCAGCCAAGTTTATCTATTGAAGGTGGCTCTTTTAAAAGTAACTGATTAATTTAAACTAAATTTAATCATTTTGAATTATTTAAAATCAGAAAAGGATCAAATGCAAATACAATGAGATAGAGGCGTGGTCCCAATATCTCAGTTTCTTAAAATATCCAAAGTATTAACTCAAAGATCTCCACTGTAGTATCTTTAATTTTTTGTGGCTGAATTAATTTATGTTATGATTCATCACATCTGACAGTATCTTTAGTGCACATGGTGGAATCAGCTTGCTGAGCACTGTGGGTGGCTTACCGTAATTTTAGCAGGAGTCCCTGGTGATGTTGAGGCCATGCATCAGCAGTGCTCAATCATGTGTAACAGTGACACCTTAGTTACTAATGAAGTTGCACTGATACCACAATTTGGGGAAGTAACTTGTGACGTCATGCCAGCATGCTAAAGTTAGAAATCAGTAAAAAAATCTTCCTTCGCTGTAATAAGAAAAGCATTGAAGAGAAATAAACCTTTTATCTTAATACAGAAATAAAAATGGAAGCACAATAAGTCATTTTAAGTTTTAAAATGTACATTTTAGAAAGGTCAAATTACATTTGCATCATAAATTTAAAGATTGCACAAAAGTATTGCTGCAAATTGATGCAGATTTTTTAAACTGCCGTAGAATTGTTTCAGTGTCAAAAAGTGTTTTTCTAGTACTAAGTTGTTCTTTTAATCAAGCTTTGGGTGCTTTTTCTCTCTCTTTGGCTCCCATTCAATGAAACAGAAGCACAGTTTGTATTTTTCCTTTGATTAAGTCAAAGACTAGAAGAAAGACAATAAAAAGAATGATGCAAGAGACTTTGACTGTTGCTGCCAGCGAACTGCTGATTAGGAGGGAGGAGAGTCTGATTGGGTCTCTGATGGAATGATTCTAATTTTAGATGATGATTAGTGCCGTCAAACCAAAGTGGAATTAAACACATCACAAAATGGGGGTTTTATGAGGAGTAAAAGATGCTCAGTCCTTGAATTGGATGGAAGAATAAAACATAAAACTAAGTAGCTCATCAAATTACAACAGCATTATTTCTTTCACACTGTCAGACTTCACTTTCGTCATGTAATTAATGTATATCTGATATGAGGAGTTACTGGCACAGCAAACAGGAAAGAAAAACTGACTAACAAGGTAAATATCACACAGAAACCCCAAAATATATACATAGAGTGAGATCAAATAAACGAGAGTGGTTTATCAAGTCAAGCTGAAAATATGTCCTAGTCAATTAAGTTTAAGTTCTCTGGCAGTGCAGAAAAAAAAATCAAAGCTTCATCAATCAGCTATACATACGTTTAACCTCATCTAACATGATCTAAATTGATTCAAACTAAAAATGAACAGAATCCATCTAATAAACCTCCACTTCTCCCCCCAGCAGTGCCTCCCTTTAACTCTTTTTTTCTTGTCTCCTGCCAAACCCACAGTCGATATAAAATTACCCAAGCCACAGAGTGAGAGGGTTTGAGGGGAAAATCCACATTTTTAAAACATATGCATTTCCAGTTCCCCTTTTGTTCTGTTATTAAAAGCAGCATTTGCACCAATCACAAGGGATGCCTCCACCCGCCAAGTTCGTGAGGCTTGCATACCTCCACACGCCTCCACTATCTCTCACGCAATCCTTTTCATTCACTACAAACAACCTGACAGGCACATCCGATGTCACACAACAGATTCAATTAGTTCACTTAGGTATTTATTGGAGCATTGATAACGATCAGGTTCGATTCACATCTGAATAACGTTTTCTTCATTTCAAAGCGAACGCATTAGTTTGAATTTGCCCAAAGGAATGTTTAGGTTCAACACTGTTTGCAAAAGCTTCTAATTAACAGTCAGTATTTTCACATATTTACAAGTTAACTATTTAAATTTAATACAAAGAGTTTGCGCTTGTAAAAATAGGATTTCACAAGGAATGTTCTGAAGGTTCACAATCTACAAACTACTAAAACAGGAACATCTGCTGCCCTATCGGTGGCTTCATTCGATTCACTGAAGTCCCATGTTTGGTGAGTTCTTTCTAATAATCCCAAAGTTCTTTATTTAAATTTCATTTCCAGTGAAGGTGTGAGCAGATTTACACAAGCAGGTGAGATCTGGCGTTTTCACAGTGAGCTGGTTCTGATAAGTTAGTCTCAGCGCTACATAAGGACAAATCTCTCCTCACGTTTCACAATAAATAACTGGGAAGGCTGGAAGAGATTTAACCACTTTACGACTTTCATGTTTATCGTTTTTATCTGGGCTGATCAATTCTAATGGTGTGTATTTCAGCAGCGAGATACACTGGGAGCAGATCCACATCTGTATCTGAAGACAGAATTAAAACTTAAATTCGACTTGTTCTATTATTATTGGTTTGACAACTTTTTATGGGATACAGATGTAATGATTAGCAGCTTCTTGTCCTGGCTCCTATCACCTTGGAGTTTTCATTTGATGTGAAATCCATTTTACATGGTCTTTGCTGCAATACTTTTCTCTGCTTTGCAGGAGCACACGGAACAGGGATCTCCCTCCCCACGGGGCTCAAAGATCAAGAGAGGCCTCGTGTTCCGAAGATGTGGTCATACTCGCTAAGGATGAGTTCCACCGCCTGGTTCTGGTAAACCATGTTCACTGCCATGTTGCCATTATCCCTCTCTGGGCGCATCAGCGTGGGTCCAAACACAATGCCAATGTTTAGCGAGGTCATTCTGTTGTTGTTCGAATGTTCAAGCACTCTGGGGAAAATGAGCAAATAAATAGACAGGATCAAAACAAAGTCTACTGTTTTAAATGTAAAGCAGATTAAACTTAAGTTGATTTACTGGCTTTTCATAAAAGAATGGCAAAAGCATCCATATATTTGTCTAAAAATATAGTCAGGAAATTACAGAAAAATTTGTTCTGACATAATGATGTAAAAATAAATTGATCCTACTAGCGGTGGGATTATCATGATATGGTCTATCTTAACATTTATAGTTACTGATGGAGTAAAATCAGGAATATCTACTACAGTATTTATTTAATGCCTTATATAGAGGCTATAAAGATACTTAATGACAAGCATGGCTGTGGTATATATATATATATATATATAAATATACTGTATGTATGATTATATATAAATATGTACAAAACATATATGTTTGAAGTTCTTTACAGCAGTTCCTCATTATCTAAAAATTTTTGATCGTAAAAAATAATTTAAAAAAATATAACATACTCATTTTTCAATTAAAAAAGTTTTGGTCGTTACCCAACAAAGTTCGGTGAAGACAATTAAAAAATATGAACAAACCAAAGCAATTTTGTCGGCTGAAATTATCCACCGGCCTCCACCGCGAGCAGCAAAATGAATGTACTCAATAAAGATGTAAAAATTACAATCTTATTGTCTGTAATTATGTTCGACAGACAGAAACAAAGATCAAACCGCATTTTAAGATTAATGAACACTGAAATCCTGATCATTCCAGATGGCCCGCAGTCTTTTTTTTTAACTGACTGCCGAATGTCAGCGACAAATGGAAAAGAGGAATCTGCTTGTTTTGGTGATCCCTGACATTTCCAAAAGAGGCCACCATGAAGTTGACACGTGTGGCTTTCAGGGAATTGTTTCAACCACTCTTAAATGCAGTGCCGTAAAATCTGCTAAACAGAGATGTATCCTTGGAGAAAGTTAAGCTTATCTTCTTTTTTGGTTCATGACCAAATACTTGATGTGACATTCCCACTGACTGCTGTCGTCGTTTAGGATTAGTGATTGTTGCATGTTTGCGAGTTAAACGCTTGCCAGCTCGGCTTACAGTGTCGCAGGCATATAGATCATATGGAGTAAATCTCTCAGTCATGGTGGAACACCAAACAAACTCAGTAGGAAGTATAGGAGCATGTTGCCTTGTGAGGTGGGGACATGTCTCCTACTTTTGCAGATTTGTTCTGTAGATTTGTGCACAAATGTGTTCTGCATCCACCAGCTGTATCCACCTATGTGTGTATGTGTGTGTGACGAGGGGGGAAGACATAGGAATGGGTTAAAGCCACAGTATGAGGCATTCTTCTAAAAATGCCATTCCCACCAAGCCACAGAAGAAGCCAGCAATTGCTCAAAACTTCCACATTAAAAAGAGGGAAGGAAAAAAGGAGAGAGGAGAGGGAAGGAGAAAAAAAAAAGATGTGAGCAAGGAAGAGAGCGAAGTAGAGAGGTTCCAGTGGTGGCGGCGGTGGTGTTGGTATGCCTTCCAGCAGACGAACCACAAGGCTCCCATGGGATCTTCGAGGCAAGAAGGAGAGCACGAGGAGGGAGAGAAAAAGGGGAAGGAAGAATAAAAAGAGAAAGAACGATAGGAAGGAAGTGAAAAAAGTGGATGAAACTAAGTGAGCGAGTGGGGAGCTGAAAAGGGGATGATTGAGCAGAAAGATAATAAATGAGAAACAGAGGGGAGGACAGAAAATAGTGCCATTGAAGGAAGAAAAACGAGAGAAAGACACATAGTAGACAAACTGGTGGGGCCCACCACACCCTGGCACAAACACCGTCCTTACAACACGAACGCTCACCCCTGCAGTAAACCATAGGCGGGAAAAAACACACATTTTATGTCCTGTAAAAGGAACTGGCGAGCAAGGCATCGGGTGCTATTCATCTTCCGCCAACCTTTTCATCTTCAGAGGGACCCAAACTTAACAACAGCCTGATCTGCGTACGGCGAGTCACGCCAAAAAAATCTTTTATGTCAAATTTCAAAGACAAACTAGTTCCCTCTAGTGGTCACATTTTAAAACTCATACCTTTTTTTTAAATTAAAATATTTGCTTTTTCCTGCAAAAGACTGGCGACCTGTTTGGGGTGTACCCTGCCTCTCGCCTGACAATTGCCAGGAAAGTCGTTGGCACTCCCCGGGACACATTATGGATTAATGGTTCAGAAGACGAATAAAAGAATGAATATTTGCTTTTTTCTCACCGTTTGAGATGTCGACACATGAACTGCAGCGTGTCATGGTTCGGAGGAGGCATGTTAAGCACAAGACACTTCAAGCGATCCACTTTGTCCATGTAATCCGACATCTCTGCAACAAAGAGTAAAAACATGTCAGATTACAATAAATGTCATCATTTGGAATGTAATTTCTGTATTTTGTTATCGTCTGAAACTTAATTAACATATCACTAACTGATATGAAGCATCTATTATCTAATCTCATACAGCAGCCTGCTATCAGAGATCAATACTATGGTAATAAACACTGATAAAATTTTTTATGTTTTTCAGCCCCCACATTTATAACGTGTAGTGATTGGATGATGGAAACACATGATATGTTGCTGTCTTGATGAGAATAAAAAAAATCAATTCTATTGCGTTAAGTTAACTTTTTAAAACTTTTTGTAAAGTTTGGAGACATTGTCATGATTTTTGTTGGAAATATCAAAACTTGATTTTGCCAAATCCAGAATAAGACATTGTGATAGATTAAACAGTAGTTTTTACAACTAAATTGCAAGATAAGCAATTTGCCCAAATTTTCCTATTATTCTCTGTTATCTACAGAAGGTTTCCTAACACAGTCCATATTTCTTTTTATAATTTCCTCAAGCTAATTGATCATTTTGAACAGAGTCTAATGTTTTTGTACTTCCAAGTTATGAAAGAAAATGTGTGAAAATTATTAGTCAAAATCCTCGATTTTATCAGAACATTATGGGATTACTTATAAAAAATCATGCAAACAATTGTTAACAGGTCAGTTTAGAAAGTGTACTGTTCAAAAAAAAAGAAAGAAACCTGCGTAGAGGGTTAGTGTGTGACACCATTTCATCCAAATGATTTGGTCTGTTATACTGGGAAATGTTTATTTTAGATACTGATAGAGGAATTAAGAAAATCTTTAACAGGTTTTTATTTCTTTAGCTAAATAAAGAGGTTTTAAAGTTACCAAAGTTACCAAATTGACATGCTCGTGCATGAGAGTGAATGTAAACCAAAAGTGAATATGTTCACTATTAATAAAGTCATTTTTTGAGGGGATTTTAGCTCATGTATATTTCTAATATTTACCAGTATGTATTGCGTACAAGATTCCTACCATTTCACATCATTCGGTAGACTTTGTAAATTTACCACAATGCCAAAACTATTTGCATCCACAATTTGTACAACAATTTAACAAATATAATCTATAAGGACAAAATTTTTTACATTTTTCATTTGTGGAAAAAAAGCTGCCCCTCAGAGCTGAAAAGCTCATTCAGAAACATTTGATAGTAACTAAAAAATCTTGTTCAAGAGTGGGGGAAGAACGGAGCGGGAGATCGACAGGCTGATCGGTGAGGCGTCAGCAATAACTAGGACGCAGCATCAGTCTGTCATGGTAAAGAAAGAGCTGAGCCGAAAAGCAAAGCTCTCAATTTACAATTCGATATACGTTCCCACCCTCACCTATGGTCACCAGCTGTGGGTGGTGACCGAAAGAATGAGATCACCGAAATGAGCTTCCTCCATAGGGTGGCTGGCCTCTCACTCAAAAATAGAGTGAGGATCTCTGGCATCTGGGAGGAGCTCGGTGTCAAGCCGCTCCTCCTCCAAGTCGAGAGGAGTCAGATGGGGTGGTTCGGGCATCTGGTCAGGATGCCTCCGAGCGCCTCGCTGATGAGTTGTTTTGGGCACGTCCCACCGGGAGGAGACCAAAAGGCAGACCCTGGACTGCTGCAGAGACTATGTCTCACAGCTGGCTGGGGAATGACTCGGGATCCTTCCGGGTGAGCTGGAGGATGCAGCTGGGGTGAGAGAGGCCTGGGCTTCCCGTCTGAGGCTGTTGGCCCCGCGACTCAGCTCCAGATAAGCGGATGACGACGGAACAAAACGGAATTTAAAAAATTCAGGTTTATAGGTTTTCTCTGATCCTAAAAAACAAAAAAACTAATAAATGTCATTATTTATTTCTATCTAAACCCAACGAAAGAATGAAACTTTTTTATGTGGAAATAATATTTAAACATGTATTTGATGAGTTTTTGTTTGCATTCATAAAGATGCACATAATTTAATTGAGTGTTTTTCATCTTTTCTTTAAAGCCTGAAGAGAATGTTTTGTTCCGATCCTTTGAAAAAATCCAAAGAACTAGGCAAACTGTAACTTGGATTAGTCAAGTGTTAGACAGGTTAATCTGAGTTTATTGAGCTTAGTCAATAAAGCTATTCCTATTACATGAAACTCAGCACTGGTTCCATTTCTGTCTAAAACACTACATTTAATTCACCCAATGCAAAATCCAGCTGGCTACTTACTGACTGTCTCCACAATGTCTGTGAAGAAGCCGTAGGGCACCAGAGGCTCAGGAAGTTCACGAAAGAAAAGTTTCAAAGCCCCAGTGATGACATGAATGTCCTCCCACTCACTTTCATCCAAATTCAGCTTCTCCTCTGAGAAACACAAAAGGGAAGAGAAAAAGAAAAAAATTATGTGGACAAAATAAGAAGAAGGTAAAGAAAAGGGATAAAAATATAGAAAAGTGGGACAAAGAGTTGAGATTTGGTACTGGAGCATTACAGCAAGGCTGGAAGCTGCAGGAGAGACATAGCCTAGTAAGGGGAAAAAAAACAAACTTGTGCTGAAGGCACACTTTTTGCCAGACAAATATGACAAATAATTTTTCAAGGATAGATTTTAGGTTGGGGGCTGCACAGTGGCGCAGGGGTTAGCACAGTGGCCTCACAGCAAGAAGGTCAGGGTTTGCATGTTCTACCTGTGTATGTGTGGGTTTTCTCCGGTTACTCTAGTTTACTACCACTCTACAAGTTGTTAGAGTTATTGGTCACTATGAAATTGCCCCAAGGAATGAGTGTGTGTGCTTGGATGGTTGTCTGTGTGACTGGTGACCAGTTTGGGTGTATCCTGCCTCTTGTCTAAAATCACCCGGGATAGGCTCCAGCATTCCCTGCAACCCCATTAGGGATAAGCAGTTCAGAAGATGAAACGAAAGATTTGAGGTTTTGAAAGGAAAATCATTCTTATCTGGAAATTAAAAAAGACAGTGAACAAGCCGCTGATTGCTCTTTTTTCCACTAGGGTGCAGCCATGGACCGTCTGAAGCATTGCTGTACAACCTGCTGCATGTTATTACATCAGAAAACTTGAAGCACAAAAGCCTTAAGGGACAAACACACAAACACACACACTCACACATCAAGCAAATGGTAGCGCAACAAAAAAATAGAAAAAAAAGAGAGAAAAGCTGCTGTTTGGTGGCCCCCTGTTTGCACTGTGGGTGGGGAATCTGGGGATTTTTTTTTTTTTTTAGATGATGCCGTTCACATTATGCTGCACATGATGCACAAAACAAGCAGACTGAGTGAGAAGAGCAAGTGTTCGTTTTCTCCATCTGCTTTGTTCTACCTTGCACTAACTCCGCTGGGAACATGTACCGGCCATCAGTGGTCACCGCTCGTTCTGCAAAAACCAACAATTACTCAGACGGCTTATTTGCTGCGTCTGCTTTATGCTGAGGAGAAGGGAGGGTGTCTGTGATGCTACATTATAACACTCTAATAAAACAGCATCACTAAGCATTTATTATCCATGTGAGTACGAGGAAAAAATACATCCTTCTTTCCACCTCTGAGGAGAGTTCCACTGTCTGGCCTCATTGGCATAAAACAAATCAATCATATCAGATTAGCTTTTTCCTTTTTTATTCTCACCATGATTCACTATGTAGCGGAGTTTCTGGATTACTGCCAAGTTTCCAGACACCCTGTAGATGCCATCAGTGTCCAGACCTACAACATGAAACACAGCAAAGGTCAAACATCAAGATATGAAAAATACCAGTCAAATGTAGTTGTTTAACTCTGATGAGTTTAATAAAAGAAGTATGCTTGTTTTTCTAGTCCGATGAGTATGACGAGGAAGTTTTTTGTGTCAAATATGTGAGTCAATAGAGCAAGGGTGGAATGAATAACTGAAAAAACCCCCAAACATTTTATTTTTAATGTCACATTTCTTCTCCCACACCACTTGACATATTAACAATGACATGAGGGAGTTATGATGTCACATGGATTACAAAATTCTAACAAAGTTTTTTTTTTCTTGTTTCGATGTCTTCTGCTCATCCAGGGCCAGGTTGGAGGGGCAACAGCCTCAGACGGGACACCCCCACTCTTTCTCTGGCTGTATCCTTCAGCTCATACGGGAGGATCCCAAGGTGTTCCCCGGCCAGCTGTGAGACATAGTCTCTCTGGCAGGTCTGCCTCTGGATCTCCTCCCGCTGGGACATGCCCGAAACATCTCACCAGCAAGGCGCTCGGGAGGCGTCCTAACAAGATGCCCGAACCACCCCATCTGGCACGCTGATCTAGAGGAGCAACAAGTCTACTCTGAGCTCCTCCCGGATGGAAGAGCTCCTCACTCTTTCTCTGAGTGAGAGTCCAGCCACCCTGAGGAGGAAGCTCATTTCAGCTGCTTGTATCCATCTGCTCGTTCTTTCGGTCACCACCCACAGATGGTGACCATAGATGTGGGTAGGAACTAACTACCTAATAGCTAATTTTATTCATAAATAATTGCATTGAAAAAAGTATGGATAAAACTAAAGTTAAAAAATGTATACTGTATTTTCACAACTTGATTCTGTTCAAACTTGAACTTTATCATTTGGTGTAACTATTTGTTACTTTCTTACAAATTACCTTAAATTGTTGGCTACTGCTAAATAACATCATATTATAATATGATTAGTATTACTATTGGACTATAATCAAATATTAAACTTAATTTTGGTACGGGGTTTAAAACACTGGCCTTTCTGTGTGGAGTTCGCGTGTTCTCCTTGTGCATGTGTAGATTTTCTCCAGGTACTACGGTTTCCTCCCACTCTCCAAAAACATGCATGTTAGACAAATAGGTCAGTATGAAATTGCCCCTAGGAATGAGTGTGTGTGTGTGCGCCTCACAACAGACTAGCGACCTGTTCGAAGTGTACCCCGTCTCTCGCCTGCAATCAACTTTGGTGGGCTTCGGCACTCCCCGTGACTCCACCATGGATAAGCGGTTCAGAAGGTGAAACAAACTTCATTTTAATGTTGGATAAATGGTTTTGCTACTCAATAATATCGTTTGTGTTTGGTTTTCTTTTTTGGAGGGCATAAAGGGGGATTAAGAAAATCTACTTTTTCACACTCTTTTTCAAATAGATCTTAATTAATTAGGCTAAAATATTAAAATAACAGTTATGAATTGAAAGAAAAAGCAGTTCGGTTGATTTCTGTTAGGTCATCAGAATCATAACTTAGAAGAGATGATGAGCGATTTTTAATTTTGTAACACATTGTAAACTATCTATTATCTAATTAGCAAAAAGCACTTATTAGAACAACCATAGCACTTCATGAAAGAAGTAAAGAGATCATCATGTGGATGTACTTAGAAAATGTGTGAAAAACTTTTTTTGTTCAATATAAAGTAAATCCTTTAATGTCTTCAGTGTACAATGTTAAAATGTGAAAATAAAATCACTGCACATTTCAATTTCTATTTTAAATCAACATGTTATTTTTTGTCTTCAACACAATCTGAACTCTTCCAGACCAACTTTGTTAAAATTTTCCTAAACTAATCTAATTCTCCAGTTTTCTCCAAAGAATATTCAAAGTTCTTTTTTAGATGCCTTTTCTTTACATTTTTCTTTCCTTAAAATGATCCCACACTTCTCTCAATAATGTTGAAGTGTGGATTCCGGGAAGGATTCATCACCCCAGAAGATCTGATGCCAATGATTTTCAGTCCACTTCTTGCATCATTTGTCATACCTCAGCCATTTCTCCTCATTTTCCCTCTTTATGGATGGCTTTTTGACAGCCACCCTTCTATAGAGATCATTTTCTAAAGAAGCTTCAATAAACAGAAGATGGATCAACTGATGTGCCAGATGATTTTTTTTTTTTCTTTTTCAGGTTCATTCTGAATTTTTTTTTTCTATTTCCCAAATTTATAATTTTAATATAGCGCTCATTTGCTTGAAATAGCTTTTTATGTTTCACTATTATCTATTTAGGTATTTATTTTTGTGTTTTCCTTTAAATTTTTATGCATACGTTGCCAAAGTAGCACTTTTTTAGGTAATAGTCATTGAATAATTGCCTCGTTTACTTGAAAAACCCCAAAGCTGCTGGTGTTGTGTTTAAAATAAAATTTGCATTTTAAAAAGGAGCTCTTTGCCAAATTGTCTGTGTGTGCCTAAAATTGGTTTACCTTTTTCTTAAATAATTCAGACAAACAATTTATGACAACCATACCTCTTCTCTCTACTGCCTCGGTACAGAGTCTGACGAAGCGAGGGATGGTGCTTTTCTCCCTCTCACACAGCATCTCCAGACAACAGCCAAACACCTGATCTGAAAGGAGCCATGACAGGAGGACACAAACAGATTCTTTATGTAGGTTTAGAAGTTACACTTTCTTTTTTTCTCCCCCTCCTCTTTTAAAAGGCAAGATATGATGTAAGAGCTCTGAGCTTCTGTTAATCTGCTGGTAAGTTTTGGACTGAGTGTGGAAGAAAAACCACCATGTTTGACTTGGTTCCCAGCAGACGTTTAAGCTCACGCTGAATGATGCAACATACCTCATGCATACCATAGGCATAATCCGGTGCATAACATTACCCAACTGTATAACAGTACACTTTTGGTTTTTTTAAAAAAGAAAACAGAGTTAAAGTTGCACCTGATCAAACTGTGTCTGAACTACTACATTTTTGTTCCAGTTTGCTCTATTTCTACAGACACACACAGGCTGTAATGTAATTTGTGATACATTTTTTATCAAAATTTGGAGATACTTTGTGCAGAAAGAAGCTTTAAGATAAAATCCATGACATTGCATATACAAGGCACCCTTCATTGAGCAAATAAAATAAATTTCTTTGCTCTTCCATGCTAACTTAACATATACATTCATGTGTGGTCTGCGCTGAAATAAGTGGTTTAGATGATATATGGATAAAAACTACCGATAACCTTCAGAAAATGTATGCAAAGTTGGTTGTGTGTGAGAAAAAAAACTTTTTGAAGTGTTTCTATTTCTGCATGAATCTGGTCCTTATTGAACATTTCCTACAGTCAAGTTTCGACAACCTGAAATGAGTTTGGTGCATTAAAACCAACTTTAACAAAAAAAATAAAATAATCCTGCATCTTTGAGCAGCCAGAATTTGATTCTAATTCTTTTGATTCCCAGATGATTACATATATCTCTCATAAAAAGAAGATATTATTTGCAGGAAAAGTATGACGTTTCTCTTCAAAAACATGTGCAATTTCTTCATAAATAAATTCAGATTATGTTTGTAATTTACAATGATAACATGTTTTTTTCCTGCATAGTTCAAATATAAAGTGAGAAAAATATGCAGAGAAACCCACCTTTAATGAGGCCTTTCTCTTGCAGAGCCTGCAGAGGAGGCCTCTTCAGAATCAGCTTCTTCAGACGAGTTTTTACTCTTTTCCTTTCTGTGTTTTCCAGGTTGGATGCCGAACGAGGGACTGCAGAGGGTGAAGAGGATGAGGTGGAGGAAAGGGGAGAAAAGGTGGAGGTCAGTGCGGGTCGTCTGGCTAAAGGACAGGAAAGTAGATTAGAAGGGATGGTGGTGAGAATAAAAAGTGGGAGGGCAGGGCGGCGGCGAAGGTGAGTTAAGACTGATGGAGGGATTATTTGCCACGGAGGTTGAGTTAGTATGTACGTAGGCTGAATGGAAGAGATGATGGAAGAGAGGATAGAAGGATGCAGAAAGCCTGTGAGAAAGTTTAGAAAAAGAGATTGATGATGATGGAGAGATAGGCTGCGAATTGGAGAGAAGGAAGGGGAACGGTAGAGAGGGTTATTATAAAAGTTCAGAGTTGTCTCACTTACGAGCTGTCCGCCTTTCGTCCTCATCGCCGCTGTGATCCAGCATCTCCACGCTGCCCGCTCTCCTCAAAGAGTATAAGAGAACATTGTCTAATGGATTTTCACGATCCTGAAGAAAAGACAGAAAATTTTCCAGAACGTTAAATTATTCAGAGACATACTTTCAGAGAAAGAGTTTTTTTAAACAGCTGGGAGGAATTGAATAAAAGAAAAAGACTAAGACATTGCACTTTTTATCCATTTTGTGGAAATAATTTAGGATTTTACTACCAATAAACCAGCTAAAAAAAATTTAATCTTTTTCAAAGTGTTCATAATTTCAACCGTTAGAAAACAATCTGGTTAGTTTGATTGGTTTCTAAGTATGTTAGAACATCCAGGTTAGTTTTTAGTATGCTGTAAAATATGCTACCTGTAAAAAACAAGAAGTCGACACAAAGGCATTAGTCAACATGCGCTATAAATTTATAACCTTGACATTTGGTTACATGAGCCTAACAACCTCTTCAATTCATCTTCCATTAACATTGAGTAACTGTGATCAGTTTCATTAAAATCCCTTCAGTGGGTCAGAAAATATCACATTCACAAAAGTGTTACTAAGCACAAACAAAGGAAGGTGAACTGCCCGAGTGCTTAATGCCTCCCGCCCATCACAGATGGCACTGTTGATGTGTTTGAGTATCTTACCAGCCTTTCAATGACATTTTTGATGGTGTTGTACCACTCTTTGATCAGAGACTCAGTCTCTGACTGCAGAAGAAACTCATTCCCAGTAACTGTCCTTAGCTGTAACACACACATACACACGTTCAAATCTTTTAACACAAACCATTTTAAACACCTTTGGCTATGAAAATGAGGCCATCTAGAAAAGTCTTGTAAAAACATCTTCAATATGCATTAATATAAAACAACAAAGACATCAATCACTTTTTTTGTATTTCATTACTCAACATAATAAAAAAATTAGACATACTATTAAGTGACTCTACAACAGGAGTTTCTAAAAAGCATTTAGGCTTTTTAGGTAATTGTGTTAAACCACATGTTTTTTTTTTTTTTTTAGTGAGGTATGATTTCACTTCCAGTTTTTACAACTGACCTTAAAAACATTTTTTTTGCTGGACAGCTCATCGGCCCAGTGAAGCTGTGCTCCTCTCAGGTCCACACTGCTCTCTGGTCGACTGTTTCCTGGCCTCTGGGTTTCATTAACAAACAAACAGCAGCATATTAATTTTCTGCTGTTTTTAACAGAATTTATTTGGTGCTTATTGTCTTCATACGCCACATCACAGACCTGCTCACATCTGTGATCTTTATGCTATTTATCTCTATCATGATGACATTATCTCACGTTTTACTACACAAGTGTGTTCAACTGTGTGTTTAAGTTGTCTCTCGTTAGTGATGTTTGCAACAGAAAATAATTGTCTTTCAAAAGTATAGTAAAACTAACTCATTTAATTGTCAACATAGCAATTTAAAGCAAATATTTTTTTAATTTGTAACTATGTAAAGAGTGTTATTCGAGCAGCAAACAATTGAACATTTTTTTATTTTAATTCTGTTTTTGTTTTTACCCAGCTGGAAGGTGTTTGCGATTTCGGATCCTTGAAGAAAACCAGGCTGTTACCGACCAGCACCACCCAAGAAGGACTCCAATTTTTTCTGCAAACCACCAACATCACATGACGTTGTTAACAATTGTAAAAACTTAGTCAGTTTTTTTTCTTCTAAACTTTAATATTCATGAATGAAACTTCACCTCAGTTTTCTGCCTCCTTCTGCTATTTTTGTCTTGTTTAAGAGACCCGCTTTCTCCAGCTCCTAAGAAGACATCAAAAGAAGTTAGAGCACAGCTCAGTGATATTTACACTGTCACGCTAATAGTGTGACTTTAAAACCTAGGGGTGTCTGCAATAATAAAAAAAGAGTATATAAGGACATGTTTAAATTTTAACAGCTATGTACCTCAGAGGGCCTTTCCCCAGAGTAAAATACTGCTTCCTGAGCAAAGCCATTTAACTCAGTTGTTGCATCATTTAAAAAAATAAAAAAAAGAAAACTACTATGCTAGAAGAAGAGAAGCTGCAGCTAAATCTCCCACTGCGGTGTGTCCCCATTTAAGGTGCAAGTGAACAAAATTTATACCAAGAAGCTAGACTGTAAATGTGTTCTTACAGTACTGGTATTTTAAGATAGTGAGGAACAAGGCAAAGTAAAAGTGTGAGAAAAGGGAGTAAAAGTGAGAGCTGAATAAAATTACTCAACTGTATTCATACAGTTTGTGTGACATCCCATGGTGATTTGTTTTTTTAAAAAACCTACTTCAACTCTGGATTGTAAAAAATCTAGTATATGAATTATTTGCGAAATTTGGTCTGAGTCAGCAATAAATAAAGAGATGGCTTTTTTTTTTTTAACAAGCATTTTCACAAAGAACAACACATCTCTAAATACTCATTAATTAAATATATTTTATTTCTTAGTCTATAAAAAATTCAAGAACAACTGCTCATAGCTGAACCTTTTTGATTAGTGTCGGTTTATTTACCTCAATGTGAAATCCCTCGAACTTACCACACATTCTCATACATTTTTATCAACAGAAAACTTATGGGATGTTTTTCTTACCGGTGTACTGCCTTCACTGTCCGGAGAGCTCACAGGAGATGGAGGCTCCACAATGATGTTTGTCACATTACAGGAATAATTTCTGCATTGTTGGACCAGCTACAAAACAAAAAGAAATGAGGGACTCTTTATTGTTTCTTTTCTTTGCATAAACACAGTTTTTCAGCCTAAGTTCATGAATGAGTAGAATATGAAGCAGAATACCTGGTCACTCTCTGGCAAGATCATAGAACGAGAGTGGCTGAGCTGCTGACCGCAGTCATTCAGGGGCACAAAGTTGCGGTTTTGAGAAGTTGTTTCACCAAACGGCATCATGCTCAGAGTGTCAGAGGAGGCAGCTCGTTGCATGCTCTTTGGGGTCAAATATACACATAATGTATCAAAAGTTGAAAACAAGAATTAAAGAACACTCAGTTAACGATCTGCAATGTGAAACTTGTTGAGACAGCATTTTTTGTGATTTTGGGCAAAGAAATAAAATTGAATTGAAAAGGTTTAGTTAGTTTCTAAAAAAAAAAAATACAAATTAAAAATATTTTTGTGTATATGAATTACTTAAATATGTGTAAATGCACATATTCTCAACTTTTAATGCAGAAACAGCCATAATTAAGTTTCAAATCCATGTGACCTACTTTCAACAATTAGACTCAGTAACCTTACTAATGTTGGTATCTCTCTGAGCAAGGAGGATTAGCTCAGCGAGCCAAATCTGCTTCTTTGCAAAAAAGGGGGCCTTTAAAAGGACTTTAAACCAAGTGCACCCACACTCTCCGCTGTGATGCAACATGTTGCAGTAAGAACTGCTTTAGTAGCAGCCTTTCTTTTACAACACCATGAGTTGCTGTTTCGCCACCTTAATATGCATAAATGCTGAACACTGAGAATCCAAAGAGCGTAGCTGGCATTACTTTAATGTATTCTACAGTAATACTGTGTTGAGGCCGTTTGTACAAATTTCAAAGACTAAAGTTCTTTCATTTTTATGAGGAAAATTCCTTTTCCAAAAAGCTCTTTAAGCACAGAAACAACACTTAGGATTACCAACACAGTCAGGGACGTTCATAAGAACAAAGCAGAGGATTGTGAGTTAAGGTTTGCAGCAGAAGAGAACACAGACTAAGTAATCCCTGTGGACCCATTGATAACTAAGTATGAACTGGTGTTACTGTAAGCAGGCTGCAGGATTGTGTCTGATGAAGATGTGCTGGTAGACAATATCATTTGTATAAAAAAAAAATCTTGAGCATAATTGATAAAATGAACTTTTTATCTTTTATAGGTGGAGAATGGAGGCGATGTCTGGTAACGAAAGAATTAAACAGAGAAAAAACTTACCTGTTTCGCCTGCCAGCTGTTGTCAGTTTTATTCTGCTGCTTCCCAAAAAGAAAATCAGGTGACAGCTGAAAGAGAGGAAATAGAAATGAATGACTGCAATGTCTGCTTCGTCTTCTTCTTCTTTTGGCATTTTCTTTCGGGGGTCGCCACAGCAAGTCAGTTTGTTCCATATAACCCTATCTGCTGCATCTTCTTCGGTCACGCCAACTATCTTCATATCTTTCTTCACTGTATCCATGAACCTCCTCTTTGGTCTCCCTCTAGTCCTCTTTCCTGGTGGTTCCAAACCCAGCATTCTTCTGCCGATGTACTCTCTCTCTCTTCTCTGCACATGTATACACCCACTGTTTCAATACTATGCAAAAATTTGGTAAACATATCTTTGTTTTTGTCTGATTGAGTGGAACTAAAAGCTGCAAATTAAACATAAGAAGATTTAACATGCCAACATTGAGACCATCTTTCAATTTCCAAAAAAGCTGCTGATTAGCAAAAAAAAAAAAAATTGGTGAGAGTTATGCTTAGTTATTAGTGGTGAAACTACTTTCTCTACCACATGTGTCTGCTTCCTCACCTAGTCATAGTACGTAAAACACAATCCCACACTAATCTATTAAAAGTTAGAAAGAGGTCATTACTGCTTTGTAATATTGGAACAGGGTTGATGGGTTGTTCCTTGTTTTAGATGCCAAACAAGACTGCTTTCAACATAGAAATATTCAAAATGTTTTGGAACACTCAGCTAACCTTTCTAGGAGTAGAAATGAAGGAAATAGCTGTACTTAAAAGTAAATATTTATAAGAATAAACTTACAGTAAATCTCCTCAGTAGGTTTAGTAGGATAACTTGAAGTTTACAGATGTTGTAATATGTCGACAAAACTTCTTCAGCCTCCTGTCTTTAAATGTCATGACATTCTTTCATTTGTTCACAAAAATGTAAAAATATTTTTCCCTCAATTGAACCCCTGACTGCTTCCCCTTTGTAGAAGGAAGCTCGATTTATCAGAGCTATCAGCTTTGTGTAGAAGCACATCAGGGAGGTGTGTGATCCTCTGAGTCATCACACCAGTAGTAACTAATGTTGCTACATTTAGAAAATATATATATTTCAGAACAGTGTCCTGTTGTTGCAAAAGACACTAAGTTCAGAATGAAAAATACAATTTATTATAAATATGTTTCATATGCAACACACACTTAGAGCTCATCTTCAAGCAAATACACTGTGTAATTTCCTGATGCACAAATATAATGGACTGATTTAGATCAGCACTGCTGTAAAATTTATTTCTTCTATTTCATGTCTTATCTAGTTTGCCTTGTTAGTTTTGAGCAGTGACAATTTTTAAAAACTACCTCTTAAATCTCTGCTGTCTTTACTCAGCGTGTCTTAAATCTAACAGTAGTGAGAAGTTAGACAATCTCACACTTTTGTGTGTATGTGTGTGTCCGTATAGTGTGATCAAGATCATGTGGGAAATTGTAGAAATGTAGAGGGAATAATTAGTCTTTGAAATGAATAAATATTCAAAACAATGTTCACAAATAATAGTATTACGACATCAACAAAAAGCGATTCCCCTGATTCTGTTACTGTCATAGTGACCTATTTTATTTGAACTACATGCATTTGGAACATGATGCTTAGTGCTAATGAGAGCATGTTCTCGTTCTTCTGAAAGCAACACCTGCAGCTTTGAGAACTCTGAAAAACATTTATGATCATGCTCGTCATCATATAGGAAGCGTTCCAATTTTAAATTGACGACTCTTTTTCTCATGATTGATGATCCACATTTCTTAAACACATCACCCAACCGAAAGAATAATGACCACATGTTTGTTTTTTAACAAATACACTGCTGATGGCTGCATAGACCTGTCACTATGACACATACTTTTATTTTAAAATGAATCTATGTAAAAATTTTCAAACAATTTAAAAACTAATTGCACATTCATTTGTATTTGACACAGGTGCAGTGAAAAAGCCATCAAATTAATTCTGTAAATGTAAATGAACATGTTATGATGCAAGAAAGCTCATCAAAGTTTAGCATCTGTTTCTTAAAACTTTAATCACTTTAAAATTACACAAAGCAGGAATATTTCACTTTTCTAGTTCCAACATTTTACCAGTATGTTTATTCTTTTTGATCACTTCATATTTCACTTACTTCTCCACAAGGACGACAGTTTTGAGCTGTTTAGTGTAGCTAAGGGGGCAGGTCGGAGTGAAATGGAAATCATTCAGGTTATTTATAAAAATTAAATGTTAAACCACAGAGCACTGTACTGACAAGTAATGTGAGCCAACTGGATTTCTACACCTGGTTGATGAACTGATGTGTCTCTAAGTATGCATTATACATCATTTACTGAGAATAAACAGTGACACATATAGGTCGGCAGAACTCTTCTCAAACTGACTTGATGGGGGGATCCACTGCTTTGATCAAGTGGGTATTTTTTTTTTGATGAACAACATTAAATTTGAAACACTGATGCAACGCTGAAGCAACAAAACGTTCAGATGCAAAATGCTTATCTCTGGCAATCTGGATCATTCAGCTGGTGCCGCTTCACCCCTTGTATGTCGTCACTGATTTGGTGTACGGGTCAATTTTAGTCACTGACTACATTCTCCAAACCTTTCAAAGAGCAGATTTCACATCTGAAGGCTATAAACACTCTTCTGTGAATTGAAGTCTGTTAAAAGGAAAAGTTAATGATGCACTGAAGTCTTTTAACTTAATTGGATCTAGAAGATCTCCAAGTCTTTTGAGGTTGTTGAAAACTTTCAGGGATTTTTTAAAACTTGTTCATAGAATTTCTTATTTATAGAGACTTCCTGTTTCTCCAGCTTGTGATTATTAATATTATCTGCTCATTTGGACCAATCAAAGATGATAATGATACATTTTGACAGGAAGATTTACAATTTGTTTAAAAGACAAGAAAATGAATGTGTTGTGTCAGTGACATTGTTAAAACTATTCAATCTTACAATGTGTAGAATATTGTAGAATATTGAATATATAAACAAAGTATACCAACAACTCTAAAAAAATAAATGAGTCATTATTCACACCATCCTTTACTTCCTTTTGTATAAAAAAAAAGCCCCATGGGCGTTTCAGAACAAACTTCCTCCTAATGAGCATTTCACAGATGTGGAATTCGTCCACAGTGATAAAATCTCCATTTGTTTGTCTATATTTTTCTATGAAATAGTGTATTTAATCTTTTCCAAAATTAAAATGAGCAAAACTAACAGAAATCAGAGAGACAGACTTTTCTATGTGCCAGCATTAAAGGATGCTTTTGGAATCCTTTTTGTTAACCTTAAGATTTTGAGAAACATTTTTCAAGCAATCTTGATTACAAAATTAATCTAAGCATGAAATATTTGGTTTACTCATAAAATTAAATCAGAAATTTAAAAATGACACATAATCACCCAAAAAAGAAAGTATTTATTTTATAAGGAAACTGTTTTACCTTATGCACTGTTCCGTTGCCGGTTTCAGTAAGTGTCAGTGTCAGATGGCTAGTTTCCCGAGTTGACTTCTGAGTTTGCACCAGTCCAACCTGCTTTGCAGTCACACATACACAGATCGTCAAAGAGGAAGTACTTTTAGAACATTATTACATTGAACTACACTCATGCACATCAGAAGTGAAATGGAAAACTTTCAATAGCACATAAAACAAAAAATACAAACCTTTGTCTTGGGTTTTTTTTTTCTGGTAAATAAACCTTTTTTTATTTATAGATAAAGTGACCGGTATTTGCACGGTGGCAATTTCTGACCTCATTCTAAGTGAATATTGTCTATAAACTCACAATCATTTTGGTAGAGCTCATAAACTTTGGTGGAAAGACAATAACAATCCTGCCATGAGCTCAGTCCACAACCCAACCATTTTTTTAAGGAATCGTTTAAGTAAGCTGTGTGGGATTGTGTAACCAACATAACCACCCTGGTTGAGGTCAGTGGCAAGTGACAGTGTGATAGCAAATGAATCATCCGAAAGGACCACAAAAAAGGAAGTGGTGTCTAATCCAACACATACTGACATGTTGGATAACTCCCTGCTTCATTTATGGCTGGTATAGGAAGCACAGAAATTATAAGGTTAAATGCAATTGTTTCATTTGGTCTTCTAAACCGCTTATCCCAAGCTGGGTAGCGCGGGTTAGGAAAGCCTATTCCAGCTGATTCAAGGCGAGAGGCAGGGTACACCGCAAACAGGGTGCCAGTCTGTCACAGGGCCACACACAACCATGCACACACACTCACTCGTAGGGGCAATTTCACAGTGGGCACTCAACCTAACATGCATGTTTTTGGAGAGTGGGAGGAAACCGGAATACCCAAGAAAGCCCACGCATACATGAGGAGAACATGCAAACTCCACACAGAAAGGCCAGTGTTCCAAGCCTCACCCCACCCGGGACTTGAATTCCGACCTTTTTGCTGTGAGGCTACTTTGGAAATCACTGTGCCAAAATACATTTTTTCCCCTCTTATTTCTGCTTCTAGCCAATCAGTGAGTTACATTTTCTCTCTTTTTTCTTCTTATTAAATAACTTTTCATTTTATAAAATAACTCCTTTCCATGGTGGGGAGATGTGGTGATACAGCAGTTATTCTTCTGTAATGCTCAAGGAGAGGTTTAAGAATTATCATCCTTGTCAAAACTAAATCCTCATAAAAATTATGATTTGAAAAATTTTCGAACTAAAATAAGGTGTAGGTATTATAAGAGTTTTGCATCTTCAAAGGTTATCGGCAAAAGTATCGTAACACCTTTTGGATTAAAGTTTACATGATTCAAGGCGAGAGGCAGGGTACACCCCAAACAGATTGCCAGTCTCTCTTGGGGCCACACACACACAGACAACCATCCACGCACACACTTACGAATGTATTCCTAAGGGCAATTTTATTGTGGCCAATTAACCTCACATTCAAATTTTTGGAGGGTGGGAAGAAACAAGAGCACCCGTAGAAACCCATGCATTCACAGAGGCCAGTATTCCAAGTCTCGACTCCACTTGGGATTCAAACCCCTGACGTTCTTGCTGAGAGGCCACTGTGCTAACCACTGCACAACCATGCCATGAGTTTATTTAATAGCTAAATCTACACTGCGCTTTAAAATTCTACCAAACTGTCGATATTTAAATATTTTAAACTCATATTGAAATCTGCTCTTCTATACTGAACACAAGCATATACTATAAAAGAAATATTTCTGCAATGACTGTGGATGCAAATCCTTTGGGAAATTAAGACACCACCCATGTAGTTATGTAGAGAAGTGGGGCTGAAAATGCTATAAACCGCTAATAATTCATGCAAACCACCTATGCATGTGCATGAACCTTGCCAAACCCTCTTTACTGACCTCTTCTACCCTGTCCTTTGAAAAAACAGACATTTTTCAGCTCAGAAAACATCAAAAAGTTCAGACTGTAAGTCTACTTCAGTTGCAGTAGAGATCACAAGCAGTGAACGATACCTGCTGTGTTTAAGGCTTTACCTTCATGTCACTTTGAGCTCGGGCGCGGCGAGGGGGTTTCCAGGACCTCTCCTTGGTAATTCTATTTACATAATAGTGTCTTCCAGTGGCTGGGTCTGAGTACTGCTCCCATAAGTCCATGGTCTGAAGAGGCAGTTGGCCCGGAGCTGGTAACGGGGGTTCCAGCTGGGATTGACGCTTCTCAGTCTGAATTTGCTCAAAAAGTGGGGAGTCCTGCCAGGTCAACTGGGACAGATAGGTCTCTGTTGGGACCTTTTATTCAAAAAGAGAAAAAAGGACAATATAGAGAAGTAAAAGAGAGCACCTAACAAAGGTCAAAGTTAAAAAAAAAAAAAAAGAAAGAAATTTTAATAAATTATTCTAACAAATATGAGGCACCTGAAAGCAAACATGCAAATTAATGTGGTGCTGATATGCTTCATGAGAACTATTTTCTACAGTGGTGTGATACACACGTCCTTCTCTGGGATATTTTAACCTTGCACAAACAATTTTTTTCACTTTAGTTTTAACGTTACTGTCATGTGTAGATCATATCATGGTCGTCATGACATCATGGTATTCTAATATGTATGGTTTGAATTCCTCAGATGACAATACAATTTTAAAAAATGAAATAGGTACATGTATATTCCATTTTAATCGTAATTTTATTTTGTTACAGACTTGAGGTCAAGTTAAAAACAAGACAGACAACAACAAATACATAAAATTGGAAGATACGTATTAAAAACAGTTGTACCAATGTCTCCACAAGTTTGACTGAAAGCATAATGTACTGAGTCTTGAATTAAGAAGAGATATTAAATCTTCATTTTTAGACCTATTCAAAAATGAATAGGTCTGCAGACTATTTAGTCTGCAGACAAAATCATCCACCATAGTTCTTAAAATGTAAAGTGTTCACTTCAGCTGACAAAACAGTTCTGTTTCTCATGACCATTATAGCCTTTGCATGAACAATTGAAGCGTGTCATTGTAGGCCAAAACTGGATTTCTTTTGTATGAACCAGAGGAGAGCTGTGTTCAATGAGGTACATTAAGATTTGAACAGTCTGCGACTACTTTTAGTGGTGACAAATAGTATATAGACCATACTCAGAGCAGATGTTAAGAAGCAGCAGAAGGCCAGCAGTGCTAGTGCTAAATACAACTACGACATGAGCATACATCAGGGAATTTACAAGATTACCTGCCATTATTACCAGTTTTACACGTTTTTAATTTTTTGTCAGTTCATCACAACACAAGTTAAATAAGTATTTAATCCTGTCTCACCCTGTTACTCCAAATGGGGCAGCCCTCTTGTACCCCCACTTAATCTGCATGATTGGTTGAGCATACAAGATATTGTAAATCAAGACGTTGGACATCAAGATACGTACTATTATTCTTTGTGTTTACTCCAGAATTGATAGGTAGTGCAATCGATGTGGTTGTTTTTATAGGCAATGGATTCAGATCAAATAAAAGATGATATAATAGAAGCTATTACAAATAATAGAATCAGATTTCACTTATAAAACCAGGCTAATGAAAAATAAAAAACTTTCCTGTTTCTCTGTTCTGCTTGTCTCACTCAGCATTTAGGTATACAAAAAGGAGGCAGACCATAATATTTACAGTATGTAGGAAAGATGGAGATACTAACAAACTAATAAGAATGCACTGAAATATAGATGGTAATAACTCAATAAAGAAAAAACTTGAAATAAGATGAATCACTATATATGTACAATTGCTCCAGTCCGTTCTGTCCTCTTCTGCTTATTTGGTGCCGGGCCGCAGGGGCAACAGCCTCAGATGGGAAACCTAGGCTTCCCTCCCCCTGGCTGGATCCTCCAGCTCACCCGGGAGGATCCCAAAGTGTTCCCTGGCCAGCTGTGAGACATCGTTTCTCCAGCGGGTCAGGGGTCTGTCCCTGGGTCTCTCCTGGAGGGATGTGCACAAAACACCTAACCAGCGTTTGGGAGGCATCCTTATCAGATGCCTGAACTACCCCATCTGGCTTCTCTCGACCTGTAGGAGGAATGGCTCTACTCCAAGCTCTCTCAGATGGCAGAGTTCCGCATTCTATCTCTGATTGAGAGCCCAGCCACCCTGGAAGGAAGCTCATTTCGGCCGCTTATATCCGCAATCTCGTTCTTTCGGTCACCACCCTCAGCTGTGACAATAGGTGAGGTAATGCATAATTGTTAAAAGAAATAATAAATAGAATCTAAATGTGACCAAAAGTAAAGATATCAGAGGAAAAGCTAATCTGGGGAAAACCATTTCAAAACACTCATTTACTTCATAGTAAATTGTAAGCGTATGATGCTGGTTGCACAACGTTAACAAAAAAATTGATTCATTGGAAAGCTAATTATAGAATTATAAAGCATCATCAGCGCATTACTTTCCATGTGATTTTGTTATTATTAACATGTCTATTTTTCTGTTCTGCATTCTTCTTTTCCTGATAATTTAAAAGTTCCTAATAAATTCCCCCTGACACCAATACACATGTTAACAATAGCAATATGGCTTACTCAATTTTTTTCTTGAAGTGCAATTGAAATATTTTCTACGATAAACTTGCTTAATAAGTATTTTAGTTTTATGATTTTAGCTTGCCCCGCAACAGACTGGTGACCTATTCGGCTTAAATTCGCCTTAAATTAGCCGGGATGGACTCCGGCAACCCCCACAACCCCGTAAGGGATAGACGAATAAGAAGATGACTGACTGACTGATTTTAGCTTTGCCATAATACAGCCTTTGAATAAGCAATAAAAAAAATTCCTCACATTAAAATAGCATCTCCTAAAAAAAGGGGGAAACATTTGAAGTCCTTCATTGCAAGTCATTGCCAATTTCAGTATTAATTTAGTGCCAACAAAAAAATACAAAGAAAGTTCCAGGACAAAAATAACCCTGAAGTAACTAGATCGAAACAGATAAATATAGACAAAAGCCACCATCAGGTCTTCAGTAAGTCTGAACAAGCTAGATACCTCTGTTTTTCTAATATGATTTAAAAAAAAATTCACAATGTTGAATATATGGTGTAGAATTCGCTATCGAGAAAAATTACAAAACAATCCAGATCCAACAAGCGGCAGATTGTAGTGAAGTCAGTCATCTAAGTAAAGATCAAACACGCTTTGCCAAACCAAACAGTACTTCTCTACTATAGAAAAATCCACTAGTGGGATTAAGACAGAGCTTACAGAAACATGAGCTAACACAGAATGAGATCCCTGTGAAGGAACAGACATCTCTAAATCTAGTCAAACAAATTGGAAGAATGTGTACCAAGCTGATCATCTGTCCACAGAACATAGCTGAAACATAACTGAAAAGAAGAATACAGAACTACCTTATCTATGTTAGATAAAACTGTCAAATGAAAATGATGTGTTCAAGTTAAAGTGGAAAGAAATTGTGTGACTGCAGTTCACTGCAGATGGCAGCAGCGGGTCATATAGTCATCATGTCATTTCCTCTCGTTTTTCTGTATTTATCGTTCATCAATTCATATTTCTCACCATAATAACCTAGAGGGCTGTGGTCAAGCCTGAGACAGTTTGATTGGACCGTAATAACCCTCATAAACCCTCATACATAACAGTATATCTTAAAATAGATTTTTAAAACTTAAATTGATAAAAACACATTCAAAACAATTACTTGAAATCACATTTCCAAAACAGTTTGTGTGACAAAAATAAAAGATAAAAGCACTCTTCTGCTAAGACAACACTAGTTTAAAACCAATAATAGCTCTCTCAGGCAATTTGATAAAAGCAAACATAACTTAGCATTCTAAACTTTTCAGAATGATTTAAATACCAAAATAAAAAAAGTAAGGTCTTTTTGAAATCTGTCATGAGGATTTTAGTTTTCATTCAAAATACGCATTCAGCCAGACTCGAGCAATCATCACCATTTATTTGAATAAGGTCAGACTTGATATAGTTTCTGCATAAAAACTATAACAGAGGAATGTTGCTCACCCCTGTATCGTATATTTCATCATTCAGGTTGGTCGTAAGTCCATCCATTTCTGTCCAGGAGTTTTTTGTGAATTGTATTAGATGCTTGTAAATAAAAAAAAAACTAAGTCAAGCTGATATTTAGTGCTTCATCTTTGAATCTCTTCTAGGCAGTCCACTCTTTACTTCCTTTTGCACTTCTTCTTTTTTTAGGTTTGACATTATCATATTCATCTGTTCTGTGACGGAGGACGAATGTTTCTCTTTTTAATAAAAGCAACATGACAAAAGGAAGAGGAACTTTTTTTTTTCTCTACTGACCACACGCGAGTACAACACGATGTACCAGTCAGCTTGATTTACATTCACTAAAAAAAATGTTTAAGCTTACCTGAGCAACATTTACCAGTAAATATGAAGGTTTGGTAGGAAGACCGATTAGAGGGCACAAACTGTCAAACATTATGAACACCTTTAGGTTTTTTGCTTGTTTTGGGTTGCTTTTTACTGTTTACAACTTAAACATAAAGAATTGAAACGACACGACTAAAGTGTGAAAGCTTAAAGGAAGGGTAAGAACTTCTAAGTGCTTTGTGTGGAAAAACCCAACTGACCAAAGACGAAAGCTGACTTCAATACCCTCAGGGCAAAATCCGCTCTTCATGATCTGAAGTCGTTACAGATTCTCGAATGAGAGATGTCATTTTTTTTTTTAAAAAGCAGCTTGTCTTTAGCTTGGCAGAAAGAGTTCTAAGATTTATTAACAACAGAAAAATTAGTCATTAATAGTAAGTAATGTTTATTAAAAGATTATTATTAATGATAAGTAATTATTATTAAAATCTTGGAGTTTTGTTCAGAAGTGAGGAAAGAATGAACTGGAAAAATTGATAAACTGACTGGTGTTATGTCTGCAATAATTAGGATGCTACATTGGTCTCTCATTAAAGACACATATACTCTCTTATTCTATTTCAAGGTTAAAGTTAACTTAAAAGTTATTTTTATTCAAATGAACCTTCCAGTACATATCTTTATTCAAACTGAAAAAAAGATTGAGCTATGACCTGAATGTGGCTGCATTAATCCTGCTTTACTGGTATTAAAGACTAAAACAAGGAGAGTCCTGTGGGAGTGTGAGACAGTGAGATCTGAAGGGATGGTGGGACAGAAATAAGGGGATAGAAAAAAAGCGATGTCATTTCCGCTGAGATCACATCAATCCACATTCAGAAGTCACTTTTGTGCGCACAGTTCAGTGGGAATAAAGCTCCAATTGAAGAGGCAGTTTTGTACGCAGCTGTGGGAGTTTCCCTTAGCTGACAGAAAGATAACCTTGAGTATTTCTTAGCAGCATAGACTTGTGTAATCTCCTCTGATGTAATGCAGTGAGGCTATGGCGTCATGACAATGCTGACTTGATTGCCGCTTTAGGAGGATTATCAGGACAAGTGCAAGTAAATCAAACCTCTGCTGCCATGTTGGAAGATTTGAACTGAAACGCTACTATTTATAGCAACATTATTACCACTGCTAAGGTTTTTTTTTAATAAAAAACAAACAGAAAAAGTAATGTTGCCAAATTAGTCCTCTCTGCATATTTTATCAGGAGTATATGTTTTAGAAAGATGGCGTCCATCAGATTAGAGATTGTAAATGAGAGAAAATCAAAATTAATCTAATCCCTTGCTTCCTAAATAAGCTGCATGTGACGGATTTGTTTGACCTGATTTCAGCTGTGATACGTCACTGTTCTAAATACCAACATATAAGTAATGGATGGAAGTGAAAATTGCCAGAAAGTTTTGCTCATTATTAGTTCTCACTTCTTTATGAGTATAGTTTTGTAGTTTGGGTTTTTTTTGTGTGTGTGGCTGTGGGTTCTTCTTACCTGCAACCGGTTGTTCTTGTCTGTAGCGTCCATCATGTCCCATTGGCTTGAAGACTTTTTGGGAATCTTGTGGTTAACATGACAACCAAAACCCCCACCGACCTCATCGTAAGGGTTTTCCATCGGGTTTTCAGACAGATTGCAGGAGCTTTGACTCCGGGTGATCATAGGGACCACCCTAGGGTTTGGTGGTACTGCCTGAGCTGCAGCGGAACTTGGAACTATTAGGTGACCAGATGGAGAAGTGTGAGAGTTGGGAGTAAAGGTGAATCCAGACAGTGGGAGAGTGGGGAAATTTCTCCCAGCAACGTTTGTGTTCTTGTTTGAGACTCGGAAGGCACTCAGGTTTTCCATGGAATGGTAAATTGGTTTTTTGTCTGTTGGACAAAAATTTAAACTCTTAGATTTGTTTATTCATTCACTGTCTCTACATTTCACAGATACCACAAACTTTCCAAGCTACAGTATTTCTTTATAGTATGTTTATGGCATTACCATGGCGCTGCTCATTGCAAGTTCCTGTTGGCTTGGGAGAGAGTGAAGCTCGTGGCAAGATGCCAACGTGCGAGTTTAACGAAGCTGACGTGATCAGGCGGTGGGGCGAGGGCATCGGTGCGATGGGAACCTCGGTCACATACGTGGCAGGCACATACAATGGCTTTGTTTTACTGGCTGCCCCAATTCTCCTCACCTGGCAAAGAACAGATGTGTAAATGTTTATGCTTTCTTCTTCCATTTAAATCCTCCACATGCAGCTGAGGTCTGATGGAAACACAGAAAAGTCAAACAATGTAGATCTTGACGTAAAGCAGAAATAACCTGTGAAATAAATTAAATAAAAAGTCAAATATAAATAAATCAATGACTCTTTTCATTTTTGTATAATTTTTTAGTTTGTAAATGTGGAGGTTTTATGCTGAGACAAGCAATGGCAGAAGAAATGCAACAGGGTCGTTGAATAAATCAGACTTTCTATTAATTTTTCTATGAAGATTTTAAGTCTGGGTTATTGTATAGTTGAATTCACATTCAAAGTTTTTACGATTTGCTGCAAAGTTGTTTGAAGAAGAATCAGACGAAAATATAAAACATCTTAAAATCCAACAAAATCCAAAATCCAAATATTGAGACATTTGCTTACTATTTAAACCTAATGACATCTTTTCATTATTAAGGACTGATTATGTCATATAATTAAACAGAACTTTTTTTTTCCAATTCAAAATAAAACTATAAAAATTAATGGGGTTGTTTTAATTTTGTGTGTTTAAAAACCTTGTGCATTGCAGCATTATTCTTTGAAATAAAACAAATTCCCAAGATTTGTTGAAAACATTTATGCTTATTTTTTTTTTTAAAAAAGTACAACCCAATCGAAACTTATTCTTACCTGCCACCAATCAGCATTGGTCTTCTTTAGGAGAATAAATCGTTCACCCTCTCTTATGCAAACTTGTCGTCCATTTGCTTCACGGTAATTGTAGTCATACTGGGCCTCCAGGACCACAGTGCCACTGGGGACGCCGCACACCGTCACCCCAGGTTGCATGTGCCCTGTAGAGCGACGCCACGTACCAGACAGCATGACTCCTTACGTTGTGCTATTCAGTGAGGCTCAGGTGTGACAGGGTGTATGCTAGTAGAGAGAAGATGAGACTGAAGCCAAGCGAGTGCCATTCTCTGTAAGAGACGAACAGACAGAGAGGGAGATTATCGCAGCCGGCAGAAACGCTACAAATCTTGCCTGCTGCTGCACCGGGTCAAAGGTTGAAAATGTGAATCCGTTTATAAAACATGATGAAAATAGAAGCTTGTGTTCATCTAGGGAAATTACTATTTTTAAAAAATCTGTTATTCAACGTCTTTATGTGGCACAGATCTAGGAGTGTTTGTTTTGCCTCTGGAGAACTTTGTGTTTGAAGACAAAGAGTGAACTATGTGTTGTCTTCAAAAATACACCTTAACGTTAACATAGTTTAATAATGCTCTTAAATGGATTTTATTTACTGCAAGTATTTACTATTTTTTTATGATTTCAAAATTGTCACAAGTTTAGTTTTGTTTTCTTCAATAAAACTCTCGTTTATTTTAGTTACATCAGTTAGAAATACGAAGCACTCCATCACTGTGCACCATTTTTCTCTCATCCTTTAATAGCCTTCCAACAAAGAGAGACATGTGAGTGAATGCCTCGTGCATTTGGAGGATGTAAAAAGCTCAGCGTTCCTAAAACAGCACCTGCCTGTAACTCCCCACCTGAGCCAGCATCCTCTAAGATAAACCTTTACTTTCCATAACTGAGACCTGACATTGAAAAATATTTTATTGAGAGAAGTCACAAAAGACAGGACAAGACAAAAACAGAAAACGAAGAGCTAAAGATAAAAATAACTTGTTTGGTGGTGAAACAGAGAAAGCTAAATGGAGCTGTGAGCTGATGAAAGAGCGAGGCTAGATAGCTGGTTGAACTTTGATAATCCCCGTGTCATTAAAGAGCAGGAATGAATCTGTAACTCTCACAGAAACAGAGAATTACAGTAAAACCCCTTCATTGTAACACAAGGAAAGAAGGACTGCTTGTATGGATCACTGCCAAACTGACGCTTGGATAAAGTTAACTACCAGCTGCCACAGGAGCATATTTCATATTAAAATCTATGTGAACGTAATATTCTTTGTCACTGGTAAACACAAACTATAAAGACTTGTCGAATATCAACTCTATAATGTTCCAAAACTTTTTCTTCAAATTTCTGTTGAGAGTAGACGGCACAATGACACAATTCAGAAGTGCAAGGCGAGTGAAAAAAAACAGGAAACTGCAATGACACATCAAAGCTAAACCACAGTTTGGGTCACATCCTTTCCATCGCCATTTACTTCTTATGTCTGAGACACCTACACTGTTTAGTAAACTCTAATCAGAATGAACTTGTTTTCATTTTTTCCACCTAAATTAGAAGTCAATTTATGAAAGAAAAAGTCCAACGATAAATGGAAATGTAATAGATTTGTCATTTGTAGTTGTTTCAGTTTAATAAACTTGGTGCAAATTTTTTAGCCATTTTCCATTAAGAACCAAAATAAATCTTGTTCTAAATTATCACATATATATATATATTTTTTTTTTTTTCTTTTACACAATAACTTAATTACACTGTTTGTGATGAGCTGTACTCGTTCAAACAGGAAAAACTAAGTGATGCTACAGCACACCTGTTTTCCTTTTCCTGCCTTTCTTGGCAGCTCAAATAACTGCCAGAAAACAAGAAACGCAGACTAAGCTAACAGTTTCCTGTAACAAAGCTGCAATGTAGCATTTTAAGTGCGTTTGACTAAAAAAAGCTTTAACACATTCACAGAAGGTGGTACATTGTGTGCATAGTACACTGATTGTGTCTGACTCATCATAGCAACAAGGTTAGCTTGTAAAGTTTGACTTTGAATAGTACGATATGTCGCTCAAACTAAAACCACGGGAAGTGTAATAGGTGTGATAATGTGTGGCTGTGTTTCTACATTGAGATTACATGAAGAGTTGGCATGGTTGACACATAGCCGAACACACGGAGAAGGCCATATGGCATCAGAGACATGAACAGAAACCGTGTGAAAGCTACTGCGAGGCAAAATCAAAACGTGCCAGGAAGTATGGGTGTAGGCGAGTCACTTCATGTCAACGTCAAAAAATAAAAATAGAAAACGAGATAATAAAGAAAACATGGAGGAGAAAATCCAAATGGAACCCGAAAAAGTGAGGAAGTAGGAAAAACGAGAAAGTAAATTACTGTATCTATCTGCTTTTGCTTGAGTGCATTTGCTCAGGCTCTGAGTCTTTTTGCACACAGGTTAGATACACTTAAAGGAATGGAAAGTGCACAGTTTGTGCAAACACACGATAACAGGACCAACTCACCATAATCCTCCAGTGAGAGAATGTTTCAGTGAGGTCATCGAATCCTCTTTGTTGCCAAAAATATGCATCTAGATAAACACACAGAAAAAAATAAGATGAAGAAACTTTATTTGCTGTGAAACAAAAAGAAGGCCCACAAAACTTAAAACAAAGATTTTGATGACCACTGAGATGGCTACAACCCCATACCTTTGATCTGCAAAAAACTCCCTTTCACTCATGCATACAAAACAAATCCCATCCATAAAAAGTATCTCAACGCTCATCAGTGAAATGTTGATCTTTTTGTTCATCAAGAATTTCACCTGAAAGACCATCAAAATGCCATTTTCCATCCATCCAAATATAGCTAACCCAAAATCTTGTAAAACACAGAGAGGACGACTGGGAGAACCAAACCAAAACAACCATCAGTCCAGCTGATTGATTGACTCATTGATTTTAGCACAGTGCTGACTGGTCAACAGTAGTGTTACACATAAAATAAAAAAAGAATGTTAAAGGGAGCGTGCACCTCATTGTATTCTTCTCTTTCTTTCAATTTCTTTTATCTCTGATTTGTAAAACTTGAAAAGATGAATAAAAATATATTTTCAGGATGCCAAACCGTAACAGTATTCAAGTAAAATTAGCCCAAAAAACACTTTCTAATTTAAAAAGTGTATAAAATACAACCCATGTTTGATGATGTTTAACTTTGGTGCTTCTCCAAAGCAAGGTTAAGGATTTGTACTTGCTGATTTTGTCTGCGTGGAATTTTAAAGCTACTTGTGTGGGTTTCTCCTGGATGCTGAGCTACAGTTACATTGATGTTGGATCTAAGGTCTTATCAAAATTTGCCAGGAGTGCATGCATGACAGATCAAGTGGTATAATTTACGGTTGTTGTTTCCAACACATACTTTGTACAAACATCTCAAAAAAATTTCTCAACCATGAATCATAAAATTAATTTATTAACGTGGCAATTGATTTCACAGAATATATTGTGTGTACTTGTCATTTGTAAGTGATTTTTTTTTTTAAAAGATAATTCTTTTTTTCCCTACTCATATTTCACACAAAACACTTGGATGACAAGAATTTCAGAGGCGAGGAGTAAAGATGGAAAGAATAAATTTATACTGGCTATCTTAAGATATCTATAATCGTTTCCCAATTTGACCAAAACCCCCCAAAAAAATGGCTTCGAGAGTGAAGGAATTTAAGATGTGTCAAAAATTTTAGACACCTATTTACTGTACTTTGAATGACACCAACTGATTTTTGTTTCTAGAGTCCTATCTTGTAATATTCTATTAAAGTATGGACAAAAAGGAATGTGCTTTGGTATTAACCATCATTCCAGCAACTAGTCAATGCCATGGTATGTAAACCTATTTATTGATGGGTTGAAAACTAGACAGGGACCATTCAATTTTTTTTAGATTGGGTTTTCTCTTGTGACTAAACATAGATTACACCATTTTTATGAGATTTAGTTGGATTAGGATTAGATCTGGAAGAAAAACTCTAGTTCCAAAGTCTTACACAATTTTTTTGCATATGCTTATATGTTTTTCGTTATCCTCTTCAGAAAATATAAATTTGTGACTTGTTTTCTCATCTTCTGATCCGTTCATCCCTAATGAGGATGCGAGGTTTGCCGGAGCCATCCCGGCTAATTTAAGGTGAGAGGCAGGGTACACCCCAAATAGGTCGCCAGTCTGTCGCAGGGCCACACACACAAAACCAGCCAACTCATTCCTAAGGGTAATTTTGTTAAAAATATAGAAATTTTATGAGTAGATTATAGAGCTGGAAATTGTAATCAAACTTTTGTTTAAAAAAGCATCAAAATTTGGAAGATCTACAGCATTACTGCAATGATAGTTATCAACAGTTCAATTTTTGTATTACACTAGCATTCTTTTAAAATTTTAAAATACCACTTGTAGGTGGTACGTTTATCCAGAATTAATAGTGAATGACAGTTATAAGTAATAGTAAAATAGAAAAAGACAAGTTGAAACTGAGGATTAAATCAGAGCCCTTGAGTTTAACTACAGCGAGCATTAAATTCAATATTTAAATCTTCCCTGCTGCTCCCCGTCGTCACTGAAAGACCGTGCAACATCTGCTTCAACCAGCTCAAAGACAGACTAGTGAATGACAAGTTTAGCTCCTGCGGAGATTGTAAAATACATGGGCCTATCAACCATTATGGCATGGCAGGACCGGAGTGAAGTACAGGCTGTTTGTGGGGAGTTTGGCGTCATGTCATATCCATATTCATCCCATATGTTTGAAGTCGAAAGAGGGCGGCTTTAATAATCATGGTGTTCAAAGAGACATGAGACATGGGTAGAGGAGGAATATAGAGTGAATGAGCAACTTCAAAGAGTTATTGCACAGACTCTGACGGATACACACATATGCACGAACACCAAACTTTATTTACATATGAATGTCTATAACCAAAGGCATCTCAGGAAAACATGAGAAAAGTTGAGGCACATGGGGCACGCAGCTCGGTAACATTAATTACCCAGACAAGACGTATGAAGCTAGCTTTTTATGGTTATGATGACTTAATAACATCGTTGGCCAAATGGTTGTTCAATCACGTTTCAGTGACATGCTAACTAGTGCATTTTTATTATCCATAAACAAGCATTCAGTTTGCCAGCTAATCTGACTTTTTAGTTCCATGTTGTAGTCAAGTGATGCTCATGGAGTAAAGTCTTGCATCACATCATACATTATGGGTAAAAGGAGATGTAACAGAGCAGTAGTAAGCGCGGAGGTGCCTTAAAACTTTTTGAAAAATCCATGCTTTGCCAAACAGAATGGTATGCTACTTTATCTAAACCTACAACTATAACATGCTAAAGATAAAAAAAAATAGTTCAAAGTATAGACAACAAATCTTTATTATTTAATTATTAACAAAAAACAGAACGCAAAGTAGGGTTTTCAATGCACTTAAATACACAAAAATACAATATTATTCAACAAGACTTTTTTTCTAAAGTAAAGATTTAAAGACAAATAATATACACATTCAGTGATATGTGTAATAAACTTGTGTGTATATGGACATATAATAAAGTATTGATAAACTCAGTATTATTTGAAAAGTCCTTTTTCAGCCCAAGGAAAAGCGGTATCGACAACAGCCATACGACAGAGCACTCTCTTTGTCTATGGATGTACAGTTACAACTACCAGCAGTGATGTCTCTCTCTCTCCCTCTCTCTCTACGAGACACATGCCTCAAGCCAAAACAGCTTTTCATCCTCCCAAAGCCATGCATTATTGATAATCAGACCAGAGCGAGACACTGAAACACACACTACGTTTCCCAGCGTGATGTGTGACTGCTCCGTGTGAGCACTAATGCACGTATGTGTGCATGTGTGTGTATGTGCACGAGTCTAAACAGGTGGGCTGGATTTTTCTAGGGATTAGTTGTGTTAGGGTGACAATCAAAAACAGATGATGACAATGAAGCAGCCATTGGCTCAGACTCATTACTGCCATCATGACAACAAACCTCTGTGACCAACTGCCATCACCAGTGTCTCCAGTATGTGTGGTTTCCAACCCTGTTGCACATACTAATATTTCACATGTGTGATGCCATCATTTCAAGAGCCTGCTGACGCAATACCGGTGTTTACAATGAACCCTGAAGCAGGCATTGACACGTAGCTAACTTCTTTGGGCTAATAATATTCAAATTCTCGCTTCCACCTTTTTTTTTTTTTTATTACAAACATAAAAACTTTCTCTGACAGACCAGTGTCTCTCCGGTTGAGTAAGAAGAAGCAGGAATGGCCGCGAGGCATTTTAATGTCTAAAGAATTCATTCAGGCATAACATTTTCCACCTTTTTAATTAGCGTGAGCATTTTACTAAAAAAGGTAAAAAGCAAACTGCCTTAGTGTTTTAAAAAACGAGATTACTTCAGTAAGAAAAACAAGCTTATGCCAATTATTTCCGTTTTATTCACGTTAGCTGCTTAGCTATTAGAAGAAAACAGACTTAACTATTTCAACTATGAAAAGAATAGAAGAAAAATATAAGCTATAAACATTACATGTGACATGCATTGTTGTAGTTAATATTCTTTGACAAGTTTGTTTCATTGAGGATGATTTCTTTTTAGCAATCACAACTTCATATTAATGTCTTTATAAAAAAAATGTATTTTTCTAAGCATATTTATCTTTCTGAAGAATATTACCAAATAAAACTGTACACGTCGTCTTTCATAATGTTTCATTGAATAATAATCTAATTGTTCTATTCCAAAAGTGACTGAAAACAGCAACAAAATGCATTTAAGAAACAAGTTGTTGACTCATTTTATTATGTACAACTAGCTAAAATTATAAAAAGACACAGATGTCAGGTCTGATCTACGATGGAATAAAGATGAAATAAATTTTCAGTGACGGTGCTGGTGGGTTGTTGTTGCTGAGCCTGTGGGAATGTGTGGTACATTGATGTTTCTAATGAAGAGCGCTGAGCTCCATTGATCCGCCAGGGATGAGAGTGAGATGTCAAAAGCTATCAGGCGAGTTGAAGACCCACTTTTAGCTGTGTGCAGCCCAAGTGAGCACAAGGAAAAGGAGCTAAACCTCCTAAGGCAAGCGGTAGAGACGAGCGGTGCGTGCACACAGAAGCTTTGATGTCTGCAGGGGTTATTTGTTCAATAATGGAGTATTACACAAATAACAACATGTTCAACAGTAAAGATCAGTTTGAAAGTTTCACCCATGAGACTTACAGTTCCATTTAATTATGTGTTCCCTTTTTCTCAACTGGAAAATCTAAATATCCCACTTACATTGTTAAATAGAATGTGCAGGATGAGGCCAGGTTAGCTTCAGTAAATTACTCAAATTCCCATTGGCAAATTTTTGCTGTAACTTGGTAAAATATTAACTCACTGTTTCAGCTGTAATTTAATTTTTATTGACTCATGTCACAGTTCAGAAAAGAGTACGTATGTTCATAACTCTACAACATCTTGTTTCAGATTATGTTACTAGTAAATAAAGATGATTTGATTTACAGTATATTAAGAAAAAAAAAATCAGGATTAAATCAAGACATACTGTAAATGAGTGGTGGACGTTCGGTCTTCTGAACTGCTTTTTCAACAACAACGTCATGGAGGCTGCCGGAGCCTAACCCGGGTGATTTCAGGCAAGAGGCAAGGTACACCCCGAACAGGTCGCCAGTCTGTCACAGAGACACACACACAAATACACTCATTCCGAGGGACAATTTCATAGCAGCCAATCAACTTAACATGCATGTTTTTGGAGAGTGGGAGGAAACTGGAGTACCTGAAGCAAACTCATGCATACATGGGGAGAACATGCAAACTTCCCACAGATAGGCCAGTATTCCAACCCTCGACTGACCAGGGATTCAAACCCCACCTTCTTGCGGTGAGGCCACTGTTCCACCAGGCAGCAATAGAGAAGGCATTAATAATTTTAGGTGGTTAAGTTTGAATAGTAAAATATGCTTTGTTCTCATTGGGAATTTTTTACTTGTATTGTAAAATCTAATGGCCAAATGTCAAAGTCAGTTTAAGTTACAATCAGATTTATTCTTCACTTTGTCAAACTGTCTAGAGATATTAAGCTCTTCCAAAACTGATTTATATGATTTAACTGTGGTTATTTTTTAGTTTTAAAGAAGTTTAGATCTTGATGAGTTGAAGAGAAATGTGTTTGCTATTCTGGTAGATTCATTTTATTTTTTAATATTCGGTGGTACAAGATTGTAATAATAAAAATCAAAAGAATCCAAGACCAAGTCTGAGTTTATAAAAAAAACAAAATTAGATCAAGGCTTTAGTACAAAATGATAAAAACATCTTTTAATGCTGTTTGAAGTACTAAAAGTAAAGTGAGTGGAAATATTTATTTTATATTTATGGTGACAAGAATTTAAAATCATTTCGTTCGCAGCAGCAGCATGCACATTTACTTAGATGAATAGCAAAGTTTTTTCCAAAGTGACTTTTGGACGTATAATGTAGAAGTGTTGTTTTGTCAGGTTATCTGTTGTTCTTGGGTCTAGTTATGTCCCTTCACATTTGTTCCTCCTACAGCTGGTCATCCCCATGCCTGCCCAGGACTCAGACCTGCCCAGGACGACCAAAGCGTTGGCTAACAGGCCAGCCTCCCCTCCCTAACCTCATCTGTTTTCAGTTAACTTGTTCTATCTCTCCACCTCCAATTTATGACATTGTGAATAAGATTAGCATTAGATTTTGACACGTTTCATTTATGTAATCTATTTATAAGGAACTTTTTATAAAGAAGTCATTTGTATTCTATCACTTTGTAATGATTTAGCCAAAATTATGCAAATGAAAAACATGCATATAGTTTGTTATGCATGTTCACAGGAACAAGTTATTATTAAAAAAAAGTGAAAAATGTGTTCAGATACATACACATTTTATCTTTTTTTTTTTTTTAGCTGTGTTTGAGTAAATGAATAATTGTTGTTGAGTTAATCCTGTGCTTCTTGATTTATAGACTTTCCTGAATCAAGTTAATAAATCTTGTTTAATGTCCTGCATTTGGGTCCTCCTCCTTCCACATCAGAACAAATAATACTGAAAAGAATTAAATTAATTAAAAAAGCAAAAGAGTTCGATCATCCAAAAGTTATTGCTGCTTGTTTTTATGTAAAAAGGAGTTTTTGATAAGATAAAGTCAATGTACTTCAAACGCTAAGGAACCTGAAGAAGAACTCCCACTCAATTAGAAAAAAGCTCTCTGGCAACTTTTGTTCATTTTGCACAAAAAGTTAGAAAAATAAAGATGGAACACCCGCACAATACAAGACTTTGAAAAAGTGGAAGTTTTAACCTCAATCGGTTTCTTGAAACTATAGCACCTCAGAATAAAAAACTAGGTCAGAGTATTAACATCTTAAAATTTCTGAATAGAAATGTTAAATATGAGAAAATATTAACAAAACTGTATGACTTGGTGGCTTTTCAGCCATTTCCTGTTATGGATCAAATTAAAAGGTGACATGAGGTTTTCCTGCTGCATGCCTTTAAAAAAAACTGAGGTGTCACACTGCATTACTGCTGAAGAAAAACACTAGTGTAAGATGACCTGAAAAGATATTGTATTAGCTGCTGTTTAACACTGTATCTACCCCATGAGCATGTGGAGCCTGTTAGTTGGTATTACAGTGGACTTGTGGCTCTCCTAATGCTGCATGAGGTACAAGCCCCTTTTAATCAGAAAAGTCGCAAGTGGAGAGTAATCTTTCAAGCCTATTTCATCACGGGCTAGCGAAAAAGGGGGAAAATCTCCAGCTTTGCATGGACTTAAGAACGATTATGAAACAGCAAAAATGCAATGCGTCAGTAAAACTGTTTCCATCACACCGCGTGGTTAACCTGTCCATGCAGTTCCGGTACAGCATTAAAAAGCTTCTTCACTTACAGGTGCATGCAAATGTTTCTCTGTGCAATATAAGTAACGTGTAGATTGTACCCTATCGCACTGACATTCAAACAGATTAGTGACAATGGAAACATTGAGTCTGCAACAATGTTTAAGCAGAAAGTACAATGCCTGTACCAATAATAACTATAATTATGCAAACTTCAATGATAAGCAAGTATAAGACATGTTTCCTCTAAATCCTCTCGTAGAGAGAAGAATTATACATGACAGTGAAAAATAAAAAGACTCTGTTAGAGAAGATTTCTGAAAGTTAAAACAACCTTTTGAGGCTAATGTCAAGGTGAAACCTAGTTGTGATGACACGGAATTTCGAGTGGTTTAACAAAATAACATGGAAACAAAATAACTCATTTTGGAAACAACGGGTTTATTATTACAGTAACTCTAAAGAAAAGGGGATGGATCATTTCAAAAAGAGCCGCACAAAAAATTTTGGTCAACTACAAAATCCTACAAAATCCTACAAAAATGTAGGATTATTAAATATGAAGCAATTAAATCAGAATCTACTCATATACTATGAAAACAAACAAACAAACAAAAAAAGAAATAAAAAAAAATAAGGCGATCACCTTTTTCTTAATCAGAAATAAAAAAAATATATAATTTACTCATAAATATATAAATACATAAATAGGCATGTATGTTTCTTTTTCTCTCAATAGTTAGATGATATACATAAAAAGAATTCTTACAAACATTAGATCTTAGTTGTTTAAAAAAAGTTTCATCTGTATGGCTACATAGTTCATTTAAAATGAAAAAAAATACTGTAAAAATAACTGTGATTTTTTTGGAGACCTTTTTAGTTTCGACAGTGCAAAACTGAGTGCAAAGTCTTGAAAATACTTATTCAAGTACTATATTCTTATAAATAAAAAATAAACAAAAGTTGCAACATACATGTGTAAAAACAACAATATTCATTTAAATATTTTACAGGGAGAAATGGCACTGCAACAGACTGGCGACCTGTTCAGAGTGTACCCTGCCTCTCGCCTAAAATCAGCAGTTCAGAAGAAGACATGGAGAAATTAACTTGCAGTTTGAATATTATTGGGATTTTTTTTATTTTTCTCCCTATGAAATACATTACTCACCTCGCAGCGACGTAAGTGATGACAGCTCAGATGTATTTTTGGATTAAACTGCCTGGTTTTTCCCGTTTAAATATTAAGTTTATTGCATTTTTTTCAAAATCTTACAAACTTCTCATGACTGAGCTAGTGGAAGCACAGACAGAAAAGTCCACTATGCATTTTTATAAATTTACATTTACCCCCGGGAACTACCTTTGCCATTGATGACGACAGTTCTCCCTCCCTCACTGTATGAGAAGAGTAGAAATAGCTTTTACTCTCTGGAGGCTTTGCTGCTTTCAGATAGGCTGGAATATTAGTTTTACTGAAAAAAAAGAGCAGTCCTATTGTACGCTCGATTATCTTCACCATGTTACCCGGTGTTTTATACGGAATACAAGACGCATTTCCCGCCCGGTGAATTTGATCTAAGTAACCAAACCAAGCGCATTCCAATCGACGTAGCGCGCTCACACGCGCAACGTTCTTTGGGAAATGTAGTTAACCAACACTAATGTGCTGGTTTAATTCCCTGCACAGGAACAACCAAAAACTACATTTCCTCCATTTTTACACGTGGTTATAGTGCTTGCATCAGCGTGGTAAAACCGGTGAAGTTACCAGTAACTTGTCATTTTTATCAGTAAATAATATTATCCGCAAGTAGTTGAATCTAATAAAAAAAAAAACATCGAGCAGATGAAGCTGTTTGTGAGTGAAGGTAATCCACACTGCCTTAAAGTGTTGGCTGCTCTGGAAGTGACTGGAGTTCAGTGTGGGGTTCAGTTTATCAACCATGAAGGTGAGAAAGCTAGTTTGACATATGTGTGTGAATATAAGTATAACTTGTGGAATTCAAATGATTTATTCTGTGAAAGAGCGTGAAGTTCTTTACAACATGTGTTGGTTGAGTTGGTTAGCTGGTTGCTATTGTAGCTAGCAGGACAACTAGCTGTCATTTTGTCACATGTGTTAGTGTTTGTGAGAATAAATGGACTGTGAATAGTTTCTGTTACTGAGAAAAGTCTGGAAAACACTCTTTCAACCCATAACTGAGGTTTTTGTATAGTGTTTGCATGGTGTTTGCTGCTCATATCTAACTTGTTGCCCCATGTGCAGGAGGTCTATTAAATCTTTGATGAAAATACAATAAAAGTTCCTCAGGTGCACTTAAGCATGGGCTCAGTGGGAATCAAACCGGCACCGCCCAGTCCAAAGGACATTCTACAATTGAGCTATTGCTTCCTTAAATGTTTGTGCATCTGGGACTCGGGGTGTGTGAATCAATTAAACATTAATTAATACTTTTGATTATTAAGTGCCTGCATATTTATGCTGCAAATGATGTTTGATTGCGAACATAATTTATTTTCATTAATGGCAGTACTCTTAAAGTGTCACTTGAACAAGAATATTATTATTGTTATAAATCTCAGAATAAATCATTTTTTAAATTAAATTTTTTTTTTAAGTAAATATAATTCAAATTCAGCTGTTCTTCTGTTCATTTGGTCACAAAGCAACCAAAACATAATTCCAGACCTCTCTGTCCACCCACATATTTCAGCTCATTAGATGCACATCCTCTGGGATCCACACCATCCTGCTGGAATATGTCTATTTTGTAGGTCTTGACTTTTCCCCAAGGTAATTCTTATGAGCATGAGATACAGCCTATCTTTAGGGAAGGGAGCCTAAAGAACCCTACAATCGATTGATAGACCGACAGACTGATTCTATTAATCCCCAAGGAAATTTTAGATGACCTGCTGCCCACACCTTTATAAAACAATCAGTCCTAAAACAGATAAAACTAACTAAATTATTAAAAACACAATAAGAATAATTACCTGAAAAACACTAAGAAGGCCGTGTTTTATGCAGTCTGATTGCTCATGGGACAAAGAATTTATGAAGCTGTAATGCAGTGTTGAGATAAAAAGTCTATCACTGAAGCTGCTTCTTCTTAGGGTAAAAACCTCATTTAGAGGGTGTGAAACTTTGGTCATGATGGACCAATACCTGGAGAGTGTCCTTTGTTCGGCCACCTCTTTCACTGAGACCAGCTTTAGTCCCGCTACAGAACTGGCACAAGGCAAACATTACATAATATTAGGGAACATGGAAAGCTCTGGTGGATGTGAGTGGTTAAGGTTATTCCAAAAAAAAAAAAACAGCTGTTCAAGACAGACTCTCATAGTACATTTAGACTCGTCAAGAATTGTCAAACACCAGCTCATCACCACCAGGTGACCCGTTGAAAGCTTCAGCCCTCACTCACAGATCCAAGATGGTTGTGTGGGTGCAACTCCGATACCATATTTACATAGTTGATCATCAAACTGCAACTTTGATTGTTTGGGTTCAAAGTGAACAATGTCATACTGTATATAGACACCCTTATGTCTGAACATAATGACCATCATAAGCATTTTAATACATTCACAGAGGTCCAGTTGAAGAACAATGCCCAAGTTAAAACTTCCTGGAGAACCAAAGATTCCTCCAGTTAGAGTCCATCTTGCCCTTTTTCTTAAGGGCTTGGTATCTCAACTCATAACATGTGAACGTGCAACCTGAACCAAAGATGGCAGGTTAGAGTGACTTAGTATTCGCACTTCATCCTCTTACCAAGAGCAGGACTAGAGAAAATTAGGATTGAATGATTTTTTAAAAACTGTTTTTCAATTCAATCTGCATGTGAAGATGAGTCCAATTATGTCAATCTCACTTATTCAAGACCCTTCCAGAGGGATACACCCCGAAGTTTGTAAAACATGCTTCTGCGTTAATATTCGAAGCACCACCCAACCTGTGTTTGTAAATATTTTGTATCTGAATTACCCCACAGGGATCAATAAAGTATATATCTCTACCTGTCAAATCTTCATAATTTTTAAAAATGATTTCTGCAGAAAAAGTCATTCCTTTCTTAAGCCGTCCAACTTTACCAGCCTTGCTTCTTCCGAATGGACAATACCTGTTCAGCTCCAATGCCATTTGCAGGTCAGCTGTTAATTTATAAAATTTGATAAAAGAATGAAGCTAGCACCTTTTGCAAACAACACATGATTAATAAAGCACCTACATCTGTTTTCATTTTCAATTTTCTAGATATTTTTTTGAAGTAAATGGACAAGAATTCAGTGAGCTTTGTAATCAGTGGTTGGAATGGGAGGCCACAGTTCTTCAGGTAAAATGTCACTAACCCTCTTTCATACCACTGCAGAAAGTTCTTTTCTATTTTAAGGTAATCTTTGTAATGTGTCTCACTGTGTTCCTTAAACAGACTGTGTAAAGAAATTACTCTACATGTGTTCCTCTATCAGGAGGCACACAGAAACTTAGTCCTATTTCACTGCTTTAACAAATGTCACTTAGTTCTAATGTGACATTTGATTTTTGTCATATTTACACAGCCTCCGCTACTACAAGCTCTTCACATGGCTGTGCTCCAGGGAAAAGGATCAGAGGGGATGCAGGTCCTTCAGGGATCCTTACACCTAGTGGAACAAAGCTTAAGCAAGGCGAACACACCATATTTGACCGGGGAATCTGTTTCACTTGCTGATGTTGTTTTATGGGGAGCTTTTCACCCTGTTTTATCAGACTCTTCTCTAGAGATCGGTAAGTAACATATAACTTTAAATCCTTACATTTATACTCAGGGGTGCACATATCTTTTTTCGTCAAATACTCAGATGAGCATCTCAAGATATTTCTTGGTGATCATTAAACATTCCATGATAATGTAATGTTATTATGTAACATTACATTATTTTGTAATAATAATGTAATTAGTTTATTTAGTATAATAATTAATAATTTAAGTATGATTACATATTGCAATAATAATTACCGAGCACATGAATTGCAACCCAGCTTACAGGATGGGTAAACCAGAATTATATGGTCCTGTAACTAATAGCAAAAACATTCATTCAGAAAATTACTCCTTACAATTATCTTTTAAAATAATTTTGTCTGATCCAATAGTGGGTACAGCATGGCAATGTTTTTATGTACATTTAATATTTTCCCAAAGTTGTCTTGACTCTGTAAAATGTTTTATTGTTCCTAAAGTGAGTTTGATTCTAGTGCATATTTTATCAAACGTTTTATGTCTAGAAACTAAGTAACTTGGATTGGCTGCCAAGAAATACTCTTCCACAAAGAAATAGATTGTCACATTACGTGTTATCTCCCCAATAAAAAATAAACACCATAACTGTCTAACAATTATTTTACCACGATTTGCAGTCAAAGTTTAATTCATCTTTTTTTGTTTGTTTGTTTTACTGGAACTCAAAATGCAACAAGGAATCAGTAATTGATCTAAAGAATTTCCTTGTCACGTGTCGACTTCATAATTTCCCACGTGACAACCAAAATGTTGGATGAGTAACAACCCAAAAATCCTGTTCCAACATCTGCAAACAGGATTCCAGCTGCTGCATTTAGTGTTACACGATCAAACAGAACAAGTTAATTGGTTATTTAAAATCTTGGCATTATCAAGTTTGTGAATCACCGGAAGACGCATCAGCTGAGTCCAATATTTTATGCACATCTGAATATGACGTAATTTTTTCCCACAATTTTTAATAAAATAGGAAAATACTTTTTTTTAAATATTTTTTGAATACCGATTTTACATGTATTTAGTGATTAAAAACGCCCTTTTTTTTAGAGAAAGAAACTCAGTGGTTTAAATTGTCCCTTTTGTTTTAAACAAGTAACAGGACTCGTTGTGTGTTGGTGTAGTGTGCAACATATGTTTCTACAATGCATGCGCATCGGTAATGTGAACCCCCATTTATGCTACTTGTTACCTTTGCAAATGATATTGTCATCTTTATCCATAGAGGCAAGTAAAACATACTATACAGTACAAGATAAATTAAAAAAAAAAACTCAAAACAATAATTATAAAAGACACTTAAATCAGTTCTTCCACGGGCAGAAATGTTAACTGACTATATTTTTATGAAAGATTTCTTTTTTGTTTTGAACTTGTTGGCATCTTTTTTCAAACTGGCATTTTTGCTCTTTGTTCTCTTTCCCTTCACCGTTTCTGTCAGGTGAGCACAAGTTTGTGAAAATGTGGTTTGACCGTATGGCTGCTATGCAGAGTTGTCAATCTGCTGCTCAAAAAGTGCTGCAGGGAAAAGGCCTACAGGCCATAAAGAGCTACATGCAGAGGCAGCCCACTCCTCAAAGCAGTCAGAGCAGAGACTCACAGCCATGCTACAGCAGCCCTGCTGAGGTATGTGCTAGATCATCACTATAACTATTTGACTTCAAAGGTTTTTAGTGAAGAGTATAGATATGTTGGAGCTAACTGTACCTGTGTGTGTATGCTTCAGGAGACATATATGTAAGCTTCCATTGAAACCTTTTGTTTGGTTTTTCTTTCACTCTGTAGATGCTTTTACAAAAAACCTATAAAATTGAAGATTTACAGTTTGTGATGTTTTACTATGCTACTTTCCTTTTCTTTTGGCTTGCAAGTTGAATTATTTAAATCACTGCAAAATTTTGATTTACCTCACTTGAACTTCTTGTTTGCTCAATTTTAAATGAAATTCAGCCTCAGTACTCAATGAATTTTAAATGACCATTCACCTAGTTAAAGAAATGAAACGTTGAGATGTAGCATTTTAAAGCTTTTGTACACATTTGAATAAATGTTAAACACAAAAAAATCAATCCAAAATATAATTTTGTGGAGATATTAGAATGTCATTTTCAAGTGATGATTTTTATCCATTTTTTTGTTTAGTGCGAGGAGGGGGAACGTTTTGTTTCAGAAGAAGAAATGGAAGCAGCTACTCGCACCTGGCATAAAGGTTTAAACACCTGCTCTAAGGCAACAGACAGACAAAACCCTGTGTAAGTAACACGTAGCTGAAAAGGACGAAAGCTCAATAGTAACAGACATCAAACATGTGAGCGTACTTGTAGAGATCGCACTTTGATTTTTAAAACTTGCTAAAATAGACCTGCTCTAGTGGTTTTATTCTTTCTATCCTCAGCTTGCCCCAGGACGGCAAACGAAACATTCTTGTCACAAGCGCATTGCCATATGTCAACAACGTCCCCCACCTAGGGAACATCATTGGCTGCGTTCTCAGTGCTGATGTTTTCTCCAGGTAATATTTAAATCCTTCAATTTGGAAGGATTGCCTTGAAAAATTGCCAAAAAAATGTTGTTGGTAAACATTTATTTAACATAAAGCAGAGACTGCATTAAACATGCTAAATCACATGAGAACCATGTATACTCCCTCACTATCAAAGTACCCATTGCGGCGTTATGATAGTAGTTGTTATTTGGAGATTAACTTTATTTCATCACTCTCCTGTTTGTGTTTTGCAGCATTATTACATGTTTCTTTCTTTTCCATATATGCTATAAAACATTTCTCCAAGGTATGGACGTCTTCGGGACTGGAATCTACTGTTTGTATGCGGCACAGATGAGTACGGCACAGCCACAGAAAACAAGGCCAGAGAAGAGGGTCTGACACCCCAACAAATCTGTGACAAATACCATGCTGTTCACTCCAGCATCTACAAGTGGTTCCAGATTGACTTTGACTTCTTTGGCCGAACCACTACAAACAAGCAGACTGAGTAAGTCACTCGTTGATCATTAATTGGAAAAGATTATTATTTTCTAGTTTAAGAAATTTGGGGAAGCAAACATGAGAAAGGAGAAGTCATCAGTATTTAAAGTGGTCTGTTGTAAAAGTCTGCTGATAGTTTTAGTTAGTGGTAGAAAGAAATAAGCTCAAATATATTTTTATTTCTATCAGACATGTTGTAACGGACAATGAAATGTTTAATTTGTACTTAGCACTGGCCACTCTATCATTCATAAGTAATGCAAAAACCTATTTTAGTTAAAAAAAAAAAAAATAGAAATAGTTTTGTCATTTTAAAATGACAAACTTAATTTTTGTGAAAATATTGAAAGTACGTTACAAATAAAATTTTTATTATTATTATTATAAGAAATGTTCTGTTTGAGGTCAAGTTTTGTTGTTTGGATGTTTGAAAACTGCATCAGGTCACTACTTTTTCACTTGTATGAACTAGGTCTTTAATTTGCGACATTCCTTGAATTTTTTTTTTTAAAGTTGGTCCTTGATTTTGAGTTTGTTCAAAACTCGCTTTTAAATTAAATAAATAAATGAATTACTCTATTCATCCCTCACCGGGGAAATTTGTGTGCTGCACTCCTTACACCGCAGCAGGCTGCCCTTCGACGGCACAAATGGTGGGAGAAGCGGGGGTTAGGTGTCTTCTCCAAGGACCCTAGACGTGCTCTCTGTGGGACACAAACTCGCTCTTACCACTGAGCTGCCGTCTCCTCCCAGTTGATTAAATTAAATAGCATGGAAATCACTCCACACTCCAAATCTAGTTTAGTAATGGTCCCATAATGCTCAAAGCTGACCATGTTAAAAATCTTGGAGTCTGGCTCGACTCCTGGACCTAATTCTATTTTTATTTAGTTTTTTGTAAAATCGGTGTGAATTTATTTAAAATAAAAGAAAAAAAATGAAAAAAGATGCACAAAAGTGTTTACAGCCTTTGCTCAATACTTAGTTGCTGTATTTTTGGCAGCAATAACAGCCTTAAGCAGTTTTGAACATGACACCACAGGCTTGGTACACCTTTCTTTGGACAGTTTTGCTCATTTGTCTTTGCAGTGTCACTTAAGTGTCATCAGGTTTGATGGGAAGCGCCTCCAAATATGTCTCATCGTATAGTTAAATTTCCATAAACATTTAATCTTTTCATTATTACCCTCCTACAATGTTAACACAAAATCTTTTTTCACATAGACCAGGTGAATATTTTTGACAAATTACACTGTCTGTTCTTCTTTTGTGTTTTTTCTCCAGGATTGCTCAAGATATTTTCTGGCGATTGCACAAAAATGGATACCTTGTGGAAGATGTGGTGGAGCAGCTGCGCTGTGAAAACTGTCAGCGTTTCCTGGCTGACCGTTTTGTCGAAGGCACATGTCCCCACTGCAGCTACCCAGAAGCTCGTGGTGATCAGTGTGACAAATGTGGGCGCCTCATTAATGCTGTGGAGCTCAGGGTGGGTTTAGAAAAACAGATTGTTTATGTCCACAGATGTGTTGACTTTAACCTCTAATTCTACTTTTAATTTCAGTCCTGAGGATTTTTGTTCAACTCTAGACGATATCTATCACTTGCAATAAACAGCAGCTATTTCTCTTACCATTTTGTCTCTTACCACCTCTTTTTTTCTAGCTTTCAACTAACAGAAATGAAGAACAACTGCATGTACGTAAATATTTGTTTATATATTTTTTAATAAAAATTGGCTCCTACAGGAACCGCAGTGTAAAGTCTGCAGGCAGACTCCAGTAATCCGGTCCTCGAAGCATCTTTTCCTCGACTTGCCAAAGGTATTTTCACGCAACAATTTACTGTAAAATTTACAATTGATCTGGTTATTTTATTCAGATGCACATTTTTTGTTTTTACATGTTCTCACCAACATTCGTTTTGATTGAATTTTTTTCAAACCAAAAACTGTTTATAGTCAGTCCCCACATGCCGTCTACTTTCTTCTTTTTATCATTCTTAAGGTAGATTGTTTTACTGATAGTTATTTGTTTCCGTGCTTTCTGTTGCAGTTAGAAACTCAGTTGGAGCAGTGGCTGGAGACATCAACCAATACAGGAGATTGGACACCAAACGCAAAACAAATCACTCGGTCATGGGTACGAGATGGTCTAAAACCTCGCTGCATCACCAGAGATCTCCTCTGGGGGACACCTGTACCACATCCTGACTTTAAAGAAAAGGTCTGTTCCAATCCCTTTTTTAACTTTCTATGGAAACAAAAAAAAACCTCAAACTACCACTCTTAAAAAAATATTGTTACACCCTGCCCAGAAACATTAGAAGGTTTCTAAAGAAGCAAACAAAATAAAGCTAGATTTGTTTAATGTAACCAGAAGAGTCACCTTTTGGTCTATTTGTGAGGGTAATTTTCACCCTCAATAATCACAAAGCTTATGTTTTTAGTTGTCCTCTAAGGTAGAAGAGACTGCAAATGAATAATAAAGACTTTCTTTTGAATGAATATTTCCAAAAAATGGTCCACTTAAATCATTTCTTTTTTTTTTTTTTTTTTTTTTTTTTTTTTTTACAAACTACCGTATTATTCCCAATACTCTGCATGCATGCATGGCCACACTGATGGGGTGCACATCTGTAAATAAGGTATTTGCAAAAAAAAAAAATCTGCTGGGCAAAAAAATTAGGCTCAGTATGATACCTGTACCAGCACAGCTTCCTTTTTAAAGCATAATTTAAAAAGGACAAGGACATGTCAGACTTAAGCTAAAGTTGGATATGGAAGATTTATTTTATCAGACTAAGCTTTGCTGTAGTCAAGTTTCAGAAAAAAAAAACAGGGGTTTGCTTCTATCAGAAAGTGTGCTTCTATTGGGAATAATACGGTATACAGAACCACCTTTATCAAAGCTTATGTTTTATTGACAAAGTTTTGGATACTTTGTACTTATTCTTCCACTTCTGCAGGTGTTCTACGTGTGGTTTGATGCACCCATCGGTTATTTGTCTATTACTGCCAACTACACTAGTGAGTGGGAAAAGTGGTGGAAGAATCCCCATCAGGTACCAAGCTGCAACTCTAAGGCAAAGCCGAATTTATGAGCCATCCATAGGTCTAAAACATAAAATCAGAACAGCCTTTGAAGTTTTCTTTTTCTGCCACATTGAGCTTGATTGTGTTTTTATTGTCCCATCTGGTCTTTTTACCCTCTAACAGAACATCATGTAATTCCCAGCTCGATTTAACCACTATGTGAAACAACTACAGTTTGTACACAGTACATTGAAACAAAAGATGAGTCTTTCTTGCTTTTTTCTAAGTAAGAGAATGATTTTATTTTTCACATATAATCCTTTTCTTGCAGTAAGATTTTCTCTTCTATGATGTCCTTAACTTTACTTCATTCACATGATGAAGTGTTCCCTATATGTTGTTCAGCTTAAACTTTTACATGCTTCACTTAGAAATCATACGTTTAAACCACTAAATATCAAACAGGAAGTAGCTATTAATTAGTCTATGTACACGTGGACCCAATTAACCTGGTATTTAATGCTCAGAAATTCAGTGAGTCTTGAAAGACCCACTCTACTGACCCTTTGCTTGTGTAATGTAAAACCCAAGCTTGAGTGTGTTATGCCTTGTATTTCCAGATTAAAAAAAAAAAAAGAAGTGAGGGGTTTGGGGGGGAAAGAAGATGATCTCTCTTTGAACTGAATGATCTCATGATGATCTAATATGATGTCATCCTCATGCTGCAGTGTTGTGTGTTCACCACCAGGTAGAGCTGTACAACTTCATGGCTAAAGACAACGTTCCGTTCCACAGTGTGGTGTTTCCCTGCTCTCTACTGGGAGCCCAGGACAACTACACTCTGGTCAATCACCTAGTGGCCACCGGTCAGAACAACTACTATCTTTAAAAGATTGATGATAAGTTTAAGAATTACATAACCCATAAACTCTTCTGTAATCGCTTTGTTATCAGAAGAAAAGTGCTTTAAAAGTGAAACAAGTTCTTTTTTTGTTTTCTCAGAATATTTAAATTATGAGGACACAAAGTTTTCAAAGAGCCGCGGTGTTGGCGTTTTTGGTGACATGGCAAAAGACACAGGCATCCCGTCAGATGTGTGGAGGTTTTATCTTTTGTACGTCCGTCCAGAAGGACAAGACTCGGCTTTTTCTTGGGCCGACATGGCCACAAAGAACAACTCTGAGTTGCTCAATAACCTGGGGAACTTCATCAACAGGTTGGTAATTGATGTTTTGGTTGGAAAAGAAATTCTGCTTTTAGAGATTTGCATAATTGTGAGATTAATTAGTAAGCTTACAAAAAATAGAGTGTGATTTATTTTACTTTCTGAATTCTGCTGAACAAATGTCTTAAATTAGAAAACACATATTGCATATTATTTACTTATTCTACCATAATTATTAATGTCATTAATCTTTGTGTAAGAATAGCCAATCTGGTTGTTTTCAAAGTTTTACTCATAAAGTAGAAATGCAGCAAAAAACAGTCATGTCCAATTAACAACCAAGTTTTTAGGTTGTTGTACTCAGTGGGAAAAGTGTTACAGCAGTAACTATTATGAGACGTTTACCCTAGTTTTCTAAATTTGTTTAGGATGGTGTAATTTAGCCCCAATTACATTGCCTCAAATTATTATTTTTTTATAAAAGATCAGGGTTAAATCCCACATCAAAGATTTTTCTCAGCTGCTTTTTTTTATCCAAAGTACCTTGATCTTCAAATTGGTCTCGGGCAGCAAAGCTGATGCCTAATTGGTTCAAAAATATCTTGTGGATTGCAACCAGCCTAAGGTAGAAAAAAAATTTGCTTCATGAAACGAAAACGTGTCTTTCTGTGGATCTAATTCCTGAGTCATTACATCATTAGTGACATCATTAGAGTGTGTGTAAGGAATATTGTTGCCACTCGTGTTCACGCATATTAAATATCACTGATTAACCAGTGAAATTTTTTTATCATCTGGTAAAAAAAAAAAGAAGATTGAAGGATTGGTGTGTAAAGAAAAACAAATTGAAATCACAGATATCCCAGTTCATTTTATTAAAGCACTGTTCTTGTTTTTTCTTCAGAAAGACTTGTTTTTCACGCTGAGATGTGTTAAATATTAAACGTAGAATTGCATCAGATGTGAAACACAATAAACAACGTGTGATGTGCACAAGAAACTTGTTTCAGAGACACATTAAGGCAAAAATACACTTGGCACACTGTGGTACATTCACCGCCGCGCGCTATTGTGTTTACACTCACAAAACACTGTGGTTCACGGTGCAATTAAATCTATAATTCATACACAATTAAAAAGTCAAGTAACATGCCCTTTTCATATCTCGCTTCAAATCTTGCTCTTTTTTCTCTTCAAACAGATTTTTCTGTTTCATAAACGCCTTCCTCTCTCCCGCAGAGCTGGCATGTTTGTTACCAAGTTCTTTGATGGATGTGTGCCTGTGATGGAGCTTCAACAGGAGGATAAAAAGCTCCTGGCTGTGGTGGGCTGGGAACTGCAGCAGTACATCCAGCTCATGGATAAAGTCAAGTAAGACCAATGGAATTTGCTGAAATCTACATTTTGAAGATCCAATGACTAAGAACAATTTGAAATGACATGATTGCTCATCACAACACTAAATGCATCAACAGTACATAATCCTTAAAGGTTTATTTCATTAGTAGTTATTAATTTGTTGTAATTGTTTCATCAGAATTCGTGACGCTCTTAAGCACATCCTGAACATTTCTCGTCATGGCAACCAGTACATTCAAATCAATGAACCCTGGAAAAAGATTAAGGGAGGAGACTCTGAAAGGTGAGACGATCCGTGCAGTTGGTAAACTATGCTTTATTTTGTCATTTTTATGACAAAGAATGCTTTGTAATAATTGTGTATTTGACTTTTTGTATGAGGAGCGTCTCTAATACACGGGTTAATTTGACGTATTTCTGCTCCCCAGGCAGCGAGCCGGCACAGTGACAGGGGTGTCTGTAAATATTGCCTGTTTGCTGTCGGTAATGCTGCTGCCTTATATGCCAGCGGTCAGCCAGACCATCAGGGATCAACTCAACGCTCCTCCATCCTGTAACTTCACTATGTTGCAGGGCACCGGCACCTTCGTCTGCGCCCTTAACGCAGGCCACCGCATCGGCAATGTTAGTGTGACCTAGACATGTAACACACAAGTCATACCTGTGCAGACACACACACACCTCTTCTAGTTAAATTGATGCCGGGTGATACAATGAGGATGCAACAACCTGTCATTATTTCAGTATTGTTGAGGGCATGGTACTTTTCTTAACACAGACACACATACCTACACATGTGTAATAGGCTCGAGAATGTGAGAAGGCCCCAACCTTCCAGCGAGCAGCACATTTCTCTCAGGCCACTTGTCCCTTCTGGTCTAATTGTGACTTGTGTGTGCAGCTGCCTGCTTTCACTGCATTTAAACAGCAAGTCTGCTGAGAGTTGCACTTGTGGCCTCTAGGAAAAAAAAGCAGGACATGGTATAGTTCAAGACCACACAAAGCTTACGTACGTGTGAGATTTTTTTTTCAGCGAATCGTTTTCCTCTTGTGCAAGATTTTATATGAGAGTGGCAATCATTGCCATTATGTGAAAATATCTCATACAATGTTTTGTCCTCATTCACATTGCCTTCTTTGTTAGAAAGATGAGCGTATAGCCCCCAGGTAAAGTTTTCTTCCGCAATGGCCTTCAGCTATTCCCACAAACATTCTAAACTTTTAATATATAAATATATATTTATACTTGCTTCTTTTTTTTCTCTTGTCTCTCTCAATATCTTGTATCCCCAGGTCAGTCCGTTATTCCAGAAACTCGAGGCAGACCAGATTGAAGCTTTGAAGAAGAGATTTGGTGGACAGCAGGTACTTGATGTTTATGATGTCTAATGGTCCGCGCTTGCATCCAGTCAGGTCATCTAAAGATGTATATTCACCATTTATGAATAATGAATTTGAAATATATATAATGCATAGCCGTTCACACATCGCCGTCAGACTAAATTAGAACTGCTTTTAGACATAGTGTCTGGATTTTTAAACATAATGCGGAGCAAACGCTGTGTAAATATGTAAATTATGAATGGGACATCCATCATATAGATAAAAAATAATCCCTTTTTTCAAACCGTCTTGCCTCTAGCTTGAAGACGAAGCGTCTAATGAGAAGGTATTGAGTGGCATTTGTTTGTGTGGATTGGAGCTAGTGAGCTGTCGCTGTCAGAGCTGATTATCAGACGCCTTCACTAACATCACCAGCTCATTTAACGTCTTAATATTTTGTTTTCTTAGTGATTCTTGTGTGACTTATTATCTATTTGCATGGAATGACTCATGAAGTCCCGCCGACACACCAAATTTGGTGTTTCAATGAAGCAAGTAATTAGAAGATATGATAAGCTTTAAAATGTCTGAAATACATTTTCATTTTTCACACCTTCAGACGACACATCAGAGCGCTGCCAGCACGCAGCCGGCTGCTGCTCCCGCTGACGTGATGACGATGGTCGGGGTGGACTCAGAGAAAGCAAAGCAGCTCATGAAGGCCGTGGCTGAACAGGTTGGAGCACTGACCGACACTTAGGCGGTCAAGATTGATATCGTTTTTATTATTTATTTTTAATATCAGTCTGTATAATAATTTTTAAAAGACAGCTTCATTAAACTCTTTTTTATAATTAAAAGGAGTTTATAACTAAATTGTTGTTGTATAAATACTAGGTTGACGGCAGATCGCGGTTTGATTGTACTCTGAACATTTGGGTTTTATTCATTAAAAAAAAAAATTGTTGCGCGTCTACCAACACAAGAAATTGACTTTAGAAACTATCAGCAAATCAAAATTTGGAAAACACCTTTGTTCTCTTTTTGTACAAATGACAGGTGGCTATTTAATTATTTCTAAAATTTCAGCTGGAATTCCTAACCTTAATCCGTATTCAACGTTCAGGACTTAACCAAGTATTAAGCGTTTAAATTACAAACTTTATTTTTTTCCAACAGAAAATAAGACTACATTTTGTGTTTCCTTTTTTTAACTGACGAGAAATATTTTAAGTTGCGTTTTCTCATTTCCTACAGGGGGACAAAGTCCGAGCTTTAAAAGCCCAAAAGGCCGAAAAGGACGTGATCGCTACAGAAGTCTCCAAACTCTTAGACCTCAAGAAACAACTGGCTCTCGCTGAGGGAAAGAACCCAGAGCCCACTGCTCAAAAGGGCAAGAAAAAATGAGGCAGATAAACAAGAAGAAAAAAAAAACTAAGGTTAGTCCGAAATTGAGACTAGAACAAGATGTACTTTGAGAGGTATTAAGAGTTAAGCAGAACCATCACAGGATCTAAGACCACGGTGTTGGCATGAGGACTAGTGAAATGCTGAACAAGCCAACGGGAAAATAAAAACACACAGAAACAGACTAAATAAATACAGCTACAGAAGAATAGGATTTTTTTTCAAATCCCCACACCAAACGAAACTGATTTTATACTCTCCATGTGATAAAGTCAGCACACAATCAGAGCTTGTGTCATGCATCTACAGATGTTTTTATATTCTTTTTGTGCTTTAAACACCTTTTTTAGGTCAACAAATAAACTACAAGTTATGCAGTAAAAAAATGTCTTTGTTCTTCCTCTATTTTTAAATTACCTTTGACCATTTTTTTTTTTAACAGAAGCAAAAAAGAACATGTAAATGAACATTAGACTCAACTTACGTTTCTTTTTCTTTTATTGCAAATTTTAAAATGACAAAGGATAAAATGAACAAATTGTAAAGATACATAGAAGTATTATACACCATGCATAATCGCTAACAAATAATCTGACTACAGTGAGAAAATAACAGTATGTTGCTATGTTACCGTACAGCTATATGTTACACAGTTTTATATAAAAATAGGAAGTCAGATTAAGTTAAACCAGATTCCCCCCGTGGTAGAAAAGGTCAGCATTAAAAGTATGGCTGGATCTTTAGTTTAAATACACACACACTTTCCATAGGTTGTACAAAAAGGGAAAGAAATTTTCACACACACTTTACTGGGCACTTTCAAACTTTACCTGAGCTCCTAAACTATCCACTAACTTGGGTAAATAATCTCTGCTTGCCAGATTTCAGCCCTTACAGCAGGATTAGTCATTTATTGCAGAATAACAGGAATAGATGATTAAGGAATATTCCTTGTACATTAAATTTAGCAGATGATTCAAACTCATATAGTTTTGCTAACTGAAAACTAATGCATTCTTTTTAAATGACATTCATGGATTCTGCTGCCTGATTCGCACTCGGAGCTTTTTGTCCTCCATCACACATGCTGTGCCTTTTCTTTGCCGCAATGCTGTTGCAGCTTCTTCTCTCTTTTACTCTTTCAAGTCCCTAACTTTCATCACTTTCCCTCTTCATGCCATCTTCACTGACATCTCTTCCAGAAAACTTCTAACTTATTAAATTTCTTTGGTTTCCTTTTTCTTTTAAAATCAATGACCATACCAAACCTTTCTTCACCCGCTGCTCATTCTGAATCTAAAAGACTTGACATCTTTTATTCCTCTTTGTTTCTCCTCATTTCCTGGTATTGACTAGCCTCTCGATCAGAGCTCTCCGTGTCCTCTGCACCTCTTCACCCAACCTTTCAATTTCCGCTTTCAAACGTTCGTTCTGCTCCGTCAGCTCTTGCACCTTCCTCTCATTCTCCTGCTCCCTTTCTTTGCGACTCTTTTTGGTAGACGAGATAGATGAGCGTTGCGTGGAAGGAGAAAAGGAGGACAAGGCACAGTTGGCCCTCTCGCTGGTGGTTCTTTTACGTTTTCCCAGCCGGGAGGATGAGTAGACCGAGGGAGAGGAGATGGGCGAGGAGGGAGGAGAGCAGTTTTGAGATGGCGACTGAGACGCTGAAGAGGAACAGGAAGGAGAATCGGGGACGCAGGGCAATTCCTCCTCGCTAGCGGAAGGAGATGCAGGATGGACGTCGTTTGTGTTGTTGTGTTGATGGTAATAATAGCTGCTGCTAATCACTGCTCCACTCGAATCCACTACCCCCACTCCTCCTTCGCTCAGCAACTCGAAAAACTCTGGAGGCAGTAAGTCTCCTCCTGTCGAGCTGTTTCCACCTCTCTCGCTCTCCACCTTCCGCTCATCTGCAACAGCTGGACTCATGCAGGAAGAGGAGGAGGAAGAAGAAGATGTGGTGTGTTGTAGAGGCTGGCTGCTGTGGATCTCTTGTGTTCCCCTCTGGACCCCTTCGGCCCACGTCTGGTTCCCATCAGTCAGCCAAGTCAGAGAACAACTCTCAAGAACATCCAGAAACTCCGGCTCTTTCTGTAAATACAAAGTGTAAACATCAACAAAACAAGAATATCATTTTCTTTAAATTGGTCTTTTCACAAAAATATTACAGAAAAAAAATTTATATAAAAAAAAAAAAGTTGTTTTGTTTTAAACTACTGACCTCTGTGCACATGGGGGCACGGGCCAGTTTTGCCCCTCCTGTGTCAGAGCCCAGAATGTCCTGCAGGTCCTCATACCACGCCTCCAACTCTGCACCATACAATGGCCCCACACCAGGGGGGTATGGAGGGGGCAGGTGAAGCCACTCGGCAGTCATCTCGCCAATCAGTCGCAACGCACAGATACTCGGCCACACAGTTCACACTGGACCTACGAGAAGGGGCACAGCCATTAGTCAGACCGACTGTAGGGTGGGGGCAAGAAGGATGATGGGTATATTCAGAAACAGCTGCACGTTACATGACAGACATCTCATTAGTTCTCCGCCTACTCCATTATAATAATTACTACTGGGTGACAGTAATAAATTAATTTGAAGGATGCTGTGAATCAGAATTTTAATTTGATTTAGTATTTACTATTTAAAAGGAAGCAAAAGTAAAGTAAATCTGTGCGAAGTAAATCTGTGCGATCTAATCATTACTCAAATTGAATAACAGTGACACTAAGTGAGAATCAGGTTGAACTACAACGTAAACTTGTCGAAAAGAGATCGTCAAGCAGTCATAAAACAAGCAGTGGCTCAATAGTGAAGAAAAATGACAATCATGTCAATCCCGAAATACAAACAGGTTCATTTACCTTTTAAAAGTCTCTGTTAATCAGGTCTGACAATTAGTTGGAGAAGGCTTCTCCCAATTATTCTGAAAAGAAAAAAAAGAAATGTTAGAATGTTAAATAAAATCTCACATAGAAAACTTGCTGAGATTTCAGAATAAAAAATGATGACACGAAAAAAAAACAAAAAAACTGAGAACAAAAGATGGCTCAAAATTTACGTCTTCTCTGGAAAAGAGAAGAAATATCACCATCATTTTAATGAAATAAGACAACTATAAAATTTCTATCAAAATTAAAAGATATTTATTTGAAAACATAGCTTATAAAATGATCTATAGATTGAATTACTGTAAACAAAGAGCTAAATCTTCTCTCCTGCGCCCCCTGCTTTTTAAGACTCCTCAAAACACAATCAGGTCATAAACAAGTGGTTATTAATAACAAAAAAAAACTAAATCATATCAGATTTTAAACATTTTACAGGGTTTTTTTTAAAACAATGACTGCCAAAACAAAAGCTTTCCTATTATCTCTAAAGCTTCATATAAACACATACCTCCTCCCTTTTAAATAGATTATATAGAAATAAAAAACACACCCCCGTGTTTCAGAGGATTCAATTTGACATATTGATGCAAAATTATCAAGAAGCTATTTTTTATTTTTGATATTAAACAAACATGTCAGTCGAGCAATCGGGAGAAGAAAATAAACTTATGATGTGCTAAATGTATTCAAATAATTATTTTTTAAAAAGGGATAGTGGATTTTTTTTTTTCTTTTTATCAATACATTTAACTGTAAGCCTTGGCAATTACGTCATTGAAATCTAACTCCACATGGAGGATTGAAGGAAACAGAAAAGAAATTTAACAGTCACTGACAAAGTACTTACTAAAACAAAGAGATAAAAAACCCTCGATCAAAGATTTGATAGTAAATGGATCTTATGTTTACAACCTTAAAAAAAGTAGATAAAGTCTACTGTAGTTAGGTTTATGTGGGGGGGAATGCGTCCTTTTTTTTTAGGAAGTAGCGCAACAACTTTTTATTTTCCCGTTTTTAAACTTGACAACAGCGTATGAGAGTTAGATTATTTATAAGACATCTTAATTTAATTAATGATTGACTTAAACAACTGTTGATCTCAAGTAAAAATGGCTTTTTCCTTCTTTTACCTTCCTGTCAGATGGTTCTACTTCCTTACTAAAAACCATCAAACGGACATTAAAGCTATATTTTTAAAAGATCAAGCTTACCCTTTTTCTTTTATTCGCTCTTTTCCTCGACTGTCTTGAATTCGGATGTAGATATTTTAGTAAAAATAGTTGAAAGCTCATGTTAACCATTGTTCAGTTTTGACTGCTGAATGTGATTTGACGGAAACTCCCGGCGGTGTTTATATTGGAGGAGACGCCAACCAAACTATGCAAGGGAAGGTAGTTTCATTACAATCTAACATGAAGACATATATTGACGTTTTAGTTATCCAATCAGAAAAGCGGAGGTGAGATCTTTTCCTTGGTGACATCCAATAGGGTATCTGGAATATGTGTGTGATAGGTATTGGGAGACGGTTGTTCACTGTAAGGCTGTGTAGTTTGTGTGAGAGGAAATAGTGATGCAGTCATAAGACGGCCAGGACGAATTTGGGGCGTATGGGAGTCACATGAAAGGAATGATGCAATGCTTGGCAACCAATTTCTAGCTGGGGATAACACCAGCAGAATCAGAACATGTTTTATTAAACACTGTTGGCTCTAACAAAAAAAAAAAATCTAAAAATATACATATATGCATGGATATCTAATCTCGAAGAATTGTTCATTATTATCAAGTTTTTTTTGTTCAGTCTAACACGTGTTCACGTGTCTGTTAAATTTTCTTGATTTGGTTAAAAGTTTTCAGCATCGCTTTATTAAATCTTTCAAACCTCGTTTTTAAGAGAAATAAGATCTTTTTTAAAGTGTATTTTGATGATGCTTGGGATCGCAGACATTTCAGAGGAAACGCCTCGCATGTCCCTTTTTTTTCACCAAGTCCGGCTGCTTTTTAACTGATGATGAAACTCACAAGAATTGTTCTTTTTACCCAGTGACAGCAACTTTTAACATCTGATTATCTCCATGCTAGTGGGTTTTTATCTTTAAAAGATATTTATTTAAACTTTTTAAACGTTTTTACCGCAATTTTAAAGCTTCAAGTTCGATTAAAGAAAAAAAAACACGTGTTTTTATAAAAAACAAATGTTTTTATAAAACATTTGTTTTGTCTTCTGAACCAATTTTATTCCGAACGGGATCGGAGGGGTGTCGGAGTCCATGCCGGCTGATTTCAGACAAGAGGCGGGGTACACCCTGAACAGGTCGCCTGTCTGTCGCGGGTTCATCATACACACGCTCATTCCTAAGGGGCAATTTCACAGCGGCCAATTAACTTAACACACATGTTTTTGGAGGGTGGGAAGAATATATAATTTTTTCCAATAACATTTAGATTTGACACAATTATAATATTTCATACAACTTTATTAAAAGCACTTTAAAAGAAACACAAGTTGAACTAAGAATGTGTTTCGCAAAATTAGGCTTAAAAGCAAATGCAAAAAGTAAAAAAAAAAAAAAATATTTACTAATTATAACAGAAGAGGGGGGAAATTTTGGTAGCCTAAAGCAAAAAAAAAAAAAATAAATCTTCTAAACAGTTCATTTTTAACTGGTTCCCACGGGGTGCCGGAGTCTATCCTGGCTGATTAAAGGCGAGAGGCAGGGTACACCCTGAAAAGGTCACCAGTCTGTTGCAGGACCACACATACTTAAATTGATTATGAAAAAAAAAAAAAAGAAGATAAAATATCAACTTCAGCTACACAATGACACACTTTCGAAGCCACAAACATATTTTTTTTTCAGTTTTATTTTAAGTATCACTGTGTTAAACATTGTCTCTTAAAATGATCACAAGTTTAAATAAATCTTACTGATATAAGTGATCAAAACTCCTTAAAGACAAAGTAAATAAAGTGTAGAGTTCACCAAGGTCAGGATCTCAGACTGAAGAGAACAATGATGAGAGTCTCACACAGACACACACACAGACAGAGGTAAACAACAACGGAGGACTAAATAAATATATAAATGACAGAATAAAAAAAATCTGATTTCATCATGTAAGACTTTTGATGGGGGGGGTTTTCAAGCCGCTCCTGACACTTTCTGCCCTAATCCCAAACTCAGCACACACCAACTGTTTTCCACGCAACGCGCACGGCCCAACATGCGCAGCCCCATAGCAACAGCGTCAAGTAGCGAATAGAAAGCTCAAATACTGTCTCTAGGACCCGGGTTAAAGCGCTGCAGGAAGCACCAGGAACACGTCACGACTTGAGTGGCTGTTGCCGAGTAGTTCAGCATAGATTCCCCACTCCTCTCCCTCCACACCCACCAGCCCGTCTGTTTATTTTTTTTCTCAGTCCCTCCGCCTTCGTGGTAGCCGTTACCTTATTGCAGGAGAACATATTTTTTTGTCTTTACCACTTTGGCGATGTGCGTCTATGTTTGCTTTATTTCTCAAAAACTATATGTTAAAAAGATATTTATTCCAAAATATTTGTTATTTTTATCAGTTTTTATTACTTTTTTATTGTTAATACCTCAAACTAACAAAGTAAAGTAGCTAAATTTGAACTCTAAACTTCTATTTGGATCAGATTTTTTTTACTTTTAGAATGTTCATTTCAGGAAAAGTACTTTCACAAAGTATATTTTTATTTTCTATTGTTTCTATCTTTACTTTAAAATCAAGCAAACTATTACAAATAGTGAGATTCATCCAATGAGAAGGATGTTCTTTGTCACAATCCCACATCTGTTACAAATTAAATTTAAGCAATAATTAATAACACGAAGAAGCTGGAAAAGTGACGAGTTGTTGTCAGTTGCAATCGTTGGTTAAAATCAAATCTTAAGTATTGATTTCTTTTGTTTTCCAAGCAGAGTGAGAGTCCGGGGAATTTCCAGGCACAACACCACACTACCCTTATTCTGTCCTGTGCCCTTGGTCAAAGCTCCACACCCTTTTCTCACATCTCTCTCATACACACATACACACCAGCTGTCGGAATCCTTCGCCTTTCTGAACAGAGACTAACAGATACAGCTGTTAGTGAGTCCTGGTGACACAGTTAATCCACTTTTCTGTATCCCAGCTTGCCTTTTTCATTGTCTGATTTGTTTGTTCATTTTTTTGACAGACAGAATGTAAACAGTTCTTTTTGATTTATAAAGTACTTGTTTTTTTTCCCTCTTTTGAGGTTTGTATTTCAGCTTTTGGTCTCCACCAACATCTTCCCCATGTCTACGCCTTGTAGAGTCAAATTCTGCACATCTCTGATGTCTGATTATGACCATCAACAAACTTAACATTTTGTTTTTTACAGAAGATTATTTATATATCTCCTCTTTAACAGGACTTTTGAAATTTATGAAGTTTAACATTATTTAAGGTTTAATTTCTTCACTTCTCCGATCTGTGATTTCACATTCAAAATGAAAACAAAGCATCACATCTAGTTTGGATTCCATCATTTGGGTCTTTGGATTGACTTTGTAGGCAGTCTTGTTAGTCTTTTAAAACCCATATTACCTCAGAGCTTTACCTCTGTCTTCTTGTTTTCTCTCTTTTTATTCGCTACAAGATTCATTCTGCCCCACGACTGTGGGCCATTCACCCTCTTTTCTCTCTCTTTACATCCTCCCACCTCCACTGTCCTTTTTCTGCTTCACAACAGGCTGCTCACCTGTCCAGACCCATTCAGGAAAATCTGACAAATTGACGGGGAGCGTCTTTGTGCGGTTTCTCTTTTTTGTGTCTCGTCGTTGATTGCCGAAATGATATTTGCGTCTAAATTTTCTTTACTAAATTTGTGAGAAAATATTAAAAATATTTTAATTTATTGTCAGTGTTACATTTTTTTAAATTGAAATTTAAAGTTATGTTATCATGATTAATTTGGTGAAAAGATATTTTAAAAAATTTTTGGAAACTTTATCTAACTTTGTTTTTCTCTAAAAAAAAAAAAAAAAAAAAGCTGTTTTTGTCTTTTTTTTAAAAAATCTAGATGAATAATTTTTTCAATGAATGCCATAAACATTCAATTTTTGAGTCAAAAATTATTAAAAAAATAGGAATGAATACAGACAAATATTATTTACTTTATAACCTTTAAAATGCTTTTCTGAAGAGGTGGATATGTAAAAACTGATACACCTCCTTCTTTTATTTTCCAGCTTCAGAAATATATTAATATACCTCCCTATTCTGTGTTTCCCTGCTTCATGCTGCCAGATTTAAAATTTACATTTATTATTGAAGTGTATTAACTTGTAATACATGTTTAGAATCAGAAGTAATTCTTCTCACTTTTTCCTCGTGATTTGGAATTGTACCAAAATATGACAAATGGGAGAGCGGTGAACCAGTGCTGAACACTAAAATATGGCAGGATCTGTGCGGTAAAATATGATCTACAGTACATGGAAAGTGTCCGTCTCCATCAGGGAAATTCCCATCTAGGTTGTACTCTGGATCCAGTTCCCTGTCAGCTCCACTTGATCTGACTTGTCTGGACAAGCCACCAAATGTAGGGGAAAGAGGAAACTGGAATCCTGATTCAGCACTTTTATGGGCAACTAGGAATAGAATTTTTCTAAGTTTATCAAAATTATTTTGTCATTCTTAAACAAAGAGTGCTTTAATGCTCATTATTGGTATTTTCCACAGACTAAACATGTGATAATGTTCTCTTTTAGAACCTCAAACATGTTGTTCACCGATCTACTGAAAGCAGAGGTGTCAAGTAACGAAGTAAGACTACTTCGTTACCTTACTCAAGTAGAAAATCTCGTTATCTTTAACGAAGTAATTATTTTTTTGTCTACTTTTTACTTTTACTCACTACTTTTTTATGCAATTATCTGTATTTTTACTTCGTTCATTTTATAAAAAGTAGTCGCTACTTTCGCCATTTTGTCACCGTTAAAATGCCGCGACTGTTTGTTGGAGTTTTTTTTTTTTTTATGAACCCTGAATGCATCAAACAAAGGAACAGATGAATGATTGGCTGAAAGGTCCAGTCAATCATTACTTTGGGGCGAGTAGCCCCGCCCACAAACTTTTAAAGAGCAGGGACGTCAATTTCCGTGTTTGAGACTCGGGCTCGGAAATCAAAGTGTTTCTGATGCTGCAACACTGAACTTTGATTGAATTATCAATTTTAAAAAAAAAACAACAGCAAAGAAATGTTTTTTTTTATTATTATTATCATTTTCAGTCTGCGGTTATTGTAAACGTCTTTGCTGAAAATGTTGTAGATGGTATTTTTATAAAAATAACTTTGATCTGTGACGCACTATTTTATCTTTAGAAACAAAGCTAATTGAACTGATTAATCCATAAATAGTGGTGGATGAAGTATTTGTGCTTAAAAGCATCCAAAATGTTATTGATTAGTTTATAAAGACTGACTGAGGAGATTAAAACTACACATCGCTTAGATTTTGTATCATGAAGATGTTTGGGTTAACATAAAAAAAACCTTATATGTATGTACACATATATATGTAGATAAGTATATATGTAAATTTATATATACCGTCTCCTAGGTCCCGCCCCTACTGGTTTTTTAAAATCTTGTTTCCCTGGTTATTTTTTCATTTTTACAGTTCTTAAAATTTTAGAAAAAGAATCCAAGGATTTAGCCTCCTGTGTGTTTCCTTCACTCCCACTGCCTTACGAGTGCATGTAAAGGGTGTTATTTTATCAATGGGCGTGGTTTTACTGGGTGTACGATATTTTTTGTAAAATACGATCATTTTACGTCATTAGTACGATAATCCAGCACCTCCCACCTGGCAACGCTGGTTCCAGGTGTCACGCAGGCTTTATGTGGCACTCCCAACCTTATCAACTTGATAAAGACTATTCAGTATTGCCTCAAAGAACTTTGAAAACTAGCTGCCTTCAAGGCTTGAAAAAGCCTTTTGGTCATTTTTTTTTCATTTATTTATTTATTTTTTTACATTGAGTGTGTTTGTGTCTGCTGAAGTTGGTTAAATTAGGTGATGCAGAGTGAAGCTTGATAGCTGAAGGGACGTTACATAATGCCCTGCTTATGTTAATACATTTGATTGTGTTAATTAATCGATTTCCAATAAAGATTATTAAGAAATAAATGTTTCTGATTCATAAAGTTTAACACCAAAACACTTTCATTTATTATCATATTTTCTGCTCCTTAAAGCATGTGATAATGGTTAAAAATATGTTCATACGCTTTTGTTAACAATATTCCTTTTTTTCTGAAAATTACTTTTACTTTTTTTACTTGAAGTAGTTTTAGAATAGGTTACTTTTTACTTTTACTTAAGTAGAAAACTTGAGTTGATACTTCTACTTTTACTAAAGTAGTTTTTTAACTCGGTATTTATACTTCTACTTGAGAAGAAAATGTTGGTACTTTTGACACCTCTGACTGAAAGCAGCCTGTCATTATGTTATTCAATTCTCAGAGCTGATACCTCTGGATGACTCACTCAGACAATCTGATCTTTACCCTGCTGTTATCTGTTGGCCACTAATACCTTCACCTGATGTCCAACACAATCCGGCTTTCTGTTTAATGCTTTCTCCAACCTGCTATGCCAGACGGATTTCAGACTGGCCTTCAGATCCAAAATACAATTTGGATCTACAGAGAGGAAAAAAAAAAGTTGATTTTTGTTACACTTTTTAAATAAAAATTTCAAAAATAGTTTGTCATTGGCACAAATCCAGTTTAAGCTCCACATTACAAATATTTATTACTGATCTGAGGAGTTTATTGGCATGGCCAAATTATCATTTTAAATCTAAATTCCAAAACTTATTGGGGAAAGAAAATTGAAATAGTTTTATTCAAAAGTTTATTTGGACATAAACAGAAGTTGTAGGAGTATTTTTTTTGTTAATTTGTTCACTCAAATTAAGATTTGAAAAAACACTTATTGTGTGTCTGACCTTTGCAAAGAGACTGTGCTGCCCCCCAGTGGTCATAAATTATTAAGAATAAAATTAAAATGATCCATCGGGCCTCAGAGCAAGAAAATCGGGGTTCGAGTCCCAGGTGGGAAGAGTCATAAAACACTGGCCTTTTTGTGTGGAGATTGCATGTTCTTCCCATGTGTGGGTGGGCTTCCTTCCAGCCTCCAAAACCATGCACGTCAGGTTGATTTGCCTCTACAAAATTGCACCTAAGAGTCAGTGTGTGTGGCCCCACGACAGTCAGCCAACCTGTTTGGGTTTTGCCTCTTGCCTTTAATACGCCGAGATAGACTCCGGCAGCCCCCACGACCCTGTTAGGAAATAAGCAGTTCAGAAGATGAAACGAATAATTTATCAGATCTGATAGTTAAATTTTATCTAAGAAAATCTTGACTTATCATGCAGTAGATTTTCAAAATACTTTCTTACAGGAGAAATTTAAACATCAAGAAATAAAAGGAGCCAAGTTAGTTTTAAGTTTTATTTATTGACTTGAAATGAAAGGTACAGTAAGTGATGCCAAAGCAGAATAAAAGTTTGTCTGTGGTGTTTGATCTCAGTAATAACCATATAATTACAAATAACTGAGTTTCATCAAACAATAAAGTATATGGGCATATTTACAAGCTTTCCTTCCATGACCAGACCGGGGCTTCAGCACTATCTTGTTCTCCTACAATAAAAGGAAAAAAAACTTTTGCTAAACAATAGTCTCATTTGTCATTTTTGTGAGTAATTAAAAGGAATGGAAAAACTAGTTCTATACCAATAATAATAAAAACCCTTTTGTTTTTAACGGGGGTCCGCCATCAGGCAAAATGTTTACCACCACAGCCACTTTTAGTGTGACGTGAAGGAAGAAGAAATAAGACTAAACAAGTGAACACGTATTTGTCTCTTTTCTGTTTTTCCATTCAGTCAACTTTCTAACATTCCACTTAGTGAAAAAAAGGCTGACGCAAAAGTCAAGAACGAGAGAGGGATAGTCAGACTGGAAAGGGTTTATCCCGTACTCTCCAATCTGCGCTCTAACCATCTCCTGGTTGTCCATGTTGACTCGTCTGGACTCTTTATTTAGAAATCTTCTTCATCCTCTGGTCAAGTGCAGCAAAGTTCTCCTCTATAGCCGTCAAGTTTTCCTTCATCGTCTGCTGGACCTGTGGGGTAACGAGTAGGATGAGTAAGTGGGGGAAAATGGTCTTTTTCAGCCGTTTGACCATTAAAACTTAGATCAAAATAAATGTATTTTGTATTTTTGTTAATCAAACGTCACTTTACTTTCAGCACAGTGCTTTAAAGATTTTATGGTGCAGTATTTGGCAACAGAATAAAGAGTCTGATATCAGCGCAGCACACAAACAAAACCAAATCCAGTAGTGAGAGCAGATCTGAGGTCGGCTAGTAACTTGGAGATCCCTCAATCTCAGGCAATGTTGCCTCTGGTTGTATCTTTCTCTCTTTGGAGAAAATCCAGCCTGCGGCTGAATGCACCGCAGAGACTTCTAAAGCAGCCGCGGCATCACACAGCAGATACTCCAGCACAATGCTGGATGAGTTCAGCATACAATGAGTTTCATTTCTACTTATGTAGTTTAATCACCGAAACAACAATAAAATGACTTCATTAGCTTAGCATGGTTGTACCTGTGTTAGGAGAGTGTTATTGTCTTTCAGAGAGTTGTTGATTGTCTGCTGAGTGGTGTCCAGATGAGTCAGCAGCTGGCCAAACTGCATGGCTGCAGGGTTAAGGGTCAACGTGAGTGAAAAATAAGAGAAAAGATAATGAAAACAAATATTAATTTTTCAGCTTTAAAGATTAAACAAAGTTGATGTTTTCTGAAATACATTTTTCTAATTTACAAAAAAATGACTCAACTATAAATGAAAGTGGGGAAAATATTTACAATTGAAACAGAAAAAAAATTCTGTTTGAAGGTTGAGATGGTAAACGACATGATTTAGCTCGGATCCTGTGGGAAGTGTTTCACACCAGTTGTGTACTTTTTGTAACTAGGTTACTGTTTCAAAAGATTTGCTTTCTATTTTCTGTAATTTGTTATTGAAAGATAAAGTCAGTTTGGCCAATTTAATTAGAATTTGTTTTTTAAATAGCATTCATTCAAGTATTTTTTTCTTTCTGTACTGGATCCTAGTCCACTGCCAGTTTTGTTCCATAGCAACAACTTACATATTTTAAAATGAAAAAAAGGGTCCGCCCTGCCTCCCACTAACCTACATATTCTCTCCTTGAACTCTCTGGGGTTTTCTTTCAAGGTTCTTCTTTAAAAAAAAACAGTGGAACAGGAATTACCCAAATTTCTTTTGGTATTGTTCGTACTCTGGTGTAAAACTGAACATAATAATTTCTTTCAAAATATTAGGATTGCAGTCAAAATGTTAAAAAAGGAAGATTTATTTTGAGTTATGAGGTTTTATTATGTATTTAATTTTCAAAAAAATATTCTTTTTATAGTTTAAAGTTGTGATGTATGTGAACAAACAGGATAGATGAGGTTAGTTACCCTGCTCATGTAGCTCCTTCACAGCCACCAATCTTTGCACCACCTGAGGGACGGAAGTGGACATGGCATCCCATTTCTGCACCACATCATAGAGCTGCGACACCTGTCAAGTGGTAGATTCCAGATGTAATCACAAATATGGTACAATTGAAGGATGTGTATTTGTGTGAAAGGAATTGCTTTCTGCTCTGAATTTAGAAACAATTTCCTCCATATGTATTTATATACCGCTTTGGTTCTAACCGCAGGGTGCCCTTTAACTTTATAAAAAAATGGTTGTTTCTGATCTAAATTCAATTCAAATAGCCATAATTTTCAAAACAATAAACAAGACTTACAAGTGAAATAATAGAATGAAATGTATACAATTAAAACTATTAAAAACCTAAAAAAAATGGTGATTTGCTCCAGTGATTAGTTTGGGTGCCAAACGTTCTGAATCAGACAAAAAAGAAATGTGTGTTCCTATGTACCAACAAATAAAGGCTGCAGAGTGAACCATGTTTACTTACATTCTGTTCATCTGCACAGCATGTGTGCATCTTAGGTATTTCCTGAATTTAATTAACATGAATCCACAAAGAGGAATCACCAACCTTGTTTTGTGTTTCAGCATCTTCAATTGCAGCCTTGTGCTTTGCAATCTCATTCATCTTCCCAAGAACACTCTGAAGGGGGAAGAGGAAAAAGAAATTATGTAACGTTTTTTGGGGAGAAAAGTAAACAAAAGTTTATTTTTAAAAAACAAGCAGTAAATAGATGGTCATCTAATCACTGGTAAAACAAGTAAATTGTCCTCAATATAAAAATGTTTAGCAAACCTAAAATCTTTGCATTAGTTTAAATCAATGAGTTGACTTTTTTCAGAATACGCTTGTCTTTTTCAAAACAGCTCCTGAAGGTTGTTCTCTCCAATAGTGAAGTAGGCACAAGTGCCACCATGTGAATTAAATCCACCTCTGGTAATTATCTAACACTTTACAATTTAATTATCTTCATCACCACTCTGAACTGAACACTTTGTACTTAAAGTTAAATGCCAAGATTTAAAATGATGTGAAGAATAACAATAAGGACCTTCTAATAAGGACCAGACAAGTTTTCAAATTTCTGGTCCTTTTTGACTTGAAAATTCAAATGCTAACCTGTAGTCTCGCCTCCACTTGATCCAGAGTAGCAGAGTCCAGAGCGTTGACCCGCGCCTGAAGAAGCTCAATAGTGTCCTGCACAAAAACCCCACAAACATTTGGCATTTATATACCAGAATGCTTCACTTTCTGATTTAAAATATCTTTATATCATACTGTAAGACTCAGTCACACATTAGTTTTCATTTTAGAAAAAAGCAAAACTGAGCTTTTACCATCAAACTGGCTCCTTGAACACCAGCATTCAGAGGTCCCTGTAGTGTTCGCACAAAAGAGGTGAAAAAATTAAGACGTTTTTGTTTTTTATTAAAATGTACATAATTTTCCAAATGTGGGTAAAAACTAGCAGCACTAAATAAGTGTGTGTGCCGTACTGGTTTGTCTGATCCTGAGCCGACAGCCATCTCCAACTCAGCCAGACGTTTCTCCAACTGTGCCACCTACAAAAAAAAAAGGAACAAAATCATTTAGGAATCCCTTCCATCTACTACTATCCCGTTTCTCTAAAAAAAGAAAAAAAAATCAAAACAAAGCAATTTAGGGAGTTTCTAAAGCTGAAATATTTGGCATTTTACCAAGACACTTTCATCTGTCGTCGTCTCTACCTTACCTTGGCAGATTCATTGAATTTCTCCTGCTCTGGTCTGCTGTGTAACTCGTACAGTACAACTCCATCTGGGCCCTTTGTCAAAGGAGTTGACTTGGCATCTCCTGCTGAGCTGCCACGGTTGCCCTTCACTGCTTCCAGCTGGGTGAGCAGACGCCTGCAGGAAGGAGGGGAAAGACAGACACAAAGGGATTCAACTGTACATTCGATACACACCTAGACCATGTGTGCTGCTGCATACAGTCGGCCTCTCTTTCCACAGTGATGTTTTGAATTACACAAAGCATTGGTACAAATAGTCATTTTACTGATGACTGCCAATGCTGGAGTTCAGTTACACCACAGAAGCTCCAACCTGGTCTCATATTCCACTTGGCTTCACACTGGGTCTAAACTTCAACTTCATAGAAATCTCGGTGGTTCTTAATTTTCAAATCTGCTGCAACCATCTTTGTAAGAAACGATCTAATAACAGCCACATAGTTTTAACCATAACTTGCTACTTTGTTATCAATCAGCACATTATCATAAAATAAAGTGATGATTGAATGATGGTCTGATATATTTATCATTCACTTCTCAGTTACAGGAGATTGTGGGACGTCTGTTCCACAACTACATACAGTACATCTAGTGCCGATATGGCCCCCGTGTGGCTGCAGGCACAGAGCAGTGAGGAATAAGTCACAACATTATGAACACTATTGGTGGTACTAAGAAAAACAAACAACAAGAAGTAAAAGTAATCCTTTCGGTGCTACAAAATGTTTTATGCAAAGCGGATGACAGACTATAAAGTCAACAAAATCTTTAAAAAAAACAGTGATGAAGGTGAATATGATCCATTCTTCTGTATCATTGCCTTGTTGGATCATAGATTTAAGTGTTTTTGACAAGGACAGTTGTGGAAAGGAAAAAAAAAAAACAGGGATAGACAACTTCTGTTAGGCACCAAAATGATTAATGTGCTGGAGCTCATAGTGCTCAACAGGCGGAATGAAAGTGAATGAACGAATGGGAGAGAATAAACCAGAAGAGATGTGATGGGGAGGCAGCCACATGATTATTTATCATTTCAAGAGAACAAGGTTTTTGCCTTGAATACGAAGAAAGGACTTATTTTGCAGAATTCGCATGAAGAAACACTCGTGTGTGCTGGGCACTACTTCAAATAAAAAGAGGCTGCATTTCCACTCTGTATTAAATCATGAATAAGAAAAAATGAATTGAGTTGCAACAGTGAAGAAATGCCGTTCATCTGTTCTTTTTTCATAATGAGATATTTCCAATCTGCTGAGAGATTTCAAACAGACAGTGTACACATTGGCCAGTTTTACTTTTCAGGTTTAACACACTGAAAGAGATGCTGGTACCTTGTCAAACCCCTCCCCACTGAAACTTACCTGGCGAGGGCTCCATCTGGATCGGCCAGGTTGATGTGTGCCTGTGGTCCCAGCAGAGAGTCCAGATGAGCAGACACCAGCTGCTGTTTAAGCTGCGCTGCTTGCTGGGCCAGCACCACCGGCGTGAGGCGCTCCTCTGCATTGCTGTCCTTCGCTGCAGCCTGAAAAACACAGAAAAAGACAAATGTCTCATCAGTCAGCTGAATAAAAAAATCAAAATGAGTCCATTGCAGTAAATAAATCTATGTAATCCCTCATTCGTCTAGGAGGGATCCATCGTAGAAAGGGTTTCAAATTTGTCTTGTGGACAGTGTAGTTGATGATTTAGACATTGCGACTTCTATCTGGAAATCATTCTCAATTTTTTTTTTAATAAAAAAACAAAACCCTCTCTGAACAGGAATGGAGGCTTAAGATACAAACTACCTGGAGTATATAATAGCATATTCACTCCATGGTCCAAAAAGGAAGATTCTTAACAGAATCAATTCTCTCTTTGGGGAACCAGTTTCAGTTCACGGTGCTTTTAGCGTATGTTTAATAGGGGAACGTCAAACTATTTAAGACAGTACAAAAACAAGCAATTAGATTACAATAGAGGCAGGCTAAGGACCCACCCTACCATTGTCAACACATTACTACCTTTCAAATATGAACAATTTATAAACAAGTTTTAAGTTAGCTCCTCGGGTTTGGGCTAACTAGTTCTCAGATTCCGTCTTTCAGATTGAAAATGATTGAAAACAACTTTGAAACCCTTTCTATGAATTGTTGTCGTAAACGTGACTAAGATTTTATTTGAGAAACTTTCCCACTAAACCATAACAATACTTACATCGATTAGATCATTTTTGTTTAGACATAATAATTTTTTTTTAAGCAACTACCAAAATTTATTGACAAACTTTCAGATCACTCATCACAAAGAAAGCTTCAGTTGTTTCTGAAACATTTCCCTAATCCCTTCTAAAAATTTGTTAAACTATGTAACTACAAAGTTTTTATGTTGTACAGACAGAATTCTTAAAAAAATAAAAACAATCATAATCTGGACCGTGAATGTCATGGCTGTTTCTATAACATTTGTAGCGGCAAACATCTGTTTTCTTTGGAATCGCTGGCGATAACTTGCGGTCTATAGTAAAGCAACCGAGGCAAAAATTCTCTCCATCAAATCACAGAATATAAGCCTGCACTGAAAAAAGACAAAGTTGTCTTTGTCTTGTAGTCGCTTAAATAAGTTTAAGTAGGTTTGTTCACTAGTGAAATGCACAGAGGGAACAGTGATAGGTGGATTGATGAATCACCCGTCCTAGTAAATAAAAAGATAATCCAAAATGCATTGCTCCAAATTTACAGCTCGATCTGTGTTCCTATGCTTACCCAGGCTGAAAGTAACGACCCTAAGAGCAAGATCATAAATATAAATGACATAAAATGAGTTTCCTTTGTATGGGGAATAAGCTTGGAGATAGAAAGCATGCTTTAGTCGCCCACTGGAGGCACAGAGAGGAGCTTCTCTTTTCAAAGTAAATTTGGTTAGATTATAACTGAAACAGCTTTAAGGTGAGATGTTACAGCTAGTAAGAGGATCAGGAGGAGACCAAGAACATGATCTGGGGCCCACACTTCACTGCTGTTTATATCAGAATGGCTCAAAAAAGTAGTCACAGCAAGCCGTGACCGCATTTCACTGGTTACGCTGCAAACGCCAAGAGAAATGGAAGCAAACAGGTAGATGGATGAATAGATGAGTGGACAATCCCATCTTCAAAATGATACTTCTATTAAATTTTTTTTTTCCTGTGACATTTGAGTACAAAATAGCAGAGTTGTAGATCAACCAGCAACATAATCTTTTATCCTAATCAGGAGATATACAGTTTATTTTAGAAGATATGTATTTTTTTTTAAAAAAAACCTGTGTTTCAATTTGGTGTTTAACTGATTAATTAACTGCTGTTTATGTGTCAAAAAATAAGTAGGAGGTAGTTTTATTTTATGTGATATATTAAAAGTTTTTATCAGTCTAGGGAGAGAAAAAAATTAATTGCTCTTAAAACTTAATTTACGTTTGACCTGTAAATTTTAAAGTTCATAGATTACAAGTCAGATAAGCTGCACTTCAAAAAATACAAGATAAAGTTTGAAAGTACCGTAGTTTCACGACCATAAGGTGCACATAAAAGTCTAAAATTTTCTTCAAAATGAGCATTGTGCCCTATCGTAAAGTGCACTCTGTGTGATTTGTGGACGTATTAGAGAACGATGAAGCTGACGTAGTTGAGAACGTGAGAACGTTAAAGAGGGAAGTGTGGCCGTGGTTTGTGTATAAAAGAACAGGTATGTGTTTTATGCAGCAACACTGAAAATGGAAAAGAGACAGGCTTATGAAGCTCAGTTTAAACTGATGGCAATCAGCAACGCAGAGGAACATGGGAATCAAGCCGCCGCAGGAAAATTTAAAATTAATGAGTCGATGGTTCGTAAGTGGAGGAAGCTAGTAAACAAGTTGTGACAGGTGAAGAAGACGCAGCTGAGTTTCCGCGGAAATAAGGCGAGGTGGCCAGAGGTGGAGGAAACACTCTAGCAGCGATCAATGACCAAAGGAGACCACAGCTTCACGAAGGGTGGAAGGCAGCGCCAGGCAAGTTTGCCAGTGGATTGTAGATGTTTCGGCTAACGTGTCTGCTGGCACTGTTGTCCGAGCTTTCGCAAAAGCCGGCATTATTTCCGTGGAGCTGCACGGTACAGAAAGTGACTCTGACAGCGAGGAAAGTGAACCTGCTATGTTGGTTTTAGCACAGGTGTAAGATTGTGAAACAGAGGATGAGGACTTGGATGGATTTGATAAATGACTTTATGACGACTGTAACTAAAACAACCAAACTCAGTTTCGCTCCCTATCTATTTTAAATATGCACAGTTGTGTGTTGTTGTTGTTGTTTTAAGGCGGACCAAGTAGAGGATATGTACATATATAAAATCCGCGCCCTATCATCAGGTGCACCTAATGTGTGTGTTAAATACAGAGCATGCGAAATTTGGACTGCGCCTTTTAATACAGTGCGCCTTTTGGTCGTGAAAATACAGTAATTTTCTAAAAGAAGTGTAGAGATAGGTAAGCTTGTGATCACTTTTAGACAAGATTAATAAAAATGTAAAACTAGGCGTCAGTGGGTTTTAGCTCGATATTTACCTGAATGGCATCTACTTCCTGAGTGAGTTCTTGGATCTCGTTCACCAGGCGCTGATATTTCTGCTGAGGTGTCTCTTTTACTCCACAGCCCTCTCCGAGCTAAACAGAGATATCATAGGGAAACAGGATCAATAATGCACAGCAGCAAACCGAATCTAAAACAATAGAATAGCTCGGAGAAAAAAGCAATTTCATCCTTTGTGACTGCAGTGGAAAACTTGTGTAGCGAGTAAAATAAAAATTATATTAACCTCAAATATGAATCGCCTCCTAAAATAATAAAGACTAACATAATAGTTTGATGTTCAACAAAGTGTACTTACAATTTCAAACTCTCCAGATTCGTAGCCCACTCGTTTACTTTGACTGATTCTATCAGAGAAATCTTTGAAAGAAGAGACAAATAAGCAAAGAAACTGAGAAATACACAAAAAAGAAACACGTACAAAAAGTTAAAGTAAAAGATAAGAAATCAATAAGAAGTCAAACTAAAGTCAGATTACATCATTACAAAGAAGTAATAAAATACAGTGAATGTACTGGCTGTCCCTCCCCCCCCAACTGTATTTAAGAAAGGAATTTAAAATTTTATTAATACGAAGTAAAACACACAGCAAAGTCAAAAGGTTTTTGTACCTCTTCTGAGCGAGTGAAAAATCCAATTACCTATTCTGTCAGACTTAAACGCAACAAACTATGAACTCATCTGGAGCGTCATTTTTTTTTATCAACTATAATCTGTAACGAACTCAATGAGATAGAAAACAAGAAGGAAAAAGGAGAACTGTTTCCGATAGTGACCATATTAGAATACAAAACAAACATCATTAGCAAGTCAGCATCCTCTCATGATATACAGTTATTTTAGCAGAACAATAACAGACTAGATATGAATTTCTTGGTAGCCTTTTCTACGATGTTAAAAAAAAAAAAGTATTATGTAGTGGCAAACTCCAAACTGCAGAGCTATGGTACAATATTGAAAACTGTATAATGGAGATATCAAGAAAGTTTCCTATATAATTGTGACTGTGAATTTTTCTTTAGTATTTAACAAACTGAACATTTTTTTTAGAAAACTTTAAAAAAGGCTTATGACAGTTTTTAGATTTGAACAAAAACATAAATTTTCTTTATGCACAAAGTAACATCAAAAACAAGAAAGATATGCTATTGATCAATGCAAACTGACCGAGACCCCTAGTGTTGATGTGTTTCTCTTTGAACTTGTCATATGCAGCATTCGGGTTGATCACAATCCTTTCCACGCTGTCACTGCAAAGCTCCTCCTGTCGGTGAAAAAATAAGTCAGACGGACATCATTATAAAACCTCGTTGCCACCTTCGAGACTAAACGAGAGACTCAGCTTTGTTTAGCCAATGACCCACAAGATCTGACCCCAAGATGCACTTCAAACATATTGATGAAAAATTAAAAAGCTTTCCAATAATCAAAGACAAGAAAATGATTTTCAAAAGATTCAGAATTGAGTGGATGGATAAATAGCCACAGGGAGAAGAACTAAGGAGTTTAAATCAATAGCCAAAATGAATAATTAAAAACTACAAGATAATCTTATAAATTAATCAAACTCACTTGAGGAAAACTAGATAACGTAATTAAAAAGTAACAGGCGGGAGCTCAATGAGAAGAGTGACCGATTTACAAACACATTTGAGACACATTAAAAAGATCTTGGATTAATACACAAAAACAGTAGTTATCAGTCATGATAAACTACAAGATATGAGCAGAACTTAAACACCACTGACAAGTACAAATAAATTAGATTAGGAGTCAAAACAGTTCTGATGATGCAAAGAACACAAAATTGCAAAAATGACGAGAGGAATGGGAGAGGAGGAGAGTTAGCTAGGCTCTTACCAGCTCCTTGGGTTTCCAAAGAGAGTTAAAGAAAATAATGGAAGAGCAACGGGAGAGAAAAAAGGTAGGGAGGGGGGAGAGAGAGACAACACGAATTAATGTGGTTATCACATGCCATGCATACGACAAGAACACTTGACCAGGGCTGGAGGAAGATAAGAAAGAAAGCAGTGTTCTGATAGCGGCAGCTTAAAAACCCTACAGACACTTTTTTATAGTCAACTTGGGTCTTAAGTTCTTTCCCTCATTAACTTCAGGCCTCATCTACAAAATCCTCTAAGTTACTCAAAAAAAGTTATTCCCAAAATTAATATAAACAAAAAAATGCATGTTAGGTTGATTGGCCACTAAGAAATTCCCCCTAGGACTGAATGTGTGCGTGTGTGTGTCCCCGCAACAGATTAATAACTTGTTCAGGGTTTACTCTGACTTATGTCTGAAATCATCTGGAATAGACTCCTGCACCCTCTGCGACTCTGTTAGGGAGACGCGGTTCAGAACACAAAACGAATATGTACATGTTTACTTTGTGTTTAAAATTATTTTAAAAACAGATTTCTGGTGTTCAGATTATGTGAAGATACGAGGGAATTGGAAATACTTTAAGAATAATAATACTTTAGGAATACAGAAAAGTAAGAACCCACAGTTCTATACTTAGTTACTCCTCTCACACATAGTTTGAGAGTTGTTTCTGCAACTTGGCTTTAAGTGTGTCAATTAGTGTTAACGAATTAGATGCAATCCCAAAATAGTCTTGGGTGGAGACGGTGGCCGCGTGGTTAGCGCGTTCGCCCGCGGACCGGAAGGTCGCGGGTTCGCGTCCCACGGAGAGCACGTCTCGGGTCCTTGGAGAAGACACCTAGCCCCCACTTCTCCCACCATTGGCGCCGTTGAAGGGCAGCCTGCTGCGGTGTAAGGAGTGCAGCAAACAAATTTCCCCGGTGAGGGATGAATAGAGTAATTCAAAATAAACAAAAAAAATAAAATAAACAAAAATTTTTAGTCTGATTATCATTCCTTACGCCTGATAAGATGTATTTGGTCCACATTTTTATGAACAAAAAATTTATTTTAAAAAACTTTCCAACTAAATTTAATGTTCAGGTTACATTCCCTAGTGTGGAAAAAAAACATGTAATTGCATTTCCCTTAGATTAAAACTGAATCTCCAAATAACTTTGCAAATCATTGCCTATGAGCAATTAAAACACTAACCTATATGAGGATGTTAGAGCTGTAAGAGTGCAGACAATAAAATCTGCTTTATCCCAAAAGTTATCTAAAACATGCTAATTAACAAAATGTTGTAAGAGGGATATCGGAGTAATCTCTTGAGCATACTCCAGAAAAATGAAGGCAGAACAAAAATAAGCTTGTCGCTCTATGGCAATTTATTGAAGTCTTGCTGGCTCACTGTACCATAGGCAAAGCTTCATTTTTGTCTCCCAATAGTCACAAAAAACAAGTTAAACAGGAATGGATTACAAAACTTGACATATATCTGGTTAAATCTTACACAGCATACGCAGACAACTTTGTAAATGCTTTATTTGCTGACGATAACATGTTGTATTTTGTTCGACTTGTAATCTCCTGCAACCTCAATTGAGATAAGCAGTACGGAAGATGAATGAATGTATTGCTTGTAATTTGCTGCACATGACGTACCAGCAAGAATTCATCATGAGATGTAAAGTTGCCTTCAGAAAGAAAAGTTAGTCGTAAAATTGTGTTACGTTAGGAAGCAGTTGTGAAAAGCAGTAGGAAACAACTCCTAAATTCATCTCAATTATGTCAGCGCTATGCATACCTCCTTCCATGTAAAATCACATACACATAAGTTCAGTTCAGCTGAATCCCTAAATGTTATGTTGAGTTTTGAAAAAGTGCTTGACTCTTAAGCACTTAAGACGATCAATCACAGAATAAAAAGGGAACCACAGAGTTGATTTAACTTTCATTCACATCAGCAGATGTTTAAAAAGTAGATTTTGGATGAAAAGGCAAAAAAAGATAACATGCATGTATAAGGCTTTATTTAAGTCAGTCTTACTTGTATAACCTAGTGTCCAGGAGGAGTCAAAACAAGTAAGAAAATAAGATTGAATAGAAAATGCAAGTTAGGATTCAGTTTGCCAATCATTGAGTATCCCACAAGTCAGGGGTGTCATGACCCGATCCGAGAGGGCCGGCATTCTTGCATGCACCTGTGTGATTCAGGTTATTTAGTCCGTTCCGTAATCATCCGCTTATCTGCAGCCGTGTCACAGGGGCAACAGCCTCATACGGGAAGTCTAGGCTTCTCTCACCCCAGCTGCGTCTTCCAACTCACGCAGGAGGATCTCGAGGCATTACCTGGCCAGCCGTGAGACATAGTCACTCCAGCTGGTCGAGGGTCTGCCCTTGAGTCTACTCCCGGTTGGAATTACCCGAAACACCTTACCACTGAGGCATTTGGAAGGCATCCTAACCAGATGCCTGAACCACTCCATCTGGCATCTCTTGACCAGGACGAGTAATGGCTCTAATCCAAGCTCCTCCTGGATGGCAGAGTTCTTCACTATCTCTGAGTGAGTTGAGCCACTCTGCAGAGGAAGCTCAATTCGCCCGCTTGTATCCGCAATCTTGTTCTTTTGGACACCAGCATAGGTGAAGGTATTGAGTCAATGTGCCAAAATTTTTTGACAGTTTATTTCATTTTATGTGCATCGGCCATATTGAATCAGGAACACAATGAAAACTACGAGAATACAGGCCCTCCAGGACCGGATTTTGACACCCCTCCTGCCATTCATTTTTTCAACTGCCGTCCCATCCATGACAAGATAAAAAATTATAGTTTTTATAACAAATGAGATTTTACAAATTAATTGCTAAATACATCAAATTCTTCTAAAAGAAGTTGTCATATTTCTTTTGAAAGTTTATAATATATGTTTCTATGTAAATTATGCTGAAATTCAGTTGTTTTAACTGCAAACATGAATTAAATAAATCAAAATATCTGATCAGATCACTTTAGATCATCCATTCAATTATAGAAGAGACCAAATAGTACAATAAATGCATTCTTTAGTACATTATTAGCACATTGTACTGTTATTTAGTAGAATAAGTGTTAGTTAACAGTGTGTTTTGTGTCAGTCACTAAGAGATGGTGTGTGTGTATGTTCACTACTAGCTTAACCACATCTAAACTAATATTCATGTTCGATCGTTACACAAAACATCCACTTACCGATTCAAACTGGGCTTGATCGTCCTCTGGAAGATCACCAGTCTCATAAACGTCCGGTTCATTAAAAGCCTGATAAAAGAATAATAAAATGATTATATTCTATTTTCACTAGCCTGGCCAACGCCCCAATCACTTCAACATTACTAATCTAAAGTTCCTGTGCATTTCTAAAATACACAACAACACACAAAGCTAAATAAAAAAGGTATTTTCTAAAATCACTTTTAAATAAAATGACAGGAACAACAAGAATCAAAGAAAAATCAACATCACTGATGCTAATGTTGCTAACAAGCTAACCCCGCTACATCACAGTTTTACATGTCTACTAGCATTAAGTCACTCACAATTCCTGGTAAATTTGCGTATTTAGGATCAGCCATAGTTTACTGGAAGTATAAATATGATCCTTGAAATCCAGATAATGAAGCTGTGTTGTCTAAAATATTGAAACCGACAGCAAAAAGTGTCTAATTGTCCAAGTACAAAATGCTAGCGATGGATGAGCCAGCAGTCTCAGCCGGTGGGGTTGCTTGATTTGTTCACTGGTTGTCTTCTGGCATGGGCGGTGTGATTTGTATCACATTTGAAAAGAGTATAGCGGCCAACACAGGCAACAAACCAAGCATACACAAAGCGTTGCGTCACTATATGTGTATTTTTTAAAATACTAACATTTCGCCAAATTACATCAATTTTATCCACTATACGATAATTTTTCTAAATTATTATTTTCAAATTTACATTTTCAAAAAGGAAAAACACAATTTTTTTTTCAACATTGTAAGCTGAAATGTGGCACAGTTGCCACACGAGAGCGCCAAAGCTACAGGCAAGGTAAGTTTCTTTGTGGCACAATTCATCCACAAGGTAATTCAAAGTGCTTTACAAACAGAAAAAAATGCATAAAAATCACAAAATCTTGAACAAAAAGGCAAAAATATCCCAGAGGTTGTCAGAGTTTTAAATGGTTCATGAGGCACAAACAATTCGGTCTTAAACACCAGCAGAGCAGTTTTAATGTCTATTCTCTGAGCCACATGAAGCCAGTGCAGAGTACTGAGCACAGGAATACAGTAATGTGATAATTATTTCTGGTTCAGCAGCATTTTGAATAAACTGTCTTTATGGCATTTTTGTTAAACCCATTGGAATAATGTAACCTACTCGAAATAAATACATGTTTTTGACACCAAACCTCTGAATTTAACAATGTTTTAAGGTGATAAAATGCTGCTAATGTAATCCAACAACTTTACTGAAAATTGACCTTCAGAAATATGTTTCCGTCAAGTTGTGAAAAAAAATACTTGACAAACCTAATAATTTTGGTCGTAAAAATGCCACTAATAAACTGTAGAAAGTGAGGCTTAGCACTATTTCCCACACACTGTGGATCAATTTAAGACAAAACGTTATAATACAACTTTTCCCGCCAAAATATACCTTTCATCTGTTCCCTGGCTCATTTAAAAAATCCTTAATGTATTTCAATAAGATCTTTTTAAAACTGACTTTACCAACCCACTCTTACAAATAATTTATATTTTTAAAAACTGTATATATGTGCACAAATAATTTATTTTTTAAGTTAGCGCTTTAAAGTTTGTAAAGTTAAGTCAACCAACAATCCAACTGCCCTAAATTAAATATTAGAATTTACTAAGATGCTCCGTTTTTCTGCTTTAACAATATTCAGTCTAAATGTTTGCGAAAGTTTTAGATTAAGTTCTGCACATGCCTGCTTCAAACTTTGATTTGAAGCAGCTGAATTACAGCATAAAAACTGCAGTATATTAGTGACCATTCAAAGTCATTATGAGCATGGCATTGTGAAAAAAACATTCTCATAACATGTGCACTGCATAGGATAACATGAGAACGCCTTATTTTTTTCCAATAAAGGTGATCAGAAGACAATTTGGGGTTGTAAACCAGTCTGTTAGCATTGAAAATCATTTTAAAGCAATTAGGAGTAGTAAATGTTTGCATGGTTTATGATGGTTGATGGTGCTGATGAGAGAGGGTCTGAACCCCGCCCACTGAGACTGAGAAGCCTGCAACCCATCCTCTCTCTCTATCTCTCTCTCTCACACACATACACACACACACACTTACACACACACACACACACACACACACACACACACAGACTGGACCAGTTTGGACTACTCTCCTCACTGACAGGTCTCCATATGTTCCTCACCACTCAGCTGCACGGCTCGATTTGAGAGCATTTTAACAAAAAAGAAGAAATCATACTCTCATTTTTTTTTCTTCCTTAATTTTGTTTCACTATTCCCACGAGGGTTTCGCATTCTAAAACTCGTCCATTCATCCACATGCATCGCCCACTAGTCTGCATGTGGGGATAACCGCTGAATCCAAGTATCTTCGGGGTGGCCACATTTCCCCAAATTACTCTCCGAAAAATTAGAAATTGATCTTTTTTCTTGGGATCGAAGTCACTATAATTTTACCATCATGTCTGATGCCAACGCTGAATGCAATATTAAGGTTTTGTGTCGATTTCGACCGCTGAACCGTTGTGAAATTCTCCGCGGGGATAAGTTCATTCCAGTATTCCAAGGAGAAGACACCGTTATTATTGGGGTAAGTTGTGTTTTTTCGTGGTTCCTTTTTGTTTCACAAATTTTTTGCTGTTGATGTTGGCTATGGATTTGCACTTATCAACTTACACTCATTGTCAGATAACGGCCAGACTGGAGACAAGAGGTTTCTCATGTTTCTGATAAGGATCAAACTAAGTATAGCCTCTATCAATAGTGTCAATTTCACAAACATAATGCTACCAGAGTAAATGCTTTTACATGCCACCAAGGCTGGATACAATCTAGCTTTGTACAAAATATCCTAAACAAAATGTTCCTGCTTGTGATCTGCAAGATCCAGCTTATTCTGTTTCTGAATTATAGAAAAAAAAAGACAAAAAACTTCATTATCTTTGCATCAGGACCCCACCTTTTATGATGCTCCTATGTTCCACTGCTCTTTTTCTGTTAGACTGCTAGGGGGTTCATGTTTTCTTTCTCTGATAATCATTCAGTACTGATTGATCAACCCTCTTGCCGGTGAAATATAAGGTGATGCAAATCTAATGAAAGTCATAATTATGTTCTGCAGGCTGTTTCTGATCATTACATGGATTCTAGTCTTTTTTCAGTAAATAATTACTAAAAAAAAAGCGATGATTACTGACAATGTGAGCAGCAATGAGAAGAAACTAGACTGTATGGCATTCAGTTTGAGAAATGCATTACTGAGGCTGAAGGTAAAACAGTCAGATTACACGAAGATAAAACCTCATGTAACTTAATTATCTTATTGCATATTGAAGATTTCAGTCCTCAAATAGCTAATATAGCACATTAAGTCCAAAGAATAGGGAGTGAAATCTATTCATGCTAGATGTGCATGCCCATATGTGTTCATGAAATTTTGGTCCAGGAAACATACATTTCACACAAATGTCATTCTGCCATTCCATCATGAGGTGTCTGCACACACACATCCGCTCACACTTAAATAGAGAGTGACTTAAACCTACACTCTTGTGGCCTGAGGGCTGACTTTAAGTAATGATCAGGGCAGGAGAAAATCCCTACTATGGCGTCTTTCCCCCATACACTTCCATGCAACACAGCGTTATCGGGTGGGTATCTCTGCAAGACTGCTTGCACATTTAGGCAATAGCTGCAGGATATATTCAAAAGGCTGAATTATTACTATAAAATATCTAAACTACAACATTATTCTAATTTTAAGAGGCACAATCTGACCTAACCTTTCAGAATAATTCATTCTACATCTATCTATGCCACCATGTTTTGCAATATGAACATGCTGGAGGAGCCTTGATGAATGAGGAATTGATGATCATTTGTAGCTTGAAAAAATAGTTATAAATTGCTTTTCCCATGTTGCAAATTGACAAAACATGCAAAAGTAATTGTGATTGATTAAATGCCAAAAGAAGGGGAGATTTATGCTTTACATCCAGAAACAGAACAAAGCTGTGGTCCACTTGCATATGAGTCATTTAATGTTGTGATATCTGCCTTTAAATGCTTATTGGTTCAGTGTATGAAGTTTTTGTTTGTGTTAATGCAATTTTTGGACACAGGCTGTACACAATAACTTTATTTGCATAAAATTTGGAGTTTTGTATATTTTTTTTAACACAAAAGAGTCTATAGAAAGAACTCCCTGAGATGTAGAATAATGTCACATTGGGTCAAGATGGAAATATTCAGCCAAGCTAGGTCAGTATGAGGACCCAGTAGGGAAGAAGCTAATGGTCACATTGTGACAAAAGATAAAAAACAATTCACTTCCAAGCTATGCTGTCGGGTCAACATTCATTTGCTCAAGGAACGCTTCTTGCAGAACTTGCTATTTGGTGGAGGCAGTGATTTGAGTTGGTGACTGATAGCTTGCCTTCTTCTCAGTGGCAGGCAAGATTAGAATTGAAGACATTAACGATTACAGAAAATGGTCTGTTGGTGTGCTGTGGGCTCATGAAAGGACGTCTCTACAGCTACAATACACAGGTGATGAAGTCTGGCTGTAACCTGAATAATGCAGCAAAACTAAACTAATGAAAACGATCATTTTGATAATAATTTTGTTTGATCTTTTGTTTTGATATGAACATAAAAATTGGGCTGTAAATCTGTATTAAAAAGCTAAATAAGAAAAAGCAAATAAAATAGACTTCTATCACAACTGGATCCGGTACAAGTCTAAGTAGTTTGCTTCTGAAAGCATATCACACACACAAATCGATTTTGTGCTCTGAGAAATTTGACAAAAATGTCAAATTATAGCGAAAATATCTAATCATGATATTTCAGAAAAGAGGAAAATTAAATGAGAAGAAGCCACTAATAAAGGTTCGTGCAAATTTGCTGCTAGCAGCTGAATAAATTTGATCATTTCATCTGCTTTCAAAACAGCAGGTGTTTCTCTAAGCAACAATTTTCGCAAGATCAACTTTTCAAGCTCAATATTTTGAGCCCAAAAACTGAATTTTGTTTTTAATGCTGAGCAAGTTCTTGCACCCAGCCTATTGGAAGTAATATTAGCATTCAGACCAACGTGTCTGTGGGGCAATCTGATGAATTATCGGAGTTTGGGTCTTTACCAACTCCTTTGTACTAATCCATTCTCAGTGGTCATCATTACAGCCTGGAAAAAAGATTTTGCCTTTCATTTCATCTCAACCTTGAAGCTCAGGGACCTTTGGGACAGAAGCCATGTTATTCTGTGCTCATTTGACACAATCAGGGAAGAATCAAAGTTTTTACCCTGCTTTTATCCAGTATATTAATTCGATACTCATATCAACTTAACTCCTTAAAGCACTTCTAGGCCATAGAAATGAATTTTTTTTTTTTAATTCTCATTCTTTCTATCAGTAGATTTTGAAATAAACCTTTCGTTTTGTTTCGTCATCTTAACCGCTTATCCGTAATGGGATGCCGGGGGGCACCGGAGTCTATTCCAGCTGATTGGAGGCAGGTTACACCCCGAACAGGTCACCAGTCAGTTGCAGGGCCTGAAATAAACCTTTCTATTGATATTTTTTACTTAAATCTCTTTTCATCAATTCACAAATAACCACCTGTGGAGGCCTGCAGGGTCCACTGAGTGTGACAATAATAATTTCTCAGCCTGTACAGCTCCCAGGCATGGCCTTTGTATTTTCTCCATAGTGGAGTGACACAGCTGTCTCTAGTATTTCACTGTCTGCAATAATGCAGTGTCACGTGGGCCAGATTGTCCCTCCTAATGTTTGGCAGGCAAAAGGCCGAACACAATGATTCACACTTTCACTACTGTAAAATAAATAATGATTGTAGTGCTTTCAGTGACAGTATGATATGGAGTTGTTTTCCGTTTGTGTCCTCTGCAAGTGACATATAGCTATCAAGTGTCGGCTCTATGTGAGCTGTCTTTGGGAGAGCTCATAAAAAACAGATTGCCTTCTGAAAAGCTATCATACCCACGGCTGTGTTAGATAGTAAAAATAAATTTTGATTTTGTAAAATATGTTGAGTTTCGAGCCTTTGTCATTTGTGCAATAATTTGTAATGTAGTAATGCTGTTGGGCTAAAAGAGCTGCAGGATTAAAAAAATTGCTCTACAAGATCAAAAGAAAATCTTGATTTCTATCCGCTGGAAATAAAAAAGAGCTGCTTGTTTGGTCTGCCAAAAAACAAAAACTGCTCAGTTCTTCAGCCTCTTCAAGGTAATTAGAGTAAAAGAAATTGATGCAAATTAATGTATCTTTGTCATAGAAAGGGTCAACTCGAAAGGATGTAAATTAAACATTTGAAAATATTTTTACAGCCAGAGCTAATTACAGGTCATTGGTTGTCTCTGTGTATTGATAAATGTATGATACATGTATGATACATGTATGTAAAATACATTCAAATTATGAATTAAACTGACCTTCAAATGGAGTAAAAACAGCATCTAATGCACACAAAATAAAAGATTGCATTGATTTTGTATATAAAATCAAAAGCACACACACTTGTTTAATTAATCTATACTGTAGTCCTGATCAACTACCTCTAACTGTAATAACACAAATTAATCATGTCCAATTAATTTGATGCAATCAGAGTTTGATGTTATTACACAAAAATAGGCTGCTTTGTCTTTCCTTCACAATCTCCTAAAATTTTTTCACAACACTGCTTCTCAAGGTCCCATTTCTGGCATATTGTTGTAGATTTATTGGTGTGTTTGAGGTTTTTTTTTCCTTGTTGCAGCACAAAATTTCAAATTATTGGATTTGCTCCAATGAAGTTTTGTACACCTAAAGTGTACTTTCATACTTTCGAAATGGGAGATTCTAAGTTCTCCTCAGGTAATCCTTTTTTCTGTTTTCCCAGATGTACTGTCATAAAGTTGAACCTTAGAACTAAAAGAAAACATGAAGTTGGAGAATATCGTCTCTCTCTCTCTGTGAAACAAAATGCCCCAAAATGTAGTTTATTAAAAAAATATTTTATTGCTTTGCTGAAACAATCACCTCACTTAGAAAATTGCTAATATTTTGTGTTATTAGTTTAGAGTTAACCCACACATGATGTTCCAAAGCAACAAAGTGCTCAAATTCTATATCACGATGGTGTATACACCTTCTCTATAAAAGGCCAGTTAATCCAATGCCTTAAGACGCTTGGCGGCTGCTCATCTTTCTTAATTCCTGTGAAAGCCTTATGAGTAGATTTGATATTTCAGATCTTACATTTGCCTCTTGGCTTAGTTTACTAATTAAAACGATGGTACAGTGTTGTAAAGGTTGTTTTTCTCATCAAACCGACTCCATCTAAATTAGGAAGACCAAAAGGATGGAAAAGTCTCCGTTGTGGATTGGGTTTGCCTCATAGAGAAACACAAGTCAATAAATCTTTGGAGTTTTGCTTCTCTTTTATCTTTGGCTATCTCTTTAAAGATTGGAGACACATGTTAATGAGATTACAACCGGGTGAAAATGGCCCCTATCTTTTAAGAATCAGCTGCCGTTTTAATTAAAACAGGTTTTATGTCCTTTAAAGTGTGAGTGTAACACACATAGTATTTGGACCTAACCTGCTCACTTACTCTCTGTTGTCATTTTAAGTTGCATTATTCATTTTTTGTTTTGGTTTCCCTTGATGGATGAGGGAAATGTAATGAATTGAGTCCTTCCACCCATGTTATGACCCATCTGAAATGTGTGTAATAAAGAATTATTGATTTGTCTATTTTCTGCACTCCATTTATAATTGTATAGATTACCTTTCCATGAGCACTGCTCTAGTACATGCTTACAAGTCTTCCTGATCTGTTGACTGCTGAACTTACAGCAGTGAAATACAGAAACGTTTAGAAAGGATAGCAGACTAATAGCCATGTTGGGTCGTTTAATGTTTCAGCTGCAGGGTATCATTTTAACCTTGCTGTACCCACAGGAACCTTGCCTTTTTCTGCAATAGTTTAAGCATTTCTTTTGTATATGAATAACACATTAATGTTGTATTTTTGCTCATATCTGGCTGTTTGAAAAAACTGAAGTTGCTCCTACGGCCATTCATTTGCAGTTCTGTTTTTTTCTTTCTCAAATGTCACATTTCTAATATGTTTTAGCTCTTTCTCACCAGCCAGTTGAGAAGAGATTCTGTTTTAATCTCCTCTGCTGATTATGTGAGGTAAGAAGCAAAAAAGGAAACAGCTGCTGTGGAAACAAACTGTTGACAATGCATGTCGGGCGGTAGGGTTAGTCATTAAACTTGTCTCTTAGTTTTTGTGATTTATAGTTCCAGCAAAGTTATTTCTTCAGTATATTATGCAGTAATGGATAAAGTTGTCTATAAAGCAAACAAAATCACAAAAAAACATTCATGGATTTTTCAGATTTTCCTGCTCTGCGTGTTAAAGGGCTCTGATTAAATCATTGTAGTGCACACACTGTCCAATTCGGTTTTGTAAAGTGATTGCTGTGTACATTCTAGTTCTTTATCCTTTTTTTGATGTTGGTTGCAATCACCAGCAAAACTGTGTTATTTTCAGATTAGAACACTTCATTTGTCTTCGTTCTCAATTTCGGTTACTTTCTTGCTCACAGCATGTGTGTTTTGTAAAGCTTCTCTTCATGGTGCGATGATTCAGTTGTTGATATCATTGTGACTCTAGAGCAGTTTTATAAAGATGTGAAAGAAGCTCAGGCTCACCTATCATCTTGTTGACTGTGTTGGATGCAGATTTTAATGGGATCAACCAATGAAGAGTCTCCCCATCAGAAGCTAGGATTTTAAGGGGTCAGGCAGTCATGGGGAAGTACTTGCTAGCATGACATATCTGAAATTAATTTTTTTGACATCCTCCAAGGGAGACATTTTATTCATTATTGTTCATGTCAGGTTGCCTTGACCTTTTTTATAAACTTTGAAAACCACAAAAAATCCACCAATTAACACAGCCAACTTGTCCTCTTTTTTCCTCCTTTGCATTGCCATCATACTGACATCAATTTATAGAGTAGCCATATTTAACATGACATTAAAGCAAACTCATCTTTTTTTCTCTTTCTGAGCATGTGTGTCACTGTTAGATAAGCGTGTGCCAGTTCATCAATGGCTTCTCTTCCCATTTCTGCACTTTTCCAACAGAAGTGTGCTGTGACTGCAGCCTCATAGCTCTGGGGGGTGAAATGGACCGTCTTCGTCCCATTAGCTATGGTCCTGCCTTGGATGTTGTATGGTACACGTGTCTGCCCTCAGCATTTGTGGACATCACATCATATAAGGAGCACATGCTTGAGCACGTGTTTGTATGTCCCAAAACCCCGAGCAGTTGGTAGTGAATTAGTTTGGCTGTAGGAAAACAAGGAAATCCCAGAAAGGGGAATGAACTACCTCCTACAAGCCTGTTCCCTTCATTTAATTAGAGTTCAGTTTATTCACTTGCTTTTTATATTACCAACATCTTCAAATCTGTTTTCATTCCCTTCTTTTTCCTATGGGGATGTACTTTAAAGAGTATTCCTCTGGCTGTTTTTGATCCATGCTAATCTTATTTGGCCCGATTTTATGACTTCAGTAAGAAGTTACTCAGATGAGCCTCGAAAGGTCTTGGCACAAATAGATTTGAGGTCTTTATTTAAATTTTCCCCTGGCCAAGGATATGTCTCCGGCTGGACTTTGAAACCTTCACTTTAAGCAATTAAAAGACGATGTTTTTTTGTAACTCCCAGCAGATGCACCAATGAGAAGAAGAACAAAAATCTCAGTCTCCTGTCACCTACGTTTAAAATGAAACCCTTTTTTGTATTTGTATTGGACCTTATTTTTTACTTTAGGTCTCAGCTGCTCCATGACCCATTTCATCCCACAACAGCTTTACTGGGCCTCATAATTGCTTCCACTGCACACAAGTTGGTGTAAATGTGTGTTTATGTTGCTATATTTCTACAGCTCTTTCCGCCCCATCCTTTCTTGCTCTGATTAATTATTTATTCTACCACATGCGGTCATTAAAAGGGGTCCCATTCATAGCACTGTGCAGATCGATGAGATATTTTTCTGGATAACTGGATATGTCTTTCTTTGTTTTGTACTTCTGAGTTACTGTTTAAGTTGAAATGTGGATCAAGATCACATACTAAACCCCATTTTTATTTGGCGGAGTTAGAAATGTCTGCAGATGTAGCTCTGCAACTTTGCTGAATTGCCTTAGTATAAAAAATGACTTCTGGCCTTAATTCGTTCTATACATTTGGCTGTTGGTTTTCTTTACCAACATAATTACTTGTAAAATGAACTCAGTGACTTTTTCTCCTGCTTATAAAGCCTATCTTTAAAGAGGGGTTTCATGCAAAAGTACCTTTTTGGAGTTTTGTAGCATGTTTGAACATCATTCCTACATCAAAAAAAACATCTGAAAAACACATCTGAAGTGGTTTTTCTATTTCTTTCATGTGTTTTTGAGTATTTGGGAGCTTTCACTTTTGGTATTCAGAAACTACCTGAACAGCAGATTTTTCTTTGCCATGCCTTTTGTTCTCTACCACACATTTTAAAAAATAAATAAATAAAATAACATAAGTAAAAAGTGTTTTTGCAGTGTACACCCTCTTTGCGAAGCTAACTGTCTCTCCTCAATTACTGCTTTCCGTCTCCTCACGTGCAGGGGAACAGGATTAAACGGGGAGCAGGAAAGCATTTACAATCACAAAAACCAAAGTGTGACTCTATAAACAAACTTATAAGCTTTCACATTTTTAAGGGTTTCTCAAATTTCTAAGCAAAAAGTACCATGTTTATTATTGAAATATGAAAACACAATCTGTTCTCTTTGAAAGAAGGGGATGTATTCATGTAAAAAAGAATGATAGAAAAATAGTAAATATAATCTTATCAATTATCATAGAAATTATGATAATTGATATTATTGGATTTTTGGATTTGTACCTAATCCAAAATTTAATGCTATCTAAAATGACTTTATATGTTCTCAGGTGTGTTCACTTCACATTTTTTTACAGCTAAGTTTCATAACTTAATATCTTTAGATCTTACTGTAATTGCGTTTTCCTTTTCCTGTGGTTCAATAAAGTGTTTCAGACAGAGACAAAGCAGCTGTCAGGATTAATTTTGTGTCTTGTATAAGTTCATTTTAATAGCATCAACCTGAATGCTGCAGAAATTTGCATGTCAAGGGCTCCAACAAGAAGGTTAATGTTAAGTAAAAAAAACTTCTTAAACCTGTATCTTGGCATCAAATACTCATGGCTCATAGACATGGCAGCTATTGCCTCTTCACTGTCTCAGGTTAACATAGAAATGCTTTGTTCTAGGCTAAGGTTGATCCAAGTTCAATGTGGATGACTTCTTTCTTCCTCAAGGTTCATTGTAGTTTTCTGTTGGATTTGTGTAACTCTGTAACACAAATAAATGGAAAGTGTGTAAAGGCTGGAGGTCCAATTAAATGTGACATTGCAGGAAAGGGCTGAAACGGTTGGCGCCACCATGACAACCATCCCTCTCTTCTGCTCTTGTGCTTTCAATCTTCTTTCTGTTTTGCAGTGAAGAATTTCCGTGGAGGTGGGAAAGTTTTTCCGCACTTTCCTTTTATGAGTCGCATGTAAAAGTGTTGTTGTATAATTTTTATGTTTTTATCTGCCATTTCTAAAGAAAAAAAAGTCAATTGTTTGCTGTTTGACCATAGTAACACAGTAACTCAAAAAATCTGCATCATCAGTAAACGTAGTCAAATTACGATTAATTGATATTGTTTTTTATTTGCAAACAATTATATTACAATTACTTTAAGTTTTAGGGCACTTTCACCTTTTTCACTTTCTTAAAACACCTTAAGAATGTAAAAATATATATCTTTTCTTCAGCAATTCAGTAGCAAAGAAACATTTATTCATTCTTTTAACCACCATTTCCAGTTAAAGGCCCATCAGCTGTCACTGAACAAAAGGCAGGGGTATATTCTGGGCAGCCTGCCAGAACATCATAAGGCGAACAGAAAGAAAAAGACAACCATGCACATTCACTTCTTCAGCCAATTTAGAACTCTAACTCACCTGTCTTTACACTTTTGGATGAAACTGACATACTGTACATGAAGAAAACTCATAAATAACTGGAAGAATATTTGATTTTCACACATAAAAGATCAAACTGATTCCTGATGAGAAAACAACCGAAATTGGGATTTAAGACCAGTGTCCTGTCTACATCTGCGGCCCTATCGACAGATCAGACTTTCTAACAGTAAAGTCTCATCGAGATAAGCGACCCACCGCGAGATGTGAGAGATGTGCAAGATTAAGATCTATAGATTTAACCAGTGGTGGATGAAGTACTCACTTTTTGTACTTAAGTAAAAGTACAGATAATTAGGCAAAAAATTTACTCAAGTAAAAGTAAAAGTACCAATAAAAAAATCTACTTAAGTAAAAGTACAAAAGTAGTTGGTGTAAATTGTATTTTTTAAGAAAAAAGTAAAAGTATTTGACCATAATTCAAATGTTATTTGTTGTGCTATAGGGCGTCACCATGGTAACCAGGATGAATACTCTGCAGGGGTGTGACCCCCCTCTCCCGCCTCTTTTGGGTCCACAAAAAAAAAAAATAAATAAATAAAATAAAAGGAAAGGTGACAAGTCAAGCTATCCCCTAGAAGGGCCAGTGAATGGGCCACCAAAATGGAGGGAAATGACACTTATTTTTTTAAATGTTTTGGGGGGGAGGCCCCCAGTCACTATATATTGGCTTTGTCAAGCCCCACCCCCCTTTAGAAAATTCTAGATATGCCCCTGCTCTGTGTAATGGTGGCTCAACACAACGAACAACGATCTTCTGGCTCTTTTTAATTTGTACTATATTTGATGTTAGGTTTTCAGCGCTGAATGAATGCGGAAAATGTTTCTCGATTCGTTACTTCTTCTCCCGATCAACTGCTTCTTTTGATTTTGGTGATGCGGCTTTAAGATGCGCTAAAAAATCCTGTGTATTTTTCAAATTCCTGAACGAAATGTAACGAAAAATGTAAAACACACTTTTAAAAAGTAGCGAAGTAAAAGTACAGATATTTGCTCTAAAATTGTAGTGAAGTAAAAGTAAAAGTACCGGTCTTAAATTTGACTTAGTAAAGTACAGATACACAATTTTTTTACTTAAGTACAGTGACGAAATACATTTACTTCGTTGCGTTCCACCACTGGATTTAACTGTCAAGAATGTTCGACTCTCAAAAGCAATAATTATAAAGAGCGGAAAGAACTTTGTTTAAACTTCATTCCACTAAGAAACAACTGCATTACATTAGATCAGTTTTTTGGATACTTTATTAACCTTGGCTTTAGCAAATAGTTCTTGGCCAAACATAATCGACAGCTCAGTTTCCTGAGATGTGAGACCTCGTCAACAAAATGCTTGACACTTATTATCTTAGTAACTTGATGGTGTACTAGAGGTCTGGGGAAAAAATTTTACACTGATTTTTTATTAATAGCTTTATGCTCTTTTATGCTATTATTCTATGTGAATTTGATGTGTGAAGGATTTTATACAGTTCTGCAGTTCTGTGACCAGTTGCAGATCTCGATGGGGCCACAGATCTCGACAGGTCACCAGCTTTTAGTGTTTAAGCTTCCATCCTCTGTGCTATCAGAATACTTTGAAGCAAGCAGACAGGCCAAGCTGTAGGGGACTCGGGGAATTGATGAAAGTGTTATTTTACATAAACTCAATGCAGAAGAAAAATAATGTCTCCCTTTTATCACTCTGCTGTTTATAATCCCCATATACACCTGCCTTTTAAAAAATTTATACCATTTAGCACACCATTTTGCACCCCAAAAAGCTTCATACTTGTTTTCTAAATCAAGAATGAAAATTTGAATTCTTCAAATTTTCCAAGAATTCACTGGCAAACAGCTGCTACCATTGTCTTGTGAACAAAGCCAGATTACTGTCATCATCTCATTTTTCTTGTGGTGAATCCTTGATTCTCAGTTTGTCTCAGAGGAAATTTGAGCATAGGCGTGTAGGAAATGAACTAATTATGACGTGTGGCTCAGCTGCATCATCGACCCATAACTGTATCACAACCTCTCTCTGTATTTTATGTCATCTGTAAAATGACCATTTAAATCAAATCAAACCTAATTTATACAGCAGCCTTTCTGCTAAAAAAAAAAGAAGTCCTGTACATGAAGGCAAAACAAACACACCCCTTCACGTTTATTGCTTCCCACAATCAATAAGTCGAACAGTTTCAGTGAAAATTGAAAAGTCTTCTTAAATTGAATTAATTCTGTGGCATTAATCCGAATGCCCCCGAAAGAGAAAAACTACAAAAAGTGGATTTGTGCAATTCTATGAACAGCTCCCACAAAAAGCATCCTCGATCCTTTTCCTCTGCCCTGCAGATGCTTTTAGTAATTGAAACTTCTTTCAAGATGTTGTGCTGAAATTGATTTGGAGGTCACCAGCATTGGGATAGAGAAGAGATGAGGAGGCACAAAACATAAAGAAGGTCCCATCATTTGCCCCTTTCGTGTTTCTTGCCTCTGTTATTTATCTTTGTAAGCTATGCAGAAATTTTTTATGCTGCGGAAAACTAATTGCCCTACTTTTTGCCTGAATCTACAACAAACAACTTAAATAAAGAAAATGAGCTAGATAATTAGATGATTGTTAAAGTATGGCGTGTAAAACAGTAAATACTAAATAGTGATTAAATAAACCACATTCAATAACTGCTACAAGTACAAAAAACAGTACAAGAAAACTAAACTCTTACCATCACTAATCTGCATTTACAGTGTTTGAGGCACTGAACTGCTTCACCCTGGAGATTCAGAGCCAGTCAACTCTGCTTAGACTTTCGGCAGTGTGGAAAGGACATACAATAATGTTTAGTTATAGTGTGGGACTGGAGCTTTTTGCAGTTGTTTTCTGTTGTCAAGAGGACTGCTAACGATGATGTTATCTGTGGTCCAGAGCCTGATTAGCTTGACGGATGACACAGACAGTGAGGAGTGAGGAATTCAGGCAAGCTGTGCTTGTAAAATGCATTTGCGAGCATAAAAAGAAGACGTGATGAGTTTATGAGGAACACTAATTAAGGCACACACCCATATTCACACACATAAAATGACAAAAAAATGATGCTCCTCCCTTGGTTATACCAAACCCCTGGAAACCATCAACGGTGATGAAAGAGGAGCGTTCTGACTCAAGGCCTGCCAACATGCTGGAGGGGGAAGAACACATGCTCAGTCTTCTTATCATCTCTTTCTTTAGAATATCTATCTGTGTCTCACAGTTAGTAGAAATGGCACTTCTGTGAGAGACTTGATGGGGAGAAGAATGAATGGTACTAAGATGTGCGTGTGTGCAGCAACTTTTGACAGCCAGTATATTCACCACATGCAGAGGGTGTTGCAACTGTCCTCGTCAGAAAAATGAAGCCTCTGGCAAACTGATGAGGCATAAAAAACAGTCTCTTGAAAAGTGTCCTTATGTGCCTGTGTGATTAATGCAGATTACCAGGCAGAAGTAAATCTTTGAAGAGTGATTCTGTAATAATGACTGATTTGTTACAACTATAATCATAATCAGCCAAAGTTTCACTAAAAGGATTCTTGACAATCAGTTGTATTCACCTACATGTGTATGTTATCTTTTACAAGAACCAGGTAGTGTGAGAAGCCTGATTATGACAATTATAGATTGTGTGTAATTAGGGTGTATTTTCTCCATTTGAATACCATTTTATTCTGTACAGAATAAAACCAGGACAAGCTTACCTATCATTTTGTATTTTTAATGATATGAAATAACCTGCTAAAAGCTTTAATGTGTATAAATTGCACCAGACTAATGTAGAAGGCGGGGATTCATTCGCACATGTCAGGGCTGACACAAAGTAAAAATGCCATGGCTTTCAAAGCCTTGTAAAAAATATTAATAATTATAAAAGAATGTTTCATACTGATTGAAAGTTGAACGAATAACTAAAGAAATGTATTTTGTTTTTTTTTGCAGATACATGTTTTTGTATATACATTTTGCATTTTTCATATCAAGACAGGGACACAGTTGGTATTCTCAGGAGCATTTCTACAAAAAAAATTATTTGGCTATGTACTTTTCTTTCTTGTGAATCTCAGAATTTATTGATGGATCAGTGGTCAAGAGATAATGTTGCTAAATGAGTCGATGCAAGAAAGTCTGTGCAAGACATTAAATATTGGGAATTTTATTGCCTTTTTCAATTTATGATGCATCTATGGGGTCCAATTTCAAAGCTAGATTCTAAGCCCAGTTTTACTTACCATGGTTTTGCCAAATTGAGGACATCATGTCAGTCAATAAAAATGTGATTTTGGATAAAGTACCATAAAAAAGAATTCGTTTTTATTTCTGAACTGCTAATCCTTAATGAAGTACTTATCCCTGTTGATTTCAGCCAAGAGGCACGGTACACACCGAACAGGGCACCAATCTGAAAAACAATCAAATAATTACGTTCACAGTAATCATACTTACTGAGATGCCCAAAATAGATTTAAAACTTTGAGAACTTTTCTGTTTTTTTTAAGATATCTTGTACTTCCTTTATTGCCTTTAAATTCTCTTTAGCTTAGGAAAATTCAGATTACAATTTGATCACATCGTTTGATGTTCAAGAACAAATGGTTTATATTAAAATACTTATATTTGGTGTTAAGCTTTCCCAACAATATTTTTCTTTTTTTTTTTCTTATTTTTTACAATTAGATGTGTAAGAATACTTTTTCAGAATTTATTTTCGTGGAAAAGCTTCAATATTTAAGAGCTTGACTTGTTTAATCTTTCTAACAAAACGTGCAAATTTTTCACCAAAGTCAAATTCTCTACACTTCTATAGCATTTATTTTTGTCATGTTATTACAAAATTTTGGAGACTGACAGGCTTATATCCTGCCTTTAAATATGGAGAGCAGACTGTCCTGATGTAGCAACAACAGCACTCAGATCTAGTAATTTGCTCCATCGTAGACTTCAAATCAAATGTTCAAAGCTGCTCCTGGCTTATCCTGTCCTGGTTTAATGCAAATGTGGGGATGCATTCAGCCTTCGTTATCCAGAATTCCTTTATCATATCAGGTACAATACTTGTGGGGGCCGATGCGACTTATGCAACTAAGTTGAGATACCTGAACAGAACCAGAATCAGGGCAAGTATCCAAAATTGTATGCTTTTGAAAAACAATTTAGCATCAAATTTTAATTTCTCAGAAAATTGAGATGCCCAAAAGTCTGATTAATTAAAAAAAAATCTGTGAATATCTGAAACAAAAGTCATTTGCTCAATCTTCCAGACTTTAAATGCATGAGGGAATTGGGTATTGGTGGACTTACAGACTTAAAGAAAAAACTGGTAGACAAACTACTAAACACTAATCCGATCTCACTTTAACAACCATTTGTTCTTTAAGATGTCTCTTGGAAGTTCTTGTTGCCTTTGTTACATTCAATTGATCGAAGGCCTTGTTGCATTCTCCTTTTTACAATTCAATTCACTCTCTATATTAATTGTATTCCTTTCACTCTTCTGCTTTCTCAACAATTGTATGCTTTGTTCATGCTGCTTTTGTCGCTCTCCTTTGTTTTTGTTTTTGTTTTTTTAGCGCTCTTGTTGGTTCTGTTTATCTTCAATTGTTCTCAAATATCAGCTTAAATAGCCATCATGATTTCTGTTTAGGGTTGCAGTTTGTTTGTGCCTCAGTCTAGCTTCCCTTCTCATTGTTTCCGGCAGAAAGGCAGCAGATTGCTGGGTGACAGGCAATGTGGGTGTTTGACTTGCCACAAAAAGCTGATGGTCATGAACAATGTCTGTGTCTGCATGCATAATTGGAATTCTATTTGCTTACATGCATGTCTAAGTAAAGAGGCATATTCTTACCCACATATAACCATCTCAAGGTTCCTGTTGTTGCACATTACATAAGGATATGATTGCAGAGACATCTGCTATATTATACAGACAGACAAGCTGGAGAACATGTTCATGCCTTACTAGACCAATACGGATGGCAACGATATGAACTGAAAACTCAAAGGCTTGCCTATTGTCTATTGGCAAAACAATCATCTATATATGCATTTATGTATGTGTATCTCTCCATAGATATGCTTCTAATACGTGTATGTACAAATACATTAACATGCATTCTATGTAATGTCAATGTATTCATATACATGCATCAATTTTTTAGTATTTTATTTTAGCCTCCTGCCCCCAGAAAAGACACACAATGCTTTTACCGTTTTCTTCCCTGTTTTTCTGTTGACTATCCAGGTTTGCATTCCATACAAGAGAACAGTTGGCTCATAGAGAGCAGAGTCAGTCCTAATCACTTCTGAAGGAGAGCTTGTTTATACCTGCAGCTGTGATTACAGCTCTTGAAAGAAACAGCCAAGTAGCTGGCTCATTAAGGAGAGAAGCTAAAATAAAATAATTTAAAAAAAAAAATCAAGCTTAATATGCTGTAGACAAATTGTTATAGGCCCGAGGTTAAAACTAGAAAATATTGTTGAAAAACTCAAACGCATATATTTGCATCTTGTTCAGCAGCCTTTTCTGTGACAAACTACAAGCATCTAAGACCAACTTGAAAATCATGTCTTTTGTATTTTGTTAGTGGTCGATAAAATTCTCAAAGGAATATTTATAAAATTGCTAATTATTTGCATGAGATTTGAATGTTTTATCAAATGCACTGGCTTACTGATTGTATGATTGTATGAACATATCTGGAAACCGTAACAATGGTGATTAAAACTCACTAATTACGTGCACATAATAAAAGTAGCAGAACAAAAAGAAAAAAGAGTGACTTCCCTTCACATTTTGGTACAATTGATTCCAATTGGTCACTAAATGAAAAGTTAGTCCTTCTGTTAATGTGTTCATGGGGATTAACGCTATTATCACAAAACTCCTGAAGTGTTTCCGGTAATGTTTACCATGTTGGAACACTAGAAAAAAAATTTTCTCCTATATTTCTGTACATACAGAGAGATCTATAAATCTTTGATCTGATGTACAGATTAGAGATGTTTTGTGTGAGTGTCTATATTCTAATTCTAAACCTCTTAAGTTTATATTGAGGTTTTAATCGATACAATTATCGACTAAAGACGTAATTTTGTAACATACGTCTTAGATGTTTTGTAACATCTAAGACGTATGTTACAAAATTGCTGTATAAAAAAGATAGTGGCTCTGCGTGTTATGACTGGGGTTAAAAAAAATAATGTAGTAAACTAGGTGCTCTTTGGCTGAGAACATTGTTTACCAATAATAATAAGCTATCTCAAATTTTAAGAGATGCAGATACAGCTCAAAATTTAATGAGCTCTATTTTGCAAGTTCTCTTAGTTTTTACAAAGTTTCATGCAAACACTGTTTTTTGTGGTGTAAAGTTTAGATTAACAACCCAAATTCAGTTTTGGAATTGGTTAATGAATTTAATTAGAGTTCCAAATAATAGCAAGCTAATATTAGGTGGAAACGTATGACTCTGAATTACAGAAATTCGATTATCTACAAACTAAAGCCAGGTCTAAATATCAAAAACTGGAGTTTAACCAAACTAAGGTGCATAAAACACCACGAATAAAGAAGTTAGACTGCAATAAAAACATTTCTTAAGGAAAAATACACACAAACCATGTCTACATCAATCTCGTTTGTTTTCTATGAAAAAAGATTGGAAACTTGGATGAAGCAAAAACAGTTTCAAGACACATGCTGAAATTAGACAAAACTTGGAAAAAAAGCAAGAAGACATTTATCCTATTCACTTATTTCTTTTACCATCAAATTTAATCTTTGCTGTTTGATATTTTCCATGTTTAACCAATTTATAGGGCAATAATGAAGACGGCAATGTCCAATAGGAGTTAAATAACAGCACAATAAGAGCACCAACTGACCGTCAACTTGGAAATATTTTTATTAAAACTCCATTTGATCTTGGATGTGTGATAAAAATGAAATCTCAATTTACATCTTTGACATTTATTATTGATCAAAAGGAGAGATTAATCCTTTAGCGGGGCATCAAGCCAATGTGACAGGAAACTCATCATGAGTGTGCTTATGAGCTGAAAATAAACAGGATTCATCGTGAGTTTAGTACAAACACAGGCACGCCAATGTATTATTCAAAGTCATGAAAGAACTTGTGTATTTTGGGTTCTGGTATTGAATTTGTCATTTTAATAAGCCAGGCAGGTCCATCCATGAAGGTGCTGCAAAAATTAATGTATTGTGTCTTAAACTACTTTAACTGATACACTGAATGCTTGGAGCACCTCAGATGGTTATTTTATTGCTTTTTTAAAACCAGCTGGATTAGTTTATTTCTGCTGGTTGAGTCTAAAACATTTAGTTACAATAGAGTTAACCAGCTGTTCTGCACCCATTATCTAGCCAATTCATGTTTCATGGTGTTACATTTAACTACATTTGTACATCAACACCAAAACCTCTGGTGAGTTGACATGTCTGACAAATAGACTTTGTATTTTGTTTTAAAGAGCTACTTACTTTGAAAGGAAATCTGTATTATTTTCTTTTTCCCCTCTTACCTTGCTGTTACTTTCTCTTTGCATTTCTCCTTCTTTGGTTTCAGGTAATTTGTTGAAATGTTTCTAGGCTACATTTCCACACTTACGCTTCATCCTTCCGATCCTATTCATCTCACCAATGCATGACTTCATTCTTGAAGTTCTTGAACGTTGCTTTCAATGACTACTGCTCAGCTGTAATCTCAGTCAATCCTATTTGGGGTCAAACAGCATTTCACCCAAAGCTCCACCAGGCTCTGTTCTCATCAAAACTAACTGCTTCTCAGTGGGAGGAAAATGAAATAATGATGCATGATGTACTTTTGAAAAGAAGACGTATGGGATTTTTAATGTGAAATGTGCTCTGCCATTTATACACACACTTTGACATTACATTAAAGAAATTAAGTTTATTGAGTGGAATAATGTGGAGAATTACTTCCCACCACTCACATATGTGTCCTTTCGTATGGAAAGATTGTGTTATGAATTTTAATGAGTCGTAGGAGTGCTGGGAGTAATGACATGGCTCTGAAAGTTGTTTCTGTCATAACTGACTTTTTGTATTGGCATTCACAGGGGAAGTTGTACGTGTTCGACCAGGTCTTCCCCACCAACACAACACAGGAGCAAGTCTATGATGCCTGTGCAAAACAAATTGTCAAAGGTGAGTAGCAGAGGTTTGTCTATTTTCTCACAAGGTGCATCTCACAAAAGCTGTTGGTGATAAAGCCGACAGATATTAGCATACCCTCCATAATCATGATCTCCTGCGTCACTTCACACCTAACTGCACGCAGCAATTTCTTACTAGCAGAAAGAAACCTATTTCTGTGACAGGATTCAGTCATGCAGTAAACAGGTATTAGCACCCAAGGTTATTGAATTGACCGGTTTAATGTGTGTTCTATCTCTAAAAAACAGAACTTGACTGGCTCAGTTCTTGTACCTGGCTTTTTCTGATAAATTCATTTTTTGTTTATTTTTATAAAGCCACTGTCCTATGATTCATTCTTGCGTAAAAGGGGGCATCTAATTAAAGGAATAAACCAGTGCAGTGTCAACATTTTACAAATTGAATTTATCTTCGAGCATTTTATTACAAGCAGCTCATTTAAAATAATAGGATTTGCTCCCATTTGCTGTTTTGTTACTGAATACCTAGGGAACTATTTGTACTTATTTGTATGCAGAAAAAGTACCTGAATTATTACCAATGTGAGGTGGCCTAAAAAACTATCCACCATTTTAATAATGAAGAACAATTCAAAGATTACCCTCAAAAGGAGGGTTTAAGTATTCACACTGTCTGCTGAGGCTTAGCTAGATATGGTCTCAATTGATAGTTGTTTTGAAGAATGTAGGAAGAAATTCTGAAAAATGGGAAATTAAAAAAATAGCTCTCCTGAACTGCTTATCGCTACCGGAGTCACAGAGGGTACTGGAGTGTCTCCCAGCTGATTTCAGGCGAGAGGCAAGGTACACATTTCCTGCCAGTACACTGTACAGCAGGGTTCACCTTTCCTGCTGTACACTGGCATGTTCAGTCGCCAGTCATGAACATGCAAATTCAACAAACTCCTCATCTCACTCTCGTAGGGCCACCATGCTAGCCGCTGCACCTGAAAAAAGTTTTCAATACAAAAACTTTACTAAAACGTTGAAGGAATGCTCGCTAATGTGGAAATTAACCACAAACATATAAGGAATGAAAAATATGGATAACTGTTTTAATGACAGTAAGAAAAAAAGTGGAATTTGATAAAAGAAGACAACACAGCAAGACATTTAGAGAAGAACTCATAAAGCTCTTGTCAAACTATTAACTGTGTATTACTAGAAGAAATAGCTTGAAGAATAAAAGCTTCCAAATCAAGTGTGAACTTTTAAAACTGACAAAGGATTTTGCGGCAATAAATAAAATCTTGTGCATTTTTATGGGTTAGTAACTTGTGCAACATCACCAATGGACACACTTGAAATCAATGTCAACAAGCCAATGCAGGGTTTATACCCTTTTATAGTCAACAACAGCAAAGAAGCCTGCAGGATGCAATAAAGTTGAGACCTTTGTGAAGGACAAGAGACATTCACAACTAGTCTGCGTTTTCAGACACTAGTTAATCAGGAAAAGCGGTAATACAAAAGTATGCATTTAGCTGGTTGGTAAATATGTGCTCTTATACTTGTCCTTAATATTTTAATCTTAGAAAATCAAGTCTATTGGCAGGTTTAGATCCAGTGATGTTTTGATGTATTCATGACGTTCAAAGTATTAAATCAGGGAAAAGCAATTCCTAATCAATTATTGTGCACAGATCATTAATCCAGAAGGTTTTGAATCATACAGATCCCTAAGCCATCTGACGTTTTACTTCTCCACCTTTCTATACATTGTTAATCTTTTTCTCTTGATATTGGGGTCTTGTTTTTTCTACGTTCAAAGCACAGAGCTTGGGGGAGATGCATAGAGCATAAAAGAAATTGATTGGTGGGCGATACAAAGTATTGAGTGGAAGATTGGGAAATTGGTTTAGAAAGGATTAAAAAAAAGTTGAAATGAGCTCAAGCAAAAGGTTGGAAGGATCCAAGGCTTACATTTAGCAATGGAAATGATGGAGTGACATGAAGCAGAAATAGAATGGTTGTCTGACTGATTGTCTGAGGTGGAGGTTATTTTTTTAAAATCCCTGTCTCTTTTTGGTGCTTCCTATTTCTCACTACTCACTACTCTGGAATTTCTTTCACTTTATGATCCAGTTTAAATATATATATATATTTATGTATATACATTGTATATTCTTCTAAAGATGCATGCTTCCATTCGTTTCTTTTGTTCATCTCTGCTTTGGTCTTACTCTGAACTGTGTGAAAGCGGAACAGGGTTGTTCTGAAGGAAGTGCATTCAAGCAAAAGAACGACGATCCAAGGTTCTGCATGGATTCAGCTCACAGTCTTTGTGATTAGTCCGCGGTCAGTTCACCTGTGGTTACCGGCCTTTACGGGTGATGCTTTTCTTTGTCCGTGCTTGACTTTTACGGCAGTGCTTTATTGACCTGTGGCAGCAATATGACATCCAAACAGCATGGTTCTTTATAGCCACAGCTGCTGAGGGTCTGCTGTTTTTGCCATTCATCTAAATGAACAGTGAGAATAATACATCTATATCAGCTTGCCCCCCACCTCTTCTGTCAGTCCTGGTGACACTAACAGCTTCAGGTACCTGTTGTTTACTTTGTGTACTCATAAAATCCTTTTAGAAACGGCTCGAGTTTAAACACTTGTTTTATGAATCGGTTTTGAGGAATAGGTCAAAGACATTTGTCTTTCTGTCTTGAGGCAATTTTTTTTTTCAGTCTGAACGGAATTTGAAGTGTTTTCATTTTATTTTTCCCTCTAACGTTTTTGTTCTATTATCTCCCACTTCATTTTAGATGTGCTGGGTGGATATAATGGAACTATTTTTGCCTATGGGCAGACTTCCTCAGGAAAAACACATACGATGGAGGTATAGTATTGCTAAATAATTAAAAATCCAGACCTTCTGTTGTGAAATACACGTCCACATAGCCCACACAAGCTGTTTTCATTTTTTAAATGTCTTTCTCTGACCAACATCACAGCACTTCCACCTGCATCCCGTTCACCTTTATCTCTCACTGCCAGACCTATGTAGGAACTCACATTATGTAGGAACTCACATCCCTTACACATCTCGGAAAAACAACTCTGTTCCTCTTCTTGCCACTCCATGCTCTTCTTTTACAATCACTGCTTAATTTGTCTGGGGATTTGCATTTATCCTACTTTTCACTCACATGTGTGTGCTGCTTTTCCTCCCTCAGGGAATTCTTCATGATTCCCAGGAAATGGGAATTATACCCCGGATAGCAGAGGACATTTTTGAGCATATATTTGCAATGGATGAGAATCTAGAATTCCACATTAAGGTTAGTTTTGGTCCTTGTTGATGCTACATATATGTGCATGCCCTCCCATATTGAGCCATATTAAATTATTATCATTTTAGTACCATAGTACCATACGCTAAAATATATTCATATGGTACTTGGCTTGAAACTCAAATTTAATCCTCTCAAACATTAATAAATTATTGTATACAGTAAATCAATATCATCCTGCTACATCCTCCTCTAAGCCATAGCCTTGTAACAGAGGATAATGGTAATACCCCACCAGTTGGAGAACAGATTATTGCAGTTTGTACAACAAGAAGCTATTTTTTATTTCTCCTTTATCTGTAATAGATTTGTCAATGCTGGAAAAAAATTAAATCAGCTGTCCTGTGTTTGTTTGTTTTATGCAGGTGTCCTACTTCGAGATATACTTGGATAAAATCCGGGACTTGTTGGATGGTATGCTCCCACACTGAAAATGTGAAAGCACAGCTCACGTTTGAAAGCACTACACAGTTTTCTGTCATACAGCTGGGAATATAACGCTTCACAGTTCTGCTCAAATGATCAAGACCCCCTGCTTGACAGGCTGCAGACATAATACAAAATTTTTACCTTGATCTTTATAGCTTATCATTGGTGAAAAAAATAATAAAAAAAGCACATTTAGCTGTTGAAAAATGGGCTGTCAAAGACCCATAATTGTCTATTATGCTATAGCCTGTTTATGACTACGACTCGTGAAATTTGAACAATTTAGAACAAAACCAACAACATAAATTTGTGTCAGTTTTAATTTGTTACTGACAATAATGTTTCAGCTGACTTTTTTGTCTTTCTTCCTGAACACATTACTTCAGTGGATGAATACTTTTCAATCAAAATGAACGAGGAAGCTTTCTGCAGCCTGCTTGAGATCACATCTTTAGTAGATGCAGAGACAGAAATAAAGGCTCCAATACACATGCAAGAGTCCTTGCACAGTCTAAATATCATGCACGCTATAAACAACAAAGGAGCTAAAAGATGACAATAAGCAGAGCGAATAGAAGCAGTGAAATAAACAACACCCTGGGGGAATTTAGGAAAAAACTGACTCCAGGGCAATAAAACAGCTCATACACATACTCTTTTTACACTGTCTCCCAAGAAAATAAATAGCCGCCACATGTAATTATTATCTTCATGATGGCAACATCAAATTGTCAAACGAGACTCATGTTGGCACCAAAAATGTGTGATATGCTCATTAACGTTTATAGGAGTTTGGTATTGGCCCTTTTAAAAATATCTTCATTAAAACAAAACAGGCACATAGTTTTTTGTTTTTCTATCCCGCTGCATGAGGCTGAGTCATAATTAGAAAAGGGGACCTTGTCAGGTCACATCACATATGCAAACACAGACAAAATGCTTTGAGTAAAAGTATGTCATCTCTTCTTTTTTTCACCATGTCACAGTGACTAAAACTAACCTGTCGGTGCATGAAGACAAATACAGAGTTCCTTATGTGAAGGTGAGTCACCTTAAGACTTAACTTGGTATGGCAGAAGATTCTAATTGCTTTTTATTATTTTATTTAGACTCAGAAATGATTCAACATAATAAACCAACTTCAGTTGCTGGAAGTAATGATGACCGAGTGTTATTACACTTTCCCTTTACACCTGTGACCCACTTTGCCTTCAGGCAATGCTCAGCAGAATTCACTGACAGGTCAGGTGTATGCAGGACTTTAAGGGCTTGAACCCTCGGACATAAACATGAACAACTAAAACTACATTTTGTATCAAACATTTTCTTTTTGGATCACCTTTATACAAAGTATATTCAGTTAGTTGAAATGGTAAAATTTAATTTTATTAAATTATTATACTGTATGTACCTCAAAAATATTTCAAATACAATATGGTGCTCATACAATAGGCCCAGCTGTAGACTGGCAACCTGCCTCTCGCCTGAGATCAGCCGGGATAAGTTCCGGCGACCCTGTATGAATAAGCGATTCAGAAGACGAAACAAAAATATAGTGCACTGTTAACAAGTTAGAAGCCTCATCCTTAAACATTTGTCAAAAGCTGGAAAAAAAACACTGACACTGCTAAAAAAAAAAAGTAAATCATCACTCTTACACTTTTTTTTCTCACTGTTCACATCTGTATCAACACCACAAATGCCAATGGTGTTTGAAGCTTTTCCAACTGTTTCTTTTGCTAACAGCTGAACATCTGTTCACTGGCTTAAAATGTCAAACAAGATGAAGACTGTTCAATCAAGCTTTGTCCTATCTGCATGAGCAAATAGATGTGCTTGTGCCTGAGTAATCGTGTGTGGATTTGTATGCACAGCTGATAACTGATGTGCAAATGCCACCATTCACTTACAACGTATTACTCTTTGGTGGCCTTCTTGACAAATTAATGAAATTGTACACGTGGGTTTGTTTGACTAAGGGCTGCACAGAACGTTTCGTTACCAGTCCAGAGGAAGTGATGGATGTGATAGATGAGGGGAAGGCCAACCGTCACGTTGCTGTCACCAGTGAGTCATACTTCTGAACTTAAACATTCACACTGTCAAACTCTTCATGTAAAACTACCATTCACTGTTTAACAATAAAATGCAGGCTGAGGAATAAATGCTGACATGTGTAGGAAAGATTACATTTTTTATGTCTGTGAGAAATAGTATTTTGAATTAAATTGTGAGTGAAGAGTCATCTGTTGGCTTCTTGAAACTTTTGTCACTTTTTTCCTCCTTAGACATGAATGAGCACAGCTCTCGGAGTCACAGCATCTTTCTCATCAACATCAAACAAGAAAATGTAGAGACGGAGCAAAAGTTGTGTGGAAAGTTGTACCTTGTTGACTTAGCGGGTAGTGAAAAGGTAAGCTAAACATTTTCTTTCTTAAAAAACATGAGTTGCTTGAGACTATTAACTCATGGTATTTGATGTTGATTGGATTTTTAAATCTGGGACTGGATGCCTGTTTTACTTTTTAAAATGACATCAAAGTACTAAATAAAACAAGTACAACAGCCCCAGTCTCAAAGAATCAACTATATACAAATTAATACATCAAACATTTTTTCTAGTCTGTAAAATCTAGTATGTAAAATATATTACATAGCCTAGTGACCAAGATTTTATTCAGAAAGACTAGTTTGTCTTTTGTTCAACATCAGAATTACCTTGAGCTGATTTTGGGGTATTAGTTTGGTTCTATGTGTGAATACTATTTAAGCAGACAGTGCAAAAGTACTTTTGAGTACATCTGGGATATTTCATGACAAACGCTACAGACAACTGAGTTTACAACATTTTGAAACAGTATGTCCATAAAAAAAAGTATGTAATATTTTTGTTTGCTTTTAATTTTTTCTTACAAAAATATTTTTTAAATTTTACGCAGCTTTTGAATTAAAATATTTGTATTTTAATGTTTACAAATGGTGTTAAATTCAATTGGTTTTGGAGTAATACGTTTAGGGTTTTATTTAGTTTAAAAACACTAGGCCCATGAAGCCGAAAGTCTGACTGCCAATATCCCTGTTGTCGACTGACGTCATCTCCATCCATCTCCATCTCCTCCTTCCATGCGCCCATAATGACCCCTCCTGCAGGTGAGGCATAGGTAAGGGGTAGCCCATGTCCCCTGTTTGGGCCGAGTCACATGGGTAAAAGTAAAAATGTTTTCTAAAACATATTTGGAGTAAAGCCATTGCTCCTCCGGGTCGAGAGAATCCAGCTGGGGTGGTTCGGGTATCTGGTTCGGATGATTCCTGAACGCTTCGCTCATGAGGTGTTTAGGGCATGTCCCACAGGGAGAAGACCTAGAAGCAGACCCCAGACATGCTGGAGAGACTATGTGTAACAGCTGGCTGGGGAACACCTTGGGATCCTCCCAGGTGAGCTGGAGGATGCAGCCAGGGTGACAGAAGCCTTGGTTTCATGTCTGAAGCTGTTGCCTCGTGACCGAGCTCCGAAGAGGAAGACAACAAAAACAAACTTCAAAAACACATTTAAATAAATTTATTAAAAATATGAACATGTAGATGTTCTTTTTCACTTCAACATTTCTTAGGAAGAAATGAATTACCCTGAAAGAGGCGGGTGACCCATTCTGGGTTGACCAACCCTCTTGCCTGACGCTAACTGTGACAAGTTGCAATTGCAATTTTGGATCATTAGTATAAAAGAGGGATAAAGAAATCAAATGAACATAGATAAAACATAAAATTAATAGCAGTTCAAATTACTTTAGGATAAATCAACCAAGTGTTTTAAACAGAAAACAATAAAATTTCTAATGGCCAAATTTACTTTTATAAATGATCCATTGATGATCAATGCCTAAATAATTGTAAGACAATGCTCATTTTTAAAACAACTCAGAAGGTAGAGAGTAAAATGAGGTTATCGTTTTTTGGGTGGTTTAACCTTACTGGAACATTGAAGAAAACAAATCCGAAAGCTCAGACTTTTGGACAGTGATTGAGCAGCTTCATTATATTTAGGGAACTGCTATTAGAAATTGGGCATCGCAGCACTTAAATTTCTGCTAAGAAAAATATCTGCGCATCTCTAAAGTTACCGGTAATTTGAAAAAATAGAATTGATGGTGATATGAAAAAACAAAAACAACAACTCACCTCTGAAATACTATATTTGAACCCTGTTAACATCAAATTATGAACTAGAAGCAGTATAAATAAATAAATATCTTCTGTCAAAGCCTCTATTGGAAAAATATGAAAAAGCCCCCTCTGCATAAAGTCATATAAAATCTTAACATACTGTAGGTCACATTTTCAGAACACAGTGTGGTCATGTGTACTTTAGGCCATACTCCTATGGCATCTATTGCTCTTAAAGAAATAGCCTTCAGTCAAAAGTCACTAATGCAAAATAAGAAGCATTGTGTGGTAAGACTCTAACAGACGATGGTACAGCCAATGCTCTCCTAAGCCAATAAGTGCTGATGCTGCATCTGTAACTTCTCTGGTTCATCCCCTGGGGACGAGGAAGAGGTTCTGCTCCAGCGGCTTCTTAAGCACTTCTTCCAATTATTATCCACTACTCTGAACAGGAAACGGATGCATGCCTCAGAGAGTTTTGATAGGAGATGGTATTAAAGTATACACCTTATATATGAATCTGAGAGTGTATCATTCCTTTCACTTGAAGGTGAAATAGTTTATTATATACCAGATATATGATTTTATTTAGGAGGTTGACTATCGTATTTTTATTATGTTGAAATGTCTTTTTTGCAACGTCTTCATTTCACTGAACAAAATGGCTGTCCACTGCAAAACCTTTAATCCTATAACTATAACAAGAGTTTTTCATCTCAGCATATAATTTTTTTTACATATTTACTGTTGTATTCAGATCAATAAATGATAATATTACAAATGAAATAAACATTGCTTCACATCTTGTGACCATGTAATTAATAGAGTAATTGTGTTAACTGTATAGCCGCAGTGGCAAAATCCCTCACAAATAGGCAAGGAAGAACTATTGGCATATATTGTTAACAATCAAACTTCAACACACTGTTTAAAACTTTATAATTGTGTAGTTAATCGTGGCTTGCTGCAGCAGGGTTTTATTTCCTCTGCTTTGATTTTTCTGCACTGAAAAAAAAAGAAAACCAGTGGATTTAAAGATTTTTCTATAAGTCTTACTTAACTGAGAAGAACAGTCAGGTTATTCATTAGACACTCAGAAACCAATTAAAAAATCTGCAAGCAAAATAAATCCAGGTAATATGAAGATACTGAAATAGGCATAATGATTGTTCTTGGAGTATCTTAAGGACTTATCAAGCTGACATGTGAAAATCTTACTAGCAGACAGGAAGCCTTATAGTGATTCTGCTTCTTATTATTCTGCACCATGCTGCCGAGAAAGGCAAATGACCTCTCTCACGAGATATTCCTCAAGTGATAAAAACACATTCTTCTCATGAGCCTTGAAATGTCACAATCAGAAATCACTTCTGGATAATGCACTTTTAGAAACCATCCCTTCATATTTATGTGTGTGTGTGTGTATAATTGTGTCAGGTCAGTAAGACGGGTGCAGAGGGAGCGGTGCTGGATGAGGCCAAGAACATCAACAAGTCTCTGTCAGCTCTGGGGAATGTCATCTCTGCTTTGGCAGAAGGAACGGTATGCTGGAAAATTTTAAAGTTGTTTTAATCTGTCAAAAGCTCCACACGGCATCAGATTGTTTCCAGAAGATAGCTTAAGCTTGTCACCAAAACAATATCTTCTCAATTGCTGTGAGTTCGCAGCAAATACTAGCTCAAAAGAACACAAGTGTCATAAAAGGTTGAATTAACTTGGCATACGATGCTGAAACCACACAATATACATATTATTTTGTAAAATCACAGTCAATAAGTTCATCACTACTTTATAGAACTGACCCACTTTGTTGTTTATCTCATTTGAAGTTAAGCTGGATTTATTTTTCAATATCGAATGGATGCAACACCACCCTGAATCCTGCACCATAAACTTTTCAACTTGCAGAGCATGTCTGGATGATGTGGTGACGCAGAAAGTATCAAATGGAATTTTTCCTTCAGACATTTAAAAAAAGTAAAAACTTTTCAACTAAACTGCTGGATGTCTGAAGTTGCATTAACACACATTTCCTGATCTACTTAAATAGAAAAACAGCTTATAAACAAATAAAATCTTTGTCGATTGTGAACTTGTGATTTCTTGGAACACCAGTGTCTCCCTCATTGGCATAGAAATGAATAGAGTCCAGAATGTAAATGCAGAAACATGTAGATATAGTATAATGTTGCACAAATAACCCCCTAAAAACATCATGAGACATTGAATGTAAACATCATCACACCGCTGGGATCTCACATCAGGATGCTAAAGCTCCATCTCCTTTTTCACCAGAGAGCAAGGTCATGAAACATGCTTAGTAAACAGTTTCATTATCCAGACGATATTCCATCCTTTAGTAGAATGAAGCTGTTTCAATTTCTGTTGTGAGACTGAGTTATTTATTTCTAGTTCTTTGAAAAAAATCTAGTGTCACATGTCTCTACTAGCTACAAAAGAGTTCTTAATCTCATCATGGTTACCTTATTTTTGCTGTTAGATTGAATGAATGTTACTGTGACATGTTGGTTGAGTTTCTGTCTCACACCGATAATTCTTGGTTGTGCTACAACTGGTAATGTGATTCACTCGACCCACTTTATGGTCCTTCTGAACTCCATCTTGGAAAGAATAAGAGCAATCACTATTGCTTATGTAACTCTTACGGCTGGGGGAACTACTCTTAAACCTAATGGGAAAGCTGAATGATTACACATGGCTTTACTAGTCATTTAGAAATAGATTGGTTTTCATTTCTGATTCAAAAAACAAGGACGCAGTCTTTGGTTGTGCATACCACAGGTTCAAAAGAAAATATTGTGAATGATCCTTTAGAAAAGAGGAATCCTTCCTTTATTTGCTTGCTGTTGAAGCAAAATTATGTGTATTTCAAAGAATGCAGAATGACTCAAACTTTGAGCTTTTTGAACTGTTCCTCTGCCTTTTTTCAGCATATTTTTGATTTTTTATAAAATCTTTTCTACTTTCTTTATCCTTTTGTAGAAGACTCACGTACCGTATCGTGACAGCAAAATGACTCGCATCCTTCAGGACTCACTGGGCGGGAACTGCCGCACCACCATGTTTATCTGCTGCTCTCCTTCCAGCTACAATGATGCAGAGACCAAATCCACCTTGATGTTTGGCCAACGGTAACACGCAACACACACGCCTGTGTCTGTCAGTTCAAACACTATTGAATGTGTTTAAAAACAGCTACAGAAGCAGTTTTTCTCAGCTTTTTTGTCAAAGAAAGAGATCCATGCAGGGTAAATTTTTCGCTTAGGTTGTGATTTAAATATGAGATCTACAGATGCTATGCAAACCCATTTTTCTTTATCCTTGTAAACTCACCGCCAGCTGATATTTTTTTACTCTAAATGATGACTAATCCAAAGCCCAATGCGATAAAACAAACACCAATAAGGCTTTTTTGTTGCTAATATTGGGGAGAAATATGACTGAGAACATAGTTGTCCGTCACTGGAGTGTGAAATTAGATGATACACACTGAATATTGCAGATACTTAGTCTTGAATGGTGAAAACTCTATGACAGAATCACTTTGCGTAATAATAGACGAATAATTTACAGTATATCTCCCCAAATTTTGCATAACTATTGTTTATGATAATATGTTTCAATCCATCTGATGCAAGTGACTCCCCCTCAGCCCTCATGCACCACTGAGCACTGCTGGTAGAAATTCCAGTTTACATGAATTAATGAGGAACAAGCTCATTATTATTGAGTGGTCAAGAAGAAAAATGCCTCTGTTTGAGTTTTTGTTTCTTCACACTTTTTTCAATCTTTTCTATGTTTTTGTTTGCTGTTCTCTTTCCTGATTTCACACTGTTTTCTTTCCTTCTTGTGCTTCTCATTCTTTCTGTTCTTCACCATGTCCCTCCAATTAGAGCCAAGACCATTAGAAATACAGTCTCGGTGAATCTGGAGCTCACAGCAGAGCAGTGGAAAAAGAAGTATGAAAAGGAAAAGGAGAAGAACAAGGCAATGAAGGAAACTATTCAAAGGCTTGAAGCCGAGTTGAACCGTTGGAAGAACGGTAATGCTTGATATGAAAATGATTTGCATATATGAAGACTCTAAATATAAATTTTTCTTCGTAAACTGTAAAAATGGCCGATCTGCAATGTATTTTCTTTGCAAAATGCGATTTAATCTTTGTCTTATCGGCAAAGCCTTGTCTGCTGTGCCTCTCTGCATTTTAATAATTTGTTGTAACTAAATAAATTATTCAGTCATCACATAAAGCAGTGTTAAATAACAAAATCATGCTAGTAATGCTGTGTGCTTTTATTTTACTATTGTATAAATTTAGCTCTACAAAAACATGCTTATTTTTCTGCCTAGAGAAGCAAAACTTTAATTTTCTAACTGTGAAAACGTATTTACTTATGTTAGACACGTTCCTGTTTTAATCCATTAGATGTATGCGACAGCGTTCTCCAACAGAAATGAAAATTGTACCAGCCTGCAGACATGATGCTTGATTCAACGTCAGTGGAGATTTAACCCAATATGATCTAATTTAAATACATGTCAGTTGAGATAAAGGGATTAGACAGCCAAACCACTATTTTGGACATGCGCCCGAAACACATAGTTTGCTTTATGGCTTCCCCTGTTCCATTTTCTCTGACTTTTGCACTTAGCATAATTGAATTTCTATCACATTGTACTGAAAATAGCCGATACGGCAGAACCTGTTTTATAAATTCTTATGTCCTAATAATCCTCAGAGCAACAAGGCCTTACAACAGATCCAGGGAGATATTATAACTTACAGTTATCTTTTGATGACAGCACATGTACACACACATTTGCATTAATATGTGCCCTATGTTAACCACATGCACCCCCATTGACACACAGTTGTTCTTTAATATTGGACCTTTTAAATGCCATCTCTTTCTTCGCTTCTGATAATTTATTATTCGAGTCATGCATTAGATCTTTTCTGATAATAGAAAGAACTCTCCTAGTGGCTTGAATTTCAAACACATTGTAAGACATCTTTATTGAACATTTGTCAATGATAATAATTCCTTTTAATGTTTTACCCCCATCCCTTGCCCCCATTTTTTATACCGCTATCTTTTCTTAAACTTCTTTTCTAGTTAGTGAACTCCTGCTTGGGTCATTTTAATACCCTAATAGATCATTTTGGCAACTTCTATTCACTTCCCTATTCTATTCACGGGGGAAGGATGGCTCAGTGAGTAGGGTGACCGCCCTGTAACCGGAGGGTTGCCGGTTCGATCCCCCGCCAGGAGTTCATGCCGAGGTGTCCTTGAGCAAGACACTGAACCCCCAATTGCTCCTGATGGTGGTTTGCTCCTAACATGGAGGCATCCCCATCAGGTGTGAATGGGTGAATGTGAGCTACACTGTAAAGCGCTTTGCATGCCGACACAGGTGGAAAAGTGCCATACAAGTAGAGTCCATTTACCATTCCCTACTTTCTCATTGTTTTTACTTTCTGGAGACCAGGAATACCTGAGGAGGAATGCTCGTGACCTCCATACAGTAATATTACCCATCTGTTATACTACTGAACTTTTTTGTAATAAACAAACAAAAACAGTATAGCTTGTGAGCACCAAGGTTTAATCTTATTTTTTAAACTGAGTGTATATTGCTTCATCCAGGGATAACAGTGCAAAAGAGTATTTCTTCACAATTTGTCACAGGAGTTCTTTGAAGATGTCAGTGAAGTTTGTGGTTTCATTGGTGAACTAGATCACCTGATGAAAACATCAGGAATATTGCTTATCAAAGGTTCTACATCAGAACATCAGATTGAAAGGACATGGTCAATTTTACTCAGTCATGTGGCTAATCTAAAGAACATGAAATTGTCCTTAAAGGTTGAACATTCAGTGAACTATAAGCTAAGAGACATGACATCATGAAAGGGTACATAAATAGCACACCACTTCAAGTCTACTCCATGCTCGGAGAGACATGAGCTAAAGCATTCAGACAGAAGATGGACTGGGGGGATGAAGACAGGGGTCAGTGTGTGAACTGTGAAGCTTATAACGTTACCACTGTGGAGTTGTAGAGTACAAATATGGAACTTAAATTATCAAGTGACATAAAAGATCCTGTTTGAGGTCAAAATCTTGCAGGTAGCTTTGGATTCCAGCTGTATTGGTAGTGTGTTAGGATGGAGAGCATGTGTGTTGCCCGCCACCCTGATGGACCGACGTCCACCTTAAAGCCCATGTATTTGTAAGACCACAAGAAAATGCATTAGTACCTCCATATGAGCAACAAATAGACAAAAAAAACATAAAGTTGTATTTCTTGCAAATGTAAAAAAAAGATAAAATTACTGTCTTTGAGTTGTTGTTCTTCTGGCTAATTTTTAAATTTATTTTAAATTTTAACTCAAAGATACAAATAAAACTATTTTTAATATTTGCCAATTCTAATCAAGTCCAAGGGGAAAAAAAAAAAACAAAACTTAAAACAACAATTCAGTGTGCCATGTCTTGGCAGAAGTGTTCATTGAGATGCAGAGAGAGCATTTATAGCAAAGGTCCCTAAATGAATATTTAAACATATTCAGGGAAAGAAAAAGGAAGCCCTGAAGATTAAATCACAAATACCAGATTCATGTGTTAATCTGATTCATTTTAGATTTGCAGTCAGTTAAGAGCAACATATAAGAAAGAGTTTTATATTCATATTTTCTCTTTTTTAGGAGAGAATATGATTGTTCTGGAGGACATGGGGGAAGAATCAGAGGACACCTTCGCGGTGTCTCCTGATTTTGAAGAGTCAGCTCTTGACTTATGCAGCCCCTGTACCCCGTGTTCCATTGCCTCCTCCATCGTGGTTCACATCTCTGAGGAGGAGCGGCAGAAGTATGAAGAGGAGATCCGCAAACTTTACAAGCAGATGGATAATAAGGTGATGAATAAAATAACATTGATGCCCATTCCTTATATTAATGTAGAGCGAAGTAGTCACCATAGGGAGTTTTAGTTTATAATATGTACATATGAATGGTAATATAACGTATATTGTGTTCATGTATTATTAAGAAGATTTTAGAAACTAATCTTGAAACTCGATGGGATGAATATTTTAGCGCTGAAACAATTTGACACGTTTTGAAATGTGCCAGTGGTTCAGGAAGTTCTTTCATCCCCTTATGAATCATGTAGAAATTTTAGCACCAGTAGAGTTTTCTGTCTTTGCAATCACATGTGTCAAGGTGTGTGTGTGCATACTATTTCCTTTAAAATACTTGCATTTACACTTTTTTTCTTCCTGACTAATCTATTACATTCTCTTTACTGAAAGTGTCTTACTGCTATTGTCTTCCGCTATTGAACGCTAAAATGTATCACTGAGTCAACATCAATATAATACATAACTGGAAATTATCCGTAACATGGGCTCATGCTTCTCTCTTACTAAAGGACGATGAGATTAACCATCAGAGCCAGATGGTGGAGAAACTAAAAGAGCAGATGCTCAATCAGGAGGAGGTAAAATATCTTTGTTTAACATCTTTTTATTAGTTTGGTAAACGTCTCACAGTTAGAGGCTTTTCCTCTATATGAGCTGGCATATGTCATATATAATAATACAACGGTGTTATGGATCTATTTTAACTGTCTCTATCAACAACTGAAAGCAGGCACAGTTTTTCTTTTTTAGAAAAAAAAAACAGAAATTGAATCAAAATTATAAAACTATAAAAAAATCAAAATTTATAATTAAAACAACATGAGCTAAAATTGTTTTTTTGATTACATTGCTTTGTGAAGAAAAGGCCCGCAAATTTGTTAAATGTGTTTACCCGCTATTAATCTTGAGAAAAATCCTGCTGGGGGCTGTGCTGGCACAATTATAATTACTGAACCACAGACTGTTTAGAGGAACAACCATTTGTTCAAGCGGGACTATCTGTTAGTGTAAACACAGTGGAACCCCAGGAGAGTCAGTATCTATTAATGACACCATTTCAGCAATGTGACCCCGGTAGAACATGTTAAACCACAAAACTTACCAAAGGACGAATAGAAAACCTGCCTTCTAGTTTATGTTGTCCTAAAAATACTTTTATGTGACATTAATGTTGAAAAATGTCCAAATACTTGAAAGAAAACATTATCACACACATTTATTTTAAATAAAGATACCTCAATATGACATTAATTTATGTAGAATGCAAAGCTGCTGTCACACGACTGATTCTTCTCAATTTTACCAAACTGACATTGCATCATGTTTTTTAAACTATCCATATCTCCTAGTTACTAGCATCATCCAGGGGTGACAGTGAAAGGGTGCAGTCGGAGCTCGGCAGGCTGCAAAAAGAAAATGAATCTGCTAAAGCAGAAGTAAAAGAGGTCCTTCAGGCTTTGGAGGAGCTGGCTGTAAACTACGACCAGAAAAGCCTGGAAGTCGAAGAGAAGAGCATGCAGAACAAGCTCCTTGCTGAAGAACTTGGAAAAAAGATGGTGAGTCCTATTTTTAAGACAAATGTACAAAAAAAGTGAAATTTGTTTTGGTTGTATCGTACAAAAATTCAGAAAAATTGTTATTAATCATGTGAAAAAGAACAATACTGTAGCATCAACAATTTGTGTTGTAATCTGCTGAAAATAGCATTGTAATCAATTACATGAGAACTTTCAGTTATTATTCACCATGGATATTCATCTATTTTTACTGCTAGTTGAGAGCATTATTTCATTATGTTCCCAGCTTTCAATTAAATGAGCAGTTCCTGTGACTGCTTAGCTGCTACCAGTTAATTGCTATTTTTGAACATAGAAAACTTTTTTTCCCATCTAGTGGCTCCTCACTCACTAATTTATAAGAGTGGTCTGTTTCTTTACTGATTAAAAGCCTCCTTTTTATACTCATGGATGCAAATAAGGCTACTCTGCTCTTTTAGAGATGGAGTTCTATCGTGTTTTAAAATGTCTTCTTGCTTCTATTCTTTTGTTTTATTACTAACTAAAGTCTCAAGTGAAAAATAAGGCAGAATATGTATGTTTTCTGTCTTCTTCAAACTTTGACCATCCAGAACTTGTAGGTTTAAATTAGCTAGACATGATGAAGAAATATGTCTTTTTTTTATTTTTTTATTTCACAGTTATAACAAGTTAGGGTCTTGTTCACAAGTGGGTGAAGGTTGGAGCAAAAATCGACAGATAGATTGGTGTAGTATCTGCAATAATCAGGATGCCACATCAGTCTTGTGGAGAAGAAAGAGCTGAGCCCAGAAGCCCTCTGTTTTTATGACCATAGGTGAGGGTGCGATTTACATTCGCACCCTCACCTATGGTCACCAGCTGTGGGTGGTGACCAAAAGAATAATATTGCGGATACAAGCTGCCAAAATGAGCTTCCTCCGCAGGGTGGCTGGGTTCTCACTTAGAAATAGAGTGAGGAGCTCTGCCATCTGGGAGGAACTCGGAGTAGAGCAGGTGCTCCTCCGGGTAGAGAGAAGCCAGATTGGGTGGTTAGGATGCCTCTTCCTGAATGCCTTGCTGGTGAGGTGTTTCAGGGGATCCAGAGGCTGACCCCCGACCTGCTGGGGAATTTATGTCTCATAGTTGGCCAGGGGACGCCTCAGAATCCCAGCGGGTGAACTGGAGTATGGAGCCGGGGTGAGAGAAGCCTGGGTTTTCCGTCTGACACCGTTGCCCCCACGACCCGACCCTGGATAAGTGGAAGACAACAGAACAGAAAAAGTTATCTATTTAAATGAACTAACCCAACAACAGTGGGCTTAACAGTGTGAACCACTGTTGTTGAGCTTAAGTTAGTTCATTTAAATAGATAACTTTTGTTACGTTGTTAACTTTTGTTAACAGTGTGAATCACTGTTGTTGTGAGTAAAGGGTCAAACAGGAACCCCAACTTAAGATCCCTGTACAGTATTTTTTGCAAAAAAAACCAAAAAAAAACAAGGGCTCAAGCAGCAGAGAGGAATCAAGGTCTCAAGGTCTGTAAGAGTCAGAAAACCAGCAGTTGGCAGCAGATGATTCAAGGAATAGATGAGGAATAACTAACTCAAGGAATCAGATGGGTTGTTGGCAAATTGTTTTGAGAGACTTCCATGGGAGAGTCGTGTCTCCACTGGGTCAGTTTATCACACTAACATCTGGTTTGCTGAAGGGCTAAAGAAGAAAAAAAAAACTCCACCACCAATTTGCTGAAAAGGTGCTGGAGAGGATCTTCAACATTGGAATTATGGTAATAACCACCAATGATAACGACACACGGAACAAGGTGTACCAAAATCATAATGATCTGATTTACATTATAAACATAGTAATCACAAACAGTTTTTGTAATGGTTATGGAATTTTAATAGCAACAAACATGAAAATAGTATGTACATGATACATCCAGGAAAAACTTAGCTATACCATATAGTCAACCTGTATGTGTTACAGAACGTTTTAGCCACAATTCCACATAGGAGGCTGATTGGGGATTACTGGAAGAAGCATTCAAAGTTCAATGCAGTAGTAATGACCTCCCCAGTGAGCAAAGTGAGCTGCTCACCCGTTTAAAATGTCCTCCATTTTTCATGAGGTCTCCCACAGTGTGCAGGAAGGCCATTTCGTCTGTCTGTGTTTTTCGGGAGCAAGTCCAAACATTGATGAAAAGACCTGACAATGTAATATTTCACTTCACAATTTGGCCCTCTAAACCTAGCTGACACCATCATTTTCTGTTGATCATTTCACTTAACACGTCTTTTCCTCGGTGCTTTCTGCCCACATTTTTCACCTGACCTTGTAAGAGACATGACCTGGTAAGATGCAGACTTAAGTATGAGAAAAAAAAAAAACAGTAATGGAAGATACAAAACGATATATAAAAAATAAAAACTTACTCCAGTCTTTGGTGCTTTTCCGCCAACTTATTTTGCTCATTACTACCGTCTTGCCACTTTCCACCAGTTTTGCTGATAACAACATTATAATTTTTTTTATTAACCAGAGCATCATTGACCTTGAAAAAAATGTGGTCAAGTGCACTTATCTTTCTATTACTAGAGGCTATGTAATTACTTACTGTCACCACCATTCAACTTTTCATCATCAGCTACACTTTTCATCTGTATCTATACTGATATCTATTTTATATTAATGTAATGTGCTTCATTCATTAGTTAAGTTCCATTATCAGTGTGTTGATTAAAATCTCAATTAAGCAAAAGGGAACATTCTTGATGAGCTTTCATTCCACCCCTCTTTAACATAATTCATAAGAGAATTGGTGTTTAAAGCATGTCTAAGTTGATGTTTTGACTGGAGGAGTATGAAGGAAATTACAACAAAACTTGAATTTCATCCTGTGATCAATGTTTTCTGAAAAAAAGCCTCAGTTTTGCAGATATGTCATTTTACTTCTTTAGAAATGAAGCCTACTTTCATTAATTATAGTGATTGGTTTTTCAACTTCAATAAGATTTTCCCCTTTTTACCAATTAGCAACACCCACTTAATAAAACATAGTTATTATGCCTGTTTTCAAATAGCTACATTCAGGAGAAAATTGGATTGAATTATATGACTCAGACATTTCTTGTTGATAATTGCTAATGTAATTTCTACACTCTTGCTCAACTTGGACAGCATGCATTTAATGAGTGGCCAAATCAGTTTGAATCTTGATGCTAAACTGATGAATCTGTGCTCAGAAGTCTGTAAAAAAAGATGAAAATGTTGGTGAAGTTATCCAGCCCACAAAGTTTAGGATAGTTTAACAAGTTAAATGGGTTTTTATAAAAATGCTTAAGCTGCTTATTTCCTGAGGTAAAAATGACCTAAATAGACACAGTGCTGCAGTACAGTAAATACATAAAGTACAAACTTAATGCACTATTCGTATTAAACATTTTTTAGTTCCACTGAATTACCACAACTTGGGAGTGTAGAGGACTTTAGGAAAGTTTAGGAGAAGTTGGTTTCAGCACAATACATTTTATCAGGTTGGAATTATTTTTTTTTTAGGTTTGACAGAAACTCTTGGACCTTTTTGATAAATGATACTTTCAGAAAAAATGCTTGGAACACTGGCCTTTCTGTGTGGAGTTTGCATGTTGTACCTGTGTATGGGTAAGTTTTCTCCAAGTACCCAGTTTCCTCCCACCCTCCAAAAACATGCATGTCAGGTTGATTGCCAGCGACAAAATTGCCCACTAGGAATAAGTGTGAGGGCGGATGGTTGTGTGTGGGTGGCCCTGTGACAGACTGGTGACCTGTTTGGGGTGTACCCTGCCTCTAGCCTTGAATCAGCCGGGATAGGCTCCGGCAGCCCCCGCGACCTTGTTAGGGATTAAGCCATTCAGAAGATAAAATAAAATATTTTCAGACAGGAGCTGAAAATGATGTCCTTCCAATTTTTCAGATGCTCGAGAACAAAAATTAGAAGAATTTCTCAGGAAATTCTTGCAATTTTAAATTTTACTTATGAAGAAAAAGGTTGGATGGTCAAGAAGAGGAAGCTCACAACATTTAATTGTTGAGCAATTTTTCTTTGAAGTATGTAACAAGCTGCACATTCTTTGCATATTTTAAACTAAACACACTTTTTTTCCTGAATTCCTAGATAAAAAATTAACAACCATGTCTTGTTCTGTTTAGACAAAGTTTTTATATTTTCCTTGCGGTAAGGGAGGTTGGACTACATGTCTATTTGTCTTTTTGCTCACAAGTTTATTTCCTTCATCTATTTTTATTTTAATTCATTACTTTGTGCTACAGATTTTTATCTTCCTCAGCAGTTTTCTCTTACAGAGTCTTTTTCTCCTTTAAAACGTCTCCTTAATCTGCCCTCATTCCCTTGTTTACCTTCTCAGACTCACCTCAGGGCTTTAGAAATGGAGCTGTCCCATTTCCAGGAGGTGAGCGGCCACCAAAGGAAGCGCATAGCTGAGGTTCTCAATGGGCTCATGAGGGACTTGCATGAGTTTAGCACCATTGTTGGAAGCAGAGAAATTAAACTGGTGAGTGGAACAGCAGATAAATGTTTTAGTCCCATTTCTAGTTGTCAAGATATTAAATGTGATGTCACACACAAAGTGTCATTATCATTATACTTCCTACAGCAGCGTGTTTTCTGTTGCATCTAACAGTCGGATCTAACAGTCATGAGGGATGCAGGGACTGGTTTATGTGTTACATTCCCCTTCCATGATCCATTTCCGAGCAGCTGACTTAAAACTTCTGCTAATGATGCTGCTGACATGAAGATTTTCTTTCCCTCATTCATTATAGTTTGCCTTCTTTTCAACATGAAGCAATTGTTTCTCTTTTAAGTTTCCAACCTTCTCTGTGCTTCATTCATCTTTAGCCCATAGAGATCACTGGTGCAATTGAGGAAGAGTTCACAGTTGCGAGGCTGTACATCAGTAAGATAAAGTCTGAAGTGAAATCCATGGTGAAGCGCTGCCGGCACCTAGAGAACCTGCAGATGGAGTGTTACCATAAGATGGAGGAGACGAGCAGAGAGCTCTCATCGTGTCATCTTCTCATCTCACAGGTATAAGAAACTCTGACTAGAAATATTGTCTGAGTAACAAGAAAAATGCATACAGTAAATACACTCAATACTCCAAAGTATTATGATTTCGATGAGTTTGAAACATAGATTTATTTAAAATTTAATACTTTTGCACAAAACATGTTTTTACAGTATGTTTGGGTTTTAATGGATCTCCCATTTTTAAATGAGCATGTTAAGTTACCTGATGTAGTCCGCTTTTATTACCTCTGGTGTTTAAATTAATTTGCCCTTAAACAAGGACAGCTCATAAATATTCCGTCTTCATTAAGATAAGAGGAAAAGTGCTCATCCTTGGTATGGTGTCATCCTCATCAAGGATATATCTTTTTTTTTATTCTGATTTTTAGCATGAAGCAAAGATCCACTCTCTTACGGAGTACATGCAAAATGTGGAGCTGAAGAAGAGACAGCTGGAGGACAGTTATGACTCTCTGACTGAGGAGCTGGCCAAACTACAGGCTCAAGGTACAACTCAGTTATAAGTGAGTTGCAGCACTTATTTAATTACTCGAGAAAGTTTTTTAATAAAAACTTAATATAAAAACAAAATTAAAAATGCATAAAAGTTACATAAAACACGTTGAAGCCAACATGTCTCGCCCACTGCAGTTCATTCGGTTCACATGTATTTTTAATGACATATATGTAACATTGCATTTCTCACTGGCATTCAATAGTTTATAGATTCCCTTTGAAGAAACCATTTAATTCCTTTTTTCTAAATTCTTTTGGTGTACTTTTGGTGTACTTTTGGTGGTTGGTGACCACAAAAACTTTAGTGAACTTCTGGCTGTAGCTTCCCAGACAGAAGTCTGCATCACTACATTTAGAAAAGAATGAGTAAGCCGACTTCCATCGGACTGATTGTTGACTGCAGATATGATGTGTTTGTTTTCAATTTTGGCACGTGTTTTCTTCTTTGTTTGGATGTGATGTGCAGGTAATGTTGTATTTCATACCTACACCTTAAGTAGTTGTGTAAGAAGTAAGAGATCTTTAAATGACTCAAGCTATTTTTTATTCCGGTTTTGTGCTGTGTATTATACGACTAGAATTCCAATATGATGCAAATTGATCACACAAGCCTTTTCAAAAGACATTCCATAAAACTTTTGACAGCATTTGAAGATCTGAAATAGTTGAGTAAAATTACTTTTCTCAAATAAATCCCAAATTAAAGGTGAAAACACTTTCAGTGAAGTCAGTATACACTCTTGTTTTCCCCACAACCAAAACATGGGTACAAGACCGATTGGTCAGTTTAAATTGCCCATAGGTATAAGTATGTGTGATTGATTGTCTTTTCCTCTGCTTGGACAATCAAGAAAAATTTTCTTAAGACATTAAATAAATTAAATTATACAAGAAGGTAGGTAAAGGCAATGTGTCATTTGACATTCAAAGTGTTCCAACAAACAAAGGACAGTGTTTAGATCATTTTGAGTTGCTCATCTTGATCTACTGCAGACTTTGGACAAAGTTAAACATGGAGTCAGTGTTCTGACAAAGACAAACAAGATTATGTCTTCATAAAATAAATATTTTTGTGTTTTATTGCCACTGACTTAAAACTGGAACTGTGCCACTTTCTTAAAAAAAAAACTCACTTTGTTCAGAGAACTGGCAGTTTCAGTTGCTGCCAGAAGATTCCCTGGGAGAAAAGAAAACAGTGTAAATAAAAAGTCACAAGATTAGAAGCAAAAAAATAAAAGTGTATTTAAACATTCTGGAAGGCCCAAATAAGTACAGATACTCCCCGTCCACTCACACAATTTACCAATCTATCTGGAGGCAATGTCATGTGTCCTGTGGAATTAAAAAAAAAATGTGTTAAATAACCAATGACTTTAAGGGTCTATAAACTCATTTTAGACCCTCCAAATCACACAAGCCTAATGCTTCTTGCTAAATTAATACAATATATACTGTATGTCACACGGACTGGTGCAAATTGTAAATCTTAGTGATTTTGTCATCTGGGCTCATAGACAGGTCCTAAATCAATATAAAGTTGATGTTGCTTAATATAGATGTCATAAAAAAACTGATATCATCTCACCCAGAGAGGGACTAAAGAACATACTGACCTCAGTCAAGAAGAAGAGTCGTTAATATGAAGCTGTCAAAGACAGGTCACTGTCAAATCTTTTTTTTTTTTAAATAGCAGTGTGCTAGCTTGCGAACAGTAACACACTGTCAACCTCCTTTCTCTCTCTTAATGTTTGTTTCTCACACACTCCTTGTTTCACACACTCCTTGTTTCCGTCTCTTGCTATTTTTTTTTCCAGAGAGCTTGTCACAGCTCACTGAGGGAGAGAATCACTCATTTATTCAGAATGCCGGTGAAATAAAGGTAAATATGAAACGCCGAGTGAAACGCAAGATTTTCATTTGCTAAATGTGGTTTCCAATCAATTTGCTGGCAGGGTACATACGTCTATCATAATGCATTCGCATTCTAGTTTGCTGTGTTAAGCCCTAAAATATTGTTTATAAAGTCTCAATGTAGACTTTGTAGATAATTTTGACAACAAAAAGTGTTGCAGATATTTACAATCACAGTTTTTCCTCACCGAAAAGGGGGGCTAACGACTGACATGGGTCTGATCAGTTTAGTTTTTTTATTTTTAAAGTGTGTTCATACTGTAAATTACATAGATCTGTAAAAAAAATTGAGATAAATCCTTTGTAGGCTGCATGGTGGCGCAATGACGGGTTTGAGTCCTGGAGTGAGGCCGAGGCTTGAAACACTGGCCTTTCTGTGTGGAGTTTGCATGTTCTCCCCGTGTGTGGGGGGGTTTTCTTCAGGTAATTCGGTAACTTACCCTCCATGAACATGCATGTTAGCTTGATTGGCCACTACAAAATTGCCCCTAACAATGAGTGTGTGTGGATTGTTGTGTGTGTGTGGCCCTGCAACAGACTGGCAACCTGTTTGGGGTGCATCCTGCCTCTCGCCTGCAATCAACCAGGACAGACTCCGGCACCCCCCACAACCTTGTTAGGGATGGGTGGTTCAGAAGATGAAATTAAACTTTTTTGTGAAAAGCAATACAAACCATTAGAATATTAAAGCAAAATTAATATGAAAGTGTTGCACAGAATTATAAGGATGCAGGGTTCAGGGAAGTTTTGGAGCAACTTTTTAAACAGACTAACCAGATGTTGCAGTAAATACTGCTCTGCAGCTGGTACTATTTATTATTTTCAGTTTGCACTCATACAGTATTTGTATTCATACAAATACAAATTAGTTTTGCATGCCAGTCTTGTGTACCCAGGCAACAATCCCTAGTTTCATTAGCTGAGTCACTACATTTTTACTGGCAGAGTATTGACACAGTTCAGTTGTGTTTAATGCCCACATGTGTCTACATGTGCATTAGTGCATGTAATGTGTTTTTTTTCCACTCAGTATTCAGTCTTCAGTCATTTTCTCATTTGTTCCCACCTTGTGCCACTTTGCCTCTTCAATACTCATCTGTATTTTATCTGTCTCCTTTTTTTTTTCTTCCTTGTTGATGATACCCCAGAGAGCTTTAGCAGAGCAGATGGAGTCACAACGTGAAGCGCACACCAAACAGCTCAGTCGCCTTCGAGATGAAATCAATGAGAAGCAGAAGATCATCGATGAGCTGACCGAGTCAGTGCTTTACACTGATTTTTCACTTTCTTTGATTGATGTCTCTATAAGTCTTACTGTGCTCCCAATTAAATACAGAACCTCATCCCCATTCATACTTTAAATTATAGTGAATATTTAACTAATATCAAAACCCAACTGGAAACAAAAAACCCAAAACCCAAAACATTTCAAAGACTAAGAAAAACTACTTCACTCACTTTTTGAATTTTCTGATTTTTAGCCCAGAGCAAATTGAACTTCAAACAGCCACCGGGTAGACGTAGGATGACAAATTTTAAAAAATGATTGCAATTCACAGGGGGACTGTTAATATTTGATTATTTACATCATCCCACTTTAAAGTCATTTATATCTTCTCTGATGTACAGCAACGTGTAGCGACATGGCCCACGGTGCATTAAAATTGGTCTGGTTGACAAACTTAGCAACATGGGGCCTGTTAAACAGTTCCAGCTCATGTAGTTGGAGCTGTACACTGATCTGATTAGATTTTGAATTTGGCTTCCCACTGGCAAACCATCTAGTTCTTAAAACAAAGATCACAATTAGTGCAGATAAGATCTAGAATACTCATAAATAAAACACACCACTAAAACCGAAGGCATTTCTTTTATACAAATATAAATTTAAGACTTCAAATGCTTTTGTACACCCTTCTTCTCCAATTCAAAAAATACTTTTCCTATTAAAAATGTTATGTTTTTTGCATCGTATTTTTCTACACATATGTAAATGTAGCCGTAGGAAAGGCTATGATGGAAATGTGTGGGTGGCTTTTACAGTTAGGAAACATACTGTGGGAGGACATTATAGCTGAGCTGCTGCTGAACCTCAACATGAGCTGCCGCTGGCCAGCTTGGCCATGCGGCACCATTAAGGGAAATGTAATTCTGCAAACATGAGACCACCAGATAGACCACTCAGGGATAGACGTACATTTTCCAGCCGGTCTTTGAGTGTGTGCTAACATAAAAAAAAAAGCATCTGCTAGAAAATTTTCTGTGAACCTTTTTGGTGTTGTTTTGCTTATCCAGCTTGCACAGCCTGATTTTGATAAGCGGCTTGAAAATGGATGAATGGATGTCAGTGAGTCGGAACACATGTAAAAAATGGCTGAGAGATCCCCATAAGATCCTTTAAATAGAACAACCCGTGTGGGTGCACAATGACTTTTTTTTATCTTTATTTTTTTTTTTTTTAGAATAATAAGATCAGCAAAAATAAAAGAGGGCTGCTGTTCATTGATGCGTTTCAATCCATCCTTTTGTCTTGACGGTGCAGTCTTGATACAGAGTTGCAGGGTATAGCAATGGTTTTCATAACTAGTTAGCAGGTAGGTTCTCAGCTTGTGTGCAAATATGCCATTCAATTTATTTTTTTTTAAAATGTAAAATAAAATGTAAAATAGCTTTAATAAGTGTAAACTTTTGAATTATCTAGTTTTTACACAATGTGAGCTAGAATGTATCTGTATGTTCTGCTATTGTGGTTAAGTTACACCTCCGATGTCAAACTAGGGCAAAGTAAATGCTAACCGTGCATGTGAAGACTATGCGTTTTCATCCTATTTTCTGCATGGGACTTAACTAAAGGGAAACGTCAATGTGGCTAATTCAATTTTTCTAGTAGATGATATGGAGGATCAGGAGTTAGCGTTAAACATCAAAACAAGTATGGAGGACATACATTTTTATTTGAAGGTTTAGATTTATCCTTATATCTATAAATAGACCAGGTTAAAACACACGCACAGAAGAAACCTTCTAAAATTAAATCATTTTCTTTGGAACCAAAATGGACTTTTCAAAAAACTTTTCTTTGGTCTGTTTGTTTCTTTGTTGCAATCTGTGTTATTGTTGTCATTTTTTGTATGACCAAATGAATAAATCTGAACTGAACTGAAAAAAAAGCCCAAAAGTCTAACAACTTGCTGAGTAAAATGCTAAATGGTAAAAAAGAAAGTATTGATTCCACAATAAATTGAGTCTACAATGTGGCTAATTTAAGTGAATGACATTGTAGGAAATTAACAAAAACTGACACAACTTTCTTGAAAATAGGGCAATTTGATCATGTTAATCTAAACCCTCACCCCTACCTGAAATCCTTATAACATGTTTAGGATTAGTATATTTTTAGTTTAATCTAGAATTAGAAGAAGATAAGCTACATCCAACTGATACATTTTTTTTAAAAAAAGCTTGAATTATATTTCACAGTGTGGTGAGTAATAATGGAAATCTATTCCAAGGAATTAATTAGTGTTTTAGTTTGTCCTTTAAAACTTTGGATGTGTTTAACTGGTTTTGCTCCTAAGAAGCTATAAATCAATATTCGCCCAATATTATCAAGTCGCTGAATTAATCCTTGTTTTGCTTTTATAGCTGCAATCAAAAGCAGCAGCTGGAGTTGGAGCAACTGCACGTTGACTTTGAGCATTTAAGATGTCAGGAGCATCACAAGACCCAGCAGCTGGAGGAACTGACGTGAGTCTCCACTTTACTGTCCTGGCCGGCTTTCAAACACCTTACCAGATGGAATCCGGGAAGCCTCTTCAGATTGATGGCTTTGATTTCTCCTTGTCATTTGTCTTCCTTTCCCCTCCTTTATTTATTACCCACTCACTCGAAAAGACTAACTGGCAGCCTGTTTACAATGTGTGAATATTTGGCTCTTTTAATCTATTTTTAGCAAGTTTGAGTCTTAGTCTTCATCTTGTTCTCCAACCTTTTTTGCATCTCTATTGAAGTTTTTGATTAGGTAGCAGCTGCCAGCTAATAGGTCACATTTTACAATGACCTTTGCGGCATATTGCATCAGATGGCAGATGGGTAACAGCCCCATGTGCGGGCCAGCCAGACTACGTACCCTTTGTTCTCTGGTCATGAATTATTCTATCATGAATACGGTAATTATTGGAGAATCTCCAGTCAAGAGTTTTCAATCTTTCTGTCTGGCTATCCGTTCAATCTTAGATTTCTTCATGAGCGCCATGAGCAATCCAAACAGGATCTCAAAGGCCTGGAAGAGACTGTTGTAAGTCACTGATTCTGTCTAGCTTTTCAACAAATTTTAGATTCACTAATTAACTCAAAACTTTTACACTGCAGGCACGTGAGCTGTACACCCTACACAACCTTCGTAAGCTTTTTGTTCAAGACCTCACAACTCGTGTAAGAAAGGTAAGGCAGACAGAATAAGACTGCTTTTAAAAACAAACTCAAACTCCCATATATTCAAAAGTTGTTTTATAAACAATGTTTTTATGGGGGGTTAAATCTGAGATATCTTATTTTCCACTGATAGAGTTCAGGGATGCAGCCGGATGATACCGGAGGATTCATCACTCAGAAACAAAAGATTTTCTTTCTTGAAAACAACCTGGAGCAGCTAACAAAAGTTCACAAGCAGGTGACCAACAGAAGCTTTAAAAACAACAAAGAAAAAAAATGACAATGACAAATGTAATTTTACCTCCCACCATTTTTTTACTCGAGTATAGTTATTACTGTGCATAGATTTATTTTGAGCATCGTATGGGAGATGGAATTTGGCTCAAATTAAAACCAAATGCAATTTGCCCATTTTTAATGCTTTTCACATTGCAAAAGAGACAACTGACTCACTACCAAAACTCCCATAATAGTCCTCTTGAAACAATGCTGCAGGAGAGAAAAATGGAAAAAAGAAAATACCTTGCACAGTGTGGAGTGTGAATTTAGAAACACAATTTATCTTCATACTGATGCAAACTTTCTATTTCTCTCATCTTTTCAGCATGTTCACAGACTCTTTGAACGAATCCATTTATGCATCATATATATCTTAATTTGAAACGACTAAATGTTTTTTTTGCAGTAGGCTTTGCATTGATGTGCTCAATGCTCTGCGGCATGTCCCAATGAGAGCCGCACTGCAGTGGTTTGTCGGGAAAAAAAAAACAATCCTAAAGCAACTCCTGGACATCTCCATCCCATCCACCACCTGGTGATGTTTGAGGATTGCAGCAAAGTCATGGTTATAAATCAGCATTCACCCTATAGTGCGTGATAAGGCTCCTAAACACAAAGACTGGAACAGTGCGGAATGATCCCAAGGTGCACAGATCTAATCATGCGTTTGTCTAGATAGTTGAACCCACACAAAAAATGAATGTCTTCTATTACAAACTTACATCCCACAGAAATTCTACTACTATTTGGTTTTTCTCTTTGTAGAAGGCATAAGAATTAACAATAAAGTGATTTTTTTTTTAATTATATAAAAATGTTTTTTTACCAGCCAGATAAAGATAAAAAACTTTTTCAGCAAATCATGTGTGTATGTGTTTTGTTGTCTCTGTTTTAAATGGGCTCAGTCACAGGGACAAAAGCCGGGATGCACAGGCTTTCCTTACCCTGGCCAAATCCCAATGATCCAGAGACGTTCCCTAGCCATCTGCGAGACATAGTTTCTCCAGTAGTTCCTGGGTCTGCCTCTGGTTCTGGTGCTGGTGGGAACAACTAGAACAACTCACCAGCAAGGTCTGCAGGAGGCATACAAACCAGATGCCCGAACCCCCCCATTTGTTTTCTGTCAACCGTAAGGAACAACTCAGAGCTGCTCCTGGATGGCAGAGCTCCTCATTCTATCTCTGAGTGAGAGCCCAGCCACCCTGGGGAGAAAGCTCATTTGGCCACTTGTTTCCGCGATCTCGTTCTTTCAGTCACCACCCACAGCTGGTGACCATGGGTGAGCATTGGATGTAAATCAGCTAGTAAATGAACAGCTTTATGTTTGGCTCATTTATTTCTTCACCATGATGGATTGATGCAACTTCCTAATTATTGCAGACACAGCACCGATCCAATCTGTCCCAAGTAGAGGAGTTTAAATACTGTGGGGTCTTGTTCATGAGTGGCGGAATGATGGCGGAAAGCTCGAGATCAACAGACAGATTTTTGCAGCAAACATTTTTTGGTGTATTAAATGTGTTGTCATGTGTTCCATCCAGTTGGTACGTGACAATGCAGATCTTCGCTGTGAACTTCCAAAACTGGAGAAACGTCTCCGTTTTACAGCTGAAAGAGTTAAAGCCCTGGAGGGTGCTCTAAAAGAAGCGAAAGAAGGGGCAATGAAAGACCGTCATCACTACCAGCAGGAGGTAGAACGAATCAAAGACGTGATGAGGGCTCGAAATCCCTTCCGTAGACCTCACGCTGCACAGATAGGTGAGACACACACATACACATTAAACTATTGCTTGAAGTAAAAGACATAAGCTGAGTTGGACATTAAAACTCACTGATGCACTTGTTTCCTTTGAAATTGTTTCGTACTTTAAGAATATTCTTCTTCTAATTATTAAATTATTAGTCTGCAATTATTATAGCAAATTCATCTTTAGTAACACAAGGGAAACAAGATGAAATTCAAAATTAAATTCCCAGAAAGAAACACAGTATTTAACCTCTCTTCCATTAGCCTCCCACAGTGAGAGAACACCTCTCAGCAGCGGGGCTACAATTTTTTTCATGCCCCTCTTGTGCCTTCCTCATAAATAAAATCATTGTTATACATTACCAACTCTCATATTTTATTAGTTTGTCATAACATCAGGACACCATAACACCACATTACAGAAGCAAGTTGTAGTTTATATGGATATGTCGAAATCTATGTACTCCAAAGTCAGGAAACAAAAGTACTATCAAGTGCTTGAGTATTGCAAGCTCGTTGCTTACAAAATGTTGGTGATCGTTTCTGCTCAATTTAATTTTTTTTCCGAATTTAAGCCCATGTTTGCTTTCATTCAAGGAATAAGTTGCTTATTGATACCATCAGAAAATGTCTGAGATCTTGGCTGATCGTTTTGTTTTTACTCTCTAAATCACCCAAGCAAAAATGTTCTATTCATTCATATTATTCCCTGATGGGGTTGCGGGAGGTGCCAGAGCCTAACCCGGCTGATTTAAAGCAAGAGGCAGGGTACACTCTGAACAGGTCAACAGTCTGTCGCAGAGCAACACACACACACATTTCTAGGGACAACTTTGCCGCAGCCTATCAACCTAATATGCATATTTTTGGAGGATGGGAGGAAACAAGTTGCTGGAGGAAACCCACACATACACAGGGAAAACATGTAAATTCTACACAGAAAGGCCAGTGTTCCAAGCCTCATCCAGGATTTGAACCCCAACCTTCTTACTGTGGGGCCACTGTGCTAACCATATTTCCTCTTGTAGCATAAATTTGTGTGTACGTGTGTTTCTGATAAATGACTGTTGCTGCCTCCTCTGTCACAGCCAAAGCCGTGCGCCCTGGTCACTATCCAATCTGTCCCTCCAACCAATTCTTCATCCGAGGCGATAGTGAACCTCCCTTTGCCTTCTGCAATACTCTCTTCCATAACAAAATGAAGCAACCAGAAGCTGCTCCTTCTGCTCCTGCTGCTCCACCAGCACCAGAAAGTGAACCCAGGTTACCTGAGGTCAACTCCAATCAGAACAACCCACCCGAACATCTCGATTCCCAAAATAATGAGACACTTGACAATGATGCTCAGAATAACATGTAAGTGAGCAGAATATTTCATTAGTATATCACATTTTAAAAGTTCTTAAAATGGTCATTTATAATTTTATCTCTTGCTAACTTACTGCATGTGTTTTTGAAACACATGACATTTGACTTTGATAAAAATATCCTTCTGCTGTGTTCACCGTCTGGATTTTCTCTAGCCTTTCATCACAGTCTGATTCGATTGTCATGACAACTTTCTATTTATGATGTTGCTATTAAAAGATTTGAAAGTTTTTTTCAGTTAGCAATACTTAGCATTAATGTTCTTAATGGCCAATGAAATTTTTTGTGTTTTGAAAATTAAACTACAGAACAATCAAATATTTGTCACTTATATGTTTTTTTTTTCATTAAAATTTCCAAAGAAAACATTTCTTTCTTCTTTTTTTCCAAAAGATTTATTTGCTACGTCCAATTGCAGCTTTATGTTTGAATATAAAATTGACAGTCTTTAATATCCTGCGCTGCCAGAGAAACATAAATATCAATTTTGTGCAGGCTTCCGGCAGAACCAGCAAGCACAGCAGACAACACTCCTGAGATGCTAGATTCAGAAAATGGTGAGTATCTCAGAAGTAAAACGTTGATGATCAGCATGGATTAATTTATTTCATTGATTAGATTCATCAAAACACGCAATGCATTAATTATTATGCTTAATCAACAAACATTTTTAATCATCGAATTTTTATTTCCAAATGGCATTGTAAACAATCTATAATTGTTAAACAATCAGTGTGATGAGAGAAGCTAAGGGATAGCACATCTAGGTCAGAATTGCACTTTCTTAAAAACATTCAGTTTTGCAATTAAATTAAGATTAACTATTTAAATCATACATGAAGTCAAGTTTTTGATTACTGTACAGTTACTGTTCATTGATATACTGAGTATGTAAGACACTGGGAGACAGATTGTTGTAACAATAAATGAAATTAATACCTCTTAGAATCAGAATACTACTCTGACATTTTATGAGCTTTGTTGAGGCTCGGTCTATTTTTATCTTCAAAATAATATTTTCTCCACTAAAAACTTTCTGTAGATGTTCAGTTTGTGCCCGGTGTCGACGGTTGTTGGTAAAGTCATTTGTATTCTATTCAGTTAACATACAAGGTCAAACTTCTGAAGCCAAAGCTCTTGAAGATTTGTTTTGCATAGTCTGAGAGGAATTTTAGAAAGACCTTTTGGAAAAGTGTGTACCATAAAAACTGTCGATTAGTGAAATTATACTTTTATTTTGTCTTCTGTGTAAGATCAGGACTATTTAGTTTCTCATAACAGATTTCTTTTTTCAATAAATGTCACCATATTTGTTTCACATCGCTTCAATTTAGCTTTCTGGCAGGAGTAACCCTTTCAAATTGCTGACCACATAAAAACATTCCTTATGTACAAAAGAATGAATTAAAAGTTTAAGGTATATGCTGACACACTGAAAAGCAAATTGATATTTTGTGAAATAATTTTCAGTGATAAAGGTTCTGAGAGAGTACCCACTTTTTTAGAGGCGGATTTAAACCCGTCACCATGGCACCATAAGGCAAACACGTTCAACTTCTTGATATTTCACAGAAAGTAAATGTGATCGGGAAGCTAAATACCATCTCATGAGTTAAGTGCTGCTCGGCTGCCATGATCACCTTCCATTAATGGCAGCAGTTAGAAGAGATGTGCTTTTAATGAAAGCACATTCTCTGGATAGGAGGCTCTAAAACTTGTAGCTCAATGGGGTTTTCTTTTATTAGCTGCAGAAGAATAAAAGAGACTACTGGTCCTCAGCAGGATCTAATAAAATTGTAAAAGAATTAACTAGACCATTCTTGATATTAATAGTTCAATTATTTTTGCCGTTAAAATGCATGACAGCTTTTGCAGATTTTGCTATTGTGTAATGTCATAAAATGGCATTTCTGGTGGCTTTATGACATTTTGTTAATTCAATTTGCTAATTTTTATGTCATTCTTTAATTTTATTGTACTATATTCATCCCTCGTGGGACAATTACTTTTGCTGCATTGCTCCACAGCAGGCAGACATGAGAGCGCCAATGGTGGGAATAACTGGGGGTTAGGTGTCTTCTCCATGGACACTTAGGTATTGGCTCAGTTTGAATCGAACGCTGAAGTTAACACCTCCCCCTTATGTGGCAGTGCACTAAAACATTCTGCCAGCAGATTATATTGTATATTACAAACATACGGTGGAGACGGTGGCCGCGTGGTTAGCGCGTTCGCCCGCGGACCGGAAGGTCGCGGGTTCGCGTCCCACGGAGAGCACGTCTAGGGTCCTTGGAGAAGACACCTAGCCCCCACTTCTCCCACCATTGGCGCCGTTGAAGGGCAGCCTGCTGCGGTGTAAGGAGTGCAGCAAACAAATTTCCCCGGTGAGGGATGAATAGAGTAATTCAAAATAAATAAAACAAACAAATACATTATTTGCCAATATGTATGAAATCTTTTAATGTGTGTTATTTTGCATATGCAACATCGATCAAACTAACAGTACCTAAAATTTTCATCGACATTTTATCCAATTGCACAAACTGCAAAAACTACATAAATTAAACTTATCTTTTTCTATTGTATAAGGATTTTGGCAGCTGTGAAAAAGCTGTAAAGATGATTGAAAGTGTTGTCTACTTCTTTCAACCATCTGCTGTTTCAAATTACGTGTACTGTATAATCAAGGATTTTGAGTTGTGTTTACTGTATGTGCTTGTTCCAAACCCTTTCTCCCTCACCACCCTTTTCACACACCACCATTCCTGTCACAATGCACCTGCCTGCATCTTTATACACTCTTTTCGTTCACAGGAAACACCACAGATATCAATGACAACAGGTAAGCCTAGTGCACCCCCACTTCTTTTCTTATGTGGTTTTAGTATTGAATAAACTTGTACACATCTCTGCAAATAAATCAGTCTAGAAGTAACATGTGAAGGTAAAAACACCTCAAAAAGCTGTAAAGTGAGCACTCATTGGATTTTCAGATCAAATACTGAGCTTTTTTCCCCTCACTGTTGTGTTTTTCTGCTCCTCCGCTGCCCCCTTGTTGCTTTCTCTGCTACTACCTCTGCTACAACTTGTGAAACTGCTGTGCTGCTTAGACTGAATGTAAATTCTGTATCCAGAACTGATATCTGTGACAATCAGGACCGTGTCAAGCTCTACAACCTGAAGCCCGAAGCGTCAGCCAGCTAATAGACCTTTGCAGGTAAGATAATGACCATACAAAAAATAGTCACATGATCTTTTATTTGGTGACAAAAACACCACAAATAAATGAAATATTATATCTTCATAAGTAAGCAGTTGTTTATTTTGGGCATATGTAGGGGGGTTTTTGGTGCTTTCAGAAACAACAAAAAATACAATTGAATACAAATTGCTGCAATCAGGCGCAATGTGAATAAACCACTGTATACCACTTTAAAAGCTTGCTAAAAAGTCTGGGCTCCCAGAAGAAAAATAGAAATGATGGAGGGAGCTATAGACTTTGGCACAAAGCGGTACTTAGAGGAAAAAGTGGAAAAAATGTAGTTAGACTGCATGAGCTCAGCTGCAGCGATGCCAAATTTCTTTTTGCCAATTGATTTGTCCAACCTGCAGTTCCCTCACATATGAAAAAAATTCTCCAGATAAAATGCTCGGTGTTGCTGCTTTGCGTCTGCCACCACTTCACTGAGTTCACTATTCCATCTACAGTATTCCACAGTTAGAGTTAGGTTATTAATTAAATTCCTGAGCTCATAACGAAGCCTTCACTATAATAAATCAATATAGAGTAGTTGTGGCTGCTTTCATTGACTGACTTTGCCTGCTGCTTGTGTGAAATTGAATACACTTTTTTCGTTTCTTTTTGCCTCAAACAAGTACTTCTCTCTCTGCTAAGAAACTTCCACCTAGTTGCAGACAAGGAGGGACGTTGTAAGAAAGTAAAATATAATGATCGACCACTTCTTTCAATCTTTATTTTATTTTTAAGAAATTTGAGATAAAAGTGATTCTTGCTGAAAAATAACTTAGTTCACACTTGACTTCAGTAGAAGTTGCAATTTTAAAAAATCTGTCTGGAATCTCCAACAGTTTTTAAGCTGCTGTTTCAAATCAAATACATAAAACTAACTATGCATGAAATAAAACATGAAGGGCTCTATGAATCCTTGGATTTTTAAACATTCTGGGATAGTTGGATTTGCAAGCTGCATTTCTTAAATGTAAATTAAGTTGCACATTTTACATTAACTGATCGATTTCTCTTCTTAGATCTATTTGCATAGTTTAACCAAATAAAATTAAACCCCCCTGTAGCCATCAAACACAAAATGATGTTTCTTCACATAACATTTTGGGCATGACTTAAGCCTTTTAACGACTCTACCTGTGTGACTGACTTTTACTTCCGCTCTGTTTTTCTCTCTTTTTCTCTTTAGGCAGACAAATTTGTCTGAGGCCACTTGTGTAAATCTGCATGCAGCTGATTACTGTCCTTTCCAACTTCCTTTTCTCTTTCATCCTCTTTCATTGTATTCATGCCCCAAGTGTATTTTTAGGCACCGGTTTACTCCTTTCTGACTCCCTCTCTCTTTGCTTCGGTGAGAAGTGTGTATTTTGCCAACAATGTGGTATGTACTACATCCCAAATCCCCACTCTGGCAGCTTACAGCTGCTTCTGCACCTCAAATCCCAACGGCTGGAATATCAATTACGCTTTAATCAGGTGGAAAACAGGAAAAGACAGTACATTGGTCTACCACATGGTCGTGCTGTGTAACACTGGTGCAGTTAAGAGTTATCAATACAACCATATATAAAACCATTAAGATGTTTAAATCCAAATCTAAAACAAGTTTGACTACTCATAAAAAGAAGTGTGAAACTCGGTTGTATTTCTACATCTGTTTGTCTTATGATGGTCTTCAGAATTAAAAAGAAGGGACAGGACTTGTCTAGACAATATTTTTGTAATTGATCTTGTTTTCAACCGCAGCATTGTCATTCACTAATAATTTTGGTCAAAAAGTCGGAATGCCTGAAAAGCGGAAAGTAGCAGAATTGTATCACTCGTTTTTTTTTCTTTTTAAAGTTGTGCTGATTTGTTAATATGCATGTTTAATCCAGCAGTCCACCAGACTTAAACCCTGAGGTAATTCTCTTAGTAATCAGTCTGAAAAGCCAATATCTACTTCACTGCTGACAATACTTCTCTGCTTCAATCGTATTTTGTGGGCAATAAATTATGGATATAAGAAAAATGCTTCCCAAGGTTTTCCAAGTGTGACACAAGACCTAAAAAGTCATCAGATGAAAGTTTTGCAATTATATTTTAGCATGAAATTAGAGAAATTAGAGAATAAAATCTCTCTTTTTTTGCCCGTAAATATTTACATTATAATTATTATTTACAGCTTTTTTTTCTCGCTCAAAAAAAAGTTAGTTTTTAACTGATAACCATGTTGGCTTTTTTGCATTATTTAAAATACAAAGTCCAGTTTATGTCACATGTTGCTATTTTTATACATTTTCACTTATTGTTCTGGAAACTTATACATTTCAAATATAAAATTAATATTCTTTTATGTTACTAGAAACAACAGGTTAAAAAAAAAAATCAAACATCCGACATGACCACAAATGGAAGGATTAACAGTCAGACTCATCTGTGTGTTTTATAAGAATTTTTTTATTTCCAAAAAAAAAAAAAGGTTGACCATTAGGCCATCTGAGAGATAAAGTTTTAATTCATCCTTGAAATAGCCCTTTAATCTCACCACGAGGATCTCTCAGTTGCTATTATTGCAAGTTAAACTATATGGAAAATCAATGAGTTGTAATATTTTTATGTTAACAAATTTAAACCAGAAACACAGTCCAGCTTCTCTGACAAAATAATTTCATGTTTTATTTTTTAAGAGGTTAAAGATTAATGTAGTGTGGTGAAAAGATGTTATTTTACAAAGAATATTCTTGTATAACAAAGAATAACCTTGAATGTGTGGAACTGAACAACAGACTCTGCTTTTCTTTTGTCAACACTTTTGAATATTTGAGTTTTGGCATTTTAATTATTCATAACTTAAAAAAAAAAAAACAGTTAATGTAGCATGTCTGATATGTGATATGCATCATTAGCTTCAAAATTCTGTAAAAGAAGTTCATCTGAATCGTAGGAAATGCTAAAAACATAAAGAATAATTATTTTTACGGTCTTAACTCATATTTATAAAAAGATGTGAAAGGTTTTTTCATACATTTAAAATGCCTGTTGGAGAATGTAGTGACACGTTCAGTCTTTGTCCTGTCATCAAACAGCATGACAGTATAAAAAATGTGTAGCAACTATTTTTATATTCATAGAATTAGTTACAAATTAGAAATATATTATTTTAGTTTATTTTTTAAAATGCTATTTGAGACTTATCTACAAAAAGTTCTACAATTTTTTGAATGTGGTTCATTAGAATTGTGCTTTGATTTAAAAATGAAATAGTTTCAGATGCGTTTGTGTGATCAGAATGATAATTTTTTTACATTTCCACTGCATTGTGTGTGTCTGCGTGCAGCCACTAGTCAGATCGAAACCAAAGCACTGTTTGCTAGGGTTATTTGTAAAGTTCTTGTCCTGTAATAACCTCAAATCTAAAGGTTCAGTTAATTATATGGCGCATAGGTTACAGCAGGTTATCAAGAGCTGAGACAACCTGTCTTATCATCAACACACACACATTCTTATAACATCTCATCAGCCAGTGAGGTGTTCGACCTTTAGGCGGGTTTAGTCACAAATATATCTGAACAGATAAGTTGAAAGTCTGTCTGTTAACAAGCCGATACTCGGTCACACCGACCCATCTTCTAACTTTCTTTGCTGATCTTAAGATTAGAGGATCTGTTCACATAATTAAAAAAAAAAAAGCAGACAGCGAGGTTACTTGCGTGCACATTTATGTGTCTTCTTTACCTTCCATAAAATTGAACAAAAGAATCCTGTTTTTTGGATTGTAACTGTCATGCTAGTCATTTCTAAAAAATGGGAGCGTAATAAATAATTGAAACAGAAAATATACAGTATTTTGCAACAGAAAAAAGATTACAAATGGATCATTAGGCTTAATAATATGCTTTATTTGGAAACACAAAAGGAAAAAGTTATGAGAGTAAAATAGCGGCCCATTGATTTAAGCAAAACCCCATTTTGACCAGAAATGGAAAATTTTAAAGACATAGGATGAATTAAGGATAAACCATACTGTAAGCATATTCATAACTTTTTCAAATTTTAGAACCTTTTCATATTGAATAGAAACAAAAAAGGCAATTAGTGAATAATTATTTTTTGTGATTACTAAATATTTCCTGTTGGAAGTTAATTAGTTCCAAGCCAACTCTCAAGAATTAATCGCTATATTTTCTTGAAGTCTGCTATTGTTTGTGTCATGTATTCCTCTTTTGTCTGAATATGTGAAACTGCACTTGTTTGTTTCTGGTCCCTGAATTTGAGATTAAATGTGTTTGCGTAACCTACATGTTCAGATTGAGAGCGTTCAACCTGCTATCGATCAACAAAACCCACACCAACAAGGCATGTACCACGGGTAAAAACGTACGTGTATGATGAGTGAAGAATTGTATTTCATTTTTGATACCGGTTTGTCTCATTGTTCTGTTCAACCAAACACAAATTGAAAACAATCTGAATATATTCTGACAAAATAAAATGATGTGATACTGTTTTGTGGATCTACAGAAATAACTCGAGTGGTAGCGTGGTTTCAAAAAAAGAAGCAAAATCTTTGTGTTTGTGTCTTGCTTGATTAGTATCTAGTATGTGATGTAGTGCATGGAGTACTCATTGTGGCTGCTACAAAACATCTTTGTTATCACATGAACTAAAGTTTCAATAAAAATATGATCCTGTGTTAAAAAGTATCCTGGTCTGTGTTCTTTTTTGTTTTTCTGTTATGCCTCTATGCATTGTACTGAGAATATTTTCAACTACTATGTAAAAAACAGAAAAATTTACAACTGTAATAAAATCCTGGAATGAAGATTTGCCTAAAGCCATAATAGACAACCAGAGATGAGAGTGATGAAAGCAGCTTAAAAAGAACAACAAACATAGGGTCAATGCCTTTCTAGACAAAACAAATCAATAGCTGTAATGATTGGAGTTTGGTCATATGAATGCTTCCTGTTGTTGCAAACCGCTTTTTAGGGACTTCTTCGCATAGCAAGTCAATCTATGTTTACCGCAATAATTTGACTCTCTGTGAGCCAAAATATTGCAGTTTGAAAATGATTGCAAATTGAAAATGATTTCAATTTGCTGTACCAATGTACAGTACCAATTTCAATTGGTACAATTGAAATTGTACCAATTGAAATTCTACCAATTGAAATCATACTGGAACGTTATTTCCATATCAAATAACGTTACAGTATTTGATATGGAACATAATCAAATACTGGAACGGAAAACTGGTACAGCTAATTGAAATCAGACCAGAATCATATAAGTCGCTATTTTTATAATTAGGGATGTATGAAACTGTTTCCCTTAGTCTTGATGATTATTAAGTATTAATTGTTATAAGAGTATAGTTTAGAATGGAATAGAAAAAGTAAAAAAAATATATATATATATATCTTTGAATGTCTGAAGACAGACGTCAGGACTACAAAGATTTTTTTTTTCCCAACAAAAATACTTTTATTGTCACTTTATCATATAAGTTAATAAATTGATTATCTTTAGGGGCGGCACGGTGGTGCAGTGGTTAGCACAGTGGTCTCACAGCAAGAAGGTCAGGGGTTAGAGTCCCAATTAAAACACTGAAACACTGACGTTTCTGTGTGGAGTTTGCATATTCTCCCCATGTATGTGTGGGTTTTCTCCGGGTACTCCGGTTTTCTCTTACTGTACCCTCCAAAAACATGCATGTTAGGTTGATTGGCTGCTATAAATTTGCCGCTATGAGTGTGTGTGTTTCCGTTGCAGAAATTTTTCAAGACTCTTTTTTTTTTTTCTTTTTTTTTTTTTTTTTTTTAGCAATAACAGCAGCATTTAATGTTTTTTTTTATTTTTTATTTTTAAATTAGCCAGGATAGGCTCTGCCACCGCTTGTAACCCCATTTGGGATGGACGGTTCAGAAGATAATTATCTTGAAATTTGTGGAAAAAAATGTGAATAAGTTTATTTTTTGCATTTTTCAGACAGAACGATGCAAAATGTCTTCAACATCAACAGTACATTGGCATCCATCTACCAATTATTATTTTACATAGACCATTTTTATATAGAACTGAGTAACAATAAGGGATGTCAAATCAAAAATACGTCTATAAATCCTAATCTCCTGTTGTACGTATGACTTCATCCAGAGGAAGTGATAAAGAGGAGCAGAAAACCTGAAGCTCAGGCTGACTCACGCCCAGTGCCAAAAGGTCAAAGTGCAAAATGTCATTAAGAGAGGACTTTGCAGGTCATAAGCTGCAGCATAGTCTTGCTCAAGCATACATTAGCAACTCTCAGTGGGATTCATCAACACAAAGGTGCCTTTCATCCAGTAGAGTGCTGCTGCTGGACTGTGAGTATAAATCTACTTGACACATCAGTAAATCTGATCAGTATTAAAATAATGTTTTTTTTCTTAAAGTAGGCTCCAAAGCAGAGAGATTTAAATCCTGAGACAGTTTCTCTTCTTTTTTTAAATTTGTTAAATGATTAATCAACCCTTTTGTAAGAAGTTTAACTGTAATTAACTCATTCTTGTCTTTAAAACATCAAATAAACCTAAGCCTACTTAATTACAATTGCACATTTTCTTCCAGAAATGATACTTTTCTACTGGTATGAGATTTAACATTATATTACTTTTAGTTCAAAGGGTTGCTCTTCTTTTAAAAATCTATGTTCTTGCCAATTTGCTCACGGTATGGGCAAGTGAGCATTATCCCATTACGATAGTAAAAAAGGAATTGTATGGCTAAAGAAAAATAATGTACCTATATATGTTATACACTTACAAATTGTATCTATAGATGTGTCCTACATGCATACAAATATCATTTCAATGAAAATGTCTAGCTTCAAATTGATCTGCCTGTATCCCCATCAAAACAATAGCATGACCTGATGTCACAGAAAGACCAAACGAGCATCCTCTCTGGTCTGTATCAGGACGTTCTAACTCTTTTCGTGTGTAAAAGTATGCCATAGGGTTAAATTTGCATTTTTGAAACATTTGGACTTCTCTGGTCAGACACATTTTGGAGGCTTAGACAGCTTCGCTCGAGAACATCTCGTTATCGGAGGTCTTTCTTCCCGTACATGATCGGGATCTACAACGACTCACTTAGCAGATGGCACATAAATTTCCCATGTGTGGAATGATTAAAGTGCATTCTGATTCTGATTTTGCTTCAAAAATTAAACATTGTCAAGATTAGCAAGAGAAAGTGAGGGAAAGTGACAATGTTTTACATCACAGGTGGAAGAAGAATATTTCCTAACTAATCCAAACAGAATTAGAATTTTTTTTTGTTAATAAGGATGTATGATGTACTGAGTTTTTTGTTTGTTTGTTTTCTAAGCCATTGCATAAACACTAAACATTAGTGAATGAGGTCACTCTAGGTCTTTCACCCCTCATTTGAAGTCTGTGCAACACAACTTTTCCACATATCTTATCTGTAGTGTGTAAACCTCCTCTGGAGGTAGAAAGAATTATTTACATTGCTCAGTCTGAACTATAGTTACCTATGATATCTTTTAATGTGAGATTATCAAGAGGGTAACCATTGTTCAAACTCATGACCTACATGTTCCTGCACCATGTATTACCTCAACCTGTCAGTAATACTCTAGTGACCTGATGCAATCTCATGTTTTTAAGCTTTTTTTGTTCTGTCTCAAATGAAGAATAAATCCAGCCAGCATGCACTGTGGGGATTAAAACATATGCCCATGTTACAATATCATCCAACGATGTCAAAGCGTGTTTAGAGGGATAAATTACCTTGTGTGATTAGGTCGTTCTATTTTCAGTCTATTGAGATAGCGTGGGCGATTCAAAGCTGTAGGTGATTTAGTACTGGTCCAGATGGGAAAACATGAAATATTAAATTAGGTCATCATAACCTACAAATACAAACACTTATTAGTTTTACTCCCTTGTTGGTTGTTGTTTCTATAATTCATCCTCAGGAAGTGCTTGTGTGAAACACTGGAAGCTGAGATCCAGTTATTGGTCCTGATAGTTGCAGTCTGGTCCACTGGTAACCATGACAACCACAGAATCTCCTAATGGACTACGGCATCGGTACTCAAAGACCCAACCATCCGATGATATTTCCACTCCTGGTATGATTAAAATGTGCTTTATAGTTTGTGTTTTGGAAGGGGAATTGACGGTATTTAGAGTTTACGGGATTTGTTGAAAATACAGTAGTAACCAAAAAAAATATATGAATTGGACTGGTAGAAGTTTTGTATCATATCATTGTTTTTATGTGCTTATAGCAAACAAATTCTTTAAAGTTGTTAAAAAGATTTTGTGAAATACGTTTTTGTCTTTTAATCTGTTTTTTGGGTCTGTCAAAGATTGGAACTTTTTAAAGTATAACCACACAATTAAAACTGAATCAGCTTTTTATTTTTACAGAAAAAAAACATGCAAATCTGCAAGAAGAAGACACAAGACAGTGGCAGAAATATACACAGGTACTCAAATCATTTTCTTGAATTTCCGCACTGGAAGATTACAGGGTTCATGAAAGTGGTTAAGGAAAAAAAAGTTTGTCACGTATAATTGCTTAGTGTTAAATTGTTTTCATGTGCATTTCTGTATGTCTGAGTAGAAAGTGAAGGCAAAAGTTCTGGAGCAGGTCCAAGATCAACTTGGAGACATTCTTGACAAAGCCCTGACCGAGTCTGTCTCACTCTCGTATTTAAAGTCAACAATAAATGGAAAGACAACAAGTATGCAAACAGAAAGGTGAGGAAACCCAAATGCTACATTTTTAAATAAAAAACTGGCTTATTCTGGCAGGTATGTTAAAGAAATCCCCATAGCAACTAATACATCATTGTTTGTGTGCTTTGTGTCAGAGCTCAGAGAATGGGTGATGGAAAAGTGTTTATGGAACGATCATCACTGCTGGAGTGAGTACCACTAAATTCATACACAGATTTGTTTCAGTCTTCGTCTTCAATAATTATTCATTTAAAAAGCAATTCAGTTAAAGATTCTGCCAACGGAAAATTTGCAAGTGAGAGCAGTCCATTTTTACCACACTAGTACGATCCTTATTTTGTTCATATTCACCTCACACTGAATGTTAAGTGTTTCCTCTGGCTGGAAAAGTTGATATTTTTATGCTTTCAACCAAAAAAAAAAAAAAAATGGTCATCTCTTAATTTTTTCTTGTTTTTTTTGTGTTCTTATTTTATTCAGTGAATTATTTGAGATCAGCCACATCCGAACCATCTATCACATGTTCATAGCTGTTCTCCTCATCTTCTGTTTGAGCACCTTGGCTGTTGACTTCATCGATCAGGGCAGGTATGAGTATGATGAACGAAGGGATTAGACTGTCTCATCCCATATTTTTAAAATGATATGTGATGCGATTGACCAAATAAGCTGGTTTACAACCGCTTCTTATCATGTCACTGAAAGTGAAACCTACGGGATGGAATTCACAAACGTTTCATGCTCACCTTTTTTTTCAGTGGGACTTCAAATCCTTAATTTTATCCATAAAATTCTTCTGATTTAAAATCTTTTATGTAAGGAAGCAACTGATACAGCAAATCTTACCCAGTCAGTATGATTGCATTGTTGTACCTTCATTTGGACAAACTTGTGTTCATAACTGTTTTATGTCTCTAAAACCCAGGACCAATTTAAACAGGATGCAATTTTACCTCAAGGCACCACTACCTAGACTCTTCTTTCTCAATTTTTATTTTTTCCTCTCTTTCTCCGACTCCCCTTTCCCAACAACCTCTTGGTTCACCAAAGCAAAAACATAGTAACAAATCAATTGCTATCAGTTTAATGCTGCTGGCAGTTTTGCAATGATTTAGTTTGTTGGTTACATTTTGAAATACTGGTCAACAATACTGGTCCATGTGAAAATGGTATGGCTTTCTCACTTCAATGAACCTTGATATTAACAGGGGGAGGTGAAATAAAATGAAAAAGTCTATATAACCTCGGTACATTAGGATCTTGAAGCAAACTGATTTCTTGACATATTTAATGATGTCAGCATTACTTTGATCACAATGAACGAAGATCATAATTATTATGATATGATAATATCACAATAATCATAATTATTATCATATATGATCACAATTAATTTAGCAGGGATGAAAAAAGTATTTCCAATTCAATTCAATAAGAATTGGCAAAAATGTTTGAAACACTACACTAGAAATCCTTTTTTAAAATTTGACTTCATATTACAGATTAATCAATTATTAACATGGGGATTTTAACATAATTTTTAACATAATTATGTTAAAAATTTTAACATAATTTTTTTTACATATTTTAACATAATTTTTTTACATATTTTTTAGTATTTTAACATAATTTTTTTCAAGCACATGTAATCACTTTTTTCTTTTTTTTATGTTCTCTTTAGGTTGGTTTTGGAGTTTGACCTGCTGTTTTTTGCCTTTGGAAAGTTGGAGACAGTCATCTGGGCTTGGACTTTAATGTTTCTTTATACCCAGTTTGTCCCCTACTATACGTTGATGTTTTGGGGTTCCTGGTACCATCGTTTCCCCTCTAAATTGGGTTTATCTCTGGGTACGGGATTAATCCTAACAGTTGTTCAAACTTATGTACTGGGATTGTATCCGATCTACACGGTTGTGCATCACCAGCTGCCTCCTGCATCTCGCTTTATTGTCATTCTGGAGCAGGTTAGTGCATATCTGTGAGCATTCACTTGCTACAGGGGCTGTTTTGCTCAAACTAAATCATATACAAATAATACCGTAGTTTAGTCAATAAATAGGAATGGACTCAGACAAAGTAAAAACTTATTTATCCAATCATATTTCCTCAGATTCGATTCCTGATGAAAACTTATTCATTCCTGAGAGAAACTGCTCCTGTAATTATAAATAGCACACCAAAAGAAGGTAATGAACCATTCTGTTTGGATGTCATAAAAATTACTCCCTAGGCTCTATAATTAATCACCTTGATGTTTCCAGAATTACCAGTTAAAAAATTGATGCAAAAATGCTGCAGATCATTTTTTTAACTGTCCTTGGACAATGTCAGGATTAATATTTTTATTACAATCCTTTGATTCTTCTTTTTTCAGGAGAAAGTCCAAAGTTCCCATCACTTTCCAGCTACATGTATTTTCTTTTCTGTCCAACTCTCATCTACCGAGAGTCATATCCCCGGTAAGAAACACTGCCTGGAGTCTTCATAAAGTAGCTTTGTCGATTTTACTTTAAATATTAAATGTCTTTAGTTTTATGGTTTGCTCAAATGGTGTTCAGGGTTTAGAGTTAATTAAATTTTTTTACATTGTCTCACAGTTAGAATTAAGCCTGTTTGATCAAGTTTTGACCAAAAAAAAAAAAAACTATTTTACTCAATGAGCTAAAAGTATTCAGTTGCTTTAAAATTGCAGATTGGATGATTTGATGTTTAAAAAAATGTGCAACTTTTGCACCAAAGCTACATATCCTGTCCCACATATGCTGCCTGTTTTACTGGCTAGGTTTTTCATTTTAACACTAGACCCTAGTTCTCTACTTCATCTAGAAAGACTGCAAGGCTTTTTTGACCCTTCAGATGTGATAAGAGAGTAAACATGTCATAAGAATTCTTTTGAAACAAATAGGCACTGCCAGAATTTGACTGCACCCTCAGCTTTGCTGCTGACGGCAATTTCATATCAACTCAACCAACAGTATTCCTATCGATTGCTTTGTCTTATATTGCTTTTTTGAGAATAAATCAACTAACAGTTTGCAAACCATGTTTTTCATCCTTGTGGAGACAAACCACTGTGTAGCTGACAAATCATATATAACACAAACTGATGATGAACTGGAGTCACATCTTGTTTTTCTCTTGACAGAAATAGCCACATACGCTGGAAGTATGTCGCTGTAACTCTTGGCAAAGTAAGCAAAAACTCTGCTTGTATGTTTTTCATTGCCTCATCTTTTGAATTTGTGCTTCAGGGTAAATAAAAGTTTAGATCGGTGATCCAGAAGATACATGTCTGTATTTATCAGACAAGTATCACCTGAAGCAACCAACAACTAAAAAATTAAAATTCTGTTAACTCAATTGATGCTTAGTCATTTTAATAGTTTTTTTTTCTGTTCCGTTCCGTCGTCTTCCCCTTATCTGGGGCTGGGTTGCGGGGGCAACAGCCTCAGACAGGAAGCCCAGACTTCTCTCACTCCAGCTGCATCCTCCTGCTCACCCGGAAGGATCCCGAGTCGTTCCCCGGCCAGCTGGAGAGACATAGACATAGTCTCTCCAGCGGGTCCGCGGTCTGCTTCTCGGTCTCCTCCCAGTGGGACGTGCCTGAAACACCACACCAGTGAGGCGCTCGGGGGCCATCCTGACCAGATGCCCGAACCACCCCATCTGGCTTCTCTCAACATGGAGGAGGAGCGGATCGACACCGAGCTCCTCCCGGATGGCACAGCTCCTCACCCAATCTATGAGTGAGAGCCCAGCCCCCCTGCAGAGGAAGCTCATTTCGGCCGGTTGTATACACAATCTCATTCTTTCGGTCACCACCCACAGCTGGTGACCGTAAGTGAGGGTAGGAACGTAGATCGACTTGTAAATCGAGAGCTCTGCTTTTTGGTTCAGCTCTTTCTTTACCCCTATGGACTGATGCAACGTCCTAGTTATTTCTGATGCCGCACTGATCAGCTTGTCGATCTCCCACTCCAGTCTTCCCCCACTTGTGAACAAGACCCCGAGATACATAAACTCCTCCGCTTGGGGCGGGACACTGTCCCTTACCTGTAGGGGGTATTCCTGTTTGGGTTTTTTTGTTTTTTGGGGGGATTTTTTTTTTTTCAATTGTTTATTTTTGTTTTATTTCTTAATTAACAGATCTTTGGATGCCTCTTCTATGGTTACTTCATCCTGGTGCGTCTCTGTATACCCGTTTTCAGACCAGAGAGCAATCGATCATTTAGTAAACGATCGATGGTTCTGGCCGTTTTTCACTCCATATTACCAGGTACTTTCCATTTTCCTAAAATCACATATTTTAATGAACTAATGTTGGAAATTGTTAAAAGTGAAAAGAAACAAAACACACTCTAGGGAAATTTATCTCTCAGTTTGAACATGATAAATTTCTGCGTCAATCTTTTATTTTCAGGAAGTAATTATTCTTGAGAATATTGCATACATTTTAATGTGTGATAGGACTGTTTCTGGGTCACAGATAAGACTGCCGTTATTACACAACCAGGGACAAGTTTTCACAGATAGGCAGGTTTATCACTCTTTATAGTAACAAGCTTTTTAGTGCCAACGCTGGTAATGAAGTCTCAGTGGGGAAAACCTGGAAGCTGTCCAGGAAAAAAATCATTTTTATGATGGCCTTTTCTCTTTTTCTGTGCAGGAATAATGCTCCTTTTGCTCTGCTTCTTTGCCTTTCTACACTGCTGGCTGAACCTCTTTGGAGAGCTTTTACGTTTTGCTGACAGAATGTTCTACAAGGTGTGTGGTGTACTTCATTTTTACTGGTGTCATAAAATCAGTTTGATCATCAGCAATCAACTTTAGATTACAAGCTCCTGAGACTGTTGAGAAGAAGTAAAGGTGTAACATCATGAGTAACAAAGTGTTTTGCCTACAAAAGCAAGATAAAATGTAAGTGGTGGTAAAGGCCCCACTTTGTACTGCCTTGGCTCACATCACCACCTTAAACGACCTCCTTATGATACTTTTCTCATCCCATCATGTAAACAATAAGAATTTCACTTTCAACAGTTTTCCCTGTCTCAGCTTTCCATTCACTGCAGACTTGTTACTTTGTGCCTTTGACTCCAGTAACAGTGTAATTAATTATACGCTAGAATTTTCTGAATTAAATTTTCTCATTTTTCAGGATTGGTGGAACTCCACATCTTTTGCTAACTATTATCGGACCTGGAACGTGGTTGTTCATGACTGGCTGTATTATTATGGGTACAGAGACTTTCTTTGGGTGAGTAAAATGCAAGAATCTAAAACTGACATTGACTGCTCCCAACGTATCATGCTGATCTTGCCTGACCCGCAAATCCTGACCCCCAAACACCCTCCCTGTTGTGTTTGATCCCTACAGCTGTCAAAGCGGAGATGTCGGACAGCTGCCATGCTGTCTGTATTTGTTGTCTCTGCAGTTGTCCATGAATACGCTCTGACGATGGGCTTTGGCTTCTTCTATCCTGTCATGTTTTGTCTTTTTGGAGTCTTTGGAGGTGAGGGTGTCAGCAGTGTTCAGGGAACACTGTTTGTCCTGGTATTTACATAAAATATGTACCGTCACAGCACACAAAAGCCAAAAATCTTATTCAAAGCAGAAAATGGGAGTATTGAATTAAAATTGGAATAGAATCTAATCTCTAAATCGGTTGGTTTTTTTTCTTTTTTGTCCCCGGGGAATAAAGCAGAAGTTATTTCAGTGTTTTTATTTCTACTTTTTCACCTTTGACCCATTTTGTGGACTGCTTTTACAAACAATAAATTATTCATTAACTGGTCATGAACAACAACTCTGCTCCATTTTGTTCTCTTTTAGCGGTTTTCAACTTTACCATGAATGACAAGCGCGAGAGCCCAGTGTTCAATGTCATCATGTGGATGTGTCTCTTTATTGGCCAAGGGGTCCAGGTGTGTCTGTACTGTCAGGAGTGGTACGCCCAAATCCACTGTCCAAGTACTGGGGTAAGTACTCTACATATCAGATCTTACTGAAAAATAGTTCTAAGATGATTATAATGTATCTTTATAGAGGCGATAATTTGATTACTTTGGAATATTCAAAAATTATTCTGAACTTCAGTGACGATAAAATAAAAGCAATGGCTCCATTACATAACAGCAAGTTGTTTGTTTGAAACTCTTCTGAGATTAAGGTCTTTGGCCCTGATATCAGATAAATGAAAAACAGGTCACCAGGTGAATGAACTTAAACCACAGTTGGAAATAACATGAGATCAAAATGTCTCTAAAAACCCACAAGTTAATCATATGGTGCAACTATTCTTGAAAAAAATATTTACATTTCCCAATTATTTCCCCAAACTTTTGTGTAAAATGTGCACATTGACACACACATTGAAAAATATCTAAAAAAAAAAAAACATTACTTACACAATTTTTATCTTTCAACAGTGATAGTTGCTTAGACATTTAACATGTTTAACTTTAAACTACTAGAAAGTCCCAATCTTATGTCAGTGGGATTGATAAATCAAGGATGTGACAGATTTGCATGGCAGATGGGCACAGACGCACTTGGCATACTTAACCCCACTTTAAATCTCTATATTTCAATGAATTCCCACATATCCTCTAAAGCCAGCGGCTTGACGCAATCACAGAGGCTAAAAACTGCTAAATAGAAATAAAGTCCAGTTTGCAATGTTTTACTGTCAAAAGTGATAATTAGTTGTGTAATTATTGGATGTTCAAAGCAGAAGCAGCAATTGGTTTCTGAATAGGCACTCATGCCTTTGGTATGGTTTACAATTGTTCTGAAACTTCATCAGGAAAGCTTCTGGGAGGAGATGTTGCCACGATCCTGGTCCTGCAGCTACCAAACATGATGGAAGCAAGTTTTGAAAGTCAAGAATGTACGGATTCAACAAAAGGAGATGAAAGATAAACTAGATGTGTAAAGAGGCATCGGTGGAGTTTTTATAGTGTTTATCATTTCTGATGTGAATTTTAATGTTAAATTGTTATTCAGGCTTTATGTTCCTGGATGTTTTGCACAGTTAGCATGAAATGCACATTATTTAGATCTGGTAGGAATATTTGACTGAGTTGTTTTGGGGGTATTCTTTCTCTAAAGTAATATATCCAGATGAGCACAGACACTGATCAAATCTGGCTTATTCCAAAATTGGGTTCATAAGCAGTCATAACACATTTCTATTTCATTCACATCAAGCAAGAGTGATGTTTTTTCTCGTTTTAAGATGGTAAAGGTGCTATATTCATGTAGAGCCATGAGATGTATTTGCCAATTTACATTTTCTGTGTGATGCTTTGCTGGTCATCTTTATGATAGTGTATTAAAGAAAAATGTACTGTATTTCTCACATCTTAAGTTGTAAAAAAAAAACATAGAATCCAATCAGTTCTAAATATGTCTCTTTAAATGTACATATTTTCATGTAATTCTCCAAATTACTCTTAACCATCGTTTTTTTCTGACTGTAAACCCTACAATTACTGTAAATGGTATGCAGTTATTGCTTCTTTTTAAAAGATATATTTTTAATAAAACATCTTTCAAAATCAGACACAACTCTGAGTTTTGCACATAAAGTTTCCATAACTTAATAAAATCATACATTTTCAAACCTTTGAGTTATAACTGATGTATGAGAGTGTTTACTGGCTGTTTCAGGTGGTGTTCCTGTCCAACAGAGAATGGGACAGGTTTAGTCATGATTTTGGTAGATTTTCAGCTGGCAGGGATTGGTTGATGTAGCGGCTATGATAAACAACCAATCACAGCCTGCAGCATCTTATCAGAACGCCACAAAGCTTGTGTTTGGCTGCTTCAACGTCACACAGGAAGAAGAGGATTAGCATGGCTACAGTGTTTGCATTAGTGATGTAATACTCTGTAATCTGATACACCATAGTGTTGGAGCTTGCAGGTGTTATAGAAAATATTAGATGCTGATGGGGAATTAACAGTCTTGTTATGCTTGTGGGGAAAAAAGGTTTTATTTTCCTAAAGTTTGCTACTCGTTTCATTCAAAAGATCTCCGTCATTTTCATGTGAAATGTTAATAATTAAATTTGGCCACAGAGTTAAGCTTGTAATCAAACCCTACAAGGTGTTAGAGTGATTAAAACTTTTTCCTCATAGCATTGAATGTCATTTCTTCATATATCTACTGGATTGAGATTAGGACATACTGTACATATGAGGTCGAAATTCAATTTCATTTATACATCCCATTATCACAACAAAATAAAGAACAAAACAAAAGAGTGACAATACAAATCTCAAGTGGTTTATTTGATTTATTAGCTGGCAGGTTTGCCAAAGCACCATAGGAAACTAAACTTAACAATAAATTGTTTTTATAAAACACCTTTGTGAAAGATTTGTACATTAAACACATTAGACAGCCGCTTTTGTTCTTTGTAGACAATGTAATACTATTCACATCAAGCTGCAATTCCCATAAAAGAAGAGGTTGAAGTGAATCATGTGGAAGCCACACACGGGCTGGGGGATGGGCGACACAATACTGCAGCCATAACCAGGGATTAGACATGAGCACGCAGATATTCGCTTACTTTCATTTGAAATACCAGCCAGCCAGCACTGTCCTGTTGTTACTGCAGCTGTGTGCGAATGTGTGTGTGTTGTAGTGGAAGTGTGTCTGGGAGCACATCAGCTTTGAACAGTTCATCTGGAACAAACTGGCTCAGAAAGCAGGCAGAGCTGTGATTTTATTTCATAATGTCTGTACATATTTATAATCAGGGTTCAGAGAGTTCAGTTTGGGGAGAAGATTTAGTGAAACCACAGTGACTGAGAAGCTCAAAGGATACAACCGTGCATCATCAGACAATGAAAACTTGGTTGAAAGCTGTTATTTAAGCGATACATGCACAGGAATGTATTTTTCTAATTTCAATCTACAGAGACGGTTAATCTGTCCAACAGATTTTTGTGGAATTGCAATTGGAGCCACAGTCATAACACTTCTTGGCAGAAAAAATAAGAACCCTGAACCACATGAAGTTTATGATGTTAGTGAGTCTTCACTAAAAAGTTTGTGTTCAGAAAATGTTCACATCAAAAAGAAAAAAAAACATGCAGTCATGAAAAAAAACACAAAAACAATTGGTTGAAAGAACAAAATGATTAAAAGAATTATTTTCACATCTCAGTTCTTACAACTTAGTAAACTTGACATGAGCTTAAGAAAGATTTAATTCCACCAAAAGAATTCAAACGATTACTTTCAGATGTAGAAGAGTCAAGTAAAAAAATACCAATAAGAATTTGGTCTCAGTTCCATTTTCAACCTAATGCTAGAAGAGCAGATCGAGGAACCAGAAAACCTGGCTAACAGGGAAAACATTGTTACTTGAATAGTAAAAAATAAAACTGAACAATTCCATTCATTATTTACATTTTTACAGCTTAGTGTAATGGTCGCAGAAAAACCTTTAAAGTTGTCTTCTGGACAGTGTATTTGATGATCCAGACATTTCGACATCCATCCGGAAATCATTTTCAATCTGATAAAACAGACCTGAGCACTGGTTCTATAGGGTTTGAGTAAACTCGAGTTCGTAAATATTTCCAGATGAAAGTCGAAATGTCTTGTCTCAAAACTTTGAAGCCTTTTCTACGATAGATCACTCCTGAATAAATGAGGGGTTACTCGGACTTGTTGCCAAGAATTTTAATGCAAAGATATTTTTTATGTATTCTAGTCAAAATAAAGCAAATCCGTTGGGAAACTAGCTCAGGGTTTTTTAGAGGAAGTCAGACGGACCTTACAATAGTTGCTCAGTCGGTCTGTATTATGAAGTCTCCAGGCAGCACCTTGCTTATTAACACAAAAATAGCCACTTTGTTTGCATGCGGACTGGTGCTGGACTGTCCCTGCTTACATTAAGTGTCTGGAAGCAAAACTGCTCCCATCAGCATTCATGTGACTGTCAGCAGTAATGCCCCAAGCATCCACATTATAGATTAGTAGGTTTTAAGGTAAAATAACCACACACATACATCCTTAGGGGAAAGCAAGAGGAACACCATTAGAATCTTAAGAAATTCAGAACCTCCCTTTCAGCATTAGTGGTTCAATGGTCTCATCTGGTTTGAAAACTAGTGCCTGTTTAAAAATATATCTACAGTTAGATAAACCAAAATAAATATACTGTATCCTTTTTAAGTTTGAACTTCTTTTTTAATGCATTTTGACTGTTTTCAAAATAAAACCCAACTCTACATTGAATTAAGAAAACTAATAAAAGTTACTTAAGGAAAACAAAAAGATCCAAGAAAACTTATTTACCCATTTACAAAAATCTAAATTAAACATATCCAGAGACGGAACGGATAGAAAATACAATAGAACACAAAGCAGATATTTTTTGGCATCAGTGAAAAACAGATTAAAGGACAGTCTGTCCTTACCCTTTAGTCTTGAAATTACAAGAGACCTTGTTTTCTTCATAGTGCATAAGTCTGTTGCTACTTCAGAAGCCATCAGTTGCCAGATAAATGTCCAAAAGGTTGAAATTTATTTTTCAACGCGCTGCCTCGCCAGACGTCTCATGAAGCAACAGGTTACTGATGAGATGATGCAGATTCCAACAAACAGGGCAGATGAGACACCAACTACCAATGGGATCAGGAGGAGGTCCATAACTAAAGAAAGCAGGAAAAAAAAAATTAAAGTTTGAATTAAGGACGTGAAACATAAGATCTGGGAGCAAAACATGGTCATAAAAGAGTACAGTGTGGCCTACATGATGTCATTTTCAAACACAACAAGATGTAAAGTCAACTTAATGGGAATTTAAACCTAATTTATTCAATCTAGCTTCAACTTTTTTATATTTATTCTTTTGTTCCAAATAATAATAAAGTGGACTGCATGGTGGTGCTGTGGTTAGCACGCTGGCCTTAAAGCAAGAAGGTCGGGGGTTTGAGTCCCAGAGTGGGGTAGGGGCTTAAAACACTGGCCTTTCTGTGAGGAGTTTGCATGTTCTCCCTATGTACAAGTGTTTTTTGGGGGGGGTTTCAGTATGTTCTTACCCTCAAAAAAACATGCAAGTTTTTGGCCGCCACTAAATTGCTCTGAGAAATGTATGTAGGCCTGCGACCTGTTTCGGGGTGTATCCTGTCTCTCACCTTAAATCAGCCAGGACAGGCTCCGATACTTCGGAAACCTCATTAGAAATAAGTTCAGTAGATGAAACTAAATAATAATAACATACTTTATTATTCCCTTGTGGGGAAATTAGGCAGCCATGACAGTAGCGGGAGTAATTGAGGGTTAGGCGTCTTCTCCAGAGACACTTCGGCGTGAGCTCGTGGAGGGAATCAAATGACTTTCTGGTTCAAAGAAAGACATGCTGTGCTATGCTGCACCGTTACATATCATTCTTCAAAGTTAAAGCTAAAGATATTATTACATAAAACATGCAAAACGTATCTATTTTTAAAAATGTCAAAATGCAAAACAATAAAGACAAGAAATGTTTTAGGGAAACATATCTACGACTAAGGTAGGATTATGGAAGTTCCAAACCCCTGTTTTTATAACCGTAGGCAGGGTTAAATTCATTTAATAAAAGATGGTTAGCTCAACTCAAGGAAAAGGTCTCGTGGCCACTTTCCTGAGGTCTGCAGCAGGGCTTTTAAACCTACTCTGCTGCAGCATTGTCGGTTTCCCTGCTGTAACATGCTTCAAATTAAACGGAATCAACAGCCCATCAAATTTCCATTAACAGCCCATTAATCTGAGTCAGTTGTGTTCGACCAAAGATGCATCTTCACCACACACCTGCAGCACTCATATGACACAGTTAAATAGCCCTGGTCGAGAACATACTCTGGTGTATAAAAGTGGAAATAATCGTTCTGAAATGATTAATGACCTGATGTTTTATCGTGGGGGGAGTTCATGGGGAATTGTTGGTCTAAGAAAAGTTTCCGAGTTAAGCTTCCTGCAGACTCTGGTGTTTGATTTTACAGAACTTTCCTGACAGCTTTTTTATCCGAAACATGGTTGTTTCTTATATTTTCAATGGAACCTATGATTTAAAAAATGTTATACAACTAATATTCACAGCCAAAATATTTTGATATTGATCACCAGGAAAGTCAAGGACACAGAGCTTTACTGCATTTTAAACCGAAAATATGTAACACCATATTTTCGAAAATGTCAAAAGCAGACTTTTTTAAGAAAAGCCATTTGCAATGAAGAAAAGCCAAATGTTTAATCATGTCTCTTGTAATTAGTCAAAAAAAGACATATAAAAACCATTGTTATTCACTTTTGAGATGATGTTTTTGAGGGTTTTTTAAAAATGTGGTGTTGTTCAACTTTGGCTGCCCTCTGACTGGTATCAAAGTGTCAGCGGGGCTTCTTCTTCGATCTGCCACTTTAATCCTTTAAGCTAAAATAAATTTTGTTGGTATCAGTCACTTAAACCCTCAAAGCTCTAAATCAGAGCTAATCAACAATGGTCTTCAAGAGCTTCAGTGCTTCAAGTTTAAGATGATTTGAACCAGTGAGTTCAGTTTGGTAATTAAAGAAAACCAATTCTTTTTGAAGTTGCATATTAAATAAATACTTCCAATCAAGTTTCTTCTAAGTTTTACCTCTTTGGTACTGCAAAGTTAGTTTTTTATCATTACCAAAATGATTAAGTTTACTTTTTATTATATGCGCTTACTTCATCTCCACAGTCATACTTTTGGATCATAAAACTCCAGCAAAAACAAGGATTCTTGTTCATTTTGTGTTAGGATGATGATTCTGCCCAAATAAAATCACATGAATAGAGATTCTTACCTCTGGCAAACAGGTAAACAGTTACTGCATTTGACTCTGCTTTGGCTCCCGTGTTGTACCAGCCTCCATGTGGATCCTGTCCCCATGCCTCAACGTGACATGCATACATGCCCTGATCCTCTATTGTTGCCGCGTGAACCCTCAGTCTATAGCTGACCGCAGACAACCGATCGATGCTGATCTCACTGCCGTTTGTATAGATGTTTGAAACACCATTATGCATCAGAGTAGCTATTAATGTAGGGTTTGGTACATCAGTCGGCTCCTGTGGTGCAACATCAGAGTTCCTCTTGATGTTTGGTTCGGGGATTGGCCAACGCAGCCACTGCACCTGGGCCTGGGTGGGGTCTGTGGTAGTGATAGTGGCGTTACAAATTAAAGTGATGGTGCTGCCTCGTTTTAGCAACGGACCACGAGGGAGTTGAGCCACCGCTGAAACCAGCACATCTGTGGAAAAAAAAATGTTTACTTCAAAAGATGAAACACAGAAGCCATTAGAAAATCAAAACTCCACAAAACCAAATTATCACACAAAAATCACTCCGACATGACTAATTTGTTTCATTATGATCAAAACAAGCTTTTCTCCTCTTTGTTATCCCAGTGTTACCTTTAGTTTTCAAGTTGACCACGACTCCATCAGACCGTTGGGTGAGCGTTGCAGGTGTAGAAGGAGTGGGATTCCTTCTGCCAGCGTACACGCTCACCACACACCGATACACTCCTGAGTCGGCGGGCCGTGCTGAGAAGAGCTTTAGAGAATATTTCCCCTCAGCCACTTTCTCCATAGAGCCACCACTGGCTCTGCTGAGGTCGTCCCCCCAGCTAACAACACCATCTGGGCTCATCCGGGCCACCTCGACCTGAACAGAAACGTACACACATCAAACCCAGTTGGTCTCATTGAACCAGAAAAATAAGATGATACCTCAACTCCTCCAGTTCCAACAACTGCCTCACTGCTTGCAGATCCTCTTTTCATCCACTGAACCAGCAGACCAGAGTTTACTTCAGCCGGCAGTCCCAAAACCACACAGGTGAGGATGAGGGGAGAACCGATCTGGAGAGTCACCTCACCTTTTGGTGAAGGCTCTACACTCATAGATTCAGCTGGAGAGAGAAAATGAACACGTTCTGAGTTAAAGATGAGTAAATAAGACCAATAAAAAGAAAAACAGAAAGTCTTTCCTTTTAGTAAAGCTTTAAAAATCAGTTAAAGAAAAACAATCTCGAGGTTAAGAATGAAATAAAACAGTAATAATACAAAAAAAATTCTTATTACTGCAAAATGGTAATGAAACTTTTTTTTAAATCATTGTTCTTAAATGTAATTAAGTGTGAATTACAGAACTCACCATCATATCGTTCACGCCAAACATCAGCATCACTTAGTACCAGCTATAAAATCAATAGTCATGAATTTATAAAAGCCCTATTAAGCTTCGATAAATGAATCCCTGACGATGTAAATAAACTCCCTCACCATCCGATAATCGGCATAATAGAACATCAACACTGAAACATTGTGTTTGCAAACCTCATTTACCCACTACACACACCATGCTTTCTGATAATGGAAGCATTATTTAAACCAAGAATTAGAAAGCATTGTTCTGTTCCGACAGCAACGGGGTGAGGAATACACAACTAAAGAGCGCTTGCCAGTGAGAGTTTATCCTTTGTTTTAAAAATTAGGAACCATTCAGTTTGTATTATTACTCTTAGGGTCCCAAAAGAAAAAGAGTGAAACCTAAACAGGTTAAATTTGTTATTTACATCATTTGTTCATTCAGTGATTTTTCAATTGAAAAAAATAAAGCTGCTGTTTAGTTTAAACCTCTTTAGACAGCACGGAACAGACTGCTAAACTACATTCAATACATTTACTTAACTCTAGGTCTTTACAGGCAGAGCAACCAGAATACAAATGTTTTTACTGTTGTCCAGCCAACCATAGATCTGCACAGCAAGTAGGTCTGCATCCAGCCAAAACGATCACTTAAGGTCCAAGTAACACAAACAATCTAGTTTGAATCTCTGGATCAAGTCCAGTGCCTAAATGACTTCCTGAGTTCAGACAGGCTTACAGTGCTTCCTTCCTTAAGATTTCTATTGTGTTATCTTTATTTTTAGTAATAAATAATCACCCACTCAAGTTCGATAATAGTGTATAATAGGTTTTAACCCTTTACTGCGTGTAGCGGGCGAAAAAAGCTGCACTTGTTATCGGGCAAACGTTTGAAAGCGTCTGTCCAACTAACATCAGAAAACTAGATTATTCGAGAAGTTCTGTATTTCCAGTTTTCTTTTAGTTCAAAAGCGTAAAAGAGTAAAAAAGGTGAGAAACGTGTGCCCCTTAAATGTCTAATCCCAAAATAAGCAAAACAGCAATCAAATGCATCACATAAAACAAAGATGGCTGTCAACATCAGACAAATGTAATATAGAATCCTGGAAAGTTCAATAATAATTTTGGTCAGGTGACCTCTGAACTATCGTTCTTCTACTCACCTAATTGCTGAACCGTCAAGTTGCCGATATCCAGCGTCCTCTGGGCGATCTTCTGCCATGTCCGGTCAGGGTCCTGTATCCACTGTGCAGCCTCGCAGAAGTACGCACCGCTATCAGACGGCTGCACCGCTTTCATCTTCATCACATACACGTCCTGTGCACCATCGCCATTCCTTTTTTCCAGCGTGATTTCCCCATCGTCATAGCGTTTTTTGTAAAAACGTCCAGGGACGATCCCCAGAAACTTATCGATGGCGATAATTTCTCTGATGTTGCTGACCTCTGCTGCCCCTCCACTGCCTGGACCTTCTACACCACCACGCTTTCCAAAAGTGATAGATAGATGAGTAAGCTGCTCTGATCGGATGATGGCTGAGCATGTGAGGGTTAATTCCGCTCCTTCAGGCATGGGCTGAGCAGTAAGTGAACGTGTGTAACTGACCTGGAGGGTGTCTGGAATGACTGCAAAAAAAGACACAAGTTTATCACACTGAGCGGTAAGATGAACATCAACAATTCCTACATTCTTACATAGATGAACCTATCTAACAATCTGAGAGATAGAAACTGAACTAGTTTACATGTTGATGGTGTAAATAGCTCGAGGGAGTTGGTTTTATAAGTATAATAAGTTCACATAGAGAAGCACAGTGGAAACTCTAGATGGAAAACGCACAAATTTCAAACGAGGAATCTTACTGCGTAGGATGCCTGACATGTTTTAGAGGCTGTGACACACTTCTGGCGGACATGAACCGAAGTTTGACAGAAGTTAATCTGATTGTGTAATTCTCCCGACGAAGCCAGAAAGCAGCAGTAAGCCGTCGACATCACAGCAGCAGAGGCAGGATACGGATTCTGACTTTGACAGTTTTGATGATAAAAGGTTTTTGGATTAAAAAGACTAAATTAATATTTTATATTTACTTGAAAGAATGTGTGTTTTTAACAAAAAAAAAAAAACTCAGCGTATCTAACATAATATAAACGTTAGAACTTTCAGTTCTAAATTCATAACTTTTTTTGTTGCTATAGCTTCATTTTACAAGAATAATGAAGATTTCTATTAACGTTTAAGACATTATTAAGGAAGGAGTTGTAAAAATAAGCTTTTAAAAAAGAAAATTAGCTCCTAATAAAATTGTAAGGTCTTCCAGTGACTTTGTCAACAGTGTACAGTCTTTCACTGAGACTGGCTTCGATTTTTTTCCTGATTTTTCTAGGTTCAGATTGAGAAATTACGCACGCATACTGCTAAAAAAGTGACTGTTTACATTGCCAGCTTCTCAGATCATGATGGACTCCTTACTTAGTATTTCGAACTCGTTGATAAGCAATATTACAAATTTACAACAACAAAATGTATCTTTTTAAATAAAAAAACAGCAACACAAATACATATAGTACTAGAGGTTTCCGTTACACATGTGCCAGCAAATAAACACACAAGTAACACATCAACAAAACCAGGAATCAATTTGATTGGAAGGCTCTGGGCCAATGGTAAAAAAAAATACTTTTTCAATAAAATCGCAAAAAAATTAATGTATAGACATCTTTGATACCACCTTTAAGATATTCTAAAAGGAAAATTATCAGTTCATCTGCATTAAAAATCTCAAGTTTTAAGTCCAACGTCTGCAGATAGAAGTGTTGTTTATGAGGAAAAACCCCATTCAATTGAGTCCGTTTAGACGTCAACATATAAGTAGCTACAGATTGAGAAAATCTCCCTTGGGTGGTAAATACCTCTACTCATTAGCTTGGTATCTAATTAAGTCAAGCTGTTAATACGGGGACTGATAAGTAAAAGCAATTAAATAGGAAAAAGTCAATCAATACGCCGCTTTAATTAGTGGAAGAGTGATAGAGCTAAATTTGTTTTCAGCAAACTTTATATGATGTTTTCAGAAAGATCCTTATGTATGCGTATACCTTCATCAACTGCTCTTACGTTAATTAACATGCTGTATAATAACAACTTCAGGATCTATACTAAGAGTTCTTTACCTTTGACAGTGACTGAGGCGCTGTAATTTCCCTGGTAGGTGCTGTCCGTGCTTGGAGTGTAACATTCATATTTTCCCTGGTCTTCAGTCCGTAGCCTGTGGATGACCAAACGGACTTTGTCCCCGGAGTCCCTCTCCACCCTCACCTCCCCGTTCCTCACACGATTCTGGAAGGGGATGTAAGGGAAACCTTTATCTCTGGTGGACACCACTCCTATCTGCCTCCCTCCAGAATCATCTCTGTACAGGAACCATTCGAACTCCTGCGTTCGTGGGCCTTCGTATCCAGACACACTGCAGGGCACAGAGAGAGGAAAGCCGGCAACACGGTATAGAGGTCCATCAGGTAGCGTCACGTCACGGCAGACAGCGTGCTGGACCACTGTGGGAAAATACACAAAAAGAGCAGGAATGTGAAGGACTAGAAAAATATGTCAATGTCAGTTTTTTTGTGGGTCAAAGTTGTGCCTCTCAGCATGTTTGGTCCACGGACAGATCAATCCATTCCCCCAGCTGATGAGTCATCAGGACAAAATCAATCCATGAAATAGCTGTGAAAGCTCTGAGCCTAAATCACTTTACAATTCTACATTTAATAAATGAAATCCGATCACAGACATGGAGCCTCTTGTTAATTAATATCACCACAGTACAGACGAACATTTTAATATTTATTTAAAAATGTTATAGACTAGTAAAATAAAAGACTTTTCAGTTATTTGTGTAAACTAAAAACAGCAGTTATTTTTAATTATGGTAGTTTTACTTTTGTTGCAATATGATGCTTATATAATGTTCAAGAAACCCACTTTTATGTGATTATGTTTACTCTACATCAACAGATTTACACCACAAAAGACAGTCAGAGTATGAGTGGTTCATGCTGAAGACTTTTTGTGATAACACTGTATCGATGATTATTCAATTCAATTTCAATTTTATTTGTATAGCCCAAAATCACAAAAATTTCTGTCTCAATGGGCTTCACAAGCAAAAAAGGAATGTATTAACACAAATACACAGCAAGAAAAATAACTAACAAATGCTAACTAAACAAGACTAGCACATTTATGCCCTTAGACTCTCCTTTATGGTGAGGAAAAACTCCTAAAAAAAACATCAGTGGGGAAAAAATAAAAAACCTCGCGGGGATCCACACGAAAGAGAGATCCATCCCCCGGGAAGAGCAACCAATGTGTAAAAGACTATTGTTTAAATATTAGCTTATTCTACTCTAAAATGATCAATTAAGAATAATCAACTACTTGCTTGTAACAGTCAAAGAAGAAAACATAAAAACTAAATACAATAGTTAGCTTTTTCTGGTGAAATAACCAACAAAAGTTGTTCAGAATAAAGTATCCATCCAGAATATTTTTTTTTCAACAAAATTAACAAGAGGCCATTGTCATAATGACCTGAATCTTAATTGTGATCTGCAAATTATTCAGAAAGTGAGAGCACATTTAAAAACAATTTAAAGTGTGTCTGGATAGGGAACGCCTCAGGATCATCCCAAATGAGCTGGAGGATGCAGCCGAGGTGAGAAAAGCCTGGATTTCCCATCTGAGGCAAGTTGCCTCTGCGACCTCGCCCAGAATAAGCGGAAGACGATGGAACAGAACTTAAAATGTCTCCATAATCCTTAAGAAGATCAAATTTAGATTATTTTTTTAAGGGCTTTGTGTCTAGTGGGCCATTTCCCTTTTAAAAAAAATCTTTTGTTTTACATTAAATTATGTGTCGAATATTCTTTGTTAGTTACATACAAGTATATAAAAACTCATGCCTTACTTGTGCTGTTATTGGCGTCCTGCCAAAGTTCACTAGATTTAAAACACAAACAAATGGGGGCAAGGGCATTAAAAAAGTCCAACTTTTAAGAATTGTGTCGTAATGTTAAAACGATCGGCGAAAAACTGAAATAGAATCTTTTAACATCTTCTCATTTTTTTTCTTATGTAGAAACACATACTAATTTTAAAAGCAACCCCATGGCCACTCTCACCCTCCAAAAACATGCATGTTAGGTTGATTGGGCACCACATGATTGCCCCTAGGAGTGAGTGTGTGCGTGTACGGTTGTATTTGTATGATAGACTGGTGACATGTTCGGGGTGTACCTTGCCCCTCGCCTCGAATCAGCCGGGATGGGCTCCGGCACCCCTCACAACCTCATAAGGGATAGACGGTTAAGAACGTGACTGACTGACTGACTTGTTCAGAAGACGAAACAAAATAAATAGCAGGACTAAAAATCTTCTAAACACAAAATAATCCCTTTCAGAAATTCCTGGCGTTATAAAGAGTCCAATGAACAAGCAAAAGAAAAGTTGAGCTAACGACACTTATCAAACATCATAGTAACACAAACAGGAATTATGCTGACGGTGACAAAAGACACACTATGATTATCAGCAACTCATCCTTCCTTTTTAAGACCAGTAACTACCTGAACTACTAATATTACTAGTCCGATTTAACTCCCAGACACAGTTTGTTTAGTTAAAACAAGCAAATCTCTCACAGAGCCGAAGCAACAATGACAACACACCCACATATAATGACAAGAGAGACCAGTGAGAAGCTTAAGCGGATCAAGTCCTAATTAACATTGGGCTCTGTCTGATATGGCTGGGGACACATAGGCTGTCACAATGCTCCATACAGTCTGGATTAGACGCTGTGCAACATGGGGGTCAACATTTTTCATGCTGGACCTCCCATCCTTTTCAGAAGTCTGTTTGGACAGTGACTCAATGAGATTGGATTATTAATGCTATGAAGCAGAGATTACATGTGTGTTCATAGATTTGGGATAAAAGAAAATAAACTTAATGCAATAAGGAAAGTAAGTTCAGATCAAAACCAACAGGTTGCATCAACTTTAACTAACATAATAATGAATTAGTGATGACAAAAAAAAATCTTTTGTGCCTGGATCTCGATACAAAGAGACAACCAGTTGCTTAAATGATGAGCCTCATCCTTATGTTTATCAGATAGCTGTGATTCATTCATGTTACCTTCTAAAACAAAGGATGTTGGACCATCAAAACACATTTCTGGATTAAATTCTGTCTAAATAAAAATAGAGGAGTTAGAAAAGCATGATGACATTGTGAATCCATGTAACAGATGGCACGATCGTTGATGAACTCACCCCAGTGCACAAACAGAAATAATGCTGTTTCCAATGAAGCCGTCATGGTCCTCATCATCCTGCCTCTGGTCTGGATGGATCACTCTCAGAAAGAATTCAAACCGATCATGTCTCATCCACCTAGTATTAAAAAAAAGACAGATTTTTAATTTAAAAAATAATAACAATGTAAACAATAAAAAAAGAGGGATGGCAAGCATAGTGCACTAAATACACATGAAGGGGGAGGGGTCAGTTTAGTCTGCTATCTATAAACCAAATGAAAGCAAGATCGAGTTTAAATAAAGTGGCAGCAAATTTATTCACCTTGTTCCATTTGAATCATCCACAGTTACATGTTAGATTGCTCAGTTTTCAGGGATCTTCTTTAACGTGTAGTCCAGTCTAACTATGGAGATGGCGGGGAGTGGTTGCTAACGAAGAGGGAGGAGCTTGAATTGGTTGCTATGGGGAGTTTAGAAGTGTAATGACAAACAGAAATCACAAGAGGGAGACAAAAACATAGAAAACTTCCTTTTGAATTGTGACTAAATTGAATATTCAGAAAGTCTTATAATAATAATAAATTTTATTTAAAAGTGCCTTTCAGGACACCCAAGGTCACTCAATGAATAAACTTTATAGGAATGACCTAGATCATCATTTATTCGTCTTCTGAAACACTTATTCCCTAACAGGCCTCCCTAATTCCCACTGGGGCCTGTCCTGGCTGATTTAGGGCGTGGGGCAGGGTACACCCCAAACATGTCACCAGTTTGTCACGGGGCCAGAGACACAAAACCATTCACCCACATGCTCATTCATTTCGGCAATTTGGTACTGGCCAAGCAACCTAACTCACATGTTTTTGGAGAGTGGAAGAAAACCGCAGGACCCGGGGGAAACTAACGCATAAACGGGGAGAACATGGAAATTCCACACAGATGGGCCAGTGTTTCAACCCTCGTCCCAACCGGGACTCGAACCCTGATCTTCTTGCTGTGAGGCCACTGTGCTAACCATCATAAAGCCACTTGTGGAAATCATTTTGGAAACAAATCTGATTGTGTGTCTTAACAGGGAAGACGAGACACAGGTGGAGACATCAGAGAGAGACAATTGGGACCAGATGTGCTGACTTTAGGGCAAGATTAGGAAGGTGAAAAACTTCCGGAAAGGGAGAAGAATTATGACAAATGGGGTCGTGTTGCAAAGTCAGTCAGTCACCTTCTTGACCGTCCATCCCTTTCGGGGTTGAGGAGTGTCGGAGCCCGGGGTTGAGGGCTGCTCCTCAGCTGATTCGAGGCGAGGAGCAGAGTACACCCCGAACAGGTCACCAGTCTGTCGCGGGGCCACACACATACAACCATACACACACACACACACGCACACACACACACTCATTCCTAGGGGCAATTTGACACCGGCCAGTCAACCTAACGTGCATGTTTTTGGAGGGTGGGAGGAAACTGGAGTACCCATAGAGAACCCATGCAGACACGGAGAGAACATGCAAACTCCACACAGAAAGGCCAGTGTTCCAAGCCTCGTCCCCACAGAGGACATGAATCCACGACCTTCTTGCTGTGAGACTACTGTGCTACCCGCTGTGCTACCGTGCCACCCATGTTGCAAGTCAGCACCCTAAATAATGAAATTGAGTTTCCTCCTTACAAACACTTTTTTTCCAGCGAGTTTCATATAAGCTGAAGATATCTAAAGAAGGTAGGAGTGTAGATTCATCTGCCAATCAAGAGCCATGCCTTCTATCTGAACTCCCTCTCCATTCCTGACAGCACCAATTCACTTGTCAATCTCCTGCTTATATGCATCATTGGAGGGACAGGTCCCTTCATCCACAAGATGGCAACATTCCACTGCAACGTACAGAGCTTCCACAAGAACGTTTACAACTATTACTTTCTTGTGTTGGATGTTGTGTTATTATTATTATTGAAAATGACAGAAAATTAGAAAGGACGAAAAACATCTGGGATGTCCGAGATGTTCATCTTCAGGCCTGAGTGGTTCTCCTCTTGTGCCTTTATCCCATCACTTAAAAATAATGTACCTCTTCATTTCTGCCTCACAAATTAAGATATGGTTGATACTGAAGCTACTGAGCAGTCTTTCTCTCTTTCTGTCTCCCTCTCTTTGTCTGGCACTCCTTCTCTCTCTTATTCTCTGTCTTTAGGGAAATTCACAACATAAAAGTAAAAAGAAAAATTTTTACAGGCCCTTTCATCTGTCTTCCTTCTCATTACATCTTTTTGCCTCTTTAGGCTACATAGAAATAAGCCTACTTTCGCATTTCAGCAGATACAGAGAGGAAGTCATCAGGGTATGCTTGTCTAACAAGACTGCAAAGGGACTTGCAGACCTCAGCAGGCGCCAGCACTGAGGGATGGCACTCATGCAGAATTACTTCCTTGGTCTTATGGTTTTAAATATAATACAATTATAGCTAAGTTGTTCAGTAAGTCTACTTCCAAAGAGATGAATTCTCAAAATAGGGCTCCAACTGCTCAAGCGACATCCATTCTGCCCCATAAATTTGCATGGAGACAATCTATGCATTTCTTTTTGTGCAGAAGATGGTATTGTTTGACTATAACTGACAAGTTTTCTTGTGCTGGTTAAACCTCAAGCAACAGGCATCTTATATCTTATCTTACAAATTATTTGCTTTATTCGCACATTGATAGTATCAAAAATACTTTTAGGTTTTGATACACCTTTGCAGTATTTTTGCATTGCTCTGATGCAAGTTTTCATCAGCCTGTGAACACATTTTTTTAAACAGTTAAATATTCTTAAACTTCCACTTATGAACACAATATTCACAATAAACTCAGCATTATGCTAATGGTTTTCCTGTCATTATATTCTTTTAACTATTTAATGTTTTATAAGTTTGAATTACTTATCATCCTTAGCTGTTTAATTTCTAAAGGACAGCAGTCGAAGCGGATAAATTTACAACTTCTAACGCAGTGACACCAAACTTTGAAATGTACTTCCTCCACAGGGTGTCTGGGCTCTCACTAAGATAGAGCAAAAAACTCTGCCATACAGGAAGAGCTTGGAGCAGAGCCATTGCTCCTCCAGGCCGAGAGGAGCCTAACGGGGTGGTTTGGACATCTGGTTAGGATGCCTCCCAAGCACCTCATCGGCACATCCTACCTGGAGGAGACCCAAAAGTAGGCACTGGTTCCGCTGGAGAGACTTTGTCCCACAGCTGGTTGGGGAACACCTCGGAATCCTCCCGAGTGAGCTGGAGGATGCAGCCAGAAAAAGAGAAGTCTGGGTTTGACGTCTGAAACTTTTGCCCCCGTAACCCAGCCCCGAAATTAAACGGAATTTTGAAGTGCTGTTTGAAAGTTTCAGCCATCAGCAAATTTAATTAAAAAGCTTTTTTAATTTATCTAATTTCCAAAATGTTTTTTTCTATTCGTGTAAGTTGATGTGTTTAATTAAATAAATTAACATTTTCAGATTGCTCATGTAAATGTAGTTAGTTTTAATAGGGGTAAACAATTTACTGTATTGAGCTGATGGGAATGTGTAGTTCATATAAAGAAGTACATAATTAGCCAACAAAACTATCATTTTTTGCAATTTTAGCGATGGATCCAATGTAAAAAAAAAAAAAATCTCCTGGTGTACATAAAATAAAATGATCAGTGTCATTTAAAGAAATAAGATGATCAGAACAGGACTGCACTTGAAGATAAAGTGTTTTGATTCTATCTTCAGTCTTGTCATCTTCTTCATTGTGCTCACACTCCCACTCTGTCTCTTGTAAGCCTGCTGCAGACTAAACTGTGACTTAGTGGAGACTGTCTCTAATTACTTTGTTGTACAGTCACTACACCCTTGTCATTGCAGGACCTCACCATGACTATGGGGAAAAGGCTTTCACTGTGTGTGGTACTGCCTCACATTTCAACTATATAGAAAAATTCTCACTTTTTGTTCATTCAGTTTGTACATTCTGCTGTGAAATTATTTTCATTGGCAAATTGTCTTGTGGTTGTTTTTTTTTTTTTTTTTCACATTTCCATCATTTTCCATGTGTCCTGTCAACCACAGTTTATTAGCATGAGGTGATTGCTTTCCTAGTTTATTTTTTTCACCTATAGATTTGTTACATACATAAATACACCTTCCTACTCACTGTACGTCATCCTAAATTGAGAATAAATCAAGCACATGTACTGTTTTTATCTAACATTTTTTCCAATTTTTGTCAGCAGTTTTATGTCCACAATGTCTTAGTCTCATGGTTTCAGGGGACACATTCAGTAAACAGTGGTGGTGGAAGAACTGATGCTAGACAAAGCAAAAGAAAAGAGTGAAGACGTGTGGAGTTAATAAACTGCTGACAGGATATTAATAACTTTTCCTCAGAGGACTTTGGTTTCTTAGGTTTCCTCTATTTATGACAGAATGCAACAACAATGTTTAGCTAGGCATTTGACCGCATCGTTTGACTTTCTTTGGTTGTTGCAACAGTGTAAAGATGATTAGTCAGTTTTTTCTTGGAACAAATTAATTGTTTTTTTAGACATCTTGTTAAAACACGCAAAATTAAAGAATTAGAAAAACATATTGGCCTTGACTACAATGTTGCTTCTGTTGACCAGATAAAGAGTTTCTTTGCTTCTCTTCTATGCTTATGCCATAATCCTATGAAGCATAAGCATGTGGATTTCCATTTTAAGGTGAAATTGTGCATGGATGTGTGCAAAAAGAAGATATTATCAGCAACCATGTAGCATTAAATGTTTGATGCGGTCTACTATGATGGATTTGGCAGAGATGAGAGGAGGATTTTAGCTGGCTGCCATGCCACAGACAAGCTATCCTGGAGATAGACAAACATAGAGTCTAATGGGCAATCTGGTGGATGTGAAGAGAAAACATAGAGAAGAATAGGAAAGAGATGCAGGGGCAAGGAGAGGCCAAATGAGAACAGAGGTCTGTGACGGGAGATTGAAAACACATGCCGTGGTCTGACTGCTGGTCTTCCCCTCTCTGTTTCATTCAGACAGCCACACACAACAAAGAATGGAAATGGGCCAGAAATGGTGTGAGGTTGAGTGCGAAGGTGATGATACATGGGCAGTGACTGACAGTATTTAATAAAACAAAGATGCCATCTGACAAACGCTAAACAAAGGCAGATGACAAAATGTGCCTTTACTTTCTGCTACAAGTTTTTGTCTCAAATTTTGGATCCACGTGTTAAAGCTGAATTTGGTATCAGAAATACAGTTTTTCTACCTTTGAGTTGTAAACATGACAGCTGTTAAAGTATTACATCAAAATGTGAATTTTACCCAATTAAATAATTCTTAAAACACTTCTGCATTTTCCGATACAAAGATTTCTCATTTTTTGCTTGATGTTATTAAAACCAATAGCTGGAGAGGTGGAGGTTTGCACTAAAAAGAAGAGAAAGGAATATTAGTCAGAGTAAAACAGAGTACATGTGCGTGAATGAGAGGGATCCAAATGAAAAAATGAGGTTACAGGGAGAAGAGATAAATAAGGTGGAAGATTTTAAGTACTTCGGATCAACAGTTCAGAGCAATGGAGAGTGTGGAAAAGAGATGAAGAAGCGTGTGCAGGCAGGTTGGAATGGGTGAATAAAATTATCAGGTGTGATAGAGGAGTTCCAGCTAAAATGAAAGGCAAAGTGTACAAAACCGTGGTGAGATTGGCCATGCTGTTTGGTCTAGGGACAGTGGCACTGAGGAAAAGACAGGAAACAGAGATGGAGGTAGCAGAGATGAAGATGCTGAGGATCTCTCTGGGAGTGACCAGGATGGACAGGATTAGAAATGAGTGGGAACAGCAAATATTAGAGGTTTTGGGGATAAAGTCTGAGAGGCCAGACTGAGATGGTTTAGGAAGAAGGATGCTGGGTTTGGAACCACCAGGAAAAAGGACTAGAGGAAGACCAAAGAGGAGGTTCATGGATACAGTAAAGGAGGACATGAAGTTAGTCGGCGTGACCGAAGAAGATGCAGCAGCTAGGGTCAGATGGCATTTCCCCTGAAGGGAAATGCCGAAAGAAGAAGAAGACTGGTGGATTGCAGTAAAGTCCTAAACTGAGGGGTTTTTTTGTATTCATAACTGGGGAATATTAAATTGATCATTTTATGACCCTAACATAAAACTTTTTCTATGTCAAACAGTAACTCATGGTCACCAATGACCAATAATATACATTAGTATTTTTAATACTCTCAAATAATTAAAATTATTCTGTATTATTCTGACAGCCACACACAAAAAAAGTGGAAATGGGCCTGCCTTACTGACATTTAATTAGAAAACGCAATATGCAGTGTTGACAGAGTGGAATTGTTAGCATTTGCCAACCATCAGCTAATACACTACGATTAGTGTTTTGTTTGTTTCTTTGTATGACGGTTCCTGCTACCTTGCAGATTGGCCTTCGCTGGCCAAAGGCTATGAGAGTAAATCCAGACAGAAAATCCACTACGGAGACCCGTAGGCAGTTGACTGATCTCTGCAATGCTTTCTGGCATCTCCTGTAGCGGCGCTGACACTGGCTTTAATGGCTTGCCTTTCCGTCAAACTCTATCAATAACGCCAAGAGGGGGATCTGGACACTCGGCACTCCAGGACCTCCATACCACTTGCCCAGACCTGTACCTTCATAAAAATACTTTGTGGATAAATAAAGTTTTTTTTCTACTTATTAGTCCTTTTTTGTTCAGTCTTTGTTATATTTAAAGAACATCGTTAAAATTCTGATGATCAAGGAACATAACAGCTGTATGAAATAAAGTACACGTCATTTGAACAAGTTTGAAAAAATGTGGAACTTTTGTATCTGTGAGCACACCTGCACAAGTGTGACAAAAGTATATCAAAGTGTTTGAAGTCAGAATCTGCTGTATGAGAGTCACAGTGTATGTATCATCAGTGTGGTGAGGGTAGTGGTGGTTAGAAAACCAGCAGGCAAAAATGGAGGAGGGGTGAAACGCAGAGAGACAGACGCCAGCCTCTTTGTGGATATGAGCCTGAAGTAGGACTGCGGCTGAGGAAAAGCAGAGGGGCTAAGGAAAGAGGGAGATGTAAAACATGAGTACAACACAGAAGATGGAAAGACTGTAGGCAGTGGGTGAGATGAAATAGCAGGATGCGGCAGCAGGAAACGAATAGCATCAGAACAGATTAGTGAACTGTGGCTTGGAAAGAAGGAAGTGTGACCAAGTGGTTATCTCCTACATTTTCATTCTCCCTGAACACACCACTACTTGCACAGCTGCTAATAATGTTATCAGGGGTTATTTATACAGGTGTGCTAGGTGGGTAGGGAGACAGGACATTTGGGTACTGGTGAGCAAGAGAAACACAAGCTGTACCTGCTGCTGAGTTATCTCTGTCCCATATGCGTTGATGCAGGGCCTCCCACAGTAATGCCCTTTTATAAACATGTAAAAGATCCAAGAGTGCGACCCCTACATCAGTGCCTTCCTGTCATTCTGGGGTCAGCAGAGAGTGCCAAGTCGTGGCAAGCAGGAGCGGTTGAGCTTATGAAGCAGTGGGACTGAATTGTCCAGAAGGAAGGACTCTTGTATCTTCATTTGCCAAGACCGAATGGAGGAGAGTAGGTCCTCTAGTTGCTCTTGCCAGAGTGCCTGCAAGCAGAGATATCACAGAAGTTGCACAAGAACCATGGCCATCAAGGGATCCAGATTACTGTACCACAGAGGTGATGCGGCAGCATTGCTACTGGATTGGAATGGACTCAGACATCCAGAGGTGGTGCCAAAATTGTGACTGCTGCACTGTAGCAAAGAGCACCCAGCCAAAGATCTGTGCACCCGTAGGCCATCTCCTCTCATCCAAGCCAAATCAGGTGCTTGCTATTAACTTCACTCTGCTGGAGCCAGCCCAGCAGAGAAGAGAGATGTTCATAATAATGACAGATGGGTTCTCAAAGTTCAAGCAGGCAGGCTATCCCTACTCATGACCAGAAAACTCAGACGGTGGCGAAGGCGTTGGTCCAAGAATGGTTTTACCATGTTTGGTGCTCCAGCACACATACACTCAGACCAAGGGTGGAATTTTAAGATTGCTCTGGTCCAGCAGCTCTGTGCACTCTATGGAATTGAGAAGAGTTGGACCACTCCATGTCACCCGCAGGGGAATGGCCGATGTGAACGATTTAATCAGAGGTTGCACAAACTGCTTCACACACTTCCACCTGAATAGAAACAACATTGGCCTAGTCATGTTCCCCGACTTATAATCCATTACAATACAACTGCCCATCAGTCGACCGGTGAATCACCCCACCTACTGATGTTTGGAAAGGAACCCCATTTACATGTGGACTTCCTTCTTGGCCGGCTACCAGAGCCTGAAGCTGGAGGAGTGTATGAGTGGTTGATGGAGCATCGTCGTCAGTTACAAGTAGCAATATGTGTCGCATGTAGTCTGCAGCAAAACTAAGGAAGGATAGACATGATCCAAAATCCAAGATGCCTGGCGCTCGAGCATCTACCAGATTGTAAAGGCGCCCACAGCAGGTTTATTTCATTGCCCCAGTCGACAGGCTCGATGCAGAAAGGCAAGTACATAGGACCGCCTCAAAGCCTCCATTGCCCGCTCCCGTGTCAGAGAAAGCGGTCTGACCATCAGATAGTGACATAGAAAATGAAAGTGAAAAAGAGGAGATTGAGTCGGGAGCCTGGCTAGTGGTAAAGGAGTCCAAGAAAGCTTCGGTTGCAGAACGGCTTGCTTCAGATCCGCTTTCAAATCCTCTTTCGCCGTTAGCTCGGCCCTGCACTTCTGGATCTGTACCAAGAAAGTCAACTCTGAAGATAGCAGGGAAGCATTTAAACCAGTATCGCCTGCCAGCTCCAGTCCAGGGTAGAGTTGATGGGGATGCTGTCTCTCAGACTCAGGGTTCAAGTTGTTCAGCCACTGCCACATTCCGTCCTTGGTCTTAGTTTAAAATCAGTGGAACACTAATTCTGCTGCATTTTCATTCTCCCTGAACACACCACCACTTGCACTGCTGCTAATAATGTCATCAGGGGTGGTGTATACATAGGTGTGCAAGGTGGGTTGGGAGACAGGACATTTGGGTGCTGGTGAGCAAGAGAAACACAAGCTGTACCTGCTGCTGAGTTATTTCTGTTCCATATGTGTTGGTGCACAGCCCCCCACAGTAATGCTCTTTTGCAAACATACAATGCTCGTTCAATCTTTTTGTTTTGTTTTGTTTTTTTTTTATCAACTGTCCCTTTTAAAGGTATGAGACCAATTTGGAGTTATTGTTTGTTCATTACTAATTTGATTAGCTTTTTCCGTGTTTTGAGTTTACTAACTATTTTTTTTCTTAACTTCTATCTCCTTCTTATTTTTAGGCATTTTGTAAATTGAAATTTAATTTATATTTGTTTTACTTTCTACTAATAAAAACATATTTTGTATGGCCACACGTTCTATTCCTATTTTTATCACCCGACTCACAAGCTAGATTTGTTTTATTAGCCTGGTACCAACCCATGGTACAGAAGTAAAGAAGTCAGGTAAATCGAAGTGGGTTGTGTTGTATGAGTTTGCTGCTGGATGGATGCCGGGGGCTGGAGAGTGAAGAAGGAGAGAGGAGGAAGAAACAGGCAGAGGAGAGGCTCATTAACCAGCGCGAGATTGGAGCCTCAGTGGCTTGCTCGCTTACAACCACACGCTGCCTTTGATGAGGCCGGGATCCTCAAGCTCAATCAGTCCCACATGAGTACAGCTGTGAGGAGAGAAAGACAGAAAGGCCAGAGAGGGAGACAGTGGGGGTGGAGGAGTTGAGGAGAGAGACCCTAAAAAATATAGGAGGACAGAAAAAAAGGGGAAGCATCATATAGTATAGAAGAGCCATGAGAGCCCTGAGGATGAGCAAACAAAGAAAATTATATGAAACAGCATTAAGTAGATTTTCTTTTTAAAAAATAAAAATAAAAACAAGCAGCCATCTAGATTAAAATTGTTTTTAAAACAAAAATAATTATCTAAATACTTATATGAGTGGGCGGCACGGTGGCGCAGTGGATGCACAGTGGCCTCACAGCAAGAAGGTCGTGGGTTTGAGTCCCGGGTCGGGACGAGGCTTGGAACACTGTCCTTTCTGTGTGGAGTTTGCATGTTCTCCCTGTGTTTGCGTGGGTTTCCTCCGGGTACTCCGGTTTCCTCCCACCCTTCAAAGACATGCATGCTAGGTTGATTGGCCGGTTCCAAATTGTCCCTAGGAATGAATGAATGAGAGTGTGTGTGGATGATTGTATGTATGTGGCCCCGCGACAGACTGGCGACCTGTTCGGGGTGTACCCTGCCCTTTGCCTTAAATTAGCCGGGATGGGCTCCGGCACCCACCGCAACCCCGAAAGGGACAGACAGATTAGAAGATGACTGACTGACTTATATGAGTTATTATTTGCCCATATTCACATACTGTATTCTGGAAAGCATCACTGTGAAATAGTTATATTTTGGGTTTCTACCTAATAGTTTATGTGCCTTGTGGGGGTGAAAAAAATTTGAGATTGTACGCAGAATCACCATCACTGGTTAGACTCACACTAATAAATTTTGTAGGTCTACTGAAAATAAAATAATCATATGAATAGACGCCAATCGTTTCTGAAGCCCACTTGATTAAAAATGACCAACTTTCTGGTTTTAGCAACATATGTTAATGGGAAATGTGCACATTCGAGCGCATGCATAAGATAAATAATTTACTTGCACAGCCACATTTTAAAAAGCTGTATTTATAGTAGCAAATGCAGAATATTATCTACCAGCAACAATCCCGGCAAACTAAGTAACAAGTCCAACATGGTCGATATTGGTAGATATTGGTAACAGATATTGGTGTAAACAGTGTGCATGCACAGTTGCTTGAGCGTGTATGCATAGGTTTTCTCTGGGTAGTCCGGGGGCCACTAAAAAATTGCCCATAGGAATGAGTGTGTGGATGATTGTCTCTGTGTGTGCCCCTGCAACAGACCGGCGACCTGTTCAAGGTGCATCCTGCCTCTCGCCTGAAATCGACCGGGATGGGCTCTGGCATCCCCGCAACCCTGCTAAGGATAAGCGGTTCAGAAGATGAAACGAAACAAGGAGAGTACAAATAAAATAAAAATACATAGGGCTTGTGCCTGGTGGGGGGGATAGTTGCTGGAATTGGGTGGTATAATGGGTGAAGGATTAGGATGGCAAGGAAGGTTGAGAGATGGAGTGGTGGGGTAGTGGAGGTGTGGTTGTATAGTGGTCTTTGTGTCGTGGTTGGTTGGGGTGATTTCCTAGGTGGGGTCCAACCTGTGGTGGCTATGTTCAGTGCAGCCCTTTGCCCTACTTGCCCCAGATGGAACCCCAGTCTCCTTGATAGGCAGACTTTACTCTCAATTTGCGTCTTACCATCCAGCACCTGCCGTACGCATTTGCTGCAACCCTGCTCTGGCTCGGTCTTTTGAGGTTAGGAAGAATCTGTCACCCCTAATAAGCACACAATACAGATTGGCAGTGTTCATGTACTTGCACCCACACAGCAGGAGCACACAATGTCACACTGTTTCCTATCTGCTATGTTCTTAACTTTCAAGTAGTGTCAAAATGAAAACATTGGATCGTCTTTTGCATAATTAGTAGCTTGTTATAGATGGTTATCAGAGCGTTTCTGTTTCTTCCCTGGTTTAAACCTTAACTTAGTATGTTGTGATGCACAATATTGTAACTGCTACAAATGATTGAATTTTAGCACCCCAGTCTCCTTACTTTCTTACTTTCTTTCAATACCAACCTTCTTATATTTTACCCTTTAAATTTTTCTCCCTCCCCTGTTCTCCTGATCAAGTCAAGCAAAAAAAATAAAATCAAATATTGAAAACAAAAGCATTAGGTACTTATTAAGATTGATACAATGTGTCAACCTTTGTAGAGCAAAACTTTGAGGAGATCACCATTCTGCTTTCATAACAACAGACAGGATAGAGTTAAAAAAAAAAAAAATCTTTAAAATTCTTCATTTGGTTCGTTTAGGACTAAATACACCATAATTTAGTTTAAATCACAAACTTTTATTCAATAGTTCATCATTTCTTTTGTTGTCATTGACTTTTCGAGCGTTAGGTGAGTTTTTAAATGGTTGTTTTTGCAGGGGGATTATGTCTATACCCTCCTGCAAATCAAAAGAAGGAACAGAGATGAAGGTTGGGTGCATGTGTTTTCGCCGTATGGTGTGACTGGCGTGTGGGCATGGCGTCACTACTGTGGATTAATGTGGCACCATTTAGTGGTTCTCTCATAAGCTCAGGTCTCTTTCTCTCTTTCCTTTCTCTTTCTTTCTTTCAACACCACATCAGCACCAGAGGGCCGCACGATCATTACCCCATTACTGTGTCTCTAACAGTATTAAACCTACAGCTCCATCTGCTCCCTTCCTTTTTTTTCTGTTTTTGATGCAACATTTTGCAGGAAACAATTAATCACAGCAGCCATGAGGGTTGCAATTAGTAAGTGTTTAACTAAATGAAAACATGTCTCTTATTCTGTTCTCCTGTAAGCTGTCCTGCCATGTATTTGCAAATGTTGACTTTTCTAATGAAAGACTGTAAAGCCGCCAGAGCTAGACTAAGAGAAAAACAGCAAAACAACAAGACCTTACATCAGCCAAGAGCAAGTCAATCTTAAGTAAAAAGAAATCTGTTTTATGTGGAGGGGTTTGCGAACTAGAGAGATTTATCTTGATGATAACCTATAGGCCTATGTATGTAACTCTATATTCTCTAGTTGAATCTCCTTTGCCACTTGGCAGGAATATAGAAATGAGGTTTCTTTATTGGTTTTCCTAATTGATGCCAGTTTCCATTTTCATTTCCAAAAATTACAGCAGTTCACTCTGCATGCATCCAGACAGAGAGCCTGTTAGAGACACCGACAAAGAAATAAAAAGGGATAAAAAAAAAAAAAAAAACAGATATAGAGGTAGCAGTTGTTTGAGCACATACACTGTGTCTGTGATGACTGTTTGTGCTTTGTTCTGTTTATGTGTATATAATGACTCATCAGTGATTAGCCAAGTTGATGTGGTCAGCATTGGAGGCTGAGGGAACACTTTACAGTGAGTTCACCAGTGGAAAAGAACCTCTCCGGGAGAGAAAAGGAGGGGGAGTGGAGCCAAGGAAACAGTGGATGAGCACATCATTCCTTCAATTGTAGGAGTAAATTACACAGAAATACACAAAACTCACCACAGTTGAGCACAAAAGCCACCGTGACAGGGAACAGAAAAAAGAATACGTTAGGTTTGGATAAACACACGTGCTGGAGCAGCAGAAAAAGTAAACAAGGCAGAGAGTTTACTGGGTTTTGATTTACCTCTGGAAATGATGAGGCTGAAATGAAAAAAAAATAAAACAGAGTTCTGGAATTGAGTAAGAATTGGAATGTGATAATTGCCCCCATTTAATATTATTTTTGTGATATATTGCACCGTTAAGTAAATGTTTTTTTCCCCTCAATTAAACACACAAACTGTCACAAAAACGGGGGCAGAATAAAAGAAGATCCACTTGCTTAATACTTTGTACTACACCCACTGTGACCCATTATGCAGCAGCTCTTCCTTGCAAATGTGATAATTATATGCTTGCCCCTTCTTAAAACAACACAAATATACAAACCGTGCTACTTCAGTTTGTTCTGCCTGTAATTCTCCCTCAGAACTGAGAGTTAATCCATTACAAACCAACACTATTATACTAATGAGCAGTTCATTTTCATGATGACTTGTCAGAGTAACATGTATTAAAACACAGGAAGTCAGGCAATTACAAAATTTAATTTGCCTTCCAAAATCACTTTTATTTGGACACATGTATTTTGGCCTTCATGCATGTAAATGTGAAAATGCACATCTGTGTGCATGGAAGTGTCTATGCGTGTTTTTGTCTGCTGGTAAGCCAATGCACCATTGTGCAGCAGCAACCACAAGACCTCCTTCACCCCCCCACCCACCACAATAAAGAGCAATTAAACGCTGCTGCCTTGCCAGCTGAGGAGCCAACCACCAGCCACACTTCCACAAACAGGCAGATCTGTTTAAAACCAAAGGGGAGCAGCAATAAAAGCCAATCTACCAAGAGCATGCCCCTATCATCCCTTCCACTAATTCAAACCAGAGGGTGGATGACTGGCTTCAACTTATCACCCACAATCACAGTTCAGGCTGGATTACCATCAGATGTGCACTGATAAATACGAAATGTAACCAGCTTAATGTTATTTTAATATTGGCCTCTATCAGCTAGGATTGTGGTGTACAACAAAGTTTCTTGGCTTATATTAAAGTGTGAATTTGTGAAATTTTAGTGTCCTAGGGAACAGTTTTCTATTATGTTTGTAGCTTTAAGATTGTGTCAGACTGCTCTTCAATGGGATACCGTTTATTTTGTCCCTTCAAAAGTCACTCTAAGAATTAAAACTCTGGAAATGTGAACTAAAAGTGGAGCCAGTCCCCGATAGTCAACTGTTGGGGTTTTCGACAAGTTGTGTTTGTGTTCATCTGTATTCACATATTTTTTTTAAATTCAGTTGCAACGGCAAATCTGAGATATTTTGAAAATAAAAAATTAAATTGACATCAGCTGGGATAGGATCCAGCAGAAGATTAAGCTAGTTGTTTCTAACTCAGTGAAACTTGAAAGAAAACCATCAATGATACATGTGCAAGTCCAGTTTTTTGTTTTTTGAAGAGTGAACAAAGCAAACTGTTACTATTAATAGTCATATAAAACAATCTAAGTGTTTGGCACTAAATTATTTTTATTACTGATGTTGAGAAAAATGAATGAACAATGTGAAATGTTTCGGATAGATCTCCCAGTGTCGAAGCAGGTGCACTTTGATTTTTGACAGATCACTTTAAAAACATCATGAATTATTTTGAGTCTATGATAGAATAAATAGATGATGTGCCATGTAATCTGCTGTTTTTAATTATGTTTTAATATGGAATGAAGACCCAAGATTACATTGATTTCTGTCATCTTGTTTTTTTCTGACCCAGTAGAGGGCAGAAGTAAAGTGACCTGCTGTGGAACCAGTAATGGAGACTGTCCTTGCCCTAGCCTAGCCCAGCCCATTCTAGCACAGCTCAGCCTGGGTTCAGCGTGGGCCGCATCGCGGTATCTCTGGTCAGGCAGCCTGGAGCCCTTGGGTGCTGGCAAGGGGTGCGGGCGTCCGGGAGGGGCCCCCTCAAAAGCCATCTACAAGGGGCCACACCCACACGGCCATTACGGTGGAGGCTGTTCTGGGCTTCTCTCGAGGCCGCCCGCCTGCCATTTTTAGAGCAGCAACTTAGTAGACCACATGCTGTGGCTTCAGGCAGTGGGGGAAGGAAGGTTTCTTCTTTATTTTCAGTCAAAGTGCCACGGGTTTGGAAGCTTTTCTACATTTGCATTCCCTTAGAAAGGCTGTGGATGCATTGTTTGTCTCAGATTAACTTGAACCAATAGAAAAAAATGAATATAACTAAACTCAAAAAGTCATGGTTTCTTGATTGAACTTTGATCTGACCTTTGTATAGCAAAAGGGTTTTGTTCTGAAGAATGTTTCTGTAGATTTTAATTAGTCTGTTTTACTTGTGTGGTTTGCTATTTCTCCAAAACGTATCAAAATAAAATGAACTAAAAGTACCAAGTTTTGCTCCAAAATCTTGTGAAATAAGAAAAGTTTATACAGTCTGCTCAGAATCTGTGTTTTTCAGAGTGTGTGGGTGAAGCTTTGGGTGGTCTAAAGGAGAAAAGACATGAACTTCCTCTTGCACACATATGGTGTGGCTTGGTCTTTTTGTTTTGATTTTCAGGGTTTTAGCTCATAAGAAAGTAACTTCCCTTTAGGTAAGAGATGCTTATTTTACCTACCTATAACACCATTCTATTTCTGCACACTCTCCTGTTAAGTCATCTAAGTACTTTCAGACTGTAGTTCAAGCTACCTTTAAATTAAAATCGTGATAGTTTGCATGCTGTTCGACAGTTTCCTCTTACAGCAAAACTCTACGTATTGTCTTTAGTCTTATTTTTGCTGACGTCAATTCACAACTTACAAATTAAAACCTATTTACTAGGAAACCAGCAGATCAGCCTCCTTCTAAAAGGAAGGCACACTGTTTTTGCTCCATTTGATTTTTCAGATTAATGGGGCATTCGATACGCTCAATCACCCCACTGAAACATATGTGAAAACACTCTACGGACCCACTTGAAGCCACAATCCCATTTGTTGAGCACAATGCGTCTCTGATAAGTGAATGATTGTCCCACTTTTAAAACTACATGATTATGGCAGAAGTTTATCTAATGTAAAGATCTGAATAGTTTTTTGTTGCGCTAGAGCGCTGGAAAGAATAAGTCTTCATTTTCCCCAGTAAAGAAAATGTCAGAACACAAAAATGTCTGAACACAAATGTGTTGATTTCACAAGGAAGATAGGACAAGCAATACACACAATGTAAATCAAAGTTTTGTTACCTTTCTAATATTACACATATTCATGTAATGGAAGGTTTAAATGTAAATTCTAATGCATATTCAACATACCTACAGACACATAAAAACCAGTTTGCATTTATTTAATTTGTTTTGTGTAATAATTGGTGAAAAAACACAATTTATTTAGTGAAATATGTTTAAAGAAACATATTTCTTGCGGACCAATCAAAATTACGAGAACGTTTACATGATCAGTACATGAACTGATAAGGTTGTTGATGGTAACAATATTTATTTATAAAATGAGTAAGGGAAGAGGGGAAAATGATTGGATTTAAGGTCCCAGAAGTCATATCCGAGGTGACGAGGGGCTATAGTTGACTGCTAGTAGCTCACAAGACACATGGAACAAATCAAACAATGCTTGGATTTGGATAACCCTCAGAAAATAAAGAAACCCAAAAAAGAAAACCTCAATTTACTCCTTTTAAAAATCCCTTCCTTCTTTTTGGCAAGGCCCCACCATAGAGTAATGAGCTACCACCCAAACCTCAGCACCAGCTGCTGTCAGGGTCTTGGGGGTGGGGGGTTGAAGATGTAAAAACCAGCTGAAGAGCAATGTAGGGTAGTCTCCTGCCGTGCTAGGTGCAAATCTCCAGTGTTTGATTCAGTAGCGCTCAATTACTTGATAAACATCCAAAAACACAAAGCAACTAATTGACTAGAAGAAACGCAATTAGACTTAGTTAAAAGTGTGACATGTGAAATGGACAAAATGGGGAGACATGTCCATGTGCTGATTGGGGCTTGTATTTAAATCCTGAAACATAATGTAGTTAGCTCGAGGATTGCGATTAGTAGAGAACATCTAATTATTTCTTTTAGGTCATCTAATTTGCAGGCATAACTTAAACAATAGGTGAATTTTATAATTCTGCTTAATTAATAAAAACATGATTCTTATCTGAGTGATTTGGACTTTAATCATTAATTCGCATGTTGGTTCTCTTTCAATTTGTTTGCACTAACTTGCAAAACGGAAATTTTGTCCACGTCACCTCCTGATTCTGGAGAATCTTGCATTAGACCTGGAAATTTAAAGTACTTGTTCATTTAATTTACATTAAATTCAGTCTGAGAACAAAAGAGAAAATCACTTTTAAGACTAACTATTTTATGTAAACTGTCGATTTAAAATGTAAATTATAATCGTTTTGCTGTCACTTGGCGAGGACACCCCGATAAAAAAGTAAACTTTGGTTAAATAAAGATTAACAAGTTAAAAAGGTTATTAATACCTCTTATTAATCTACAGTATGTCCATTTTAACCTTGATGAGTCAACATGGCTTCTAAAGTCCTCTTTTATTTAATGTTTCAGCTTCAATAGTAGAGATTTTTTATTTTTAGATTTGCTCTGAGCCTATGTTTAGTTATGTATGCATCGTTTTTTTATTCAGTGTGTTTATGGGCATTTTAAGTTTGGCAATTTTTTAAAATAAAAAACTCATAATTCAGTTTGTGTATTTTTGGTCTTCAAAAACCGATGCTTCCTCTTGATGTTTTTCCCCTCTTCTACATCTTTTTCTTTGTTTTTGTACAGTATATTTAGTTCAGAGGTTTATGACTCTTCTTACCGACCTAGCATGTGTGCTTTCTATGTTTATTTGTGGGTACATTCATTTATTTAGGTGTCATCCATCCATTCCATTTATTTATTATTCCATTCCTGACTTATCCAGGTTCAGGTTGACCAAGGCAAACCAAGGAACCCCAGACTTCCCAAAGAGTTTCCAGGCCAGGAGAGAGATGTGGACACTTCGATTTGTCCTAGGTCTTCCCTGGGACAAATTCCTGGTGCTTCCTCCCTGTGGAACATCCCAAGAACACCTTACTAAGGAGACACCAAGGGGGTATCCTGAACCATGCCTGTGCAAGCTTAACACCTCTTAAAAAAGAGAATGAAACATACTCTGGGCTCCTTTAAGTTGACCTGCTTAAAGTTGACCAATTTAAACCACTCGTATGTAATGTAGTTATTTTGTCACTACCCGATGCTCACAACTTCAAAGAAAAGAAAGATGGAAGAAAAACCCCTACACCATGAGCATTGTCATTCAGCTACAATCCTCCTTCACTAGACTGAAGCTATCCTTATTTTGTATTGCTGCACCCACTCCATCAATCTCTTTTTGATCTATCTCTCCATCCTTCTTCTAATTGTCAATAAGGCCCTGAGATCAAGACAAAACCTCAATTGCCATCCAAGTACTGACTTTTGAAGCTCTGATTTTCATTCTAAGTACAGCACGCATGCCTGTTCACTGCTCCAAACAAATCTAGAAATTACGACCTGATAAAATTTTCGCATCATCTGCAAAATAAAGTCCTGAGGCAACAAAACCAAGTCCCTGCTAAATCTGTGATTCTTATTAGAGTTAAAAAATTGTGACAATGAGTAATTTCTCCTTAGTCCAACCTTCAACCATAAAAATCCAATTTTCTTTAAAATTTCAAGAAATTTGATTAAAATAAAGTTTGTCAAATTAGTAGTAGTTTTTTTTTTTAGTAGTTTATTTTTTATTTCCAGACATTTGAACATTTTCTTACAAAACAAAAACAAACAATATGTATAAGGTCCGGAAAGGAGCAGACTGAAGCCGAAGCTTATGATGCCTGCCCCTTACTCATCCAAACTATGTGTAATTAAGCTGTTGACTTTTTAACAACAAAAAAAAAGAAAAAAATCCACATGTACAGTAATTTACATAAAAGTGTCCATCTTTAGAGCTCTTTTTCTTCGTATGATTTTATAATATTTTTTTTATATAAAGTGTTGAACTGTTTAAGTGTTTTACATTCTTTTAAATGTTGATCCAGGTTGTTCCAAAGAGTTACACCAATACTTGAAATAGAATGTTGTTTTACATTTGTTCTTGTTGCCATCTTTTTAAACACATTACATCTTCTGAAATCATACACAGTATCCCTCTTATGAAAAAAGTTTTGAATAGAATTGGGTAGATGACTATTGTTTATTTTAAACATGATTTGTGCAGTTTTAAATTGAACCAAATCCTTAAATTTTAAGGCCTTTTTGTTAATAAACAGTTGATTTGTATGTGCCCTGTAATTGGCTTTACTTACAGTTCTTATTGCTCTTTTTTGAATAATGGTAATTGGAGTGGTATTTGTTTGATATGTGTTGCCCCACACCTCGGAGCCGTACGTGATGTAAGGAAGAAACAGGGAGCAGTACAGAATATAAAGTGTTTTTTCGTTTAGGAAATCTTTAGCTTTGGTTATAATTGCTAACGTCTTGCATAGTTTCGCTTTTATAAAATTTATATGACTTTTCCAACTCAAGTTTTTTTGTATCATGATTCCTAAAAATTTAACTTCATTTACACACTCTATCTCAACATCATCAATGAATAATTTATTCATTGATGATGAATAAATCATCTAGGATCTTAAAAGCTCTTTCAATCATGTCCATCTCAGCTTGTACATCATCATATTGGTTCCATTTGGAATCCAATTATCAAAATTCCTTAAAAGGACGGTTTGCAAAAATAATACATTTTGTTTTTTTTAGATTGAAAGTCAGTTTGTTTGAGTTAAACCAACTTTTTAATAATTGTAATTCTTTTCCCATTTCACATATTAGTGTTTCTAAATTTTCACCACAACAAAGCACATTAGTATCATCAGCAAACAGTATTAGTTGCAGAGTTTTGGAAATCAAACAGATATCATTAAGATATAAAATAAACAACAAAGGGCTCAGCACAGACCCCTGGGGGAGACCACAGGTCACTGATTGAAGCTCTGAATCATGTCCATTAATGTGGACATACTGAGATCGATTTTCTAAATAGCTTTTGATCCAGTGATAGGCCACACCTCTGATACCATATCGACACAGTTTTTTCAGTAATACCTTATGGTTGACTGTATCGAAAGCTTTTGTTAAATCTAGAAACACACCAATGGCAAATTGTTTTTTATCAATAGCAGTTGATATGTTTTCAACTAAGTCTATCAATGCTAGGGTGGTGGTCCTTTTGGGTCTGAAACCATATTGCTGTTCACAGAGCAGATTGTGTTTTTGTAAAAAATTGTATAAGCGTTTGTGGAATAATTTCTCCAATATTTTTGCAAACTGAGATAAAATGGAAATGGGTCTGTAATTTGTAAATTCTTGTTTATCACCAGACTTGTATATGGGTATGACTTTAGCCCTTTTCATTGCATCTGGAAATACACCTGATTGTAAAGACATGTTGTAGATATAGGTGATTGGGATTAAATTAAATTAAATTTGACAAACCTTTGATTAATTCAAAATATGGGCGGCTGTTCTCCTGTTTAAATGCTGAACAAGCTTGATTCTGTTTACAAAAACAGCTGGATTGAAAAACTCCTAGAGTCCATCAGATTTGACAATGACATTAAGATTCTGTTCATTTGCAGAAAGGCACTCTCCACTCCATCTGAGTAAAAATCTGTTTCAATTTTATTTTAGTTTACTTCTTTACCATTTTCATCTGTTATGCTTTCCTAGGCAAACTTTCGTATTTAAAGTTATTGTTGGCAATAACTTGTAACACATGTAAAGCTATACTGGACTCAACAAAGAGGCAAAAGTTGTGCAATTGGGATTTAGCCTCAAAGTGTAAAAGAGTGGAAATTAAACTAGCAGTGCTCTCAATTAATGTTAATACAGTACCTGATTATCAACTAAAATTAGCATGTTTTTTTATTTTAGTTGTATTTTAGTTAGTATTTAGTTAGTTGTATTTAATTAGTTGTATTTAGTAAGTATTCCACATTGACGTGGAAAAGGAGACAAATATAGCTGTTGAAATACAGTAAAGTCAAAACGACTTTCAAGGAGGACATTTTCCTGAGGTGACATTTAAGCTTTTATAAATCTTAAGATGTGATTGTTATAACAGAAGTAAAACGTTTTTATATCTCCTGTGCACGATGAAGTCGCCTTCTTCTTACCAGGTGACATGAAGTGTCCGCTGGAAGCAACAGCATTTCAAAAATACTTCTTTCTGTACAAGACATGCACGGAACAATATTCAAAGGCACTGTCATTGCTGTCGTTGCACAATCCTTAGCAACTGTACACATGACGCCTGTTGGGGTCATTAGATGGCCACAGGCCTCCTCAACAGACAGTGAAATTACAGGCCAGACATCAGCTTGTATACATCATGAAGTTGGTGGGCTGAGATTTGTTTGGGACAAATGAACTTCTTTATTTTCCAAGGCTGATACCTGTGCATGGTAAACTGTATGACAAACAGTGTCCTTGACATCTTGCCCAAAATTATGATGCATTTATCACCCTGCAAACAGTAAAAGTTTTACATAAAGGAAGATTTTTCATGTGTGGGATTATATTTGTGATGTGTGGTCACTGAGGCATTACGGGTGATATGGAAATCCATTATGTTTAACAAGAGGTAATGCCGTTCTTTCAGAAATAAAGGGAAGGCACCATTCTGGCCTCTGTTTTACTAAACATTTACAGACAAAGATTATGGGCCTGTGCGCTTATTACTACACTTGACTACTATGTCAAGTATAAGAAGAACTATTTGCAAGCTGGTGTATTCACTCAGAGCCACCAGAAGCAAAGACAAACTAAATAGAAATGTAAAAAATAAAATTTTGATCACGTTTTGATTTGAAAGCACTAAGTCTATATAAAGTTTTGGATCATAAAATTGTCATTTTAAAAACAAGTTATGTCTTGTCCAATCGTCTACCTGGTTTCACTAGATCTCCCAGTTTCTTTTTTCTCCCCCATTTCATTTGCATTCCCATTTTCCGTTGACAAGGTCTCTGAATCTTTGACCACACAGCCTGGAAAAATAACACAAAGTCACGCTGCACGGCAAGTCAATCCCTGACCCTGATTCTCTTTCACCACATTTCCATCAGCGGCAAAGTAAAACACATCTAATCGTTTCAATTTTCCCCCTCTGTCGCGGTATTATTAACATTGTTAATTTTTTGAGGGTTGCATCTTGCAGGGAAAGTTTAAGAGGAAAGCATTTGAACAAAATATTACTAAAAATACAAAATAATTCTACTGTACAAGTACAGAAAACAGAGGAGCATTCACAAAGTAAATAAAGGAATAATTTATGCAATGTCATTGTGTAAAAATTGTTCCATGTATAAATGATTTTTTATTTACATATTTGCTACTGCAATAAACTAGCAACCAACATCTAAGCCTAATAGCCGGAATTAATCCCAGCCTTTCTACAAACCTGGACTGGAAAAAGGACGTAGGAAATGGCACCGACTTGCAAAGGGATGTTTGGACTAATGTACTTTCATGCTTTCCAGCAAAATGACACCATCCAGAACCTTGTTGCTAAAACGAGTACTGAAGTATGCACAAGAAATTGGGTGAGGAAAGAATATGGGCGGTTTGCCATCTGTCTGATTCACGGTAGAGCTGAGTCAGAAATGGAGAATTAAACGTGTAACCGGATGGCATCCCAAAGGTAAGACTTTAATGATACCTTTCCACACATCACTAGTCTTTAGATATAAAGCAAAGTTGACCTAGCAAAAATTAAATAATTTCAGTCTTCTCTTTAAAATTTTTAACCTGCATCAAACTGAACGTAGAACAAAAATTTCAACCATCGTAACAAAACTACACAACACAAACACAATGAAAAACTATTTGTTTCTGACATATATGACAACATCTCCCAAATAACATTTCTCGTCTGATTCTCAGTTGTGCCTATTATTAGAGCAAAGTATTATGTATTAAAAAAAAAAAAAACCTGTGTCTCACTTTGTTATTCAGGAAAATGAAAATAGATCTGGTAGGTTGGGATGACAAACTTCATTTGTCGCTGAGTGTAAATCCTTTTAAATTTAGATCACGATCAACTCAAGTTTATTCAGAAATTATTGGTATCAATAAAATACAAATACTTTTGTTAAATAAAACAACTGGAAAAAAGTTTCTTCACAGGGTTCAATTATCATAATTTTCAATAAATGCATTAGCATTGGTATCAAATTGTCACTGTGGCTGGACAGAGAGAAAGGTGATCTAAATCTAGTTCATACAATCATTAGTCAACACTCCAAAAAAAGAGTGTAAAAGAAGAAGTTGCAGTTCTGCTCTAAATTAGAATAAAAACAGAGAATGCATGCTGGTTGAATTTGACAATTCAGACCAGTTTCCTTTATTTAGAAACTGAACAGACAAAATGATCCAACAAGAGTTTGCTGTTTATAAAAATGCTCATGATCACCTTTTTAGACCAGAGGAACAATTAAAAAGGCTTTTATCTATAAAACAGAATAAGCTGCACTCACAAAATTGTGCCGTGGCTTGGAAAACTTTTAGTGTCTTAGGTTTTAAGTATTTAATATAAAAAATAGTAAATGGATTCTGCTTATTTAGAGATTTTCCACCAGTGGGTTTTGATCTCTGGACTCACCATGATGACTGAAACTTGTAGGTGCCAAGCTAGTGGCTTCACTGGCACATGTAAATTTCCTTCTAATTATGGATTCTTGACTATTCAGGCAGTCAAATTAGATGCAATGAAAGCAATGAACAGAATTGGTGATTAATGAGTTCTAGTTAAAGTCCAATAAAAATAATAAAAAAGGACTACCCGTTTGACGGCCTGCCGTTTTCCATCTTGCCAAAGCCCCTCCTGGTCCGTCTTCTTGTAAGAGAGGCTGCAAAGTTGCATCCCACATCATGCAGAGCCTTGAGGAACTTCGATAGAACCTCGTTCACCTTTGAAGCCCAGTACGAGCTTTTTGTTCTGAGTACAACTAATGCCTATAAAGTTCCTGAACAAATGATTGTAGAATTTGAGACCCAATACTGTAGATAACATTGCTTTTAGGCTGCACAGTGGTTGGCACAGAGGGCTCACAGCAAGAAGGTTGTGAGTTCAAGTCCCAGGTGGAACTGTGTATACGTGGGTTTTCTCCAGGTACTCCACTTTCCTCCACCGCCTCCAAAAACATACATATTAGGTTGATTAAAATTACCCCTACATATGAGTGTGTGTGTGTGCGTGTGTGCGTGCGTGCGTGCGTGCGTGCATGTGGCCCTGCGACAGGCTGGCCACATGCACGCACTACTTAAATTAGCCAGGATAAGCTCTGGCCCCTCTGTGACTGCGTCTGGGATAAGCGGCTCAGAAGACGAAACAAAACTTTACTTTTACAGGTTTATGTGAAGGTGTTCCCCCAAGTAAAAGTTTTCAAAGTTATTCTATGTCAAACAACTTTGATATAGAAGAGCATCAACTCTTCCATGCCTTCAGCACTCTACTTTTTCATGTTGAGTGCTGAATGCATAGAAGAGTTGATGCTCCTTTTTGCTCCAGTTTTTTTTTTTACTGTCTTCGATTGTTCTGTGCTGAAACTGTTAACATTTAAATACTGGAACGTAAAAGGGGTATTTTTCTTAAAGTTTGATGTTCATCTTTGCATGACTGACCACCTTTGTCCTCGAAAAGACAGAGGCGCCATTTTAACTGAAGAAAACATTCAATGTCAGCAAACATTCTTCCCAAGTTTCTTTTTTGTGACGCAACTAAAAAGAAGCAGCTCAAGTTTTCTGGCCTGAATATGAGGAGCACCGCTGTGGTAAATGATTTAAACTGTAATGCTCTCAGATACGCTGCAATTTTCTTCTTTAGATGTTTTTGCTCCTTTCCTCTCATTTTCTTTCTCTTGAAAAGTTTCTTTTTTGCATTGTTCCAAATGTTAAACAGCCAATTTTAAGGATTTGAAAAAAATCTAAATCTGAGACTTTTATATTTTTCTGACTTCAAATACAAATAAATAATAAAACAGAATATTAGTTTTTCATAATTTTTCAAGATGTTGCATATTTGTTTAAAAAATTGATAAGGATGTGCAGTCTTCTTGCCTTAAAATCAGCCAGGATGGGCTCCAGCACCTCCTCACCGTTTAGGATGAGGAGGGACCCCTTTTGGGATAAGCGGTTCAGAAAACTAAACAAAATGTATGGTCTTCGTATCTGGATGGTAAAATATGGGTGGAAGAAAAATTATTTATTTAGCAATTACTTCTTAGTTGGTCTATTTCAGCTTCCTTATGTTGGGTTTGGCAGAAACCTGACACATCTGATAGCTGTCAAATGAATTTTAAGTATCTATATAAACATGCCCACCCAACACTCTACTAATAAGGTTCATCAAGTCAGCAGCGCTTGTACCCAAAAATCTCAACCACACAGGGCAGAAAGTGCTAAATAGAGTAGAGAAAACTTTTTGAAGAGGCTGTTAAGAACATAACGTGTTCTCTAATTATAGATCTCACTTATTCTCATTTAAAGAGACTGTAAATGGGAACACACCAAAAGTTTGAGATTACTATAGGTCTTTTTAAAGTGAGGAAAAATAGCCCAATGAAGAGAAACCTAAAGCTTGTTTTTTATACCTCCCCTGTCATTTCACTTAAATGTAAAACATTAATGGACACTAAAAAGAAAAAGGAACATTTCACTTAAAGCTTACCAGAGATACCATGTGTCAAATGAGAAGGGAGGACACGCCTCAGAAAGCATGAAAAGATTGCCACATTAGATAGAATGATAGAACAAACAATTGAAAAAGAGAACAAACAAACTTGCAAGTACTGTAATTAATTAAGAGTGTTCGATAATGTGAACTAAAACTTTTTGCTCTTTTACTTTGCACCCTTCTGGAATAAGAAAAAGATGTGATGAAGGTCAGTGTGAGAGCAGACTGCCAAATTTAGTTGTGTTCATGTGAGGGCCAGACTCTCCAGAACGACAAGCCCTGCTCTGACCATGCCCTGTAATTGAGGAGAAAATAAGGACAGAAATTATATGTTTATTTTTGACAACAATTTTAATCTTCTGTGCTCTCCTTCAGAAAACGAGACGCCCACAAAAAGGCGCTGAGAATCTGTCCTATGTTTGAGGTTGAAAGTTGAGTTTTTGAAAGTCTAAGAATAACAGAGTGTCAAACAATTTGAGTTCATTTAAAAAAGAGGCCAAATTATCTCTGAGATGATTCCTTTGTAGGTATATTTGGGATTTTTCACAATTTAAACTAACTATTGTAAGGTTTTGTATTTAAAGTGAAGCTAAATTAAAACTAAATTCTGTTACAAAATTTTCCCCCATTTGGAAGTCAAAATTTTTTTCAACTTCACATTTAAACAAATGTGATAATTCATTCTTAAATGACATTTATGAGAGCCTTTTCTGTTGTACATTTTTCCATAAGTTAGTTCATCTACGAGTGTAAAGATAAAACATAAATCAAACATGAGTTTGGAGGTTTATAAATAAATGCCAAGTATAGAACCTTTTTAAATGGAATGTCATTTATAAAATCCACTGTTATAACTTAATAACGAATAAGTTGTAACAGTGACATTAAAGCACTTCTACAGTGACATTTAAGCACTTCTACAGTGACATTTAAGCACTTTTAACTGATTTCTGTCTTTTTCCAACTTTTTTCTTACTTTTTGTATTGAATCCTAAAAAAGAGTTAAAACCTTAGCGTAAATGTGTACACCCATTTGATTTTGACATTTTATTGTAGCAAAAATTCTAGGCAACCATTTCCACTTTTAGGCTCTTGGATGTATTTACTTTGAAGTGATAATCTACTATTTATTTTTACTGTATATAGCAGTGTCTTGAGTGCAGTCTTTTCCACCACCCCACTGATGATGAGGAGGCTGTAAACTACATTTAAGAATATTGGAAACAGAGGGAGGCTTAAACCAGAATAATAAAATCTCGGATAAAGAAACCACAAACTCACTCAACTTAATGCCTTTTATTTGTGTGGCTTTGCCTCCTTTTGTTTTTTTTCCCTTGCTTTTTACAGAATAATTCTGGGGCAAAATATTCTTTTTGGACACTTTGTTACACTTTTTATTTCGGTTGTGGTCAATTTATGTAATATTGAACAGAATTTAAAAGCAGATTGTTTTCTGAGAAGTAGAGAAAAATAAAATCTTTCCCACTGGTGATAAAGTATATATATAATGAGAGCAGAGAAATTAAAATAATGTCCAGATGGTGATTGATGAGTAAACCATTCATGGATTTGCTCTGACAAATGATTCGGCACTCTCTTTCAGGAGGTGGGATAACGTTGTTATAGCCACCAATCTCCATCCATTTCCCCCCATCTTTGGGTTTATATTGCTTCTTAGCTTGTCTTCAAAGAGCTCACAGCCTATAATTAGGGGGGTGGAACCCCAGTGCCTCAAAACACTTCCCCGCGTTTGAGTCTGACTTCTTCCAAACTGTCCCGGGACCTCTCCCACTCCACTCCTCTTCCTAAGGATTTTGTTTCTCAGGGATGGCCGCATCTATTCTGGAGGTAGGGAATATAATTGTAAGTAAATTCATTTTTTTCTTATTCTTTATGTTAACAGAAAGAAATGCACACCCAATCCCTTCAATTAAAACAAGTTATTGCAGTTCATGCAGTCAGGAATACAGATTTTTATTTAGTTTTAATAGGTAAAATTAAATTATCAGAAACTCTGGGAGTCTTTGAAAATCCTTGTGAATAACATTTTTGTAGGAGTAATGAATGATGAACAAAAACAACCTAGTGTCTGTTTAAATAGAATCATGCTCAGTGGCTACTATAAACTGGACCATAGTAGTGGTTTTAGGTGCAAGAAATATTTATTTTAAATAAGTAGTTTGTTTCAATTAAAAAGGAAAACTTTTTAGTGACAACAGTAGATGTGACATTGCATGTTTTAAAAGCTTTAACTGTGTTTGGAAGAAAGATTCTGATAAACACATTAAAAAGCAAAATGTTCTTTAAAACAAAACAGTTTGAAAAGTTGTATTTTTTTTATTTAATATATATTTGTTCAAGTAGGGTTAAAAACTTTTTGTATATATGAAAAGAAAAAAAGTTATCAAACAAAATATACACAATCACACACACGTCATGTCTTATGTCTATACAGTATGTATTTATTTATGTGTGTTAATTGTGGCCCAGTCTTTAGAGAATGGGATGGAAGAAGGATGTATATGAAAAGATAAATCTATGCTGACTTTTTTTAGGTAGATGGAAATGTAAAGCATCAATGTAAATTTAAAAGTGGCTAGCCAAATAGTGGTTTGAGTTTTTTTTAAAAAAAGAAAAGAAACGGATGAGGAAAAAACTTCTATTACTGAGTTGAGCAGAAATCTACTGCTTGGAATGCCTTAACCACATTGAAACGGAGACAGCAGAAAAAGCCAGTGGTGGCAGTCAGACATGAGTTTTTTATTAAAGTTGACACTGACAGAAGCAGCAGCAGCAACCAGCCATTTCCTGCAGAAAGTCTCATTTTCATTCTTGTCTTCTCTTTCTCAGGAAGATGCACGCTATGGCTCCAGTCCTCTGGCTATGTTAACTGCTACCTGTAACAAGTTTGGCAGCACCAGCCCGATCAGGGATTCAGCCACACCCGGCAAAACTAGTAGTATCACTCCAGTTAAGAAGCCTTATACCATGACATCTGAGCTTCAGACAGCTAAGAACGGCCGAACAACAGACACCACCAGCCTGACAGACTCCTACACTGGCTCCTTTACCACAGCCGGAGGAGGGGGTGGGCTGCTTACTCCCACTGGAAGCCCCCCTCATTCAGCCGGAGGCTACACTACAGAATATAACCCTTTCTCCCACTCCTTCCAGACCTCAGTCTCCCAGGACCCATCTCTTTTAGTGTCCAAGGCCCATGCCACAGCCGACTGTCTTACCAGTGTCTATACCTCACTGGATATGACCCATCCTTATGGCTCCTGGTATAAGGCTGGGATCCATCCTGGCATAACTGCTGCTCCAGCTAATCCAACATCCTCCTGGTGGGATGTGCACCCCAATTCTAACTGGCTATCAGCAACTCAGCCCCAAACTGATGGAGGCCTTCAGGCCTCTCTGCAGCCCGTAGCACCTCAGGCATCTCTCAGTCCACAGCTGCCGAGTTACAGCACCGATTTTACTCCTCTCAATCCAGCCCCATACCCTTCAGTGGGGCTTGGATCATCATCACATCTCCTCCAACCTTCCCAGCACATGTTGCCTCAGGACATGTACAAGCCCAAGCCTGTGCCAACCACAGGGCTAATAGAGAGTCCTATGGGCCTAAAGCCGGCTCGGGGATCAGGGGGATATAGTGGAGGGGCTGCTCCAAGTAGGTCATCGTGTGACTGCCCCAACTGCCAGGAGCTGGAAAGGCTGGGAGCCTCAGCTGCATCCCTGAGAAAGAAACCAGTCCACAGCTGTCACATCCCAGGTTGTGGGAAGGTCTACGGCAAGGCCTCCCATCTAAAAGCTCATCTTCGCTGGCACACCGGTGAGCGGCCCTTCGTTTGCAACTGGCTGTTTTGTGGAAAGCGTTTCACCCGCTCTGATGAGTTGGAGAGGCATGTGCGCACCCACACTCGGGAGAAGAAATTCACTTGTCTCTTATGCAACAAGCGCTTCACACGCAGTGATCATCTCTCAAAGCATCAGAAGACCCATGCAGACTCTGCCCTGCAGGGTAAAGCTGGAGCAGTGGAGGGAGACGCAGATCCTCGAAGTGAAGAGAATGCAGAGCTCAACTCCAGTTCTGTGCCCAGCAACCCCAGTTCTGACCAAATCACTAATGGAGATGAGAAGACTGCCCCACCAAATGGTGTAGACAACAGCAGTGGATTGTTGGAGATCTGACCACCTTAAGTCATCTTTCTATTTAAATAATTCTGACATTTTCGTGTTGTGTTTTCTCATGGGGTTAGAAAACCTTGAAAATCTTGCTTTTTTTCTAAAAACACAATGTTATAGGACACTATGTGGAGACACTCCATATGATAAATGATTTAAGGTATTGCATGTCCAAACCATTTAATTTTTGGACCACATAAACATGACTAAGCCTAAAAAACAGCCAAGCACAAATATATGCAGACACACAAGCAGCCTTATGCACAAAACACCAAACCAAGCCCTGTCGTGTATGAGCACAAATGTAACACACATATGGGGACATTTCCATGCATAGAAATAATGACGAGCAAATGCGCAAGCATATATAATGCATTCGTGCATGCAACGGTAGCCACAGAGTTATGTCTGTTCTGACACACACGAGTAAACATGCACACGCACACATTGTGTAGAATGCACACATTTTCTGCCTTTCAAATGAGACAAACCACTGGGGAAATTTAATCTGCCAAAGCAGAAGGAAAAGAGCTCTGAGGCTCCTGAACGAACATAGTTTTACAACGAGACTTGTGGCTAGATTGACGGAGTTGATGAAGCATCGCATGCCCGGAGAAAAACTGATTCACAGCTGTACTTTGATACTCATTTGTTATTCTTGAAATAGTCAACATAATGTATTACCTACAGCGTGTGGTTCTCAGACACAACTGTAAGATTTATGTTACCTTTCTTTTTTTTGCCTTCTGTTTGCTTTTTTTGTCTAATTTAATTTCATTTTTACAATAATAATCTAATTTATGTCTTAAATTATGTACATGGGAGATTAACTTGCACTCCGCAAGTTATAGTATACCTACAAAAAAGAAATGGTTGAAGCTGGCCAAAACGAAAATAATTGCATTAAATTAAGACATGTTTTCTTATTTATTAGTTACCAGGTGGAGTTTTGGAAGAATCTTTTAAGTTTTATTTATAGATCTTAATGCCTTGATGATATGTATCATTTTAGTTGTAAATTCTTCTATATCTTTTCAGATTAGTTGGTAATTTCTACTCATTTGTGTACAGATTATATATTGATAACAATAGGTTTTGTTAGGGGTGTTATTTTTCTACTTTTTGTGTGTTTTCTATGTTTTCTGTGACTTTGCAACATGAAACAGAACAACTGATCGGAGAACGTAATCATGTTCGATTTCTGTGGTGGCAGTAGTCAACTGTGTTTGCTAGTGTGTGAGATAAGTTTTAAAAAAACTGTAAATAATTATTCAATTTGATGAGAGGGAAACAAATTCTAAGGTTTATGCTATGGAATTGTGAACAATTTGGTGCTTTAAAGAGTAAAGAATTTTTCAAAAAGTATTTTCTCTGTTTGTCATTTTGTTCACAAAGGCATTGTGAGAATCTGCTCCTTAAGTATAAATCTTTCTTTTCTGAGCAGCATCTCAGTCCTCTTGCTCACTGGCCTCTTTTGTCATATCTTTCTACCTCACTGTGACCAAGAAAATTCTTTCATTATCTTTTGCAGCACAAACAAAGCCATTCACTGAATTGAAGTCTTAACTTCACACAATGACCCTCTTTCAGGGAGTCACTGTAGTTACACTCAAGACAATTACTCCACTCTCCAACTTGAGAGGGATAATTACTGAGAGCAATGCTCCAGCAAAGTTGGGAGAGAAGAAGAGATTAGAACAAGGGAGATGTGGTTGCATTGTTTGTGGAGGGAGGTGGTCAAACAAAAGGCTCCGATTAAAGCAGGTTGGATGACTGGAGAAGAGCATTTCACCTTAGCCAAACTTGCACCTCGGCTCAGGATATTTTCTAAAGGGTTAACAATTCAAATCAGGAACACTTGCATGTCCTTTTGTCCATGCTCCTGTCAGGCTTTCCCAGACTTATAAAAATACCTAAAGAGGGAGGACTTCCCATGCTGCTTTGAAAGCGACATAGCCTCAGGAAAGACCAAATTAGCCCTTAAACAGATGTGTTGTCCAATGGAGTTGAACCACATTTACTTAAAGTAAATCAAGACACATTAATAATTCTATCAGCAGGAGGTAACTAGATAAGAAAAGCTTACCAAAGTGTCAAAGTAAATCTGGGTCTCCTGGCTCCAAACTATTTTCATCACTTATTCTGTCTAAACAAATAAAACCGTGTGCTGAGACGAAACACCAGCAAAACAGTAGCTAAATCCTAAAAGTGGAAAAGAGACCTGTGCAGCTGGGCCAATCTTAAAGCTGCCGGCTGTTGTAGCATTTACACTTCCCGGGATGCATGGTTCCAATTTAGGGCTCCTAATGAGCTGTAGTTGAGGTCAATTTATATAAAACTTCCCGGGGCCAACTCTGTCATCAGGGACCAACATGTTTATGGTGGTCTGAAGTGGGCGCACGGTCAAGTCCGCAACATAAAAGACAAACATGGAAGCGGGGTATGGGTAGGGTGTGTCAGGCCAGTGAGCAAGGGTGTGTGTGTGGGGTGAGGTGGGGGTTTAGGAAGAGGGTCAGTGGCTTTTAAAATGTCTGGGGTAACTAGTGTTTTCTTTTTTTTTTTTTATACTTCTTCTGCCACGATGGTGGCATTCTATAACCTTAACTTTATTTTTTCTTCTTTTAAAAGCCAGGACACATTAAGTGTTCCTCCAAATAAAACCATAAAAAGAAAATATATATGCAGTGACACATAGAGATAAAAACAGAAACTGGACAATCTATTCCATATGCTTTACCCACAACACCTCCTTTACGACATGAACAAAACTGAATCACTACAAACTTGAAAGAACCAAAAACGTTGTTCCACTTGGCACTTGTTTAAGCAATCATACATGTTGTTTCCAGTCTAACAAGCAGAAAAGAACATTTTAAAAGTTGTCTCATTCTGAGTTTAGTTCGGCTCTGAATGAGTTGGATTGACTCACCTTAAATGAGTTGAACCGTGGAGAGATTCCGATTTCAACGGAGGAAAAAAGACTCCATCAAAATGGGTTCAACAAAATGCTAATTATCTTCCATTCTTGCTATTATCTCATCCTAACTGAGTGGTCAAGTGAAACAATTGACCATGCTTTAAAATAGCCAAAGGCAATAATCCAGTCTTTTCCCATCCAGTGTGTGCAAGGTGGAGGGACCACGGGAGGCATGGTTTAGGACAAAAACACAGCACAGGTGTTTGCAGGTGTGACTGAGTTCCTGTGGCGGAAAACTGGGGGAGAGGCCAAGGAATGTCACAGTGCCCCAAGGCACAGCGGTCAGGCTTTAAGCAAAAACAAGATAAAGCTCTTTTGGAATAAGGAAAAAGTAACCTGACTGAAGAGAACCACAACATGACCTGCTGAACAGAAGAGGTCAGGCTGTGTTAAACAAAGGTTATAGAGGAAAACATAACAGATAAGAGAGGGCAAAAGGTAAAGAAGCAGATCAATTCTGAAAGTGCACATTGTGTATTTACTCCTAATCATTTGTACCCATCATTTACAAGCCAGAAAAGGAAGGAAGATTACATCACAAAATAAAAGAGACACAAAGCACCTTTTTGAGAATGAGCAATTGTTCTCATTACAGGACTAACTGTTTTTAAATGTAGTTATAAAAAATTCAAATAAGATGATACACATATTAATAAATTAGCTGTTAGAAATGCATGCAAATGCACAACGTGCTAATAAGAATACGCAAACGAACGAGGACGTGTAAAATAACCTTACACGACCTTAATCTTTAACCTTAAATATCTTCAATTTAACAATGTGTTTGTTGAAAATGCAAGATTTAAAATAGATGAAGGTACTTTTTTGTCCTTTCTCATACCCTCTTTACTATTACACCAATAAAACATACTGAAACATGATCAGAGTTGGACGAAGCTAAGGCTAAAAGGGATTTTTTCTAACAGTTTGAAATAGAAATTGTAGATGGATTAAGTAAAAACATTTTTTCATAAGTAACATTAAACTAAATTGCTCACATTTATAACACTTTGTGGCAAAGAAAACAATCTTCTTGCTCATAGAATAAGTAGTTGAAGAAGTTTCTGCAACAATAAATTTGAACAAACTAAAGCTGCTTTTCTGGATGCCACTGTGTTAAAACTGATGTGCTGTCATTCTCCCATTTCTTAACCAATCTTTGTGCAGCATTCACAAAACCTACCCTGTTCTAATGTATTCTATTTTTAATTGAAAATTGCCCGTAAAGTCTGAAAGAAGTTGTCGTTGCAACAAATGCATCACTAAATGAGTTCATTTTGTTTATAGGAGCTGTGGGAGGATTGTGGGTGACTCTTGGCCCCTTTAAAAGATAATCTGCTTCCCATTTAATGGCCTCTGGATGACAGATTACTTCCAGGGAAAAATTAGTTTAAAAAGAAAAAAAGATGAAACACGTAAAGACACTTCTGACCTTCTTAGAACATTTGACATCCATTGTTAACCAGACACAGCAATAAGTGCAATTGTTTCTTTTGTGAAACCAAATTTGCTTGAGATATCTGCGCAAAATAACCACTTTGACTGTTTTTTTAATTCTTATTTGGTTTTGGTTTTCTATTTCTTAATAGATTGTGTACTTTCAGATAGTACAGAGAAAGTTCCTTTTGTGTAGCCGGCATGATGTACTTCATTTTAACCACATGGAAAGTTTTTGTCTTTAACAGGACGAGTAGCCGGATACCTTGTAGAGATGGGGTTGGAAAACCACTTAGAAAATTGATGACCCATAATTGCCTAATAGCTTAACATATATCTAAAGTGCCATTAAAGTGTTCTTTCCTTTTAAAAAAGAGTGCTATCTTGATGGTCTTCTGACCGGAATGCAGTCCCGACCATATTTGCTTTCCTTTTTGCTTTTATTTCATATAAACCCACAAAATATTTCCACTGGAGCGCAATAGGTGATTAGATTTAAGTGAAACGACAGATTGCTAAAGATGCAACAAATGCAAACTCATCAAGAAAGGGAGTTTAGTCACCTACATCTTAGTTGTAAGTAGCTCAGCCAGGGAGCAAATGATTCTAGATTAGGATGAACAGAATGAGGAAATAAAATGTGGGAAAGATGGTGGGGTAAGAAGAAAAGAGAAAAAAATTCAGAAAAAGACTTGCAGTGGAAGCGGGAGCAAGGAATCAGGGTTGGCAGGGTTTTGGTGGAGGAGTGTGGTGGTTCAGAAGTCCTCCAGCGCGAGGCGCCAGTGTGTCCGGCGGGGGCCCTGACCATGAGTTGCCTCACCCCCCCAGAGCCATGGCCACAAACCCTGTCTCCCTCTTCACCACCAGTACCGCCACCCATCTAACCCAAAACCCACTGGCAGGCAGTGCTTCACTAAAGCTGCTGCTGCATGTTTATTTAATATTCTGGAGAAATTGAAATATCTTTGTGGGTTCACACACATACATACACAATTGCATATCAGTCACCACACATACATACACTCTCTCTCACACACACATACACACACACATTCATTCACACAACTACCGCAATATATAAATAAATAAAGCAGAGTAATAATGTTCTCTTGATCTGTGGCCAAGAAGAGAGAAAATCTTTTTCAAATGGCCTTTTCAGAAATGTAGAAGGAGGAGTGTATGTTTCTGACTGTGCATGTAGCCTGAGCAGGCAGCATGTCTTAAGCTGACTCCAACTGAGGGGGGAAGCATTAACAAAGTGGTTGACAAACAAGAAATAGTTTCCATGTGACAAGAGCGGAAAAAAATTACTGAAGATGTTTTTTTTTTTTAAAAAAAAGCAATTTTGAGACTGAAAGAGCTGAGGAACTCTGTGTGGTCTGAGAACAAGAACACTTATGTTTATTAGGTGTTTGTGAAGCATTTGAGAAAAAAAAATGAACATACCAGCGCATGTGTTTGAGTGTATGAGGCTCACACATTCATAATGAGTTTCTGGTCATTACAAAGCTATTTCTCCAGACAAAAATCTCTTAAACAGCCTTGGTTTTTGTCTTTATGGTACCCTCCCACCCCAAGCTCACGCCCCTTCAGTCTCCTCTCTCCTCAATAGCCACCAACCACTGGTGCTGCCAAAAATAACACAGGAGCGCCACTCGAACCCGCGCTTCACCACAGCATAGCTCGGCCGCAGGGGAAGGATCAAAACACACACAAAAAAGGAAACACATCATATTGTGGAAGGAGGGAAAAAGAACATTCATACAACTCTCTGCTTGGAGATATCTACTGATGATCTTGGCAACTGAACAACCACACAACCTCAAGTGCCAGGCCAAAAGAGGGAAAAGAAAAGTGTGTTGCTGGATGTATTTGTTCTTGTATGCAATACTGCCAAGACGTCTGATCTTATTCAGTTAAAGATTTAACCACAAGCTCAATAAAAACACTTCCATTATCATGTTATGGGCCAACAAATTAGGGGCTCCAGGCGACAAATGATTTCAAAGTCAAGCTAAGATTATGTGTAATAAGTAGAAGAGCTATTCTCTGGTCACAGATTAATAATGAGAATCCCGTTGAAGGTTTGAAAGTTTGAAAAGAAACGGCTTTATTCACTGTCACGGCTAGTTCATTCAGTGTTGCATTTGGCAAAAGAGCTTGTCCACACTGACACGTTGATGCCAGAAAATGAAGCCATCAAAATCCCAGCTCTATTTCAAATGTGCTCGGCAGGGATTCACAAGCGAAGCTTCATGGGATTAATTGCCAAGCCACAGAAATAGAGGAAAATGACAGAAAGGTGGAAAATGTCCTGAAACATTTTATGGAAGTGCCGCTACATTCATTGGAAAGGTTTTGAGTCCAACGGGTTTAGTGGGTCTGCATGATTTGTTCCAGGGAGTCAATGAGATCCAATCAAAACATTTAAAATAGTCCTGAATGAATGGATCAATCCGACTGCAAAATTATCAAATGATATTACAAAATAAACCCCTACCTTCTACAATCAAGTTTAACCAATTACACCTCAAAAGTGTTAGTATTTTCAAACTGAATGAATGTAGATGCATGTGTGCAGTGTTTTGGATGAGTGAGTTTTTTATGTGTGCTTGTTTTTTTACGTACTGCTCTTTTTAATTTGGATTTTAATGTTTGAGTTTTTGTTTGTTCTGTTCAGCACTTTGTGAAACTTTGTGTAGAAAAAGTGCTTTACAAATAATACTTGATTTGATTTTGATTGGATTTTGTTTGTCACAGAAAAAGGCAGGTGTTCAACAACTGAAGAAGTCTGCATATTAAGGATTAGTAACTCACTGTTGCCCTCCTCTGGTGTTTTATGACACTGTAAGGTTTTGTACACAAACTAAGCAGAAAATTTAGAAGTACAAGTTTAAATGTTTACGACATACCAAAAAAAAAATATCTTGAAAGCTAGATCAATTAACATCTAAGAGATCGGGTGAGGAGCTCTGCCATCCGGGAGGAGCTCGGTGAACATCAAGAGCAAATAAATTAACATCTTTTTATCACATCATCTTACTTTATACACGTTCTGTAGGTTCTGATATGTAAAATATAAAATTCCTTGCTTTTACATTATTCCTTATTTTTGTAAATTTACTTACTATTTCATTTTTTTGTCATAATCACAGTGGTGCGGGACTACACATTACACACGTGGGATTAATAAAATACTTCTAATTCTAAAATGTCAAAACTTGATTATTTCACTAAATAAATTTCTATTATTTTGACTATCATTGCTGTGCACACAGTAAAACTTTTTAAGTAAGAAAAATAAGGTTGCAATAGTATGAAATTATTGCAATTCTTTCTACACTCAATCTGTAGAGGTTTATAGATCAAACAGCTTATGAATAATGACTAGTTAATATGTTTTTAGGAAACTTTTTTCTCTTTGATTTGAAACCTTTTTTACCACATTAACATTACAAATTTACAGCTTTAGATTTCTATAACTTAAAATTTGATGATATGACGTCCAAATTCTTGTTGATCCCATTTATTTTATTCATTTGAATCTTTTACTGTTCAAATTCACCTTGTTTTGTTCAAGCTAGAGAGCAGTGACGTCATATCTGTGCGCCGGGCGTCAGTGGAACTGGAGGTTTCTGCTCTTCATCTAACATTTGCAGCTGTCTCATCGTTTTTTAGAGGCAATAAATGATAAATAAATATCATCAGATGATAGCGAGTATTTACTTAGGTGGGGGGATTTGCCATCTAAAACCGATCGGCTAGGTCTGTGTGAAATAGGGAATGAACGACGAGACAGCATCGGACAGCTGGAAGAGAAACTCCGGGTGCTCCAGGTGATCAAGCTAGCATACAAGCCACAGCGACTAGATATTGTTAAGTTATTTCTGGTTTAAACTGGGGGGTATAAAACTAAAAAACCTGAGAAATATCTGTGCAGTTCATTATTTAGCTGGTATTAAATATTTTATTTACAAATCTTACTCTATAAAACAAATCAATGGGTTACACAGGCATGCTCTAACAGCTAAATGACCTGTTTTTGGTTTTAATTCATATGTTGGATCTAATCATGTCTTCTGGACACATGACTACAAATTCTGTTTGCTATGATCAGACCTATCAAAATTTGTACATTTACTCTGTGTTGCTTTTTCATATTTATTGAGACAAACCCTGATGTCAATGCACATTTTAATCTGGACATTTTTAATGGCGTTCAGAGGTATCTTAACCAGATGCCCGAACCACCCCATCTGGCTTCTCTCAACTCGGAGGAGATACGGCTTTACTCCAAGCTCCTCCAGGATGGCAGAGCTCCTCGGGCACGTCCCACTAGGAGTAGACTCAGAGGCAGACCAGAGACCTGCTGGAGATACTGTCTCACAGCTGAAAAGGGAACACCTCTTGATCCTCATGGGTGACCTTGAGGATACAGCGGGGGGGAATTCTGGGTTTCCTGTCTGAGCCTGTTTCACCCTCGACCTGGCGCTAGATAAGCGGAAGACAATGGAACAAAATTTTTAATGGAAAATTGTTTTATTGGATGAGACTAAATCAACTATTTTAAAACAAAAACCAAAGGACTCTGTTTTTTACGTGCTTTATTCTCCATCAAATTATGTTTCCCCCCTGTTTTGTAGTATTGAGCAAATGCTGGCTGTGAATCCCGGAAAGACGCCCATCAGTCTTCTGCAGGAGTATGGAACGAGGATAGGCAAAACCCCAGTTTATGACCTGCTGAAGGCCGAGGGACAGGCCCATCAGCCCAACTTCACATTCCGTGTCTCCGTTGGAGAGATCAGCTGCACCGGTCAAGGGCCAAGTAAGAAGGCAGCTAAACACAAAGCAGCTGAGGCTGCTCTGAAAATGCTCAAAGGAGGCCTTGGAGGCCCCGCTGGAGTCACTGTTGGAGTGGATGGGTTTATTGACATTGATGTGTCTGCAGATGGAGACAGGTCAGTATTCCACTTCCTTTTCAGAGTGATTTACTTGAAAGGTATTTACTATTATACTCCATACATAATAATTGTTATGGAGACAGGCAGCCTTAAGTGGTTTGAAGATTGTTTTAACGTTGTGCAGATAATTGTTTGATTCTGTATTTTGAACTTGTTTGTAGCTCCCAGGCAGAAATGAAGACCTCGAGCAGTTCTCAACAGTCTGAATGCAACCCTGTGGGGGCTCTGCAGGTAAATAAAACCACTCAATTTGAAGTTAAATTATTATCTATTTGATTCTCTTGGCTATTATTTTTGTATGTACTATTACATGGGTTGTTGTTTACTTCTTTGTTAGGAATTGGTGGTGCAGAAGGGATGGCGTTTGCCAGAGTATACCGTCACCCAGGAATCTGGTCCAGCACATCGCAAAGAATTTACCATGACGTGCAGAGTTGAAAGATTTGTAGAAATTGGTATGTGCAATTACATAATAGAAAGTTTGTGGTGCATAATTGCCTTTAACTTAAGTTACATAAATTATTTAAATTGTTATGAAGACCTGTTCATTAGCAATGCATTAGAAAACAACTCACTTGGAAAAAAGAAAATTAACCATCATGGGATAATCTTGTCAATTATATTATAAATCAGTTTTAATAAATTAACTGTTTAAAATAGAGTTTGCTGTTGCTTATCAGGAAGTGGTACATCAAAAAAACTTGCCAAGAGAAATGCAGCAGCAAAGATGCTGTCACGCATACACGACGTGCCAGTGGACCTGAGAAGCAGCAATGATGCGGATGCAGAAGATGATACATTCAACATGGTGAGCCACACAAAGTCAATAAAATTTATTGATTTATTTTTTTCATAAATATAGTTCAAAACTTTATCATGCAATTCACCTTTTTATTTATCTACCTTTGATTGACTATGTTTATTTGCAATGATGTGCTTTGCCTCCTCACATACAGCCACTGGGGAGCAGAGCTGAGGCTTGCAAAAATAAAGGCTATAGTTGCACATGGGACTCGTTGCGTAACTCTGCTGGAGAGAAGATCCTGCAGCTCCGCAGTCAGCCGCTGGGTATTCCCTCTGACTCTAACTTCTGCTCTTTGCTCACGGAACTTTCTTTGGAGCAGCGCTTTGATGTCAGCTACCTGGATCTAGGTAAGTGGATGTCATTTATATTTGTTTCTGTAGTGCACAACATTGACTATTTAAGACTTTTAGTATCCAAGAAATGTTGGGGGGAAATATTAGTTGTCAATATCTTAATGTAAAACTGTTTGCATTATCTTTTCTAACATTTTTAAACCACGCTGATGCTGATTCAGCCAGACTACATCCCCTTTCACTGCAGAATATCAGTAACTTTCTATAGCTGGCCATGTGACTTTTTGGGTTGTTTTATACGTTTCACATTTTTGCATGACTTTTTTTGTGTGGTTTATTATTTTATGTAGAACAAACTATAACTCAGATAGCTGTTTACAGGACTGTGTGTTATTCTAACAGAGGTTGTGTTGAAAAAAGAAAACTGTGACTTGCTGAAATTTGACTTTATTAATAACTAAAATATTCTTTCAGAGGGGCGTAGTCTCAGCGGCCTGTGTCAGTGTCTGGTGGAGCTGTCCACGCAGCCAATCACTGTGTGTCACGGCTGTGCTACCAACATAGACGCTGCACGAGCCAGCGCAGCTCACAATGCATTGCAGTACCTCAAAATCATGGCAGGAGGGAAATGAAAGCTGTCTTTTTACAAACTCTGAATGGAACTAACAATCTACATAGTGCCATCCTAGCCGCCTTGTTAGAACAATTGAAGCTTTCAAACATTTATTTCTGAATATCAGTTACCTCAATTTTGAAAATTGACATTTTCCCGCCCTAAAATATATAGATTTTCTTCTGTTTTAATCATGCTTACAAATGACCAATGAAATTGGCCTTTTTAATTATCTGTAATCATTTATTCAGGTTTTTTAAAACCATGTAAACAATTTTTTTTTTTTTTTAAAAAGCCTCTGCCTCACTTTTATAAAGAGGAAGAGACTGCTGTATGAATTTTAAAACTAACCTCTTGTACTATGAACTTGTCTCAGTTTGAACAAATATGGGTTCAGCTATGTTTTTAACTGAATTTTATAAAATTTAGAATGTTCCCATTATTTTTGATGTTTTCCCACATTATTTTTTTGTCAAGTAAAATCCGGTGGATTACTTTTTGTTAAAGAAATTGACCCTTTTGGTTCTACATTAATAACAGTTCCTCGATCATCTCTAAAATGTAATGCTTCACTACACGTTTTGCATCCGAGGCTCAGTAAGTCTATTTCTGCTTGAACAAAGTTAGTTGTGACTGAAATGGGAAATACAAGTTTTTACAATGAATAAGTGTTTGTTAAATTTCCATATGACAGACCAAACTAATGAACCCACCACATGTTCTAATGTGGAGTTTAAACGTGATTACCTCTGTTTTATTTTGTGTGTGCAATGATGAGCAGACAACACAATGTTTTCGAGATTGTTCTACACTTCTTCCTGGTTGTCAACTAAATTATGATCATTAAGAGATATCAATGTTTTACAATTTTTGTCTTCTGTGTCTGGCCTCACTATGACACACTTATGTGTAAATACATGTTCGTTAGATAAAATTCTTAGAATTGAATGAATCAAAGTTCCGTTCCGTTGTTTTTTGCTCATCTGGGGACAGGTGAAGGGGCCAACAGCCTCAAACGGGACGCTTGGGCTTTCCGCTGCATCCTCCAGGTCACCCAGGAGGATCTCGAGGTGTTCCCCAGCCAGCCATGGGACAGTTGGGTTCTGCCTCTGGCTCTCCTCCCAGTAGGAAGTGCCCAAAACACCTCACTAGCAAGGCGTTCAAGAGGCATCCCAACCAGATGCCCGAACCACCCCATCTGACTTCTCTCGATCGCAGATGGCAGAGCTCCTCACCCTATCTCTGAGTGAGAGTGAGACCTATGGTCACTACCCACAGCTGATGACCATAGGTGAGGGTAGGACGTAGATTAAAAGCTTTGCTTTTTGGCTCAGTTCTTTCTCTTCACCACGAGAAACCGATTTAGTGTCCTCATTATTGCGGATCCGCACCGATCCGTCTGTCAATCTCTCACTCCATTATTCCCCTACTCGTGAACTCATGAATTAAAATTTTGAAATAAAAATGTTTACACATCTTAATTTAGGAGAATGTCCGCAGTGCAGAATTATCACATTTTTGCTGGATGTAACTCTGTATCTTTCAAAAGATTATGTACAAATGCCTTTGATGATTTATTTTTCTTCAAATCAAACAGTGTGATGTTAAAATTTGGGTGCTGCCGGTATTGATGTGTATTGCATTAAATTTGACAAATATATTTCTGAAATGCAATTGAAGACTTAAATTTTTGTGTAGGTTTTGAGTCTCAATAAAACATTTTTACACTCTTATTGTGTTTTAATAAAATACCATTCTGTGAAGTGTGCACTTACAAACTTCTTAATGACATTTGGGCATTAATGAGCTCTTTGGAAGTTTGGAATCCTGTTTCAGATTACAACTCTAACAAACTTCAAGTTTGCAAAAAACGATTGTGATCATATGTTAGAGACAATGTCCATGCTCCCAATCTGCTTTTAAAAGGCTAAACATTCAAATGTGACTCTTGAAACAGTTAAAAGCACAACTGATGTTGGTCTTAATGCTGTCCCATCATGTACAAAGTCTTTCTGCTGAAGGACTGACTTCTTCGTCTGCATAGCCACTGCTGTCAGACTGGATGCTGTCATTCCGGATTACTTCACCTACAAAGACAAGCAAACAGACACTTTTTCTCCATACATTTCTCATTTTAAGACAAACACAGCTGTGTTACGACCTGAATTGACTCTAAGTGGAATACACCTGCATAGCAATCCAACACCACAAGTGTGTCAAAAAGCACCCCTTCTATGTTCTTTGCATTTTAAAAAAAAAAAGATAAAATATTTTGTAGAGACTAAATTTTGTCTGGGAACAGGGAAAAAGAAGCTGAGTCAGATACCAAAAGAAAGTAAGGGAGGTTTTTACATTTTTTTTCTGCAAAGACATTTCTCTTACACATCAGTTTCAGTTAACTATAATGATCGTCGATAGTCAGCAGTTTAGTGACCACAGAGATACGCCCCAGTTATTAAATGTGTGAATGCAAAACAGCATTTACAAGCAAATGAATAGATTATTGATACTAATTACCTTTGTACAGATGTTTTTTAGATGGTTGTGAGGTAGCTTGTCTTGCAACTTCAGATTGTCTAAAATCATCTTCTCCTGCACTGTGAACCTTGATGGAGAAAAAATGTTAGATTTATTTTATATAAAGTGTTAGTGTTATTGGAATTCAACACAGATAAAACTTTTACTTATTAATATTCAGCTTATTTGGCCATATTTCTTTCAAAACATTTACAAAGTAAAATGTTCTCCATTCTAGACACGTTTGACATAAAAATAGTTCCTTTTTTTAATTTAGTAATTGTCAAGACAAAAATGTGTTTGTCGATCAGTGGTGAGCACTTTGTGTTGCATGACTCACTGCTGTTCACTAGAAATACAAACTCCAGCAGTTCAATATGAGTCAAATGTGGTGGATGTAAAAGAAACAAAAGATCATTTAATTTATTCTAAACAGCTACATTTTTACATTCCTTAAATTGTTTCAAAGGAGTCTTTAGCTCTCATTGTAATAAAAATGAAATTTCAAATACGTTGAACTACTGTACCTCCTCAAGCTCAAAGGAGTTAACCTGCTGAAGGTTATTGGAAAAGTGGCCCGGGGTTGGATGTGTCCTTGGATTCAAACACTGTTTCTTCTCTTCTTTAAAAGGCCCACACATCTTCATGATTAAATGAGATGAGTCCTGACTGGTATCTGATGTGCTTATGCTACTCAGAGATGGGTCCTCGCCTTCCAAACCTGTCACAGTGATGTAGAAATGACCGTAGTTGTTGTTGGGCTCCAGGACTGCGAGAGATCTGGATGCTTCTCCTTGTGAGGAATCTTCTGAATACGTAATATCTGTTGGAAGGGATTTAGGTTTGGAATCGTAGATAGTGATTTGTTTAGAAGTTTTATGTAACATGGAGTGTGCTCCATCTTTATGTTTTCCGACAGGGGAGATATGAAGCGAACTGTCCGTACTGTGTTTGCTTCGACAATGGAAAGGTGCCTGGTGAGCCTCCTCAGCTATCTGTGGGCAAATTAGATCATAGGAAATTGTGGCAAAAAGATTTTCCTTGTTTGACCTTGGGTCACTCCGAGTCACACATGACTCTCCCTGACATGATTGTAACCATTGTTCTTTTTCTATCACCGTCTCCTCTGATAAAGACGACGTCAGAGATGTTCTTGCATCGCTGTTTGCACAGTCAGAATCTGTTTGTCTACAAATGCTCTCACTAGTGTCAGTGTTATCTATTTGTTCACCCACTTTCTGCCTGATGTTATTTCCATCCTGAGAAATTTCTGTATTCATCCCCAGCTGCTCCACTTCCTTCTTGTCCTGACCATCTGTGATCAGCCTAATGTCCATAGATGAATGGCTTCTGTTGTGATCCCTCATAATCAGTTTCTTGGCAGGCCCAGTTTTGGCTTTAAGGACGAAATCTACTACATCAGGAAGACTGGATCTTTTCCTGCGTGATGATCGTGGGGAGCTGGAATCTGATCCTCGAGGAGAGCCAGTGTAGAGACACATCTTATTCACTGTGTCCTTCAGTCTCTCCACTGGGGAGCGGGGTTCACTACGAACACTTGTCCTAAACCGTTCCATCTTTTCCAAAGGAGATGAGAAGCTAAATTCTGGTGTGACCAATTTCTGCAGCGGTGTGCGTGACACATGAGAGTAGAGTGAATAAAAAGCATTGGCCGTAGCTGTCAGCACTTGTACTTGTCTGAAGCGGCCTGAAAGGTGGAAAACAAAAACAATAATTACACTCTTACGTTTAATATGATGAAATACTTCTTTGTTGCATTTGAAAATCAAAAAGTTAGATGTTCTCAAAATGCAACAAGTTGTCCCATTGAAGATAAACAGATGGAAAACATGTTTTCTAAGTCAAACAGATTAGGCAGAAAAAGTCTGAAAGACATTATTGAGAATTTAACCGCCCCAACATGCGGATGCTGAAAAGAGCAAAAATGAGCCAATCTTTAGTAATCTTACTAGCAATGGAGAGGCTGGGGTCCTCCTCGTGTATGCGGCGTATTTGTGAGTCCAAAAACAGTCGAAAATTGATACCCTTAGCTTGAGAGGGAAAGGTAAAAAAGCGAGGTGGAATGCGTACAGTGACCTGTGGCTCCTCACTGCCAAATCCAAGCTCATACAGGGTTTCTTCTGCATCCTCAGAATATAGACGCAGGACTTCAGACACACTGAAAGAGGGAATAAAATTAATTACATTACATAATGAAAACAAAAGAAGAAACTCACGAATAACAGGACATAGTAATTATAAAGCTGAATAAATAATAATAAATAAATATTTTAATGCACTTGAAACCTGAAAAGACAGCTTCTAAAAATGATGCAATGAGAAGATTTAATCATTCAAACCAGTCCTATCAGAGCAAAAGCAATCCCCAATTTTGAGATATCTTTAAATTAATTTGGTTTGAAAATGTTTCACTTTTACCTTGACATAGTTTTCCAAGTGGAGGATGACAAGCAGCTTGAAGATATGCTGTGGCCCATGTTCACTGAATGTTGACATTGCTTCTGACTAGGGGTGCTGTATATTGGGGGGAAAATGCAGAGCTAAATTTTAAAGGCATTGGAAATAAAATCAATTTAAGAAAAAGAAGAAATTGACAACCTGGTGGTGAGCGTGCTGCGTTGTTCAAAAGAAAAATGGCAATCCAAACTGCAGTGTCAGCATAAATGTAAGAAATTAGAAATCAAACAGACATTTTTTGTTTTACTTTGTCATTACCTGTTTGGAAAGTTGCAACTTTTGGACAAACAGTTCCACACACAACAGCTCATTTTTTCCAAAGTTGAACTCAACTATTTTACAAGCATTTTCTATGACTGGTCTTTTTTTGTGGAAACGGTTTCACAAGGTATAATTGAATGATTTATCCAGTAAGCAATTTTAATTGCATATATTTCTTTAGCTTGAAATGCCAACTCACCCAGCATCTGGTCTAACTCCTGTACCACTTAAAGCAAAGGCTGAAACAAGAAGATAAGCATTTCTATATGAATACAAATATATGTGTTTATCATGATAATAATCAAAACAATGAATTTAAGGATAAGAATACAGCATTCATATGTTTTGAATACATTCCAACACCTTTTACTATCTTATACCCTATTAAATTAAACACTTTGAGAGAAGCCAGATAGAGTGGCTCAGGCATCTGGTTAGGATGCCTTCAAAACCAAATGTAGTGTAACACTACTCAGCTTATTTTGATCTGTGTGTATTGTCAATATATTAAGGTCAGTTGCCATAGCTTTTCCAAGCAAAGAAAAAAAAAAACTGCAGCAAAGACGGACAGGCCCACAGCTCACACAGGAAGTTAGAGAAACACTAATGCATTGATAGACCAGATATAAAATCTTGCTGAAAATATGCTATCATTTCTATATTGTACCTCAGATGTGAGTTTGAATGTGAAAACTCACCATCAGCTCCAAGACTCAGATCATCAATGAAAGTGTTGGTTTGCAAGACAGAGTCTGACAAAAGATGAGATGAGAGATTTAATTAGTTACTTCAGTAACTCCCACTCCAGCATGTTGATTTACCATGTGAAAAGTGAATTGGAGAAAAGTACTAAATATGCTAAACTAATCAAAGTTAAACATAATGTTAAATTTAAAGTATAAATGTGTGGGAATGATTGATGGTAAGACACATTGGAATGTGTTTTCGGGTACTCAACAGGCACTATGAAGCATAAAATAGGCACAATCGACTTAACATTTACCGTTTGAATCAGCCTTTGCAATCACTTATTGGAAAAGAAATATAACAGTTTTTTTTTACGCACTATTTATTGGCTTGGTCTATTGAACTAAACTGGATTTGCTCAGTTTTTTTATCTCCTATAATACCACTTTACAACTATCCTACAAAGTGAAAAAAATATTAAGCTGAACTTGAATTAATGAATAACCAGCTTTAAATCAATTGGTCACTTGCAACTGACAAAAATAGCTTGAACTTTTCACCTTGTTTGCATATTTATGCACAATAATAAAGTTTGTGACATTTCCAATGTTGTAAATGCGTATTTCTGAGGTTTATGAAGGCTCGCCTATGGTCTCATTTACAAATGCTCTGTTAGTGTTAAGGAAACATTTACAGAATTACAGGGACATTTGTAACAAGTTTCCTGTCTGGACATCACTTACCGAAACTGAACTGGCCCTTGTTCTTTGACGTGCCATCTGACCTGTAAGGCATATCCCAATTTTTTTAGTGCAGAAATAGAATAAATATTTGCACGTCTTTTTCAAAATACCTGTGTTTGCATGGCTGGCCTGTTCTAAAGAATGATAGCAGACTAGTTATAGGATAGCTCATAATTTATGGCAGTCAACCATAGAACCACCGTAGAACTTCCTCTTGTTAAATACATTATTGTTTAGATCGAAACCTCTCCAAAGTCTGTCAGTTAATCTCTAACTATTTCTTACTCTCTGAATTAACATGTCGATCCACAGAATTTGTTACAGTGCAAACAAAACTTCCTGTTGAATCATTATTTATTCTTCCTCATTCCTGAGTCATGCAACTAGCTTCATTGAAAAAAAACCCATAACCATTAAGAATTTAATTGCTTTCACTTAACATTAGTCCTGCTTCACAAAAAAAAATTGCAGAGATGTGTTTTATTCAAATGTTTGTTTCCATAGTTCTTCCTCTGGATGTTTCTAGACTGGCAGATGAGATCACCTATGACTGAACCAAAAGAAAGTAAACTTGGTGTTTTTCAAGTAGTGGTTTTTAAAGATTACAATCTTTTTTTTTCTCGAATGGAACTACGGTATCATGTGAGTGAGAATAAACTCTGATGCTATATCTGTCGTCTTCCTGTAACAGCCAACTGTGCAGTTTCCACTCTGCTTGTTGTTTGACAACTATTTTCCAGTGTTAGTTCAAGTTCGTTAGCACCAAGAAAATATCATCGCAGGCAATAAAAAAAGACTCACCCCCAGCTTAAAAACCAATTCTCAATCTTTCCTGTGAAAAGATAAAACCAACACTAAATAACAAATCTTCACAACAGTGGAGGTGCAGATTACAGTCATGCATATTCATTAGACTTTTATTTTTTACTCACCGTCAGAAAAGACGTCATCATCAGCTATAGAAACTGATGGGAGATTGCACAATGATTCTTCATGCTCTTCTGCAGTTGGCCGTTGTCGGCAGCTGTTGATCCAAGCACGCCGCCTCACAGAAGAGGATGAGCTCTCCATTGCATCAGTTCAAAGACAGTCTGGGAGCATGGTGAGGTCAAAGCTTCGAAGCCCAAAGAAAAGCGCTGGAGATTAAATGTAGCTTCACGTCTTCCTTAAGGTTTTCTTTTTAGGTAGTCTTAACTTTGGTCCTTGGTGACCACCTTCCCTCTGATTTCAGCCAATTTCATGCTTGGACTCACCAAGCCTAAATCATTGGCTTATAAACAGGTTAGTGATTGACCTAGAAAAAAAAATTGAAGATATTTACATTACTTGAGTGAGGTTAAAATATAGGGCAACAACGAAACCTGCGGGTTGGTGGCTCGAATGAGTTTGGTTGTAAAACTCTGACAGATTAATTTAAAGCCTTTACAACCCTATGCAAATACTTTGGGTTCCAAATAAACTCACGTTAGCTTTCACATTTTCTTTTATATCGAGGTAAAAAATACAACACTGCTATAAAACGTCAAAAGTTTATCTAAATTAAAGTTTATTGAAGAGCAGATTAAAGAGATAAAGCCCAAATAAGTTAATTAACACAAACATTATACATATACTTACATACAGTATATTGAGATTGATTGCAATCAAAACATAAAGGAAGGATAATGACACAGCATTGAAAACGGTAGCTGCTAACTTAGTAGATAATAGAATCAGTCTTTATCTAAATGACTACGTATAAACATTACATTTAAAATGGTATAAAAAAAGTTTTTGCAGAAAGATATAAACAAAACTCAAGAAAATTAGATTCAACTGAACACTAACAACTTTCAACTGGCGTTTTCACTATTTTGTAATAGAAAAGGGAAGAAGTTTGACAAAGAAAACTGAGCTTTACCTTCATCGAGAGTGAGGGTTTCAGTTCTGTGAGCAATGTTCAGTCTCATTTCCTGTTAAAGCGACGAAATATCACTAACTAAATCTGCAGCTTTTAGAGTGTCGAAGTGCACCAGCAAACTGATAAGACGGAGATGGTGAGTGTGTAGCTTTTTGTTCAGTTCATTCTCATCAAAACTCACCAGCAGGTTTTTACTTCCCGGATACCTGCAGTTTTAAGCTCCTGCAGGAAGTGAATTTACATCTCATTTAGAAACAAACGAAATGTGCGTGGAGCACATCCTGCAGAAACCATGTCAGGTTACTGGAAATGTCAAAGGTTAAAAACAGGCGGTCCAAAACACACAAAGAGAATTATGTCAAAATAATAAACACAAAAGCAATGCCCTGGATTCTGAGAATTCAGAAAGAGTTTTTTTTGTTTTTTATGTACAAGATATAAAATGTAACCTAAGAAAAGAAAATGAATAATAATATAATATAAAATGTACCTAAAATACTTTCATTGTGATTATTTTAAACTACTTCTTATTATCATATACAATATGTATAATATTTTTTCTTTGAACAGCACATTTATACTTTGTACGGTGAATTCTTCTCAGCTTGAAATAAACTAAATATGATTATTTTATGAATTATTTACAACTATATATGAGATAATCTACAGAAGAGTATTGTTTTCCATATGAAGCATTTTTATTTGAAACTTCTACAGGTATTTGTTTTGTTTAAGCAAATGTGGATATTTGTATAGAGAAGGGTTGAAGTGTTCATTTATTTTAGAAAAAACTTTGCATTGTCTCCATGAAGCATAAGACTGTGCTGATTGGACAGTTAGATTACTAATGCAGTAAAAAATGTTTTTTTTCTGACATTCTACAGATTTTCTAACTAGCCATAATTTAACAGCAATCGATACATCTAAGCATAGAACATACTAGAATAGAAGAATTTTAATCTTCTGTTTTGATAATCTTGTGCTTGATGCAATTAATTAGTTTAGAAAGATTATCGCAGCCTTACATCATAATTTTGTTAACCATGTTCTTTAAAATTCTATAACCAGTGTGTAAAGTTTGTAGATTTCTTTTCAAGTCAAACAGTCATCCTCGGTCTTTAAGTTATAAAACACATTGAGAATTTGATAACACTAACAGTTCGCTTTACAGGAAAAAAACATATGTCATATCTGGCACGTTCATAATTTGATAAAACATTTAGGGGTTTCCGGGTTTTTTACATTTTCTCTGCAATTCTCAAAACTAAAATGTAATTGCTTGTCTTCAGAACCCGGCACAACACAGAATCTCCTCGCTCAAAGTCCAAAATAATATCCTCTGATCCACTGATGCTAAAAAGTCTGTCCTGCAGATTATGATGGCTCTCATTGCAGCATCAGATACATGGACTATCCAGTTCTTGCACGTCTGGCCCAGCAGGTTGGCCTACACAGACCTGTGCAACAGTGATTCAGATCTTATCTGACAGGCAGAAGCTTCGCTGTCATAGCTGGCAACCTCTTATCTTCTTCTGCCGCTTTCACTTCTGGCGTGCCACAGGGTTCCATTTTTGGGTCAGCATTCTATTTCTTGTACATGTTTCCGCTCGGTGAAGATTTTGCAAAGCAAAATTTATTTTATCACCTGTATGCAGAACATTCACCAATTCACCCGTAATACACAAATCCCTTGACAAGCACTCGCCCATCACCAGATGTATAGAGGAGATCAAACTGGCTTTCTCAAATATGTGTTTGCCTAAATAAGCGTGAAACTGATTGTATTGTTTTTAGTGCATCTAGTGTGCCCAGGTTTCCCTCATCTGATCTTGATACTCAATCCCCAAACATAGCTGATTGGTAAAGAACCTGGGAGACAGCTGCCTAAACTTGACCAATAATTGACTGTGATAAAAGCAAGCTTTTCCCAGCTCTATATGCTGTCTTAAGTAAAACCCACTCTCAGCCGTGGTGACTGGGAGAAAGATTTACGCTTTAATCTATGCTTTAATCAGCTCTGGGCTAAATCATTGCAGTGCTCTGTATATGGGAGTTAGCTAGGCTGGTCTCCACCGTATGTGGGTTGTACAGAATACTGCAGCTCGGCTTAGAAAAAAAATGCGCACATCCCCTCAATCTTGTATTCTCTGTACTGGCTCGTAGTCCTTCGCAGAATTAGATTTGTTTCATCTTCTGAACAAGTTATCCCTAACGGTGTCAGCAGGGTGCTGGAGCCTTTCCCGGCTGATTTCAGCCAAGAGGCAGGGTACACCTGAACAGGTTGCCAGCCTGTTGCGGGGCCACGCACACAGATAACCATACACACACACACACACATCCCTGGGAGCAATTTTTTAATAGCTAATCAACTAACATATGTTTTGAGAGAGCTGAAGGAAGCCAGCGTACCCGGAGGAAACCCACGCATGTAAAGGGAGAAAATGCAAACTCCACACAGAAAGGAGTGTTCGAAGCCACCCCTTCACTCAGGGACTCGAACCCCCGACCTTTTTGCTTTGAGGACACTGTGCTAACCAATGCGCCGTCCCTGTAACTATCGCTGAAAGTACTTATAACTTCTTTTTCGTTTCTATCTTTTGATTTCATTTCAATCTTTAACTTTCAATTTGTAAAGCAGTTATAAACAAATATAATTTGATTAGAATATATACACGACAGCAGAGATTGACTAATAAACTTGATAATTTTCTGAAACACAAATTGCTAATAATGTAAAACTAAGGTGCAAAAATATGTTTAATGTGTATTGAATGAAGTGTCCATGAAAAGAAAGAGATAATCTAAAGTGCGGGCATGGCCTAAAGATGGACTCCACCCTCCAGCCTGTTTACAAGAGCACATGTGCTGCTTCATTGACAGCCCCCTTACAAATCCCAGAGAAAAAAGCCCTCCCATCGGCGGGACATTTTCCACTCCCAGCGTGGTTGTAGCCACTCTGAGTATGATACAAGTTTCTTCTCCTCCACCCTGCCTGACGCCTCCTTCCTCTTTACCGACACGCTGCAGCCACAAGGGAGTGGCCACTGGCCACGGAGGCAATACTCTAACACCAAGTCCGCCCTCCTAAACTTCCCACCTCCAAGTTCACAATAAAACCACAATAATGAGAACATTTCCTTTATGAATCTTGAGCACGTTGTTTTATATTGATGAAATTGTTTATTAGTTTTTAGGTGAACTATATAATGATGCCGCCATTTAACAGGGAAACAGATAGTTACACGTCAATCATACTCAGAGCGCATCCTACGATGCTTAGTAACGCCCATTTGTACGCCTTTAGCAAAATTCTATTGGATGATTCCCCTTACCAGGAATCGCAAGATTTTCTATTGGAGAAAATTGTCTGTCTTTCAAAAATAGTTGTGTTTGCTTTACACAACAGCGTGGTCCGCTGTAATAGTCAAACTGAAAAAAAAAAGTAACAAAATTGGGCATTAATTTTTTTTTACTCAAATCAGGTCACTACTATTAAATATGATAGTTAACTTCATTTCATTAAGTAAATATTTTTATTGATTTCTTGGTAAATTGGAAAAAGGTCAAACTGTAATCATATGTATTTAGTTTGAATTGCTTGGTTGCTTAAAGCTGGGAAAGTATGGCACATTAAGGTTCTGTCCTCTAATTCTATCTACTCTTCTCAGCCAGTCGACATCGCCCTTGGTGGCCAGGATCAACTTGCTTTTCTTTGTTGTGTTACCTTCACCATCTCATTCGTGAATATAAAAAATAGATGTAAGGTGAACTGTTCGGTTATTAATATTGTTAATTAATATTTTCTTTTTGATAGTTTTCCCCCCTCTTTTCCTGGAAAGACATTAAATAAGGTTTACAATATTGTTTTTTTTGTAGAAACAGATGTACTGATGTAAATAACAATGCGAAACAAACCCAATAAATGAAATTAAAATGTTCTCTAATGCCTTTTCATTTCATTTTTTACACCACTTTTTGGTACAGTTCCTATCCTGAGCATGGCCAGACTGAGAAGGTCTCTGTGCTTAATCTACCATCCCGTTTCATTCAGGATTAAGCCCACCTTACTGATGTCTTCGTTTATATAAATTTAGAGTAAAGTAAGCTTATATTAATTGACAGTCTTCGACACGTCGGCTGCTCATCCCAGGGGAGGGCCCTCTCCTTCATGTGGATCCCCATGAGGTTTCTTTTTTTTGTGTGTTTTTCCTCACTTTGAAGGAAGGTCTAAGGACAAGAATGTGCTTAAATTGTTTAGCTAGCATTTGTCAGATTTTTGTTGTGTATTTGTGTAATTTTTTGTTCTTTGTTTTTGTACATTTTTAAAACTTATAATGTGGAGCCTATTGAGACAATTGTTTTGTGATATTGGGCTTTACAAATAGAACTGAAAATATGAACAGAGGTTCAGTTTAATTTTCTATCATTGATAAAATCGAATTGTGATGGTAAATGAATTGCATTACGTTCTGGTGACATCCCGCCCAATGGCGGGCTGTGAAGGTTGTTAAGTTTAATGCACCCTTCCTTCTTCTTCAAAGGGAGGAGAAACACTAAGTTTGTGTGAAGTTGTGAAAAGTTGTCAAGCTGAAAAAAGAAGAGAAACTCCTCCCGTCTTCAAATCATGAGCAGTAAGTCAACTTTTATAACTCAGCAGCTTAATCTGAGCATACGTTAAACTCAACTAAAATCAAAGTATGACAATTTGTTACGATCAACCACTACAAATACAGTATTTTAATGTTATTCAGCAGTTAAGTGACCAACAAGCTACTTCAGCGTTACTTGTTGGTACTTTGCTAACATTTAACAAACTTAGTAAAAAGTCTTTTTAACACTGAAACTTGGATTTTAACCGTTTAATGTTCGGTAGATATTAATTATCGGTCGTATTTATGAGGAATTGACGTAATGTCAGTCACTATAGCTACCACTTCACGTTTTCTCTCAACATTAGTTGTGAGTTCATGTTAGCTTAGCATCAGGCTAGCTGGACCTCAGATATTACTTCACATTACAGCCTTGTTTTGTAGTTTTACGGCTTGTTAAAACTGCTGCTGTTTTCTAATTAATTTAGTGTGTATTTCGTGTAACTTTTCTTCGTTCTTTGTCTTGTTCTGTAAGTCCGATCTTCTAAATGTTCTTCCGCAGATCAGCAGCAGAGTGAAATGGCCGCTGTGGAAAGCAGTGCAGGATTCAGTCAAAAGCGAAACACAAATTCACAAGTAGGTTAACCAGTTGCACACTTGTACCGTTGCCAAATCACATGCTTGTCGGCCTGATTCGGATGTGTTTTGCTACTTGTTGGATTGTGGGACACATTGGGATCTGTGTGGCTTGTTGATTTTCTCCCTAGAGCACATGTCACCGGGGTGGGGACTGGGCAGGTAATGTTCGCCCACACGGGGTGTTCCCGTCAAACCCCGCTACTTCATCTGCTTCTCGTTCGGCCCATTTGGCTGGCCCTGGAGGGGGTGGCTAGAACAGAGTGGTAGTTTATAGGGCAGAATAAAGTGTGGGAGGGCAATGGGTGGGTTTGGGGGGAGGGGATGCAGAGCCCGCCGCTGATCCTGAAACATGTGGTCCCTCCCATGCAAGCCCACTCCCCACCTCATGTCTTCTGACCAGAACCCACTCCTTCAGATAGATCAGCACTGACAATGACTTCTCTTTAAATCCAGCTGTTGATTATCCTTTTACCAGTTACTTTTAATCCTGCAAAAAAAATTCTTTGATTAGAAGTTACACATTCTTCTTAAAAAAAAAGAAAGAAGGAAAAGGAAAAATTACATTGCAGAAGTTATATTATTGTGCAATAGCATTTTTTGTCATCAGTGCGGAGAGCGATGATTTTTGCACAAACAGCCTTTGTTCAAATGGACATAAAAGTTAAAAATTATGTTTTTTTCCCCACAAGAACGCCAGATTGACAACATCTTGCATTTTAGAAGAAGCCTGAGTCCTTTTCAGTTAAAACGAAAGATCTGCTCACCAGCTGTGGGTGGTGACCGAAAGAATGAGATTGCAGAGTCTAAAATGAGCTTCAATTCGCAGGATAGCTCATCTCTCACCCAGAGATAGAGTGATGAGCTCTGACATCAGGGAGGAGCTTGCAGTAGAGCCGTTGCTCCTCTCAGTCAAGAGAAGCCAGATGGGGTAGTTCGGACATCTCATTAGGATGTGTGTGTATACACTCTCCTAACGTGAAGTTAAATTCTATTGTAAAAACTTTTATTTGCTAATCGATACATAAAGTAATAAATTAGTATTTCTGTTAAGTGTTTTTAATTTAATTAAAAGTATTTGTTTAAAATGTTGGCATATATTCTTGTCATTGCTTGGATTACAAATTAAGCAGTCACAAAACACACACAAATAGTAATTTTTCTCTTTTCTACAAAAACTTGATTTTCCAAGAAGACTTTTTAAAATTTTAATTTAATACATTTCCACTCTTTTCTAACTAAAATGCCCAGAACTTAACTTCTTTATAAATCAATGGAATGTGCTAAACAGATTTTCTGTGGCAGTCAAACTCTAATAAACAATTTAAGATCTGGAAGGGATTGTGCAACTTTGTAACCAGATGAGGTGTTCTTGCATAAGCACATTGACGCCTCAGAGCTAAAGGTTGTACAACAAAGTATTATTGTGTGCCTTTTTTTTTTTTTATTTGTGGTTTTACGTTACAAACTGATAAAATATCTCCATTGATTGTAATTTATATACTTTCCAGGATTCACAGCAACCATCGCCACTTGCCTTGTTAGCAGCCACATGCAGTCGAATCGACACCCCTGGAGAAAGTGATTCTCCTGAAGATCAGCAGCAAGATCTAGAAATCAACTCAGTGGGTTTCACTTCCAGTGCCAATGGTTGGCAGATCGCTCCTCTCAGCATTCAGGCTTCCTCTGGTTCTAACACTATCACCACCGATTCCTCGGGTGTGTTGATAGGAGACGCCAGCAAGAGCAGACAAGTGCTCTCCCAATCTGGAGCGGCTGTTACTACTCAGGGTCAGCAGCAGTATGTGGTAGCGCAGGCTCCATCAGTGCCAGGTCAGCAGGTGCTCACCACTTTATCTGGTGTAGTCCCCAATATTCAGTACCAGGTTTTCCCACAATTTCAGACTGTGGATGGTCAACCAATTCATTTTGCAACAACTCAGCAAGATTCTGCTGTACCTTCTGCAACAGGATCTGGGCAGCAGTTTCAGATAGTCTCCTCTCCTAATAGTCAACAAATCATAGCTGCAACCAACAGAGCTGGTGCGGCAGGAAACATCATAACTATGCCTAGTGTTCTTCAGGGAGCCATCCCCATCCAAAATATCAGCCTGGGTAACAGTGTGTTGCAAAATCAACCTCAATTCTTGGCAAATATGCCGGTTTCTCTAAATGGAAACATTACTTTGTTGCCAATAAGTACAGGAGCCACAGGGAGAGATGCAAGTGGTGGAGGAGATGCAGGAGGAAACCAGGTTGTACAGCAATCACCGCAGCCAGTGTCTTCTAACAGTGGTACAGGGTACATGACAAGCACATCCACTGTCACATCTCAAACAACCTCCTCTTTTGGAATCACTCAAACACAGAAGAATAATGGATCTGCGACCGGGTCCTTCCAGCAGAACTCGGGGAATTCTGTCGGTGTTCCGATTCAGCCAGAAAACAGAGACGGTCAGCAGCCTCAGCAAATCATTATTCAGCCACAGCATATAATCCAAGGTGGAACACCTCTCCAAACCATCCAGGCGGGTACGGTTGCAGCTGCGGGTGGTCAAGTATTTGCTGCACCGACACTCAGCCAAGAAGGGCTTCAGAATCTTCAAATCATGCCAAACGCAGGACCCATCCTCCTACGAACCGTAGGTCCCAACGGTCAAGTTAGCTGGCAGACCATTCAGATCCAGAATCCAGCAGGTGCACAGATTACACTTGCACCAGTCCAATCTCTATCCCAACTTGGTCAAACTCAAGGTTCTACTGGTACCGGAGGAGTACCTGTAAACACTGTGCAGATACCGGGCATCCAGACCATAAATCTGAACACACTCGGAGGTGCTGGACTGCAGATGCATCAGCTGCAAGGAGTTCCCATCACTATTACCAGCACAGGTCAGTCATTCTTACTTTTGTTAAATAATTTGCCCTTTTTTAGTCTTAGTAATCATTCCTGAATGTTCCTGTTTTTAAAATCATCAGAAAATATTAAGTTGGAAATCTAGATAATCTTGGTCATTTTTCATGGTGTTCAACTGTTGGCTTGATATCATTTAATCTATTCTATCCCAGTTAAACCAGTTCAGCTAGATGTATTTTACAGACTCATAGCTGTATGTGTTCATTTTCAGTTTTTCTTTGTATAACACAGTATCCCCTCACATGCTGGTCACATGACACTTTGGATTTGGGTAGGGCAATGCCTTTATGTCACAAGGGTGTAACTTCACCTCTCCCACAATTGAGACTTTTTTGTTACCTAAAACTAAACTAAACCCTCTTTAAAATTTGCTCACTAGGCTATATATTCTGAAAAACTTTACATTTGTAAAAAAAAAAAAAATTACAGATGATTTAATATGCCATGATCAGATGCTGCTTTCTTTACTGTTTTGTATTGATAAATATGTCCTGCTTAATATTCAAACTAGATCAAGGCTTGCACACTGGGGGAGAAAGTTTAGATGACAGTACTGCTATGGATGACGAAGACATGAGCCCACCGCCCCAGGGACGCCGTAACCGCAGGGAAGCATGTACGTGTCCTTACTGTAAGGATGGGGAGCCACGGTAAGAACCATATGAACAGTGTTTTATTAAATTTCTTTTAGCAGATTACCCTAACACAACAAGTCATGTCTTGTGTTTTTTTTTCTTTTTCCACCAAACAGTGACCCAAATAAAAAGAAGCAGCACATTTGTCACATTAGTGGATGTGGGAAGATCTATGGGAAGACCTCCCACCTGAGGGCCCACCTCCGCTGGCACACGGGAGAACGGCCTTTCGTCTGCAGTTGGTCTTATTGCGGCAAACGTTTCACGCGTTCAGATGAGCTTCAGCGTCACAAAAGAACACACACAGGTAGATTTATCCATTCTAAATATTCTAACCACACAATCCAGTCCTAAGCAAATATTGCAGTAAATGTTTTTAAATAATGAAAGTAAAAAAAAAAATTCCTTTAAAAAAATACATAGTTTTTGTCAAATATGACGTACCACAACTGCTATTTGTTTCTTTTCCCACTGGAATTCAGGAGAGAAGAGGTTTATTTGTCCCGAGTGTCCCAAACGCTTCATGCGCAGTGACCACCTCTCAAAGCACATTAAGACCCACTCGAACAAGAAAGCAATGGCTGTTTCCAACAGCAGCACTACAGTCTCTGCTGATGGTGGTTCGCCTACAGCTGGAGCAGAAGCCGGCACTGGAGCAGTATCAGCCAACGACCAGCACACTATTGTCTCCATGGAAACCTTATCTGCAGAGAGCCTGGCCCGTTTAGCCAGCAGCGGTATTAATATGATGCAGGTGGACCTTCATCAGATCAATGGCAACTACTAACATCTGCAGAGAGAAAAAGGGCATTGGTGGATGTTGTCCTAGGAACTTTTTTCTTTTGGAGTTAAAAAGAGCGTGTTACTGCAGAAACGGGTCATCTCAAAAGCCTTAGACATAAAGAGAAGTGAAAGGATGAAAGGTCCCAAATGGAACACACCTACTAATAAACTGTTGTACCAAAAGAGGAATTTTGCATCCATCTTATATTTAGACACGTAGCATTTATGATTCAGAAGGGGGATACATTGCTTTGAAATGTTACCTTTGATATGTTACTTTTCAAAAAAAAAATTCTGTATATGATCATATTACACTACCATTTGCCTACTAGATTGAGTTACTTATTAAGATAAAATGCACAAGATCAGGTTGAATTCATCAGTCTTTTCAAACTTCTTCAATGAAAATGGCGCAAAGTTAGATTCTTACCCATTATTTAAATTTTTTCTTTGTACGCGGTAAGCTTAGCCATTCAATCCTTTTTAGGTCATGACCTTTCTGTCCTGTCCGACCACTATAATTACGATATGCAAATTTTCTTAAATCAGGGTCTGATGAAAAGAATACTTTACTATTAGAAAATTGTATATGTCAAATTATTGAATTAATACATTGATGGAACTATATTTCTATACATAAGGTCAGAGGTGTAGGGGTGAAATGTTCCAAACTTTGTAGGTACAGGTTTCAGGTGTCTGAGAACTCTTAACCTCTCATGTAAGTACAAATGTTCAAGCCATCATGCTTTAATATCCGTTTGATAGAAAAAGCTTTTTTTCTTTTATGTAAATGTTTTTTTTTCCTCTTTAAAAAAGGCCAGAGACATATGCACACAGCCAGAAATAATTGTACATTAAAAAATGCCTTTTTTTCCCCCACTGATGTGCAATCCTTTCTCAGAGCCTTTTATACAACATGTAACATGCAGTTCATGTCTTCCAATTACTTTGTAGTTTTACTTTCTTTTGGTATGCTTATTTTAGACTTTGCCTTGTAGTCAAGTTTTTTTTATATATATTTTTTCTTTGTAATTTATGTACAGTGATGATTTTTGCAATAATGTGTTCATACAGCATCACTATAGAAGCTCATAACCAAAAGTTCAAAATCATGAATCATGATCAAAACCGAACATTATTTCTTATCTGATTTTCTTTTATAATGCGTAAATTGAAGCTATAACTGGAAAATATTCAGCTCGAACTTTGTTAAAACCTTGCTTTTGCTGATCGAATTGTTGCAAGATGTTATTGGAAAAAAAAAAAAAAAAAAAAAAGTGCTTTTCGTAACTCTTATGCTTTGACAAACACAGCCCGAACTCATGCAATGATTTTTTGAAAATCATGTTTTATTTTTTTTTTCCTTTGTTCAACTCTAAAAAAGGGATTTTATACTGTGTTTTACAACTTCTGCAAATGTCAACAGCTGAATCAAAATTAAAATCATGTTTCTGTTAAGACTTGTCTTTCACAACGCACATTCACACGTCAGTATTTTATAAAAACTTTATTAGTTCAAAATAAAGGTTTTACACAAAACTAGTAGGAAAAAAATGATAGAAATTAAAACAATTGCTCCCCTCAGTGGAAAGAGGACATCTCTGCATTTTCTTCACCTTTGATTTTGTTACAGAGGCTGTGGGAGAGAAGTGTATTATAGACTTGTGTTTAAGAGATGAACATTTAAGATGAGTCAGTTGTCTTAAGAGCCACATTTTAGTTTAACTTTTGAGACTCAATCACGATGTCAACATGTGGTCTCATTCTAAATTGGACATCAGTGAGAAAGAATCTAAACTTCCAAATGTTTTGTTTTTTAATTTACCTGCTGAGGTAAGAGTGGACATCAGAAAAACCATGATACTGAGCCAGAGGGAACAAGATGCCTGTTGGGCAACGACCCTGACGTTGTCTGCAAAAACTGCAATTACAGATACCTCTACACGGAGGGCATTTCCACTCCTGAGAGAGAAGCAAAGCACAAGAAAAAAAATATTCAAAGATTACGATAGTTAAGATGGGAAAAGATAGGCTAAATATTTTGAAAATATGAGTAAATTTGATCAGTTTGTAATCTAGTTTTTAGAAAACCTTGGGGCCTCAAGAGGGTTAAAGGCCTATTTTAACCATTTCAATCAAAGGAAGAAAATTTGATTACAGCTTATTGATTAAAAAAATACTGATTGTAAAGGCAATGGACAAACTGCTTTTCCAGAAAAACAGGTGCAACTAAAAGTCATGTTCCAATTCCTGTCTCACTTTTATCCTAAAGTTGCATTCCTCCAGATCACTGTGTAAAATGTCTGTATATGTGTAGTGTATTGTGTACGAAATGTCTAACCGGATCAAGGAGAGCTTTCTTGACATCCTCTCCATATCTGTTCCTCAAACAAGGCCCACAAAATTGGCCCTGAATGCCACGACAATCCTCACTGCGACAACATGTCTTTGTATCAATTGTTTTTTGGCAGCATTGATGGCATGTGGAGCCCTGAGAAAAAGAAACACAATCTTACATTATTTCTATTAAATACATTTATGTGAAAGAGTTAATAAACATGTCAGACAAGCTTGGAAAGAACAAAACAGATAAAATAAAGTCCAATCACATTTTTTGTAGAAAGAGCACATACAAATGTATCTTCTGTTGGTTGTGCAAAATAGTGTCCATCTGACTCTCTCTGTTGTGCTTTTTAAATAGTCCTAAGCCAGCTGGGAGATTTTTATTGTTAGTAGTAACTCAGAGACAACGGAGGATGATCTCATCCATGATGTCCTCTACTGTGTTTAATTTGACTAACTCTAAATAATCTAACAATCTGAGAACTTCTATGGATGACACTACTTCAAGTTGGACTGAAAATAAACTGTTTACTGTGAAAAGAAGTGTGACTAGGAAAGTTGCTAGTCATGTTTCCATCTCATCTTCTGCACCATCCTGCAGCTTGACAAACTGAAGCCTGTCAGTGCAGATGATGACCCAACTGACTTGCATCCTGGTTAGCATCCCCTGCTATTAACTGTGTTGAAACTGTGTTCGAAAAGGTTTCAAAGTTGACATCTTATAGACTTATGAGCATATGTATTAAAGGGAAGTGTCAAACGATGTTGTCAGTTTTGGTTAGAACAGTAGAAGGCCATTAGACAACAATCAAAGTTTTGCTTGGACCCTCTGCTACTATGGTTTAACAAGTCACGTAATCTGTTAAAAAAAGTTTGTGAACAAGTTTGTTAAGGTTAGATCCTCCTTAGGGGTTGAGCAAACACAGGTTAGTTTATACATAACCAGTTCTCAGGTACCTTTCATCAGACTGGAAATAATTTCTGGATAGAAATCTATACATCTCAATCGTCAAATACACTGTCCAGAAGACAACTTTGAAGCCTTTTTTTTTTTAAACAATGGATCACTCCTGGACGAATGAGGGATAACACAACATGTGTTGAAAGTCCCACAAAAAAAAATCTAAAGAAAATAGAATTTCCTGTGCTACTTTTCTGCTCCCAATGTGTACAACTGTACGAGAGCAAATTGAGTGGCGTTTTTAACCCGGTCTTCATTGAAAGCAAATTTTCTGATGAGGTTATCAGATTATGTAGATTGCCAACTGTTTCAATGTCTTTAAAAGTTGAGATCTGTGTACAACAGAAATGTTTTCCACATGTTCGCACCCACCACAGAACACACGCTCAGATTGTGGAGATTTTTTTAAAGCAATTTTCTAAGCTTAGCAGCACATTGTTGTTCAGACAGCAGATTTGTTCCTGGCTCTATCCAAAACTATTTCATGATGTAGAAGGAATTTAGGTGAAACTGGCACATCTGGATCAGATAGGCTTCAAGTTTTATTTTCAGAACAGCAAAAGTTGAAATTGTCCAAAAGAATAGGATTTATGTATTGGATTAATTTAAACAGACTGAATTAAAATTGAATTGTGAACTTACTGTTGAGCTGTTGTATATTTTGTCCGTCATATTGTCTGCAACCATCTGGAGCTCTTCTTCTGTGATATCTTCTACTGGCCGGATTACATGAGGTTTGCTTTGAGTAGGTCGGGCAGAGACTCGACGTTGTGGAGTACTGCGTACCTGGAACGTAATAGTTGTAATATGTGAATTAACAGTGATTAAAAATTTGGAAAATTAAGTTTTTCTGTTATACTTAAGTTTGTTTATCTACGTATTAATGTTCAGCATCTATTTTTGTGAACTGAAATGAATGCTTCAAGAAAAACAAAGTTATTAATTCCTGCTTTACAATGAAATATTTACTGGTACCAATCACCTAAAGTTCACCTTTAGTGTCAAATGTCAAGTCCTGTCATTTTATGTCATATTATAATCCGTCTAGGGATTTAATTAACAAGAATATTCTTACAATTAAAAAAAAAATCTAGATATTTACAACTAGTAAAAGAATTAAATGACCTCAATCAGTTCTTCCTCCAAGCTGAGCTTAATGTCTGTCTCATGAAGAGCAAAAGCATCTTCACTTTCTGCCATAGACCGTGTCCTTCTGCGAGTAACTCGCTCCGGATTCCTTCTTCCTTCCCTTTCGGTTCTATCTGAGCGAGGTGATCGCTGTCAATAGAAAAATAATTTCCAGTCACAAATCCCACAAAGAAACAAACATTTAGAGCTCTTTTCCAGATGAACAAAGATGTGATTGGTTCACTATGTGGCTTCAGATTATTTAATTTTACTCACAGAAATTCTTGCTTTCATTTTCTTTTCACCTGTTTGGTTTTTCAAAAAAACTGCTCCTCCAGACATTTTCTGCAGATCTGCCATTAGCTGAGACAGCTGTTTCAAAATGTAAAAAAAAGTTTTTACAGGAACACAATGACATCATGATAATTTTTAATAAGTGCATTCAATATTCAAATTATGAATTCAGAGAACAACCAGTAGAGCTATGTGTTTTGGTCAAAATCCAAGATAATATAGATATAGCAAAGCAAAAAAGTTTCCAAAATACTCTTTTTGGCTCACCATTGCTTTGTTGGCCTTGATATTCTCTGCTCTTTTGGCCAGGAAAGTATCTGCCACATCTTCCAGCGAATCAAGTGGATGTTCATTTGAAGACTTGTTCATTGTGTCCTCATCTTCAAATCTAACATGTTTTTTAATCTGTTTCTTATGGGCCTTTCTTGATCTTTTTGGCATGGTCTTTACTGTTTTTTTCTCATCCTCTTCAGCATCATCATCTGTGGACTCAAAGGCTGATGAAACAGTTCGCAAAGCAACCCTCAGTCTGAAGGGTTGAGGATTGGCTGATCTGAGGGAAGACGTTTTCTTTTTTGAGGGAGAAAGATTCAGCTCATCTTCACAGTCAGAGTTTGAAATCTAAAAATATTAACACATTTACAATTATCAGCCACATATTTGAAAAACTACACTAGGAAATTCGGTCAAGATCCAAAGAGCAATTAAACTTTCTCTTCATTGCATTTAAAAAAAAAATCTAGAATGCTTTTCACATTAAACATGCCAGATATTAAAAATACAAGAATTTGGGATATTTTAGAGATTAAAAAGTGCAAATGAGCAGCAGCTGTTAAAATGAATCCTTTGTCAAAAATAATTCTAAAATGTAACAAATAATCCATCAACTACAGACACTACTTTAGAATGTTCTTGTTTTGCAAACTACAAAGTTCACATTTTCAGGGTTTTTTTCTACTTCATGAGGTAATATACATACAACCCATATACATATTTTTTTTTTTTTAAAGAAAAGTTATTTACATACCATATCTTTGAGCTCAGTGTCAGAAAATCCATAAAATGTTACATCATCTTCAGAGTTTTCCTCAAAAACATCTGCAAGCTCTTTTGTAAGGGAGTGCATTCCAACTATGAATCCAGTCTGATTACAAACAGAAGCAAATCAAATCAAATACATCTATATATTTTGAGTATATACATGTTTATATATATATTTAGAAAAAATACATCTGTACAAATGACTAATGATTCACTCTACCATTTTGCTCTCTTGAATTCAACAAATGATGCCGAGCTAAGGCATCATCTGTTGACGAGCTAAGGTTGGTCGTGTTGCTCACAGATGAATTCTCAATTACCTTGATTGCATGGAGACACACACATTTTAACAGGATCAGTGATGTTCATTTCTCAACAAATCCAATGCATCTAGAGTGCGCCATCTAGTGAGTACACATAAAAAATGCAGGGAAAAGAAAAATATAACAAGGATTATTTATTTGAATTGAAGATACTTTATTTATCCTCGAAGGAAATTTTATTTGAATATTAAGGAAAATTTATTTGATTTTTTTCAAGTTCGGTGGGTCGGATTAAAACGTGTAACGGGTCGCATGTGGGCCGCAGGCTGCAGTTTGCCCAAGTCCGATCTAACCCTATCTCCTGCATCCTCTTCGGTCACGCCAACTATCTTCATATCCTCCTTTACTGCATCCATGAACGTCCTCTTTGGCCTTCCTCTAGTCTTCTTTCCTGGTGGTTCCAAATCCAGCATCCTTCTTCCGATTTACTATCTCTCTCTCCTCTGCACATGTCCAAACCGTCTCAGTCTGACCTCTCTGACTTTATCTCCAAAACCTTTAACATATGCTGTGTAATCAAGAGATAAAAAAAAACCTTTTCATACTGTGTTTCAAATAGGATTAAATACTTTTACTTCTAGTTGGGTGTGAAAGTGTGTTATGGGTAACCCTTGATTGACTCTATCATACAAAAACAAAGCATCTGAATGGTTGCCATAGAAACTGGTTTACTCTGAATTTGCCGTTACGTAAACAATGTACGTACGGGGGCGTGGCCTCCTACTGCATTCTTCTGGTACTTCCCTGTTGTTCAATCCGGAAGAGAAACACTACGCCCAGAAGTTTTGATAAACAATAATCAACTATAATCGAGTTTGCCTGGTAAGTTCAATAAATATTTTTATGATTTTTATGACAGTTGGCACTACTTAATCAGGATAGCCAACTATCATAAATGACTTATCAGTGTTTTGATGACTACTGTTCAGGTGGCATGAAGTTGTCAGGTGTTCAGTTTACTATCCATTTTTTTAAGTTTCTGATTACGGTAAGTTTATGATCATATAAGACTCGGATTTTTTTTAAATAGTCATACATACATTAACTTTTTTCTAAATTACAGACGTGTGACGATAAATGCAAAATTATTTCATTTTGGTTCTTACATTCATCATTCAAAACGGTTCATTTTACCTTGGTTTCACTTTACACTTATTTTGTCTTATTTTAGAATATTTTCTCTGAGATCTGAAGTGTTTTCCTTGTCAGTTTGAGTCACACAACCATGTACCCTAACCAAGGTAAGATTTTCTCATACTGATCTTAAGATGATTAGATATTTTTTATTCACTGTCTACAAATGGATTTTGAAGCATTTTCCGTTTGTGTCATTTTCTTTATAAGGTCATCCTCCTGTTGGACCACCAAATCCTGCTTTTCCTCCAGGATATAATCCTGCCATGCCCTCTGTTCCACCACCAGGTGTTTTCCCACAGCCTTCTTACCCACCTGGGCCTTACCCTGCAGGGACATATCCAGCCATGGGACCAGGTGCTGCTCCAGGAGTGATGCCATATGGAGCTCCTGGAGCTCAACCATATCCCATGGCCGCAGGTGGATATCCGGCTGTCCCTCCTGCAGGTGTTTACCCAGGCCCTCACCCTGGCCCATTCCCACACTCTCCATTAGGTGGTCATCATCACATGGGTCATCATCATAAAGGGCACCACAAAGGCCATCATCCTCATCATCATCCAGGAGGGTTAAATCCCATGACTGGAATGCTTGCTGGCGGATTGGCTGGAATGGGAATGGCGGTCGTTGGGAAAAAAGCCAAAAAGAAGATGAAGAAAGCTCACAAGGCTCACAAACACGGACATTACAAACATGGCAAGGTGGGTTCAAATTGTACACGAGTTTTTTAAAGTTAGACACTCTACCACCTAACCCGAAAGTACTATATATAAGAATAAATGTAGTTATTCCTACACTCTCATTGCTCTAAATAAATACGCCACAGGAAGAAGGTTGGGGTTTGAGTCCTGGAATGGCTGCGGCCTTATGTGTGGAGTTTGCATGTTCTTTCTGTGTATGCGTGGGTTTTCTCCAGGTACTCCGGTTTCCTCCCACCCTCTAAAAACATTCATGTGAGATTTATTGGCTGCTATGGAGTTACCAGTAGGAATGAGTGTGTGTAGATGGTTGTGTGTATGTTTGCCCTCCTCCCCCCATCAGATTGGCAACCTGTATGGGGTGTATCCTGCCTCTCACCTGAAAGCAGTCGGGTTAGGCTCCGGCACCCCCACAACCAAAATAGAGATAAGGTGTTCAGAAGACGTAACAAAGAACTCAGAACCCCTATTTCTAGTTTTTTTTTTTTTTTTTTTTTAGAAAAGGTCGGAAACAAGAAGCTGATCTGGTTTATTGATTTGGGTCTCAAAACAATGAAAAACGAGGGTCACATTGGTTTCAGCCACTTAGTAAATGATTTCAAGTTAATCTGGTCAAATTGTTCTACTGATTGTTAGTTAAATTACAGATTTGTCATTACGTGAAGCTACACATTTTGATGCTACAGCTAACTGGTTTATGTTTTTTTTTTCTTTTATATTTGCAGTCCTCCAGCAGCAGTAGCAGCAGCGACTCGGACTGAGGCATTGAACTCAAAATCTTCTCTGTTCTACAAGCCAAAATTACAAAATTATGTCAAAATTACAATCTAGACACTAATCAAAAACTTACAAAATGTCTCAAGCTAATTTAAAACTTCATTTTAGCTAAATTGCAGTGTTTTTTAAACAAATTTGCCACTGTATTATTGACAAAAACATGGGAATAGGGTTGTTGCTGTGGAACTTCTAAATTTATGTGAAATCTTTTACTTTTTCTAAAGTTAATACTGTAAATGTTCATTAGTTTTGAACTTCATAAAAATCAATGTACATCTGTCTCACTGCATTTACCTTTATTTAAATCCCATTCTGTTGTCTTTTGCTTATCTGGGTCGCGGGGGAAGCAGCCTCAGACAGGAAAACCAGGCTTTTCTCACGCTGGTTGCATCCTCCAATTCACTCGTGAATATCCAGTGGCGTTCCATGGCCAGCTGTGAGACATAGTCTCACCAGCGGTTCCGGGGTCTGCCGGGGTCTGTTTTGGGACATGCCCCAAAACACTTCCTCAGCAAAGTGTGGATGCATTCTGAGCGCTATGATGGGATGGTTCAGATGCCCAAACCACCCCATCTCCATAAGGTGGTTTGGGCTACATCATGGCCCCATAGAGGCCAAACCACTTCTATGGGGTGGTTAAACAAGAGGAATCAAGATATTTTTATTAGTAACGTATTTATATAGAATATTGTGACATCAAACACTAACAGAATGTGAAATGTAAAATTCAGTTTAAGAATCTCAATAAAAGAAAATCTTGAAAAACGACAACTTTTTTCATTTTTGTTTCCTTTGACGAGTATTTTTTTTAACCAAAAGTGAATTATAAACACAACGATAACTAGTAGATTTTTAATTTTTTTTTTAAATGAACAGATCAACACAAAAAAATTCTTCATTTAATTTTTCAATAACTTTAATAATGTAACAGTTTTCAGTAACTCTTTAATCTGATTTCTGGCTTAATAACTTTTTAAAATATATATTTTTTTAAATGTGATCTGATGTTGCATCAGAAGATAACTTGTTTGAAATCTTAATATTTAAACAGCTTTTTGTTAACTTTAGGGCGGGGAATTGTTAGAGGTGAAAGTTGAGAGGTCTTTGTGTAAAGACTCGATCTCACATCACTCTTCCCTCTTCCCCGAGTCCTTTCTAAACTCTCCCCCGGGTTTCTACCCTCCCGAACCTCTCCCCTTCCAACCCTACCCTTCCCCCAATCATTCAGCAGCGATCGAATCAGGTGAGCTTTTTCATTTACTCTTCTACAAAGTTTTTACTTTAATTTCTCGGTAAAAGTGGTGGAAAAAACCGCGCAAATTAGCTAGCTAGTGTTTTTCGAGCCATGCTAACAGGCCGCGTGGTTTTGAACACGCAGTCTCAGTTAGCACCTACGACATAGTCATTTCATACTGTTTTAAATACCAATACATATTTTTTAACGAATATTTCTATTTTTTTAAGAATAGTTGCTTATGTTTACTACCACAGACCGAGAAATTGTTAACCAAAACGCTTAATAGCAAAATATTTTCTAAGTAGCCACGCATGCTCCATTCATTTAACTTAGCATAACTAGCACAATGCTAACCCTGGCTAACAGCTTTAACAGTCATTTCAAAATAATAAAAAACTGTAGATTACTTCATATAAAGAGGGTCAAATGAATAATCATTTAAATGTATACAAAATGACATCTGTATTCGCGTTATGGTTAATAGTCAGGATAAGTTAAGAAAACTTGACTATCGAGCGAAATGTGAACTACTTTTGAAGCTAACAAACGAGGCTAATTTTAAACTTTTTCTTAAAATCATTTAATTGTAAATGAATTATTTTTATTAGATATTGTGTAAATCATTGATATACATATGGATTTGTCAAAACATGGTAATTTTAGATATGAATATGCACAATCTGAAACGTTAAATTGTGCGAAAATGAGGTAATAATGAAGATATGTATGACTTACAAATCAAATCATTTTCTGTGCAAGTGATAGATTTTCTGGAGTAAAGCAGTCAGTGAGTTTAATGACCTTATGAGGTTTGGTTCTAAAATATTTTACTTAGATCTTTTTTTTGTGACCTTGCAACAGTATTATGTCTGCATGTAAGAATGGCTTTTAAAACATAAACTGATTTGAACTCTTAGTTTTAGAAATCAGTTGCTTAACTTTGGAAGATGAGTTATTATAGTAACTGCAATCAAAGAAAGACTCATGCACATGGTATTTTTCTATGAATATTACAATGTTTCTTTTCAGGAACGGAGTGCACGGTCATTGGTATTTTTGTCTAATGTTTCAACTTTCTTTTCAGTGGGCAAAGATAAGATAACAGTTGCAAATATGGACTCCGGTGTGATAGAAGGCGGCCTCAATGTCACCCTTACCATTAGGTTGCTCATGCATGGGAAGGTGAGATAAATGTGTGAAAATCCAATCATGAAATATATATATTATTGTGAATGTTAAATTGCTCATAGGAATGAGTGTGTGGCCCCACAACAGACTGGTGACCTGTTTGGGGTGTACCCTGCCTGAAATAAGTTGAGAATGACTCCGGCACCCCTGTGATTCCATTGGGAGTATGCAGTTTAGAAGACTAAATGAGTCAAAATGTCTAATTGCTGTGTATTTATTAATAGCAAGTGGTTGAACGGCACAATTTAAGATTTTGACAAGATTTTGGAGCCAACATGTCAAAACAAAACGTCTTTAGTTGGTTATGCTGCCAATCAAGGCATTAATTTTTCTTGTACGAATGTTAATCAGTGTAAATTAGTATTCATAATCAATGTAACTTTAAAATTGTGGAAATTATTTCCTCCTTTCTCTTGACACACCAGCCGGTTTGTTACATAGCACCATCTGGGAAGTCCTCAGTTGAAACTGGTTGGAAAAGGGCAGGCAGTTTATGGAAAAAAAATACTTGGCATGGAAATAATTTAACCATCTGTTTATCACTGTATACTTGAGACAAGACTTAAAACAATTAGATTACTGTAGTTTTAGTCAGCAAATCTCCTTTTTATAAAAACCAACCATTAGAGAAGGAATGAATTGTTATAACCTGTACTTATGTCGGTAAAGAACATTTGACTTCTAAGTACATGAAACAAGATGGATTCTTCAAGATTAAATAGTTTGAGGACGTAGTCTGTTTAAGATGAATTATTCTAAAATATCAATAATGATTTAAAGTAGCTTAGAAAAATAAAATGTTGCATTCAGTCAATCAGTTGAAAATGAGCGGCCAGAAGGTGTTGCCTGGCATTTGGCTTTGGTCAATCTGGCACTTGGATAAGTGACATCACCACATGCCTCACACATTGTGTGTTTTTGCTTTAGAAAAAACTGAGAGGCGCAAAAGCAATTTTCATTCAATTTATTTTGCTCGAGGAATACATACATGTTTCTTACTGTTTGGTGTTTTGAGTGTACTGAGGTTGTTCTCGCTTTCTGTTGTATTTAGGAAGTTGGAAGCATTATTGGAAAGGTATGTCTCATTTTAATGTTTTATTTATTTATTTATTTTTGTCTTTACTCAATTGTTTGGGATCTTTATTCAATAATGTTGTATCCATTCTCTGCTAACAGAAAGGTGAATCTGTAAAGAAGATGAGAGAAGAGGTGACGTCTTTAAAAAAGTTTACATTTTTACAAACCTCATTTTACTAAAGAGTCTCAAACTGTGTATAAAATGTGTGTTTTTAATATTTTTTCTTTGTAGAGTGGTGCTCGCATCAACATCTCCGAAGGCAATTGTCCTGAAAGGATTATTACTTTGGCGGGTCCGACCACTGCCATCTTCAAGGCCTTTTCCATGATTATTGAGAAGCTGGAAGAGGTATTTAGCTTTCTCATCACACACCAGCCTGCCAACACATAATGTAACAGCACCTTTGTTATTTCTGTTAGGATATAAGTAGCTCGATGTCGAACTGCACAGCTACTAGCAAGCCCCCAGTGACTCTTCGCATTGTGGTGCCTGCTAGCCAATGTGGCTCTCTTATTGGGAAAGGTGGCTGCAAGATCAAGGAAATTCGAGAGGTTAATTTAAACTTTAACTTTATTCATTTGGTCATCTTTTCGACTTGTAATTGAGTGTGGATGATGGGCTTAGATTGATAAATCTTTTTTGTTGTTTTGTTGTATTTCAGTCAACTGGTGCTCAGGTACAAGTGGCTGGAGATATGCTGCCTAACTCAACAGAGCGTGCCATTACCATTGCTGGGACCCCCCAGTCAATAATTGAGTGTGTAAAGCAGATCTGTGTGGTCATGCTTGAGGTGAGAAGAGTTTTCTTTTCAAACTTTCGTCTGCTTTGTGAAATGCATTTGAAACACTTGATTTGACAAGTTGTGGTACTAGATATTTCACTAAATATATTTGATAATGAGATTAAACTATTGTATAAATACTTTTTTTTTTCCTTCTGTGCAGTCTCCCCCTAAGGGGGTCACTATTCCCTACCGACCCAAGCCTTCAGGATCACCTGTCATCTTTTCTGGAGGACAGGTATAAATGACACATCAGTGCTCCGTTTGTTTTTCTAATGACACAATGTCTTTTAACCTGCTAAAATATTTTATCCTTTTGGATGCAAGGAATGTGCTTTTTTTAGCCCCACCCCCTAAACTCTGCTTTATTGCAACTAGAAATTTCCAAGCAAGGTGGAATTTTTTTTTTACAAGAGATCTGTGTTAATAGTCTGTTCTTGTTCATTTAAAACTAATGTTGTGGACTTTCTTGGAATGGTTTAAAGAGTTAGACGTGACGCATTTTGAAACTTGTGTTTCTGTATGTTTCAGGCATATGCTCTCCAAGGACAGCACGCAATTCCACAGCCAGATGTAAGTACAGTAGTTGCTACTTGACCTACACCATCACCACCTGGTGTGAGCCTAATAAATCCGTGAATACCAGATTTCTTTACTGCTATCTTTAAACTTTTCCATCAGTTAGCTGTGGCTATCATAGTTAATTTGAATTATTTTTTAATAACATTTTTTGGATGTACATAATTTCTTAGAAACTGCTTGTTTGTAATGCCTTTTTACTGTACCACGCTAAATAATCTGTCCCTCCCGCTCCTTATTCTTTATCTTTGCTGCATTGTGTTGTAAAGTCTCATTCAGCAGTTTGTTCCAGACAAATTCTTGTCCATTGTCATTTGTTGTATAATCAAAATCTCTGCTTTTTCTGGAGTTATATCTGGACTATTGGTTCTTAATGAACCAATTGTTTTTACTTAATTTACAAAATATGGGACAGTGTGATTGCTGTTGGGAAATTGATTCATAGTTTTGTGTATTAAATCAGAAAAGTTTAGACAAACTAAGTAAAAGTTTTAGTTTTAAATGGGTGTGGGTCAGAAAAACTTATGTGGAGTAAGAACACACTCTGTTTTATGTCAATTGTTATTTTTGTCCTGACCATGAAGAGGGCTTAACCAAGAGAAACAACCGTCACTTCAAAGGAAATATTTTCTGGAGACCTCCCGCCCCTTCGCCTTTCACGCGCACACACACACACACACAGTGACAAGTTGTAAAACACTGCCAACCAGACATCAGTGACCCATACTGAGAGCTTTTGTGTGAGCAAAGAATCTGCATACACCACAAAATCAGAGTGTGGACTCATTCGTGTTTTCGGAGCTTGTCTTTGTAGCTGTCTGTACTGACCACAAATTTTGTTTATTTTTTTTTCCTCTTCCTGTTTTTTTCCATTTCCTCCATTTGTCCCCTTGCCTTCTCTCCCTCTCACAGTCTTCCTCTGCTGCTATTTCTCCACAGCTCACCAAACTTCACCAGCTGGCTATGCAGCAGAGTCCTTTCCCCATTGCACCAAGCAACCAGGGATTCACAGGTAAACTGCCAACAGGATAGGAATAAAATTGATTTAATGTTAATTAAGTAGATAACATAGTCTTGCAACTTTCCACCAAATGCGAGGTGAAAATTTAACTGCTAGTGATCCCAAAAAGGAAATTGCTTGAAATAGTGTTTGAGTTGTATTTTTTTTTCATTAGAAACAATTAGTAGAACTCATCTTACATTAGGTAAGATGAGTTCTACTAATTGTTTCTAATGAAAAAAAAAATAGAAAGATCTGATCAAAATAGGAAAGCCGGTCCTACATTAGGTAGGACCGGCTTTCCTATTTTGATCAGATCTTACTTCATCACTACAGTTCTACTGTGTGGAAAAGTGCTACATGATATATAACCCCGTTTTACTTTTTCCACAAAGCCACTAATAGTTGTACAGTTTGGCTTTACTGTATGAAAAATATCTGACAGTAAAAACCTACACAATTCTGCAATATTAATCCCTACTGAAGGAAATTTGATGCTTGCTAGTAATTCCTTCTGCAAAGTTGGATATCATTTTTAAGTGAATGCATTTTTTTTTTTTTTTTATTGCTCACAGGTATAGATGCATCTGCTCAAACCGGTTCTCATGAGATGACCATTCCAAATGATGTGAGTCAAACTTTTTAAACAATGTTACGGTATGTTCAATACCCAGCTGGTAGCATGTGAGTCAAATTTCACATTCTTCGCAACCTAAATGTTGAGATGAAGACATTTTTACTTTATAAAATGCTTAATTTTTCCAACTTTTTGTTAGTCTGGTCTTTGCTCGAGATGTTCTACATGCCCTTAAAACTGGAAATGACACTAACATTTAGTTGACATTTTAATCTGTTTTGATCTTCGGTGTTTTTCCGAAAATAAAAGTTTTTTAATTAGTAGATACAAATTTAGTAAGTAAACCAATAACCATAAAGGCATTGAATTTCTGAGTTTCTCAAACTGAATTTTTTTTTAGCAAGTTTTTTTGCACATAAACTGCATTAGTAAGCAGTGTCACTGTGATAGTCAGTGTGAGCAGGGACTATTACCAATGGTGTTAACTTTTGTGGATTAGTTTTCCTCTGGCCAAGGGTGCGTACCTGAAAATAATTGAGAAGCGCTGCTTTAAGTATAAGTAATGTTACTAATAAAGTGGCGGCGGCCTCTGAGCTGTAGCTTGCTCAATAAGTAAATGCAACATTCAGTTTGGAAATTAGCAAGCTGCTCGCATACTTGAGTAGTTTGTTTTCAAATTGGCTATTTAAAAAAAAAAACTGATTTTAATCTACTTTGTACGTATTTCTGTGTAGGTTTTGTTTTTAAGTCGGTATCTTTGTTCTATTTACAATGTGAAACCCATTGAGACAATTGTATTGTGATAAACAAATAAAATTTAATTGAATATGTGGTTAGAATATTTCCAATCAAATTTTATATGTAAAGCCCAATACATCACAAAGTTACACAAAGGGCGGAAGAGAACAAATAAAAACTCAAACATCATTAAAATCCAGATCATTAAAAAAATAACCATTAATCAAAAATCACACACTCATACAAAGCTCTGCACACATGCATCGGCATTTATATCTAAAATATAATTTAAAAGAACATTAACAGGTTCTGGGTCGTCAGGAGAGACGCCCATATAAAGCTGTGTATCAACACCATAAAATTCAACACCGCGTCTCCTGATGACATCCCCAAGGGTCAACATGTACAAATTAAAAAGTATTGGGGAACCCCACATTGTCTATCTGTGATGTTAACAGAATTTATTGATGTGAACAAAATTCACAGAAAGGCTATTAATGATATTGCTTTAGTGCTCCCCCGCCCTTTTTTTTTGTCTCTAAACTTTTTCACTTGATGCTAAAACATTACACGTAACATTAAAATGTTAAAGTATTAAATTAGTAAGAACTGCGCTCGTCTTTTAACTTGAAATGAAAGCTTTTGGATATGAGAAACTTTTTTACACAAATCACATTTCTGATTGACAACACATTGTTCAATTTTTTTTTTTTTTTTTTTTACTTTGTTATTTAACTTTATGTTTTTTCTAATGCACAGCTTATCGGATGCATCATCGGTCGTCAGGGAGCAAAGATCAATGAGATCCGACAGATGTCTGGTGCGCAGATCAAGATTGCAAATCCAGTGGATGGATCAACTGACCGCCAGGTGACCATCACCGGCTCACCTGCAAGCATCAGTCTGGCGGAGTACCTCATCAATGCCAGGTAAGATCATCATAAGTGCAGCAACAGGTGGAAAACATCAGAAAGCAGCTTTTAGTTGAAGCTACAAAATTTGCACCAGAGAAGTTTGATTTTTTTGAAAATGTAATGAAAAGTTGTTGATTTGAACAACTTAAATCTGTGCTGATTTAATAGTCTAAAGTAAAAAGTCCAACTTATTTGAGTGCAAACAAATATTTTCCCTTTGAAGCTGCTTTAACCTAAGTTATTCTGATTTAGTTTCAGATTTTTTTCTCCATAGTAATATGTATATTTTCTAATTAGTATTTAATTGCCTTTTTTCATTTAAAAACATGTTCCCCACATTGATCCATTATCTACCAATATAGTCAATTCTTAATTTTATGCATTTGTATTCATTTAAAAAAAATTAATATAACGTTTAGTTTTTAGTCACATCCCTGAGTGATTTTTATCCCCCACACTGACCCTCATCCCTCCTTTTACCCCTAAACCCCCCACCCACCCATTGTTCACTAGCCTGCCCTGTGACCCATCCCGACTGTGTTGTCCCTCTCTCCTTGTCTCTCTTTCCACAGTGTAGAGTCCTCTAAACCTCCTCCCTCCTCCTCTTCCTTGAACCCTGAACAGGCCAGCTTGTGCCCTCCCTCCACCTCTACTACTACTACTACTACCACTACTACTACCACCACCACCTCCTCTGCTGCTACCTCCTCCTTCCCCTCCACCTCTTCTTCTTCCTCCTGTGTGGTGCCCCCCACTGCCTCCATTCCTCTGTCCTTGTTGGCTCCAGGGCCACCTCCTACACCCTCCTCTTCCTCCTCTACTTCCTCCTCCACCGAATCCCTGCTCCCCAGCTCTCCCGCCTGTGTGTCAAGTCTACTCAATCTGAAGCCCCTGCCTCTCCTGGCTCTTCATGTTGTCGGCGGGGCCGGTAACACCCCCCACCCAATCCCCACTGAGCCCAAAGTCGCCCCTGAGCTGGGCTCCAAGTCTAAGAGACGAAGGCTCTCTCCTTACTAACGAAGGAAACATAAGTCATCTACTAATAAAGTGCGGGCAACGGTTTCTCTTGTCTGTACGTGCACTTGCTTTTGTATCAGGTTGTGCCTCGCCTCGCAGCACTTCGTTTCAAAACCTGATCAATGGTTGATGCCATATTTATAAAAAATGTAGCTTGATTTTACATTTTTTTCTTAAAATACATAAAAATGTTGAGTGCGTTCTATTTTTAAATCACTTAAACCTAGCATGGACAGGGAATTGTTTAAACTACTTTGTTGGAGTGTTCAGTTTGCGTAAAGCTCTGCTCAGGTAGCGGCTCTCTTTAAGATGTCACTTTGTATTTTATTTTTAGTTTTATCCGTAGATCGTTTTAAGTGGCTGTTGTATGCTGGCATTGTAGAGTATAGTGATTTACTTTGAGCTCATCTAAGAAATGTATGACTTTAATTCAAAGTTTATCTGCCCTCAGGTAACACAATTACACGTGTTTTGGGTTATGTTTAGAAAATAGGAGTGCTCATTGGCTCCAGCCTCTCAGATTTCTACTGGTAATTTATCAAAAAATTTAAATAATAGTTATTGAAATGTGCATGAAGATAGAAAAAAAATAATTTCAGAATAATAAAACTTTTTGGCTCACGATAAAAATGCAAAACTGGAGTAAAACAGTCATTCAGTACCAATTTAACAGTTAAGAAATAACTAAAAAATGCATAGAGATGGGAATTAGCATCAGGTTCAAAGCATCACCCCTTGAAAAATCCTTTTTCTTTATATATTGTATTTGTGGAATTTTAAATTCCATTTTGACATAATTATAAAAAAAAATTTACAAAAATTAAGTAGAAAACTGCCGCACAAGCAAATATTGAAAATAGGGTCTAATGCTGTTTCAAGTTGAAAATAAGGTGGCATACTGAACCTGCTCCCTTTAGTTAATTAGTTTTAGACTATAAAATATACAAAAAATAAAACAGATTAGCAAATTTATGTCTGTTAAGAAGAAAACACCCAATTCCCATCTCTATTCAATTTCAAAATTTATAAAATAAAGCACAGGAACTTTTTTTCTCTTCATTATTTCAGTGTAATGTCACAAAAGTTTAAAATAAAAGAGTTTTGTGGCATTAGATCTCCAGCTGTTTCAAATGTTAATATTTTTGGCATTTCTGAGTTGTTTTTGTTTATTAGGGAAAACACATTCAAAGAACAGAACATCCCACATGGGAAATATTGTTTACCTAATAAAGCCAGATGGATTCTTTGTGTGTAAATTTATCTTAATTCTTTATTGTACAGTAATTTGATGTTTGACATTTATTTTTCCTTTGCTGATTGCATGCCTCCCTTTTCATTTTTTTTCTCTGGTCTCTGGGTGTCTCTGTTTCTCTAGGCTCTCCTCTGAGACCCCTCCAATGGCACCCAACTGATAAGACACTGCATCTGCACTATATCAATTTTTTATATCAGCCACATTTAAGCAGTAATGATGAACTTTCCAACTTGAGTTTGTTAAATATGCAGCCTCTTCCTCATTTCAAATGCCATTGAATACATCTACAGAGGTGTTATTTATTTTTCTTTTGTTTTGGTTTTAGTCAAATGATGTTGGGGGGGTTTTTTAATTCATTTTTCTTTTTTTGAGTCGGGGTGAAGATTGTTAGAATTATTTCCCCCTCTTTGAATGGATTTAAAAATGTTTTCCTTTTTGGCATGACAGAGAATAGAGTTGGACAACTCTTAATTAGGCAAATAGATTTAGTTTTGTATGTTTTGTTCAAATTAAAATGAAAAAGGGGAATCTATAAAAAAGAAAAATAGATTGACTGCTTTTTTTTTTCTTTGAAAACTTTTTTCACCTTGTTTGATAAACCTGTTTGTTAATTTCTTGTCCAAACCCTCTTTGAGCAAACTCCATCCTCTCACTGGATTAAAACCGTCTCAATGACTGGAAGAAGTAGCTACACAAGCATTTTCACTGAATATGTCTGTTTATAAATGTTCTAACACTCAAATTTATTTAGATAATTTGAAAAATGTTTAGTAAGGTATACCACCTTTTCCTTTCCCCTCTGTCATTCTGGTTGTCATCTTTGTCCTGGGACCACGTGTCGACATTTCGCTGGGATTGAAAGGGATGTTTCAGGGTTTGGGGCTGGTGTCACGGGATCGGAAGCGGGGGAACCTCCTCACTTTTTGTATAGACATATATATACTAAAAAGAAAAAAAAAGTTGGAATATTTGTTTTAAAATGAAATAAATATTTTTTCTTGTAAAAACTACCAAAGGGGGATTAAACTCCTTAACACAAGAAGTGTGATCACAGTTACTTTGGATCTAGACAGAGAGTTTAGAGTTGGCACTAAATTCCTGCTCTTTGCTTTGCTCATGTAAAAACCTATTTTATTTTTTATTTGCAGGAAAATTTAAAAAAACAAATAAACTTTTGCGCACGTTTTTGAAGACTGTAAATCTGGGTGCCACAACGTTGTTTAATAAAAATGCAGAAATAAAGATGTGAGATGCTCAAACAACAAATGGTCTTTTTTTTGTTTGACTGAATTTTTTATACATTACAACACAGTACAAAAAAAGTGTTTGCAAGTTTCAATTTAATTTTAATTGTTTTTTAAATATATATATCATACAGTTCCAATAATGTAGTATAAAATGCAACATTTTCAAAAGGGAGTTGTCAACAAGCATTACAAACATGTACCTCCATCATTGAGACTTTAGAGGGCAGTAGGTTTGCTTTTTGGCAACATCTATCTGGATGGAAGATGTTGGCTTTTAATCATGGTGCACAAATGGTTTTAATATATTTTACAATTGACAATTTAAATCCTATAAAACAAAACCGATATTTTTAAGCTTTTGTTGGTGATGCACTAGCAAATTTAAAATGCTCTTAATTAGGTAAAATGCAATTGCCCCAACAAATGAAAGATATGAATTATTGAACCTCGAAGGTGAGGTATTGCATTGCTTGTTGACAATTTAAAAGAAAAATATCACAAAAAAAAATCAACTTTTTAGAATCAATGATCAGAAATTAATCCACCTTAATACATTTGCTGAACATGGGCCCAATAACTCTTTGATTTGGTAATATTTATCTTTGTATTTTCTTAACCTTTGGCCCTTGTAGAGACAAAAAACTATGCTTCTAAGTAATAACTTATCTACGGTATTTGGATTTTCTCCATCTCTTGATTTCATTTAGCCAATTTTCACTGCAGGTACTCTAGTTCTGTGCATCTATTTGGGGAAAACAAATTTCCCCCAAATAGATGGGTTTTTATATTTCTTTTGATTAGTTAAAAATGCCTTGATTAAAAATATATCCATTAAGTTTAAATAAGCTTACATTTACCCAGGTGACACTTGGAAACATGCATTTTTGATGCCACATACAATTAGAATGACCCCAAAAATGACTTTTCAAAGAGTTATTTTGTTTTTAAAAGCGAGAACTGGGTGAATAGCTGTCTATGAAAACCTTGGTTCTGGAGCAAGCATATTGCTGTTTTTTTTTCCTTTGCTTTTTGTTTTGATGCTTCACCCCTAGCACCAGTTACAATTACATTCTACCACCGGGATCTTTCTGAGATTCAAATATAGAAGTGCCACCTACTAACAAACATCAGCACCTTGAATTATACAATCTCACATTTTAAAAAAATTGTTCATCTTACATTTTATACATACATAAATATTCAAATGGAAGAGTAGAAAACAAAAAGTCTTAACAATAATATAAATAATTGTAAACAAATAAAATAAGATGTAAACGTTGTTTATCCACTCTTTCTCTGTAAAAAAAAAACAAGTTAGTGCAAAATGTCCTACAAAAAAGTGTTGTAGTAGTAAGTAAGAAAAAGTGTGGAAATGATGACACATTTTAAAATATTAAAGATGCTGTGAAATAAATCTTCTGATTGAATTTTCATATGACACAATGTAAAAAGAACATGGTGTTTTTTGTGAAGGTAGATTAGAAAAAACGGACATTAAAATTGAACATGACATTTACAGACGGCTGTGTTATAGGTCTTTGTGGTGGAGACCTTTTACTGAAATTTAATTTTATGGTTTTGCAATGCTGTTCTCAGGCCTGTTGCTATGGCCAAACACCAGGATCAGTTGATCAGTCGGCTTGTACAATGTTCTGGAACTTCTGTTATTTTGTTTTTTTAGGTTTGAAGAAGTCTTCTCCTTTTAGAGCCACTGATCTTCTACTTTGTATATGATGGTGAAAGAAATCTTCAGAGGTCGGATCTGAATAAGTCCTAACTGGCTGTCTGATTTTTACCAGTTAGTTGGAGGTTGGCTGGGCTCTGCACTGCACGAATTGTCCAGCTCTGCGCTGTCACAATCTGAGTCATCATACGAGACCTGATTGAACACAGAAACACACATTTTTGGTTTGAATATTGACAGCCCTGTAGGACATTTTTAGTGTTTCATTTAGGTGTGTGTATTCACTATTTTCCCCTTCAGTTTTGTCCTTATAATTACCTCATAATTATGTTCATTTGTAGCGAGCTGTGTTTTAACTTGTCGCAGGACGGCTTCCTTTTCAGACAACCCATCTGAGCCTAACTGGGTTGGATCAGATGGATCAGCAGGAATCTCGGAACCCTGAGATAGAAGGTCGTCACTTTTGTCATCCAGGCGTTCGTCTGTGTTAGTGCTAACCACGTCGGGTGTGCCACTGTGGGAGTGGTCAGTAGTATTTCCTTCTTCTCCATCTGAGACTGATAAGTTCTCTGAGCTGAAGGTTGACAGGGATTGGCATTTGGTGATGCTGACAGGCCGCCTGGATTGGTTTACAGAAGAGCAAATGAACTAATAGCCGTGCCTAGGTTTAACACATAACACATGTTTACACCTATAATTCCATAAGATGTAATGAAGTAAAATATAATTCAACATTGAGGCTATAATTTTTAGAAAACCAGCTATTGTGTAGGTCTTCAATAATCTTTTATAATATACATATTTGAATATTTACCGTCTCCTTGGCAGTTCTACTTCACTGTCCACTTCTCCTTCTTCCTCCTCTGATGACACTCCCCGTCTCTGTGAAAAAATTGTCCAACCATCATGGTTCCATGTACAAATTTAATACGAATGGTAACCAAGAATTCCGAACAATTTTGTTTTAAAAACTCCCATAGTTAAAAAAAAAATAAAGTCTAACCTGACTCCGTGTGACGGCTGCCCTGTAGAGCAGGGCAGCTGGTGTAAGGCGATGACTTCTGGGTGAGCGTATGACCACAGTACCCTCCTCCTTCTCTTCTCCTTCATGTGGAGTACGAGCATTCCCAAGTACAGAAGACTTTCCTGCGGTTGCTCCTCTCCCACTTGGTGAGTCTGGGCTGCTTGAGAATGGGATAGAAGCTGCATCTTCACTGGGCGTGTCACTGCGTGGAGGTGTTTCTGCTAAGTCATCAGCTCCCACACCCACATCAGGTCCATCCTCAGGCCCATCAGTTCCTCTACTTTCTTCTAATCCTGCTGAAGCACTCTGACTTCCTCCTCTGTCCAATCCTGGCCTCAATTGCCCCTTTCTCCGACCCTCAGCCTCTAGAGTGGTTGAAATTAAATCAGGACTGGAGGAGGACATCTTTTTGAGCAGTAAGTCATGGTGCAGGCCTCTTATGGCTGCACTGGGGTCTAGACGGTACTTGCTGCTGGGAACAGATGAAGTGGCATTGATCATTGCTAAAGATGACGATAGATTGGCTTTTAGCTGAGCCAAATCCCCACTGCTTCCTTTGCCAGATTTTCTATATCGAGGTTTTCCTCGGCGAGAGCGGCCAGGAGATGTAGAGCCTTTGGTGGGAATGGTAACTTGGGTCACAGACGAGTCGAGCTTTGGAAGGATTACTTCTGACCTTAATAAGTCTGGTCTGAAAAGTAAAGAAAATCAACATTTGAAAAAAGAATGGTAACCTAAATTTATTTTTCCCCTAGGGGTGAATACAATACTAATTTGTAGGTTGGTTAAACAATCTTTAGGACAGCTGTTGTTGTAATCTAAATATTTTTGCTGTCTCACCTCTTGCTGTGTGAAGGTAATTTCTGAGGGACATTTCGCTTTTTCATGAGCTTTTCCATTGAGTTAGAAGGGGCAGACTGTTTGGAACTGTAGTGTTTGAAGCAGCCAGGGTACTTCTTGTCCAAGGATTGCTCCCTCCTGTAATCCAAATATGAAGACATTTCCCCATTAAATCCATAATAACCCCAATTGGGATTCATTGTAGCTTTTTTTATGGGATGCACTTGCAAGCTCAGTGCGGCTTTTTGCCAGCAAAGATCCTTTCTGGCAAAGAGTAACAACTAAACGACATTTCACATTTAATTTTATTTTAATGTCGTTGACGATACATCTACATAACCAAGACTATTCAAATACATATTTTATTCTGGTTAATTACAATTGTCTTCTATACTAAAGCTATTTAAGTGAATGTTTACCATTTGTTTGACTAAATATAAGCAGGAAAGAGTCTAGATATCATACTTGAGTAGCTCCTTCTCCTTGATTTCCAACTGTAGCATGATGGCATTTAGCTCCATGTAGAGATTGTTGGCTCTCTCTAATTTCCGCTCATAGTGTTCCCGAATGTCCAGCGCGTGCCTTTATAAAAGAAAGGGCTTTAAGTTTGACGTTTCAGACAGTTCCAAACAACAGTTACGTTTTATTGCCATTTTTATAAAAAGTGTTTTCAGTTTGACCATGTTGAACATTTCAAGGTAATAAAACTTACACTATGTCAACAGTTTTTAGGATTTATTTGCAGAAATAAAAAAATAATAAAAATCTAAAATAGGTACAAAAACAATTAGTCTGAAATGCTATTCCTGGTAGAAATGGTTGCAAACGTGTAACCATTAAAGGCCGCAAAGAACTCCCTGTACCAACAGCCCAGAATAGCAGGTTTGTGTCAAGATGTTTCTTCTGCTTTTCTGGCTTTTTGGCATCTTTGCATATTCATTTAACAGAAATATGTATTTTATAATTTGCTGCAGGATGAAACCAGAAAATGGGAATGATTTACAGACTGTTGTTTTTCAATGTCCCACAGTTTTTTAATATGTATGCATTTTTCAGTACACTTATTTAAAAGCACAAGTTCAACTGATAAGGCTGTATTTTATTATTATTATTATTTTTAATAATCTTTCTTCCACTTAAATAAGCACAAAAATCCAAAATTTACTTGTGACTTGAAATAAAAGTAGTTTTCCAATGCAGTGCTGTTTTCGTCAACGATAACGACAACAAAATAATTTTGTTGACAAAGCTTTTTTTTTATGACGATGACGTAACGATAACAAAACAAATGTGACTTTTTGGTGACGAGAGACGAAAATGTAACAAAATACGTAGACGTCAGACTTTCACATTTGTGATTGTGCAAAGAAAAAGCACAGCGGCTGCATTCTGTCTCTCACGGCGGCACGCCCCCCACGATGCTGCACGAGAAAGGCACACACCATGGTGGCAACAGCAACAAAGGCTTGGTGGTCAGAAACTGCATGAAGATGACGAAAATGTGACTAAAACTTAAATTAATTTTTGTTCCAAAGACTAAAACGAAAACTCAGATGGCTGCTAAAAACAATATTGTTCCTATAAGTCCAATTTTCTTTTGTTTACTTGAGTAAACAAAAGCTGGGCTGTGTTCAATTAGTTTCCGGTCCTGTTATGTTGAATGTGTTGCTAACATTATAGGGGTTTTATTTGGTGTGTGTTTGTTGTGTATGTATAACCTGAGTTCTTCTCTCCGTCGTTTGATCAGCTCTTCATCCAGCCTGTGCAGGCATGTCCCTTCAGACTTGATTTTCTCAAAGTGATGTCTCACCTCATCTCTCCACTCCACCTGATGGGACGCACAAACACGTAAAAAATCTGTGAATTAACACTGTTTTTGTTTTGTATTCATGAGCGACTAAGACTCTTGAATGCAACACTTCAAAATGCACTCTGAGATAAACCCAAACTTTAATACAAGGCAGTTACGTACTTGACTATAATAAAAACAGATAACTTTTATTCCAATTACAATCATACTGACACTGTCTGTAGCTGTTAGTGACAAAATACCGTTGCTTGATTTATTATTTACAATCAAATATCTTAGTTATTCTTCTCCTACAGAGTTTTTTAAATGATGGAAATATTTTCAAGTTTGACACATAGATTATTCAATCCAAGTTAATTAATCTAATACTGAACAACACTGTTGAAAAACTTAATTGAAAAGAGCACCTACGTTTTAAATGATCATGGTGTTTTTGTTTTACTGAAGAAAACTCATTAGGTTGTCAAATTGCAATCAATAGATGAAAAGCAAAACTGAACATGAGCTGACAAAATGTGCACTATGGGTATTTTCTTATGCACAGTGAAGCATGTCAGCTGTTATCTAATACCTGTCATATCAAAGGACAAAAGCAGTCCAATTTATGTGTGCACGTGTGTTAAATTTCTCTGTGTGTGTGTGTACTCGTCGGGGATGAGAAAGGCTCTTCTTATTAAGCTAATGGACTTTGTGTACACTCTTCTGTCTCCAGTCCCCTATTTCTCCTCTCTCTTCGCTCTCTGCTCTCCACCATTAAACCAATCAATACACTCCTGCAGCAAATACTTCTTTCTAATGTCACAAGAAAAATCCATTATGAGATTGAGAGGAAAAATGGGGGAGGATTCTGAAGGAAGAGAGGAACAAATAAAAAGATCGAGGATAAATTGAGAGTGAAAGTGGTTTATGTTTTGCATCATAAGATTTAACTAGATGAAGAAGCTCTACAAACAAACTGGTTTTTCTTTTATATTTTAAGTGCCGATGTCCATGTGTGTCTTAGGATTATACATGCTTGGCTTGTAAAATGGATTTCTAGCTCTTGCCTGCCTGAGCAAACACACATTTTCCACACAATTTTACTTTTTAAATTTTTTGTCTTTTATCAACTCAGGTTTACAGTTTTCTAACACATTTATTTTGCACTTCCATCCCCCACCAAGTCACAGGTACACACACTCCCCCTTTCCCATCACAATTTGACATGTTGGGGGAGGGAAAGCAGTTCCTACTTTGACCTATGGACTGTATATAAAAGACCACAAATCAACAGTCATATGTGACAAAAAAAACCCTAAAACATCTTACCAGAAATAATATGTTGTGATTGAGAGGACAGGTATTATTATGAGATTCCCATGAGGCCTCGGCGCAGCTGTGTTTTCTGCGCTGTGTGCAGTTATGGCAGCAGCTTCACAACACGCTGAGAGGCTGTAATAATGCTAGTTTCAAAAGACATGCACAGCCTATGTGCATTTCTTTATCTGTTTGGTGATCAATTTCTGTGCCACTGGAAATGTAAAACATTTAACCATGGCTCTAAAAAAAAACTGGACAACTTCCCTTTGATTTCTTTACTTTTCTGAAGTATGAATAATTAAAAAGGAAAGTAATAATATTGACTGAGGGTAACATTTGAGGGGTGCTCCTTAATTATCATAATATATCAAATAAAATAGACAAGTGTTTTTTTTTCTTCAAGTTGAAAAAAATGGTTTAAATAAATTTGAATAGGAAGTTTGTACCTGAGACTGAAAGTAAGTTTCTTGGGGGGTAGACAGTATATCAGCAGAGGCGATGTCAAGATGAAGAAGGATTTGTCGAAATGAAGGTCTGTTTCTTGGCTTGCAGTTCCTGAAAACAATTTCACACACAGGTTGGAAACTATTCTTTTTTTGTTTATTCAAAATTGAATGAGTTTTATTGTCTCCACCATCTCAAGCACATAATTCTACAGTACCCCCTATCGTTTTATAGCTTTTCTTCTCGTTTGTTCTCACCAGCATTGCCTCAGGAGCAGTTTGAAGCTGTCTGGACAGCCATCAGGCACAGGGAGTTGTAGACTGTTGTTGCCCACTCCCCAGATAATAGCAGAAGAATCCACATCTTTGTATGGCACCTCTCCTGTCAACATCTCCCACAGCACAACACCAAATGACCTGGAATAGCATGTAGAAACATGTTGAAAATCTTTTTCAGACAAAGTGGAAGAGCAGATGAATACAAACATTAACTTCTAGTTACATCTCATTAGTTTATGGAATTTTTTTTTTATTCTAGAGAATAAACTAGACAGTGAACACATTTATTTTCCTGTTATTGAGTTGTCAGCGTGGCTTTCAATGGCTTTTACTTCTGTTTGAATTAAAAAAAAAAAAAAACTGGTTCCAGACCCACGGGAAATGTATCTATGGAAAATCTGTTGCCAATGACTCACTGGGTTACCATGGTGACTATGTATAATATCCAACGCATAGCATAAAGGACTGTGTTGGTGTGTGCTCTAGAGTTGTGTTTTCTTGTCTATTTTTAGAATCCCATCATCTCTATGCTCTGTAGATGTCTAATATTGGGCAAAAAAGAGAAAATAACTAAAAAAAAAACTATCACTAAATGCATGCGTCAACATTTGGGTGAAAAGACAAAAAAAAAAAGTCTTCTTTGTTACTTATTTTAACATAAAGCACTGGTAATAGCTATTTGCCTGAGTCCTTTATACATAATTTAATGATAGAATCTATATCTGATGATGTGTTTATAAACAGTAGACTGATCGGTGGATCGATGGCTTGGAAAGACTTGTCAGGCTTTTATCAGTATATTTTTAATCAATCAAAGTTTAAGCATAGACTATATGAATCTATTAACTTGATACTTTTATTCTTGTTCTCGACCTGTCCATTAGATTAAAATATTTCAATATTTTGTTTTCAGGACTTCATCAATACTGTGCCAAGAAATTCTATGGGATATGGAATTTTCTTGAGTAAACACCCTGGAGGGATTTTGTAATGCTATTGTTTTATTTGAACTTTTCATCATATAAACCCTAGGTTTTTTTTTTTTTTTTTGTAAATGTAAACTGCTATCTTAATCCTTTGAATCTGAATGGTCTTTGAGATTGTTCTCTACCTGTAATCAAACAAATTTTTGTTTCACTCTACTTGTAAACTTTGAACAAAAATGACCTTCTGTGGTCTGTTTTACTGAAAACATTCAACCCAGTTTCCTCCATTTGTGTTGAGCTGAAACATTTTTACCTAAAAACTATATCAGTGATGACCTTTAAGTTTAGTAAAGAAAGTAAATTTGTGGCAACTACGAACAAAATGTAAATCACTGGTATACAAAAAAAAAGCTTTGCAGCACTGTTAAATTGAAAGAAGACCTAACCTGCTAAAAGTATTAAATATAGCACTTTTTATATTCCTTTATTGAATCAATTTAAAGAAAATTCATTTTACAACTATTCCTAAGAGCCAAGTTTCTATAGCAACGCTGTCATTTGCTGACTAAAAGGGCAGTAAAACCTGAATTATAATGATGCATTTTATATTCTTCAGTGGTGGCGACATTGTCGGCTACCTTTTGTCGGCTCTGAGAAAAAGGTCTCGAGTGACAAGATAGATGCCATTAAGTGTCTTATCCTGGCTAAGGAGACAATGTTCAATTTACTTTGACCAAAACGTTTGCCTCTGCTGTAAAACATTCTTAAATTTTTTTGAAAAAATAAAAAAACCCTAACACATTAATGTATTTCTTAATTTTTTGTGTGGGCAGAGCTATGCACAAAAAATGGGGTTTTAAATAGGGTGACAAGTTTGTTTTTTATTTAACAAGTTGTGTAATACTTTATAGAACATTCAAAATGAATTTATATTTTTTTATGAAATGTAACAAATTCAACCTTTTCCTGCTAAGTATTTTTTTCACACTTAGAGCAACATTGTTTGCACACATTGTGGTTTGTGCTACTGGATTTCAGGACAAAACTAAATGTACCTACTAAACGATGCTACGTGAGCTCAGGCTCATCTTCCCAGATTCTCATGGCATGAACTGTTGTCAAATGATTTACATAAATTTAAACAAAAATGTACACTACACGTCTCGGCTTTGCTTTCTTTTTCCATCAAAAGCTTTTTAATCCTATTTTCACTTCTCTGCTAATGCACTGCTGGCTCAAGGCCAAACCCTCCGAAGGTTATTTCAGCCTCCTCTGAGCACTGCAGCATCTGGCAGATCAATTATTAAATTAGCCAGCGTTCCTTTCAGGGTGGAGAGGAAGACTGATGGAGCGATGCGGTACGGGGAAAAAAGGAGATGGAGAATGCTGGGGGAGGGGGAGTGGCTAGGCATTGGGCAACTCATTCGTTATGGCAGACCTTATAGAATTTCATGTAATGAGATATTATACATCATACTCAATAGATTTTGTGGGAACAGGATCTCTTTTTTTCTTGCATTAGATGACAACTAATGAAATTCAGTGTTGATATGGTGGCTGATAAGAAAAATAAGTGAAAAATATCCACTACTGTAATGGGAATGAAACCTACCAAATGTCCACTTTTTCTGAAACGGGTTCATTGCGGATGACCTCGGGGGCCATCCAAGCTACAGTCCCAGCAAAAGACATCTTAGTGCTCTTGTCATTTAGTTCCTTGGATGTGCCAAAGTCAGAGATCTTCACTGCATCATCATAAGTAATCAGCATACTAGAAAGACACAGTTATATCATGAAATATTTATCTGTTTCATTTTAATAATGTGGACAAGAATTCAACAAACACACGTAAAACATCATAATTCACATTTCACTGAGTTATTTGTCATATAGTTCTCCAGGTTTACTCATGTAATTATTTCCTTTCACAATGTAGGTTTCTGACTGGTGAATATATATCTTTGGAACTTGAAACCAGCTGAATCTTCTTTACAGGTAGAGGAGAAAGTAAATTAATATTTTTATGACCTTGATATTTGTTTATTATTACATTTCTCTCCAATTTTGTGCATTTAAGGTAACGGCTCTGAAAACGGTCTAAAAAATGTCAGATGGTGTGAAATTCAACATAGGGAATGATTTAAATATTCTCAGATCAAGTTTGCTACTGTAGGTCGATTTCATATCAGAATTGTCTTAAGGGTTGTCTCACTCTCAAACTTAAGAAAAAATAAAAAAACAACCCATTATTAATAACTGTTTACACAGATCTTTGTTTGCTTTCCTAACTTTTCTAACTTTCCTGACTCCCTTCCACACACAATCTCACTACATTGTCGTAGTCAAAGTGGAAATTGTTACCAATTCTTCACAACTCACTTGGGTGACTTGAGATCTCTGTGGATGATTTTGTGGAGGTGAAGGTAGTTCATGCCTCCAGCGATTCCCATTGCCCAGTCCATAAGCAGGGATGGAGTAATCTTTCTTCCTGCTCTCAACACTTCGTACAACTGTCCCTGTGCACAATACTCCATGATGATGCAGTAGCATGGAGCCTGAGTGCATATGCCTCTATGGGGAAGAAAAAAGGATGGAAAAAATCACAAAGACAAGAGAGTTTGTGTTATCAAAGTTTGCATCGAAAAAGCTAAATGTTCTTGTTTTACAGTATCATCTAAAGTTTTATTTAAAAGAAAATGCAAATGATTGGATCGATTGACAATCTTACTAGTCCCTGATTTATACAAGACATTTTACTCATTTTAAACATGTTCTAAAATTGAGAAGCAAAGAACATGTTTTGAAATATTAAAAGAAGCCAACAGATACTTCTACTAACTTGAAAGTGATGATGTTGGGGTGTTTGAGTTTCCGCAGGTGCTTGATGTCTGTTTCTTTGATGTTTCGCACTTTCTTCACCGCCACTTCTTGTCCATGTAATTTCCCTAGAAATACAGCCCCCTGAGCTCCGCTGCCCACCCACTGCAAGTCGGATATCTCCTCAAATGGAACTTCCCACTCTTCTGAAGATAGAAAAAGGTGAAAGAAATACAATTGGTCATTTTTTTCCAAGTAGTGGTTTGCCATTTATCAAAAAAAGAAAGATTGTTGTATTAATTCCAGCTTTATAGAAATTGTTTGGAGAATTGTGTTTGAAAATTGATCTGACATCATGATGAAACAACCCTAAAAACAAGGTTAACAAATCAATTCAAAGGTTGTTTATCTAATTTGATCTATTTGACAGTTGTCCACACAGCTAATTTCCACATACTATTAAAAGAAGATCATTTTTAGCAAGAATTACCCAAACCTTTAAATAATTTTGGATAATCACAGTTCTCATATATTGAAAACTTCTCTTGCTTTTTGCAACTAACAGTAAAAGCGTTGTTTTAAAATTTTAAAAAGTTTTCTTTTAGACCTAGTTTAAGTATTAACAGTGCAAATCAGCAGGAAAGAGCAAAAAAAAAAACAAAAAAAAAAACATAAAAATAGGAGAATGTTACTTTCCTATCTATTCAAGGGATAGGTAAATTTGAGTATAATTAACCAAATGTTTTATATAAAAGTGTTATTTTTGAGGGCCATGTGAGAGAACTGAAGTTTCAATAACAAAGCAAATCACACAAATTTAAAAGGTAGAATATGATCATCCAGCTTTACTACAAAATCCAAATCATACAATCTTGTCAATTCATTGGTTCTATTCAAGAATAGAACTTTATAAAAAAGCTTTTCAAACCAAGCGTTGCAAATTGCTGCTCAGCCAGCCAAGTCAACATAAGAGGCCTGCTAATTGTTCACACATTGGACTGGATTATCATTTTTTTACTGTTTCACAATCAGTCGAGCAAATAAAAATGACACATTCACCTCATAATGTGTCTGTGATACTATGACAAAACCTTTAACATTTGACAAGAAAACCTGCTGGAAAACAAAACAATATGGACACTCGCCTTATTGTTTGTAGTTGAACCTCACCTTAACCTAAGACTTGGGTTCAGAGTCAGACAGACAGTGACAAGTGAGCTGTAATCTCTTGTGTATAATTCTCTCTCAGCCTCCTAAATCCTGCTTAGCGCCATTGTGGGGCTGACGCAGAACAGGGGTCCAGGAGGGGTTCGTAGTAAGAAGAGGATTTGAGAGTCTAATGTGGATGTAGACTTACTTGATAGGTAGAGGGGTGTGACTGGTAAGGATGATAATGTGCGTGAGTAAAAAATAAATGGGGGTTGGGGTGTTCCCTCAGGTCATCTGGGGTCCATGTGGTTTCAGAAAGGTTGTTAATATAGAAGAAATGCACTGCTGCTGTTCTGTACCCAGAGATGAAGATTTCAGACGCATTTATCACATTAATGAGAAAGACATAAATGATTAATGCTGCCAAGAGATTGATTGAGGGCTCGGCCTCTAATAAGCTCATCCAATTTACCATAGTGAAGACATTAGACCACTTCCGCAATATTTGAATCTTCCCACTGCTGTGGTTTATTGGAAAAACTGAGCAAATTTAACACATACTAAGCAACTATTTTCTTCTTTTTTTAAGACTTGTTAGAAAGCTTCTTTTTTTCCAGCTTTTATTACAACATTGTTATGGCATGTGAAAGATTGAAAAAGGGGAATTGTAATACGATTGGCAGCCATTCAGTAGCACAGTCCTATTTATTTCACTTTTATAGTATCTGCTTTGTTGTCATGACTGTGTGAGTCCCTGTGCACGGAGGAGGCGAGCAGTAAGGTGCAGATGGGTTTGGAGTGATAACAGCACAGGATGAAAAGGAAAAGAAAGGAGGCAATAAGAGAGGAAAGGAGGAGGGAAGGTGAGATGTGAAAGTCAAACGGGATGATAAAATATCAGACAGCAACTCAGACAAGGAGAGATGTGTTAACCTGCCATCATTCTGGTTGATGGGAGATAATATATTTATATTCATTCAATCAAGTTAGTGCCTGGCATTTTTAGCTGACTTTAAATGTTCATGTCAGAGCTATTTATTAAGTGTTTCTAGTTGGGGATGCAGTGATATATTCGTGCAACCATTCTAGAGCTCCTGCTCGTGTTAGTGCATGTGTGTGTCAGGTTTGTGTTAATAGAGATGAGAGGCACAGGGTCAGAGCGTGGCCATGCATAATTCATGAAGCAGATTTGGCAGAGAAGTCTCAGGGGAGCCCTGCGCTTTTGTAGTGGCTGCAGACATAAACAACACAGCGTCACAGGGAGGTGGTTTCACCGGGGGTGGCGATGGGAGACGAAAAAAAGCAGGAAAATAGATGGGAGGGAGTACTGGGGAAAATAAGCCTTCTGATGCTTTGATAGAGTGCCCCCCTCTTTGGGTGCAGCTCGTTCATGTCAAGGAAAGTGTTTGTGTACACCCAGGCCTTTGTGGGTGTAATTTTAACACACTGTTTAATGTAATTAAACTGAATGATAAGATTTTCTAATTTACATATCAAAGCTTCACACCGGAAATAAATCGATGGTGGAAGCTAGTTTCAAATTTTTAATCGAAATTTAAAATTCAAATTAAAAGACATTATCGATTGAGTACCACAAAGTACCACAAAGTACTTTGTGGTACTTTGTATTGTGGTACTTTGTGTTCAGTTTAAACTAAAAGACTTACCATCTAGAGCATGTTTGTGTTCTGTAGAGTAAGCCTTTCCAATCATGGTCCAGACAGGTCGCAAGCACCCAAACAAGCCCTCCAGAAAACCTCCACTACTTCCAGTGGATTGGCACTGTAACCTAGTGTCATCAGCCTGGCTTCTGACCACACAGCTGTCCAACTCCTGCCCCTCTCCCTCTGTCCTTTCAGAACTCCCATCATGCTCATGGAGCTTCAGGACACTGTTGGCAAAGTGCTCCTGTTGTTCCTCGCTTGGTGTCTGGTGATGCTCGACTGTATTTCCTTCTCTTCCTCTACCTCCAGGTTCTATTGCTTCTCCAGTGTCTATTGAGAGAACATTTCGTAGGACACATTGGGTCGGAGTTAGGTCCATCTCGGGGGTGCAAGGTGTTTCAGCATCAAGACGGCGAAAGGATGGTGGGTCAGAGAGTGGGGTGTTGAAGCCTGAGAGGGAAGGTGAGGAGGCTCGAGGTTCATGAACAACTGCCATGATGGACTGTTGTCACCAGCTCCCTTGATGAGACCAAACAGAGCAAAATGTTAGTGATTAAACACATATATCCTTTTTAGCAAACAAGAGTTTTTACTTTTGAGTGTTTTTGTGTCTGTTAAAGAAGGTAAAGTTTTAGGAATGAACACACTCATCTCTGGAAATGTTAATATAACTGAGCACTGAGGATTGACAGAGGCAGAACATTTAATGTCAGCTCAGAGAGAAGACTAAACTTGAAAGTTACCAATACTTCTAAAGTTACAGTTAACAATAATAGAGATGCAAGAGAGGCAATTTGTCATCTGTGAAAAAAATCAACCCAAAGGCACAAATCCCACATAGATATTTTGATACTAATAGAGTTCCTATAGAAATTACCCATATTGTTGCAATAAAAAAGGGGTCAACTGACAGAAATTTGTGATAGACTTCCCAAATTATGCAACTGAAAACATGTAACTTGATTCAGGTTGTCTGGATAAAAAAAAAAAGAGCTCATACTATAAATCTATGACTCTTTCTGTGAAGCATTAGCTGTGATTATGCACAATCAAAGCTTTGCCACAGCATATCTGTGGCTAAACTGAGGACTTTCATTGCTAAAGGATTGAAATTATTACTGCTAGTTACATGCTTTTCAATTCATGTATTTCCTGCCATAGCACTTGAAGAACAGGCCAGCCAAAACCAATACATAAAGACAAAAACCACTCAGACTAACAAGGTGGACTCTCGAGTGACCGACAACAGCATAGAAAACCCATTTTATGTGTCTTTGTTGGCACGCATTTGAAAATGTAACAGTCATTCAATTTAAGCTAGTCACAATCAACTGCTGCAAAGCGATGCTATTAAAATTATTATTAATACATATTCCTAAAAACAATGACAGTAATAAGTATTCGACTCATACAGCAGAAGTAATCTAACTACTGGTATGTGTTGTTCAATCCTCGATCGATCATTTAGAAACCATCTTTGTAAAAGACCTAGCTACATCTGAAATACTCTGGGGATTCATTGCTTGATACTAAACCATCAACCTAAAAATCTGGAAAAAAAAAAAAAAACAGAAAGTCATTATAATGTATTACATCAAGGCAAGCCCATCACCCAAACACATCTGGGAAAACACATCATTCACATCTGACTGATCATGTTTCCTACCAACCAGTTTGATTTGGTTGACTATTTATCAGCTGTAGAAGCAGGCTGTACTCTGATACAGGCCACTGCATCGGGGAGGTTTTTGAGGTGCATCACTGACTCTCCTCCATCCTCCAGTCCATCAATAAAGTATTTCTGACAATATTCAACGAGCAAACATAGAACAATGGTTTACATTAAAATGATTTTTAAAAAGATGAGCATTTTCTCTACCAAGCTTTGCTGCTTCTCTCATCATCAACATCATCTTTCTAGGATGGGATTCTTACCTCAGTGCCGACGGCTGAGCTCCATCGCTGAACGTGCACTTATTCCGATTAAATGTAAGATTTTAGTCGAATAAAACCTTAAAATGCTTGCATTTCTTGGTTTGTCCATGTGATCAGCGTCTGGGCTTCGCGTTGATATTTTTTCTTTTCATCCAGCGAGCTTGCGGAGGTCTGCCTCTCCTCTGCGTAAAATCCAAACACCGCAATCCTCTAATTAATCTGCTTGTTTTCCAGCTACCTTTACCTCCTCTTTTACCCCTTTTGAAGATGCGATCCGTACACTGTGAGAAATATATGGTACTCACGAGTGATGGGGAGGATGAGGATGGGAGAGAGGGAGGGAGGTGTCCTCCTATCAGATGAAGAACGCGCTCTGACGAATGGGGGTCCTGTGGGACACGGGACAAGCGCAGGTACACGGACATGTGCGCTTTTTTAGATCAGGAGGTAGGGTAGAGGGGTTTGTGAGGTGATCAAAATGATGTCATTCTTAAAGCATGCAGCATCAGAGTGGACAGCAGTATTTAAATCCTTTCAAACCCTATTAGCACCCAGTCTGTGGTGTATAAGCTGAGGACTCCGTCTGCCACAATTTGGACATGAAGGAAGGTTGTGTATTATTACATCCAATCCAATCTCCTCTGACCCATTTCTCTGAGACGGGCAGAGCGTGTATAAAAGACTGAAATGGGACTTTCCCCAGGCAGGATTTGTTTCCCTGTGCGATTTTAATTAACCTGGATGATGTAAAACTGTTACACTCATTTAAACTTCTGTCATCTTCCAAAGATCCAAACACAGAAGACATCATGAAAGTCAAATCTAGGAGGAATCAAGTATTTCAGAGTCTTTGTATTGCACTGTAATAGAGTTTTGTAGTTATAAAACTTCAAACTAAAAAAAAACTCAATGGAAAATCCCACATTCAGCATTTAAAACACATTTAGAATCATAGTTATATCATTTAAACTACACTGTATGTAATTAACAGATTGCTGTTTAGAAAAGTTGAAAGGTAAAAAATTATATGGAAAATTTGTCTATTTTCAAAGTAATCAGTAAACTTATTACAAGTCTTTGAATCTCAAACAATACGATCAAATCTGGAGGTTACTTTGTCAGATTTAATTTAAATTAATTTTATATATTTAAACTACACTGTTTGAAATTTGGGTTTATTGTTGTACAGAGGTAACCATTTAGTAAACATAGTAGAATGAATGAGGATGTGAAAAAACTAGAGATCTTATGTTTGCCTTTGTTTTTACTCAAGAGTTCAAACCAATGAGGCTGTATAACCCTTTTTGAGTACTAAATCCAAATCCAGTCCTTATCTCTCAGATTAAGCCCACGTTGGGCTTAAACCCATAACAATGACCTCATCCTGCTGTGTTTCGACAGCAGGGGGGGAACCCCAGCTACTACATAATGTAAAAGATGTGCACAAATTGAAACACTGTAACTATTTTTGATACTTACAATCACAAAATGAAGATGAAAACACAACACTTAGCTTGTGCAAAAAAACAAAACAAAAAAAGAATTTTTTTTGTTTTTTTTTTTTTAAGTAAAGAGACAATTTGGGTTTATCGTACCTTCGAAAGCAACTAAGAGTGATGAATTATCCCCAAACTGTTTTATTGAAGTAATTATGTATGAGCTTACATTTTCTTAGATTTATTTTCCACTTTTAAAATCTATACTGTCTAAAAGTATGCGAGCACAGCAGCTGCCTTGAATAATTTATCTAAAACTTAAAATAGTAGCTCCAACTTGCATTTTAATTTGGAAGTTTCCAAGTGTGTGTGTGAAGAATTCTTTATGAATATTTGAAACTGAATTCAAACTAAGGAGAAGAATTGTTTTAAGGGTCGATTAAATGAATGTTATGTTCTAGCCAATTGAGAAATCCACTTCTCAACTTTTTTGGTTCCAATTCGATAAAAACTGCACTCACTTTCTTGAATTGTGCTCCCCATATCTTTCTTCATGATTTATTTATTGGAACTTACATTTGCAAGACTGTTCCATTTCAGCAATGCCTCCAAGGATAAAAAGTGCTCTGATGTCCACAACACAGCATCTGCTTTTGTAGTATAGTTACTCTAGGAGAAACAGATACAGAACAAAAGCTGCAGGGTACTACTCTTAAAAATGCAAGACCTGAAATATTGGAAGATGTGTTCACATTACTGTAAAAATCCAGCAGAGATTCATAGAGGGAAAAAAGGCTCCTGAATGTTAGACTACAAAAAACATAGCGGCACAACACAGTGTGGCATCCATCCAAATAGCTGATGTAAATTGCTGCATTGCCTGGCAACATGCATCATTATCTGTGCTAGGGAATTAACAGATGCCTGCAATGGAAAATGTCATGTGTGTGAATCCATACCTCTGACTCTGAGTGGACATTCTGCTGTGTGAGGCTCAATGCCAGGAGGACAAGGATTGTCCCAGCCAAGTTGAAAAGGGAGATCAGCATTTGAGAGGTGTGTTAGCATATTTGTGTAATTGAATTTGGACAACAAAATAAGGGCCAGCACTTGTGACTTTTTCCAGAGCCCTGTCTGTTAATCATTGTCACTTTTACTTGTTCACAGCTTAAGAGCAAGCAAATAATAAAATTTACTCAATTTCACTATCAAATTTGAACAGAGTTTTTTGTGATATAATGTTTTTGTTTATCAAAACACCCAAGTGATCCCCTCCTCTAAGCTGGGAAAGGATTTTTACTGGCTAATACCATCATAAATAAGCTAGTACATTGTGTTTAATCCATAGCAACCAATGATGGGTTCCATTTAGCATGGCGCCAACCTGCATTGGTGGTGGGGGAGAGATTGGGGTTTTGTGGGTGGGGTATTCTCCATTTCAAGAGGATGATCTCACCCTGTCTGCAGCTCAGGAAGAAGAGTTTTCATTCATGAACTTTATCCATTCACACGTGTGCACACTCAGACTTGTGCTCACAAACACACACTGAATGCGTTTTTTTTTTCAAGCGGATGCCGAAGAGACAGCTTTGTCAATGAGGCGATATTCAGGTGAGATCACCATTCGACGCCAAACTTCCTCTGCCCTTGTCGAGACCTATATGATTAGTGCTCGTTACTTTTCAACTTACAAAGATTACAGAACAAATACTCTGATAATAACAATGATATTATGGCTAACTAATATTTTTTTACACTCAGTAGGTTTGGTGATTCAAAAATGCATTCTTTCTTTGTTTTTTTTCTTACATGGACACAGTTCCTGTCAATACTTTAACTTGGACTTCAATAGAGTACCTTCAGAACCAAAGGTGAAAAAAACTTGATATTCACTTAAAATGGAAAAAAAGATAAATGTGTAATTCTTATCAAGTGGAGAAAAGTACTTAATGATGAGTTTTTATCCACAAGGCATAAGCCAAACCATTTCCCCCTCTCACCACAACCTCCTAATTTAAAATGAACATGCATATTTTGCTGTGACATCAGTGATCACCAGAGACTGAGGTTGTAGCTGGCATTAATTACAATTAAGTCAGAATTTTGATTAGCTGCTGAAATAATTAAACACCAGCCAAAATAAGAATTAAAACCATAAATTAAACTGATAAAAACTTATTGTTCAAAGCATTTAATAATTCTTCCTCAATTAAATGCCATTTAATCAAATCAAAATCTCATCAGAACTGTTTTTTTTTTTGTGACTCCTTCTCAGCTACCTCGGTTGGCTAAAGCATAAATTCTTGCCTGTGTGAGCATTATTCCCTTTTTGTCTTGTAAACACTTTCTTCTTCAAAATTACGTTGAAATTGCACGTGTTACTGTTGGTGGAGTGTTATATTTAGTCCAAGTTACCGTCACAGCTGATCAGAAGTGCAGCTTTGTGAAACTTGCAAACACTGCAGTACTTTGACCCAAAACTGACTGTTGATGAAATTCTAGCTTAATTATGATTTTAGCACGTTGGTTGCAAAGTTATTTGCAGAAAGTTGAACCAATCCAATTGTTGCAAAGACCGCTGTGCCAGAGAGACTTTTCTTAAGACATTTTTGAGATGAGATGACAATCTAGCAGTCTCACATTTTTTTAACTAACTCAACTAGCTGTGGATGCATGTAAAAAAAAATCTGGCTTTCAAAATCAATCCCCCTTGGGATTGGTAACTTTAAATCTTCTCGTTTTCGTGTTGGCCTTGTTTCTCTAAAAAATATCTTGATTAGATCAGTGACAACAAAACAAAATAGATTAATTGAAGTTCCTAATTATAATTATTTGAATGAAATAAAACTCCAGAAAAATAACAAGTAGGCTGCCCGGTAACTACAAATAGTTGTACATTTAAATTTTTCTGAACACAAGAAACACATCCACTCATTCTATTATGCTTCAAATGTTAAATTCCAACACCTACATCAGTCACAACCTAACTTTTTGCAGTACTTTAGAGAAATCTTTTGATTTTTCTTTGACCACAGTGGTACCTGCTGTTCAGGGCCTCTGGCAGAGAACGAGGCAGGACAGGGTTAATACCAATAAAGGGGAGTTAGGGAGAAGCCTTCCTGACAGTCACATGGTCTCTGCTGGGAAGTGATGGGGGTGGTGCTGCAGAAGAAGGGAGGAGACTGGAGGATGTTGCCGTAGAAACAGGATCCTACGTTGGCCAGTGTGAAGTCAGATGCGTAATATTAGGTGGTGACTACACATGGATGCTGAGGATGCTGTGAGGTGGATGGGGAGGTGAGAGAGATGCGGGGGTGACTCACACTTGAGAACATACTCTGCATTTTAATGGATGTGGACGTACACTTTTATCCGCAACATCAACTTCACTTCTTCATCTCTTCACAACTCTCAATTTCTCCTCACAACTAATGGATTAGAATTCACATCCAACATTTTAGTACACTGCTCTGCGTGGAAGCATTTAATTAATAAATGGGAAATCTAACAAGATCATATTTTTGGCATCAGGGTTTTGTATTGATAAAAGCATCTGTTATTGGGAACCAATTGTAAACAAGCAAATAAACTACCTCCATGTAATTGGTGATGGTATAATGGCACGGCACGAGTAGCAATTAAAGTGATAATATGTGTAAACCATGCTCAAGACTATCATCGGATTAACCACACTTCCCAGATACCCCTGAGTGCAGTGGATCACCAGCTGGTCCAAAGGACGAGTTAATAGTTGATAATTATGTTGATTGTGTTTCAGCTGTATCTCTTTTTTGCAACAGCTCTGTATTTAATTATGGAGAAACGCATGTAATTAAAATTTCTATCTGTCCATCCGTCTGTCTGACCGACTGACTTTCTATCTACTTCCATACTGTATGTTTTACTGCTGTTGTTCTGGATAATTGAAAACATCTCCTGCACTTTCTCATTTTTTCAATGCAATCAGTTTTCACATATCACATGAAAGTTTAAATTTTTTGTGTAACTTGATCATTCTTTTAAAAACAGAACACTTGGTACAGGTCATAATATTTACTACTGTCTGTCAATAAAGGCGTTATTGTGATGATAAGTGACCCTGTGGCACACCATATCCTTCTGATTGGATGCTCCCCTTCCCTCCTCCTTTTAAGGAAAGTCAGTGCAGGTTCATTTCCCATCATTGCTGCGTGTAAAACTGGAAGGGAGGAAAAAAAAAAGAAAGCACCCTTGTGATGTTTTCCTGGTCACCACACACAACTGTATCTCACGGTTTGAGGGGAGCCAATAGGGAAGAGGATAGCGACCTAATACAGCGTGTAATGGTCAGCAGTGGACAAAGACATCCTCTGCAGTTTGTTGATTTAATTTCACTCACATAAATGACTCATTTACTTTTCTTTTACGTGAAGGCCTCTACCATTCTAAAGCTGATTTTCTTTTTTCTTTTCTTTATAATAGAACAAGTTGAACTATCATTCTTTTGATATGTGTTTTCTCAATCAACATTATACAGATGTGCTAGTTTAATTTTTTTTAAAGGAACAAATTTTTTTCTCACCATATACTGTAAGATGTCCAAGCAAACTGATACTTTTCATAAATAAATAAACATTTTTGTTGACCTTTCTAAGAAATTATTTCTTTGCCCATGACATTTCAATTGCTCATCTGAAATTCTATATGATACTTCTTGGGTTTTCTTGTCTTGCCAAGGCATAAAACATGAGTGAACCACATTTGCCTAAAATATTCTGAAAGGCATTGTTTTAAAAGAAATTTGCATTCTGGCAGTATACCAGCTTCCAATTATACAAAGTTATGCTAATAGCCCACTTCATCGGGTCACATATTAGCTGTATTAAGAGTAATTCATTCAGATGTGGGTTTGTAATTGTTTGGTATGATACGGTGATGGAGCTGTGAGATTTTCATTACGTAAATGATTTGACAGTCTGAGGCCAATTCTAAGTAAAAAAATGATCATGCAAAAACAAGTTTTCTGTTCAAAATGAATGCTTCTTGATGTGAAAACAAGTCTTAAACTGCCATTGAATGCAAAATAATGAAATGACGCTAACCTTGCAAGGATATCAAAATTTTAGACATGATATAAATAACAAGCAACACTTAAAAAAATAAAAAAACTAGCAGAAAATAAATGTGAATATGTAGTGTTTTAAAGACAGAATATTTATGTTAATGTCCAAATGATGATGTACGGATGCTTAAAAACTATCACCAAGTGGAGAAATAATCATAAAGTGACAAAAAAAGTGTTTTTGATAGTGCCTCTAGTGAATTTAACTTTACAAGTTGAATTATGAACTACAATTTTAGTATAATGGTGTATTTAATTGGTAAATTATTTGCTTTTTATCTACACACTTATCAATTTTAAGATCTAATAATAACATAAAAAATATGGTAATGTTTTATAGTTGAGCTGATTATCATCATCTTCTTTTTTTTTTAAAACATATAATGGCTATAACAGTTCCAAACAGATAATCAATGTTTGGTAACATTAATATAAATTGTTGATGGGGGTAATTTGATGGGAAGCAAAAGAAAGAGGAGGCGAACAAATGGAATATGCTAATCAGATGTGTTAACTCAAGACTTTCATATAAAATTACAAAGCAGTAAATTAAAAATAAACTTTTTTTATGAAAAGTACAAAGATTTTTCTCAGGACACAGGAAGGACTGTTGATGAAGTTGTTATTCAATTGACTTATTTTCTTTTTTCTGTTTTCTTGGTAAAGCATTCATTATGTCCTTCATATACTCGGTTGTTGTGTAAATTCCCATCACTCCAAACCGATAAGAAGCCACACAAATAGAAGGGGTAAGGAATGATACTTAGTATACAGAATAAAACCAATGCCACTCCTCCTCAGTCTAAAATTTGATGATCTGAAAAATCCTTCTGTTCAAGAAAAAAAAAAAAAAAACAGATAGGGAAGGCTGACGACCAAGATTCCCTGGAGAGAAATCATTCCCTGCAGCATCCCTTCTTCAAAGAGAGATTAGTTTAGTCTCTTAGTCCAAAGGGATTGTCCTCAAATTTCACACACAATGCTACAAAGGTGTGTCAACCAAGGCAGCCCACAGAATGGAGAGGCAGGCTGTCTCTAGAGGTGTGGGGGTTGCTGACTTTGACTGGGCTGGATTCAGTCGCTCTCTTGTTGAGACCACCAGCTGGAGTGGTGGTTGTAACATCATCAGAATTTGTCGTGGTGGTGATTCCAGAACAGATGATTACATGCTAGCAGGAAGAAAATTCTTAAAACTGAGGGGGTTCGATCAAGTCTTCTTGGTTTGTGGACCTCTGAGGGCAGCTAATGCGTAAAACAGTTCATTGTGGAATGATAACACTTTAAAGAAGTTAGGAGATGTAACAAAGAAGGACTTCTGTATGTTTTGAAGAGACTCTTGTCCACCAAACTCAGTTGCTCAGAAGGAAGTTGAGGATGCAGCATTAGTACAGTTGGTAGACGATCTTGGGACTTTAGAGATAGATGAAAGAAATACCTCAATGGCCTTTTCAATCCAGTTTACATGCGATCCAAACGACACGAGAAAGCAAACTCTGGCATCTCACACATACAGTACAGTAAGTTGATATGCTTGTAAGAATGAGATAATCAGCAAGAGCTGATCCTTAGTGACACAGAATCCACAGAAAGGTTCTTTAAAGTCTTGATGGTCTTGGGTTCCTCTTTCTCTCACAAGGGCCTAATAGGAATTGAAAAAAGTACCACATAAAATTTGAAAACTTCATTTTCAAACTACTCCCCCTAATAAAAAAAATATTTTCTCACAATAAAGGAGACTAGTATATTTTGTTTAAGTCAATTTGTTACAGATAACCTATTCCCTACAGTAAACACAATTTTATGGAAAAAACTATAAATTTATAGGAGTAGTTGTGATGAAAAACACAGTGCAAAATTAAATAGCGGTGATTCGGTAAGAGATTAAAAAAAATGTTCATGTTTCACACATGAAAAAACCAAAAAACATTGCCTGTCTGCCAATAAAAGGGGGCTCATCTGGTTAATTACTCCCCCCAAAAAACTCAATAGGCCTAATGTTGTGAATCAAGATTTGGGACTTTTAAAAACATCAACCATCTGTGTAATTTAAGTGTTTACTGTTTGTATTGATAGTAAGGAAATACATATTAACTGATTGTTAAACCCAAAGAATATGATTGAGAAGGAAACCAACTGGCTGATTCATCAAGACACCATATGGTTCACACATGGTGCCAAAACCAACACACTCAGGTGAGCAGGAAACAGCAACTACATAGCCAAAACCCCATTTTTATCAACCTGCTAAAATATCTTAATGTAGTTGATTATTTTTATTACATCAACTTTCGATCATGTTTAACATCCAACTTTAAACAAATTATCCTGAGAAAAAGACGAAGCATTGTTTATTTACAGTGTCTACAGCGTCCTCTGCTGTCAAACTTAAACTGTCTACTCTCAAGATACATTTAATTAACTTATTGTTATTTATATAACTTCAGGATTTTAAGCACATTGGTATTTTTAATACTGTGAAATACATTCCAACCCTAAAAAAAAAAAAAATCAAAGCTGATTTTTAATCACACGGATCACATTACTGGTGCACCACTTCCGGTCTGGCAGCTAAATCCTTCCCCCATTTCCGCTATTCCGGCGGGTAACTGGATGCATGCAGCGTGCTTGCGTTGTTGCATTTAAATTAACTAAAGTAATTAAAACCGTTGCACTTATTTCCACGAGTAAACGTGCAAATATTTCACAGGAGTTATTTTTACAGATAAGACACCATTCCTCACTTTCTGTGAACTTGAGTCGCCCGGAATTACGTTTTATGTCCAGTCAAGCCAAGAAAATCCGTACTGAAAATATGACGATAAAAAAGATTGGAACACATAATGGAAGTTTTCACTGCGACGAGGTTCTGGCTTGTTTTCTCCTTCGCCAATTACCAGAGTATCAGGTTGGTACTAAAACAATGTCAATTCTTTATTAGATGTTGAGATTTATTACTCACCGAGTTAACAACATGGTGTCATCGACATGCTAAAACTAGTCCATTCTAATTTATTATTCATAAATCAGGGTGAGAATCAATAATCTATTTTTTATATTTTACAGTGATTTTGTGTATTGTAATTAGATACCAAAGGGAGGTGCTGCTGTACAAGTAAATACGTGAGGTTCTCGAGGTAAATTGTGTTAATCAATCAGTTTATAGCTTCTTTACAATCTAAAAAAGTCCAGTTTCACTAAAGCCCTATTTATCAGGAAGCCAATAATTATGACATAACTAATTTAGAAAAATCAATCTTGACATTTATTGATCATGGAAGACAATTTGGTCAAATGACTTAAGCAGTGCAAATATATATTTGTTATATATTGCTTCAGGAGATCATACTTTTGACCAAAATTTCTAGATAGAGTGAGCAGCTCAGCTTAGAGAAAACATTGCAGAGAAATACAGAAGAGAAAATATTGTTTTCTAGATTTAGAAGTTGATCTACCTTAGCTATGGTCACCAGCTATAGATGGTGACCGAAAGAACAAGATCCCAAAAACAATCAGCCAAAATGAGCTTCCTGAAGCGGTTGCTCTTACAGGCCGAGAGAAGCCAGACGAGGTGGTTTGGGCATGTAATTATGATCCCTCCTGAACGTCCCACCGGGAGGAGACCCAGAGGTAGACACCAGACTTGCTGGAGATATTATGTCTTTCAGCTGGATAGGGAACGCCTCGGGATCCTCCCGAGTGAGCTGGTGGTTGGAGCCGGGGTGAGAGCAGCCTGGGTTTCCCGTCTAAGGCTGTTGCCCCCGCAACCTGGGACGTGATAAGCGGAAGACAATGGAACATAAAATTCACTGGAAAATGCGACTTATATTTCAGTGCGTCTTATCTATAATTTTTTTCCCGTCCTCATTATGCATTTTTTTTGGCTGGCATGACTTATACCTCAGAGGGGTTTAAAATTTGGAAAATACGGTCATTTAAATGTAATTGAGCTGAGTTTAACGGCAGCTCACCGGTAACAATGTAAGTACATATATGTAGAAGGTTTAAAGAACTTGATTCTTTTGCTGTTAAAGAATCTTGCTCCTCTTGTTCATCTCATAGGATGCAGAGATTGTACGAACAAGGGATCCAGCAGTGCTGGCAGAATGTGATGTCGTTGTGGATGTTGGAGGAGAGTTCAACCCAAAGATTCATCGCTATGATCATCATCAAAGGTATACATCTGGTAGTCATCCATCTACAACAGCAGAAGACTTTGTTTCAGCTTTTGAACCACTTATCACTAGTGGGGTTGCGGAGAGTGCCAGACCCTATCCCAGCTGATATCAGGCGAGAGGCAGAATACACCCAGAACAGGTTGCTGGCCTGTTGCGGGGCTACACACACAAACAACCTGACACACTTGCACACACACACGCGCACACACACTGTACACACAGACACACACACACACACACACGCCAGGCGAGAGGCAGGATACACCCAGAACAGGTCGCTGGCCTGTTGCGGGGCTGCACGCACGCTCACTCCTAATGTTAACATGTATCTTTGTGTTCTAGTAAATTGTTGTAAAGTCCAATTTTAAAAACAAACTTCCAGTAATAGACACAAAAAACTTCAAGCCAGTTTGTTCTGATAATGATGTCATTTTCTTCTGATTGACTTTGAGTTTGTCCTACTTCGTCCACACCTTGTCTGCCCAGTTCACGTTTAAGAAAATTTCTACTATCGCACAAAACAAATTACTAACAAAAGGGGCAAGAAAACCTTCCCTTTGACTCCTAACAGCAACGTAACTCCTGTTACCTAACGGTCATTTCCTCGTTTAAATATTAACCTATTTAATAAAGTGAGTTTTCTATTGAAGAAAAAAAAAATACCAAAACGGCTTGAACCCAGGTCCTGTTATGGATATAACAATAAATGATTGATGGAATAAATTTTAAATATTGCAACCTGCCATTTTCTCCTTTAAGGTCAGACACTTTGACTATGGAAGTGCTGGGACAAGGAAACCTCATTTCTTTAGGATGTGCCATATCACAAAGCCAGACACACCAATTAATCTTCTCTATTAAAAGTTTTTTTTTTTTTACTTAAAATAATTACAAGCAATGACAAATTTTTGATGACAAAGTTTAATCTTGAGATTAGAGATATTGTTATTAGAAGCTGGGAACGAAGAGTAAACTTTCTTGTGGATTCTTTTCTGTCCCTAACTGTCCTTAAAAGACCATGGCAGCATTTTGAAGACGCATGTTTGTCCTTCCAATAAGTTCCACTGGAAACATGTCATCAAGTTGAGCAACCGTTACCCCAACTTAATATTTCTCATGATAACCGGAAATTGCTTTCACTGCCACAATGATAAAGATGTCAGAGCTCGCCTACTGGCAGGTGGTGAGGGATAATTAGTGCTCATTCAGTCGGACACCCCCTGCTGTTGGTTCATGAGGCACAGTGGTTGCCATTGCACCGTCAGGGGCCAAGAGAGAGTGATGCTGTCACTCACATGTGCTTTGAGCTGTAATTGAAAAAAGAGGATGCACGTGGGCTGGATGCTTGTGGGCTGGATGCTTGTGGGCTGGATGCTTGTGGGCTGGATGCTTGTGGAAGCTGGGGACAGACCTGACAGGGATGGAAAGGCATGAAGTTTACAGCTTTGATAAATTAAAATCTAGATAAAGCAGACTAATTCTATAGATTTTTAACTATTTGAGAAAATAAATTTAATTACCTTTTCACAAGTTTAATTATTCAAATTGTAACTAATTTACATGTTCTGTGACGAGTTCAAACACAAGTGCATATCAGTTCAGTAAACGGCCAGCTTGGATACACAACCATTTTATATTCACAGGATCTAACAGCCCATAGTTGTGAAAGTGTACACCTTTTAAAATAAAATTTTGTGGAATAAAATTAAATAAATAAATTAATAGTATTTTATAATATTAAAATAAAACAGTTCGCCAGGTTTTTTTTTCTCTCGCTAAAAACATTCGCTCTATATAATATTGAAATCAAACAATGACACAGTACCCTAGTGACCATCTGCAGGATTTGTCTGGGCAGGAAGAGTTCACCGAGGTTTTGCCCGACAATATGTGCAAAAGCTTGTGCTGCTGGCTTTGAGGGGGATTTTGTAGATTAAAGTCGTCTAGCTGCTGAGGTGCAGATTTATGCTCCTGATCATAATTTTGCAGCTGATTGGATTCATGCGGGTGTTGATGACTAAAATGCTTCTGAACAGTGAACACAGTTAACAACCTTCAATTAGATCATTTCTTTCTTTTTTTTTGGATTTGCATTAAAAAATTATCTGGTATATTCATATGCATTACATTTCTATTAAATTTATTGGGTTTTTTTTTTCTCCCAAATAATATTAAGCATTTAAACACCAATATTAAACACCAATTTTATTCCAATTAATTTTTATATTAAAACTGGAAACTGTAACAAAGTCAATTTTTTTGCTCATAAACTGGATATCTAATCACGTGTTTTGCATAAAGAAATGTTCAAGATTACCTACTTCTGTTGCTCTATCTTCTATGTTTTTTGATTTATCAGCATGAAAAGGCCACAGCTTAGACAATTATTCCTTTAATGACTGAGATTACCCCCCACTTTCCTGGCCTGTCACTCATTCACTTTCTGGCCTGTATCCGCTGTGCTGAAGCTTGAGCGTCCCAATTAGGACTGACTTAAATGACCAGCAGTGCATCAGATCTGCAGCCCACTTTAACTCATCACGTGTGTGAGGAGAGATCGTCATTTAGTTTGTGCTCATCCCCACTGGCTCACGAGTTGAAGAATGTCAGTGTTTTACACAGACATGAGACAAAATATGATGAAATGTACAACTTTAAATCCATTATTTAAACTGCTTGAAAAACAAAGTACAAAAGTTTTAAGTCAAAGCCCTGACTTGACTGTTTAATATTTCTTGATCTAAGTTACAATAAAAGCTACCATATAAAAAAGTAAACATTAGTTTTACTTTTTGTTTTTTAAAAAAAGAGTAATATGTCCATATTTAAGTGTAAATACATGGTTATTTATGTATCTTGTGGCATAAAAATAACAGGTTGTCTTCTTCTTTCTCAGGACTTTTACAGAGACCTTTAACAGTCTGTGTCCAGAGAAACCATGGGTGACTAAACTCAGCTCTGCTGGTCTGGTCTACCTTCACTTTGGTCGTCAGCTGATCGCTCACCTGACCCAGTTGAAGGAAGATGACAAGCAGGTGGAGATGCTTTATGACAAGGTAAATACATGGATGTAGCTGGTAAAGTAAAAACCTTGCTGGCAAATAGTAAGTTAGGTAAACCTTAAGTGAAGACAAAAATAAGCTCATCTCATCTTTGGCTGTTCAATGTATTTGTTTAAAGCCCCAAGCGACCATTTTACACACAGCTGGAGTTTTCATTATGTGAGATTTTGCATGGTTTTGTCTCCAGCCTGATCAAACAAATTTGAGCTTTTTATTTGCCCCGAAGCTTTTACCTCTTGTAAAGCTATAGAAATGTCAGCTGTTTGGTGTTTGACCTTCTGATACAATTAAAATTGAAATGTCTTATCTCTTAATTGTTTTGCAGCTGTATGAAAGCTTTGTAGAGGAAGTGGACGCCGTAGACAATGGCATCTCACAGTATGAGGGGGAGCCTCGGTACGCCGTCTCCACCACGCTGTCCGCACGTGTCGGACACCTCAATCCTCGCTGGAACAGCAAGTCTCAAGATACTGAGGTGAGTGAACGTGAGTGTGAATAGGACATGCTATTTAACCAAGCAGAAACACACAAAATGCTCCTAATGGGTTTGAGGAAGAGTTAAGATTATTAATTATTGATTATCTATAACATATGTGCCTGATTGCATTCATTTTTTAGTTATGAACTATTGATGTTTGAATGAATCATTTTAGTTTTTCTTGGGATTAAAACAACACATACAAAAAATACATTTTCTAAGATTTAATTCTAGGAACATTATTAATTAGCTAATTATTTAACAGCAGCCAGTGAACATTCGCTGCCAATGTGAAGCATATTGAATCTAAAATCAGCAATCTTAGCATCTTTTTCTAAAGTTTTTATATCTTAAATAAATTATATGCAGTAAAATGAAGTTTTTGGTTTAAATTTGTGAGAATTTTGTTCTGTTTTATTGATTTGGAATAATTGTCAAATGTTTAAATTGATTAAAGCTTCTGTTATGACATGGGGTCAAAATTTTGTGTAAAGTCCCAACATCATTCAGAAATTTCCCATGTGTGGGATCATTAAAGTATATTCGGATTCTGATCTGATTCTGATTGTCAAACTTTACAAACTTTTTTTGTAAAGCACTTTTCAAACATAAAGTTGCACAAAGGGCTTAAAATAATTTTTATATAGGACAAAATAATTTTTAAATTAATTGATTTGAAAACGCAATTGAGAAAATGTTTATTCTCATCATACGATTTAACTTGAACTGACAGAAACTTCTTCTATTTTCACATTTGTTGGACAGCTTTTCTACATTGTAAGTGAGAAACACTTCCCCACCCCACACACAAAATTTTATCATCCCTCCTGATGAACAAACTGTATTAAATAAAGAGGGCAGTGAGGCGACACTTGTTTTGTGCACCTATAAAACAAGGGAAGTCTTATCAATGTTTCACATTTGTAGAAAAAAAAAAAACTGCGGTTGAGAAAGGACACAGTGTGTCTTCGGATCTCATTATGATAGATTGACGATGTCTTTGGGAAAATGGCACTTTTTCTAATGGTTAATATTTTTCTCCACATCTCAGCTTGTGTGATTGTTATTCATGTCATATCACGTTCTCCCATTTTCCATACCAACTAATGGTGCAGGCATCATCTGCAAGGTTCAGAAACACAGACTGATTTATGGTTTGCAGACTTGTTAAACTCTCAATAGTGCCTTTTTGTAATAATTGAAAAATCTAATGGGTTTTCTTTTTCACCACCCATGACTGGTAAAACCTAGGGACATTCTCTATCCCCATTAAGATGCATATAGATTAGATTTTTGCACAATTTAATGTTCGTATTTGTTTGTGTATTTTTTACCTTCATCTCCATGTTTCTTTGTTTTGCTGTGACACATTTCTGCCCACAATGTAAATAGAAACTGAAGTCAGGTCAAGCTTTGTACAAAATTTGACAGTTAGCTGATGAAGCATAGCTCTTATGATCCATGGGGAGATGGCTGCACAATGCGTTCCCTGCGTTTCTTCATTTTTAGAAAGACTAGAGAGCTACATAAAATAATAACTCTGGAAAAGATGAATGAAATATTTTTTAAATAATTCTGAACTTCCAGTAGACTGGTAATGAAGAAATAAACGTACAAACATATCAGGCAATTTTGTTTTAATGATAAGCATTCAAAGATGAAACTAGATTAAAAGGAATAAACATAAAAAATAAAAAAAATATGTAGAGTTTTATTGGAATGGAACAAAATAAAAAGTACACACTTTTTAATCCCAAACATATAAAGTTTTTGATGGAAAGAAAATATAGTAAAAGAAAAAGATAAATAATATTTTGTCACTTATTCTTTTTTTGTGATAAAATTTAATTAACTTTATTTAGTTTTAAGTTATAACAATATTATTTTAAAAGAAAAATTGGTAAATTTGTACTGTTTGTATTTTAGTAAAGTTCAGTATGTGGTTTAACTTTTAAATGGTATCTGATGAAAAGTGAGAATATATTTAGTAAGCATTTGTTCTCAGTACAAATCCATCAGCATGTGCTTGCATTTTGTTCTCAGGAGGGCTTCAAGAAAGCCATGAAGATGGTTGGGGAGGAGTTTCTGGACCGTCTGGACTTCTACAAGTCTTCCTGGCTGCCAGCTCGTGCAGTTGTAGAGGAGGCAGTGAAGAAGAGACACCAGGTAGAAGAAATATGTGGTTTTAATTAGACTGTTATCTCAGTATCTACTGAAGGTGACTCAGCTGAGTTTTCTTGCAAATCCAATAATTGTTTTAAATGGTACCACTGGTTTTTGATTGAAAGCCTACAATCTTATTTGTCAATTTCTACAAAGGGGTTATTTGAAGCTCACACTGGTGTTGCTTAGCTGCCTTCTTTTAGCTGCCTTTTTGATGTTGCTGCAGCCAAACCAGATTTATTTATTTTTTATTTTGAATTACTCTATTCATCCCTCACCGGGGAAATTTGTTTGCTGCACTCCTTACAGTGCAGCAGGCTGCCCTTCAACGGCGCCAATGGTGGGAGAAGCGGGGGTTAGGTGTCATTTTTAAAGTGATTGTGTCCTGTCAAATTGCTTTTGAAGCATTTGATTGGGGTTCTCATTCAGCAAACATGCTGCATTGCTATATAATATATGGAAAGCTGTTCATTTTTTATTTGAAAGCAAATAACTGTGTTATGCAAATTAACACAGATAGGTTAATTTGCATATCTGTGGTTGCAGCTGTTTGTTTTTGGCCAATCAGCAATCTATACACAGCTTGGTTGGGGTCATACCACACGTCTTTGTAAATGTTGCAACAATTTACATTTTTTTGGGGGTTTTAAATGCAAAATGTAATTTTATTTTGTTTTTAAGACCACTTTTTTTATTAGGGTGTTTTCATCTTGCAGTCAAATTGAAAATCAAATTCTATAAAATATATAACTGTTGGTAACAGTACCTTTAGAAAAGATCTTGTAAGTATTTTTGTTAAAATATTGCTAGAAAGGTGTAGAGATTTATTGAGATGATAAAAATTATATTATGTTCTAGACTAACTTCCTTTGGCATTTATCAATCATAATTAGACAGAATTTAACAGTTTCTCTGTCCAACCAGAATTTTTGTAGAAGCTTTCACAATGGCTCGTTAGGTGGCTATAAAAAAAAAAATGAAAACGAATCGCAGTCTTTTGGATGTGCTACAGTGTTCAGATTTTCAAAGAAATACCCCACTTCAGAGGAGTGGTGTTTTTTTTTTTGCTTTCCCTGTTGAAAGATTTCTTTCTGTGTGCAACTATTCTTTGTTCTTTGTGTTTCCAGGTTGATCCCAGTGGGGAGGTGTTGATGTTTTCTGAAGGTGGGTGTCCCTGGAAGGAGCATTTGTTTGCTTTGGAGAAGGAACTTCAGGTGGAGACCCCCATCAAGTTCGTCCTTTACCCGGATCAGAATGGCCATTGGCGAGTCCAGTGTGTTCCTGCAGGGCTGCACACCTTTCAGAACAGGTGAGGGGTTTTTAAATCAACAAAAGAAATGGAAAAGTTAAAAAATTTAGTGTTCTCAAACATGTAGTCTGAAGTTGTTATAAAGTGAAATTTTCTGCACTGAAAATTTCAGCTTCATGTGTGTTCTTGAGGTCAAAGTTTTGGGACAATCACAAACAAGCTGGAAGTGATCTAGATATTGATGTTTGGAAAGATGGAAAATACATGCTGTAGATGTGAATTTTCCTCTCGTGGAATTGATTTGCGCTCTACTGATAGAAAGGAACTCTAGCATATGATTTAACTTTCATGCTTACTGGACCATGTGACAGCTTCTGGTGAAGAGTGAACGTGCTATCTAGCGAGACAATGAGCTTCTACAAGGACGGAAATAGCAGTTGGACAAATAAAACAATATTTTTGTCAATGCTGCAATCTCTCATGTCTCTCCAAGGAGCTCTAGAGACGTAAACACACCTAACACCTCGATAAAACCACATGAGAATTTCTTTTTCCATACACCCATCTTATTCAGGTGTTTCTCTTGCTGCTGTTAATTAGACTCACTGTTTCCATTAAAGCTAGCTGACACATTGCCTGTTTTAAAGAATAAAAACAGCTCCTAACATCATACTCCAGGACTTTATGAGTTATAAGAATGAATTTGTGAATCAAAGTTTGTTGGACAATAGTTCTAACACAGCATGTAATTATCCAGCAACTAAATCCGCAACTTAATAAAACAAATTTTGGTCTCTGGTTTAATTTCAAAATGCAAAATCAATATAGAGGTTTTGAAATGCAGATTTTAAGAAATTAGGCAGAAATGATTCCTTCCATTTGCTGAAAAAATGAAGGGTGATTATTAGTGTTCAGATGAAATTCCCACCTTGATTAAGACAAAACAGTAATGATAGAACAACTGATAAGTTAAACCAGACGGTATGCAACTCTTATCAATGCCCTGATTAAAAAAAAAAGCATGTTACAGTAAAAGCTGTTTGCATTATTGAAAGCTTTATATTAGTTTGTAATTACTTTGCTGAACAAATGAAGTTTTATTTCTCAGAATGATTCATTGCTCCTAATCAGCCGCTGGCTTGTAGAGTTATTAACACTAATCATCTCAGTACAACACAATGTTCTGGGAAAACTGTACTCTGACTCAGAGATCACTGTGAGACTTTGTATCTACCTATAAGAAACTTGGGTCGGTTCATGCACTCTATTAATGCAACGTAACTATCACAGCATCCATTGAGGTTCTGCCTAGTCTAAAATGGTTCAGATAACTGACACCACACTATGATTATTAATAATTAGGAAACTACAACACCGATTATGTTCATTACCTTTATTGACAGAATTTCTAGGTGCTGCCGAAGCATTGGAGGGATTTGGTTTGATGACCTCAGGATCAGTTCTCTGCTTTTTGCGGATTATTTGTCCATGTTGGCTTCACTGAGTCGGGATCTCCAGTCTCGCTGGGCAGATTTGCTGCCCAGTGTGAAGCGGCACTTCACACTCAGCAAGGGCATCAGCACCTCCAAGTGCCCCCTGCGGGTCAGGACGGTGTCTTACCTAAGAATGAGATTTTGGGAACATGCTGCCGAAATGAGCTTTCTTCACAGTGTGGCTGGGCTCTCACTCAGAGATAGAGTGAGGAGCTCTGCAAACCGGGTGGACCTCGGAGTAGAGCCGTTGCTCCTCTGGGTTGAAAAGCCAGATGGGATGGTTCAGGCATCTGTGCGCCTCAATGGTCAGGTGTTCTGGGCCCGTCTCACCGTCTCATTCTCATTCTGCTCTCAGAATGAGACGGCATTCTGAGAGCAGAATGAGGTAAAATACAAAGAACTGCAAAAACTGTAAAAACAAGAATTGAGTATCGATGCAGAGAAATGGAAAAAAGCTATTCAGTTCGTACCTGAATAGCTTTGAATATCCCGATCCCGGACTGGACGGACCGGGAGGCTCCAGGACCTCCCTGGGTTTGCTCCAGGACCTCCTGGACGGACCGTGTCTCACAGCAGGACAGGGAACGCCTCGGGATCTTCCTGGGTGAGCTTGAGGATGCAGCTGGAGTGAGGGAAGCTTGGGCTTATCGTCTGAGGCTGTTGCCCCCCCGTAGCCTGGCTCCTTTATAAGCGGAAGACAATGAAACAACTTTTCTTACCCCAAAACATGCCAGAACAAAAAAAAAAAATCTCATTTCTTATGTTTAATTTCTTTATCCAGTCTATTTTCTTCTATTTCCCGGTATATAAATAATGCACACATTCTTGTTTGCCAGCTGTATTTTTTTTCTCTCCCTTCCACACATAACTTTTCTTTGTGTTTTTAAAAAGAAATAGATTAATGAATTAAAAAAAATATTTCATCATGTCTCAGCTGTAATGAGGTTCTAAATCTACAGGTCTAAAGTTTTATTTAAAGGTTTCATCATCTATGTTTTGAAAACCTGATTTGCATTTTTGTTTTGCAGCAGTTTGACAGAGAGAAGACAATGCAAATAAATTCTAATGGAATTAGTCGGATGATTACCCTGTTTGTTCTGCCACACACACCTTCGAAGGTAAATTAGTTACCTGGAATTCTGCAGCTCGGCTGATGTCAAATTATTCTCTCAAATTTATTCAACAAGGCTCACATTATTAAAGTTTGAGCAATAATATTTTCCACACTCATGCTGGATCTCATACTTGTGTTTCTAACTATTTATACCCTCCAGTATTTTTTCTGCTTGTGTATTGTACGCTGTGCTGCGGGCTGCCCAGTTTTAACCGGTTGCAGATTTTATCAGCTGAAGCTAATTGAAGTTAATTCCATAAAAGCTAAATGGAAATATTATCTGTTCTCTGCAGCTGGCTGCTGCACTCTGTCGAAGTCTCTGTGTGAATAAAAAAAAAAAACATTTTAACAGAGCCGAACAGCTAGGAATGTGTTTCTGTGGTTATCGGGGATATTTAATTATCTTCGAATATTTAAAGCCACTTATGATGGTTTTAAATTGGATGTCTGAAAGTATTCTTTTTAAGGAGGGCGGTTAACTAGAAATTGTTGTGTTCGGACAGTTTTATTTATTCATTGTCCTTTGTCTACTAAAGTTAAACCTCATAACATCTGATAAGACTCATCCAGATTTATGAAGTAGATTACAGAGAGTAATGACACGGAATATTGTGATGGGTGATTTTATTAGTTTTGCCTTTGTTTTAATTAAAGGCGTTGGCATGACTTTTTAGTTTTTTATGTTCCAGGTATGGTCATGTGACTCAGTGAACTGAAAAAAGTAGTAAATAAATGCACGGCATTCATTTACATAAATACATAATCTATGACACTGATTTACATAACTACAGAATATTTTTCATGTTTAATTTAGTAACCATGCAACTTTAAATTTGTCACTGTTGGAGCATATTAATTTGTCCTGTTAGGAAACGGCACTAATTTTCAATCAGAAAAGAAGACATCAGCTAGAAGAAAAGAATATTTGTGTTGTGGAGGGTCATAATTTTATTTTTCCACTACTACGTACTTAAATTTGCCTTCACTGGTTTGACTCACACTTAGAAATGTAAAGCAGTATAAAGATGTGCTGAAAATAAAACAATATGCATGTTAATAAACTATGAATACCGTGAGACATGACAAACCTCAGATAATCATTTTTGTTGGGTTAAAAAAAAATCCTTGGCATTCTGCATGTTGGTCATTATGACTTCCTGGTTTTGACGACATGTTACTATTTACGAGGAGCAATTCAGCAAGCTACTAATGTTCATGACCAACAACCTACTTCCACAACATGTTTATTTTTATGCAACACCACCATGTTACATCACAGATTGTCCTGGAGTTGACTGATTCCTTAATCCACAGCTGGGAGAAAAGCTCAGTTGAGGATTTGTGTTCTCACCAGGAGCATGCATGCATGCAGAGGTTGTAAACAGGCATGTGGGAATCTCACATATTAGTCATGCTCTTTTACAGTTGTCTTTGATGAGTTTAGAAGGTGGGTCAACTAAAACTTTTAGTGCAAGCTTTAAAATGGTTATTACGAGCAAGATTTAAAGAGTAGAAAAAAAGTAAAGAGGCCAATGATTAAGTGAAGTGGACAATTCATGCATAGTAAGTTTTATGGGTGCTATGTTAACCCTTTTCTTATGCAGCTCTTTCCATGAGCTCTTTAAACTCAAACTTTAGGTTTTTTTTCATTGTTTTACATGTCGATCATTTCTCTTCTGACTTTATTTTATTACTTTTCCCCATCTTTCTTTCGGTCTTCCCAATAGTCCTATTTTTTTCTCATTTTTAAACTACCACCTTCCACTCTCTCTTTATCTCATCTCTTCAATAAATTTTTTTTTTTTTTTATCTTTTTACGCTGCCAGAGAATCTCATCAGGTGGCAGCATCTTTCAACTACACACACAGAAGTCTGTTTATGGTCGCAAAATATTTCCCAAGATTTTATTTTAATGTGAGCATTCTGGTTGACGAGAATCTACATGAGAACAATGGCTTGTGAAGGATATTCCAAGAAAAAGCTCCAGATGGCTTTATCTCTGAGAGCCTGTACTCTCCCAGTAGGTTTCTGCAAACTGTAAAGGGGGTGTTGTTATTGCCTGTGTCCCTGCTACTGCACCTGGGGGGGAAAAGGCTATTTTTATCTGAGCCGTATTGCTAAAGAAATGCGAGCGCAGAGAAGGCAGATGGGAGTAAAAAACATCCCATATTTGTACAATAACACAAATCGGAAAGCGGAGCAGGAAACACAAATGTATGACTATCCCTGGAAAAACAAAAACTGCAGTCATTGCAATTATTTTTAGTGGCCAAGTTTAGGTGCCAAAACTAATTTTGTCTTCTGTGTATTTCTGTATTTTTTCTTTTTGAGAGATACTTTATTTTGTCAGTTAAAAAACTTTTTGCGATACACTGTGTATTCCACAAAGTCAACTACAATTTTTAAAAACTAAAGAAAACTTTTCTGACTAATTTTTTATGCCGTCAAAAATCATTGTTTGCTTATGTTTGTTGTTTAAGAGAGTTAAAAAGACTCAAAGACAGAATGAAATTAAGAGCTGCAGCGAGAAAGGAGTTAATTTAACATTATTGGAGTTCTTTTTTTTTTTTTAAATCATTGTTTTGTTTCGTCTTCTAAACTGCCTCTTCCTAATGCGGTTGCGGGGGTTGCCGGAGCCTAAACTGGCTGATTATAAGGCAAGAGGCAGGGTACATTCGAACAGTTCGCCAGGCTGTCGCAGGTCCCCACACACACACATCCACATATACTTTCATTCCCAGGCAAAACTTCATAGTGGCTAATCAACCTAACATGCATGTCTTTGGAGGCTGGGAGGAAACTAGAGTACCCGAAGAAAATGCACCGATACACAGGGAGAACATCCACATAGAAAGGCTAGTGTTCCCACCTGGGACCCGAACCTCGACCTCCATGCTTTGAGGGTACTCTGCTAACCACTGTGCCACCCCATTTAAATTTTGTTGGTTGAATTTGTTTCATTTAAATAAAGCTTTTTTTTTTTTTTTTTTCAGACATACTTTTGTGTTTTGTTGCTCGGAAATGGAACCCACTTTTATTTGTCATTAAGCTATGGGACATTACCCAAAATTGTCATAATAATAAGACCCACGTTATTTGATATGTCCAAGTTTATAATGCCTTTATTAGAGGCAATGGTCCGTTGTACAAAAATGTAAAGGCAATAACACAATCTGATAAAAATGGATTCACACTGATTTGCTAGGATCTCAAGGAATCTTAAGTTCTAGTAATTGAATGTTTTTTCTCACTGTGCTAACTCGCAGATTTACTGAAAGCCATGCCACCTTCAGAAGGTGGGTTGTGGAATTCCTCCTGTCAATATTTGGATTAATTTTTGTTAGAAAATTCTACAAATTTTAAACTTCTACAATATTTTGTTAAAATTTTTTCTCATTTTTTGTGTACGTTGTCTTTTTGTTGTAATACGTTCGTAGACATCTCCTTATTTTTAGTCTAATTTTTTTCTGAGGGAAACCGTACCTTGACCTAGTTAAACACGAGTGTTTGTCTCATCTTTTTACTTTTCAAAGCGCTTTGTGCGTTTTGAGTTTTTGACCTTTTTGTGGGGCAACTTTGTGCTGTTTGAGTGAACGTGAAAAGACTGTTCATGCTGGCAACTATTATAATAAGATTAGTTATATTGCCTGTTTAATCATTTACAAAACTAAAACAAAATGACTTTACTTGACTAAAAACATGCAAATTGATATTTACTTTTTTGAGGATCCTCCCGTGTTGAATGTAAGAGTGTAAGTAATAATTCATTGATTGTTTCCGTCACCTCTGTCTACTGAAATCTAGGACGTTCATTTTCCATGAAACATCAATTAGCTAATTGTGGTCTCATTAATAGTATGTCCATCGAGAACGTGAAGTTCCTGAACCACCACCACCACAGCAGCAGCTCCCACTCTTTCCCTCATTACCAGCTCGATTGACCTTTCCTCTGAGATTGTTTTCCAGCCATACTGGGTAGAAATCGATTGGTTGATTATACTGCAGATTTGCTGTGCTCTACTTTCCAGTTACAGACTCAACAGGTTTTAGAGTTTAAAGAACTGTGAGGATTTCAAACAAGACTTAATCAACAATAGTTTAACAGAAAAAGTTGTCAGAAAAATCTGGGAAATCTGGCTTAGTTGCATAAATAATGTGTACTGAGGAAAGGAAAACCTCTCGACAAATTGATCTCAACTGTCAAGGTTTTTTTTTTTTTTTTTTTTTTTTTAAGGAAACAGTATGTCTGAGATGAAGAAATTTCTAACTTGAATATAAAACAATTTTACTTCTTCATTTGTTCTATTTTTCCTACTTTAATATGCGATATAGCTTGTATGACAAGTTTTAAGATGGTTGTGATGTTTACTACATTTAGTACTAACAGAAAACAGATTCTATGGATTTACTTTAAGCTTTTTTAAATGAAATTAAATCCTCTTGGTTCTTGTTTCAAACACATCTATAAGGTATCATCAGAGCTAGTCAGTGTGTAAAAGATGAGGAATTTGTGAATAATTAGAAATAAACCAAAGTAAAACTTCGCTAAACCTGATACTAAGAAGTATACCGGAATGGACCGTTTGGAGGTAAATCAGTGTTAGATTGACTGGTGAGGACCCATACAGTTGTTTTTAAAAGACGCGCTAGACTTTACTGAGGTTTTTAATTTTCTGTCTTTATATATTTTATATTAATCAATGTATTGTTTAAAATGGTATATACAGTATTTAATGTTGTTTTTAACCATTATTGTATTTTTTGTAAATATGTTGTACAGCAACCTTGAGTGTTAAGAAAGGCGCCTTGAAAAAAATGTATCAGTATTATTTTTATATTGTTAATTGGAACGTTTAAATAGTTAAAAAAATCAGCTAAAATGTGTAGTCATTATTTTTTATCTTGCTTTGTAAATGCCATAAAATGAATTTTTTGCTACTGTTTTGGTTGCAGAATCAGAGCCTATTTTATGTGAACATCATGTGTTTTTGCAAAACTGATATGTCAGCAGGAAGTGAACTTGCTGACAATGTTTTGTCCATCTGTTCATCCAAGTTACCTTCTGTCTCCTGTCCCAGGCTGTCATTGCTGGAAGAGTGGCGCGGTCTACGAAATGAAGCACTGTCAGAGCTCAGTGGGATCAAGGAGTGTATCTTTGTCCATGCCAGTGGATTTACCGGTGGAAACAAAACCCAGGAAGGTGCGCTGAAGATGGCCCGGAGAACCTTGCAGGGTGCTGCCCGGCCCCCTGCTAACGGAGACAGCTGACTGTTTAAATGAGACGGTAGATTATTTAATCTGTCGACTAGTCCTGTGGGACATTGGGAAAAAAAAAAGGAAAGAAAAATCTGATTTTCAGCTTGTTGTTTTGCAATGTTCTGCAAAATGAAGAAAAGGAATAAGAAAGAAGCTTGTTTTGAATTGACACACTAGTTAATGTTTACTCATGTCTTGTTTCTCCCCTCTTCCTAACTTAGCAGCAATTTTGGTTTTATTGATAGAGGTTTATTGTTAATCACGATTTTATTTTGTTGAAATCAGTGCAGTTGTTCAATAAACTGTCTTTTCTGCTATTTTCTCACTTACTGGCTTTTATTTTGTTAAATTAATCCAGCGGATCCTAATAAACAGCATTTTCAATCTCCACTTTACCTTTTAATGGTTGATCGAATGAACACCTGCGGATTGGTGCCTCCTTTCATTCCCTGCATTGCTGATAGTAGCTGCTGCACAACAAAGAGCTACAGAGGTTTCTTCCTCTCACTTCATGATCAAAGCATCAATGATGAATCCTGATTAATTCAAAGAAATTAAATTTGCAAATACCTCAAAGCAGTGCTCGTAGTCACAGCTGGCATACTGACAAGGTTACTTGGACAGTTCATTTCCCAGTAATATTTTCAAGATGAGTCTTGAGTTGTTTTTATTAATTTACAAGATATTATTTACTCCTAGCTCTACTATTGGGATTCCCATGAAGCTGACCTTCCGCCATGCTTGCAGTATATAACATATTGCTTTAATTTTATTGCTGGCAATTTTATTTTTCCATTAGTGCTGCTGTCATTGTGAAAATGTCACTATGGGGAAAAATATCATATCTCTACTTAGTGTTCTACGCTTCATTTATTGTTTTATTTTTTTTTTTTGTGCATGCAGTTGATTTTCTAATCACACAGTTATTGTATTACATATTGTGTTATTTAGCGCTTTTTCTGATAGCTTTTCCCCCTTTTAATCTTACAGAAACCTTCCTAGTTTTCTGATTGCATCAAAGATGCCATCAAGTATTTTGCTGATGTTTAATTTAATCAATTTTAAGTATGTTTTTTTTTTTTAATCATTGCAATTATTGTTTTCCTTTTGGCTGAGGAAACCCACTATTTTTTAATATTTTTAGCATGACACCCCACTGTCACCTTCTGTTTTATTCTAGCTTTGTTTCAGAGACAGACATTTCAGTTATTACTCAGCTCTCTCCTCTGCTGGACCACAGCCAAAGTCCCACTCCAATTTATCCTCCTTTTGTGACAGCCTTTTGTAGTCACGTGGTCCATATGATAATTACTGCCGACTAATCTGTATTATTCGTGGAAACACAGACGATAACCCCTTTTCTCATTTTTTACGCTCTCAGTTTGAACAGTTAGATGTGTCACAATGGTGTAGTTGGAGAAGATCTAAAAGAAATCGTAATCAGAAAAAGAAAAGCTGACATGTTGGCAAATGCATTGATGCACCACATCACTGTTGCATGCCCCGGTTCAAGCTGATAACATGATTAAATAAATAACACTCACTGGATCTAAGAAGTACTAGCAGATTTTCTCTTGAGTTATCTCAAAATCCCTTTTTGGATATTATTTTATTTTGGACTGTTACTATTTTTCTCAGATAAAATAATCCAACAGAAAGTCATTTCTTGTTATCGTCACTACCTACAAAACAACATTTTTCAGCTCTTTGTTTTGTCATCTGGGAAACATTTTTCTTTTTTACCCTGAGCTGCAATTGCTGATGACACTGCAGCAGATCAAATCTTTCTGTCTGTCCTTGGTTATAAATGTCTACAACTTCTTCAGACCCGGAACCCGGTAAAATATACAGTTGAAAAAGAACCTTGGCGTTTCAGGTGTCCGTTGCTCCCCAGCATGACTTAATAAATTTAGTTGCAAAATACGTTTTGTTTTGTCTTCTGGACCGCTTATCTCTAACAGGGTCACGGAGCCTATCCCGGCTGATTGCAGGCAAAAGGCAAGGTGCATCACGAACAGGTCACCAGTCTGTTGCGAGGCCACGGACAACCACACATTCATTCCTAGGAAAAATTTCATAGTGGCCAATCAGCCTAACGTGCTTGGAAGTAAATGGTAGTACACGAAAAGAACATGCAACTCTACACAGAAAGGCTAGTGATTCAAGCCTTGTCTCCACTCTGGGACTTGAACCACTGACCTTGCTGTGAGGCCACCATGCAGCCTACAAAGTACATCTTACTGCTAACTTTGTTATTACATATTTTAGATCTACTGAGAATAACTTGAATTTGAACATGTTTAGCTTTTTTTATAGAAGATTTTACCAAAAATATAATGTAGTCTTTGTGACTTGAAGAAGTTTGTTTCGGTGTCCTTTTCACATGCTATAATATTAGTTTGGTTTTTCTTCATCAAGTAGATGATGCCGTCCTCTGACGATCCTATGAGTTGACACCATCGTCACTGGTAAACTGCTCATGGTCATGTATGTTTTTTAGAAATGTGGGGTTTTTTTAGATTAACTTGAACAGTTTCCCTATGACCCGTGTTTCTATTCATCATCTCAAATTTTTCTCCTGCAAATTGAACTACTCACCTATCCTACTTTTCCTCCTTTGTTCAGAAAAAAGAAAGTAATATGTTTTTTTTAATTATAATTTTTTTCTAATTTTACTTTCCTCAAACCCATAAACCTCATTGGCACATTCCCTCATTTCCTGGAGAACAATTTATCAAGAACAAAACAATTACAGAAATTAATTTATAAAATGGGAAAAAGAAACATTACCAATGCGTCAGTCTGCAATATCTTTGACAGGAGTGAAAATGGCACAGGTTTTAGCAGGCTGATGGGAGCAGGGTAGAGGTGGGGAGGCAGAGGAGAGATATGAGGTGCCATCATGACTGTCACACTCATCCTTTCCCCCCAGGGGGTTCTTTTATAAAAGACCAATGCGGTTTCATATAAAGTAGAAAATAGGACAAGTCTGCTTCAAGTTTTAACAGCAAACTGCAATGCATAACTTTTTTTTTGTTTTTCTAAGGTATTTTTTCTTTTCTATTTTCTTGCTATTCAAATAAAAATTTTAAACCAAAGATGCAATGTGTCTTGCCTCTGCTGGGCTTGCAAATGAATAGAATCGCTTCTACGCCTGTCGAAGTCAATCTCTGTGATTAATTTGATGTACATTGGCTCTGTTCACTGTTACAAATGAAGGGTCTCACTTTACTAAACTTCTAGTGACAACCATGGACAAAACAGGAGTGCTTGATGGAGCTGCATTTTTGTTTAAAGCCATTTCTGCCAGTTTCACAATAAATTCTATTGTGAAAACTGACTAAAGTATTTGTATTTTTATTGCAGTATCCATTGTAGGTAGACACGTTTGTGAGGAATTCCTAGAAATAAAAAAACATTTGTACAAAACCGTGGTGAGATCAGCCATGTTGTTTGGTCTAGAGACAGTGGCACTGAGGAAAAGACAGAAAACAGAGATGGAGGTAGCAGAGGCGAAGATGCTGAGGATCTTCTCTGGGACAGACCAGGATGGACAGGATTAGAAATGAGTGTATCAGAGGAACAGCACATGTTAGAGGTTTTGGAAATAAAGTAAGAGAGGCCAGACTGACATGGTTTGGACATGATCAGAGGAGAGAGAGAGAGAGAGAGAGAGAGAGAGAGAGCACATTGGAAGAAGGATGTTGGGTTTGGAACCACCAGGAAAGAGGTCTAGAGGAAGACCAAAGAGGAGTGTTCATGGATACAGTGAAGGAAGAGGAGGCAGGAGACAGGATTAGATGGAAGAAGCTGAATTGCTGTGGCGACCCCTGAAGGGAAATGCCGAAAGAAGAAGAAAAAACATTTGCTTAGTTTTCTTGACCCCTTGAATTGTTAAAAAAAAATAACAAAAAAGAATAAATCTGAAATACCATCTGTCTGATAAGTGTGTGTTGGGGTAGGGGTAAGAGGCTTGGGGGTAGGGGAGCGAGTTCCCACAGCATGAGACTGTTATGGCCACTGGTTGGGCGACATTAAATTGGGCTTTAATGAGGTTATCATTTGTATCTCACAGCATATATGGTGTTCGTACTGCAGCATCAAATTTCCCTCTGGGGATTAATAAAGTATTTTCAATTCAATATATGGATGAACAATACCTGTTCAGATTGAAAATGGGTGTTGTAGAGAGCAAAATCCATGTCCAAGAACATTCTGGCATTCAAATAGTATCCGAATACTGGATGAAAGAGCTAGCCAATTGCTCAAAAATGCATGAAGAAAATAGAAAATCACTTTAGGCTTGTTTTTAATGTGAGAATAATGTTCAAATATGGTAGAACATTCTCAAAATCAAATGTCCTAATTTGTGTACCAGTTTACTACAGTAATATTTAGTTTATTAATTAATTTCAATATAGTTGAGATTATTTAATATTTCTCCGCATCTCAGAGTAAGAAAATGTAAACATGTGCATTGTAAAATACACTTGCTGTGTTGTATAATCTTACCTCGTAAATTAAACTTCTTTTTGGAGGTTTAATTGCAGGCAACTTATAATGATAAGACGTAAAGATTTCTAAATGACTCACATGTCCCACTGGCTGCTCAGTAGCTCCTGTCACTATGACACGGAGAGCTTTCTAGAAAAGATGAATTTGTTTTGGTATTTTTGATGATATATATAACGTCTAGGCAATGCAAGTTCATTTGTATTGCACAACTCATACGCAAGGCAATTCAAAGTGCTTTACAAGAAAGACAAAATGCAATAGAATTACAAAAATCTAGATTTCAACATTGTCACAGCAGAGGCCTGTCTCACAGCCTCAGGAAGTTTATTCTCCATGTTTAGTCCTGACTCTAGACACCAGCAGGAGGCCGGTCCCAGAGGTTCTCAGAGTTCCAGATGTTCATAAGGTATTAACATTTCACAATTAAACACAAGCAGAGAAGCTTTAAAGTCTATTCTTTGAGCCCCATGAAGCCAGTGCAGAGTCCTGAGCACAAGACTAATGTCATCAAATTTTCTGGTTCTTGCTTGAACTCAAGCAGCGACAATTTGAATAATACCTGAACATTTGGCACACAAAATAGAATTGCAGAAACAAAAAGTGGATTCAATTACAAAAAAGGAGTTGGCTGCTTCAAAAATACACTTTAAAAAAAAAAAAAAAAAACCCAAAAGATTTGGATCTTCTCCCTCCAAAGAAATCATGGTTGGTATTGTGTTTTCTCACCTGTTTAGTTCCATGATAATCCACCACTGGTGTCAACGTAATGTCTCAAAGCATCTTTAAGTTATGTTTAAGTTTAAATCACATACTTTTACTATCAACAGAAAATACTACATATGGTTTAGGAAGGCAAAACGTAATTTGCATGCCTTTTTCCCGCCTAGAAGGGCTTTAATAATATCTAAACATGATTAAATTAATAACTCATATATGTAATCAAGATGTTCCCAGAAACCCAGGATGGATGCCTGGGGTGTGAATAGGTGATGATGGCACACCTCACGTGTTTGTTTTCTCTTCTTTCACACATGCACGCACTTTCACACTGGAAAGCAGAGAGACAGACAGAGAGAGAGAGAGGGAGTGGAAATAGAGAGAGATAGAGATTTTGCCCAACATCTTTTTTGCTCTCCACAAATGACACAGTCAGCCATGGAGCTGCATGAGCTGCAAAATATGAAACAACTGCTTCTATTCACAAAAATATAATCAGGATAAACTAAAACAGAATCTGAAAAGAATTTTACTCTGGAAAAAAGATTTGCAGGTGAGTTATTTTAATAAATATGTCTTTTTATTTAGTTTGATTTTAAAACCACTTGTTACATGTTTTTTAATTGCTAATGACTTTATGTTATTTGCATGTAGTTAAGGCAAATAAAAATGAATGATGAAATCAATATTTAAAACTTGAAAGTTGTATGAAAGTAGATGTCTGCATTACAATTTTTGAGCTTTGCAAAATTAAAAAAAGAGAAAAAAAATAGAATATTGTAATCCAGATGTCCTAACCTCCAGATGGCTCTGGGTGACTAGTTTCACCAGGATTAATTTCCTGGAAACCCTGATACAGATTTACCCAATACCTTTGATAGGGCAGCAATAAGAGTTTATATTTTCATTTCTTAAAGCTTGAATAAAAAAAAAAAAACCAAGAGCAATTTGTAATAAAAACTACTTTGTCCACGTCAGGTAGTAGGAAAATAAAAATAATACAAGTGGTATTTTTGTTTTTTGAGATCTCTCTCAGCCTTTATCTACCCATCTTTCTCATTTCCATTCTTATTCATGGAGGAGATTTAGGTAATTAAGGATTTGCATTCATCACCATTCAGTATGTTAATAACAGACATGAGTTGTTCAAAAATCCCCACTACAGTTTGTAAGACACACATAGCCACTTGATTGGCATCACAGAGCTGTTACCCAGCCCCCTGCGGGCATATCAGCAAAATCTGGGCCAATCTAGAATCTGAAGATGATGTCTTAAGCATATTCTGTCTATCATAAGGCAGAAGATCATACAACAGTTTTGATTTTGTTGTTAAAGCCGAAGGTGCTTGACATTTAAGAAAATAGTTTAATCAAATTCAGACACTCTCTTGTGATTTTTGGTCTCGAATAAGAGCATCTAAAGGTTGTGTTCTCAGAAAGACAAAAGTGTTTTGGAAACTCCTGATTAGATTACTTCAGAGAAATGGAACACTACCATTTGCAGACTAACATTGTAAAAAGCAACAACATGCACACACATAAAATGGTCAAATAAATTCAACTTGTAGTTTTACATTGTATATAACAGCACTTAACTTTCAGAATGCAATAACTATACATATATATATATATCCTATATATATAAAGCTTCTATCTATTTTATTGACACTGTGAAACTCCAGCTGGATGGATGTTGTTGTCCTTAACAGTGTAACAGGCGATGCTCAAGCCATCGATCCTTCTTGTTTCCATCTCTACAATGCACAGCATCCTTACTTCAGCCTTAGAACGTTGCTTTGGTATCATGGAAAAATAAATAAAGGACCATATGAGATGAACATGTATTGATCAGCATCATGATGGCTGCTTTTGCAATGTCTTAAATTTGTTTAGAAGGAAAAAATGTAAGAGTAACCGGGGTGGAGGTGGTTATTTGGGGGCTAATGACCTCTAATGATTTATGTCCTTCAGCTGCAGTTATGCAAGAAGAGTTTCCAACCTTATTAGACTACTTAAGTAAACATTACCGCTGCTTAGACTGTGACTACATTAGGAAATCACAGCAATTTTAATAAGTACCTCTTCTTAAATTCTAATTTAATTTAAATTAGTTGGAGTGCCCTCCGCTGAGGGAAAGCATTTTTCCTGAAAAAAAAATGGTCCCCTTGTGTGTTTTAAAGCATGTTTGGTTTTTATTGTGGAAAGCCCATTACCTCTGCAGACATTTCTAACAGTGTCACTCTTTTTAAAACATTTTAATAATGTTTATTACATATTAACTGAACCCCCTTTCTCAATCTATCAGATATTTCTGGGGAAACTGAACAAGTCTGATTTGGACCTGATGCTCATCAGGTGGCTATGGTGAGGCGATGTGCACAAGTTGGTGTCTGGAGAGATGCGCCATCATCAGTGGAGAAAAAAGAACCGGTAAAGGACAAATCCTGTACTCGTGGCTCTATATGCCATTTTTGTTCTCCACTCTCTGGGGTCAAGCAACTCCTCAGTGCCCAGATGGCTGCCATTGTGCCTGGGACACGGCCACCGTGCAGTGCTCGGATGCAGGCCTGCGGGAGATCCCACAGGGGATCCCCCCGGAGACGGTTTCCCTCCACCTGGAACGCAACTACATCCGAAGCATCCCTGAGAGCACCTTCAGCCACCTGCTCAACCTGCGGGACCTGTATCTGTCCCACAACCGCATTGACTCTCTTGCTACAGGAGCACTGCGGCATTTGGGACCTGAGCTGCGCCTGCTGGACCTTTCACATAACCTGCTGAGGCAAGTCAGCAGAGAGGAGTTTGGATCCACTCGTGCAAAGACACGCCTCTACCACAATCCTTGGCACTGTGACTGCACCCTCCAGGAGCTGATGGAGACACTAAACCTGGAGCCTGAGACTGTGAATGGAATAATCTGTGAGAGTTCTGTGCGTGGGGTGGGTGAGGGGAGCAGGTGGGAGGACCCAGGGTCTCTGGGGGAGCATGCAGGTCAACCACTGGTGAAACTTTTAGATTCCGGGGTGAACTTCTGCAGCTTGCAGAGAAAAACCACTGACGTGGCCATGCTTGTGACCATGTTTGTTTGGTTCTTTATGGTCATTGTGTATGTTGTGTACTACGTTAGACAGAATCAAGCCGAGGCTCGCAGACATTTGGAGTACCTGAAAAGCTTACCGAGTCCCCGAAAGACCCCCATTGAGACAGATACACTGAGCACTGGTTTTTAACTCAGTTTAAGTGGAATGATAATATTAATAATAAATTGCCATCTTTATAAAAAGCTGTTGTGATGAAAAGATGAAAAATAACCCTTTACAGCTATTTGATTACAACTAATCTTCGCATTGATTTTTCTAAAAAAAAAAAAAAAAAAAAGTTGTATTTTATATTCAAAATTCATCTGGAACAATCTAAAGTGAGAGAAATAGATCATGATAAAAATAAATTACAAACACACCATTGATTGAACTGAATACCCTTCTGTCTCCTTTTGGAATTGTTCTTTTCTTCCTCACCCTCCCTTATGCTTTCCTCTTTTATCTATCATGAACTTCTAATTACTAGACTTTGACCAAATGACCCTTATACATTCTTTAAAGTGGTTTATCAGTTCACTGTGTTCACATGTGCGTACTGCCATGTCGGGGTACATTCCGGTTTTTATGCCCAGTTTTACTTTGATAATTAGTTTTTTCCAAAGGGTGTTTAATCTCTTTCTGTTACACAGATTAACCAGTTGGTTTGTTGCCAGACAGACAGTGATCTAATTTTATTTTTAGAAAGCCAGAGGAGCCAAAGGTGAACAAGTTTCTGTCCAAACTAAAGTAATCAGCTAAGATGTGTTTGAATAGTTGCATATAGATACACAATGGTACATTTTATCGATTGCAATATTAATATTTCGCCCTAAAGGGGTTTGGTCTTGGCACGCGTTAGTTTCAGAGAAGCTCTCTTTTTTGGTCCACAACCTTCCTCTTCAGTTTTTTTGTAATTATTTTTGCTTTCTCAACCCACTCTAAATATAAGCAATTTATTTTATAAAATTATTAAAAAAAAAAAAAAAAAATTTACAATCTGAAAAATGAAAACCAATCCCTGGAAGTGGGCTCTCCAACAAACTTTCTTACACAATTTAACAGAGTTAATTGCTGGATTTTTTAAATATTATGTAGATCTATTATGGAATATCCAGCGTGGATGATATTTAGGACACAACGAAGTAGTAGAACCACTGTTTTTTACTTTTACATTAAAATAGGGTGTTTCTCTGGGCAACTTGGATCCATTAGTTGATTTATTGTTGTTCACAGGAAAACATTTACTGAATCAGTTTTTTTTCTAAAGATCCATTTGCCAAAACTATCATTTAGATCCAGAAGAGCACGAGGGAACTCATTAATGTAAAATCTGCAAGGAAACACAAGGCCATAGTTCAAACCTCCCAAAGCTGAAACTTGACCCAAACCTTATCTTGTGAGGCATTGGTTACTTGGTTATATTTGGGATTAATATGAATAAATAAATGAATGCTGCAAATAGATTAAATTGCTCCTCATTCTAAATAGTTCTTACTCTTTTTGTTCATACTTTCTCAGTAATTGCTTCAATCCATGAAGGTGGACTTGTTAAAAAATATATGTGAAAAGACAGGTTTTTGCTAATTATGTCTCTTTTTTGACTGTCAAAGATACTTTTTGACTGAATTATGGACAATGTAATTAAAGGTAAATCCAACGTGGATCTGCCATAAGTGTCTATTTTCAAGGTCACCAATGTTAAAAAAATCGGTTTAAAAACTTTTAAATGATCTTGATTAACTTTGTATTTTAAGTAAAAAAGGAAACCTTGCTTTTTTAGATTTAATGGATGTTTATCATTTGAACGACATGTGTAACTCTTGTTTGTTTCTTAGGGATTCTATTTTTATTTCAATTGATAATTGGAAAAATAGTGAAAGCAGAACTGTATGTACGTATTGTATTCAATGTGCTGTGTGTTTTTTGTAATTCTCAGAGAAAACTCAGCAGCTTGTATTCTTTTCATTCTGTGAACTAGAATAATTCCTAATGTTCATGTTGATGAAGAGCAGATTTAAAAAAGAACTGTGTGTATTCCTATGTCACTTCAAAATGAAACAGAGTGCGTAATCTATTTGTGTACATTTTATGAGTCTTTTTTTGGTCCGAAATTATGCATTGCTTGTGTCACAAAATTGCATTTCTCAGCATTCATTTCTGTCTTTTGCTTAATTGTGGCAACAAAATCACTAGAAAGAAAGCATGACTGTTGTTTTTTTTTTTTATGTGGATTTTTTTTTTTTTTTGTGTATTTCTGTCCCTATGGTGCTTGTTTTTCTATTTGTATACCAAAAACAGTTCAATCGTGGTTCAAATTATGATTTGAGATCTGACAAGTTTTGTGTTGAATAAACTACTGGTTTATAGATGGATTTTAAGGTTTTATTGCTTGCAAGACATGACAAGAATACAGGAATGCATTACCAAATCACAAAGGCTGGTGGTCTTACCATTTCTACTTAACTATGAATTAATTATCACACACGAGGAAAAGTTTGCTAATATAGTTGACATCTTTACATATAAATAGCCCTGTGACAGACTGGAAACCTGTTCAGGGTCTACCCTGCTTCTCACTTTTGACCAGCATGCTATCTATTAACCATATGGGGTCATTCAAGGACAATCACTTTGTTTTCTTTGTACCTTTCTTGGATTATTGAGTTAAACATGTGGTGGAAGCAGAGCACAGAAAAAAATTCTGGTGTATTTTTTTGGCGGTGTTTTAAATATACTAAAACCTAATGTTTCACATGTTAGCGGCTGTGCTGTTAAAAGGGCTGTTAGTGGTTCCTAGGATTTCTAAAAGTACAATTGGATGTAGAGTCTTTGGCCACCAAGCTCCCATTTTATGGAATAAACTCAGGTGAGAGAGGCAGACACAGTTTCTACGTTTATAGGTAGACTTTAATCATTCCTTTTTGAACAAGCGTATCACCAGGCCAGCTAGAAATAGAAACATTTAGCTCATATAGTTGCTAGTTAGTTGCCAGATACTAGAAGCTGGGGAAAGTATGGGTTTAGGGTTCTGTCCTCTAATTTTGTCTATTGTTCTCTTCCAGACTGCATGGGTTGCTTTACGTGTCCATATCACCCTTGGCTGATCCCTGAATTTTCTTTCTTGTGAGCCCTCCCTCATCTCATTCATTGTTCTCTAATGCCTTTTCATTTGATTTTTTACACAAGTTGGTACAGTTTGATTTATATGTTGTCCACCTCTCTTTTACTCACATCCTTGGGAGAGAGTTCTTTTTCAGATTCCTGGTGGGTCCTCTGTGTTCTTGTCCTGGGCGTCGCCAGACTGGGGAGGCCACTGTGCTTGAGCAACCATCTCATTTCCATCAGGATGAAGCCCATTTACTGATGTCTTCAGACACAAAACTCTAGAATAGAAAAAGATAATACTTAATTAACTGCCATAGACACATTAGCTTCTCATCATCGGGGGAGGAATCTCTCCTTCATGTGGATCCCATGAGGTTTCGTCTTCTTTTCCCTGCCGGCTGGGTTTTTTTTTTTTGGAGCCTTTTTTCACTGTGAAGGATTGTCTGAGGGCAGGAATGTGATGAAATTGTTCAGTTAACTTTTGTTTAGTTAGCTAGGTATTTGTGTGTTTATTTATCTGCATTTTTTCTTTTTTGTTCTTTGTTTTTGTACTTATTTTTTTTCAATTTACAATGTGACGCTCTTTGAGACAATTGTTTTGTGAAATTGGGCTATTTTAAACAAAACTGAATTGGATTTCAAATTTGGGGGTTTGAAGAAAAACTATAAATCAAAAGCACAATCAGCCAGTTACTTGGTTTTGTTTGTTTGGTTTTTTATTTCCAATTTACAGTAACAACAAAAGAAACAAGTCAAGATCATAATAATATAATAATGGTAATATTATTAATAATAATAATATTATTAATAATATAAAATATACACAATCTCACACCAATAAACCCTCTGCGTTGGGTGTGGTACTGAAGCACCAGTAAAATACACCTGATATCAGCAGTGCGTGTGTGAAGGTCTGGGCAGACGGTGAGCAGTGTGTGAGGGGGGATGTAAGAGGGCTAGTGGGGAGGATGAACATCACAGCAAGGTAGAAGAGGCATGGTGGGGGCAGCAGACAGGGCTTTAATGACCAAACAAGGAAGTCATACTGACACAAAATCTGCATCCTTGACATAAAAATAAGAAAAACAATTTGATTGATGTGTGAATTCTTTTATGCATGCGTGTGAGGTAGCATTAAATTACTAAGATAAATGAAACTAAAAACAAGTTGGCATTTAATTTCCATGGTTGCATAATTTATTCAAGACCGTATTTGTTTTTGTTGATTTTTGAAGTAGATGGGTGTAAAAAAAAAACTAATCACATGTGAATTTCTGGTTTTAAAAAAATACAAATTGTTTAACAACATAGCACCATTGACTTTATTATAATACACAGTAAATCTTGATACACACTGGTGGTAAAAACAGGAGCATCTGCATTCAATAGATTTTTGGTATAAAGATATGTCTTCTTTAGTGAATTTGACACAGAAACAATGACACAGTTAGAAAAAAAGAGGAAGTAAAAGACAAAACGGTTGCATTTGAGTACTCAGGCTTTTAGTTATTTTATGAAACCCAGTCCTTTCCACGCTTGGGACCCAAACCTGAAAATAAATAAATAAAACCAAATACTTTTTTTTCACTTTGTCATTCCCAAGGATGCTCTGTTATTCCCCTTAACTCTTTCTTTTTTTTCATAGATGATCTGCAGGTTGGGGAACTGTGATTCTTAAAGATTGAAGAAAGGGTTCTTAGGGGCTGGGGGACGTGGATAACACGAGTGAGAACTGACTGGAGGCAATGTTGGATGAGTCACAAATGACAGATGCCGGTGTCATTCAGTGCAGATATCCGACAAAGTTTGACTTGGTAAAAGAACTTTTTCCATAGAAAAAACTTCCCGCTTTAAAAACAAGTGTCTTGATTTTTCTTTTTTCCATTTTTTAAAGTGTGCTTCTCTTTAATTTTTTATTTGATTTTTTTTTTTTTTTTTTTAATAAATTTCCACATCTTCTTTTTCTTCTTTGAAATCCCTTGTTCTTTACAAAAAGCAGACTGGTCCGAATTCAACTCCAAACTCCTGGTCCAGTCCACCGATGTCTACTGGGGCAAAATCCTCAAAGGGCAGACGTGAGGTCTTCTGCGTTTTGTATTCGATAATTGTCTGTCCCCACAGTCCTGTGTATTTCTATACAGGAAGAAATAACACAAAAGCAAATAAATGACCTATAACTTTACCAAAACAGCAAAAATGCTCCATTAAGAGACCATATTGAACATCTTTTGGTCGGAGCTTTATGCAAAAAACAACTTTTAAGTGAATTTTGGAGGCTTACCGTGCAGCCGTCTTCAAGGACGTTGTAAATGAATCGGTTGTTACCCTCAGCTTTGATCTCCACCTCATTTGAGCCCTTGAGCATGATGGCCTTCTTTAGGTTACCTGTTGAGGCATCCTTGTAGGCCACACTATTTTTACAGTGGTAGGTGAGGTTCTGAGAGGCCTCGGTGGACAGTAGTCGCAGGAACGTCATCTGGATGGCAACAGTGTTTGGTGGTAGACTGCTTTCACCATAAGTAAGCTGTGATGGAACACATACCAAAGTATTAGCCCAACATATTTTTTATAGACAGAGATATCCACAATCATTTATTGTGGTGTGTTGTGCTGCCAGCATCAATTCAGATTTTCTTATTTCAGTTTTTGAAAAAAATCTAGTCCTTAATGTAGATGAATTACATTAAAGACACTATGTAAAAAATATGACATAATAATTACTTACTTTAAATCCTTGGTCAATTGTCTCTCCAAACCAGATATGTTTGGGTTCATCACCCTTGCTGGACCACCAATTCTTTCGTGGTATGCTGGCAGGATTGGAGTCTATACAGGTCTCTCCTGTCTCCATGTTGCAGAAAACCCGGATTGCATCTGCAGTGCAGCCCTGGTTTGGATCGATCCAGTATTCACCTAGAAAAAGGAAAGACGTTTTAAAATGTTTCATTTGAATCTTTAACATCATAAGCACACAGCCGACCCATGCAGCCTGACAACTGAAAAAGCTGCTTGAGTAGGTGAATGTTTAGCAATGTTTACAATTTAACATTCTGGGGTCTTGTTAAAAAATACAACTTTAAATCTGCTCAAACTAAAGTAAACATTTTGCTCACAGGACCAATTAAATTGGACTGAAATTCTTATTTTCCCAAACCCGAGGTCTTAGCCTGCTTCCTTATTTGACCCCAATTTCAGCAATTTTTCCTGAAGTCACTCACCGCTTTTCCAGTCCTGATGGCAAAGCTTCAGATCTCTGCAGGTGCGTGCAGGATTCTTCTTGGATCCCTCAGGGTTGCGGATGTTCTCTATTTGGTGGTTGAGAAGTTTGAGTGTAGCATCCACCTCTGCATCGTGCTCACGGAGACTTTCTCCAGGCTGGTCAGCCCTCATGTACATTAGAGGATCAGAAGATTTCTGACTGTTCTGACCCAGTCCTGCAAAGGCAGACATGTCAACACCTGGACCAGGGGGACCAGGAGGACCGGGAGGACCAGGATTTCCAGGAGGACCCTGAGAAATAAATATTAATTTCAGTCATTTATTTGTTCATGAACTTTCTTACCTAAGGTTTATTTGATATTCTGTCAAATAGACTAATTATATCTTATTCTTCACTATCAATAAACTAAAATAATTGTAACCAATTGCAGCAATAGGTTTTTAAACAAGAAAAAACTTCTCAACAGTATATTTGTTTAAATTGATACTGGTGATGTTTTCACTGTTTTAACCAGCGGTGGATTGTGAATGCTTTAACGTACTTCTCGACTGACCAAGAAAATGTTTGAATCACAACCAGGTGTTAATTCTATTTTGACCATTGTTATTGATAAAATGTTTCTGTTGGCCTGTTTCTTCATTTGTTTTTTCATGGCTGCGCTGCTAGATATGGGTTTTTAACTTTGAAGCATTTGACCAATCACATTTTAGGCAACATTTGTTGCTAGGTAGGCTAAAATTTGCAGGGATTTGATAAAAACCTTTGGAATCCATTCTGCTGAATTCATGGCAATAATAATAATAATAATAAACATTACCAGGAGATTTTTCTTTTTTAAAACGATCATAACCACTCACAGCTGGGCCGGTCTCTCCAGTACGACCACGAGCTCCAGGAGGTCCAGTGGGTCCTGGGAGGCCATGTGAACCATCCTTCCCACCGGGGCCAATAGGTCCAGGTGGTCCCTACAGAGAGAAATATTGGATTAGATGATGTAATCCAGATTAATCCTACAACAGGAAAAAGCAGCAGAGGATAGCCCAACAACAAAACAAATAAATGAAAGATTATAGGAAATGAAAGCTATAAAAACGGAGTCAAACAGTATCAAAACAAAATACTATCTCAAACAAGAATGAATAAAGAGTCCAACATTGAGATGTTACATAAAAAGCCTATCAGGAATACACTTTACAATTAGGCTCTAGAATTTAGACTATTTGAGTTTATTCACCCTTTGTCCAGAAGGTCCGGCAGGTCCAGTCGCACCCTGGTCTCCAGCTTGACCCTAATGCAAAAGAGATCCACTGATTATAAACCAGTTATGTTCACATGGGTTTGTGAGTAAAAAAAAGAAGAGTGAATAAGTCCACCCTTTAATCTGCTGCTTACCGGAGGTCCGGGCAGACCCTGCAAACCAGTGAAACCTCTATGTCCTTTCTGTCCTCTCTCACCACCTTCTCCTGATTCTCCCTTATCACCACGAGGTCCTTGTGGTCCCTGAGAACAATTAAAACCCTTTAGATCATCTCTGTTTCAAAACTGATCATTGTCCTTTATTTCAGGTTTTTTAATGCAATGTTTTGAATATATTTTTATGCAGATTAAAAGTGATTCTGAATCAATCATTTAATTCAGGTATGTTAAAATCATCTCAAACTTTGTCTAAATTTAAGGTACATAAATTTAAGATACATACTGGCAATCCTCTGAGTCCAATAGCTCCTGCAGGCCCAGCAGGTCCTGGTGCCCCCTGGAAACAAGATAAGATAAAGTTTCTAATTTAAAGTATTTAATATCATTACATTATGTAAGCACTCAGAGTTGAAGGGGTTCAAACATTTCAATTGTTCTCTTAGACGATCAGTCATAAAGGGATTAAATATTAGAATAGTTCTGTTCACATGTAAGATCAAATACAAATAAAGGTTCAGGTAATAGTGTCTGCCCCTTAGAAAAGTAAAACATATTAATCTATAAAAAATGATTCTATAATGTTCCTCACTGTCTACATCCCGTTATGTGGTATTAAAATAATATGTTACCGGCGCTCCTCTGTCTCCTTGCCTGCCGGTGGGACCAACAGGACCCCCAGCACCAGGAGCCCCTGGAGCTCCGGGAGAACCTGCAGGACCAGTGCTACCACGGTCACCCTGTAAACAAGCAGAGCAGAAAAAGAAAAGAAAATTATGTAAACAAGATTTCTATTCTGTGTGTGAAATAGTTAAATATCTAACGAGGACACAACTTGTAAAAAAAGAAACCCTCAAGCTATTTCTATTAAAAATTTTGAAAAAATACAATAATGAACTCCGGAAATTAGTTTGGAATCAATCTGAAGTTAAATAAAATATTCAGACCATTTAACAATGTTTGAGATTTTTTTATTTATTCAGCAATTTTTTTATGTCAACATAAATGTTTAGTGATGTGAAATTACAGCTGAGTTGCACACAAATAAACTCTAAATAGTGTGTGTTTCCTACCTTGATTCCAACAGAGCCATCTTTACCAGGAGGACCATCAGATCCAGGGTTACCCTAGATTATAAAACAATATAAAGAGCAAGATATCAGAATAAATTCAAATTAGCTCCACAACAGCAAAACTCACTGCCAAAATGTGGTGCTGAAAGGGGTGAACACTATCAGTATGAAGATTGTGTATTGGATCTTTCACAATATTTCAACTTTTTCTGACCTCTCTACCAGGTTCTCCTGCAGGTCCGGTGAGCCCTGGAGCTCCAACAGGTCCAGGTGGTCCACGATCTCCTGCACCACCTGCAGCTCCCTGCTTTCCTGGCTCACCCTGAGAAAAAAAAAAGGTTGGTTTGGTGAAGGTGTATCCAAGTTGCTCAGATGACAAAAATTATTTTAAAAACATGGTTACTTTAAAGACAGAACCACAACTATTCTTTCAAACTAGAGAGACCAGTTTGAGCATTAAAAAGATATAACATGTAGGTTTTTGCTTCATCTTGAAGGTGACAAATACTATGATGGAATACTAACTGTTTATTGCAAAATAAGTTTTGAGAAATGCACACTGATCCATGTTTTTAAAATGCTTGGTCTGCAAACCTTAAACATTTTTAGAAGAATAAAGTTGCATTTAATATGTTTTTACAATCAAAAATCCATCAAGCTTTAGGACAGATAAATTGATCCAGTCAGTTAAAGACTTTACATATCAATCTTTTAACCAGCGGACCACAGGTCATATAAAAATTTCCGGTCAAATGTTCTATATGATACCTCAAATTGAATTTACGAAGAAATAGGTTATTCAGTTTGTACTAGAAACTTGTAAAACTCAGTCAGAAACATGGATCAATTAAACATGAAATAATTTGAAAAGCAGTATTTGAAAAGCATATTCTTGTTTGACATCCCGATGTTCTAGCATCTCACTTTACTTTATTCCTTGTGGTATTTATCTTATTCAGGGATAAAATTGTCAAAATTAAGCTATCATTATAGATTCCTAAACATTTATTTTTCTAGTTCAGTAAATCAGCTCATCTGCCCGTGTGTTATAACAATTAAATAAGCACATGGTTCACATTTGCAGCATGCATGTACTTTCACTCGCACACTGTGCCACACTGTTTACTGTCCGCTATGTTCCTTGCTCTCAACCAATATTATTAAAGCTTTAGTAACATGGGTTTGTATTTTACATAATTTGTTAATTTGTTATAGAAGGTTTTAGTGTGTGTGTCAGCTTTATCTCTAGTTTAAACTCTTATTTTTTCCCAGATAACTCAGCAGGTTGGTGTAATGCTGACTATTGTAACTACAGATTATCTTTCTACTTCCTACTCCCTCATCTTTCCCACTTCTTTCCCCTTCCCTCTCTATTCAAAATTTCCTGTCAGGTCCAGCAAAAAGAACTACAGAAAGCACAGACATTTTGGATGTAAACTTTTTAAATAAATAAAAAAAATTGAATAGAGCCAGGGTCAGCACATGGCGGTGACCCTGACAGAGCAAAATTTTCCAGCAATATATGACACACCATTCCGCTTGTTACAACACTGGAAAGAAAAAAATAAACAAAAAACCCCCCAATTAAATATGGTGGCAGAAAAATTTAAAACCAGACGCGTTTAATGGATGAGTAGTTCAATCTGTCTAAAGGGTTGAAGACAGTGAAGTTCATTTTAAACCTCGACTCTATCTATTTGGATCTTTTATTGTTAACTTCACAGAGTACTTTTTTTTTCAATAAGTACAGTTTGTAAAGTATCGCAGATTCGAGGGCGATGTTGGTAGAGAATGCCACCAAAATAATGAGCAGGCTTTTTCCTTTTAAGAGTAGGGTAAAGTCATTTTTATTTATGCCCAGTGAGTGTAGCGTCTGGGACGGACTATTTGATGTCTGCTCTTCTCAGAAGAAGAGAATAAACATATGCTAATTCCAATAAAACCGTGACTTATCGGTCTGCAGTTGTGATTTTTACTTTTGCATTTATAAGCTGTTTGAAATTTATTGGGGAAAAAGGAAAAGTGAAACCTATTTAAATGCCAGTGGATATGCAGGCAAATGAACAGAAAAACAAAACAACTTCATAAAAAGGTAACAGAGAGTTTGAACTTGAGGATGGTTTATTTCTGGTTACTTTATTTCAATATTCTGACTTTGTTATAGCTTGGGATGTTTTGAGCAACTCCTTCTCAAAGTAGGAAATTTATGGGAAAAAAAGTAGCACACAACCTCAAAGACAGAAATTTTATATTTTATCAGAAATCTGATGAGCAACTGTTACTGTATTTATTCTTGAAATAATGTATATGTATAATGTACAATGTATAATGTAGAAGTGTGATGTTTTTATTTATCACAACTAAACTAAATGAAATTGTCAAATTGCTGTGTAGTTAATGCTGAAATAAAATATAATTACGTGACTTTACTTACAGAGGGTCCAGGAAGACCAGGGAAACCTCTTTCTCCTCTCTGTCCAGGAAGACCAACAATACCTCGCTGGCCAGCCAATCCTTGAGGTCCTGCAGGACCAGCTGGACCCTACATAGAAAAAAAAAACAATTAGAAAAGTCTTTTTTAAAGAAAATTAAAAGATAAACTATGATGTTTCTGAAGTACATAATGCTTTTAGCTATGAAACACTTAAGGTGCGTCTTCCTTGTTCTTCACTACATCTGAAATTGTGTTTCCAGTTACAGTTGGAGACACAACGCTGTCAATTATTTCATTGTCTAAGTGATCCTCACCATGAAAGATAGCTCTTATACAATTTCCACCAATTTTCTGCAACCATTCTTACGACAAATACCCGACTTTATGTCACAGCTGAAGTCAACCTGTCAACCTTTGATGATTTGCCATCAAAATACGCAATTCAAGATTTTGTGTCATCTGCAGCAGAGGAATATCTTGACAGCTGGTATTTAAATGGTTGAATTTGCTATCAATTTTTTATAAATAAGATGACATCTTGTCAGGAATTGCTAACAATTTGTTAAAGATACATGTGTAAAGCAATGAGCACTGAGCTGGTAAAAGCCTGAGGTCCAACCGTGAAGCTATCAGTGGATTGTGCTGTGCTTTATGTCTCAGTCTGCTGTTACAGTCAGTGATGGACACTGACACCTCAGAGTATTAATGGAAAATGTGTCCATTACTGATAAAATTGGTTGTCCAGGCTGACAGGGTGACATAAAAGAATCCAGAAATGTGGAAAACAACCACATTAGATCAGTTTTATTGTCCTGAGTTGCTTTTGAAAACAGCTATAAAAAAAGCAATGTAACACATCAGCATAAGGCTTCTAAAGAAACAAAACACAATCACACCTGATGTACATGTGTGGAGGTGTTAAAAAAACAACACTCACAGGAGGACCATCCTCTCCAGGGTCTCCTTTCTCTCCAGAAGTCCCAGCAGGACCACGGAGTCCAGCATCACCTTGCCTGCCTGGGGGTCCACCATCTCCTCTTACTCCCTTGGGTCCATCTTTACCAGGAGGGCCAGACAGACCAGCAGGTCCAGGATTACCCTGAATTGTTTACGCGTGAAAGAATAAAAAACACATTAACAACAAATTGTTTATGTATTTATAGCTGCTACAAATAGTTGATTAGAGTTCTGGTTCTTATTTTAACATACAGTATTTGGTCTATGGTCATACTTTGAGGTTACGTTTGTAGAAAGTTAAACTTACATTGGGGCCGGGAGGTCCAACTCGACCAGCAGCTCCAGGGAAACCATTGGCACCCTAAAAGAAGTAGAATAATTTAGATTGAGATGACAATTTATTGCAACCGTTCTTGTCACAGTGCTAAAAATAACTTTAAAAAACTTTAAAGAAGTCACTCACTGAAGGGCCCTGAGCACCACGAGCACCTTTAGGTCCAGAAACACCGGTAGGACCCTGAAACAGAATACATTTTCTGTTACAGTTTGACATCAGGGTACAGCTTCAGAAATAAAACGTTCTTTTTATCTGGTTGAAACATTGACAAAACCCATGTCAATCAAAAAAAAAAAAACCCATAAAACTGATTGAAAGCTAAAAATTAGTTGACTTTTTAAAAAGTAGTTTAAACTTAGCAAACAACGAATGATAATACTCACAGCAGGGCCAGGAGCACCAGATGGTCCTTGGGGTCCAGGGGCACCAGCATCTCCCTTTTGTCCTAATTCTCCCTGCTCTCCTTTGGCTCCAGGCTGACCATCTGCACCCTGTAGGGGTTAAATAAAAATCAAACAAGATGTTAAAGAGCATTATTAAGGTTTATCTATTAGTCATCATCAAGGTCATAATAACTTTCCTCAACAGAAAACTTGTGAAATTATTTTGTGTTTTGCTATTTTTTTTTTTTTTTTACGAGATAACTGAATCTGCAAATTTGGTGCCACTGTAACAAAAATTCTGTCGTTGTTTGTATTGCAAGTGATCTACAACCACCACCATTCTCCGATAAAGATATATGTTTGATCGTGTAATGCTCCGCAAATTCAGAAATATTTTTTAGTGTATGGAGAACTGGGTATTTCTCATTTTTGTTTTGTGAGAGGAAACAAGTAAATTTTTCAAATTTTGAAAATAATAGTAATCAAAATATGACACCCACTGAACTAAGAATATATTTTTTATCTCGATGTGTGGTTTAATGAAACTCAGCATGGCAATATATTCTAAATGATAAAAACAAGAGGCAATGCATCTTGCAAAATACAAACATGGATGACACTGTAGTTTTCTGGAGAGTCAGCAGAGTTACTTTAACTCAGACATTGTAATCTGCAGTACGTTTTATTACAATATCAATAAATCTTCTAACTACTTTCAAGAAGCAAACAAATAATTCAATATGAATGGGTTCTCAAACTTTTCAAAGAAGGATGTGTGTTTGTGATGTTATTTTTGTACATTGATCAATTTTCATAATAAGTTTTAGTATGCAGTACCTTTCACTCAGGTGGATCCTCCCTAAAAAATTGTAAAATGTCACAGCTGATGACAACTTTTTTAAGCCTGACTTTGGTAAAAACGATGACATTTTTGTTAAAAATGAATTAATCCAATATATTTTTCAATGACACCTACAGATTGTTCAGAACGAGGGATTAGATTTAAGAGAAGATTCAGCACAAATGAGCTTTTCTTTCTCAGCTCAGCAATCATATTTAGACACTGGATTGTATGAACACAGTGACAAACCACAGGAATGTGAATTAAACAATCTTTATTTGCATTATAATTGGACTATTGTGATTTGTTTCCTGTTTGATGGTGCCGTGAGGGAACATAGTGTGTAAGCGCAAGATATACAAAACTGGATTTTAGTAGTATAAAGATAAAGAGTTTTCTAACTTCAACAGATATATTGATGCCTCGTCCTTATGCTAAAAAAACCACCCAGCTTGTTACTGGTAAACAAACAAAGGCTGTTCAGTACAGTTTAAAGGAGCAGTGGTAAAAATGCTCATGGAGACAAATTGATCTAACTTACAGGAGGTCCAGCAAAACCAGCAGGTCCTGGTGGTCCGGTTTCTCCTCTATCACCCTAAAAGACAAATATAAACATAAGACAAAAACCCAATAGTAAAATAAAACAACTGGCTAAATAAAGTTTAAAATATTTTTTCCAGACTTAAGTATTTCCAAGACAAAGGCATCTTCCACAGAAAACTTCAAAGCAAAACTTACAGGAGTACCACGAAGTCCAGCGGGTCCAGAAGGACCAGCAGGACCAGATTCACCCTGTAGAAAAACACAAACACACATTTCCTAAGTTAATACAGCTTAACAACTATTTTGAGAGTGTGTCCATAAAGTAATACAAACCTTCTCTCCGTTTGGACCACCGGGACCAGGAGGCCCAATAGGACCAGTGAGACCCTGCCACAAGAAACAAGAAGTTTTAACCAAGATGAGAGTGAACAAACTCCTGAAAAGATAGCTTTTCAGATTCTATTCGACATGTCTACTTCACTGATTATTCACTCACTCTGGCACCATCTTTGCCTGGAGCACCTTCAGGACCTTTCTCTCCAATGTCACCCTGTCGAGAAAAAAAAGAATCATGACATTTAATAATAAAATAAATACACTTTAAAGAAATCAGTTTTCTTTGTGGCTTACTCTGTCTCCTTTGGGTCCTGGAACGCCAGCACCTCCTCTTTCTCCAGGCATACCCTGTAGACCTGGGGGTCCCTGGGCTCCTACACCTCCAGCAGGTCCAATGGCACCCTGGATCATAGATTAGATGACATGAACGAAGAAATGAGTGTCAAGATGTGAGCTATGAAAATGTCACAGGTCTCTTTGCACTTGTATAAAAAATTATTTAAAAAGAGACTTTTTTAGACAGCAAATCAAATTTGTCCCAAAGGTGAACTATAACTAGGTTATCATGTGTTTCTATAGCAAGCGCTAAAATTAGATTCAAAATTCTTCTGCTGTCTGTTTGTAAATATGTTCTTTCTTTGGCACATTTAGAACTACTTTTGCTCCAGACAAGTATAATTAAAACAGATCAGTACCACGCATTCTGTCATACCTAAAAAAATAATTTTACAAAACAAAATGAATGGTTTGAAATGTTGGTTTTAGAAATCCTAGGTTTCCAAAACCATCCTCTATGTGCTCCTCGTCATCATACATTTACTCTGAAAAGAAAAACGGATGTTCACAGAATCTATTCCACTGATCAAAGCCAAACAAATGAAAGCAAACTCAGCCTTTGATTTTGTTTTTGAGTAATTCCAACAGTATCCATCTCCAGCCATAACTTGCCAGACTGCTGCAGCAACATCCTCAGAAATAAAATATCTGCTTCCCATCTCTGGTCATTAATGGACACAGCAGGACATACACAAGTGCAATTTTTGGGATGTGTGTACTTTGAAACTGGCGTTTAATCCAAATCAAAGAGACAGCTGACTGATGTACAGAGAAACATGACTTGAGCAACAAATTGCTCTGCAGCTTCTTCTTCTTTTTTAAATCGGCAGACTTTCAGTTCAAGCCTTTCGTCCATGGGACACGATTACATTTATGTTAGACCCATAATCCCCATCCTCTGTCTGCTCTTGTTTGACCTTACGGAAAGAAAATCTTTACACTGGGATTAGAATCCGAGCAGATAATAAACCCAAAATGGGACCCAAGCTCTTCTTTTTAGTCACACAGCATCAGTAACACATGGTCATATTTAAGACTTACTGGTGCTCACCCAATTAGGCTTTGGTCTTTCTTGATTGTTCAAAATTATTTTTAAGACACTAAAACTGGATTAGAATGCAATCAAAAAAGTCTTGATGAATGGCTTGGATTAAAAATAGGACGGGTAGTGATAAATATTTTAAAAAATCCACAAGTGAACAAAACCCATATCCCGTAGCTGGTTTTGTAGCAAACTCTTTAACAATTAGTGCACAAACTTCTTTAATTAGTGGCAGTTTTCATTACAGTTATCTTTACTAAGCTGTTATTTAATAACGATAATGCAATGCAAACATCTTTAGACTTTTGAGACCAATAAAAAAAAAAAAAACCCTAAACACTAGAGGTAGAAATAATTACGTTCTCTATACTTCTCCAGTTCTGTGGTTGATAAGAAAACAGAAAAACGCATCCAAGTGTGAGGCCGAATGTTTCAGCTTCAGAAATGACAGTTTTTAAAACCCAAAAATGATGATGAAATGGATAATTTAATAAATTTTAAATGTGCTGTGGTTCTTAACAAGATGCTTTTACACTTGTGTTAATAATTTGATGGTGTGGCAAAGGGCTGGGGGAAATTTTGTACACTGATTCTTTATTTACTGCTATATGCACTTTTATGTATTCATTCTATGTGAATGTGATTTTTTTAGATACAGTTCTGCAGTTCTGTGGGCAAAGAACAAATTTCCTTTCTGAGGACCTTAAAGTTTACCTTTACCTTTCTAATTCCAAAACCTTCATTTGGTTGCTTATTTTACCTTAGGACCATCAATTCCAGGTGTTCCAGGAAGACCTCTCGGTCCTTGCAGACCTGCAGGGCCGGCAGCTCCTCTCTCTCCAGGAAAACCTCGATCTCCCTTAGAAATCACAAAGCAAGAATTGGCATGACCAATAATTAAATGGAGACAAAAAACAGTAAAATGAAATATTGGAGAACTTACTCTGGGTCCAGTTGCACCAGCAGGTCCACCCTCTCCAGGAACACCCTAAAACAAGCAAAGTCAGAAAAAACATTAAATATGACACGCAATGTACAGTATCTTCCTACTGAATTGATTGAGTGGGTTTTTCTGATTTACAGCAATGAATCCATAGAAACATGTCAGTAAACAACATGAAGGACAATTTACTTTTTTTCACGCCAACTTAATGATTTATAAAACATTTAACTTTACAGAGAAAAAATTAGTTAGTAATTATTAGCTTGTCCTAGGTAACACAAAAAACTTGTTTTTTTTTCTTAAATGTGATTATTATCTGACGTATTGAGAGACAACTATAAAATAAAATGAGTAAATGCAATTAATAACAGAATATTCTTTCTTATTGTGTGATAATGAAACAAAGTAGCCCTCTCTCTATTCTACAAAATACACTTTCTCTAATTTCCACAGGTTTTTCAAACTATATCTCATCAGAAATGTTTACTTACTTGGTCTCCAGGTTTGCCTCCTTCACCAGGAGGACCAGGTGGTCCAGGAAGACCCTGTTTGCATTAAAAGAAAGTCAGTAAAAACTGGACACATACCTCTAAAAAAAATTTTTAGGTCCAAATCAAGCAAATTGCTTATAATAGCGGAGACAAAGTGTAAAGATATATTTGTTTTTCATTTCTTCTAACCCTGACAAGCTTTGATAGAAAGAAACAAAAAATTCAATTAAATTAGAGGCAGACAAACTCACTTGGAAGCCTGAGGGTCCGGGTTGTCCTTGTTCTCCTCTTTCTCCAGCAGTACCCTTAACAGGCGATGCACAAATAATAATGGTCACATTCAGTTATGGATATTTCAAACATAATAAAAATTGAGAATGATCAGACAAACAAAAGACAAGGAATAAGATGTGTCCTTAAATAAAGCAATGCATTGAGACACTGTTGCACAGATGTAAATTTGGAGGAAAATAATGTCAACATTAAGGCTATAAGGAGTTAGATGTGGAAATACTTACAGCTGGGCCAGGGGGTCCTGCAGCGCCGGTTTCTCCATCTTTCCCGGGTAGACCCTGAAAAGATGAGACAAATAGATACAAGTTAAACTAAAACCAATATAAATGTGAGGACATCAAGTTTATTGGGTCCTCTTGAATAAAATTAATAGATTATATAAAAAAAAATCAAAGCAATAGACACTCTTTATGAGGATATTTATACATTAAAATGAGCCTGTAAATTCAAATTACCACAAAATATTTTGAGTACATTATATTGGAAATATCAAATAAAATGAAATAGCGTGTTGCTGTATTAAGTGTACACTTACTCTCAGACCAAGCGCTCCAGCCAGTCCTTTCTCGCCAGCCTTACCAGGTTCACCCTAAAAACACAAGACGTAAAATACAGTTGAAGGTCAAACATGTTGCAAATAATGCTTTGACGGGCTTTTTGATTTCACAGCAGAGTGAGTGAATGTGTTGATACAATTGAAAAGCTCTCAGCAGGATGCTTTAGTCAGCTAGCCACTTGGATGGTGTCTCCATTTTTCAGGGGCTTAGTCATTCTTCATGTGTGTAGGGTTTAAATCACAGAAAACTCTTTCTAATGTTTTTAAATTGCAAATATTAATAATTGCACTTTATTAATCCCTCATGGGGAAATTACTTTTGCTGCATTGCACTGCAGCAGGCAGTCATGACGGCACTAATTGTGGGAGTTACTGGTGGTTAGGTGTCTTCTCCAGGGACACTTAGGCATGAGCTCATGGTGGGAATTGAACTGGCAACTCTTTGGTCCAAAGACAGCCATTGTACTGCTGAGCTATGCTTTCACCGCTTTCACCGCTCTCCCACAACTACTCACTGTTGCTCCTTTGGGTCCAGGAAATCCCATAAGACCAGGCTGTCCACGAGCTCCCTGAGGTCCAGGAGGTCCTGGGCGGCCGTCCTCACCAGCAGCACCCTTTTAAAATAAAATAAACAAACAAACATCTACTCACTATTAAAACAACAACATACAATGACTTTAATTGGGACTTTGATAACTGGGAAATGTAGTTTCTCAAGTGACCTATTGAGAAATGGGTCTTAAAGTTTTGAGAGACAGTAAAAATATAATTGTAACCACATCTAACATTTTAACTTAACCAGACAATGAAACAAGTAAAGTTGTCATGACAAGCAAAAACTTGGCACAAATACTGATAATTCCTCAGTTTCTCTATGTTAGATTAAAAACCTATACATCAATGGGAAGAAAAGGCTTCTATGGTCATTTCGGTGATGACTTTGTACATCTTCCACTGACAAAATTTGATCTTATTCAAATAAATATGTACACAAACGCAAAAAAATAAATAAATTAAAAGCATAAATTTGGTTGCATTTATGGCATGAAAATGTTTCCTCACAGAAGGTCCAACTTTGCCTTGAGGTCCAGCATCACCAGGACGACCAGTCAGGCCCTGCCAGAGAAAAACAGAAATGGATTTAGAATGACCAAATTATGTTTCATTTGAATATTCAATCAAAATTCAGACTGGCAAAGATTCTAAATAATGAATGGACTCTACTCATATGGTACTTTTCTACCTGACTTGGTACTCAAAGCACTTTACGTTGTAGCTCACATTCATAGCTGATGGTGTAAGCTGCCATGCAAGGAGCAAACCACCATCAGGAGCAATTGGGGTTGCAGTGTCTTGCTAAGGGACACCTTGGCATGAACTCTGGACAGGGATTGAATTGGCAGCCCTCCTATTACAGGATGGTCCCCTACCCTCTGAATCCTCCTTCCCTTTTAGGAGGTACTCATATACCCATCAGGAGGTTCATACATTCAGTGGTTTTGTACAGATAAAAATTTAGAAACATTTTCTATTTTTGTTCATATACTGTTTGTGTCTGAACATGTCCAATCAGAACTGTTTATGATAGAGAGGCTGAATCTTTCAATCCTAAAGTTTATAGTTTGAAATTTGAGGTCAGACAAAAACATGAACAAAACTTAACACAGCACGTTTATATTTCCACCTTCTTTGAAATGACATTGAGATCCCATACACCTGTGAAAAACTCACCCGAGCACCTGGAAGTCCAGGCTCTCCAGGACGCCCCGGGTCTCCACTTGCACCCTTAGGGCCATTGGCTCCACCAGGTCCACGCTCACCTGGGGCCCCCTTTATTAGAAAAAAAAGAGAATTAAGTGACTGGTCTATCACTGAGGATGTGACAGAATTTTCTATCCCACAGGAAATGAGTTTCCATTTTAATAGCGTTTGGGAGTTTCATTGACCGGCTGGAGATGAGAAGATTAAAATCAGATAGATTCACTTTGGTTTAAATAGGACTGTCTGAAGGAAGATAAAGTTAAACGAGTTGCTGGCTTTGAAGATATGAAGCAAGTAGGTCAGAGGTGAATGATGAGCCAGTGGGCTTTGCTACCACTTTCTGGCCATGGGGTGGAATTACATGCATAACTATTAAAAACAATTTTCATTGAAAAACTGATCATATCTAAGAAAAAAAATGCTGATTTTCATCCCAAGCCAATTGAGAAAAGATCATACAGTTTTCTTGAACAAACGATTAAAATTGGCATCTCAATATAATTTTAAGGTGGGCAAGACTAATTTATTGCATCCATAACTACATTATTTTTTCATCTGCACACTATTTAATGTCGTTAATCAGAATTGAATGCACAAATGCATTTATGATGTGAAAACTGATTTGTTATGGGTATCGTCTGGGACACGTGAGACAATAAGTTCACTAGAAATGACACAGATTATCAAGCTGTTCATTTGAGACATACTGTAGTGTGAATAAATTTGATCAGTATTAGAAAAGTTTCATTGACAAGTCCAGCTTTGTTTTGAACCTTTATCTTCCTGAGACCAGTTAAATTTACAAGTTATGTACAATGAACCATTTGGAAACAATGAGAAAAAACAATTGTTTTTCTTGAAAGACATTTTTTTATAGTTTTAAATTATAGTCTCTTTGAATGAGAAGAGCTAACTGTAAATGAAAAATTAAATTCTCAAATGGTTGCAAAACATGTTGAATTTCCTCTAGAATATTTACAGTAGTCAAATATGGGTGATCATAATTTTAATTATTTTTCTTTAACCACTATTTGTAGTGCCTGGATTGTAAACTTTTTTCTTACTCTTTGACATCTAATCACAACACAAAACCCAGAACGCTGCTGAGCAACAAATACTTTAATCTATTTTTCTTCTGCTAGAAGTTTCAATGTTTCTGTGTTCAGTTACTCACCTTAGGACCTGGCAGACCATCCTGGCCTGGAAATCCACGGTTACCAGGAGCTCCCTAAGACAAAAACAGAAAATAACAATTATGATAATTTATCAATATATCAAAGCACCAATAACTTAGTCCCCAAAACCCGTACAAAACCACTTAAGGACAGTGAATATGATCTAATGACATGAGGGGTAAAAAACGGGCGGCACATGACTGGATCATTAAGGGCTCTTGGTAATCACAATCCTTTCAATCATGGACATTTGCTATCATATGTAAGTAGATCAAGAGGTCTCTGATAGAGTGAGTACTGCACAACAAAAATGTGTTCATTTGTAGGGTCCTTTATGTTCATCTTAAAGTGAAAAATTGTTTCTATCATTTACATGGAACCATTGTGAATAAATATTTGCAATTTGTACATTAATTAATGAAGAATGTTTTTTGTCAAGTAAATCAAAATAACTTTATAACATCTGTTTAAATGGCAATTTACTTTGACTGAAAGTGTATTTAGTTCTTATTTAGAAATCCTTTTTGCATAATTACTTTCTCCAAATGTATAATACATAATACACTTTGCTTTTTTGGCCCTGCAACAGACTGGCGACCTGTTCAGGGTGTACCATGCCTCTCGCCTGAAATCAACCAGGAAAGATTCCGGCACCCCTATGACCCCATTGGGAATAAGCGGTTCAGAAGATGAAACTTTTTGTTAACTACACTTATTTTTATATTTCCTTTTTTGTGTTGGGAACTAGGAAAGTAGTAAAATATTACACCCCCCCATCCGCCACCCCCTGCCTTTTTTTGGTAAGAAATGTAATGTTACTTACTCTTTCTCCAGGAGGTCCGAGAGGTCCAGCAGCACCAGGTTCACCCCTAGGTCCCCTCTTGCCTTCTTCTCCTTGAGGACCTGGTGCTCCCTGAGGACCAGCTGGCCCCTTTAGGCAAACAAAAAAATAAATGTTAATAATACAAATTTTAATTGTGTATTAAAATTTGCACAAGGATCTCTGGAACAAAAAAAACTTGAACGTACAAAAAATAAATATCAATATTTAATATTTTAATAGCAATGTGTGACGAAAAAAAAAAGTAGGCTTACAAGTTCTCCTTTGGGCCCAGCTTCTCCCTTGAATCCTGGAAAACCAGAATTTCCCTGAGAAAAGGATAGAAAATAAATGGCTCATTATTTTTAATGGTTGTTAAGTTTAAATATGATTGAATCGCTTTTATGTTGAAAATAAAACTAACTGAGGAACTGTTTTTTTTTTCTTTCAAACAGATTTCCCATTAAATGTGCTAGTAAATTTGATCAAAGGGTGAATTGATGAGTACATACACACGTTCCTTTTGGCCCAAGAGGTCCAGTTGCTCCCTGTGGCCCAGGAGGTCCACGAGGTCCAGGAAATCCAGGAGCCCCAGCAATGCCAGGAGCACCCTACAAAGAAATAAATAATACAAGTATCCATCATAACAGGAAACTTCAAAATGGATGATATTGTAATTGGTAAATCTAGAGCACGTTGTTTAATGACATCAACAGATTAGCAGGTGGAGAAAAGGACACACAAGGATATTAATAGCAATGACAAACACACACACATGATTGCAGTTCTGAGCACATTTAAATGAGCTAAAATTTTTGCCACATCTACAAATCTGGATGCAGGAAAACAGCTCTTCTTTTAGTAAAAAAAATATCAAGGACACTAAACAGAGAAGTTGGTGAATAAAAAAAAAACAAGGGCAAAACAAGTCATCATTTAAAACTTACTGCGGAACCTTTAGCTCCAGGAATGCCGTCAGTTCCAGGATTTCCCTGAATTGTAGAGAAAAACAAACAATTCAATACAATTCTTCATATATTTTGAGCTAATTAATCTAACCTTATCGATCTTATCTAACTTATAACCTTTTTGAACTTTGTGATAAGCACAAACTTTAAAGGCAAAAGCTACGTAAAATACTTTGGCCAACACACGAGAGTTGAGTGTGTCAAACATGCAAAGCACAAATAGTGTCATTATAGCGTATAAAAGTTTTGAGAACACATCTGTAAGCATAAACAGCTTAATAACAATGGACATATTTTTTCTTTTAATGGCTCTTTTTGTCTCACTTACAGAAATACCCGCAGGTCCAGGTGAACCTGGAGTGCCTGACTCTCCACGGGATCCCTGTGCTCCCTCAGGTCCACGAGCACCGGTAGGTCCAGCTTCCCCCTAATCACCAAAAGTAAGATGATTATGGGCACTAAAGCAGAGGGCTTCACTAATTAAACAGAAAATAAATGCAAACCAGTAAAGTATTCAGTTTTAAATCATCTGTTTGAGCTTAACCTGTTTATTTAACAAGACATTCCATGATAATGACAAAAATATATACATATAAAAGATGAATGTAAACAGGAGTGAAGAAGTTAATTCACTGATGCACCTGCTGCACATGCTGCACATGCTTTGGTTTCCTCTCTTTGGGCCTCTTTCCTTTTTGTAGTCATATAAAACCAGAGTATGGAATTTATTTTCCCTTTGATGCTTTGAGGTTTGCCATGTGTAGGTTGAGGAGGGGAACAAGTGTGCCATCAACTCCATACAGTTGGGATGGGGCATTGCTGACCTCAGTGATGCAGGTCTAGTAAGAGATACTATAAACACTTCCTCTATCCTACCAACATGTCTTCTAATGAGGTAGTGTTGTGTGTGATTTGGATCCCCAGTGCATCGTTCACCGAGGTGGTAAAAAGGCTTTCTGGTGATAAGCACCTACATGTGGATATGATTTTTACAGGGTTTATTAGGCTGGCACACCTCATCAACGTTGTCTAACAATTACGGACAATGCCTCTGATTTGGCAAATTAAGAATCTAAAACTTTAAAGGAAAATCCGAGAGTGTGTACTTCTAATTACACTGGAACGTTTTTTCTCCTTGATGGCGTAGTCAGAATCCTGAAGAGAAGTGTTTCCCAGCTAGCTCTAATTTAATTCAAACCGATGAATTATGCCTCCAGTTTTAGAAACAACAAAGCCCTTTACAAATCCTCAGTTCTGATTGTGACATGTAAGTTCATCCAAATGATCTGCATGTGCTTTGTATTCTACGAGAAACTGCTAGAACATGTGGGAGTAATACAAACACAAGCATGAGGTGCGCGTTCGTTTTTTTAGTTCAAGTAGATCAAGTGTCAATGCAATACAATAGTACTAAAAACATCAAATCATCTTAAACATATCAGTACAAAACACATTTTGAAACAATATTTTTGAGAATAAAAACAGATCTCCCGCACATTGTTTCATCAATATCAAAGGTTTCAAACCGTCGAATTTCCCATCTATTCAAGGTACATGAACAGACCTGGTTGGTAAGAAGCCACTTTGAGCCAGGTGCTAAAATGTGCAGTAATTTAAAGATAGGATTATTTCATTTGGTAGCATAAACCACTTACAGCCACACAAGAAATGAAAGTTTCCAAATGCCCTGTGCTTAGGAATCTTATATTCACAATGCAAGATGGATCGATTAGTTCGGGATGAACATTCAGAATTCAAAGACTTCAAGTTAAGGCATTGTATTGAATCTTGTAAAGCAGACAAAAATTTGAAGAGATTTTTAAATGCTTCATATTTAAATCATTTAATAGAGTGTTGCAGTGAGGATATAGTTAGGTTTTCTTAGGATCTAAATGACCATGTCTAGACCTGCGTACAACACTGATGACTAATTTATTTATTTATTTAATTTATTTAAATAAATAAATAAATTTATTATTTATTTATTTATTTATTTAAATAAATTATTATTTATTTATTTAATAGAGTGTTGCAGTGAGGATATAGTTAGGTTTTCTTAGGATCTAAATGACCATGTCTAGACCTGCGTACAACACTGATGACTAATTTGTTAATTTTCCTAGATTTATTATGTAAGGTGACGGCTTATCCAAATCTACCTTCATCTCATCATTTAATCTACTTTTTATAGTTTTCAAGAAAAGAATTCTACTCATAGCCAACAGAGTTAGAGTGTGGTTTAAAAGCCTCTGAGTTGAATCTTTTTCTATTGGTTTTGTTGGTTTCATTTGCAATGATCGCAAGCAACCACTAAAGCAAATTATGATGGAGTTTGACATCTATGAATCAGCCGGATCGGTCCAGTTCACCACCTCCAACAGAAAACTGTGAGGTGGATGAATGAAATGCTTCACACGTGGACGAGTCTCGATCTCTCAGGGTTTATTGTATGACTACTGACCACTAAACTGGAATCTAGCTTATTGTAATATTTGTTTAGTCAGAGAAATTTAAAATGAAATGATGTTTAAACTGATCAAAGTTACTTTGATGTAAAAAGATTTTTTTAAAAAATTTATTTCACTATGTAAACTACTTTGTGATGCTTTTTGGCATGAAAAGCATTCTATAGATCAAATTTTATTGAGTTTTGTTAAGTGAGTGACATATTGTTATTATGAACAGTAGAAAATATGATTAAATATTTTCAGAAGGAAAAAAGGCTTAAAACTTCAGACGCTAATGATTAATGATGTTTAAGTGGATTGCATAAACACTTAGCTGGATTTTTTTATGCCTCTCTAGTGCATTTTCCAGAGCCAAGTGGATAATATTTTGCAGACGTTTTTATCCAGTTCTTAGAAAAACTCAGGCTTGCTTTGAAAAGAGCTGCTCTGACGGCCCACCTCTCATGGACATAGGCCAGACATTTAACTGATGGTATGCAGCTTTGTGGTGCTGAATGGAATTCCTTTCCTACAACTTCTCAGATTTTGCAGAGTAAATAGTATGACATAATAGTGTTTTGTGTGTAGTTGCAAAAATGATGATGCAAGACTGAAAATAAAAGAAAGATCTTGGCAAACACTAAGATTTAACAGTCTGTTGAAACTTAGAAGGATTTTTTTTTTTAAACTGGATTAAACAAATAGTAAAAAAGTCATTTAGGGAGTCATTGCCTGTTTATTTACACGATTATTGACAGATTATACTGAATAAGCCTCTCACTGATAAATGACCTAATTTCACGAGTTTACTTAAAACTTTTTGACTTTATGGGGCTCTTATTGAAGAAATCTGCACACATGAAGCCTTTAACAGACAAAAAATGAAACTGATATTTTCTTACAACTACACCCAGGGGCTTAAAACAGATCTGAATCAGCAGGTAGTTTGAAGTTTAACAAAAGAAACACATACTGAGAAAAGTTTAATGTTTTTTTTTATTATCATGAAACATTCAGTCATGAGTCAAACATCACACTGCTGCTTCAGACATATGTCAAACTTGACTCTCTGTATATGGTTATTTTTTTTCCATAAATGCACAGCCACTTCAGTGGAGATTCCTTATCTTTAAAATAAATCTTTTATTCAAAATTCTTTTGAGACTTAACAAACAATAAAGTGGCTTAAAGAACAAAAACCACAATGCAGCACCCTGGAGCAAAAAGAGTTTGCATTCATTTGCTGTGCAGATAAATCAGATGCAAAGTAGAGAGCGAGAGAGAGAGACAGAGACGGGAAAGAATAAAGAAAAAGACATGTGCATAGAAAAAAGGGGAAAAGGACACTTTGAAAACCCCCTCTTTTCTAATTTTCCACACAGATGGAGATGGAACAGCAGTCTCCAATTTCATCAAAGTATTCCATCTTGTCCCCGCAAAGTGATCCCAAAGCAGAGCGTGGCCATTTTCAGAGTTATGAATCTATTTTTCATTGATTTAAGAAAGTTTTACTTTTTTTTCCTTTAACTGCAAGTTGGATTTCTTTTTTTTGTAATTTGAGAGATGGGAAGTTCATTAATTCTGAAAATTCCGATAGAGTATAATCAAGAACTCAGGCAGAAAAAGAAAAAAAAGGTGCAGGTGCAGCTTAGGTAACAATTTGGCTTACCTTTGAACCAGGAGATCCAGGAAAGCCCGGAGATCCAGCTGGACCAACAGGGCCCTATAAAGAGAAAAACAGAAGATAGCTAAGCTACATCCAACTTTCAAATACAAGTCATTCTGCAAGAGCGTGTAAGAGATGAGATATAATTTAATATAATAATAAATAAAAAGCAGGTATGATACGTTAATCACAAAATTATACTTACTGGAGGACCAGCTGGACCAAGCATGCCATCGTTACCACGTGCTCCCTGAACCAAAAAAATAGGTTTTATGCCATGAGAATTCAAATAAGTATTAAACAAACTATTTATAAAAACTATCTTATCAAGCCATTGCCTGATTTGAAGTAAAAGATTACATTTTGTTAGAATGTACAGTTAAGTTCAAAAATTTCGAAAGAAAGATTACACCTACAGCAACTCCACTGGGTCCAGGACGTCCTCTCTCACCAGGCAAACCACGTGGACCCTAAACAGGTAAAGAAAATGAATTAAGATTAGTTGTTTATATTTGTAATAACAGCTTAGATCATTTAAAGTCTGTATTATTAGATGTGTTATCTAAGTGTAATCTCACACACCATTGGTCCAGGTGCACCACTCTCTCCAGGAGAACCGGCCTCACCCTAAAAATGAAAAATTATTATTTGATGTATTTTGGAAAGAAATAAGCTTAGAGAAAAAAAATTAAAACCTACCTTAGCTCCAAGAGCCCCAGTGTCTCCCTTTGGACCATCCAAACCTTGATACCCCTACAAGATCAAGAAGAACAAAATACATAGTCAGGACTCTGAGAGGATTGTCAGGGAATGTGTCATGTTAGAAATAAAGACATTGCAGAAACTTACTCTGTGTCCTTTAATGCCAGGCAAACCGGGAGTTCCTGGGAAACCACGGGCTCCCTGTGATGCAAAAAATAGAATTTTTTTGATTTTCTAAAAAAACGGAAATGCTGAAAAAAAAAAGACTTTGTAACAATTCTTTATTTATCTTAATCTCATGGTAATTGTTTCAAGATGCTATGCCAGATAAAATGTTCTGAATAAAATGTAATATGAACTCACTCTGCCAGATATTTGAACAGGAATTACCAGCATCCCACCACTTAATAAAAAATGCTAAACTTAAACTCTGGATCACATCAACTATTTGTATTTTGTTTCCTCAAACCACTGTGGAGATTTAAAAAAACTGGGCAGAGGATTGTATTAAAGTAGACAAAATGGTAGAATAAATTACCCAATCATGCACAAACTTTGCACTTTTGGTGCATGAAGTAACATTTCTTGTAATTGTGATCCTTGAATAAAACTTTCAGCCTTGTTCATCAAAATTTTCTCTACACAGAAAACAAATCCAAAAAAACATGTTAAAAAAACAATACTATGAGTTGTCTCAAAATTTTTGAATATGCATTTACTGATAAAAATCCATAAATCAACCAAACCATTAATTAAACTAGAGTCATCAAGGTGATATTAAAAAATTGATGCATTATTCATTTGGAAAAGAACCAGAAATGATTTGTGCTATCAGGATGATCCCTATCTTCATTCTAGATTTAATTTGGGGTTTAAAAAATTACATGGTAGTGTTTCCTGAGTGTTAAAGTGGGAAATACTGTGTGTATTTTAAAATTGAAAAGAACAACAACAACAAAAAAAAAAACGTTTCTTGAGTGTTTTTGAGATAATCTGTAGCTTGATTTCAAACTGATTGATAAATTGACCGGCTGGTTCAGACGTTTGGAAGATATGAGGCACCATGACATTCCAACCTGATATTAACAAGAGTTAATTTCTCTCAAAGAAACAAAGAGATCAAATCGCATTTTATGATATTACATCGCACAAAAATAGAATGTTTGGTAGGAATACAAGCGAAACCTTACCTGAGGTCCAGTAGGTCCGGGTTCTCCGGGATGTCCTGGTTTTCCAGGTTCTCCCTTAAAAAAACAGAAAATATGTTATGACAGCAGAGGAGGGTGCAGATTCGAGGTGATAGGTTGGGTTTTTGGTGAAGACAAAGAGTATGTTGTTGTTGAGCGGTTGGGTTGTGAATGTGCAGGGTTTTACGACTGTATGGTAGGTTTATTGAGATGGTTGGGTCTTTTGTTTTCTGGCATAGATTTTTGCTAGGCAGTTGCTGTGAAGAAACCATGTCAGGAGTTTGGTTTGTAGATGTATGAAAGTTATCAATATTTTGAGGTGTTTGGCAAGGTGGGTAGTTTTTCTGCTCTGAAGTACCTGTATGATGCCCTCATTAAGACTATGGGTGTGTGGTCTATTGATCGGCTGCACCTGCTGTGTTGAGGGTTTTGGATGGGGGCAGGCCAAGGCCCTTAGGGTTTGTGTTAGGGTAGGGAGGACTTCCTCGTTGTGTGCGCTGAGGGTGGAGGCGAAAAGGGCGACAGAAAGAGGGGTGGTGAAGAGGGTTGTGGCTCTGGCCTGGGGTGAGGTGAAGGTGGTGGTCTGGATGGGAATAGTGAAGCAATGGCTGTCGGAGTGGAAGTCGGAGGTCAATGGAAGGAAGTTGTATGATGTGCAAAGTACGGTGGAAGTGGGGATGGGAGGGGCGGATTTCAGTAGGTTAAGGATTGGGCATACAGGATTAAATGATGCACTTAGGGTTCTGGGGAAACATGTGGACGGGAGCTGTGATTACTGTGAGGAGCCAGAGGGGAAATTTTTGTGTTCATTTTGTTGCGTTTTGAGAAGTATGGTGCAGAGAGGGAGGTTATGCTGGGGGTGCAAAAAGTACAAAAAGAATACTTTTGCCCTCATGTCCAGCATTTATACGCCCAGTCAGGAATCAGAGCTGTTCAACTACAGTATATGATCAAACAAGAAGCAAAGCATAAAACCTGGAGAGCAAGAAAATTACTTGACCACGAATGTAACTTTGAACAAATGTGGCTTGGCTTTCTGAAGCACAAGTTAACCAAGCGCACATATGAGAAGATTTGCTGATCCTTCCTGATTCTATTTTGCCACACATGAATAAGCACGTTTTGATGCATGACTTTCTGACATCTGCCGTTGAAGTTGGTGGAGCCATCAGACTGCTGGCCCTCAATGGGCTTTTCAACACAACCTTGAGTATCCTGATTTCTACAAAAAGCTGTACAATTTTTTTGAAGAGTTTGTTTTCCATGGGAAGCACATAGCACACTTTTTCTATCTATCCAACATCTTTCATAGTCCCAGTCACCTGCAGAGCTACTTGGTGGCTCTGCAGAAATTGTGGACATCTTGGTTGTCCTGCCCTTCATCTACAACCTGATCCGTTGCTACCCACTTTGAATAATACTGATACACAAACCCAATTCAGAACCTGTTGAGGAGGATCCTTATATAATGGAAGAAAAAGATCCCGCTCTGTGCAGTGCTTTAGAGAGCAGCTTGTGGGAAATCAAGACTTTGCAGTCACGCTTCTATCCAGATATGGCAGACACTGCAGTGTTGATCAATCAACCAGCAAGAAGATGACATCAATGAAACACTAAAGTTGACAACATTAAAAATGATTAAGAGAGATTTGAGGCAAATAAAAACAATGGACATCCTGATCTCAATGCGGTATGGAGCACCCTTTGGGCTTATTTAGAGGAGATGCAGATATTTTGTGGCAGTATTTCAAACTAAAGAGAAAACTATGACTGATTAAACTGGATTATTTGTTTGAAGTCATGTTTTGGAAACAATTTAACCGACCAGTTTTTTAAATTTTTTTTTTTAGGTCTGCATCATGTGGATTGTAAACACAAGAATAATTTTTCATTTCTTTCTGTTTTCCTTTTCAAAAATTGTGTCAACGAAACTAAAAATAAAGTTCCAATTCCAGATTAACTGTGTGAAGTAATGTTTTATTAACTATTTTATCTGCCAGGTCTGCAATAATTAGGACACTGCATCAGTTTGTTGTGGTGAAGAAAGATGAGCTGAAAAGCAAAGCTCTCGGTTCACCAGCTGATCAACAGTCCTACCCTCACCTATGGACACTAGCTGTGGGTGGTGACCGAAAGAACGAGATCACAGAAACAAGGGGCTGAAATGAGCTTTCTCCAGAGGGTGGCTGGGCTCTCACTCAGAGATAGAATGAGGAACTCTGACATTTGGTCGGAGATCGGAGTAGAGCCGCTGCTCCTCCAGGTCAAGATAAGCCAGATGGGGTGGTTCGGGCATCTGGTTAGGATACCTCCCGAAAGCCTGCTTGTGAGGTGTTTCGGGAGGAGACCCAGAGATAGGTGCCAGACCTAACGGGGAACACCTTGGAATCCTCCCGGGTGAGCTGGAGGATGGAGCCAGGGTGAGAAAAGCATGTGTTTCCCGTCTGAGGCTGTTCCTCCCGTGATCCCAGATAGTGGAATACGACGGCTACGGAATCTGCCAGGTTTTTATGAACTTGAGCTTATCATCATGTAAATTGACAATACAAAAATAATGATAAAAAAGGTGTGAAAACATTTTTGTGTATTTTAATAAATAGATAAAAAGGCTGAATAAAAAAAAAAAAAAAAAAAAGGTATGTAGAAGGTGTCACATTTTACAAGGACTTTGGGTATTCAGTCCCAGCTAAAAGAGCGAGGTAGTTATTTTATCCAATTTTTGTCTGCCGCCATCATGTGGAGAAGTGGTATAACTACACCCTGAAATGTTGGAAAAACATTTTCAACATTTTGGTTCTGAATAGTGTTAAAAATCAGTTTTTATAAAATACACAAAACAAAAGTTTCTCATAAAGTAAAACGTGTCTCAGAAAAATTCAGATAATTCTGAGATGTATCAATAAAAAAAATTACAAACGATTTCAATGATCTATCAATAAATTAATCTCAGTGTTGTCAATTTCGAAATTGGCTAACGTTCTCTAACTTTTTGTCTAACCTTTTCAAACACTGTCCTAGTTTGCTCATACAGTGTATGTAAATAACTTAGTTAAAACAGTTTCAGGCAAACTACTTTCATCAAAATGTATGATCCAATAAACCTCTCACATACCAAAAATAAAAACAAATATACTGCAAATTGTGACAGGGCAACACGTCAAATAGGCAACACACAATAAAAAATGTAGGCATTCATTAATGCCCTTTTTCATAATAAACTTAAACAAAAAAAGTGCAATTTATCATTGGAATTTCTGGTGTCCACGCAATTTGACATTTGCTAAAATACTATCTGCAGTTTAGCCAACAGAAAGCTTAATGAAGCTACAAAACATAAAGAGAACACATTTTTATTTGCACACCTTATAAATCTTCAATTTGTTTAAAATTGTAGTGTAGATTGTATTAAAAACTTTCACACTTACATCCTCTCCAGGTTTTCCATGAGGTCCAGATGGGCCACGAGGACCCATGGGGCCCTATTAAAAGAAACAAACAATGTTGAGTTAAAGTTTTTGTTCATAACTTAATGAAGCTGATGGGAGCAATACCAAACAGTTTGAACAATGAGTCTCTAAAGATGGTGAAGACTGCTGCAGTCAATTATTCCTAACAATCCATTGAAGAAATACTTTTGCTTACAATTGCAGTGATTGGAAAATTATTGGATGATCAGCTAACCGAAATGGTGCAGTAAATTGTGACAGGGCAACTCAAACCTAGGTTCCCAAGAATGTGAATTTAAAACTGGAATATACATATTTTTTTGTAAATGACAGATAAATTAACACAGTGATTAAAATCAACTTCTCTGCCTCCCTATGTTAAGAAAACTGGATGAAATTTCTAAATATTACAATTAAAGCATGTGTAAGCTTTAAATCAATTATTCTTATTTTAATTAGTCTATATTGTTTATTACATTTAATGATCAATAAGTGAGTATGTATTTTCATAAAGCCTATCAAATGTAACAAACTATTTTTTCCATTTATTTGTTTTTAATATTTTATGAGTGAAGCAAATCATTTTGAGCAAACAAATAAGTATGGGACCAAACTTCTTTAACTTTTTTAATCTATTCAGCTTTTTTACTTTTGATTTTAATTCCATCTAATGATGTACTGGCACACTTAAAAGCAGAAGTTATCTGAGACACTTTTGGACTTTCCCCATGAACAGATTACCACAGCAGTGACCAGACCTTATGCCATGTACTTGCTGAGGGAGAAATGGGAGGATAGAAGAGGCCTCTAAGGGGAAGAGAAAATGGAAAAAAAAACTAATTCTCCACTAATTAAAATAAACTTATTTAAAGCACATTAATTTTCCCATTGAGGGATAAATAAAGTATATTTCTTCTTATTATTCATCAATACATTTTCTCTTTAAAGAAAACTATTAAGGTAAAGAAATTTTTCTGTGAAAAAAGATTCTTTAATGAAGTAATTAAAACAGAATTAATCAAGAGCAAGGAAGTGCAAAGCAAAATGGTGAAAATTCCACAAAGGCCAGGAAAGTCCTGAAATGAGTTATACTTACAGATTGTCCAGGTTCTCCAGGTTCACCCGGGTTGCCTTGGAAACCTTGAGGGCCCTAAGATGTAGAAAGAAAAGGCAGATGTGGAATCTTTAAAAGCTGAAACTATTTTTGTCAGTGCTATTAAACTTGTCCAATAAAAAGGTCAATTATCTTTCCTATCCAAACAAAAAAAAAAGAGAAAAAAAAAGAATTTCAAGGGGTTTTGAAAATACATTTTATATAGTTTTTACATAGTTTACAACTATAATTTATAACTATTTAATAAAAGACTGCATTCTAATTGAAGAAAAGTTAAACAGTTTTTGTATGCATTATCAATTATATCTAAAAGAATAGTTCATGTTGCTCAATTAAATATATAAAACTGTTCTTTTTTAAAACAGACACAGCCAGCTATTAGAAAAAGACATTCAGTCTCGTTAATGTGACTTTTATAAAAACTGTAAATTTATAAATACATAATTGATCTCTTGTGTCACCCTGCAGCAGATTTGTTTTTGGGATCCCCTAACTTTTGCCTAGATAAGCTCAGCAGGAAGTGTTGGACAACCAGTTAAGAAAATGAAGAAACAGGATAAAAACAATGTGGGGGTTGGACATCTTCACAGGTGAACTAATTCAGACATGTTTAAGCGTTAAGTTACTCTCCATCAACACTGGTCCAATCAAACATGGAATATTTCTGGATTTTAAATCAGTTGTGCGAATTTAGTAGTCCAATTAAACAAAAGTTAAGTAAAACTTCCTATGTTATTGCATACAATTTGGAGTGAAAATTGTCAGGTGTTGCACAGTATGTGTAGATTATGGTGTGCAGGAAAAACCCTGACGTTTACAGCAGAAAGACGAAAGCAGGAAAATAGGAGGTGCCGTCATTTTGTCGAGTGTAAACATTAATCTTCAACAATTTGTGTTATGAAACCGTTCAAAGAAATGACAAACTCAGAGGACAGATGGAACTTAAGATTACTACTAAATACAGAAAAGGAGGTAAACTGTGTGACATGAGTCACTCCAATGAAGACTTTACAATTATGAGATTAGGCTTAGACCATCCTGTCTCTGAACTGGCGGTATCTCACCTGCAGCTGCTCATTCACATGTTATTTTGGAAGTAAAGGAAGTACTTACAGGTGATCCACTGGGGCCAGGTGCTCCTCTGGGTCCCATGGGGCCCTTGAAGATAAGATAAGGCATTAGTTTGAGAAACAGTAACTAGCTCCATCTTTCCAAATGGCTAAATAAAACACACGTACAAAAATCACACAAAATCTCAAATCAAATGAACTTCCGATCATTCATATGTTTAGACTTTATATTCTATAGTTGAATGAGATGTTTTAAAAATACCTCATCTTCTGTCCCCCAAAGCAACCTTACACTTAGCAACTCAACTTGTCAAAACCATAAATCTGTAGAAATTCCTCAGTGACATTCAGACCCTCTCTTTCTCCAGATCCATTTTTTTTAAAACATCCCTGTCCACTTGTCTTTTTTTAGCTATTTCCTCGAGAAGTTCAAAAGTCATCAGCTGTAGTTCTAAACTTCTGTGAGAAGTGATGATTGAACACTGAGTGACTCGCTGTAATATTTTTGAGTGAAAGACTAACAATGACACCACATTTGTCTTGGAAAAGAAATTAACTTTCACAGAGCTGGTTGCGAGCAGGTTTCATCTTTTCTTTGTAAATTTTGATCTTAATAAGAATGTTTGGTTATATTTATACCGAACCAATAGTTTTCATTACCCCCATACATCAACATTCGCCTAAATAATATTAATTTGTATGGAGGTGATAATCCAATTTAATTTCCATTATAAATAACAGATGCAATCAATAAACTAAAAATAATGTACAGAACCAAATTTGAATTAAACTGCCCACAGGAATGAGTTTTTGTGTGCGTGTGTGTGTGTGGCTCCACAGCACACTAGCGACCTGTTCAGGGTGTACCCTGACTCTTGACTGAAATCAGCCGGGATAGGCTCCAGCATCCCGCAAGCCTGTTAGGCATGTGATTTAGAAGACGAAACTAAACAAAATTTGAATCAATAAAATTTCCAAGATTCCAAAAATTCCAACTTTTTAAACATAAATAAAGCTGCCTTTGATCGGGACTACTTATGACAGTTGTTCTTTGGTATGAAAACACAGGCTTTTTCATTAGCCATGTTTTTTTAATAAACTTTCTCTTAAAACTCGGAGAAAGCAGCCAAAGAAAACGTCACAGCACAGTGGTTCTCAGAGGCAAATGAAAGTCACCTGTGTTTAGACGGTGTTTAGAAGCCTATCAATGAGGCCCTGTGTCCCTGAGATGTTGGAATATATTTTCAGAGGTGTTTGGGGGCATGTGCTTCAGTTGATCTACTGTTACAATGTTTAATATGTACGTGTAGGATACAGGAGTGGAGGACTGAGCGAGTGTGTGGGGGGTTTATTGGCTTTGCTTGTGACCTAGCTTCAGTCCTTTACAGCTGCTTCTTCCCTCAGCCAGTTAGAAACTGCCAAAGTAAACGTGGGCTGGCTTCACATGGAACCAGTATTATGGTAAACTCTCAGACTGACATGTGGTGGGATCATCAGAGGAAGACTCACACAGAGTGGTGCTAACTATTAAGTTCTAATCCAACTCCAGTCGGTCTTTTTTTCTACTCCTTCCACTAAAATCTATGCTAAGTTGAAACACTGCCAGGCTTTTCTGAGGGATCAGAAATGGCTACCAAAATACTCTTCGTTTCATTTTAAGCAGCTTGGTGTGGCAGCCAAGCAGCAGCTGCAGTTTGAAATACATTTCATGATCAGTGGCTAACAGACCTTTGATAATCCCTCAAAAATCATGACAATTTGATACATCAGTGGGCAAAACAATTACTTTAACTTTTCAGCTTTTTTTATTTTTGTTCAAAAACTGTTTTAAGGTTCTTCTTCTCACTTTTTATAAAAGATGATAAACTGGCTATTTTATGATTTGCAAAACCAATGGTTACTCATCAGTTTATGTAGAACATTTGATTTTGTGCTGCCTTAAAAGATTAAATCCAGATGAACAGTAAAGCAGAAGATGCTGAGTTGATTCTGGTCATCCAATCCCATGTTCAAAATCCTCACACCAACACTCCTGTTCAAGCATCTTTGTAGATTTAATCCATTGGACTGTAAAAATGTAGGTAGTGGCAGTGGGTTTCATCCGAGCTTTCTCACCATTGGTCCTTGCATCACACCCATCTGTGCAGCACCAGACTTTTCATCAAAACCAGCCCCCATCTGAGCAGCAAAGTTCTGAAGAAACAAAGCATCAATTTGTTAGTTTAATCAAAATTAAGGTTGTAAGGTAATCTGTTAAATTGTGATGATACTGATATTAGAGTCCTGGTATTAATGAAAATAAAGGACATACGTTTTATTATTCATCCTGACACCAATTTTGCAGGCATGAAAACATCCTTCTTGTGGTGGCTGTGGGAATCAGTTCATTATAGCTTATCTGCACCTGTCAATCTAGTCATTTTGTGAAAGCTGTTACAGAGATGGAGAATAGGAACAGTCCCTACAAAGACTTGTCTTGCATCCCTTTCTGAAAAGACTAAGGTCTCTAATAAAAACCTATGCCCCCTCTCAGCGACACCCGCCTATCCCCGCCTCCTGCTTTCTTTTCTTCTACAAGAATGAGAGGCATTTGACCTATTCTTTCCTTAGACATTGACTCTGTTGTCTTTTCAACCCCTCCCACTGACCACAGTTTAGCACATCTTTTGTGTTCTTGCATCATTGCTTCGCTTCATTTTAACAATTTTTCTAGTTATTTCACCCAGTCAAACCTATTCTTGGCTTCAACCAAGTATCCCATCAATTTCAACATCAGTGCTGAATGCTCTTTGCCCCTGCCAGTCACAGGATACTCACACCGCCAAGGCCAGGGGGTCCGTTTGGTCCAGGAGGTCCAGGAGGACCGGGATTTCCAGGGGTACCAGGCTCACCGTCTCTGCCAGAAGGACCAGGACTTCCCTTGAAAAAAACCCAATAAATTGAAATCAGTCTTTGTTAAAAGTTGTTAACCACAAATGTGGTCTGAAGTTTAGTAAAAGATAACAAGTTCAAATAGATAAAGTATTTATTTGCTATTTGTTATATAAGTCGGAAAAAGTTTTGTATTATAATTGGCATGTATGAGTTTTTGTTTTGGGTCTTTGTGTCAATCTTTGAGTTAAGAAGCTTTTTTGATAAATCATTTTAGAGAAACTGGCAGACGAAACACTACTACACAGTGTTAGTCAGCTACTGCTGACAGCAGCCTGAAGCTCATTCAAACTGTCATCAAACTGCATTGACATTAGAACGTACAAGACCCTGGCTTAGCCGTAACTGATCGTATCAGAAAGTTACCTACTAAAAAAATATATTGTTGTGAACTATAAGACAGATTAAAAATGAATGAAACATCATTGCATAAGCCCAAAACAATTTGTTTTCTAACAGTTTGAAGAATATGCTGATGATTTATCAGACTGAATTACATCAGCATGCATACCTCTAAGCATGTACTGACAAACTACTTTGCAAAGAGTTCCAAAACAAAGAATGTACTCAACACCTAAAAGGCTTCTTTACTTCTGCCAGACAAAACTGAAATACATCTTGTGTTCAAATCTGCATAAACAAGATAAGTACATGCCATAAACTCTATGCCTGCAGCAAATATTACTTCCTGGTTGCTGCATTAATTAGATGATCAAAGCCTGGCGAATGTTGATTTCCCACACGGAGCGACTGTAAGGCCTCTCAGGGAAGCCAGAATTTACATTATGAGTCTCCGACAGTCTCACATCTGTTAAACAACGCAGACCACACGGCCTTATGGGAATGGCACATGACTAGTTAGGCAGTGTTGCTCAATGAAAGGCTACCATTCTCATAACCTGCAAACTATAACACACATCCCCTTCCTTCAGGGGTTGCAGTAATCTGATTCAAGAGCACATGCTGTACTTGTTAACAGTGTGGAGTGCAGCCACAGTTATAAAAGATGAGCAGGATAAAATCCCAAAAAGGAGTAGTTCTTTTTATTATTTATTATTCATTTCAAGATATATCCAACCAACCTTCTCTCCCTTCTGTCCTCTTGGTCCGCGGAGTCCCTGCTCTCCTGGTGGGCCCTGATCGAACACAAGATGGTGAAGGTGTCAGTGACAATTTTAGCCTCATAACATTTTACTTAAAAAGCCTTGCTACAGATGAAATACTTACTATGCCTCCTCTGTCTTAAGCATGCAATAAGAACAGAAAAAAAAAAAACCTCTACAAGCAGGTGATTAAAAAAAACTTGCCAAGGGAAAAAGGCATAATTAAATGGCAAAAAAGGGTCATACCATTGGGCCTTGTGGTCCTTTTGGTCCTACAACCTGGACAGAAAAATGAGTAAACAATAAATAAAATGGAATTTGTATTCCTTCATTTCTCTGTTAAAGCTTAAATTTAAGAAAAACAGCATCTTCTCATCATGGCAAAATTGTTAATTGCTAATCTTTCTGGGCAAAGGTTTACAAGGACTAAACAGTAAACAATCCCCTCTTGTTTCCTGTCATGAACTTATTCTCCCTCAGAGGGGTAAAGTGTTTCCATGTGCCAGACTGCTTCTAGTTTACTCTCTGTTGCTATAAAGCCTGTGAGGATCTCTGATGGATAGGATGATGGTCTCATTGTTCTTTTCTGTCATTCTCACAATTATACTAGCACGTCTTAAAGTCCTAGACTCTATTTTTTTCGGTTATTATTTCTTGAGTTCAGATGATTTAAAGTTTTACAACTTCATAAATATGTCTTTTGTCTAAATGTTTTCTTTGTTTATTGATCATCAATAAGTGCGTAGAAATTCTCAAAAGTTTTGATGACATTAAACAAAAATGTCCCAAACCGAAGATTGAATTCAACTTACATCAATAATGCCTCAGTAAAGTCTTTGGGTTCTCCTTTCTGATTTTGATAGGGTCTCATTTGTCTCATCGTTCTATTCTGTCTTTCAGACATTTAGGTTGAGAGGTCTTAATGCACTCTTGGTTATTAATGATAATACCAGAGTCCAGAATATTTAAAAGTTTTACAAAGTCATACATATTTTATTAGCCTGCTTCTGAATGTTCAGTTTATTTACTGATCATCAATATTTGCATAGTTGATATTCTTGAATGTTTTAAAGACATCAAACAGACAAACTTCACGAACCAAATATCGACTTTAACTTACATCAGTAATGTCTCCAGGTTCTCCTTTCTGACCCTAATAGGAATAAAAAATCAAGAAGAGAATTTAGATGGCAAGATATGCAGTGCCAGTGAGCATAGAAATAAAGCATACAAAGAGAGAAGGATGTGATTACTATTCATCTGGCAAAGCTTCCTGAAGATCTTCAACTTCAAACACAAAATCTGCAAACTATAGTGTCACCCTGCTGCAGTAATTGCAGGGGATTCACTTCACTCATACTCCCATACACACACATTTTCAGCGTCTCATCAAAAGTGTCTCACCTTTGCTCCAGGTTCTGTTGTTGGATGTTCAGGAAAGACAAATGAAAACATCATAGTTATTGAAAGGAACATACAACACTTCATGTGTTTTCAGCACTTTTCTAAGACACAAATGAACTGAACTTGGGTTGAAAAAGTAATTTCCTGAAATAAACAACTCAAAGGACCACCACCAAAAAGCCCATCAGAATCACTTAGTTGACACACCATCTCGTAGAAAAAGCACAAAGAAATAGCAAAGTAGTTGCAGGTGGGAAGAACGTTAGAAAGCAGAGAAAAGGATGTAGAAAGAATCTAACTCTCTACTTCTGATCAATCTAATGCAACTTTAAATCTTATGTGTGATTAAAATAAGCGTTACTTTAAATCCTACTTCTTTACAACTGAAACAAGTGGAATAGATATCAGTAAAAGTATTCTCTAGCCATGTTAAGATATTAGTATTACTGCATTGAATGCAACAGTTTTAAACAGGGCTGAATAATGTTTAAAGTTTAATTTAGAGACATTAATATGAGATTGTTTTACTTTAATGGACACAATTAAATGAAAATAATGAAGTATCAAAATGGCCTTATCAGACTGTTTAATAAAAACTGTCGGATATGGCATCAAATACAGAGCAATTAGTTTTCATTTAATGTGATAAGTTGCCAAGTTTATAAATCAGCCCTATATAAACACTATTGCTCACAAATTTTCAATAAAGCACCTTATTATGCTTTAAAATGGGCTCATTACAAAGCTTTTAAATCCACAAGCATGCATCACAAACAGTGACATTTCTTAATTTCATCAATGCTGCGATTTCATTTACATTTCCAAAGCTGACCACCAGTGTTTGGATATTGAGGCCTTTGTTTATCAGGAAGCCAATGTACTTTTTAAAAAAAGTGGTGAATAGCCTCCTTCAAATAGTCTGAACTCAGAGGAGAGTCATGGTATTTTCTTGCCATCAGATCTGCAAAAATCCACAGAGAGGATATAGAGTAGAAATGTGAAGCTGTGTCTGCTTGACTGAGGTATTTCCTTAATGACTCCCATATGTTTTCATGATACTCAGGAAAAGAGAGAGTATTCAAACAAGATGGGGCCAAGGTGCGCCAGCAGTGGAAAAAGTTAGGTGAGGTTAGCGCTGCATTGAAATCTGTCAGATCTGTCACTGTTGCTGTGTGTTTTTTATTAGCTCTTTGCTTTGGGGACAAAAAAAAACTGTTCACATCAAAGACTGATAGAAATTCAAAGTCAGATTGTCAAATTGTGAAAATAAAATTTAGCCCATGTGTGTGTGTGTTTTTTTTACCCCCAAATATAATCAAAATGTCATGAAGAGTAATTTATTTATGAGAAGTGTGAGATAAATAAATTACAACCAAAAGCTGTAGGCTCATCAGCAGCGCAGATGGGGCAACATCCTCCTAATGGAATTTCAGGTTTGGAGCAGTCTTTCAACTCCTCGCAGACAATCTCATCACATAGGACCGATCCAGTGTCACACACACAGATGCGACAGGGCTCTGGTTTCCATACATCCTTGTCGCTATACCGTTGTCCTTGTACTACACAGTCAATATCTTCTTGCTCCTCTGTGTGTGAGTGAAGGACACAAAGATGCCCAGGTGATTAAAAAAGAAGAAGTTGGACAAAGACAATGAGTTATTACAACTCAAAAACCAAAGCTTAGAATTGCACAAATTGCATTTTTTTTTTTTTTTTTAGATATTTGACACAAATCCAGCATTGCATGTTATGAGAGTGTGCGTACAAAAAACCCAAAACAAAGTCCCTGCACGCTCATGGTTGCCCTAAAATGATAAAAGCCTAAAGAAAGGCCTAAATCTTTCAATCAAAATCTAATCTGGATTCTCTCATAACGTATGTATTGTGCTTCCAAGACATCAAGGGTATCAAAAATCTAAACGTGCATACTTTACTTTTTAACTTAGTTTTTACTTTTGCCAATCAACATTCTGGCAACTACCCCCTAATTATGTTTGATTCATTCATTCAAGTTTGAAACTGCTTAACATTGAACAGGGTTATTCAGGGTACACCCCAATCAAGTTGCCAGTCTGTTGTGGGAAACTACAAATATGTTTGACTACTTTTTTTAAAATCAATGATAAAGTTAATCCATTTTTACAAAGTTGTTTTATTTCAACAGTAACTAGCCAGGATAAGCTCAGACAAATCAGACTGGGATAAGCAGTTCAAGAAGACGACTGACTAAAAAGTTGTCTCATAATTGAAGCTAACTATGTGACAAACAATGTCTGCATCATGTGTTACTGACATTGGAAAAGAAAACATACATACATCATTTTTTCCTGAAAAATATTATTTCTTTTAAAAAAAATCATTTGTTGTTGAAAATGTATCAAATTACCAGACAAAAATAAATAAATAAAGTTAAAAATATTTTTCTCAACCTAGAAATAAAGGCAATTAATCAATTGGCTTTGATTGTGCAATCTCTCATGCAACCACAAGAGGGCAGTGTACATCACAAAATCAAAGTGAAGTTAAATGAAACCTGCATAAAATTTTCAATATCTTCACAGGACTGAAGAGCATGTGGCTAGATTACTGAGCAAGTTAAACACCTGGTTTGTCTCCACAGCAGGAGACACACTTAATGGACAAAACAAACATTTGTAATCAGTCGTTTAAATAGTTTTCTTTAGAGCAGAATAAACAGATCACAAGTGAATGTGATACAGGTTGGCCTGTAACGAATGAATATACAATGGATACAAGCAATCCAACAGCCTTCAAACAGAGAAGTTGAGATATTTGAGTGTAACATTCAGTTTTTTCTTGAGAATGCCAGAGACATATGGCCAAACACCAGCTGTAGGCTCTTAGTAGAGTCACTGAACCTGTGCAGACGGGTGAGAGTGGTTGATGCAGCAAAAGACTGGCCCTAGGGTATGAACTTCTGAGCAAGTGGGGAGAAGGAGCAAGCACAGTAGCTATATTTATTTTTATCCACTGCTCAAGACTGGATAACCTAATGGACCCCAGTGCCAATGAAAGAGGCCTTTTTGAAAATGGGACAGAATGGACAATTCACAAACCGTTGCCATATATAAATATGGGGTGCATTTTAAACTCATCTGTAGCCCACAGCTGTGGCAAATGCCAGTTCAAACACGTTAGGAGAAAATGGCAAGCTTTCATGCACATACCTGCCGGTTTTGACGTTTAATTTTACAGGCCTGGAAGTACAACCAGACGCTTGCACCTGCCTTTTCATATGGGCATTCATCCTGAAATGCAATATCCTGGGACAAGGGGTTCTTTCTCTACCCGAGATTTGATCGGGGTTCAGACTTTTAAATACTCTGAAAAATCTAAGTCTCAGAAAGAGCGAATTGGTGGTCAATGGATTCTTAAGAGGAACAGAGCACAATTTTGATATAAAAGTTTTATTTGGAACACAAAAGTTACTAATTACAAAATGGTAACTAATAATAACTTATAACTAATAACTAATACTTTACTAAATTACCCCAGTTAGGATACGGTTTTAAAATAAACTTTTCATTAATGCTTTGACGTTTTGATTTTTGCTCTGCTCTTGATCAATTACCCTGGTGGCACAATGATCTATATGGCCAGCCAGAGGCTTCTTTGCAGAAGGTCAAAGTGACAAACTCACCCCCTGTGGCTGACTACTCTATGGAGGTCACAATCAGAACCCTTCACTACTTCTGCACATCCCCCCACCCCACCCCAAAAAAAAATTCTCCACTAAAAAAGAAGGACCTGCATAATTTCCAAGGAACTACGTCTCTGAGAAAGTAATGTGACACTTGGAATTGCTTTAGTATTTTCTCTCCCAGAGAGAGTACAGATTTTTTTGCTTTAAAACCTAAGCAGGCTTGACTAGTCCAATGAAAAGACTCATCTCTAACTGCAGCCATAAAGACTCTTTCTTTTATTTTTCCAGTCACCCTTCTCCTTTTCACCCTCTTCTCCCCTGGCTCTGAATATCTCTTGACTGACTGTCACAGATTCAAGCAAAATTTCCAAGCAGATGGAAATACTGAATTCATCTGAAACTTTGTCCTTTTGCATCTTGTTATTTTTATTAATTCCAAAATGAAGCTGGAGAATTTTTCTCTAATTTCCACAAAGAATGTTAACTAAAAAGTGAATGAACTGTTTGGTTCTTGATAAAAAAAAGAGCTGCAAGATAAGTTTTTTTAAGGACATTTCTATAATTAGTCCACCTTTTAGCCTTAACAAGCCATGATTCGCCTGAATGCCCTCTGACAGCAATGGAATGTGAACACTTTTCACCAAAAGGCCCTTGAGCCTGGCCACCTTTTACTTTTATGCATCCCTTCCCCCTCAATATTAATTATATCTGCAGTTCAAAATGCCATAAACCACCCACAGGTGTCAAACAAGTCAACTTTTAAGGAGAAATGAAGCAAATAACAAATGAAATATCTAAATAACTTCAAAATATCTAAATAGGCAAAAAAAAAAAAAAAAAAAATTCTCATATAATGTCTTAATGCCTGATTATCCAAAAAATTCCTCAGCCAAAATTCAACTTTTGAAGGATAAACTCTCCTTTTCTTCTTCATTTCTACACACATCCACAACTCCAATATGGTTCTTTCTAATGCCATACAGATGCCAAAAAAATCATTAAACCACTTTTGGCAAGGAAAAGTTCAACTGCTGTCATCTGTCTTTCATTTTTTTGACCATCCACAGCATCCAAAGATCTGTCAGTTGTCTAGTAATTTGTGTCACCCCGAGATGCTCAATTTACCTTAAATTTAAAGCTATTTTGTTGCAAAAAAAAATAACACACATACCATTGTTATGTGGTTTGAGGTATCAATATTGATAATATACTGCATATGTAAATAAAAAAAAAGAGCACTTACGGCCATTATCCTGACATCTCACAATGGCTAATAGACAAATTTGGGTTGCTACAAATAGCAGTAGAGTCCTGGAATCCATAAAGTTGAACATGTCTAAATATTAGACATGCGTGGTCCTTGAGGGATGAAGAAATGTGCTGGGGGACCAAAAGCTTCTCTCCTCTCACTGCTTAGTGTCCCCAGTTACACCAACCAGATCATTCCACTTTTTAGCTTGCAGGGGAAAAAAAGAGAAAAAAATGAAAAAAAAGAAGAAAAAAAAAAAAAAAAAAGAAAAAGCGATGGAGGAATCCAACAATAGGACCTGAACCTGCAGCACAAGCTCAGCACCTGACAGGAGCAGACCTGGTTTATGTGCTCTTTTCCTTCAATGGATTCTCATTTATTCCCACAAAGCCGTCCGCCCCCTACTCCCAGTCAGGGAGAAATTTGAGCCCTTCCCTCCCATTTTGTCTCCCAGGTTTTATTATTTAGACTCAGACCACTCCTTTATCCCCACGTGCTGAAATGAACCCATAGAGTTTTTTTCTCCATACCTTACTGCCTTCATCTTCATGGACAGCATCACAAGAATTTTACAAAATAAGAAGCATCTTTTACAGATTTTTTTTGGAAAGAACAGAACTTTTGATCAAAGTCTTTTGATCAAATTAGACAAAAAGCTCCTTCTCCTTAAGTAGAATCAGAAAATACTTCAAAGATGCTTTAATGATCCCACACACATTTTCCATGTGTGTCTGGTGTCATCTTCTTTGTGTCTTCTTTTGTTAAGACCTAAAATCAGTATTATTGATATTTGCAAGGCATCACATTGGATGTGCCTCATGGCTTATTTGAAACACACAAAAGTGAAAGTACAACATGCAAAATAAGTTTATAGCCAGATTTTCTGGATAAAAGATGTCAGACCCCTGACTGAATGACAAATAGTGCTAGAAAGGTTCTTACTTTACCGTTTTGTGATCATCTGCTTATCCGGAGCTGGGTCGCGGAGGCTACAGCCTTAGCCAGGAAACCCAGGCTCACCTCACTACGGCTGCATCCTCCAGCTCACCTGGGAGGATCCCCAGGCATTCTTCGGGCAGACATAGTGACATAGTTTCTATAGCAAATTTCGGGGTTTGCCCCTGGGCCTCCTCCTGGTGTGAGTTTCCTAAAACACCTCAATAGTAAGGGGTTCGGGAGGCATCCTGACCAGCTGCCGAACTACCCCATCCGGCTTATCTTGACCCAAAGGAGCAACGACTCTACTCCGAGCTCCTCCCTTATGGCATAGCTTCTCACTCTATCTCTGAATGAGAGTCAAGCTACCCTGCGGAGGAAGTTCCTTTCAGCCGCTTCTATCCATAATCTCGTTCTTTTGGTCACCACCCACAGCTGGTGACCATAAGTGAGGGTGGCAACGTAGATTAACTGGTAAATCAAGAGGTTTGCTTTTCAGCTCAGCTCTTTCATCGCTTTGGACCGATGCAGCATCCTGATTATTGCGGGTGCCACACTGATCTGTCTGTTGATTTTCCGCTCCATCTTTCCCCTACTTGTGAACAAGACCCACTGATAATTAAACTCCTCCACTTGGAACAGGACCTTGTCCCTGACCCACAAGGAAGCATTCCAGTCATTTCCAGGCGAGGACCATGGATTCGGATTTGGAAGCGATGATTCCCATCCAGGCCGCTTCACACTCAGTTCTCAATACTGTAATCTAAAATTTCCAAACATTTTCTTTTATTGCTATCAATGTCTTTTTTAATGTTTGATGTGTTTTGGTAATGATTTCCAACTTAATAATTATCATTTGGTTGGTTTAGCATCTATAGTTATCTGAAAACAATTTTGTTGGAGAAGATCATGAGACTCGACAACACTCTAGTTTGAGCACACGAACAGTACTTCAATGTTGTCACAATTTTGCTGGTTTGAGTGCATTTTGCTCTTGAATCATTTTCAAGACCCCAGACTTATTACTGATAATATGTTTAGGGGTGTCCACATAATTATTGGAGAAAATTAAAAAATGTTAAGTTACTTGTAAAAACAGTTAGTTTTTTTTTCTAACTATTTTTGCCAATGCAGTCAAACAATACAATTTGTCACATCTTGTCATTTCATTTCAGATGACATTGGGATCTGTAGTGAGAGGAGGGAATGGATGGTGGAAAAGCTGGAGAGGTGGAGGTTTGCACTAGAAAGAAGAGGAATGAAGATTAGTCAGAGTAAGACAGAGTACAGGTGTGTGAATGAGAGGAATCCAAATGGAAAAGTGAGGTTACAGGGAGAAGAGATAAAGAAGGTGGAAGATCAATGGAGAGTGTGGAAAAGAGGTGAAGAAGCATGTGCAGGCAGGCTGGAACGGGTGGAGAGAAGTATCATGCGTGATGAGTGACAGAAGAGTTTCAGCTAAAATGTAAGGAAAATAGTACAAAACCATGGTGAGACCGGCCATGCTGTTTGGTCTAGGAGCAGTAGCACTGAGAAAAAGACTGGAAACAGAGATGGAGGCAGCAGAGATGAAGATGCTGAGGATTTCTCTGGGAGTGACAAGGATGGACAGGATTAGAAATGAGTACATCAGGGGAACAGCACATGTTAGAGGTTTTGGAGATAAAGTCAGTGAGGCCAGACTGAGATGGTGGACATCGTAAGAAGGATGCTAGATTTGGAACCACCAGGAAAGAGGACTCGAGGAAGGCCAAACAGGAGGTTCATAGATGCAGTGAAGGAAGACATGAAGATAGTTGGTGTGACCAAAGAGGATGCAGCAGACAGGGTTAGATGGAAGAAACTGACTTGCTGCGGCGACCCCTAAAGGGAAATACCGAAAGCAGATGAAGAATCCCAATCCACTTTATTAATTTTTTTCTTCCTTTTTATATTTTAAGAAAAAAGGTGAGTTACAATTGCAGTGAAAAAATGGAAAAAATGTGTAGACACTTGAAGGCGAAAACTTTAGAGTTGTTTTTTTTTTCTTGAGAAAAATAGAAATTTGATTTAACATTTTGAGGGTTATGAGATGCCATATTAGGATATGGAATAAAAGCCCCAATGTGACCTTAAATTAAAGTTATTTTTTAGACTTTGACACTGTTATACAAAAAAAACTAATATCTCATGAACACAATTTGATGAGTATCATTTCAGGTCAGAATTGTTTTAGAAACACGATGATGTGTCAATTTGTTCTCAGCTGAAACTGCTATTATGTAAACTCAGATACACCATACACATTTGTCCGAAGCTATCTTTCTTTATAACTACATGCTTATTAATCTAAACAATCTAACCAATCAACCAAATGTATAAGTGTGACAGAATAGCAAGAAAAAATTTTATTGCATCAATTGTGGAGATACCTGGCCTTCTGTAGACCGCCACCTGTCAGTTTTGACCCTTGACTCTCCAACATTTTATTGGAAACAAGAGCAGCTGGTGTGTCCTGGGAGGGAAATTGTACTTTTCCAGTCACAACTGTGGATGTCAGGTGGATGTGAGAACCATATATGTATATGTCTTCTTCTCCTTTCGGCATTTCCCTTCAGCGGTCGCCACAGCAAGTCAGTTTCTTCCATCTAACCCTATCTGCTATATCCTCTTCGGTCACGCCAACTATCTTCATGTCTTCCTTCACTGCGTCCATGAACCTCCTCTTTGGCCTTCCTCTAGTCCTCTTTCCTGGTGGTTCCAAATCCAGCATCCTTCTGCCGATTTACTCGGTCTCTCTTCTCTGTACATGTCCAAACCATCTCAGCCTGGCCTCTCGGACTTTATCTCCAAAACCTCTAACATGTGCTGTTCCTCTGATATACTCATTTCTGATCCTGTCCATCCTGGTCACTCCCAGAGAGATCCTCAGCATCTTCATCTCTGCTGCCTCATCTCTGTTTCCTGTCTTTTCTTCAGTGGCACTGTCTCTAGACCAAACAGCATGGCCGGTCTCACCACGGTTTTGTACACTTTTCCTTTCATTTTAGCTGAAACTCTTCTGTCACACATCACACCTGATACTTTTCTCCACCCGTTCCAGCCTGCTTGAATACGCTTCTTCACCTCTTTTCCACACTCTCCATTGCTCTGGACTGTTGATCATAAGTACTTAAAATCTTCCACCTTCTTTATTTCTTCTCCCTGTAACCTCACTTTTCCATTTGGATCCCTCTCATTCACACACATGCACTCTGTTTTACTCTGACTAATCTTCATTCCTCTTCTTTCTAGTGCAAACCTCCACCTCTCCAGCTTTTCCTCCACCTCTTCCCTCCTCTCACTACAGATCACAATGTCATCTCCAAACATCATTGTCCATATATGTATATAGTATACTGAATATACATATATGTATACATTTTGACCTTGTCCTGTCCAGCGTTGTGTCAAGCAAAATGATGATCTGTATGTCAAGTATTGCTGGTCAGTTTTGGTCTGTCAGGGTTAGCACCACATGCCCACCCTTGCAAGCCCTATTTAATTTGTTTATTTTAAGTACTTTTTTTGCTGGACCTGACAGGGAATGCTGAGGAGAGAGGGAGGGGGAAAGAAGATAGAAAGAAGTGGGATAGGGTATATAAAAAAGAGAGGGCAACAAAGTGAAGAGATAATCTGTAGTTACAATATTAAGCATTACAACTAACCTGCTGAATAAAGTTGAAACACACATAAAACAACACAAAACAAACAACACAAACCGATGTTACTAACGCTATAAAAATATTGGTTGGGAGCTGTTGGGGTCTTTTACTGAGCAAGGAGCATAGCGGACATATTACAATGTGGCAAAGTGTGCGTGTGAGTGAAGGTATATGCATGCTGCCGATGTGAACCATGTGCTTATTAGAGGTCAAATGTGTATATACACAAATACACAGCTAAACACTGGCTAAACAAAATCTAGCTAAACAATTTCAGCACATTCCTGAGAGTACAGGTGTCAAACTCCTGCAGGTTTTCCATGTGTTCTTGAATTTACACACCTGATCCAGGTTAACAAGTCATTGTGCCAAATTTGATTGGCTGTTGATTTCACTGTATTTGCATCAGCTGTATTGAACCAGGAACACGTGAAAAACCTGCAGGGACACCGGCCCTCCAGTGAGTTTGACTCCCCTGTCTTAGAGCCTCCTTCACATCGAGGAAAAATTCCCAAAGAAACAGCAGTGAGGAAAAAAAACAAGAAACCTTATGGGGATCCACACAAAAGAGAGATAATAAGAATAAGTGTTACTGTTAAATAAATATTAGCTTATTCTACTCTGCAGCTAATATCTGAAGAAATCAGTAGACGGGCTTCATCCTGATGGAATTGGGATGGTAGATCAAACACAGAGGCCTTCTCAGTCTGGCGATGCCAAGGACAGAAACACAGAGGATCCATCAGGAATCTGAAACAGAACTCTCTCCCAAGAACGTGTGTAAGAGAGAGGTGGACAACATGTGAATTGTACTGTACCAACTAGTGGTATAAAAAAAAGCTGATAAATCAGAAATGTGCATAAAAAGACATGGTGATTCTTTTTAATTGGAAACAAAGAGCTTGTAAATTGTTTCTCTCCCAAGGAAGATGAAGAGAGAGGTGGACAACATGTGAATTGTACTGTACCAACTAGTGATGTAAAAAAAGTTAATACATCAGAAATGTTCATAAGAAAAGCCATGATGACCATTTTTTATGTTTCTAGAGCTTGCAAAATGTTTCTTTTGAAAAAGCAAAACAACAACAAAACTTAGCGGCTTTGTTAAGTCTATTTTAACTTGTTCTTAGTGGACGTCCATTTGTATAATGCCATTGTTTGAAAAAATACTGTCTCCATCATTTTTCCTTCAAAGAAATAACCTAAATTTTAGCAACATGCCGTTCTTTTTAATCCCAGAATTCATCATCAAAGTTAAGCTTTATTGTCCTCAGAGATCAATTTTGTTCTGGGCCACAGAAATGCATAACTGTCTTTTTACAACATCAACAACTTGTGCTTCACAAAAAAAAGAAAAAGAATTTGAAAAACAGATGTCTTGGTAATTTTTAGATTTTGGTTATCTACACTGAATCACTTTAATCTCAGACAGAAACACAGTTTTTACGATATGGCCAATTGTCTGTTTATGACTTGGATACCTAAATTAAATTCTGATGACATTTTTAGTTTTTGCCAGTAAAGAGAGAGTTTGCTATAGGCTATTGTTGTTTTCAAAGTAGCAATTTCAGCATTTGAAATTATTTCTGTCAATCCTGATAAAAAGGGAAAAAAAAGAGATAGAGCATTTAGTAAACTAGACGTTGAAGAAGGCAAATACTTTTTTAGAATCACTGAAAAGAAAACATTGTGGACTCACACAGATACAATGTATTGAAAAGGTTGTGATACTACATATGATGCTTTGGGAAAACAGAAATAAAAAAGCAATACAGAGGTAAAAAAAAAAAACAAAGAAAGAAAAAAAAAGAACATTTTAATGGTTGAAGTGTTTTTTTTGTCAAAGAATTGTAGAAATATAGTATGATTTTATATTCTAAATCTTTGTGTTCTTTATTTTGCCAAAAATACGAGCTCTTTTAGAGACAGAAAATTGTGGTGAAAAGGAGTTCTGAAGTTATTTAGGAATGAAGTTTGCCTGGAAAGATAATCAGAGTTTGGGGGGAAAGAAAAGCAGGGAAACAGTGGGATAGTGATAGGAGAAGCAAGAGAAGGGAGGTGCAGTAAAGTTGAAGATGTGGGAGGGGGGAAGAGGTAAGGTGGCTGGAAACACTGGAATGCAGAACCAAGAAAGAGAGAAGACAGCATAGACAGCCGAGGGTTGGGCACTGGGAGTGGGACGACTGAGGATGAGGTGTATAAGCAGGGAGGAGAACTTTAAGTGAAACCATGTGAAATAACCGCAGAAACAATAAAAGCTGCCCTATCAACACCTGGGTTGACACAGTCTGTAGATACAACATTTTCACATCAGAGGTCCTGCTTTTTGGGACAATGTAAAATACATAAATTCATTTTTATGTAATAAAAACTTGGACCAAATTTAATGCAAAAAAAAAAAAAAAGAATAATTATCATCCACATTGTGATTTAGAGATTTTCCGCGGCAAGGAGATAAACTACTTATCGAAGGATCAGAGCACCTGCAGAGAACATTAAAAAAGAACATATAAAGACCACATCGAGATAACTACTGAATTCCAACTGTATGCCTAAAGAAATAAATCTGCAGATTGAGAGAAAATTATTCAAATTTTAGTTTGATTCCTTACAAAACATTTCTTTGCTCCAAGAATTGTGTTGTTTATTGATGAGGTTTGTCAAAGGGCTGGGGGCTTGTGATCAATTGCTTTTCCAGCACGGCCAAATAAACCACAATCATTAAACAAAAAGTAGTTTATAGATTTTGTTGTGGACCCACAGAAGAAGCTCACAATTTATTGGATCCACTGAGATTTTTTTTACATTTCCAAACAAAAAGCTTTTGTAAACCCAATTCAGCATCTTCAGATGAAATAATTTCTTGTGTGTATGCATATACATTCTTTTTATACCTGTTGATTCAGACTTTCTTTTGTCAACAGTAAAGCTTATTGATTGAAAAGAATTGCAAGTTTTCAGGTGCTGGAGACAAGTTGGAAAAGCAGAGGAAGATTAAGAGAAAAATAGTGGAAAAAAGTAGAATGTGGCAGCTTCTGTGGAAACCACTGGAAGGAGTTGGGTGTTGGGAGGGGTCTGAAGTTGTCCAAATCACTGGGAGAGCCTGGTTTCACTGGTCTGGGCATGTGTTTCTGTGACTACTCTGAGAGAGAGAGAAGCAGTGATGATGAGGGACAAGGGAAGAAATGGAAAATTCATGAGTCTTAGCCATGCTTACGTACACATTGTTGAACTGCTTCACACATACTTCAGATTCTCAGAAACAATTTCATTTAAAAAAATAAGAGCTTTTATATGTATTAAAAATGGTAGCAAATAAGATTATTGAGCATTTTGATGAAGCACCTGATGTGACTTGATGTGACCCTTGTGACTTTGAAGTTGAAGTCAATATCAGTTTAGATTGATTACAGTATTGCATTGTAACTGGAAATAAGATTCCGCCATGAACTGGTTAAATTTTATTTTGCAACGTTCCCTCTTTTTAAGCTCAAATCATTTCTCCTATTTCTGCTCCCTTTGTCCTTTATGCCTGATGTGTCTGGTTTGTCCATCAGTATGATCAGTCTCACAACCTCTGAATAAAGCTCCAGTTCTGAGATTTAAAATTGTTCTTCTTTTGAAATCTTTGCAACTGTATATCTATGAGCTGTTTTTTCAATGTTGATCTTCAAAGTTAGAACATCCCTCTGAGGGCATAAACAAATCTGGATCACATAATATTTGCTTTTCTTATTGACGGAGAAAAAAATTAATCTTAGAGATCTGAGCTGGGAGATTGACGGACATTTTCAAAGAAAAAAAAAGAAAACTCATCGTTTTACACATCTGCCAATTCATCACATCTGCTCTTCATGGGCTCTTGAGATTTCCCACAGTGAAAGTTGGCATTTACCTGAACTGTAAACTGCTGACCACACAACACAAAGGCATCAATCATATTTCCAGGAGGATCACACGGTCGGCACAGGGATCATCATGACTCTCCGAATTAGAGAGTTTAAGAAAATGTATTTTCCAACCTACGTTTGCAATTATGATTTAAAGTAAGGGATGTTGCAAATGAGCTGTGAATTGAAATCAGAATTAAATACCCTGTTTTATTACGAGTTAACACCACTGAAACACCTCACCAGCAAGGCGCTCCGCAGGCATCCCAACCAGATGCCTGAGCCCCACCCAACCTCTGGCTTCTCTCAACCCACAGGAGCAATGACTCTACTCTGAGCTCCTCCCGAATGGCGGAGCTTCTCACCCTAACCTCTGAGTGAGAGCCCAGCCACTCTGCAGAGGAAGCTGATTTCAGCCGCTTGTTTTCACGATCTCGTTTTTTCAGTCACCCCCACAGCTGATGACAATAGGTGAGGGTGGCAACATTGATAGAATAACATTCATTTAGTAAAATTATCTCTTCAACTGCAAATATTTCTGCTCCACCTGATTTTAAGTTATTATAATTCTTTTTTACTACGAGTAGCAAGATAACTGATAAACATCCATCAGTATATCCATCAAACATAATAATATCTATCATAACACTCATTGATCCATCCAAAGATCACTCCATTCTTTTTTCAAATCCTTTTTCTAACTCTCAGTACAAAGGGAGCCAGACTTTATCCCAAAAAGGATCAGAAGAAAGCCAGGATACACTCTATTCCTGTCTCCTGTTGGTTGCAGGTAATGCCTATTTGACACATTGACTGAGTTTTTTTGTGCATTTGTAAATAGGAGATGCTGTAAGTGGCTAAAAAATGGCTAAACTTTGCAAAAAGAGAACAACAGTGAATTCCAAAATGCACAAAAATTCCCTTAAGCTTTTTCTGGCTTCATCCCTCAAAAGAACTCTGACAGCCCCAACAATCCAACTAGGGATAAGCGGTTCAGAAGATGAATGAATGAAACTCTACAAACAAACCACAAATGACAAACCACAGTTTGTCGCCAGTGAAAACAGTTTGAGAAATTATACCACAACATATACAATAAAAGAGCATGGCTCACCACTTTCTCCAAGGACCTACTCTGATATCACACCTTGTGCATATAATGTTCCAAGGTGACGCTAGGAAAACATTCAAAGCCATGTACAGTATGTGAGATGTGTACTGTGGTGTAGCTAGAGTACATAGAGCTCATTTCCTGCAGTGGATTAGTCAAAGTTTGGTACATCAATGGGCCTATTAACAGTGCTATGGATGAAAGTAACTGGCAGAACACTGAAGATGGAGAAAAGAGGAAACTGTCTTGATTTTTAAAAAAGGTCTATTACACACATTTATGTGCAGCACATAAATTTCCCGATGAGAGATTAAAAAGGTATGTTGAAATAAAATCAAATAAAAATTTGCAGCAAGTGTGGTAGGAGCTGCAGCATTGGCTTATTTAGCCACGGGTGACGCTGCACAAACAGATAAGTATCCAGGTGCTGACTCCATTGTCTCGAGAGACAGAAGAATGCAAACGAATGCATTACGTACAAAAGTTTGTATGTCAATGAACATAAGAATAAATATTCAGAAGGTGGATGAACATTTATTTGTAAATTTATGTACCATCACCACTTATCTCAATAAAAGTTGCAGTGGTAGAACTAAATATTGGATTTTGTTAGAACAATCAAATATTGACTCTTTTTGGAACATACAAATGCTTTTTTATTATGCTCCTAACCAAATCCAATTATCTAAAGAAGCAGAAAAGTCTACACTACCAGATGAGATAGTGTAAGAGTGTCGTTATCAAAATGACAGAAAATCATCACTGTTAATAGTTTACCACTTACTTTTTCTTGTGAGTTTGAATACCATTTGGAAAACATGTGAATTTTAAATAAATGACAATTGCATAGTCTACGTCATTACCTTAAGAAAAAAAAAAATCTGCTCTTAGAAAAAGATAGACCCTGGTGTTTAGATAAAACATTTTATCTTCACAATTCACGACACATTTTCCCAGGAGCACAAAACAGTCCAAGTCAGGCTTTTTCCTCATTTGCAATGTCTAAGCAGAAGCAAGTGTAATAGAGATAAACCTTCACACATATGACAGGATGTAGTCATGTGATCAACAAGTGGTTCTCTTATACGGACATTAAACCCACATTCTGAACACAGTCTCCAGGCATCAATTATGGTGATGAAAGGAAGAAATATCAAAGTGAGATTACAGGTCCTAACTAACCAGGAAACTACCTGTTAAATGACAGGAAGTTGTGGAAGACTAGAGTTTAACTTATCACACTTGGAGTGTATTCAGTAATAATTATGAACCTGTCTATGATTAAATGTGATCTTGTTGTGATGCATAAATTGGACACACTGGATTTTTTGCCTCTGCTATCTCTTACACTTGTACAAATACCACAACAACATTTCCAGACAGATTCTGCTTAAGAAGAGTCATTGTGGGTTAGTATTACTTTTAAATAGAGAAAACTATTTCATATCAATGACGATATGTGACACAAATAACAATACCAAGTAATGGATCAGTGGTTCTCCAGTAGAAGAGAGGTTGAGGCATGCTGAGGCTTCAGATGACAGATATTTGACCTAAAACGTGCCATTAAGTCTAAAACTGCTGTTTTCTTCTTTCAGTCAAATTTCAGAACATGTGGTTTTCAGGCTCCTAAAAAAGGGAATGTGTAAATATAACTTTATGTTATGCTAGATCTGAACAAAAATACAATCTATCTTCTAATGATAAATGTGCATTTTAAATAAAAAAAACCCTCAATTATATTGGCTCTAAATGACTACTTACATATTTTCAAAGAAATACACCCAATAGCCCTCCTTAAATGTATGATTCATCAAAATAAATATAAATAAAGACCTGAGAAATCACTGTCAAATGTCACATATGAGTGAATTCATCACACTTTGCAGAGGTCCATCTGCTACTCATTGGTTTACACAAGATTTTTCCAAGTGTGGAAAAAACAAACACCTGTTCAAAAGATTGTGTCGTCTGAGAACATTCTAACCCTTGTCTCTCCTCACCACCTTCCTACCATAAGCTGGTTTGTGAAATGAGACAGAGGTGGGTCATTTCAAAGCAGGTAGTTTTTGTTGCAGATAAAGGAATGTTCCAGACACAACTGCACAGTTGCAGCCGCTGGCCAAAACCATGAATCATAAGAGTGACATACATCCAGGAAGAAAGACAAAAATTCAAAGTTGGAAAAAAAAGTATTTAGAAGAAAAGGTTCAGGATTTTCTTCCAATGTTCAGGATAGGTGTTGTGGAAAAATAGATAAAGTCTTGGCCTAGAATTGTCTATGACAGGTTTTTTTTCTGTATTTTTGTAGAGAAATTGTGCAGAGGAAACAGATCTGATTTCAAGGGAAAAGAAATAGAGGACGATTCTTCTTTGAAAAACAAAGCCACATATTGAATTGTGTGTGTGTAGGCAAAAGGTAAATCCGAGTGCTAATGAAGAACAGAACATGTGTGGGATCTCTGGACCATTATCTGGGACTTTTTTTTGCTGTTGTCATTCTCTATTAAATAAACTGTTTTTATGATTGTCAACAAAAGAAAAAAAAAACCCAAAAGACAATGGTTTTTTTCTATTGGTTGCTTTTGATTTTTTTTTTAAACTTGTTGTTTATGTCTATGTTTGTTTCCACCATGCACTCCTGCCACACACTGAAAGTTACACAGCAACTCTAAGCTTTCATGCTCCCCAAATCCTTTGAAGCATCACTCAATCTTTGTTCATCTAGGACTCCATCTGGAGTCACTTTTTTGCACAAAAAGAAAGAAGTTCAGTTGAAACATCCAAAGCAGCTGCTGTCTGTGCCCCGACTAGATTTGAGGGTGAATCACAAAACTTAAAGGTTTATAGGAAGAAGAATATCACAGAGAAATATCAAAACAATTATGAACTGGATGAATGAACTGCAAGAAATGTGCAAGAAATCAAACATCATGAAGATGTTGAGTTGCCAAAACATTTTATGTCCATCCATCCAGCCATCTTTTAAACTGTGTAGACCAGGCTCATTCCAGTAAATATGAATGCATGAATGAATATTTGTTTATTTAAGTGTCATGCACACATGTGCCCACTGCCCAGCCCACATGGGCTTATCTGACATTGTCAAACAATGTGCCAAATAAGCACTGTAAAATAAGCATGTGAGAGACAGGGTACACCGGGAAAAAGTCACCTGTCTTTTGCGTGGCCAAATTTGACTCAATACATTTAATTTCTCACATTCAGTCAAACTAGTTACTTACTACTTAAAAAAAAAAAAAAAACTTTATTAATTATTTTTTTTCTTCAGTGTCATTAGATCTATGCAACAATGTTCAAAACAAATACACAGTGATTGTAAAAGTGATTAATGAGCTAATATAACCTGATTAACTCTAAAAAATTTTGGAAAATGTACCATTACTTTGAAAGTGTTCTAAAAATGATAAACATTTTTATCATGTTTAAAATAATCCAGCTTGAAAAGGGGGTGGGGGCAAATATATTCATTTTTTAAATTTATTAATTAAATTAGTGTAGATGTTTTTTCAAAAAGCAAAAAAAAAAAAAACAATTTTGAAACACAAATTATTCCTGATCAGAGAAAAAGCCACTGGCCTGAAGACACAATTACTTTCACTTCAGGGATCTGACCACAGCATTCCTCCTACCGCCAAACGTTTCGTTGGCTTGTTGCCATTTAAACGTCATCATTGCTGCAGTTTTAAAATCAATCTGATTGGATTTTCACGGGAAGTGTGTTGGACAAAGGAAAGTATGTTTTCTGTTAAAAAAGTAAGAGATGATCATGTTTTTGCCACTTGTATTGTACTTATTCAAAATTAAATGCTAATTGCAATCTAACTATGACAGACATCGTTGTAAAGAATTAGATCTTCTTCAACTTCACATTGTTTGAATACTTTAGTCACTACAATCATATAATAATAGAAAATGAACTACCACAATATATCACAGAGCTGCCAACAAGATTGATAAAAATAACCTGCTCAGTGGGTTTTTTACGTTTGTATTTTGCATTTACATAGCAATTTTCTGTGACAACTTATTACTGTAAAACAATTAAAGGTTGTTTATATTTCTCTTAAATAAAAAAAATGTTACATTTTGCAATTTTAAGAGACCATGTGTCACATTACTGCAGAACATTGATTTTCAGCTTTCAGATATTTTAAGTAAAAATTGTCAGCATCAATAATAATAAATAGTAATAAAACCATTATGTTCTCTGTGTTTACCAGCGAGAACCTCAAATCTGTCTTTCTCCTCATTCCTCCAGTCTTTGGGTCACTGTAAAAGCTCTGGCATAGCGTAATCTGTCTGAAAGTTGGCCACATGGGTTTAGATCTCGTGAGGAGGTCCTTCTCTGTAGCTACTCATTCTTTTCAGTCAGCATCTAAGCCTCCGAGGAATGCTGAACTTTCAGACTGAGTGTGCAAGATAGGCATGTAAGAGCATTCTGCTCCTGCCTGTTGATTTTTGCCAGAGTTGTTTATTTTTATGTCTGTATGTTAAATGCCACTCATTACAGTTGTTTATGGGACACTCAGATTAAAGCTGAACACATGTGTTTCTGGCGGGAATAACAACATACAGATCTGAGATTTAAATATACCTCTTTCAGTGATACATGTATATTATAGTCTTCAATTATAAGAAGGTTTAGATTTTTTTCTTGGAAAAAACTACTGAACTACTTTGTCATTCAGACTTTTGGCCAAACAGAACTCACAAGTTTAAAAACTTGGGGGTTTTTTTTGTCACACGTTTTAATCTCTGAAATGAGTCCAAATGAACTCATTAACCCAAAGTTTGTACAATAGGTCAATTCTTAATTAAAGTGTTTGCATTGACATTGATTTCACTGAATGAGTCAGATTGATTAAATTTGACTCATTTCTATTGCTAAAACAATTCAGTTATTCTGTTTCAACTAAATTCATAAACAAAATATAACCAGAATCTTGACTGGGTTTAATTTTCTTTATTTTATACAAAAAAATGATATACAATGATAAGTTTTTGCCACATAAATTTAGTTGATCAATGTAGCCAGACAACTTCTTAGGTTAGTCTTTATTTCAATCGCAAAAATGTGTAAATAATTCACAAGTTTTTTTTGTATGAAATAAAATCAAACTAAAAGATTCAGGCAGAACCCTTTTTGGGAAACTGGTATTGCCACAAAAATAAAAAAGGTTCATTTGTCTTTGTCTCACTATGTCTCAGGCTGGTGGAATGAAACTGTTTGCTGTCACATTCTGTTTTCTAATCAAACCCAATCCTGTAAAATCAAGAGGCTTTTGATCAACTTAAACAATGGAACATAAAAAAGTACAACAAATCAATGCTGGAACAGCAGGGTTTCAAACAGAAGCAAGGTGAGTATGTTTGTGAAAATGATCCATGAATATGTGGGCCCCCACAATGAGTCCAGCGGTGGGAGGTTTGACTATGTGCTCCGTCTAAGAATCTCAGACAATGGAGCACTGTGTGGTGAACCTGAGGAATGCTGAAAGAGGGTAGGGTGTTGCAGAGATGGAAAGAAGAGTTTTGGGGTGCCTGTAAAAAAGGGAGGCCCTGCACAATGAAATTATTTTTAAATGATAGAGCTCTGTGATGTTTAATGTTAGGTATCCCCCCACATATGAAAGTGATAAAGAAACATTGGAACCTCAAGGAGTACATTGTCTCTGTCTTGGTCTTGGTGTTCAAGTATAGGTACTTTAATTCAGGTGTTCCTGGCCACCACCATTAGAGTGGTAAACCTTCCAAATCAAAGACGTTGGTTGAGGGCAGAGGTGAAAATTCTTCTAAAAATTGAGGAAGTTATTTTGTCACCACATCACCACATTATATTTTCTGTTAATTAATTTATTGTCATGCTGACAGATAAAAACTTCTGAACACAGAAAGTCAAGCTGATAAGTGATATTTTCCACATGTTCACAAGATTGAAATATAACACCGCTGTTCCAACTGCAAGAGCTCGCATGTGGCACACATGTTTGTAGGAACTGTTTTATTTACTGCTCCGACACTCAGCTACAAGTGGATCTGATTTAGAGTTGTGTGTTGACATTGAGACTTTCATCTCTTGTGCTTCTGTGACTACCAACAACACCACCTACCCCAAAACAAACAAACTTGAAATGAAAGGAAATAAAAGTTAAAGTAAAAAGTAAAATGAAAAAAAAAGGAAGATGGTGGCTCAGTGGTTTGAGTGTTCGCCCGCGAACCGAAAGTCAACCAGAAGTTTGCATCCCAATGGGTTCACGTCTAGGGTTCTTGGAGAAGACACATAACCCCTCGTTTCTCCCACCAATGGTGCCGTCGTAGGTGGCAGCCTGCTGTGGTGAAATGCAGCACATAAATGTCCCGGTGAGGGACTAATAAAGTATATTAAGTGTTATAGAGAAACAAATATTATAGAGAAATCTCTATGTTGCCACATCTGCTCGCTCTCTCCGCTTCTCCTCTTCTATCCAGTTTCCTGTCCCCACTATCCAGCTGCTCTGCTCCTCGACTTTGAAACTCAATTCCTCCTGACCCCCGCAACACTGAGACACTTTCAAATTTCAAATCCAGATTAAAAACCTGTCTTTTTCAACTGGCTAATTCTCATCAACCATGACTGTTCTTTTTCTTTAATCTGTGTTTTATATATGCTTTATACTCACCAAAATATCGTCTCAATTTGCATGTATTTACTGTTGTATGTTGTCTTTAACCATTTTTGTATTTTTTTACATATATAAATACGATATACGGTGACCTCGAGTGCCCAAAAAGGCACCGTACAAATAAAACATGTTATTATTAAAATGAAAAATATTAAATCACAATTTTTTCAAACACACAACAAATAATCTTTTTGAAGAAAGTAACATTTTTGCACCCTTGAGACCCACCACGGACAAGCAGTACAGAAGATAAATATTCTGTTTCCGTTCCTATGACTATCCCCTGTCAAAATAGTGATAACGTAGCAGTGAAATGGTTTTTTTTCTTAAATAAATAAGTCTTCACTGATAATTGTTCATAAAAAGACATCTCATCCCTGTTCTTCAAACACTTGGAACTGAAAAGTAGGACCAGATGGTGAGTGGGATTAGGGATTTTGGAATCACAAGTATTTATTATTTGTAGAGTAAAATGCTTGTGCCATTGATCAAAAATACTTCCAAGATGTATTTTATTATAAGCTTTAATTCTTTATCGACCAAGTCTTACTTTTTGATACAGTGGGATTTGTACTTGTCGGGATAATCTCCTGCACCCCTGCAAAAACATATTGGAGGAAACAGTTTAGACAATAAATAGATGGATGGCTGGATGGATGGGATGCCGTTGTAATTGTCTGTAGATGTTTAGTTTAGTACAGATGCTTTATTATAGTTGTCTGCTGAATGACCAGACGGACACAAATGGCACCTTCACATAGCTTTGTTGGTTTCTGTGATCCAGTCCAAACACAGCTGAGGGAAGAAACAGTTCAGACTCTGATGAGTAGTGCTTATTAAAGGCAGAAAGCAATGTACCAGAGGAGGGGTTTGTCTGCCAAGATGGGCAACAGAACAGTGCTTGTGTACTGTTCATGTGTTGAGAGTAACTCCTGGATAGATCAAAAGAAAAGTAAATATTCCATAGCACATATCTCTATGTTTTTAGATGTGGGATGTATGTGACATGTCTTTGAAGCTATTCAACATGTCTGCAAACGTACATCTTTTTTATACAGAAAATTTATTCTTGGAATATAAAAACTGAAAAGGTTGTTTTAACATCCTTAAAAAATAGGGAGAGAATGAGTAAAAAAAAAAATTTAAACACAAATTGATTGGAACATGATCAATCTTTGTGTAATTTATGGAATGGAATTTGAAAGTGTTAGTCAAAGTGTTAGTCCATCACAAGAATGTAATGCACTACTTTGTCAGCAAAGACCAGCATTTCTATAGTTTCTATAGTGCACAACTGAATTTTTGAAAAAGAAATTGAGCATTTCCTCCAAAATTCAAGCGAAAACTCGGATTTTTTTTGGTTTTACCACCTCCTCCCATGTGGGACCAAAATTAAATATCTTGTTTATTTTGTTCTCTCTTTTTAACATTCCATGCTGGTCGCTTTCTTCAACAAATTTCGGAGATTAAAGATGAAACAATTTGATTAACTGTCCTTATTTCAACTACTGTATATATAAAGCAAGATCAAATAAGAACTCCCAGGTGCTTATGAGAACAGGAACTGATTCTCTAAAAAGGTGCTTTAATCGTATTTGAGCTCAAAAATGTGAAATGATTGTATATCGAAGTGGAATTACTTTGGTGTGTTAATTGGCATGTAGCACCGGTCCAAGAAATAATTTCAGAAAGTTGAATAGCTGCTTTGTTCACCTGCACCAGATCAGATGGGAGGTGCTTAAGCAATTCTCATGGAATTTGAAAAGATCAGAGAAAAAAAATAGAATTTAAAATTTGGGTTATATTAACTGTTATAAACAAACTAACAAACTAAATTTTCTGTCTTACAAAGATAAACGTATATGCATAGCTTTCAAAATCTTGCTATCAAATTTGATGGCAGCAAACTAAACATGCACTTTTAAATCTTTCAGTTTTGATTTAAGCAATTCACTGTGACTAGGGTTTAAAAAAATAATACCATGTGTTCAAATCATCTTGGTCCGTCTTCTGAGGTGGAGAGAGCAAACAACTGACTATGTCAGTGACATTAATATCCCTTCTGTGTTTTGGTTCCAAACTGAAGAAAAGAAAAAGAGCTGATGAGGTGTCTTGGAGCATTTGTTATTATGATTTTACCCCCTTCTCTGGAAACCTGATCTATCTGTGGGTTTATTGTGAGAGTAGACACCCAAAGTCCTTTTCTGGCAGCTTTATTTTATCTGCATGAGTCTGAACTACAAGAATTTGATGAATTCCCAGGTAAACCAGCAAAACAGTGGCGCAAAAAAGCTCAAACAGCTGCAAAGAAACCCAAATTTCCAAAAATAGTCTGTTTGCTTGGAGGAAAGCAAATGTTTGACATGAATTTATAGCTTGTTCAGTAAATGAAGCAAGTGTTGTTGCAGTTTTACATTTTTTGCTAACATTCATAAAAAATGGGAAGCAACAAACACTGATTATTAATTGGTTATCAAAAGTATAATTTATTGTATTGTAATAATAAATGAGAATAATTATCTATAATTCATACGGCACGTTAACGCGAGATTTAAAAAGTGCTTCACACAGCACAACAATTACATAAGATGATTGTAATCTTATCCCTGAATCCCTGAAGAAAAATTTGAGTGCTGCAGCTCAAACAGAAGAACCGATAAAAAAAACACAAGTAGAAGAAATAAACAATAATAATAATAAAAGCATAACAACATATGAGCATGAAAAAAACTGTTGTGAATATTTACAGTTGTAGTTACAGCCTGGAGGATAAAAGGTTAAAGAGTTTGATGGAGGACAGCAGAAATTATTTTTTGTACTGTTCCTTTGAACCGTGGGGTTGCAGGAGTCTGTAGCTGAAGCTGCTCCAAAGTACTTCTGACGATAACAAGATCCAGAACTATACTGGAAGTCAGCCATGTAGGTGGTAAATTGAAAGGGGTCAGGACAGCTCCCTGTGGAGCTCTGGTGTTACCAGTCAGGAGGTCAGACACCCAGTTATTCAGCTTTACAAACTGTGGTCGACCAGTCAGGTAGTCCTTGGTCCATGAGGCCAGGGGAGTATCAACCTGCTGATTTTTACAGTTTTGCATCTGTCTTTCTGTCATGCATAAGTGAGCAGATTTAATCAACTGGCTGTATCTGACATGAAGCTTTTCAAAAGAAACTCTGTTGATCTGTGAACACACCTGCAAAAAAATTTGATGAGTTAATGCAAGAAGTTCAAATATACAAGATAGTTCATTCAATCACTAGATGTTCTGTTTAGTTCAGTCAACCACATGCACGGAGAATTTATCAGTGAAGGTATGTTATTTTTTAATCAGATCTGACACAATACGGCATCTTTATCCAAAATAATTACAAGCAAGTGATTTGGTTCAAATTAAGTCAAATCCATTACAAATTTCAAACAAATTCCAGCTTTTAGTTTTAACCATTCAATAAAAGGTTAGCCATTCTTTCTCTTTTGTTGAGGAAATGGACGTTTTTGCTGTTTCTCCACCGACCACCCTCAATATGTCCAGCATATTGGTGAGGAAGGATCATGCAGAAGTCAGACGAGATTGACTCCATTTGACAACAGTTTGTCAAATGTGTTTTTTTACAGACCTTAAGTGTTTTTTAAAAAAAAGTCAAATCTGTCCAAACCTGAATTTTCATTTTACAAGCTTTTGTGCAAATTTCAACGTACAGCCAATGCAGCCAAAAACAGAACTTTTTCCTTTTTTTAAAAAAAAAAAAAATAGCACGATAAGCTGGACGGAAAAAAAATGGCCAGCATTAAGTTTTTTTTTTTCAGTTTTCCTGCAGTGAGTAGAGAAGTTTTAAAAAGTCGCAACTGGAATGGGGAGAGAAATGTGCTCAGCCATGCTGTACTTTTTACTGAGTGACTCTTTGTAATGCTTGGAAAGTATTACAAACAAACATTTATTCTCCTACAACAAGCCACTTTTAGAAAAAAAGAAAGAAAGGATTTTACAAAAAACTGTTTACCGTTTGCAGCTCACGGCTCATTGAATTAATAAAGAGCATGTTGGATATAAAACTAAATTTCAATTAGTGCCAAATCTTACTGTGAAATAGCTGTACAGATATTCATGGGACTTTAGTAAATTGGCCTGCAAATGTAAAACTTGACGTTTATGGGAACTGGAAAGTATTCACTTGAAACTAACATTCAAATCTGTATTGACATTTCTCTGTTTTTTGTTAAATTCGAGCAATTGAGAAGAAAAAAACCCACCATCTTCATTAACCCAGTTGCATCAATAAACATCAGCAAAAATTTACAAAACTTTTGTTTCCAGAATGGCAAAAGACCAAAAAAAAAAAAAGGAATGCCCAGATGTGAGTACATTCAGCCATGTCTGTGCAGTAGAAATAGTACTTCAAGTTTGTGTTGCTCACAAGTGTCTGCTGTCATAATGTTATTTACTTGATAATACCCTACTGGGAAAAATTTATGTGTCCATTAGTGCTCCAAGCATTGCAAGAGAGCGCTCCAAATAACTTCTGAACAGCTGCTAGGTGGTGCTGAGCTGGGAAACCTGCTTGGTGGAACGGCAGCTTGGTGGAATAAGGGTGGCGAAAGCCTTTGGTGGATCACACGACAGTTGGAACAAGAAAATCCAGCAGAATAATATCAAATTACTATGTTTGTTTTGTTGAATAGTTCATTATGTCTTAATGATGAATGTTTGAGTCTGTTTCATGATGTCAGCCATTAGAAGCCTTAGTCAAGCATATCTTCTTTTTTGTTTAAACACCAATTTCAGTTCAACATCCACACAATCATGGCTCATTTCCAGAAATTAATCAAGCATCTATTTGCTCTACAGCCTAGCAGAAACTCAAACATAATTTGATTGTTTTTCTTTAAAAAAAAAAAGGCACGAGGCTAGTGGCGGAAAACAAGTTTCTTTTATCTGTTGCCTTTCCACATAAACTCAACAGGGTCTGGCTTTCTACTAAATAAAATTGTACTTCAAGAAACTAAACACAGTCCATGATTTAAAAATTTGCACGGCCTTGTCAGCAATAAGACTAAAGTTAATTTCCTCCAGTCGTTTTTGCAACATCATCTATTTTCCAAGAAATAAAATTTCATTTCACGGTTAAGAAAGGAACCATTTACCTAAAACAAAAGCAAGGGACAACAAATACATAGATGAACAAAAACTTTCTTAAACTCCTGCAGGAGAAATTCTGGTGTCCAATAGCAACAAATCCCATATACAAACACATAAATACAATACAAAAGTTACAACTGCTAGTAATAAGACACTCCAATTGGACTCAGTTCCTTCCAGACACACCTGTTTGATTAAGTAGCCTGAGGGCAGAAGCGATCAAAAACAGCAGAATGAGAGGAACCTGTTACTTTGGGCACTATTCTGGGTTATGACCACATCATACATAAGTTGACGGGAATTATTTCAGGTTGCATTAGAGCCCTCATCCTCCTCTCCAAAACAGCACCTACAGAGTCCTTGAAATTTTCTTGAAATAAACAAAAAAGATGTTCATTGGACATTGTTTCCGTCATATTTCTCTAATCTTGAGAAATATTTCTAAAATCACTGTGCTGGTTGTGAGCACAGCGGGCTTGTAAAGAGTTTTTTTTTTTAATTATTATTGGTAGTAACAACTTAGTTGCTGTTAGTGTAACAATAATGACACATTATCACAGCTCACAAGATATTTTTGAGAATATTTTGCAATAAAATGTCTTTATTATATATTAAAACCTTTATTTAGAGTTTTATTTTTACTCAACTATTGTTTTCAGCTTTGCTTTTGTTGAAAGAAAAAAAATCAAGGCAAACTTAAGGTGAAACTTGTTTTTTTTTTTTTGTGTAAAAAAAAACTGAAGTCAGGGGAGAATTCTCAAGCTGATTCACATGAAAGGTTGGGTCACTTTTTTTTCTTTCACACCAACTTCTTACTTCTAATTTGCAAGTAAGACACATCCTGCCAGAGATTTAAATTGACACATTTGTTACAAAAAAAGAACAAAACAAAAAACTTGATTTTAACATTTCTTTTTTATTATTATTTATCATGGACAAGGTAGCATGTTCTCAAATCAACATAAACATTATTTTGTGCAGCAACTCAATAGAAATAATAAGAAGGTATAACAAGTGCACAACACTTGTTTCCAACAACTGACATTATTTCCAACAACTGATGTAATACATTTTTTAATCTTTCAACACATTAGCTGTAATTAGTTTCATAATTAAAACGATTTTGAAATGTATTTTACATTTGAAGAGATCTTTCGGTCGTATGTGAGATTGTTCTATAATTTAACACCATAGAAAGACAAACCAAAGCCTTTTCCGGTTATTCTTATTTTGAGTTTTCTAAACATTAATCTGTCATCTTAAATCATGCCCAGGATATTTTTTTGGCAATACATTAAGATATACTTTAAACATAAACTGTGCTGTTTGCAAGTGAACAAAATTTAAATATTTTTGGTAAAATGGATTAGATAAACTGTCTTCTAGTCTTTTTCTGGAATGTAGCCTAATTATTGACTGAAGAGATGTTTTGTGATTGTTTCCTTAAACTTCGACACAGTATATCAAAGACGGACAAACAATTGCATAATATAGATAAAGCAGTCAGACTGCAAAGTGACGAAGGGGTTAGCATGGTGGTCTGACACCAAGAAGGTCGGCGGCGGGGCTTGAAACACTGTTTTTTTCTGTGTGGAGTTTGCATGTTCTTCCCGTGAATACGTGGGTTTTCTCCAAGTGCTACTGTTTCCTCCTTCACAATCTAATTTTTTTTAATGCAATTTACTTTTGAAATACTGTATGTAGTATGTCACATGAAATAAAGCCCTAATGCAGCAAAATTAGTGCTCAAATTGTGAAAGAAGTTGAGTATAGCAGCAACATTTTATAATTTTTCTTTTCATAGCTTTTTAGCTGAACTGAATCCTATGAATTTAAAAGTAAACTTAAGCTAGCAAATTTTTCTTGTGTACTTTTTGGGGGTCTAGAGAGAATAAAGTATAATAAACACAAGCTTTTCCCCCAACTCCAAAAGCCTACGACAAACACAAACAGCCCCAGTCTGATGCTTTGTTAGCACTCAGCTGGTTCCTATTAGAAAGGCAGTGTGAGGGGCTATCTCCTCTCAAGAATCCCAAACAAACTGACCCCCGGCTCTGTTTGTCTCCCTCTAACCTCTCTCAGCATTGGTCATACGTCTTCAAGCAATATCCATGGATACCGCCGGCCTCCCACAAACAGGGGTCATTTTTGCTGACCACTGAAGCAATTATAATGTTACAAAGTTATTGAAGTATAAACGTTAAAAATGTGTTTGACCAACTGTTTTTAGCTTTCTTGGCAACAAAAGTAACTTTTTCTTCATACATATGGAAAGAATAATTAAGGATGAATAAAGAATGAAGATTTGTGACAAGTATTGTTGAAACAGTGTTTCTTTGACTGTGAGTCAATGCAAAACAATGCAAAATTTAGTTTAAGCAACTCATAAAAAGATTTAACTTTGAAATGTTTTACAGCCATCTGTCTACTGTCTTTCTTTGGACGTAAATTTTTACAATCATAACTTGCCTAATTTACTGTGCTTGTTGCTGGTATCTGTGTTACGACAGAAAAGCATTGTTAATGGTTTTATAAAAAAATGTTGGCAGAGTTAGGTATGTCATGCAAGGTCAGAAGAGAACTAGATGATAAAACTGACAGTTTACAATTATTTAAATGCAATTTTATGATTCATTTAGACAAGACTTGAAAAAAAACCTTCTATGCTGTAAAATTGATTCAATCATGAAAGATGTGTTGCTCGTTGAAACAAAACTTTTTCTTCTAGTCATCTGGCCCGGTATACAAGACTGAGAATCTTTTGTTTGACCACAGCTCTTCGGTCTTACTAATGCTCTCATGTGGCCCTGTTTGGATCAAAGCAGTCCTCCACTGTTTTTCTTGTGGGCTAAAAAACAAGGAGGAACACAGAAATTTATCTATTCCTATCTATGTGTATCTATCTGAATCTAGATAGGTTTTTCTTTAATTGGAAAAGTCAATGGGTAAAGCAAGTCAATACAACTGAAATAACACAGGTTAAAAAAAGAAATTAGAGATGAAATAAGTCAACAGAGGTCGTACATATTTAGGGGATTGGTTGTAGGAATTCATGGTTTGACCAATTCAGCATGAAAACTAACCAACAAAGCTACCATTCATTCTCCTTACCAAGTAAGGGAAAACGCCTTTTCCTTTTCTCAGAGGACAGAGCGAGGGGTGAAATCAGCTAAGACAACAAACAGAGGGGGTTTCACAGCTATGGATCAGGATCTGCTTCAGTCACTTTCAGATTTTAACATAGGTAATAGAAAGTGGGTATCCCTAACCCTAAATATAGAGCAGAGAAGAAATAAAAGGTCTAGCCTTATTTGCTTCATTATCGAATACTTTACATTGTGGCATCGAGAGACACGGTGCAGAACTTTTGCTAACCTTCCCGATCAGATCTTGATGTTTTCAGTAACTCTGAAGGCAAATGTTCTTGATTACATAGGCAACTTCTGTGTTCCTTCACCCACATTTATCCTGCTGTTGTCCTTCCAAGATCCAAACTCACCATGTTCATGCAGTTTTCATAGTTCATGTAGTTTTACATAAGTACTGTACTTCACCCGTTTCCAGGTATGTTGACCTTACCCAATGGTGTCTATTTTGTTCATGTAAAGCGCTCAAGACATTTGCTTCGATGTGCAATTTGCAGGAGTGCCACATTCTTCACAGATTTACTGATGTTCCATATTCCTCTTTTTTTTTTTTTTTTGGAAATTTGTGACACAGATTTTTAATCGAAAAGGGGAAAGCGTCACTACCAACCATTACAGCAGTCATTTAAAGTAATAAATACGTACAACACGTTTATGAAAGCACTAACTATGATTGTACAGTATGTTGTGGCAAAAAAAGGAACCATGTAATAAAAATAATCTTTTAGAAATAAAAAGAATCTACAATAGACATAAACTGCATGCTTTAACAAAGTAAATGCAACCATGATGCTAAATTTGACTAAATGTTTTTAAGGGTGTTATTATCTGTTAGTATTGCTGTGTTATTTAACTTTCTAGAGGTGCAACACAGAACATATGATTATTTTCACAACCTGATTGCATTTTAACCATAAGCTACATGCTCATTTTTTAGAATTGAACATGCCACTAAAATAGAGACACTGTTTCACCCTCGCTCAAAAATCTCAGCACCATCAATTTATGAGTTGACAAGCTTGTTCAAGTCATTAGATTTTTATTTTTGTTTTCAAATGCTGTGTAAAGAATGCAAGTAGTGATGAGGCACTGTCTAATCAAAACTTAACATTCTCCACAAAGGGCTTGCGAATGACTATGATGAAAGAATTGGAAGTTTACATTGGAAATAAATCCCCCTCAAAATGATATAAAAGACATAAATAACCAAATGATCAAAAGGGAGAAATAGTTTTGGGTGGCCCCTGGATTTCCGATTACCCATAGTGTGTTATGGGAAACTTTATTATGTTTGGGGGGTGTGAGTTTTTTGAGGGCTCAAGTTTGAGTCGGGACATCCTGTTTCCTGAAGGGAAGATGTTTGTCTCTTTTTTCTTTGTCCTAGGGTGCTGCCTACAGTGCTGGAGAAACTTGAAGGCCGTAACTGTTGATGTTACAAGTGAAAAAATGTGTAATATGATTGAATGGAAGATAAAAGTGCTCCAGCATGAGAAGTACTGAAGTAAGGTCTAAAAAAATGCTGCTTTCTGCACATTATTGACACAAGCCAGATGAAGAAAAGGATTTTTTTTTTTTTTTTAATTCTCGTGTAGACAGCGGAAATGGTGTTTATTTGTCACCAGTAACATCATCACGTTTGGCACACCCACCAATGAAGATTTTGAAACTACATGTCCACCTAAAAACAATAATTGAATGTGGTACACAGAATCATTGAAAACCTCAGCCAATCATTTTAGAATAAAGCCGTTTGGCCTGGAGATTGTCAATCACACCAACTTTTTGGTTTTGTGGACAGTTAAACACTTCAATTTGTTGGGCATGCGCACCCCAAAGAAAGCTAGGAAAAATCAAGATGTGTTTTAGCGCTTGTCCAATATTTACAAAAAGTTGCTAAGCTCTCAGTGCTTGAAGAGCTTCTCCACTGCCTTCAATGTACCATATATGTACATGACACATTTCAAATGTAGTATTTAATTTCTAAAACATAAGGCACAATCTGCACTGATCAGACATACAATCCACATGTAGGCAGACAACCACTCATGCACAGTGATACCTGAGGCCCAACAATGTCATGGTTGGGGAGGCATCCTCATTGGCCGAACAGGGCGTGGCTGTGGCTCCACTGAGCCACCAGACCAAATCCTGTACTGCTGGACAATGAAGGCATTGTTTGGATTTAGTTAAGTTCAGAACTGAGTTATGCCTCAGTTATGGGTAGGCATAGCTCAGTGGTAAAATTTGCCATCTCAGGACCTAAGAGTTGCTGGTTTGGATCCTGCTGAGAAAATGTCTTGGTGTCCCTGGAGAAGACACCTAAGCCCCATTTTCTCCAACCATTAGTGCTGTCATTGGCTGCCTGTTGCGGTGCAATGCAGCACAGTATTTTCCAAGGATTAACACAAATAAATAAAATAAATATAAAATAAAATAAACTTATATGTTTCCCCCATATATCTTGATTTGTTTGTCCTAACCCTGTATTTACAGTGAGTTCTCCTTTTGTGTCATTGGTTTAGGCCTGTTTTCCCTTCAGTTCAGTAATACAGTATTTCTTTAAACTACATTTTTTGAGCATTTCTATCTTTAGTTGACTTTCTTTACAAGCCAGCTGGCTTTTCATATTGTGATTTTAACATACTTTGAGTAAACAAAAGAACCCAATGTTTGAAATGACTTTCTGTGTCCGTCGCCTTGCTGTTTTCTCCCTGACACATTCACTCACCATAACACTGAACTTGTAGGAGGTTTTAGATATTATTCTATAAGTTTATTCTCTGTCTTCTTGCAGTGTTTCCTCATGAGGATCCTCCATCCCAGGAGCTCTGCCTGCTCAGTCTGTGAGGTCCTTGCCTTGGGGGTCGGACTGGCCTTGGTGGAGTGGGTCCCTCGCTTCAGCCATGTGACTTTTGTGGGTGCCCGTGCCTCCTGGAACCAGCTTGACCTCTTTGGTTTTGGCCTCTCCAGTCACGAGCAGGCTGACTTCTGGTGTGGATCAATTCCCAGTAATTGTTTTCTCATAGCAGCATCAGGCCAGATGATTGTTTTGTTTACCATTATTTTAACTCAGTTAAAGAGACAGTACTTAGTGGTTTTGGAGAAATGGAGGGGCGGAGGCCAGGGAGTTAAGGGGTTGGGAGAAGCACGGGGCTGTGTGAAAGTCAATGCATATGTGCGGTGTTTTTTGTGTGTGATTCTTTTTAATGTACTGTATGTCTGCTCTTAATTTGCGGTGGCACGGTGGCACAGTGGGTAGCACAGTAGCGGTTGATTGGCTGCTACATGATTGCCCCGATGAATGTGTGTGTATGGTTCGGTTATATGTGTGTGGCCCTGCGGCAGACTGGCGACCTGTTCAAGGTGTACCCTGCCCCTCACCTCGAATCAGCCAGGATGAGCTCCGGCATCCCCTGCAATTCTACAAGGGATAGACAGTTAAGAAGGTGACTGACCCACTGCTTTTAATTTGTAACTGTTTAATGATTTGGATTTGAATTCTGTTTGAATTTTTATTTGTTCTGTTCAGTACTTTGTGTAACTTTATGTTTGAAATGTGCTTTACAAATAAAATTTATCTAAATATTTGAACCAGTGATTTCCTTGAGGATGCTGTCCTGAAAAATACTACATCACAGTACAGCCACCAAAGGCATAAAATCTACTCAGAATATGAGTTACAGAGTATATGTGACATATCCTAGTAATTATTCTAAAACGCTGACAAAAAAATCTTGATGAACTACAAATGAATACTGATCAAAAGCACATAATGACATAAAAGTCCTTTGGATTTATTCTATTGCAAAATGTGCTATAAATTAAGTTTCTTTCACAGATACATACTTTATATCAATCTGGTGGAAACTGTGTTCTGTTCTGTTGTCTTCTCCTTATCCGGGGCCGAGTTTCTGGGGCAACAGCCTCAGACGGGAAGCCCAGGCTTCTCTCACCTCCTGCTCATCTGGAAAGATCCTGAGTCGTTCCCCGGCCAGCTGTGAGACATAGTCTCTCCAGCGAGTTTAGGTCTGCGTCTTGGTCTCCTCCTAGTGGGATGTGCCCAAAACACCTCACCAGCGAGACATTTGGAAGGCGTCCTGCCCAGATGCCCGAACCATCCCATCTGACTTCTCTCGACCTGGAGTTGAGCTGGTGAAAACTCAACATAATAAAATCACATTTCAATAATTTCTTTAGGTATTTTTTTTCTGAAATGTCTTTGAAATTAATTTTCCCAATTCAGACCCATTGTCATGTCCAAAAATACTTCACTTACATTATTAAAGGTGTTTGAATTGATGGCATGGCAGACAGAAACAGACATTAGAAGCATGTAAAAATAACTTAATCAGCTGTCCAGAAAAATGTGTCAGCTTATCCATAGGGAGAAAGGTCCCACTTTTCCCTTTTTTTACTGGGAAAAGTTTCATTAAACTTTTCCCAGTAAGGTTTAATGAGGGATTTAACCCTCACAAAATAAAGCTTAAAACTAATTGGTGCTGATGTTTAAAAAGCACGATTGTGTTTGAGTCCAAAAACAATTTGTCTTTTAGAGCTGAACTTAATGTGCTTAAGTTTTGTTCAAGGTTGCAAAATACTAACAGAAAATCAGTCAATTCAATTTTAGATTGATCTGCAACTAAGCAATGCGGCCCACAACAGATGTGATGCAAACTTAGCATAAAAAAAAAAAAACAAACCTCAGATATTTTTCACTCCTCCCAAAATTTCTCTCCGGGCATCATTTTCTTTTTCTTTTAAACTCCTAAAAGCAAGTTAGAGGAAAGGAATGTGGTAATTTGAGTGTGTAATGGTGGGGATTGGTGGGGGAAAGTGCAGCTGGATGAGCCTCTGACTTATACCTGAGTGGCAGAAAATGTTTGAATGTTTCTGCTCAAAATATACAACGTCAAAATAATACATGAAACACATGTAATAGCAAGATTTTCTTACGTATTGCTCATTATGGTCAATAATCTGGGTGCAGTATGAATAAAAAACACAAACTAGCCAACTTTGGGAACAGCGTGAACACTGAGTTTACCATTTTTTGTGTTTTAATATTAATATTTTGCTTTTGAACTTAATCTATAACGGCCAATGCTTCTGGCTTCAATTAAATCTTACAGTTGTTTGCTTATTCTAAAGTGTCCCTCATGTATGCAACTGCCTAGTTTTCCCAGTTTACTTCTCTCAGTGCAATAGTCTGAATTTGACAGGTGTATTATCTTGTTGATCATCACTTCCCTCCTACTGCAACCTCATTAGCTGCATCATATGTGTTGACAACATAATAGAGACATAGCTCGACCTTCACCCACTAAGTGTACTGCCGTTGAAACAAACAGATGTGTCGTCTGTCTGTAATAAAAAAAAATCTACATCTTCAAGTAAATACATCAGGCATACCAAGTTTATCTATTCATTCATTTGCAGCAGTTTGGTTTATATTTGTATGAATGTTGAAGCAAATTTGAACTGGGTTTTAAATGGATTGGACTACCTTCAAGCATAAGCTGTTATCTGAGTACATGACCAAAAATAACCTTGAACACCTTTTAGACATACTTTGCATTTTTAGAAAGAAGCAGTGAGAAAAAATACTGATGGGAACAAACGAGGGAGAGAGAAAGTAGAAAAAAGTGACCAAACGTTTTTGGCAAGCAGTTGAAACCAGCAAAGCTCCAGTTCTTCAGAGGCTAAAAATGAACACTAGCAGCACTGTGTCTGAAGAGGTGATGTCTAAAAGATGCTATCTTTACCTTACTGGCACAATGGTCTCATACACAACAGATGGTGAGTTAGTAGAACAAGTCTTTATGCAGATAGATGCTGGCACCACCAGACAAAGTGCTCCATCTACAGGAACTGATAAAAAAAAAGCGAGAATGTAACAGGAAATGTCTGTTGCCTAATGTTGCTAAGACAATCTTTTTTTTCTTTTCTTTTCTCAATCAGGAAATGACAGATTTGCAATGCTTTTCAATATCTCAAATAAACATTTATTACATGTTACAATGATTTGTTTTGGTTGGACTTATTTTGCATAACTATATGTGCCTAAATTGAACAAAATAAAGTACAATAAGAGGTGTTTATGTCTTGATGAGGTGAGTGACAGCACAGTATTGAACATGTCATTGTGATCCTTGTGTTTGAAAGCAGCAGGAAGAAAAACCTACAAAATCTCACCATCACACTGTCAGAATGAATGATTCTGATCAGCATCTGTAAAGATAAGGGGTTCGAGATGATGAAATTGACCTTTCGGACATAAATCTGCACCATGACATGTAAAAAAGAAAGCTTCTTTCTTTCGAGACATTTATCTTTACTGTTTAGACATGTTAAGCAGCATGCTAATAATGGCCCCACCATCAAATTTAGTCGTGGCATGGGAGTGAAATACATTTTTTTCTTGTAGTGTTAGAATACTTTTACACAGGTAAGGGAAACGTGAAGAAATGATCAATGGATGATCACCCTGGGCCATGAAGGCCAACTTGTCCATCTGAGGGATAGCGACGGATCTTAAGAATGGCGGCAAACCGGGACCTAGAGGAGCCTGTGGGCCGCACCCAGAGATGAGAACTTTCTCCCTTTTAAATATTGCCATTTTAATAAATAATGTTAAACAGTTATTATGGTCAGTGCCTCTGCTTTCCTGGCAATCCCTGCCCGGTCCTGAACCGCCAGTCCGGTCACACAGTTGATCTGAAAGCCAGCTGTTACTGTAATAAAAGTAAAAGAACACAGATATTGGGGAGGCAGAAGAGCACCTACTTCCTGTAAAAGAAGAAAAATGGAGTGGTTAAAAAAGAAGACACTGATGTCCTTATAGAGTTTTTTTTTTTTTTCAAAGTTGGAAGGAAGCTCGCTGTGGTGGCTCTTGTGAAGTTGGAAGAATGCCAACGTTAGTTTAAAAATAAAAACAGTTGTCATTATTATGGCACATTTTAAAACTTTTCTGGTGATAGGACACATTGAAGAGGTAGTTATGGATGGTAAGGGAGCGAGGTGGGGTAGGCAGGAAGACTGGAATATTTTGCTCCTTCCAAATAGATAGGAGTCAGATGTTACATAAAATACACACAAGGCACTCATTTGCAGTGCAATGTAAATACTCTCTCAGTTGCTTGCTAAATACCATGTTGGAGAAGAAACTTCCTTCAGGTGGAGTCATGTCTTTGGTTTTGAGTTCTCCTGCTCAATTAGATGCTCTAACTTATATCCTGTACTTTAATCTGCACATTTTTTAAACTCCTGAATTTTCTTTGTTTCTTCTGACAACACAATTTCACCAATCATCCCTTGATTTAAGAGCGAAGTCTTCAACAAAACAAAACAGCCTTTCTGCTAAAATCAAAACCATATTCATATAACTGTTCAAAGAAGTTTTTTGTTCTTTTGTTTGCACAGAAATAGCATTTAACTGATTGCAAAACCATTGGAAACACTTCCCCGGGCAGAAACCACGACGCACACACACGTAGTGAACAAGATTAATGCTTGCCGCAGAGGCAAAAGCAAAAAGGAAAAGCTTCAAATGAAACTACCTGTTATTCAATCCGAGCTACCAGCTGAGCAGCTGGCAGGCAGCTGACCTGCTTCCAATGTGGGGGCAAGCTGTCTGTGAGCAATTTGCATTCTTCTTACTGAGGGTTTGACACTTACTAAAAGCTCATTAATGCAATAAAAAGAAAATACATCAGCTTGGGAGAAAGCCTGCAGTGACACTGTACTTAAAGTTTTTCTCTTTTGACTGAAAATTACAAATCAAACCTCATTCTCAGGTTGACTTTCATTTTGTTTGGGTATAATCATGTTCTAAAAGTATTCTGTACAGTGTGTTTTGACAATGCATTTTTGTTGTTGGTATCAAGGCATAATCATATCAAAAGAAAGTGAACATAAGTTGTGGCAAAATTTGTTTTAGGGTTAAAAATGTGTCTAATATCAGAGTTCTAAATTGTGTTTGGAAAGTTCAGTTTGAAGCAACAGGACACACCCCTGCTAAATGAGCCCTGACAGGCTTTCAGGGATAAAACAAGCAAGAAATGAAGAAGTGAAGAAAAAAATCTGCAGAAATAACATCAGGCGGTTTAGTGTGTTGGCTTTGTTTTAATCGTCCTGAGTCCCACTTTGGTGATTGTTTGGATGTTCTTATCAGAAAAGAAAAAACATAGATTTGCATAGATTCGACAAATTGCACTCATTGATTATACAAAGCTTGATCAGTTTAATCATTTTTTATATTTTTTACATATTTCCCATGCGACTGTTTGTTTAACTTCATGTAAGTTTCTCTAATAGATTCACATCTGACTTTACTGTGAATGCAATGTTTCCTTTCTGTCCAGTTTTCTCTGTTTTCGTCAATACTTTCATCTGAGATTTCTCATGATTAATTGTTCTAAATTACACGCTGAATATTACGTTATGACAAAATCGCCACAGTGGACAACTTTTGAACTACCGTATATCAATTTTGATCTTTTATACTTCCTATTACACATCTATTTACATGTTTATTTTTTTTAGTTAATAATCAATTTTTACCACAAAAAGTAAAAAAGAATGTCATCATTTTAGTTAGGCTCTACTAGGATAAATTTAGCCTTCTTGTGTCTCTCACTTTCACACTAATGTGTTTTTTTTTATGATGTTTCCTGTACATGTTTGGACATGCCATATTTGTTGAGCACTTCCACTTGACCCCCACTGTCAGAAAAAGTAGGAGCGGTGTTTTGGATTCTGTTAACTGCTTATGAATTTGAAGAACTGGGCCTCAGGTCACTCAGGGTATATACTTTTTATCTTTCTGCATCTTGTTGCACACAGTTTTCTTGCTCCTCAAATTTTGTTGTTTTCATTTAAAAAACATTTTTTTATTTGTTTCCGTCATGTCTGCAGCCTGTTGTTAACCTGTTATTTACTGATTTGGACAAATTTCAACAGAAATTTTGAAAAAAAACCCATAATAAATCAGTATTGAAATTGTCCAAATGACCACACAATCCAATTGTTTTTTTCTTTTTATGTTTTCACACAGTGTTTCTTGACAATTGTGAGAATTTGGACATTTTTACATTTTATGTTTATTTCAATGAGGAAAAAGATGAGGAGACAAATTCAAAGTACACAGTTATGGATTAAGGCATTTAAAAAAAGTGTTATTGATGATGTTCTACAATCCTTTAAACAGTACTGTTAAGATTAACTCATTGAATGATACCGCTTCTTCTCAATTATCTCTGAGTACTTAGTTAGGAGCAGAAATATTTATTATCTTTGGTGTGTTTCTTTCTTTTTTGTCTCCATACCAAGTCTCAACGTGCCATGCAAGAATGCTGTCTCTTTCAACACTTCTATAAGTTTAACCATTACATGTGTAATAAGATGCAGTGGTGTGTCGTAGCCACAGGCCAAATGTACGTTTTTTTTATTGAATAAGGAATGCCAGTAGTTGGCCTCTCACACACACAAATCAACCCATCAGAGATAATTATAGGCTAGGCAAAAGAGATGCCTGTATATCAAACAATCAGATGTAATGCCTGGATTTAGATGTTTTAAATGACTGATAACAGCCACCTTGTTTATCTGAGTAACAGTGTTTCATTCATTCGAAAGTCTCAAGTTTTATATAACATTGACGTAATTGTTCAAGGCTGATCGCTTTTCCATATCAATTAATTTGGCAGTGGCAAATTTCTTCAATTTTTTTCTTTTTAGATCAGGAGTGATCTCAACTTATAGACAACTGAGTTTAACCAAAAAAAAAGATACATGTTTCATTTGAGTTCAATTTGACACCAAAATATTAGGTACTGATTTAAGTACTGATTAATGAGATGTTTTTCATCTTCCTAAATTTTACAGGTCATTTTAGTCTTAAACATTACTATTCAGATTTCTGAAGTTTGAATAAGTGCTTCCTGAAAAGTTTCCACAATTTCTGCTCATTTGAAGCCTAATTTCAGAAACTCCCTTGAAGATGGAAATTATTGAGAAAAACTGCACAGTGTTGGTCAGCATTGAGGAGAATTTTAATTCCAATGATCTGTTCTCAATTCATATCCAGCCATGAATAAATTCAAGACTAAAATTAACATCCAGTGGCCACAAACAGTTCCCATTTCCTGTAGAGGAATGGAAGAACTGCAGACTTTTATTATCTGAGGTGAGCTCCCACGCTTTAAAAACCAATCATATTAGAAATGCTCCATTACAATTTTCTTTTATTCGGTTTTACTATAATAAAACATTTGTTTGTGTTTGGCACCGAGCTTACAGTTTAAATAAATTACTTGACATGTCAGTTTGAATTTATTCTGGAGATTTTCAAAATTTAAATTGCTCATTTATTTGTTGTTACTGTCACTAGTTCCAAGTTGGATCACAGATTTTTGGACAATAAACTCAAAACCTCAAATACAGCAAAAGATTTTATGTTCTTGGTTCAGTTCAAAATTTTAAATGGAACTATTTTGTCTGTGCAACAAACAAACTGCTTTTTCATCAATTGTGCAGGCTGTTCAGGAGAATAAAACAACTGATTGGTAAATCAAGACTTTTCATCTCTTTTACCATATTTACCTGTAGAAACATCAACCTATTCTTAGGTTTTTCCACTTTTCTTTTTCACCTGATCCATCCTATTTTTGTCTATGAATGTGGATAATTTCTGGGAGGGGTTGGCTGTGAATGAACTGCTCATGGGCAAGGCTCCTCCTTCATCTAATTTTTGCTCTAAAAAATGTGCAAGAACTGTTCATGATTGCTTTCTAGATAGAAAAGAATGTTCCTGCACAGAAAATTATACTTTACAACCACACACAATTATATTGGTTTTGTGCTTTTTAACCTTATCCCCAAAGAAATGTTAGTTTCTAAAGCAAAAGTAAAACAAAAAATAAATCAATTGATTCAAAGTAACATGCACCTGTAAAAAATCTTAACCTAAACATCCTTTCCAACAGATTTTAATGATAAAACCTAAACATGAATAACAAGGTGTAACACATAGCCTAAAGACCCACTTACCCATGACCCGTCGAGGCACGAAATTTCATTTTAATAGAAAATATTTGATCTTGTTTAGCATTACCTACCTGTAATTTAAATCCTGTAACAGCTTCTGTTAAGTTACATGCCTGCATACTATCATCAATTGGTTCATTGTTATTTTCTTGAATGTGATCATTATCACACTATTTAAGGGGATGATAAGACATTAAGAGAATGATTAGTCATTCCCATAATAATGACGATAAGATATTCCCAATTCCTGCCTTGGGAAAAATTCTTAAACTTTGACACCAGCTTTTGCAAATCACAATCAAAATCCTCTTTCAATCATTTTTCTTTCCTCAGCCATCAGTGCTATTGCTTAGTCTATAGCATCACCTGCTGGTAAATTTTGATTAATGTTTGCTTTCTAAAATAACGGTTTTCTTTTCTTTAAAATGTCTTTCTTAATTGCTTCAGTTAAAGTCTTGAGTATATTTGGTGCTCAGGATTTCAAGTTACATATTAATACTATTAATACAATTCATTTCTGGTTTTCACTCAAAAGAAGGATGTAAGGAACACAAATAAAAAACAAGAACAAGCAGTGTGAATCTAATATTAGGAAGTATATCTCCACCCTAAGGGCCCCATGTGATGTGACGACAGGGTGAGGCTGTGGATGCACTTGCTTCTGAAAGGAGGCCGAGGCTCAAACGAAGAAAGAGGTACAACCATCCCAGCAAATATGGATTATCAGCAGAAAATAGCTGAAAAACTAACCATCCTCAATGAGAAGGGAAATGGGGTGCTCATACGTATGAACTACATCAAGAAGGTGAGGAACAACACATTTATAACAACAACCAATACGAGTAATAGAGATGATAAATGAGTGATTTTCTCCCTTCGAGATGTGTGACTTTTTTTAGTTTAGATAAATTATACAATTTTTTTATTAAGTGCTTGAATCACACAATCTACAAAAAATATGACTGAAAAAGTTTAGGAAATTCTACTGTAGCTTTTACTTCAACTTTATTCTCAATTTGTCAAACTATACCTTTTTATTTTGATAAGATTATTAATATGAATAACAAGAATAAGTAAACAGAACAAATGTCTTTTATTTCAGAAAACGAAAAGTACTCAACAGGACAAAGAAACGATGATACTTTGCATCAATATTATTTATAGTTTTGAGAAAATCTTACTCAGCTGCCACACCTAATAAGATAAAAGTCATCTTTAAATCTTCCACACCCTTTACTTAAACTGGAAGACGACAATACAAAAATAACTGCAGTTTTGTGTCTTTCTATTGGTATTGCTTTGTCAAACTGCCAACTGGATTATTTTTTTCTAAGAGGAAATGAAAGCAGGAAGTCTGCATGTGGTGTGACAGCTAAAATGTCAGATGCTACAGTCTAGAATTTCTGACACATAATGCCAAAAAACAAAACAAAAAACATCTTTGAAAAGTTCTGAAGAAGTACACTATGGAGCCATCAAAAGATTACATGTAAATGTTTGGAGCTCAAGTTTTTTTAAAAAAGGAAGTGACTACATAAGGATTGTTTGACTTGATTGTGGGGTAGAAACTCAGTGCATGAGAAGTTGTGCAATTTTTGTTTCCATTTGAGGAAAGACCTTATGAAAAGTAATGCTTTAAGCAGCTTCAAAAACTTGTGAAAACATATTTTTTGTTTGTTATATTAAAACTTGGATCAATCTAAAACTTTTAGTAGCGGTTTGATATTCAGTTGTCTCTCTCTTTTTTCCTGTCACATCATATTATTTAGGTGCCAAAAAATTGTGCCAAAAATAATTTTACAGGAAGCAAGTTTGTCTTTACTTTTATAAATGACTTAGAATGAACTTGTAATTTGATTTTGATTAGTTTAAGAATAAACTGACTTCTTCAATTTATCTTAAGATTGCTAGAATGTCACCTACTTTTTTCTCAACTTCTTCTCTGTAATTAAAACTAATAATTTCACAAACAGTTCTAGTGAAAATGTGATACTTTTGTGTATTTTTCAACAATCCTGTAATCTTTAAATTTTTTATATTTAATCTCTTCTGAAGACATGTGCCGATCCCAAACAGCGATTGTCCCTTCTCACAGATAAAGTTATGGAACCTGCCATCAAATACATCAACAAGAAGTTTCCCAATATTGATTTCAGAGGGAACGTTGTAAGTAGAAGGCAAACTCTAAAAAACAACTGACTTTCAAATGATGACATACATTATATGTATGTTTATATGAATTAACTTGAGCAGCATGCACCTAATACCTCCTGTCATGATGTTTAATCTACAGCAAAATCTGACAAGCATCCAGCGCCAGAAATCTGAGGTGTTGAAACTCACAGGGAGCTACTATGACTCTTTTCTGGATGTAATTGAGTTTAGGGTAATAGTTGCTTTCATTTTCTTTAATTTACTCTCCTCCTTTTTTGATCAATATTTCACAAATTAAACTCAATATTTAAACCACCAAGTGTCTTTTATAACTTTTAATAGAACAAATAAAGGAGCACTCACTATGGGTTGGGAAAAAGAAACAATGCAAATATGTTACCTTTTTATCTGTTCCTAAGTATTTTAGACAGCATGCTATAAATCACACATAATTGCTGGAAATTGTAATTGTAATGAAATGTAAAATTGGTTGAAAGTTGAACTTTCTGCGTTGTTCTTTTAGGACCACGTTTATGAGCTTCTGAACACCATCGATGCATGTCAGTGCTTCTTTGATATTGTAAGTACCTGTTCTGCAGCATGAATAATTTTGACTCTAACAACACCAGCAGTTTTTATTTTCTTGATATTTTAAACTAAATCGACTGGAACGGTTGTTTTGCAACAGCACCGAGTCGGACAGGCTTTTAGTTGTTTGATTAAAATTGGAGAGCCCTCAAAAAAAATTTAAACATAAATGTATTTTTCTAATGCAACTTTGTAATATTCCCCTCTGCCTAGACATATTAGTTTGTGGAAAGACGTTAAACCTGCCGGTGGTTTGATGATGTTTTGTTTTTATTTCACTATTTGAAATTTTGAAACTGTGCTTGCAGGCTTTTAATTTTGATTTCACCAAAAACTATTTGGATTTGATAGTCACCTACACTTCTGTGATAATCACCCTGTCTCGTATTGATGACAAAAAGGCTCTGGTGGGAATGTACAACTGTGCACATGAGATGACCAATGGCAGCAGGTGAGACTCGTGTAATTGAGGATCAAACTCAAAATACTATTTGGAGACCAAATACAAATTTTCATCTGCATCCACACACCGTTTTACTCTGTTTTCGCATGATGTCGATTTCATTAGTCTTGTATTATTTTGATTTGAGGAAGATTTATACTTATTGCAATGCAATACTCTTAATTTTATTGTGTAACTGTATACTGTTGCAAAATCTACAGTGATCCTTCTTATCCACGACTTGGCCAGATGATTGTTGAATATGAGCATCCTTGGAAGAAGCTCACCGAAGAGTTTGGACCCCATACAAAGGTGATTTCAACTTCCAAAAAAACATTCATAATGTTTATAATCATTTGAGTGATAAAAAATTGCTATTGTGAAATCATTTTGTTGGACATCACTTAACATAATGTTTCCCCAACAAAAATTAAATCCAGTGCAAGTTAGACACAAACTTAACCAAAAACACAAACTTGTGTTTTGTGGTGAACACTCAATGGTTCACCATTGAGTGTCTCTTTTTCAAGTTTAAAAAGTTAACAAATGCTCAGTGTACAACTTCACACATGCTGTGGAATATTCTTTTTTTGTGAAATATGCATGTGTCAATGTTTTAACAATACGATGCAACTCACGTGTCAAATATGAGCTTATTTACTTGTGTTTTCTCTCTTTCTTGTTTGCAGTCTGTAACAGCAGCCCTGCTGTCACTGGGGATGTTGTACCCACGCAGAAATCTGTCTGCAGAGCAATGGCGCAGCGCACAGCTACTAAGCTTACTCAGCGCTCCGGCCACCATGATGGACCCAATCAGTTGTGACTCTGTTAGTCTATTACTATAGCACTTCTTTTTAGGTTTTTATTCATTTGGCACTAAGAAGTTATTGCCTCTATCCAGTGCCATATGATTCAAATATACAAATTTTAGTTCTTGTAGAATATTTTTTGACCAAAAATAAGTCCAACTAATTACAAACTATCATGATCCTGAAATCCTCATAGCTACGTATGATATGCACATTTTAATTAAAATAGTCAAACATAATGTTTCAGAATTGAAGATGAAGGAAAACAATTATTATGTTATTATTTAGTTAAAAATATGTATTTATAAGGTGGGCAGGATAATGGGTACATTATTGGTTGTACCAATAATACCAATTATACAGTAGGGCACACCAATGCAAAACTGTTTGATATGTTGTACAATTACTAGGGCCATGAGGCTTGCTAATAAAAGCTTATTTGGTGCATGTTGAACCAATCCTAGAGTCAGGATTACGCATACATGCGTGTTTTGATGGATTTTTTTCATTTTATTTTGTTTTACAGATGGCATGTGAATACCTTCCCATGGATGTGATGGAACGTTGGATTATCAGTAAGTAGATTTCATTCTAAAACTTGATGCTGGCAAAATGTGATCTGCAAATAAATATTAATGCTTGAGCGTTAGAAAGTGCTTTGATTTTATTCATGATGTCCATTTGAAATAAATTAAAAAAATTAGGCAAAGGCGCCACACAATATACAAGACATTAAAGAGATACAAACAAAGCCCTGCAGAACATTTGCGGTAAAAGATAAATTTGATACAAATATCTTGAAGAACACTTAAAAATTGCCCAAACAAAATGTGGTCCGAAATTCCACTTAATGTTTTAGAACTCTTCTATGAAGCTTGACATTAAAAACTTTAGATTTGACATTTTGCCAAGTTGAAGTTCTTTTAAAGTACTTCAAAAGCAATAATAATTCTCTTGAGTCATTGAGTCTTTTAAAATATTCATATGATAAACAAACAGGGCATCTGCCTAGAAAAATAACACAATAATACAAACCTAATGGAGTAAATTTAATGTTTGTAAAGACATGATTACCAGAATTTCTGCAGATTTTTGGACTGTTTATGGATTTGTTTTTTTACTCTTCTTGTAGTTGGCTTCCTGCTTTGCCACACCAGCCTGAATACAAACCAAGCCTCATTGGATTTGTGGAAGATGGCTTTGAGAAGTGGGCTCTATCTCAACCTGGTTAGAGATGAAGTCTTCAACATTCACAAAGCCTCTGAAGAACTTCTGGATGGTTTGAAAGGGCAAGTCAATTGTTTGGAAGATGTATCCTCTCACAACTGGATTGTAAAAATAATTGTTAATCAAATTAGTAAGACAAAACAGATATTTTAAATAAATGTGTTCAAATAAATCATAGCTTCTTTATATATATTTCAGAAGGACAGTATTAGTCACAGCAGATTTTCTCAAATTGATGAGTGACAATAATTGAAACGGCAAAAATCTAGCGGTGTATAATATCTCAACCTTGTTTTTTTCAAATTGATTTTTAATTGCAAAATGCTTGAAGAACTTTTAATTTATATTTTCATTATCCTCTATTGGTCTTTATTCTAGATACAGCAAGAGAATTGCAGATATCAAGGAATGTCGTGAGCATGTTTTGCTCAATTGGTAAAATGACAGAATTATTTCATTTATTTTTTTTATTTTCATTTATTTACATTTAACTTTTTTTTCCCATCAGTGGAGCTATGCACAGAGAGAGGAGGAACTTTTTGAGAGGGGCATTAAAGGAACTCTGTAAAGTTCTGGAAGATCAGCCTGGACTCCTCGGACCAAAGGTAGAAGCATTTTTCGAAGCCAACAATAGGCAAAACGCAACTTAACCACCCAACTGCTTGTTCTAACTTTATGTTTCACCTTTTATAGTCTGAGAATCTAAAGTTTCATTATAAATCTCACTAACTGGGTTTTCTTTCTTTGATGTTCTTTGAACTGGTATGAACTTTAAGGCCCTCTTTGTCTTCATGGCTCTATCATTTTCCCGTGACGAAGTCATGTGGCTCGTCAGGCACTCAGAGAATATGCCAAAGATAAAGACACCAGAAGACTACACTGACAAGTAAGTCAAAAGTATTTTAGTATCCATGGCCAGCTCCAGGTGCTGTGGTCACTCAAGCTATGAGGCAAAGAGATAACGTTTTTTAAATTAAAGTTTGTTGCTCCAACACACACAAAGCAAAATTAATATTGATAATGTTAAATGTATAAACATATGCAAAATCCAAATGACTAGTTTGGAAAAAGAATTATGTGTAAATTAAAATTGCACCTAATAATGATTCTGAAACTGAACCTTTCACATTTGAAATTGTGTAACAAAATTAAGAGGCTGTGATCATTCTGTTTTTCTTTTATATTCTTTCCTAAATGCAGTCAGATGGCTGAACTCCTATACTATATGGAAAAGTTAAGACAACTGATGAGAAAGCACCACCTTGTCGTTCAGCGCTACTATGTTCAGTACCTGGCACAGTTTGATGCCTTGCTCATTAACGACACCATACAGGTACTGAAACCCAACAAATATGTACATCACAAAAAATATACATACAAACACAAATATACACATAAACGTGCTTTAACATAAAAGGATGTTAAGCACAAGAAGCTTAAGATCAGTCTTGATTGAATTTTAAAGAACTTTTTCTTCATTCATCTTTTCTTCATTTAAGAGCATATACGTTTGTCCTGAAGAGGAATCAGTTCTGATGAGCTCCTTTGTGTCAACCCTCTCTGCTCTTTCTGTGAAACAAGGTAAGAACAATAAACATCTTCCCCTAATAATTAAAAATCCTAGGTGTGAAATGTGGTTAACTATTGACATTGGTGATGGATGGATGGATGAAGGTAGGAGTTTTTGAGTGAGGGGCAAATAAAAAAGGGTACTATCCCATATGTTACACGCATATTCTCGTTCTCAAATATCCCTTTGTGGATTAATAAAGTATTTTAATTTTCAATCATTTCAATTTTATTTTTCTTGCTTTTCTCGGCAGTGGACAACAAAGAGGAGTTTGATTTGGCCGCTATCAGGATGGACTGGTTTAGATTGCAGGTTTACATTTATAGTAATCGATCCATCTCACGGATTATAAAAATGATTAACATGGACTCTACTATTAACAATGAAATGGGTTTCTCTGTGTATTATTTAGGCTTATACAAGTGTAAATAAAGCCCCTCTCCCACTGAAGGACTATCTTGACATGGCAAGAGTGATGAACTTGACCGAATTCCACACCAAAATGGTGGACAGCTTAGAGGAAATGCTGCATGAGACATCAGAACTCTCTATTTTCTGGTCAGTTTACTTTCCGTACTGTTTTCTTTCGTTTTCTGAACTGCTTAACTCTAATGGGGTTCTGGCTGATTTCAGACAAGAGGTAGGGTACACCCCGAACAGGTCGCCAGTCTGTTGTGAGGCCACCTTTCTGTTTAATTTCTTTTTGAATTGAATAAATTTTTTTTCTCATTTGCAGTTTTTTCTCTCGTGTGTTTGAGAAGATGTTCAGCCAGAGTACTGAGGAGAATTCTATGAAACGTTACCTCATGGCCTTCCCTTCTGTCTGCAGCCACTTTGGTGACTGCATAAACCCTCTCTGTCCAGAAGAGGTTAGTATTCAGTTACTTACGCACCGGTTCCCAAATGATCAGCAGCAGGCCAAGTCACTTTGAAAATCTACTTTTATTTTGAACTATTTCATCAAATTTCAGATCACTAAACTAAACAAAAACTGATCAAAACTAGTTTTTTTTTTAATTATTTGATCAAATTTTATGTTGTAACTGCTAAAAAAAAAAGGTCTAATAACCGAACTGAAGTGCAGATGCTTTCCATCTTTAAAGAGTTCTTGTTTTCAGCCCAGCCTCAGACATTCTTTAATGTAAGGTTGTGTTTGTTTACAGATAGAACCTCTGCAAAAAAGAAGCTTGTTCTTGTGTGTGTCCTTCTTAGAGCAGATAGCCAAGCAAACCAGCAATGTTGTGTTGGAAATGTGTGCAGAGCAATGCAATCTCAATGATCAGGTAAAATCTCATTTTACCCCACATTTCAACAACTTATCTACAGGAGTTTGATTCAAGTGAAGTTTGTGGTACATTCGGTGTGGCAAAAATAGAATTTGTCTGCAGTTAAATGGGGAACTTTATAGCTACAGCAATGTAACTGAAGTTAGCTTTGTAAGATATTGTGCAAGTTTCAATCTTTAATGTTTTCTATCATCTAATTTTTTGGTTCTTATACTTTTTTCTTTTGGATGTTTAGTTGTTGCCCAAACATTGTGCCGAGTCCATCAGTGCTGCTCGCTACAGAAAACAAAAGAAACCGGTGCCAAAAAAAGAAGTCCAGAAAGAGAAGCCGGGTGCTGAGAGCCTGAGAAAAGACCGAACAGTACACACAAAGTTAGTATTCACCATCACTTATTTCAATGTTCTTATTATAATAATGATTTATAAAAATCTCATCTGTCTCCGACCTTTCACCGGCTCAGCTTCTACCAATTCTACTTTGAATTGATCTGTTTAGAAGATAAATGACTAGTTTGGCAGGAAGAGAAACTTCTGTTTAGTGTATGGTGAATGTACATCTATCAAATAAAATCCTGTTTCATTTTAAATTGACAATTTAATAACGACTTCCTCGTCCTATCATGCAGTTTTTCTCTGTACATACTGTATGACAGAATTAAAATGCTACATCATTTTGTTCTGACCTTTCCAAGCCTTTGAATTGAATCTGTCACACATGTTTTGTTTATTAAATTTTAATATTTTACTGCACATATTTTCAAATTTTAATTAAATTGGAAGAATTGTACTCTTCTCTCTTTTTGTGCTCTCAAGTTTTTTTCTCTTCAGAATCAGACAAAAGACTTGAACCACTTCTTCACCTTCTTTATTACCCTATATGTTGAAGAACACATCTCTTCCAAAGTTACTTTCAAAATATTTATGCCACCATCTAAAAGACTGAACTTGCTCTCTTTTTTGTCTTTGTTCTCCTAGTGTGGACAAGATGCATATGATGTTGACGGAGCTCTGCTCCGCATACAGTCTTTGCAATGATTTGATCATCTTCGACCACGTTGTCATTCCCGCAGAGTTCCTTCTTTCTCAACTGGAAACTCGTCTCTCTGAGTATGCTTACAAAAAGTGAAATGGGGAGAAGAGGGTCATTATATTTGTCTAAATAGTGCATGAAATGTGACTAATCTTAGAGACATAAAGTATCATCTTAGATATAACATTAACCAATTGTTATAGTTTTGTACATGAACACTGGAAATATTTTTCTGCTTTAATTGTTCGACACAGATTACAATCTGTATCTTGTAGTAGTGTGATGTTGCATGTGCAGTTAAGAAGCTAATCATTTTTTTTTTCCAGTTTTAACTTTAGCTGACTTTAACAGCTCTGGGACTATAAAATTTATCCCGTCTTCTTCATACCGCGCTCCCTAATTTTAGCATTAAACTTTACGATATGTATATCTCTTCCTGTTCGTTGTGAGTGAAGCTGTGAAAACACCTTTAAAATCTAGGCAAAGATTCAACATACCACTCCATTGCTCTGTTTAATACTTGCTGCTGTTTGGATTAGTTTTTGGTACCAGGGTAACCACATGTTTCAGTGGAAATGTTCTGTTTATTCTCTTTATCTATGTAGATAATTATCTGTCATGTCATAGTAACAATTCAAAAGAGGAAAAGAACTAAAATGTTAAATGCATTTTTAGCAACGGCACGTTGAAGTAACCAGACTCAGGACAGGACAGCAGTACAATGTCACCACAGACTATTTATCAAATGATGTTGTTTAAACATATTTCTGTAGGATCATTGTCAAGATGGCCAATTACAACCAGACCACCCAGGAGATAGCGCGCCCCTCTGACTTACTGGCATCGATAAGATCATACGTGGCCAATCTGCACAGCTTCTCGAGCTATGTGAATATGGATGTGACGCGGCTGGTGAAGAGTGCCCTTCTGCAGCAAATGCAACCCCGGGACTCCCATGGAGTTCAGACTCTAACAACTATTTACACAAACTGGTGGGTGGTTCCAAATATAAATAGTCTTTTATATTTTAATGGCAAAAATCTTATATGGATCAGTGATTCCACAAGTACGTGAACCTGAAATTCTTTCTTCTGCATCACGTTTAATTATTTTGTGCTCTTTCATATAATAGGTACTTGGAGAGTCTTTTGCGTCAAGCAAGCAACTCCCTCATCCTCCATTGCCCGACAATGCACTGCTTTGTGAGCCAAACCACAGAGACTGAACCAGCTTTTAAAGCAGAGCAATACTCAGATGTTTCAGGTTAGCTGCACAGCAAAACAATCATTTGTTTCAGAAGAAAAAAAATAGAATAGAATGGGAATAGAAGGTTTAGATTAAACAAATATAACAAACGATCGGAAAAAGTTTTGTAGAAATAAGCTTGATTTTTAAATTTGTTTGTACAGAGTGTTTTATTTAAAACTGCAGTAACTCAAGTGGCTTCTATTTCCAAACTGTACACTTTAGATTTTTAATATTCATAATGACTACTTTAAACTTTTTTAAGATACATAACAATCCAAAATTAAAAATTAATCGTTGAGAATTTTTTGGTTTTGATTGTGTAACAAAGATTTTATGGTTCAACAAACAAAATTTTTAAGACAGAGGCTTAAATATTTGATGTTTGATCATCATAAACTCACAAGAACAAGACCTGACTTAATTCTTTGCAACCCATGTTCTTATTGCTGAAATTGCATGCAGATAGAGTCTCACTGCTTCAAAAAATGTGGTGGTTGCCAATGTGACATTGTGGTGGAATGCAGTGTTCTTTTTCACAACACTTGACATGCTGTTTGCAACTGCCTGGCTTATGTAAAATTCAATATCGCTCATCATCCACCCTTCTTTTTCACCCCATCTCACAGCAACCACAAGATTACTTCTGTGTCCCCCAATCTTGTGTTCCACCTTCACACTCATTACAGTGGAGGTTGTGGATATTTTTTTAAAGCTAGACACATTTTACTTTGACATTGGAGCCATGCATATGTTTTTACACTGTTGAATTTTGACCTAATTAAGACCCCGATGTCTCAATTAGGTTCCCAGGGAGGTGACCATAGACAGTGACACACTGCCCAGTTCATTTTTAACATCCAGTTGAAAGTTTAATAGAGATCTTTTCCCCTCATTGCAGAAACTATGCTGCTGTGAATAATAAAGTGTGTTCAGTTTTTCTCTCATGTACTTTCCTTGTAGAAAATTAAGCCCTGACAGAACAACCCTTATTCAAAACCACAGTGGGTTTCTAAAAATTATTTATTCAACCTCTGTAATCTCCCTCTGATCATCTGATTCTTTCATCCTTTAAACAGAGTTACAAGCACTGGCAGAGCTAATTGGTCCATATGGCCTACAATTTTTGGGGGAGAACCTGATGTGGCACATCACCTCTCAAGTAGGCGAGTTAAAGGTACGGCTTGATGTTGAGGATGTTGCAGAAAAAGCTACATTGTCAATGTATCCAAGCAAATTTGTTCTAAATTAGCTCTGATGTTAGAAATATTACCATGGAAACTGGGTCTGAAATTGGATATGTAGGCAATGTTGTGTTTTATGAGTATCACGCGGACTTCATTAGAAATGCAGTTATATTTAAATTTAAAAGTGTGTCTGAGAAACTACTGATTTACACGAATATCCTTGAACTAAAAACTGTCCCACATTTTAGTTCATCAGTTCAGTTTTTGAACCAGCTCACCCAAACAGTCAAATAATGATTGATTCTAACAAACAAGAAGCCTTTCATTTCTAGTATTTTGAGCAGAGCTCCCCACTTTGACATTTCTGTAATTGAGATGAAAAGTTGTGAAATGAACTGCCAGACAGACCAGTCACAGCTTTGACTTCTTCATAATAACTCAAAGAGGAAGTTGGATGTATCACTTATCCACCTTGCTTCTCTACTGTCAGAAAATGGTGATTGAGAACATGGACACCCTGGTTCAGATGAAAAACAACTTCGACAAACCACAGGAAATGGCAAATCTGAAGAAAAAACTGACAGGTGAGAAGTGGAAAGAGAAAGGTGAGGTGGAGGTAAAAAGAGATTTAAATGGTTGAAGAAAAAAAAGTTGAGAGGAATAAACAAAAAAGAAAAAAAAACAGGCTGCATTTTAATCCTGAGATGTGCATAATAGACCCTCCAGGAACTCTGATCTGTTTCATGTGCAGGTGGAGAAAACGTCTTGAAGAGGATGACCATCATTGGGGTGATCCTGTCCTTCAGATCAATGGCTCAAGACTGTCTGAAAGATGTAATGGACTCTTAATAAGACAGTACAGAGTGTGATGTAAAAAGGATATGCCAGCATTGGAAATTTGAAAAAAAATGAAAGGAACACACCATCATTTGTTCACATCTCAATGTTTTTGACTCAATTTAGACAAGCTGATTTGTATTTCTACTATCTCTGTACGGCTCCTCAATTGATCAAGTGAACAGTCCCACTAACTTAGCGTGCAACACTATACCTACAGTTCGGAAATATTTTAATTCGCCAAAATTGAGGATATAATATGTTAAAAAAAAGTGTTTTGTTCCTTTTCAAAGAAAAAAAGGTTCTATATTTCAGTGAAAGGTTGGCTGAATATTTCTGAGTTGTTACATAAAGCAAAGAATACATCTGTTTTGATTTAAATATCAACATTTTAAATGTATAAATAATTTTGCTCTAGATCATGCAGAAGCATTGCCCCTTCCTGATAGGACCCATCACAAACTTTAAAGATTCCGTCCCTCCAGAAGCTGACATCAAGGTAAACACTGTTATTTAAAAAAAAAAGTGTTATTTTTGTGAACATTATTTCATAAGATGGCATGAATCATCATAACATGGATTGTAATTAATTTGAAGGTCATTTCTTTTGCTTCACATCCCTTATGTTTAAGTACATATCGTGCCAGTCTCCAAAGCTAAACTTTGATCAAATTTAACAGCACACATCTGAGTTTCCGACGCTGAGGGAAAAGAGGAGTTTGCATTAAATCAAATTCCTTTTCTCTCTGTGGAGCAATTTTGGGTGACTTTGACCCATGTACTCTCCCTCCCTTTACTTGCGTCTGGTCTTTGATTGAAGCATGACAGCCGTGCATAGGCTCAGACAGAATAACCCCAACGACGTCAGCAACCTCCTCATGCCTTCATGAGAGAGCTTGGGATTGCTGCAGCAACTTAGATCTCTGAGCAACAACAGTGGAAACATTTTACCCAAACATCCCAACCATGCATCCAGTGGGAAACAAGAGATCAAAAATTTTTTGCAGATAATGACACTTAAGCATAATTTAGCAATTATTTTAGGTACATCACCTCTCAGATGAAATTAAATTGCTTCTTTTTTGGGATTATTTTTGTTGTTTGGGATTTGGTTTGTAAGCCAATAATGTGAAAGGTGGTTGAAATTTCTAACACTTGCAGGTGACTCTTACGGTCTTTGAGTTGGCTTCTGCTGCGGGAATAAAATGTGACGTGGATCCTGCGCTGGTTACAGCTATTGGAAACATGCAGACTGGTAAAATCATTGTTGTTTAACTATTTAAACCTGAATATTCTTTTCTATATCTTGCTACAAAGAGAGTTTTTATTTGAAATTTTGCTCCATATGAAATTTTTACAGATAACACATCTGTTGATGAAGAATTCAAGCTGTCTCGTTTGCTGCTTGTCTACATTGCTGTGTCCCTGCCCATCTTGGCTCTTGACCCCAGCTCCTTGTATAGCCGAGAACATGGAGGTGAATAATCAGTAACTCATTTCTGCTGCAACAGACATATAATTATCCTTCAGACAACCCACAATAAAATACCAATCAGTTGTTCTTTCAGATGTTATTTATCAGTTGTTGATATCGAGTAAAAGAGAAGTTGCTCAAACTTCAAATCCAAGTCTCATACTTTCCAATCTGACTTGGTCTGAAGTGAAGCATGCTCCCTAAAGAGAAACAGGTTTAAGCTGAGAGACCTTTGTTTACAGATAACTCCGGCTGACGTGCATTGATACAGTTACTCTTGGCATGTGAGTTTTCTGACCTTAAGTGCTTGGCTCAAATCCTAGACTAAAACATTAAGAGCAGCAAATAGCCAAGATCACTATCAGAGCATAAATTGCAGTTTGTTCCACGGTATTTTTTCCTTTACTTTCCATTGACTATTAGAAATAAATGAACCCTGTAAGCCAGAGGAAATAAGCTCAGCATTCTTCCTGTTAAGTGTTACAAATCATTAAATAAATACGTTTAATTACTCTGACAACAAAAACATCCTCTCTTTAGGTTGATTGTGCTCCAAACCTTTCTGCAGCCATTATTAGTTATATACTTAACTTTTTTTTTTCTTTTCAGGCCACAACAACAACATCCACTGTTTGGCGACTGCAATCAACCACCTAGCTGCCGCCATGTTCACAGTTCAGAATAAGAACATAGAGCAACAGCTGAAAGAGTTTCTCCTGGTGAGAAACTGTTAAGATTTTTTAACTAAAAATATACAGGGGTTTCAAAACAATGGACAAACACTCAAAATAACTCACAACAATGTAAAACTAATTGTGTATATACCTGCCTGATTTTACTATTCTGAAAGTATAAATTGAGTAATTACGTCCAAAACCTTCTCGTATGACATGATACTTGCTAAATATCAAAATGCAATATAGCTGAATTTTAATATATCAAGAAATCATGGAATCAAGAACTGTTTGTTACCATTGTCAATAAAAATTCACAGACTAGGAAATTGATTTGGCATAGTGTGCAACATTAAACATAAAATCTGTCAAATAGATAAAGATATAGTAAAAAAAATTGCAGTAAAAAATAAGAATACTAAAATTAAAATAGCCCTGCGTGTAGCATAAAAAATAAAATGTAATACAAAGAGAATGACAGATTGGCAGCACCAGTTAGATGGAGGAAAGTTTTCGCAAGCTTGAAAGCTTAAAGTTTTTGAACTGAGCAAAGTAGTTGAATAGGTTTCTAGATTTCCTAAAAAAAATGCTTCCAAAGACACAGCCAACCTGTTTCCATACTGAAGTCGATAAAATCATTCTGGTAGTTTGATTTGTCTCTTTTTCTCTCTCCGCCTGTCACATCACAGCTGGCTTCATCCACTTTGCTTCAGCTAGGACAAAATGCAGAAAGAACAGAGAGCAAAAACAGAGAGTCCATCTACCTGCTCCTGCACATGGTAAGCTTGAAATCATGTCATTTATGTTTTGCAATTAGTTAAAGGTTATTGCGGATCAGAGTGTGAATAATGAAAAAAAGCAATGATGGCTAATTAGTTTGAGCTTGTCTTTCAGATATTTCCCTAAGGTTATATTGCATTCTGAGATAGCTTTTTGCCTATTTCTTGATTAAATTCTCTAACTAATGTAGTTACTTCTAAGCATTTCTTAAATGTAAACAGTCTTTTAAAATTTTATTTAAAATCATACTTGAAAAGATTGTCTGTTTTGTTTGTACAAAAAAAGGTGACTTAAAGACAACAGGGCAAAGACAACGGGAACTAATTCTGTTTAACCTGACTCTTCTAGATTGTGGAAGAGTCTCCATTCTTGACTCAAGACATGTTGGAGAGCTGCTTCCCGTACGTTCTGATCCGAAATGCTTACAGAGAAGTACACAAAGCCTTCGTTGTCACACTTGGGTGAAGATTACTTAGAATGCTTAAATATCCAGAAAAGTATTTTTATTGTCGGACATGATTTGCTTTTGTTGTCATTCAGCTGTGCAAGTTAAACATAGCTGCAGCTATTTCCAGACATTCATTCAGTATGTATGCTTACAGTCGACATCTGATTTTATTTATTTGTTATGGATTTATAGCTTTTATGTATTTCTATCTCACACAGTGTTTCAATGACTAATCCCTTGTTTAGATTGAGCTGATTGATTTTATCCTGTTTCCGTTATATTTTTCTGTGATTTTTTGTCAAAAAATTCAGGAACAAAACAGAAAATCGACTTTTTAAAATGATTTTTCATTTAATTTTTTTCTTGATAAACATTACAATTACTTTGCTTGTCATTTATATCCATTTGAGTTGTATTTTGGGCTTGTTTCTATTTTTTTTTTTTTACCCTTGTCATTGCACTTTCACCTCTCCATGAAACATTAAATGAGAATTTTGCCCTCTGAATCTTTTATGAACAAGTCTTCTGATGGTCTCCAGTTTTACAGAAGCGAAAGAGTTGTTCCTAATTTTAGGCAAATCTTAGGCATGACTATCTTTTGCAACCAACACTCTCTCTTCAGTCGTCCTTTCTCCTCCTTTCCCATTCAGTTCATCCTGCAGTTGCAGTGCATCAGTTCCGTTGCCACACCAGAGATGCTTGCAGCCATTCTGTTCAGTGTGTGTGTGTCTGCTGGTTAAAGTTGTATTGTGAGTTTCAACCACATATGCTGAATCTTCCCTTGAGATCACAAGAGGTTGAATTCCCGCTGTGGGTGGCATTTGCGTGGATGCACAGAAGGCTTTCTATGAACAAACAAATGAGAGCAAAACAGAAGCAGTAGGATGACAAAAGAAAAGAATTATGAAAACAGTTGCAATGGTGTGCATGACAAGGATTTAAATTTACATAACTCAGAATATAACCAAATCCACAGAGACATTTTGAGATAATTTTCTATTTTTACATACAATTTTGCTTTTTTTCCACATTTGCTGCTTTGCGTGCTAACACTGTTCTGAGAGCTGTTTGGAGGTTTGTTCAAGGTTTTAAATTTTTATCAAACATCATTTTCTTTTCACCACTTTGAGTTCTTGCTTAACTAGTTTTGCCAGGCAAGAACAAGAACATGTAAATAAATTGGTTTAACAAAAAATAACATTAAAAAATGTATTCTGCTTTAAAAATGGGTCATGCTTGGGTGTGTTTAAAGTTTGCACCACATCATCTCTTCATGCCACATGTCAGTAAAAAAAAATGGTCAAAAGGATTTATTTTTCTGGTAATTCCAATATCATTTTATTTTTTTTTCTTGTTTGTAATTGAACTCTTGATGTGAAACTCCACTGGGATCACCTCCCTGTAGCTTAGGGGTAGTTAATGGTGGAAAGTCTGGTCCTGATAGGAAGTCTCTGCTGATTGTTACGCTGATGCAGTTTCTCCCCTGCTGACTTGTGTAGCATGGGAGAATACACACACTGTATTGCCCTCACATAATACACACTGCATAATACACAGTGGACGTGTATGTGTGTAAACAGCAGCAAACAGAATCTGAAGCAGGTATACACACATGTAAACAGTAACGAGTTGTGTTAACATTAACACACAAAGGTGTAAATTCATGTGTCTCTCACACACCATCAAATACACACATGCACGATCTTCAGCAACATCTCAGACAAGAAGTCACGGCTCCAACATCTGAGAAAGAAAGGATGAATGATAGAAATCTGAGTCTTGGGACATGGACAAGTTCACTTGATCGGTAAGAATTTCTGTAAGTTTTTTTTTCCAAACATTTTTACTCTACATGAAATCTGCAGCTTGCAGTAAACCACTGCCTTTCTTCAAATGACTAAGCTACTTTTCTAAAATATACTGTGGTTCTTTGTTAGCTTTAAACATACAGGAAATTACTTGGGTTTGCGTCAATTGTGAAAAGTTTTACTTTTATGACACATTAACACAGTGTACAATTCCTTGAAATGTCTGATTGAGACTAAGTTGTTGTTAACTTTTTGCTTTTGAGCAACATAATGAAGCAAGAGGAATAAAAACATTTTATCAACTTCTACTGATTTTTTGTTATGTATTTTATTTTAAAGACCAAATTGAAATTGAAATGAACAAATCAATTGTGACATCATCAACTTTAACAAAGTTTGAAATGGTTTGTGTTCTTTATGAAATTTATTTATTGTTACTTTCCACGAAAGGCAACTTAATTTTTTCTAAAATTGACACAGAAAATGAAGAATCCTAACTGTAAATATTACTTTTCTTCATTTTTACATCATGTTGTGGTATGTCAAAGAGCATGGGAGCACAAGAGTCGGTCTGACCCCAGCGGGCAAGAAGGGAGATGGACAGCATACAGGGGTTTTCCCAAGCCACATCACGGCTCTCACAATACACTATAAATAAAGACTAGCAACAGATTAAGGAGAACTCTAAGACATTTTTTAAGGTTTTTGCCCCCTGTGGTTGATCTTTTGATTGTTTGGTGTCCTTGTTTGGAGTGGCTAATGAGAGAAAAATGCCTGTTTTAGCTGCAGTGAAATCACAGAGAATACATACATTGAAGTGGTGCTTAGATCTAGCAAATATAAAGTGTAATTTAACTACATCTGTAAAAGAAATCAAAGAAACCTGGCTATTTAAAACCAAGAAAATTTGTATTTCAAAACAAGATCTAATTAGCCAGTGATTACAATTAATCTGTTGGTTTGTTGTGGATGTCGTTCAAGGGCACGTTTTGTTTATCTGTTCTGGTTCGGGTCCCTCTGATGGGTTTTAGTGAAAGGCTCTCAGTGTAGTTTCTTGACTTGTGGCTGCGATGGAAAATTCTCATTTGGGAATTGAGTATACACGGCTTGAAAGCCTCGCAGTCAACACTTCATCAGCGAGTGAGGTCAACTCTCTCACACTTCACACAACAAGTGTACACATACACACAAACACTCACTGACTGACAAACACAACCACTCTCTCTTTCACGCTCACATACACAAATACACACTGACACACACATATACAATGACACAGTTAGGGCCTGACCAACCAATCAGAGGGAAGTAGAGTAGGTCCCCTCAAAAGTGGGTGGGAGAGCTGCTGAAACTGTCTGAGTACACACAAAGTTTGAGTTGGTGGTTTGAAGAACTTTTCGGCTTTATTAGTCACTCAAGATTTTTTTTAATCAATTGAATAATATTTTTTATTGACCTCTGGGATCACAAGAGGATAGTTTAAATGTGGAATGGCTGAATTGGTGCGAATTCGCAAGAAAAAGCTCCAGATACCAATCTCCAGGTAAGAAATAAAGACTTAGATTGGTGCAAGTTACTTTAGTCTGTTATACAAAACTGCTTCCTTATTCTACACAATAAAGACAACGATTTTATCAGATGTGAGAAAGTTGTGTTCTCTGCTGCAAAGTAGCATTTCTTACTACTTGGCGGCTTTCTAGTTGGCAGAAGTAGACATATGTGACTCAAAGTATTCTAAAGTTTTGATGTTTCCAGTAAAAATAAGTCAAAGAAAGAGAACTGTGATATTGCTGATAAGTTTTGAAAGTGTTCAACTTCGTGGAAAGCTTGTTTGATGCTGTGCAGATGTACTAATTTTACTAACTTTGTGACGTGCAAGCAAACACTTGCTCTTAGAGTTGATGTGAAGATTTGCTTTATGCTGTGGGAGGAAAATGTGCCACAGAGATGGTGACTCATGTGGTTTTATTTTGATTAAGACATTCTTGTATTCTCTTTCAGTGGTACAGCTTAAAATGTTATTGACGACTTTTGGGGTTTTACTTTAATTAGTTCATTCATGACTTTTTAATGGGTCCTGTTTGACAAAGCAGAATTCATGAATCTTGTCTGAAGGCTGATTTGATGTTATTTAAGGCTATGGGTTTGTTTGTTTTTTCCTTAGTTGGCTATTCCTTAAATAAACTCTGAGAAATTAAGATTTTTGTGAATGCAAAAACAACCACTCTCTCTAAAATTATTTTGTCTTTAGTGTCTTTAATGTCCAAGCAAAAAGGACATTACATGACATGAAAATTCAAAACAGCAAGATTCCTTCTTTTTTGTAAAACAGGGAGCTCATTCTGAATAATGTCCTGCACATGCTGGGGTTGAAACAAAACAAAATCTGTATCATGAATGATTACTTGCGATTGAAAATGAGCAGTTGCATTCTGATGCATGCTATTTTTATGACTCAACAGCTTTTGAAAGCCCATGCCTGTGTGATAAACACTCGAAAAAGCTGTGAGCATCTCATCCCCAGGAATCTGCTCCACAGCTTAGCCTGGCACAATTTGAACACATTGAACACCATATGGACAACTCACTGGGAATGTTTTTGAAAATGATTTGTGACACATTACTTTCTCAGGTTATTATGAGATATAAGGTAAAACAGGGTGAGTTTAGTTTACTTATCCCAGAGGTTTTACTTGGGAAAGCTTTTGGACTCTTTGCTAGGATGAGATTACATGACCACACAGGAGATGTGTCACACTTGATTTTTTTTTTTTTTTTTTGTATAACACAGTGGGGTATAAACATTTTCCATTGTTTCTTTTTTTCCTTTCTTTTTTTTTTGCCATAATCTAGTTAAAGGTTTCAAAACCTTAAAAGCTTTGATTTATCTAAATTCTTAAGGCGTAAAAACATTTTTTTATGGATTTTATTTTTACAAAACATTGACAATGAAAGAATTTAAAGAGCTCATTCTAAATTCTCACGCTACATCAAATTTTTAGATTTTTCTATCTGCTGATAATGACGTGTGTGATTTGTAATTTGTCACCAAAGTGTTTTTTAGAATGTTTCAGGGATTTTGGAAAAAAGAAAAAAAAAGTATGTATTTCTGCTCCCATGTGACGATGAAGGAGTGATAGCTACATTAATGTTGTACTACCTACATTGATGGCAGGTAATGGGGACAGGAAGGTGATTCAAAATGTCCCTTTCTGCTCTATCATAATGCTTTTAAGAATTATTCTATTCAATTTTATAACTATTCTGTTGTGGATGTTCCAATAACGGGCTGACGGGTGGTGCAGTGGTTAGCATAGTGGCCTTAGAGTAAGAAGGTCGGGGGCCAGAGTCCTGGAGATGGGGCGAGGTTTGGAAATCTGGTCTTTCTGTGTGGAGTTTGCATGTTCTTTTTCTGGTCTTACAAAAACATTCGTAGTTTCACAGATTGACAAATACAGTAAATTGGAATTTCAAAGTTTCACACATCCATTTCAGCCCTGTGATATCTAGAAAAATGTTTATAACCAGCGAGCACAAATTTAGACTATTTGACCTGAAAATGATTCAGTTGCTGTTTTTTTGTTTAATGTTCTGAAAAAATATCTTGTGTTTCAGGCTGAGAGGCATGCTGAGGCAGCTGGATGATAAAACTGTTGATTTAGATGAAATAAAGAAGAATTTGGACTTCACAGCATCCTTACTAGAAGCAGTTTACCTTGATGGAACCAGGTGAGAAAACATTATAAAATGCTTTCATGTGTTGAAACTAAATCATTGTTTGAGTATGTTCAGTTGTGAATGTTCTTTGCAAAGACAATGCAGTGTGAATGCATGCAGTCATTATCATTGTTGTCAGGAGAATGCACAAATACAAACTCCGCACAAATGTTCTCTTCTTAAAGTAGAAATTAAAAGTCTAAATCTACTTAAATAGTCAACGTCAGACGCACAAGAAACTTTTACAGAAACTACTTGGTTTTTATTTAGCATTTTGTGACATCATTTCCAAGAAACAGTAAGTATGAACCGCTCAGCTGTTAAACTTCTCCATGACCAAGAGGAACGTTCTCTGAATGCAAAGACTAAAGGAAGTTTTTGCAAAGTTCAATGTGAAGGTTCAATAACAAAAAAGCTTGGTTTGGAATGACTAAGAAACATCAAACTATTTCACATTCACAATATTGATAAAGGTTAGGGAAGGTGTTCGTTGGGGGTAGAATTTTCTCTTTGGACCAGGGGAAGCTGGTTCGATTCCCAGTCGACCCGTGCCTAAGTGTCCCTGGAGAAGACACCGAACCCACAGTTACTCCCACCACAGGTGCTGTCATGGCTGCCTGCTGCAGTGCAATACAGCTAAAGTATTTTCCCCATGTAGGGATGAATATAGTACGATAAAATAAAGATATATTTTTAAAAAAAAAACACAAAAAGTGTATCACTGATGAATAAATAGTCATTTTTCTCACCCAAGATCCTCCACTAAACATGGTTTACGGTTAACTATCAAACCAATGTGCATCATCACATCTACCAATTTAGTTTTGACCAAAAGTAAAAAAAAAAAAAGTAAAATATTTCTAAAAGTAACTGACAGGCTTGTTTACTCATCTGATTTTTGTCAAAAACCCATTCCATAAATAGTTTGTTTCAATGCATAAAGTAAAAAAGTGTACACCAATGAAAGAAAAATATAAAACACGGCTGGTCCAGGAGTAATCAACAAATCTGTTGTAGCAGCTCTTAATCCTCTCTACACTAAAATGGGAGGCTGATTCAGTTGTTGCAATTATGTCATTTTTTTTTGCATTGTTTTCGAAGATGAAAACTGACTTTATCTAGGGTAGCCAGTTAATTTTTTTAATTGTCTGTTCAAAATTATTTTTCTAGGCAGTGTTTGGAGTCTGAAGATGATCTTCAGCAACTACAGTCAGATGGTGTGCCAGCAGAGGTCACAGATTGGCTGGCGTCCACCTTCACACAGAGAATTCGCTGGCCCATGCGGCGCACAGACGAGAAGCCTAAGTTTCGCAGCATCGTCCATGCAGTGCAAGCTGGGATATTTGTGGAGAGGTAAACCAGTGCAAATGCTTCTAAAAGAAATATTTCATAGCAGTTTGAGCATGCGGCAGGATGTTCAGTGACAAAGTGTATATTTTTAGAACAAAACAGAGACAATAACTCAACTAAATTTTTTACTCAATAATCTAATAAATGGTGACATGAACAACGCATAATAAAACTTTTATTATGCATGACTCTCCTGTGGGTATTATTACTATAATAAAAGTGCATAACATGTTTCTGCCATCATAATCAAGAAAACAGACATAAACATAGACCATAAAACATCATTCTCCTTTATTTTACTTTAAAACATCCTCACAAGCAGACAGGGACTTCAAATGATTTATAGAAACATCTCCTGAGTCGGGTTTGCTGCTCTGTATCAACATCTGAACTTTAACTGAACTCAACATAAACACGACGTTATTCCAGAATGTTCAAGAGGGCTTATACGGTCGTGATGCCAGACCAACCTGCAGAGGTTGTGAACTGCCTCAGGGTAAGTTTCTCCTAATGATAAAATTCAAAACATGTTAATCCAGCATCTCCAATGGGATTGTATCTACAGTTAAAGCCATGCTGCTATTTCCCTCACTTTGCACACAGGACGTTGACCGCTGGGGTTTCGATGTGTTTGCACTAAACGTGGCCAGTTCTGATCATTCTCTGCAAACTGTGTTTCTTGAACTGATCACAAGATACGAACTCAATAGTCGTTTTAAGGTATTGTACCTTTTTATTAAAAAAAACAAACAAACAAAAAACCCATTGTGTCTTTGTTTAAAAGTGTTTGTATCATTTGTGAAGGTGTATCAATTTATCAGAAAGAGTAAAGACTGACTAAGAATCATTTGTCCGTCTTTTTTTTTATCTTGAGTTTTTTTTTTTTTTTAAATCAATGTGAATTTTACTGAATACATAATGCTTTCTGCAGATCCCCATCTCATGCCTGACAGAGTTTCTATCTGCACTGGAGAAAGGATACTGTAAAAACAACAATCCCTATCACAACCATATCCATGCTGCTGATGTGACTCAGACAGTGCACTGCCTGCTGCTGCGCTCAGGACTTGTGGTACAGCACACTTGATGAGCAAAACTTGTCATTGATTTTTTGTCTTATTTTTTTCACAAATCAGTCTGAAAGATGACGTGTAAAAGTCCTGTTGAGAAAATTGCAAAGGGCTTTTCCATCACTCAAAATGAAGCTTTTCTACTAAAATGTAAACACATTTGTTCATTTTAATTCAAGGCTTAAGTTAGATGCCGTCTTTTCGATTTGTTTGCAAAGTATGTTTAACATGGACCTATTTTTTACCATTTGCTGTAAACATACTGTATGTTTACATGCAAAAGCATGTTCCTGCTTTCAGATAATTAAAGTGTTTTTCTATTTCTCTTTTTATTGTGTCCATCAAGCACTGGCTGACTGAACTTGAAGTAATGGCATCACTATTTGCTGCAGCCATCCATGACTTTGAACACACGGGAACCACAAACAACTTCCACATTCAAACAAAGTGAGCTTTATTTTTGCTACTGTTTTTATGACGCTTCAGTATTTGAAGCCCCCGCTATTTAAATGCAGCATCCTGTTATGAAACTAAAATATACTAAGCACCCTGAGTGGGTGTTTTTAAAAAAGGTAGGTTTGCGACTGGCCCTCAAGCATTTTTGGAAAGAAAACTAAAATGTTCTTGAGCAAACATAGCATCATATGAGAAACAGTATTTTTTAGATTTTTCCAGTGCAGTTTCCAGGCACCCATTTCAATCATCCCACTTAATTTTAGGAATGAAGCATGACAGACGCCGTTCTACAAGAAGAAAAAATAAAGCCTTTTAAATAACATCCCTCTTAAGTTCCCCCTCTGAACTCTCCCACCAAGAATTATTACTACTTATTCTTCTTCCTAATTTGTTTCTGTCTTTCTGACTTTCTCCAGGTCTGATTTTGCTTTGATCTACAATGATCGATCGGTGCAAGAAAGTCATCATCTGAGTGCAGCATTTCACCTCCTGCAGGACGATAAAGTGAACATTTTCATTCATTTGACAAGAGAGGAATGGATGTAAGAGAAAAGGACAGTTATCCAAAATTGACAGGGTTTAAAATGTATGTAATAGTATCTGGTTTTGGCCTATCAAAGCTCTGAAGAAAAAAGTCAGAGGAAAAAAAAAAAAAAAAAAACTATTACAATTGATGGTTGCAAATACTGATTGAATAACTGTTGGTTTGTAGGTTCAGTTTAATTGTGCCAACACCACATTCTGAAATTACATCAGAAACATTCAAATGCTTATTTGGCTACCCATAGCCGACAATCTTGAGAACAGGAGGAAAACCCAACACACATAATCAAAAGTGTTAGTTTAAAATTCTTAGTACCAGTACATCTTGAATTTTCTGCAAGGTAATTCTTGTCCCCAGCTAGCCATTTCCTGGTTAACTCATCACCAAATTAACATTAACTACAATGTGTTCCAATTATCCAATTATTCTGCAAATGGAATTTAGGCATCACCAAAACTGCTGCTTTGGTTCGTCTAGATTGAGTTGTATATCAGGGTTTTTGGATTTTGGAGTTGTTCTGTGATAATTGGTTTGACAGTTAAGACAATTTAACTGTTCCATAGTATGCTGTTCCATAGTATTAAGCAGACCAACATTTCTGGCAATCTGGGTAAGAAAAAAAATGCTGAAATGCATATAATAGGTGGATTAAAAATATTACATTTTTTACAGAAATGTAAGCGTTCAAAGAGACTTGTACCCGGTTCAGAGCCCAAATTGTACTGGGCAGATAAAGGCAGGATAAGGAAGGATTCTGCCAGACAAATATGTGAGATTAAGAGAGCAGCTGCTGAAATGACATTACAAAGCAGCTAAAAGGAATTGCTACCGATACCAAAATGCCTTTACATCCTCCACAGAAAAATCTCATCTGCATAATAATTTGGAACTTGCTGTATTTTACTCATATTAACTCATCAGCAGCATCTAACAACCTAAACCAATAGAGTAACAATAATGGAAAATACCGTGATAAAATAATGGCTGTCATTTTTTTTTTTTAAGATGATACAATGCATTTTAGAAACGTGTGCTGTGCCAATAAACCGTTTTATTGTATGATTTTAAATGAAAAAAACGCAATATCAACTGAATAAAATTTTTATTATTATGTCCTGAAAGGTTTGTTGGAGATGCACCTCTATATGTCATACATACAGTATCTGAAGGTGGGACACATAGTGGAGCTGTATGGCAAAGATAAACATTGTCATTATAATGTAATAGGCTACTCTAGCAGTCAGCGTTACCATGGAAACAAGAAAATCCATCAGGAAACTAAAAAGGTTACATCCTTGTTGACTATTCCTGCCTGACAGCTATACTTCACATCGTTGAAAACCATCATTCAAGGTCAGACAGTAAACCGAGGTGTTGGTGTGTGTGTTTTCAGAGAGTTACGATCACTTGTGATAGAGATGGTGTTGGCTACTGACATGTCTTCCCACCTTCTCCAAGTCAAAGCAATAAAATCAAGTCTACAGCAACAAGAACGGTAACCCTAATTAACTAGAATGTATCATTTCAGATCTTATGTAATAAAAGCTGAGATATAATTAAAAAGGCTCTACAGATAAAGTATTTCTGCAGAACATGTACCAGTTAAGGCAAAAAACACAAAGGGGTGATTTTGTTTTCTCCACTAGAATTGACAAGCCCAAAGCACTGTCTCTGTTACTGCACACAGCGGATATAAGCCATCCATCCAAGCCCTGGGCACTTCACTCTCGCTGGACAAAATCCTTGATAGAGGAGTTTTTCAGGCAGGTAAGTATTACAATAGACCAGAACTCTTTTTATTTATTTTCTCTTTCAAACCATGCTCTTTAATTTAAACACATGTTGAAATTTTTACTCTTCTAATTCTCTTGAATGAAGGAATAACCCTATTTTTTTGAGTTTGTAGTCTTAGTTTCTCAGAGTTCTACAATGTTCTGTCTGATTGCCTGGTACCATAGATTAGGGATGAGTCATAACTTATGACTCATAAGACTGGAAGATTAATAGTAGCTTAACAAAGAAGCAAATACCGAAGATTAAAAAAAGAAGGCAGATTCTGAATTATTCATTTTTTAGAAATTTATTTAGAATTTTTTTTTTTTTTTTTGGAAATTGCCTTTTGCCTTGAATCAGCCGGGATAGCCTCTGGCAACCCCCACAAACTCGCTAGGGATGGATGAATGAATGAATTTTTTGGAACTCAAAGGAAATTCAGAAACAAGTTTGCCACCCTCAATATACAGTACTGGTTAAGAAAAAAGAATAACCGAGAACCTAGCAAAAAAAGCAACACAATCAACTTTTAGATTCTAGAAGATTTGTCGTGTAAGATGACGTTATAGCAAAATGCTTATTTAAGCCCTGATTCATTCTTGAAAGATTGTCATGAAGCTGAAGTTAACGTTTTTCACACCTGAAATTTCAATTGAATCTAAAATCTATGTCAAACAGACATAGGTCAAATATCAGTCATATCAAATAGTAATAAAACTACAGAATTAGGTTGGTAAGCTCTCCCACACTGATAGCTTTTAATATCATGGCTTAAGAGGAAAAAATATAAATGTTGGTGTCGGACAGACAATTTGGCATATAAATATTAATATAATGACAATGCTTTAAAAATGAATTGTTTGCTCATCTCTCATTAACTCAAAACCATTTATTCCAGGGCTTATGAATCTAAGTCTCAGAGGACTAGCTCTGAACGAAATTAACCTTTATGAAGTTATTTTCAGTTAATGTGTGGGATGCCCTTTAAGTATCTTCTCTTGTGTTTCTATTTTTGTGAGGGCGATAGAGAGGCGGAGCTCGGCCTACCCTTCTCTCCACTATGTGATCGAAAAAGCACACTTATAGCTGAGTCTCAAATAGGTATGTCTAGAAAAAAGAAAATCTATTGCCTTAAATTATTGATAAAGTAAAGCCATTTAAAGTTTTAATGTTGTTTATTTTAAAAAATATCATTTACTTGTTTTTATTTATGTAACAAAACTGGATTTACTTTTGCTGCATATTGTCTCTGCACAGTGATACTACTGCTGTGTGTAATAGCATGGGATGTGTTCTTGCAGGTTTTATAGATTTTATTGTGTATCCGACATTCTCACTGCTGACTGACATGGCGGAAAAAATTGTTATCCCTTTGGTGGAAGAGAACCCAGGTCCACCTGACCCCTGTAACAAACACAGGTAAATTCTATCTTACTATTGTTTTAAATAAAATCTCATTAAAAAAAAAACTTTTCTTCTTGCTAAGACCTGTGATCGTCTGATTATAAAACAATATGCAAGTGGCTGAAATCAAACAATTATTCAATATAAAAAGGTTTCAACAAAACCTGAAGTAATCATTGATGCATCCCATTCCAATAAAGCTACCTAATACATCAACACACATTTATATATATATATATATACGTATATCTGTATATTTTTTTAATGTACTGTATTCATCCCCCAATGGGAAAATTTCTGCGTTGCATTGCACCGCAGCAGGCTGCCACAATGGCGCCAGTGGTAGTTGAAGCAAGGGGCGTCTTCCTCAAGGACACTTAGGCATGGGCCCAGTGGGAATCAAACCAGCTTCTCCAAGTCCAAGGGCAGACTTTCCACCACTGCGCTAATGCCTCCTCCCTTTATTAATATTTAGTAATGATTATGTTAATCTGGGCAATGATCAAATTTTCTTGATTCATAAAAAATCAATAAAAAAGAAAACCTTTATTTATTTGATTAAAGGGTAAAATAGAATAAAGGAGGAGTAATCTTAATAACGTATTGACTTTTTCAAAAAGGCTGCTATTTTACATTGTAATCAATGTCAGCAGATTGATTGTATTCTTGAAGACGAGACAGTTCTTTTCTCCAATCATTTCTAGATTGGAGAAAATTGTCTTTCTAGAACAAAACAATTGCAATTCTGTCTTTTATCTCTGTTGACAAGAAGAGAAAAAAAAAAGGCAGAATATAAACAGAAATATCCGTGTAGTCCCTCATTCATCCAGGAGTGATCCATATATTACACTTTTTTTACCTGTTACTCAGGTTAGTATAAATGGATCCAGGTTCCAGTCCATTTCATTCAGATTGAAAATGATTTCCGGATGGAAGTCGAAACGTCTCGTTGAAGAATTAAACTGTCCAGAAGACTTTTTTGAAACTTTTTCTACTATAAACAGAAATACTAACTTGAAAGACAGATCAAAATTTCTTATAACAAAAATTAAACATTTAAACTTGCAATAAGGCTGGGAATATTAATGATTTATTGTAGCGAGGTCCTTGATAAAGCTTTTGGAAAACACTACAACTAAATGTTGTCTGTTTTTTGTCGTCAGCAATCTTTGGAAGGAAAGTTCTAGAGGTCTGCAGTGGAGTCTCGCACATATCACATCTGAACTAGTAAGCTTTCGCTCTACATGGACGAGACACACTGAGGACAATAAGTTGAAATGGAAAGAAAGCGGCTCTAATGGTATGTTTTATAGGGTTTTCTTCAATATTCTTAAAATGTATTTTTCAAATTCAAAATTTTTGCTTGAGTTTGTTGAATGAATTTGAGGTTTATTCAAGTATATTAATGTGAACATATTGAAAATCAAAATAATGCATCAAAATAATTCTACCATGTTGAAAGAAGTTGCTTGAAATATTTGAAAATAGAAACTTGATTTTTTTTTTCAAGAATTGAAAAACTAGCTGAATGAGCTGGGAAGTGCAGGATGGATAGATGGATGGACGAGCAATCTGAAGCACCCTGTATTCCTCTCTGGAAATAATGTATTTTGTCTGTAAAAGTTTTGTTTAAATTTAAGTAAAACTCCGGATTCATAACAGGCATTTGACCAAAAATCCACCCAAAGTTTTGCCAAACCCAAAATAACGAGAGGCTCAGAATAGTTACTATGACCCTCTCAGAGACAGCTCCATCTCTTGAAGACAAATTTGACTGGTGTCACACTGGTCATAGTTTTCTGCTGTCATACTGCTGTAACTTGAAGTTATAAATAGTTTTACTACTTCTGCTGGGATATCAGTAAATTTACTCAAACTATTTGGCAGGATAGAAGCCTGATCCCACATATGTGTTCATTTTCATTGATTTAATTTGTTAAATCATGTCCAAGTGATGTCATGGTGAGATTAACAAATACAGATATTGTTTTTTGTTTCACTTAGTAAAATTTTCCAATGTCTTTTCCAATCTTTTATTTCCTCCAGGATTTCCAGACTCCAACGTTACAAAAGAACAGGCGTCCACACAAGACGATTTGTCAGAAAAATCTCTCCAAGACTCCACAACAGATTCTAAATAAGTTTTGGTGTTGGTTTTTTTATTGTTATTATTTTTTATGTTGAATAGCGTTAAGAGTACTTTTTGTAACAAAACAACAAAGCTTTTTATTTTCCAAAAGTAAGATGCTCTGTATAGGTGTACAAGTGTAAATTAAAAGCAAAATGCACATGCTGGTCATGTTATACGGTAAGGTCAGAGGTATTAATTTATGTCATCACTGAGAACGCAGAAAAAAACATATTTTTATTTTTGTTTTAATAGAACCCGGAACATTTAACCATGCAATAAAATTTAGAAAATTGATACCACTTGAATTTTCTGGTTGCTCTCTTGTGACTCTAGACAGCAAAAAGTGCTGAGAATTTTTTTTTTTACTTCAATCTGCTGAGGACGAGGTTCAGTGTTTGCCAATGTTGCAAACTTGAAATAATTGGAAGCCGATATTCATGAGGATTCATTTCTAAATGCATTCCATCAAACCACTTTTGTTATAATCATGAGATATGTTGGCAACTTTAAGAAAAATTGGATAACAATAATATGCCCTCAAACACGCCCAAGATTTAAATCAGTGCTTGCATGTCTGGAAAACAATGTCTTGACTGGAATTATTTTGATTTTCGTCGCTGGATTGATTATAGTTCCAATCTCCTACTGGAGGATTTATTCGTCTCTATTCTGCAGATGAAATATTAGCTTTTTGAAATCAATAATATACCTTTTATGGACATCAGAAGTTTGGATAAAGAGGTCCTTGTATAGTTCTTTTCTTTCTTTACTTTTCCAGCAGGAGGAGGCATGGAGCAGAGTTAATGGATCGCTTAGAAGACTTAAGTTTCAGCCCTGGATTTTGCAACGTCCCAAGTACTCTGACTGTTCTCATAGCAGAAAATGAAATAAAAAATTTTCACGGTTAGATTTAAATGTACAGTAACTGACACAAATGTATTAGTTTTTACTGGGATTTGTAAGGCACCACTGTAAAAGAATGCATCCACATGGAAATGAAGAATACCTACAGAAAAAGTTAAATTAAGCTTTTTATGAACTCAAAATTATGTCTCAGTATAGTTCTTTTCATCAAGAAATAGTGCTCAAACAAATCTCCATAGGAAGTGAAAGTAGAAATAGAAAACAGCCAACGTTTCCTAAGTTGGTGTTTGAATTAGCTTAAACCATTGCTGTTTTTTCAAAATGTCTCTATTGGGAATCTCTTTATTTATGAAAAATGTATGAATCCTATGCTCTTAGCTCTAAAAACATTCAATTATTAAATGCAGAGCACCTATTTTTAGCATGTAGTCAAACTAGTTCTCAAATAAACCCACGATCAGTTATATAATTCTAACTTTCTTTCTGCTAAGCATGTTTCCTTTTGCATATTTTGCTGGAAATGGTGCTTCTGATTTATTCCACTTTTTTCATACCCAGTACAAAACTAACCACCAACTTGTCAGAAAATAAACAAACATTCATACATAATACAAATAAAATCTAAAAACATCACCAATTTAGATATTTTATTGTATCAAAGAAACTTAGTTTTACACATGTAAATATTTCTCCAATAAAACTGGACCAAAAACTCCTCCAATTGGCCGTAAAACACTCTACAACCATTCAAAAACACAGCAAACAATACATGGCTTATGAATTTACAGCAGAAGATAAAAGTAAAGACATTACGAGAATGCAAGTCCTTTCTCTCTTTTTTTTTTTTCTGTATTTTGCGGAGTAAATGGTTATTGTTGCATTTTCAGAATTTTAATGGAGTGACATCAAAAACATTCATTTCATTTGTTCACTTTTAGTTCATCAGTTTCTTTTCAGTCTTCTATTATGTAAAAGTTATGGAAAGATTGTCACAAATTTACACGTCAATGCCACTGTAGTGAGACAAAACATAAGCTGAGATACGAGTTGTGAAGATGATTTGATCATTTCTATAAAAAGCACAAACCTAGAAAAAAAATCTGGCGTTTACATTTTAAGTTGCAAGACAAAGTATTTGTTTGATTCAATTATTTCCTACAAAGTGGAATACTGACTCTGACTTACATTCGGTGTCATGCAGTTCAAAGACCCAAGTTTAGGTTAATTATGACCATGTACTGATTAAAAAGGAAAACTCAGTTTGCTTATTAAAGATTGGATTTGTCTTTTATAATTTCAAAGATGTGAGTTAGGTTTAAAGCCTGCTTTTCAAAGATGTCTTATCGGACAATTTCACACAATGATTTTGTTGTATTTTTCCAAACTGACACACAGCACTGATTTAATTTTATACATATTAATATCTTGTCATCCTTTAAAAATAAAGTCCAACTTTAACTATTTTAGTCACATAAACCATAAACATTTTTCTTTTTTAATAAAAAATCAAAGACTTTTTTTCATCATCTAATTGCTTCTTTTAATTTGGGTGTTTGTAAGCATCTTTGTTTGATAGACAGAACCCTGAGACTTTCTCTTTGCTTACCCAGCTGCAAATTTAATGTAGTTACTTGGAATTGTTGCAACCTATTTTATCCAGAGGGAATGTTTTATGAACATAAAGTTGCAAAAAATGCATCGATATACAGTATGAGAAATCTCTTTTAAACTGACAAACTTTCTCAAAATGGTCAGGTTGGGATGATGAAAATGATTTTTGCCTACTTTCAAGGGATGTTTCTAGTTGTTTTTTTTTTTTGTTTCTTTGTTTTTCTCTTTTGCTGCTGCTGACCTTTTTAGGTCAAAATCAGAAATACTTTACTACTAACATGGATGTCAAAACGAGATAGTGGGCAAGTTTTTCAGTACAGTTAGAAACACAAAATGATTACTTGCTGTGTTGTATTTTACCGCCATAATCAGGTAAGTTTTGACTTTCTTACTTTGAGATTTTTATTGTCCCTTCAAAAAAATTATATTCCGTTTTGCACAAATCTAGAAAAACAAATTTTTCTACTTAGAATAATGCCAGGCACCAGATTCAGATGGCGAAGTCTATGCAGAGGGATTGGATGATAATGAGGAAGATGAAGATGATGAGGAAGAATATGATGAAGATGCACCACCTGGAGACGAGGAGGATGATGACGGGGAGGAAGATGAAGGGGAGAATGAAGAAATAAGTTCTATTTTAATCAGGTTGACTGTGGTTATCTGTTCACAAAGATTGTGTCATTATTAGAAACAGAGTAACTATATAAGTTCGCTCTTTGATGATTTTATTTTAGAATTCAGATAGTTCTGTCTAGAATTATAGGTAATATTGATCGTTTTTACAAATATATTGTAGGTAGGTAATTTGCATGAATTAAACATTTTCTTTTGTCACAAAGGGGATGCTCTGCCACAGGAATAGGTTCATGGTCAATATTGGTTTAAAAAAATTTCTATCAGAAAAACAGAAGAATTAGACTTAAGGAAGAGCACTAATTTTGATACCTGTGGTGTAACAGAGTTTCATCATAGTGATGCCATTTTTGTGTGCGACAGTCTGGTAAGCCAAGTGTCAGTTAATCTTGTTTTTTACCATTTCCTTTTTATCTTTTTTAGAATAATAAAATGATAAACTGAATCACAGCACAACGTGATGACACATATTTTATTACCAGCAGCAGTCACTCATTTGTCTTGTTTAGTGGTTTATAAATTTATAAACTGTCAACCAGTCCCTTAGTCTGGACGGATTGACCGTGCAATTCTTATTGCAGATTGACAATAAAGAAATTTGATGGATCCATAAAATTTCACTTAATATTTCTTGCTTTAGTTTTATTATTATTATGGTGTGGGCCTTTTATTGGCAGGGGATGCAACTTTAGATTCCAAAATCATGGCACATGTTGTATGAGAAAAACCTGTTTGAGTGTATGCCAATTACTGCACCAGCAAGGATGTCAGTTGTGCAAGAGTGTGAAATGTGCTGAGATAGGCAAAACTATTCCTCATCCATTCATCCAACTGGCTATTTTTATATTAGTCAAAGAAAAACTAACAAGTATGCAATTTTAATTTTCCCTTCATTCAGAATACATCTCACAAAACAAATCTAGAAATGTTCGTCCCTTATTTTAGAGCCGGTAACCAAGACCAGATTGTAAAGGAATAAAGACATCCTCATGTTGTTTAAAAGTAAATCTGCAGACAATCGTTTGTCATTGTGTTGGGCTGATGGAGCAGACTGAGTGGCAGCGAGCTGAGAATTGGACTCTATTTCTTTTTCTCCAGGCTGTATTTCTTCATGTCCTCTTTGGCTGGTTGATTTGCACCAGATGCTCCAGCTTTTGACTCTGATAATTTAGACAAAGACATAGAAAAGTGAGACAGGAAAAGATAGGTTTTTAATAAAAGATGATACGTTGAATTGCTTTCATTGATCCCGTTTCTAAAGTCTTCACACTGACATGCAGGCATTCATAAAGTAGACATTAACACCCTGTTATTTCAGACAAGAATTTAGACAAAGCATGAAAAAGTAGAATACCACTGTTTCGCTTAAAAGGATTGGAACAAATTGCTTGCAGACATGAAACCTACACCTAAAATATAATTTAGAAACAGTGACTATATTTTCTATTCTATATCTTCTGTTTGTCTTAAATGATAATGTTCTTCTCTAGATAATTCAGACACTGCAATCAGAATCCGCACCATTTTGACCAAAGACAGTCAGTGTATCTTCAAAGGCGTTGTCTCTTTCTTTACAAGTGAGTCATTAAGATGACACAGAACATCAATCCAGAATAACTTGGTTATCAACCATTATTTCAGAGACAAGATTGTGCTTGTGTCCATTTGTTTTTTTCTGTCAGTAACTTTACTGTGAGATGTTTTGGACTGGTGCAGTTCTCAATTCTACCCAATCAACAGACACTTAGGTGATAGACAACCTTCTTAAAAAAGTTTCTATTGTTGACTCATGCAATTTGTCTTTGAGTTCTACCATAAAGCTGTCAAGACTATATCTTATCTACTCTCTTCTGGTGTCCTCTCCACTCAAACGATACAAGACAGAACACTTTTCTTAGAAAAAAAATGGTTTAATGAACTTTTTCTTTGTTCTGTTTGACTTTGAAGTGTTTTAAACTCACTTAAAGACCAAAAGTTGTCTGTAAAACTGGTCTTGCTGAATCTAATGTCACTGGGGATAATTTTATAAGGGATTTTCCCCACATCACATAAACGTGTTTTTTTTAAATGAGAAAAATAAGACATTCATATAATATTGGATCTCTTGTTTGTTGAATTTTTCTCTATCTAAAATGTTTGTTTTTTTGTTTTTTTTATATTAAAGTACTCAATGGCTCAAATGAGCGCGAAAGTTTCAAGAATCAACAAACACATTGCCAATGAAGTTTTCTGTTTTTTTTACATTATTCAGAAAGTCGACCATCAGCAACTCTCACAGACCTCTTGGAGGACAAAAAGAACAATAATCAGAATGAGGAAGAGTACAATCAAACACATAATTCCCACATTGACACAACCTAATTTTTCCGCTTGATGTCTTGCCTCGCTGGGTTATCACTGCTGTGTGAAGAGCAGATCAAAGCAACTTCTCTGATGTTTGCTATCAGGTCATGATTACATGATGCCAAATCAAGCCTGTTGAACTGCTTAGCATTCATAAACAAACACTGGCAACCTGGTAAATAGACAATTCCCCTCTGGAAAACAGCATGAAGGATGAAAGAGGGGTGACCGTACATGATCAAAGCGCGTCATGACTTCTGCATACCTGCTTGTACATTCTTTTGTTGTGATGAGGATTCTTCTACACTGGGACCGCTGGAACAGCCCTCATTTTCTTTGGACAGGACACGCTCATGTCCACCAGCAGCCTCTGATAAACTCTCCCTAGAGAACTCTGTAAGGGGCCGAGAGATGAAAAAAGGATGAACAGAAGGACATGAATGTTACTGCCAGAATTAACCTGCCAAGAATGAAACAACACACATACACAGCAGGGACATTTTAAATACTCATGTCCCGAATCGATTCCACCATATATTCACTAAAACAAACTGTCAACTCCTGTGAGTAAATCAAACTAGATAATGTTTTTAATGGGAAGATACTTGACAAAGCTGCTCTAATTGAAATTGATTTGCTTCCTCTTTGATTTAGTCAGACACAGACTACTTGACTACCTCTTAACACAGTCTTTTTTTTATTTTGGAGTCCAGCTACTTTTTCAGACCACTTTGGAATCAGCAATGGTGGGTGAACATGAAATTGCAGAGTTGTGTCTCAGTCCTTCAATAAAGAACCAAGTCTACTTACAATACATTAATCCATTACAGATGCATTTTGTTATGAGCTTTACTTACCATTAAATCACCCTGACTATAACAAATTATCTGTGTCATCCAACATACGTAAAAGCACTCCAGCTCTAAATGAGACAGTCTGCATCCTTGCTGTTTATTCTGAAAAGTTACTTCAAATATTTTTTGGTATTTACACTGTTCTTGCTTTAGTGCTGAGAAATGAAAGAAATCTTCAAATTCACATACAAGTTGTACCATAAAACTGACAGAGGATTTAGCAACAAAAGGACATTGAAATGCCAATAAACTGACATTTTTCTACCAAATGTTATTTATAGAAGCACTTTACCACAATGAAAGTTTAAACAAAGTGCTGAACGCAGCATTGCAGCACAACTAAAAAAAAAATACCACCACTTATTTATTTTTAGTAGCAGAAAACCTTGGTTGTACTCAATCTGACATAACCTTGTTTACAGATTTGGTCATTTGAGAAAAGACACACTCTCCACAGAAAGGAAGTTACATTTAACAAGTACATTATACCCTAGTTTTGAACTGTTTTTCATTGCGGAACAGTTATGACAGCACCAAACCTAAAAACCCTGTTCATCAGTCTTTTAACTCACCCTCCATTTGGCAGCGCAGCTTCTCGAATGCTTCTGCAGTTGCTTCGTCATCGTGTGGGAGCTCTTCTCCTGCAGGAACAGAGTCTGGACTTGGTCGATCAGATAAGCAGCTCTCTGAAGAGCATTCATCTGCTGCTCCTTGCTGCTGCCGGTACAAGTGGTGCTCCACCAAAAACTGAAGCTCTGTGAGGAAGTAGATGATGGAGAAGATCAGAGACAAGCTAGAAAATGATGGTATGAAGAGACTTGTTGAGGGGACAAATGTAGAAAATGATACATTAAATTACACATCATACATATTATACATTAGGATGAAGGACTAGTCAAATCTTTGAGGTTGTGCAGGTGGCAGCAGAAAAAAATTTAAAAAATGGAAAGATAATGTGAGAAACTACAGGGTTATTACAGAATGGGACATCACATTGAGATGTGTTTAAGATTTTAATAAACTGCCCTAATCAAATCCACTCTTAACCATTAAAATGCGTTAAAGCAAACATTAAAGACTGTTAGGCCAACTTGATTCACTGCTTGTATCAGTGTTTCAAAATGCTTAAGCCAACCTTTTTCTTAGTAGCCAAAAGTTTCATTTCCATATTCCTAACGTAAATGTAGAGAAAAAGCTGACCATTAACAATCATTTCACCATCTTTGGGCCCATGTATGTAAACCACTGAAATCCACTGAACATGTGGATACCTTTCATAGTTGGTGTTCCCTTTTGTCCTTTTCGTCTTTGTCGAGGGGAGTTTAACAGGGCGGCCTGAAAAATAACAACACTATCAGCAAATTAAAGAGCACTAAGTTGGTTTCAATACATTTCAAGACATAATTTATGTAGTTTGATTTCTTCACATTACCTTGTACAACTGGTTGGGGAGCCGATCTTCATCTATTTCTGTGACAGAGCAAAGATTTACCGTAGTTAACCAAAAGATGCAATAAAACCAGAAAACACATAATAATCTTAAATAAAAATGGGCAAAAAAGCATCCGACTCATTGCTTTACTATTTCTGAGAGTGGCTTGTCTTTTTAGTGCACTTTGTCTGGGACAACACTGTGTCTAGACAGTGCAGGAGAGAGCAGATAAAAGGTGACCTCAAGCCAGATGGTTATCTAGTACAAGAGCTCCACTTTCAATAAATATGATGGCTGATACTACTAAAATATACTTATTTTAGGGAAAGGTATTTTATTCGCTATTTAGACAGTATGTAGTGTAAGAAGCAGTGGAGGAAGAAACTAGTCATTGTTTAATTGTTTTGACCATAATTAGGTCACTGGTAATGAGTGACCATGAGCAAACAACCACTAAATTGTGGCTGACACTTGCAGCCCTCCGTCACTTTACAGATTATGTCTCGCTAATTGTTTTTCATTCAACCATTCACCATACCATGAGGAGAAAATGTTCACTTTAAACCTTATACTGTGCTCATTAATTTTCCTCCTTGAAGCTTGCACACTCCACAAAGATGTTGTACGGTATATTGTTGATATTTTTGATCACCTTGATACATTTAGGAGATAACCAGTGAAGCTAATACACAGTGTTACATGTAAAAAAAAAAAAAATCAATTGAAAAATTGCTAAATCTAATTAAAAGTAACTCCTACTTGTTGCCTTCTAAAAACTGCCTTCACCACTTGTTTTCATTTCCCAGTCATTTTTGTTTTAAAATGTAAAAAGTCAAATATTTCTTAGGGGTTTTTTTGGAGGGCGTGAGAAGTTTGATGCAATTAGCTCCCGTTTTTCGGTGTCATCTTCTGTTTCTTGATGGTTTTATTGGTGAACAAATACACCACTGAAGTGATATGGTCACTTATTTAAAGAGGTTTTGGAAAGTTAGAAATGAACAAAACTTAACAGGTTAAAAATCTATTTAAATAAAACACCAAATTTTAGCATCTGTATTTATTTGTGAGGCGTAAGATAGCAGTGGTAAAGAGAGAGTTGAGCCGAAAAGCAAAGCTCTCGATTTACAAGTCGGTCTACGTTCCAACCCTCACCTAGGTGACCGAAAGAATGAGATCGTGGGTACAAGCGGCAGAAATGAGCTTCCTCCGCAGGGTGTCTGGGATCTCACTCAGAGATAGGGTGAGGAGCTCTGCCATCCGGGAGGAGCTCTGTGTCGAGCCGCTTCTCCTCCAGGTCGAGAGGAGCCAGATGGGGTGGTTCGGGCATCTGGTCAGGATGCCCCCCGAGCGCCTCGCGGGCGAGGTGTTTCGGGCACGTCCCACCAGGAGGAGACCAAGGGGCAGACCCCGGACCCGCTGGAGAGACTATGTCTCACAGCTGGCCGGGGAACGACTTGGGATCCTTCCAGGTGAGCTGGAGGATGCAGCTGGGGAGAGAGAGGCCTGGGCTACCCATTTGAGGCTGTTGCCCCCGCGACCCGACCCCGGAACAAGCGGAAGATGACGGAACGTAACGGAAGATAGCAGAATAAGAAATTTTTCTAAATAAAATGATTATTTTCAAAAATATGTTTTTTGATAATTCACTTAAGATTTCATTTTGAATTACTTTTTATGACATAAGACACAATGCAAAATGAGACTAAAAAGTGTCTGAAAACAGACATAATTGTATTTTATCAGGACCTTTTCACTACAATTTGCAACAGATAATTGAATAAGATTTTTTTTCTCAAAATATGTCTCAAACCTTGACTGAAGTTCTCAACTGCAATAAGAAGGGGACGTTTAACATTAAAAAAACATTTTGAAACTTAAATGGGAATTACTGAAGAAAACAAAATCAATAAAAAAGTCAATTTGTGAAATATGAGTTTTGTCCCATAATCAAAAGGCCACAGAAGAAAAAATGTTGAATGGCATACAGTGAAACCATTAACTTTGATCAATACTAAGCGCCTTGAACCTCGATCCAAATAAGACAGACTAAAGAGTAATTTTTTTCTGGGACACTACCTAGTTGCTTGGCAACGTATGCATCCCAAGGCATGAAAAGCAGTGTGCATGTGTGTAAGAAACTGGGTATGTATATGTGCATATGATATTTCTACTTAAGAGTACAATGACTGTTCAAAATGCCTGGGATGGACATATTGGTATTTTCTTCTTTTTTTGTACCAAATAATCAACCAGAATTGAATAAAAAAAATCTACCCAAAAGCAAGTAAATCTCATTTTGAGCATGGTTTATCTCTTTAAGATCTCTCTCTGCTGCAATACTTAAAATTGAATTTTATTCTTGTCATCTGGTTACAATGGCACACAAATGTAGCAGACACTGTGAATTTGATCTCAAACAAATCTGAGAAAATGAAAGGACTGTCCTCTATCAGTAACAGACATGTCTAAAAACTGAGTCATTTTCAGGAACTTATAAACTAGATGTTAGCTTAAAAATTTAAGGGGCAAGTAAAACTGTCCTGATATAAAGAACAGAATCAAATTTGTCAAACAAGTTAAAATAAACAAAAAAAAAAGAAATTTGTTGGACCGTTTGAAAGATGTACAGCAGACACCCATCAAAAGTGTTTTTACTGTAAATTGACTAGTAAATTTACAAATTATTTGCATAGTTTCTGTAAGTGTTTGTGCAAATATGCTGATGCTGAAAATGTCAGATTTAAAAGCAGCTGCATTTTGATTTGAACAACCGTGATGCAGAAAACATGGCCAAAAAATCATTTGGGTCAAGAAACACAAACCATGGCTTCACATGGCTGAATTTAAGATAACTGTACAGTATGTGTGTGTGGCCCATCTGGGCTCCAAAATAAGAGGAAGGGAGAGTAAAAAGCTTTTCCAGCAGTGATGAGGCTATCATTGTAACTCCCATCTGACTGACTGTGTGACACAAAAGCCAGATGAGATCAAAGAGGGTCCTTAGAGTCTGTGTCAAGCCACTTCATTTCTGCAGTGTTTCAGCATTAAAGTCCGCATTGACTGAGTATTGCTAGTGATATTCAATGGTAAAAGTGATCAAAGTTAAAAACTTTTTTTTAAAAAACTTAGAAATGCAATTAGAGAAGGCTGTTTTGACAGATCCAAAATACCGAACAGAATTGTTAAAGATTCAAATATGTGTTTGATATATTTCAGCAAATTGTTTTTCAGGGATGGACAGTTTTTAATGAAGTAGATCTTGTTAACCTGGTTCTGTCTCAATAAAAACGTTTTTACAATTTGGCACAGGCGACCATCCATTACACTGTTCCTTGTAACAACTGAAAACATCAGGTGGCCTTCCGGCTTCGGAATCTAATTATCAACACATCCTGCCTCATTTTTGTCAATAAAATGTGTCTCTATGTGTCTTCGGGGACTGATAAATACTAATATGCAAAGCAGTTGCAATTTTTGTAGTGTGAAGAGTATTTAAATGCTTTTTTATTCTGTCTATATAATGGTCCAAAAGCTATCAATTTGTAATTTGTATTTTTTCAGTTGAATGTGAATATTCTAGAATGTAATTGCGTGACATTTTATAGTAGTTACTATGTTATGAATTAACAGACTTTTTTCTTCATTCAATTGATGCTTTCAGTGTTGAAATGGTGCACCTGATCTGTCATTGAAAAAAAAAACAAAAAACATCCAAGTGTCTCTGACAGATGAAATAAGATCACTCATTTAGTGTGACATTGATTATTTTTAATTACCAATTTAGCCGTTCAGTTCAAGCAACTATAAAAATATCAACACCTAAAAAATCAAAGTAAAATTTTTGTCAGTTATTAGACACATCTGCATGTTTCATATTGCTATTTTCCAAAATCCATAATTTTTTATGTTCAGTTGTTTTGCTAGATTCGCTTAATGTAACGCAAGCCTATTGGTTTGTGGCTTCTTCAGGTTGCTGTTGCTCAACGTTTGTTAGTTGTATGGTTTTCATTTCAGGCTTTTTATGTTTCTTTGATGAACTCAGTTAGTCATTGTTTTTCATTCCAAACTGACTCTATTATGTGCTCAGAATGAGGCAAACAATGTTACTTCTTTAGCATGTTCCTAACGTGAGTCTGGCAGAATAAATTTTACTGAATGTGCCGTTAAGTTCAGGAGGAAAAAAACAAATAAACAGTGAAATGGGATTTTTAAACCCATTTGAATTTGATCACTTTCACACCTGGTCAGGTCAAAGAGTAAAATATCACTTTGCCAGAGCCAGAAATACCTCCTTATTTCCAGACAGACTTTCCACTAGTCCTGAGTGAAATGATATTCCGTCTGACACAAACTCTGCCCTTGAGTCAGTTGACACACTTGGCCTGAAGGCGACATCCATTTTGTCAGCTTGTGGACCCTGAAGGAGCCTCAGCTTTGCCTGTCCAACTTGTCAAATCTGCTCCTGTGGGTTAATTTATCCATTTTTTGTCTGACATGTCTACTGCTTGACCGACACCTGAAGAGGTTGACCTTCTTTTTGATAGTACCTGAACTGTCTGTATAAATCCATCTATTTTTGTATAAATTATTTGAAAGTGAGATGTTTTCTTTCCCTCATAGCACACATGCCCTAAAAATATTCAATTTATGTTTGCATGCAAAATTTCAGAAAACAACCTAAAAGTATACAACGTTTTGTTACAATTTTTTCTGGTGTATCCTAAACTAATGTTATAAAACTGTATCTCCTGTTTCACATTTGTGTGATTATTCTTGTTAACTTGTATATAAGTTTAATGTTCTATTACTGCAGATAAAGATGTTGATTTCAGGGTTTTCTTAATAATTCCTCATGCAAGACAAATTTTCTGAAGAATTCACAAACTGTTGGCAACCACCACATGGCATCTGGTGGTTCTTGTGGCTGTGTGGGTTTAGTAAATCAAAAGAGGACCTATCCGTAAAATTTTATAGAGTAACTACTTTAATAACTTTTCAATTGGAAGAAATACAATTTGCCAAATACACAGTATTTACATATGTATGTGTAGATATGTATATATGTATCTATTCCCATATATCTGCACACATATATATATACATTTATGTGTGCTATTTTCAAACAATTTGGTGAAGTTGTTTACCCCTCCTCCTAAAGTAAAAAATAATAAAATCAGTCAACATAAAAAATTTTTTAGCCACCCTGTTTTAATGATCCTTCCTCAGGATTTATCCCAGAGCCGGTTGTCTCGGTTCCTCTGATGTGCTTTTGGGGTTCACAGAGCACAGGGTAGAGTAATCTGTAGCACATTAAATAATGCAAGGCCCTTTCTGATGTGGGGCATGTTAATACTGCGCCAGCACAGCTCCCCTCCTTCATCATATCTATTTCTCCCCATCCCCCTTCCACTTGGCATATTCTCCTCTCTCTTTTTTTTCCCACACAACCACAAGTACAGGATCTCTGATTTCTGTATTTGATTTTTGCAGTTTTACAGCCTCTGAGAGATGTCTAATTTGTCCTGAGATTCATAACATTTTGTAACTGGAATGTTTCTTTGAGAACCATGAGTCCTCAAACACCTACACACACCCGTAAACATATGTACAGTCAAATATAAATTAATGTGAAATTGATTGTAAACCAACTGAGGATTAAGTCATGCAGCTTTACTTAAATAAAGCCACATGAGAACTGATCTATCATTCTGACCTCATTAAGGTCTCCAGCCAAAGAAAATCTATCTTGGTCAATACTTAAACTGCTGAGGAGAAACTTCCGTTTAGTAATTACTGATTTCTTCATCTGAAAGTATATCAGGAAAAAAAAAGAAACGCAACAAATCCAATGAAGTTGTGGTAAAGCAGTTATATGAAACATTTTTATTTCATTTTTGATTTTCAGTCTGGATATTTGAACCTTGAGAGTAAAAACAGGATGACGGTTATGTATTCATTTTCAATATTTTTGTGCTACGTCATTTAATTCAGGGTTTATAGTTGCAGAGTGTAGCAGAATGAGTATTTGAAATATGTCTGTACTAATTTTTTTCAGATTTTTGACCATGTTAATAGATATAGAAGGCGTTATATCTCATGATGCGTACAAAAATGTTGAAATATTTTAGAGATCAGTAGTTTAAAATTACGAGATTGACTGATCAGTGACAAGCAAGAAAATATAGTGATCTACCAGGTCATTCTTGACTAATTACTGGGTATGATATTTTACTTTAGATGAATGATGTACTTAGAAACATTTGCAACTGGACTAGTATTGATCAAATACTGTGTTATTGCACAGTAAGTACTAGCCATTATCAATCACGTCATTTAGGAAAAACAAAAATAATAAATGTACAATATCAATGCATCACGAGAATGTTCAAATCTGATATAAATGTTGAATAAAAGACTCAACTTTTACTTCAAGTATAGTCACCAAAAGTAACTTGCAATCTAGTTGCTTTTATTTGAAGTAATGAACAACTTGTTGTGAACCACTCCCTGGTTCTAGCTATTAGTTTGGTAGCTAATACAATTTTGTGTATCTTAATAGTAAAAGTTATCCAAGAGTTGAATGGCAGTATGCTTAAATACAGCGTTAGAAATACTGTAGTTGCTATTTTGTTTTCTTACAATGTCAGGAATGTGTTTATTAGTCACTGAGTAGAAAACACCTGCTTTAATGTGTCACTCCCTGCTGATCATCTCTCAAGTCTGTAGTGGACCACTTTACACATGCATCCACACACTTCTAAGTCCACCAGCAGCAGGGAGGGAAATGGAGAGGGTGTATGACTCATCCAACAGAACAACTCCTCAGAGGTTTGCTGTTGTGTTTGATCACCAACATCTCAGGAGGGGAGTCACGGTTGTTTTGTAGATCTAATGCAGCAGCAAGATGTAAGAAGTATGTAACCATGCTTACTCTTTTGAAGAAAAGAATTCAGGAAAAACTGAGGAATAATCAAAAATTTACTAATGATCGCACTGTCTGGGCTTCTTAGTCTTCTTAGATGGTCAGTTATTACAAAAAGTAGAAATGAAAAAATCAGAAACTACTGGCTCCAAAAGAGGATTGTGGATTTTACTCACAAATAAAGTTAATCACTGAACATAATTTATAATTTGGCTGGGCTACAATTTTTGTCATTAAAACTGCATATCTTTGCAAAAATTCCCAAAATCAAATCAGACAACAACTGACAAAAAAATCATTCTGGACGTCAAGGTTGGTTTTCATTTGTGTGTCTTACCGGGTGATGATTGATCACTGGATGCCACTAAAGTGGCAGGTGTAGGCCTGCGTCTTCTGATCTAAAAAAAAAAAAAAAAAAAAAAACATAAGAAATTTTACTTTAGTATTAGTATTTTACACTAAACTGGAGAATGACTGTAAATACTTTGTAAAACAGTCTGCGACAGCCTAAATTGTTAAACACTAGAGAGTTCAGTGCAGCATTTACTGAACCAAAACTACTGTATGGGATCCAGGGCTTTGTAGACGTTAACATCTAGGATGTCTGAGCTGGATGAGAGGACTGCTGAGTCTTGCAGAGCATAGCAGTGAGATCAGCAGGGCAGCCTGCCACTTCTTACATTTATCTTTCAGCCTGGGTAGTGAAGTATGGCAGCTCTTCTGCTATTCTGGGTCAATACGTGTAGGGTCAAAGAGTTTTTACATTTTTACCAGTAAAATTAGCAATTACATTTATAAGAAAATAAATCCAGCTCTGCAGCTTATAGTAGATACAGAATTAGACGAAAATAATTTTATAATTTCAAATTGAAAAGTACAAAAAAAACATACAATAGGTTTTCCTCTTAAAGTATACTAACTGCGTGAGTAGAAATTCTGGTAGAAATTAAAATTCAGGCACAAAGTTTGAAAATAGTGCCATCTACAATGTGCCTCAAAAGACAAATGAAATGGGTTTCTTAAATGATGTGGGTTTCTAGAAAGCTAAGTGGTTCATCAAAACAGTGTTGCACAAAAATAAATTAAATTATGAATTTATGAACTCTGTTACAAATTATTTGGTCATGCTCTGTTTATCTGGATGGTGATCCTTAGAGCTAAACACTCCTTATGAGTCTTTGTTTTCAGTCCTTTCAAGGTATAAGATATTTGCTTGTATTGTTTAAAAAATATTTAGCAATGCCTCTCTGCTTAATAAGCTCTTGTTCTCTGTGACTCTGCAAAAATGAGTCAAATAACCTCTGGGCTGCTTTGTAGCATTCCTAAATATGAAACTGCTTTTGCACGGTCAGCCTTTCCTTTTGAAGCCATAAAAAAAATTAACAAGCACCACTAATTTGATGATGTGCAAAATCGCATAATTCACTTTAACAAAAAAAGATGAATTGTTTGAAAAGAATCAATCAAGTCAGCTTTAAATACTTTAAAATGCTAACAAGTTCTTCATGGCCTAATTGTACAACTTTATTGCTGCTTTTGAAAGAATATAAATGGAACATAAATATATGCTTTTTTTATTTTTCTTAAGAATAGTTAGCACCATTATGCTCTATCTTTGCAATTTATTTATAGAGCTTTTTATCTCTCCGGCTTTCTATTTTGACTTTTAACTATTCAGTTTGCTGGTTAGAACCTGGACTGAGTTAAGGCTCAATACACTGGCCTTTTTGTGTACAGTTAGTTTTTTCTTAAAACAAATTTAGGTCTTTTTAGGGTACTCCAACTTCAACCCACCCTCCAAGGTGCATATTAACCTGCTTGGTCACCAGAAAAGTGCCTGTAGTATTAAATTTGTGTGTGAGGACTTGTCAATCTGTGTGTGGCCCAGCATCGCCTCCTTTTCAGCATGTACCCCAATTGTCATATGAAACTATCGAGCAATTCAGGCTCCAGCAACCCTCCAAAATGCTGAGTTGGATAAGTAATTAGAAGATAAATGAGGATGTCACATTGAAAAAAAAGAACAAGAATACTTCAATCAAGTGCTGTGAATCTCTCATGTTTAGTCAGGTACTATGTATTTGATGATTCATTGTTAGACGATCACAACTACCTGTGTAAAAAAAGAAAATGTAGGAAGTAATTGCCATCTATCTGAGTGTTAAAACTATTTTACAAATGCGGTTGTACAATTATTTTGTTAAAGAATTACATTGAATATTAATGAGGAAAATAAAACTTTGTCAGTCAATATGTACATTTAATAAGAGACAAATTCTCTAACTTTATAACAGGCAGCTTAAAAGACAACTTCATTGTGACCAGTGGGACAGAAATCCAATAATATGGATCTCTTGTGTTGTGCTTCTACTCCCCTGAAAAATGTCCCTTTTTTGTCTTTAGCATCCAAAGATGTAAACGATCATCTTGAACTTGTACACAAAGGATGTGAATTTGGATTTATTTTCAAACAAAAATAACCTTCTTTCTTTTTAATTTCTCGCCATGCTACATCCAGTTTTAAAATGTTTCGTTATAATATTTATTCTACTTATTGAGATATTGTGATTTTTAACATGTGTGCATATGATTTGTCGTATTCCAGAAAAACACACACACACCAGCCCACATTAATGCACATCATCCATGGTTGAGTAGAAGTGATTATATCCAAAGTCATTGTTATTCTTCTCACCCAGTAGCAAACAGAACTCCCCTGATGCTCCACTCACACAAATACCAGGGCTTACAATAGGCTCACCCTTTAAACCACTGTGACTGCCTTTCAACCCACAGTCTGGAAAGAATGCACTTGTGTCAATTCTCACAACAACGAACAACCATGGCATTTAGATGAAATGGGTGGTAAGAAAACCTGCACATGACCGACAGTCTTGGTGTGTGGGACAAAGAAGCAATGGCTGGAAAATATGGGTCAGGCCACTAGACAGACCAGTTGAGGTGAAAAGGCCTTTTTTAGCCATAAATTAATCTTGTGCACAAGATTAATGTGATGAAGAACATGAGATGGTCTTTTAAACTGTGTGAAAATGTTTTGCAAAGTTTGTATAAATTTCAAGGGCAAAGTTAACACTAAGCTTTTTTCCAGAGTTGAGTAATTTGCTCTGCTAAAATATTTGTTCTGTGATATTAATCACAGAAATGCAGCAGATCTCTATGTGAAAATTGGTTTGACTTCATTTTTGTCAGATATCAGCGTGATTGAGTCATTAGAGATCAGTTTTTGTTTTTTCAATAGAATTTTGGCTTAATTTAGTATTTTTTCTCTTTCACCACTGATGCCTTTCATCTACCCTAGAGAAAAAATAGTCTACTGACTGCAATCTGAATGCAATATATCCCAGTGAAGTGGTTGGTCTATAGATTCCTAAAAATCTGTTGCAATGCAGATACCATGTCAGTAACCATATAAGATTAGATTAGAACAGATAAGATTCCTTTTCCTCCATTCTTACATTTGAAGTGTAACCTGTGTAACGTGACCACTAATGCTTAGCTATGTGCCTTTCCAATGCTGTTTGTGTTTTTATTTAAAAGATTATTACAGGTACCCTAAAACTGAAAACACACACCACAGAATCCTGTTTCTATATGTCTGAGTTTTTGCACTCATAGTGTTGACCTCCATTTTTTTTATACAGATAGATTTTATTAGTCAACTGATCTCTGAACTATTCTTTTTGTAAAATACGTATTTTTAGAAAATACCGCATATTCAGAAACCATAATTGAAATTTTGTGTTCAAGTTAACTATTTAGCTGAACATGTTCACATTTTAACCCCTCATTAACAATTGATGTGTCAAAGTAGCATAGATGGCAGGAAGTGCTGGTAGGAAGAAGTTGTTTAAAGTGAAGCAAAATATCTGCAAAGCAACAACTCAGCATACTGTTTTTACCCAGATTGGATCGATAAAAATTTACTTAATCAATGCCTACTTTAATTACAATACAAACAGACCAGTAGAAACAGACGACATTGTTGCTGTATAATTGTTATTCCCAGACCACAAGAAAATTTTTCTTTAACTTTGTGTTGACCAGAATTCAGCAAATCTTACTAATGACAATAATTCTGGCAAAATGCAGCAGTCAACTGATTTATCTCCCCATTAAAAGCCAGAAGCTTGTCGTGTTATGTTGACAAAAGTTCAGAAATTATTTCCACTAAAAATGACAAATGAAGAAAGGAAATACCCAGATCTCTGTATTACCCCACATATACATGATTTGGTTTAAAGATTGTCACTGAAAGAGATGTTTGTTGTGATGTTCCTGACATTTAGTGACAAACTTTCTGTAGTTTTCTTGTAGTGTATCTGCCACAATTTTTATATACTGTACAAAACTACATCTCATTTAAGAACTACTCTTATGAATCTCGACTATAATTTTTTATGCCTAAGTGTAACAAATTGAAAAAAAGCTCCATTCATCTGTCCATTTGCCGCAGTTTTATTATATTCAATTGCATACTCAATTTCCCCTTGTTAAGATGTCTGGGGCTGACATTGAACAGTTTTATCTACTGAATTGTGGATCATTATGGTTCTGCATGTCTTACAACTTTGTGAAGCTTTGCATTAAACATTCTTTAAAATGATACGGTGCATTGGTGTGAGTGTGTGAGTAAAAGTTTATGAACCATATATTTAATCTGTTGTCGGGATTTCACAAATACAAGAATTCTATTGACTTTGGCTGAGGACATGAGTGATGTAAGCCAGTCTAAAATGAAGTGATCAATTTTGTTTGCTGAGGGTTTCAGCTAATAAATGTGTCGGATTTCTATGGTTGAATTGGCAGAGCATGTGTGTGAATAAATTATTCTAAAATTCACATTGTCTTGGCACATGAGCGATGACCTCATTTAGACTTTTAACTTGTCCTTGTGTTTTACAGCATTGCAGCATTTTTCTGGTTATTGTAAAAATTGTTTATTTAATAGTTATCATGACAATATCTCAGAATTTGGTCTTATTTTCCAGGAAGTACACAGGTCGAAAACACACAGCATGCTCTCTTGTCAGGTTATTTAGTCAACCACCCACATGGTTTTGTTAACATAAAAGCTGGAGTGAATTCTTTTACCGCTGTCAAATGCCAAAAGTGCTGGTGTGACTGACATGTACATCTCAGAGGCAGAGTCACCATGCTGGGAAGTGTCAGGATACTGAGATTTTTAATAGTGGTTAAATGTATATATACTGTATACTGGATATCTTGAAGTGGATTTATAAAAAAGTACATGTTAACATTCAGAGATTTTATTTGGTTTCTCTGACTATTAATCTGTCTCCTACACTTTCAATCTTAGTTTTGCACCCAAATTCAAATATTTTACAAGTTTGACAATTTACTTATTTTTATTTAACCACTCACCAACATGTATGTCGACAATCATCCTAATTTTAGATTTTAAAAAATGCATGAAAAAGAACACATTTTAAGCCAATCAAACATTAATTATTCCTATTTATCAAAGAACATTCTAGAGGTTGTAAAAAAGTTTGTAATACACCAAAAGAACATTTTTTACAGGATGAAGAGTTGCAAGTAAACACAAAACTTGAATTATCACCAAACTCTCTTGCTGGAAGGAAGCACTGACAGTAAAGCTTGAATACTTAAGTCTGAATTGCAATCAAAATACTCTCTATGAATACATCTAATAACATGAACACTAATACCCATCTGCAGGCTGATTTTTTTATATCTTGATCATCCTGTTTTTAATCTTCAAACACACTTTTGTCAAGAAATGCAGTGCTTAAAACATTCTGAAATAGCTAAAGAAGCAAACTAATTAAAACCAGGATAGCTAATTACTTCATCACCTTTATAGAGAAACAGCCAACCAATGATCTGTTTGTATGCAATGGCTAATTTAAAAAAGCAAGTTACTAGTACACTGATAAGTTACTACTCTTAGTACTTCTAAACAATAAGTTTTTCTAAAAAGACTGTAATATAAGTGATATGGGATGTTGATGTTAAATAATTTTGTCAACTGCAAATTTGAGGAAAGTTTTAAAAGGTTTTTTATTTTCTAAAAAGATTTTTCAGTAAATACAACTCCTGCGAAATTCTACCTTTTTACTCTCTGCATTCACTTTGACAGAGAAAAAGCTACAACACACTGTTCCAGATTCTCAAAGAAAACATAGATCAGAATAAAAACAGTTTTTCTTTTTATTTGTAGCAGAGTGCGTCTGCCCCAATTTCAAATTAAAAAGCAGCCAACAAGAGCTGTCCCACTTTTCAGCAACAGAGGATGCAGTAAATGCAGAATTGTTGAAACATGGAAGAGATATAAAACAAAGGCTTTGGTTTGTTAGGAAGATCATTGAATCATTGGCCAACCATTTGCAGCTTCTTTCTGAGAGTATTTTCAGATCTTTCATTATTGTACCATCACTGCTGGTCAAAAGACCCATTAGTTTAATTTATAAAGATTTTTTTATTATTATTTTCTAAATTGGGAATTTTACAATCAAGACGCAAATAAAATTTCTGTGGCATTGCTTTCTTAATTTGCTCATAATATGTTTTGCAAAAAATGATCTGACTCAAACATGGTAATTTCCAATGGTTCTTGGAATATCAGGAAAGCAACCTATTTTGATTAGCTTACCTTTTGTTAGGGTGAGAGGGCATCTCCATTGCTCATCACTGATTTCATGCCATCAAACATTGTAGGAAAATGCAAATTATACAAAAAGGCTGTGACAATCAGCCAAAGACAGGTGCCATATACAGGGTTTTCCCAACTCCTATTTGTCAATTGGCCGGGATAGTTTCTGGCACCCCAGCGACCCTCCATTACATAGAGTGGATGAGAATATTGGATGGATGGATGGATTTGACATTAACCAAGGGTAATGGTACAAACTCAACAATAACAGATTCTAAAAAGATTTCTGGGAAAATTTGAAGAGAAAAAAAATGAAGAAAAAAAACTAACTGACAAGTGTTAATAAAACTAAACATAGAATTTCAAAATGAAAATGCTTGTCACTTTTTAGAGTCATCATGTATTAGTTACTCACAGATTTTCAATTGTGTAAGCATAACACTGGCAAAAGCGTGACGGTTCTGACATCTGTGACTTATTCTTCTGAAATAAAGAAGTTTTTTCCTCACAATGACAAACAGTCACAGAAAAGCCTGGTGTACATGTATTACTGTCCACTGTGCATTCACTTTCCCCTTGCTTTTCTCTGTTAAAGACAGTGGAACTGATTAATTATAAATGCCTTGTACAGAACAAGTTATATTTATAAAACTCTGAAAATGGGACATGTCCTGTCTTCACACAGCCTGTGAGTTCCTCGGCCGTTATAAAGTAACATAAAATTAGGTATGTACTTGCACTGTGCCATTTTCATCCAAATACAGTTTACCATAACTAAACCTATGCAACATATTTTCTGCCCATATCTGGTTTCTCTTGCATATTAATAGTCCGCATCTGATACATCAGAAGTACGAGTATCACTGGAGACACATGAAGAACTGCAACATCACTTCCTCAAGGCTGTTGAGATAAAATGGTAAGAAAACAACTACCACACTATGTGTGGGTGTAAAAAACTATGTGAAACACATCTCCATCCCAATAGTGCTGCATTCACTCTACACATCCGTGAAGAATAATGAAACAGTAAAATTGTGATTGTTTAAATCTTACTTTTTCGCACTTAAAGCACAACCCATTCACCATTACCTGTTTATGCATTGCTAGACATTTAATATGCCATTTCATGTTTTTTTTTTTGTTTTTTTTAATTATTTGTAATATTTTTTAAGCTTTTTAAAAGTTTTGTTTAAACCAAAGGAAGAATCTGTTCTTTTTCACTCTTTCAGTCAGTGGTGCATTATACACATTTGAAATAATCTCATAATTTAAATAAATACACAGTCAAATGTCTATATGTTGAAATAAAACAAGTCTCTTATTTGCTTCCTCCCTCTTTCAACCTGCCCTTTTTCCCATCCGCTTACTTGCTCAGCTGCCTCTGGGTCCAGGTGTGTGTCCAGTAAGGGGACAGTAAACTGTATCTTCCTTGGGCTTCCAGTTTCCATGGTTGCACTATCTTTCAGCAAGTAGAGGGAAAAAACAAGAAGGAACAAGAATGCAATATCCGTTATAAAGACGATGAAGGCGTAGAAAAACTAAAAGTAAGGTCTCCAAAAAAACAAAAAAAAAAATGGAAAAAGTCACTGCTTTTTCTTCTTTTCCTTTTTCTATTTGCAGACTTTTTTCTTATCACTCTGATTTTGTGCACCCTCTCTGTTTGTTCAATATAGTGGTTCTTTTTTCAGCTCCTGTCAGTGCATCTATGCAAGCCTTCTCCCTGCCTCTCCAAGCTCAAAGAGCTCAGGCAAGGGCATTCTAAGCCAGAGACACATCTCCTACTTTCATTCGCTGTACCAAATGTCTTTTCCCATAAGGTCCCACCCTCTCTTCACAATTCTTTTCATTGGTATTGGCTGGCTGAGCTCAGGGCTGTTCTGCAGCACAGATGGAAGAGTCAGGATGACAAAGAGATGCTCTCTCTTCTGTCACTGAAAAAAAGGAGGGTGTGATTCAGCCTCCCATTCAAGTGTATTCTTAAAATTAGAAACAGTTTTCATGACTCATTTATGAGAAAAAAAACAACTTAGTTTTGTAACTTGTTAAGAAAGACGCACAAAATAATTTTAATGTACAAATATTATTTAAATTTTGAAACTATGTCTTCTGATTTATAACTTTTTTCCTATGTGAAAAGACCTGACTGATAAACGATCATTATTTAACCGCCATGAACATGTGTGACCAAGCATGTTTTCTCACTCCCTCGCAAGCACAGCTTTTTATTGATTTCTACTCCCCCAACTCTCTTTCACACATCTGTTGGGTTTTAACCCATGTATTATGTTACAGATCAATTTCACCCGTTTCAGTTTTGTGTTGACTAGAATACTGGTTACCTTTTATTTTCTTCTTACAATTTTGGAGGGTTTTTTTCTTATCTTGGGTTATGAACTTGTGTGTGCTGGGCTCTATGGTGTGTAGTTTAATGTCTGTGCAGAGTTTTTACACAAAGATGAGATTCAGGATAATTTCACTCTATGACACCTTAATTTTGTTGAATAGCTGCTCATATCCAAAAGTATAGAAAGTATGGCACCCTGCCAACTATGGCAACAAAACATGGGTAGCCTGTGAAGCAATATCAAGCTTTGTATTGAACACGCAAGTGTACACTGTAAAGTTACCTGGAGAAGCAGTTGAGAAGATTCAGGGAACGTGTGTCATGATGAGTGAAGATCTGCAGCCTTGGAGATGAACTTTGGAAGAGGAAGCTGATCATGTTGGGAATAGTCAGGGGAAACAAGTCAGAATTTCCCAATGAAATTCTGAAGGTGCAGGCAGATCTCTGCATTCCTCAATATTTGCTTTCAGTGAAAAAACAGAATGTTCTTGTAATGAGCACAATGCACGCTCAGTGTAAAAAAAAAAAAACAACGCTACAGGCAGTTTTTAGTATCAGTAGTGAGATTTTTTATGCGGTTGTCTAAAAAAGAAAAGACTAAAAAATTTAAGTATTTATCTTAATCCGTTTCATTTTAGATTTTTTTTGTCTTAACTGAACCACTGTGACTAATCAATTTTCCTTCAGGGATCATTAAAGTCTCATCTTATCTTGGAGTACAAGAAAAAAATAGGAAGTCACAAATCATCATAAACTACATACAACTCCACCAAAGGGGGAGTTGATAATCAGGACAAAGTTATAGCAACATACAGCTGCCAGTAAAAGACTGCTCATTGGCCTGTCTCCATTTTCTTAATTTTGTGGGAGATTCCCATGTAACTTTATTACTGTAGCAAGGAACCGTTAGAAAAAGCAGGTGGCTAAGTGAGAAAGGTCCTACACCTCGATGCCAGAATTTTCCAGTTCAAATCAGTGAGGTGCTAAAGAGTGGCATTGTTTTTTGCTTGACAAAGACTATTTCAAATGGCAAGGAATTGTTTCATTATTGTTGGAAAAATTATTAAAGAAAGAGATGAAGTTACAACTACTGAAATATGAGCTAAAATAATTCAGAAATCTTTCCTTAAAGGTCTGCTTGTGATCCTTCTTCTTCCCAGAACATTTACTCCCTCCTAATCCTGCCCTGAGCCCTAATTTAGCATACCTGGTCCCAATTGCCTCTCCCTGATGTCTCCACTTGTGTCTCGTCTTCCCACTGGTTCTTTACCTCCTGGTGTCCATTACAGATGATCTGCTGTTCTGCTCGAAAGCTGCAGCCATGATGGTGCCCTCCCACGACATCTGGTCTACCCCTTTTCTCTATCCCCTGATTATCAGCAACAAACTGGTTAAAACTGGCTGTGCATCTGAATCCTGCATCTCCACCTTCAACACCTCATGGCACTTCCTGCTTTTTATGATCAAGCAGAGGCTGGTAATTTTGTCATTTTGTCTTTTGATCACAGAAACTCACATTGTGTTCAATTTTCTAAATGTCAATAACAAAATACCTTACAGACAATAGTGCTGCTGTTTCAACATACTTCTCGATTTTACAAAAACTGATTTCTCTGCTACAGATTCTAGTTTAACCTCACTTTGGCTTAGCTTACTTTCTCACTTCGTATTCACAAGACCTATCTGACTATAATAAAAATGGCTGTGTCATGACTTTCACCAGAAATTACTAAGAACTTGCACTTTGCTGCTGAGAGTTGCCGTCCTCCAAGGCAAAGACCATAGTGAAAAGTGGTTGTAAGAAGCTTTAGAAGTAAGTCAGCATGCCTCAGTCAAAATGAGCAGACAGGGAATATAGTTGAGAGGTTTTGTTTTAAACATATCTAAGCACAAGTAACCACCTTTGCCGATCAGTCTTTTTGTGTGTACATATCTTGACTGTCTCGGTTGGTGGGTTACAATCTCTGCACACGTTGATGTTTTTTCCATGACCCCCTGCAGACTCATGAAATTCAAATAGGATGAGTCTTTTTCACTCAGATGTGCTGATCAGAGCCTAGATCTGTAAAAGCAACAGCACTTAGCCTGACTTTATTTTTATCATTTTTTTTGTTTCAAATTCATCTCTTATCTTGTTTGGATTGATGCATTTTAAAACAATAGATTCTTTCTTCTCCTCATCATGTTTCAACACCAATCGAATAGTTTTCATCATACGATGAGTTGTTCAGAATTCCACATAAAAGGCTAAACTGAATAAATTTTTGTTGTGATTCAAAACCGATGTACATCCAAGGTCTTCAAACTGAACAGAGTAGCACAAATGTTCTTGTATGAGACCTTGCTCATACAATGCAAGGCCACAGAATATTGTCCACGACGAAATAGCTGGAGAAAATTTCACCATGTCTACAATTTTCGCCAGATGTCTCTATTCTTTTTGTTCTGGATTTTTAAGAAAAAGCTTGAGGTTACATGAACAAAAGACCAATTGACAAGCTTTTTTTCCCCAGTAATTGGCTGTGGAAACCATTAACTTGTAGAGTGATTGCATGTTACCATGTTTTAATTAGTGTACAAGCTCATTGCATGTTGCTTTCCCAGGTGGCTGGGAAATTTTCTAAGGAGTGAAGAAGTGTGAATGTTGATTGTTTTGGAAAGAAATAATAGCTTTAGACATTTTTACAACCGATCAATGACATTAGATAGATGGGGATGTGGATAGATATTTTAAATTTAAGGCATCTGTAGTCACTAATGTTTAATTTAAAAAGTTTCTCATGCATTTTTGCATTTTTTGCTTAGTGTGAACACTTTCTACAAATGCTTTAAAGTCAAGTGACCTGGTTTCTGAGTAGCACGTGCCACCGCAGGGGCTCCTTATGAAGCAAAGCGTGACATTTTTCAACATATCTTACGAGCAGTTCAGAAGACATAAAACGAGTGCTTATGAGGTCTGTAATTCAATGTAAATAAACCTTTCAATGCTTCGCAAGTTTATGAAAGATAATTCTAACTGAAGCTGTGAAAGTATCAAATAGATATATTAGCATAATTAATTCATCTTTATTTAAAGCTTACTTGTACACATCGCATTTTCAAAATCCATTTCTTTTTTAAATGTTGTTTTCCTTTCATTCACATTCTGATTTTGTTTTGATTTTGCTACGCTAAGCACTCACAATTATTTCTAAAAAAAAAAAAAAAAAACGTCTTTTTCTTGGATGTAAACAATTGCAGTTTTTCTTTCATTCCTTTTGACAGAAAAACTATATTTTAAAACAATAAAAATCATATTGAAATGAATAAACTGATTTCCAACTAAAAGTCACATTATAAAAAAATATTCCAGTCTGTTTCTTGCTTGGTTTGTTGTTTTCATTTTTTTCTGCTTAAGTTAGTTCTTTCTTAATATCCGTTGATTTATTTTCTGAATCACTTGTGAAACCCTGGGCATAGCGTGTCATGGCCAGTAGACACCAGCTTGTAGCAGGATGTCTCCTGTAATGATTTTTAAACATGGCGCTGTTGGCCAGCATCGTGGTCTTGCAGAAAAAATCCACGTTTGAGTCCCAGGTGAGACCGAGCGGGAGACACTGGCCTTTCTCTATAGAGTTTGCATGAACTGGTGAACTGCTCATGCAAACTACCCAACTTCTTGTCTTTAATCAAGATAAACTCCAGCCTTTCACTGCACAGAAAATAAATCAATTTAATGATTTTACATTTTTCTTTACAATTTTAGTACATTTTTGCCACAATGTTAAACAATACTTTTTTCAAGTTTAAAGCTCTTTTATTTGTACAGTTAACAGAAAAAAATACATTTGCAGTCATTTTACAGCAAACACTTCTTGGCTTCAATCAAATATATCTGCCAGGAAAAAAAAAAAAAAAAAAACTAAATTACATAAATACATCAGGCACCAATAAACACATGACATGGTGAGGAGGTGAAACTTCAATTATTTTGTTAAGAATTTTAAATTAACTTTAGCTGAAACCCAGGGGTGAAGTATGGCCTTAGAACCTGGAGCAGAGCCGAACAGAATGTGTGAAAGTTGATACATTTTAGATTTATTCATTTCAATTTAGAGTCTACACATCTGCTCGCTGCTTGGTTTTGTACCAGATGGGGATGAGGAGGTGTGTGTGCCAAGTTATTTCTTGCCAAATCTCTGGGGCACAGCCATACTCCAGATCTGACCAGGGGCAGCTTCCCAGTCCCTGGAATGAATTTGGTCCTCTGACATCATCTCCCCTCTGGAGCTGCGGCCAAACCTGCATGGGAGGAGAAACAACATGAGGGCGTTCATGCAAGTGAAGAAAAACGAAACGTAACCAAGTCTTTTTTATATACATAAAGTAATCATAACGCAATAAGAATTTTCAATTAAAATGCTTGGCAATATAAAAAGTCCCAATTCAGTTGGGCTTTGCTGATTAGTTCAATGGGTTTGAATAAAATAATTGTAAAAATTCCTGGTTGTCATTTCCTAAACCTTCTGAACAAATGCCCTGTAGTCATAATGGAGATGTCACTTTTTATAAAAATATATTTTTTAAATACTCTTGAGAGATACAAGTATTTTGAGCTTATTTCTACTTGATATAAATGTGTCATTTGGACTGGGTTTTGCCACTGACCTTTGTGGTTGATGGAGAACAGATTCCCTGGTTTCTCTCTGAAATCCGAGCAACAGAGCTCTCAATACCGAGCCCAATAGTTGATTATCAATGCTGTTTGCTCTGTTTTCTCCCTCCTAAAGTACAAACGCACAGACAAATACATTGAAAGGCAGTTAAATGAACCTTTAAATAAAACTTTTTTTTTCAAATTCCACATAACTCCTCAAAGATTGAAACTTCAGTCCTTGTATGCTTTTTTGGCCACAGAGACTTTGAGGTGTGGAGATCAATGCACAAATGCAAAAAGTTATGTTTTTAAACTCAGTTATCTGTTTAGTATCATTTTATGTGAAACTAAATCCAGAACTATCTGCTCATGGACAAAATTCACACTTTCTTTTTGACACGTTTTAGCTTTTTATTTCCACCGTAACTGCATTTTTTTATATTGTTGCATGACCAGCCAAAATTCTAAATGAGGTGTGTGATTTATGCTGTGTAGTTTGAAAAAGCCTCAAATCCCATTAACATGCTGAGGAATGACAGGCTGAAAATGCTGGCACGACTTCTGTCTGCACAAATCTATCCTTCGCTGTCATGTAGCGAAGCTGACAACTCATATTTAAATGAGATAAACAGAATGTTTAAACACAATCATGTTTGCCGGAGATAAAATTCAACATTAGATTTTTATTTGGAAACGCCAAAGTTATTTATGGGCTATAATTAAAGAAATGTTACCATACCAAATACATATTTGCACACAATATTGGATTATTCAGTATTAAATAGCATTTTTCTATAATTGGAAAAAAAAAAAACACTGCCAATAATTGACATCTCACCAGTCCAACCAGATGTTCAGCCATGTTTTCTTCTGAGCTTCCAGGAGGAATATCATTCTTTTCCAGTCCACCTTGGAGACGAAGAGCATGACTGACACCAGCCATTGCCATGATTAGGGTCAGAAGAGTTGCCACTGCAGCGCTGTCCATGGTCAAGAGGTCAGATTACTGATAAATACTCACAGAAGAAGGTAAAGAAGTTCTTCTTGGATTTGGATACTAGACAACAGAAGATGTGTCCAGATCAAGGCTAGATTTCCTCTGTAACGTCTTGGCTTACTTCATATGTGACTGTCAGCAGGTGGTCTTTTATACCTCACAGGGTAACTTAAATGTAAATCCCAGGAGATTTAGAAAAAATTACAGTTGTTTTAAGTGGAACCTTGGGACATAAAGCGGAAGAAGTAACACCTCATGTGAGACCTAATCTCTTCCATTTAGTAGGATAAAGACATTAGTGATGACAGAAAGGTGACATGGTGTATTATGGTATGGTCCCCAGGGTCATACAACGCAATTCTTTTGAAGTTATTAAATATAATCATTTCACGAATAGACTCCCATTCGTCAAACTCATTTTGTCCAAAATTGTTTAAATTAAATACAAATTGAAACAAACCTTCATGACTGATCGGGCATTTTGCTTTGGGAAAATATTGATTTCAGTAATCGGTTGTAGTAAAGAAAAAAATCAATGCTACAATACTCACGTTAACTATGAATGTTTGAAGATTTTATTTTGTATTTAAATGCATTTTCTAAATTATATATATTCAAAAAACACTAAAATTAGGTGTGCAAGGCTGTTAAAATTCTCTTCAACAATCTTCCGAAATTCATATTCAACCCCTTTGCCTTTTCTTACCTCCTATTTGCTTAATTTTTTGTGTCCCCTCCCTAATTAAAAGTAGTAATTATCTCAGCCAGAACATTACAGTCTCTCAAATCCTTTAAAGACACATTTCTTCGTTTTGTTTGCCAAAGGGTTCTCGACAGAATTGGTTTCACTAGAGACCATTTGCCTCCTGATGAAATTTTCCACCTGGTAAATGTCAATTTTCTCATTTAATTTATTTCCAATGAAGACATCTTTATTATTGATTAGCTGGTGATTCATCAGAGTGCCACATCTGCCTGTTCGCTCTCTGTCTTTTCATTAGTACGTGTCTTAGAGGGTCAGGCTATAATAATTAGTCATTTCCCCAACTGAAGCTCACTCAGATGTAGCCGGATTTAGCTAATCAAAGTACCCAGAGGGTGACAATCGGCTTAAACGCACAACTATGACTAATTTTGTTTAATTGTCATGGCAACAGCAAAAAAAAAAAACATTGAAATATTCGTAATAAAAATATTTTTATTGGTATAAGGAGATCCGTGCTTTTAAATAAGGAGGAAAAAAGTTTTGTTTTGGGTTTTTACGGTGGGAATAACTTCACTACCTGGTTGATATTACTTGTGAATGTACAATAGAAAACATCTGCAAAAGAGGGAACGTGATCAGATTATCAGATTGCAAATTTTATGTGTGTGTCTGCACACTTAGAAATATCTAAAAACTGACAAGTCCAACTGTTTAACAGAGAAATTGTAATGCAGAACCCATTAAATAATCTCCCTGCAAGCTGTCAGAATAGTTTATTAATGTCATATACAACATGGACATGAGCTGCTGAAGTGACACGACTTGTTATCATGAATTGCTCTGATTAAACAACAGTGCCATGTCATCAAACTAATTTCTGTAAAAAAAACTGACTAAATTTTTTTTTCTAGTTAATTTTCACTAAAGACCAGCTAATCTGCAGTTTTCTCAAATATTTGTGCAACAATGGGTTTTGGGGATTTTAACTGATTAACTTTTAACTAGAATGTAGAGAACAAAATAAGTTGAGTTTTTTTACTCCCACTTAGCTGGCTAATAAAACTCCTACAATTGTTTTGTTTATTACTATTATTTTGTATTTCACCCGTACTAGTGATCATTTATAGATGAGACAGTAATATTTTAACGGCTTTTTGTTTTTTAGATTTTGTCGATTGAAATGTCCTCACTAGAATCTCCAGCTTTAAAGGTAATGTGTACTCTTGTTTATGGACTAAAAAGTGTGATGAAAGTCTATTTTGGTGAAAGCATTTTTTTTAATGGATTAGAGAAAATATTGAAATAGTATATTGAAATATCGAAATAATTACAGGTGCCGCTCAGTGGCCCCACAGCAAGAAGATTGGGGTTGGAGTCCCGGAGTGGGAACCAGGCTTGAATCACTGGCCATTCTGTGTGAAGTTTGCATGTTCTCCCTTCACATGCATGGGTTTTCTCCGGGTGCTGCGGTTTCCTCCCACCCTCCAAAAAAATGTGTTTCAGGTTAATTCGCCACTATGAAATTTCCCCAAGGAAAGAGTGAATGTGAATGGTTGTGTGTATTTGTGGCCCCTCAACAGACTGGTGACCTGTTCAGAGTGTACCCTGCCTCTCACCTGAAAGCACCCGGGATGGACTCCAGCACACCCCACAACCCCATTAGGGATCTGTAGTTCAGATGACGAAATGAAACAAATGATTACAAAGTAAACATTTAAACCTCCACGTCCATACGTATTAAAGGTTTGTCGTGTATTCAATCTATTCACATAGATCTAAGCCTTGGGATTTTTTTCAATGATTCCGAGGCCCTCTAGTGTTTTGTCAGTGAGTGGCATTTAGTCTGCCTAAACTTCACAAATAAAAGTCTTGTTACTTTGACTCATTCTCTTTTATTTACAATGTTAAAACAGAACAGTCAACCAAAAAAATAATAAATAAAAGACTAAAAAAAGAAAGTGAGAAACAGAACCATCATGCAGCTAAAAGATACGATTGTCCAGCAATACTTTTAAATCAAGTTGTCTTTGTCTCATCATGCTTTGCAGCCATGCCGTTTCCCCAAAAGAAAACAAATACTTAAATTTTTACTCAAGAAAAAATCTTTTCCTTTTTCTTTGTGTTGCCTAAGTGTTAGAGGTATATTTCAACTGTTCACCTGTGTTAACAGGCATCTCAAGGCAGCATCCTCCAATCACCTTTGGCCTTGTGTTTGTCTGTGGTAGCTCTCCAAATTTTGAAAAAGCAAATGTACAAACTATATTAGTACTTTTTAGCCCTAAATGGTAAGAGTGGAGTACATCAGTGACAACTGTATCAGGGTTGTTCATATAAATTCACTGTAACAATTGAACTTATTGGTCTGCTTTTTAATGTGACTAGACTTCTTTTTATATGAGAAGCTCTGTGTTTCTTGAGTGCTATGACAGTTAACCATAGAAATGTAAGAGCTTTGACTGAAATATATATAAAAAAAAACAACTACCCATTCAAACTATGAAAGTTGTTTTTCTACAATAATGTAACTATAAACCATTTGATCATACTGAATCCAACATTCACTCAAGCAAGCAACCAAAAGAAAAAAAAATACAGTTTTTTTTTAACCAATAAATCATTCCCAGCATCAATCAGTGCTAACTAAACAAAAACACTTAAATTTTATCTTTAAAAAAATGTCTTCAAACCAGAATTCAGTCCCACTGCAGTTAAGGCAAAAGTAGTTTGTCACACGCTGTTGCTAGTGTATGTGTGTGCCTCTAAGTGTGCACTGCATGTTTGTGAATTCATGCATGAATGTGATCATCTGCTAAAGTTATTACAGATATTGAGAAGTTCAAACTCCCTGTGTTGTAAGTGAACCATACCGATCAGACAGATTGGTTCTATTTTTTGTGTAACGTTAGTTGTAAATCACAATTTGTCAAACTGCAGATAGAAAGAACAAGCAAACTGAGGCCATTCGACCGGATTTGTTGTTCTCAGTGCTAAAGGACAACAAATCCAACAAAAGGTCACTGATATCCATTTATTGACTGTGCACAAAATGTCATGATCTCAGTCTTTGTGCAGATTTATAGTCTCTTGAGTTTCACTGTGAAGACGGGATGAGTAGCACGCAAGTTGTGTTCTTTCAGGCAGGCAGTGCTTCAAAGCAAGTTACAAAGTCCCATCACTCCAGTGTGTGGTCCATTCCTTTTTATGGACTTTTCCTGACTTTTCTGACTGGAACTGTGGCCGGTCTTCACGAGGAATCTTCACCGCATGGTACTGAGGCAGCTTTTCTTTGTAGTGGGCACGTCGAAAGAAGCCACACTGTTAGTGGCAAAACAGGGTGACGAACAAGAACGATAGGGAAAGAAACACAAGAGAAAAATAATAAAGTTAGTGTCAGTCATAAGGACATTGTTTAATTGATTTGCACAAATTGATTCCCAAAATTATAAATAATTATCTTTGCAACACACAAACAACCTCATTGTCTTCATTCGGTTAGGAAGCTTAGCACAGTAAATGAATGAAATACTACCAAAGAAAAAGCACATAGACATGCTTTATATCCAAGTTAATTTTCAGCCAAGTGATTAATACACCAACGGAGTAAATAACTACCAGAAATATGCACTTGTTAGATCAACAAAACCACCTCCTATTCCAGGTAACAAGTTCCACTGCAGTTAAACGGTTAAAAGTGAAACATCCAATAAAGTCTTATTAGTTTATTATTAGGAGCCCCATTCGCTGCAGTGAACTGCCGCTATTCTTCCTGGGACCTATTTAAAAGAGTTCATGTAGAATTTAAAATGCTTTGGAAATAGCATGATGGGAGGGTGGTCTCCATAAGCTAAAGCCTGTCTGAATCGTGCAGATACAGTACGTAAACATTAATAGCCTCCACACACACACATATATAGCAGGCAATATGGGCATGTTGAAGCCTGAAAAGAAGGCTTGGTGATTTTCAAAAGACATTAATGGATTATAGCGAAAAGGTAAAATATGATCTAAAGGCATGTTGTTGAGTAAATTAGTGGTAGATGTTGAAATGCATATTGAAGAGATCTCATGTGCAGGCCAGCAGCTTGCTATTTATATGCTCTAATGCTACTACTTGGTGAGTCATAGGTTATACTAGTGGAATATATTGCAATGTCATAATGATACACTGTTTACTATTTTGCATTTTTTATTGCACCATGTATTGTACTCATTGGGAATTTGGGATTAGGTTTACGATTAGCAAAAGTTAAAGAAGAGTGTGTTCTGATGAGGTGTTTTCTGTGTGTAAAAAAACAAACAAAAAATGTTCATTTATGACTGATGTGAAAGCTGTTAACAGAGTATGTGAAGTGGCTTCACAAGATGACTACAATGTTGTTTGACTTTGATCACATCATTGTCATAATGTACAGTATAGGAGATTTTTTTAAAGAAGCCCTTTGTTAAACAGTTTCAAACGTGCCAAAAAATCAGTTATTTTCTTTCTCTGACGTGACTGTGAGGTTATTTGTAACAAAACTTCTTCTTATTTCATGCAGCAATTTGCAGCGTGGGCCTTTAGGGTAGAAAAGCCAGGCGACTTAACACGAGGATCTTTACCACTAGGATGGAGAGGAGAGCAGGCCAGAGGGAAAATTGTTTTTGACATTATAGTTCTATAGCCTGCTTTTCCGCTTCCGAGGGTTGGATTCCCAAATGGGCGCGGTAGTACTCTGTCTCATAGTTTGGGCGTGGCTCAGTGCGCTTGAAGAACCCACACTGTGACATGACATCCCCCCAGGGAAGGTGGAGAAGATACAGACAATGCAGCACGAAGAAAGTTTAGAGGGAAAAAGTTTCAGGGGAGAAATGAGAGGAAAGAACAAAGATAAATGAGAAAAAGAGCCAACATAAGTATACAAAAAGAAATATCTAGGTCAGAAGGAAATGGATGAAATAATAGCATTTAAGACCAAATGAAACTGAAGTGAGAAAGCAACTGAAAAACATGAAGCTTGAGGAAAAAATGCAATGTAAGAAATGCAATATCTGCAAAAATTGCAACTAATTGGAGGTAGAAAGTGATCAAATTCATTTACAAAAAACTTATATTATTGAATTATTGAAGTCTAAGGGTCCCAGTCATCAAAAACACTGTCCAGAAGACAACTTTGAAATTAAGAGTATAAAAAAAATTAACACTTGTTTCAAAACCAAAACAATAATAAGGATTTATTAATTAAACTAGTTTGTATATGTGTCTCATCATATTTCTTCTCAGCAAAACTTTTCTTTTTCTGCTTTTCTCAATGTTTGAATTTAAAATTATAAAAATACCAGCACAGCCTCAATATAAAATATAAGTGGGTCATTCTGTTTGTCTGTTACCTTCCATAATATGCAGACTAGTAGAGTTAGCAGCAGGATGCCTGCCAGGACGGCTATGAGGATGATCCACCAGGGGATCCAATACTGGTCAGCAAGACCAGACTCAGGATAGATCATGACTGGAATCTAGAGAGAATAGCAAAGTAAATAATGACAAATTCTGACTAACACAAGAAATATTATTATGCAAGCTGAATTCCACACTCTCGTCAACATGTGGCACTACATGTACCTTTGCAGCTGAATCTCCAAGGACCAGATGCTTGACACTAGATTTCACAGTAATATTGGCTCTGATCAGCAGCTCCAAAGCACTAACTTTTGGAAACTCCTGAAAGACACAAACATCCCAAAGTTTCAGATCAGAAAATAAGCAACCCACTCAGGACTCCAAAATGCATCTGACACAATCAACATCCAGGAGGCTCAGGTGTACCCCACACATTCATTCTCTGGATCAAACACAATTCCAAAACCAGACATACTATCACATTCTCATACATTCTTCCACCACATACACAGAGAACAGGGCATTACAATAATTGATTCCATTGGGGGGAAAATGCGAGCATCAGAACATACAGTATGTGCTGACAAGAGAGAGAAATGGATTGACTTTGGTAGTGTTTTTAAGATCATAAAATTCCAATTACGTGATGTTTTCTAAAATGGAATAAAGTGAAGCTCAGAGTCAATAGGTTTGCAGAGTTTCTCAGACAGCAAAAAGTTTAAAATTGGTGTCATTTAGATTAAAAAAAAAAACTATCTCTCTTGTCTTAAGACCGATCATCAAAACTTCAATTGCAAGATGATTGAGTTGCAAGATGTTTTCCTTAACTTCATATTCATAACTTTATATCTAAAGTACAGTGTAGAAAGATATTTATTGGTGTAGGTCATCATGGGACACTTAAAGCTGTGTTTCATCAGCATACAGTAGCTGTGAAAATATAACACTGTGTCTCCTGATGACATCTTCAAGGTGGAGTATGAGCAGATTAATAAGTTTTAGGCTTCTGAGTAACCCCACTTTTAATTTTGTGAATTTTTGCAGAGCTTGTATCTTTATTTCCATAAAAATGATGATCTGTGAGACAGAAGCATTTTTAGAACAGTACAAGAGAAGCCCACCAGAGTCTAGACACAACCCAGACATTGAGGGATCACTCAGCACCACACCCTTCCTGTACAGCTCAATATCCCATCACACCACTTTTTCTGCTTTCATTGGGCGTCTCCTTGGATAAATCTAAATCCTACCAAATTAAAATTAATTCCACAGCTGACAGACAGAGTGTAATTGCAGGTGGAGGGGTCTTACCTCAATGAAACTGCTGTTCCACAACCTTGCATTGATCTTCACTACAGCCTGACCAGAGAAGCTGTGGAGAGGACACTGGAATAGCCGACAACGTGCTGACCCAAGGAGGCAATCCTGGAGAGAAAAATAACACCAAATAATCTGTGGTTTCCCCTTCATTAAAATATTACATTAAATCTCCCCAAAAAAAGCAAGGCACACAGGTTTATGGTTGTAGCGCAAAAATTATAACAGCCTTTAAATTTTCTTCCTACCAGTTTAAGTGACTTTCGCCTTTCTGAAGCTGCCACGGCTGGTGTGTTTTGTCCCATTGTACCTTTAGTTGTTTCCTCTCCTTCTTCCTCTAAATGAGACCGCCGTGTTCTTTTCAACTGTATGAAGGGACACATTTATGCATATAAAAAAAAAAACAATTGTATAGTTTAAGTTATAGAGATCATTAAAACTCCTTCACTAGTCATTTATTAACCAGTTAGGAAATCATATAAGTGCTCATTTAATCTGTGAAAAGTTTTTGATTAATTTTTAAAGCAAATTTGACCAAATTTAGAAATAAACAGTTCTACTCACCTGCTCAGTTGAAGTAGGAAGATCTAAAGATTTTAGCTTCAGAGAATTCAGGGCTCCATTTGAGGTGCATTGTATGTCTGGGTGTCCCTCAAATGTCAAGCTGGCTGGATAGAGTAGCCATTTCTCATTGGACAACCCGTAAGGCCACATGATGTTGAGGAAGGCAGAACCAAATGTTTGGAGAACTTTTCCAGGATTAGAAACCTGGCAAAATGACATTTAAGCATTCCTCAATTTTTATAAAATGTGACAGTATTTTCTTTATAAATATATTTTTCTGAAGTAATACAGATTTAACATTTTGAGTAGAAAACAATAAAAACATCCAATTTCTTTAGTCTACGCATCAGAGACACAGTCTGCGCTTACCACAAACTCAACATTGACTGGGCTTCCAATGTCCTCCAGACTGGTCATGGCGCTTTCTCCCCTGACAGCGCCACTGAAGAACAACTGATGAGGTCGAGCCAGTCTAAAGTGAAACATAATCAGATGTGTGCATATTACGCTACTACAACACTACTACATGCTACTGTATAGGTGTCTCACTTTTGTGGAAGCACATTTGGAACTAAACTATTAAAAAAGTAATGAAATGATTGAAAACTTTTAACCCTATTTACAGACCACAGAAACTGCACAGTTGAGTGAAAAGTGTGAAAAGAAATAAAGCATAAGTTGTTGATGAACAACCTATGATGATAAAAAAAAAAAAAAAAAAAAAAAGAATCAACAAATGATAATTGTTTATCATGGTAAGTCATGATAAGTGTTCAAAGAGAATAAAACTGTCCAACTGAAATGGTAAATATGTACATTTTCAAAAGAAGCTGTTTTTCACATGAAATTAATTTCTTTACTCACCCGCTGACAGAGAGAGGGAGCTCTATTACAACTTTAGCATAAGCTTTAATGGGGTGCAAGTCAGGCTGCTCGCTGATACTAAAGACAAACAGTGCAGATAAAACACACTATCAGGAAATCAAGTTAAACACTGTTTAATAAGATCTTTTTTCTTTCTCTCTTCTGACTGGAAATTTGTATGATCAGAGGGCATTCAGAATGGGCTTACGTTGTCATGAGGAGATCTGCTGTCAACTCTGTGGTGTCAATTGTTATGTTAGATGTGCTCAAACTGATGGAGAACTTCAGCTGAAATACAAATGAACATATTAATTTAATTTCAATAGTTTGCATGAGATAACTGCTCATGTATTTTATATATTTGAGTGGTGACAAAATTGTTATTAACCTTTTTATTCCGTTTAAGCGGGTTTCCTAGATCACACTCAATCTGGGATCCGTTTTGATTTGTCTGGCATCTCATCTAAAGTCAAAACAGCCAGTAAATTAAATTAGGCATGCATGTGTATGTGTTAAAACTAATAATATAATCATATCTCAAGACACACATGTGGTGGGATCCTGCAGCCAGTGTACGACAGTGTGTTTGGAAGAGAAATCAGCAATTGAGCAGCATGAGCATCATCACCATCTTCTTCAGGGTAAAGAGGGTCAGAGGGCATGTTGGTGATATTGATTTGGAGAACTACCAGCTTTTGGTCCTTCAGAGAAAACACCTGCACATTGTTTTCATCTCTACATGGACAGACAAAAAGGAAGATTAACACAGGCACAAAAAAAGAAATATTAAATGCAAATGCAAAGCTGTCAGAGAAGTGTGCACAGGTGCAGTGTTTACTTTGGCAGTGCATCAAACTGGTCAGAGTTCAGGGGTCGAGTTCCAAACTGGTAACGCAGTTTCAGGTTGCTTTGGCAGATTTTATCACTGCCACATCCTTCTCGCAGAAAGTTTACCTACAAGGTTTCAATGTAGGTTAAAAAATACTTTTGATTTAAATGAACATTTGATTTTATGATATAACACCTACAGGATATAACCTTAATTACTAAAATAAAAACTGAAACATTTTCGTAACAAACCTCAGAATAGAGCGTGTTTGAGGGGGAAATATTCAGTATTGGTGGCAGCCTTTCAAGTTTCTTTGCAGAGTGTCTGTGTGGTTGCGCAGGTTTGATGGTATGAGTTATTGCCAGTGAGATGGGACGTAGTTTGTCTCGGATATTCTCCTTCAAAGAAAGAAAAGATACATTAAAGCAAGTAAATAATTTTTTGATTAATTTTGTGGAAAAGTGTCAATTTGGTATCTAAACTTGTTTCCTCATAAGAGAAAAAAAGCTGCTTGTCATTATATCAAATGACCAATAGGATTATCTGGAACACTACGTTAAGTTTTTTTTTAATTACAGCATCACTACATTTAGTATTTAAAGTTTTAGCTTTTCTACATTGTCCTCTGTTATGTGACTGGATATAGGTTTCTGCCTTTTTGGGTAAGAAAACCAGAAAGAAGAACTTGTCATTAGTTACTGACGTGTAGTTGAAAAACAGCAGTGGTGCATGCAGCGTGGCGCTGCCGATGCAGCTCCACTTCTTCTGTCTGTGTGTACTCGGGCTCCAGTGAGCTGCGACCCAGGAAGTTAACACGGTGAGGGAGACCCAGTTTCCTGCGCTCTATGTCAGCTTCAAAATGCACTACCAGGGCTTAAATGTAGAAGAAAAAAAAGTCAGACACAAAGGAAAAGAGACTGGTAAATAGAAATGTCAGAGCTCAAGTTTAGACCACTTGGGCAGGTTACCAGGGGGAGAGTACATAAAAACTCTCAAGGAAAAATTACACTGGGACACAGCTAATATCATTAATGTGTAGGGTTACCATTTGCACAAAGAGAAACACCATCCATTACCATGGCAACAATCTAACACCACACGAAATCATCTGTTTACAAAAATAAACAAATAAAATTGAATCTAATGAGACTTACTGATATGTGGTGAGTAATGCTCCGGATGGGCTGTGAAAGTGAAGCAGGCCTTTACCTCGACACTAAAAAAGGTGCGAGATTTAAAGCCAAACATAGAAAACCAAAAAGAATACTTGCGTAGATGTGTCACTTTTTTTGCCTTCTTACCAGACTCCTTCTCGGCCTTCACAGTTAAAGTTCTCCAAATCAATTTGTTGAGGATTAATTGATATTTCTCTGACAACATGAAGGACTGGCCGAGACCTTAGGGATCCAAATGTACAATTAGAAGATATGTTAAGAAACGATTTATATCACTTGCCTTGCCTTTCTGACAGGTAAAGACTAATAAAGATGTAAAAATGTCATATTTTGGTAGAATATTAAGTTTTCAGTTTCAAAAAGACATTGTTAGTGCAAAACAATCTTTAAAGATCAAAAGAACATTTTTCTTACCGGAAGATAACCACTGAATCGTTGAGTGAGCCCACGGCTACATCTGGATATTGATTGTTGTCAATATCCAAACCCCCTGTGATGGAGTATCCAAAACGACGCACATCAAAGTCACGTCCATCCAAAACCTAAGAGGATGAAGATCATTGTGAGATGAATTTTAATATCATACAGAGTTAGGTATTTTTTCTTAGTACAGAAAATGTTTAGGATCACCTGAGCAGGTTTAGTTTCAATTCCAGCATCTGAGCCTCTGTAAATGAAAACCTTTCCATCTTCATCAAATGGGGCTCCTACAGCAATGTCTATAATAATAATAATAATAAACATATTAAAATTTCTCAAATTACACTGTTAGAGGAAAATGAATTGAACAAAAAAATATGTGAATGTGGTTCACACAATAAATTCTGTGTAAAATTGTTTATTCATTTATTCATCTTCTGAACCGCTTTTTTCGTTTGGGTCTGCCAGAGCCAACCCCAGCTGGTTATAGATGAGAGGCAGGGTACACCCCAAACTGGTCCATAGTCTGTTGCAGTAAAGTTGCTCGAATTTAAATTGATGTAAAAAAAGGCAAGGCAAGTTTATTTGTATAGCACAATTCATACAAAATGTAATTCAAAGTGCTTCACAAGAAGGGGAAAAAAAGAATGCATTAAAATCACAAAACATAGAATCAAAAAGTTTAAAAATTAAATAAATAGAATCATTAATACAGATAAAAAAAAAAAGAACAATTAATCAAAAGCACAGTTAAACAGAAGTATTTTCAGCCTAGATTTAAACATTGTCACAGTAGAGGCTTGTCTCACGGCCTCAGGAAGTTCGTTACAGACTTTTGCAGCATAAAATTGAAATGCAGCTTCTCCATGTTTAGTCCTGACTCTAGGCACCAGCAGGAGGCCGGTCCCAGAAGTCCTCAGAGTTCTAGATGGTTCATAAATTACTAACATATCACAGATATACTTTGGTGCTAGACCATGGAGAGACTTAAACACAAGCAGAGCAGCTTTAAAGTCTATTCTCTGAGCCACAGGAAGCCAGTGCAGAGACTTTAGCACAGGACTAATGTGATCATATTTTCTGGTTCTTGTTAGGACTCGAGCAGCAGCATTTTGAATAAACTGCAGCTGTTTTAAAGCCTTTTTGTTCAGACCAGTGAGTAGACCATTGCAATAATCTAACCTATTGGAAACAAATGCATGGATAAGAACCTCTAAATCTGTTTTAGAAACCAGACCTCTGATTTTGGCAATGTTTTTCAGGTGGTAAAAGGCTGCTGATGTAATTGATTTGATGTGACTGTTGAAGTTAAAGTCTGAATCCATCATTACTCCCAGATTTCTAACTTGATTTGTCGGTAAATCAAGTTAGATTTTTCGTAAAAAAATTTACAAAAAAAGAAATCACATTTTACTTTTTTAATTTACCGTTCAGAAATGTTCTTTTCTCCCCTTTAAGATGATTACCAACTGACTTGTTAAAATGTTCAACTTTACTTATAGACAAATAAAAAATAGCACTGCTCATACCTCCGTATCCGTCTTGGTCCAGATCCCCAATGTTGCTAACTGTCATTCCAAACATGGAGTCATATGTTCCGTTGAGCCGGATGGGCCGAGCCTGATCATCCCAGTGACCAAAGGGGTTTAAATAAATGTAAACAGCTCCTCCGATTTCTGCTTTGCGATCAAAAAAGTTTGGAGCTCCGACTACCAGATCTGTCCAACTGGAAACAAAACAAAAAAGCACAAAATGAAACTAGACATTATGTAGCCAGTGTTTCCCGTAAAACATCTTTCTTCTCAGTTCCAACAGTCCCATTTAAAGTACAGTCATGAGGTGTTTGATAATTAAATCAATTAAAACCTCCTCCTAAAAGTAGTAAAGGCAAGCAGTTTTATATTTTTTTGTTATATATTTTTAGATAAAATCCATAATCTAAGTCAACTTATTTGCACAGGAAAGTTGATCCTTCACACGTAACTTTTATAAGAATGCACTTACATAGATTATCTTGTATTTTATGTTTATCTCATATAATATTTTATTTCATTTTATATTTTCTCACCCATCATTATTTAGATCTGCAGTTGCCACTGAGTAACCAAACGAAGACGCCAGTTCCTCTCCCCAGAAGATATGCTGAGGCATTAGTCTATAGACATTGTCCTTCTTCAACAACACCACAGCTCCTGTGTGATTGGCCCGAGGTGCACCAGCCACAAAGGTCAGCTCCCCAAGGCTCATGATCCCCATGGCAGAGTCTACTGAAAATCCTGCCAGAAGGAAAGTAAGAACCCCAAAAAGTAGGATGAAGAAATTAAATGAGAAGGAGGGTCAGGGGTTATAGATGTGCAGAGTTCTACTCATCTTATTACTAATGAAATGTGTGTCCTAAGTGACTATTGATTTTATGCCAAACTAATGATGGGTGTAAATCTTTTGTGGGCTGTGTCTGCGTCTGCAAAAAAGGATACGTGTTTGCAGTTCAAAGCAAACAAGATGCCTGTGACAGTGAGTGAGGATGTATTGGCCTGCGTCTAATGTCCTGGGAGATTTATTATGCTGTGGTTCTGCACCACTTTCATCCAGTGAATGCAGTAGGTACAATATAGCTCAAGGACATAATCAGATTTACTCCTTAAAGCATCTCCTCCACTGTGTGTGTGTTTGTTTGTGAAAACATGCACATATACTGTATGTGTGCAAGTGTAGGAATGTGGCAATTGCCAATGTGGGCTTAAATGTGAATCAGTTCAAGCAAACAAGAGAGTATGGGAGTGGGAGAGTGTTTCTCTAATATCAAGAATGTGCTAAAATTGTGCATCAGGTGGGGAAAAATAACACAAACCATTTCAAACATTCCACTTAAGGGCCAACAAGTACATGCATTTGCTTAAAGCAGTCAGCAGGTTTGAAAGGGAGGAGGTTTGTTAGTACTGGGTAAACATGCAGGAGGAGACAATACAGATGTAATGAGTAGGAAGCTTCACGGTGGCAGGTGTGGAATGCAACGGTGCAACTCCCATAAAATTAGAAGATGGAAACAAGGAACCACATTTTCCTCACACAAAAGATTTAACATGCATGTTTGTAACAAGTTCAAACTAAATGAACAGTACAGCCTGAATATCATGGAAGCTTTTTGATAGAAAATTGTGCCTTTATGCATCTCACAAAGGTTGAATATTAAGATTCTGGCTTTTGCTTAATAGTGTTTTCATTGGAAGATATTTTGTAAATCATAATTGTAACTTAAACAACGGGGATCCTTTCCAAATGTGGATATTTTTTGCTCTTATTACATACTGTCAAATTTTGTGGGAATATAAATCCATTAAAAGCCATGTTATAAAAGACTAAAATAGATTAAATGCTTTCTGTGCTTTGAGAATCTTATAAACACTCTGGTATAAAATCAAACCTCCATGAGCCCCAATAAAGCAGCCTCAAGGGAAATTAAAAGCAATTCTGCTTTATTGAATAAGTCGTTACCTTTAAATATTTTTTTTCATAATACGTGCGATCTTATTACAGGAAACAGTTAGTCCTTTGGTATTTGACAATAATTGTTGTAAATATCTCTGACGGCGCATCATGGAGGTGAATCAAGGGAATCGTGTGAGTTATAATTGAAGGCTAAAAGGTCATGGAGGAATTAGTGTTGTCAAGGAGACGGCTCAATATGGTGAGGGTGAAAGGGCTTAAAGGAATGCGAATGGAAAGATTTATGGATGATCCTGGGTAAGGAATTTTAACGGTAATGTAATGATTAAAAGCAAGTCCTGTTTAGCTAAGAGAAAGTCTTGATTTAGAAGGGGTAAACACGGAGTGATTCATGAGAATATTTTTCACATCACTTGTCTCAATAAATTACCTTAACTGGCTGTTGCTTTGGGAGAGGTAAAATGAGTAAGACTCTTCTATTATTGTGAAATAGTGATGTTATCCTCTCTTGATCACATAAGTCAGATTTCTGTCAATCCTAAATTATTCCATCATTAAACATGTTGAATATGGTCAATTTTTTCCCTTTTTTTTAATAAAGCTTTGTTTAACTGCAAATAGTCCTATCATTCTTGGACAAAAATATTGTTTCTTTACTCTTTCTTTTTAAGTTATAATATCAAACAAACAGCAGAACAGTACGTCACAAATTAAGATCATCTTTGCGTATTTATGTCACTGTTTAGTGAATTGGATCTGTGTAACTTCACTAGAAATATTTCTTCCAGACAATAATCGGAGATGAGAAAGCAGCAACAATTAGTAGGAAAAACCACCACCAAAAGTCTCTGAATGCTACATTGAGACAAACACTGAGGACATAACGGACAAACACCCTAAGACTTAAAGAAGCAGCCATCTTTTAAATAAACCTGTTCCAAGTATAAAAACAATAAAGAAATATTCACTTAAAGTCAAATTAATTCAAACAAATGTAAAAATAAAATTATGTTTTATGGATGGCAGCTTCTTTATCATTCAAACACATTTTTGTTACTTAAACAGTAATAAAACATCAAAGTTGACAAGATGTAGAACGAGCAGAAAAAGACAAAGACAGGTAGACAACGGTGACTAAGTTGACTACAAACCCAGTCCAATTCAAACAAACAAAATTCCACGCCTACAAACCTAAGTAGCTATTATGAGCTACGTCCTCAAAGACTGTGGGCCGTTTGGAGGGCTCCAGAGTTTTGTACAGCAGTGCATCTTCAACAGGGCTAGCCATGAACAAGAGCCCTGAGGCCCAAAATGAAACAAAAAAGAGAAAGAATGGAGGGAGCGGGAGGGGAGTGATGGGATGGTGAGAGAAAAAAAAAAGAGGAAAGGAGGAGTGCTGGTGAGGCAGGTTGTGATTGACTGGTGTTTTGTTTTAGTGGTTTCTCATGGAAAACCACTGGGTACCTGGTGGAGGAATGACACAACAGGCTCAGACTGCACACCACATAAAAAATTTTATGGGCTGATATTTAGATCAGAGTAGCTCATTCTTATGCGATATCACCTCTATTTGGTGACAAAGAGGAACAATAGCTGGCATCATAGGAATTCCTGCCAGGCCACAATTAGCTCTGGGCATTTTTTCCCATGTCCACCCACTATGAGAAAGTGCTCACTAAATAAGGTGGAGTCAAATTCAGGGTTTTATGAGTCATACACTGATATTCTCAGCCAAATATAATCCCCAGGGAATGAAAGCAACACTAAAACAAGTATTCCTTCCACCAGTTTGGGGCTGCTAAGCATCTGCTACTGTTCCTGTGGATGGATTGTCATGAGGGGGTGCAGTATAGACCTGATGTCATCCTCCCCCGGCCCTCTCTCTCTCGCCTGTGCGCAAGCAGCAGTGAGCAGGGAGGGCAAATCCTACCCAGGTAACTGTGATAGGGCACAGGTATGAGTTGGGCATTATGTTGTCTCTGATCTGCCACCTCATATGGTCCATCATCGTAAAAACTGAGGTCAAGCAGAGTCTGGTTTAGGAACTGGACCCGCATCTCGCCTAGACAGGAAACAGGTTAGGGGCACAGCAAGGCAACATGAGATACTTTTACCGACGCTTAAAAGCAGGAAAACAAAAATACAGAATTTTAGCAGATGATTTGTTCTAATCGGAAACAGTTTAAAATATGCCTTCAGTGCACAGAATATGGACTAAAACCCAATGCATAACCAAGCAGAAGAACATTGCACTCATTTTAAAGAAGACTAGCAGGCTATACAGTATTTATCAATTTCGCCACACACTGTATTTAAGAGCTTGGCTTAATTACATCTATGCTCCTGGCTTGCGTCTTTTTTCAGTTCAATCAGCAAATTGGCTCATTAATCACATGCAGAGTTGTTTTAATAATTACTTTACATTGATTGCCTCTCATTTGCAATCAAAAATCTTTCTATATATATACGTATATAAGGAGAAAATCTTTTGATTAAACATTAATAAAAAATGATTACATTTATTCTTTAAAAAACATTTCTCATTCTATTCTGTTATTTATTTCTATTGAGCTCAAATCCCTTTGTTGAAATGTAATAAATTTGCCCTTGATTTCTGCAGATAAACTTCTGGATGTTTTGATTGGATTAGTTACCTTTCCAGTTGTATGTTCCAGGAGCTCCAAACAAAATATAGTTGTTGTCTGGAGTGAAACTGACAGACAGGCCCTGCTGACAGAAACCAAACTGGTCATGTCCTGGTGGTCTTCCCTCACAGAACTTCCATTCTCCTCCATCCAGGTAATCTCGCTGGGACAGGTCCTCACTTAGGACGTAGCATCGTCCAATGGGATCACGAGTCTCTGAAGGTTCGCTCACACGCTGTCTTAACTCGTACAGGTGAGCACAAGTCTGCAAAAAAACATTGGTCCCCTTATAATTATAAAGAAAATACTCTAAACTGCTTGTATGTTGTCACACGTGGTGGTTCTTTTCTACTTACTACAACTTTGCCTCCAATCCCTTGGCTCTTTACTGTGACCCCTAACCACTGGTTGTCTTTTTTCTCTTTTTTCAGGTTCACTGAGACACAAGAAAAAATGCCAATCATGATGTAAAATAATCAAACTTTCTAAAAAGGTTAGCAAATACCAAGTATATATTCTGTTTTTGTTGCTCAAAAGTACTTTGGCTTCTGTTTGCTAAGAAACATCTGATTTTTTTTATGCTCACCATCTCCATCAATGTCAACTCTAACACAATCATATTCTTCTGGTGTTATTGGACATTTGAACAAGGCTCCTGGTCGACTGCCTCTCAAAAGGCCGAGCCCTGCTGCCTGTGGCGCTCCCACTAGGATCCTGAAGATAAATAAATAGTATTTACATTAAGCTTGTGACTGAATTTGAAACTCAGCATTTAAACCACCACAACTAAAGTAAATAAATCCCTTTTAGAACACAAGGGAAGTTGTGAATCATGATTACAGGTTTCATTTACTTATTGATGATAGTTTTTGAAAAATTATATAATATACAGCTATCATCAATCATCCAAAATCAAGTCAAAGAAAACTTTTATTCTTAGTGAAGTGGTTATTTTGGGGGGCCAGTGTTACTGCCCTTCACCATATTAGGAGTGGCTGATTTGGGCACAGATGCTATTTAAAAACCGAGTGTTGAGCCACATTCCACTCAACACTAGCAGAGTGGGTATCTGCGTGGAACGAGACCTATGGGAAAGAGAACCTGAGGAAGTGCAGAAGAAAAGTGAAGCATGCAAGACAAAAAAGACACTGAGCATTCCTTCATTTTCTCAGCCGCTTATTCCTGTTGGGATCGTAGGGGAACCTATTCCGGCTGTTCACAGGCAAGGGGCGGGGTACACCCCGAACAGGTTGTTAGTGTAATGCAGGGTCACATACAGACAGCATCGCACGTACACTTAGTCCTATGGGCAGTTTCTCATTGGCCAATTAACCTATCATACATGTTTTTGGTAGGTGGGAGGAAGCCAGAATACCCGGAGAGAACCAAACATAAACAGGAAGAACATGAAAAATCCACACAGAAAGATTATTGTTTCAAGCCTGGCCCAACCTGGGGGTTTTCTTGCTGTCAGGTGACAGTGCTAACCACTGTGCCACTGTGTAGTCTCAACACAGAACGTGATCATCTAAATTTAGTTTATGTGTCACTGGCTGCCATTTAAAAACAACAGTGCTGTTGAAACTATGAAACTGCTTCACTCACATACGAGAAGACTGATAAACTGTTCCACCTGTGCTCCCATGTTGTCACCACTGTGTACTTTATCTTATGGATTGTTTCCAGATTTGAATAACAATTTGTGTGAGATATGCTTCATGTAAGCCCACACAGGTTTAAGCTTCCCAGCATCCTGACAAATGGGATGCAAAAACTGAAAGATGAATGTTGAAAAAGGTTTAAAGATAAAAAAAATTGAATGTCATTTTAAATAACTACAAAACTTGTAGGGTGGTACAGTGGTTAGCACAGTGGCCTCACAGCAAGAAGGTTGGGGTTTGAGTCCCAGAGTGGAGGCTTGAAACGCTAACCTTTCTGTGTGGAGTTTGCATGCTCCCCTATGTATGTGTGGGTTATTCTGGGTACTCCTGTTTCCACCCACCCTCCAAAAACATGCATGTTAGATTGATTGGCCACTATAAAATTGTCCCTGGGAATTTGTGTGTGTGTGGCCCTGCAACAGACTAGTGGCCTATTCGGGGTGTAGCCCGCCTTTTGCCTGAAATCAGCCAGTACAGGCTCTAGCATACCCCACAAACCTATTAGGGGTAAACGGTTCAGAATATGAAACAAAATTTGTACAAATCCTTTACATCCCATACATCACTGTTCTTTTCCTTTACTGTCATACATTGGAATTATTTTTAGAACCTGTGAATATAATGATAAACACTGAATTTTATAAACACAGACTTCTATGCAACTTGTTAGATATCTAGAACAAGAAGAGAATCAAATCCTTTTGTTTGTTTTTTAATTAAATATTACCCAGTGACTTTTACTTTCTATTTTCTGCCTCCAACAAATGCATCTGTTGAGGTGCAACTAGTAGGTCTCCTGGAATTATTCTTTATCTTAACCAGCAACAAATCAAAACAGTCTCTCGAAGCAGAAATTACTAGAGAATAATTATTTTGGTTATCACAAGTTGATTACAGAAAAACTCCCTAACCAGTTCATTCAAAAAGCATCAGTAAACCTAATACAACTTATTTTTTCTTGGCCTAACAGTCCGTAAGATTTTGATTGATGTATAAAAGTACATGGGATACCTCTATTATCACTATGTATTTTCTCTATACCTCTATTTTCACAATTTACCAGGATGCTTGAGCAGGTGTGAGGATGTTTAGACATGGATATCTTCTTATCTAACATTCCATCATTATTTGAAGAAAAACCTTGGATAGATCCCAACATGCCTTCGTCTAACACTGGTTAATTTTTGTTTATTTGGAATTACTCTATTCATCCCTCACCGGGGAAATTTGTTTGCTGCACTCCTTACACCGCAGCAGGCTGCCCTTCAACGGCGTCAATGGTGGGAGAAGTGGGGGCCAGGTGTCTTCTCCAAGGACCCTAGACGTGCTTTCCGTGGGACGCGAACCCGCGACCTTCCGGTCCGCGGGCGAGCGCGCTAACCACGCGGCCACCGTCTCCACCCTTAATCTTAATCTTATCAGGTTAAAAACTCATTATGGGGGAAGAATTGATGGAGCAGGATTTATTTTACATTGGTTTATTTTGATGTATTCCTTTATTGCACTTCACTTCTTTTTTAATTTGGGGAGGTTATGTTTAGAATGTAACCATGACAAAGTGCCATCTTGTGCTATAACCACTTTTTAAAATTACACCATGTAAACTAATTTTTTTTTTTTAATTAATTGCACCACTCATTCTGGCAAAAATTCCAATAAAAATAGGTTTTTTGAGAAAAAAACTCAGGGGTAACAGTTTTCCACAACAGGTAACAGTCTTCCACAACCAAAACAATAAGTTAGAATAATAAAACAGCCAAGTGTCCTTTAATAAAGATTTATTAAGAAAGCACCCCGAATGTGTTGGGGAATCTGCAGAGACCTGAGTTGCCCAAGGAGCAAGCATCTTTTATACATGTGCTGATAACAACTCTTTACGTATAACATGTCCTTCACAGATTTTCACCAAATCATGAAACCCATCAGTGTCTGCTTAAAGAAAGATTATTAGGAGCCTTGTACTTGACCTGAAGGAAGTAAACCCTCTATCTCAGATACTAAAGAATATGCCATCCTGACAAAAAGTTAAGACACTTTGTGACACTCGTGCATCCTGCAATCTGAAAACTATTTTTCCCCTACATTACCTCCTTTTGATTCTTCATAGATCAACCAGCACAGGTATTGACAAAATGGCTATCTCTAACTCAATGATCGGGTGAGTAGAGCCGTTGTTCCTCCAGATCGAGAGAAGCCAGATGGGGTAGTTCGGGCATCTGGTCAGGATGCCTCCCGAGTGCCTCCCTGGTGAGGTGTTTCGGGCACGTCCAACAAGGAGGAGACCCAGCGGCAGGCCCCAGACCCCCTGAAGAGTCTATGTCTACCAGCTGGCCAGGTAACACCTCAGGATCCTCCCAGGTGAGCTAGAGGATGCAGCCAGGGTGAGAGAAGCCCAGGCTTCCTGTCTGAGACTGTTGTCCCCGCAACCCAGCCCCAGATTAGCAGAAGACAACAGAAGGGAAATATTTTAATTTACCCCAGAAGAAAATACAACCATCAACCCAATACATACGTTTTTTAAAAGGTATTTAATTTATGTTTAACAATTAATAACTCTTACTAGAATCCTAAAAAAAGAGGTCAAAATCCCAAACATTCAAAGTGAAGGGAAATGCACACTAATGACATATTCGGCTGACATGCCTCCAATTTGACATGCATCCATCCCAGCTGAGTAATACATACTCTAGCTAAGCTTATCAAATCACTCAACAGTGTCTCATAGTCATCTCATAGTTTTTGCCAAAGTCATCTTACAGTAAACCCACATTAGACATTGGGTGACTAACTTAGAAAAGGATTTGGAGACTGATGTAATGCCAAAGGTGTGTGGTGATAAGTCACATGAAACTTGAGCCAGTTGTTTTGGATCTGTGGGTTACACTGTCAAGATGAATACACAATGCACCTGGACTTTGTCTGTCTAGATTGTCTGGTTAATCCCATGTGTTAATCCCGTGTTAATGGTTAATCATTATTATTAATGATTAATGATTAATTATTATTATTATTGTGTTAATGGTTAATCCCGTGTGGTACGCTGGAGCCACAGTCAGGAACAAACACAGACTGCAGCGCATTGTGCGCTCCGCAGAGAAGGTGATCGGCTGCAGCCTTCCATCTCTCGAAGACCTGTACGTCTCCAGGACTCGGGGGCGTGCAGGTCGGATAGTAGCTGACCCTTCCCACCTTGGACATGGACTTTTTGAGCGACTCCCCTCGGGCAGGAGGCTCCGGTCCATTCGGACCAGAACGTCCCGCCACAAAAACAGCTTCTTCCCTTCTGCCGTTGGACTTATGAACTCTTTATAACCTGGATCCCCACATCTCTTAGTCACCTCCCTCTTGTCACTTCACTATCTTTATTATTTTCTATTATTTTCTATGACATTGCACTACTTTTCTTTTTCTTCTGAGCACTCTTAGTTTTGTAAAAATTATTATTATTTTTATTTATTTTATTTTTATTATTTTTATTTTATATGTTTGCACACCAGTACCAGAACAAGTTCCTAGTCTCTGATGTTTTTCACTGACATGGCAATAAAAGCATTCTGATTCTGATTCTGATTCTGATTCTGATTAATTAAGTACAAACCAGTTTAGAATTTATTCTAGAGCACAGCAAGGCAAAATTAAGAATGACAGTATTAATAGATTGATGTGGATCTCTCATTGAGATGCGTTTAAATTGACAAAAAAAATTATTTATATAACTACAGGTGCATAGAAATTAAAAGCACAACATGCACACATAATGTGCAGAGTTCAAAACCCATTTCATTCTTTACATCAATCGCCATGAACAACACCCAGCTCAATACACTTCACCCGTCACTCACATGTTCACAGAGTGGAGCTTGTGCAGTGACCCCAACACTTTTTCTTTACAATCCCACGCCTCCCCCCAGTCGATGCGCTAACACAACTCATGTCCACTAAATTTCTCCCTCCTTTCACCCTTCATGACAGCAATCAGAGAAGAGAAAAGTGGAATTTATGACACAAACATTCCTTGGCAGATATTTTAATCACTGTACTTTATGAAATGATGTTTAAAATTAGGAGAAAATTACAGGGAACGCTAATAAAAGTTGGTAAATGACCTGAACACATCTTCACATCTCAGAATCACTGTTACCTGGTGAAAGGGTTGTCACATGTTGGCAGAATTCACAGTTTTTGGAACCAGACCCTGCATCAAAATGCCCAAACATTAAAATAAAATGTGCTTGAGTTCAGGTAATGTTCTTGTCAACATTAAGTCTTGTGATTTTTCTCTCTGTTTTACCCCGTAGTCTTTAACATCTGTCCATCACACAGCAGTGTGAGACAGTTTTTCTGATGTTGGCTTGAAAGAATCAACATGAGGTTAAGGGGCTGTTTTAGACCTTCTGTTGTTGTGGAGCAAGACTGTGACCTTTGATCCAGACACATCCACTCACATGCACACACAGATCCAAGAGATAGCAAGTGCAAGCAAGACATAAGTAGCAAAAAGTAAATATGGTTGTTTTAAATATTTATTCACAAACTAACAGACACACAAGCAGATCAATCAGCATACAGATGGAAGCTGTGTAACATCTGCACCAGCTGTGGGTTGAAACCTTCTAAAACTGAAGGTTTTACTGTATATGTCAATTTCACACCTGGCATCAGCTTTCCTCTGAGATTTGATGATCAGAGAGCAGCTGAAAATTCAGTGTGCAAACTGTGAATCATCATATTTATAACATCTAAACTTATTCCCACACTGACCACAGAAGAAAAAAGAGAGAGGCAGGGAAAAACTGGGTTCACGGTGCTTTGCAGCAAAAGATGTAATATATTGTTTTTATGTACTCAATGATGTTATCGAAAGCTGATAAAAAAAAAGAGACCATTCATTAAATTCTAAGCAGAAAAAGGTCAGAAATTATTATCGTAAGGACAATGGAAATCCTATCCTCACTACATATGCATCTTTAACAACCCCTCACATCACCACCTGCCTCACTGATCAATAAGTGAATGTGGTTTTTTTAAGCATAGTTAGAGTAATGATTTGCCCTCGGGGTTTGAAATCTAAGATGAACACAGCCCTTTCAATATACGTACCTATGCTTCCTTTTTCTGTCCTTTGTCTTTCCACCCATTTATTGATCTGTCTATATAAAAGCCAGACATTCTTTCTTTAATCGAGAGCTCTCAACTTCCTTTTGAGTTGTGTGTTTCTTTAATATATGAAACAGTTGAAAGACCACAGACCGAGATGTGTCAATGTATCTACTCTTTACCTTTTTTTGGAGTTGATGTTGATGGAAAAAGAAGAGGAACTCCATCCATATGTTTGAGACTATTAGAAAATGTTTAAGTTTTAGACCCCATTTTTTTAACACTTTTTACCTGCACAAAAATGCAAAGTACCAACAAAGTATTGTTAATTTTTAGTAGGCAGGAGGGAGCACATGAGGTTTCCCTGGCTCCTTACATATTTTTACATATTACATATTTTACATATTTTTTAATATTCTACCAATGCATAAAATGACCAAAAAGCTCTCTTTATAGTGCATTTTAGTCAAATTGTGACTGAAAGAATGATAGTGAGATATCTTGTGTGACACAAGATCAAAGCTACTGCATCCAAAAAGTTTAGTGGTACTATAACATCTTGTATATCTAAATCTATGAAGATTGAGAAGTCTTCCAACAAGTTTTCAAGTGTCCTGATCATCCCATAACTGTGTTTGTCAAATAAATGTGCCCTGATATTCTCTATATAAGTTTGACTTCTTATGAATAAATCCAATTTCAACCTGTTCAATCCAAATGAGGGACTGTGACAAAACAAGGGAGACGTGTTTGAGGGGGATTTACAATACTCATAAAACCAGACTAATTAAAGATCAAACTGTAGATTCCTTTATGAAATGTCATCAAAAGCCTCTGCTCTTTCTGTAATTTCCTGTTCTTGTCTGCGTTTCATCCTGAATTTCTGAAATCATTTTAGTATCAGTTTCCAGTTGATCTGCATTGGCTGATTGATTGAACTACTTCTATATCAGTTTCAGCCCGAGCCCCTTTGTGTGCACATACAGAGACATCCGTGCACACATACACGCATACACACACACACACACACACACACACACACACACACACACACACACACACACACACACACACAAAGGCATAGATGCACACATATTTAATCAAAAGAAAACCCTGCAATAATTTATTCAACCCAGCATGTCCCAACCACATCAGGTTTGGTGCACCTCCCCCACTTCTATAAATCATATAATATTCCTGGAGTCAACCACCACCAATACCAAGTTTTTAAATGTCCTGTGTTTTATTTTTTCCAAAGAAATATGGACAACAGGCTTAAATAGAGTCAGACTACCCTTACAAAAAAGAAAATAATTTTCCAAGCCAGCATTACAAAAAACTTTCAGCAATGTATCTATATGTATCTACCAGCCAAATTATTTTTTAAATGCAGAATCAGCACCCACTCTCTCAATGCTAAAAAGTGCATTTTCTCTGCACATCTATTGGATTTAAGTTGAATCTTCTACCTTACTCTGCAGTGTGTGCTTGCACTTTCACTGAGCACGTGGTCCTTAAAGTAATATTCCTGAAAGCTCTTGGCCAGGCTACACTGCTTCCAACTGAGCTATTGTCCAAGCCCAGGCTGCACAGTAGAGGAATGGAAGAATGCTAAGTAGACGGAAAATGAATGTGAAAAAAAACAACCTATTTGTCTGTGTGTATTTGTCTGTGTGGGATGTATTTGCATCCATCCCAAACTGTCTACGCTGAGGTATTCACCTGAATAGCCTTTGGGTGATTTAGTAGGACAGTTGCTGTGGGAGAAGCTGAAAAGAAGAGGAAAGGGTGACCAAAGGGAGAAAAAAAATCATGAATTGAATAATGGAGAAAAAAGGGATAGCTTCATTCAAAACTCAACTATTGGGGGTGAAAAGTGGCTGTTTTTCTGGATATTGTTATGTTAATTACACAAATTCTTCTTGGTGTTATGAATGTATAAAGGAGTTCAACTAGGCCACAGTTAAATGTATTCCTGTTTTATCAAATATTAAAATAGAAACTGAGAGACATTAAACAGGTAAGTTACAGTACTTACTTTAAAAAAAAGCAAAAAATGCACAAAAATTTTGTGGATTTTACAGTCAATCAAATATTAGAAACTATTTAATTCATTCACAGTTTGCCTGCAAATCAGTAAATTTTAAATGTTTTTTAAAAAAAAGTTTTGTAAAGATTTTTCATTAAGGGTTTCAAACTCACATTTTGCTTTGACAGCCCAAACCAAAGTGAAACGACTGGTATCAATTTTCTTATAAAACACCTTACAAAAGACGGCTATTACCTACTAGATTACAAACTGTGCACTTTAAAGCTGTCAAATTGCTTTAAAAAAATTTTATCAATAATTTTCACCAACTTAGATTAACATAAGATAAAAATACATAATCCATTTTTTCAAAAAAAAATATTCAGAAATGCTTTACTCTGAGACACTTTCTGAGATGAAATTTAATGAGATTACAAACCAGCAGACAGTTTCTGAGTGAATATTCTGTATACTGTTTTGTTAAAATAATAGTGTAGCCTTATTTGTTTTCAACTTTGATGAGAAAAAAGTGCAAAAATTAAAACTGTTTAAAATTGTTTTACTTTTTGTTTTAATATTTAAACTCACCCATCTATGACAGACAGGAGTCATATTTTATGAAAACTTGCATACTATTCTGACGTCATACTGATTTCATTAATCGTTTATTCTGAATTGGCGAACACCTAAAAACTTCACTGCTGCAGTAAATGTGTAAAACATTGGTACTGCAATCATTTGTAGTTTTAATGGCAAAATTAAAAGTTGGTAAAACTGTAACTGTAACTTTTCTGTCTTTAAAATGAATCAATTTGCAGGATGTAAGAGTGAGGGGAATCTGTTAGCTTCGGCCTAACAGTTACCTGATCCTTTTACGCATGTTATTAGCTATCAACTCGTAAAAATACTTCTCATGGTTATGTCATACAGCAAAAGAATATTGCAGAGGCTTAAAGTCCCCCATTAGCTGTTGCCAATGTATGACTGTAGATAATGTCCATCGGGTAACCCACAGTTACCCTCGGCAGTCTCATGTTTTATGCTGTCTTTTCCATTTGACCTTATTTCTTCTTTTCAAGTAAAAAAGAATTAGCCCTCTACTCTTGCCTTATAATTAAAGTACTTAATGAAGCCTACAGTACAATGAGAGAATTTGTTCAGCCTCAGAAATCTCTATCTTAGATTCTTACTTGGCCACTGATATCAAACTCCAGACAAGACGTACAGAACACTCTGACCACTTGAAGCCACCCTCGCTGTGAGACTGAGCATTCCTTCCTAGCAGGGCACCAAAGTAAGCCCATGTGTAAACATGACCCTCACAGGATCAGGAGACATTTCAAATTCTATATGAGAGCACTCCACCTGCCAGACAAAGGGGAAATAAACACAATGTTGAGTCAAATATGTGGTCACAGGGGACATTGAAAAAAAATCCCTAAACATAATTTAAATGTATTCATTTATGTAAGAAAAATGGTGTTCAGAATTGAGCTTGGAATTTTCAAGCTAATCACATAAGTAGAAAACTTGGTCAAAGTAGCAATTTTAGCAGAAGAGAGGTTCAAAATTAAGATCAAAGGTCTTTCAACAAGACACAATAATGGATACCTCTCCCCAGTTTTGTCTTCCTAAGCGATTGAAGTCTTGAGAGAAATGATAGTCTGTATTATTATTATACCAGCAAAATGGTAATAAGATGTAGAAAAAGACTAATTTTACCAACAGTAAATTACTTGCATGGCTAAAATATTAAACGCATGAGACATGTTGTGTTTTTGGACCAGATCAGATGTTTCTGGGAGGAGGCAACAGGCAGAAGCCAAATTCCGAGACAATAGAGGGTAAGCAGTTTCTTCTCCAGACATTTCAGTCAACTCTATAAAAAAAGGCTGAAATAACTGTTAAACCTTCAACTTATCCTGTCTGATATTATGATCAGCAGAAAAAGCACCTCTAAATCTGGGATGGTGTTTCAGCTTCATACCATGGACAACGTCAAATGAAGGCTCTTATTTCAATGCCATGCCTTAACTTCTTGAGATATGGTACTAATGAGGATGCTGTTACCATTAAAAGTGATACTGTTTGCCACATAGATTTGCTCCTGCCTTTTTACCATGTAATAAAGGAACTGTAAATCCAGGAAAATCAAAGGCAGGGACTGACAACATACTGAGAAGCTAAAAACAATACTGTAACTAAAACTACACTACCCATCCTCTTTAATGCTTTCAGACCTTACAAGTTTATTTTGCCTTCTGGGAACTGTGCCATAAAAACGAAGGATGACTAAGCTGATCTGTATTAGCTTTTGAACATTACAGCTTGTATGATCCCAACATGAGTAAGCTCACAACAGTGAATCAAAGAGGTCATATCATTTTCACCTCACAATTGGATGACACAAGAACCATAAGGAGCATAAAGATGAGTGGCTATCGGCGGTGGTAACCCAAACTCTCACTAAACAAAAGATGAGTCAAAAACTCTCACTTTGATCACTTTTTATCAGAATTTTTTAGGTTTATTTCACAACAATAGTTTGTTGAGAAGCAGGTAATGTACAATCATTTCAAAATTAAATCAAAATGTATTACTCAGCCAGCATGTGCCACCTACATGAGCACCATTTTGCTTTGTTTTTGTATGAATAATTTATAAATAATGATTTTCCTCCAAGAAGATTAAACATAAAAATGACGGAAAGATGGGGTCAGAGATATTACTGTTTTACAATAGATGAATATGCAACTTGGTTTAAGAGACTAATTAAAACAACAAAAACTGCCATCTTTTCTGGTCACATAAGTTTCAGATAGGGTTCAATAATAAATTAAAAAGTGTGATAAGCACTCCACTTTATGAAAGTATCAGTTAATTTTTTAAAGTGGACTGCAGGCACTTTCAAAGGTAAGGATATATATATATATATATATATACATTTTTATATACATTTCCCAAATTATTTGAACCAAATGGGGCTTAATTTGTCCGTCAGTCACCTTCCTAACCATCTATCCCTTATGGAGTGTCAACCGGAGGTGCCGGAGTCCATCCCGGTTGATTTGAGGTGAGGGGCAGGGTACAGCCCGAACAAGTTGCCAGTCTGTCGCAGGGCGATACAACCATACACACACTCATTCCTTGTGTACAATCACTACAATCATGTAGTGGCCAATCAACCTAACATGCAAGTTTTTAGAAGGTGAGAGGAAATCAGAGTACCCGGAGAAAACCCACGCATACATGGGGAGAACATGCAAACTCCACACAGAAAAAACAGTGTTTCAAGCCTCGTCACCATCTGGGGCTCAAACCCATGACTTTCTTGGTGTGAAGCCACTGTGCTACCCACTGTGCCACCCGGTTTAAATCGTATCAACAAATATAGAAACATTGTCAAAAGTGGTTACTGTATGAACATGGGAAAAAACGGATAATGATGATGGACATTAAAATATGATAGCAAGTACTTTCCACCTGCCCCCCCCATTTGAATAAATACCAGTATGTTTTGTCTTCAAATATTTGGTCCTAAAAATTAAAAATTCCAACTGCACATCTATAAATAATGATAAATTCATTTTTGCCAAAAAAAAAAATAACGTTAGCAGTAGAAATGTTCATTTGTCTGGATGTTAGATTTAATGTGTTTTGGGTACGGTATGCCTGAAAATTGCTCTAAAAATCTACTTATAGAACTCAGATTAGAGATAACATCATCACAGTGGTCTAGCCAAAATAGTTGGTGTCACAACATACTGGAAGCAACATTATTATTAATGCCACACTCTTCCAGTAGGCAGATGCATCATCATCCACCATTAGTTTGGACATTTATTGACTCTCTTCCTCCACTCACATTACTGGTGGACTATTTCCCTGCCATCTTGTTCACTGAACCCTGCGGCAGTAGGCAATCATTACCGTGTTATCATTGTCATTTCTTTTTTAAAATAAACTATGATACTGCTGCAGGATAAGTTAGAAGGTTTTCAGAGGGGTGGCTTGACTGTGTCTGATGTCATTCCCATGGTTTTACCAGGCGGCAGGATGACTCCAGCAAGGGTAAACTGAGAAAGCAACTGTTAAATATGGAGCTCCAAAACAGGAGCTTGTTCTATATTCAAAAACGTTCACGTTCCCATCTATATCATATTTGTCAAGATGCAATTCTTCAACACAAGCAACACTCCCTGGACAAATAAATGCTTCTGGAACTTTAAGTATTTCTTTTTCTCTATTTTTTTCTAACTTTTTTAATCTTTCAAACTTGTATTCATTTAAAACTTTAAGAGCATTGTCATTGATAGATCAGATAAAATCTCAACAATAAGACTCAGATAATGCATTACTGCTTTTGTTTCAATGTTATCTCAACAGGCTGATGGTTATATTCTATTTGAGTTATGTACTTTAATAATATTTTGTATCTGCTCAAAGAACTCTCCATTTTTTATTGAGAATAAAATGGAAAGTGGGAAGACTCATCAGCCCTTAGTCTTTCATTGCACATACTGGTCCTGCATGGACATAAACTCCCGCAGTTATGAGTTCAACAGTGATTTGGCAAATCAGATAATGGTGGAGGAAAGAAACGCTGAGTCTTGATCAAATCCAGGGGGAAAACATATAGAAATCATGAGTTGTAACAAATTGAGTATCTTGTAAGACAGGCTTAAAAAGAGAGAGAGAAAAAAGAACTACCAAGTCAGAAAACATGGGTCACACAGATCACCCAGGATAAGCCCATTGATGCACTCACCAGCTCTGAGGTTCTGGAGAAAGCTGTTGGTGAAGTGCAAGAGAGAAACCAAAAAAAGTGCCACGATCTCCTAACTTATGCAGTGTGTGAGTAGTATCCAAATTAAAGCACCAAACTTGATTTAGGAGATATAACAAACTCCAGAGAAAGATTGTCCCATGGTTAGGGGGGGAAAGAGTGTTCCTATGTCCCATCAGGGCTGCCATTGCAGGGTGCAGGTCCTGCAGCAGAACAAGCTCGGTTTAAAAAGAGCACAGAGGAGATTCCTTCAATGACTGCCAGAGAGCTGGAAGAAAAAAAGTCCCCCTCTCTATCCCTCTCTTCTTTGGATGCCTTGTTGTTTCCAGCCCTCTTTCTGCCTCTCTCTCCTGTAGTGGCTCCCAACTCCGTATGCTGCTGTCAGTCTGCAGAGAGGGCAGTAAAAATGCGGCTCTGGCTACTATGTGTGTGTGTGTGAGTGTGTGTGTCTCTCAATGCATGCTTTCCTCCCCCTCCTCCATGCTCACAGGGAGACAGAGGACAAGTGCCTTGAATAGCCCGCTCACTCCTCCCCTCTCTTTTTCAGGCCTTCCTTCATCTCCCAGCCTCCCTCCCCTCTCTCAGCTGACATCAACATTCAGGGGACTTGTGCCAAAATACCAGGCAAGGTTGTCAAGATACTTGGAGACTGTTGCACAGAGTATGAGAGGGCGAGAAGACAGCAGATTGTTCACACGCTCCATCTCTTCTCTTCCTGTGGTCACCTATTGCTGCAGGTGCATGTACATCTGATTGCAATGAAGGAAAAACTAAGCTGCAATGTGAAAAGTTGGAAAAGAAACCAAAGGGTGGTTGGTTTTTTTACAGGGCATGAAAGCTCAGTTTGAATGGCAGCAATTTGAATAGAATCCAGGACACAAAGGAGGTAGACATGTGCCCAGTGATCCGGGAAACTTTATTACTGACTTTTAGCTCCACTGAATAGTTAGACAGGGAGGACGTGTGGGATGTGACAGGGCAATGCTTGAAAAAACATTGTTGTAAGACTCCAAATTATCATTACCTGTTTGCAACATATTAAATTCCACAAAAAATTGTTAAAATTGCAAGTATAATTCCCTCTTTCAAAACATGGATTTTCTCTATTTTGTCATCCTTTTTAAATATGTGTTTTTTTTAATAACTATTAATTCAAGTTCACAATCAATCTCATTTGTTCCCTTCAAGATTCCAACAATTTGAACGAAACAAGAAGAGAAACAAAAAGGAGAAGACAAGAGAGAAGAATTTTTGGTGGGAAAGGGATTGGAACTAATGTCAGTGCCATGGTCATTTTTACCAGATGCCAAGGTTTTTCTGACTCATTCTTTGTGCAGCTGTTAGTCACCACAACTGTTCCCCACAATAAAATTCACACAAACAGTTGGAAAGTAATTACACAAACAGGTGAGATGCTCAAACACTTTGCCATGACTCCGAATTTATAAAGTGGAAAACTGAATGCTTCATTTGAAGTCTATTTTTTATTTTTCTGGATAGCAGGGGAAAGCTTTCATCCAAATAGTTAAAATTGAGAGGACATGTTAAGTTAGGAAGTCAATACTTAACGTCTTGAATTAGATGTTTAAAATTTTTTTTGTACATAATAGCAGCAATGATAACTAAGGATTCAATTTTGCTTTTGCATAATGTTTTTGCACACCTGTATCAAAGCAAGTTCCTAGTCTCTGATATTCTTCATTGACATGGCAATAAAAGCATTCTGATTCTGATTCTGAAAGTTTCAGTTCAGTTCAGAATTATTCATTTGGTCATACATAAAATCACAACAATAACACAGATTGCAACAAAGAAACAAACAGAACAAAGAAAAGGAATAGGCTGAAGCATATGTGCCTATCCCTATACAGTTTGCAAACCAACAAACAATTTAAGGACTTCAGTAATTGCATCACAGCGACCAAATTTGGTCAAGCTTTTAAAGACTATGGTGGTTTTTCATTTTGACACCTTTTCTGTTTTAGCCACATAATTCATGTTTATTTGATCTAATTTATTTAATCAAAGCAATAACTCAACATATGACAGAAAATTAAAACAATTAGAAAAGTTCTGAAAATTTTTAAACCCAAGTGGGATTAGAAATACCATAAGATTAATGTCTCTACCAACTAGGATTTAGTATTTGGACCAGGTATTTCACATGAACAAGTTGGAAAAAAAGAGCAACATGTGTGAAACACTGGGAGCCCTCTGCTGTCCTTTCAGAGCAATAAAAAGTCTTTTTACTTCATTTTTCTAGCTTAGTTTACAAAAAAATCTACACAGTTTCTTGATAATAATCACAAACATCAGAAGTATGTAAATAAAAGTAGGTGATCTTCGGTCAGACATAGACAAGTTTTATCATCTTGATACCAAAAAAGGACACACATATTGTTTAGTACATTGTCAACACTGTGTGTTGACACACAGTGTATAACTTCCTAAAACAAAATTGGGAGTTTTATGGCAAAAACTAGAAACATTTTGAACCAGGCAATAAGTGGATTGCGACTTGTGTAGTATCTAATTTTATATATATTAGATCCCACACTTGGGATCAAGATCAATAAAGTAAATCTGATCTAATATATATATATAGTTTAGTAACATGGGTATACCAGAAAGAGAAGAATGTATTTCTGGTTTTGGTGGGAGCAAAAAAGAAGAAGAAAAAAAAAAAAACATCCTAATGGGAACTTGGGCAAAAAGCCAAACTGGAGCACTGACAGAACAGAAAAAAGTCAATGAGTGAAGAAAACTAAAAGGGGATTGTAGAAAAGGCTTAAAACAAATCTAAAGATGCCACAAAGATTATCTGCCACAGTAGCAGCCTGAATGCCTATTAGCAGTCTGAGCCACACTTCAAGGAGAAAGCTTATTTTAGATGGCAATAGAATGCACAGCCAGGGTCCTTTTTCCTTTTATAGCCCTCCCCCATCAATCTGATAACCGAGATAGCCGCAGTCAGCACTATTACTGTATTGATTAATAGACAAAGCTAAATGGTGGAGTGGCGCTGCTCACTATAGGATTAAATTCAAGAATATGCACTTGTGCTGTTTGATTGAACATGATCCCGCAAGACTTCCAAACTAAGTGCTTTGGTTTGGGTATGGCAGTGATAGTATAAGTAATAGTTTTATCAAATCAATTGTAAAGCTTTGTTATCGAATAATCTCTTCTTTGAGGCTGCATTTTTTATTTTAACAGTTTGATTTGTATTATCAGATACTCGATTAATTATAACTACCACAACATGTTCATTTTTAATCTTTTTGCTTGGCTCTTGAACATTTTAGTGTTAGAATGTATTTCTGCATGTCCAGAAACTTAGAATATGCATGCACTTCACCCCATATGCACTTCATTTTTGGGTATTTGTTCAAAATTCCATGCTAGCATACACTTTTGCATTTCTGCTTTAAACAGCTCATTCTTATACCTTGTGTGCTCTAATAACAGAAATCAAGAGAAGTGTGCAATTTGAGCATTCATTTTGCTGGTCATCTTTGATTTTTAAATGGTGCAAGAAGGGTATGAACAAAGCTTAATGTAGTAAATTCAAATAAATATGACAATGGTAAGTTCCAGTGTGAGATTTAAGATGGTAAAAAGAAACAACTTGATGTGTTCAGAGGCTTGCACTGATTGTTGGCATGGAATTGAAAACGTGAGTGAGGAGAGTTAATGTTGAACAAGTTGTCATGCCTGATTTCGTGTCATTACACTCATTGTGGCTAGAGTATAGGCACTTTAACTTAAATTTTAAGATGTATTTAATGGAGGAAAAAAATGTCGACCTGTTTGGGGTGTACCCTGCTCCTTGCCTCAAATCAGCCAGGATGGGCTCCGGCACACCCCGCAACTCCGTGAGGGATAGACAGTTAAGAAGTTAACTGACTGACTGAATTCAGAACATTTTTAATGTCTATTTTTAATTTATTCCCTGCAAAACTGAATTCAATATCATTTTAATTTAGAATTTATTGAAAAATACCACTTTCACAAGAAAAGAAAGATCACCAGGTACAAGACACAAATTAATCACTTTGTTAACCTTCACGTACATACTTGATTCATCCCTCAGCAAGGAAATTTCTGTGCTGCATTGCACCTCACCAGGCTGCCAGGATATAAAAGCTTATCCTAGATGTCTTTAGTTGTTGTTACTTGTTACTTGTTGTAGTTGTTACTTTAGTTGTTTAACTTTACAAACAACTAAAGTAATTTTTATTTTGTAAAATCCCCGTTTTTTTCCCCCTAATATCTCTCTCATCTAACTTGATTCCATTCCTTTCTGTCTTTTTGCTTTTTGATCTTTGTGGTAGAAAACAACAAACTGGTGAATTGCTATCACCAGTCGATTATAGGTGTGTAACTGAACAAGAATCACGTTATCAAATCAAATTTTATTTGTAAAGCACTTTTTCAACACAAAGTTAAACAAAGTGCTGAACAGAACAAATAAAAACGCAAACAATATTAAAATCCAGATTATTGGAAAAAAAACATATTGTCAAAAAGAAGCATTTATCAAAAATCACACACTCATACAAAACACTGCACACATGGATCGACATTCACAAAGCCCCCTCACACACACCTTTCGCAACCCCCATTTCACCTGAACCGCTAGCTACTGTCTCTTTAACTGAAATAAAAATAAACATCCAGCCTGATGCTGTGAGGAAATAATAACTGGGGATCGATCCACAACAGGAGTTGACCTGCCCATGACTGCAGCGGCCAAAACCACAAGGGTCCACCCAATTCCAAGGAAGACACGGGCACCCACAGAAGCCACCTGGCTAAAGTGAGGTACTCGCACTACTGAGGCCAGTCAGACCTCCACAGAGAAGACCCCACAGACCGAGCAGGCTGAGCTCGTGGGATAGAGGATCCCCATGAGGAAACACTGGAATAACACACATAATAAAACAATAAAATAATAACTAAAACCAGTGGAACAGGTTATAACCTATTTAAGGGATTAATCAGAAAACTCAATCAGAAAAAATGAAACTGCGTAAAAACATGAAAATAAACAGATTTCATTAAATACATAAAATCATCATAAGCCAAAATAAAAATCAAGTAAAAGCCAAGTTAAAAAGGTGGGTTTTCAGCCTCTTTTTAAAAACATGATATAATTTTCAAGAACACCATCAACAATTGTACATTCAAGCTTAATTTAAACCAAACTTTATGGAAACAAAAGTTAGACACAAAACAAATTCTAAAAAAAAAAAAAAACAAACCCACATGCACAGTTTCGAGAAATGTGGTGAAATAAATACTATAAAAGAAATCAACAGGAGAAAGATGTACTCTGAAAATTTCCGGATTGAAGAAAAAATAAGTTTTCTAACACAAATCCATGATGCATGTTCCTGGTTTCCTATTATCATTGAAATTATATGCAGTACATTTAATTACAAATCAGAAAAAGTCAAGACCAACTCAACACTAATATTTATAAAGTTTAAGCAGACTTGTTAACGACTACAAAGCACATTTTCAAATATCTTTTCATATCCAAATATGTTTGTTAATATTCATTTTTATTTTGTTTGTCTTTTGGTAATGTCCCATAAAGTTTCATTGGGCTAGCATACTGTTAAACAAAGTCTTGTTAATACTACTTAATGCCGTTGTATGTTACGGTTAAGACTAATCTCGCCCAACAGTGAGTACGATTCAATAAAAACACGCATGTTTTTTACAACCTGAGGATCATTCATTCAGGAGTAGTCTGAGGTAGGTCATTGGTTCGGTACGTAGGAGGGGTTGTAAGGGGGCTGCACAAATTCTTCTAAATATGGCAACTCTGCAGGAAATTCACTAGGAGGTTGATGTAGGTACATTTCCTCCCCTTCTTGTCTCACTGTAAAAACAAATCATATTTTTTATTTGTTTGATCTTTCATTTTAAATTCTTACAAATTTACCTGAAACCAATACTTTAAAAAGCTTGTGTTATTTGAAAGTTTTCCTGAGACTTTCAGGTTCAACCTGTTATTTTACAGTTAACATGAGTCATTAGGAGAATCAAATTTAAAAGTTTAACCATCTACCACAAGAAAAATAATTCAACAGACATCATTTAACAAAATGCAATGTTAGAGGGTATGATTGATGTTCTCACTTATCTAAAATATGTCTTAAAAAGTTAGAAACTTTATTAATGAAATTATATTGTAAAGCTTAAAAAACACACAGCAGAACTTTACAATTCACATTAGATTTAGATTAAAATAACTCAAATTTGATAAGCTATAATCAAACTTACTAGTCTCTTGGTAAGAAGGTGGCGGTGCAGTGGCAATGGGTGGGTCTTCGTATCCCGGGACTGACTGATAGCCTGGGTACGGTGGATGGTAACCACTGTGGGGTTCCATTGGATGAGGTGTGTTGGTTGTTGCCATCACAACTAGAGAAAGTCACAAAGTTAGCTTGTGTGGATTTAAAAAAATATCTAACTATGGTTAATTTATTATTTTTGTTAACACAATTATTAATTTAAAACAGAACTCATACTCTAAACTGTTTACATGTCTAAAATGGCTGATGTGGTATATATTTCTTATGCTTCCTCTTTTTGGCTTGTTTCGACAGAATAGCTTAATGGACTAAAATGTTTGTGAGGGTGACTTATGTTAAAATGAACCCTACACACTTGGCTTATGCAATCCAAAGGAGATAAATGAGAGCTTATTTGAGACTGACTTATTTTTAAACTAATCTTTTAAAAGAGGAAGTTTTCATTATGCTAAAAAGGTTTTAATGGAAGGTCAGAGCTGTCTGGATCTTTTTTTTTTTTTTTTAAAAAGGTAAAAAGCTTGGTTAAAGTATGTCATTTTAAAGGAGAACTACTGATTTATTTATTTATTTATTTATTACAATAAGTCCATTCTAAGATTACATTCACATGGATTTTTTTAAGAAAAGTTATTTTAAAGACACTATCTAATATGTTTCCATATTAAACAAGAATATTGATTTAGAGGACAGCAATCATCCTTTTTTTAAGTGAGTGGGTAGCCCTCGGTACCTGACCCCAGAAGAAGTGGAAGATTATCCTTTCATTTTCTTTCCTTTTCTTAACAAAAAACTGTGAATAGTTTAGATAAGCTTCAGAAGTTACGGAAGCATGGCTTGATTCTTTCTTTGGAGCAAAAAAGGGAGGTAAAATTTATTGATTGTGAGGACAGGCAAAATGGTGACCTACCTATGGGTGTTTCCTCATGTCTCTTTCTGCATTTCTTGTAGCACAAGCAGCAAGGAGCCAGACAGCAGATAATAAGAGTCACACAAATGATGAAAGGAATGAGAGACCCAACGACAGCCCCCACAATAAGAGCAATGTTTTTGGATTTTACAGTAGTGGACCTTCAACATAAAAAAACAAGCTGTAACAAGGTTTCAACAATATAACCATTATTATTTAATATAATAGCATACTCAGGACATTGATCCTGTTCTTCTAAAGTTAGTCGCTGTATTTTACTGCCACAGCAATATCTCTCATCACAACTCCCACAGCAGTATTTTGGGCAGTTTTGAGCACTGTGATAGACATTGTCCACGTCTGTGTAGCTTCTGCATTCATCAGCTGTAAGAAACACATCATTCTTCAGAAATAATTCTTAATTCTTCAAAGTTGGCAAAGGTGAGATGTAACTATGAGCCATTACTGATACTACATATTTATAAAAACCCAAACATAAAGCAGAAGACATATTCTGCGGCACTTTACACTGTGACCTAAAGAGAAATAGCTTTAATTTGAATCTATAAATAAGCTTCAGTTTTTCTGCAGTTGAAACAAATATCAGACATACTTACCCAGTAAAGATGGGATAATGCTAACATACAAAATAAATAAAACACTAGAGAAGATACCTAACACCATGACGCTGTTTCTAGAGGCAAAGAAATGACTGCATAAAGACAACCGTTTCACTCTTTCAGTCCCACCCTTTTACAAGTAATCCAACAACATTCCTTTTTAGATATGAAACACTGCAAGAAGTATAGGACTGCTTACCTTACAACAGGTCACCAGCCTTCTGTGTACGCCTGTAGTTTTCTTTTGATTTATATTCACAGACAAGAATAATTTAATTGTTGAAGTAATTATAAAACCCATGTATTCATTTACATGTACTCACCTATATATGGAAAATTTCCCACAGTGCAAATATGTAACTGTGTGTTTTTACAGTCGAGTCCAGACTCCACCTTAATTTTATGAAAACCAGTTTCTGTTTGTTTCCACCCAGCTGTCTTTGGTAAGAGGGAAGTTTAATAAATTACTGCATTGAGTTTCTCTTTTTTGTTAATTTCACATTAATTATAACCTTCAGATATACTGCTTTAAATGATCAATCTCAAGAATTTTTGTTTTTTGTCAAATTTTAATTAAAATTGGTAAATTGTTGTACTTGTTTGAGTTTAAATGGAAAGGGCTTGAAAAAAAAACTCAGGAATAATAGTGTTCTATTTTCAAAAGATTTTCAAAAAACTTAAAATACACCGTTCTAAAATACTGTATTAGACACCAAGAGGTTTTAAAACATAAAATGCTTTTTTACTTTTAACTTGGAGCATTAAAAAACTTGCATCCATTTCAATTAAAATAAATCTTAATAGATCGACCTCTCCCATCCGGGAGAAAAACCTCAAAGAACTGCTAACTCTAAAAAAATTAAGAGTTATAGAATGAGTTTCTCTCTTTAAATACCAAAAGCAGCCAGAGATGCAGATGAATGAAATGATGAATTGTTACGTATAAAGGCGGTTTTGTATTGGAAAACACGGTTTTAAGTGTTACAGGAGAAAGTGGTCTTTTCACATACTTTTTGAAGTAATTTTATTGAAGAGTAACAACATAAGTTTCTGTTTCATTGGTTGAAACTTTGGTTTATCAGTAAGAAAATAACATCTTGGTAAAGGTAATTTAAAACAACTATATTCATTACATACAAACAAAGGAATATTAGTTCCAGCAAACACTGGCTGTGAACAGTTTGATTTTATTTTCTTTTTGCAGGAATCATTGTTCTGAAAATACCTGGATTTCACAAATGTAATGCAATAATGTTTATCTTAAACAAAAAAAAAACATTTGGAGGGTTGAAAAGTTAGACAGAATGTCATGCTTCCTTTGCAAAAATGAATTTTATGAAGCCACAATGTTACAGTTAGTCTTACGCAGCAAATTTGCAGACAGCAAGCCTCAGTAAAACACATCAGACAAAAATGGCCTACAATTATGGCCTACTATTAATATTTTGGTGTCGCATCATGATCCGGGTTGTGTGCAGGCTGGTTATGGAACTCTGTCTGGGGTTGAGGTGCCGAAGCCTGTAATCTGGTTGAAGTTTGCAGAGGCTGTGCTGGCTGTTCAGGGCCAATAACAGTCTGGCTGTAAGGCGTCTGCTGGTAAGGGTAGGGGGGATAGGCTGAAAATGGAGAAAAAAAATTTAAAAAGAGGAAAAAGTTTTTCACCTGAAAAAGTTGAAATTCTGTAACTTTGGTGTCTTCATTTAAAATCAAGCTATGATCAAACACAAAAAATTTATCTGCCGCCTCCTCTGCTATTTTTTAAGCTCCAAAAACTTTTTTTAAGCTCCAAAAACTTCAACACATTCAACATGTAGAACATTCTGTTGTCTTGACAGCAAATATTGAACTAAAATGATGCATATTTTCGTCTTCTGAACTGCTTATTCCTAACGGGGTCACCAGAGCCTATCCAGGCTGTTTTAAGGCAAGAGGCAGGGTACAGCCCAAACAGGTCACCAGTCTTTTGCGGGGCCACACACAAACACACGCTCTCTCCAAGGGGCAATTTTCATAGCAGCCAATCAACCTAGCACACATGTTTTTTTGGAAAGTAGGAGGTACCCGGAGAAAAACCCAGGCGTATATGGGGATAACAATCCACACGGAAAGGCCAGTGTTCCAAGCTTCATCCCAAACAGGACTTGAACCCCGTCCTTCTTGCTGTGAAGCCACTGTGTTATCCTCTGTGCCGCAAAAATGAAAATTATTAATATTTTTCATTTTTAATCTTTTTTTACAAGCTTGTAAACCTGAGTAACAGAAGTTTCTGAGTGATTTTTACAATGTTGCAAATTGCCACTAAATCGAATTCTTTACTTTCAATTAGTATTTTTCTTTTTAAGTCCCTCAAAGTCACACTTCCCTCCCTCCTACTAGCATGAACATTAATGACATAAGCCAATTACTGTTTGTTTACAAGTTTAAACAGAAGGCAATATCTTGAACCTTGTGGATTCCAATAAACTAATATATGGACAACTGGAGCTTAATTGTAAACAACTTAATGTCTGCCCAAATTTGCTATCGCTTTGCATTAGACCATTTTTCTCTTCCCTTGGGTTCTTCTTTTGGTTCTTCTGTTTACACTGCAGCACTCAAAGTCCTCTTTGAGGATTATTGAAGTATATTCAAAGTAATTCAAAACAAATCGTCATAATACGAGTTACAATCTGTACTTACTTGTTTCTTCATATGGCGGTGGTGGTCCTAAATTAAACTGATGTCCTGGGTAAGGCATTGTGGGCATAGACTGAGTAGGATAGGCAGGCTGGATTGGCATAGATACATAAGGTTGGGTACCACCCTGGTAGGTCTGAAAGCGTCCAGGCTGTAGAGGGTATTGCGGAGGAGTAATGTAGGATACAGACCCACAGTTATCCTGGCTTAGTGTGGCTAAAAACAAAATGAAGAAACAAAGTGGAATTGACTTGTATTTCAGCCAGAGTAGTCACATTTAAATACCAATAATCATTTTAAGAGGACATCCACAACCTAGCCACAGAAAATAAGAATATCTAGACATCATTGCCAGTATTGAATTTTAAAACAAAAAAGATAACTGTTTCAGTTGCATGTACAGGCAACAACTCAGAAGTGCTAAAGTTTGAAAGAAAAACCCAGAGGTTATCTGGTACAGGTTTTTTAGTTACAGTATTTCAAATACTAAAACAAAAGCCCATAGAAAGGCATCGGTTCATCTTTACAGTCCTTGCCTGTGGAACAGCCTGCTAGGAAACCTCAGGGCCACAGAAAAACTTAATATCTTAAATAGATTTAACTTTTTTACACTCTTCAGTTATTATTTTGTTGTTTTATGTTCATCTGTTCTTTATTCTTTCTTTTACTTTAACTTGTGGTCCAGTGTTTCCGCATGGATATTCTCCATCTTACTACCTTGTCCTGCTTAGTTTGTGGAGTAGTTGCCATGGGGGCTTGTCCAGGTGGTGGGTATTCTGCACTTCAGCCATGTGGCTGTGGTGGGTGTCACAAGCTCCTTGATCCGGGCGGATGCTTGTGGTTTTGGCTTTCATGGTCACATGCAGGACGGCTACTGCTGTGGATCAACCTCCCAATTTATTTTTTCCTCATAAAAACACCACAACAGGTCATTTTTGTTTTATCCACTCGTTTTTTAGTTGAGTTAAAAAGACAGTGGCTAACAGTTAAGGGAAATCATAAGTGAGTGATGCGGCGTGTGAAATTTGATGCATAAGTGGAGAATGTAGTGCAATTTCAATTCAATTTTATTTTGTATAGCCCAAAATCACAAGATAATTTGTCTCAACTGGCTTCACATTGCAGATTTTAAAAAGGACAAAAACAAGGGAAAAAAAGAAAATCTGTATACACAAATACACATCTAAAAGCTAACTAACAAAAGCTAGCTAAACAATTTTAGCACATTGCTGCCCTTAGACTCTCTTTCACAGTGAGGAAAAACTCCTAAAAACCCATAACTGGGGAAAAAAAAGAAGTAACCTCATGGGGATCCACACGAAAGAGAAATCCCTCCTCCGGGACGAGCATCCAATATGTCTAAGACTATTAAATAAATATTAGCTTAGTCTACTCTACATCTTTATATGTGAAGAAATCAGCAGATGGGCTTCATCATGATGGAAACGGTGGAAATGGTTAAACAATCACATCTAAACAAGTGCATCTGAAGCTGAACCACCAGGCTCAGCAAGAGCTCTTCTTTTGCAGCCTGACATGCATATATTTGTTGGATTGTTTATAGAGAAGTCAAGCAAGTTCAGCCCAGACAGAGCTTGAACAAGCAATTTTGATCATCAAAAAAGTCACCACACTAGTGTGCAGCATATTCTAAAATACTGTATACTTAAATTTAGTGACATCAGTAGCAGTAGTATTTTGATTTGTGTTGGTGAAAGATTACTTACCTTGTGGTCTGCGCAACATTCTATACAGGAAGCAGCAGGGACAGATACAGCACAGAGCAACGCAAAATGAACTTATAAGTGAGGCAACTATACCCCAGACTCTACTCGGGCCTCGTGCGGGAAACATTTCCTCCTTGGCGCTGAAAAAGAAGCATAGATAACTACATATAAAAAGAGTCCTGATAAATCAAGATGATATCAGTTGAAGATTTGCAAGATATCGATTACAAGACACAGTAACAAGTGTGGTAAGTTTTGGATTGCTGACGAAAACACATGTCTCTTTCACTCTCTGCTTAGGTACAACACTTCTCAAAATAAGCAAATGTTTAAACGTATTCCCATCAAAGCACAGGGGAAATAGATCTCGATCTATGCTGGTAATATAGATCAGAATCCCTTGCATAAGTTGTCACTAATCAACTTTATGATTCCTTATCAAAATGTATGATTAAGTAGACAACTTCCCGATTGCCTTCAAATTACTTTGACAATCTCTCTAATGCATTCAAGTGTTTTTTTAAATCTCAGTACAACGGATGACATTTCTAACCAATACTTCAGATGTGATTAAAGAGAAACAAAATAATAACAGTAAAAAGAATAATAAATTGTTCAAATTACCATTTTTGTTGTCGTTCTTCACTAAGTCGATAAAAACCCATACTACAACAGTATCTGTTTACACACGTGCCGCAGCAAAATTGTCTGCCATAACATGACACAGCTGGACGTTGTGTACCAAACGCATCCCTGTAAGCATCACAGTCGACGTCTTCAGCTGTAATAAAACAAAGGAGTTTGTGGCACACAAAACTAGCTTATTTTAATATAGAAGAATTTATAAAAAAATTAAACAAACTTCTACAGTGACCACCAGACTATCAGTAGCTTGAAAAGAGGCAGGGAGCACAACAATTTGTATTGGTTTGTTTTTGTCTGCGAGTGTGTCGTGTGGCCCACGGGATTTCTGATATAGACCATTAAGCTTCTGCTTGGGCTCTTTTGTTCATTAAAGAAAATGCCTCCCCAAAGTAAATTTTCATGTTAGGAAAGGTAGTGGTGAATGAGCTTGTAGGGAAGATGGCTGCTTCGAGGTGAGGTACACCCTTAACAGGTCCTCAGTCTGTTGCGAGGACCACAACCATACACACACACACACACACACACACACACACACACACACACACACACACACACACACACACACACACACACACACACACACACACACACACACACACACACACACACTCATTCCGAGGGGCAACTTCTGAGAGGCTAATTAACCTACTACAAATGTTTTGAAGGGGAAGAGGATACCGGAGTACTTGGAGAAAACCCACACATACACAGGGGGAACATGCAAACTCCACACAGAAAGGACAGTGTTTTGAGCCTCACCCCTACTCTGCGGCTCGAACCCTAACATTTTTACTTTGTGGCCACCATGCTAACCACTGCACCACCACGCGGCCACAAGACACTCGAAAAAGATTTAAAAAAAAAAAAAGCACTGGGGAGGATTTCAGTTTGCAGCCATTTCAGCAGCAGCCTTAGAATCTTAAAAGCCCAAGAAAATTATGAAGGCTCTCTCATTGTTGATTAAAATGTAAGCATGTGGTAGTTAACAAAACAAGATATTATTACAACTCAGGGGTGTACCATGCATTTCACATCAAGGTCTTCAGTAAACCTCCATCTGCTTTGATCAGTTCTTCAATAACGGTTTTGAACTTTAGTCAGTCATCTTCTTATCCGCCAATCCCTTACAGGGTTGCGGGGGTGCCGGAGCCCATCCCGGCTGATTCAAGGCTAAGGGCAGGGTACACCCCGAACAGGTCAACAGTCTGTCACGGGGCCACACACATACAGTACACCCTTCCACACACACACTCATTCATTCCTTGGGGCAATTTTGGTACCGGCCAATCAACTTAGCATGCATGTCTTTGGAGGGTGGGAGGAAACCGGAGTACCTGGAGGAAACACACGCAAATATGGGGAGAACATGCAAACTTCACACAGAAAGGACAGTGTTCCAAGCCTCGACCCCACCTGGGACTCGAACCCATGACCTTCTTGCTGTGTGTGCTACCATGCCGCCACTGGTTTTGAACTTGAGTATACAATAAAAAACTAGTTTGGGCATCACAGACAAAAAAGTCAACAGAAGACACAAGAGCGATTCGCACCAGAGCGTTGTAGAGATGGAAATTTTATCGCTTTTTAGAAAGACTGTTTGAGTTTATTCCCATCCCATTTTGAGTGGCCTCCTCTTCTCTATTGTCCTGCATCTTTCAGTTTCCATTATATTGCAATACATCATAAAAAAAATCATCCTTTGATGCAAACACTTTATCATTTCAATACTTTCTTGACCATCTTTCAGCTCATCTTAAGTTTTTATTTCAATTCGTTGCAAGTATTGTAGCCATTCATTTAGTGGAAAGCAATGAAAAGGGAAATAAATATATATTTTGACTTGTTTTCTGATCTTTCAGAACGGAAACTTGTTCTCTACTCTTTCTCTTTTCAATCCTCTAAGGAGGAGTGTGACACTGTGATTTGTGAAATGTTGTGTATTCTCCATTTGCTGATGCATTAGTTAAAATGTGTTTTGTGTTTAGTGAAATGTAAGTGTTTTCTCTTTACTGTTGCATTTTGTCTATGGCGGCCACAGTATAAAACAGGTTAGGCTTTTTGAGATTTGATTTTATAATAAATTGCAATCTATTAACCAGACTGGCCCCAACCACCCCAATGCCCAATTGTAATTTAACTCCAGCTACTATTTCCAGTCTGATCTTTCAATCTATCAACTGATCTTTAGTATAACGATTACTTTTCCTCCTCAACCGTTTTTTGCTTCTGTCTTCACCCCAATACACAACAACCCCATGTGCTGATTGTGATCACATTGACAAAATAATAAACAAGAAAATCTTGATTTTTTTTTGTCGTTGTTGGAGTATATATTTAATATTCCAAAAACTTCAGATCAAACTCACATGAGACGCTAAAAAAAGTTCCCCACTCCCCGTTTATTTTGTGTATTCACAAAATGCACAATTTGAAAGAAAACCTTTCCTAGTAAAATGTGGATTAAAATTGAAAAAATAACACTTACCAGAAAAACATGAAAACAAAGTTACATAAAGCACGAGCACAAACACGCGAGACAGCCATAGCGCCATGGGCACATCGGCACTATGTTGGATTATGACCAAGATTATTAACAGAAATATTTTGCTACATGAGGAACATGTGAAACCTGACTTTGGTTCAACGCCGTTTTGCACTACGTCTCTTTAACCACAAGGTGGCGACAAAACACATTTTCAGAAACAAACAAATACAAGCTGAAGTTTCTATTACTAGTGTGAGAAATAATCATTTAAAACAACTAAATTAATCATTTTATACATTCAAACAACACATGGATAAAAATAATTAGGTAAAATATGCTCTATCACATTTAATTTTCACCTCTTAAAATATGTCCTTTACACAAACAGTAGATTGTGGGACTTAAAGTCAATCATTTTTGTATGAGAGCAAAATAATTAAGCTGTCAATGACTTTGACTTTCTGATTTGGAACCAAGTATTTCTATTTGTTGCAAATGTAAAACCTGGAAGAAGCCATAAAAGATCAAGGTGGATATATTTACTTTTACCCCTGTCCTGTCAGCACTAGATCTTTCAATGCATCTTGTAATGCAATTTCAAATTAGACACAGTATGTTAAGCATCAAGTATGATCATTTCTGAACAGAGAAATATAAAGAATGACTTTTATTCTGAAAATAAATACACAAATAAAGGTACATTATCATCATCAGACCTTGTTGGTTCATATTTAATGGCTGATTTTTGTTTTTAAGTGTAATTCCTGGACTGACACATTTATTAATTTGATACAAAGGCCAATAAATGGGGGAATTTTTTTAAAAATTCATTCAAGGGATTTTATTTAAGGGTCACGAGTTGATCCAGTTCCTTTTTTCTTCTGAGTTGCTGATTGGACCAAACTTCTTTTCTAAAAACGAGAAGTGACAATGTTTAACCAAATCAGTTAAAATCTCAGTTGCATTTGGCTGCTCTCTTTGACAGGAACACTAGTTGTGGTTGATGCTTTTTAACCAAAAAGATATCTTTTAATTCTTCTCAGAAACAGACTACTTTTTTTAAGTAGAAAGAGAAATTGGTGTATTTTTAACTTTAGTGAAGCAGATTTTTTTTAGACATGGGTTACATGCAAATAAAGCAATATGGAAATTCTGTGCCTGAGCAACCAAAAAATTTAAATGAATGAGACTGAAAACCCATCAATTTAAAACAAAAGCTGAACTATTTTCTATCTCCCTTTTTCTGTGACTTCGTCAGAACAAGTTGTTTGTCCACTTTGCAGTGAATAAAATGTGAATGTTAGGATTTTGGTTATAGGTGTTCAACAGATGCACATTTTGTATATTAGAACTAGTGGTAACAAAAAAGTGGAATAAACAAAAAAGAAATAAGTTTCCATGAGAAAGGCAGATAGAATTGAGCAATGCCAATTATTTTGGCAGCATGTCAGATATAGGAAGTTTGAGAATAGAAATATGAGTTGTAATATTTATAGACTGGGCATACTCATAATGACAGCCTTGAATCCAATTATCTGTGAATGACCTTTTTAATGAATCTTGTTTCAGCACAAAAATGACACACTTATGACAATACAAGTAATTTCAGGGGTTACAGGGTAACAATATTCCACATTAAACTGTAAGTATTTTGGAGTCAAACTAACTCAACTTCCTAAAACGCAACTGTTTCTCAATCTGACCAAAAGAAGCTAGTTTGTGCAATCAGGCCATGTCATACTCGACCATCAAATTGTCTTAACACTTTCATGTCTCTTAGAGACTTCGACTTAATTCAATGAACCAATCCAATGCTAATAATTCTTTTCTTAATTAGATGCCGATGTTGAGCAACCATCGTAATTATACCATGTACTTTTTTTTTTTCTTGGAATTGGATGGATTTTTTTTTTGTGTGAAACCAAATGAATGTAAAATACAAGCAAGCATTTAAATAAAACAAGCACAAATATTATAAAGAAATAAAAATCTAAATCTCCATTCACAAATGAATAAAAATCTATACAGAGAGATTTTGATAAATAGATAAAAAACAACAACATATAAAAGCTCTCAATAAACAGAGGGAAATTTACAGTACTCAATTAGCAGGTATCTTGATTAGAATGGGAAGTAAGTATGGCAAAACGAAGAAGAAATTGCGTGGAGTCATTACTTCAAGGCAATGCGGAAATAATAGACATTGAAATTCAACGGCACAACACAAATGCGATTGATATGTTTAAAATGAGAAAAGCCAACTGAAAAAAAGGATACTCCCATAAATGAAAACAGAGTCTAATGGTCTGACATTGTGACTATTCCCTTTTAACTTTGCATGAAAGATTCCCTCTGGTAACATTATTAGTAAACAGTTCCTGTTTGCAGAAGAACTTGGTAAGGCAGAGAAAAAATGATAAGGCGTATACTGAGAGTTGAAAAATTACAAAGCACTTTAAGGTTTTTATGTTTCCTTTGCTAGGATCAATTTGTAACTCTTCGCGCAAACAATCTTACCAAGAATTCTATAAACCGCAAACCTATGCAATACAAGCCGACAAAAGAATCGGCATCTCCATTTGAGCCCCAACTATGACCCTTAAATTGAATAAATTGTGATTCAGCAGAATGTTCCATATTCTTTCAAAATATGACCAAAAAATAACCGGAGTGGGCAGCAATTACATTCCTATCCTGTTTTAGGTGGTACAACAAAATCCGGGTTGTATGCTGGCTGGCTGAGGAAGTCCATCTGTGGTTGAGCTGCCGAACCCTGCAATCTGGGTGGTTGCAGTGGATACGCTGGTTGTTCAGGCCTGTAAGCAGCCTGGCTGTAAGGCATCTGCTGGGGAGGGTAAGCAGGATAAGCTGGAAATGGGAAAAAAAAAAAAAATGAGGATCAAAAAGTACAACATTTTACAACCATATTTTGCAATGAAATGTTGACACAGTGTTGCTTCAGTTTCTCCATTGCACCAGCCACAATCATGAGCTGGGTTGATTCATCTTCTGCTATTCTTGAAATAAGAATTTACACAATGTTCTTCTATACATTTACTAAACCTTCCATAAGAATTGCCTTTAAGAATCAGAATCAGAATATACTTTAATGATCCCACACATGGGAAATTTATTAAGTGTTTGTTATTTGTTAAAATATTCTTTCTTATTTTTCAATTTACAGTTTTCAATTTACAATTTCTTAAAATTTGTTAATTTTAAGTACAAATGGATGGCATAAAGCAGCATTTTTCAACCAGTGTTCCACGGCACATTAGTGATCCTATTTCACTAGTGATCAATTCGACACTGAAGTGATCCTATTTCTCCTCATGCTGTGATCATAATCTACCAGTAGCTCCTAAAGATTGTTCTGGTCAATCTCATGGTGTTTGTGTACAAAAAAATATTAAAGCTTTTTTTATTTATGTTTATTAAAATAAAATCTTGTCATTTTATTTAGAGACAGGGAGGGCAGTCCAGTGATAGGTTGTTTACTGTAACCATAGCAACCCACTCTTCTTTTCTGCATTTTTCTTGCATGCTGCCTGCCCATTTCTCCCCAAAATTTTCCCAGTAAATGGATTGTATTTTCTGCGTGGTTTTGAGACATTATTAGTAAATTTAGGTTGCATTTTAAAGCAGTTAAATTTTGGACTCTAATTACATTTCAAATTTTCTGCAACACAACAAAGAAGAAAAAGTTTCTCTTGCATTCTGAGTAGATCTTCTCAAAGGCTCATTGTCTGGAACTAAACAAGTTAATATAGCAAATAAGGACATATTCAGGACACTTTGGTGAGACTTTGGGCATGAAAAAGTTTGAAAAACACAGGCATAAAGAACATTCTGTCAATCTGAATGTTAATTTTCCGCTTAAATCTATTTTTATTTTCGTCATCTTATTTTTTGTTAACTTGACTGACTCAGGTAACTGAATGCTGGGACTGCCCAGTAAATCCTGTTCATTTAACCACACTGGCAAACATTGGTGTAATAATATACTCAGACGTTGGTTTTTATATTTGCCAGCATTGAGGAGGCAGTGAGGGAAAAATTAGTTCCCGTCCCTCTAAAGCTTAACATTAGAGAATTTGTCGTGTCAATTAGCACATGTGATCACGTCTGTTTTTCCATTTGTAAATTAGGAAATACTAGAGGGAAGCAGGACTTTCTGAGAATATTAAAAAAAAAATGTTTTTCTGTTGTGTCCCAGCCGGTTCATACAAAAGCCCTAATTATTTTTTTTAAATCTTTGTCTATTGTTTCTTTTTTCTTTTTTGTGTACATTCTTTTCGGTCTCTACTGAAGTTTAAGTTTTCTTGTAATTCAACTGTAGTTTTTCAGGGACAGTAAATCCCTACTAGTTCAGTAGAAAAAATGTTAATAGGAAGTAATTCATTGTTTGTCCTTATGTCTATTGCTTGACAGCAGATAAAACTAAAAACAGATCATCACAATATGCGTCACAAACTTGACTTACTGGCTTCCTGGTATGTTGGTGGTGGTCCTGGTGTGAATTGCTGTGCAGGGTAAGGCATAGGCTGAGCACCATAACCAGGCTGTGCTGGTATTGGTTGGTAAGGTTGATGCATGGCACCCTGGTAGGTCTGGATGGATCCAGGAATGGCAGTTTGCTGCTGCGGGTAGCGCTGAGGAGTGGTAGTCACTACAGTGGTTTGGGTGGTAGTAGCTATGACAGCTGCAAACAAACATTACAAGAAAAAAAAAAGAAGAGAATATTAGTAAGATCAGTTTTCTATATGTATATGAATATTCTGAAAAAAGTTTATTACTATTGTTCTACATGCATGCAAAAGTTTGATCAGAGCCTTTTCGGTTCTTAAATATTGTACAGAGAATAAAAGCATGAGTTATTATGTCATTTTTTTCAGTTTTTTTTTGTGTAAGACGTAGCGCTCACCTGTGCTCATGCTGGGTTGGTGATGTGGGGTTTGAGCCCAGAGAGCTGCTACTTTTGATTGATTGTAGTAGTGTTTTTTTAGTGTCTTTTATTGTTATTAGTAGCTAGCATACTTATGCGTGGCATCATGCAGTAGTGTAAAAAAATTGGGACAAGCATTAAGCACGTTATTAATTACCGACTTCCCTATGTTTCGCCCACCATGGTTAACAAATGAAGATCACATCAGAGAGTTAGTCACAATAATAAATGTAAAATCTCATCATTTTATTTCACCTTCTAAACAATTTATCCCTAATGGGATTACGGGGATGTCGGAGCCTATACTCACTGATTTCAGGCGAGAGGCACGGTACACCCTGAACAGTTCGCCAGTTTGTCGCAGGGCCAGACACACACAACCATCCACACACACATTCATTCCTAGGAGCTATTTTCATAGTGGCCAATTAACCTAACATGCATGTTTTTGGAGAAAACCCCCGCATGCACAGGTAGAACATGCAAACTCCCCATGTTAGAAAGGTCAGTAATTCAAGCCTCATCCAACTCAGGACTCAAACCCCACCACTGTGCCATCCTAAAATCCCATCACTTAAGGTAAGATTAGTAAATCATGTTTTATCTCACAATAAAAAATTAGAAAAGTTAACAAATATACCAAAAAAAATTTGATTTTTTTTTTTTTAATTTATTTACAAAAACCCTCACTTTTTGGATTTTTAATAGGAAAATGGTTTGTTTTGAGTTTAGGTTGTCAAATTTACACTCATGGAAACAATACATGTACTGATCTGTCAAACTCATTCACAGACAGAGACGTTCTGTGAATACAAGCCTATCTTTTTCTCAAGAGAGTAGGAGTCATCATGACCACTCCCTGGAGAGGATGTGGAGGTGGATTTAGACTCCTCCTTTCACTTTTGTGGTTGTTGTAGAAAGAAAGATTTAGAGTTTGATTATGGTATAACAAATCTGAAACTAACCAACACCTGCTTTGCATTAAAAAAAAGTTGCAAATGTGTTTCCTGTGCTGCTGTCTACAACTCCTGCAAAACATTTGTGATAAACATACCAACTAACTAAAGACCAAGCCGGTGTAATGAACCAACTTTTGTTTGCAATCAAAATGACATACACTGACTGAGTTTCTTCTTATCTTTTTTTAGTATTTTTGGTGGGAACAAGCACATTTGGGTTAATGAGTTTACTTAGTAGTTAATATGCTTATTATGGATAGTAAACAACTGTCTCACTCAAAGATTTTTACACTCATGAAAACTTTAAAAGTAAAACTACAATTAATTCAATAAATTTCACTTGTTTAAATAGTTCAAATACTTTATTAGTTTGCCCACGACGAAGCAATATGTGTTAGAGGCATATTACTCACGCTGTGGCCTGCGGCACATCTTGTAAAGGCAGCAGCAGGGACAGAGACAACATATTATAAAACTGAGGAAAGTGACAATGGTGGCAACAATACTGACGATGAGGCCCACTGGTACATCTGAGGAAATCATGCCTCTGTCACTAAAAAAAAGAAGCAAAAGCAACATTAAAAACACAGTCTTGACAAATCAAATGAACATTATTGGTATATTTTAAGCTTTGAAAATATTTAGAAATACACACCATTTTATCAAGATTATCAAAACAGGCAAAACCTTTTAATGAGTGTTTATCATGGCTTGAAGATAAATTCATACTAGGACTGCAGCGTTCAAAATCTACCTGCAAGCGTAATGACCGTCAATCTGTCCGCTTATGTAATTATTTATGCTTTGCGCTGCCATATTGCATAAATAAACGTTTACACCTCTCAATTTTTAAAGTAATGATTATGACAAAATGTTAAATACTTTTAAAACCTAGAATAAAAAAGCAAACACCAAAGTAAAATTATCTAATTTGTCAATAGCCTACTTTATTTCCGCATTTTGTACTGCTGCTTCAAAAATGCCCTCATTAAATACTGGCTAGGCTATATTCTAATATGTTAACCTGAATTTTCAAGACTTATCTAGATGGCATACTTTATTCAGACAACAATTTTCTTACTCTCTTCATGGTTTCTCTTCATTATCTCACTCAACCTTTCTAAAATGTTTCTGTAATGGCGTCAGCACCCAGCTGCTGCGCCCCGGTTAGAGGAGATAAAATGCTTATAAATTTTGAAATGTTCATCTTTAGAACACAAAAACTAAACGATGAAATAAAAACATGTTTCTATTAAAAGTCATTAAAGGTCAGTCTCTTAGGTTGTGTTTTATTTATCCTAATTAGCATTTTAAAGTGACGTGCGGTCAAAAAGTCCTAGTGTTAACTCATAATCAAAAATCTCTGCATAAACTGTCCCATGTTTCCAAAGCTACTAACAATGCTTATGAAGACAACTTCCTCCTATCTTTTGGTTCCAAACTGTGTCATCTACAGTTTTTTAAACAAAATTGGGAAAGCTTTTGCATCTCAGTATGTTAGTATTGAGCCTTTCTAATTTATTTTGACTTGACTACAATAATAATGATTATAAACTTTTCAATTTACCATCTTTCTTGATCGTCCTCTGTAAATCGCAGAGATGTTAAACTGCAGCAGTATCTGTCAGTACAACTGCCACAGCAAAATTCTCTAGAATAGCATTTTCTAGAGAACTGGTACATGCCAGAAGCATCCTTGTAGCCGTCGCAGTCCTTGTCCCCGGCTGTAACAAAACACAACACTGGTGTCATCCTGCATTAGACAAATTAAAGCAATAGAATATAGTCAAACTTGACCAAAATCATAATAAGAGTGGAAAATTTGCCAATTGTTTGCACGAGAATTTTGTATGTGTACTTGATCTTAATCTGGTTTGTTGTCTTCCGCTTATCCAGGGCCAGGTCGTGTGTCCAACAGCCTTGGATTTGAACCAGGGCTTCTCTCACCCCAGCTGCATCCTCCAGTTCACCGGGAGGATCACGAGGCATTCCCTGGCCAGCTGTGAGACAGTCTCTCCAGCATATCCAGGGCCTCCCTCTGGTTCGGATTCTCGTCCCGGTGAGACATGCCCGAAACACCCAACCAGTGAGGCGTTTGGGAGGTCATGCCCAAACCACCCCATCTAGCTTCTCTTGACCCAGTGGAGCAACAGCTCTACTCACTCAGAGCTCCACCCGAATGGCAGAGCTCCTCACCCTATCTCTGAGTGAGAGCTCAGCCACCCTTCAGAGGAAGCTCATTTTGGCTGCTTGTATCTGCAATTTCATTCTTTCGGTCATAACCCACAGCTTGTTTTTGTCATTGGATAGTAAACTTGGTGAGTACCAATGTTCTGATCATGATGTTTTTTGTGAAAGAACATCACTAGGAAAACTAATTTGCTCAGTAAAATGAGGAAATCAAAAGCATGGGACTGGCAACCAGTTTGAGATGATGTCATAGCCATGAACGCAATAAAACAAAACTTTATCATGTTTTTAACTCAAACAATAAAACACTACTGTCAGCGTAATGAGAGATCTCATTCTTAAGGACTGAGATGATCATCAGAAAGACAAATATCAAGTAGATTGGAAACAAATGGCATGTGGTTGTAAAGCACTGACTGACACTGAGGAGGAAGACAATGCCTTGATGAAAAAAGGCTGTTAGAACAACAGGCCTGAGGAAGTTAAGTTAGTGGAAACTTTTTGTGGCATTTGTAACAAACCGATCGAGGTACCCATCAAAAATAAGACACTTATTTTTTGTTTAGGAACCACTTTTTCTATTGATTTCATGATAACAAAATATAAAAACTAAAATCATTTTCACACTAATTTCAAATTACTAATCAGCTATTTTTATATCCTAAAACTCATCCCTCACACATGTGAGGTGTAGATAAAATCTTAGATTTAAAATTTTTAACCGTGTTACAACAAATTAAAATGTGTTTTACAGGAAAACGAAAGTGATCGCCATCGCCCAACAACGGACGAGGCGCATTGACAACACTCCAAATAAAAGTTAATCTAAGCAAGATCCATTAATCAGGCAAGAAGGATCGTAAAAAAGATAAATATATCACACTTACCAAAGACACAAGAGATCAAAATCACAGATAGGAGCAACACAAACACGCAATGCAGGCAAGACGCCATTTCTACTGAACCAAGGAAACAGGGAGTCTCCTCAGATCATCTGAAACGCCATCTGTTTTAATCTCTACCACTAGATGGCGACAGAACAGAACATGAAGTCTGACCACATGTTTGACTTCTTATTAAATTCACTTCTTCACTTTAATAAATACATTTAGGAAGTGAATGAAATCTTGTCCTATCCGAAAACATCTTTACTGTAATATTTGTTTTATAGCAATCACCATCCAGCAATTTTGTGGATTGATCGATAAAGATTTGGTACCTGTGGGTTAGTGGATGTTGCAATTAAAGGAATACGTCAGATGATATGAGTCAGATGATATCCTCTTATGGAAAATGTGAAAATGCCAGGAGCTAAATAAATCAGCTGATCTTTTTTTTTAGGTGGAAGGTGAGTCAAATGCTTGTATGTCCAAACTTAGTGGCTGATTGCTTCAAAGAAATAATAAATGAGTGTGAGAAATGTGACAAATGTAATGATGTAGAAAAAAAAGGGTATTACAAAGTTTTTAAAAAAATACCACTAGATGACAGCAAATGACTGTGAACTAATTTTATATGACTATGAGGATTTTTTTTCTTCATAAAGAAATCAGCGCTAAATCAGTTGATTTTTTAGGTAGGAGAGGGGTCCAAGTTTTTAACGTTTAAGTCCAAACTTATTGGCTGATTGCCTAAAAAACGATAAAAAAAATTGTGAGAAATGAAAAAAAAGATAAAGAAACGGGGAAAATATTGAGAGTTGCAAAGTTAATGACACCGCTAGAGGGCAGCAATTGACTATAAAACAACTTTGCATGACTTGATGAAGATTTTTATTCTTGAATAGTGATCTGCAAGTGTGATTGATCCTAATGTAAAACATAAAAAATAAAAAAGTAAATTGCAAGAGTTACGGGGAAGCAGCAGATAAAACTAATTTTACCCATACGATAATCACAAACTTTAAAAACTTGAAAAAGAATCAACTAAACATGAGTCTGGTGATCTCCAAACAATTCCTCGCATATTCATAAATCTGTGTGGTCTTTCATAAATATACAAACATTCTATACATTTGCTCTTCAGACAAAAAGGTGACATTGTGTTATGAAGAAAAGTTGTGTGATGTCACCGAGCTGTGCAATGGAAGAAAAAATCTTGACGTCAACGCTCACTGTAAAATCTCGCGAGGTTTTAACAAGGCGTGAGTGTAAGCTTATAAAACCTCCCGTCAGAACTCTGAAGCAAGCTGCGTCCTTTTCGTTCGTCCTCAGTGTAGGATAACGTAACACTCCTCACTGTCTCTAATATTAACAAAACATCTGGAAATTGAAATTTGAAGCTATTCTTTGTTGTCTTTCTGATTGCAAACCGCTGAGGAATAGATCTCGTTGTCGACTTTAAATGTAAGTGTTTGATTTAATGGTTTTAGCTTGGAATCCTAACCTTAAGCTAACATTAGCTAACACAGGTCAGCCGGCAGGAATCAAGACAGGCCTTAGAGTTTATATTTATTTACACAATATGTGTTTCTAAGCGATCTGAAAGAGATAATAAAATTATTCATAATTATTTTGAACATAATTAAAACGCTTAAATACCTGACAGCCTTAAGCCTTAGACCAGTCTTATATTAGTGTTATAGTGTCTTGTATAAGTAAATTTTTACATGTATATTTTCCTAAAAATGTCATTAAATTTACTTTTTTAACAAACGTGTTTTAATAGAAAATGTGTCAAGTTCATATCTCCCCTCTTTATACATTCTGAGCCTCTGATTGCGTAATTTCCTTTTTAAAAAAAGTGCTCATGGACATTCCAAATTTACACACTTCCTCTCGTTTTGTTTGTACAGACATCAAGTGGTTTATACTCCTCAAATTATAGCAATGAGTCAGATCATTTATGACACTGGACTAACCTTTTCCAGGAAGATTAGATCACTTATGTTCCTTTCATTGATTTTTTTTTTCTTCCCATTATTCTTGGTAATAAAATGTTTGTTGCCTGTTTTTTTCAATAGATTCAATAAAAGGCATTCAAAGTCCCATCTTAGACTAGTTTAATAGAATCTGTAGCAATCACTTTAAAATGTCCAAATTTTCTGACATATTTGTAGATCTAAAAAAAAAATCTTGGACAATCTGGTTGCTCGTTGCTTTTTTTCAACTTTGTCAAGAATCTTTTCTCTGTCAAAATTGAGATCCACCTGCGTTTATCTGTTTAAAATTTCAAATGTCTTTCTCCCTCTTCCAGACTTCTTGACAATCTTGATTGCTGCTAGAATAAAATGGATGTGATTGTGCGTCGCTGCCCATTCTTGGCTTGTGTCCCTCAAGCCTTTTTTCAACAATCCAAAAAGTCCTTAGTCATGTATGCTCAGCGATGCCCTATCATGATGGAGCTTGCTGCCAAACCCATGGCTCCATCGATGGCACGAGCTCTTTGCTCTTCCTCCTCCCATCAGAAAACTGATCAAAGTGCTGCGAGCAATGGTGAGGACAAGTGACATCTGTTTGACCCCTTTGAAATTAAGTGCCACATTCTGTTTGAGTCTCAACTTTTTTTTATTTCTGCAGCCCCTAATCAGGAAAGAGAATCAAAGCTGCCTGCTGGCCATCCAATGCCGCCTAATGGTCAAGTGGTAGGCTCCAAATGCCCCTTTCTAGCTGCTGAGATGAACCAAAAGAACAGTGGTGTGGTCCGTCAGGTTCCCATGGAGTTTCAAGAAGATGTGCAAGAAGTTCGCACCGTCCAGAAAGGTAAAGTTTGTTATAAAAGAATGTTGTATTTATTTGTTATGTTAAGTGAGAAAGAAAAAAGTCTGATTCTTTTTTTTTTTAACTCGATATCCAGAAGTGTCATCTGCACATTTGAAGGAGCAGTCTGCTTTGACCAGTTCTAACAAAGACCAGGGTCAAACTAATCTAATGAAGACTCTCCTGAAGCAACGTCCTAAGAGGGTCACCCACTTGCTGCAGGACAATCTGCCTGGGCGTAGTAAGTTCTTTTGACTGTTTTTTTTTTTTTTACCTATTTTACTTGACAGGCTCTTACATCATATTGTTGCTCTATCCATGCATACATGACTGTAACAAGTTTTATCTTCCTGTTCTGTTGCAGTGTCTCGTTTCCAATACGACAGCTTTTTTGAGAAAAAGATTGAAGAGAAAAAGAATGATCACACCTACCGCGTGTTTAAAACGGTGAACCGACTTGCGACTGAGTTTCCAATGGCTGATGATTTCACTGGCTCTCTAGAGGATAAGAGGGAGGTGTCTGTTTGGTGTAGCAACGACTACCTGGGCATGAGTCGACACCCTCGAGTCGTCCAGTCTATTACGTGAGTAATTAATAAAGAATTGCTGACTCTGCTCTACCCAGATAGAAAATTATTTGATCTGATGTGTTGTTAGACTGCTGTATAGTGAAGCAAATTTAAGTTTTTTTGTTTGTTTGTTTGTTTTTAGTCGTGTAGTAAAAATCAGGTTCAGGCAGGTGAGGCTAAGATTGTTTAGCTGTAATCTGAAATAATTAGATATCACTTGATACCCGGGTGTGGTTGGTGTGGCCTCATTTGTCTGAATGACTAATCTTTTTCTTTCTGAGTGATGTAAACAGCTTTGTTCGGGTGCAGTTTTATTACTTTTTTGTTCTATGGAAATGTGTTTTCCTTAAAAAAAAAAAAAAAAAAAAACTTATAAGTAACTCCTTTTTGGATATTGTTTGTTTATAGGAATACTTTACACAAGCATGGCTCAGGCGCAGGAGGAACCCGCAATATCTCTGGAACTAGTAAATTCCATGTCGAGTTGGAACACGAACTTGCCGATCTCCACAAGAAGGATGCAGCTTTGCTCTTCACCTCTTGCTTTGTTGCAAATGACTCCACCCTTTTCACACTTGCGAAGATGCTGCCAGGTAAACCAAAAGTTTCATGTTTTATTAAAACATTCAGCTGTGTTTTTTTGTCAGAATTCTTTTTCATTTTTCACCTCTGACCTCTTACACAGGTTGTGAGATTTACTCAGATGCTGGAAATCATGCATCAATGATTCAAGGCATCAAGAACAGTGGAGCCAAGAAGTTCATTTTCCGCCACAATGACGTGGCGCATTTGCGAGAACAGCTGGAAAAGGGAGATCCTTCTAAACCGAAAATTGTAGCTTTTGAGACTGTCCACTCAATGGATGGTGAGTTGTTGTGGTCGAGTCTTTTTTTCTCTCCTATTACAATGTTTATTAGTTCTCTAAATTACTTCTGCTTTAAGAAAGCCTAAAAACTTTCTTCAAAATTATTTTATTTTTGTATTTCTTTCTCAAACACAGGCGCTGTGTGTCCATTAGAGGAAATGTGTGACCTGGCCCATGAGTTTGGAGCAATCACATTTGTAGATGAAGTTCATGCTGTTGGCTTGTACGGTGCCAGAGGTGGAGGCATTGGAGACAGAGATGGTGTCATGCACAAAATGGACATCATTTCAGGGACTCTAGGTGAGCATAAATCTGTTAATGGATAATGTTTTCACATAGGGTTTTTTTTTTCTGTACATTTCTCTTTTACTATTTGTTTTTTTACTCTTGTCTTTTTGCTCTTTGTTATTCTTTGAGAATTAGTCATTCAATCATGTCATCTTATATGCTGTAGAGCTTAAAGAAGCTAGAGCAGCTTAGTTGTTGCTAAGAAACTGTGACCTCTTACTGCTTTCTTATTGAGTTACTGCCCAGCTGTCGAGCTGAAAAAAACGAGTCCAACAAAATTGTATTCCAATTCAGAAGAGTCTGTAGTTTTTTTTTTCTTTCTGAAAAAATCAAATGAATTAATTTCCATTTTGTTCATTTCTTTCCTTTCAGGCAAGGCGTTTGGATGTGTGGGTGGCTACATCGCCAGTTCATCTGCTCTAATTGACACAGTGCGCTCTTATGCTGCTGGTTTCATCTTCACCACCTCTCTCCCACCGATGCTACTGGCCGGAGCCAGGCAGTCGATTCAGGTTCTCAAAAGTGAAGAAGGACGCATGCTTAGACGCAAACACCAACGCAACGTGAAGCTGCTCCGACAGATGCTATTGGATTCTGGACTTCCTGTCGTCCACTGCCCCAGCCATATCATCCCTGTCCGGGTAATTTCTGACTTTTTCTTATCTTTTACATCAAACAAATTAGAAATGTTCTCTGATTCCAATCATTTGATCAATCATAAGATACTCCTGATGATAAATTCTTTACTAATTTCTTATGTGTTTATTTCAGGTGTCAGACGCTGAGAAAAACACAGAAGTGTGTGACATCATGATGAGTCGTCACAACATCTACGTGCAAGCGATTAACTATCCAACAGTTGCTAGAGGAGAGGAGCTTCTGCGTATTGCGCCCACCCCTCATCACACCCCAGAAATGATGAAATACTTTGTTGGTAAGAAAATAGTCGTTTATTGCGACATGTTGTTTAACAGGATATGTTGTAGTTGTTATTTTGAAACAAAACATCACACCAGTGTTTCAGTGAATCCTTCACCGTTAATTGTGCCTGGAAAGATGACTGACTGACTTTTCTTTTTTTCTTTACTTTCTCCAGAGAGGCTAATTGACACTTGGAAGGAGGTCGGTCTGGAGCTGAAGCCTCACTCCTCAGCCGAGTGCACATTCTGCCAGCAGCCACTGCACTTTGACTTGATGAGCGAAAGGGAGAAGTCTTACTTCAGTGGCCTTAGCCACCCTATATCAGCCCGCGCCTAACACTACTCCCCACCGCAGACGGCACATATACACTCATTCCTTTATCACTGTCACAAAAAGTTTTAAGAAACTGTACAACCTGTTATATGTGGTATTTAAAATTATCTATGTCAAAGTATTCTATAAATTTCAATAAAATATGTGACTTAAAATATTTTGATTTTTGTCTCTCTCGGACAGAATTGTGTGTGCATGTGTGCGTGCGTGCATGTGTGTGTGTAGAGACACACCACAAAGTGTGTTTCAAAGCGGATGTTTCAAAAAGAGGTTTTAAATGTCGTTTGGACTTTCCTGGTTAAATAAAGTAAAAAAGCACAGTTTCCTTCACCTGGCTCACCTGAAGTCAGGTCTTTAGTTGGGAAGTGAGGGCAAGTACTTGCAGACTGTGCCTTCAAATCACTTACCCTGATAAGGTGACATCGGGCCACCACTTGGTTAAGAGTTGAACACAATTCAAGCAGGGTGAGGAACTCTGTAGTCTGAGACTTACCTGCAAAATTGATCTCTTAAGACCGTGGAATAATCTGTCGGGAAAGGAGCCTGAACTCAAATAAAAGGTTAAGTACTTACAACTACTTGAACTCACGTTGAAGCATGACTTGAGCTCTAAAACCTATCAAAGCAAGGTTGACCCTTTCTGCCTCTTGAGTTTGTCAGTGTGACGCAGGTGTTCACTGTCTGTGTTCACTACAGTTCCAGAAGCCACAGGAGAGTCAACCAACTAGAGCTGAGGTTGCAAAGTCACTAGTGCTAGTTGTGGCATTGATTCATGAACTTTTTAATGTGAAGAGTAAGGGACATTCAAGTTTTGTTGTGATTATTGACCTGCAGGACGGACTTAGCGAGAAGTTACATGCAAAGAAAAAAACCCATTAAAAACCATTAAAAGGCCTTATTTATCTGAACACCTTGTGAGTTACACCTCTCATGGATCCCGAGGTCCTCTGCCATCGGCCTTTTAGTAAAACCCACTTGTTAGAACAGCCTGCTAGAGAACCTCAGGACCGCAGAGGTTCTTCATGTTTTTAAGCAAAGGCTGAAAACCCACTTTTTTTAACTTGGCTTTTACTTGCTTTTTATTTGTGTTTAATATAATTTTATGTATTTATTGAAATCTGTTTTTTTTTTTTTTTTTTTTTTTACACAATTTTATTTTTCTGATTTAGTTTTAAGATTAATTTCTTAAACAGTTTTTAACCGGTTGTACTGGTTTAAGTTTTTATTCTACTGTTTTATTTGTTCTGTTCAGCACTTTGTGTGACTTTGTTTGCGAAGTACTTTATAAATAACATTTGATTGATTTGATTTACCTTTGATGTTTGAAGCAAAAGCTTGAAGCAAAGTTTGGTGAGGTCAAGGTAAATGACTTTCAAATTGTTGTTAAAATATTATCTGGTGGCTCAAGATGGGAAATCATTGTACCATCAACACTGATTTAGTAAATGAGTTTGTTTAAAGAATGTTTTTTGTGCACTAGTGAATGAGATATAAAGCAGGTGACAATGGAGAGGAGCTAAAGCATGATGGCTTGGCCATGTTTGATACTCAGGACCCTGACGTAGTTAGGCAATTCGGGCATGGGTTACCAAAAACATGGCCTAGGTAAGATCCAAGACATGTTTGGTAACTGTAGTAATCACCAGGCCAGGCTCGAAATCCCTCCAGACTTCCACTCACCACTGGAAGAAGTTTTTATTTCCTGCTGCCAATACCCCAGATTAGTCAAGGGCAATAGGTGATTGAATGAATACCATTGAGAATGATACCATGCCCAATTCATACAATGGAAACTCAGCTTATTTGCTGATCCAAATAACCCAAAACAATGTAAATTTGGGGAGTTTATTCAGTGATATTGTCTAATTTACTGTATATAAATGGTAATCCAGTTAGTCCAAGGATTCCATCTTATCCAGACAATAATGGTAAACTTATTTTATTTTTTTAAGTAAAAATAGGACTGGCCAGGATGCTAACAATAAAACAAATTATTACACATTATGTTTTATCAAACCGAAAATTTCTCATAATGAAAATAGGAAAGAGTCATAGCAAATTTACTTTTTTCCCCACCAAGCTCAAGTTGTAAATTTCTCAATTACTTCATAAAAAAGCCACACTACTCTAAGGAAGTGAGAATCCTTTATACCTTTTACATAACATAATGTTTCCATTGCTTTGTGAAGTTACTTTCACTTCTGAGTTTACTCCTCATTAGACACGTTTTTTTGAATGTGCAGTGAACGTATTAAGTGGATGAGGCTGCAAAAAAAAAAAAAAAAAAAACAGACAACTTACATTTAGTGTTAAAAGGCTTCTGACATTATTACAGAAACAACAAAATACCAATAAGTCATTTAAATTCAACAATATCTGATAGTTGGTGGGCTCAGTCATGTGGCTAGATAGTAAAGTGACATTTAACAACTCTCGTGACTGATTTAATCAGCTGTAATTTTACACTTACAGCTTGTGACCTCCCCAACCCCTCTAAACACATTTAGACTCAACAAGTTCTCACTTGCAAGTGCCAATTAAAAACTAAAGATGACAACCATTCATATGCTCTACATGTTGCATTTTGTAACCATACACATTTTTATGACAAAGAAGTCACAGAAACTACACTTAAAAATAATATTATGTTTGGGATTTGTACATAACACATCCCTCAGTTCAATCAGGACTTGTCCCAGTTTTCTGCTATGTTACTTGTTTGTTTTGTTGACCTTTACTGATATTGTGTCATGGCTGCATATCTTTTAGCTTGGGCCCCTCTTTCAAACGACAGACATTTTTGTCCTGATTGTGGGAAAGTCTTCTTCAAACAATAAGGAGAGAGGCATTTGTTTGCCTCGTGTGGGATCTGACCTCAATGGCCGTATTTCCATGGTAACTTAATTCTGTATGGCTGCCAAACTCTCATAGTCCAGACAAAAGAAAGCAGCAACCAAACAAGCAGTTCAAACTTGTTGACAGATTCAAATGCTTCTTATATTGAGCGACCAAGCTTATCTCTTTTTTGTAAAATGCTGACTTTGGAAATCAAGTGGATGGAAACTGACTACAATGCATTGCATGTTACCTACAGTATAGACTAATTTCAAACCCTTGACTTTTTTTATACTGTGATTTTACAAACTAAAACGTCCCTGCTTCAGATGACATTTATATAAATAATAAAATGCTTAAACAGTGAAAGGTTAATTGCATTTTATGAGCTCAAGCAACTTTCAAATACAGTGAAGATACATTGATAAGAGTACACATGAAGGTCTTAAAATGGAAAACATATCCCACAATTTTTTAACCAGAAGTTCAAATTTTAATTTAGTGCAGATATAAGGATTCACTCATTTAAATTTACACATTATCAAAACACACATTTTGGAACCCAGACAAAATAATTTAAATGGGTACTTTGATGCAGAAATACACAACAGCCAAGAGGTTTTCTGCGTGAAAGCAGACTAGAAAATCAATGACGTATCAGGTAATGACAGAGAAGTGTTTTTCTTTAGAAGTCCAGAAATTGGTAACCACTCATGACTTCAACCTCAGGTTTTGACTTAATGGCTTATAAACCAATGTTGGATTATCACTTCTTCATTATTCACAGAAATGTAACGTGCAAAAACAGGTGGTTAGCCAAATAGAGGCTAAAAAAGGTCACTGGGATGTGTTTTTAACAGGAATACTCACGTCTCATGGTGCTCTCATTAAACTTCCATCACCATGCATGCCATCATGTGTCTGTCGGCTAAAACATAATGTAGGTGATTTGATTGCACCAAGGTACAAGGTTTGAAACATTCCAGTAAGTTTTTTTTTTCAAAGAACAAGTTTCATGCACCTGGATTTCGAAAACAATGCATCTCCTGTTAGTAGCTTTCTTTGTAATGTAACATGAGATTATTTTCCACAAATTGTTCTTGTAAATGTGAAGTAACAGTAGAGACAGAGGAGTTTTGTTGCTGTATCCAAAAAACTTTCTCAAACTACAAAGAAATATTTTGATTTTACAAGTGTAATATAAATTTGTTTAGTATAAATGAATTGCATTTCACTTCTGCTCCAGTTCTATTTAACATTGACTTTTTGATCTATCTCACTGCCTCCATCAAGGTCTAGAGATAGTGGCAGATCCTTGGATCTTCCAGGAATCTTTCCATGTGACTGTCAGACTTCAGTGTGGGTAATTACACGCATCTGGAAAATGCCTGAAGTATATCAGAGTGTGGTCCTGTGTTTCAAAAAAATTTTTGCAAATGAGCAGAAATTAAACTGCTTGAAAATCTGCTGCATGACTCAAACTTTTATACATAAAGCCTGTGTGAATTTCATTCCACCGGTTTTATTTTGTGAAGATTTATTCTGAGAACCGTTCCAACTCAATTCCTTTTTTGTTTTTCTGTAAACTTTACTTTTCATTTGACTTGCATTTTTACATTATTATTCTCAGAAAAAATACTTATTACTGTCTTATTAGTTTGAGACAGTTAACACGTTTTTAAAACTCAATAAAATAGGACACACAAAACACACTTCTTGCCTCTTGCTCTTCCAATAAGTGACAGGCACTGTTGTGTGAATATTTTTTTTTTTCCTATCTACTTTGTGTTCTTTTGATGTGTTACCTCCCTTGGGACAGGCTGAGATAATCATCTTCGCTATAATTTGTCATTTATAATGTTATCTAGCACAGTTGCTTCACAGCAAGAAGGTCTGGGTTCGCTCGTGGGTAAGGTGAGGACTTGAAACACTGGCCTTTCTGTGTGGAGTTTGCATGTTTTCTCTGTGTATGTTTGGTTTTTCTCTGGGTACTCCAGTTTCCTCCCACTCTCCAAAAATATGGATGGTAGGTTAATTGGCCGCTGTGAAATTGTCCCAACGAATGAGTGTGTGTGTCAGTGTGTGTGTGTGTGTGTGTGTGTGTGTGTGTGTGTGTGTGTGTGTGTGTGTGTGTGTGTGTGTGTGTGTGTGTATGAAAACAACAGACTGGTGACCTGTTTGGGGTATGTCCTACCTCTCGTCCTAAATCAGTCAGGATAGATACTGGCACTCCCGCAATCCAGCTAAGGATGGATGGAGTAGAAGACAAAATAAAAACAATTTAATCTTATTTTTATGAGTTCACTGATTTGTACTGTGAACCCAAACCCAGTTGGAAAAAGTATTTCAAGCATTTCATGACTGACTAACTTACTAACTAATACATTCTTTCCATATTAAATTTTAAAAAACAAATAAAACAATTAAGGAAAGAAAATTGGGAAATTTTGAATGTCTCCTATTGTGAATTACCGGTAATTCTTTCTGCTGTAGCATAAACCTTGAAATATTATATTTTTATCATATTTCATGACTGATAGGCTATACTTATATTTTAGACTTGCTTTCTAACTATGTCATACCTTTTTGTCTTGGAAGATATTTTCTGTCCCTGTATCAGATTGGCAAACTTCCCAAGAGGTACTTTCTTGCAAGATAGCTAAAATAGATTATACCCCAGCACTCAGACACTAAACACGGTTCAAGGTCAGAAAAACAATTGAATAAAATAGTTTTACTTGAATTACTCACAAGTCTAACAGTGACACTTATTCTCACATTTCAAGTTTTTGGTCTTTGTGTGTTAAAAACTCGCTCTCACAAAATTAAGAAATTGTTAATTCATTCAAATGGCAATCAAACTGATGAACTTTGCTTCTGCACTGATTGCAGGAAGGAATGAAGCTTTCATAGAAGTTAATCTGGATGTCACCCAACAGGAAGAATGAAAGACACGTCCGTAAATTTGAGTGGTTTTCCACCTCCCAACTCTTGCAGTAAATTTGATTTGTAGTTTTATCTCTGAAAAGTGCTATTTAAACAAAATTTACTTACAATAGAAAATTACATCTCTCCCAAGACTAATATGAAGAGTTTAAAGTTACAATATGTTCCTCTTAAGTCTTCATAAAGCCCTTTCAAAACCTAGTTGTTGTCTTAAAGTGTGAGAAACGTAACTCTAGACTATGTTGGAAAGTCCCTGTGTTCTGACAGTACTTATTCACTACGAGATTAAGCAATAAAGGAAACTGAATATATCTTGGTTGACTAAACATTCACTCTCACCAGCTAGACATTCATTTTTATTTGACAAAAAATTAAATAGGTGCAAGTAGAACAACTATAGTTCAACTGCAACCAAAATAGCAATATTACAAAAAAAAAACATTTTAAAAACTACAACTTAGATTCTGATTATACCATACTGATCTATATTAATACTTAAAATCACCATCTCTTTGAAAATGTGTGTTTCAATTTTAGTTTAATATTTCTGGTGTTTTGTGTGAGTACAATTAGTTGCAGTTAAAGTGTTTTCAAGAAAGTAATGTTTCTACCTCCAGTAGATCATAAAATATGAGCAAAATTTTACAGCTCTCACTCGGTTAAACTTGACTCAGAGTTTACTGTCATCCGACCAAAGCCAGACAAGGAACAAGGATGTGTAAAAGACCACATACCATCAGTAAAGGTCACACCTTCCTGCAAGGAAGTTTTTGGTAGCTAAGCAACATTTTACAAGAGAATTTCCTTCTCAAACTTCCTTCTTTTTGTTTTGTTTGACATGCACAGAATCATAAAAATGAAACTGATGGGTTTATGCCTTCTAAAAATATAAATAGATATGCTTTCAACAATGCACAAGATTGTAAATGAATATTTGAATTTGAATGTGTATTTCTTTTAGACTGAAAGAACACTAATGCGTGCGAAGTATGTTTTCAATGCTTGTGACACTGATGAAGAGATTACATTCAAACTTAGATACCATAGCCTTCTCTTTTCATCTGTGTGGGCCAACCAACACAGTATTCTTCCTTTTAGATTGTAAGTTAAACAAAATACTTCTCTTGAAAAATGCTTCTGCCACAATTACCTTCAAAACACCCAAACAAATTTTTTTTTTTCAATCAATGAAATGTTTTTACTTTGACTTATGTTGAGCAACGTATTTAAGGTCAGTGACCTTCACTCAAATGAGCACTCAGATAACGCAGTTGGTGAGAAGTCATGATAGATTGTTCCTGCATTGTGACGCAATCATGTTTCCATTCCTGTGAAAGGTGACGAGAAGTTTTTACTTCATGCTTTTAATCAGGTAGATATGGGAAAGACAGTAAACTTTAGCCTTGTGCACTTTACTAACAATTTCCCTGCAATAATTCACCACACAGTTTTATGTTTTAAATTAATGTCCCTGGGAATTATTGACATATCACTTCACTATGGGTATTTGTTGTTTTTTATTGTCTTGGTGACGCAAATGTGCTAAATGTCCACTCAGAAATACATTTGATGAACTGTAAGACCGGTTTACCAGAGCCTATCCCTTATTGTTTTTGAGAAAAAGGTGAGGGTAAACCTTGTACATGTCACCACTTGTTGGTAGCGACACATGGACAAACAACCACACATAAAATGCAGAAATGTGCACTTTCTACAAAAGAAATTTCAGTAGAACATAAAAGGTTTCTCTCAAACAGTTTTAGTAAAAGAAAAAATAATGAAATTGAACAAAATAAACTTTGGATTTTGACTAAATCAAAAGTCGAACATGGAACTTGGTTTCAAAATGCCAGGGATTTTTATATTAGCCTTTGGACATGGATAACATAACAGATTAAAACATATCATAATATTCACCCGGAGAAAAACATATCATTTTTATTCTTGGTATCAAAAACACCACCTGCAATGAACTTTAGACTGGGGAAATGAGATTTTTCAAACTAGGAAAATGCACAAAGAATGAGTATGATGTGGATACATTGCTCACAAATCTCTGCATGCTGATTAATAAAGTCTTCTCTATTCTATTTTGTACTCTAAAATATTCACATGGACGCTTGTAAGAAGTACAGATGAAAACAAACTCTTTGAACCATTTACTGTAAATTTGTGACTTTCTTTTAAGTTAATAACACAAGATTTTTTAAAAAGTCTTCCCTAAAACGCTACTTGAACAGAGTTGTAGAACGTAAACTTTTGTGGGAAATTGTTTCTGATTCTTAACATAAAATCTAATGTTACATAATAGTTCAATTGAGAGTACTCCCACAAGAGGTACAGTACACAGGGCAGTTTACTGGGTGCCTTCCATTAACTCGCGTTCAAAAAACTATTTGAACATGTTACATAACAGTCTGTTGTCACTTAAGGCACCCATTTCTCTCTCTTTTTTAGATGAAATGTATTTACATTTTCATCAATACAAGTTTTCTTTTTTTATTTTTATTCACACAATTCTGATGAATCCTGAGGACACAAAGGGCACAAATGCCTGTTTTGAAATACCCTGAAAAGTTTTATATTTTTGTTAGAGGAAAGGAACTTGGATCAGCTATTAAGGCAACCTGTTATTTTTTCCTCTTTTACAGTGCAAGACCCATGTCGTGACAGAAAACAATACAACACAAGAACATGCAGACAATCAAGACAAACTCAGTTGATTTATCACTATCACAATTTCCTCATTCATGAAATGCTTTTTATGGGGTTTCTAAAAATATGCTCTTCCTCCATCAATGTTACCACTGTATTACTGGCTTGAGGCTGTTAAACAATGGAGAAAAAAAATCTCCCTTTAAATAATTAACAGAGATGACAGAAAAAAAAAAACCCAGGGAAGAAGGAAGTCGGCACCTGATCAAGTCATACTAACCTGATGGAGACATTAACTAACCATCCAGTCATCCATTCATTTTAAATAGTTTATTAAACAAATTATACTAAAAAAGTTGTATGACAACCCTAAAAAATGCTGTCAATGTGAAATTATTAAACATTTACAATGTCTTTATTTCTTTGAGGTCATGTGAACAATTTATTTTTAAAACATATGTTTTTGTAGCCAGAAAGGTGCAATCTATACGGGTAGTATTTCTGTGGTTTTTTCTTTGGATGCATAAATTTTCTTTTAGATTGTATGTACTTTGATGCAAATTTGTCTCTTCTCACTTATTAAGAATGATGGCAAAGAGTAAACTATGAAAAGATCTTTTATTCAGATTTAAAGGGAAAAGTTTCCAACCCATCTCAGACTCAAGATATGTATCGTTAAGTTGGTTTGTAAGCTTCAAGGAATTTTAAGGTGCAAAATTTTATTTTAGCTGTACATATTAATAGTGTAATATTTGTGAGCCACAAATTTTCTGCATGAGTGATACGTTCAACCAAACCTTTTACTACTAAGAGGCAAAAAGTTGCCAACGCTGTCTCTAGTTTACAATAAATACTTTTCAGAAAATTACTAACTTACAATGATTTAAATGTCCGACAAAAAAACATAATTCATTTGATGAACTTCCTATTTTTATCAGAAAATACAGTAGTGAAAAAAACACAACATGAATGGTAAAAAAAAAAAAAAAAAAACAGAACAACATAATTACACACTGAAGTCACAAGAAAATGTAATCTCAGCAGATTATCACAGGATCTTTGGGGTTTTCTGTGGCAGAGCAATGACACATCAAGGATTAAAGTAAAGTATGGGTTTTCCTGAGAAATTGTGGCTATCTTTATTTGTATTTGCAAGAAATAGTAGTTCTTATCCAACAATATGAGTTCTGTAACATTTTTACAACATAAGTCAAAATGTTTTCTGCAAAAATTTTGTCCTGTTTTTAAAATATGGCCTACTTTATGAAATGATCCCAGACAATCAAGGAGCTGAGAACTACTGTGTAGCTCTAAGAAGGTTTGAGTACAAAAGCACTTATGAGATTACATTCCAAAAACATAACATTTAAATGGAAAAAAGAATATTACATGGTGGCACGGTGGTTAGCACTGTGAACTCACAGCAAAAAGGTTGGAGGTTCGAGCCCCAGCTGCAGACGAGACTAGGAACACCAGCCTTACTGTGTGGAGTTTGCATGTTCTTCCCATATGTTCTAATAGTTCTGCGGATACTCTGGTTTGCTCCCACCCTCCAAAAACAGATATGTGAGGTTGATTGGCTACAACCAAATTGACCCCAGGAATGGGTGTGTGTGTTGGAAGGTTATCAGTGTGTGGCCCAGTGACATACTGGCAGCCTGTTCGGAGTGTACCCTGCCTCTCGTGTTGACTCGTATATGGGATATGCAGGGATATCCCATGTATCTTGCAAATACCGAGATATAATCCAGTCGTCTCGCAAACCTGTTAGGTATGGATGGTTTAGAAAATGGATGAATGAGTTTGGCCTTTACACAATCCACGTGTTAAAACACTTAAGTTGACAAATTGAAGGCTTACATAGAAATTATATGTGAATAAATATTTCACATAAACAGAAAGCAATTGATACTCCTTCATCTTCTAATGAGAAGTGAACAACCATATTCTCATTTAAAATGTTCTCAATAGCTTATAAAAGTTCGATATTTTGAGAGGCTCAGAACTTTAAGAATTTAATTCATGACTTTGAATAATCCAACTTTTCTTTTACATCAAAATAAAATAAAACTTGTTTTTCCACTTAAGATTTCAGTCTGGCATTTTATATCTATTCTTTTGTAGAAAAATACAAAACGATCTGTGTGCAAAAATAACAAAAACCTGACCTGACCTCACATAAAGCTGCTGTCATTGAAACCTCAACGCAACACGAGCACCATCTAGTGGCATCTTAAAGCTACTAAACATACACACTTTTTAACATTAAAAACCAAACATTAAAATCTCAAAAACAGCGTTCTTGAAATAGTTTTTCAAGTGGTACATATTTATTTAATTGAGGAGTTTTTTTTAAGACACAGATATTACGGTCTAAGTAGATAACTTTCCCTTTAAGAACTTTACGATCAGTTGCTCAGCGCCCAATCGAAGCGCGTAAACTGAATTTTGTTGTTAACGTGAAGCTGTTAGCTTCAGGCTAATGCTACATGCTAACTATCTTTGTATGTTTTTAATGACAGATCTATTTATTTCTTTATTAATCTTTACTTTTATTAGGTTTCCTCTCAGCTTCCAGAAAAAATGACTTCTGACATGGTGAGCAGAGATTAATTTCTTTGTTTCTTTAATAATTTAGTTCTATATGCATTAATCATTGTGGAAACACATTGGTTGTTTTGTCATTGTGTGTGATTTCTAAAGAATTTTTATCAAATACTGCTGCATACTTGTTAATATAATTAATAATGAATATTTAAATATGAATTAGGTTACTTTTAAGATGCTTAATGCATCATACAGTTTAACATCATTCAGTCATTTCTACACATTATTGTAAAGGTTTCTTATTATGATTGTAAATGCTTTAAGATATGCTTTAAATGCTTTCTTTAAACTTTCAGAATTTTATGTGATTATTTACTGAAGTAATTTAAAACTAACTACAGATTGCTGAATGGTTCATCTATATGTAACTAGTCCTTTGTTTGTGTCATTAGATAAGCATCTTTATTTAGTTCTCTACAAGCAATCTTTAACTAGTTCTCTATAGTTAACTAGAAATCTTTAATTAGTTACCTATGGCAATCTTCAACTAGTTTTCTATAGTTAACTATCAATCTTTATCTAGTTCTCTATTGTTAACTAACAATCTTTTAACTAGTTCTTTATAGCAACCTAGTTATCTATAGTTTGTTATCTAAATTGCTTATCCCATTTGGGATAAGCGATTTAGGTGTGCCAGAGTTTATTCTGACTGATTTCAAGTGTTGGGGATGGGTACACCTTGAATAGGTCGCCAGTCTGTTGCGGGGCCACACACACACAACCATCCACACAAACACACATTTCTAGGGATAATTTTGTAGTGGCCAATCAACCTAACATGCATGTTTTTGGAGAGTGGGAGGAAACTTGAGCACCAGGACACAGTGAGAACATGCAAACTCCACACAGGAAAGCCAGTATTCCAAGCTTTGTCCCACCCAGGACTTGAACCCCAACCTTCTTGCTGTGAAGCCACTGTGCTATAACCGCTGTGCCACCGTGCAGCCTACTTTTCTACAGTTAACAAGCAAATTTTATGGCTATTATGTTTGTATGTAAATCAAATTAAAATGGTAACATTTTCTGTACCATAAATAGCCACATAAATAGGATGTATTGCTGTCTGGTGTGTTTCAGGAAGTGTCATTAAGAAAAGAGTAACGCACTTTTTCAGATCAGTTTGGATTTGCTGTAATTTTTTTGAGAAAATGCAGCAAAAAATCTCACATCTCTATTATTCACAAACAGCAATATCTAGATAGATTGTAGTAAAATCTATGTGGCAATGGTTAAGAATACTATTTTTTGCATGTGTCACAAAATCTGCAATTTCGTGCACGTGTCACAAAATCTGCAATTTCGTTCTGTCATTTTCCACTTATCCGCAGGGGTGTTTCTTATGCACCTGGCTGGGTGGCCCCCTTGGCTCGGCCTCGGGGGCCCGTGATCTAGATGAGTGGGCCTGTTTTGCGTGTGTCTCTGCATTCCTCGTTCTAGTCTTTTGGGTCCTGGTGAGGATCTGTTAGCTGTAATAAGCACATAGTTCAAATCGGCAGCATGCATGCACTTTCGCTCACACTCACACACTGTATCAGACCGTTTACTGTCCGCTATGTTCCTTGCTCCCAACCAATATTATTATAGATCTAGTAAAATGCGTTTGCGTTCTACATCATTTGTTATAGGTTTTGTTGTGTGTGTCAGCTTTATCTCTGGTTGAAACTTTTTTGTACTTTTTTTTATTCCTTAGTAATCCAGCAGTGCGGTTGTGATGCTGAATATTGTAACTTCAGATTATCTCTTCACTTTGTCCCCCTCTCTTCTTCTTCTGAACCCTATTCCTCTTCTTTTTCACTTCCTTCCCCCCTCCCTCTCTCCTCAGTATTCCCTGTCAGGTCCAGCAAAGAGAAGCACAGAAAGCTCCACATTTTTGTAAAGCATTTAAAATAAACAAATAGAGCTTTCTAAGGTCGCAAAACTGTCCAGCAATACTTGACATACAGATCATCATTCTGCTTGTCACAATGCTGGACAGGACAGGGTAAAAAAAAATTGAAATATTTCTATGGATCTCATCATTTTAAAAAGATATCAAAGTATATAGATTGAGAGTGAGCATATGTTCACTCTCGGTAGTTTTGAATACAGATCTCCATCGAGTGTTAATAAATGCCTTTTTAAACAAATCAGATGTTAAGATGTTCATAAAAACAGGCTCTGAAGTGTTTGTTACCTGTTTCATAAAACTGATCTACAAGTTAAGCATGTTGTGATCAATGAAGTTTGAATTTACAAGGTGGGAAACTTTAAAATGCATCTAATTGTATAAAAGTACTCTAATATCTACAGGAAAGTGAAATAAGCTTATAATCTGATTGTGAAACAGGTTTAAAGATGATCAAACTGAGGAAGACAGGAGAAACCAACTTAAGTAATAAAAGCTTTATTTACGTCCTCATATACGTTGAGTGTAAAAATTGTACAAAAAATTAGTTAAACCAGATTTTTAAGAAATCAAGCTCGTAAAAAAAGGCAAGGACGATCAAAAGTGTGTGCCAATCGAGCGAAAACTTGTAACATCAGTCCAGTTTTAAGTCTCCACGCCATATTTATCAAAGTTTTTCATAATGACCCCGAGCTCCAGCTCCACTGTCCCCATCGTCTCGGTCTGCAGTTTGTATCTATCCGCCCCGTTGTAGATCACATCTGGGTTTCGTAGTTGGAGACCAGCGCCGACAAAAAGTGTCGCAATTTGTTCCCTCCAGGTGCCGATCGGTCTCCAAGTCATACAGTTTATGCGGTGATGACCGGGGCTCGAGGGCACATGGCAGTAGCCGTATCCATACAGCTGGCAGCGTCCGAAAGAATCTTGATGCCACACTTGAACATGGACCTTGGGCCATCCTTGGAGTCCCTTAGTGGCAAAGTGAATATCGATCGGGTGACTCCAGTACGCCTTGTCTCCGATCTGTGGAGTATCCACCTGAGTCTGGCCTTCAATTTGTCCAGAGAGAAGACGCCATGCTCCTCCAGTATGAACGCCCCATTTGCAAAATAAACTGTTTTTTGGAAAACCACTCGCTCCAATAATTTGTCCAATGACGTGTAACTCTGCCATTTTACAGGGCTTTTATAATCAAAGCATAGGAAAGAAAAAAACCCCGCAGTTTTTCCTCTTTATCTAAGGTGTAGCATAACGGTTAGCCATGAATAGCGTCATAGCTCATGTTTCCTTGGTAACATAAAATACCCGTATGTTGACTGAATAGGACCTGAGTGTTGTCTTTCAGGCAGCACTTCCTGAATGTGACACGACATATTTTGTATTTAATGTTGATTTTAATATTAAATCGGTTTTTATAGAACCATTTCCCCCATTATACTTAAAATATATCGATTTTAGTTTGGAAATGAAAGCTTGGAAATCTACAATAAGAACAGTCGGGAATACAAAATTCAGGGCGAAATAAAACTTTGCAAGCTATTTTATTTGACACCAAATAGCTTAATTTTCTCATTTAAATTCTACATTATGGAGCTTAAATTAAAATGATTATCGATCCCACATGATTGAATGAAGATTAAATTAAGTATAGCTTATTAAAACAAATACATTCACTTTCTAACTTTAATTTGCCCCATTTTACCCTTCCTCAACATAGGCAACAATCTGAAACAATGTTTTTAACCTTAATGTCAGTTGAAATGAGTGATCTAACCTTTGGACTGGATTTTTTTTTAACATCAGTCTCTCTTTATATTAAATCATTTACAAACAATTGAATAATTTATTTTTCCTCAGCACACATATTTCGGCTTCCTTACAACCAAAATGATTGGTACTTATATTATTATCTCCAAACTTTTGCTCTTTTTTTCTACAAAGTTCAACCAGTGTTTATTGGTTGTTTTTTTTCAATAGAAACAGAAATAAGGGAAAATGTTGATGGCATTTTAAGGCAATTCAATTATACAATACAAAGACAGTATACCTAAAAAAGTAAATAAAAGATAGTTGCATGTTCAGAGATGTCAAATCGAATACATTGAAAATCAACTTGATGTGTCAACTGTAGGAGTTCACACACCTCAAATATTTATTTAGTTTTTAAAGTTGCATATGTTTTGTTCTTCATTCAGGGAAACAAGCATGATCTGGAAAGAAATAGTCTGAAATTAAGCCTGTAAAGATAAGAGATAATTATTTTACTCTTTGAGAAGAGACACTTCTAATTTGGTTGTAATATTGCAGCAAACATGATCTTTCACAAAAAACAGCTAATTATTATGTCCAGTTTGTTAAACCGAAAAAGATCTTAAATAGAACTTTTTTCTCATTAGAAGTGGGATATTACTCTGTACTTACTAATTACATGCTCTTGTGTTTCTGTCTAAACAGTCAGATCCAACCTTAGAGAAACATTTCAAGGGTCACAGGGACACTGTGACAAGTGTGGACTTCAGCCTTAACATGAAACAGCTTGGTACCTTTTTTTGTTTTAAAAGTGTTTGAAAGTAAAAGTATTTGCATGATTGTGATTTTTTTTTATTTTTATTTAGTTTCTCCTACGTTTTAACTTTGTCATGTGTAACCTTCCGCACCATTCGTTTGTGCTCCCTCATCTTATAGCCTCAGGTTCAGTTGACTCCAGTGTGATGATCTGGAACGTGAGGCCTCAGATGCGAGCTTATCGCTTTGATGGGCATAAAAATGCTGTCACATCAGTTCAATTTTCACCGTCTGGTCATTTGGTTGCCTCAGCCTCTAAAGACAAGACCGTACGTCTTTGGGTTCCCAGCATGTAGGTTTCAGAGAAGGATTATTTCCATTTGATTCATTCACCTTCAAACTATTATATAACTTCACAAATATCCATCTTTTGCTACCTGTTAGCAATAAAAAATGTGTACAACCATAGCCTGAGGATATTTTCATTTTACAGTAAGTGATGTTTTGGTATGATTACAGGAAGGCTGACTCAACAGTATTCAAAGCTCATACTGGTCCTGTACGATCGGTTGACTTTTCTGGTGATGGCCAGACACTAGTCACAGCCTCAAATGACAAAACTATCAAAATATGGACAGTTCATCGCCAAAAGTTTGTCTTCTCTTTCAACCAGCACATGAACTGGGTCTGCTGTGCCAAGTATGAGAAACACATTTGTATTTCTATTTTTAAACTTAAAATCAAGTAGCTTCTAACGTTTTTAAAATTGTTTTTGCAGGTTTTCTCCTGATGATCGTTTGATCGTATCTTCCAGCGATGATAGGACAGTCAAACTATGGGACAAGAACACTCGAGAGTGCATTCATACTTTCGCAGAACATTCTTGGTGAGCAAATAGTGAACAGATAAAATTTGAGTGGAATGTGCCAAGATCAGTGTTCCTGTAACCCCTCATTCATCCAGGTGTGATTTACATTAAAAAAAAAAAAAAAGGCTTGAAAGTTGTTTTCCGAAATGTATATTTGATTGACGTTTGAGACATTTCGACTTCCTTCCGAAAAAATGCCTTTTCAATTTGATTGAATGGTACCTGAGAATTTATTTATAACCAGTTCTCAGGTCTCATCTATCAGATTGAAAATGATTTTTCGGATGGAAGTGTAAACATGGGCTGCTCAATGGCGCATCGGTAAGCACAATGGCCTCACAGCAAGTAGGTCACTTTCCTTTCTGTGTGGAGTTTGGATGTTCTACCCGTGTATGCTTTGGTTTTCTCGAGGTATTCTGGTTTCCACCCACTCTTTAAAAATATGCATGTTAGGTTGATATGCCACTACAAAATTGCCCCTAGCAATGAGTGTGTGTGTGTATGAATGTCTGCAACAGACTGGTGACTTGTTCTGTTTTTTTAAAAGGTTAAGCATTGTAATATATGATCACTTGGTAGGTTGGATAATTATTTTTGAATACTTAGTTTGGTCAAATTGGTGTTTGGTGGCAAATATCTCATGGTGAAATAACGTTTTTTTTTTTTTTACTTATGTCATGTGGCTTTTATTGTTTGTTTGTTATTTTTTTTCTTCTTCTTCCAAAGTTATTCCAACTGTGTGGATTTTCACCCCGGTGGAACGTGCATTGCTGCAGGTAGTACTGATAGCTCTGTGAAGCTGTGGGACATCAGAACGCACAAGCTGCTCCAACACTACCAAGGTATCACTAGGCAGAAAATTTCAAGATTTCTTTTTATTGTTTTAAAACCAATTTGTTATTAGCAACAAGTAAGCAGCACAACTTTACTCAGAAAATCAGTCCTAATGTAAATTAGTGTTATTGGACTTTGCTTATTAACCCTTAAAGTTTTGTTGTTTCCACATAATGTGTAAACGCATTGTATTATCACTAATAGGTCTCATAAAAATACAAATTAGACCCATAACAAGCAAATGTAACAAAATCAAAATAAGAATTCAAACCTCTTAATTAAATTTGTAATCAGGTGTAACATTTTTTTTTATTTAATAAAGCAAATGTTGAGGCTTTTTTTATGTCAGTCGTCCACAAAGACTGATTGTTCTCATTTACCAAATTAATTTTTGTTGTGAAATTTATCATGGGTAATTCCATCTGTCCGAGTAGACACAAACCCACCATAAACATTTTAACTGCAAATGCTCTTTTTTGAATAATATTTGATACAAATTTTCTATTTTTACAGAGATTCTTTAGCTATCATAACTAATGCCTAATAGTTATTTTAGAACACAAATCTGTAAGTCTTAGCTTACCACTGGAAATCCTCCGTAGGTTTGGATTTACAGCGATATTTAACAAGTTTTGAATTTTGATGAGCCACAGCTAACTCAACTTTCCTGATGTCGTCAATACTACTTTGAAGTCGATCAGTAACTTTTCAGGCAGAGGGTTATGTTTGTCATTATTCAGCAGAGGGAGCTATTGTTTTTAAATGTGTTATGTGATTTTATTTTACAGCCTGGCTTTCACCATATGGTAGTAAAGTCTATAAAAATGAAGCTCTGATAAGTTACTTTATTTTATAGTTTACTTTTATGTTAATGTTAACAAAATGTTGTCACTTTTCTTGATTCAAGGACAATAGTCCACAACTGTGATCCGTTTCAGTGATATTATTTGCCAATTATTTAATCATTTTGATGATAAAATCACTATTTGTGCAATGTTACCTATTTTGTTGTGAATAAACCTAATTTTATTTGTGGTGGAACAAAGAAAGACATGAGACAACACCTCCGCCTCTGTGCCATAATAGAATCAGAATGCTTTTATTGCCATGTCAATGAAGAATATCAGAGACTAGGAACTTGCTTTGATACAGGTGTGCAAAAATATAAAATAAAAAATGGTTCAACATTGTCCCCAGGACATCTCAAATCCCAAAGCTGCAACAAACTGGACAAGTTTCAGTCACTCGTAATATTAAAAAATATCAGTAACATTTCAGAAAAATATCAATTTACCTTTTTCAAATGAAAAAATAGAAATATTCTTTTACTTTCTCTGACATAATATATTTTCTTATATTTTTAAAATAATTTTTGCGGCAGAATATTATTGGAGCTGGATTTGTAATCCCTCTGGAATTTTGCAGTGAACAAATTTGAAATTTCAGTAGTAGGACTTGAACATTTTCAAAAAAAGGATGTCAAGAGAGCAAAGAAAGGTTGAGGAGTTCTCTACTAAAGCTCGGTTTGATTCGCAAACGGTACAGTTCATACTTGGCATTATTTGAGAGATTGTAATTTTTTGCTTCAATGTCATAGTGACATTTATCTTCTCACAGACAATGAATATGTGTGTGTAAAACTGTAGAATTAAAGAAATACTTTTGCAGCCACTGCTTGATGGAAAGCAGATGTTCAGCTGTATTTCTTGATAAGCTTTTCTAAAAATTAATTGAAGGTTGTCACAGACAGAAGGACTTCACTTTAATTAGTACATTAACACATCAGTTTAAGTCTTGTTTTAAAAAAAAAATGTGTTCCCATGTGTTTTCCAGTCCACACCGGTGTGGTGAACAGCTTGGCTTTCCATCCCTCTGGTAACTTCCTGATCACTGCGTCCAGCGATTCCACAATGAAAGTAGTGGACCTTGTGGAGGGCAAGCTGCTGTACACACTACATGGACACCAGGTAGAAACATCCAAATGCACCACAAGAACTGTTTTGAAAACCTGGAGACCTAGCCCTATGTTCACTATTAATCCCATGTTAGTCTTGTTGTGTAAACAGGTAGTTTGGTTCAAACAGATTTTGCGCAAGTTTTGACGAATCCTTTATGCATACAGTATATGATACTTTTTTTTGTGTGTGTGTGTATGCATGCGTATGTGTGTCTGTATATGATCTCTTTTTCCTATGTGGTGTATTTTAGTACTTGCCTGGCGAGCAGGCAGCCCACTCATGATGACTCATCCTAGGGTTGTTGGAAGGAAACAAAACTACCCCCGTTCCACTGGATCCTCTCTTTCTTCTTTTACTTTTTTCTGGATTTGTCTTGTTGTCTCTCTTAGACGTCAGACGCTCACTGTGAGCCACCTCCCTCATCATCTCTTCATTTTCCTCTTCCATTTCTGTATGTGATTTTTTCTCCTCTCTCTGTCCTATATTTGACGTCCTCCCATTCTGGCAAGCCGATCTCACCAGCCGGACGGCGCGCTGACTGTGTCTGTTTGTTTGAACAGCTGATGGACTGGTTTGCTGGCTAGTTGTGGAAATCTATGGCTTGCCAGTACCACATGTGGTCCATCTGTTTATCTATCCCCCTGCACACTTTGCCCGTCTCTCGTTAAGTCTTTTGTGTCTCCCTCACCTGTGTTTCTCTCCAGCCGCTCGCCAACTTTCTTTCCTTTGTCAGGCCAAAAAAAAAAAAAAAATCAGTTTTCCCTCGTTCTCTTTAACGCCTCCAGATTTGTCATTCTTTGTACTTTGTTTTAGTTTTTGTTCTTTTTTGGCTCCTAAGCATCTCTACCAATCTGTTGGTGTTGGGACCTTTCAAAGTGCTAATTGTCTCACCAATCACATTTCTAGAGATGGGAGAGTCCCCCATCTGCTTGGTGTGGGTGTTAAGGTTACTGTTTTATGTGTCTGCTTACATGTGTTGTGCTGCGTCTAAGAGCATTTGGCTCATATGAAACATTCTGTTTTGCTGTTGGATCTGACAAAGTCACCCTGAGAATGAAGGATAATCGTGGCTTAAATTGAAATATGCAATTTGTAGGTTTGTCTTTCTGTTCCACTTGTGAAATTTTGACTTTCACCATTTTTTCCTAAAACTTTTCTAACTTTAACTGAAACCAAAGATTTAAAAGACATTTTGACACTCCCAGGAAAAGGGAAATTGTTAGTCTGTTACTGCATGTTACTTAGTTTGAGGTTGACAGAACTAAACTACAGTAAGTCAGTAAGAAATTTTCTGTTTTATGTGTCTTATGTCGTTAAAGTTCTACATGAAGTTTTTACTACTGTATTTAAAACACGTACACTTTTGCCATATCAAGACAATCAATTTACAGTGGCCTGATTATTTATAGATTGACAAAAAGGAGCGGACTTGATGACAAAACAAAGTTTATAAAGCAATCCACCAGAGAAATCCACCTGAACTACGTTCATTCTCCTAATTTAGAGGCACATGTTTGAGGCTTTTAGCTGCATAGAGATTCCTGTCCACCCCAAACAATCAGTGAAACTCCAAATACTGACATGGTCAAGACCAAAGAACTGTCCAAAGACACCAGAGACAAAATTGTCAACCGAAATAAAGCTGGTAAGGCTATGGGAAAATTGCTAAGTAACCTGGTAAAAGTTGGTTCACTGTTGAATTATTAGAAAAAAAAGGAGCTAAACTTGTCTGTCAATCTCCCTCGGACGGGATCCCCACATAAGATCTTGGCTTGAAGAGCCTCAATGATCCTGAGAGAGGTAAAAAAAAATAGGGCAAGAAATACATGGGAGAAGCTAGTCAATGACCTGAAGAGAGCTGGGACCACTGTTTCCGAGGCTATTGTTGGTAACTTACTAAAACATTATGGTTTGAAATTATATGTGGAATTAAAGGTTCCACTGCTTAAACCAGTCCTTGTCCAGGCTCGTTTGAAATTTGCGAGGGACCTCCTCTGAATGGAGTCATGGGTGAAAGTCATGTGCTCAGATGAGACCAAAATAGAATTTTTTGATCATAAGTTCACCAACTGTGTTTGGAGGAAGAAGGAGGAGTATCATCCCAAGAACACCATCCCTACAGTGAAGCATTGGGTTGGTAGGCTCATGCTTTGGGGATGTTTTTCTGCAAAGGAAATGGGATTAGAAGAGAAGATGACCAGGGCCATGTTCGATTTGATCATGTTAGATTTTGAACAAAAACCTCCTCTCAGTCAGAGCATTGAAGATGGGTCATGGCTGGGTCTTCTAACATGACGTAAGACACATTTCAAGGTTCTGGACTGGTATAGCCAGTCTACACCCAGACCTAAACCGAGTTGGAAATTTGATGGGAACTCAAATACTGTAGTTGTTGTTGACCCAGAAGCCTGACAGATCTACAGAAGATCTATGTGAAGCAGTGGGCCCAAATCCCACCTGCAGTGTGTGCAAGCCTGGTGAAGAAATACAGGAAATATTTGACCACTGTCATTGTTGGCAAAGGCTACAGTACCAAATATCAAGAATCATATTCCCCACTGTTGAAATACATATTTTCAGCTGTATCATACATTGTGATTTCCAGATTTTATTTTTTCTTTTAGATTATGACTCTCACAATTGGCATGCACCTACAATGGTAATTTTAGACCCCTCCATGATTTTTAAGTGGAAGAATTTGCAAAATAGCAGGCTTTTGAAAGACTTTTTCTACTGTAAACACAGACCATTTACCGTTTCTCTCTTTTCTTTTCTGAAAAAAATCTCCAAACAAATCCAAAAATGGCATGTTTGGGGTAAGTTCAAGCATAGAAACAGATGAGGGTTTTTTTCTTTGTTTTTGTTCTGTGTCAACAGAATAAGAACCAGTCATTTTAAATTAATACCTGGGGAGAATGTGACATTTTAGAGAAAATTTGTTGTTCAAAAAGAAAAACTAGTGAAATATGGATTTTTTTTTCAATTTTTTTTTTTTACAATCCTTTTTTAAACTGGCACATGTAGGATTTATGTGGGTTTTTTTTTTTGCAATCCGTGGTAATTTATCAGAAGACAAAATGTGCCATTTAGGTTTATTGCTCTTCAAAGCGTGCATGTGTGTGTGTGTGTGCTTCTGCAAGTGTGTGCATGCATTAGCGTATGTGTGACCATGGCAAGTGCCAGCCTGGCAGCAGACATTAGTCAGAGCAGAGACATAACATGCTGTCTTTCAGGCTGTCGTGTTACCATAGTGACACTGTCTGCTTCTCTCAGGTGCTTCTGGGAAACCATTCCTCACCCAAACCAGCCTGTCTGGGTGCCAGCTAACGGACATAGCTCCCTTTTTTCTTTCTCAGCAACTCTGCTAATTTTTTTTCCAGGTTTTGTTTTGTTCTTTTTGCCATCCTCTTTTTAAACGTGGTTAGAAGATTGCTAAGTATCAAAATGAAAAAGTATGATTTTTGATGTTGAGTCTGTTTGTTTTGAACAGGGAAACAGATTCAGCACGACAAAACCCTGATGTCCTTAAGCAACCTTTTTTGTAATAGTGAAATTTTTTTTTCAGTTTTTACTCACTTCACATGAGTTTAAAAAGTTCAGCTAATTAAAAAACCCAATCAAAGCTTTTTTCTTTTTTTTAAAAAACCTGTAATTTCCACAAGCAGAATGACTTAGGTACATAGTTTCACAACACAGTAGTTTTCAAATTAGTTAACTTCAGCCAAGAACTTTAAATATGTCCAGCTTACATAAATCCGGAGCTTGTTTATTTCTTTTACCTAGTGAATGTAAACTAGTTTATTTTAGTCCTACATAGCAACTTTAGCAAAGCTTTTGTCAATGAGTTAACAATGTTATCTTAGTAGTCTGCTTATCTGAATAAATATTCTTTATTCTAGGGTGCCACATGCTGTGTCACTTTCTCTGGGACGGGAGAATACTTTGCCTCAGGGGGTTCAGATGAACAGGTGAGTCTTGGGTCTAATAATCCATTTAAATTATTAATTAATAAAAGTAATACACACAAATTTCAATTTTAAGCTTATCTGTGATTGTGCTCTTACAGGTACTGGTGTGGAAAAGCAACTTTGACTGCACCCAATTTGAGGATGGTGTCACACTGCGTCATGAAAGAATACCCTATTTTCCAGTGACACAGACAGACTTGGCAAATAATCAACGACTTATGTCTGAGGAGGTAAGACTGAATACCAAAGGAAAAATGTGTTTCTAGTTTCCTATAGAATTCTGCTTGCCCCGTAGAAGGAGAAGTAGATTTGATGTGGTGAAGAGTCTCACAAACAAAAGTTCACCCTGCCACTCAACAAGGGCACCCAATCTGAGATGTGTCTGCACTATAATTGAGTTTCACCATCAAACTATATTTTTGTGCATTTTCAGAAATATTGGACTATCAGGTACAGAACAATCAAAACCAGGAGCAAGCAAACTGGGCTTTTAAACATGGGGCAGTGTAATATTTTTTCAGCTTTGGAAGCATACTTTGAATTGAATGGAATTAAAAATACTTTACAAATCTCCAAATGGAAATTTGAATGTGGCATTACAAACACTAGAGCCAGCAACAAGAAGACATAAACACAGAGGCATGAACACAAGCATAAATAGATAAATAATAGGGCACAGAAAGAAGAAACATGCAATTAAAAACTTTATTTACCGGAACCTATTCTCATGGGAAACTGTTGTGATTCATGAAAGTAACTTTTATCCAGTCGTGCATCCACCTATCAATTCAAGCAACATATGCGGTGGAATAATTTTTGTATTGGAAGTATGTGCAAATTTGGGCATCAGTAACACATACATTTTTAACGTATTTACATTACGATGTAATGTCTCATAGTTAACTGCAAGAAAATTCCATTGGCTGTTACCTTTTATCAACTGAAGCACCTGTAAACTTGTAATGAGTTATTTATTTTCTTAACTTTGCTTAGCTCTTTTTTTTCTAGTCTAGTGTTATAGATATAGTTTTAGCTTTAAATTACAAAATCCAAATGTTCAAATATGGCTATGTGTGAATAAATTGGTTTAGCCATTGCAATAATTGATTTGATAAAATGAAAATGAGATGATGACGAGGAAGGTGGTTCACTTACCTGACGTCCAAGAGAGACAACAAAACAAAGCCAGAGATTTGATAAAAAAAATTAAAATTTAATTCAAACCAATTTCAGAGGCAGGTCTTTAGACAATGGATGTAGTTTTACATAATTTCTTATAGCTACTTTTTAATTCAGTGTAAAAGGAAATTAGTGTTGGAATTCACTGTCTAAATTTGCTTACATTTAGCAAAAGCTTTTAAAACTTCTAAATTGTAGACACAGAGATGAACTGAAAATTGCACACATGCACTTATGCCCTCCAGCTTATTTTACATACTGTTCTTTTGAAGTTTGTGAAATTTCTCACCAATACATTCATGTCTAACAACTAGGGCAAGAAACGCACATACACTCACACATCTAAACTTTGATGTTGAGGAAGTTTTTTTTTAATACATTTGAAAGAAATGAAACATAAAAGATGAAAAATTACATTGGTATTGCAATCAGAAAACAAACAGTGATGAAGTAAGATTGTTTTCCAAACACTGACAAATGGAAAAGATTCATAGAAATTTCTTAGAACATGGATTCTCACATTTCATGTTTAAAGTGCCTTGTGGTCATTGTGAGTATTCTGTAAAGTCTCTTCCTTTTAGGCATTTTTGACCCAACCAATTTTTATAAAAAAGTCACTACAGTACATGAGACACCGCATTGTTCTGCTTCTTATTGTGTTCATTGAATTGGACTTGTAGATTTGAGATAACAGTTTAAAAGTCATTTGTTGCCTAAAGACTTTTTTAAATCAAATTTGCCAGGGTGGCTCCTTAATCCATTTAAAGGCAACGTCCTGTGCAATTTCATTTTTGTAATTTAATAGTGTCACTTTCTTCTTTTTTGTTTTTTGTTTTTTTAGTAGATATCTACTTCATCTGATTCCGGTCTATGTTGTATGAGGTTAACATACTACAAAACAAAGGCATACTGATGTTTTTAATGTTTTCTGTGAACTTCACAAGAACACTTCATTTCAATATAACTGATTTGAACCATCAGCCACAAAAAAAAAAACTTTGGGGGGTTTTATTTTTACATCTGAAAAAACATAATGGCTAAAGGCATTTAATTGTTGATTAGTTTTTCTCTATTTTTCTGTTTTCCTTTGCAAAGCATTTACAGCATTTTAAAAGATTAGAAATGAAAAGATAATACAGGTATTTTGGTATACCATAATCAAAATGCCGCTGCAGAAAAACAGACACAAAGAGCAAAATCATACAAAAAAAGAACTGAATACTAAACAGATGACAGTGAATACTGTCACAATTATTTATCATTTTACATTTCTATTTTCCATGACTTCATGCTCTTCGAATGATACATTCATCTGTCTGTGTATCAAACCTTGTTGAAGTTTGCATCCACCTGTTTACGAATTTGCTGTAATCTTGGTTGAATTTTATGGGTTATTTTATCATTTGCAGACTTTTTAAATCTGACATTGCAAAAATAAAAACCCAAGTAATTCCGAAAATATCTTAGAGGAGTGCCATAAACAGGACTGTCAACAGCTTAGACCAGGAGTAACAATCTTCTTTTTCTCCTTTCGGCTTTATCCTTCAGGGGTCGCCACAGGAAGTCAGTTTCTTCCATCTAAATCTATCTGCTGAATCCTCTTCGGTCACTTCAACTATCTTTATGTCTTCCTTCACCATATCCATGAACCTCCTCTTTGGGCTTTCTTTAAGCTTCTTTCCTAATGTTCAAAACCCAGCATTCTTCTGCCTATGTACTCTCTCTCCCCTGCACATGTCCAAACTAGGGCTGCAACTAACGATTATTTTGGTAATCGATTAATCTGTCGATTATTGGGTCGATTACTCGATTAATCGGATTAAAATGACAATTTAATAAATATTACTTTTTTGGTATATTATAGAATGTAATTGTGTAAAACACAACTCATAACCACATAAACAACACGTTTGGTTTATTACAGTAAGAGAAAATGTTAATCTTTCTGTCAAATAAAAGCGGTAGAATATTATCATTTCTAGAAAATGACAAACCTACTTACTGTATACAGTAAAAATAAATCATAAGCACCCATAAAATGTGCTTTAGTAGTACTGGCTAATAAAACATCAAATGTAAACTGTTGGATCACATTTGAAAACAAGAAGCCTTTAACACTTCTGGATTCGCAAATTTAACCTTGTTCAGAAGTATCGGACTAAAAAAAAGGACCCAGATTAACATGAGAAAAAATATACAAAAACATTCAAGTTGTGTGGCATTAGTGCTAAAAAAAAAACAATAAAAAAAAACACCATCTGTACTATAAAAATAGTAACTTTAATAAATAAAATGACCATGTTTACCACTTATAATATTACAAACACAGATCTACTTATCGGTAAAGGGGTGCCTTTTAGTTGGTGGCAACTCATTTTTTTGTGGGAAAAAAATGTGCTTTGCGGTGTAGAGGAGGGGGTCTTGTATCTTGGTTTGAATTTAGCGATCTTTTTTTTAAAACCCCTCGTCTTCCTATTGACAGCGGCCTCATATCAGACATGTTCATTTCCAAAATGAACATTTTGGAGACAATAAAAGTGTATTTTGCGACCTGTAAAATTGTTTTTATTAAAATAACATTGTGTATCGCTCCGGTTTGCCGTCTCCCGCTTCGAGTCCGACATGTTTTTTTTTTTAAATGTTCGTGCAGCGTCGTTATACTTCCGTGCCAAAACGTGTCCGTTTCGCAAACTTTGCATATTAACGCGATTCTTTTTCAAATTTAGCGGTAAATGATCCAAACTTTGGATGATTTAATATGAGTTTTTCTTTGCGCCATCTTGTTGAATCTGCCGGATCACGTGAGGCGGGGTAAAATGAAGGCCAATGATTGGCTGCTATCTTCTTCTCTTCTTATTTTGGTAGCGCGCATCGTCAATTTGCTCTCTACTGCCCCACATGGAGACCAATTTAAGTGCAGTTGACAGCAAAAACTTTTTAGACGATTAATCGATGACCAAATTAATCGACAACTATTTTGATAATCGATTAAATCGATTAACTGTTTCAGCCCTAGTCCAAACCATCTCAATGTGGCCTCTCAGACTTTATCTCTAAAACCTCTAGCATGTGCTGTTCCTCTAATATACTCATTTCTGATCCTGTCCATCCTGGTCACTCCCAGAGAGATCCTCAGCATCTTCATCTCTGCTACCTCCATCTCTGTTTCCTGTCTTCCTTAGTGCCACTGTCTCTAGACCAAACAGCATGGCCGGTTTCACCACAGTTTTGTACACTTTCCCTTTCAGTCTTCTGTCACACATCACACCTGATACTTTTCTCCACTCGTTCCAGCCTGCTTGAACATGCTTCTTCACCTCTTCTCCGCACTCTCCATCGCTCTAGACTGTTGATCCTAAGTACTTAAAATCTTCCACCTTTTTATCTCTTCTTCCTGTAACCTCACTTTTCCATTTGGATCCCTCTCATTCACACGTTTGCTCTGTCTTACTCTGACTAATCTTCATGTGATGTGTGATAGAAGAGTTTCAGCTAAAATGAAAGGAAAAGTGTACAAAATCGTGGTCAGACCGGCTATGGTGTTTGGTCTGGAGACAGTGGCACTGAGGAAAACACAGGAAACAAAGATGAAGGTAGCAGAGATGAAGATGCTGAGGATCTCTCTGGGAGTGACCAGGATGGACAGGATTAAAAATGAGTATGTCAAAGGAACAGCACGTTAGAGGTGTTGCAGATAAAGTCAGAGAGGCCAGACTGAGATGGTTTGGACATGTGCAGGGGAGAGAGAGTACATCAGCAGAAGAATGCTGGGTTCTGAACCATCAGGAAAGAAGCTTAAAGAAAGACCAAAGAGGAGGTTCATGGATATACAATGAAGGAAGACATGAAGATAGTTGGCGTGACCGAAAAGGATGCAGGAGACAGGATTAGATGGAAGAAACTGACTTTCTGTGGCGACCCCGAAAATAAAATGCTGAAAGAAGAAGAAGAATAAGAAGCTTTTGGTTGATTGTTAATTTATAAACTAGAAATAGTGAACAGTAACAAAAAAGGTTAAAATGTTGAGATTTTAGAATTAGAATGAAGCGCTAGTGAGCAAAGCCTCCATAAGTACACCTTGCATATACTGTAGTAGTTCAACCGTATGGTCAATTAGGCTTATGAGGCCCACAAAACATCAAAGGAATCCTGCTTAGCAGGAGAAATATACAAGAACATTAAAGTCCACTCTTGTCTTTGCCTCCAGACTTTTAGAAAATTGTATCAAACATTTCTTTTAAGATCACAGAGATTCTAATTTATTGATTGGTACATATTCACTCATTTTTTTTTCCATTGGAATATTACATTCTAATTGCTGAAAACAAAATTGAGGGTCTTTTTTGTGTTTTGAGATTACTTGTTTTTCTTTTAATATCTTTTCTTTCAAATGTATGCAATGCACTGCAATACTAAACCAGGAAGATTACAAACCTGCTGTAATCTCACAAAGGTAATGTTACAGAGAGTTTTAATTGTTAACATGTACCGGTAATCCTTAATTGAAAACTTCAAAATTCTTAAATTAAACTGAACAGGAAAAACAACAAAACAAGGTTGCTCACTCACACACCTTGCCACACTCTCAAAAATGCACAATGCAAACAACAAGGTTACTACCTATACAATTGTGCAGAAGTTACAGCATACAAATAAAACAAAAAGTAAAATATTCAACATCACTAGACATAAAAAAAAATAATCTTGAGCTAATCTTGAGCTGACCTAATTCTTGAGCTGACCATTGTTTCTCATATTTTACACGTAATGCATATGTCAAAAGCAGGCGGATGATGCAAATAATCCCTTGTACTCGCAGACAGAAAACTTTTGGGCCTCAGCTGCATTGTTGAACTTTTTCAATGGCTTAGCCTAATTGTTCCAAATACAAAGTGAAGCAGTTTGACTAAAGTTCTGATGTTATAAAGTCACGTTTAAAAACAGCAAGAAGCATGGAATCAATTCATCATCACCACCCTTTTCATTAATGGTAAAATTCAGCGACCTCAAGAAGAATATTAATTATTTATTAAATTCATAATGCTGTTATGGATGCAGAAATTTTCAAAATGAGTTAAATGCATCAGAAAGGGAGAAACAGGAGGGGTTCTATAGTTGAGTTTTGCAGCGGTGGTGAGCAGTGCTATCATCGATAGTTAAATATTAAAGACCTGAATGTGACAACACGCACAGACCCTTAGATACGGTGTCACAGACTAGATGACTTCAGGAAATGGTTTAGATTTCAACCTCTTTGACTTCTAAACTGTTACTTACATTATCAAGGACAAAATTCCAAATACACACTCTCCCATCTCCTTTTTCACACATTGATCTCTGATAGAAGCTTGATTTACCAACAATGACGCAGTCTCTCCTTTTTTCTATAAAATAGTCCTTCATTTAATTTAGTTCACGTGTTAGTAAGTAACCAATGAGAGAAGACTGTTTAGGTCAAATCTATTGAATCTATATAAACTAAAAACAAAAAGCAAGACCAAAACTAAAATCCTCGTTGTTCCATTTTTTTTGCTTGTGTTTTAAAATGTCATTTGTATAAAGGTGAGTACTTTTTAGCAGTGACCTTAAAGAGACTTAAAACAGTACGAGTGCAGCTTTTTAGTGTCATTAAAACTCTTATTAAAATGCCATTTTCAGAATCCTCAAAAATTCATTTTGCTACTCTATGTCTGACTCTCGTCTTACTCTCCTCGTGGGGAGGGAACAAAATTGCAAATGGGTTTTAATGGCTCTTCCACTTGACAGCCATTATTACAGATGAGTCTCAAAGGTTGATTAGAAAATGGGCAGCCGGACCACGTAGAGAAAGATAATTTGTACACTCTGGGAAACATATTGCACTCTTCTGAGAATTTCTGATTTGTATAATACTACTGAACCTTTTCCATGGAAAAAATATATTTTTTAACATATCTACTACCTGAGGGTTCAGCACTGATTTAAACAAAATTCACTTTATTTTGTTTGTCTTGAGTTTTGATTTGATTTATTGCATTTTCTTCTTTAAAAACAGAAGTTTCTCAGTCATTTTGACTTGATACTTCTTAAATGGTAATTTACACACAATCATACACTGTACAGCATAAGATAAAAGTTTAAACTTGTTTAAATACTTGTTTAGCTACTAAAATCAGTCTAAAGACTTTATTTTTCTGTGTAGGTCATCCTTGTAATTTTAGATGTTCTGATGCAATAAAAATGCATGAATTCACAGTTGTGTACAAGCAATAAAAGGTTTAGCAAGACACAGAAGATACAGGTAGTAATTGTTTTCAAATAAGAATAATGTTCAGACCAGTCTTTTTAGAGCACAGTGTGAGTTCAGCTTGCTTGGAATCTTAACTGGGGTAATATGAAAGAAAGTCAGTAGAGTAGCATTAAGTCGCACCAAAAGTGACATTCCCTGTAAAATTTATAAGCACTTAACTTTGTTTCAGGGTAGATCTGAGGAGATAGTCAGTAGATTTTTGTAAAATTGCTACACAGATTATATTAGTATCAGCTGCACTAAATATTAAGATTTGTTCAATTCTATTTGATTAGAGAACATATGCAAATAAAAGTGAAGTAGTTGTTTGATTTTGTTTTATGTGTATACCAATACACTCTACAGGTCACATTATTATTTCTTTAAATTACTGACATAAATTTTGAGTAAGGCACAAATCATGTTTAAGACTTAATCATAAAAGTTATGTATTTTATTGTTATGACCTCTGGCTTTAAACATTTTTTTTTTCCCACATCAAACATGATGGAAACGATTGTTTCTGGCATACGTGATCACTTTGACATAAGTCACATACCCAGAAAATCACATTGACACCAGTCTCGTTAACTTGAGTTACTGCCAAGCATTTACATTTCTTTCATCCTCATTTATGCACCGCCACCCGCCTGTGGTCTCAGTTAAAGTAATAGTGTGAACTGCACCTGAAAGCATAGGCTCTCAACATTTTCTTTCATTTCTTTAATTTATAATTTAACCAGTCCTAATTTATTAATAAATCCAGCTTTTTCATCTTGTGTACTACATAGAATGTTGCGTGTCGCTCAAGATGAAGCATAAAAGACTAAAAATGTCAGCTGTGCTTCTAAATAAGATAAATAATCCCTTCTGTGAAAAGAATATCAAAGACTTTTTGAGTTCAAAAAGGGAGGAAAACAAAGTTGCTTTTTATCAGAAAGCGGGAACTAAAATTCTTTTATAAATTGAATTATTTCCCAAAGAGGGTAAATGTAGTGCACAGAATGTTCACTTGATGACAGCAGCTATGACAACATTTTACAACAATAACTTCCAGTTGTAAATCAAAATACTAAATCATACTGAATTATTTTCTTGTTGTTGAAATATGAAGCCAGTCAAATCCACACAACCCTTTTGTCAATGGTGTATTTCTGCATTTCACTTTGTGTGCTGATAAATAGCCATGTTGAATGAGCAAACGATCTTTTCTAACCCACAAAGTTTATGAGAAAATGTCTTGAATACGCTGAAACACTCAGTTGTTTTCACTGAAACTACGGGATTAAGGCCAACTCCTGACAAAAACAAACTCACACCATAGTCTCACTCTCACCATGCTTTACACTGGCAAAATGCAATCAGAAAAAAATCTTTAAATATTTGTGTAAGATCTCTGGGAAACAATTGCAGTTAATTTTGTTCAAAAGTGACTTTGAGTCCATTATGTCCAGCATATGTGGACAGAGATTTGAAAAAAGCCAATGAAAATACATGAAAGATGCATACATCATCTCAAGGTAAAAAAAAACATTCAGGTTTTAACTCTCAAGTTACAACACCCCCCCAAAAAAATACTTTATCAAATTAAAGTTTTGTGTAATACACATTAGGTTATGTTGAAATCCATGGTAAAGATTTGCCTTATATCTAGTTACACCGAATCCTGTGTTTAACCAGAGAAGACTGCTTTGTAAGGGAGATCTTTAGCTGAAAAATTATTATCTGGCTTAGTCAGGTTGAGTTTGTTCACAAAGCTGAGGAAATCGTAATTTGATTCTGCTTTGTTGAGTGATGCACCAATGTGTGTGCACGTGCGAGAAAGAGCGAACACCAGCCTTTGCTGACAGGCAGATCCGTTCTCTCTGATCACATTCCCTCTAATCCTCCTCTCTCTCTTTCTCAAGCTTCACATCTGGGTTTTTCTCCTGCTCACGTGTGCAGACAGACGAGCTGTTCTCTCACAGCAGGCTTCCCATTACTGCTCAACACACTCAAACCACTGCTTGGTCCGGTCATGGGCTGAGAATCAGAAAGAATGGGCAGCACAATTCATAGGCCAAAGTAGCTGAACATTCATCTCCTTCAATGTTGGTAATACACACTAAACAATAAAATCAGTACCCTTCTTTAAATCATGATGGCAGTATTTTCCCAGCCTGTATCTGGAGGTATCGCAGGTGATATCACCGTAATAGACAATCTAATGTATTTGACAGCATGGGGTAAAGAAATAGGTAGGAGTCGTGACTAGGCAGCATTCATGACAGGATATTAGAGGAGTTGAAAAGAATATTATGGTTTAGTGGAGCGAATAAGCATCATTCTGTGGAAAAATGAGGAGAGCACATGAACAGAAAAGATGAGACAAGACCACTTAAAGCTCAAAGAACGATTAAAAAGACGATAAGTAAGCATTGTGTTGATGAAAGAATGAAAATTAAAGTGAGAAATGTCCTCTCTTAGGTTTAAAGACTGGTGTCATGTTGGAGTTACATCACAGACTTTATTCGCCTATGAGCATCTTTCCATCTCGCCACAAATGTTTGCTGCACCGTAATTAACTGAGATGTGAACAGCTGCTGAACATATTAGTCTACATCTTTTGGTTATATTATTGAGGACACATTTACACTCACACAGACGCATACATCTACCAGAGTATGATGTTCAACCAAAAAAGGAATTGTTGACTGAGTTTAACACATTGTCAGTGTCTGCTGAGAGATCTAATTGTAATTTGACAGAGAAATTGATTCACAGTTTTTGTAATTTTTTGTGTGAAGACACCTAGAGGCCAGTAAGAAGCTCAGTTCATTTTTAGTTCAATTCATTAATGTTTTGGAGTTAAAGTTGCTGTGGGCGGTTGTTTCTTTGCTCATATGTTGTATTTGGTTTCTTTGTATTTACAGTTTAATCAGACAAATCACTAAAAAATTACTATATTTTTACACATTTGAGTGTTGAAATTTTCTTTTTATTTGTTACTTTGGAGAAATGGGGCTGCACGTCGTCACAGTTGTCTCACAGCAAGAAGGTCAGGCTTCGAGTTCCGGAGTGGGGGAGGGTGAGGCTTGAAACACTGGTACGTGTGGTTTTTCTCAGGGTACTCCAGTTTACTCCAACCCTCCTAAAATATGCATGTTAGGCTAATTGATGACCAAAAAATTGTCCCTTGGAATGTGTGGGTGTGTGGCATCACAACAGACTGGTTACCTTTTTGGGGAGTACCCTGCCTCTCGCCTGAAATCGGGCAAGAGAGGCTCTGGCATCTCCATGGTTCCATTAGGGATAAGTGGATCAGAAGACGAAATGAAACTTAAAAGAAATGGTTATATGAGCAATTTTTTCAGCCATTTTTCAGGTAATTCACTTCTACATCTGTTCCATGTCACAGACCAATGACGTTTCTCATTGTTTTGACATCTTCACCAACCTTTTTGTTAAAAGAGACAAATTTCTGACAGTAAAATTAAAAGAATATATTTCTTGGTTATTATTAACGGAAGGAAAAAGTGAAAAGTTTTATGGATGTCTGTATTTTAAAGTAAGTTCATCTGGACAAAATAAAATCAGTTTGCTGCTCTGCCATTGCATTACTCGTAGGAAATGAAGATGTTCTGCCGAGGTAGGAACAGCTGCTACCATGAAAAAAGGTGTAAGTTTTATGCCTGAATTGTTCCTTAGTGTTGGAGACTCTTCTTGGAGTGTGAATGTGTGTAATGAATGGTTTCGTATGCAGCTTGTACGGTGTATTGATGGCTGACTATGTCAGAGTTTAATTTGGGCCTCCGGAAATTTTCCACTGTTGGTTTTTCCACTCCAGGTGATTCATTAGAGGGGTGGTTACTGTGTTTGCCTGCTCATTTGTCTATGTGTATACATTTCTACTTAACAGAGTTGTCGCTGCCTTCACATTTAACAACAATAGTAAAGCACATAGACATTGCGCAAAGAAATGGCCCGCCCACTTTGCACACAATTGACTGTGACAATGTTTTGATGCATCCAGTTGAAGGAAATAAAATAGTTTTTAAATTTTGGAACATTTCCTCATCATTAGAAACCCTCATTCTTTCCTCTACCGCCCTCCTTGAATTATTAAAAAAATATATCAAGTTTGCTTGCTTTATTCCAGATTAATTCTTATAATTAGAAATGAGCTTGTAACTTGAGATTACATTGAGAGAAAATATTGACCCTACAGGTGATTTATTGATAATAAAATTTAACAAGAAAGTTACAGGTTACATAGAAGTAGTTTAATCCCTTCGAGTCGCTGTACACAATAAAAGTTTGTAGTTCTGAAAATATTTTTTATTTTCAATCAATTTTAGCTGTGTAGCTCAGTATTAGCTACACAGTCATGTTTGTCAAATCTGGATGAATCTTCTAACAATCCTTTCTGCACAACATTGTTCACACTTTATAGTTTCGTTTTTTTCTTCCACTTCCGCTTATCCCTGATGCGGTCATGGAAGCCTGTCACGGCTAACTTAAGATGAGAGGCAGGATACACACCAAACAGGTTGCCAGTCTGTTGAGTCCATTATGTCAACAGACACAGACAATCAACCACACACACTCATTCCCCGGAGCAATTTCATAGCGGCCAATTAACCTAACACGCATGTCTATGGAATTTGGGGGAAAACTGGTGAACCCGGAAAACCCATACATACAGAGGGAGAACATGCAAACTCCACACAGAATGGCAGTGTCTTAAGCCTCTCCCCCACTCTGCGCCTTGAACCCCCATTCTCCATGCTGTGAGGCCACCATGCTAACCACCGATGCCACCGAGCAGCTCCACACTTTATATTAGCTACTTTTATTTTTAAAAGATCACTAATTTGTCCAAAATATCCCACTAATTTGTCGTTTCAAGCTAAATGTCTTGTCTCATACCATTTTGTTGTGGTGCCAATTGACATGTGGATTTTATGCCAAAACATGACGATTCAGGTGATGACTGATGGCACAGCTCATCTGGCTCTGTTTAATTGAACAACTTTTTGATGTTGCACAATGATGAGTGTGTGCTAAATCCTTGTTGAATGCTGATGAGTAAAACTTCTATTATTTCCATGCTGAGATAGAGTTGGTTTGTTACAATACACACCAGCACACACCAAGGAGGTGTGTATGTGTGTTCACACAGTTTTAGCTACAAAGTACATAGACGTGGAGAGACGTGGTCACTGACCTTCATGTGTTTATGCTTCATTGAGTTATTCACAACACAGACAGACTGACTTGTATAATGTGTATGCATGTACAGAAATGCGAGTCAGTTTTTCCATCTATTAGACTTTGAATGTCTGGACTGTATTTGGAGTTCCAATACACCCTTTTATTTTGACGAATTACTATAGATCTTTCTATAATACCTAATTGAGATGGCTAAGTTTCCAGGACTTTCTCACCTTGGGACTTCTGTTTTCAGAACTCTGAACCACAGAAGGAGCATCCTAGCAGACAACCTCCTCATTCTCAGAGCTTCAGTCACAATGGCAGCCAGAGTAAAGCAGCTCATTCCCACGCCCACAAAAACCCCAGCATCAGTTCACCCTCCACCTCACAGAAAAAGGCTCAGAGTCCACAGGAGCCTTCACAACTAGATCAACCACAGCCCATTGCTTCAGAGGGAGGGGTTCCCCCTGGTCTGGCAAACACACTGGAGCACATCATAGGTCAGCTGGATATTCTCACTCAGGTAAGCAGAAGATGTGCTAATCTTTCATGACAAACAGCATGTACCGTTCCGTCGTTGTGTTCCCCACCTCCAGTGTTCACAACAAATGTTTCCTTCCCTTTGGAACCTGTAGATCTAATTTTGTTTAAGCGCCTCTTCTCTGGTGAAAAGCCAATTCACAGATGGTTGAGGCAGGTTTTATGTTTCAAATTTCTTATTAGACTGTATTATCAGCAAGTGAAAAACTGATTGCCAAAGCACATATTTCTAAAAACTGACCATCTTTAGGTAGCTGAAAATCAAATAAAAATGTATAAAATACTCATCTACATTTATCAATGCACATCAAAGCCGCTCTAGATTGGTGAATTGAAATAATTTTGTTTTCCAGAAAGTTTACTTTGATTCCTGTCTGTTTTAAATACAATTATTAAAGGGTAATAAAGACTTTAGAATAATTTCTTTATTACCATGTTTTAAACATATACACGTGTTGGTGTGTTCAGTTTGTTTCTTCTCTTAGTCTGAAGGCTAGGCACAGTTTGAAACCAGAACAAACTAGATCCCGCAAGACTAAAAATAGAACCTGGAACAAAACAGAAAGGGACAACAACCACTTAAACCCCTAAAAGCTTTGCTTTCTATTAATTTTTCTTTCACATCCTGAATCCACCATTTTTGTTTTTTACTGGAGATTCAGCGATTGAACATTTGAGAGCTCGTATGACCTCTACTTTTAGATATATTTTCTTTAATAAAGTCAGATGGTTGATGCAAGTGGAAAAGCAAGAGGTACTGTATATACCGGTACTTTACTTGCACACTTAAGTTGTGTATGATTGGCTTTCAGAAATAGTTCTAATAAACATGCCAATGCAGAAAAAAAAATCACAAACCAGCTATTAACTGCATTTTTATTTTATTCTGATTCTGATTTTAAAAGACATTTGAGTTGTTTTATGTCATTGCCATTTTCTTACAAATTCAACAAATAAAACACACAACAAAGAGCAAAATTTCACAACATAATAGAACATATCAGTTTAACGTTATTCAGTCCTCAAAACTTGTGGAAGGGACTCCTTATTTGGAATTAGCTTCATGGATATTTGATGATCGATGATCTATAAAAAAAATAAGGTTATGACAAAGTTGTATTTTTCAAGACATTTTAAATAAAAGGAACGTTAAACTATGAAACAAACTGACTAGTTCATACAAATATGGTCATTTAAGAAAAAAAATTAGGAAGTTGACAAGATAAAAGGAGCATTGAGAGAACACATGCAGAAAGAATAAAGTGCAATATGAGTTGAGAAATGACCACATGCTGTGATCTTCATCTGTTCTTCTTCTTTCGGCATTTCCCTTCAGGGGTCGCCACAGCAAGTCAGTTTCTTCCATCTAATTCTGTCTGCCGCATTTTCTTCAGTCACGCCAGCTATCTTCATGTCCTCTTTCGCTGTATCCATGAACCTCCTCTTTGGTCTTCCTCTAGGCCTCTTGCCTGGTGGTTCCAAACCCTGCATCCTTCTGCCAATGTACTCTCTCTCATCTGCACATGCCCAAACCATCAACCAGTACACCTGTGTCTCATCTACCAAAAAATAAAAAACAAAACATGCAAATCCAAACTTTCCCAGAAATTGGCTTAATTGTTTTTGGATGAGTTCCAACTGACATAGTAGCTCTTTACCCCTCATACAGTGAGATGCTAATGCAATGAAATATACACCACAAAGTTGTCTCTCTTAATTACACCCCAGTGGGAAGTGAATGGCCTGAACAATGTACTGTGTCTAACTTGTCTTTGAATTTTCTCCTTAGAGAAAAAAATCCACAAAATCTGAGGAAATTCCACTTGTTACTTGGGATCAATAATTACTTTTGAAAGAAAGAAACATGTTTTATTTTATATTGCTCTTTGTAGTCACAATGCAATCAATTCAAAAGAAAATTAAACTTTCCAGCACACATGAATATCTCATTAAATGAATCACTTAAATTTGTGTTCAAGGTGTATCCTGCCTCTCACCTGAAATCAGCCGGGATAGAGATAGACAGATAAAAACTTTATTAATCTTTTACAGAAAAAATTCTGGTGTCCAGCAGCAACATATCACACAGGCCATACATACATACAAATAAATAAAACAACATAAAATAATAAAAATTACTATTACTAGTAATGAGATACTCGTTAGGACTCTGTTCCTTACAGGCTATTTGGTAAAATTGCCTGAGGGCAGAAGCACCTTCTACTTCTGTTATACTTCTGGATAGGTTCTGGCACCCCTGCAAACCTACTAGGGATAAGTGGTTCCAAATCAAAACAAAATTTGTGTAAGGCAAATTAAAGAAGCTGCAGTCGTTGTTGTTTGTGGGGCGGGGGGTTTTGCATAGATTTTTTTTTTTCTGCTTTCAGTCTTCTCCATATTCATCTATAACAACATTTACCTCGTATATGCACCATATTCCTCGTTTATTTCATAGTCATTTCTAAGAATTGTTTTGCTCCATCCTATTCCTCAGTAAATGTAATAGTTTCGGGGTCTGAGAGAGAGCCTTATGAATTATTCAACTCTGAACTGAAATTTCAAGAGTCTCTCGGTGTGCTGTGTTAGCAGCTTTTCACTTGTCTGCTCTTCAACAATCCTCATATTCCACTGCCTCCTTCTTATGTTCGGTTTTTCATTTGATTTCTAACTTTCCTACTATCACATTACCAGAAGAGGCCAAACAATGCTCATGGGGCATTAGGAGAAAGAAGACGCCCATCCAAATCTCCAGCTTGCCAAAACCAGGCAAAGTGCTCCATATTTTTTTCTAAATTTCTTTACTCTTTGCTTGACAACAGGCTCATAATGAAAACTATGAATCCATATGTTTCTTAACTTTTGTTTGTTTTAGACTTTTTAGATCGGTTTTACTTTCCCTTATTGTAACTCGAGTGAAAGAAGTGTTTTTCTTTTTAAACATAACCCAAATAAATTCATCAGGTCTGGGATCAATAAAGTTATTCTATTAATACACATATTGTACGAGAATGGCTATTTTCACAGAATCGGGAATGATTGGAAGACAGCCTCTTGACCTTTCTGGTAGGGATTTCACTGAGTCATTTTGCCACTTTATCAGTAACTTCTGTGACTTTGGAATAGAGGGCAGTGTTGCTGAGGGCCATGGAGAGGATAATGCATTCTGGAGAAAAAAGAAAAAAATGACTCGCTCTATTTTAGGAGCATAAAGATTTGGTTTCCACTCCAGATGAAAACCATAGGCCTGTATAATGTTGCTGCTGCCTGGGGGACATGTGCAGATCTCCTCACACAGACAGACACTAATTGCTGGCTTTGCAGAGGAATGGGTCGCTGTATTGGGTTGGGGAGATAAAACAGGGTAGTATTGATCTTTAAAACAGAGACAGGCGGAGAGGGCGTACAAAAAGATGAGCACTCACACTGTGCGTAAAATAGCAGGAGATCTTATCTTGTTTGAAGACCAAAAAGAAGAAGCCACTCACCCAGATGGCGCGATGTAGACGCTAAACTACAACATTGAGGACTGAGATCAGTTCTTTAAGCATTGCATTTATTCAACCAGTTTTATTTTTTATCAATATTGGATCCACGTGAAATTAAATATCACTTTTACCATTGTAATTTTTATGTTAAATTTTTTTCTATAAACTAATAATCACAAGTAGTTCAAGTATCAAAGAAAAATCTTGACGATACTACATTGTTTAAGAACATTTAACAAAATTATAGATCTATTTACTGTAGTTCACATCATTGCACTACTTTTCTTTTTCTTCTGAGCACTCTTAGTTTTGTAAAAATTATTATTATTTTTATTTATTTTATTTTTATTATTTTTATTTTATATGTTTGCACACCAGTACCAGAACAAGTTCCTAGTCTCTGATGTTTTTCACTGACATGGCAATAAAAGCATTCTGATTCTGATTCTGATCATTATGAGTGCCTCAAAAAGAACTATATTATCATCTTCCATAGACTTAAATAGTGATTAGAAATTTCATTAAAAAAGTTTAATCATTGCATAATTCCAAAAGCAAAATGGGAGAATATCCATAATAGAAAAAAACTGTAAGAGTTTTGAGAGTTATTGAATAAATTACGGTACTAGTAAAAATAATTTGAGCCTTAAAGATAAATAAAAAACTACCAGGTAGCGGCATTTATACTCTAATTTACTACTTTTCTCAAGAACTTGATATGTTTGCAGAGTGGTTATTCTTGTATCTTAAAACCTCATTGAGCTCAAAAGCAACCAAAAAAAAATGTCTATATTTCCCCCCCTGGCTACATCCGCTCAATATAACGTATATTATCAATTGGCACAACGGCCATCCGTCACACAAACTAAACTCTTTGCCAATCAGTGATCGACCTTTATATAAACATTTCAAACTTTAACAAACCTTCCAAAAACACATACTGGTAATCGCAAAAAAAAAAAAAAAACCTAACGGCAGCTCAATGTCAGAAAAATAGCTTAACTGTGTCGATGAATTTCTTGGCCATATATTTGGTTGATCACTTTGCAGATTTTATGTCTATTGTGTTGTTGCTTTCTTAAAACAATTTAAGATGATGAAAGGGTGTCTCATTTTCAAATTTTCTGGAATAAGTATTCTACATTAATAAATTATAAAATGCCAAGAAATGCTTCTCATAGACAGTTGATATCTGTGATATAGATACACTGCTAGCTATGTTCCCAAGTTGTCCAAATTTTGGGACTGGTGAGCAGAGTTTGGTATCAATTAAATAAAAAATAGGGGTGAGGAGAACATTTTTTAAGAGTTTTTTTTTTTTTTTTTGCATTGATAAATAGCTTGTGTATGTACCAACTTGATTTTGATATTTATCAGGATTTCTTAAGCATTGGTTAGTGGGACGTCTTTGTACACTTACCAGGATAAGTGAAGATGGTGATACACTCAGAAATGACACCTGGACACACACCTCTGGCAAATTGGTTCAGATGACAAAGAGCTCAAATCTGCACAACAGATCTTGTCACTGTTGGAGGAAGATGGGGGGTGACGGAGCTGGGAGTATGTTGCACTATGATCTCACAGCCCACACATGCTGATCCACACAGTCTTGACAAAGTGACTTTCTTGTGTTCTGTGTGTGTAAATGTGTTTACGCCACTGTGTGAGGGTGAAAACGGAGAAAGCGCGTGTCAGATACAGAGACTCTTGTGTCCTTGGTTCAAGCATCAGATTTCTCAATGATAGTTGGCTGGTTTGTTTGGGACACACTTCTGTCTCAAACACACACAAACACACACACAATCACACCCAGCATTACTCTTCCTGTATAACAATATAATTTGTTTAATAACTTTTTTTCTCTCTTGCTCCCTTTTTTTTCTGTCTTGCTCCTATTGAACTCTCCCTCCATCCAGACAGTTTCAATCCTGGAGCAACGGCTGACATTGACGGAGGACAAACTCAAGCAGTGTTTGGAAAACCAAATGGAAATAGGACATCATCTTCATAGAAGAACACAGATGTAAAGATGGGATCGAACAGGATTTTAATTTTCTCTAAAAACATCACTCCCTACATATGCAATTGAACAGCTATAGTGCTGATGCACCACGTTTGCTTATTTAACTCTGAGTTATCAGAGAGGAAAGAAGCTGAATACTTGAGAAGTTCCTCTACAGGAGAGCTGAGGGTGCAGTTTTGTTTTTGCTGACATAGGAGTTAATCACTGTGCATATGTGTGGAAATGCACTATGACTCCCTGAACAAGTGTCATTGCATACAAGCGCGTTATAGATGTTCATGCACTGTATGTGTTCATATATCAATTTGTCATGTACTGTATGTGCATGGCCACACTACGCAGAAATCCAACCAAACTATCCCCGGACAATCAGGGTTGCAGTTTTTATTTTTATAAAGTGTAATAAAACTGGTTAGTGTTTCTGTTGTCATATGACATTTGAAGTCACATTGATTCTGGTTTTATCATTACTTCTTGAGCTAAGTGACCTAAAGGAGTGAGAGAACCGCTGAAGTGCCTTTCTCTTATTTGAGCATAGAATTTATTTTTTGTTGTTAGACTTTTACAAAAGAATAAACTCATCTCTTGACCAACCAGTAAATTTTAAAGGGTTCTGCAGATTAAATTAGAAAACTAATTTATTTGGGTTTTTTGTTTCTTTTCTATTTCTGCAGTTTTTTTTTATTCTTGTACAACATGTTTTATGCACTGATCTAAGGTGCATTATCTTAATAAAACGTTAAATACTCTTTACATTGTGTTAAAATGACTTAATTAAAGGTGATCTGGTTCTACTTGTATTGTGAGTGTATGGTTTGTTTTCATTATTACTAGTGACAAATCATTGGTGTCACAGGTTACTTTAATGCACCATGTCGTTACCAGATAAATAATAACTTTCCTGCCTTTACGTATTGTCCTCTGCAGAGATGTTAAGATCTCATACTTTGAGCTGTGTCATCCGTTGCTGAAGGCGAGCAATCTAAAACCCTTTCTCTGCCAGGTTTGTGTGATGATTTATTACAAAAACATGTGGGTGGACAAAAGAAAAAAAACTGTATCCTGCTTGATTCTAAAATCCTTATGTCCGCTCTCCCAAGTAATTTACGTAACTTGACCCCTGGTGCTGGATCAGTGTTTTTATTTTAGCGTTCTTGTTGGGATTTCTTATAGAAAATGTTTTCACAAAAGAAAAAAAGATTCTTCTTATTCATACATTTATAGGTTTATTTTTAAGAACTGGTAATAAGATTATAAGCTATATAGATGAGTCATAGTGAGAGTTGGGGAGGGGGTCTTAGTGTCTCAGAGAGAATTACATACAAGCTTTAATGGGAAAAAATAATAATGACTGTTTCTTTAAGACCTGAGTCTGCCTCTGCACTGATGGAAAAAGAAGAAAAACAAAACCGGAATTCTGGAGCGGTGCTGCCGGGCCCACTCTCTTCCTTCCTGTCTGGGGCCCGTGAACACACACAGACACACACACACAAACACTCCAGCCAGAGAAAACAGCTCCCTTTACTGTGGGCCTCAACCAGACGGCCTGCCAGGAGCTCTAGTGGGAAAAGGGGGGCTAAAAGAGTGGGCTCAATGACTCGTCTGTGTGCATTTATGTGTGTGTGCTGCCTGTTTTTTTAGTTTTAACTTCAGTTTAGAAAGATGCCAGTGACAGGATTAACGTTAAGTGAGAAACATTTCCACTGAGTTTAAAACCAAACTCTTTTCACTGAGTTTACTGAACTCCAAAATTTACATTTAAAGATGTAAATATGACTGTTTCTGCTCAGTTTAATGCTGAGGATACTGTTATCAGAAAATTTCACTCATCTACCACTGTTCATTTGTTAAAATGATTTGTTTAATACATAAAAACTGAAAAAAAAATTCAGTTTGTAACTTGGATCTAGTCTTTGTGCAGAACACTGTTCATAAAACAAAGATTCCAAAAACTCAAGCTCATTTACCTTCTGGTAATAAATATATATCAGTCATTTATTACATTAGACTCTCACAAAGCAGAGTTTCTTTTGGCTTTTTGTGAACATTGGAACAAATGTATGTTAAAAAGGGTTGGTTACTTTTTAAAAAGACAGCAAAAATTTACCGAGCAGATCTTAAACTTATTGAATCTATACGTGAGACAACTTTAGATTATTGTGTCTACTAACACACTCTTTTTAGAAGTCTGAATGTTTTGGATGTTTTTTTTTTCTTTTTTATTCGTTCAGGCCTAGAGGAAATTTCTTTGTGAAAGATGGTCTCAAGTATGGATACACTTAGTTTCAGTGTGCGTGTTTCACAAAAAAATGAGAGAAAAAAAGTTGAGGAGGCTGCTGTAATATGTAGCCCATGTGTGGCCGTGTGTGTGTGGGGGATGGGGATTCGATGAGGAGAACATCTGGATATGTTTTTCCTGGTGTGCTGTGGTTGGAGCTGCTGTTTGCCTATGCGTGTGCCGATGTGGGTTTCAGTGATTTTTAGTTCAGTGTGTCAATCTTTGTATTCCTATTCTTCTTGGTACTTTTTTCGGTCGAAATTTTGAATTCTGACACTTCTACTCTATTCAATATTTCTTGATTGTTCCAACTGAAAAGTTTGCATGTTCTAACAAAGCAGATTAGAGTTGTCCTTTTCAACACTTACTGAAAATATAGATTATTTGCAAGTATTGCTTTTCAAAATTACAAATTGCATAGATTAAGGACTTTTCTATCCACAAACTGAAATTGTCACTGCTTAGAAGTTCAGAATGGATACATTTATTTGTTATTTTAGGTGGAAATCAGGAATTTTGATTACTTAAAAGACACCAACCAAAGTTGAATCAAATTAAAAATAAATCTATGTAACTGGAAGTTTTTAACTTCCAGCCAGTTGTAGGAAATAAAATGGATTTAGGCAAGTCTACAAAAATGTATACACACACTGGGCAAAATGGCAAGTTGACACAAAAAAATAAGATTTGTCAGGAATAAATGTACAGTAACAGTGTTGTAAAGGGTTCTATTATAAGTTAGTTATGATGCAACAAGTTTTAAAATAAACGCTTCCTAAAAACTGGTATCTGGTTGACCACTTTGTGCCAAATTTGGCTGGTTGATCATCAACAAGCTAAAAGAAATCCAGGCAAGGAAGTGAAATTGTTACAAAAATTTTTAATTGATGTCTTAAAGAAGTTTCTTATGTTCAGATAAACTATCAAACTATATCAAAAGAAGCTTTTAAAAGTATGTGAAAATCTAAACAGACTGAAGCATAAGCACGTTTTTAATGAGTTTCCTGAAAATTAACCACTGTGGCCTCCCAGCGAGAAGGTCAGGGTTCAAATCCTAGTGGGCGAGACTTGAAACTCTGGCCTTTCTGTGTGGAGTTTGCATGTTCTCGTGTATGGGTGGGTTTCCTCATACCCTCAAAAAACAGGCACGTACGGTAGAATGGAAACCAAGAAATTGCCCCTAGGAATGAGTGTGTGGGTGGCCCACAAGAGACTGGCGACCTGTGCAAGATATACCCTGCCCGTCACCTGAAATCAGCTGTGATAGGCTCCAGTACCCTCGTAACTCCATTAGGGATAAGCAGTTCAGAATAAAAAAAACTGTCATTTGGAAATTAAATAATTGTCCCTTTGTGTACAGGTAGTAATGTTAGTTGTCGGTCGCAAAATTAAAAGAAAATAAATATACTAATGGAAGTTTCTTTAAAAAGGAAAACACAAAGCTTTGTATGTTATGTAACCTAATTGCTACAAGGTTATTCCGACCTGTATTACCGCTGTACAAGTGAAATAGATAAAACTGGCCTGGACATGCTTCAAGGTGTGTAAAGTGTGTGCTGGAAGTTTAAAATAATGACCCACTTTAGAACGAGCCAGCCCATAAAATAAACTTGGTGAGAAGTCAGTCAGAACTGCTACCTCATTTTCAAAGTGTCACCTCACCCCAACCTCACCTCTCTATCTCTGAAAGCACAACACACACCCTTTATTTCAGGTTGAGATGGTGAAGCCACAAAGACGTGTGTTATTTTTATGATGTCTCTATCAGACATGCAAATAAACAAAACTCATTGCCTGTGGCCGGCTGGCTTTAGAAGCCAACTTATACCAACTACATGATCTCTAATCGTTAACAAGAAAAAAAGTTATTTTTTCTCTACACAAAAGTCCGTACATTGCTGTTTGCTAATTATTTAGCTTTTATTAGTTTTATAGAATAAAAATAACAAATTATTTCTCCGTATTAAACATTAGTTTACTACCTATTTGAGAAACTGTAATATATTTATCATAATAGAGTATTATATCATATCATAGAGTATCATTCCGTCGTGGTAAAGAAAGAGCTGAGCCAAAAAGCAAAGCTCTCAATTTACAAGTCGATCTACGTTCACGCCCTCACCTAGAAAGAATGAGATTGCGGATACAAGCGGCCGAAATGAGCTTACTGTTCAGGATAGCTGGGCTCTGACTCAGAGATCGGGTGAGGAGCTCTGCCATCCGAGAGGAGCTCGGTGTCAAGCCGCTCCTCCTCCAGGTTGAAAGAAGCCATATCGGGGGGTTCGGGCATCTAATCAGGATGCCCCCCGAGCTGGTGAGGTGTTTTGGGCATGTCCCACTGGAAGGAGACCAAGAGGCAGACCCGCTGGAGAGACTATATCTCCCAGCTGGCTGGGGAACCACTCGGGATCCTTTCAGGTGAGCTGGAGGTTGCAGCTGGGGTGAGAGAAGCCTGGGTTTCCTATGTGAGGCTGTTGCCCCCGTGACCCGGCCCCGGATAAGCGGAAGGTGATGGAACGGAAACTAATAAAATAAAATCAAGGGCTGTAATATTTTATGTCAGCACAACTGTCTTTCTGACCTGTGTCTTTCTTGAAAAGTACATGTTACAAACTTTCAGAAAGCCATGACTTATGTTTGATATTTTCATAGAAATTCAAATGTCTGTCCGTGAGTCCAATTTCTTTACGTCTCGTTTGGTAACACACACACACACACACACACACACACACACACACACACACACACACACACACACACACAACTGGAAACAATACCAACACCATCTAAGAAAAAAACCATCCCAGGTTTACATTTAATGCATGTATTCCTATGATTTTAGTTATGTCATTGAACTAGATTTGTTTTTCTTAAACATTCATCTTTTGTCTTGTTTTATTATATTTCAGAAATGGACTTGTCTATTATAACAGGATTGATTGAAATAACAGAACACTAGAATTCTAAAAGTTCTGAACCAATTATTTTAATCATAAGAAGAAGCATAAAAGACATGAACTCAATCCAAGCAGTGTCTTCTGGGACTGAAAATAATAGAAGTACCACAAACTGAAGCTCCATAAGTGTCAGATCCTAACAGTGTCAAAATAAAAAAGTTATTCTCCTATAAAGGGACTTTACAAGACAGGACGTACAGTAAACACAAATGATATTTATTATATGTCTTTTTAGTAGTTTTGTTCTTAAATACAACTATTTTTTTCATCAAACGGACTCCCCTGATTGGATTCACAAAAGTAAGCCATGGGATGAAAAATCATCCAAAAGTATTTTTTTCTCCTTCATTAATAACCTACCTTACTGTATATTTACAACTGCACTGCTAACATAATGATATCTTTTTATGTACTTGTGACACCACCGCAATAACAATGACTGATTTGTTTAATCTCCCGGTATGAGTCATAAATGTTTTGCATTGAGATTTTAGTCCACACATACAAAATAAAGTTCAGAAAGTTGTAAAAAGTTGTAAGTTCTTTTGATTCTTAAATATCACCAAACATTCAATTTCTTTTTTTTATCTTCTGTCACCAAAACTGCAATGATGTTCATAAAGTAATCATAACTAATGAACATGTTTATGATTTGTTAAAAAAAAAAAAAAAAAAAAACAAAGTTCAAAATTCTCAGGGTGTACAGCATGTCTTAAGAGTTTTTTTTAGTCACCTTTGACCATCTGTCTGTATGGCCCTGCCTCCAAGCCGTCACAGTGGTGAGATAGGGTGAGGCTGAAGGTGTGTGTGGAAAGAAAGCAGAAGGGAGGTGAGGTCTGAGTTAATCTACAATGATTTACCCCAATTCCTTTTACAATTATATTTGGCTTTGTGAAAGACATTTATTTTGCCTGTCAGATGGATATAGTAACAGGATTACCAATGACTTAAAAAAAAGTTCTTGTTCAATACAAGATGATTCATTTGTTGTGATAAACATGTTGGTGCAGTGAATTTCCAAGTTTCACTTGAATGAAATTAAACAAACGTGTAACTGAACATGTTCCAAACAATTTTTAGGACTGGTTAGGTGACTTGGATAAAGGGTAGATATATTGTTTAACTCTTCATGAGCAAACAGGTTGAATGTTATTCCAAGCTAAAAAATTATTCTTCCAAAATTTTTCATGTTAAACTTTGATTTCTTCCATCAGACAACTCTAAACCATGGTTTACCTTGACATGCTTAGGCTAATACAGGCAGTCTTCATGATTGATTATGTAAAAAAAATTGTCTTCAAAAACAAAAAGAAACATATTTGTTAACTTATTCAAAATCAGCTTCTTAAATTTCAGTCACAATCAATAAGAAACACTTTCATGTTACGTTAGTAATTAAAAGAAATGTTGCCCTGATATGCTCACATTATCATTTTTGATTTGTTTCCTACCATTTCAACCTGATTAGTGGGTGAACTAAGGTACAGCTCAAGCATTATGCTTTGTGCCGTACTTCTTCTTGGTACACAAAAGATTAGAACAGATAGGCCACTAAGATTATTTTAAGATCACCGTATTATGGTTTTAACATTATTTTAAATGTAGCATGTAATTCTGTGAACGTCTACTAATACAATTCTGTCTGAAATAAAATACATCAACAGAATGTAAATCTGTTTAATTGTATATTCTGCAGTCATATCGATTTAGTTTGATAGCGTTACAAAGAAATATCCCCTCAAAAAACTGAGTAATCCAAAACACAACTATTTTGCGACAGAATCGTCCAACGACATTTGCTAAAAGAAAAAACAGTTTGCAGTGGGAGATCTCATTTGATTCTTTATGAAAAGGTCAAACACTGATCTTGTAGCCAAACAGCAACCCAAAAATGTAGCATCCAATATTACAATATTGGTATTCTTTCTTGTTCTCTTCAGTAGTAATGAAGATAGAATAAAAATAACGAATAAAAACAACATAAATTACACTTCATTCTGGAAAAAAACTTTTTTATTAACTGCATTGTCCTTTTCTAATAAGACACAAAAGAAGTTGCATGTTTTACAATTTCTACCAAAAGATTTTAAACTATGATTTTGCTCTATTCACTGTGCTGAACTTTGATTCAACCCAAGTCCTGTTATTGAATAGGTTACAAATTATATCTGAATATTAAAGACGTGTTCTTTAATCTATTTTACAGAAGTGTTTACAGGTGTTGACAACCTCCATGTTATTAGCAAAGGAAGCAGCAGAGGAAATGCCAGCGTCAGTATGAGAGAGGTCTGGTCTCCTTGCTTCGTCACTGAGCTTAAAGGATGTTTAGATCAAGAAAATCTAAATTTATTGTTAAGAAAAACTATGCAGCTTAAAAAATATTTATTATTGTTTTCTTTTTTTTCCAGATGCAGTTTAATTCAGTAAAATTATGCAAAAACTCTATTTATTATGAAAATGTATATTGAAAAAAAAAAAAAAAAAAAGCAGATTTTCTGCTTAAGAAATTGTCCGGTGATTATTGCTCGTTCTGTCGTCTTCCACTTATCCAGGGCTAGGTCGCGGGGGCAACAGCCTCAGACAGAAAACCCAGGCTTCTCTCACCCCAGCTGCATCCTCTGGCTCACCCGGAAGGATCCCGAGTCGTTCCAAAGCCAGCTGTGAGACATAGTCTCTCCAGCGGGTCTGGGGTTTGCCTCTTGGTCTCCTCCCGGTGGGATGTGCCCGAAGTACCTCACCAGCAAGGTGCTCGGGTGGCATTCTGGCCAGATGCCCAAACCACCCCATCTGGCTTCTCTCGACCTGGAGGAGGAGCGGCTTGACACCGAGCTCCTCACCCGATCTCTAAGTGAGAGCCCAGCTACCCTGCGGAGGGAGCTCATTTGATTGGATCTATGATCTCATTCTTTCAGTCACCAAGCACAGCTGGTGAACAAAGGTGAGGGTGGTGAGGTGAGGTGTGATTACTGCCCGTTGATTAAAAATACCAATAGAAGAAAACACAAAAATCCAACAATCACTTGATTTTGTAACAAGGAAGCACTTTGCTTTGACATTTATTTAAGTAAACTAAGAAATTAAACACATTTACAACTGTTTGGAGAATAATTAGTGGATTTCTTCATTCAAACCATCTGAGGTTGAGACGAGGGAGGTCTGACATTTGGAAAGTAATTTTTTTTTTAAAAGCTTCTTCCAACACAAGTCGCCATTGTTGATTCTATGATTTCTTTCTGATTTTTAGTTCCTCAAGTGTGTGTAACAAGCTATTTTGAACCACCGTAATTATAAAACTCTACAAACGTGTGTACAAAGCAAACAAAAACAGATGAGATTTTCTCCAATATCTATCACGGAAATATGTCAGCCTTTGAGCTCCTGTTATCATAAGGATTACTAGAATACATTTGGTAGGAGTTTTGATAATGAACAACAATTATCTAAATCCACATGTTTGGTTTAGGATTCGGATCTGAAATAAAATTGGCTCTTATCGCTGTTCCAGAGAAAAATACACCACAAGTAAATATTTAAATTAAAATAATGTCTTAGTTCATTAGTCTTCTGAACATCTTATCCCTAATAGGGTTACGGGGTTTACTGGAGCCTTTCCTGGCTAATTTCAGGCAAGAGGCAGTGTACACCCAAACAGGTTGCCAGTTTGATGCAGGGCCACACACACTCTCTCAATACCTAGGGGCAATTTCAGATCAGCCAATCAACTTAACATGCATGTTTTTAAAGAGTGGGTGGAAACTGGAGTACCTATGGAAAACCCACGCATGCACTGGGAGAACATGGAAACTACACACAGAAAGGCCAGTGTTTCAAGCTTTGACCTCTCTCTGTTACTCAAAACTCGATCTTCTGGCAATGGCGTCATTATGCAGCCCCGAAATAATGTCTTCTTTAGTTTAACATACAATTTAATAAAGCCATCTTTGAGGCTGTGCTTTGTAAAAGTTTTTTCTGACGCTGGTGACAGTTTAACAGGGACAGGTAAACTGGAAATACAAACAAGTTGACAATTTGAAAACTTTTTTATCTTTGCTTCAAAAACACTTCTATTGATTAAATTGGCGAAAAAATTGTATGATTGGAGTGAAAGTTTCTTATCAGCTGGTGTTTTCTATCAGAGACCTTCAAATGTTTTTATGAGATGATGTCTTATTGTGCAGTTTATTGGATTTTTGCCAGATCAAATTTAAAAGAAGTGCAGGTCAAAGCTTTTTCAATCATCTCATTGCCTTTATTTAGTCAAAATTGAATGACCTTCATTACAAAAGCATAATTTGTATAAATATTTTTTATACTCTTATAAATGTCTTATATGTCCCTATTGTTTCTACTATAAATTTGGATGGGTTGTTTTCCACGTTATCAAATCAGGTGATGTGTATAATAGACACTGAATAAATTCTCAGACTATAACAAAATTGACATGAATAAAAGTACCAAAAAGAAGAAAAAAACATGTCCTGAAATGACTTTAGAATCAACTCTTATTCAAACAATAGTATTTTCAGACGTGGGAGGATGTCAAAGCACCTGGACAAATCCCACAGTGACTCAGGAAGAACACGCTGGCACACAGATCTGCTTTGAACATCACTTGTCCTGTTTTAATCTTTAGAGAGAAGAAAAAAGAAGAAGGAAAAAATGCCACAAGGCCAAAGCATGAATCACGAAAACCACACACTTTTGAGTTAAATACATCAATTGTCTTTATGAGATTGCCCCACAATGGTTATAAATGGTTATAAATATTGGTAGGACCATTTGTTCATTGGTTAAAAAAAATAAATGATAATACCGGTAATGATCAAAAGGACTTTTTTATTTTTTAAAAATCAAACAAATGATAAATACTGAAGGAGACCATTGAGCTCTGTGCAAAAATAATTCTTAAAAAAAATGATTTATAGACCATAAGAATGTGACATGCAAAGTGAAAAGAAACTTTAGGAACTAATTTTGAAATGTCATTTTAATTAGAAAATGGGGATCATAACGGGTTAAGGAAGGAGGAAGACACTATCTAAGAACATGTCAGTGAGCGGTAACACAAGAGCCCTAAAGTAAAACTGAGTGTTTATGTGTATGCACATTTTTTATGCTTGTTTATAATTGAGTGTGTGTTCATGTGTGTTTCTGTGTGTCGATATGTAAGTGACTTAGAGTGGATAAAGAGCCATTGTCTGCAGCTGGTGCATCCCCCACTACTCTTCTGCAGCTGTGAGGAAATCAAATGCTCCTCTTTTCCTTTTTTCTGCCTCTGTCACAACAGCTTATTAGGTCATCGGCTGGTGAAACGTAGAAATGGTTTGTGTGACTTAGTAGTAACTCCATCAATCTGCTATAGATAGAAATTCTGTGCAGCACCATCATGATTCCTAGTATTGATTAGGATTACCAGGAATGTATTAGATTGATAATTCAAGCTTGAGTTTCCTGTGTGATTAGAAATAAGTGGTATGATGCATCTTTCTAACAAAATGGTTCCAAATCAATGTATTTCTAAGGAATCAGCAAAACTACATACAAAACTGACTAGAATAGTTGAAGCCGGAGATTCAGAATTTAACCCATAAACAGTGGCAGGGGTCATGTAAGGCCTCTCCATTCTTTATGCAAGTTCTGTCTGTTTACACAAAATGTCATATAGTTTTCTTACTTGTTTGCTTGGGATGCCTCAATCCTTTTGTTATAAATAAATTAAAACTTGCAGAACCTCTTAAAATAGACCAGAAACTCTTGGGAAGACAATGTGTCATGGAAATAAGAAAAATTTGTTCTGTCTGTCCCCACATACCAAGAAATATCAAGTTTCATCAGTTCTGAAGACATACCCAGAAAATATTTTGTTAAAAAAAGTGTCATTTAGTTACATAACGTATTCTGATTTTTGGCAAAAAGTCTGAATTTGGTAAGAAATGTTTGTAGGATTTTAGTGAGGGAAGCTTGTGGAGGTGTGTAGAGTGGGCAGACAGAGTCAGTGAGGGTGATGAAAATAGCAAAGAAAAGCTGCTCAAAGGGCACGAGTTGATGCATGTTGATGAAATGTAATTTTTTTTGTATTGCTAAAAAACATAAACCTGGCATTAAGAGAGGAATGCCAGAAATTGAAATGTTGAATGTGAAACTAGGGTTAAGGTTGTGGAACTTAGACATTTCTCCTTTTCAAATAGTTTTACAATACAAACCAAAACTTGATCATGAAACACGTACAAATAATTAACAAAAAAAAAAAATCATTTTAAACTGTTTGGTTTGTTTTAATATTACATACTTATGGATTTGAGGTATGTATATACATTTTTTTTAATCAGACTATATTTATCGTTAGTCAGTCAGTCATCTTCTTATCCGTCTATATGGGGTGGCAGGGGTGCCGGAGCCCATCCCGGCTGATTTATCGTATATTTATCGTCATCAGGGAAATTGCTTTTGCTGCATTGCACAACAGCAGGCAGCCCCGACAGTACCAATAGTGAGAGCAACTAGGGGATTGGGTGTCTGCTCCAGGGACACGTAGGCATGGGCCTCGTGGAAATCGAACCGTCCTTTCCTGGAATTTTATATATACTACTGTATATGTATGTCTAAATAGTCATACTGTACAATATATATATATAAGTCATAAAATATAGTAGTAAAATGTAGAAGCTATAAAAAACCCTTCTAATTTAAGTTGAACTCATATGAAATGGGAAAATCTAACCACAGAAAGTTCAGACATACGTACATTGTCAACAAGATAATAATTCATACAGAAAAGATCCTAGCCTAACTGTGTTTATGAAAGTAACTTGTACAAAAATTCTAATTCTTTTCTTTCTTGCTGTACAACATTAGGCAGTATATTTTTGCTCATATTTTCAAAGTGTAGGTAATGCAGTCGGAGTTAAGGTTTCTCCACAAGACCAGACTTGTCTTTTGTTGAGTTGACTAGTTTCCATAGAAAGATCAAGAATGTCAAGGCCACATATCTAAGGCTTTCACTTTAAGCTTTGTATGTGCTGGTCAAACGCTAAGTTAAAGTAGTAGTAAACCTGCTGTTAACATCTGTGATAGATTTCAGCAATGGCAATGTCCTTTAATCATGAAGTCTAGGTAGTCTTTGTAGATGAAAATTGTTTTCACACGCTGATCATTCACTTTAATGCAGCAGTCTGCTTTCATGTGGATGCAAAACTCTTACATGTGGATGCAAAACTCTTACATTTATTTACTATTGTGAATAACCCCTGCCGTTGGACTTATGAACTCTTTATAACCTGGATCCCCACATCTCTTAGTCACCTTCCTCTTGTCACTTCACTATCTTTATTATTTTCTATTATTTTCTATGACATTGCACTACTTTTCTTTTTCTTCTGAGCACTCTTAGTTTTGTAAAAATTATTATTATTTTTATTTATTTTATTTTTATTATTTTTATTTTATATGTTTGCACACCAGTACCAGAACAAGTTCCTAGTCTCTGATGTTTTTCACTGACATGGCAATAAAAGCATTCTGATTCTGATTCTGATTCTGAATTGCTTCTACCTTTGTGTATACATAGTGTATAGTACACTTACTTTATGCCTATTAACCACCACGCTGAGCTGAAAAAGGGGTCAACCCTTTTTTAACAGTGTCAAACACATAGCAGCACATTCACAAATATGCTGAATTTTGAATCAGCACTACTTTATTGATTTCACATGTGAGAAATTTGCGTGTTTCAGCAACACTGTAATCATGGAAAAGAAAAATCAGATGTGATACAAAAAATAGTGATGTGTTTAAATTTATGTCTGGATTGAAAATTACTTTTTGACCAATTTTCTAGTTGCTTGGTGGCATGATGGTTAACACTTTGATGTTAACAACTAGGGGTCAGTGGTTTGAGTCCCGAGTGGGGCGAGACTTGAATCACTTGCCCTTCTGTGCGGAGTTTGCATGTCCGGTTTCCTCCCATCCGCAAAATCATGTGTATTACGTTGACTGGCCTCTTTGAATGAGGGTCTGTGTAGCTTGTTGTCTCTATATGTGGCACTGTAACAGACTGATGACCTGTTCAGGGTGTACCCCACCTCTTGCCTGTAACCAGCTGGGATCAGCTGCAGGACTCCCACAACTCTGACAAGGACAAACAGCTCAGAAGATGAATGGATGGACAATCATTTTGTTTCATCTTCTGAACCGTTTATCCCCAATGGGGTTGCTAAGGATGCCAGAGCCTATCCCAGGTGATTTCAGGCAGGGTACATCCCAAACAGGTCACAGGTCTGTTGCAGGGCCACGCACACAAACAACCAGCCACACAAATACTCATTCCTAATGGCAATTTCATAGAGGCCAATCAACCTAATACACATGTTTTTGGATGATGGGAGGAAACTGGAGAAAACCCATACATTCACAGGGAGAACATGCAAACTCCACACAGAAAAACCAGTGTTTATTATTATAACTAAAAAATAAATGGGATGATTAACTTTATTTAAAATGTCATTCTTTCTGATAATGATGGTGAAATGATTAAAACATCCATAAAACTGTTTCTGAAAAAAGATCAACCTCTGACTTGTAAAGTGATTCAGATTAAAAGTGAACTTAGAATCTTAATGAATGGATAGTATGTGATGAAAGCAGAGATGTTCTCTAGTTCTGCAGCTTTAAGTCTCTCTGCTCCTCCCTCTCCCCAGTGACAAACTCACACAGTCTGTGTAATACATCCAGTGGAAATGACAAACCAGAGGCAAGCATGTCCAATAAGAAGAGTTATCATGTGCTTTAGCCTCAACCGATCATCACAGAGAAACTAGAGGAATCGGTTGAACTACATTAGATTTCTATGGGATGGATTGAATTCAGCCTCAACTTCCATCGGATTGCAGCAGGGATCGAAAGAAATCTTTATGTTGAAGTTTCAACTAGAGGGATTTTGGTGTGTGTTGGATGTGTGTGCTGCGATGCAGGAACACCGATAGTGACCGCGGGAAGCCAAGTTTAACACCGTGATTTCTCTTCTTTCTTTCTTTTTCTGTTGTGATGTTGTCATGTCACCGCGGGGAACAGGCGGATTAAGATTTCCCTGATGAAAATTAATCATCTTTGCAGAGACTCTGTGATCGTGACTGCGATGATGATGCCTAGTAAGAACGTGGAGTGGTTGCAGGAAGAGCTGGAATCTGGGGCCAGTTCTCTTCTGCTTCTGGACTGCAGACCTCATGAGCTTTATGAGTCTTCTCATATAGAATCTGCTATAAATCTGGCCATCCCGGGCCTCATGCTCAGGAGACTGAAGAAGGGAAACCTCCCGATTAGATCCATCATCCCAAATAACGAAGACAAGGAGAAATTTGTGAAGAGGTGTAAAACGGACGTGGTCCTCTTGTATGATGAAGCCTCATCAGAGAGACAAGAATCCGGGATAGGGAGCTCTGTGATGGGACTACTTCTCCACAAACTACGGGATGATGGCTGTAAAGCTTTTTATTTGGAGGGTAAGGAAGGCATCTGTAATTCATAAAAAAAAAAAATGCTCAGAAGGATCAACTTCACTCTTGACCATAAAAACTCACTCTATATTTTCAACTTGGTTAATATCAATTTAATGTACAAATTATGTAAGTTTAAATTTTTTTTTTTTTTTTTTAGAAAATCCAGAACTATTAAAACATTTTTAACGTCTGCATTTTTACCCTGACATTTAATAAATGATTAGATTTTTAAAGTATTTGTTACTTTTTAGTTGTGCTTTGAGAAGTGCTTCAACTTTAACATCTCCCACTTGATTATTATTTTTCTCTTTATATATATTTTAATCTTTTCTATTTACTTATAAAAGGTATTAAATCAGATTTTATTCCCTGATTGTGTAGTTCAGTGTAATTCAATGTGCTGCTGAAATGACCCGCCATGTTGTTCTCCTTCAGAAAAAAAACCCCTGTCGTTCTTTTTCATGAATGAACACAAAAACGGAATTGCGACGCACTTTTAACTCTAATCGTTAACTAAGACTTAAAATCAACTCTTTGGCTAAATATTAGTGGTGTAAATGTGGTTAAAATGGTGTTGTTCGAAGCGTATCGGAGTGTTTTTGACACCGAGCTGCCATTCACAAAAAGCCCAGCAGTGTGAACTGATCTGTCCTGATTCCCTGCAAAGCTCTGCTTTTCTCAATGGATCTCTTCTGTCCACTCTGTTTTCATTTAGATACCCACTCCAAAATTACATTTGGATTATTTCTAATTGTTTGTAGGAATTAGTGTGAAGCAGTTCACTGATAAATGATGTTTAATCTTACATGTTGTTGTAACTGCATTATGCTGTTGTAACAAAAAAAGCTGTTTTTTTATTTATGTCATAATTAAAGAACACATTTAGAATATTTTTTCCTGAAATTGCTTCTGTGAATGAAAAAAACGTGTAGGTTTTGAATCTTTTTTTATTCCTTCTCCTAAAGAAAAAAGGCCTGATTATTACATAACTATTGAATAAGGGTTATTCCCTGGCATTTAGGTTGAGGATTTTGCTTTTGTACACTGTAAGTTTTTGGAAATCTGCCACATATGTATTTGAGAAACATATTTCAGATGGTTTTAGGTTTAATCCCCCATGTTTCAACATTTTACAGTCGTAGAAAGGGTTTCAAAGTTGTCTTCAGGACAGTGTATTTGATGATCGAGACATTTTGACTTCCATCCGAAAATCATTTTTAATCTGAATGTGAAGCGGTGTAAGATGGATATGGTGCCCCTGTACGACAAAACAGGCAAAAAAAACGGGATGGGGTGCTCAGATTGAAAATAATTTCCGGTTGGAAATCAAAATGTCTCAATCACCAAGAAGACAACTTTGAAACCCTTTCTATGTTGGATCACTCCTAGACAAATGATGGAATACACAGACTTGTTAACATCTTACAGTGAAAATATTAACTCCTTACTTTGTTTCTTATTGGCTGGGAAATTAATATTCTGCTAAATGACTGTTGTGTTCTGTTGTTTTCCTTTTTTCAGGAGGCTTTAACAAGTTTCAGTCAGAGTATCCTGAACACTGCGAGACCAATCTGGACTGTTCGTGTCCCAGCAGCTCTCCTCCAACCTCTGTCCTTGGTTTAGGAGGACTCCGGATCAGCTCCGATTGCTCGGATGGAGAATCTGACCGAGAACCGGGCAGTGCCACTGAGTCAGAGGGCAGCCCGCTTCCCAACAACCAGCCAGCATTTCCAGTTCAGATTCTGCCCTATCTTTACCTGGGCTGTGCCAAAGACTCCACAAACCTGGATGTTCTCAGCAAATACAACATCAAGTACATCCTCAACGTTACTCCAAACCTGCCCAACATGTTTGAGCATGAGGGAGATTTCAAGTACAAACAGATCCCCATCTCTGATCATTGGAGCCAAAACCTCTCACAATTTTTTCCTGAGGCCATTTCATTTATCGGTGAGTTAAAATTAGGTGTTGTTATGTCACAGGTTAAAATTCTCACACTTTTACTTGCTCATTTTAAATGAATGATGGTGTTAAAAACAATTCTCTAAACAAATTTATATAAATTAATTGCTTAATCAAAAGCAATTTGTTTTGTAAACATCTGTCATATAAAAAATACGTGTCTGTAGAAAATATGATTCATTAGCTGGGGTATTTTTGGGAGGGATGGACAGCAGCATGCAACAAAAAAGCAGAGGAGTGGGTTGCTATGGTTACAGGACAGCACTGCCTGTCTCTAAACAAAGAGACAAGAATTTCACACTAATAAACATAAATAAATGCACTTTAATCCATTTTCTAAACAAACACCAGGATATCAACCAAAATAATCTTTGGGTCCTGGCAACAGTAGCGATGACCATAGGAGGGAAAATAGGAACCTTTTTCCACGGCCGACTGGATGGTCTCTCGCGGAACACTGGTTGAAAATCGTTTGCGTAAATCCTGTTTGAATAAGAAAGTGTACCAAAACCTCACTCTGAAAATGAAAACATGTTCTTGAATGTAACATGTAAAAAGATTTTTAAGACAAAAATTTTGTAGATTTTCATCATCGTCTCCCATTTCCTGTTCCTGTTGTTATTCCTTCTAACTAAATTCCAAATCACGAGAGGATGTCTTTGCTAGCTGTGGACTCTTAGTCAAACTTCTTATCTTCAGATCATCCTGATTACCTTGTGTTTTTAGGTAAAGATTCCGCTGAGGTGGTTAGGAAGTGTGAGAAAAGCTAGAAGTGAATCCGGTGGCAAATTTAGGTCAATATGATGTCAAACAAAGTTGTCTGGCTGATTGTAGTATGCAGAGATTACATCAGAGCTCTTTGGTAACAGCTGGGTAATTCTGTGTGAAGGAGCCACAGATGTGACAACACTGTACTGCTGAATACTTAATCCCCCCAAAATGTCTTAAATAAGTGTTTCCATATATTTTATGTATATGAAAACGTTGCAAGATTCTGTTTTTTTGCCTTGTAAAAGCTTCATAAGCCACATTATTGCGTTTTAAAAACACTTATAATGCAATGCAACTGTGTCTACAAATCAGTTAAAAGATCTGTAGAAAATGATTCAACTGAGATTTGCAGGCCATGCTTATTGAAAAGCATTTTTTTTTTGCTTTCCCCGGAAAACGTCATCATACATCATATATAAATTTAATTTGGTCATCAACTTGGCTGCCGGAGATTGTGAGCCCACTGACGTCAGTCTTACAACGATAGATGTAGCCAAATAGTGAGGAGAAGAAGAACGATACGGGGAGATGAAAGGAAGGAAAGAAGCACTTAACTCTGGCTCTAATGGCCTGTAAAGATGCAAGTGCTAGAGCTCAAAACTGATACGTGGAACGAGGCTGCTGCTTAATAATGTAAGAGGCTTGTTTTTTATTTAGGTATATTGACAGAAAGATGGAAAGTGGAATAAAATAAAGATAGTTGCTTGTACTGATCAAAAACTTTCTCAATTTCAAATGTAATGCAACATAACAGTCCAAGATTTCGCTCAAACGGACAAAAAAATCAAAACATTCCTTTTTTTCAGCTTGTTTCATTAATGAAGTTAGACAAGTGATTTTAACTTAATCGGAATCAACTCATCTGTAAATTTTTTTGTGATAGAATTGTAGAATCACAGTTTTTTTTTCTTTAAACATAATTTACTTTTTGCCGTTCCAAAAAACAATTCTGGATCAAGATGAAAGCTGTTTTGATGGTCATCTCATGTGTCTAATGTCGGCTTTCATAGCTGCTTTACTTCGACCCAAGTGTTTTGCAATTGTCCACAGAGATTTGACAGATGCTTCCATTTTTCAGAGAGAATAAAGAAAGTTCGCCAGGCAAATTAGAGAAACGCTAGTAGATGTTTTCTGTAACGTTTATTCTGTTTTAAAATGCAATGTCTTATATATATAAATTACGCAAAATTTATGCATCCAATTAAAATTTTAGTTTTTATTCATGCACTGATGAACAATTATCTCAGGTTTACAGAAAACTCTTAAATCTCCTGTCCTCTGCTCACTCCTGTTTGAGTGGATTGTAAATAAAGGAGCTAATTGAAAGAAGCAAATAATGTCCTTGATGAGAAAGAATACCGAGATCATTTACTCCTATTGTTTTATTTCTCTGCTTTTACCAGCTACAATTCACATCAGCGTTTCTGAAAAATTTGACTGTTGAGGGAAAATGTTTATTTTTTGCCTGCGTCCCAGTGAAACCAGAGTCATTCTTGGACTGGAATCTCAGATGGATTTCAATAAATTCAATAACAAAAAGAGAAAAATGTAATTTGTTTGAAAGTGCCCTTACAATTTTTTGTTTATAAAATATTCAATGACTATTATGCGCTCTTGATCCACATAAAGACAGTTTTACTTATTAGTATTTTAATCATTTGTGGTATCATGTAAATGTGAAATAACATTTCAAATACCAGCAATACAAAACTGATCATATTTTATGCTTTTTTCTTTGTCTTCTTCCTCCAATTTCTTCCATCTCTTTCTTAGATGAGGCCCGCTCCAAAAAGTGCGGCATCCTGGTGCACTGTCTGGCCGGAATCAGCCGCTCTGTCACCGTCACTGTGGCCTACCTGATGCAGAAACTCAATCTGTCGCTCAATGACGCCTACGACTTTGTCAAGCGGAAGAAGTCAAACATTTCCCCAAATTTTAACTTCATGGGCCAGCTCCTGGACTTTGAGCGAACTCTGGGCCTCAACAGTCCCTGTGACAACCACTCATCCTCTCCGCCGCATGACCAACTCTTCTTCACAACCCCGACCAATCACAATGTGTTTCAGCTGGACACACTGGAGTCTACATGAAAGTAAAACTGGAAACTGTCCTCCTTTTTAAAACAGGGAAATGGTCAAAGTGGTTTGGTTACCATGGTAATGAGAAACTGCACTAGAGGCGAGCAGCCTATTTTAATGAATGTTTTAGCCTCCTGAGGCTCATTGTCTGAAAGCCTGTCCCCTGAAGTGGTTGGAAGGGCCAAGACGGGTCACTGATGCCACGTTTAAGGAGACATAAGGACAGATTCTGTTAGAGGGAAAATGTGGGTTTACAACAAATGTGGGTTTACAACAAAGATGTTGAAATCAAGAGTAAAAACCTCTGATAAACTTGTAACAAAGAAAAATAATTACTTTTAACTGAGAGAAATTAACTACACAACAGGACAGACAGCTTCATACAAAGAATAGATCAAGAAAATCCAACATGGAGGAGGAAACAGCTTTCTTTCTATCGTTCTGTCTCAGTTCACAAGCTGAGCTGACTGGTGCCAAGTGGAGAAGCTGGGATTTATTTGTAGGAAATATCGCTCTACTAAACGTAGAGTTTTTTTTAAAAAAAACCAAGGAATAAACACACACATACACACACAAAGTATGTATGTTTGTACTTGTATGTATGTTAACGTACATTGCAGCTAATGTATGAGCAGTCCTTAACAAATTCAGTATGTCTATATGCATTTTTTGTATATGTTTCTGTACATTTACGCACAGATTTACACCGTACGAGTATAAACGCTTAGAAATCTTATCTTTGTCCAAAAAAGCAAAGTGATTCAATCCAACAACAGCTTAAGAGATTGTACAACTAAAGAAAGGGAATGAGTGTTGAGTTTGTTTTTTAAATGACCTAATGCAGTTTGCACAGTGGCATAGCCATTGACTTGCTGGCACTTGAGCCTGGTGCTCAAAGCAAGCAGATAAAGAGACATTCAGAGAGGAGGAGTGGACAGAGGCGAGGCCAGTCCCAGGCTGTGACAAGTCCGGACAGCTGCATGGTGCACTAGGGAGGGAACAGGGTTTGACCAGAACTTCACCTTCAGAAAAAAAGCTGGGGAGAGTCAGCTATGGAGGTAGAAATCAGTTTTAACAAATTTTGGGTGGGTTTTAAGTAAAAAAAAAACAAAACAACTCAACATCCTCATTTTCTTATAAATATGGCTCTAAGCCTAAATGATTTGTTAAAGTTGGATTGGAAGCTGGAAGTTTCTTCTTGATTCTTTGTGTCATCTTACCATAAAGTCTCATGGAAACATCCACCTTTCTAGTTAGCATTTACCAAAGAAAGAACACGAGCATGGAGGACTGAGGTCCAAACTTGGTGTTTGCCGTAACGTAGTGGCGTGGACTGGACTGGGACTGGCCTCCACAAAAGACTGCACTTAGCTTCATGTCCCATTAGCTGCATTGTTAAACAGTTGGAAGCAGAAGATTTTCTTAGTAGAAATTTCCCATTTTATCTAAAGTTTTGTCTGGCTTTCTTCAGCCTTAAGCCTCGGCTATATTCTATAAAAGCTATATTAAACATAAATGAATATATAATTTATATACTATAGAGCTAATATTAAGCAAATTGATATTTTCTATATGTGAGCATGCTGTGGTGATGTATGCTCTCCTACAGTAAATGTAACCATGGGTTTGATGTCGCTTTAACAGATGAAAAGATTGTGAAGACAATGAGATCAGTTTTTTTCTTTACTGTTGTCGCTGATCACAGCGGCTCTCAGTATGCGGTGGAAGCATTTTCTGAGACAATGTCCACATCTGCAGTACCCAAAGAAAAAACTAATTTAACACAGTTGTATCTAAGAAAAACTATCAAATATTTTTAGATTTTTTTAAAGAATTTGTGTCCAGAAATATGTTTACATCTGCAAGTAGGCAGCTCCTCCAAATTAGACAAAAGAACTTTAAGCTATGTGGAGAATATTTTTTTCCATACAAGATTCCACTCACAATTTGAAGGTTTCAAGGTTGAATTTTTGCCCCAAAATTGCCAAAAAAAAAAAAAAAAAAGCTGCCATTTCATGTTTTAGTGGTGCCCAAAAAATATTTTTGACATATTTCAGAGCTTGACTTTGAAATACCATTGTATGTTTCAAGTTTATCAATATTAACATTTGTATTATGAGATCCGAAGCGTAAAAATATATTTTTGGAGTAACTTTCTGTGAACACGTAATGCCCAAAGTTTGATGCCAAAAATATTTTTTCTAAAAGCAAGGCAGCTTTACAGGCAAGATAACTTTGTCTAGTCACAGGTATGAGAGGATGCTCCGTTTGAGATTAAAAACACCATTATTAACAGGCTAAAGCAGCTCATTGGAAATTGTTTTCAATAAGTTGTTCACATTTATCATTTTATGTACTAAACAGAAATCTAAATTCACATTTTAGTTTATTTTAGACAAAAAAAAGTTTTCTTGCCCAAAATGAATTTCAAACTGGTTTTCATCGTGCAGATGTGGACAAGTCTAACCAGAACAGAAGTGGGTTTTAGAGGGAACAGCAGTTAAATCTATTTGTTGGTTTTTTGCTGGCCTTATGTAATCTTTCTAACTTGTTTCTACTGCCGACTGTTCAATACTCTTTGTATTTCACTAGAGAAAAACGTAACGTGGAAACATGTTTTTTGGTATTTGAATAACAACATACTGAGGAAAGACGTCAAGTGGTCTTCTCGCTGTGACGGGTCACACGAGGTCCTCTTTGCTACTCTGCAATATATCTCAACACCTTTTTGCAGTATTTTGTACATCTGAGACCTCAATCGTTTTTAAATTAATCATCTTTTGTACAATATCTACTTATTATAATCATACAAAATCAAGTGTAATGAAGGCCTAATGATTGAAGTTAAAGGAACATGCCACCATTTTTCCACATTCAAAATGTTATTTATGCACTTAGCTTAGCACCATGCAAGCAGTAGGATCCAAACATGAAATGTAAGCATGCCAAGTGAAACGCAAACTCACTGCGTATGTTCGCTACTCTTTTTCATTAAGGGTATAACAAATTAGAATGTGGAAAATCAATGGTGTGACCCTTTAAATTTCAACTGAGGCGTCCAAAATGTGGAGGTTGTTGTGTCTAAACTTAGGCTGGATTCACATGCAAGCTTTTCAGATTTACTTCTTCAAAGTAGTTGAGTTTGAATAGAGCAAAATTTTGTAAATTTGGGGTTCGATGCTTTGCTTTGTTAGTTGAGCTTACAAAGAGAAGTGAATTACATTTCTTCTTTGTGGCACCAAACTACCAACTAATACCACGCCTGACTGTTGTAACAAATCAAAGCATCTGACCTACCCATCTGTCAGGATTCAGGCTTTACATCAAGGTGAATCCTGCCTTTGCCAACACACAAAGCTGAGATTCAGCATGTCAGTGTTAGTCTCAACAGACAAATATACCACACAACTTAAAAAATTACAAGGTATTTTTCTGTCATGTTTTGATATGATGTGCTCTATGCTATTCCTGTGGCCTTTTAATAGAAATATACTGTATATCTCAGTATATGTACGTTATGAATTTATATGCAAAGTTCCTTTTCTTATGGCTTCAGAAATGAAAAAAAAAAAATCCCAACATGCTTGAACAGACTTCATCTGGGTTCATTACCTGCTTTTTCAAAATCTAAAATAACTGAATAACACTGAGAACTTGATCCCCTTTGTGCACCAAGAACTGAAATTCATTTCAGGACGGAGCTTTTTTTTTTTTTTTTTTTTTTAAATAGTTGTCTTTAGGCTGCTTACTTGTGGTTTTGTGTCTTTATAACAACAAAAGAGAAATCAACTGGGTTTCTCTGTTTGTAAATTTGCCAGATCATGGGAACGAATGTTTCTGTGTCCTTAAACTTGTAGCCACATATACATCCTGATGAGAATGTGCTTGAGAGAAAACGATGCTTGAGTAGAAAAAGATGTGTGTAAGAGGTTGAAGGCAATAGGCGGTGCCATTAAAAACTAAGCGAAAGTGTATAATTTTAAAATGTTACCTCAGTGAGGACTTTTTCAGGGATTTTTTTTTCTTTTTTTGACAATGCATCTTGCATCGTGTTACAGCTTCAAAGTCACGTTGAATAGCTGTTTTGTATTGTGCTGTAAACAAGTTTTTTTTTTTTTTAAAAAATCCAAAAACTCAGATGCAATCGTCTGTGTATACAAACAAAGGGGCATGTTAATGAGGGAGTTTCACCTTTCTGTCTACTGAAAGAAATATGATTGACTCTCTGTAGTATACATTGTATGGAAGCAACACAAGACATGTTTATACCGCAAATAAATATTGAAATATTTTTTTCTGTACCACGATTCCTTCTCATTTCTTATCAAAAATGTTATTTTCACCGTACCATCACCTAGGCTTAATTTCAGAGCCAGTAGCCTTTGCAGGGAAAGCCAAACTTCATTCTCCCCAGCCACATCTTCCTGCTCACCTGAGTGGATCCCCAGAGGTTTTTTGGCCAGTAACATAATACTACTGGGAAGTACCCGGGAGATCTCACAAATAGTAATACTGTAAATGTGTGCCCAAATCACCCCATCTGGCTTCTCCCTATGCGGAGGAGCAACATCTCTACTCATTGTCCCTCCCAAATGGCAGAAGTCCTGACCGTACCACTGAGCAAAACCTGGCCAACGATGGTCTTTGTAGGACTGTATTGAACCAAAAAGTGGTTATCTCTAATGTCAAACTTATCTAAGCACAAAGATTATTTCAGCACCTTTAGCATTTATTTTGGGATGCAAAAAGTGTTCATTATAGTCGTAAGAATAGTAAAACCCATCTTTAAAATTTATAAATGTCAAACACAAATTTTTTCAATATTTTTTCTCCACTATGCTCTTCAAGGGATTCTTTTAATATTTTAACATAAATAAACTCACTAAATTAAAACAGTTTGCTTCAAGTTTGATCAATTAAGTTTTTATTGTGCCAAAATGTTCTCAGTAGCAATCAAATTTTTGGATTGTTTTTTTTTTTTTTTACAAATGTAACAGTGCGTTGGTTTCTTATTTAATTTTAAACTAAGTTCAAATTTCACGATACCCACCCCCTTCTCCCCATTTCAAAAATCAAAATCAAGCTTGTGCAGTTGTACTGAAATAATATTTAATATACTTGGCCACCTGTGGCACGTGTTAGGCAACATGTAACCCACTCCATTAGAAAGAACTGAGATGTGGTACTGTATACTGCAAGTGCTGAGACATTTGGTGTGACATATCGACTCAATATGTAAATCTGTGGTGAGTAGTTGACCTGTTTATAGAGAGGGTTAAGACTAAATTTACGCATCCCTTATGTCTATTCATTTTTTTTCTTTGTAAATAGGATATATCAGTGTTGTTATTAAGCGTGGCAGAATATGACGACCAGGAATTGTGGGAGGAAAAGGATGAAACAAGGGATGTTAAAGGCACTGTGAGCTGGGTTGACTATAAATATCTTTGCTCCTCTTTCCTCCTTTCCTCCAGCTATGTGTTTTCGCCTTCACGTTGGCTGTGTTTTCTCTACTGTTGCACAATCAAGTCAGCCATTCACTTCACAGCAGTTCAAACAGGATGCAAACGTGACAATGAAGATGAAATAAAGGAAATTAAAGCACCCTGCTGTTTGAACACCACCAGAAGGTGGCTGATTGTGTATCCAGGCAACTTAATGACATAATGTCCCAGTTCCACACACGGTTATCATCACATCCTTTTCCATCAGCAATGTATAAAACTGGAATTATCCCCAGCTTTAATCTAAAGTTAAATATGCAGGTTCTGGAAAGACAATGTTCCAGTTGGATATTTTAAATGCAGAATTTGTGTTCAGTGTTACAAATTTAATTAACACCCACCTTCCTGTTTTGAAAGTACATCTTGTTCCTCACAAACTCAAAACAACAAAATATATAATTTTGTTCAGTTAAATTTAAAAGGCTTTTGAAGTAAGCGAGGGTTTACATAGGTCGTATTTAAATGTAATAATGCCTCTACAGAGACACGCCTTGAGTTTGAGTAATGATTCAGTACTAACTAGATTTTACACACCTATTATAACCCACCTTGAAACTTGCAGTGTGTACTGTAATTGATCTGCTGTATGTGTGTCGATACATTAGACCTGCACAAATTCAGTCACTTTTATGGTTCGGTTGATTTAGCAAATATGACGCATTAAAGCATAAAATCTTTTTGATAAGTTATAGGTAATGATGTCATTTAATCGATGCCCACAACAAGATGTAAAATAATTAGTGCAGTTAGCTTTAAACCTGATAGTTTCTTATTCTAATTAAAATTTCCCTGCTCTCAGTCTAACAGAAAGAGCTGAAACACTTTGGAAATAAATCATCTTTGCCACAATCATGACAGAGACAAACCAAAGTGCTCAGGTCTCGGTACTTTATAAACCTGCTCTGTTGTCGCCTCCTTTAATGGGTTCAAATAATTACAGTAAATAGCTGCTGTGGTTCCTCCTGTGCTTAGGAGAGCACAGTCCTCCCACTGAGTGCTGCTGCACTGATGCTCTCCACACTCCGAGCTGTCTTTCACTGTTATATAAAGAACCGGTGCAAAGCTCTCACCAGCAACACATTACTTCAAGAGGACAGTGAGAGAGAGATTCTAGGAGGAAAGATGAGTGGAAAAGAGCTGCAAAATGAAAATGATCAATGGCACAGCCAATATAGTACATTTTGTGCTCTCTGCTGATCATTTGATATTCATTTTTATGCTTGAGGAAATTGCTAATTTTCTGCTTTGTGTTGGTTATTCAGTTTTATTTTTATTCAGTTTTGAAGGCTACACTTTTAAGAAAAACTACAAATTTAAAATGTGTCAATTACATCAAGATTTGTAAACACAGTTTTTTTTGTTTTTGTTATTGTTCTTCTGTGTTAAAGTCATTTCTGTTTCACAAAAAAATAATTCATTTATTCATCATCTGAACTGTCCATCTCTTCCTGAGTTGCTGGGTACCAGAACCTATCCCGGCTGATTCAAAGCAAGAGGCAGGGTACACCCTAAACACATCACCGGTCTATCGCAGGACCACACACACGCAACCATTCACAAACCCACTTATTCCTAGAGGCAATTAATAGTGGCCCATCAACCTGACATGCATGTTTTTGGAGGGTGGGAGGAAACTGGAGTACCCAGAGAAAACCCACGCATACACAGGGAGAACAACTATACTTGTTCCGATCTTTACATACTGATCTTTCTGCGTGAAAAAAGATCAGTGTTCTAAGCCTTTAACCCTTACCTTCTTGCCATGAGACCACTGTGCTGACCACTGCTCCACCATGCCACCCAAGTTTATTCATTTTCCTTCAATATGTTGTGCCATTGACAAAATAAACCAAATTTTTCATTCAAAATTTCTAAGTAAAATAAAGCAACGCTTTTGGTTCCCTCTCTACAAAAGAAGTGTGGTTAAATGAGCAATAGTGATGGATCACCTAACACTCGCAGCTTGAAAATTCTTTGTCTTGGTGAATGGCACACAAAAAGAAGTGCAGATGTGTCAGTGTTCACTTCCAAGCATTACAGGTAACATAGTAAAACATATTAAATAACTACTCATAGATTTTGAAAAATTAATGAGTTTTCATCAACTTTAAAGATATTCATGATGGCTGAGTCTCAGAAAAGGGGGATTTTGCTGCAGTGGAATTAAAAACCTCTCTGTGCTCCTAACAGAGCAATTCAAAATGATTGATTAGAGCATCAAACATGTCATGTCAGCAGCAGAGTCAATTTTGAAAAAGTGTGCTTTACAATGAGAAGCAAAACCGCTGAAAGATTTATAGATATGCAAAGAAATCTTAAACTCAGCGTAGACATATGGATAATAGCCATTTAGTCATTTTTTGTGGCTTTCCTGCTACACTAAAACAATGAAGACACAAAAATTTAAACAATGGCAGTCTGTCCTGAGAACGATTTTTAAAAATACAAAATTAAAACTGGATTTATTAACAATTGTGTAGGTATTAGTCATATCCCAAAAACAAAAGGGACTATTTTCTGATTACTATTTTAGTAATAAAATAGTGATAATAAACTTAAATAGTGATTTTCAAGTTCATTACTATTTATTTTTATACATCCTCTCTAACAGAATTAAATTGTTATCCATATTAAACTGTTAAACTTTCCCAATTAGTAGAATTTTTTTCAATTAAAAAGCATTGGCAAGTTTGCTAGTCTCATACCAGTAGTCCGTCTATTTTTTCTGACAAGAAGCTTTGTAGCATGCAGTCTATTCATTTAGAGTACTCGCACATGGAAAAGTTTGGGCATTACTAATGTTTCAGCAAATCTAACATCACAGCTGGAATGAAGCACCCAGCAGTCTGATTGAGAAATGTCAGACACTTCTAACTAAATGAAAACTGCTACTTTCTTTTAATTTTTTAATTTCAGTCATGAACTGTTTTTAGGAGTGGATGAAACATCTGTGCACACAGAGAGCCATGTGTGAATATTTAACTTCCACGCTGTTCCTGAAGTACAAACACTTTTTCTCTTGCTTGTCCTTTCTCACTCTACTGTTGCAAAGCCAGAGTAGGATTGTTTGCATTTGTGACTGATGAAGCATATTTGTGACACAAATTTGATTGAATCTTAGTGTAAAATATCGAGGCACATTTGGTTACAGAATAACAAGACCGCTACAATTTCCCATATTTTATTTTTGTTCTGCTCCAATAGTTACACTGAATCTCCCCATTTTTTGTTGCTGAGAAAATCTTTCTTCTGATCTTTCTGAGATCACCAAGCCTTTTTCCTCCTCACTATTACCTAGTAACTTACTTTCAACACAACTTGCTTAGGCCAAAGATCAGGTGCTGTCCAAACTAATAAAGTGCATTGCATATCCGTTGGGTAGTTAAACATTAACATCAGTAAGCGAGTTCAACACTACGTGACTTTCGTCCCGACTAGTGAATAAGGACATATCTGGAAAGAGGTTAGTTCCGATTCCTTCACAAATTTTGTTGATTGCTGACATACTGGTCAGTAATCAAATTACACCTCCTTCCCATGACGAGTCAAACATGGTCCTCAAGACTTCTTTAGATCCGGACACCATACTGGTATCCCTCAAGGCTTTGTGCTGAGCCCACAACTCTATGCCACCTGTAGAAAAGGCTCTAACCTATACTGTCCAACATTACCATTGTGTTTGGATTCATTAGAAATGGTTTCAAAAAACAGATTCTATATGAGTGGAGCTTAATGACTAAAAAAAAAAATTGTATCCCGGACTCCAGAAAAAATAGAAAAGACTTGGTTTCTTAAGGGAGGTTAACTATAGGAAAAGAGTCTTCCATGTGGTCTCTTTAGTCACACGTCTGCATGTGCTTCATTGACCAAACATTGTAGTTAAATAAAGAAACTGGACAATAAGTTGATGCTGGCCTTAATGATTTACTCTCTCCTTGACTCGGTATTGTACATTCGTACTTTAGGGGTGTGGTGTCCAGATGACACAATTAGAGAAAAAAAAAACAATAACAGGGGATCATAGATGTAGTCCAAGGTCAGCTGGCTCCTGTTCTCCATGGATCCAGTTGCATCAGCAGAATTAAATCAATCACTGGGACTATCTCAGATCCCTTACCACTTGTTCAACTTACTGTCAGGCCAATCACGTTCAGACTCAGAAACAGCTTATAATTTGAGGCTATTTGAACTTTGTGGTAACATCAATGACATGATGTCTTTATCGGTGAGCTGCCCTTTTGGTAAGCAAAACAGGTTACCTTACTGTAAGTAATATTACTAAAAGGCATATCTGTTTCCTTCTTCCCAATTATGTTATTATATGTCAAAAATGTTGTTTCATCTCACTTTTGTTCAAACACTTTTTTGGTCATCTTGTTTTTCTGCTTTTGTTATTTTTACAAGAGAACAGTGGAAATAAAAAGCTACCTGTCAGGCTTTTGTATTCATAAAGGCAAATACTACTGCTGGCATCAAATAGAATAGTTGTTGAAGAGCTCTACTAATACTGGGAACATGGAGAAGAAAAACAGAATACTTCAGGGGAAAACCAAAAGGCACACGTAAGCTAGCCTCCGGTGAAACTCAGGTGCCTGGAAACCAGCTTTATCATTTTACCAGCAGATATTTTATGTATAACAAATACAGAAATGTTTTATTCTAGATTCTTGGTAAACAAAGATCCAGGTGATATACATTAAAATAATAAGGTGATGAGACCAAGATGGTGACAAAGGCACACAGGAAAACATGGATTTGAACCAGTTAGTGGTGGCGGAATGAAAAAGGCAAGGAGCAGGCACGACATTACCCACATTTAAGCCAAACCTATTGATAAAATTTGCTCTCATACTTTGACTTTTCTCAACTATGGAGATGCACAACATATCCCTTGCATTATTTTAATGATGCTATTTCTATCTTTCATCAGCTTACTAGGCATCTGTCTTGTCTTCTGTGTGTATTTTCGTTTATTTTACTTGCGAATTGGATAGTACTTGCAATCTCAAACCCAAAGGCCTGCACTACTAAAATTTGATTTGATTCAGATAAATTTATTGTAGCATCAATGATTTTATTTCATTATCTCACTGTTCTAAAAAGAGGAATAGTAAAATGAAGAATAAATCAGTAAATAAATTATTTCCCAAAGTCTAAATATGCCAAACCATGAAAAACTATTTTTCCCTTTGATTGCAGTTCTTGAAGATTTGGCTCGCTCAAAATGATCAAATTTAGCTGCAGCATCCACTTTTAATCTTCCAAACATCAACTTTATATCCATCATCAAGTACAATCACTACATCACAGTAGTGCATAAAAAAAGATCTTGTTCTTTTTTTACTTTTGCTTTGTGGTCATTAAGCTCTTTATGTTTTAACCAATAAGTTGCTTAGCAGACAAATTAGCTTTTTCCTAATGATGACATCAATATGCATCCCATAATTCTTTTTCCAGAATGTAACCTACGTGCAATTCCCGGGAAAATACGATGTTTGATCACTCATTTTATGGGTGCACCCACAAAATGAGTGATCAAACATCGCCTTTTCTCGGGAATTTATGAGTAATGAATGAAACATCAAAATCCCTCCCCAAAAGCCAAATTAGTGAACCATTGGCTCGTTACTTTTTTTATTTGCCTGATGGTCTCAGGAGCACTCCTCTGGTTTCAAACTGTCTCATTTCTCTTCTCATCCTTTGTCTTCTCCAAGCAAAGTTGATTAACTGCTCAATTTTAACACACACACCTATGAAAATCTGTTATCAAGAAAAGCTGTTTTGAAAGTTTTGATACCTAACTTTGTTTTGTTTCTTAAACAGCATTTAGAAGTTTTAAATCTCAGTTGCAGAATCCACACAGTTATTTTCTTTCCTGAGTGTAATTACATGTTTCTGTTTATGAATTTGGCACCTTCTCGTTATTGCTTCAGATCAATTTTCTGTGACTAAATTGTCATTATTTTTGTATAATTCACTTATATTAATAATTATTGAGTTGTACTTTTATGTTGTTTTGTCCTTTTGCTAACCACGCCTGCTTTTTTTCAGCTTTACCTCAGGTGTCCTTCACCTGACGCTAATACCATTGAACAGAATGTGTGTACAGAAGCATTTTTAAATTAATTATATATGTGAATTTAACTCAAACTGAACAACTGTTTTCATTTCCATATTAGAACACGTTATAGCATTTAGAATGTCTTTATTTTTCTAGGATTTACTTTGGAAAACAGTACACAAAATTTTGACCCATCAAGGTGGTACGAACTAATATAATTAGGTTTCATTTATTGTTTTTAAAAATATTTGTATACGAAAACAAGACTCTTTAATGATACAGAACTCCTTCATTCTGAAATCTTGTTAACAAACAATTTCTTGGCAACAGTATTTACTGTTGACTGAATGTGTTGATGCAAACACATTTCCTTCATTTCGGCATGCTGTGGGAGAGCTGTTACAATGTTGCACATTTGCTTTGTGTGCATTTCTACCAGTTTGTGCTCACTCAGAGTTCAGTAAACATTTAGACTTTTAGCAATCAAAAATCATCCAATTGTCTTTCTGCTCTTATCTTGGGTTAGCTTATCTCACACTATTCCAAACAATTGCACACTCCAGCTGTAGCATGAGACTTTTTTGGACACTCAGTCCTCTGGCTGTCTGAGCGAGAGAGGTGGGGAAGTCGAGACAAAAATAATTTTTGCAGCTAGATCCATGCAATGATAACAGAGTCCTCCTCAGCTGTTACTATGGTAACGGGGAACAGGAAGGAAGTGAAAGTGTTGCAGAGCTCAGCAGGACCAAGTAAACCACTGACAATCATCATCAGAAAGAAGTGTTTACAAATTAGTTACATGAACCTTCGTGATCTTCAATATTTTTTTGGTTAAATAAGCCCTCATTTGAAGGGTAGGTCATTGTTAGCAGCCTTGAACAAACTCAAGGGGATTTTTGAGAGTTGACAGGACTTAAAACGAAATTAGGTACGGCATTTAAGTGTAAATTTTAAGATAAAAAATGAGGAAAAAGTACTTTGGATTTTCTCTAAAAGAAAAAAAACCCATCCTTTGTTTTCTGAGCCACTTATCCCTAACAAGGTTGCGGGGGTGCAGGAGCCTATCTCGACTGATCTCAGGTGAGAGGCAGCGTACATCCCAAACAGTTCACCGGTCTGTTTCAGGGCCACACACACACTCATTCCTAGGGGCAATTTCATAGTGGCTAATTAACCTAACAAAACCCACGCATGCACAGGAAGAACCTGCAAACTCCACACAGAAAGACCTGTGTTAACACAATTGAAACAAAAATTTAATTTGTCATTGTTTCAGACGTATATTAGAATTAGCAGGTAGTAATGGTAGCAGGGGTGAAGTCTTATCATCACGTTCTAGAGTTTTATCTGACCCCATTAGATTAGGTATCAGCTTGCATAATCACTCCCTGTAAACTGCCACTGACCTGTGAGCACATGGCTGAACCCAAATCAAACAAACTGAGATGAAGTGTACCAGACTGAGCATTGATGATAAAACTTATTGGCAAAGAACAGAAGTGGTTTTCCGTACGGTTAAACACACCCTGATGAAGAGAACCTGTAAAAAAAGAATGATAATTATCTTGTCTCAGCACCACAGCTTGTGGTATGTGCCTTTTACACTAGAGCAGGGACCAAGTGGGAGGAATAGCAAAACCTACAAGCTGCAGCAAAATTTATAATATCATAAACACTTATATGTTCAAGCATCAGCGGTCAAAAGAGTTATTTAGGACTAAAATAAAATGTTTTTTTTCTTTTTTTCAAGAGTAATTGTTGTGGGCAAAAATCAATTGTTCTTGGAGCGTCCAGGTACCAGGCAGTAAACCAGGTTCTAATGGGTAAAGACTTAAAAAGAGAGGTCTAAACTCAGTGTGGAAGACGCTGGTAGGAAAAACATACACGAAACATCCTCAGTAAGGCCCTGTTCACACGTAGCCGGGTATTTTTGAAAACGCATATCTGCTGTCCTCCGTTTTAGGAAAATGCTCACGTCCACACGTAACCGTTTTCAAAATATCTGCGTCCACATGGAGCCGTATAAATACACTTGTGAGTGCAATTATGAGCATGCCAGAACAGTAGTAGGCAGTATTGATGTAAACACAAGTTCTGAGCTGTCCAATCAGAGCACCTCTCTGGTCAAAAAAACACTGTTTTCGTGTGGACGGCAGGCCGGATAAAAATACATGCGTTTTCAAAAATACCTGGCAACATGTGGACAGGGCCTAAAATGTATTTGTTTTGTTGTACCTGTATTGAAGGTACTTAGGACATTTAAGCCCAAACTGGAGGTAAGATCCCTCATAAAGCATCGGATGGGAGGTTTTTCTTTTATTTGACTATATACAGGATTACAGCCAGATGAAGCCACATTAATCTTGAACCAATGACCCTCTAACTTGACCTTTAATCCTTTAATCTGCATGCACAAACCATGCTGACATCTACAACATTGGCAGATTACATTAGTCCTCCATTTGTGCTGTACAAGGCTACTGAGCTTAAAATGCATTTTTCTACAATAACCCAGGCAAAATATCTAAATACTCACATGTTTTAGAAATAAAAATATTTTCTTCTTCCTGGTCATGTTTGTTTTAAGAGGGTGAAAGTTTGTATTTTCAATAAAACTGTTTCCAATATCAAATGTCAGAATATGTACTTTCTCCAAAGTTCAACCCTTCTAATTTTATAAAACACATTCAAGAATATTATAGAAGACAGACTAATTACTAAGTAATTAACTTTTTCAAATTGAGTCACCATAAAGGAATGAAGAGAATTATTAATTATTTAAATTTTATAGCCCTGCCTTGATGGTACCCGTTGAATTAAACATAATGCTATCATTTGTTTTAGACTCCATTATTTTCTAATCTGAACTGAACCTCAACCTAGCGTTGTTATGAAGTCAATCTAAATCCTTAATAAGGATAGCTAATGCAAAAACATTGCTTTCAAAGAACGCAAGTGAGATTCATAGCATTTATCCAAATGATTTTTTCCTATACTTTAAATATTACACGTATGCATCATATTAATAACTGATGTAATCTATTTATTACAGTATTTTGCATTTTTTTGCTATTTAAAGAACAATTAGATTATGTATACTGCTATTTTGTGTTGTTTTATTTGTGAAGTAAGGTGTTAGCCCAGTGGTAGAATTTCTGCCCTTGGACCAGTAGAAGTCAGTTCAATTTCCACTGGGCCCATGCCTAAGTGTCCTTGGGGAACACAGCTATCCCCCTGTTTCTTCCACCATTGGCACCGTCATGGCTGCATGGTGCAAAGCAGCAAAGTAATTTTCCCATCTGAGGGATAAATACACTATGTTTAAAAAAAAATTATGTCGTGATGACGTAAAACTTTTCCTTTTTTAAAAATCTTGGCTATACAATCTCGTAAAATGTAGAATGAAATACTATGGGCAAATCAATCCTCTTTCACACAGCCATTTAAGTTTGAAAGAGACAATAAAATACAAAAGAAATCTTAATCCATGCTGTGAGTTTGGTGTTTAAGTTCTCATGCCTTGATCGTATTCTAGATTAGAGGACAAGTGTCTGATACTTTAAAAAAATTTTGTAAAACAATTTAAACATACAAAAACATCTCTAAATTTAATTTCTAATGTTTAACACTGTGAAATATATTTTTAAACCAAAACCAATTTTATATTTATTTTCACATTGGAACAAAAAATCACTGTGAAATTGTACCAATCTTTGATGTTGTCAATTATTTTATAAGTTTTAAGATTATTAGAAAGCTCAATACTAAATTTTAATCATTTAACTTAAAAAGTTAAGTGATTGTGGGTGGATGTTAAACTCTCACCCATATATTTTATTGAAAATAATTTATTTCTGAGAAAAAGGATGCAAGATTAATTAGCGTCTAGACTATGATCTCAACGGGTAATGCTGATGATGTACTCCAAATAATTTCATTAAAATATTTTTACTTAAGAAGTTATAAAACTGAACTCAAACACCCTGAAAACAATTAACAGCGACTAAAAAAATGAAGTTATTTACTCACATCAGGCTGTTCAGTAGAAAGAATGACTTCAACAGAAAATGCTAGGCTTGCTAAAATGAATCTTTTCTTCATTCTATCTCATGTTCTGGGGGATCATTAAAACTTTTATCACCCATTGAAGACCATCTTGTGACTTGAGAAGTAAAAAATATTGCTCTAACACGAATTTAAACTTGATAGAAAAATTGAAATTCAGTTAAGCAAAAAGAACCATTTTATTTAACCTATAAAATCATATGCAAATGTAAGGTTAAGACTTTACTCATATCTATATGCATGTTCCAATGCATTCAACTCTGTAGTGGATTTACCTTAACAGAGGCCCAACCAGGACTTTCTCATCATCCTGATGGGATGCGTGGTCATCAACTTCAAAAGTAGACTTTTTTTTTTTTTTTTAGTATCACATGGAAAAGTGAGGTTACAAGGACAAGATATAAAGAAGGTGGAAGATTTTAAGAACTTAGGATCAACAGTCCAGAGCAATGGACAGTGTAGAAAAGAGGTGACGAAGCGTGTGCAGGCAGGCTGGAACGGATGGAGAAAAGTATCAGGTCTTATGTGTGATAGAAGAGTTTCAGCTAAAATGAAAGGAAAAGTGTACAAAACCGTGGTGAGACGGGCCAAGCTGTTTTGTCTAGAGACAGTGGCACTGAGGAAAAGACAGGAAACAGATATGGAGGTAGCAGAGATGAAGATGCTGACAATCTTTCTGTGAGTGACCAGGATGGACAGGATTAGAAATGAGTATATCAGAGGAACAGCACATGTTAGAGGTTTTGGAGATCAGAAGTCAGAAGGGCCAGACTGAGATGGTTTGGACATGTGCAGAGGAGAGAGAGTACGTACATCGTAAGAAGGATGCTTGGTTTGGAGCCAACAGGAAAGAGACCTAGAAGAAGGCCACAGAGGAGGTTCATGGATACAGTGAAGGAAGACATAAAAATAGTTGACTTGACTGAAGAAAACGCAGCAGATAGGGTTAGATGGAAGAAACTGACTTGCTGTGGTGATCCATGAAGAGAAATGCCGAAAGAAGAAGAAGAAGGAATAATTGGTTTGTTAGGAAAGCAGTTTCCTCCCTTCTCCTATTTTATGAACATTTAATCCAGATTATTAATCCCTTTAGATTCAGAACATACCAATCACACTAACTACAATGTTTCAAGTCTCAATTTTGAAAAGAAATGAGTGATCACACGAGTGGCTGTTATTTTGATTTCTTTGTTTTACAAATCTATTTTTTTGTGGTTTAGGATATGTGAAATCATGTAAAATGTGTGTCAAGTGCTTCTTTACAAAGAGGTACACACATTTTAGAAATCAGTACCCTCTTGTGAATTCAAAATAATTATAAATGTTCTTTCCACATTTTAATCTCATTATGTGCTTACAGGGTGTTCTCATTTTATTCAAATGTTCTGTTGATAATTTATCTGTCTTTTTTCCCTCACAGTTAATACTCTTTTTGATTGGTGCGTTTTTTTTTGTTCTTTTCACCCTCAATTTTCTGATCTGTACTTGTTGTAACCTATTCCATCTACTGTAGTTAGAATTCCTTATCTGCAGGCAGAGATCAAGAATTAGGATCTCAACAAGTCATTTTTGTGAGTGCATGTGTGTGTTTTAATGAGCTACAAATCCCCCTGTCAAGTTTTGGTTCAAGCTACATGTCGGTGATCCATATTGGTGCAAATGACTCAGAGCTTTGCAGCACGATAGCTGAATAGGATGTGTGCGTGTGTGAATAAACACAGTCCCCGCCTCAGATTAGTTTCTATATCATACTGAGTAAACCTTTTAAACAGAGGAGGGATTAAAACTCTTTAAATAAAACATGAGCAAAGCAAAACTTCTAAATGTTGCCCGAAAAGGAAAGTGATGTTAATAGGAAAAGTGTTATCATCAAGATGGTGAAAGCAGAAGCTTTTGTTTTATATTCTTATGATTGGTTAAACTTAAAGAATAATTACAGTGCTAACAAAAGAAACAGCCATTGTTGACTCCAAGCTGTAAAGATGCAAAAACATTGCACCTTTACAAAGATGTGTTCAGAGATTATGTTGTTTATGCAAATTTGAAAATTTATATTTTATTAAAATTTCCCTAAGTTTTTAAAAGTAATTAAATCGGTGAAATTTTTAGTAAGTTGTCAGATTGAATGGTGGGTCAGATCTGTAGTGTTTGCAGCACCATCTCATAGGGAGATCGAATCCGCTCTCTCACTTTCTCATCTGATGATACACTCAGGCTTTCTATCAATCTCACACACACATACACACAGACACTTACATATGTCTTGAGAAAGGAGCTTTGCTGCGGGCAGCTGAGGGTAAGAAAGATTGCGGAACATGGCTGTGTTTAACTATTAATTGTAAGTTTTTCTCTCCTTTTTATCATTCTTGTTTATCATATTTGTATTTATGTTAATAAACAGATTAAATAAAATCCCTAAAGTTAAGCAGGATTAACCACTAAAATTTCAAATATAAAATACATTATGCATGATGGATTCTTTAATGGAGAAATGATTAAATGAGTTGGAGCTCTCTTCAGTTTGTGTCTGGACTAGTAATTGATTAACCATTGTGGCCTTTTGTGCAAAGTTCCATAAAGTTTTAATTCACAAACGATTGAAGAAACAGTAACAATAATTATTACATTAGTAAAATACTTGGTTATAAAATTATGTTATTATGTATTATTATGTATTTCTTGTCCCAAAGGCGATACAGTGACTAGTTTGTGCCCTTGCACAGAAGATAATGTTACTCAATCTGAACAGTGTCCATTGATGATGTTCTCAAGGGATGTTTCTGTGGGATTTCATTGTTCTCCTTGAGAACATTGGTATCAACGAGCACAATAACAAGTCCTCCCTGGAGGTTTGTATTTTAAAAGCCTCTCAGACCTAAACCCTAATGCATTGTTTGTGGTCTTTTGTTCTGGTCATGGATGGTTTTACAGTACATCATGTTTCGACAAAAGGTGACCAAAGGTTGGTGATCCGTTTTCCTGTTGAGAACTGCAAACTCCAAAGGTTGATGTTGATGATTATTATGTAACTATACAATCAGACTGGATGTATACCTCAACCTTCAGGTAAGTAAAGTCATGGAGAATCAATAAATCATTATATCGCAATCTGTATGTTTTTAGTGGAGGAGACGGCAGCTGGACGGACCAAGAAAACAAAAATGCAACATGTGAGGGTCAAAGAAAGAAACTGTCTGAGGAACCTTTGCAGACAATCTTCTGCACACCTGTTGGAGATGTTTTGCATCTTTTCTGGAGAAGGTTTGTAACATGTCATCTAACTGAATTACTTCTAAGTTAAAAACCTCTATTTTGATGATGTGGCAAGAGTATTGTGGATTATTTGTTACACCAACAAGTGGGAAGCACGTCGGCATCAACCCACTTAATTTCATTTCTAAATTTGAATATTTCGTAATTCACTTGGGACTTGCAACCGAAAGTTTACGTTGCTGCATCCAACTTCATTTTAAATTAGATAGAAAACATTTATCTAATGCCTAAATGGACCAATTCCGTTTCTCTTTCAGAACAGTTAGCTTTCCTATGATTGTGCAAACCTACTACATTAAACTCACATCACTGAAATTTTTTCTGGAACACAATTTCGCTTTCAGCAGAAGGCCACAGCTATAGCCATAAACAAAAATATGTTCCAATAGTTATTTGGAAACTTTACTGCTTCATCTATTGAAAATTTATAACAAAATTTGCTTGGGGCAACCCAAGAATATTATGTCTGTCTAAAGTATGGTTTGAACACATACTGTTCTTGACCCGAAACTGATAATAATTATTTTTATGTGTACTTTTGTCCATCAAAACTCTGTCTTTTGTTTAGATATTGTTTTGTGTAAATATCTTGACATGATGCAAAACAAATTTTGATCATGACCGACCACTTTTGTGCAACTGCTTCGTTGATCTTTGTTGAATTTTCTTGTCTTTTTATTTTAAAAATGTTTTACACTATAAGGGTATTAAAGCATAGTTCTTTGAAGTGAGTTTCAGGAAGCAGTTTAATTTTAACTTCTAAATACATTTTTAGATTTATGAGGAAGTCTTTGCCTTGATGCTTGTTGCTTTTTTGTCTTCCAATGACTAATTCAGACTGTGGGAAAGTCTTGGCCTGTCCTTGGCCTAGCACATGTGATCAGAGGCAACACATTCTCAACATATCACTCAACTCAAGTGTTCATGTTCACTTCCCGTCTTGCTCTGACACATGCCACTATCACACACCAGAACACTTACTGACACCTAAACCCCCCGTGTCCAATAAGTCTTCCCGTCTCTACTGTAGGCTCAATCCAGGTCCACGCAGGTGCTAGACATCTCATGTTGCAACACTGCCTGAAAATAGATGCTCAGACCATTAGCAGCCAACATGTGAACAAAAAGCTTCCTGTTAAAGCTATGAAAGTGGTACAGGGTTGAAGAGTACTGAGATAATTGGTATAGTGGAAAGGGAATTTCCACATTATCCAAGTCCCACACTTAGAAAAATATTTTCTTTACATGTAAGGACACATTAAAAGTTCTTCAGAAGTCCAAATGTTTATGCTTATGTTAAACTGGACATTAGTTTCTTTTAAAATTTTGTCTGGGACCATTTCACCAAAGTATTTGCTTGCTTAGATTCAATTAAGGGTGCATTACATACTCAATAAAAAAGTATTAAACGTTTTCGAAAAGACAAAAAGATGACAATTTCTCTTTTTTTAAAAATCTGGCAACTAATTGTTTCCATGTACTTGTGTGATAAACTATGCACATTTTAAAAAATAATTTCTGTCCTTTTATGTGTGTTAGGAATGTATTGGGTCAATTCTACCCAAAAACATTTGAGATGACCATTGAAATTTTACAAACCATACACTCAGTCAAAAGTATTTAAAAACACGCAAAGACATTTCTGCTTTCAAATCCTGGCAAAAGCAGCCAGAAATACTGTATATGTCCTTCCAAGTGTGCCAGTGGGCTGTATTTGAAAAACGTTGCAAAATTAAGTTTAGCATTTTTTAAGCATTAAGACAATCAAATGCAAGTTTTCATTCTATTGTTATCAATGAATAACTTACATTCGAGCTCACAGACACACCTATCTTTTAAACTAAAAATTTTTTAGAAAAAAAAAAGAGTAGAAAAGCAACACCGTTCGTGGCTTGTAAAAGCGTTCTGTGAATCATTTGTGAGTCAATATGTCAAAGTGATTTTTAGACTGGGGTTTGGTGGAAAAAACGTTCTTTTCTGGTGAGTAGGTGTTCATGAGGCTTATTTCTGGTAGAAGCATCGACAGACAAGCATGAATTTCCTATTTTTTCCCAGACACGTACACATAAACAGGCTAAATTACACACACCGTGCAAATGTCCGAGACATGCACACAGTCACAAGTGCTGTGCCAAAGTGCTCACAAAATCTTCACAAATCAGCAGTCACTCAGAATGAAGTGTGAGAAAAAACACACAGACATATAGAGCTTGATATTTTGTCACTCTGTTACTATGGCAACTGCAGCTCAACAGATACCAATGTGTTGGAGTGGGTTTGTTTATGCATGGGTGCAAGTGTCTGCACACATCAACACTTGTTTGTGTACATTAACATGTGCTCCTGCTTTTAGGTGATTGTGTGTGTAGATGTGTTGTTGATTTTTGTGCAATTACACAGGAACACCTGCCCCTTTTTCTTTAAGTAAAATTCTTATCAATGAGGGGATAAGAATGCAAAAGAAATCATTTCAGAGCACCTGCTCAAACTCACATTCAATATGAGCGCTTGTACTTTGTACTCAAAACAACTGTCTTAAATGTCTTAAAGGATGACTTAACTTTTGAGATGTATTTTCTCTTGGTGTGACTCAATAAAGTAAGAAAAAAAATAACAAAAGAAAAAGCAAAGCGTGGTAGACTTGAAAAAGTTTATTGGGAAGGGTGAGATTTTCTAGTTCTTAATCAAGAGAAGTCAGATGACAGAGAAAAAGGACATACTTAGAAATACTTTTGCAAATTTGTACTTGAATTTATTAATACATTGTTAAAAAAATGATTGTAAAAGGTTGGGATTTAAAAATGAATTTGGATCTTGACCTTCTGCATCATGATTACAGAACAAGATTTTTTTTAACAAACACATGCAAACTAAAGTGAATAAAGCTAGCCTTTTTTTCATGAACGACAGAACAATACTTCTTAAAAAATTGTTGTTTTGAATATGTATTATTCATCAAGATTTGAACTATTTCTGTTTTTCGTTTCAATCTCAGTGGAAAATAATGTGCTTTTTTGGACAACATCCTAATTGGGAAGTTTTTGGTATCCAATTCTTAGTAAATGCTCTCCAAATAGAAAAAGAAGTACAAGCATTAAATTAGCATTTTATATAGCCATTTACACAACATAAAATGTAGTTTATCTTGAGACTCTCACTAAAAAATGTAACACATATTTTTACATCTTTAAAATTCTTACCCTATGAGCTTCCACTTCCTTTGTGATAGATGGGGTTATACTTGGAACATTTGCTTAAATAGCCCAGCAAATTAAACTGGCTTATTCCAGAATGTATTTTCCAGAATAATTTCACAAAACACAATTGCGAAGTCAAAACATTTTTTATGAGAGTTTGAGAATCATAAAAAGAAACACATTGATATTAGAACATCATGAAGCATTGTTTATATTTTTGAGTAACACATAAAAAACATTGTAGCATCACGTAGATTTAGGAAAACGAAGCCACATCAAAATAGCTACTCAAGCAACATTTTACCCGTAAATGTTGAAGAAGTACCAATCAAACTAAAAACTCATAAAACTATAAAAAAGTTTGTTTTTCCTTGTGATGTCGATGATGAACACAGTACTTTAAATAGTCCACTCTGGCATCCTTCTCAAGGAAAGTCTGATTATTAGATGCTGCATAAAAACCTTTCATTCACATTCACTCATATACATAGTAGCTTAATTTTTAAGTATTTTTTTAAATATTTTTTTGTCTACAATGCTTTTTTAGAAAAGAAAAAGGACAAATTATAGATGAAACAACTGTGTCATGTTGTTTTTTCCCCGTACATATTGCTTAGCACTCTTTTATAAATGTCTCATGAAGGCATCACCAGCTCCTTTCTGCCACAACAACTGCCTGACATTTTACTTCTAAAAGCAATTTCAGACAAAGAAAATAAAATTTTCTATACATTTTTTCTTGTTTTTGCCAGAGACCTTGCAATCTGTAAGACAATAACAGGAGCATCTGCAGCACTTCGGATGTGCCTGGGTCATTAAAGTTAAAATAGAAGACAGTGCTGGGTTACATTTGGTCCTCCCTCTCTCATTAATAGTTTATTGCAGACCAATTCACCTCCAGACAGCAAGAACACTAACTAACCTCAGCTATCTTCCTCTTCTCATTCATCTGCTTCATACAGACTCTTCCTTTCAGTCTGTCTCTCATTGTATGTATGGATGTATACTTTCATGCTTCCATTGATTGTTTAGGTTCTTAATTTGAAATAAATGACCTCTAGATAGGATAAGATGTTTCGTCTAGAGGTCAGCCTCTAGACGAAAGGTAGAGGATTTCTCCTGTTTGTCATCTAATAGGTTTACTTAACTGAGTGCATTACCTTTTGTTGTGTGAGTTTCCTCCTTCCTTGGCACTGAAAAGCGGAGGTCATTTAAAAATAGATAACAAACAAGGCAATCAAGACGTAATAAGATGTTGTCAAAGGGTGACATATGAATAAAAAATTAAAGGGGGTGGTGATTTACATTGTAGAAAACGTATGTGTGAAGGGTGGGTTTGGGGATTATTTAATTGCAATCCCATTTACTTTTGCAATGGCAAAAGTAAATTTAGGATTTTACACAGCAAACACATGGTATCTACTGGTATCTCAAACTTAAAGACCCATGAATTGGAAATGTTCAGTACAAAATTATAGTTGGAAAGCTATTTTACCATTTTTGACAAGTAGTTTGACCTTTTTCAAAATCTATTTTTATGACTTCTCAAAGTCCCCGTTCTGAATCGCCACTTTGATTCCTTCTTTCTGCATTTCTTTTTAGGTGATTTGATCCTTTTTATGATTATTTGTAGGGTCTTTAGCAGTTCTAATCCATTTACTGAATAAAACAGATTGTAGTCCATCAATTACAATGACGAAATCAGGTTTTTGAGTGCTTTAAACACCAGAATCAAAGGCAGAGATAGCATTTGGATGTGTTTTTCTAAATTCAACTGTTGGATTGTGAGTTTGTGAGATAAATACAAAAACTTATTCTTTCGTCATTTCCCTTCAGGGGTCGTCACAGCAAGTCAGTTTCTTCCTTCCAGCTCTAACTGCTGCATCTTCTTTGGATCACACCAACTATCTTCATGTCTTCCTTCACTGTATCCATGAACCTTCTCTTTGGTCTTTCTCTAGTTCTCTTTCCTGGTGGTTCCAAACCCAGCATCCTGCTGCCAATGTACTCTCTCCTTTGCACGTGTGCAAACCATCTCAGTCTGGCCTCTCTGACTTTATCTCCAAAACCTCTAACATGTTCTGTTCCTCTGATATACTCATTTCTAATCCTGTCCATCCTGGTCACTCCCAGAAAGATACTCAGCATATTCTTCTCTGCTACCTCCTTCACTGTTTCCTGTCTTTCTCAGTGCTACTGTCTCCAGACCAAACAGCATAACTCTTCTCTCCACTGTTTTGTAAACTTTTTCTTTTATTTTGGCTGAAACTCTTTTGTCACACATCACACCTGGTACTTGTTTCCACCCATTCCAGCCTCCCTGTACACACTTATTCACCTCTTTTCCACACTCTTCATTGCTCTGGACTGTTGAGTCTAAGTACTTGAAATCTTCCACCTTCTTTATCTCTTCTCCCTGTTACCTCACTTTTCCATTTGGATCCCTCTCATTCACACATGTACTCTGTTTGACTAATCTTTATTCCTCTTCTTTTTAGTACAAACCTCCACCTCTCCAGCGTTTCCTGCACCTCTTCCCTCCTTTCACTACAGATCACAATGTCATCTGCAAACATCATTGTCCACGGAGATTCTAAGCTCGTCTGTCAGCCTGTCCATTACCATAGCAAAGAGCAAAGGACTCAGAGCAGATCCAAATACAAAAAGTCAGAGCAAATACAAAAAACTTCTAAAGTCTTAGCCTATTAAAAATGTTGCTATTGATTTTATTTTTCTGGCACTCGATCTTGTTCATTGTTGCTTCCAACCTGTACCATGTCATTGGCCTTCCCAATAGTACTATTTGTGCATACTTGTGATTGCTCAAATTTATTTAATGACATTGTTTTACTGAATTTGTGCACTACTTGTTTTATTTCCGCCTTTAATGATTGTATTCTTTCATCACTATTAATTTTGTCAAAATTTGCAATTCTTTTGGCGTTCTTGGTTAAATTAAATACTACCAAATTAAAGGTGGGTTTAGTTGATACAATTTTGCATAACTTGAAAATATAAAATTTGGTTTTGAAAATAAATATTTACAGTTAAACATTTTTTTCCTATACATCAGTTAAAGTTGGAATAATGTGTTTGTATGTGCTGAATATCCATTCAAATACACTATTCTTGAATGAGAGTTTAATATTTTTTATTTATTTATTTATTTATTTATTTCGGTCACGGTGCAACCTCATATCAATGAAATAAAGAAAACAACCATATTCCAGCAAAGGACCGAAAAGGTAACGGCTGAAGCAAACGCTTATTACGCCGACCCTTTTTTTTTTTTTTTTTTTTATGTCATAATAAAAGCAAAAAGACATAAGTAAATACTAAGTCATCATAATTGTTATAACACATAACATAATAATATCATAATACATCATAACATAATCATAACACATCATAACATATAACATAATCATAATACATATTCGTAACACATAACATAATCATAACACATCATAATTGTTTACTTTTTATATAAGCTTGAATTTAACCATCAAGACTTGCATATTTTTTAAGTATTAATAACTTAAATTTCTTTTTTAAACATAAAAGATTTAAACACAATTTAAGTTCATCATTACAATTATTCCAAAGATCCACACCTTTAATAGAAATACAGAATTTTTTAACATTTGTTCTAAATTTATTTTTAATGAACACATCATTTCCTCTTAGTTCGTATGGACTTTTCCTAATAATAAACATATTTTGTAGAGAGTTTGACATCATGTTTTTTTTATCTTAAACATAAATTTTAAAGTGTGTAATTCCACTAAATCATAGAACTTTAATGTTTTTAAATTTATAAATAGATTATTGGTAGGTTGATTATAAGATGAGAATGTTATTGCTCGTATTGCTTTTTTTTGTAAAATATAAATTGGTTTTGTGTTAGTTTTGTACGTATTTCCCCAAATCTCGATACAATAAGTTATATATGGAAGTACTAATGTATTATATAACATAAACAAACTTTTTTTATTTAGGACAAATCTGAATTTATAAATGATTGCTATTACTTTAGACAGTTTATTTTTTGTATAATTTATGTGTGATTTCCAGCTTAATTTGTGATCTATAATCATTCCAAGGAACTTACTGTCGTAAGCTCGTTCCAATGGGGTGTTATTAAGCATAATTTGAATTTGTTTAGGTACTTTTAATTTTGTAAATACTATAAATTTCGTTTTTTCAATATTTAATGATAATTTATTTATGTCAAACCATATTTTTATTTTACTCAATTCTCTTTCAACTGATTGTATCATTTGGTTCAGGTCTTTTCCTGAAAAGTAAAGAGTAGTGTCGTCTGCAAACAGTACATAATTTATTAGTTTGGATGTGTAACACAAATCATTGATGTACACGATAAAGAGTTTAGGCCCCAGCGTTGAGCCTTGTGGAATTCCACATATGACTTTTAATAAATCAGATTTTTCCTCCTTTATTTGTACATATTGATATCTATTTTCAAAGTAGCTCTGAAACCATGTATATGCAGCTCCTCGAAAACCAAATCTGTCTAGTTTGCTCAGTAATATATTATGATCTATGGTGTCGAAAGCTTTCTTAAGGTCTATGAAAATACCGATGCCATAATTATTTGAGTCTATTGATGTAGTAATATTTTCTATTAGTTCTGTAACAGCCATATTAGTGGATCGGTTTTGTCTAAACCCATATTGTTTGTCACTAAGGAGCTGGTGTTTCTCTATAAATTTATCTAATCTTATTACAAATACTTTTTCTATTATTTTTGAAAACTGTGGAAGTATGGATATAGGCCGATAATTTGAAAATAATTGTTTATTGCCATTTTTATAGACTGGAATAACTCTAGTTATTTTCATTTTTTCAGGAAATTTACCGATTTGAAAAGACTTATTGCAAATATATGTTAGAGGCTGTGCAATATGTTCTATTGTATTCTTTATTAAATTCATATCAATGTTAAGTGTATCTTTAGATGTTTTTGATTTAAATTGCTTTACTATTTTAATTATTTCATTTTCATTTGTTGGGTATAAATAAAATGTAAAAGGATTTCTGTTTACAGCATCACTTGGACTTATGTTATGCTTCTCAATACTTTCAGCCAAGGTATTTCCTACATTAACAAAATAATGATTAAATCCTTCTATAATTTCTTTTATATTTTCCAGCTTTGAGCTTTTGTTCATGAATTGTTTTGGTATTTTATATTTTTTATCTTTTATTTTAATTATTTTATTAATGACATTCCATGTTCCCTTAATATTTTCTTTTTGTTCTTCAAATAATTTATGAAAGTATTCTTTTTTGGTTTTCCGCAAAATACTAGTCAATTTGTTTTTATAATTTTTATATTTTATTTCAGATTCCTTGGTTTTGTGTTGAATAAACTTTTTATATAACATATTTTTCTTCTTACATGCATTTTGTAATCCACTTGTTATCCATGGCTTTATTTTAGAATTTTCTTTAAGTCTTACCTTTTTTAATGGGCAGTTTTTATTGTAGATTTCTAAAAACATGGATATAAATAATATATAAATAATATATAAAATACATACATTTACAACAAAAATTATTTGTTTAACAAAAAGTTTGTAAAATTAAAAAAAGTTATTATAGCTGTTAAAGTGTCAAACATTCAGAATGGTAACAGTATTTCAGATGCTTATGCTATAAAAGTTGCACAAAAAATTGTTTAAACAACTATTTTCATCCTGAATTGTCAAATAAAAAAAAATCATGAATTGTGAAATTTTCTTGATTTTTTTTTTTCATCTAAAACTAACCTATTATTGTAATTGGTAAGAAATGAGTAGCTGTTGTTGTTGACAAACATGTTCCTTTGTGTGAAGGTGCCCTGGCCTGTAACATCAGACTGGACAGAAGCAGCGTAGAAGGTCAGATAAGCGGATGGCATTAATCATTCATGGCCGGGGTCTGGTTGTTGTTGACTACTGGCAGAATGCATGATGTCCCTACTGACTTGCTAAATGATGATGTCATCCTTTAGTGTATCGATTAAACTCTCTTGCTAACACATCACCTCATCTCCATCCTCCTCCTCTGCTCTCTCTGTTATTCTTCTCACTTCCTCTCACTTTTTGGATCTGCGTTGCCTTTTTCCCCTCATGCTGACCTCATCAAGTCCATCATCAAAAACCAGATGTGGCCACTAAAACAATAAAGCTCCCATCCTCAGAGCCATAAAACACAATGTAATCAGATAGTCCATGCCAGGATCAAGATCAATAATTTCCAGTTAGACCCAGTTCCCGGTGAAGCTGTTTTGGATGCTGCAGTGGGATTCAAAGGGGGGGCTGAAATGATTGATGGAAGCAGGGAGTTGGGTTACAGTTAAAGTGCACCAGAGAATCAATAATTTGTAGAGGCCTTGGCATGAAGTCAGTTATGGACCAGTCTCTTGTGGGATCCATATCATACAGGCCCTACTCTACAAAAGAGCTTTGACAAAAACAACCTATTGTGTTTCAATTTCAAACAGCATCAGCCCTGTCATCAATCAAAAATGCAACTGTATTGTGGAATAAATTGCATTCAGATTAAAGTCTTCATTAACATTGATTCATGTTTACTAAAATAAAGCAATCCAAGTCTTGCTATTCATCACATCTCACTGAAAAGTAACTGATTAATTAATTTGAATTAAACGGGTAAAATGTGTGTAAACATAAACTAACTTAATGTTGTATTACTTTATATGCCATTGGAAGGTGATGGGTTTTTCTGATTAGAGGAGGAGGAAGATTCCTTTGTTTGTTACCAACTGAAACCCATTGCTGTTGATGTTCTACGATTGATTGCGTGTTCTATGTAGAGTTGCATTAAGAATGAGAATTGTTAGGATTTTAAACCTTACAAGATTTTGCATTGAATTGGTCCTCCAAACTAATTTTCCTAATTAGAAGTTGATGAACTTGGCATTTGAACATAATTTGCAAAAAAAGTTGTTGATTTAAATCCAGAGTAATTTGGATTATGTCTGGATATAACCACTGGAATCTAAGGTGTATTGTGTGTAACGCAGTGTGAAGTACCAGCGGCTCTCCAAATGAGAATAGAAACCTATTTCATTGTGCATAATGTTGGACCTTGAGAGATTTCCAATAGAAATCTGTACAGTTTGAGAACATGTAAACTCCACTGATGTGGGGTTGGTTCATATTTAAGAATTTTATAAACATACAACATTGAGTGTGTTCGTGAGGAGGCCTTTGGTTCCTGGTCTAATTTTAGCTGGTGATGTGGACCTGCTGCCTTGCTTCTGATGTTTTGCCTGCAGCAAAAAAGAATTCTGGAGGGCTGTTAGTGACCAGGAGATGTAAGGTGGTGGAGAGGGTTTTCGGCAGAAAAATCCAGCTGTTATTGTCTTCTCCCCAGATTATTGTGAAGTAATCAGATACACTTACTTCATTGGCACTTTGTGTTTTAAAACAATGCCGTGTGCTGGGATGAAATAGTTGGAGCTTGAATTAAAAAGCAGAAGAAGTCATTTGAATGTACTTGTATATGCAGAAAAAAGCAGTTATTTGGATGCTTAGTATCCTCTGATTACAAGTACGAGCATTTCTCAAGAGAAAGAAAGGCCAGGATTATTCTTTTAATCCCTGTATAATGTTACTGATCAATACTGGTCAGGATAGCTACCTGGAGAAGGAACTTATTCAGTTGACAGATTCAGTTTATTCATATAAAATTTTACTCATTTTGATTTGTTTTCTTTTTTTGGATTCACTGTTTAACACTTAGTTTCAGAAAATAAAAATTAGTCCAAGTTTTTGTCCTGGACGATTAAAAATTTGGCAATACAATTTATGACATTTGTATCACTGTTTTCACAACGAACCAAACAAAAAAAGAAAAAGAAGAGAGAAGCATACAAGCAAAATGTGACTTAAGGGGACTCTTTTCAACCAGGAGACATGAATTGAAAACACAACATTTTAAATGATTTAGTTCAGTATTCCTTTTCTTGTCTTTTTACAAGGTCACAGCTGTAATTTCCTCAGTGTACCACAATCCAGAAACGATCTTATAACTTTTTCATTTTTACTGGGTTCAGAAAAGGATGTTTGAAACCACTGAGAGATTTATTAGCCACACAGATGAAAGCAGCGTCAAACATACACTGTTTACATAGTTTTATATGTAAACCTTGTTTACATATAATCAACTACAAAGAAATTGAGATCCAAGGTTTTCATTTTCCTGCTTGTATGATTGCTGTAGCGGCTCGGCCAATGGCTGTGGTTGTGGCAGGTAAGTGGGGGGCAGCTGGTGAGATGCATGAGGCTGAGGCACGGTGTGCTGGTAGACAGGATGGAAAAGAGGTGTGGTGGACACAGCAGCAGTGGCCACGGTGGGGGGAGATGGGACGCCAGACATCATGCGCAGGCTCAAGTCAAATGTCTCCCGCTGCCACTGGTTGAACATGTGCTCTGGTACACGATGACAGACAGCAGTCAGATACTGTGCCCAAGCTATCCTTACTTCATCTGGTCGCTCTTCAATGTTGGAAAACTGGAATAAAAAAGCAGAATGACATTTAAAAAAAAAAAAGTATAACAATGGAAATGTGTAATGGATTAACAATATTCATTTTCTGAACACACTTTTACCTTTTGGGTCATATCTTTCTGGACATCTTTCGTGATAGAGTATATCTTATCAAGGAGGCTGACCACCCCACTGCTGCTTCCAGCCTTCAGCCGCTTCGACTTGGGCTTCCGGATTGACTGCATGGATCCAGACTGCACACCAGTTGTCTCCACAAGGCTCTCGTCAGCTTCTTCCCTTGGAGCCTCGACTTCTGAATTGTCATCATCAGACTCCCTGTCTGTTTCCTGTAAAATATGCACATGATACATGCAATTTCTTTGACAGCAGGAGTAAAAAAGAAGGTCATACCTTCAGAACATTCTCAACAAACTCTTCCTTCAGAATAACTCCTACATCATTCCCCTTCCTATCGACACCTTGATAGAACAGCTCCTAGACTTCTAACCTTGCTACCTTTCCGTCTTGTCTTCTGAACACACAGGATATTTACTTGACTTCTCTGTATCATGTCTACTAATTATCTACCTTTACCCGTCATAGTCCCAACATTCAAAGTTCCTACCCTAAGTCCTCTAGACTCTTGATGTTTCTCTTCTTTCTATTCTGATGTACGCGTCTTCCTTCTCTTTTTCTTTGACCACCAGTGGTCCAGTTTCCACCAGCACTCTGTTGGTCAACAGTACCGATGGCGAATGTTGTTAACCCGGGCCGCGACCAATCCGGTCTGGTATTTCTCAAACTGACTTGCATACCGTATTTTTTGCTCTATAAGGCACACTGCATTATAAGGCGCACCTTCAATAAATGACATTTTTTAAAACTTTTTCCATATATAAGGCGCTACAGTAAAGGCTGGCGATACGTTATGCATTCACTAAATGGTGCTGCGCGAAAGGGAATGTAAAAAAAAACAAAAAAAAAAAAAACAGTCAGATAGGTCAGTCAAACTTTATTAACAATTACAAAACAGCTTTCTGTTTTTACTCCCAAAATGAATAAACAGCTGTTTTATTATTTTCTCCGAGATAAAGTATTAGTATTTTTGAGACACAGTTTATCTTACATTGACGATAAACTCTGTTTAGTCTTACTTACTTGGCGCAGCACATCCGCTTGCTTCCTCCACTTCCTCACCATTGATTCATTGATGTTAAACTCTCTCGCTGCGGCTCCATTCCCGTGTTCTACTGCGTGACCGATCGCCTTGAGTTTAAACTCTGCGGTGTAACAGTGTCTCTTGGTAGGAGCCATTTGTGGGTCTTTACACAAACACACAAATGGAAATAGGTGCGTTCGAGATGACACAGGCGGACGCAGTTCTGATCGGCGCAGATCGGTGCGCAATGCATGCCAGTTAGGTTTTGCATTGAAAAACTTTTTGAATAGCCAAACCAGCAATCCTTTGGGGACAGGGCAGTCACCCTAATTACTGAGCCAACCTTCCTCCATAAAAACTAATTGCGTTCAAATTGACTCCTGATTGAACAATGGTTCAGAGATACGAATTGTTATTCTAGTGTTATTCGAGAACTAACCATTTGAATCTTCGAAAAACAACCCGAATCTTCAAACAATAAATTACTTTAAAATTATGTATAGCACAGATTTAAAGTCGTCAAATAAATTGAATGACTCTAAATTTATATAATTATATTAACTCTACCTTACACCTATCACTGCACACTTCTGTGGCTGTCAAAAAGTCCATCATGTCCAAATCTTTAGCAAGTCAGTTAAAGGTGGGAATGTTCGTACCCACAGCCCCACTGCTTCACGCTCATAGCTACTCTAATTCTTATCATTTTAAAGGCACGTGTTAGAGATAGACCATGTGGGTTTTCAGTGCTGAAACCAATTCTTGAGTGGCTTATAAGTTCATAATACATGTAATTTCTTTGGGTCGTTTGAGAATTTCAGCTATTTCATAAAAAATGTTCCAAAATTACTTACACGTCCAAGCTCCTCAGGAAGCCTGGTGGGCCTACAGTGTGCCGCCAGGAAATCAAATCTTTCAAGTTTCCAGCGCTGGAGGGCAGTCAGCTTCTTTGCTGCAGCACCGGACTTGGACTTCAAGAGCTTCAGTTGGCGTTTCAATCGGACAAAGTCTGTTCGCAAGGACCTGAATCGTGTCTTCACCTTTGAACCTGTAAATATACCAAGTAAAAACATGCAATAAAGCAGTGTTTTTCAAACTTTTTCATGCAAAGGTACATTTTATTTTTTAACAAAATCATGAGGCACACCGGAAGCAAAAATATTTTAAATGATTTTGTACAGCTGCCTATTTTAACCATACGCTATTACAATATAGCGTATGGAATACGCTATATTGAATTGAATTGAATTGAATTCAATTCAATTTTATTTGTATAGCCCAAAATCACAGAATGTCTGTCTCAATGGGCTTCACAAGAAAAAGAGGAATGTATTAACACAAATACACAACAAGAAAAATAACTAACAAATGCTAACTAAACAAGACTAGCACATTAATGCACTTAGACTCTCCTTCTCGGTGAGGAAAAACTCCTAAAAAACCCATCAGTGGGGAAAAAATAAGAAACCTCATGGGGATCCACATGAAAGAGAGATCCCTCCCTCGGGACGAGCAAACAATGTGTCAAAGATTATTGTTTAAATATTAGCTTAATCTAATCTACAGCTAAATATCTAAAGAAGTCAATAAATGTTCTTCATCCTGATGGAAACACTGGGGGACTCCTCAGCCCGGATATGTCCAGAACGGGGATGAGTAGATGTTCTTCATGCTGATGGAAACACGGGGGACTCCTCAGCCCGGAGATGTCCAGTATGGGGATGAGTAGATGTTCTTCATCCTGATGGAGACACGGAAGACTCCTCAGCCCAGCGATGCCCAGGGTGGGGATGAGTAGATGGATTTCATCCTGATGGAGCGGGGATGAAGAAGCGCGGAGGTCTCCTCGGTGTGGCCATGCCCAGGACAGGAACGCAGAGTCCTGGATGGGGCTCTCTCCCAGAGAGGAGGGAGAGAGGTGGACAACATGTGAATTGTATTGTACCAACTAGCAGTGTAATTCTAAATAAACAGACAATTGAGAACAATGAATGAGATAGAAAGCCAGGGGTTTAGGTTAGAGGGTTAGAGTAGGGGGTACGGGGAAAGAGCCAAGGCAGTCTGGCAGAGAATAGTAGATAGAATTAGAGGACAGAACCCCAATGTACCATACTTTCCCCAGCTTTTACTATCTAGCAGCCAACTAATAATTATATCAGCTAATTGAATCTGTTTCTATCTGGCCTATTGATAAGCTTGTTCAAACAAGAATGCTTTAAGCCTCCCTTTAAATGCAGGAACACTGTCTGCCACTGTCTGACAATGCCCCTTTCAGAGGATTTACCCAGAATGCAACAGACTGGTGCAGTCCCACCCTCACACTGAACTCCTCTGTCTCACCTACAGCACACCTCACCACAGTCTTACAGCCCTCGTACATGTCCTGCACTGCTTTAACATACTTCTCTGTCACACCAGACTTCCTCATACAATACCATAGTTCTTCTCTATGTACACTATTTTTACTGATAAACAAAAATAAATACGGTTTAATCCATTGTTTACACAAACACCATGAGATCAACCAAAAACAATCTTTGGGTGCTACCGGTAGATCCCGATCACCGTATGAGGTGAAATAGGATCATTTTTCACGGCACACCTGACCTGACCTCTCTCACGGAACGCTAGTGTGCCGCGGAACAGGGATTGAAAAACGCTGGAATAAAAGAAATGGCCACAATTTATCCAAAACTATTAAGTTATTTCAACCTTGAACTATTATAACCAGTTATTTCTAGATTTCACACTTACTAGTCCAATTAGCTCCCAGCTTGTCTGCAAGCTGCTGCAGGTCCCTCTCCTTGCGCTTGTCATCTTTGTAGCATTCATCCGTCATATCGTAGTGGTATGGTCTTGCCTCAAAAAAATCTGCTATGACGTTGTTTTCGCGAAATTCACGACCAACTTGGAAGTCTGCCAGTGACCCCACGGATGAAGCATCATCTTCTTCTGGGTCTTTAGCAGCACTTTCAGACTCATCAGAATCTTGGAGCTCGATCTCCATGCTATTGTTCTGTTCCGACACCTTGACTTTCCCTTTTCCATCTGTCTTTCCTTTCTTCTTCAGAGATTTCATAGGTGGCATTTTCTTCTCTGTATAATCTTGTTTTGCTGTGTAGTCTTGAGAAAATGAGGTGAACTGATGTACCCACTATTGATACTAAAGGCGTGGACGTTTCTATCGCATACGCATGGGGGATACGTCACTAATGTGTCGGCAGTATGTTTGCGAAGCATCTCCTAACGGTCTGCGAGAGCCTTTTATCAAGCACTTTACGGTCGATTGTCGCCATGCATCGTTTGATGTTCTCCCCACATGAGGTCGATTTAGATGACTTCATCCCCCAATTCAAATGCAGGCGTGACGCCAACGAGTTGCTTTAATGTGAACAACACCTATCAAACCCTTTCATCTCACGCGATTCACACACAGGAAAATCCCCGTGATTTTCCTAGACGCTGATGCATATCTTTTTTATGCGAGCAGGGCTTTAGCAGCCTCATTCCTGCTCGTTTCATTTTCTTAAACCTATTTTTCCACCTTAACTTCATCTTTCCCTCAGACTTTGTCTCATTCTGCCCCAGTTCTTCTCTGTCGGTTCTCTTTTTCTGACTCTATCCCTGCAGCCTAACTCAGCTCTCCATCCCCTCCATCGAGACCCATTTTTAGGTGAATGATAAATCAGTAGCAAGCTGCTGAATGAGAGGGATTTGCTAACGCCTTCTTTCCTCTGCACTCAATCTCTCACACAGATGCACACATACAAGACCATATAGCACTGAGTAATCCGCAAGGGGGATCAAAGTGAGTATTAATTCCAGTGCGCACACTGCACACACGTACACACGCACACACTGTGCTGAGCGCTATCCATTCATTAATGGAATCACATGTCATGCAGATCCATTTTACACATCACCAGCTCCTATTGGGTTAAACTGAGGGACAGATAGATGGGGGGAGTTTGCAAGCTTCCATACATGTGTGCCTGGATGTATGCACAAAGTGTTCTTTTCGGTAGGAATATCTGGTTTAGTCATGTGTATCACTGGGATATGGAGTACCAATAATCTTAAGGAGAGTGAAATAAATTATGAAAATGTAAAAATGTGTAATTGTTCATGCATACTGTGTACAATGTCATCTATTCGGTCGCTCACTCATGCTTAAAATCACGGGTACAAGGTCCCTGCATAAGTGACATGATCCAGTAGCAACAGCACTGCAGAGAGAAATACATGTTGTTTTTTTTTTTGTAAATTCAACTTTCTTTTAATTCTTTCTTGTAATTTGACTAGTGATAGAGGTACAAACTAAAAACAGCACATGATCAATCCTCCCACATGCATCATTTTGTAATTTAAGTAATTTTACATTAGTATTTTTTCTTCTTGCAAATAATCCTGGGATGGTTAAATTGATTTCTAAATATGTTTATTTTTTGTGCTATTTATGATGCTTCCCCCAGCAGCAAATCCAATATAGATGTTAAAATGTCTGATTTCCAAAGAGCGTGGACAAAGAGGCCTGATTTAAATAATACATTCTGGGTTTCTTTAGTTTTTCTGTTCAGCATAATAGCAAGCGGAATAGCGGTGTGGTTATTCACCTTGTCCAATCATGCAAACCATATACTACGACCTTGCAAATATCCCTTCCCATTCGCCACTAACCCACTCCAGTTCCTCTCCGAAATCATTAGGCGAACGCACAGAAAACCCACACAATCACACACATTTATATATCAGTCTTTCCCCCCGACATTTACTCAGGGAGATGGTCCAGGAAAGAAACAAACCAATCCCAAAATGAGGCGATCTAGATCCATTTATTGTGTGCAGTTTTTTTTTCTTCACTCTAGATGGAAGTTTTTCTTCTTTCCCTGTTAATTTCTATTCGCTGTTAATTTGATTTTATTAATTTGCTATTAAAAAAATAGCTTTAAAAATAGATATAAGTTGGTTCAAAGCTATATGAAGATTTGAATAACAATTTGAACCTTTAAATTGCTTTTCAAAGATTCAGATTGTTAGTTAGTTCGAACATTCAAATAACAATTTGAATCTAAAGACAGAGATAAAGTCAGAGAAACCAGACTGAGATGGTTTGGACATGTACAGAGTGGAGAGAGTGCATTGGCAGAAGTGTGTGGGTTTGGAACCACCAGGAAAGAGACCTAGAGGAAGACCAAACAGGAGGTTCATGGACACAGTGAAGGAAGGCATGAAGCTAGTTGGCGTGACAGAAGAAGATGCAGCAGATAGGGTTAGATGGAAGAAACTGACTTGCTGTGGGGACCCCTGAAGGAAATGCCGAAAGAAGAAGACAGGTAAATAATAAATGAGAAAAAAAAATCCCGATTTAAAATACATTGGGGTTGCGGGGCTTTATTTCTTTTTACTCTAATAACCTACATAACCTATGTAATCAACACCTTTAACTCACAGTGAACAACCTAAGTGTGATCAACACAATGAGACCTACTTTTCCCCATCATATTGATGGCACTGGGGTTTTAGCAGTGAGTTGTACTCTCCCTCTGCATCAAGTGTAAGTACATTGGCATGCACTGGCCGACCACACAGAACCACCGCTGTAATTAGATACACATTGACAGCAGATTAATTCCTGTGTTGAAATAGACCAGAATGAAAGATGAGAAGAAAGGGGAGAAATGAGGACAAAATAACCAGAGAGGAGGAGTTTCAATGTTTTAGATGTTCCTGTTTATTAAAATGTAATCAGGTCACAGGATTAAAACACCAGTCCATTTTTTACATTTTCAACAGCAATATGAGTGCCTTTATAAAGGTAGCCCTGTGTTTCTGAGCAACAGAATAAATTGTAGGTGTCATTTGCTAGAACTATAATAAAATTGTAGTATAATCTATTGTATATAAATTAGCCACTCTGGTACACTCTGCAAGTGTGCATGTTTTTGCAATCTTACTTGCATGTGCATTTCTGTCAGCTATGTTCCTCGCTCCCAATCCACTGCATTGCTTTGGAATCATCAGATTTGCTCCAGATTTGATGGTTGTTTTTGTGTGTCTCAATGTTAAAACTCTTTCTTTCCAAGATAATAAAGCACTGTGACTGCGATGGTCAAGTACCATAATCTCCAGTGAAGAAGAAGATTTGGCTCTCCTCTTCTTCACCCCATTCCTTCTCCCTTCTTTGTTTCTCTAGTCTGATTCTTCAGTTGAACCAAAAACATCTGCATACATATTTAGAAATACAAATACACAATTTTTTTTCCCAGCTTGTCATGGTTGGCCAATAGTATCATCCTTTGTGAAGCAAATCGATCATTTATTAATCTATCAGACTTGATACAATAACACCATCCATGTAATCATGAAAATATGCTACTTTAAGAGTTTGGTTCAGGAAGGGTTCATAAGTTTAAATTTAACAAGCAAAACATCACATCTGAACATGGTATACAGGCATTTTTCGCCTTGTTCATAGGTTTAGTCAACTCATCATAATGGCCATTACCAACAGTCAGAACAGTAAATATGACAGTTATTATCTCAAACTAGATGTTTTTGGAGAAATAATCAGATTATCTTTAAATACCTTTATTTCAAAATACTTTTGCCTGCATTGCCCATTAGTTAATTAGTCATCTTCTCAACTGCTTATGTCAGTCAGGGTTACAAGAATGTCCACAAGTTCTGTGACTAATAGAGACAACCATTTTGTTAGCAGGTGATTGAAAAAAAAAATTAATTTGATTAAATTATTCCTTCTTCAACCTATTTTCACTCTTTTCCCCCGTAGAGAGACTTGTAACCACTCTTACCTAAAAAAGGGTTTTTAGCAGTTTTTTTCTTCTTTTTTTTTATCAAACTGGAATAAAATGTCCTGTATGAGGTCATTTTTGTCAGCACCCTAAAAGCACAGGTAATTTGGACTGCTCTACAAAGTGCTCGGAACAAATGAATTAGATAATGATAAAAGTATCTGGGTCCTCAGAGAAAAGGGGTTAGAAAACTACTTATCCTGTTTAATCCATAGCAGTGAGAGGGACTGGAGAGTGAGTCAGCTCTGCTCTGAAGAAAAGAATAATTATCTGAACAAACTCAGAGCAAAAAAAAAACCCTGATGATAAGCATGACTCAACTCCCATCCTTGTTAAACACTATGTTTTTTCTGCAATACCATAGCTCTTAGACAGCCTGTAAAAAAGAACTGAAGGTCAAATCTACTCAGGTAAGAACATTTGAACACGACTGGCATTGTTAGGTCTAAAAATAACTGAGCCGTAAAATGAATTAAATAGAAAGAAACTATCTTTGACTATCTTTGCTTTATTTTTTATTAGAAAAAAGACCTTGTATCTTACTTATTTTCTCTCATTGAAAATAGTTCTCCATAGAATCGCCCTCTAAAAACATTTTTTTTCTTCAGAAATGACCCACCATCACCTGTCATTGAAATTAAAATATGATTCATTTTCCAAAATAATGGATTTTAAAAAACATGAACGTATGTTTTGTCATTTTAATTGGTGTTTTCTGGTCACTTTGTGTCTCTGTACCACTGTTCATTAGATGTTTGAATCAAATCACCTACAGCTAATGAATTGAGTCATTTTTTCCTCATTCTTTGTCATTTTATGCAAGTATGTCGGTGTATAATTTCTGTAAAATGTCACAAGGTCATTCCTAAAATTAATGATCATGCTCATAAAGTAAATGTGATCACACTTATTATTTACAAAAGCAAGAAATAATGACACACACCGGCCATAATTTAATGAGGTCTTTACGCCTTACAATTAGTTTGATTATCTAAAGAGCGATGAGAAAAGATATAAAAAGATTATTTTTATCTCTAGTTTTACCGTTCCATTAGCAAACCATTTCCCTGATTTCATTCTTCTATGTTTTAGACTCTTGCAAATGTCATGCGCCTGAATTACTCTCTTCAAGTTGCTTTTCTTTTTCAGAATTTAATTTTAAAAAATCATTTGTAACTGCAGAAAAGACCTGTAAATACCGAAAGGGAGTGGGACAGAAAATAAATGTAGAAAGTGTCTCACTCGGCTTAAGAAAACTGGAAGCTTACACAAACTGTTCAAACTTGTTTTTATTTGATGGTAACTTTTTATTTCAGCCAACATGAGACCAGAAATACAAACATGTTTGACTGCATTTTTCCTTCATAATACAAGTTGGACCATTAAAATTTTTAAATAGATTAAAGGTACACCGATCTGCCCACTGGGTATCTTGCCTCTCACCTGCTAACCATCTGGGAATAGAAATCACATTGCATATTATAGTTTAAATTGTGAAACGACTTTGAAGCTACAACTATGAGACTATATGGTGCTAAAAGCATTATTGATGTTTTTAACCTCTAATTCTCACTTCAGTCACTAAAAATACAAAAAAAGCAACGAGGCCTGGTGAGATTATGGTGTTGAACAAAACTTCACTGAAATAGAAGAGTGTTGCTAAGAGGCCGAGAGTTCAGATAACCTTTAAGCTGCCGAAAAATAAATTGGTGTAAAGTCTCACCTCAGTTTTCAATAATGAGCTAGTGTGTCTAGATACTGATGACACAAGAGGCAACAGGTGAAGAAACTGTGAGTTTTTTTCTGGAAAAAACAACAAGCCAGTTTCTTTTAACTGGGTCTCATGGGTTTGATTAAAAAAAAACAGTTGTGATTATAAATACCACTTTTTACATTTACACTGTAGCAAAGTGTTCTATACTGCTAGCTTCTGCTTTAATTGGTGCAGACTTCATGTCTTTTGAAATAATCATAAATGTTTGTTCCTGTGAGACCTTAGCCATTCTTGAGAGTTTCACATCTAAGAAAGAAGAAGAAACAGCAAAACTAAACATTAAGGCAGATCAGTGGTTTTAACTTTTTTTTTTAAATCTAAAGTCACACAAAAAAGTTTAAAAAAAATTCTTCAAGTTCTTTCATTTTTCTGGTTGTATTTAAAGGATTTTGTCTGATCTTTAGTTTGGGTGTTAAATAGAAAAGTTATTACAAGCTGTGCTGACCAGTGAACAAACGAGAGACTCTGTTTTACTTGTGACAAGGGTAGCATTCTCCCAAGATCAGAACTGTCTACCGAGAAATGCATCCCTGTATGCTTTATTTATACAATAATAAAAACCATGATGTGGGATCTTATAGAGTTATGAAAGGAAAGGAGAATACCAGACCCCTACTTACAGATAAGTGGAAACAAAATAGAGATGAGTTGGGGGATGCTAAGCAGAGTCAGCACATCCCTTAGTTAACATAACAGTGTATCATACAGCTGGCCAGGAACTCCCTATAGATGGGTGATCACAGTAACTATAGAATTTTTTGAATGATAGGAATAATAAAAAAAGTAACAAAAGAAGTACCGGTATTTACATTTTCGACCTAACAAAGGGTATTGATAGAATTACTATTATTATTGAGAAATAGAGCTTTATTTGACAGCTAGATTCATTTTAGTCTGATGGCAAATATTCGATTTTGCTCTTTTCCCCAGCAATGTTTTTTGTGTTAGCCAGCATTTTCATTGAGGCAGTTAAAAAATTAAGTAACTATGGACATCTCAATTTCAAAGTAAAGTAGTGTGCATGCCTTTAGAAAACTGACCCCCAAAGCAACGTAATATGACTTTCAACTACTTTTTAATTCCATGCTGGCTTAGGAAGGAAGCACCACAAATACCAAAAAAAAAAACAAAAAAACCTTGTTATAACACTGCCAATACACACATTACATTTAGCCATGCATATGTATTTTTTGATCTCTGGGAAGATAAAAAAAAAAAAAAAATAGCATCAAAACTCATAATTGAAGCATTTAGAAACAAAGAGTTGGAAGCTGTGAAACGTGTGATGTGTTGTGTTTCCTCACGGGGCTAAGATTAAGTAATAGAGCAGAGCTGATCTTCCTCTGCTGGCTAATTATTGGTGTGCACTGATGTACAATATCTCACAAGACTCGATTTCGTTCCATACCATCATTATACTGGAAGTAGGTCATGCTAAATGATGCACCCCATCTTAATAAATGTAATTTAGAGGACTCTAAATCTTTTACCCTGGAAGAACAAACAAATTGTGACTAGAAGAAAAGATTAATTTTTTTCTCCTTCTTCTGATGGCAGATGGCATTGTGATATTAGAGAAGTGATAAAGAGCATTTTATAGGCAAAAACAATCATAAATGTGCATTTGGAGTGTTTTTCCTTTTTTCCATTTCAGGTGCAAAATTAGCTACAACCATCGAAATAATAAAAACCTAATATCTAAAATTACGTTAGCAGGCCAGACCTTCATATTCTGTGACCAAATTAGAGTTGAGAGAGGTGTTTGTGTGTGTACCAGTGTGAGTTTGTGCACAGTTGGGGGTCTTTAGATAGTGTCACAACAAAAAGATGCATTTTTTTCTTCTTCTTTAAAAAAAAAAAAAAGAAGAAATATATGGATCTGAGATGTGTAGATTTACACATAACTGTCTCAATTGCTTGAGCGATTTGAGTATTTCATTTTTTTAGAGATTTTTTTATTGTTCCAACATTTGAAAACGATTGATATGCCTTTCTGATCAGAAAGCACCCACATAAATTGATTTAAGTTAAGAAAAAGTTGGTGATTTTGTTGTTAATGGAAAATCCTGCCAGTACTAATCAACATGTTTCCCTCATACGTACATTGAACGTCTTCACATATGTATTTGAGATTTTTATATCAAACTCATGATCATCCAACACAAAGAGACATCAAGGTTTGCTTTTTCCATTAAAGGTTTTGCTGGATTTCTATTTGTACCTATCTTCCCTTTCTTTAAGCTTTGTGTTTTCTGTGCAAGAACAGGTGAGCTGTTAGGTTGTCAAGAGTAGTTTTACCTGTTAAACAAATTGAAAGTGACATTTCACATGAACTGAGCTGGCAGACAAGCATCCACACACAGGCGTGTATGTAGGGATACAAAAGCTTGTAGAAGGACCTGTCATTGAGAGAAATAAAATGATGTTTATAGAAATTAACTGGCGAAGTTTGATCCAAATTAGTTGGTAAAATTTTAGTCTTAAAGCATTTTTTCTTTTGCCATCATGGCAGAAAACAGAAATGTAAAATCTTTTTTCTTAAATATGCTTGAGCACCAAAATTGGATGTGAAAGAACAGAAGTGAAAGCAGCAGGATTGAGTGAAGAGATTTGTAAGATCAAATGGTGTCTAAATGTAGGATGCTGCAGTACAATTTCTTCCGCTTGAGCAGAGATTTGCCCAACCTCAGAGCTGAGAGAGGAAGGAAAGTGAAGCATAATGTACCAGTTACAGTAAAATCCCCAGGTGATTTATTGTAGTATCAAATGTGTGTATGTTTGTGAGCTGGTATTATGGTTCTGCTTCCATTCACTTCTATCACATTGGAGGTCAAAGGCAGCATAACAATAATCTCTCTGGATCAGTATATAAAAGCTGTCCTTCATCGCACCACTGTATGTATTATAGTAATCCTACCTTCAGTATATCTGTCGGCAGTAAAGCCTTAGATGTTGTCCCCAGATTTTTGTGATATTTTAGTACAAATTTACTATGATGTAAACAATTAGAGGAGAAGTCAAAAGCCCATTTTGCTTTGTATAAAAACATTCAACCAAATGGTATATAAACAAAAAAAAAAATCTTCGTCAATCTGGTGTTTATTCTATTTTTAGATAGAACCATACAGATTTTTCTTTTTTCTAAATGTCAGTGAACTTTGCACAAGTTTTTGTAGCATTTTCCACGTAGAATGTTGTCAATACATGCTATTCAAAATTACATCTACCTCGTTCATTACGGAGGTGAAATATTCTTCTTTATAGAAACCAATAACAACGCAGAATAAGTGAATATATAACACTTTAATATAGTTTTGGATAGTCATCCTAATTAAAAATGGATGGAAAAGTGGCAGATGTAACAAATGAAATGACTGATCACAAGCTTTTATCATATTATTGTAATATTACCTTATCTGTTGTTTTAGTGTGAGGTGTAATTAGATTTTTTTAAAATTCCCAACTTGACTATAGCATACCTGTCAAGTTATACAGTCTCACCACATCTTAATATGGAAAAATTCACTTTTAGCAAATACGGGCATGTTGGCATTTCAATGCGGGCAAAAAAAAAACATTGCTAAAAAAACCCAAAAAAACAAATCCCGATTTTTGTCAACATGTCATACATTAAGACGCCTACAAAAATGACTAGATTTCAAGCCGATTATGATACATTTTAGGCGGCCATTGTTACAGCGCAGTCAGAGCTAGACTATCCTTAGGTCACTCTGGCTCTTTATATATTGACTGCACATGCGGAATCGTTGTGCTTTTCAAAATGTACAATTAACCAAAATTTTTAACTCAGTAGGGTGTGAAAGCCTCTTCAATATGGGGGACAGGACGAATCAGAATCAGAATCAGAATGCTTTTATTGCCATGTCAATGAGAATATCAGAGACTAGGAACTTGCTTTGATACAGCTGTGCAATATTATAAGATGAAAATAATAAAAAATAATAAAAAATAAAATAAATTAAATAATTTTAACAAAACCTTGACAGGTATGATATTATAAAGTTTTATGACCACAGTAAAAAAAAATATCTGGAAAAAATGTTTCAAAGTTGCAGAAGATCCTCAAATGAGCACTTTTTGGTAAACATTGACACCTTGTGGACAACTGCTGTATCTCACGTGTAATACCAAGTGCCACCAACAGATGGAAATGTGAAAAAATTTGCCTCTTTTAACAGGAAGTTAAATTCTTGACGCGCTCATCGTTTTCTTCCGCCGCAAATTTCTTTCTCTTCCGGTTGCCGTCTGTTCGTGTGGCAGGTATACAATTAGCCTAACGTTATGGATGAACACAATCTGTATTAATCTGCTTTTATTTTAGTAAAATTAACGAAAATACATAGAGAATATTATAAAGCTGATGGTTTATGTTGGATATTTAGCGGTATGGATGAAATCTGACACTCATTGAACTACTTTAAAGTACAGCTAAGCATTAGCAACTCTATTCACAACGAATCAGTGCTACAGTTTAGTTTTAACTTGTCTTGATATTTAAATATTAGTTTGGATATTTAATGCAAAAGCCTGATGTGTTTTCATTTCTCGTTTTTTCTGTTAGATTTCACCCGCGTGAAAATGGCGAAGTCAAAGAATCACACAACTCACAACCAGTGTAAGCACAGTAAATTAATAAGCACACATTTTTGGAATTCTGTTTGGAAGTAAATTGTATTTCCTTTTCGTCTCTTATCAGCTCGGAAAGCCCACAGAAATGGCATCAAAAAGCCAAGATCTCAGCGTTATGAGTCCTTAAAAGGGGTATGTTTGTCCACATGTTAATATGATGCTATTCATTGTGTGAACGGGATGCAATCCACACTGTGAAATGACCAACAGGTGATCCTGCCGTTGACAGTAGTTGATCTTAAGAATTTTCAAATATGATACACTGAATTTGATTGGGATTGAAGATGTGCTACCGTTAGATCAGGGGTCTCAAACTCGTGGCTCGTGGAACAACTGCGGCCGCATGACGGTAATTTGTGGTCTTTGTCCTAATATGAAAGATTTGTTGGTGCGCAACTAGACTGATAGGAATGATACTTGTGTGGAGCACATAATTTATCACTGACTGATTTTTATTTTAGTGTTTATAAACATTGGATTTTTTTTTTCTTTATCAGTGCTTTTCGTGTGGAAATTCGAGACTGCTCCTAGTTTAAATTGAGTTTGAGACCCCTGCTGTATAACATGTTTGCTGATTAGTTTCTTGTCTTAAGTAATTTGTTTGGGTTTCGTGTCAGCATCTTTTATTAGTAATTAATGGAATTTTTTTAATTTATTATTATTTTTTAAATAACTAATGGACTATTTGGTCTTGCGAGGAGCTGGCATTATGGTGAAATCTTAAATGTGTAATCATAAACATAATCATATTGAAATGGGTGGGTCATTAACTCTCCAACATACAATATGGAGGCATGTATTTACATTTCTGTCCACCTGTACTCTGATTTCAGTGCCATTTTTTTTTTTTTACATAATTCATCCCTCAATGGGAAAATTTCTGTGCTGCATTACACTGCAGCAGGCTGCAGGGCCAGCGCCAATGGTGGAGTTAGGTGTCTTAGTCAAGAACACTTAGACATGAGCTCAGTGGGATTCGAACCCGTAAACTTCTGGTCCAAGGGTGAACGTTCCACCATTGAGCTATGTGTTGACTCGGGGAATAAAATGAGAAAAATAAAAGATTGTTTATGCGGACACATTTTTGAGGGTTTGTTTTAGAAAAATTAAACAGATTAATTATTTTATTTATAATTTTATTAATCTTTTGTTGCAAGTGAGTATGAGAACATTTTGGGTGCTTTTTCTGATGTGAAGAAAAGCAGAATTTAGTTTCAAATAAAAAAATAAAAGAAAAAAAAATACTTTCATAAAGTTTATTATATCCTTTTTGAAACAATCTTTTGCCTAATGCAACAGAGAAGTTGCTGTCAGAGGGCTTTATAATTGAGCGTGTAATTGTCTGTATGCCTCTCACTTTCTAATCGGGTTCAAATTCTGCACTTAGTTAAGTAAAGTCCAGGTAATCCCTCATTGGTCAAGGAGTGATCAATTATAGAACGGGTTTCAAAGTTGTCTTCTGGACAGTGTATTTGATGATCGAGTTGTTTCAATTTGCATCCGGAAATCATTCTTAATCTGATAAAATGGAACCAAGAACTTATTCTTCATATACCACCATGAGTTAGCCCACCGAACATTACCCAATCAAAATGTTTCGTTCATCAAATACACTGACCAGAAGACAACTTTGAAACTCTTTCTATGACCAGTTATAACCAGTTGGAAGTAAGTTATTTCGAATGCTGCAATTTTTGTCCATCAGGGTTTATTAAAGGGGACTGTTTTAACTTCACAAAGTACCTGAACAATGTTACTAAAATGTATGTTCTTAAAAATTTCTTAAACAAGTCTGGTTTTATGGTGATCGTGGGCAAATTCCCTCCACATAAAATATTGTTTTTGAGTTCAATATTTTTTTAGTTTTTGTAAAGCAGTAATGCTTTTTTTAATGCAAAATGTCAAATTACCAGCTTAGCTTCCATAATTAAACAACATACTAACCAAGTCTTTCTTTTTGTTACAGGTGGACCCAAAGTTTCTGAGGAATATGCGCTTTGCCAAGAAGCATAACAAAAAAGGCATGAAGGCGCTACGGAAGGCGGCAGCAAAGGAGAAAAAATAAACTGTTTTGTTTTCCTTGTTGTCTGTCCACATTGTCCTACATCCCAATAAAGCAATGCTTCAACAGACCACATCCAGTCTACTCATTATGTTGGAAGAAAAACAGATTGTGTTCAAAGAATTTCTGTCGTATTAGCTGTTTGTAGAAGCTTACTAACCAATTTCAAAAATATCACATGGAAACAAACACACTGCTGCAAAGGTAATTACCAACGTATCAAGATTAATGACAGCTATTGTGTGTTCATTGTAAAAGTAACAACACAGAAAAGAATATTTTGACAATATTTCATTTTATAGCAGTAGATAAGCCTTTTATACTTCTTTGTGTGATATTTCACCCCACTCTCACCAAATAAAATGCCTGAATATTTCAGTCACCTTAAACTTCTTTCAAAAGTTAAAAGATTAACTCAACTGCAACAAGAAAAGCTGTGCATTGGTAATTTGAGTAATGTTTATTTTCGTCATCTAAACCTGTGAGGTGTGCTGAAGCCTACCCTGGCTATTTTCAGGCAAGAGGCAGGGTACACCCCAAACAGGTTGCCAGTCTGTTGTGGGGTCACACACATACATCTCAAATTGAGAAAAAACACGAGAAAACTCAAAGATTAGGTAAGAAGTGTGTTTTTATCTATGTATCTATATATATCTATATATATATATATAATCACAAGTAAAAATGATTTGTATTTGAAGTTAATGTTCTTATTGCTCATGTAGAAAATTGTTTTCATTTACAATTGCAAGTCTTTCGGAATAAACAAGTAGGGATTTTCTAAAATCTACTATCCATTTTTTATAAAATGCAGGTTTAAGCTTTAATTACATTATATTATAATTATATGAATAATATTTTCTGCATTTTTTTTGAAAGAGCAAAATTATATACGTCATTTCCGCTGACTTCAGCTTGCATCAGTACTCGTGTCCTGGAGCCGGGTGCTTAACATGTGAGTTCAAACTGTCAAGTTAATAGCTTCAACTAGTATTTTATCCAGAGCTTTTCATCGCACCATCAGTCCAGGAGAAACCACACTGTTTTACAGTTTGAATGAGCAAACTTTAAGATATTAAAATGATAAGTTAACTAACAAGCATCGAGCTGTTAGCTTAGCTAACTAGCTAACATGCAATAGCTAATGTTTAAAAACCTGTTAAACCATCTGCTTTGAACAAGTTATTTAATGTGACAAAATACATTTGAGATGTTTTAATTTAGCCAATTCGAGATCTTAACACAGGAAAAATGTAGATATTTAGTTTACATTTGATTGTCTAGTAGATCTGAAAGATACAGAGACAACTTGGTTAAAAGAATCTGGTGAATAAGAAGAAAAAGAATATGCTAACAATTAACAAGAAGTTGGTGTCACATCTCCTCAGATGTTTTTATTTAATTCTATCTGTGCCATGCTGATCAGAAATGTCACAGAAAAAAAGTTGTGATTTTTAAATTTTAGTCTTTTTATTTCCTAATGGCATACTTTCATGTTGACATACAGCATGGTGGAACCAGTTCCTGAGTCAATCAACTTTCCTTCTGAGGAGGACAAGATCCTGAAGTTTTGGCAAGAAAATGACTGTTTCCAACAATGTCTCAAGCAGTCCAAGAACAGACCAAGGTGAATATATTTCAGCCCTCTTGTTTCTCATTATGAAATGATGTGTGATAGATTTTCAGCTGAAATCAAAGGAAAAGTTTGTGATCCCTCTTCTCCCGGAGTGATCCGTTGTAGAAAAGGCTTCAAAATTGTCTTCTGGACAATGTATTTGCTGATTGAGACGTTTCGACTTCCATCTGGAATTCAATTCCATCAATCATTAGGTTGAAAATGATTTCTGGATTGAAGTCAAAATGTCTCCATCAGCAAATAATCTGTCCAGAAGACAAATTTGAAGCCTTTTCTATGATCAAAGGAAAAGTGTACAAAACCGTGGTGAGACAGGTCATGCTGGTTGATCTAGAGACAGTGGCACTGAGGAAAAGACGGTAAACAGAGATAGAAGTAGCAGAGATGAAGATGCTAAGGATCTCCCTGGGAGTGACCAGAATGGACAGGATCAGAGGAACAGCACGGTAGAGGTTTTGCAGATAAAGTCAAGGAACTCAGACTGAGATCATTTAGACATGATCAGAGGAGAGAGAGAGAGACAGTACATCAGCAGAAGGATGCTGGGTGTGGGATTGCTAGATTGGAGGGCCAGAGGAAGACCAAAGAGGAGATTTCTGGATACAGTGAAAGAGAACATGAAGATAGTTGCCGTGCCCGAATAGGATGTAGGAGACAGGATTAGATGGAAGAAGCTGAATTGTTGTGGCGACCCCCTGATGGGAAATGCCGAAAGGAGAAGTAGTTTCTCTTTATAACACATGTGGTGCTCTACACCAACAATAACACATTTTTTTACCCTTTGAAATTGTAATTTTTAGGTGTTAAATTTCTGGGTGTTGGTTTTATTCAGAAACTGTTTTAAAAAGTACAAGTTTGTGGATCAGTTTGTTGAATCCAAACTGGGAAAAAAACCACAATTGTGTGAAACAATTTTATATTCTTGACAAGTTGTATTATAGAAATGTTTACCAACCCATTTATGTGCACTCTTGATTGATTACATGACACTCTTCTGGACCACAAATGACATTTCATTCTGTGTAATGGTCCATCATTGACATTGAGTGTGCCTAACATAAAGCTCAGTTGAAACTGGCTCTGGACAAACCAAATTTTTACTGTAATTATGAGTGTGTGAAAGTGCTCTGACTGCATTTGTAAATGGTAAATGAACTTTATAGCACTTTTCTATCTGCTTTGTTTCCCAAAGCGCTCTACATTGTAGCTCATGTTCACCCATCCACACACACATTCATATCTTTCTTTTTTTCTTTTTTTTTTGTTTTTATCTTTTATTTCGGTCATATTGTACATTCACAATAAATAAATTTACATTTTTTCTGAACTTATATATAACAATATCTGTTGGTGGAAGGTACCATGCAAGGTGCAAAACATCATCAGGAGCAATTAGGGGTTCGGTGTCTTGCTCAAGGACACCTCGGCATGAACTCTGGGCGGGTGATCAAACCGGTGACCCTCCGGTTACAGGATGCTCACCCTACCCACTGATCCATCCTTCAATAAAATGACAATGTTGATTTTGAAATTTTGGTAAATTTGTTATAAGGGTGAATGGACAATAGCCTTGAACACACAACAGGGATAAAAAGTGCAATAGAAATAAAAATACAGTTAGAGGAAATGTGCTATTGCAGAGTGTCTGTGTATTGTAAACGTTAAAAGGCGGCTGCCTTCTGCGGTGTCTCCTGTTTTTTTTTTTTTGGCATCTGGTCGTCTATTTTTGCATTTTTTCTACTCGGTTTCTATTTGTCTTTTGCCTGTGTTTGGTCTCGGTCTGGAGATGTGACTTTGTGCGCTCTTTGGACGTCTTTTGGGACTGCACTGTTTGCTTCAGACGACTGTTTTTAGGCTAGCTGTCTTTTGGTTTCAACGGCTAGCTCTCCGTTTTGCTGGTCATAGAGTCGTTTCACTTTGTTACTGTAGACTCAACCAGCACCTAGCTCTCGGAACAAGATCCATCGTGGCTGGAGGAGTCTATGCAGTCCCGACAGAACTGAGAAGGACATGATCAGAAAGGAGGTGCTTTGAGCCCAGTGTCCCTGCGGTTGTCATGGATAACATCCGGACGCTCGCTGGCAAGATGGAGGAACTGGGGACGCTCGCTCTGACCCAGCAGAATTGTGGAGGGGCCACTTTGGTCTGCTTAATTGAAGCCTAACTTCGTGGACTCATTATGGACTGTTTTTTAACCGTTCAGTCGCCAGCTATTACAGCGTGTAAGCGGACTGGGAAGGCATCGAGGTGTTGGCACCGCAGCATCAAATTTTCCCTCGGGGATAATAAAGTATTTTCAATTCAATATTGTATGTTCATGTGTTTTGTTTTGATCTTTATACGGGGAGATTTATTGAAATTAGCTCAAGGCTACAATCTGCCATGTTTTTACACTCATTCCATATATTGTCATTCACATGCATTGTCAAATTCAAATGATTAATAATTAGCATGAAGTGAACATCTTTTTAGGATTGTGATAATTGATTTTCTGTTGGATTAAATTGCAAAGATAAGCTGTCTTATAAATTTAAGTAAATATTTATTTTGTTCTTTGTTGTAAAGGAAAACCATAAAAAGTGCTGATTACTGCAAATCTCATCATCAGGTACACCTTCTATGATGGCCCTCCCTTTGCCACGGGTCTACCCCACTATGGTCATATACTAGCCGGGACCATAAAGGACATCGTCACTCGCTTTGCTCACCAGAGCGGTTTCCATGTGGACAGGCGCTTTGGTTGGGACTGTCATGGTCTCCCCGTGGTAAGATTTATCTCATTAAGTTTTCTATTTCTGTTAACATTGCTGTATTTTTTACTTACCTTCTTCATTTATCTGTGTAGGAGTATGAGATTGATAAGACTTTGGGCATCAAAGGACCTGAAGATGTGGCTAAGATGGGAATTGCTGAATACAACAAGCAGTGCCGAAATATTGTCATGAGATACTCCAATGAATGGGAGGTTAGTGAAGGACATCAGTTTCTTATAAACCAGTCAAATTGGTAGTTATTTCCAAAAAACTTACGATGCTTTTATTCTTAGACGTCAGTGAGACGAATGGGCAGATGGATTGACTTCAATAATGACTACAAAACTCTCTACCCATGGTTCATGGAGTCTGTCTGGTATGGATATCAGAAATGTGTATATTTATTAACTGCAGCTGTTAACTTATAACTGCAGAAGTTGATGTAAAACCTTTTCCATTTTCCTTTAATTATTCCTTCAAAGTTTGTTTTTCTGCCTTTTGTAACAATAATTAAATACAAAAACATAATTAAATCTTTTATTATATGATTACCACAAAATTAAACTGTAAAATGTCTCTTATTGGAACTGAAGATTTGAATATAGAAAAATATTGATTCACAAAATTTTCAAGTCATTTTCTTATTATTTTAGAAAATTAAATAAATGATTGTAGCTACAAACCTTTTTGTTGCTCTTTTTTATATACCAAAAATATTTACTGCATGTTTATATATATATATTTTTGTGTTTTTTTTTTTTTTTGTGTTTTTTTTTTTTTTTTAAGGTGGGTGTTTAAACAGCTATATGACAAAGGTCTGGTATACCGTGGCGTGAAGGTCATGCCTTTCTCCACAGCATGCAATACTCCTCTTTCTAATTTTGAATCCAATCAAAACTACAAGGTAATCTGAAGAAACAATCTTGTATATATAAATCTGGCTATTTTATTGTACACTCAAAGCAATTCTGACCTACCGTTTCTCTTGCCAATTCCAGGATGTTCAGGATCCCTCTGTGATTGTCAACTTCCCTTTGGTTGGAAATGAGGACATTGCTCTGATAGCCTGGACAACTACTCCCTGGACATTGCCAAGCAATCTGGCTCTCTGTGTTAACCCAGAGTTCTTGTATGTCAAGGTCAAAGGTACGTAGAAATGTTATAAAAACACTTCACATCCTGAGTTGAACACAATATATTTTTCTTTCTTTAGAGGTAGATGATCATTTTTGACATTCCAAGATTTACCAGGATGCAGTTGTGTTATTGCTTTAATACCTAATCCAATAACCTATATTTTTTTGATAGGAACAACGTCGTCTGGTGGGTTTATTAGTGTCTCTGGTTTTGTCAGATGACTTTTGATTTTCCTATCAGAAAAGAAAAAAACTAAAAAGCAGATGCTCGGTCTACTCTTTATTTTGATACTGATATTAAAATATTTAGCCCTTTCACCATTAGATATATTGTATGAAGGAAGTCTGTCTGCTGGCTTGTTTGATTTAACCAACAAGTGAAGGAGCAGCACTTTCCAGGTGTGTTTTTTCTTTAACTCATAAGTTGTAGCAAAAATCTTGATGAAATGAAGAAAAAGCTATTCATAAAAAGACCCCAAAACACCACTACCAAGTCAAACCAGGATAAGATTATTGTAAGCAAAGACCCCATTGTGACAGTACAGTTTTTCACTCATTTTTGTACATTTCAACAGCAACTTTTGTTGCATCTTGTGAGCTTGGATCGTTAGGTAATCGTCAAAGCTGTGTGTCCAATGCCTTTTGGGCTGGAAGATCTGTCAAATCAACAGCCAAGTTTGTTTTTGAAAGTTGTGGGAAGGTAGATTGCTAAAAAATACAAAGTCACCCCTTATACAAAGTAGGAACAGTTTTTCTTCGAGATACATAGTATAACTAAATCAATGATAAATGATTTTTGTTGGTTTACGCTTAAGAAATGTTCTTGTTTTCCCAACATCATCGATTCAAGGTCATAATTTTGCATATGCAGAATATTTATCATTCATGACACAATAGATTAAATTATCAAATGAGTGATATGGATGATTGTGTTTAGACAAAAGCAATAAATGTCTAAGATTACAGCTTAAAATGTGGATGAAGCTAAAACCAGGCCACTTTAAAATGGTTCGTCCTTGTTCAGATACAAAAAGCAGATTCTCAGGAGAGGTGACTACTGTTTTCTGCTACCCTCCCGTTGTAGTTTTTGGTTTCCTCTGAGAGAAACCGGATGGTTTTTAAATGGATGACCTAGATTCCTGATTGCCAGTTGTAGTCCAGCTGGTACTGCGGGGGGCGCTGTTGAAGCACATGAAAACCATGCTGACTGCATCAACGGTGCAGTGCTGCATGGGAGACCGCCTCAGAATACCAATGAGTTTCTCTTTTTTTCACATCAGCACCGTCTCTCTCTTTCTAACTCCCCTTCTTTCTTACTCCATCTTTCACGCCAATATTTTTACCTCATTTCCTCATCGCTCTGCCCTCATCGCCACCTGTTTTTGTCCTTCATCGTTCTTTATCATCACTTGGTCCATCTTTTTCCTCACTGCTTTTGTCGAGGGCTGTCAGCTGCGGCGAGTCTGAGCTGTGCAGTCATTTGTCACACCACTGAGGGGAAGAAACATCTTTTATTGATGTTGCCCTCTTTGCTCTCTTTTTGTGCCTCACTGTCTCATGCCATTTTGGTTTTTTACCCTCCTAACAACTGTTGTGCCAGCTGGTCTCTTCTTATTTTCCCCAAAGTCTTCCATTTAATACTTTCAAGAGAGTATTACTTTTCCAAAAGTCTGGCAATTACTCTGCACCAAGTGGTCATTGCAGGGTTTAAACTTGGCTGCTGTGTTAAAGTCACCTAAACAACCTCACAATTGTGCCCCAGATTCCCATAAAACTGATTTATCTTTACCTGATTTTACTTCAGAATTATTTTGGAAATTATTTTTAACAAAACATACAAAAGCCAGCAAATAACTTGTCATTTACATATGATCTAATCTTATCTCTCAGACAATGCCACAGATAAAACCTACATCATGATGGAGGCAAGACTGGGAGCACTTTTTAAATCTGAGAGTGAATACAGTCTCCTGGACACGTGAGTACAAAAAATGTGCTTCTCAGTAAATATGGAAATCAGATAAGACTGAAACTCCAAATTGGTGCTTTTTGGCACCAACACTCAACAGACTTTTGTTGTGCTGCATAGGGAGTAATTAATTTACTGTACAAAACACTGGTAGCGTACGCTCCTGCTTGGATACTCTTCAGTCATCAACAGCAAATACCACTAAGTTTTCTATTTTTATTGAATCTGTAGTTGTTGCTGATTGGGAATCAAAACCATTTTGAGTTTTCAGAACAAAATTTTTGTTTCCAATTATTACCATTTTTATTTTGTGTTATAAATTGCCTTGAAAACTTGGGAGGACAGAAGTAATGTTGTCCGATTTCTTAGATGAGCGGTTCAGAAGGAAAGGAAGAGTGTGGTACATTCCGGCTAAATTGAGGGAGAGTGAGATGAGAACAAGACCTGAATAAATAATGAATGCAGAGTGCACTGAGACCTGAAAGGGCACAAATAGGGTTTATTCTTACTTGTGTTATTCATTGTATTGGACATATTAACTGGCAATAAAGACTATGTTGAGCAAAATTGTTTCACTCTTGATAAAGTAGGGGACAGAGAAATATATTTTTTTCTAGCCTTTTATAAACATATGGCCTTACAAAAAAAACCATTTTTTTTAAATAAATTTCTATTTAGTTGCTTAAAATCTTTTCTCTAAATGATTTTTTAAAATGTTGTGAAATACCAACAAAAAATTTTGATTAGTTTTACAACTGGGCAAAGTTTGTACATATTGTGCTTTAGTTGAATGAGGAACCCCAATAATTATGTAGCAGCCTCCTGTTATTGTGCTATAATTTACTGCACTGCTGTCCTGTTGAATATCACTACAATTTCAATTACTTTTCTGAATATTTAACAGTAGTGTTGAAAAAATGTATGCCATTTTTAAGTTTTATAGATTTTTTATGGTTATTTTTATTTTGACTTACGGAAGATTCATTACCTTTCTCACAACTAGGTGCCTCATGTACAAAGAAGTCACGTGCAAAAAAACACCAACTTAATAGTCTTTGTATGCAAATCTTTTGCTGTTTTTAGTAACAGAGATGAGCTATTATTTTAGCCCTCTACAGGATGTAGCAGCCGAAAGTGGCCGTACTAGTTGTCGGGCAACACGTCCGAAAGTGTCCGTGGCAACTGGCATTAGAAAATGAGATTATACAAGCAAATTTGTGAAGTGAATGGTTTCCTGTTAGTTTGAAAGTGTGTGCGCCCGCTCAAAGTAAAAAAGGTAAAAAACGTGTGCCCGTGAAAAGGTTATTTGAGAACAGGTCTTCAGACTTGAGTCATGAACACAAGTCTGATTCCCAGTGAACATCCCAACATGGCCGCATTTGTGAATGAATATAAAATTGCAAGGTACTGCAAGAGTTACTAAAATATGTCTATTTCATTTTTATCATAAAATAAATGGTTCAAAAGAACAACATTTGCTCAAACAAAAATAGCAATAAACTAGCGATCAGCCACTTCATCTTTTTAAATAGTCCTGGAATAAAATAAGTCACTAGAGAGGGGTTTACCCCAAAATTCAGCTGAATTTGCCAAAATTAGAGCATCATTTGCTCTGCACAGTTTCTGCACACACAATGTCACAAAATTTGTATAGACATACTGTATACAAATAAAGTCACATCACAATGAATGTTATACATTAAAATAAATGTTTTTTTATTCTCTTAGTTGTATAAATCATCATTGATCCACAAATATAGTTTAGCGTTAGTGGCCTCCATTGAGAGGAAAAAATGAGCAATCAAATAACGTGTCCAAGTGTGTAAAATGTTACATATTACAACAGGTATTTGAGGTTTTTCTTTTCAGATAATCTGACTCTTTGAGCAAACTCCCACTGCAGGTAGAAGTGTCTCATTATAGAGACATTACCGTTCAAACGGGGAGAGCTCCTTCTCCTGTCGCTCTCGTTTGGACCACGCTTTATGTTGTGGTCTCAATCTACATCAGTTTAGGTTTTGATCCACTTTTTTTTTGCTCTCTACTTATGTGCATCTTTGACCTCACAGTATTGACAGGCTCATACATCCTCCCACTCAAAATTCTTGTTCGGTGTAGTTGCCAGAGGATCACGTGCCAAAAAACACCTTTTTACATGCCTCCTCTGCAGCAAGTAGCACCTTCAATTACCTTTCTGTAGATTTTTTGCTCATCACACTCATTATTTTCACATTTTTTGGCTTTGCAGAAAAGGACATCTTGTGCACATCCTAATATAATGTGTCTTTTTAACGAGGACATAGATGGTATTGGCACTCTACTCTAATATGCAAAATGAACTTTCTCAGGTTTATTTTTTATCATAGATCTGTACGTCTGCATCTTAAAAAAAGCACAAATGTAAAAACTTTGCATATTTATAAATGAAAAGATTATACTTTATTGTTTAAAAAGTCTGAAAGTTTTAACATGGTTACATTTGACATCTTTTGTGTATTTTTAGATTCCCTGGCAAGGTCTTGAAAGGGAAAAAATACAAGCCTCTTTTTGAGTACTTTACTAAGGTTGGTACTTCATAGTTATGTTTTTATTTGTTTAAAAAAATAATTTGGGCATGTTTGCATATATACAGACATTTGAAATACTAAAAATCTCAGTTTCTTACAATTATAAACAGCTACAAACTTATTGGTATGACAAATATGTTAAACAACCTTAAAAATGTCATACAAATAATTTAAAATAACTTTATCTGATATCTACAGTTGTCTATCTTGTGAATATCCTTAGTTGTGTTTAATTGAGACTACTATCTTCACATCTTCTGCTTCATCTCTTCCTGTCCTTTATTTACTCGTAAACGTTAGTGTGGTGAGAAAGGAGCTTTTCAGGTGGTGACGGATAATTATGTCAAGGAAGAAGAGGGCACAGGAGTAGTCCATCAAGCACCGTACTTTGGAGCGGTGAGTAAAATCTCTCTTACTTTTAATTTTCTCCTTTTGTGACACTTTTTTTGATGTCTGAGCCAATCCAAAAACTTGTGTTTTTGGCAAAAGCAACCACAAGCTGTGTATTGTTTTGTTCCTCCAAAATTTGATGGACATAAAACAAAGTGAAGACTAAAAGATTATGTGAATTTTCAGAATTCAAGCAATGTCACAATGTTTATTTCTGACTGTTAACACCACGGCTGTTAATCATGGGAGATAAGGTTATTTTTATTTTTTATTTTTATTTATTTTATATTACTCTATTCATCCCTCACCGGGGAAATTTGTTTGCTGCACTCCTTACACCGCAGCAGGCTGCCCTTCAACGGCGCCAATGGTGGGAGAAGCGGGGGTTAGGTGTCTTCTCCAAGGACCCTAGACGTGCTCTCCGTGGGACGCAAACTTGCGACCTTCCGGTCCGCGGGCGAACGCGCTAACCACGCGGCCACCGTCTCCACCCAAATCTATATTGTTATCTATATTGTCTTAATTTTCTCTCAATAAGAATTTCTCATCCCTTCATTAAAACTATTTAAAAAAATCCAATAAGAACTTATTTCAGTGACACTTGGAGTCAAACACCATAGGAATGACGGAGGGCGGAGTAGTAACGCCATGCAGCTAAGAGCTTATTCTAAAACGAGGCTCTAACTCTGTTATCAGGAAATATTTTGGTGATTAGGCTGAATAGACCAGTTCATGAGTGACGTCAACTGTATGACATGCAAGTGCTGCTGGGAGAAAAATTCAATCCAGCACAAGTTTAATTAAAAGGCACAAACTCTAAACTTAAATGGTCTTAGACCAGAGTAGCTCTTGAAAATAACAAGGTAATGATACTTAAATATGGTTAGAGGTAAAAATGAAAGAGGTTGTCTTTACCTGTAGCCTTACTAGTTGTCTGAATTCAAAAGCTACCGAGAATGCCAAATGGTAAAATGTCTAATTAGTGGAAGCAATCAAAGACATTTGGTCATACGTATATTTTAAAAGAATGGTTCAAATAGTGGGACATAGTACAAACTGGAAAAAAAATCAAGGAAGCCATTCTGAAAAGAAAGGAAACTGAGGAAGAGTAATGTCTCCAATCCAGACTGCTTAGTCACCAAAATCTGAATTTTGTACCTGTTCATTTCAACATAATTTGGCCACTGATTAAGAGTAATTTCTTATTCAAATCTCCTTTGATATCTCACAACCACATCACACTTGTGTTTTTCTGCAGACGATATCCACAATGTTTTACAGTGTGACATTACAATCTGTTTTAGAAATTGGGGAAAGGGTTATTTGTGTTTAATTATTGTCATTTTTATTGCAATTCTATTGAATACCTGACATTATTTTAGTTATTCAAATTTTTGGAGCTTAAATTGTGGATATTTGGTTTGTGTCACTTTGTCACAGTATTATCAGCATCATTTTACCCTCAGTATTCTCTTGACTACACCACAATAATCTTTACTTTCTGTTTTTAGACCAGCACGAATAAACAAAAGTTTGGACCCATTACCCATGAAATGTTTTGTCCAGCGTTTTCTTTTAGTCCAGTTTATTGAACGAACACAAAAAAAATGACCCACATTGTCCTGTCAAACTTCATTTGTAAAATTTAAAAATGATCATATTTTTAAATAAAAATATTTTATGCAGCATCTTCAGATTTCATCATAAAAAATACTTGCTGATGTCAGAAATATTCATTTGAAAAACTTATAAGTTTGCTGTTAAGACTGAGACACCAGACTCTGAGTTAGAGTTGCAGCTTTTAGTTCCTCTCAGGCCACAATATACTGCAAACTAACAATGTTTATTTCTTAGATGGGCTATCCTATGAATAAAAGTACTTTTGAAGTAATATGTGACACATAATTTGCGTTTCACATAATTATTTCTCTAAATCTAACCCACACATCTTTTAAATTGATTAGTTTGGTAATCCAATAAAGGCAAAATAAAACATAAATGACATGGTAAAAGTAGCTGTTAATCAAAGTAACTGTGAGCTGTTTTTTTCTCTCTCATTTTACCTCAGTTAAATCCTACACACCAACAGCTACCTTAGGTGTTAACGTTTGCATATAAATGTTAAGGTTGGGAGACCTTATGCTCGGTGATGAAATTCCAATGATTGATTCACTAATAAAAACTGAAACACAAATGCTTTTTCTCCTACGCAATACAGTAAGAGGAAAAACTCTGCCAAACTATATTTTTCAAATTTTATTTTGTTGTGACTAGATGTGAAATGACCCTATGAGTCATTGATCTTGGATCCTGACAAGGTGTTTGAATACAAATTACATTTAGAGCTGGGCAGTGCTCATATCTTTCATGCAAAGCTGCAACATACCAACAGTGCTTGTTTCAACACTGCAAACAGTATCTAGCGCAACAAGGAATTTATTTTACAGTCATACCATTTCTTAAATTAGCCAAATTGCACATAATTATTTGACACAATTGTTTTTTTTAATGCTTTTACTGTAGATTAAAATGATGTATTTTTCAGAAAGTTTGGATATCTTTATTTAATTTGAATGTATTTTAACTATTATGGTCTCTACACCTTGTATACTTTTCTTAAAAGCGCCCTATTGTGTGTGCAGGATGATTACAGGGTGTGCAGTGAATACAACATCATCCAGAGGGACCAGGCTCCTATCTGCCCTGTGGATGCCTCTGGCTGCTTCACTTCAGAGGTCACTGACTTTTCAGGACAGTATGTCAAAGTGAGTGACACATCACGCATACACATGCATATAAAGCTGACAGACAGTCTTGCTATTTTACTCTTGCTTAAAGCCATGGTTATGATACTCGTGAATAATGCTGCTTCAATGCCGACGGTAGTTTAGTGTGTGTATGTTTTTTTTTTTTTTTTAAATTGCATTTTGCATCATTTGTTGTGTTCCCCTTTAATTTTTATAAATTATACTCATTAATTGGTTTAGAAACATTTGATTTAAAATGTATCTTGTCATAAATCAGAGCAGTTAGACAAACGTGTTAGCAAATGTGCTGTCAAAGTACTTCATCATTGTTTACCAACGCACTGGTTACTTCTTTGCATCATCTGTCACACCCAAGTACATTATCATCCCAAGTGCATCTTGAGTTAAAAATGGCACTCGTGCATGATGTGATCACTATTTCACATCCTGGTGCCGAGGCCAGGGAGTGGGCTCAAACTGCCTGGTCACTAACATTACAGCGTTAGCTAATAAAGAGCATGCGAGCACGGTTCTCCGAAAGCCTGTCATAATCCACTTTGGAAAAGTGTTACGACGCAGCGCAAGTTTCATGGCTGTCTGCAACATTCTTTGCTGCTGCATAAAAACCATAGGTGATCTCAGGGAGCGTTGTTCTCGACAGCAAAAGCACGGAAGCAGTGTTTTTTTTCCCTCTCCGTTAGCTGAAAATCAAAGCCGACGCTTTTACGCAACATGAGAGCTGCATCTTACACCCAGAAGAGCTTGCAAGTTAGCAGCTCCAGTGGTAGAGTCAGGGTTCAGAGTCCTTCACCTTCCCGCTGCCGTGGCTCCTCGTACGACAGCCGAGGGCGCTCTGGGTTCCGGGGAACTGCTGTTGAGCTGGGCACCGAGATACACCAGCAGCATGCCAACGAGAAAGAGGAGATGCAGGAACTCAATGTGAAGTTCGCGGGATACATCGCAAAAGTTCAGGCACTGGAACAGAGAAATGCTTCTCTTCAGGCCGAGCTGGAGACACTGCAGAACCGTTACAAGGGAAACCCTGCTGGCCTCGGAGAAGAATACGAGGTCAAGTTTAAAGAGTTGCGAGAGCTGATCGAGACCCTGACCAATGAGAAGGGAGCTGCTGATATTGAAAGGGGCTACATTGAAGAGGAGGTGGAGGTGTGGAAGCTAAAGCTGGATGAGGAGATGGCTCTCAAAGAGGAAGCCGAAATGATTCTGAGGGAGTTTCGTCAGGATGTGGATAATGCTACGCTGCAGAAAGCTGAGCTTGAAAAGCGTATTGAACAACTGGTGGCTGAGATAGAGTTTCTCAAGAAGCTGCATGATGAAGAAGTGGCAGATCTCATGAAGCAGATTGAGGATTCAAAGATCACAGCTGAGCTGGATGGTGACCGTCCTGATCTCGCTGCTTATTTACGCAACATGCGCGCAGAGATTGAAGCTGTTGCCGCCCGCAATGTCAAGGAAGCTGAAAAGTGGTACAAGAGCAAGTTTGACACACTCAAAGAACATGCAGGCAAACATGAAGAGCAAATGAAGACCATGAAAGATGAGATCACAACCTTCCATAATCAGGTAACTGAGCTGCAGAACCAGATCGATGGCCTCAGAGCTCGAAATGGTGCCCTGGAACAGCAGCTGGAGGAAATGGAGATCGCCCACATGGATAAGGTGGGAACCCTCGAGAGCGTCATCGCACAGCTGGAAGCGCAGCTCTGTGAAACCAAACTGGAGATGACCAAGTATCTTCAAGACTACCAAGAACTGCTACACATTAAGCTCAAGCTGGATGCAGAGATTGCAACCTACAGGAAGCTGCTGGAAGGAGAGGAGATGCGGCTTGGAATTGCCAAAGATGTCTAAATACCTAAAGTGAGATTAAAAAGAAAGTCCGGGATTGTAGCAAAGAAAGACCCAAGTCCATCATGAAGCAGAAAGAATAGTTGTGTTTAGTAACATGGACTCTGAAAAATGTATTTCACCTGTCTTAATACTTAATAGTCCTTGATGAAAATATTCAGCTGTAAAGCCAGGAATTTAATTAGACAACTAAAGGCTCGTTTACATTTTAGGAAGAGTATTCGGCTATTTTCGTTTTTGCTCTTTTAAGATAAACGCAAAAATTTTTCCTGTCGTTTCACTGTATCCAAATACATTTTTTGGACATTTTGTCTTAAAATATCTTTTTTTAAAATCACAAAACTAATAAATTTATTCTACCTTTCCTTCTGTGAGCCTTTTCATAAATCATCAATCCCTCTTAAGTTTTACAGCCTCTTCACAGAAAATGTTTACAACCTTTTTCAAAAAGTACCTTCTGTTCTTATTATTTTCCTTCCCTGTCTCCTCTCATTTCTGTGTGTGACAATTTCTGTTCCTCCTTGTTCTCTTCCATTTTCTTTACTCCTGCAGAACTGTTGCTAAATTTACCTCCTCCTCTCTTCCTGCAATGTCAGCCCTACTGCCATTCCTGTCACTTCTCTCCGCTATGGATCCTCACTTTTTTCCCCCTCGTCACTCTGCCACACTTGTCCAGATTTTAGACTCTTGCTGCCTTCACGATGAGCCTCTCAATTCAATGCCAACAAAGCAGAACGAATAACTTTAGTGTTATAGATTGGTCTCTACAGCAACATCAATTTATTTTCAATGTTTTTTCATCACAAGCTCAAACAGCTCAAATGCTGTTGAGCATTTACAGCAATGTTGACCAACTATTACCTAATAAAGATTTATGTGAGTGCTTACAAAATGTCAGAGTGGTGGTTTTTTTTCCTGTTGACTTTAATGGATTACCTCCTAGTTTTGTGTGGAGTTCAGTCTTATTTCCCATTGATTCACATCTCATCATCTGCACCAGCACAATAAAATGTTTTAAAGCAGATGTTTACTTATTCAGTCTCAAGTTTCTTTTTTTACATTGGAAATTTAGAGGAAATTAAAGAGTTTTATTCTTAAATGGTGAGTGAGCATCAGATGCTTAAGTTTTTGAGTTAAAATTTGTTAAAACACAATTTCTATTTTGCCTGCGGCGACAGGAATTCTTAGTTTCTCTTGCTGTTTTTGTGGCCTCGTTTATAAAAAATAATAATCAGAGATCCAATTTCTGTAAATTTCTCAAAAAGCTATGATTGGCAAGAAACATCTTTTTTGTTGTTTAAAAATAAGGTCAAAACCAAAAACAATATGATGAGAAGTTCACTGACCATTTTATTTATGAGCTGTAAATCTAGCTGGAATGTTGAGCCTCAGGAATAAATTGGATATTAGATTGTTTGCTATAAACCATAAGCAGCACAACACAAAACTGATTCTAGCTGGTATAACAATGGAGATTTAAAACGGCAGATTACAGCCATAATATACAAATATTTGAAGGGTCCGAGCTTAAAAAAAATGAAGACAGTATACAGTATTTAATTTTATTTTAAGTAGGGTTGTTAGTTAAATGAGGAAAAAACAAACACAAAAGGACAGTATTGTCAATTTTTACTTTGAAAACGTAAAGTAAGGAATAATGTATGAAGTAATCCAGTAATGAAAAATACTAAATTAGAGATCAACAAAATTTTCTCTAAAATAAATTGCACTACAATTGGTGATTAAAAAAAACAGCTTTTCTGTGAATTACAATGTACTGGAAATGTATTTCTTAGATCTCTCTCAATTTGTTTGGAGTCACAGTTTGGCAGGGACATTAAGACTCAGTTTAGCTCATTTTGACACAGAGATGTCACAGTCAACAAGAGTTTTAGTTAATCTACTATTTTAAAATAAACTATATGTATAAGTATACTTTTTAAATATGTACCTATTTTCTGTACTTAAATACGTTCTTGTATTTATCCTAAAGGATGCTGACAAGAACATCATCAAGTGGCTGAAGGAAAAGGGTCGCCTGGTCAACGCCAGCAGCTTTAAACACAGCTATCCATTCTGCTGGAGGTAAAACAAAAAGACTCATCTCTTGTTCTTTAGACCTTAAGACAATGCCTATAAATTCAAGAATTTATTGTTTTCTTACCAAGATCAAATATAATTAATGAAATATGAGTAGTTGAGAAAAAATTTTAGCTTTTGAATTTTTCAGGTCAGACACACCCTTGATCTACAAAGCTGTCCCCAGCTGGTTTGTCCGGGTGGAGCACATGGTAGAGAAACTTCTGGACTGCAATGGAGAGTGCTACTGGTGAGTTGTTTTCTGACCCAAGTAATAATTGACTTGGTGTTCAGTGACGGAAAGATGTCGGCTATGAGATTTCTAAGTAAGCTGAAATACCTGCAGTCAAAACAGGTTGCCGTTAATTTCTGAGAACAACTACGTCTGCAGTGCAGCAACATTTTGAGTCGTTGCTTTGTTTCTTTCAGGCAGCGATTATCGGGCAAAAATTCTTAATCACGATTATAACTTTCAACAAGAAGTTGCTAAAATGTCTTGGCCTGACTTATGGAATGTTGGTAAAACTATACGAGTTTGATTATCTAACGCCTTAAGCGTGCTTGTGGAATCCATGTTTAAGGAAAAAAAATGGTTTTATGCTAATTGATTAAAAATAAAAAGAAGCGGCGGTGTCTGCATCAGCATGACTGCTTTGCTAAATGTTGTTACCCGTGGTGCTCCCAGTTCTCTTTTTTTTTTAACCACAGTAGCTGCCTCTGGTAATGGGACTGTCAAACTGAGATGAATGACCAGCCGTTAGGAAGGTGAAGACGCACAGACATGCACGCGCAGATATTGAGGTTAAGACACGCACGCCACTTTAAAGGCTACGGTACTTATTTTAAGGAGACTAGAATTGATAGAAAATTCTACAGGGGATATTTTTAATTTCCAGATTATTTACCGAGGTCAGCCAAAATAGTGTTTTTCAGGTTGGTTAAATAATAATAAAAAAATGTTAATAAAAAAAAAAACAATCTAACTAGACTGTCAAATATAAAATACCTGAGATGGGGATTTGAGCTCTGCGTGATCAGATTCCTTTGATTATTACTTTCTAAATGGTCACGTGCTTTCAGTTTCTAAACTCTTGACAATTTGGAAAAAACAGAGTTAAAATAAAAAGAAATCAGGTGTTGATGCCAAGTCATTCGGATTATTATCGGGAACTCATCTTAATACTCTTTCCAACTCTAAGCTCAGAATATGCTTTTGAGACTCTTAACTCAATGAAAAGAGAAAGACTGCAGAACTTTGTATGTTATGTACTATTTGTTAAAGGCTAGCTAATTGAAAGGTGTTTCAGACATCTCAGGCAAAAGATGAAGCCAACAAACACAAACTTTTTATTAACCTTGCCTGCAAGTTGTGAAAGAGTTCGCATTAAATCACAAATCTAAAGAAATTTAAAAATGAAAGCAATAAACCCTTGCTTTTTATTCGAGAGATAAGTGTTCATTTAGAATTGAGGGATTTTTCCAGACACCCACTTGTCAAAACTGAAAAATTGCCATTAGGGAAAGCTGCTCTCTTCAGTCGTTAAGATAACAGCAAAACATGCTGAGGACTTCCTAAACTTAAGCGTTCGCATGTTCTTTTTTCATTTTTTAGACTAATTTGATGGGGTTTCTTTCAATTTCTGATCAGCGTTTTATTTTTAAGGCAATACCATTATGAAAGTACAGGTTCTAATACATTATAATTAATGTTTAACTGCTGTGGTACAGTAAACACTATTAACTCTTTAGTTAGGCTTATGTGGCTGCTTTCCAGTTATGGTTTCTTTTAGTTTGGACTTGTTCCAAAATTATTGATTTGGTTCTTCTTGTCTGCTCATTTCCAATAACCCTGTGTTTGCAGGATTGCTGTTTTTGCTCTAAATGTTACATTGGCATTCGCCTCATTAGTGTGAACACAGCTAATTTGATCAATAATTTGTTTAATGATGAGTTGGGAATACAGTGACTTTCCAAAGACGGAAAGATGACGGTAAAAGTCAGCCAGTCGTAAGTTACTTTTTTGTATTGAAAACCTTAAGAGTTGAAGTTTGCTGAATTCTTGATATCTTTCAAAAGGGATCTTCTCTGGATTAGTTTCTTCATTGACAACGGCTCAGATTCTCATAAGCTCTGGGAGCACTACCAGGCATGATACAGCGTGATCTGGAATGGAAAGATTTACTTTAACTCGTTATTGATGGCAAAAGATGCCTGAGTGCTTATAAATTAGTATTACATTTAGAGAACAGTAAACTAGCTGAAGATAAAAAAAAAAAAGTTATTTCTGTTAGAGTATTCTTTCAAGAATCTATTTATTGTTAATCCTAGCACTTTTTAATAACTGAACCAGTTTAAATTTGTTGAAAGTTTGGTTGTTCAGGTCAGCTAAACATGCCTTTTAAATCCTCCCTAAAAATTATTTCATAATTTTATAACCTAACCTGTTACGCAGTCAATAAAAAAAATAAAAAAAAAACTGGTTTTATAACTAATTTCCCATAGTGAGCTACCTGAGATGCTTTTATCATAAATTAAATAGTCTAATAAATATTCAGGTTTGTTTTCAGTTTTTTTTAGTCACTTTGTTACTTTATAGTTTGTGGTTTGATATCTAAATATCTTTGCCAATGGAAGACACATGCAGCTTTAAAAATTCAAGATGCCTATTAGTGTTTTGGTTTCACGACCCTGTGTTCACAGGTTGAAACCTTGATGAAGTTCATAAAATGGTTGTGCCCTTTAAGGTCTGTAGCAACAACTATCGTTGGTAAATGTGTCTTAAGACTTTTGGGCACACACAGTATATTAGCACTAATTAACTGATCTGTAATGCAGGTTAAAATGTTCTTTATTACGCCTTTTTGATGTTTTGGGGTTGAAAAAGGCTGGAATCTAGATGATCGACAAATAAATCAAACACTGGTAGAACCTCTATGTTAAATTTTTCGAGCTGTGATTGGACATTTACTGAGTCATTTAGCTCAATCTTTTATTCTTTCCTCACTCTCCCATTTTCCTCACCTACCATATTCATGGCCCACATCTTCCCTACCTCTCCTTGGAATTCATTCCTGCCATCTGTGACTTACAATAGAAGTCTTAACATGTGAAATAATTTCTCTTCAAGCTCTTGACTGCACATGTTAAATCGTTCATTTAGCCTGAACTGGGAAGAGGGGTAAAGAATGGATGCTTGATGTTGAGCACCAGCAAAAGGGAAAAAAAATAATTAAATTGATATATTAGGTGCCTAAATAGAAATGCCTCCTGCAAATGGGAATTGATGAACTCTTTGCTTAGCGCATGGATCCTGGCGACGATTTATACTCCCCACAGCACTGTTCTCCTGAGCAGCAGTGCTTGGCACAGCTAGAGAAGAGGACAGGAAAAAATGAGAGGGGAAGAAAAGGAGATTGAGAGATAGTAGATTAAAGCTAGAAACCAGCTGGGGTAAAATTGGAGAAGAGAGAAATGAGGTGTACAAAGTAAGATGCCTTGGAGGGAATGTTAACCTTTAGAACTAAGCTTCGTAACGAGAAAACTTTAAGTTCATTTTTTTAGCTAAAAATGAACAAGTAGAAGGCAAATTTTAAAAAAGAAATTTTATTGTGAGAAATTCCCAAATGCAATGTGTGCAGATTTTATTTATTCTCAAAGTCGTAATTTGTCTGCTGAGAAGGGTTTAAACAATTAAAAAAATCTCTGGTTTAATATTTAATCGTTGTTATTTCAGTCTTTTATTTCCTTCTGTCCAATTTTGGAACAAATCTCACAGACTATTTTACTTTTATGAACTTCTATTTCTTCTTGCAATTTATGATAATGATACCTGATGGGTCGGTAAAATCGGTTCATTGCTACCTGTACAAATCACGAAATGTAACTATAGTACAAAATATTACTTGAGCTTAAATTGTGTATTTCTTATTCTCATATGTTGAATATTATTCGTTAGAGCGTTATTAATAATTATAAACATTGAGCGAGTTCTTTGTTTGAGCAACTGTATGTGTAAATATATCATGTGTCTGCTTTTCTAAAAACAACTATAACTACTAAAATAAAAGGTGGGTAAACATTGAATGAAACAAATACCTTTTGTTTGATTATAATCTATAGAGACGGTGGCCGCGTGGTTAGCGCGTTCGCCCGCGGACCGGAAGGTCGCGGGTTTGCGTCCCACGTAGAGCACGTCTAGGGTCCCTGGAGAAGACACCTAACCCCCGCTTCTCCCACCATTGGCGCCGTTGAAGGGCAGCCTGCTGCGGTGTAAGGAGTGTAGCAAACAAATTTCCCCGGTGAGGGATGAATAGAGTAATTCAAAATTAAAAAAAAAAAAAATTATATGATTTTACTTGTATGTGTAGACCAAATCTTAGTGAAATGGGTTACCAAAGATAAATTCAGCCAAATAATTCTCCTGAAGGTTTTAGATTCAACTCCCAGTTTTTTTTTGTTTTTTTTACTAAATGTATTGATGAAGGATTTTCCTTTTTTGTAAGCCAAAAAGGATTCTTGCTTATTTGTAAAAAGTGCAATTATAATTTTTTTTTACGGTGGTGTAGTTTGGGTGCATTGTATAACCGGTGTAATGACCCGTGTGTTTTTATTTTACAGAAATTATGTTTGTGAAGCCATTCTGTTCTTATGTAACTATCGAAATAAGAATGACATAAATAACAGATATCTGATTGTTACAAGTGAATTAATTTAGAAATCTTGGTAAAATGGAGATGTATTACGATTAGGTTTTCTGTAAGCTCTACTACAATGATTTTTTATCTTTTCGACAGGGTTCCTGAGTTTGTGCGAGAAAAGCGTTTTGGAAATTGGTTACGAGATGCACGCGACTGGGCAATTTCAAGGAACCGGTACTGGGGAACACCGATTCCTCTTTGGGTCAGCAATGACTTCCAGGAGGTTAGCACAACAATACCCACAATAAACTTTCCCCTATTTGTCTTGTGCTTCCAACGTGTCTCAGTTAAATAACAATACAAATTATGAAATAAACTAGAAATGATGACTCACTTATTTTTTTCCCCCCACCAGCACTCTGCTTGATTTGATCTAACCGCAAAGCAGCAGTAATGAATCACTGATCTATATCTCAAACTTTGATTCATCTTAGAAATGAACTTTGTCTGAAAGCTAACTTGTATTTATGGACAATTAGATTTCCACATTTCAAATTCATATATTCTAGTTGGCTTTCAGACATTAAAATAGTTACTCATTATTAGTGTATTTTGTGTCAGGAGCTCTGTAGCGTGACTCTACACTGTAGTTGGTTTGTTGCCTTCAGGCACCATCATCGAAAGCCTCCATAATCCAAACACATGAATGATTCATTAATGCAAACAGCAAAAATATCTGAAGGAAAATGTGTTTGGTTTCTTGTCAGAGGTAGGAGAAGTTCTCAAGACAAACAACTACCAAAGTTTATTGGAAAGATAATGAGGAAGGAATAATCGAATAGTCCAGAAAATTAAGTGAAAAATTGAGAGATGGGCCAAAAATCAATAGAAGAGAAAAGAAGCAAGCCAACATGTAAATGTTCATTTTATTCTGCATGCTTATTGCCAAACTTTGCTGGCTACATGATGTAGACTGAACTGAATAGAGATGTCTGAATTGGGTTATTTGAGTATTTGAAAAATGAAGTGTTAGTCCCTTGGCTGAAAGAGGGACAGCAAACGACCTGCTTGCTGGAAATAGCATTGCGACTGTTTCCAGAACACTTGCACTCCCTGGTGCCTCTTTCACACATCCTTCAACACCAAACTGTGGTTTCATATCTAAAACTGCAAGCATCTTTGTGTCTGAGTTAAATGTGTGTGCAATGTTTTTTTTTTTTTTTTACATTCAGTATATTTGCTTTTTATCTCTGCTCGTTGATTGCCCAGGCAAGTTAGTATTTACTATGCATTCTCCTATGTCAGACAGTGAAGTGCCTCACTCTATCTGGGCCATTTTACCTGCTACTATGGTAAAACTAGAACAGAGACTACAGGTTATCTCTCCAAGGAGACCAGATTGTACACTTTAATATACTTTCCAAGGTAAAGTTACTCACCAAGTGCATTGAGGAAGGCCTACTTATAACTTCTGCGTCTAATATCGGAAGTCCAAACAAGTTAAAGATGTAAAGCAGATATGTGAATTTTTCTGTCAGTTGGTCAAAAGGTTCTTATTTAAACAAAATCAAAAATAGTGAAAGCTGCCTTTGCTTTTCTAATTTTACTCAGACTGCATTATTTGAAAATCCTTAAATCTGCATAAAAATTGCTATAGTTTAACATTCACACAACTCTATTGATTACAAAATCAATAATTCACAAGTTGAATCATGGATGCAGTCATGTTTCCCTTTTAAAAATTAGATATTTTGGAAATATAGTTTTGTTTTCTCAAGTTTTGTTGTACACACTAATTTTTGGGAATTTCTTCAGGTGGTGTGTGTGGGCTCAATGGCTGAATTGGAGGAGCTGACGGGCGTCAAAGTGACTGATTTGCATCGAGAAAAGTGAGTACAAAATTCTGAAGTTGACTTGGTTATAATTTTGGAAGTTAAATTAAAAAATATTCCACATAAAATACTTCCTTACCAATTTGCCACAGTTAGGAAGCTATCATTTTAACCATGTTAGTCCTAAATCTAAAATAAAATTTGTATTCTGATTACATCAGTAGTCCTGCTAAGCTAGACATTAATAGTTAGACTTAGTAAAAGTTTAATAATATCTACATGATTTTCATCTCTTTCTGTCCAGTGTCGACCACCTGACAATACCATCTCGATCTGGTAAAGGTGTGCTGCGGAGGATTACAGAAGTGTTTGACTGCTGGTTTGAGAGTGGCAGCATGCCTTATGCTCAGGCTCACTACCCATTTCAGAAAAAGAAGGACTTTGAGGACACATTTCCTGCAGACTTCATTGCTGAAGGAATTGATCAGACCAGAGGATGGTAAACTGTGAATGAATGAGACAAAGATGGATGATGAGCTAGTAGCAGGGAATAAATCATTGTCAGCATATACTGTAGTTGACATCCTGTCTTCTGTTTTGCAGGTTCTACACTCTGTTGGTTCTTTCCACAGCGCTGTTTGGAAAACCACCCTTCAAGAACGTGATTGTTAATGGTCTGGTGCTGGCGAGGTCTGTGAAACAATTTAAACCAATAATTTGCATTAAATTTAAAGCTTTTTGGATTTGTGAAGGCAACAATTGTGGGAAAAGTTATATCACTGATTAATAAAGTGAATAGTTTTTTATGTGTGATTTAGAAGTAAATTGACCTAGCTTTCCAAGTTTTATGTTTTAGTAAAGAAAAAAAAAACACAGTCTAAGAAGCAGAACATGAAAAATTCAAATTTTAGGCTATTATTATTGCTGCTGTCCATTTTATTCCCTTCACATTCTTGCTTTTTAATCTTCTCATGAGAATTATTCTATAATGTGTGCTGTAACATTTAGCCTTCAGAGCTGTTATATAGTGAGGCTGCTGGTTTTCAGCACTGTGGTCTAAATGTCATTCCTCAAAGGCCTGCTGACCTGGAAGGACTCAGCTGATTTGAATACCAATCGCACAATTTCCAACATGCTCCTTTGTGCTGTATGCGTGTTAATGTGCACTAAGGCCTTTGCTCTTCTTATTCTCGCAGCGATGGACAGAAGATGAGCAAGCGCAAGAAGAACTACCCAGATCCTGGACTGATTGTGCAGAACTATGGAGCGGATGCCCTGAGGTCAGATCACTGCTGGAGTATGGCTGTATTTAAAAGAAAATGTTGTTCCTAATGTCTAAGTTGCAGGGCTTTTTGCTACCTCATGTCAAAAGCAGGCATGGCTCCAAATGTCTAAATTGTCGTCAACACTTAACGTGGAGTTTTCTTTTCTTCACAAACAGAATGCACACACCAGTGCATGCTGTACGCTTGTCCTCTTTAGTCCTTCTCTCCTTTGCCCTGAGCAGTAAGTGTTCTCTGTCCATATGGTCCAATGAATAAACCACAGTGTAGTTGCACCATATGCTCAATTTCTCAAAGTGTAAGTTGCTAAAGAGGGTGACAATAATTTTTCTTTTTTTAAAATACCAAAAAGCAAAACATTGCATTACACTCATGATGGTGAGCAGCAGGGAATATTTGTAATGATAACACGTGAGGGACTGAAAGCATAATGTGGTTGTCAGGGTAAGTACGAATACACTTCATACCTCTGTGACCATTTATCATCTCTGCCTAGTAGTGTAATAAAGGTTTCTTTGAGCTACAATTATTTAAAAACTCTATTCTGTTGCATGGAGTTTCATCATTTCAGTTTGCAAAATGAAACTAAAAGCATTCCCTTCAGAAGTTAAACAAGTCAGTTTACATCTTTATACTGCTTAAACATTAATAAACTTCCATGCTTTGCCAAGCAGCTGTGGCAATGAAGCTTTTCCTGATTTTTATGTTTCTGCATCTTGCTAGTCTGCTCCTGCTTTCGGTTTAGGATAGTAAAATCAATCACGGAACATCTTAGAAGTTTTATTTATCCCTAAAATGTTTCTGCTGTGGAAAGCAAGACAGAAAACTTTGTCGATATGATGTTTTTTTTATTTGATCACATCTTGTCTTCAACTTCTCTATGCGTAAATTCAGAAGTACCGTATTTTCACAACCACAAGGCGCACCGTATTAAAAGGCGCTGTCCAAATTTTGCATGCTCTGTATCTAACACACACATAGGGCGCATTCGATGATAGGGCGCGGGTTTTATATACATATCCTCTACACCGTCCGCCTTACAACAAAAACTGCGCACGCACACACACACACACACACACACACACACACACACACACACACACACGTGTGAGTACTTAAAAATAGATCGGGAACAAAACTGAGTTTGTTTGGCTTTATTTAAGTATTAGTTACAGTCATCATAAAGTTATTTATCAAATCCATCCAAGTCCTCATCCTGTGTTTTGGAATCTAACAGCTGCGCTAAATCCAACTTAGCAGGTTCACTTTCCTCGCTCTTAGAGTCACTTTCTGTACCGTGTGGCTCCTCGGAAATTATGCCTGCTTTGGCGAAAGCTCAGACAACAGTGCCAGCAGACACATTAGCCCAAGCATCTACAAACCACTGGCAAACTGTGGCGTAACTTGCCCGGCGCTGCCTTCCACCCTTCGTGAAGCTGTGGTCTCCTCTGGTCATCCATCGCTGCTGGAGTCTTTCCTCCAATTCTGGCCACCTCGTCTTATTTCCGCGGAAACTCAGCTGCTCCGCAAATCACAAATGGGGCACTGCGCGATAGGGCACACTGCTCATTTTGAAGAAAATTTGAGACTTTTATGTGCGCCTTATGGTCGTGAAAATACGGTAAATGTTCAGTTCGTCATCGTCGTCAACATTTTCGGCTATTAAGAAAATATGTGCTTATGCAGATGGCAAGTAAATATAAACATAAATTAATTTAATTGTCCAAACAATTGTAAAAACCTAAACTGACACTAAAAATAAAATTACTAAACTAAAATGAGGTACCTTTTAAGTTGTTTAAGAGAAAAAATGATTAAGTTGTCCAATTGAAAAACTTTGAATTACAAGTAATTATATGTGGCACAAAATTGAATAATTTTAAAGTTTATTACAAACAAGGGCCTGTGAAAACCTATTCATAGAACTAAGTAGATTTTTTAGTGTTTGTTTAATGTGTAAATAATAAAATACCTTGTGTAAATGTCACCTTAAATATTTATTTGAACTTTAAATTTTAATGACAAAGAAGGATTAAAGTTTCAGGATTTTTTTAGTTTAAGCTGCATAAAGTTGTCACAGCAGAAACAATATCCGTTTTTGTTTTCCACTAGAACAGAGAAAAAGATTAAATGACCAATTCCCTAATAAGATTTACCTTTTCTATCCGAAGAAAAGGAAAGACTTTAAACTTCTGTAAATATGAAAATAAACTACAACTCAATATTTTATCCCTTAGAATTTATTTCAGGATACGAGCAAAAGTTAAATAACTACTAAGTTTTAAGAAGATAATACAACTGGAAGGGCCATTTATAAAATATGACTAATCTATTGAACAATCACACAGGTATCAGGTTTTTATGTAGAACATCAGATCAGTACGTCAGATATTTGCAGCAGTCTTTGCTGGAAAAAAGATGTTAAAAGATTAATAAAATATAAACTACGGTTATTAAGGATTTTTGAAAGGCATTTTTGACTGTTCCTATGTGCAACAATTTTAATCAAAACGTACAAAGACTGAAATCACATTATTATGGTTGATCACTAATCGTGCTGAACTTGCTCTTTTATTCCACCTTTAGTTATAAAAAGTTGTTATAAAAAAGAAAAGTTGACACTAACAGTGAAATTTTAGCTTTTGTCTTGCTCTATAGTGATGTGCACACTATATTTTTTTCACTAAATATAATCAATCAGTTGTTCTTTGTGTTTAGGCTGTACCTCATCAACTCACCAGTGGTCCGAGCAGAGAACCTGCGTTTTAAAGAGGAAGGTGTACGGGATGTGTTGAAGGACGTGTTCCTGCCATGGTACAATGCTTACCGCTTCTTGGTGCAGAACGTGCAGCGGTTAGAACTGGTACGTTTGTGAAATGAAACACCCACAAATATTTATTGGTCTTAGTTACTTTTGAAAGCTATGCACTAAATACAACTGAACCCCTAAATATGGTTGAGATCTGTGAAGCTTTACACTGGTCTACAATCAATTATGACAGACCACAATTGCACTATGTAAAAAAAAAACAAAAAAAACAAAACAAAAAAAAACAAAGTTGTGGTGCATTTTAAAGTTAGACAACACATTTCAGATGTTGGTGCATTTGAAAGTGGCAGAATACCTATTTTAAACTTTTTACTATGGTTGAAATTGGTCAAAATCTTTGGATTTCTTTTATTTAGGCTGAAAATTCATTTTCTTGTTAATTTTCTAGGAGGACCGGGTTTCGTTCCTTTACAATCAAGACACTGTGGAGGAGAGCGACAACATTATGGACAAATGGATCCAGTCGTTCACACAATCACTCATTCAGTTTTTCAAGCAAGAGATGAATGGTAAGCCAAGCCCTTTGAAGTTAGAAAATTGTTTTAACATCTAGGCTTTTTGTTCACCTGTGGAAATTACTTAAAAACATGCTGCATTTCAACTCATCTATTTTTAATCAGTCTTATTAAAATTGACATTTGGTGTTTGTTGCAGCATACCGCCTGTTCACTGTGGTACCTCGCCTGGTCAAGTTTGTCGACATGCTTACCAACTGGTATGTCAGGACCAACCGGCGCCGCCTGAAGGTAAAAACCCTGCTCTAAACCTTTATTTCTTAAATTTCTTTTCTATTGTTTTTTACGGGGAGATAATGGTTCAGTGGGTAGAGCGTTCGCCCGCAATCCGGAAGTTCGCAGGTTCGCATCCCACTGAGTGCACATCTAGGATCCTTGGAGAAGACCCTAACCCCTCGTTTCTCCCACCATTGGCGCCGTCACAGGTGGCAGCCTATTGCGGTGAAATGCAGCACAATAATTTACCGTGAGGAATTAATAAAGTATTAAAAAAAAAAAAAAATCAGTGATAAAACCTAGGTTATAATGTAAAATATGAAAAGAACAAGTAATTCATACCAACATTAGTTTTACTTTGCAAACTTGCTCACACTGTTGTGGGAGAGACTATTTGACTCGCCATCTGCATGGAGGCCTGGCAGGGTAAATAACATCACATCTCTGCCTCAGAAGTAAAATAAAGTATTTCTAATTGAAATGAAAATATACAAATAGAAAAGTTTTTGCAGTTGTTCTGTTGGGATCCTCATGCTTTCTAAAAAACAAAAAAAAAAACCAAACAACTCACTGTATAACCCACTAAAATAAAAAAAAAAAAAAACTCGCTACAAAATCAAAGCGTAAACAAGAAAATGAAAATCGTACAAATTACTGATTGTTAGGCATCGTCGTCCTTTATTTCTGTCATGTGCAGGTGTCACAATGACGTCTTGCTGTTACACAGTCGAGGCATCATACAAACTCAGATGCCACTTACCAAACCAATACAGATGCGTTTGTGAAATGTGCAGAAAAGAAACATGTTATTGAAAACATACTTCTATTTGTCAAAATATTGTAGTGGAATACAATTCACCTCTAGTTTAAAGACGAACAATTCCAATTGCCAAAAATGTATGATCAATGTTCTGGAAATATTTTATTTTCACCTTTGTTCTGTATCCAGTTAAATGGATGAATATCTAACAGAAAACGTGTGTGTGTGTTTGTGTGAACTTTATAGGGTGAAAGTGGCACTGAGGACTGCCTGCGGGCTCTGGAAACCCTCTTCAGCGTTCTGTTCTCCATGTGCAGGTTGATGGTGAGTCATTTGGTTTTATATCTAACAGATTAAAAGAGACAAGTGATTGTGTTGGAAAGAAAAAAATCACATATTGAGCAGCAAACACACTGCTGATGTGTTTGTATGCCCTCATGGTTTAAATAATTCATGAGCAGTTGGAGTTTTATTTATAACACATTGAAGATGCTTGCGTGTGAGGCAAAAAAGATGCTAAAAGGCAGTTAGCCCAACTGAGATCAATTCCGATCTACTGAGAGTTACACAAATAATTAGATCTCGTTGAAATAAAGAAAAATCACATTGAAGGAAAGCTCACATTGGGACCTCTCCGTTTGAACTTTTTCTCCAATTGTTAAAGAGAAAAAAAAAAGAAAAAAAAGCAGGCCTCAGAGTTGCGGGGCTTTTATGTCAGAAAATGTAAATTAATCACAAAACAGTGGACCAGAAAATATATATTCTTAATCTTTCATGTTAACTTTCTTTTTCTCTCCACCTCAGGCTCCATTCACACCCTTCATTACAGAAATGATGTACCAAAATTTGCGGAACTTAATTGACCCCAACTCTTTGGATGAGACAGACAACAGCAGCATTCACTACCTCATGCTGCCTCAAGTCAGGTTAGAGACTTTTAAACACAGAAGAGTTGCTTTTCATGTTTGTCATCTGTAGTTTTACAATGTTTTTTGTATAATCTGATGAGATTAACAAGTTTTGCTTTGTAAGCCATATTTAAGTTGAATTGGATAAGTAATAAATTGTAGTGGAATAATTGTCGCAGAGACAATATGGTACCTTTTGTTAACATGTTTTTCTGTTTTTTAACAGTCAAAATTTTTATTTATCCAGAAAGAACAAAAAAAGGCAGTTTTTGTCTGGACATATATTGCAAATAGGATGAGGGGATGGGTCAAAAAAAAAGCTTTGAAAGCCCCTAAACTTGGAAATTTTAGGGCTGTAAAGTATCTGGAGTGTGTAAAACAAAAAAAGTTTGTAGAAAAATCCAAAGTATGATCAAAACTGGGTTAATCCCCAAGTGAGCTTCATGGAATATTGTTAAATTTTTTATGCTACTTGAGACATAAATCCAAATTAAACATTATTTTGTTTTATCTATATTGGATTTTAAGTGCATGGATTTTTAGTACACGACAATTGGTTAGTAAAGTGTTACGTGTTCAGAAATTGTTACCTTATAACGTAATAACTAATTATTTATTTAGTTCTTCCTGTCTGTTACCAATCCACTGATGCAACTTATTTGTCTAAAACTTGTCTAATTTTACTAGTAACCATGTTAAGCAAAAGTTTAGGGAGTTGATTTTTTTTTTTGCTTAACAGAACTGTGCAACAACCACAGCAAACTCATTTATCTGTACCTTTTTGTCTTTGGATGGCCACTCCACTGATGTGGAGTCTAATCATATTGAGCCGCAGAGCATGGCCTTACCTTTGTCCAACTTTTACACAGTCTGAGCCACTTAGAGTGAAGGCTTTTAAGGCTTAAGAATCCTCAGAAGTGAAAGATGACTGTCAGGCTTGACAGATTTTTTTTTTGCAATAGGACAATCTTGTATGCTGCTTTGCGTCATCATTCCAATGCGGAGGAACTAATGTATAAATGGAGTTATTCATCAATTTAAATAATTGTAGATTGCTTTTTTAAAAGTTTTCTACTAAATTGCTTTGTACATGTTTTTTTTAATGATGCATATTTTAGATTTTTTAAACTTAAAGTCAATTCCAACCATTGGGATGGACCATACCCCTTTGGAGGCATACAAGATTAATTCTCAGATAGACTCTGGTAGAATTGCAGTAATTTTGTAAGCAATCTCTTTTTTTTCCAGTTTAAGCTCTGCTGATGAAATGTGTTTTTATTACCTCCACTTCATTTACTTAATAATATTGTGACTTGTCAGCTAATCAGTTTTACCGAATGCCTGTGAGGAATGTTTAATTGCTATAATTTAACGTCTTCTTATTTAACTAATAAAAAGTTAAAAGATGATCAAACATCTGTTTGATTTTTGCATAGATAAGATAGTGTATGTAACAGTCCCTACAATCACCCCATCACTTGATGCTGCTGGGAGCTCTTCTGCTTTATACGCCGCATGTCCTTCCTGCTGTCAGACTCAACTATTTTGCTCACCTGACGAAGGTCAGCCACCAATCAGGCGATGAGAACATCTGTTCCTCAATCACCCCTTAAATGATTGGCTGTCACTGCTGTCCCTGCTCTCTCATTCTATTCCAGTGTTGCGTGTATACTTTAAGCAGCACACAGTAATATTAGATTAACACACAACGTGCCGGGATGGACATATGTTCTACAAATCTCCTGTCAATTTGATCTCTTTGATTTAGATTTTTTAGTCTGAATTAGGAGTTGTGAAACATAATATTTTGCTTTTGTAATGAAAAGTAAGCAATTATGTATAAAAAAAAAATTGTGTTTAGAATAAAAATATTTTTGTATTTATTTGATAGTCCAATAATCCCGATTTGATTCACTTTCTGATAAAAAGTGACAAAAATATTTTCCTGCTTTTGTCTGACGCTGTTCTTTAGCATTAATTTAGTTCAACACTACCAGGCTATAATTTACAAATCTGGTGAAAAAAAATACAAAGAGGTTATTGAAAAATTTACGACGTCTTGTCTGATGCATTTATTTCACAGGGAGAGCTTGATTGATGAGCGCATTGAGAGCGCCGTGTCTCGGATGCAGTCTGTGATTGAGCTGGGGAGAGTGATCCGAGACAGGAAGACCCTGCCTGTTAAGGTACTTTTTTTTTCTAGTCATTTATGTCTGTTTCACATGTTTAAATAAAGTTGTACTGTGAGGTAAACATAATTTTAGTTCCAGGCAGAAATGACCATCAAGCAAATTTACTGCTTGAAAACACATTAAATGGAAATAAAATTAGACTTAAAAAAAACAATTAATTACTTGCGTATCGGCTAATATTTTGGGTTTGGCTCCATGTAGTTTTTGTTTGAGTTTTTTGTTTTGTGTTTTAGTACCCGTTGAAAGAGGTGGTGGTAATTCACCAGGACCGAGACGCCTTGGAAGACATCCAGTCCCTGCAGAAATACATCTTGGAGGTAAATCAACTTGTTGAAGACTTTTATTTTCCGTGCAAAATGGTTTATGTTGAATTTTTCTATACTTTGGTCTGTGCTATCAATATATACTAAATACATTTTTCTTGCACATTTATTGTTTCTACTGCATGCTAAATAAGCAGTGGGAAAACCTCAAAATGAATGCATATTCACATGATGTGTGTATTCTCAACTGTAATTGGTTAGTGTAAACACTCTCTCAAAAATTGTTTCACATATGATAAGTAACTTTCGACAGCTTTTAAATCTTGCATATGTGCATATTTTACAAGTAGTAAATTTGACTTCACTGGATATGAAACATTATGAAATAGTAAGCCATATAATCTTCTATGTATGTCTTTATTACTCTCTGTCTCCCTTGTCTTTGTATTGGTTCATTTATCCCTATCTCTGTGCACGTCTTTTTCTCCATATTGACGTTTCTCAGGTAGCATATATTTATATATTTCACTGTAGTAGTAGCATGACTAAGCATGGTGGAGGAAAAGCTGGAGAGGTGGAGGTTTGCACTAGAAAGAATAGGAATAGAGTACATGTGTGTGAATGAGAGGGATCCAAATGTAAAAGTGAGGTTACAAGGAGAAGAGATAAAGAAGGTGGAAGATTTTAAGTACTTAGGATCAACAGTCCAGAGCAATGGACAGTGTGGAAAAGAGGTGAAGAAGCGTGTTCAAGCAGGCTGGAACGGGTGGAGAAAAGTATCAGGTGTGATGTGTGACAGAAGAGTTTCAGCTAAAATGAAAGGAAAAGTGTACAAAACCGTGGTGAGACCCGTCATGCTGTTTGGTATAGAGACAGTAGCACTGAGAAAAAGACAGAAAGCAGAGATGGAGGTAGCAGAGATGAAGAGGCTGAGGATGTCTCTGGGAGTGACCAGGATGGACAGGATCAGAAAAGAGTATTTCAGAGGAACAGCACATGTTAGAGGTTTTGGAGATAAAGTCCGAGAGGCCAGACTGAGCTGGTTTGGACATGTACAGAGAAGAGAGACCGAGTACATCAGCAGAAGGATGCTGGGTTTGGAACCACCAGGAAAGAGGGCTAGAGGAAGACCAAAGAGGATGTTCATGGATACAGTGAGGAAGACATGATGATAGTTGGCGTGACCGAAGAGGATGCAGCAGATAGGGTTGGATGGAAGAAACTGACTTGCTGTGGCGACCCCTGAAGGGAAATGCTGAAAGGAGAAGAAGAAGAAATAGTAGCTACTTTAATAAATATTTACACTTCAGATTTTTTATGTAAGGTTTTTTCAGTGCCTCTTAAGCATTACGCTATGCAATGCCCAACTGTGCTATGACCAGATTGAGGTTCTCTTAAGAGTTTGAACAAACTATATAGATACACTATTTCGTCTTTATCCATTTAGGAACTTAATGTGCGACAGCTAACAGTTTCAACAGACAAAGACAAGTACGGGATTCGCCTGAGAGCTGAACCAGACCACATGGTCTTAGGCAAGAGATTAAAGGGGGCCTTCAAAGCCATCACCACTTCTATCAAGGAGCTCGCAAGTGAACAGCTGGAGACCTTCCAGAAGACAGGTATTACTGTGCAAAAGTCGACACATTGGCATATTCTATAGCAACAAAAACATATAGTGTTTTAACTACACTGTAATAGGGTGTCTTTATACTTTTTGGCAGCAGTTGTAATGAAAATCAAAGTTCAGCTATTTTTAAACTGTTTCCCACCATTTCAGTCTTATTCACATGAAAGAAAAAGCAGCTGTGGGAGAAGTGTTAAAGTGCTCGCTTTTACCACCGACCATCTCAGGTTGCTTAGTGACCAAATATGAACAAAAAAATTAGCTGTGTCACATGTTGCCGACCACGTTCTCCATCGGAAAGACTTGAAGGCTGACCTAATTACTGTCATTTTCATCACATTTATTCATGCTTCATGCCTTTGTTTACATGTCAAGGTTGATTTTCTCTGCAGGTTTGCAAAATGTTTGGTCATCTGTTAGACTCTTAAGCAGGGGGCGTCCAACTCCGGTCCTGGAGGGCCAGTAACCTGAATGTTTTTAATGTGTTCCTGGTTCAATACAACTGATGCACATAAAGTGAAATCAGCAGTCCATATAATTTGGTACAATGACTCAATAACCTGGATCAGGTGTGTAGATGCAAGAACACATGGAAATCCTTTAGGACACCAGCCCTCTAGGACTGGAGTTGGACACCCCTGCTCTAAAGAATGTGATTGAAATTGGATCAGCTTGAAGCTCAGTTGTGTTTTGTGTAACCTGTGTTTACGGGCAAAATACCTCCCAAATCAATCAAAACACAATAAATTTCAATAAACACAATTCTTTCCAACATTTTTAAAAAAGTGGAACAACATACTGTATTTAATATGGTTTTACAATGTTAGCAAGTAAAACCTGTACTTAATATAAAATATATAAAGTATTTGTGCTTACACAAGAACATGATCTTGTGTAAGAACATGATCTAAGCATGCATTTGCCAATTAGCTGTTTAAGAGTCAATTTGAAAAACAAATAAATGGTCAGGAGAATCAAAGTTTGTTTTTTCCAGGAAATCTTGTGCCCACGAAGAGGAAGGGCTTCACTAGCACTGTGCATGTTTGAAAAGGATTCTCCAGGAAGGAAAAAGTGTTTTCTGAGCTGTAAGAGCAGCATGAGTTCCAGTCCACGACACAAAATAAACGAAAAGAAAACTCAAGATATCTGAGTAGCACAAATTGTTCAAATGAATGTGGCCACATTGTTCTTGCAGAAGGTCAGTTAATGGCCTCTTTAATTGTCAGAGCTTTTGTAACAGTCACTGACTTTTTACTATAAGTGTGCAACACATTTCCATTGTGGGTTTTTTTTGGTCAATGTTGAATTTTTAAAAATTTTTCTAAGCATAATGTGTTCTATCATTCTATAACAAACAACCAACAAATGTATGTGCCAGTTGTTCACACTTCGCTGGACCCTTGTAATGATTAAAAAAAAAAAAAAAAAAAAAAAAAAAAAAAAGAGAGAGAGAGAGAGATGATATCGCACTGTGGTTGTCTCAATTGAACAAGAACAGTACTGAACTGATTACATTGTGGTTGGTGCATTAGCTCATCTCTATGCTTCCTCTCTTGGCTTTTATTCACTTTGCATCCACTTAAGCTGCTCAATCAAAAGTCCGAGAGTGAAGTTAGACACAAAGTTTCAAAAGCAAATGGAGTAAAAGAAGGGTGAGTGTGAGTTTAGCGTTTTCAGGCCAAAATTGTAAATAAGAATTTGTCCTAAAGTTTTGCCAGGTGAAATAAAGAAAAGAGAAGCGTGAGTTTCCTTTAGCTTGGCTTTTTTTTGAAGAGGTTAAATCTTTTGTGACATTGAAAAGGCCATCCATGCATTATTTTCAAAGACTGCGATGCTCTTTTTATGGGAATTAGCCGATATGCTTTGCTTATGCAAAATGCTGCAGCATTGCATGATCGAATGCTAACACATCAGAACTGACTTCTATTCACATCAACAATTCCAGTCATTCATTTCACAATTTACTGTTTTAATTTATTTATTTATTTAATGCCAATGGCCTTGCAGGATAATTGTGAAATTTTGATGCCTTGTCATTCCAGCAGAGCTCTAAGATCTAGCGAGCAACACCTTCATGTGATTCCATAGTCCTGGAATCTTTTAAGTGGCTGGTTTAAAACTCTGGAGTTTTCTTTTGATTAATATGGATTAGATGTACACTATTGATTTCTAAACTTCCCTTTTTAAATCAAACTGTATTCAGTCAATGTAAAGTGTACCTTCCTCTCGATTATAGTGGTCTCTTCTTGTGTCAGTTTGGTTTAATCTCAGAATTCAATTGGAGCTTGAGTAGGGATCAAAGCAGTGCAAGGTGTCTTGTCTGTCTAGTTACAGAAAGGCGAAGAGAGCCCGAATAGTCTCTGGGGAAAGAAGCAGCAGAGGTCAATCTGGGCTGTGGGAACTTCAGATTTCCAATCACTTGAATGTTTGAAGTCCAGCCAATTACCGGGAAAAGTATGAGCGATGAAACGAAAAAATAGATCTCTTGGAAAATAATCTCAGGGAAACACACTGATGAAAATGTGCTCAGCATCACTGTGTTGTGTCAAATCAAACCTAATGGCGAGATGGAATGGTTCAATGTAAAAAAAAAAAAAAACTACCAACAAAATGAAAGATGACAAACCAAAAAATACTTTTAAATATTTTTAAATGAATGATGCAGAAAACATTTAGAATAACATCACAAAATATACCTTTTCATAATGAATACCAAAGGCTGCAGGTAACACATGCTATTTTCAACCTTTATTCTCGGCTCTCTCGAAAAGGGGGTTTTTAATCTCAACGCAACGTTTTCTGGTTAATTAATAGTTGGTAAATAGCTCATTTTTGTCGCACATCCCATATTTGTTATTGTTAAAGCTTTTTTTTAATCAAAGATAACTAAATGACAATTTTTCAACAAACAATTGTGTATTGGTGACTTATACAGTAGTTTACCTTTACTGTTGATCTCATTGTGTTTGATCAGGTATATGAAATTGGGTTAAGGTATGAGATGCAAAAAGGAAAAAAAAATAAAATGGAAAAATCTCTGATTAGAGAGAAAAAAGTCATTGTGGAATTTAGCCTATGGGTGTGGTGAATTGAAAATGACAGAGTAACATGGTCATGGTTTTTAGTTTGAAGAAAGTTACAGGTAATTGCTGCCAGGGGCAAAATGGAAATGTGTTATTTGCCAGCTGAGTTTTCTGTGCCGTATTTCTGCTCATATTTTTATGTGATGGAAAACGACCGACGCATGTGTTAGTTATTGTAAAGTTAGTTGTCATTGAGTCACTAGTTGTTTGTAATATCTCTGTTTCTATCTCTTTTGTCTCTAAGGATCCATTGTTGTGGATGGCCATGAGCTCCATGGGGATGACCTAAGGCTGATGTATACATTCGATCAGAGCTCCGGCTCTACTGCACACTACGAAGCCCACTCTGATTCAAAGGTCGGCTTAAATTTAAATCCTTTTTTCAGCATTTTAAACGATGCTGCATGATATTGCAGGTTTTTAAACATGAGACTAATAGTGACAAGTTGATCTGCTCTTTTATCGCCAGTAAAAACCTCAAATATGTCTATTTTAAACTTGCTATACATCTGGATTTCTTTTGTAGCTATGATATATGTCTAGACAGAAAAAAGCAGAGGTAAAAGTAATTCTTTAAGGTTGCTCATCTTTTATCTTGGATCAGTTTTAGGTTATTCTGAGTTTCTATCATAAAAATTGATTGCAAGTTAAAAGCTAAAAGCTTTGTTCCTGTTTTGAAAGGACACTATTGCGTTCATTCATTTTTTTTAAATTAAGTTGTTGGCTCATCTGTGACAAGCCACAGATACCTTGTCTTTTGGCTGCTGTTCTTTTCCTCCTGATCTGCCGGCTCTTGTTTGGTATGTTGAGCCACAAAGTATTATACCAAGTAAATTTATAAAAAGAGACTGTAAAATAAAAGTAAGTCCTGAAAATGCTGCTGCTACAAACTGTCATATACTGTAAATGCACTTATGTGACTTGAGTGTTTGTGTGATGTATGAAATCATTTCACGGCCAAGTGGAAACCAGCACGTATGTCTTTACCGCAGGCGCTTTCTAATCAGTGCTCCTCCAACCGTATACACACCGCACGGCTGCACCTTAATACCAGCGTACTGAGATAGCTTTTAATTCTTTTGTACTCCCTCACTCACACAGGCTCATCTCCCCCCAGTTGTCAAGAACTCATTTTTTTTCTTCATATTCAATATTTTTGTTTCTTTTCATAAACCCCCTTTTACAGTATTGTTTTCCTCTTTTTTTTTCTCATCTTTATGCAAAAAAGCTCTCAGCTATTTACACTTATCACAGTTTTCTCATTATTGCATTTTTTGTAGTTTAATTCTATCCTCTTATAAAATCAAATTACAAAAATTAAAACTTTTTCACCCCCAATTTAATGCAGGAATCAAATTTATCTATAAAATTTTTTTAGCCTCACTTTATGACCACTTGGAAATGTTTGAAATTAAATCATTGGTTTTTGTTTTTATTTTGTTCAAAAAATTGGAACCTATGCTAATCTAAACATTTAAACCCTTACAGGACGTAGCGTACGAAAGCAGATGTACTGGTTGTCAAGCTAACGTTAGAAATGCAATACACGAGTTCAGTCGAGGTTTCCGGTGTGTTTGAAAGCGTGTACGCCCGATCAGAGTAAAAAGGGGAAAATGTGTGCTCATTAAAGGGTTAAACATCAAAGCTTTGAATTCATAACAATTCTGTCTCTGAGATGTTCTTTTTTATTGCTCAAATTTTAGGATATTTACTTTTTATTGAAGAACTAATTGACATTTTACCATTGTGCTGCCAGTAAAAAATCTCTTTTATTTTTTCACAATAGAAGACAGTCATTGTGGATGTCTCATACGTTGATTTTAGGTTAAATTATCCAAAAACTGACTTTAACTTCTCTGGTTTGCAGTGATTGAAGTGACTATATACACACAAACATGTACACAGTATATTTTATTTTACACTCAAATTGGCACTAATCAAAACATAAGAATCTACACACTTGTGGTTTAAAGATTTTTCCAGCTCTAATGAACTTTTTTCAACTGTTGGATTATTTTATTTTTATTAGCAATGACTCATTTGATTCAAATATGTCAGAATGGGGAAGCATCTCAAACTTCTGTTGTCTCTTAAACCATACTCAATAATGTTCCATTTCTTCAATTGTTCTGATTTTTCGTTTTGTTATTGATCTGCCATACAGGTCCTTGTGCTTTTGGATGTCACCCCGGATCAGTCCATGGTTGATGAGGGAGTTGCCAGAGAGGTCATCAACCGCATTCAGAAACTACGCAAGAAGGTGGGGCAATTATTCCAGAAGGGCTACAAGCTTCCAGACTGGAGTGACACATAACACACCACTACAAAATTTTACAATCCAGTGTTTAATAATTAGGATCTGACATAGCTGAAAAAGTTAACATGCATACTCGGGGCAGCTTGGAGTTTAGCAAAACATGCCACTTAGGTAATGAGAGAAATTGCACTTTTGAACTCTGTACTTTTAAAAAGTGCCAATTCAGCAACTTGTTCTCACTTAAAAGTTTGATTTTTTTTTTTTTGCACACACTACATACCTTTCTACCATGCTACATTTCTTTTTAATCAGTGTGTTAGTATTGGATTCATGCTGTAGGAACTCAAACTAGAATGATTCCACCCGAAATCAATCCCCCTCCTCGATCCCTCTCTTCTTTTTATGTTCTTCGCTATTGTCCATTTTAAAATCTTTCCACTGCAGCGTCACCGTTAGAGGTTTCTCCATCTTAAGGGTGGCTTAATAAAAGCTTAATTATAGCCTGGCCCCTTTTAGATTCTAATGTTGAAGCTTTGAAGTTTGGAGAGTAAAGACGGATTAGCGACAGCTACTTGTTTTCACAAGAAACAGTTTTTTCCGTCCCACTATAGCAGAATCTTGTGCCGACTCCCCACCAGGCAAAATTCCTCACATTAATTCAAACTGTAATCAGTAAGGAATTTTCCATCTTGTGAATTATTTTTAAAGACTTCTTATACACAAAGTTGTAGCTTGTGCGGATTACATATTACTATTTTTGGGTTGTAAAAATCCCCACAACCTTTTTGTTTCTGCCCTTATTTTTAATGGTGCACACACATTTCTGTGAAAGCCTCATCAGGGCCAGAGCATTGACTCAGGGAAGCCTATAAACCTCCCCTCATTGATTGAATGTTTCTTTGTGTCTTGCTGACGTTATTCTTCTCCCTTTGAGTCACACACTGCGGTTAAGGTGTGCCTTTGAGCATGTGTGTATCATTGTGTGTCTATGGTCATGCACATACGAGCACAGCTTTGAACTGCAGATTAGAATGAGATCAATGTGTTTAAATGTGTCAAGGTGAATGAAGGCATGCGCTAAATGGTGCCATGGTGAAATATGTTGCCTTCTTTCGTCTAATCTCTAGGCTTTCATTCATTTTAGGAATTGTTTTTTTTTTTTTTTAGCTAGACACACAAAATCAAATAACTTGTAAAGATGTGGGTAGTTTTTAGTTGGTCAACCTGTACTTCTTTTCAATATCCCCATTCATGACATGTACCTCAGTATCTCCTCACTTTGTAAAAACATAGTAACTGATTTTTTTTTTCTAAATGTCGGATACCTTCGCAAAGGGATATTGTTTTGAAAAGAAAATTAACTATTCATTTTTTATTGATGCAGGGACATTTGGTGCCATCAGATGAAATCACTGTGTACTACCGCTGCCAGCCAGAGGTGGAGTACTTGGCCTCTGTAATCCAGGCTCACACAGACTTTATTCTGGCCACCATCAAAGCTCCACTTCTGCCCTTCCCTGTCCCAAAGACCACCAGCATCATCGTAGAGGAAAAGACTCAGGTATGATAGGATGTCATGTGACCAGGCAGTATTTTTATTTTTGGGATCAGATTCATATGCCAATAAAAGAAGTCCAGCGATATTATAAAAGGATATGTCAAGTACGAAATGGTATAGGATTCATGTAAAGGTGAAAATTTACATGTTTAACCTTATCCAGAATTTTACCTTAAAATGTATTTTATTTGGGGGATGCTAATATGGGGGTGCTCAACCGGTCGATCGTGCTCTACTGGTAGCCCACAGACTGATTCCAAGTCGACCGCCAGGTTTGTAGAAAAAATAATGTGAAATGAAGTCAATAATGTCAACTCAACAACTTTGACGTTATTTTTAGCGAGTATTCAGACCCTTTAGTCGCTAAAATTTAGTGACTCTCTCTCTCTCTTTTTTTTTCAATCTAGCAGGTTTTTCTTTTGTTATTATGTTGTGTAATTACGTTGTTAAGCCTAAAATCAAAAAGCAGTATCTGTTTCTGTTGTGCATGCAGAAAATATCAGTGTGGGTGTGTTACAGAAAGAAAAGGGAGCGAACGGTAGAGAGGAATTTGTCGGTGTGTGTGTTTGTGTGCATGCGCGTGCAAAATAGAGGAATTTGTTTGTGTGTTTGAGAAAGCGAGAGAGGAATTTGTCTGTGTCTATTTGAGGGTAAGAGAGGAATTTGTCTGTGAGTGTGTGAGAGAGAGAGATTGTGTAACAAGAACAAAGCGTGTTGTGAGGATAGTTTCACTGCTGGCTGGGGGTTTGCAATGGTAATGCCTCACTAGTAGATCTTAGGAGGTTTTGTATTTGAAAAGTACATGTTGGGACTAAAAAGGTTAAACACCCCTGTGCTAATATATACTGTACTTAGAAGTTTTTTTTTTGTTTTTTTTTTTACTCATATCTGTTCTGTTTTATTTTGTTTTCACAGCTCAAGGGCTCAGATTTGGAACTGACCATAGTGAAAGGATCCTCTGCGTCTGCAGTTCCATTAAATGGACCAGCTTGCAGATACGTCAACCTCAGAGTTAACGTTGGCAGTAAACAACAAGGTTGTACATATAAAAAGCAAATCAAACTTCAATATTAGTTTGTCAGAACAACAAAGCAACCGTTGTTTGAGGGACACATGTGATTTTCTCTTTGGCTCAATATAGTTTTGATTTCCTGTGTTCACCGTTTTTAATAATGACAACAACTTACATACAGTATTTATCCTCAGTAATGGTCCATTTTGTCTGCCTTCAGAGGGTGTAGTGCTGTTGGAGAATCCCAAAGGAGATAACTTGATGGACATGAACAAACTGGGGAAAGTGTGCCGCAGCATATTTGGAACAAACAGCACGCAGCTCAGATTCTTTAATGGAACGACTGGTGAGAAGTTTATTCTAATCTTCATGTAGATACAAACCTTACTGTTACAAATCAGTTTATATTGATTATCTCTTGAGGTTTTTTGTTTTTCTTTTTGCTGCCATGTGGTGTCACCAAAAACTAATTAAAATGTTCATATTTAAATTATTTGAATGTAGCTGTAAACATAAAGTAAAGAGAAAAGTTTTAGTAAAGGTATTAAAAATTTACGTAACGTCAAGCTCATCGTTTGAATTTTTTTAATAGTTTTTATTTGATCATTCTCGTAACATCATTATCATCCTTGTTAAAATTAAAATTATTTTTATTTTATTTAATTTTTTGTTTAATTTTTTTGCACACTTGTATCAAAGAAAGTTCCTAGTCTCTGATATTCTTCATTGACATGGCAATAAAAGCTTTCTGATTCTGAACAACATAACACAATGAGAGGGTTTGAATGGTGTGTAAATTTATCAGTCTGCTCATTCATTCGTTCATTATGTAGCGTTTTGAACATTTTTGTGCAAAAAACTACCTGAAACACTTTAACAACATGGTCGTCTCTGATAAAACGCTTTGTGTTGACAATGAATAAAATCTTTCCAGTAATTTAATAGGAAAGCATTTATTACATTGTTAATTATCTTACAGTTCACATCAGTCATGAACTTCTTCTGCTAACTGTCACTGTGTGTTTTTAAACAGAGTTGACCAGCAAAACGGACCTTCAGGCTCTGAGCAGTAAAACTTTGTCTGTGACTTCAAGCCCTGCCCCTCCAGAATCCACCCCTGGCGGAGACACCCTACTGTGCCCCTATGTGAATCTGCAACTGTGTGAAGCACAACCAGCTGGTGAGAAACACAAACACCCAATTCTTAATATCTTTCATGCTGTTGAAGAATAAACCGTGTCATATTTTGTTCTGTCATTATAATCAGCACCCATGTTATTATAATCAGTGCACAGCCTTTCATATGGCTCCAGAGGACCTAACTATAGGAAAAATACCTTGATATTTGACTATATGTTGTGTATTCATATTTCAGTTGACACCCAACTTTTAAAGAACGGTTTGACATTTTTAGTTTCTTGACTTATGCCGCCTCGCTGCGAACCAAACTTACCCCTGGGTGGCTTTAAAGATTGATGGACTTATTCGACTTCTGTGGGAGAACTAGCTGACAAGATCTATACTTTCATCCCCCGTGCAGTTATTACAGAGCTGCTGCCAAGAGCAAGGTTAGACAGCTGGCTTGTGTAAAAAGAAAGGAAAAAAAACATGATTAAGCTTTTATATCTTTTTTTAAATTTTTTAAGTCCACATAAAAGTCAAACACAAAGTAGTGTTTTTACTGTTTTTTGTAATATGAAAAAGTTTAAAAAAGCTAACTGTAGTTTTATTTATTCACTAAACATTTCAGTGCGCTATCAATAAGCTACTATGGTTTATTGTTCATACATTTTTCAGATAAACTTCAGATTATTTATCTATTTTCTAAATTGTTTCGTTTTATCTTCTTAACGGCTTATTCTCTGAGCGGACGCAGGGGTGCTGAAGCCTATCCCTGCTGATTTCAGGCGAGAGGCAAAGTACACCTCATACAGATGCCAGTCTGGTGCAAGCCACACATTCGTACGTCCATCCACACACTATCCACAATTCCATAGCGGTCAATCAACGTAACATAAATGTTTTTGGAGGGTGGGAGAAAACCGGAGTACCTGGAGAAAACCAACACATACAGGGAGAACATGCAAACTCTACACAGAAAAGCCAGTGTTTCAACCCTCATCTCATCTGGGCTGCAAACCCCAGCCTTCTCCCTGTGAGGTCACCGTGCTAATCACCGCGCTGCCGTCCAGCCTTTTTCTAAGTTATTACTTCCATAAAGATTTTCATTTTTAAGTAGTAATAATATGTCATAGATTTGTGTTTAATCATTTCTGTAACCTGAACAAGTTATTCAACTGAAAGGTATTCAATATTTTACACTCAGTTTTTTACTATAAGATATTCTGTTCTTTTTGAAGGGAACAAGACAAGTCTAATTTACTTACCTTTCCTTCAGAGTGCCAGGTTGGAGAGGTTGGCACCCTCTTGCTGGTGAACCCTGTGGGGCAGAATGCGCTCCAATACTCCAGCCTCCTGTCTGAGACTGCCAAGGTTTTTGGCCTCCGTGGCAGACAGCTTAAACTCTACCAAGATCAGGATTTTTCACAGGGTGAGGACAGCATGTTTGATTATTGACGACAAATATAAACAACCTATTTAATGTTTGCTTTTTTTTTTTTCCAGACTTGCCTGCTGATTCATCAGTAAAGTCACTTGATGCAAAAACTCTGTTTGTCAGAGTTCTGCCGACCACTGCTGAAGCATAGATTCATTGTTTACGTCTGTCGATGGTTTGAGATAGACGGAACCCTCAAGCAAATTTTTATACCCAATAATTGAGAAATGTGGCCCATTTGGAAAAACATGAATGGGAATTTCTGGAACAAAGTGTGTTCATCTTCCCAATTGCGTTTTTTACTTGTCTAAAGCTATTAAAAAATTAGCTCAATTAAATTCCATTGAACTCATTTTTCTAGGGGAAATTTTGTTACCTGCTGTGACTGTTGATGAAAGGCACTTGCAGTTTGCTTAAGCAACAATTTTTACTTGTAAACTAAAAGAATTATCAGACACATATTGGGAATAGTCACAGGTGGATGTTAGGAGTCATTAAGTTTAAGCACAAACTCCTTCAAAAGAATCTGCAAAGAAATGGTTTCAAAGTAGGATTTTTCTCTCAGTAACTCCAGGAAATAAAGTTTTTAAGTAATGGTTTAACTCGATTAAGTGTCACCGTTACCAGTGAATGATTCCCTTTATTATTATCATAATGTAGGTAACTTTATTTCATGCTGTATTTCAGTGTGTTCAGTCCACAGTAATTATGTTTTGGCACATAATTGCAAAAGGAATTTGGGCCATTGTGCTTCTACACCATTAAGAATTTAACAGAAAGACCCATTGTTTAATCGCTCAAGGGATTTTTAGACAATGGAAAAGGCTTTAAAAGGTGAAATGGGTTTTCGAACTCCTGTACCTTAGGGACACAAAAGACTTCTGTCCTAAAGAATCCCCACTAGTTAATGTACTACTATGAAGCAGAATAAATAAAAAATGACCATCTGTTGTCTCCTGCTTTGTCCACTCAGACTTCTAAGTGGTAGACCGAGACCTTAAATGTCGCTGAGATTTGTTAGGAGAAAACAAATTGCTTCATTTGTAAGGTTGTTTTGATCGACTGGTGCACATTTTACTTAGCAGCAAGGTCGAAGAAGAAAAAAGCAAAGTGGATTATAAATGCCCGCAGCGCACAAAGGAATAAAACAGATTTTCTGGAAAATACTTGGGTTTCATGACTTGAATGGAAAAAAATGGCCTCAATAGAAATTTAGCTGAAAGCCAAAAGCCAGTTAAAAATGTGATTTGACCTCGAAATTTGACTACATTTAAACCTCCTTGTACAGAAATAATATCTGATTTAAAATGACACAAGATTTTATGCATTACTGTGCACGTATTTTATGCGCAAACAAGCAATTAGAAGCAAGGCATATATTACTTTCTGCATGATTTAAAAATTCTGCCCACTAATTATGTTAGTAAAGCCCACGCATCACCCAGAGAGTAGTGCACAGATAGTGTAAGAGAAAGTTTACTCTATGTGTAGTTTTCCCAAGAGCATTTCAATGTCTTCAATGTAATTAACCAACATAGAGGTTTAATCTTTGATCAGTGTGAAGCTATCTGACCAAGTTGCACCCAGTGAAATAGATTAATCCTCTCTTAGGCTGGCTGTAGTCATTACTGTACAGTTTGTTTTAAGCACATCCTAACAATTCACTAAAGAAATTCTTTAACACTCTACTACCTTTGTGTTAAAGTCTCATGTGAAATTACAAATGCAATGGGAAAATAAAAAATACATTTTAGGAATTACCCTCATAAATCTCGCGTCAAATTTGACATTGTTAAAAAGTGACCCCTAGATCTGCTTTAATCATTAAGGCTTAAACATTCTTTTAGTGTTGATTTGGTTCTAACGTGAATGTTTTGTTGGATCCTCTCGCTTGGTGTTTTTCTAAGAGTTATTTTCTGTTTCTTGCTAATATGCAGAGATAATTTGTGAACAAATGTTTTTTTTGTGTGTCTTGATTAATGATTAATTTAGGAGGCAAAGCAGCATATTAGAAATTGAGACCTGATTCAAGCAACTGAGGAACCGTCTGCTAATCATCTGCACCACACCTCACAACCAGTTTGTTTCTAATTTGCATCCAAATTAAACTCGTAAATACACTGGTAATCTTACTATTCAACTATTGTTTACTATAATTTAAGTACTGCTGAAAAACTACCCTGTCTGAAGCGGTGTTTATCAGGCTGCTGTTATTCTCAAGTAACCATGAACATTGAAATGGTTGCACCACTTGATTTGAATTAATTGCTTCAGTGCTTTAACTAGTTAATTACGTCTTAGTAAATGTTAGATGGGGCATACATTCATTGTGATTTTGCACCAATGTTTAGTTCCAAACCTTTTTTTTATCTAATTTATTGAGAAAGTTTATTAATAAATTGATTTGACATTGTTTAACGGTTAACAATACAAGATACTGTTAAACTATTGAAATATGGAGAGAATAAAAGCAAAACAAATCTTGCTTAAAATTTAGCACACATTTGGAATGGCTGCAGACGGATTTGTAGAATCTTCTTCCTCCAAAGGACTTCCCATCACCTACACTCGTTTTGCAATCATGGATCAAGATGCTGAATCTTGCCAATCTACAGAGAAGTGTTTTTTTTTTTTTTTTTTTTTTTTACAAGAACAGGGAATATTTTTTTTTTTTTTTTAGCGTACTTTGTTCTTTTTGTGTAAAATCTGGCATCCACAGGGCAAAAGTTTTAAAATGGCACATTTATTTTATGTGCAAGACTGAGTTATATTTACATTTCTCACAGTTTTAAAATAGATTATATCACCCCCTTTAGCAATTATCACATTTTTTATTATTCTTGCTGACAGTGTTTCTGTTATTTGGGACAGTTTTGCCCATTTTCCATCAAAACATTGCATTCATTACTTATAATAATTGGATTGTTGGTGTTTTAGAAAATTGAGAGAGATGCAGGCGAGGATTTTTATAGTTTTTAAAATACTTGGTCTGAGATCTCTGTAAGGATGTTATCTATATTTATAATCCTTATTTACATGTGGATTCACTCTATCCTCTTGTCCAAAATGGAGCAACATGTAGCATCAGTAGTTAAATATTTCATTCCTGCTGACTTCAGGTGAGTGGAAGGGTACACCCCTAACAGGTCGCCAGTCTGTTGCGGAGCCACTCATACAGACAACCTGTAGTTAAATATGAGCAATTTAAATGCATTTTTCATTATTATTTTTTTGTTTCTCTAAACACCCCATTCTAAGCCTTTGATTTACAGTAAAATTTTTCCAACATGATCATTATAAATAATAATAAAAAGTAGCTGAATGTGCAGGTTGCTGCCCATGCAGGCAACTTCAAAGGATTTCTGTTTTATTAAGATCAAATCCCCATCTTCCAGAAACACTTAGACTACATAAAGTAACTAAAGAGATGCATAAACAGTTCAAATTAGACGCTCCATTAGAAAATCAGAACGAGCTGCAGTGGCGACGCGCGTCGTGACCCAACGTGGAAGATCCAGATCACCACTTCAGCTCAGTTTGTTTCATTTTCTCATTTGAAAAATCCTGCATCCTTCATTATCTTGATGCACCTGCTTTTTCATCTTTTCATTCTCGTCATCTTCACTAGAGCAGCAGAAACAGGTAGGACACGATTCCGATTTGGATCAATTCACCCCCATGTGGGTTGTTTCAGAGGATGGAGGGGGATCAGGTTTTCTGGTTATTTCGTCTCATTCTAGTTTGTCTGCATTGTGGTTGTTAGGAATCCGCTGTCAGATGAGGACACGGGGATAATGAGAGATGCCCTGGCATCGGAAGGAATGACACACTGTTGCTACCCTCTCTGTCTGCTGAGTATGCTGCAGATTCATTTCTTTCTGCTTCAGGTATGTAGTTGATCCAAAAAGATGAGGCACATATGATGACTCTCATGTTACACCATGAAAGATACTCCTGATCACACATGATACCCTTATCAAGCAGTTTATCTGGAATCAACACGGTTTCTACAATGCAATACGTGGGAATTTGTGTCTCAGTCATTATGAAAGAAGGTACTTTATATTTATTGGATATTTAGTAATTCTCTAAATTCCTGCTCAGTTTAAATTAGTAAAGCAACGTAAGTGAATTTGAAGCACAATTTATACACAAAGCAATTAAAAGTGCTTTGCAAGACAGAAAAAATGCATTAAAATCACAAAACAGAATTTAAAAAAAAAAACAAGTGATTAATTTTCAGTCAAATGCATGATTAAACAGAACTGTTTTCAGCTTGGATTCAAACATTGTCACAGTAGAGGCCTGTCTCACAGCCTCAGAGAGTTTGTCCTCCATGTGTAGTCCTAACTCTAGACATCAGCAGGAGGCCAGTCCCAAAGGTCCTCAGAGTTCTACATGGTTCATAAGTCACTAACATTTCACACTTGGTGGTAGAGTGTCTGTCCTTGGGCCGGGAGAAGCCGGTTCAAATCCTACTGAGCCCCTTTGGTGTGCCTGAGGCGGACACTTCTTCCTCTAGTTGCTCCCACCATTGGCACAGCCATGGCTGCCTGCTGCAGTGCAATGTAGCAAAAGGAATTTCCTCATGAGGGATCAATACAGTACGGTAAAATAAAATAAATACAAGCAGAGCAGCTTTAAAGTCTATTCTTTGAGCCACATGAAGCAAATGCAGAGTCCTGAGCACAGGACTAATTTGATCATTATTTCTGGTTCTTGTTAGGACTCGGCAGCAGCATTTTGAATAAAGCTGCAGCTGTTTTATGGCTTTTTCGTTCAGACCAGTGACAAGGCAGTTGCAGTAACAAAATATGTCATATTAAAAATCTTTATACAAATCATCAAGACATTACTTTACAATGCACAGAGTGTAAAAGGGTATTTTCCACTTAAATCCTACAAGTACTGCCCTTCCTATAATGTGAGAGCAAGCATAAGACCCTGTTAGATTCATCTAAGGTGCAAGAATGATCATTAAATTGATTTAAATTCCATAGAGAACAAAAACATTTGTCACAACAGTAAATGTCTTGTAGAAATTCTGCAATCAATGACTCATGCATGATTTATCAAGTTTTTAGGGTCTTTAGTGGGAATTTTCTTCAGAGTTCATGAGAGAGAGGCTACTCAATAAAAGTTATTTAGATAAAATAATTGTGAAATGCTAATCACTTTTTAAAATGCAGGGTTCTTCTGTCTGAAATAGTTTAGATCAGACTAACTTTTACCAAAATTGTGGTCTTGAGTATTTGGACAAATGAATTCATTTTTTTTTTTTTTGTAATTTTTTTTTACTCGGTTTCCCCTCATTTCCTTCCAATTTTTTTTGTTCTCAATGCACATTATCAGTGAAGTCACGCTGATGCAAAAGATCATTAAATTTTCCGTGCAGTCAATTGGCAGAAGCAAAGGTGACAAAAGATGAAGGCAACATCAAACTTCACAAACCAAAAATAAAGAAATCAGCACACAGCCTAAGCCATCAAAGACCAGATCTAAGATTTTGTGTATGCTTAGCTTCGTGTCTACCTGATAAAAAGATTTTTATGAATAATTTGACAGTTTACTACAAAATTTTCAGTTTTACTGAGTACTTTATCAGAGTTTTTTTTTTGGTCTGAATGGATTTCTTTGTGTCAATTCTAACTCCAATTACCGATATTTCCTCAAATAACTTGCCAGTTTCTTTAAAACCCAAATCTGCTGTTTACCATATTACATAAGCATAAAGCTTTTCTGAAATTAGCCAACCAGTTCGATTTGTGTGTCGTGACAAAAGTAGACCATGTGTACTTGCTATTAGATAACAAGAACTGGGCAAACAGCAGATTTGAGGCTTTACCAAAGGTGGCTGTTGTTTGATACAATTCAGTCACAGTTTCTTCTCAACAAACCCATGAGGGGACAAATCAATTCTATTGACAAAATCACAGTAGAAATCTGAATGCAGTTTTTGATCATTTTATAAATATTCCAGCTATTTTTTTTAAGTCGGTTCATGCTTTTTTCAACCTCTAGCACAGTTTCACCTTGAAGGCTTAAAATTCCTGTTGTGTATGAAAAACAGCAGGTAACTGCCAAAGTGCTCACCTAAGTTGTTTCATGCTGAGTTGATATTTGTTACATACCCCAGAATTTATTTTGTTGGGCAATAGAAAAGACCAGAGTTTTTTTTTTTTTTTAAAGATGAAATTTGTAATAAATGCCACATATTCAAGGTTGATTGCTGTCTTCTGAGAGCAATGAGCTTAAAACATTTATTTTATGTTTTAAAGTAATACATTATTCCTAAAAAGCATAACAATTTAATTAATGCAATTTCAGTAACTTTCAGCAATTTCTTATCGTTTAAGAGGAAAAAAATGCAGTTTTTTTTTTCCAAAAGGAAAAGAAATGTCTGAAAGTTGCTGAAAATTGCATTAATTAAATGCAGTTTTTTTCTGTTAGACATCACTGATCTGTGTGGGATGACTTTTTTTTTTTTTTTGTGAGGATAGTTATGCTCTGGAAAATTTTGAAGGTCAGTGTAGAGCAGAAAATAAATGCTTTTAATTAGCACTCAAATTCTTGCAAAAAAATTCAAACAGGCCAATGGAGGAACTCAAATGAAGAGTTTCCTAAAATGTACCAAGTTCGACTACTGCTTTTATTTACCATCATCATTAGCATGTTTATCTCTTTTTCTGTGAAATCCTCTTAGTGTCTTTAGGATTAATTAAGTCTTTCCTTGTTTATGACCCCCTTACAAAACTAATTAGTTTTCATAATTATTTAACTCCATCAAGTCCAGTGTTGCCAAAAATAAATGTGTGCATGACACCCTCAGTAGTTTCTATAAATACATCAAAATAGCAAATGTTTGTGATGAAATGAGTGTGTCTGCTGGGCTCTGCTCAGATTGCGGCCGATGCCTTATGGTAATAACTGATGAAGTAGTGTGAGAATGTTGGGTGCAAGCAGAAGCTGCACGTTCGGCAATCTCTAAAATATAAGTAGTTTGCCCATTCTCAAATCTTTAATTTTTTTTTCATTTTTTCATGACTTTAATTACACTGGTCACCAGTGCAGATGAGGAAACTCCATTAACATGAGGAAACACATATCCTGTGTTGTGGGATGTATTCAATAACCAAATTTTTTTATGTTTGTTGGAAGAAATAGAAATGATTAATGATTGATTTAAACATTTGTGTTAGTAAATTTGGATGCCGTCCATTTAGTGGATTTTTTCCCTGTTTAACATAAAATAAAGGAACTGGGGACTCATGCAGAGATAGAGTGAGAAACTCTGCCATCAGGGAGAAGCTTTGAGTGCAGCCATTGCTCCTCTGGGGTGAGAGAAGCCAGATGGTATGGTTCGGGCACCTGGTTAGGCTGCCTCCTGAGTGCCTCACTGATTAAGTATTTCGGGCACGTTCCACCGGAAGGAGATCCAGAGGCAGGCCATGTACCCGCTGGAGAGACTATGTCTCACAGCTGGCAGGGGAACGCCTGGGGTTCCTCCCGGGTTAGCTGGTGGGGGCAGTCAAGATAAGAGAAGCCTGGGTTTCCTATCTGAGGCTGTTGCCCCATGACCTGGCCCTGGAAGAAGTGAAAGATAACGGAATGGAACCTAAAAAAATAATAAAAAAATCATGCATATCTTAATCATTTGAATCTATCATTATTTCATCGTTACATGTTTGTATTTTGCCTTTAAGAATCACTTTAATTGCTGAGCAAATATTTCAGTCATTAATAAAGCAGCTTAAAATTTTTGATAGAAAGGCCTATGAAGAAATTTTGCATTTCAAGTTCACCTAATTTTTATTGACTGGTTGGTTAGTAGTACTTGATTTGGATGTTGAAATAAGTAATATTTTAAATGAGAGTTTTGTACATTTTTATGTAAAAAATTGCTTGGCAAAGTACACTTAATCAACCGTATTAATAAACAGCCAATTACATCCTGAGTGCGAGATTTTTGTAGATTTATTTGATCTCTAAATCTAGAAAGAAAGCATAAATAAAACTTAAATTCACACATACTTTTTTGGTAGTGTGTGGAAGAAACACAACAGAAATAATGAGGAAAAAAAATATTATAAATTGAAATAGGTATGAGTTAAGGTGGTTGCTAAGCAACAGCTGAGAAAAATTGTGATACATTTACTAAATTATCGCACAATCAGGGCTTCACAACACTAGAGCCAAAAAGAATCTTAAAAATAAAGACTGGCTATTTTATGCTTATCTGAGTACAGACAAATATTCTCTCTGTAGTTTGGACAGTAACTTTTCCTCGTTTGGAAATTCTGAACGTTTAAGCACATCTCTGACAGACAGTAGCTACAAACCGTAGATTGTGTCATTTGCAAAAAGAATCCCCAATAGATGTTCAATATTATCCAAAAATAAACCTAATAAGATAAAATTATTTATTCCCTGCTTGGAATAAACAGGTGACCTGTTCGGGGCCTACACTGCTTCTTGCCTGCAACCAGCCCGGTGAGACTCCAGCACCCCAGTCACCCCAGTTAGGATAAGCAGTGCAGTAGATGAATGAATAAATGTTAATATGGCAAGTTTTTGGTTGCAACCTCAACACTTATCCCCGCGTCCTGGCCCCGGATAAGCACAAGACGACGGAATAAAATAGCAAGGTTTTTAATTGAGGTGGCATGCATGTTTTTGTCTTTAAGGAATAAAACATATTGAGTTCATTTTCCAATTGAATTCCAAAGACATTACAATCAGATTTGGCTTTAGCTATCACTTTAAAGTTTTCTTACTGAATTTCATTGGAGCAGAACACAATATTGAACTTTTGATCAGACTAAGATGTATTTTGGTAACCAAGTACCACTAAACAAGCCAGAACTAGTTAACAGACATAGTTAGAACATTTTGAAGACAGTACACTTTAAAAAAGTTAATAGTTGGTGGAATGTTTTATTTTCATCAACCTTTGCTTTAGGTGTAATTTGAAGGTCGGTAATGTCAAACATTCCCATTTAAAAAGTTGAAGAACATTCAAGATTTTTCTGGTTTTACAACAAAGATCACGTCGTCAACATGTCTTGACTGCAAGGTTAGAGGAATAAAGTGTCAGCTGTCAGATAGGACATATAAATATCATTCACCTGCACCCCTGTTTACACTTGTCTTGAGGAGGTAATTCATACCAGCGACGTGAACTGAGATGTGAGAAGACTGAATTTGACATTGACTGATATTTCATAAACCAGAACATTTATGAGGAACTTTTGGGTCAGCTCACCACCTCAGGTCAGAGAGTTATCATACTAAAAGCTGTTTATTGGGATTGAACTTTTGATCAACCTTGATCTGTAGGATAACATTGTATATCATTTAGTACTGATGTTCTTGGCATTTTGCCAGGATAGGCATTTGCCACCTTTATGTGGCTTAAAAAAATCACCATGTCCTTGTGCTTTTTCCTCTCTGCTGCTGCGTGTTTTACTAATTTTTTTTTATCTGAAGTACTTGAGCCAGTGGTGTAGGTTTGTAATATTATTGTCCTGTAAACATTGGTTGCTTCTGGAAACTAGTCTAGCACTTGAATGTTCATAAAGTTTATTGTAAATCGCATTAGGCCCAGTGGATGAACTTGTGCTTACTGAGTGGATCTGTAAATAGCACAAAAAGCTGTGAAATTAGATTCCTTCTGAGCTGAAGGTATTTGGAAATCCATCTGTGCTTACTGCTCACCATGGTGAACATTTTGCTTTCTATTTTTTTTCCCTCTCTATCTTGTTTTTTATTCCTTCATCCTTCAGACTTGAAACATTTAATAACATGTGACTGGAAATTATTGACGGACTCAAAATTTTTTTTTTCCAAAATGAGTAATGACCTACAGTTCAAACTATTGTTTTTTTTAAGTAATTGTGGGTGGAGTCAATCTGAGCACATGGTGGCAGGCTTGAGTATTTGTCTAACTATAGTTCTGTTTGTGTGTGTGTATGTATGTACTATGCATATGATGGTTTTGGGGGGTACTGTCTATTTCCAGCTTTGCCTGTGGGAGATGTTGAAGTCCAACAGAAAGGGCAAAGGGGCATGGGAAGACTTTCACTCTGCCTCGTGTCTCATCCTCCTCTGTTCAGAGTTTGTGCGTGTTTGTGCACTGTTTCTGTGTGCAATGCTGAGCATTTGTAAATGCATGTATGGTTTCGTTCAAGAACACTAAAGTGAAATCAGTAGAAAATTAAAAGAATATGATACACTTTAATTTATGAGTACACAAAAGGTTACATGTGAATCATCCAACTAGATTTTGATTTTCTTTGTGGCGCTAGAATTATTTATATATTTTTTCAAGTTTAACAAAATAATTTATTATGAAAGGCTGACCAAAATTCTTGTTGCTTATTTTAATGCAGAATTGCTAATAAGAACTTCTAAAAGCTTTGAAAACATGTTGCCTTCACAAAAAAAACAAAAAAACATCTCTACAAAATAGGAACAAACAAAAGAAGAATTCCAACTCTTTTGTAATTTCTTGGCACCTCAAACGGTTCGTCAGTCAAAGTAATTACTTGGTAATGTGACTAATTTTAGATTTTCATAAACCAGAAAAAAACAAAAAACAAAACTTGAGTTTGCTTGACCGCTTTGGGACCTCTTGTAAAAACAAAACTGCTTTTTTATATTTGAGTTTCTAACAAATAAGGCACAAATAAAACTTTGAATTAACACACTAAATCTTGGGAGGCCCAGACTGACTGCTTTTTGTTTCCTAAAAACACAACAATTAGTATATTCAATTTAATTTAATTGTGTTTTAGTTTCCTAGAGTATTTGGGCTGTGTGACTCAAGAAAAATGAGCTATGTGGATAAATGTATTCATAATTTGTGAAGTGTTGAACATCGTGACTATTAAAATGTACTCTTACTCAAAATGAAAACAATACTCTGTCTCATTTAATTGAATATTCTAGTATAAAGAGAATCTATAATAAAACATTTTACTAATGAGTGTGTGTGTGTGGCCCTGCAGCAGAATGGTGACTTGTTCGGGGTGTACCCTGCGTCTTGGCTGAAATCAGCCGGGGTAGGCTCCAGCACCCCCTGTGATAGAGACAAGAGGTTCAGAAGTTGACACGAAACACTGTTCTAATTTGAAACGATTACCAATAATGGATATAAACTGTGAAGCGGCCGGGATGGGGAATTAGCACCTCCAAATCCGAGACCATGGTCCTCGCCCGGAAACGGGTGGAATGCCCCCTACGGGTCAGGGCCAGAGTCCTGCCCCAAGAGGAGGAGTTTAAGTATCTCGGGGTCTTGTTCACGAGTGGGGGAAGGATGGAGCGGGAGATCGACAGGTGGATCAGTACGGCATCAGCAATAACCAGGATGCTGCATCGGTCCGTCGTGATAAAGAGAGAGCTGAGCCGAAAAGCAAAGCTCTCGATTTACGTTCCAACCCTCACCTATAGTCACCAGCTGTGGGTGGTGACCGAAAGAATGAGATTGCGGGTACAAGTGGCCGAAATGAGCTTCCTCCACAGGGTGGCTGGGCTTTCACTCAGAGATTGGGTGAGGAGCTGTGCCATCCGGGAGGAGCTCGGGGTTGAGCCGCTCCTCCTCCAGGTTGAGAGGAGCCAGATGGGGTGGTTTGGGCATCTGGTCAGGATGCCCCCAAGCACCTCGCGGGCATGGTGTTTTGGGCACATCCCACCGGGAGGAGACCAAGGGGCAGACCCCGGGCCCACTGGAGAGACTATGTCTCACAGCTGGCCGGGAAACAATCGGTGGAGGATGCAGCCGGGGCGAGAGAAGCCTGGGCTTCCTGTTTGAGGCTGCTGCCGCCGCGACCCGGCCCGGAACCAGCGGAAGATGACAGAACGAACGGAACGGATATAAACTACCTTTCTTTCGATTGACCAGATGCCTTAATTGACAGTTCAGTGGAGAGTTTGAAAAGCATCTGATGACAGTGTGCAAATATTAGCTATGCTGCTAATCAAGACTTTAGTTACAGTTTCTATGTTGATATAAATTGGATGGAATTTTATGAGCAATTTTCTATGCAAAAGCACACATTCACAAGTTTTTAATTTGCTTACTTGTTGCAAATTTACATCTTGTGTTGCTTTGACCTAATAAAGCTGTTCCAACACATTACAAAATCGGAGAGGCTATTCACATAAAACCTTTCTATTGTCAATTTTATGTACCAGGAAAAATTGTAAACATAATTCCCCCTGAAAAAAATGTTAACTTTTGCATTAACGCATCAGTTTAGATTAGTACAGTTGTTACTTCCGAAGATACACACATGCACGCACACACACACACACACACACACACACACACACACACACACACACACACACACATTTTGTGAACATAAGTGCCTGCGGAGTTTCAGGACAATCATTAATAACTTAGTGTGAGTCCTATTATGATTAGCATAAACAGAATGCCCTCTGATTATCTTATTGGCTCAAATTCAAATATTTAGAGCTTGCAGACCTTCATTATACGTCCGAAACTTTCTTAGCTTGCAAGGAGAAAGTCTTCTCCCTTTGTCCTTTGTAGGGTGGAGATATTTTTATCCTTTTGGCACAGGATAGTTACAAACAGTCCTGTCCAGATCAGATACGAGCCTGAAAATAAATTTAGTTTCAAACCAATCGCAACGTTTTAATTTTAAAACCCACAATAGCATTGTGTAAGTGTGTGTGGTTGGTGTGTTTTCCAATTACATGCTCACAGTGGCAGGTCCTAAATATTCGCAACACCTCAATCCCCCTCACTGCTTTCCTCCCTTTCTCTCTCTCTGCCTCTCTCTCTCTTTTCTTCTCTGGCCTCTCCCTCTCTTCTCTTGTTCTAGGGACCAGACCCTGATGAAAAGCTTCTTTTTAGTGTACTTTTTGTTTGATTGTGTCTTTTTCTTTGTTTGAAATGAGTATTTTTATTAGAAAGACACTGTTAATGCTGGATGGAACAGCCGGCTTTGGCCTGCTCTGTGCTCTTGCTGTATTTTTTATAGATTTTATGTAGTATATGATTGGCTGCCGTGCACACATCAGGACCACAAAGGATATCTGGGGAAGCTGTACCAAGCACTGACAACTCTGTCTTTTTCTTCAGTGTAAGTAAATCCTTTTTAAAAACAATGGCATTTCTGTTGAGTTGAAGAGACTGGCTTTGCCACTTTAGGGAGAACACAGAGGATTAGTGAGAAGCAGTTACACTGCACTTGACATATTGTGTAGTACTTTTAGTGTGCTTCTCTTTAACATATCCCAAATATCTTGTGGGAGAGTTAACCGGGCTGTGGTGTCTCAGTCATCCTTTGAATTGATGAATGCTAAACAGTGATGGTGCTGTGAAAAGTCTCATGTACTCAAATGATAGAACTTATACATTAATTGTCTTTGAAGAAGGATGCGAGCACAGTAGATTGTGTGGTGAATTGAGTTTATAGAGCGATATGTATACAGAGAAGTGATACAATTTGGGAGATTGAAAGACGTGCATTTATTTTTCACCCTAACCGCATTATTTGAAAGCTCAGAAATCAGACTTCACCCCATTGGATACATAAATGCCTGCAGGGAAATTGTTTTTAACTAATCTGTTGCAAGAAGGCAAACTGAGATCGATTTTATCTCTAAGTAATGCTCAGATTTGAAAGAGGAAGTGGACAGTGAGACATGGGAAGTTTAAGAGTGAGTCTTTCATCTCTGAAAATAGAAACTGGAAGACTGGACAGATGTTATAAAAAGAGAGATAGGAGGGTGGGAACATCTGGAGAAACAAGACCAGTGCCAAAACCCGTGACAACATGAAGAGACTCAAAAGTCTCCTGAGAATCTTGAAATACTCTCACACAGTCACTCACATTTGCATGAACTCAGAAGTGAACTCAGTAGCTGATGGTGGGATTCTGTGTGCTTGTGTTTTCTAAATTTCCAAAACTGTGAGATCTTTAATTGTCACAGTAAATGTTGAGCAAACAACAAAAATGAATGCATTAATGTTATGTAAAACATGTTATTTAAGAATATAACAAATGTGATAGTTCCAACAAAACTCAAGCAGGATATTTCTCATGTAGAGTTCTTTCATCTTCTATTTCGAGAAGTCTGAAGTGCTTTTGTTCACTGGTAACAATTCTGCAATATAAGAGCCGTGTTAGTTTTAAATGTTGCACTGAATGCACCTGATCGATGGGTGAGGACTGTGGAGTGCGTGAAATATGAGGCCAAGGTGTAAAACTGCACTGGCATCTTTTTGTGGCCTGACTGGCAAGTTTTCTTGACACCAATTACCTGCAGTGGAGTGTGTCCGTCCATGTGTGTCAATTTACCCACTAGTAAATCATCTTCTTGTCCCATACTGTAAGTGGAAAGTTGCTTGATGGAGGACTTCCCCACACCATAAACACTCCCTGTGTACGTTTTTTTTTTTGCTTTTTTTTTTTGAACAAGCACTTCTTTTTCAGTTCTCTCTTTTTTTTTTTTTTGGACTATTTCATCTATTTTCTCTGTCTGCAGATTAAAATTCTGATCATGCAGAGTTAAAGATAATATTATTTTTGTTTTTGCTTTAAAATAAATCCAAATTTTGGCCATTAATTGTTTTCTTTTTGGTGGGTCATCAGAGCTGTTTTTCTTTTTTAAGTATTCATATTTTTGCACAGAAACGCCTTAAGTATAGTTTTTTGATAAGTGCAAGATTTACACATGTTAGAGCTGCAGAATATTGGACAACGAAGTAGGTTTACTGTTGTGTTTTTGCAGCTATCTTTTGTGCCACAGTTAAAGCACAGGAATGCTTAGACCCCCTAATAATGGAAAAAAAAAACAGCTTGTCGTTTTCTTACACAAGTTTGAAGGAGTCAACGGAAAAATCCCTTATTGGTCAATGGAAATAGGCCCTGAGAGAAAATAACTTGACCATGCTAATGTTCGGTTCAGAGACAAGTGTACCTCGACCATTAAAGTGCCAGGGGAGAGATACAATCAATGAACCCACGCACATGCACCAAAGAATAGTTCTGGACTGAGGAGCTACCGAAATGCTTGCACTTACTCAGAGGTGCTGCTGCACATAAATATGCAAGCTGTTTCTGTTTCTAATTTGGAGTCTGTCAGTTTTAGGGACAGTGCTTTCCCAACATGACCAAATACCTTTTAAATGAACGGCTCTCCTTTCTGACAGAAAGATGGCTACAGAGGAATAGGAAAATAAATTGTAAGAACTAAAAGGGAAGTTTCACTGGATTAAAAAGAGCTGTTCTTTATCCTGGCTCTTAGTTGTGTTTTCTTTATTCAGTTAATTTACTCAAAACAACCTAAATACGGAGTTGTTATGAAATGATGTCATATTTTACTATACCTATAATTTGACAAGGTAGTGGAGTACTTTTGAGTCTTGAGGTAAAACTTGGCCACAACAGTGTTATAAAGACATAAAAAAAAAAGTTGTATTTTTGTACAGCAGAGAGGGAATAAAGAAGTGTAATGTTTTGTCTGTATCTGTTTAACAAGGAGCACAGCCAGGGTGGTTGTTCCCTGAAATAGAAAATTGATTTGTTAATCAGGTTTGTCAAAGAATGGACTTGCAGACCACGGTCCATTTGAAGCTGTAATGATACCTGATACCTTCCTCAGTCTGTTATCCTTACTACGAAAATACATCATTGTGTGCTGCTGTGGAATTCCTCAGTTGTATTTTGTTGTGGGAGTAAAAGCTTGCAACAATCTTAGTCTTAGATTTTGGTGTAATAACTTTTAAGTTGCAATAATTCCATCATTTGATAACTTTGTACATTCAGTTTTGTAATTTCCTCGTGTTGCCAAAATTGGTGAACAGTCATGACATTAAAAAAAAAAAAAAAAAAGAATTACTCTATTCATCCCTCACCGGGGAAATTTGTGTGCTGCACTCCTTACACCGCAGTAGGCTGCCCTTCAACAGCGCCAATGGTGGGGGAGGTGGAGGTTAGGTGTCTTCTCCAAGGACCTTAGACGTGCTCTCTGTGGGACGCAAACCCGCGAACTTTCGCTCCGGGCGCGAAGACTGTACCCACTGAGCTGCCATCTTTATGGCATTTGATAATTCTCATAAAGTCCTTGTGGTCTCTCCAGCAATGACAATAACTATATTTAGTGACTCTAACAATTGTAAAAAGCTTTTGAATTAAACATCGTGATGCATCATGATTTCAAGTTTTGGGAGTTTCAGAAATGTTGCGATGTTGATGACCCCCATTTCAGCCATTTATTATCAAGATTTCAGTTTAAGTGTGCACTGAAAAAAGATTACATTAAGATTTGGTTTTTGTGCATGAACTGCAAACGAATAAGAGTCGTGTAAGAAACACTTTCATGTGCTTTGACTGTCTTGCAAAAAAAAAAAAAAGGTGGTTAAAAGAAAAACGTCTCACGCACAATGGCGCCCAATCAGATTGTTTGTCCATCCTTTGCATAGACTATTTCAGTAATTGCAATGATATTGTTTGGATAAACTTCAGGGACAACACAAGCTTTACATATATCCCTGTACAACATTCTTTTTTTTAATCAAGATCTTGTATTAATGATTGTATTAATGAAGGACGAGTTGGAAAACCTTGCAAATCCTTCGCAGTCCCATCACAAATATTCTTTCAGGTTTAGACAATGTGGTGGCCAATCAATGTGCAAAAATGATTTAATTCCTACTGAACCAAAAATACTTGTTCTGTCTGTGATGAAAAGTCTCTTAATAGATTAACTTTCAGTGTATTCACATGGTCTACTAAACTTTTAGGGAACAGTGTTTCTTAACCTAGAACTGTTCAGTTGTGACCTCGTTTGTTTCTTTTGCAATGTTGTTGCTTTTAATACCAAACATATCAATGCTCTAGTGATATTTTTCATAATTTGATTTCACAAAAAAAAACTGATCCCAAATTTTCAACATGTTTTTTACATTTCTTTCTGAAGGATCCACCCAAACTTTCAAGCAGATACAATTTTAGTAGACTTCTCAATTTCTTTAGATGTTTTCTAAATTTGGTGCATCACAATAATTTGATCTCATATGTACAAGCTAATAAGACAAGACATTTACTGTTATGTCACGAGTTTAACTGAAAATATGGTCGTTCATAAAAAAAAAATCTAATTTGTATAAACTCAAGATGTGGTATTTCTTGACCAAGTATTTCCAAATTGACTGATGAGATCAATTGATTATTTTAGTTCATTTTAACTGCATTTAGAAATAGCAATGCTTGTCTATCATTCTACTTGTGCCCACTACTGATTCTGTTACCCCATCTCATTTGGTGACAAACAGGGCTGCCTCAGTTATCTGCTGGGAAAGTGTCTTTACACTCATGTTCAGCCCAATTGATTTCTCTTGCAGTGGAAAATATGCTTGCTTCAGCATTTTTTTTGATGGCAGACCACCATGCAGTTGCAGAAACAGTCATTTAATGTGATAATATGATAGTTAAGTGAAGAAAATGACAAATAATATGAATGTTGACGTGTAAACTAAAAGTGGTTCTATCTAAAAATGCTGAGGCATGAAGTGATAAAACGATGATGAAAATTTCAATTTAATATTGTCTCGTTGGAAAGTGAGTGTGTGGCACAAATATATAAAAAAACCTTTTAGAGAAACTGAAGGTCCACATCCCCGAAGGGACTCAGCAAATAATTGGAACTTGACATCTTTTAAATATTGAGAGTGAGTGAATTGGGTTGTGCTCATATGGAAATTTGTCCTGTACTAGAATAAATTCTTTTTCCAACATGGAAAAAAAATGATGATGAATCTATCATTAGATTTTATTTGAGTTTATTTGATTTGCGCGTTACATAGTTTTTTTTTTTTTGTTCAGTTGTGTTTGATGGAAGTAAAGTTATTTTAAAACAGCAAACTTAAACTCCACAATATAAATGTCCACGTTAAAATGCTTTTTTTTTTATTATTGCCAACTGTCACTGAAGAAAAAATACACCTAACTGGAAATGATTGTCAGGTTATTCAATATGAGACTGAGTGATAGACAACATTAGACACAGATATATTTCATCCATACTCAAAATGTAGGCCATCCAACACAGTGAGAAATGAACAATGATCTGTTTACTGGGTTTGCTGTCCTCCTCCCAGCCCCTGCAGCAGGAGCGACATTGCAGTCTTCTCTGCAGAACAAGAAGGACAAGGAGGATTGAGGCATCATTAAACCCCACACTAATATGCTCCTACTATTTCAAATGCCAGAATGCGTTGTGTAATGGTTCTATAATCTCTTTTTTCTTTTCTCATTGTTGTAAACTATATAAAAAAGTTACAATTACAATTTGGGTCTCAAAGTAGACTTTTGTTTGGGAAAAAAAATCTATTTGTAGAAGGGTTAAGTTTTAAATTTTGGTCGTAGCATTCTATTTGGTAACATGATATTTAATAAAAATGTTAAAAATGATTCAAACAAAATAATGCCATTCTGTTTGGATTTTTTATTATAACTTTCAAAAAAATCCATTAAATTGAAACAACATTCCAAAAATAAATTTAAACCGATTGCTGTACTTCTTGTCAAGGCATTTAATTTAATTTTAATTTGTGCAGGTTTTCCTTCACTTTTCATTAACACTTGGTGGGAATAAGCTACATGTGTAGTAACAACTACCCTCAGGCAAACTGAAAGAAATACGACAGCTAATTTGCATCAATAGCCTCTCCCATCATCACAACATATGCATATACTTTTATAATTTCTTTAATTGATAGCGACATGTAAAAGAAAAATAAAATTGCTGAAGGCATGTTTTTTAAATGGTTTTTATGCACTTTTAAGAAACAAAGACTACTTCTTGTCTTATAGCTATGACAAAAACTTATGAATGAAGACCTGGTTTGCTTTGGACCTTGCTTATGTAATGTAATAAGTACAAAATGCAATACATTCTCAACAGTTCGAATGTCTTCTAGACTGCTTATTCCTAACAGGGTTGCGATGGGTGGTGGACCCTATCCCAGCTGATTTTAAGGGGGGAAGCAGGATACACCAAGAACAGGTTCACCAGTTTGTTCCGGGGCTACACACACAGCAGACAACCATCCACATACAAACTTATTCCTAGGGGTAATGTTATTGTGGCAAATCAATCTAACATGCATGTTTTTGGAGGGTGAGAGGAAACCGGAGTACCCAGAGAAAACCCCACACATACACGAGGAGAACATACAAACTCCACACAGTTAGACCAGTGTTGCAAGCCTCACCCCTGTTCCTGCCCTCAAACCTCTGACCTGCTTGGCTGTGAGGCCACTGTGCTAATCGCTGCGCTACCTTGCAGCCCTCAGTTCTAATGTTAAATACGTATAAAAAAAGCTGTGATGGATTTAGTTGAACCTTAAATTAGTTTAAACGAGTGAGCTTGTTATTGTGTATGATATTACATCCGCGGTTTTGGAAAAACAAAACAAAAAAAAAACCACACAGGCTGTTAAATAATAATTTGTTACTTTAGAAACTGATGTTGGGAAATTTGATTCACATTTTGGCTGTAATTTGACGTGAATTAAGGTGCCCAATTTGGACGATTAAGACTTAATTTTCAAGATGTTTTCATTCCTTTTTAATTTTATTCATTCAATCTTATTCAGAATTACAGATCAACTCTAAAATAACGTGTCTAGCTGTACATTTTTTTTAGCATCAGCAATTTTAGCATCCATTCTATAAAAAGGATCAACAATCTTTGACCATATTAATCATGTTTGTTAGCAGGCAGTCCCTGCCCTGCTGAGTCTAAATGGTGGAACAGTGGTTTACACTAGAGATTTATTTTTAATCTAACAGCTCAAGAAAAAGAATAGTAAAGAAAGACAAACCAACACAATAGTTCTCCAAGGCCAGTTTGAATAGAACTTTAGAAATAGAAGACTATTGATTATTGTTTGAGACTTGGTAGCTTGAGCTGAGTTGAATAATTATTCAACTACAAACAGAATATTTTGAAAGAAGGTTGGTCCAAAGCAGAGCAACTCGAACCACGTGTTTTCTATGGCAAAAACAAGGAGTAGTTTTTTTCTATTTGAAAAAAGAAAAACAAAACATCCCAATAATTTGTGTCCATATTTAGTTGGATATGGTTATGCATCCAGCATTAGACAAAATTCTTGTTTCATTTGACAATCATTGTTTTCCTCTAATCTAGCATGTCCACTCTGTTATTTAGCTTCATTTTATTAAATAAAATAAACATCTAAACTAGTCTGTGTAGAGGCAAAGGTATGAGCATAATCTCAATGTGACATCTTCCTCATCCAAGTTACAATCTCACTTACCCTGTCCATTATTCTATTCATTTCAAACTCACTTTTTTTTTCTCTTGATCTATTTTGTCCACCCTTTCTTCTCGTGCTAATCAGTGAAGGCTTTCTCAAGTCGTTTACAGCCTTGAGTTACTTGTTCTCCATCTTCTCAGTTTGCTGCAGTGCATCACTAGCAGGGACATTAACATCTCATCTCTATTACCAAGCAATAGTCTGCCCTCTCTATCTACTTTAGAAAAAAACCTGTTCACATAGTTGCACCAAATTACCGGTAATACTTGTTTTTAAAATGCAATTCCTCATTGTTTTTATATCACAGAAATCTAAGGAGGACTTCTGTAACCTCAAAAGTGCCTCTTCCTTTTTCCTCCTTTTCTCTCTCCCTCTTCCTCTGCTCTTTCATGGCAAACTGTGCCGTAGTGTTTCAAGGAAGTGGATGCCCTTGATTTGACCGTGACAGTGAGGTAGTCTAGAGCTCTGCAGGAGCAGCCGCCAGTGCAGCAAGTTATCTGCTCTGTGTCTTCATGTGCATATATTAGTGGGTTTTTTTTTCAGATAATAAAAGATGGGGAGTCAGAGGAGCACAGATTGGTTGTGTGCGTGTTTCCACACTAGCACCAGTCTGTGATATTTGTGCATCCTCACCAGGAAACCCTGGTTAACATTCAGACCAATCCGTGTGTTCTCCAAACCCACTTGTCCCAAAACCCGTCGGTTTTCCAGAGAACCCCATTCTGAATGTTTGCAAAACTCTGTTATCTCTTAATGTACTTAATCAGATGTTTAAAAAATGAAGGCATTTTTATAAGCTTTTCTGCTTTCAAATCCAGGCTATGCGAATAACTGAAAAGAAAGCATGAACAACTGTATCTGGGGCAACTGGTGGTATCGTAGCCTGTAGTTACAGAGGAAAAAAACACATTTAAGTGCTGCCTCAATGAAGTTCTACTCAAATTAAAATTACTAATGCATTTCTGAAAATTACTCCATCAGTGTGTGTATTCTTTTGCTGCTTGCTTCTGCTGGATGACACTTTTAGTCATGTGAGATTTGTGACAGGTTCTGATCCGAAACACAAGACATGATCAAAACTAATTTTTTTAGCTTTTATTTGCCTAAAACTACTAAAATAAAAATCTATATATTTTTTTTGGCAACCCAAATTGGCAACCCAAATTGGGGTGGAGACGGTGGCCGCGTGGTTAGCGCGTTCGCCCGCGGACCGGAAGGTCGCGGGTTCGCGTCCCACGGAGAGCACGTCTAGGGTCCTTGGAGAAGACACCTAACCCCCGCTTCTCCCACCATTGGCGCCGTTGAAGGGCAGCCTGTTGCGATGTAAGGAGTGCAGCAAACAAATTTCCCCGGTGAGGGATGAATAGAGTAATTCAAAATAAAAAAAAACAAACAAAACAAATGGTTAGTTTTCTTGATCATTTGGAGGTATGTTATTTAACTGCCTTTACCTGCGACAGACTGGCGACCTGTTTGGAATGTACCCTGCTTCTTACCTTGAATCAGCCGTAGATAGGCTCTGGCACACACTTTACCCCATTAAGGATGGACGGCTCAGAAGATGAATGAGCTGCCTTTGCTGTGACTAGAGTTCATTACATGTGCATTGTCTCTATGTAGACCTGTAATTGACTAAATGACACTTGTTTAGTTAGTAAAAAAAAAAAAGTCTCATTTAAGATTTGCTGGAAATGATTGGAGATCAGACAGAGATTTCAACGAGCAGATGTCTGGTTTCAATCTGGTTTCAATACATTTGAATCAGACTGATAGATCATTAACATATTTGACAGCAAGCTGTTCAGGGAATCTCTTTTTAATCAGGTGTCCTGTACCAAGGACACATTATAAATGTTAAGAGTCACTTTTAATCACTTCTGATTCATTAGTTACTATCACACAATCATTTCTGACTCGTGATATTGGTAACAATAATGTTAAAAGTTTTTATGTTCCTAAAACATTTTTCTGCACCTGTGTCAATTAGTACCTTTAATCATGTCATGAGCGGCAGGTATAAATGCACATTTTGCTGATGAGTTTACATAATCTGCCAAATATTAAAAATGAGTGTAATCTTTTGTTGTCATCGGTTACACTGCGACTTTGTTGCTTATCAACAGATAACAGTGTCGGCGTAAAGTACAACTTTAAAAATGCTTTTTATCAACCAGCCATTAAAATACATTAAACAGATATCAAACATAAAAAAAATACTTTGTAGTGATTTTTATGATTGTTCCTCTCATTAAAGATGAAAATGCTTTGTTCAAATCTGATTAATTGACCCAATTTTCTTTTTGAAACACAAATATAAGATGTAGGTTAAGAGCTGCTTGGTGTGTGTTTGCATGTGTGTGAAGTGCTGTACTCTGTGTAGCCTCTGTGAGCTAGCATTATTCTCATTGCCAGGCAGATCAGTTGCATAGCAACAAGAACTTTTTGAGGGCAGGAAATCTTTCAACAGTGGAATGTGTCAACCAGGAGAACAGCAAAAATGGAAAAGAGAGCATTACATACAGCTCATGCCCTAAAATCATTGTGTAAACTTTTAGAGAGTTACTTGACCAGAAATATAAGGATATAACTGCAAAGTTTCAAACGGCACAACCAGTGGAGTTGAAGAGCATAGAAACTGGAGTTTTGTTTCGCCTTCTGAACCGTTCATCCCTAATGAGATTGTGGGGGTGCCAAAGCCTACCCCAAGAGACGGGATAAACCCTGAACAGGATGCCAGTCTGTTGCAGGGCCACACACAGTCACAACTATCCACATGCAAGCTCATTTCTACAGGTAATTTCATAGTGGCCAATTAACCTAACATGCATGTTTTTGGAGGGTGGGAGGAAACCAGAGTACCCAGAAAAAACCCACGCATACAAAGGGAGAACCTGCAAACTCCACACAGAAAGGCCAGTGTTCCAAGCCTCACTCCACGACTCGAAGCCTGACCTTCTTGCTGTAAGGTCACTGCAGTAAACTGGAGTTGTTAAAGTAAAACTTTAAAGTTGTAGTGCTACCACTTCATTATTGTACAGCAAAAATATAATTTTTTTTAAAAATGAGGATAAGTCATGCACAGTAAGATTTTCCTTTTTCTATTTATAGAAGCCTTCTTCTTTTGGTTTTTTTCTTTAAGGGTCACCACAGTAAGTCAGTCTTTTTCTATCAAACTGATGGTCTCTAGTCAAAACAACACGACTAATATTGCTAGAGTTTTGTGCACCTTTTCTTTCATTTTAACTGAAACTTTTTTATTATTCATAGTGTGGCTCAATGGTTAAAGTTGCCCTCCAGTAACTGAGGGATTGCTAGTTCGATAATAGCCTCAGAAACTCATCTCAAGATATCCTTGAGCAAGACACTGAACTTCTAATTGTTTCTAATGAGTCGTGTTTAGCGCCATGCATGCTAACTTCTACCATAAGGTGTGAAAGGGGGAATGTGAGGTACAGTTTATTGTAATATAGAGTACTGTGACATGGTGGAAATGTGCTATATAAATATTGTTCTTTTATCATTTCACACAATTTTGTGACCATATATCATACTCATATTTTTCCACCCACAATTTTTCTCTGTGTTTTGTGTGACATAGGGAAGTGTACCTGCAGAAAGTTAAGAAAAAAAGAGCTATTGGGAAAATAATTGCATCTGATGAAAGCCAATGTCAAGGTTTTTTAGTGACTGTTTGTTACTAAGTGAAAGTTTTACTGGATTACAAACAACGGTGAAGAAATCTATGGCTTTGACAGTTTTGGGTCAGTTGAGCCAAATCTTGTTTTGTTCAGATAAACTGAAAATTATGTTTTGGATTTTTTGCACATTCTATTTTACAGTGCACACTATTCCCAATCCTCGATCGATTGCGAGTTGCGGTTTGGTGCAGCGTCCTCAATAATCAGGACACTGCATCTGCCCATCACGGTGAAGAAAGAGCTCAGCCGTAAAGCTAAGCTCTCAATTTACAAGACGATCTATTGTCACCAGCTGTGGGTGATGACCGAGAGAACGAGATTGCGGATACAAGTGGCCAAAAGGAGCTTCCTCCGCAGGGTGGCTGGGCTCTCACTCAGAAATAGAGATGAGCTTTGCCATATGGGAGGAGCTTGGAGTAGAGACGTTGCTCCTCCGAGTCGAGAGCAGCCATATAGGTGCGTTCAGGCATCTGAACCAACTTCATCGCAAACGTCACGCTGATGAGGTGTCTCGGGCACGTATCACCGGGAGGAGACGCACAGGCAGGCCCCGGACCCACTGGAGAAATTATGTCTCACAGCCAGAGAACGCCTCGGGATTTGTGCGGGTGAGCTGGAGGATGCATCTGGGGCGAAGGATCCTTCGGTTTCTTTTTTGGGGCTTTTGACTCGCAACCCGGCCCCGGATTAGCGGAAGACAAAACAGAACTATTCCCAATGAAGTAACACAATTTATCCAACTTTCCACAGTGGCCCTCAAATAAATAGAGGAAATATAGATAGATTTACTTTATTAATCCCACACTTGGGAAATTTGTGATATGTGAAATATGAGCCAAACCCCAATTAAATTAAATAGTGCTGAATCTTTTTAATCTTGAATGAGATGTATTCTGCAAGGTTTTCATACCAAAGGTAGAGTTTGAGGTTTGGGCCAACAATGATTGACTTTTGTGGTCACTTTAGTTCCCATTGGCATTATTTTAGTCTCGTAAAGACAAAGATTTGAATACACTCATACGTAGTAACAGTTTGACTGTGTAATTACTTAGGAATAGTTCATTTTAAGATGAATGAGCACACATTAACAGGTTGCATCGAGGAGTTGCTGTACAGCCACAGAGATGGCTGCAGTAAGAAGTAGTTTTAATGACCTTATGAAGTGCTTACCCAGCAGCTCTTCTTTGTCTTTGTATGTGTGTGTTTTGAACAGTGCCAGAGGTCAGTGCTAAATTCAGTTAAATAACCTTTCTTCTTCTTGGGGATTAATTCCTTCCCTCTTTTTTAAAGAGAGAATGTAGTCTTTTATTTCCACTTCAATATATTTCATTAGGACCTGACCATCTGTAACCAGTGCTGATAAAGTAATAACATTTCAGCTCCTCACACACACTGGTATTTTTTCCACATCTATTTGGCTCTGCTTGGTGAGTTTCTGAAGTTCAATGCCTGTCTGTGTCTACTTTTTCTTTCTTCCTTCCTTCAAAGTCAAATTCTGACCTTTTGACTAGCTTAGACTCTGACAAAAATATTTTAGAATAGTGCAAAAGACTACAAGGTTATTCTTTCTGGTGCTTTTCCTCTTAAACTTCATCATAACCTGTACTCACTCGTGGTTTAAATAGGCCAAAATATTGGTTTTACTAATAAAAAAATATAGACTATAAACATTAGAAGCGAATAATAGCTTGACTTTTTAGGGAATAAAGCACCAAATTGGATATTATACTCATTTGCCGACTCTGTTCTGCTAAAAAGTACCAGAAAACTCAATGCGTCTGCAAAGGCCAGATTTGTGCAACTACACAGATTTAATTTTTTTACAAATATGAATAAATTTTTCCTTTGCGCAAATTTTGTTTATTTTGAATTACTCTATTCATCCCTCACCGGGGAAATTTGTTTGCTGCACTCCTTACACCGCAGCAGGCTGCCCTTCAACGGCGCCAATGGTGGGAGAAGTGGAGGCTAGGTGTCTTCTCCAAGGACCCTAGACGTGCTCTCCGTGGGACGCGAACCCGCGACCTTCCGGTCCGCGGGCGAACGCGCTAACCACGCGGCCACCGTCTCCACCCAAATGTTCCAACCTATAGAATAAACCGTAAAACACGGGAAACAAATAATAAATGGGTCAAACTTTGAACTGAAAAATACACCAGCGCACTTTGTAATCGCTCAAATCAGTGAAATCTGGTTCACTGTGGAGTTCACCTTTGAGCAATTTAAAAGCTTACAGATGGGTATTAAGCATTAATTTACCTGTGGATAGGCTGTAATTTGAGATGAATGAAACAATCAGTGTTGGTCACATAACAAACATTTTCTGTTAAAAAAAAGTGTTTTAATCCTACATGTATTAGATTTGTCCTCAAGCTTTTCTCTGGTCAGTGTCAGGGTGTATTTGTGCTGGAAAATGTTTTTATTCCCTTCATTTATTTTTTTTTCCACCGTCTTTAATATGATTTAAATATAAAAGATTCTTTTTTCTATTAAATGCAGAGAGTTCACATTAATATAAATACGTTTGCATTAATTTGTCAGTGTGATTTTCTGTGGACTGTGCAGAAGTTATTTTGCAGCATGTCCCACACTGACAAGCCTCTAAGCGAAAGACAACTTTTTGGAACAATATCGACTGATAAATGACACATACTGCCAAGTTGTTCATCCATCTTATGGAGTCAGTTGGCTTCAGTTAAATTGTTTTCTCAAAGAATCTCACAATAGATATAACCTTATATCCTATACTCTTCTTCCCAAAACAGCACCATTAGGGTTGCTCCTGTGCGTTACAGTTGTGTTTTTCATTATCATGTTTACTTATCCTCCAAATGAAAATCAGTTCTGTTTAAACTATTCTATTTTAAATAGTCCCTTAGTGCTTGACACAGGCAAGCGCCACAGATTGCCTTTTTCCCCACGGATATTTTGTCCTCTTAACAGACATATTAAACAGACTAATCTTCAATGACATCTTAACACTTACATCTCAATTAGACATCACTTTCCTGGGGAAAAGGATTCAGACCAATTTTCCAGGAGAGACTTTGTGTAGATAAAGTGAGAATAAAAGAGATGGATTCCTTGTGTCGGTTGATGAATGTAAAAATCCATCCCCATTCCCTTGTACCGCCGTCTTCCTTGTAACCTCCTGAATAAATGCACATTGAATAGAACAAGCTCAAGACAGCTATTATTTCTTTCAAAATTCAAATTAGCATCATGTATCAAGAGTACAGACCAGACAATTATTGAGCCTTCCCAGCTAATGCCACCAAACTCTAACTGGACTTGAGTAAAGTCCAAAAAAAGCAAACGTAACGAGATGACCACACCACTGCCAATTTGCTTTCTTTTTTTTCTTATTTTTTACATATATACTTTTTAAAATATACTAAATAAACGTACCTTGTAAAATCTTGTAAAAACAGGTCAGGGCCACACATGCACACAACCATTCCCACACACACTTATTCATAGGGCCAATTTTTGTAGCAGCCAATCAACCTAACATGCACATCTTTGGAGGGTAAGAGAAAATCAGAGTATCTGAAGAAAACCCAGCTTACACAGAGAGAACATGCAAACGCCACACAGAAAGGTCAGTGTTTCAAGCCCAGTGCTTGTCCCATCCGGGACTCATACTCAGACCTTCTTGCTGTTTGGCCACTGTGCCACCATGCAGCTTGCATACATACGTATTTCAAGAAAATGTGTGCGTTCCAGTGCCTGCCCGTGTGCATGCTGCATAGTGTTGAAGGCCAGTGTTTGCTAAGCATCATGACACTTTTTTATTTGAAAAGTTGCATTTGTAGAAGACTTTGCAACATAATACCCATCAATGACATGTCCTGCAAGTTAAGTAGTGAGTCCTCTATGGTTTGAGCAAATGCCAGTGTAAACAAGTAACAACACACATCTGTGGCTGCTTGGAGATGTAAACTCAGAAGAAAAGAGACATCTGAAAAGACTGGCCAAGAAAGATCATCCACACTACCTTCAACTGTGCCCTTTGTATGGTGTTAAGAGATAAGAAAAAGAAGCTTATTGATATTATTCTCTTCACCACAGACCCTGTTAATTTGTTCGTTTTATTTTTCTGTTACCACAATTCCCAACTCAGACATAAGCTGAAGTAATCTAACTATACTTGACTACGTATCATTACCTTTCAAGTCTCAAAACAGACTTAGACAAAATCATTCAGAGAGTTTTTTGGTGTTAATAGCTAATTCTTTATTTAAGAATACACTAGCATTGGTAAGTCGGTACTGCCAGTGTAGTTTCATTGCATCTAATCAGCTTATTAATATTCATTGGTTCGGAATTCAAATAAGAGTAGTGTAAACGAAGCTTCTCGAGTAAATTAAATTATGCCTTACTGGATTGAGTTTAAAATATTTAGATAATGTCACATTACCATTTTGAGGGTTTATTCTTAGAATGATCATTTCTTTTTAGCTGAAATCGTTGGTTTTTAATGTAGGTTTTGCTTAAATATGGAGGAAAACTATTCTCTCGTTTCTTAACTTCTTATCTGGAAATTGAGGCCAAATATTTGGTCAAGTAAGTCTAGTAGTTAATCTGTCCAGTTAACCAGTCTTTATTACCTCAACGTTACTTCTGTTCCTCAGTCCACATGCTGTATAAGGCAATACTTTTTTCTGGATAGTTAACAGATGGGGTCACACTATGCATTTGACCCATGAGATGTTGTCCTTAAAAACAGCGTTGATATTGTTGGTTCACGCACAAAAAAAAGTGTCTAAATTTATCATTCTGGCAAACTTCCTGTATTTGACACCAAGGATACAGCCACAGAGTGACAAGGTACAGAGCATGTTCGCTGATGTTTTATGCACTGCCGACAGTATCTTTCATTGCGTAATGTCCTATTCCCCTCTGTCTACCCTTGCCTGTAGTTTGGTATTCTCTGGGTACAGCCAAAAAAAAAAAATGTAAGTCCGTTGTACTGCCTGACAATGTCTTCTTGTCTGCTGACTCCTTATTTGGGCCTTAAAGTAGGTGACTTAAGTTTTTCTGCACAACTATTTAGATTGTGTTTGTGTGTGTGTGTTTGTGAGAGTGTGATTCCATTAGTGTCTGGCTTGTGACTGTCCTTGGGGAGTAGGATGAAGCTTTCCATCATTCTCCGAACAAGGACTAAGATGAGAGGGAAGGAAATGGTGTTTGAGAGAGTGGAATGAGAGGGCAGAATGATGAGGCCCCTGTGGATATGCCTGCAAAGGTAGTTCTAATCTAACCATGAGTCACAGCTCAATTGGCTCAGTAGAATTTTTTATAAATATGAACATGAACTCTTATCAGTATTGACCAACACATTTAAAAAGTCACATTTCCTTCATAAAAGTCAAAGAAAATATGATAAAGGTGTTCGAGTCTCGGAGTGAAGGCTTGAAACACTGTGTGGAGTTTGCATGTTCTCCCCGTGTACGTGTGGGTTTTCTCCGGGAGTACTCCCACTCTACGAAAACATGCATGTTAGGTTGATCGACTGCTACAAAAATTGTCTTTCTGAATGTGTGTATGGTTGTCTGTGTGTGTGGCCCTGCAATGGACTGGCAACCTGTTTGGGGTGTACCCTGCCTCTTGCCTGAAATCTACCAGGATAGGCTACGTTATCACTGCAGCCACATCAGAGAGAAGTGGTTCAGAAAACAAAACAAAACAAACACTGCTATTGGTCTCTGATATACTTCGTATTCTTATTTAATTAAAAACAGTATTTTGTCTATGGTTGGGAAATGGGTAGCTGATAAATGAATGCATGTCTTACTGACAGAGATTTTAACCAAACTGAACATGAACATGTGAAACAAATCAGATGGAGGAATGATGGTGCCCCATCACAAACAAGGTTAGAAATCTTTGCAAGATTTTTCTGCTGTCTGTCTGTCTGTGTGTGTGTATGTGTGTGAGAATGTATTTTTTTAATAGTCTTTTTTATGGTTTTGGGGATCCTGCAGGTGTTCATGGCCACAAGCATTGTTCAGGTTGGCTTCACATGTTTTCACCATTTCTCCAAATAATAGTTAGAAATGACGAGAAGACAAACTATACTTAACTGTTAGGTCTAAAAGAGTTCCAAAGAAAAATTTAACTTTATTCTGAACATAGTAAAATTGGTGCCAGGACTTTCTTCAGAATAAGAGTGCCTGTTGTACTTTTCCTTTAATGCACAAAGGCTTGACCATCACAGTAGTGAAGTAAACACAAGTTAGCACAAAAAAAGATTTATTTTTTATGCAACAGAGCTTTAACTGCGTTAACAAAGATTTTCATTTGTTATAAAAATAAATTAAATATCTTATGTTTGAAATTTGGAAAACAAATTTGAACAAAACATCCTGTCTCATGAGACATACTGTAAAGTGGCAGAAATTGATTAAATGAAATGTACCTTGTTGGTTATTGCTAAACTCTTAGTTGGCATTCGTTCTGTTGTGATGCCCCAGTGGTCCTGTGCACTGTTTCCCAGGTTTCCTGTTTTGGTGCACTGCAGCCCTGAATTCTCTTAGCCATAGTGCATTGATATTCAGTGCCTGTTTCTGATTCCCATCACTGCTCCTAGTCGCTTTCCTTCTTTCTTCTTACTCCACAATAGTTTTCCTTAATTACCCCAATCTCTAAAAAAAAGCAGATATAATATTTGATGGAGTAATACCGTCAACACAGTACTGAAAATTCCTTTAAAACATCCTCTCCTGAGTTCTATTTTCTACCTTTTTCTGATCAACTGCTATTGCTGTTTTTCTTTGTAATTTGATCAGAAGTTGGACCATAGTTCCAATTTTTTTTGTTTAATTTGCACATTTTGTAAGTCAAGTTTAGATGTCTTAAAATGCTTTCTATCTACAGTATTTGTCCATTGATTCATAAAGCAATCCATCTTCTTTGATCTAATATTTTGGGCTTTTAGGGTTTTAAAGCGTTTGAAATCTTTTTAACTAACCTTTCTGTTTTGGCAACATGGTTGAAAATATTGCGCTCAACTCCTTTTTTGCTAATTTAAAACTCTTTAGACAAGTAAACTAATATACTTTCTTAAAGGGTGCATTTGGAACAGATGTCAAAACTGAAACCTTTACAATCTTGTAAATATGTCAGTTATGTTCTGTATCAGCTGCCTCAGCCCAGACCCAGCAGTTTTTGCCAACCACAGCTTGTTTAACTTCATCCTTGTGGGGATACCCTAAAGCTGCTGTACATGTTTGAGCTGTCCAGTATTTCTTCTCTCCATAAGACACTTGTGACTCATACCGATGGAGGACATGGACAAATTAAACATGTGGAAAAATCAGAGAAAATATACAATTGAAGAGAGAACTGGAGGAGGAGGAGATGCAGTGACACCTCTGTTGCTGCCCCTTCTCTCTCACTGCAAGCTGTGACACGATGAGATGTGTGATAGTGACGTGACGGCAGCATGACACAAAGCTGTTATCCTCTCATGTCACGGCTGGCTTGCCGGGTAGCCTGATGACTGGTTGGGCAGAACAGGTGTGTTTGTTTGTGTGTGTATGCATGCATGGGATGGATGAGTCAAAAACCCCAGGCAGGCACAGCACACAGTTGCATTAAATTTTACTGGTGTGTACTGTGTGCTGTATGGGAATCCCTGTCCCAACATCTAAATAAGCCTATTAAAGCCACGTGTCCTTGAAACTAACTCCCCCTCTCTTTTAACCTGTCTCTTTTACTTTTCTCTTGAACCTCGTTCTTCTGAAATGCTCCACAGCATCTTTTCCCACCTTCCTTTTGATGTGTTCACTCACTCCACACACCAAAATTTCTCATCATTCTGTAGTCATGGCTCCTGTTATGTTACATGTCTTTGATAAACCCCCTCCTCTTGTTTAAACCTCAAAAGGGAATAAGAGGGAGACGCATAAAAACAGAGGTGTACAGAAACAGATTTACTTTCAAAGCTCTTATAGCTTTTCCTTTTTCATGCCATCAGCTTTGCTTTGCCTCACTGCTCCTAATTCCATCCATCAATTTTCTTTCCTTCTATTAATCATGATCCATGTTTTCAGAAAGAGAAAAAAAAGCCTTGTCATTTGAAGAACAGCCTCTCTGCTATGCCGCACTATTCACACATACACACTGCTACGCACGCCCACCCCTGCTGGCTGCCGACATGGTACAGGCTGTGCATTGAGACAGCCCCGGCTGAGGCAGTAGCAGTGAGAGTGCAGCTTAGCGAGTCTCCACACACACACGCACGCACACCTACACTCACTCACATACACATACACACACATACAGCACGCCGCGGTGGTGGCCAGTCCCCTGCTGCATGTGCAGCTGAAACATCATTTTAAGGTGAGAGGATTTCCACATCCCAGTGCCGCGGTGGTGATAACCTTTCTTCTATGTAAGTATCTGCTCTGTTTGGGTGGGATGTAATTGAACAGCTTGTCTGTGTCTGCTTGTGGTGTTACCTGCTTTTGATTTTGCTGGCATGAAACACCTGCATGTGAGGAGAATGAGAATTGTACAGATTGTTCTGTGGGGGTCTAGTTTGTACGTGTGTATGACACAGACAGTACTGTTACCCTGTAACTGCATCCGATGTTCTTTAGGAGCAGGTAATTTTTGGTGGGGTAAGAAGAGAGAGGAACAGCATAAATGAAGAGTCATGTTGGTCTATGTGCTTGATTGATCTACATGCATGATCCATCTAAACCGAGTACATTGTTTTTAAGTTGCTGTAGACACGGTTGGAAAACGATGGTTACACATGTTTTATGATAAACTTAGATTATTATTTTCAGAGCAACATAACGTCTTTATCTTGTAGATTTTTTCTTTATTGGATGAAGATGCTCTATTCTGGCCATCTGTTGGTGGTTTGAAGTCTGCAGTCTCTTTTCTCTGTCACACTAACTGACTGGATCTGGCACAGCAGCAGGTTTTGCTGCCGTAGCTTATCATGTATGTTTGCTGTCTTCACTGCATTAGCCAGCGGACTATCTGGCAAGGTGACTGAATTAATAGGCAACATTATCACCTCTCTTCTTTGATCAGTTTCCTGCCAGCTTTCCTGGTGTGGCTGCTTGGTTCTGTGGTAGACAATAGTCAATGCCTGGTTTGTTTCTGCTTATCTAATGGATTCACAGATTGTCACAGCAAGTGACTATCGGGCTCAAAGGCTTTTTGTCAAGTCAGATAACATGGCATTCAATTTAACAGTCTATTAGTTGGTGTTTGAAAAACCTCAAAATGCATCAGGGACAAAGATGTATCAAATGAGTATTTATTCATTTCTATGCTGACCAGTTTATTCACTCAAAAAAGTTTGTTGGTCAGTCATTAGATGATATTGTAGACTTTCATTGCAAATTGATTGTGTACTGGTGGCTGGGAGTGTATGACCTCAAACATCAACTCTACTGCACCAAGACAGTAAGATGGCCCAAGTGCAGAGTATAAGTCCTTTTTTACAAAGTTGCTCTGGTTACTTGTCTTTCTTTTGAAGATTGGTGAAAGATACATAAATGACTGCACAGAAAAGAAAGAAGAAAGAAATTAACGACGAGGGAATCGAAAAATAATCACTTGGTTTTAGCTCTTTATTGAAGCCCTTCACTTAAACAATGAAATAAAATGAAACAATTAAATGAAATATTAATCTGTAATCCTAAATCTTGCTTTAGACATCATTTTGGACTGAAATTTGATCCATACACTGGAATGCAAACAAAGCACTCGTTAACATATTTCAATATCAATCTTTCTAGTTTTTTTTTTCTTTCTTTTTGAACGTCTATCACTGATTTTATTCTGATAGATTCTTGATGAACTGAGCCACCTTCAGTGAAAGTTAATACCTTACCTCAGCATTTTCCACATTGAGTAATGCAGACCTTTGCATTTACAGTAGATCAGCACCCATCATCACCTATGGTAAATATCAAATCAAAGTAGCTTCAGTGTTTCATTTTTTAAATCAGCCTTTACTTTGTACACTCAAATCACTCAAATATTAGAAATTTTGTAACTTTGTTAAAAAAAAGAAAAAAAATTGTTTTTTATTATGGGTCTGAAAATTAAATGTCTTCAGAACCGTCCATCCCTAACGGGGTTGCACAGCCTATCTCGGCTGATTTAAGGAAGAGAGGCAGGCTACACCCAAACAGGTCACCAGTCTGTTGCAGGGCCACACACACACTCATTCTGACAGGCAATTTTATAGCAGCAGATCAACCTGACCTGCTTGTTTTCGGAGGGTGGGAGGAAACCACAGTACCTGGAGAAAACCCACGCATACACAGAAGGAACATACAAACTCCATACAGAAAAGGCCAGTGTTTCAAGCCTCGCACCCACTCGGATTAGAACCCCCCCGACCTTCTAGCTGGGAGGCCACTGTGCCACCGTGCAGCCCTTGAAATGTTATTTCTTCAAATGGAATTTAATACCTGACAAAAATTAAGTCTGTAGTGACTGACCATCAACACTTGCACAACTAAATCTGGTTTAAAACTTATAATGATACAATATGGGGTATCAATAAATATGCACGACACACCACAATGGGTCATTTCTTAAAAAACAGTATCATCTTTATGTCATAGTTTTTTATTTTAAATCTCTTATAGCAAGCATAACTAGTGCACCAAAAAGTTTACACTGAAATACAAATCACACAACACGGGATACAACGTGGGGTACTGTACAGATGCAAATTTACCAAGAGCTTATTGAAAAAATGATTACGCTCCCCTTTATTTAAATGCAGAGCATTTTTTCCAGTGCTTCGGAAAAAGATAACCTTTAATTTGTATTATGCGTCAGCTTTTCCATATTCCGACGACAAATCCTATCTGGTTTGTTGTGGCAAGACACAAATTTTTTTTTTATGAGGTATTATGTAGTGACTCAAAAAGCAATGGTATTTTTTCATCCTAATATTTTTGCACGGGGCCGTCATAAAATTCTGTAAAAATTTTTAAGAAATGTAATTCAGTATTTTAAATTCAAACTTCTCTACATTCAGTTTGTTGCCCATTATGAAACTTATGTTGCATATATTTTTGTTTCTTTCTATGGCCTCCAATTTCAAAATCAGCTTTTTTTTTGAGTCACTGGTACTTAATATCAACCCTAATATCACACCTTTCATTTTTCATTTTTTTTTCCAGTGCAAGCTAGGCAAATCCATGGTTGGAACATGATCACAGCTTAGTGGTTTTATGATTGGCAGTGGAGCATTGTGCTAACAGGAGCTGTGCAGGCAGAAAGAAGGAGACAGAGCCGGAGACGAAATAAACAACTCAAGTTGATTTAGTTGGTACTGTGCTATAAAATGACACCACATAGGTTTGTGACCTTATAACTCTGGGCATCTGACTTTCTTCAATGGCACTCTCACATTGATTGCACACATTTCTGGGGTTGTCACTGTCCTGCAAGGTCCGACGGCTAAGAAACCACAGCTCACTACTTCTCACCAGCCTTGGGTATCAAATGTTAGCTGAGCTTGCTTTATGGCTTTGTGTCACATGCCAGTAACACAATGTTCAATCCACTCTCTGCAAAGTAACACAAGATGATAAGAAAACAAGAGTGGAAGTGATAGAGCGTGAGTCAAAATGGGTCAGACTTTTACTGACTGGAGAGAGCGTTCAGAAGAGATGCATGAAAGATGAAGAAGAACAACTTCTACAGTGTAAAAAATCTGTCAATATCCAGTGATTGTACTTTTATACCAGAAGATACAAATGCCCACAATCTTCCATTCTGTAGATTGTGCTTTTGTCTCAATTAGTTGATCAATACAGACAATTGGATCATTTTATAGCATTAATACTTCAACAGAATGAAACCTTGGGAGCACAACTCTGTAAGGAAGATGGAAGAAAAATAACTCACCAGTTTAAATTATTTATTTTCACCAAGCTGTTTGCAGAATCATTGTTCGAATGGACTGAGGTTCCACATGAGAAAGCAAAAGGTAACAGTTAGTTTAGACAGATTTATTTAACTACAATATCATCCTCACCATCCATCCCTTACAGGTTGCGGGGGGTGCCAAGCCCATGCCGTCTGATTCGATGCAAGGGGCAGGGTACACCCCAAACAGGTCGCCAGTCTGTTGCGGGGCCACACACTTACAACAGTACACATACACTCATTTCTAGGGGCAATAAAATTACATAATATAGAATATTAACGATTGAAGCATAATGAGAGCAAATGTTTTAATGACAATTTTCTTTTTAACGTGTACATTGTTTAATCAGTTTAATTAATCAGTTCATGAGAAGTTGTGCAAGATTTACAGAAGATTATTTTATTTTTTCTTCAAATTTTGAGTAACTCATGAATCTTATGATAACTAACTTAGACACAACTTCCATTCTCACTGTGATTTATGAATATTTTATGTAAGGTTTAAGGATACACCTCTTTAAATCTCAGACCCAGAAATTTTCAATAACTTCTGATAACTAGTGGACAAATAAGTAATATACTATATAAACAACTTTAAAACATGTCAAACGGCAGACTTGGTGAGCAAAATATCAGTTCAATATTTTCTAATTTTTATTAGAATCTTCTTATTCTTTTGGCATTTCCCTTCAGGGGTCGCCACAGCAAGTCAGTTTCTTCCGTATAACCCTATCTGCTGCATCCTCTTCAGTCACGCCAACTATCTTCATGTCTTCCTTCACTGTATCCATGAACCTCCTCTTTGGTCTTCCCCTAGTCCTCTTTCCTGGTGGTTCCAAATCTAGCATCCTTCTTCCTATGTACTCTCTCTCCTCTGCACATGTCCAAACCTCAATCTCAGTCTTGCCTCTCAAACTTTATCCCCACTCTAACATGTGCTGTTCTCCTGATGTACTCATTTCCAATCCGGTCCATCCTGGTCACTCCCAGAGAGATCCCAGCATCTTCATCTCTGCTACCTCCATCTCTGTTTTCTGTCTTTTTCTCAGTGCTACTGTCTCTAGACCAAACAGCATGGCCGGTCTCACCACGGTTTTGTACACTTTCTCTTTTATTCTAGCTGAAACTCTTTTTATTAGAATTTGGAGTTTAATTAGATAAACTTAAGGAGTAACTGGAAATCTGATTATGCTTGAGAGTGGAGATGCAAAAAGAATTTAGCATTTATATTTTACTGAAATAACTTATTTATCATTATGCAAATTATGTCAGTTCTGATCTCTGTTACATTTGAGAGGACTTAGTTACTTGTTAACAGCTGCCGACCATCAATGCATCTATGAATATACCGAATATCAGTTTAAATCTCTTCCATTTCTTTTTTTTTGCTCCACTCGTTTCCCTATTGGACACTTATTCTGCATGTGTTGGATTTAATTAGACCAATTACTCCCTTGCGAGTCCTACAAACTCATCTAGAGCAAGGAGAGGGCTATACAACTTTTTTTTTTATCTGCTTTACAGTGACCTTGTAGAAGGAAGTTAATTTGTGTGTACACGGATAGAAATGTTCACAAGACATGTACATGCATATAGAAAGAATTAAGTAGATGGTTAAAAAGTGCATGTAGATAATAAAAATAAATAAATAAAAATAACGATTGTTTCATTGTAAGATGTCAATATGGGACTTACTTATTCCTGATCAGTGATTAAAACAAGCCAACTGAACTAAATACACTTGCAAGTATACAATCCTTCATCACATTTGTTCTTCCATTATGGTATGTCTTTCTGGGCTTTGATGCTTCATGCTCTGTTTTTTTGTGCAAACTAAACACTTTAAAATGAACTGCAAATCTCACCTCTACATGATTCACTTGCTGTAGTTGTACAAGCTATTGGATGAGTGGAAAAGCATTGTAGGGTTTTGGGGTTTTTTTCTTTTGCAAACAAACATTTTTCTCACCCCTGAAACTGTAGACTTAATAAAAGAAGAAAAAAAAGCTGGATGACCCAAAAAGAAATGAGAAAAGGTGATTCTTCAAAAGAAAGCATTTTCTTATGTTGTCACAGCACTTATAGATGAATAGTGGCTAAATCATTGAAACCACGCTGTTTTTCCAACATTTGGCTTCAGTATTTGATCAGTATGAGTCACAGTGAGCAACTGTGGCCTTTATTCCACTGGTAAGAATCCCACAATCTATGCCACTTTTTTTGTTTTGTTTTCCCTCCTCAGCTTTTTGTACGGCAGTCATACTTCTGTTCTTCCGAGATTGTGATCTTGTCGATCAGAAATAGTGTGACATACTGGTTAATCCTTCACTAATTCAATTCTTTACACCCTCCCCTTCATTCACACCTTCGAAACAAAAATCCCTGAAAAACACTCCAATAAATTGCAAATATAAGAAGCCATTTCAAGGAGTGGTACCTCACATTAAGAAGGTTGGGGTTTGAGTCCTGGAGTGGGGGCGCGGCATGAAACACCGGCCTTTCTGTGTCGAGGTTGCATATTCTCTTCGCGCATTCATAGGGTTTCTCCAGGTACTCCGGTTTCCTTGCACCCTCCCAAAACATGCGCGTTAGGTTGAGTGGCCACTAAAAAATTGCCTATAGGAAAGAGTGTGCGTGGCCCCGCAACAGACTGGAGACCTGTTCAAGGTTCCCTCTCGCCGGAAAGCAGCCGGGATAGACTACGGCACCCTCTTCCTCTGGATAAGCGGCTCAGAAGACAAAATGAAGCCATATTCAGGTTGGCCAGCTGTAGCAAGCTCCCTTTTATGTCCATAAACATAATACATATTGATTAAGATTGCATAACGTTTAGAGAGAGCTTAAAAAGCAGAAGGCCCGCTTTGCTTCACTTAACCAGAATTTAAAACATATTTTTTTTGTTAAATTGTGTGCAATGTGTCTCACTAAAATTATTTTGAATAACTGTACCATAGTGAGAAAGAAAATAGATGAAAAGCAATAAGATTTTAGTCAACACAAAGAAAACAATCCTGTGAAAGCTTGGAGTCCATCACGTAATTTCTTGTCAAAACCAGCAGTGAAATTGACATACTTAGTGTTCATACATGTGGTAACAATGTGTAAAGTTAGTTAGTCTTTGTCATGTTTAGTAAAACTTGAAGTGTGCAAAAAAGAAATTCTAGGGTAAAACTTTCTCTTTTTTTGGCAAAAGGTTGAAAAGGTCCAAAAGTTGGTCTTAGCTTTAAGAATCACACATTATCCTGAAATTTAACGGTCAAAAAAACTACTCTTTGTAATTTTACATTGTTTGTACTTTTAATTGATTCTAAGTTTATCTTTGTCATCCAAATGACTGCAGATTTCTGCCTTTTTTCTAAGGCAAACATGAAAATCAATTAGATTTAACAACTTGCTCCTGTGACGTTTTATAATTAGTACAAAAAAAAATCTGGTGTGGTGCCAAACTAACGTCGATGTTGTGACATCGGACTAAAATGTAAAAATGGCCCGAAACCAAAAGTTTATGTAACAATGCAGGCTCTTGCTTATAGCCTCCTGTATGACTCAGCTATTTTTTCCCCGTGACATTCACAAAGGTGAGACTAAGACCAACTGTTTCATCTCTCCTTCACTAGTATATTGAACATGAAAAATCCTTTACTTCTACATCCAAACTAAAATTTTAAACAACTTTAGTTGTTTAAACTAAAAACAACTAAGTTTTTAATTTTAGTTCTGTTATTTACAGATGTACATAACTGTAAATAACAGATGTAGACATCTGTAAATAACAGATATATCCACCTAAAACCACATTACTGTGTTCAACCGTTTTTTTTTTTACCCCAATGCAACATTTATTGTCAATACTTTGTTGTCAATAAAAACTGCAGCCTCTTTTCTTGGTTATTTTCAGGTTGTAAAATTAAATCCAATGTTGGTTTATGTCTTTACTCTTACTCTCAAATTTTTATTTAGCTGATTTCTTGTTGCATTTCTTTCTTAATACCTTGATTCATTATGTTTCTGAATCTGTAGCGTACTTAAAAACAACGATAGAGTTGGTAATGTGTGATGTTTTGGAAACAAACAAAAAAAAGCAACGAGTGACTTGAAGCTAAAAGAAATAAGTTAAGTGTGGTTTTCAGTCTCCGAACGCTCCAGGGCTACGACAAAAATGTCATTGATGAATGTCAGTATGTCATCAAAATGAGCCAGAAGCAGCAGATTTATTGTCAAAACCCTGTGTTGAGTTGCCTTCATACTAAAGGACCGAGTGGTTGTTCTTCAAATTCCATTTCAAGCAATTTCTAACAAACTTAAACACTTTTGAATTTTTAAGTAAGTATAATTGGGAAGGAGGAAGTATTGCAACAGCCTGGTGACCTGTCCAAGGTTTCCACCTCATCTTGCCCGTTACCAGCCGTGGTATTTGGCTTGAGTTAGTTGTAATTTTGTTTATGTTGTGCATAGTTTATTAATGATTATTTACTTTTGAGTTGGGACGAACCAATCTCAAAGTTATACAAATTTAAACAAAAAAAAGTTAACAAAATTTAACTTTTTTAGAGTATTGATGTGCAATAGAGTGTAGCACAAATACTTCCCAGAAATAGGGACAAAAAAAAAAAGAGATTCTTTGATTGCGTGGTAATTTTCTTAACGCCTTCCTCAGATGCACAAGTCACTGCAGTTATTAAAAGTAATAATCTCATTTTGCTGGTCCTGACAGGCTTGTGGATGTGCCTGTTGATCTCTGGGAGTACCATCAACCTTAATTAGCATGTGCAGATACTCGATTCATTCAAACAACTCTTCTCTTTGGAATATATCTCTACAGTTCATAAACTTCCTTTATCAGTTTCAGAATCTGTGCCTGAGTTAGCACACCAGCCATTTCTTTTTTGTTAATTTTGTCCACAAGTCTCCAAAAACTCTGGCATCAGAGGAGATAGAATTTATCAAGCAGAGATCCACAATAGGATAGGTTGAGCTACCTAGATCTCAAATTCAGCCAGGCAGCTATTAGTATTCTAGAACAGTTTAAGTATTTGCAAACAACTAGTTCAGCAAGCTGAGACAACTAGATAAATTTACTTGCCCTTGACCAAAAGTGACTCCTCCCTAGAGCAGCAACAGGATGTTGAATATTGACAGCATCTCACAGCCTTCCATCTAAGTTTGACCGGTTTAAGTCATCCCAGATTGAAAAGGCTTACAAGACAGCTGCACTTTTGGCCAGTGTACCCATTAGTCTACCCCCATCCTCCATCATACACCCTCACACAGCTTATCAAGCCAAAACTGTGTGTGGATTTTGTGCAAAAACAAAGCTAAGCGATGCAGGAGGAGATAACAGTCCTCAAAGGACCCCGCCCCTGTATTCAGTGCTGTGGAGTTGAGCTCACAAGGAGGACACTTAACCCCATGGATGCTAGCGTAACCAGCACAGTGTTTGAGCCTTGCAAATTTGTCAGACTGGGATAAGGAGAATACATTGAACACAAACAAGGTTTTTGTGGGGGGCACAGTAGCTGGGCTTTTCATCTAGTTCTCACATTTCACATCTTTATTATGACTAAGGGCAGTAAGAGAAGCAATCATTGTTTGTCGTCTAAGATAATTTGAAAATTACTCTAGTCATCCCTCACTGGAGAAATTTGTGTGCTGCACTCCTTACACAGCAGCAGGCTGCCCTTCGACGGCGCCAATTGTGGGAGAAGCGGGGGTTAGGTGTCTTCTCCAAGGACAGGGTTAGGGTCTCCCACAGAGAGCATCCCCCTCTCTGTGGGAAATGCAAACCTGCGACCTTCCGGTCCGCGCGCGAATGCTCCAACCACTGAGCTGCCGTCTCCTCCCTAAGCTTTGATAAGTGAAGCTAACAACGTAGTGAATATTCTACTTGACAATTTTCTTATTAATAACTTAACGTTTTACTACCATTGTAAACTATTTTTAACAATAATTTTTAGATAGTTATTTTTCTCAACTTTACCTTTATGTTGTAAGAGCTTTTTATATTTTTTGTTTACAGGAATGTCGTACCAAAAATGAATCAAACCTGTCAAGAAGGTCATGCAACAAAAATAATTATTTTTTTGTCATTAATTGTTAAGCATTTACTAGCCCTTTAGTTTTAACAAAATCAAATGTTTTTTTAAAGACATAAAATGCACACTGTGCCCGTCCCTCCATCCCCCATCCCCACCACACACACACACACACACACACACACACACACACACACACACACACACACACACACACACACACACACACACACACATTTTCACTTTAGAACAACTGTATCCATTACTCAAGACTCCAAATGATTCATGTGAAAATACATGTGAAAATATTGTCTAAACAACAAGACATTACAAAGAAATTAAATTGTATTGTGTCTTTTTCCCACTGTTTTCAGTCATAATTGCTCATTTTCCTTAATTTTCTGCAAACATTGATTGACAAGCCTACACTCGAGACAAATCAGGGAGGGTTTGTTTTTTTAATGGAAAAATTATTCTTTAGACTGATAAACGACTCCTTATTCATAGGAAAATCTCCCACAGAGGGAAACAGTTTGCTGAAGCATTACCATCGGGACAATTATTAAGCAAAGTATCTGTCACAATTCATTGGAACACGTTTACGACTGCAGTAATATTTCATGTCTAAATAATAATGTCAAATATGAAAAAGATGCTACAGGAAATGTCTTTGTTTTGACATCATTCCTTTTGCAGGCTTAATTATTCACCATATCCACTATAGCACTCTGACAATCACGCTAAATGACTCTTATGCTGACATTTATTGCCCTATACATCATAATGGGAGGATTTTCAAACAAAAATTAAGTCAGCAAATTCCTTTCTTACAGGGAGAGCAAAGAAAAAGGGAAAAAAATATATATACATGACGATTACCAGTGAAACTGTCATTCTGACATTTGTTTGAAGATATTTCTTGGATTTTGTAAAGTATAAAGAACAGCCCAATCTCGGAAAGATGACAAGCATCAATTTTACTTTGCAAGTACACTTAGCTTCGATCAGTGCAAAAAAAATAGCTAATGAATATCAAAATACTTACACATTAAAACAGATGTCAACCAGCAATGATTATCTTACATCCCTTCTTTAGCCTGTTACGTAAGACCCAGAATATTCTAACACAAATATATCTAAACATAGCAGTGATGCACTAAAACTCAATCAACCCCAGAGATTTTTTGGGCCAAAGCTTGACTTTAAAACCCTCTCACCATCAATAAACAACCACACATAGACAACCCTAAGTCTTTTTTCCTCTCAGCAACAGCCTGACTCATTTCTTTATCTTTTCCCTTTCAGTTTCAAGAGGCTTTTGTCTTTTTTAGGTGTCTGACATTGGGTAGTGAAATCATTTTTTTTTCTTTGTCAGACTCTTTGCTGTAGTTAGTTAACATGGCAGTTGGTTTCAACCCAATTAGAAAGTAGTGATGGTGCCAGGGAGGAGATTCTCCATGAGGTTCTTATGTAACAGTTCACCTCGGTTAACATGTCTTTTTTTTCTGGCTGTGCAAACTTAGATATGCTTACACAGCACTGCAATGCAGCTTCTACCTCATATATTGCATATTTGGGGATTCCCTTAATATAGTGATGCTCTTTGCAGCCCCTTCATAATTGTATAATACATTATGTAATTACATCTCATTTTCATTCTTTGACAAATATTGTTCATTATATGATCATCTCACAATGATGGACGTGCAGTAGAGCACAAATTATATACCACTTATTAACAATTTGCAGACCCTAGATTACAATTCAGTTATAATTTATTCAAATTGTGGTTATGTGCACACAAAAAAAATCTATTGTATGCTATTCTTTTCAAACTGTGATGGCTGGTTAGTGTTGTTAACTCCGTAATTTAAAGAAAAAAAAATACTGTCAACATATTAATATGTAATACAGCCATCCCTTTCTTCCCAAGGTTGAATGAGGGCTGGTACCTATCCCAACTGCTATTATGTTTAAAAAAAAAAAAAGACCCACAAAAACCTCAGATACCAACAGTAATCACTAGATTTGTTGATTATTTTACACCAAAGCTATAAGCCTGTCATTTTGTATTTTGTGAGACTGTAATTTGTACTGTAGTGTGTTTTTTTCAGTGCAAACTGTATTAGTACAACATTCTTGCCAACACTAATTTCAATGCTGTAGTAAGCAAGAATATAATTATTGCTTATGATCATGTCTTCAATTAGGAAATCATAATGATAAAATACAAACTCCTCTGCAATTATGATTTTGTCAAGTTTTATTATGGTGTAAAATTAATTAGAATGCAGGCATGCAGAAAAATCTGCACTTTGTTTTGTCACAGGCAGGTGGGGCTGTGTGCTTGTACAGCTGGTAATGATACAGTTGGTACAGCACATACCTCAGCTCTAGCTTGATGTGCTCAAGGACACCTAGGGACTAATGCATAGAGAATAAACAGGACCTGGGTGGCAGAAAATTTTCCACTTTGCAGTAACTTTTATTTTAAGAAAAACCAAAAGAGCCAGTTTGTCACTATAGGGCCACACAGTTACTATTCAGACAAATTATAATGTAAAACACATACAAAGCTACCTGAAAGGATACAATCAACCTAAAATATTCCTGGAACATGTCCGTTGAAGATATGAACTAAGTGTAAAATATAACCTTAAGATGAACTATTTTCTAATATTTTGTTAAAACACATATTGGAATTATTGTATCTATTATTAGTCTATTATATTATTATTAGTTACTTGACACACTCATTATAAAACTATAGTGCATTGATAATATCTGTCTTGATTACATTTTAAAACAAATTTAATTCCAACATATTTCTCCAAGGTTTCCATGAGGCAAACACAATGTGGTTTGTTGGTCAGATGGTGTAAGCATCTGGCCATTGAGCTTCACATTTTAATGTGAACCCCATATGGCGTTTGAGTTCAGAAAGTGCCATTTGGTGTGTATTGCACTTTAGGTAGAAAGCTGTTAATTATTGAAAGATGCGCACTTTCTCCTTGACTGTTTGTTCAGATGTTGCTCATTACCCACTGTCAAATCATGAGGAACGTGCCAAAAATTATGCAGATGAGCTGGCTCGTTGGCAGGTAGGCAGACAGGAGGGGGCTCAGCAGAAAATGTAGTCAGACTCTGACAGACAGCAAAGAAATAAGACAACATTAACCTTCCTTGGACAGTTTATTTGATTATGAACAAATTTATTTTTAGTTTGAATAGAGTTTCTGCTCTAAAAAGGGGCACAAACACCGTTGGTAGCTATTGTTGTACTCATAAATGCTTATAATAAATAGTATATCATTGTCTCTGAGATTTTTTAGCTCAAGCATTAAAAGCGCATCTTGCTTTTATTATTTGCCTGCATCTTTTATTGCTTCCTTTATAAATTAAATTATGTTTATAGCTCCAATTCCAGTTCTTCGTATTACTCCCCTTCTATCTATAAATATTAGGAAATGGGAGATGTGGTGCAACATCACATAACACCCAAACCACTGATTATACAGACATAATAACAGAAAATTAAAACAGACATTTAGGGTCAGTAATGAGCAGATATTGTGTACTAAGCTGAGATTGAAGCACTTTTATAGCTTACTTTCTATAAATAAACATACTAAACAGCTGAATGGTGTTTGGAATGCAGATAAATCCTCTTTTTATTCACACATTTTTGGTTCCGTAGTTATTAGCATTTTGCTTGTTGAGGTACTCTTGGGAGTTCTTGAGACAACTCGTTTATTCTAAGATCACCAGTTTGGACGTTTTACTGCAACAATTGTGCAGAAATATTTTACACATTCAGGGACTAGTTGACCTGTTAAGTGATTGTTGAGCTGGGAATGATGAACTATCAGTTAAATAGTCTTTATATGATAAATGTTAACAAGTAGAAATGGTGACCACATTCAAACCTCTTCTAATTGGTCTGTTTGGTTTAAAATATAATTACCTGTATGATGTAGTTCCCTTTCTTCAATGTTTCTAAAAAAAACACATGCACATATTTTGTAGAAGAGCATTTGTTTATTTTTGTTTGATAGCTTTGGAGAATCTGGCCGGCACAGATGTCTGCATTGGCATAACTATACCGCCAACATTGATTGGACCTGATTAGAAAGGAAAAAAAGGAGACAGCTTAAAGGGTTGGAGTAAATATAGAGTATTTCATCCTTCTATCTGCCTTCTTTTATTGGGAGATTCTAAAGAGACTCTTTTTAGGCTGTATTGAGAAAACTGGTGATTTCGGGACTGTGGCCAACTTTTCCAGAGGTCTGTAATTCTTTTTTTGTAGAAGTAGAATCAGGCATTGGCAGACTCCTCAAGCCCCCTGCTGTGATGAGGTTGTGGCCCACTGTTTCCAGGCATGCTCCTGTATCTGATGCAAGTCCCGTCTGTGTCATCACACTTGATATCAGCAACTGGACACCCTGCTGATTGTGTTGTTCAGGCCAATTTAGAAATGTGCTTGACACTGGTTTAACTAATCTGCTTGAGTTTTCTTTCTCTCAGATGTTTCGCTGTGCTGTAAAGCCACCTACGTGTTACAGTGATTTTATAAACCAAGAGAAATAACTTTTAAAAAACCCCAGTTTGCTATCTCATGTATTCCTGCTACAAGCTAGCGAAATGTTTGGGGTGCTCCGGCACCGTCACAACCCCGTCTGGAGTGATTGGTTTAGAAGATAATTGAATCACACTCATTGAAACTAATCCTCTTAATTTTGCAATAAAATTTTGGAGTTATCAATAAAGTACTGCATTTTTTTTTTTTTTTTTTTTAAAAAAGAAAGAAAAATGTTGATTAAAGAAGTTTTTGTGCTCTGACAAAACCAGAGTTAAAGAATTTGCTCTAGTTACTGGTGCCAAATGCATTTTTTTGTACATACAAAAATCTATGTTGAAAAAGTTGTTTCACTTAAAAAATCTTTCTTTTTTTTTTAACAGAAGTACATTTATTAAAAAATAATAAAGTTTACTACCTGGACAAAAGATGATTTGATGATGATTTGATTTGACGTTCTTTCTAACATTTACGTACATGACAGTAATTACCATTTATGCATAGTATGACTCGATGTATTAAGAACATAACCTCAGTAATTTTGATATGTATACCATTTTGTCTGTTTTAAATCAATTAAATTTTAGTATTGAAAATAGATGATCAGATGATAAGAGCTTTATTTCTCTTACTTGTAAATTTTTGATTGATCAATTTAAGTTAGTGTACAATACAAAAACTAGGTGTCTGTATGAAAAGTTTCTGGATATATCTCCTGCTGGTAATTATTTACCAGAAGATAAAATGAACTGACCTCTTTGGACACAGTTTTGCAGCTAAATGAAGACCTGTATTTGAAAATGATAGCAATCATGGAACATTGTCCACTGCGATGAAGCAAAAAACTTAGAAAGAGATCGATTTAACTTACTCACAATGTATTTTTCAACTACTAACATTCAGTCACAATCACTATTTATTCAATATGATATTACAGAAGTAATACATGTTATATTACAGAAGTAACATAATATTATACTATTATCTTTGCTAATTCTATTGCCAACTCTAACAAATTACCGTTCTGAGTGTTTGATGTATATGTGAAACTGTTCCAAGTTTTTTTTTTTTGGTGCACCCATTCTCAGTACATATATTTGCAAATATTTGATAGATAGACACTAATCATAAAATCATATGATGTTCACAAACTTTGAAAATACCAGCAAATTAAACTTTTTATGTTTCTAAACACCGACAAAACTTTCCAAACTGTTTGTACCTAAGCTCGCTTTGCTGTTTCATTTGATTTATCATTAAACAAGCATCACATGTAATAAAGTTAAAAAATGTTGCCTTTTTAGTGACATCACAGTGGAATTATTTACAGATGATAGAAACACGGTACAGTCACTGCAGGGCACGGTAGAATACAAAACTAGGATGCTTTGATGCTAGGTTCCCTTCCGTGCGGGTGGGTGGTGATAAAGGGCAGCTGTGAGGCAAAGGTTTACTTTGGATAATGATATTAATGATGAACCTTCAAATCATCTATTGAGGATGTGATCAGTGTGGTGCAAGCTGAGTCACTGATGTAGCTGATTAAACATAAGGTCACATATCAAAATTATTGGAGACAGATCAATAGTTTCTATGCAGAATGTAGCGTGTTATATATACAATAGTGCGACTATAAAAGTATACACTGTATTAATTTTAGACCAGCTTCCGTTTCTGTGATTGTTACAAATATAAGTCTATTTTTGTTTGTGGAATTTGTTTGCCACGCAAACTTTTAGCCAGCACGGTGGCGCAGTGGGTAGCAAAGTGGCCTCACAGCAAGAAGGTCGTGGGTTTAAGTCCTGGGTAGTGACGAGACTTGGAGAACTGGCCTTTCTGTGTGGAGTTTGTATGTTCTCTCCATGTCTGCCGCTGCGTGGGTTTTCTCCGGGTACTCTGGTTTTTTCCCACCCTCCAAAAATATGCATGTTTGTTTGATTGGCTGGTACCAAATTGCCCCTAGGAATGAGTGTGTGTGTATGATTGTGTGTGTACCCCGCGACAGACTGGCGACCTGTTCGGGGAGTACCCTGCCCTTCTCCTTAAATCAGCCGGGATGGGCTCCGACACTCCCTGTAACCTCGTAAGAGATAGACGGTTAAAAAGGTGACTGACCGACAAACTTTTAGTGATAACCAAAAATCATTTCAAACCTTTTACTTTATTTAGTGAACAAACTTTTGGTGATAATGTAAGATTGTTTAAAACGAATGTACTCTTTGTACTTATCAATAAGTTTGTTATTATTCTGTAAAAGAAAACAGAACTCAAAATGGTTGTAAAATCTTGTATGTCATGGATTAGAAATAATGTTAGTCCTTTTTTTTTATTACAAGGTGTTCAAATAGGAAAAGTCTGGAACGATTTAGTACATTCAGGGTTGTAAAAAGTTCAACCCAATGAGTGGAGGTAAAGGTGTCACTGAGATAGAATGATAGCCCTGGAGAGGTCACTTACTGTAGAGACCAGTGGTACCTTACTTACTGGTGAGAGAGTGGATGCAGGTCTGCAGCTCAGCCCATCCTTCTCATGACATCGCTAAGTTACGTTATGCCTCCTCGCTCTGTCGTCAGAGCAGCCAGAGCCTCCCGCCCGCGCACAACTCCTCTCTGCTCTGCACCAGAAAGGAACAGTCTTATTCCTCCCTCTCTTTCATTTCCCTGTACTCTCTCTACCAGTTAGTGTGTGTACTCAGAATGAGGTTAGCGGCACCAGCAGCACTAGATAGAGACAGCAGAGGCACGGCAACTGCAGCAGCCAGGAGAGGCTGTCCTTCAGCCGTTCAACATCTACCGCTGCATTTACTGTCCTGAGAACGCAACGTTCATTCCTGTGCTCTCTTGTTTGTCTGTCTCTGCTCCTCCTTTGCTGTCCTCTCCGAATTCGCCAAATGAATTCGTCTCCCTCTCTCTCTGTCTCTCTTTCTCTGTAGCTGTGATGGGGAAGACCACCATGTAGAGGCAGAGAAGCAGCGGAGGAAAGAGCAGAAAAGCAGTAATGGGAAGCCACACATGGAGTGGGTCTGGACTGCAGCCGTGGTGAGCCTGAGACCAGCGGGACTTGAAACCACCATCATTGCCCTTCTCAGGACGTAACCACTGGGGCTGTCCAACGCTTACCTGGGTGCTCCCCACTTGTGATTTGACATCCCTTCTTCTCTCCCTGCTCTGTTGCTTTCGTTCCTCCTCCTCTGTTTCTTCTCTTGGCTGTTTTTTGGTCTGCTCAAATCTAAAGAGAAACTACACTTCAATTTATTCCCTTGGATTTTTTTCCATTTTTAATCTCTTTAGCTGCATATCTTACTCACAAGAAATATTCACCATACTCCCTTTTTGTAATTCTTTTCTGCTTAAAGCCAGCTAAGATTTTTTTTAGTTTAGATTTTTTTTGGATGGGACTGAGCTCTGTTGTCCAAGCTTTTTGTTCTTTAAGCAATAACAAACACTAATCTCACTGACTTGATCAGCTGTCATCATGGGGGACATGTCCAACAGTGATTTTTACGCCAAGAACCAAAGAAATGAGGGCAACCATGCAGCAGGCTTCGGCTGCTCGCTTATGGAGCTGCGTTCGTTGATGGAACTTCGTGGCACGGAGGCTGTGGTCAAGCTCCAAGAGGACTATGGGGGTGTAGAAGGACTGTGCAAACGACTGAAAACCTCACCCACTGAAGGTGAGTTCTAATTTAATGTTACTGTAAAAGTGTGTGACAAATGTGAATGTCCTGGTGTGAAATGTGGGAAGGATGTTGTACTGTATGTGCTGTGTTCTGATTTTCTTTCTATCTGTCCATTTATGGATTGCACATAACTTATTCATTTTTGTGTTTGAAGTGGTAAAACTAACACACACAAACAAGCTCAGCATCCTTACTGACCGGGATGCCTTGGAGGAAAAAAAAAAGGAATAACCAGAAAATCCTTCTCAACCTAGCTTGTGATATACGTAACCTATTTTGTATTCATGGAAGCCTATCTGGACAGTTTTTCTTTCTTTACTTCTAGTAAACCCTACTGCCCCCATCCAATCTTCAATGTCATCCTGTTCTGCCATTCAGCTTCAGATTTATTGGTGAGAATGTGCGTTTGCTTTTGCATTTACAAAAAAAAATCTAAACGATATCTATGATCATATAATTGTTACTGATATTTCAGCAATGTAGAAATGACAGTTAATTATGTTGAGTATAAATAATATGCAGATTTTTTGCTAAATGTATTGCAAGAGTAATAACTTTTTTTCCGTAAAACAAATTGTTTTATATCTTTTTTTCTACTAGATAACACGTTATTATTCAAGTTTGTTTGACTTTCTGTTGCATCACCTGTGTGACATCAGAAGCGTCTTGTTACCTTGTAGGCTAATAGTCAGAGCAGATTGCATTCCCTGACCTTCCTCTTCCAGCCCAACTCTTTTACGTCAGCTCAAGGTGAGGTCGGACCATATAGAGTTCTAATATAATAATCTCAGTTATGAGAGCTGAACGAGGCCATTGTGGCAGTTCACATTTACACCAAAGTTGGATGAAGAACTTCAGTCATCTGGTCTGCATTTAAGCCAGCATCAAATGTTAACCGATCCAAGCTAGGCTGCATCAGCTAGTACTTTTCTTGCAAATTCTTCTATTGGTTGTGATTTGATTAGCATTGCTGAGAAACAGGCAAACACACTATGCAAATTACACAATTTCATTGGCAGAAGCAACAAAGAGTAAATAAAGAAAAGATCAAAGTGCGATTAAATGGAACAAAAGCAGAGCTGAACACTGACTCAGATAGATTACCAGCTCTTGTTCTCTAGTTTTCACAGTGGCAAGGTTCCTTGCACCCTATGTCATGGTTTTTCTTGTAAGCAACATGGCTTTGAATGGCTTGCATTTCCGTCATCTAGCCAGCAGGTGACTGATATAAATCATTTAGAAGCTTTCTAGGTTGACCGTCTACAACTTACTTTCGGAGAAATTAGGAAAAGAAGCTGCTCGGTGTCCTATTTGCTCCAGTTGCAGTAGAAGAAAAGTTTGGGTTCGAGGAGCAATAACCTTCTACAACACTCAAGTTGGTGTCCACAGTTTGGAAGAAATTCTGTAACATCAATAGAGAGACACCTAGTTCTCAGGATGACAAAAAGATCCCGATGACTGGCCTTTATGAGAGCTTATTTATGATAATGTACCTGACCAGAAAATTACATGAATCTTATTTTGTGTCAAATGCAGGCACAAAATAAATGTGCACATCATTCATTTATAATGTTAATGTGACGCAGTGGCTGCTGGGTTACAATAATATTTGAACATATTTGAATTAGAGTTATTAATACAATTTGTTTAACTGTAAAGTACTAAACAATATGCACTGCCTGCTAATATCGGTTTGGTTTTTCTGTTTTTCTTTTTCTCGGAAACACAGCTGTCAAGTACGTCATTCAGTGTAATTAAAATTATTGTTAAAGCTTCTGATGACAACAACATGTCTAATTGGTCTATTGTCTGCTGGGGAAGGTTTTATTTATTTGGTCCACAATTTCCCTTGGTAACAACTCTTTATTATAAACAACTTTTTGAAGACGTACACATCATCAATTTAAAAAATACAGAAATTTAAAGTTTTCAAGATGTGCGACTTTATCCAAAAACAAAAATCAATAGATATTCCTGTTACCCCGAATTAGACTGAATAACCTTTGTCATTAAAAATGAATAAATTGTGAGCTGTTTTAAGCATTCACTGCTTCTTGTAATCAAAATTCTGCTGATAAATTAAGGTGATTTTATAATCATTCATAATAATATTACCAGTGGTTGATTTTATATTCATTTTGGTTACCACAGCTTAACTAGGATCTGTTTCACTCTATGAGCTACAATGTTTGACACATGACATTCACTGTGTTTTAGAAACTTATTTGTGGAATACAAATAGGATAAATACTGTTCAGAGGACCAGATGTTACTTGCATTGGTGTGTCTGTGCTTGTGTTTGGTTGTTCTTCTGAAAGCCACTTAAACATACACATGCACACCAATTTGCATGAAGTAAATGGTACGTTATGAACATTTTCCATTCATGCAGTTAAACAAGAACAATCACTATTAGTTATAATTAACTGATAGATCAAAATATAATGAGATTTCATTGCAGATAAAACATCAGCTGCATCATCTTACAATTATTCTCTTATTAGTATTGCTTTTAGTGTCATCAGTGATAATGGCGGGAATGACAGCAACAAAAAAAAAAGCAAACCATCAAAATCAGGTGCTTTGGTACGATGCCTCTGACAGAAATACACCATTACCCCAATTCCCAATCTTCGTCAACAAAAAATTGTATCTATACAACTATATGTTGCACCAACTTGTTGCTGTTTTGTCAAAGTACCTAGATGTAGAACAGATGTGACAATGAGGTAAGAAGATACTCCCTGAGGATTTGACTACACAACAACCAATCCCAGCAGAGCATCTTACAGCTGCTCTCAGCTTAAACAACCAATAAGAAAGCTCTACACAACAAGATTATGGAAAGTTTTTCTTTCAAAGAAATTCACATTCTGCGAACTACTTTCAATTAGTTTTGTGTAAATCATACTCATAAGCACAAACACAACAATAATACGTATATTGTGCTTATCTTTTTCTGCTTTATGGCTCACTTTCATTATTAATGGTCATGCTTTATTTGTAATTTTACTAATCTATTAATTAATATCATTTTCATTCCAATGTGTAGATATATTTCTAATTAAGTAATTGCTTTTTGCCACAGAGTGTTAAACAAGTGGAATCTGAGTAAAGGTATCTGATGGTGCTTGCATCAGTAACAAGCTGCTTCTCCTTTTATAGCACAAGGCTTTCCTTCTGTGCTCTCTGGCTCCTCCAAAGAACATGTGTTTTACTAAAAAAATATGAACACAGTTGTCATCGTGAATACTGTGTGTAATCTTTATGTGTCCCATGGGGAAGCGGTTGATGGAAGGAACCCTTGAGCTCAGTTGACCTATTAGCCTCTTGTAATATTGCCTACAACAGGCATTTTATTTGAGACTAACAGTTTATGAAAAGAGACATTTTGCTCTATAAATACATAACAGCTTAGAAGATATTGAAAATTCAACTTTTGAAAATCTCACAGTAGTTACAAGCAATAGTTTTAGTGTGTGCAGAATTTTGCAATTAGAATTAGAATCACAATTAAAAAAAGAAACATTGAAATCTTAGAGTAAGCTGTTTGAAAAAATATAGATGCATTTTAAGATCAGTTTATTATAACTTACACGAAAAAATCAAATCAGATCATTCTTATTGTAACATATTTGCACATAAAATGAACATTTTAAAAACAAAAGTATGCAAGAAAGCAGCACTACTAAATAATCCTATTTTGTTTGAATTTCTGGGTATTCTGGGTTCTTGGTAGTGTGTACTCACACTCTGTATATGGTTACACATTTCTGTCATCTAGATGACTGGGAGGTGAAAAGGTAGCTTTTTTTGTCAAACATCCAGAAAGTTAATAACACGAGTCTTTCTCACATTGGAAAACGGCGCTTATTTTAAAAGATAGGGCGGTGAATTACTGGCTTTTCTGAGAAGTTTATTGATCAGTCCAGATGAGGCAACAGTTTCTCCAAAGGCATCTGGGTACTATGAATTACAAGGTTACAAGCAGAGAATAAGAACTGATAAAATTCGGCTAAGACTCCAGTCGCTCCTGGATCACTCACTGACACTTTATACTGTCACCTCCCAGCTAGAAAGTTCTACCTTTAAATTTGGGTGGATTTTTCCAGTGTATGCTTGGTTTTCTATGGTTATTTCTGTCCTGTCGCTCAGTCACATCCTGTTTTTCTTTTTTAATCACCTGGTAAGTCATGCCGAACTGTGCTGTTTTAAAATATCCATTTTCATCCTCTTAGTAAAACAATATTTTATTTTCCATTTATTCTTTACCTGCTGCAACAAATTTGACCCAAACCTTTTAATAATATTGTTATTATCATATTCTTATGGTTTCACACTAGGTATTTCACTTTTTTTGGGGGGGGGGATTTTTACGGGTGTACAGTACAAACCTTCTTCCAAACTTCTTATATCTTTTTCCAACTTTTGTCTTTTTAAAAAAAAATGAACTTTTATTCAGTACAATTTTAGCACTGCTATTTCCAGCACTGTTGTCTTTGGCTGTAGCCGACATAAGAAGCCCACCAAGTCACTATTTGCCAAAAACCCGTATACACATTTATATGTGGGTTCAAATTACATTTGCGCTTTTTGGGAAAACTTTTATTTTGGCACTCTAAATAAGATTCATGTCCACATCCATTTTTTTTTTTATCACTGAATGCAGTTAAAAGAATAAAAAAACTCCAAGATTGAAATTTTGCTATTTAAAGTTGTCACTGCATGGGGAGCTTATGTCATGCAACAAACAATTTGGGGTCTGTAGTGAGAAAATAACAGGATAATCACTTCTCTTTTTTTTTTTTTTTTTTACTTGAGTAAGTTAATAAGACACACATCTGAGGTGAGAATTTTATTTTTCAGTTACAATACAAATGGGGAAAAAAATAAAGAAGGAACTTTTTTCCACAGGTGGTACAACTTGACATTTTGGAGTTGTTTTTTTTTTTTTTTTAATATTCCAAGCATCATGCTTGAACTTACAACAACTTTTCTTGCCAGAAAGTTATGTCTTTTAACACAGAAAAAAATTACCGTACTACTGTATATGTTTTATGTTTTTGCCTCAAGATTTGTTAACTTTCTACTTTCTTTTCTACTTCGTCTTTCTTGGACCCGTCCTCTCCCCAGGCCTCTTTATCATCTCTTTTCCTTTCTTTTATCCGCTTTTACCTCACATTCCTCTCTTCTCATGACACCTTACCTCTCTTCCCACCTCTCTTCTCTCCTCTGCTCCCATTTCTATTTCGGTGCACTGGTCGGCCGCTGGTATCCCAATGGGTTAGTGTGCAGCGTAGCCTAAATAGACCTGCTCTACATGTATAACCTTCATCATCCCTCTTCTTTTCTCACTTTTTTCCCTCAGTAAGTCATAATGCAGATAAAGTAGCACATTGATTTTTTGGGGGATAATGAATTTGTGTTTGACTAAATGAAGATTGGGGTGTTCCTAATTTTAATACAAGTTGATTTAGCTTAGAAGGTTTTCATTAAGTGGGCCAAAAGATTTAAAATAAATACAAGTAACTGTCATTTGGCCAAAAGAAAAAAAACATCTTAAAGAAGAAACAGTCTCATTGCTTTTGGCCAATGACAAAACATGACTTATAGAGAAGTTGTAGAATCACAAACTCCACTTTGTACCTCACACACACACAAAATAATTCAGATTGTTTTCATTACAATAGTTTGAAGCTTAACTTATGAGTAAGATTAAATTAGTTCTGTTCTTTGAGATGTCTCTTATTGGTGATCTATAATTGTGAATGTGTAAAAAAAAAAACAGAAAAAGGAATTAGAGGTGTGACTAAGTATCGGTAAGCATGCCGGGACTAAAAGATGATGAACACATTTTTCTTGTGTGTCTTTTACCTTTCTTATTGTACATAATCCCCTCCTTGTCGACTACTCTGTTTCCAGGAGAAGGTATTTATGAACTCTATACATACCTCAGAAAAATGTCTGTCTTTTTTATCTATTGTCTGGCTGTTCTCCCATTCTCTTTGTCCTCTCCACCTTCTTTCATCTCAGTGACTCTACAGTTCACTTGAAATATACCACCTGCTTGCCCATGTCATCATCGTTCTATTTTATTCGTCTTTGCTCATCTTTCCTTTGTTTGGTATAATCTCTTTCTATCCCTTTATGTGAAACATTGTCTTCTTTTCATCTGTTTTCTAAGGCATTTGCTGCACATTCACCTCTTCAGTTTTTACTTTTTTCTCCTTGCCCTCCATTTTTCTCATCTATTTAGACCCATCCCACCTTCTTGTTTCCTTTTCTTCTCTACATTCCCTCCATCCGTCCTTCCCTGATGATCATACTAATCACGTCCTCCAGTCGCAGCACCTCGAGCACATTCCCCTCTGACGCAGTCTATTTAATCTCTGTCCCACAAGGGATCTCTCACATGGAGCAGCCGTCTCTTTAATAAGGACAATTTCTCCTGCACTGCAACTCTTCTGCTCCTCTTCTCATTTCTCTCTCTATTGTATCTGCCCTCCCTCCTCTCTTCCCCTTGTGACTCTGTAAAAGGGCTGGAAAAGGTAGAAAACGAGAGGGAGTAAAATAGGAGGCAGTGAGTAAGGGAGCAAGGCACGGCTCTCAGAGGACAGATTATAAATGATACACAGCCATTTTGCAATGTGAGGAAGTAAAATGTGGGTAGGCTCGCACACAGGAACGCACGCTCACATGCACAGACAACACTACTCACACAGGTGTTCTTTTTGGTGCAGCAGCAATGACCTTGAGGCGGAATGTAGTGGCACCTAGCAGTCAATCACTCCACCAAGACGATATTTAATATTAACTAGATTTACCAGAGATAGAAATGAGCTGTCTGGAGGTGTGGTTAATCTGCTTCATGATGTTTGATGCCTTGAAGAAGTCGGAATGTAATTTCAAAGAGATTTAGCAGGTTGTCATGCATGATGCATTTTTCCACACTAAAATGTCGCCTAACATTCAGACTAACGTTGTTTTTAATTTAATTGTTATCTTAAAGTTTCAAACTTGTCTCAGGAAAGATTTTGTGGAGCTCAAGGTGGCCCAGTTGAGAAACTATGCATCCTGCTTATCTTAAAATATCTAGCACATACCACCCATACGACCCACTATGCAGCCAAGACTTTATACTTTTTTTTTTTTTTTCAAAAAACCCACAAATGATTCCCAGCAGGTTTTGTTTCTCTCATAATAGACATATGCAGAAAAATTGAACATTCATGTTGAAGTTTCTGAGGAAGTCAGTTGTCAGTGGTTGTCTGTACACCCTGAATAAATTTTACCACTTAACTGTTTTACAGTAATTCAATGGGTAAAAACATGGATCTTTTATCATACAGTATTAATCCCTCATGTGGAAATTCCTGTGCCGCATTGCACCGCAGCAGGCAGCCAATGACGGTACCAATATTAGGAGAAACTGGGGATTCAGTGTCTTCTTCAGGGACACCTAGCCATGAGCTCAGCAGGATTTGAACTGTTAATTCTTCGGTCCAAAGATGGCCATTTCACCACTAAGCTATGCCTCCCTCTTCATTGGATTGATGGGCCTCTTACCCATTTTACTGGTATTTTGTTTAATGCTCTGCTGCACACTAATTTGTTTTTTCAGAACTTGATTGGGGTGTTAAAAAAGGGGGGGAAAGAAAAGAAAAGCACAAACAAATTAACTGGAAGAATGGAAACAGACTAATGGCAACAGTATAAAACTAATAAAAACAATGTTTTGTTTTGCTTTTCTGTACCACTTATCCCTAATGGTATTGTGGGGGTGCCAGGGCCTATCCCAGCAAATTTAAGGCAAGAGTCAGGGTACATCCCGAACAGGTTGAGAGATTCCAGCAAACAGCAGAAAAAAATAGTTGAGAGTTGGAACACCCCAAAACATTACCATATGCACATGGGTGAGTGCTTTCATGAGGACTTTGTCACAAAGTAGAAGGCCCAGGATGGGGTGATGTAGAGAACTATGTACCCACAAAGCTAACAACAAAGTCCCCCTTATTTCAGAGGTCATTACTACTTGAAAGCAAAAGAATCAAACGGCACACGTTTAAAACTGGCTGAAAAATAAGCAAGTATCCTTGCAAAGTTAAGAGCCACAGACTAGTGGTCAAACCTCATCCAAGTACTTAGCAGCACTCAACAATCTCTGACAAACAGGACTTCAGGAAGACCTGAGATGTGAATGCATGCATCTAACCTGACCCAATTCACCCCGATAGTTGTTTGGTTAACTGTGTGTGTGTGTGTGTGTGTGTGTGTGTGTATTGTTTGTGGGACTACTATGAAGCATTGCATTTTCTCTGGTATAATTTGAAATTGATCTGATTGAATATAACGTTGCTTTAATGATTCAATGCTTTTTGGTAAATTTTGTTTTAATTTGAATTTTGGAAAATAAAAAAAAAGTAAAAATAAATATTTTTAATCACTTGTTGGTCACAGATTAAAGAGCTAGTCTGCAAAGAAGCAATAATGAACATTGACTAAATCTAATCCACACCTAATGCTGGATTTATGCTCAGTTAGAACCGACCTCGGGGAATGAATTATTCTAATGATTAAAACTAAGAAATGGGAGATTTTTTGGACTACAAAGAACAGATTGGGTTTTGTAAGAATCCACATTTTTATGTTTGGCATCCGTTCTTTTAAATCGATAAAAATTTTCCATTTTGCAAGACTTTTTGCCTTAGTTTTTACAAGTTTTATGTCAAAACGACGCTGCGCGGAAACATTTATCACTCGATATTTTATGCCACACATTTGCAATTTGTTAATACATTTAAAAGCATGGTTTGCTTTTTGCTTCTTAGTTAAGCAATCAGAAAATGCCAATTTCAATAAAAAAAAAGATTCTGAAGGAGGATTGTTTTTTGGAAATACCGAAGCATCATCAGCATATATAATTTTTTTTGTAAAACATTTGTAAGAGTTGTAAGAGGTTCAACATAATGAACAAAAAGTGAGAGGGAATGCACTGTTTTGTCTAATATCTTTTTGTCAATTAAATCTTTGAGATTCTGTCGTTATGGGAATTAAGATAAGTGTAAAAGATTTTTCTCTACTTAACAAAAAGCAATTAAAGCCATTTTTACGTGGAGAGGTCTGTAAAACTAGTTGATTAAAGACTTTCATTTAATTAAAGATTCTTTTGTTACCCGATTATTACTGGTAAACTCATCCATGACTTTACCTACTAGAGAACCTAAAAACAACTTACTTATACTTTATAATGAGCTACTTGTTCAAACCTTAGGTTTTGCAGCTTATTTTGTAAACAGTGATCATTAGTACATTGATTTGGTAACTAGAAGGTAGTGTGAAGTCTATGTTTGTTTATGCGTCAGACACTGTTCTTCTTTAGTAATGAATTTAGTTCCAAAGCGAAACCCAGCAAAAAGTTGTCCTTCACACTATATGTTACATAAGTGTTGTGGATTTCTAGTCTTGTGAACTTAACAGCCACATCCACCAGGTTCATTTTGAAGTCTCTTTCACACTCTGTTGGAAGTAGGAAGGGTAGGGCCAAAACTCTGAGGCAGGCATCAATGCAGCCGTACTACATAAGAAAAAAAAAAAGTTATGGAGATAACACTTAAAACTGTTAGAGAAATCTACAAAGTAAATTTGAAAAAACAATACAGCCCACAGAAAATGTAACATAATAGTTTAGAATTTTTACTTTGTCTACTTTGGTGTGAAGTTAATTGGAACTTCTACTTTTGTTTAAATTAAGTGAAAAGTTGCCAAAAAACAAAAAAAATAAATAAAAGCAGACTCTTGCTTATACAAGCTGAAAACAGTCACGATTACAAGTTTCTGTAAGGTTTAAGAGAAATATTCATGAAATAATGCTTATAACAATTAACATAACAAGAAAAGCAAGATCAAATGTTTTAGAGATGCATTCAGAACACAACTTTTATTTAAAGCCTTAATTGTTAAACTAAATGTCCAAACAGCATTTTAAAGATGTATTATTCACTCATGTATGCACTAAAATCTTTTTCTTTTTAACTCAAAAGTTTAGTTTGTGCACCTTGCTTAATGGAATAAAGAAAGTAGAAGTTAATCTATGTTCTCTTTGCTCAGGAGAGTGAAATGATCACAACACGATGATTCACATGATCCAAAGACAAAATATCAAAGAACATGAAACAAACACCCCACGATGTACGTGCATATCAGAGTTAATTTGTCTTTTTTGTTTCTTTCTGATTAACTTATTCATTCTGTGGATTTCTGTACTTTACTTTGGTCACGCTTTTTGTTGTTTCCTGAAATATTCAAAGTGACCACCTCACCCCAAAATTAAATATCTGAATTTTGCAGTACTTTTGCAATATTTTTATTTCATTTTAGATTTTGTGTTGACAATTTACAGTAAAAATGTATACAAAAAGTATAGATAGTTTTTGATGAATAGTAGTTGTGCTTATTTTTGACCAGCATCAATATGACAATGGCAACATTGACTTGCATTACGTTGGTTGCATGTGGGAAAATCAATTGTGCTGAATACTGTGTTAGGATATCTGTTAGATGTCGTGTCCGCTACCAGAGCTACATTAGTTTGTGAACAGATGTGGCATTCCGGACAGAGCTTCATTTTATTTCATATGCTTCCTGTTCAATTGAATTCAGAAACATTTACTTAGAAAATCAATATCCAACTTTTTATTTTTCTTCGCAAATGTAGCATCATTACCTATAGATTTACAACAATTTAAGGTTTTTTTTTTTTTCCCACCCTGAGTTCAACAACTTTCTCCTACTGTAAATTGTGCCTTCTACAGTTCCAGTTAGACAGGTGGGAAAGTGTACATAAGTGTGTTGATTTTCCTTACCTGTCATGACTATTTCATGACTCTCTATGGTAGTTTGAATTTTAATAGCTGTCCCTATTGTGTGGAGAGCTTATCTGAACCCCTGGGCGAAACCAGAGACTGACACCCAGATGGGAAACAGCAGATAGACCACTGTCACTCTTCCTTTCAGGCTCTTGGCTCTTCTTGTTCTCCCTTTTCATCCCATGAGAGGGAAAGTTTGCTTGTGTGTTTTGGCTGCCATGCATTGCAGAATTAGCCATTTATGACTCAGTGGCAATGTTAATATTGACATAATCCTTTTATAATCCACCACTATCCCACATCAGTTTAATATAACTGCAATGACAAAAGGTCAAAAAGTGAATTGTGATACACAACACAATTCAGGGTAGTTGTGTGTCTTTTGCTTTATAAAGAAAAAAAAAAGATAAAATAATTGATTGATCAGGTCGTCATGACCCCTGAGTGACATATATATTTTTTTAGTAATTATTCAGAGACTATTCCATTAGCACATGGGAGGTTTTTTTTCTTGTTTGTAAATACATTAGGGTGTCATTAATGAGATTTTAACCAAACAATTACCTAAATAGATGGATAAGTGAATGAAAGATGGACTGATGAGAGATTGATGAAAAGGAAGGAGCGATGCATGGGTAATTCCACTGAATAAATGGTTGATCAGTCTGGAATTACAGGATGAAGTTACTGACCCCGATACACTCAGCACACATGCACGCACAAGCACTCAGCCACCTCCATGCAGTAAACAGATGTCTCATTAAAGATGTGTCTGCAGCAAGGACATACGGGCTTTCTGACTCTAGTTTGTATGGTTTAGAGAAAAGTCAGTGGAAATAACACATAGCGGTCATGAAATGTACTATTACAATCACTTTTATATTGCAATCTGTAACTTTTAATGTTTAAAACTAGATTATTTTAATGTAAACAAGAGACTGTTACATGCATACTGACAAATGCCCATCAATTTTTGGGGCTGAGTGACTGATTCTCTCTCTCCGGACTGTGCTGCTGGTATTGGAAACATTTGTACAATCAAACTCTGCAACATGACATCAAACAGTGTCCCGAACAAATTTATTGACTTACATAGTCTAACAAATATAGAGTTTCTTTCACTTCTAAAATATAACGTGAACTATTTTTCCATTAAAGATATTTTCCACAATAATTCAAAATGATCACGAGAAATATCAGTTCATCTTTATTTAGCTGTCACAATAAAACTTTGCTTTCAACACTCATGCTGACATGTTGCACAAAGTATGAACATTTGGTAATTATCGGTTATCTTAGGGAGAGAATGACGTGTGTGTGTTTGGTGTATGTGTGCATTGAAGAGAGAGCTGTAAGCTTGGCTTTTTCACTCCACTCTACCATTTCTCACATGAGTCAGGCTCATGGAGCACAGAGCCTGACAGCAAAACTCACCCACTTGTACAGCTGCCCCCACAGCTTCACACACACACACACACACACACACACACACACACACACACACACACACACACACACACACACACACACACACACACACACACACACACACACACACACACACACACACACACACACACGCTCACATGCTTGTATGTTTTATTTTCTGCTTTGGATTTTTCCCCCCCTTGGGAGTTAAAGCTTAAAATGACAAATCAGCATGCCATGTTCACAGTCTGGTGGGTCTCTAAATAGTTTTGATTGAGTTATGGAAAATTTGAGACATTATAAAGCAAAAACTTGACTTGTCAATAGTTTAAAAGTAGCCTTGGCAAATTTGTTAAAATAGGAATATACAAAAAAAATTTGTGCAAATCGTCAGCTGTTCAGTTAAAACATGTTTTATTTTGCTATGACAGAGTTTTTAACTGTACACATGTGGCTCCCTCATGATAAGACAAAGTGTCAGAATTTGCACTTTCTCACCTTCCACTCCATTAAATTTTAGATGGGGCTGTCTACGGGGAAATGAATGATAAATTCACGTGTGTGTATGTGCCTGTGAGTGTGACTCAACAATTCATCATGGAATGAGAAATTTCTCTCAGCTGTTTGTTTACACACAGTGAACCGCGTCCGCTTAGATGTTTGACCTGTTTGTGTGTGACCCCGTGATGTTTTTTTCCTGTCAGTGTATGATTGCATCTGTGTTTCTGCACTGAAGAGGTGTCATATCGACTTCCACAGAGAACTGGTGGCATGACGTGACCTCATGTGCCCTGAGTCATCTGAATCTGGACAACAAAATAAAAAAAAGAGTTAACATAACATCAATTAGAAACACGTAAATGAGATTAAAATATATATGAGGCACTGATCTTAATATTCTAACTAGATATTACCCTGCTTGGTGAAACAATCCCCTGGATCAATTACTAATTCCTCGTTTTTCCAGCCGAACACAATGTCACACCAATGGGAAATTAAAGCTTTTTTTTTTTTTTTCTTTAATATGTACTTCTTTTACTACGATGATCCGTCTTTGTTGCTGGCTGTGAGTGACTTTGAAGAAACAATATGTTTAATTTAATTACATGACTCACACAAGGTTTTTATAGTCAACTATAATCAACTTAGAGTTCATTTTCTTCACACGTTGCTAAATCACAGTCTTGTATTCTCTTATTGCTCTTTTTGTGTTCTTTCTGTGCACCACTAGCATTCTTGTAAACGCTCTTAATAAAACAGGATCACAATTCTGTGCACTTTTTGCACACAGAATTTTACGTTTCAATCTGCTTTAACTGCAACTAGTTTGCAGGGTTCTTCAGAGATTATTCCAGCTGGTTACCCGGCGTGTGATGACAGACAAGACCGGACAGGTCGCAAGGTCATTGAGTAACAAATTAAAAACAAAGAATTGCATTTACACGAGTACTCATACTTGCTTAATGTGCATGTTGGGTGTAATCAGATGGTAAGTGTATGTCTACTCTTTTATACTGATAATTAGAGAGAAGAGTGGCACCGTGGCGCAGTGGTTAGCACAGTGGCCTCACAGCAAGAAGGTCAAGGTTTGAGGCTTGAAACACTGGCCTTTCTGTATGGAGTTTGTATGTTCTGCCCGTGCCTGGGTGGGGTTTTTATCTGCGTACATCGGTTTCTTCCCACCCTTCAAAATTATGCATGCCAGGTTGATTGGGTTCTGTGAAATTGCACCAACGACTGTGTGTAGATGTGGATGGTTATCTGTATGTGGCCCCGATAAACTGGTGACCTGTTTGGGGTGTACCTTGCCTCTCGCCTACAATCAGTCGGGATAGGCTCAAATGCCTATCCCGACTGAGGGGTTCAGAAGATGAGACGAATTAAAGAGAAGATTGCTTTTTTATTTTACTGATATCATTTTATCTTTATCTTCACAGACCTTCCTTCATTACATTACATTATTACAGAATATTAATCCATGTGCTGAGTAATAGTTTAATACCTCCCATTGTGAGTTATTTTAATGTACTTTTGGTTTGTATTTTGCATCCTAAAATTGTATCCTTGTATGAAAAAATATCATGACATTGTTATGGAGGCCACTCTCAAGGACACTGTGGCACATTTCTCCATCAATCTTCTTTCTAATAACAGCATGATAATTAGCCACGTTTTAGCCGCTGATGGGTTATTATTCATAGTTATTTTACATTCATCCTACTTCTGTTTTCTTTTATTCTCTACTTCACTTTTTTATTACATAATTTTCTCCTTCTGTTTTTTGTTAAACGATACAAACTGAGAATAAATGCAGAGTATTTATCAGGTGAAAAAATTAATACTGTGATGAAGATTTTCCTCATCATTTTAGGAACCTTGTTGCCATAGTAACATATTTTGGATACAATAACACTATGAAATACAAGAGCTGGTAAATAAATTAGCAGTTGAGTAAGTTGTGGCGGTAGGGAGGGTCAACAAGGTTTAAATATTAACATTTTTCTTCCTTTAGTATTCAAAGGATGAAACATTTGAAAAATATGATTTCTTTGGCATTTTAGTGATGAGCTTGCTCTACAAGGACATTTAGAGGTCATCCTATCATTTTAGTTCTCACTGTGCTCTCCTTGCAGAAATGGTTCCACACGCACATACACACACCCTCCTGCACTCTAAATGTACCTACGAAACATGCACTTACTTACATATTCACACATTCTCCACGCTTTAGAATCGTGGGTATTTCCGTTCTGCGAGTGGGATGCATAGTGTTTCCATGGAGATCTATTTTTAGCAACCGACAAAAAAGGGCAACTGTTAAAATATGCCATCATATTCTCTGACTGAACAAGATCTCTCTTTGCCTGCAAACATAAAGACATAAAGTTCTTTTTTCTTCTTCTTGTTCTGTTCATCTTAAAACAGGGTGTTGAACCCTCTCGTTTATCAAAGCAGGTTTAAATCACATGTCACACTGAGAATGTCAAATCTGTGTAAAATTTGTCCTGAATTCATAGATGTTTGAAAGAGTGAAAGACAAGCCAGATACAGAGTAGTTTTGGTCAAATCAAGTTTTAAAAAATGACTGTATAAACCTAGTCTATTATTGCATAAATGATCATTTTTAACAAAGAACCTGCCTACACCACCATTATAACTAGAGTGAATGATTGCAATGATTAGCAACTTTTGTGACTGTTGAGGACTAACTTGGGAAATGACAGACACTTTTTCTGTTAAAATGTGTCAAATCTTAAGGACCCTAATACAATTAAAAATGCTATACCGTACAATAAGTTTGCTGAAGCCAATTCCACCTGAGAGGCAGGGTACACCACAAACAGGTCGCCAGTCTATTGCAGGGCCACACACACACACATTCCTAGTGGCCAATCAACCTGACATGTATGTTTTTGAAGAGTGGGAGGGGACTGGAGTACCAGGAGAAAACCCATGCATACTGGGGAAGAACATGCAAACACCAGATAGAAAGACCAGTAAGCCTCATCTCACTCCCGGACTTGAACCTCAAACTTCTTGCTGTTGGACCTCTATGCTAACCGCTGCACCACCGTGCCACCCTTTGGATAGAAATGTTTTATAAAATATATTCTAAGATGCTTAAATGTGGTGTTTTCATATCTTAACAACAACAAAACCAGTCTGCTGTGGTTCAATTTCACAACTTATGATGCTCACACAAAGATTCTCTCGCTTTAAGCTCTAATTTTCATCAAAGTTGTGACTCATTTGTGCATCATCACAATTTTCTGCCTCCTCAAAACCACAACCTTATCGCGCCGACAGTTTTTAGCTTGCGAAATGTGATAATCAAGCAAAGAATCCATTAGAGTAAATAACAATGCAGTGGGCAAGTTGGTAAAAAATAACTTGTTCATGTTTTTAATACACTCGGTTTGTAATGACCAGAAACACACATTTCTTACCTGGAGTTTTTTTTTTTCACAGTATCATTGCATAGTTTTGTCAATCCATCTCAAGTTGGTTTTACAAAGCAGAAACAATTTTTTTTATTGATGTTATTTTTTTTTTTGTAAAATGTCACTGTGCTGGTTTAAAATGATAGTGTACGGGTGGTGGAGTATACCGCAACACAGTACATTTTATTTCTAATTCAAAACATGAAATTTAGAAGTTTAAACTTATGGTTTTTGTTGCTAGCCTGATCATAACATTTCTATTAAAACGCTTTTGCTCTCGCATTTGTGAAGATGAATATAATTACAATTTGTGTGTGCTTTCCGTCTGTGCACATCACTCAGAATATTTTCTCAAAGGTAACTAGAAAATCTACTGTACTGTATTTTATGTGGACGTCTGCACTTTAGGCATCAGTACTTGTGCTTCTCTAGCTTTTCCACATTTACTTTCACACACAGGTGGGTTTGTGTGCAGAAGGTGGCAAAATCCCACTTGGATTCATTGTGGACCACATGGTCTAAAATAAAACCATTTTTTAAAAAGTAATGAAGCTAATAACGATAGAAAAAAAACTAATTTGGGTAAATCTGTCAGATACGCAAAATTGAAATCCCTTTCTCTATAACCTCACCTTCAAATATTTTTACAACAATTTCTATATTCTCTTTAGCCTTTTCTGATTGGCCAATCATTTTCTGCAGATGTGCAGAACTCACCAAATGCCATATGAATTTCAATGCCTGGCATTGCAATGCAGCGGCGCATTATCAGGTGCAATCCAGGGCTGCTCTTGGGAGACCCAGTGACGCACCATGCATGACATAATGCGGTGGCAACGTGTGTGCTTGTGGGAGAGACAGACAGAGCGAGCAACTGAATAAACTCTGTGATTATTTGTGCACTCAGCAAACAGATAAAGGCATAAAACTGAAAAGAAAATGGATTTGCTTTTAAAAATGTAGATTGATTTTTAATTGATGAAACTGATAATATTATAAAAAAAAGTTGTACATTTTCTGCAGCAGTTACATTTATGATTATTCAAGGCGTAATGAATCTATGATGAAGAGATGCTTTACAGCCCACAGCAGGGTCGGATTCATTGGTGAGAAAGAATTGTGTTTAAGAAAGAAATCTTGTTTGAAGACAACATCCAAAATGCTTGTGCTTGTGAGTATCAATCTTGGGTCAAATATATTAGATCCCCAACTAACCACCAGAATGACCATTTTACACAACATAGCAAATGATAAATGATTGGTTTTAATTTTATAAATCAATGGTAAAAAAAGCATACTTGAGACCATTAAAATGAGTTTATAGTAAAGATTATTATTTTTATTTTATTTTGAATGAGTCTAATTAAAACAAACTTTTACTTCCTCTTTATCATCATTAATTTAGATAAAATGCATTTAATGGCCTTATGACGCCACATTGTCTGCAACTCCGGCAGTACAAGAGCTTGAGTCTTTATTGCTTGGTTTGTAGTTCTGCAGCGCGTGATAATCATCTTTTTTCAACCTCCAATTTCGTTCCTCATTTTTTTCTGACACATCTGCACCAACTATTTTATTTGAACAAAATGAATTCAAAATTAGCAATTTAAAAAACTAAAAACTGTGGCAATGTGAAAGATAGATGAGGTAAAAGTGTCTAATTGCAACAGATCAAGGCATGGCTCAGTGGTAAAATTTTCATCTTTGGACTGAAGAGTTGCCGATTTAAATCCTGCTAAGTCATGCCAAAATGTCCCTGAAGCAGATACCTAGTCCCTTAGTTTCTCCCACCAATGGTGCTGTCATTGGTTACCTGCTGCAATTCAGTGCGGCACAAAAATTTCCCCATGAGAGGTTAATACAGTATGATAAAATACCAAAAAAAAAAAAAATTATGCAACTTTTTGAATAAAAAAAAAAAGCTACTCCAAGATCTAACTACTGAATCTGCCAAAACATTTAATGGTTACATTTACTGCTGTATTTTCTGAAAGTAAATTGTGCCTGAAGCCAGCATGAAGCAATACACAAATAAAAGCCATGGATATTTATATACAGCTGCATTGGATGAGGAGGTGGAAGAGGTCAAAGTGTAACATCCTCTTTGTTTGAGCAGAATTACGTAAGGAATGCAGATACATGGCCCACTATGATTCAAACTGGTAATTACAAGAGGTTTGCGTGTAGTGTGAAAAAGGAAAAGCTTGGAAAAGAGATTTGGACAAAAGATCATTTGCAAAGCTGACTGGAGACTGACATTTGTAAAGATGTAGATATTTCAGAGGCAGCATTAACTAGTTTTGAAGAAAAAAGTGTCCCTTTTTTAATCAAATGGGAAGTTACTGCATGTCAGACTTTTTATGGTGTCATACATTTAAATGTTGTGGTTTAATAATTGCAGTTCCTTTTCCAGACATCAAACTATACTTCAGCCAAAGTGCTTACTAGAATCAGTGCAATCTTCCAAATGAGACTTTGTCTATTTTAAAATTTATTTATTAAAAAAAAAATAATTGATGAAAAGACACGACAATAAAACATCAGACTGTGATCACCAAAAATAATGACTGCAGTATCAGAAATTAAATTTCCTTACTATTATGTACTTTTTTTTTCTTCAAACAGGTCTTGCAGGTGTTCAAACTGACCTGGATAAGAGAAAAGAAATATTTGGAAGCAACCTGATACCTCCGAAAAAGCCAAAAACATTCCTCCAGCTGGTATGGGAAGCCCTGCAAGACGTCACCCTCATCATCTTGGAAATCGCTGCCCTCATCTCTTTGGGCCTTTCCTTTTACCATCCTCCTGGAGAGAGCGGCGGAGAGGGTGAGTGATACAGTTTGTGCAAAATATGCTTTAATTTGTTTAGAGGCATTTAGTTAGAGCCAAACATATTATTTTTTCTGGTAGCAGGGAAGGGCCAGCAGCATCTCATCCAGTGACACTACTGGGACACACTGAGCACGCAAATAGTTTTTAATTGGGAAGGGAGGTCGCAGTTTGTTTGTGGCTTGCCTTGAGAGATCAAATGACTCATCTAGCACTTGGGTAATTTTTTTTTTTATTTTATTTTGAGTACGTGTGAGGACAATATTACTGTTAGATGTGTAAAAAAAACACAGGTACTGGGAGGTTAATGAAGTGTTGAAAGGAGAAATAACCTTGAGCTCTGAGAGCCTGTACATTGGTTCTGTGAGCTGTGAAACAGGAAATGAAGAGACCACAGAGATGTGCTGAGTTAGCAACATCACTCATCGCTACTAACATTATCACAGGAACAGAATTCATTTCCCTTGCCAAAAGGCCTTGTCATCATTTTGGGGGGTTTAAAAATGTGTCATAACATCGGAAATACAAGGAAGTAATAATTTTTGTTATGTAGTTATAATTATATACTTGTGTTAGAGAATGAGTCTGATGATTTGATCCCTGATCACTATAATGTGTTTAATATTACGTAAATATGCCTTGGACGTTAAACTTGTTATAAATGAACATCTGCAGAGTCATTTAGTAAAATCTTTTAAATTTATGCAAAAGAGAAGTGTTGGAAAAACATCTAAATGTAAATCAGAACACAGACTGCTGTGAATATGAATAGATAACAGCAGCAGAGAAGATAAGAAACATGTAAATGTACAGCAAGCTTTGAGTTTTTCTCTAAAAAACATTGAATACATATTTATGGTTATGTTCAAACGTAGTCTCAGTTAATATTCAATTGCAAAACCTTTTCATATACAACAGAAAACAACAATTTATTTGATTCTTTTCTGAATTTATATGAGAACAACATCAAAAAATCTCCCCCTAAAAAAGGTCACAGCCCTACTTTGTATATAGACTGGGAATTTTTCTATTTGTGCCACTACAAAACAGATAACAATAAAAGCCGGGGTACCGGTTTTTAATCATATACACGTTTTTTAAGACTTTCTCGTATACTGTTTTTTTTATATATATTTTGTTGCTTGTGTTTTATTTTGTACTATTTACAATGACAGAAAAACCTTGAAATTATTATATATCCTTGAGAACATTTGGCTCGTTAAAAGCTATGCCTAAAGAACGACTTGCTTTGACAGTTTTGTAATTTGTAAGTGTGACCCTAAGTCACGAAATAACCATAATGTGGTAATTAAAAGAATCATTAATAACAGTAGTAGGAAAATATGCAAGAATAATTTTCCATCTACCCTTAAAAAACAACTTAAATAAAACAGTCATATAAACAGTTTTGGGAGAGCAGAAATAAGTACATTAGTTCAAACATTGTGTCTTTTCTTGTCAAACAAAACTTCCCAAATGAGAAAACGGCTTGTTTTGTGTGACCGATCACCACATCTCTTTGTGACCAAGCTTCAGCTTCCAATTAGACATTTTTAAGTCAGGTGGCAGTTTGAAACACCATAGTTAGTAGTTTTGCTCCTTGGGTTCAGTTTTCGTGTTTGGTGTCTGAAGCTACAGTTAAGCTGAGACTTGATCAGCACCATGGACAGCTACTGCAGCTCACTGTCATCATTGTCAGCAAAAGGACAAAAAAAAAAATTCAACATAAGGGAAAAATTACAGGAGCAAAATTTAAACTCTTTTAAACATGGTTGTCAAAAATATGTTTTTGTTATTTTGATTTTGATTATATAAAATCTTAATGTTCTTCATTTCTTTCTCATTGTTTTAATAAAACAGGTGAAATTCTTTGTTCCTCCAGAAATAATCTAACGTTAGAAGCATTACACAGCGTGTAATCTGGTTCTCTCTACAGGGTGTTTAATTATTGAATTTATTTTATCAATTGAAGGACCTTTATGGTTTATTGTTTAGTCACAGTTGCTAGCGTGCATAAAAATCAGAAAACCTGGTATGGTGGGTTTGTGATTTGACGTCTTTTCTCAGACTTTAAAAGCTCCTGGTGTTTTAAAATGTAAGGTATCACTGTCAGATTTTAAAACTCGATAACTAATAGTTTGATGCAATTGGATATAAATCAAATTCAAATGTTTTAGAAAATGATTGTTATCATGCCTTGTTCCACCCAGACTTAGAAAACAAAATCAAACTTTCTTATTCTTCTTTTGGCCAAATATGTTCAATCTTCAATTGGGAAATTATTAAGTCTCCTTTTTCAATTACATGTAAAATATTTAAGGAAACATAAAAATGAAAAACATAAATGTGTTCCCGGAGGAATTTAGAACAGATGTGGTTTTTTCCTTTTCTTTTGAAATTTTTGACATTCCTCACATTGTTTGGGAGCAAAGTGAAAATATAATTTTTACAGTTTTAATTAAAACATTTTACCTTGACTTTCACATCACAGTCAGGTCAACTGTAAGCAGGGAGAAACAATAGAACTCAGATTTGAGGCTAAATCTTCCAGGATATTGTGTTGGTTCTGTGCAGTGATAACACAAAGCATCAACTTTCCTTCTTATTTTAATCTTATACATGTGTATTAGTGCCAAAGTGTGATGGGTATTGACAAAATGTGTAGGTAACACATCCTGGATGTAAAAAAAACTTTTGACACAAACTTGAAAAATCTCAAATAAAAAATGAGTCCACTTTACACATTCTGTTTTTATTTTGCAGCCTGTGCTACTGCGGCGGGTGGAGTGGAGGATGAGGGTGAGGCAGATGCAGGGTGGATCGAGGGCGCTGCCATCCTATTGTCTGTGGTGTGTGTAGTTCTGGTAACAGCCTTCAATGACTGGTCGAAAGAGAAGCAGTTCCGGGGGCTGCAGAGCCGCATCGAGCAGGAGCAGAAGTTCCAGGTGGTGCGTGGTAGTCAGGTCATCCAGCTGCCTGTGGCGGATATAGTGGTAGGAGACATCGCACAGATCAAATACGGTAAGTGAAGGAAGAAGATAGTCTCAAAGAAACATATGTAGAAGAATTTGATGACTTGTAAGTTGATCAAATATAGAAATATTAAAATAATTAAAAACAATTTCTTTCAGTTCACTTCCCTAATTTTGTAAAAATTGAATTTATTGGAGAATAGATTATAAATGAGAAGTAATCTGTTTGTACTTTTACAGGTGATCTGCTTCCTGCTGATGGAGTGTTGATCCAGGGTAACGACCTGAAGATCGATGAGTCATCACTGACTGGAGAGTCTGACCACGTCAAGAAGGCAGCAGACAAAGACCCCATGCTGTTGTCCGGTATGTTACTCACTCAGGCTTTCTGTTGCAAAGACAATGCATAGTCTGGATGATTTTCATGCACTTTTTGAAAATTGAAACAACATTAAGTTGTAGGCATTCTTGTTGGATCAGATTTTACACTACAAGAGCAAGAGTAAGAAGTGAGTTGATTGGCTTGGCTAATGAGCCAAAGGTCAGGACGTTAAAAAGAAACTTTGAAATGCCATTGAGTACTTATTATCACATTTGTCTTCAGGGTTATTGTGTACTGTGGGGTGCTTTTTCAAAAACAATCCAAAGTTAAAAATGGTAAAGTAATTATGTACTTGTTCCTTCCAGGGTCAAACAAAATTATCCCAATTTTAACCTAACACATGTAAATTCCCAGTCAGAAAGTCAAGCTTGATGGGATACTATTTAGTTTTCTTCCCGTCGGTGGGTGACAAGCAACAACCACAAAACTTGGATACAAAAACTGTGAAGTATTCAGACCATACATGTTGGATTTTTTAGGACTTTTTCTATGTCAGTAATTAGCCGTGTGGCTTTTTGCTGCCAACCTTAATTAGCCTCATATTCACCCACATCAACTTACTCGCTCGAAGGTTAATGATTTTCTTTTTGTGTATAAGTGTGTGGAAATGGCGCAAATGCACATGGGTCTAATGATGTTCTCAGCTGGCACAAATTTGTGTATTGACACATATTTCCACTCTCTTTTTATAATAAAATAGAGGATAAGCTAATTATTACCAGTGAGATTTAAAGATGTTTGAGGGAGAATTTTTACATTGAAGATAGTTTAACATTTTTTTTTTGGTGTCAGTTTGTGACACATCAATGTGTAGTGTTTTTTCCAAGCCAAAAATTGTGCCAATTTACAAATTTACAAATACACAAAATTAACAAGAACAAATTGAATTAATAGTTTTGATTATAATTCAATGTTTCCTTCTTACTAGAGTTTGAGTCTAGCTTCTTGCTAGACTTTGAAAATGGTATGGGTTGAACATTTTATTGAGTTTTTAGTTGAAAGTGTGACACGTTTCTTGTAATTATTGAAAGTATTTTGTTCTTCCCCGTTGCCTTCTGCTTATCCGAGGCTGAGTCACAGGGGTAACAGTCTTAGTAGGGAAACCCCCAAAAAATCTTTTACTTTTTGTAATAGTTTATCAAACTTTTCTTAGGAACTCATGTGATGGAGGGGTCAGGACGAATGGTGGTGACTGCTGTCGGTGTCAACTCGCAGACTGGAATCATCTTCACTCTTTTGGGGGCTGGTGTGGAGGAAGAAGAAAAGAAAGAGAAGAAAGGTAGGATCATAACAGATCATGTTTATTTGACCTTCACAATTTCTTTTTCTAAAATTGTTCCAGGTTTTCTTTTAGTTTGTTTCTTTTTTTAACTTGTGTTGTGTGACATTGTGAGTAGTGTTGTTCATCAATATATTAAAGAAAAAAAGTTTTTTCCTCATTCCATAACTCTGTGTGCTTTTAGTATTTGTAGGTCATTGTGTATTGTTCATGTTTTTAACTGTTGTTTTTTGAGGAGTCTCTAACAATAAACTTATAAATAAACAAATTTCCATTTGTTAAGTCTGGGTTAATCTAAAGAAAGTCATAGAAATGTATGGTATTGTATGAAAATATGATGAGAATTGGTGGTACTTGTGAGCTGCAGACTCCAGGATTTTTGGGTTTAGGTGCATCATTGTCCTTACTCTCTTATTGTTCCAAATTCACTTCGAAGGAGGGGCAGTAGAAGACGGACACCAGAACACAGGTACAGTATCACCTTTCTCTGACCCCTGGGAGATGTACTTTATTCTTTTCACCTTTTATACACTAGTGATCCCCAAGAAATACCTTTGATTTCTCCCCTTTTTTCCAAGTTTGTGCAACCTTGGATCATTTCTATTTATTACTTTCATTTTGAGAATATAAAATCTCTTTAACTGTCGATAATAAGATAATAAGATCAAATGTAGTTGTCAAACTGTTTGGCTCATTTTTTTTCTTTGAACCCTGAGACATGCGCTATTGCTCTTCTATGGACCAATCACAGAAAATAATAAACCTTACATATTCACAGCACCTGTTCCAGCAGTGTGGGGTAAAGCAGAGATTATGAACTTTTCTCCAGACTAATAATATTCTAGTTATCAATTTGAGTTTCATTTGGTTCATAGCTGTCATACCAGGTTGTAGTTTCTAGAAGTTTTAACATCGTTGAGAATTATTTGATGACAAAACATTAAAACTTGTCATTTCCAGATGTCTTATGTAGACCAAAATTAATACAATTATCTTCTTGGTGTCACATTTCCTCAGCAAATGTGTTACCCATTCAGATTGGGTCCAGATAATCTCAGACAAAAGATCATAATTTTCCACAACAAGTTCACACTGTGGAAGACGATTCAACTTTATTGTTTTAAATGGATCACTTAAAATATTATATATGAATATACACACACACATATCTACCCATTTACGTAGATATGTATATACATGTATGTATGTACCATTTTTTTCTCCCAAATTCAAGAATCCACTGTCATTGATCCGAATCTGGTTTTGCTAGCAGCTACTGACGTGTCAAAGAAATTGACTCTTTCCACAATTTGCACAATTACAGTTCATTATCCTCTTCAGTTAACTGACTAGCACAAGTGTATTTTCCTGGTAAAAATAATAGAATGCTTGTTATGTATTATCTTTCCTTGGGGATTTGAACTTTTAGCTTCATTCCAGTATATATATAAAATTCTGTTATGCTAAAAGGCACTACATGAATAACATGGTTTTAATTAACCATTAAAGAGAGATTTTAACAACATTGACAGTAAACTCATTAATCATTTAATAATTGTTTTTCTTTTTATATGTAAAAACAGTTTACTATGTTAAATGATCATTATTTACGCCTGTCACCAGCCTGCCATCTCTCAGTATATCTCATTAGCTTTAACGAAACAGTTACATTTACAAATACATGAGCAGACAGCCCACACTGCACTAACATTATACAGTTTGCATAATTTGCTGAATCTCTTTTATGTGCTATAACCATGTTATTTCTGTTCACTGTCTTGTGTGTGCATGTGGTTTGATGTATTTGTGGGGCGTGTGTGTTTTTGTTTATTTATGTTTGGTCCTCATTGTCACTGGCTAGATTGCTCCCATGCCCCTATCCACCCCATTGCAACTATAGCCACGGATGGGGCTGCAGGCATTAATGCCCCAGGCAGTGCCAGCCTAATTAATGGTAGGTTGAAAACACGTCGGATCTTTGACCTCTTTCTGTTGTGAGTTCTGATTCCTCACCTTTTCCATTCTCTGATTGCCTCCCGCTTTGGGTGCACACCTTCCACTCACTTCTACCTCTAGTTCTGAACCTTTCTTGTGCCCATGCCATCTGTGCATGCTTGTTCTTGTTGTAGATGATGTGTCTTTGTTTCCATCGTCTTCTAATGCAAGATTTTACCTTTAACGTTTGTTATAGATTTGAAACCAAATGTATATTTTGTTTCTAATATTTTAAAGGATAGCAAAAGTTATTTTAAGGTCATGGGTGTTTGGATAAATTAAAATGCAACAAATATGTTTGGAGTTTATTAATCTAAATCCATGAGTGGGGGAATAATGCAGGCCCTGTAATGTCGGGTATTTTATGGGGTCAAATGAGGAAAAAAACACTCTGGTTTTGTCATAGCTGGTAAAATTGCTATAATAATAATAAATTTTATTGTTGCAGGAGTATCTCCCTCTTTTTAAAGAGTTTGCACCCGTGATAAGAGGAGGATTTAATTTGCTCTGAAATGATGACCTTGTGCTTGATACAACAAATTATTCATTTTTAGTTGTATTGTGACTCCAGGGATCTGGCTAATGCAGCTACTTCTGTTCACTTGTTCCTTTTTCATCCACCTTTGTGTTTATAACTTATAGCACAGTTCCATTTGAAATTGTTTATACTTGCTACAAAGGAGGGAGAAAAGAGCCTAATGCAATATATTCAATAGACACTTTGCTTTTGTGGTATTACACTGTATATTCTAAGTTCTTTTATACAAACCTAGTAGTTGAAGAGTTTAAGACCTTTCACGGATTTTCGCCCCATTGTTCAGGTTTTATGTTGCAATCGATTGCATTTCTATTCTTGAAAAGCTTCTGAACACCTCTCATAGACTGCCCACAAGTTGATAATTGTTTGACTCAACGGGACATTTTAATTAAGTTTACTTCTTTTGAGACTCCATTGGCATAATGACTTTATTGTCCCCGAGCTTAGCTTTTAATATTCCTACAGTTGTTTCTTATGTAACTTCACCATGTGGGAGGTTTTTCCTTCAGGCATTTTTTCTCTTTGTGTGGTGTTCACATCTCCAATCTGCTCCCCTCTGAGTGTGTGATCTTGCATGTATTTTCTGAACTTTTCTCTAATGCATGCTCTCTTTTGTTTGTTTATTTGTTCTGTACGTGTGTCTGTGATGTACGATGCTTCTGTGTAAGTGTTCAATGTGATGATCCATCTACCGTTTGGCTTAAACTTTATTTTTGTGATTATGACAATATGCTCTTTTGTTGTTTGTTTCTATACCATGATAAAATAAAAAAGTTAAAAAAATGTGAATTTTCAGGTTTTTTTAGCTGGTTAGTTCATCATACAGGCTTGAATATTTTTATTGCACATATTTGATTTACTTTTATCATAGCAAATTATTAAAATTAGATTTTTTTTGTTAAGAGAAAATAGACCAAATGATGGAAAAGATTGTAGATTAACTGCCAAAGTCTAGCTTACTAACATATCTTCAACTTTGTGACTGTGAGGGCAGCTTACCTGTTACACAACACCTTTCAACGTGACTGTCACAAAGATGTATTAAAAGTCATTTTCCTGTCTCTCTGTTTGTAACTTTTTGGTTCTCACTGTCTGTGTTTGTCTCCGTGGGGATAAATTGTTGACTCGTCTGCTTGGTTATTTTTGTCGTTATTGTCTTGTATGTCTTCATCATAGGTAAAATGCAAGATGGCAATATGGAGAGCAACCAGATTAAAGGTAACCAAACCATATGTTTCACCTTCTCCTCCCTGATTTCTCTCCCTACTTTTTCGTTCTCTTCTCCTTTATTTATTTGCCATTGTATTTTTCCCCTAATATAGTGTTTGGCATGAACTCTGGGTCATCAGTATGTGGGATAACTCCACTTAACAAGCTCATATTTATATCAGCCTCTATTGCCCCCGACAACAGAATATCTCTTAAAGAAATACATTCAAACCATGGACTTTGGCTGAAGTCACTTTTCAGACATTTTTGGCTTTTTGTAGAAACTACACTATTCATGTGACCCAGGTTTTACCCATTCTCTCCCAAGATTAGAAAAATTCTGCTGTTTTTACTTTTTCACCGTGTGTCACTGATATGTTGTCCGTGGTCAGTTGTCCTTGTTTTGTTGTCGGCTCATCTTGGTTTTTATTTTTCTGAGAAAGCAGTAACCTTTCCCTTAGGTGTTCTGTGTCCAACTCAAATGACCTCATCCTTGCGTTTTCTTCAGTAATACACTCAAATGTTGTCTGGGTTTTTTACTTAGAGAACAAGCTCTTCATCCTGTTTTAACTCTTCAATGTTTCACAATAATTTGCACTAAAGTTTTATTGGTGAATTTTTAACACAGTCATAGTTGAAGAATCTTGGCTCAAAAAATTAAAATAAACGTCAAATATTTTAAGTTGTTTTATTGTTTTTTATGAATTTAATTAGCTCATTTGATTTATTTTGCTAACGTGTATGTAAATGAGCAATTATACTACCACAAGGTATCATTTTCTTCTTATTTTTTATTTTTACTCACTCTGTTCATCCCTCACCAGGGAAATTTGTGTGCTGCACTCTTACACTGCAGCAGGCTGCCACGACGGCGCCAATGGTGGGAGAAACGGGGGTTTAAGTGTCTTCTCCAAAGACCCTAGACGTGCACTCAGTGGGATGCGAACCCGCGAACTTACGGTTTAATCTGGTCTTTGGGCGAATGCTCTAACCACTGAGCCACCGTTTCCCCCCGTCACAGTGCCACAGTGGTGTCATAGTGAAAAAATCTCTTGAATAAATATCTGTTTGTGTATTAAGGGTGAAGAAAAGAAGAAAAAAAAAACACATTTTTGATTACAGTATATTTACAACCCACTGTAAATAGTTGGAATGATGCAGCTTTAGCTTTTGTAGCCATACAAAGTACAAGAAGTACACAAATAATTTTATTTGAATAAATGAAAAACCATCCTCAGAGAACCACTTGTTGCTCTGTGTGTAGTTTAATTCCAAACATTCTTTTTCTGAGTGACACTTACTGTAAATACAGATCATACCTTCAATGTTGTGGGTTGGACTTCCATGGAGAACAACAAATGTTTAAAATTAAAAGCTTTTTGTGTTAATTAAATTCATACCTCATTGTGATTAAGAAACCAGACTGAAATTAGTGTTGTAATTGGCCACGTTAATAGCGGTTGTTGCTGTGTTTGGTTTGTGTGTGTGGGTGTCTGATTAAGGCAAATTAACAAAACATGTCTGACAGATTCTTCAGGGGAAGGAGACTAGCGGGAACTTGGGGTATCTCTATAGCAAACTAACCAGTAAAAAGGCAGAACTGGGTTTGTTTTATGCTGAGCGACTGTAAAATAACTCAAAACGCAAATCCTAGATTTGGACATATTTTTCTTTTGCCCTTATTACATATTCTGATTCTCTAGTTACATAATTCAGCAAAAGGCCAAAAGGGTCTGCTTGAAACTGTTTACAGCCTTTATGCTCACCACCAAAAGGTTGTGTTCATAGAAATGTTCATAGAAATGTGCAAAGTAACAGTACAGCTTTCTGTCTTCTTCTGAATCCTGATACCATTAAACTCTTCAACATAAAAAAAAAAAAGAAAAATACACAACAAACCCATAATTATGACAAACTGTGACTGTGGTGTAAAATGATTTTAAAAAGAGGGTGTGTGATAATTGTTTTTTATTGTTATGATTAATTAAAATTTTATTGGTGCTTATTTTCATCTTCGACTTTGCTCATCTGTTTCTTTTCAGGTTGATTTAAATATTTGTGTAAAGCAATTTATGTACTCTTTTTTTTTCATCAACGAAGAAGTACTTTTTATGTTCATTTGGTTCCTTCAATGGCACGTTTTTCAACTTCTCTCAGTAGATTTTTTTTTTTATATTGTGTGGCCCTTCCACATGACATTGAACCTTTTTTTTCAGTGATTTAAAATCCAAATTGTCTATCAATGCTAATTAGTAGAGCAAGATTCATACCCAAGTTTTCTCCCCTCCCTATCATTATGCAGTTCTGATCTTTACCACTAATACTTCTTCTGTATCCTTTGCTTTTTTCTCTCTCATGTATGTATGTATATATATTTATATATGTAAACACAGTGAAGAAGCAGGATGGAGCAGCTGCCATGGAAATGCAGCCTCTGAAGAGTGCTGAAGGAGGAGAGGCTGATGAGAAGGAAAGGAAGAAGGCATCGGCCCCTAAGAAGGAGAAGTCGGTGCTGCAAGGGAAGCTGACCAAACTGGCCGTCCAGATCGGAAAAGCAGGTAAACAGACAAATATTTCACTCAGTCAGGCAGACAGTCAGAAACAAGATAATGGACTATCATCTTCTACTTCAAAAATTAAAAGTAGCTTCCAGAAGGTGTATATTATTAGTAAAAAATAAATTAGTTTGAATGGATTGCGGAAATGTAAAAACCTGTTTGTAATTTAAATAAATACAGAGATAGTTCCAAAAATATTTGATCAGAATTTAGACTGTAAAACACAGGGTCCTCCTTCAATTTTGAGAATTTCTAATGAATTGTTTGAAGTGTTAATTTAATTGGTTAAAATGCCTGGTTTGTAACTTCTATTTTTAAGTAAAGGCGCAAATAGCTTTCACAGCAGGTGTCCGACCATCACTGAAACATGTGAAAAATTATGGTGACAAGGTTCATCTTTCTTTTTTTGGTAAATAACCAATTATTAGTTTTACAGTTTATTATTCAATGCTAGCATATTTTTACAAAAATTATATTTTAAAATGGTTACTTATCTTATAATTTAAGACAGACATTTTAGGACAAATATCTTAGTTTAAAGGAATTTTTTTCTTCAAACAGGCATGTTTTTCCAAAGTTACAGTTTGACCATTTAAAAAACTTTACTTCATAACATGCTTGGTTTCTGATATCAAAATAAATTAATTTTGCAATTTTTTAAAATTTCTTGTTCTGAATTGGGATCTTGAGTTGTTAAATTTTCAAAACAAACATGTCAAAACAACACTTCATTCACTGCTGAATCATCAGTCATGAGAATAAATTGGAAGTGACTTTTTTTCTGATTTTTTTTATCTAGCTTTTTCTCTCCTTGGCTGACACTCTGTACATCTTCCAGGTTTGATCATGTCAGCCATCACAGTCATCATCCTGGTCCTGTATTTTGCCATTGACAACTTTGTGATGAAGAAGCATCCCTGGATGCCAGAGTGTACTCCCATCTACATCCAGTACTTTGTCAAGTTCTTCATCATAGGTGTGACCGTTTTGGTAGTAGCAGTGCCAGAGGGACTGCCGCTGGCTGTAACCATCTCCCTGGCATACTCTGTCAAGGTAAAGATGACGAAAATCACACAAAATTTTTCACTGCAGAACACTGTTCAAACATTTTGAAAAGGTTGTCTCATTTTGTTATGTAGCAAGATTGTTCAACAGGAGGCCTGTGGGCCAGAAACAGTCCATCATGCAGCTTTGACAGGCACACTTTTTGATCTATTAGTTAATGAATTATCCAAAAGCAATGAATTGCAGAAGTGTTGAGTCAATCCTCAGGCTCTGCTGTCCAGTAGGTTTTTTTATGTCTCAATGTGTCCCCTGCTTCAACAAAGCTTGCATGCAAAAAAACAAACAAAAAAAAACCAACAGATATACTGTCCTCCCCAGGTTTCACTTTAAAATGTTGATTTAAACATGTATCAGCAGTAATCAATACTTGTGAACAGCCTGATAGGTTGTTGAAGGCTCACTCTCGGTAGACCAGATGCTTTCAAATGATTTCAAGTGTACATATTTTCCACCCACAGAAAATGATGAAAGACAACAACTTAGTGCGTCATCTGGATGCCTGTGAAACAATGGGCAACGCCACGGCCATCTGTTCCGATAAGACAGGCACGCTCACCACCAACCGCATGACGGCCGTGCAGTGTTACGTTGGAGATGTGCACTATAAAGAAATTCCTGATCCTGGAGTACTACCACCCAAATCCCTGGAGTTGCTCATCAATGCGATCTCCCTCAACAGTGCATATACTACAAAAATCCTGGTAAGCCACTGATATTTATTGGCACTTAAAAACACACGCAAGATTTTATACCCTGCAAAGAAAATAAGATGTAACACTTGCACAACACAATTAGAAATTATCCACCAGGTTACAAGTGAAAATGTGACACTTTTACTAATTATCAGTATCAAGATTATGCTGTTGTCATGTTTTAGAGAATAGGATTAAAGCATCTTTGAAAGGCTGCTCGGAGATCAGTTTACCTTGTGTCAGCTGTAACTATAGGATGGCAGCCTCCTAGAAAAAGCAAGACAGGTTTGGCAGTACTTTCTTCTTGGCAGAGCGGGCAGTCGGTGTCCTTGGCTGCTGCTTTAGATTCATCAGGCGTTCGCTCAACTTGTCACCTTGAGAACGGTTGTGTGTAATTTTGTCTTATCTGATATTCAGAGCATGGAAGACTGTAATTGAATCCAATCTGTCTAAGTGCTGGGGATGGTCTCTTGTTTACAGTAATGTAGTGGACAAAATTTTCTCTAAGGCAATTAGGTTTATGCATTAAAAATAAAAATATTCACTAAACTTACAGACCCATTCAGGCTACAATATTCTCGTCACGTTGTGTTTTTGTGTTAATATTTGTTAATGTTACTGGTCTTTGACATTATTTCTATAATAGCTTTCACAAGCAAATGTTCTGATAGCAAAGATTGCCAAGATCATGATGTCTTCAACCTGTTAGAACAAGATGCCTGAGTAATCCTTTTCCTGGCATGACCATGTGTACTCACCTGAATGTGCAAACATACACATACAAGCAGTTACTCACACTTCTAGTGTGTGGTCAACCTTGTAAACTCCTGTAGAGTCCAGTCATTGATGGCTGACCAACTGACAAATGTCTTTATGGGACACGTATGTGAATGAGCTGAACAGGAGGGACATCTGTGGTGAAAAAACCTCAAAACTATCCTACCGATTTCACTTCCTACCCCTCAAGGCACAATCACAGTTTAATCTAAACCTGAGTATTGGTTCTTGGAATTCTTCAAAGAGGTATAGAGGTGATTCTTTTTTATTAAAGCAGTTGTTGTTTGTCACAATGCTATTTTTCACCCTTCAAGCTTATTTACAAGGTGGTTTTGGTGAAAATATGGAAGCATGCATACTTGCATGTGGAAGCATTGGGGGGTCCAAGGACAAAATAAAGCAGCAAGCAGATATGGCCACTTAAAAATTGACAGTGACACATATTACATTAAAAAATTACTTGCAACTGTTTATCAATTATTTAAACACATTATTGAGAGAAAAAAGCTGCTTATCAAGTTGTGAATTGCAAACTTGCAACAATATCGGATGTGTCATTTATTTAACACTTAAGATGTAAACTTTAAGCGACATTTACAATTGTAAAAGCTACGTAAGGCTAAACCCAACTATTAAAAAGCTAAATTGTTTAAAACTAATATTTTGCTCTTGATTTTTCTCTTAATTTAGTACTGTTGTTGCACAGGTTTAATCACAGCTAAAGTAGACAATTACTAACTTCTTGTGAGAACTTCTCACAGTCGGACTTGGCGCGTGTAGTTTTTTGCCAGGTTCAAGTAACGTTGATTATAATTAGGTTTCTGAACATGTTGTGCTGTGTTAAAGTGTTTGGCTGTTGGATTCACTGGTTGAGTCCTTCAAACATTAGAAATTTTAAGAAAATCATGCTGACGATCCCCACTGGCAGACTTGTTCTTTGACTTTTAAGAGGAGAGTTATTACTCCAATAAAAAGCAAGCCAGTTAAGTGTGTATTAAAATAAAACTTGTGCAAGCTCTGTTGCAAAGTCTTGATATCTAGTTGGTGTACTTTTATGTTTGCCTAAACTCAGCTATCAAACATAATCCCATTTTCATTGATATGCATACATTGCAAGATTTAGAATAAATAAATAAAAACAAGGAAGAGGGATACACAAGAAATATGACATAATACCAGATTAATTAAGAACTTAAGAATGGAAAATAAAGATTCCAGAGCAATATTTAGTCTGTCTGGCTTTTCCTTCCTCTGCCTCCTTAGGGAGACCTAAGTTCCACTTGTTTTTTTGCCTGCTGGTGTGTTCTTATATAAGAGAGCAATCCTCTGGGATGCCAGGATGTCTTTGAATGTCTTTGATGGCTACCACACAAAGGCACCACGGCAAAGAGACATGTTTTGATACCCATATCAATCTCTGTAGTGGCTCTATAATGCTTGTGCTTCTTTAGTGTATTGATACTACAAGAGGAAAAGACTTATTTCGGAGGCAGAAATTTACTGTACACAGAAATGTTGACCCATCAAACTACTCTCGGACACACTCTGTGTGCATTAATGCAATTTTAGTTGGAATATGTAAATCAACACCCAAATGTGTGAAATTGCCCACTTAGGTGGGCATAGGCATTGAATATTATGTTTAGCTTGGAAGCCACCTGCTGTCAAGTCAAACAGGGCGCAGTTGGAGTTGTAAAGCATCAAGTAACGGCAATAAACTGGTATAATTTTGCATTAATGTACACCATACCCAGTGGGACTATTGACTGCATCGAGTTTTGCTAAAATGATCTAATTTCCCCCTCGTATTCTTGCTTTTAGCTAATCTGTATAAAAACGATGTGCGTCGTCCAATCACACGTCCTTATACAATCTCACATCTACTACGTCAGCCATCCTGGTTCTTTTGGAGGCAATCAGGCCACAGGTGTGCACTCTCATAGTGCAGTAGTATGTGTTTAACATGACAGTGGGAATGTCCTTGGAGCTCAGTTTCATGCAGCTTCAACCACCTGCCCAGGTCATTTTTCCGGTCAGCGGAGAAGTGCGTAACGCTGCCAAACATGCAAATGAAATCAGCTCTGACCTATACAGTATGTACTTTTTGGTGAAAAAAAAAATGTGAATCACATTATTATTCACACCTCCTTTTAGCAGTGTGTACTTTGAGATAAATGAAATGGGTATATTTTTAATCTGGCATTAAAGTGTTGGTCTAAGATCAATAACTTCTAGTTTGTTATCGATATAAACTATCTTTTTATTTAAAAAAATAATTGATGGCTCCCTATAAGTGCAATGGTTCAGTTTTGTTTTGCTCCTTGTTGAAAGCGTAGTTTCTTATAAGGAGTTTAGATGTCTTTAGTCTGGATCGTATGTTTTTTCTTTATTTTAATTTTTTTTAGAAGATTAAAAAACAGAAAATGTTCTGCACTTGTTTCTAATTTGTGTTTCTGAGGATTGATTACCTAAGATTGGTTGTCATGCTAGGAGAACATGTCATCATATAACAGTAACAGTACCTTTCAGATTAAAATTATTTAATGCTTTTTAAAAATAATTTAGAGGGAAAACAAGAAAACACATGTTCAAATTTCATCAACTGAATCCAATCCTTAAATGATTTAATATGATCATTTGATATGAAGATGAAGTAAAAAGAAAAGCCAGGATTGGAACAAAAGGATTGAAGAATAGATAATAAAAAAACAAGAGTCACATGACAGGTGTCCTCATCCTGGACCGAAAGACTGTTTAAATTCCCTTCCAGCCCGCCTCCCAGTCTTTAGCCCAGTTGGCTGGCACAGTCATGTGGAGAGCTAAAATATTATCTATTCCTTTGTTAAAAGAGAGGAAAAACAAAGATCAGGAGACAAAGTATCTCATTAGGTACTGTGGAAACGAATGGAGGAGGCGACAAAAATTGCTTTTGGAAATAAATAAATAAATAAATAAATAGAGAAATGCAAAAAATGAAACCAAAAACAAGAGAGAAAAATAACTTTTAAAAAAAGGAGTGTGAGGAGAAATAAGAAAAGATTGGAGATCATGACAAGGGTGAGGACGGGAGGGATGGATTAAGGAGAGCCCCAGGTGGGGTAGGAAGTAAAGTTGCCAGCTATCCCTCTGGCATATGTCCTTGCCTGCAGGAACACCCAAGGACCAGGGAGAGGGCAGCTGGTCTTAAGCCACATCCAAGGCTAGAATGTGCCAGCACCAGCAAAATAAAGCCAACATTAAGTGATTCATGCCAGAAACTGTTCTCTTGTGTCGATTTTCCCGTAAAAGCTAACCTCTGTGGAATCTCAAACAATAAATGGCTACAGTGTTTGAAACTGCCTTTTTTTCTTCTTGCTTGTCATTATGCAGTCTGGTTATTTTACTCTCTGTGTGCCATGGTGACAGGAGTTGTGACTTTTCTCATGACCATTTTTACATTGGAGTTAAACAGTTAGAGACAGCAGTGATTTGAAATATGGTTGTAGAGTAGCCATAGCAACATGGAACATCACCTCTCTGGTTAGACAGTAGCTTTCACTGGTGCACAAGATTACACAACTTAGACTTAACCCCCAGCACGGATTTTTTAATCTGTCTTTGTGAGAAAGGCTGATCTGTCTTCCACTGTGGTGATGCTACCAGTGGAATGCGCCAGGCCGTTATGGGTGCATTGTCACATCCAAGCTTGCCACCTATCATTCTACTACATACAAAGCTTTACACTCCTGACTGTAATAAATGGCTACTCACAAACAGCAATCTAATGTATTTACTTTTTGATAAACTCTTGTTTGGGTGGGTAAAGTTCAAGCAGCGCTGTTTTTTCTCTTTAATGGGACTTCAACTTTCACCTTTTTACAAATTTTCAGCCATACTCAGGCGGAGATATGGGAGTTTGCTTCTAAATATGCTCTTAGACTTCCCTGTTGTGGTGGGAAATATATAGAGATGTTGGGGTTCCATTTATAGGCATGCAGACTACATCAGACTGTTGGGCTTTGTGGTAAAAATAGATGGACAGTAAATTTATAATTTCATCTCCAACTTTGCTCTATGGCACCAGCTTCAAAAAGTCACAGAAAGAAGAAATTGTCAAAACAAGCCGTCATAATGACTTGCTACAGTAAGGTGCCTGACCTCTTTTTTTGGAAATCTGCTGAGGTGGTTGGTCATCTTATAAGAGATTGGAAACGAGCTGCAATTGTCTAATGAGGGAGTGAGGCGGCGTTGTGAAGGAGAATGGATGAATCTTTAACTCTTGTCATAATCAGTCATTTTTGCAAACATCTTTTGCCTTTCACCCAGAAAACTTCCCCTGCAATCATTTCCTTTTTAGTCATTTAACTTTACGTTGTCCTCTGGATTACAGCCCACGCACCCTCATACCACCAGACACTAAAGATGAGGTCATTTATTTTATCCTGTCATTTCCAATGACTGTAAGTGTCTTCCCAATGTAATCACTGGTCATTAGGCGAAAGTAATCATCTAGTTTTTTTTAGAAGAGAGTCCATGTAAGACTTTTACTAAATTTATAAAAAACATGACTGAACAATAGCCAAAAAAACATAATATTGTATAAAAGTGAGGTCAAGCTAACACGATGATACAGTTTGAAGAAATAACAGAATTTCAAGAGACATTTTAACTTTACAGAAAGCAAACTTGCCATTTAAAAAAATGAAAGCAAAAAAAAGTCATTCACAATTACAGCTAAGCCCATGCAAACAGTTATTTCTATATTCTTCCAATGTTTTCCTTTTTTACCCCATAAAAATATGTTTTATTTCTATGTGGCAGCCAGCTAAAAGCAGACCCATTAACATTGATTTTCAATCAAAAACTTGTCAGTAAGCCTTTTATTTATTCATCTTTAATGGAGAATGTGAGCATGCTGTTAAATAAAAAGCTATATTTCATTATATTACAAAAAGTACAATAAATCACCATTGCTTACAAAATGTCAAAATACCAGGCTATCCTTTAAAATCGAACTGTGGTAAGAGGCTTGTTGTGGAGCAGAAAACCTGCAGTCAGTCTATTTTGGGGCAAAATGCACAGACTGAAGGAGTCTGCTGAGCAGCAAGGTAAAAGAATTGTGTTCAGTGTCTCCTGCTGGTGTTTCTGTCTGCGTAAGTGAAAGAGAGTGTACATGACAAACTGTTCTTTAGCTGTGCGTGTAGGTGTCAAGTGTATTGTAGGTACTACTGCATGTGGCAAAACCCCAGGGAGACTAGCTGTCAGCCCAGTGCCAGCTAATAGGAATCTAAATGAGGCAGATTTGACGTTAAATATGAGCTATAATGCTAATGAATAACATTCATCAACACTTGCAAACCATTGCTCTTCGTGTTTGAACAAGTTTGACTAATGTGTCCTAAAGTACATGGGAGTTAAAAGATTTTCTAAAGTGAAATGTACTTTTATTCAGAAAGTCAAACTTTGGCCAGTTTGAGAATGTCGAAAGGAGAAAGAGAAAGTGGAGGTAGTGTTTCATGGAGTTGGGATATTTGTTTTTATGTTGAGATGATTTTCATTTTAATGATCAGATATCCAGACAAAAAATTATATCTAATTGACAAATCATGACCAGGGATATTCAGGAACATTGCTATTTGATATTGTTTTTATCTAAAAAATAAAAGAGCTTCCAAATACAATAATTAGAAAGTATCACCAAAAAGTCTTGGAAAAAGACAAACAATAATACTTTGTAAAAAAAAAATTCCAAAATACATGTGAAGTGGAGATGAGTGAGAATCCTATCAGAGAATCAAAGACAGCGAGTACCAACCACCAAGTGGTGGAGATTACACCCTCTCTTTTCCCAAGACTCTTCTTCCTAGTGTGCTCTGCCCAGTGTTACCATGGAAACGCTTAGTCTTCCAAAAGCTGACCGCGTTCACACATTTGCTCATACAGTAAGCACACGAGTATGCACGTGTACTGTACCACTCCACCAGCCCCAGGCACTTATTTAAACAAATGATTTATCAAAATTTCACAGTTCATCAAATTCAACTTGATATAATGATAAACTTTATTAATCTCTTAGGGAGTTCCAACAGGGAGATGAAATTTTCCAGCACTCACAACAATGATAGCATTGATAATAATAAGCAAAACCAAAAAAAACATCTTTTCTGCTTCTTACTGTTCATTTTTAGGCTTTTGAGAAATACATTTTCAATATGTTCATTTACTCAACACCAAATAACATTTTTTCTGTCTCCTCAGCCTCCAGATAAAGAAGGTGGACTTCCAAAACAAGTGGGCAACAAGACAGAATGTGGTCTTCTGGGATTGGTGTTGGACCTGAAGCGGGATTACCAGCCAATAAGAAACCAGATCCCAGAAGAGAAGCTTTACAAAGTCTACACCTTCAACTCTGTTAGAAAATCAATGAGTACTGTCATCAAACTTCCAGATGGGAGTTTCCGCATGTACAGCAAAGGAGCCTCTGAGATTGTACTTAAAAAGTGAGTTCATTTTTTTGTGATTGGTTTATTTTTATTTTACTATTCTTTTCATCTTCAGAACCGCTTATCCCTAATAGAATTGCAAAGGGGTGCCGGAGCCTATCCTGGCTGATTTAAGGCGAGAGGCATTATACAGTATGAACGGGTGGCCAGTCTGTTGCGGTGCAATGCACACAGACAACCAATCACACACACACACACACACACACACACACACACACACACACACACACACACACACACACACACACACACACACACACACACACACACACACACACACACACACACTCATTCCTAGGAGTAGTTTTATAGTGGCTTTAAAAACCTATTTTCTTGGAAAAACATTTTAAGGCATTTGAAATTTTGCATGATTTATGAGTATTTCTGAGAAAAAAGTTTTGCAAATGTTTACAACTATTTTTTCATAACTTACCCAAAATAAAATTGTTGGCAATTTTTTTTAAAACCACAGAATTAAATAATAGAAAAAAAAAATCCATCTTTTGTTTAACCTGAAATGAGGAATTCAAAGGATTTTTTCTGACAAAGCACATGCATAGAAACATTATTTAGGAGCATGCTAGTGACAAATTATTTCCATCAAGTTTGCACAAACGTGTGTTTTTTATCAGGATGCAGCTGTGTAATGTGCCTGTGTGCCAATACACCTGCTTATTTTCACGTGGGTGCAAATTATTCAACAATAGGAAATTATTTAGGTTTTCATCAGATTTTGCTGTGTTTAGGATGCTGGAAAATGGAGGAAAAAATCCTGCTGTGATTTTAATCCACAATCAGTGTCCTAGGCAGTTTGGATTCAAAATCTCTCTGGATCGTTGCTCTTTCTGCATACAGCAAATCAGTTCAATTTAAAAATATAATGTCAGAAAATGAAAATCTTGCATGTATTTCTGGTATACTAATTTGTCTGGAAAGTTTTAATACACATGATTGCAGTTTTTACTAATGTAAAAACTAATTTCACATTAGTGCTCATTGTGTTTTATTTTTGTTGCTTCGTGCACTTTTCACTCTAATGTTATATCTGGCCAAGACAAACTGTACATCGCCTCTCAAAAAGGCTGACTTGAAGTTTAGCATAGCCGTATTTATACATTCATTTTTTATAAAAATTAAATTGCTTTTTCTACAGCATTCTTACCTTGATTTGTATTGTATTTGATGCTTACCTCTGACAGATCAAATTCATTTGATGGAAAAGGCTACTTTTATCATCTATGTGAAGCAGTAAACTGTTCGATTCAAATTGTCTTTGACATGTACACGGTGAAATGATTGTCCCAATAAGACTAAACCAGGGATGGACAAACAATGGACTAATGGTCAGATTTGGCCCTTCAAGCTATTTAATCTGGCCTGCAGGACTTATCTAAATTATATAAACTGTTTTGTTCCCTTGTAATTCTGGCACTGCCCAAAAAATTTGCCCTCTTTTGATACATTGTCTGTTGATTAGGTGCATTCATGTAGTGATGTAAGATTGGACTTGTCATGGTGTTTTTTTTAACAATATAAAGGGGTGTACATGTGAATTTGCCCAATCCGAAAGCCAATTTTCCAAGTGGCCCGACTGTTCTGGTCCTCATGTCACATTTCATGATGTTTTGTAGCCCCAGAACAGTCGGACAACCTGTGCAGGGTGTATTCTGCGTCTAGTCTGTAATTAGCCGCGACAGGTTCAGGCACCCCTGCGAGCCCGAAAGAGATAAGTGGCTCAGAAGGTGAATGAAGGAACTTGTGTTAGAAGTCAGAACAATGCCATGCTCGGTAACTATTTCAGCTCATCAGCAAAGAAAAATTACTCTAGATTGGAAAAGTGCTGTAGGTATTTGGTGTTCCACATTGCATAAAAAATTCCATGGTATTTTTGGTGAGATGACAAGTCTCTTATATGTATGTTGTATTTGATGTTTTAAATTTAAAAGAAAGTTTACAGCTGTTTGATTGACTGTGATTTACTAAGATGTTTAGTGTTTACAGTTCTAAGGAGAACATGACAGATCTGCCAACCTTTGCCAATTTTTTTTTATGTGGCATTCACTTTTTGTCAAAGTAGTTCTCCATGAACTCTTTAAGGGTTCTATCTGTCTGACACTGGCTTGACTTTGGATTGCGCAACTATGTAATGCCAGAAATGGAACAAATGCAACAGTGTAACATTAAATTGACAATTGGTTTGGCTCATAAAATATGAAAAGTCTTTGGTCAAATAAGTATTTATATTAAGATAGAGTAATAGTATTTGACTTTTTTATTGAAAATATGTTTGAAAATTGTAAGAGTAAACCTCTGATTTTTTTTTCTCATAGATGCAGCCACATACTGAATGAAGTTGGTGAACCAAGGGTTTTCCGTCCACGAGACAAGGACGAGATGGTGAAAAAAGTCATTGAGCCTATGGCTTGTGATGGTCTAAGGACCATCTGTGTGGCATTCCGTGATTTTTCCAGAGATCCAGAGCCTAATTGGGATGATGAAAACAACATCCTCAGTGACCTCACAGCCATCTGCGTTGTTGGAATAGAAGATCCTGTGAGGCCAGAGGTAAGAACATGAAATACATTGATAAAAGTAGAGAAGAGACGGGGGTGAGAAGCATCTTATTAAATGTCATTAATAACACACTACATAGTCAAAAATTTCACCAAGCTGTTGAACTAACAGGATTTCCAATCAATTCCAAGAACTAAAGTACATGTGCTGTTACACACATTTGTGAACAATTCACAGCATGAAGTCATAGTTAGAGATCATTTGTTTCGGGATGTCAGAAACTCTTTCACAATGTGACAGAACATGTAACTGACATGTCAGTGTCAACGGGTGCCTAGGCACATCGGATGAAGAGGTCCCCAACTTTCTGCAGTTGAGCCCTACAGATCTCCAAACTGCATGTGGCCTTCAGATTAGCTCAGACAGTGCACAGAGAGCTTCATAGACTTGGTTTCCTTGGCCAAGTAGATGGATCAAATCCATGTATCACTAAGTGTAATACAAAGCTTTGGACACAGGGAGGTAAACCATTTTCCTGCTGGACTCTCGAGTAATGGAGACATGTTCTCTGGGGTCCGTGAGGTGCTTGTTTTATTTTTTTTTATTTCTGTCTTTTGGCCAGGACTCCCTTTCTAGTTAAGAATAAATAATTATACAAGATTTTATTTTATTTTATGCTTCATTTGTGTAGTTTGATTGTTGTTGAAACTATGCATTCAAGTGCTTGGAAGTGTCCAATGTTAAACTAAAATGATGTACCCCTTAGTCCTTTTATTTAGTCCAATTTTGTGATTTAGTTTGACTTCTTTCTTTAATCCTAATGGATTTTATTTTTCTCCTATTTCCATTATTCGTTCATCGTCTGAACTGCTTATTCCCACTGGATTTACGAGGTTATACTGCCAGAGCCTCTCCCTGTACATTACAGGCAAGATGTGGGGTAAACAGGTTGTCAGTCTGTTGCACGATCTGCTTATTTCCGTTATGCTTTAAATGATTCTACATAAAGCACTTTGTCTTGTACACAATATGTGCTCTATAAATAAATTAGCATTGCCTTGCCTTCTGAGTTGTGGATGATGGCATCTTGTTACAACATATTTTACTTTAATTTTTTTTACTATAACTACACAAACTATTTTTCTAGTGGTGATTTAGAATTTTTATGGTTTTTTTTATAGTGTGGTAAACTAATTATAAAACAGTTATTTTAATTGCTTTATTCTTCAAAACAGTTCTTTAGACGCTAAAATGATTGCACTTCTATGAAGTTTAACGACATGAAGAGAGAAGACCGAAAAGGAAGTGAAACCTTGCACTAAGCATCATCAGGGCAGTGTGAAATTAGAACTGACAAGATTAAAGAAAAATGTATTGGACTCATTTGTTTGGGTTGCTTATTTTTATTTGAGCTTTTAGCTGGGAATCAAGTTCAAGTTTTGTATGTGACATGTGATGATTTGTGCTCCCTGGCATCTATGTTCACAGTCTTGAAATCCAAGTGCTGCCATCTTGTGCCTACATTTTTCTCAGTTACAGTATTTCTTGATAGGTTTGGCTCTTTTTTCGAAACCAAGATGACATTCTCAAATCCACTTGGACAAATCTCCAAACACTTTTAAAATCTATACAACTTAATTTTATTTAAATGGAATTGCTTTAGTCAGAATAGCCTTAATGTCAAAGTATACCTTTGCAAATGTATCGGTTCATGTGTGCAACACATGTAATGAAAGGAACATAATTTCAGACTTTTTAAAAATAATTCCAACTTGCGGGCTACTTTTTAGTCTAATGGTTGTTTTCTCCAAAACATATCAGCATGATTTAATTCTGTACGTCATACCATGCAAAATAGTCTGTTCGATTATCTAAATTGGCAAAGAAAATATACAGTAACTTTAACAACCTATCACATTGAAAGAACTTTTAAAAAAATATGGCAGTAATTGACAATCAGGTGAAATAAGAACTTGACTAAAAAGGGAGTTTCATCCCAGATCACAAATCAAACAGACTGTGTGGTTACCTGACAGATGCTGACTAGGATTTTCACTGCCACCAAACTTGTTTATCTTATTTATTTATTTGAATAGGGACATGCACATTAATGAACATTTGTGGTGAATGAATATAAATATGCCAGATTGTAGCTGCAAAGCTAGTTTACATCCGTAGTCCCTCGGCAGCAGAACAGATAAAACAAAGCATGCCTAATTAGAGCTTTAGCAGGGTCACTATAATGTGAAGTATGAACATGGAGGTATCTTATCTGGACAATCCACAAGAGCACTGGATGCTTGACAAAGATGAGGGGTAATAATGTGTGGAGGTGGACCAGGAGGAAGATGATGCTCACCGACACAGGGTGGAGGATGTCAGTGATTATTGAAAGTGTGACATTGTATGATGGCAAAACTTTATGCACAGCACCATAAGTAAAATCAGATACTTTTATTTTGATTATTTATGCATTCAAGGTTGAGAAAACATCTAATTATTCCAAAATGTAACACATGCTAATTGCTTTGGGCAAAAAGGCACTAGCCTTTCATTTGAGAAGGAAACTTTACGTACAAAGTGTTTTTGTAGAAAAAAAAATTGCAAGTGATCCAAGGTGTTCTGCTGAACTTTCCAGCTTTGTTTTGACAAAAACACAAAGGACAAAGTGAGTGCAAAGATTCAAAGCAAATGACAATGATCTGTGCCATTTTGATGGCACTGACTTTTTATTTGAGAAAGAAGTGTAATTGTTGAGGTCCTTCTAAATTGAGAATTTAGAGGGATTTCCGTCCACGAGACAAATTTTGTTGTTCATCTGAAAAGTTGAGCAGGAATGTAAGGCTGTTAGGACAAAATGATCTCTTAGTTTTATGAATGTCATCATTGTTTCAATATACCAAACCAAATGAGAAAAACCGTAAAGACATTAACACTTTTAATAAATAAAGCATAGCAGTACAGCACTTACAACTTTGAACTAACAACTTTTACATAACCCCTCAGATATGTGACATTCTGTATCTACTGAGCAGGTGGGTCACATCAGGGAATGCATTGGTCAAATCCCTTTTTAGAGTAATTAGAAGTCATTGGTCACAAATATTTTCAGATTAATTACACACAATGAACTTTGCATTTAGAAGAGAACTGGCCTTTGTCTACAGTAAAATGGCCAACCTCTGATGACAGCTTCAGTGATGCTGCAGGAAAGCAGGAAACTAACTACTGCATTATTCAACTTCTTCCTTTCATCTCTTTTCCACCCCTCCCTTCTCATACTCTGACAACGTCTCTCATTCTACCTCACCCATCTACCCTTTTCACCTCTCTTGTGCTGCTATCAACTCTGACTTCCAACCATCTTCTCCTCTATCTTTTCCTCTGAACTTTGTGTTTTATATTTCATTGCACTTCACTTACTCTGCGTCACAAAGAATTTGAACAGACCTAGGACAGAAAAAGTCTTAGAAGAAAAATGGCAAACAATCTTGACAAAAATCTACCAAAGTGTAAAAGAGATTCTGAAATATTGAGGCTTCATAAACAATCAAAACAGAGCTCCCTCCAGAAGAATAAAAGTTAAAACAAAATGTAAATAGAGAAATAATTTTGAAATGTTAGACAAAACCCGTCTAAAAACTTAAAAATTAAATTGGGAGGGCGAAGCTAAAGACTTGGAAAAGCAGTTTGCTGTGCAATGATAAAACAACACTCCTCCTGGTCTCACACAAAAAACACAAAGTTTAAAAATTAGAATCCTTTCATTTTTCATCAAATGATCGCATATTTTTGATGAATGTTCAGTTCATTTCAGTTTATTTTGAGCAGAAATGTTAAAAGAAAAAAAGACTAAGCAAAACAAAATCAAAGCAAATGTGTAATCCAAAGCATAATCATCACAAACAGTGGATTTTTGTACTTTCTAAGTCTTAACTTGGAATTTTCTTTAATAACAGACCAGGGTTGCCCAACAGAGCAAAACAAAAAAAAAACAGTAACCATAAAGAGGCACAGACTGAAACAGATAAACAGATTAGAAACAAGATTCATGTCAGAGAGCTGACGGAACGCAGGAAGAACAGAAAGATGGCTAAAGACAGAAATAGAAGAAAATGAGATTGTAACCAGATCTCAAGAGGCTTGTTTTTTAATCTAACCTTTTGCACTTATTCTTTGAAAAGACAGATTTTTATTCCCAGAATGTTCCATTCTTCCCCAAATCTCCTAATTTGCATGGCCTTGTCTGTGCTCGCAGTGATGATCAAAATTGAATGAGAGTTTTTGTAAAACTCGAGGGAAGACAATTAAGCTGACTGAAATCTTCATCCTTTTTCTATCCTTTTTTTTATCTTCATGCAATAATACATCACGGGAGCTTATCCCAAGTGGAGTACACCTCGGAGAGGTCACCAGTCTATCATAGGGCTACTGATAGAGACACAACTTTTATGGTTTTAAAGGCAAACTTAGAAATGACCGACAACCTAATATATACACATTTGTGGCAATTAAAAAGAAGTTGAGTTGCTATCAGTGTAATCATCAAATTTTGGATTTTTTTTTTCTTTTACCATACCACATTAATCCCTCAATGGGGAAAATTTCTGTGCTGCATTGCACCGTAGTAGGCAGCCATGATGGCACCACTGGTGGGACCAACTGGGGTGTTAGATGTCTCCTCCAGGGACATCATGGGGCTCAGTGCAATTCGAATTGACTTCTTCCAATCCAAGGACAAACACTCTACCACTGTGCCAACGCCTCGTCTGAATCCTTAAGTCTGAATCCCGAATTGAGTTTTTCAGGATTTTGTCTTTCAACTTTTATGTGCCTATTTTAATTACTTAAAACAGACACGTGAAAAGATATGATGAGCTTTTTTTACTTTTTAATGCAAACTTGTTGAGTATTACATCATGTTCCTTTGCAAACAAGTTGTTTGTTTTATACAACTCTGAGTTTAGTCTCATGAGAGGGCTTTCATATACAAGTGCGAAAACGATCTATAGATGCTGTAGATGTATTTACAAGCAAGCATATGTGAAAGTGTAATATTCTTCAGTACCTGTGTTTAAACAGAAAAAAACTGAAAGTAGTGTGTGTTTATGTAGAAATCTACAAGATGTAAGTTGTCCTTTCTGCATGTGGCCATGTTTGTTTGTGTAGGTTTGGAAAGCAAATCTCGCCCACACTGACCTTTGCCAAGAAAGAAAAAAAGTGTTTCTGAATTAATGTTGTGCTTTTGCAAGCTGTTGATAATCCACATCAGACTCCATGTTCTGATACTTACCAGATTACTGAAGTCAGATGAAGGATCATCATCATGTGTATAGTTGATTGTAAGGATATTCAAAGCAAGGTAAAGAGTACCAGTTTAATCCATGCACATGTATGCATCTTTTAACCGTATGTTGACGTTGAACATATATGTCAATCCCAATAAGTTTAACTAGATTTTCATTATAAAAACTCAGTGTTATTGCTTTCCAATTTGAAAATGTAATGCTTTGCAGACACCTAATGTTGATACTATGGCTCTAAATACCAACTGTGCACACATCCCCAAATATAGTGTCAACAACTCCAGCTGATGGTGATAAAAATTAAACTACTGAGAAAACAAACTAGAAATTTTCCAGTGAATTATGAGATTTTTCTGAAAATTTACTTGCAAAGTAACTTTTGGCAAAATGTGTCAGACTCCTTTTTATGAAGAGTGAGAAGTCAGTATTAAAAAGGATTTATATTGTTTATTTAATATATGCTTTGAATAATTGATATTTCTGTTTTGGTGGGTTCCAAGGTTCCTGATGCCATCCAGAAGTGTCAGCGTGCTGGCATCACGGTGCGAATGGTGACAGGAGACAACATCAACACAGCAAGGGCCATAGCCATCAAATGTGGCATCATTCATCCTGGAGAGGATTTTCTTTGCATTGATGGCAAAGAGTTCAACAGAAGGATCCGCAATGAAAAAGGAGAGGTGAGAAAACTGTTGCAGGGGAGACTTTCAACAAGCAATGCATACCTAAATTCTAATCAATCCCTCAAATTATAATTGGTGTTTTGTTTGTCTGTGTGAAACATCTAGGTCGAACAGGAGCGTATTGATAAGGTATGGCCTAAACTTAGAGTCCTGGCCAGATCATCACCAACTGACAAACACACTCTTGTCAAAGGTAACTGGTTGCAGAATTTTTCAAACTTCTTATTCATAAAGTTTCACATCAATATCTTTCATCACTATCAAGGAAAACATGTTGATCAATAAACTTGCCCTGCATCTGCTGATGTGTGTGTTCTTGACAGGCATTATTGATAGCACTATGGCAGACCAGAGGCAGGTGGTGGCTGTGACAGGAGATGGTACCAATGATGGACCCGCTCTGAAGAAAGCTGATGTCGGGTTTGCTATGGTAAGCTCTGTTCTGTTTATTTATCCCGTCTTTAATCCTGTTTATTCTTGTTAGATTGATCTCAGTAAACAGAGAAATATGTCTTTCTTCCCTCTGCATAATGATTTCCTCTCAGGCACTTTGTCTCGATGTTTGCAGATTGGGAGCTCTCTCTAGTGGTCTATCTATGTACTTGCACAGTCTTGAGAAAATTCACATTTGTCTTTCGTTTGTTGATAAAACGTTGGTATTTTTTTTACTAGTCATTTCTTTTGTTTATTCTACAATTCATTTTGAAAAATTAAAATCACAAAGAGATTTATTTTGGTGTCGGCATTCGATGGTGGCTTTGATTCTTTAATCTGTGCTATGTTATCAACATGTATCAATGCATCGATGTCCTCCAGCATTCTTATGATGACATCTTAATTTTACTTTATTAAGTAACTCCACATAAATGTAACTGGTGTTGTCTTGTTGTATTTGATGTTCAACTTTTGCTTATAAATTATTTTGGTTTGTAGTTAAAGTAGTTAAAGTACAGGAAATACCCTTGAAATACAAATTTTCTTCAACAAAAGTTTCTCATCACTCTTTCAGGGTATAGCTGGCACAGATGTGGCTAAAGAGGCATCGGACATCATTCTTACTGATGACAACTTCAGCAGCATTGTTAAAGCAGTTATGTGGGGCCGGAATGTGTACGACAGTATTTCCAAATTTCTTCAGTTTCAGCTTACAGTCAATGTAGTTGCTGTGATAGTGGCTTTCACTGGAGCCTGCATCACACAGGTAAGAGGGATTATATATCTATCTATATATAATTTTTTATATAGATACATATTGTATTAGTTTCATACTATTTTATATTACAGAATATTACAATATATGTAGTGATTGTCGACAAATACTTTGTGTGATTCTGATTTAGAAATCACAGTAGCTGAATTATATTTCAAAAGCAATTGAAAGATATTTATCTAAAAAGTTGTAAAAAAAAAAAAAAAAAAAAAGAGAATTATGCCGAACGTTTTATTGAGAATGTTTTCTTGAGAATGATTGTTTGTGATATTTTTTTTCCCCAAGGACTCACCACTAAAAGCCGTGCAAATGTTGTGGGTGAATCTGATCATGGATACCTTTGCATCTCTGGCCCTGGCAACAGAACCTCCAACAGAGTCACTGCTGAGAAGGAAGCCATATGGCCGCAATAAGCCTCTTATTTCCAGCACTATGACAAAGAATATCTTAGGGCATGGAGTTTATCAGCTAGTCATCATCTTCACACTTCTGTTTGTTGGTGAGTGGAGTCATTTCTTTTTCAGTAATCATTCACAGTGCTGAGTTAATGACACAATATGTTCTTTATTTATTTCAGGTGAGCAAATATTTGACATTGACAGTGGCCGAAATGCTCCTCTTCACTCTCCTCCATCTGAGCACTACACCATCATCTTCAACACCTTTGTCATGATGCAGTTGTTTAATGAGATAAATGCCCGTAAAATCCACGGTGAAAGAAACGTCTTCGATGGTATTTTCAGGAACCCAATCTTCTGTTCCATAGTTTTTGGGACATTTGCTGTGCAGGTAAACACCATGAACCACCATATTTTAGAACATAATCAGTTTTTTTAGGGAGAAAGTTAAGGGATTAGTTTTGATTTAAGTAAGAGTTACATTGTTTATGCAAATTTTTTGTGCAGATTGTAATCGTGCAGTTTGGAGGCAAACCTTTCAGCTGTCAACCTCTGAACCTTGAAAAGTGGATGTGGTGTGTTTTCCTTGGACTGGGAGAACTTGTCTGGGGACAGGTAACAAATGAATGTTTACTTATTGCTTACATTTTAGACAACTAATTCAACAACTAGACTAATTGAAGTTCCCATCTTGTGCAAAATCTATGTTTCAAATCTTTCTATACACTAATAATGATGTGTGGATATTTGTCACCAGTGGTTTCTTTTTAGAAATATTCAATGTATTGATATCCTCTCCTGCCCTTCGTGTGACGAGCGGTTTCTTCATTGACAAGGCGCCACTTACATTGCAATGCTTCTTTGAGTTTGGTTCATTCACGACCCACATCACTTCTTGGAGGTCAAACTTGTGCTAGTACCGAGGGCGTTATTAGTCGTTCACACTTTCTGTTCTTTAAAAAAGCTTGATAAATCTGTAAGACTTTTGTACCATTGTATAACAGATTCCAAAACTTAAATGATTATTGATTTTAAGCATAAGATTAAATGAGAAAAGAATGATCTTGTATGAGATGGGACCTTTAAGAAAGCCACTTAAACTGTGTATCTTTCCCTTTTCATTGAGACGTTCCAAATCATCTCTTGGTTTTAGGTCATATCGACTATACCAAACAGCAAGCTGCGCTTCTTGCGGAGGGCAGGACAGTTAACCCAGAAAGACGAATTACCCGAAGAGGACGTAAATGAAGAAAACGAAGAGATTGATCATGCAGAAAGGGAACTTAGGAGAGGGCAAATCCTTTGGTTTAGAGGGCTCAATCGTATCCAGACTCAGGTGAGGACATACATCAGACACTTTCTAAATTCTAAATCTCATTATACACATTATAAACATATTAAGGACTGTTTATTGACTTATATTTAAATTTGATTCACTTCATAAAATTTAAACACTGATTTATATATTAAGAAAAAACACAAAATGCACAAATGCATGTTATGATGTTTCATTTTTTTATGTATGCATGTATTTGTGAAGATATTTTTCAAATGGAGGATAAATGTAGAACTCTCTTCCTACTAATGCTGTAGGATGTTTATGTTTGTAAGTTAAAATCTTGAAGTTATTGTATCTCAAGATGAGTAATGTAGGAAGATGAAGATGCAGCTTTGCCTTGGTGGACAGCAGTGATCAGCACCATCGACGTGTGGACAGTCGTTCTTTGAGGTTCAACACTGCAGCTTATGGCTCCTCAAAATGATTTACTGTGATGAACTCTGCAGACCGTGATCACTGTGATATCTGAGACAATCTTGGCTGTGTTGAACCTGGTTTCATCTCACTGATAATGCTGGTTTTGGGTGAAGCTATCCCATATTGTGATTTGTCTGACTGACGCAGCAAATCCTGATGAAGACAAAATGGAAAAATGATCTGCTTCAGCTTACAAAAATTCACAATTTATAGAGATTAGAAAAACAAAATTAGAAGTTCCAGGCAGTGTTTAAGCTTATGTTAAGATCTAAAACAAGTGAAGAAAAAAAACATGCAGATTTTTTTTTTTTTTTTTTTTATCATTAACTTAAGTAAAAAGATAAAAATCTACAAGTGACCTTTACAACTGTGACATTTAGAATTAAGATATTCCAATTTGCTCATATTTAAACATTATCAAGTTTTCCATTAACTACTATATTTATGACTTCAACGGCAGATCTTTTTTTCCTGTCTGGGTTAATAAACCCTTCAAGTCAGATGTATCATTTTCGTGGATGGGATACCACACCCTGAACTTTAGCTGACTCTCATTATACCATGACTGAGACACTGTACACCCAGCCAATCAGCCCATGTTGCCATTTGGTCTGTGTCACGATAAGAAGCCATTTGTCCTCTCCTGTCCCGCTCTCCCCTCACAGATTGAAGTAGTCAACACCTTCAAGAGCGGCACCTCCTTTCAGGGGGCAGGAGCTCTGAGACGCCAGTCATCCACCACCAGCCAGACCCAGGATGTAACCAATGTTTCTAGTCCTAGTCACGTGTCCTTGTCCAATGCCCTTTCTTCTCCTACAAGCACTACTGCTGCTACTGCTCCCCCTACTACTGGCCGTGAGTCAGAACTCTGTCAGTCTGCTTGTCTGCTCTCTTTGCTTCAGAGGTGCCATCCAAGTACAGAATAATCTTTCAGATAAATTAATTTAAAAGCAGAAACAAAACCTTTTAATTGTGTCTTCTTTCGGGTTGGCATCTCTGAAGATTTGTCTTCTTTTTTTGTCGCTCTCTGCTTTATTTTCCCCCATTTTCTCTCTTTTCCATCTTTTGCTGTCCATACTGGTTTCAAATTCATCTTGAGATCTCCTCTCATAGTTGGGTGTACTGTCCTCTCATTGGTCAATGTGTGTTTGTTTCCCCAGAGTGCTAGGAGCGCAGGACTAAGGGTGATACCCACGGCGTGACATTTCAGGTTGTGAGTTTGTCTCCCTCTGCTCATCCCCCCACCATTAAAACATTCCATCTGTCAGTCCCTTATTTTCATATATCGAATGTTAATGTGAACTGATTCCAAAACTCACTTAAAAAAAAAACTGGGTAAACATTCAAGTATAGGTGAAAATGTTTGACCTCCAGATAAAGTTTGTCACAATTAGTGTTTCAGAAAAAACACACCTTAAAAATAGTTTCAACAAAGCTTCTTTGTGTGTGATTGTAAGACTTAGAAAATTATTAGCATTGCACATTTTTACTCATTAATGACAAACTCGTTGACTGTCATGTTGACACTGTAACAATTCTTTTAATAAATCTTCGTCCTCCTACATTCCATCAGTGTTATTTGTCAGACATCTTGTCAAACACACTCATCTAATAACCTAATTTAACTTATAAGACCTCGGTTTGAAAAACTTCAATTTTAAAAACTGTTTGAAAAGATGTTTCAAAATTTGCCACCTTACTGTTTGTTGGTACAGCCGTTCAGCGTTTTGTTCAAGAGAACATGAGAAAACTACTGAAGTCTATGCACTAAGAAGAATTTTAAAACTGGTTTCTGCACTAAACTTATGATTCTTATTGCTGGATTGTGTTTGATTTTAGAGAAGTGTTGGATAAAGAAGGGAAACTGTCATCCCACTTAAATGGTTTAAATTATTTGTCAAATCTAATTATTTAACTTGCATTACGGGCATTCGGTGGTAAAATCGATTTGCTTTATGTGTTTGCCTTACAACTCGAAACAATCCAAATTAGTATACTTATATATTGTCTTTTTGTTTTTTTTTTTAAAACTAATTTACTAATATTATCATAATGATTTGTACTTTTGAAAAATTCTAGGATGTAGAAATTTATTTGAAGCTTGCAAATGGAAGGGGCTAATTTCAAATTTTTGTAACTCCTCATCAATTGAACTGAAACTAACTCACATGTTTCATTTTCCTATTTACTAACCAGAAGAATTTACAGACCCAAAAACTCAAATCTACCACTCACTATCAAAAATGAACAAAACCATAATTAATTTAAAATAATTAGATCTCATGTCATCATAAAGCTCGGACTAAAGATTCTTCTGTTCAAAGATAAAAAAAAAAAGAAAAAAAGAATGAAATATTCTTAACATTTCTAATAAAGCCATTCAACCCAAAACTCTTTTAGAAATCTACTTGTGTAATCCTGAGTTGTTCACATATTTTTTGGGGGGTTTGATGAAAATGCAACCCTCTATTTTGTTTTTCTAATAAATTACAAAAATGTTTTCAGCTTCACTAAAGACTCACGCAGATTTTTTGGACTTATACTTGAGTGTTTACTGAGGTGTGCATGAAATTAAAAACATAAAATACACCTCAGACTGACGATAAAACTTTAATCCTTCACTCCCTTGTGTTTTGTGTCAGCTGTTTGTGCGTGAGTGTGTCTACCGTCTTGTTGTCTCGTTGCATGTAAGGTGTGTTGACATCATAATACTTCTGCTGTGTTTGCCTGTTGTCCAGATGTCACTATGTGTTGTGCTGTTGTGAGCTTTACACTGTGATGCTTGCATTGAGCAAACTTCATGCAGACTCTCTTCATTTTTGGGACCATGTGCCACCAACCCTGAGCTAGATTTCTGTGTTAGTGCGTCCCATCCAGAGTCTGTGTGGATAATGCCCCAGACAGTGCTCTGGTACCTTCAAGTGTTTTTAAACTGCCTGATTGGATCTCTCAGACCTAACCTCCTTCCTTCTTACTGACCTCGCCCACCAGATCTTCAAACTTGCATGTGATATTCTCCTTTAATTTTTCTGTGAGCATTCCATTTATTAACGTGGCTTGTTTCTAGGTATACAGCACATTGGATTAAAGCGTATACTTACAACGAGCGTTTGTGTTGCTTTGTTTTTTTTCTTACAAAGTATAATTTTTCTTGTGTTTTTTTATTTTTTTTTTTTATATCTGATTGTGTTCCTCACAGTTTTCCTTAGTGCACGCCAAAGTGACCTGTGACCTGTAGTCACCATGTGAAAGCAGAACACAGACTGAAGTTGCTTTCTCTCTTATTTCTCCCTCACTTTTTCCTGCTATGTTCTCTAAATAGAGGACAGTGCTTTCTTTTATCCTTGTCTTTCTACAATTTCCCTCTCTTCTCTCATCCCGAGGCTCCCTAAAACATTTTCTTAAAAATCTATGACGTCTCAAACGCTTTCTTCTCTTTCATCTCCTTCTGATAACAGATCCGAGTTGTGAACGCGTTCCGTAGCTCCCTCTACGAAGGCCTGGAAAAACCCGACTCCAGAACGTCAATCCACAACTTCATGACACACCCCGAGTTTAGGATAGAAGACTCCACACCCAACATCCCCCTCATTGATGATACGGACGATGACTCTGCCCGGAGGAGGAGGAAGTATTCCAGCCAGCCATCGTCTCCAAACAAGAACAACAACGCCATTGATAGTGGCATCAATTTGACCATCGACATCAGTAAATCTGCTGCTTCGTCCAGCCCTGCCAGCCCTCTGCACAGCCTGGAGACCAGCCTCTAACCTCCATGCTAATCTCAGCTCTAAGTGTGCGCTTCAGCAGCACCTTTGGAAAGCCCTTCATACTTTAGTTGGTTACAGACAACCTTGTCTGGTCAAAATTTAACCCAATTTAACTTCACCAACAACATTCCTCCCTTCCACACACACTAACACACTCTGCCCTGGGGCATCATTTACCACCAACACAGGGTCGGTCCTGTTAAAAAAAAGGCTCATCTCCATCCCCATAACCTTGAGCTCGTAAAGCTCCTCTTAAATTGGAGCAATTCTTAGAATAATGGCGAGGTTAAAGTTAAAAAAAGAAAACAACATACAATCAAAAAAGCCACAAAACCTGCACAGCCATCCTGCTTTTGTGGTTGTATGTGTACGGTGCCAGCCATGGTGGTGTGTGTGACTAAACGCTTGTACTGGTTAGCATGTGCTGTATAAGCGAGGAGCCGCTGCGTGTGTGTAGGGACTCGCTCTGCGGGGGCACCTGGAGCAGGACCATGAGGAGGGAGACCACACAAAGGAATAAAAACTGCAAAACAGGACTGACTGTACACTCTCCTTATACTCCTACTCTTCAACAATAACATTGTTAATACAGTAATAGTTTAAATTAAATTGAAAACTGTTATTATTCTGATTATAATTGTTATTATTCTTATTGCTCCTGCATGAATGTACATTACCCAAGTTTTATTTAAAAGGGTTTTCATTTTATTGAAGTTCTTTGGTTTTTATGAGCTGGGCCTCTCAGTGGACTTGCATATTTAAAGACAGTTTCTCCAAGTTGCTGGCCTTCAAAGCTCCCTCTTCTGTGTGGCATGAACATGTTCCAGACTGTAATAATTGATTTCATCCATAAGCAGAATTGTGTATCGAGGTGGTAGGGCTCAACTTGCACAGTAGTTTTGCACCTGTTGAAAAAGAGGAAAGCAAAATAATAATAATAATAATGATAATAGCATTTATGGGATATATTCTATACATATAAATTTACAAAAGTATATTTAGAGAGAGTTTATCTTTGTTTGTTGGCATGTTGCCTTGTTCCTGCTTCAATGGCTCAAATTACTTTGACTTATTTATGTCTTAAAAAGAATGTAATTGTTTACAACCTCTTAGAGATTAACTTTCCTGGTTTCTAAAAGGAGGCAGGTGAAGTTGGAGCTCAGAGTTGTGTTGGTGTGTTATTACTGAAAACCACGTGCTGGAATTTGCCTGCTATTCTGTCAAATAATGTAGATATTTTTAGAGGATTACCGACAAAAAGAAACCAAACTATAGTGGGATGAATAGTACGTGTGGAATCTTAGTATTACTCTATATGATTGTTGAGATCACGTGGGAGCGGCTTGCCTTTGGTTTTCTTAACAAAGGCCTCCTTTTTGTAAAAAAGGAGGATACTGTATTTCTTTTTTCCCACTATTTCTTGTTTTTAAAAAAATGTATTCATTTATTTGGTTTGTTATTTTTGTTGCTGTGCTTATACTCTGACCTGGGGTTGGAGTTTGAGTCAAAGGCTAAAAGCAGGACATTTTTATTTAACTGTCCTCTAAATGAACCAACTCATTCAAAGACTTGTTTTAATGTAAATGTGTTCATTGAAAAGCTGCAATCGAGTCATGTTAGAAACTTGCAGAGTTCTGGTTGGTCTATCCGCATGCAAGAAAATCAAACATATTTTCTTTACACTTAGAATATATTATGCCGTTTATTTTTGTTTTATTTAAATTTATCAATTTTTTTTTTCTTGAAAAACAAAGACCACCCCACAAAGCGGGGGACATTTTTAACATCCGAAAAGAATCAAACAGATGAAAAAAAAAATCCAAAAAAAAAAAAAATTACAATGAAAACGGAATGTTGCTTTGACTCTTTTTCTATATATATCTATAAATATATATAAAAAAGAATTTTCTGCACTATCTGGTTATGAATGAAAATTTCTGTGGTGTAATTCTAGATGTGCTTTTGTGTGTTTTAACCAAGCTTGTCTTCCTGCCGTCACAGAATATACAGTACTCTCGCATCTCAACTGTACTCACTAGTTGTAAACTATTTATTGTGCTTTGACCAATCAGACATTACCAGAGAAGTTGCATACAGAAGATAAATTTACACATCTTGCACTTTAAGAGCAAGAATGCCTAAATAGCCTCTTCTATTCTTATTTCTAATACTAATCAAAGTCAATGGCTAGCATGACGTGATAGAATCATTATGCAACTTGGAAAATAACCCCTGATTTTTTCTACTCTAAAAAATCCTATATGGTAGAGAATATTAACAATTAACAATTATTAAAGCAATTCTGTTTTTCTTTTTTATATCTCTCTCCTCTGTCATTGCCATCTCAATCTGTCCATCTGGACTGGATGCACAAGCTTTATCAGTCAGCTCAGGCGTGTCAGAAAAGTTAACACGAATCATCACAATGAAATTTTAGTTCCTTTGAAACTGTTGGGCATCTCTTTTGTTTTCTCTTTTAGTTGTTTTTAACTCAACACTCTTGTTTTAGTTGTATGTAAAAATCTACAGCAGAATTTTAAGATATATAAAAGAAGACTTAAGTCAACATTCTCAAATCACTTTTACACCAAGAAGAACAGTCAGCTTTAAAAGGATGCAATGAAACCCAGATGTAAGGATAAGTTTTGTAAATAAAGCAGTGGCTCTAACCGAGGAGAGAAACTCTGATTGCAGACTGGTGTGAACATCTCCCATCATACTCCAGGATGAGTCATACTGCCCATACAGCTATTTGGCTGTGTGTATCAATCACTGCTTCTGTCAGAAACTTCAAAACATTGTGATTACATTCGATTCATAACATGTGTTGTAACAACAAATCACCATGTCGATTACGCCCATGATGATAATGACGATGATGATCATGATGATGATACTTCTTGCAATATACTCTCACCTGCCTCGATGTACTGTATTTAGCAGCATGCAGTTTGTGGAACAAAGAAAAAGAGAAATGCCAACAGATAGCTTTTTTGGCATACTTAGCCATTTATGGGTAAGTGAATTAAGTGTTCATCTCATTTTTATGATATTTTTTTTATCTATACAATAATTGTAAATAAAGAACTCAATGTCTTTGTTCATTTAATACTATGCAAAAAGTCATGCTTTTCTGATTGTTACCCACTTTTAATCCTAGAGTGTGTTGCTGGAATGTTTGTGGTCTCAAAAGTCAGTAAAAACTATGTGATGTAAATTATTTTCTAGCCTGAAAAAACCTACCATAATGCTGAAAATGATTATTATTCTACTTGGTGAAGGATGGTATTATAGTAATGGTGATGATGATGATGGACTTTTGACTCTTGCTGCTTTACTGTCCCATTTACCACTCTCCTGACAGGAGCACAAGTGAAAAACATAAAAAAAAATAATAAGAATCCTAAAAATGAAAACAGAAATACACTAAATAAATTTCCCAGAGCAGCATGACCCAGCATGATGTGTCCTGGCCACGTGTGACATGTTCTGTTCCAAGTTTGATGTGATATTTGTTACAAGTGTGGTATCAGTTTCTTCTTCTGTATTTATTTCTAACGATATGACCAATGCTTGCAGTTTGGATTTTATTTAAAAAACCCAGAAAATTATTGATGTCATCAATCCTTTACAGGTGGGTTCACAGCCTTTGACATACAATCTATCATAAAACAGGTTAAAGTTTTCCAAAAGTCTTTAAGTAACTAATTTAACCCTTTTTTATGATCGAGAATTTTGTCAAAACAAAAGTTCGACTTTATCATAAATAGTGTGCTTTTAAAATGTGATAAGATATAGACTTTCTCATGGGTTTAGGAGGCAGGAGAGGAAAAAACCCAGGTAAGAATTACAAAAGATGGATGACAGATTTAAACAGTTAAGTTATACAGCCGTAGGCTGTTTCTGGGGACAGGCACTCTCCAAATGAGAAGTGTAAATTTGCTACTCATGGTGCCTTCATATAGAATAGAAAACTGGTACAAGGTGGAAATTACATTGTTTTTTGCCATGTATGACCATATTTCTCTTTATTTATCATTGATTGTTTAGAATGAGACCGTCCCCTGCTCCCTTTTCTAACAGACAACCTTGGTAATCACTATTATTATTTGGCATTATGGAAACTGAAAATATCTGAATAATTATTGTGTTCTATGGCTTGGCTTAAAAACCTTAAATGAGAATATATATGCATTTATACACAGCTTCAACTCATTTTGAAATCAAAACATCAGCACATCAATGACCCAGTATTGAGTCGTTTTAAATTCAGAAATCCATACAACTTAAATTCTTTGAAACATTTTTGAAAGTCTTTATTTGATACTTTTATAAATACTGATAAAAGTATTGCTAAAAAAAAATGTCTAAAAAAAACCTAAAACAAATTAAAGATGAGGAGCTAAAGAGGGTAGATTTTTTCTGTACTTAATTTTATTTTATTTTAAATAAAAGTTTATTTAAAATGTTATTATTCTCTATGAATAAGGGAGTAAACTATCTTTAAATTAAATATATTCTTGGGCTGTAAATGCCAGTAGATAAAATTGTAATTTTATTCAATTGTAAGTGCAAAGATTGATTTTGAATGCAAGAGAAATATTTTTTTTCCACCTCAGTAAATGGACAGAGTGTTGTTTATACATATGTCCACTAGGTGTCAGTATTTCACAAATGACATCAGATTAATGGGGTCAAAGGTTAAACTTGACAACAGTATTCCACAATTTAATCATCATAGGAATTCACACAGAAATACTGTAATGTGTTCAGATACTCAAAGAAAATATCAAGATCTCTTGAAAATATTTTTTAAAACTTATTTAACTAACTTGTGTCTTTGCTAAAAGGACGTTTCAAAACAACGAGAAGGAACCTTTAAAAAGTTCTGCAAAAAGTCTGATTTGAGCAATGAGATTTTCTATGAATGGTTTAGTACAATCAGTACAAGTACAATTGCCTGTGGCATGGTATGAAGCAGCTTAAAGTGTAGAAAGGTGCAGATAGAACATTCAGCTTTACTTTTACCTTGCTTTCTTCATAATTAAATCTGGAACTAAATTGTATGGGCAGATTTTATTGATTGCAATGAGATAGGCTTACTGTTTCAGAGAAAAAAAACATGGATTGACAGGGGTCTCAGGTGGAATAAAGAATGCAAACTACTTAAATAAAATACATTCACTCTTCCATGGGGAGATGAAATCATAACTGGTGAATAAAATATTCCCAAATCAGGTGTTCAAGCTGCAGAAGATTTACCAGGAGTATATTTAAAAGAGGAGTGAAGAAAGGAAATAAAAATGTTTTGGATTTGAAGATTTTTCTGATCTTTTCAGAAACAATAGTTTGTCAGTGATGTAAGTTCAAGAAGTTTATTTTTGCTCAATTTGGGTAAAATTTTGACTCATCCCCAAAAAAAAAAAAAAAAAAGAAAAGAAAAAAGAAGAAAACTCTATAAACTACTGTATTCCTGGAGATTTTTAAATGTTTTAATCTGATTACAATTTTGTTTTGAGGGAGTTTTTAACAAATTGCCAAAAGCCTCTTCGCTCCCTAAACAACAAAAATTCTGAGATATGACTGATATTAACCCTATGTTCACCTCAGTATTGGTACAACAGTGTTTATTGCAGCATCAGCATGCATGGTCGTACCCACCGCGGTGGTACAGCCTGTGAATATAGAGTGGGCTCCCACAGCTTAGAAGATTAGCGACGTAGTGCATTCAAGCCCATGTGCTAGGGCCAATTTCCAGGAAGAATAGACCTCTACCGGGCCCCAAGTTGAATCCTGCTGCTTCCCTTTGGCCCAAAAGAAGGCCGCAGTAACTGACAGTCCTTTACAATCAGCCAACACTGGTGAAAGTTTGGAGGCTCTTGTTTCTTTTCTTACTTTCTTTTTCCAAAAGGATTGATTTTGAAATTACTCTTCCTCTGCCCAGTGTGTGTACAGATTGGTATATTTGTGTGCATTACACCATACATGTTTGTTTCTGTGTTTGTTAGTTGTGCACAAACTCACACACAGACGTGTTCGAATGCCAGGGTTGGCTATTGTTTTAATGGGAAAAGGGTAAACTATGGTTCCTGTTAATAGGACGGAACTGTGGGATTTACATGGGAAAACATGCACATGTCGCATTCATTGCGGCTAAAGCTTTGTTATTGGCTAAAACACAAAAATGACATGTGACTTGTTACCTCCTGAAGACATTTCATGGCTATAATTCTACAAATTGATCTAAAGAAATCTGAAGTACCTCTTAGATGGACCTGATATTCATAACTTCATTTTTAATAACAGAATACAATAAGAAGAAAATATCTATTTAGATTGAACTTCATAACTTTTTAATATGTTTTTTCTCGTTAAGTGTTGCAAGAACAATAAAAAATAGACTAAATGTTTTTTTTTTTTTTACAGTTGGAATTAGTTGCAATTTTTATCTCTTACCAATGAGTCATTCATGACAAAATTCATACTCCAAAAAACAATTATATATCCATCACTTTTGTGTGGCAGAATTCTTTGTTGGCGTTCGCAGATTGAACTTTCATGATGTTTGAGTTCTAAGAATGTATGAGAAAACATCCACTTATTGAGCAAATATAATATGGTAAAGTGAAAAATGAAATAACTCTTACACACTTTAAGAATTGTACGTATTTGTCCTTATCTTTGCCCTGCTAACATTTTGCCAAGAAACATCTCTAGAACCTAGAACGTCTCCAGCATTTATTTCAGTAAAACATGCACACAACGTGTCCAAATATATGTAGGTGGAAAAATGTAAGTTTAAACAGCAAAACTCAATTTGAAGGCAAACCTCTCTTATTAAATTATTTTCATCCACAATCTTTAAAAAGCATTTAAATAATTTCTCTGAACAGTCCTGATTGAATATTTATGATTTATTGATGATTTACAGTTTTATTGGTGTTGAGACGCATCTGAGAAAGATTGATGAACTCGATCAACTCTTGTTGTCATTGGTTTCCATTTAACTTGGTTCAGCCTCTCTTGTTTCATTTCTGTAAGTTTAACTGTTAGAAAACACAGTATCATCAATATATGAGTTAAATTACTTCTATCAGACCAGTGTTTTTTAAATTTCATCTGGTTCTGATGAAAAAGAATATCTATAATACTTATTCATAAAGAAAATTCAAGAGGAAACAACATATCAAGAGAGTAGTTTAAAAAATTACCCTTAATTTTTAAAAATTAATTATACCATTCATAGGTTTCAACATGGTTTTGCTTCTTCATACTTCCAATCTAAGAACACAGAATCATTGAGATCATAAAATTTCACTGACAAAACACTTGGACTTTCATCTCATTTTTGGAACATAATACAAACGTTTCATCTTCTTAACTGCTTGCCAATAATAAAGTCGCAGGGCTGGTGGAGCCTATCTCGGCTAGTTTCAGACGAGAGGCAGGGTACACCCCGAACAGGATGTCAGTCTGTTGTGGGGCCTACCACACACACAATCATCCACATGCACACTCAATTCTAGGGGCAATTTCATAGCAGCCAATCAACCTCAAATGTATGTTTTGGACGGTTGAAAGAAACTGAAGTACCCGGAGAAAACCCACACATACACAAGGAGAACATACAAAATCCACACAGAAAAGCCAGTATTTTTTTAAGGAATACAATTTTTCTTTACTAAATTTGAAAAGAAAAATCTACACAAAATTTTTTTGTACCTATTTTCTGAATTAAAAAAATAAAAGAGAAGATATTTTCTTCAGGTTACTTGTTTGAAGCAAATCTTGAATTAAAAAGCAAATGAAAAGTATTTAAGATCTGATTTTCCCATTTAAAACAAATCTAAAAGTGCATAACACCAGGACGTTTAAAAGATTCAGAAAATCCAGTTGTGTCTGTCTGCTACGCTTGTTTCTTGTTACACACTGACACACAATCCCACTCAATTGTCAGATGACAGTTGAAGGACAGCTCTGTGATTACTGTTCCACATCTGAACCTCACAGGTATAATTGCTCTATTCTCCTGTTCAATCTGTCAATACAGAGATGTCAGGCAGCGATAAGTGAAATGACAAATTCAGAGGAAGATGTAAGAGTGTGTGTGGGACAGATAGGATGAAGGTGAGCTCACATTTCCCAGACTGATGAAGATCTTATCTTGTGGTAAAGATGTGATAGGAAGGAGGTGGTTGATGGATGAAAATAAAAAGCAGAACAGAAAGCTAGAGTCCATTGGCTGCCATTTTTCGTTTGATATTTCCTGTTTGGCTTCAATACTGACGCTTTATTGCACTCTGGGAAATTTTGTCAGCTCACACACTAAAGGTTATCCATCAACTAAACGTTGGAAATTAAGCATGAAATTTTTTCCAAACCATGCCTCTAGTACCGTCTAGCATCTAGTCTCATCTACTAATCCAGCATTTACGCGTCTACTCTTGTGATAATTTCTCCACCTAGTCAATAGCAAGTCTTTACTCAATTCCAGTTTGCTGTGAAAAAAAAAAAACATCCTTTTTTCACCTGATTTACAGCATATCTGTATGCGACCGTATTTCAACTTTTCTGATTTGAAAAAGTCTAGAACTTTGTCTGGTGAAAAATAATAAAAATGCCAAAGGGGTTTCCCCCCTTCTGAAATGTGTTTAGCTACAAAGGATGCCTAAAGGAGAATTTTTTTTTATAGACTTATGGTCATGACTCAGTTCTAGTGGCATTTCTGTTATGTTGAATAAAAGAATCAACTTTCTGTGAAATATGTAATAATAACAAGAGCACCAAAATGGTTTAATATGATTGTGGATAGTGTTGAAGAGAATGGAATCTCGTGTAGGCTAATCCTAAAGAAATAAAAACAGTGGAAAAAGTCATGAAGCTATAGTATCTACAAACTACACAGTTAATATTTGTGACAAGATGAAAGTGAAAATTAATGCAGGGCTTGATGTTTAAAATCTGGGAAATTCAGGAGTGTAAATGAGGCTGGTGGAAAAACAATGCTTGAGACAAAAACAGAAAACTCTTTATAGCAAATCTAGTGAGTTCAATAAATCAATTGTCAGAGAGACCAAAGTTACAGAACAATCTTAAACGAGTCACCCCAAAACTGGGTCATGAGTTTTAAAGCTTCTGCCACTTGATATTATTGGCTACTCCTGGATTTACTCCTGGATATTTGGATTGGCGGACAAACTCCTCTCTTCTTACATCTGTGTCTGATGAGCAAATATTTCACGAAGCAGTTCAGAAACCTTCAACATCAAGATGAGGCACAAGAGATAATCTGATGACCATAATTCACTAAGCAAATAAAATGCATTGAATTGACAGGTTTCAGACATAAACTGTGTGGTGAGTGTAGTCACCTGAATGAATTCCAGACAAATTGTGTCCATTCTGACTTTATATTGATTGAATTGTCCAAATGTTCTTTTAAAGTGTGTTTTAAGATACAACCCTGCAAAACCTAAAATTTGTGAATTACTGGCATAAATTAGTTGAAGCTAAATGGATAATGTGTTTTTAAAGGCAAACAGTTAATTCTGAGTTTTGGTGGATGGATGAGATTTTCTGACTTTATTTCAATAAAACATATTGAAACACAGATGTTTTTCACAGTGAAAACAATTTCAGAACCACTGGAAATGTTGTGATGGGAGCTTTATCATGTAAATGTTTTAAATCGTTTTCAACAAAATGAGTAAAAAGCATGTTTTCTCATCTTTGACTCTTGCTAATAAGATGATATCCCCCACTTTTCAAGATAAGATAGATGGACCTCTTTTTTATAGTTAGCTCATGTCAGATCCATTTGAATAGACTGTTTTTAAATATGCAATAATTTCACATTTTTTTGCTAAAGGGCACCAACTATTTTAATATTCCATTTGGCATTGACAGTGTTTCGTTTTTTGGCATATGAACCAGTTTGCCTGAGTCACTACTGGGTGGGCTGGTTGGTAGATGCTCAATGCTCTTTTCCTGCCAAATGTAGGAAACTGAAACAAACTCTAATGCTGGACTGAAATGCGTGGACTGAGTTCTCATGACAGAAGGTAAAGGATCATATCATCTGTTTCATATTGTTACTGTTGCTACTTGTGCAACGCTGCTGTCGGGTGGAAGCAACAGTGGTTGTTGGGCCAATTGTTGCATGAGGATGAAAGGGATTGAGGGTAAATAGTTGCAAAGGATTGGCTGTCTGCAACTTGTCTGTTGAACCTGAGTTTGGGTTCTTTGTCCTGTGTTTTCCCCTACTTCTTTTCTGTCCACTTTCCCTCACAGCATCTTTTTGTTGTTGGTGAAAATTGTGCATCAATGCAGTCCAAAGCTTTCTCAGTGAAGTGACCCGTGTTGAAATGTTCTGGGGGCGTCTCGTTGAATCGGCCAAACAAATTGCTGTTGATATGAAAATGTGGGGTGGTGTCTCTATTGAGATGAAGGTTTATACACTTGGCGTAGATTTGGCTTCGCAGAGTGCTAAAAGGCAGATTTGGCTGGGTTTATGACTGTCTTTTGTCAGTCAGTTAGGGTTCTTCCTTTAAGTGAGCTTAATTTTAAACAAACACACCAAATGAAAAATATCAAAAGATTTTAATTTCTTTTCTTTTATAGATTATTGTCTAATCAGGATGGGCTGTTCGATACAGCCAATTACAGCAAACATCTTGGTATTTTTTCTCTTGCTATTAATGGTAATTTGTGAACAACAACAAAACTATTTGCTGGCGGAAATCAACTAGACACTCAAACTTCATGAGCTATGATTTTCTTGTGACATTGTGACATACATTATAGTGAGAACAGGTGGCTTATGCCGGAGAAGAATGAAAGTTAGCTTAAGCAAGACACAGTACATGTGTGAATGAGAAGCACAAAGTTACAGGGTGAAGTGACAGAAAAGATGAGGGATCATAACAACTGAAGCTCAACAATCCAGCAAACACCGTGTAGTAAAGAGGTGAAGAAGCATGTGCAGTATACCTGAAATGACAGAACTGGGGCTAGCAGAAATGAAGATGCTGAGGTTCACATTGGGAATGACCAGGGTGGACAGGACCAAGAATGAGCATTTCAGGGAGATGGCTTATGCTAAAGGTTTTGTAAATAAAGTCAGAGGTGCCTTTCTGAGAGGGTTTGGACATGTTCAGTGGCAAGAGGGGGGATATATTAGCAGAAGAATTTTGAGTTTTTAACTGCCAGGATGGTGAACTTTGGGAAGACCAAGAAGAGGGTCTTCCTCGAAACCCTGGTACTTCATGGTCAAGGAGAACATATGGGTTGTTGGTGTGAAAAAAAAAACAGGGCCAAATAGAGGCAAACAATATGCCATGTTAACGCCTGAATTATAAAGCCAAATAAAGAAAAAAAAAAAAAACTCTTAGAAATTTTTTTTTTTTTTAATTCTTGATGCTGAAATACCAGGCTGTTATAATGTTAAAGAAACTGCTTTTTAACACTATGTTTGAAAACAAAAATAATAATAATTAAAAAAAAAACAACAACAACACATTTGAATGTGCTATAACATAAAATATGGAAAACACACAAGTATGATTGGGTTTGTTTTTTTGCTTTCCTCCTCTCATTATTTTCCCTTTTCCTTTTCTGTGAATCATTTTTCTTATGCCTTGTCTGACTAAGGGGAATCTGTGGCTCCCGATGCCTACTACCAATGGAAAAGTCCAACGAGTCCAGCCAATCTCTTTGTAGTATCTTGCTAGTTTTTCAGTGAGCAGACCAAAAGAACAATGCTTCAGAGGGATTCTTTGTAACCACCTTGTCAACAGGACTGTAATGAAAAGGCTTCCACTTGCCTTTGTGTTAGATGTTAGAAGTTAATCTGTGGACTTATCCATCGGGAGTAATACCTTACTGCAGCTGTTATAGCAGCTCCCAAACACACATATTTAGTGTCTGAAGCCGAGGTTTACCTGTACACATGTTTTCCAGTTTGTATGTTTGTGCTTAAGAATGCAACTTCTGATAATGTTGTGAGGATCGACGAGAATAAAAGAGTTGACTCTTACTGAAAAGCACAGCGAGTTCTTGCCAGCCACTTTGGGTGGTCATACTTTTTATGCAGCGCACTTCCTTAAAGCCTCCAATGACAGCTGACCCTACTGTGAAGGAACTCTAAGAGACTAGGTCAGGCTTTTAGAGTCAGGGGAGTTCCTGGTGTGCCCGACTATCACGCCTAGAAACCAAGCAATCAAGTTGTATCTGAACAAACCCACAACCTCACTGTTTAAGCCCACTGGGAAACAATTGTTTTTAAAGCAGCATGAGTTATGACAGGCTGATCATTTGTCATCAGCCATTGAAAACCATACAGAAATGTTCTTACTGAAAACAATTTGTTTTGATAAAATGATTGGGTCCAGAGTAATTTTTCGCAGGGACCAAAAAAAAAAAACATGTTGGTATGCTGAGAGCAAACCAAGCACACAAAAGAAACCAGACTGCTGACATCAATCTATAAATCAAATGGATCACTGCTTCATTGAAGATTACTGAGCTTCTCACCAGATTTGTACCTAATGTAAAGTTTCTGTTCATTCCTACAATTATGCCTTATTGACAAACAGGTTTGGCACTCATAAACACATGGTAATTCATTGGATTGTCATAAAAAGCCTACATTTTTTTATGCCATGTATAAATTTTAAACTGATGGATATTTCATCTTGTGATTTGGACAGGAGACAAAGTTGAGGTTGATGGATGAACTCAAGGTGGAAAAAATACACCTAAGACCGTAGTAAAAGACAATTGTGAATTTCCTCAGTAAATACCACAAACACATTTATGTCTGCTTGTTAGTCTGAACAAATAAAACTGAGTAACTTTTTTTTATGAATTGTGTCTCTTGATAAAATGCTACCAACTACTTCTACTTTTTTTTTTAATCTATCTCCCCTCACCACGTTGCTCACTCTGTGCTGGGTAAGGTTGGTGTGAGAGCTAGACTAGTTACCACATGGCTTTTATCCAAATGGACGGGCTTGAGAGTGAAGAGCAAGCAGAGTGGGAGCGCAGTCGCAGGTTCTCCACCGGCTGGTGCGGACTGTGTACCATCACTCTGCCACGTTTTAGTTCATCCTTTATATAGATGAGAGTCAACAATACCATCTCATTCAGCCAGATTGTTTCCTTGTACTTCTTTTGCCCTCTCTTTACCCCCCGGATCAGGCTTAACCCTGCATTTTTTTTGTTTTTTTTCTGAAAGGAATTGTTTGTGCGCATCATTGCAGGAGCCAAAAGGAGGTTTGCCACTTTTCTATAGGAAACTGGTGAGTGTTGCTGGTTTGATTTTTCTTTGCATCTTCAGTTATATTGGGTATCAATGCCTACTTTTTTAGTTTTAAGTTTGCAAGTCTAAACCATGTGGGATGGGATTGATTGGTGTTGTATTTCTTTTGTGATTAAAAAAAAAAAGAGGGAAGTTTGATGTTCAAGCATATCAGGAAGGAAAGATGGATATATTTTGAGAATTTGTAGTTTTTTGAAAAAAAAATCTTTTTCTCACATCCCGACTTGTCTACCATTGAAATTTCTTCTTAAAATCCACAAGTGCTTATAGAGTTTTACACCTATGTGACCAAAGCAAAGTTCACATATTTTGGTCTGAACTTTCAGATGTGTAGTTTTAGGATTATTTATACAATTTGATGTAACTGAGGATTCAAACTTGAGATGAAGCCAGTTGAATTCTGTTGAAGTTTTGATCTGAAGTTTTTGTCTATGTCTTTTCTTCTTTCTCAGCAGGCTGCCAGAGCATCATGACAGCTGAGAAGAGTGGGCCTGTTATAAACGGTAAACCAGAAGATGGCAGAGACTCGGAAGGATCTAGCTCCAGCCTAGACAATGGACAGTACAATGAGAGGGGCCAGTGGAACAACAAGATTGAGTTTGTCCTCTCGGTGGCTGGAGAGATCATCGGGCTTGGCAATGTCTGGAGGTTCCCTTACCTTTGCTACAAAAATGGAGGAGGCAAGATGTTCTTTCAGGATTTATAAGATCTAACAGATTTTTATAACCCCTGTTGAAAATATAACCCCCTTAAAGAAAGAATTAAGGGCGACTAAAAACAAAGAATGAATTTCTTTTATGTTTCTTTCATATTGTCGAAAGAAGTAATAAGCTATATACAGTATAAGTAGAAATCCATACGGTAAAGTAGGATCATACGCTAACTTAAATGATTACATGTGAGAGTACAAAGCCATAAAACAGTAATTTGTGCATCAATGGCAATTAAAAAGGCAAACCAATTAAGCTGCAATGTGAGGCATTATTACCATATAAAGAATACTTACAGCATAATTGTTTTGAGTCTTTCTGAATGATAAATGCATTCTGTTTCGTTGACTGATGCAAGTAGGTTTTTGTGACGTATGTATTTATGTGTGTGTGCATAGGAGCCTTTTTTGTACCGTACGTCATCTTCTTCATCTGTTGCGGTATCCCTGTTTTTTTCCTGGAGACGGCCCTGGGTCAGTTTACCAGCGAGGGAGGCATCACTTGCTGGAGAAAGGTCTGCCCGTTATTTGAGGGTAAGAAAAAAAAGACAGAAAAATAAACAGACATGCGTATTACTTTTTATGTGTCCCATGTTTGGGAAATGTGAAGTTTTTGCTCAGAAAGGGGTGAAAACTGTTTTGAATCTTGTTCCCTTATTTTTTTTCAGGTATTGGCTATGCAACTCAGGTGATAGAAGCTCATCTCAACGTATACTATATAGTGATCCTATCCTGGGCAATTTTCTACCTCTTCAACTGCTTCACCACAGAGCTACCCTGGGCTGGCTGTGGACACTACTGGAACACAGGTGGGAGTACCAACACTATCACTGTTCATTCAGAAAACAAAACGTTTTTGATTAATACCAATGCCAAAAGCGAGCCCAACCTTCTGTTTAATGAAGTAAAATTGTTACAAATAATAACTGTTTTTCCAGAATACTGTGTGGATTATTATGGGGACAACGCCACCAACATCACAAACCCAAATGCAACTTCTCCTGTCATTGAGTTTTGGGAGTAAGTACATTTTTTTACATCAACATCTTTCTCATCTTTATATAAACCTACATTACCAAAACAAAGCCAATGACATTTTCTTTCATTGGAGCGTTTAACTGAGTCACCATCTGTCTTCTAATGCTGGTTTCTATTGGATTTGACCATCTTCGATTCTACACTCATGTGACATATTATTGGAAAGCTTAGTTTTGGACAGCAGCAACCTTCGCTCCAATAATTAGTAAGCCTCTTTCATATTTGTGTGTCAGAAGGCCATGGTGGGCCGGCTGGCTCTCAGCTAGAGCCATGTGTGTGGCAACGGATCAGGCCTTGTCAGTGTGTAATGCTGACCACACTTCCTGTCTTGCTGCCAGAAGCTGTGTTTACTCTGTTGGGTCAAATCTAATTTGCAACCCATTTATTGAAACTTTAAAGACTAATTATTCAATATCAAATGATTAAATTTAGGTTACTTAATTTTGGGTTGGTGCAAATTTAAATTCAATAATGTCATATTTAAAAAGAAAGCAGTAGTGGAACCAGTCATTCAAATCTAACTTTAGAAAGGTTAGCCAAACAGCCAGGCACCATGTTGTTAGGAAAAAATAGAAACTGACGGAGCTTAGTTGAGTCAAGGCCAGGACAGATTGGACCATAAGCTGATGCACATACATGACGGCAACTATACCACCCAAATGGATATATGAACCTGTGTTGTGTCTTTGTAAATTCATTCACAATCTTTTATTGTGTGTTTTAAATTCAAAACAGTTGTCCCAACCATTTTTGATTGGCTTCATTGACATATTATGATGTAATTTTTTTAAACTTAAAAAAAATCAATAATAACTTTGAGAAATAAAGTGCGATTCCAATCATTGGTGATTAAAAAACAATAATATTAATAATAAAAAAAAATCCCAATTATCTGAGCCCTGTAGAACCATGTTTATTAAATATGTAGACATCTTGGCATTTTGGTGGTGCGGGGAAAAACAGGAGGGCTGTGTTGGACCAGGCTTGTGGCCCTTCACCAAGAACATGTCATGATGATCAATGGCTTGTCAGAAGCCCTGGAGATGAACTTGGTGGCAAAGATTTGACAGTGCCAGACGGTTCTGTGGCTCATAGGCCACATTCTCATCCACTAATGTTGCTGTATAGTTAGTTGTACTTTAACAACACAAAGAACAATTTTAATCCAACAGTGCTGACAAGATGTTATGCCATCATTGCAATAGAATTAGCTTCTACTTTTTATCAGTTACCAAGTCACAATTAGGCCATGTGATGGACAAGAAACTTGTCAAGGGTGTTCGCTGACGCTTGTCGAAAAATCAGGATTCAGTACAGGATTTTGATATTGCAACCTGGACTTGGGATTAAACATAACCAAATCTTTTTTTATGCCTGTGCCACAAATTGCTTTTCATATGTTTCATTTCAGTCTGTAAAAAATTGCTGACATGATTTACTTTTTGCTGTCATCACGACAATTGACAATGTCAATGTAATTTATTGTCTTCATTATTCTTATCTGTAATTCTACTAAAAATTGCTGCTGTCTTGTGGATTATTTTCTTATTTTATGACCTTATTTTAGAAAAGTTTTCATGTAATAGTACTTTAAAATTTGACTTTGGCACATATGATCACTTTGCGTTCAAATCTTTGGAGCTGGAGGACATGCGCCCTTCACCTTCTGTTTCCCTGGTTGTATGAGTTTGGCAAACCTGACAAAAGGTGTTAAAAATATAGTTTAAATTAATTGAAATTGAATCATTTTGTCATTGACTGTGGGATTACTTTTCGCGCTTGTTTTCTGTTTTGTAGACTTTTCTTTGGCGTGACATATTAATACCCTGCGAGAACAAAATGAAAGTGTAAAGGATTCTTCTTATTACTCACTACTGGACCATTTTCACTGGTGAATACAGACCCAGTAGAATTGGCAACAATCATTTAAATAATCATTTTTTTTAGAAATGTGTGTCATTTCTTTAAAAAACAAAATGGCATGATAGGTTATTTCTTTTATCTTATATTCCTCAGCAGATGAAATCACTTTACAAGTTCTAAGACAGCTGCACGCAGAGATTCATTTTTTATCATCCATCTCCCACTGCATGCTAACTTATTCAGGATGGCTAAATGCCTGTGGACTGGTTCAGAGTAAGAAGAAACTGCACTTTATGGCTGCAAATATACCACACGCTAGTTTTAAAATTTTTAGTGTTTAAAAGTGATTTTTCTTAAATCAAAGCATGAATTATTGATCATTTGTGTTCTTTGGATCAAATCAGGCGCAGAGTGTTGAAGATTTCTGATGGGATTGAGCACATGGGGGGGATGCGTTGGGAACTGGCCATGTGTCTGGCACTGGCCTGGTTCATCTGCTACTTCTGCATCTGGAAAGGACCAAAGTCAACTGGCAAGGTAAGAGTTGATGAAAAAGTGTATTTTTTCATACAAATATTTCTTTTACTTTGTACAATATAAGCGCAATCAAAAAGATAAAATGAAACAAAAGCAGCTCTTGCTCACGAAGTCGCATAAAACAAAAGGGTGTCCTTAACTTTTTCTTGCATGTTTTCACCAGCTCTCAGTTTGATACTTTAGTTTAGTCCTGAGCAGGACGGTTAGCACATTGTTTCATTGGTCAGAACAAGATACGATACAGAGGTGGAGTAAGAAAAAACAGAAAAAAGTGGAGGTGTTTGAATAGCTTTACATTCTACATGACTGGGGAAAACCAACCAAGTGGTAATGCCTATATCTCAATGAAGTGCCTTTTTGTTTGGTTGTGAAATAAGGGGGAAGAATGCTTCTTCATGGCTGAGCTTTAGCAGTCGGTCCAAGATTGATTCCTGTATTCAGTGGAGGAAAAGAGTGTTCATGAGGAGCATGCAGAGTACATCCTCTGCCTCCATCTAGCTGCCCTCTCACTATCTCCCTCCTGCTACTAGAAATTAACCACAGTTCGCTTCTTGCATGAGAGAGATGCTTTCTTTTCTACAGCTCATTCAGTTCAGACTCTGCTAAGCTGTTTGCTTTTGTTGGCCCAGTTTCTCACATTCAAGGTCTCCTGTTAGATTTACGGCAAGGCAAGAGCAAGTTTGACCCGGAAATTTGTAAAGGCTTAGATGTTACCCGTGGTGAGGAGCATGTGGAGCATCAAAAGTTCATGAACACATTGCATATTGTTCTTTTCGTCTGCAAGAAGAGAAAAAAGAAAAGAAGGTTTAAGATGTGTAATCATTTTATTTGACAAATTAATAGGATGAATCTGCTGAGCAGAAGAGTTTTCTCACACTCTTCTAGGAGGCTTTGCTCTGATTATACTGACCTGCAGTGAATAGCCACATGCATGGTTACTGTTCAAACAAGGTTTTTAGAGGGAAAGATGTTCAAGATAAAATGTTCGGTTTCTGAATGACTGAGTAAATCACAGCCTCATGCTGGTTGGCTGAATGGAACTTCTGTGGACTTGGATTAAGAAGTCCACCACTTCAATACACACCCATAAACAAGAAAGTGCTAGCCATTCATGAAAATACTGCTCTCAGTGGTACAGTGATGTGATAGTGGTGTGTAACGTAACTGTTTGTGCATTCTGATTTTTATGTTGTGAATGGATCTGTGAATGTGTTCGTTTATGTGTGCACAATCATGCGGATCTGTGCGTCCCATAAAGAGAAGCACATTTTCCCACACTGCCAGCATCAGTCCTCTAAGCTTCTCCTGTTAAAGAGGTGGGGGCCAGAGGAGCTCTTTTTTTCTTTTCAGGCTTTTGGCTCTGTCCTGTTCTGTCCTCAATTGGACTTTGACTAGGTGCCAGAAAGCCAGGGGATGTATGCCGCCCGCCTCTGCCTTCCAAGAGGCCGGAGTCTTTGTTCAAAGAGTCTTGAGATGTTGAGCACAGTTCTGTAAAACCTGAGTAGTTTGATAAAAAGAAGTGCTGGTTTGATAGGGAGCAAGTGTTTGCTATGATATCCACAGGGCTCCCAGGTTTGCTTATCACTAAAATCTATAAAAAAGTCACGGACAAAAAACAGAAGAGTTTGGTAGATAAAAAATTGAGCTAATAAAGTACTCATCTATCAAAAAAAAGTATACTTTGTAGTCATAGACAATCTTGGAGTTAAAACTAGTGTTCAGTGTTAAAAAGAGTCTTTATTTTACTGGTGGCAAGAAATTAAAAATTTCCCTCTGACACTGGATTAGAAGGTTCTTTATTTTCTCCTCATACATATTTGTAGCCAATGTGGCCTCATAGCAGAAGGTTACCAGTTTGAATCTTGGCACAGACCAAGTTTGAAGCACTGGCCTTTCTGTGTGGGGTTTTTATGTTCTTACTTTGTATGCGAAGGTTCTCTCTGGGTGCTCTGGCTTGTCCTGACCAAAGACATGCATGTTAGGTTAATTGATCACTCTCAATTCTCCGTTGGAGTGAGTGTGGGGGTGAGTGGTTGTTTGTCTCTCTGTGCTGGTCCTGCAGTGGACTGGTGATCTGTCCAGGGTGTACCCTGCCTCCTGCCTGCAAAGTGGCTGGGATGGTCTCCAGGCCTTCCCAGGACTCCTCAGTGAATAAAGCAGCCAACAAAAAAAAAATATCTGTTGTCTTTCCGTTCCTGCTTATCACATCGTCACCCCTTACATATTTATATTTTGTCATTGATGTGTTAGTTTTAATTCATCTATTTAATTTAGATGAGGTATTTTAGGCTGACCTTTTAATTTAGACTTTGGTTCAATTTTAAAACCACATATTAATTTTTTAGTTAATATGTGGCTCACAGGAGCGCTCTGCTGATTTTCTTTCCTAGTTTTACTTCTTTTGCTAAAAAATGTAAATTTGTGTCTGCAGGTTGTGTATGTGACTGCTACCTTTCCCTATGTCATGCTATTGGTCCTCCTGGTCAGAGGAGTCACACTGCCTGGAGCTTTCGATGGCATCCGGTTCTACCTCTACCCTGACATTTCACGTCTCTCTGACCCTCAGGTAAGGGTTGAGTTGATAAATGTTTATTCTGCTAAGAATGGATTGAATATAGTTAGTTAAATTAGATGTGACAAAACAAATAAAGCTGTTTCAGTGCTTATTATAATCACTGAAATGTTGTTATTTTCAGTCCTGCAGGAGTTGTTTTTTTAATAGTGTGATGTCCCCTTTTACAAGCACCGTGCGGTGTGATGATAAAAAATATATTTTGTATGAGGCATATGCCTAAGTATTTTATTTTAGAATTTCGGATCATTTAAGGCAACTGTTGGTTTCATCAGTTACATAAAACGTATAATTTACTATCTTCTTGCTACTTGTCTGGGATCTGGTGATGAGGAGAGCAGCTTCAGCATGTAAACTCAGACATCTACCCTTTTCTGGTTGAGGACCACTGTCTTGTATTGGAGGCAAATAAATATTTGATTGATATATAATAATATATTAAAAATATATATATATGTCAATGGGTGGCAGGGTGGTGCAGTGTGTAGCACAGTGGCCTCACAGCAAGAAGGTTGTGGGTTCAAGTTCCGGGTGGGTGGGGACGATGCTTGGAACACTGGCCTTTTTGTGTGGAGTTTGCATGTTCTCCCCAAGTCCACGTGGGTTTTCTCCAGATATTCCAGTTTCCTCTCACCTTTCAAAAACATGCATGCTATGTTTATTTACCGGTAGAAAATTGCCCCAGGGCATGAGTGTGTGTGTGTGTGTGTGTATGGTTGTATGTCTGTATACCCGCAGCAGACTGGCGACCTGTTTGGTGTGTACCCTACCCTCGCCTTGATTCAGCCAGGATGGGCTATAACACCCCCCGTAACCCTGAAAGGGATAGATGGTTAGGAAGGTGAAGGTGATATATATCAATATAATTATACACATACTTAAAAGAAAAGTTGTAGATACAAACAATTAGATCATTTGCAAATTGAAGTAAATAAATTAGCTATTTTTAAAACACACATAGAAGTGCACGTCACTCTTTCACACACAGTTGGTCAGCTAAACAAAAGATTTCACACCATATTCAAATAGTGTTATTTTACTTCAGATGTGTAGTTTTTGGATTAGTTTTACAATCTGATGTAAATGAAGCATTCAAACTTAATCATTTTGACTATCATATTTGTCTTCTATTGTCAGATTTAAAAAAAAGGCCAAAAAAAAAAGCAGATAAATGAACATACAATATAAATTACACTTAAATGCGTGTCTACCTGTTTGTGTACTGATGTACTCACTCCAAATGGATAGTTAGGAAAATAACAAAGCATTTAATTTGTTTTATTCTTTTAATTTGTGTCTAACAGTTATGCTTATGATGTCAAAAGTGCAGCCAAAACAATTAACCTATATTTGGTAATGCATTTGTAACTATATTACATTCCACCCAGCCACGTCATTTGCAGTTGGATTGATTTACGCCTGTGATAGTGATGATACCATAGCGTATCAATGTCAAATTGTTCTTCTCACAAATAAGAAATTGGTGAACACTGAAACCAATTAAGTAAATAACAATAATAATACATTTATGGGGTTAGAGAACGTATAAATCTAATTTATTCATACATATTCAGGCACACAATTGAGACTTTTTGACCTCATCCATACCAGGATGTACAACATCAGTTGCTAGGCAACAAAGCAATTCTAAATGTCAGTGGATGCAGTTGTGTGATGGTAAAAAATAGTAGCAGAAAGAGTGTAAATGAGTACAGAAAAAACAGAGGAGATCAAAACAGATCCTGGAACCGACTAAAATCATTAAAAGAACTTCAATAGCAGTATTGTTTCTAGACATTTTGATTTGATTGCCATTGTGTCCATAGAAGAAAGATCATTTGAAGGACACTGAACCAGCCGTTCAGCTAGTTTAGCTAGTGCTAATTATATACAGTATGCTGATATAAAGAGCTAGCTGTAAAAGTCAAAATCTTCTGCTGACATTAATTTTCCACATATTAGCAAACTATGTTTTTTCTATGCTGCATGGTTATATAGTAGTTGGCACTGTGGGCTCAAAGCAAGAAGGTTGTGGGTTTGAGCCCTTGATTGGGTGAGGCTTGAATCACTACTCTTTCCGTGTGGAGTTTGCATGTTATTCCCATTCATGCATGAGGTTTTTATTCTGGCACTCCTATTTACTCCTGCCCTTCGAACAAATGCATGTTTAAGTTGTTTGACCACTGATAAGTTGCCCTTTGGCATAACTGTATGTGTGACTGAATGAGTGTGTGGCCCCATGACAGACTTTTGACTAGTTCGGGGTGTACCGCCGTTCTCGTCTGCAATCTACTGGGATAGGCTCTGGCACACCCTACGGCTGTAACAGAAAAAAGTGGTTCAGAATATGAATGATTTTTTTCTGTCTAAGAGTTGGAATCTTGATAAGACTCTAGACATCAAACCAGTCCTAAAAATGTCAACTAAATATCTTCAACATTCAACATTTAAACTCCCCAAAACAACTAAATCTATGGCATAAAAGCAAAAGACGAGATGAAAAAGTTGCAGAAATCAGTGCATAATTCAATTTGAGTAATATACTGTACTGTATATACATTTGAATGAAAAACAAGGGAATGTTGAAACCTGGTGAGCTAGAGTAAACCAAATAAATAAACCCTGGCACGAGAAGAGGGGAAAAGAAGTCATAAAGCAAGGCATTTGTTTTGATAGTGAGAATCACAAGTGACACAGATGGTAAACTAGTTTCTCTGGAACAATCAGAGCTCTGTTCAGTTCAATAGGTGCTGTGACGTGTGTTTGGTTGGGTGTTGCTCTTTCTTTTTATGCCTCTGAACTTAATCATCCCTTTGCTCCTTTTCTTCTTCTCCCTGTCTCTTCTTTTGGAAGTTTCCCTCCTTCTGACCATCCACCCAAGAGGTACAATCCCTCTTTAGAATTCACACACAGTTTTACACTCTCATTTCTTTCAAGTGCAGCAGCATGTACAGTATGTTTATTTAACTGTCGTCTACTTTTATGGCTAAAAACCCGATCTGCAATTTTTTCCCTTCGTGCATTGCAGTTTTAACAAGCATAAATGGTAGCTATTCCAGAAATCAGAGCAGACTGAGCCTTTCACGCCGAGACCTTCAGTAGTGCTCCACTTACAGTACATCAATCAGCCCTTCAATAACTAATATAAAACTAGGGACGAATCCGGGATTTTCTAAAACGGGGCAGTGGGGCGTGAGGTCATAGACAAAACAAGCACCTGTGGTGCCCGCCAGTATATGGGGTTCTGGGTGTATTCCCTCCCAGAACATTTTGAAAAAAAAGTAATTTTTCTGCATTTTGGTGCATATTTTGCCCAAAGTTTATAATAATGAAAGTAGTGAGAACATTATTTTTTTGTGGACCAAAAGGGGGTGTGCACCAGTAAAGTTCTGTTGTCAGAGATGAAAAACTGCTTTAGAAATCTTTACACAATAAATAATCCAGTGGTGAAAAAGTGTCCTATTGTGCATACAGCTGTGACACATAAAATCCTCCATAAAGATGACATAAACTTTAATAATATTTAACAATATAACATTTCACTTAACAAAATCTTGGATTATTTGAAGATAAAATCCATTCCTCTATCCTCATCAGTTCTAAAAGTCCAGCCTGTCTTGTAACTTCTTCATCATTTTTTATAGATATTCATACCTGTTCTGTTCCATGCTACTGGGATTTATTTACTATGTTTAACCATTTTTTAAATGTTTTTGTTTTGTCTTCTTTACCACTTATCCGTAATGGGGATGTGGGAGGTGACAGAGCCTGGGGTATGTCTCAAAAATTACATTGAAAGTAAAGTAGCAACTAAATCAATTTGTTCTCCTCCTTCAGTTGTTTGCTGATTGAAAAAAAAAATTAAAACACAAGGTTTCAGAGCTTCAAAACATATAACTGCTGGCCATAACTTAACATATGGCCAGCAGTACTGATTTTGAGGAGAATCTCCTGTTTTAGTCTACTTGGTAACAGATGATGGCTGAGATGTGTTTAGTCAAGTGCTTTTCTGTGAAAACCCATAATTTGAAGCAGTACATTCATCAGAAAATCCATGAAAGGGAACAGAATTCCAAAATTCTAATGGAAGATATATAATTAAGTTTGAGATATTTTTTGCTGTGTTCACCACTGCTATAAATACTGGCACTTAGGCAAAATCTGTTCACAAGTTTGTTGCTATTGTAGACTTTTTTTATGGCTGAAAGAACCAGATTGGTCAGAAAGGGGTGCCGTTTTTATTTATTATTGTTAATTTTCATTTCAAATGAACTGCACATAGTGCTTCTCATAAAATACAGTTAGAAAACCACCAGATAAACTCAACTCACCTTCCTAAAATATTTTGTATGTTGCACGCAGGGTGCCATTGAAGCTTTTCTCAAAGTTATATGTAAACAATAGTGTGATCTGAAAAAGGTGCCTCACATGCAAATCGTGTACTTAGTTGTTTTTTTAATCCCTCTGTCACATTGGTGGATATAGAAAATACCAAAACAACAATAGATGTTTGCTAGTAAACTAGATACGATTAGGTATGTTAAGTGTGTACTGCAGGGTGTTGTTTTGTACTTAGTAACACTGACTAACACTGCAATAGTTTTTCTATGTTTTCTATACTAACTATTCCATGTGGCTGAAGTTACAGTGCAGATATGTTGCAGGAATTGGTGGCTAACTATTGACTCCACTCAAAAGCTGAGTTTCAGAATGGTAAATCCTGAATTTATGGATTTGATTAATAAACTGAAGGATTTGATAGATATCGAAAGTGGTGAAAATATCTTTCATGTAGAATAAATGTTTTCTGGAACCGTAATCTGAATGTAAGCAAACACAAATCAGCTAAACTAGGCACACGAACAAGGGATTTCTTTTCTAAGTCTGCGTTTTAAAATTTTTCTTGTGTTGCGTGGCCATCAGCCGGGTTTGAACTTCAGGGAACATTAATGAACATTAGGAGAGAAAGGTCTGTTCTTCCTCAGAAACAGTCCTGTGTTTGTGAGGTCGCAGAAGTTACCGTGGTTACTCCCAGAAGGGAGCAAAGACCTTGCGTTTGTTAATTGTTTTTCTGTGGGGAAATGAGATTAGTGGCTGAATGGTGATGTGAGAGAGTTTTCAAAGAGCCATGCTGCATTAAGTTTGAATTAGCCAGCACTTCACGCTAACATGTTGGTCCTGTGGTCCGAGGTTCCTCTGCAAACTACTTTCAAAATGCAGATTTTAATAAAATAAAATCGAACATATTGATGCAGTAGATAGACCAAAAGTGACCTTCTCATAGTTCAGAAGAATGATGCATTTTATGTTTAATGTTGTTTTAAGTTGCTTATTTCGTCCAAGATTTTTTTTTCCAAGTTTCATATTTTATTACAATGCTTTGATTGAATATATTTACAGTGTCCCAGGTTTATTGAACAATTGTTGAATATTGTGATTGTTTTTGAGCTGTTAGGACTTTTAGGACTTTATTCCTTCTCAACTATTGACAAGTGATTACAACCAATGTCTTCGTTTTTGATAGTAAGCATTGCATAAATTACAATATATGCTGATTAGATGGATCAAAAGATTATTGACTGCATTAAAAATTTTATTTCACTACAGTTTCTATTTGGCTCATTCATCTCAATAATTTTTTTAAATCGGAAAATAAAAACACTGGAACTTTAATTAAACATTTTCTTTCCTACTTTTGGTCTGGTCAAACAGTTAAGAAGGATGAAGTTCAATGTAGTGTGAATAATAACTTGAAGACTGTTTCTGATTTTAGAACCACATTCCATAATTTATACCAGTGCACTTTTCACTTGCCAGGAGAAAATACACAGTTTAGCTGTTCATTTATCTAAGTTTGACTACGTCTTTGTAACTTGGCAGATAACTGAAAACTAAATGAGGTCAAAAACATTTTGTGCTTTTATTTTCCGTCTACTTCTAAGTACAGTATATTTAAAAAAAAATATGAAATTATATGCATTTTTTATTTTCTGTTTAATCGTAACAAATGTCAAAGAAAGTTCACGTTTAATGACGAATGCACATTATTTCTCTGTGCTCGGATTGAAATTTTTAAAATAGAAAAGAAATACTTTTTTATTCCAAAGACAGTTGCAACAGCAAGAGAGGACACATATTCAAGAAAAAAAAAGAAAAAGAAATAAAGCTTTTGTACATGTGTATTATTTGCGGCAAGAAGAATTTTCTGGACTAAGCAATTTTGGGCTTGAAGACTTAAAAACAAAATGCACACTGAATAACAGGAATTTTAAAAATAAAATAACCAAAGGACAATCTAATTAACACCTCAGCAATCCTTTAATTTAAAAATTCCCTGCAAAACACAAATAAAAAGCTAATAGGTAGAACAATCCAAAGTGCTTTGAAATATGCAGAAGAGTGCTAAACTGTGGTCCTCAGGAGTTCCAATCCTGCAGGTGATTTGATATTTTCCAGAGACCTAGTTAATAACAATTTGTTTTATTCATACAATGACCTGGTCATTTTTGTCAGGTGTATTAGAGCAGGGAGAAAACATGAACTTTGCAGATTATCGCCTGCACATGCTGCAGTGTGACACTCCGCGTGTGGATCAAGGATGTAAAATGAGTTTCTGGGGGCTGCGAAGCATTTAGCAAAAACAGAACATGACTAATAATGAGTTCAAATGGATAATTTAAAATTAATTCCTTAAAGGAATTCAATAAGATTCTTAACTTTTTGTCCAAATGTTACAAAATCTAAAAAAGAAGTTTTTGGATATCAAAACTGTAACTCTACATCTGCCCATTTTATTGTTAAGAATGAGCCTGAAAATGATTCACATTTGCTTTATTCTGACATCATTGAACATTAGGTATGGGTAGATGCAGGAACCCAGATCTTCTTCTCCTACGCTATCTGTCTGGGTTGTCTCACTGCCTTGGGAAGTTACAACGCCTATGACAATAACTGCTACAGGTAAGGATGGCTGTGAAAAGCACGTCTATAAGAATGAATGATCTTTGCTTATATTTTATAGTCAAACACATTTCAATTTAAAAACAAATGACTCAAAATTGAACAGAAAGTAAAGGCTTAGCCTTCTTCAGTTTTTTTTCACTTTGAAATGCATATGACTGAATGAAGCAGAAAATGATTGTCTTTTACAACTTGACATCTATGTCATTATTTTGTTTTTTCCACTATTTGTTGCTCCCCAGGGACTGCATCATGCTGTGCTGTTTGAACAGTGGTACCAGCTTTGTGGCAGGGTTTGCCATCTTTTCTGTACTGGGCTTCATGGCCTATGAACAGAATGTCCCCATTGAGGCAGTAGCAGAATCTGGTGAGTGATTCAAAATGCTTTTATTTTTGCTATATTTTTAAATTTGACCGATTTCAGAGTGCGACTGTAACCCTCTACATGTAGACAATAGAACAGAAAACTTAAGTTTAAGTATTTCATCCTTCTTTTTGTGCTAAAAAAGATAGAATTTGTTCAAAAGGCAACTCTACCCTCAGACTCTTGGACAACTGGGCGATTATTTATTCAAACGTGTATGAATGATTTAAGAAAAGTGACAGAGGAGACGATCTGAAATGTTTTTTCATTTCTTTTTCAGTTCTTAGTGCTTTCTTAGTGCTTCTATAAAAGGTCCTCATTCTTTAAGTTTTTTTTCTTTTGTTTCAATCAGCATAAATTTTAACAGCTTTTCAACCTTTTTTTACTCATTTTTTTTCTTTACAAGATGGTTTTAAGTCCCAAAATTGAATTTCCAATTGGCAAATTGTAAGGCAAATTTCTTCTTCAACTTAACTTGACCAATACGATAACTTCCTCTCGGGATCACCCCACAAAGTTGAGAGACTTTTTCCATTAAATTGCCATTTATCCATAAAAAATCTACGTGAGATACATCAATAGGCTTTAAAAGCATTAAGATGTATAAAAACCCTGAGAAGGCAACACTTTACTCAGGTAATTTTCAAATTTTACAATGGGGTGTCTGTTTTCTCAATGCCATGTTTTAGATTTTTTTTTGTTTTGGTTGGTCTTTTTCATTTCGGTTATGTTGACTTTTAATATGGGGTGGTATAACAAAAGCAGAATTCAGAAAGTTTCTGTATTTGCTCTGAGAGTCTAATGAAGCATGAAGTCGCCACCCCCAAAATATATTGTTTTTAAGCATATCAAATGATATTAAATAAAATTTTTGTTGTAAACAAAATGTTCCACATCATAATGTAATATTTTTTGTAAAGAACATTTTTTTCTACTATCACATATCATAGTAGAGGATCAAATTTACATTTATTCTGCATTTTCATAAATTCATTTGAATTTTTTTTTTAATGACTGTAAAACTCAATGCAGACAGTGAGAAAGTATGGTGGCTAGTTTTTGTGTTCTGCTTGTTTTTTTTTGTTTTTTTTTGTGTTAGAAGTATGGTGGCTAAAGTGGCTGGTTTTTGTGTTCTTCAAAAAGTCGATCAACATTAAACGTTATTTCACTTGTTTTTGACACAGGTCCAGGTCTTGCATTCATTGCCTACCCAAAAGCTGTAACCATGATGCCCCTTTCTCCACTTTGGGCTTGTCTCTTCTTTATGATGCTGATCTTCCTGGGTTTGGACAGTCAGGTGAGTTACACAGCTGGAGGAATACCCTGCACATATGTTTAACTTCAAATCTTTCAGTATTATTTAGGGGAATCACAGTCTTCATCATCTGAGTAGAGCATCTGATTTAAATTTCTATAATGAACACAAATCCAACAATATTTTATGGATTTATTGCTAAAGATATTTAAGTTTCTTACAAACTTTGTTTAAGGTCATTTAATTCATTCAGGGTTTTCTTTTTTGGTCTTTTTTAAATTTAAACTTCAAGTCAAAGAAATACAAGATGTTCATGACCTGTAACAAGTGTTCCTTGATAAACAAAATATAGATCATGCATTTAAACATGACATTGTGTTCAGTTAGTACTTTACTGACTTTAGACACATTTCTAAGTCATTTAATGCCTAATGCACTTGCACTGAGGGATTATCAAATAATCCAGTAATTCATTATTATCGAATAATTATCATTATTATTCAATAATAACATGAACAATAACATGAATATCTGTATTTATGTCGCTTTCACACCATATATGTCCATATATTTTTTCTCTCAGTTTGTGTGTGTGGAGAGTTTAGTGACAGCCGTGGTGGACATGTATCCAGAGACCTTCAGGAGGGGATATCGCAGAGAATATCTGATTCTCGGCATGTCAGTCGTCTCCTTTTTCATAGGACTCATCATGTGTATGGAGGTAAAACTCAAAACACAAAAAATATCTTGTGTTTCTCTTGCTTACACATGTGGACCATATAGATAGTTTAACTATAAAAGGATATGAGTGACTCATTTTAAACTTCACCTTTTTTTTCACTGGTCTGTCATTGGGCGTGATTAAATATTGCTTACACTATTTCAGACATGTGGTGTTGTGTAATAGTCATAGGATGCAAAGAGCATACACATTTTGAAAGTGCTTAAATGTTTCACTTTCAGCTTTTGCCAGTATATTATTTAGCAAACAAATCATTATTGACATGGGCAAACTGAAAATTGAATTTACTTAGATTTAATCAGCTTTGGACGTGGAGCAAATGTTCATCATCACTCTCAGCAGCTTTTGAACATCAGAGCATTGAAAATACCCCCAAAATAATTCAACAAAATATCTTTAAATTTTCAATTATAAATGTACATGTTTGTATCAATGTCTCTATGAATGATATACAGGTCATTTTTGCCAATATTTAGAGTAACATATAGATAAAAACATCAAATGTGTGCTCTTACTTGTACTACTTTTCATACATCTCTAATACCCCCAACCGTGCACATGTGCTGAACCTCAAATTTCACTCCCAAATGTTTCTTTTACATTTGCTGTGAAGAAAACTGACGCCTGTCTTGTTTCATCAGGGAGGAATGTACGTCTTTCAGCTATTTGATGCATATGCAGCCAGTGGGATGTGTTTGCTATTTGTGGCTATATTTGAGTCCATTTGTATCGGCTGGGTGTACGGTAAGATGGTAGACCTTGAAATGTCTTTATCACTAAATGTCACACATTAGAAAAAGAATCAGCCAAGGTTTCTTTGACTCATCAGTTAAAAGAATTCACTTTTTGTTTGCTGATTGTCATTTATGTGCAGATCTAAAACCTATATTAGTTGTAGCAAAGCTTGTGTAGTTTGAATTTGGACACTTTTCAAGCTTTCATATTATTTTTTCTGCCCTCTGCTGGAGAATGGTCACATTAAGACAACATCAGCATGCAAAGCACATCAAACATATTTTAATGTTGATTTTAACTGAACTTTGTCAATTTAGTTGAACTGCTGTTGAATGTGATGTAAAACAATAATTCTAATTATCAGAGTCAATAAAGTCAATAACAAAGCTCAAACATGCATATATTTTTTAAATTCTTACATTTTACTTTTTTATGTTGAAATCAGAAACATCTGTCTCCTTTTCATTTTCAGGTAGTGACAGATTCTACCTAAATATTGAGGACATGATTGGCTATAAACCCGTGTTCTTCATCAAATGGTGCTGGATGATCCTAACCCCAGGCATCTGTGCTGTGAGTTGACCATCAACACAGAAACAGTAACATGCAGAAAAACACTGAATGTTAATGTGGATTTTAGATCTCAAATTAATGAAATATCATAATAAGGTCAACGTAAACCAAAATAAATTTTACATGTTGTTATTCTAATTGAAATTTGTGTATTATTGCCAGACATATAGTCCCCTAATTTCACTCTTCAGTCTGATTATGATATTTTTAAAAGGTTATTGATATAATAAAGAGTAGATGTTGGTTGACTTTATAACGGTTCATGCTGTTTTGATTTTAAAAAACAACAACAACAACAACAACAACAACAAAATTATAAGTGTATTGCCAAACATGTTCATGAAAATGCCTTTTCAAAAACTTTTAAAATATAACTTTGGGTTCATTTAGGAATCGTTTAAAAGTTGCTTTATTCAAGCCAAAATTTTGCACACAACCTAAAAAGGGTTTTTTAAAATCTGAATTAATCTTGTCTTATTTTAGGGAATCTTTTTATTTTTCTTGATTAAATACAAACCTCTGAAGTACAACAATGTGTACACCTACCCTGACTGGGGCTACGGTATCGGTTGGTTCATGGCCATGTCTTCAATGGTGTGTATCCCACTGGGGATTATCTGGATGATCTGGAAAACTCCTGGCACCTTCTCTGAGGTAAAACCACACAGAAAAACATCACCTTTCTTTGAACTTTCATGACTATCTCTTAAAAATGGGGAAATAAACTGGATGCTACCTATTTGAAATATAGAATATGTGTTCGTAATATTTTGTAGGCAACCTCGTGAATGTTTTTCCTCCAGAATATCTTTTTTTTTTTTTAACACATAGTCCAAATTGACACTGATCCTATTATTATTATTTTTATTTTTTTACTCAATCTTTTCTCAATGTTTTGTGGAGAATTCTTTTGCTGGTGTCATGTTGATTTTTGAGAACAAAGGATGGGAAGTTGAACTAGGAACTAGGTAAATATCCACAAAATTTGGGCATACAATCCCATTAGACAAGAAATAGCTTTCCTTGTTAAAGACCCTGTAAACATAATTGTTTACCGATTTGGTAGATTTGAAACATTATACCTCTTATACTCTGTGAGATTTTACATTTAAAAGAAATTGGTCGTAGTAAGATAGAAATTTTATCAAGGGATTTTGTTATACAGAAGTCAGATCTCCTGTCATTGCTTAGACAAGATTGCATAATTACATGTACTTTTCGGAAGTGAGCTGATTAGTTGACATCCAGGTAGTCAGTGGATTTTGAGCACAAAATCAGTGTGTGTGGTCCTGCCACAGACTGGCCCTTTTCTTAGGGGGTAAACCTGCCTATCCCTGAAATGAGCCGGCGTAGGCCCCGTCAACCCCAACAACTCCAACACTTTCTGAAGTGCTTATTCCTAGGAAAAGAAAAGTTGATGATACTTGAAAACATGACTAGACTCAAACAAACACTGCAGGCAGTTTTTTTTTTTTTTATAATTTTTGTATTTGTCCTGGTCATCACTTCTTTCAGCTGTAACCCTTTAAAAATTAGTATTGAATACACATTTTGAGACAATGAAGATTTTTTATCATTTAAGACATTCATTTGACCACACAAAGTAAACATGTCCAAGTATTGTGTATTACATGGTAATACACAAATTATTTTTTAAACTGCTGCTACATTTATAAATTATTAAATATCAAAACAACTTTTTCAAATAATAGATTAATTTCACCCTAAATATTGCCCACCAGGAAAGAATATACAACACTATATTTGTCATCATGTTTTCTGCAGAGAATGAAGAAGCTGACTACACCAAGCCCGGATTTGAAAATGAGGGGAAAACATGCTGCACTCAGTCCGTACGCTGCCAATGATGCAAAACTTAAAGCCGATGGCAAAATATCCACCATTTCAGAGAAGGAGACACATTTCTAATCGAAGCGCTGACTGAATCACGAGGATGCTTGTTGTCTTGAAAAAGTCCAACAAACAAAAACCACAACTACACCATCAGCTACACAGAAAAGGAAATAAATGCTCCTTATGGTATCTTGTTTTGTATGAAAAAAAAAGGGAATGGGGTGGGGAAATCAAATGAATGAGTAGCCTGCTTTTGCTTTGCAAAAACTTTAAATAACATGTCTCTTGTTTCTGATAACATTGTGACTAAGCAGCTGATTTTTTTACATAATCATTAATATTTGGTGATTTTTGATGACTTGCAGAAAATGTTAAAACTTGTCCGGGCACTTTGGTGGTGATAGTCTCACTGTCTGTGCCTTTAAATATCATCATCCAGGTGAAATACTATGAGTCTGTTGTGGCCACCATCACTCTGGTAAGACTCAGTACACACAGAGCCTTCCATATGACACTTCAAGACGTCTCTTGTATTTTTTTATAGAAAAGTTTGCTGTGTCCTGATGCTAAGATAAGAAAAGAGGGCTCTTCAGACAAGATTAAAACATTTTTACTGTCAAAAGCTCAGATGTAATTTCAACCAGATTAAACAACCAGAGTTCTGACATCCGTTTGATGAAGAGCTGGATTTCCTAGATTTTTAAGAATCATTTTTACAATTGGATGATAGAATAAAACGGTACATTTAAAACAACACAATTTTGGGATTTTATGATTTATATAGCACAACTACTGTAGTTCAAATCTATATGGACATTTAGAAGTTAAATAAAATCAATGAGAGGTTAGGGGGTTATGTAAAAGTATTCCACCACTGATAAAAAAATAAATCTCATTTTTAAGGGTACAGCAGTATGTCATCATACAGATACAAATAGATGTGTATTTCTCACAGGCTGAGGCTAAAACACACCTCCCTCCCTCTCTCTCTCTCTCTCTCTCTCTCTCTCTCTCTCTCTCTTTCTTTCGTTCTTCCTTTCTCTCTCCTCCAGCCACTCTCCTTTAAGTCATGGATATGTCATTTCACAGTAATTATGCTGAGCCTAACACAGACTGACAGACGTGCCTCCAACCCTGCATTTTTATTTCCTGCTTCGCCTGTAGAGGAAAAGATGGACGCACATCAGATGTGCATTTCAAACCTCATCTGTCTTCTTATCCTTATTCGTTTCCATTATTTTCACTCGTCTTTCAGTCGTATTTTCTTACTGCCCTTCCCTCTCGGCCTAACCTCTGTCTTTTTTAGTTATCCTCATCCATTCCACTACTCCATCGCATGATTGGCTTGACACAAATGGTTCATATAAAACTGTAATTATTTTCTTTTTAGCACACATTCAGACCTGAGAAATAGTCCTGCTTTCATTTCTGTGACCTCCCTTTTGACAATAAGAAGGTCCTTTAGCTGTCAAAGCCACTGCTAGCCTGCAAGCTTTGTCCCTGTCACTAACGTGGCATATTTGGAGACAATGAGCTGGATTCATTGTTCAGATCAATCCACCTCAACATCAGCACTTAAATGACTTCCAGCCTTTTTGTTCCATTGGACTCTTTCTCATCCCTTCTCCTTTTCCTAATGTTTCCTGATGAAAATGTAATCAAAGGAGAGCATTGGAGGGAATTAGACATTTTCATGACAAATATTGTTTTTTAAAAGTAGAGATTTTCAAGAGATGAAGCAAAGGAAATGAGCGGACGAAGTATCTAAATTGTCAGGAGAAAAGAAAGTTTTTGGAAGTTTTTAGAGATTGAAAGCTTGTCATGTCCCAGATGTGGCACGCTCAGAAACAAGTCATGAATCCCTATGTGCTGGTGTGTTTCCACATCATCTCCTCACTGATATTTTTGCAATTAATAATTGTGTGCGCTTGAAATTGTAGCCTTCTCTATAACACTGATTATGTTGATGTATATTTTTACATCTATTTGTAGAATTCTGTACTCTATTTCCTAAGGAGAGAAATGTTGCTGTAATTAAAAAAAACACTTAATTTGTTTTGTCTTTTGATATGCTCAAATTATACTGTTATAGAATTATAATGAAGGTGTGTGACTGCTCTGTATTGTTCAATCCACATTTTGGTATTCACAAGACACACGAACTGTCTGCTTACTCATTTTTAAAAATAAATATTATAAAACAAAGCAGAGTTTGGACTTTAGCATTTTTATACCAGTTAATCATACACTGTAAAAGCTATTTGTAGGTCTCTTAATAAACAACAGTAAAAAGTTGTAACAGACAAGCAAGTACATGACACTGTTCTTTAAATGATGATTATCTATGTACAGATTTATTCAGTTGAACCATAACTTGTAGAGCTACAATGAGCTTTTGTTTTACAGTTTCTTCAACAAAATATTATCTCCAGATCACTTGTAAGGACTTATAACTACTGTGATCTGAATGCTATTTAAAAATGTACTGCACTGTCAAAAAAAAAAAAAAAAAAAAGAAGATGAAGATGCAACTGATGCCCTTAACGAAAACGGGAGTCTGATGGCTTGCTTGCGAAAGGCAAGTCAATTGCGGAACTACGATCTCTTCCCGATAGATCAATCTTTAGTTTTTTTCGAGGAAATAAGACATTTATTAAAAACTGAAATATTATATAACATGTAATTATCAAGCACAGTGGCCTAACAGCAAGAAGATAAGGTTTCGAGTCCCAGAGAGGTGGTGAGGCTTGAAACTCTTGTCTTCCTGTATGGAGTTTGCATGTTTGTCACGGTTTATGCGTGGGTTAACCCGGGTGCTTCGGTTTCCTCCTACTCTCCAGAAAACATGTGTGTTACGTTCATTGGCCAGTACGAAATTACCTCTAGAAATGACTCTGTGTGTGTGTGGCCTCGCAACAGACTGGCGACCTGTTCGGGGCATACCCTGTCTCTCACCTGAAATCAGCCGGGATAAGCTCCTGAACTCCGTGACTTCATTAGAGATGAGCACTTCAGTAGACAAAACTAAACAGAATTAACACATTCTAATTATGTTACGTGTGACAAATGCAAGTGTTTGTACAATTGTAGTGCCACATGCAAAGTATAATCAATACAACACAATTTATTTGCAAGAAAGTTTGGAAAATTGTAGGTTCTCCTTCGAGGCAAAATTATTCTGATTTATCAAATTTGTCCAAGTGGCAAAAACCATTCTGAAAAGTATTTAAACTTTTGCAAATAAGACATGGTAATAGTAATTGTGGCCCTAGGGTTCAGTAACCACTTTGTTTTTCAATTATGTTGGGTTGCCCAAAACTACGTATAATACCTTCAGTGGTCACCACAGCAAGTCAGTTTCTTCCATGTAACCCTATCTGCTGCATCTTCTTCGGTCACACCAACTATCTTCATGTCTTCCTTCACTGCGTCCATGAACATCCTCTTTGCTCTTTCTCTCGGCCTCTTTCCTGGTGGTTCCAAACCCAGCAACCTTCTTCCTATGTACTCTCTCTCTCCTCTAAACATGTCCAAAGCATCTCAGTCTGGCTTCTCTGACTTTATCTCCAAAACCTCTATCATGTGCTGTTATACACTCATTTCTAATCCTGTCCATCCTGGTCTCTCCCAGAGAGATTTTCAGCATCTTCATCTCTGCTACCTCCATCTCTGTTTCCTGTTTTTTGTCAGTGCCACTGTCACCAGACCAAACAGCATGGCCAGTCTCACCACGGTTTTGTACACTTTTCATTCTAACTCTTCTGTCCCACACCATGTCTGATACTTTTCTCCACCCTTTCCAGCCTGCCTGCACACGCTTCTTCACCTATTTCCCATACTCTTAATTGCTCTGGACTGTTGATCCAGAGATCCAAAGATTGCATAATATCAAAACTTCATTTTGGTTCATTGCTTTCATCTTTTTTTACACTTCACATGCAGGTGAAACATACTGTTGATCAGACACATGGTAAACCGTTAGTCTTTTGACTACTTATGTCACATCATGGCCACTCAAAACATCCTTATAACATTTTATAATCTAATCGATATTTGCAAAATCTACCGCAAAGCATTCAGGCGTCTGTGCAGATTTTGCAAAACATCAAACTGATTTGTAAACTACAAAACAATTTATCTGTAGCACTGGAAAATTAAGTTTGGCTTTGACTTTTTTCTTGTTGAAGATAAGCTCTAATCAAATCCTAAGCTAACAGGCACAAAATGTGCATGAACGGTAAAAATTCTTCTGGGGAGAATTCTTTTCAGTTCTTTCTCTAATTTTACAAACAAGTCTGGCTCAGTCAAGTTTTACCAGAAATTACTTCTGACACAACATGAAGACTGGAGATTAAGCACATGTGTAGCCTACAAAATGACTGATAAGGCAAAAAATATATATATATAAAGACTTTGAACTGAGTGTTTGTGAGTTTACTAAAGTGAAATAAAGAATCCAGAAGCAGGACCATGAAGTTATGATGATTATGTAAAGACTGTTAAGAGATAAAAACAGACTAAAATTTTCTTGCTTGGAGATTATCAAGAAACACTTATCCTTTACTTAAAAGATTCAAATGCAATGTACATGGGCATCCTGTTGAAGGATGCTCATGTACAATTTTAAGTTCCCTTTTATTGTCTTTTGCGTAATCGGGGCAGGGTTGCAGGGCAGTAAGCTCAGGCGGGAAACCCAGACTTCTCTCACCCAAGTTGAAAAACTGTATCTGGGTGAGCTGCTGCTTCTGGGTGAGCTGCGGGCTGCATCCTCTAGCTTACCCGGGAGGATCGTGAGGTGCTCCCTGGCCAGCTGTGAAACAGTTTCTGCACCAGGTCCGGGGTTTGCCTCTGAGTCTCCTCCTGGTGGGAAGTGCCCAAAACAACTCACTCAGGAGGCATCCTAACCAGATGCCCATGACACCCCTCCTGGCTTCTCCCGATCCAGAGGAGCAACAGCTCTACTCCAGCAATCCAGGATGGCAAAAGAAATCCCATCTTTGGCCATCCAAAAAGACGATGCTGTAACATAAGGACTAATCAAATTCATAACATGAACCTTTCAGAACCATTTCCTGCATCACATTTTAATACAGTTCCCAACACAAATAAACCATCAATGTGCAACAGATATTTTGAAAAAGCTCTGTCTAAAAAATAAATAGACATAAAGGAAGGGAATAGAATTGGTTAGAATGGATATGTGATCAGGCTTTTATCATTTTCCCAATTGGTAAATTGGTTGAATCAGGAACAATGTTCTGGATCCGTGCCACCAGATGATGCTACATAAGAAAAACATCATATTGTGGTCAGAACGAAAAGATTACTTTGAGGTCTCACTACACTATCCTGATTGTTTGCCAGGAATTGAATGAAGAAAATTGCTTTATGTTCAGGCTTATGTTTATGCTTTAGTTGCTCCAGTGATAAGTTACATTATTTTGTTACCTGATGATGCATTTCTTAATTTCAGTATTTTATTGAGTCTTAAAGACAATAATATCTCATACACCTCTCTGGTATTTGTGGATAAATTTGAGTAATAGTGTGTTTAGCTGAAAATCATACTGAGAATGTACGCAATGTGACAGGTACGAGATGTAACAAAAGTAGAAAAAAAATTAAGACTTTTAATTGAACACAAAAGTTAAAAGCAAACTAAATAGATCAATTGTGACCAATATAATGGCAATAGACAAAAATTTGGTGGGAAAACAGATGATTAATTGTAGCCCTACAAAGCAAAATATGACCTAAAGAAAGTCAGTGATGATCAAAGAAGTTAATATAAATCCCATTGAAGGCTTTCCAATACATCAGACTCTTTTGAATTATATTCCAAAAAGCAAAGCTGTAAAAATACGTAAGATCAGTCTTAGTAATATCCTCATAATGGATGAGATTCCACTAAGAACAGTCGTTTGAATGTTCTAAAGAAGTTCACATCTTTTTATTAGAAATATCTTTTATCAGATTCTCTTTTACATTTAAAAAGCACAACTTTAATATCAGCAGTCAGAGTATTGCTTTTCTGCTTTACAAGATATCCTTTTATCTCATTTGAGGCTGAACTTATTTGACAAATTTCAGCAGGGGGCAGCAAATTCCAAACTACCTTAAAATTTACCAGCTAAAAATGTTTGCATTTTCCTTTATAGTATTCATATCTATATGTGCAAGCAGTAAACTGAAACACTTGAGCGTTTTATTATTTTTATCGTTCAATGAATAGTTGTTTTTTTTTAATAGATTTTGATCGCTACAGACTGATGCATCACTCTATTTTGCTGAATTTATGCTTTCAGATCAAAACAATTATGATTCTTCCACTATTAAAATATAATACAATAAAGCTCATCAAATGTAGACAGTAAAGCAATTGTTGAAATAAACCTGGTTGATGACAATGAAGAACAAAAGACACCAAAAACATTTTGTCCAGTGGGAGCTGAGACCATGAATTTATAGAACTCTCTGTTGGTGAATAATTTTAAGTTAAAAGAAGGATCAACTGGAGTAGATGGAATGTCAACAACTATTAGTGGTAAATACAGAATAGACTTGGAAAAATGATGAAAAAGAAAGACTGGGAAAGGAAACAGTGAGGAATCGGACGTGTAAAACAGATTTTGTGTGGAATGAAAGGAGGCATTACGTAATAAAAATGACTCAGTTATGGAAAGAGGAAAGATGTAGACTGGAAACCATGGAGTCCAATTTTTTTTTAAAACCATATCATTATGGTTCTTGATTAAGTTCACAATCATACCTTGATTTTTTTTAACAGTTGTGTTAATCTGTGCCAAGTATTAAAATAACAATAAAAAAAGCCTTTGAAGAAAAACCCTAGTATTGTGTAACATATTGTACTCTTAAGTGTAAAACGGTGCAAAAATACACATGGCAACACCTTTCCATTCTCATCAAAGCTCAAAAACCGTTGCTGCCTGTGCTTTGCTGCTGTAACAAACTTGTGATGCAATATGACAGAAGTCAGGTGAAAGACTAATCTGCTGCATATTTTAAATTAACCATACATTTTAATAACAATAAAATAGTCAAAGTCAATCGTGCATCATAATCTTAAAGTTGTACTTTGTTATAGTAATTGCTTACCTCAATATCAATGCTTGTTCTATAAAAAAGAAACATTTGTTCTTCCATACGTACGTAGTTATTTGAAAATAAAAATTATGACAGAGGGGCTTCTGTAGAAATTTTGATTGGAGCAGCTCTTTTTTATTTTTCATTTCATGGGTCAAAAGATGAAAGACCCACTAATCTTACTTCAACCATCCCACATTTTCTTTGGCCACTTAATTAGCCATGAACTGAAACACTCATGAGTGCATGAATAACTCACAATCTATTGCAATCCCTTTGTTTGAAAAGAGAGACATAAATTGATTAACCATGGTGTTTGATATAATGAACTGTCTTTTTTGGATGATATTTTATCATAAAGCTTCTATAAATAAATTTGTGAACAAATAAATTAAAAATCGATATTTTCAACATTGGAGTAACATGAGACATCATGAAAGTCAGTCAAAAGTACTGATTCTCATGTGAAATCCAGAAATAAACAAGAACAAACAATGCCTTCGTGACCAAAAAGTCAACTGTGAGAAGGTCAAACTGGGTGCTGTGTGTGACTCTGGGGTAACAGGACGACTGTTATTTATGCCTGGTTTAGACTTGCCTCTAGTAAAACTAACACTATTTCTAAGTGTAAACCTTTTAGTCACTAACAAGAAACTTCATTTGGATGATTCACTATCATCAGTTTGGGTTTTTTTTAGAGAAGAAACAACAACATTTGCACAAATAAACTGTGACCCAACTGGCTGATTTTTATCTTTGTTTTACTCTGTTGTGTGCTTTTGGTCTTATGGCTATATGTTCACAAAATCCACACACACAGATGACTGCATGTAACCTGATTTGTGTGTATTTGCTTTGCAAACTCAGTGCACGGTCCATGCCCATTGGGAAGACCCCGTTCAGTGTGATTCGGCAGTAATAGCTTTCGACAGCTGTGTAATTTCTGTTTATTTCTCCCTGACCTTGAAAAAGTCTGTTTTATGCAGTGCAGGTAGCAGTGGTAACACACACAGAACTAAACCGGAGGAGGTACAATGTCGTGTTCACATTTTTCCTCTCACCAATCAGTGTTTAATGCAGTCACAAGGTTACACAGACGAATTAACCAGCTAACAGTCTAATATCACCTCCCACAATTCTTCCTGTGCATACACACACACACACACACACACACACACACACACACACACACACACACACACACACACACGGTGTTAGTGGGTCAAATCACCATTTTGAAACCAGCCAGTCCCAATTTCACTGTTGGGTAATGTAGTGCAATGGGTCACTGATTAGTTGGGACACCAATTCCCCAGAATTAAAAAAAGGGACACAGCTTATTACCACTACTAAGATATCTTGAAAATTGTAACTCTTATACACCCTATAACCCCATTTATTAAAGTTCAACACTCTACTTCTTTATAGAGTTTTTACTGCCACACTTGCGATGAGTTCAGAGACTCAAACACCATTTTCTACCTTGAAATACGATGGACTCAGGAAGGAATGATGGCCGGTCTCCACTGCTCTGCTCCTGTGATGGCATTAGTAATGTAACCGTTCTGTTTCAAGATATTTTTATTGCAATGATTTTACCAACTCCTTTTCTTCCAGGTTCTACTTCCATGCTAAGTTATTCAATCCTTGGGGCCATCTTTCTGATATAACTGAGCTGGGATATTTTGATCTGGGTAGTTGTTCTGATGCTCAGTAACCCTTCCCCATCCTCTTAGCACTGAAAATTTTGGCTATGATATATGGATTTGGTGTTAGAATTTATTTTGTATGGATAGCAACCTTGTTATTGTTATATTCGTGGTCAGGCAGGCGTCATGTAACCTCCACAATGATTGAGTCTTTGTTGCTTTGCTGAGTCTTTGTGCTTTATCTGGTGGTGTAGAAGAACCACATGCAGCTGAATGTGGCCAAAAGAAAGGAGACGATGGTGGATTTACGTAGGAAAGGGTTCCTACTATATCCATTCTGTATCATCAGATCAATTGTCTGGATGGTCTTATCAATTACAGATCTTCACAAGAACTATACGCTTGACTGGTCTACCCACACAAAGGACATCTGAGTAAACTATACTACTTGAGAAGGCTCAGGTCCTTCAATCTCTGCTGCAGGATGCTTTCCATGAGTTACCTGTCCATTGTGCTGAGCATTTTCTTTTTTACTGTGTTTTGCTGGGGTGGTGATGTAAAAATTAAGAACTCCAAAAGAGTAAAAAAGCAAAGGATATCACAGACATAAATGTGTGGCCTAAGTCAGCAGACTCCAGTGGAGCAACAGACTCCTGAAACCTCACTGCTCAAAGAAACAGCACAGTTAGTATTCCCTGCGATCCTCCATTCAACTTTCCAACTCATCATCCACTAGACCTGTGTCATTGGAAGATAAGACCACACGTTTCCCCGGTAAATATGTAAATATATTTTCTGTTTTCATTGTGTCTATAATTGAAATGAATTATAGACACATGATATACAAAGTATGATTATTATTATTATTCTTTCGGCATTTCCCTTCAGGGGTCGCCACAGCGAGTCAGTTTCTTCCATCCAACCCTATCTGCTGTATCCTCTTCGGTCACACCAACTATCTTCATGTCTTCCTTCACTGTATCCATGAACCTCCTCTTTGGCCTTCCTCTAGTCCTCTTTCTTGGTGGTTCCAAATCCAGCATCCTTCTTCCTGTGTACTCTCTCTCTCTCGTCTGCACATGTCCAAACCATCTCAGTCTTGCCTCTCGAACTTTATCCCCAAAACCTCTAACATTCTTGTGTTCATGTTTCTATGTCTTTGCCTGCAAGTTTCTGTTTTCCTGTTTGTCAATGGTGAACTGTCATTGGCATTAATACATACATTTTTCTGGAGAGATTAATACAGTGCATTTAATTTTTTTTTTTTCTTAAATCAATCTACAAACAACCGTACTTTGTAATTTACATTTGAATTTTAAGAATGTTTTGGTTGAGAATTTACTGCTCATTTTGTTTTCATCATTTTTTTCCTTTTTAAAGACTCATTTAATGGTCATGTTCAGTCTTCCACTCCACCAAAAGAGCATATGGAACCATAAACTGTGGAAGCAAAGCTTTTAGACCCCAGAGTTAATGATGCTTTCCACTAGCAAATATTGAATGCCTTTTTTCTCACCCAAAAACTCCATTTAGCTTAATGATCCATTGTTAATTTATTTGAAGTTGTTTTTTGGTTTATATAACATTTAAAATATATCCTATAAACAGAATTTAAGAAAACACATCTGTCACAGTTTGTTTTGGATGTTTTGGATTAGTCAGCAAAATCTCATTCCTCATTGGCCTGTTTACTTGGAAGTTGCAGACTCACACATTGTTCTTTTCAATTTTATTCTTGGACTTTGCCAACAGCTGTTGGCAAAATCACTTGATAACTGTTCCAGCTGTCATCAAGCATATTTAAGCAGGGGATGAAGGAATGCATAAAAAAGTTATGTGGTAAAAAGAAATGGATGTCGTCTGGCTAAACGCATCCCTGGTTGTACCGCACTAAATCACAACATACGTGTGACCTTATGCTTCTTTAGAGAAGACAATTTAATTGAGGTAAGAAAACAATAAAAGGAGAAAATGCAAATAGAGCAAAAAACTAAAAAGGATTGTAAACTTTATTGGCCATTCAAATAAATTTGGTCATTTGTGCAAATTATGACACCGATCTGAAATGTTCAACAACCCAGCATTTAAAGGTTTTCTCCACAGTAAAAAAAAATCCTACACCTATTCAAATCTTTGACTTGACTTCATTCACAAAAGCCTTCAATCATTACTTCCACCTTTTTTGTTCCCTAGTGGATGCTTTAAACTGAAGTTAGAGGACAGCAGAACAACTGCCTGAAGCACTGCGGCATAAACATCTGGAGTGACACAACCCAGACACTAGCTTGCCCACAGGGATGGTTCACACTTCAAGGAAAGCACCAAAGAGGAAGAAAAAAAAAACAACCTAGTGTTTGGCAATGAATGTAAAGGCACTCTGTGATGCAAACATGCTGGCACCTTTGGAGTTAAGACACTTGAAAACATGCATGCCAATAAGTTCAGCTGCAGGCAGATGCACCTCCCTGTGAGCCACTTCAGTCCCCACACTCTTCCAACTAGAAGGTCATTGTATGCACGCTGCAGAGAGAAAAAGTGATTTTTTTCTCATCATTAAACAGCCAGTTTAGGTCTGCTTGCCTTAAACGGTATGTGAAATTACTGGGCAAGTAAAAAGTAATAATTGTGCTGCGATTAAGACTTTGTCATTGTTAAGATTTTCATTTTCAAAAACATTTTTTACTTAAACAGTTTAAATTAGCCAACAGGAGCTGGCTTGATAGCGTTTCCTTGGGCAACATTGATTCTCTTGAAAACATTGCCGATAAATTTAATTTCCCAGAATAGCCCTAAGGAGGGTGTCCTAATTCCTTCCAAGCAATTTTAACAGCTGCAATTTAGCTGCCATAAGAGTCTATTTTTTTTTCAGATTAAAGTGATTATTGTTGATATCTATGAAACAACCATTTTCTTATTATCTGAATATAAATCAGCTTTTGCATTTAAATGTAAGACAAAAGAGCACAATTTATTTTGAGAAAGGTCATTGAATGGTTTTTTTTTTAAATGCTAAAAGAAATTTTATCGTATTGTTTTATTTACCTTAACATTTCTGATCCTTTATCTACACATGTTTTAAACAGTGAAGCTGCATGTGATACTGGGCTGGAATGATTTTCTAGAGTAAGGAAACACTTTTTATTTTAACAAAATTTCAGTTTTTTTGTTGTCAAATTAGGTCATTTTTTTCCCCCTCACTGTCCTTGTTTTTGTTTTCTCTGTTAATCTGTCGACAAAATTTTGATCAGTCTTTCTTTTCCTCAAATTTATGTTTCACCCTGACTTGATTGATGGAAAACAAAAATAAACTAAAATTTTAGCAAATATGTTCCTAAAACTACGTAAAAATCTGATGAAAAAATTATTTGCTTTGAAGCACTTTTTTTTTTCTTGGATGAGCTTCATTGAATTCAATTTTGGGATTTGCATGCTGGGAGTTATCTGGGAAATGGACTTATGTTAATTATACTGAATAAATCAAGAACTTGTAATTGTATGAGACATTTTAAAGAACATATTTTAAAGAGGGATTAAGCCTGTCTTTTGGGGGATTAAACATTTAAAAACAATTTGTGCATTTGTGATTGAAACTTATTGTCCAACCAGCTTCTAAAATTCTGCTCTCATAACCACAAGTCCTTTTTCTTTCAGGAAAACAACCATTGTCGCCAGTTACAATTCTTTGTTTGAGTTGTCCTGAGGGAAATGAAGGTGTTGCATGGGCTGGTGGAATCAGGAGTGTTACAAACAAACAAACAAACAAGCCAGGTACCAAGATGGCTTGGTCGAGGAATGAAAATCATCTCCTGTGATGGGAACATTGGTTTATTCAAGAGATACTAGACTAGTACACATTACTGATAATAACTGAAAATCATGTGACTTATTTAATACAGAAATTATTAAAACAATAGACACCTTTGTTTTGCATGACAACCCTTAAGATAAAATTAAGTGGTAATAAAACTTGTCTTAATTTTTTGTGGTTTTAGGCATTCCCCAGATGACTGCGTTCCTGTCCTGGGCATGGCCACACCGAGGAGACCTCCGCGCTTCCTCATCCCCGCTCCATCAGGATGAAATCCATCTACTCATCCCCGCCCTGGGCATCGCTGGGCTGAGGAGTCTCCCGTGTTTCCATCAGGATGAAGAACATCTATTGACTTCTTCAGATATTTAGCTGTAGATTAGAATAAGCTAATATTTAAACAATAATCTTTGACACATTGTTTGCTCGTCCCGGGGAAGGGATCTCTCTTTCACGTGGATACCCATGAGGTTTCTTATTTTTTCCCCACTGATGGGTTTTTTAGGAGTTTTTCCTCACCGAGAAGGAGAGCCTAAGTGCATAAATATGCTAGTCTTGTTTAGTTAGCATTTGTTAGTTATTTTTCTTGCTGTGTATCTGTGTTAATACATTCCTCTTTTTCTTGTGAAGCCCATTGAGACGGACATTCTGTGATTTTGGGCTATACAAATAAAATTGAATTGAATTAATATCGCTTCAGGCCAACCAACTTGATAGTTCCAATGCGCCACATGATGAAACTTCAATATTTCTATAGATAAAAAATCCTTGTTCAAATTAGGTCATCAATTTAGTCTCAATAGTTTATGCAAACTTCTGACTTTGTCACCTAAATAAATAACGCCTTAATGGCATGTAATGGTCAAATTTATCATTGTAATTGGCATCTTTCTTACATGAAAGAGGACTCCATTCAAAGAAAAAAAATAGAAGCCTGTGTTTTAAATTGTCGAGCAGAAAAAACGTTTTAATTCGAAAACTAATCTCTGTATTTTTTGGGGTTTAAACGGCAGGTTTTTTTCATTCTGATGAAAGGCAAGAAGAGGTTTGAAGAAACTTTTACTCGACAATTGCTCGACAATTTAAAACACAGGCTTCTATTTATTTTGTTTTAACAATTTAGGTAAGCTGACAAATTAAAAAAAAGAAAGAAAAAAAAAGACACTCAAGGATGTACCAGACCAGTAAACTCAAAATTGGACAATTTGAATCAGTGATTCAGTGGAATTTTCAATGGTCTAAGTGTCCATATGATATATATATATATATATATATATATATATATATGTATATATATCAAAAGTATATATACAGTACTTGGATCAGAGTTTGGATTATGTGAGAAAAACTTATAATGCATATTGCTTTTCAATTATCCTTTACATAGTTTTATTTGTTGACACTCCTTTGTTTGTTCTGTTTGGTTCAATGCTTTGATCTACAGATCCAGACAATACTAGTGAACCAGAACAGGGGGCTTGATGCGTTGGTCTGAAAAGACCCCTCAAAATGACCACAGGAATAAGCATGGGCAAGCTGTGAGAGAACAAACCCCAAGAGCAGTACCCAGGACCCCACACAACCCTTCAATTAATCCCGACCCTACAACAGATAATAGTGTGAGTGATCTCGCAGGGCCAGCGATTCGATTGACCTCTCATCTTCAGGCCATTAATTCAGCTTCTCATGAAACTCCTAATTCCAGCTGAATGGTTGCTACAGAATATATCACATTTTTCGCTCAGGGACATTCATGTCAAATTTTATGTTTTAGTCAAATTACATGTTATAACATCAAGCAAATGATAATCGGAAAAATTATACTTAACATATCTAATGAAGAGGATCTTCTTCTTCTTTCGGCACTTCCCCTCAGGGTTCGCCACAGCAAGTCAGCCCCTTCCATCCAAGCCCCTTCCTCTGGCCACACCAACTATCTTCATGTCTTCCTTCACTTCGTCCATGAACCTCCTCTTTGGCCTTCCTCTAGTCCTCTTTTCTGGTGGTTCCAAATCCAGCATCCTTCTTCCTATGTACTCTCTCTCTCCTTTGCACACGTCCAAACCATCTCAGTCTTGCCTCTCAAACTTTATCCCCAAAACCTCTAACATGTGCTGTTCCCCTGATGTACTCATTTCTGATCCTGTCCATCCTGGTCCCTCCCAGAGAGATCCTCAGCATCTTCATCTCTGCTACCTCCATCTCTGTTTCCTGTCTTTTCTTCAGTGCTACTGTTTCTAGACCAAACAGCATCGCCGGTCTCACCACGGTTTTGTACACTTTCCCTTTCATTCTAGCTGAAAGTCTTCTGTCACACATCACACCTGATACTTATCTCCACCCGTTCCAGCCTGCCTGAACACGCTTCTTCGCCTCTTTTCCAAACGCATGAAGAGGATTGGAGGCTAAATCACACTGTCGTTTGCATCGCAACAAAAACTATCCCCTGAAATGGAAATCCAAAAATACTGTTAGCATTAACTAGTACAGAAACCTCCTGTCAGACCACATCAGCTTAGAGATCATGTCTGCATCTTCCAACTTGTCGACCTTAGTGATTCCTGGTCTCAGTTAATTAATCACCTCACTTAGTAGGGAAATAAGGATAATAAATTTGTAACTTGTACCGGCGGCTAGGACAAGTATTACTGTTCGTCTTTATTGTCTCATTTGCTTCTATATACTGTAAACCATGCAAATCGGGATGAGATTTGTGAAAATCCACACACATTTTTATTGCACTTCGCTAAAATCTCATATGCCTAATGGTCTGTTAGCATGGATAGGCTATTATCTTATAATGATGTGCTTTGCAAGAACAAGTAGAACATTTGGTGTACAGTACCATGAGTGGCTTACACAGAAATAACATAAGGGGGTGAGGAGAAGAGGCTAATTCACCACTATAGTTTGATGCCTGAGGCAACCTCATTCGTTTTCCTCTTGTTTTTTTTATATGAAGAGCCTCTCTTCTTTTGCGAGTGCAATATAGTGGAACGCTATTTTAGACTATGCTGACTCTTTTTTTCCAATTTACCCTGTGTTCATTGGAAAAACTAGCATATTTTCTATGCTCCATTGTCATCAAATGGAAAACATTTAGCTTTTAAAATAAAAAGGTGATTGTGTATTTTATCAGAAAAAGGTATTTCTGTATTTCCTCCCACGCGACCTTTCTCATGTGACCTGTCAAAATACTGTTATGAAAGTGCACACAATAATCTAATGACTTTATGATTCACAGCATAATTAAAAACAAGTGATTCAACAAAATAACCACGACTCTCTTTTTTTTTTTAAAAATTACAAGATCAATTCTTCAAACCAAGATGGGACTGGAATGCAAATGTGTAATCCAGAACCCATTAGTCAATCTAAATGGAGAACGAACTACCTCCAACCTTATTTCTTTGTGAGTTTGTATTGTTTGAAGGAAAGAATTGGTGATTTTGTTGATCAACAAGTCAATAAAGATTCACAGCTGATGCAGATCATTTCTCCTCCGACAGAATAGAGGGTCTGTTTAAACCCCAAGAATAACATTTAATAAAATCATTTCAACCATGGATGTTTGTTCTTTTCATGCATCTTTGCGTCACCACATTCTGCTCTATGGTTGAACAGATGACGCATACATATGTTATGTCACACAAAATAACAAGAGTTTCTTGATGAACAGTGTACATCTCGAGCCATTAATGCTCAGTTTGGTAAAGGGAAGGAGATTCAACACATTTTTTAATCTCAGAAATAAACAAAAATTAACAAAAGCCCATCTTTACATAAAAATGTGGTTGTCAGCAAGGACATCTTCCTCCTCTGATAACCTCTCAAAAAGAACAGTTTCTCTAGGGCTTATGATTCAGCATGGCATAATCATCTTTGGCCAACCAATGTCTTACGCTACCCGTTTCCTACTATCTTGTTTTTTTATACACTGCCCCATTTCCTAATTTCTTGCTTCTTAGCTATGAGTAAAGCATCCAGTTAGAGCCTTTTAGGCAGATCTGTCAGTGCTGTTCATGGTAACCTTTCAGTGAAGGCATGCAATGGATGAGCCAGAGGCAGTGGCTAGTTGATTATTTTAACTGAATCCCCCCACCATCTTCTCAACTCCTCACTCTCCTCCAATAGTTCCTCTTGTCCTTTTTGATCGAGGATGTTTTCTCCTGATTTCCTTGTTTTAAAATAGTTAGCTTATGCTCTCTGTATTTCTTTTTATTGTTCCAGCTTTCCAGTTTGTTAGTTTTTATCTTTTTTTTTTTGCTGAAACTTCTTCACTCTCATTCACAACTATCTGTTTTTCTTCAGATGGAAATAGTTTTTATCAATACTCTTTTCATCGCATTGGCTTGTTTCGATTTTCTCACTTTGCTGAACCACTCACCACACTTCGGGGCATCAGACAGCGAGTGTGTGAAGATCATTCTGAATGAAACAGAAATGACTTCTATCTTGTATTCACCGGTGCTATTAAAGATTCACATTTTAAAGTATCACATGACAGGGAAAAATTTAAAGAAAGCATTTTGTAAAAACGTCTGGTCTGTTAATGTCTTCAGATTCTTTTCATCACGATCGGTCAGGTTCTTGCCTTTTTAGTCCACGCACAAAGGAAAGAAACTGAAGCAATGGACTGGAAAATAAAACGTGATAATTGCTTGCTTCAGTTTTTAAACACCTTGTTTAAAAAAATGGATTTTCAGCAGGTAAAAAAGGAGTAAACAGCAAGAAAATCCAACATTTTGGTCTTTCTTATTTAATGATTGTATATATGACTGTATATGACTGTATAATGATTGTAAGAGCCTGTTGACTCTTCAGGCAAGGTTCAGTATGTAGCATACATGATCTCTTACAATGAGTGCTTTGGCCAAAAGAACTCCCCTACCACCCAGGCAACCACCCACCCACGAAAAAAAAAAAATACCACCCACTGGAACATTCGCACTTGTCATTATCAGTCTACATCAGATGTTAACTATCCTACAAGCCATGTCACAACACATCTGCTTCCTGTATTTAATGCATACTTAGAAGCTGTTACATGATAAAATGATAGCCTTTTCTGTAGGACAAAGTATACTGGTGCAGAGGAAAAAGGATCACTGACATTAACAGATGTCTTGCAAATGTCTTTTGGAACTGAAGTATGAAGAGCATATTTCTGCTAAAGGGCCTCAATGACACTTAATGGGAAATGCCACTATTCCGCAGTATCAGCTGGCAAGATGATGTGTGAAATATATTACTACTAGAGAGTCTTGGTAGTGCTACAATGTCTGGAAAAGGAAGAAAAGTGTTATTTTAGGTTTTTATTTCACAACTGAGATTTTTCCAACTAATATTATAAGAAATCTTTGCTTTTGCACTATAGTTTTCCCCCCTTTCTCTTCCACTCCAGGAAAGGAGTGGATTTTCAGATTTGGGAGGGGACAGACTAACAATAACGCTTTGGCATTATCCATTTTAACATCTATCGTACCACGTGCATGTACAAAGTCTTTTTCAGTCAGTGAGAAAGTCAAATAATCCATGTTTCTGTCTCTTGCTCCATTTCTTTCCTCTTCTTCTTACAGTAATTTTGTCCTGCATTCCTCATTTTAATCTCAAACAGGGTGTGCATTTTGTCTATAGAAATCAGCTAAATACAATAGGGTGTATAAATAAGATGATCACGCTATCACGAGCAGTATTTTAAAAAACTCAAGTGTGAAAGGTCAAATTTATAATTTTTTTTTTTATTTTGAATAATATTTAGCAGTTCCTGACACTTTTGGGAAAAGCAAGAATGATGCTTTTGTTTGTTTTTGTTTTTTTTTTAATGGTGACATCCGTCCTTGCAAAGGTGTTAGCCCTCGTAATCTCAAATCAAACATCAAGGTTGAAAGACCTCAATTCTGTCACAGAAATACTATTAAGCATTGGTAATAGTCTATTACGTATATTCTATCTCTATATTGATCTTCTTGTCATTACTCGGAGATAAAAATTGACAAAAGCCTGATTTACAGCACATAAAAAGTTCGACACAGACATTATTAACCTCTGTCCCCTAATGGACTTTTTGCATAAAAATGCCAATACAGAATGATCCTTTTTCAGTTTCCCAACAGCTATAAAGCTATTTGGAACATACATTGTAGGAAATCAAGAAATGCATTGAGTTTGTATTTTTCATTTTTCCCAGTCTGATTTTGTTCTTTTGTGTTTATATTTTGTTGTTATAATCTTTATTAGGAGTTCAATCCTTTTTATTTATATATCTATCTAGGTGAGTTTTATTCTCTCGTAAAAGACATTTTTGTGCATGTTGTGTAAGGTGTAAGGAGTGCAGCAAACAAATTTCCCCGGTGAGGGATGAATAGAGTAATTCATTCATTTATGTATTTTATTTATTTATGTTCATTATGACTGTACTTTCATTTTCACGCATGCTGACAGTTTAAATTTGCCACACTTGCATTTACAAACATGGACACAAATACTGACATTCACATAGAAGAAAATAAGGAGCACATTGCTTGAGGAGCAGATCCTCTGGACGGAAGCAAAATCAAAGTTCTTGGTTTACCAGTCGATCTACTGTACGTTCCTACCCTCACCTATGGTCACCAGGTGTAACCCTTCTCCTTCAGGGTTGATAGGCCAAATGGGGTGGTTTGGGAGTCTGGTTAGGATACCTCCCAGAAGCCTCTCTGGCCAGGTATTCTGAGCAGGTCCTACTGGGAGCAGACCCAGAGGCAGACGCAGGACCCGCTGGAGAGACTATGTTGTACATCTGACTAGGGAAAGCATTGGGATCCTCTAGGGTGACCGGGAGGATGTAGCCAGGGCAACGGAAGCCTGATTTACTGGCTGTGGCTACTGCTCCTGCGACTTGGGCCTAGATGATAGATTGATAGACAGATTGATAGATATTTTAATAGACAGTATGTATATATCTGCATCCCACAGAGAGCACGTCTAGGGTCCTTGGAGAAGACACCTAACCCCCGTTTCTCCCACCATTGGCGCTGTCATGGGCAGCCTGCTTCGGTGTAAGGAGTGCAGCACACAAATTTCCCCGGTAAGGGGTGAATAGAGTAATCCTTTATCTATTTATGTTTTTAAAAAAAGTTGAATTATGTGAGATGTGTGAACAGTTAATATTGCTATTTAGAGAATGAAATAAATTAAATATAACTTCACAGATAAGCAAAAACTGGGGACAGATATTTTGAAATCCTCTGATGATGGTTTTATAAAAGACTTCGCTTTCTGTTAATTTACTATTATTTTCCTGAGTGTGTATCCATTATGAAACCAATAAATGAAGGATTGGCACCAATCATGCATGTGGCAATCCATTCACGTGTTACCATAGAAACGGTCTGGGTGAATGGGGGATAAGTGGGAGAGCATGAAAAGATTGCCGACACCTGCTCTCCTTCCTTTCCCATCACACACATATATACTGTAAAGTTCCTCTGAAACACTTTTTACAATTTGGCAATTTCTATCGAACACACACATAAAAGATCTTCAAAAACACTGAGAAGCTTCCTAACAGGACAAAACAGTGGAAAGATCTCATTGCATAATTTAGAAAATTTAGAAATTTGAAGAACTTTCAGAAATGTTGCCTTTTTAACCACTTTTTTCAAAGTTCAATTGATGAAGTTGGTAAGTATGAGGCGTGATTGAATGTTCGAGGTTATGTTGTTAATTTGGATTTCTTTTCATTTCAAAATTTTTGTTTGATATTGTTAATCACTGTTTTCATTTTACTGTTGATGGAAATTAAATCAATCTCCTACTTATTTATGTAAGAACATAAATATCAAAACGTGTGAAACAGAAGAATATTTGTAGTTACTAGGGTTGTATGCTCAGGGAGTGCCAAAATAACTATTCTTCACGCATTCACTGAAACTTGATCCAATGTGATCAATTCAGATCCATCAATCCTTCTTCTAACCACTTTTCCATTCAGGGTCGGACCGTACTTTGACTAGTTATTGCAGAAAGGTTGGGAACATCCTGAACAAGTAACAGTATCAGGGTATCAATTTAGTTTAAGAATATGAACGTTCAAAGCTGTCAATAGTCTATAAAATTGTGTATGAAAAGATTTGCTAGCTTGTGAAAATTTACCCCAAAAGTTTACAGGGTAATTTTTTAATTTAATGTAAACGGTTTCACTCAGCATACTATGTGAATCAGATCCATTTAGACAAAAGCAAACTCATTCATCTACAAATGCAGCATAACATTATTACAATAACTCACTTTCATAATGATTTACGTCAAAGTTTTTTCCACAAAAACATTGGATACATTCAACAATTTCATCATTACAAAATATCAGTTTGGATTTCCCACAAATTTACAACAACTTTCTCAATCAAAACCAAAGGTTTTTTTTTTCTTTTAAAAGTTTGTACATGGAAGTCAAGTTTTACCCTTGTGTCTAGTTTTCTCTTGAGAGGGTCTTTAAAGGTTGTCCTTGAAATGTCAAATATAAAAGGCTGTTGAGATGAGACAGTCATACATCCATTAAAATAGAAAAAAAAAACCCATTGAATTACTACACTCTCAGCTCTGACTGTTTATTCAAGCAATTTTTATACAATCCATTTAAAGCGTTTTCAGTTTAAGTGACTTAATAAAATAGAAAAAGTAATCTAATCACATTTAACAAACAATTACAGTACAACCCAATCAGCTTATCATTTATCATTCACAAAAAGATTCTTTTTTTTAAAAAAGTTTTCTCATTTTACTGATCCTCCAAATAGTCATTTTTCCAAACTGCCTAGGCTATTACCTGGCCACGTCACTCCAGTGGGTTCATTGTAAACCTCTTGGCCTCATTTCAATAGGAAATGCCCTGAGTACCACACAAGTCAGGTGTCCAGGTGTCATTGTCACCAGAACTCTGAACCACCCCATCTGGCTCTTTTCTATGGGGAGCAGCATCCACTGTATAGCAGAGCTTCTCACCCTATCTCATTCATCTTTAAACTCATATTTAAAGCCATTTATAGCCATTGAATGAGTTTAAATATCCTACCTTTGAGTAAGAGCCAAACCACTGCGCGGATGGAGCTCATTTCAGCCACTTGTATTTGAACCTTTTTTTTTATTCGATCAAGATAAAAATTAAAATATAAAAGCTGCGTTTTTTTATCCTTACTGTTTAAATGTTTTTATGTCAGAGAAACATGAATAAAGACATAAATGCTGTAATGACAGTATCTCACTGTGCATAAATTACATGGAACACAAATTTATTTGAATTGGTTCCTAAATGTTGTTCATAGTGTTCAGCTGCCATTATTATTTGTAACCATCATAAATCTCATGTAGTGGAGGGTTTTCTTAACATTAGTTAACTACTCTACCAAAAAAAATTAAATAATTATTTAATAATAATTTAATTAAATTATCTTTTTAAATGTATTAATTAACATACCCACTTTTCTAAAATTAATAATAATAATAATACTAATAGTACATTTTATTTGTAGTGCGCTTTACATTTTAAGAAAAAATCCCAAAGCGCTACATAGAAAGGTAAAAACAATAAAAACATTTTAAAAACTAAAATCTACATTCTGAAAACAAAGAATCATAAAATCAAAGATTAAAAGCCTTATTAAAAATGAATGTCTTTAGGCCTTTTTTAAAAGTGTTTTAAAAGTGTTTTTAAATTAGTTTTAAAATTAATTATCAGCATTTCTGACAGACTGTTTGTGCTGCAAACAGCATCCATCAGAAAACAGGCTTCAGATTGGAAAACACCAGAAAGACTTTTATGGTGGAAACCAAATTTAAATTAACCCCCTGAATTCTCAGCTGAGGACACATATAATGAATTCCATAAAACCTAATGAGGCTTTTACAGTTGCAGCCCATAGGAGTTTGAGGAAAATAATTGTAGGAAGATGAACAACCTGCTGGTTTTTGGTTTCTGGACAAACATTTGATACTAATTGCACAACAATTAAAAGCGTGTGATCTGCTTTAAACAGAATAACAGAATTTCCTCTTTACAAGTTCCAAAGGAAGCATCAGCCTTTGACTTTTCTTTTTACCCAGCCAAGTTTTGACATGCAAGCATAATAAGTTTCTCCACATCTTTTCACAGTTTTGGTCTCTTATAGAAAAAACTCGTGCTGCAGAAGACAAACGAGCAAAAGATGATAGCTAAATTACCATGTAACAAATAAGTGCAGACTGATTTTATCACAACTAAATTTTAACTCTTGAATGGTTATATGTGGTCTACTTTTATTTTATTTTTTTTAAAAAAAGGTTTCTGTCACAGATAATTGCTCGCTAATACATTAAATCTTGGTGGGAGTGGGGTGGGGGGTTAATAGCCATGGCAAGTAGATTTTTTTTTTGTTTGTTTCATATTTGCTAAAGAAAAAGGCAAACCTAAAAAAATCCACAACATTATCAATTCACACTTTGAACAAGTAATGTTTTTCTGATGGTGCCCACATGCGCCAGCCATGTGTCTAGGGTGCAGCTGGTAGCAGATGCAGATCCTTTGAAAGCCATTAAGTCCAAATATCAGTCCCGAATCCCGGATGTCATTCTGTCTGTATCAATTACTTTGAGTAGGGGCAGCAAAAAAACAGGTTGGGGAACATGTTGCAAACCTCCAATCAGTCTAATAGAAACTGAGCTTCTTTCTACTCGCTTAAATTGCAAATCTTAACACATAGGAAACCATGCTAATATGTCAGTTTATAGTTAGTTTTTGTGTATGGCTTTTATGCTCCTCCTTTTCAAGTCCTCTCAAACGTACAAGACTGGATGGTGGATTTGTAGGATCAAAAACAACTCTGAACATTTAATACAAACCCAAAAAAAAAAGACTAAATTGCAATAAAGACATAAACGTCCCTCGTCACAATCTCTTTCTTTCAATTTTCTTCTTAAATTAAATGTTTGGGTTTTTTCTTTATTTAAAACCATGACTAAGAAACTTTGTTATATTCAGTTGAGTGAATATTTAAAAGAAATGTTTTAATTGACATCAGACTCTAATTTATTTCTTTCATTGTCTCATTAAAATTATTTGAGTTTTTCCACCATAATACTTTTCCTCCAATTTCATTTAAAACACACAAATAGAGCCCAGTGAGGGCCATTAAAGAAATGTTACAGCTAAATGAAGTTGGAAGACTAATTAATTTATCGCCTTGTGTGTGCTTGATTGGTGGAAAGAGGATGATGTTGTGTTTACTGACATTCTGTCTTGCTAGATTATTCTTAAAAGGAAGTCAAAAACAACATGCCTTTTATTTTTTAAATCCATCCAACAAAAGCTGGAGCATAATTTTGAAATTGCAACCACCTACTTGCTATGAAGACTAAATGAGTTTAAACATCTAAGACTAATCCCATTTCCTCAAGCATGAGAGGTGGTAAAAATTCAGCAAATGTATTGGCATATTCTCAATACATTTTTGCAATGTATAGATTCATTCAATATATCTATTTTTTGTCAGCAGGGCTTGCGACATGTAATTTCCCTGATCAATTTTATTTTAGTCCAGCAACTACTCCTGTCGACCAAAAAAAAACAGTCTGGTGTGAGATATTTGTAATTATTCCAAAGAAATTTAAATAGACAATAAAGGCTTTTGTTGTAAACAATACTGACACTTCCGAATCCAATATTTTGGATTGATTGAAATTGGCAAAAAAAAAAAAATCAAATTCTCCTTAGATTTGTTTCTTATAGTTACCGTAAATTTACTATAACTAATGTTTTTGAGTTCTTTAAACTCTTTTAAAAGCTGCATTGCAAATTGTATTACGGTGTAAACAAATTTTGTGCAAACATTTAGGAAAAGAATAAGTGACAGGCTGAACCAAAAAATGCTAAGTTGCCCAATAAAACTTATCTACACTTACAAATATTGTATATTAATATCACATATATAATATGGAGCAATGAAGAGTGTGGAAAAGTGGTGAAGAAGCATGTGCAGGCAGGCTGGAATGGGTGCAGAAAGGTGTCAGGTGTAATGTGTGATAGAAAAGTTTCAGCTAAAATGAAAGGGAAACAGCACATGTTAGAGGTTTTGGAGATAAAGTCAGAGAGGCCAGACTGAGATGATTTGGACATGTGCCGAGGAGAGAAAGAGTACATTGGCAGAAGGATACTGGGTTTGGAACCACCAGGAAAGAGACCTAGTAGAAGACCAAAGAGGAGGTTCATGGATACAGTGAAGGAAGACATGAAGATAGTTGGCGTAACTGAAAATGCAGCAGATAGGGTTAGATGGAAGAAACTGACTCGCTGTGGCGACCCCTGAAGAGGAATGTCGAAAGAAGAAGAATATATACTGTATATCTTATAAATGATAGGTGTCGTAAATAAATGATTTATCACATTTGGACCTTCAATGGTCAGAACCTTGCCTAATTTGGTTGTTTTATAGCACAGGTGAACACTTAAAGTGTCTTTACATTTAATGTCAAATTGACCATTACAAAATCCATATGGATGAAAATGAATTGCTTTTACACCCCTCATGATATTCATGACCTAATAGACACATGACCTAGAACAGCCTCAATAGCTTGTCCAAAGACACCTTGGCATGTAGTCAGAAGAAAGTTTTTCAACTTTCTTGGTTATGGTCAAGTAATGATTATTTTACTCTGTTTCCATTTTTTTCTTTCCACCCAAGGTTTCACAAGATTGTGACCTGTACTTTTATTGAGATGCTTTATCTGTATTATTTGAGTGCTATTTACTACAGTAAACTCAAAAGTCTCTGCATCTAGTTTCAAAGAGCACCTCAAAAGGACATTTTATTATTTCCATTTTGGAAATATGTTTTACCTTCCCAAGGTTTTGACCCTCTCATTACTTTTGTGGCCGACACAGTTCTCAAAGTTGTTGCTTTGTTGCAGGATAACGTGCTTGGCCGGACAATTTGTCCTTGCATTTCCTACAAGCTCTTCAGCAACTTCTAAATTCCACACTAGCTATGAGAAGAGTAAGGAAGGCATGGAGAGAAGCCAATATTTGTTTTACTTTGCTGCTGTGTTTCCACCCTCCCTTTTATAAAAACTCACCCAGGGTTCCTTTTGTGTATCACCCAGCAACAGACACATCACTTTGTCTCCATCTTTTCAGTGCAAGCGGAAACGTCGCGCCGAAACTCTTCTGGAGAGGCCTAGCACCATTCTACCTGACTGTCTTACCAATGAAGAGCCAGAATACATTCTGTGGGTCTGCAGCGTTTCACATAACTGGTCGTGACAACTGGTCCCTCCCTCATTGCATCACCCCCCAAAAAAACAGCTTTTTAAGCTTCAGAGCCAAATTTTTGCCACAAGGTTCCTGTTCTTTCTGCTTTATGTGTTTTTTTCCCCCCACTTCTCTGCCCACATCCACTCAATAGATTAGAAATAAAAATCCTTCGTCAGTGATAAACATCATAATAATGTATAGTAATACATTATCATGATGGGACTGTTTGAGAAAATTAGGCCTTTTGTCCTTTTCCCTCAGGCTTGCAAAGCATTTTGTGATAAAGGTTGTGAAGAACTTCTTAAAATGTTGTGGGAAATTTGCTACTTTAAACATTTTATTTCATCTCATAAGAGCATCGCCAATGACCGTTTGGTTAAACAAGTTGCTCATTCCTTGTCTTTATAACCTGCTTCATCCAGTCAATTTTTGTATTTAGATGTTAGACTTCTGTCACAGCTACAGTTTTAAGTGTAAAAACCTTTTTTGCGAAAAATAGAGCTCTTCATGCAGTTAAGATGGACTCTGAAGGAATGTTAAATAGTGTGTGTGACAGTGTGTTTGTAAAAAGGGGATTAGGCTGAGGCCAGCCTTACTAGGCTAGTTGGGCTTTCCATTCTGGTAGGCAGCGAGGAAATGCAGAATGGAGGCCAGCCAGGGCAGTGAGTTTGTAGACATCAGAGAAGTGGTATTGGCTGGTTCGAAGAGGGACTGGGAAAAAAAGTGAGAAGGCAGAGAATTGTTGAAAGGGCAGCACTATCTTGTTCTGGGTGCCTCGTCACCAGGTAAAGGTGTGCAATGGCCTGCAATGGCTCTTCCTGAGTAGGTAAAATATTAACGAATCTCTATGCAATGATCCAACAGGAATTCCAGGTGTTTCTAGGACCTGTATTGCCTCATTTAGATATCTGGCACCTCTACTTCTAGGATGTTGGTGGGTGATGTGGAAGGTGAAAGGAGCGGTTCCAATCAGGGGTTGCATCTGTATGATTGGGTAAGTGGTCCTCCGCTTTGGCTCTGGAGGGTTCCAGGCTTAAGATTTCAGACTGCCACATCACAGTTTTTCTCTAAACATTCCTCATTCTCTATTTTTCTGACACTTTGTTGGGCTATAGTGAAACCAAACATTGTCTTAGAAAGAAATTCTCCCAAACTAATACAAACTTGCAGCTTAGTTTAACTTTGTTTACAAAAACAGAAATAGACATCTATATTTTGATTAAATTTATTTGTTTGTGGAATGCCCCTTAAGCTGTAACATCTCATTTTCTAGGGGTCCACATCACAAATCCTAATATTCTAGACTATTCAAAATATGTTTAAAACAAATGCAAATTATAACACAACGGCAGACAAAATAAACTTTCTCCTTTACGATCATTTCCACACTTGCCGAAATTCACCAAAAAAACACATTTGTTATCGTGACATTCATAAAACAAAGCAACAACCGATATAGAGAGACTTATCATAAAAAAAAAAAAATTATGTGTACAAATCACATTCTCAACATTCCCATTTAAGGATAGATGAAAATTTAATATTTAACATAGCAGAATACATTTGTTTGGAACAACTTTCAATGCAGACCACCAGACTGAGCATCCCAATGCTGGACAAAAAAAGAATTAACAATGACAAATTTACAAAAATAGTCAATACTTTAAGACATGTTTGGTTGGGACATGTTTGGACATGTTTGGTTTGGACATGTACAGAGGAGAGAGAGTACATCAGCAGAAGGATGCTGGGTTTGGAACCACTAAGAAAGAGGACTAGAAGAAGACCAAAGAGGAGGTTCATGGACGCAGTGAAGGAAGACATGAAGATAGTTGACGTGACCGAAGAGGAGTCAGCAGATAGGGTTAGATGGAAGAAACTGACTTACTGTGTCGACCCCTGAAGGGAAATGCCAAAAGAAGAAGAAGAAGTCAATACTTTTAGACACAAAATTATTTCAGGTTTAAATAAAGTAGGAATGGATTCCAGTGCAAAGTAATCTGAGATCAGCATTTTCAAACCATTTGCAAAACATTTTGATCATTTAAATTCATTGTGAGAAGTGCCTGTTCTGCAAAATACATTTGTCTCAAACATTAAAATGACGTGAAACTTCAGGAGGCAAAACTGGTGTGGTTAACAAAACAGGGCAATCTATTGCTGAGACTGCTTTTATTTATTTGCATTGTTTTGTTCAGCAACATTTGGATTAAAAATAGAATTTTCATGTGAATCAAATTTACCTCATATCTGAGTTGCATTTTTATCAGTGGCGGTCCGTGCATTTCACACCTCGGCCTTCGGTGATGTGCTACTTTGTCCGACTTGAATAAATACCCCTCAAATACCATCATTAATGACACCACGGCTGGAGAAATTATATACAGAAGCAGACGTAGGCACTACTTGGCGTTACATCATCTTAATTGTGTACAACAGGGGTTCCAACCTTTTCTGCGCCACAGACCGGTTTAGTGTCTGACGATATTTTCACGAACTGGTCTTAAGGTGATGAGACCAGCCTGAAAAAAATGGCTTTTTAAAATCAATAATAATAAACTTAAATCCACTTTGTCTTCACGAGAAAATTTATTAGCAGCGTCTTTATAACGTGGAAACATTCTCTCTGCTCGAACGTAATCGTGTTGCCATGGTAACGGTAAACATGTACCTTCAAAATAAAATACATCACAAAAACAAAGTGAATAAAAATAACAGTTCTGTGCGGCCCGGTACCATATGACCCGCGGCCCGGTACCAGTCCGCAGCCCGGTGGTTGGGGACCACTGGTGTACATCACAGGCTTTTTTCAAGAGCATTTAAACATCAATAAACCCGCGTATAAAACATTTACTCACCAAAACAGCTGTCCCCCAAAACACTTATTTCAACACATAATCCATTCTCATTTCTTTCCTCAAGACATGGAGGCCAATGTTTTCCATGTTTGTGGAAATTTTCTCCGGTATGTCTGAAAGTGCTAAGGGTGGAGGAGGGAGAGAAACAGTCATTTTTTGTGGTCTTGAAATCGATTCTGCCATTCTGAAACCCTTCTGCCATCGTGAGTTAAAAAAACGAGTATATATTTCAGATTTTTCTGCTAAAGCTCCTGGATCTGGCTCTGTGTCGCTTTGTTGAGATGAGAAGGGTTGCTTTCGCTTACGTCAAGTTAGTATCCAATCACAAGACGCGTACATGTCACTTACGTACGGTATTCTAGAAGGTCTTCTTGTCATCTACTAATGATTTGATTGGCTGTCAGAAACTACAGGTGTCCGTTTACTATGAAGTAAGCAGGGCCCGCACTGCTCGATCTGAAGGCCTAGAGGCAGATTTCAAACAGCCTAGCGACACCAGCGAGCTGAATTCTGATTGGATAAAAACTTTAACTTAACGTTACAACAGTGAAAGCTGTATAACCAAATGGATATAATATTACATGAAGAAAACAGAATATGGAGAGTAAGTATATATATATTTAGAAAAAATACGTTTAAAATGAAATTGACTTTTATTATAATTATGATAATGATGTTTGGTTAAGTTAGGCAAGCAGAGAATGTCCTGCTGGCCCTGACCGCCCGCCACTGATTTTTACAAATAAACTTACAAAAGTAGTTTACATATATACCAAACTAAAATATTTTCAAGTACATTGAAGGGCCAGAAATGTAAGATACACCTGCCAGTGTTTTGCTTTCATTCGCATCAAAATTTTGTCTTTCTCACATGAATGATAACCTGCTCCACTGCTCCAGAGCGTTGCTTTTGTCCCCTGTGCCTGAGCAGTGAAACCGAGTAGAGGCCAGCTGTCTGCCTGTGTGTTCGTCTGTACGTTTCTCTCTATTACTACCACCTCCTTCTGTAATTACAAGGTCCAGTGCACACAAGCTCACCATCAGGTGGGACGAGGGCCACAAGCACAGCACCACCATCTCTCTCGTCAGTGTGGCATTTTTTGTCTCCCCTGTGTGAAAGCTGCGGGCAAATGAGAGGCTTTTACCACATCAGAGGTGCCACAGCCTGCAGGCCAATCAGCCGTCTGGGATTAAAAATGCTAAATTTTGTTTTGAATCATTACTACATTTGCTCACCCCTCATTGGTTCACCATCTGGGCATTATTTTCTTTCATCTCAGTGCTACTTCTTTTTTTGCATTGTGTCAGCAGAGCACAGCCTACAGCATGGAGGATGGAGATAAAAGGATAATAGATAGAAAATAAAGATTTGGGAAGATGAGTACAGAGGAACACGCAATGGAAAGAAGCGAGAACAGACCTCAGTATCCTGGTAAATTAGAAAATTTGAAAAAATTAGGAATTTTGTGTATTTAAAAGAAATTGTGCATTTGTGTATTATAGCTGACATTGTAGAGAATCAAAACCTTGTTTGTTTTTTCTCTAATCTAGACTATTTAGGTTTATGAAAGACACAATATGTAGAAACCCTTTGAAGGTTTGCAGCAAAAACAAGACTTTAGATTCAGGAATTACATGTACTTTGCTAAGAAAAATGTAATTGCTATCATAAAATCATTGAACAAAGAAGCTCTACTAGTTTGAGAGAAGTACATTTTGTACATGTCTGGGTACTTTATGGGTTTTGGATTCTTTAGAAAATATTAACATAATCAATAGTATGATGTACTAACTTGCACTTGTAAAAGAGGACAATACCGTGAAGTGGGTTGGAATTTTTCGACAAAACAACAAAATACAACACATTGTACCCAGATAAAAACCCACTAAATTGCAACGTTTAGACCTCATTTTAAAAAAAATATATCTATCAATGCAATTTTATGGGTGTAGTTATTCATCTTTCTTGTTGTCAAGAAAATGTGCAGAGATGCCCGTCTTAGGTCTTGTTCATATGATCATACTAATGACTAATATCCTCTTTCACTCTTCTGGTATGATGCTAATTCAAAAAAGCAATTATATGACAATATTAGCTGAGGCTCTTGTGCTTTCAATTGTTGAGATGGTATGGGTCTCATCTTCCACATTCACCACCAGATAAAATTAGTAATCAACTAATTTGCAGGTCTGTTCATTTATTTGTTTTTCATCTGTTTCATCTTTTGAATTTGTTTTTCTGGGCCAATGTAGAATCACCAATAAACAGGGGGAGCGGGCACCAAAAAAAATGTTTCAAATTCAAACAGGAATATTGGTACTGTGAGTTCATCTCCCAAAAATGAGCTGACCAGGTAATGCTGTTAAAAAGTTAGAGAACTATTGTGGAAAACAGTAAAAATCTGAAATTATTGTGTTGAAAAAATAAAATTGTGTGAGTGTGTCTTCTGGAGACATCGCTACAAGAAGAATTGTAGTGTTTCTGGCTATTTTATTGTGCTCCTCCAGTGATTTTTCATTATTTTTCAGGTCAATGTATATTTTTCCATCAGAAAGAAATATTGGGGGCACACAACCAAGCAAATCTGTTGAAAACAGGAATCAAATAGGAATAAAATCAACACATCGAAACCTATTTTGTCATCCTTTATGATTCTTATTTCTAATTAAAAGTGTAGTGAACATGTGTACTTCAGAAGTACAGCTGGAACCTTAAACTGAAACAGCAATCTACTCTATAACTTCAAACGTAAAGAGGTTGCAGAAAACTTCTTAGTCGTCAGAATTTAAAAATCTTCAATATTCTGCTAATTCTGTCTAAAGTTAGCAGGGATACAAAAGGTAGTGCTTTGTCTGATTAAAGCAACATTATTTCGGAAAGATTTCGTTGTTCTACGCCAAAAAATACCAATATATTTTATGAAAAACACACACAACAAGGACAGACGCTTAAATACAGATAACAGAGCAGATAAATGCACTGTTTGCTTCTAAGGTAATGCTTCTAAGGTAATCCTATTTCCACATGGGGGGTTGGTGGAGAACAGGGTGCACACACAGTTTCAACATGTCAGCTAGTAATAAAATTTACAACAATTCAAAAGAGGTTTTTAAGAATTTAAATATTTGAATATAAATATTGCAGATGCCTTGTATATAAGCATATTAACAGCATTTAAATACTGACAAACTATGCTTGAATTTAAATTATTTAATTATTTAATCAAAAGCCATTTCTCATGCAACTATGTGTCAAAATGAGCACTTTGTTCTTCTGTGCACTTTTGAAAGTTTTGTATCTTTTTTGCGGTAATAACCTGTTTAGTTCCTGACAATAAGCCGTTTTAGAAGTCTCTGGTTCTGTAAAGTGAGTCAATCAAATCTGTTAAAAAAGTAGCAGAAATCTGAGGTAGAGCAACACGAGGTGACGTCGTAAAAAAAAAAAAAAACAAACCCAAAACAATGTCGTGAGGTACAAGAGTGGGTGATTGTAGACACGTTAACAGAACATTGTTGCAATAAAACCAATAAGAACACAAGAGCAACTTTTTTCTCTTTGCTATCTTTAGTTAGAATCCACAATTTTTCTGCTTCAAAATGTAACCTAAATTTTCCTCACAATGTCTCAAAAATATGTAGAAAATACAATCCACTAGCTGAGGTAGTTTATGTGAGGGACAGCAGTATGAAGCAAAAAAGCAGGGAAGAAGAGTGGCTTGCTATGATTACAGCAAACAACCTCTAAATGAAGAGACAAGAACTTAATACTGATACATCAATATATATATTTTAAGCTCAAACACTATAATATCAACCAAAACAATCTTTAAGAGTTACCGGTAGATCCCAATCACCGCTACAGGTGAAATAGGATCCTGATCCACAAAACACAATTTCTTACGGTACAGTAGAGTGCCCCAGAACACTGGTTGAAAAACACTATGCTAAAGAACAACAACATCAGCAAGATAAACTATTCATAAAGCCTAAAATGATTATGTTAGAAATATTTTTTTTTTTTTTTTTTTTTTAGCAATTTAGCAATTTAGAATCATTACCTATGTCTTGTTGGATTTTTGTTTGGATTTTTTTTTGTTTGCATAATTTGAGTCTTAAAGTTTCAAAAATGTTAGTTGCATTAAAAAAATAAGTGGTGTTAGAAAAATATACACAGAAAATATAAATGAGACCATACAGGTGGTCTAATCTTTGTACTCATCAGGATGAAATCCATCTACTCATTCCCATCCAGGGCATCGCTGGGCTGAGGAGTTTCCTGTGTAACCATCAGGATGAAGAACATCTACTCATCCCCGTACTGGGTATCTCCGGACTGAGGAGTCTCCCGTGTTTCCATCAGGATTAAGAACATCTATTGACTTCTTTAGATATTTAACTGCAGAGTAGAATAAGCTAATATTTAAACAATAATCTTTGACACATTGGTTGCTCGTCCCGGGCGAGGGATCTCTCTTTCATGTGGATCCCGACGAGGTTTCTTATTTTTTCCCCACTGATGGGTTTTTAGGAGTTTTTCCTCACCGTGAAGAAGAGTCTAAGGGCATAAATGTGCTAGTCTTGTTTAGTTAGCATTTGTTAGTTATTTTTCTTGTTGTGTATTTGTGTTAATACATTCCTCTTTGTCTTGTGAAGCCCATTGAGACGGAAATTCTGTGATTTTGGGCTACACAAATAAAATTGAATTGAATTGTATTCCTGAATGTAAACACCATCCGGATAGCAAACAAAACATATAACCTGTTCAGTATATACTCACCACAAATGTTACTTCCACAAAACATGTTGTCAAATTGTCTTTAAAATTAATGTCCCTTTAATTTAACATATTATACGTTGATACCGTGAGGATTTTATACTGGGACGAGAATATTTTATCTTAGTGTAGGAGTTAAAGTTGGCATTAGAATTGTTCATTTGGGATGTTCCACAAGGGTATTTCATTTTGGAAGACAGCGGGCTAAGAAGATTATAAACCCAGTTTTCAATTTATCTCATGCAGTCTGACTCTTTTTTTATTGGCTGAGACCCTCTTATCAGGTTTTGCAGCAGCTGCACAGTCATTAGCACCTTTTTGTAGCCTCTATAGTTTGGAGTGGTTGTAATTGGAGCAACCTTATTTTTTAACCCATAATGAGATTTTTTCTATCAAAAAACCTACATTACAATTTTCCATTTCTAACAGATGGAACTTTGAATACCCGGCACTGTCCATTTAGTCTGCTGATTGCAAATGTAAGAGTTTCAATAATGGTAGAGTTGCTGTAGGCAAAAAGGCACGTCAAGCAAACCGTTAAACTCCGTAATGTGCATCAACTGGCCCGTTGGGTGAGTTAGAAAGGAGGAGAGAGGGTGGGACAGTGAGAGAAAGGATATAAAAACCTTGGGACAAGAAGATGTTCCTCACTTAAAACCACTATCATCTCAGTGATGGAAATGTTGGATTTGGGGTGGGTTGACTTTGAGGTGACATTGAGGATGTGTAAATGGGAGTAAAGATCTCTTGCTCCATGTTACGTCCCTTCTTGCTTCAACTCAAACGGCCGTTGCTCCTTTCCCCGTCTTCACCCCCCCCCCCCCCCCCCTCTTCTCTTTCAGCACCACTCCTTTAAGGACAGCACCTCACTCTCAGACATTCATTTCTCCTCCATCTTCTCCTCCAGGATCATATATCTGCTGACTGCCGTCGGATGAAGTTTCCACCTTGGTGAAAGGAACTAACTTTTATCATCCTGGAATTTTTCCTGTTTTGGAAAAAGTAAAAAAAATAAAGCCAATTTTACAGTAAGTATTCTTAACCACATATTTCATTTGACTTCAAATGGGACAAATTGAAATCTTGTTACTAGTTTTTTTTTCCTAAGCCGTGAAGAATAGAAATGCGCTCTTTTTTTGTGCAAGTGCGTAAGTGCACTTCAGTTTGGATCAAAGAGGAGAAGGGACGTTTTTTTCTAACCTAAATCTTGCAGCCACACTGATTTGAATGCATTTATTAAGAGAAAGCAATGCGCGCACATCTGTATAGCTGAATGGTTTCTTACATTCAAATCTGCTTTTGCATATTGTTTGAATCAATTTGAAGTGGTAGCAAAATTTTTATGCTACAGGAATTTGATAGTTTTTGAGAAATGCCTGTTTATGCAACAGTAATTGTATAGTTTTGGGAAAAATTTGTTTTTGCGCCTCATTATGCTCCTCAAATGCGCACCATGGAGGAGCGAACAAAGCGCGTCTGCAAGTCTCCTCACATGTTTCTAAAAATTCCAATCTGGCATTTTGTATTTGAAATTTCATTTTTCATGAAATAACAAAGACTAAAGTTAATTTAAAAATATCAATTATCCGAAAAAAAAATTAAATGGATCAAATAAATTGTAGATGTTTCTTTTTTTTTTACTTACAATGTATTTGCAATGGTTAATTGATAATAAAATATAATGGAGTTTCAACCTGCAGGATTGCTTTCCTCTGGGTGATTCATTAGAAATGATCATTGCTCCTGACTCCTAAATGTGTTTAATTGCTCCACTCTTGTAACAGAGCAGTGGGAAGTGGGCCATTGAATTTAGAGCACAATGAATCAAGGACAAGAGGAGGCTCTAAATTTCTACTAACATGGATTCACTTCAGGCCATAAAAAGTGATTCTTAATGCATGAGAACTCTCTGGATTTGGTCCTGGGGGATGGTGGGGCTTTTTTTTCACCCCTGAAGAAATGTCATGTTATTTACCAAATGCGTGCATTCATTCATTAGATATTTGAGAAGGACATAAAACGTATGTCTGCATATATATATATATATATATGTATATATATATATATATATATACTGAATGTAAAATTGATAACTCATTTGCAAATATGTGGGTTTTATTAATCTAAAATTAAGCAGCTTTGTGCACTTTATCGTTAAGGCAAAAAAACCCCAAAAAAAACTTCATGGACATTTAGAATAAAGCGTAGAAAACATTAATCAATTTTATTCTAATAACTATTAATTTGATGCATTTGTTTGTTTGTTTTTTCAGGGTCGCAGGATTTCTTCATTTCTTCCAGTTTTGAAATCATCCAGAAATCAAAAAAATCATTTCTGATTTTTCGTCTGTTCCTTGTGGAGAGATAAAGAGAAAAGGATAAGCTGCTGTCTGTCTGGACAGGTGCTGAAAGTCTCACTTCTACACTGGTCAGGAATATCCATCAAACACCCTGACTATGGCTACGAACGGGACCAAAGGTTCGGACGGACACGTCTTAACGGAGACTGTGAATGACGCTCCCTGCACCACGCCAAATGACAAACCTAAAACCTTGGTTGTAAAGGTGCAAAAGACAAAAAAGGACATACCAGAGAGAGAAACATGGGGTGGAAGATTTGATTTTCTTCTCTCTTGTGTCGGATACGCAATCGGACTTGGAAATGTCTGGAGGTTTCCTTACTTATGTGGAAAAAACGGCGGAGGTAATCAGGAATCCTTGGCTATTTTCCTTTTTTTTCATAGCAAATGGATTGCAAACGTTTTACATCAAAAGCCAACCTTTTGTCCCAGGATAATTTGAGCTTAAAGATATTTGATGCGCTTCAGCCGTGCGTAATTACGCACAAGCAAATGTCTTTTCGGTGATGTGGAGTGCAATCTGAAATCAAAAGCCTTACTGGATTACACTGAATAAATATGGTTTGTGATTTATTTTTATTTACACACCTGTACCTTTCACTTTTCACCCAGGGGCCTTCTTGATTCCCTACTTTTTGACGCTTGTATTTGCTGGCATGCCCCTGTTCTTTCTTGAGACGGCTCTTGGTCAGTACACTTCCATTGGAGGCCTGGGAGTGTGGAAGCTGGCCCCAATGTTCAAAGGTATGGTGAAAGATGGAACTGTTCAGCCTATGACTGACCATTTTCACATTTAACATGAATGCATGAATAGAACCCCTGAGCCCTTTTTTTCTACATTAAAGGTAACCTCACACCTGTATTCTTCGGTTTCAGGTGTTGGTCTGGCTGCTGCTGTTTTGTCCTTTTGGCTCAATATCTATTACATTGTCATAATTTCCTGGGCACTTTACTATCTGTACAATTCCTTCTCTTCTGTGAGTATTGCATGTTCAATACCTGCCCAAACACACACAAGCTGCCCAAACAGCATTTTTAACATTCTTTCTTTTAGAAATGTCTTTTTTTGGTGCTTGTATTGTTTATATGTAAAGGACAGTTGTCTTTTTATGTATCTTTACTTACCAATTTATTTTACTCATGTGGCATGCTGTTTGCCAGCATCTCTTATATAAGGATACAAAAACCTTAACAGAGTATGACTTTTATTACTTCCTTTCCCACATAATTAGCCCCTTACACAAGGTATTGATAAATGCATTCTGCGATGAAGCATTCACTCTTCGGAGAAAAGCATGAAATCTCAATGTCCCGAATGAGCATCACGGTCTTGGCTGCTTGACAGTCAGAGAGAATGGGAGCCGGCAGTGAGAGAGTGGTCTAAATAAAAAGAGCTGTCTCTCTCTCTGTCTTTTCTTTTCATTTCAGCAACTGCCATGGCAAACTTGTGGCAATGTCTGGAACACAGATCGCTGCTACACCAACTACAGCATCCAGGACACCAAAAACCTCACCAGTGCTGTGGTGGAGTTCTGGGAGTAAGCTGGATGCAAGGATCTCTTTAGATCTCAAAAATATTGTTGCTAAGTATTCAGATTAGGCCTGAGGGGTGCCCACTGGGAATATGAGTAGGATTAAGCTAAGGATTTAGATTCCTATAGGTTATTTGCATGTGGTGACCGATCCTTGTCACCTACCCATAGGCATGACAAAAACACCAAAGTTAAAATATGTGTGCATGCAAAGTATCATAACATACTATTTGAAAATTAAATTGATATTTGGGAGTTAAAAATAAAATATGCGGTCACACATACAATTGTGACGTTCCTTGACTTTGATGCAACCAAAAACAGCTTTAGGGGGTGAAGAAAAGTCACTTAGACTGTCTTTATGAATATCCAGACGTGTGTTCACATTTGGGTGTGCACCCATATGTCCAACATGTACTGTAAGAGATCAACTATGCCCTTGTGCGTTGAAGTAAGACCATTTTACTTCTTCCCCGCAGACGTAATATGCACCAGCTGACCGATGGTCTGGAGAAGCCTGGGGAGGTCAGGATCCCACTGGCTATCACACTCGCTGTTGCTTGGGTGCTTGTTTATTTCTGTATCTGGAAGGGGGTCAGCTGGACTGGCAAAGTGAGTAGATGAAGAGCACAGAGACACAAACAGAAATAGTTTGTAAAAGAATCTGCTGTCTCCAAAAGACTTTGGCCTGCTGCCAAGGTTATTTAGACTGGGCAGGACTACAGTGATTACATAACTCTTCAGACTCATCAGTGGACACATGAATATTCAATTATGTTCGTAATGACAAAAGACTTGTTGCACATTATTTTTCATTTTAAAAAACTACACATGTGGTATTAACTGTTTTTATTGAATGTTAAATAACAAAAAGTGGAGATTTTTTTGTTCTTTTATCTAATTTTCTTAAAAGAAGCCAAACAAAAACACACCAATTCCAGGTTAGACTGTTTCTATTGGTTTAAATGAGTTGCAAAAAAAAAAACCTTTAATAGCAAAGGTGCAAAACTGGTTCAGATAAAGAGGGAAATGGAGCAAATAGAGTGTGGTGAACACACTTGTCCTGGGTCATTCTACCAACAGGGAGAGGTTGACTAGTGCACTGTGTTTTGGGCAGAGTGTCACAGTTGAACAATGAGTTCATGGGTTACAAATGGTCTTTTTTCCCCTTTTTCTAACGAAACACATTTTGTATATATATATATGTATATATATATATATAAAACTTAACCATTAGTCAACTAGGTTTTAAATATACACCACTGTTTGTTCTGACAATAGAATTATTTCTTTCATAGGTGGTCTACTTCTCAGCAACATACCCCTATTTCATGCTCTTTATCTTGTTCTGCCGTGGCATCTCTCTACCTGGGGCAATGGATGGAATTCTCTTTTATATCACACCAGACTTTGAGAAACTTAAGGAATCAGAGGTAAAGTCTGTTTCACATTAAACACCACACAACTAATTTTCAATCTTAGTTTAGCGAGTGGTTGCAGAGAATCTGGGTCTTTTGAGACAAAGTTAACCGTTTAATCCTAATTTTAGAACAGATCTAATATATCTGCACACCTTTCATCTTCATCTACTGCTGTTTAAGTAAAATTTTACAAAATAAACCTACTATCAACAATTGTCAAGAAATCTGAGTGAAATTCTTATTTTTTCACAAGGTGTGGCTTGATGCTGCCACTCAGATCTTCTTCTCCTATGGACTGGGATTAGGCTCTCTAATTGCCCTTGGCAGCTACAATACCTTCAATAATAATGTCTACAGGTGGGTGATTATAATATGTTATCTTTCAGGGTGAGAAATGAAGACCTTCTCACAAACACAAGTTGTTGATTTGAAATCATTTAGCTTTGCATGAGAACAATTAAATTTTATTTCAAGTTTCCACTTTATCTTTCATAAAACTAAAGTGTTTCTTTCTATTTTAAAGTGATACCAAGGATATTTTTGTATTTTATGTTATAAAATTAAAACAGGCCAGTGTCTGTCTGTCCTGGTGGTTTTGCCAAACATACAACAACTCATTGTTATTTTAATAAGAGCAGGTCAGTAAAAATGGATTCTGCTGCTGTGTTTCTGCACAGTAGCTTTCCACCTCTGCCCAAACCCTACTGCTTCTAACCCCCACAGCTCGCTACAATGTGTGACGGGTTGATAAGGAACTGATACAGGTGTGACAATGGTTGCCTTACGCTTTGTCTTTCTCCCGCAGAGATTCTGTCATTGTCTGCTGCATCAACTCCTTTACCAGCATGTTTGCTGGCTTTGTCATCTTCTCCATCGTGGGATTTATGGCCAACGTAACAAAAAGACCCATCGCTGATGTGGCAGCCTCAGGTAATTGGCGCTGAAGAGTTCTAAGCAGAAGCAGATTATGAACGAGTACAGCACCTAAGAAGTACTTACATCAAACAAAAATCTGTTTGTTTTTTTTTAGTTTCTTATGGGCTGCTATGTCCTTTCTTAACTTTCTTTTGAATCCAGTATTTAAGAGTTTGTTCCAAAAAACTTCACTGGTTGGAGTTGTGTTGCTCTGTCTTTGAAATGAATTAAGATTTATACATACAGTATATCTATATACATATGCCAGTAAGCTCTAGACTCTGAGGAACATTGGAAACCTCAGCCAATCATATTTGTATGGCGAGGACAACCATTGGCCTAAAGCCTATCAATGACTCCAACTTACTTGTTTCTGCAACAAGCACGTATTTTTATTGGCTAGAGTTGCAAACTTAGGAGAAGCCAGAAAAGACTAAGCTCTTAAAGCTTGCCCTATATTGACAAAGAATTGCTTGTCAATGTAGACAACACATTTTAAAGAGAAGAAAAGTTCCTTTAGACATAGTTGCACAATTTTTATTATGTCATTTTACAGCTGTGCACTGAAAGTAAGTGGCATTTGTCTCACATCAGGACCTGGCTTGGCATTTTTGGCGTATCCTGAGGCCGTCACGCAGCTGCCCGTCTCTCCTCTCTGGGCGATACTCTTTTTCTCCATGTTGCTGATGTTGGGAATTGACAGCCAGGTGAAGATAACTGGATGGAATTGAATGTGACTGAGAAAGTTGTATGCTTTTTTAGTGACACATTGGAAGATTTTACAAATCACTGATACTTATAAAGAGTGATGTTTTGTTTTCACCTTGTCACTGCTATCTTGAAATTTTGCAATGACATTGGTGTACTGGCTCTGCTGTTTCTGCAGTTTTGTACGGTGGAGGGCTTCATTACTGCACTGGTAGATGAATTTCCTCGGGTCCTCCGAAAAAACAGGGAGATCTTCATTGCCATTGTCTGCCTAATTTCCTATGTCATTGGTCTGTCCAACATTACACAGGTAAATCTGATAATTCAACTGTTTTTGAAAAAATACTGACTAAATATGCATGACGATAACAACAAATGGGAAAATGCTAAAGTTCATGTTTATACGTCTTACATTTCTTTTCTGTTTGTTTTTTTGGGGAGGGCTTGGGGGAGTAGTTGGAGTTGTCACTGCATCAAACTTTGTCTTGTGGGAGAAAGCAAAAATTTGGCATCACATAGGGAAGGATCATGTATATAAAGATATATAAAGACATGATTGCTAAGAATTGAAAGAATATAAAAATGTTTTTAAAACGTTGCAACCTCAAATTCCCAGGCTCTAGTTTTCAGATGGTACCAGTAGTTCATCTATATTGTTACCTATAAATTAGTTTGTCGTGCAGTGAAAACCAGATAGTAGCATCAATTTCTGGGTAAAAAAATTGAAGAAATGCCCCAGTGAATATATACGTAAAAGAAATAGGAGGCTTGCATTAATCTAGTTAAAAGCTAAAATGGACTAATTTTAACCAAGCTGCAACTATTATTCACTGTTGTTCTTAAATTGGATTGGGTAAGGATGAATCAAAGGGTAGGGTGACCATCCTGTAATCGGAGGGTTGCCGGCTTGATTCTCCTCCTGAAGTTCATCCCGAGGTGTCCCTGAGCAAGACACTGAACCCCCAATTGCTCCTGATGGTGGTTTGCACCTTGCATGGTAGCTTTCACCATCAGGTATAAATGAATAAATTTGGGTACCAACGCAGGTAGAAAAGCGCTATTATTGTAGAGTCCATTTATTGTTCAATTTCTTTAGTCAGCCTTATTCTACAACCATCCTCAAATTTTCATTCTTAAAAGAGCTGGTGTCATAATACATGGTTTTATACAGTTGAAGCCAGAAACCCAGTGTTGTATCAAACAGTTAAAAAAAATGTGTGGATAAATAAATTCAAAATGGCTCTACTATGGTTGTTTCAAAATATATATGTGCTAAGATTTCAAGATTGTCAGTCAGACCTTTGACGGGATATACCGGTGCACTGAATGAATTCAGAAATGATTTTTTTTTGGCAAAAAAGGTACTGCATTTCTTCAAGCGGTGAAAATGTCAATACATCCCATGAGGTGAATTTTGTAGTGCTTGTTCTGAAAATGCTGTTGTACCAGTTTGAACAGCACATGTGTTTTTCTCTTCTTTGTCTGTTTTAATGTTATTGTTTTTAATTGTCCTTGTTTCATTTACAGGGTGGACTTTATGTTTTCAAATTATTCGACTACTACTCAGCCAGTGGGATGTCATTGCTTTTCCTGGTATTTTTTGAGTGCATCTCAATTTCCTGGTTCTATGGTGAGTGACACTGATGTTATATCAATTTATTTTACATCCAAATACAGCACCGCTTATTGCTTTCATTATTGCCATCATTTCTGCTTGCAGGTGTTAACAAATTCTATGACAACATTGAAGAGATGATTGGTTACAGGCCCTGCCTTTGGTGGAAGGCTTGCTGGGTTGTTTTCACCCCTCTCATTGTGGCTGTAAGCTTTACTTTTTTTTACAGCAACATTAATTTGATACAATGGCCTTTTTTTTATTGAACTGTATGATGTTTTGCCAATAATGCATGGCATGAATTAAGCTTTTTAATACAACAGCTTATGTGGTCTTCTTTGGACACAATTTTGTTATTCTTTTAACTTTGGCACATTACTTTCTTGATCACACAAATTTTTGGATTTAAAAGCATTGACCATATACTTGTAATAAAATGTTATATGCTAGTGTCCTGTCGAGATCTGCAACCAATAGATCAGACTTCCAAAAAGTGAGGTCTTGTTGAGATCTGCAAAGATGTGAAAGAGATGTGAAAGATGTGTGAGGTTAGGATCTATTGGTTTAATTGTCGAGATGTGTGACTGTCTATAAAGCAATAGATCCTAATGAGCTGAAGGAACTTTGTCTAAACGTTATTCCACCTAAGAACTGACTACACTACATTAAATAAATTTGATCAAAATTTTATTGCTTTCGTCTTTAGTATGTTGTTCTTACTGATACAGACGGTAGCCTAACTTCACCGATAAATGTGTTTATCAGACACGGATCAGATGGAAAACACAAGTTTATGAAAATAACCCTTAATGTTATTTTATTTAAAGCATCGATAAACCACCAATGATAGCATTGGGATCTATTGCTTTGTACTGAGTCGCACATTTCGACAGTTAAACATATAAATCCTAATTTTGCGATCGGTCGCAAATTTTGCCAAGGTCTCACATCTCGGTAAACTGAGCTGTCGATTTATGTTCGGACAAGAACCATTTGCAAATGTTGAGGTTAATAAAGTATCTGGAAAACTTATCTAATGAAACATAGTCATTTCAGAATCAGAAATGCTTTTTATTGCCATGGTCAATGAAGAGGATCAGAGACCAGGAACTTGCTGTGGTACTAGTGTTATAAAGTGTTCATAAGACCAATGGCAGAAGCTGTTTTTGTGGCGGGACGATCTGGTCCGAATGGACCGGAGCCTCCTGCCCGAGGGGAGTTGCTCAAAAAGTCCATGTCCAGGGTGGGAAGGGTCAGCTGCTATCCGACTTGCACGCCCCCGAGTCCTTGAGACGTACAGGTCATGGAGAGATGGAAGGCTGCAGCCAATCACTTTCTTTGCAGAGCGCACAATGCGCTGCAGTCTATGTTTGTCCCTGGCTGTGGCTCCAGCGTACCACACGGTGATGGAGGAGGTGAGGATGGACTTGATGATGGCTGTGTAAAACTGCCATTTTTACATGTGGGAGGGCAGTTTGGCTTTCTTCAGCTGCCGCAGAAAGTACATCTTCTGCTGGGCCTTTCTGATCAGGGAGCTGATGGACGGCCCCCACTTTAGGTCCTAGGAAATGGAAAGAATCTACAGTGGTAATCGGGGAGTCTGTCAGTGCGAGGGGGGAAATGAGGTGACTTTCCTGTAGTCCATGATCATCTCCACTGTATAAGACCTCTCTTTTCGAAAGTTGATCTGTAGGGGTCGCATATCTTGCCTGGATATCGTCATCTGTGAGCCAGAAAAAAACAGATCTGTTAAACAAAGGGTTCATGTCGAACAATGCAGGTTCTGATCTGTCACAAAGCGCCCTGATAAAGGTGTTGATATCTTCTTTGTCCTTCTTGTCCAGGGAGTCTTCTTGTTCAGTGCAGTGCAGATGGTTCCCCTAACTATGGGTGATTACGTTTTTCCATCCTGGGGCCAAGGGGTTGGCTGGTTAATGGCCCTATCCTCCATGATTCTCATCCCAGGTTACATGGGCTATATGTTTCTCACACTTAAAGGCACATACAAAGAGGTAAGATTTTCTTATAGTTTTTTTTGTCTTTGTCAAATGTACATTGGCATTTGGAGCTCAATAGAGTATACAAGCAAGTGCATATGAGCAATTCAAGAGCAACTGTAATCCTGTGCTCTGCTTTGAGCATTTGACATTTTTTGCCTGGAAGGTTAGCTGACCTTCTACTCGTATGCATAAACTGTGCTGTGGCACCATGATTCAGTGGTTCTGTAATGAGTGTGCACATAACCATGCTGGATTATAAATTGAAATGAAGAGCAGAACAGTGATAAAAGGATTAGTGAAAGGGAATTTTTAATTAGGTTTGTGAAGCAATTTAATGACTTTGAGTTTTGTTTTTGTTTTTTAAATCACAAATAACCTACATGTATAAACAGAACAATAATGCAAGTCTTTTTGTCCTCAAGTTTTTTCTGCAAGATTAATCAGCAGTAGATTATATCTTTTATAGAACCACATTTACATTTAGAGCCTTTTGATTTCCACTCATCCAGAGAGTGTTGTGTGGTATGCTTGCACTCACATACGTAGACGGCGGTGACAAATATAGCCTTATAGCCACTGCTGACAGAGTAAATGGGGTATAATTGCAGGCACTGGAACAGCGGCTATCAGAGGCAAAATGCAGGTGTCAGATCTTGCGGTAGGAGCTGATGACTGATTGTCTAATTGTAGCAATCTACCAGTTGATTAGCACTCTGCACTTAGGCAGACTTCAAATTTTACACATACACCGTAAATATGGAAGCTGAATTGCCCTGGTCCAAAACTATCCATGGTTGAGAACACTTAAAATTTGAAGAGTTTGACTTTCGTGAGATTTGCTTGGTCCATTGACACATGCTATACTCCATCAGGAGTGAACTCCAAACTGCTCCAGTTATACTTCTCAGGCCTTTTTTTTTTTAAACCTTAAGCAAGTTATTTTGCTTACAGTTAGCCATGAAGTTTTATGTGCTCATATCAAATCTTGTTAAGTTGGCATGCAATAGGAAATTGCAATAGCTATAAGGGAAAATTGTGAAAAATGAGCATTTAACTTTTGCTCTGTAAATGATCCTAAACAGAAATCTGCAAGTCTTTTACCTTTTTAGTGTTTCTGTGTATTCTTTGTTTGAGTTTGATTGAAAGCTCACTGGATCTTAACGTGTTAAGAAAGGCTACGTCTATAAATGCAATAAAATTAATTTCTGCCTTTTTATTTGAACTCTGTGCAGCGTCTGCGAATGATGATCAAGCCGTTGGCACTGGTGAAGTCTCAGGAAAATGGTCCAGACCAGCAAATGGAAAACCAGAATCAGAGCCCTGCCAACGAGGAGGCATACATTTAAAAGATTCTGTCTTGTTCATCTTGCTGTTTCAATGGCCAGACCAGCTCTCCACCGTAATCAAGGTTGGGAACAACCACTAGACTTTCATGTCTGCTTTTATTCACCTACCTCCTGGGGACATGTGAAACCAACCTGATTACAGTTATTTTTAGGGGGTTTTCTTTTTGCTCATTTGTATGATACAGAATTATAAAACTTCTGAAGAAAAAAAACTATCCAGCAAAGTTGTTGTGATGTTTTAAATTTAATTATGCAAAAAAGAGAGAAAAGTTAGCCTTTTTAGGAGAGTAAGGGATATATAGAAAATTACTGTTTATTCGATATGTATAATTTAAATACAGAGGCCCACATTGATTCAATAGTATTGTGTTTTAAAAATATAAACTAATCCACTAAAATTTAATTTTGTACAAAGGGAAATATCACAAAGGTATATTTTATTTGTACATTAAATAAATATATTAAAATGAATGCAGAATAGATCAAATAATATATATATATGGACGTTTGTGAAGTGAAAATAAATACCAACCAATATAAAAGCAAAGACAAAATGGGAATGTGCAACAGGTGAGGCCAAATCTGATATTTCGGAAAGGCCTTGACCATCATTTAACCGGACTATCAGTCCCTTTTGGAATATCCAGTCCACCACAAATGTTTACCCCCAAATGTCTGGGGTTGCATCAAAAAAGCACAAGAATAGCAAGAAAATTTATAGTGTCCTCTTTTCTTTTTTTTTTTTTTTGGCATGACTGAAACCTGTGACAAAAAGCAAAAATAACTTATATAGTATAGCAAGAGACTGTTACAACTGTTTGTAAGCTCTAACTTTGTATGTTGTCTGAATCTTTTTTGTAGAATCAGTTTCAGGTCGTTTTCTATATGTGAGAGTGAGAAGGACCAAAATAATGCTGTATGTAAAGCAATTTGTGCAGATATTCAACATAATAACTAAATACAAGCACTGCATTGTGAGGAATAAAGAAATGGGTAGAATAACTAAAACCCATAAGCACAAGTTGAAATTGTAAACAACCATGTTTGAAAAATAATAAAAAAAAGAGAGAGCCTCGGATGAAATCTTACATTTGCACTGAATCCTTTAAAATTAAGTGTAAAAATCTTCATTGTTTGGATATTTAGATTTTTGCATAATCGGTGGCCAATAAGTAAAAATGAAGCCTTGCGTTCAAGATGGTACTAAGCTACGGATGATAATAAGGAATTATCCATTCATCCATTTCTCTTAATAAACTTGTTTACTTGTATATCTGTTAGTAACCCACTCCTCAGGAACAGAGTTGGACACGACCAAATTGTCTCACAAACAATCCATAGACAATGTAACATTAAGCATGCATTTTTAAAAATGGAAATAAGACAATTGTATCATGTTTTCGGGTTAGGTATGTCTGATTAACAATGGCTCCTGAATAGCAATCACCGCCAGACAATTTGGTGAAGATCACCAAAAAAAGTTGCGCGGGCCGGCGCATGTCACTAATTACTAGCATGTAACATACAAACGCAAAAAAGATAGTTGAACTTAGTATCTAAGCACTTTTGGACATTCAATAGCTGATCCAAATCCCTGCCTCTTTTTTGCGAGTTGTCTGCTTGGCTGGTGTATGACATTTGTTTGGCCTTTTCTTGTTATTTATTAAAAGAAGCCATGATGTGTTCTTTCTTTGTGGCGAGAATATATATCCAGTAAAATAGTCTAAAAAGAGAAGAATTAAACAACAGAGTCTGTTGACCAAACGGATGCCATACACAATAACACATTAGCTTTTGGTAACTAAAACCTTATTTTTTGAAGAATAAGTGAAAACCTAATATTCCATATCAATGGGAAAATCAGAGAATAGTACAGTTGCTCACTTTACAAAATTACATGTACAAAAATGTAATAGAAATCCAGAAAATGTGTTTTAGTGGCAGCTACCTGCAAAAGGAATAAGGTCATATTAGTCAGATTTTTTTTTAGTGCCATTTTTGGAAAATAATACAATAATAAAAATGTGCAATGAGAAAGTCGTTCCATGAATTTTGTATAAAGTTGCCATACCGCAGTTTCTCTCTTGAATGATGTTGTAAACTGGACTGTGTAATACAAGTATCTGTGAATGTCCGTATCAGAGTTTATCTTTTATTTTGTCTAAATGTTGAACAAAAAACATGTGTTATTACTTGCTGTTTTCTGCAATAATACTATCTCAGAAACTAAGGCACATATCTCTCTCAGATGTAAAAAATCATACCTATAACAAATTAGAGTAATAACACAAATAAAATTGTTGTATAGATGTCTAGTCAGACAATATTGTTTTGTATATTTCTAGCTGTTTCATGGGCCTAATGTAAAATATTCCATGTAAAAATATAATAAATGTCTTAGATGGTGTTGTATGAAAAAGCATGATTGCTATATGTTCTCTGCAAACATAAATAAAACTCTATAGATTATGATTTAAGTGTGGTGTTTTTCTTGCTCACAACCAGTTTTATAAATAAATTTTGTTGCAATTTCTTATTTCATTACCTGGATAATAAAATCGCTACATTTGAAAATAAACAAATTTACGTATGAAGGTGAATTGGTGACGCACTTTCGTTAACTTTAAGTAAAAGCCTGATTGAAAAAAGATGTTTTCCATATCAGGTTTCTCCATTTTTAAATGAGGTGGTTGTGGAAGATGTAAACTCCGCTCAGTGATTTGCTGATGCTTCCATTCATCATATTAGTGAAAATGATTATGCGGTCAGCTTCACCACATTGCTGATAACATCTGACCACAGTAATTTCCTTGTGACACCTGCACTGAAATCTGTGCCAGCAAGGATGAGAGCTACTCTGGCTAATGGCCAGTGGCTCCTAGTAACACTGGTTCTTCTCTCTTGCTGCTGTGCGTGACTTAACTAATTTGATTTAATCCAAAAATCTAAAGAATATTTAGAAAAGAAAACATGAATGAGTTGACAGTGTTTAATTTGATTTTTTTTCTCATCAATCTGGAGAACTAGTTAGCATGCCACAAGAAAAACAGAACAACATGAAGAACATAATTGGAATACAGCTATTCAAATGAATGTATTCCGCTATTATCTGGGGGGTTTTAATGACAACAAAAAGATGTGATGTAGTTGATTAAGTTGGTAAGTAATGTATAACAATTTGAGGAATATTTTCCAATCACAAGGTCTTTTGCGCTTTCAGTTTCCATAATAGAAAATTCAAATATTAAAGATATATAATTACACAATAATTCCACTAGGTGATGAATTATAAGAGGGTTAAAAAGCAACATGGCTATTCAAAGGCGTTTAATAACACCTTTGATAACGCAAAGGCGTTATCAAAAAACTCAAAAGACCAAGTTTGCAAGACAAAACATGTTCTGAAACAGGTTGCACTTATACGTGTGATTACTGATTTCAAGATGTTTCTGAGTGTATAACTATTGCTGTGGTAAAGTTCCTCAGAAGAAAAATTTTAATAATTACATTTTTTTATATGTGTGTGAATTTAGGACCTGAAACAAAAAATAACTGACTACTGAAAAAAAATTCAAGGCAATTCTTGATTTTTGGTCATGGCGAAGCGAAACTCAAAACAACTGCCAAGCTAAGGATGATTGTCAGACATTAGACAAGGTTTCAGCCTGTTCATTTTTTATAATCCAGAGAATAAACTCCTTAAGATGAGACATCTCGTTTTTGAGGGGGTCATCAACCTAACACGCATGTTTTTGGAGGGTGGGAGGAAACCAGAGTTCCCAAAGGAAACCTATGCATACACAGGGAGAACATGCAAACTCCACACAAAAAGCCCAGTGTTTCAAATCTTTTCCCCACCAAGGATTCAAATCTACGACTTTCTTGCTGTGAGGCCAATGTGCTAACTACTCCGTCATCGTGCTGCTACAAAGCAAATATCTAAAATCATCTTAAATTTGAGAGCATCACAAAACGTTCCAAACATTTTACTTTTTCAAAGACAACTAAAAGATAAAAGTTTATGTTGATTGATGCTGGAGTTTAAATAAGACAAAAGGGAACCACATCCTGATTAGTGCTGAGTCAACCCTCATATGGACCAGGAACACGTTCAGGTGCTATGTTGTTGCTCGACTATCTTTTCCAATTAAACAAAGCAGTAGAAAAAATAAATGACATCAGGAAATATAAGGAACAAAACAAGAATTTCACATTTTGCTGGCACAATCACATCTAATCAAAAAGCTCATCCGATCAGTAATGAGTAAAAATCAACACTGAGGGTAAATGTGGCAAATTATGGAGCATTAAAGTGGAAGCACACTCACGTCTTTTACCATTTTTAATTACTGTGCATGTTTATTTTCATTTCAGTCAGCTTATCAGGTTATGATGAGAATACACAATATTTAGTTTCTGTTATTATCTCAGCTTATTAATTATTATTTGTTAGTGTGAAAAATGATTACAATAACTGCTTGAGACTCCAAGGGGAACACCAGATTGTATTTACAGTAATGTGTGTCTGTAATGTGTTGCGGAGCAGCCTACTCAATGGGTTTATTCATTACAAAGATAGTATGATTGGAACAGCTAAAACTCATTTAATTTTATGCACACTAACCTGGGACCAACTACTGAAGATCTTTTTAATTAATTTAGACAAAAAGAAGAAGAAAAAAAGTCTTTTATTTGAGCCAAGTTGCACCTTTTTGTTGAAAAAGGGGCAACGGTTACTCTATCAATATTGTGGTCACAATAACCAGAAAGGTTATCGTAACAGTGCCAACGCTGTTAGCTTAGTTAATGCTTTGTTTATGGTTCCATTTTCTTTTGTTAATTGCCCTGTAGAGGAATATATTCAAATTAATAACTGGACAATCTAATGTATTGCTTGAAAAGCACAGCAGATGTTCATTCCACGTGAAGACATTGGACGAGTTTGATTTACAGATTTACCTTTTGATAGCCAATTCTTCAACATCCCCTTGTTGAATGTGTTGTACAGATACAAGTTCAAAAGATAAATAAAGTCTTTCTTCTCGAGTAAACTCTGTAAATAAATCAGAGATTCTTCAGAGATTACTTCTGGCATTGGAAGGTCGCTCAAGTTAGATGTCTTCGTAAACTTTATTGGTGTTTGCGAATTATAAAATTCACAGAACTATTTTAAGAATTTCCCATGTTTTTGCAACTACTCTATCAAGATGTTCAATGGATGCATCCTGAGTGCGTTCTTTGTGCCTTTTTTTTTTTTTTTTTTTATTTTAAATGCCTTACAATCAAAATATATATATGCTTTCTGCGCTGGACCTGACAGGAATTACTAAGGAGAGGGGCGTGGGTAGCTGGGGTGAAAAAGAGGAGGGATAGGGAACAGAAGAAGAAGAAGAGAGGGGGAGAAAGTAAAAAGAAAATCTGAAGTTGTAGTATTCTGCATCACAACCAACCTGCTGGATTATCTGAGGGGGAAAAAAAAAAGTACAAACAAGAGTTTAAACCAGTGATAAAACTGACACACACAACAAAACCTTCTATAGCAAATGATGTACAAAGTACAACACAAACACATGTTACTAGAGTTAACATGTATAATAATAATAATGGTTGAAAGCAAGGAACATAGCGGACAGTAAACAGAGTGATATAGTGTGCGAGTGTGAGTGAAAGTACATGCATACTGCCGATGTGAACCATGTGCTTATTAGGACCAACGGATTGTCCCCAGCCCCAAAGGATTGGAACGAGGGAGGCAGAGACACACGCTACCCGGGCCCACGCCCATCCAGATCCCGGGACCCCAAAGCCTAGCCGAGGAGCCGCCCACCCACCCAGCAAGGCGCATAGAGAAACCCCTGCTAGGGCCACTCCAGCACCAAGGAGCACGGGCCTCCCCGATGCCAGGACCCACAGGCCTCGGGGCAGACGCGGCAACCGTACCCCACAGCCCTAGGCGAGCCCAGGGGTGACAGAAGTCAAGGCCCGGACCGAGAGGGGAGCACTCACCCCAAGGGCCCAGGGACCCGACAATCCCCGAGCCGGGGCTCAACCGGGGGCCCAGCAGGGCCAGGCTACCCCACATGCAGCCGCCACAGCCCAACACACAGCCAGGTGCCCGACCCAGGCAGCCCAAAGACCACCTCTGCACACCTAATGTCCCTCTTCACTACCCTAGACCCTCAACTGTAGTCCTGCCAACTCTCTAGTGATGCTCACCCCAGTGCACCTCTTAACCCCAACTGGTGACGAGGGGCCCCGCCAGGGCCAGGCGAGACCGCCCCCGGGCCCGTTTCCCCCATACAAAAACCACACAACCGTATCTCTGGGTGTCTCCCGCCCCCCGGAGGCGGGCAACACAGAAGTGACTGGCCTCCAAGTCCCGCAAACCCAGCCCCCCTCCAGGCAGCAAAGCCCCGAGATCCCGGCCGACCCGAAGGGACACAGACGGGTGAAGACCGGCCGCCCTCCCCCGGTCCCACCTGTGTATGTATGTGCTGCAATTGAAGTGGGCGAGAGAGCGCTTGCAGGTGGCGGGCCCTGTCGCTGCCAAGCGGCATTGCCCCCCAACCCGAGGACCTCTCTGTGTGTAGTTTAGTTTGGAATGTGTGTGGTGCCACTTTGTCCCTTTTTAACTAATTTGACATTTATATAGGAATCAGGTCGGTCAAAGACAATACAGACTTTCTTTCAACGTTCGCAAATTTATAGACTTTTTCAAATGTCTTTGGGAAAGCATTCAACATCTTGCTAAAAATGTCTTCAGCTTTTGAAATTATGAGCAACCTGTGTTTTCTCATCTTCCTGTAGAAATGCCGTATTCTCTCCGTTTCCCAAAAATACTGTGAAACCTCATCTGTAGTTTGTTTGTTTGTTTGTTTTATCAGGAATGGATGGAAAATTTGTTCCAGCTTCAATGCAGCTTTTTAAATATCCTCTTGTCTTTATGTGGATTTTCATCCGAACAAAAACACAGTCAAAGACAGGGCCATCTTTCTTTCTATGTTCTCAAATCCAAAAACTTCAGCTTTGGCACAGTTTTGCCCACCTTGGTGAAAAATGTCCTTAGGTTAATTATTTATCCCTTTTCTGAAGAAACTGGGAAGCCTCATCTGCAGTTTCTTCTAGGATAGAAGGAAGGTTTGTTCCAGCTTTACTGGACTAAATATTATAAATTTTTATTTGATTTTTTTTTTTGCTTTAAATTTTAAGAAAACAAATTGTTTCTAGATAAAGATCACATCTTGTTTCCTTTGTTGTCCTTTCTACTGAGCCATATCCAGAACTTTTTTATAGTAAAGTGTTCTCTGAGACATAATTCCAGGTATTAGTATGTATTTCTGCGGAATTCATCTCGACCCTCTCAATTTAGATTTTGTCAGATTTCGCATCCTGCTTGACTGGTGTAGGCAAACACTGATTCTGAAAAACATTCTCCGCATTTTGTAGGTTTCATCCAATCCCAGGTTTTCATCCTGTAACTTCCTGATCAAACAGTTCAATCAGTGGGTGTGCTGCCGACTGACTAATGATCCCATTTCTTCTTCTTTTCCTAAAATTTCTGCAAGCATGTTCTACACACTCCTATTTCCTATTACACACAAAAAACTCTTTTTCCAAGTAATCCAACTTTGTAGGACATTTATTGATTTATTTTTATTATTTTAGGTTACATCCTAAATCTAATGTTACCAAAGCTATGATACAGATTGGGTGCAGGGAATATAGCAGTCAGTAAACAGTGTGGCACAGTCTGCATGTGTACTGTAAGTGAAAGTATATACACACTGCCAATGTGAATCATTTTACAGTGATAGATAGAAATCTTTATTTTAAAATTAATTTTTGATTCAGTTTTAGTTATTCTCGCCATCAACACTAAGATCCCTGAGAAAATATGACATTAAATATAAAACCTGAGCCAGAAAATGTGTCATTTTTCTCTTCACCTTTGTTAGAAAGGACTGATAGCATATCCGCAGCTAGGGAACTGACAGACAGGCAGCAAGAGAAGCAAATGCTCTTATCACTGCCTGCCATATGATGGGATTAGCTGGAGAGTTGTCCAACAAAGCATTAATGAACAGTTTTAATTGCCTGCGTAGCTTTCCCTGCCAAGCTTCTGAACTGTGCATCCTCCCCCAATCCCTTGCCCCTGCTCACACACATACTGTTGCACACACATTCCTGATCTAGCAATTCCTACCAATCATGCATAGTCTGATAGTTTTACCCATTTTACACAATAGTCACACACCTTAAGACATATCAGTAAAGTCCATTCTCTTACTTCTGTTAAAACAAAAGATCAGTTAAAGCCGAATTTCCACGGTGTACGTAATTAAAAAATCTTTCATCTTGGTCGGCTCTCTAGATGTCCTGCAAAAAGTGTTGTAAAGTGTAACCTGTGTGTTCACAATGACTCTAGCAGTACTTTGCATTATAATTACATGATTGAGTCATGTAACAAAGATTGCAAAATTTGTATTTTTTACTTGGTCTGTTCTAAGAGTGATTGAAACCATTTGGAGAATAATGGCTGGGAATCTCTGCTCATGTGCTAAGTTTGTTGCACATGGACCATCCTTATAAGTTTGTTGTTATAGCTAGGGTGTGGTCCACCAGTTTTTTTTAAATCAATCAAAGCAAAAAGATTTTGACCCTTTGATTTCTACAGCTCTAGATCTTGATTTGAGTTAGTTCTGTTTAGTACTGAAGTATCACATCTGTTCTCAAGTCGAGGGCAAGATGACATCTATGTCATCTTATCGCTTATGACATCATTTATAGCTTATTATAAGTGTATAAAGGGATAGTAAAATTACAATGATTCCTAAAGTCGTTTTTCTGCAAGGTCCAGAGTGGATAGAAGTTTCTCTCTTTAGATCAGCGGTCGGCAACCTTTGACACCGAAAGAGCCATTTGAACCCGGTTTCCACGGAAAAGAAAACACTGGGAGCCGCACATCTAAAATGAAAAAAAAAAAACTTCTACTACTTTACCGCAGCATGTTTCTTATGAAATCCACGTGCTACAGAGAAAATTACATTGTATTCATTTAATGAACACTTTTTGAACATTTTGAATTCTTGAAAAATAATAACAATGAATGTCTCTTTCAAATAAATTAAAAAGCTTAATTTAAATTGTCCATGTAGCAAACGAAAGCAGAAAAATGCCATGAGGCGTCATCCTTATATCCATTTATCTAAAATGAAGATAACACTGTATATATTACTTTTTCTTACCTTTACACTTTGTATAAACAACTATAGTGTGGTTATGTCTTATGAAGTGCTACGGAGAAAATTAAATTTTACCGATGTAATGAACACATTTTGAATTCTTAAAAAAATAATAATGTCTGAATGTCTCTTTCGAATAAATTAAAAAGCTGAATTTAAATTGTGCATGCAGCAAACAAAAGGGAAAAATCCGTGAGCCGTCATCCTTATATCGCCTTGGGCTTTCAAAGTATGCAGCGGAGCATACTTTGTGATAGTTCAAGATCACAATAATCTTCAAATTTAGAACTAAAATAATATAAAAACTAACACAAATAAAACACACTTCAATTAAATACAAAAAAAATTTTTTTAGTAATTTATTTTCCCAAGCCAATCAGAGCCGCATTATGAGGATGAAAGAGCCGCATGAGGCTCCGGAGCCGCGGGTTGCCGACCGCTGCTTTAGATCAATGAAACTACCTTCCGCTACATTAGCTTAGCATACCCACCCTTGGTCATTTTATTTCACAAATTTGATTTAAAAGTAAAATCTTGTCATATTATCAATCAAATTAAAAACATAACAAACCATGCAGCAATTAGTTACATGAACTGCGTTGTTTAAATTGCAATAACATTTCAAAATTGAACAAATTTTGTTAACAGCAAGTGGGAAGCAGTAAGAACATTTCTCACCCGCCATGTTTTTTACAATAAATGGAAACACAGGGAGACAACCAGCTGGAAACAGCTTCTTTCCTCTGGCGAAATTACTGTTGAGAACCCCAGCAGAGAGAATGATTGCTACACCAGTCTCAAACAATACAGGCATCCCATTTCTTCAAGTCTGAGGCTTTTTGGAACATCCCATTTATCAGCAAATGTACGGGAGTATGAGTTATGAAGAGCATCTTTAAGCTCGGAGACAGAATATTTTCTCACACATGTCCCTTGAAATGGATATCTTGTCATAAAAAAAATGGACATTTCTAATATTATTTGTGCCTAGCATCATTAATTTGTATTTGTATATTTTATTACATTGTTATGGTGGTTGTTGCTTTATTTTTCAGTCAAACTGTTGTAAAAACATGCATGTAATCTGATGCTGAGTAAAAAAACTCATTTTGACTGACAAAGAAAATTGCTCCTTCCTTTTGAGGACACAATTAGTTTCTCATATACTGTGAGGAGCCAAAATCTCTTCAACGCAACAATCTCCCGCTAGGACAGAATGATAATCTGTTCTTGAATTTCAAGAAACATCACATGCTTGACATAATTTCTAATGCTTCTCATTAATAAACTGTGTGTGTAAAATTTAGTTAGATCAGCATTCATTAGGTTCAATCACTTTTGTTGCTATGGAAACACTGAAATCTATGGTAATTTGTATAGAACATATTCAATTTTGTGAAAGATACACCTTCATGCTGACGTGGATTCTTAGTCATTTAAAATGTGGGATTGAGGAATTTTAAGGAATTTTTAAAAAGGGTCTTGCGATGTGTTCTTCTTGAAAATGTTTCAGCTTTTGCTCTAAAACTTTTAGCTGAACAAACTCTTTTTGATGTTGAAAAATTAAATGTCTTTGGGAATCATTTAGACGCTGTTCATATACGTATATGAGCAAAAACAGCTCTTGTATACAGTTTTATTTAAAATTAAGTGAATAGTTGCAAGACCAAAGTAGTTGGTACTTCAGTATATTTTTAATGAACAAAAATTAATCTAGTTGTGTATTTCCTTAAGTGTCTGACTGTTGCACTGTAAAAAAAAAAGAAGGAGAAAAACCTCTACATTATATACTATATCTTCTATGAAGCAATGATTCACTGGAACAAAGTCCAACAAAGGATGCATCAAATGCCAACACTTTCCAACCTATCTCTTTCTCTTACCATCTCTTAATGCTGCTTATGCAGAGAGGAAGAAATCTGATGTCATGCCTGCCTGCCCTCGCCTGTCAAGTTCCTCAACCCACAGAAACACACATACATACACAGGCAAACATTATTTACAGTATAATTACTTCCATGACAGTTCAGATGCAAGCTCATCACTGAGTATTATCAGACTACTGAGGCGTGTAGCAGTCCATAATCCAGAGATGAATGTCTCTGAGCTCTATTACAAGCCACATTCGCATAGCAAATGTCACCTAAAATAGGAGTGTTTTCCCTTTTCTCATCCACTTTTACCAGAGGTTTTGAAATTAGAGATGTATAGAAAAATCAAACAATCATTTAAAGCCAAAATAAAATATCAAAAACGGTCAAAATTTTAAACCCACTTTCTTATTGAGTTAAAAGAAAAAGCAGCTACAATTGGGGTGTTTTGAACTGTATTTATTACACTTCAGATCTGGAGATGTCTGCTAAATTTAGCAGAACATGGTGAACACTCAGAATAATTTTGTGCAGGTTGAACTCACCATGCAAATCCTGTTTAGATGACTATGCCATCTCAAAGATCACTCATCCATTTCTGTCATCCCGCTGTTCTTTCTGTTGCTCATGACCTGAAACACCCGCGCAAGCAATGGACTTCTCTTTGCTTCATGCTTTTGAGTTTTGCTATGAAGCATGCTGAGAAAAACTGGCTGTAATTAGCTGGATGTTTGTCAGACAGTTGGATATTAACATGGGTTTCGCTACACAATATGGTGTTGGATGGCATGCTCACATCTCCTGTGGAGACTTTATGCTTGCAGACAGATGTTTGGAAGTCATCTGTTTAATGACAAAACCTTTGATTGTGGTTGGTTTATCCATTTATATGATTGTTAAACATGTACACTAAATTTTCTGGATCTTGTTCTTTCCTGTGTTAGCTGATATGGGAAGTGCTTAGTATACAAACATTTTACCAGATAATTCTCATACAAGTGGGTCAAAGAAAGTGTAAAAACTGTGCTGAGAACAATATGTGGCCACAAACTATATCAAAATTTCCTTATAACAATTATATGCTTATAAAATTTCCTTTTCTTCAAAGAAAATGTCAGAGAAAAATTAAGCAAATTAAGTGTGCCATATCCAGGTCTGCAGCTCTTCTTTTTGCATTCTTGCTCTTTATAAATGCTTTGCTTTTAAACTCTTGGAGAAAGTAGTGGGAAACAGTGAGTCAGGTTGGAGTGCTGAAAGCTGGACCGGACTGCTAATGTAGCTTAATGAATTAGAAGTTGGTCCTGCTGGTTTACCATTTGAATAACTGGAGGCTTTGAAAGGTGGTGAGCTGTGGATACAAAGAGATGCTTCACAATCTAAATTCACTTTGCTTCACATCTACATGTCTAAATATTTGCTTCTAGGACCACTGCTTCTTGTTCATGAGTTGAAAGGCTGCACAACGACAGAGAAAATATGTCACTTAGCCTGTTTTGTACACTTGCCATTTGTAGCAATACTCAGAATTTTATTGTTTATTTAAAGGAATATACTGTATGTGTGAACAGATCTTGTATATTTCCTTATGCCAGTGAAATTTGAGGTCCAAAAGATATTTTTTCCCCATAAAATTTCTAAAGTGTTAGTTGAAACTCCTGCTATCATCACATAAATAACTGAAAGTCTCTTTACAAACACTGATACCCATCAAGTGAGTACTTTATTTCTAATATGGAAAATGCATGCAAGGGGACAATAAAAAAAAATGAATTAAAATAATAAAACATTTCAAATATGGTTAAATACCTAAAATAAATTGGTTTGCATCTTTTGCATAAAGGGTACATGTTTATTTATTATTAAAATTAACTTGGAAATTTGACAAAAGTCTAACATGCTGGTTGTATTTCTACTTGGGCGAGAAAGACACATGTTTCTTGCAATGTTTGCAGAGGTCCAGCTTTCTTACTCCTGCATTATATTTTATATGTCGCTAAACAATGGAAAAATGGGAAATTCTTGGTGATTCTAAGAATGTGGCCCTTCTCAGACATTTTCCATCACTAGCGCTGAATGATAAACAAGAAGTGAACACATAGATGAATTGACATGTAGTTCGGATTAAATCCAAAGATGTAATTGAACGATTCGAACCTTTTTAAAAAATTGTTTCATCGCTAATAGTAACCGGTTGGCCGCTACTTAAACAATACAAATAAGTAGCGCCCAGCCACATTCTAGCCCTTTGCTTTTAAACAAAGGTCAACATGAAAATTACGTTGATAGCTTTGGTTTTGATAGTAATGCTGTTTGTGAAAATCCATCTCTGTACATCAACTGTTCTCAAATGCTGAGTAAGCAGGGTTTTCCCTTTTAATGAAGTGGACGAGAATCAGACAGCCAAGCTGATGCTCTCTTTGTTGTCTTCTGTGCAAACCATTTTGTAAGCAGCATCCCCCCAGCTCTGTCTGAATTAATCAATATCATTTTTGTTGCCATTGGTGCTGCTTGATCATGTACTATGGGGGGTCCACTTTCCCCCTTCTTCTCTGAATCTGTGCATGGAAGATTCAAGAGGTCCCATAAAATAACTGTTGTAATAAACCGTCAGCATGATCAATTGTGACTTCAGTTGCCACATGATGATCTTTTGAAAACATGCTCCCAACCTAGGTCCGAACGAACAGTGATTCTGGATTTCATCTTGTACTGTTCATCATGAGATCCAACTGTGCACACCAATTTACTGAAGGTGTGAAATATAGTCACAGCTCTGTAGGAGCATATTGCGGAGTAATAGAAGTGTAAAGGGAAGCCTATCAGATCACTTTGGCTTTCAAAGCCCAATAAAACAATCAATTCAATTCAATTCAATTTTATTTGTATAGCCCAAAATCACAGAATGTCCGTCTCAATGGGCTTCACAAGAAAAAGAGGAATGTATTAACACAAATACACAACAAGAAAAATAACTAACAAATGCTAACTAAACAAGACTAGCACATTAATGCACTTAGACTCTCCTTCTCGGTGAGGAAAAACTCCTAAAAAACCCATCAGTGGGGAAAAAATAAGAAACCTCATGGGAATCCACGTGAAAGAGAGATCCCTCCCCCGGGACGAGCAAACAATGTGTCAAAGATTGTTGTTTAAATATTAGCTTATTCTAATCTACAGCTAAATATCTAAAGAAGTCAATAAATGTTCTTCATCCTGATGGAAACACGGGGGACTCCTCAGCCCGGAGATGTCAAGTACGGGGATGAGTAGATGTTCTTCATCCTGATGGAAACACTGGGGGACTCCTCAGCCCGGAGATGTCCAGTACGGGGATGAGTAGATGTTCTTCATCCTGATGGAGACACGGGAGACTCCTCAGCCCAGCGATGCCCACGGCGGGGATGAGTAGATGGAATTCGTCCTGATGGAGCGGGGATGAAGAAGCGCGGAGGTCTCCTCGGTGTGGCCATGCCCAGGACAGGAACGCAGAGTCCTGGATGGGGCTCTCTCCCAGAGAGGAGGGAGAGAGGTGGACAACATGTGAATTGTATTGTACCAACTAGCAGTGTAATTCTAAATAAACAGACAATTGAGAATAATGAATGAGATAGAAAGCCAGGGGTTTAGGGTAGAGGGTTAGAGTAGGGGGTACGGGGAAAGAGCCAAGACAGTCTGGCAGAGAATAGTAGATAGAATTAGAGGACAGAACCCCAATGTACCATACTTTCCCCAGCTTTTACTATCTAGCAGCCAACTATTAATTATATCAGCTAATTGAATCTGTTTCTATCTGGCCTATTGATAAGCTTGTTCAAACAGGAATGCTTTAAGCCTCCCTTTAAATGTAGGAACACTGTCTGCCTCTCTCACTTGAGCTGGGAGCTTATTCCATAAAACTGGAGCTTGGTAGCTAAAGGCTCTACCTCCAACTGTACTTTTTGAAATCCTAGGAACCACCAACAGCCCTGCATTTTGTGAGCGGAGTGTTCTGCTTGGTTGATAAGGTACTATAAGTTCACTAATGTAAGATGGAGCCATGCCGTTTAGGGCCTTGTAGGTTAGTAAGATGATTTTAAACTTGATCCTAAACTCAATAGGAAGCCAATGGAGAGACGCTAGCACGGGAGTAATATGATCTCTTCTATGAGTTCCTGCTAATAGGCGTGCTGCTGCATTTTGAACCAGCTGAAGACTTTTTAGGGAAGACTTAGGGCATGCTACGAGCAAAGCGTTACAATAATCCAATCTCGATGTAACAAATGCATGGATGAGTTTTTCAGCATCACTTTTACATAAGATATTTCGGATTCTAGAAATGTTGCGAAGGTGAAAGAATGCAGTTTTACAAGTCTGTGCTATGTGAGCTTTAAATGATAAATCTGGATCAAATAAAACTCCTAGGTTTCTAACGGTGAGGTCAGAGGCCACAGTTACTTCGTCGAAGAAGACTGTTTGGTCAGTAAAAACATCTCTCAGATTTTTAGGACCTACTACAATAACTTCAGTCTTATCTGAGTTTAAAAGGAGATAATTGATTGTCATCCAAGTCTTTATGTCCCTGATACAGGTATTAAGTTTTTCTATATGGTCACTCTGGTCAGGTTTGACTGATAAGTACAATTGTGTATCATCTACGTAACAATGAAAATTAATACTGTGTTTTCTGATTATGTTTCCCAGAGGCAGCATGTAGAGCATGAACAGAATAGGTCCAAAAACTGAGCCCTGAGGGACACCAAAACTAACTTTAGTAGAAGTAGAGGACTGATCATTTACATGAACAAACTGGTATCTATCAGATAAATAAGATTTAAACCATTGAAGAGCTGCTCCTCTGATCCCTAAGTCATATTCTAATCTTTGAAGTAAAATGCTGTGGTCAATTGTGTCAAAGGCTGCACTAAGGTCTAAGAGAACTACGATTGAAATTAGTCCCTTGTCTTTGGCTAATAAAAGGTCATTTGTCACTCTAACTAGCGCAGTTTCTGTGCTGTGGTGTGATCTAAACCCTGATTGAAATTCTTCAATCAGGGTTTAGATCACACAATCATGACCAAAGAAAAGAAAAAAAGACATTCCCACCTTTTCACCCGAGCACACCAAAAGGATCTACCGACTTTACGCAACCCCACAGAGTTCTACCTAATTATCAGTTTATGTTGGCATGTACTTGGCTCATTTTTATCAATTTTCTAAACATTTTAAAAAAAAATTATGAAAGATTACAATTTTCTGAGGAGAAAAATCAAAAGACGTTGACTACAATTTTTGAGGAAATAAAATTGTGTTTAATTTATTGCAACAATTTGTTTATAAATTGTAAAAAAAAAAAATGAAAAGATTAAAAAAGTTAAAAAAGTTAAAATCCTTTCAAAATAAAAATCTCAAACACAGTTTTACTTGCTAAATGCATTGATAACAGAGGACAATGAAAGTTTGTTGAAGGAATATGATCTGATGTACCAAAGAACAATAACATTCTACATTATTATGTACATATTATGGCTGAAATGGAATATTAAGCCATTTTAATAAAATTTTCAATCATAAATCACAAAAATAGAAAGTAAGATATGAAGGATGCAAATTGCATGCAATTGTTTGCATCTCCTAATGGGTCAATTAATCATGTAGGCCACGGCATGTGTCACGTTCTACAACAGCACTTTCTTTTCATTTCAACGCTGCATGAAATTTCCTCTTCCCACCAACCTCCATTTCTTTTCTATAGCAGAAATATCTCCAGGCAGTCTCACAAGACAATGTTTCACAATTACCCGAGCAAAATGCAGAGTGGCACTGACAAATGTAGTTTTTACTGAGCAAAAAAACTATGTTCTCACATCAGAGTTAAAGACCTCCTATTTATCTCAAGAAAGACAAGAAAGAAATGGAGGGAAATAGGAAAAAGAAAGCAGGGGGAGAGCAAGTGGGTGAGATCAACACAGACAGAAAGGAGGGAAAGAAAGCCATGGGCGATGAAGACATTGCGCGACGTTCCATGACAACCAAGCAGGAGGATTGTGAACTATTTTGTCCTGGTGTTCCTAATAGGAATGTCACAAGTGAGGAACTGCACACTGAGAAGGTACAGCTGCATAATGATCTGTGGCTTATTTCTCACACAGAGATGAATGACAAGAGACATTTTGTTCCACTCAACTTAATTGAAATTTATGTTATTCAGGAACTATGTTTTTCTTTATTCCACAAATGAGTCACAGTTAAAGATGAAAGCCAAAATCTACAAAAAAAAAAGAAAGAAAAAAAAGCCAAATGTATACTTTATTTTCTATGTATACAGCAAACCTAAAGAGGTTGTGCAGTTGAGTGACTTTGCCCTGCAAACAGACAAAAACAGGTTCTTCAGTGGAGTATTTGACACACAATTTGTAAGAATCTAGTTTTAAAATAAATTGTTTTTAACATTTTACAACATGGGCCTGTTATTGTATGGTACGCATAAAATATCTTGAAATTGGATTCGACAGACTTCTTGTAGAAGTATGCACTCAGATATAAGGGGTTTTTATTTTGCAGAATGAGCGATTCAGTTCTAAGATTTTTTTTTCAACTTCCGTAAAGCAAATAAATTTAACAGTGATGGTTGAGGCAGAGCAGGTATGCATGTAAACATCCATGGTGTTTAGATTTAAGTCGTATTAAATTCCAAGAGAATGGAGTTGACAAAAAGGAAAATAGAAATCTGAATTTAACATAGTAGGCTTCCCAGCAGTCCAGATACAGCAACAGGAATCATATGATTGGTTTCTCAAAATATTCCAAACTTCATTCGTAGAATCTTGTTCCATTGTCCGATCAAGTCAATAGTTTGTTCTCCTATTAAAGAGCAGCAAAAGTACCCAAGTTATCATTCATTTAAACCAGGTTGTTTAGCTTCTTCATTTCAGTCTATTCCAGTTTATACAGCTTTTCAATAAACCTTGTCTTGCCGACACTATGCAAGACCGTCTTTTGATGCCATTTATTTTTGCTCAGCCTCACAGCAGAGACCACTCTCACGGCTGTGATCTTCAAACATCTACAATCATTCTGGAGCCACTTCTGCTCTTTGTGCTCTATGATTTGTGTGTCAATCAAACCAAACATGCCCTTACTGCCTCTCCGTTTTTTTTTCCTTTTCCTGAGAGTATGTTGTGAAGGTCATCTGTACATAATAATACATATTGAGCAAAGTCCCATAAAGTATGGTATGTTACCTTTTTAATCCATTAGTATGTTCCTCTCATCACTTATGATTTTACAATCACAAAGACACAGAAGAAAGTAATTTAATGGCAACTATGAATTTCAGTTCAAATTTTTCAGAAAAAGTTTATAAAATTGAATTGATGTCTCAAAATTTGACTGAGATTATTTTTGGCCAAACTGTCTTATCGAGAGGACCTTCTTAACCATTTTCATCAATATGACTACGTTTTGTTAAAACAACAAAAAAAAGCAACTCTTTCTTTTTCTTTGCAATATATTCTAGCTGTAACTACAGAATTTACAATTCTGAAAATACGTGTATCAAATTTGAGAAGCAAGTCTCAAAAACTGTCTCTGTCTTGTTTTGTGTCCCAGAAGATGACATTCGACTGAATTTCAAATTGAAGGGCATGACTTCATTTTCAGGAGCAACCAATTTCACAGCAACCATGACAGTCGCATGTCATGGTTCTGTTTATGTGGTCTCATTTTTGTGAAGGTTACTGGAATATCAGAAATCTAAGAGACATGATTTGTGTCTTTTTAGTCACTCTCCAGTAATCAGTAGGTTTGTTTTGCTTTTCAATCATTTTTTACTATAATTGTGTTCACCTGTCAAGTACTGAACTAGTGTTTTACTCACTCTCACCTCCCAGTTAGACTAAATGATACATATACAGAACACGTAGCAAGCACAAAAGCCGCATTGTAATCCGTTAACAAGAAAAAGAGGATGGAGATGATTCTGTTTCTATTTATTAACTTTTTGATAGTCTAAAATCTTCAACCCATAATTATTTTCAACATAGACTCTTGTCCTATGCACTCTTTGTATCAGTGTCACATTACAATGACTCTTCGGGCTCCATGTGAGATGAGGCATGATGCAAAAAGAAATAAAACAATGGGTATTTTAAAAAAGGGCTTTTGGCTGTGTTTTCAAACCATTATGTCTGTTCATTTTTAACCACTGAATCTACACAGTTAGTAGAAATGTAGAATACAAAAAAAAAAGAGAAAGAAGTTCAATTTGTTGAGTAAGTAGTATGCTTGTGTACTTCACAAATAAAACGACCGGATCAATACCAGCATCAATATCAATATTTTCCATTCCGTCGTCTTCCGCTTATACAGGACCGGGTCAGCCTCAGACGGGAGGTCCAGGCTTCTCTCCTCCCAGCTGCATCCTCCAGCTCACCCAGAAGGATCCCGAGTCATTCCCTGGCCAGCTGTAAGACATAGACTGTCAAGCAGGTCAGAGGTCTGCCTCTTGGTCTACTGCTGATGGGACATGCCCCAAACACCTCACCAGCGAGGCGCTCGGGGGCATCCTGACCAGATGCCCAAACTACCTCATCTGGCTGCTCTTGACCTGGAGGAGGAGCGGCTCGACACCAAGCTCCTCCCAGATGGCAGAGCTCCACACACAATCTCTGTGTGACAGCCCAGCCAGCCTGCGGATGAAGCTCATTTTGGCCGCTTGTATTCGCGATCTCCTTCTTTTGGTCACCACCCACAGCTGGTGACCATAGGTGAGGGTAGGAACGTAGATTGACTTGTCGATCGAGAACTTTGCCTTTCAGCTCAGCTCTTTCTTTACCACGGCGGACCGATGCAGCGTCCTTGTTATTGCTGACGCCGCACCGATTCGACTGTTGATCTCCCGCTCCATCCTTCCCCCACTCGTGAACAAGACCCCGAGATGCATAAACTCCTCCACTTAGAGCAGAACCATGTCCCTGATCTGCAGAGGGCATTCCACTATTCCGATATTGATATTCCATTACCATATACCGTTCCAATATTGATAGGAGATATTTAGATACATCTATCCATCCATCTAAATAACCAAACTTCTGGTCCAACACTGAAATGTGTCAGAGCCTTTCCCTGCTGCTTCAAGCAAAAGGCAGGGTACACTCAGGACAGGTTTCAAATCTGTCATAGACTCATAAATTTCTTTGCGTACAGGTAAATCTTTATGTCCAACTGTTCAGATGAAAAATATTACAAAATATTACAAAGAATGCAAAATATTTAATGGGGCACTTGATGGCATTTAAAGACGTTGTCAACAATTTTTGGGTTCAACATTAGTTTCATCTTATGAACTGCTTATTCCTAATGTGGTCGTGGGGGTGCCAGAGCCTATCTCAGTCGTTTTAAGGTGAGAGGCAGGGTACAGCCCATTCAGGTCGCTAGTCAAAATGATATTTTTCCAAATTCAGCTTCTCTATAAATATTTATTTACTCACGTTTGTTGAATTAGTTAATCAGTGTCATGTTTTTTGTTTTTTTTTTTTCATTTTAGACGGTGCAGTGTAAGATGAAATTGACCACGTTGCTACATGATATGGCAGTGAGACTGATCATTGTTAATTAAATGATACACTTTTTGGTACTGCTTTCAGGAAACAGTTTACAGTTACTTTAGATTTTGTGGTGCCCAGTGCTTTGATTTGCTCCACTCCTATATTCTCAGCCAAAAAGATTAACTGATATCTCCGTTTCCTTCAGGCAGTTACTTCAGTTATATTTTTATCCATTTTATTTTCTCTTTTCATTATAGCTTCTCTTCTCCCAGGTATTATCAAGAACCTTGCCACAACTAGATTGCTTATCTAAAACACAGCTGACTGTATACTGGCTATTTTAAATGTCAATACGCTCTTGGTGTTTTAGCTCACTGCCCTTGCAAAAATACAATCTCTGCATTCAAAATAGTAAGTCAATGCAAGCAACCTCTCTGAGCTGAGAGCTTTATCAAACGGAGCTATCCAACACAACAGAATGATTTCACTTTTGGTCTCTATCACAAATGATGCATGATCACAAACTACTGTTTTTTTTTTGTTTGTTTATTGGGGGGTCATCAGGTTACCTTAAACAAATAGAAACGTACATTTTAAATAGTTTATTCTGGGTTTGGACACTTTAGCAATATTTTTAACTTTAATCACTATTTCTGCTTAAGTTATTTGTAAAGACGTCTGAAGCTAGCATTCTTATACCGTTTGATTTATTTATTCACAATACAGTGCTATATGTTTAGTTTAATCTTGTGAACCCTTAGCCCTAATAAGAATGTAGACGGGAGCCAAAGCCCATCGTGGCTCATGCATATATCCCGAACACACGCACAAAACCATCCACAGACACACTCATTCCTGGGGATAATTTTGTAGCGGCCAATAAACCTAAGATGCATGTTTTTTGGAGATTAGGAAGAAACCAGAGCAGCCGGAGAAAACTCATGCGTACGTAAGGACAACATGCAAACTCCACACAAAAATGCCAATGTTTTACTCTGGGACTTGAACCCTCGACCTTCTTGCTCTGAGGCCACTGTGCTAACCGCTGTTCTGCCTTGTTTATTGTAATGATGAACACAATATGCAGTATATCACTTGATGTTATTATAGGCTTATTTATAAAAAAAAAAACTGGTCTGCATCCAGAGGTAAATTGATAATTGAAATAGAGAAGCAGATGTTCAAAAAGAGTTTTCCAGGCGGTGATCTAGAGGTGCACCAAGGGATTGCGTCTCAGAAGTGGCCCAAGAATACCTCAGGATCCCTCCAATGAGATTGAATATATGGCTGGGTTGATGGATGTCTAAGTTTCTTTCAAGGTTTTTGGTCCACAACCCAACTTTTCGTTAACAGAAAAAGGTACGGTTCTTCAAAATAAGTTTTTTTTATTATTTTTATTTGATTCATTATTGTAAACATAAAAGCAGAACAGATATTTTTGAGGAATGCATTGGCTACTTTTACTTTATCGCATGAAATGTCTCAGGTTTTACTTTTATTATTAATCATTTGATTCTTATTAGTCAGCTTATCTTATTTTTACGAAAATAACAACTGTGTGTTTTCAAATGTTAGATTAAACAAGAAAATACTTTCACCAAGCAATGTTTTTTTTTTCAGATGTATACAATTTTATGATGTGAAAGAATGAAAACTTTTTTTTTTTAATCAGCACACATCAGTAAACTCCTATCTGTTCAAATTAATCAATTTGCTCCCAAGGGGCAGGTAGTGTAAAATTGTTCAATTTTCTATTATCATTTTGCAAAATAAAAATTGACAATTAAATTTAATCAATATACCACGCAATGAAATCAAATTAAATGAAACCTTCAAATGCCTGAAGCATAATAACTGGCACACAACAGCTTTTAATAATGTCATGCTGCATTTCTTTCATTTTCTGCTTTTTAAGTTTTCTGTATCTTCCAGATTCACAAAATCTTTTTTGTAACAGACTGCAAAAAGTGACATAATTGAGTCAGACTCATTAACTCTGCATAAGCGCGTTAGACATATTTTCTAGTTGGTAATTGTTTAAAAAGTTAGAATTTTTTTTTTTTATAGAAAGAGAAATATTTTTACTCCATGGATTGATTCAAATATCTGCAGAACACTGGTTAAGAATATCGTTGTCATGTTCATCAAAAAAACATTTGAGAATTCAGTTAGAACACAAGAACAAAAAATTCCACTTTCAAATGTCACATTTACTCATGTTGACTGATACAGGCCACGAAGGTTCTAACTCAAGTTGCCAAATTTCAGTGAAGGAACACACAACAGATCTAAAACATTTACAGTAATGGCCCAAAGCAGAGAGTCTGAGTGCTGGAGTGGGGGCTGGGCTTGAAACAATGTTTTTTCTTTTCGGAGTTTGTATGTTCTCCCCATGCATGGATTTTCTCTAGGTAGTCTGGTTTCCTCTCATCCTTCAAAGATTTTTGTGTTAGAGCCCAGGTCGCTCTTGAAATACAGATTCATGGCAATAAGTTTCTTCATTCTGGTTAATAAAAAGTGAAAAAAAAATGGTTTGTAACATGCTTTACTTTACAGCTGGCACTTAGGTAAACTTTTGTCTTTGAACCACTTTGGTCCCACCACTCAACCTAAAAAGCACAGGAATACATTTTGACAAATAAATAGTCAATTATAATTCACCAAAAAACGACCGAGTGAATTTTGTTTGCAGTTAAGGTGAAATCCCATGCGGTTGCATCAACACGGTATTACTTTGCATTCACTTTTCTGTTCTTACTTAATTAATTTGGCTGTTTAATAATTAGTGAAAGCAATAAAAAATGCTCAATGTATTGGGTTTTTTTTTGTCAGTGACAAAATAGTTTTTGTTTGCAAGCTCTATGTGCTACCATGCAATTACTGTGAATATATTATTTGTAATTAACCTGAACGGTAATAACAAAAAGGTAGTTAAGGTAGAAAAGTTGTCATAGCATCATGATTACTACATTAGTCATGTTATAGCTTTTCCAATTTTAGAAGAATGACAAATAATGGCTGCTTGACATCACAATGTGTTTGCATAACGTTGAACTTAAAAGGCAGAACACAAACACATTATATTAAAAAATCCACCAAACTGTGATCATTTCAGTTTAAAAAAATGCACAGCTTATTTTATCACTGAAGTATGTGTTTGTCCTGAAGTTCACTTTGAATGAATGTAACACTTCCTTTAGTCATGGACCAGCTTCAATGCTCAATGACTCTTCTAACATTAATCGAACATTACAATGCAGAATGCTTTCACAAAACAAATTCCTAATTGGATCTTGACTCAGTCCTTCAAGCTCACCCTGGCTGAAAAGTCCCAATATGTGGGCAAATTGTTACTTGTGCGTATTCTTATTGTGATAATCTATTGTAATTATCAGTTACATAACTATGCTGACTTGATATTTACAAGCCATCTACAATATGTCGGTTTCAGAAATGTATTTCTATATGAAGTCTTAGAACTGATTATGCCTACAGTGGACCAAAAGATCAGGAATAGGTTGAGTGCTTCTGACTCATGGGGAAGGAAATGAGTGGAGAGTGTGACCTCAGGTCTTCCCTTCATCCCTCACTATTCATCCATCCATTCCTAATGAGATACTCTAACCTGGTTGTTTAACACACATTAACATCAGAACTCTCCTCAGCTAGAAGTCCGGCTCAGTCTATTTGAAGAGTGTCTAATAGTTTGTACAATTTAGTGATATTTTGTTTATCTGAAATACATGAGAAAATTGTTTTGTGAGTTGAATTGTGAAATAAATAATATTTTCTTAGAGTGTGTGTGTGTGTGTGTGTGTGTGTGTGTGTGTGTGTGTGTGTGTGTGTGTGTGTGTAAAAGTGTAAAAGTGTAAAAGTGTAAAAAACCAAAAAAACGTTCCCAATTATTAATGTTTTAGTTATAGTAAAATGAAACTATTGCTTAGATTGTGCCATCCTATGGGATGAAAACAGTTTACAGAATCATATAAAACCCTGCAAGCCAGTGGAAACAAAAAGAAAAACTGTAATATGTTCTGTTTATTTAGCCGGTCTATTAATATGAACACCCATTTACCGAGGGCAAAATTAAATGAAGTGCTGCTTGACAGTGAGTTCATTAATCTGTAACGAGAAGCAGTGGGTGAGTGGTTATTGAGAACATGGCTCCCTGTTGTTAAGTGGTTCTGGTTGGCAGACATAATGATGTTAGTTTTACATTAAATCTGTAATATACTCAAACAGAAGTTCAACAAAGTACGCTCCTGTAACGTAATAAATTCCTAATGATGTTGACATTTGTTTATTAAACTTCTCATTGGTTTATTTTTGTCATTTATAGTATTGATGTGGGCCCAAATCTCTTCTTAAAAACAGGTTTGTGTTTTGTATTGTGTTAAGCTTTTAGCAAGATAATTTACTGTACAATATTTGCCATTTTGCTATATCATTGTTAACTTCTCAAAGTGGGACTTTGCATATGACCTAACCAAAGAAATATGTACCATAAAAACATTAAAACTGTAAAAGACACTGGGTTAATGCATAACAGACATTAAAAGTAGTTCTTAATTAGTAATACTCAAGGACTTAGACCATTCTAACACTTGGAATCATTTTATATTGTACTAATGTTTATATACTGTGGTAGATAAATACTCATTTTCCCAGTTATTCATGGGGTTATAACTTTGGTTCATATTCCTCTTGCAAAGAAGTTTGTTAGCTCTATGCCACTGATTCAGCACAGCCATCAAAAACAGAGGCCCCAATTTTGTGGTATTCAGGTTTCAGATGAATGTGGCTACAGTGAATATCTTCATTATTCTTTGATTTATGGGAAACTTGTGATTTCCGCCACCTATGAACACATTGACTGTATTCAGAGTCTGAGACAAAACCAGCAATTAATCAGTCACTTTTGAAGAAAAAAAAATGTAATGCAGATCCCGGTAGGTGTCTACCACACACGCACAATGCACATTTACACACACAATACCCTGTACAAATTTATTAAGGTTACCTTCTAAGAGCCCGCCATTTAGTAATGTGTATTATTGTCCCAGATGGAGGAAGGAACTCCCCTGGTAGCTCGCCTGAATGGCCTCCTTTGGTTTATTGCAGATTATTGCACTCCTCTCAAACTGTATGATTAATGGCTTACCACAGTTTCATGTAGGTCACCAATGACAGCATTATTAGGACGTAATGTGAATAGACTTCCTCTGTTGGAACACAAAATAAACGGGAGGAATTGGTGGCACAAAGGCCATATTTCCTAATATGGCTTTGAAAACACTATCAATGAACAATTAGTTAGCTGTTCCCAAAAGACATTATTTGTGATAGAGAAAGGTAAGTGGATAGATCATTAGTAATAGATGATGAAAGACAGACAGACAATATCAAAGCAAGTTCCTAGTCTCTGATATTCTTCATTGACATGGCAATAAAAGCATTCTAATTCTGTTCCTGATTCTGAAATTGATTTCAGATTGATTTCATTATAATGAAATCAAAGGAGGAAAAAGTGGTGAATTCACAACTTGTGGAGGTTATTCCTCAGGTCATTCCATGGTGTAATTCTGGATTATGCATAAATTTTAAGGGTGGATATTGCCAGTAGATTTGGAGTGTAAAAGACTGAAAAACTTTTTATATCACTTGTGGTTTAATCACAGTTGTTGTGGCTCAGGAACCTGCTGATTTCTATTTCAGCCAATTACATAATCTAGCAGCTTATGTTGCTGATTGCAGCTCCAGTTCGATGCAGACTGAATTGGCTCTTACTATGAACAGCTTAAGACACTTGGAAATGATAATATTCTCCTTATGTACTGTACTAAATGCTTTTTTTCTGATGCACTAAGAATTGCTTGGTAGCACATTCATCACATACAGTTTTGGTTTTCGCTTTTAAAAATAATACCATTAATCGTTTTTATTGGACATTAGATAGTTGTGACTCCCATTAGTTAATGATGTCAAAAGAAGGCCATTTTTTTACATTGTTTCAAGCAACTTTGACAAAGAACAAATAATCATACATTTCACAAAAATTAGCATTCTAAATCTGGCATAAAATTTAAAGTTGTTGGGTCGCTGCCTAAAATTTTCACTTTATAAATCACAAAAGGTTGAGATTTTAAAAAGTCCTCCAAAATAGCTGTTTATTTGGTTGTTGACACAAAACTACAATGACAAACAAAACATCTCAAAAATAATGCTCGGGACACAAATTTATCCCAACCTTCGCTGGCGTGCAAGACAGCTGTCACTTTGGATATGCTCACTTCAGCCTGCAGAAGGAACATCCCATCATCTTCTCTTTTAAAATAACAGCATTTCCCAACGTGCGTCCTTAGTTGCCAGTTGTATCATTGGGAGATGTTAAAGATGTCCTAATGCAGCCTGAGTCATTTTCTGAACAGCAAATTCAACAACCACCCTGAAGCAAACTTTTTATCATGACAGTCATCACATTTCTGCTAAAGAAAAAGAACGACTGACTGAAACAATTAACTCTGCCAACCAATGTAGTTAAAAGAAAAATAAAACTGCATTTCTATCATAGAAATTTTTCTCTCTCATTTATTTTAGTATACTCTTATTTTCTTCTTTTCTCATATGATTTTTGAGCTAGTTTCCTAATTAATTTATCTTGTTTCATCTTGGAAAATCAATGAATACAGAAATGCAAATGAAACAGTGTAACCAAATATTCATTTAACCATTCATTACCAGTAATAAGCCTATCATAGCTTATCACAGGCAAGAGGCATACACCCCTACATGTCTCCAGTCTGTCATACATCACACTTCTTGGTGGGACATTGTGGCATTTTTTTTTTTTTTTGCTCAACACAATTGAAATACAATAACATTTATTTATTATCTTGAAATGTGTTTTTGTTTGAGTTCGGTGTGTTAAAGCATAAAACCTGCAGACAGTAGCAATCGAGAACGCTGAACACCAATTCAATGGGTGAACTTAAGCTTACCATGGCAAATTAAGCCAAATTAATCCCAACACTCTTAGGAAGAGTGGACAAACACAGGACAAAACAAGTGGACCAAATGGACCGAAACCAGTAATAGTTATCACGATACAAACAGTAGTTTTGTGATACTGGTGTTGGAAAGTTTTGAGTGTCCAGTGTATGTTCTAAAATTACCGTAATACTTGCAAGACCATTAATTAATGTTGAGTTGGCTTAGGAAATGGATCCAACAGAGTTGGTTTGGAAAAAAGTACAATTCCTAATGAATTGAGCAACAAATAAAAGACAGATTTGAAACTTGTATTTTTGATTGTCTAAATAACATCCCACAACAAACTGGCAATGTCTTCTGAGTGTACCCTGCCTCTTGTCTGTTACTAGACGAGATAGGCTCCAGGGCCCCTTGCAACTCCTCATAAGGGGGTATTGTCATGGCAACCATCTTATGTGTTTTGCATTATCAAAATATTTGGGATGCATGGTTTAGTTTGGCTTCCAATAAAGTCAGACTCAGATTAATTTTATTTTATTCTTGCAGCAAAATGTAATTCATCTTGATGCATTTATCCTGCCAAGAAATAGTCATCAGTGCACATAAACTCACATTCTTCATCATCCACATTGTTATAATAAAAGACAGAAGTAAAACAAAAGGAATGTTTCTCTGAAAGCTCAGGGGTGCCTTTTCATGAAGTCAGTCCTGTTCCAAAGGTGGAATTAGAGCCAAATACGGTAATGAGAGACTGTTTCCTGCATATTCAAAAGTCAAAATAGCATAAAGCAAAATGCAATAAATCAAACTGACATTCTGTCAAAAAAAAAAAAAGAAAATGCAAAATTTGATTGCACAGTATGGATCCCTCACTTCTTGTACGTTACAGGAATGAAAGCAAAGAGTGCGTGGGAACGGAAATGTGTGTAATTGTCCCATGATTCGTGGGTTTGTAACCACTTTGTTCTGCAAATGTCTGTGTTGAGAGTTTATTTTGCACCATAGTAGGGGCTTTAAAAAGACTACACAAAAGCCAATCGAACCAGAGAAGGTAGCCAGACAGCTTTTCATTTCTTGGTATTTGAACCATTTTTACATTTTGGATACATGCATTTAGCAGCCATTTTAGAGGATTAGATAGTATCACAAAGCGTAAGCTGTCTTCACTACCAAGATAAGCTTCTGCTGACATTTTATCAAATCCATTCATATATTTATTTCTTCAACTTGACAAACTGGAAATTGCAATGAAGGCCAAGTAAGTCCTTCTTGTGAAGTAAAAGTGTTCATCTGTGATAGCAAAAAAGGCATTTACATACATGGATTGAATTGATGGAAAATTATCCAAACATCATAGCAACAGCTTATACATAAGACTGTAATAACACATCATAGAACCATGGCATTTTGTGAATCAAAACTTAGAAAAATATAAGCTAAAAGGTATTTATTTTCTATTTTTTTCTCAATAAAAAGCTTTGCATTTTTTAAATACCCCAAAGCAAAGAATGCCTGATTGTGCACACTCATTTCTGTAAAATTGGTAATATTATTTCACAAGATTTGACACACTTGTCTGTGACAGCACATTTTTCTGAAAATACATAAAGAAAACCAGACACAGCAATTTCATTTTCCCCTCCCCTTGATTTTTAAATGTTACTGTAATGAATTGGCATGAATGACAAGAAGGCAGTGTGGTGAGAAGCCTTTTTCTTGTCTCGATTAGCAGGTCCTGTGTTTCCACAGTTGCATCAAAGGCAGAGGAGCAGAAGAACGTGGGGAGGGGATGCAGGCTGAAAGCTTCAAGCTGCACGCAGAGATAAAGACCAGACATATCTTTGAGTGTGTGCAAGTGCATGTGTGTGTGTGTGTTGCAGGGATTAGGTTGACTTTGACTGGCTCTGCTCCATTGTGACAGCGGCTCCTAAGAAGCCGCACACTGCCACATGACGGACAGGGCTGGGAATTGCACAGATAATGTCTGCTTCACTTTCACACACACATGCACACAATTGCTGTGTGGTGTCTTTGCAATGTTTCTTAGCCCCAGGAAGCTCAAGCTTTTTACTAATTTGCGTGGCTAGAGACACATGCAGTGTAGACATTGAAGGTCATTGGCTCTCGAAGCTGTTCAATTAGGTCATATCCAGTTCATTTTATGTTGTCTCTTTATGTTTGTTTGTTTGTATGTGTATCTTAAATTTGTTTGTGCTTCAATGCAAAAAGAATGAGAATAGACATATTTGGAAATTATGTGAGAAAATGTTTCACTTTATATCGTGCAATGCTTTCCCCCTTTCTCCTTACACGGGTATATTAAATAATGTTATGCAACTGCTGAAACAGTTTTATTCCTTCCTCAGGCTGAAACGATTAAGTATAGATAGTGGCTGTTATGCATGCCTAAAATTTGCAATAATTTTCTCCATGCCACAAACTCTTCCTTAAAATTTATCTCGATTAGAATCTGTGGTGGAAAAATACTAGAATAACAATGTGGCATGAACATTCAGTAACCATGTGGTTCCATTTGGGTTGGTTAACCTTGAGAAAAAAGGAGTTAAACAAGATTTCAGGTCAACAATATTTAAGTTTAAATAAAGACGTCTATGTAATAATCTGTTTAATGTAATGAATTATTTCAAAGATGTGCTTGAGAAAGAAAACTTCCTCTTTTAAGATAGATGGATGGATAGGCGACCGACCGACCGACCGACAGACCGAAACGTATATATATTTTTCCCTCAATGGGGACATTTCTGTACTGCATTGCACAACAGGAGGCAGCTACAATGACACCAATAGTGGGAGAAAAGGGGGTTAATTGTCTGGATACTGTATTAATCCCATCATTGCTTTTGTAGTGTTAATATATACAATTATAAAAATCTAGTTATTTTACTGCCACAAAATAATAAATGCGATTGTTTGGGCAGAAACTTAGTCCTATCAGGCTGCCATACAGTCAGTAAAAGGCTTCACAATACTTCAAATTGTAACAAAAAAGACTATGTGAACCATGTAGGACGAGATAAGTGTTGTGTATGTATGCTTTGATCAAATAGTATCGTTGGTATATATACTGCATATGTATACTATATATGTGTGTATATATATATGTATAAAACCATATTTTGTCATAATGCTGTTTGCAATCCTTCAATCTTTTTTATTTCAATTCATTTAATACATCTAAGTAGATCATTCAGTTAGATTTCTATACTATGGCATGCTGTGTTCTTTGTTTAATTTCATTCAATTCAATTCAATTCAATTTTATTTGTATAGCCCAAAATCACAGAATGTCCGTCTCAATGGGCTTCACAAGAAAAAGAGGAATGTATTAACACAAATACACAACAAGAAAAATAACTAACAAATGCTAACTAAACAAGACTAGCACATTAATGCACTTAGACTCTCCTTCTCGGTGAGGAAAAACTCCTAAAAAACCCATCAGTGGGGAAAAAATAAGAAACCTCATCCACGTGAAAGAGAGATCCCTCCCCCGGGACGAGCAAACAGTGTGTCAAAGATTATTGTTTAAATATTAGCTTATTCTAATCTATAGCTAAATATCTAAAGAAGTCAATAAATGTTCTTCATCCTGATGGAAACACGGGGGGCTCCTCAGCCCGGAGATGTCAAGTACGGGGATTAGTAGATGTTCTTCATCCTGATGGAAACACTGGGGGACTCCTCAGCCCAGAGATGTCCAGAACGGGGATGAGTAGATGTTCTTCATGCTGATGGAAACAAGGGGGACTCCTCAGCCCGGAGATGTCCAGTACGGGGATGAGTAGATGTTCTTCATCCTGATGGAGACACGGGAGACTCCTCAGCCCAGCGATGCCTACGGCGGAGATGAGTAGATGGATTTCGTCCTGATGGAGCGGGGATGAAGAAGCGCGGAGGTCTCCTCGGTGTGGCCATGCCCAGGACAGGAACGCAGAGTCCTGGATGGGGCTCTCTCCCAGAGAGGAGGGAGAGAGGTGGACAACATGTGAATTGTATTGTACCAACTAGCAGTGTAATTCTAAATAAACAGACAATTTAGAACAATGAATGAGATAGCAAGCCAGGGGTTTAGGGTAGAGGGTTAGAGTAGGGGGTACGGGGAAAGAGCCAAGACAGTCTGGCAGAGAATAGTAGATAGAATTAGAGGACAGAACCCCAATGTACCATACTTTCCCCAGCTTTTACTATCTAGCAGCCAACTATTAATTATATCAGCTAATTGAATCTGTTTCTATCTGGCCTGTTGATAAGCTTGTTCAAACAGGAATGCTTTAAGCCTCCCTTTAAATGTAGGAACACTGTCTGCCTCTCTCACTTGAGCTGGGAGCTTATTCCATAAAACTGGAGCTTGGTAGCTAAAGGCTCTACCTCCAACTGTACTTTTTGAAATCCTAGGAACCACCAACAGCCCTGCATTTTGTGAGCGGAGTGTTCTGCTTGGTTGATAAGGTACTATAAGTTCACTAATGTAAGATGGAGCCATGCCGTTTAGGGCCTTGTAGGTTAGTAAGATGATTTTAAACTTGATCCTAAACTCAATAGGAAGCCAATGGAGAGACGCTAGCACGGGAGTAATATGATCTCTTCTATGAGTTCCTGCTAATAGGCGTGCTGCTGCATTTTGAACCAGCTGAAGACTTTTTAGGGAAGACTTAGGGCATGCTACGAGCAAAGCGTTACAATAATCCAATCTCGATGTAACAAATGCATGGATGAGTTTTTCAGCATCACTTTTACATAAGATATTTCGGATTCTAGAAATGTTGCGAAGGTGAAAGAATGCAGTTTTACAAGTCTGTGCTATGTGAGCTTTAAATGATAAATCTGGATCAAATAAAACTCCTAGGTTTCCAACGGTGAGGTCAGAGGCCACAGTTACTTCGTCGAAGAAGACTGCTTGGTCAGTAAAAACATCTCTCAGATTTTTAGGACCTACTACAATAACTTCAGTCTTATCTGAGTTTAAAAGGAGATAATTGATTGTCATCCAAGTCTTTATGTCCCTGATACAGGTATTAAGTTTTTCTATATGGTCACTCTGGTCAGGTTTGACTGATAAGTACAATTGTGTATCATCTGCGTAACAGTGAAAATTAATACTGTGTTTTCTGATTATGTTTCCCAGAGGCAGCATGTAGAGCATGAACAGAATAGATCCAAGAACTGAGCCCTGAGGCACACCAAAACTAACTTTGGTAGAAGTAGAGGACTGATCATTTACATGAACAAACTGGTATCTATCAGATAAATAAGATTTAAACCATTGAAGAGCTGCTCCTCTGATCCCTAAGTCATATTCTAATCTTTGAAGTAAAATGCTGTGGTCAATTGTGTCAAAGGCTGCACTAAGGTCCAAGAGAACTACGATTGAAACCAGTCCCTTTTCTTTGGCTAATAAAAGGTCATTTGTCACTCTAACTACCGCAGTTTCTGTGCTGTGGTGTGATCTAAACCCTGATTGAAATTCTTCAAAAAGACTATTTTCCTGCAGGTGACGGTTCAGCTGCTTAACTACAACTCTTTCTAGAATTTTAGACATAAAAGGTAAATTTGATATTGGTCTATAGTTGGCCAGAATGCTGGGATCTAAATTGGTCTTTTTTAGAAGCGGTTTAATAACTGCATGCTTAAATAACTGTGGAACATATCCTGTTTCTAGGGAGGAATTTATTATAGTTAAAATAGGTTTGTTAATTACAGGTAGCGTTTCTTTGAAAAGCTTAGTTGGAATTGGATCTAAAAGACAGGTTGATGTTTTGGAGCATGTAAATGATAAATCTGGATCAAATCTGGATCAAACTTAAAGCGGCAATGTAAAAATGACAGTCTTTGAGTCCTGTTCCTCCACTATTGAGCTGTTTTATCAAAGAGAAGGAGAAGGTTTTTTGCTCAGTTAGCTCAGTTTGGTCTATAGCAGTGAAACAATCAAATGTTACAGAAGTTTTTAGAGAAGCTTTCATTTCTGCAGCTTCAGCCTGCTCTGGACTAATTGTAGGAATAAGTTCATTCAGTTTATGCCTTATATTTGAGATTTTATCATTAAAAAATGTAAGAAAATCCTCACAGCTTAGAGTAACTGGGATAGAAGGCTCTATTGTGTTGTGACTGCTGGTCAGCCTAGCTATTGTGCTAAAAAGAAATCTAGGATTATTTTCATTCTCCGCTATTAAAGTTGAATAGTACTGGTTTCTAGCTTTACGCAAAGATTTTTTATAATCTAGGAGGCTACGTTTCCAGGCGTTCCGAGATTGCTCTGATCCAGAACGCCGCCATTCTTTTTCTAGCTTACGGGTTTCTTGTTTAAGAGAGCGTGTATCAGAGTTAAACCAAGGTGGCACTCGGTCCCGTCTAATAACTTTGGAATTTAAAGGCGCGACAGAATCTAGTGAGTCCCTAAGACTTTGGAAAGCACTATCGACATACTGGTCATGAATACTGCGACTAGAGCTGCAAGAGGTATTGTCAGTAAATTCATTTAATATGGTACTAAGTATTGGCTGAATTTGACATTTAAACTCAGACACAGATCGCTCAGATAACGTTCTTCTAAGTTGTGTTTTTTTTATTGGGGCAGACACATTTTTTAATAAAAACTGAAACGTAATTAGAAAATGGTCTGAAAGTACAGGGTTATGAGGAAAGACGCTAAGCTGACTAATCTCTACACCATAGGTTAGAACTAGGTCCAATGTGTGTTTGTGACAGTGAGTAGGTTCATTTACATTTTGTGTGAAACCAACATGGTCTAGTAAAGCAGTGAAAGCATTTCCTAAGCAATCGCTAGAGTCATCAACGTGAATATTAAAATCTCCTACTATCACTATTTTATCAGAATCTAAAACTACACTGGACAGAAAATCAGAGAACTCGGTTAAAAATTCTGAATAAGGTCCTGGCGGACGGTAGACAATTATAAATAAAATTGCTTTTTGTTTTTTCCGGTTTTGCTGGTTAATAGATAGTACGATACTTTCAAAGGAATTATATGTGTATTTTATTTTAGGGGTAAGAAGTAAGCTAGACTGTGATATTACTGCTAAACCACCACCTTTCCCAGAGCTTCTGGATTTTAGGTAGTTATTGTGACTTGGAGGCGTTGCTTCATTTAGCCTTACATAGTCATATTCATTTTTCCAGAAAAATGAGTTACTGTGGTGCATATCAGTTACAAATCTCTAAATTCAGAAAATTATGTTATATATTTTACATTGCACTAGATAATTGCCTTGCATGTGAAAACAAAATAAACATATACATTAATAACCCTTGGATTTCTGTATGTAGGGATCGATTTGTGAAAAGAAATTATGTAAAACTTGCCTTTAAGGTGAGATAATTTTTCTTTTATTTTTTTTTTTAAATAAAATATAAAAAAAAAATTTAAATAATAAAAATTAGTCTTACATTAACTTTTTTCAGGCATGTACGTAGTAGCTGCAACTATTGACTATTGCTTGTTGGAATTGTTTTGTTCGGGTTTTGGAGTTCAATGGTCAGGACGGGTGTGGGCCCAGGTCAGTTGTATTTTTACCACCCCCTCTCTGGCCATTTCAGGCTGGGAAAGATCTGTTTTCCCTAATGACCAAATAGTTCACATCTGCAGCATGCATGTACATTTACTCAACTAAAACAATGATGAAAAGTTTTTAAAAATGAACATTCAAGCCACCAAAATTGCAGATTTTTTTGTCCACTGTGTTACGGGGTATGGCTCTGCAAGAACTAATAAATACTGAAGACTCTTCATTCAGATGTGCTCATGTTGTCGGAACATGTGTGCCATCGCGTGTGTTTGTGCCTCTGTGAGAGAAGTTCCAGTTTTTGCCTGTGTCCATTGTAGAGCATTATTCTTCATTAGAAACAGATGAGTGACTCTGTCTCGTTCAGACAGAGATTTCAGCCCCTGGGTCAAGTCAGTCCACCAACCAGGCACCCACAAAGAAAGACACACACACACATTCATGTACAGCACACATCATGTGCCGTGTCAGACTAGAATGCAGAGAAATGAGTCACTGAAGAAATTAACATGATGAAGTTGTATGTTTGCCAGCAATACTGTCATCCCAGTTCACATATACAATCATTGGTGAGAAATATTCCTTGCATTTGGATGGAATAAACAAAATAAATGAAGCTAGCTTCATAATCTTTCTATTTAAAAAAAATAGAAATTTAATCAGTTTCTATTTACAATGTTGTTTCACTGATTTTAATGGGACATTTTAAAGTATCTGGTAAGTTTGTGTAAAAGTGAAAATGCATTTCTCATTCAGACCAGGTTTTCCTGAGGTATTGCTAGAGGATTATAAATTGAATTCCAGGGTGGTTAGACTTGCTTGATGAGCTTTTCCGTTATCTATAAAATGTATTTAACTTAATACTGCCTACCTCCACATGGCTGGCTGTTTGTTGCATGCAATTATCCAACATGCCAACACCTCACTTTTTATGCTTATGTGGGAATGTTGAAGCTTTTGGGGAAAAATTGTAAACCCTAACAAGCTATTTCCAAGTTTTTAAACATGCAGCAAAATTTCTTGGATAGATACATAGAAAAAGGCTTTTTGCTAAATAAATGAAATAGAAAATTGATTGAAAATGGATAATGAGACAGCAAATTTGATTCTTTTTGTTACTAACTAATACATATGCTTGAAATTCATTCATAATAAAATGCTATTCTGAAATAAATTATTGTTTTAAATTATTAATTTTTGTCTCTTTTGTTACCAGTTCATGGTGTGACTGATAGTACTATGAGAAGAAAAAAAGAGAAAGATAACTGGAGAACCAAGTGAAAGGAGAAGGAGAGCAGATTACATAAGCCTTTCACCTCACATGCCTGACTATGTGACTGCAAAATGGTTCAAGCGACTTGGAGGATGCAGGAAGGCAGGCAGAGAAGAAAAAAGAGGGGGAAGCGGAGTAAATTGGAGAAAATTAAGTGGAAGCGAGAAGAAAAGGGGGGCTGAGCGTGAGATGGGGTTAGAGGAGGCTGACGAGAGGTTTATGAAAACCAAAGTGAAGATGATGCAGAGGGCACATCAAGTAGGCCTTTGTCATTCTGGTTAACTCCAGTGCCCTCAACAGTAGCAAAAAGACTGAAGAGGACTGAAATATGCAGCTGAACAAAAGCCTTTATCAGATTGAATGTGGCTGAAAAAAAATCTGACTGAAATTATATGGAAGCAGGATGGATAAAAGCTGCATCCAGCTTAAAAGTTAGATTTTAAAACTGCGCCAATGACGCAATTAGTTATAATTTTATACGTACATCTTTCTGCTTATATGATGAAGTGATTTGTTGATGAATATGTGGGGAAAAAAACATAATTTCATACTGAAAATACATCATCAGCATAATTCTTCTTTAGAAAAGATTTACTTCATGCTAAACAGCTCTCATGAGAAATCCAAGTACAACAGCTCCTGGGGATTAAGTGAGTTATTCAAGGACACTTCAATAAGACAGATTTCTCCAGCTTTTTCCACCACCCAGTCCCTATCTCTGTTTCTTACTATTACTCCACTGGTGGAATATTCTAACATTTGTAATAATATGTGTTTCCAGATGTATTAACACGGCAAAAATTTAACTGGATTTTATACAGTATGTCTTGCTGACCTCCTGTAGTTCCCACAATGCATTGGCTTAAAATTAGGGCCAAAATTTAGGCTCAATAAAATGAGACAACTAAGCCATATTTGAGCCAATCATTTTCTGGGAATATTTTCTTTATGTTTATGTTGGGCTTTTTAAAGAAGAAAATCTTGAGAAAACAGCAGCCAGCAACTGGGATGAAGGGATAGTTGAACCATGAACCTTAACTGAAATTTTATTTATCTTTTGATGACATAAAATCAAATTTAACAACTTCATTTGAATCATCACCTTGACATACAAGTGATGACTAGTTTAAAAGCTATTGCCACAAAGTTACATTCATTGTACAGTTTCATATTTTTATTGTCACAATATAACATGACTTTAATTTCAAATAAATGTTCTTTTGCTGTGGTAGTTGCCATTTAAGTATGTGCATTGTATATGAATGTGTTGATTGGACTGATAACCTTGTAAACAGAAAAAAAAATATAGGGCAGACTTCAAAAGTCCATCAATGATCATGATCAGTGATGATGCATATCTAATAACTTTTTATGTATTCTGGAATTCAAATAAATTTTGAGCATTAGTGGAGGAAGCGTCAGTCTGTGTGAGGAAGTGTTAAGCAGGAAAAAGACAGTCATGCTGTTTAATACGTATAATAAGAAAAAGAATAATAATGCACGGCACTTATATAGCGCTTTTTCAGTACACTCAAAAATGCTTCACACATGCATTATTTATTCACTCCATACTAGGTCATGTCGAGCTGCTGTTGTAGCTGCAGCTGCTCTTGGGCAGACTAATAAAAGCAAGGCTGCCATTTTGCACCATCACCCCTTCTGACCATCACCAACCAAACACACACCAGATCCAGAATAGCCAACATGGGTGAAGTGTTTTGCCCAGGGACACAGCGACAGTTTAATCTCAACAGCCATCCCACTGTGCAGTCTCAGCAGTCTCCCTTCCAAAGCAGTCTCAGCAGTCTCCCTTCCAAACACTGGCCAGGCCAAGCCTTCTTAGCTTCTGAGGTCTGACGGGATCAGGCATTGTCAAGCTGGTTATGGCCTCATATTGTCACTGAAAAAAGAATATTTTTATTTGCACGTAGCACTGCAACTTATTTGCAGATTCTAGTTGTAAATCTCAGTGGCAGTATTCCTGGGGAGTTTATTAGAATCAGATTCACTCATATGACATAGTAATTGGTGTTATCATTGACTTTTTGGGAAATTACCACAGACTAAGTTGAAGACACACTCATCTCCTCAATAAAGATTTAATGTTTAAAAAGGTTTTTGATCAATCAAAAAGCGTGAGCACATTATCTATAATGTTTTCAACTTCTCCATTTCCAGCTGTGAATTTCTGTTCCCAGCAACATTATCGCATTCCCTGCTGATTTTTTTTTCTTTTAGATTTAATGTGAAAATTATTCAAGAAATGATTTCTGTTTACAGAAATGCTCATTGTAGGATAATTTAAATGCTCAAGCTGACAGGTATTCAAAGAATATAAAGATAAAAGATCTTTAACAAAAGCAGATCATTTTGATGTGAGAGTTGCTGTATTAAAAAGACCATGATGTCAAATCCAGCTGATAAAACAGGAAAATGCTGAAAGGGCAAAAACATATGAAGGCTGAAGGTTGATTCGAAAAGAGACGGTGTGAATGAAAAAGGTAGATGTTGTAAATAAAGGTCAGCCACACCTCCAGCTCTAGATTAAGGTTTTCCACCTGAATTTGAGCTGTCTGTCCTTTTTTTCCCAGACTTTAAAGTTGACATTTTGCATTTGATCTGGTTTGTGCACAGTTCTGAAAAAACAGGTTGCAGATGTGAGTGGCAGAAAAAAAAAATTTGTGCTGGGAGTTTAAAAAGTATGTACTCTAACATTTGACTGAGTGATTGGTATGATAAGTAATCTATTTTCTTTTAATCAGGGCATATAATGGGCATCTTTTGGGTCCAACTGAAGTAGATACATGTTAGACCAGCAGATGTCCCTGTTAGCTCACAAAACAAACTGGAAACTACAAAAATGAGACAACCAGTTTTGTCATTAAATTGATCATATACAGTGGTTGAAAAGTTATGTCTGAAAATAAATAATCTTGTAAAATCACACCGTTATTTGGAAATCAAACAATAAGTCAATACCAATCATAAGTGATTAATTTCTATTTGGGGCATCTGGCTCAATTTTCTAAATGAAATTAGCCTATGCAGCATCACAGTGAAGCTGGATTCTTTTCCTGTCTGTCATTGCAGACTATTACATGTTCCCATTACACAGACTGGCCAAAATGGAATTAGAAGGATCTCTGATGTTCTCATTCTGCCACAAACACTCAAAACACAATCAATAATCTATCCTATGTGCTTCCAGAGACACCACAAATAAAACCACATGTGGACAATAAAATTCCAGGTATTTTCTTATAGTTATGATAAGAAGCACAAAAACGATATGATATAAAGAAATTATAATCAATCAGACCAAGTTTATTACAAACTTGTCCATTTAAACAGTTCATCTGCAACATGTTTTCATGTGTAGACATTTTGATAGAGAAAAGTGCAGTTCAGGCTTTTAATCAATTATTTTAAACAATAATATATTACATTTTTGTTAGATAGATTTCAAATTCATTTAGATGTTTTATTTGAGTTAGAATGTTTTAACATCTGAGGTTTGAGAATCACTTCAAATAAAATTAATTCTTAAGTTTTGACGCAAAAGGAAATGAGCTATAAAAAAGAGTTTTATACTTTCTAAGTCGCAAAACTTTTGTTTTAATGGGTAATCTCAAAAAACCCACAATTTTTCTGTTTGCTTTCTCAGCAGTGTATATGAATAAAGTCCATGGTTCATAGAATTTAATAAAATGAAAATATCCTGTGGTTGGTCAAAAGTTTTGTCAATACCCATCGGTTCTTTCTTCTGAAAATATTATATTTTTTTTCTGCATCGAGTTCATGGCGAACAACAACAAACCTAATTTCTTTCATCGTTTCCTTTTGTGCTCCGTTTTATGTTGTCAATCCTTTTTAAAATCTTGGTTCTTTTATTTTCTTTTTCTCAGAAATCTTTTTGTTTACCAAATCAATGACTCATATTCTATATTAGACAAGAATATTTCTTTTTAAATGCAGCCCACATCTTTACTAGACGAAGACTTCTGTACATAACTTTCCATGTCTATTTTACACAATGAACTCCTCACATCAAGGAAGGCCGTTGGCCCGAGGTTTGAAACTCTGGCCGTTTCATGTGGAGTTTGCACCCTCTGAAGACGGTATAGATTGGCCACTGGGAAATTGCCCCTTGTAAAGTGTGTGTGTATATGGTTATCTGTTTGTGTGGCCCTGCAACAGACTGGCAACGTGTTCGGGGTGTATCCTGCCTCTCGCCTGAAATCAGCTGGAGTAGGCTCTGGCAACCCCCGGCAAGCGGTTTAGAAGATGAATGACCCCAAAATTGTTTAACAGCTCGAATTAGGTTCATACCAGAATGCAAGCAGTAGAAGTAACATGTAAAAGAGTTGTTAACACTAGCCCACTGTGTTGTTCAACAAAACAGGGGGTTAAAAAAAACTAAAAATAGAAGAAAACTCTGTTACCCGCTGGTTCAAATGCAGATCTTTTCAGCAATGTCCTCGGGCTGAAATGCAGGAAAACAAAACAACTCAGTTTCTCTCACAAAATCTTGCTTACAAACGGGTGTTAAGCACAAATCATGTGTTTAGTATTTTGATGTTTTTCACTACATACTCTTACCTTTTTTTTGTCATTTTTATGTGTTCAGCTGAGAAAGATCGACAACCATGCCACTCTGGATTCAAACTTAGATCTTTGTGAACCTACCATGTGTGTCCATACTTTGTAGAAATAAACAGCTTCACTTGCAGGAAGTACAGGGGCATGTAAACTGCACACATACATGTTTTATTGTATACAGTCACTCTGGCCAGAACTTACATGTTATTCACAAGGTTCTTGGCTCAAATTTCTATCTTAGCGTGTTACATTAAGCAATGGTTGGTCAAATCAATCTTTTTAATGTTATGTAATAGATTGGTCCACCCAGTGCTTTGTGGTCTGTGACCATTTTTTAAAGCTTATACTCAGTTTTCTTCCTCATCTTGTTTAACAATAGTTGATAACTTGTTAACATTTCAAATTATGGCTTAAATAGTCTTTATGAGAAAAATATAACACATTTAGAGTTATAGTCTGCTCTGGATGAGGGCAAACTACAGCCCATCAAGCTATTTAATCTGGTGCCCCAAACATAGAAATTATATAAACTTTCTTATTGTTTTTGTTCTGCAGTCCAGAATTTTTCAGTGAACTTATTGACTTGGTGGTTCATTGGTTGCCAGAATGTTAGACTATTTGAGTTGTTTTTGCTAACATTTGAGGTGCTTTTGTGAATTTTCCTGGTCGGAAAGACATTTTTTTAGACAATATATACCACACTTGGACACATTTCTTTTTCTATATCAATTTAACTTTATTTATATTGCCTAATATCATAATGTCATTTTCACATTTTATTCAGATGGGCAAATAAGGGGTGGCATTCATCATAAATATTAGGGAACCGAAAAAGAATAGAGGTGGATGGAGATTATTTAATTTTTAATTAATCTTATTTCAATTCAAGCCTTTGTTGAAGCCTGTATGATTGATTTTTTTTCTTTTAAGATTATTTGCCTATCCACACTGTGTACCCGCTCTGGGTTTGACCCTTGGATCGCATGACAGGACCCTGTGAGATCCACAAGTCAAAAACTTTTCTCATATCTGGTCAACTCTTTCTAATGCTAATCGCATTTGTAGAAAAAGCCGTTGGTATTCTTTCTTTAATCTGTAATTAGGCTTAAAAAGATGGCCATAACGTTATCTTGATAGATTCTGTAAAATTCTTGGAGCTCCGAAATGTTTTATTTATTTATCATTATCTTTCTGATGAATGGTCAACTAAAACGTTCACAAAAAATTGCAAAAAGCAAAACAACGTATGGACTTTCAACTGTATGTCTTTCATTTTTTCTGGTAGAGAATTATTTGCCATCAAAATACAAAATTATCGACCAGAAAACTACAAAATAGTGATAAAAATGTAGATCTGTTAAACTCCCCCAAGTTTCACACACAGATTAGAGTCTTTATTTTTCCGAGTTACACTTTAATAGACCAAAGGATTCCGAGATGAATCCTTGAATGATTCTCGAAATCAGTGCAGTAGCTGAGCCATTAGGGCCCTCATCACCCGACTGCTGCGAGACAAGCTGAATATTATTAACCATGCTTGATATTTTCGCTTTTGTTGAGTACAAGTCAACACCACTGGGAGTTTGGATTGCTGTAACACAAAACAGACTACATCACTGGCAAATGTCACATCATAGATGACAAAGGTTGAAGCTAATGGGCTTTTGACTACAGCAATTATTTTGTTACTTACTCAGTTAATGTGAAACTAATGGGGAACATGTCAGCAATTGGTAAAAAGGTGTTTAAATTAAAAGTAGAAAGGTATTTTCTGTTGTTGATGTTATTCCTTTGAATCAGCAAGGAAAATATTGCAAATCCTCTTGGCATTTTGCTCAATTTTTTTGATCGGTTTTTGGCATTTGCACAAATGAAAACATTTAATTTGACTCTCTCTGGGTTTTGATTTTTTTTAAAAAATAATAATTACGGAGCAGGTTACATTTGGAGCAGCATTTTAAGATTAGGAACTTCTCCTGGTGTGTACTGTAAAATAATAGTGAAAATCATAGTGAAATGAAGTGTTAAGAATAAAATTTAAAAAATACTTACAGGTTCCAAAAATAAAGTCTGAACTTAACTTTGTCTTCTAATTAAATAAAAACCAGACTCAGTAAAACACCAGTGTGTCTCTTGTGGATTTTTTAAAAAGATCTTTTAGCTGGAGTGCAGAAAGATGTCCAAAGCAATCAACTAGAAAATTATCTCTGCGCGGAACTATCCTCCATTAAATATTTTTAATGACATCATTGTCTATTTCCCTCGACTTAAATATTAAAGACTTTGGGCCACTTGCACTAGATGAGTATTTGGTTATCCAAACATTGTCCGATCTGCTTAGTTTAAATCAGATTAACATTTTTTAATTAAATGCTCACTTTCCTGCTTAGATAACTATGACTGACAACAAAAAAAGAAGCATTACACTGGTTAGTCTGTACCAATACATTTGCTGTGGTCAGAGGAAGATTTGTGTAGGTGGACATGCTGTCTGAGCTGGTGAAAAATATATCACCTACTTCCTCACGGATGGAAGGAAGTGGAAAAAAAGAAGCTGCGAAACATTGTTTAAACCTAAGATGTATTTACTTTTCATAAAAAGCTGCACACACTGAGTCCATGGCTATTCAATAAAAGCTGCTTTATGAGATATTTTGGTCAACACAGCTTCTCCTTAGAAAGTGTGAAAATGCACATAATTGTACACAGAACAAAAGAGTGGAGGTTTGCTGTGCGTCACTGATATGGGGTTATGCTTTTGTATGGTATACTTGTATATTGGTTCAACATAGCGGATGTTAACATCTTTCGTTTTCTCACCAGCATCCCAAACTAAGCCATGCCAAATGAATTACACGAACATTTCTGCAGTTATTCCCGGTGTAATATTTGCCTCTGGCAAATAAAAATAGTAGATTTTACTATTTGAAACCTATTTTTTTTTATATATAGTTTCTGATACAAAATAAAATGTTCAAAAACATTTCTGAATGACATATTACATGTTCATCCCTCTACAGCACAGAGTTTGGAGTAATAAAAAAGACTGAAGCACACAAGTTCAGCAGTGTAAATATGTGTGTGTACAAATCCAGATAGCAAGCATCCTTTTAAGTGCAACACACTTCTATCCATCTCAAACCAGACTCATTCACAGTTTACTGGCTGGAGTAGAAAATCTTTTAAAAACAAATCCTGTTTACTGACTTTCCCCTACAGGACACACAAAATGACCACAGCAATCATCATCTGTACTCCTCTGTTTCCTGGCCCGCTTTGCACTGAAAAGGTTTATTAGGTTCCACAAACAGGCATGTAATAAAATCCTAGCAAGGTGCTTACACAAACTCTTCCTCAAACACAACAAATTCAGAAACCTCTGCTTTTCTCTTTTGATGACACAGTTCATCACAAACGTATAAATATTTCAGAAGAAAATGTGCCCTGCTGTGTGGGTGGACTGCTGGACTCCATGTTTAAAGACAGAACTGTTTAGTTTAGGGAAACTTTTTCACCAGTCTCCACGTTAAACATTAGATAAACATAAAAGTGATGCATTTTCTCATTCTTCTGTCATCCTGTACTCGATTATTCCTAGGTGCATTTTCTCAATCCCCCACGTAAGGGCATTTCCCCCATATCTTCACTCATAACCTTTAAAAAAAGACCCCTAACAGTGCCAACACATCAGTTAATGATTGTAGAAGGATTAAAGCTCAGTAGGAGCTGAAATCATGAGGACCAGTCACTCATTACAGTCTTAAACTATCTTAATGAAAAAAGCAGTGGGAGAAATGTGCCATTTATCTCACCTGTATCACTAGGTCAATAGATCCCAGTGTTGTAAAAGAAATGATGGATAGTAGCTTCCATTTTCCCATATTACTCCATGGTCTTCTCTCAATTATTCAAGTCAAATATTCATTTTATTTTTCATTTCCTACTTGGATGGAGTCTTGAAAACAATCTAAAATTTGGTGTACTTAAAATAAATAAAGGGCTGCACAGTGGTGAGATGGTTAGCACAGTGGCCTCACAGAGGGTCGGGGGGAGAGGCGTGAGGCGTGAGGCTTAAAACACTGCCTTTCTGTGTGGAGTTTTCATGTTCTCTTAATGTATTTGTGGATTTGTCTGCTTTACTCCCACCCTCCAATAAACATGTATGTTAGGCATATTGACTGCTGAAAAATTGCCCATAAGAATGTATCTGTGTCAGTGTCCCTGCAACAGACTGGCGACCTGCTCATGGTGTACCCTGCCTCTCCCATGAAATTACCCTGTATAAGCTGTGGCACTCCTTGCGACCCCATTAGTGATACAAAAATGAATAACTGATCATTGTTGTATTCATTTTGATGAATGTCATCATCTTTTTCTTTCTTTATTATACAATATTTCACGCTGAATGACAAGCAGGAAGTTGCTCAGTCTGCGCGTAAGTGTAAGTGAATCATCCACTGATTCACGGCACCATTACGCGCAACCAGCAGAAAACCCCGATTGCAGGAGAGATCCACCGGTTTATCATGTGAACTCTTAAAAGAAACCAATAGAGTAAAGAGAGGGAGGCAGAAGGAAAAGTGTTTCCTTTACTGATCTCAGTCCCCTCACTTATTTTCTGATCATTTTTTCCATGGGATTATTTGGAGCGGGTGCTTTCTATCCAACAATGGTGAGTGTGAATCCATACCCGATCTCACGGACTGGATAAATACCAATAACTAAGTCTATTCAACTTTTCTTTAGAAACTTTCATTTTGTAACAAAATCCGTTTCTTTTATATGGTATCCAGCGTGCGTTCTTATTTATAACGAATGCGTAAAAACCTAAAAGTTTGTGTTTAGGATTTGGATGCAGATCAACAGGTGCTGGATTATAATATTTCAAAAGAATCTATTCTATTAAAATAGATACATATTAAATAAAATAAAGAAGAAGGTAACAACGTTATTGTTAATTTTCATTAAAAGAATCCACTTTGAATATTCCCTGTCTGATGTGACATTCTCCCTGTTGCAATCTGCAGGTTCCTTTTGCACCTACTTTGGTCTTTGTTTCCATTATTAATCTACTGCAATACAAATAAAGAGATGTGAAGAAGCTGGAAAACGATTTGTAACCACATTGTTGCATGCATGTTTGATTTATAGACTAATAATTCAGCCTGATTTTCTGTCTTTTTAATTATTCAACAATCTCAATATAATAGTCAGAAATCAGCCTAAAATTGAGTCCAATTTAGTCTTCTTTTTTATATTTCAAGATTTTGACTAAATAAATTATGCTTAAAAAGGATGCTTCAGGGGACTACAGATGAAAAACAGACCATTAACCCAAATTTGGCTTTTTTTTTACTCATGTTATTTCATGTGTTTTATGAAATTGCATTGTCCCCTTTGAAATAAACTAATCTAATCTAAGAAATAAGTGTGGGGGTGAGGGGCAAATTCTGCATGAACTGCTGGATTTTAACCTCCCACTGGGTTTTCAGTTGAGCTCTGAAAGTTGATGGCTTTTGATGAAAACTCAATTTGTGGAGCTTGTCCACCTACTGTATTCATTCATAACTGAAGCAATCATTTTTCAATCGGTCTTTGAAATTAATGAGAAAGCTTTATTGTTTCATGTTGACATCAATATTTTTTCGATGTCCTCATTGTGTCATCAAGTGTCATCGGTGATTCATGAATGCAAGAGATCAACACCACACAGAGAGATAGAAAAATAGACAGATCGATAGATGCGTTTGAAATTGTAAATTGATTCATATTTAAAATAAATGGGCTTTTTAAATTGCTGCACCCATAGCAACAGGCAAATTTCAGTCTGCGGTCATAAAAAGTAGTAATTTAGCAGTTTGATGTTTTACCCTTATGATGTTAGAATTAGATATGATAAAAAGCTTTGGGATCTCTTTTGGCTTTTACATGAGATTCATCATGCTGCACTCTTAACATGTCATTTGATTTTTTTTGCACCAATATCACAATTTGTCTGCTGCTGTGCTGCTGATGAGATTTGCCACCCTCCCCTTATGTGTTAAGAAAGCCAGCTGGATAGTGAGAAAAAGCAAAGATTGGAGACAGGAGGTTATTTGACTATTAGAAAGAAATGGAAATATTGACATTTACGTCAGTGTTTATTTCCAATAGTGGATACTGGTCTATATGGTTTGTTCAGCCGAAGATGTTTTTCTGTATGCGATTTAAAACTTCTTTCACAATGTGGGATTGGTTTTAGAAAATTGGTCAAAAAGCTTTTGAAATTGAAAAAGTCTTATCTGTGAATTTTTGTGTTTTCCAGATGTTGGTAATTCATCAAAATGAACAACAGAACCTGGAGAGGAAATGTTAAACTAAGCATGCCAAAAGACAGACTATCTTTGTCCACCATTGGATTTCATTCATCATCCTGATGTTACCACCAAACCCACTGCAGTTTTCCAAAGAAACAATGACGAAAGCTATGTATTATCACTGGATCTAAAAGTTTTAAATATCTCTAAAATGATGGGATCTGGTCTGTCACCTTCTACGGATCCCTCATACCTCAACACTGAGAGTTTTCTCAACTATACCAATAGAAACTGGAGTGGTCTTCCAACAGGTGAAACAACAAAGCACAATCACACACTGACTCTCCATAACCAGTTTCACAATGCCCTTCTCGGGGTATCTTTGGGAATTTTGTCTCTCATAACTGTTATGATGAACCTACTTGTGCTGTACGCAGTGAAGAGAGAGAAAAGCCTCCATACTGTAGGAAACCTTTACATCGTCAGCCTTTCGGTGGCAGATTTAATTGTTGGAGCGACAGTCATGCCTCTGAACTTGGTGTATTTGTTGGAGGACGAGTGGAAGCTTGGACGGGCCGTGTGCCAGTTTTGGTTGATCATGGATTACGTGGCCAGCACCGCTTCCATTTTCAGCCTATTTATCCTGTGCTTGGATCGATACCGTTCTGTCAGGCAGCCACTAAAATACCTGAAATACAGAACCCGAGGAAAAGCTAGTGTGATGATCTCTGGAGCCTGGCTGCTGTCAATGATGTGGATTATACCTATTTTAGGTTGGAGATCCTTCACGCACGTAGACCTTAAACCCGAGGAGGAAAACAAATGTGACACAGACTTCCGGTTTGTCACGTGGTTTAAGGTTATCACTGCTGTTTTCAACTTCTATGTACCCTCAATATTGATGCTGTGGTTTTACACACATATTTACTTGGCAGTAAGGCAGCATCTCAGAGACAGAGAGCGAATCATTCACCCGACAGACTCATTTGGAGAAAATGAAAATGGAGAGAATGCTCCAAGTACTGACAAAAATGACTCCAAATCACCTATGAGGGAAAGTGAGCTTTCAGGTAAACGACTGAAAAAAGAACGCCTGCTGGATCAGAACACCCTTGACCAAGCATATTCTCTGGAAGAAGGTGCTAAATCCCGAGCTGATTCAATTAAAGCTCACAGTAAAATTGATGTAAAGTGTAGAAGAACGTCACTGCTTGCGGTGACTACAAAACACCTCAGAATAACACGCAAGCCTAAAACAAACTCTTTATCTCCTGAGGAGCAGTCTAGCACTGAGATTCCTGCGAGCCAACAACCTTCAGCGCCTCAAGATGGACCTTGCTCCAGTGGAAACAATGAAAGCAAACCGCAAGCCTCTCTGAATGAATGTCACGTCACAGTACCAAACTCAGTGAGTGGAGTTTGTGATGCCAGTCAGGTGTCAGATGTGCAGAGATACACATCTGTGCTCTACAACAGCTATGACCCCAGTCAAGCTCTGCCCTGGCCTGAGGAAGGAGCACAGGATACAAAAATAGATCCTGATAACGCTGTGACTCTCCGGCAGGCATGGCATAAATTCATTGACCAATCACGACACCGTATTCAAAGTTTAAGGATTCATAAAGAGCACAAAGCAGCCAAGCAGTTAGGTTTCATAATCGCAGCTTTCTTACTGTGCTGGATACCGTACTTCATAGCTTTTATGGTGATGGCATTCTGCAAAGAGTGTGTTCGCCACGATCTTCACATGTTTACCATATGGTTGGGTTACATCAATTCCACTTTAAACCCTTTTATATACCCGCTCTGCAATGGAAACTTCAAACGCGTCTTCAAAAGTATTGTGAAGATTAACTTGTGAGTGAGGTAACATGCACAGCAAAGAAGCAAACAAAATCAAAGGTGTCTAAATGTTGAAATAAATGTCCCACAGGGCCGAAACAAAAATCTTCAATTGGAATAATAAAAAAAACGTTTCTTTTATGAACATTTTTTTTTAAAGATTTTGTACACACGGTTTGACTTGGAGTAAAGTTGAGTATAGTGTGTAAATCTAATGTTCTTCTTTATATCTGATAGATTAATGGTTTGTCTTTTTCAGAGTCAATTGACATCAAAGAAAAACGTTATTACTTTCTTTTTGTGCCTAAAACAATTAGTGTTTTATTCCAACTGCATTAGTTTTCCTAAATGGATGTTTAAATTAAGTTTAAAAAAATGTATGAGTGTGCTGGGTTACAAAAAAAAAACTGTTGGTAAAGGTGATAAAATACATTATCAGGTGCTTTTGAAGCCCAGGGTCTATGATCAAATGTTGAAAAAAAAATAACTGTCTATCTTGCTGTGAGTGAACTCACTGTTCCGAAGCACCCATTTCACTAGTTTTTAAAGAATTTCTATTTTTGTTATGTGGTTCAAATTGTTAATCCACTCTGAACAGACAGCAAGCTTGAAATGTTTTATTTTCATTACTGCTTCGTGAAAAATGTGTTTCAAAAATTTTTTTCTACTCCGAATGTAATATGTCAAACACTGAAGATTAAACAACATAGAAGTGTGAAAGACTACACAAAACCTTGACTGTTTTGTCATTTTTATACGGCAGCCTTGTTCTTAACAGCATTTGTTCTATTTTTTAATGTTACATCATGAACAATACAAACACTGGCAGGTGCAAAATGAATAAGGTTAGACAAGGACATCTGGGAAATGTTCAGGTATCCTGCAAGGTTCAAAAGATGTAATTTACAGTTGAACACATTAAGAAATATCCTTCAAGAACTGTAAGCAAAGCAAATTTTTTGTTTGGTGCACAGTTGCCTGAAAATTGTACCCAAATTAGTCAAAATTTTGCAACCCGGTGCTTGTTCCAACAAGAAGACAAAAGAGACAAATCAAATAAAAACTATCTGAATGTCCAAACATAACAGAGACTTACAAATTCTTTAGCAAGTCTTACAATAAACTGAACTCTGTCAAAACTTACCAATACTGTAGCATCATCAACAACTGACCAAGAACTGCGAAAATACATCTGGTTTTAGGTTATGTTCTGTTAAATCTGCAACTGTATTTGTTGAGGGTTGAATCTGGGTTCGTTTTGAAATTCCAACAGAAAAAGCAAGAGCAGGGCTGTAGATAGGAAGATAGAGCCTCCAAATAAATCCCATTGTGATAGTGATCAACAATGAAAGAAGATAATGAGAATAGTTCCTAAATTAACAACAAGAAACATCCAGCCTCATTTCTTCTGCTTCATAAAAATGGAAAATTTGTGATGTATAAGTTCTTGAAAATATGTTTTGCAACCATCAGTTACTGTGAAACATGTGCAGAGAACTCACAGTTGGAGTGCCAGTAAATTTTGATTTACAGAAACAGTTTGACTCAAACTTACAAGTTGTGATGACAGCCTGAAAAATCGGAAAAAGATATTTACTTAATATTGGCTTTAGCGATCATTTTAAGTTCTGCTTTCTGCTTTTTATCCTTTGTCTGGGTCCCAAAAAGGCTGATTTGCCTTTGTGTTTTTTCAGACGTTTGCTGATAATCGATACACACTAATATATATCAATATATGGAAGTTAACCATTAAACAATTTAAGTCAGTAAAAATTCTGTACTACTGAGAAGATTTAGACGATGGGTTATTGCTTTAAAAAATGAGTTTTTCACTTTGCTGCAGGGTAATTAAATTTTTCCTGTCAGTTAGTAGCTGATGATGAAATGTGTTTCTTTTCATGGTCGTTCTCAGAACTATCACATTCCTCAACCGTGTTGTGAATAAATCCAAACTAAAACTGGGTACATCAGCTAACCAGAATACCCAGGCCTAAAACATCTAAAAAATCCTCTTAAAGTATTTGTTAGACAATTGTCATTCTTGAGTTTATTTATTTTTTTTCAATAAAATAGTATGAGAAATTAAAATAATTCTCATAATATCAGCTAAAATTGGGAAGGACACCAACAATATTTCCTATAAATGCATAAAGTAGCAGTGAGTCATGCCTTAAAGAAGTTAAACATATCAAAGTGTGCTGAAAATGAACTGAGAGTCACAATAATGAAAGGAGACAGGCATGACAGTATATGTGAGTGGACAGTCATTCATTCCGTTGAATAAAAAAATGGGGTGAGAGAGGTTCGGTTATCGGTCTTTAACCTTAAAAAAACTTCTGCAGAGGAACGTGATCTATCTCTAAATATCGACTCTCCAAACCTGCTCCCCTCCCACATGCGCATGCACGCACAGACCTTGTAGATGCTATTAATAAATTGGTTAAATAAATAATTAAATATATTTTGTGTCTGTTAAAGTTTTTTCTCCTCTGGGAATTTGTACTGACAGATACGTATATTTTAAAATTTATGAATGCTTATGATATTGGGTAGATTACAGAAAAGCCTGCCCCTGAGCTCAGACTAGCAAAAGTCCATTATATTCTGAATAATTTGAGCAACTTACCCAGACTGTAACAATCTCTAACAACCTATAAAATACTTGATCACGGCTGTCAGTTTGGTGTCAATAGCATTATTTGGGATGATTTGATGAGTTTTTCAGTTTTAAATTCAAAGAACCAAATAAAAATGCTTGTGCTGCTTGCTACCTTCGCAACAGCAAAATCATAACAAGCTGGATGACAAAAAAAATTGACATAATGTATAGCTTAAGTAAAACTTCACTTTCCCTATCAGGTGTTAAATGCTACACCTCTAAGCTATCCTGAATAATCGAGATAAACAAGTTAACCTTTGAATTTTTACTCCAGTTGGCGAGAGTCTTTCATTTTTAAGTTGAATAAGTGTATGTGACAAGCTACAAACGACAAGCTTATAAATCCACAATTAATTGCTTTTCTAAAAGCCAACCTTCTGCAGCAGATTATGTTTCTTTTTGTCAACAACAAAACTTCACAATTCAAATTACTGTACACCCCATTAACAGGAACCGGCATTCCCACAGAGGTTTCTTTCACTTTGGTGTAAAAGAAAAAATATTCAGGTTCTAGATCAATAATGCACAAGTCATTCGGATGCCTGAAGGAAGCCTTGAGGTGACTTTATATTAGGTCCTAGTTCCTTGGTCTGGCAGTGACCTTTAAAAGTTTCTGATCATGCTTCTAAGATTATCTTTCATGCTTAATACTTTGTGCCACATTAATCAATCTTCACATTGACAAAGTCACTGTTTGGTTTCTATTGCCAGTAAATACGGTTATGGTCCACATTCTTTTTTGTATCAATGATGTTTTTGTGGTGGTGATTCATGATGTTTTCAGCTTGCTTCTTTGAAGTCTGCAAAAAACAAGTGCAGAGTTGGTAAGGCTGGATCTCACTTTTTTAATCAACAGAAAAATGTTCTGTCCTCAAAGTGGTGGACCGATTGGATGAAAAGGCCAGGAATTTGATTGAATCATCAATATTAAGTTTTGCTTTCCTTTTTCTTTGGATTGAACAGTTGTCATTTAAAAAAAAAATCTTCTTTTTTGTTTACACTATCCTCTCTTGTCAGGTATAGCAATCCTTTGTGAATTTTACTACTACCTCATTCAAAATGTAGAATTACAAAGCATAAAAGTGACTTAAAATGAGCAAAACATATTTAGTCAAACTGAACAGGTAGGTGAGCATTCTGCTTGCTATGGCACTGGATATTATGAGGTTTTTAAGGTCCATAAAATACAGTCTCACTGCAAACTGTAGGCATTTAGTGATGCCAAATAATTCTTTGAACCTTTTTTTGTTATTCAAGTATTCATTCATTTATTTTTCAAACTGTTTCATCCCAATCAGGGTCAAAAGGATGTCTGAAGCCAATCCTGGTAATTATGCAGACTCACCCAGCACAATTCCAGCCCCCCACACTGAGACAGTCACCCACTCATGCTCACAATTATTCCTAGGGAGAATTTAAAGTGACTATTTAACCTAACATGCCAGGATAGAGACCCTTGCATAAGTAAGAGAACATGCAAACTTCACACAGACTGAACATTGCTTCAAGTGTCACCCAATCTGAAGCTCAATCCAGAAATCTGGTTGTTGTAAGGCTGTGTTGCAATCTACCACAGAACCATACAGATTTGTAAGTATAAACCAAATGTATAAAAAAAAGGAGAGTTGTTTCCATAGCAGCCCAGTTTTGTTTGTTGTGCAAAAATTATTATGAAATGAAGACACGTGATAAGGTTTCTGCAACTGCAAAAATGTACTGAATATATTATGAAGTCCTTTAATTGTTTTGCAATGTATGTTCCCTTTGGTTTCGTTACTCACAGCTACGGCAGGGCAGTAATGAATCTGTAAATGTAGAAAATGAATGAGACAATGTTGAAAAATCAACATTTCAGATGCTTATATTTCAAAGTCAGTTATTTATTGTATGTATGATTGCTTTGATACAGTTGTTCCAAACCATGCTGTACTAAAAGTTTCCTTCATGCAACCTCATTGATTCGGTCCAATACTGAAACTGTGGTTGGCTTTACGTTTTATTCACTCTGCTTTCGGTTACAGACTATACCTTTAGATAAAGCTGTGTGCTTCAAGAAATATCAAATAAAGAAACTTAAAAACCAAAATTTTACCTGAATTGTGACAGACATATTTGATGAACATGGACATGAAAAAATAATCAAGATCAATCCGGTTGGAAATAATTTGTCTAACAGAAATCTGTGCGACAGATTTATTCACAGATGTTTTTAGTGTAGGGCTAATTAAATTACAAGCAACAAGCAGTTTCTTACTTAAATAAGTGCAAGAACAAAGTCCAACTGGCCAACACTCCCAGCCAACTCTAAACACAGAGACTTTCTTCAAACAATTGCACAGCCTTTGTAGAGCTAAAGTCACCTAGACTTCAAATAGAACAAAGAGTCAAAAACCCAGGATTGGGAGTGACGGAGTTAATGTTTTATGAGTGCTGTATAAACTAACAGTAATTTATTGCAACAGTACTTTCTGTAACTGCCTGCCCAAATTACCTCCTTTTTGCTCCTGTTTCTGTGAAACCGCTTCTGTTTCAGTTCAGGATCACCCTTTGTACAACTTAATAAATGATTGAGCTGTCATTTTCAGCTGCACATTAGTCGAAACCATCGTATCCAAAATTAGGCGATGAATGACACTCTGAACTATAAAGTGGGCTGTCTTCAGGCTGTGAAATTATTCTTTTTCCTTCGTGTTATGGTTGAAAAGAAAGGCAGTAAAACTACACTGAAAAGTACAAACTGTGGCTGAAAAATGAAAATCTTCTATTTTATAAAATAAAAACCACAACTCTACAAAACTGGAAAATACACCCCCCATTGGGAAAATTACAGGTTATCATGTGTTGAATGATGTGGAATTGTTAAAAGATAAATCTTACTTTAGTAGGATTCTGTTTGTGTATTTTTGGGAGATGAATTTGATTTTGACGGACAGTAATAAGAAGAGGCAAAGTCAATGGACAAGTGTTCAATGAACACCTTTATTATTGACAATTTGAGAATGGGGTCAGGAAGGTTAATGCAGATCAGGGTATTCTGTGGGCCAAAATAATCCCAGGTGACATTGGCCTTGGAAAGGTAGTGACAGTAGAAAATGAAAGAGAAATATAAATGCTCTTATCTACTATGCTCAAAGAATGCTCCTGAACTCCTGAACTCAGCTGCTCAAGATTATTCCGTGAGTGTGTGCGGAGTTTCAACTCACTTCAATCTCATATTTGTCAAAATTTCAATTTTTGAAAAAAGATTGTGACATCACAAGCATACCAGCAACAAGATGGATGTTTTATAGTAACTTTAAAAATACTTTATCTAAATGTTATTCTACAATTATGAATTCCGTTTTGTTCCTTCCACTTGTCCGGGGCCAGGCTGCGGAGATGACAGCCTCAGACGGGAAACCAGGGCTTCTCTCACCTCGGCTGCATCTTCCAGCTCACATGGGAGGATCCTGAGGCGTTCTCCACCCAGTTGGGGGACATAGTCTCTCCAGCTGGTTTGGGGTGTGTCACTGGGGCTCCACCTGGTGGGACATGCCCAAAACACTTCACTAGCAAAGCTTTAGGATGCCTAAACCACCCCATCTGGCTTCTCTCAACCCGGAGGACTCAATTATGACTTGTTAATATATCCCAAAGAACGACAAATTTCATTGCTATCAACCATCTCAAGTTTCAGCTATATTTCAAGTTTCAGCTTGAGATGGTTGAGATACCAAAAGCAATTAAAAATTCTGCCGTTTCTACCAAAACATGTAATACACTAAAAAGACAGGATCTTTTGTTGCTTGATTAATAGACATTAAAATATCACTTCAACACCTCATAAAAAGTGTTTCACCTAAATCCAAAAAAGGGTCCATTTAAATGTATTTTATTTGTATTACATTCCCTAATCAATTAAGAGAATGAAGCAATAAATCAATTAATTTTATAGTAAAATAATGATTTTGTTGCAAACCTCCCATTTAACTGCATGTTTTTTTACCCTGTCTCCACAAGATTATTATATACAGTATATGTATAGAGTGAGAAAAGATCAGATCATGCAACTAACTTGCAAGATTTATACCTAATCTGTTAACATGATTTTACAAACTATTTATGAATAAAATTACTTTGCATAATTCAGCACTGACACATAAGTGCACAAGTAATGTGTATAGAAATAAATAAAAAAATATTTTCTATTTCAATAAGAAAACATTGGTGAATTTTCGTTTTATCCTGAAACTCTAGTTTTGGGACGGTCCCTTAGCACTACATTATGCAGCAATCTCAACACGAGGAAATTATCAGAAGATCCGGTATCTTTTTAAAACAATCTGAGTTTATTTTGCGTTTTAATTGTATTTAGTCTCACTATCTCTGAGTTCTGAATGGGAACACTAGCTTTAACGGCTGGAATTTGCACACTTTTTATTAATTTGTCTGCAGCTTCACATCACTGAAGCAATCTGAGATGAAAAGAAACGCATATAGATTTTTGTCAGTTTTCGCCTGCTTTATTGTTTGCGCATTCTTGTTTATTTTTTGGTTCTTTGTGTTTTACTCAATGATTCATGCACCATAAAATAAAAAGCTGGTTGTCATGACAGCAGTTAAGCTAAAAGAAACAAGCTATTTTACCCATAATTCATTTCTTTATTGACAACACTGGCTGTGACGTCACCACACGGACCCGGAAGTAGCAACTGATGGTAAGTCAATGAAGCTTCTCAAAGTTTTTAATCAGAATTCCTTCTTTTTCTGACACAAAGTTAATGTAATTTGTTTTGTTCTTTTTAAAATTGAATTAAATGCCGTAATTCTTATTTTTCTGACAAGTTTGTTTGGTTTTTATAGATGTTTCCACCGTTAGAGGAACAGAAGCTTTTACTTCATTGAAAGAATAAACTTTCTCTTAAAAGAAGGTCTAAAGAAAATGTAAATAAATTCTGTCGACCTTAATTATTGTGGCTATGTGTTTTAAAAATGGAAACGGGTTCAAATAGATCTAAATAAGATGTTTGTTAGGTGTTGTATCTATTAACCCACCAATATTATTTTTAACAATGTGTATTGTAATGTTTACTGCCTCAACATCATAATTGTGTTAATGATGCCAATGACCAATCATTTTTCAACTTAGATTTTGTCTAGTCACTTGGAAAAATCTAAATTGAACTATTAGGGGTGTCTGGAAGACAGGGGTGCTCAACCTTTTTTGTCCCAAGAGCTACTTTTGAAGTAGCAAGCCACCTGAGATCTACCAGTACAGTGTCAACACTCCCAAAGCTCATAGTTTGTTTCCAATATGAAGTAAAACTGCCCTCAAAACATGTTTTGTTGTTCTCACACAATTATTACACATCACTCACACAAATTTCTCCTCTCCCAAACACACAGACAAATTCTTCTCTCTCTCAAATACACCAACAAATCACATACATATGTGATTCAAATCACATACATTTGTGATTTGTACACATCACATATTGTACAATCACATACATATGTGATCAGCGTGAAAGAGGCCTAGAGGAAGACCAAAGAGAAGATTCATGGATTCAGTGAAGGAAGACTTGAAAATAGTTGGCGTTATTGAAGAAGATGCAGCAGATAGGGTTAAATGGAAGAAACTGACTTGCTGTGGCGACCCCTGAACAGAAATGCCAAAAGAAGAAGAAGAAAAATAACTTTCATTTTAATAATAATTTTAATGGTTAGGATGCCTTCTGAAATTCTCACTGGTGAGTCATTTTGTGCACGTCCTAGCTTAACCTGCGACTTGAGAGACTATGCCTCATAGCTGACCCGGAAACGCCTGGGAATCTTCTCGGGTGATGCACGATGCAGCTGGGGAGGTGGTTTCCCCCGCGACCTGGCTCCAAATAAGCGGAAGACAACGAAACTTTAATTAAAGCCAAATGTTCCACTATTGAAATATCATTTTTAACGTTTAGCAATTCGCACCTGAAACACATATGTCTGTAGCTTACAGATGAAAAAATTGTGGGCACCCCTGGTCTAGTGTATGTCACAAAGTTTGAGGTTTTAAGGATTACATAACTCAGAAATGGTGTGGAAAAAAGGTCTAATAGATATGAACATGTATCAATAGTGATGTGTTTCAAAAACTTTATATATCAGAAATTTGATTATATTGTATATTACAAAAATGAAGAAAACAAACCATGGTATAAATAATTTAAATGCATTACATTAACATTTGCCCTGTTAATGTTTATTTAATTCATTTTCATACTTATCTTCTGTAAAACCACTTTATCCAACGTGAAGTCACAGTTTTGCTGAAGCATACTATATCTTAGTTAGCCATAGGTGAGAGGCGGATATACCCGAAAAGGTTGCTGATCTGTTTTGGGACCACATACATATTTTTTGTGGATGGGAGGAAACCAGGGTATCAGATGAGAACCCACGCACACACTGGTGGATTAAAAAAAAGAGTAACAAGAAAGGTGAAAAAATAATTGGCAGAATGCTTCATTCAGTGGTTGCTTGTAAGTTAATAAAAATCCACTGTAGCATTACAAGCCATTTTAGTTGTTGTCATTTTCACATTTCAGATTTTCTTTTCCAGCTTTGAATAAGAAAAAATTACACAAATTTGTGATGCATTAAAAGTACCCTGATAGTATTATATATATATTATTAAATGCCTGTTTTTATCACTGTACGTCATTAATCGAGCTAAATTTCATAAGCAGGGCAAGAAAATTTTGGTTACCTCAAAATTAGATTTGATTATAGGTCAGAGGATAATTAAAAATTAACAAAGATTTTTAGTTACATCAATTGTTTCTTACTCCGTGTCACCGCTTCCATTATGTTTTATTATTAAAACAAATAAAAAGAGAAGCCAGGTCAAAATAATATGAATTTCATATTTGCAGACGCAATGATCATTATCATTTAAATTGGAGCAACATGGAAAACGTTTCATGAGCAGCATAGTAATGAAGTTATTATAATATAATCATACTTTGAAAAATCTAACAATAATTAACGAAACCTAACCAAGATTCTCTTGTTATGTGAAATAACTTAATTTTGATTGCATTTGTTTGAAGACAACAGGATGGTATGGGGCTTCAGACTAACTTATTGCAGCGGGCTGCTTTTCTTTTTTAATTTTCATGCACCAGCAAAAGAAAATTACAATTTAATACACATAATTACTATTTATTTTTACTGAGCCTAATTATTTATTTATTTTTTTAATACTTTTGTTTTATGACATTTGATTTTGGTGTTCCATAACTGCGTAGTAAAAAAGTTACTGTCTCAAGCTGTAGCTTCTCAGTTTGTGTTCTCTTATGGTGCCCCGGAGAAACCATGCACAAACAATTTGTTCATAAGGGTGATTGGACCCGAAAGCTTTTCCATAGAAGCAATTGAATGCATACTTGTGTGATTGTCTGTCTCTCTGTGTTCCTGTGATGAACTGACAATTTAGCTTGGATGTACCCTGCCTTTCACTTGTACTGATATACTTGCTTGACTAGACTCCAGCTCCCTTGGTAACTTCTCTTGGCTTCTCAAGTAACTGGAGCTTGAAAAATAAAATTTTAAAATGAGTTCAATCAAACTGTCAGTCTAAATGTCGGGTGTATAAATTTTAATCAGTTAAAAGATACATAACCTAAAAGCCCACATTTTAAGTCTCCATTAATCTAAGATTTTTTTGTTTTGGACAGTTACTTAATTAAGAGTTTGTGGTTGTGGTTCGAACATGCCTGACACATTTTGTTGTAGAATGTATTTGAGCTTACTAAAGAAGAGCATATTAATAGAGGCTGCCCTGGTTTTTGATGCTGTTATCTACCAGAATTTTGAACAGAAAGAGTTTAGATCATTTTATTTTTTCTGGAACTGCATTGCACTAAATAGTTAATTGAACAACATTGCTGTCTTTGCCCTTGGATCTTGATCTCTCCTGAACTTGAGTCCAGTGCAGGTGTCTTGTTCTAGTGCTCTCTAGTTGTCTTACTATGTTAATTCTCAATTAGTTCTTATTGTTTATTTAATTAAAATCCTATAAAAGTGAGATAGAAAAGAAATCAGATCTATAGAAGATAAATCTTATGATTTGCCACATTATACAATCAATTCTAGTTTATTACAATAAATTTTGTTATTAAAATCATACTTATTTTCCTGGTATGATGTTGGCATATTGTTCTTCTTGACTTGATATTTGATGGATCTGCATTTTTTTTGTCATGTACAAAACGTTAAAAGTACAGATAAACTTTATGCTCTTTATAATAGAATATTGCTATGAGCTATATATGGCTGTAGAGCCGCACCATCAAGGCCAATTCCAACATCACAAAAAGCATGCAATAACTGACCCCAACATTTCCGAACAACGTCTTCCACAGTTGCGGTCCATAGTTTACTATAAGATTAAAGTCAAATACAATACTGTTTGTGTGTTATTCACAGTACAAATTCAATAAATAAATAAAGAAGTACATTTTCAGTTTATTTGACCTTGGTGTATGCTGGTCAATGTTTTTTCAGTGGCTAGGATTGGTGTGTGTCTTCTTACATCATTAAAATATGTTACAGAAAGACATGTCTGGAGTAAAAACAGGAGATTCAAAGAGATAAAAACCTCTGCCTGGTCTACTCCATCACCTTGTATGGTCAACATGTACCGCAAATGGAATCTAGACAAAAAATACGACAGAGTATTACACTGTGGGCCAAAATCTTTGCTTGTTTGTGTTGCTTTCACATGTTAAAGTTGGTCTGTGTGATTTTATGCTGAGGTGTGTAAACACCATTCATTTTAGTCAATTATGTAATTTTTTTTTCCCGTTTAGTTTATTAGATGTTGATGAAAATTTCCACCTACAGATTGTAAAGTAAGTTTTCAATCCATAAAGAGCTAAGCTAGGCATGTAGTTTTACTAATGTTTTGTAGGATACACGTCGTTGTAAATAATGAGAATCGTAACATATTCTCCACGTAACATTGTTTTGTTGGTCGAGTCATTTGAAATTGAGTTTATTAAATTACTCTTATCAAGTTTGTGGTTTCCGTCATTGAGAGAGTGGGTGGTTATTAATCATAATTTTATGCTACTGATGAAAATTCTTGCAGCCGTGGCTCAGATTTTTTTTAACTACACCTCTTGTTTACTAGTAGTTTTGTTTTGTTTTACACATTTCAAAATTCCGTTTTTAGTTTGCAATGAATAATAAGACATTTATACCCCTTCACTTAAGCTTTTCTGCATTTCAGAGATTGTAAAGTTTAGCTGGGCAGCAGACCATTCAAGTTGTGATGGCATCTAATAGTGGTGAAGGATCCGTTGTGGACGTCAAGTTGCAGTTTGCACCCTTCAGCAGTGCGCTGGAGGCAGGATTCTGGCACCAACTCACTCAGAAAAAACTTAATGACTACAGGTTGGATGAGAGTCCGAAATGTATTAAAGGATATTACTACAATGGTGAGCAGTGTGTTCTCAGGCTATTGTTAAAGTTAACAATATAAGTTTCTATACTTGTTTTAGTGAATAGTTTGCTGAAATGTCTGACTAAAAAAATGTGTATTTACAGGTGACCCAGTCGGTTTGCCCACTCGTCTGACGTTGGAGTTCAGTGCATTTGATGGGTAAGTGCAAAACTGTGCATTATACACTCAATTTATTTGTAATAATTTTAGTTCTTGTATGATAGTTATTTTTGTCATTATTTTTAAGACATATCTCAGATCTATTTTTTAAACAGTTTAAATCTGCTAAATCTAAAATTGATAACATGAAAATAGGTTGTGCAATTTTTTTTTTCAAGCAAATGTTTTATGTTAAGTTATATTTGAAGATAAAATCATCAGGTGACAAGAGACATGTCACCAACTAGACAATGACTTGTCTGTGATAACTCGAGTAATAAAGATGTAATCTGTCACAAAAGCCCAAAAAACAAGGCGAAAGACAGTCGATGAGTGAGATGGAAGCACGAGCACTTGAATTTGTCAATTTTCCCCAAAAAGACGCATTGCCGACCTATCGCTTCTTTGCGCTTAAATAACATTACTAATAAACACAAAGCAATCGTTCAGGACAGTCTGTGGAGATATAGATGTTGTTGAATCATAAACATAAAAAGTTGAATGCTGGCACTGGACCCAGATGAAGAATTTTTGTGTTTTCTTCTGTCTGTTTTGACTAATTTAAGAATACAATATTTCCAATTTCTTGTACAAAGATTTTATTGGCTTTTTTAAACATACACTTTACAACCTTGCAAAACCTCAAAGCAGTAGAGACACATCACAGACAGATTTTTGACTGAACACTGAGTCAGAGGACCTCAAACAGCTTGTAAATTTACAGTTGCAAAGGACAGCATGTTTTTCTTTTCTTTAGAGGTTTTTAGCTGAATGATGTGTTTTTCCATAACTTGTCAACTCTGTAGCACTCTAGCATTGATGGCTGCTAACGGGGCACAAGGCGATACTTTTTGCTAAAAGCAACAAGCATTTGTAAAAGCCATCTTTTTTGAGGTTCAAATAGTAAATATTAAAATTCAATCAATTGATCTTCAATACTGGCAAATTTGTCATAAAACACTTTTGCAATCTAAGCCTTTTTTGTCTTGGAACATAAAATATGCTGAGAAAGCTAAATCCCTATCTTTGTTGTCCCACTACTTTAAAATGGCTAAAGGATTTTAGGAAATGAATAGATGGACCAAAACCCTGTTTCGAGGAAAGTTGTGAAAGTCATTGCTTTTGATAAATACTATTCTCTACAAAGCATTTTGAGTCACATCAATCCAGAACACCTATTCATAGCCAAGTGGAGTGCAGTGCAGGAAGCTCTGATGCACAGAAATGTGAGTCAGCTTCCATTTCCCTAAATGGCAGATAAAGTGCCGCATGTTCCAGCGTTAGAGCTTGCACCCACAGATGTATATCCTTCCACTCTAATTCTTAGTGGTTCACCCCCACCTGCGTACCAGCTGCAGATCCTCAGCAGTCATATTGAGTGTTTTAAAATGATCGAGGTGAAATCAGGCAGGCTTGTTGTCTTTGCTTCCCCTTCTCACTTTATGTTTTTTCATTCTCAATTCTTTATTTTTCTAGTTAAAATAGCTTAAAATACTTCTTTACAAAAGAAAGATCTGTGTATGATAACTTTCGCTTTATGTAAATGAAAGTTAGGCTTTTACAAGAACCTTTGAGTAACAAAAGCAAGAAATACTGTATAAACATAAAAAATAACAGAAGAAAACAAATAAGAACAGATCCTGATGCCTAAAAAAGGGCAGTGAGAAAAATTTAAACCCCCGTTTATTTGCCTGATCAACACAGCAGCTGTGGGTGGAAGCAGAAAGGGAGGGATGAGTTAAAATTTCACTTTGAGGTGATTATTTAACATTTTAGGAAAGAATCTAGTCTTTGTTGTATTTATCTGTTTTTGAAATCTTTGAGAGGAATTTTGTGACATACAAGTCAAATTCTAACGGAAGGCTTTTCCGTACAATGTTCCGGAGCCATAGAAATTGGATATTCAATTAAATGATATTGTATAAATACAATATCATAAATAATCATTAATGGTAAATTTTGTTCACAATGATAACAAAGAGAATGATGCTGTATATTTCAAACGTACATAGGCACCTAGTTAAATTTGTCACTTTTTTTTATAAGGCTGTTAGTTGAAAACCTAAATCTGTGCTTGTGTCTGAACTAATTTTGCACAAACTATTTTTGAGTGGCCTGACCATCTTAACAACACAACAAATTAAAGAAGAAATCTTGATACGTTTCAGTACCAGTTCAACACAGCACCAGAACTGGTTAATGTTGATGTCACCTAATGACATCCTCATTCTGATCTAAATTGATCCTGGTTCTGGTTCTTCTTTGCAATACTTTTTGTTGTAAAGTAAGTTGCAAAGCTGTAATATTGCTTGAACTTTCTGCGGTGTCCTTGTCCAGACAGACAGTTTTCAGCAGCAACATCAAAACTGTCACCAAGGTCACATATCCCTAACCAAGAAGTATCAGTAGTTTTAAAAAACAATCCATCAAAAAGCATAGCTGTTACAAAATCATGCCCTATTCCGCAATAAGCTAGAATCCTGTTGGGGTTTTTTCTTACAAGACTTCCAAAGCAAAACACTGATCTGCTGCAGCTCTTCCACAAACCTGCTGCTGCTGTAACTATGACGACAAGATCCAAACACATCACAGTTTTGTAATGTTTAAAACCTTTCTAGTCGGTGTGATGATAGATTTTATTGCTTGTCAGTAGTCAGTTCTGCTTCGGAAAATCTAAAAAGTTTAAAAGTGTTATAGATTGCTGAGTGTTTAATGTGGTTTTTTTTTTTTTTTTCAAATTTGCTTTCTTCATTTTTTTTAAGTGGAAAGAAATGCAATTTTCTGTTTGCAGCGATGGTCCGACCCCTGCTCGCTGCTGTCCAGCTGTTGGAACGCTTTACAACACCAACACGCTTGATGCCTTTAAAACTACTGATAAGAAGGCTCTGCTGGAGAAAGAGGCCAAAGAGGTAATGCAGGTTTGCAGGAGGAATGTCTATGTTTACCAAGTGAATGTCTAAATAAAGTAGAGATCAGAAAATTTCAGCACTGCTGTTAAAACAATTCTTTTTAAATAGTTTTTATGACTCAATTTTTTGTCTAGATATGGGAGGCCGTGCAGTCTGGAGCTGCACTTAAAGATCCATCTATTCTGTCAAGATTCATCTTGTTGACGTTTGCGGTGTGTACAGATTGTTTTAAAGAAAGTTCACAATAAATGTCATTAAAATATGTATGTTTGGCCATTTTTCAAGATTAATTGAACGAAGTACAAAATGTCTTTTATCTGCAGGATTTGAAAAAATACCACTTCTACTATTGGTTCTGCTTCCCAGCTTTATGTTTCCCTGATGGGATTAAGATTATCCAGCAACCTTCTGTGATAGACCAAGTTTTCTCAGCAAAACAGGTTTGTGTTTGAAATATCTCCCATTTTATCTATAATTTAAAGTTATTCTAAGTCTTCAGTTTCAATCAGTAAGGTCATCTTTCTTGTGGACCTTTGTGATTTAAATGTGTTTCAAGGAAACATCAAACAAGCTGTTGGGTGCATTTCATTTTTGTTCAATGAATAAACACAAAACACTGAAATTAAGACCGTTTATGTTTGACCCATAAACAGAGGTAAAACTATTCTGCAAGTAGATGGTGTTTTATGTATTTTTAAAATCAATATTTGGGCATGTTTTAGCAATCAAATAATTGGGTTTGAAATGGATGCTTTGGTTTTATTGATATCAGTGAAGCAAAGATTGTTTGAATCAGTGCAGCACTTTTTTTTCCAACTTGTAAATGAATCACTTTCATTTCAGATTGCTAGCCTGCAGGAAGCCTATGACGGGCAGTGTGTCCAAAGAGGTACCACTGCAGTTCCTTACTTCTTAATAAAGTACTCAGATGACGTCATTGAGATGGCTCCCCTTAAGGAATGGGAGACTTTTTTCGCTGACACTAAGAAGGTATATATGTTATCATAATTTATTTAATCTTAGCTTTTTATATTTTTTCATACATTTGTTAGGATCTGTCTTTACATTGCTAACAAGAATGATTACATTTTCAAAGATGTGCTGAATTTTCTTTCTCTGCATATATTCACTGTGTATTGCATTAAAATGTCTTTACACATTTTGTTGGAAATATGCATATTTTGAAAAAGAATATTTTAGCAATGAAAGTTTATTGTATTATTCAACCGTGGGAAAACACTCATCTATTTAATATAAACATGTCTTTTTTCCTTCAAGGTTACTGTGGGTGTCTATGATCCATGCACTCTATCACAACATCCTGGTTGGCCTTTGAGAAATCTTCTGGTGCTGTTGGCAAACCAGTGGTATGTAAATAGTATATTAATATTTATGCCAGTGTATGCCTGTTTTCTCAAAATGACAATTTGTTTTAGAGATAAGTTATTTTCTGATTAGGTAATTCAATTAGCTGTAGGAACTAGTGTGGTATTTTAATTCTTCCATGCCTCACAGTGTGAACATTCATTTAAATATGTTACTCTCTCAGATTAGTTTTTGTTTTGTGGATGGAAGTGAGTTGCCTTGGTTCTCTGCTCTGAATGATTGTGTTTTCTTCAAGCAGTCACGTGATAGTTTTTGCTGACTTTGGTAATAACACAGCAGCTGGTATGCTAGGATTGTCAGTGGCACGCACAGCAGCTGCTGTTCTTAGACACCATAAGGCCTATTGTGTAAATGAGCACATAGGACATGTACATTAGCTTCTTGCAATCTTTTTTTTATTGATATGATATTCAATTTGAAGAGCTTATATTTTATTTATTGCATCTTGTTTTTAGTCATGTAAAGAAAATTGAAAAAATTGTGCTTGGCAAAACCCCCAAAAATATCACATCAAATTAATTGAATTATGTATGCAAATGAAATATTTTTTGAGAAAAACAAAATGCTAATCTTCTGTATCTAACAAATGGTTTTCTCCGTTTTTAAATGCTTCTTTGTTGCTAATCGGCTCAGATGGTCAAGTGGGCTGTTCAATAACAGCAATGTTTGAAAGCTTTGTCTCTGGCCCCTATTGCTTAGATGTTGTTGGAAAGGATAATCGATACATTTCTTGGGATGACAGGTGAAGTTTTTTTTTTTATTATAAAGTTCAGAAGTATTTAGGGTGAAGAGCATGTTGTATTTTTATATAGGTTCATTGAAATAAATAGTCATTACTGAGCTATTTTCTCACACGTTTTTCATAAAAACATTATTTTTCCACATTAGTCGAATATCTTTCAGTTGTGCATTCAGGGCTGCCATTAAGCAATATTAAAGAGACGGCGTACGAGCATCATGGAAAATCAACTTTTTGGAGGTTTTAAATAAAATATCTGTTTTTGTGTTTTGGTGTATTTACATAAAAATACAACTTCCTATTGAAGTGTTTAGTGCCTCACTTCAGTAGGAAGTTGTATTTTTATGTAAATACACCAAAATAAGAATATAAAAGAATGTGCTCTGGCATTACTAACTTGATGCACTTTGCCCTGTATTTGTGGTTTTTAACAAGATTTACGCAGTGTTGTGCACAAGCCCCAGGTGCAGGACTAAACAGGAAGCAAAGAGGAGGAGGATGCCAAAATTGAAAGTGAAACTAGAAAAATGTATTAAAAAGCCTTTTTTTTTGTTTGTTTTTCTTTTTTTTTTGCAAATATGGCATTTCTGAGTTACAAAAAATTACCATGTTTATTTATGTATGGTATGAGATAAAAATAGTGTCCTCCAACAAAGCAAAATACACCCTCTACAAGCACTTTTCGAGTGTCAAAACCAAGCAAACTAACCACTTACTTTCAATGTCAAAGTTCTTAGCTTCAGGTGTGTGCTTGCCTTCTCTGTGGTAGGGGCAGACTGTGATTCTGATAAAGTCTGTCTCTCACTTGGACAAGGTGAATTAGTTCTTTCATACAAACTGCAGACTGGCATAGCTGACCTGGAGTAGTCCTAGCAGTGGTACTCTGCTGCAAAATGACCGACATTCCTTCACCTGACTTTGTTTTCGCTCGGCTGGGTTATTGCTTCTCTTCCTCTGTGGTTCAATCAGAACGTGACGTTTTTGCAGACATGTGAGAGACATTTCATTTATAACCTTCAACCAGATAGTTTTTTTTTTTTGCACATGGTCAAAGGGTCTATCATCTGACTTCTGAAGCTCAACTCAGAAATGCATGCAAGCGTTTTGTTATAATTAGAAATGTAAAAGCAGGGCAATTTTTTTCCTTCCACAAGTGCAGATAATGAGCGATTCCTACTCTGCTTTCCAGATGGTTGATTTTCATCATTTGCAGGTTCATTTATGTTACACAGAAGAAATTTTCACAATTATAAAACTCTTTGAAAAAGACAGAAAAAACAAGAGTAAATTATGATAAAACAGAGAGAGAAAAGAAAAAGGAAAACTTGTCAATAAATCAATCAAGAACAAGTAGAAAACACTGACAGTTCAGAACAAATTAAAGCAATAGTACCATCTCCTGTGAATAGTGTTATTATTGTAGTGCGTTCATGACTGACATTACGATTCAGTAGACACATCATTGGTGGCGTTTATTTATGCAGGACCAAGCCTTTCTTAACATTTACTTTGTAATTTTTTTGCTGCCTCTAAGCTGAGACAGTAATCAGTATTAGCTTTGGCAACACGGTTCTGTGGAAGCTGTAGCTTATCTGCTGCCGATAGCTCCCATAGCTGGCAGCTTGAGGCAGCTGTTATCTAATACAAACCTTGTCAGTCTTGTGATTGACTATCTTTTTCTTTTTTGTGAAAAAGCAGATGAAGGCGGGTGGATCAGGTTGTTTCAGAGGATTTGACTGGGATTTTCAGTTTCTCTAGTTCTATAGCAGTCTGATTTTTCAGGATCAATTTCAGAATGTTTGCAATGTTAACACTGTCAGAAGATGCACTTATCCGTGTTTTTAATTAGGTGAGGCCCAAAATGTGATTTCCCTCACATATTTTCTGGCACACTATTCCATATACTTCTGGATGTTTAATCTGTATATGTTTTGCCATTTTCATTTTAGGGGCTCCAAAGTGGATACAGTAGAGATTCTGTGTTTCAGAGACAGAACTCTGCAGGGAAGCCGCTCTATCCAGCACAGCCTCATCTTTCAGGTCAAGCTACCTGAACTTCCCAACAACTCGGGTAATCGTTAATCCTTTGTGTGTTTTTATAGTTTTACATGAAACATCAGGTAGCATGCACCAATGTGTCGGTATGCTTCCCATTTCCTGCATGAGTGTAAGTGCTCACTTGCATTTGTCATACAGTTTTCACTCCTTTCCCACTGACACCATCTGCTTGCTTTTCATACACAAATCTCACTGGGTGTCTTTGTTATTCCCTTTGTCAGACAAAAAGGGGCTGAAGGCAATTTAAATGGTAATGGCAGAATAACAAAAGAGGTTGCCATGTGATACGTGATGGTTTTTGTTGAGTCTGGATGAGGTGTCTTTGTTTACTTCTGTCTTCCTCATCAGCACATCGTTGTTTAATTAAAGCTCAGAGAACAATTTTGTGTAGTTAAGAACGATCTGTTTACAGCAGAAGATTTAGCAGCGTGTTACAAAGGTGTGTATTGTCGAAATTATTAGGTAGCGCACTTTGAATTTTAATCTGACTGAAATGAGTCATTATAAAATGTAAATATTTGTCTGAGCAAATATTAACAAATGGAGCATTACGAACACATTACACCTTGTATTTTTCAGTTTTATTTCCTACAAACATTTGTCAAACCATTTCAATTACATTTTAAATTGTCAGCCTGTTCCAATGAGTTTATTACCTAGTCCTATCTATTGTTTCACATATATTATACAAAGATGGGTGTACATATGTGTGCAAGAACTTTGTGCATTATTGTGGTGTCTGTCATTATTTATAAAAATATGATTGTACAGCAAAATGTTCTTTTTAGATTTTCACTTTGCATTGACACTCTTTTTTTTCCACATATATTGTTCAGTTTGTCCTAAAAGTGTAGGCTGGGAGAAGAACCCAAAAGGAGCTATGGGACCCAGGATGGTCAATTTGAGTGAATGTATGGACCCTAAAAGGTAAAAAAAAAAAAAAAAAAAAACCAACAACAAAACAATTAAATATCTACTATAGTAGCTTCATAATATAATATTTTACATGTATTGAATCAGACACTAGATGAGTGGGTATTTTGTGTTTTAAGTTTTTTTTATTTTATCTGCAGGCTTGCAGAGTCATCAGTGGATCTGAACTTGAAGCTGATGAGATGGAGGCTTGTTCCATCATTGGATTTGGAAAAAGTTGTTGGCACTAAATGTCTCCTCTTGGGTGCTGGAACACTTGGCTGCAATGTGGCTCGAACCCTCATGGTAAGATTGGAAAACTTGGAAGGACACTTACTTATATTGCAACTCTTTTCAGCCGATTATGGGCCTCACTGAGTTGATATTTTCTGTGATACCAACAGTCACTGCAATTTCCTTTTTTTTAAAACCCTGTCATGTCCAGCTTTGTGACAAGTGTGTCCAAAAACAAGAAAGAAGTTGATCTGGAAAACTAAATACTGTATCAAGAGAATATCCATTCATTCATAGACATGTGCCAAATTATTTGCTTGGGAAATACATACAAAATACTTTTATATAACTATTGAACAAGTTGACATAGACAGGCTCTAAATACTAATTTGTGTTAATGCTCCTATGTTCTTGTGCATTTGAGAAACCTAACAGGAATGTCATTGATGTTATGACTGAGTTGCAGTAATCTTAAAGGGTAATCATATCTAATACAACCACAATGACAAGACAGTGTTGCCGTTTTTATAAACTGAGACATATACTACTCGAGGTGAAGTAGAATTATAGTAATCCGTTTTGAATTGCACAGCCTAACTCCCACTCAATGATGCGGAAGCTCTTGACAAAGTGCTCTGCATATGTTGATAAATAGCAGTTAAGTGCCCCACAACAAGGTGGTGAAAGATGATTACCGTCTCTCATTTGCTTCACAGGGATGGGGAGTACGACACATCACATTTGTTGACAACGCAAAGATCTCGTACTCAAATCCAGTTCGGCAGCCGCTTTACGAGTTTGAAGATTGCCTCGGAGGAGGAAAATCAAAAGCTATAGCAGCAGTTGATCGTCTTACCAAAATCTTCCCTGGTGTGGTGAGTCTAAATCACATTTCACCAACTTGGCACAAGTGTGTACTTCTGTATGGGAGGTCTGTATAGTCTAGTAATTATAGATGGATAATGGATGTACTCGCACATTAAATAAATATTTTTCAAAATAATTTTCTTTTCCGGTTATCCCACTCGGAGTTACGGGGTCTGCTGAGGTTTTCACAGCTAATTCTTGGCAAGATGTTGTCGAACAGGTTGTGTGTTGGAAGGGCCAGATATAAGACAAGCAACTACTCAAAAACGCTATTATTGGTTGAAGAAATGTTACATAGAACAATTAGCCTAACATTAATGTTGTCCATCTCTTTTGGTTGGTTTTCTTATAGTCCTAAATATTGATTTCCTTTGGATTTTACTTTAATTTTTTTTTTTATATAAACTTTTAATATAAATGAAGGAACTGCATTAATAATGAGGCCATTTGATTTTTGTTTATGCTATTAATATCCATGTGTTTAAAATATAATTACCAAAATAGGGGGAAAAAAGAAGCTTCTATTTGCCTATTAATGCTGCTCTTTACTTTAATGAACTATTTACTGAAAAAAGTTCTTAGGAGATAGGGTTTTTTGCGTTTATCACAAAAAACAAACAATAATTACTAAAAAAGAATTATGTATGATACATTTCTTCAGCAATTAAGCAAGTCAAAATTGCAGAAACTCACCGCATATATATAAAGAGGATTTTGTGAGAACACCTGTATTCTGATTATAATTTAAAACTCTCAGTGGGTAATTCTCTTTTGTATTCACGGTAGTAAGATTTAGCCAAAATTAAAATATAGTGTTGCTTGTGTTTTTTTTTTTAAAAGATCCAGCTATGGTTTGGAATAATAGAAAATGATTGGAGTGAATATACTATTGAAACAATCTTCTTCTTTCGGCATTTCCCTTCACGGGTCGCCACAACAAGTCAGTTTCTTACATCTAACCCTATCTGCTGTATCCTCTTATGTCACACCAACTATCTTCATGTCTTCCTTCACTGTGTCCATGAACTTGGCCTTCCTCTAGTCCTCTTTCCTGATGGTCCCAAATCCAGCATCCTTCTTCCGATGTATGCTCTTTGTCTCCTCTGCACATGTTCAAACCATCTCAGTCTGAATTCTCTGACTTTATCTCCAAAACCTCTAACTGTTCCCCTTATAAACTCATTTCTAATCCTGTCCATCCTGGTCACTCCCAGAGAGATCCTCAGAATCTTCATCTCTGTTACCTCCATCTCTGTTTTCTGTCTTTTCCTCAGTGCCACTGTTTCTAGACCAAACAGCATGGCCGGTCTCACCACGGTTTTGTACACTTTCCCTTTAATTTTAGCTGAAACTCTTCTGTCACACATCACACCTGATACTTTTCTCCACCCGTTCCAGCCTGCCACACACGCTTCTTCTCCTCTTTTCCACTCTCTCCATTGTTCTGGACTGTTGATCTTAAGTACTTAAAATCTTCCACCTTCTTTATCTCTTTTTGCTGTAATCTCACTTTTTCATTCCATTTTCCACACTATTGGAACAATAGTAGTAAGAAATAGGCAGCAAAGTAAAAAAAAAAAAAAATCAGTCATTAGCAATTAAATAAATACTATATTTTCCTCTCTCTAATAACTATTATTCACTGCAACAAATAAAAACACACTGGAATTGATACAAATAAGACATTCCTGGATAGAGAATAGTAATCAAGAATAAATTTATGTAATATTGTAGGATACAGCGCAGGCAATAGCCCCAATGCACAAAATGTGTGTATGCAATAAAACTAGGTGTACACCCTTTTTTACACCAACGTTCAGATGTATAGATAAGAACGTGAAAAGTTCCTGAGTAAAAACCTGTGTTCCTGTCTAGCAGTGTCAGCCTCTACTTGCTAAAAGAAAAAATAAATAAAAGCAGCACTAACATGCTCTTTCACTTTCTTTTGATGTTCTATTATACTTATAAATTTATAAAAACCCATATGTATGTGTGAAATATGTAAAAGGAAAATGATTTAGCTTGAGTTGTGTCTTCAGATTGAAATCAGCTTTTGTCTTGTAAAAAAAAAAGTGATTGCAAACCTGACCTGGAAGAACTGCTGTCATCAGAACTTTTCCATTTTTCATTTGGTGTTATGACCTCTACCGTAACACACTCTAAATAGTGGACAAGTGACGATTTATCACCTGCTCTTAGTTTCCTGTTTACTTTCTCCTGACTTTTTCACTTTTAGGGACAGAGTGCTCCTTCCTGTATCTGCTGTTTCAGAAGACTGTCTTTATTAGGAATCTACCATAGTTGACTATTGAGCAGCCAGATTTTCCATCTTGTCCCCCAACCATTCTGCTTGGGATTTTTGTTTTGAAGACCTGGTGACACTTCTTCGCAAAGGGCTGTAAGCTCTTCTCTTTCGTTAAAAGCATTACCTTCAGCTTTTAATTTGTCTTGCCATGCTAGGTGACTTCAATTCAGTTTTATCAATACAGCCCAATATCATAAAACACTTGTCTCAATGGGCTTCACACACTTTCTTGGCCTTTCTACCAGGCCAAAACTCAGGCTTCTTACCATGTTCAGTTTTTTATTGCTGCTGCACTCATAAAATTTTTTCAATTTTGTCCCGACTTCTTGGGCCGCTCGTTCAATAACCTTTGATTGCCATTTTGTCTTTCAGGTTCTATATATATCATCCTCCATTATTGCTCTTCAAAATACTGTAAATCCTTTTGGAGGTTGATTTACTTTTGCAACTTACAAACTGTACATTTCTATCCTTATCTTGAAATGCTTCCTGTGTGTGTGACTTGTTTTTCCCAGGAGTTTTATGTGTTTTATTATGTTATTACAATCCTATACATCTTTGAAGATGCTTGAAGGTGTCCTGATCTTGTCGAGATAGCTAGTCCTTTGCACATGTGCAATTTTCCCAGCCAGTTCCAAGAGCATTTATCAATTGCCATCTTTACCTCTGTATCTCTTCATACACTACAAGAAATCACATACAGTAAGTTTTATCATTTTTTGTAAAGTCATGCTTTGAGCTTTACAAGCAGTCCTGATTATTATTGTTTTAATTCTCATCAATCATTCGACTATCAGCTTTTCTGCTCCTACCATATTTCAAACGGTAACACAAAGCTAGTTTATTTGTGTAATACAATTCAAACTTAAGTAAAATAAAAAGAAAAAAAACAAAAACAAAGTAGCAATGTGATGTCTGATTTGGACATTGAACTTTTAATTCTGATGATGTTTTTTATAGATTACAAAAAACTGATTGCGTCATGGATTTAACGTAACAGTTGAACCTCAGATATGAGTCCATGTTTAGCCCTAGTTTTATAACCTGACTTGTAGGTTTTGGTGACGAGACATCCGAGTGACACATTCTCTCTGATTCTATGCACCAAGAGACAATTATTTCAATTTTGTCGGTGTTTTGCTGGAGAAAGTTGTTCTTCATCCATGCATTGATATGTTGAACAATACAATTTTTGATAAAGTATACTGGGTCCTTAATTCCTCACCTGCCAATGAGATGTAAATGTATGTGTTCTCTGTATATTCATTGTAGGATACTGGTAAAAGAATGATCAAACTACTCTATGAAGTACTTCCTTGGATTGTCCTCCACTGATTGAATTCCTTCCTTATGATCATTTGCTGATCTGCATTACAAATTTCTTTCTTTGTATTAAACATAGTTTAGCTAATATTGCCATACAGTAAGGAGAGAGTGGTTGGGATTTCTCAGTGAAAGCCTTTCTATCAGTATTGTCGGAATGTCCTGCTTTATTTTCTACCCTTGGGCTGTTTTACGCTACTATTTGAAGGTTCTTCCCTTTATGAAGTGAATGGGGGAAAGTGTAAAGGTCTTAACAATTCCTGGTCCCAGGTTTTCCCACTGGATTGTGAATGAACTGTTTTCCATTGCTGCCCTTCTGTCACAGTGGGTTTTTTGCAAGTCTTTTTAACTCCCACAGCATCCCAATTAGCAGAATAGACATTGTTTGAAGCAGTCTCCATGTTTGTTGTTTATCATTGTGTCCCACTGAGTTTCTTTTTTCACCCTTTCATAAGAAAAGACAAGTTGGTCCTTTAAGGTCCACTGAACGAGAAATTCACATTCTTGTGATATTTAGTGACTATTGCCTTATTTTATTTTCAATAAATTGATTCGGTGGCTACTTGCAAACCTCATACACCATACGCTATCTATTGTATATGGTCATTTTTCTCTCCATCACTTTCAGACTTTTCTGATTGCCGTCTAGAGACTCCCTAGTTACCACAGTTCTCAGGTCACTAAATTCACTAGTATTTTACCCCATTGGATTACTATTTGTCTGCCTGTTTTATTGCAAACTAAAATAAACACTTGGATCAAAACTTTACTAACTTCTAAAGTATACACTGAAAAGTATCATTATTTATTATTAAGTAGTAAGTGAACTGAACCAATGAAGATAAATACCTAACATGAAATCTCTCAAGAGATTACAGATGTTGAGAGAAGCCAGATAGGATGGTTCGGGCGTCTGGTCTGGCTGCCTTCTGAACGCCTCTCTGGTGAGGTGTTTCAAGCACATCCCACTGAAAGAGACCCAGGGACAGACACTGGAACTGAAGAGACTATGAATCACAGCTGGACAGGGAGCACCTTGGGATGCTCCTGGGGGAGCTACAGGATGCAGCCAGGGTGAGGAAAGCCTGGGCTTCTCGTCTGGGGCTGTTGCCCCCGCGACCCAGCCCTGGATAAGCAGAAGAAAACGGAACAGAACGAAATATGTTATCTCAAAATCTAAATGTGTGTAGCAATCCTCCAATTATGAAATTAGGAATATATTTGTGTTCAACTCGTTTTACTCTAAATAAAAAAAAAAACTGCCAAAAAATAAACATGGCGACTGCTTTTTAAAATTTAAATCTTTTCTTTAAAACAAACACTTTCTCCTCAAGAAAAAAATGCATTTTTCTTTAATTTTCTGAGCTTTAATGTTTTTCTCATTGAGTTTAGTTATTACTCGTATTAAACCTTATCAGTAAGGCCATCCATTCTTTAAGTTGAGGGTAAAGGAAGGGCCAATCTCAACTATTAGACAGGTGAGAGACAGGGTAAATTCTGGACAGGTTGCCAGTCAATCACATAGAAACAGACAACCACACACTCTCACACCTAGAGGCAATTTACCATGACCAATTACTCATACAGTATTTCTTTGCTTGTTGGAAGGAAATTGAAGAAAGAACCCACACATGAACTCCACAAAGACAGGGTTTCAAGATTTGGATAAAATTGTCTGCTTAAAACAGAGTGCAATGTTTAACACCACTGAAATTCTTAGACAGTGAGCAAGCTGACTAACGGGTGATATCACAGATTCCTGCTATTTGCAACACACTGTTCTCCCTATTGTTTATTTTATGATCTTAGTCATGTATATTTGGAAGTTACAATAAATTTTAGTTTGTCGGAATGGTAACACAAATTCTTCCCTGAAACTTTTACCATAAGAACACGATTGTGTATTTAGTCAGCTGATGGATCTACTGTTATAAGGTACTTATAATACACACTAAGTAAGTGCTATGTAATCTTTATAACCCAGTGTCTCACACAATTTATTTTTTTTCTCATTTTCTTCAACTCTCTTGGAAAAAATAGTGAAAGGTACAGGACCCAGGTTGGTGATTGATGGATGGCCTTGTTCTTTTATTACATGTCCAAACCCTCCAGCTGTATCCATACCTTCTTTCTCTTTTTTTTCTGTGGAGGTTTCCGTCTGTAATTCCTATTTCACTGTTTGTTTTCTGCGGTTAAAGGGGCATCAGGTGCTGGAAAGACAGAACTGCTTTAATTGAACGAAGAAAATATGGTTGAGAAAAAGGTTGAGATGGGAAAAAGGTCAGACATTTTTATATTTTGTCACCTGACATTTACACGGCAGCTCATATGGTTTGCATATCACCCCGCAGCCCCATTCTTTACATTTTACTCTCAAACTGTTTGGGAATAGAAAATTAATACTGACAGATACCTATTAGGTTGTCATAAGTTCACGTTGATCATTTTCACAAGAAAAGGTTTAGTTTTTGCTTTGATTTCTGGGTTATTGCTGTGGTAATTGGGATGCCTTTGCTATCACTGGGTGTGAAAAAATACCCTGCGTGCTCAGCAACACTTGCGTCAGAGTGAAATGTAAATTCCAGACTTGGTTAACAGCTCCTACTCCTGAAATATGTGGAGAGAAAGCAGCAGATTCACGGATTCACTTAAAGAGCCTCTTCTTCAATTTAAAATCTCACAGTTTATCTTTGCCCTTTTTTGTAATTTGCTTGAAATCTATCACGACTTTTCATTTTTGGCCAGTGTTACATATACATTCTCCCTATACGGTGATATTGTTGAAAGCAGAAGAATGACTAAGTCTTGACTAAGTTATTAGAACTCCTGCTTTACTGGCCTTTTTAAAAAGTATGATTAGGGCAACACTTTCAACCATTTTTGACTTGCAGAGTGGAGTCAAATTCCCAATGGCCGAAAATATATACGTATTTTTCATGTCAGTTAAGAGGAAGTGTTGGAAAAAGTCGTCACTATTTTTTTCTGCTTATAAGTTATACTTTATACTTTTTCCTTTTAAATTCAATTCTATTTTGCCTTCGTCCTTAAGGGGGTGCAACAGAAAGTTGTTTTTCTCAACTTAACCTTCTCTTCTGGATCCTCTTCTCTCACACAAACTACCTTTTTGTCCTCATTCACAAAAACACCTTTATGGTCTTCCTCTAGGCCTTGTGTCTGGGAGTTCCAAACCAAGCATCTTTCTGCCAATACAATCCTTCTCTCTTACGTCCGGCTCATCATAGTCTAGCTTTTCTGACTTTATCTCCAAAAGCTCTAACATGTACTGTCCCTCCGATGTACTCACGCCTGGTCACTCCCAAAACAAACCTCAGCGTCTACATCTCTACAGCCTCCACCTCTGCCTAATGTCTTAATCATAGTGTCACTGTCTTTAAACAAAACAGCATGGCTGCTTTCACCACAGTTTCACTCATCTTTTCATTTTTGCTGAAACTTTTCTATCACACATCACAGCGGATACTTTTCTTCACCTGTTCCAGCCTGCCTGCACACGCCTCTTTCCCTCTTTTTCACACTCTCTATTACTCTTAAAACTTTCCTCCTTCTGCATTTTTACTCCTTGTAATCTCACTTTCACTTGACTGCCTCTTTGTTCACACACATTTACCTTGTCTTGCTCTGGCTAACTGTACTTGAAACTACTGTTGAAGAAATATAAAAGTTTGACAAATTCCAAAGGAACTGTGTTAACTTAAAGGAAAAACTATTAAATAAAGAATAAAAAAGATAAATGTGAGTAAAAATTGACTACCTTTCTCTGTGTCCCACATTTTGACTGAACCAAAATGAACAAAAAACCTTTTTTTTTTTTTTTTTAATCATGTACTATAGCGTGGTGCTAAACTCGTTTCAACTGATCCTAAATTGCTTTAAAAGGCTCAAACTGTCTCTAAACTGGTTCGAATTGGTTCAAGTTATTTTAAATTGATGTTAAACTCTCTATAAACACTGTTCTAAATTATAATATTATATCACTTTATATAATGTTATAATAATATTATTATAAAAAATTCCACTATAAAAATGATGGGACATATCTATTCAACTGGTAAATACACTGACTGTCTGTTCTCAATAAGTATGTGAAACTTTGGGTTTAGTTAGTTTAATTATTAAATAGTTTTTGTTGTTGTTGTAAAGTTTGCTGTGATCCATAGCAGTAGAAAAGCCATTTTGAAACGTAACCAGATTGCTTTTGGTATACATTTTTTCCCGGTAGCTTACACAGTTACGTGTGCCTTTATGTGTCATTAACGAGCTGCAGATGACTGCACACCTGCTCTTCTTGTGCTTGCGCAAAGTGCGACACTGATCTCCTCAAAGGAAACATTGTGGTTCTAAAACATGTGCTTTATTACACATTAGACAGATCAACAGCAATAATATCAAACGTTTGGAAATTGCAGGAGACCAGTGCAAAGCCAGTTTTTATAATTTTTTTTGTAAAAGTGCAGAATCATGCAGTAGCTGCACAAAGATTCTCTTTTCTGTAAAGAAAAGCAAAAAAAGCCCCACATGCTTTGTGTTTAGTTTCTAAAAGATTTTTTTTTTGTTTGTCCGCAAATGGAAAAAAAGTACAGAATGACAGAGAATTATCTGTGCTGGAGAGTGTGTGGTAATTTATCTGCAAACCATTTCCCTATTTTCTGGAAAAGCCTGAGCGGTCTGAAGAGACAGGGTGCAGGTGGTCGGGGAAATAAACAAAGATATTTGAATTCAATAACATAAAAGAAAACATGACAGGAAGGGGAAGAAACGTATCATAAATCCCGCTGGTGGCCAGTAGAAAATCAATAACCCATAAATGGTTGTATAATGAGATCCCCACTGTCAATAAAACATAGGAAATAGTTTATTAAAATGAATGAAATGAACAAAAAATGATATATTTTTTCAACATATGAGTAGAAAAAGTGAATGATTCTGTGTGATTGTTTTAAGAAAGAAAGTAAAAATGCTGGTTTAGCTTACGTTTTGTTAGGTTTTAGATAGGTCGAAAGATATTTAGAAAGACATTTGCTGTTGGGGCTAATTGACGGTTTGAGCTAAAGACATATATAATTAAAACCCAATTACCAGTAGACTAATTAAATGTCCATCTTGTACTTTTTGTGTTTCACTTTGCAGCTGAACACTTCTGTTTGTTTTTTTTTTTTCCTTTTTTAAAATCGATTCCTGAATATTTTAGCCTATTCTCATGACTGCAACATAAGCTTTTCAAGTCTAAACACCACTCTCTTTCTTTTCAGCAGCAACAACAAAAAGATCTTGTTACTCTTTCCAAACCATCTAGCCATCTCGGAGTATTTTTCCAAATTATACTGTTGTGAACAAACTAATGGAGCCAAATGGGAAAAGAAATACTGCTTGTGGTCTTTTCTTTTTCAATGTGATACCAAATCTTTTAACATACCAAATTCTGTTAAGTTTTTAACATCAGAATAATATATTTTGTAAAATTCCCCATTAATGCTTGGGGAAAAAGAACCCATTTGAAGTCTAAAAGCCTCTACAGCACTTCCACACGTTCCAGATCAGTGTGATCTCATGAAAGGCTTCCAATATTGTAAAATCTCCTTGTTGAAAATCAACAACTCTATCTTCACATATCAACCCACTTATTTTGCACTGTTTTTGAAAAGTTGATGTTTTTTGTTGTTTTTTTTTTTTTTTTACTATAAAAGTACCTGTTTTTTTTTTTTTACCAGTTATTCGATTTCTATTGGGGGCCTTAAAAGACCATTTTTGTTTAAAATTCTTATAAGCCTTGCTTGTAAATGCCATCACTGTCTGTATTGTAGGTGGCAGTGAAAGCTCATAAGATAACCTGTGTAACATATTGACTTATTGAGTGAATCACAAACTGGTATGTGATTCTCCAGTTTACATAACTTTGTCTTTATAAGTTCAAGAAAGCTTGGAATTTTATATCTGTATTTGACTTTAGTCCTTCCCCAATGCATTCACTATTGTCAGGACTAAATTGATTAAAAACTTCTTTAATTTATGTCATTATTTAAATTAATTTTCTTTTCTTATTGTGAGTCACATCAGAAAAATGCAATTAATTTTAGCTGTAATATGAAATCGCTCAATTTGTTTCATGCAGTGATCAGCGTCACCAGTTTGTTCCTTCTGCATACTGAAAATATTACTTATTTTTTGTATTTGTTTCAGTGTGTTTGTTTAGTGAAATGTACTTACTCAGAGATTTAATGAGTCTATAGATATAGAGACTTCAGAAACTCATTCATGCTTTTATTACCTTTCGCTGAGGCGATTGTATGTCTCTGCATGTGGGAATTGAACAGTTTGAACTTCTCTGCTGGTACCCTGTTCAAAATGCAGGAGTGTGTCTGTTTATTGAGACAAAAGAAATGTGGACACGTGATTCTGATTTTTATTCAGTCCACTAGCTTTCAGCCAAGCATATGATTGATTTAGTTTTTTTTTTAAACATTGTTTTCAAGCTCTTGAATTTCCCAGCCTTCAAAATGTGTCTGATCGCTTTTTACTGCGTCAGATTTTCAGAATGTTTCATTGAGCACATCAAAAGTTCTTATGTTTGTTTTTTTAGGCTACTTGAAATAGAAAATATGGGGTTGTTTTAGATGTGTATCTCAATCTGTGGAGCTTTTTAGCTCTATGTTGTTTGACGTTGTACTTTGGTTTCTAATTAAGTTTTGTGTGAGAAGCTTTTTATGTTTGTCAAAATATATAATTTATAAGAAAATTAACATTGAGATGGTTGCAAAAAGATTAGTTAAGTAGTTTGAATTTTTTATGCTACACTCTATATGCAACAAACATTTGGTTAATTTTCTCTATCCTCTTTTTTCTTAAAGAATGCACAAGGTTACAACATGAGTATCCCAATGCCAGGGCACCCAGTGAATTTCTCTCAAGCAACTGTTTCCCAAGCCCAGAAGGATGTGGAGCAACTTGAGAAACTCATTGCGGAGCATGATGTCGTCTTTTTACTGATGGATACAAGAGAGAGTCGCTGGCTACCCACGGTCATAGCCGCCAGCAAGAGGAAGGTAGGAAGGAGCAGACAGACAGAACAATCACACACCAGTGGGTGGAAGGTGCAATACAACGTCCACTTATGTTGTTTTACATCCAAACAATGACTGACATAATGACATGCAATGTGAAAGTGGACACCTGTCATGGAGTATACCCTACAAATTACCATAAAGCTTTTTTAAAGCTTTTACCAGATCTAGATAATTAGTTACATTACACATTCACTGTGCAGTGCACTACTACCACACGAGAAACAGCCATTTATAAGTCTAGAGTAAATAGATTTACAAAGCAAATTGTTGGTTTAGCATGAAGCACATAATTAGTGTGTGTTCAGGTCACCGGTTTAATATCAATGAATCCCAAGAGCAATAACACCAGGGCTATTGTTAACGCAAATGGCTGACTGTTTTTTGTTTTTCAAAATGTTTTGTCTTATGATAAAAGCAACGACATCAAATTAAACTGTCATTCTGAATTATAACCTTAAGACATGTAGGATTAACATTCTCTCAACAGCAGGTAATCAGAATTGAACCATTTCATTGAACTAATTTGTCTGATTGTCCCAACTTTTGTCCCAACAAACACCCATATTTATTCTATTAACTTTTCTATTCTATTTGCGTTTGATTGTGAGAAAAAAGTCCATGTAGACACTTGGAGTCAAGCAATTTGGTCTGAACTCCTAATGCAGTTGCTGTCAATGCATGTGAAGAGCAACCTGAGGCTTTCTGCTAGAAGTGGCAAAAGGTGGCGTGTGGGGAGAAAGAGAACTACATATAATGTAGATAATGCTGGAAAATAGTTTTCCTTTGGAACAAAATGAATAGGGCCTGGGGCTCTTATTGTGAATACTTCCTTTTGCACTGTTGGACTTTTTCTAGGCAGATATTTAGACTTTAAATAGTTAGGTGAGCTGCGGTATGGTAATGGAACTGCATTCTCATTATGCTTTTGTGTGTGAGGTTTCTTTTGTAAATTATGCACAAAAAAAAACTAAATGAAAAAAACGGAACTGAAAAATCTATTGTCAGAATAATACGGAAGGAATTATTCATAAATCCATTGAGTTTTTTTAGTGCATCTGGTCAATGGGGCTGCTTAAAAACATGGTATAATGTTGTTTGGCTTTAATATTGTAATGTTTCCTTTTGAGTTTCTTATAATTGACATAAGCATATTCTTAATGTAAGTTTTTAGTCCTCAAAAAATAGATAATTTAACAATTTGTCTGGTGACTTATTTAGGGTTTACCCCCCTTCTTAGCCAGCAAGGACGGGCTCCCGCTCTCCTTGCAAACCTGACAGGGATAAGTGCATCATAAGATGAATGAATTTAAAAAAAAAAAAAAAATTGCAAACCATTACCTTGAATTTGTTTTTATAAATTTATCTACATGTTAGGTGAAAGTATAATTATCTATCACATTTCTGTTTTTTATGCTAGTTACCATTTTTAGGGGCTATATTTACATTTCTATCAGGAGTTATAAGTTGCTTGAGTCGTTTTTTTTTAACGTATATATATATACAAGTACGAGGTTTTGCGTTTTTAGAGGGCGGTGATGTTTTTTTTTCTTTTGCCTCACTTGTAAAAATTTCTGAATAAAAAATAACTGTCCTAGTGAAAGCGCCAGAATTAAATTATTTTTCCTATGATCCACTGGAAATAGCATAAATCAAAGTCATAAAACATATTCATATGTCTGCAGAACTTTAGGGAAGTAATCAAAGTGTTAAGAAGAAAATGTATACTTTATATTCAACTGTTTGTACGTGTAAAGACAAAGAATATGAAGAATTTTAGGTACTTAGGATTAACAGCCTAGACTAAAAAACATGTTTGTTTATGTTGTGCTCTAAAAGGCTTAAAGATTTTAAAACTTAAATGTCATTTTTAATATTGACTTTGACTTAAATATATTTGTCTTTGCATATGGACCTGTTACCGCTTTGTAATAATTTCCTTTTACTGATACTCTTAACAGCTGGTGGTGAACGCCGCTTTGGGCTTTGACACATTTGTTGTGATGCGCCATGGCTTGAAGAAACCGCCTGTCGATCAAAGCGTTTCTTCAGGAACTGATTCCTCTCCTTCCTATTCTACTGGCTCCTCATCATCCTCCACACCAGCTGGATCTGCTCCTCGTGTCCCAGGATCCTCTCTGTTCTCCAACATCCCTGGTCACAAGCTGGGCTGCTACTTCTGCAATGATGTTGTGGCTCCAGGAGATGTGAGGAGCACACAAAATTAACATGCACTTCATTTATAATAAGCATGGTAATAGAATCATTTTTAATGAAGAGGTAGTATTTTGTTTTGCTCTGTGATCCAGTGAAGAGGTCTATTGAATGTTTTATTCTGACCAACAGACTGTAGTTCTGTTAACTCAGATGAGCAGGTTTTGCTTCAAAACCAGATTATTTTTTATGATTCAAGAAGAAAAAACAAACAAATCTCCAAAAAGATGTTTTAACTAATCTTGTTAACCATTTCAAGCAGAACAGCAACTACTTTAGATGAAGGCCCAATTGTAATTCAAACCCGTTTTTTTTTTTTAAAAGAGAGAATTTGCTAGCGTCACATACTTTATTTCATTTTGGTTCCATGATCTAATCGTGGCATTAGGATAAGGTTGGATCTAAATCTGTCCACTTGTGAAACTCACACATTTTTTACCGCCCACATTCTCCTTGTGTTCTCTCATATTCATTCTTTTTTACTCTTAATTTTCTTCTCTGCTCATCTTTACCTTCTCTTATACATAATTCTTTTTGTGAGGTTGTTCATATTTTGCAAAAGGACAAAGCTATTTGTCAAAAGCTTTATTTTCTTCTGTGCGAGTTTATCCAGCTCCCTCACTCTGTCACAATCATGTTAATCTTGGCAGTATTGGCACTACATGCTTTTATTAAACAACAACTTTTTTTTTTTTTTTTTTTTTTTTTAGCTTTTGAACAATTTAAAAAAGCTGCTAAATTGGCTTTTACCACTGTTAGAATATGTGAAGCTTCTCACACATATGTTATTTCTTCTGCTGGCTAATCAAGCTCTGTGAATTTTAAGTCTTTTGTATTGACTGCTGGACATTGTGCCACACAGTTTCACGCAGACACCTGGCTTTAGTATTCAAAAGAAAGCCTGGAAAATCAATAAGAGAACCACACGAATGATATGTTTGGTAAATGCCCTTTGGGGTCTTTATAAACCAACACAATGAAGGACTAATTTGAAATATGTTTGGTAATTAAAACCCATCAGGATACCTTATGTCTGAAATTATACTAATGATTTATTTGTCTTTTATTGTGATAGTCAACCAGAGATCGGACCTTGGATCAGCAGTGCACGGTCAGCAGACCAGGACTTGCCATGATCGCTGGAGCCTTGGCTGTTGAGATAATGGTGTCCATTCTGCAGCACAGTGAAGGGTAGGTAAAATTATTATATATAATAACCTCACTAAAAACGTGCATTTAAAAAGCAGTAGTAGTCCTTTTACGAACGGGTAACTTTGAAAATCAGTCAACAGATACTTGGGTCTATTTGAATATACCAATGAAATTTATCTATTAGTTGGACTAAAAAAATTTTTGGATTAAAATAAAATAAAAAAGGGTTTCTAACCTGTACATGAATGGGGACATTAAAACAAAAACTTTTTTTAAGCATAGTTTTTAAACAACAGTCTTTGGTGAAGTTCTACTAATATATATTCTATATTTATTGTGTGTGTGTGTGTGTGTGTCTATACATTTATGTGTGTATTAATATTTTAATAGTGTATACATCTTTGCATTTTAAAATAAAATGTTAACTGTGCTTGTTTTCGATGTTATGTTGAATTTAATGTAGTGTAATGTTTTACTCATTCAGCTTTTCCCACCCTCTCATTCAGTATTTACTGCATATGAATAATTTACATAAATGATAATATGACTTCCATCGTGTTTCACAAACACTCTCCAACATGGAGAAGTGCTGGGGCTCCAACTGATGACCTTTGAAGGACATCATACTGATTCGCAGAATGATGCCACGTCTAGGTGTGGCCGAGACACAAAAAGAAAAATCACTCAGGAGTGATCTCAGCAAGACTCAGTAAGAGTATTTAAAAGCAAATGGAGAGTTGAAAAGTTCTCCTTCATATCAGACTTTTTATAACTGTATACCCAGGTTTGAAAATATAAATGAAATTCACAACCTCACTTGGGCATTTTTTTATTTTCCTTAAAAATCTAAGAAAAAACAGCAATCTGTCTTTGTATTTAGTTCCTGTTTGCTTCATACTGGTGCAGTGAGGAGTAAATGTATGTACTGATATTCTGGTGCTGACAGTAGCAGGGATTCTTGTCACTGAGTTGTCCTTCTCGATTCCTCTTAATGGTCTTTTTTACTCCATCATGACAGATAACATATGTTTTTCTAGACCATTTCTCCCTGGATATCTAGGTCTTGAGATGTAGACATCCCAAGTGCATAGTACTGCACCTGACTCCTTGTACAAAAGGTTTTGTAACACCTCTTCCCTTCCTAGCAAACATGCTTGCAAAGATGGGTAGATGTCAGACATTCCTTTGTGAGGAGTCCTCATCACCAGCGGCTATCTGAAATGGCATCAACTCAAACTCATCCCAGGCTTAACAGCAAGGGAGATGTTGACTTTTACTGGCACCCCCACTCTTAACTGAGATTTCACTGTGCTGTAGGTATTTTCAGCTATTTGTTTGTTTCACAGCTCTCTCTCTCCCACTGGGGTTCAAGGAACTCTTTACGTTCACATTGCAGTCTATACTTGCTCAATATTTCTTTGTATTTTTCAAAAGACCGGTGGGGATGTTTTCATGCCTGTTAAGCTTGTAGTCATGTGCACAGGTGTGTCACTGTAGAAAATTGAGTTGTGTGTTTGTGTATGTGTGTGCAGTTTTAAAATTCACACTAAGAAAGCGGTTTGCTTGGTTGATAATATGGCTTTTTTTTTCTCTTCATAGTGTTTTGAGATGCAATAAGCTGTAACAGAGCTGTTATTTCTACCCTGGATAAAGAGCTTAGACAAATAAGGGGAAAAAGAGAATTTCCATAAAAGACTTGGAATTTCCGGGTTACTTCTCTTCTTGCTTCATGCTATATTTCTCTTTCTTGCATTGGTATTTTCTGTTTGTTTCAATTTGTAGAAATGCACATTATTTTCTCTACTCAATCATAATCAACTTTTAATCCCTTAAAGGCCCTTTATATCAGATAGGTACAGCTGTGCACATGATAAGCACATTGATAGACAATTCTGCTAACAATTTTTACATGTAAAAAAAATTCTACCATCTCTTTATGAGATTTTTACAATTGTCATTATCAGAGTGTGCAACATTTTAGCTGCTGGGTTTTTGGACGTCATATACTGAATGTCTGAAACATTCTGTCGTGTCCCCCTGACACTTTCAGGCTCAGCAGGTTGGCTTTTAGGAGTGTTTTTCTCATGGTTTAGATCTTATTTGACTAAAAAGTTATTTTCTGTCATTAGTCATGATTAGTTTCTGCCGTGTTTGAAATCTGGTATACCACAAGGTTGAATTTTGAGCCCTTTTGTTTTCTCTGCACAAAATTTTTGTATTTGCCCCCGACAAAATTACACTTTATTATAATACATTAGACATTCATTCGGGGGAAGGCAACCTTGGTCGGTAGGGCAACTGTTTTGTAACCAGAAGGTCGCTGGTTAGATCCCCCACTCAGAGTGCGTGCCAAAGTGTCCACGAGCAAGACATCAAACCCCTAGTTGCTTCTGATGATAGTGGTATGCATCTTGCATGGCAGCTCCCATCATCAAGAATGAATGTGTGGGTGAATGGATGTATTTAGTATGGAGTGAATGAGTAATACAAATGTGAAGCGTTTTTGAGTATCCAGAAAAGTGCGATATAAGTTCAATGCAATATTATTATTATTATGAACCTTCTATTTAAAGTCTTACCAAACACATGCTTTTTAACATTTTTTTATTATACTTTGTCTAAATGAGTGAAACATTTGTGGCACATGTCTTCTCAACTTATTGTTGTAAAATGTGTTTAATTTTATAACTTTCTCTTATTTTTTTAAATTTTGCTTGACTTGCAGTTCTTTGAACAGCACTGTTGTGTATGAATGCATACTTAATTTAAAATTTGAAGGCTTGCAGAAGAATACCTGTTTAGTCTCAATAATTCTGAGGACATGCTAGAATTATAAACTTTCATTTAAAAAAATCCAATTTTGTAATTCATTTAATTAGAACCTGTTCCTTCTTTTTTTGCTGAATATTTTGTTGTTATTCAGCCTTGTTTGTGTCATGCAAATTCAAAACAGGCCTGAAGGCTTTTCACTGAAAATTAATTCAGCTCAAAATAGCCAGCTAAGGGATAGAAAATACTCTTACAAAATCTTGTTCTGGTTCTGTGTTTGTTTTTAGCAAGGACACTGAAAACAATTATGATTTCTGCTCACAAAGAGCATCTTGGTTTTCAAGTTCTAGCGTCTGCTATAAAAAAATAAAATACAAGAACCCTACATCTATTTCAACATCACAAATGATGCTCAACTGGACAGTGCTCTCAATGCTGGTTTCCATGGTCACCGTTCAGGGTAGATGGACACAATATGTTACTGAATCCTTCAAAAGCCCATCTCAGACTTTTGGTCTGGAGAAGGCTGAATGGGATAAAAATCAAGTTATTTAGATGCTTTATTGTTATTTAAAAAGATTAACAACTCCAGGTACAGGCAGTTAATGCTTATTTATGGTTACTGTGTATGTACAAATATACCAATAAATATGTTAAAATGATCAAAAGTTGTAAAACAAATCTGTTATGGAGCTTTGAAGATCCTAAACTGTGGTAAAACTCCAAAATAAAATGTGTACGTCTGTACTTTATTATTCCCGTGAATAATAAAATAAAACTTTGGCTTAACCTCGTGCTTTTTTTCTAATCTAATCTAATCTAAACTAAAATTGAACATCAAAAGCCTGTTTCCTCTCCCAAATTGAGGAATCTATCTAAAGGATTATGCCTCAGTCCATTTAAATCTTCACCAGCCAAAAATGGTTGGAATAAATTCCACATAAATGTGATGACTCAAACATAACAAATAGCAAATCACAAAATAAGCTCAAAGTTTCCGCTGTTAGTCTTTTGTATAAACTGCTGTCGAGTAGACCAAACAAAACCATACACACATGATGTAGCAGAATGTGTTTAAGAATCTCACATCATTTTCATAATGAAAAAAAAAAATCAGTACACCCTGTTTAAGTTTTTCTGCTTTGCTGTTATACGGCTTAAAGCATCTGATGTAGTCTCTGCTCTTTAGCTGTTAGTCAGAAATGAAAAACATTTCTAATATATAAAAAAAAATGTCCTCTCTTTTCCATCTTCAGGGGCTACGCAGTCGCCAGCAGCAGTGACGACAGAATGAACGAGCCTCCCACTTCTCTTGGTCTGGTTCCACATCAGGTGAGAGCAGAATACATTCCTGTTTCTATTTGTCATAAAAAATTGTTTAAAAAAATGCCGTACTCTGAACTTTGTCAAATTTTTGTGTGCTAAAAATCTACATATATAATTATAAGAGGATAGCTACTGCGAGCCAGTAGGACGGAACTGAAGAAGCCACTCAAATGGGAGGAAAAATGCCCTCAAACCAGAAAGTTGATTTTTTTTTTTTTTTTTAATCTTTTTTTTTTTTTTCATCATGACCTGGATGACTGAGAATCCACACCAACATATATAAATATATGGAATTGTTCTAAACAAATAAATAAAAAAATTAATTTAGACACTTGTTTTAGTTCAAACTGAGCACGGTGCAAACACCCTTTGCTGTTTTTCAATTACCCAAACCAACAAGATTCTTTTTATTCGTAACTGCCAAACCCTTCTGAGATGGTTCCATGTGGCCTTTAAGTTCCTGTTGAAAGTCTTTGAAGTACGTAACTAAATCTTGGTTGCCTAAAGGTTTTTTTTTTTTTTTAAACATTTCAAGCAGAAAGAATTTTTTAGTGTATATAAGATTTAACCAGATATCACAGAAATCAGAGATAATAAATTAAGTTTAATTAAATTTTGAGTATATATATATATAAAAAAAACTGTCTCTACATGCATTGAATTTCCAACATTAATAGAGGATGTTTGCAAAATCAACTTTTTGGAGACTTCTACCATCTTTAAACATTATTTGCACATCAAAAACATTTGAAGTCTGTTTGAGCAATTTGCATGTTTAAGCAATTTGTGAGCTCTTAGTATTCAAATGCTCTCCAAACGCCAGGTTATTCATTGCCACAGAATTTGTTCTCCACCACACCCACATTCTAACATTGGCACAGCAGCAGTGCGAGTGCTCTCATCAGCTTCTGTTTCAGATGAGGAGCATCATTTTTTGATGTGAATTCACCAAAATAAGAATATAAACAATTACGTGTTAGCCTTTGCTGACATTATAGACTTTACACTGCATTTGCAATCTCATACAAGGTTTACGCTGTGTCATGCATATACTCAGGGTGCAGGACTAAGTGGCGATTAAGAGGAGGAAGAAATTTCAGATGTCAAAAACAGACGCAAAACTCAATAGATGTACTTACAGCTTTTTATTTGGCTAATTTCACATTTCTAAGCTTACAAAAGGTACCATGTTTATAGATAAAGACATAAATCATTTCTCCTGAAAAGTGCAATATCCCCTTCTTTAAAAAATGGTAATACTTTTCGCATTTAGATCTCAGTCTAAATGCAGTCACACTTGGTCAATGTACTACTCTAAAATACTTTCTATTTCCGTCATGTCACTGGAAAATGTTGACACCTTTCTGCTTTTGGCTATTTTAATAATCCCTTGAAGTGTTTCCTGCTGAGAAAATTAAACTCAGCTCGACACTCTGCATGAGAAGCTCCCCCTGTGACTCATAGACATCATAATTAAGAGATCTTAGTCTGACCAAAACTAAGAATCTCATTAACTGAGAGTGAAAGAGATCCTCAGATATGAAACCTTTTGGCTGCAGATTTTTGTGCTTTTGCAAATTATCTACAGTTAATGAATCCAGGTTTTTTTTTATTGTCTGCTGGAAAAAGAAATGAGTCAAAGAGTAAAACTTCTGGCTCACAACAACAGCCAGCATCTCAATAACTTTCATAGCTGAAGGAAAAGATCAACAAAGTTCAGAAAAGACTGGAGGAAACAGGAAGGTTAGGGTTCAGAACATTTTAATATAAAACATCCTGCTAATTACTTACGTAGTATTCAGCCAGAATATATTCTAAAGAAACTTTCATAAATGATAAAATATAATTGGATTGTTCTTATGAGGATTATTAGTTTGTACATTTTTCAAATTTCCTAGAGAAGTTGGGTATCTCAAAATCTAGTGCATTATTTTATTAGCTTATGCAATAAAATTAAAAAAGCAATATGTTGTTAGCGACTTCATTGTTAATCAAAAGATAAACCTCAAGTAAAAACAAAGGCTGACATTGATGATCTATACAACCCTTTAAACATACAACAAAAGCTCTTTCTATCTGAAAAATCACTGAAAGTCTTGATTATATTTTCTGGACAGGGGCGGGTCATAGAATAGAGGACGATGAGATGATTTGCAGCTTTCCAATCTGTGATCTCTGTTAACTGGGTGCTTCATCTCACCAGTTCCATTTGCATCATCATCAGTATTCATCATCCCGAGAATATGAATCCCGGCCATTTGCTCAGCATCCTGCTGCTTGTGGTATTTCAGCCTAACAAGCTGTAGATAGACATTCTAATGTGTTGTCTCCTGTGTGTTTGTTTGCAATCATGATATGATAATTACTAAAACGCTATATATGCCAATAAAATAGTATGCCAGGATGAGTCAATATGTTGTGTGCAAGTTGAATGTTTGGATCGGCTTGTGCATGTTACTTTGTTAATTTCCGCTTCTAAATACACTGGCGAGTAAGAAAAATTAACGCTGAGGACCGCATTTCAGCAGTACGACAGTGACAGCTTGTGGTAGGATGACAACAAGGTGGCTTTAAAAACTCAGAAATGACATGCGTGTATGTCCACATACTTGGTTAAAATTCCCAGATTTTAATGGCCAAATCTTCTTTGGAATTTGGAGAAATTTCCTCCCAGATCAAACCTTTTGATATATTATCTCTATGAGTCTGTGAGCCGTGGCTATAAAAAATATTGACAAAGAAAAATATGGGTTGGTAGCAAGAGATGGATCAATTTAAAATAATTTCTACATAAGATTTCTGACTAACGGTTAAAAAGGAGTTTGAAAAAATCTATAAGATCACTACAGATGCAACAGCAAATTCATTATTACTAAAAAATAACAATGACAACAAACAGACATCCTGTTTAACACAGCAAGAAACAATGGATGCAATTGAAAAGCCAAGTTATTCTCATATGTAGAGCGACTGACTGCAAGTGAACAGTACACAAACGCAAGACTGACCATTGATGTTTTCTACTTTCTTCAGAGTTTGCATCACCAAATTTCCAAAACCAGGAAGTCAAGAGGACTGGTAATTGACAGGATATGGGCCAATGGTTTTATCCCCACAATACAAAAATTATTGGCTCATGCCTTAGTACCCCATAAAACAACACTTTATTCACATATATATTTATATTGCACCTACTTATAGGTACAGCCAGTGAAAGCAGTTTAAAAAATAATTAAAAATGATCTAAGAAATTTTAGAAACCAAGTATTTTTAATGCAGAAATAATTTGTCCCAGAAACTGAGCAACATTTTTTATTGCCTGGATCTTATACTCATCACAGTATAAGAATGAGTAGTTCAGTCGGATTATGTTTCAGAGGGGTTCATAATATTTATATTCCAATGTCTTGAATATATTAAGAAAGAGAGACCTTTTTGTTAAATTTTTAAAGGGTTTTTTGTGTATGGATTATGGACTAAGAATATTTTACTTCTATTTTCAAATCTGCTTGCAAATATTTCTTTACCATAGGCTATAGATCATAAGAGCACATTTTAACGACATACATGAACTTTTTCAATCCTGTAGAACTACCAGTTCATCTCTGTTGCCCACCCACTCTCGTTAGTCTGACTCACTGGTCCACTCAGCCTTGCATTTGTTACATCACTCACAGGACAAGTGTGTTCTGCCAGCTCTCATCTCGCATTAATGTTACATCTGCACTGCTTGGCATTGTTATTAAGTTGATTACGTTCTCTTCTTTTTTCTATTACTCTGTTTTTAAATTATCTTTGGATATGCCACTGCAATTGAAATGTTCTGAGGTTAAAAATAATACCAATTAAAAAACATTGAATGAAACAAAAGATAATTCCTTTAACAAATAATTGCACCAATTAGAGTGAACTGTCTTGTGCAGATAATGCCGTGTGTTATGACTCAATCAACTTTAGCTACAGAACAGTAATGATTTGTCTAAATTCGTAGATGGAAAAAAAATGTGGTCATGTCATCAGAGCAAATATATAAAAAAAAAACTACAATTATTGTACCATTGTATTTTTTGTTTGTTTACAAATCAATAGGTTTCTAATAGTTTTAATTCTTTCTCATTTTACCTGCAAGCATTATAATCAAACCATCTTTTTAAGCCCTAGGTAATAAGCTGTATTAAAGACTGAAGCTTTTATTGAAGAAAATTGTGTAATGAAGTGTGTGAATAAAAAAACCAAAATATAAGCTGTGTTCCTGAAATGTGTAGAAGGTCTACAAAATGAAAAGGATTTGTGTTATTTAAGAGTAAGGACTAGCATCAAATCCTGCACGTTGGCACAGTGGTTGGCATACTGGTGGCCTCACAGCAAGAAGGTCAGAGATTGAGTCTTGGAGTGAGGGTGAGGCTTGAAACGCTGGTCTTTCTTTGTGGAGTTTGCATGTTCTCGCTGGCTTCCTCCACCCTCCAAAAATGTGCATGTTAGTCTTATTGGCCATTATGAAATTGCCCATAGAAATGAGTGAGTGTGAGTGGATGGTTGTGAATGTGTGGCCCCACAACAGATTTTCGACCTGTTCGGGGTGTACACCGCCTCTCGCTTGAAAGCAGCCTGGATTGGCTTCGCCAATAGGGAGAAGTGGTTCAGACAGTTAAAGAAAAGACTTGCATGAGTTAGATGAAAGAAAAAAAAAATTCTGGAAATATATTTGTACTTCTAGACACCAGATGGAGCTCTTTTTCTTTCTAAAATAAAACAAGACAGAATTTCCTAGTTTTACCAAGTTTTATGTTACAGATTTATTTATTTATGTATATATTTTATCATTTAATTTATCATAGAACAATGTCAATGGGAATAATTTTATAAATTGAAGATTGTCAAAACTTACTGAACTTATTAAAATAAGATGTTGCTTCAATATCTGAGTCTATTTCACTCATTGAATAAATAGGTAACCAAAAATGAATGTGCTGCTTTGGACTAATTAAGTGCTGATGTTTCCTAAACAGATCCGAGGCTTTCTGTCCAGGTTCGACAACGTCCTGCCTGCCAGCCTTGCCTTTGACAAATGTACTGCCTGCTCGCCCATTGTAAGTTAAATTATTTGGTCCTTTTGGCTTCCAACTTTGCTTTTTGAAGCCTGCTTTAGTGCTAAGATGTTCTCATACTGATTTAGTCTGCCTGCAAGACTGAAACACAAAGAGTAGCTGGTGGGATTCTGATATTCTTATCAGATCAGTAATGTTTTTAAACACATTTTACAGCCTTCACAGAAATAAGGGGATTCATAAAATGAGTGCTTTCTCAGTATATTGTAAACTCAGTTTAGCTACGATGAAGTGTGAAGGAATAGTGAAGGCACACACACACATACACCTTAACATGTACACACTCAAAAATTTGGTATAAGCATATGGTAACAATCAAGCAGCAGTTGCTCACTGATGTCAGTAAACTGTCGTATGAGTGGAATAAGCTCCCACCACTATTGTGTGTGTATGTGTGTAGAGATTGGTTGCAGAAGAGTGCACATGGTCAAACTTTGCCGCACAAGATACAGAGACCCACCATTTTTTTTTACCTCTTTTCTAATTTGTTTGGGTAGTTACTAGCTTCCAGACTTCTGTGACTGGCTACCACAGTGCTCCAGTGTTAGAGAAAACATCTTGTATACTTACTCTCAATCAGATAACTTAAATATATTTACACAATGTAGGACACCGGTGGACTACCAGGGGAACCAGAGGAAGTAGTACATTGTTGTAGTGATGATTGGAGAGCTGTTTCGCCTCATTCTCTCCCAATCTCAATGCACTCTTTGTGTCGATAAAGAGGTCATATAGCCCCAGATCTATCACTTTCATGTGAAGACAGAGACGCTAAGTGGCAGAGGGGGAGGGAGTTGGCCAACTTTTACACTAAAAGTTCCCTCCACCTACGCTCTGGAAAAAAAGGATGTTGTTCCGGCCCATATTAAAGTGTCATGTTTCTGCCTGTGTGACTGATGAGATTATTCGGTCTGCACAGAGGTGTTCTTATGGCCTGGACAGGGTCTGGACAAAGCCTGTGTAGTCATGAATAATGGACAGCGTAAGTTAAAGAAGACAATTCTTACTAGTAGGCATAAAAGTTGTGTTGTGTATGTGTTCTAATCCCACCCACACGTCTTTTCCTTCCTTTTTTTTTAGCATGTGCTTATCTACCTTTCACTCGTTTCTTTTCAGCCTACTCCTATTTCACTTCTCCCGCTTCTCCTCCTCTCCCTTCCTGCTCTTCCTCTCTGCTCTCTTTTGTGAGTCCCTGTGTCCATATATCAGTGTGTCCCCTTTAATGGCTTATGTGTGTATATGTCTGTCTTTGTCTTTCCTCTCTACGTGTGTGTGTGTGAGCAAGTGCATGTCAGTCTGTGTGTATTTCTGCCGCAGTCAGCTGTGTGCTGCCAGGTCACTATGGTAACAAAACAATTCAGCCCCTGTCTGGGCTGGAGCAGTTCCTGTAGAGTTGAGGCTTTTTACTTTGTGTGTGGTGTGCGTCTCTGAGTGTGTATTTCCCAACTCTCTTTGGGAATAGAGGCCAATAAAAGTACTCGCCAAAGAGTAAATCAGAGCTGACGTGGCGTTGTTTGAAATTGCGCCTCGTGTTTGGGATATTTTATGTGTTGCAAAATTTGTTTTCTCACACTCTCGATCAGTGTAACGTCCACTTTTAGGAAAACAGAAGAAATAACTGCATTAAAAAGTTTAGGAAACTGTACCATAGGAACATATGAGAAAACATAAAAGCTGAAAATATGCATCTATGCTTTGATACAACTCAAGAGGAAACGCATAAAATGTTAAGAGTAGCATGTAATGTTTATTTTAAAAACTATCAAGCTCATTTTGATTTTGATGATGGCAACATGCCTCAGTAAAGTTTAAGCAAAACAGTTGTTACTCTTGTATTTCTTTCACTGCCAACAAAACTTTTGGTACTTTTGACTTTATTAGGAAGTGCATTGCCTGCTTTCAGGATGTAAAATTCAATTTGTTTAGTTGTCTTTCTTTTTTATTTAGACTTATCAGACTCATAAAGAATAAAGCAATATCAGTCAAGCTGATGCAGCAGTTTGGTTTCATATGTTTGTTTAAAACTTCTGCACACTAATCATCTTTGGAGCATCCCTAGAAGGCAGGTTCTATCCTTACTAATAACATGCAGTAATGATTAGCTCAGTTCTCCTTCCTTTTATTCTGAGCTTCAGTGGTTCAGATAGAATAACACAATTATTCATCTTCCACTAAGAGTTTTTTCTTATATAAACATTAAACTCTGTACACTTTTAGGTTTAGGAGTCAAATTATCGTATTTCTGCACTATAAGGCGCACTGCATTATAAGGCACACCTTCAATGAATGACATATTTTAAAACTTTTTCCATATATATGGCGTACCGCATTATAAGGCGCTACAGTAAAGGCTGGGGTTTACGTTATGCATCCACTAAATGGTGCTGCGCTAAAGGGAATGTAAAAAAAAAAAAAACAGTCAGATAGGTCAGTCAAACTTTATTAACAATTACAAAACAGCTTTCTGACAACTCCATTTACTCCCAAAATGAATAAACAGCTGTTTTATTTTTTTCTCAGAGATAAAGTGTCAGTATTTTCGTGACACAGTTTATCTTCCATTGAAGATAAACTCTGTTTAGTCTTACTTACTTGGCGCAGCACATCCGCTTGCTTCCTCACCATTGATTCGTTAATGTTAAACTCTCTCGCTGCGGCTCTATTCCCGTGTTCTACTGCGTGACCGATCGCCTTGAGTTTAAACTCTGCGTTGTAACAGTGTCTCTTGGTAGGAGCCATTTCAGGGTCTTTACATAAACACATGAATGGAAATGAGCGCCGTTTCATATATCCCAGCATGCACTGCGCACTACTTCTTCTATGGGGGAAAATGGAGTCGCCGGCTGCGTACCGCAGTTGCGACACCTGTTGTAGCTCAATATTTATCCATATATAAAGCGCTCCGAGTTAAAAGGCGCATCGTCGACTTTAGAGAAAATTTAAGGTTTTTAGGTGCGCCTTATAGTGCGGTAAATACGGTAAGTGGATTTTATTGCCTCTTTTTTTTTTATGATGATGTACATTATTACGTATCAAATTAGTTTCTTCTTGCTGCTGTTTTAAGAGAAGAGAAGAAAAGGAATGTTAATGTTTCACTGACTGAGCTGAGTTTCTAGGTATTTCTCAAAAACATCTCACTACTAGTCCTTGACCTTACTAATGAGTCAGTCTGCTGTTAGATTGTGTCAAAGTATGTATCACCTTGCCTGACGAAATAGCGTCAAATGTACGCAGGATTTCAAAAAGACTACATTACCACTTACTGTTTACTCATAATGTAGCGCATTATTGTTGTGCTGTTATTCAATCATTGTCAATGAAAGCTCCAAAATCGATGTTCACTTGTACTAAAACTCACTTATTTCATCCATCAAAAGGTTTTTAATTTAATTAGTAATTGCACACCCAGCAACGTGCACATCTTTAAGTACTTAAACTTTTGTGCAAATTTTGATATTTCTAAGAAGCATTTCTTCAGATACTTGCAGGTCCGCAGCTTTGTAGGAAAACATTTCCCCACATATCCAACACAATCATATCCTGGTCCTTTAGAAAACTGCCTGCATCCTCGACCCATCACCAAAGTCATATTTCCAAAATATATGAACAATTGCATCACATTAATCCTACTTCATTAAACCATTTGAAAGACTCTTGGGAACAGGATTTAAATCTGGAGATTCCAGAGGAAATCTGGAACAGAAGTATGACCCGCATACATTCAACATCTATCTGCATAAGACACAGTCTGACACAATTCAAAGTTTTCCATCGCTCATACTTAATAAAGGCAAGACTGGCTAAGATATACAACAGCAGTAATCATCGATGTCCAAAATGCAACCAGTCACCTGCAACAATGGCTCACATGTTTTGGTCGTGTGCTGCTTTAGAAAAGTTCTGGGACTCTGCTTTTGGAATTTTTTCACATCTTTGTGGGAGGAAAATAGATCCCAATCCATTCACTACAGTGTTTGGAGTTCTCCCGAGAAGACAGGGCCTTAACTCGCATCAGGAGAGCGCAGTGGCTTTTCTGTCTCTCCTTGCACGAAGACTGATCTTAGTGAAGTGGAAGGACAAACAGCCTCCTTCTTTTGTTCAGTGGGTCAGAGAAGCTATGATGTGTCTTCAAATTGAATACCTAAGGTATAGTAAACGGGGCTCAATAGAAAAATATTATAAAACATGGGTACCTTTCATTACATACATTGAGGGTCTGCCATTTACATAGGGGAGAAGGTTTGAAGCATTATTTACCAGTACTTATGGAGAAAGCTGCAGCTTATGTTTGTGATTTGTTTGTTTCGGGTTTGTTTGTTTTTGTTTTTTTGTTTTTGTTTCATGTCTGATCCAAATTTTTTACAAGTCTCAGATAGATACCACTGGTTGACATGTTCTTTAATCATCTCTATTTTGTAACTTTATATAACTTGACTTAAAGTTGTTTTTTTTTGTGTATCTGTATAAAAAATGGAAAATCTTTAAATAAAGTTTTCAAAAAAAAAAACTTTTGGCACAGCAGTTTTCCACTTTGCTTACTAAAAAGGATTTTGTATTGTACATATACACACTTTGAAAACAATGTTGTTGAGTAAAGTTTTCCTAAGTTTTTGGTAGTGGTGACAGTATCTACAAATCTTCTGCTAAGAGTCTTGACCTTCGTTTGTGGTTTTGTTTTGACTTGTCATCTTTTCATTCTCACAGCATTACTTTGTTATTTATAAAACCAACCACTTTCTTTCTTCCAACTCTTTGCTTTTTATGATATTGGTTGCAAGTCATTAACTATATTTATTAACATATCCCAAAAGCCCACACAGTGTCTGAGACATTTCTCATTCCAGTTTCTGATAACCAGAACAAGTTACAACAATATACAGTATCTCGCTTTGCATGACCTTTCCTTTTCACATTTCTACTAACTTTAACATTACCGCGAAAGGCAATAAGAAATAAGTTTGGTCAGATATGATCCCTGTTAATCAGTAAATAAACTGGAATGGTGTCAACTTCAAGTAGATGTCTACAACGGAAACAAAAGCTGTGTTTCACATCTTTCTGTGTAAGTAAGCAGACATACAGATAAAAGTTTAAATTGGAAGATTTTGAATTAAAACACCGATTTGAACGCAAGCCAGTAATTGGTGTACAGAGTAACTGAATGTCTTCAAAGTTTTTTGTGCATATCTCGTAAACATGTTGCTTAATTTTTCGGAACAGACTTTGAAACAAGACATTTTTCTATTTTTCAGCACGTGACACATTGTATTTTTTTTAAATTCTTACAAAAAAACATGTTTGTATGTTGAAACGTTTCTTGAGGCAACGCCTGGATTAAATAAGAGGGTTGTACAACTTGAACTGTACAATATAAAAGTGTTAATAAAAAGACTAGTGCCAGAGGCTTATGGTTGGCATGCAGTTGCCCTCAAACTTTTATTTCAATTTTTTCCCTAACATTTTTACTTCATTACTTTTAAATAGTACTTTTGTTGTGCATTAACATGAACAAGTGCTCAGGGAGCAAATGTTTTTATTAGATCATTTTAGTTATTAGTTTCTGTACTCAATTTATTCTACAAAGTAGTTTTTGGCTTCAGGGATCTCACATGAAAGAACCCGTGGATGGAAATGGTGAATCAAATAAATAAAAGAAATAGAAGAAAAGAAAAAGATGTGAAAACCTGAATGAAGTTGAGCATTGTATGTGGTGTGTCTGGCTCCAAAACTAGACGCCAGGTCAGTCTGTGTACACACCCACCCACACATACACACACAATCAAAGCTAGTGATGCTGAAGTCTGGTGCAGCGGTAACTTTACACCTGCAAAGGAGGATCTGTGGGTGTCCATGAAAGGCTTGGCCAATCTTCGGAAAGTAGTTCAGAGGGCAGTGGATGTGTGAGTTTGTGTTTTGAAGATTTAGTGTGGGCATTTGAAGTTTGTACTGGTAAAAGATCAAGGTAGACACCACAGTGTGACAGAAAAGGTAGTGGCTTGTGGAGTTACAAAGGTTATAATCACAAACCATTCTTTGTTTGATCCTCTTAAGATAACGTTTTGTTTAATGTTTTTTAAATGTTGTTTTTTAGTGCAAATAGTTTTATTATTTTTAACTTTATGTGTGTTTCAAATAAGTGCAGTACAAGTTAATGAACACAGCCACTAAATAAAAGGACAGTACAGAAATGTTTTCTTCAACTTCAAATTCTTCAATATCCAGTAAATGTTTTATTTTCAATTCATTAATTATGCAACCTCTATAAGTGTGTAGAACCCCTTTTTGTTTTACATTTCCGGAAAAAAAATCTGAAAGTTTTGAATTGGCTGAATTAATTTGATTTAATGTCATGTAATTCTGTTCGCCTAAAGCTGTAATGGTTCGCTGTTTGGTATTAGTGTGTAAAAGTTTGCCATAAAAGTAAAAATTCTTTTCATTCATATGCTATGAAAATGGTTTATGCCCTACACTTTGAGATTGTTGCATATAAATTTAATCAAAGCACATCACATATAGAACTCTTTTACGTTACGAAGAATGATCTAAATTTGGAATGAATTTCAGCAGTTTCAATCCATTGGTTCAAAACCAAAAGTAGTTACTGTGTAAATTATACACAAAACTATCAAAACAAAAAAATCAGTAAATTATATCTTTTGTCCACAAGGTAATCAACAAACAAAAAAAATTGAAATAACTAAAATTGCTTAAGACAAATCTATGTGCATGATTTGGGGTTTTAGATTTTTTTTTTTTGTCTTAAGATGTATATTGATCAGTAAATAAAAATAGGCTTAGCGCACATTCCGATATACCCTCATACGAGATAAATGCGACTCTGCTGTGTTAACGGCCCTTTACAGTTATGTTTTATTTCCTAAAATCTATTTTTTTTGGTCTTCAATGATGACATCATTTTACATATTATGAACACATTTGTTGACAAAAAAGCTTGATGAATGCATCTGTGCTATAAAGGATCAATAATATATATTAAATAAAAATGAACATTCATTCATTCATCTTCTGAACCGCTTATACCTAATGAGTTGGCATTGGGTGCTGGAGCCTATTTGATTTCAGGTGAGAGGCAGGGTACACCCTGAACCGGTGCCAGTCTGTTACAGGGCCATACACCCAGATGATCATCCACAAAATAATAATTGTATAATATTTTTTGAAATTTTTAGTGAAGTGATGTGATCAAGTTGACTCAACTGAGGTTTTGTAAAAGATTCTTGCAATTGTACTTTGTATACAAATTTTTAGCAATAGGTAAATATCTTTTTTTTCCTTTTTTTTTCTTTCAGGTGTTGGATCACTATGAGAAGGAGGGTTTCACCTTTCTTTCCAAAGTTTTTAATTCTTCGCACTCTTTTCTGGAAGACCTAACAGGGCTGACTCTGTTGCATCAAGAGACACAGGCTGCAGAGGTAAATGACACCCTTTTGTATGTCTGACTCAGCACAAACAAGTAGGGACATGTAAAGTAGGGACATGTACATAATGGTTCAAATACATTTTTTTTTTTTTTTTTTTTTTTTAGCAATTTCTATAAACATCAGCAAAGGTGACTAACGACAAAACCTCTTGGTTAATTGTGTGAAATATGTAATGCAGTTACATTTTTGCAAATGAATGGATGGCAAGGGTCATATGCCGTATATGTCAGTTTTAATACACACTGTCAATCCCATTGCCAAAGCTGGTAAGGAAACAAGGTTAGAGCATATTTGCCACAAAATTCCCCAATCGTTTGATATTAATTCTTATTCTACCAATATGGCAGTTTGTTAAGCTGGTACTCTTTAACCTGTGGTTCAGCTATCCCGCAGTCCTTCTTCAAGACCTCTAAATAAATCCTAGTGGGATAATTAAGGAGTATACCTAAAGGTATACTGTCACTATTAACTATGAGGTCAAAGGCACAATTTCTGAAGCTTTGAGGAACTCCGGATGGGTATAATCAATCCCTTTGCATCAAGAACTTTTTTGCCAGCCTCAGCACTGGAGTTAGAGAATTAGAGAGAATTCCTTCTTGTTTGTTCTGAAGCTAAGTCAGGTCAGCATCTCTTTATCCCCAATGTAAACGGTGTTGTTGGAAGACTTCTCTCATTTGAATCATCTTTTTGGAATGGTACTTCTTCAATGCCTAAAATTCTAACTTTATGCCTGTAAAAACTTTTTAATTATTGTGTCAATACCTATTTGTTGCATTCAGAGTCCCACAACTTAAATAAATGCGATTAGACTTTTCTTTTTGGCTGAATGGCAGTTTTACTAATAGTAATAGTAAAAAAAGGTATTTTTACTAGTCTAAGCCACCATCTAAACCATTTCACCATTGATTATTGACTCTACTTGCTTTACCTGAGTATTCTGGTCATGTAAATTGTGAATCCATCAATTGTTAAACTGAAACTTAAGAGCATCTTGGTGCAAAGTGTAGACGTTGACATTGCTTGCTTTGTGTTTGCCACAGACAATCACTGGCAAGCTCTGAAGTCAACAAAATGAAACTCAAGTTCATATTGGAAAAAAAAAATGTTCCAATCCTTTTGTCTCCTCACAAAACAATTGAGCCTCTTCTAGCATACTGTCAAGAGTTTTAAAAAGGACAATCCACTTTAGTATTAAATGACGTAGCAAAAAGTTTTTCTTCCACTTTTGAGCAAACTATATTGCTACTAGGGTTAACCCGAGCAAACCACAAAGTACAGGGCCAATTAGTTTACCAACAAGTTAGTCTCTCGGCACAATCAACTTCCGATTAGAAAGGAGATCTGCTTTTCTGGTGAAAATATCTTCTAGATTCCAAGATGTGTGTCAAGGTCAGTGAAAATATCTTGAGGGGGAACTACATGGACTACATGGGTTTGGCCAAATCAGAACTGATGATGAGGTGAGGACAATTTAACATGAGTGTTCTTCTTCATGTTTTGTCTTTCGGGTCTTTCACTTATTTGGAATACAATCTGGAAGAGTTTGAGAAAGTGATGAGTAAATGAATGAATTGATGGATGATTGGTTCTTGTTGCGAGGCCAAAGCTACCTTTTCACACAGTTTATGTCTTTGGACCAACAGGACAAATAAAGTTTCAGCAAAGTTCAGAAATAATTTTTTGTGGAATATGGTTGGTTTTCCTCAAGCCTCTTCAGACAGAGGGAGTGAAGGGACAGACAGAAAAGGAGTGGGTGTGGGGTTGGGCCTGGCCTGGCCTGTTGCAATGTGGGAAAATCCCATTTGTGTTTTCTTTTCTTCTACAAATAAGACATATAGATCCAAGAAGAGAAGGCATACGCATATATATTAAATATACCTGTACATATATATACATATCAAAAGACATACATATTCATATAAAAAGAACACAATTTTAGAAAAACTAAATTTTAGTGACCAGTTGATGAGTAACATCAGGTAGTTTTTATAGGATTAAAGAAAGTTGGGTTTTTTTTTTTGTTTTTTTTTTACGGGGTGCAGGGGGCAGGTGGGGGGGCTTTCTCATCTATTTTGCCATCACTCAACCTTTTTTCCCTACAATTTACTTTATGTTTGATTGTTTCCTTCATTATGTATCCAACCCATTTTTCTGACGAGTCTGGCACGAGTCCCTTTCCCTTCAATCAGGACATTAGTAGAATGTTTTGATTGCTCAGCCCACTAGCGCCAGAAGTCTTCGCGACTGTTTCCTGTACACAGATTACTATTTCTAAAAATCTACTGCACTTGGAAGCTGTTCTCTCAATTTTTCCCTTCCATAGTTCAGGAATGGGACAGACAATGTTTCTTAGAATTGGATAATTTTATTTCTAATTTTATGTGGGAATCGTCTTCTTTGAGACTTTCGGTTAATTTTGGGTTTGACTTGTGTTTTAGAAGTGCTGGTTTGAAATAATTACGATTCACATTGTCCAAATTAGAGGGTTAGAAAGACATTTGAACATTAAATCTTTTATGAACAGCAGTGTTGTATTTTTTTGTAAATGTTATGATAGTATTTATCTAGTAATTTATTTGTAGATGGATGTAATCTACATTTTGTCAGTAAACCTCTCTGTGATCATACTAACCATTTTGGGTAATTTTTCTGTTTCTGGTGGAATTGTGAGGACAATGCTTGCATTCTCAGTTACAATGTTGTTAAAGTACTTCTTCTTTGCATAATTTGTTGTCATTTTGTATATTTTTGCTTTTCCCTCAAGCATGGAGTGGAATTTATTACTCTGTGTGTGCTTGTACCCTCAAATGACTGTAACCAGTCCAAACTATAATACACGTCATCAGATATCACCACTATGTACTTATGGCCTATTTTGGGTGAGTTTGTAACCTGAGAACTACTTTTTATGCGGTCACCACTCTGTTTTGGAGGAGTACAAGTTCGGCAAAAGTTTAAACAGACTGAAAGTCGTGCATGTCTTTGTGTGTGTCTAAAAGCGTGCATGGATTGTGTGTGCACAAACCACACACAGATCCATGAGAATGGCTTCTTTGTGAGAGCAGGCCTGCTGAGATTTCAAATTGTGGTATGAGCATGACAAGTTGGAAAACGAACTATGTATCTGCCAATTAGTTACATGTATTCAACCATTTTCAGGCAGCACATTACAACTTGTGTCTAATGTGGCCATAAGTTTAAACAAAATGAACAAAATATAATTTATTTTAACAGTTGTGACCTTGGCTTCACTTACACGTAAAGTATGTGGCAGACACAAGCTTTCTTCTGTACCAGTAAAGTCTTGTTTCCAACAAAAGCAGAAAATGCAAGAGATTATTATATCATTTTCTGCCATTTTTAAGGGGAAAAAAAGCACAGTTAAAATCCAATAACATTTAACCCCACTATGATAAAATGATTGACTAATTTTGTTCCAAGAATATCATAGAATTTATTTGCTTGGTTTTGATTTTATTTTTAATTACAAATTGTACCCTATGTTACTTCCCGTCTGGCTTGACGTAAAAACCCATGATGGTTGCTCATTCTGTGCATTACGATCAAACCGTGATGATGATATTCTCATCATCATTTTCAGAAAAGTGTATGTATTTGTTCTTCCACACTGTAATCTGTCTGTCTGTAAACGGCTGAAACGGAGGATATGTGGCCAGTTCAACACAAAAGAGTCGTTCATGTACTCTGATCAGTCTTGTAGAAGTAGGACTGTCACAAAGTCACAAGACAGAAAAAAAAAGTTTGAATTGAAAGCGAGTGTGTCACTTGTGAGAGTCTGCTCCTTTTGGACTTTGTTTCAAATTTTTACATTCAAAATGAGTTCATTTCCTTGAGCTTTAGCAAACTTATATTGTTGTGTTTTATTGTTTGTTTAGTCAAATTTGGAAGGTATCAGCTCTATTTCATTACCAAAGTTTGATTAATGTTATTTTGTGGCCATACCAGCCTGTCAATGCTTGATCCCGTCAGACCTCAGAAGCTAAGCATGTTGGGCCTGGGCAGTACTTGGATGGAAGACCGCCGGAACCCCAGGTGCCATGGTCTGGGTGTCTAAATGGTGGGACGACCATTGAGATTAAATTGCCGTTGTGTCTTTGGGCCAGACACTTCACCAACGTTGCCTAGTCTGAATGGTGTGTGTGCAATTTGTTGGTGATGGTCAGAAGGGCCGATAGTGCAAAATGGCAGCCTCGCTTGTGTCATGCCCTGGGGCAAACTCGCTTCTGTCAGTTTGCCCAAGGGCAGCTGTGGCTACAACAGTAGCTTATCGTTACCTAGTATGGCGTGAATGAATAATGCATATGTGAAGCGTCTTTGAGAGTCCTGAACAGCATTATATAAATACAATGCATTATTATTATTATTATGCAGCCGAAATTAAATTTGATTTTTTTTCAATCAAATTCACTCTAACCCAGTTAAAATGGGTTAGAGGCAAACGATCATTCCAAAGCCACTGAGTTCACGCCTAAGGTCCTTGGAGAAGACACCTAACGTCCCAAGTCTCCCACCATTGGCGCAATTGTGGCAGCATGCTGCGGTGTAATGCTGCACACAAATTTTCCCATTGAGGGATCAATAAAGTACACATTATTATTATTAAAAATCAAGAATCCCAGTTGTGACAGACACATAGTCAACAACTTTTATCTATTTATTTGTTAGTGTACTGCATTCATCCCGCAAACGGGTAAATTTCTGTGGTACATTGCACCGCAGCCACAACGGCGCCAATGGTGGGAGAAACAGGGGGTTGGGCGTCTTCCCCAAGGACACTTAGGCATGGGCCCAATGGGAGTCGAACCAGCTTCTCCCAGTCCAAGGCCAGACATTTTACCACTGAGCCTCCTACATCACTTATCTGGTTGTCTCCCATTAGGATTGGTATAAAAAAATAATTTTGTGGAAGGGGGGTTTAGCAAACTCAGAGTGCAATCAGAACACTTCAGTTGTAAACCGATGGTCACTGCAAAGCTGTACCATCATTGGATATTGAAACGAAATGGGAAATGACCTCAAATCTTTGTTTGTTAAATAAATTTGAAGGGTTTAGTCCTTGTAAGGTTTGTCCCAGTTTCAAGGGGTTGATAACCTACTTCTATTCAGGAGTACTTCACATTGATAAATATTTTCTCAGGACAATTTCAGCAAAGGATATTTACACTGATTAGGAAAGCAAGCATAATAATTAAGTTTGGGAGCAACTGCACTACCATTTTTCTTAATGACAGAATGAAGTTGAACTGAACTTGGTTCTTAAGTGAGAACCTGCAGTGCTTTGATTAAAAATTCATCATGCCTACATGTCTGCACACTGAGCAGTGAATATGAGTTTAATATAAACCTCTGCTTTTGGCCTGAATGTGGATAACAGTGTCTACGCCATTCAGTGCCACTAATCATAACCTAGCGTCACAATAATTCCCTGAAGAAGTGCAGGTCACCCAACCACCCACTCCCAGTCCTGAACCGCTGTGTTCTGCTCTACGTACAACTCTGTGATGACGATAAAAATGATTTACTTATCTTGGCCCATCATTCAGCAGCTTGGAAGACAAACAAGCGTAACTATGAACGCTCACATACTCCCAGCAATACACACTCTTCTCAATAGTCAGATAATTTTTCTTTTTTTTTCTTCCATTCTTTCTTTCACTTGGCCCCACATAAACACACACATACACACACATTTGCTCTGTTAGCGTCAGAGGGCCCCATGTATGTCAGAGCTTTATCCAAACACAGCTACGGTTGCTACATGCTACAATTATTACCAGATGGACTTGAGGGAGATTATATTAAGGCTGCTTTTTCATTAGCGTGCTACACACCCTCCTAAAAGACAGACAGAATAAAAAGAAAATGAAAAGCGAGACTTAAACAATTTCAAAGGCAATTGACCACCCCATATTGTTTTTTTTTTCTAGCAAACTTTTTTTAGAGCAATAAATTTGGCAGTTGCTATCCTAACTGACCCCAAACAAATACTCATTTACCAATGCAATGATGCATCTTAGGTTCATTTTTTCAAAATAGTGTACTATAACTGCAAAATGATTAAATAGATTTGAATTGAAAACTGCAAGCCTGATATAAGCACAGACATGTTTTAACAATTTGTTTTCAAGGTTCACAAATCATATATTGTGGATGGTCAACAAAATATGCTTATAAATTCTTTTACTTTGACACTAACTTCATAGTGCGTTAAATTTGTTTTTATTTTTTGAATCAACAAGGGACTCATTTCAAAATCAGTCCATAAATTCTTGGCTAAAAGTTTCTCTTTCTCATACTCTGGGTTTGAGGAATGAAGTTGTTGTTGGTTATTTTTTATGTGCTTAGTGAAGTTGACTGAGTTCTTTAGAGGTGCAGAGGTTAATTTAGTTTGAAAAAGGCTAATCTGGTTGACCTGTTTTTGATTGGTTATCTGACCCACGGCAACACCTCTAATCACATCTGTCCACAAAATACAATTTGGATACACCGTAACTCTGCAAACCCAAACCATCCTCCCATGTTCCGTTTGGCAACAATTTCAGACAAGTCAGACGTATTCTGTTTGTTTTTAATTGTACTATCTTGAACTTCAGTACATATTCCATTCCATAAGTTTTTTTTTTCTTTTAATAATTGTGTTTTTCTGAGGGTTACAAAGACTGCTTATACCGTTTTTCACAACCAAAAGGCGCACCATATGGCGCAGTCTCAGTTTCGTGTGCTATGTATTTAACACACACATAAGGCGCATCTGATGATAGGGCGTGGGTTTTATATACATATCCTCTACTACGTACGTCCGCTTTACAGTGACACACACACAAGCAGACAAGTGTGCGTAGTTAAAATAGATCGGGAGCTAAACTGAGGGTTTTTTTCATTATTTTATTTTTTTTTTTATTTAAATATTAGTTACACACACAAGCAGACAAGTGTACGTATTTAAAAATAGATCGGGAGCAAAATTGAGTATGGTTGGCTTTATTGAAATAATAGTTACAGTCGTCATATTGGATGGACTTATCAAATCCATCCAAGTCCTCATCCTCTGTTTTGGAATCTAACAGGTGCGTAAATCCAACTTAGCAGATTCACTTTCTGAGTCACTTTCTGCTCCGTGCGGCTCCTCGGAAATGATGCCTGCTTTTGCGATAGCTCAGACATCCGGCAGTTAGCGGCTAACGTTAGCGGCTAAAGTGTCTGCTGGGCTTACGGGCTAACGGTTAGCCCAAGCATCTACAATCCACTGGCAAACTGCGTAACTCGCCTGGCGCTGCCTTCCACCCTTCGTGAAGCTGTGGTCTCCTTTGGTAATCCATTCCTCCCACGCCGCTCGCAGCCTTACTTTGAACTGCCTGTTCATGCCGATGTCCATCGGTTGGAGTTCCATTGTTGGACCTCCCGAAATCCCAGCAAGCCTAGTGTTCATCTACTTCCCTTGTTTTTTCACAACACACATAGGGCGCACCGCTCATTTTGAAGAAAATCTAAAACTTTTACGTGCGTCTTATGGTCGTGAAAATACGATAATTTAACCCTCCAGCTATATCATCCCTAGAAAAGTTATGTCTCTGAATGTATTATTGACACAATTAAAGAAACAGTTTGATTGTTACGTCTCTTTCCATATGAACCACAGGTCATCATCTTCATCTAGAAGCATATGTTTCCTCCTTGACATTGTATAAGTTCACTCCTAAAGGCTTCCGAACAACCATTTCTTTAAGAATTTGCAAACTGGTTGATTTGTTGAACAAATAACATCATCACATTGTATTCATCCAGACTTTCAGACCTCTGGAGGATACAGATTTTACCTCGTTACCACCCATATAGCATTTGAATTTGAAATAAGATCTATTTTTTTCACGTGTCTATACATGGACATTCCTACATGTCAGTGTCATTATGAGGAACGTGTGTATTTATGTCCTGCACCTATGCTAGTTATGTCGGCTCGACATCTATTGCACTGCTAATTATAAAAGAAACATGCTCCAGTACATGTCAGCTATGTACAGACACATGCCATCTGCTATCCTTTCCTGCTTTACATAGTTCTTGTCATGAATTCTCTCTCTCACACACACATGCACGCGAATATGCCAATGCTATACATAGTCCAAATTGTCCGAGGTCTTCGCAAGCTAATTTCAGGGGCTTTGTGTCAGCCAGGAGTATTTATGTATGACCTCATTACCTAACCTTCCTAATACTACATTTGAGGTTGATCTCCTGGATGTTTTGTGTGTCACATCATTTTAAAATATTTAATTCATACTAAAAGTGTCCATTGTGATTAATTGACAATGGAGGTTTTTTATTATGATATCCAAATTTTCTATCTTTTCTCTTTTTATTTTAACTTCTTAATCCTTTAGGCTATTTTTATTTTCAGAGCTGCAAAACTCATTCTAAGTTTGTGAATTTGTAGCAGTAAAGCTTTTCCGTATTTACAGAAAACATTTGCTGACTTTTCTCTTGCTTTATATAAAATAAATTACATATTGTATCAGGACAAACAGTCAAACCTCGGATAAAACAGGTCATCCTCATTCTGCCTCTCTGTAGCTGAGGTAATACGATTCCCAGAGTGAGTTTAGACGCTCACTGTTTCCATTATTACAAGAAGCTAACTTCAGCAAAATACCAGTCAAATATATGCATATATATATAACCAGGACATATAGTACATGTACGAAGTAACTATTATGTCTGGTGTGCTGAAAAAGATAAAGGTGGTGTAAAAAGTAGCAGGTGATAAACTTTCATCTCTTTTGGCAAGGATATAACTCCACTCTATTGGTTGGCCATAATGATAATAATAATAATAATAATACCCTTACATACAGGGCTGTAGCCCATTAGGTCTACAGTAGGTGGTGGGGTATAGGAGATGCATGGCACTCAGGACAGCTGTCTTAAGCCCAAATGGGCTCATACAGGGTTACCAATCATCAATCATACCAGAGTTATTTTCACAAGTCATAAACAGGGCCCGTAAAGCCAACTTTTCCCTCACTACATGGGAAAACTTACTCTCGTACAGACCTTCTTCTCTCCGGCGCCAGTCAGTCCCGAGTGATGCCTTCTTCCAGGCTGGCAGCTGGCTGCATGCATGGACAGACAGATGACTCAGTTGCAACAGACCAAGTTGTAGTCAAGTTGTCCATGTTTAGCTCCGACTCCTCGTCTTGTGCGGCAGCCTTTTAACAACTATTTCTGGGTCTATGACAACATGGCACATTTTTAAAATTGACTTTCACTTCCGAAACCACCGAACCCAGACCTTCTAACAATGTTCTGGGGATCAGCTTACTGCAGAGTTACACATGCATGTGCACTGAGATACACAATTCAGCAAAATAAAAAATAATGTTTACATTTAACCAAAAGTCACATTCCTTCCTAAAAAGTAGGTTTGTTTTTCATTATTTTATTATTACACAACTTGTATTTATTTTCTTCTTTATAAAAGAACTTAGTAAAATTGTGTTTACTAGTAGTACTGACAAGTTTGAAGCATTTTTCTTGCTTTTCCATCTCACTGAGTTCTGGACCCGTTGTTCCTTGTTTGGCTAAGACAGAAAAACACCAGCTGCATCAAAGGGAGAGATAAGAGCTTGCTCTGTGTGTGTGTGTGTGTGTGTGTGTGTGTGTGTGTGTGTGTGTGTGTGTGTGTGTGTGTGTGTGTGTGTGTGTGTGTGTGTGTGTGTGTGTGTGTGTGTGTGTGTGTGTGTCGGGTGTGTGTCAGTGTGCATCTACATCTTCATGTCTAAATAATGTGTGGCCTAATTCTGGACTGTGTTGCTGGTCCCAGCAAGTAATCTGCCTATGAGCTTCGGCTCAAATGGGAAACACTTTTGTATTTTCATACATATAACCATTGTATAGTTATCTGTCAGATGAGCGCTGATCTTATTCCATCTTGATGCTTTTATGTCCAGCACAAAAAAAATTATGTTCTCATCTAACATTTGTTTTAGATCAAAAGCTGACAGGTGAGGTTTGAATAACAGATACTTTTGAAAATAAAATGTGGATTGCCAAAATCAAATTTAGGTTTAAATTCTGAAAACTTGAACAACATGGTAGATGATTCAAGTTTAAAAACAGAAAAAAGTAGTTGTTGCTGAGCAACAAACAGGCAACCATACGACAAGATGAGTACATTCTGTAAAATGTTAGAGGTCTTACAAAACCAGTGATTCACAGCAGCCAAAGAAAGTAGAAAATGTGAACAATAATCTGGCTCGGAATCAACACGGTTGCTCACAGGTGACATTACTCTCTATTAAGGACACACTTTTAGTAATTGTGAAACGTATTATTGAACAAAGGACAGCATAATGGTTGTGAAAAAGAACCTGGATGACAGGCCATGTGCATCATTTGTAAAATCAGTTTGATTCAGTCAAAGTAGAGTAGTGCAGGCTGATAATCTGGTGAAACTAGTGGAGATCTGACGTAAAATTCTTATTCAGTAAAGTTCTTTTAACTTCTTGAATGCTTCCATACATACATGTTTTGTGGAGAGAAAAATTTCTTGCTGAATGTTAAGATCTTGTGAAATGCTTTGTTCTGTTGTCTTCCACTTATCCGGGGCGGAAGCAACAGCTTCAGACTTCCCTCATCTGGGCTGCATCCTCAAGTGTACTCGGGAAGTTCCCCAGGCGTTCCCCGGCCAGCTGTGAGATATAGTCTCTCCAGCGGGTGGTGACCTACCTCTGGGTCTTTTCCCAGTGGGTCATGCCTGAAACACCTCACCAGTGAGGTGCTCGGGAGGCATCCTAATCAAATGCCCAAACTACCTCATCTGACTTGTCTCGACCTGGAGGAGCAACGGCTCTACTCCGAGCTCTTCCCGGATGGCAGAGCTCCTCGATTTGTCTCTGAGTGAGAGCCCAGCCACCCTGCAGTAGAAGCTCATTTCAGCCGCTTGTATCTGCAATCTTGTTCTTTTGGTCACCATCCACAGCTGGTGAAAATAGATGAGGGTAGGAACATAAAATGCTTAGAAGCAAATCTTTAGATGTAACCGGTACCTTTCACTTGTTTTCAGACAGCTTCTTGTTTTGGAACAGCATGAAACAATTCCACAAAATATAGTTGTATGCTTTTACAAAAAACTTTGAAACAATAAATGAAACTTGTTTATGTGAAGAAGAGTGTTCTGCCAGCTAACATTTAGAAGATGAATAAAGAAAGTACAACCTGTAGTAAATCAGTCAAATAAAACTACATTCTGATTTTCTTTCCACTGCAAAAGAGTGAAGTTCCAAGATACAAATGCAATAACTCACACATCACCAAAATTCTTTAGGCATATACTTTAAGTTGTTAAAAATGAATTGTTGGACATCTGATATCACTAACTACAAAGGGACTACTTACTACTCTCAATCAAAGGTATTACTTAAAAAAGGATTTGTCTTAACAACTTGATCCAGACTTCTATCACTCTTTGTAGAAGTATTCATAGTGTAATTATTTAAACAAAAGCAGAAAATTGCTAGTTTAAAAATTTATTGTTCAAACTTCTAAATGACTTTGGGTTGAACTTTAGGTTGAAAGAAAAATGCCAATAGTCTATTTTAGATTTTTTTTATTTTTTTTTTTTTTATTTTACTAATACTACAAGATAGACAATCTAAAAGATATTACGGATAACAAAATGGTCCGTGCTGTCTCAGATTCCTGTTTAGATCCTGTTTCATCTTCAATTCAATTTTATAGTACATGTATGAATTCAATTTTTGTATAACCCAAATTCACAGAATTTCTGTCTCAATGGGCTCCGTTAATCTTAAACATTAAAAACAATTTAGGGTCCTCAAGTCATTTCAGTTTACAAAACCACTTGACAATGTTGTTAAGGAGGTGATTTTAGCAGATAGTTTCTTCCATTTTTGAGGAAAAAAAGAGTCTTGTTCGGTGAGTGAAAAAGACTTTGTAATGAAAGACTTTAAATGTCTGCTGTGCTTAGCATCACATCAAAAGATTGCCTCTCCTGTGGTTTTACTAAGCTCTTTGCCTTCTTCCTCTGTGATCTCCACATCCATGTGTGTTTTTGGTGATTGTGTGTCAATTTCTTCTTCTCCTTCAACACTTGTTAATTTCAATAGTTTCTTCTTCCTTTATTGATGACATGTTCTACAGTAAGAAAACAGTAAAAGGAGAAAAAAAATCATCACTTTCATTGTGTTGAAGGGTGTTTTTTACGCATGATTGAGTGTGTAAAGCGAACAGTAGATGTGTACGTGCACGCTTCCTTGTGTGTTTTTTCTGCTTGCGCCGGTGGGGCCTCACTAGTGTGTGATTGCTACTCCGACCACACGTCACTTGGCTTTGACTCATAGTTCTAATTAAACTATGGGCAGGTCTGAACCGGCAACACACTCACACACAACCTCTGAAGTTGATCTGTTATTGCCATTTGGTTAGCTGTGTGTCCCAAACAGTCCATTAAAGCAGAGTTTATAGTAGCCGCACGCACACACTAATCCCTCACAAGACCCGACAGAGCTAAATCAGTCTTTCAAAATTATGTTTGAGTGGTTTTCAAAAACTGTACTTCCGTTATTATGCAAAAACAATGCAATTTCCTTTTTGAGTTTTCTATCAACATTTTACCCCAATTTATATTTTTTAAGAGTTACACCAAAACCCGTGTGACCTCACATAACACTTGACTGACTCACAAAAGTGCAGAAAACTTCTGTTGAACGGGAACTGAGTCAAAGGAAAGAAGATAGATAGATAGATTTACTTTATTGATCCCACACTTGGGAAATTTGTGCGTTACAGCAGCAACAAGAAGAAATAGACAGTATATATACGTACAAGAAGATAAATAAATAAAAAAATAAATAAAATAATAATAATAAAATATTAAAATACTAAAATAGAGGGAATAATTTGACAAAACATTGAGGTCAATAAGACTGTAAGTGCAAAGGGGGTAAAAAAAGAAGGTCCCAGAAGTAAACTTGGGGGGCAAGGGCGTTAAACAGAGGCGGAGTTCCTCTACCTAAGCATGTGCATGGCACAGTGTGAATCTTGTTTTAGGCTGTAAATACTAATAATAAATATTACTTTGGTGCATTTACTGAAAAAGGACATTCCCTTAGTTTAGTTATTCTGATAAAGAAAAACTGTTTGTGTCACATAAAAACAGCATGAACCAGCTGCTTCTCCACGGTTCCCCACACCCAGCCGAGAAACTGGGTTTGTTATTCTAGCTGGCCTTTACAACTCCAGGAGAAAATGAGGATAAAGGGCAGGGGATGGGGTCAATCGGGTCTAAACTATCTAAAGTTAACAATGAAAAAAGAGAAAGTGTCTGTTTAGGAAATGGAAAAGCAATGTTTAATCTACAACTAGTCGTCATCTTTCTCTTTGAAAGTTTAGCTCCAAAGTTTGATATTTGAGCCAAATGTCGAGAACGCCCAGTCTTTGTTTGATTAGCCAAAGACTCCGAAGTTTAAGAAAACATAGCCAAGGGACATGACCTCAGCTGGGACCTGAACATTGATGCTGTTCCCATCAAAGTGCCTCTCAACTCTGAAACGATTTTTCCTCTTTGTAACAGTGTCAGGCCACTTTTCCTGCATGTCATGATATCTTTTATTCTTCCTCTGATGTTACTTAATACTGCACCATGCAACTTCTCAAGCTTTGTGCTTGTTTCTTCTCCTTTGTCATTGACACTCTTCTGGTTGATTTAAAAAATCTTCAGGTTCTCAACTTTGGTTTTTTTGTCTCTAATAACAAGGCAGTTTACTAATTCAGTCAAAGTTTAGTGCATAAACAACAACTTTCAAAATTTGACAAGAAAAAGAAATATATTTGGTTAAAATAATAGCACTGGTTATTTTACCTTGGGATTAAATTCAAATTTATTTTTTAAAATGGTTTGTTTGTTTGTATTACAGCAGTTTACTTTGACTTCTTTTTGGTTTTAACTGAGAGAGAAGTGCCAACATTTTGTCATAAATGCTTGTTTTGCCAAAAAAAAAAAAAAAAAATTAACAGCGACTTGTATATGATGAAATTCTTGCATTGCAAAATCCTAATAAAACTCAACATGTGGTCATAGACCTCCATCAGCGGATTAACAAGAAGAACCCATTGGTTAGGTTCATCGCCAACAGATGACATATTTTAATACAAGAGCCACTCGTTACTTAATCTGCATGAATGCTGTAAATGTTACTTTTTTTTAATCACACCTTGATTGATTCTGATAGAAATCTTTGTACTTTTTAGGAAGATTTTTCATTTTAGTTTGCGAATAAAAAAGGATATTTTCTTTTCACTCAGACTTTTTACACTTCCCTTATTAATGTGGTTATCTGGAGATCTCATCCTAAAATCAAGACTTCCACATTGTCCGTATTGTTGACTTTATGTTTGAATGTTGGTGGGCTGGAGATGTGTTTTGTCATTTGTATTTGTTTAACCCAGTGAACAGGACATGTGTAGGTTAAGTTGTAGCACCCCCACCTTTTCCTGTCTCCACCCGTCCCCTTTTCCTCTTCCTGTCTCAATCTCCAGTGATTGGGACGTTTACTGCTACACATGCTGTGACCCACTGTGTTCACTCTGTTCCCCTCTGAGAGTTGAAGGCCTGGAACAATGAGGACACTGCAGGAAATGGAATAGAAAAAAAAATCATGATTTAAAATTGGGGCTTGGAGGCAGAGAGTAGCTTTGATCAGAGAAGCTCTGTTCAAATTCACTTTATTACAAGAAGGCACAGAATATAGAAAATTTGTCTTTTTTGGTTTTGTTATTAACCAGATTACATAACACAGCAATATTAGTGTAAGGCTCTAAATTGCAGTGCCTTTAGCGTTTTTTTCAGATTACTTGGACAGAGTATCAGTATTATAGTGTTTTTTTTTCTCCATGAAGTTTAGAGTCTACTCTTCAGGCAAGGCTTTGAAATTTTGTTGTTTGGGCAAATTGATTAGTTGTGGTACATGGACAAGACATAAAGGCAGTTTGTTTTATGGGTTGTGGCTCAAGACTAAATATATCTACATACGAGGTCTCTACAAACCTGTTTCCAGTTAAAAGCACGTTCATATTTAACCTGGATTCACCTAGAACATAGACTCTCAATCAGTCGTAATCGAAAACGCAACGCTACATCTGGAACTATTTTTATCAAATTACTTTGCCAAATTCATGCTAGTTCTGTGGACTTGTAAGGCTGTCTGAAAATATTAGTTTATGAAACAGAAAACACATTGACCTTGAAAACAAGTTAAATACAAAGTTCTGTTTCTGTGATAAATTTGCAGTTTCTAAGTTAACTGCTTGTAAGCGTTCATTACTTTGAGAAAAAAAAATATTGAAAACAGATAATAAATTTGGCTTGGTTCAATTTTTTTTTAAAGTCTGCTTTCAGAAGCAACCAAAGCTATTTTGTGTTTTTGTGGTGAAAATATCTGAAACATTTTTTTATTAAAGTTGTCCAAAAATGTGAAATACCTCACTTGAATTTCCTTGAAACACTTTTTTTACCTTCAAAAACATGTTCAGTTTTAATAAAGAAAGAATTCTGTTCATTTTTTAACTTTTTCTTCTCATTAGTGGAAAAGTTTCTCGGCGTATGTGTGCCACATCATGCAGGAATGTTTGATGAATTGAGAAATGTAGGCTGGAATGCAGCATGCTGCAGCAACATTTCTGCAGTGTAAGTATGCTGAACCATGTGAGGCTGTTTCCTCTGTAAGAAGGAATGCAGAGAACTGTACAGGAGCACGTGTTAGTGTGGACATTAAAAGTGTGCTAGAAGGAGGTTTTTCAAACTTTCTCCACAGATTATTTTAGTCTCAAGATGTTTCAGGCCTTTTTTTGCACATACTGAAGATCCGAATTTGGCCACATATTTTTTTTATTAGTGAATCCTTTTTTTCCTTTCTTGAAAAAAAAAAAGAAATTCCAGGTTTTTTTTGTGATCAACTTTTAGGAGGGTTTGCACTTTATTAGAGCTTTTTTTTTTTTTTTTCTTTAAAGAAGCCTCTGAGTTTCACTTTTACTTTTTTGAGTAACTGCAGAACATTTGCCTTTATTTTGCTAATAGTTTGTAGAATCTTTTGTTTAAGGTCAGACAGCAGCTGATTCTTCTCACCCCGGACCCTCGTTATTTCAGCAATTCCTGTCTGACGAAATGCTACGAGAATTCTACACAACAAAACCAAACTTTTTTTTTCCCTTTGCTGTTAATGAAAAAACGTAACCCCTTAATTTAAATTCCATATATAATTTAACTGTATCTATTTCCATTTAGTATCAATTTTATTTACATGTTAGCACCAAAAGCATGTTTCTAGTCTGTTAAAAAAAAAATTTTGTTTGTTTACTGTAACTGATTCTTCGTTCCACACATAGAGAAAATTTCCACTGGTAACAGTCAGAAAATTTTTTTGTTTCATCAAGCCATGAGTCATTTTTCACAAAATATACATCTGGAAAATTTCGGGAAGTGCAGAGCTGCGTGTCCCTCTGGGTTAGGTCATTACAAAAGTAAATTAGAAGCTTTTGCATCTTTACTGCACAGCTGCATGATAAATCATCACATCAATCAAAGTTAACCTTCTATAGCGACTTTAGAAGTTATGAAGATCAAATCAAGACGAGTTTATTCCACCTACTGAGAAAGTTAAGAATCTACGTCTTTTTGTGTGGGGAAAAAGTGTACCACAAGCCAACGATGCATGGTGATGCTGGGTTTTGTGGTTGATTTGATCTCTGATCTTATAGTGGATTCATTCCAGTGTCTGGCAGCTAAAATTGCAGGTATACATGATTAACTATTTAGCTAAACAATCAGAAATAGTCTTGACACGTCCTTGTGTCTGTCATCTGGGAGGAGCTCAAAGTACTTTGTAGAGCCGTTGCTTCTCTGCGTCGAGAGAAGCCAGATGGGGTGATTCGGGCGTCTGGTTAGGATGCCTCCGGAGCTCCTTGCTGGTGAAGTGTTTTGGGCACTTCCCACTGGGATGAGATCCAGACATTGGCCCCAGTCCTGGTGGTGACACTGTGTCACAATAGGCTGAGGAACACCTTGGGATCCTCCCGGGTGAGCTTGAGGGCGCAGCCGGGGTTAGAGAAGCCTGGGCTTTGCGTCCGAGGCTGGCGCTCCTGCGGCCCGGCCCCGGATTAACGGAATGGAATGAAACATCTTTGTTTTCACATTATTGATGAGGAGCTTCTCTTTGCTTTCACAAAGATGGTAGGCCAACTGGAGAGAGTGGGCTCGGATAAGTCTGGGTTCATAAAAGTCCTCTTTGCTGCAACGACTCGCCTACTACCACTTTGAAGCGTTAGTGTTGTCAAATGTGAAACTACGTCAAATCAGTGTAGTTTGTGATTGGTAGTTAATGTGCATTTAATCTTCAAAAGTATTAATTAATGTTAAAGTATTACATGTGAGATGCAGGACGCAATGTCGATGTCGATCTCGACGTGTTGCTCAAAATGCATCAACCTCGAAGCATGACAAGCAAATTGAAACTGGACGCTTTCAATGCTGGTTCAGTGTGAATACACCTTCATACTATTAAGGGAGGGTGAAGTAATGGTTGTGTATTCGACAACAATCCAGTATTTTAGCTCTAGATACCGGTAAACTTGACTTGTATTAATTTAGTTCAAAATAAATCAAGACTTATTTGGGGATTGTAAAATATTACTTAATGGGCTTTAAGAGTAGTGCGATTTTGCCCTGAAAAAGATTTAAAATATCAAAATCCACACATTTTTTTTCACGTGTCAGCTTATTTATTAAACTGATTTTACAGTTGACTCACCAGTTAGAGTTTGTCAGTTTTGAATAAAACAAAAGCAAGGAAAGGTTTTCTCCTTTTTTTTCCCTCTCTCTAGATGAAAGCAGCAGTCCTAAACAAAACCGGATTATATTAATCTGTCAGCAGCCCCTCAGGTGATTGTAGACCTTATCACGTCTTTTGTTCATCAAAGCGCTGTCGTTTCACCACAAAACACTCCTCTGTAGTGGAAGCTAAATCCTTTAGGGAGGTTACACCCAAATCTGCATTATTTATTTACCTCCACCAGCCAAAACCCACAACTCATTTATCTGAGTGAATGAGATTCAGTCTGCTTTGGACACATGAGCACCATCTTTGTTTAAAGCCTGCAGACAATCCAAACCTTTTATACATTTTCTATTTGGGATATTATTATCTTTTTAAATGTATTTTATTGGAAATAAGAATATTTGGAAAGGAAGTGGATTAAAGTGAGTGAGGCACTAAAAAGGAAAATATGATCAAACATATATAGTTTATAGATACATTGATGAAAAAAAGTCTTAGTTTAGAAAGTTTAAAGGTGTTTCTGCTTCTTTAACTGCAACTCCCCCATCCCAACCTTTTGGATGTGAAAGAGACCCTCACGGGTGTCTTATCAGAAGGATGAAAGGAGAAGCTTTTCGCTTCTTTTTGGCATAAATTATGAATGCCTCCCTTTAGCAAAGAGATACAAATCATTTGTTAAAGGAAACAAAAGTTCTTCAGCGACACCCGTTTGTGATGTTTCAAGGCTGTATTTTAAAACGATGACATTGTCTTTCAGCATCTGAAGGTAAAACTTGAAGTGAGATTTTTTTTTTAGTAAAGACAACATACATACATGGCTGAATCACCTTTTTTTTAAAACCAGTCTCTTTGATGACTGAACCCCATTACCCAACAATTAAGCTTGATTCTCTCATGCTTTTATACCAAATATACATTGTTAACTTCAACTCTATAAAAAAAATCCCACTTAAACTCCCAAGAACAAAAAAGAAGACTCAGATTGAGTGGAAATCTTAAGTCTTTGTCAAGCAGCATTCGCTGTTTAATCTAGAAAGCCTTAACCACATCACTCTGTGTGGTCCTCTAATTACACATCACATGGAGCCAGTCTCTATGATGAAAGGTTGACTTTCTGCTTTGTGCTTTGGTGTCAGTTGTAATATGTAAAGCAGATGTGTTTGATAGTGAAGCCTATCAGTGTTTGCGTTGCGTTGCTTTGCTGCATGGTTTTATAAGTTGGGGTCTAAAAGTGGGGCCACCCGCACTTTAGGACGTATCCTTGTAAGATCGCTAACAACCTAGAGAGCAGCAATTCAGTCATCACAAACATCGTAACAGCAAGCTTCTTTTTTATAGAAAAAAAAGCTAACAAGTTGAGTTGTGTTGGTAGTTTTCTTGAAGCAGTGCTTTTGCCCTGCAGAGTGGTAAACGGTGCTAAAAACCCACTCAAGCTGAGGCTTGTGTTGTTTGTCAGGGAGCAGTAATCAGCAGCAGCAGAGGTTTGGCTGAGTTTCCATCAGCCTGTGCTTCCAGCTAAATCTGCCTTCATGATCAGATCCCAGCCTTGTTTCAACAACTGGCATGGATTAGACTTGTCATATCAGCTGGAACCCAACAGATCGAGAACACATTCACACAATGATTACATGCAGATTATTGTTGGACATCACAAAACATTCGGGCATTGTTTTGCTGGGAAGATGATAAGGTTGGTTTTAAATAAGAGATGTCCACAGTGATTTTTCTCTCAATCCATTTGAGGCAATGTCATAGGGTTTGTTTAAATTGTACATTCTTAATGTTGTGGAAGTAATGTACAAGTCATATCCATCACAGAATTCACTGTGTTGGTGAAATGCTGTTTGGCAGACATTAATCTGAAAGATGCTTCCTCCAAATAACAAATTGATTAAGAACCAAAAAACAGATAGAAAGAAGTAAGTCAATAGTAGGTAACATTAATTCAACTCTGCGTTGTATTAAATAAGCTTTATTTCTACATTCACAATTAATCCTCTGATTACCAGGATTAACCGTAAAGCTCAGTAGTTTTTGTTATTCTAAATAAACTACAGCTAAATACCATCTCAGAAATATAAAAAAAATGTCTAAAATTTCAAGCACACAACCCTTTTGGCCAAATTCATTCCTGAAAATTTCTAAATGTTCTGACAGAGTTTTTTTTTTCTGTTTTGAGTTTGAGTTGTGCTTTTGGGTTTTGTTTTTACTGTTTTTTTGTTGTTGTTTCTTTACAACTTTTTGCCTTAAAAATAGTCAAGGAAGCCTAAAATACCCAAATTACGAAAGAAATGGCCTGAGATCATCAAAAATAAAAATCATCAGATCTTACTGTTGTTCAGATTTTGGTGGGTCATTTTTGGGGAAATCAAATTTTTACAAACATGGTAGTTTTACGCAATATTAAAAATAATTTAAAAAAAAATCAAATTCAAGCATCTCTGTTAACTTAATTCTGAGCAAATAGGTCTTTTTGGGGGTGGAGGTGATAGGTCAGTGGTAGAGCGCTCTCCCTTGGACCAGAAATTCTCTTGAAGTTCGCAGGATCAAATCCCACTGAGCTCATATCTGGACACCTAAACCCCGTTTCTCCCATTGTTGGTGCCGTTGTGGCAGCTTGCTGCGGTGTAATGCAGCACATGAATTTCCCTGTTAGGGGTTGAAAAAAGTATATATACGTATTTATTTTCATTCATTTTTCTTCATCACAGAGTATTTTTTAGGGCAAAGCCGATTCACCAACAAGTCCAATAGCAGCTCACATTTTCTTATTTTCACCTGGAACTACTTCATATGTTTTACTATTCCAATGTTTTATTTTAGAAAACTACATGAAAGATTTTTTTTTAATTCATTGATAAAACCCAATTGAAATTCGAAAACGGACCATTTTGGGGTGCAGTTCAAAGGTCGGCCTATTTCAAGACTTTTTTCTTCTGGTTGAATGATTTGTAAACTATGAATAAAAGAGTTTTAGGAACTGATTTGTTTCTGTAAATAAGCCGATTTCTTTTCTGCAGAAATCTGCTTGTGTTGCAGTAACAGAGGTAAGAAGTTAGGAAACATCTCAACAATCGATGCTGCTTGAAAGAAGGCAGTAAAGTCGTTGGTTTCAGTTCAATAGGGTTTTTTTTCACGTTGCATAATGCCCACGCCCCCCTTTTCCATTTCACACAAAAGATTTCACACAGACCCGCGCACATACGAACACACACGCCATCACTGTGGCATGGCAGCCGTCCAAAGAGGGGCTCCAGTGTCGCTCGCTATCAAAGAGCTCTTTGCTTACTGTCCTTTTGATAGCCGCTCCACAGCAGCAGTGAAGCAGAAATGCAGCTTTGATATGAACTCGTCCCTGATTCTCCACACTTTCTTGTGACTTCACGCTCAGAAACACTGGAAACATTTGTCTCCAGTCAGAAACAGGAGGTGAGACAGGTTGGGCGAACTGGTATTTAGTCACAAGCACTGATGACTTTTGGCCACATGATCACTCAGATTCTAACTGCAGGTTTAAAATATTACCTTCATACAGATGAACAAAAAGCAATTAAGCAACCTGTTGTATATTTTGGTTGAAGAGGAATTAATTACACATGGATGTACAATTTACACATACATGTGTATGTACGTACATAAACCATTTCACTGAAGGGAACTACAACTTATTGCATTTCACAATAAATGTGTGTTCATAAAACCCGTCTACTGCAGCTACAACTGACAAAAAAAAAAAAAAAATTCCATAAACTTCAATTTGGCTTCAATATTGTTTTGATTGTATTGATCATCCGTTGTCTTCTGCTTATTTGGGGCTGGATCGCTGGGGTAACAGCTTCAGACTAGAAACCCAGGCTTTTCTCACCTCCAGTGCATCCTCCAGCTCACCCAGGAGGACCCCAAGGTGTTCCCCAACCAGCTGTGAGACATAGTCTCTCCAGTGGGTCCAGGGTATGCTTCTTGGTCTCCTCTTGGTGGGACGTGCCCACCAGCGAAGGAGGAATCCTAACTGGTTTTTGTTTGACTAAATTGATCATCTACTCTTGTCAATAATTCCGAAGTCTATTCTGTCACATTTCAAATGTAAGTTTTTCTACCCCAACTTTCTCTTGAGACGGTGGCTAGTGGTTAGAGAGTTCGCCCGCGAACCGGAAGTTAACCAGAAGTTCGCAGGTTTGCATCCCACTGAGTTCACGTCTAGGGTTCTTGGAGAAGACACCTAACCTCCGTTTCTCCCACCATTAGCACCACCATATGTGGCAGCCGGCTGCGGTGTGGTACAGCACACAAATTTCCCGTTGAGGGATGAATTATATATTTTTAAAAAACCCATAAAAAATGGCCTTGACTGTTGATTTTTTTATCAAATCCATCTTATCTCCCTTCAGTCGTTGTACGCTGATAAAACGGCTTTTAAACCACCTGAACAACACTTTTATCAGCACGGCTTCCTATTTGTTACTTTAGTCAGCACGCTTTTTTTAAACGATCAAATGAGCTGTTTGTGTTTTTTTATTTATTACAAACACAAACATCTGAAACCATCAAAAAAAGTTATGAAAAAAGTAGAATGATTTTTTTTAAATATATTTACAGTTAAAATAAAATGAGACCGTTTTATTTAGTCTTAGAAACCCTGCAAGCCCACCACAGATAAAAGGATGCATTCTGTAGAATGTCTGTCCTTGGACCGGGAGAAGCCGGTGTTATTCCCACTGAGCTTATGCCTAAGTGTCCTTGGAAAAGACACCTAACCCCCAGGGTGCTCCCACCATTGGTGCCGTCATGGCTGCCTGCTACGGTGCAATGCAGCAAAAAGTAATTTCCCCCCAATCTTTCTTTTGTTTTCATCAAATCATTAAGAATTTAGAAGCCACAAATAAACTCGTCTGCATGGCTTAACTTTAATAAAGGGCTTTTCACTGTTTTTTTGTTTTGTTTTTTTACAAGCTCATTTAAAGTAATTATAAATACCAGTCAGACTTCGTCACTTCCTAGAGTCTTAATGAAACTCTGCGGTTGCCCGTTTGGATATCAATACACCACAGCCTGCTGCAGAGGGTGTTTCACCTCAAGCTTCTTGGCAGAAAGATAAACTCTTAGATTTTATCTTATGATTCTCTAATGTTTATATTTAATATAAGCAGCCTTTCATTTTGAGTCTAAAACACCACGTCTGCTTCGTTTTTACACGTTTCAACTGATGATTTTAAGAAGAGATGGACTGAGAATGAGTTCTGATACTGTTTAGCTTGTAAATCATAATCTTTGATCTCTCACTAGTTGGTAAGAAACCGATTTTTGAATTTTGAGGGTTTCACCATCAAGGAGCTACAGTATGTTTTCTAAAGCGCTTAGTAATTTTCTAAGAAGTCTTTTTTTTTTTTTTTTTTTTTTTACTGAATACCACTTTAGGTCATCGGGTTGTAAAGCTGAGGAATGCAGCGTGTGTGTGTCAGTTATGTGTGTGTGGCGTTCCAGAAATGATGAAGGTATGTGAAATGCGTCTAACGGAGGCAGAATGTGAGGAATCCGCTGCCTTTCAGAAGGCCAGGCGCTGTTTACTGACACACTCTTGTGGTGTAGGTGTGTGTGTGTGTGTGTGTGTCATTTCCTGGTAACAAACCACTTAGAAGTGATTGTATATAATTGTTTTCAAAGTTGTTAAACATCTGGTGCTCAGCAAACTGGTTTTTCTCTGTGTTGTGTTATTCATCACTTCCTCAGATCTGCTCTTCTGTTCCAAACTACAAGAGAGGAAATGAACTTTTGCTCCCCACACTGACCGAGAAAAACTCAGAGAACATTTAGACTAGCTTTGGGTTTCATTGTGATCACTTTTTTTGGCACTTTGTGATACAAAACAGTACATTTCTTCGCAATAAGTTTGAACTGTTACGTTCTAATAGATGGACGATATTTTATTGGAAAAAAAACTCAGAATTTCTTTAAAGACTAAAGTCCGCTTTGAAGAGATCTGAAAATCATTTAATCCAGTTGAGCTTTTCTTTATGCCAGACTTTATATAAAAATGTAACATTTACTTTTTTTTTTTTCTCCACAGATTTGGGACATGAGTGACGATGAGAGCATCTAAAGAACTCCGCACTTTGCTTTAAATCAGACGGACCATAAAAGTTGCACAGGATTAAAACCTGAAAATGTTTTGAATAGAAACTTTCTAAATGTGTATGAGATGTTTATGCGGTTATATTAAATTTGAAGGAAGGCACTGGATTCTTCTATCGGTTGATGTTGAATAGATTTCCAGTATTCCCTCCATTCATACATCGATCTTTGTGTTTAATAGATGGAGATCTATGGTTATACTGATAATACAGACAGATGTTAATGTACCCGTCCATAACCTGAAAGAAAAAAACCCATTGAAAGGAACTACGAGCTTGCATTGATGCATGAAATGTGTTGGAAATGTTTTGTCCTGTTTTCTCACTAAAGAATAACTCGTATATTTCAGCTGAAGTGAAACAGCTTATGCTACATAAGTTGCTATTTTTTTTTCTCCAGGCTAAAATCTTTAAAAAATTGAAATATAATTAAAACCATTTTATATAAAAAGTTTTTAGAGTGTTCTCGTTTTTCATTTTTCAAGTTGCAAGAATAAGTTGATTTCAATGCATTTAATCAAAACTGGAAAAAAATGCCTTTGTTTTATTTCAAGCATCCCGAATGGTTGAAGTTTTTTTGTGATCTATATGGAATTCATTCTCTCGCTTCTATTTCTATCCAAACACATAAAACCACATAATGAAAGAGCCCGACACAAACAGACGTTTAAAAGCACTTTATTGTTCATCAAGGCTACTTTACGTACAAAAAAGGTGGCCTGCCAAAACCTTTTTAGTAGGAGACACAGAGCCACAAATTGTTGTTTCTTGATCGAAACTTTCATACAGTTCAGATTATAACTACCACTAAGTACATGCTACTTCCACTTCAAAGGAGGAACTGGAAATGATGGTGCAGTCAAAGTAAAGAGCAACTCCTCTTTGATTTATCTGTCTAGTATTGAACTTAAATTACAGATGGAAACATTTCAAAACTACTCAAAGTATTTAACAAAATGCCCTCAAATGGAGTGATGGAGGAGTTTAGAACTTTTTTTTTTTATTTATTTATATTAATTAAATGAAATGTTTCTGTTAATGGTAATTGTGCAAGTTGCTCCAAAAGACCCAAGAAGTCAAATTTTTGTTCAAAAATCTCACAAACACATGATTAAAAGTTTTGGAGAAGGACCGAAACCAAAGGAAGTAGCAATCGTCGGCGACACCTCTGTAGCTAACGTGATTTTCTACGTGTTCCTGCACTTGAATTTTTACTCTAACAAGACAAAAACTCTACAGACAAAAAAGATCAACTTTTTTTTCCACCAAAAAAAAAAAAAGAAAGAAAATGCAATGATTACAATATAAGGACAGGAAAAACAAAACAATTAAATAGCTACATATCATCCACAAATTAATTGTTCCTCAAAAAAATACCTACGATTTTTTTTTCTCTGTACATTCGTTACGCACAGCGTAATGATGGTCTTATAGTTTTACCTAATATAAAAAGTATTAAGTGATTTTCCTACAGTGTGTAGGGAGCGTGTGCCAGAACACCTCCTACCTACGGGCTGGTAGTGAAATGATAAACGAAAAAATAAAAAGTGATAGAAAACAAACAGAATTAGAAAAAAAAAAAAAAAAAAACACTCCATGTTTCGAGCACGACGCTTTACCATGGAAATTTGACCCAGGACAGGCCGAGCTGTCGGTAATAAACTTCTGAGTCGCAAACTCCCAGCTCCCACTTCTAAAAGCACAGCTCCTGAAGCTCTACCCCCTCCCCTCCATCCCACCAACTCTACACAGGTAACAGAAAACACTCAGAGATGATTAAATGATTTTTTTTCCTCCCACAAAAAAAAAATATTTTGGAGCTTTAATGTCATCAGTCCTAGTTTTGTCAAATCGGTTCTGAGATCTGATGATGGAATGTGTGAACATCTTAGAGAACACTGTCCATGCATGGAGTGGTAAGTCAAGCAGCAGCAAAGCAAACAAACGACAAAACCCATCCAAACAACATGAAATGATTCTGTCCATTTCAGACAGGACGACACATTTTAAACAGTGTGCAGATGAGCCCTGGCTGCTGATGTGAAGATATCGGCTGTGGATCAGACTTTATGGGAAGTTTTCCTTCTGGAGGAATGTTTGTCACCTTGGTTCCAGTTCATCTTCAGAGTTTCTTAGACCACAGCGGTTTAGTGTTGCAAACACAAAGGAAGAAGTCAAGACACCAAGTCAGAGCATGAGCAGTGTCGACACATCATAAATCATAAAATCAGATTAAGTAAGAGACGGATAGACGCTTGGATTCCATCTCGTGACACTAAGATCCCCAAGATGCCGAAAAGCTGCTATCGCTTACTTTCAAATACACCATTTTCCCAAAAGCAACTTGCCTGCAAGATTTTTATTTTACCGAGTGCTGTGGTAGGTCTGTGGCTAAACGGTGATGCTGCAGCTCGCTTCGTTAAACAGAGCCTGGCAGAAAGCGGTCTCACTTTACATGCTTGTTACCATAGTGATACGCAATGAGGGGAAAAATGAAAGTACAAAAGTGTAATAATAAAATATAATAATATGGAGCACGACTGACCCAGCAGTGAGTGTAGTTTCTGCTACAGATGTCAAAAGAAAAGAAATAGTTATGTTTGAAATGTTAAAAACACTAATAGATACCAGCTATTTAAAACATAAACATGCGTCTGTAAAAAAAAAAAATTAGTTTACCCTTAAAACCTTGAACAAATCTTTCAAACCATAGTGAGTCGGGAAGGAAGCGATGAGGGGAGGGAGTGTGGAGGGCTGCAAAGAAACACCTGGCTTCAAAAAAAGTCACAAAAACAAGTGTTTCTCTAAAAAATTTCTCTCCTCTGGTTGAAAATCTTTCCTGTAATTATAAAACCACAAATTGATTATTTAATGAGTCACGAGCAGCTGTTCTACCTCATGTGGCAGTAGGCCTTTATTGCTTTGGAGCAACTGGTCAATCCGCTCATAGGAGGACACTATTTAAGAGTGGACTTCCGGGAAAAAGCAAACCTTGAAATTAGGCTGTCGTGGCATGTTTTTTTTTTTTTTTGAAAAGGTGGCCGGTAGGAAAATAAAATATCTTAGTTTTGTGGTGGATTAGCCGGCTGCTAATAGTGTCATCCCCTAGTAAAATATGATCAACCCACTGACGGATTGAGACGCGTCTGAGCTCGTACTTGAGTTTAAAAATATATATAAATCTATATTTTTAATTATTTTACATATTACTTTTTAGAACGGAAAACCGAATTAAGTTGCAAGACATGAGTCAGAACACAGGTGGACGTGCTGCTGCTTTGCTTTACTGGCTGTTCTTTTTAAAGAGTATATAGAAATCTTGTTTTTATTCCTGTTAAACTGTTTTTACTTGTTTTAAGGAGTCTTTCTTATTGTATATTTTAACCGTTTTAACCAGTTTGGGTTTTAGCTGAAAAGGTTCCAGTGGAGGTGTGACTTTACTGGGTAAATCCCCACTTTTTTTGCATGTGTTTTGCCGTGCCATGTTTTCCCACGTGTGCCGGGGATCTCCCCACCCAAATATTACCCAATGACCACTAGTAAGCGTTTATTTTTTAAAATCTTTAACTTTTTTTTTATCGGATATTGGGGTGTTACGCATTTCTTTTTGAATAAATTTCATCTTGTGGAATCTTGTCTCGGACTCGAGTGAATGAACCGATGCAATTTTACTATTCCTTGTGTGCAAGTCCAAAGATGACGTTGCTCTGATTTTTAAAGAGGTATACCCTATCCCTCTTGCCACACTCAGAAGCCCATTAACACTAGAACTACCAAAGCCGTCAATTTGACAGTTCTCAGAAGTTGACATGATGAAAGTTAGGCTTCTGACTTTTTTAATATTTTTTGTATATTATTCCTATGTTGTAATTTAACTGAAATAAAACACGAAAAACTAAAAACGAGTTCTGAGTAATTCTTCCTCTAACTCCCACACGTCACACTCAATGTGACGCCATTATGAAATACATTGTAACTTTTCGCCGTGCCTGACCGTAGTGCGGTTACATTCAGGTGAAATCTAGGTGAGCAAAAATAGATTTGAGAAAACGTTTGTCGGTCACTGAGGAATTTCCGTGTGTGACGTCATCGCCATAGCGCTAATCGTCAAATTGACGGCCGTGGGAGTTCTAGTAGTCCTAGTGTTAAAGAACATGAGAGTTCAGCCTCTTTTTTTTTTCTGGTTGTTGAAAACAAAAAGGTACCAAAATCATGAAGCAATCAGCTGACGTGATCGGATTTATCTGAATAATCAAACAGAGGAGAAAACTGCATGACTTCCTGTTTGTAAGGTAGGCGTTGCTAAGCGTCAGTGTGTGTGAGGTTTCTTTGGTAGCAGTCAGGTGGTTTGTGATTGTTTTCAAGAAGTGTTTCTCACTCGTCTTTTCGTTCAAACGTCCCCACGCCTCAAAACGCAGAATCAGTACACAAAACTAGTGTTAAATGGAACAAAAAAAAAAAAAAAAGAGAGTTAATAATTAAAAGACAGTCTTTCCTCTTTCTGTTTATGTACATGCGACTTCTTGGCTCCAAATTGTAGTGGGAACCAACTGGAGCCGGGGGGCGGGCCGATGCTCCAGTGGAGTTCCTCGTTGAATCCTCGTCAGTTCTGATTAGCGTCCGGCGTTAGCGTGCCAGAGGACCGAAGGGGAAGTGAGTGTGTCTTTATTGCTGGTTTGAGCCTCCGCGCGTGCACAGTAAGTAAGCAGATTGGAGGGTTTTGGCGGTTTGGGTTTTCCTCCGGGATGCTGGTGACAGGTTGACATGTCGGAAACATGGATGCTGGAGCGAGGCGTGACGGGTGAGCCGGGGTAACTGGAGATTCCCCCTTCAGGAGACGACAGAAGGGGAGTGGTTGTGGCTGACCATGTGGGTGTCGGGAGACGAGTTTGGGCTGCTGCCGGACGACGAGGGACTCCCCTTGTTTTTGATCTGCAGCCAGGTCTCGCCTAGCGCCTTGGCAAAGTGGTCGTCCACTGATCCCGTGATGGACACCGAGTTGGTGGCGGTGGGTTCGGGTTCCTTGTAGTTCTTCCCGAGGCTGCGGCGGAAATGTTCCTCGATCACAGGGTCACAGGCTGTGCTGGCTGAAAGCAAACAGATACTTTTTAGTTACAATAAAAGTTACATTTATAATCATTCTGTTTAATTGGTTTAAAAACTGATAATGTGGATTTTATAAACTACTGGAAGGACCGGCGTCACTGTTACATTTGTTTTCCATCACTTTTTTTTTTATGTTAAATTGACGTTTTAAATTTTACTGTTTAACCTCAATGAGATCATTGAGATTTCACAGCGATCATAAAACCGGCTCGTATAAATTTATCGTGCCACAGAAAAATGACACACACAGAACTAATAAAGCACTCATATTTGGCCGCGCTCTCATTGATTTTTAAAGTGCAGAGATAAGAGAGAAGCACGTAAATCAAGCATGCAGTGGTTTCAGAACAAGTGATGTAAAGAATCTGAGCTGCAGCTCCGTGACTCACTGTTAATTTTTCTGTAGTTGGAGAGGGTGGAGCAGCCGTTGTGAGAGACCTGACAGCGGGACAGGTTGCAGTTACGATTGTTAGCCGGGGCACACGTGATCACCGAGGGGCGGTTCTGAAAGACACAAATACAATTTAAAAGATAAAAGAGGAGGGATTAGCCAGGCTTAAATGAACAATTAGAAGAAACTATCACAAGAAATTAAACTGAAATGCCCCTTACCTGCTGGCGTTCCACAGCGCTGAGCGTATGTGGCATTGTGCCCAAAGCTGCTGAGTTGCTGCGTCCCGTCTCCATCATGCTGTTTTTGGTAAGTGCTAACGGCTGGTCCATGCTAGCTAAGCTAGCCAGGTGATGGTGGCTGTTACTGTACAGGTGGTTGCTATGGATTCCCAAAGTTCCAGGAATCATCACGCGCTCACTGGGACTCCGGCTGCCGTCACGGGTTAGCGGGGAATTGCGATAATCTCCGTTGGGTTTCCTGAGAGAAAAATGAAAACAAAAAAAAAATGAAAAATAGTTTTGTTTGAACATTTACTCATACATTTCTACACAAGTAACCACGGCATTATTAAAGGTAATATTCAATGTTTTAATTCCGTTTTAGTAACATCACATTTTGTGCAAAAAGCATCTTTTTAGATTTAGGCCCTTTTAAGAGTCTATGACAGGCATGGGCAAAAAAACGGCCCGCGGACCACATGCGGCCGTTAAACGTTTTAATCCGGCCCCTGAACTAATCTTGTTAATGTTTTATTTTCCCTGCAGTTTTGATGCTTCCTCACTAGATGGCACACTATATTGGCTTTGTTGAGAAAACAACAACACTGCTCCCATTAAAATGTGTGTGTGTTCATGATGCGCACATTGTCAAAACAAACAGTGCGTCCACATATGGTAAGCCATCGGGGCCAATACATGCACGTTAACAAACGCGTTAGATTTCAAACCCACATTTTAATGTAGCGTGTAGTGGCCCCGATGGCTTTCCATACCTAGATCAAATATAACACGCTCCACAAATCAAGAGATCCACCAGATCCCAAGATGTGTATTTTTTCTCCAATGAGGTGAGGATACCAAAGCATGCCATCCATCTGCTCCTGTTTTGGCACCTTTGTCAAATGTTAGAACTCAATGTGGCTCGCGAATCAAAAAGTTTGCCCACCCCTGGTCTATGAGGTTTGTATTTACTCAAAAAAATGTAATTGAATCCATTAAGTAACTACAAAGACTGGATTTATAACCAGCATTTTTTTTTTCAGAATCGCATCAGATTCATAAAAATTGGCACCTTTTATAATTATTTAAATGTGAAATTATTCAATCAGAGTGAAATTTGACGGTGAAAACAAGATGCGACAGCGCTGATTAAAGAAAGAAATAAATTTCAAAATAAAAGAAGCCGGCCCGCATCCATCCTCTTTTCTCTTTAATTATGACAGGTTCAAATATTAGTTTTGATGTTCATCAAAATGCACAATGTTTGTTTGTAGTTACTTCTAAGGTCAAACGTAAACTAACACACACACACACACACAGATTAGCCAGTGAGGCAAACACTCTCCTAAATGTCTCTAACATGGATGGATTCCAAACTTATCTATGCACATAAGGACCAACTGGCGGTGAGTTCAAGGCCTAAAAGTGGTTTCCTCAGGAGAGAAAAATAGACTTTCTCTCCACAGTGAGTCTGTTGCCAGCTGTACACACTTCTATCAAACTGGAACATCGAAAATCCAAAAAAACAGGGCAGAAATGTTCCCTGTTAGAATTTTAAAACTTAAAAACACTGCTTTGATTTGTCTGATTAAAGAACAAAAGATAGTAGTAAATGTTGACAAGTGAGATTTACGGACTCGAGACAAAGTGTATAAACTTGCTTACAGTTAAACTGGTTCAGATTATTTTAGTGAAAGCAATAATGTGGTCTGGCTTTTTGTCTCCGCGTGGCTTCGCTCTGACAAACTGAGGCCCGCTCACAGGGAGTGAAACCTTAGTGATTTATGACTCTCTACCTCCATAAACACCAGCATGTACTCGTCTATTCACACATAAAAACACGTTTGACATCTTTATTTTTACTATGACATGCAGCATACACCACCCTGGTATGATTTAGACACAGTTAGGGAGGAGAGGGCTCATTGTTGAAGTGTTCCTCGGCCACAGTGGTGTGCGAATTCGGGAACACACAACAAACTTGGGTTTGGAAAAAGCAGCAGGAACCCTTTAAGAATTGCTTGGATGCGAAATAACAAGTTTGGGACAAACAGTTGTAAGAGCCATGTGGCCGGGCAACCTGGCCGCTCCACTAAGCATCTGGAGTCTACAGCACTATTCTGTACAAATACAGAAATCAGAAAAGCAGAGAGGAAGAGGTGGAGAGAACGAGCTGCATGTCAATTCACATCTTTGAGTTTGTGAAAGAGCTAGGTCGGGAGTTTCCTAAGTTTTTGTTGAGAGCTTACAAAAACAAAGAAACACTTCTTTTTAAATTATTTATCCTATTGTGTGTGTTTTTTTTAAATCTCTTATTATTTTTATGAATTTAAGGGGAAATTAAATCTGTAACCATTAATCAAACTCAACATGAAGTTTAAATAATAAATCTCAGTACATTTCAGTTCAGTTTCTAGAACCTAAAAAAAAGGCCCCGGTAAAATAATATATATTTTTTTATCAAATAATACCCACAATGCAATGCTATTCAACTTTTTTGTGTGTAGTGAAGCTGTGAAAGTTCCACACCTCCATCATTGCTAAAGAGCTGGCACGCTCACATCTCCATAAAAGAGGGACTGTTACTGGAGCCAGAGAATGGGATCAACAAATCCATCCAATGAATGATGTAGCTGTCGAATCCACCGCCCCCGCCCGCCTCCCACTCATCTGATTACACACCAATCCTCATTTCATGTCACAAATCAGTCTTTGAAGAAAACCAAACAAAAAAAACCTAGTCTTTTTTTTTTGTCCTTTTGCTTACCTTTTTATCATCATTAAAGTTATTGTCGAGCCCGGTTTCATTTAGACGTCTGGTCAGATTTGACTTAACGCTACTTTTAATCCACCAAAAATGTTTTTTTGAGGCAAAAAGTGACAAGTTTTGTTCAGAAAATCAGACATAGCAGAATGAGATTGTATCAGTTTAAAAAAAATCTCAACTTTTATTTCTATTTGATCGAAAGTAGTTTGTATTTAAAGAGCTGGATAAAGATAAATGGACAAAAAAATGCAAAAAAAGATAAATCCAACTATAAAAACCTGTTGTTTCTTTATTCCACAGAAGCTTGTTTGATCATTGAAAAAGATAAAAATAACTCTGAATATAGAACCTTTCATTTGAAACGAGTAACAATTTTCCACAATAATGCCTCTAACGTTGTTTTATAATATGTTAGAGGAAACCTGAGTCGCCGGAAATAGGGTGAGGGGTAGGGTGACAAGCTCTGTTATCCGGGAGGAGCTCAGAGTAGAGCCGTTGCTCCTCTGGATCGAGTGAAGCCAGATAGGGTGGTTCGAGCATCTGGTTAGGATGCCTCCCAAGCGCCTCGTTGGTGAGGTGTTTCTGCCACACCCCACCGGTAGGAGAACCAGAGGCAGGCTCCCGACCTGCTGGAGAGACTATATCTCACAGCTAGCCGGGGAACGTCTCAGGACATCTCCGTCTGTGTCAGCTGGAGGGTGAAGCCGGGGTGAGAGAAGCCTGGGCTTCCCGTCTAAAACCCATCCCCGGATAAGTGGAAGACAACGAAACGGAACTTGTGTCATTTTGTGTGTCATTAAAATAAAAAATTACGTTAATTCCAAATTAAAGATTGACACTGATGTGAATAATTTTAGGCTGACTGTTCATATATAAAAATATATATAGATGAACATGACTGATTGTCCAATAAGTCAAGTCTCTTTCATTAACTGTGTTGAGCATGGGAATGAAGTTCCCGGAGGAGTGAAACAAAAAGCATATATGTTTATGATTCCAGCTTATAAGAGTGGTTCTGTGCAGCCTGACATTAGTGGTATTCACTGTGGTCAGGACTTACTGTGTGATCCCTTCATTTAAAAGCCAGAGTTATAAATTCACTCAATACATAAATAATATAGGAACAAATCCAAAACAATATTAAACTACTCAGATCTCTCATTAGGAAAGTTTTATTTTTTTAAATAACACCCTGCTTTAAAAATAACCATAGAGAGAAGATTTCAATGGGAATAATTCACAATTGTGAGATGAATGTTGTTGCTTTTTATCAAATGCATACAAAAGTGAAATGCACAAAATTTAAAAAAGATATTTTGTACTTTTATATGTGCCGGGTTTACATTTTTAACAGGATTCAGATTTGGTTCTGGACATGTTCTTTAAATAACAAAGATGTTCTCATAGTTTTACAGTGAAGTTTTCAGAGAATTCTTCTAAGCAGACCCATGGCTGGGCACAGGTTCATTTCCTACTTATTTTAGATATAAATTCAAAAGGAGAAAAAAAAAAAAGAGGAGATACAAACAGGACACATCTGGAAAGAATCAAAGCCTGGAGAGGAGACCAAAAAAAGAAAAAGGGAGGAAAGAGGAGGGGGACAGTAGGAGAGGATGAAGGCTAGACCACAGCTTACAAGCAGAACCAAGCTCTGGAAAAACCCACAAAATAGATACAAACACACACGCACATGATTTATCCATGATATTTATATGATCTGTACGTGTAAGAACACAAACATCTCAACACTTTACTGTTTTAGCAACTGGTCTGAACAGAGAAGTGTTTTTCTGGGGGTTTTTTATTCACAGGTAAGTTTATGTATTTTGTACATTTCATGTACAATAAAACCTGTTGAATGTTTTTTTTTTATTATTCAAAAGGAAACAAAAACATGTAGAAGATACTTTAAGAAAATTTTAAAAAGGAGTGAATTGTTTTACTCAAATATAAAAAGTTAAAAGTTTTTGTGTTTGACCACAGTTTGATTTCAACACTTACTGTATTGTTTACTTTTTTTGTTTTAATTTGGAGTCTGATCTGAGTTAACCAAATGTTCCAAATGTTCTGCTCGGTTTATTTTCTCTTAACATATTTCAAATTAATTTTGAGATTATTATTTTTTTTTAACTCACTCTATTCATCCTTCACCGAAGAAATTTGTGTGCTGCAATCCTACACCAATGGTAGGAGCAAGAGGGGGGGGTTAGGTGTCTTCTCCAAGGACCCTAGACGTGCACTCAGTGGGATGCGAACCCGCGAACTACCGGTTGGCTTCCGGTCCGAGGGCGAACGCTCTACTCACTGAATCACCGTCTCTCCCCTAATAGATTATATTAGGTTCTTATATCTATTTTGTGATCTTATGATTCCAGAATAAGGGTTTCAAAACTGGTGGGATAGAAAAATAACAACAATCGCACTTTATTAATCCCTCGTGGGGAAATTACGTTTTGCTGGATTGCATCGCAGCAGGCAGCCATGCCGGTGTCAATGGTGGGAGTAACTGGACGTTCGGTGCCTTCTTAGACATGGGCCCAGTTGGAATTGAACCAGTAACTCTTCAGTTCAAAGACGTTCATTCTACCACCGAGCTACACCTTCTGACTAATGTGCATTTAGATCTTGTTAAAACTCGATTCACATGATTTGAAAGAACTGTAGTTGTAGTGATTCAACCTGCTATAAAATATTTATAGTAATTAAGTTTACTGAAGAAATTAAGTGTTAGTGAGTTTGATTCTCTTAATGTTTTTAAATACAATAAAATCAATCCAATCTAAACTTTGTGTCGTAATCTGACAAACTTCCATCGCAACACAGTCTCGTGTTGAGAGAACCAATCATATGTTTTGGGAATCCTCTTGTACATGATCATTCTTTCAATCAAATGTCTGATTTATTACGAAGAAAGAAAGTTCTGTGTTTAAATTTCCACCACAAAAAGGTAAAAATGAAAAACAATGAGGACACACAGTCACCCACACAGAGGAGGAAAAAAAGTCTTCTTCCTTTCCTCACATTCTCATTACATAAATAGTTTCATGTAAAACAAGAGAGTAACAATGACTTCCCCAGCCGTGTAGACACACACACACACACTCACACACACACACACACACACCAACTCTCTCGCTCTTATTTTCTCCCCATTTGGCCTCTGGAGAAACAACCATGAGAACAACCTACTGATGAAGTTCCCAGTGAAAAGCAGCTGCAGTTTCTGAAGATTTCAGTCCTTGACTTATTTTCCAATGTACATTAAAAGTTCCATATTAGCATTAATCTGTAGCTGGTCACAAAATAAATAAAATTTATTGGAATAATGTAACAAAAATGTTACTAAACTTACCTAAATTGTGAATACAGTTTAACAATTCAGTGGATTGAGTTAGAACTACAGATTGGTAAATATTATCAGTACGGTGAAGAAAATGGGACAAAATCGACCACTTAAACAGCATTAATCAAACAATCGTAATCTAACTACTTCTTAGTGTATAAAACCAGTGAATCAGACTAATTTGTAGTATTTAGACAAATATTAAAAAGAACTTAACTTTAACAAAAACCCATTCAAACAAAACTCACAAGAAATCTAACATAAGACTCTAAATAACACTTTAAAACAACTCATTTATTTAGTCAGAACAACCCATCTGACTTAAATGTGTATTTAGAAATGTAACAGCTGAGTTTTTTTTCACTTTTCTTAGTGGCTCTTTAACAGCACAGTGGCGGGCGAGCAAACAGGCTGCAGCAAGCTTCCAGCCCGCAGGCTTCAGTGGACAGGATAAGGCTTCTTTGTTCAATGCTCCTCCTACTCCTCAGAGAAAATGAGAAAGTAGTCCCTGCTGCCTGACCTCACCCCACACACACAGAGATGAACACAAAGTGGGAAAGTACACAAATATTACAGAATTAGCGCATACCTGTATAAACAGATGCTAACCCATTCACACTGGGTCACTGCACTAAAACTTCTAGTCAGACTTATTTCACCAATATACGGTCCCAACAGAGTTTAACTTACTTTTTAACCACAAAAAAGAAGATAACTAGACTCTTTACTCTTGCTGCATTTAAAGCTTAAGTTTGTCAATTTAAACCCATCCCCCAAGAAAGTTTTCCTGTAACTCCAGGCTTGTTGGAAGCAGACAACAAAGGAAACCTGAACATCTATTTTTGTAGCTCCACCCAGAATCTGAAGTGTCAGGTGTCTGGTTCATTCGTGTCAGAGCCAACCTAAAATATGCCTGAAGTTAGGAAGAACAATGGGAGAAAATTGCAAGATAAGCAAAACTTAGGAAACAACAACAAATTCAAACCAAAATACTCTAAAAGCATAAATCAAGATGCAAAAATAAAAAAGCAACGTAATCCAACAGCAGCAAATATTAGATTCTACCTGGCTTCTTAATTTTTTGTGTAAGTATTTATCAGGACCCCCTCTTTTTTAATTTAGCCTCTTTTCTATGGCCAAGTTTTTCATTTCAAAATCTATTTATCTACAATTACAATCAGAGTTCAATGAAACAAAAACCTGTCTGGTGTTCTTTTGAACCTCTTTAGTGTTGTTTATGCTATATTTAGCTTAACTTATCTCACAAATCAGTCTTCACTTCAAGAAAAGTACAAAATATGTCTGCTGTTTGCGAGTCTCAACAGGTTGCTTAACATTACTTTTACCAGGAAAAAAAAATTCTTAGAGGAACATCAAATTAAATGACCGTAGCAAAAAGAAACAAACTTAATCATCAAAGTAAAACATCTGCGTTCCCATTGACATGTTTTTTAGGAAACTTAAAAAAAAAACAGTGGTAAAAACAAGGAAACGGGAGTTACTTTGGTTAAGCAAATTAATCCAGAGAAACAAGATTAAAGTCAAATTGGAGATTAAAAGAAAGTGGGTATGTCTAGGAAATATTTGCAAAATGAGGAGATAGAGAAAGTCACAAATTTCCACTTTTTCTTTTTTTTTTTTTTATCAAATCTTGATCTAGCCAAGTGAAATAGATGCATGTAAATGGAACTGTGGGATTAAATGAAAGTTGATACAACAATAACTCTTTTGTACTTCTGGACACAGACCTACGAAATAAAATTCAACTCGTGATGCCCTAGTGAAAGCATTTGGTTTATAAGCACATGCAGAATTTAACCGCACGGTGCATATGTAATGACTTACTTGGCAGAGAAAACAACAGAATGATACACAAAGTGAAAGCTTCATTTACTGCTCTGTTATTTCTTCTATCGCGGACACATCCACAGCAAAAACCAGATAACAGCAGAAATGTCAAGACACACAAGCTAATTCTTTGTTATGTGAGATCAGATGGTCACAAGATTAAGGGCCAAGCTTTTTCCGTCACACAACCAGTACACCTTGGTCTAGAACATTTTTCCTCCAGAAACCAAAAGTCTAAAAAAATATATATATTTATTATTTTTCTTTTGTAAAAATTTCTTTGCTTGATATTCTGATGGAAACAAGATCCCATGAAAACCCTACCCGACTGCTGAACACCTCTGTGCCTCTGTGAAATAAATAGCAATCCCTGGCATCTCATCACTGACTCCAATGTGACAAACTGACTCCTGCAGTGCTTTTGACCACCACAGCAAACCAGATTCACTGGAATTCCGGGAAATCAAAATGTGGTAATGTTAAAAGAAATGTTTAGGTTCTGCAGTAGTTTCTGTTTCCCAATTCTCAGAAAAACATGTTATACAAGATGTGTAACACTGCAGAGCAAACTAAACAGAGCAAAGTGCTCTGCAGTCCAAACTGGGACTTCTAAGAAAGTCTCCTCGTGCATTTTTAGAACAAGAAAACATATTGGCAAGCACAGACAGACAAAGAAAAAACCTTAAAGTCATAAATATCAACATTTAACTACAATTTAAAGAAAAATTAAAGCACATGTAAGCAGTGTAGCCAACAGAATAGGTAACATCTTTTCTTCTTTATGTATTTTTTTTTTAAAAATCCCATTTAAACACTTGTTTCTTTACACATTCCCGTGTACTTACAGTTGTGCCGCAAACAGTCGACTCATCTTGGCGACGTGTTCGTTGTCATCCATGTCGCTGTCTCCCTGGTCCCCACTCAGCTTTCTTTTGGTGGGGCTGATGGGAGGAGGACCTGTCCTGTGGCTGGAGATGGAAGAAGATGAGGAAGATGATGATGAAGACGAGGAGGAGGAAGATGAGGACAGAGACAGCGACTGCAGTCTCGGATCTCCTCTCAAAGCTGCTTCACCTGTAAATTGGAAATGAAAAAAAGAAAGAAAACAGACAATTAGCAGGAAGCTGAAAAAATTTAAATTAAGCCTTCTTATCTAGTATTTCTTCTGTTCAGTTAAAACTAGAGATTTTGTTCAGTCTGGCTGTTTGCTGAGTGAGCCATAAACTTCTGGCATGAGCAGAGGAGTATCTGGTCTGGAATGTTTTGGGAGAAATAGTTGTGGATGGATGTGCGTACATGTGTGTGGTGTAAACTATTTCTCTCTCTGCGCCCTTGTCCTGGTACAGAGGCCTCACAGAGTTGTCAGTGAGTGGGAGTGCAAGCAAAAAGGAATCAGGAAAACTACTGCTGGCTCTGTCTCAGAACGGGGACTTTCCACTGCTTTAGCCTCATGTATCTGTCTGACTTATACCAAGCAAAACATACCGACTACACAAAAACTCCCATTCCTACAGAAGCTTCCCCCCCACTCTTTTACAGCCACTTATGGGCTTCAACATGAGGTAGTTATTAACACAATTAGTTTTTTCCCACAGTCGAGTGGAAGCAAATATAAATGTTAATGCTTATTCTGTAAAACTTTTTTGGTAAATCAGAGGAACCACAAAATAACTGTGCACATGTAATAAAAAATAAAATAATAAAATGTCTATTTCTCAAATGCAACGGTTTATATTTAGTTTGTGCATAGCGTCAGGAACACAACCACAGCTCCTCCTCTCTCGCTGGCATGTTCCTGCTCGCCCCACTGTGACCATAGCAACAAGGGTGACATCATTGTTTTTGGCAGGATAGAAGGATGGCAATAAAGGAGCAAGACTGTGACACTGCAATGGCCAACCAGAATTCAGCACACACAAATGGCTTATCAGCGAGCAAGGCTTTTAACAAAGAGTAAATTTGCAAGTGTTTCCCCTGCAAACAGACGTTTGACCGTATAAAGTCAAACACTGTTGATTTAACTTCTACTTCACATTGAACAAGTTAAGACGTACACAGTTTTGACAACAAGAAAGTTGAAGAGAACCAAAAACACGAGGATTCTACTTGAAATCGACAAGTTTGAGGACAACTGAACGCTAAATACAACTGGTTTTGTTCGTCTACAACTAAATGTGTGAAAAAATTGCAGGTGAAACTACATTATGAAGACATTTGAGTTCAATTTTAGAAAAGTCAGTGGTGTTTTACAGGAAAAAAAAAAAAACAGATAATTGAATTGCATTTCGATATCAAAGAGCCAGATACAACTACTGCATGGGACCAATGCAACATAGAGGCAAAATAATTGTGCAATTTAGCTTAAAATTAGGATGAGAAAAAAAGAAAAGGACAAAAACTTGTTCAACCTCTGATAAAACCTGCTTGTAAGTATAAATTTTTTTTTTAAAAATGCTTGTATTCCGTTAAATGACATATAGTGGTTTTCTAAGTACCGGTAGAATGGTTCCTACACTTAGAAAAATAAAAGGCCTCCTAATGGAATATTTGATTTGTTTAAAGCTGTGGACAATCAGTAGGAAGAGGTCAGTAGAGAAGGAAAACTCCACTCAGCCTTGCCTGCTCTCATTCGCTCTGCTCTCTCAGTTCATTTGGTCGACATGATCAAAGCTTATTTCTCTTGATAGAACTTCAAACAACTCTGGATCAGGATGAGATTGGATTACAAACTGAGAAGAACCACCTCTCGCCTTCAATTTCTGTCTTATTTTCGCTCTCGCCTTCTCCCTTTTCAGATATTTTTTAAAAAAAAAATGAGTAGAATCATTTCCTTTTTCTCCATAAAACAGCAACGTATTATTTTTTGGCTGCGTTTCCTAGTAACCCAAACTGGCCTCTTGGTTGTCTTTATCATCTCAATTCACACAGGCTTTTCATTTCTTGAAAACATTCAAAAGAAAGGGGAAAAAAAGCTCTTCCACATAAATTGAAGTCTGAGCTGAACTTTTAAACTCAGCCTTGAACTGGATAATCTCTGGGGAGGTTGATAAAAAGTATACTTTAATTTTTTTCTTTAAGTTTGTATTTCTCAACAGTAGAAAAGAGAGGTGAGCATTCCTTCACAGCTTTCACTGTCAAACTAACAACTAAAACAGATAGAAAAGTCAGATATTACTGGACAAAGAAAAACTAGGAAGTCATCGCAAATATACACTTGAAGCCAAACTTTCTTTGTTTAATCCGACCACTGGCAAACGTAGAGACTAAAGATTATTTGACTATAATTAAAATTGGTCAGTCTACAAAAAAATGGATCCATTCAGGTAATAAGTATTTATAAACACATCTTAAGCTGTTAAGATATTCTTACTATATCACACTAAGAGCACATTAAGATAAAAAAAAATCCATTTTTATTTCTGTACAACAAGCAATTAATTGCATCCCTTATTTGGGTTTTTCCAACCTGGCAGTGACATGAACCGTTTGTTTACCTGTGATGATTTCAAAAGATCAGTTAGAAAAATTAATCACTTGACTCATTCATCAATGTGGCAAGATGGAAAACAGTTGGTTAAATTATGTTGGTTTAATTCAATACACTTTGAGGAGTAGCCAACTTCATTCCTAAAATTATGCATCTACTGAGTGTCATTAGTCAGCTAATCAATAGTCAGCTATAGATTAGCTGAAAAGTAAGTCAGTCTCAGAGGACATTGCCTACTGTCACACTTCCTATAGAGTAACAACAATGTGTTAGCTTCAAATTAGACCTGGAGCTCTGAGGATACTGTACCAGTGTGAGCATGCATGCGAGTTGGCCAGGAAATGTATTTGAGTAGGTGTGCTCATGCATGTAATAACATGTCAGGACACCCACTGTATCACAAAGCTCTTCCTTTCTTGGCACATCATGTTTAAAGTTGAGGGGCTTTCTCTTCATATTGTTTTTACCACTAAGCTTCTTTCCCAGTTCTTTTATCTTTGTTTTCTTATCATGAGACACATGATAAGAGATAGATTTTAGTTCACTCAGCTAAGAACACTCAAGATAAAACTGAAAAAACAAAGACTATGGTTGCAGCGATGTGCATTACGAGATCGACATGTAAAATTGTGGTCAGCGGCATACAGCTAATCTAAAAGTATAAAAATACCACTCCTCACACATGCAATCTCTTTCAGCAGCCGACAGGAAGAAACTTGAGAAAGACTCAGCTTCATGATGGCACAGATAGTTCCTGGCATCAATCCTGGATCAGTGGCAGGTTTATTTGCAATGAGCAATGCTGCAGTCCTTTAAAAAAAAACTAACTTTTTTCAATATTGCACAAGAATGGTACATGTGCCAAAACTATTGAGCAAAGTTCACACGTGTTCTAATACAGGAATCTTATCACATACTTGCCAAGTAGGATTTACAGTAATCTACAATAATTTTTATTCCAGACAGACAAAAACTTAACTCCATCACCTCTGAGAAAAAAGTTCAAATCACATATTTCTCTTGACCAGCCATGTAGTAACAACACCTGATGTGCAGAATATTGTTACTATCAAAACATTTAACCATCCTTTAATTACAAGCTAATGAAACATTCCATCATTAATTTAATGCTGAAAAAGTGGTTTAAGTCAAATCAGAAGATCAAGCATGTCACTTTTGCAAACATAAAAGAAAAACAGGCTGATTCAGCACATTTAAGGCAAATGCATGTAAAATTACAAGTGGAGAAAAATTAACAAAAAAATGCCAAATACTTTTCTTGTATATGATGCAAGACCCACAAAATAACCACAGAATCAAAACATTTAAAAGGTGAGATTGGGAATGATACGACAAAGTCAAACAATATTTACACATGTATTTTATTTTATTTTTTTACCTTTTAGTCTTTTTTTAACCACAAAATAACCACAATAACATCATGCATAAAAGCTCAGAAAGACTTTTTAGCTTTGCACAAAGTTAGATGCTAACAGCTAACTTTAGTAGCACAAAGTATGCGTTAAAGTCATTTTTATTATTATCAAATCGTTTGTAAATTTGGTAAATACATTTATGAAACAAAAACCCTTTAAAATCAAAACTTGAAAAATGACTATTAAACAACGTTTGAATAAACGTTCAGAAGTTTCTAAAACAAGCGTAAAAATGGTCGAGTTTTTACCTTCATAGCAAAGAATACCGATGTTGTTGTTCATTTTGTCCAGATACTGATAATTCAGCAAGTCCATCTTCGTTAGAAGCATTTATCGAGCTTTGATTTTTAAAAAAACAAAAAAGATCAAAAATCAAAGACCAGCTTTTTTCTCTTTCTCTCAAAAGCGACGGTGAAAAAAAGCCAAAGGCCCAGCCTCCAACTTTAGTTTTAAACAAACCCTTTCAAATACAACAATCACTGCTCAAAGTGGTCGCAAAGTTTGTTTAATAATTCACGGAGGGCTTCTTTTTTTTATCTAGAGAAAGAGTAACGGTTAAGAGTGTTTTAAAAAGAGTAGCGACAGTTCTCCTCACAGCCAGCTGTAAGTCGACTGCACTGACACGCAGACTATGCTTGGTATGATTCTCTGCTGCTCAGCAGCTCCACTGCTTTCAATCTGCCGTGTGGAGAGCACTGCGCATGCTCGGTAAATCCCTGGAGCGCCTCAAATAACAGGGATGTTTGACGTGAAAGATCAGCCTTTCTGACCCATTCAGAGGGCAAGAGAGCTAGACAAACCCGTAAAAGTACCACTTATGTTATCGTTTACAGCTTGTAAGATTGAACTTCTCATGTTCTCATGGTTTGATTTCTGTAAAAAGTTATTTACAGTAAATAGTTTACTAATAGTTTACTTAAACTATTGACTTAAACTACTAGTTTATTAGACTATAGTAGTAATAGTAATAGTAGTATTGATAAATACTACTATTTATCAATAGCAGTATATAGTTTCTCCCACCATTGGCAGCCTGCTGCGGTGTAATGCAGCACATAAATTTCCCCGGTGTGGGATCATTAAGTATACATTATTATACCTTTCAAGGTATAGGGTTTAAAATGCGATTTTGGCAAATACGAGCATATTGTCATATCTGTACGGCCAAACATCCGCTAAAACAAGAATACCCAGTTTTACTTTTTAACGCGTGATATTCATTAAAATGCCAACAAAATTATGGTGCATTCTGGATAATCGAAGAAAAAAGTTGTCTTCTGGAACTTTGAAACCTTTTTATGATTGATAACTTCCTGGACGAATGAAGAATTGTGTTGTACTCATTTTAGAAATGTACGCAATTGGCAAATTGGGCGGTAAACCGCGGCAATATTCAATGACACGCAAGAAGTGTTAAGGTTAAGGGTAGATTTGAGATGGGCGACGGGTTAGCGAGTATAGAATTGCTTGCCAGCAATTTGCCAATTGCGTACATTTCTAAAATGCGTAAAACAATTACACAAACTCTTTACATTCTCGTTACTGGATGGGACTGGTTGCCTCTCCTTACGTCACTGGCTCATTATAAATTGACTGTGCAAGCGGTTTTTTGTGTGTGTTTTTTTAGATTTTCAAAATGGCAGATAAATACCAGGTTTTTAAGTACTCAGTACGGTGTGATAAGAAGGAATGTCTTGACAGGTACAGGCTTTAATCACGTCATCTGTTGTACAAATGTTCATCAAGGTGAGAACAGTGAAAATGAAAAGATCCATAAAAGTATACCAGGGTCACTAAAACGTTATCACATTATGATGTAGTGCCCGTTTATTAGAACAGCTTTCAAGTAGAAATAATAAAACAATAAAAGCTGATAAGTTTATATAAACTAATCTGTGTCTGATTAATGCGGTAACATAAGAAGGCAAACAAGAAAAGTGTGAAAATAGTGGAGTTTTTTTTTCTTTAACTTTTACTACATTTTCCCACTTTTTAAAATCTAGGATCACAAAAAGACTAGTCTAGTTTAATTTGAATTTAATTTAATATAAATTTAATATTAAATTTATTATATATTCTAGCTTGTTACATTAAATGAGGCAAATAAAACGTCAAAATACTGGTTTTCAAATGAGCCTTTACTGATTAGATGGGGATTTTCTCAAGTTTTTGAGCCTGGTTTTCTACTGCCCCCTGGCGGTATCAGATGGTACTTGTCAAGGGTCTTTCACAATTGAAAGAAGTAAACAGGATTTTTGGTCATAAGAGGTGGAAGTAATTTGTTTAATTGAAATACATGGAAATATTGTTTTTTTTTAATTATGTTGAAAGATAAGGCAGAAAAAATGTTTTCCTTCCTAAAGAAATTGGAAATGCATGGATGTTGAATGACCGCGTTGCAGAGAAAAAGTTGTATCAAATTAAACAAAGATGCAATTACAAAACATCATTTTTATGTATTCTGTAATCTATCAATCCATCTATATATCATATTGATCTCTTGCATAATGTATAATCATGTGCAGAAGTATGCCTAACGCGTATGCATATGTGTGTTTACAACTTTAAATTTTTACTAAAAAACAAAGTTTATCACAACTTTTAATACAGTTCACAGTTAGGTCAGCAGACTAATCATTTAAAAATCTTTCTGCTGTCTCAGACAGATATTCTGTTGAGCATCAATATTAAAATACCTAAAATTTAGTTGCTTCACAAACAAGCATCAGTCAATCCAGCAACCTCCTTCGTTCTCACACAGGGGCAAGGACACAAAGGCTTACCCCTTCCTCCCTGTTGATCTCTCTCTCTCTAATGGTTGCTGAAAGCTGAGGTCTAATTGGATCACTATTGTTTTCAGTTTCACCCACAAAGAGAGTTCAGTGAGAGTCCATTCAGCTGCAGTGCTGCTATTACAGCTGGTGCACCAGGTTAGCAGGGCAACTAAAAGCCAGGAGGTCAGGAGCTGAACTTAGATGTGTGCTACTCAAATTATCAAGCAGTAGCTACCATAAGAAATGGTTGCAGCGATATAAAAATCGGTTAGTCAGTTTTGTGATGCAAACTGTTCAGTGTCACAAGTTTGAGGAAATATGGTGCCGGTTTAACCACCTGAGAGGAGTGATAGAAAGCAACATGTAAATTAGTTTTGCTCAAAGTTAGTACAGTACTATACAGCTATGAATTCATTGTAACGTGTTTATTTCCATGTTTCTCGTTAAAGTTTTTATGATTTTTGTTTAAAAAACTTAAATTGACACTCACAGAGAACAAAAACAAGAAAAAACATATAATTTTATAAATTCATACGCTTTTTATTGCCATATAGTTAGATGCACAGTGGCCCCATCCACAACAAGACAAAGTCTCTGCTATCTATGCCATCCCAGTAGTTGTTCCACCATTTAGCAATGCTGTTGATATATGTCCAGTTTATCTGTGGTTCACTAGAGCAGCAAACCAGTTACAGACTTTGGTCTTTTTCTGGTATTGTGAAGAGAAATCAATGGAACAGGTCTATCAAAAGTGACACTGAATACTTGAAAATGTGCTGCCGACAAGAATAAATGATGCTTTGAAAATGTCTTAATGGACTAAATGTAACATCAAGTACTCTATTTACCCATTTGTTCCAAATGAGCAATGAGTGTCTCTTTTCCAGTTGAACAAAGTCTCAGTTTCTCATCTCTCTAATTGCAGAGTACAGTAATGAACCAAAGATGATTACACCTTTTTGCTCTGTGTAACACACTAATACAGAACAGGTTGGCATTTGAAATCGTAATTAGCCCATTATTTCAAATACAGCCATCAGATGATTCTTTTACCCGCTGCTGGTTTTTACTTTGACAGATACATGTCTCTCATTACATTTTAAAGCTTGATGTGAATTTGCTTATAATGTAAATGAGTTAGTAACACAGCATCTTTGTTGACAGTTGTTATGTATCAGAACGAGGGAGAATAGTGATTACACATGCAGGTGGCACAATTCCACCTGTTTTCTTTAAATATTACATTGGTTTTGTCTAATGTGAAACAATAACCCTTAAGCATCAAGGCTGATTTGAGTTTGCAGTCTTAAAGCTTGGTCAGAGTGTCTGGAACGTTCACGCAGATTAGAAATCAGCATTTTCAATTGAAAAAAATGCATTTTAAACTAAGTAAAACTTTCTAAATCTATGTGAAACCATAGCTTGAAATAGTCTGTGTGCATCCAAAACGCAACCCCAGTTATGATAAGCAATTCAGAAAATGATTGACTAATAATACATCTTAGAGTTTGGCTTGAAAAGAGTGAAATCATGCAGTTTGTGTGCAGGCATTCGTTCTTGCTTGTGTGTCATCTATTTTCATTTGACTTGTGCATTTGCATAACCTGCAAGGATTAAAATGCTACCTGATCTGCTGCCTCTAAACAGGTTTAGGCTTCTCAAGGGGATGGGTGCGTCTGAATCGCAACCTTGTAAAGGCCAGGTGGTGATTCATCTACTGCTGTCTGAACAAGCTTCAATGTTGTGACACAAACAATGATATTGAAAAGAAACAGCAGGTGAAGACTAAAAGGAAAAAAAAAAGTTTTGTTCTTCACTTTTTTTTTCCTCGAGGAAACAAGTAAAAATATAACATTAAGCAAGCCAGACTGGAAAAACAACTTTCACAATGGCAGAGATCAAAGGTTATGTCCTTGATTACTTTACAACAACTCTGTCGAAATACCACCACACAAGTTTTTTTTCTTACGTGATGACATGATGGATTGCGGATGTTTATTCTTCAGTGAAATGAATTATTCAAGCTTTTAGTATCAGCATAGTTATTCAAGAGTGTGTTTTTGTTCTGACCCTGAGGTTGTCAAAGGTCTGGTTACAATTGTACTGTACAAACACCAGACAAACCTGTATGTCAGCTTGTAACGTTTTACAATGCTGCTCTTCTGCTTTAACTGTTTCAATACAATGCCAATACAATAACACATTTTGATCAACTTTGAAATTACTCCGGGGAGCAAACACCAGCTAGGCTTTCTGGGAGCGTTTAGATGAAATGATAAACACACTCAGAAAGGAAGTATCATGTAGCTGCGCAGAAACAATGACAACAGGTGACTGCGCGGAAACTAAGCTACTCTGTCATTTCCCAGCTTTGTATCCTCCATGTGTGTTTTTCATTCCCAAACAAAGCAGTTTTTATTGTTCAACAGTACTTTATGGTGGGATTTTCCTTTTTGTCAGGATTTAAAAAGCAAGTTTAGGCTACATGTTGATGTTTGATTAAATACAAGAAAAACTACATCTCCAAGTGTTGAAATGTTCTATCCATGGTAACATAACATTATTTAAAATGGATTTTTTTTAAGTATGTTTTATATTAGAGATACTTTTCTATGGTCGTCGCACACTATTATGTATTACAGGTTTTTCAAATGAATGCATAACCATTCGAATTACTGTCAGAAATACCGATACGTCAAATTAAGTAGCTTGTTTACCAAGATCCTCTTTTCATTGTTGGTATTCAAGCTATTATTTTATTAATGCATAGCTGGACTATGGTTGGACTCCTGTCATGTAAACCATGTGACATGTGGACCCCTGGAGGAACCATTGAGCTACTAAATGTTGATCCTGTTTAAATAAAGCCAAGCAATCAAAAAGGACGTACAGGATATATATATATATATATATATATATATAAAGTGGTGTGAAATAGAAATAAGCTTTTTCATTTTGTCTTCTTAACCGCATACCCCTAATGGGGTCATGCCAGAGCCTCGCCCGGCTAATTTCAGGCGAGTGATGGGACGAACTGGTCGTCACTCTGTTGCAGAGCCACATCCAGACAAGCATCCACACAACACACTCATTCCCAAAACAATTTCATAGCAGTCGATCAACCTAACATACAGGAAGCTAAAGTACCCAGAAAAAACCCACACATACACGGGAAGAACATGCAAACTCCACACAGAAAATACCAAGAATTCAAGCCTCTCCCCCACTCCTGGACATGAACATTCAACCGTCTAGCTGTGAGCTCTAGTTTTTTCTTTCATCATTACGGCATTTGTTGATTTATGAACCTGAAGAGTAGATTTGTTTATATATATTATTAATCAATTAACACACATACTTGGACTCGGTATAACATAGTAAAAAAAAAAGGGAAATAAGTCTATGTCATTCCATATCCCATGTTCATAATTTGTACATTTAGTTATATTCAAGTGGCACAGATGTAGATTACTAATTAAGTCTGAGGATTTTTGGTATTTGAGTTTGTGGTTTTTTTCCCCAAAAGAAACTTCCCTCATGTTGCATACTTATGTTACGAGTCAGAATCTAGATAACCCGCAGTAATCGGGACGCTATCTCAGGAGTGTTGCAAGATGGACACAAAATCTGATAAGCCAGATATGTCCCGAGCAAAGTGTTCTCTCACACCTGATACATCCCAGTCATGTTTGACCTCTGTATCTTTTAATCTCTCAACTTTCACTTTTGTCATTTGAACTGTTTTGCTTCTTTCTGAAACTAAGCTGCTATTCCTTTTTCATTTTTAATTTCACTGCTGCAAATACATTATCTAACGTCTTCAAATAAAACCCAATCTACGGTAGGTATTGATCCATTTTCAATTGTGTTTGATTGGATTTCTTCCACTTTTGATTATTCAGTTCCTATTTAAGCGTCTTTTTAAACATAATTGAAACCTAACTGTCGAATATGCCAACTTTCAATGTAAATCTAGATTTTTTTTTTTAAGACAACTATATATGGTATTTACTCACCAGTTATCAGGTCAATCTTTAAAAATCTCTGATCAATCTGCACAGTTTTGCTGAGCAGCAGGTTAAGGCTTAGAGTTTCATTTAATAAAAGGGCCAGAATAATTTCTTGTGAGCAGGATTGACCTTGGTTTTAAGCAGGGTATTTATAAGCATTATCTAAGAGGCTGGTAGGGGTTTTGTTGCTAATTTCAGTATGGCCGGGCACTTCAAACACATCTTGCCAAACATATCTAATTTCTAGTAATGGAAAATTAACCCTCCTCTCATTAGACCATCAAACGAATGACAACATGTTTGCCATGCTAACAATTAGAGGGAAGCAAACCGATCCCGGTCACCTTATCATTTATTGAAGAAGAAAGTGGTTTGTTCAGTCCCACATTTACAAACACACTCTTAATCCATGTCTGTAATCACAGACATCATACAAACCAAATTTTTACTTTGCGTCATTTACATACTACTCACAATGCATCAAAAAGTGTGTATTTTTCTTCATTGCGTTATTTGAATTCCTGAGACTATATACTGTAAGCCAACCCGATGCCAACATTTAGATTGGGAAGAATACATAACCACTTTAAATACTAATAATCTCTGTTCATAAACACTTGTCCACAATCGGCAGGCACCAGCATGGTGGCTTTTAGGCTGAAACGCAATGAAGTTGTGATGTGGAATCTGAAAATGTGTTAACAGGCACCAGAAAGCCTATTCTCAATCAGCAGAAAAAAAATTTTGTAAGACTTCACAAATATAAGTCTTCACAGAAAAGTACTTGGACTGTATCACAAAAAAAGGCCTCCAGAAAATATTTCATTAGATATAGCAAATAAACTCATTTCCCAAAATAAAGCAAGAAGATTTTCAGACTGTTTGAAGTTAGAAGAGGTGTGTCTTCTTTCCTCCCCGAACACCTCCAGAGAGCAAAAAAGCCAGGCCAAGACAGTTTTCCCTTCAATGTATTTAGTTTTTAAGCTCACTTTAATAAATAGAAACTCAATCTCAGCCCAAATATTTTTCTGCACTAAAAAGATTAACTGCATGTGGAAAGCTCCGCAATCCTTTATTTAGAGTGCAATCAAAAGAAAAGGAATGAAAAGTATGTGTGGTCAACACAGCAGTGAGAAAAGTTTGGATGGCAAAAACAGTACAATTGGTAAAATCAGAGTGAGGGCAGTATTTAGAGTAAATGCAAAAAAATAGATGCTTAAAGGAAGATGGAATGAGTTTTGATGTCCACTGAATTTGCCATTTTAGAGATAATAAAGCTGAAAGTTTGGGGTTGGTATTTGTTTGTACACTTTGCTGAAACCAATAAATTTCTACTTTAAAATATAATACCAGCAAATTAAATGCAAAAAAAGATCATCCTTTCCAAAATGCAGTTCTGACAGGCAGATTAAACTACACTGACCATCTAGCAATGCTCAAAAGCAAGTCTTAAAATAGTACATTGTCAGATTACAATTTGAACATAATCCTAGTATCATGTCCCAAAAGTATTTTCTCAACAACATAACTTTTACAGTCTCTACAATAAAACAGGATGTTCTAAAGCACTCTTAAAATTGTTCTGCCAAGTGAAACTCGATCGTTACAATCGTAATCGCATATTCCTGCAACTGTCATAATCTATACCTCATTGACCACAGTTGATATTTATTATAATGTCAAATCTGTGCAAATTGCAGTTTTGTATATTTACATGACTGTCAATGTAAAAGTGACAAAGGCAATCACGATTAAATGCAATGAGAAAGAAGTTTTTGTTTTTTTGTGAAAACCATCCAGCCAAACCCAGCCTTGTGGCCTGTTTCTACTTTAGTTAAAGCTGTAACTGGGATGGACAAAAGAACACAACTGGCAAAAAAAGTAATGCCCTACCATCATGTCGTCAATTATCAAGTTCTATTTTCTAGGTTTAAAAAAAAAATTGTTACTGTTTCTAGAATAAAGTGCTATATTGTGGATGTTTGATGTGCCACAAGTTAAAAGTTAATTATCCTTACAAATAATTCATCTTTAATGATTTGGTTTATTTTTAATTTTTTAGGTTGATGATATATTTGGAAGATCCAACCATGCAAAACATTTACACAACTATCCAAATAACAGTTGAACACTTTTCTATCCATTTCTCACCATTTTTCTCTCTGTAGAAATCAAACTAAATGCAGTAGCAATGTGTAAAATCCCACGGGATCTGTACTCGGAAGGAAGTGACGTGGTAGGCACGGCAGTGCCGTAGTAAGTGATATAAATGCTTCAACTACAAGAAAGTAAAATAATAAATTGCGTGCATGAATTTATTCTCATGCAATTGTGTGCATGAGAATGAGCGAATATCTAAAATGCTTTTACGGATGTCAATGGATTTTATTGAATAAAGAAAATGCAAAGCAGTAATAGCGTGTTTAAACAGAAAAAAAAGAGCTGATTGTATTCAACCAAATGGTTTTTAATTGTCATGATGTGACACCTGGGCTTAGAACCCATGGCCATGGAGGCCTTGTAGACCTTTAGTCTTAATGGCTGTCTTGCGAATTGTGGCTTGAACAAAGAATTATGACGTTTGCGTGTTTGTATGTGTGCGTTCATGTGTATGCAATGGTCGACATGTGAGTGAGTAGAACCAGAGGATGAAGTGTTTGTAAGGTCATGAAGAGATGAATGCAGATCAAAAGGATGGCAAAGACTGATAGACTGATGGTGAGAGCTAATCAATGATGATAAACATTCAATGAAAAGTTGGAAATAAGAATTGATCAAGAGTTTTTGGGGGATCAATACTAAATTGCAACAATCTCAATCACAGAATGTATGTGGTGAAAATTATCACCTGAGAAAATGGTCAAGACTTTATTTTAATCAGGTTACATGCAAAAAAAGAAAGTTATCATTCAGTATTACACCATAAACAGTGTGGCCCTGACTGTTCACATAATTACACCTGATGGAAAATTTGAATCCAAATGCCTGCAAACAACATATTTCCCTGAAAGTAATTAGTCAGAGAATTGTTTGGCTTAAAGTGGCCCTTTGAGACTGGAAACTTGATTGAACAAACTTTCATCTACGTATATACGCTGACAAAGCTTCTGCAAGAATTTAGCATAATGTTAGAATATGTAGGGAAGACAACAATGGAACAATAACAATTCTTCCTTTTCAATTATTCACATAACCATATGCAGAGCTAAATTAAAGTTCAACACACAGTTTGTTTTTTAGCTATTGGACAGGTTTGGAAGAATTCTTTCCAATGATATTTCTACCTTTACATAAGCATGCTGGTGCAATGAAAGTTATTGCCTGAAAACCAGCCTCACTGCTGTACCAGAGGATTGTATTTATCTGTATAACAAATACAAAGAAAATGCATTCTAAATACAAGGTCATGATATTTACACTTGTATGTTAAAGTGCTGTCACAATTTTTAAATCTTTTTACAAAGACAGACTGTGAAGACACATATCTAACCACTAGAACATTTTCAAGACAATGAGGTCACTGTATCCAAGATGAAACAACTGTGATACATCTAGGTTTAAAATATTGCTCATATTCAGCTTGTTTTTTTCAGCATAGTTCCATCAGCAGCAGCAATACTCAGCAGAACCTAATCTCACATTCCACTAGCCTGCAGATTTGGTGGTTTAGCTCAAGCTAAGATGATGAAAGAAAACCTTTGGTCAAGGCAAGAATTGCAGAGTGAATAACAGCAAAAAACTTCCCATTGCAACTTCTCATATAAAATTATAAGACATAATTTAAAAATATGATCTTAAAAGGTAAATTAATGCAATAGCTCTTAATAATGCCTTTTGCATCGATGAAGTCCTGCAGTAACACAAGTTGGACTTCAAAATATTTTTCTTGCCTGTGTGAGCCTGTTACAACAGACTTTTACAGAAAAGTGATTGATTATTTTTATTTTTGAAGGACTGATGAAAAAAACTTTCTACTTCAGACTCCCTGACCCACAGACAGACTCAGATAACCAGTAATAATTCAAACAATGTTATCGCAGAAGCACACTTATCTGTGAAAAGTCAAGAAACACTGGCTGAGGTATGGATAGGTTAGAAAGTAATAAAAACACTGCCAGTATTAGACATATTAGAGAGCAATCTTCAATACATAGACACATTGCACAAACTTTAGAGCAGGTGTCTCCAACCTTTTATCCTCTGAGTGCTACTTTAACTAAATCAAAAGGGCTGGGAGCTAGTCGTGGTTTGTAAGAGTTTTTCTCTGAGCTTAGTGTAGCCTAGTAGCCTAAACAAAGATAATTTTGTATTGCCTGAACATTTACATAACCATTTACTAAATGTGGGTGTCCAAAAGTCTCATTATGGTAAATAAGGTTTCAGCCACCGGTGTCATAGCCTCCTTTACAATCCCACCACCAGTGAAGGGGTTTTAGTGCTTTGTTAAAATGTGTGCGACTTTAAACGATGCCTCTGTTGCTGCATTGGTCTTCTTCATTGCTTTTGTGAACAGCGATTGTTGTCTATGCAGCGTTGATTTTTGCTCCATAATTTTCTCTTTTCGGAGACCGCTGCCCGCGAGAAATTCCCACGCAAAGGTGCTGCGGTTCTTAGTGAAATGGCATTCCATGTTATATCTTTTACCAACAGACATGCTTTGCACCGCAGATCAAATATACGCACTTATTTTTACATTTGTAAAACAAAAATCTGTTTCTCACTCTCGTGAAAATTGGACATTTTTTGCCTCTTAGCTATGGCCGTTGTTTCTGCCGCTATTTGCCTGTGAGTCAAACTAGACTGCAGCGCAACTGTTTAATTGACATCTAATTGGCAAATATTAATATAAATGAGGCCGAATACTAATGAATTTAATTGGATAGTTGTGTAAATTTGTTCACTGAGTAACAAATCAAATGTTCTTGACAAAAGTTGTAAAGGATTCAGAAAACCTTTGGCGAGCTACGGGTTGGAGACTGCTGCTTTAGAGCTTTATAAATCCCATTCATAAAAAGTTTTGTGATTAAAAAAATTGTGAGGGCCCTGGACCCTTTCCTGCTGCTGTCTGTCTCTCTCTCCTGTGTGCAGGAGACTGTGGCTCCATTGCCACATAGTTCCAGGGAGTCCGTTGCCACAAAGTTCCTGAGAATCCATGGCCTTATTGGATTGGATCGATTGAGAGCAGCTGCGTCTCTCTTTCAGCTGGCCGCTGCCTGGGACAGACATGCTCCAAACTCTGCTTCCTTTTATTGTTGGTTATATGAAGATTATTGTTAGTAAAAGGCGTTAAACCGTCCGCCTGCCTTCCTCGTCTTCTGTTTTGTCGGGGTCTTGAGCCAAACCCCTGACAAAATATTTAACCTAATATTAAGGAAACATCCATTCCAGATAAAAATAACTTCTAGAGTCAGTCATCACTGTCTTGAAGGGGTTTCTTTGTTTTAATTTTCACACACCAATTAAATTTAACGGGCCATTAAGTTGTAGTTGGTGAAAAAGATCTCGTGTTTTTGTGAATTATAAGGTTGTAGTACGCACCATGACAAAAGCTACATATTTATTTTTTGACCATTTGAAGAGCAGCTTCAGCAACAAATTCCTGCAACCCCGCAACTCAAAGGAACATTACAGAAAATCATTCTTACCATCCTCCATCAAACTATTTAAGCTTTCCATTTCAAACCTGTAATTATTTCACAACGTTGTATAAGATTGTATGAATGTAACACTGCAGTACTCAAATTTCCCTTCGGGGATAAATAAAGTATATTTAATTCCATTAAATTTACGTTACAGTAAAGATGTTACTCATGCTTTTAAATGTGAAATACATAAATTAAATCCCCTAGGCTGTAATAAATAGAAAATAAAAGGCTGCAGAGTTGGCAAAATCTCGCTGAAAAAACTTTGATATCACACCCCAAAGCCAAACGCTTTCCAGCCAATGCCTGTTTGATAAACTCTCACCATGGATGGGTTTAGACAAAGCGCAGTGATGCATAGACTACACAGGCTACACCTTCACAATTTATGTGAACTAACACAGATTGTTTACAAGCTTTGACTAGTTTGTTGGCACTGAAACTCTCAGATGGCAACACCTAGCATCAAATCCAGGAAACCAAATGTTATTGTGGTTGCACAACATAAAACCAAACTAAATGTACCACAGGTTTGACAATACTTCTACCAAAACAGCCTCAAACCTATCAACTGCCAACTGAACAATTCAAATTTGCACAATAGTCATTATAATTTTTTTAAGTTAACAATCCTACAGTCCTATGCCTGCTTTTAGGGGTGCTTTTTACACAAGGAGCAAAGAAAAGTCTGTCTGCGAATGAACAAACGAATGGAAACTACAACAATCCAACAAAGGTGATTTACGAGTCCACAAACGTTGATGTGCGGCTTTGTATTCTTTACAAAAACAAGACAGGTTTTAATGGCATACCAAGACACTGCCACTGCACAATAACACAACACAGGTTTGCTTTAAGTAAGGGCGGGGCACAATTCAATATTTATTAACTATTCATAACACTGCAACAAAAAAGCAACAACAAGTTTTAAGCATGTACTCACATATACCATTTAATACAAGTGTAAGTAGAATTTTTTTTTTTTTTTTTTGGTAAGTTGGTAGTTACATTTTATCGTTGCTCAGGTGTGTCATGATTCAAGACTTGTGGTTAGTGCTAAGCCGAGGCAGTTTGTCTGCTGACCGCAAGGTGTAGGTATACGTTCAATTATTTTGAGTATACTCTTCATTGGCTGGATGGTGGTGTGGTGGTTGGTACCACATCGTGATGGCCTGAAGGTCGACTGGTTTGAACCCTGGCTGAGGTAATGCTTGAACTACAGGCCTTTCTGTGTAGAGTTTGCATGCTCTCTCCGTAAATGCAGAAGTTCTCCGTCGGTTCTCTGGCATCCTCGGCTTGTGGCGGAGTTATTTTGTGACTTCAAATTACCACAGGATGTTAGTGAATGTGGTTGTTTGTCTCTCTATGTGGCCCTGGAATAGGCAGACAATCTATCCATTCATATTGTGTTAGAAAAATTAATAAATTCTTCTTTTTAGATGTTTTGTTGTAACATTTTGTTGCTTTACCTTGTTACAGCTTACCAAATTATGTAAAAATACATCACCATGATCGAAAAAAAAAATTTCTGTATAGATTATAGCATGACGGGATGAAAAGATCACCTCAACAATAAAGTATAAAATTAGAAGAATAGTGAGATTGCACGACTCTACAATAACTTGTCATCATGAACAGAGCAGCTGTTACAACATATTGTGCTGTCTAGCTAAAACAACAGAAAGATTTTGTGAAACAGCAGACTAATCAATCACATAAGTCATTTTTCAAATATCAGCATGACCAAAGTAGAGACGGAGATGATTAGTTTAGGAAATGAGTGGACAAACAAAAAAATGTCTGCCTTTGCATTTAGTCTTATCTGCCGAAAAGCTTCTTGTGTGCAGTTTTCAACAGCATAGTAAATCGGTTTATTTAAAAATTACAGCAATAATTTAAGTTAAACAAAAATATAGAAATCCTTTTTATATTTCATAATCTTACCATGGTATAACATCATTCTTTTTAAAAGCAATATTATTGTTGATTTTAAAACATACATATGCATTTTTTATATGTTACAGTTCTGTTTTGCTTCATTGTCTTCCACTTATCCGGGCCCGGGTCACGGGAACAACAGCCTCGGACGGGAAACCCAGGCTTCTCTCACTCCCGCCTCATCCTCCAGCTCACCCCGGAGAATCCCGAGACGTTCCATGGCCAGCTGTGAGACGTAGTCTCTCCAGCAGGTCCAGGGTCTGGCTCTTGGTCTCCTCCTGGTGGGATGTGCCCGAAGCACCTCACCAGCGAGGCATTCGAGAGGCATCCTAAACAGATACCCGAACCACCCCACCTGGCTTATCGCAACTTTTATTTATGTTAATAAAAAAATATACACATATATATATATATATATATATATATATATATATTACTAAAAAAAACCCCAATGGAATCATTTAATATAATATTTTGTTTTACTTTTTATGACATTACTGGTCATAAAGCTTTTTTTTTTCTTAAGAGATGAGCATTTTTGGCAAGATCTCCACAATTTAATTAAACAAGTTCACTCTTCTTATTTTGTGAAAAGTGCTTTAAAATTAATTAGAGAATAAAAAAAGAAACGAGTCATTGATTTGAAAGATTGCTGCTTCTGCTGTTCATCGGAGCAGCTGGTGGGTCGACTCCCTAAATTTCTCCATTGTTTTTATTTGTTTCAGTGTTGTGGAATTAGGTCAAGCACATTGTCTCCGGACAAAGATAATGTATTGAACCATAACAAAAAATGACATCAGCGCAGAGACGGGAAAAACACTGCAGGGGAGCCAAAGAGGAGGGAAACCCTCCCTCCCCCCCCCGAGACATTTTACTCAAGTAAAAAGAAAAATGATATTGCTCTGAAGGATTCTGAGAACTTGTTGCTGACACCAGAGCTGAAGTTCTTCCAAATATTCCCAGTGCACATGTGATTAATGTACACCACCTTTCCTCACTTACTGGTACAAGCAAAATGAGATACTAGTTTGCATAGAATGCAACCTCTTGAAAAACACAAGCTTTTAAAGTCAAGTTTCTTAACAGAAATAAACAAACCAGTTATTTTTAATTAATATATTTCATATGATTAAAAAAATTTACATTCTTCAGAGCTCTAATTGGAGACAATTAGATACAACTGCCCATTTGGTTACAATAAAGTCCCACTCCAAAAGACTACATTATCTATTCCTAAAAACAAAGTGACAAATCCTAAAAGGTTGTCATATTGCCAAAAATACCAAACAGCTTCTTCAACATCAAGTTATCAGAGGTATTTACTGAATGTTAAGTATCTGTGTGTGTTTGAGTGCGCTCTGCAGTTTATTGGCTGCACCCCAGATTCACTGGGATGGAATGATCATCATTATGAAATCAGAAATAAAAAATAAGAAAATTAAGAGGGGCATATTGAAAGCCAAACTCTGAAACAGATATCTCACTCTGAATGAAAAGAAAGCAGGTTAAGTCAAGCAGCTGATTAAAAAGCAGAGCTAGTGGCGGTTAGGGGCGGTTGGTCTTATTTGCCTGTGTATATTTGAGCTTGCACAGCACAAAGCCACCTATTGTTTAAAAGCAGAAAACAGGGCTAAGGCTACTGGGCAAATATGATGTTGGATTTCATCTGTGTTTAACAGCACTTGTATTTTGTAATTTCATTTGGGGAAACACAACTAGAAGTAGAATGAGGGAGACACGTGTGTCCGAGCATTACTTATAAACACACCATTACAGAATATACTTACTTTCTTCTTCGTTTGCATGGACAAATGATGCCGCTCTTGATAGAACATCCAGCGGGGTCTCCATGTTTGGGTGCTTTCAAGACAAAACAGAACATTTGTGTGAAAATGTATTACTTTTTTGTGACATTTTCCACAAAAACAAAGTCAACATGAAAGAGGTCAAATTGCTATAGGTTCAAATTTGTTTCTAGGTCTCACATAATACTGCTGATAAGTAATGAAGAGTTACTTCATTACTTATAAGAATTTCAACAAATTCAATGGATTTACTACAAATTTATTGGGAACAAAAATGTTAACGTGCATCTTATGTTTAAGTATTAAAGGTTAGAAAGACTTGTTTTGTGCTAAGGCACAGTTTGTCCTGATTTAGAACAAAAACTTTGCTGGCCAGTCAAACAGATTTTATGGCAGTGGAATTCTTTGGCCCACAGACATATGTGCATAACCCAGTTACCTTCAGAAAAATTCACAGATTCAACTTAGCTCTTGTCTATAAAAACAAACATCAGTAAACACACATGACACTATTCACTGATGTCTAATCGGAAATAATTTTTTTTAACTATTTACTCAAAAATATGTGTAATTTAAATAGGTTTTTTGAAACTTAAAAAGTTACGTTATGATAAAATACCAATTTCAGTAAATGAAAGCTGAATATGAATATTGAACTGAAAATGTTTTATTACTAATAACATGTATGTAATGTGTTTTTTTTGTGATGTTTTAATAATTTTAAATTTGACCTTGAGTTATTATTGATAACGTACTTTGTCCTGTAAAAGAAATTGCATGACATTTTCTCTTAGAAAATCTTACATGACTGTTTATTTCAAAGTCTTATATCTTTATGGTTAAATTGTAAGTTTGATAATATTTTTAACTTGTTGGAATTCTTTAAAAGTTTCATGCAAAACACTGAATGAATGTTTTTTAAATTAATCAACTAAGCCAAAAAAAAAATATCACATTTTCTCTTATGAGTTGCAGATTAAAAAAGAAACATACATTTGATCAAATGTGTTAGGATTATTTAAATGAATAGAGATAGTTAGGATGGAAGATCTGAAGAATTGTTCTTTTTGTTGCTTCATTAAAAAGTTGTTAAAGGTAAGTTAAAGTCAAATTAGACATTTTGTGGCATTTTTTTTTTAACTTTAGGTAAAGTTTTAGTAAATTATTGAAGCAGATCCCAACCAAATCATGATGGCAAATTCAGTAGTTAGTTCGTTTTTATCATCTGTAACCTTCTTGTGTTTTTTTTTAACCCCATTCTTGTAAAACGTGAAGAATTTTTGGGATTTTTCTCTACCAGTGTTGATCCTTGAGCATAGTAGAGGTATGAGAGGTATTTGATCATTAAAAAAACGAATCCAATGGGAATACAGAATACAATCCCATGTTATAATAATTATTAAAACTCAGTATAACACTTTACGTTAAACACACATCAAATGTAAAAACGTGACTTTAGTTCTTAAAGCGACAAGTGCTTCCATCTATTAAACTCAAAGCGTCCTTAACAACCCATCATAAAACTGCAATCTATCAGTGGAGGATTAAAGAAGTCACTCTGAACTGAAATTTAATGGTGTTTTAATCCATTCTTTGATTACAGGAGATGTATGTGTAGCTGTTTTCTTGAGAAATATTGGAGATCTTCCCATGCTGCTTCATTTCCTGAATGAAACTCTTTCTGCTGTTGCTCTAAAACACTTGTTTCGGTTTGACACGCTGATCAGAAACAAAACTTCCTTTCTTTTACTCGGATCTTTCATCCTACTAACATAAAACAATGTTAGATTGAAATAACTTTATGTTTAACAGCACATACCTTCTTCAAGCGCCACTTTGAGATCTTCTTCTATGGTATGATCCGGGTTAGAAATCTATTTATAATGACTGTAAATATGAAAATCCCGACAAATACACGGGATCAATCCGTGGTGGAAACGTCCTGAAGGAAGGACAATAGTAGCAGAACTGTCGGGACAAAGTTGGTTGTAAACGAGGAGAAGGCGGAGGAGGAAGGAGGGAGAGAGAGGGGAGAGGAGGAGGAGGCATGAGGGGAGGAATGCATGGAATGATGGAATTTACTTCCGGACAGGTGGTGAAAGTAGAGCGCGCTGATTGGCTAAGGAGCAAAGCAATGACATCAGCATAAATTATGTTAATGAGGGATTGCATCACAAGCTTTGGAGATTTGATTTTTAAACATTATACAAATATGTATTTGTATACAATATAATTATTCAAAATGAACTAAGGTTAATATTTGACATCTCCACTCTGAAACAAAAAATTATACACAACTCCATTTTTTTTGGACAGGCTATCAGAATTATTTATGTGGCTATAAATACTTTCTCTTTATTTTTACAACTTCATGCATTTTTTCTCAATCTTACTTTTTATTACATGTAACAATATGAGAAAATACAACTTCATAAAACACTCCTTGCATAGATCTGACTACTGCTGAAGTTGTGTGGTTATTTATTGTTAAGCAATAATCAGTTACTGGTTTTAGTTACATATTAGGTTGTGCAATAAAAACGCATTTTGAACACAATTGGAACACAATTGGAATTAAAAAGAAAAAATCTGTCACAGTTATTAGGAAATATATATAAACTTAAATAAACAAAATATAAGGCAGTGCCAAAAAGCGGTCTATGCTTTGGAGTTATGAAGTAATGCATAACTGTTTGTGTTACAGACAAGAATACTTGTTTCGTCTTATGTACCGTTTATCCCTAATGGAGTTGCACTGGGTTGCTGGAGCCTATCCCAGGTAATTTTAGGCAATAGGTAGGATAGCCCCCAAACAGGTTGCCAGTTCACTGCAGGGCCATGCACACTCATTCCTAGGGGCAATTTCATAGTGGCCAATTAACCTAACACGCATGTCTTTGCAGGGTGGGAGTAAATCAGAATAAACCCATGCATACTTGAGGAGAACATGCAAATTCCACACAGATAATAACCCAAGCCTCATCCTATCCTGGACTCGAACAATATGTTTTTGTCTCAGTAATTAACTCTTTCTTTTTTTTTTAAAGAAAAATAGTGTCAGCATTCTTTCTCATTGCATAATTGAATTTTCCTCCATTTTTCTTTGTATTCATTATTCTATTTCTTAACTTATTTGAACTGCCAATGAACACATTTTTAACTTCTAGAAGATTTCAATTCAAACAAACCAGGTGTGCAAGAGAGCAATAGTTGGTTGAATTTGTTTTTAACCTTTATTTTGATAAAAGTGCCTTACAAAAAAAAATTCACATATTTCACATATACACATCAACAATAAACCTAGAAATAATGGTGGTGTTAATAAATACATAATCAGGAAAGAAATGACAGCATGTGCAATATGACAAATATGTGAAAAGTGTGCTCTTGTTTGAACTATTCAATTATTCTGAAAGTTGCTTGTTCCTTATGTTCCATGTTTAAACAACCTTGAAACTTTAACCCAAAAATAATTTTCAATAGAAGTTTAAAAATTAAGTTCAAGTCATGATTATTAGGACAAACAAGCACAGTCTCTGAATCAGTGATCAACAAACTCCAAAATGAGGTGACACATTTTCAGTTAAAATAGGAAGGATTCTCTATTTGGAGGTTTTAAAAATTTGACTTTCAATCCATTGATTAATCTTCAGATGACATGCTGCTGTTTTATGTTAGGGCACATTGGTTGTGTTTGATAAAAATGGAGAAAATAATGGATCTTTTGAATAAACATTAAGTATGCTTCTGATGTACGACATAAATGGGAGAGTTAAAAAAAAAACATGAAGAAACAGCAATGTCAACCACACAAACACTGATGGCATCGCCAGGCCTCATTAACTCATTTACAAGTAGAAATCAACACAGGCTTTAAGCTTTGCTTGCCAATGGGATTACAAGAATTTCACAGAGGATGCGGTCAACATTTCTAACGAAAAAGTCACGGGCTTTTAAAACTCGTACACCCAACATCTTGTTGCACCACTACAGTGGGTTTGAACAACCATGGTATTTCACTCACAAAGCAGGCAAACTTGTAGCTTCTAAATCAAACGTAAATGTTTCAAGAGATTTTACACATAATTTTGTCATTTCTTAGCCATTTTAGGACTAACGTATAACTCACTATTATCCTCATGCAGAAAGGTATAATCCACTGAAACACTAAACACCAGCATAAATTCATTCAGTCTCCTATTGCAAATGCCATCCTTTAGTCTGAAGTTATTATGAGGTAAATAAAATGGGCAGATGCAGAGAATTTTTATATTTTCAGCTATTCTCTCATTTTCATAGAGTCAAGAACACGATACGATCAGCTGTTTGGACCCAGCTACAGTGGTCATAATTTTAGAGGGTTTTTTTTCTTTAAAAAAAATGGATCAGATTGTCAAACCAACAGCAATGAGGGTGGACAGCTTCCAAGTAAACAGACAGAATCAGGACATCTGTGAGACAGATGGCTTCCTCCTCCAGCCTTTCCACATTTTCATCAGTTTTTTGGAGCTATAGGACACTGTCTTCCATAAGCCTGTGGGGATAAGAATACAAGCACAGCATGTCTAGATCAAGACACTAAAATACTCAAAGAAAAAAATACAATCACACTAACTCAATATCTACCTTTTTCAAATTACTTTGTAAATCACAGCTTTAAAAAATATATACTTCAGAGTGGTAGAATTTAAGGAATAAACTCAATCTGGTCAGTAATACACCTTTTAATGACAACTGATCATATTAAAAATGCTTAATAATGTGCATAAAGGAATTTTTTTTTTTATTCCTGGTAGATTTATATCAGCTACACCTCCTCCACTGGCAGCACGGTGGTGAAGTGGGTAGCACAGTGGCCTCACAGCATGCTAAGTTGATTGGTTACATAGCATGCTGCCCCTAGGAATGGGTGAGTGTGTGTGACCCTGCGACAGACTGACGACCTGTTCGGGGTCTACCCTGCTCCTCACCCCAAATTAGCCGGGATGTGCTCCAGTGTCCTGACGAGATCTGCGGCCGACGAGATCTGCGACTTTGCGCTTCTGCGCATGCTCAGAACGCGTCATCAACCTCCCTCTCCCTCCCAGAACGCATCATCCCCCTCCCTTCCAGATGATCTAAACATCAAGATCTGTGACCAGGCATAATTCCAATAATTCTATTAATTCTATTGAATTAATATAGATGTCCTCAGCCCTGGACATCTCCGGGCTGAGGAGTCTCCCGTGTTTCCATCAGGATGAAGAACATCTATTGACTTCTTCAGATATTTAGCTGTAGATTAGAATAAGCTAATATTTAAACAATAATCTGTGACACATTGTTTGCTCGTCCCGGGGGAGGGATCTCTCTTTCACGTGGATCCCCATGAGGTTTCTTATTTTTTCCCCACTGATGGGTTTTTTAGGAGTTTTTCCTCACCGAGAAGGAGAGTCTAAGTGCATAAATGTGCTAGTCTTGTTTAGTTAGCATTTGTTAGTTATTTTTCTTGCTGTATGTCTGTGTTAATACATTCCTCTTTTTCTTGTGAAGCCCATTGAGACGGACATTCTGTGATTTTGGGCTATACAAATAAAATTGAATTGAATTTGAATTGAAATTAGCGTTTTTTCGCACCTGCTCTGCATTTTTCGACTAAAAATCTATGATTTTAAAACGTACAAGTGGATTTTATTTGTTTAATGTGTATTATTTTTAGGTTCTGTGACAGGTTGTTCATTTCCGGCGGTTTAGGTCTCAGATCTTGATGAGGCCGCAGATCTCTTCAAAACACCGACACTCCCCGCCACCCCGACAAGATAGACGGTTAGAAGGTGACTTACTGACTGACCTCCTGCCCTGAATTATGAACATGAGAGTCATGAGTCTTTTTTATTATTATTATTTTAACTTCCTTTGAGTAATCTGAAGCATTATTAAAAAGGAGATACAAAGTTAAGAGTTCGTACCTGCAGTGGCAATGCCTTTGGCACTTTGTGTTACACTGGAGGATTTCACAATCGAAGAAATACCTGTAAACAAAGCATCACATTATGAATTAATAGGCCTCTATATGTGAAATATAATGTATGAGATATGATTAATCACCGACTATAAATGATCTTTTATATAGATTTTCAACTGCTGAGCAAAACCTAAAACCCCTTTTTTTTTTTATCCTATCATCTGTGCTTTTCTACTTCAGATGTTTTAGTGTTTCATAACACATAAAAACACCCTGCAGCAGAATAATAAACTCTCCTCGCTTTATTCCCTTGATTTACCTTGTTGCACAACAGCCCCACAGTCCGGGTCCTGAGCCACCTGCAGTAGGATCTCCTCTACATCCCGATTTTTCCCTGGTGGATCGACGAGCTTTGTGATTTTTTGCTGAAGAGTTCGGGGTAATGCCATCAGCTGAATAAACTGGCCTTCTGGACTTTTGTCAACCTACAAAATACAAGTCAACAAAAACAATTAATACAAAAAAATTACTGAAATCTCACTATTTTTATTTTAAATTAAGCACCTTTTTTTTGTTTACGGCATTACATAATTATACTTGATAAATTTCTAAAGTCTGATAATTTTGTAAAAATCCCTTTTCCCATAGCATTTGTGTAATAATTTAATCCTTTTCACAAAATAGATTATATCTCTTAAAGAAATAGGCAAAGCTAATTTTGGACTATTACCCTTTTGCAATCACAAGTGAATAAAGATACCAAATTAGTAAATCAGCTTAACACCTTTGTAAATAATCTACAGTGGTAACATTTTTGCAAGAAATCCAGAGGAAGTGTTACAAAGAATATGTGTGAAAATGATCTTAGTCCTGTAGAAATTACCCTAGAAAAATTATTTTAACCAACAACAAATTTCTTTTTTCAAAGCACTGGCTAGGCACTGCAACTAGCTGAGACCAGCTTTTTGTATATTTTAACCTTAGGGTATGAGCAATGTTCCTCGTGCACAGGCCACAGTTCACAATCCCTCAGGCAAAGTTCCAAGAAAAGCTAAAAACACTCAAACAAAAACTTTGTGTACTTTTTACTGATTGTCCAATTTGATTACTAAACTCTCTGCTGAAAGTAAGTTTTATGCCTGCGGTGGTGATAAGTTTTCTTGAAAAAACACTACTCCATCAAGGAGTGGTGAGATCAGTAAGGAATTACATCAAGAAATGAACAGAAAATATGTAAAGTCACAAAGATCTGTTTGAATACACTCTTGTTTTTCCCCAACTAAAAATTATTACATATATTTTTTGAGCAACCATTTTTTTATTGGCACCTTAGCAAAATATTCAAGAGTGTTTTTCAGTCCAGACAACAATATTACCATCAATAATTGAAGAAAATTTCTTTTTGTTTTCCATCAGTAAACATTCATTCTTGTGAAAACATAATTCAGAATCAGGGTTTAACAACGGAAGCAGAAATGTAATCTGGGCATTTTAGTTGATGACATTTTACCTCAAGTTTGGCTTGTTGTGGTTTGCAGACCACTTGAGGACATTCTCGTAGGATGTTGCTGTATAGAATCTTGAAGTGCTGAATGTTGTCTTTAACAAGGTTGGACACCTTGGATTTATCTTCCCCTATTATCATTCTAAAATCACCTGCAGGAGCAAAAATGGGACATTTTTTTCTTCAGAAATGATTGAAGGAGGGTATTGTTAATGACAAATTAATGACAAATCTGGTACTTAAAATGAATTTTAAGACTGTTAAATGTGTACATACTAACATGTTAGAAACTACTCATTTAAAGTATATGTTACAAAAGCTACAAAGAGCTCACATTTCAGAACCTTAGCCGTCTTTTATTTCACATTTAAATCTTTTGGATACCATTTAGGGAGTCAATAGGGTCTGTATTTACTCAGAAAATCTTGATTTGATTCATAAAGTAACGGCAAAAATATCTTCATAAAATCTTTGGCACTTTTCTGTTCCTGCTCATACAGATTTTTTTAGGTTCAGGTCAATCTGTTACTTTTTTTTAATTTCTATTACTTCACACGTTTTCAGGGCAAATTCCCATTAAAGGCAAATAAATGGCAAACTTGGGTGTTGCACACGTAGAAATAAAAAGTAAATTCCATATTGGCTGCTGCAGCGAAAGAGATTCAACCGATATTTTTGCACCAGTAGTCCTACGTGCCGACAAATCAAAACTGTGGTATAACATAGGGATCCTGACACAGTTTGTGGTGTATTCTTGTTCTAATTGGCAGACTAATAAAAGTAAATCTTGGTTATTACTTTTCACAACTAAAACTGAACATTTTTTTAGTAATATTTGGTGAATATAATTTTATTGTACTGCTTTTATGTCCACACCAAAATCTTAGCCAGCTAACGTTAGCTCTCCGTTTACTTCCAGGGTTTTCATTTGGCTACTAAGGCTTACTGAGCCTTTATAAATCATATATACAACTGTCACAAGAATGCTACTGTAGAAAGAAAACAAATGCTATTGGAAAAAAAACATTAATGTTTTCATTTTTGAAACAAAGCCTAGTGCAAAGTCTAATGTCTATGGTTACACAGGTTAAAAACTCTGGAGACAGGTGTAATGTATCTCCTTTATATTTAAAGAGAACAGTGCAAAACAAGTGAGGGTTTTCCCTACTTGGTACACATGCCAAGAAACAACAACACACAAATATGAGAAATTAGGACCAAATCACATGATAACAAACAATGTAAACATGTTTGAGCTTATTTTAAACTCATATGTTTGCTTTAACTTTCCATTACCAAAATAGTTTCACAATCAAAGATAATGGTTAGAATGTAATTTCAGAGTCAATTTAATGTTTGTGCCGCCAGTAACTCACCAGCATAAGAAAGACCAGCAATCTGCAGGAAAAGGTCTTCCTCCGTGAAGCTTTCCGGCAGCATGAGAAAAGAAGCTATCACAGCACTTTTGAGATTAGCCACCAGAGCTTTGTGTAGTTTTCCATTCTCATTCTGTACAAGCATTTTTACCTGTGAGTAAGAACAGATTCCAGCATATAACAATCAGGTATCTACACATTTCTGCAAAATTTTAAAAGTTTAGAATTCAAAGTGAATTTAAAAGACAGATGATGAGGAGGAAAAAAAAAGTTTTGTTCTGAGAACTACCTAGATACAAAATCTGATACTTTCCAGTTTATTTACACTCTTCAACAAGAACGATATCTTTTTAGAAACACTCCATTCCAACTGGACCACTGAGGGAAAAACTTGTATTCTTTTAACACAAGATTACATACTGGTTTATGAAGGCGTCCTGCAACATACATCGTCTTCCAGTGCATTAGGTCATCAATCAAAGATTCGGTACTGATCACACCATATTTGATGATCTGAGAAAAAGAAATTTGTGTATTTGTTAGAAGAGCACCAAAACAAGTGAGGTCAGAGAAATTGATCTACATCCCCTAAAATTTTAAATATTTCGGACACATCCAGACGCATAAAATGTAATCATTTACCCTTCCATCCACCGGTACCAATGTGTTATAGTAAATTGATGCACCATAGTCATTCTGGATTGAGCTGACCATTGTTGGACCCAGTAGCTTTAGAAATGAGTAGTGCTTTCGGTTTTGCAGTAGATTCATGGTGTGCCATGTCACTGGGTCATCCACAGCAAATACAAAGTCCAGCATGTTTTTCTGTATGGATTACAAGTATACACATGATAAAGGGATGAAAAACCACTTAGGATGGATAGATAGATAAACTTTATTGATCTCAAATGATGGCCTCCTGCCCACACCATATATGTACAACTTATAGTATATAAGTTGTACATATATAGAAGTCTATTGCCTATAGAAGTCTATAGGCAAATATGTTAGGCAACCTAGACCGTTTGTGTTGACTTTTAGGTTGTTTTACTTTAAATTTCTACATTTTATTGTGTATAAACAAGAAAGAATCATTTCCATTTGACTATTTTGCACTGATTGTTCAATATTCTAATAATAATTTTGAAATTCCTACCTCCATTTGACCTTGGCTGGTCCCATGCTGTTTAAAAACACCCGATCCGTATGCAAAAGCTAAACTAATATCCTGTGGAAACTGTGAAAGGATCCTTCTGTAGACTACACCAGTGCTGTGTAAAGCTGGAAGGGTCATTAACAAAAATAAAAGCTTCTAGATCTGTTCAGAGACAACACCAGCTAGTTTGATAGAACAATAAACGACTAAATATAGTGCAAAACAAGGAATCTGTCTGGCAAAGTAAAAGATACATCTCAGACAGAGGGTTTCATTAACACTGCATACCACTAAACAACCACATGTTAGTAGAAAATAAATGCTTTTTTTACAAAGTATCGAATCAGGTCAGCTTGAGGGACGAGTCAGTAGTTTACTTGTCGCAGAATTGATGCGTCACAATTTTTTCCGCGAGTGAGGCATGATGGGAAATGTAGTTTTAATCCAACAAAGTATGTTTGTATTTAAACCTGTATTTTCTGATGAAAATTTTAAATACTTTGATCTCTTGTTATCATTTAACAAATCATTGAATAGTTTTATATTTTTCCATGTTTAACACAAAATATTATGATCTATCAGCCAGCAGAGGGCAGGTTTATGATTTAATAATATGGCATATTACAGAGCAACAATATTGCAGTGCATGTTCTTGTGTTCATAATTTAGTAGAAAACATCACAGACCAATTCAATGCAATTTGCAAATTTGCATTAACATTTTTTTGCATAACATTTGATTGATTCACAATTACAAAATGAACATAAACAGCAGTTCGTGTGTAATATGTATTGTGTAATTCAAAGATAAAAAGAATCATCTTGAAAAAAAAACTAATTTTAGTTGTTTTCTTTGTTTGTTATTTTGCCTTGATCAAAGTTAATCATTACATATTACATAAAATTAAAAAATATATGTTTGTCTAAATCAAATGAAAATTGATCAAACAGGCAATTTGATTTTATATCTTCTTGGCAGCTGAAGACAAATAACCTCTAAATTAACTATAGTACGAGGTTTGCATAAAATACCTCCCTAATAATAATAATAGATGTTTCACTGATGAGGCTGTAACATCAGTCTTCTCCTCTGTCTCTGCTGCAAGCTTCAGAGATCTGCTCAAATCTCATTAGATGAATAAATATTGAATGTAGTTTCACAACCGTTGGCAATATGTCTACAGCTCATTATTGGGTTGTCACGAGAACAAAAAATATAACCTTTTTGTAATTGCTGTGAGCCAAATTTTCCCCCAGAGGATAGGAATAAAAGTCACTACATTCTGACTAACAGGATTTGTCTTTGCTTAAGTTTGACATAATTTAAACATATAGTTTTGTGCCATTTATTACAAGAATGAACCATTTCCAGTATGTATGGCACATTATTCTCTGATATGTCTTTATACTGTCCTTACTTGAATGGCATTTTAGAGAATTTTAAACAAAGTGTTCTTAGATGAGTTTAAGATGAGAGCAGTACTATGTGTATTGGAGAAAGCGAAAGACAAAATTAAGAAAACTATTCCTCAAAGAAGAACATAAGCTCTGGACAGTTCACAAACTGACAGAAAAAAACATGCAGCAAAAGCAATAAAGTTAATTATGTCAATAATGAGCAATGTAAATAATATCTTTTTCAATTTCTCTTTTTATTTTGATGACTAAAAAACAAAAATTGACATTTCCTTCTTAAAAATGTTGATCAATTCAATATTTCAGAGTAATTCCTCATTCGTCCAGGACTGATCCATTGTCAGATCCATTGTCCAAGTTGTCCTCTGGACGCCTCGATCATCCACTACATTGTCCAGAAGACAACTTTGAAGTCTTTTCTACGATTCCTCTCAATGCCTTGCATTTAGCTGAAATTTATCAATCTAGACCTCTGACAATGCGTTAAGGAACATTCTAAGCAGGACCACAAAGGTCGTTGTCCTACATCTCGTAGATGTCAGAATTAAAACGTTTTTTAAGTGATCTCAGCATTAAATTCATACAACTGCACATAAATGTTTTGCCAGTATGACATTAGTTCTGAATATTCTAATAAATTCTATACATATACTTTTTTTACTACTATAATGTGTTTAAAATAACTTTTTGAAAAAGTTTTGTTGTCTTTTCTCTCAACTGCTGTATGTTTGACACATAAGTAAATCAAATTATTACAAACAACAAAGTGCAAAGCATTTTTGCCACAATTAAAAAAAACATATAGTAATTTGCTCACATATGCACAACTATTATTTTTCACTATTTTATTAGCAGTGAAAATATGCAACAAGGTTTACTCTTTTAATTTCTATATTCCCTTAACTTAACTTGTTTGAGGGGTTTCTCTGCACATAAAAAAATACAAACTGGGTTTAATGTGGAAACAATGTGGAAACTTTAATAATTGTGAAGAACAATGTGTTGTACTTTTGTGGAAAACAATCAGTGAGAATAATAAAAAAGTCAAGTGTCCTTTAACAAAGATTTATTATGAAAACACTAGGAACATGGTGGAGGAATCTGCAGAGAACTGAGTTGCCCAACGAGCAAGCTTCTTTTATACTTTGTACATGTGCTAATAACAACCCTTTATGTATAACATGTCCTTCACAGATATTCACCAGACTATGAAACCCATCAGTGTCTACTTAAAGAAAGATTATTAGGAACCTTGTACTTGACCCAAAGGATGTAAACCCTCCATATCAGTTACAAAAGAACATGCCATCCTGACATAAAGTGAAGACAATCCTGCATCTTGTGATCTGAAAATTATTTTTGCTCTACATTTCCTCCTTTTGATTCTTCACCAACATAGAAATTTGATGAAATCATAGAAATTTAAATTGCTCGTAAACCATGATCTAAAAAATATGTGCAAGAATCAAAAGAACCATTAAAATCATAAAACAAAAATACACTCATCACAACCATCATTTACCTCATAAATTAGTAACTGAGAATATAATTACAGAAATACGATCACAATCATGAACAGGAGATGTGGTCATCAATATCACCAACAGATAAATGCAACATTTAACCCTCTGGTAAAATCAAACATTTCCAAGTGGAGTCTCATGTAAATCAACATTTTTAACATTCTATGTAGTTATGCTAATCAAATCATACTAAAAATGTAATCATTCATTATGTCATGGAAAGCAACATTTTACATTTTTATAACGATCACATTGGAGGGGCGGAGTCCAGTGTGTGGTCAAGCGAAGATTCCCACCGACCTTCCTGCAGAGAAGGATACAATTCTGAGATCTCCAGGGGGATGACGGGCACCCTCACCTTTTGGTCCACAAAAAAAAAAAAACATAGAAGAAGAAAGCAGAACTGGTCAAGCTATCCCCTTGCAGGGCCAGCGAATGGGCCACCAAAATACAGAAAAATTACTCTTATTTTGCAAAATGTTCTGGGGCGGGAATGCCCCCAGCACCTCCTGTACTGGCTTTGACAATGACCTCACACTCCCCGCTTTGGAAAATCCTGGATCCGCCCCTGATTTCTTAGTTGTTTTCTAAAATATTGTCAGATAATTTCTCTAATTCTTTCTTCTCTTCATCTACTCTTATTTTTCCTTTTTCCTTTGGAACATAAATGGATGTTAATGCTTTGCGATTCCGTCGTCTTTCTCGCCTCTCTGACTCATGTTCCCAAAGTTTCAAGCATTCTTCCATATCTGACATTCTTGTTCTCTCATCTGTTTTAACCATTTGTTTTTCCACACTCTATCCCTCTCTTTTGTCAACACTTCACGTAATTTCATCAATTGTTTTTTGCTGAGAGACCCTCCTTCAGGGAAGCCACACTTTTCACACCACCAGTGAATGTATGCACATGAGCGTTCACCATATTTTTCCTTCATAAACAGCATTACATTTGAGTCAGGTTTTTCTGGCGTTTGCTCCCCACCTGTGTAGTTACCCATTTCTACTTCCACCTCCGGATCTTGTCAACTTCTTGGTCACGGAGGGAATGTGCAATCTCACAGGAATAGTTACTTCAACTGAATCTTGTAAAGAGTTTAGCTCACAGTTATAACTTGATCTCGTTACTAACTGGGTTTTTTCTTTTCTTTTTGAGTGACTCACAAGACAGAGATTGACCTGGTCTTATTCCTAACAGATTCTGCTGGCTATTCACAGGAATTATTTATTCATTTATTTTTTCTCGGTATTGACAACTCTTACTCACAGGATAAAATTGTTCTTGTTACTTTCTGTAATTCACGGAGTGTTAATTCCTAAGATGATTTTCTGTCAGCCTTTCTCTGCCCTGATCCTATTGCTAACTGTGTCAACACACACCAGCGATGTAGCTGCGCCCTTGCTTACAGCTCTCCTGATCTCGCCTTACACTTTCCTAAACCTGTGGAATTAGGTAAAGAGCAAATGCCAGAACTACTGAGGACACTCGACCGTATGATTGACTTTATTTAATGTTAACCTTGCAATTTTAAAAGATCTTATTCTTATCAAAGGGTCCTATATGAGCATGAACTGACAATTTGCATCAGAAAAAATACTTCTCAACGATTATTTCCAGGGCAGGTTCGAAGATGCCGTCACCATCGACTGGGATGAAGGATGAAGCCCTCTCTCTAAAATACTGTGCAAGGTTTCAAGGATGAACTTCTTAGGTCCAGGTGGCCAACCCTTCAGTCCTCGATCCCAGCGGACAAGTCCGACATCCCACTTCTGACACCAAACTGTTGTGGAAAAAAATCAGTGAGAATTATGAAACAGTCGAGTGTCCTTTAACAAAGATTTATTATGAAAGCACCACGATTGTGGTGGAGGAATCTGCAGAGACCTGAGCTGCACAAGGAGCAAGCTTCTTTTATACAAGAGTTGATAATAACTCTTTACGTACGTATAAGATGTCCTTCACAGATATTCACCAGACTATGAAACCCATTGGTGTCTGCTTAAAGAAAGATTATTAAGAGATTATTAGGAGCCTTGTACTTGACACAAATAATGTAAATCCTCTATATTGGGTACTAAAGAACATGGCATTCTGACATAAAGTTAAGACAATCATGCATCTTGTGATCTGGAAACTATTTTTCCTCTACAGGACTTGTCTATGTTCAAAATGTGTGATGCTTCTTTCCAACTTAGTCAATTCATATACTGTAACAATTTCAACAATAGACTCTTGGTTTGGTTGTTCCAGCTCATAATAACAAACCCAACCAGATTGATACGTACTGTAACTCTGGTTTCATTAAGGACCAAGTTTAAAATTAAAACACGTCAAATTGCATGACATAAACTACAATCCTACCTTACAAGGTTGTTAACATACATTAACATCTAGTAGACTTCTTTTAGCTTTTCCATCTTAGTTGCTATGGTGATTGTTACTGCTGCCCATAGCGAATGATCGAGCATCAAAAAGAGATGCACCATTATGCACGGAAATGCACTCGAGTGACTGCACAGCTGCCACCAGCAAAGAAGCTTCTCTCATCCAAAGAAGGGACGTCGTATTTCTTTGTAGAAAAGAACCGGTCAAAACAGGTTCACTCATAATCCGAAAATCAGAAGTGTGAAAACAGTATACTGTATGCCTTACCACACAAATCCTGTGAAAATGGTCACGTTGTGACAGCTGTAGACACTTATTTTTCTTCTGTGATGATTCAGATTATGCGTAATATGTGTACAAACAATTTTGGATTGTTGGGATATTTTTTTTCTTCTCAATTCATTTTGCAGATTAGGAAGAAAAGTTTGATAACACAAAATTAAATATCTACACCTTTTCATTTCTTTAGAGCTTGTAGATCTTAATTTTAAAGACAATTTTAATGTTGCAATTACTGCGTATTATACACCACTGTTAACAGTGCATGTTTAGTTTCATGTTCTGAATGCCAACCAGTTTAGACCCTAATGTAATGGCTTATCATAATCCAGAGGATTGACACGTTAAATGTGTTTTAGCTACACATAATCTCTTGTTTAGTGTTTCCATAAGTCCTCCACTGTGATTTCAAGACTTTGTCGTACCCTGTTTCTTGTTGCCATAGCGCCACACTGTTTTGCAGTGACTTCTTCAGCTTCTAGGGGCAGGCCACGAAGCAACAAGTTTGAAGTTACTTTTTGTAACAGTTTTGTGCTTTGACCTAGGTATTTATTAAGCAAGAACCAGCCAAACTATTTGGTAAACTGCAAGGTGGATCCGGAACAATTTTTCTATATCTGAATTTATGAACTTTATGAACTAATTTATTCTCACATAAAACGAGTGAAGTTTTCTTCCTGAATCTTTAACTAATCATTTTGCTATTTTCAATCCCTTCTATACAAACATGGAATGACACTTTTTGTTAAATGTCAGTATAGATTCTTTCATTTTAATTTTTTTGCTTGGTTGTCATGCATGCCAAGCTGGAACTTGCTTTGGTCGTCAAAAACACCTCTTTTAATATCTTTAAAGTACGGCTCAATGGATTTATAGTTCTGTGTGTGTCAGTATGTGTTGTACAAAGTTGGGCTAAAGTTGCAATCTAAGATAAGCTGCACTTTATTCATTCTTCAACTGGAAAATTTCTGTGCTACTTTACACCGCAGCAGGCTGCATGGACAGCGCCAATGGTGCGAGACAGGCGAGGTCAGGTGTCTTACCTTTCTTCATTTGTTTGCTGAAGAAAGAAAAAGTTTTTAAAAAGTTTTCAGGGTTTTGAAATTATAAACCAAGATGCTTTTAAAAAGTGAAGTTGGGTAAAGGGTGTGTGTTTGTAGGCAGATGTGCTTTGACAATTCGTGCTGAAGCTTTTCAAGACAATAGTCTTTGTGCGTGAGAATTACATGCACATCATTACTTGCATCTGTTTTTGTGTAGCAGGTGGAGTCTGTGCTTGTGGCACAAATGTGGAGACAAAAGAATGTGGCTTACAGCATTTTTGGTTCTGCAATTTCTACATACGCCATATTTGTTTTTACTGCAGATCATAATTCATCACACATTTTTTCAGACCAGTAAAGAAGAAATCAGAGTGAAAACCAGATAGTTGCCAACATTAAACTTTTTCTCAACATTCACTTTATTTAAAAAATAAATAACTGTATTAGAGGTCAAATGTTCAGAAAATCTTATTATTTTTCAAACTTTTTTTTCTGCTTTCTTTCTGCAGCATTAAAATTGTACATCATTTATTTATTTTTTTTAAAACCATATCATAAAATATGCATCCAAAGACTGCAAATTAGTCTATAAAAAAAATAATAAAAGTTGAGCTTCCATGAGGGTCGTTTAATGTTTGATAACATATAGTGTTGTGTCATAAAAAAATCAGAGACAAAATTTTGTTGTTCATTATTTCTGTTCTTTGTAGTCTGATTCTTTCCTGATCTGACTGTCGATACTAAAAGTTACATTGAATAAGTGATCATACCTGGAATCATTTAATTTGCCTTGAAGGACATGTTGCGTCAAAGCAGAATGTGCTCTGACAAAATCATAAATGCTTGTTTGATTGAATATGAGGACCTGTGAAAACAGAATGCAAGTATTTCTAATTTAACAAACCTTTCATCAAAGTAAACAAAAGAAAGCATTATTTGAAGATGAGAAGCTTTACTAAAATAATACAATTTAAACACATCTTGAGTTTGATTTCAGCAACTTTTCAGTATACTGTTGACCTCTTCTTGCATTGCTCTTTTTGTCAGATTGAGTGTAAGGTTGCGGACACAATCAAAGAACAGTTGCCATTTTAACATGAAATTGATTTATTTCCAGGAACAACTCAAAATCTCCAGAACAAACAATAAAGTCAATCTGAGGTCTAAAAAAGACATAAGCAGACCAAAAGGCAAAGAAACTGGGACAAAACATTATATGCAGTCAAGAGTGGAAGACGAGACACACATAAAAACACATTAGGAAGGGAGCTGGCAATCACCGGAACGAGGGGCGACATGAGGAGGGAAACTCGAGACATCTGAAACGAGAGGGAAGTCAGTATTACAACATAAAACAGGGAATAAACCTAGTGTATAGTATAACAAAACCACCGTCTAAGATCTAAAACCCTGACAATTATTTTTATTCTTGATTGTGGCAAATGTCATATGTTGTTTTGTTTTGAATAAAAATGTGAATACAAATGGAAAAATTCTTCTAATTTTTACTTTTTAGGCCATTATTGAGGTGTCATTGCCACAATCCGTCAAACTACACAATAAAACATATACTGAGAACTATAATTTGTTGATGGAGTGACTGCATGTCTGATGAATTCAAGTCGTGCACAAAATGGGTTACTTGATTCAAATTGAGAGGTTATTCCAAATGCATACTTTCCCCAACTGTTTAAAAAAATAACACCTCACAATGATTTAATCAGAGCAGAGTTGGAAGAAGAATGAGCAGCTAAAGATGTCTGTCATTCCTAACAATGGAGTTCAAGATGAGCTCAGAAACATAATCATTCAAATTTTTAAAGACATCTAATTTTTTTAATGAAATCCATTATTTCATATATTACACAAGGAAGCAGTGAAAAGTGAAACATATTTTATACCATTTATCTGTCTTTATTCATATGAGCCAGTATTAGCTGAGGATGTCGCTATAGTTCACGCTGCATTCTCTGACTCACTACAGTTCTCTTCTGGTTGACTAAACACAGCCTCCCACGTGGTCCTGACTCATCGTGACTTCCTTCGAATATGAATTCTGCATGTTATGTAAGGGATGTGATCATATTGTTTTTTTTTTTTTTTTTTTATAAAAATTGAATTAGACTTCTGAGTTTAAGTTGCAGAAAAGTCATGACCTCAATCACAAAAGCATCCTATTTACTATGACGCATAAAGTGGGATCTCCTTTTTCTGTCATCAGCACATTTTGAGTTATGCTTTGCATCATGTGCACGTAGCTGCATCTTGTAGCATGCAGCTGCCCTTTAGAATTTGAAAGCCAAGAGTGAGGTCATAAGCAAGTAAAGACAAAATCAAGGTGAGGAGACTGATCTTTGTCCACACAATGCACCTGAATTTTTATTACTTTAGTTCAGGAGTGTCCTAAGTCTACCCTGGAGGATTGTAGCTTTTGAGGACTGCAGCCTAATATTCTGCTTTAAATAAGTGAATAAAGGTTATTCAAAGGTCGTTGGAAGCTTTTTTTTTTTTTTAAACCCTTTTCATTAAATCATAATGTTTGTTTTTAAATTCATTTATGTTCTCTCAGAATCCCTTCTCCTGTGGATAAGTCATTCAGGCCTGTAGTTTCTTCAACTGCAGACATTTTTACCCTGTACTGTTCACTTTAATGTTGTTCAGACGTGTGTAGGATTTTCTTTCTGCTTCAATAATCTTCTTTTTCCTCTCTGTTCTGTCATCTTTAGGCGGTTTTGTGAAGTAAAGCTCAGAGCAGTAAGCAGTGTGGATACAGACAGCTGCTGCTGCTGATGGCATTTGGCAATGACGCTTTATTAATGCCCTCAAATACTGAATATTAATAATGTTGGAAAAAGGGCTAAAAAAAAAATTAGTTAGTTGATTCTTACTAAATCTTCTCAATATTTTAACTGCTATTTCCTACCACTTTTGTCAGATTATTCAAGTATGTTATGTCAAGAATGTGTAGAAATAAACATGTAATGGTCTTAAAAATGTTTCTTCTGTGATGATGCCTCTGTGCCCTTAACTGACATGTAATGATAGACCCACTGAAACAATAATCAAATTTAATTGTAAAAGGATTTTCTAAAGTAGCTTGTTCAGATCATTAATTAGAAGATAGCGTTTGTCTGAATGTAAAGTATCTTGTGATGACATTGTTGTAAAATGCTGCAAAAAAAAAAAAAAGCTGAATGGAAAAAAAAAAACTTTCAATTTTTTTTTTTTTTTTTTTTTACCTTTTTGTTACCAACAAAAAACCTTCTAAAATGGCTGGATGGAATTGCGGTTTGTCACACTGTTACCAGCAATGTGAAAACTAGTGCAAGTTATTATATGTAGAAAACAGTTAAAAATGTAATAGGTCATCAACATCTGCATAATTTCCAGGCCATTTTCTAAATCTATTCTCTGAAATTGTTTCACCTTCTATGTTCCCAGATGTGCAAGCACTGCTCTAACAGCAAGTTATTTTTCAAAGAAAGCACCTCAAACCAACCAACAATAGCAATGATAAAAAACAGCTCAATGAAAAATGAATTAAACATTCTCATAAAAGAGCAATCAAGTGTAAAATATCTGAGCTTATGAGAAACACATATTCACTGGTTGGCTTTGTGCAAAGAGAATCCACCTGCGCCTCAAAGGTCAGGATGATATCAATTATTGTGTCCTGGTATTTGTCCTGGTGCAGCACTTCAGCCGAATGAGAGTAAACAGCTACTGGCAAGAGGAGTGAGAGATTCGTTCTAAATTCCAAACACTTCTATGTTGTTTTAAATACAATGGAAAAAAAAAAGGTGAAAGAAGTCTCACTTGTCCGTAAATTCAGACGGTATGGAACCATCATCTTAAAATCCTTTTTAAGCAAAAAAGAATCAGAATCAGAATGCTTTTATCTACATTATCTACATTTTCTACATTATCTACATTATCTACATTTTATCTACATTACGTTATCTACATCAAATTTCAAAATGTGCCATTGATCACATTCACTAAGGCACTTGTTTGCACAAAAAACAGGAGATTTAAGAACATAGTCTTGAGGTGAGCTGTCCTTCCATATGTTTTTTTACGTACATTAAAATCAAACCCAAAATTTATTAAGAACCTTTCAATGCTCTTGTTTACATTCTTTTTTTTAAATTATTAGTATCATTTTTTTAAATGTCACTGTTTCGTTTCTCAAAAAGGATTTCTACGCTTTCAATGTAATACTGCAACTATCAAATTAAATGAAAAACAACAGCATCAAATACACATAATAACATTTATTTAGACATATTGAAACCGCAGATCAACAAAAAAAAAAGTTTTAACAAGTCAATCTGTTTTTTTTTTTGTGTGGGGAAGTCAATTTTCACTTCAGTAATGTTCTGAAAAAAATTAAATGTACAGTGTAGTTAACATCACAACATTAAAAAAAAAAAGTATTAACCTATGGCTCCCACCTCCATTTATTTATTTTTTTTGTTTTATAAAAGACTAAAAATCTGTCTAGAGTCACCTTTAAAACAATGCATCATGTCAAATAATAATTTTTTTGTTTGTTTTATATGCATAGTCATTGAAATAGTACACTCTTGAAATGCAGCCTTTCCACCAGATAATTATTTTCAACAGTTCAAAATGTCATGAGATGTGAGAGAAAACAATGCAGCTAAAATATTGCTTGTCTTCTTCATTTTCACACTGCCCTTTGAGTCAGATCTAATTTAATTATCTCAAAATCAACCTAATTGGCCTGCAAATTGGCACCCGACACACATTCGCGGTGAACATTCAACTCTGAAGAATCAGAGGCGAAAGGCAGAAAAAAAAACCCAGCATGAAGTCATAAAATTACAGTTTAGCTGCAAGAGTAAGAGTTTTAAAAATTAGGAACAATCCTAGATAGAATTAACCTTTTCTGATGCTCAAGAATTTATTTACAAAATATGGTGTCACTTTCATTACTGGGATGTGATATTGCAGCATGTAGAACAGAAGGTGGAGGGATGAATGTCAAAGCAGGAGATGAAGGCGGAGTCTGCAGAACAGGATGGATGGTGTTTTCATCTGTGAACTCCACCTCGTGCGGGTGTGCAGGAAACCCCTTGCACACGGCACTCACAGATACAATGTTGCAGCACGACACTGGAACGTCGTCCGTGATGTAGGAGGATGTTGACAGGGGAAAAAAAAGAAGAGGGGGAAGGGAGGCAGCCTATGAGCACTCTGAGTGAAAGTGTGAGAGAGGGAAAGGGCAGAGGGAGCATGAGCAAATGAAAGGATGAGATGAGCAGAGATGAACGTTCAGCTTGCAGCAGCTTAGGTGACAGCAACAAAAAGTAAAGCAAGGGAGGAGCACCAACACCTCACTAGAGGGGGCGACAACACACCTCTCTCTCTCCATCTCTCTTTGCTTCTCTCTCTGCTTCTCTCTCACAGATACACTCTTACACGTCACGCACGGATTTGTGAGGAGGCGTGAGACTCAGGAGGAGGAACACCACATCCACGCGCGCTGTTCTCCTGGCTACGGTGCACTGTTGGGAGCTGTCTTTTGAAGACTGGACCAGAGCTGTCTCCATTGCTTCATCCATCCTTTCCTGCTCTCATCCCCTAGCACAGGAGAATCTCTCTGCCACACATCTTTCAGTCACTTAGACTGGTTTGCTTTCTCTGTTTTTATGTAACCTCTCATCTAGTCTGCCTGGGTTTTCACTGCCTTCAGCCTGGAAACTGAGAAACAAGCAACCGAAGAGGTGAAACAACAAACCGACTGAGAGACTCACCTTGCAACTGCCATCATGAACTTCCTCCGGCGTCGGCTCTCGGACAGCAGCTTCATGTCCAACCTGCCCAATGGCTACATGACAGACCTCCAGAGGCCTGACCCACCTGCTCCTCCACCCCCTTCTGCTTCTTCACCTTCCCAACAAGGTCCAGCTCCCAACACTGCTCCTGCGCTGTCCCCAACCAAAGCTCCTGCACCATCCCAGGCACCGGCCAGCTCCCCTGCACCTCAGGAGAGGCGCTCATCCCAGTCTGCCCAGCAGCCTCAACAGGCCCAGTCCGCTTCCTCCAGTGGTGCCTCTGGGTTCTTCAGCTCTTTCAGTTCCATCACTAATGTGGTCAAACAGACAGCTGCAACTGCCGCCGGATTTGTGGAACAGTCAGCTCCTTCTCATACCCTCTCCAAGAGGTTCAAGATTCTGTTGGTCATTGATGAACCCCAACATGAGTGGTAGGTGTTGGGCTGCTCTCTATTAATGGGTTGTCCAAATGTCATTTTTGAAGTTGGCAATTGTCTAGAGTGTGAGTGTTTTGAGTTAAAATAGCTTGAAGGGTTTGAATTTTGGAAAGATTTTCAGGTCTGGCAGGAAAAATGTTTAGTTTATGGTCAGCCAGCAAGAACATGATTTACTGTCAAAAACAGCTAATTTAATTGAGTGGTCCTACATGGCTCAGCCTCAGTTGGCACATTGTAAGGGAATGTTGATTCATGATTCTCTACGAGATCAAAATAAACACATGATCTGGTAAAAAGAAAGAGAGCAAGCATTGAGTTATTTGGCCTAGTTTTGATGGTTGATCTGTTTGTTCTTTTCTAATGTATCAAAATGTCTTCTGTTTTTTTTCTTTTCCACTGAAGCAGCTCCCAAAATAGAAACAAGGTTTAGTCATCTCAACAGGCAGCACTTATGCACACATCCCACAATCCAGCAACTAAAGTCTTTGGATTTATATCCATCTATGAGACCATTTATGACTGCATCCTTTGACCCCTAAAGTCACAAACATGAACATAAGACTGTCCACTGATCCCTTACTTTGAAACAAAAACATGTAGCTCTGAATGAAACATCACATTCTTCGAGTGAACGGAGAGCTTTTTGTTTGTTCGTGATGCTGCTGTCACCCCTCTTATGTTCTGTCACTCCAAATCAAATCCAATCTTAAAGCTTCAAATAAACATCTATGCTGTAGTTGATGATAAATTGCACAGCAGGTCTGTGTTGTCATTTCCTGGATGTAGTTTAATCTCAGCCTTGGATTGAATGTGTGTCGGAAAAATGGCTGCCTCATGAGATTTATTTTTTCTCGCCGATGGATGCTTTACAGTATCTTTATTCTTGTTCAGTATAAATGATATTGTTTAGAGTCATCTGGGCAAACTTTGTAGTTTTGGGAGGAAACTGTATCTTCTGCTATGTGTAAGGCTTGAACTAGGTTTTTTTTACTTTTAACTATGGTAGATTAGAGTTGTCCAAATGGTCCCACAACATTGCAGTTTCCCTGTGGCATTATGAAGTACAGTATGTTTCATTTATTTATGGATGCATGTGATGGAATTACTGTTTCATAGCTATATACCAGTGGAACCAAGACCTCAACCTGATGATGATCCCCTTTCTCTTGAAATAAATTGTGAATGAATGGCTACTACTCCTCATATGGCAATTCCCGAGTGTACAATTCAGCAGACCTAATTTATGGATGAGGCATTTAAATTTATGTTTTTATTTTGAATAATTCTGCTTCTATTATTCAGGTAAAGGGAATCCATTTATTTATCTGGTGATAAAGTGTTAGAGGTAAATAAACAATGTCATGACAGGTTTATTATTTCTGTAATTTCTCTGTCATTTGACAAATCACTAAAATGATTCATAGCAATCACCGACGATGTTTGTTTCAGAAGATGTTCTGTGGTTTTACAAACACAGGGGTGTCAATACTGTATGCGAGCATGCAGGTGTATGTTCAGCTTAAGTGAAGTCAACTGTAACACATAGACCTCTGTGTCATTACTGCAGATCTTTTCTCCTCTATGCACAGAAATAAAAAGCATACAGCGTAAAGCCATCATAAAATATGACACTCAAGAAACTGCAACATAATATGAAGTTAAATGGAGGATGTTGAACTTGCAGCTCTCTTTTAAAGAGAAAAAAAATCCATTTTGATTGTAAACAACCTTTCATGTAGAGATCCGAGAATGAATATTAATGTTGTGTTCTTCTGGTCTTGATTGCAGAGCTTTCCTTTAGCCATCTTGGCCAAAGAGGCATATGGCTAAATATAATTGATTTTCCACCCAGGAAGGAGCAGCCTTGAGGCTTTCAGTAATGTAACTCAGTAAACAGAAAACCACACTGAAAATATTATACGAGAAGTGCTTCTAAGTGTCAATTAATCAATGAAACACTGAAAACTAATGTCATAGAGAATACACCAATACAGTAACCCGGATTTTACAGAGGGTTGCTCATTTAAAAAATTGCAAAAATCCAATTTATCTTGCAAAATATACTGTACTTAGATGCAAAAGTGTACCGCAATAATTGCATGTCTATGCAAACATTCTCTGAGGACAATGTTGCTAAACTAAAGGCTGTTTTATGCAAGTTATTACACATACACAGGTACAGTGGTGTGTGAAATATAATTTAAAATTTAAGACATAGGGCAATTTTTTTCTTTAAATCAGTTTTTTATCTCAGTTGTAGCTTTTGAGCTAAGAAAAATGCCAACATCTTATATACTGTATAAAAAAGTCTTTTTAGTAGTACCTCAACCTTTAAACTGCTAGATCAGGGGAGTTTTTAAGCACAAATCCTCATGGGTTACTGCTCTGCAGGTTTTAGATGTGTTGCTGCTCTAACTCAACTGACCTAAAGAATAGAATTACAACTAAAAAGCTGAAAACTGGAGGACTGGGAGCGACTGGGCCAGAGATAAAAAAAAAAAAAAAATCTGCACTGCTGAAAATTTCTTTTGTATCAATCAGGGAAAAAAAAAAACACAACAATGTTGCATCCATTGTAACCATGGTGATACGAAACGTGCATGAGCAATGATGGGGAGAGGATTGTGACCAAGTTGAATAATGTTTTAACAAATTATTAACTGTACAATGACATTGAGGTAATATCCATCTATTAACAAACAGTGCATTTTCCCAGTTTTTCAAAATCGTGCTTCAATTGTAGCCTGAAAGCTTTCTCAATTGAGTTCAGTTTTGCAGAAAAGAAATCTATCTGCAGTAAGCATGCATTTGACATGTATTGCTAATTTGAATAAAAGGACATACAAATATTCACTTAAGTCTGGTAGACAGCTGTGTAGGTATGCCACAGACGTTGTAGAATTTTCTGCATCTGATGACTCATTTAATAGTTCATTCTCTGGTATCGACTGTGACTCTGCATTGTTTTTCTCTGACTATGTTACACAAAAAGGCCACAGCACGAGTCGAGCAATAATTCTGTAAGATGAAAAAATGTCGATTAAATGTGTATTCACAGACACTGAATGAGCCTGCGCACACCACGACAGGCTTGTCAAGATGCAGTGTCATCCAAAGCCTTTCAGAAAGTGTTGGGACAGAGGAGGGGTTTGACAGTGAGATGAGGTGCTTGGGAGATGTTGGGATCTCTCTTTGTCTGTGTGTCTGTGTGAAATGCTGCCTTGTCAGTAGGTTTTTCTCTGCTTCCATTTTGCAGCAAAATTCAAGAAAAACTGCTCCCGGTTTAAAATGTGATGAAGTTATGAGAAAAGACAACTTACTAGAGTGGTTAAAACCCAAAGGGCATGTTTGCTCTTTTTTTCTGTATTGTTTGCATCCATTATTTTCCTTTTGTATTTTCTTACCATTGTACCGACCCTCCAAATCTATGCATTACGATTTCAGCAGTGATGTTGTTCAGCTCCAAAAAGTGACTCTTAGCACTGGATATTTGAAAGCTCATGTTAAAAAGCTTGCAGATTTGTTTATGGGTGGATGGTGGGTCAGACCTGATGCCCCAAAGCTAGTACTTGATGTTTAAATGGCTGGCGTTGCAGAGAATCTTGACTGTTCTAAATGTTGCTTTTTTTCATAACAATCCAACATTATGAATGAGCAATGTTTTGGTGATTCTTTCTGTTTCGACCAGAACACAGCCACGCAAATGCATTCAAAAGTTTTCCTCATGGCAGTCAGACACAAGTTGACTTTGTCTACTTTTGATAACTCCCCACAGTTCAAAGTGTGTTAAAAGCCAATGATTTAATGCCATACCATAATCTTCACATCAACACTAACCAATTAGATTTATAATTTTAGATTATAGAATCTGTGTAAATAATTCAGTACGTTTTGTCTTTAACAGAATTGGTTGGTTGACCATGTTAAATATTGTTGGTGAGGTCATAAAATTTAGAGCCCACCAGGTTAATTAGATAATCTGGAAAAAATCTAAGCATGCTGAGTTGATCCAATCTTCATTGGCTACTTTTTAATACAATATAATTTATATTGCAGACAAAAAGAGTGAAATGTGGATATTTCCCTTATATTTTAATGTTTAAAATCTTTCTGTATTTTCCCAAGTGAAAATGTGTCTTGTATTTGCAGTGTGTTGTGCAAAAAGCAAAATTTTAAAATAAATTTTGCTTTCAGGAATATAAACCTCAATGGGTATTTTGCTGTGACTTGAATAAACTAGACTAAGGGGTTGAAACAATTTGTTTTAATCTGCAGAGAACAAGTGTGAGTGATTTAGTTGGATGGTTGAGTCTGGTATACCTGATGGCTTGGTTTGAGCCCTGTCTCTAGGTGCTGTTTAGGTCCTAAAACTAGTTCCAAAGGTGTCATAATGAGGTATTATTTGAGAAAAAAACCTTTCAAGGTGCATGTGAAAAAAAGCGATTAAAACAGAAGAAAAACCTGAATAGTTTATGCACATTCTAGTTCTATCAGCATGACAGAAACACATCAGCACACAACTGGATTATTTTTTCTTGTTGTTTTCCTTCAATTTCCTCTACTCAATAGTTCGGTGATAAATTCCTCTGATTCAGCCCAGAGCAAGTAGACGACACTTGTCTTTGAAACAAACAATTTCCTTCACAGTTTAAATAGTTTTTTCACAAGACACCCACATACAGGATGAACATAAAAACCTTTTTTTTTCTATTTGCTGTCTGTGGTTTCAAAATTGCACCAGTAATTTAGGCTAAATTGTGCCACCAGGATTTTCTACTGCAGGCAACATTTTTAACAACGACTCAGAATTGACCTTATTATAGACACTGACACTGTCATGCTGACTTTACAAGGTGCTTTGGAACTCAACTTTCTGGTGCCGTGTATCACTTAGTGTTAGTCTCACTAGACTGGTGGCATTAAGAGCTACCAACCTGACCTTTTAGGATGGGTGCTGTAACCTTGAAAGCTGCGAAGCAAGAAAGAGGGGTTTAGTTGAAACTGATTGGAAATGCTCAACAGGGATTCATAAAAAATGAGGGTAGCACAGAGGTAATTTAGAGCAATGCTATATGTTTGATTCTCTCACAAAAATGAATAATAGAAATACATGTTATTGTGGAAAAGATTTAAAATTTGGACAAATGAGCAAGTGTTTTAAATAATTTTGAAGTGAAATATCTTGTTATCAAACTTCCATACTTGATTTGGGAATAGTATTTTATTAGGTCTTTGATGGACTAATAGCACTAACTTATCAGACACTAACTAATAAATATTATTCTGGTGGTTTTTACTTAGTTAAGGAAAACAGAGGTATTGAAAAATCTGGATAGTCACATCATAGGACTAGTTTCATGACAATGTGTCATTGTGTCTGAGCTATGAAAAAGTGAAAATGTTTTGATTATTTCCTTCAAATCTTAAACTCCCCACGCAATTTTTTTTAAGATGCATGTACTCGCAATTGTCCAAATTTAAAGAGACTTTTTTATTTTCCATGATTATGTTTCTATAGAGAATATTCAAAATACAGTATCAAACAAAATGTTCATCAAACATAAAACTGTTAATGAAAAGGGATTCATGTGACACCACTTTGTAAAACAATATATGCTCTTCCTAAATTTTGTACAAGTCACACAATTTCTGCTGGATTCCGTTGTGCAGAATTTACCATACAGTATATTTTTGCAGGTGCATCCCATTTTGTCTCAAGAAGTGATTGCTATAAACAAAGAACCTTGTGCTACACTCCCATGAGATTAGGCTATTTGTGAATGCAGATTTGTGCCCATGCTCATGGACATATGATTGGAAAAGCATTTATCGTACAGCTCCATAAAGGCACTGAATATAAAAGATAACCCATGAAGTGAATGTCAAGAATGAAGGAAGCGCGGTCAAACATATAAGCAATTTTATTGTGACAGCATGAAAGAATTAACAATGCATTTACAAAATTGGTTTTTTTTAAAACGTGCAAAAACTATTGGCTCATCACTAAATCATCACTAATTTTAATAGGTTTGTTGCAAAAGAACATAAATTGCTCTTCAGGCAATGCTTTATTTATGCAAAAATATCCAAACAGCAAAGTAGTTTGAGGATGGTTAAGAGGAAAATGCAAAATGCTGAGCATCAAAGATACAAGACACTGTTTGAGACATAATCTATGAGCTTTAATGCAGTGTAACAACTTGAAATGCAAGCATCCACCTTTGTACTCCATCAAACATGACAGCGATTATGTTCGAGGTGCAGAGAATAAGATGGAATACTTTCCCCATCAATTTAAGTTATAAAGGAAGTCTCCCACTGGTGGTTTGAAATAGGTTTGATTCTTTTTTTTATAAAGTATTTCTTAAAAAAAAAGAATAGCTTTTATTCTTAAGTTTAATTGTACCATTGCTTATTCCAATTCCAGAATATAATCCAAACCGGACGTCTATTTGGCAATTTTTCAGGAAAGAGACAAGTACTCTCTGTTCATAACAGGTTCAACAGAAAAAACCCTAACCACTCACTCTCAGGTAGAATTTAGAGTGACCAAATACCCACACATGGACATCTTCAGATGATGGGGAGATAAGGCTCCGTATGAGTGAACGTTTGTTACCATGACAACAGGTAATCCTCTTCAATGATCAGTGATTGAGAAAAGGCTCTTATGTGTTTGATGAAACAGAAGCACCTAACATTTAGCTTTGTAGTATCAGTACATGTAAAGTAAAGAAATAAAAGAGCAGAAGGACGTACACTTGGTCATGGGTTTAATAAATGAGTGTTAAAAATGATGCTGAGTAAAACTAAACTTGTGAAGGAGCAGAAAAACGTTGCAGTGATTGAAACACTTAGTGTAACTTAATGTTATAGATCAATCATACTCAGAGCTTAATGGATTTTATTCTATTGGATTCATTCAGTCAGTTTTCCAGCATTCTGCTTCCATGAATGGAGTTATGATATGCAAGATTTCTGGTCTTACGAAGCATGCTCTTTTATTCATTAAAAACATTGCGTATCTGTTTAATTATGAAGAAATTCAACATTGTACATATACATATGACAAATGTTTTAATTTTTTTTTTTTCACATTTATAACAAGCTGTTTGCTTGAGGTTCAGAGGGAAACAAAACAGGACTCTAATGGATCTCCTCTTTATTCACAGACCCAGAGGCTAAACATTTTCTTTTTAAGAATATCTATTATCTGTTAATGTCTGCACTGAAGAAAATTTCAAAAGCAAATAGTTTTGTTTTTTTTTGTTTTTTTTGCATTTTGCATTTTGCATTTCTTCAAGTCAGGAATAAGAAGATTTTTAGGGTTAAAAAATAATTTTTAATAACTCTCTGATTTTTATCTGGTTAAAAAAAAAAGAAAATTGTGAGTAACACTTAATCGCTAGCTTTATTTGAATAATATTCTGTGTGTTTGTTACTATCAGGGGTATTTTAATATGAGAAATTGTTATCATTAGTACATTACATACAAAGAGTGGGATAAAAGCCTATTCATTTGAAAGAATGTGGGTGATGCAGGATAGAAAAGTTAGAATGACTTCAGTATAAAATATTCATACTGTTTTCATTCAACTTGTAATTTCCAGTACAAGTTTACAAGTATACTGGAAATGATGAAGATCCTGAAATGCTGTCAGGTTGCAGTAAAAGCAGCATAATGTTTTTTTTTTGCATCATGTGTGCAACACAAATATGCTAATAATCATTCCATGATGTCAGGAGTGTAGAAATAGAGTAAATACTGATAATCGTAAGATTATGATAACCTCAATTTTAACTATTTTATTCATTGTCTTTTCTAACAAGATAATTAGAGGCAGGCTCAGTTGGTTAAGGTGGATGCATATTCAATCAAAGCCCCACCAAATCACTCCACAAGCATAATGCAAGGCATAACAAGAAAAAAGTTGAGTTGTTTGTTACATTCAGCATTACACCTTTAAAATAAATCATAGCTGAAACATTTAGACGTTGATAATTGTTACAAAAACACATTTTTAACAAAAGCTTGATTAACAGTGTGGAAAACACATTTTTATGTTTTCCAACGCTAAAAGCTATGCGTTAAAGGCTGCAGAGGTAAACTAATTATTTACATGTAGATAAGAACATATGCATTATTTAGTTGGCTGCTCCCCATTTCTGCCCACTGTTGTATATAAAACAGTTAATTCTGTTTTATGTCTGTTTGGAAATGGTCTGTCAAATTATGTTGTCATAATGCTAATTAGACTGTCTGCTGCAGTGGTGCAGCGATTAGCTGACTAACTAGTGATTCATACTCTTTTAAAATGCACACTGGAGGGAAAACTATAAACATAGTCACACGAACAAGTCTTCTTCCGTTAGGAACCAACCGAAAGTCTGAATTGAGAGAAAATGTTCTGTTCCAGAATCAAGCCTTAAAGCAAATGCAAAGTGTAAATCAATGTAATGCCCGATAAAGTCAGTGAAACATTGAGAGAGAAGATTGTAGTAGTGACAATCTGATTAGATGCTTAACAGACTTAAAGGGAGTTATTACGCCAGAACAAATGTTTAACTAGCTTATATCAACCTGTTCAATCTCTAGCCAACATTTAGCACAACTTTAATTCTCCTGGTTTGGACAGTTTGGATTTTTAAAGCTATAAAAAGTATCTACACTCAAACAAAAACAAATATATAGAAGCCTTACTTTTAGTGTGCTTGTTGCTCTGGGAACTAAACAATTAAGCTATTTGTATTGTAGTGTCAAAATGAATCATGCAGGGTTGTAAACAGCCATCTGTTTACAGTTTCTACCCATTAAAAGTACTCACTCTGCCACTCATTTGATTCGTAAAACCACATAAATTAGGGTCTGACTAAATAATGACAAGAGAGACAACATTCACTTACTGTATATCTTGTGTTTTAAAAATTTTAGTTAAACTTGCACATTTTTGGACAAACTTTCTGATGGAGGTGATTAAAAAGCTCCTCAATAAGATCAAAGAAAAGATTTGGGGCAATTTAATGATATGTGGGTAGATAAAACATAGAAGAAAGACATGAAGATAGTTGGCATGACCAAAGAGGATGCAGGAGATAAGGTTAGATGGAAGAAACTGACTTGCTTTGGCGACCCCTGAAGGGAAATGTCAGAAGGGGAGGACGGGCAGATAAAGCAGATGTGAATTATAATTGAACACTATTTAATTTATTTCTATTCAAATATAATAGAAGTACTGTATATAATGAAAGATAGAATAAGAAAATACAGAAACGTGTCATCGAGCAGCTACGTATATTGTTTTCACTGACACTTTATATCTCAATGGGACTTATAATGGGTGTATTTGTTCATACGTTCAGCCTGTGGTGGTCTGACATCTTGCAATTCTCTGAAATTTTGTTAAGTGTGGTTTGCTCATGTTCATTTAGACAAATTCACATTCCTGATATTTGCTTGGTGTGATCAAAATCTTAAACCGTATGCCTTTTTCCTTAGCCAGGTTTTTGGTTTAAGAAGTGGTTTATGGCATTTTACATTTACTAAAGATCCAAATTCCTTCTGTATTTGAGTAGGGGGAAAATTCTCTCCTTTGTCTTCAACCAGCCACCTATCACATATCTTATGTAACAAATACAATCCTTGCTGCTTGCTCTGCAGCTCAGTTTGAGGTTCTGCAAATCCACGCTTGCAGAATTTATTTATGACTCACGTCTTCTCGGGCTACCTTTTTGCTATCTTTAGCTATCCTTTTTGTTTTCAAGAGCTGTGAATGGAGCAGCTTCACTTTTCCTCTGTTTGTTTTCCATTACTCTTCGGTTTGATGAGACGCCATTATCTGGCACACTGTTGGTATTTGGAATCAGCAGGGAATTCTAGACATCTGACAGAGAAGTGAAAAGGAAGAGAAAAGATAGGAGACTGGAGGTAAAACACTTGATAGTTTGAACTGTAGAGTCTCATTAAGGGAGAGGAACTGAGGGGAAACATGCATCAAGGAATTCAGTTAAAGCGTAGCCTGACAATCTCTGTTTTCTAGTGAATAAGAGAAAGTGCCATCAGGCATGGCTTAAGGCTGTTCTCCTTGAGACTTCCATTCAGTTTAATCCTTGTATGAGAGGCTCACATCAGTCAATCATATTGGTCTAAAGCCAGTTTGAACCTCTAGGCAGTAAGCTCCCCAGTTACTCTTGGAGTTGCTGATACATTAAATACCCCAGAGATGTGCCATTACCCATAAGCCATTTCATCCTTTTTTCAAGATTGATGGAGATATTTATGTGGGCATTGTATTTTTGATACGTTGCATCTAATCTCTATGCTTTTACTTTGACTTACCTTTCAAAATATCACTTACCAAAATGAAGGTTCTTCATCATAATTACACAAAGGTCAATAAGCCCCAAATAATCCTAGAATTACTGTAATTTTATCTATTTGTGTCATCCAAATCCCGCTGACAGAATGAAATTGTAAATCTCTCTCAACATGAAAGGTGAGGTTTTACAGAAGCACTGTAATATCAATCAGATTAAGTCATTTGTGAGATTTTGTTTGGATAAAAAGATGGCGTTGACCTTGGTTTTGCGGTGTTAAATCCTCATCTTGTACAGCTGGTTTTACATCCTGCTGACTGAGACAAGCTCAGAAACCTTCACAACAACAAAAGGGAAACTGCGTATCCTGCACAAGCTGTATCCACACAAAAAAATCTGCTCCTTGCATCTATCCACCAGTTTGTCATACGAGTTAGAGATTGAAAAGTATACCTTTTTTTATAACGTCGTCACAACCTGTTCGTTCCGTTCCATCGTCTTCCGCTCAGCCGGGCAATGTCGCGGGGTCAAAAGCCTCAGACGGGAAGCCCAGGCTTCTCTCACCCTGGCTGCATCCTCCAGCTCACCCGGAAGGATCCCGAGTCGTTCCCTGGCCAGCTGTGAGACATAGTCCGGGGTGTGCGCTTCTTGGTCTCCTCCCGGTGGGATGTGCCTGAAACACCTCACCAGAGAGGTACTCGGGGGGCATCCTGACCAGATGCCCGAACCACCCCATCTGGTTACTCTTGACCTTGTCACAACCTAACCATTTTTTTTTCTAATGTACAAGTCCTTGTTTTGTCCAACTTAATGTCCAGCTGAGCTTTTAAAAAAGTTTGACCATAAGGTGTAGGGTTAATTTTTGCAGGAACACACTTCTTTATGGGAGACACTGAAATAAATTTGTGTGCACTTGCTGAAAACTACTTCACAAATCCACTGCTGCATACTTATTAACTTGCATGTTGTGACTGATTTCAGCATAACATTTTCAGTTCCTGTTCACTATGACTACTGCAAAATGACCTTTGGCAGAAATGTAAAGGTGCCCTTTTTGTGAGAAACATTCATCAAAAGTAACGGCTTTTTTTTAGCCCACTTATAACATGCAAAAATGTACCACTCATTTTCTCCTTCGCAGACTTTGAGTCTCACACACAGCACACACGTGCAGGTGTGCACGTAGTGGAGGTGCAGTAACAACTCATTTAATTTCTTTGGCTGTTTAATTACACCATTGTCCTTGTCGCAGTATCCATACACGTAAACAAAAGTGTTAAAAACAACGCTTTTTGTGTGAGAAAATGTTTAGGTGATAAGCCTACAATAGGCATAGAAACGGGCTGCACTGTGTCGCAGTGGTTAAAACAATGGCTTCACAGTAAGAAATTTGGAGTGTGAATCCCAGGTGGGGACGAGGCATGGAACGCTGGCCTTTCTGTGTGGAGTTTGCATGTTCTCCCTGTGTATGTGTGGGTTTCCTCCAGGTACTTTGTTTTTCTCCCACCGTCTATAAACAAGCATGTTAGGTTGATTGGCCACTATGAAATTGTTCCTAGAACTGGATGTGTGTGTGTGTGTGTGTGTGTGTGTGTGTGTGTGTGTGTGTGTGTGTGTGTGTGTGTGTGGCCTCGCGACAGATTGGCAACTTGTTCGGGGTGTACTCTGCCTCTTGCCTTAAACCAGCCAGGATAGGCTCCGGCAGCCCTCAAAACCCCATCAGGGATAAGCGGTTCAGAACATGAACGAATGACATAGAAACATGTACAGTTATTTTCAACCCCACACACTGCTTTATAAGTTACTCAAAATGGCAAATTTCTTCAAATGATGCAAAACAAATGTTTATAAATGCAAGTTGAGTGTGAACAGACTGTTTCAGTTGCAATTTCTCAGTTGTTTGGCCACTTGACAAGGTGGACATTGTTGACAAATGTGATTCAAAGCAGTTTATTGGAAATCCATACTGCTCTTTTGTATTAATGCAAAGACATTTAACTTCAGCAGCACATTTATGCTCATTCAAACATAACCTTGCAGGAGAAATTCCATCTCAAATCACAGTTCAGGAGTGTGAAAATCCACCTTTACAAGGTGTGATTTTTTTTTTTCTAAATTAAGCAAGCTTCATTTACACTTGAAATGACAGAGTGGTTGGGTTGGTGAATCCTTTCATCTCAATTTCAGAATCTCAGCGACAAGAAATGTCTCAACAAATGATGAAGCCGTACATTTTGAACATCAGATTGTGTTAAACATATGCAAAGTTGCAATCCAGGTATCTAAAACCCTCTTGCTCAATGTTTTAAATAGCTAAGATGTGTACAGTTGTTTCTTAGAAGTGATAATAATTTAATAATAAATAAATAAATAATAATTTATAATAAATAATAATTTGACCATTAAAGCTGCATGTGCAGTTTCATTTGGTCTATTTGCTTTTGGTAGCATTTTTTATTTTACCCACTCACCCAAATACTGTTTCACCATCATTTTCAAACAAATACCGTTATGTTCAATGTCCCTATTTTGAAATCAAGAGAACTGCTCGTGTAAAAATATTACAAAACCTTTCATCTTTTTTGCATTTCTATCTCTCATGTTCTACACACATTTCTTTCCTAGTGCAGTGCCATAACGCAAATCTCTGTGGTGGGTAAAAGAGCCAATCTGTCAGTGTGGAAACCCTACAAACTGCAAATAAGGAGACACCTCACTGTTCACTGACTATGAGATAATACATCATGTACATTCGTAACCACTGTACTGAAACTAAAAATCTACTAACCCAGGCAGATAAATTATTGCATAGAAAATCCTAAAAGATTTCCGCTATTTAATATTAATACATTTTGTCATGCAAAACCAGGTCACGGATTAACGCTATGAAATCAGTGGTGAATAATTTAACCACTGGATGTGCAAAAAAAAAGAGAAAAGATTATGTCACTCTAATCAAAATCATCTTATAACAAACTAAGGTTTAGAAATGGAAAAAAGACTAATCGAAGATTTTTTAATTTTTTTAAAAAAATTGCGATATAAATGAGCGTGAGTGTGTTCCTCTATGTGCATACATAGGTGTGAGATCATGTGGGTGGGACTGCAGTGACTGACTGTGTGTGCTGTCATGCTGAGAAAAACCTTCTGTACATCTACCGTTCACACAATCATATCCCACCCGGGGGGAAAGTCACATGGTGGGCCTTAGCAAGCACTTTTCTTAGCTAGCTCAAGGAAATGCAGTTGGAATATACCAACATCAACCTAAATTAGTGTTTGACTGTGTGTGTGAGCTTGTGTGTGTGTTGACTTTGCTGCCGTTTGAGTCGTGACCAAAAAGTATCCTCCCCCCTGAGCTCATCTCAAACACCCACATTGAGATTTTTCTGCTGCCAGTAGGGAGCTGCACTGGATACTGTGCTGTGCATGAATTCATTTGACTTAGTGTGACGTGACCAAAGGGCAGAGAAGAGGTTCCCCATAGGAGTGGATAACTCTCTAAAACTGCACAAAATCTTAAAACATCAACCTCCATCTAGCAGTAAGAGTCCTCAGTTAAAAGCAGCAAGAAAGAGGTTAGGTTGCCCCATCCTGTGCTTTTCAGCTGCTTACTCACAGGTGCTGCATGCTGTGGAGGTTGGCTTTAACCCCCTGTGGCTTGCAACAGCAAGCACTTCACCATGCACAAGATGAGGACAAAGTGATCCTCGGGTCCAGCCTGAACACTAATTTGCATTCTACTGAAGAAGCTTTCAAAATGCAAGACGGTGGTTTATAGCTTGTACAAAGACTTTAAATTGTCTAAATAATTAAACTCCTTAGCCAGTGTTGCAGTTGTAATGGATTCCCCAATAGCTGAGAGAAAATACACCTGAAAAAACACAAAATAAATGTTTATCTGACAGCAGAGTTGTATGCATTTTGAACATGATTGTAACATATCTATGTGATTTTACACAGCCAGAAAATGAAAGGAGCAAACCACCATCAGGACTAATTAAGGTTTGCATTGTAGAATACACCTGTAATTTTTATGACTACTCAGGCACATTCACAGTTTTGGTGGTTTAAATTTCAAGATTAAATCATAAATTGTTCAAGGTTTTTCATGCCTGCTTTTACCAAGGATTGAGAAAAAAATATCTAGGCTGGTTATATAATGTAATCAAGAAAGTTTTATTCTGAAAAACGTATTTTCTCATGTATAAAATGCCAGTAGCTAGAGCAAAAATACTGGTGTAAAATTTAGATACTTTCTTGTTCAGACAAATCTGAACGTGTCCAGGGCCATTTGTTTTGTGGAAATAATGTATCAACATATAATTTTTGCAACATGTCTCAGAATCCATTTAATAATCTGGGATTTATGCCGTTGATTTAAAAGCTGAACCATTTCAGCATTTTGCTCAGGTGCCCATGCTTAGAAGATTGCCTGCTTTGTTATTATCCCATCGTTTCTCACAAACTTCAAACAACCAATGGAAAAAAAAAACGTGCCAGAGGAAGAAAAAATAATTTATGTGTAGAATCCTTCAGCTTCTTTCCAGGTGTGCAGGATGCATATTTAGCATAAAAGTGTTTTTTTGTCACCACTAAGTATGAGAATTTTTGCATTTAATTTTCAAGGCAATAGAAAAGACCAAACTGGAGAGAGTGAATTGGAGGTGGAAGAAATTAAAACCATGTTGTTCACATTTGAAAGGGATCGAAAAACATTAACAGAGAAGAATTATATTTACTTTGCCCAAATGTTAGTTGAAGGAGAATAATTGATAGTGAATCAAGGACAGAAAAACTACAACTTGAAAATTTTGTTTCCTGCTTTCAAGGCATTTTGGAGTCTGCAAAGTAAGGAAGAGCTCTGAGAGGAAAGAATAGTCAGTCTGAAGAAACAAAGAAAATGGTATGGTAAGAAAAGGGTAAAACTATGTCAGATGGAATGAACAGCTTAACAAAATATGGTTTTAACACTAAATGGTGACCAGCAATATGTGCAACACGTGCCTCCATCATTCAAGGGAACACTGTGGCACATGGCTGCCTCTGGGCTGCTGCACTCAGCCATGTCGTGGTTGAACGATTTGAACACAGAGACATACACAGTGTGAGAGACTGATGGAGATGAGAGGGTGAAAGAGCAGAGGGAGAGAAAGGTTAGTGCCGGTATACAAACGCAGATATGGAAGAGTAAAATATTTTTGCAAATCATGTGAAATACTGCAGCTGTGTATGGCCTTTTGCTTGAGTTGCTCAGTAACTGTACAATATCCTGAACTCATTCATGTAGATGTTGTGTTAAGTCATGGGAATAATGAGGCGATTTATAGCATGACCCATAACGCATATATTTTTCTTTTGGATACTGATAATGCATTAAACAAGAAAATTAAATTAAAAGAACAAGATCTTTTGAATTATTATGAAACTCTAGCATTTGAACTTTTACTTCCAAATTTATCTATGGAACAGTTCATTTTTTTATGACGGTAATGTTTTTTTTGGGGGGGGTTTGCATAACAATTTTTTAAGATATACAGACAGACAGATGGGCAATGATGTAAGTAGGTCGATTGGTTCATGTAAATTTTAATCTAATGGTTTGTTTTGTAAATAAAAGTGTCATTAACAATTTTACGTGTACAAATAATGATTAGAAATTAATTCTTTGTCCAGATCATTTTGAAAAATATTTGTCAAGGATATCTGTCTACTACTCTAAAGAAACAAATAAGAAGTTTAGCTCTTCATGCCAGAGCATAACTTCAGACGGGCTGAACCAAGCAAGGTGCGTCAGACTAAAAATGACTTGGCTGTGGGTCAAAGATATCCTCATTCAAATCATATAAGAAACCTTAAAAGAGAACAGAGACAGTATAAATCAGCATAAAATTGGCTGTGTGAATTGTTTTTAAAATGAGGAATGACTTGTGTAGGCTGCAAGAACCTCTGCTGAGCTGTGTTTATCTGTAATTCATTCATGCTCTGTTTTGATGTCGTCTCAATGTCTGCACCAACTACTGTTAAGTATGAGCCATACAGACTCTTTGTGATCCCATTCTTCAAACCCAGGCTTCCATATTAAAATCTATGTCATGTGTTATAATTTTGTATTCCAAAAGTGAAGAGAGGGGAAAAACACAATCAACACCTCATTGACATTCAGTAGACGGAGCCTGATAGTTTGTCCTTTTGAAACCTTTATCTCTCCAGCCTCAAATTTACACTCACATTAAACAATGTAGAGTTCTATGAGATGAAAATAGAGTTGCACTAAAACCAAAAAGAAGCGGAAGTCTGTATTATCATTGGTGACAGGCCTAGAAGCAGCAGTGTGAAACAGAAGATCTTACTATTAAATTGCAGAGTGAAAATGTTAAGTTAAGTAGACCCTGCCCTCATAATTGATCTATATTAATTGAATTAAGGGTTGTCTGTATTTTTAGTTTTTGTACTCGAATTGGGGTGAAGTTAAATGTGTGCCACTATTTTCGCTTTGCCATCAAAATCCAATCAGCAGCAGTGATGTTAAGCACAGCGTTCCGGATGATGTCTTAATAGAGGTCTCTCACATGGTCATGCAGATTGTTGCTGAGGTTTGCAGAGTGTGTGATGCTTTATTGGAATCTACATGTCAGGGATGTGTTTTCATCCAACAAGCCAAGCGGTTGGTCAAATTGGGTCTTACTAAATCTTCAGATTTTCTCAGTCTCATTTTCTTTATTTTTTTGCCATCCAGGTTCTGCTTTTAGACATTTGTATTTTTCAGATAAGACTGTCCCAGTACTTTTTCCAGTGGGTGTTTCTTATTTAACAGAATTGCCTTCACCTTGATGGAAGTAATTTGCTCAATAACGCTTGTAATTTAACCTTTGAAATAATCTACATGCTTATTGACTCATATCCAGGAGAGTGGGTGTGATGAGGCAATAACTTGAATAAACATCAATCCATTCATCTATTTTCTTTTGTTTATTCTAAACTGGGTCACAGGGCCAGCGGTTTGAGCAGGAAAACACAAACAATTATCTCCTTAGTCACATCTCTGAGCACATTTGGGCTACCCCAATATTTACCCATGCTAAACAGAAGACACAATCTCCCTATTATTTTCAGGGTCTTCATGTGAGGCTTCTGTTTTTGGCATGTAATCAGAATTTTTGGCCAATCTATCTCAGGCATTCCAATGCAATTGAAACAGCAGCTATGATCAGAGGCTCTCTTGATGACCGAGCTGTTCATCTTTGAGAGTACACACCTCCACTGAGGAGAAAACTTGTTTTAGTAGCTTGTATTTGTAATCTTGTCCTTTCTGTAGGTGGCCAAAAGTCACAGTCTGAGCTTACACTAGCTGGTAAATCAATAAAATTTTTCTGACCCGAAAAGAACCTTTCACTCCTGGGCATGTACTGTACATTCCAATTAGCTGTTTGTTACCGATATCTTGTCCCATGCTCATTCACTTCCATATTCTTTTCCAACATTCTCTATTTTCAGCATGAACTGATTTGGGATTGTAGAACAATTCACGAGTCACTTTAAAGAAAATTAAAAATGAATGAACAAGCCATTTAGTAAAACAAAATTAAGTCCTTCTTTCTGCTTTTTTAACGTTTCATTTAAAAATGAATTAATTTTACAAAATGAGACTTGTTCAACGAGTGGCCTATTGGTAGATCTTTTCCCAAAGCTTCATAAACCAACTGCTTAAGTATGCAAATTGCTTTTGGAAGATATCTGCGAAGTTAATTGAACAGAGATAGTACCTGGGTTTTCCACAACTCATTGAACAGTGGCCCTTACCCGGTGTAATTTATATTTCTTGTGTTTTTTGAAAAGATGGTGATTGTTAACAGTTTTTTTAACTCATTACGTCTATCAGTCAAGCTGCTATGAGCAGCGGCAATTCTTAAGAAAAAAATGGCAGTTTACAAAAGATGAAGAAAGAAATGACAACTAAAAGCTCATCACAAAAAGGCAGATATTAACAATATGGTACTGGTATATTGAATATGTCCTCTGGCAAAGCACATAAAAGAGAGTGGAATAGCCTGAGTTGGTGTCAAAACGACAGCTTTTTAAGAGAGAATACAATGGGTACATGCACTACTTAAAAGGACTGTTGCAGAGCTATAAAAAAACCTAAAAGGTTCCAAGTTTGTTTTGGCATGGGCACAAAAAATGCTGAGTGCTTGAAACATGAGATAGAAAGGATTAAGACAAAAAAAAAAAATACAGTATGTGGCAGAGCTTTTGGACAACTAAATTTTAGAGGCAAATATTTCCCTTTACTGTAACAAAATGTAATGCAGAATTTTTTTCATTAACATATTTTTGTCTTTTTTTTGTAATATAGGTCAAATTTCTTGATTACGCTCTTGATACGGGTCATATATTGTTAAATAGCATAATTTCCATTTTTAATTTCCTGGTAATGAAGAACTACAAAATATTCCTAAATAGTATCGATTTGCCATATTTTTAACATATGTATCTTAATTCAAATCTCTCTGAAGTAGTTTGGGACCATATCTGAAATACTGGCAGCTAAAAAACAAACAAAAAATACAAAAACCATTTTGTGTCAAAAACAGGTCATTTCAATCAATTCCATTCAAAGTGACATTAGTCAGTCAGAGAAAAGTTTGATGAGTGTTCAAACCGTTTTTTCTCTGGGAGAAAAAATAAAAGTATACCATATGGCCACCTTTGACTGTCATCAGAATGACAGTTATTTGAAATCTCAACTCAGCCTCCGTCAGTTATACACAATTAAACGAGCCTGAGCAGGACTTTTACATGAACAGTTTAAATTATAATTTTGCTTGAGAATTTATGCATTTTAAAAATGTGCTTGAAACTCAAATTTCTCCTGAGATCCATGACACAAAGGTCACGCCTTAAAATTATATTGTAAGTCCAATAAAAGCCTGCCTTGTGAAGCAAGGCTGTGTAGACATTTTACATGAAAGTTTTGTGAATTATCAAACTTTGTATTATCATAAATGATTTTTTCCCATTACAAACTATTTTATTACTGTCCCTTGGAAGGTACAATGAATATAAATTCTAGTAATAAAGCTGTTGATTTTTATTGAACTAATTCTGATCTTTCTTTTTTGTTAAATTCCTAGTAGAAAGTAATTTGGTCTGTTGTCAGATCTGAATAAGTATCACAAGAAAATGGACAAATCACGGCGTGAATGGTGAATTGCATGTTCCTTTTCATTTTCTTTTCACCACTCACTAAAATCTGTTTTTGTTCCACATGAAAGCACACTGATTACTTCTAGTGGGCACAAATGGATCAAAATTGCACCAAAATTCCAGCCAAGAGTTTTCCTCGCTTCACTTATTTGTTTCCATATAATGAATACTTAAATGCACATCAACCTTTACTATTTTTCATAATGTCTCAAGCTTAAGAAAAATTCTCATGTGACACGCTGACAAACACAAATGCACACCTGCCTGGCTCAGCTAAACAATTAACAATAAATACTGTTTATTATGCTTTGCAAACTAGTATCTCGTGTCTTGAAAACCACTGTTTTCAAATTTCATTGCCTTAGCATTGCCTCATAGCCTGCTAGGTATTTGTTTTTATTGCAGGCTTTGGGGTGTTTCATTTCCAAGCTGTCGACTTGTCTGTAGTAAAGACTCCCTATGGTCTCAATTACGAATACCAGCTTCTATTCACTATGCAACTTAATGCAGTGATGCCTTTTACAATTTTAGTTTCTAATGATGCATCTTTGCTATGTCTTACTACAGGCTCTTTGAGTTTAAGAGACCTCCTATCATCGATGCTGTACACACCGTGTCATGTGTGAACTGGCATCTTTGATTTTATCGATTGTTAATACAATTTCAAGCTCCAAAAATGCAACTCACACAAAAAATACCTACATATCTGCTGAAAAGCACTGAATTTTTTAATGTCCTTTTAAACTAAAGTTTCTCCAGTGGAGAATTTTTATTTTGCTAATGCTACCTACCAAATGATAATGCATAAAAAAAAATTACAAAAGGTTACAAATGTTCATTCTCACACACTCTTATGCTTCAAATGAACTGGGCATTGTACCGCATATACAGTACAACAAGAAAGCATCAGTATTAGGTCAACTATTTATTTAACTGAAGCATCTCGTAACATGCAGAGTCTAACCCTTATGAAAGAAAAGCCTCAAAAGAGCATCAACAATTAATTTAAAATTCTCTTTTTTTTTTTTTCCTAAATTCAATCTCTGTTCTCTAGGTATTGTTACGACAAATGGACAGTGTAGGCGGTGGACAAAGACTGTGTACACAGAATAACACAGCAAGTTCTCTGCAAAATAGAACAAATTACAGAGCTGATGACACTACAAATGGGAAACAGTGGTCCAGACCCTTTTGCGAAGGGTCATGTTTGTCGGTGTACGCTCTATTAATTTGTGTACACTGTATAAACTTTAATTTGAAAGTGTTAATATAAATATGGGGATCAGGAGCAGACCTTGAGCTCAAAATGTGTGTCTGACATAGATACAGCTAAAATAAAAAGAAACTTGTGATGAAAGAAAATGACAAATAGACCCAAATGTCTGTGTATTTATGAGCGTTCGACCTAACCATGAATCATAACTCTTTAAAAAAAATCTCCAACTGTATCACCGGAGGTTTGGTAGATAAAGTTTTTTTCTTTTTTATTTGTGTTGCGAATAATTATGAGCAATAAAAATATGAAAAAGCACTGCGACTGAAAAAAGAAACGAATGGCATGATCCATGCTTTGCTATATCCATCTGGTATTGTCTCTAATTCTTTTTTCATAAAACCAGTTCATATGTTTTATGAATGTAGGTTTGGTGCATAAAAACCCCCACATCTTTATTGTGTATTTTCCAAAAAAGTTATTACAGTTCTCCAGAGATAGTTTTCTCTGCAAAATGTTTTTTACTTTTGTCCGGCGGTCTTTCCTAAAGGAATTTATGTCTGTTCTTTGTTTTGTCTTCTGACCCACTTATCCATATTGGGGTCATGGGATAATGTTAGTTCTCCCGTTGATAAAGTTCTCCTAGTTTTGTCAACCCATTCATACATTTACCTAATTCAGATTTACAGGACTAGTTCAGTGGTCTGGAAAAGGTTACTAATGCAGTCTCAACATCTCATTTGAAAAATAATATCAAAATTCTCACCGAAACAAAATTTTTTGATTTGTTTAGCATTTATACTATAAATTAGACTTTTTTTTTTTTTTTTTAAAAAGGCCAACAAATGATACAAACTTGCACTTACTATAAAACATAATTTCTTGACTGATTCCCTTTGTGTTCAAACAGAAGTTTTGTTTTTTCATTTTTAATTTTTTTTTCTTATATATGAAGGCGTGTTTAAACAAAAAGGGCAACAAACTAAATACAAACACAAGCGTGCATAAAGAAATAAAATCTCATTTGTGTTCAATCATTGTACAAATTGTACGATTGCAATGTGTCCATCTTCTAAGGACAGACTGTCTCAGTATACCAGGAGGAGCGGTGATCTAAAAATGACCCTGCTGTGAACTAATTTAAGTCCACTGCTGTCAAGTTAGGTCTGATCAGCCGGCCACAAAACTGCTGTCAGTCATAGACATCCCTTTCTACCTCCTCCACAAATCTGTGGACCTACTGATGAGCAACTTACGAACCAGGCCCCTGCTAAAAGGAAGGGAACAGGAAGTCGTTCCTGCCATCCTTCATCAGACTTTAGAACTCATCATCCACCAAACTTGTTATTGAATTGACACATGGATCAACAGTTTTTGTGTGTAAATATCTTGTCTCTTATGTTCTGTGTCTGTTTTTTTAGACTATTTGAAATTCTATTTGAGTCTTTTTGTCGCTGGCTTTATGTTTTTGTTTTTCTGTTTTATTTTCTTTGACACTGTTGCATAGACATTTTTTCTGGTTCGTAAAGTATTTTCAGTTTAATTCAACTTCATTCACAACATAAATATAATAAGATCACAGCAATTTTTTTTTCAATATCCATGTTAAGGTAAGGTCAATTAGTTGCTCATGTGCACATACAATAAAACATTAACTCTGAAATTTAAAAAAATTCTACTTTTACAAGTTGCAATTGCTCCCCAACAGCCTCAACAAGGTCTAAGCAGAAAAAATCTGTCAAGTGAGAATATTTATGGTAGTTCTTAATCTTTTTTAATGACAAGCCAACAGATATGACTATATGCACAGTGTCATTCCGGCTGACCCCCAAAAAGTCATTAGTGAACTACCTTTAGCTTTTACAATACCAACATTTAATGTGATATTGTTTTAATATACATTTTCTTGCTGCCTTGTTTTGTCAGTTGACCTCAATCTTTGTAGAAGCAACCCCAGTTAGTAGCAATGCACTTTTGCTCAGATGTTCAGATTACTCTGTTAGAGTAATTTAAACGTTTGAATTTATCTGACAACATGACCTTCTTAGTGCCCTAAAGTTTAATCTTTAGGTTCATCGGCAAATCAAAAGCCATTTTCACTGGTCAACCTCAATAATAAGTGGTTTTCCTATGGTTAAATGGTTGTTCAAGCCTAATCTTTTGAGCTCCATCTGCATTCTGTCCATTGAAATACACCTATTTTTACTTCTGAACATTCCCATTGTGTTCTAGAGGGTTTTTTCTCACTGTGATTTCATCAAAAATATTGGTAATTTGGTTCCAACATTATTTCAGATGACTGCTTTGTTTCATGCTTTGGAGGCGTTATTTAATAAAATGGTGTTTCTGCAATCTTCGAGGGTCTTCATTTGTTGAACAGATGAAAATTAATTGACCAACTTTAAAACGAACTGTCCCACTTTAAATTACTTTTCAGAATAAAGTAGATATTCATTATATCAGTTCAGATTGAATAAGTTTCCAACAGCAGAGAGTTACTTGATCACATTACATGATTGAATCGAGATGTTCCTCATTATCTCCTGGGAGGACATATTTTTAAACTACTTCAATAAAATTCAACTTTAAAGTTTGAGGATTGCGGGTTCAATCCCCTGCAGGGAAGATGCATGAGACACTGGTCTGTCTGAATAAGCTTTGCGTGTTCTTTCCATGCTCCAGGCTCTTGTTTCAGAAACCTTCATGAAGAGATTTCCTTCATCTGGTCTACTAATTGGTCCAGATTGGAACTTGAGCATGCAGTAATAAAATTGCCCAAAACAATGTCATACCAAACTCAAAAAAATTATTTATTTCTTCTTTTCTTAGAGATGCCAAATAATGTTTTGTAGTTGTCGATCAAACGGCTCGATACGCAAAAAACTGATTTCTATTGTTGAAAAGGGCAACCATTTAAAAAATGACTCACTCATCAGATATTCGGCCATGATATATTTGCAACTTGCAAGAAAATGTCAAGTACCCTCCCTTGGAAACATTCAAGAGGTTCTTTCATTTCAGGCTGTTCTTGCACATTGAAATCCGTCGTTGCAGATTTTAGAAGGGGTGCCTTGCACAATGAGAAAAAAAACCCATACATCTAAAGCTTGACAAAGTGCATTTTCACCAAAAGATTTTCCTCAACTCAAGCTTCCGTAGAGCAAAATGCTTTGTGGAGATGCAAAATATTTGAATGTAACAAAAAGTACCCCTGTGCCCATAGGGGAAATACTTTGCCCATTCCACAGCAGTTGCTGTGGTTTAATGACTTTCAGCAGATATCAAAAATAAGAAAAGCTTTTTTGAGAAACTGTCGTCATGTTTGGTTAGGTCAGGAAAAGTAACATGAAATACATCGCCTAGATATTGGACATGATATGCATGTGGTAATCATATTATTAATTGGCTAGTTCTTGTTTCATAAGTGTGTCTTGACAGTACATCTACCTGTTTTTTGCTTTCTTTTGTTATTTTCCACAGGACACTTTTCCAAACAAAATGTTTGCTTGCACTTCCGTTTTACTAAGTGCTGATAAATTCAGACTTTTCCTCATGGTGTAACTTTTTTGACATAAAAATCGTTTTGGGAAAATGGAAAAAAAATGCAAGCTTTTATAGTCAACATGTCACCAAATAGCCTGTGAGTGTGTGGCTGACTCAGCATTTACTTTGAAAGAAAGCCAAGCTGGCTAATTGGCTGCACAGGTCAAGTTTTAAAAGCCCTCATTATGAGACTCTTTAAGAAGTAGAACATTTTCCATGTACAATCAGAACGCTGCTCTCATCCTGACTAAAACCAGCAAGCATAACCATATTATTCTTGTCTTCAGCTTTTTGTACTCCCTTCCTCTGACTTAGAAATTAGACTTCAGACAGTGTTCAAGTTTCTTTACAGCTTAGGAACAAAATATACTTCCGAAAAGTGGGTCTGAAAAGTGCCGTCATAGACTCTACGCATCTCAGGAACAGAAATCTCACTGGTCCAGTCAAGACTAAACTGGCAAAGAAGTATTTTTGATTTGAAAAAGAAAATTTAGAATATTGTCCCTGCTGGTCCAAAAAAAGGCATAGAATTGACTACTGACAATATTTTAACAGCAATTTTTAGAGCATTTTTCACTTTTAGTCTTGTGCAAAAATGTACTTATTAACATAATATATAGCTACTTATACAAAGTTATTTCCCAACTAATTTTAACTGTTCAAATATGACTCCTACCTCTATAGCTATAGTTGCTTTACTTGTAAAATATCTTTAAATTACTATGTACAATTTTTTATACAGTTCACATGGCAAACCTTGGTCTAAGCATAAATCTGGATGGCATCAATGAGTGCTGTGGAAAACATATATTTACATTGTGTAATATTGTTAGTAAATAATACTGTGCAACATCAACGCAGCAGATCTCGAGTTAGGAACCTCTGACCGCTACAGGCGGTGTGCAACTGTCAAAATAGGTAACAAGCTGGCCGAGGAGAACAAAGAGATCCAGCATGAGGCCATAAAGACACGCAAACAGCAAAAACGTCAGTCTGCCACTGCTTCCCCCTCCATTACTCATTCCACCTATCACATTTGCAGCAAGTGTGGTGAGAGCTGCAGCTTCCACATTGGCTTATTCAACCACAGCCAATGCTGCACAAACAGATAAGTATCCAGGTGCAGATTCCACTGTCTCTAGAGACAGAAGGATTCCAGCAAAATATTATGAGATTTGAAAGAAGTTTTTGAGTTCTTTTTTTTTTTAAATACTGTAGGTGCTGAAAAGCAATAATTTGAATTTTCTAAGTCTCAATAAGGAAAACACTGACTTCACATATGTGCATACTGAATGGTAGTGCAAAATTTATACTAATCAGACGTTCAGAAATTGCCAGGCAAGTATATATTATTGTGGCTTGGTCACAGCGACATAAATTTGTACCTTTTAAACTAAATTCATTTCTGTGCAACAGAAATCAAAGTTCAGTTTATTTTAAAGGTTTAAAGTTCAAAATATTCAATTTTATTAAAAATGTTTCAAAACCTTTTGGAGAGCTTAACTGTTGAAATATTTAATCATCCAGATTCGTGCCACCAGCTGATAGGTGTGAAATCCCTTTTGAAATATATCCTCAAATTTTTTCTTGTATATATATTTGGGATGATGCTCAGTAAATTTTTACTTGCAAAAACAAGTATTGTTTACAAAAAAACCTAATAAAAAGTTGAACTGTACACATGTGTAGATCGTTTGGAGAGTATAACATTAAAAAAAACCTAATATGTGAATAAAAAACAAGCTGTCAAATTAGTGGGATAAAAATGAATACTGTCACTCCTGCAGTCCTCTCAAGGACAAGATGCACGTTGACATCACATAGGAACGGATCCACACTGTGCACAAACACACTTAGTGCCAGCCGGAGGAATCCAATCAAATTTAAGGAAATAATTTAGCTCTGATTTTATTTTGAAGATGCTTTTCAGGTTTAGATGTTACATACAAAGAGCTAAAATAGATTCAGAGACAAATCAACGTGCATACACACAAGAGGCATGTGTGTTCTTGGGAAAGCAGGGTGGCCTGTGGGTCATCATTCATCATAGTAACGTAATAAAGGCACACAGATGACACACAGACACTGAGTCATCTGCGGTTGCTGTGAACAAAACACAAACATAGCTTCAACTTTCAGTTGTTAAACGATGCTGATACAAAAAAATTGTTTGTGAAATGTGTTGTCATGAGGTTTATCTATGCAAACAATTCCAAAATGTAATTTTTTTTCCACTTTAGGCAATGGTTGTTACGTTAATCATAGCAAGGTAGTAAACAATCACTCATACCCTATGTCAGGGTGAGAGTTTCCTTCTTCACTGTTGCCCCATTATAGCCCAGGAAGGGCAATTTAATCAAAGTGTTTCACATTGGGAAATGTTTTTATGATTTATTGTTTAAAATGCATTTAATCTAATCGTGTTTGATTACTGTGATACATTTTTTTCTTTTTAACCACAGGCATTATCGAATCATAATTGCAAAGCTTGTATTCATCCTTCTGAGACTTTTTCAGACCTTTACTCCAGTCACTATTAAATTACATTTGTCTGCAGCGAGTAAGGGAGTTTTATCTTTTACTGGACCTGACGGGCAGTCCATTAGTTTGACATAAAAGCTCCTCTGATACTTTTATGAAACATTTAGGGTTCCTGGTGATAAATGAAGTTTTCATTCTTTTGTCTGAACCTGAGCAAAAAAATTGACCTGTTCACTTTTTAAATCGCCAGCAAAACAATTCATAAAAATTTCTTGTGGTCGAGGCCATTTCTGTTGAAAAATCATTTGTCTCAAAAAGGTGAAAGTCAGCCCTGGGGAAAAAGGATGCCTTTGACTCATTACGTATTAACCTGTTTCTAAAAAGCGTAGACAGAAAGACAAAACCTAAAGGCACTTTATGTCAAGTACTTCTTTTTAATCGTCTCATTATAAGAAAAACTACTAAGATCACAACAACAGGTTGTTTTTTACAGTTCTAACACCATTTACAAACCGGTCATTTTTGTCTTTTCTAACAAACACCCATAAAACAACTGCTGCTCAATATTCAGTTATTTAATGTATACAAATCAATAACTATTTATTGCAAAAGATGGTAAAGATCATCAGTTTGTCCCTTTATTCATTTTGCTTGTGCACGGCAATACAATACTTCCTCTGTCTTCTAATTAGATTTTTAATTTGTTTTTAATAATTCAGAGATGCCCCACTCCCATTGAGAAATGCCATTTACTCTTTGGAAAATAATAGCCTCTTGGCGTCAGATTGAAACTGAAACAAGCAACATCTGGATATTTAAACCTGCTGTACAAATTGTTCATTATACAATCAGATGTTGAGGTACTTGATTAAGATGAATGCTTTACCATCAGCGACCAGCTACAAAGTGCCAACAGTTTATATAAATGAAAAATCAATCACTGAATCTAGGAAGCAGACGTATGTTGTTAAACTAATCTAAGAAATCTTAATGCATATGTTTGCTTTCTATTGCTTACAATTTTGGAAAAAAAGTGTTTGTGATTGTGCTGCTGCATGCTAATGCAATCCTTATTGCTACTTCATCTGAAGTAGTAGTAAATCTATGTTCTCAAAAGACATTAGTGAATATATTTATTATGGGTTGGTTGTCCAGGAAATTGCAAAAAGTGTGATTACGGATTGTCTGCTTATCTTTCAATTGCAAAAGAACAGACAAGCCTTTTAGATTTATAATAGACATCCAATTTTTTTATATTGTAATTTTTTCCAATCATTTTAATTCATTACAACCCAACAACAATATTGGTTGGTGTATAGGAATGAAACCTCTGTGGTATTTGGACAGGGTGGATAAAAGCAGTAGGGGATGTTTAAGCCTCCTGTATTGCACATGAATAATTTAGACAACACATTCACCTCAGGCTAAAGTAGTATGAGCCAATACATCTGATTTATACATTTAAATGTCATACATGTTGAGCTATAGTGGTTTATCAGAACTCTGGTTTTGCTTGACTAATTTAAACAGCCTGGAATTTTCACAGACATGTTGAGGCTGAAATCAGACAGATGGTTGAGCACTGATCCATGGTGTTTGGAAAAAAAATTACATTCAACTTATTTTGTCATCAGTGTTCATGTTATTACTTTGATTTTCAGTTCTTAAGCTTTTTATTATTACAGTTTTATATTTGTGATCATAAGATGAAGATATGGCCCAGCCAGTAGGCTACTGTAGTTTTAAAAAAGCAGGGAGATGTCTGTCTACTCACGTAGAAAACCAATAAGTCAATGTATCCCGAAGAGACTGAAAATGATCATTTGGTCTTAGGCCAGCAGACATTACTTAGTATTCCTTTTCTTCATTGTGATCAGCCGACACTGTTATTTTGAGTTATAAAGAAGAAACTGTTTAAACAGCAAAACAGTGTCCTTGCACGTGAATAAACTTTAAAAAGCCAAAGTGTTTGCTCAATGATAAAGTAGTTCCAGAATGCTGTTGAATATAATATTTACGTACATATCTTGTAGTACATACTGTATGTGGGTCTTATTTGGGTCTTTGCAAATTCCCTCAACACTTACAAAAACCCTGTTTTCTTACATAGAGATGCACATATTTTTCCTTCCATTGCCTCTCCCTTCAGGTTGGAAGTATGAATGATGCAAAACAGACAGGGTAAAATAATTATACTCATGGAAGGCTGCCCGTAGTAAGTTGATTGGAGAGACGGATCGAGGGAAAGGAAAGATCAATCTCCCCGTGATGCGTATCATGCTTGCGTGCATTGCAGAAACAATCATGACTGGTTAGGTTTATTCTTGTCAGCTCTGAGTCATGACACAAGATTCCAGGCTCTGGAAAACATGCTTGACATGGACAGCTTTTAGAGTAATGTAGTTTTCCATGTTTCACATTGTCAACCCTGCATTTACACTTAGTTGTCTATCTCCCATTTCTCTCTTAGAATTTTTTTTTGCACCCCTCTCAGTCAATAAGTTGCATTGATTTGAAAGGCTTAATTTCTGAAAGCAGTCTCAGACTCATGGACTCGTCAGATCAATACCAAGAGTGGTCTCCCACCTAATGACCCTGAAAACAATTGAACCTGCTGAACTGAACAGTATAATTTAGCCCTGTACACAGTTTGATACAGGAGTTAGTTATCTAATACAAAACGTTTTCTTCTTCAAATATTCTTCAACAAAAAAACACATCTTCAATTCTCAATTGTTAAGAGATACAGATACAAAAAATTGTATGTGAATTTCTGTTTTGATTCTGTGTACTTCAAATACTGTAAGTTTTTTATTATTGTTTCACTAGAACTGCATAACGTAGATAAAATATTGCAGAATACTCATTTGCATTTTCTACAAAAGGGTGCCAGTTTGCAGAGATCAATTACAGATAGATTACTTTATTCCTTTATCTCTAATTATGCCACTTTATTCCCCTTGATCCAAAATGTACTTATCCTAAACCAAGGTATTTGAAGTACCTTCATATCATCGTTGAAAGAAGTTATCTGTGTAATGACTTGACAAGGCATAAATTCACCAAGAACTTCACCATATTTATTCTGAGTGGTTCACATATTTTCTAAAGATCCCGCAGTTCTGCTTCTCATTAGAACTTTATTAAACTGCAGTTAACATTCTGTTCCTCTCTTGGATGTTTTTCAAGATTTTTCTAATCCCGCCACCAATATTAACTTTTTTAAAGCATGTATTTACGTACTTTGTCTGTGGCTTAATCACATTCTGTTCTATCCAACCTCATACAAGTGTATAAGAGAGTGAAGCTCAGACGAGTAAAAACGTCTTTCTTTGAATCTTTTCAAAAGTTAACTGAAATGAGAACACATCGCAAATGAATGAACAGAAGATAAAGATAAGTAACTAAGGAAGTTTTGTGTTTTTTTTTTTAATGAATGCAAAATACTGTACAAAACTTTTAGTTTGACTGAGTGGATGCTGATGACACATCTCCTCATAAGTGGTTTTGGTTTTAGAGGGACAAAGTGGTTAGAAAGAATTACCACAATTCAAAGTTTTGTAAAATGATAGTTTTACATGATTATTGTTTACCTTTACACTACTTCAAACCATAGGTGTCCAATGCCCCGCAAGTTGGCAGAATAACGTAATAAACATTCCACAATGTAAATTTTGAAGTAAATAATCTTGACCGATGGGCAACATTGCACTGCTGATTTTTGCAGTGTACAGAAAATAATTGTCCTAACTGCAAAGTGAAATTATTCATGTCTGACTCACTCAGTGGGAACCAAGAAGTTATAAAGAAGCAGCTTGAAAAAGTCGATACTAGAGCGGATTAAAGAGCTAAACATTTGTAGTGTTGCCACAAACACTTTACCAGAAAAAACAGGCGGGTTGACAACATACCACTGCAGTAAAATTTGGGAAAAAATGAGTAAATAAAGCTATTTCAGCTGTTCCACTAAACACTGGTTTGTACAAAAAAAAGCAATCAAATTGGTCTGGCCTGCAAATGTCTGCAAATGAGACCAACAGGGACAAAAATTAGCATCTGTTACATTTAAGCTTTTGCCAAATTGGTTTCTCAATGAGTGTTTTAAGTTTTTTGCCAAATACAATTCTTTCGGTTCCAGATTATAACTAAGTATTCTTACATTTTCTCCATCACTTTCTCTAAGTGTTGATGTTGAACAACAAGTGTCAAATCGATCGGTCTGGTTACACGAAGGTTTCTGTTACTTCTCTTACCTGTTACTAATATTTGATCTATAATTCCGTTTCCATCAGGATGAAGCCCATCTACTGAAAGCTGTAGAGCAGTACTAGCTGGTATTTAATTAACAGTCTTAGACACATTGATTGCTTGCCCAGGGGGAAGGATCTCTCTTTCATGTGGATCTCCATGAGGATTCTTCCCCCACTGTTGGGTTATTTAGAGTTTCTCCTCACCGTGAAGGAGGGTCTAAGGGCAGGAATGGGCTGAAATTGTTTTGCTAGCTCTTGTTTAGTTAGCATTTAGCTGTGTATGTGTGTGTGTACATTTTTTTGTTCTTTATTTTTGTGCTTTCAGTTTACAATATGAAGCCTATGGAGACAATTGTTTTGTGATATTGGTCTGTTGGAATTTGATTTAAAATTACTTGATTTTTGTAAATAAAACTAGTTTGTAAATACTGTATATCAATTTGAATGATTGTGCCATGCGGCTGTGTATCTGTGTTGTATTCTGTCATTTGAAACGTTATGATTCAATCCTGCATATTCAAGAAACTTTGTGAATTGCTAAGTCTTTTGAAGTCACACATTCTGTTATATCTCCTGTTATAAAATCATTCATTTTGCTTGTAAAGTGATCAATTGTTCAATTAAAATCAAATTTCTCTAACTTTTTCTGCTACAGATGGTCTAACCCTAATGAACCAGACTAATGAGCCAAATGCATCTTTGCTGGATGACACATAGTCCATGGGGAGTTCATAGAAAGAATTCTATTTGTGCTTTTAATTGGCAACACAGATTGAAATAAGTTCATTTGACTTATTTTTCAATGAGAAATGATTAGGCCCATGAAATATGACAGTGCTTAGATGCAATGACTTCACAGCCTTGTTTTTCAGAAGGATGGAAATGAACAGGTTTTTCTGAGCAATCACAATGGGACTTTGTAGCTCTGTACAGTAAGACATATAAAACAAGACTTAATGGAGGGTTATCGTTTGTTTAGCTTCAGTGAATTTATGACAGAAGCAGATTAAACCATTAAATATCTAATTGCATTTTAATAGGAAATGAGACTGCATGAGTTTGTTTTCTTGCTGCTATCTTATTTGGGCCTCTCTATCATACATCAGTCTAACCTTTATTTGTGGGCTGTAATCGAAAGATTTTAATTTCAAAAGTGAATAAAGAGGCATCCATTTTCCTCATATTGTGAGTCGCAATCGTACTGTCATCCAGTAGAGAGCAGCACAGACAACTGAGAAGTTTAAATGGGAAAAACTGGAAAATTAAAACTTTTCTTTTCTGTTCCTTTCTCTTTCAGGCCAAAAGTGTTTCGAGGAAAGAAGGTTCTAGGAGATTATGACCTCAGAGTGGAGCAGGTATTTTGAAATTTTGCAGATGTAATGTGTTTTAAAGACATTGTGGGGGGAAATGGAATTATAAGCACACAAACTGTTCTTTTTTCTAATTATCTGTAGGCACTGTAAGTCCTTAAATTTACCACCTGAGTAACCACAGTGACCTCCTGAGAGGACCTCAATGATAAAACTCTGATTAGATTCTGCAGAGTTATATCAGGCAATTTCAAACTGTCTGGAGATACAGTATATTCCATTTTTAAATCATAATGAGTAGTACTTTTTATGTTCTTTAGAAACTTATGTATACATATTTTCAAAGAAAGCTACTTTGCTCGACTTTGTGTAAAACTGTTTAAAAGACCAAGGCGGTGTTCATTTAGAATTAACAAGAAATTCTTTTTATATTTTGGTAACGAAGAAGATTTTCGCAGTCATCATTTTTGCAGTATACGAGGCCTCTACAACAGCTAAACATAGATATTTTTATGCGGAATCTAAGCTGACTGATAAATGCTTCTAGTTTAGATAACTAATCTATTTTTTATACATTAAAAATAGAGCAATCACTTTTCTTCTTCATCCCCTGCAAAAAAAATACAGTCTTAAAAGCAACAATCACTTCTTGATTTTGTTAAACTGTTTCCACTTTTCCATTTATATCAGATTTATCACTATGATAACATATCAAATACAGTATTGGTTTTATATTGGTTAGACCAGTTAACCCGCAAAGCCATGGTACTGGATATGAGCTGAGTGTTCTCAAGGGTTTCACATGACGCAGTTTCACACCTAATAGATGGTAAACCAGAAAGGACAAAAGTAGGCCGCAATGAGTCAGACAAGAGTCCTTGCAGCATCTTCAACCACAAAAAAGAAAAGCAATGTAAATAGTTTACCAGAATGACTGCATGCTTTCATGCTTGGAATGAAGTATTCAACATCCATGTAAAACTGATTACAACCTGCTCGTCACAGTGTCCTATTGTTTTTGCTTCTGTAAATGTGACTGTAAAACATGTCCGTTTTATTTAAGCAAGAACTGAGAAAATTAAAAGAAGATTCATATGTCGGTTATTTTGCTTAAAAATTTACAACAAATCAATCTTATCATTTTTAGCCTACAAATATAATTTAAAAAGGTCAGACACATTTATGTAATGTTTGTCTCAAAGTAACCTTTTGTCTTTGTTCCCCTCTGTGCAGGCCGAGTTCTCAGAGATCAACCTTGTTGCACATTCGAATGGAACCTGCAATGTGGACATGCAGGTCATGCGGGGTGGAACCAAAGTGGTCAGGTCAGCTTCATCCATGAGAATATATGTAACAATGAAAAGCTTTGATTAATTTATCATGTTTTAAACTCATTCATGTGGTTGTTTGCAGTTTTGGGTCTAAACAAAGTATGACTGTAATGCAGTGTTTTCTTTAAAGAGCAAAGTGCAATTGTGGAAAAAACCAATTTAATTTTTTTCTTTGCAGTTGTTAATAAAATATTTCAGTTTCATTTTAGTTTGTTTTAAAATAATCAACAGAGTAGGATAATTCAAGCTGTGATTGGTGGAAAAGAACAGAGGTGGAGTCCCGCAACAACTCCCTACATCTAGCCATGGTAAATTAGACTAAAAACTTAGGACAGATAAATACAAACCCAGATAAAAACCACAAACCACTCTGACATGCACTAGTGTCCTGGCTTCAGATGACAGTAATTAAGCAAAGATGTAACGACTGCCCTTTAGCAACAAACAAGACTAGTCCGAAATGGATTTGGTAGCTTGACTATCCAACATATTTTCCACCGCTATTTTATGAGAAGAATATCTGCAAATAATTGCATTTAGTTGGGCATGTGGGAAAATTTGAAGGACATATTGTGAAACAAAATTGAGTACTAACATTGAAAACTATTCAAATTTTCAGTTTATTTGTTCATAAAGCATATTTTCTTTATAAATTTTATTCTACTTTAAATTTCCATCTTGCTCTCATTAGCCCTGGCAAACATGGGATGGTTGCAGAGACACGTTTACGCATAGCCATCAGTTTGCCCTTGTTGACTTTCGTGCCAGCCCTCAGACCAGGACGTTCCAAACTTCCTACATTTGTCTCAGTAATTACACTGTCTTCATCGATTTCAAGTCACAGCAGCGATTTGCTAACTGCTCAGAGACTGCATGTTGCTTGGTAACCTCCATCCCATCTCCGAGCATGTCACCAGACAATCTGCCTCTGTTCAGTCTTATCTTTATCTATTTTACTTTCACTCCATGGTTAATTACATCATAAAAATAACCCGAGTAGCAAAAAAAATATTGTGTGGTTTGTTACATTTGCATCTATTTTTTTTTTTTTGGCATAGACAGAACTGGACGCAGCAGGAGCAGTTTGAGCTGTTTTAGTTTTGTTGGACTGTTGCTGATTTAGTCACAGCAGTGTTTTTGGAGTCATTACTGATCTCCTAGTGCACGCATATTTACTGACCTTCCACACGCTCAATACATTAGAAAAATATGGTTAAAGTCTATTAGTTTCTGGTGAAAAAACAAGACCGACTTTAAACCACAACTTTGTGAAGCGAAATAGCTAAATAAATCTGAAAACATTAATGCAGAGCACCACATTCTCTTCCAATTATTTCTCATAATTTTATGTTTTGTTTTGCTTTTTTTGGATACAATAATGATCATTCACTCTGGTATGTAAATTATGTTGCTTCTGTTTTAGACCATTCTGTTTTAGTTTGGCTCAATATTTTTGAGAGTATTTCATACCTCCATCTTTTCAAATTAATGGTGATTTAAAAGTGGAAAATGCAACATTGATTATTGTGAGTAACAATTATGTTATTATGTATGGATCAGTGGAGCGTAGTGGTTTGTTTTACCAGCTGTGCTGGTGCTGTGATTTTTTACTAATTTCGCTACAGATACTCAAATGCTCAGCCACTTGCATGCAGGAGCAATTTTGTGTGACATATTCGGGACAAATTGACACAATTGCTTACTTGGACATTTATCTAGCAATTAAATAAAAAAGATCTGTGCAAAATATTGCTGGTGATGAACTAACTGAATAATCAACATTACTAACTCTAAATGCTTTGCAAAAAACTGAGTGGACCATTTTTGCCTTATTCTACATTTTTTTCTCTACATATGACATAAATGCAAAGGAATTAGGTGGCAATTTAATTGCTTATGTCGAAATTATTTGAAATAATTTAAATTGTGTCTTTAAATAAAGTTGCAATAATGTGGTGCAAAAAAACATCAGTAGTTAAAATTAATTACATATTGGCTACAACCATTGGGTTTAAAGAAGTTGTACTAACCTCACTCCGCAGTTCACAAAGATGACATTACAAGATTACAATGAGAAAATTTAAAAATATTTTTTCCAGGCGCAAACTGCAAAAATTCAATCTCATCTCAAGAGGCACTCAACTTCTCCTGCAGCTGGTTTAATCTGCGGTTTGTGTGTGAACTACAAACCTGACTTAAAAAAATGGATTAAAGATTTAATAGACACTTGAGAAAAGAACAAATTTGATCAAACAAATGAAACGACTTTATGGAAAAACAGTAATGGAATCTGAATGCTGCCACACAACAGACATCAGAAAGGTGAAAACTAGGAACAATTTTATGATGTATAATATTCTTTTATCTAGATTTTTGCTGTGTATATCTACAGTATATCCTAGAACTTTATTGTGCAGCTGTAATTATGATAATTTCAACTTGCAAAACAGATAGTCTACATGTGATGCAAAAAATTGTAGAGAAAGAAAATATGGATTTAAATCTGGAGCTGTTTTCCATTTTAAAAATAAATGCCTTCCTAAAGCACAGTGTGAGTCAAGTGCTGCATTGTTATTCATGAAAGCTTTACTAAGAGTCAGTTTGACCTCAACTGCATGTAATGTTAGAATTAGTGTATTCACAAACACTTTCTCTTTGACAATTTTTCTTTAACTTAGAGAGTCTGATCAGTATTTATTGTGCCTTGAGTTCTTATGGTGGCCATGCTGGGTCACTTTTTTCTTTTCACATTCTATCATTCAACATCTTTTTCAACCTTTTCCCTTTCTTCACTTCTGCTTTTACCCACAATCTTGCAGAGACAGCGGGGAAAACAACATGCAACATGCGTCATTGTCAACCTTTAACTGAGTTGAACTTGACTGAAAATAAAGCTTTGACATTAACCTCCTGGTCAAAATTAGCTTCCTTGATTCAACTTATTTGGTAACTTCTTGTGGTTGTAGTGTGTGGTGGGAGAATGGTGCTTTTTTTCTGTAAAAATGACAGAGTGAAAATATCTTTTTAATCATATTGTGTAAGACACAGCATTATATTCTGCTTTTTGGTTGTGGTCTGCCACTGTTGAGTGTCACGTCACCAGCGGCCTAGTTTCACCTTCTGGTAATGAGGTTGCACAACAGGACAGAGTGTGTGGGAGGCTTACACCTCACATCTGCATTCAGCTGGAGGCAAGAATCAAAATCATTATTTAGCTTTCATTGAGTTCTGGCAAGACAAGAATCCCTCATGTCAAAACAGATAGTGTTGCATGTAATTACCAGCAAACAAGTCTTTTAATTAAAGAGAAAACACTTTTCATATTATATAATTGGAGGAGATAAGAATGAATGGATTTGCATTAAATATTGCCTGTTTTTATTTGCAAAATATTAATATCAAGGCTCAAAACAGTACTTTTGCTAATTATTAACAAAATAATGCATCAATATTGGTTTGGATCAAGGATAGTATACTGGTGAAAAAAAATCCTGAAATTAGATGGGTGGCAAAAAAAGAGTCACAATGTAAAAAAGGATCACACAATCAATTTCAGTTGGATTGTCTTTGGCTTTAGTAACAGAAGTTTTTGGTATGGAATTGTTTAAGCCTGAATGTTCATTAAATTTCTTCCCACATCCGTGCAGATTTTTATCACATTACCAAGCAATCCAAAATGAAGACTCATTAAAAAGTGTTTCACAGATGACAATCTCATCTTCTCTGAAATGTTACAAACTAATTGTGTTTTTCTCACAGTGGAGTGTTCGTTTTTTTTCTAATTTGTGAGGCATAGCCAGATCTTTTGAAACCAGCCCATTACCATTAATACATTCCAAAGTCCAATTTAACTCTCTGTTTGTTTGATTTTCAGTTTCTTTCATAATTTTCTAACAAAGTAGAAATGCATAGAATTTTTACACAATTTTATGTTCATTTAATCTTTTATAAGATGAGTAAACACAGGGATATGTGCTGCTGATATGGTCGAAATGAAGCTGGAAATTCCTCTTGAATGGTCCTGTCATAATTCTTTGCCTCTGGCAAAAACATGATATTTCACTAGTTTTTTTTTTTTTTTGCAACGTCTATCTCTATTGCAGAATAAAGTGTAACCACATTAGCAATTTTGACATTGTATAGCGCCATCTGGCAGTCAGCAGTGTCTTACCCTGGGGTGTACTGAAGCCCTTTACAAGCACACAACCACTCTGTAAAACCCCCAGCTGCCATATAACAAAGTTTGTAATTGACACAGCAGTACCAGACCACATATCTGACAATAATGAGTCAGACCGAATGAAAGGTGGAACATCTGGATATGTGGTGCAGAAAATAAATCTCTGGATCAATGTGGGAAAAGACATGACATTAGAATGCAGACAGAAACCACTTTAGACCTCCACCAAGTACAGTGCAGACCCTTTGTGTGATAAAGGTCCTCTTTCATCCAGGTTAATGTTTCTTCTAAGTCTCCTGTAAGCCAGTGGAGGTTTCAGAGCAGGGTCAGAAAAAGTTTCTTCACCTTTTGTATCTGTGGATTCAAATACAGAAAGTAAAAAGAATTATTTGAATCTTTCAATCAGTACACCTTCACATTCTACCGTAAGACCTTAAACTTTAAACAAAGTAGAAAGACTGATTCAACACTTTTGGTATGTTCAATCATTCATCTTCTGAACCGTTTATCTCTGCCGAAGTTGCGAGGTGTGGCTGATTACAGATGAGAGGCAGGACTCCGGACAGGTCGCCACTATGTAGCAGAGCCACACATGGAAACAGACAAGCATTATGCCTTGGCAATAATTTTTTCCAATGGCCAATCAACCTGACATACACATGTTTGGAGGGTGGGAAGAAACTGGAGTACACAGGGGGAACATGCAAACTGCACACAGAAAAGCTAGTGATTCAAGCCCTGGCCCACTATTGGCTCAAACCTCCCACCTTCCTGCTGTGAGGCATGTTTTGTATATTCCCATGTTTATTTTACTCTTGTTTGTCTGTTTTAGGTCTTTCAGGCCTGACTTTGTCCTGGTGCGCCAGCACGCATTCAGCATGGCCCAAAATGAAGATTTTAGGAACTTGATCATCGGACTTCAGTATGCAGGAATTCCTTCTGTCAACTCGCTGGATTCTATTTACAACCTCTGTGACAAACCCTGGGCTGTGAGTCATCTCTGTTCTATACAAGCGCAAATACTTCAAGCTTGTTATTCTCTTTTCCGTTTTGAGACAATCTGCGCTTAATTTTGATTTTTTTTTCATCTTTTTGTCAGTTTTCCCAGCTAATCAATAATCAGAAACGGCTGGGCACAGACAAGTTTCCACTCATCGATCAGACCTTCTACCCTAACTACAAAGACATGGTGAAGCTTTTATATATCTACAAGAAAATTGTGTTTTGCTTGTCTGTCACTTATTCTTTTGATTTTTGAAAAGCAAGACCCAATACTGTATTTTTTTTTTCAATGTGTTTAAGTGGGATCATTTTGACATAAAATTCTCTAAACTTCAATTTTTAAAGATTATAGCCAATTTTGCTAAACAGTAAAGTTAGCCTTGAGACACTGTGAGACATTGATGAGACATTGATCTAACCATTTGTTCCTGAAATTGGAGTTTTCTCATCACCATAAGTACCAATGTTTTTTTTACATAGAATGGCTTGTTTAAACTCTCTGGCGCCTATCAGATGTAACTAGGAAAGAGTTGCTTTTGCAAAACTGTAATGTTACAAAAAGAAGATAGTGGAAAATACTGGGAAATTGCTAAAAAAAAAAAAAAAAAAAGCTGAAGATTGTTGAAAAACTTCTAAAAAGTTGAAAATAGATTTAAAAAGTTGAAGATGGCTTAAGACAGCAGAAAAACTAAAGACAGTTTTTCTCAAAGCCATTAACTCACTGAATATGGAAAGATATATATATAAAAAATCCATTTTAGAAGTTTGTTTTTCTGTATTCTTTTTTTAAAGTTTTTTTCTATGAGGTTTAGAATATAATAGATGGGTAAGTAGGTGTTGTATCTTTCACTTTTGTGAGTAAATGTTTTAAAATTTGCATAGTTGTTCCCAGTTAATCACTAACCAGAAGCGGCTGAGCACAGACAAGTTTCCTCTCATCGATCAGACTTTCTACCCGAACACATTCATATTGTAGAAATTGCATTAAAAAAACAGCATTACCAGACTGCACTGAGGTACATTGTTAGTTGTTATTCAGCTTCCACACAAAAAAATAAAGAGACAATGCTGCACTCTTCCACTGAGACATTTTATATACAATCTTTTTTGGTACATGGAGATAGAAAACTCTATTTAGACAGACACAGACACATAAATACAAGTCCAACAATTCTTACAGTATAAAACAGACAAACTATTTCTCATTTTGCTGAAGTCAGGCAATTATGATGCTTTATAATCCTGAAAATCACAACATTTTATGCTTTATTACTATATTTAGAATAGTTTTTTTTTTAATAATCACTGTAGAGCATGTAGATATTTTAATGCAATCAATGCCCAATAATACACTTACATGTAGATTTGAAAGGATTATTCATTATAATCTGTATGACTTCAGTGAAGTAATCCAGTGAGTATATGAGGGTCATTTCAAATTGGGTGTGTCTCATACAGGAATATTTATATTTAAAAAAAACATTTACATTATTCATTTTATACATACAGAGATAATGATCAACTTTTGTTTTAGAAAGTTAAAAGAGAAAAAGTTTTGCCATGTTCTGTTAGATCGTTTCGGAGAAGTCTTTGCTTCTACAGATGGCAGAAGTGTTAAACAGATCTGGATTAAAACTTTTTTGGCACAGGAAATAACTGAACCATGGAAACTAGACATCGAAAGCACACTACAGGAATTTTATAATAAAGAAAAGATCTGAAACAGATTGAGATCTTCTAAATTGTTAGTATTTTTTTAAAACCCAAAATCTCATAGACAACAGGTGTGCTCACATTTGAATCCTTTAACATGTTGTTGATTTGTGTGCACATTCAAATAAACGTGAAAAGAATCAGGAATGGAGGGTGTTAGTCAACAATATGCATCATTTTTGTTGGAAATACATTTTACAGCACAAAAAAAATGAGAGCACAGAGTTTTGAAAACCATAGAAAAAGAGGAACTCTTGAAAAACGTTCTTTTCACATCAGTGTCTGAAACAATTTAAACTAATTTTCAGTGTTTTCTTAAAATGATATGATTAATAAAAGTGAGAATAATTGCTGTAGTTGTAAATGCTTCCTAGCTTTAGTTTTAACGTTCAAAACGTCATACAGCTTCATGAACGGGGTGTTTTTACTTTCATCAGATACAAAAGATTGTTTCAATTTTTCCATCAAAGCTGGCAACTTTTGTATAGTTGGATCACAAAAAAACTGTGCAATAATTCAGTCAATTACATTGTCATTATCTCAACGTGACAAGAAGTGGGGTGGAAGGATTTTCAGACTGTACAAAAATAAGTCAGAGAAAGGCTGGTAGGCCTTGAAGTTTTAACATGTTTCTTCTTTTTCTTACTGAAACCACAACCTCAACTCAACAACAGAAGATCAATGTCAGGTTACTCTCCTTCAGCTCTAAATAATTTGCACTGAAGGTATTACTGCGGACGCCAAATTTGAACTACGTATGCAAAAGCATTTTTTCTTCAGACATTTTCAGAATTAAACAATTTTAAGTCACGGGTCAGACATGTCTAAGAAGTCTTTCTCAGGTGGAGGTCCTCCTCTGTACCAGCTACAGCTCATATCAGAGCGGCGAATACAGGCGTACTGCCGAGCCTGTTCCCCATTTAGACTGTTATCCAGCAGCCAGTCTGTCCACAAGCACTCATTTTCCCCTGTGGATGCACATGGCACCGTATAGCAGGTGTTGATCTGACAAGACAAAAGTCATTCATTAATCTTTAATTCATTTTAGCATTTGATGTTTGAGTTGGCATGCTGTGTGTTGAAATCAGCTTGTTAAAAAAATCAGACCTGCTATGAAGATGTGTTGATTTACTACTGAGATATTTTTAGTCATAAGTTTGCATAAACCGTGTGAATAAGTAGAGTCAAAATGCCTGCTCACTCTGCATTCACAGCCCATCTGATATCTGTAGTTGAGGTTCTTTTTTTGTGATAGTGATAAGTTGTCCCACGACTCCACTAGGTCACACTGGCCAATAGAAATCCGCCCATCGTTCCACATGCTTCCTGAATTAAGATATTACAGCATCCACATTGCAGCTCAAATCTTTTATCACTCTTACAACAAGACAGATCTACAACTTCACCCTCATAAGAGCTTATACCTGAGAGCAGATACCCTGCTTTATTGTTAGAATCCAACTTGACTCCACACAGGGAGGAAAAAACTGGAGTGTAGACATACTGGATGTCCTTGGCTCTCTCAAAACCCTTGAACATCTGGACAGGAAAACATTTGGGGAAGAATAAAAAAGCAATAAAAGATCGGCAAGAATGAAAGTATTTTTCCTAAAATTTTGTTTGAAAAAAAAAAGGTGCATTTTAAACATTCAATGTTTCCCTTTTAAAAAATCTCCATGAATATTACTAATAAAATTACAAAATAAATTGAGAAAAAATCTTTCTGTACAATACTGAATTTATTCACGTTTTATTTTGCTTTGTAAACCAAAATGCTTTCAGGCAGTTCTAAGTCGTCAAGTACCTGTTCAAATTTTCACTTTTATGTGTTTATACATCAACATTAGACAGAAACATAAAACCCACTGCTACAGAAAATGTGCCTGTAGCTACAAAACTCACCTTGATCATTTTGATTTCATATTGGATCATCTTCATGTAAGGTGAAGAGCTGTTGCTAGGCGACACAATCTTCTCTCCAGAGATCTTTGCCCTTATCACTGTCATAGGAGACATAGATGGGAAAAGGAGTTGAGAGGATTTGAATTGACCAATCAATGTGAGAAGATTGAAAGAGGAGATTTTTATGTCGGAGATGATGGAAACAACAAATTAGCTTCCTCCCTTGACGAATGAATGGATATATTGATGTAAAGATAAATTTGCTCTCCTCTCCTCCCTTCATTCACCCATTTGTGGCACTCCTTCTCAACCCCACACAGACAGTGTTGCAGCCTCGCAGTAGTGATACAGGATGTGTCCCTCTTCTCCTCTGGGAGGAAATTCAAACCCACATGGAATAACAAGTAGCTCTCTGCTTGCTCACTTCCAACCAACGCCTCTCACACACAAACATAAGCATACAATGTTTACACAGCACACACCAAGTAAACTTTTTCTCTTCTCACACAAATTGTGATGCTTTGCCAGCCTGCCTGTGGCAATAATCATAAATCTTAACATTATTGGCTTTATTGCTTCTCAACTGTTTATCCTGTCCACCTAACTCATTCAACTGGCACTTTTAGACATCCGAGGCACTTAAGTTGTCAAGTGAAAAATAAATTTTACTTCCAGACATTTTCTGCATGGTAATAACAATGTAGTAGCAAAACCCAAATTAGTTTGTTTTTACAACCCCAACAGAAAAAAGCCACCACACACATACACTGTTCTTTATAAAAAGCAATAACACTTTAGGAGAAACAACACATCTTTTATTGATCAAATAGTCAGTTGGAAAAGTATCTCAAACAAATCAGCACCAGACACATTAGTGAATTCCTTTTCACATGGCTCATTAGCAACCACAGCAGTTTTTTCTGCTCTGGATGAGGAACATATATTATTGTATGAATGACTTGTAATGTGGCACATTCATGTTAACATGGCAGTCAGTAGAAATGGCCTATTTTAATTGTTTTTTTTTTTTTTGTGCCATCGAAACATTGCACCGCATGAGTAAAGGTTAGGGCAAGTGACTCATTAGGAGGACAGTAATGACAGCATTATTCAATGTGTCTTCAATCCCATCACACAGGAGACTGAGATAGTGATGCAGTGCTACTAAATCTCAAAAGGCCAGGCATGGATCAATGTAGGAACTTGATTAGGAAAGCTTTATAGGCTTTTTAATTTCCTGGCAATAACACCTCCTACTGAAATTAGTTTAAACTCACACTATTTGAACTTGTATTGTTGCTGTTTTATTCATAAGACACCACTTAAGCTGGAAGAATCGTGTTTGTCTTTGACCTGAGTGACAAAAGATTTAGAGTGCTAAACACAAAGTTCATTACATTTCTGGAGAATTGTAATGAAATGGTGAAATTTCTGTTTAACAATCTTAATTTAAAAATAGTTTTTAAAATCATTTTTAAAAAATAGTGTCACTGCTTTCGAAAATGAGAGATGAAAAGGCAAAGAACTCAAGATGGATGAAAGAAAGAAGAAAGCAACAGCGTTAGAAAGAAGGGACAGTGGGAAGCTCACACACAGCTTAGCAAACCACCCCCTTGGTTTTTCCTTTGGCCCTTCACATAACTACGCCATGTTTTTGTGTGCTGCTAAGAGGAGGAGGAGCGAGGCCTGTACTGTGAAATCGGCTCAGGAGAAACTGAGGACTTTTTTTTGTTTGTTGAGGACCCCAGAAGATAGAAAAGCTAACAAACATGCATGTGAGAGAATTAAGTCTGTGTGTGTTGCATTGCACAGAGGTGGGCAGCTTGTTTACAGAAAATGTTAGTTTGTAAGAACTCCAACCAGGCTGTAAAAATGAACCAAAATGTAGTGCTGTCCTAAAAAAAAAGATCAAAAACACATGCACAATATGTTTTATATGTTGGTAAACCCCACCTTTGCACCATATAAACTATCTTTGTAAAAATAGGGTATAGCAGTGTTTGAGTTTTCTGTCTTTGACTCAGAATTAAATTTAGATAAGCAAATTCAACTTTTGTTTTATGATTTTTGCATTTGCAATTTATTTTATTACTCCAAAAAAATCTATTAAAACATTTTGACATCTCTTCAGTTAATCTAAAAACGATGGTTATATCATAGAGTATTTTAGTTTAAAACATTTTTTTTCACAAGCTAGACACCAGTGCCAGGTCCAACTATTATAAGTTCTTTTATTGCCAATTGTTGTTACGATCAGATTTAGATTCTATGTCAAAGAAAGCAAAGGCACCACACTTAGAGATGCAACCTCTTAGACACAATGTTCAAGCATTTATTTGATATCTAAACTGGATGATGGTTTGGGGCAACAGGAAAGGTCTTTTGACCATATCAAGAGATTATTACAATGGAGAAAAATGAAAATGCACATCTTAAATGCAAAGCAGGTGGTGAGAAAGCTGGTGATCCAATCCAAAATAGGCCAATTTTTTTTTCTCCATTTCTCAATCATTGGGACATATTCTTACAGAGAAATAAATTAGTATGTTGTTGTTTGCATGGATTTTGTTCTTTTAGTTATCTGAAATTTTGAAATCCAGACTCTGTTTGATGAAGATGGGATAAATGTCTTCTGACTTCAACATTGTTATGAAGTATTTTATCTTTTAGTCATTGCTTGCTGTTGCTTCTTGGTTACGGCTGTTATTCAACAATATATAAATGTCAAAATAACTTAAAGAAACTTTGGTGAAGTAACCATTTAGTAACCAAAAAAAAATTTAAATAAAAAAATAACTTACAAAAACAAATCTCCATAAGAACCAGTAATAAAAGCTTACTTCTTTACTGTTGACAACATGACACATTGTGCACATCACATGCCTACAACGTTATTATAAAGTGGTTTTCATTTAACATGGTTCACAAAAATAAAGTCATCAGCTTTGTTGGAATAGAAATGACTCACCACACAGAAATACTCCTCTGCACCAATCATTATTATCTTACGTTTTACTGGCACACTTAACATTTTGAGCAGCTCTTTCATTTGCATTTATTTCAGTAGCAAAGAGCAGTTGTAGATTAAGTATGCTCTGAATATCAGCCATTATTCATTTTCGCTGAGTAATGCTTATGTGCAGATTATCTAATGATAAGTAGGACTGTCATATTAGCCCATTTACAACTTGGGTTTATCAGGTCATCTCTAAAAATAATCTCAGTAATGTTTGGTTTTGATTGTAAATGAAGCTTGAGTCATGTCTTGGAAGATTTTTTTTTTAATAGGTCATTATAAAGATAATTTATATAAATTTTTTGGACAGTGCATTCAAGGTGCATTCATCTTCCAAGTGTAAATTCTTAAAAATATCTCATGTGAAAAATAAAGATAAGTTTCTTAGATAAAATAATATAGTCATACTGGCTAATCTGAATCCATTTCAAACTGCTGAGGTTCGGTGTCTCATTTACTCTTTTACAGCCGTGTTAAATACAGAAAAACAAACAACCACACCTGAGACGTGACAACTGTTGTTTTCTTGCTGCTATGCTACATTATTACTTAGAACAGAAATATTGCAAACTTGTACCATGAGAACTGATGTAGTGAGTAACCTTCACTCTCGCAGATGAATTGGCACCGTTGTCGTGCTCACAATGCTGGACTGTCAGTAGGCTTTCACTCCGATATTGTTAGTATGCAGACCATCGAACTAAGCCTATAGACATGGAAATGAAGTTGGGAAGAAAAAGAGAGATCGAGTAGGCTGCGCCGGCATAGATTGGCCCCTGTCCAGCAAACACACACAGACACACACAATGTCAAAGACACAAACACGGCTGAGGAATTGTCCTGAGTTTGTGCACAGATGGGATATTACTCAGATGTACAGCTTAATTCACAGTGCTCATCGACTCTGGCAGCACTACCAGGTCAACGTAAGGTCACCACAGACCTTAACTTTGAAAACAACCACCACAAAATGGCTACAGGTGATAGAAAATGAAAGGTTTCGATTCGTTATTCATTCTCCCTGAAAATGGTGTCCTGTTTGAATAAGGAGCATTGACACATTTAGCTCAAAAATTGACCTAAATTTTTAAAGCCAGCCAAGTGGAGGTAATGCGGCTGGTTTATTTTCCAAACTATAAGTTTTGGGCATAGTTTAATATCCAGTTGACTTTTTGATCAAATCTTGATTTCACTTTTTAAAAAAAAAACATCTGCAGCTACTACTTGATCGTTATTGAATGTATTAACTTATTGAGAAATGATAAACCTTTGCAAGATTTTTCAAACAGGGTTTGTAAATGTATGCATGAGATTATTCATGCATACCTACTGGCATCCGTTAATACATCTCTTGACATAGAAACTGTAGCAAGTTCTAGCCATAACTGCCATAAAAAAGTATGGTAAGATTAAATTGGGAAAAAATCAAAGACTTTGAAAAAGTTTGAAAAGAAAAAGATGAAAAAGTTTCAGTTTTTCTTAATTCATAAGAACTTAATAGAAAGCAATGGTTAAAAATTGTACAGTTTGAGATGCAATAATGTGGTTTTCCTTTTGGTAAAATGAGTTGCTTTTTTCTGTCATCGAGGATAGAAATCAGGACATATTTGTTAACAATTTATTGACCTCCACGTCAAACAAAGAAATTGCAGGTGTTACCTTGCAGAATTCTGTTTATGCTCATGATTAGTGTACCAGTAAATTGACCATGAAGTTATTTTTAATGACTGATATTAACATAAATAGAAAGCAACATCCCCAATTATGATCATTTTTAAAAACATTTTTTAAACTTAATACTAAGCAAGAGTTCAGCTTTATAATTTATTCCAGAAAAAATTAGGCATGTTTATACGTGTTTTCTATGATTTCTAGCATACAATAAATAATTGCTTAAAAGAGCTTTTAGCAGTTTCCAGGTATTTAAAGACTGTAGATAATTCTTATTTTACACAAGACTTTGTGACTTTTAACTTGCATGCCCTAAAACACTGCATACACACTGCATATAGGTCACTTTTCCAGAAAGTGTCATTATCCATCTGTAAACAAACTGATAGGAATAAGCCATAGCACCCTTGGTGGTCTGAGAAACGTTTGGTTGAATAAACTTGGGCAGAGTTAATGAGAATCTCAACATATCTGCTTTCTCATAGTCTGACTCTCAGTTTGATTTCATAGAAACCCCATCATTTCTAGATAACACTTTTAACAACCTATTTAATTTATATGTGTATAAAATCAAACTTTGCAAGTTGGTGATGCTCTCAAGAGGTTCTTGTAGATAGAGCATCACTGAGTTGAAAAAGAAGACAAATGCTTTTATTTATTCTTTTATTTTTAAGTGCTAATTGTCTAGACTCCATAAGTTATTAAAATAAGTTATAATTTTAAAGAGTTTTGTCTTAAAATTGAAGAGGGTAAATAAAAGATTGGTACATCTCTGTCATTAGGAGTGTATTCCATGACTAATACAGTGTGCTGAACACATTTCCCTGATGACTCCCATTCAACTAAAGTTGGGAGGTGTGGAGCACAATATTTCAAAAACAAATCTAAAAACTTTCTAAACTCATTATATTTTGTTCTGACACATTTTGAAAGAAAAAATGACCCTGGAGCAGTAATTAAAAGTCAAACCAGGAAAAAGGAACTTTTCTTTCTGATGCTCCTCTGCTTGAGTGTGACCTTTGACAGAAGCACATACTTTAGCTTTCCACACACTACAGCCAAGTACTCAAAGTCAAAGCAGAGTGTTGTTTTTGGCCTGTGCTTAGACAAAAAAGAGCTGGGTGGTGGGAAGGGTGGGGCGAGGTGGGGGGCATAAAATCTGACAGACACAGAAAAAAAGTAGGGCGGCTTGATTTACTTACTGCTGTTTTCTATGTCTATTTTGTGTCAAAAAGAGGGTAAAAAGAAACAAATTAACTTTGTGTGTAAAACTACTTAATATTTCACTTTTTCTCTCAAACTGCAAATCAAAGTTGAAAAATAAGCAAGATAACTGTTATTCAGTCAATTTCTAAAATTATAAACTATACCCATTTTCAAAAAAGCCTTAATCTGCTAATTGTTGCGCATTATAAAAACAGCAAAAATTTAACAATTTTTTTGAAACTCACCAATCTCAGCACTGCAGAAGAGCTGTTGGGGGTGTGCTGGGTGGCAGCTGCATCCCTCCACAACATCCTCCATGCCCAGACCGAGCAAAAGCAGCATCCAAAGACCCAAACACACGCAACGCTGCTGGGACACGGCCATGATGGCTCTGGCTACCTCTCACAGCTCCACCACCTGATCAATGCTCGACAACCTCTTATGATTCCCCAAAGTTTCCTGGTGAACGAGTCAGACCAGCAGTCAGTGACGAGGGTTTGTGGTAGATGAGAAAATGGGTTTGAAGTGGTAGTATTAGCTCTGCTGAGCTGAGATACAGCTGTGGATAGAAATGTTTTCATAAGTTTAAAGTAAACCTCTGAACTCAAGCTGCAGCAAATAACTTCAGTGGAAAGCTGCTGCTCTGTTTTCTCTTCCTGCTCTCTCCCCCTCTCCGTGGACAACACACAGAGAGACTTACAATAGTTGGATCCCCTCAAACTCTGGTCCTGAATGCTGAGAGGGTCACACACAGGGAGCCTCTTATGTGCTTAACAATTTAAGGACAACCTCCTCAAATACAAGAAGACAACAAAAGCTGCCATCCTCTAGCTTTTTCTTAGCTCTGCTTTGAAACCTACAACTTTTGATTGTGATTTTTACTGTGATTTTTATTGGTTTATTGGTTTTATTTTATCGTTTGTGGTTTAAATCTGTTCATGGCTTTTACTTTGTAGCATTAGGTTTAAATAAGTGCTCTTAGATTCAGCTTCATCTGCTTGACAGAAAACCATCCTGTTTCCTTTTGAACCTTCTTCTTGACCTCCATGTTGTCCTTCACACACTTTTAAACATCAGCAACAAGATGTTACCCTCAAGATTGTGGGAACGTCTATAGATTTCTGTAAAAACAACTAACCTTCCACCATCAAGTGGTTTCAGTGTGTTGTAACTTTTTTTTATCTTGATTTATAGATCACAACTCCAAGTTTCCCAGTGGTGGTAAAGATTGGACACGCTCACTCTGGAATGGGAAAGGTGATGCTATTTTCTTCTCCATAATATTAAAGTACAAGATTTTTTATAAGGTTCTTTGCTCCTTGCTAAGTGCCTTTTATAACTACTGAAGTTAAAACTGAGAGAAAAAAACATTACAACCCAAAGTGAAACAATTTGAATAATTATGCTTTCTAAACAGAGGACAGACTCTCCGAAGATTAGAAAAGATCCTTTTAGATAGTTTTCATTCACGCACTGGCGTATTTGTTATTCAGAGCAGCACATCTGAGTCATAATTCTTTTAATTTTGCAGTATTTTATCTAAATAATTATTACCTTTCAATTTGTTTTTCCAATTCTTTGGTTCAATTCATTTTCAATTTTAATGAAGTCAGCTCATGTTGTTTCTTCTCACAGTCACTCCTTTATTATCTCTTTCTCAGTAAAATCAAATAAAGAAGTAGTTTTTTTGTTTGTTTGTTTTTTTTATCAATCTAATGCATATAATTCATTTAGCATATTACCAAACCAGCATACTCTTTGACGTTTATTATAAATATCACGCAGCCGAAAGTCAGCTTAACATATATTGTTGAAATGTGTTAATTACAACGAGTTTTAAGCATCCTCATTTTCAATTTTCCGAAGGTTTGACCTTGGACAATTCTTCCAAAAATGATTACAGAAGATGGTGAAAGAGATGATTTTTTTTTAAAAAGGACAGACAAATTAAGTGATGCCATTGGACATGCTCATCCAAAAAAATCTTTTCTTACTGTCTAGTTGATCCTTCTTAATATTTTCCCAAGGAAACAAAAAGCACTAGAAGATTGATTTATGTGCGTGGTGTTGTCTTCAATTCACAAACCTTTTTCTGTAATTTGTGGTTTAGTAAAATCCACAATTATATGTTTGTGATCTGTGTTTTTATTCATTATTTTCAGGTCAAAGTGGATAATGTGAGTGACTTTCAGGATATTGCAAGCGTGGTGGCCATCACTCAGACCTACTGTACTACAGAGCCATTCGTAGATGCCAAGTATGACATAAGGGTGCAGAAAATTGGCATTGATTACAAAGCTTACATGTAAGTATAAGTATGTAATGTTATGTAGGTAGTACCTGAGTTGTAAGGGCTGCAGGAATGACAAATATTATCCGGTGAAGATTACACTATTTGTTGATGCTACAGGTAGCATCTGTGTCAAAAGTAAAATGTTAGACATGTTAATAAATGATAATAAGGTAGGGTTGGCATGGATCATTAAAATTTAAACATTTATAAATTAAATTTAAAATATGGCTAAAAAAATAGCATTTGGGAAATAAGACAGTTTAAAAAAAACGTCTTCTTACTTCCGACATTCAACATCAATTGATAATATTAACTTTTATTCGTCGACCAATTACACAATATGTTGTGAACAAAACTTTGGACAAACTAAATTATATTTGAATGCAGTTTGGAGAAATATTTGGCATTTAAATAGGTACACATTTCTACGCCGGCCATCAAAAGTTCCTGACAAACGACCTAATAAGTAATTTACATATTGGCTACTGTACTTAATTAACTTTACTTCTTATTGGCAGATAGTGTCACTAACGGTTTACTTGGCTGAGTGCAACAAGCTGGCTCTCATGTATACTAAGTGTTAATGATTGTTTTTTTAATTTATATGTAATTACCATAGACACTATCAGAAGCAAATTAAACAAAAAAAAAAAACATTTCAGAGGCATAATTATTTATCCAGCATTTTTGAATGAGTAAAAAAGCCTGTTTTATTACGTGTTTAATTAACTTCTCCCTTTATTAAATTATTTGTTCATTATGGAATACTTTACACCAGCGTTTTTCAACCAGTGTTCCGCGGCACACTAGTGTACCATAAAAAATCGTCAGGTCGTGGGAAATGATCTTATTTCACCTAATACAGTCATCGAGATCTACTGATCGCTCCCAAAGATTGTTTGGTTGATATTATAGTGTTTAGGTAAAAAAAAAGAAAAGAAAGAAAGATTAAAGCGTATTTCTTTATGTTTATTGTTATAAAATCCTGTCATTTTATTTTGAGACAGGCAGGGTTGTCCATTTATAGGTTGTTTACTGTAACCATAGCAACCCACTCTTCTGTGCTTTTTTTTTTTTTTTTTTGCATGCTGCTGTCTTCCCAACTCCCAAAAAACTACAATAGATAATGGATTGTAATTTCGACATATTTTTGAGAGATTATGATAAAATCCGGGTCGATGAAAGTTTAATGAAATCTTACATTTTATGCAAGACATTCAAAAAAAAAAAATAAATGCACTTTTTCTTGAAAGAAGAATCATAAAAGAAAATAAAATAGATTTTGATGTGTTGATTTGATTCCTGTTTAGAATACTTTAGTGAGAATTGCAATTTTGTTAATATCGATGACTATAGAGAATTGTTTTTAACATTTTGGTTGGTGGGGGTTTTTTTGACAATTTTTTTTCGATGGAAAAATTCACTTTGGTATGAAAAAGTTTGAAAAACACTGGTTTAAACCTAATTAAAAACACAGAAAAATATTCAATGTATCACTATTCAAAATAGTCAATGTTTAACAATTTGAAAAAATTGTCACAATGTTGAAAACATCGCTCTACTATTCATTAACATCATATTAGCCTGATAAACTTGGAACAGTCAGTATTAAAACTCCAGCTTCTCTTCTACAAGGTTGTTACACACATTCTCCTGTCAATTAACTATCCAGAAGAGTTTTGAAGTACAAATCAGTTGTCTTTAATAATTTAACACCCAATTTCTCCTCCTTTGCCAGGCGAACATCCATCTCGGGTAATTGGAAGAGCAACACTGGATCTGCCATGTTGGAACAAGTAGCCATGACTGACAAGTAAGCAAATCTTTCTGCATTAGTGATGCTCTGGGTGTTCTAATGTCAAACATGTCGCTCCTATTAGGTCACATCACTATTAGTCTAATCAGCATTAATATATTAATTTGTATCAGCTTAAACTGGTACATGGTGATAAACTCATGTGTTTGTGGATTATAATAAATCAATGCAGTCTATACTTGTTGCAAAGAATTTTTTTTTTGCTTTCTTGTTGCTGTTACATATTCAACAAAATAGAAAAAAGAAGATTACCTGTCTGAGGATGTTCTTTTTATTCATTCGGCAGGAATTATTGTGTTTAATTTGTAGCCTGATTGTGTACTGTTTTCCAGACATTCAATCCAGCCGGCAGCCAAAGAAGATTTGCATCCTATATCATTTTCAGGACTGCTTGTTTTATATCCAGCATATATTTTAATGAAGTAATTCTAAAGTAAAAAAAAAATACTGAAGAAAAACAATGAAAAGTATAAATCTTCTCTAAATTGGCCAAGGAAGAAAGACCTTTGTGCCTATATTTTCAATTTTGCTTGATGCAAGAGCGCAACATGCCAAATAATGCCTCAATAAAACGGGACATAAAATGCATGAAATAATGTTTTTGTCTTTTCTTCCATAATGTACTTTTCTCTTGAGACAGGTACAAGCTGTGGGTAGATACTTGTGCGGATATCTTTGGAGGTCTAGATATATGTGCAGTAAAAGCCATCTGTGGGAAGGATGGTAATGACTACATTACAGAGGTGAGATTACAAACATGTCCGCTTGGCTAATGAATTTTGATTTATCTAATCATCTCATTAATAATCTTTGTTTTCTAACACTTTCCTGATTTCCAGGTCATTGGGTCATCTATGCAGCTGATTGGTGATCACCAGGCAGAGGACCGCCAGCTTATTTCTGAGGTGGTGCTGACTAAGATGAACCAAGCTCTTGCTACCAGGTCATCTAGTGCTTCCCGCTCTCCTGTCCGCTCACCTCAAGGCCAAAAGCCAACTACTGTGCAGCCCCAACAGGTGCTAGAGTAGCTTTGTGTGCTCAAACAGGCAACATCTAATTGACCTGTATTAAATGAAGATTAACCTTTTTTACCTTGTTTGTGTTTGTTTTTTTTTTTTTTTAATTCCTTTTTCTCCCCCGCTTTCTCACTGCGTATCAGAGTGCCGGAGTTAAGGAAGGACTGCCAGATTCCAACAGGACCTCAGGCCAACGCCCTCAACCACAAGGTTGTCTAAATACTGTTTCTTGTCAGGTCATCTCAGATTCAGGAAACTCAGCACTATGATGCTTGATTAATCTGATAGGAATGCAACATTTTCAAAATAGCAAAATTAGTGTATACTTATGTATGTACTGTATATATACTATATATTTATTTGTATATCCAAATTCATCTCCCAAAGTATTAGGTTGAATAATTTGTGAGATCTTAAACCACATCATGTAATATTAACATTACATTAGGTTTAGCAATACTACTCAGACTAAAACTGTTTGGTGTTGTTTTTAAAAATGTATTGGAATGTTGTATTGGATTAAAATTTAAAGCCACTATTTCTGAAAAATAACAACATATTGAGTTACAGGCATATCCATATTTTTAAGATGTCTACTGTTTTGTTTCTTTTATTTCAGTAACTTTGAAAATATTCTCACTTGGCTTTAATAACTTTGCACACTTTAATGTGTTGTTTTAAGCACATTATGATATTTACTTTGGCTTATTTTTAGTTGCCATTTTTCGTAATGTTTGCAGAAGTCCAACAACATGGTGCAGAAACCCCATTGCCAGCTTCAAACCAGCATATGTGCACATGCATAAATGATCACAAGTGTTTCTTTTTTTTTGGCTACATCTAGGTTTGTGTTAATTCACACACCATCATTAGTCTTCTTTTAGAGAAGCTCAAAAGCCCTCTAGTTTCTCATATAGAATTAATTTTTCTGTATAAATCAAACCAGAAATGTTCAGGAATAGTAGTGGCAGATGTTGTTATCGCTAACATGCCAGCTGTTTCCCCCCTCATTCTTGGACTTTGTGCTAAACTGAGCTAATTAAAAGCTGCCTGTAGCTTCATGCCTACTTTATAGGTATGACAATCATATTCATTTTTTCATTTGCAGTCCTTTGGCAAAAAAAACCCAACAGATTTTTAAATATTTCTTTTAAGAACAAACAAATTATATTTGTTGGCTTTGTAGTCTTCAATTTCTTGATTGTAGCAGTAGCTGCCTATAAATGCTAGGCTGGTGTTTCAGTTGAGTATTCATTAAAAAGGTAACCACAGCATAGTGACATCATTGCTTTATTGTTTTTCTTCTAAAGTAATATTTAAGGGCTGAGCGTTTGTTTTAAACGTGAGTAATGTTCTAATGCACAATGCATGCGTGTTTATATATTCAGGCATGTTAATTTGCATGATGGTGACAAATGTTTGCACCAAGTGATGTAATGAAATAGTAGTAAAATTTCTGTTGCCTTTAGTTAGAATTTTATAGGATTTATCATCCCTTGTACTGTATTGAAAAATGGGATATTTAAAACAAATGTTTCTGTAAAAAAAAAAAAAAAAATCAGACGCAACAGTGAAAAAAATGGTCTCTGAGGAAATTTACAACAAAGAAATGTGGTTAATAATATTTTTACTGAAATATTAATCTAAGAAAACTTCTGAATGATGCAACACAATTTTTCTTTATCAGACTGATACAGATTTTAGGCTTGGATTTAGGTTTGGTGAATCATCATCACCATAATTTTTCCTTGGATCTCATTTTACCCTTTATTCATTTGCATTCAGACCACTTTCTGGTTATTCATTATTTAATAAGATTTTTACTAAAGATAACTCCCTAGACGTAACCATTTTTCTCACACTTTCTCTCCCAATTAAAATAAAACTAATCATTTAAACTTGAAACTCTTTGAAGCAAGGCTTTGAAATATAACATGGAGCTTAATTCCTGATTTGTCTTCAAGCAAATACTGATTGTGCCACTCTTTATAATTATGTTAATACAGATGCTATTTTTTTCTTCTGTTTTATGCATTGCAGGTCCCAAGCAAACACAGTAAAGCTTTATTATCACTAAAAATAAGAACAAAAAATTGTGAAGAATTTTTAAATGTTTCTCAAAAAAATTCAATCACAAGACAAAACAGTACATGATCAATTACTAGGTCATTAGATTTGATGTCATTTACATACTCAATTATAATCCAGCATTTGGTAAAGTAAATTATTCTTCATCACTGTCCATTTTCTTCTAACTATGCATGTGTTTTTTCTCAATTCAATTATCTGTTCTATTTTCTGTCAGGTTACTTTGCATCAGAGGCATGTAAACTAAAATCTTACACAGTCCTATTTTTACGTACAACACACCAACCTTTGTACTGTTTCAGTCACTTCAAAGCAACAATTACTTCTGATTTATGCAAACAAAAGTAATGAACAATGCCAAAAAGTTTCTTCAATTAGAGGTGTTAATCTGACACCCTCTGCTGGTCAGATATTCAGAATCATCTTTGTGTTGTCTCATGAATAAAACGAGATGAGTTTATGGGATTTCTGATTAATATTTTTTTATTAATATGAAGTAGTTTGAGGAATCGTATGAATACGTTAATGCTTACTATCAGTGTCCTTTTCTGCTTTAATTGTTTGCACAGGATGCTTTATGATAAAAGCCAAGTTGCTGAGTTTTAGAAGTAGTGGTGTATTATTTTGCTTTTACTATTTTTGTCATTATTTAACTGTAGAGCTGCAGTGCAATTATATTGATTCCTATCGCCATATTTCAGGTGCACCCGTGAAATCCCAGAGTGTGGATGTATCAGCGGAATCAACTAAAAGGGCATCTGAATCAGTAGCAAAGCCCAACCAGGCTCAGAAACCTGGCCAAGGTCCAGTTCAGAAACCAGTCCAAGCTCAGAAGCCCAGTCCTGTCCAGAAGGCTGCATCAGTCACAAAGCCACCAGTACAGAGGCCTCCTCCAATGACAAGGGCCCCATCTGTCACTAAGCCAACCCCAGATAATGCTTCCAGCTCAGCCCCAACCAAAGCATCTCCATCTTCTCCAGCTAAAGCTGCAGCAGCCACGGCTCCAGGAACACCCCCTACCAAAGCAGCTGCAGCTCCAGGTTCTCCACCTACCAAAGCAGCAGCACCAGCACCAGTGGCACCAGTTGCAGGTCAAAATTCCCCTCCAGGTTCCGCCCCAGCCCCAGCCACTCCCCCAGCACCTGTTGCCACCACAGAGCAGCCGAAACCCCAACCTCAGGGCTCTCCATCTGCAGCACCTGGCAAACCAAAAGATCTCCCTCCAAAACCCACACCACCTGCAAAGCCCATTCCTCCTGTTCGCAGGAATTCCAAGCCCCAGCTTCAGCCAAAGCCACAAACCCCTCCTCCACCTAAAGCTTCACCCAAACCCCAGCCCACTGCCACAGCTCAGGCCCCAGTACCTGCCCATTCTTCAGATGCTGTCCCCACAGTTCCATCTCCGGCCAAAACCAGTCAGTCCCCTCCTAACGTCCAGTCCCCAGCAAAGCCTCAGCCACAGGCAAAGCCTGTTACTTCTTCCCCAGAATCAGAGCCTACTTCAGAGGAAGCTACAGCAGAACCCACTGAAGCCCAGGCACCTGTGGAAGAGCAGCCCCAACAGAAGACACATCCTCTACTGAAGTAAGAGAAACATGAGCAACGCACTACTTTAGAAGGTTTATTATTTATTCATTAGATTACTTAGAAATTAGTGGATAGATAAAAATGTTTTTAAAAGGATCTTCATAGTCTAAAATGCAATTGTGATTTTCTGGCCCTTATAAATGTCCCTGTTTGTCTTTGTCCCTCATTTTCTACCCTTGATTTCTTCAATATTTGCATCCCCCTGCCTTTCCTTTACTCCTCCTCCATCACCTATTTGCTCCATCTTGTTTTATTCCCTATTCTTTTCCTAATCATTCCCTTTTCCCAGTAAGTCTCAGTCCCTGACCAATGCCTTCAACGCCTTCAGCGACTCCTCTTTCTTCCGCGGAGTCTCAGGCTCTGGGGGTGATGGCCAAGAAGAGGCAAAGGCTGAGACCATTCGCAACCTTCGAAAGTCCTTCGCCAGCCTTTTCTCTGACTAGGCGTCTCTAAGCCATAGTCGTCCCCTAATTAACACTGGCCCTCTGTTTTCTAAGTGGTCAGTTGTCTTGATTGAGATTACATGTGAACCAGTCTGAGATTAAAGTTTGTGTGTTAATTGTACTGTAATTCCTACGTCCCGGTCCCTTTTCAGGTCTACTTTCAGCTTTCTTGTGTAGGTAATGCCGAGGTCTGCCGGGTGAAACATTTTAATTAAAGAGAAACTAGATCTGAAGGAGTTACGTCATTGATTTACGATAGAATTTATTATCAGAGAGAATAGTAGATTTTTTTCCCCCAGAGCACATTTAATGAATAAGTTCAAAAGTATAAGGAAAGTATGATTATTAAAGATTATAGATTGTATGTAAATACAGTATATATTAAAAAGATATTTAAATATACAGATAAGTATAAAGGGAGATAAGCCAAATATTCAGCGTTGGTCAATGACATAACTCTTTCATTTTGTGGCTGGATTTCTACGAACTTAATCAGATGTTTGAATTTGATGGTTTCCTCAACAGTGAATCAATGTTGTCAGTGAGTAAAAGAAAAAAAATCTTTAAAAGGTTTGTTCTTGTGTAACTCCAGCTGTTATGTCTCTGGTCCTTGGCTTCTGACTATGGGGTGAAGCTTTCAGCCCCTCTTTTGTCTTAAAAGCCTACAAGTTGCTCGTTTTGTGAGGAAATTGCAATTATGTGTGTTCATCTGTGTTCACTAGTTGTGCATGGCTCCTCCAAGTGGCTCGGTGTGACTTCTGAAACAGACGGGTGCTTTATCAGTGTTGAGTTTTGCCCTGCGTTGCCTCTCTCTTTCTCTCTCTCTTTCTCCTCTCTCTAGATGTTGTAGCCTTATTGTGACCATGTTTTCAATTCACAGCTACTTACTAAGCTGTGCAGACATGGGTCCATCACAACTTGGAATGGATTCATTTACTTGAAGTGGTTTGTACAATTAGATAACTATTAAATAAAATAGAGATTGCAGGTGTTTTCTGCAGGTTGTTCACTGGCTTCATCAGTCTTAGTGAATGAATTCATTTCATGAGCAACTCATGTCTGAAGTTGTGACAGGTGATTTCTGTGTAGATCTACCAACAGTATTGTACTTTGTTGATTATTCTCATGAAAAGACATTGAGACAGTAGTGCAATAACACCTCGACATGACTGTTGAGCGCTGTCACTCAATTATAAATATAATCATACATACAGGATCTGTGTATCTGTTTATTACCTTCTTCTTACATTCCCTTTAAGGTTCCTTTCAATGGTGACTCTCCAGGTTTTACGTCAAATAGAAATGCATCTCATACCCCCACTGGCTGTTATCAAATAAACTGCTCTGGTTCACTTACCTATCTTTACAGTGGGTGTTTAAAAAGAAAAAAATCTATACGACTCCTTCAAATGTCTTTATTCATTTCCTGTACCACGTTGAAAGTAAACTCTAGCATATTGTATTTGTATATGTGTCATCTCAGATGTTTATTTTTTGTAAAATATTAATTTTATTTATTTTTGAAGCTTCATATTTATGGTAGAGTAAATACTGTTTGATTTGTAATGTGTTTCATTTGTAACACAGTAGCGCTTTGCATGACCTGGTGACTTTAAATGTTTTATTTTCTGTACAGATAAAAGTCAATAAAAATGTGGTTCCATCATTCCACTGAGTCACTGGAGTCCAGGCTGACAAATTTGTCTTCTGTCAGATTACTGCTTTTTCTTTTAATAGCATTGTGCATTATAATTTATGGTATCCACTGGTAAAGGTGGGAAATAGTGGTGAGTGGGTAAAAATCTTCTGAGCACAAACAAGTTTTCACACATAGGTGGGCACGGTGACCTGAGGTGCAGCAATGATCACACAGGAAATAACTATTTCCTTCCTTTAATGTGGTATGCTCTTCTTCTGTGTGCATTCAAAGGTATCACAGAGCTAGTTTAAAGTTATGAATGCACTCATTTATAACACAGTTTAATCATTTACAAACATCAAATTAGAAATTAAGTAAAAAGAAGGCAGGTTTGTAAAGTTAAAACATAAAGTTAAATTTGCAAATGTCACTCTTTTTCAAGGTTTTACAACCTGTCCAGACCTCCTTGAAGATTTTCTAGATGCAAAGCTGTCACAATAAACAGACCAACTGATAAATGACATTTTTCTGTCATAAATCCAACTTTGTTACATATTACATACCTCTAGTTTTAAAAATCATTGGACTTCAGTTTTCTGTTACAAAAAGGGGCATTCAGGTTTGCAATATATTTTTTAAATGTGGCAGTGTTTGCTGGTCATGAATTCTTTTGAATAATCAAATAATAGTACGTTTGAGTATTTGTGTGTCTTTGAAAATTGCATTCTTTATCAGACAAACTCATCCTAATTAGCAGTGAGTTAACCATATTCACCATAAGTATCTGCAAGCAAACTAATCCAATGGGGTAAAACAAAAAAGCACAAGAGAAATTGGGTATATTCTGTTTTTTATTCATCAGCTTTTCAAGTGATGAGAGTCATGTGTTCAGTTCATAACTTCCTTAAACTGTTTAACCAGAGTATAACGAGAAGCTGAAAGAGTACACATGGCAAGTGGCTATGTTCCAAAACTGTTGAGATTCAAATTACTTAATAATTTTCACTTTTTGAGCCAAACAAAAACTTGCCAAAAGATGGCAGCATAGACACTGTAATGTTATTCTTGTTTCTAGTGTTTGAGAGTGAGAACAGGACCAGTAATAACAAATCAGTAACTTCATCCTTAGATTTCCACACATTTTAGCTTTAGGTTATCTAAAACAATTGCTTTAGTATTTCTTTTTCTTCATCCGTACGTTTCTTGTTACCTTGCCAAGTGCAATATGTTATAATTAGATAAAAACACTTTTAACATATTCAAAAGCATTGTTACTAGAAAAGTAACACCCTATGAAGGTGTCATTCTTGATGACACAGTGCAACACACTTGTAAACCCACTTAGTGACACGTGTAGATTAAACGCAAAGAAAGCTTAAAAAACTTTTGGGGATGTTATCTTTGGAAACCCAAGTATCTGGGTAATTATGAGACAGAGGAATAGAAAAGCTGATAACAAATTTGAAAGTTTGTCTATTGAAGAACACATATCAATAATGCCAAACAATATAACACTTTTAATGTGGAAGTTTTTCTATTTCTGAACTCTCCTCTAAATCTCCACTGAATATAAGCAGCTTGTTCATCTCCAAATCCTAACAAAACCTTTTATCCTACTTCATCATGACCACGTTATCATCCCCAAGTAGGAGAGGCTAGGAAAGATACACAACCACTTTAATGATGAACATTGTCCGATTCCAGAGCTCCAGTCTTCAGGGATTTTCAGTTGCATAAAGAAAAGCAGAAATTTATGATTAATTTTACTTGTGACAGCAAAACTCTCAAGTGTGTCCTGTTTTACTTTTTTTTTTTTTTTTTCACACAGCTCAAAAGCAAATCTGTGTAGAAAGGATTTTGTGGGAACATGAGGAGTCTGTTCACAATAATAACAGTAACATAGAAAGAAAGTGTTCGAAATTGTCTCTCACTTTCACAGTTGGGTATCATTCTACACTGTCATAGCCAAACTGGAGTAACAAATAAAGTTCTTACTAATAGAACAAGTAGGAAAACAATCCAGATCAGTCCCTGTAGCTGTTGAGCATGCTGCTGAATCACAGAAAGTTTAGGCCAAGACTAACGAGAGTTTGCAAGACCCGAATAAAGCTTTTTTAATTCAACATTTTTGTTTGTGCATTTACTTTGATTAGCTGATTAATTATCTACATTATGTAAATTTTTGTGTTGAGCAAATTTGCTTGATTTACTGAGTTCACAATCCTTTGTATTGAAAAGCAGTAGAACAGAAAATATCTTGTGTCATTTCATACTACGTTAATTACAATACGCAGTTTTAATACTTCAAAGATACATTTCATCCTCTCTAGTGATATTTTTGTAGTATTTTAAAATGTGGATTAGACACTTAGTATATCAGCTTAACATGAAGCTACAAGCAACAAGTTTCACCTAAAAGAGATAAACAGCCAAACCCCAAAAAGTGTTCAGCTAAAAAGAGGTAAAAAGAAGAGAAGTACAAAATGAGGAGAGCCAGAATGTCTTCTGTTGAAAACCACATTAGTCAAGTTTTTTTTTTTTTTTTTTTTTAAGACTATTTTTGTGAAGATGACTCTTGCAAAGTAGACCTGATAAGTTACACACAAGTGCATTTTTCACATTTTTTTGTCTCTGATTAACTATTCAACTAATTATCTTTCTTCCAATATTCTTGCAATTACAACTTTCTTGCAATAACTGTTCAATTCAGTGTGTAAACTTGCTTTTAACTCCAGCCTACTACATACTTATATTACATCCCTGCTATTCATTCATATACAAGAATTGACAACTGATCAAAATAAATGCATTTGCTTAACTCATTTTCACTTGTTGCACAGTAAAGCACAAACTAAAACGTTAAAAAGCAATAGTGAAAACAAAAAAGCTTTGAAAGGTAATGTGATGCCTCTGAAATGCTGCATTAGATCCCCAGTTGTGTGTGTGCGTGTGAGCAGTGGGAGGAGAGAAAGGATCGCAAAGCAACACACACTGATCTCAGCAGCAGCATGAGCACAGAACTACACAACAAATCGAATAGATCATCCAAACACGGCGCTTTAAGATCTTCACAAAGACAATCAAGCCATAAAATAAAACCAAAGAGGACGATCAAGTTTTAGAAAAAAAAGTGCATGAGATCCTCTGCGGTTCAACGCACTGATCAGGTCAGTCACCTTCCTGCTGTGTTCACTGTTTACTACGATCAATGCATAACTTTATAGAAAATAAAAGAAAAACTCACATTTGATTGTCAAACTCAAAGAATTGTTTCGTTCTCTGTAGTGAATTGAAAATCTTTAGGAGGCAAAACTGTAAAAGTTCATGCATTCTATGTTTTTCTTAATCTTTGAGCAGTGTTGTGACAGATAGATGTAGTGGTTATTAATGTGGCAAATTAACTTTGCTGTAAACTGTCTTCTACAATCAATGCATAATTTTATCCAAAAAAAAAAATTAAAAATTAAAATCACATCTGATATTCAAACTCAAAAAGCTGTGTTTTTCTTTAATTGATAAAAAAAATTAAGAAAGCAAAAATGTAAAAGTGCAAAAATCAGTTTTCTCTGTTTTGTTTCTTTATCTTTGAGGAGTGGTGGGATAGATACAGTAGATAGAAAGATGTAGTGCTTATTAATGCGACAGATTACCTTTACTGTGCAGATTGGAGGTGGTGATGGTGAGGGGGTGGGGGGTGCGGTCACAGGACTGACAACTGGTACACACTCAGGTGTTAGTCCAGTGTGTCTGTAAGTTAGTATCAATCTGTCATGCAAACACCAAGCAGAGATTTGAACTATCAAACAGGTCAAAACTTCACAGGTAAGTGCAGTCAATCATTAATTTTTGGTATTTTGTAACTTTTTACTTAAAGCAATTTAAAAGTATATATTTTTGTGAATATTTCTTTGAGGAAAATTTGTTACTTGTTTCAATCTCTCATGTTATGTGAGGAATTGGCAGTTGTTACTCAGCGTTAATGTAGTGTTTGACTGACTTAAGGATTGTGACTCAGCAATATTTGGGAAGCAGACTCCATGGAGACACATTTTTTCTGAGTTTTGTTGCTTTTTGCAAGATGATGCCAGCTGTTAAGTGGTCAAAATAGACTTATTTAGGGGAATTTTTTAATTCTCCTTTAAAGATATACAGTATTTATTCATATTGTTTCATAAAAAAACTCATCTGAGATTTTAATTAAATAGTAAATTTTATAGATGCGTGGATACGTAGTTATAATGATTGCGATCTCATGTACTTTTCCATCCTTCAGTCCACTTTTCTACATTTATGCACTTCTAAAGGAGGTCAAATTAGATTGTAAGTGTTAATGTAAGTACGCTGCTGTAAATTAGAATATTTCTTTGGTAAGCATTGGCAATATTGCTAAGCTTCTACTTTTTTCAGTTTAATAATTATTGATAAAAATGAGAAGGAATGCTTGAGTCTCACTTGAGGTGAACCCACTCATTTCCTGTAAGTTTTTCCGTTCATTTAGACTATCATAAAATGTAATCAGTTTAACAATTTTTGGAGATGAATTACTCTGTTCATAATATGTTAAAAAAAATTACTTTCAGCAATTTGGGGTTAGAAAAAAAAAGATGGCACAAAATTTTATATAGCAATCTTGCGGGGAGTTTTTCCCAAATGTGGATGAAACTCATTTAAATGTGGCCACACTTTGATGACAGAATAGTCATTGAATAGAAACAAAATGCATCAAATTGATATTCCTTTATTTTACTGGGGATTTTATACCCATAAGAAGAAGATTCCCACAAATACATAAATACTTATATGTGTACATTGGAGAAAATATATAAAATATTGCAATAGATTCAAGTAGCTAAAGACTATATTGAACTCATGTAGCATAAAAAAGGTGACACAATTTCAGTGAGGTGCAATGTTTATATAGTCACACCAATTTAACACATCTAACGCTCGCTTAGGGTTTGGTTTGTTAATCAAAAGGTATATCTAAGGTTACTATGTTGTGATCAATGTGATGTGACTACTTCATAACTATGATGTAAAATGTGGTTGAGAAATCAAAGTTTACAAGGACCGCAGTTGTGAAGTAATCTGCTATCATACAAGTTGGATAATTAGAGGTTTTGTTAACACAAGTGTGGGTTTTTTTTTTTGTTTCCATTGAGTAAATCTTGAAGCATAGAAATGTCTCAAAACTTGAGACAAAAATTTAATCAGTTACAACACTTTTTGGTAAAAAATTGTCTTGTGATAACTGCAGAAGTAGCTTAACGTCTGACTGCAAGACTGAGTCGATACATTGTTGGTCGTGGAATTATTTACTTACAAGGTTATATAATTCCTAAAGTGAGGTGTGTGAATAACTGTGAGTGTTAGGGTGAATGGCTGGGACCGGTCTGGACTTTGCTCTGGTGTCATAAATTTGAGGAGTGCCTTCTTGATATCCCATGCTATATTTTGACTATCAACCACACACGAAGAAAGTTGAGTAACTATTTGTTGTTATCATACTTCCTCGCAAATTTTGATTGTAGTTGTTTCAGCATTTAATAATATCACATAATAAAGTTTCTTTTTTTTTTTTTTTTGAGAATATAGTTTAATTTGAAATGCCTGCAGCTGCAACCTGAAAATTTATGTACAGCTAAATGTTTTTGTCGTATAGCAGGAAACTTAAATGTCTGTACCTCAAATGGCGCATAATTTTATTAAGAGAAGACGACACAGTTTGGAGAGTGAGTTGAACTACTTTTGCATCTCTGCCAACGTTTCAGTCTGTTTACTTGACGTTTCAGGTTTTTTTATGCTAGGTTCAGCCCGTGTTATTGTGTTTAATTTATTTTGTTTTATTAGATAACAGCTTAACAAGTCATCAATTTGTTGAAAAAAAGTGTAATTATTAACTTTTGAGAGAATCATTTCATAATTTAGTGTTTGTGGTGATATGTTGTTTGCAGAGTTAAACCAGAGTTGTTAAGCAAAGTTTTGGGCACAAATTTTTTTTTGGCAAAAACAGACTTTTGTTTTCTGGTTCATTTTGCAACTCCTTGTCAAATAAAAGATTTATTAAGTTTTTTTTAGTAGATGCCCTGCTTTTCAGTGATAGCTAAATCTGTCTGTCCAAATGCCTTTATCAAAATGCACGTGCATATATAGATTTTTTTTTTCATTTGGTCCTACAGAGATGTACATATGTCTGTCTAAGGAGGCACACTTTTATCACATCACCTGCTGTCTGAAAGTGAGTCATCTACAAAATAACATCAAAGCAAGTTTTACATTGAACTCCTCTGCTTGATTGAATAGACACACGATGTGAAACTGATGTCTTGCTGCACGTGTCTAAAATTTATTTAAATTTAAAAACACAAGAAGTATGTTCAGATGATTGAGTCTTCTCTAACAGCAGGAAACTGATCATAAAATCTTTTTTAATTATCTTTGATTCCTCAAGTACAGCAAGTTTTTGCTTTTCTTGTTTGTGTTCTGTTGTTTTTTATAATACTGTGAACTCACGTAAATTGTGTCGTATTAAGACAAATAAATAACTTTATGGAGCCCACAGACAAAATCAATAGTTTAAAATATATTTTATTCAACTATTGAATAATTAGAAAAGATTCTTGGTCCACACTATTTCATCACCGGGCAGCAAAAATTATTTATTGGCCAATGAAATTAACTCCAAAATACAAAGTCCCGGGTGAAAATCAAGGACTGTTTCATCCTGACCATTTTAGCTCTCACCTCTAAATAAGGTTAAGTTCAACTTTTTCCCCCCTAAGCTCATACGAGGGGCCATTTTTAACCCCATACTTATTTGGTAATGTTTTTGTTCACAACTTTGTTGATTGCAGAGGTTGAAGCAGAGGAAATACAGTTTGTGTCACTAAAACCAACATTAAAATGACTGGAATCACACCATCTGGATGTCAATTTTTTCCATATCTCCTCTGAAACATAAATTAACGTCAGTGTAACAAATTACAGAGAGGATATGGTGAAATGAAATTAAAACTTTGAGGGTGTCTGAAGATGAAATTGATCTGACCTCGGTGTCAACTTCTTCAAACTTGAAATTATTTTGATACAAATATATATTCTTAGCAGTGCACTTTAACACAGAAATGAGTCAACAAACTAAAAAATCTAATAACCCTTGTCCTGATTTCCCTTTTAGAAATATGTGGGAGCAAACAGCAGCTCATCAGGTCATAACCTCAGTGTCCAGAGGGAACTCAAGAATGACTCAGACTTTATGACTGCAGTGTTCTCAGTTGGTCCTCTGCAAATGTCTTTTTCTTAAGACATTACTGGGTCATCATCCTTGGACGGTCACATAATGTCTATATTCCAAACTTTTATTTATTTTTTATTATTATCACCACATATCTATGAAATTACAGGAGGTAATCTAGTCTTCAAAAAATTTTACTCCTTCAGAAATGTTTTGTAATCTTTTCTAGGCTGCCCTCAGAAAGACATGTTGCAGTCCTCTACTGTTTAGTCAAAGCCAGCTTTCTCTGGACATTTAGGTTTGCTTTTGCACATTTGGTATCATTGTCGTAATGGTGGATTCAGATGGCACAAATACAGCAATGAACTAATGAGAACATCTCGCAAATAATTGGAAATCCCAAGTGCACAGATACCACTCACTTCGAGACCTTTTTGTTTGTGGTTTTTAGCTGAATGATTAATGTTGAGAAAAGCCTTATGGTAGATTACTGAAACTGTTGACTAATTAACTACTGTTTTTTTCTTAATCTAATTAATGTAATAAAACCGAAAAAATCATGTTTTGGGGAAAGAACAATTTACAGATGCATTACTGTGTTATTCCCAATAGAAGCACACTTTCTAATAGAAGTGCGCCCGTTTTTTTTTCTGAAACTTGAATACAGAAAAGTTTCAGTCCGACAAAAACAAGTCTTCCATAGGCAAAGTTTGCTTAAGTCTGACATGTTGTTGTCTTTTTAAATCGCGCTTTAAGAGCAGCTTGTGTTGCGTCAAAAGGGAAAATTACAAAAAAAATCCTTCTAAAAACGTCCATACAACTGAGGGGTTTCATAACATGAAAAGCGTCAATTTTTTGGCCTGCATATTTGGTTTTTTTCGCAAATAACTTATTCATATATGCGTCCTCCATTAGTGCGGCCGTGCATGCACTGGTATTGGGACTAATACGGTAGTTTTAATTTAGTGAATAAAAATAATTATAAAAACAAGATAAAAAAACACAAAAGAATGTGTGTTTTAGTGAAGAAATTGTTGATTCTTTGCGGTTTGGTCAGAGAGCTACTGGCTGATGAAACAATTATCTGGTAACTATATTGTGAAGACAATTAAATATTGAGGTTTCTTGGTTGTGCTAATGATCTTATAGGCTGATGATTCTTTACCCTCTGAAACTATTCATTGATACATATCTAGTAATGTTAATGCTGATGTCAGTTGACGCAGTTTCAATAAATGACCTATCAACCTATAAAACTTTTGCAACAGAAATCAAATGACTCAGTGCTACGTAATTCGATTTTCATAGAATGTTTCAGAGCCAGTTTTTGCTTTTGTCATCCAGGATAAAGATGTTCGAAAAGTCCAACAGTTTTTTTTTAATTATTTTTATGTATTAAGTTACAAAGTAGATAATTGAACAAAACATGATTAAATTTATGTACAAGTGTCTTTATTCTGCAGTTCTAGAATGAGATATTTTCAAGCAATGAGCAATGAGTAACCGTTGCTTTGTCTTCCAAATGTACCAAATCTGGAATTTTTTTATGTTAATGTTTGGTAAAAATTGTTCAGTGAAATCAACAGTGCATGAATATTAGTGCAAATTTACCAAAAAAAAATTTAAAAAACAGTCTTTTTATCCTTTATTCTTTCATTTAAATAAAATGAAAGAAATTAAAAAGAAATACAGAGCAAATTGTGACTTGCGTTGTCAAACAGAGAAGGAATTTTTTTTGTATTAAGTGTAAGGAAGCTTACATAGTCAAAATAGGGGAAAACATTTGATGAATTACGACAGTACATATTAATCACTGTTTCAGCAATTGCTTTGACATAAATTTTCTTCCTCTTTCGGCATTTCATTTTAGGGGTCGTCACAGCAAGTCAGTTTCTTCCATCTATCCCTGCTGCATCTTCTTCGGTCACAAAGAAGATAGCTTCATGTCTTTCTTCACCATATCCATGAACCTCCTCTTTGGTCTTCCTCGAGGCCTCTTTCCTGGTTCTTCCAAACCCAGCAATCCTTCTGCCGATGTACTCTCTCCCCACTGCACATGTCCAAACCATCTCAGTCTGGCCTCTCTGACTTTATCTCCAAAACCTCTAACATTTGTTGGAGTTAAAATCAATGTTTTGCACTGGTTTGCATACTTATAAAAATGTATAAAATAGAAATTATGATAGCAATGTTTAAAAGAATTACTTTAGTCATAGGCAACCTCCAATCCAGGTAGCTAAACTAACCTCCCGGGTTGCTTACAGCATACGGTTGGTACGTACGTGTTGGTTTTTTTTTTAAGTAGGCATGAAACTCAAATGGTGTATTAGCATGGAGGGGATGTACAGTTAGGATGCAGATGTCAGTGGTCATAAACAATTCCTTCCTTTGCACAAGTTGTGCACCAATATGACTTGTGTGAATCTATCTCTACACTTTGTTCATTTTATAGAAAGAAAGCACAATCTTTTGTAATGCTCTCTCAGTTTGTTTTTAAGTGAGTTGCACCAACATAAGTTTGACCTCCTTTCTGCACCTGAAATTCTAAATTCAGTTTAAGAGGCAAATTTGCGATTTTACATTTTTCTTAGACTATCTGAAGTCTTGTTTATCTGTGTATGGTCTAACCAACAAATTTATCTCGATTAGTATTTGTAAATAAGAAGCCAGTCATGTGTTGCTTCATTGTTGTGCAGCTATACAACTGCTGGTGGGAGAACCTTTCTTTTTTGTTTGTTCGACAAACAGGGCATAACTCTTTCCACATGTACCTCCCATTTTTCCTGCCACGCTGACGTCCTCAATACCATTTTATGCCTCTGTAGTTTATTTATCAAGGCTTAATTAACTACAATTTTCACAATAGATTATTTAATATGGGTTGGGTTTTTTTTTTCAAATCTCTTTAAATCCTGTTTCTTTTCTTTCTTTTTACTCTGTCAGTTGTGTTGGTTCATTCAATGCTTTTTTTCCCCCAGTGATCAACTTTTACTCTTAGTGGTGCATGTACAGTATGTCCATGTGTGTGTTGGCTTGTCAGTGAAATGAAGATGAATTGATTTGGATTATTTTCTGATGGGTGGATGTAACAAATTGTGTTTCACACACAACTTTTAGCAAGAGTAGATGGTCTATACATGTTTTTGCATGAGGTTGTGGAATGAATGTGTGAATGTGTGGGTGTGTGTGTTTAAGGCCTTGACAGAATACACAACTCCTTTCTCTTATCCAGTGAGGAAGCTCTTAAGAGTCTAGGGACTCCTTAACATAACTATATAAAGGAATTGGGCAAAAGTTTGTGTCTTCGGTTATTGTGAAAACTCTCATTCCCAGAAAGCAGTATTCAAAGCACAAACAAAATATGGCACAACAGCAATGGCTGTAGCTCTATCTTAGTTAGTCTCTGTCTTACTTTTGACATGTTTGTGTGTACTCATCTAGGTTCTATGTGTCCTTGAATCTGGAAATACAAACAACTCAAAATCACTTTGTTTAAATAAAATAAATCAAAATACGTCCTTATTGACCTCCGCAAATGCACGTCCCATTTGTGGTTTGAAAATATGTTGAAGAAAACTTTTTCTAAAAAAAAAAAAAAAAAAAAAAAAAAAAGACTGAACATCAAACAAACTTGCGTTCTTCTTAACAAAATTAATTCATTAAAAAGTTTGAGCGAAAACAATTAGTCTAACAAAAAGCTGAAGCTACAGTAGCAAAAACTAAGAAGCAAGAAATACAACATTCTGGGCATGTCTGGGAAGATGTTGAATGAGATACAGAACTTTTTAAATTATATGTTTAGAGGGAGGGGATTTGTTTTCTTAGAAAAAACAATCTGTTTCCTCCTTCCAACCTAATATTTCTTAAAAAGTTAATTTTAGTCCAGGTTTTTATAAATTCAAATCTGTTTTCTTTATTACCTTTATGTGATTATTTTTCTTTGGGTGGCTTATTTTGACTAATTCCTGGTCAGGGTAGTATCACTCCTCAAAAGTTCTTCTTGTCATTTTGAGAAAGCTCTGCTGCATTAAGTGGTAGACCCATGAGAAACCCAAAGAGAGATGAAATTTATATTATGAAATAATAGATAGTAGTGTATGTTCGCCTGTTTGTCTATCACTCTCATATCAAGGTGATATATTATTCTGTTTTGTTGTCTTCCGCTTATCTGGGGTCGGGTCTCTGGGGGAACAGCCTCAGTTCGGAAGTCCAGGCTGCATCCTCTAGCTCATCCGGGAGAATCATAAGGGTTCTCCCGGGTAGTAAGGCCGGTTCCCCGGCTAGTTCCGTTTTCTGCCTCTGGCCCAAAACACTTAACCAGCGAGGCTTTCAAAACGCATCCCAACCAGATGCTCGAACCACCCCATTTGGCTTCGCTTGACCCAGAGGACAAGCGTCTCTACTCCGAGCTCCTCCCGGATGGCAGAGATCCTTACTATATATACTATATATACTACTATATATATCTCTGAGTGAGAACTCAACCACCTTTGAGAGGAATCTCCCCTCGGCCAATTGTGTCCGCGATCTTGTTTTTTCAGTCGCCACCCACAGTTGGTGACCATAGGTGAGGATAGGAACATAGGTAGATATATTATATCTATGTATATGTACGTATGTATTCACACCCATATATAGAGATAGATATATACAGACACAGAACAGATTAACAAATTACAAGGTATATTTTGTACGATTAACATGGTGAAAAACTACACCTGCTAGTGGTCAATTCAGCAAGCTTCCATAAATTTGACTGTTAAGTTAGGAGCGGAAAAAGATGATATAACAACATCCAATTAATAGACTCAGTACTGTGGTTTTTCCAGAGAAAAAAAAAAGCATAAACAGACCTGTATCCAAACTTTTTACTGTATTGAAGACCCACTGATCTTGAGTCATATTACGGTTAAATCCAACTAAGCACATAAAAGTACAAAAAGAAAAAAAAACACCTGAAAACTACCTCAACAAAAAAGCAACTAGTAGATGGGAAATTGTCTGCACGTGACATTATGACTCATTCTGTGTCTTCCCTCACACCAGAAATTTTCTAGCGCCACATTAAGTATTACCTGGGGTTTTTGTATTGTTCTCAAATTGAGGAGGTTTGTGGTGGGTGTGCTATGGTAAAAATTGGCTCAGCGAAAAAACAAAATTATAACAGATGTATTACAAACAAGAAATGTAAGATACTTTATTATCTTACATTCTCAACCAGCCTGGATTAAATGCTGCACTTTCTCCAGTTTACTTTGCATTGCTAGAGACACTCATCATTGTGCCAGTTACACTTGATATCATAGTAAGGCAGTGAAAGCTTCCTACAAGCTAAAGTGAAACTTCTGGACTAAAAGATTAAAACATGTTCCTTTTTAAGACAGGCAGAGACAAACATATAACACCTTGCAGTCACTATAGTGATTCAGTAGTTTTGCTTTTCTTTTTTAATCTCAGTTTTTTATTCTAAAATAAAAAGACTTTTGTAGGTTTTATTATTTAAGGCAAGGCAAGGCAAGTTTATTTGTATAGCACAATTCATACAAAATGTAATTCAAAGTGCTTCACAAGAAGGGGAAAAAAAGAATGCATTAAAATCCCAAAACATAGAATCAAAAAGTTTAAGAAATAAATAAATAAAATTATTAAAACAATAAAAAGAGTAATTCATCAAATGCACAGTTAAACAGAACCGCTTTCAGTCTAGATTTTAACATTGTCACAATAGAGGCCTGTCTCACGCAGCCACACGAAGTTTGTTCCAGACTTTTGCAGCATAAAATTGAAATGCAGCTTCTCCATGTTTAGTCCTGACTCTACGCACCAGCAGGAGGCCGGTCCCACAGGTCCTCAGAGTTCTAGATGGTTCATAAGTTACTAACATATCACAGATGTACTTAGGTGCTAGACCATGGAGAGACTTAAACACAATCAGAGCAGCTTTAAAGTCTATTCTCTGAGCCACAGCAAGCCAGTACAGAGACTTGAGCACAGGACTAATGAGATCATATTTTCTAGTTCTTGCTAGGACTCGAGCACATTTAACTGTCTTTGTGGTGCCATTCATTTTTATAATTACACAAAACAGTCTAGAAACCAAACCACACATGTATTTAGTTCTGAGATATTTTTTGTTGAGGTTCGGGTAAAATTTGGTTAGCTAAATATGCCTAAAACACCAAAATGATGACTTAAATGATACAATACAATGCAATACAATATGTACTTTAATTATTCCCTAGTGGGGAAATCCAAGTGACTGGTAAGACAGTATAAAAAAAAAAAATACCATTCAAAAAGTACAGTCCATCAAGAGGAGCAGTAAGCTCCGGTAAATGTGATATAAAAAAAAAAAGTTCATTGTTAGGCTAATCGCTGGTTTAAGCACTATATAAAATGTCAGCAAAGCATAAAACTTTAAATGAGGACAAAAAAAGAAGAGCTAACACAATGATTCATATAAATCTTCCGCTGTCAGATTAATTTGTGTCTGCAGACTGTCGCCAGAAAAATTCGAGTAACTGTTTTTTATCATTTAAAAGTTATCAGGTGATAATACCCACACTCCATGGGTAAGTTTTTTCGTCCAAATAAATCATTTCTCACAACATTTCAAAAAGTTATTTTAAAAAAAGAAGAAAAAAAAACTTTCACAAAAAGTTATCGGTATATATCTCAAATTGATTTTAGGAATAACTTCATAAAAAGAAATGAATGTGTCACATTGACAGTGAGTGACTGAGAGGAGGCAGAGAAGTGCAACTAACAGGCTGCTTGTCAGTATGAAGCAACAGGAAATCATCTGCATCTGATGTCTACCACCTCACATGTATACACACACACAAACACACACACAGATGCATGCAACTACAAACACACACATACAGTAACTGTTTACAAAAATACATGGCCAAGCACACATTCACATGTACATATATTCACGGCTCATGGTATAGTTCTAATAGCCACTAGTCTAAAAAAAGAAGATATGCCTGCTGCTCCCCCACACACACAGTCACAAAGACCACATGATGGCTCGTCTGAACTTCTGCTGAGCCCAGGATCTTTCAGAGAGAGAAAATGTCTGTGTAGTTCCCTTTCTATTGGTCATCACTTCCTGAGGAAAAACATGACCACGCACTCACAAAAACATGCTCACAACTCTTCTCCCATGTCACTGATACTAAATTACTTCATACCGAGCTGACACTAAACACTCTGAACTGAAGCGGGCGAAACAGGGTGAGTGGACAATCATGTCCTGAGTGGGAATGCATTTGTGTAAATGTTGATCTGTCTATCTTTTAAAAGCAAAACTATTTTGTGAGGATATTCTGCTTCTACATCTGTTTTTAATTAAGCAATAGTTTGATGAGAGACATTGCAGGATGTCAACCAGGTTTTCCCCAAATACACATAATGTCTTTCAGATAGTTGGTGTCTGCAGACCTGCTTTTTTACGTGTGTGAGAATAATTACTGGATACTCGATATTTACCCATGAAAATAGCAAATGTTAATTAAATTACAAGAGATGTAATTATTTTTCTACTACATTTGTCTTTATCTTATTGTAGGTGCATGCTTCTGTTTTTCTTGTAATCTCTGAGTCGTGAAAAGAAAACTGTTTTATCAAACCTGGCTGAAGCTACAGCAGTAACAAAGTACTCACTAGTGGATGGGTGGGTCTGCTAAAATATCTTTTCTCAATTGTAATGTGTAATAAGTAAAAAGGGAATTGACAAAAATCTGTAAAAAAAATATTGAAATCTGACAGTGGTTGTCTGGGTTGATTTTTACTCAGACTTGTGCCAATCAGACGACGGTTGTGGTTTTTAACCTCCCTCGGTAATAAGCTTTTGAAGTCATATTGCAAGTAGAATTGGTAAAAACCAATAAGTGAGTTTCTAAAGAAGAGTAGACTTTCGTTTGTGCAGGGAGTGAAGTCTAAATCATCTTCTTGACACATCGGCTGCGATTGGTTTCTCACCGCCCACCTGTCTGTGTAACTAGGGAAAGCCCTTTCAGGTAAGTCTGCCATTGGTGGCATCACACCAGCAAAGGCAAAAAAAAGTGTGACTTTCCTAAAGAGAGAAGCAATTTTTCTATATTTCCACTTTCCACCTTGTTTAAAAAAAGAGGCTCATTTGTCAGATGATTTTTAAAAAAAAAAAAAAAAACACTTAATATTCCACAAATTTTTGATGCAGAACTAACTGGGCAAAAAACTCAAGCGTGCACACCTTTTCAAAGAAATAGTGGGGACTATGGAGCAGACGTGCAGGTGGGCGTATCTTTGTTTTAGTCACCAGCTCTGAACCTCAAGCTGTTTTACATGAAGAGGTCAGGAAGTCACAGAACTTACTGTGCACTCTCTCTCTCCTTTTGTCCCTCGTTCTTTCTATGTGTTTTTTCTAATTTTTTGTTCGTCAAATTCAACACATACACAGAACAATTGTGATCATATAAATGGCTTACTGAGTGAAAAAAAGACAAGCCCACACCCTCTACTAAAAGAAGAATAATCTTCGGTCTGTAAAAAGATAAATACTCTATGCTTCCAGCAGAGCTTTTGAGTGATTGATTGCCTTGTTTGATAAACGGATTTTCAGTCCTCACCCTGAAACAAGGTGCATACTTTTTATTTAAACAGAAAAGATAAGAGCATTAAGGCCTTGAATGCAGCAGGGCAGGTTCTCTCTTTTGTCTTTCGCAAAAGTGCACAGATTAGACTGTCCTCTAGGTTAACGTAGTTGGCGTCCTAAACTCGTCTATTAGCCTTCAACCTGTTACTGTGTGATTGTAAGAGAAATGATTGTTGAAATACACATGTAGAGAAGACATCTAAACTTCTATACTTCTATTTTCATATTGACTGTTTGGACACATCCAGTATTAAAAAAAAAAAACATCTCTCTTTGAAAAGATGTGCTATCATTCATTTTTTACCGAGAGTCAATAGGATCATCTTTTCTTTAAGTTAGAAGCTAAGTTACTCATTTTTTGTCTTATTAAAGTGTAACACACAGCACATGATGAAACTTTTTTCTGCTTACTGTCATTAATGATAAAAAAAAGCTTTTCTAGATAAATTGTTTAAAAAGTTTTTACTTATAGTAAATAATTAGTCTTGCGTAGGCTGACAGAGCAGCCAACAGACCTACCTGGAGTTCACTGTTTGTATCTTTTTATTATGTCATGAAAGTGGTAATTGATGATACAAAGAACTCCTGCATACTGTTCGGTTACCTGGAAGTCAAGCCCTGACACGTGGAAATCTGAGAATTGACTGACACAACAATTGCACACATGCTAAAACACACTTGTCTTTACAAATGCAGGACACACTACATATCCCCTGCTAATCATTTGTCACCTTTTATAATGTCTGACAGTTTGTTTTCCCACAAAGAACTCACAAACTTGTTGTATTTAAATAGATTTTGCACGGCACTCTTTCCATTAACAGTCCCAGGAGAGACATTTCAGTTCAAACTTGTTTTTACCTTCAGTCATGACTCGATTAAGCTCAGTGGTTCAGCGGCTCGACTGCAGTCTCCTTCCTGCATCAATTAATAGATATAATGTTTTTTGGCTTGGTGTCCTCATAGGCCAGTTTGATTTGTTTAACTAGTTTGAGAACTCTTTGAAGGTCAGATTTTTGTTTTATCTCTTCTGCCTTTCACCTCCTGTCTCTATTCAATCTTTTCTCCATTAGATGACTCAGTGCCAAGAAGAGCATAAGGTGCCCCAATGGTCAAGTCTATTTTAGTTTTGGATCAGTTGGCAGCTAGCCAGGACATGGGGAAAAAAAATCCAGGTTTTTCTCTGGTTATTAATAGTTATCAACTTCCAAGGTAATGGAAGGGGCTCTATGTGAATTCACAAGCACACACGCTCAGTCTCATAGTGGAACAATGCCACAGTCCATGTGAATTTTAAGTGGACCCCCGTTGATTTTTGCTGCCACATTCCACACAAATCAAAAGGAAACAATATGTAGTCTAAAAAGAGGATGTTTGTTCCACAGGGATGTTTTGCACAGTAATTTGGAGCCATTTCAAGTAATTTTTATTCCTGGCGCTACTGTGCCACTGAGTATTACTATTTTAGTTTTTTCCTCTTGTATAATTCTTTACATTCTTTGCCCCATATTTTCCAAGTCCGGCTCTTGAGCTTAATTAGTGGTTTATTTTGAGGTCCATGTTGGGTTTAGAGGTCATTTAGTAGATCAGGTAGTTCAGCTCACTAACCTTTATCTTTATTGATTGTTTATGGACTTTTGCAATCTTTCTTCCTCATCAGTCACTTCAGTTTGAATTCACAATGAAACAATAAATATGAAGTTTTTATAAAATTGCTATTCTTAAAAACTGAAAGTTTTGTGGACATTTACCTTGAACTGCATGTCGAAAATTATTGCACTTTTATTGTATTATACTTCAGTGTGAAGAACTTAAAAGGATTTTGTACAACACCCTCAAAAGCCACTTCACAGATGTGGCACACATATGTCAGACAACCCAAATAGACATTTATTCACTACTTTAATTTTTTTCTTGTCTTTTTTACGATTTTTTTTCTAGTGAAGTGTCAACTCATTCTTTTAAAATACGTAAATACTGTATTTACAAAATTATTAATCTTCGGCACCTTTGGGGTCTAGTTTTATTTCTGATGTCCCTAAACAACACCAGAAAATGTTTCACATGTATTTGAATCCTAGTTCCACAAGCTTACAACAGTGCCAGAAAATCAAACAAAATATTAAACAATACATCATGTCAACATAAATTTTTGCATTACGTCACAACATGTGCAAACTTGCGTTTGTGTCACCTTCAGTCTGGTTCACTCACATGTGGACACAAGTCCCTAACAACAAGACTTTGGTCATCTCAGCTGATGTTTGTCTTTCTCACACTGTCAAAAATTCGAATGACTGAGAACCGGCCGTTTATCCGTGCCTTTGTAAATGCAAAGCTGGAAGCAGAAAGAGGAAAATTCTGTTTTTGTAGATACAAAAAAATCAAAGTGTATTTTTGGTGTAAGAAAATCTATAAAAGGGTTTTAAATATTTCAGGGCAAGTAGTAAAATTAAAGTAAGATTTCTGCAAACAAATTGCTTAAATATATTTTGTTTACATATTCCATTTTTACCTTTATAACTCCTGAATGTGTGCAATTATGTCAGCCAGTCACCTTAACCGTCTATCCCTACTGGGATAGGGATGTGGGGGGGCTGTAGCCCATCCCAGCCGATTTGAGGCGAGGGGCAGGGTACGAAAGTAAAATAAAAAAAATAAAAAATTGTTGTTAACGATGTCAGTTTTAACGCTTCAACCATTCCTTCAACAAATCTGCCCACATAGGGCTTTTTTTTTTTCTCTCCAACCAAAACCCGGTCCTACATCCTTGGCCTGCTTCTTATGTCCTTTAGTTGGGCAATCATTCCATCAGCCACCCAAACAGCATCAGAGGCGGGCAATATTTTGAGCAGAAGAGATGTTCCACAGTGCCAGAGTTCGTCTTGTACTCCCTATGACACAATCTGCCTCCCTGTTTGCTTGATAACAGACAGATTGCAAGAACGAGCAGGAGGACGGCGGGTACTCCTTGTGGTGTTTGTATGGGAGTGTCTGCATGCTCAAAAGTTTTGAACTTTTCTAAGCAAACATGTGTAATGATTAATCTTTTGTACAATCCTGCATGTAGGCTTGGAGTGTTCTTATTTTTTAAGCGCTCCCATCCTCTGTGTCCTACTTGTCTTCTTCTTTGTCTACTCCTTCAACTTCTCCTTCTCCCCTTCCCAGTGGCTGTAGTTCTAATGTTTTCTTTTTTGAAGGCCGCATAAAGTCAGCACATGGTATAATATCATTTACCAGCACTTCTATATCATATTGTGGGAGCTAACACTTCTTTGCCTTTTCTCTTTGTATTGCAGACATGGTGGACACCCAGCATCTCCTAACGTGGCCTGTTGGTTTCAGTCTGAGCACAGTGGACTTGCCAGAGCTGGACAACAGCCACCATTGCCTGGACATGAAACATTTGTCGACATCAGACTATGCCTCCATTTCCTCCTCCTCTCTTCCTTCGTCCCTGTCTCCTCCACTTGTATCCTCCGTCTCATCTGCTGGTATGGCCTATGACCTCAGCCCACCACAAAGTGAAGAACACTTTACCAACATGGACTACACGAACATGCACAGCTACAGGATAGAACCGGACACACACAGTAAGTACATCTGGCTTTCTCTGTTGCTGATTTATTACAACATCTTTTTCTAAAAGAATTTTCTAAAAGAATTACTCATTTGAAAATGTTGGGTGGATAAAACAGTAATTTAAAAATGCTTTAAATTCAAAAACAAAATCTCTTTACAACCTTTAGAAACTTGCAAACTTGTCTGTCTGCTAACTGTCCTCCCTTTCGGTTGTTGTGTCTTCCATCAGATTCAATCAAGCTGGAGCCAGAGTCACCTCCACAGTATTTAGACAGCCCTGGGTTTTCCAAACTTCAAGATGAAGCATCAACAGCAACATTACACATTGAGTGTCGTGTATGTGGGGACAAAGCCTCAGGGTTTCATTATGGCGTTCATGCCTGTGAAGGCTGCAAGGTAGGCGTTCAAGTGAAGGGGAATATTCGACACACAAAAAAAAAATGGATCAACAAATTGTACAATTTTTTATCATGTCAGAGCAATACCTGATTATTACAAAAGTCAAAGCAAAATTCTGATTGGAACAAGTTTAAATTGCAGATCAGATACAGTTCATGAGTCTTGTTTTGCAGACCTATGATAACATTTTGTGAGGAAAAATAATTGTGATGTGAATAGCTTTGGTCTTAAAAGTGTCATCTCTAGTTGAGTTGTGTTGGTGGAATACATAGTTTTATAATGCTTGGAGACAAGTATGCACTCTTTGAAGTTTGTCACTCTAACCACAAGCCCCAAACATTTTCCACTCTGCGAGGGTTTAACATAAGCATGTGCCATTGCAGACGTGGCATAAGCCCCTTTTGATAATCTGACTGTCTGCCAGGATATAAATAACTAATAGAGTGTGGAGGAAGTGTTGTACCTAGTTCCATTTTCTTTGAAAAAATTAGTCATAAAAGACAAACTCTTATTTGTTAATGATACATCGAGAAAATAACATGTTTTAGATCTAAATTAATTTTGAGCTTTTTTCCATATTAGACTTCTTACAAATAATGTCTCGAGAAGTTTAGCAAAGTTAAAACACTGAGACTAGAATGATTTACAGTCTTATTAATTAATTTTGTTTCTCCGTTATTTGTTTTGTAAGGATTAACTTTTGCTACGTTCAAAAGTCATTGACGTGCAAGAGTTTATTAGTTTCTATTGGTTTATATTTAATAGAAAAGACGATTTTGGGACATGGTTCTTTTTATAATTCAGTATCAAACTTCCCAGATAGTGGCACTCAAATTTTGTGAATTTATCATTCACAATTTGTTCCGCTAGAAATTCGCACATACTGTGAGATTATATACAATACATCTCTCTTAAACCAACTCTATCTTTTCTTTTTTACTGTCTTACAATCTTCATTGTTTATTATGAGCTTTCTGTGCTTAAATTTAAATTTTTTTTTATTCACAAGGACGATTTATATTTAAAGAAGCACAAAATTAGAAAATACTCTTAATGATCCCTCTAGTAGTACTAGTGTGCCATAGGGCATTCCAGTTTTTCTGCCCTTTCAGTCATACTGTCTCTGCAGAGGTTGAATGAAGGTAAGGTACAGTAGTTATTGTTCTCATACGGTCTCAGGGGAGATTTACCAGAAGATGGGGGTCAGCCAAGCAGGCAATCCCTTAATTGTTTTAAAGCAGAAAACATTCTCTATTGAGGTGGAGTCTTGACCCTCTTTAACTTCCTCTAGCTGTGAATAACCCATGAATAAAAATGGAACATGGATACATGGACAGAAATTCCAAATACAAAATTATTCATGTAAAGTTTGCTGAGAATTTGTAGATCTTCAAAAACGATGGCAGCTCTCATGAATAATGTTTTTGTGTCTATTTTCAACTGTTTTATTTGTCCATTCTTAGACAAACAGCCATTATACATGAAAAATTATAATAATAATGAAGGGTACAGCAAAATTGTGGATTTGACCAGAACTGTAAACTCTAACCTAAGACACAGTTAACTCACGTTTAAAAAAAAGACAGAACACAATTATTTTTAATATACCACATTAACACACATCAATGCACCACTCTATTGATATTTCTATTGAAATCAGTTTTAGTTCTACAAACCAATACGACGAAAAAGTTGTCTCAATGATCTTCACATCATAAGTGAAAAAAAGGACAAAAAAAATTTAATGTGGAGAATTTTTCTATTTTCAGCTGTTGTAAGCTTTAAAAAGTGAAATAAAGAGTGAAATCCTGATTATTTCATATAGAAAAATTGGTGCATTTGACAATGCCTTGTCTTTTTGTTTTACAGGGTTTTTTCAGGCGTACAATCAGGTTGAAGTTGGTTTATGATCACTGTGATCTTCACTGTCGCATCCACAAGAAATCGCGGAACAAATGCCAATACTGCCGTTTTCAGAAGTGCCTCAATGTCGGCATGTCCCACAATGGTAAGATGTTCCATAACTGATCACATTGTACAATCCATCTTCTTTTTTTACTCATTTTTATCAGCAGTAGCGTTGGAGGTAATGTTGAAGAAAACTACACACCATTGCTAGAAAAATTGTATGGGGTAGTACACAACTTTACAATTCTGGTTTCTATATTGCCTAAACTAAAGACTACTTAAGTTTTTGGGTTTTTTGTTGCTGTATTTAGGGGCATGTGTCAGTTCACACCACATTCTCAAAGTGTCTAACAACCTATACCATAGTTCAAAATTGAACTTGTGTTTAATTGCTAACTTTATCACACGTTCTCAAACATACCTACACTTAACGTCTATTGGAAATCAGCCAAGCCTCAGTAAAAACCATCAATTGCAAATCCATTTATGTTGGATATTCTGCTTTTTTAATAGCAAAATTTGGAGGGTAAAAAAACCCTGCTGAAACAATATAAAAAATAACTGGTAGTTTAAATTTAGTGCATTTTAAGTTGATTTTTTTTTTTTTGCATTGTCTTTCCTATTGTTGAAATACAGTTGTCTCTTTTTATTTTCTGGCTTTCTGTTTGCGGGAACAAGAACATTTTTAGTAACACTTTTCATAAATACCACTTTGATTTGATATGACAAAATTTATTTGTTGCAATAAAACAGGTATAATTTTTTTATTTTTTTAAAAAATGTTACTTTACAAGTCAATGTATCAAAAAAATGGAGTCAGACCTCATCACTCATCCTGCCACTCTTGAGGTATGTTTATTTTTGCCGGCCATTGTTAATCACTGACGCCTGACCAAACCCGCCTCTTCAGGTGTGTTGGAGCACGAAGCTCGTGACTACATGAGCTCATAATTTGTGCTCGATTGTCATCTCTCGGGTTTTTCTGTTAGTTCAGTTGCACCTGTTAGGGCAGAACAACTCATAGACCCACTTTTACCTAAATTTACATGTAAAAAAATGGCCTGTAACTCGGTTTTAGAAACCACTGACATTCACCTATTGCACTGGGAAACATTTCAAATTAACAATCTTTTATATAATTCTCAGATATTATGAATAAATTAAGAAAAGGAGAACATAACTTTGTAGGACCACATAATTGTAATTTAAAACTGATATCTTATAAATATACAATAAGCATGGACACATATTTCTTATCACAGATAAAAAGTGGCTCCCATTCTTTACTGTTGCTGCCATTTGATTGCACGAAAAAAAGAAAAAAAAGAAAAACACCATAAGTGTTCATTTTTTTAATGAAATGATTACTTAAAGAATCTTCCTTATTTACTTTTCAATCTATGTAAATAGTTTCTAACTCCTAAGATTGTTCTCCAACGTCAAACGGTTAACTATTTCATAGTCCATCAAAAAAAAATTTAGAGTTTCGACGAGCAGGTTTTAAATTAAAAAATAATTTCCATCTTGACAGTTAAAAACAACACAGACAATAGTCATTTTTAAAATTACTTTCAATCAAAACTGTCACAGAAATGATCGTTTTAATTTTAACCACAGCACATTACTGTCACATGAATTGAATATAATAAGTTTGTTTTTTTACGTCCTGCCAATTATCTCTTGCTATTTTACCACCTAACCGTGCTCTTAGTTCACACAGTCAACACTTTGACTGCGAAACTTGTGTGAGTTGGTTTTCAATTTATCAGTAATTGACATCTCAAATCTCATCCAGCTCAACTGATTTCTCTAATATGCTGTGTCATAACTGCAGGCTTGGTGCCCAGTATGTGGCTGGGCCAGATTAGTTTGTTTTAATTTGCTTAAGGTGTGCAATATATGGTCAGCATTACACAATCCCACACACACAGTTCTAAAGGTGAGGGTAGTCTTGAAAGGAGGGAAGGGAAAATGAATGACTTCCACCTACATAAAGCTGTCCCAACCATGGCACACCCTGGCACGACATTTAATCTGGCTGTCATCATAATGCCAGCTATTTAAACTTTCTAAGTGGCCCATAACTCGAGGAATAGAAATACATTTTTTTAAAAAAACAAGAAAATTTACATTTTTATCCAAAGTGGAGTGAAACTAGAAGAGAAACTACAAATTCTGCTAAATTTAAAATTACTGAACATGCCAGACTCCCTCAGATATTATCATTTATGGAAATTCTTTCACTTTTTTTGTCTTTGTACTTTCTGTATGCAATTATTGAAACTGAAGAAGTTGGAAAAAAAGGTGATAGATTTAGTTTTTAAATGAGCCATGAAAGCTTAATAAGATTCCATTATCACGGCGAACAAAAAGTTGTGGTGTCTCATTAGACACACCTAAAAAACAACACAACTTAACCATTTGTCAAGTGTGGTTGACAGCGGATTTATCCCCTTGCTGAAAAGTTTGTAAAAGTTGTTTGAACATTTACGTCATGCCTCTTCTTATGTAAAACAGCTGTTTCTCATAAAAAAAAAAAAACTTGTTCATTTCGTAATGCAAATCTGAGGTTTCATTCCAAAACCCTTTTGGTGTGAAATTGATGTGCCGTCATTAACTCTTTTATTGATCGTAAAATGACAACAATTGAACGTTAGCATAAGCAACATTAGCAGCTCTTCAAGTGCCACCGTTAAAATTTAGGCACCAAATTGCAGTTTAGCCAATTTTGCCTATTTGTAATAGATTGCAAAAAAAATTGTAGGTATTTTTTTTGTTTGGTTTTTTTAATCAAAATTTTATTGAAATAAATTATTTGAATGTAATGAGGAATTAGATAGCAGCACAACACATAAAACTTTTAAATAAAGTCTATAAAGATTAATGTTGTGTATATTAGGTCTGTTTGAGATGAGATTTCCGAGGTGCCATATTGTGCATTTGTGTTTTCTTTCCCAGCTATCCGTTTTGGACGAATGCCTCAGGCAGAGAAGGAAAAACTGCTGGCAGAGTTCTCGTCTGACATGGAGCACATGCACCCGGAGGCAGCAGATCTGAGGGCTTTGGCCCGACATCTGTATGAAGCCTATCTGAAATACTTCCCCCTCACCAAGGCCAAGGCTAGGGCAATTCTCTCTGGGAAGTCCGGAGACAACGTGGTAAGAAACTGTGCCTAAATTCTACTCGGATGTGGTTCATTTGTAAATACATTTTGGGAAAAGAATGTGAACATGCTCGCACTTTTTTACGAAAGCCCAACCATTTAGAGTAATAAAATTTCCAGAGAATAAAAAGAAAACTGCTATCTGAGGATGTTCTGTCTGTACTTTTAAACTGTGAGACTTCTGACTAATCTAGATGTGCTGTTTCTTCTCATCCTGCTATAAACCTGTTGCTTGGCTGCCCCTCTTCAATTTCAAACCTTTTTTGTTTATCTATGTAGGGGGGGAAATTGAATATTTATCTTTACAGGGAGTTTTGACAGGCAAAAAAATCTTGACTGAAACATTTTTCCTTAATGTTATTTTATAAAACTAAATGGATTTATCAAAAGTAAAATTTCTAAAAGACCCAATTTAGAAAGTAAAATTACTAAGATTTGGAACATTGTCGCTTTCAAACTGCTACTTCCTTTTTAAATGACAACATTCAGTGTTTTCAGACATTTTTACACCTCAAGCGGATTAACTTTTCATTTGGCAGCAAGAAAAAATCTCAGATTACAGTACTAGACATGTGAAAAGAATGTAATGTGGATTTTCTACACTTTCCTAATCTTTTACACTCAAATTCAAAAGGTCAAATTAAGTTTTACACACTTTTTAAACTTACATGTGTGGCACAAACCATTCGCCCACAAACCTCATCTGGGGTGAGTGATAGTGGTGACATCTGCATCAATAGAATGCGTAGGTAACAAGATGACTTTATAAAGCAAGATTCTGTTGGTTTTTGTGTTATTCCTTAATTATATAAGATATTTTGTCTTCTTAACCGCTTATCCCTGGGTTCGTGGGGTATAATGGGGTTGCGGGGAGTGGTAGGGCCTATCCTGGCTGATTGAAGGCAAGAAGCAGGGTACACCCCAAACAGGTCACTAGTCTGTCACGGAGCCCCCATACACAACCATCCACACACACATTCATTGCTAGGGACATTTTTCATAGTGGCTAATAAACCTAACATGCATGTTTTTGGAGGGTGGAAGGAAACCGTAGGGATTCTTCTGTGAAAAATATATAATATTAAAACGATGTGTAAATAAATATATACGAATCTCTTCCTCTCCATTAATGAAAATGTGTATACACAGTAGTTATAAAATGTCAGCAGTGGCTTCTTTTTTTTGTTGTTTGGGTTTTTTACTGTACCTTTTGTCTTGGTTCGACCTGATTAACTCAAGGTTTCTTGTCATGTCTTTTCTGTGGTTTGTTATGACTATTCATTAAAGCCACGGAGGCCAAATGACACCAAATCCCGCTGTTGCTGAGCAATCCTTTTTTTTTTTTTACTAAACCACAACCAACCTCTCAAGATTCAAAACAAATCAACAAGTTAATAATTGTAGTTTTCTGTTAAAATTTAACACCACTGAAAATGTCTATTCTTGATGTGAGTTGTAACCAAAAATAATTTTGGAGCCATTTCAGAGTTGTTGAGGGACTGCACAAGAAGGTAGTTTCCGGAGTTAATATTGTTTTGAAAGAAGCATAATTTTGTCTGATTCTAAAGTAAAAATAAATACCCCATTCAGACATATAAAGACATAACACAGACCTGCTATGATTTTATTTACTCACACAGGGAACTGTTCCTACACCATACCATTTTTAGAGTTTTCTGCTGCTTCTCCTAGTTGGGCTTTGTGCTCTGGTGATCTATCAAAGCTGCACGCCGCTTTTGTTTGTTGGCAGCACAGGCTTTGGCTTCACTTATGAGGTCAATTTTGATCATGTGATTTCAAAAACAAGTTGGATGTGTGAATTTGGAACTTTAAAATTTTTTGTTGAAGGAACATTTAAGTTGATAATTGATGTTTTTCTCATCTTGGTCAAATGAAGTCCTTTCAAATTCGTAATAAAACTCATTTGAGCTATTTATAAAATCAGTTTAGTGAAATAGGTCAACAATTCAAACAAATGCAATTGATATTCTTCTGCCACATCTAAGAAGACGCCTTGTCTTAGAAAAAAATCTTTAAAATGAATTTACTATCACATCTTGATGTGATAGTAGTTTTTAAAAGTATTTTTCCATCCACAGAGTTTACTGACAACAATCTTCTGTACCCGCAGCCTTTTGTCATCCATGACATGAAGTCCCTAATAGAAGGAGAGCAGTTCATTAATTGTAAGCAAATACCTGTAATGGAGCATCAGCTGCAGAACTCCACACATATGGCGGGATACGGAGGTTGGTATCGTAACTTTTCATTTCACATTTCCAAATTATTGTTGATGTTTTTGTGCATAATTCAGGAAAGTAATTTGACTCTGATTTTTCAAAAATTGTTCAAGCATATATTTTTGATCTTGATTTAAAGAATTTTACCTTAAGACATATTTATGCAATAAACTACAGCACTTGTGTTGTGAAACTTGTGTTAAGAGATCATTCTCAGATTGTTCTGCATTCAAAATTCATAGAAGATTATACTTGAATTTTTAGGAAAGTATTTGATAATGTTTTGCTACTGGCTGGTTTAAATTGTCACATATTTTGTCTTGTGTGTGTTATTTTTCTACCCAAGTTATTTACCCTAATTTTCAACATTTTTTGCAATGCCTTATTTTGTGCAGGATTTTTTTCTCATTAAAAAATATGAATGTCTCAGCTTCACTTTCAGGAAAACAGTGGTATTTCATTCTGTGTCATTTTAGATCAGAAGTGGTTCAATTAAGTGTAAAAGTTTAAATTCATGCACAGCATGCTCTTTCACTTTTTACTGGTCAACTCCTAGCTTGTTGCTGATCGTGGATGTGTCACTCTAAAGTTTCAGAGACAACAGGAGTCCTCTCCGGGTCAGAATGTGGAGTTTTGGGAATGTCAAATATGAGTAGCCAAGTTCCAGATGCTGTTGAGCTGCGTTTCTTCCAGAGTTGCCAATCACGCTCAGCAGAGGCAGTGAGAGAAGTGACAGAGTTTGCCAAAAGTATTCCAGGATTCATCAACCTAGATCTCAATGATCAAGTGAGATCCTTTACTAGGTTTTTTTCACAGAATTATTGTAGTATGAACATTTATTCATTACTGCGGTCTGTGGCAAATCATTTTACTTTGTGTAAAGGAATAATAAAAGACAGAAGCAAATTTTTCTAATTTTGATCGTGAAATGTAAAAAAAATAAAGTTATAACTTTTGAAATGTCATCTGTAGTAGTCTGTTGGTTATAGATTAGAGTTAATATTCAAAATAAGAAAATTATAAACTTTTAATAAATTAAGATGAATCCATCTAAAAAAAGGTTCAATTAAAAAAAACAGTTTGAATTTTGTGGAGCAACAGCAAAGTTTTTATGATGGTTGTTTTTTTTTTATTTGTGTCTTGTCTTTTTGCTTTCATAGGTGACATTGCTAAAATATGGCATGATTGAAGTTTTGATTATCATGATGTCACCCCTTATGAACAAAGATGGGACCCTCATCGCCTACGGACAAATTTTTATGACCCGGGAATTCCTCAAGAGTCTTAGAAAACCATTCTGTCAAATGTTGGAACCAAAGTTTGAGTTTTCTGTCAAGTTTAACACGTTGGAGCTGGATGACAGCGACATGGCTTTGTTTCTGGCCGTTATCATCCTCAGTGGAGGTGAGTGCTCTTTTTTTTTGGAATGTGATATTGATCAAAGGTATGAATTACACAAATATACTTTTTTTTTCATATTTAAATATGGTCCTTGGTTCTTTTCACATTATCATTTTTTAAAGTGAGCTGAACTTTGTAAAAAAAAAAATTGAGTAGATTTGTTGTACAATAAACGGAAAACATTCACATTATTTTTTAATGCTTAAGTTCTTTAATCTTGACATATTTCTGCAATAGGTTTGACATTTTTAGTAAGCATAGCTTTTCAAAAAATGTTTAATAATTACAAATAATACATTTATTAACAGTTTAAGTTCAATTCAGCCTTATGAGTGAGTAAGCATTCATTTCATCGTTTGGCCAAAACGATAGCATTACATTATTTGTAGATGAATGCAAAGATATAATCACCTGAATTTCCTTCTGTCAGCAGTCTCAGTTATCACTCGTCTGTCACGCTATCTAAGGGTAGCCTTGACCTATTTATCAGATTGCAGAGAGGTTTCAGGATGTCTTTGGGAAGAAAGTAGGGCAGAACTGAAGGTGACTGAATCTGTTCAAAGCTCTTGTGTTGCATTTAGTGAGTACCAATAACAGTAAATGGCCTGCGTGTACAGCAGAAAAGAAAAAAAAAAAAGTCCTGATGAAGTTTTCCAGACAGCCACTGGAAGTCCCTCTGCTCTTGTTTCTGCATGTTTCTACTCTTTTTGTGATGATTTATGATAAAAGGAAAAGTACTGGCATGAGGGGCGTGAAAGCTTTTGTGTTGTCTTCACAATGTTTATGCCAACTCATTTTTTGGAAAGTAGTAGATATGAACATTTTGTTCGTACGTAAAAGCGACTTCTATTGTTGTCACGCAATATTGCACAACAGAAGAAAACCTAATGGGTTCGACCACTATTAGCGATTAGCATGAATTGATAAAAAACACACTTTGGACATGATTATGATTGGTATTCAGTGTACGGGTCAATTATTAGCTCAGGTGACTGTGATTATCACCCAAATAAAGATAAGTCGTTATGTTGTAAAATGTCATGATTCAGCTCATTTAGGTATTTTACTCAAATTTAAAGTATTTATTTTCCGTTAAATGCCACTGTCTCAGTTTGAGTGTTCTTTGTTTGTAACTGTTAACCGACCCCACAAATATGTCAAGTTGAGACGTGTCATATCTTTTCCCTTCTCTGTAACCTGCCCAGACCGGCCTGGCCTGCTCAACGTGAAGCCCATCGAGCAGCTTCAAGAGACCGTACTTCATTCACTGGAGCTGCAGCTGAAGCTAAACCATCCCGACTCCCTGCAGCTGTTCGCCAAGCTGCTCCAGAAGATGACAGATTTACGTCAGATAGTCACTGATCACGTCCACCTCATCCAGCTGCTGAAAAAAACCGAGGTGGACATGTGCTTACACCCCTTGCTCCAAGAGATCATGAAGGACTTATATTAAAATCCAGCAATTGAAGAAGCAATGTGTGCAGGGGAAATGGAGAAGGACAATATACGAATAAAAGACTTCCAGGAATGCTGCTTTTGTGTTAAAATAAGGTGTTGTAGAAAAGCAGGTTGAGTGACTGAAACGGAGAAAGAGACTAAATTGAACAGGGAATTTTTTTTTTAAAAAAAAGAACATTTTTTTAGATCTTGTCTAGACATTGTAGATATGAAAAACTTGTGGTTTAGTCATTCAGCGACCATAGAGTCTGGACATTTTCTTCTGAGTTACTTTCCAAGTTAAATATGAAACTACCACCTTGTGCAGCGATCAGCGTCTAACTGAAAGCTGGGGGATGTTTCAGCACAGAAAATCAAGCGTGCCTTACAGGGAAATGTATTTTTAAACCACATCTCATGAAGTATAACATGAGCTTCTGAACATACTGTGTTAGAACAGGAGTGTGTTCATGCATCAACGTTCACACTGCACAAACAGTTGTTTTTTTATTTTTGCATGAAGGCGAAGGTGCTATCTTTTTTTAATCAGCAACATCCAAAAACAGAAATCAGATTATGCCCGTAACATATTTTGGTCACATGTACGTGTGAGAAACTGTGAGAAAACACAGAGCTAACATAAAACCGAATTATGGTGAGAATGTGTCTTCTGTGTTAGCTAATTTAAAACATTTATGTCATATTTTGCTTGTAAAATCTGAGTCATGTAAAATAAATGTTTTAAAGCTGTTTTTATATATTAATACATGCAAGGATGATTTGTGTCTGAATGAAATTCTCAAAGCCATATTTCTTTTGAGCTGTCGTTTTCTTTTAGATTCCACAAATGAGTTGATTTATAATTTCACTGTGAATTTTTATTTTTTATATGTGGGATTTGTGGATTGAGAACAAATAAAAAAGCAAGAAGAAATTAAGTGTAAATAAAATATTTTTTAACATTTTACGTGAAGCCTTTCACTTAACATATAAAGCTTTCAAAACATTTTTAAAAAGATATCTTTCTTTAAAGGCATTCCTGTTACCCAGATTATTGGAAATCTAGTTTTACAGTCATGACATCAGCCGTCCTCTGTCCCTTACCAAACATACACACACACCCTGCTGGAACCATTGCAACATCTGAACTCTACTGAACCGAGGCGGAAGACTATGGAAACAAATTAGATCACTAGGCAGGGAAGTAGTATTATTCTTTGGAGGTTAATCTGCTTCTATTTTATGTTTTTGGATTTATTTTGGAGGTTTTTTTTATGCTTGAAAAGCGTACCAAGTTCATTTGTAGTTTAGTTTCAGGTACAGAAAAAAACTGCGTACAAATACAAGGTCGGAACCGCATATAAACCCTGCACACTCTACTTTAACCTCAGGTCACCTCCATACATGCCAAGCGGTCATTTACACAAACTTTTTCACCACCCGGTCATGTGTCACCACATGCCTTTTTTACAGAAGCTCTAAACACATTCAAAAAACAAAGTCTGGAACTTGGATCAAAATTCACACATTCTGTGTAAATTAGATTTTAATTGTAATACATTTTAATGTATTTCACACTTTTTTTTGTTAATCTGTTCATTAAGTCTTCCTCAAGAGTAGCGTCGCCATAAATGATGTGTTTTCACTGATTGCAAAGTCAGTTTGACACTTGAAACATAATTTTTTTTCTCCATTTTTCTCATTCTCACGCATCCAAGTCCTAACTTAAAAACAGATCACTTCTAGAAGTAATCCAAACTTGTTTGTAGTAAGACTGCATCAGTGAAGTCTTGCCCGAGTTAACAATTCAGGTCAGGTTTAAAGCCACATGTCAGCTTCTACTTTGTCACTAAAATCTGATTTTAGCCCTAGTGGCAGAATTTTTTTTGTTGTTTGATTTTATCTCTTCAAATTCTCTGAGGACCAATTCATTCATTGTTTGGTCTGTCATGGTGCAGGTTCAGTGGGTTTAAAGCTGATTTTCAGTAAAAGCTGCAGGCAGTGATTTCACATGTCAAAAAACTGAATGATTTGTTGGCTTTCAAAGCAAAAAACCTCAACAAAAAAGTTTAAATTTGAGCTGAAAAAACAAAAAGGAGGATAGCCTTTTTTTCTGTCAAACCTAAAACTAAAATGGTTTATTAGGCCCTCTGGTTAAACTGCTGCATTTTTATATTTATTTTACACTGACAAAAAAATAAAGGGAGAAAGAAAAACAAGTTTTCAGATCCAAGCTAGATGTGAAAAATTAGGATAGAAGGTAGCAAATCTTTTAAAGTACCTAATAGTATTAAATCTAGTGATTAAAATAGACCATTAACACTTTTGCTTAAGTTGCACAGTAACAGCACCATTTATGCACTTTAATATTCAATCAAAATTAAATACCACTCTAACTTATTAGTGATATGAATTATTCAACATTCTGGAAGAGTTTCAGCTAAAGTTTTCAGCTTTTTTCAGAGTTTTCAGCTAAAATGAAAGGATAAGTGTACAAAACCTTGGTCATGCTGTTTGATCTAGAAACAGTGGCACTGAGGAAAAGACAGGAAACAGAGATGGAGGTAGCAGAGATGAAGTTGCTGAGAATGTCTCTGGGAGTGACCAGGATAGATAGGATTAGAAATGAGTATATCAGGGGAACAGCACATGTTAGAGGTTTTGGAGATAAAGTCAGAGAGGCTAGACTGAGATGGTTTGGACATGTGCAGAGGAGAGAGAGAGTACATATGTAGAAGGATGCTGGATTTGGAACCACCAGGAAAAAGGCCTACAGGAAGACCAAAGAGAAGGTTCATGAATACAGTGAAGGAAGACATGAAGATAGTTTGCGTGACCAAAGAAGATGCAGCAGATAGGGTTAGATGGAAGAAACTGACTTGCTGTGGCAACCCCTGAACGGAAATGCCAAAAGAAGAAGAACACAACTGGAAAACAGACATTATTCCTAAAGAATTCCGTATTCATAGTCACACTGTTCCATGGGAGGAAATCTTAATTTTATGTGGTGAAAGCTTTTTCACTTACAGATTAGTTTGTGTCGTATCACAACAAGTTTTACAAATTTGTTTCCTAAAAAGCAAATGTTTTTTATATCATCGAATTGACCATATAATTGGGACTTTTCTTTCTATCTGAATAGAAAGTTAAACTGGTCTATAGCAGTAAGGCAACTCTCACTTGCATAGTCATGTTCCTTCTACATGAAGCATCGTTCGAGGATTTTAGTTTAAAGGAGAAAAAGTTTATTGATGGACAACGAGTGCTGTACGTCAACTGGGAGAAAATTATCATGTTTTTAAATAAAAAAAAGAAGGTTTAACAAAGAGAGAGAGAAAGAGAAAAATATCCTTTGTTCTGAAATTGCAAATGATGGGAACAAGTCTGTGTGTTCAGGTCAAGTGTGAGATCATTTCAGCAAGAGGAAATCTCCATTCAAGTACTGAGAAATCAGCCAGGATGTGAAAAGTAACCGAGTGAAGAGAACTTTGGCAACAGTAAATATGTTTTTAAACAGGCCTTGAGGTGATTAAGTGGGGTTTCTGGTTCATGGTCCGAGTGATGTTTTTTTATGGCTTGAGTTGGTGTTAATATAATGCTTTTTCAGGCCGAGTCAGAGTATTTTTATTCAACTGAAGCTGGTCTCTGTTGACCAAATACTGCCAAGACTCCAAAACTGATCTGCCAAATAATTTACAAAAAGTTGATTCTCCTTTTATCCATCCATACAAAGCCAAGTCCAAAGATAACTTCTGTGATTTATGGTGGGAAGTTTTGTTCATGCTTGAGATCCTTAAGAAACAGCAGCTTTGTCATAGTCTTTTGTTTTAGTATCAGAGAGGAATTTTACTCCCACAAGCAGATGACATGTTTCTAGTAGATGTTTATACTTTTCTAAGCTTCATTTCAAAAGTGATGTACCTGCCAAGATGGAGCTGGCCTTGTGACACAGCTTTGGTTCATTTTAGCATAGTAATCACACTAAGAATATTTGTTTAAGAAGTAAAACAGAAAATATTGAAGGTAAATGGATCCACTTTAAATATTTCACAATATACATTTTTACTTTTCGATATGAAATTGTATTATTGATCATTGCAAAATGATCATTTAAAAGATAGACAGACAAATAGAAAGTCAGAGGGAGAAGATGGACCGATCATCACCTTCAACTGGCTTCAATCTATCCATCTATTCATTAATTTTTTTCAACCCATTGTACCAACGCTAAATTGTTACTTGCTTGATATTGTTACTTAATTGTTTTGAGCCATCGCTTACTTTCATGGTTTCTGTGCTGCTGTAACACAAAATCCCCACATGTGGGATCAATAAAGTAATTCTGGTTCTGAATCTAAACAAGTTAATCCGCAGAATACACCCTCATCAAGGTACTGGTCATTCACTGTGTCTGTCGGACTTCTCAGGTTAGTTTTTGTCTGTCAATAAACACAGACACCACAATGTGTGTTCACTGAGACACAGAGATTTGCTTCAAGTCACAGATCATTTAAAAGTTCTGTCAAAGCTCAGATTTGTTTTTGGTATGTTGTTGTACAATGACGTGTAGAAATTGACAGTGTGTTGCATCACAATGTTCCAAATCTGAAATCCCTTAGGGCTTCACGTTCTTTGGCTTAGTTGCTGCCAAGCATGTTCTTTTAGTAAATGAGTCATTGATTCAAGTGCTATTGAACATAATTATTATATATTTTTAGAAACTTACCACTGATGTCACGCACATGAAGTAGGTCTTTCCCTTGGATAGACGACTAGATTGGATATTGTTTAAAAATATGTTGTATTTAAAAGTAAATGTATGAAATCAATCCATGTATACTCTCTCTCTCACTATCTACATATATATATATATATATATACGTATATATACGTAACATGTACGTTTGTACAGTTTTTGTTTTTCTGTTTTGTTTTTTTTGGTTTTTTTTACAATGCATTTTTAAAAATGGATGTTGTCCAGGCCTTCAGGTGTAAGGCCTTCAACTGTAGACTAAACTCTAATTTTATGAGGTCAGCACCTTACGTTTTGTAAGGTCCACCATTAACCTTTTGTGATTGAGTAAATGTCTGGAGATTTTTAATAAATAAATAGCCCAAATTTGATGTGAACATTTCCAATACAGTGAGCTATTTCCCACTTATCTCATACTGAGATTTGCAAAATAGCGGAATGCTCTCAAGCGAGGCTCAAATCACACATTTCCTGCAGGTTAAGTCTTTCTATTCTTTATCTGTACTGAAACATCCTTGATTAAGTATTTCTGTTTAATGTCACACTATTCTAATGATGAATTAAGATTAATTTTACAACAAATCACAGTACTAATGCATTTTGTACATTAATTGTTTATGTGACACTTAAGCTACATTTTACTGGCGAGGGTAAAGAACTCTACCAACAACTTAGACAAAACTGACGGTCCGAACTTAATACAATTAAGGTCATTAATGCTTTCTGCGTTCATTTGACTAGACTCTATAGATGTCAAGACAAATGCCTCTTTTCCTTTCAAATAACCTGACATAGTATAGTTCTAGTTGGTGTATTCTGTCACCACTCCTAAAAAACATTCCCAAACATGTGACTGAATTTTTGTTGTGCAAATCATCAACAAGTCATTTATTTTTTTAGTGACTTGATTGGGATCAACAATTTGTGGCGTCATAATGTTGCAAAAGTAGAGCAATAACAATGGTGAAGCAGCATTACCTTTGTCAGAAAACATTCTATTGCGTGATTCAGCACTTTCATCAAGCGTTGGAAATCATTCATATTAAGCCCTAGAGTGGGAGATTTTTAATCAGCCTTTTGAACGATGTTTGTCTTACCGTTGTTCAGACTTGTGCATCACACTGATCTGCTTTAGGAAAAAACAAAAGAAATTCAGTAACAAGATTTTGACCAGACAATCTCACTCAATTCACAGTTTTTCAGAAGTTTAAACTACTCTTCTTACTCAGAAATTGACAAAATTTTAGTTTATTTTTTTTCTTTTAGGCAAAGCATTATTTTGAACCAGTCGTATATAAATTTGTTCAGAAACCAATTAATTAAAAACGTTAACTTAAAATCCCACCAATTATTTGACAGCAACTTTCATGTAAATTTATGTAGAGAAAAAAATCAGAAAATGACAGAAAAGTCAAGGTCTTTGTGAAAATACAAAACGAGTAATACTTTCTTTGACCCAAAATCTTCTCACATGGCAAACAGCAACTACCGGTACCTTGGTTTTGTTTAAAAGCATAATTTTACAGCTGTAGCCATTGGATATTTGGCTGTCACTGAACATTAAGTATACTGTCTTGTTAAATAGTTGATGTTGGTCTTCAACAAACAAGATACTTTTAGTTTAGATACTCTTTATTATGTTTTATTATATCGGGCGAAAAAAAAAACTAAACATAATCCTATTCATTACAAAAACTTAAATGTCAGCAGTGCATCATCGACAATATAAGATTGATTTAGAAATATGTTATGAAATGATCTGAAAGAGACAAGTGCAAATGTTTGATTGGTTTGAGCAAAGAATGATACAACATCACCCTCTGCAGACTGTATTGCTTCACGAACATTGTAATTTTTCTGGGCTAATCCAAACCCGACTTTGCCAGCTGCAGTGTGTAATCATACATCTTTACAACAACTGCTGATTGTGATGGGGAAAACACTCAATAATGAATGTGCAATAGATCATGCTACTCCTGTGGTCACGTCGGGATGAGTTAATCATTTCAGGGCTGGCCTGAAATGTGAATGAATACAAAGATTAACAATAACATCCACATTTATCTAAATTTTACTGATTTTCTCTAGGGACACGATGATTCGAATGAGTTGCTGCTCCTCAGTGGTTGTCTTATTGTTTCAGCTGGTTGTGTTGAAGTGGGATAGGAACAATAGAGGCCAATAATAATATTGTAGCTGTCAAGTCAGAGAAGGAGGAAAGGCCAGTGGGGTGATGCAGTGAACAGGCTGACCCTATTACCTCCCATATGGCCTCAGAATTATTAAGTAAGAAAAAAAGTCAACATCTTCTAATAAAGGTCTGCTCTTGCATTGATGGATGTGTTTTTCTTTCTGTGTCTGTGTACATTTTCACTTTATGTTACCTTAAACTGAGTCTCTCTTTTTCAATGCACAACAGAATTAAATTCATGCAGACTTTGTGGGCACAGTCATTTAAGTTTTTTTCCACCATAGCAGAAAAAAGTGTGCACTTCTACAGACTTGAAGTTTCGAACTCTTCAAGAAACCATGACTCACGTCTTTTTACGGTAATACAGTACTGTCTTAAAGTAATTACCGTACATTAGATTCTATAAAATAAAAATTTAGTGTAAATTTTTTACATGACCAGTTTTTATCAAATGTTGTCTATGATGAGGCGCTGAAATCAGCTATAATACATCTGATAGTACAGTAGATGAGCTGTAGGAACAGAAATTTTAGAACAGAAAATCTCTCTCTTACAGGTATTTGAGTTGCTGCATTTAAAAGGTGGCTTTTATTCTGAAAAGAAGCAAATATCAGCTCTGAATTGTTTATTAATGTGACCATATATTCCAAAGAACTATGTGATCGTGACTGTCTAATAGCTCTGTTTAACTTTAAATTTCTTTGAATATCAAAGTTTATTTAAATTTTCCTTGCTATTTACATTCCCTGGGGAAATAGAATTTGTCCTTTCCTTTGCATGAGTAGTAAAATGAGTCAGAATTCAACCCAAGAATTCAGGCCAAGAATTGTTTGCAATCTTTGTAGTTTGGTTTCAACCATTTTTTGCATCCAGGATAGTTTGATAGTAGAACCACAGAGACAGTCGACCACATACACTCATCCTTCTGCATAATTTACAATAACTAATTTACCTTTCAAGGGCAAAATTAGTCAAAGACTAAATGAGCCGCAAGAACACGTTTTCTTGGTTTTAAGTGGAACGGGAAAACTCAGCAAAGTATTCAGTACATACACTTTATTTTGACAAGAACTACAGTATGTTTATGTTCCATAGCTCATGGATGATAATTCTTCTACAATGGCTGCACGGTGGTGCAGTGGTTGGCGTGGTGGCCTCACACCAAGAAGATCAGAGGTTTGAGTCTCGAAGTGTAGGTGAGATTTTAAAAACTGGCCTCCACTGTGTGAAGTTTGCATGTTCTCTGCAAGTCTGAAGTATGTTGACAGTGACAGGCAACCAAATAAACTCAGTTAGCCACATTTCATCATGACTAATCACACCTCACAAGAAGATTTTAGTCAGATCACAAAAGATTGGATAGAAAAATGGCAAATTGTCAGGAAGGCAAACTCTTCAGGACAATATTGTTATTCTTGAATACGTGAACTTGCCCCATTCAAAGTCTTGTCGCGTGACCTTTAAAATCTAAGCTGGGAGCCAGGAATTTGGTTTGGTTTTCCAGACAGATGAGGGCGCTGTTGCGTCTTTAACTCACAACATTTGTCGAAGAAAAACGATCCGGAAGTATAAGGTATTTGTTTTTAACGGGGCGGGAAATCCATGCTAGGAAACCCACTCCTCATAAATTTTGTAAGTATTAATCGCTACGCTTTGCATGACATATCCTAAACATTCTGTAAATTGTTTTAAGTTACGTGTAACCATATTTAGCTAACGTTTCGTCCATTTGCAGATGCTTTAAGTGACTTTTAACGTCCATACCTTGGATACAGATTTGGAATAAAACTGTTTTATGGACCAGTTAAACAACGGTTTTTTTTTTTAATAATCAGTGACTACACAGGTAAACAAGTGATGTCTTTTATTTAAATTTCTCCTCTGATTAGCTTAAAACTTACGGTTAAAAAATACACAGAGTTACCTTGATTTATCTAAATGCTGCAAAGAAAATCTTTTTTTTAAAGTCTTCTCCGTTAGTTTAGTTGCCTCTACGTGAAGCTCTAAGATCTTCTCTTCACTGTTTAGCTTTTTCAATCAAATAATCTGATACTGAATGTGTTTAGTGTTTCAGCTTTAGGACACAGCCATGTCCATCTCTCCAGTCCTCTTCATGACAGTGGAAGGTGAACCAATGTCTTTCTTTCTGAGACCTGGTCCTCTTAAATGCAAGCTCCAGCCTCTTATTACAGCTGGTGGAGGAGTGTTGTGTAATCATCAGAAGCCAGGAGTTATTCTCTTGGTTGATCCTGAGGAAAAGAACTCTCTACCAGAATCTGCTCTTCAACGGTAGGTCCAGGATTAGTGTCATTTGCAAATACCCACATATAAAAACTACTATTTCTTTTGGGCTAGACAGATGTAAAAAAACAATTTTTGCATAGCAAGAATGTCATTGATATTCAACAAACAGAGCCAAAAAGTATTGATGACCAGTCATTTGTGGCCAGTGCAATGCTCTTTGTCCTGACTCTACTGTAGGACAGTGTCTTTCACCCTTTTTTACGTCAAAGTACATTTTTCCGTTGAAAAACATCATGAGGCACACCATCGACTAAAAATGTTAAAAGACGATTCTCTATAACTATCTATAATTTAGTGTCCTGCGTAGGAATAAAATCAACACATTCATACCTGTTTTGTAATATTATATAATTATTCTTTCAGATAAAAATGCAGTTATTTTCTCCTCTTAAATGTCTTACAGAAAATGTGAGATTTCATTAGAATCCACAGTTTTTCTGCTTTAAAACGCAACCTAAAATTTCTCATAATTTTCTAAAAAACATGTAGAAAATACGATCTCCTAGCTGGGATAGTTTTTAGAAGGGATGAACAGCAGAATGCAACAAAAAGAAACAGATAAGAGTGGGTTGCTATGGTTACGTTAAGCAACTTATGTTAGGACAGCCCTGCCTATATTTAAATAAATTGACAAGATTTCATACTAATCCGTGTAGTCCCTCATTCATCCAGGAGTGATCCATAGTAGAAAAAGTTTCAAAAAAGTCTTCTGGACAGTTTAATTCTTCAACGAGACGTTTCGACTTCCATCCGGAAATCATTTTCAATCTGAATGAAATGGACTGGAACCTGGATCCATTTATACTAACATGAGTAACAGGTAAAAAAAAGTGTAAGAAGGGCTCGACCAATGAGAATGTTCCTTAAGATGGCCGTGAATGGCTCCTATTGTAGCCACAGACCAGTAAACAAACCTATTATAAAAATGCTAAAAGCCTAGTGAAAAGAGAAACCTGCTAACGAGAGGCGTGAAACTGAGTCACGAGGTGTCATCTTTAGTCCATGGCTTCAAAAGGCTGCTATAGATACCGGGCAAAACGTATCTAACGCCTCCATTCCGATTCAGTGAGGGATTCTCTTTCATCACAAAGATGGCTTCCTTCACCCCTCTTTCAAACCATCCTTTCTCTCTACTTAGAATCTTCACCTCACTGTCCTCAAAAGTGTGTTTGGTGGATTTAAGATGCAGATGTACGGCAGACTGTGGACCGTGTAGACTGTGAAGAGAAGCCTCTAGTGGTCCACAGTCTGCCGTACATCTGCATCTTAAATCCACCAAACACACTTTTGAGGACAGTGAGGTGAAGATTCTAAGTAGAGAGAAAGGATGGTTTGAAAGAGGGGTGAAGGAAGCCATCTTTGTGATGAAAGAGAATCCCTCACTGAATCGGAATGGAGGCGTTAGATACGTTTTGCCCGGTATCTATAGCAGCCTTTTGAAGCCATGGACTAAAGATGACACCTCGTGACTCAGTTTCACGCCTCTCGTTAGCAGGTTTCTCTTTTCACTAGGCTTTTAGCATTTTTATAATAGGTTTGTTTACTGGTCTGTGGCTACAATAGGAGCCATTCACGGCCATCTTAAGGAACATTCTCATTGGTCGAGCCCTTCTTACACTTTTTTTTACCTGTTACTCATGTTAGTATAAATGGATCCAGGTTCCAGTCCATTTCATTCAGATTGAAAATGATTTCCGGATGGAAGTCGAAACGTCTCGTTGAAGAATTAAACTGTCCAGAAGACTTTTTTGAAACTTTTTCTACTAAAGATTTCATACTGATAAATATAAATAAATGTGCTTTAGTTCATTTTTTAATGCAGACACCATCACATCAATTAAAACATTCTTTGGGAGCTACCGGTAGTCGCCTTACCATATGAGTACCGCCTGACCTGACAATCTCTCACGGCACACTAGTGTGCCACGGAACATTAGTTGAAAAACATTGCTCTAGGAGATGTTAATGACTTTCTATCAACCAGTTCTGGCCAGTGCAGTTCTGGTCTTGTCTTGTTGGGGGAGCAGCATTACGGTGAGGGACAAGAACACGCTGGACAAACTGAGGAGGAAATGTATGTCTTTGCTGGGTTAGTGGGTGCCATCTGTGGAGACTGTGAAAGCGAGCAGAATGAGGAGTAAAGTGGAGGCTATCCTCTTCAATAGAGAAAACCTTCTGCACGACACTGGCCTCTCAGAGGAGCAGTCTCAGTGGAAGGCTTCGTTCTTTGTGCTGCAGAACTGAGAGATTGAGGAAGTCATTCATCCCAGCATGTCATGTTACATGTCAGCAGTTGGATGAAGCTACTGGAGCTCACTGCTCTTCTAGATGTACTATACTTTTTGTTTGTTATTTTTATTTTGTAGGCTGTGCTACCAGGCACTTCCCTTTCTCCGCTAGGGTAGGAATAAAGTATGTATCAGAGAGGGAACCATGTTTTTTCACTGTGCAGGAGCAATAACAAAAGTTAAAAACAGTCAACTTTATTGTCAACAGCTATTTGTGCAAGTTCAACATGTGGACATTGAAATTACGGGGCTTTCATATTTAGGCCCTAAATAACATGATATGAGCAATAAAATAAATATTTAAAACTATAAAACCAAGTAGGGGGTGTGGGGCAGCAGGAAGGGCTGTGCAGGGAGATAGTTTTAGATCCTAACAGCTTGGTGGATGAAGTTTTCTTTCATACTGCTCATCCTTGCCCAGAGGCTCAAAAGATTTTGTGGGTGATGTGGGTTTTATAAATGTCCTGCAGTGATGGTAAATAGACACGCACAGTCCTCTCGTGCTCGCACTACTCGATGTAGTTTTTTAAAATTAAGCAATAAAAACTTTGAAACTTGAATCTTTGAATGTAATATATTTTTTAAGACTCCTATCTTTTTTTTACCTTTTTCAGCTATGTGTCCGCCCAATATATTCACGACTGTATCGAGAAAGAGGAACAGCTGGAATTGGAGGAATACAGAGTTAAATCTAAAGATATTCAGAAACAACCTGCTCAACTCAACCACGGCAAAGACGGTAGTTCAAATGAACTCTCATACACAGCAGCTAACACAAGCTTAAAAAAAAGACATTTTTACATGTTAAATATTTAGATATTTACTCCTTCTGTACAACAAGGGGCAGAAGTCATGTTTTAAATCAGGGAAATTGGTTGTTTGTTTCACAAAGATTATGTGTGTTCAATCTGTATTACATGTTCAATTATTTTGTTCCAGCATTTAACGATTACTAGTCATTTGTCAAACAAGTATAAATTCGGCTTATTATTTGTGACATTTTTAAACTCTATTTTCAAGTGATGAATATTTGCCTTCTACTAATTTTAGTGATACTAAAGAGTTAGTATTCTTCAAGGATATCGTTATGTAGTTATAATACCTAAAAAACATAGAACAGTGTTGGCAAAATAATAAAATAATTTTAAATAATCAACTTCTTAAACTGCCAATTGCCAGAAAGGTTTGAATGGAGGAGCAATAACAAATTTATGTATAATTTTCCTCTCTAACAGGCCGACTTGCATACACGTCTGAAGAGGATGCAGCTATTTTGAACTATGTCAAAGAAAGAGAGAAGGAGTGTGGGGGAAACCGTCTTTGGCAGGAAATGGAGAAGCAGGGTGTTACCACTCATAGCTGGCAGTCCATGAAGTACCGATACAGTAATAAGCTTTCAAAGAAACAGGAAGAGACTGTTAAAATGGCTGAAGAAGATAAGAAATCAGCAGAAGAAATACAGGTAAAAATGTACTACATATAAAACATGGCCGTGTCAGCTTTATATTTACGTCATGTTTCTGTAGAAAAGCATAAAAGTTGTTTTCAATGCAGTTTAGTCATTTTTCTAAATGCCCCCTTTTTAAAATCAAATACTCTCATTTAAAATTAAAAGTTGTTTGTGTGATGTTTAAAAAATGTTGCTACACATTTTCTGAATGCCATCTGGTAATACCACATGACATATGTCAAAATAAAAAGTAAATTTAGCTTTTGAAATACTAAAATGGACTTTTTAGGCTCAACTGAAACAAATAAAAAAAATGCCAAAATGAGGTCAATTTTACTTTACTTGCATCTACAGTATCAGTCTAGAAAGAGATCCTTTTGTTTTACTTATTATTCTGAGTTTGTGTGTTTTTAATGGTTTTTATTATATTTCATCTACTGAAATCTGCTAATGTTTTGCTCACCGGGACCCAAAATATATTTGAGTTTCTAAAAGATTTTTAAATTTCTACATTCAGGTGGACAACAATGAGGACAACAATGTTAATAAACCTCCCATTGAAGCAGATCCTGCCCCTCAGACCCACCCAACAGAGCCAGTCCTGACCGAGGTACAGCAAAGTCCTTTAAATTCTTGTTTTCTATGTGTCCATATTGCAGGTATCACTTTGAGAAAGATTTAATCTCATTGTTCATTCAGTTTGCATAGTTGGTTTTGTGTCTCCACAGATTGATGCCCTGCCCAACACAGCTGAAAACATAAATATAAATGTGGATCCTCAGAGGCCAAATCCTCTGGAACAACATGAAAAAAAGAACCAACAAACGAACGAGCAATTAGATGAATGCTTTCAACCAGAATATGTTGAAGCTGAAACATCTCATCCTCCACAAAATAAAGAGCCATCAACGGACCCACAGATAGGAACTAAACCTCATATTGTCGATACCACAGAATCAGAAGAAGACTCGCTTTCAGCAGAGTCCCAGCACTCTCCCAAAGTGAAACCTTCTAAAAGACTAAAGGAAAACCAGATTGACTCTAAAAATCCCAAACAACCTAGACGTCTGATAACACGCAGGCAGTATAAGCTGGTATCTTCTGGAACGTTTCTTCGATGTGGGAAAAAACTCCAATCAAACAGCTCCACTCAACTCACATTACCCAACCAGAATACAAAAAAAACTAAACCAGCGACCTCGGCTGCTCAAGAAAACTCAGCAGACCAGCCTCCTCCCAAAAGAGCCAAAGGAGACAGTCCGAAAGATGTGGACCTAAATCTCAGTCAATCTATGCAGAGTGGCACGTCTAAAGATGCCATAGAACCAGAAACAGGTTAGTCACACTCGCTTGTGTGAGAAATATTGCAAGAAAAAACTGTTATATGGCTTTTTATGCAGAGCTACAGAGTTATAATCTGTTGTTGTTTTGTTTTTAAGATGAGTTTCATGAAGCACCTGTTGAAGTGGAGAAGGAAAAAGCTTTGAGTAAGCTTCAACTGGCAAGAATGGAATTTTTTGATAGTTCTGAGGTGAGAAATCTTTATGAAAAGAGCTTTTCTACTCTTAAATGTTTTGTAGTGTCACTTCTGCTTACAGTATGTTCATGCACACTGGTCAGCAGAGTTAAAGCAGCAACGTAGAATGCAAAGATATCAAACTTTGTGTTAAATGCTGAAATTGATTATGTTAAGTTTACTTTCCAGCTACCTCCTCCTCTAATTCTTTGGTTAGTTTGTTTTGTTTGAGTTAAACTAGTAAAATCCTTTAAAGAGGTATAGATGAAGAAAAGAGGGATGGGGAAAAATATCACCATTAGCCAGTGCTAATGCGTGCTCTGGCTAATGGAGTGCTGCAGCTTAATGCTAGATTTACTAGGCCTGCAAATATATTATTAATTGAATAATTTCTTCATTATTCAAATAGAAAGCAACAAATTAGCTTATTTTTCCCCATTAAGTACTGCTACAAATTAGGTTGTTTTTTGGTTTTTTTTGCCAAGTATCATAAAAAATGTGGTCATTTCAGCTAACAAAAGAAACACAAATTGTGAAAAGAAATAAATAAAGATTATTCGTAATATCTACAAAAGCAACAAATAATTTTTTTTCTGGCTATAAAAGTCTAACAAAATAATATTAGCCTTATTTTTATTAGCCTTATTTTAAATGACTAAATTTACTTAAACCAGAAAATTTAGTCATTTTTGGCTCATTTGCCCAACTAAGCACATGTTCATTTTCCTAAAAACAGTAAGCTAGTTTTGTCAAATTTACACTATTATTTTGTTCTCACAGAGTGATGAAGATGAAACAAAAGATTTCCCAAATTCGTCTGAAGCTGGACGCTCATCTGCAACGACCCTTCCTACTCCTAAAAATACAGCCGCAAATCCCAAAACGAGACACAGTACACATGAAAAGCGGCAGAGGGTTCTGGCCTCAAGTGCCCTTTGTGTGCCAGATAAAATCTCCGATTCCACAGGCCCAAAACCAGCCAGGCCTGCTCGTGAACCCTTAAAGGCTCATCTGTTCATATTTGATAGTGAATCCCAGGAAGAAAACTCTCAGGTTGTTGGCGATAACTCTTCAGCTTCTCTGTCCGGCCCGCAGCCCGTCAGGAAAGGAGACACTACTCTGTCTCTGACTCAGGTTAGGTTAGAGGAGCATAAACTTCGGATCAAAAATCTGATGGCGCAAACAGGCCAGGTGAATATAACATTACAGTTGAAAACAAGTGTTTTTTTTTTTTTCATTGCTTGTTGGTCTTTGGTAAAATCATGCTTATACATTTATTTAGACTATTTCTTTCAATCTCCCATAAAATTGTGTGTGTCTAGTGCAATAATTGCACAAATGCCATCTTTCATGTTGCTTACGTTTCTGTCATTTTCGTAGGACCTGGCAAGTGTGACCAAAGCCTTGATGATAGCCAGTGGAGACTTTTCTCTTGCATTCGACATACTTGTAAATTCAACCAGAGTTTTTCCTATCTGGAATTCCCAAGATGATAACCTTTTACTTTCCGGCGATCCCGCTGTCTGTGAGCAGCTGCAGCTGAAGTATGGTGAGCGGAGTGTGGCAAAAAGAATGGTGTATCTCGAAGTGGATGGTGGAAAGGCACCAATGGTACAGCAACAAAGCAGTTAATCATTAACACTGCCACTTAGTAAAATTATAATGTTCATATTTCTGAAAGATGATACATTTTAGCAAAGAATTTTTACTTTTTTTTTAAAAAAACTAATTTTAACAATTATAAAATAAAAAGTTTAGGTAATATCTTAAATTTTGAATGTTGTACAAAATGTTGTGATGTTTGTTGGTAAATTACAAAATTTTAAACCACATTTTGAGTGTTTGGTTGTTTTTAATAGTGTCAACATAGCACTCTAAACCTTGACCAATTCTCTCCAGCCATCAAAAAAACAAAATGACTATGACTTTCACCTTTTAGGATTTCTCTCCCGGAAGCTATAATCATCCCAGGATCCCACAGAAAATCTTTTTAAACAAAGGTTGAAATATTTACATTAATTTTTTTCAACCCCTATGAAAATGGATATTTATTCATACTCAATAAATAATAATTCTATCAATTAACAAAAGTTTTAGTCTAAACTTTCCAATGTTTTTAAGTTCCTTCCTTGGAACCGATCTAAGGTTGTTGAACCCTTAGGGTTCTCTTTTGCTATTCCCTCATTCCGAGGCATAGAAACAAGACGTTGAGTCATTGCAATCACAAGATGATTACCATAAATAAATATCCAGTGCAACTCTTTTACTGGCGCTCCAAAGTGAAGACTTCACTGTTAGTCTTAACTTCAGCTCCTTTAAACCAACAAAAATCATACCAATTAATCATTTTTAACTCCATCCTTGATCCAACAATTACTTATCGTGACAAATATCTACCTTGACCTTATATATTTGCTAGTTAAATGATTTATGTAATAAAGTTAGATGGATAGATAGATAGATAGAAACTTTATTAATCTCCGGCAGGAGAAATTCTGGTGTCCAGCAGCAACAGAAATTACACCAGCTGTACATACAAAATAAATAAAGTTTCACCCTTTTCTCTGATTTGACCATGATTAGGAAAAAAAGGAATGTTATTTTGAATAAATATTGTTTCCTTTTTTATCGAAGAGATGTTAGTACAGCTGTGTATGAGAATCTAAAATAAGCAAAACAATCCATTTTTACTAAAGTTACTCATCAAATTAGTCTTGATTTTACACAAATTTACTGAACTCATCCACAGAAAATAAAATGGAAACACAGGAAGTTTAATTTTTTTACATCATATAACAAGGCAAGTTTGTGGAAGGATTAAAAATAAAAACAAGGAGCGAAAGATGTATCAACTATCAAAATTTACACATTTCTAACACAGTAACATTTTAAAGCTTTTTGGCATGTTCACTTACCCTCAGGTTTGCGACCCGCTTAACCTTTAAATTCAACACTGAAATTAAATAGATTTTTTTTTTCTTTTCAATTTAAGGAATGCTCACTAGATGGCAGTCTGCATATACATTTAGTTCCAAATTATTGTGCTTTTCTGTAAAGAATTTACTGTAGAGGTTTTGAGGAACTTCAAGTCTCTGGAGCATCAGACACAATTCCTGTTTGCTGCTTGTAATGTCATTTTAGCAGCTGCTCTCTTTATCTGGCATATTTGTCTGGCAGAATCCTTCCCCATCATGTCTTTCTCTGCACTGCAGAATGTGTGGGCTCTGAATCAGACACAGTACAAATCTCTGTAAACATTGCATCACATTGCAGATTAAAAAAGAACGTATAAACACAATACATACCAAAACGCTAACTAGCAAATGCTAGCTAAACAATTTTAGCACATTCCTGCCCTTAGACTCTCCATCATGGGGAGGAAAAACTCCTACAAACCCATCAGTGGGGAAAAATAAGAAATCACAATTGCTGCTTTCCAGCAATAGAGATATTTTTCGTTCCTAAGTTGCTGAAAATATTGATCTGCTCAATAATGCAGTGCAGCCTTAAGTATTCCTTTTTGTTTGTTTGTTTCAACTGTCAACCTGATTATCACAAAAATCTGATTTCAGGAATCCAAAAACCCTGAGTTAAACTAAAGCAATAGTCTTGATGACCCGTAGATCCCCTTTTGATAATAATTTGGAACAGGCTAGTTTTGAGTTTTGTTGAGGCACAGTTTATTTATGTATTATTACTGAGAGTTGTTTTTACCAATACAAGAGGAAGTCGGGAATTTTTTCCAGCCATAAATTATTTTTCTGAATATTCCAACACAATTTGTAGTGTTTTAATCTGGATTAACTTTATCTTGTTGTCAAAATTGCAAAGTGGCCTCATCCATCTGATGAAGTTCAGGTAAGGTAGTTCACCTCAACACCCCAATCCTCCTTCAGTTCAATGTACTTTATTAATCCCCTTCTGGGGAAATTCAAGTCACATTTTGAACCCATTGAAGTCAGATCATTTTGACTTCCATGCTCTGATTTTGCTGAATTTGAGTTCCGACTGCTGCAAGAAAGACATCTACTTTGGAAGTATAAAATCCAAAAACAACAGCTGTATCAATAGATAATCAGTCAAATTAAACAATTTTAGTTGTAAAAAGAAAGACTCTAAATTCCATTTTTAACCAATTTACCACTTTATTAATTAAATCCCAACATAGATTGAATACATTCATAGCTTTAAAATATGTCTGCCCTTTACCCGCATGAATAGTTTAAATCAAAATAGAATATATAAATCTAAGGACTTAAATAAACAGATATATAAGACATTTCAGAGGAGATATTACCGCCAGCAGTAGGCAGAACAATCATAAAGACTGGAATCTGATGTGGTCCGCAGCCTTACCCAAATTTTGCTGTGACTAACACCCAGTTATGGGTATAAAATAAAAAAAAAAAAAACATTAGCAGACATGTTTGCAGGTGAACATGTAAAACTGTATTTTGACATACACTCAATAATCCCAGTGTTTCACAGATAAAAAACGCTGGTATAAAACCTAATTTAATATGAAACATTCACATCTACCAAGACCGAGTTTACATACACGTCATAATGTAAGTTGGTCAGTTTGAGAACTTTAGTGAAGCAAGACATATGAAAGTCACCAGTGGGTAATGGAACACCATGTATCCCTGGGTTTTTAATAGCTACAAGATGCCGCTCAGCCTTTACAAGATGTAAGGAGGATACCTCCAGAAACTGAGCCAATAAGAGTTTATACAATGTTATAGAAATCTGGAATCTGCTTCACTTGATGGGAGAATGATAATATTGAATTAAATGTTAAAAGTTAATAACTTCAGAAAAAATTCATCTGTATGATAAAAGAAATGTGCAAGTGATTATCTGAGTACAGTTAAATGATTTCTACTTCTCCGGATTTGCTGGAGCAATGACTCAATGTGCATATTTGTCACATTGCTGCAGTGGTTTGCTCACTTGGCTGGTTAATGTTTTTTTGGCGTTGTGAGAAAGATAATCGCCTGGGGTTTCATAAATGCTGCAGCCATTTTTGCTGTAAAATAAGATTTTGCTTACTAAAAAGGTGCACCATCGAAAATGCTAAAATAATTAGCTCTCAGTTACAATTCAGGCTGATTGTATGTTGAATTAGATCAAATCTGACATACTCATGTGTGGTATCCAATGTAAGGTTTTTTTTTAGAATTATTGGAGAAGAATTGTCATTTATTTAGCAAAATTAAAAAAAAGGAAATTAACACTTGAATAAAAGCGGTGAAGACAAATAAAACTCCTTGTAATTACTGTAATTAACGCATACTGATTAAAAACAGTGAAAAATACCCTTTCTCCCATTCGTATAGTTATGCAACAATTAGAATAGACACTTGATTAAAAACAAAGCATACAGTCTGTTTTGCAGCTTTTTAGTTCAAAATATAATCTGATAAAAAAAAAAAAAAAAGATAGTCTGTCTTTGATACATGCTTACACAAAAAAGGCCAGTTTTTAAACCTCTGGTCTCAAAAAAATGTCAAGATTGAAGTAGCACTTAATCTTTGAACAATCAAACTGTACATACATTAAAATAAAGAGACCACTTCTGTTTCCATGCGTCAATCAGTTTCTGTGCTAAGCAGCTAAACCTATAGCATAAAAACTCAGAAGCATAAAAAGGCCTCTGGGGTATATGTATGGTCTCATGCCTGCAGCTGTTTATACAACCCTGACAGTTTTAGCCCCATTTTGAGGAAAGAAAACAGAAAATTCTATTATTCTGGAACAGAGCCCCCTTAGAAGGACAACAGAAAATGGCTTCTGAAGTAAAGCAACTGGTTCTTATAAAGGTAGTCATTCCTTGTATGAAATAATTAAAACAATGATGAAATGTTGTGTTTAGATGAGAAAAATTTTAGTTTGTTCATTTTGGTTTATCTAAAGTTTCAAATATGTGTTTGGCTTTAACTGTACATTTCGTTTCGTCTTCTAAACCGCTTATCCCTAACGGAGTCGCGGGGGTGCTGATGCCTCCGAGCCCTGCTGATTTAAGGCGAGAGGAAGGGTACACCCTGAACAGGTTGCCAGTCTGTCGTGGGGCCACAAAAACACACTCCTTCCGAGGTGCAGTTTCATAGGGGCCAATCAACCTAGCGTGCATGTTTCTGGAGGGTGGGGAAAATTGGAGTACCCAGATAAAACCCACGCATATACAAAGAGAATATGCAAACTCCTCACAGAAAGGGTGGTTACAAACGTCATCCCACTCAAGACTCAGACCCCGATCTTCTTGCTGTGAGGCTACTGTGCTAACCACTGCACCACCTTGCCGTACATGTACAATTAAAAGTACATGTACTTTTGTACTACAATGGTGAAGAGGTGCTGCAATCCTCACTCTCAACATTAAATAACATTTGTCCAACACTTGAATACATGAGGGGGCGCTGTTCCAGTTGAAATTATTAAAACATGTTCCCACAAAAAGAGGTACTGGTCACAAAAAAAAAAAAAAACACCTGCTTTGCTTAAAAGGCTAATGGCTTTAGAAAAAAACTAAGTAGGATGACAGCCAGTCCAAAAAAATGGCCGACTAAATTGCATAGAACTTTAGTAGTGCACCGATGCATCAAAAGGCTGTGCTCCTTTCCTCTGTCAACTTTGGCAAGCATACAGAGTTCCCTCAGAAACCGCTAGAACTTAAACGCCATTCGTTTCCACTTGTTTTTGTCTCCTTGGCAGAAGACACTTAAACCTTCACTGTTTTATTTGGACTCTAAATATCTGGCATTTGGATTATATCAAGAAAAGCAAAACATTGGCCAATCAGAAGAACTGATGTTTTGCTGTCTCACATTCATACGATCTAATTGAAAAGATGGATGTGTTTAAGTTCGGTAACTACAGAGTACAATGTGTACTGAATTGAATTCCTTTAGAAAAAAAGGACCTTAATAGGGTAGAAAATGCTGTTCGGCCAGTTCAGAGAATTGTTTTTTGTTTCTTCTGATAATGACATAAAATATCTGGACAAAGATCCAGCAAGGCAGCAATGAGGAGGAGCACACCGCTTGGTTTCTGTATTCATTTCTCAACACCAGTTAATTGACCACAATTAATGATAAAAGCACCTGTTCTGGGCTTTCCTTGCAACACTTTTTATCATACTGACCCAGAATATTTTATTGGACCTCCAGTTTTGTGAAGGTCTTTATACTTTTAAAGCCTATTTAGTAACATGACCAGATTGTGCAGCCATCAACTAATAGGGACTTCAGTTTCTGCATCCTTGTCTGAGATTTCATCCTGGATCTCATCTGTGTTCCCTGAGTCGCTGCTTGCTACAGAACTGATGGAAGGAGAGTTCCTGCCACCTTTTATCATTCGCCGACATGTTTCCATCTGCACATCAAGGCCTCGCTTCATGCTGCACATCTCCATGTATTCATGCAGGTGTCTGTTCATGTCGCTCTTTGCTGTGGCCAATTCCATCTAAAAAAAAAAAAGGAAAAAAGGTACAGGAATGAATGTAGTAAAAACCAAGATTAATGGTCTGTAGCAGCTCTGAGCACTTTGTGAGAGATTAACATAATAATTTGAAAGTTAAATGTTAGTGCATGATTACTATCTTTAATACCATGCTGGCTGGCTGCAGGAAGACGAGAGCTGAAGCAAAATGTACTTTGAGTTAGTTTTGCATTTTGTCACGTGTACTAGTTGGCTATTTAAAGTAAGCAATCATCCCATCCTATTTGAAACTAGAAGAGGAGATATTTTAACAAACTGTTTTGAAGGCGGAGAAGATGTAATAATAAAAAATATGTAGTTAGATTCATAATTTTCTAAACAAAAAAAATAAATCCAGGTCAATTATTTCAATTGTGTTCAACAGATTTTCCTTTGGCTGTGAGATGGTGCATTCATTGGACAATACACAAAATTTCTGGTGAGAACATCTAATTACAGCTTTAATTTCATACCAGTTCAGACTAGATTCTAAAAAATTAAAGCTAATTTATAAAATCTGTTTAAAATGATGAGCCAGCGTTATCTACATTTTTGTAAGCTCTTTATTAGACTAGCGAAGATTTAGTAGCACTATCAAAACTATTTAGCTCAATATCTTCTAATGTTAGTGTCTTGTCTTCAAAGCATTTTGTGTTGTAGAGCCTTTTTTTTCTAAAGTGGTCTACCTCAATCTGTCCAATGGTCTCCTGGTACTCCTGTTCTCTGGTTTTGAATAGCGACTCAGTCTCATCAATCAGGCTGCCAAGACTTCCATCTTGGGAATCCTTAGAGAAAACAAACATCATTTATCATGCATATATAAATGTCTTACGTAGCATCCTTTGGAAAGATTTAAACTCTGGCTTGAAGAATAACACAAAACATTGCTAAAGAAGCACCTTAATGCAGCAGGGACTCACTGGATCAGGTGCTTCACTGCTGCCATCACATGGGGCGGCCAACGTGGTTGTGGCAACGATGGATGGCACATTGTAGTTTGTGAAATCTTCCCACAACAACAGAGTCTCCTCATTTTCTTCCCATGTCAGGCTGTCACAGTCATCGTCAATTTCGAATGTCTCGCGCCTGACAACAAAGGAGTTATCTGAACAATGTCTGTAAGGAATGGGAGGAAGAGGAAACACGGGAAAAAAGAGAGAGGAAAGCAAAGACAAGTATAACAGCAAGCAGATTCAGAAAACGATGCATGCAAAAAGAAAGATGCACTAACAAAGATAACAACAAAATAGGAAGATTGTAAGAAAGCAAGCCACTTATTAATTACAAGATGTCTCAATAGCAGAATAAAAAGAGTGCAGAGAACATCTGGAAACGGTACATCATATGCTAGCTGATCGGTTGTTTGAAGTTCTACTCACAACTGATTTAGCATGCGCTTCATCTCATCGGTGATGTTGAGAGATCCAGGTACCTCCTCTTCTGAAGTGCTCGGCTCAGCATCCATCTCTGAGTTCTCTTCATCAGATGCTGTTTTACGCTCTTTCTTCTTACAGCACGAAGCTGCACCCTGCAGTATACATTTGCATTAAGGTGTGTTGCCCATGACGACAACTCATAAGTTAAAAATCTATTTCAGTATAAATGTAATAAAACCCACAGCAGGTCACTGAACACTAAATTGAAAAGCACAAAGCTATGAGTGGTTGTGCTGAATAGTACTCAGTTTGACCACACACCCTTCTGTGATTCACAAATTACACAAGAATAAGTGAGGAATAATATAAAAGACCAAATAATTTGTTAAATGATTTTATGAATAGACTTTTTCAGAGATGACTCACAAACTTGAACTTTAGACAAGATAACTTTGCACACAGTGCAGAGATGTTACATCAGTGTGTACACGTGTGCACACTCTTCATGTAGAATGAATACTGGGTTTTATTTACGCCTTGTATGTATTACAATGTGTATTAGTATTTTCATGAACATGCCTCCCTGCATCTTTGAAGAGGTGACTCAGTGCAGACTTAGATGAAAGTATCGTTTGTCACCCAGAGAGAAAAGGACAGCTCCCATTTCATTCCGCTGAATGTTTGCTTTGCATAGGAATTTATATAATCGCTGCATTTATTATCAGGCTTCAAGCAAATGTCTGTACATTGATAAATAGTCACCTTCTCGGGAAGAGATCTGGCAGGGCTGACGTTGAACATTTTTGACATATCCTCCGAGTTGCGTTGCTGAGCCACGTCACATAACTTGGCCGTGATGTCGATGCGTCTGCAGATGTCCATGTCCACCCGCCTGGCTTTCTCCTGGATCTTTGAGTCCAGGTCAGACATTTGCTGTAAGGACATGGGGAGTAGTTAGAAAAGAGCAAGGATTCTTCCGTCCTACATTTAGCAATCAACATAGCAATCCAAAATAGTTATTTTTTTGTCAGTGCAATTAAACACTGACTTGTTCTTGCTTTACTATTTATTAAATATTTTGTCAAATGTCGTGCTAATTTCTAATTGATTTACTCTTTTTCTCCACATAATTGAATGTATTACATTTAATTAAAACGATAACTGTTTTTGACAAAAAATATATATATTTTGTAGTAAAAATTCACAGAATCTGACATTTTGATGAAGTTTGATTTCGAAGCATTGATCTATGTCTGCTATGAACTATCATGTAGAGGACTCCACATACTAAATGAAACTACGCAAACCTTGTAAGCTTCACAAACCACTAAAACCTTCTAATCTATTTTCTGATTCTACGTGACTTACTTGTCTCTAGATCCACACATCAAGGATTGAATCAAGCACAAAAAAAATAACATAAAAATTTGCAGACCACCAGTTTCCAAAACCACAATAAGCTGGTTTAACATGAGTTATATCCAAAAACAGACCTTTGTTAAATGAATCTCTACGCAAGCACCAGCAGTTGCCAGGCTGCTGAAATTCATTACACAAGATCAGACTTGCCAGCAAACAATACAGAACTACAAAGCACAGGAAATGCTCTAGATCTAAATATATTTGAGCAATTTTCAATAAACAATTGTGTTGGAAGGTTCACAGCATTATCGGTACTCCTATATTAGCACCGAAGTAATGAAGGGAGGAAAAGTTTAAGTGGTATTATTCAAACAAAAAAAAACCCATAGAATTCTAAACAATGCTCTGGAAAATCATTGTAGATGCTAAAGTTGATACCTAGCTTTTAGTGAAGGTGTTAGAACACAACATTGAATTAAAGGAAACCAGTGTGAGGCCCCAGGAAGCAATGATAACTCCACATGGTACTAAACAAATACTTACATCACTCATAAGGCTCTTGAAGACCACAAGCTCGGCTTTTAGTCTGTCCACCTTCTCATTTAACTCGTCCTGGATCTCTGATGACTCCTGGGCACTCTGATAGAGGATACATTAAGTAAACATATTGACCAAAATAATAGATATTGAAGATATAAAAGACCTATTCCATTTAGTTTCTTTCTCTGTCCGTTCCATTATACCGTCTTCCGCTTATTCTGGGCCGGGTCGTGGGGGAAACAGACGGGAAGCCCAGGCGTCTCTCGCCCCAGCTGCATCCTCCAGCTCACCCGGAAGAATCCCGAGTTGCTCCTCGGCCAGCTGTGAGACATAGTCTCTCCAGCGGGTCCGGGGTCTGCCTCTTGGTCTCCACCCAGTGGGACGTGCCCAAAACACCTCACCAGCAAGGCGCTCGGGGGACATCCTGACCAGATGCCTGAACCACCCCATCTGGCTTCTCTCAACCTAGAGGAGGAGCAGCACCGAGTTCCTCCCAGATGGCAGAACTCCTCACTGATATCTGAGTGAGAGGCCAGCTATCCTGCGGAGAAAGCTAATTTCGGCCGTTTGTATCCGCGATATCATTCTTTCGCCACCACCCACAGCTGGTGACCATAGGTGAGGGTAGGTGCCACACACACACACACACACACACACACACACACACACACACTCACACACTTGTAAGTCGAGAGCATTGCTTTTCAGCTCAGCTTATTCTTTACCATGACGGATTGATGCAGCGTCCTGATTATTGCTGAGGCTGCACTGATCCGATTTCTCATGTCCAATTGATTAAAAATTTAATCCCACAAACATGGATTAAACTGTTGAATGGCTAAACTAATTCAAGTCATAAGACCAAAATTATTATTATTATTACTTTTTTTAAAAAAACAACATTTTTACCAGAGTACAACTGATTTCTTTGTATAAGGTCAACCCCAGCTCCAAACCCTCAACAGTCATTTTTTTGTACATAATGTAGCGTCCTTCAACAGCTATCTGCTAGCAACACATAGCAGCATCTGTATGTGTACTTTACAAGGTTAAACCCCTCAGGATGATGGCACTCACCCTAAAGTATGCTTTTAGCTGACCCACTATCTAAGACAAACATTCGTTTAGCCACTGATCGATTTTTGCGAAAGCAGAAAAAAGGATGGATTCTGCCGTGATGAACTGCAAACATCAGGTTGGATGAATCTTCATGTCGTATCTGCGGTATAGCCTGAAGATGTGACACTTTTATTGATTTTTTCTGCACATCTCTTTTCCTTCCCCCTGGTCTGAACAGGAACCCAGTGAACAGCAGTACACTGTTTTTTTATGTTCATACATAGCAGGCTTTACTTGATGGGTTTATAATTTAGTTTTTCTACTCTGAGATTTGCTTCTGGCTGTTTATAATCCAACTTAATTCCTTCTCATCAGTGCTTCTTCAATGGACGTGTATCATGAAGTGATTTAGGTATTGAGTGATTCATTGCAACTGTAAGTTCATGTGTACATAGCAAAACATATTTTATTATCCAACCTGCTGCAGGGATTTCACAGTCGTCTCCAGTTGCTCTCGTTTGGACATCTCTTCTTCCCATCTGCAATACAGAGAACACAAGCTGGTCAGATACCACATGGCACAATCTCCCAAGGGGCCCACCCACACCATACAGGGCAATGGTACCTTTGTTGGATAACACTCCCATCTCTGATTACAAAACACCCTTTGGCAGAAAGAGATCACACCCACAACCCCCTCCATTTTCACTCTTTTGTCTCCTTCCGTCTTTGTCATCTTTACAACCCCGTGGCTTTAATAAAAACTACAAGAAAGAATAGCTGCATACTAGCCTTTTACAAACACAACTAGCATGGCTCACGAATGGTATTTGAACCTTTGAGCAGATGCAGGGTGGAGTATCACCGCGTAATTCCTTCGTTCTAGCATGCTTCAATGCTGAATCAAGCTAGTTTTTGTCAGACAATTTTATTTCCAACTGTTCAAAATGAATGAAAAAAAATTAAGGATTCAACACGTTTGCAAAACAAGAAAGTTTAAGTAACTTTTCTCTTTTTATCGTCAACTTTATTAATTGCACAGATAGCATCAAGAAAAACAAACAAGCAGCAGTTTCATTCCTGATTAAAGATATTTCAAAGCAATGGAAAAAGTAGACAAGGTCTGCCTGTTTTCTACGAAGCCCTTTCTTCTTTGAAGCTTTAGGCAAAGTGCCAACTCTCAGATAAAATTACACTTAGTGACTATATTAATGTTGGGTGTGGTGGTGACAAGGTGTTTTTTTTCTCATTTTTTGTCCTCAAGTCATCAGTAAACACATAGATCAGGGTTTTACCTTGACTTATTAAGTGTGGGATTTCTATCTGCAATTACTGTTTTGCTTTCAACTTTTCCAACTAACTTTGATTAATCTAAAATGAGAACACACCTAAGAACTATTCGGGATATTTAATTAAACATAGAAATATCTTAAACCTAATTTTCTGCTGTTCTCACTTCTTACAAAATGTGCCAGATTTTCTAATTTGTTGTAGAGTGCATCTTTAAACCATATTTCTTATTTTCTTTAAACTAAAATCTCAACTCACTTCATTGACAAGCCTTTTCTGATGATTAACTAAAGCACAGGTAAGACTAAATGGCCTGAATAAATAAAAAAATAGTTTTAGTAACAATCACACATTTGGGCTGAAGAGTGGTGCATGCCCACTCTTCAAAGGATGAAGGTCAGGTTTGAGTGCGGACTGGCCTTTCTGTATGGAGTTAGCATGTTCTCCTCGTGGATATGTGGGTTTCCTCCCACTCTCTAAAAACATTCATGTTAGGTTGGTTGGCCACTAAAAATTTGCCACTAGGAATGAATGAGTGTGTGTGTGTGTGTGTGTGTGTGTGTGTGTGTGTGTGTGTGTGTGTGTGTGTGTGTGTGTGTGTGACCCCGCAATAGACTGGCAACCTGTTTGGTGTGTATTCTGTCTCTTGCCTGAAATCAACCAGAAAAGGCCTCAGCATGCCGATGCCTTAAGAGATGCTCTTGTGAAGGGTCTTAAACAAAGATATATATTTTTTTATATTTTTGTACTATACGTTGACAAAGTTTTTGCCTATTCTGACTGAAACTGTCCATCTTTTGCTTTTTAAAATCAATAAAAATAAACTTGAATCCACTTTGTCTTCACAAGAAAATTTATTAGCAACGTCTTTATAACATGGTAACATTCCCTCTGCCATAACGCACTCTGGTTGCTATGGTAATGGTAAAAATACAAGATATCATTAAAACAAAAGTGAGTAAAAATACCAATTAGGCTCATCACAGTAAGAACAGATCAATCAGAGTTTTGAGTTTGTTTTGCTGCAACCAGACAGTCCCATCTTGACCTGAAACCTGAAGAGTGTTTCCAAGGTTCAGTCTGCTTCGTAACTCTGTAACTCTTCCTATAGATCTTTGTTTTTTTACTCATTTTGCTAGTTTAAATATAATGCGATGATGCATCAAAGGTGAGCCATTGACGGATGTAGGGAAAAAATTTAAACATCATTATGGCTCGAATAACAAACCAAATGGAAATAATGGAAATAATAAGTTATTTCTTCTTCTGTGTAGCCCGGTATCACATGACCAACAGATGGTCCGCGGCCCGGTGGTTGGGGACTACTGTGCTAAAACACACAATCAGTTTAAACAATATACCTTGTGATATATTTTCTAGCCCATCTTCTATTCAAAAAGTAATTATTATATTTTATGAAAATAATTAGGTTTGTGTGTAACAAATGTACACATTTTAAGTTTTTGCTTCACATGTTTAACCACATAATGAGAATGATCCACAGCTGCAGTGCTCACTGTGCTATAACAATATCATTGCTATGACAAGTCACAGTACCAGCCGAGCTAAAAATAAAAACCTCCGGATTTGCTGTAAGCTCTGATATGCAATAGAGTTCCAGAGTCTCTCTCTCCAGGCTCCTCTCCAGTGCCATGGCAGCTACGTATTAACAAAATTAGCAGCACATCCAATTGGATCAGATGATGTATTGTATCCTCAGTGCAGAGAGCTTGGCTCTTTGCTTCAGTCTCCATTCTAATGGACGTTGTGTGAGAAACAGCCATAAGTTGGAGACTCTTTCTAAAAATATTTTTTTTAAGGTTCAGAAACAAAGGGTGTTAACATGAACCTTTTACGCCCTGTACGATCACCAGCCAACCTCATGAGTTGATTACTTTTGAAAGTAAAGATTGAGGTTTGTTTCAGGAATATATGCTTTTATATATTTTTCACAATGTAAAACTAGTAAATCTATGTTTTATTCACTTCTTCCACTTCAAGAAAGATCTACTTGGTGCATAATAAAAGCTTTCCTTGTGTGTTTTGAAATGCAAAATCATTCATTGATTACTGGTAGCAACATTATTTTTTTGCTCCAAAAAGTTGATATTTTATTCACCTGTTTTTGATGACCAATACTATTGCTAGATCTTTCACAGAAAATTCCGATTTCCAAAAAGACTACTTGATTACATAAACCCAAAGGAAAAAAACTTGCATGTTCTCACAGGTACATTTTGTACACATAGCTAATGTATTTACCATGGAGAAACTTTATCCTGGCCAAAAGTTAAAACATGCATCAAAGTGGTTCAAACTCTCCAACAAAAGTTAGCCTTGTTTCTATTCATGAGCTGCTGAATATACACTGTCTAATTAGAAAGAAGTATTCTTTGGCAGGGCTTTCCAGTTCGCTCTGTGATTGAATCCTTGTTCTAAAAATGCTGTCGATGGTACTTTCCTGTGTCCACAACACTCAGCCTGTCTGCCGCAGGACTCTGGCTAAGGTCAGCAGAGTTCACAATTGCACCACATCTTCTACACTTGTCTTGTAAGTGCATCACACATGTTGTCACTTCCTGAACACTCATCCCTTCCAGACAGTGGGTAATAACTAGACATCAGAATTAAATGCTCACAGGAGGGAAACCTCTTTCTAATAACATGTCCCAACAATTCATGTAACCTATCAAAGGTTATGGAGTCTTTAAGGTTGTGAGTGCTTTCATTTTAAATTAGCAATCCATAAAAGGCTGAAGAAAAACCACTACATGCTTTTAAGCGCACAGAAACATGGCTGTCTTTACGTGTGGGCGTGGTCTTCACGTGTCTTTTGGCATATAAGAATTACAGCCAACACAGTGGGGTCTGCACACAAGGACAAATATAGAAATTGTAATAAGCTATATGTCACCTCACATATATCTCGATCAGTTTTATAAATGATAACAAAAAAATTATGTTAGAATTGTCTTGCCTTGCATTTTATGACTGAAAAAGCAGAGGTAATGGCAAAGAAATCTGAAACGGCTCAATTTCTTTAAAGTTTTAACATGAGAACTGAAACAATGGGCTGTGTTTTTTCTGCAAGTAGCAAAGCAAAAAATGCATCTCAAACTGATAACTTCACAAGTACTTGCTGTTTGTTACAAATTTTCTTTGCAGTGGCATTCAGAACTTTGCACTCTATAAATTTTTCAATGTGTCTAAAAATGATGTCAGCATGCGATGTCCTTCACTTCTCACGTACGACTTTTTCTGAGGACAAACCAGTTTTATTGTGTCAATCACAGGCAAAACTTGATTTATTGATATTAAAGAAACAAAATGATACCAAATCTGTGTGAAATGAAACCTCCTAAGGTTTTGTAGTGTGGCTGATGATTTTTCAGGACAAGTGGAGAAGCAATTAATGAGCTAAATGACTATTCGGCAAAATTATGTTACACTTCTCTTTGACAAGTAACTCTTAAAACGTAACCATTGGAGCAAGAAAAGAATGAGGAGATGAGTCAGTAATTGCACTGAACAAATACTTTAGTCATTTTAGATTATTAATGCAGTGAAGCCATTGGTATGTTTTAAAAAATCACATGTTGGGATTCCAAGCACATGTGATTTCTCCCTCGATAACATTTAGGTGTGCCTCAAATGTCTACTGCATGACGATTGGGTTTTGCGTCAAGTGTAGCACAGTTTTCATCTTCCCTTTTTTTTTTTTTTTTTTTTTTTACAGTGAAATAGCTGTTATATGACTTTCACTATAGTAGGTCACCAGTGTGTGTCAGGAGGGTGATCTATAGCCATGTCAGACTCCATGGGCAGACATGCATAGCTCAATAATGACTCAGTCTGGTAAATGGATTGGGTCTGGGTGCACAGGGGTTTCTGAAGAGGACAAGATATATTTCATTTCTTAGATCCAGCCCATTGCATTTCTCCCCTTGACCTCAATCAATATCCATGGCCACACACACACACATACACACACACACACACATACACACAATCATTTTTATCATCTCCTCTTCTTCCTTTAAAAACCAGTGTTTAATATCTATGCAGATGAATTTCAGGCATGTAAGATATGCAAACAGATATTTCTTCACTGACAAACAATTACTCTGCTTTATGCTTTTAGGGGCTCAAAGTCTTAAATACATCCCACCCAAACCAGATGGGACACAGACATAAACAAGAACAGTGCTGCTGTCGCTAGGTAACTTTAGACAGAGTAGCCTTTCACTTCTGCTTTTCCCCGGCATATTTTTTTTTCTATCCTTGCCATGTCTATTGTATCATAAAACAGCATTCCACTAAATTTGCTCAACTTTAGCAAGGAGAAATAGTTTACTGGAATTCACGATAACATCAGGAATGAAACAAACATGGAAGGTATGAACAGCTGACTTTATCTAAGAAGCAGTTGTAATGGATGCTGATTTTTAAAAGTAAGGACTCTAGTAGACATTTGAACATTAGGCAAATCATACAGCTAGTCAAAAATATGGTGAAAACAAAATGAATTACATCAATTTCTTCCTGTTTGGTGCTTCTAAAGATATTTTGTTTAAAACATATCAAATATTAAATTGTTTGAAGGACTGCTTGTGCATGGGAACAATCAAAAGCTCCTCTGAATAAAATCTAGAGTGCTTAAGCAAAGTGTTTTTTCAATTTGGAAATGGCCCTGTAATTTATTTATGTGATCATCATTCAGGTTTTTAATTCAGTAACAAACCACAAAAGAAAATGGTTACCTTTCTTCTAAGTGCGACAAAATCATGTGCTCTAAAGTGAGTCAATAGATTACTTTTTACTACACATTTATTTTTAATCAACTAGTCTTGTAATGTTTTTATAGGTAAGCTCAAAATGTAAATAATTGCATTTTTTGCATCTGTGTTACCATGCATGAAAAGGATAGGCTGAACATTGTGTTAATGAAAAAAAAATAATGAAAGACACACTAAATTATTACCACACTGGTACACAACCAGTACAATACAATTCCATCAAACTACCAACCAATGTGTTCATTGAGGTAACCGTGACTGTGGTATCTATTATCTTTTTGTGTATCTGTGTACCCACAACCTACCCGCCCCATTTAAGGCTGACGGCTGTTATTTTTAAATAAGATTTACAGACACAGTATTTGCTGGAAGCCTGTTCAACTGCAAATGTTTGACGTTAGCAAGCTGTTCTCCATACAATATGTCATATTCGGTTTCTGTATTGTGCTGGTGTACGTTGCTTTAGGATGTAATACTATACTGGTTTAAAGTTCATACCTTTTAAGAAAGAACCTTCAGCTATATGCATATTATATATATAATATATATATATATATATTATATCTTAGTATATAATATACTAAGTCTTTTTATTTTCTGAATTAATAAACCAAAACATAAAATGTTATTTGCATTGTGGCATGTACCAATGCTTTAATCCACATTATTTGCTAGATGTGTTTTGTCTGATACAATACTTGATACTTGATACAATCTATATATAAGCTAATGTGTGTCCACATTCCATGTAACAGCTTTCAGTAAATTTCCACACTTAATAGTGTTTTAGGAAACACGATCAAACAGAAACAGCAAATTAGTCTGACTAAATCTGAAGGTAACATTAAGAAAATAAACACTGGTATTGTGTTCCTTGAAAAACTATTTTAAAGATTTGTCATAAGACTTACAAATCCCCCTTTTAGTCTGACTGGCTCAACGTTAATGTTGCATGCAGCATGATAATCTCCAGTCGCATCCTTATCTCACGCCATTTGAAAACTGGATTTTTCCAAAGACACACAAAGTCTGTGGGCTCAGCATGTTAATCACTGGCAACATAAATTTTTCAATTGCCTAATTCTCATAGTCTTTCTTTGCACCTTTTTCTGGCTTGGGGGCAGATTAGTGCTAAAAGAATGCACATGACACATGACAAAAACACATGGGTGTTCCTGGGTAATTACCAACAAAAAGCTACAAAACACTGAAAAAAAAAATCACTTATGTAAGTGTAGGTACTGGCTGTGATTTTTAAACTGTGAGAACCTGTTCTCTGTAGGAACACAAAGAAAATAGCTTTTGTAGTGATGATAACTGGTTGTTTAACGTTTTGTGGGAAGAACTGGCTGACACATGAAATAGTTTCTGTCGATACAAGCTTTGTAATTGTAACTGAATGTGAATGTAAGGAGAAAACGCCCTGTTTTAATAAAAATTATGTATCAGGACTTGTTTAGAGAGATTTTCAGGTCCTCAAAAGTTTCTGACCAATGTTATCAGAGTTCACAACTGCACCATGTCTTTTGTACTGACAGTCCAAATATCAGAAGATGACTTTTTTTTTTAAACTGTCCTCAAATATGGATGTATTTTTACATGCTAGTCAAATTGTAAAAAGAGCTAATTACATAAATAAATCCATCTTTGTTTCTTATTTGCACATTATGCAGGAGAAACAGAACGCCACAATAGAAAATCAGTTTGTCCTGCAGTATTCATATCCCATACTGAAGCCATTCTTCACCTCTCCCTCACCGACAAATCACACGTATATACTGTTAAGCTGTAATGTTCTCACTGATTTAATTAACTCTTGCACAGGCTACAACCCAATCAAAACAGCTTTGGGCTCTTGGGTATAAACTTTGCATACACGGAGAAGTATAATTGTATTGTAAAGTCTTGTCCAAACACATTCGGCTTACCAAAGATTATAGATGTCTTACACAATCTTTTATTGTGTGAGTTGGATATTTTGGATAATTAGATGGGCTAGACCAAAGTTGCCAGAGATTTGGAAGAGCATAAAGATTATTAAAGCTAACAAACATGTACAAGTCTGGGCCACATCTAGGTGGAGCAGCACTAGGAGTGACTTCCTACTGAAAAGGCTAAAAAGCATGAAGATGCCACAAATCCTTTTTGCTCTGGGTGTGGACTCGAGACAAATGCCTTGTCTCGAGGCATTTGCATACGAGACAAATGCCTCGGGGTACACACACCTGCTTTTTGATGTATCAATTGAATATAAAAGATCAAACCCAGGGGATGAGATGGTGGATGTAAAAAAACAGAATGATTTACATGTTCCTCCTGGAACACAAAACAAACTATTATCCTCATAATATGTGACCAGAACATCCTTTTCCTTGGACCAGGAGTTTCTATGGATACTTTTGTGAACTCTAAGTGTTCCTAAAGCTACACGTTCTTTTAAACACATTTGTTGCCATAATAAGGCAGCCAGGAACGCAATGTAACTGAACAGATGCTAAATTTTGATTGCTTGAAAACCTACAAGCAGGTACATGCTGTTTAACAACTATGCCATCTTTAATGTTGCATATACAGTATGTAACCAAGTGGCAAATGATTTTATGTGGAAAGGAAAGAAAAATTTTCTGCATCTTTAGCAACATCCTGAGGCAACTAGACGTGCTTGAAAGTGAAATTTAATTAGACATGTTTACTAATGGTGAAAAGATAACTACAAAGTGAATGGAATAAAAGTTCTAGAATGTGAAAAAAGGAGGACATAGATAAAAATACTCTAAGATTCAACAATAGACTTTTTTAGATTCAGAATACGTTATTAATCTCCAATTGGGGAAATTTGTGTGTCTTCTAAAATGTGTATTTACATCCATGTTTTGAATCCTTTCACATAAACACTGTAAAAATCTGAAAAGAAGATTTTAAAAGTAAAGAAAGACTTCTAAGAAAAAAAAAAATCAAAAACACACTGGAAGAAAAAAAAAAGTTGACCCGCATTTAGTAAGGCAATATTAATGTGTTTACCAAATGTGAAACCAAGCTCTAAGTTTTTACTGTATTTTGTTATCTGTTATTTTTAGACTAAATGCAGTGAAGAATATTCTGAGCTGGAAAAGGTCTATTAAGTTTAGCTTTATGTAAAAAATTTTACTTACTCCTTTATAGACAAGAGTTTTTGATAAGAACAATTTGTATGTAATTTGAACTGAAATAATTATGAACTGACCTTTTATGAAAAAAAGACATTTTAAAACTTGTTTAGCCAAGTTGTAAATGGAAGCTTGTGCTACATTTAACATTTTTAAACACTCATTTTAATAAAAAACTCAAATGAAAATGCTGCCAAACACATTTATTTTGTTTCCGCCACTTTCATTTGACCAAAGGGTTAAGTGAAAAGGCATTTGCGTGGTGTTGTATTTTAAGGTCAGGCTTATAAAAGCAGAGACTGATTTGCAGATGCTGTCAATACCCTCACACTCTTCTCATCACATGTGCAGCTTCACAGAGCTTTCTAAGACACAAATCATTGAATGAATGTTGTTCTGAAAGGTCTTGTGTAACTGACTTCCCTGCTGAACTATAAAGATGATTGAACTTGCATGCTGTATTGCGCAAAAGTTTTTAGAAAGCACACGTGATCTTTCAAACATGAGATGGGTGAAGAGGAATAATATTAATAAGGTAAACTGTTAGGTATTAGCAGCTGTTAAGAAAGCTCGTCTATGATGCAGCTAGCTTTACTTGCAAATGCTGGGAGCCAGATCCTCAAGTAGATCTCATAGCAGTTCGTTTACTTCTCTTTTTTTATTGGACAGGTGCATTTCTGCACTTTTAAATATGGCTATGCACCACTGCTCTCAGCGTATCAATACCCATGAATAATCAACCACAGGTGCAGACCACAGCAGCAGCCTTAGAGTAAGTCCTCAGTGAACCAAAGCAGAATGGGAAATCACTATAAATTACATTCTTTATTTTCTGCATTGTTTTTATCACAGTGCCGATCGTTGTTGTTTGTCATAACTCACATAATATGTGATTGCATAATCAAATACAGTCTAGCACCATAATATATGAATATACAGTATATGTATACATATATCTATAATGCGTGTGTGCGTGCATGTACAGTATGTATGTTAGCTAAAACTTCATATACTATAAGTTTAGTAAACATTCTCAAAACAAGATTTGCTAAACAATGGAAACTCTAATCTGGACCTCATTATTCCTGAGAACAGAGCTCCTCTTTCTGTGTCACTGTCTCTCCGCAGCGGGATGTCTTTCACTTCAAGAAACCCTGGACCATCATGTCAGCACGCAATGCAAGGTTAGCTGAAGGCTTGGTGCTAGGGGACGGCTTAGAGAAAAGCCCTTCTCTCCTAAATAAGCAGATAGGATTATAAGCAGGCTGGGTCAGCACCAGATACACATTGAGTTGAGATACAGCATGTAGCTCTTCATGTGGGAATTTGATATTTGAAACATGATGCTACCTGTGCATTGAAATGTCAGTTAATATCAGAAAACTGTTGTACTTTTAAAAAAAAAGAAAACTTCCTGAAGTTTTCAGAGACGATTTCTGCTTTTAAGCCTACTTCCACAAGAACCAAGATCAAAGCCCCAAAAACTGTCCTCAGTGAAATCTTCCCACATTGATTCACATGAGGAATATATTCAACCCCATGTTAATTATTCATGCAGAAAGAACAGACCCAGAGGGCTCAGAGAGTAGCCTGGCTCAATATATGTCTTGAATCACACACAATGTGATCTAACAGGACACTTGTTTGGCCTTTAATCATCCTCTAATAAACATCAAATTAGGATCAAACAGCAATTTCTGTTTCAGTTAACTGGAGTGTAGTTTTTTCTTTCAGATGATATACATCTATAAAAAAATACATATTTTTTACTCTGTTCAACTTAAATTTTTAACAATTTCAAAGCAATGAGGTTGTGTGCTTTATTTCTGCTTGTTTCTCCTCTTTTCTTTAAGAGTTTACAGATTTGAAATTCACTGCTTTACCTTTTTTTTTTTTTTTTAGTATTTTTGTTTTCTTTCTTCTTCTTCTGAACCGCTTATTCCAAAAGGGATGCTTGAGCCTATCCCAGCTGATTTCAGGCTAGAGGCAGGGACAAGAGGCACCCTGAACAGGTTATGTTTTAAAATACTGTACACATAGCCCAGCTTATTCTCTGAACAAGGGCAGGTGTAGCTGGTGGTATCAAAACATGATGAAGCTCAAAGAATATATTCTTTTGGTGTGGCCTAACTGTACAACCTACACTCACTGGATAAAATTTAGACACTGCCTTTTACCATTTAATGGCCAATTTTTATCATAAAATCAACATTTTTATTATGGCACTTTAGGCTTTTTCGTTTTGGTCATTTTGTCTAATTATTTGATTCTGTATTTAAAGGTTATGTTTAATGTCAATTAATGTTTTATTAGTCTGCATAAAACACTGGTAGCTGTAACTGTAAAGTACTCCATAGATTGAGCTTTTAGGTCTAGTTTGGCTCTGAAAATCCCATAAAGCTTCATGTAAAAAAGGGCCAACAACAAACTATATTTAATTACAAAAAGTTTGTTCTATTCAACACATACATTGATATAAACTAAGATAACAATTCCATCTTGTGCCTTCATTATGAGTACATGATAATAAAATTAGTATATTAGTAGGTTCCTTTTAAACCATTTTATGCAATCACTATCGGCCTGATAGAACTGTAACTTGTTAAGAAACAAACATAACTATTTCTAAGCCTGCAATTTTGTTGTCTGTGGTCCCTCTGCCAAAACTTGGACAAACTGAACGTGCTAAGTGTGTCTGCTCAGCCTGCAGTGTGTTATCAGCTGACAGATAAGTTCATTAGCATCTGCCAGTGTTTTTATGACCTTTTAAGTCACTTGGTGGTGACAAATACTGTTGAAGCTTTGCTGAAAATAAAGATTATGTTAGAAGAATCTGGAACTAAGTGTACTTGTTTCTCTTTGTATGACTGGTAAATCAGTTGCAGCAGAAGATAACCTTGTGGTTTGGACAGTGTGGTACAAAGTGAAGACGTTTATCAGCTCATTGTCTGATTTATGAAGTCTGTGCTCGGTGAAACAATAAGATTGACTGTGTGAGGAGCATGTTGAAATAGAAAGCAAAAGCTGTTGCTGTTTTGTAATAAGCTGCATACCACAGGCACATTATCGCTTCTACTAGAAGAATGACAACAGTAAAAATAAAGATAATCTATTTCTAAAAGAGAAAGGTTAATGGATTAGTAATGCATGTGGAATACATCCTCCAAAAATATGTGAGCTTTTTTGATTGCCTCAAAGACATGTCAAAATGTCTCTGTCACTGGAAATGTTTTTAACCTTATTTTGAAACAATGAGCTTAGAAAACAGACCTGGTACTTGTTTAGGAGCTGATGCACATCTGGATCGTGCACAAAATGCATCTCTGCATGTTAACACTACCATAACTCCAGCTGGGTCCCTGCCTTTTTACGTCTTATGAAAAAAAGATGAGCCAAAAGTGTTTCGCAAGGTGTACAAAAAACTTTCTTTCCCAATTGTTTTTCTTATCCTTAATAATACTTAGACAAAACAAAACATGTCTTCTATTGGACAAAGTCCAAATTTTTGTACGATGAGGGAACTCCATTCATTCTTCCTAATTAAAGTAAACTTCCAAGCAAATTTCACAACTGTGGTAACACTGAAATAGACCTTGTGGTTTCAGAAATGTGATTGCATATTTTATGGGCTTCATATGTAAAGCCCATTGAGGGAGAAATTCTGTGATTTTGGGCCATACAAATATAACTGAACTGAATTGAATATTTATTCATTTATCAATTTATTAGAATAAACTTAAAGTCATTGTGCCATTTTTTTATTTTTTAGAAAATTGTCTCTGAATCACAGAGTAAAGCATCCTGCAGAATGACAGAAAATAAATAACCAGGGTTTATGGTACAAATATGTCAAAGGCCGAATCAGAAGCAGGCTGACTACCCATCGATCTTCTAGTGTGTGTCCACACTTGTAATACTTTAATAAATCAAGAGGGCTGTGTGGAAGCACTGGGTGAGGGACCCTCTGGGAGACAGGATGCCTCACAAAACAGTCTGTACGTCACACAGAAAAGCAAAAGAAGGGTGGGAGGCCTTGTTGAAGGGTGGAGTGAAGGAATGGCTGAACACAAAGAATACAGAACAGCAATGGCATGGCAAGAACAGGCTCAGGATTGAATGCTGAAACGTGACTGTAGTAAAGAGGATTTAGACTGGAAGAAGAAAGAAAACAACTGGGCTGAGAAAATGCTGATGCAATTACTGAGCTCAGAGCTCAGACCAGGAAGGGAACACACTGGTCAATGAAAAGTGGCAGGCTTTGTGTCTTAATTTTTTATAATACATATTTTTTAGATAACTTTTTAGGGAATTCAGTGGGATGTAAGCTACTCAGACTAACTTTGTAAAATGATTTGTTTGGATTTCCTGTCAAGGCGAAAGCCCCTCTTTTCCCAACAGAGGTCCAGATTAGGAATTTCAGCTGAATTTTAACAGTAGGAGGTTTCAAATTGGCAGACATCCCAGACTTTGCTGTTCATCCTCACCAGCAGAAATCCTCTAAAAAAGGATATGGTGGGGGGTAGAAGGAATGACTGGACAGGATATTTGGTTTCCCTGATGAATGGGCGAGCGCACACATTCTGTGAGACTGAGTCAGTGGTCGTCATACACGACCTCACTGGGCAGACACGGGGTTGTTAAAATGTTTCTCTGCTTAAGTCATGATGGCGAACAGAAGCTGTTTGGAACATCTCCCCTGCCGGTAGTCAGCCGAGCCGGCCAGCAGTGACGTTAAGGCTGCTGTGGTCGAGGAATCAGAAAATGACTCAGACATATACAATTGATAGGGTCTTGACCAAGGAAAGAAATTTCCGCCAAAATGTGGGAAAATTGAGATTAAACACATTAAACAGGAAGTTTAGCCCCTCCCACAGCTAAATACCATTCATGTAAAAGAGCGCAAGTCTACTTATGGGAAATTGGTCATCTTTTTTGGAAGACAATAAATATAACCCAGAAGAATAAGAAAAACTCAGTAATCAATGAAAAGTAACCAAAATAGCAAACTAGATTAATGGATCAAATATTCTTAAGAGGGTTAACAAATTACCTATAATCCAATTATAAATTAATAACAATCAAATGTAATGAAAACACACATTTTTATTTTATTTTCCATCCTCAACTGAAAGAAAACCTGCTGTCACCCAATTTGAAACGATTATTCATGCCAAATCAGTTTTAAATTTGAAAGATCTCATGAAAGCCACATTATGTCATCTAAAAAAACTTTCAAGATAAAAAATAAAAAGCATTAAGGGCTAACATTAGCCACTAATTGATGTTGCATAGGGCCAGAATACAACATAGTCTGTGACCACAAAGGTCAGCATAGTTAATGAAGACTGGGATTAAGGTCATGTCTTGAAGATGTGTGTCAGGGTTTGGGTTGGTGTACACTCCAAGTCATTCCGTCAGGTTGATAATCCACACACTCCAAGACTATCTTTTAGCTTTCTAGATTGTCCTAATTTGCACTTTGGCTCAGAGGGTAGCACGGTGGCCTCACAGCAAGATGGGGTCCGAGCTCCCCTGTGGGGGATGAGACTTGAATCACTGTTTTTTCTGTGTGGAGTTTGCATATTCTTCCTTTGTATGACTGAGTTTTCTACTGGTACTCCAGTTTGCTCACACTCCCTAAATACACACTGTACATGGTAGGTTAATTGGCCACTATGAAATTGCCCCTAGGAATGAGTGTCTGTGTAGCCATGCAACAGACTGGTGTACCCTGCCTCTCACCTGAAATCATCTGAGATAGGCTCCGGTACCCCCTGTAACCCAACCATGGATGAGTGGTTCAGAAGACAAAACAAAAGATAAATAATGGTGGTTTTACTCACCTTTTTTTGTACTCATCCCTCTCTCTTTTGACTTTAGCCAGCACGTTATACAGAGCCCTCACTTCTGGCGTGATGGTGTCAATTTGAACCCCAACTCCATCCGGGTGCGTCCATGTCACCCCAGGTCCCTGTAGGGTCTCAAAGCGCTCACCCTGTCTCCTGACATGGGTGAAACTCCATATGGTACCAGGCAGTCTGGACTCAGGACCATCGGTCTGTACGGCGATCTCTCGGGTGAAAGTGTGTCGGTACGGCGGTCTTTGCAGGGCTTGCTGAAGCTGGCTTTCTAGTAACTTGTTTCTTCTCTCTAGTTCATGAACTTTGGCAAGGAAGCAACGGAATCGCAGGTTGAGTGTTTTCAGCACATGAATATTGGAACCCAGGTCATTTCTCAAGGCGCTGGTTACTGCGCCCGACCCGGTGGGCACACTGCAGACCGGACCGGGCAACGAATCAGAGAAAAACAGCGAGCTCATCTTTACAATCGAACAAAAATATAAAAACCCAACAAGAATTATTTTTGGATATGAATAGTCAAATGTCTTTCTTTTTTGTTTTATCTCTGCATACTTCTTTATTTTCCCCCACTCCTCTCAATGCAGATGCTAAAGATGGAGAAACCTCACAGACATGGACCTCACCTCCATACCAACATCAACTCCTGAAGCATGGCTAGTAAAAACAACCCCAAAAAGTCCTTTAAGATACACAGAGGGCATCATCTCCTGAAGGAATAAGAGGTTTGACGCAGACTGCAAAAAGTAGATCTTCCTGATGTCCTCATGTCTCTGTGTGTCTCTGCTTTGTCAGGAGCTGCTGATGCTGCTTATGGGATTATGCAGCTAGCAGACTGAAGGGATAGATGCCTCCACCTTCTTTCTTTCTCATATCCCGTTTTAGTGTGTCTCTATTCGGTGTCCATGTGGTGCGGTGAGGCAGGATGCAGCACCGCAGAGCCCTGCCTCTCCGTGGATCATGTTGCAAAGTGCTAAACTAGGCAAATATCACCTACATCAACCCCTCCCTCATCCACCTCCCCCACTGCTTCTGTCTCACTCTGACTACAGCCTGCTCACTATATTCCCTTTGCATTCAGTCCTGTATGACAAATTCTCACCCTAATACACCTTAGCTATACTGTTATTACTGGGTTTTTACAGTGACGTTGTTACTTTTACTGACAACATTACTTTTAAGGTTCCTCCATCTAAACATCAAATCTACTTTGTACCCAACAACTAACAGGAACATGTTCCGTCAAACAGGAATAAATTGTGTTTTTATGTAGTTAAATGTTTTAATATTTAAGTAAAAGTCAGTCATTGTGAAAAATTTCAACGTCCACCTTTTGCTGGTTGAAATATTTTTTGAAAATATTTTTATTGCGTGAGCACTCCTCATAACTCTAAGTCACCCCTGAGATACTGTCCATTGCAATACAAAAATCCCCCTTTTATTTATTCATTTTTTAAGAGAGTGATTTTAACCATTTAAATTAATATTTAGTTAAACCATAACGTAGCTATTTCCAATGGGTATATGTATAACACGCCAAGACAGGGTTTTAAATTTTTTTATTTTAAACTTGACCTACATAATTAACCTGTCAAAACATTCTTTTTCTCACACCGTACTGACCACTTAAAAACCGCATTCATCCGTCATTTTGGAAATCAGAAAAGATTGCGCATGTACAGTGAGGCAAAGTGACGTAAGGAGAGGTAGCCAGTCTAGCTCTGACTGGACTGTAGCAATGGCCACCTGGAATGTAACATAATCGGCTTAAAGAGTAATTTTGTAGGCGTTTTATTGCAAAACACTCTGTTTTTTTAACCATGTAGAAATACCAACAGGCCCGTACTGAATTGTTTTTTCAATCACATTTTCCTGTACTAATAAGTCAAAACCGTATAATTTGACAGTTGTATACATTTTTATTTAATTTCCCTTTTTTTTACTCTTTACTGTAATTTTGTATGGAAAGCAGCTTATTGTTGCTTTACTTCCTTGTCGTTCACTCTTTTTTTTTCTTTTTTACAATCCCATTTATATAAATTTATTTCTATTAATACAAAATCATGCTTGATGTTGTTTTATTTAATCTTTTCATTTGACACGGCAGCATCAAGTCTCTTTTTTTTTTTTTACTGTTTCTTCCACGTGTGAGAGAAATTACCTCGTGATTTTACAGAAAACTGTGTTCGTCTGAGTTTTTGATCAATTTAAGAGACTTTTTTGGGAAGAAATGTAAGCTTTTTAATCAGGCGGTGTATAGCTAGCTTCTACTAAGGAAACATTTGGGGTCCTTTTGCTTCACGTGTTCGTGCTGTTTAACGTGAAGGAAACATGCCGAAGTCTAAAAGAGACAAGAAAGGTACAGAAAATACACTTTCATTTGGAAGTTTACTGTTTTTACACTGTCAACTTACTCACATTTAAAATGTGTTCTGTCTATTTAGTTTTTTAGGGCTGGACGTTTGCTAAATTGAAGAACTCGAGCTAACATTAGCATAACCATGTAGCATGGGTTTGTTAAAATAAACTTTGTTATTTCCTCCTTTAGTTTCACTTACTAAAACCACCAAAAAGGGATTGGAGTCCAAACAGAAGTTAATTGATGAGGTAATTGTTCACTGATTTGCTGTATGTTGACCTATTAGCCTGTACTAACTATGAATCTCCTTACCAGTTAAGGAAATGTGTAGACACCTACAGAAACCTGTTCATATTCTCTGTGGAAAACATGAGGAACAACAAACTGAAAGACATCAGGACAGCATGGAAACACAGCAGGTAAACACAGATCACTGTGTGATTCATGTACCTGGTTAATCCTAATATGATTATAACAGGTCACTTTGTTCTATAATCTGTTGAGATCAATTAGATAGATAAATATTTTTCTTGGGATAAATATGTAATGTTTTGGAAAATGCTGTATTCAAAGGTGTCTGGTCTGTCATACTGGGCTTTAACTCATTAACACATTCAGGTTATTGAACAAGAATCTGAATCATTTAAGATATCAGATTAGAGAGCAATTTTTATGTTCTATTCAGCTATAATCTATCACTATGTTTTATTATTTTTCTTTACTTTGTATGACATAAACATAGAAAGGTCAAGTAGTGTCTTGCAGTGCACATTCACAGACCTAACTAAATCTTGCATTATGCATAAGACATTCCATCAGTTTCTACTAAAGGTATCTGAATCTGGGTGGTAATAGTGAGGTTAGATTTTGACCATTTATGTCAAACTTGCTAGTCTCTGATATTTTTCATTGATATGGCAATAAAAGCATTCTGATTCTGATATAAACATAACATTATACTGGATGCATGGTTTTAAAAATGGGTGGATGAAGCAAACAATTTACCGATTCCAAACTCATCACAACACATTAGAACCATATGATGCATTGTAATAAAGTAGATATTACAATGACAAACAGTTCTTTCACTCTCATCCACACATTTCGGGAGGCGTTAGCTCAGTGGTAGAATGTCCGTCTTTGGACCAAGAGAAGTTGGTTCGATTCTCTCTGGGCCCATGCCTAAGTGCCCCTGGGGAAGACACCTAACCCCCAGTTACGTCCAGCTTTGTTGCCGTCACGGCGGCCTGCTGCGGTGTTATGCAGCAAAAGTAATTTCCCCATGATGGATGAATAAAGTACAATAAAAATAAAAGCACATACCACCAGACAGACCCAGACCTCCTCTGATTCCACACCCCTCTCCCACTGACCAACAGTGCTGAGAGCATTGTAAGAAAACCTATATTTGTCCCACAATGGGGAAATTGCAGTGACCTGACATTTGCAGCTGCTCTTATTTACCACCTCATGGTCTGCTTTTTATTTCAGAAAATGTTCTTTTCTAACTACGTAACTTTTTAATTACTTATTTTGACTGAATTTAGTTCAAGACTGAGGAGGAAAACACACTTTTTTTGTAGATTTTGCATTATTTACTACTAAAGTAGTCGCTGAAGTGTCGGATGTAGACATTTGTATTAAACTAGACTTTGTATTTTTTGTTTAGCCAAATTTAACTGTTTTTTTTTTTTTTTCTGCTTCATAGATTCTTCTTTGGCAAAAATAAAGTCATGATTGTTGCTTTAGGAAAAGGACACACAGATGAATACAAAGATAATTTACACAAGGTAAGCAGAGCCCTACATCATTCATCAAGCTACTACAACCGTCTTAGTCACAATTAACATTCTTCAATTTATGTTCAGGTCACCAAGTATTTGCGTGGAGAAGTGGGCGTTCTTTTTACAAATAAAACAAAGGAGGAAGTACAAGAGTAAGAGACACATCTTTGATAAGTTCACTCTTTTACTCAAGCACAAAATTTTCATCTGCTGTTTTTTGTTACCTGCAGATATTTCAACCATTTTAGAGAAATGGACTTTGCTCGTGCAGGCAATCAGGCACAGATGGACGTAATATTGGACGAAGGACCTCTAAGTCAGTTTCCTCACTCAATGGAGCCTCAGTTAAGGCAATTGGGTCTTCCCACTGCTCTAAAAAAAGGTGAGACTTAATTAAAAAGAAGCTATTGCTGTACAATCATTAACTTTATTTACAGTTGTTTCTTCTGTGTAAAGATGAATTGATACACATTTCAAAAGGAAATATTGGAGTTAGAATTCGCTTTGCTTTGGCAAACGATGGTTGACAAATAAGTTTTTGTGTTTTGCATCATAGGAGTGGTAACTTTACTAAAGAGCCATGATGTCTGTAAAGAAGGTGACACGCTAACTCCTGAACAGGCTCGAATTCTGGTGAGTTTTTCAATATGATACAAAAAACTAAAATGTGAAAATAATTTTTGCTTGATCGCTCACATCGACTTTTTTGTATTTCCAGAAACTATTTGCCATTGAGATGGCAGAATTCAAAGTGCAGATCAAATGTATGTGGAACTCAGAAACAAGTGAATTTGATAAAATGACTGACCAGGAGGAGCCGATGCAAGCTGATGACGAGGATGATGACGATGATGCAGAATAAAAAATCTGCAAGGGCAGAAGATTTTTTTGTCTGCCTTTTTACTTCAACACTCAAAAGACTTTTTAACAATTTCTTCTGACCTGAGCAGAGAATTTGTGCCATTTTGAGCAGTCTAGTTTTTTTCACTGTCTAAAACAAATGTCTGACCTTCATAAGGATTTTCATTTAATGACCAAGTCTTTGAAAACAAAGTATAAATGTTGATATCCTGATGCCCCACTTGTCAAAAAGTATTTTTATTAAATTGAATTGTTCTTCCCAAAAAAAAAGTTTTCACACATAATTAAATTAGAATATTTTATTTAAAAGATAATTGATTTTTCAGAAAATTAGAAATGTTCATTTTTAGATTAACATTATTAACATTAACACATTTTTAGGTTAACATTTTTGTATAAGTGCTGAAAGTCAAATTTCCAATGGATTTATTCCGAGATTAAGAAAAAGTTAATAGTAAAGAAATCTTATTCTCTGCAAATTTAGCAAATTTTCTATCGATAAAGCAAATCATCTAAAGTAGTTTGGACACTCGTGAGCAACAAGATCCCAGGCTTGCTTGAAGGCATCAACCACCCTCTGATCCAGGGGACCCTCCTCCACAGCAGCAAGGTTTTGCTTGAGTTGGTCCATACTTGACATGCCGATTATCACTCCATCACCAAGATCACCCTGTACAATGAGGAATGACATCCTCACATTTATGCTAATTTAAAAGACGGATGCAATTGCTAATGATATTTTTAGACAAATGGTTCTGTCTAATCACTGGAATATTTACTATTGCAATACTTTGGGAAAAAAAAAATCTGGAGCAGTTGGCAAGATGGTGACATCTCCTGTTGAATTTGGATATTGCACTAATAAAATGACATTAATTTGCCACTAAAATCATAAATAGCCTCTAAAGAAAAAACATTTTATTACAAAATTAATATAGTAAGGAGAGATCATCCAAATTACATGGTACACATACCTTTGATTGAGAGTCACTGCTTACACTACAAGTGTTACTGCTTCAAAACAGTTTACAGTTTTAAAACTAAAGGTTTTAAAATTGTACTTATTAGTTTATAAAATGAATGGCAGAAGCAATTGATTAAATACCCAATTTACCAGAAGACAAGATGTAAAAAGCATAAATATATTTTCTTATTTTTACAATACAAATAGTCAATTCTACACCAACCTTGAGTTGGGAGTGGTGGTACATCCAGCGCATGGCAGCAGAAGTGAGGGAAGGTTTCTCTGAACCATAGACCATCTCCAAAGACTTGAGAACTAAATCTATGGCCTGGAAATGACTTTCTTTCCAATATCTTAAAGTAAAGAAAACATCCATCAGTTACTTTTAATAAGTAAATTATAGAAATTTTCCATGTGAGAAGCAGATCTTTTACCTGTCCCTGTATGCCGCTGCCCAGCTGTTCCCAAAAAAACGTCCTGCAGGCTGGGAGCTGTCTTTATCTTCATAATGGTACTTTCCTGTCAAAAGGCCACCTGCCGGGAGGGGATATATCAGAGCTTAACTCATCTAGATTATGTTCGTCATTGAAAGCTTTCAAAAAACAAGTTCCAAATGACACTGACACCATACTGTACCTGCTAAAGGGTTGTATGCATAAAATCTCATTCCAAAGTATCTCAAACATGGAAGCAACTCTGTTTCCACCTGCCGTGTAGTGGCGTTATACATCCCCTGTGAGACGTGAGAATTTAAATTCTAATCTGTCCAACAATGATTTATGATCACTGAATACATTCATCAAAGTGTCAAACATCTGTGGTCATGCACCATACCTGATACACAGTGGGGACAATCCAGTTATTATGCCTGCAGATTGTCACTATTTCAGCTACTTCCCATGATGCGTAGTTGGACAAACCCAGCTCCTTGAATTTTCCCTGCAGGTGAAATTTGAACGCCAAAATAATATAATCTTGCAAGCATAAAAAAAGTCATCATTGTAGAAGAGTTGTGTGTCATCAGTTTTATTTTCCACTCACTAAATAAAATGAACTTTTACACCAAACTCATCAGCTAACACAGAGGCCTCACAGCAAGAAGATCAAAGTCCAAAAGTCGGCGCAAGGCTTGAAACACTGGGCTTTCTGTGTGGAGTTTGTATGTCCTCCCTCCGTAAGTGTGGGATTTCTCTGGGTACTCCAGTTTCCTTCCACTCTCCAAAAACGTGCATGTTAGGTTAATATGCCAGCACGAAATTGCACCTAAGAATGAATGTATGTGTGGCCCCTGTAGACTGGCGACATATTCAAGGTGTATCCTCCCTCTTGCCTGAAATCAGCCGGAAAAGGCTCAGGCTACCCTGTTAGGATAAGCGGTTAAGGAGACAAAATTTCTGCTCACCTCTTTGTGAAGTTCATTGCAGGCTCTCAGAGTGTCCTGAATGGGATTTTGGTGATCAGGAGCATGAAGGTAGAACAGATCTACACAGTCAGCTTGCAGTCTCTTCAATGAGGTTTCTATCTGGGAACGGACACTCTCTGGCTTTAATGTCTTTCCATCCCAGGGATTGGCTTTGGTGGCAATGGATACTGTGAATAAATCGAACATTTTCGGATTATTACCACTTTAAAACATAAATACAAATTTTGCATTAAAAAATAAAGACATGTTTTCTCCATTTGTACAAGTAGGAGATTGGGATCAACAATACATTTTGAGACAACTTTGAATGTGTTTTATTGTGTTGCTCATCCTTATAATATAATGATCTTTTTAAGGTATATCACTTTGTAAAAGTCGTTTATTACACCAGTTGTTTTTTCAGCAGCCCACCTTGGTGAATAACAAACTTTGTGTTCCACAAAGCATGCTGTCAATAAATAACCAGCCAAACTTTTGCGAAGGTTTTGTATACACAAGTATTGTTAATGTTGCATTTAAAATAATGTCAGGTTGAGAAATACAGCCATAAACAATTCTCTGATCTATTGATCATTTAATAAACCCCCCCACACATGATAAAAATCCAGTGTTGTGCACCTACAGTTCTATCAATGTTCAAGTTTCTTTATGTGCAGCACTGAATCTCATTCCATTGGAATTAAAGGTGACATATATAATAAATCTCTACCTGTTTGGGGTAGTTTCATATCTCCAATAATCGTCTCTGATTTCCCATCCATGTACATGAAGGCTGTGTCCACCTGATTGTGTCCTCTCTCTAGGAAAGCCTTCACCATGGTGTGACTCTGCTGGGAATCAGCCCGACCACCAAACGCCATCGTTCCCAACAATGACACTGGCTTCTTAGCTGTGGACGACATATTTCTACGAATCACAAACGCCGGGAAGTGAGTAAACACTGTTTTTACTGCGTCAGATTGTCGGAGTGTGCAGATTCCTCTTGTGATAACCCACCGCATGCTACAGTGTGTAAGCTAACGTCTCCGTAAGGGCAAAGGTTATGTCTTAGGGAGCGTCTCAAAGTTACTCTACTTGCGATCAGCGGAAGAAAAACGCAGCTGGGTGTACATCAGTCGGTTTTTGTTTTTGTTTTTTTCTGATTTGCTTTTGAGAAGGTGCAAAGTACATTCTGTGACAACTTCCTGTCATTTTTGATAAATATGTTTGTTTAAGTCTTTCTATTGCAGCACACACTCGTCTAGTCATTACTCGTTTTAACCACAAGATGGCAGCAATTTGCTGTTTGATGTACGGCATCATGTATTGCTTCAGGTTGCTAGGTAACCCATCCATCATCAATACTTTTTGTCCATTATTTTAACACTTTCTACATAATTATTTTATCAACCCATAATTATTAACCCATCCATCATCAATACTTTTTGTCCATTATTTCAACACTTTCTACATAATTATTTTTGTCATTTACTCTCTATAAGAATGTATTATGAAGCATTTTCATCTGGTGTTTCTATTTTCAACATATTTTACATTTAGACAGTGAAACAGATTTCATCAGCATCATTCATTTCAACAAATAAGTTGGTGGAAAAATAAATCTTTAGACATGCAGAAACCCCAAAACAATTCTAAATGCATTTGTCTACCTGTTACTATTCTCATCTTGGATCACCACCTGCTGTTTTTGAATTGTCTGAATTCTTTCCAAATTAATCTGGGAGATTTGACTTTTCTCTGGAAGATATTTTTAACTATAACTGAAAATAACTTTATTGGTACAAGAAATTTTACTGTTGATAAACGTTTTTTCTGAATGATTTGAACTATCTTCTTCTCCTTTCAACATTTCCCTTCAGGGGTCGCTACCGCAAGTCAGTTTCTTCCATATAATCCTATCTGCTGCATCTTTTTCAGTCACGCCAACTATCTTCATGTCTTCCTTCACTGCGTCCATGAACCTCCTTTTTGGTCTTCCTCTAGGCCTCTTTCCTGGTGGTTCCAAACCCAGCATCCTTCTTCCTATTTACTCTCTCTCTCTCCTCTGCACATGTCCAAACCATCTCAGTCTGGCCTCTCTGACTTTATCTCCAGAACCTCTAACATGTACTGTTCCTCTTATCCTGTCCATCCTGATCATTCCCAGAGAGATCGTCAGCATCTTCATCTCTGCTACCTCCATCTCTGTTTCCTGTCTTTCTCTCAGTGCCACTATCTCTCGACCAAATGACATGGCCAGTCTCACCATGGCTTTGTACACTTTTCCTTTCATTTTAGCTGAAATTGTACACTTTTCCATTCACTTTATTTTTATATGAATTCATACACATTTCTTTCATTCATTTCCATGATTTGTGGTATGAATTGTCTTAAAATAATTTGTAAACTATCTATATCATTTACAATTATGCATAATGAGGTTGTCTTTTATCCACTATATTATTTTCTATTTGCGTCTGAAATAAAAGGAATTTTGGTAATATGATTGTTTTGTTTTAGACAGTTTGAATCATGTTTGCCTGATCAGTGTTTAACACCCACCTTGTTTTCATTTCACAATTAACCACATGGGGCATCAGTGTCATGAGGTGGTGGAGTTGGAGATGTAGAACTAGATGCATAGACAGTTTTAACCAGTTTATTGCAGATAATCAGAGGTTATAGAAGAGGAGTAGACATATGCAGCCTTGAAGATGATGTGGAGAGGACCAGACGACGTAGAGAGGGTCACGGAGTGACACCATCATGGTTGCAACAGAACAGCAGATGATCTGACACTGGGGTTAAATAACCAGAAGGAAGACGAGACACAGGTGCACACATCTGGGGAAAGCCAATTGGGACCAAGAGTGCAGAATTAGGACACAGGGCAGAATTAGAGGGGAGGAAATGTGCCGGAAGCGTGGAGGATCATGACAATCATCAATTAAAAAATAAGTTTCATGCTTTCAAAAGACAACAACAGCTTTTCATCATCTTTGTAATCTTTTATAATTTTCTAAAATACCGTCAAAAACTGATCAAATCTGTTGCTGATTAAATTATCAGTGGGATTGAATGCCAGCTCAATTATTATGAATGAAAACAGAACTTTTAAAGTTATAATAATAATGCATTGTTCTTATATAGCGCTTTTCAGGACAGTCAAAGACGCTTATAAATTACAGAGCGAGCCATTAGTTTAATAATCTTGAACCATCTGCTTTGTGAGGTCAAAAGAGAAAGTAATTAATCTGATTGCAGTTAAACCAATTACCGCTGAAAACTACATTAATAGGATTTTTTTTTTGGATCTAATTCAAACAATGTGGTGAGGCCGGTAGCCCACAATGACCCCGGACTCTTTGGGGTCATGAACACACATGAGGGTAATGAAAGCTTTGTTTAGGGAGCAGAAGCGGTCACTTGTGGATCATGACCTTTTGACTGACCCCATCAGCTGTTTGAATCCTATAGAGTGACCTCTGGCTGCTTCAGACACTCCTCCCACTTCAACTCTGTTTCTCCTTCCTTGCTAAAACTGGATCCTCCAGGTTTTCTTCATAACCACTTGGGGGCTTCGTTTTCCCTTATGATCTGGTGCTGGTGTGCATCTTTTGCGCGCAAAACCCACTTTGATTTGTGCGCCACGTGCAGCTGGACCTATTTTCATTGAGATGAACATTTTATATAAATTGCATAGTTATATATTTAAAAAGAAAAACAAAATGAGTTTGCAGAAGAATAACTTCCACACTCATCCTTGATGTGCGTAAATTGCACCTGGATGGGTTTGAGGAGCTGTTCAAGCTTTGGATTCTGTCTCTGATTACTCCCCTCCTCTTTCACCCAGCCCATCATTACCAAGTCAATAGATGGAGGCAGAAAGCCTACAACCATCCTCTTTTCCAGTTACCCCCCAGTTCAACATCTGCAGAGGTGCGCTGTGCGTAAAAGTTGTTCCAGAGCGCGTCTGATGGCTGTTTCTTCTTTATATAGAATCTATTGCGTCCCAGGAGAAGAGCTTTTACGCACAATTAATATTTGTTTCAGTTAAAACGTGTTTTCTTCCCTTTTTTTGCATCTGGTGAGGAATTTTTCCTTTTTTATTTTTGCGCTTGTTCTTGGCGGTGAAGAGATGCGCTCCTGAATGAGTTTAGCTTTACATCTCTGACTCCTGGTTGAACTGTGAAGATGAACATAAAGAGAGTCTTTTTTTCTTTTTTCTTCATTTTTCTTCATGAGGATCACTCATTGAGTCATAATATCCCCAACAACCTGGAACCTCATATGTGAGTCAGGTTTGATCATTATCATATTTTTATTAGCCATTATGTGTATGGAATTGTGTAAATTTTTTACATAATGCATTTTTGCATTGTATTTTCATTGAATATTCACCTGTTCATTCATCAGCTTGAAGCTAAATCTATTCAGTATCAGAAAATCCAAATGGAAGCGTTACCAGTACTCTTTAATTATAATAACTTTAATGTTTGACTCGGGTCTGTAATTTACATGATTGTGTATCTACAGTACTTGAAGGTTCTAAATATAAGTTCCAAATATCTCAGATGTTGGTTGCTCCAAAGTTTTAAAGAAAGAGTCAAAATGAGTGTTTTAAACTTCAGAATAATAAACAAGAGGTAATACTACAGCCCATTACAATTAAGTCTTTCATTATGCAATTCAATATACATCTGGAGGTGATAGGGATTACTCTCCCTACAGCTGGATGCTGTCCTAGAAGTCCTGCTGATCATTACATGCCGAGGTTTCCTGTCTTATTCTGGAAACTTTCCAAAAAAGTACATTTTAAAAGATCACGTTGCATTTTTTTTTCCGACTAAACTCCTCTGGGCAGCTCAGAAAATACAGCTAAAATGTTGAACCCAGACAGTCTACGTGAGAAGGACTCATATTAGATTAGGAGACTAGCCATGTTTTACCTGAGGGAGAAGATGTTACCTGTCTTCTCTGTCTGATGATGCTCGGGTCTCATACGAGTACAAACATGTACGTATTGGAAAAATTAGGAGTATTCTTTTTGTAGATTTCTCTTTTATTTTTAAAATGAATTCTTTGTACATTTTATTCATGCCACTTTCACTTTGCATTATTAGGATTAAGCATTTTAGATAAACATGTAATCTGAGGTGAAGTGCAGGTCTCACATCTGACCATTTGTAATAACATGAGGAATTCCCCTTAAGTGTTTAAGAAAAAGCTAAAAACCAGACACGACGCAGTTAATGCCCTTCCAGGCTTTGTTGACAAGTGGAAAATAGCTGACATTAGCTCTGTGCATCTATCTTTGCCACGGTGCTTCTTGAAGGCCTCCATAAATTGCCCGTTGCCACCAGTACATCTGTAAAAACACAGTCGAACATTTTGACATGTTAAGTATTTTAACTGGTGTTTGTGTTGCAGGCCCAACGTGTGCGCGGAGAGGGAGGTGACGCTGGTCGCCCAGAGGCAGCCGTGTGTGCAAGCCTTCACACGCATGGTTAAAGTGTGGAAGCAAGGCTGTGTGGGGCAATCTTGGTGCATGGGGTATGAGAGGAGGTGAGTAACACACCTCATTTGTCGTTCGTCTGCCCCTCCCTTTCTGGACCTGCAACCTTTGAGTCTGCAGCCTCACCTGCAGGGGATGTGTTCTTTTGCTGATTAAACTCAAAAGCAAGTGAATAGTTGTTTAGTGTTCCACTTGTAAATGACTCATACCACCAAGTAATTTAAAAAAGGAATGATCTTTTAATGAACTCCTACCTCATTAGTTTTTCTTTTATAGCTCCTGTTTTGCAATTACATCTTTAACAATAAGAGAGAAAACTATTTAAAACATAGTCATCCTCAGCTTTGCATTCCTTTAAAAGACAACCATATTGCAAACTTTTTTTTGTGCCAGGGAATCCTGCTTGTGTTCCTCAGCGTGTTTTTCACGCTCCACTTCTTCCCATATTTTACCGTGTCACAAAGTCAAAAGGCTGCTTTGATGGCAGCCAGGGCCACAATTACTCGCTGTAAACTGAATGTGTTTCCACGGTGTGTAATGACTGCAGTGCAATGAGAGGGGTCTCAAAATACAGGGAAAGGTTCCTGCCAATGTTATCCTCTAACATCTAAAAGCCTGGGAACATTAGTGTAGCTTCTATTTTATCTACATCAAAGACGCTTTGCTGTTTGGTCATATCCAACGACAAAAAAATTTCTCAATTTTGTGTGCAAGATTACTCCTGAGATGTGGCTTCTGTAATCAGTTGTGCTCTAATTAAAAAGTTTTTTGTTACCAGGACAGCATACTACACAGCATACAAGCAAATCTACAAACAGGATTATAAAACGGTGCAGAAATGCTGCCCTGGATGGTCTCAGCTAAACGGAGAAGCAGGTTGTTTATATCGTAAGTATCTTCAGTTTATTAATCTCATTTCAATTTATTTTTAAGTTGTATGTGAACTATTTTCAATTTATTTCTTCTACCAATAGGGTGTTTTTTAAACACCACCATACATAATCATTTAATCCTTTGAATCAAATTATTTCAGTGGTCTTAAAAGGTCTTGTAAGGTCAAGAGTCACTTTGTTCATCCAGACTGAGCAGATGCAATCAGTTAGTGGCACTTCCAAAACACTTGTCTATCAGCAGCTTTTTTTAACAAGGTTCCGATGCAGATGCTCAGAAACATCCTTCCTGTCGACACAGTTGACGTGTTGACGTTTGGTCTCCACTTGGACTTGTGCGGCTGTATCCACTTATTAAAGTGTTGACAAAATTTTGTCATTGGTCAACTAAAACTTGGCACGAATTGTCGCCATGATGAATAATCTTAAAGTCTTGCCATTAACACTTTGGGTACTTATTGTCATGTTTTCACTCATGTTTATATGCAACATGGCTGCACACAAGCTTGTAAAATAATTACAAAAAAATGTTCCAATTCATCTGTGAATTTTATTATACAAACACTGAGAAGACCACGAAATGATTTGTGAATGAAAACTTGTGAAAAACAGAAAAGGAACCTCCTCAGCATCTCCATGTATGGAGTTCTGTTAGTCCCACTGAAGCTGCCAGGAGCTCATCTCTTTACGGATAAGCTTAGCTTCACACCGGTGAAACCACGAAGTTTCCTTTGATGGGATTTTACAGCCAGTGATCCTGATCGCATAGCCTGCATGCCGCAGACCAATCCTTGGCAAACTTTTCTTTTGGGATGTTTGGGGGCTCAGCTGATGGAGTTGCCAGAAAGTTCAGACTCTGTGGTTCTGCACCAGCTTGTAATTGACTGACATGTTTAAAGGGTAATTGTTATTTTTTTTTAAGTAAGCCTGTGTGAATAGCGTGTGATCAGTCACTGTACAACCTGCTGTAATTATAGTCCTGTCAGCATAAAAAACACAGAAAAAAGGAGGTGATAGATACTATTTTTTTAACTGGGCCAATCTAGGTATTTGGATTGGGGACACAAGATAGATAGATAGATAGATAGATAGATAGATAGATAGATAGATAGATAGATAGATAGATAGATACTGTAGATAGATAGATAAAAACTTTACTAATCTCCCGCAGGAGAAATTCTGGTGTCCAGCAGCAACAGAAATCACACAAATTGTACATACAAGATAGATAAAACAACATACACACAATAACAAAAGAGGACTCAGTTCCAACCAGAAACAGCTGATCAATTAAATTGCCGGAGGGCCGAAGGGATGAATGACCTCCTAAAACACTAAGTCCTGCGGCCAGTGAGAGGAACCTGTTACTTCAGGTCATCTTCTGGGTCGATGTAGAGGGTGACGGGGGTTATTTAGGATACCCTGCATTAAAGCCCTCATCCTCCCCTCCAAAACAGCTCCCACAGAGTCCACATTTCTCCTCACCACAGATACACATTCCCTTATCAGTCTGTCCAGCCTATTGCTGTCCCTTGCGGTCAAGCTGCCTCCCCAGCAGACGAACACAAAGAAAACTACAATTGCCACAACAGACTGACAAAAGATGTTCATCATGTCACCACACACATCAAAAGTCTTAAGCCTTCTTAAGAAAAACAGCCTGCTCAGTCCTTTCTTTGCAAGCTAGGAAAGGAACAAGTCTAATGATTAAAAATGAACCCATTTCAACAATGCAACAGTTTGTCTTGTTGTTTGCTTTCCAGATAAAGAAAAATGTTCAATTTGGTTGTCCTTCGTTAGAGTTACTGTACCATTTGATCACTGTAACAAATTCCTTCTTGGTTCTTTAAATCTCTGTTTGCTGTTGCTGGTGAAACATCAAGTACTCCTAAAAAAAAAAAATTCTCATTAATATATGGAATTTTATCTTTCATATTGAGTTGTTACAACCACAGTTTCAGAATACCTTTTTTTAAATGTGAAGTGGGTTGGACAGGGAGCAGGAGAAGATATCCTGGATGTTCCTGTCATTATGTGTCTCATTATTGCTCATTGGCCTCTTCAAAGAACTCTTTGTTTCCAAGGAAAAGGTTACAGCATTATATGATACAAGAAAGCATTACACAGGCTACTCTCCAATGAATCTAGCTTGTTTTAAATCAGTAAAGACAATAGGTCTTAAAGAGAATTTTCTCAATCCTGCCCATTGACTGCACTTACGTTATCAGCATGGCGTGACAACGGCCAGGTCCTTCAACATGAAGAATCGCTTTTATCTTTGTAACCTAAGAAATGGCAGCACTTTGAGATGGGACAAACTAATCACCCCTTTCTCTGAGCCATTGAACCTGGATAAAAGGAAGCTCACAGTACAATCCTCCCACTCGGGCGCACTTTGCTATTTGCTATCTGCACTGTGCCTCAGTCAGCACAATGCAATCTGTGTGGCTGCTTTTCAGCAGGGCCCCTAGCATCCAAAAGGGAAAATCTGCTTTGTAAAATGTACAGCTTTAGCAAATCCTCTGAAACCCCCTAAATAGAAGCAAGATGGGAATGCTTTGTGTTGTGATAGTGATTTAGTGTCTGGTACTTTGAGGTTCCTTTATGTGCCCTATTGTCTTTCATTCCTGTGTGTGTGTCCCCTAAATAAAGTCGGTGGAAGGTAATTAGGGCAATGACCCCTGGTTAGCTGAGCAGAATTTGGGATGTAATCACACGCTGTAGCTGCTGGTTTGATGTTTGGCTTGTCATTCAGCAAGCAGCTTTGCTCCTTTAGAGTTTGCTTGTGTTTCCTCTCTTCCCTTCAACCTTTAGGTTACACAAGACGGATGTCTTTAGATGTGAGTTCTAGTGTACTTTGCCAAAGACAAATATTCTACAACTAAACAAATGTTTGCTCATTGTTTTGGGATTCATTACACCAATTTCATTACACCAATTTTGAGTTTTTATGTTTTCCAAGTTTTAAAAAACGTTTAATGTTCACATTTGGATAAAAATCCATTGAATGAGAAACTAAAATGCTAAAAAAAAAAAAAAAAACGCAACTTTTTTAGTGTTTGTTTTAAACCTGCAAGATAACTTTTTTTTTTTTCAAAATTTTGAATGGTACCTTGACTTTTATAATTGTGGAGTTGGCCAGGTTTGTGTAGTGTGAAAGAGACTTCTATTTGCAGAGTCCTCCTCCAGGTTGACTAACTTTTAAAAGCTTTCCACTTTATGATGGTGCTTTCTTCTGGAAAAGCATTTTATAGAAGGACTTCTCAATCAGTGAGTCAAGCCTTTTTTCTTTGCAAAAGGCTGAGAGCTCTTGGTAAGGATAGCTGGATTGAACCAAGAATGGAAACAAGTACTTATTCTTACTACGAGCAACAATACAAACCACAATTACCCCTCTAGTTTGTCTTCCTTGTTAATCGTTGAATAGAAACCGGCCTCCTTTTGTAACAAGACTGGCAAAGGTAGCAACATTTGACATACAGAAAAGAGGGTCCTAAATTTATCCATGGGTGGTCTTGAATTTATTTGTATCACAGCCATGACAGTCCATATCGGACTTGTTGTAAAAGAGACTGAGGACAGCTAAGATGCTTAATAGTGCAGTACGTAGCAAAGTAATTTGTGGTTTAGACTTTAGTGATGAAATACCACTACTTGCTGCACCACCATATGTAGTTTCTAATTATTGTCTAAAGATTGTTTAAAAATTGGGAAATTTCAGTCAGATTTGAAGCCCTGAGTAATTGAAGTCTTCTTGAGACTTCTCTTGCCACCTGAAAGAATGTTACATCTGATTTGATTTTAAGTATTTAGAAACTATCCATACTGTAAGCCACATGAGCAATTCTACACTTGTCACATATTTGAATAATGTGTGATGTTTTGTCAAACCAACCAATGTCTTACAGAGGATAAATATACAGTATGTCTTTAAACCAAAACTGTTAGCGATGTTATGACACAGCTACCATTTTTCACAGGATGTCTTCGAAAGACACATTCCTCTACGGAGCAAAACATGATTTGTTGCCTCAAAATACAGTGCTTGGCTCTGCGCGTACTATTTATGTCACCAAACTGTGCGCTGGGTACAACTCTTTGTGTTTGTAAAGTCTCTTAAATGGGGTCCCCCCCATACGTCACTCTGAGTTTTAGACATATTGACAGAAGCTAAACACACAAAGGGTCCACTCTGTGTGGATCTGGTCATCCCATCAGATCTTTAAGGATGATACTATCTGTTCTGTTGAGCTTATCAGTGCTTTGTCACTTTTTTCTTTTAGTGGAGCTTGCTAATCCTGTCATAGGAGGTGTTTTTGTGACAGTGTAGAGCCATTCACAGCAACAGACAAGTAGGTTTTGCACCACACTGTATGGCTCATGCAGGATTTATCTCAGTAAGGATTAAGTGGGGTAAGGGGCTCAGGAAAGGAGTTAGCTCTGAAACGATCTGGTTCACTGCCAGCAGTTTTGCATGTCTCACTTCTGCGAGGGGGGAGCTGACATTCCTGTTGTTGTCGCTTAGTCATGATACCCTGAAGTGACTCTTGAGACATCTGACCTTTTACTGTGTTACAGCTGATTTAGTTCATTTAAAGATTTTCAGGAATGCTTCATAATTTGATCTACCCCAGCTGGTGGGGACGTTGTTGTCCTAAAATATTTGGATCTAATTTAAATTAGTTTTTTTTTTTCTGCTTGCCTGTCAGCAGTTATTTTTCCAACATCAAAATTCTGTCACATTATATAATCATTTGTTGCTGTTGCCCCACAGTCTTGAGGAAATGAAGTAGTCATGGAGAGTGGTGATGGTAAAAGTTGGAAGTTTGTTTTATAAATTTAATAAGAGTTACATTATTAGATTTTAAAGGCAAAATGGGACTCCTTTGAATTTTAGTATGTGGGTGGTTAATTTAGGAAAAGAAAAAAAAGGAGAGAAACCATCATAGAAGTAATACAATTGCACAAGTTTTTTTTGGTCTGTTTTTGTGTGAATTTGCACACGTCTGTTACTGTATGGCCCTTCTGCCGAGCAGGTGTCAGAGTTAAGTGCCAAATGAGCAGCGGATGTTTATGCTAGAATGGATCTCTATAGAGTTGTCTGAGTTAGTTGACATAGTTATATAAAATTACTCTGGCTCGTCTGTAATTATTAGTTGAATCCTCTCTTGGCATGCATCTCCTTTGTGGGTAGATATGTTGTGATTTTATCTATTGGAGTTGACATATGATCTATGTGTGCTGGTCGATTTTCTGAAGTTCTCTTATATTTTCACACACTGAATTATCTTCTTTTCAAAGCTGATCAGCTGTCTGTTTATAATTGTACATCTGTATCAACAATAATGTACTGTGGGTTTTTAAACTATTCAGAATGATTGGAACTTTCCACATCATGTCACATCACAACCGCAAACATAAATTAATTTTATTAGTGGTGAGTTCAAAGACCAAGGGTTCAGCCCAGCGTGTGATATAGAAAAAAAATGGTCAATATTATGTTTGGAACCATTACGTATTGGCGCATTCCTATTATATACTCCATTCATTCCTACAAATAAAAAAAATATATATATCTCATTTCCACACATCCCGCAAGTTCATTCATTCATCTTCTGGAGTGTGTGTAATCCCTAAAGCGGTTGCGGGGGTGCCGGACCCTATCCTGGGTGATTCAAGGCAAGAGACAGGGCACATCCTGAATAGGTCGCCAGTCTGTTGCGCAATCCTTGGGGCAATTTAAACAGTGGCCAATCAATCTAACACGCATGTTTTTGGAGGGTGGCAGAAAACTGAGTACCTGTAGAAAACCCATGCATACACAGGGAGAACATGCAAACTCCACACAAAAAGGCCACTGTTTTAAGCCTCGTCTCCACCTGGGACTCAAAACCCCGACCTTCTTGCTGTGAGGCCACTGTGTTAACCACTGCGCCACTGTGCAACCATCTCGCAAGTTTCTTTTTAAATATTCCAGTCATACTCCAAGATTCTTTTTTTTTTGTGTCAAACTAAAACTTGTATTGTCTTCTCTGTCACCACTGATGAAAAAGCACTCCAGAAGATGATAGTAGAAAAAAGTTTCAAAAAAGTCTTCTGGACAGTTTAATTCTTCAACGAGACGTTTCGACTTCCGTTGAAGTCTGAAATCTGAAAGATTGAAAATGATTTCCGGATGGAAGTCGAAACGTCTCGTTGAAGAATTAAACTGTCCAGAAGACTTTTTTGAAACTTTTTCTACTATGGATCACTCCTGGATGAATGAGGGACTACACGGATTTCCAGAAGATGATGCCGCCATCACAATGTTTCATGGTGGGAATGTGTTCTAGGGGATGTGAAGTTTTTTTTTTTTTTTTTAGCCCCACAGTATTTTGCATACAGGCCTAGTGGTTCATTTTAAGTTTCATCTAACTTGAGCACAACTTTTCCACATGTTTGCGGTCACCTCCACATTACTTTTGTCAAATTGTAAACAGTACTTCTAATGGCCTTCTATGAACAATGGTTGTCTTTTTGCCACTCCTCAATAAAGACCAGATTTATTGGTGTGCATGACTAATATTTCCAGATTTCTCTGCTTGAGCTGAAGATCTGTATAGTTCACTCAGTCACAACAGACATATTCCCTCTCTGATCATTGCTCTTCTTGTTTAGTCTGTAGGTTTAGGTCCAAGTTGTGTGTGTTTTTTTTTTTTTTTAAGTTTGAAGTTGTGCCTTTCTTATTGTTTCCAAATGAGGAAAAAATAATTTACTTCTATATGTTCTAAACTTCAATAATTTTTTCATAGCTTTGCTGTCTTTCAACTACAGCACAGTTAAATTCTTGACATTGTAAAGAATCTCGCTTGGATTTCACGACCCTCTTTGTACAAAGTACCTTGATGTTCTTTTTATAAACCTCTGGGGCCATCACAGAACATCTGTGTAGTGAATTTCTGTTTAACACGGGTGAACTCTGTTTGGTCTTAATGTCAACATTTGGTAATTTAATAATGATCAAGGAACTTATTAAATCAATTGCACTCGACAAAAATGTAGCTAAATATTTTTTGCATTCCACACTTACAAATTTTTTTTTAAGGCACATTTAATTTTTTTTTTCTTTATTCTGTCTTGTCCGGCTTTGTAACAAGCAGAATGGTGATCTGTATGTCAGGTAATCCTGGACAGATTTGCTCAATAACATGTGACGACCCTGGCAAGCCCTATTTAATTAGTTTATTTTAAATGCTTTACATCCTAAATGTCCGCGCTTTCAGCGTTTCTTTTTGCTTGACCCGAGAATCCTGAGGAGAGAGGAAGGGGGAAAATAAGTGAGAAAGAAAAGGGATAGGATACAGAAGAAGAGAGGGAGACAAAGTAAAGAAAGTGAAGAGATAATCTGCATATTCATATTCAGCATCACGACCAACCTGCTGGATTATCTGGAAAAAATACAAGCAAGAGTTTAAACCAAAGATAAAGTTGAAACATGCAAAAATAACCTTCTATAACAAATTAACAATTGATGGAAAGTACAAACCGATGTTCCTAAATCTATAATACCTTTGTAATGTGGGTTGGGAGCAAAGAACATAGCAGACAGTAAACTGTATGGCACAGTGTGCGTTTGTGAGTGAAGGTAATGCATGCTGCTGATGTGAACCATGTGCTTATTAGGGGTAACATATCTTTCCCAACAACAAAAGACCGGAACGGGGAGTGAGAATTATTCTCATCGCTTTTAATCTCTTACCTTTTGAAGGATTTATGCTACACACCAAAACACAAGAAAATGTTATGTTTATTCATCCCTCAACGGGAAAATTTATGTGCTTTATTACACCGCAGCAGGCTGCCACAATGGTGCCAAATCATGGGAGAAACAGGGGGTTAGGTGTCTTCCCCAAGCACCCCTAGAAATAAGCTCAATGGGATTCGATCCCACGAACTTCCGGAGAACTTCCAGTCCAAGGGTGAACGTTCTGCCACTGAGCTATCGTCTCCCCCTTCACTTCACAATAACGTCACAATTGTTTGGTTGTCTAATCATTTGAAGTTCTTTAAAATACAATGTTTTAAGATTAGAAGAATATAATGAATAATTAATTCCTTATCATTGATCCTTGTTCTTAATAAAAGTCAAACTTGAGCCTCATAATAATCAGTTATCTGATCTGTTTTATAGATTCCAACCTTTGTGGGAGTCACGCTTGTCTTTCTGGATTTTCAGTGATTGTAAAAGGTTTTGTAGCTGGAATGCTATTCACACAAAGTGTTTGTGTTGAGACTTTACTGAGGAAATTGATACCCCGTGTGTGACCATACAGTCAACAAAAAGCTTGACTTGTGCCTGTAATCAAGATCAGTCATGGTGCTAATGGCTAGATTTTTCAGAAATTAATTAAGTGTATTTATTTGAGAAAGAAAAAAAGAGAATTCACATGTCCGGAGACATTCAGCTGCTCTTACTGTTTGTGTCCCAAGGTCTTTAAATTTCACATTTAACTAGCAGTAGCTATTTAAACTCTGCTGATTTATGGACAAAGGTTTTGTGGTTTTAGGAGATGAATAAGCTACGGCCACCCTTAGGCAGCTTGATTTTTAAAACATAACTCACTGAGGCATGTCTGCAATCTCACACTTTGTGGTTGTGTTCAAAAGTTCAATCAATCAACGTCAGGCTTACTGAAAATTTGCTGACTTTGCATGGAGAAGGGGAAGTTCCAGTAAGTGTAATCTTAAAAAAAAAAAAAAAAATCTTACAAGCTGTTCCTGTCAGTCATAGAACTCTGATCTATGAAAACATAGTTAACAAGTCTTTGTCCAGTGGCTAAATACTTGTTCATGTCTGCCAGCCAAATGTTGAATTCCTCACATGTTGGCTGGCGTGGATAAAAGGCTCCTCTTCAAATGGTGAGATAACAAGCTGATGATAAGGCTTTGATAGAAATAGTTTAGTATGTAAAACCACAGATGTTGTCATGTTATAAAAACTGCCAGGTGTCCCACTTCACTCATCCATTTGTTCTGTCTCCCTTTTATTTTCTCCCTCATCTGTCCACATGTGCGTCTGCAGCTGTATGCAGCTATGGAGTGTGTTTCAATGGAGGCCGGTGTAGGGAAGGATCTACTCAGCTTTGTGATTGTCCTAAGGGATTCAATGGGCCCAGCTGCCAGTATGGTGAGTAGACACATCTCTGCTGTCTTTAATTTTTGTATCCAACTGCTTTAATGACTTTTTGAATTAATGATTTCTCAAGGCTACAACTTAAGGAGATTTACTTAAAAGTAAAAACAAAGACTTTTATGGGGATAATAAAAAGATTGCATGGACAAAATTTTACCAAGCAAAATTGAATTAAAACTACATTAATCTATGAAGCTGAGATTTCTTATGGACCATTTCGAACAGTAATAAAATTTAAATCCTTTTTCCTCTGTCATTTTGTTTAAAAAACACAAAACAAACTCTTTCCTTCCTTTGCCTTTAATTATAAATCACTAATCATTATCGAAACGTTAAAAACTTCTCTTCACACTATGAGTTGGCTCGGCAGAAGTGAAAGTATGTTATCAGCAGCTTCATTGTTGAATTTGAGCTGTTGAAGTAAAACAGTGGAAAATCTTATTGTTTTTCAGATAGCAACACACGACAGGAAATTCCTCCAAGTGTCAAAGTTGTCCAAATTAAACCTCATCAACTTCTCCAGACGCTACTGTCATGATTACATAAGTTCAAAATGAGGAGAATCTGTCCATCATAGACTTTTGATAAGATACTGTAGAATGACTGCAAGCCATAACATACAAGACGGCTAATGCTCATCTTATGAGTTGATATTTTCTATCAATTTATAGCTTTCTTGATAACTTTCAGAGTTTATTTACAACCATTGCATCGGTCATTCTGATAACTCATAAATTCAGAAAGACTTATCTAAAAGTTACTAACTTTGTTTCGTCCTCCTTATTCCTAATGAGTCGTGGGGGTGCTGAAGCCAATCCCGGTTAATTTCAGGCAAGAGGCCCGATACACCCCAAACAGGTCGCCAGGCTGTCACAGGAACACACTCACTCATTCCTAACAGTAATTTTATAGCGGCCAATCAACCTAACGCACATGTTTTTGGGAGGGTAGGAGAAAACCGAAGTACCCGGAGAAAACCCATGCACACACGGGGAGAACATGTAAACTCCACAGAGAAAGGCCAGTGTTTCAAGCCTCGCCCCCAGTAGAGGGCTCAAACCCCGACTTTCTTGATGTTAGGCCACCGTGCTAACATCTGCGCCACACTACAGCTGATATCACTAATGATAAATATATATGTGAGGCCATTATTAGTATTACATAGTATCACTATGTGAAAAAGATGAGCTTTAACTCACTAGCTCGGATCAGGGTCTACTCTAAATGACTTTTTTTTACAAAGAGGAATGCACAACTTAATACAGTGACATTAAATCTGGTGAAAAGAAAATCAGTGATAGAGGAAAAACATGGAAGTTACCCAAGTCATAAAAAATGTGAATTGCTATTGAAACAACAACTAGAATGCACTTTCAAAGATGATTTCATGATGTGGTGTTTCTGGAAGAAGAATACCCATTGTCTAAATTTCTGTTACCAATAATAGTATTATACTGCAGCATTAGACACTCTTACAACCGGATTCCAAAAAAGTTGGGACACTTTAGAAATTGTGAATAAAAACTGAATGCAATGATGTGGAGGTGCCAACTTCTAATATTTTATTCAGAATACAACATAAATCACAGGTCAATAGTTTAAACTGAGAAATTGTATGATATTAAGGAAAAATATGCTCATTCAAAATTTCATGGTGTCAACAAATCCCAAAAAAGTTGGGACAAGGCCATTTTCACCACTGTGTGACACCCCCCCTTCTTCTTAGAACACTCAACAGACGTCTGGGCATTGAGGAGACCAGCTTCTCAAGTGTAGACATAGGAATGTTCTCCCATTCTTGTCTAATACAGGCCTCTAAGTGTTCAATCGTCTTGGGTCTTCTTTGTCTGACCTTCCTCTTAATGATGCGCCAAATGTTTTCTATAGGTGAAAGATCTGGACTGTTGGCTGGCCAGGTCAGTACCCGAATCCTTCTCCCACGCAGCCATGATGTTGTGATTGATGCAGAATGTGGTCTGGCATTATCTTGTTGAAAAATGCAGGGTCTTCCATGAAAGAGACGACGTTTGGATGGGAGCATATGTTGCTCTAGAACCTGAATATATTTTTCTGCATTGATGGTGCCTTTCCAGATGTGCAAGCTGCCCATGCCACACGCATTCATGCAACCCCATACCATCAGAGATGCAGGCTTCTGAACAGAGCGTTGATAGCAACTTGGGTTGTCACTGTCCTCTTTGGTCCTGATGACATGGCGCCCCAGATTTCCAAAAAGAACCTCAAAACGTGATTCGTCTGACCACAGAACAGTCTTCCATTTTGCCACACTCCATTTTAAATGACTCCTGGCCCAGTGAAAACGTCTTCGCTTGTGGATCTTTGTTAGAAATGGCTTCTTCTTTGCAGAATAGAGTTTCAGCTGGCAACGGCGGATGGCACGGTGGATTGTGTTCACTGACAATGGTTTCTGGAAGTACTCCTGAGCCCATGCTGTGATTTCCTTCACAGTAGCACTCCTGTTTTTGATGCAGTGTCGTTTAAGGGCCCGGAGATCACGGGCATTCAGTATGGTTCTCCGGCCTTGACCTTTACGCACAGAGATTTTTCCAGATTCTCTGAATCTTCTGATGATATTATTCACAGTTGATGATGACAACTGCAAACTCTTTGCAATTTTTCGCTGGGTAACACCTCTCTGATACTGTTCCACTATCTTTTTACGCAACATTGTGGGAGTTGGTGATCCTCTACCCATCTTGGCTTCTGAGAGACACTGCCAATCTGAGAAGCACTTTTTATACCCATCATATTGCCAATTGACCTGATTAGTGCTGATTGGTCTTCCAGGTGTTTGTTGTATGCTCAAATGACTTTTTCCAGCCTCTAATAGGTTCTTGTCTTTTTTGGGATTTGTTGACACCATGAAATTTTGAATGAGCATATTTTTCCTTAATATCATACAATTTCTCAGTTTAAACTATTGACCTGTGATTTTTTTTTTTTTTTTTTTTTTTTTTTTTTTTTTTTTTATATACTAGAAGTATGGCTATTGTTTACACTCGCGACCAACTGTTAGCTATGAGTAAACCTAGCCTGCTTCATGGAGCCCGGCATGTAATTCCAAGAGAGATCCGGAAAAGACGTCGCGGACGCAGAGCCGGGGCCCACGTTAAAATGAATAGGAGGAGATTCAAGCCTGCTGTGCCTGCAGTTATAATGGGAAATGTGCGCTCACTGGCTAATAAGACCGAGGAGCTAACGACGCTAATTAACACACAAGCGGAATATCATGAATGCAGTTTACTGAGCTTCACTGAGACATGGCTGCATTCCCACATCCCAGACAACAGTGTCGAGGTTCCTGGTTTTGAGACTGTGCGGGCGGACAGAGATGCAACCAGCAGCTGTAAGAAGAGAGGAGGTGGGATTGTGCTCTATGTGAGTGAGCGCTGGTGCAATCCCAGACATGTCTGTGTCAAGGAGCGTCTCTGTACACCGCATGTGGAGTTACTGGCGGTTGGACTTCGGCCTTACTATCTGCCGAGGGAATTTACATCGGTTATGGTGGTGACTGTTTATGTTCCTCCGTCGGCTGATGCTGAAACTGCTGGTGACGTCATTTTAACCACCGTTTCCCGCCTACAAACACAGCAGCCCAACGCCTTCTGTATCATAACTGGTGATTTCAACCACATCAACATGAACAGATCACTTGTTGACTTCACCCAGTACGTGGACTGCCCCACGAGGGAGAATAAAACGTTGGACCTTCTGTATGCAAACATACAAAATGCATACAGAGCCACAGCCCTTCCTCCCCTTGGCAGGTCTGATCACAACCTGGTCCATCTAAAGCCGTGTTATGTCCCAATCGCCCTGCAAAAACCCGTGTCCAAAAAGACTGTCAGGAAGTGGACTCCGGAAACAGAGCGGGCTCTACAGGACTGTCTCGGATCCACGGACTGGGATGCACTCTGCACACCTCACGGGGAAGACATTGATGGCATGACAGACTGCATTACAGAATACATTAAGTTCTGTGTGGAGTCTGTCTGTCCCACCCGGATTGTTCGATGCTTCCCCAACAACAAACCCTGGATCACCTGTGACCTGAAGACGCTCCTTAACCGGAAGAAAGCAGCCTTCAGGTCTGGAGACCGGGAGGAGCAGAAGATGGTGCAGCATCAACTCCGAGACCAGCTGAGGAAGGGAAAAGATGCATACAGGAGGAGGCTGGAATCCAAACTGCAGCAGGACAACATGAGGGCGGTGTGGTCCGGAATGAAAAAGATCACTGGATATGGGGGAAGAAGCAGACCCACTAGTGGTGGCAAAGACAGAGCTAATGACTTTAATACCTTCTTCAACAGGTTTAGCTCTACAAATGCCACCACCACTACCTCTTCTTCCCTACCTCCACCACACCTGCTACCAGCGTCTGCTCCTTCTCAGCGATTAAATGGACTAGTGCCTGAACCCCCCCCACCCAACCGTTTGACTGTGACCACCTTTCAGGTGAAGAAACAGCTGGAGAAGCTAAACCAGCACAAAGCAGCCGGCCCAGATGGCATCAACCCCCATACCCTGAGGACCTGTGCGCTCCAGCTGTGTGGGGTTCTCCAGCACCTCTTCAACCTGAGCCTCAGGCTGGAGAGGGTTCCGCTTCTCTGGAAGACATCGTGCCTGGTCCCTGTACCCAAGAAAACATCTTCATCTGACCTCAAGGATTTCCGTCCAGTTGCCCTCACATCTCATGTGATGAAAGTGCTGGAGAGGCTGGTGTTAGCCCACATGAGACCGCTGGTGAATTCCTCTCTGGACCCCCTGCAGTTTGCCTACCAGCCACGCCTGGGTGTTGACGACGCTGTCATCCATCTGCTGCAGCGAGCTCATTCACATCTGGATGGCGGTGGAGGCATGGTGAGAATCACCTTCTTTGATTTCTCTAGTGCCTTTAACACCATCCAGCCCTCATTACTGGGTGATAAGCTGCGGCTGATGGGTGCTGGTGCGTCCGCCGTCTCCTGGATCACTGATTACCTGACGGACAGGCCACAGTTCGTCCGGCTGGGGAAAGTCCGGTCTGATGTGGTTTTAAGTGGTGTGGGAGCCCCACAGGGCACGGTGCTCTCTCCATTCCTCTTCACATTGTACACTTCAGACTTCCAGCACAACTCCGATTCATGCCACCTACAGAAATTCTCTGATGACTCTGCAGTTGTAGGGTGTATAAGTGGTGGGCAGGAGGAGGAGTACAGGAGGGTGGTGGATGGATTTGTGGTGTGGGCGGGAGAGAATCACCTGCTCCTCAATGTGGACAAGACCAGGGAGATGGTGATTGACTTCCGGAAGAGGAGGAGGACTGCTTTGCAGCCGCTCTGCATTCTGGGTAGAGATGTGGAGGTGGTTGAGGAGTACAAATACCTTGGAGTGACCATCGACAGTAGACTGAGCTGGAGGAGCAACAGTACTGCTGTGTACAAGAAGACTTGCAGCCGACTTTACTTTCTAAGGAAGCTGAGGTCCTTCAATGTGTGCGGCAAGATCCTGGAGACCTTCTACCAGTCTGTGGTGGCCAGCACCTTATTCTTCTCTGTCATCTGCTGGGGGAGCAGCATCGCAGCCAGTGACACCAACAGACTGAATAAACTAATCAGACTGGCTGGCTCTGTCATTGGCAGCAAACAGGACTCACTTGAGGCAGTGGTAGAGAGGAGGTCACTGAACAAACTTTTGTCCATCATGGAAAACCATGACCATCCTCTCTACCCACTCCTGGACGAACAACGGAGCTCCTTCTCCAAGAGGCTCAGACAGCTCCGCTCGAGAACATCTCGTTACCGGAGGTCTTTCTTTCCGTACGTGATCGGGCTCTACAACGACTCACTTAGCAGATAGGAAGTTGTTGCTGTGACACACAAATTTCCCCTGTGTGGGATCAATAAAGTATATTCTGATTCTGATTCTGATTTATGTTGTATTCTGAATAAAATATTAGAAGTTGGCACCTCCTCATCATTGCATTCAGTTTTTATTCACAATTTCTAAAGTGTCCCAACTTTTTCGGAATCCGGTTTGTATATGTACTTCTCTTTTTTATTATTATATTTTTGAATTTAGAAAAAAGTGGAATTGTTCTTAAATTGAGGGGTGGTAGCCAATAAACAGAGTAGAAAATTAAAAAAAGAGAGGCTACCATTGACAAAAGGATTGAAAAGGAGTTCACCGAAGGTCTGGCTTGTAAACTCAGCTTTGATCCAGCTGTAGTTCTATGATTAGTTCTTACCGTTCGGTCAGCCAATCCAGGTCACTATAAACTCAATTAATATCTAAGTTATTTTTTCTGTGTACTTCTCATTCGGAGTGGCGGGCAACTATTGCAGTCATATTTTGTTACTCTGCAGTAAAAATCAATAATCCTAGCAGAAGTTTAGATGAATTGTTGATGTTCACATGCTGACGTTCTCATGTGGTTCCTGCTGCGGCCTGTACGCTTTTCCCAGCTGTCAGCCTTCCCTGTTCCACTGCTGTCAAGTTTACGTTAAACATCAAGCCACTATGAGGAAGAGGCTGTATTTTACTTCACTCAAACATCCACTCATCATTTTCTCACTTCAGCCCGTCCTCAGTAGCATTCCTCTGCAGCTGGATGCGGTAACACGCCCTCAGGCACTTTAGATGTGGCCTGTCTGTGTTTGTGTGTACTGACTGGAGTGTGTTTACATCATTCAAGGGGGGCAATTTGGGTCTTACACAAAACTTCTCCATAGTCCTCATCTGTTTTCTTTTTATTGCAGTATTACACCACAACGATGTGTAAGAAAATAATTACTATCTTTTGTGTTTGCACCTCTACTTTCAGTAAATTAAGGACTCAGTAGCACTCAAAATTCCCTGTGGTTGATAAATCACATGTGACTGATGAATTGTCCTATGACTCGTTCAGGAGATCATTGTCTTTAGTAATACAGTCTAACAATTACAACATCAAGTTTACAAAACAAAAACGTTCTTAGTTTTTCAAAATCTCCAAGAAAACTGATTGAACACTAAAAGAAAACATTGGCAAAATTTTAGATTCTTCAACTCCAACTCATGGAATTGTTTCATTTCGTCTTCTGAACCGCCCATCCCTAACGGATCGCCAGGGTTGCTGAAGCCTGTCCCAGCTGATTTAAGGAAGAAGGTGGCTACACCTTGGACAGGTTGCCAGTCTGTTTCAGGGCCATACACACAGAGACAATCATCCATTCACACACTCATTCCTAGGGTGTGTTGATACATAGCAGCCAATCAACCTGATATGGATGTTTTTTAGGGTGGGAGGAAGCCTTGTCCCTCCCAACCTTCTTTCTGTGAGGCCACAGTGCTAACTACTGCACTACCGTGCCGCCCATGAAACTGCTCATGGACCTGATTACAATGAAACCAACCTGTTCCAGGTCCAGACTGTAAATAGCTCAAAGCAGTGTGTTATCAGTAAAGAGGATTTTACATAAAACATATGCGTGCCTGTATGGAGGAATTGTTAGTCTCCTGTAACAGAACTTTCAGTGTATTTGTACTTAAGTCGTGCCATCTGCTCAGATTTGGGCAAAGTCTGTGGTTTGCTGTGCAGACGGACAAAGACCCACAATTGTACCACTGGGCAGATTTATCTGTGGATAGTTATGTAAAATATGCTGTGGTCAGTTGCATAATCCCAAACTAACACTAGAATGAGTTTTGGTTTAATAAAAACAAATCTTAGGTCAGAAGAATCAGTCTACTTTCAATTAAATAAATTAAAAATGCATGCCTAAAAAGAAGGATTTGTACTCCAGCACATTGAAAATAGGAGTAATTTACAATTTGTAGAAATAATAAACTCCAGACATCACCAGATAGTTGTTAAAACAACAAAACAAACCACAAGATGCTTAAAATAAAAGGATTTTCCAAAATATGATTTCACTTAAAGTATTAGATATCTAAGTTTCACAGTTTAAGTCGTCCGTGGTCCATTAGTATAAAATCGAAATTACTGCGGCACATTGCTAATTTTATTCTGTTCTAATTATTTTTCTTAAATGGAAGCTATTCATTCATTTATTCAGTCACTTTCTTTCCCTTTTATTACTTTTGTAATAAAAATACTACTTATAATGTTACTTTTGTCAAACTAAATAAATTTTGATGTTTAAAAAATATTTCCTATTCTTATTTTAAAATCCTTGAAAAGTATGTAGAGCACATTCTTAGAAAATTATGTTGAATTCACAAAAATTGTTGCTTAATGGATATTTTTGTTTGATTTTTGTAAATAAATATGGTACTTTTTGTTAAGTCAGAAATACAACATTCACCAAAATATTTCACAAATACATTAATTCAGGGTTCAAGTCCCGGGTGGGGACGAGGCTTGGAACACTGTCCTTTCTGTGTGGAGTTTGCATGTTCTCCTCGTGTTTGCATGGGTTTCCTCTAGGTACTCCGGTTTCCTCCCGCCCTCCAAAAACATGCATGCTAGGTTGATTGCCCGGTGCTAAATTGCCCCTAGGAATGAGTGTGTGTGTGGATGGTGGTATGTGTGTGGCCCCGCGACAGACTGGTGACCTGTTCGGGGTGTACCCTGCCCTTCGCCTTAATTCAGCCGGGATGGGCTCCGGCACCCCCCGCAACCCTGAAAGGGACAGATGGATAAGAGGATGACTGACTGACTGACATTTATTCAATTTCACTTCAGTTTATGACACTGGGAATTCCACTTTTTTCTTGCTACTTGTGTAGTTGTGTTGCTTACGTGCGTCCACAATAAAGTGTACATCTTCTTTGCAGCCATATTGCAATGTAAGATACATCAAGTTGGCAAAGCAGGCACATATTCTTTAATATTCTTATTCTTTAATATTCTTATTTTTCACCTAAGCATTTTCACCTAGAGTTTGATAGTCGTACTCACAGCAACTCATGTCTTGTCTCCTGTGTTGTTTGTAGAATCAAGGAAAGATTTTAATTTCATTGTAGTTTCATTGGAAGAGTTTTTATTATATTTTCAACTTAAGTTTTTTTTTCTAGTACCCTGATTGTTATGATTGCTTGTTCTGAATTTCTATTTAGTTTGATTATTATTTTGCAATTTCTTGTCCATGTATCTTGGATTTATTTAGAATGTGGTATTGATGCTTTTTTACATGTCCTCTGACAAATACTGTAATCTGATTTTGTGAAGTTTAATGGACCTGTGATGGTTTATGAATTATTACACTGACTCTAATCTTATTATGGGATTCCCTTTGTCTTGTTAGACGTCTGTCTTTGAGTGACACACCATCTTTATGCACATAGACGTAAACTTGGGTCGTAAGGTCAATGAACTAAATGTCTCTCCACAATGTCACACTTGAAGAAGTACCTCCATGAAATGCCATTGTCAAAAGGCTTTGTTAATAACTTTATTGTACCACAATATTTTGGGAGTTTTAAACAGTTTTTTGGGTTGAAATTAAACACATGATAAATGTTCTCAGAAAACAATATATACGTATATTTTATTTTATTTATTTTTGTAAGCTTATTTTTGGATGTTCTTTCTTTCATCTGAAGCAGCACGAGTTTGCGTGTGTAGCTGCCATCAGCTGGGTGTTATCACATGCTATTTAAGTTGTTTTTGTTCCTCTGCAAATAGTTGTCTCACTCACGATTGCTTAAGTCACAGTTTTCTATTCTTATCTTACATCATGACAGCAAGTCATAACATCCCTTTTTGTGTCATCCCTCTTCTCACCACTACCAATAAAGACACAGTGAACGTGTGCGACTGGTATTTTGGTTGTTCTCAAACTCACCAGTGTGGGGTTTATTATAACCAGGAATGTGAATGATTCACTTCTCCCAATGTCAAACACCAGTTAACACATGTTTCTGTGAGTGGATTTTAATTTAGTGGAAATGCCAAAATAGTAGGTGCTTCTTAAAAAAAAAAAAAAAAAGCCAAAACTCCTTTTGCACTAAGGATCGCAAAAAGCAGAATGTTAAATTGGTCTTTGTCACATCTGGGGATTTTTTTTCAAGTTCAAGATTCTTTATTGTTACTTATTTTCACTCCAATTTTGACAGACTCTGCATACAAAACTTCAAAAAGTTGAAATAAAATAGGCGTCAAATAAAAACCATTTAGACACTGTACAGCAGAAACAAAAATACAAGTATTTTATTATTATTTACAGAATCTACACTGCAATACAATAAGTAATTTTTTACAATAAAATGAGTTTTGCGGTAAAGTGTTGTTACTGATGATCAATTTTGTGTATAACGGTGGACGGAAGGTGGTCGCATGACGGCTTTTATAGTTCTGGTAAAAAAAACTGTCTCTAAACTGTAAAGTGGTTGTCTTGATGGTCCTGTACTGCTTTCCTAAATGGAGAGGTACAAACAGTCCGTTTCCTGGATTGGTAGGGTCAGTTGACGTTAATGTGGCCTTCAGCTGAACTCAGGAGATATACATCAAGTCCAGGTCAACAGGTCTGGGAGATGGCAGCCCACGATCCGTTGTGCAGTCTTCACCACCCAAGTCAAGTCCTTTTGTCCTGCCATACCACACATTCATGCTAAGAGACAGGATACTCAGAATAGTTGCTCTATAGAAGTTCATGAGAAGTTGGTAGAATAATCTAGTTAGCAGTAGCCAAGCAGTCAGAAGAGATGTGGATGCACAGGAACTTTACACTGTCAACACACCCTACAGCCAAAGTGAATGAATTTGTGGAGCTTGGGGAGGATAGCCTTTAGTTCTATAAAGTCCCCTGCCAAAATTACTGCCACTTCTTGATAAGTGTTCATCGGGTGGTTTATAATGCAGTACAGCTCCTTTAGTGCTAGCCTGGTATTAGCTTCAGGTGGTGATCAGGCTGCAACTATAATAACAGAACTCTCACCGGTTCTGTTACTCTAGTAGTGGTCTTTTCTTGCAGGAGTCACTGGCCATGGTCTGAAGGAATGCCATACAGCATCTCATAAGATTTGAACATGTAGGAAAGATGTTTGTTGTCTTTATTTTTATCAGGTTGATTGAAGATTAACAGTACTGGAAGGAAGCTGCAGTGACACAGGTGCTTTCTGCCATGCTTTGGAAATAGAAGTCCACACGGGTCATGCTGTAAAATAAAACATCCCTTTCACCATGCTAAAAAGATTTCACACATACTTCTAACTCACACCATCATGTAGTCACTTATCTAACCTCTTTAAGTGACTATGGTGTACATGCACTCTTGTTTGTGGATAGTAAGAAATGTTACAAGAACTAGTGCTGGTGAGTAGACTGTCATATCCTCCACATTGTTTAAACTGAACTTTTAAGTCCCACTAAGCACCCTTTAGAAAGGATGAAGGAAAACATTCCTGCAATCTCAATGCTAAGTTGGCCTAACACTCAAGTAAGGAATTGCTCCGAGAATAAATTCACGTGGGCACTGCAATCTCTAGACAGTTTTATTGCTTCTGCTGTTCTGTTGTCTAAAGTTTCTTTAGAGCTTCTTAATGGTCATTTGTTTATGTAACAGCAATTGCAATGAGAAAATGACCAATGAAAAAATACTGAGACAAAAATGAGAGAGCAAAACATTTTTAGCAGAAATTGGGTCTTCTGTGAATATATTGGTTGTTTTGGCTTTATCGGTATCCACATTCCCTGTCTGAAATGGGAACAGTAGGTTGTACTGAAAGAGAGTCACGGGTCATTATTCTTGACCCTTATCTGTCACTTGGATCAATGTAAGCATAACGTTCCCAAAAAAGAAGAAAAATGCCCAGGTGCAGCACTCCTGAATTCATGAATGATGTGCCCAGTATTCACTGAAAGGTTAAAGAGTTTTTCGCACCAAACTTTTTGGCTACTACTTTTGTTAAATTGGCTCATCAAGTGTAATAAATGTTAACAGCATCATAAAATCACAAGCAGTCTGATTCAGTTTCAGGCTTTCCCTCCTCTCTGTGATGACTTTAGCAGAAATTCAGCTGAAATGAACAAGTTCAAATCTGCTTTTTCACTTTTCTCTGTAAATAGATGTCTCTGGTTCTAAATTAAATCAGAACCAGAAGATGAAAAAGTAGAAATGGAGTCATTCTTTGAGTTTAAAAAGACCATGCAAACTCAATGAAATGTTCTTATTTCTTAAATGAAAGATTGAATCCTGTCCTGTGAATTACCAGCTTGCCTGGTGAACTTTTTAACTTTTTTGGGGGCTTATTCCTCATATATTGCATTGTGACATATTCTAATAAGTTAACATTGAAGGCTTAACTGATTTTTGTTAACTTTAGTTGAAAAAAGTAACTTTTTAAGTAAATATTAAAATTTCCAATGGAGAAATGAAGCAACATTGTGCAGCCTGTAGAGAGAGATATCTCTAATTACAGGGAGCTAGTGTTGCAGTTGGAGGGTGGGGTACATCCCCAGCCATCTACCTGCCACCACATTCTGTATGGCACCCTAATCTCTTATAATTGTGCAGAGCTTGCACTCCCTCCGCCTCATTAGGCTCTTTACAGCATTCCTGATGAAAGGTCAGTCCTGGTCGTAGTGGGGGAAAGGGCATCAGGTTGAGTCTGCTTGAATCCAAAGTGACACGAGTTTCCAAATAATATAGTTGTAGAAATAATCAGTCTGGACTAATCCTTTTCTAAGTCTAAATTGTTTTGATTCTCCTGATTTACGCCACAAATTACACAAGTCAAATTTTCTTTTTTTTTTTTAAAATCATTTCGGTATTTTTACTCTTATTTTTTAAGCCCTTTTGCACTGAGTCAAATCATATACATTTAATCAATGCTACTTCTGTAGTTTGGAATGTTGCGTTGTCACGGAATTGATTTTTTTCTCAATTTTTTGTGTTTTCAAGTATTTGTTCTCATTTTAAAAAAGATCAGCTGCAATTTAACACATCACATTTTTTAAATCCAAGTGTACTTTCAACAATGTTTTTTTCTTCTTTAGTCAAGACTAATTTCTTTGCATTAGTCTTACGAAGATAAATTTTATCAGGAAAGGCTGAAATAATAAAAGATTAAATGAAATAAATAAAAGTAACTAAAGCTAATCAAAAAGAAATATTATGTTCTTTAGAATAAAAATACACACTGAGTGGTGAGAAGTTGGCGGAGATGAGTGTGTATTTGTCTTAACGTGTTGACTGGGCAGCTTTGTGCTATAAAGAAAAAAAACAAATTGCTGGAATGGAATTGCTTCAATAAAAGCGCCACATGAATGTGTTTGTTGTAGCATCTGTTAGTTTTGACATAATGACTTGTTTTGAAGTAAAGTGACTATAAATTATCACAATATATGTAACTAATTTGAAGTTGAATTCATTTTAATTGCTAAAACCACTACAGCAGCAAGTCATGAATCAACAAGTCAATTAAACTCCATCATAAAACACCTGCATCTTTTTAGTAATTTTTGTCCTATTTATTTTGTGAATATGTATTTTGGGAGGGGTTTTTTTTTGTGCTATTTTTTCTCTCTAGGACTTTGGTGGTCAGCAGTTGAAGGTTGCTTAACATAAAAAGGACAGAATGAGGCAGGTGGCATGTTGCATGGAGTTTTATCCTGGGTTTTTGATTTATCATACACACATGGGGGGGTTTTGAACTCTAACCACTGAAAAGCCGTTTTGAAAGTTTCAGAATGAGATCTGAACCCCCAGTATTCCTTTTTTTTTCCAGAATCAGATTTTTGTATTACGTTAAACTGCACTTGTCGCATGACAAAATGTTAGATTGAAAAACTTTTATTTGTTACATATCAAATGTGGCTTTGTTACCAATCAAAACACAGTTTGCATTAACATTTGCACAACATATGATAAAACCTCATTTGATCCTTCAGGAAACATAATATCAGTTGTCCAAACTATAAACTACATCATCTAGAATTAGATTTTTTTCTTTGCATGAAATCATAAAAAGACAATGTAAAACTTGTTTGAGTGTTGGAGAGGACATGCTGATATAAAAAAAATAATCACTTCGACTAGTGATCGATTCACAAATTCACTTCATGCTTCGAGCCTCATAATATGAGGCTTGATGTATTTTACTGTTACTGTAGAACTTTGTGAAGTCAAATCTGTGCATTTGAAGCAATAAGTGGATCCTCGGTGGTAGATTGGTCTCATCCCTCTTCTGCCACCTTTTGGCTCACAGTTAAATGACTCTTGGTGACGTTTTCTCCCTTCGGATCCCCCACATACCTATGTCATAGTTCTCATGAATAAGCACACAAGAATGAGACTTGGTGGAAACACAACAAGTAATTTTTGGATTCCTGCGTGCCTCCGTGCGTTGTCCCAGGCAGTCAGAACTGCCGGGTCAAAACTGGAAAATACAGGTCCCAACAGGAGGTGCGCAGATAGAGCACATGCTAAGGGTCAGGGGGGTCACAAGCTCCAGGTCTACAAGGTATTTGTTCTTCCTGTTCATTTGAGAAGGTTGTAAAAATGTTGTCGTGGAGACATGAGCGGAGTTATCCCGGTTGCTTTGTTTAGCGCTGCATTTTGCCATATAAAACTTTTTAACTGATTATAAAATAGATTGACAAAAGTTATGAGCAAGATTTATTGCCCAGTCAATTTCTTTTGTGGATTCCAGTAAAATCCAAACTATTTCTGTACCCAGTTCCCACTATTCATCTCAGACAGGCAAGCCTGGTTTTTGGTGAAGCTTTAGACCCACCATTAGTTTGGCATGGTTTGGTTGACAATTAACTGTAATATTCCCATCAAATAATAACGAAGCAACTGTTGAGTCAAGCTTAATTTCTTTGCTGGGAAGTGGATCATCAAAACAGATTAGGTGAGTTCTGGAATCAGCGGGTCAGAACACTGTCTAAACAAGCATAAACACTCAGTTTTTCTTTCCGGACTAACTTGTGGCATCTCTTTATTCTAACAGTTAAAATAATCAGAAAAAAGCTCTCTTACTAGAGAACAAATTTTTTACCAATTTTTTATGAAATAATTAATTTTGTTATTAACTATTTTGTAAACTTTTTATTCATCCATTCATGTTCTATATTGCTTATCTAACTCTGAGTTAGAATATTCCAGCAGTCCATCCCAACCACACTCTGAACAGGATGTTTTTCAAGGATATTAAATACATTTCACAATTCCCTCTAAAGAAGCCCAATATAACAACACAATTGTCTCAGTGTGTGTGAGATGTTCCTGCTCAGTGAGAATAAATCTGGCAGTGGGAAAAAACAAACTTAATGGGGATCCACATGAAGGAAGGATCCCATACTCTCAATGGGATGAACGTGCAACGTGTCCAACATTATTAATTAATTATTAGCTAATGCAACTCTGTAAGAGAACAATAGATTGGCTTTATCTTGATGGAAATGGACAGTAGATCAAGCAAAGAGGTCTCTTCAGTCTGGCGACACCCAGATCGCTTTCTGAAATGTGTCATGCACAACACAACAATAAAAAACAGATGACATAAGTGTGATTTAACTAGTCATCAGTAAAAGCTGGGACCACCTACAAGGTGAAGGTCCAAGAAAACTTGTTAAAAATCTGAAGTTAAACCTTCTCCAAAACAAAGGAGTGTATAATAAACCTTCTCAGGAATCATGCAAATCCCCTGCTCTACACATCAGTGGAGATAGTGAGAGGAGCGATGCATTACTAAGATTTATGAGTACACATTTACAGTATTTGAGTACAATTCCTGGACTATTTCTATCAATGTAATGATTAAAAAGACAAGTGGCAGCAAAGACTACATTTTCTTCTAATTAGCTGAAGATTAATAAAATATTTTCAACTCAATAGACGGTTCGTTCCATTATGATAGCGGCACTTTTTTTTAAAGAATTTGCTTGTAAAACTTTCTATATCATGATCCTCCCCGTCTTTGCACTTTCACCTTTGTGCTTGTTCTGGCCTTTGCCCTAACTCCTCACACTTGGTCCCAGTTGCGTCCCCCTTAGGTTTTAATGTTATATTGTCTCCCCTTTTGTTATACATGTATAAGTCCTGTTCCCCTTCACTCCTGTGTCGTCTGTTGTTATGGTGTCTTTTCCTTGTCCATTCCCCCATATCTGGTCCAATCATGCTCACCGAGACTAGTGTTTGTCCAGGATTTATGCCTGGCCATGACACAAGCCTGCCCAAGTTGGCTAACATGCTGCACATGCCTACCCGTCCTCTAAGCCCATTCCGTCCTCAATTAAATGGCTAAAACTAAGGTGCATCTTCACCAACGTCACATGACATTCTTGTACAGATTATTTTATAAGAAGATTTTAGATTTCATTCCACCTGTCCAGCTAAAAGAAAGCACATTGTTGTTCTCTTTCTCCTTTCGGCATTTCCCCTTCGGAGTCACCACAGAAAGTCAGTTGCTTCCATCTAAACTCTTGAAAGCTGCTGTTCCATTAATAGAAATGTAAACATTTAAAACATCAGTAAATACACCCTTTTCAGTATTGAGATCATTATGTGTTTATTCTTCGGTCATTAAAGAGCCATTCTTAGTTCTGTTTCTTTACGAGAAACTCGGCTTCTTTCATTTACATCAGGGCTGAACCACTCAGCTGCCACATTGGTTACAATTAAAAGCCAACAAAAAGAAAGTGTCGCTCAAAACTAGTGCAAAAATGCATCCAATGAAACTTGGATTTGAAATTACAGGATTCAACACTTCCTTTGTAAATCAGTGTGGTGAACCAGAGTGAAAAATGTTTCACAAGAGCAGACACTTTGACAAGTGTGGCCTGCTTTGATGGTGAATTATTGTCATGTGGCAGCTGTGTTTGAGTCAAATCCTGAATAGAAGTGGAGTCAATTCAACTAATGTCAACTTTATGGATGATTCACTGCACATAGGGAGTGATTGAGGAAGTCTGAAACTAACAGCAGAGGGCAGTGTTAAACTCCTAGTTTCACATAAATCACCTGTTAATCTATTAATATTTAAAGTTTAATTTAATTCTTTCTTTTTTCAAACTCTTTTGTCTGATGTTATGACAATTCTAATGGCAATCTGTATGTCAAGCACCGCTGGCCAGATCTGCTCTAGCAGGGTCAAAACTGTGTGCAGAGTATTATTCTGTATTAATTTTTGGTATTTTATGTCACATCCTAAATGGATATTTTGTAGCTTTTGCTACATCTGACAGGGAATACAGAAAAGAGAGATAAAAAGGTGGGTGTGAGTTGGATACATTGAGGCGATAGAGATGCTTAATTGCAATAATCTGTGGTTACAACATTAGATACAAACCAATTATAAACCAAACATCTAATCTTATTAATTTAATCCATTCATTCACTGCATGTCAAAATGACCTTAGCTGAGTCTGAGTAGTATTTGGGCTTGTATTCATATGCTCTCTGGTGCACAGTTAGTGGTTATAACATCATACGCTAAAATATTTTACACGCTCCTTTAATTCCCAGACAAACAGAAATATTTCACTGTCCTATTCATTTATTCTAGTAATAAGCCGGCTTTTCTTTCTCTTTTATTTGCATGTAATCTATCTTTTAAATCTTCCATGCCATGGATACTTCAGTTAGTCATGTAAACATTACACAGAAACCTCAGTACCTAAGTGCTTCCACAGAGGAGAAACTTAAAATATTAACTTCTGAAAGCAAACTGAGAGAAATTATTTCTGAATATACGTGTTTTTGGAGTTTCCTGGAGTTCATTTGAAATACAGTCAGAGTAAATATAATATGCAAGCTTTTATAAAAACAGCATTTATGTGCTTTTGGAGAATGGCAGCATATTTTACCAGTTCGGGCAGGTTTGTATTACTGCCTGTCAAACGTGTAAAATTTTTGCATCTCTACAAACCAATCACACCAGAGGTCAGAGGGGAGGACAAGTATTCTGTGGAAAGGTTTGAAGTAAATTGTCAGTTCCAGTTCATGGATGGTTAGTTTGGAAATTGTGCAATGAGTCATAGATCAACTTTTCTTCATCTGTCGTCTGTGCAGGTCAGAATAAAACTTCTGATTTAGATGAGTTTCTTGCACCTTTACAGTACCTGGTAAATGAAAGCAGCTGTAAGGAAAGTGGAGAATGTGTTCAGGAATTAACACCTGAAAAGCACATTACTGCACCTACAGACTGTAGATGAAAACAGGCCGTTGCTATGCTCTATGCAGTGTTCACACACATCATTCTTAACTGCATGCTTCAGTTTTCCAGCCTATGACCCCTTTCTAAAATAATAGCAGGAGTCTGACAGTTTTCTTTGGCCCAGAAAGGCCTTCATGGTCTGCTCAGATGTTACCCTTGTTCTCTGGGGAACATGAGTGGTCATCGGCGAATGTCACAGAGAATGGCTGAGGAATGTAAACCCAAAACGTTGCTGCTAAACTTTCAGCCTCACTTAAAAAATTATACTGAGCTTTATATTTTAGGTCAAATGAGGATTGTTTCAAAGATGTGGATGATTTTATCAAATTCCTGGAATTGTTCATTTTGATTTTTGTTAACTGGAGAATAAATTGATATGATTTGGCTCTTTCATTGATTGTGTGGTCTCTACAGAACAATGTACAAATGCTTCCCTCATTGTTGTTCATTAATGAGGAAAGTCAAGACTTTTGGAAACCTCTCAACCAGACATTGTTTGGGTTATGATAATAAAATTCTTCAGGACTTCAGGACAAATTGGAAATTTGGCTAATGTTTTATCAATGTAAATATGCAATATTTTTCTTTCTTTTTTTAGTTGATGTGTGTTGTGCAGGAAAAAACAAAAAGTTTGCTAAAAGTAGAAATTTTGTTTCATCATCTGAGCCGCTGATGCCTAATGAGGTTGCGGGGTTTGGCAGTATTTTCCCTGGCGAATTACAGGCAAAAGTGAGGGTCTACCTTGAACAGGTTGTCAGTCTGCTGCGGAGCCACACACACACACACACACACACACACACACACACACACACACACACACACACACACACACACACACACTCATTCCTACGAGCAATTTGGCAGCGGCCAGTCAACCTAACATGCATGTTTTTGGAGGATGGGAGGAAACTGGAGTACCCAGAAAAAAACGACGTATCCACGAGGAGAACATGCAAAGTCCACACAGAAAGGCCAGTGTTTCAAAAGTGGAAATTCAAACTAATGATCAAAATGAATCGAAATGGAAATGGAAGACAATTGCTTGGTAGAATAAAGAAACAAAAGTTGTTTATGAAGGTTATCCTTCAAATAACCTGCTTTTTTTTCTAGCTGAATAGGTTCTCATGGCATGTAAATTATATCTGAACATCTGCTAGATGTCTTGTGTGATTCCTGTAGCCTGGGTTCAGCATCACCCCTTTGCCTGTGTTAAAGGGCAGAAATTGAACTACAGGCACAGCAGGCATCTGACCCCTTCCCAGTGATTTAGTGTTCACGGGGAAAATCTGAATCTTTAAACATGTTTTAGCCCCTTTTTACACTCTTAAATATGTCTGGTCACACCACTGAAGCTCAGCTATGGAATAGATTGATGAATTGACAGGAGTGAAATATTGGCATCTAAAAAAAAAAAGAATCATGTCACCGTTCTTTCCAGCATTTGGAAGGATATAGCTTCTGCTCCACCAGATTCAGTGTAGGGGTCATTGGGTCTAACTCGAAGGGAAAAATCCTGTGTTTGTGTGGGGTATGTATTTATTTTTCTGTGTAAGGAGTGCTAGTTATTTCACATGTTTCTAAATTGGCCTTTTGTTTATATTTTTTAAGCAAAAATGAGAATGAAGAAAATGTCGAATAAATACATTTAATACAAACTAAACATTGAAAAAAAAGAAAAATCCCATGCACTCTACGGGTTGTGTCTTTACGCTGATGCGTTTTACCAAATGCAACATTTACCAGATGGTTTTGCTGTAAACAGCTGGTAATAAAAATGAATGAATAGACTCTCTTGAATACAATGTCGAATTGTTCTCTACAAGACAATAGCTCTGGTTGTTTGATGTTTCTTTGTCAACGCCAAAAACAACTTTGCAGAAAAAGTTGGCTTGAAAAGTAAATAAAAGAAATGGATTGAAATAATTGAGATTTTCTTTTATTTGATTATACAAAATAGATTGAAAAGTTTGGGTTTTTTTTCAGCTTAAACCTGCAAGTTGAAATATCTGTATGTAGACTCCATCTGCTTCCTTGTACATGTTTACTCGTGCCCATATGGTATTAATGTCTAACCTCTTTTCAAAGTTTATGTTAGACATATTTTTTCAAAACAGTCTGCTATATGGATGCAACTTTTTCATTATTTTCTCTTTCCTTGAAGCACAGTAGTTCGGCATTCCTGTTTGCTTATTGGGCAGAAAGTTGTTTTTAAGGACGACCATGACACTGACCTTAGTTCTCATACAGGTGTGAATAAGAGCTGTGGAAAGTGTGTTATACACACACAGTACAAACACACTCATGGTCAAACACAGCTTCTGATTTTGTTATGTCTGGATTAATTTTTTTTTTTGCTTTTCACCATGTATCTGCAACTCGGGCCATATAAACTCTACTAACAAGCAGTCAGTGGCTCTCCAACTAAAATCCACAGTCATTAGATCTACCACCTGCAATGAAAAGTGTTAGTAATAAGGGTTAATGGATGTTGATGCTGCTTTTACTGGTATAAACTACATAATTAAATATATGAGATTTTTCTTGCTCTCAGTGAGAGACTTTCAGCAGCCACAACAAATAAATAAATTAATGGACTAAATCGCACACGGTGATCCAACATGTGTTTCTGTGTTCTTACATGAGGAATAAAACTGCTAAACATTATTCAATGTATTTACAATTTTTGATGTTTTTCTTTTTGCTGAATCCCTACAGCTCTAATTACAGCGCACTGGACTGTCATCACCTTCATGTAACTCTGGTCATTATATGTAGTCTGAAAGTGGAGGAAAAGATTTTTGTCTGGTTGAACTAATGACAGGTTTGGCAGTGAGTAAAGCTGATGGAAATGAAATGGGAAGCAGTGTCATTTTCTTTTTTCCTAAATATGTTTTGGATGATTCCCCCTGATTGGTGAAATTATCTCTGGCTGATGTTGGATTGAGTTTTCAGGTTAAATACAATCAGGCAAACAATGTCACAACTTGTTTCCTTTTACCCTTCTTAATTCATCATTAGACATGTTTTTTAATCCTGTTTGGCTAAATCCTCTGCCTTTTTCTTCTTTCATTGAAGCTGTTTCTAAGTTGGTATACTAGGAAACACAGCGTACATTTTCCCACAGTATTTGTCATGAAGTTGCAGAGATTTGATTCCAGGGTAGAAAAATGTTTTTAATAGGATTTAAAGGAATGGAAATAGTGCCATTCTCTGTTTTCTTTAAACCAATGCATACTTTCCGCAAACCATTAAACACAATTTTTGTTTTTTCTAATTTGGATTTTCAGTCAGTGGAATCAACTTAATCAACTTTTTTCCCACCAGATGTGAATGAATGCGAGGAAACCAATGGCGGCTGTGAGGCTCTTTGCTGTAACATCATTGGAAGTTTCTACTGCAGGTGTCCACCTGGGCAAAAGCTGAATGAAGATGGAAAAACATGTCAAGGTTAGTTGAGACTTTTTTTGGAATAAATGCAATTTTTGACATATAATTGACTAAGGGTGCCCAACCAGTCAATCGCGGTCTATTGGTAGCCTGCGGACTGGTCCCAAGTCGACCACCTTGTGTGTAGAGAAAGAAAATAAATAATGAAATGACGGCAAGTAAATGTCGCCAACTCAGTGACTATTCAGACATCCTGTAGTGACTTTTCCTTTTTTTTTTTTAAAGTGAAAATCCAGCTACTTTTTCTTGTGTTATTGGAGATTTTTGGAGCCTGAGGGGTGAAAGCATGTTGTTAAGCCTGTTCTCAATGAACTGCGTCTACTGCCACTGCTGTAGCTCCTCTACTGCTGTGGCTCCAACATGTTGTGTGGATGCGGAATCTGACTGTGTATGTGTTTGAAAGCACGTGCGTGTGTGTGTGTGTGTGAGAGGGAGAAAGATAGAAATAAAGACAAAAATTTGTCTATGTGTTTGTTAGAGAGGAATTTGTGTGTGTGTGTTTGAGAAAAAATTTATCTGTGTGGGTATTTCAGAAAGAGAGAGGAATTTGTCTGTGTGGGTGTTTCCGAGAGAGAGAGGAATTTGTCTGTGTGGATGTTTCAGAGAGAGAGAGGAATTTATCTGAAAGTGTGTCTCAGAGAGAGAGAGAGAGAGAGAGGAATTTATCTGTGTAGATGTTTAAGAGAGAGAGAGAAATTTGTTTTGTGTGTGTGTTTGAGAGAGAGGAATTTGTCTGTGTGTGTTTGAAGAAGGGCACGTTTGTGATGTGATTTTTGTCTAATAGTTCTGTGACAACAACCGAACGTGTTGAAAGGTGAGTTACCACAGGTTGGAAACGATCTGTGGGGATTTGCGTTTTTGATAATGGACTTGTAGATCTCAGGAGGTTTGCCACTTGAAAAGTAGATCTTGGGACAAAAAGGTTCAGTACCTCTGTAATAGTCAGTTTCTTTTACACGTTTATTAACTAATAAATTGCATTTTGGACAATAAGATCATCATCTACTTCAAAGTCCTTTTTGTGTTGGGAAAACACTGAATGTAAAATTTCAGCCTTTCACTGAGAGAACACTAGAACATGTTGACCCAGACAAGGATGAAAGCAATGTAGATTTCATAGGTACCAAACTGATTCAAGGAAAGAGCTGCTATGAATCAATGCCGACTCACCCCATAAAAATGGATCTTTTTTTTTTAATTCAGGACAAAATCCCATCCGTCTCCATCAAATTTCCATTTCTCTGATGGGTTAATCAGTTAGGATGCCTCTCTTTTGGAGCAGAGATGAAGCCCAGTGACAGATTGGAATCAAATTATGCTCACGAGGGAAGCTGATGTGCACGCTGTCACAGCTGGCTTTCATAGCTATCTGACCTTTGCCCGTGGTGTATATGTTGGAAGAAAATTGCTGCCTGCAGCATGAAAGTCCTAATTGTCTATAATTGGCTGGAATATTAACAGTGGTCAAAGAAGCCTTAGATGGTGTGGTGTGGAGTTTGATGGGCATGTGTGTTGCTAAGTCTTTCTGAGGGAGGGATTGCAGAGCAAATCAATTCAAACAGAATGGGACAGGATATTAGTTCAATTTTACCAAAAGAATGAATCATTTTCAGCTGGGCGTTACATGGAGCATTATTGATGTCAGAAATCTCAAATTTGTAGCTCTAGTTTTTAGTGTGGAATATTGTTTTGTGACATATTGCTTTGTGAAAGAAAAAAACCCTTTTCAATAAAATTCCTCATGCAAATTTTTCTTTGGGTTGTAAAGCATTGATACAAACGGTGTCCATCAAAGCCAAAGAGGCCAAAAGCAACAAGCTGTCACGATGAGGGCAATGCTGTGTCAACATTTTGTCATCAAGTCAAACAGGCTTTAGAGCTCAGGCCATCACAAGCACAAAGCTTTGCCAGTTCTTGGCACGTGTCACAATAATCAGTAACCAAAAGCAACAAGTATAAGTTTCTTTTTGTTGCCCCTGAAAGAAAAGTAGTGTGTGCTCTGGGTTGTAAATGTGCTGGCATTTGGTGTCACACAAAATATTATTTTCTCTGCTGGTTTGAGTACTTCTGTATGTAAAATAAGCTTTCAGGCCAATTTTTATGGAAGCAAAGACATAAAAGTGGAGCTTATGGTCATGGAGATCTCTGTGGGACATTAACACACAGGCCACCTCTCCTCAGACTGAGGACGGGATGCCGAACACAAACATAGATTTTTATACTTTCATAACTTCTATAAAGTTTTGATGTGATCATACAGTATGTGCTGGCAACAGATCAGAGGACATGGAGAATCAATGTTTCAGCTGGAATTCTCATACCTTTCTCAGATGTTTGGATTAAAAATAGTGAATTTCTCTCCTGGAACTTATCAAATTGAACATTTTTTTAAGTGATCTTTGCATCTTTTTGTTCTTTTAAGTCATATCACTATCAAAAGATGAGTTTAGTCAGTTCACATTCTTTGTTCTGGGAGGTATGTGCCCCTATAAATCTTTACTTTGATTCACACAATTGTCTTTGAAGAGGTCAAAGAAAGTAGTCCAATAATAAAATGCCATCAATCACTGAGTGAAAGCGACCAATCACCGTTGGCTGGTAAAATAATGTTTATTTATACTCCTGTACTATTTGATGTTTCTGTGGTGAGACCAAAGGCTGGCAGTGAGAAAAAAGTGTGAGAAGAAGTAGAACAGAAAGATGAGAGAGGAGGATCTGTAAAATGTGACGGGCATAGTTTTGGTGGATGGGCGGAGAAGAGAGTATAAATGGAGATGGAGGGAGGGATTGAAGGCAAATGAAAAATAATCAACTTCTTTTTACAAACCAAGAGTTTTTACTTTGAGACCATTCAGTCGCAAAAAAAAGATTTCCGATAATGACATTTATAAATTAAGTTTTTTTTGTTGTTGTTGTTGAGTCTTGCTTCAGCCATGGGTTTGGCATCAGGATGGTGTCTTTTGTGTCTGGTTGTAATTGACGGGATGATGACATGTCTGGGTGCAAATTATCCACATTTTTACTACAGAAGGATTTGCTACCGTCCTCCGTGTCATAACGGTTACCATGGTTATAACATAGGCCACTCCGCAATAGGTAAGTGATAATCTTTGGCTAAATCACAACAGCTTTTTTGTATGCAATGTGACTTTCAGACAGAAAAAGCAGAAAATGTTCAGCTTAGCTTCTCTTTAATGATTCTGTGTCTGAGCTGCTTACTTCTTACTGCCTGGGTGATTTTGTGTCTAATGTAGGGAAATGAGATCAGTGAAAAGAAAACATAAACTCCAAATTATGAGAGATGATCTGCTTTGCTAACCGTAAATTCATGCCAAACACTATCTCACTCACCTGTGTTAGTATTCTCATGACCTAATATCTGATATGTTTGGCACAACGTGTTCTAGTGAATAAACACACAATATGAAACACCTTTTGGCTTAGTGACTTTATCCTTGATATTTCCCATGGTTTTAGATGTTGAATTTTCAAAATAAGTCATAACCTTTCTCAGGTAATTTATCTTTGATGCACGGTCAACAAATGAGCTTTTGTGAGGGAATTTTTCCATAAAGACACGGCTGTGCTGCCGGGTTGCGTGGTAATGTACCAAACATTCAAGCCAACAGATGCTGAGGCTTTGGCTCAACTTTGGCAGGATTCGTTTTCTGGATGTGGAAACTGAGCTGGAGTGGATCCGCTGCACTAGACAGCTAACGGCAGCCCTGGTCTCATTACATGAAAAACCAAACCATGGAGACTTCGCTGCATTGACGGAAAAATGAACCAAGGGCCCTCGCCAGCTTTCCTGGATAAAGGGAAGCTTAAGTTTGGCAGAAAGAGATGGAGTGTTGGAACGTTTAGAAGCTTGTTTCTGCTCCAAGTACTATATTTGAGGATGCTGTGTGGAATATAACTACGACTACATAAGTTTAGCCAGAGGTTTAACAGGAAACATTATGCAAGAAAACATCTCTTTATATTTCATCCTTAGATCCCCTGTCTACTTCACTGTATCAGAATTGACAGGATGTTTAATGTACTCTTGTTTTCTGAGGCCTTATCCGTACAAAAAAAATATACATGCTGTACATTTTTTATTGAAATCTCTGTTAGCTAAATTTGAATTTGCAAGTTATTTGATGCACTGGTTTTGCTTTTTCTTCATTTTGAAGCAAGCCATGCTGAAGCTCCATAGTGTCTCTGCTCAATTTGATTTCACTCAAGTTAGTATGTTAGGTACCAACAAATTAAAGACTGTATGTGAAACTCCAAACAGTTTTAAAAAAGCAATTAGAGATGATGCCGTGACAATAAATACAAGTATTCATTTAGGTTTGTTTGAAATTACACGGCAATCACTGACACTTATGTTTTGGTCTCCTTTTAAAACTACACTTCCTATTCCGGTGCAATACACACCTCATGTTCGATCCAGACTAGGAAGCAGCGATTAGATAAAGCAAAAACTACCTCCAATCCTTCAAACATTCCCTTAAAAACAAGTTTGTTTGTACGGGAGTGATCCATCATCGAAAGAAATTTAAATTGGTTCTTGCGACAGTGTTTCTGACGATCAAGATGTTTTGACTTCCATCTAGAAATTATTTTCAAAATTGAAATGATTGAAATAAAATTTTCAATACGTCTCCATCGTCAAATACAATTTCCAGACAACAACTTTAAAGCCTTTTTATTGATACCTACTTAACAAACAAACCCTAATAGTGGAAGGTTTCTATAGTTTTAAAAAAACATTTGATACATCAGTTTACAATCCAATAAAAAAAAATTTCTTGTTAATAAAAAAGAATAGACCTTGTGGTTGTATGTTGGAAGTTTTGGAGATTAGGTCAGAGAGGCCAGACTGAAATGGTTTGGACATGTACAGAGGAGAGAGAGAAAGTACATCGGAAGAAGGATGCTAGGTTTGGAACCACCAGGAAAGAGGCCTAGAGGAAGATCAAAGAGGAGGTTCGTGGATACAGTGAAAGAAGACATGAGGATAGTTCGTGTGACTGAAGAGGATGCAGCAGATAGGGTTAGATGGAAGAAACTGACTTACTGTGGCGACCCCTAAAATGAAATGCCGAAAGAAGAAGAAGACCTTGTGGTTGTGCAGAAATTATTTACTGCTTAAGAAATTTTGGAAACTAGGCGAAAAAGGCTAAATGTAATTTTACAAGCAATTATTGCTCTTTTTTCTTTTGAAGCACATCTAATTATAGCAAAATTCCAACCAGTGAACACAAAGTAATAATGCAAAAAATTAATTTATAAAGATATTCCGTATCACCTTTAATTCTCATTAAAAAAAGTTCTTTAGCAATTATAACAAATAAGCAAGAAGACATAGTTTTTGCTACCACTCTTAAAATAAATAAATAGAGACGTGCTAATGGGAAACATTAGTGTCAGTGAAGAGCACCATCAAAAACCAGCTGGGTGTCCACAGTCTTGAGGTTTTTGGTGTGCGTAAATTTGAGTGAAATTTATTCTTCCTGCTTGCAAAAAATTTGTTTTGTTTACTTAAAAAAAAAAGCCATGGTTTAAACCACTTATTATTGAAATATTTTTAACAGAACAACGACAAGAAAAACACATGTGGTTTCAAAAGTTTTAACCAAAGAACGCAAGTTGATATAAAAATAGTTTAGAAAGAATATTTCTTTTTTAACTTTACAAACAAACTCCATTGTAAACTTACATACATTCTTTTTGTATCACATTGTAACTAAATTCTTCAAATAGTTTGTGGCTAAAAATTGTACACCATCCATTGGGACTGATGGTTTCCAGTTAACCTGGGACTAATAGCATCTCACTAAGTGTTTTGTTTTTACAGACATGAGCCAGCAGCTGGAGGATTTTCACACTCACCTTTTTAATGTGCCACTTGTTGCAGTCAGCAATATTTCCAACAACTCTACTGTAATTATTGTAGCATCGCTGGAGCGAACATTATGCTACTGAGTGAATAAGGAGGTTTGACTTAATGTTGTAATTATCTTGATCATAGCAGACAGGCTGTTAACAGAAGTCTAAACAAAGCAAGGCTCCATAAATCAGTTCAGATCTCTCAGGGGGTCTGCTGTGGAACTCTAAAAAACAATTTATTAGTCTTTGACCCAAGAAATAAGCAGCAACTTGGAACACGATTGGTTTCATTATAAATCTGCTCACACAGTAACAGTTTCATGTTTCGACCACCACAACTCTCCCAGAAGAACTTTTATTTGTTTACAGTTAACACACTCGGTTGATGAATGTGTGTGTGTGTGTGCTTTACTTCCTCCAATTTAAGTTTCCACATGTTTACTTACCACTGGGACATTTTTTTTCTCGAGGTGCAAGAATTTAAATGAGATTTTAAATACTAAGTAGTTGTTACCACATGGGAAATCTATTTGTTTGAGCTGCAGTGAACTCGTAAAATACAATTTTCTTCCTCTCATTCATCTTTTTTTTTGTCTTTTCCATGGGTTCATCTCTTTTCAATCCCACATAACTAAATTACTTCTAGTTTGGTTGTTCCACAGTTTTTTTTTCTAATGAAATTATGTTCTTAAATTACATCCTTCTGTTTTTTTTTTCTTTTTAGATATCGATGAATGCCAGGTCCATAATGGTGGGTGCCAGCATAGATGTATAAATACCAGGGGTTCCTACTACTGCCAATGCCACTCGGGTTTCCGTCTTCATGTGGACAGCCGAACATGTCTCTGTGAGTAAGAAAGCATCTCATACAAAATGTTAGAATGTCACGTAAGGTAACTTCAACTAGAATATGACACAGTGATGATTTATGGTCTTTTCCTTAATTTGATCCAATCAGAAATCTATTATAAAGCCAAGCTGAGGTCGTTTGTAACCTAACCGCTTTTGTAAAGCTTTCATAAACAGTGAAACACTGTCCTCAAGTTATCTGTAACTCTTTATTTATGGGTTGTAAGTTCTCATTTCGTAAAAGTCCGTCCACATCTGGTTTTGACACGACTCTTCATCATCCAAACCACATTCACCATGTCAGCAAAGATCCTCTGATTGAGATGAAAAAGCTCCATTGTTTGAGGTTAATACAGTATTTAGTGGTTTGTTGAATTGGAAAGCTGACAAGAGGCTTTTCTAGCTTTGCTTTTGTTGGTAAATCAATTTTAAACTGATGTCTTGCAAATTTTAAGCGTTACTGTGACTGATTCTTTAGGAAATGGTCTGACTAATCTTCTTTTCAGGTAGTTTTAAGTCTTGTTTTATTACACAAGATGAAGTAAAGCAGTAAATGTTCCAACTGGTCTTTTTGAATTGTGGTTTTCCAGGTACTTTGTAGAAAAGTTATTTGAGAATATTTCCCTTTGTAATCGCCACCCTGTCCATAAATTTTTATACCGAAAATGTTTCAGTAAAAACTACCTCATTTTGTGCTGCATCTTATATCAAGTTGACAGTACCAGGATCTTTCACAGTTAAATAGAAAATTTTCAAAAATGACAGCACTTTCTTGTTGAAGAGTAGAAATTGTCTGGGGAATGATCAACACCAGCAAGACGGTCGCGGTTAGAGCTCCAGAGTGGGTGCAGGGCATGAAATACTGGCCTTTTTGTGTAGAGTTTGCATGTTTTCCCCATGTACGTGTGGGTTCTCTCCGGGTACTCAAGTTTTTTCTCACCCTCCAAAAACATGCATGTTAGGTTAATTGGCCAATTCAAAATTGTCCTTTGGAATGAGTGTCTGTGGATGGTTGTCTGTGTGACTCCACCGCAGACTGTTGACCTGTTTGGGTTGTACCCTGCATCACAACTGAAGTCGACTGAAGTGCTTCGAGATCTGTCTGTTGGGCGATGTACACATTTGAGTTTTATTGTTGAGTAACCTCAGTCTTGTTTGCATTTCCGTCAGGTGTTGGTCTGACCTTGTTGTCACATTCTGTTAGTGTCTTTTTTTTTTTTTTTCTTGTAGGATCAGTAATACTGTCAGTGGTAAGCAAGCTGACTCTGATTGGCTGTTCAACTAACTGATTTCAATTAAAAGAGATGTCTGGAAAGAAAAAACAGAGGAAAAAGTTACACAATCACTACTTGTTAGTTATCCCCTTTTCTCCAAGAGAAATAACAACCATGCCATGTTGAGGAAAAAAGCGAAAGACAGAACGGTCTCTCAAACTGCCATGTTTCCTGGTCTTTCACTCTCACTTCCTTTATTATTAACACAAATAATCAACGTCAATCTCGTGTTGTTTTAGTTTATAGCGTTACAAACTTGCTTAAAAGTGCCATGAAGTAGTTTGCTTTTCTGAAACAAGTTGGTAATGCTGCATTTGTCTCAAATCATTAAATCCAGCCATCATCCCTTTAGCTGCAAGTTGAACTGAGTAGAGACCTTGTCTCCACCATCTCACTGTTTACTGCCAGCCTTCATAAAACTGTAGAAGCAAATTCAATAGTTTGTCAGAAATGCCTGATTAAAGCAAAAGCGAATAAACTTGACCCTGGCTTCTCCAGTAAGGAATGTATACACAAAGTCCAATCTGATGTTCAAAATTTCAATCATTATGTTGGTTTTGGCTTCACGAGGAAACGTTGTTTAGTTGTCTGGTTTTGAAGAAATGTTAGCAGGAAACGTTTTTCTGAGAGGATCTTATATGACTATTTTTTTTATGAAAAGAGCAGAGTAATTGCACTAGTAAAAACATCACAGCAAACATGGACTTCCCCAGGTTGGTCTTAAAAATGCTAGAATCAAAATCTATACATAAACTATTAAGTAAAGAGACCGTCTTTTACAGTCTTTTACAAACAGTTCAGTTACATCAAATCATAGTGAGCATTAGTTTTTTACTTAGATGACCTTCAACTATTTCAGTCTGGTCTAATGCAGGTTGATCTGCCAGTGAATGTCATGTGCATCCCACACACATTTAGCTGCAGAATATTTGAGTTGGCAGGCTTTATGTGGTCTGACAGCCTCTTCAGATGGATGGGCCTCAACTTCATTCTCAGCATATGAATAACAACATCTTTCAAAGCATCAAGCTGTTTGATTTCTACTTTTTTATTTTCTCTGTAGAGATCCAGGTTTATGTGTTGCTTCAAAGAGGTTTCTCCCAGCCTCTTTAACATGTGTCTGTTTCCACTACAAGCAGCATGACAGTTTTTCTGTGATTTTTGGCCATTTTGTTGAGATGTGGCAAGATTTCTACAAATGTCCAGTTTCAATGATTCGAATACTGTTTATATCTAATTTAAACGTTTTTCTCTATATTTTCAGCTGTCCATACATGTGCCATCAGCAATGGGGGGTGTGAGCACTACTGTGTTCAGCAATCTGCTGCTCATTTCCGCTGCCGCTGCAAGCCAAACTATTCACTAACAGAGGATGGCAAGCATTGTAAATGTGAGTGCAGAAGACATAAACAGAAGGATATTTTAGAGAAAATAATCTAAATAAAGTAAGCGTAGCAGTCCAAAAACTAGATTTGTTCAATTGAAAGTACTTTTGACTGATAAACTGTGGGTGGATTTTCTCCAAGAGAATTTCTGCGATGACTAAAATTAATTACATGTTGTTTATTGGAGTTTGAGACAAACAGTGATTATCTTTGTCTTATTTGCTGCCTGGGTAATTTTGTTTTTTCTCATCTCTTCATCTCTCTCATCTATGAGATTGCACAGTTAAATCTGATTCACCCAAAGTTGCCAAATTATACATATCAGCATCTTAAATGAACGTCTTTCTGATTCTCTTAGCTTGTAATCTTTGCCTGTGATCAGCTTCCTCCAATTTAAGCAGAGCGTAAGATTCTCATGTCAGGCAGGTTTGTACAAGTTAATCACAGATAACCTAACAGTAAAACTGGTAAATGTTAAATGAGGACAAAAGCTTCCAACAACTTATATGTTTGAATGTTTTAACATTTTGTTGTGACTAAAGGACTGCCAATTGATTAACATCATGTGAATTTTTGCTAAGAAGTGTGTGTTTTGTCACAGTGGAGAATCCGTGTGCAGAGCGGAATGGAGGCTGCATGCACGAGTGTCGAGTTGATGGTGGAAGAGCTCACTGTGACTGTAAGGTCGGGTACATGCTGGCTGAAGATGGACAAACTTGTGAAGGTAAATGCAACAGCAATTACACAAATTGTAAGAAGTCATGACATAAAAGCATAAAAACAACTTCACATTTTAACAACATTTAAGAACGGTTATGTCAAGTCGAAGTAATGAGTTCTTACTGCAAGATAAAAAGTTATTTGGAAGACAGAGACTCCTTGAAATAAATCTTTTACAGAGTTTTTTTTATTTTGTGAAGACATAATACTTTTGTTCCTTTGCTTTAGCCATTTCTCTTTTTTTATTGTCTCTAGATATTGATGAGTGTGAGACGGAGGAGGCCGAATGTGCTCACGGCTGCCACAACACTTTGGGCTCTTACATGTGTATCTGCAATGCTGCCTACGAGCTGGGATCTGATGGAAAGCATTGTTACAGTCAGTTTACGTCTTCAACTTAGCAGAAATTTTTGCATAAACACTAATCTCAGTGGATTTACATCGCATTTTGTTGACATGTATTCTTTTCTTACCAAATGAACTGCAGGGATAGAAATGGAGATCGTGAACAGCTGTGAGATTAATAACGGTGGATGTTTGCATCACTGCCAGCATTCAACCAGTGGGCCTGTTTGTAGCTGTAACCATGGTTACAGGTTGGATGAAGACTTAAAGACATGTATTGGTATGACACTTCATTATCTGAAAATAACACATAATAATTTATGTAACTAACAGCTGAGTTTGCTCAGTTTTTCCATGGAAAAAAAAACCTGTAAAACTATTATATTTCAAATATGGTTTCAAATATTTGTGTTCATTATCTGTTTTTGTTTGTCATTCATTTTACATGACAATACAGTCTAAAGCTCAAAGAATTTTTGCTAACATTTTTCATATGTGCTTAAAACGGATTTAAAAAAAATACTACACTGCATAGATAATTGCAAACGACAGATTTTTCAGAGATGAGACAACTTATTTAAACAATGTAAATCTGCTAAACTAAAAGTCTGAAATATCAATGGATGTATTCATTGATTTGATTATCAGAGATATGAAATAATTGTAGCGAGAATAAACGTTCACTCTGTTTCTTGGAAGTGGGTTTTATAATAAGATGCTTTTGTGACATCAACCAAATCCACTTTGAAATCTTCTTCAGAAAGAGCAAGGATAGTAATAAATTGAGCTCATTTAATATTTAACTTTTGGTAAGACCTCTTGAATTTACTTTGTAGATCAAACATTTTTCTCCCTGACTTCAATAAATATGGACTCTATCAGGTTTCACACAGAAACATCTTGCACATTCATATATACAAAATGACTTTATAATGACGAACACATTGCTGCTAAATACTTCTTAATGAGGGCTTTAATTTTCTTCTCAGTTTTCCACATTACCGTAGAATCCAACCAACATTTTTAAAACCAAAGATTAGCCTCATTACTTTTATTTTATTTATAGAAGACTTAAATGAGTTTATAGCTCAGCTCATTTTTCCTGCACATTTAGTTCGATTCATCACATTCTGTGCAAGTATTAAAATAACTTCATTTTCAATTCAAATAAGTGACAAAGGTCATTTCCTAAAGCATTTGAAGAAAATAAAAAGTGTTCAAATCTCTTTGGGGGTGACCAGGATGAATAGGATTAGAAATAAGTATATCAGAAGAAATGGCACAGGTTAGAGGTTTTGGAGATAAAGTCAGAGGGGCCAGACTGAGATGGTTTGGACATGTACATAGAAGAGAGACCGAGTACATCGGCAGAAGGATGTTGGGTTTGGAACCACCAGGAAAGAGGCCTAGAGAAAGACCAAAGAGGAGGTTCATGATACAGTGAAGGAAGACATGTAGATAAATGGCGTGACCGAAGAAGAAGCAGCAGATAGGGTTAGATGGGTGAAACTGACTTGCTGTGGCGACCCTGAAGGGAGATGCCAAAAGAAGAAGAAGAAAAAGTGTTCAAATCTGCTGTAAATTTACCACTAGAAGACAACCTTATTAGGATGGGAAACTTCACTTTGTAAAATAATTTCTAACTTTTGAATGAGCCTCGATTTGATGTCAAGTAAACTATTTACTCATGTCGAACGCTTTTAGGGATTTGTAAAACAAATGCTGCATCTGGATTTTAGTTTTTTTTTCTCCCCCTGTTTGTTGTGTTTTGCAGATGTGGATGAATGTGGAGAACAGACTTCCTGCTGTGAACAGGATTGCACCAACTACCCCGGGGGATATGAATGCTACTGCTCAGCGGGATACAGACTCAGTTCAGATGGTTGTAGCTGTGATGGTATGTTTTGAACTCAGAGAAAAAATAAAACTGCAACCTTTTTATACCTGGTATCTAGTTTAGCTTTGGTTTATCCGATTGACTTTTTACAGGACTGTTTCTGAAAAGGTCATGATTGCATTTTGTTTTGTTTAGATGTTGATGAGTGTCTGGCTGCCAACGGTGGATGCGATCACACATGCCAAAACACCGCCGGCTCTTTCCAGTGTTTCTGCCGTCATGGTTTTCGGCTGGACGAAGACAGACAATCCTGTTTCCGTCAGTATCAATATTTATATTTTAAAAGTAGAGAAAAATAGGAGATTAAGAAAAGGAAATGGATTCAAAAGAAAAGTTTTTCCTGCACAAATTCCTGTTGAACTTGTAGAACTGCTACAGTTTGTCAGTAATGTTACCCCAAAACTTCTTCATGAGCTTAAGTTGATCTCACTTTAGGATTACACAAAGTCTAACGCTTGCTGTAAACTTAACAACATTCACTGCAGCTGTCACAGAAGTTTTGTTTGTTATTTCAATCATCAGGCCTGCTTGCTTCCTTTCTGGCCTGTCTTGTGTTTTCTGCTTACGTCCCTTTTTTCCAACCACTACAGCATTAGAAGGAGCCATCGAGGCTCTGTCCAGTGGAGCTGTCATCGAGCGACCTCTTTTTCGCCCTCAACTCACTTTACTCCACGACTACAGCCAGGCCCTGGAGCGCTATGATGACTATGAAGATGACGAGAGCGAGCTGAGAGCTGAAAGTAACCTGGCAGAAAAATTTGGTACGTTTCCCTCTTACCAGCTATTAATGGCTGATTATCATTAACAGGGATCTTGTTTCTGCTTACTTGGCTGCAGTAAAGATGTCAGACAGACTCATTTAGTGAAAGCAGGAGCTCATTGGGGGTAAATCATTTTGCTGCCTACTTCCAGACTGTTCCGACATTCCGATAAACCACAACAGCTACTCTGGCAGAAATCTTAGGGCTTTTGTGGTCTGTCAGCTTGTTTCTGTTTTTTGTTACTTAAAATAAAACCAATAGAACTCAAAGGTAATGGAGAATGGCATTGATTTCAAGATATTTAAATTTACATCAAAATAATTATGGTAAAGCACTGTCTATGTTAATATTTTTGTGTTTTGGGGTTTTAGTGCACAGTTGGAACGTTTTATATCTCACAGCTTGTTAATTATGGTACATAACTAATTGGGGGCCCCAAATAAATCAGCTCAAATCTGTCTAATTGCAAGTTGGTTAATAAGTGTTAATGTTTTTTTTCCAGTGTGTTTGGATGACACCTTCGGTAGCGACTGCAGCCTGACGTGTGACGACTGCACCAACGGAGGAAAATGTAACTTTTGGAAAAATGGGTGCGACTGTCCCGATGGATGGACGGGGGTCATCTGCAATCAGAGTAATACACCTCACACATACATCTATTTACCTCTTCATGTTACAACTCTACAGACAAAACAAATTAAGTGTGATTATGTGTCACTCCTACAGCATGTCCAGAGGGGTATTTTGGTAAAAACTGCTCCTTTCTTAGTAAATGTAAAAATGGTGCAAGCTGTGATCCCGTCACTGGAAGCTGTCGCTGTCCTCCTGGGGTCAGTGGAGACCTGTGTCAAGATGGTAAGAGTACATTTTTTCAGTCTAGTAAGTTTGCAGAAGAAGATAATGAGCTGTGTCTACTCGTAAATTAAGTTTTTTTTTTTTTTTTTTTCTGTGTGCAGGTTGTCCTAAAGGCTTCTATGGTAAACAGTGCAACAAAAAGTGTAACTGTGCTAATAACGGCCGCTGCCACCGGACTTACGGAGCCTGCCTGTGTGATCCAGGGCTTTATGGACGCTTCTGTCACCTTCGTAGGTTTTTATTAATTTGCACAAGAACTTCTATCAGATTTTTAAGTCTTTATATCCATCCACAGCCTGTCCTAAGTGGACTTTTGGACCTGGCTGCTCCAAGGAGTGCCAGTGTAACCAGAAGAACTCTCATGAGTGTCACCGTCGCCATGGTGATTGCGTTTGTAAGCCTGGTTACCATGGAGATACCTGCAACAAAGGTGAGTAATTTACTATTTGTAGTTTTTGTTCATGATGTTTTACTTTCGAGGCTGACATAAAATAACTTAAAAACAGAAACATAAAAAGTAGTTGCAAACTTTCTACACGATGATTGTCATAGATGTTATTTGATAAAAATACAAAATACCTGCAGCTAAAAATGTTTGAAAGTCCCCAGGGGACACTATGAATCAGACAGACTTTTTTATACAGTGTGTATGTCTTGTTCTGTCATCAGAATGTAAGCCTGGTACGTTTGGAGCGGGCTGTGAGAAGAAGTGCGTCTGTCCCCCTGGAGAGTCATGTAATCATGTGACTGGATATTGCAAAAGAACATGCCCTCCAGGTCGTCATGGCGAGAACTGTGAACAAGGTAAATTATTCTGATGTTGTGCATAATGTACTTTAATCCATTTATTAATATACTGTGTGCTAAATCCAGAGTGTCCGGCTGGGAGATTTGGAGCGGATTGCATCCAGTCCTGTAACTGTACCGGTGCACCATGTCACCCACTGAGTGGACAGTGCCAGTGTCCAGCAGGTACCACAGGACAGCACTGTGAGAGTGGTGAGTGTAGACAAGAGATCTAAATCACATAGTTTTACATTAAAACAACTGTAAGTAACAACAGACTTCTCCCAGTGTGCCCGGATGGATACTGGGGTCTCGGCTGTGCAGAATCCTGCCCAGCTTGTCAAAACGGTGGCATATGTAGTAGACACAATGGGTCGTGTGGCTGTCCTCCAGGATTCATAGGAAGACTATGCCAAAATGGTGAGTATACCAGTGGGTATTTTATGTTTTCTGTAGCAACATACAGTATATTAAACTTGTTGAGGAGGCGGTTGCATAGAACAGGTAGAGGTTGCATTTGGAAAAAAAAAAAAACCTTCAGTTCTGAGATTAGAATTCAAAGTTCTGCCTCCTCGGATGTTTCTGATGGGAACAGTCGTCTTTCCCGTCTTAACCACTTGTTTGCTTTTCAAGCTTCACTTGACTGAATCGTTGTGAAAAGCTGATGTTTCTCATGCGGTCCGCTTTAGTTGGTTACAGAAGATTAATTTTAATGTTTGGGTCTCTTTTCCCTGTTTACAGCATGCCCGAGTGGACGTTTTGGTCTGAGATGCCAGATGAAGTGTGTTTGTGAGAACAACGCTCGCTGTGATCCAGTGACTGGACACTGTAGCTGTGCTGCTGGTTGGACTGGTCACAACTGCAGGAAAGGTACGATTCGAACAATTCTTCTGGGATACTTTCACTTCACTGGGGTTGTTAGGATTTTTCAAAATCTGTTTTGTACTTACAAACTTTTTTGCTGCAGCATGTGATGTGGGACACTGGGGAGCTGACTGTGCCGAAAGCTGTGACTGCAGGAACGGAGACAGCAGCTGTGATGCTGTGACAGGACTGTGTAGCTGTGAGGCTGGTTTTACTGGGACACACTGTCATCAAAGTATGTGGAGGGCATACTGTTTTTCTGTGTGGTCGCCAGAAACATGTGAACTATAAGTAGTTCAGATAAATCAGTCATGAACAACAGGGTTTTGGTCAGAGATGAAGGTTTTCTAAATTTTCATGCCCAAATCTTCTGGAATAACTTTGCTGTGCACCCATAACCTCTCTAAGAATCTAAGAATGTATGGAGAAAAAGCAACACTGAAGTTTATATTTGAGATGACGTTTTTGACTTTGATTTATGGAGAATGGGTTAAAAATTTTATATTTGGTACAAGGATTGAGGATGGATATGACATTTGCATGGACTATCTCAATGGCTTTGAAAAAGTCTTTTTTGGCCAAAATTAGCAGCCTAATTAATGTTAAAAATATTGACCGCTAAAAGTAGTAACATATAAATGAATGCATTTATGTTTGCCAATCGAAAAGGATCTTTAGGAAGTTGTCTAACTAAAATCAAATGCAAACTAAAATGATACAAAAAATGGTGGCGCAGTGGGTAGCACAGTGGCCTCACAGCAAGAAGGTCGTGGGTTCGAGTCCTGGGTGGGGACGAGGCTTGGAACACTGTCCTCTCTGTGTGGAGTTTGCATGTTCTCCCCTTGTTTGCGTGGGTTTGCTCCAGGTACTCCGGTTTGCTCCCACCCTCCAAAGACATGCATGCTAGGTTGATTGGCTGGTGCCAAATTGCCCCTAGTGTGTGTGTGGATGGTTGTATGTGTGTGACCCCGCGACAGACTGGCAACCTGTTCGGGGTGTACCCTGCCGTTCGCCTTAAATCAGCCGGGATGGGCTCCGGCAACCCCAAAAGGGACTGACGAATAAGAAGATGACTGACTGACTGACTGACTGACATAAAAATTAAAATCAATTATGGAAAAAGATATGCTTTCCAAACCCATCTCATGTAGAGAACAATAAATATCAATCACATTCAGTCTTTGTATTTTTTTTAGATAAATATTACACTACTTGTAGAGGTAAAAACTAAACTGATATTTTTTGCCTAACTTGTTGACATAAATTAATAAAGTTATTGAGTTTATTTTTTTAAAGAAAATCAATGTTTTCTGTAGCTGTTATTATAGAAAAAATCACTAGAGGGCATTATATGCGAAACAATCCAAAGATCCTCATTGAATTTGTGTATTTTGTAAATTTGTTATCTTTATTTAACTTCTATGTAATTTCTCAGAGTGTCCAGAAGGTATGTTTGGTCTCGGTTGCCGCCATCGATGTCAGTGTGAAAACCAAGCATTATGTGACCATGTGAGTGGTGCCTGTACCTGCCAGGTGGGATGGATGGGGACATTCTGTGAAAAACGTAAGAAAAACTTCTTTCTCGTGAAGCCAAACCGTCTATGTGAGGTGAAACATGTTATTTGTGTTCCAGCATGTCCTCAGGGTTTCTACAGTCTGGACTGCCAGGAGAAATGTGTGTGTCAGAATGGTGGGAGCTGTGACCACATCACTGGTGTGTGTTCCTGTCCTGCAGGCTGGATCGGTCCATCCTGTAACCTGAGTGAGTGGCACAAGCAGCCTACAAAATGCAGGGGAAACTACACTAATAGTTTAAAACTTTGACTACTAAACTAATTTATTCATCAATTGATTATTAAGTAAAAATTCAAGACATTTTTGTTGAAAACAAAAGTTTAATTCAAAGTAGACAAAAACTGGGAATGTATTCTTTGGAAAACTGAGACCCGTCACACATGAGAAAGAAAACTGTCAACATGATGGTCCTCATGCTCAAACCTTTATTCCTTATCAAATACAGGAATTTTTACTTTTGATCAGCAGAGTTCATCAGGAGGTAATGATATTGTTTGCCCATCTCATGCTAGCATGCCCACCTGGTTTCTATGGGGAAGGATGCAACCAAACCTGTAGCTGTGGCAACAGTGGCATCTGCCACCCGGCTAGCGGGCAGTGTGTGTGCAAACCCGGCTGGACCGGACCCAAATGCACAGAGGGTGGGTTTACACAACACAAGCAAGTTATTATCTATGCGAGAGGTGAAGAAGAGGTCACAGAATGGTGTGTCTGTTCTCTTTCTCTCTCAGACTGCCCTGCTGGCTTTTATGGAGTGGGTTGTCAGCAGCGCTGCTTGTGCCAGAACGGAGCCGCCTGCAACCGGACAGACGGGAAGTGTACGTGTGCCAGCGGCTGGACGGGTGCAGCTTGTGAACTGGGTGAGACTCAGAGGTTGTCGCTCAATAAAAACCTCTCACTTTACAAACTATAGTCATCTGTGGAAAATGCTGAAAAACATTTCCATAAAACTTAATTCATATAATTCACACTGGTATGGACATTTCCATATTTATATTATGTACCCTACTTCTCCTAAGAGTTTTATGACCAATCAGCACATTGGGATCATTTGGTTTTTGTTTTGGGAATTTAAAATCATTACATGTCTACTAAAACTATGTTTTGTGTCCACAAACACATCTGGTCATAGTTGCTACAATAACGAATGTTGTTTTTGGAAAAAGACATGGACAATCAAATTATCTTCGATTAGTGACCTGCAGGTTCTGTTTATCGTATTCAGTAAACAGATCAGTTGGAATTTTTAAAAAATTTTGCCTGTAGTCTGTTTACTGGCAATTACCGGTAAGTTTGTTTCTGCATCACAATATAACTTTGCAAAAAAAAAAACCAAGAAAAAAATATTAATATGAACAGATTTTTCCAGGTTTAAATAAAAATAATGATGCAGTGTTTCTCTCTGGTAAAGATGTACCATTCTAAAAATGTCTATGTTAAATTAATACAACATTGTACTATTGTGGGCTCACTACTCCGCCATGGTAGTGTGTGTTTATGTTAATAAAACTTTAAAAAGCACACCATTCATAATAACTTGTTTTAGCACATATACCATATTGTCATATACATGCCTGTAAAATTTGCAAGATGTATTTTTTCATCATTGCACATTTTCATCCATTGACAAAATCCTGCTTAGGTTAGTTTTACTCATACTGAGGGGTTTTTCTTGTTTTATTGTGTGTTTGTGTGTTGCATGTCTACACAGAGTGTTTAGTGGGTCGATTCGGGGCGAACTGCCAGCAGACGTGTGAGTGTGAGAACAGTGGCCAATGTGACAGACAGACTGGTCTCTGCAGCTGTGGTGCCGGCTGGATCGGGCTGCGATGTGAAAAACGTGAGTAAAACTGCAGCAGAGCAGAAGTTGGCTGCCATGAAGGATATTTAGTGGGTTGTTCATTCTAACCTCTAATCTGCGTCTTCCTGTGAGCAGCTTGTGATGCAGGGTGGTTTGGTGTAAGCTGCAAAGAGAGATGTCGGTGTGTGTATGGAGCTTCATGCCATCATGTAACCGGTGTGTGTCGATGCCTGCCGGGATGGAGGGGAAAGTTTTGTGATAAAGGTACACAGAAGTTGCAGAAAACTTTTTACTTCTCTCTGAAAAAGGATTGTTTCATTTTGATCTTCTGAACCACTTATCTCTAATGGAGCCGCGGGGGGCTCTGGAGGCTATCCTGACTGATTTTAGGTTGCCAGTCTTAGCGTGGCCACACACACAGTCATTCCTAGGGATAACTTTTGAGGCAGTCAACCTAAAACGTATGTTTTTGGAGAGTGGTAGGAAACTGGGGTAAACCCACGCATAGTTGGGGAGAACATGCAAACTTCACATAGAAAGGCCAGTGTTTCAAGCCTTACCCCCACTCTGGAACGCCAACCCCTGATCTTGCTGTGAAGCTACTGCGCAGCCAAGGATTTTTTTGCTTTGTTATATATTTTATGTACAAATGTACAGATTCAGTTTAGATTTTTGTAATACTGTAATTTAATGACAAAAGTATTGATCAATAGATAGCATTTGGGATTGTTGATGCAATTAAAAACTTTTTATTAATGAACATTCATGCATCCAACATCAGAGTGCCAGGGTGCTGAAACCCCAAAAGGCGGGGTACACCGTGGACAGATTGCCAGTCTACCACCTATCAATGTGGTACTTATCACAACTCTAATCATGTTCAATTCTGAACAAAGTCATCTTCTTGATGATCAAAACATTTCTACTTTCATTCGAAAATCCTTTTCAATCCAATCAGATCCATCGAAAATGTCTCGATCATCAAATACACTGTCCAGAAAACAACTTTGAAACCTTTCTACAATGAACCACTCCCTACAAATGAGGGATTACACAGACTATTCGTCATACTGATTAGATTTAAAGAGGTCAAATGTCATCCATCCCAATCACAGATAAGAAAGATGTTTTTTACATGCAACTTTTGTCTCTGTGTCATCCAGCATGCTTGCCCGGTACATTTGGAGAAAGCTGTGCACAGCACTGCAGCTGTCCACAGGGTACGTCCTGCCACCACATCTCTGGAGAATGTGGATGTCCTCCTGGATTCTCTGGAAACGGTTGTGAGCAGAGTGAGTCCTGTGTCTCTGTTGTATGCACTTTTTTGGAATAACATACTTATTAAAATAAACTTAAATCTTATAAACAGAGAACAATCACCTCCAAACTCACTGTTCAGTTAAACATTTCTCCTCTAAGCTTGTCTCTCAGGAACATTTGGACAGAACTGTAACCGAGTGTGTCAGTGCTCAGAGACGAACCAACTCTGCCATCCGGTGTCTGGTTTATGTTACTGCGCACCGGGTTTTCATGGGCCTAAATGTGACCAAGGTCAGCCTGAATAATCCACAAACATGTAAACATTCACAGTAGGGAAGCAGATGAGAATTTTTTTTCCTCTGATTTCAGTTTGTGGGGAGGGTCTCTATGGTCCTGACTGCGAGCTGGAGTGTCAGTGTGAGAACGGAGGGGTGTGTGTTCCGTCCACAGGAGCCTGTGAATGCCCTGCAGGATTTATTGGACCACGCTGCAATATTAGTGAGTTTTCTTCTGAACATCAGAGATAAATATGAGTGTGATAAGATGTGAGATGAGTGAGGTGTGTTTGTGCTACAGCATGTCCTGCAGGACGTTATGGCACAGACTGCATCCACGTAGCTTTATGTGGAGATGGAGCCTACAATGACCCAGCTACCGGTCAGTGCACATGCACAGCTGGACACAGAGGAGAGGACTGCAGACAAGGTGAGGCATAAGTATCTGTTCTTTTTTTTAATGCAATTCAGTTTAATCTGGGGCTGCACGGTGACATACAGTAATAGTTAGCACAGTGGCATCATAGCAAGAAGGTCAGGGTTCGAGTCCTGGGTGGCACGAGGCTTGAATCAGTGGCCTTTCTGTGTGGAGTTTGCATTTTCTCCCTGTGTATGCATGGGCTTCCTTCCATCCTCCAAAAACATGCATGTAAGATTATTTGGCCACTGTGAAAATGCCCCTAGCTATGAGTGTGTGTGGCCCGACAGTAGACTGGCAACCTGTTTTGGTTGTACCCTGCCTGTCGCCTGAAATCAGCTGAGATAGGCTTCGGCACCCCCTGGAACGCTGTTTTAGAAGACTAAACAAAACATATTATTCTGCTTTTGGGAGAATAATCTTGAATGTGTGTTTTAGGTTGTCCCCCGGGCTGGTTTGGGTCCGATTGCAGTGGACGCTGTAATTGCAGTAATGGAGGAGTTTGCAATCCTCAGACAGGAAGCTGCACTTGTGGTCTGGGCTGGATGGGAACTCACTGTGATACAGGTATCATTATCTCACCAATCATAACAATCCATAGAAGATTTGATTGTCTGATGCTGTTTTTGTTTGGTTGCTCAGAGTGTCCTGCAGGCTGGTTCGGTGCAAATTGCCAGATGAAGTGTGGCTGTCAGAACAATGGTTCCTGTGACGTGGTGATGGGGACGTGTCAGTGTGGACCGGGCTACTATGGACCTCTTTGTGAACAAAGTGAGAACTTTAGTTTGATCTCTGAATATGCCCCTGTAAACTCCTGCATCCTACACATTTCCACTTTAATATTAATAAAAAACATTGAATTCTACAGTGTTCTTAATACAACAGCAACATCTTTTACCCATCACCAACACAGATTTATTTCAGGCTCTTCTGTTGCTGAGTTCACTTCCACAGGCAGTGAAAGACGTTTGCTTGATTTACTCTCATAGAATTTAAGATCATTTAAACCAAGAGTGTCCAACTCCAGTCCTGGAGTTTCAGTGTCTTGAAGGTTTTCCATGTGTTCTCATTGTACCAAATTTTACTGACTGTTGATTTCACTTTTTGTGCATCAGCTGTATTAAACCAGGAACACTTCTTCTTCTTTCGGCATTTCCCTCCATGGATCGCCACAGCAAGTCAGTTTCTTCCATCTAACCCTATCTGCTGCATCTTCTTCAGTTACACCATCTACCTTCATGTCTTCCTTCACTGTAACATGAACCTCCTCTTTGGTCTTTCTCTAGTCCTCTTTCCTGGTGGTTCCAACCCCAGCATCCTTCTTCCATCATACTCTCTCTCCTCTGCACATGTCCAAACCATCTCAGTCTGGCCTCTCTGACTTTATCTCCAAAACCTCTAACGTGCTGTTCCTCTGATACACTCAATATTATTAAACATTGATAAATTATTAAGATTTAATATTGTGTCAGCAATATTATCACATACAATACAGGTTTTTTTCATTTGCAAATGAATTTGTTCAATTCTTAAAGAAAAATGTGTTTTCTAAAAATTTATATTTTTGAGTTTTAGAAAATCTATTTTGCTTTTTGACTGTTTTAAACAATTTTTCTCTCATTTTTGAGTGTAATGTTGGTGTACAAGTTTTCCCCATGTTTTATAAGGTTAGTAAAACTTTATAACACTTAGACTAAGTGTGACCTGCTACCACTGGTTAATCTGTAATTTGAGCAGCAGATCAGGTTGATTGCACAGATCAGAAATGAAGTCAACATAAATAATATCTAAATGTAGATTATCAAAAATTTTAAAAAGCGAATATCATTTGTATCTTTTTCTAAACTTTTGAACTTGCTGTTGGAGATTTGAATGAAGCTTCTGATTTTTGACTTTCACATCTGCTGTGTTTCTTTTTTTAGCGTGTAGTGATGTATTTGCCAGCTTGATGGATATTAAGAGTTGGTTTGTTATCATTAAACTCATGAAAAAAGAAACAACCCTTTGAAGCAGCATAATAGGGATCAAGATTCATGAAGCTTCATTGTCAACGCCTCAAAGGCAACAGGAAGGCTTCATCAAAAAATTAAGATTTTTGGTTGTTGTTTTTCTTTAACAAAAAATGATATATACAGCATACAGTATGTGATGTAATCTGCTTTGAACTTACTGATGAAGAAAAAGAAGGAACGTAATCACATTTTTACATTCACTTACGATATAACTGCCTTTCATAAGACTCATTTGGGGTTTTCGGAATTTAGATTTTATTTGTCTTGTATTTAATACACATTTAACGTGTTTTTGAATTCTGACTTTTTTTTATCATGGTGCTATATATAGCTGCAAAATAACTTAATTTATTTTTTGAAAAGTGAAGTTTGGAAAATAAAATCTATTTTTTTTTAATCAGTCAGACGGCTGAATATTAAAAATCTGATCGGGCATTGAATCCCAGTGTTTTCCTGCTTTGTAATTCCCAGCATCCAGCAGTGTTGAAACTGGGATTTTCTTTCAAGCTTCTTACTAAAATAAAAAAAGCAGTCAAAATTTGACACAAGTTTTGCTGTTTAATTATAAATGTTTTAAAAGTTTCCTTTAACTATTCTCTCCACAGGCTGTCCTGCCGGTTTCTACGGCCAGCTGTGCCAGCTGCAATGTGACTGCATGAACACAGCATCCTGTCACCCCGTGTCCGGTCAATGCATCTGTCCTCCAGGTTACCATGGTGCCCGATGTCACAGAGGTCAGACACACCACTTAGCCCCAAACACACACGACAATACACAATACGACAAAACAAAATTTGCAGGCTTTGTGTTGACATGGAATTTCTTCTCTTTAAACTTCTTCGTAGTGTGTAAACCAGGCAGTTTTGGCAAAGATTGTGCTGAGGTGTGTAACTGTGGAGATGGAGCTGCTTGTGATCCCGTGACAGGAAAATGTATCTGTCCCTCTGGAAAGACTGGACACAGATGTGACATCGGTAATCTTTGACATCTTCTCAAACACTATTCTTACTGAGGTTAATTTAATTTTATGCTCTACAAAAACTTTTTTGACAAAAGATCTATAAAAAAGGAAAGAAAAAGATGAAGCATTTTGAAAACAGTTCAAAGATTGATTGGATGTTTCCTAACTATTTCACCTTTTTACACACAAATATTAGTAAAAATATTTCTGGGTCCAAACCAAATGAAGAAAAAGGATTTAGCTACAGTCTCCCTAAAAGTCAAGCAAAATGTGTTGCAAGTAAATCTAATTATTTATCGCAATAATTTATTGCATTTTTTTAAGGAAGTCTAAAATTCAAGAAAACTTCGTCATAAAATATTCAGTTTTTTTTTTTTTTTTACTTTTGAGATAAACTGTAAATTACATATATTTTCACATCAGTAAAATTGTTGAATTTAAAAAAATAGAATCTGTTTTTTTTCTGTTACTTGGATGTTTGCAAGATGTTTTTTTTTGATGAGACGAGGACATTGGTACATGAACTCCACATACAGTATACCTGAGTGATTGAATCATTGTTTGGTTTCTCTGAGAAATTGGCTGAAACAAAAAAGATGGAAGTTGTTTTCCATCATCTTTACAAAGAAAATTTAAGACTTTTTTAGCAACAAACTTCAGACGTGGCCAAAGAAAAGAAGACATTTTAAATGACAAAACAGGCCAGTACTTTGTTTTATGCATAAACTGTGCAAATGAAGCATCTTGCATACAAAAACTAACAGAAAGTGAAGGATTTTTTTTTAACAACCTCTCTCCCTACATAAATACACTGTTTCCAGCGTTTTAAAAAAATAATAATCTTCTGCCTCTATAATTACAATTAAAGCCTTTGATTGGACACAATAAAAAAAGTGCACATTTATCCCTTTTAATCAGCAAATAAAACACTAACTGTGAATAATAGTTGAAAACTGGTTGTTCACATGGTAACCATATTATAATAAAATCGTGTACATCACTGTGATTATTTTTAAAAAGTATGATACTGCTTCTAGAAAAAGAGAGGGAGGTAGCATAAATGAAGATGCTGATGATCTCTCTGGGAGTGACCAGGATGGACAGGATCAGGAATGAGTATATAAGAGGAACAGCTCTCGTTAGAGGTTTTGGAGAGAAAATCAGAGAGGCCAGACTGAGATGGTTTGGACATGTGCAGAGGAGAGAGAGAGTGCATCAGCAGAAGGATGCTGGGTTTGGAACCACCAGGAAAGAAGCTTAAAGAAAGACTAAAGAGGAGGTTCATGGATACAGTGAAGGAAGACACGAAGATAGTTAGTATGACCGAAGATGATGCAGCAGATAGGGTTAGATGGAAGAAACTGACTTGCTGTGGCGATCCCTGAAGGGAAATGCCGAAAGAAGAATAAGAAGTGGGTTTCTGGAACTTTCTTTCCCCCCACTACTCTATAAAAACACACCTCGTTTTGTTTTTCACTACTGTATAAATAAAAAGAAAAGTAACTTAAACTCAAAATTAGTCAGTCGTATGAATAACTAATTATGAGCTGCAATGTGCATTTTGTTAAAATGACGGAATGAAGTTTGTACTTCGCTTTTTATGTCTATATCAAAAAATTAGTCAGCAAAATGACTAAAATTCTATTCTGTGTACAGGGACTTTTCACAATCATTTAAAGTTTTTTAATCAAAGTATTTTAAGAGCTTTTTTTTTGTGTGTATCTGTCAGACTGTGGAGATGATCGCTTTGGGCCGGACTGCACCGAGACTTGCTGGTGTAAGAATGCATCACAATGTGACCGACACAACGGTCGTTGCAGATGTCTGCACAGCTGGATGGGACTTTCTTGTCAGGAAGGTACAGTGATGACCAACACTTCTCATACACACATCCATACTGACAGCAGGTGACATCCTTGGCTCCCTCGGGTTGTGAACTCGCTGACTAAGTGAAATAAGAGTAAATAACTAGAATAAGTGCTGACAGAATCGTGTTTGTGGAGGGAGAACTGCAGCCGCTGCACATTGCATCACTTTGGTTTGTCTTTTGATCAAATCGGAGTGTTTGTTTAGCAGGAGTCACCACTTTGTTTCCCCCAGGAGGACCTCCAAGATACACCTTGGAAAGCAGCACAAGAAACTCACAACATGACAACTCATTATAGCACCTCCACAAGGCTGGAAAACTAAAACGAGCAAGTTTTCACAGAAGGGACCGAAGTCAGTAAATGCCTCAGACAGGATGCTGCAGCAGCAGGATAAGAAAACCATGGAAACGGACTCACTGATGAGAAGCTTGCTTCCAAAATAGCATCCGAACCGTATCATATATAAATAAAAGTGTGCCAAATAGGGAGTGGAAGAGTTGGCAACTTGGAGAAGAAATCATCTTTAAGATAAAACTTGTTCCTATTTTCACAAGTCTCCTCAGTCTGCTGGTGCTAGTATGCCAATACTGGAAAGCTCATTTGTTTGGGCTAAACTTCCTATTTATGTGCAGAATCAGCACAAATTTTTGATGCCTTATTGTTCTTTGTTTGAACAGAATTTTTGTATAAATCGCTTTATATTTATATTTTGGATTTTGTGTATATTTAAAATAAAAACCATGATTTTTTTTTGTAATGACCCAAATAAAGACAGACACAAAGAAGTTTGCTTTACCATTCTTATTTTTTTCTTTATCATTTCATTTTCATTGAAGCTGTACATCCTGTCTAAAGTTCTGATTCAAGCACAGTGCAGATAGCAATGCCTGCAAAAACAAAGTCCAAATGAAAAGAGAAAAAGGCAGAGGTGATTACAACCAGAAATGTGTACAAAGGTCAGAGTATGTATAGACTCTCTGTGCCGTCCGCTTGGTGAATTCAGAGCAACACTGCATTCAAGCTTTCCCTGTATTTCACACAAAAACAAAACCTAATTGCTTGTTTTTTGTCAGTCTTACAGTGAATCCACTACTGACAGGAAAATGCAGCATGATGGGGGAAACAAAAACGTTTTCCAAACTTTTTCTACAGCATTAAAGGCTTAAACATAAAAATATATTCTCTGTATCATCTAAGCTCCATCTAGGGGTCTGTTTCATGTCATAAGAATGTCAGAAAGCTAACATGATGAAACTAGGACCTCTTAAAGCATTGATTCTGCACAGGTGAGGGCACCGCATGCACACACACAAACACTCTCATACACACAGGTCTTGACGTCCACATTAATCCTAACAGTGTGCACACGGTAAGAAAGAACAACCTCCTATAATGCACAGCATTGAATTTCCTTTCAGAGGAATGATGCCACTTGCACATCTGGCTGCTGATGTTACATACAGTCTGCTGGATTAGCTCGGCAGAAAAACTGGAACAAACAATCTGTCAAACAGCAAGTTAAAACTAATGAGATTCATACAAATGTAGAAAAACAATCATTCCAAATTTATGCATTGATGAAAACCCTTTTACTGAACAAGGAGACAGTGGTGGGATGGTGTGAAGAGTGTCGCCACTGTTTATGGTTCAGGTTATATTTTGCCACACAGACCAACAAATTGGAACTAACGAATTGGGCGTAGACATCATAAGAAGCACTTTACAACCACATACAGGAGGAGCTGTGATTGTCTTGTTGCAATGATCAAAATAATTCAAATGATCAGTAAATTTTATTCTCTGTTGTATTAAGACATCATTTTAAGATTTGTTCAAACTTATCAACATGCTTTCATAGCAGCTTCATCTTTGTTTTAAGAAAATAAAAAAGTACTCTTTAGTAACTTTAAGCAGTTCTGTTTTCTTTTCTATCAGAAAATTGATGCTAGATTTGAAACATGTTCATTTCAAATCACTGATGGGTGGAAACGTATCAACTAGGAGTAAACTTTTGATAGAGGTTGAGTAGAAAAGGTTTCCTGCTTCTGCTCCTTCACGTAATTCCGATTCTGGCCAGACAACTTATTTCTTATATAACTGTGTTTCTTGAATGGGACACTTTAAAGGAAAGCACATTTCTAATTGAGTTATACAATCTCTGGTTGCATAATAACAAAAAAAAACTTGAATAAAGCCCTCATTAAGTGGTTTATATTTGATTTTCTTTTACTTTTTTTGTCAGTGATATAATATATTAGTGTTCCACAAGCAGACAGGTTGATTTTTTGCCATTCGAAAGTAAAACCAGCTTTTTCCAGTTTTTGTGCCATGCTGTGCTCATCTTCAGCACAGATTTTAATGTGACATCAGCCTCACTTTTATTCCTATCAAGAAAACTAACCATCTCTTTCTTTTAAGTAACACAACACAGAAACTCAACAGACAAATTAACTCAATTTTCTTGATTTATCTTTTTTTTTTCTTCATCTTTACAGCAATTTTATTTACGCAGACGTACAAGACACAGCAAATCAGACCGAAACAGGGATGAACTAACACGACAGGCTAAAGCGTGGGATTAGATCAGTTGTCCTATTCCCACACACAACACACACGCACGCACGAGATTACCAGCAGACATCACTCTGCTAATAAAAATAACATACAAGTAGGATCGAAGCAGCCTGTAAACCTCAGCCACACGTTTCCCACACAGTGACGTTCGCTTTGATTATCCCCTCCACTACATCGCCGGCAGTTCACTAAATCTGCCCTTTTTTCCCTTTATGCTAAGAATGAAGAGTTGTTAGTAAAGATTTTATATCTACAAGTGTTAATAAGCTGAAAAGCATCCTCTTCCTTGTCCCGCAGGTACTGTAGGCTGGGTGAAGAAGGTCCATGCTGAGAGGGTGTAACACATGCTGTCCACTTGTGCTTTAATCACAGTAAGAGAGCACCCAAAGGACAAAGAATGGTACAAGGTGGCATCGTAACGTCTGCATTAATACTTTTTGATATGTCAGACTGTGTGCTGCCTGAAACAAACCTTAGAGATCCTAAAGCACTTAGCCGCACTATGCGTTCTGTATACGAATGACATATTTGTTAACTAGTATAACAGCTTGGTTTGGGTAAAGGTATATACTGTATGGAGGAGTGTCCATACCATAAATAGATAAACAAGCTGCACATGCTTCAAGATGACTTCTATAATTTTTGCAGGATGTGAGAGTGAAACACCAGAGTGTGACAGCTAAAAGAAAAGAACAAGAAGATCTTTGGCTTGAGCCATGGTTAAAAACTCACTGGTCCTCCCTGCCAGTGTCCACACACGAAAGAGAGATGAAAGTAAATACTACTTTTCTGACCACCTAAACACACGTGAAAACCACCTTTTCTGCTCCCTGAGCTGCCACTTATAACTAGAGATACTCTTTTGTTCCAGTAAGCCAGTAAAGAAACTTACATCGGTCAGTATTGACTGACTGATGTGATCCAAGATGTCCGACTACCTTGGAGCACAGTTTGATGTAGCTGAAAATAAGGCAAAATCCTCAAACCAAACATGATTAGAGAGCGGTTTCTGTGAGATGTTGTTCATTCCCTATGCGGCCCATCCAGGGCAGCTGCTGGGAACCACAGTGAAACAAGGCCCTATGGCTGTAGCTCCTGTTTAGAAGATGGGATGAATTCATTCATTCAGTAAGGGACAAGTCGCTCTAACATGTTAATCTAAACTTCTAAGCTTGATCACTGTAGATTATATACCAGTCAAGATGGAGAAGCTTTTCTGCAGAGGGTGGTTATTCCAGTGGAGTTGAGACAATTAACTGGTTACTAGTTTGGCTGGACGTACATACTGCCAGAAAACATGGAGGGAGAACAGAGGCGATGTGACTCTATAGTGCAATGATTATGAAATAAGACGTTAATACCCACCCCCTTCCCAAAAAAAACTACCCTCCAACACCTGTACTGACAGTACTAAAGTGCTGATTGTTGTTGCCCGCTAAAGTCGAACACACAATCGTTCTTTCCAAGAAATCGTGACAGACTTTTACAGTACACAGTTGTTCGTACACAGAATGTTTCTGGAACAAACGCATGGCTGTGAACATGTGCAACACTTTTCATTTACTCACTTTACAGTATGAACTTCATCTAACTTTTAGTTGCATTCAATTAAAAAAAACTATTAAATAAAATAAAAAACAAACTGAGAGGTCTGGCTGCCAAGCAAGCATGTGCTTTTTTAAATTTTTTTTTTTAAAAAGATATTTTTCTAAATCTTCTCTATGGTTTTAAAATACGTTCGGCTGAATTTTAATGTATAACTGATTACGTATGAGCGCATATCTCTAACCTCTCTTCCATTTTTGTCTTCTTTGTTAATCCCGCCCTTTGTAGTAGAGGTGACTGTAATCCCCCTTTTTCTTTTCTTTTCTCTGTAACTCTAAATGAGGTGCCCTGCGTGGCCGTGGTGTGGCCAAACTCATGCGCCAGGGTCTCACTCAGTAAAAGCTCAAGCAAACAGAGGATCAGGCAAAGGTGGCGCTGCGGCTGCAGGCCGGGTGTGGCCCTGCTGGGCGGGGCCCCGCCACGCGTTAGGAACGGTAGTCCTTTTTACTGTACGGCTTGTTCCCCAGGATGCTGTCCACCTCATGTGTGATAGACGACGACAACTTTGGAAGAACCTGTGGACGGAAAAGACAAGTAAGTCCCTTGCCCTTATTAGTTTGATCTTGTTCTTTGATGGGAACTCATGAAAAACTGTTATAGTAATACTGAAACCTTTTGTTTGGGATGTTAAAAACTCAATGAAATGACCGAGATGCTGCCAATGATGGAAGGATAAATTCTTTACAGAAGTTTCAGTATTTTATTACATTCATTTGGTTTCACAAGTTGTTCTGTGTGAAAAAGTATGAAGACAGTAAAGCAATTTATGCAGTTCTCACTATTTAGTTATCAAACTAACACATAACGTTCATGGAAATCTGTTTTTGAAGAGGTTTTAACTAATTCTTTGACTTGCAGCATTGGCACTACCCCGCCCCCAATTATTCTTTATGTATTGATGACATAAGGACCCAAAACACCAATCCTGGTTTTGATCAGAGACCAAAACTTAAGAATAGATAACTAAAAGTTTAACATTACTGAGTCTTTGCTGTTGAGGTAGCTGAAACAAGAACCATTAGTGTCTTACATGTTTCATATTTATTTGAACTGTAACTAAAAACTAGTGTAAATTTTTCAGCTCGTAAGTATTGTGAAAACTGTAAGGTACAGTATATAAATCTCAGAAGTGTGACTTTACACTTTGGAATTATGCACAGTCAAACGTAGTTACACACACAGATTCATCTAATGTGTTTAGTTAGCCTCTGCAATAATCGATATCCCTCCCATTATTAGCTTAATCTATCATCCAGCTATATTTAGTCATAAACAGTCATTAGCCAAGTCGACATTTAGCGCGATAAGTTATTGCTACTTGGAAAAGGTTTTCAAATGTAGGGCTGATGATTTTCAATGTGGTTTCGAAAAAAAAAAAAAATAAAAAGCTTGCAGAAAAGCTGAAGAGCCTTCCGGAAATGTGAGCGTAACATTTTGCAAATAACATGAAAAGTACAGAAAGAAAGGAGACGTGCACACTGAAATATAAAAACAGAGTCTACACAATGCTTCAGTATGGAGGAGAGTAGGATCACTCTTTCCTGTAGGCCACACACACACACAACGCCCCATTCGTCTGAAAACCCCATTAAAAACTGCTTCTTATCAGGACAGAAAGAAGCTCGTCTCCGTTCCCCTGTGGGAACTGATACTTAACTGACCTTATTAACATGGTATAGTTAGGCAGCCAAGCGTGCCTCAGCAAACTGCCTGAGAGGCCAAGCTGTACTAGTAAAGTTGGTTGCTACGCACTATAAAGCATGAACTCGACCCAATTACAAGGCCGGTCACATTTATTTAAAAATGTTAGTTTTTTGGAAAAAGAGTGAACAAGCAGACAATCAGACACTCATCCGGTGACCTCACCTGTATTGCTCCTATGTTCTCCATCAGCTGGTCAGTGTTGGATGCCCCTAAAAGGACAGAGCTCACCCCCTCATTCCGAAGGCACCACGCTGCAGGAAACCAGCAAACAACCATGACTCCCACTCCATTACAAAACACACACATACACACTCTCTGGAACAGATAATTATTCTAACACATACACAGGACACAGAACAGCAAACTCGAGCAAGCTCTTGGTTTTTATCTATCCTTTTATGGTCAAATCTTTCTGATAAAACCCATTCACAGATGAGATTGATAACATTGTATCTGGCCATGGTCCCTCACATTTTTCTCAGGGTGTTCTTTGTACTGAGATATCAGCAAACAAAGACTTGATAGAACGGAAACAGCAACTTTATATTAAAATATCCCAAGCAAGGCCGTTTTCTAGTGAATAATGGAAATGATTTCTTTTATCTGCATGAGTAAATAATAACTTTACCTGATGAATGAACATCACAATCACACGAAGCCATGGAAAGATCTGTCATGTTGAGAGTTTCCAGCTACATCGCATAAATGTTTAAAACAAATCGAGTCTCTTCTTCAATCCAACACTTTGATGGACATTGAAAAAGTACAGCAATAATGGAAAAGTGTTTTTTTGATCATTTGCCCAGAAAAAAACAGACATAAAATGCCACATGCCTGCTCTGTGTGCTGATCTATTTGTGAGTTGTACCCTTCAAAGCGACTGTATTCTTTTGCAATTGGGACAGATATAATTGTAAAAAAAATTATCGCATACAAAATACAAGTATTTTGCAGTAAAAAAATAGCAAGATTACAGTTCTACTCAAACTTTCAACCAAAATAATCACTAAAAAGTTTTATTCTTGTTTGCTTCGGGTATAAAATCTCACCACTCACGTCAATTATGAACTATTTTTTTGGTCATCTTGCCAGAAACTTGAGTGTAGTAACTGTTTCAGCAACAAAGAGTTGTCATAGTTACCTAATTCTTATTCAATACAGCAGATAAACTGTGAGGTAGAAAACTAGTTGGTACAAATAATCCTCTCGTGATGCCTTCAGGGGTGCCGACAAGATTTATGGAAATTAGAAGAAGCTGTCCACTAATGGGCCATGAAACCTAATCTATGACACTGTCTTACTGTGAGGGTGAAAAACTGTACTAATCTGCTTCAAGATCAAAGACAGACCCCAAAGATTTATTCGTGTGATGTTGGGTGCTTTAACAACCCTCACGGGACTCAGAGTCTTTGGGCTTTTCACATTCTCATCGAGATGCCAATCGATGGCTGTCTTCTGCTGGATTTATCTCCGGCGTGCTATTTTTGATGCTGATATTCGAAACTGCTAAATACATCTAAACATCACAAAAAGTTCACACCTTGACGTACGTGGATACCTGTTAGTGTTTCCTGCTCATATTTGACAGAATGACTAAAGTCTTTTTACAAGAAATATTCAGGTAGGCTCCTTAATTTTCTTCTTCTCTTTGAAGTATAAGAAGAGCTTTTAAGCACAGGACACACATACGCGTGGCAGAACAATGGTCGATTCAGACAGCTGCAAGAGCACTGGTGACCTTGGCCCTTTTGAGGCACAAGGACGGACGGACGGACGGACAGACAGACAGAAAGAGAGAGAGCAGCAGAGTGTATCTGCGTACCAATGGCGAGTTGGGGCAGAGTGCAGCCCAGCCGCTCCGCGATTGCCTGCAGCTCTTTCAACTTCGCCTGCTGACGCCGGCCCTCCTCGCTCAAGATCTTGTCCTTTAACCACTGGTAGCCCTGTCGAAAACACAGCACACCTGCTCAAAAACACAACCCTGCTCACACCGCTGCACTGCAGATCCCGTGTCACCAGGGCTTGTTTTCAAACATGTGACTCTGTCTCCTGCAGTCAACACATCAGCCATATACCTTTCGTCATAACTCGAAAAGTACAAACACAAGCACATATACAGTATGTACTAATGTGTATATACACATATTATACATACATATTATGGAACCACATTAAAGGGGAGATAGTCTACTCCAGGTAGTGATAACAAGACACAATTAGTGACAAGTTAGGACCATAAGAGTAATCACACCAACGAGAAACACAACAACAAACACCAACAAATAACACTAAGCCAAAGAGGAAAAAAGGACTCCATAACACCAACACAAGGAGTTGGATCCACAAACCACAGATGGTCTAACTGACGCACAATCTACAAAACACAACATGCTACTTCACCACACTGAGACACAACAGTGCACGGAGAAAGGTGTTAGCTCAGAGGTTAGAACATGGCAGAGGTGTGTAATATCTGATCTCAATGCAAAAAATGTGTTAATTTGATTTTATTGTGACGGCTTCTCTTCTATATGGTTCAGTTAAGCTTGATTTTACTTGTAAATGAGTGGAGAGCAACACTGCTTAGGTCTACAACATCTAAATTTCTGATCAATGTGTGTATTTGTGTATGAGTGTGTGTGCTAAAAGGAATTAAGCCAACACCAGCTGACAAACAGGGTTGAAGAACACCGCTTGTGAAGTGGTGCGTAGTGCACAGAAACCACAGAGGTGCACAGAAACCACAGAGGTGCACCGTGCTTGCTGCACACAGACACACAACCTGAAAGATACAAAAGCACAATGAAACAAACAACCGGCAACCACAGTGAAGAACACACGGCGAGCAACACAGATGACCGGAGCGGAGTTTTAAGACGGGAAACAGCGAGCGGGGTGTCATCTACCTTCAGAGATGCCCGAGAGTAGGGAGGCACCCTGCCGTCGTATTTCCCTGAGATGATTCCACAGGCCAACGGAGACCATGTCATGGCCCCGACACCTGAGAACAGAAAAGTGTCAAAATCATCCGGGACAGCAGCAGCTCGCTTCATCAAGGAGCTGCTGCGTCTTCGTAATGATCGAACAAATTCAGAAGAGATGGACTGTGACACTGATCTGGTCATGTTTTTATTTTTTTGGAAGAAAAATTTCATCTTTAAAGAAAAAAAATCTTATCAAGTATTTTTTTGATGAACAAATAATAAGTTTGTGTTTTTAATCATATACTTTTTTACAATGAATTATTTTTGCAAGAATGAAGGCAGCTTTAACTTATCATATAGTCAGGTTTTTAATTTGATCCCTGACATCTCCATCTGGTGAGGAGATATTTAACCCTGCGTTAACCTCAATTTACTTTGAAATATGTTTAAAAGGAGTAAACAGAAATAGATGAATATTAGTATGATGTAGAGAGATTAAAAATCTTCATCAATGTTAGATAGAAACCAGAAATATGAGGTTCATCTACGCTTCCTTCATCAGAATCCACAACTGCATCGCTGCTCACCTATCTTATGGAAGAGTTCAGGCAGCTGTACCTCTACCTTCTCCCTCTGGAACATGTGGTACTCAGCCTGTTCGCATATGGGGGGTATCTGGTTGAACTGTCGAGCAACCGAATACGCTTCCTGAATTTAAAAAAAAAAAAAAATAAGGTGAACAAATCGGGCTCATTTAAAGAAATGACATGATACACAAAACATTTCTTTCACCATTATTTCCATAGGACTCCAGCGGGATGTTCCCCAGTACATTGCCATGCCTTGATTGATGACATGTGTCATTGCTCGAACCGTTTCTGTAAATACACACATGCATTAAAAAAAAAATCATTTGCTCATGATTTTATTTTGTTCAGTATTCTACTTTGGGTTTCATTCATTCTCCTGTGTGTGATCTTGCTTGCTTTTTAATATTACAAAGGACATTAGATATTATTTGCAATGCAAATTGCCCGCGCCATTGAGGAGCGAAGTGGAAAAGCTGATTTTATTAATGCAAAGCTGAAGGTGCTGATGAGGATGACATCTCTTCTTAGTGCAACACACTTGAGTGTGAATAATGTTAAAATTCACTTCTTTTTTACATTTGTAACATGCAACATGAAAAAGAACCCCCCGGCAGAATAAATAAGACATGACAACCATAAATCCACCAGTTTGAACCTTTTATCGCATACAAAGTGGGTTGACACAGTGGATTACAGCTTACGTGTTTTAGGCACTGAGGGTTAAAAATATCTTGGGGATGATTTTGTTTTTATCCCTTTAATATTCTGTGTGAATGTCTAATAGGTTATCTCACTGTGCTGCATCTTTGTTTTTATCCTGCTTTTAGAAAGATACAAATTTCATTTAACCACATCCGACATGTTTGCAGTACAAAGAAATCTCACATCGTCCAGCTTTAATTTCCGTCTTAACACAAGTTGCAAGGACGTTTTGTTTCACACGACAAAAATATACACACACAATAGATAATAACTGGGACAGGAAAGTAATACAACCGGGTTGTTTTGTAATCTTGCATCCATCTATTAAATTTATTGATGCTGCGCTTTGGACAAATCAACCTTTTCATCACTGAGTGGGTGGAACTTTAGAAGCTTTCCTCGTAGTGACGAAGGAGCATCTCCCTTTTGTACCTCCCGTTTATCTAGTTTGCTGCCAAAGTAATATACAGCGTGAGGCCTGAGCGATATAGATTCTGCTGCACTAGAAGCGGTAACCACTGAGATGGAAACTCACAGCTGTCTGTGTGAATTGTGTGTTAATATAAAAAATAGGTTGGAAAAGGAATCTTAACTATTAAATTAAACTCGGCTCGCTCCAATAAGACATTGAAGAATTGTGAAAGAGACGGAGCCAACGAAGCATCGAGGAGGAGGCAGAGAGGTGACCTCTAGTTCAACCTTAACCTGAAGAAGAACTCTACCACTGGAGCAGATGAATGTCGTGTGACCAGCTGAGCCCACACATGGATAGACCGCTGCCATTTAAAGGTCTTCAACATCAGTATCTATCATGAATCTAGCTGTGGAGGTGGAAACACCCGGACAAGATGCAGCATTTCAAAAATAGATCTTTCAATGGTTTTCAATGTCGAAGTCTTCTGGTTGCAGTGGTCATAGCGATGCATTTTTACAAATAAAACTCTGAGTTACCTTCCATCGGCGTGTTGGGGTCCGGTCTGTTTGCAAACACCACATCAACGTAGTCTAGCTGCAGTCTTTCTAGAGAAGCTTTTAAACCTGAAAACAAGCGTCATGGTTGGTGTGAGAAGATATGACGTTAGTCAAGTGTGCCATTAACATTAGTGGAAAGGATTTCTTTAACTGGGTTAATGGGCCCAAAATGTTTTTATTCCAGCTGCAATTACCTTAAGAGCAAATGAACCACTCAGGAGCAGCTTTGAATCCGTTTACCCATTGCAACAAGTCAGGAAATAATTTGTTACAGCAGCATCGTGCATTAATTACAACTTACCTTCTATAATGTGTTTCCGGGATAAACCTCTTTCTGTCTCTGCTCTGTGAAAACAAGACAAGAGATCTTGGATTAGTTTAAAAAAAAAACATTTTAAATGTGACTAAAAGTGCAACTAAACACCCATAAAGCCATTTTAAAATGGTTTAAATCATTTACTTCATTTCCTTTATTTAACCGTACGTGCGTTTACGTATCGACTTACTTTCCACCCCAGAAGATCTTTGTTGTTATCACCAGACTTGAACGTCTAAACAGAGATAATGAAAGTACATCTGTAACCAACACCTGCCATACAATCTGAATACAATCAAACAAAGCTGATGTATTGAATTAGGTGATATCACCATTCACAGTAAAATAAGTAGGTGTACAACAAACAATTAGAATTGAAGATGCTTCATCAGGACTTTGTTCTATCCGTGTTAAAGCTATTCATATTGGATAATAGTTACGATTAACTCTGGAAGTGTAATACCTGATCGTGTATAACCTACAAATGTCAGTCTAGTAATAATAAGATAGAAAATGAGTTACTATAAGTTCATCCATTATTCAGCATCTTTGAAGATGGACGCTTGTGCGAGGGCACAGCACAGCCTCCCACATTAATCTTGTGTGTGATGAACTGGAACCTTTACTGTTCCAGTTCATCACACACAGCCGAGGAGAAAGATGATACAAGATTAAGCAGGATGGCTCAAACGGAAATTAAAAAACTCAAATCTCCAACAAAGTGTGCCTCATACCTCCATCCTTTCTTTTTTATGATGTTTCCAAGCACCACCTCTGCCCTGCAGAGATGAGGAGAAAGATTAAAAAAAAAAGGGTAGCCTTGAAATGATACAAGCATTAAAAAATAGGATGCAATCTGACTCTGAACACACAGTATAATGCATTGGGGAGCTTTCAAGGCAAAGGAGGCACCTGTTTAGGATTGGTGGGTGTGAATTAGCAGCCAGGTCAGAGTCAGCAGGGCCTGAGCCCAGCTGTGCTGTCAAACCACCACTATGTCGCTCATTATGTGCCGTAGGGGTGCTAATGACTGACATTATGTTCAACATGGGACTCATTAGGCCTGCGCAGAAACTGTCTGAGAGATGTCTCTGAGGTCCACTCACTTTAACAAATCACTTCTCACCTTCTTTACTGTATACCACATAAGAACTCTTCTAACACAAGTTCTAACTACATGACTTTGAGACTCAGTTTGTTGGATTTACTCTGACAAGTTGCAAGTCATTTCTTTGTTGAAGGTAAAACTTTATATGTGTAGGCTCTGATCAGCCTGACATCTATTAGGACTGACATCTGGCTGATGGCTGATGGATTCTTCTCAGATTCATTCCTACAGCAGGACGATGTGTCACACAGAAAATGTCTGCGGACACAAGAAGAAGTCCTGAAACTGCATTTGTTGCCCTCATTAGGCCTGATGTCAGGCACTATGTCAGCCTGACATGAAATGACGACAGAGGAAGCCACATACTTGAGAAAAGTTTTCCCATATGCTCGGACGATCTTAATAGGCACTGATTTGTAATTGCTTGAGTTTATAGGACATACTGTGCGTAGTTTAGTTGATCTTGAACTGATCAAACTCTTGCATAGATATTACAAAATAGTAAAAATCAAAATCTCCAAGTTATAACAACAAAAATAAAAAAACCTACAGCACACTGAATATCAGGGCGTACAAACTCTCATTCCTACGACCTTCAATCTACTCTAACAGGTTAATGCTATCCAATAAATGGCATTATCTTAGCATTGTAATCTACTGATTTCAGCACTTAGAAAATCCTGAGCTTTGGGTGAGCTCTTAAAGTTTTTTTTCATATATTACATTTTGTATAAAAACTATTTCTGTCGTTACTGATGATAAACAAATGTTTCAACTTGTAAGAAATCAGCTAGATTTTTTTTTTTTGCACACTAGTGCCATAGCAAGTTCCTAGTCTCTGATCCTCTTCATTAACCATGGCAATAAATGCATTCTGATTCTGAGATGACATCTGTAGGACAGAACAAAAAGTCCCGGAACCTTTTAGGATGGATGTTCCTCAATCTGCTAAACAAGAGGGGTTTAAAAAAATAGGCCAGAAAGTAAGCAGGAATCAACCACATGGCTTAGAGCTGAAGGCTGTTTGTGCCCCTTCCCACTTTTCTGCCTTCGCTCTAGACCAGATTACAAATCTTCTTTGCCATCATATTGTCTGTAGGACCTGCTGCCTTATTGGTGGGAACTTGTGATATCACAAAAACTGAACTCACTCTATTGGACATAAAAACTTTTCTGCGTTTCACATACAATCCAGGCACTGAATTGTTACTAAAAATATCTCAAAGTTACTAAAGTGAGGCAGATTCCCACGGGCTCCAAAGATAGCTGCACAATTGTGAGCCTCTCTGGCAACTATATTGATAAAAATGAGTCCATTGGCAGAAGAAAATGATGGTGTAGCAAATATGTGCTGTAATAACAGCAGAAAAAGTTAAACAAGATTTCAATGGGTTTTTTTCTTCAGAAGCAGTGCATATTAAACTAATGAGATATTTCATAGAAATTGTATTCAGTTCATTTTGAAAACATGCACATAATGGAACATAAAAATGCAAAATGTTCCAGTAGTGATATTACTTTCCCATTCAAGTTTATTAATAAATGATTCTTTTTAATTTTGCTTCTATTTAACTGTAATTCAAAGTTTATTTTTTTTTCTTTGTTAATTATCAAAGATTAAAAAAAGAAAATAAGTATTAGAACCCCGGGGTTCTTACATTTCCTAGAAATTACACGCTGCAGCATGAGACAGAAATTTCTTCTCACAAACGAATGAAACCTTTCTGCTGGTACAATGTGTTTTTACACAAAGAATGGGAGCACTGGCATATTTGCTAGCTTACAGTGACTCCGTGTCTTCTTCATACACCCACACCCCGCCTGAGTGTTGCCCTTTTAAAATGTGAGTAATTTAAGACCCCAAGCAGAGGGTGCCGGGCGCCTTGAGGAGGCTGACTTTATTCATCCACTTCTTAATTAGCTTCTTGAGCTTTAATGACAATGAGGACTAAAATTATCTTCAGCAAGTTTCATGGTTACTATAAAAACCTTGTGAAATCACAGCTTGTGTATGCCAATAGAAACAGGAAAAAAAGGAGAGTATGGTGTGTTTGTTAGCATATTTATTTACATTGTGAGACATACCGGTCTGCACTTTGCAATGAATACGCTGGTCGAGTGTGACATTCAATATTTATATTTAAAAAGTTGAAATGGTGAAGCTTCAACAAACAGCTTAAATATCATGTTTATCTGTCCACAGCGCCAGCGCGGAGCCAACTTTACAGCTGCTGACTGTGCGTGACCACATATAGTCTGTGTCTGATAGATAACAGATTTAAAAGCCAGAATAAAGGACTTCACATGGAAGTGAAGTGTGTAATATAAGCTCCTTTGTACGTCATCTTTGCGATGCAGTGGAAGCTGTCAGGATTAACACCTGTGCAGCACATCCGACATTGACACAAGACATAGCTGTCTCTGTTCCACCGAGGTTTCGTGAGACATGCCCATCAAAGAAAAAGTCTGTTATATTCCCTCTGCACTCATTTTACTTGCCATAAAATGAACTCTAACAGAAGTGCATCAGACACTGAAAGCTAATGGTTATTTCCTCTCTGTTGTCTTCTGAGACGCTCTAATGTAAATCATAATCTTAAAACATAATGAGTGAAGCAGAATATTCTTGGGAGGATTTTGAAAAAAAGGACTTGCTTCAGTTAATCAGATATGCTGTTCGCATGGGGATAATCCGCTGGATTATTCTATAACACCCAAGATACTATAAAGCCAGATTAACTCACGGTGGAATTTAAAATGTTGTTACATCCAGATGTGCATCAAAACAGAGCTATTTTCTGATGTTAAATATCACTGGCAGATTTCTTCTAAATTAACGTCATTAGATAACTAGAAAAAAAATTAAAATCAAACCTCATTTACTTTTGAAGAACAAAATTAGACATTGAGCATTAATTTAGATAAACTCAAAGAAGCGCCAGTTTCCTTATTTTGTCTCAATAATTCACTGAAAGAAACTTCTTGAGCTATAGTCTGTTTTTTACATTAAACTCAAGGTCTCATCGGAGGTTTTGAAGGTTTGGACTTTAAAAAAAAACAAACAAAAAAACAAAAGTCCCCTGAGTTGTTTTGTTTTTACAGAAGAAGTTTTAAAACCAGTGAGAAAATCTAACGGCTCCAGTGAAGATCAGATTTCAGTGGACGTTTTGCATGTTGAATGCTTGCTCCATCTTCTTGTGCAACTGGCCGACTGTCTTGTTTACAAGAAGAAACTAAATATAACTGCAGATACCTGACATGACACACGCTGCCAAATGCGTTGATTTTTGTTGTTAGTGTGCGCATACGAGTTGCGTAGGTGTTCATAGTCATGCTGTTGAAAGAATGTTGCCATATGGCCCTTTCAGATCAGTAAAGATACAGGTTTTAAAGGTTGGTGGAAGCAAAGTGAATTTTTTAAGGTATATTTTTTCTATTATTTCACGAGAACAAAAAATGAATGAAGATATTACCGAAATCCAATTAAAAACATTTATGTGTGGATACAAAGTTAGATGCATTTTTGCATAACCACACTTTTACTTTTCATTGATGCATTTACCTACTTAAAAAGCAATAAAGATAATCCTAATCTGGAGTGATCATTTCAAGTGCGCGTGTAGATGTATCTTAATGCTAGGGACAGTCCGGCAGCTGTTTACTTGTGAGCAGATCGTTCCTACATGAGCAAATCCTATTAACACATATTTAGACTGTGGCCGGGAGGTTTTTAAAAGCTTCAGCAAATTACAGGGATATACTAACTGGAACTGGATCTGCTGTGTCATTACCACATGTACATTACTTCCACATGACAGGATGTATCATTGCAGGATTTATACCTACGATGCCAGGCACAATAAAAAACGCCACCAGGGGATCAAACTCACACTGAGCAGATTTATAATCAATCATCTACCTGGTCGTGGTAAGCAACACAGCTCACTGATATCAGGACTGCTTTGTGGTATATACTCACTTCCCAGCAGCATAGACCTCCGCTGTGTCAAACAGATTGATGCCATTTTCATAGGCCAGAGTCATCAGCTGTTCTGCCATCTGTTGAGAGAACAGGGGGTTAGGAACAGAGATTTAGGAGGGGGAGTTTGTGAAAACATTAATATAAGGTGATATAGTTTTTTTTTAATATTCATCTTACAATAAATAAGAAAGAATTGCAGTGGCTTTCTTCTACAGTAATTTCTGACTGCTGAAACTTTCACGGTAGGTTTTCACAACAGGTAAAAATAGTCTTTATAAGCCACCACACATAGGTCAGATCAGAAGGAAGGTTTCCATTCCCAAGCTTTGACTGATGGAGGATGAAAACATCCATCTGCTCTCACCTCATCCGTTATCTGTCCACCAAACGTCACCCATGTTCCTGCAGAAAGTGACACGGGAGGTGGGTCAGAATACAATTACATACAGAGTGAAAATATTATACATTCTGCACAAATGTTCCATCACAAGCTTTACATAAAATTGAATCTTGCATTAAAAAGAAAAACTAAGTCATAAGCACTTTCAATTTTTATTGGAAATCACAACACTTTCTCTGGCGAGGTAGCTAGAGAGCAGAGAGAATATTTGTTCAACTCTGGGTTAAACATCATACAAGTATTTCTCATATTCTTACCTAGTCCAAGACAAGACACTCGCAGGCCTGACTTTCCAAGGTTTCTGTAAAAACAAAGTTACACATTTAGATGTAAGCATCACAAGGTTGGCAGTGTTGGAGTCTGACTCCAAGTGACCCACTCCTACTGTAAGCCTATCATGTAAATCACACTGTGGAAACCTGGAAGTAATAAATAAATAAAATATCCGTTTCACGTAACTCTTGCCCCTCCGTTGAACTGAAACGAGCAAGGTTTTGTCTGGATTTGAAGCGAGTCTGCATCCATTGCAGCACTGGCACATGTAGAGTAGATGAGCAAAGAAGACAGTCACACGTGAGCTGATGATGAGAATGCATGTGTACGTACGTGCAGAAGAATGTCACGGAAAATCAGAGACAAGAAGAAGGTTTTAGGCAGACCCACCATGATATCCAATGAAGTTCCCCACAGCTCACTAGAAACCCCCTCACCCACGTACCCGCCTCCTTCTGACTAAAATCCTCTGCAGCAATGCGGAATGGACTACACACAATGATTTGTTCCTAAAGACTGAATTTCTAAGGAAATCAAAGTCCAGAGCATAGCTCATGTCAACAATTGCTGCTTTTGGTTTAGTGTTTTATTTTGCCATTTTGTGTAGATGAGACATGAGATTTTTGTGATATGTGTATGTGTGTATATATTTACCAGATTGCAATGTCATTGGAGAAAGGTGACGTTTCAAGATACATCAAAATTAAGCTTAAATAGATATCTTTTCTACAGAAAAAAAATTGGATTAGTAACAATCTAATTGTGCCACTTCTGGTCAACGACACTCGTGAGGTCAACTGGCTATAAAAATAAAAAATGTGCCATCAATGATGATGTAACATGTGCAGGAGTGAGCGTGTGGGTGGGTGGTTTTATAAGACAGAGCAGTATAGAGTGGTTTAAATGAAACAGAGAAAAGGAAGAAGTATGGATGCAGATGTGTGTATTACAATAAATGAGGTTTCTCTGAGTGGGACAGTGTGTGTAGGAGCGTGGGTGTGTTATGAAGCTATGAAAAGATTCCTGAGCTTGCTGCAGTGAAAACAAAAACACCGTGAGTGTTATGTAGAACATTTGTTCAACTTGTTCCTACAAACAGCCTCATTACAATAATCCCCTTTTGGTCAGTGAGTTTTGCAATCATGTTATAATTAAGCTGATCAACAATTAACTGGCTCCTAATTGTATAAGCGAAACAGCCCCTCGGGGTGCCGGCTGCTGTGCAGTTTCACAACCATCACTGAGACAAACAGCAGCTCTGTGGCTACATCTGTCTTTAAATAGACTGTAAACATTGTCAATTCTCCACAAATTAGGCTACTGCTAATCCTATTGCTTAAAATTAATTACGGTTCACAAAGACATTAACACATTGACTTGTAAGCAAAGGACCAGAATGCTATTCAGTTTGCACACAAGACTTCATGTGCAAAGTTTGCAAAAGCCTGCTTTTACCGTAAGAACGGCACATACAGTAAGTGTACATTTAAACACTCAGCAAACCTAAAAATAAAGTTATCAAACTACAGGATCGGAATACACGGCTCTGCCCTTGCCATTCTTTGCATTGTAAGGATGTCCTATTGTCAGCACATTGTTCTCTTCAATATTTTACTACCCTGGCTTTGCGTACTGCTTTCGCATCGCTGGGACGACCCTCTGCTAGGACCAGGTAGGGTCAGGTTCCAGCTGAATCTGAGTGACATAAAGTTCAACACTAACGTCATCTCTTCAACACCCTCCTCAATAATAAAAGAGGCAGATACAGTAGAGGACAGTAACACCCCAGCTGTTACAGGACAAAGCTGATGGGGTCACTGATAACAATACATAAAGCGAGAATGGAAAACAGTGATTCATTAAATGGAGAAGATTCGGAGGGTTTGAAAGTATCAAGTGTCTAGAAAACCACAAAGCTGAAAGGAGAAAAAAAAAACATTTTGGAACTCAACAAGGATTGTGACACATCTGTAATATCTGCTACAGAACTTGTTTTTACAAAAAGGGATGTACACTGGAGGTCCTCAAAAGAATCTAAATTATGAAGAACTGCAAAGTTTCTGTCTGTCTGACCTTCTACTCTGCTGTTGGTCTCTGAGCTAACTGAAACCCACGGCAACCAGTTTTTCTGCTGTCAAATTGATATTTAGCTAGCTCAGAGTTTCACCAAACATTAATATCAATTATCTAATAAAACTATCATTACATCATTGTTTCTTTGCATGATGTAATAAATCAACAAATATGGAGGTCATCTACATGCTGTTTCAGCAATCTGTTTTTTATCGTTGGAATGTCATAAAGCTGTCACATCTCAAATAAATGTAAACCCTATCATATGCTCCTCGAGTTTAATAGCAATATCACTTTAATCCATTATTAACAAAATGTACCATTTTGTAATTTCAAGTGCAATTTTTTTTTTTTTTAAATCCTAACTCGGCTTATATTACACCCATTGCTGTTTGACTAGTCATGAAAACTATCTTGCAGGCGTTTATTTCTCTTTTCCAGCTTGGTTTTTGAATTCCAGATTCTACTTCCAGAAGTAAAAAGAAACATAAACAACTAGTTAACCAGAAATCCAAGAAGTCTGGCTGATGATAAATTTGCTACATCTGGATTAACACCATCAATCTGCACCTATTCTGTACAAATAACCCTGCACACTGCTTCTGTATCACTTATATAACCACGGCATCACATTTACAATATATTTTACATTTAATTCCTTTTTTGCAAACGTATCAACCACTTACTGTCGCAATATATTTCAGCTCCACACAATAAAAGCTACTGATGAGTGCTGCAGGCTGAGCGGATAGCGTTTGTCAGATATTTAAGACAGAATCCTTTAAAAATGACTCTTTGTCGTAGTTTGTTTTGAGAATATTTCATAACACATTCAAGCTGTCAGGACTAATTATAATCTTTCAAATTACATCAGATATGAGCTCTGGCTCCGTGTGTTTCTCAGAGCTGTTGTTGAATGCTATGACATACAGTTCTGTATGAAAAAGTGTGCACCGGTTAGAGCTGTAGGCACGAAGTGAAGATGGCTGAGTTGGAGAGAGGCCAAGCAGTCAGTGGACAGAATGATGAACGAGGAAACAAGGTCAGAGACCTGGAACGCGTTGAGAGATATGTGCACCGAGCACAACTATTAATACAACCTCACCCGTGGCTTTAACTTCAGAAAAACACACATAGCGAATGCCACTTGCACGTGGTTTGCTCTTCTATTCAGATTTATATAACATCAGCTCGGAGGGAAGAGGAAACGAAGAGACAGCAATGAAGTTCAGATTCTGACTTCTAAATTATTAAAGGAATAAAAAATTTGAACAAAAAACAAAATGTTAATTATCATTTACATTACATACCATCTGATCTGAAACGTTAGCAAACCGTATGCTAACCCCAATTATTCAGTGTCATCTTATTAGTAAGAATCTTGAAAATTTGAGTACTTTTGTTCAGCACATCGTCCTGCTTTCCTCCTTAAAGTTTTTCCATTTCTTTCTGCTGGATGACCTTCTTTTGTAAGTGTGGACAAAAAGCTTCTGTTCTATGGTTAGTGAAAAGACCAAGATAAATGTGTGAGGGTCAGCCTTGGCTGGAACCGGATGAATAAAAACATTTCTTCAGTTGAATAGAGTAGAATAATTTGGCATTTTTAGAAATATGCAAATCTGACTTTGCATCGGGAATCAGACTGATAGCACTTCTCCACGCTGTGAGCTCAATGTGAGGCTACAGAAAGGACACAATAAGCCTAATCTCAACATAATAATGAAAGGAAGGCAATGCAGTATGCCCAGTCAAGAAAGGAGATGCATGTTTTCTGATGAGACTATTCCCCACTTATTATCTTGTCCTTGAAAAGGAAGTTGGAAAATGAAATTTTGAGATGATTAATGCCAGCACTGATTGTGTTTTTTAAATTTCATCAAGACGATAGCTGATTGCCTTTCCAAATGCTCGTATATGTTCGTTTGTGGATAACATCAGACATAAAGAGTCCATCAACTGCTCATCAATGCAAGAATTTATCATAAAATAAAAAAAATAAAGAAATCACTTGTGTGGCATCTTAGCTTACTACATTAAACTGCGTTAACATTCAATAGTCCTGCACTCAGTGACCTTGCATTCTGCCGACATTCCCACATGTTAAAAGGACATAAGAACATGTCAAATGTGATTTAATTTGGCGAATGCAAACAGCTTTAGAGGCCAGAAACATAGATGGAGCCACTGGCATTTAAGCACTTCAAGACAGCTGTCAATGGCAGTTTATTTTATTGTTTTTTTTTCCTTTAGCCTGGCATTAACAGATTGCAGACTCAGTTTTTACCCCCCTTGGCTGATTTTGTTTTTCATCTAACTCAAGCATATTCAGAAGCACTTGTTGGGGGAGAAATCTGCCAGAGCCTACAGAGATGTATACATAAAAAAAACAACCCAAACATCAGTTGCACGCAGCACATAAGACAACTGGAAACTTCCAAGTTTAAATAACACACTTGTACAGCATCTACACACAAACAGAAATTTGCTTCAAAAGGATGCCACAACATGGAATATTGGAAGTTTTAATTACAGACTATTCAACAAAATAATGCATTCGCTACACCTTCACTTTTCTATATGTAATTGAATAATCCACTATTAGCTTTTTCTTCTTTTTTTGATCACATTTTTGCAAGCCTAGCAATTAACTGGCAAACGGTAAATGGTGTACCTCACCTCTCGACCCTGCAACTCGGTTGTATAACGTAATATGGAAGTTAAATGAATGAATGAATTTGTGCAAACAGCACACGTGAGAGGTTTTGGAGATAAAGTCAGAAAGGCCAGACTGAGATGGTTTGGACATGTGCAGAGAAAAGAGAGAGAGTACATCGGCAGAGGATGCTAGGTTTGGAACGACCAGGAAAGAGGACTAGCGGAAGCCCAAAAAGCAGGTTCATGGATACAGTGAAGGAAGACACGAAGATAGTTGGCATGACCGAAGAAGATGCAGCAGGTAGGGTTAGATGGAAGAAACTGACTTGCTGTTACGACCCCTGAAGGGAAATGCCGAAAGAAGAAGAAGACTATTATCACTCTTTAAGCATTCAATACTGCTTTGTATTGCACATCAAAATGGAAAAAAAAAGAACAAATAGTTGTTCAAGTTTGAATGATTTGTGTGAAAACAATCCAACTTGCACATACAATATTGCTTGAAAATGTTCTAGTAAATGCTTTAGAGGAAAGTTTGATTAAAATAATATTTCTAAAAAGCGACATATGGTAAATGAACTATGTTTACGTACCAGTGAGATCTGCCAAAATTAAAACCAAGCGAAGCAATAATTTATAATTATTTTTAAAAAGTTTCTAAATAATTCTTTTCATACTTAATTTGGTGTATGTACCAATGGCTTTGAAACTGCAAGTTTCTAAATTTTGTATTCTGTTTCGTCTTATGAACTGCTCATTTCAAATGATGTAGCGCAGGGTGCCGGAGCCTATCTCGACTGATTTCAGGCAAGAGGGAGGGTACACCTCGAACATGTTGCCAGTCTGTTGCAGGGCCACACACACAGACAAACATTTACGCACACACAGTCATTCCTATTCCTTTGAAGCGGCCAATTCGACGATTCAAATCCTGCTGGTGTCCATGCATAGGTGTCCCTTGAGAAGACACCTAATCCACCATTGGCGCCGTCATTGGTTGCCTGCTGTTGTGCAATGCAGTACAGGAATTTCCCAATGAGGAATTAATGCAGTACGATAAAATAAATCAACTTAACAACCTTCCGGGTGAGCTGGAGCATGCAGCTGCGATAAGAGAAGCCTGGGCTTCCTGTATGAGGCTGTTGCCCGGCGACCCGGCCCGTATAAGCAGAAGACGATGGAACATATATGTTTTTGGAGAGTGGGAGGAAGCTGGAGTGCCCGGAGAAAACCCACACATACACGGGGAGAACATACAAACTCCACACAAAAAGGCACAGCCTCGCTCCAGGACTCGAACCTTGGCTGTCTTGCTGTGAGGCCACCGTGATAACTACTGCACCACAGTGCAGAAAGTGAAATGTTTTTTTAGTAATACAAAGTTTGGTTAGATTACTGATTTTTTTTTTTTTTTTTTTTTAACTTTACTCATTTTAATTATTTTTCCAAAAATGTCAAGCACCTTTTCACTTTTTCTGGAGTAGTGAAATGTTGTGTTATAAACAAAGGGCAACACAGAGGACAGAAATTCTTTGCAAAGAAATATTAATATTTTTTTTTCTATTGATTCAGCCACAAGTAAATTACAGTTTTGATCATTCACTGAACTTTAAGTGCTGTGGTTATTTTTAGTGAAGGTCTTTAATGAAAGAACTTCTTTTATGACCACATTTTTAATTAAAAAAACCTTTTTTTTTCTCAAACGTGGAAAGCTGTACCAAATTTCTAGGAAATTATTTCAGTAAATGAAGTCATTGTTTTTCGTTTTGGTCTAATCTGATTTAAATAAATGCTGGCACAAAAATTTCAATTCAAAAACGTTCAAACATTTGGAAATCTGGTCTGTAAGCAGTGAACCTGACATGTGGAAATTAGAAAGTACCAGTACTTCATCCGTGTCTGAGGCCATGGTCGCTTAAAGCGTCTGATTATAATGAATTTATTTTTTACTCATCATATAATTCGATGCCCTCATGCACAAATAACACAGCCAGTGAAGAGGATGATGAAGCTGGGATTGAATGAAACAGAACAAAATAAAAAGGTTGTTCTGCAGTAATATTTTCAGACAATTTCAATACAACAGGGTTGCAAAAAGGAGGCAGGTTCATTTAAATCTGTACATCTGTCTGCTCAATCTGCTGCTTCTGGCAACTGTTTTTTTTTTTTTTTGCCAATGCAGGTTAGCAGCACATTTCTTCATATCTCAGAACACAGACACGGTCAAATGTTATTTTGGGTTTAAAAATGCAAACAATCCAATAGTCTTTTTTTTTTTTTCTAAATTATCAATAGAAATATTAGAAATATTAATTTATTACCAAATTGAGTTTTGTCAATTCGCACAAACTTTAATAGAACAAAAAATGTTCAGCTGGCATTTTACAATTGAATTTTTTTTTTTCTTTTCGCTTTACTATTGATATGAATCTTTTACCCTGTTTTGGTATTAAAGGCACAAAATCAATCACAACCAAAAACATTATTAGTCCCAGAGGGCAATAATTTTACAGGTTTTTGTTTTTTGTTTTTTTTGGCAATTTGCCGCAACACACACAATCTCGCTCAAGAAAAAAAAAAAAAATCTGGGTTCACCTACTTGAATAAAAGGCTTATTTCACAAGTAGTAAATAAAGTAATTTTTAATCAAGTTCTAATAACATTAAGTCACTTACAAAATAGAGGGTTAAAATATTTATACTGCATTTAAGTGATCATGATGCACTGACGCTGCGACCTCCCGCTGCACTGAAGCCTCACTCTCGTGTGAACTTCAGTTTTTTTTGTAGCCTAATCGCTGCTTTACAGATTGCATAACAAGCAGCTCAAATGTCTTTCATGTAGAAACTGTTCATATTTAATGAAGATATTAAAGTGAAAACTTTACAAAGCACAGAAGAGGTAAGATTTTTTTTTTAAATGAATCTACAAAGTTTGTATGAATTTTTTTCCCCTTAAAACTAGATTCCCTCCTTTTTAAATCTGAACAGTCAATAACACTCAAATCAATTTGGCTATTTAACCAAATTTCAACTGAAAGAACAACATGATTTGCTGCAATTTTATTATTTCTAGATAGTTCATTAAAATAACATGTAGAGACTTAAATGGTACAGCAAGACGCACACACAAGCTCTAATTAAACTTTATCAGTGAGGCGAAAAAAGAACAGCTGTCTTAGGTTTTTTTTTACTTCTTCAGCATGACAGAAGGTTGTATGACAGTATAAGATCTAGACAATATTAAAAACACACAGGCAACATATTTTCAGGCATTTTTTTTACTCACGCTCCAGCACAAACTACGTAGGTCTCGATATATCAGAATTCTGTATCGATAAAATGAACCGTCCCACTGTTTGGCAGTTTGTCTCAAAAAGCCCAAAGCAAACAGATGGCAAATATTGTGTGTATTTAGGACTGTACTGAAGCGGCTGCTGTGGCGTAAAATTTGTGATGTGGCTGAGTCTCCATATTGACTTCAAAGAGGTCAAAGTTTACATTGCAGTATGTACGATCTGCTCGACTATCATGGTCCATGTATGACTCATTTTAAAAAAAGCAGGCTCCCGAAAAATGAGAGCTCTCTGAAAGCAGGAAATTGTCCCAGCAGGCACCCACACTCACTACACCCCAAATCTCACACCCACAGCTTTTGTCACCCGAGCCAGAACAACGGTTCTTCATTTGTGTGACAAAAAAGTGATTCACTAATCTCAAACCTTCTGTAACAAACAAGAAACCCATTCAATCAGGAGGAACAGGCAATAAAACTAAAAAGATGTTGTTGATAATTCGTTATGTTTAGTTTAGAGGTATTTTTTTCTGGTAACTGCTTTGCGGTGTCTAAAACAGAGACAGTTATGAAGAAAGGATTTAAACAATGTTGATAATCACAAAGGACAACTTGACGCAGCACGATGGAGGGATTTAAATGCCACCTTCTTGTACACTGTCGCTGCTATCTATTTAGGTTGTGACTCAATGCTAACTTTACAACTACGAGCAAACCTTCAGTGATGAGAGGAATGTTAAGGCGAGCTTCTTGTACATTTACACCAGGGGAGGAGGCGAGTCAGCGCTGACTTAAGTTGCAGTGGTAAACAACACTTACTGCACCACCAGCAAAAAGTGCTTTGCAGCTGGAGATACTTTCCTTTAGCGAACTATGGGTTACCGTTGTAGTTCAGGATACATTTTCTAGCACTTTTGTCTATGCAAAGCTCAAAAATGACAGTGTAGCTGAAATGTAATACACAAACCACTCCAGCTCAGCATTGCACTCAAGATTCGCTAAACCTCAGCAAATAAAACTTTCCATCAGCAGAGTTTGGCTGACTGAAAGGGACGCTAATACCGGACAGAACTGTGGAGGACTGGTGCCTCACCTGCTACTGCTTGCCCAATCTTACAGACATTTTTCATTTCCTGAGAGAGACTACTTTACATAATCACAAGCCATTTTCTGTGCTTCATTAATCTAGACCTGACGGAGAGCATTTAATCATTCTTTGAAAGAGGTGTAGGCTCACATTCGAGCATGATGATTTTACTGGCGGTATCAATCCTGTTTCACAACCACAGGCCTTTTTAAGAAGTCACTGTCAAATTTCTAGACTTGAAGGAGACTTATTTTAAATAGTTTCTGTGCCAATGTAGATAGAGTCCACTCTACCTACCCCGCATGTATGCTCATAGGTGCAAGCAAGACATTTTTAAGACTGACGTACATGGATAAAGAGAAGACTGTGTGCAAATGAGCTTAATTTGAATTTCACACGGCTATTCTTCAGTGCGTATAATTGGATGAAGTTTTGTTTGGTGGATAAGGCGGCTTTAGCCGTATTCTTCTGGGGGACGGTTATAAAACCAATAACCTCTTTGGCTGTTGAAATGAAAAGTTTTCTTTTACTTTAGTAAAGAAACAAAAAAGACTTCAGGATGAAAAGAAAAATGGATGGCAATGTTAAAGGGTTTGCCAGCTCAAAGAGGCGTGTTTGAAAGATTCACAGTGACATGAGTACAGATTACTGTACTTCCTCTTGAGGCACAGTGGCTACACCAGCAATAAGCCTAGCTATTTCCCTTCACTTCTTTTAAATTCTCGCCTTCTTCCCCCTTTCATTCCTATTTCTTCAAAACAAAACCACAAAACACTATGTCATGCCCCGAGTGCCTGCGTATCTCTGCTTCACACTGCATAGCAGTACGCATTACCTTTGGTTTACATCAGATGCAAGTCTAGCTCACAAACGCACATCCCATTATCTCCTTTGTACTACACTGCAAAGAGCAGCGTACACAAACAGCCGCTGGCCATTGAGCTGAAAATTTCCTCATTCAATATCATTAGCCTCAATAATGACAGCGTGCCAACGCAAGAGGCTGCTGCTTGGGAATGCAAAGAAGTGAAATACAACTTTAGACAACAATGCAGGGGATTGGATAATGTTCTTCTTATCAAGGCTCTGATATGATTTATTTCATTCGCTAGTAAAAAAAAAAAAAAAAAACCTTGTGAGTTCTTTTTATCTTCGTGAAAAACTTTGTTTTTAAGCAAAAACATGCTAATGGAATATTAAAATGAAAAATAAATTAAAATAAAAATACTGTGTGTATCGTAGCAGGGTACTTGTCCTATTGTAGTGGGTTTCTATGACAACTAAAATACACTACAGCAGTCATGTAACAGGATTATACAAATATAGAACATAATACATTCATCCAAAAAAGATCACAAAGGAAACATGAAGATGAATCTAGTGGATGTTGACTGAGATCATAAGCTAACTTCTAGATTTTTATACCAGTGCGGAAAGAAAATGTTCTAATTCTATTTTGAATTTCAGTTTTCAGACAAAAAATAATAAATTGCATTTTTTTTTTTTTTTAATTAAATAAAACTAAAAACTAAAGTACTTCACTGATCATAATAGAGCTTCAGACATGCAGAACTTGAATATTATTAGACTATATTTTCATAAATTTGTCTACATTATATTACATTATTGAATAAACAATGGAAGAATGCAAATGACCGAACTCTTTTCTTTCAATTTTTTTTCAAAATAATTTTTTACATAAAACCTTTAACAGCAAATAGAAAAACATCCACTCAGTAAGTTATTGTTTAAAAAAAAAATGGCAGAACTGAATGAAATGTCACGCAAAGCAGAAATACTGCACAGTGGCCAGCCTGTAGCTAATCGCACCGTACTATACCTCACAGTCCTGATCCTGCAGAGACTTTATTTGTTCCGTAACAATGATCAATCTGCTGCTCTTTGAAAAACCCTCAATGCGTTAAATGAGGATTTAAGATATTCATTTTTTCCTTCAGCTCCTTTTTTGTAATGGCTGGGTTTATCTGAATAATTCAGCACACGATTGGAAAACATTTGCATTTTGAAATAAATGCATTTGTGCAATAAATATGTGCCTAAATGTTCACAAAGGAAACTGTTTTACAAAACTCAGTATTTCAGTCCCACAAGGTTTTTGTACATCATCAGGCTCATTATTGCCTCTTGAATTTAATAAACAGGCTTTTAACCACATTGAAATATATACAAGAGAAATTAAAATAGAACTAAATATACCTCTAGAGGTGAGAATTTGATATAAAATTTCTGTCTGATCCTCTGCATAAAAGCTACTTCTGCATTCGTGTTTATTACACTAAAGATACCGAGAAACATCATTAATATTTTGGTTCAAAAATTGGAAATACAAGTCATTAAAAGACCTCTAAATTACCTGCAAATATTCAAGAATGATTTTTACCTAGTGTAAGGTAAACAAATAACAAATTGGGAGGTGTTCTCACAAAAACACGGGATAATGAGAATTGATTCCATTTTTCTCTAAATGTAGGGCTTACTCAGAACAGATGAGGGCTTTATGACCTTTAATTAAATTGGAGTTATTGAATCAAAACTTCATGCCAAAACACTATTGTGCCTTTTGTTGATGCAGACAAAACTTTGAGGAAGTTTAAGGATCAGGTTTCTGTGACAAACTGGAACGTTTGTTAACTGTCAGAAATTCTGACTTTTTGCTTTACCTCTGAAAAATATTTATCTTTCTGCTCATTAGACAATTTCGAAAGGGTCAATTTTACGGGCAAACACCCTAAATCACATCAAAGATACAATCTGACATTTGGTTGATACTCTACCTATATTTCATGCCAGTCTTCACACTTTGCTCACTGGAGGAAGGCACGCTCTGAACAGATAGTTGGCCGAGACTGCGCGCCACCATCGCCACTGCTCTGAACTTGCTCCGTGTGCCTGTGCTGGGGCTGTTGGCATTCTGTCGGTTTAGTCGGTCCTCTGTGTTCCGACTGACCCCTCCACGATGGTCAGTGCACACTAATGACACCTGCATCTTGGCTCCTGCTTGACTGTCCTTATTAGAAGTTCTTTGGCAAAATTCTTGAGGTCAAAAGTCTGAGGATGCTGTCACAACTAAATCCCAGCTTGGTCTCTATAAGTGACTGACAAGCTCACAATGTCACGATATAAAGAAAAAAAGCAGAAGTGTGACGGGTAGTAGGGTGAATGGGAATGTGTGCAATGTGATGGTCAGGTTAAAGTCCTGGAAAATACGTCCAAACCAATAAGCTGCATTACCGCATCTTTTCTTCAGGTAGTACCAACCGTGAGCATCAAACGCTTCCAAAAAATTAATCTGCTCAACCTGATGAATCAAACAAAAATAAGACTAAAGTTTTTTTGTTCATTTGTTCTCGTCTTCTTTCTTTATTAGAGGCCAAAAGACAGACCGAGTGGATTTCCTCCAAAACGCTGAGGTCCTGGAGCAAACACCTCACACAGTCAAGCTTTAAGAGTGGCAACAATTATATCCACACCAAGAGATATTAGGAATGAAGTACAGCACGCAGATCCAGTTGGTTTTCATCTTTCACAAGTCCGACTTCACGCTGGAGCTAGTTGATGCATATTCCACTGACTACAACTGCAAATGCATCTAGTGAAAAAGCAACCTCAGATTCACTTCTCAGCTTTGACTGTTGCCTGGTTTAAACTTACATCTGTATGCCTTGTGCTCAGCATAAAGAGGCACTGAGCGCACAAGCGAGAGATGGGAGGAGAGAGTGAGAGGGAGGGGGGAATGTAGTGGGAGGGATATGAAGAGAAGCTAAGAGTAGAAATATTCAAAGAGGCACAGCAGCGTGAGAGTGAAGCAATTTTTTTTTAATCTGGTGAATTTAAAGCCACTCTTAAGAGGAGAAGGTGTATTTTTGTGCGTGTCTTTGTCTGTTTGCTACCCCGCCGTGGGCTTTGGTTTAGCTTTTAACAGGAAGAAAAGGGGAGGCTGAGTGGTCAGAAGTCCAGAGCCTTTGGCCTCAGAAAAAGGGGGCCCTCACGTGGGTTTGTTCAGCTATCCGTAAAATATTGATTATGTAACTTTTTGTATTAGAATATTAGGATGAACATAAAAGACAAATTTAAGATGTATTTTGTTTATCATATGAAACACAATGAAAAACATTGGATGATAGTATTAAAAATACTTAAGTAAAAATATTTTCTACTCATTTTTTTACAGCCTATTTCAGCTATTTGGTAGTATTTTAAAAAGTATGTGATTTTTTTAAGTGAGCATGATTTTCGACATTAAAAGGAAACCAGAAAGAAAAAAAATACTATAATGACAGGGGGTTGAAAGTAAACACCACAGGATTCAATGCAACGCTGGCTACAGATTGATGAGACAATAGAAGAGGCACACAGAGTAATATAATACTGAAGCTTATCTGAGTGGGCCAGCTGTGAGCTTAGAAGATAATTGAAAGAGATGCCATCAGAAGCAGGCATGTATAGTATAGTGAAGCGGTCAAAGAAGTGGCCCGCATCACACGAAGAGGGGCCGTTGCTAACTGACAGGACTATTCTTAGAGTAACGACCTTTTGGCTTTCTTATCTTTAATTTGAACCCTGTTGTCAAAAAATCAAATTAAAATCAGATTACAGTTTGATACTTACAGTAGGTCAGGTCGGAATCAAACTACCACCTGGCCGGTAGAGTACTACAAAAGAGCAAACACAAATAATTTTCTAAAAGATAAATAAAAAAAAAAAGCCAGCTGTCTGTGCTAGACGGGTTGAGAGCTCACTTTTTGCCAAGTACCCCAATGTGACTTGACATGTCTTCAGTCTTTGGTATGGTCTAAACACTCACCAATAACTGCTGTGGTAACATGATGCTGCAACGGATGGGCTCTGGGCCCCTGGTGGAAATTACACTAAGAAAGTACTGAGAACTGGAAGAGGGCTTGGACAAGGATTTAGGCCACTCAGATAAAGTGTCAGCCTTGTGATCTGTGCTATGCAGACGCACATTGCGGCTGACAAAAACTTCCACAGCAAGATGTGAAAATCCAATCAAAATCCAACCTGAAGGAAAACAGTACATAGTTTCCAACAAACTAGGGTATTCTTTAAAAACTCAAATTTGAAAACATTTTTTTTTGCTGAGAAAAACAATTATTTCTTGTCATTGACCCTTGATTTGTCCACATCAGAAAAGTCTGAACATTTAGTGAAGGCTGTGAGATGCAGGACAACACAATCAATACAAACACAATTTAACTGGCATGTGATCCATCAAGTAAATGAATCAACAAGGCTTATTTTTTTCCCCCAATTTCTTTCGGCATTGCCAACATCCGACTGACTCCCCCCTATTTCACACCGCTTCATCAGTTGTGAAAAATGTCCGACACATTAACGGACACCCCGTGTATCAATGTTTCCACTATTAACTAAAAAAAAAAAGATCTTTGAAAAAAAATGTGTAAGAGAGAGAGAAAAAAATCAGTTCTTGAAAACTGGCTTGTCACACTTGATGTGATTTAGGGATTCACTACAGGCACATCTGCCAGCTCAGCTTGACAGCTGGATTTTTTTATTTATTTCTTTAACTACATCTTGAAAACAAAAACAGAAGAAGTAACCATTAAATATGACTGACACTTCCTCACTTAATAGGAACATGGATGTCTATATAGGAGATAATATGTGAGCCCACTTAGAGTAAAAATAAAAAAACCTGCTGCCTCTTTTGCATGCTATCAACATGCAACACTGAATAATTTACAGAAAAAAGTAGTTTTTAATCACTTGATAACGTCTGTGTTTAACTTATTGCTCAATTTTGAATATCTGTGAAGAATCTAGGAGTCTAGAAGGGAATTGCAGTTTTATTAATGTTTTCTAATCGTGTTTTTTTTCTTCCATCACTGCTATCGAGTTAATACTCGCTTGATCTATGAGCTACCACGTGGTCATTTATTAAAGCGATCAAGACACCATTAGGAATTAACTTCTTTATGCCACAATAAACATCTGTCTTTTTCTTCTTGTTTCGGCATTTCCCTTCAGGGATTGCCACAGCAAGTCAGTTTCCTCCATCTAACCCTATCCGCTGAATACTCTTCGATCACGCCAACTATCTTCATGTCTTCTTCCTTCGCTGTATCCACAAACCTCCTATTTGGTCTTCCTCTAGACCTCTTTCCTGGTGGTTCCAAACCCAGCATCCTTCTTCCGATGTACTCTGTCTCTCTCTCTCTGTCTGCACATGTCCAAACCATCTCAGTCTAGCCTATCTGACTTTATCTCCAAAACCTCATGTGCTGTTCCTCTGATATACTCATTTCTAATCCTGTCCATCCTGGTCACTCCCAGTGAGATCCTCAGCATCTTCATCTCTGCTACCTCCATCTCTGTTTCCTGTCTTTTCCTGAGTGCCACTGTCTCTAGACCAAACAGCATGGCCGGTCTCACCACAGTTTTGTATACGTTCTCTTTCATGAGCTAAAAAAAACCCCAATATCTTCAGTTAATAGATTAGCTAAAATGGATTACTTAAAAATGAGTTTGAAGGTTTTTAAGTAATGTGACTAAATGATCTGAAGCCAATAAAGAGATATTCATTTACAATTAGAGAGTGTTTTAATATTATTTAAAAGACATCTAACTACAAAAACAAAAAATAAATCCCTTTAGTTCCCATTGTTTGCGTGGCCGCTGGTTAGGAGATAACTGGGATGAATAAATGTCCTCCCACTCCGCGTATTATCACAATATCCTCCCATGTGTCGGGGTCTTCGCCTACTTGCTTTGATTAAATGCCTGATTTGTTGTTATCAGAAGATCTGAGCTTTAAAAATCCCTTAGACACTCAATCACTGTGCGGGAATAAAGAGAACTCACAGAACCCTGTAGCTCATTCAATGTGAGGGGGAGGAAGACAAGAGAGGAGCTGAAAACTCACAGCAGAAATTGTGTTTCTTGCTCACGACTCGAGCTGAGTAAAAGTAACCAGAAGAAACAGTGAGTGTGTTTTTCAGACATGTGTAGATGAAGAAAAATTGCCTATCAGATAAAATCCCTTTCAAGAGTTGTATACACTAACAAATGGCATTTAGAGATATTAAAAAGAAAAAAACAACTTTTGCATGCATTTTATTGATATTTTCACAGTTGTTTTATCTCTGCTTGAAAAAAAAAGTTACAAACTTTTAATCAGAAGTATTGGTTTTTCTCAGCTGAGCCTTACATCCATGTTCAGAAAGAGAATAAAGTTTTAAATGAGATTTCAGCTTAATGAGGCCTCCAGAGTCTCTCTCGCTCATAAAGAAGTTTGAACTCAGACCTTCAACCTCTGCGTAACGCTTACCCACAAGAAGAAGCAGGGAAAGAGACAAGAAGACAACTTACTTTAACAAAAACTTCCTCACACACCATAAGCAATGATCTTAGTTATCAATGGGAGGAATATGCCATGCTTCTTTAAATCAGTTCAACAGAAGGAGCTTAAGCACAAATAAAAAAATGTCCTAAATACTTTAGACAAAAACCCTCGAGATTGACATTTAACATAGTGTGTGTCTCACTGTGTCCTTCTTACAAGCAGCCACTGGGCAAACTGGGACTCCCATCAATCTGAATTTGGCACACAAACTGGCATCCAAGGGTGCTGCAGGATAAGCCTCATTTGTCAAATCGTTTCCCTCTGCAAGGTCTACAGCGGCGATAAGGAATTCCCCACTCCAACAAAACATAGGGCACTGCCTTTCAGCATAAGAAAAAAATCCTTCAAGCTACAAAAAAAGAAACATGTGCACCTATTAATAGTAACTCAGACAGCTCGATTTGTGAACTGACTGATCGCGTTTATTCGAAGCTTTTGAGTCGGGACATTTTGTTACAAATAAAACCTGTCATTAAATAATCTTGGCAAGCACAAACTAAGAGACCACCAATAGATTTTTTTTTTCCAGTAACAGTTCACCAGCCATCCAAATACCTCTTACTGACAGATGGATGGAACCAACTCAGATTTTTTTTTTTTAAAACAAGTTTTAGATTTGGAGAAAAAACTAGACAATGTATGAGTGATCAAAGAAGTTTAGAAGAGTTAATAAAGAGAGAGGAGAGGTCAGATAGATTGGCAGTGAGGATAGACAGATGAGGTCATGCATTGTAAGCAACACAACACATCCAAAGTGAATGTCAGGATATTTCTGAGTGATGATTCTTGGATCAATATAATTTTATCAATTCATTTTTTTAAGTTACGTTAGTTTGTGTTCATTCCATTCCGTTGTGCCCTTTCAACAAAATTCTAATCTGAACCCTCACATTTCTAATAAAAGAACTGGAAGATGTGAAACCACAAAAATAAAAGTCTGTCAATTTTTGAAAATTGAGAAGTTGCATCACACATTCTGCGAGTGAAAGAAAGACATAGGTCACATCTGTGAACACCGAGTTCTGCAATTCTTAACTCTCCAGTGAACATGACAGATTCCCCGCAGACAGCTGGGCTCAGGAGGAGTTGTCAGTTCAGCTGTCCTCGCTAACACATCCAACAGAGCAAGAGAACTGAGACAATAAAAAAACAGAGAACAGGAAACCCCTCTGCTTATGCAACACGTCACATTTATGCCTGCGAATTAAATGCACTGTTCAAAAACATGTACTTTATGTCAAATATAAAAAAAAACTGCCATTTGTGTTCCTTTCTTTTCTTTTTTCTACCACTGTTTTCAAAAACCTATTTCTAAAATCTTATTTGCGATACAAATGTTCTGTGTGAGGAAATGTGATACACAGAGCACTGCAGAACAGTCCCAATCTCACATTCATGTAGTCTCAATTATGACTCAACATGGGTTTGCTCAAACCACACAGGGCTGGTTTTCACAGCCGCAGGGATCCCATCCACTAATCTTGAGAAAGAGTGAGCAGGAAAAAAGCATCCTGTTCAAAGGCAGATTGTCCTGTCTTTCTGTATGCATTTATTATGGCTGTGGAGATATTCAAAAAAAGAAGTTTTGTTTTGTCGTCTGAACCACTTATCCCTTGTGAAGTTACGGGGGCGCCAGAGCTTATTCCAGCTGATTGCAAGTGAGAGGCAGGGTACACGCTGGACAGGTTGCCGGACAGGTCGCCGGACAGCTGCAGGGCCACACACACACACACTCATTGCTAGAGGCAATTTCGTGGCGGCCAATCAAACTAACGTGCATGTTTTTGGACGGTGGGAGGAAACTGGAGTACTCGGAGAAAACTCACGCATACACTGGGAGAGCATGCAAACTCTACACAGAAAGGCCAGTGTTTCAAGGCCTTAAAGCCCGAGCTTCTTGCTTTGACGCCTCTGTGCTACCCACTGCACCACCAGCAGCCCCAAAAAAATAGCTTTGAAGACAAACTTATTTTTTTATAAAAAATTAAATGCGTATTCCAGAGGAAAGATTTTAGAGACACCATACACGTAACCCCCAGTATTTTACGTCTTGTAAAATACATTTCTATTCTAAAAACGGTCTGAATGAATAAAGTTGAAATAACACTCAGAGACATTTAGTTCTAGAAGCGAACAGAGATTGTGTACATTAATCGCACCACTTTACTGCAAATGTCGTCTGAACAAAGTTTTTGATGTTTATGTCGAAATGGACCACTAACAGGGGTTAAACGGAGCGTAGGGAGCAGATGGTTTCATTTTATCTGTAGCCGTGAACCTGAATGGCCTCTACCTGTGGCACGCAGAAACAAGACTGCTAGAATGTGGTCAGAGATCTGCTACTCATTTTTTCAAAAAAGACCCCTCCTTCAATCTGCCGGTTATTTTAGACAAACACCTGAGGAACAAAGCTGAAAAAAAATCATCTGAAACTAATGGCAAGTTACACAAATATCTCAATAAGATAAAACATTATAACATGACAGTTTTCTTGATGCAGAACCTGGAGTTACAGTTTGTTCTTAAACATAAAACAAAACTCAAAGATAAGCAAAGTCATAAGCTTTAATAAAAGAAAAAACCTATAACAAATGTATTATTCTTTTTTTACCCCAACATTACCTTGTGGTGCACTTTTGAGAAGTCAGTAAAGTGTGAAAGTGATTTTTTTCTTTTTTGCATTCAATGAATCTCACACTCTGATAACCAAATCATACGAGTGTGTGAAAAGCTTCAGGAAAAACACCTTTACCTGAATAGCATCTGGCCTCAGTGGGAAAAAAAACTCCAATTCAAGGAATAGTTTCACATTATAGACCTCCATCCATAAAAATAAAACGTTTAAAGTTATAAACGTATATAGCCACAAACAGAACAAACATTAGAGTGCAAGAGGTTTAAAACAAAAGCAGATTTTTAAGTTTAAATATTATGGCTGCATATTTTACACAGCAAAATCTTTTATTGGATTCAAATCAGTCAGTCACTTTCTTAACTGTCTATCCCTGTCAAGGTTACGGGGGGTGCTGGAGCCCATCCCAGCTGATTTGAGGCAATGGGGAGGGTACACCCTGAGCAGGTCGCCAGTCTGTTGCGAGCCACACACATACAACCATAGACATCCACACTCTTTCCTAGGTGCAATCACGTAGTGGTCAATCAACCTAACATGCATGTTTTTGGAGGGTGGCAGGAAACCGGAGTACCCAGAGGAAACCCATGCAATACAGGGAGAATATGCAAACTCCACACAGACAGGCCAGTGTTCTAAGCCTCCTCCCCACCCGGGACTCGAATCCACGACCTTCTTGCTGTGAGGCCACTGTGCTACCCACTACGCCACCATGCCGCCGTTGGATTCAAATTAAATTTTTAAAGAGTCAAAAAAAAAAAAAAAATTATGGCTGCAGCTACATATAGAAATATAGACTTGAATCAAAACCATGGAATAAAGGAACAAAAGCAGGTCAAAAAGAGAAGCAATATCTGTACAGATGTAAAGCATAATCATTTAGAAAGTTTCATGCACCTAGACTATAATTTGGAGAAAATAATCAAACAATGAATTATAATAATTTAGTTTAATCATGCCGTTCAAACTGAAATAAAAGCAAACCTAAATTAGCATACAGATATATAATCTCTAGAAGTTTCACCTCTTGTGCCTACGCTACAGTTCTGACAAGAAAATTTTGACAAGCTGTCAGACTAAGTAGCCTAAGGTAGGTTCGAGAGAAACTGGATACTGTACATCCCTATAAAAAAAAAGAATCACTTCAGATACTTAAAAACCTTTACCCAAGACTGAGAAAGTAGCAATTTTGTGCTTGTCAACGATACATGACTACAATGTGATCGGTTGAGTAAAATGGGAAAAAAATGGTAATGTGGTGCTTGTTCAGCTGTGTCCAGCTGCAGCTGTGGATATGAGTGGCTTGCTAAATTTAGCCTTTGAGTGGGGGATTGCCTGCAGAAAAACGTCATAACAGTCCAGACTGACACACATGCTATAGCGTAACTGAAATAATAATAATAAAAAAAAAAAAAATGACAGATTAGAGTGCTTCAGTGCAAACGTGCCAATTTATCTTCAAAAGGGTTTGTTTATGTGTATGTGTGTAGACAAAAGAGAAAAAAAACTGGTCCAACATAAATGGTCTGGGGGGGATTTCTCTAAACACCGCCACTTTATGAAAAGCCGTTAACGTATAGTTGTTTGTGTAAGTTTTGCACGATCGTCTGGAGATTAAAATACAAAACACCACAACTTTTTAGAGGTGGCTGGAATTATGAAGCACATTGGAAGGTGTTTGAGCTTTGTTTTTATTTAAATTTACGTAAGTGGAGAGACAGCGCCACCAAGTGGAAATGCAATGTTACAGACGGTATTCTGATAACAGACAACTTAAAACCAGATAAGACTTTCGTTTTTTCATCTCAACCCCAACGGGTTCACGGGGGACGCCGGAGGCTATCCCGAATCATTTTGAGATGCAAGATACACCATAATCAGGTTGTCAGTCTGTCGCGGGGCCACACACACACACTTGTTCCTGGGAGCAATTTGGTAGTGAGTAATTAACCTAAAATAAATAGTGTTCTTCTTTATTATTTTTGTTTTTTTTTAAATAAAATTTGTTGTTATGAGTATTAATTTCCCAACATAAAATTCTCTCTATAGTTTTTTAAAAGCATAAGCAATGATCAAGCCTCATGTAAAAATATATAACTTGTGAAAAAGTAACGCAAAATTGCTAAATGTATATTTCAACAAAAAAAGATAATTACTGTAAAAAAGTTTTTTATCGTAACAGGTGATTACCTCAATTATACTGAAATGAAGTTTGAAATGATCTCTTTTGCTAAACAGCTGGTCAAGCTATGTTATACCCATCCAGCTGTTTTCTAAACAGCTTCTGCTATTAGACGATCTTACTACAATTTTGTCTTTGAAAGTCAATATCTATCTTCACAGTGGTAATACATTTTTGGAAAATCAATTCCTCATATTTCAATCAGTTCATCTGCTCTATGACCAGACTTAAGAACTCTTTGGTACCTTAGACTATTACACAGCCGTGTCGTGTAGGAGCAAAAGAGAAGTACTGTGATTTAACTGATTTGAATGGTTGGACCTTTGCCCCAAATTATAGGCACTTTACTTTTTTAACTTTTATAATGGTTATATTAATAAAGTCTTCTTAACTGTGCATTTTGTAGTGTGAATGTGGTTTGTGAATAGAAGCAACAGATGGCAAAATAAGTTCCTTCGGGGACAATAAAGTATGCATCCATCCATCCATACACACACAAATACACACACAAATGTAAATAGACCAATTGTGAGTATTTCTTAATAAAACAGAAACATTTGCTTTATGCTGCTTCTCCAATGTCAAACTTAGTGATACATTTTTAAAAACACTGACTTTGAGATGTCTTTATGTCTGAGGAAAAACAGATGGAAAACAATTGTTTTTTTTTCTGCAGACATTTTAATCGTGACAAATCCTAAAACTAAAAAAAAATCCAAAGAGCTTGACGTATTACAGAACATAGAGAAATTTATTTGAATGTCAAGTATCTAAAATCTCTGAGTTTCCATCGAGTTCATTTCAAGATAAAATTGCTTTGTGTTGCCACCTAGTGGAGGCTTGTTTAAACTGCAGTATTGTTGGTTCAAAAATAAAAACCACATTAACTTCAGTCGATTTGTCATTTTAGTGTTGATCCATCTATTTTCTAAACTGCAGCACAGGTTCACAGGCGAGGAGAGCAGAGGAGGGGATTTCTGGAGCCTGTCCTGTCCCGGACTGTAAGCAGGTGAGAGGCAGAGTACACCCTGGGCAGGTTGCCAGCTTGTCCCAGTACATTACAAAAACACTTCTGGTCAAACATTGCTTTCTATCTGTAAAAAAGCCAAATGGGGGTCATTAGTACGTCCATTATTGTGAAGTCCCTCCAGAAATCTATACCCACTCAGTCTTCCTCAGTAGAGTCCAGGAGACACACGGCTTCCTGTCTCGCCTCACTGAACTCAAGCTGGCTCCTTTATCACCGGCTGGCTTTACAGTGGGAGGACATGAAGGGAAAGTTTACCGCTGCTGAGTGGGGGTATTTAGTTTCATAGGAACATAATGGAAATAAAGGAACTCTTCAATGAAATGATCTTCCTGATATTAATATCATTATGGAAACAATTTTGAAGATGAAAAAATACAGGATGAAAGCGGCAGGGAAATAATTGAATATCAAGATTAAAAAAACCCAAAAACAATATTGTTATTATTTTTTTAAAAGTTGATTGTTTCATTAAACTTACAGCTAATTGGAAGTTTGCAAAAGACTTGATTGTACCTATTTTTTAAAGTGAAATAAATCACAATATATGTTGTCAATGCGAGTTTAATCTGTGGGAAGATAATTACAAGTAAACATATTTCTGTAATAACTAGACATCTGTAATTACTGAAAAAGAGTAGTTGCAGTAATTGGGCACAAGTGGTAATGCTGACCTGTCTTCCTGACCACACGCCTAAAATAATGATGAGTTTGACTCAAGGGTTGCATGTTCTTGCTGACCCAGTTACAACCCTAATTACAGAATTAAAGGTGATCCTGGTACAATGAGAAGCTGGCAGGATTTCCTCCTCCAGATAAGCAAATACCCACAAGGACTACAATCAATTAAAAAATAATCAGTTATCAACAAGTTACGTAAATCCAACTAAAACCGAACCACATAATATAAACTTTAATAGACTGCATTTTTATACACACAAAGTAGCATCAGATTCCCGACACGGGCCAGTGCCTAAGCTTTACACAGCAGGAAGGTAACTACAAGTAGTGACATACAACACGACCCTCAGGCAATAGTTATACCTGGTAAAATCTGCCAACCATACCTGCGTTCCAGTCACTGGTTCGAGTGAAAAACAACAGCAGCGAAGCCTGCGTGTAATGAAAGCGATTCATGGCCCGTGTCAATAACAACATCTGACCAACAGGCCATAGCAGCCAACACAACAGATGCTGAGCCTGTCACACTACCAGTCCAACAGCCCATAAAATAACTCATTTGGTATGATGAACAAATTAGCACACTTTCTTCCAAGTGTTTTCTGTCTGGAGGGAACAGATCGCACAGACTGTACGGATATAAAAATAAATACTGCATGGATACACTAAGAAATAACACATACAAACTCATGTTGTTGTATTCTGCTTGAAATTTAAACTGATCATATAATTAAATATCTTTCAATTGATCTATTAATTTCTAACAATGTGGAGTTTATTGCATACTAACAATAACTCATTGTTAAAAAGGTTATGTACAACTTTAAGATTTTAATATGATGCAAATGTTTAGATCTAAAATTTTACTGGACAAGATGTTTGATCCAAATGTACAAATACAAAAGAAGGTACTTTAAATGATTGTTATCCCTTCATCTTACCCGTGCAGATGAGGTCAAGTTGCATTTCCAAATAGGTCCGCAAAAAAATACAGACTTTTTTCTCCTCATTACTTTTTTCTTCTTCCCTCATCAGGCAATAAAAGTCCAACTTATTCTGCACATCTGATCAAAACAACAAAGACTATTGACATCTTTGGATTATTTAAAGCGTGATTACATAATGTGTTTGGTAATCTGACAGGGAAACAATGTGATGAAGATAAGAAGAAGGAAAGAATGAGAAGTGAGAGTGAATATAAGGGGCCGGATAACTCCTTGTGGAGCAACTCTGTTCTTCTCTTGTAGTTTAGCAAATATGCCACCGACCTAGATTATTAAAATAAACCCTGGCCGCTGTACCTTTACATGAGAGCGGTCTGACCGGAGGACATAACAAGGATAAGGTAATCTTAGCAAAGAAGAAGCAACAAACTAGTCATCGTCTACTATCATATAAACTGTGAATATATGATATATATTTAATAAATCAAAATCCTCGCTGTTAAAAAAAAAAGCAGACAAACTTATTCTCACATGCAGAAAACTTTTGCACACCTGTGCAGCAAACCACTGAGATCTCCAACCAGAAACTTGATTTAACCAACTGCTTCTGAGCCCCCTCCCCAGTCCCAGTCTTGAAAATGAGTTCATCTTCATCCAGCTCTCTGCCTCTCTTACCTGTATTTCATTCCTGTCTGAAAAGAGACACATTCCTCCAAAGCCAAGCCATTCATCTTCAGGAAATCTTCCATGTTCTTAATTTGAGCGGCAATCCTCTGCTCTCGCAGTCTCTGCAGTTCAGCCTGGTCGGTGGGCCTGGCCGGAGGCTGATTCAGCCCCTGATCCGAGTGGTAGCGGTTGATCCCGCTCCGGATACTCTCGCTGTACGACATAGACAACATCTTGCCGCTGCCACTGCTGCTGCTCTTCCGAACACCACTGCTTGGTGCTGGCGGTTTGGGAATCTGCAGATTTTCAGGAGGACAATGACTAGACCTGCGCCTGCCAGGTGGCCCCCGAGGGCCACCGGCGTACCCTCCCGCAAACATGCTCCCCCCTCCTCCTACTCTTACTACCAGTGACGCCGGGTGGTCCCGTGCAGTGTAAAACAAAGTAATGACACAAATGAAGCAAGAAACCGGCAGGGCACAGGCACCTCTTTAAATAGCACCTGCTCTCATGAAAAAAAAAAAAGAAAAGCTCTCCTGCTTGGGGCAGCACACGGCCATGCATCCTGTAATCAGAGTCGCACAACATTGCCCAGCAGCACCCTCCCCTTACAAGTACACAATGGCAGGGTTACAGTGACAGGGAGCATCCAGGTGACTTGTTGGTCATTAAGGTGCAGGACGAAAAAGGACACGTGCTATCTAAAAAGCAGAGGCATTAAAACATGCACCAAGCAACAGGAGACCCAATCACCTCTAATACCACTCTAATCACCTCTAAAATAAATAAAAAAAGTAAACAAACTCGAAAAGAAAATCAAACCTGCACTCAAAACAGTTAATACTAAAATATATTCATGTATCGATTTTATTAAAACTATACTGAAAAATCCAAAATCAATACAAAAAAAAAAAAACCCAGAATCAAATAATAATCCAAAATTAACTTATCACAACTCATAAATGCCAAATTAGGGTTCTTTTTAATGCAAGCCAGCTACTTTGATATTGTGGGGTTTTTTTTAGTAAAAGTATTAGCATATCAGATTCACACACAAAAAAATCTATATAATATCATATTAAAAGAAAAAAAATATTTTGCTGACAAATCAACAGAGGGCAGCACTGGCAGCTCCAATATCACTATTAAAATGCAACTTAATGCCAAATGCAGCGGGTAGCAAAGAACAAAAACAGTGTTTTACTGTAAAGGCAGCAGATCACATTCAGACTGTGATTAGATATTTATTACACTGTTGACACACACGCTACTCCTAAAACCTACAAAACTCTATTTAAATAAACAAAATAATACACACGTTTTTATTTCTCTACTGAAATAAAATCCTTTGTTTCAAAATCAGTTTCAATTGATAAATGTAAATTGTAAAACCTAATCAAGTGTGCAGATATGACGAAAAAGAACTGCTTTTTGTGATTTTGACTTATCATGTCATAAAGACTGCAAAATTGGTTTTAATAAACTAGCAAAATAATATATCTTTTCAGATTTATGAAAAGGAACCTATATATTTACAATAACTAGTACTAAATACACTGTTAAATCAAAGTGCACGATAATAACTGATGCCTTGACATAAGTTCACATATTTATTGATGATTTATAACAGCTTTAACTCCAGACTACATTGATTTTTTTAAATGTCTATCGATGAAACCTTGATGTTACATTCTTTGTATTGAAGCACTTTATTCCATCTCAAAGCCAAAAAATACAATTTCAAATAATAAAAAACAACATAAAAGCTACTTTTTTTTTACTTTAAAAGTCATTTAACACTAAAATTGGCTCATATTTTTTTTTAATTTTATTTGTGGTTTGTTTTTTAAAGTTTCAGGTTTTTACCAATTAATATTATAATGGGTACAAATACGTTTTATAAATAAGTTACATTAAATCTCTAACCCTGGGTTGCAGTCAGAAGGCATAAATCAAAACACTTAAGGCTAGGCTGCATGCAGACAACACCCTTCCTCATCAGATTTAGCCACTCAAACACACTAAGAAACACACAACATGGTGGACAGTGAAAATCTTCCTTCAAACTCACCCGATTTCTTGGAGGCCGGCTCATGAGCAAAGTTGTAAGGTGCCAGTTTGCGCTTATAAACACGGACTGCGGACAGTCATGAAGCAGATCCACCCAAACTGGGAGTGTCTTACTAGGAAACGTCTAAACCGATTAGTGAATGAGAGAGTGCATCCCACCCCTCACCACTCGGACAATACTCTATCACTATGACCAACACCTCTCCCCGCCCCTCCCTGTCAGATCTCATGGAAGAAATCCATTTATGCCGTTTAGTGGCCAGTGCTGTTTTTGCTAACCACAGCAAATAATATCAGCTCTGAATTATTCACTAAAGCTTTTGTGCTAAAAGCCTTCAATTGTTGTTCCACAGGAAAGAATGCTAAGAGATGGCCGATGACGAGTGTATAAGAGTTGTGTGTGTTTCAAGCACAAACCACACACACACACTGCATCATGCAAATAGACTTTTTGTATATGCACATGCAGAAAAACCACAAAACATCATCTTTAACCAAAGAATTATCAAAGGTCTATTGGTAAGCGGCGTCCCTCTTTATCAGAAACCACTCGCTCAAATGAAGCTCAGGGACACTATCATTCCACTCTGGCTACTGTCCTTTAACTTTATTTGTTATGATGGAGAAACACATGCACATTTATTTGTTTAATCCATATTATCGAGCTGCACGGTGGCGCAGTGGTTACCACAGTGGCCTCAGAGGAGAGAAGTTGGGGTTTGAGTCCCGGGTGGAGCGAGGCTTGAAGCACAGGCCTTACTGTGAGGAGTTTGCATGTTTTCACCACGTATGCATGGCTTTTCCTCCCACCCGCTAAAACACGCATAGCAGAATGAATAGCTTGTATAAAATTGCCCCATGGAATGTGTGTGTGTGTGTGTGTGTGTGTGTGTGTGTGGATGGTTGTGTAATTGTGGCCCTACAACAGACAAGCAACTCGTTTGGGGTGTACCCTGCCTTTCGCCTAAAATCAGCCAGGATAGGTTCCGCCCCTCCACCCTTTATACCGCATCTTATAATATTGTTTGTTGCAAAAATCACATCACGAATAAGCCTACTCTACAAAGTACAACAAAACAAGCCTAAAATTACAGCATGTAGACGTTGTATTTGAATTTGTAACTAGCATGTAAGATTGTGATTGGTTCCAATGCTGATAGATGACGAAACAGCTCCCAAGTTTTGTAATCTAGCCTGGGATTGGTGTTTTGACCGCTTCTCCAACCCATAACAGCCTCTAAATACTGTAAACATGGCGTCCCTACTTAGCAGATTTTCAGCTATTGTGGCCGGTATTGGAATCTTTCTACAGTGATAAACGCGGGTTCACTTGTAAATAAAAAGGCGGGAAAAAACTCTCCCTAATGACTTCTTGCAGGTTTTTGGTAATGAATAAGGGCACATTTTTTTCTAAGAACAAATGACAAAAATAAATTCATTTAATTAAATAGTTACAATGTTAAACAATCTACAATCCGTAATGAGAGCAGTTATGGCTTTAAGTTAGACCTATAACACTACAATCTTGAATCTAGCAGCAGACAAACTTCATACAGTAAATTTCTTGGTAAAAGACAAAATAGTAATGACAGTAGTAGTTAGACATGTATAGCAAAATGTGCATGGCTACATAATCTGTTCATCATCCGGTCTATTTGGATAGTGATTTAGTTTGATTGCACCTTTGTGAACGCTGCATTAACGATGATTCCAGCTCATGTGCTACTACATAGAGATCACAGGAGAGAAGCAAACTTTATTACATGTATCATGTTGCCTGGCTGTTAGGAGGTGATGGGCAGAAAGATAAGAGGCTAAATGGTTGCCTCACATTGGCGGAGGTGCGGTTTCCGCTTTAAGAACAAAAATATGCAAAGGACCAAGCTAAAAACTGAGCATATTGCTCATCCGCATAGTCAGGATTTTTTTTTTTACCAGATCAGCAGAATAATGTTTGATATTAAGACCATAAAACATGATCCCTACTATAAAGCAGCAACAAGACTGACCATCTTAATGCTCTCAACTGCAGAAGTGCATGGCCGCTCCATGATGTAATCTTCACTTTCCCAGAAAAGCTTCAAAAGCACGTCACTTTTAACTCCCAAGAGCTCAAGAAGATGCATTTTAGAGGTGCAATGATGTTATCAGAAACTGATTATCTGCTTAGTTGTGTCCAAAAAAGTGTAGAAAACACAGTTTAGTGAAACTCAAGAGATTGCATCCCATGTCGGAGTTTAACCAGTACAACAGTTAGAGTTTCAAGTGTCACTACAGAAAAAAAACAGAAACAGGAACAAACATGACAAATTTACACTAAGAAAAAATAATGTTGATTCAAAGGTTTTGTGAGCAACCTTGCAACAAATCCATCGTCATCCATATCAGGTTCAGACTGGATGTGCACAGGCAGCTAGATGGTGTTATCTATGCTGCAGAGGATGGACGGTTTTAGATAACAGGACAGCGAGTCTTCGCAGCAAGGTTACTATGATGAAATTAAATCAAAGAAATATCAAGAGTTCTGCACAAACTGTGCGAACACATCCACATGAAACAATACAAACTTCAAACTCAGATAAATGAGTTCAGCTCAGATGGAGAGAGACAGGTACCTGTAGAACTGCAGTTGTCGTTTGGGGCTTCCATAACGAGCGCTGGAATTATCAAGGGAAAAGAGAGAGAAAAAAAGGAAGCTTTGATTAACAAAGAGCAGAAGAGAAAAAGATTTAGCAACAAGAAGTCAGGCACAGATACAGAGAGATAAAAGATTTTAACTGAAAGTCAAAGATTGAATGAAATACAAAAGCTGAGAGTCTGAACAAGCTGAATAAGATAAATAGATTGGAGGGAAGGAATCACAGAAGCTTGTCTGCAGTGTCAAAAAAAATTAACGCAATCGCAAATGTTGCAATTATTTGCAGGTCCATTGCTTTTTGAATACCTATGATTTGAACAATGAAGAAATCCAAACCTATTAATCCAAACATATTATCAGCAAATAATTACCAATAATTACCAATTAAAAAATAATCTTCAAAATTTAAAGGACTTCTTTACTTCTCAAACAATAATAAAAATACCACACACACCTGCAAACCAACAAAAAAATAGCAGCTTGTAATCTAATAACATAACAAACCAATCTAACAAGTAATGAAAAGGATGTATTCATAACATGTCTGAATACAGTATGCAGATCCGAGGCAGCATAAAACTACGGTCACAGGAGTAGTGATGAACAAATAAACACAAATAACCAAAATGTGTTTTTAAGGATGATTATAAAAAAATTGTAACTTTCAGAAATAAAGAAACAAGATATTATAAAGTTTTTTATATATATAAAAAAATATATACATACATTATTGAGACAAAAATCCAACCATTAGAAAAAGTATTGTAAAGTATTAACCTGGACATTGTTACACTTTAAAAAGTTAGACAGTGGATCTGAGGAGTAGAAACTTGAATTTAGAGAACAGCTGTTCATGAGCTGGATGTCAAAAAGCAGAGCCTAACGCTTTCTTTGAACACTGAGACAATCTTGATACTGATAGGGCTCAGAAACAACCGTTGAAACATGGATTGGATCATTTTTCCAAACGAATGAGTTTTTCATTACAAACTGTTTCCTTCATAAGATGTTTGGTGAGGTAGAGTCTTTTAAACGAGAAACTGGAGATTAGGTTAACAGCTCTCTGGTGCCACTATGTGGTCATTTCTAAGAATGCAGAAAAATTTGAACCTACTTTTACAATCAGTTTTTATTTTATCTATTTTCTTTACTTTTTGAAGTACACTTTGATTAATTCAAACAAACTGAAATATTCTTTAAATGTTTATTATAAATCAAATCAACTGGTACTCATGTGCAAGTAAATTTGCCATATCTATTATTCCATATTTTAATTTATAAAACAATAAAGTCATTGAAAAGAAATTTGAACAACTCTGAGAAATTGGCTGAATTTAATGTTTAAAATTTTCCACTTAACAAGTAAACATCAGATGCAAATAGCTTTTTCAGTTATATGCAAATGACTTCACACTATTTTATAATGCCTAATTGAATACAATAAAAATCTCAAACTAAATGTCTGTGGAAAGTACTTGATTAGAAAACTATAAAAATGATCTAAAAACTCAAAACAATAGTAAGAATTATTTTAAAACCCTTGGATTTACAAGCAAACAGTATATGATGGATATTTAATGCTTTGATTGAATAATTGTATATGAACTATTTTACATTTTTAAAAAAACTTTGACACATTGTCATTCCCCACAAATTCTAATACCTGGTTCTAGAGCATTTCAGATATAAATTGACCACAAAAGTTTCTTTGTCTTCTACTTATTTGGGGCAGTGTCAAAAGGGTAACAGCTCCTCATTCTATCTCTTCGCAAGAGCCCGGCTGCCCTGCAGTCGAAGTTCATTATGGTCGCTTGAATCTGCGATCTCGTTCTACCGGTCACCACCCACAGCTGGTGACTATAGGTGTGGGTAGGAACATAGATCAATGGGTAAATTGAGAGCTTTTTTTTTCTTATTTGGCTCAGCTTTTATATTCACCACAAGGGGCCGATGCAGTGTATTTATTATTGTGGATGTGGCATTGATCCGACTGCCGATCTCCCGCTCCATCCTTCCCCCACTTGTGAATGAGACCCCGGGATACTTAAATTCATCTACTTGGGGCAAGCCTCTGTCCCTGACCTAGAGGGGACATTCAATCCTTTCCTCGTGCTGTTTTCCATCCCACCATTTAACACCAAATTTAACAGAAAATTTGTCCAGTGAGAGTTTGAGATCAAAGCCCAATTAAGGCAAAAGGACCACGACATCCGCAAAAAAGCAGAGACCCAATCCTGAGGTCATTGAACCGGATCCCTCCAATGCCTCGGCTGAGCCTAGAAACTCTGTCCATAAAAATAATGAACAGAATTAGTGACAAAGGTGAGCCTTGGCAGAGTCTGACTCTCAAAAGAAATGGATTCGATCTACCACTGGCAATATGGACAAAGTTCTGGCACCGGTCATACATGATCCAAGGGACATGGTTGAATGCCTTCTCCAGACCCATGAAACCCAGATAGTCTCACAACCCCTCCAGGATCGACGTCCAGGATGGAACCATACTGCTCCTCCTTAATCAGAGACTTAATTATCTGACCATCCCTCCTCTCCAGTACCGCTGAGTAGACCTTCACGGGGAAGAAGGTCATTTTACCAAATACCTTTGAAAAGCAAATACTTCTAACTATTAAGGACATATAGGAAGTGTGTTTGGAATTAAACTTGATGTCCATCAGCTCACCTGTAGATCATTCCAGGTGATCCAGTTGGTCGGAGAGAGACCCGGGCGGGGGAATCTGTGGTAGATTCAGGATACATGAAGACAGGAGGGAGGGGGTGAGGCCAGCCTGGCGGGGATGGTGTTCTTTCACTGAGACAGCAGGATTAGAGGAGTCCAATCACCAACACTAAGAAAAACAACACATACACAACGGTCATTGCATGATATTCAAACCAAATAGTTAGATTCACACATCCAATTTACTGAAAAATCAGAATCACAAGTACTTTATTGATGTAACACGTGGGAAATTTGTGTGTTACAGCAGCAGCACTGAAATCAGAGCAAAACAAAGGCTGGAAAGAAAAGTTTACAGCTGATGTGATATAAACATACTGAAATTTTGAAAAATAGAAATAATATTAAATGTGTAACATCGACCATTGTATATTCATTATGATCTGGCAGCTGTGTTCTTCTGGAATAATTTTGCTTTTCCCAGGGAAAAGACATGAGTACCATACTTGTTAAGTTGCATACCCTATTTATCATGCTTTCAGAGAGGCTGCACCCCTCCTTCCAATACAACATCAAGTAATAAATGTAAGAAGATTTTCATAAATATCAAAACCTAACAGAAGTTGGGACTTAAATTATGATTTGCTGTTAATTAATCGATCCACTATATACTGTACATCTCCAAATATACATTGGAACATTTCAAATTCTCAATACCCAATAAGAGTGGAAACCATTTATGAATGCTTACAAATAATTTTAAAAATTAAGGTTCCAAGTGGTGCCAAAAACAGAAAATTTAGGACACTTGAGTTTTGCTGTAAATTGTCAACAAAACTTCACAAAAAATTCACAAACTCCTGCTTCCCTGTTTAAGCACTCACATCAGAGAGAAAAGAACAGAAAAGGTTTGAGAAAAAAACTCTAGTTTGAGAAGTAAAGACTTATATGTGCAATTAGAGTGTTTTAATAATATTGACTATTCTAACCTATTGATTACATTAGTGATAAATTTGACCAGTTTGTAACCTTCAGCACTGAAAGCAGAGTAAGATCTTTCTGCTCCACTAGATGGAGACATGTCCTCATTCAAGATTGTTATTTTATGAATAAACAGACTGGTGCATGACAAAATCTAATCGGTGTCCACTACATGCTAATAAAAAAATAGAAAAAATAATATACATCTGTGCATGTGATATAATATTCTTGTTTTGAAAGCTAATTAGAGGGAAAAAATACAGGGCAGTTTTACAAAAAAGTGTGTGCTGACTTTGATAAGTCTGGCTTCCAACTACAGCAGCCATGTACCATTATTACTGCAAACCACAGCTGATCCAGCACTCACACCAACTTCACTCTATAAATTATTCAATGTGTCTGCCCTCAGAAGGAGGCGATTGCTGTAGATAGGTCTCTAGAAGATAGGTGGGTAAGCAATGGATAAGTGGTTAGGCACTGAGAAAAACTTTTAAGAAAGAAACCAAAAAAATCCTTTCAGCAAACAGCAGCTCTATTGAAGAGAGACACAAACGTCTGGATCCAGATTACAGCTGCGGATAAAAATCAAGCAAAAGAAAAAGAGGCATCTACATTATGTCATCTTGACAAAACTATAAGCAGAGAACATTATGGTTGCCTATTTCACCGATGGCTGCACTCACGTATGTCGTGTCTGGTAAGCGACATTGTGATGATATCACGAAGGTGACTTTCTCCTCCCATTAATTTCCCTGGCGGCAAATGCGTGTCACATGTTCCCAAGGACTCATGAAAGGTTCCCTACGTACTCATTTCAATCACGATACGATGGATCACAGGTCATTACGGCTATCAGATGATAATAATGGCATGACCCTGATGGGCAGAAGCCATGATACTAGATTTACTACACACCACAGCAAAGTCCTTGTGGATCATTTGTCACTGATGAGAATCAGAGGGCAGTCTGGGTCAGAGGCATTTGCACGTGCTCTTCCAAAAACTTTCAAACTTTCTTAATGCAAAAATAATTTTACATATATAAAAGGGACAAAAAAGCCATCATGGCAAAGCAACTTGCCTTTTGTGTTGCCAAGCTCAATATTAAGCAATTATTATTGCAGAGGTGCTATGACATAACTATTAATCAAAGTAAACATTTGTAGACTTCCAAACGAAATGGGCATTCTTAGGACAATTTCTCTGCTCCTTTTAATTACATTCATTTGTAAAAAATTGCATCAACAGACTTAACTTTATGTATACATTTACAAAAACCTTACAAAACTATGATTAATGATATTTTTATCATATTAACCTGTCAGAAACATTTTAATATTTGGTACAACAATTTTTTTTTATTTTATTAAAAGACAAAAAAAAAAAAAAAAACACAACATTTTTTGCATCTATAAATTTAAACAAATTCTAATACAAAGCATTACAAAGATTTGCAAATATAATTGGACACATGTGTCTTCAACTGTGGGGTTATGATTGTATAACTAACCAAAGTTATTTGTGGTAAAAGTAAAGTTGTTGTCATCATATTCCCCAATTAATTTAGCTATTTTATACCCAACATGAAGAAACCCAACTAGCGACCTCCAGCTGAGTAACATTCTGTTCAAGTTCGGCTGACTTTAGCAGAACACCAGAGACCATCTGGGAGGACTGGACTGAACAATGCGGCCAAAATGAATAATCTAAGTTTATATTTAATATATGTTTAATCAAACTGTTATGTTAAATAACTCCCATAAAAAAAGTCATACCAGAAAAGAACAAGAAATGTCTTGCATGGTTCGAAGTTATTAACTAATAAATGATGCCAGTATGGTCTATAACTTGTCTCTAAAGTGTCTAAGAGTAGGTTGTTATTAATCTTTTTAGATATCTATCATAATACTCTCATGTTTATAAGGAGTTACTGTGGCACTGTACAGCGATGCTGCAGAGATGCTTGTAGAAAGCTGCAGTTAGAGAGGATGCTGCTGCTGCTGCTGACTGCAGCAATGCGGTACACTACAGACACATCCTGGCTCAAGTTAGAGGGTTCAGATTTACTGCGCTAATGGGCAAAGGTGCACTTTGCAGATTAAAACTGCAGACGGAGCAAGAAAAGAGAGTAAAATAGGCTGATATGGAAGAACAACTGTTCTATTTCCTATGTGTCTGGGCCACCCGTTTGAATAATTAAAACCAAGAAAAAGTAAAGCATAGTCATTGTGTGTAGGAAAAAAAAACACCTGACAGATGTTATATGAATGCAAACTGAATTGGAGTTTAAGAATAAGTCTTTTTACTACATAGTAGTTCTGAGCCCATGAGAAATGTTTTAAACTAGGAGAGGTTTAGTTTTGAAATAAGACAACCAGCATCAATTGAGTCGAGAGGTACAGTAAAAATTGCTATTATACAGTGTAAAGACCATCAAGCTAGCTAAAGTAGCGTATTTTCTTTCATGTTCCTATTTTGATGTATTTACATCAAAAGAACATTCCCTGTTCGTGGAAGGGATTGAGCATGAGCAGAGTGCATACACTAAAACACTTCCTGCTAACGTTAGAATGTGAGCATGCAGAGACCAAAATGTTTAAACTTTGACTTCAAAATTCAGGAGTGCTTGCAAATTACTCAAACTTAAATTAACAAAATTTAAAAAAAATTGTTTGCTTTTTAGACACACAAATCAGAATACTGATGGTGCAATGGTCATCATTAATTTGAGATCTGATATTTTCAGGTTAGCACACGTAATCTAGACTGATTTAGGGGGAAGAAGAGTTTTGTACAAGTTCAGCCCAGCGTGATCGTGATGAGTGGGGGAATGAAGAAGGTTGACTGCTCCCCATCATTTAAATTGCCTGTATGTATTGCCTGTACCTTTAGCCTTCCTTGTGAGATTTATTGATGAAGGAAAAAGTTGATAAAACTGTTTGAAGGCACTGTGGCACAAGGTCATATGACAGTGGAAACGCATCAAGTACAGCCACACCTTTCAAGCAATATTCTTCTTTCGGCATTTCCCTTCTGGGGTCACCACAGCAAGTCAGTTTCTTCCATCTAACCCTATCTGCTGCATATGCTTCAGTCACGCCAACTACCTTCATGTCTTCCTTAACTGTATCCAGGAACCTCCTTTTTGGTCTTCCTCTAGGCCTGTTTCCTGGTGGTTCCAAACCTAGTATCCTTCTTCTGATGTACTCTCTCTCTCTCCTCTGCACATGTCAAAACCATATCGCCCCGCTATTTCAAAGGCATGAGTGGAAAAAAAAGCCAGCTCCACAATGTTATTCACCGTGGCATTTAAACAGCTCCTTGCTAGACAATCAGATCAGGTTTTGGTGTTCTTAAATGAGCCCATATTCAGTTGTGCTAAACCAGGGTTCTAAACACTTGGTGAAAATGTCCCTGTCATGCAGCAACTTCAACAGATAAGAAGTAAACAAATTGTGGATGAAATGTCCCTCTTTTCAGTGAAATTTAGGGTGATGTTGCTTGTTTTTTTTTTTCTGACCCAAAAAATGTTAGATTTATGACCCAAGCTAAAGTTTTTTTAATCTGTTGCACCACTACTGAATACCATCCCAGTGAGTTAATGTATTTTACACACAATCCCACAGTATAGATGTATAGATATAAATAGAAGCTGAAAGAAAATAAGGATTTAAGAGAGGCAGTAGTGATCAGAGTTAAATGTAAAAAAAGGCAATGACCAGGGCAGACGTCCATCTTTATTATGTCAAATAAGCGATTCTCCAATATCCTCCACACAAAATAAAACATTGAGTCAGAGAGGGTTTCTCTTCATGGTATCCATCCATAAATCCACCTACACAAAGCCTGAGTGAATTCCCTCTTGAGACAAAGCTTACGTGAGCAAGGCAAGCATGGCTGGCCTGGAAAACATAGCACAGCCTTGTGTAGTACGTTGGCAGCTGCAGAAAACACAAACAGATCCGAGCAGATGGCTGCGGAAGAGGGAGACGAGCTAACAGACGAGAACTGCTGGGGATATCCTACATGGGAGTTCAGTCAAGCAGAGAGAAAAAAGCTAACCTATACTGGTTTTCAGTCCATATTCAAATACAGAAATATCAGAAGCAATTTCCTTCTTATCTACAGTGGCATTTGTAGGATAAAAGTCAAACACAACTAGAGATGGAAATCCTTATGATGAGCTTCTTCTTACACTGGCAGTTTCTACTTTTTATAAATGACATCCTCTGACAAGCTCTTGAGGGTCCTTGATCATAAAAACAATGCGGGTCACTGGCTGCCAACTAAGAAAAAAGATAGAAAAAAATAATACCAACAGCATTTTGCTTAAATTGCTCGTTTTACCCAGAAGGCTTCAGATACAAATCCTACTGCCCCCAGTCAAAAGACTAAAAGTACAACAGAGAGCCGGGCTGTCAGAAATCATTAAAATATATGACAGCTGCAGCCGTTATACATGTAGACACACAGACGTTTGCCACATATTATGGTCAAGCTTAAATGGCCGTCATAAGCGACAGTGACATGGCCAACATGGATTAGAGTCCAACTGAAACAGTCTCATGTTGTGCTTCAAACACTGCTGGTATAATCCTCAATATCTTATTTACATCAAAGCTTATCGCTCACACTTTTTATCGAGCATGTTCATCATTTATTCACTTTGCTCGCTTTTTATAATTACATAGCTGAACATCACAACATTTCCTCTATGCGTATGGCATATAAACTGGTGTAAAATTACAAAATTAGATGTGTAATATCAGTCCGTGGGTCCGCAGAAAGGCCATTTTGTAACTATGTCCAAATCAAACACATTACATTTTTGTGTATCCCTAAACTAAAACAAGTCACAATCTGGAGTATAGCTTTTACGGCATAGTTTGTGGTCCCAAGACACCTGTATCACCAACATAACGAAGATGAATCAGCACTCTGCACTTCTTTACTTAACATTTTCTCTACACCTTAATGCTGACTAATAGGTAATCCCACATATTAAAGTGATATGCTTACAGTACAAAAAAAATAAAACTACTACATTAATATTACTCATAACGAACATTAATTAGCTTTAATTTACGGAATGCTTGAGAATATTCGGGGCTGGCCCATAAACTTGGGCCTGTACAGCTGAGATGAAAAATTTGTTGCCACTGCAGGGAGGGAGCATGCTGCAGTGTACAAAGAGCACAGAGGAGCACACTGCAGTGGAAATATGAAACCATCTTTCTTTTTCTCAAGGGTTCATCTTGGCCCTACCTCCATAAGCCAAAGTAAAAATAAAATTACTTTATTTAGATGGTGCCCCAAAGTAAATTTAAACTTGATGTAACAAAATATGGTTATTTTGAGCATGTGCCCATTTTCTTTAATTAGCCTGGGAGGACTGGGAGATTCTGCTGCCCTTGTTGCCTGCCTGCCAAGGCTTTCCCCTTGGACGGTGGTTGGAGGGTAGGCTTTTGAAGAGGTGGTCTGGTGATAGGGAGTGGAAGGCAAATGCGAATAGAAATCAGTAGATATAATAAGTCGTAGAAAAGGCTTCAAAGTTGTCTTCTGAATGGTATACTTGAGGATCGAGATGTTTCGACTTCCATTCGGAAGTAAGATTGAAAATTAATTTGAATGGACGTTGAAATGTCTTGATCAACAAAAACGCTGTACAGAAGAGAACTTTGAAGTCTTTTCTAAGATGGATAACTATTGAACAAATGAGGGACATGGACTAGTTATGGAAAGGTTTGCAGAGAGAGTGGTAGGGGAAAATGTATGTTGGATTTGATGGTTTAGAAATTGTTGTGGAGAAATAGAATACTTAACAAGGAAAGATGATTGGTCTGGAATGTGATTTTTAGTGTGATCTTAGTTTTTGGGGATAAAGAGAGTTGGGTTATATAATTGTCTCCAAGATGCTCAACTGGGAGATGCTAGGGCGGAGACTAGTGTGCAGTTTTCAGCTGTCCAGGCCAGCTTGGCCTTCCAGGGTGCCAGGCCATGCCAGGCCTTTCTCTGGGAGCTGCTTGCATAACTGCATACACAATTAATCCCATTACTCTATACACACACACATACACACATCTACATCCAAATATTATTTTGTTTCTATTAATGTTACGATCTCTTTTCTTTTTGAAGCTGGGGTTATCGCCTTCTACGTTCTCCTAGAAACTTTAATCTGTTTTTTTTTTTTTGCCATGAATAGCAATTGGGAAGAAGTTGTTTTGTTGTTTTTTTTTTTATCTTTTGGGATTTTGCTGAAAAATTGTAACTGTTTCTACCTGTTCTGTATTTCTTTCTATCTAATTGGAATGTTTTTGTTCTGTTTTTCCTAATGTTTTGGATGTGCAAATTTTCAAGTTGGTCTCGAAATAAAAGTCTCCGTTTGGCAAAGCGAATGTGTGATGCACAACACAGGACTCACACTTTTTTTTTTTGTAGCTATCATCAAGTTTGTAGGAAAGAAACATCTTCGAGTAATAAGTAAAACAGTTGCTTAGAAATTTTCGGCCTCACTGGTACCTTTATTAAAAAGCCTTTGACTATTACACACCCTTTGACGGATTTAAAGCACATTATTTATTAGGCATCTAACGTCTACTTTGTTTTCCATCTGTAAACAGCAAAAATCAGTAGGATTCCCACCACTGATCATGAAGTTAGAAAATATACGTAGTTCGTCTTAGGTGAGCAGAAAGGTTTAAGTTAATTAAAACGCAACAAAATGCAGATGTGGAAAGAGCAACAATAGACTGCTGAAGTCAACACCCAAATGATCCTACTGACAGAAGGCAAAGAACATTGTTAGAATTAATTATACATTTTCTTGTTTGGATCATAAATGACCTTGTTGCAATACATCTGAAGACACATTAAGGATGTGCATGATATTAATATTGAATAAATATTGGAGACAACAGATAAATTGCATTGTGATTTTTAGGGCTGATACGATTCCTAAAGTAAATCAAGTACCGTAATTCAATTTATAGATATGTATTTTTGTATTTGTGATTTAGTTCGAGTATGATAAAACGTTTTCTATTCTTCTTATCCCATTTCCATTTCTCCCAATCAGATGGACACGTTGAGAATAATTCCAGCATGTTTTTCTCATCAAGCACAAGTTTCAGTTTAGACTGTTGATGCTCATGTTTTTGCACAGTTAAAATTTCTCCTAAACAAATGGTTTTATAAATGAAAAGCTGAAAATTTCATTTGTTCCTATAGAAATGAGTGTGAGATTTATTTATGAAATATTTTAGGGTGACAGTTTAATTGACTTCAATGCAAAAACACTGGTGTTAAGTTGATTTTTTTTTTTTCAAAACTTTACTTTTAAGTGATTTTTTTGTACATGTTTTTGTAACTTAAGATAATCAAACACAGTGTAACACAGCAAAATTAAGCCATATAAGTGTGTCTCAAATTCTATAGATTTCTTTTTTTCTTTACAAACAAAGTTCATCACCATAAACTTGTTGCAAAACAGCAAGTTTGGTTATAAGTGTCCAAAATCTCATGTGTCAGCTAATCCATTGTTTGGAAACACTGTAGGGTAAAAAAAAAAAAAGCAAGGCAGCATTTTTTATGTATGCAAGCAAATGCTTTAAGGCAGAAAATTTTTGATGTAATACACACTGGACTGAAAAAAACTCCACAGAGGACATACTGATGACACTTTCCAGACTATCGACCATCAGAAGACAATATGTAGTTAGATACCACACTGAAGTGGATCTATTTTGTCATGGAATCAAAAGTGTTGCGTTACATTAGGTTGGTTTCAATATTAAGGTAAAACATAGAAACTAAAGACAGCTAAAAAAAAAAAAATAATAATAAAACAACAAATCTACATTTTATAAAGACAGAGACGACTAATGCTTGGTAGAGAAAGCTTGAACTACAACGTCAAGAAACAAACATTTTTGCTGCCAAATTTAGTAGCTTATTTGGCGAAGTTTCACTTTGGTGACAAGTCTGTGTAATCCTTCATTTGTTCAGGAGTGATCTATCATAGAAAATGTTTTAAAGTCATCTGCTGGACAGCACCATCCAGCAAACAACATGTTCCACAAAGTTTCACTTTGTTTGAATTCACTTTGAACCCTCTAACCCTAAGTAGAGAGTAGAAAAATGTCAGTGTCATAAAGTGCTGTAATGATCAGAATATTGGGTGGGTTCCAAATTTGCTCCTGGGGGATAAAGCTTGATGCAGCATGGAAGTAATTTCAGCTGATTTACAATGCCAAAAAGGACAGATAAGCTCTCAAGTTGACAAAGACATGGAAGTGAGTGTAAAAGATCATTCTGTCACCTTTACTGTCAAGCTGTTTGCATAAATAAAATATATGCTGCAATTACGACAGAATAGCTGACAAAGCTGTGTATTTACAGCAGTTTCTTGTAACCTTAAATAAGGCTGCTGCTGACAACATGACAACACTATTTACTTTGCTAAAGTTTATGTAAAAGAGCACAGTCAGGAATCCAACTTTGTACTGTGTCTCTGAAAATTTTCTACACTTTAGGTATAATGTTTTCCCACAAGATACTCCAGTGCCACAGATTTTTTTATGACAGGTAAAACAGAATAAGTTCGGACAAGAGTTTGAAACTAATCCAGTAAAAATGCAGAAAGTGGCTGAACAGACTATCCAACCACAAGAGAACATTGCATGTAATGAATAGAATAAAGAAACCTGTCTTTTGGGACATTGTGCAGAAAAAAAATACCTTGCCATTAGTGATGATGGAAAAAAAGAGTGATCCACTGGAAAAAACTGCTGCTGAGTAGAAATGTGGGTAAAAAGCTGAGTAAGAAGTTAAAAGCAAGCTGGTACAGTGAGGCTTAATGCTACAAAACAGCAGTGTCAAGCCTTACAATAGAATCACTGTTTATATGCTGCGTAAACCAAGTTTGAACACCTACAGTTGAATATAATCTAAAATCTTTCACTTTTTTGAAGGAATAATCAAAAAGAGCCTTGGCTTTCTTATATCCTGTATATTCAATCAAAGTTGAGAAGAGCTGCGTCAGTTCAGCACTGTTTTCACTAGAGTCATCAAATTGTTGTGATTTAGTAAATTATTTAAGTTATTTTAATTCACTCACGACTTTTAGGAAATGTTTTATGAATTATCCTGATTAAAATCTGTAATTTTATGTAATAATATTTAAAACTTAAAAGCCATCACATATCAGACTAACTTCTTAAGTTTTTCAAAACTAATTTGAGATATTATTTATTCTGTGCACATTATTTTGTTTATTTTTTATTTTGAATTACTCTATTCATCCCTCACCGGGGAAATTTGTTTGCTGCACTCCTTACACCGCAGCAGGCTGCCCTTCGACGGCGCCAATGGTGGGAGAAGTGGGGGCTAGGTGTCTTCTCCAAGGACCCTAGACGTGCTCTCCGTGGGACGCGAACCCGCGACCACTAACCACGCGGCCACCGTCTCCACCCACACATTACATGTGTTGTAATGTGTAATTACAACACATTATTACTGTTAACACAAAAGTTATGGCGAAAGTCTAGCATTTTTTATTCATTTCTAAAAAATTGCATTTTTTTTTCTTTTGTAGAAACTGTTTTATATCTTGATTCTTGTTTGCTCTACAGATGCAATGTCCCACAACCTCTCCCCTGCAATGTTAGCTGAGAAAGATCTTCAACTAAAGTTTTAAATGTATGAACAAAAGGAAATGGAAAAGCCAAATTAAAGGGTTTTTTTCCTTTCCTTTTTTACCTGAATGCAACTCATCGTCATGTGCAGAAAAATCTTTTGGTCTCGTAGGATGAAAAGCTTTGCCTCAATATTTTAGAAATTTCCAAAAAAAAAAAACCCCTCCCCTCAACTTTCAATGATGACCACCAGAAAACTTTAATTACCATAACATCAATCAGTTAAGGTCTAATGTTGCTCATGACTTCTTTATATCTTAACAGAGCAACTGCTTAACTGAAAAATTTAAGCTGAATTTTGACAAAAAATAAAGTCCTAAAAGCACGAGATAAGCAAGCGAGATAACCTGGATTTTTTCTAATTTTTAGTTGTGCATTCAAATCAGCCATCAATAATTTCAACACTTTTTTCTAAAACTGAATAAATATAAAACTGAGGGATTGTATTTTGATCACAGAAATTTGTTTACGCAAGCAACATTTTGCATATTTCTTGCTTTTCCTTCTTTGCGATGTCAAGTATGTTAAGTCTTTGAGATTCAGGGATCTCAAACTTGACATATCTGGTGTGTTATTCAGCACAGAGATTTCAAACTGTGGTAAATGTTTTGCACATTTCGAATCCTGCCATGGTGTCACTGTAACTGAGCATGGTGCAAGGAATAACTTCCTCTCTTCTGTCCAATATTTTACTGATTAAGGGTATCTTTCTAAACTTGTCACATTCCGGGCATTGTGGGCAATCTGTGCTTTAAATCTGACGAGCAAATGACTTTTTTCTTTCATTTTTGTTGAATGGGAAGTGTGTGTTTAACTACAAATCGAGCACTGACATTTGTCACATAATTGTGTTTCCTTGTTTATTTCCAAATTCAAAACAAGGATGTTTTGTTTCATTCACATCAGTGTCCTCGATAAAAAAAAATGGTTGTTTAAGAAATTTATATTTTAAAAACAGATTATTTTTAAAGCCTTTTTTTTTAATCAACCCAAAACTATGCAAGCAAAAAATTGGGTTTTGTTATTCATTTTAAATGTTAATTCATAGTTGATTAGTCATTTTTAGATCATTCAATATCACCATAGATGGTATTTTTTTCTTTGCTTTTTTTCCCCTTTTTTTGAAAACTAACACAATTCTATTTGCATTGGTTAGTAAAGTATTTACTCCCAAACTCAACCTGAGGTAACTACAAACATCCTTTCTACACAGCATCCCCTCTGTGCTGTCAACATATCACAGCTTCGGGTACAGACATAGTGACAAACAAATTACACGTACAGTCCAACCACCCACTCAACAGCATTCCACACACACACACAAGAGTCAATGATACTTTGACAAGGACAATCTGTACACTTGGCCGCACAAATCAAAATGTGCATGTTAGAATGTTTTTTTTCCGAGCAGTTTCCAATTTGAGGATTGCAATTAGATGTACTACTCGTGCATAGAAATTAATATGCAGAGAGGTTTTCAGGACATAAAAAGACATGTTAGTACACTTCGATCTAAATACGGTTTCTGTTATGTTATTTGCATTTTCAAGTTGTTACTCAAGTTGTGCAAGCGAGACAAGTTTTAGAGAAAACTGTTTCATAGAAGAAAAATAAGCTTCAGTTCTAAAGATAAACCATCGATTTTACAATAAAAATTTGAATTTCAACATTGTGCCTTATTTTACTTTTTGATTCAAAACCCAGGGGCTTGCTAAAATACAGGGGTATCTTGCCAGAGGCATAGTAAGTCAAAAATTTTAATAAGTTCTAAAAAAAAGAGGCCTAGATAGGTCTTTCAGATTCACAAAAATAGCTATTGAATGCCAAATTTACCAACAGTAAAACACAAAGATTTTTGCTTAAATATTTAATGCATGCAAAACAGTTTGCTTAAATAATTCATTTGAATGTCATTTTGTTTTATGTCAGTTATCTCACGTCTGCCCAGTCATGTAACCCCATTTGGTGGAGAACTTGAAGTTTGAGTATCCAGATTTTAACATCATGATATAAGCAACAGGTGGCATTTTTAAACAGATGGATTGTGCCTCCACAAAACCTCAACACTAAACACTATTACAATCTGAGTCCCAACTCCACTTGTTTCATATGAAGTTCATTTTTTGCGATGCCAACGGTGTCAAAAGACCCAGAAATTATTGAGCTATAGTCCGAGGGGTGTGCTCCGTTTTGTGCTTGTGATCATACAATATGTCTTTTGTATTGGCTCTCCAATACAATATTGAGATTGGCTCTCCAATCTCGTTTGCTTGTAATCCAAACTGTTGCTCAAACGGAGGAAATAGTGTTTCTTTTTTTTTTTTTTTTTTTGACACCTTGTCTCTCATGTCATTTGTTACATCACAGGACGTCATTATGTTCATAAATTATTATTTTTTTTCCAAAAGTAGGTTATAACGTATAAACAACTTTAAACAAAATAATTCAACCACACACATGTAAGTGCTATTAAAATATAACTTGTTTTAAATGTCAAATGTCTGTTATATAACATTTAATCCTATGTCCAATATTAGTGTGTAGCATGTTTTTTTAATGACGGTATTGAAACTGAAGCCATCGCTATTTTTAAAGGCTGCCAATAGACGCTATTACTGTAATATTGTCTAAGCTCACTGGTTGTATAAATGAAATACATGTATGTAATAGTTTGTAATACATACAAAATAATTTGTAATACTTAAATACTTACGTACGTAAAGTTTTCTTGTACTGAACAATGGATTCTTACTGATTTCTTAGCATCAATTCCTGACAGATGTAACTGAAGGCAAAAAGCTTCACCACCATTTGTGAATGTGCAACCACTCCTCCGGAGCTCTCTCCCAAAGCATTCACACACACTCATAAAAATATGAATAGTTAGTCAAGGGCATATCATTTACCTCGTCACCAGGCATTTCCGTGCCACCTCTATTTTAGGTAATGTCAAAGTCAATTAGTGTTGAAATGCTTATAAACCCAAGACGAACAGTTCAAACTCTGTTTTTATGGTTTTTAGGTGTAGTTTTTGCTTCAAACTTTTTTGTGCTGGCCATATTAAAAGTAGAATAACATATCAATTTTAATACCTTCAAGCAAAGCTTTTTGGCAAAAAATAAAGAATTGAGACTTTTACGGTCCAGCAGAGCTCTATCATGCTATGGTAGCACTCAAATCCTGAAGATTCCTGGAACACCAATAATCCACTTGTCTGACATAATGCTTGTGATTCAAATGTGTTTTAAAGGCCAGCTAAGAGAGTTTGTGGCTTTTGTTGTGGCTCTCAGCTGAGAGACAGTCTGCAACATTGAGTTCTTTCTGAAATACAACTGTAACTTCAAGATCAGTGGTGGCTGAAAAAAAAAAATCTTATTCAGATTTACTGGACGTCTCCACACATCTATCTTTCTGATGGCTAACAAGTGTCCCAATCTGACACACAGATGACTTGGCAAGGTCACTTTCCCATACACAAACCACCTCAGGACACTAAGACATCTGCTCTTTTATTAACCTCATACCGCTCTTCGTTGTTCTTCCAGGGAGCGGACGTTATTTGCTTTGTGACAACAGCCTTTTACTCATGCTAGCATAACTAAATAAATCCATTTTGAAGCATAAATTCACATAATACAGATGACTACTCCTCTGTTTCTTTAATATGGTAGCGTTGGATCATTACTCTGGGGCCAACAACAGGATAAAAACTACAGCAAAGAAACATCCACAAAAACATACACATGAAATACAGTATATACGTACGCAGTATAGCTGCATACACTCTATCGTCAAAAGCATCAACTTCATTGTCCAATTATTCAAAATGAGGTGTACAAATTACTACGCTGGTGACCCTGTATAGGCGCATAGACAGTTTGCATATGTTTTTTTATAGAATCTCCAACTTGCACAAGCTCAGTGCTTTCCAGCAAAAAAACTGTCATAGGATGGATGCCTTTTGTGCAAAAAAAAAATCTAGTTTTGAAATTTCCACTATCCCGAACAACAGCAACTCAGCGAAGGAAGAGGTCTCTAAGTTTCTGCCGTCAATTGAGTTTTCTGTAAGAGGTTCCATGGCAGTTAGTTGCATCAGAGCCATTCATTTCGAAGTGCAAGGAAAAACAATGAAAAAAAGTAGTGTCAAAAAGTAGACCGGCAATAGGTTCTTAACTAATGGTCATGTGTTCTTTTTCCTGGATTCATTAGGTTGCAAATGTTACTTGTCTGAATGCATCGTTTTAACTAACTGAGAGTTTGGATGAGGGGGACTGCAAGTGTTAGGAGTAGAGATTGGCCCCTTTGTTCTAATAAAAAGAACTCTGAGAGTTTCTAAATAACAGGGCATTTTGAACAATTCTGTGTACCTAGCTTGAGAACATTCGGAGCTGTCATCTTCTTTCACAACATGACTGCGCACATGTACACGAAGCAAGATCCATAAAGATGTGAATGACAAAGCCTGGTGAGGATGACCTTGACAACCCTGCACAAAATACCAGACTCAACCAGTTCAAAAACCTTTGAAATGAATAAAAGCAGAGACTAAGATTCAGACATCAACAAGTGTGTAACATTTGCCAGAAAAATAATCAGTTGAGATTTATTCAAGTATTAGATAATGGAACAGGTCAATACGTGTCATAAGGTTGAATTTTTCACATTAGAAATAAATTTAATTAACAGTGTTTATATTTTCTATTTTACTATAGGTCAGCTTAGCTAACAACTCAATCAAACAACGCCTGAGTGGCTTCTGAGAGTAGTGCATGACAATGAGAAAAAATCCAGTTAAGAATTCAAGGCCGATGGTTACAAACTGAAACTATTTACGAATTGATTTGTTCTACAACCCACTCACAATGCACAATTTACAAGACATTTACACATTTATTCTACCACAATTTGATAACTATACCTATGATGAAAAAATAATTAAATGGGTCCGAACATCCAGCATATCAATATTTTGGATCCAGCAATAAATATCCAAAAGCAATGTGGTCAGTGCTGAACCATGACGGAACGCTATTTGCACACAAGTTCTATAAAAACTAGATATTAATAGCAGGTATGACAGTAGGTACAGCTTCCTATACATATTCTGTTAGTGCGTATAGATGCATTATTAGAGTGGAACACAGAGGCAAATAAGAGCAAATTTTTCTGACAAGAGAAAGGTCAATATTATTGTGAAAATGCAAACAAGACATAACCAATTAGCGTAATTAATCCAATCCACATATGGAAGAATTGGTGCTCATTGAGTCGAAGTGATGAGCAGCGCTACTGTTTTGGGTTCAAGAGGATTGGAAGGTTTAAATACCTTCCCAGGATGCACATGCCACATGAGACAGGAAAGTAAGAATGGAGGAGAATCATCCAGAGGGGAATAATATACAACACACAAAGCCTTCTGCTGTAAGTAGGACAAACTCAATGGTTATATGCAAGTGTCCACACAATGACTGTATGGTAGCGTATGCATTCATCCAAACATAATAGGTCGAAGCAACGCAAGGCTCTGCATAAGGACGTTCAATACTGTTGTCATTTTAATTTCTGTTTTGTACAAACAAACCTGCAGTGCTTGTACAATGAAGAGTAACAAGCTTGTAAGGTTTTCTAAAGAACAAATGGTTAACATCTTATTGCTTATCCAAGACCACAATGGCTGACCAACATTGTGCGTCACAAGCAATAATTGCAGAAGTTCGAAAGCTGGTTCACTGCTCCCCCCGGGCAACAGTAGCTGTTTTCTAAAGAGAGAATGCTTTTACGTGTATGAATCTGAAAGCTCTTGTTTTGATCCCATTCCTCATTGCCATGTGTTCAGGTGTTGCAGTGAATCAACACGCCATCTGTAGCGTTATATTAGCAGTGGTAAACTGCGAGGCTGATAGTATTTTTTAAAGATGGAAAAAACTGCCAACAGCAGCAATAAATGTGTGCAACAACAAATGGTCTAATTATATAAATAAATCCCAGTTGTTTGCACTCAAGAATAAAGGCTGTGTCTTCTTTTACGAGTTATTTATCTGACAATTTTTTTAACGCCACTGCCCAGAAACAAGGTCACTGACGGTGTTCAAGTAGCAGGTAGTGTTTTAAGATTAAGCTCTAAAATGATAAAATTTTGTTTCATTTAGTCTTCTGAACGTTTATCCCTCACAGGTAGAGGGGAGGGGTGTCAGAGCCAACCTGGCTGATTTCAGGCGAGAGGCAGGGCATAGCCCAAACAAAACTTCACAGTAAGAGTCAGTAGTAAGAGTCAATAGAACGACAGTTTGGTAATTTTCTCTAAATTAATCCCAATGTATTAGATCACAAAAGAAGCTTCATAACATTCTGTTGTCAGTATAAAAATACCTTGGCCATTTTTATGGTGATGAGTCTGAGAAAAACAATATCAACTTTTGCAAAATCTCAGTTTTTCACAATGATTAAAACTTAAAATTTGGTCAAATCACAGCAACACTGCACGTCAGTCAGTCACCTTCTTATCCATCCATCCCTAACGGGGCTTGCGGCAGGTGCCGAAGCCCATCCCGGCTGATTCAAGGCGAAGGGCAGGGTACACTCCGAACAGGTCGCCAGTCTGTCGCGAGGCCACACACATGCAACCTTCTACACACACCTCATTCCTAGGGGCAATTTGGCACCAGCCAATCAACCTAGCAGGCATGTCTTTGGAGGGTGGGAAGAAACCGGAATACTCGGAGGAAACCCACGCAGACACGGGAAGAACATGCAAACTCCACACAGAAAGGACAATGTTCCAAGCCTCACCCCCACGACCTTCTTGCTGTGAGGCCACTGTGCTACTCACCGCACCACCGTGCCGCCCAACACTGCTTGTGTTTTGCTTTTGTATATCTAAACAAAAAATTATGAATAAAACGATGAACAGATAAATTCCGAAACTTTAAAAACAAAAATAACAAAAATTCTGTGCAATAGCAGCTTAACTTTTTCTCTTCTCTGCTAATTTATTTGTCCATGCTAGATTGCCAATCATAAATGTAAAAATAATAACTCCTGACCCCTGAATGGAAATGCCGAAAGAAGAAGATGATGTAAAAATAAAGACATTTAAAACGTGCTTTATATCATTTTTGCTTATTTTGTGAGCAACAGTATCAAGCATCGACTGTCTGCAATTTCAAGTTGTTGGTAATTGCAAAGTAGTGGACAACTAGCTCGGTGGTCTGAGTTTCTTAAATCACAATAATGATGCTTGAACTTTTTTTTTTCCCTTCTACTTCCTGGCAAAATTGTGCATTTTACATCTAACAGGATAGGTGCGTAAATTCCAATAATTTGTGTGTATTTTGAAATATGACTCTTTTGTCAATTCAAACACTAGACTTATATTTGTATTATAACTTTTCAAAGCTGCTTAGAAATCATAACTCTACCACAAACTGCTAATGGCAAAAGTCCAAAATAGTAAAAATCTTTAAATGAAAGCGTTTAATTTAGGGTTGGGCATGAGATCGGTTGTTAATTTCCACAGAATTTTTAGTTTTGATGGTTATACAACTAAATAATCAGATGATTTTGCTCATTTCCATTTTGTTCTCAGCTACAAATGAAACACTGCCACCATTTCACCATCACACTGTAGATACTTTCTGCTATCCAGTGCAAATTGAAAAGCAAGCTAGATCAACTGAAGAGTCAAACAATGGAAAGAATAGAGTCAGACCAGGATCAAATTTGCCATGTTGTCATAACTTGGGTCGCAATGCAGCGTGACAAACTGTTTAATCAAAGTTTCCTCACAAAGTGGTTGAAGCAAAGACAGACGAGTCTCTTTACTCCGTCAAATTTTCAGACATCCTTTTATTGTTTTTATGCAACCTAATATTTCAATAGATTACAAAAACAAAAGACTGTGGATCAGTGCCAGATTAAAACATGGAACAGCCATGAATTCCATATCATTTGTTTTATGTAATAAAGATTTCAATTTAACTGAAATGCTTTTATGATTAGATTCACGAAACTTAGGCAGCACTACACGGGACATAAATGTGTGTTTGTGGAATGTTTGTCATGTTGAGTTTTTTGATAAACATAAAAGCCATATTTTCTTCATTTGACCTTTTAGCCAAAAGCTAAAACCAATTCAAAGTATGAAATATTTTCAGATAAAAGTCTTGTATTTTCTTATATGCATGCCCTACCTGATTTCTGAATTTGTATCTGTGTTGACTGTCATTCTGCCTCCTGCAGTGAAGTCCATCTGTTTGTCGACCTGTTTTAGCTGCTTCTACGTTACTTTCTAGTCACTGGCAAATGTATGCACAGTTATGTAGCTTCAATAAGCACCCTTTTTAATCAGAAAATTCTGAGAAGTTTTTTCAATAATTTTGTGGATAATAAAATAGGATACATGCATGAAAAATAAGGTTCATACTTTTGATTATTTAAAAAAATGTCTCATTAGTAAGATAGCTTCTCTGTTGAGTTTAAAAGTTATTTCATTGCTTGGGTTTTCTGAGTTTTGCAGGCTTGGATGTTGACTTTTTTTTGGAAGAAATATTAGCAGTGCCCTAACTTTGGACTTATGTCACAGTGTCTAGCAGTTGCCAACTTCCCGGAAATGATGCAATTCGATACTTGTGGTGTCAGGCTGATATCTACACACAGATACACACACCATAAGTAACACTAGTTTACCGATGAAAAGTGAAAGTTAAGACAAGTCTTACAAAATTGTCCAGTATTCTGCTTGTTATGACTGAGTTCTAATTCTTTTGTAAAGATTTGGAAATCTTTTTTGTCTTGTAGAATTTATAAGCCCATGGATTACATTTTAATTGATCTCTTAAACAATGTACCATCGTATTAGAGATCTTTTTATATTATAAACTCAGTGATCAAGTGCATAACTAATGCCATACAAAATACAGCAAGCCTTCCAAAATAATCCTTAAGAGATACTGACCAAATAAATACTTTAAATCTACTTTTCCTAATTTTTTTATTCTTCTTTTTCTACTTGAACATTGAAGGCCACTTTTTAAAAAAACTATCACTATTTTGTGAGAGTGGATATTGGAACATTTGCGTCCTCATTAGTGCATTGTTTTCTCCACTCTTTCCTCCACCAGTAATCCATTTCATGCCTCTTTCCTTTGTCTGAAAGTTGGGTGTCAGATCAATAGTTTTTCTTTTTCACAGCTTTTTAACACCAGAACAAACAGCCTACAGGACATCTTAATAATTCATCTTTACATGTCTGTGTAATTGCCAGATGGAAGTCGAAACCCCTTGACCAGAGAGAAAATGCTGTGTGTTCATCTAATATCATTACACACAGCATTACACTTCATAGTTGTACATACTCTAACTTTTGTGTAGTAAAGAATTATTAAACAACTCAGATGTCTTGTGTTCTATTTATCTGTAACAAATGTCAACTTTTTTTTTACGTGAGCAGCTGGTACCACACTTTCAGAAGAATCAGTAAACCCAGCAGCACAAAATGTTGGTTGATGAGATACAACCAAAAAAAAGCTGCATTCTCTAAAAACTTCCTGTAGAGTCAAAAGACATTAAACTAAGTGGTTTGTTAAGAAGAAGACATATTAACTTAAGAGAAATAAAGACCACAAATGCCAATTTTGTGCTTTGTATGTCAAAAAGCCAGCGCTGTCCCATAGGTTCACTGAACAAGTGTTCAAGCCTGAGACACATCAATCTGAAATCTTTACAGCAAACATAAAGATGACCCCAATAACTCAGCCATCACATAGGAAATGTTGTCTCATTCGTCACATGTACACATCAAATCCAACAACAGACACGGTGCTGTTATTCACACCTGCTGGACTGCTGCCATAATTCACATGGACAGTCCCACACATGCTTGCAGTGTGTCATGATTAAAGTAGTTTTGTCTTCGCCAATAGTATCCTATACTCACAAATCACACCTGATGGATGCAGTTTACTTAAACCTCTGCAGCATGATTCACTGTGATCACACTAAATCGCTAAGATTTGTCAGATATGCAGTGTGACTCCTCACCAATGCAAGAGTTAATGCTTGAGCTATGACATTGTTGTTTTTATTTTAGGTTTGAACATTGAAAAAATGGAAATGTGTGAGTTTATTTAAGATTTGCAAACTTCTGGTTTCAACTGTATGCAACTGAACACACTGAATCGGAAAACTGAGAAAAGGAAAAATCCTCTTTTGGAAGTTGGAGTCACCCCCCACGTATAAATTAGTAGTTTAAAAACCCCCATATTTATCATATTTCAAATTATTTCATTGCAAGTGATGCTTCATGTTAACATCTTAGCAATACTAGTACTCTTATTGATACCACTTATCAATCCAATGTCTTATCTTATACTTTTCAGTGTAAAAAAAAAAAGTAGAGCAAGACAAACTATGTGGATGCAACCAATAATTTTAATTTATTTTATATTATTGCATCCACACAGTTTGTTTGTCTTTCTCTACTTGTTTTACACTAGAAATTAGTATCGATACGAGTATTGATAACGTACTGGACTAACAGGCGGTATCGAGAAGAGTACCAGTATCGATAAGATGGTATCGATAACCATCCCTATGTGTTGCCGTCAGGGATTGTCAGTTAGCGGTGTCCTCTTAATGACAAATTTAATCAACTTTTTTTTTTAAATAACACCTTGCCAATATTTCAATCTTTGCATTTTTCTCTTTCTCAATAAGTTTTCTATGGAATTGCATTAAATGATTGCAATCACCACGCACAAACCTTACACTATTCACTGGAAAGGAGAGAAGGAAGAGGCAGCTGCAGCACAGACAGAGAGTAACTGGTTGTAAAATTGTACAGAAAGTATGAATGACTCACTCTCATTCACAGGTATGCTTGCGTAGACTAAATCTCTAGCCGATTTGAATCGGCCTGAAAAGAAATTCAAGCCATGTTAAAACGGATTCTAGATAAAAGAATGGAATTTGTTGTCTGTACATTAGCGATACATAATGATTTTTTATTTCCATGTCTCGAAAATTGAAATCGCAGGTCCTACAGGACTCCAGCATGTGCTAAAATATAGCATTTTCTTACAAAAGATTGGAATGAAAGTGGTCATTGTAAACAGTTTGCGTCCTTCATGGATTTTGCACACAAATGGCATATAGTATAAGACTCATCAACAGCGACTAAGGTGTAAAAAGCCAGATGTTGTTTAAACGACTTACTCAAAAATGGCATTTTTCTAACAGCTGAAACACTCCAAACTACACTATAAATATCTCACAAAGAACATCAAATCTTTACTTTTAAACTCAAAAAGTAATACTAGAATTTTAAAAATGAAAAAAAAATGTCTTTGTGTAAGAGAAAAAGTTATCCTGGTCGCTAAGCAACAGCAAAAGGAGGTAATTTGTCTGACAGCATGAACATTTTCACATTGTGTGAGACATCTATTACAATGGGTGAAGAATAAATGAATTATAGGAACACAGTCTGAGATAAGCACATAAGCATAGACACAGTGAAACACACTAAGATAATTACTGACAACCAATTATAAAAGGAAGAAAAGCTTCATAGTGGAGTCCAATTACACGAACTACCATGCTTGTTAATCTGGGCTTTTTTGGTAAATTGTTGTACAGTATGTTGCTTTTTTTTTTTTTTTTTTTTACAAGTTTAATATGTTGGAAATAACACAGCAAACTGCCTAAAGCCATTATGATTAATGTAATTACTGAATATATGTATATGTTTGGATAAAATATTTTCATACATATATTGATATATTTGGAATATTTCTGCAAAGTTTCAACATAAAAATTTTCAAAGATGCAACTTAAATCAAAGTCTAAATCAGATAGGAATCTCCGACTTAGTAAAATTACAACCGAAATATGCCAAAAGGGAACTATTTGTTGGTGTGGTGGTTAGCGCCACAAAATAACAACAAGTCTGTTGCTGGTTCAAGCTCCAGGTAGAATGAACAAGACCTGAAAACTTGTACTGAGATGTAAACTTTGCATGAAAAACTAGCTTGGTTCTTGGTCGAGAGAACCCTGTTGGCGAAGTTTGGGCATTCGGTTAGGATGCCTCCCGAATGCCTCACTGGTGAGGTGTTTTGGGCACATCCCCCTGGAAGGAGACCCAGCGGCGACCCCAGACAACGCTGGAGAGACTTTGTCTCACAGCTGGCCGAGAAACACCTCGGGATCCTCCTGTATGAGCTGGAGGATGCAGTCATCTGAGGCTGTTGCCATCTCGACCCGTCCCCAGATAAGCATAAGACAACAGAACTTTACATGAAAAGTCTGCAGGTATCAACATGTTTCTCGCCAAAGTTGAATATTGCTAAATAATCAATTAATATTTCAGTTACTGTCTTTTTATTAGGTTACGTGGTTGCAATTACTCAACTTATCTTCTCAACCCTAAGAATTTACATATTTTAGAAACTGAAATCTATATGCTAAGTGAGTCTATTTAACACATTTATTACAAAAAAGGACAGAAGCATTGTGAATAATGACACAACATAAGTCTCAACTATAATTTTTTCTTTATTTTTTACTAAAATTTCCTATTTGCACAGAAAACCTAGCTGTTGCATCACTCTGGAAACATTCTCCAAGACATCTGCTTTTTGCCCTAAAGGGATTATGTATGTTGAGGCCTAGCAAATTTTTAGGGCTTATCTAAAAATACTGAGATAAATCCATTTATTTTTAAATAGATCCAGTGTGCAACATATATCTACAATTTAGATATTAAATATCTTTCTGCACAACTACATTAGTCATTTCCAAATATGTTCAAGAACATTCATTGACGGCTTCAAGAGTTGGAAAAATTTCCAGTTTAGATTCAAGAAAACAACATGAGATTTATTTTCCTTTTTTAAACCATATACAAACAATGGGTAACACGTTTACAACTTTTTTCTTGCAACTCAATGGCATTTTTAAGTCATAGTACACATGTGAGCGTGCATGTCCTCCTGAAGGCCCCTAAACAAAATGAATGACACTGGACAGACTACTTCAAATCATCACTTGGGTCAGTTTACAAAACATTCCCAATGCAACCATCATCATGGTGATGAAAGCTGCAGGGTCTCTTAAGTAATGCACTCGGCTGAATGACAGCAGAGTTCTTCCCACTTGTCAGTATCCTCATCTCGTTCCTTCAGTCAGTAACTGAGGTAGTTTTGGTATCAGACAACGAAAAAGAGCAGTGTAACCCAATCCACTGTGCTTTATAATCAGTGCTATAAACTGATTTGCTCAAGAGCAAAATTTCTTTTCTTAAATGGCAATTTATGTGCTTCACATTGGAGTTTTGTTATAACTTTATTATTATTTCTTTACATTAAAAGTGCTTAAAAATAAGTTTGGAAAAAATTGTGAGTTCAGGTCAAGCAAAACTGAAGCATCCTCTGAACAGGCTTACTTTATTTCTATCACATGAAACTATTAAAGATGACATTAATACAAAGTACATTACAGACAAATCAGCTTGTCATTCACCAATGAATATCAAGTTAACTCATTTTCAGAAATTTTGAGTTGCTAGGATTTGTTTCTTAGCCCTGATATTGTTATATATATATATATATATATATAAAACAAATCTCATTGTGTGTCTATATCCCATCAAATTATTTTTTAAACTAACATCACTAAATAGTCATGACAGGAACCCAACAATACATTTTTTTAACTTAAGGACACAGTAACAGGAGACTATAAGGATAAAGCCATCTTTTTCTACACTAAAGATGTACTACCTCAGTGAGAGGACACCAGCATATAGGTTTGTCTTTTTCTGCTTGATACGGGCCATTCAACAGCTTACTGCACCAAACTGAACCCCTGCAGCATCCCTCTCGTGTGCTTTCTTCTTGGACTACAGCCTTCAGGCAGTAAAGTACACGCATTGTACAAACATGCTAAACACACACACCTACACAAAAGTGCATGCAAATTTACAAGCTCATAAAATTAGGACTCAGCATGAACACCCAAAAACAAGTCTATGTTAACACATTTGGCCAGGCATCGACGACTGCCACAAACTCTCAGATGCATATCACAATGCTGGGACATCAGTTAAAACCTTGCTTCAGGGTGTTGCTCGCTGGGACAACTGCAACAGATGGAACTGCAGCAGGGCAGGTAAGGTGAAATAGAGTCAAACCTACTGCAAGAATTTGAGTCTGTGTATGTAGCACAACACTGCAACCATTTTAAACCTGACCACTCAAAAGGTAGTTCTTTTTAAATCTTTGGGTATTCCTAAGAATTATAAAAGAATTCAAAGGGACAGACCATGCATAAAACATGACAGACACGCAGACAAAGAAGAGTAATGGAGTAGACGCAGAGAAGAGCAAAAGAGAGCAAAAGACACAAGCCGGTGTAATAATGTATGCAAAGAGGGTTTTCAATGCAGTGGCACAATCAACCGCATTGACAGCTCTCAGTTTGTAAGATCTGAAGAGGTAGATACACTACCTTGCTGGCATGGTGTGAGACTATGTTAAATCGTACTTCAGCTCACTAATAGTACGGTAGTTTCTCTCCTGTCGGAACAGACGAGCATGATCATCGCAACTCACACTGACAGAGCAAAGTAAAAGGAGAGCAGAGGAGAGGAGATAAAGATGCCAAAGACGTGTCGACTCAGACCTAGCGTTGATGCTCTTTAAAACACCCACCTCAGTCTGTGGCGGATTCCTGACGCAGTGAGCAGAAAGTGGGGGTAAAATGCAGATCACAGTTAACACCAGCAGCCAAAATCCGAGACAGAGAAGGAACACAGACAACAGAGCGGGGAGAGGGAAGACACAAGAGTGGAGTATGTGAAATCCAGTAAACCAAGCAATGCGCAAGATGAGCATGTGTGTCTGACATGAGATCACTCGACAGAACTAAAGTGACACAAGGAAGAGCAGGGACGAGATCACGCATGTAATGAAAAAAGAAAAAGAAATAGATGTACAGGCTGAGAGTCACTGAGCAGAGCAGATACGATGAAGGCATTGCCCCTCCCTCTTTCTTTTTACACACACACACACACACCTCCGTTTGCACTTTAAGCATTTGACTATGCTTGCATTCAGTAAAACAAAGTGCCCTGTAAGTGGTTATTGAGGGTGGGCAGGTAAAGCGCAAACACACAAATAATAATTATTTACACAGTGACAAGATCATTTACTGGGTTAAACTCAAATTGGCTTAACTTTAATTCACTCATTTAGAAACAAAAAGCCTTAACATCAAGAAAAAAAATGTCATCTCATGACTTTTGCCAGAGGGTAATAGAACACGAGTCAACAAAAAATCCCTATAACCAAACACTGTGTACAACCATACATGCTGTAATGTAATCCAAGTATAAATCAATTTTAGGTCTAGTGCCTTTATTATAGCTGGAGAAGTTTCACTTCATACTGACGTTGTTCTATTTAGTTGCATGCTTTTGTAAAAGGTATATTTATGAAGACTAACCCTTAAAACCTCCTTGATTTAATGTTATTTTTAGTGTAAATCACTTTGCTTCACATTTTCACATTCACATATTTCCCAAGTGTGGGATCAATAAAGTAATTCTAATCTAATCTAATTTTGTAAAACTGTTAGTAGATATAAATTTAACTAGAGTTTTATTTTGATTTAGATAAAAAAAAGTTTTATAAAATTTCGGAAAAAAAAAATCCTACCATGTATTAGATTTGTTATATCCTGTGTGTGTATGTTTGTGTAGACATAGTTCGTATAGTTATATCAGTTTAATAAATTTAGATTTACATAGATTTATATTTAGATCTATATCTGTATAGATAGTGGTTGTGTTTTCTTGAGCCTGAGGGAACAGCTTCTGCTTCAGTGTTGCGCACCAATGTCCCTGGCCTTTCTCAGTGCACTTGAGTCCATTCACAGCCTCAATTTCTCCCAGCTCAACTCTGGTTCCACAAACATTTTTTCTTCAGTAATGACACCAACCATTGCAGGTCTGCTGGATAATTTTCTGGTGCCAAAGTAGATCTTCTTTTTCTCTGAACCCAAATGGTAAATTGTGCCAAAAATAAACCATTTATGCATTTTTTTTTTTTCAAAAAAACATACTCATGTTACACATTCAATAACTAATTAGTGAAGAAAATAGGCAAATGGACAATATGAGTCTCCAGTTTAGAAGCTTCAAGATTAGATTTTTTGTAGATAATACAGTTCCAATGGAACCATTGGTCATGGATGAGGTGGGGGGGCATTGGTTCTGGAAGGACTTAGATCTGTACTTCTATTAGTGAGATGGCAAGCCAAAGCCATGGGTGCAAAGGCATTGTTGCAAGTTTACCGTAGCAGCAATTCCAAAACTCAGTGATGGACACTGGCAGTGAGGGATGCAATCAAGCTAAAGGAGTCTTAACGGGCCTTCTGGGCTTGTGGGACTCATGAGCCAGACAAATATCAACAGGTTCGGCGGAACACCGTTTTAGTGGTTGCTCAGGCAAATCTGGAAGACTTATAAGGAGAAAAACTTTGAGGTGCAAATGTAGAGAATCCAGTCCACTATTTGCAGCTCAAGAGACAGAAGCAGTGCACAAACAACTCCAAGTATGGAAGAGGCAAGGAGCTGATATCCTTAACTTAGGACATTGTGGTACAGCAGGTACTTTAAAGACCTCAATTTCACCAAAATATTTTCTGAGAAAAAAAACAGCAAAGTTGGGATGGGTCCTTCTATCTCTGGTGCCAAGGCCACTGAGGTGGTCAAAAAGTTCAGCAGCGGCAGAGCCGACGGGGTGGATGAGATCTGCCCAGAGGTCCAAAAGACTCTGGATGATGTGGGGATGTCCTGGCTGACACACCTTTGCACCATTACATGGACATTGGGTATAGTGCCTCTTGATTGGCATACTTGGGAGGCGGTTTCTCTTTACAAGAAAGGTAACAAGAAGTTGTGATCCATTGAACCATGATTTGGAACTCTAGCTGTGAAACAGCCAAAATGGTAAACCAGTACCTCAAATTCATTGACCAAGATCCTTAACCAAAAAAAAAACAAGATTGTTTTCTTTTGATTAGAAAGGTGTCCTTCCAAAGGTGTTACAGCTTAATTGTCTTGTTCACCAATACGGGAAAGGTAAAACAGAAGATCAACGTTTTAAAATTGAGAAAAAAAAAAGCTTGATCAATCATAAATGGCCGATGTCTGCATTTTCTGCATGGATAAAAGAATGACTGGATATATTTTTGATCTCTAACTGTAAATTAAAAACACAGGTTAATTCACTTTTAAATTCAAAGCTAAAAAAGCCAGGGCTACCACAGATTCTTAAACTGGATGCAATCCATCCAGGATAGTGATAGTGAAGGAGTGGTATATGTACTAGCTCCGCACAACGCATGCCTAGTGGTGCCATCAGCATGTATTCCGCATGTGAATGGTCTCAGGCTTTTCCAGAAAATTGCAAAAGGAAAAAAGTGAATATGTTGCAATTGTTCCAGCTGCCTGCATGTCCCCTTCTCCTTCCATCCAGCTCAGCTGTTTAAGAAACACTTAAGCCATTACTGTTAAACCACGCCTTTCTGCCATCATTAAGTGAAAGGCTAGTTTTAATAAAAGTGCATTTGGTTTTGAGCTCCATTACGATATCCTTTAGAATTCATCCTGTCTGTTATGTGCCATGCAATGTGCTATGCGACAAACTAAAAAAATTTACAGGCCAAAATGAGCATCACATTTACATTTAAGCAGAGAATGAGTTTAAACCCAGCAATGCTTTTAAGTAATCAGTGGTACTATGTAGATAAAATATAGAAATCTATCTGACAAAGTAAATTAAGTTCATGGTGAAAATGAAGTGTGTGTTTCAGCAGTCTAAAGTCTGGCTAAATTTTTCCAAAAAGACTCTAAGCTACTTAACGCTGAGTTAAACTTACAGGCAATGTTTACAGTGACATGATAAAAAATCTAAACCCTAAACTACACAACACCAGGTTGATTATGTGGAAATGTGTTAATCACAGTGACATGTAGTGAGATTAATGACTGGTGAGGCATTGATGTCATCAGTCTGATTTACAAACATAACCCTAAAAGTTAGGGGTTTTTCAGTTTGATAGACAACAATTAACGCAATTAGTCTAAGCACGTGGGGGAGACGGTGGCTCAGTGGTAGAGCATTCAACCGCAGACCGGAAGTTAACCGGAAGTACGCAGGTTCGATTCCTACTGAGTTCACATCTAGGGCCCTTGGAGAAGACACCTTGCCCTGTGTTCTCCCACCAAATGCTATTGATTTCCCCGGTGAGGGATCAATAGCATATATAAATAAAATGCAATGCAAACATTTTTTCTGAATATAAAATATAATATGGCAAAAAAAAGTCTATTTAAAAATATATTTTTTGTTTTATTGCCAAAACAAAATACTAAAAGTTCAAATTCAAAGGAAAAGTAATGCTTTGTTGCTGCTGCATCTTAAAATGACAGATTTTTCTGTCCCGGATGTCTGTAGCGTAGCTAACTCTGATGTAGGTATTTCAAGTAAAAAAAACAATTTGAAAAAAATCTTGAATTTATATGTGTTTTTCCATTTTAAAAATGAGGCTTTAAAAACTTAAACAATACAACCTATAATTTTAACTAAGTTCCTACCCTCACCTAAGTTCCGACCCAAAGTTCTTTCGGTCTTTGGGTGGTGACCGAAAGAACGAGATCACGGACACGAGCGACCAAAATTAGTTTCCGCCACAGAGTGGCTAAGCTCTCACTCAGAGATAGAGTGAGGAGCTCTGGCATCCAGGAGGAGCTTGGGGTAGAGCCATTGCCCATCCAGGTCGAGAGAAGCCAGACGGGGTAGTTCGAGCATCTGGTTAGGATGCCCCCTTGGAATGCCTTGCTTGTGAGGCGTTTTGGGCATGTCCCATCAGGAGGAGATCCAGAGGGAGGCCCCGGACCAGTAAATTTATTCATTTGATGTTTACTTTCTGATTAAAAATTATTGTGATATTCCTAAAAAGTTTGTTGAATGAAATGAAGTAAATCAAAATTCATTCAGAAAGACTATTGGTTAGTGGCTCCTTCTTGAATAAAAACATTTGTTAATCCTCCATCTAAAAAGAATTGAAAAACTGTCCAACTGTAGTCGTTATAGATGAAGTAGTTTAATTAAATTAAATGATCAACAAATCAAAACATGAATATGCACAAATGAAACATCATTACACATCCTTTCAAGTAACAAGTCTTATTGTTATTAATACATTGCTTTTATAAGGTTTAAAATAAATGGATTTATGTTTAGTTAAATAGTTAAAAGATTGAGTTGTGACTGGATCTTTGGTCTGATTGCACAGATTATCCAGGCAAAATTTACATGCAAAATGCATCTTTTGCAAACAGTATAACATGAGGCTGGTTATTCTTTCAGCATCACACAGAATTGAATCTGGCATCCTCTGGGTATTTCTGAAGAGAAGGCCATTAGGCTTTTATTACTACACTCTCTGCCTGGTCTCATTGGGATTACCACAGAAAAAAAGCAACACAAGTGACTTGCATTAAGTAAACAAAATTACAGACAGAGGAAGTGGGGCCAGTTTTTTTGGTCTCTTACCAGGTCGAGGATTTCTCTATATTTACAAGGGATGAAATAAAACTTTTTCTCAGTGAGAACATTGAAGACCTCAATTCCACCAGCACGTCTTCCAAGACAGAGTTTTTTTTAAAAAGATAGATTGACATGAATACATTGCAATCCTTAAAGAGTATGGTGAAAAGTGTTTCACCAAACCTTTGTAAGAGAATGAAGTATTTCACTTTTTTTCCTTTTAAATAAAAGATACAGGGACAGCACATGCAAATTTGTTTTATAGCAGGAGAAAAGATTAGCAACTTTAAACAGACAGGTTTACAGTTCCAAGCTGCATACACCTTTCATCCTCTATCCAATTCATTTTATTTTTATAGCCCTGTATCACAACAAAGTTGCCTCAAGTCAGTTCACACACAGTTTAACAAAATTAGCACACATAAGAACAAAAGAGAACCAGGACGTCCTTGTCCTCAGACCCACCTCGGTGAGGGAAAACTCCTGGAGAAACAGTTACATAAAAAAACTGTACTTGAAGAAAGAATATGCTCTATGTGGTAATTCTTTTTTTTATTAGATCCCTTATTTGGCATCTTTTCTAGAAGATATCAAATACTGTAAATTATCTGCAACTTTGAATCTATATAACATCCAAATAACTTGGTTGTTGCTATTTTTTCCCAGAAATCACAGCCTGAGTCAGGCTAACCCAACTCAGTTGCTCTTATCTGATCATTTGCATGTAACCAGGTCAGTCTGACCAACTAGGTGTTTCGTTTCATCTTCTGAGCCGTAAATCCTTAATGGAGTTAAACGCGGTGCTCATGAGAAAAAGCGGACCTAAAAGAAAACGCAGTGCCCGCGAGGCGGACCTGAAAGAAAACACATGAGAACGTTAAAGAGTGAAGTGTGAGCGGCGTGGGAGCGATGGATGACCGAAGGAGACCACAGTTTCACGAAGGGTGGAAGGCAGCGCCGGGCAAGTTACGCTACAGTTTGCCAATGGATTGTAGATGCTTGGACTAACGTGTCTGCTGGTACTGTTATCCGAGCTTTCGCAAAAGCTGGTATCCTTTCTGAGGAGCCGCACAATACAGACAGTGACTTTGACAGCGAGGAGCGAAGTGGACCTGCTCTGTTGGATTTTGCGCAGCTGCTCGATTCCAAAACAGAGAATGAGGACTTTGACTGATTTGTATAAGGACAACGTATTACCGGTAATGTGCTTGTTTATACTACTTAAATAAAGTGCAACCAAAATCAGTTTTGCTCCCGATTTATTTTTTAATACCCACATTTGCATGCGTGCGTGTGTGTTGTTGTAAGGCGGTGTGTGACTGAGACTGTGCCTTTTCGTACGGTGCGCCTCATGTGTGTGTTAATTACAGCAACGGCGCACAAAACTGAGCCTGCGCCTTTTCGTACGGTGCGCCTAATGGCCGTGAAATTACGGTAGGATCTTAATATTTTCTAGTTTATCGATGACAAATTCAAATGACAAAATCCATAGATTGAGTGGCAGTAAACTAAATATTAAAACAATGTAATGCAGGACGTTCTGCAACAGTAAACAATAAAATGCACAACTAGTCATGATTCATCAAACTGCACTGCATCAGCACTATTTGATAGTTCCTGGAATTTACATACAACTCACAAAAAGTACAATTACTTTATTGGGCAAACAAGCTGACAAAGACAATGATCTTCCGGTTTTGTTCAAGATCCTCTTTAGTGCTTACGATCAGGTCTAATAACTTCTGCAAATTCTAGTCAACTAAGGAACAACAGAATAAATGCTCTGAGAAGATAGATGTTCCACCAACAAAATATTCTTTCATTTAAATAAACTTTAATGAAGCACTCTGACGACTACCAATATGTAAAAATGTTCATGTTAATATACCTGGATTTAAAGCTAATGACTTGCCCCGACAGAGCTGTTAGAAGTCGATTTGCGCACAGAAGCCCTTGATTGACTGCCGAGTTCAGTATTTCTCATTAACCTTCACATTAGTAAATGTCCTCAAAAAAAAAAAAGTGTTCAGTTTCTGTGCAATTAGCTTGTCACGTTCTGCTCTGAAAATTAAAGAATCCTTCTGTGTAGGTCATATTTTATAGTTAGTGGTAGAGGAAGTTTGAAACTGTGTCACTGGCAAACAAAGTTCCCTAGAGAGATTAAAACGGGAAAATAACTGCTAAAAGAAATCCTCTGTTTGTGCAACGTAAAGATAAACTTTTAATACAGAAGTACACTGTAAATATAGTTTGATTTACAACAAGATCAATAGTGCAGTACCAAGTTGAAAAAAATTGTGTTCATTTTGTGCTTTTTCTACCAAGACTAGAATACACACTCAGATCAGCATCAAACATTATCATTTCAAAGTCAGATTTCACCCCGATTGATCATTTTAATTCACGATCCAAGAAAAAAATTGTGTTCTAACCCAGCATTTTTCAACCAGTGTTCCGTGTCACTCTAGTATTCCGTGAGAGATAGTCTGGTGTAACGTGGGAAATGATCCTATTTCACCTCATACAGGGATCGAAATCTACCAGTAGATCCCAGTGATTGTTTTGGTTGATCTATTGGTGTTCATGTAAAAAAATAGATTATTTTTTTTTTATTTTATTATTTTTTTTAATATACTTAATTCATCCATCACTGGGAAATGTGTGCTGCAGCAGACTGCCACCTATGACGGAGCCAATGGTGGGAGAACCCGTTTCTCCCACCGTTTGGTGTCTTCTCCAAGGACCCTAGACGTGAACTCAGTGGGATGCGAACCCGTAAACTTCTGGTTAACTTCCGGTCCGAACGCTCTATTCTCATCATTTTATTTAGAGACAGGCGGGGCTGTCCTGCGATAGGTTATCCACTGTAACCATAGCAACCCACTCACCTCTGCTTTTTTGTTGCATCTGACCATCCCTCCCAAAAACTACCACAGTTGGTGGATCGTATTTTCTACATGTTTTTGAGACATTAGAGAAAACTTAGGTTGTGTTTTAAAGCAGAAAAGTTATGGATTCTAATAAAATCTCACATTTTCTGTAAGACATGACAGAGGAAGAAGTAACAGCACTTTCTATTTGAAAGAAGAATCATAAAAGATGACTAAATAGGTGATGATGTGTAGAACTGATTCCTTTTCAGGCCACTTTGGTATATATTTTTATATTGCCTATATTATTAATAGCTTTCGAGAATTGTTGAAACATTTTTGGTTGGTGGTATGACTAAAGATGTTTTTCGATGGAAAGATGTACCTTGGCATAAAAAAGGTTGAAAAACACTGTTCTGAACAACAAAAAAACTAAATTACTTGCACATTGACTAGATGGAGTTTACATTTAAAACAATACCAGAAGCACGAAGCCTTTACACAAAAATTAAATCAATTTTCCGAAACCACTGGGCTCCAAAGTATAAAAAAAATCAAAACTGATCACATATATTTCACATTAGCCACAAGAGACAATGTAATTACATCACTGATGGAAGAAGTTACAAAAGCTGATCCTGTTGAAGTGGTGGTTGAAAATTGTCTATTGCCCCTTAAATTTGATCTTAAAAGAAAACCTTCAGGCCATCAATTTACATCTTCACTATGTGTAGTAGGCCAAAGCAAGTAAGGGATCTAATCAGGAGATGCAAAGTGCAACAGCCTAATTGCATCATTAGCTAAACCAATGACTCAGTCCCGGAGTCCTCTGCCTCACTCCACCCCCACCTCACTCTCCCCTACCCCATCTAGAAATAGGGAGTCAGGCCTCCAGCTCTTTACTGTACAGCTGCTCAAGCAGAATAATCTTACATGTTATGTGCAACAGTGCAAAATGTTAACGTTCCAGAAATATCTAACAAAAAACAACATTAATGAGACTATGCAATGTAATTGTCATAATCTCTCTTTAGGCAGTGTTGTTTGCCCTTTAGGGTGTGGCAAACAATATTAATTTAACTGAAGCAAATCATATCAAATTGTTCCCACCAAAATAAAAGGCCAATGTGGTCTAAATGTGAGAAATCGTCATTTACAGTGATGAAACTAACCTGGTTTTGGTTCTTAAGTCATATTCAAACTGAATTACACACCTGTAAATCTAAGTGCCGTTTGAAAAGTTACACATATGAATGTGTGAGTGTGAGATTTTGTATGTATGTTTGCTTTTGACTTGCTATTTTTTTTAATGATCTGGACTTTTCTGTTTGAGTTTTTCATTTGTTCTGTTCAGCATTTTGTGAAACTTTATGTTGGAAAAGTGCTTTACAAATCCAATTTGATTTGAAATCTCTTTTGATGCAATTCAGCAGGAACAAATGGGTTTTTAATGTTCTTTCTAAGTGTCTGTGTATAAGTCACCTGCAATGGGCTTCAGTTTAGATGACAACTCATTTCTGTTGTGTGGTTTTGCATGCAGTGCTAGGATGACTAGGTGAAATCTAAGCTTGAGTTACTCAGTTATCTGACATTTAGCTTACAAGAAGAGAACTTTAGATTTCCTGTGTAAGGGTAGAGGAAAAGCAGCACATCTAGATCTTCCTGTGTTAAGTGTCAAAGTGAAAATGACAGTTTTTTTCTTTGCATCTAGTTAGGACACCGTGTCATTTCACAGAATGCTGCAGTTAGATGGATTTCTAATTAAGATCTTCAGAATATACCATTTTCAGAGGGGAAACGAAGAGGGAAACGATGAATTTGAGTGTGATCACAAAGATCTGTAGGTCTGATGGATGATTTAAGCTGGCCTGTGCAGCATTGTTAGCCTCACTGAGCTGAGGATGAAGATCTTCTAGACCTGATGTCTCCATGTCAGCTCACATCTGCAGTAGGATCTCTCACTGTTAAGATCCGACTCGATCACATGCGTTTAATGTTAACGCATCTCGTAGTAAATGTGTTACCTCGAGGCTAATATTACTCTGCCCAGACAATTTGAGTCGCTGATGTCAAATCATTCTGCCTACGGATTGCAGAGAACTTAAAGACTCGCCATTCTGCTCACATGGCAGGCTGATCACTGTTCATACAACTCTCATTTGTAATCAACAGATAATTTTATCTGATGCCACGTGTCCCGATTGTTCAAATATGAGCAACAATTGTAGTCAGTTTAACCTGATTGCTTTTGCATTATTATTAAAAACGTGATCGTTTGATTGTTGTCAATGGAGCGTAATCAATGAGAAAAGCTGAAACATCCTGCACGTCAACAAGAAATAAGATCATAAAATCCAAACGGCTTACCTTTGGTGAAATCTTTTTCTCTTTAAGTGTAGTGAAGGATCCTCCAGGATTTTGTTGCTCTGACACACCAACCACGCGTCGCACCATTTCCCCGCCCACATTCACCAAGAGAGCTGCTATTGGTCTTTCAGAAGCCAACTGCAGCCAAGCCGAAGCTGTTGATTGGTCGCTTCACCTTTCAATCTATTCGTATTTCTCTTCCCGCGTTGTGAATAGCGCTTCTTTCTACATTACAGGAGCTAAATTTAGGTGTCAACACCACTGCAAAGGTGAAAACATGTCAGTGTGACCTCCGATTTCAATATATTACAGAGAATGGAATCAGATTTGTCACAGATCATTTTGACAACATGGGAAATCAAAGCAATCCAATTAATCGATGAGACAAGCACTGTGAAGTAAAAATCAGCTTTTATTGTTAATAAATGTGTCAATAGTTGACCTTACAGTTATGTCAGTACAGATTGAACACAAGCAATCAAATCAAAAGGGAATAGAAAACTGAACAAAATTGTTTTAATTCTAGTGCAACAAATTCTTATCTTGTATTTTTATTTATGCCGAGAAAATTATAACTGTACATCAAATCTTTACTTTTTGTGAATTAACCTGACGCAACATAAAACGGTCGTGCTTAAAGAATCCTTTCTTCGATTTTCATAAACCAATTAAATCTGGAACAGTTTGCAGGATTTTGGGTGATGAACACTAGAATCAGTCTTTCATCATAAGCGGAGCCTTGACTTTATTTGCAACCTCAGCCCCCAAAAGTTCTTCTACAATCGTCAAGGCGAACTCAAAACTGGTTCCTGGCCCACGGCTGGTGATGTAATGTCCATCCTTCTGTACTCGAGCCTCTGAATATTTATAGTGGGCTGAAAAGAGAAAAAAATAGAAAACATACTATAGGATATATGTAATTCATTAATATCATGTAACAAATTAGAATCCAGAGATGATTCAAGAGTATTGCAAAGGTGTAAAAAGATTATCAAGATTTTTATTGACCTAGTTCTAGTATGTTCTGTCAAATCTCTGCATCTGTTTGCGACTGAGTGCTGTGCTTTGTCACTGCAGAGGCAACATTTTCTAGCGCAGCTCCATCTGCTGCATTTTACAAATAATTACAACTGTGTATCAATAATTTTACACATACACACAAATTGCTGTACATAATTACTTTCTTTACCTCCAGCCATCATCTTTTCCTTCATGCCAGGATGTGTGGTGACTGTGCTGCCAAAACCGATCCCGTGTGCAAGAAGAGCAGTGGGACCTGCAAAACGAGAAAAAGATGTTAAAGATTTGTTTAATTCTATTCTGGTGTCATAAAAAGCATGAGAGTCATTTCAATTTAGCATTTAAATGTAATAGAAAATAATACATGAAGAACTTGACATTAGATTTTAATTAATAATAAATGAATGACAGGTACTGAATATATCATACTGCTGTATCATCAAAATGTCCTCGACCATGGCATTGTTTCTAAGAATAAACAGGAGTAGTATACAGTTTCGCGTTCTCTCTAAATACTGCAGCAGATAAAAAAGAAAAGGAGGAGGGTGGGGGTAAACGGGAGACTAAGGGCATTGTCGGCTGCTGCATTAACTTTAGTAAAGCCCGAGCACTGCAGTGAGCTCATCCAAAATCTGTTAATAAATAGAAAGTTATTGATCACGCTCGTTTGGCTGCCTTCCCAAGCAGTCTAAAGATTACACTTTCCTTTGGCAGAACAGCGGACTGCCAGTTACAGCTGAGCTACTCCGGTTACAAAGTCCCCACCCAGAAGACGCCAGAATAAGTGAGAGAGGAGGAGAAAGAGAGGCAATGATCATTTCTATAATCCAATATTATTTGCTTGTATTGGTTTTTCAATATTTGTTTAATAAAAATAAGGAATTATGTTAAGAGTCTTGCATTAAACTGTTTTATATGCAGGGTTCATTAAAGTGCATATTCCTGTGAGGGTTTCAGTCATTTCTAGGACATCCTTCAATCCACTTTGCTGCAGTGGTTTTCCTGTCCCTGTTCAAATTTGTCCTTCTTATGTCCTTTCTCCACTTACAGGACCTGAAATAAACCTTATTTTAAGTGCTTATAGGGTTGCTCAAACACAAAACCACCATTCACCTCTAAGATTCATATAATTGACCAAACAGAAAGTCAGTGTGACATTTCACTTTTTATTCAATTGTAAAAAGATCAAAGAGGACTTTGTTAGTTTAAAGTGGTAAAATTTATGAAAAATAATTCTAAATATCTAATAAATTTTATTGTGAACGCTTAGCTCCCGCGGGTTCGTATGTCAGCTTTGCACCCATGTTGCCAAAAGTATTTGCTCAACACCTTGACTCTCAAATGAAGTAAAGGACATGGACATTTCTGACACTAATAGCCTGGCAGCTTGGTCTTTTCTAGCTTTTTCTGGTTTTGCATCACCAACAAATAGAAATACGTATTTGACACCAAAATTAAGTGATTGACCGGCGCAGGTTCAATGGTTTTTGCACGCCATACAAATCGGATCGTCTAGGTATTCAATGTCCCACAGTCTACAGTTTAAAAAAATATACATTTTTGTTACATCTTTAGGTTGACTGGTGTTTTCAACAGAATAAGCCCACACTTCGAAAATATGTGTTGGATGAGAAGTCTTGACTTTCATTGCTCTTTTGGATTGAAGTAGGATCTTTGTACAGGCAAGTTCGTCACCAGCAGACTGTCATTCATGTCTGTAAGGACCCTGTTTTGTGTGCACTTATGGTGGAAGAGGAAGACCTCCATTAGGAGGCCTTCTAACCAGATGCCCGAACCACCCCATCAGGATTCTCTCAAATCAGATGAGCAACAGCTCTACTCTGAGCTCCTCCCGGATGGCAAAGCTCCTCAATCTGTTTCTGAGTGGGAGCCCAATCGCCCACTCATTCGGTCACCACCCACAGCTGGTGACCTAAGGTAAGCGTAGGAATAAAGGAGTGTTAACCCTAAACTAGAAAGAAACGTGCAGTAGTTTTTTGTTCGTTTGTTATTTAAAAAGGAGCCACCTTGCTTATTTTATCCCTTGCTCTCTTTCTTTCCTTCCTTCCTTCAATAATGTCTGCTTATGTGTTTTTTTTTTTTTGCTTCATCAGCCAGGGGGCACATTTAAAACCAGCCAGTGTGTTGATGTATAGACAAAAAGTTGTGCAGTGCAGTTTCTCAGCCTCGGCAAGATTGCGGGGCAGTGACAGCAGCAGAATTCTGTGTAATAAATGCCAAAGAGAGACAGAAATGCAAAGTTCCCAGAGAGCAAAGGTACACTGTGCTTCTTCAAAATGTACAACAAATGCAGACACACACAGCCAGTTACACTTATGCCAGAAAATTTCTCATCAGCCGCCAGTAGTAGCAATCTTATGCTACCGTCTCAATCTGTGTTGGATTTTTCTCCATGAATCCTGTAGGAATTTGTCTTCTCATCTTCGTGCTATTCAGCAGAGTCAGTGCAGGTAGTATCCCCTCCATAATTCATTGGCTACTTTAACTGCATCTTAAAGTCTTCCTATCCATGCCACTGCACCCCCTGCAGAACCCTAGTATTGTCTCCATGTGGTTTTCAGATGATGGAAACAAACTCAAATACTTAGTCAAGTCAGGCCAATCGATAGAAATTAATTCCAAACCAAAGTATCTGAATGCACTCATGCCACCCAGTTTCTTTGAATTAATTTAAATATTCTGGTAACTTTGTAGAGAAAGTTCCACCGAGTGTTACAAATGAATTCTTTCAATAGCTTAAAAAATACATCATTTTTATTCACCATGAAACTCTGCTCTTTTTTTTTTTTAGATCATTCTGTCTTTTTCTTTGTAGGAGGAATGAATAGCAAGGTGTGTTTATCTATTATACAACTGAGCTAGATATTTCCAAATGAAAATAAAGTACAAATTATATTTAACCCTTTAACTATCCCACCAAGAGAACAACTGGGGAAAAACAAAAAAAAATCACCTCGACCAAATGGATGAGCAGGCAGTTAAGGGTTAATCATCTAATCAGTTTTTAACTTAGTAACCCTTACAAAATTTGGGGAGATGGTGGCTCAGTGGTAGAATGTTCGCCCTCGGACCGGAAGTTAACCGAAAGTTCGCGGGATCGATTCCCACAGTGTTTACGTCTAGGGTCATTGGAGAAGACACCTAACCCCCTGTTTCTCCCTCCATTGATGCCGTCGTGACAGCCTGCTGTGGTGTAGTGCAGCACACAAATTTCCCTGGTGAGGGGTCAATGGAGTATGTAAAAAAAAAAAGAAAAAGTAATGTATGCCCACCATCAAATTTTGCTCAAGTTTAAACTGGGCTTATCTGAAATATATATTAAAAAAAAAAAAAAAAGTATTTGTGAAGTAAGTCATCAATTAAAAAAAAAGGAAAGAATGAAATTTTTTAAAGCTATTATATGCAATAAAAATTAATGGTAATTTAAGTTGAAAAAAAGGATTTAGACAACAAGTCAGGTTTGTATAAATAAATTAGATTTATTTTGTACGCTTACCTCTTTTTTCTAGAGATTATATGATTATCTTCATATTGCCAAAAGTTACAAATAAACCTTTAAAAAAAATTTCTTAAAACAAAATAAATGTTGTAATGAGAAAACTTTTATTTAAAGTTAGACAGGGTGATGTTCAGTCAGCAAAAAAAATTATTTGACAGCATTTGCTTGGTTTGAAGTTTTCGAGTCATTTTGACCCACAAGGCTACAGATACTGGTTAAGTCTTTTACTAGATTGTTGAAATGTTTACAAAGTTGTCTTCTGGACAGTATATTTGATGAGACTCTTTGACTTCGATCCGGAAATCCTTTTCAATCTGAGTTTGATTGACTGACCCAGATTGAAAATGATTTCTAGACGGAAGTTGAAACATCTTGATCAGAAGACAACTTTAAAGCCCTTTTTAAGATGGATTAATCCTGAACGAATGAGGGGTTTCACAAACTTGTTCTAATAGATGTAAATAAGAATTCATTACGGTTAAATACTCTTGCTAGCTTTGAATGTTAAACATACATACAAGTATCTCATAGCAGAAAATTTTAACTGTAATTACCAAACCCTAGACAGAAAGTCTGTAATCGGTCTGATATTGAGATCAATTTAAAATATGTGTACATCCAGAAAATGATCAACAATGGGCTTAAAAAATACTACGTAAAGAATTCTGGTCTGTCACGAGTCAAACTTTTTTTATGAGCACTCTAAAAGTTCCCAGTGCAATAATTATTATATTTTTGTTTGATGTAAATGTCAAGTAATTACTTTTAGATATTTTTGTAAATGATTCTGTTTAGAAGTGAAAACAATGCTTGGTTGTATTTTTCAAACTTCTGATGAAAACACTGGTGTGTAAACTCTAGGCATCAACCATTGGTTATTGCATGAGTAAACTTTATCAAGTAAAAAGTTCTCACTGACAGTGACTGGTTGAGAATAATTAGCATTTGTTTAATTTTCACAAACTGTACCTGCACATATGGCTGCAATCAGGCCTTTTCTTGCATCTTGATCCTTTAACACTTCCTTCACAACAGGAGACTGCAAAAGAGTGTGGAAAACAGATGTACAGTGAGTCATTTGTAGGTCGTGTGATTCATTATGCATATATTACCATTACTGTGCAACTCCAATATAAATCAAAAAGTGCTCAACAAATCTATCCTGCAGAACCTCTTTTTAAAAAACAAGATATTGATGCAACAAACAATGCATAAAATAAAATTTCCCTTTATTTAAATAAACAATACTCCAAAGTTGAAAGTCTAAATTGCTAATTTTACAAACTTTAAAAATTTAGAATGACTCAATTTCGCATTCAACATCTAGCGCTTATAAAAAGTAACCTGAAACAATAGGAAGCTTGATGTGAGAATTATGTCTTTACACTCAACACCTTCAAACTTATTCCAATTTTAAATCATTTATTCTAAACCCCACAATATCATTGGACAAAAAAAGAACAAAAGAATCAGACATAACTTTGGAATGACAATGAAAATGAAGAGAATAAAGATTCCTTCACTAATTGTCGTTGGTCCAAGTATTATAGATGTATTACCATTAAGAAAACTTAGTAATAGTGTGAATTCATTTACTATTTTTACATCCAAAATTTTGCTTATTTGGGCATGCTAAGGTTGGAAAAGCTTTGTATTCTACAGTTGTCAAATAAGTTACATTTAACCATGAATGTAAATAACCTAAATAACCTACATAAAATTAGATAAAAACAACAGAATTATTTTTTCTGTGTTAACTTAAATTGTCACGGCAAACCTGTTTAAAAGAAAGAAAAGGGGGCTGCATGGTGGCGCAGTGGTTAGCATGGTGGCTTCACAGCAAGAAAGTCGGGGGTTTTAGTCTCTTAATGGAAGCGAGGCTTGAAACAATGACCTTTCTCTGTAGAATTCGCATGTTCTCCCTGTGTATGCATGTGTTTTCTCCAGGTACTCTGGTTTCCTCCCGCCCTCCAAAAACATGCATGTTATGTTGATTGATCACTATGAAATTGTCCCTAGGAATAAGTGTGTGTGTGTGTGGCCCCGTAACAGACTGGTGACCTTTATGGGGTGTACTCTCCCTCTCGCCTGGAATCAGCCAGGATAGGCCTTAGTGACCCCATTAGGATAAGTGGTTCAGAAGGCAAGAAACAAAAGGATGTGGGGTGACATGCGCTACGCCTTTTTTTAATTGAAAATACTTTATCCCTGCAGGGAAAATTGAGTGCTGCAGTGCTACAGTCATAAAATGTCATACAACAACATGATTTTTTTAACTGTTGTGATTGAAATGAAAAGGTTTGAAAGTGAAAGGTTGAAAAGTTTGATGGAGGACGGCAGAAAGGATTTTCTGTACCGTTCCTTTGAGCAGCAGGGCTGCAGGAGTCTGTTGCTGAAGCTGCTCTTCAGATGGTCTACAGATTCATGAAGGTGTGGGAGGGATTTAGCATGATTGATGATAGATTTGCTTTTATTCTGTGCCTTGCTACCTCCTCCAGGCAAGTGAGGGGTGAGCCAATCACACGTCCAGCTTTTTTTATGTAGTCAAATAAAAAGTGGAGAAAACTAAACTGTATTCACTCTTATGTTGTTGAGATGTTGTTTTTCAAGCAGTATTAACCCTGGCAAATTGAAGAATCTATTCTTAGTTGACTTTTTGACATTACAAGCAGAGTGTGAGTCATATTCCTCACCTCAGCCAGATTCTGTGCCCCAGGCATTCCTCCTGGCATAACCACCACGTCATATGGACCCTTGGGGAGGAAACACAACATTAAGATTACTGCAAATGTTATGGTGTTGGTTTATTTTTATTTCTGTCCAAGCTACCTTTAATCTGGCTTCTTCTAAAGAGGCATCAGGACAAATGACAACATTTCTGCTGCACTTTACTGGTTCTTTTCCATTTAAACCAGCAACTGTCACTGCGATCTGCAGGAAAAAAAGAGAAACATTAGACTTTATTCATTTAAATCTCACTCAATATGCACTCACTGCAAAACCTCATACGGCTAATAGTAATAATCATGTTAGGAATGTTTGTCTCTCATTTTGAGTAACAAATAAATAGTTATTAAGATTATCAGAAGAAAGTTGAAGGTTTATTAACCTCCTTTACACGTTTCTGAAGTAGCTGGAAAGCTAATGCTAACAGTTAGCATGTGTTGGTAAAAAACCAAACACAGGACAGCAAACCTCTGCTCTGCGCATTATGTCCACTGGAATAACAGTTTCCATCTCCTCTGCACCTGGAGACAAGATTACTAAAGCTTTCTTTTCCGCCATGGTTGATTTGATCTTGTGTTTCAGCAGCAGGTGTAAAAAACGCTATGATGTCTGTTTGCAGGAACTTTAATGCATGGTGAGGGTTGCCAGACTTGGTCTCTTTATCCCCCTTTGTAAATACAATCTCCCTCTACGCTTCCGAATTTGTACCTAAACAACTGTTTTAATCACAATGTTAGGTCTTCTGAATCACTTATATCCAATGTGCTTGTGGGTTGCCGGAGCCTACCCCGGCTGATTTCATGTGAGAGGCAGGGTACACCCTGAACAGGTCGCCAGTCTGCTTGCAGGCCCACACATACACTTATACTTAGGAAAATTTCAGAGGCCCATCAACCTTACTTGCATGTGTTTGGAGGGTGGGAAGAAACCATAGTTCCCGAAACAACCCACACGTACGTGGGGGGAAACATGCAAACTCCACACAGAAAGACCAATGTTTCAACCCTCGTCCCACCCGGGTGAGGGTTAGCCCTACACCTATCCCGTCTGATTTCTGGTGAGAAGCAGGGTACACCCTGAACAGGTCACCAGTCTGCTGCAGGGCCACACATACACTTATTTTTAGGGGCAATTTCATAGAGGCCAATCAATCGTACATGCAGGGGTTTGGAGGGTGGGAGGAAACCGTAGTACTCGGAGAAAACCTACGCGTATTTGGGGAAAACATGCAAACTCCACACTGAAAGACCAATGTTTCAACGCTCGTCACACCCGGGACTCTAACCCCTACCATCTTATTGAGAGGCCACCATGCAGCCCTAAGCAAAATGTCATCGTTTAAATAAAAAATCTAATTATAATCTAATTGTTGAAACCAAAAAAATTAAATCAAATATAATTAAAATGTTCAAGTAGTCAACGTAAGTTGTTTCGGTGTGTAAGTCTGCCCAGTTAGTTAATCATTTTAATGTGTTAAGCTTAATAAAAAGACTTTTGGGGCTAAAAATGACTGAATGTTCTGTAGTTAATAAAGTTAACAGTATTCTGACCAAGTACAATTTGAATGCAATATTTTTTATTATTCATTTTGCCACTAATTTGGAAGGTTTAGTTTCTCAGACACTACTATATTGTAGTTTAAAATAGATCTCATTTAATACAGTATTGTTAAATCTTTCATGAGTTTAGGGAAACTTCACAATTAAAATACATTGAGTATATGTTTCAGCAGTTGAATTAAAATTTGTTAAATAATAATAATAAAAAAAAAGTTCTTACAAATCCAATAATGAATTTGGTTTTGTTTTTTTCCAACAATTGGTGTTTCAGTTAGTTGGGACCAACTCACGGTCAATTTATCATTAAAATCAAAGTTCACTGTTAGCTCCTCCGCGTCGAGAAACCAGGTGAAGTAATTTGGGCATCTGGTCAGGATGCCTCCCAAACACCTTGCTGTTGAGGTGTTTCAGGCATGTGAGGAGACCCAGAGGCCTCTCACACGCCTCCCCATAGTCTCTCCATCGACCTGCTGGAGAGACCATGTTTCATCGCTGGGCAGGGAAACACCTCGTGATCCTCTCAGATGAGTTAGAAGATGCAGCCGGGGTGAGAGAAGCCTGGGTTTCACGGCCGGGGCTGTTGCCCTCGTGACCTGGCCCTGGATTAGTGGAAGACAACAGAACTATTTGCAGATGACATTTGGCTCATCTGTTTCCTCATTCTTTTTATTTTTTACAGGCTGTGGCTTTTTGACCTTGTGACCCTAATTTGAACCCTGTCTGTTTGCCTTTTGCTGCAGTCATCCAGACTTCCTTTTAAGTCAAGCAACGTGTTTGAAAACCTCTGATTTCTGTTTTAAACATTCTAAAACAGAAATCCAAGTCAGATTTGTTCCATCCTATCCCCCAATTATGCAAAGAACTATTACAATATGTAATTTAAGTTAATACACAAAATGTGTGTATGTAAATGCTCTGGTCACCATCTTTAAAAATACATTATTGAAATCATCTTAAGGGAGATTTAAAAAAAAATCCAAATGGCAATAATACAGTAATCAAGAAGGATCAGATCTGTTCCTCAATACATTTTACAAGCAATAAGAAAACTTTTATGCATTACTGAGTTAGATTAAGCCTAATAGAATTTTTCATGTATTTGTTTTTCTCATTTTGCAATATATTTAGTAAAATTTTCCATTGTATTTTATTTCAAAATACTAAGTTCTTATGAAGATGTTCTGATGGACATGAGCGAGCTGTAAAAGTTCTGAAGCATTTGCTTGCAACATTTTAACACCAGTGTTGCTTTCGGGAAAAGAAGTTCAGTCTTTCTACCAGCAGGTGGCATCATTAAACAAGATTCACAAGAAGTCTAGCTTGCAGACAAGATTCACAAAAATCTTGTTCAATGATGAACTGTTCAAGAACTGTAGAAAGATGTTAATATATTAGTTATTTTCCACTTTCTGAAATCTGAAATTAACAAGCATCTTGTAAATAAATGCACACCAAAAATAGTTACTTCTATTTATTTATTTACAGAAACGAAAAGCAGTTTAACAAGAACAACTGAGTAGATCAGATTGATTTAGTTTGAAAACCAGACTTCAAGTTCTCCAAATTACAGAATATTTTTTGTAAGGTTTTGCTGAATTCTGTTTAGAGAAATAAGAACTGATATTCCCGTGTAAATCCTAGACTTAATGTCTGGGGCTCTAGTGTGCAGGCGTACATCTTAGTTAATGTGCCTCCATGCATTCTGCTGCTGGGATTCACTGTCATATTTGTACAACAAACTAGAGCCCAGTGAAACGACGGATTAGACAAAAGCGTAGGGGGTGCTGGCAGCAGGTTGTTTATTGCGTGCCTGCAAGTGAATTCAAGAAGCAGTAGTGATTATCAACATATGTAGCTAGAGATCAACTGAACCAGACCCACGATGGTACTCCAGTTAATTTCCATACATTAATTCACTTATATGCGTTTACTAATTCCTCTCGGTATGTTATCATCAAGTGCATAATTAGACTAGGAAATGTTTCAAACTAACATGTGAAGTAAGGTTGAAACATGGAGACACAACTTTACTAACATTTGATGCATAAGGCATTATCATTTCAAATCAAGAGTCAAGTTTTCAGTTGTAAAATAATATTCAGGACAAAGTCAGTCAATATGTAGTGAATTCCTGCGATTTTGCAATTTGCTCTTTAAATTGCACGTACAATTTCAAAAGCTTTAAGTTGCTTTGGAATTAAAATAAACTTCTAACCTCAAAATTTTTTTGTGGTAGTTTCTGTAACTGTTTACTTACATTTCCGTCCCTGCTATTACTACGTATTCATTTTCACTTCTACAGACATTGCTTGGATATTGTCATTTTGTCCACTTTTCTATCATGATCTTCATTCATGATATCCATGCAACCATTATAGACAAATTTTAAAGATAGGGAGACAAGAAAAATGGTCCAATGATTGATACGTATGACAAATTTTTCCACTTTCCATTGACATGACAGTTAGCTGCACAGAATATGAGTGCTGAATTTTTAAATGTTTGAAAATATCATTAGCGTGTGGAGTAAAAGTAATCTGTATTAATGAATGCTTTGGCGTGTTAATATTTCTCTCATGTTCACTCTGTGCCTGCATCGGGAGGCCTGTTTCTGCTCGGCTTTATCTGGCTCCTCACAGAGGTCTACTAAAAACCTGAAGGGCTTCTGGAATTACACCTCAGGGGGACAAGAATGCAGAAACATTTTTTTTTATTATTTTATAAGATGTGTACATAGAAAAAAAGAAAATCCTTAAGCTGAATTTAGGGAATTCCATGAATTATGTTTGTCACTAAGTAATCCTGTTACAAATGCAAAGAATAAGGAATGGTGTAAACTTAGAAATAGACTGCTAATATTGATGTAGCTTACAAGCAGACACTCTGTTCCTGTGAGATATAAGCCCCAAAACTTCTCCAGATTTTTAGCATAAAAGAGTTCCTCAAAATGCAAAGTGTTTAAGAGAATTTTCCCACAAACACAGCAATTAAAGCATCTTTATTTACGTACACTTTGTTCAACTTTGTTAAAGCTGATTTTAGTTGTACCTCTTTTTAACCAGTTTCTTCATCTAATGTTAACATTCGGGTTTGCATTTCTTCAGTGAATCCTGATGAATATTTAGCAGCAGTTTATCTCCCCATCTGTGCAGAGGCTTTATCTTGTGTCTGTTTCGCACACTGTAAGCCTCTGAGTGCACGCAATGAGTGACAAGCATATAATTTTGATCGCATCTTGATGCTATTACCTTATGCTGCCAAGCGCTCAGGTGACAGCTGGGAGACAGTGAGGAGATCTGGGGGGGAAAAGGTGACATTGAATTTTATGCACCTGCTCCTGTAGGAAGGGCAGCCTGGAGACAGAAGATGGCGCCAGTTGAGTGAAAACGAGCCTGCAAGGAGTCAGAAGGAACTAAAAGTTCAGTTCTTGAGGTGAATGTGTTTGAAATGAAAGAGTTTCCAGATGCATAACCTTTTGATCATCAAGCTATTATATGTATATATACTTATAGACGTACAGTACATCACAATATTCATTAAACAATTTGTGTTAAATGCTTTTGAATCTCCAAAATGAGATTCCTGCAAATCCAACCCATGACAAATTGTTCTCAACCACAGAGGTTGTGTTATAAATTAAAGCAGCACATTAATGTGTTGTTTAGCTTATTGAGTGTGTGTAACGACATGGACCAGGATTGCCTCACAGTCATTTTCAGTTTGGTAATCTGCCTCTTCACAAATTATACCCCCACATAAGGAGGAGAGGGGGCGTACATATGAGCAGTCTCTTCTTTCTTCTGTTTCTCCATGTCTCGATGTATCAGTTTGTTTCACTCTCAGCTTTCTTCTATTAGATGTCCTGATGCTGTACAGTAAAGTCTATCTCCAAACAGGCAGAGTGATGATAGCGGCCCTGCAGCAGAGCTTCCCCCCCAGCCTCAGCCCTGGCCTGCTCCTCCGCACAAAGGGCAATAAAGACACAAGAAGGATTAGTGTTGTGTGCATAGCAAAGGGGTTGCCAAAGACTGAGAGGGCCATGCCCATGGGCGCAACCACAACCCCTCCCAGCTCTGTTTAGGTCCCCCTCCCCTGCTTGGGCTTCCCTAAGGTCCACTCTCTCTCAGGGAGCTCTGTGGATGTGTGATAGACACTGAGTGGGTGAATTCTTGTTGCTAAAGAAACAGAGGACGTAGACAGATAATCCAAGGCTTAAGAAGCACTCTAGTAACTTTCTCCTTTAAAGAAGAAAACATACTGTATGTGCAAACAGTTATAATTCAATCTCTTTTTTTATGGCACCAAATTTGTGAACTAATGACAGTGAAGTCAGACAAAAAGTGTCAACTTTTAACATGGAGGTGCTAAAGAACCATCATAATCATGTAGTTTATCCTGCAATGTAATACCATGAACAAAGACAAGGATAGCTGATCATTTATCTTTCTGAGTTGATTTATCCCATTCAGGATCCACAGGAAAACTCAGACTGCAAGTCCAGCTAAGGACCTTATGGACATCTCCAAATAACCAGTGTGCTTACACAAATAGAGCACCATATAATTGTACAAGTGTGATAAACAGAAGGGCTGCGGTCTTGTAAATGTTGTCACATTAGATAGTAGTGTTACATCCATCATTACTGTGGAGGAAGTGCGTTTGGGGGGGTGCAGGCCGGCAGGGACAGTAACCTCTGGTTTGATGGAGAGCCGTGTACAGGACAGGACAGGTGAACCAAACAGCTGCTACCCCCATTTTTTCCCTTAAAAAAACCCAAGCGTGACAGATTGGGCCATGACTCTCAAACATAACGGCCTGCTTTTCACACGGTAGCTGTCTCAGGCCACGTTACACACGTCTCTCAGATGGTCCATTTTGTGTATTGGGTAATGAAATTTACGCTGGAGACTCCAGAATATGCAGGCATATGGTGTGTATTATTGCTCTTTTCTCTCTTTTTTTGCACTATAGCCTAACAGTTTGGAGTGGTGGGCTCCTGCCTGTCTAGTTTCAGGTCCTTTTTGCTCCTCAGGCTGGTTGCCTTTTACTTTTGTCACGCCAACCAGGATCCGCACAGCAGCATTAACCACTGCGTACAGAGGAAAGGCCAAGTTCTGTTAATACCTGGCTAAGTTTACATGTTCATTCACACTTGATTATTGAGGAAGCACAAGTTCTGAATTGTTTCAGCATGTCAGAGAGGGAGAGGGAGGAAAAATTGGGAAGAACTGACAGAGCCACAAAGTGGGTTTGATCATTGACAAAACTAATACGATATGTTTAAAGAAGGGGTTTAAGAACATGTTGAAAAGTGTCAATGCAAACATTCCAAAAGAGCTCATTTAGAAAGAAAATCTAAAGGAGACAAAGTTAGATTTTTTTTCACAATTTAAAGGAGGATTGCTCTACAAATTCAATTTGGTTATAGAAAAGGGCTGTTAGGTTGTAGGTTGATTTGAAGTGCAACAAATTCGGCAAGACAAGTCAACAAGTCAAATTATCTTTGTGTTGTGTGTTTTTTTCTGGTCTGGTAAATTAAAGACAGCTGCTCTCCTATTAAAGTTTTTTTTTCTCTTGAAATGGGAAAGAGCTTATCAACAATGCTTTGCAAGGCATTATTGTTGTAAAAAGGTATCCAGGTGCAGTTTCATGTTACCTGTGTAAGCCTTTATAGATTAACCAATTTACCAGTCAAGGCTGGCTTACACCACACTTTCCCAACTCTGAACTTTAACTAGATTCAACTCACTTAATCCTCGACTTCTTTATGTTTGCTATTTACATTATCTGACTTGGTACTTGAGACATCTTGAACAATTTTCCATTAAAATTTTTCTCGAACTTGTCTAAAAACATTGCCGGAAAAAAGATGGATTATTTATTGTTGTTAAAGGAAATGCTTTCTGCAAGTAAGTGTAATTTTTCTTGGATTTCTCTCTTTTTTTTTTTTTTGGAGAAGACAAACCAGCTATAAATATAAATCCCATGAGATCTCAATTACGCTTTCCTCTTTATTCGTTTTCACTATTCCCAAACGTTTGATTTCCACCTTAAAAGCAAAATGATATTTCCCTATGATTGGAAATGTTCAACGCATTTCTGGAAATGGGTGCACTGTCCTGTGCAGATAAGGTTGCGAATGCAAGATCTGCCTCTCTGAAATAGAAGCCTGACAAACAGCACTGTCTCTCCCGGACACAGTGGGAGAGGAGTGTGCTCAGATGGAAGTCTTTGAGACCAGGCTTTTTAATATCGGCGCCGCTGTAACATCAGTAAGGTGACATTTCGGCAGCACCATCAAGATCCAACAGTGGCCATGCTGCTTCGACAATCAATTATCCATGCATAACATCCCACCAGTGTGTGCGACATGAATCAGCCCTGGACCAGGCTTCTTCTCTGCCTTGATTCTCAAGAAAAGAGAGACCTTTCATTCGACCCTAAAGAAAGAGAGAAATGCTCTGTGTGCTGATAAGGTACTGAAGACAGAAAAGTTAGGGAGTAAAAAAAAAAACCAAACAGGCAAATCATGGCTGATATTTATTTGCATTATCTTAAAAGGAACTTAAATTGGTCTTATTCCAGTAGCTGTGAATTGTGATCCAGAGAAGCACAATCACCAGCCCCGAGTGGATAGCAGCGTTAAGGTTGAACAGGCAGAATGCATCTTTTGTGTTGCTTTATAGTCCACGGGGGAAGAATGTGTGTTATCTGTTGCCCAAGGAAGAGGAAATATGTTTCACAGCCCACATTACTTATATCAACTTTTGAGACCACTTTAGTTGTTCAATGATTGTTATCAATGTTATCAATCCAGCTGTAAATCATTTATTCAAAAAAAAAATAGCTGACTTGAATGAGGAACAAGGTTTTTTTTTTTTTGTTGCACCCCTAATTAAATTTTTTAGAGTTCAGCAACAGAAAAACAAATTTTAATGCATTCGATTAGGAGACCATTTTAGCACCTGGTGAAGCAGTAACATTCAACATGCTAAATCTAGAAATTAGATTAAGTATTGTGTGCAGCCTTCATATAACAAGGATGATGGTTAGTGGAACATTTCCTGTGCTCAAACCTCACACTAAGTGAAGTCAGAGGCCCCGGATCGGCGCAACAGTCCACTCTCTGAACTCAGAAGCTCTCTTCAATGTTTGACAAACACCACCATTCCCCCCGCTTGCCTTCATTTCCATCTGTATGCTATCACTTGGCTGTCAGCGGCTGGATTGGCCTGTAGTTTGCAGGATGAAAGGCAGAAAGAGATCCTGTTGAGTGAATAATCTTGCCAGTTTACAGAAGAGAGTGAATGTCAACTTGACAGACTGCGAGTAGCACACAGATTTTGGGATTCACATGCAATCCCATAGTTCCTTTAAGTCCGAATGTGTGAATGTGAAATCAAATGTACACCCATAAAACAGTTTGTTTGCTGGACCCCTGAAAGCTTTGTTATGAAAATATGAGTCATGGATCCTTACCTTGTGGATTGAGGACACAGAAAAGAGAACTATACACTTTGGAATTTAAGTGTAAAAATGCATTTATTTTTACAGTCAATGAAGCCAAACCCAATTCAAATGTTCCTATTTGTGAAAAACATGAAACCAGTTAGTGATAAAATGAAATCTCCCATGTTGTAACTGCCTAATTATACTCCCTGTGAATGGTTTGCTTTTAATTGCAACATTCACCTAAGATGCTTTAAATAAAAGATGTCACATCTTGTAGGTAAAGCTCACCGTTCAAGACATTTGAAAACATAAAATCCTCTACAAACAAACACTTCATCCACAGACACTGTGTCATCATGACCTGCACCGTTGGAGATATTCAATAGACTTTGGTGGCACCTTTACAGACACATGCATGTGCATGGGCACGCACGTTGCTGTCTGGGTTGGCACTGCCACCGTGCTTTGCTGTTTATTTGATATGCAAAGGAGCGCTGTGGAGAAGCTCCACGGTCTTTGCTAAAGTACTTTACTCCTCACATAACCCAAAGTGGCAGCAACAGCATCAGGATGAGCTCCAAGAGCGAGGTGGCTCCCTCTCAGTAATTTATAATGCACTTAACTCCTCTACCCTGTTTATTGTCTGCATTACAAAGAATCAAACACAAGCAAAAACAAATAAAAAATGCCACTTTTTATTTAGGTTTTACACTGTCAAGAGCACAAGTCTTTTATCATGTTCTTGCTTGTTTTACACCAGAAAACACAAACCAGGGATTACAGTGGCAAAAGAAAAACGGCTTCACACTGCTTTCATATACAGCTTAAAAAAGCTGTTTCTTAAAGAAAACTGCAAAAAAGAAAAAATGTTTCTGCTGGAGTGTGAGTTAAATTGAACAAAGTTTGGAAAATTTTCAAATTATAGGGGGTAAAATTATTAAAAGGAGTCAAAGAAAAAAGTAGAGAACCCAAACCCCACCCTTCATGTCAGCCTGACAACCCATGAACCTTCTAGAAAAGCATGCTACTGCTCCGATCCTCGTGCTGTGTGGACGGATCATTGCTTTGGAGAAGAGGGGAGGGACAGAGAGGCTTTATTAAATGTGCTCTGTGGAGGGCCTGCAGGTAGCTCCCAGGATCAGACACAAGGAGAGCGAGAGGGGGTTGTTTGGCTTAAGTGTTTTTTATTAGGCTAGATGGAGACCTAAACTCCATAACTGAGCTTCAGCCCTTTCTCCCAGACAGGGGCCCACTTTCCCTTCTTTCTCCAAACAGACCCATATCAAAACAACTGCCCCTCACAGACATCCCCAGCAAAAATGGCCCTCTCTTTTTTCTCTTTTAACTTTGACTTGACTCAAATTTCTCACCCTCAAAATCCAGAGCAATTTCCTTCATCAAACACAACAAGTTTATTTTGTTAAGAACAAAACTAAGAATTGTCACTAGGCTTGTTTGTTCTTGAAAAGACTGTAAAATTAATGACATACTCCAATAGCTTGTCTTTACTCTGCCGCAGATGCCTTTTGTCTGTCTGCACTCTAAACCCACAGCAAGAAATATTGAAAGTAACCAAGCCAAGTCGGAGTTTGGCTCAACCTCTGCTCCATATTTTTTCACACAATCACATATTGGAGCCAGCTGGCTTGATGACATAACTTCCTTTTTCCAGTTGTAGTGATATGGTGACATGAACATGTGTAAGCTTGCTTTTACACTGCCCATCACAGACACAAGAGCTCCCAAAACATCTGCTCCAAACAAGAGCAGTAATTCGTGAATGGATCCCGCCCACATGTAACCACATATGTTATGATGACCACATGTGATAATTGATAAGCAGGACCAGTTGTTAAAAATGATTGGATGGAATTCCTTTATGCAAACATTACAGGAGCTGGTTTGTGTCATTTGATGTATTTCTGTCATTATGAATCTTAAAAAAAAAACTTGAGGAAATACTTAGTTGATAAAGTGATAAAAGTGGAATCTAATCTATCCGTATTAGCAGACTTTTGCGAACCCTAAGTTTTTTTTTTTCCTCATTTGTTCCAACTGCAACTGCTAAACAACTGGGAACCACAATGATTTCTACTGGGCAAACAGGACGGGAAAAAGAGAAGAAATAAATGAAAAAATGAACATATCCAGTTGAAAGATCCAGCTGTCAGGCCATCTGAACCCTGGGAAAGTCCAATACTGTTTTTAATGTATGTGTGATCACCTCGCCAGCACATCAGCCCGACTTACAAAGCCCACAAAAAAAGCAAAGGGAACAGGTGGAGCGGGAAGTTTGGCAAGGGGTGAAAAAAGGCTGACTGCCAGGTCACTTGTTATTGCCAACATTATGTGGTACTTTGAAAGCCCGGTTTTTGGTCCCTTCCAATGCTGTAAATCATTTTTTATGTTCCTAATTTTCCCACCATCTACTTTTCAAAGGTTGCTTTCCTCTTTTCAGAATGATCTTTCTATTGTTTTCTCTCTGTTTGCTGCATGCGGTAGTTTGTGTAACTTTGTGAGCAAATACAAAAGATGAACATATAAAATAATAAATAAAACTTCTTCCATAAGAGTGGTGCAATGCGGGTGCAGACTGTACAACTATGTGTGTACTTTCTCCTCTGCTTTGTGTAATGTTTCATTGAACAAAACAAACAACCGGCCCCTCAATCCAGTTTTATCCATAACCTCTGAAATGAGACTTTATGTTTCATACAAACAGCATCTCGGTTACATCAATAATCCTGCAAATGAAATCGATTTCCCCTCCCGCTCGTCCAATTCTGATCACAGCTGGGTTCCCCATATGGAGTATTAATGGGGTGGAGCACCCTGAGCCTGATCTAAAGCTGGAGAATTCTGGGCACACCACAACATCAAATCCCACTGTAATTACCTTCATGCAAACACAGGGGCCCGCTCCAACACAATATGGGTTGAATAAATGGGATTTATGTGCATTGTTTTTGACGCTGGAATTGATCTTGAAAATTGTTTGGTGCAATTCACAGAGATTTTTTTTTTAAACTGAAAACACACTGGTTCTGGGTGGCTCATCTACATTTTTGACAATACTAATGCAAAACAACTAGCTAAATATTGCTTTTTAAAAGTCAAATTACTAAATAGATGGGTCTTGACAAACATCACTGATTAGTTTTTCCAAGAGAATTTTTTCCAAATTAAAGGTAAAACTAAATTTAGTTGAGCATCAACTGTTTTTTTTTTTTTCCATTAGCTTCTATGTGTATTCCAGTTGAATTTTGGCAAAGCATATAAAACACTATTTGCATTAAGACTATTGTCTTAACTCCCTTAGGCTGGAGTGGTAAAAAATCACTAAACATACCCAATGCCAGGCTGTATCCTCTCTTCCAGACGTCCCTATCCCAATCATGCACACCCAGCCTTCCCTCTCCAGCAGGTGGGGGTGGTCATGCACCACGCAACATGGTTATGGGCTTAAGTCTGAAATCTACATACTGAAATGACTTCAGCTCTCTCTCACAATGCCAAACTTGCTGGAAGTCTGATGAGTTTATTTCATCAATTCCAGAAATGCCGCAGTGAGAGGGAGGATGGGAAGTAGACAGACAGAGAGCCGGGATGGACAGAGGGAAAGAAGCGAAGGACTATTTCTACCTACAATAAAATGTGTGTATGAGTGGACTTGAAGCTTTCCCTCCTCCACCCATCACTGCCTGTATGCAATGATGTGTGGAGGTAAGTTTGATGTAAATCCTTTCTGCCCTCTGAGTAGCACAGTGACTAGTGTCCATCTGCTCCGGGGTCTCAGGTGTGTGTTATCTTCTCTCCTGCCCCTGGGAACTTCCAACAGATATGCCAGTCAGCCCAGTCTGAACTGCTCTTGTAAATTACTCACTAAACAGCCCTGCCCTGGATTCTGCATTTGGAGGAAAATCAATTATTTGACCCCCCCTAGCATTTCACAGTCCATTTTCAGCATGCTGGGGCTAATTACACCCAGCAGAAAGAGTACTCTTTATGTCATTCCCACGATGACCTCCATCTTGCTGCTCCACACGGAGCACTGTTAATGCATCAACTACAAGCACTTGTGCCACGAAGGAGCGTGCTAATGCACTGGTAACCCACACGTTAGCCACACCAAGCACACCAATACAGCCGCGAAGTGGCTGCACCACACAGTCTCTGTCTCTCAACTGGGAGGTGATCATCCCGTGTCCAGTGCACTGAGCGAATGCCACTGACGGTTTGACAGCCCTAATGAAAGCTGATTACCAGGAGGCATCTATTAATTTGCCCTTAATCATGACAAAGAGAGTCTGTGGCTAACAGCTGTGAAATGGCAGCCGCCGCGCGGAAATGAGGCTCAGGGAAAGGCCAGGGACAAGGGGTTAGGCCCTGCGCTGTCATTAACTGCCTGCCATTGTGTGTGCTCGCTCAGAGCTTAGCTACAGGTAACTCAATAAGATAACACAGAGCTCGTTCGGCCCTGCTCTTTGTGAAAAGCCACTGCTGTGAATCCTGGGTGGCTGTGCGAAGAATAGGGGGATATTGGTTTGCATGCTCGGAGCAGGAGCTCTTATGATCCAGGTGAGAAGCTGACAGTAACAGGTTTAAGCTCTGTTCCTTCATCTGCTGCAGGGTGCGGAGCAAGAAGTCAATCACAAACTGAAGAGGTTGCTGAATAAGGAACTGGGCCAGCTTTTCAAGCAGACGGTGCGACAAATGCACGCACAGTAAAGGCTGGATTTTTTAGATTTTCAGAACGTGAAATGGTAAGCCTTCCCCGGTGAGTTTGATTGAAACTTTGAAAATGAAGAAAAACAACCAAGTCCAGGAAATTTCATGCGTTGAGGTCACATAATAATAAAATCATCTTATTTGAATATTTACATCTGTGTCGAATCCTGATTGTAGCTGCTTTAGTGGGTTGATGTGATGATGTTAAGGAAAAAGAGGGGTGAAGGGGGTCTGAATGATCTGTCTGGCTGCAGTGTCTAATGTGCTTTATGGGACCCTTGGGAAACACTGGGAGGGAAGATAATTACAGGGGTTGTCACAAGGTCTGTGATATAACAACACAGATGAGTATTTAACCCTTCCAATGATCCATCATGGGACTAATGATATTGGAGTTTTTGTTCTATAACAAACAGAAACATGTGCTTTCCAATATTTAAACACATCTCTTCCAAATGACACCTCTGAATTTAAACCCTTAATGATGCTTATTTGTAATAATCTTAAGAAAGCCATCTCCAACCAGAGACAAACACAAATTTTTCCCATGGCACATCTTGTGATTATCAATCGGGATGGTTGAAGTGCACAATCTCTTACTGGTGAAAAGTCATGATATGCTTTAATGTAACTTTAATAATGTGTTAAATATTAGTATTTAGTGATATTTAAAATTAATTAAAAGTGTGTAATATAGAAAAATAAAAAAAGATTGGGGAAAAGAAGAAATAAATAAATGACCGAATAAATATAACTATTTAGAAAAGACTGAAATTAAATTGTATTTAGTATTTTTACCCTACTTAAATTATTTCATTTCTGTGACATATCACTGTTGGTTTGCTTAAAGAAGTTTTTAAATTTTTACTTTATTTGAAAAAAAGAATGTGATGTCTGAACAAATTAACTGTGAGTTTTTTATTCATTGTTTTGTGATCATTAATGTTAGAATTCTGTCATGACTCAACAAACAGAAGGTCATTACACAAAGTTAAATTGTAATCAGATCATTTATGAATGACATCATTAGACAGAGATGAGTCACATCACATCTAAATGTTACACTGTATTATTTGTGTCTTTCATCACTTGCAGCAAATCAGATTGAGCTCAGTGGTGGTGCACAACATCCACCAGTGATCACCCATTATTTCTTGTAAACTTTCGATAGTTTTAGTAATTTTCTATTCAAATATATAAAAAAGAAATGATCAGAAGCTGAAATTCAAAATATCTCGTAAAACAAATGTAGCTAGAACTCTGCTGTTTGCTGAGTTTAGAATAATGATTTTTGATTTAATATTTATGATTGTATTGGGATGATTAGGAAACAGGAGAGTCTCATTTTTTAAAGTTCTTTTAAGTCATTAAGTTTTTCTTATGGGCAAACAGTGTGATATTAACTACGAATAAATAATTTATTCCACAAATGGATCAAAGGAAAACTGGAAAAATCTCATCAAATTACCGGTATTTAGACATACATAACTTTTTTCAGAAATGACAACTTCAGTTTGCAAACAATTGATAGTAAATTACATTAAAAATGTACAATATTCAATGTAAAAAACAGACTAGACCATTTTTATTTGAAATATTAGCATGACACAAATAATTGAAAAAGTAGAAATGCTAAAAGGGGTGGACAAAACATGCAAAAAAAATCTGGCAGTATTTACAAGACATCAAAATGTAAAAATGAAAGCAATTCAGTAATTTATTTATATAGTAGCTCATGAGATGTGTTACATTTTTTTGGTTGTCGAATGACACCATCATTTTACTGTAGGTTGAAAAAAAGAAGTATTCAATTTTTAAATATGACTGGTTAATTGATATCAAATGTCTAAACAAGCAGCATTCATTATTTCATGTGAACTCTTATTTCTGATTTTCTAATGCATTTGGCTTCAGTGTGAAAACGTTTTTTTTTTTTTTTTCTTACTGATGAGAACCTGCCTGCAGAAAAGCTGCAGGGTTTGGCTGTGACATGACGAACAAGGCAGAACATTTTGTTTGGCTTTGTATGAATTAATCAGTGGAAATGGGCAGACATGTTGAGCAAACAGTCGTTTAAAGACTCTGCTGAGATGCTGATGGGAGCTGTGATTCAATTAGATATTGAAAGGCCCTAAAGATGCAACAAGTATTTCATCTCAGGAGGGAAGCTAACAACCACAGCTGACTAACATTGGTGACAACAGTGACGAACAGGAGAATGTTAACATGTGTATCAGGAGAAAAATAGTTGTATCTAAAAATTGAATAACAATAGATGCAGAAGTTCTACATTCTGTCCTTATGACTTGCCTGACATTGAGTATAAAAACTATAAATTTCCCTAAAATATACAGCAATAAATCTACACACAAAAAAACCCGAAAGTCTAATCAATGAGCAGCATTTGATTCCATACCAACTAGCATCTGTTCAGGCTTAGAATAACATTAGTATAGGGAGGATGTCCTTTTATTCACAGGATTTATACAATTTAAATATACATTTTTGAACCCTTATCAAACAAAAAATTAACTAAAAAAGAAGAAAAGAAAATGCAATTTTTTCTTCATTTGTTTGAATTAGGACAGTACATATTGATTGCCATGACAGTGGCACCTTCAACACAAATACACCAGAATTACCACACAAGTTAAATTTTATCTTTCGTCCTCAAGTATGAAAGAAAAGATGTACAAAAAAGAAGAAGTGAAAACAGACATGAATATAAATCCTTGATGCATAAACACATCAGAAGCAGATGATACACGATAATAAATGATAATCTCAAGTTAAAAAAATATAATAAATCAAGAAGAATCTGTTATATGTGCGTGCTGGCTTGACGTGTTTTAAGCCTTTATTTCAGAAAATTTTAAATCTCACGTGGTTCTCACACGTTTAAGCTTGCCTTGACTGTGTGTTTTTTCTGATGGACCCAACCAAACCAGATTGAAGTTGTCATAAGAAACCCACAAAGAAATATTAAACCATAATAAGCTCCAATTAAACTCCTATTTTAAATCTGATCCCACCAAAAAATTATCAAAGTAGAAACAAAATTCCAAACAACCAATTTCTATGTTCTTTTCCTAAAAGATTTTTTTTAACCATCTAATTTCAACATCACGACAGTGGGAGGATTTCATAACACATCAAGTGGTATTGTTTTTGAGCATCAGTATTAATGAAGGATGCAATCTAAGACGTGAAGTGTTGTTATTGTGGCAGCTTTGGAGACTTTTTCATCCAGCCCGTCGCCTGTCAGTCAAGCTTTTTGTCTGCACTCGGCCATATCAATCAGACGATTACAAAAGCATTTTTTCTTGTTACTTGTTAAGTGCTGTCAAGCTTATTTGCATAAACCAGTAGCTGAGTATTCGTGATCAAGTGACACATTTTGAAAGCATAAGAGAATTCACATCACAGCAAATCGGAGTCTCCAAGATGGAATTTTGGAAATTTTATTACTATTTTTTAGCGTTTAGTCACTAAAGGTTTTGGATTTTGGAAACTAGATTAAAGAATGCATGAGAATGAGGTTTTCTGCATTTTGCCTGGTATTTTGTGGGTGTTGGGTTGTGTGGAGTTAAGAAGCCCCCCATGGCTCACGTCAGGCTCCCCGGTGCTACACCCTCCATCTCTGAGAAGAGTCTGCTCACCCCTGCTAAGTTTGCAAAGTCCAATTTTCAGCTAATACGGAGGTCACAACAGCAGGCGCAGAGGGCGTAGTAGGACATAATGGCTATGGGATCGTAAATATTGGTTTTAGAGAGACACAATTGGAGGGCAAGCGGAGAGAAATTTCCATAGAGTATGTGCTTGCACCATTGGAGGCCTCGGTGCAGCAGAATAGATTTTCCATTCTAGTGTGTCACATTAGATTTTCGGAGGTGCTCAGTGGCAGGTACATGTCATTAGTAACACTTTAGCACAGTAATGAACCTTTTTATTTATCCGGTGCTTCTCTCATGAATGAATAAGGAGGCGCTCTCCAACTGTGCCCAGCCGTGAGAAGCAGACAGAAGAGGCAGAGGTGCAGAGAGCCTGCAGCACTGTGAAGTCAGAAAGGGGGACAAGGAGCCCTGGGGAATGCTGAGCAGGGTTAAACAATCATTATTGTGACACTCTCACATGCACACGCCCAAACACACACACACTCACAAAAGAATCAGTGAATAAAACCAGGATGCAAACACATGCGTGCACACACACATACGTATTCTCACCACTTCCTCTCCCCGGGGTCCTGATCTGACACTCTATTTACGCACACATTTACACAGTCTACTCCCTCCTTTATAAAGCTGACAGGTACTTAAGTGGTACATTACTCTGAGGAGCTCAAGCCTCATGGCGGTGTAACCAAACTGTCCATTCACTCTGAACCTTGTCTTACTGTTCATTCAATAATGGCCTCCGAGAAATGCACAAGTAATGAGCGGCTTGTAAGTGGCCAGGCAGACGCCCAGCATCAGGGCACTTTTAAAACGGCCCCGGCTCATTGGTGGAAAAGAATAATCTGTCAAGGTTCAGTAGCTCGTGTGGCCGTGACACCTAAAGCTGTTCAGATCTGCAGATGTTTGCAGGCTTTCTCCATGTGTGTTTGTCTCATTTGGTTTCTTCATTTACTGTGCTGCATCATTAATCAGCAGCACAGCAAAAAAAATTATTTGGTTCTATCATTACTAAGTAATTAATTGCATGTAATAGAGTGACATAATTGAATGCCAAATTAATGACTTGCAGTTCAGAATTAAAACCTTATGCAGAACATTCATTTTTCTGCATGAAAATAGTCACTTTTACAAAAACAGCATTGAGTAATAAGTGACCTACATTTTACAAATAAATCAAGAGTGTAAATTGTGTGACAGGTTTTTTTCATGAGATTGCCACCCTTGTTTAAATTAACTGCCTATCAATCACATCCTTGTATCAAAACCTGCAACTTGCACAAATTTAATTATTTGTAAATGAATGATGATTATTACACAAAAGATAAAATCAGGAGCATAAACTCCAAATTTAACAATGCACTTTTAATTTTTTTGTTTTTATGAACTAAATTTACAACCTTCTGGTATTTTTATTTAAGTTAAGCATAATGGAAGTTACTTCAATCTCAACATTTTATTTTCTGCCATCATGTTCTGTATTTTTTTTTTTTTTTGTCTTACTTGAGTCTTACTCAAATCCTTTAACTTGACGCAAAACATATGAAACTTGTGGCTGGCAAATTTGTGTCTGAAAGCCTCAGGTTCTATGCTTATGATAAATACACATGTTTTTATTCACATAGTTACGGTCTGTATAATTACACCTACTCAGCCACTCCTACGTCATTGAAGATTTTCAACACTGCAATTTCCACCAAATTTGTAAGTCAGTTTAACTGAATTTACAGCATAAAATATTTTGGTATGAGAAAATCAGACTACTCATCCACCTGGTTTACTAAATCAAACTGTTTTTTTTCACATGCGGAGAGATGTATATGAGACAGAAAAAATGTGATATTGTGTAATAGTACCAAACAAGAAAAAAAATGTTTCAAATATCCAATCAAACGTGGATTGGCAGAGGCTAAGGTCTTGTTTTAAAGCCCAATTTAAAAAAGAATTCAACATTTTAAACAAAAACAAAAAAAGGAGAAAAACATCACACATATAACTAAACTAAGGTTTAATATTTGAACATTTAAAATGAGCCTCTTTTCTAACATTTTCTATACACCACACTGAGTGTATTTGTCACAGGTCAGTGACTTTTACCAAATCTCCATCTTTGCACCTCCACCTCAGACTGGCTGGTGCAGTGAAGCAGTTAGAGGGGCGATGGCCGGCGTGGTCAGGGCCCCATGTCACTCCCAGCGTCCTCAGTGTTCATTTCCCTTTCATCTTGAGTGTGAAATCGCTGCCGGTGCAGCACTGACCTCAGCATTAAGAGGTCAACTATTGAAATCTGATGTGCGCCCCTCTGACTGAGGGACTTCAACAGATGGGGGGAAAAGAGACGAGGTAAATGGAGGGTGATAGGAGGCATCTGAGATTAACAAGTTGTCCACGACGGCTGTTTGAATAAAATAATTTAGTCCAAGGCAACTATATGATGGTTAAGACACTCTTGATGGAACAGATTGTAATTAAAAATGTTTGCATTCAATATAAAATCTGAAAAATCTTTACTCAAAGTGTGTTTTTTTCACACCAAACTTTACTTATGACCACTGCAGGTACTTTTTAAATGCATTTATTTTCCAGAAAATCATTTTTGATTTTTATATATTTCCTCACATTTAAAGCCAAAAGTATCACAGAGTGGGAAAAATAAAAAATGATACTAAACTTTACAGCTTTTGGCAGCTTTCTACCAAATACAAACCAAAACTTCCTTTCTGTGTGTCTCAAACACTAAGTTGAGCATTTAAAGTCAATTCAACACCTCGTCTCAGTGTGAATTCTCTCTGAAAGCATGTGTGATCTGAAGCGTCAGAGAAGTTTGAGGTCTTGTCTCATGTTTCCCATCGGCTACACTTTCATCCCTCACTCCGCAGCAGACCACCCCCAGCAACCTTGCCCAAATAAGGTGTTCTGCCTTCAATACTCTCCCCTCTGAAGAATCTGAAGAGTTCAGAATTCGTCAAAACTTTGGATCTCAAACACAAACATCTTTTATTCAAAGGGTGTCTGTAATCACAAATAAATAGCTTTTCTGCCGATGAGCACAAGGCACAAGAGAGGGGGAGAGAGAGAGACAGAGAGAGAAAGGAGCCTATCTCAGGAGCAGATAACTGCTAGATATGATTCCTTAGATAAGAAGCAGTAATTTGGCTTTTAGAGATAGCTCTGGGGGCCGCTGTGCAGAGCCGCGCTGATTTACTGTGTGTATGGGAGGTTGTTTTTTTCTCCACATTTTTATCTCTCCTGTTGAAGGGCTTTTCATCTCTGATGATTTTCTCTCTTTTTTTCTTCTGTATTTCCCCCAGAAGGTGAGATCACAAACCCACAGAAGGCAGAGTGGCATGTTTTAAAGCGATGGACAAAATACAAATATTTGAAAATGTATTTCATGGTAATTATGTCAGGTTTTATGGCCTTGGCACAGTACTGAGGCACAGCCTGGATGCCTTAATTTGTATAGAAATTGTAATCATTTGTTCATTTCAAGGTGAAAATTGCATTTTTTAATTTAAATTGTATCCTGCGTGATAGGCTATTATCTAGAAAAATTGTCTCTGTGTATGGCGGTCTATGCCCTGCCGTCACGCCTGTTTAGAGCCCACTTCTCCTGAGAAAGAGCTTGTATATGAATCTCCTGACTGAATGCACCCAGCTTGTTCTTTACTCAGGGCAACCACTGCACTCATTTCCATTTTAGTTATTAATATTAATTAGTTTGAGAACGCAGCTCAGATTTTAAATGTAAATCGAGCTCAGCTTCACACTGATTTTTATCTCCCTTCGATTTCTTAGAGTTACAACTTTACTTGGACTTTTTTTTCTGCTCCTTTTTGTCCTTTCTAATGGCTTTAAGGGAGGTGTAGAGATATGCTGCAGTCAAAAAGAAAAGTCTAGACTGGTATAATAAAGTATTAGTTAACTGATTGGATAGGTGGAGGATAATCTGATGGGGAAACTCTCATGGCTGGTAAATCTAATGACTTCAATCTAGGACAATGCTTCTCTGAGCTTTTGCTTTTCACTTACATATGACTGATCGTATGTCTATAATACCTGAGAGAGGTAACCATGAAATTTAAAATACCTGAAATATTCGGAAAATAAGATTTTCTCCAAGTGCAAAATAGATAGTTGGGAAGGAGATATATGCAGAGAAAGCTGTGCGTCTACGTCTGTGTCAGGAGGATCCTTGAGGTGATGAGCACAAAGCTGAGGCTCAGGTACACAGCGTATGCTGGCATAATTACAGGATTTGGGGGATTATTATACTGTAAGTACTTTCATGGTGACAGCTGGGAGCTTTTTTACTCCCTGTGACACATAATCTCAAAGAATAAAACCAAGACCCCCGGTGCATCTCTTAATCATTTCTTAGCTTACCTGCACACGGTTATGAACCCTTTCTGAAGACAATTGCTAAAATAGGAAGAAAAAATATTACATCAGGTTGAAATTATTTAAAATTAACAATTTCAAATTCAGTTTAATTTTTGGTCTGATTTTTTTTTCATTGGTTGTTAGAGTTCTACCTCCTTCGTTTTTCTTCCTCACTCTTTACCAGCAGGTTCAGGATGCTGGTCCTACAACAAATTAGATCTGAATCAGAACCTCTATTCCACGGTTCATTGTGAAAGTAAGTATGACCAGGCTGAGGTAGTGTGGCTCCTTCCTGAGCGATAGAGACTCCTGGTCTCTACAGGAAGGCTCAGGAGTTTCATTTCCATCCCTGTGATCTAAACAAACCCATTACCGCTAGTCATTTATGCCCCAGGGCAGTCCACAGGCCCAGGGCCTGAGGATGCAGCCTACAGCTAAGCCACCATGGCACAGAGCCACCTTCAATAGCCATATGACCATTTAGAGGAGAAGGTGGAGGAACCGAGAGCTCGGGTTTCTGCACTTTATCTAAACCACTCCAGAGAAGCGAGTGGAATCGGCTCTTGTGGGCTCTGTTTATCCTCTGCTCCTGTAGTCAATCAATTAGGGATCAAAGAGGAGATGATGGAAGTGTCACAAAGCTCTCCCACACAGTGGAGCTTGAGCTGCCACTTTGTCCTGTTCATGTGACAGCAGAGAGGAGAGAGACAAAACTCCTGGGATGGCACCTAAGAAAACAGAGAGGGGCAATGGGACAACCGTAACACATGCCAAGTCCTAATCTGGACAACCAGAACACAAACCTTTAGAGAAATTTATGAGGGATGTCACACAGCGAGCAGAAAACGTCCCAACAAAACATATTAAACGTTTTAAGAAGATGACTGACATCTTATCAGACTTTTTTTTCTTTTGTGTTTAATAGTTGTCACACCAGAAAAATAAAAATGGAATCATTTATATTACTACTAAACAGATATACAAAATATTTTAATGAACCTTGACGTCTGTTTATATATCTGAAGACCCATTAGCTTCTAGAAAGTAGTCACTGGTTTTCCTGGGGTTCATTATCATTTAATATTACAACTTAATTATGACACATATTAAGAAATTGGATATTACAAAATACAGTTCATATAAATATTCCAGCGTTTAGTTAGAGTATACTTTTTAATTTTTTAAAAAATTGTTCTTTATCTGCCGTATTAACTGCCTTACCCTCACTGACAGCTGATACTTAGCAGCAGAGCATCTGAACAGCACAGTTATTCTGATTCGGCCTGATTTTGAGATGAAAAATAGTTCTCCATTACTAATTTACTAAGTTGCATGTTAGTGATGATAGCCCCCGTAACACAAGTTTGTCAGCCAAAAATGTGGAACTATTATCGGCAGGTAGCACAATAGATTGAAACGTAATCTGTCTTGTTCTATCAGAACATTAAAAAGTGATCATAAGTGTCAAGTAATATACAGTAATATACAATAATATACTATATATATGTATATATATATACTGTATATATATATATATATATATTGCTAATTTAAATCTGCAAATCTAAGAAAAAATATACCAAAAAATGCTTTTTTTGGTAAATATATCAAGATCACTCATGAAATATTTCCGTATTGAGTTGATAACTGATAGAATCCAAAGAAAAAAAATTACTTATGAATACTTAGGATTCACAGTCCTTAATGTGTTGTATTCAAATACAAATATTCAGCATTAAGTTGCTATTTTATGTCTAAAACTCCAAAAAAGTAGCATCTGGCAACTTCTTACAATTTGTTATTTTTGTCATTTTCCACATGATTATGTATGAAAAGTTCATAACTGCTGTGACTGAACACACATTCAACATGTTTATATTTTGAATTTAAACATACCAAAAATGTGTTTTACACAGTTTGGAAGCAATTCTGTTAACGAAAACTGAATGAGTTTCAGTGTTTGGAAATGTAATATAAAACACAGCGGATGCTGTCATACCACAATGGTTAGTTCAACCACATTCACGCCATACCATGAAGATTTGCAGGCTACATTCCCCAACCAATGACAGGAGCTGCTGGTCAGCGGACAGAATGAATTACTTCCTACAGCTGCAGCTTTGACAGACCCTGTGTCTTTCAGTCTTTGGATGTCTGAGCTCTCATCACTCGCTAATCATTTGACCGGTGCTGGAAGAGTGGCTTAGTGACCTTACAAACACAATCACACATTCAAGGTGGAAATACAATTACATACGCACATGGTTATAAAATATATAAATAAAAAATGTGGAGTTTTGTGGTTGATTTGTTGCAGATTTCTTTCAAGGAGACAAAGAAGGTTTTTTTTTTGCCAGTAAATTAAAAATTTATTCAAACAGAATTCTAGTTCAAAATCCATCCAAAATGAATAAAGATTAATTGAATGTTTACAGACAACATCAATTAGATTTACTTGAATCACTGCTTCAAGCAGTGATCTAATCACTGCTGACCCAGCTCCGCAGCAGACTTGTGACCTGTTCGGGGTGTACCCTGCCTCTCACCTGTAATCAGACTGGGCTCCAGCACCTCCAGCAACCCTATTAGGTATAAGTGTTTCTGAAGATGAAATAAAACTGCTGACCCCTTTTGTACCAATCCTTCTTCAGCTGTTTTTGAACATATAATATTTTGCTGCTTCTGTGCAATATTCATAAAATACTAAACAATAGTATAACACATCAAGAAAAAGAATAACTAATCTCAAAGTGTTTTCTTTTTTAAATCACATTTAAGCATGTTTATTTAGGCTCAAATTGAAAAAGGCATTATTTCAGAAATGTATGCATCCATTCGTCTCCGCTTGTGACCCTGTAGGTTGTGAGAACATCAACCTGAACTGGTAAGCTTTGACTTCTCAACCAAAAATACACACAAAATTAGGGAAGAAATTCAGTTATCTGCATTGGGCTGTAAAATGATGAAAAACTATTCCCAGCAAATGCTGAATCACCACAAGACGCATCTTGGCTTTCATTCCCCCTTTTTTCTCCTGTTTACATTTACATTGGATATAATTATAAATGCAGTGAAAGTTATGTTAATATTTTCCTGGGAAAACAGCTGAAAGGCATATCGAGAACTGAAGCGGCACATTAAGACTTTCTTTGGTTTGCATAAAATTTTCTAATCAAACAGAGACTTAAAATAGAGCGATCTGACAGAATCAACATTGAAGTAGCCTAAAGAAAGTATCTCTGGAATGATTTTATTCTTACTTACACATGTATTGGGAAATAGGGGGAATAGAGAGAAATCATTTATATATTTATTTAAATATCATTTTTACACAGTCTCCACACTTTGGCATCAGACACACTTTTAAATAATTCAATTAGCCTTCTGTGCATGTATTCTGGGACAAGGACAGTGGCCCATTTAAACAGTCTGATTGAGCTGCAACCAGAGCTCAACTTGACTGTGCATGTAATTGCAGCTGCAGTTTGTAGTAATCCAAAAATGTATTGTCCGCATTTAATGGTTTTTTAAAATGGCAGGAAATAAAATTACAATAAAAAAAAAAACGTAGAATTTTTAATGTACATATGTACAAATATTTTCATGTATCCTTGCATATTAAGTATGATGTATTTGTGTATTTTTGTGGGTATTATTTTTTTAACCAAACATAAAAAAGATTAAAAACAAAGAACAGATTGAGAAAGGGACAAGTGGCAAAGCTGGTTTTTGATCTTTAATTGATAACAGTTACGCCAGTGTTACAGTAAACACACCAACAGGCTGAAGGTAGTAAATACCAATACAAGTTTCCCACTACTCTAATACTTCATACAGCAGAATAAATTATACCATGATAATATACACACATGCGAGATGGAAAAAAAAGGAGTAAAGCAAAGCACAGATGTCAGAAATTAACTAAACAAGTTAAAGATCAAATGGACAGGAGGGGGGAGAAAGAGCTGTATGTCTTAAATATCCAAATGTTCATTGACATGAGCGTTAGAAATGAGTTTGATACACTAAAGACAATCCTAAAACTCTTCCTTTTTAAAATATATACAAGTGAGGCGTCTAAGTGAAGTTAGCATTCCTTTGCTCTTCTCAAAGTTCTTGGTCCACCACTCAAAAGGGATTGGTCAGTTTTTCCACAGTGAGAAGATGCTGAGACTGGTTGTGTTGCCTCACATTCATACCCCAACCAGTAACAGTGCAACAACAGAAAGGCGATCAAGTCCATGGTCCCGTCATAGCTGGTTTTTGTTAAAAATCAGTCTGTACAACCAGATGGTCAGAAGTCTCTGACCAGCGGTGATGTGTCTTTTCTCCATTTTTCATTTACACCATGTGGATCCAGGGAATTAATCCATGCAACAAAGTTCTGTTTCTTCTTTAAGCTCAGTTTTGATTTGTGTAAGACATCATTATTAAGCATTTTTAATTGAATCAATATTTTAGTGTCTGTTTTTTTTACATGGGCAAAAACGTTGTTTTCTCTCCAACAAGAAAATCTATTGCTTGAAAAAAAAAAAACAATAGAAAAAAATCGTTTAAAGAAGCTCAAATGAGTGCTTTCTTCCACAGATCCCTCGCTTGTACCTCCCACTCATCGAAGTTTAGTTTTAGTATAAAACATACTTTATTTTATAAAGAAACAATAGACAATCTGTGTCACCTACTATACATTTTTTTTATTTTATAAGTCAACAAAAGACCAAATCCTGTCTTGAGTGTTAACAGCTTCTGTGTGAACATCATCACAATGTGTCCATAAAAAAAAGTCACATTCATCTCGAGTGAAGAACGGATGATCCTGGATTATGTTAAAAGTCAACTATGAGTGCTACACAAAAATTTCATATTTACCATTACTTTCATTTTTATTTATTTGTTTGTACAAATGGGTGATTGGACAGGAGTTTTGGTCCAAATTGGATTGATAGAGGAGAGCAATTAGTGGTCTTACCTGTGGGTATTTAGGATTAAATGACTAACATAATTCTTTAGTGTGTCTCTGAATGGCATAGCTTGTGTATTTTTTAATCCCACAATAAAATGCTATAAAGACCGTAATGTACTTGTAGACATATTATTTTGAAGGAATGCATATTCAGCCAAAAATGGAAATTAAACCTAAAAGTGCATTTACAAAATCTGCTAGTGATGCTGAATTATAAGGGTCACTAGGATTTATCTGTGACATATTTGTGTGATTTAATCTGCTTTACATTGTTTAAGTCGTACAGGATTCCCTTGTAAACTGGTTTTGGAAGGGAGAGTGGAATCGGGAGGTGGGGTTGAGTTAGCCTTCCTTGGCAAGGTCCGTATTTCAAAATACATTAATTTCTCCAATCCTGTTTTTGCAAACAATGGGCCCCTCCTTCCCTACGGGTTACGGCTAAGGATGAGATGAATGTTACAAGGGTAAAGCTGTTGGCCGCCAAAACACTGCTTAAAATTCCCTGCAGAATCACTCCAGCCAGACTTCCCACAGAGTGGCCAAGTTCTTTAGGAATGTCAAGAGGAATATGAAAGTGGGAAGGTCAAATCGCTCATGAACATTTGAGCTGAGGGAACAGCAGCTTGGAAAACAATCATCCTCTCTTGTGTGAATGTGCGGACACGCAAACACTCGCACACAACAGACGCACTCTCCTGGATTGTGTCAGTCATTTCTTGTGTTTTTAAACATCAACGTTTAACAGGGAAAAGAGCTACAAATGGAATCAAAGAACAACAAAAATCACAATAACCATAATCATAAAACAGCAACAATAATCTGAACAATATCAAAAAAGGAACAAGAAAAAGAGTCATTTGAATGATGTTGGCTTTGTTAACTACTGTGAACAGCAAGGTCAGAATACGTGTTGCTGATGGCTCTAAATGTGCTGGACTGCAGCCATGACATCAAGTAGTCCGGAACAATGCGCATCGCCATCCTTGGGGTTCTGTCTTTTTCTTGGAGCAAAATAAACAGAGTACTCGGGGTTGTACAAGAAGTCTGAGTTGTAGTCAAGTTTGCCCGATGAATTAGGAAGAAACACTGTAAAGCCGCCTGGTGATGGAAAGTGTTTAAAAAATTTTAGTTCCCCAAACAGACTCATCACACCTGCAGGTTTCACTTTCTCTGATGTCATGGCCAAGCTGTGGAGGAAGCAGCATAGTGGCAAGCTGGAGTCCAATCTTGATGGAGCGTGGAGGAAAGCTAGAGGACAGAGAACTTGTGAGATGGAAGAACGAGGTCTCCTTAGTAAGCCTGCCCTGTCTCCACCTGCAGCAGCCCCAGCACCGCCGAGTGATCCCCGAGTTTCATCCTCCTCTGGGTTGACAAGCTCACGTTTTTTGCCAGGTAGTCCACAGCAGCTACACAGAGACAGACAAATGAGACACGTATAAGCCTTCAGAGACACATGTGCCTTTTACTGTTATATCCTTTCTCTTCAAATAAGTTGTGGCAGTAAGGAATTAATCACTTAAAAATACAGTTCACATAGCAGGAACAAAAGTCCAATCGCCCCGCCCTGTTCCCACATCCCTGTTTGAGGTTGGCATGCTGCTGGCATGGACCATGTGCATCCAGGTCGAGCCTCCATGCTGTCACTCACACGGGTCCCCGTGTGTGTTCTGTGTGCCAGTCTTCATTACTACTGGCATCTCTGATTTCATGCCCTCCACACTCCACATGGCCGATCATTTTCCTCCTCAGACAGCAGCTCTCTCCTCTCTCCTCCATTCATTACCCATCTACTGTGCTCAATCACCATCTTAATTAACCTCACATCAGCTCACATCCGCACTCCCATCAGTTTCTCGCTGCTGACAAAACGCTCAGTGAGCAAGGCTAGCAAGCACTCACTCGCATTTTTGTGTGACTAGAAAGCTTTAGAGAATTGCCAGATGAACAGTTCAGGGCCTACTCATAAATACAAACAAATGTCAGATAACTTGTGCTGGTTGCTTTGTTGGGGAAGTGTGCTTCATTTTACCTCTTGTGAATGGCTGTGACAGCATCAGTCAATTATGCTAATCTAATAAAGCAAACTCTTTCCTGCCCTGAGGGTGTGTGGATGTGTGTGTATGTGTAATGGAAAGAAGGGGAATAGAGAGGTGGGCAAGAGGACACTGTGGCCCCCGAGGGTGTGCCGTTCTTTGAAGTGGCCCTCTTCTCTTTCCCATCCAAGTGGAGTGGGGTGTGACTAAGGCAGCTCTGTACCAGGATGAAGGTGGCGGGTTATAAAGGGGGGGGGTTTATCAAGAGCACGTGTCACCGCTATCCACGGTGCGAGGGGTCAGAAAGCAAGTTTTCCTAGAAGGCGGGCATTACTTCAGTTTTACCTGACCAAAGTGGAGCACAGGGGAAAAAAGTATTCATTATCACAAAAATTGAGAAAATGAAGACGTGTTTACTTACTCTGGCCATATTGGCTGTATTGGTAGCCTGCAGTAACGGGGTCCACACTGTAGCTAGTGGCACTGTAAGTAGGAGGGCAGTAGGATTGAGAGGAAGCCAGGCTATCTACACTCTTGATGGTGTCTGAACGCTGGCTGCAGCTCGCTGAGATGGGGTTGGAGCTCTCCAGGCTGCTGTGCAGGGGGGAAATGGAAAAGTCGTGCTGGGGCTGTGAGGGGACAGCACTGGGGTTACTCAGGATACTCATCACCTGGAGGGAGTAGAGGAACAGAGAGATGTTAGAAACTTGGAAAAGTGAAGGATCAAAGCACAGACTGAGTTCAGGGAAAGTTTTTTCCTCTGCTAGTATAGGGTCCAACCTTGCTCTTCACGGTAAAGATGGCAGTAGAAATACACCATTTAAAGTTTGAAATGGGGAAAATGGAGCCCTACCACACATCCCACCCCCTTTTTGAAGCAAGGGGAGGAGGTCAAAAAAATGTAGAAAGGGAACAAGAGACACTTTTTCCATTAGTTGGCACTGCCAGTGAGTTTCTGCTATGGGACAGAAGGGTCCCAGGGTGATAATAGACCCACCATCTTTGCCAGAAAGTCCCTGTCCCAGAGCCTGAGGCCTGAGCCCCAGCCTACGGCACAACAAGCACCAAGGGAGTCCCTAATCCTTTGCCCCTAGCCTACCCATCTCATGAATAGTAATGGAGTTGGAACTGGTAAATGATCCTCTAAGATCCCAACACAAAGTGAGAGGGGCGCTAATACAGCAGGTTTGGGGTCGCCTGAACATTACAGTCGGTGTAATATTCATAGAGTCTGAAAGCTGCCGACTGAGTGCAGTATGTAATAGCAAGACACTTTTGTTAGAAGAAGGCCTATGATACACTGAAATTGCCCGGATTACTTCCAGTTCTGCTACAGTTGGAATCGTAGAATTTTTGTTTTCTCATGCTGAGTGTCTTCCATTGAAAAATAGAAAGTAGTGTGTGAGAGAAATAGAGGGTGTGGTGAAAAAGGGAAATGTCCCACACATGCTTCCCACCTATAGCAGTGTAGTCTTCCTTTTCAACATCAGGTTCATGTTGAGCTTTGCTATGCTACACTGCCCTTTGGCCCCTTGGCTGCTAAACCAATTAGCCTATCATGGAGGTGGTTAAACAGGGGGCGATGCTCAGACAGGCATATGTTTGCAAGAATTTATGCACAATAGTATGCACTCATACTCATGCACCATCGCAGGAGCGAGACAAACGGTCTGCTAATGATGCTCTAAGCCGGTAACATTCTGTGGAGGTGAAATTTACCACCTTCTACAAATTAATCACATCTTTAGGAGGGCCTCCGCGGAATATGAAGCACTTAACGCACATATGAAACATAAAGGCCAGTAAGTCATTTCCACATGTTAATTCTATCAGGGAGGAAACCCCCACGTCCCCTCAACATCTGCTGACAGAGCATGTGACATTTATCCATAAGAGAGAGATTCATGGTCCTCTTCAATGCTGGACACATGTTATCCTCTCTCAGATGTGCTGAACAGAGGAAGCAGAGTGAATGTTCTGATGGTTCGCTTATAGTTAAAAGGAAGGAATTAAAGAGTCCTGAGAGAGACAGCTGGAGGGTAAAAGTCCATTTTAGTCATTGGTTAATTGAAGCTTGATTAAATCGCTTCTTTGTAAAAGAGAATAAGCCAACAATTGCTTCTATTATTTTTCATGCTTGTAAAAGTTCTTCAAAAGGAGATGGCTTCCTAATAAGGACCGGGTGCAGTCTTCCTAGTTTAGCACATTAGGATGGGTTGGCCACTTTCTGAGGGTGATAACTGTTGGCATGTGTGAGGACATCCTTCAGATGCCCTCAGGAGAGAAAAAAGAATTTGGATTAATTATTTACATTTTCCTTAAGGGGATTTTTTTTCCCCCAGATAAGTGGGATTTTTATCGGTATTGTTTTCACACCACTGAATAAAAATCAATATTTTCACTGCTGGACAATCGGTGAGATAGATACAAAGATACTAGTGAAGTTATCCTGCCAAGGCACCTACGTACAGTATCTACTGATTGCCATCGCAATACTGGATTTTTTTTTTATTGGAGAAATATTTACTTGCTTTAGGCTTTTTCAGAGTTTATAAACTACATTTGTGACTTTTCTTGAATTTAGAATTCTTGTTGAATTTCCTTCAAAATTCAAGAACTCCAAGTACTTTTGTCAATTGATGCAGCACAAACAATGGAGCTTAAATTTCAATTAATTAATTATTAGCACCGTCTACAAGAATTTCAAAAGAAAATACTGTTTTAAAACTTGGTACTAATAATAAAAAATTGCAATACAAATATGCAAAATTTTCCCGTAGATTTTTTTCTGCCTCTCTCTCTTCTTCCACCTCCTTCCCCTCTTCCCACCACCTCCCTCTGCTTCCTTGCATGAAACGTCCTCAGCAGCCCGGAGTTCGTTTGTTGTTTGACGTTGTGTGAGTGCTGGTTAGGGAGATAATGTGAGCCAGGACCTAGTTTAAAGGACAATGCTCCAGGGCATTTCCTGCTTCTCTCTCAAACTCCACTGCTCCCCCGTTTGCTCCCCCTCTGCCTCTCCTTTTTCTGCTCACACACTCTCTACAGATAGATTACTTTATAAATAATAATAAAAAAGTAATTAATTCTCTCAACTTCTGAGCTGTGCAGCCTGTGGCAAAGCAAGTGGGGAAGTGTAAATTGATACAATGTGCATCCTTTCAGATAAATAAATAGCATACTTGAGACAAAAGAGGCCCTTTCATTCCTCCTTAATTTCTTCAACAGTCAAATTACATTTTTTTTTCTTTTGTTTGCGCGAATGTACGACTCGTTTTCTCGTTGTTGGATTTTATTTCTAGAACAAAAAAAAACATAAGACAGATAGCTAAAAGGACTTGTGTGAGTTGCACAAAAAAATTGAGAGTAAAAAGAAAGAATGCAGCGTTCTCTTTGAAAATAATCAACTTTGGTCTCTTACATCTTAAATAAATAATCAGACAGAAATATTTTTGCATTTCTGCCTTAAACATATGTAACTCAAACGCTCTGGTTTCACCTCGTCATATTAAGTTTTCGGTCACACGCTGAATTGAAACAACACTAATTCACAAGCACAAAGTTAGGAAATGAGGCACTGAGGGTATAATTGCTGCAGACTATAGAAAGAAGGCACAGAGGGCAAAGGAGAGAGTGATATAGAGTGGGTGAGAGGAAAGTGGAGGCTTTAAGAAGTACAAAGACTCCTGTAGGACTGCTTTGGCCTGAGGGCCAGCCTGCCTGGAGAGCTGATAGGAACCCCTTCTGTTCCATTTCCAACGCCAGCGCCAACACACCCCACTCCACAAATACTCTTAATCTGCGCAATACTGGATTAGTTCCTCTGTCACAGATACCTCCTCGCTTTGCCCAAATCAAAATGCCCCCGAGATGTACCTTTAAGTTAGGCAGAGGTCACCAGGGCAGACTGGAGGAAAAAAATGAACCCTCCAAATGTCTGTAAGTTATCTGAGAAGTGCAGAAAAGCATTGTGCAACCTTAGCAGATCTATCTGACTGATACTCACTCCTGCAGAGAACAATTAAAGATCCGCAGTGATGACAATAAATTTCAGATCAATATTTGAGCACCAGTCCTGAGGCTGTGATTACAGGAATAAAAATGTGTTTAATTTTTTTGACCCACAAGTGACACATATCCTGTGTCTGGAAAGTGTCTGACTTTGAAAAGTGAGAGAAATTTAAAAAGACTAAAAACTTCTAAAGAAAAATGTAGATTGAGTAGATTTTTCATTATCACAAATTTCTTTTAAATTATTGGTGAACCTAAAATAGAAATACAGAAATAAATTATGCAAATAATGAATGAAAATATCAGAACTCCTCTTCTCTCCATCCTCCTCCTTATCCAAGTCAGTCAACTCCTACTCCCACAGCCCTTCCCCCATTCCTCACATGAGAGGGCCGGCCCAGCGGGCAGTAAGGCCCCTCATCTGAGCAGACAAAATGGCTATTTAAAAATAACAGTGATTGCATAAATTGAATTAAAGCGTTTTGGTCACGGTGGAGGTGGTGTGAGGGGTGGCGTGGGGCCTCAGCAGACAGCCAGGATGGTGGCAGGCAGCAGATGACGGACTATGGCCTGCATGCCACTGCGTTAATTGGCCGCCGCACATTAATAAAAACTGAGAAGTCTCCTCAACCGGATCCACAGGATAAAGAGACAGAGGCAGAGTGAGAGGTGAAATGGGTGGGGCAAGTGGGGGGAGTGGAGGCTGAAGAGAAGTGGGTCTTTGAAGAATGTAATGCAAGTTGGGGGGTGAGGTGGGGTGCTAATTTTGTTCAATTAAGTGGCTGATTGCCACTGACAGAATCTGGGCACTGACAAGTCGGGCACAGATGAGGACGATTAGCGGGCACTGGAACAAGCTGTCACTCTTCACAACACGTTAGCCACTCAGCGCCTCTGTCTCTTTTGTCTGAGCCCACCAAGTTGGCCATGCATACAAAAGAGGCTTAAACGAGTGAAACAGGACAAAAATAATATTTACATTGAGCCAATTCACACCTCTTCTTCTATCATCTCACAACCCTTCATTAGACAAAATCCTATTTCTAGTCCAGCTCAAGCTCAGTTCAGTGTTGAGGAAAGCACAGCTGTTCAAGTAGGGAAAATATCCCCCCCACACACACACAGTCACACACATACACACTCCCACACACACCTCATCACCCCCTCCTAAACATCCTCGAGTATAAGCTATAAACTTGGCCCTCGCCAAACCAGAGGTTAATATGCCGTCTATTGGACTGCAATTGGAGAACGTGTGGGGAGCAATCCTCTATTCTCTGCTAGTGATATGCTTGAGTGACTATGGGATGGATTCAGCCACTGGGAACAAGGGAGAGGCCCCCCTCTAAGTGCATGCACACACAAGCGAACCTGCACACACGCACAGAGACTTCGACTCTTTGCACTTTGCACAGACGCCTCTTCCAAATTAAACGGCAGATTTTCTGATTCCGGGAGAGTGGTTACAGCGAGACAGAGATGGCGTGCGCAGGAGAGAATGGCTCCAGGAAGAAGGGAGAAAAGAAGGGAGGAGGAATACGAGGAGGAGGTTGTTTGCTGAAAACAGCAGGGGCCAGGTCTAGTGAAAAATGTCAGGTCAAATTGTTCTTGACAGTGTTAATATCTGCACCTCATTGCCATAATTACATGTAAATAAATAGTGAAATAGCTCTCAGCTGGAGACTGAGAGGAGATAGCTCCTGCAAGACAACCAGCTGGGGACCCCAAAACCTCGTATATCCACATTTTATACAGTCAAGAAGAATGAAGCTTAAATATGATATTTAAGTTTTTGGACTTTCTATAAAATATGTATTCTTAAAATCAAATTTTATTTGGTATATCTTTGTTAAAATAGCATGTGCCAGGAAAAGTAGGTAGACAAAGTAAGAAAATAAAACAATGAAAGACGTCCAAAATGAAACAGAAGAAAAGAGGGATAGGATGGGTGAGGGAAGAAGTCAGGGAGTATTAATCACAGCTATGCACCTGTCAGAGTGGCATCTGGAACTAACAGGAACCACATGCGGCTAGACAACATCCCAAACCTCAGGCTAGCAGGGCAGGTTCACAGCAGACAAACTCTTCTCCTTCCCTGGCCATCCCATAAGCCCCTATACCCTGACCCCAGTCCCTGAGGAGATGAGTCACCCGGGATTTGTGACAAAGACACTTCACCTGTCCACCAGGATATTCCCACAGAGACATTTTACTTTAAAATGTATCATTATAACCATCATTACAATTACTATTGTCATCAATATCACCATTACTATCACATTAACAATATAATTATTTAGTATGAGCATTATTCTGAATAACAGGTCACCCTTGTATTATGTGTGGACGAGGCAAGAAATCTGAACTGATGAGCTTGTGAAAGTGTGTATGCGTGTTTGTAATGAGTGTTTAAGATAGGATCAATGTCTGCGACTATACTTTAATAAAAGCGGTGCCACTTTCCACCTTATAGGCATTTCAGCTGCGTGGGACACACAGCATGTGAATCAGTCTCAGTCATTTTCCTCCTTAAATCCCCATCTTCTAGGATTTACTGAAATTCATATTGGCTGCCTCTGCAAGATAAATGTAAATCACATTCCCTTATATTTACTATTTATCAGGATGCTGCAGCTCACTTTCAGCAGGAAATATCTCTCACCCGCACACAAACACTCTTGCATTTAAATAGCATTTTTATTGTCCGCCATAGCCTTTCATCTGGGCGTAGGGAGAAGAGCTGCCTCTCCAGGGGAGAGAGCTGGAGCAGGAAAAGAAGGTGGGGAGAGGGAGAGTACGCAAAAACACTGTTGGCAAAGCACCGTTGGATGACAAAAAGCCAAGTAGAGGGAAGCAAGGTTGGTAGGTGCAAAATAGAATATTAATACACCGAGCGCAAAGCAGAAATATTTTGGAATGAAAAAGAAAATGGCAGAGCTCTGCTGCTCTGGAGACTTAAAAGATGGAGCGAGCAACAAATGGCTCAGGTGTGAAGATGCTGGAAAGCTTCAGCACCACAAGAAGAAGAAGCCCGCATTTAAAGCCGCGGCTCTGATCATGACACGCTGAATGAGTGGTGCTTTTTATGTCTAAAAGTATCGTATAGCTTCTACTTTAGATTGAAAAGCAAATTATTAGTCATAATCTGTTCCACTTCTTACCGGTGTGTCTGCAAGCTGCTAAAGCAAACTGGTGCACAGAAAGGCCAATCTGAGACACCTATGGCAAACGCAATGGAACATATTGAAGAAAAAAAATCCTCAGAGTTGGAGCGTTAAAAAACAACAGAAAACACCAATAATCTGTTCAGAAACAGTATAGCCAGTGGATATGATTTACAGTCCCTGGATTTTCTTGGCAACTGCCAACAGCAGGTCTCTTTTTTCTGAAAGCCTCTTACATCTTTTTTTATACTTGCCAAATTGAAACAGTATTTGTTTTAATGGGAGTTCTAATTAACCAGTATGTATTCCCCCACTTGCTCTGCGAGTGGCTGAGCTGTGAATGCAGGCTATGTGCTCATCCCCTTTGATTTGTTGTCAGTGGAGTCTGCCAGCTGACACAGTGCCCGGTGAGAGGCTTAATGCCCAAGTTTTAATAATGTGGGGGACTACATGATTCTACCCCTCTCATTGGTATTCAGGTGCAGGGTGTCTTGTTAGAAGTCAGGGAGGGAGGAGGAATGCAGCCAGAGCTCCAGATTGTTCCGAACATTTTCCCTCTCCATGTTTCTGTCTCTCTCTCTCTACCTCTCTCTATTTTTTGGCAACGGCAGAGCTTGCTTCTTAAAAATAATTCATCCCATTTTTAAAGGGATGCGTCTGCGCTAGCTAATGGAAGAGCAGCAGCACAGTTTGGAGTCTCCTCTGGCTTATCTCTCTCAGACAGTTGTGGGGAGTCGCTGGTGAGCACGGTGTCAGCGTGCGTGGTACGGTGCAGTGCCGCGCGGGCAAGCAGGCCTGGGGACACAGATCAAAGGGAAGCAGGGGTGAGAGCTGCTCTGCCTCTGATCCTGTGTACATGTATATGTGTGTGCGGGTGTGTGTATGTATATGTATGTAAAAGACATATATATGTGCATGCATACACATCTATATGTGTGTAAAAATATGTATTAACACATATGTGGAGCTGTGTAAACAGGTGTATATATTTATTTGTGTGTACATGTGTATGTACTGTATAAGTTTGAGTATGTTGGAAGTGAAGCCCAGTCAACTCAAAAAACTCTAAAGTCCAGGAACATACACACACTATTCTTTGTCGATCCAAGGCTTTCTCAAACTTGCAAAGCATAAAAGTTTCTCATTCAACTGTTTGAATGTCAAACAAAAAAAAACTCAGCTACCATCTTCATCTGCGTTACATATAAAAGACTTACATCTTTATTCACCCGTCATATCTATACTTTTCTATTTGTACAAATGAAACCTGAGTCGTACCACTCATTCTGCCTCACAGCTTTCCAGCCAAAGTAGTTTTCTTTCCTCACCCAGCAGGTGTCCCTGTCATGCAATAATGTTTTCACACAAATGCATGAAGCTTACTTCAGAAAATCATTAGAAAATATCCAAAGGTCTTTTTTCAGCTTTGTTGAAAGTAAACTGAGTATTGCCTGCTGAAGCCTGAGTAGAAGGAGGCTGAAAGAAAGCCTCGTTTATGATTTTACGAGATTCAAAATCAAGGTATTATGGTTGTGAACTTGCTGGCAGAGAGAAGAGCTTAGATATCAAGCTAAGGATAGCTGTAAAAAATACCGAAGGCCTGTCCTTCATGCCCTTAGCTTTCGATTTTCCCAACACCTGCTGTGCTGCTAAATGAAACAAGATGAACAACAAAACACACTTCTGGTTTCATACCTTTCACCCATCCGTCCACAGCCTCACTCTCATGACCCATAATATACTGCCTTCCTTTAACCAGTCAAACATGTTGTATATTCCTCAATGAAAGCAACCAGTTTGGATTGTGGATGGCTTTTCCACTTCCTGTAATGGGAAAATATGTGCAGTTGGGATAGATTATGGTATTGGGATGGACACAAGCGGCTGTCAGGACTGCTGAATGCTGAAGGTTTCTATTACAGACTTCGTACCGCACCACTGCAGCCCATTTATTGCAAATCACAGAATTTTTGTCAATCTTGACAGCGACTGCAAGGTCATCGATGCCAGACACTCAGAGAAATAGCTTGCACACCCAATGCACAAGCATATCTCCTCCAAACAGATGATGTTTGTAGCTATAATATCACATTTTCATTTCAATCTTGATCGAGTTTTCAGGGGTTTTTTTTCCACTAAATAAAATTGATGTACAATGTTTGTCATTGCATCTTGATTTGCCTCTTGATTGACATTTGGTCTGAAGTTCACTTGTGTATTTTTGTGACTTTTCTGCAAAGAGGTGTATGTAGATGGTCACGTGCTTGTGAAGAGAGGTCTGGCCGACACAGCAGGATGCTGTGGCAGTGAGAGAACTGTGATTCTGCTGTCAGTGGGAACATCCATCTCCATGCTGAGAGACTGATAGGAAAGCCACACAACGTTCTGGATGCATTTGAACTATTTCATTTCACTGCAGCACGAGTTACTCAATAGTCAAAACATCAATGCTAAATCCAACGTTTCAAAATGTCAAAAAAAAAAAAATCAAACAAATGAAGTGTAAGTAACGTTGATTTTATAAAATGTTTCTCAATGTCACTCATTTTAGAGTAATTGAACACAAGAATACCAACTTTGGTTGCCAAAAGTCTGTAGTCCTAATTCCCACTGTATGAGAAATATTTAATGCCACAACTCGTTCCCACATGTTTATAAAGACAAGATGAGAAAGCAACAGTTTACCCCTTGCCAGTATTAGAAAGAGCTTTTAATAAAAAGAGGAAAAAAGACTATGTTCTTGGTGTTTTTCTGCAGGTTTGCAGTGAGAGCATTAGCAGTTAAAACCCTTGTGCCACGATTAACAATCAAACACACTGTGAGCCTGCATGTTATCCTCCGTCGCTCCAGCAGGAGAGAAAATCTCTTTTTTGTCACAAAATCCTTAATTCTTTCTTCTGTGAAGAAAGAGGGTAATACCAAGAATGTTTCCAATCTGCTTTGAGAAATATTTGAAGAAAAAAAAAAAAAACTCCCAATAAAACATGTGTGAACGTCGGGGTAATTGTGGACAAATGCAGCATTGAAATTCATTTTCAACTCTTTACACACCATTTCAATCTTATTTTCTGCCTGTTAACCACATCTTGTTGGTGAGGGTGGGCAAGACTGGCCAGTATTGATGGGTAATTGTGTATAATTCACTCCGTACACACGATTTGCATCAATACAAATCATTTCTCATTCTGTGCTACTTAAAGCTCAACCCTTACCATGGAGTCGCATTAAAACGCTCATTGATGACGGTGGCCAAAAAAAGAGGTTAACAACTGAAATCCGGTGCTTTTGTTAGAGATGAAACCTGCTCATAGAGCTATGTGCATTGAAATGGCAAAGAGGAGAGTGGTTAGGGTAGAAATGTAAAAGCTTATCATTATGTCAAGAGAGCACAAGAGCAGGTGAAGTGACCAGCAAGATAAACCTCTTACACACACAGCTCCCGCCTGCGCCGGAAAAGCCGTCTGGAAATTGTGCAGCAAATGACATGAGCAAAAATCATACATTGCACCAGACTCTTCCAGCTGCAGACAATTATGTGAGGAAGATTAAGGGTCTACATTTATAAGCTTTAGCTAATTATTTCATCTTCATGTGTTCTCAGTATGCTATGCAGGATTTACACGTCCCAGGAAAGTCGAAACTGCTGTTTGCAGCGGCTTGAGTACTTCCCGTGCTATCAAGATGAATTTTAATTTGTTGATGTTAATCCAATTGTTTTACAAATGTAGCAATTTGGAATAGCTAGAATAAATCCAGGGCTTTGGAAAGGCGAACATAAAGCCCACACTGGTAGTTATTTTGCTAAACGCGCCGTTTCCTCATTTTAATTGAAGTTTATAACAATTAGATTTGAGGGAAGGAAGAGAAGATGGGGAGGGTGGTATTGGGCGGGATATGTTAACTTCACCTTCGAGGGAAAATAAACACACATCAAGATGACTGACCTGTGGGGACAGCCCGTTGCCTACAGGATTCATGTGGTTGCTGGATGCCGAGGGGCTCATGAATGTATCGGAGTAGCTGGAGAAACTGTGGCGATTGGATGACAGACCGTAAGCAGAGCTGCTGTCAGCACTCAGACCTCCCTGGTGCATGGACGATGGAGGCAGCGGCTGGGGTCTGTGTAGCGTGCTACTGCCCTCTGAGACACAAACATAAAAACACAAGCTACATTATAACTTGGTTTAATAAGAATGTATGCATGGACACGAGACTCTTCAAGAAAGCAATCCTCAACATGAAAACTCAGAAAGTCATAAGTCATACATTAAGGGTTCTTCCTGAAAATTCTGTAGAAAGTACAAACATGTTTATTCATGAAAAGTATAAAAGGCTGACATGACCCCCTCCCCTTAATACAAAACTCACTTTCCCCCCTCTACTGCAACAAAGATATGATTGTAAAGATAACTACTGGCTGCATGGTTCTTATATGCAGCACATGATTCATGTAGCCTTAATAACATGTACATAAAATATGGATGGCATACCACAAATAAACAAGACTAATGCAATCTTTATCAAAATTAGATTAGACTCGAAACACAGCATGCTGTATGTCTTGAAAGTCAGACTGTAGGAAGTTGGGAGTGATTTTTTTTTACCCTGTGAAAGCGTACTGCTGGGATAGCTGGACTCTGGGAGCTGGTATGTAGGTAAAGTTGGCATTCCTGTTGGCGGGAATCCCCCAGGAAGCAGGTGGTTGAAGGCTGCTAGCTGATTAGCACCGGCCTGCTTACGCCACCGGGCTCGCCTGTTGCTAAACCAAACCTATGGAATAAATAAAAACACAAAATTTAATACAGAAGGCCTCTATTTAAAATTTCTGTTCAGACTTGTTCAAGCTTGAAATTTCAGCAGATTCTTTCCACCTGAAAATAATCTCCTGTATATGTTGCTGGCTGCTAGCTAGTCAGAATATAGCCCTCGTGGGAGTCCAGAGGTCCATTTGTGTTGTTCTTAAGTGGTTGAAGCTGTGATCTGTGTAAACTGGCCTGTCTGAGTCCCCTTCAGAGGGAAACAGTCACTAGAAGATCAGAATCAGATCATTAGCCAGTGCAATGCACTGTTGATGTTTGTAAAGCTACTTGAGGTTTTAAAGGAGAACTTTTTTTTTCCAAAAGAAAAAGCTGAGGTTTAATGTGCTAGTTCTAAACCTATAAAAGTCATTTAAAAAAGGAAGAAGAATTTCAACCTCAGTACACCGGCTAGTAGTGTCAAAAGTAGCTCTGAAAATGAGCAGCAGCAAAAATGCAGACACAATTTCAATTCCAAGAATGAAAGAGGACAAAATAGGACTCTTTAGAAAGGCAAAGATTTACACATTTTAAAAAGGATTCTGCTTCAACAAAACATGAATATAATCAGGCTCTTCTGAAAAGAGGCAGCAACCTGTTCCATTTAACCAAGACAACGCCCGGGCTTTGCTGTGTGCTTGGGGTTGAAGGACATTGATCTATGCCTCGCACAGGCAATTCATCAGAGTTTAATACACTGTCAGTGCAGTTCATCTACTGTTGTGTTTCAAACGGTCAGGCCTATTGTGAGAGCACATGAAAGAGCGGGACAAAGGCCCCTCCATACGCCACAGAGAACAGTGGACACAAAGAGGGGGCGTCCCTTTTAAACAGGTCTTAAAGAGGGATACTTTCAAGGGGACTTACACAGCGACGTCCTCTGCTTTCTGGGTGCTGCCTCTTTTTTTTATATATTTTTTAAACACACAAATATACATAAAAAACTTCCAAAGGCCTGCAAAGGATCTTAGTTCCATGAGATCTTAATTTGAATGTGGACCCTTTTTTTACATTTGCTACCTCCTCAAAGGGCTGCAACTTTTTTTGCTGAGTAGTTCCCTTTACAAATAATAGAAATGAGATGCAACAGTGGATGACTTTATTGATTCCTGACGCAAGCCAAATTTCAGATGCACAAATATAAAACCAATATAAATCTTTATCTCAAACCCAATTGACCAAGTCTGAATCCCTTCCATTCCAATTCCAAAACAAATGTGATGTGTGGCACCAGTGAATTTTTTTCTTTTGGGATGTAGTGGAGCGTGGTCTGAGGTCTGAACTAAGCTCCAACTGGGCCAGACAAACAGCTGCCTAACCCAAAGGAGGGGCCGCTAAAGAGGGAATGGTGTGGGGCTGGGATACCCCTTCCTTCCACACACTCCCAATTACCCCACCCCGCAGTGCCACTTCACCTTCGACCTCATCCAATCACTCCACCCCTCTTTCATGCTCACTTTAACTTCCTTCTTCTTTTGTCATCCAAACTTACGAAAGAGGTGTTCCATCACAGATGACAAAATGTCTCTTGGACATGTGAGCAACTTTTAAATTTCAAGAAATTAAAATTTTTTGATTTCTTTCAACTTATTTTTATGCCCTTCCAATTTTAGATTTTATTCATAACATATTGGTGAACTCTGGAGTTCTTTTAGCCCTTAAATGGTGATGCTACAGTGTTCCACAGAATGCACCCTAACAACAATGTTTTATCATTGATGATCATTTTTTTATTCATCTTCATTTTTATTTTTTTTAAATCTATGTGGTTGTGTTTTACTTTTTTTTTTTTTTTTTTTTTTTTTTTTAGCAAATCTTTTAATGTTATGTTTTTATTGGAGAGCAAACTTGTATTCAGGACAACTCACGTTTCCCATTTCAGGAACCAATAAAGGTGATCCATCTCCCGCTCTGTCATGTACTAGCTTTGACCAGAAGCTCTAAAAAATGTTTTAGATAACTTTCTGCACATTTTCCTGTTGAATCAATGTAAGTCCAGTTTTTCTCACTTCAACTTTAACAAAAAACATTTTAAAAAAGGCAATCACAAATTGTTTTGACAAACTATTTGATTTTTTGGTTTTGGATTGACACTATGTATCTTTTTTTTTTAAATCTAAAAATAATTTACAAAATAAAGACCAACCACATCAATAAGCTTTTTAAAGTTTGTAAAAAGACTGTAGCCTGTAAATTATGGAGGAAAGAGCCGTGTGGTGCAGACTGCATGGCTTTCCCCACCAGTCAATGGGCTCTCAGAACAGACAGGGATAAACATGCACTCAAGTGGCGATTCACATGTGCCCATATGCGATCACACGCATGCATATATTACTCACACTGTCTTGAACATGCACACATCCACTCACACAGAGTAGCACAGGGCCTGAAGCTGAGGATTTGGGGCTGTGCTCTGGAACCTGATCACAAAGTCACCTTGGACCAGAGATTCTTCTCTGCTCTCCCCAATCCGGTTTAATTCTCCGCAGTACAGAGAGCTTCTTCCTTGTTTCACTATCCACCTACAACTGTGTGCCTCACTTTATCTTCTTTACAAAACACTGTAGATTTCCAGCCTCTAGTGTGCTAATGCAGGTTTATCATTCAGGATCATTTTGAAGTTTAAAACAGAACTGGGGGGAAATAGCTACTATTCATTCAAGTCTAACCTTAAGAAAAATAATTATCTTTAGTGTAGAAAACATTCAGACCAAGGACTGTTAATTGTGTAACTAGCAAATGCTACTCACTATTTTTACATCCCTTATATTGGTTTCCATATTTCATCTATCTTGCTAAACCATTTATTGAGTTATGAAAAAAAAAAAATTGATCACTTTGGGGAGACTCATTTTTTTCTTTCATATCATAAATAATATACTTTGTACCTACAAATTGTAGTGTATGTGTATGTAAAGGCACAACACTGTGGTGTAGTGGAAAAAAGATTGTACGTTTTTCTCCTAAATTGGATCACTCACATTTCAGAATTGCCCATTTATTCAATCCCCCATGAATTATTTAGCCGAAGACAAGTACTCAATGTGTGACGCCTTTCAGGAGCCAATTTGCAACATTTTGTAGATGAATAACTAGAACCAAGAGATAATGACAAAACAAAATGTGCTGCTGACTTCATACCCATATAAAAGCAGCAGGGTGATGCAACCACCTTCAACATACAAATCCTCTTCTGTCTCATACCACGCAATACCCCCATCCTCTTCGCTCTCTTCTTTCCTTGCCTCACACACCTCCTCCTCTCTCCTTCCCCTCTGATTCCCTCCCTGCTTGCCTTCCAGTCTGGCACTATGCTAATTAAAGTAGCTAGGAGTGTGAATTTGTGAGGAGAGTGGGATTAGCTTGATAAGTATCAGAAGTACAGAAGCACTGTACCAAAGTCATTTAAATTCTAATAATAAGAAAGTGTTAGAACATCACACTGATGCATTGCAACAATTTTTCCTCTACAATCTACATAAATCCTATTTATTCCTTTATGAAAAGTAAACCCCTCACTAGCGGGAATACGGTCGCCTGTTGGGTTTGGTTGTTTCAACAAGGCCCCTTTGTGAATTTTTCTCTTTGTGCTGAAACAAAACTCATGGTAAAACAACCAACTAGCCTCTGAATTACATCATATTTGTATAAAAACCAGCATAACCATCTGGTGGAGATTGAACTGGGCTCATAACCAAACAGACATGCACCATAAAAACCTTTTTCCTTCCATTTTCATTAAGTTCAGCACAAGCCGCAGATAAAGGAAGAAACTTTTTACCAAATTGATTTGCACGCTTCCTAAAAAGCGATGCTTATGGCTTATTAGATTCCACTAACTATTATAGCTACATGTAGAAAGTTTATTGGTAATGAAAGAGAACCTATGTGAAAGATTTGGTAAAAAGCGAGCCGGCAGCTGCAGGCTGAGTTGAAGTGCTTCAGCCAAGACTCAGGAGCCAGTCTCTTTACAACTTTAATCTAAATAGTAGGCAAATGAAATTTCCTTAATCTGTGAGAGTTGATTTACAGCGACCTGTTGTCTATTGCCTGTATATTTCACAACACACATCTCTCAGAAGGAGCGGACCTGAACAATGCTCTCATAGAGCGGCTTTGCTGCCTCCTCATGTTAAAACTGAGGGGTTATCAGATAGAAAGTGGCAGAGCAAACTGCTTCAGTAGTGGATGAAGTGAAGGTAGGCTTGGCAGGATCGCCTCCAACTGAGACAGCCTGGAACTAATTGCTGAGAGATATGGATCACGTCCCACAATTTGTCAGCCGGAGTGATAAAACCATTGCAGGGTTGCTGGTGGTAAAGGAGCTCCGGTAGTTTCGCTGAAAAGGGGCTGCCGAGTTGATCAAGATAAATGGGGAGAGGGCCTAGGAATGGCAGGCTGGGGCAGACACAAGGGAGTTAGCTCTGTTTATGAGTTTAGGTGGTGAGTCAGTGCTAAGCCTAACACTTGTCACTTCCACAAAAACCCAACCATTTAATTCACTGGATAACTTTGAGCATGAGGGCAGCCATATTTGCAGAGGTGCTTCCAGCATGCTTTACCTCTGCACGCAACCCAAAAACTGCTTTTCACATTATCACCATGTTTAATGGCAAACGATTAACAATGAACCATGACAGGTTGCACATATTTAAGTTAAAATATGAGTGTGTGAGACCCCTCTACAGCCCTTTCTCTGCATCAAACTGCAGATAGTCTGTGGGGGACATCTGGAAGATGCGTCATTGCAGCTGTTGTGGAGAAGCTTTGCTCCAGGGCCAAGGGGTGTACTCTCTCCAGGCCTGTGATGGGACATTCAGGCACCTTTGTGAAAGACCAGCTGGTGGGCAGGTTCTCATGCACACACCAGCAGATTTTGAGAAATATTCTTCCACATTTGGTTATAATAATGGTTATACAAGAATTCACAAAAACATGATTGTGTCAAGAGAACTCCAAAGTAGATGGGAAGAATTCGTTTCCAAACGTATAGAGCATTGGTACGAATGCAACTCATTGTTAGATAATTTGATTTTTACTAAAGTTAAAAAAAACGTATGTCCCATGAGGCATTAAAAACTGTGGCACCACTTTGGGTACTATTTATTTTGGCTGGCAGAACTCTTTTCCTCATAACCTTCTCAGAAAATTAAGTTTGAGTTGACCTTTAGAGACTTTCAAAGCCTCAAAGAATTAGATTATGAAGAAAACAGCATTAGCAAATTATAGCCATGACTCAAATTCCTCAGGTTTTCACATGACATCATTTAAGTCTATTATCTATCTGCAAAGAGACAGCAATCACTCAGATTTCTTTCTTCTTTTGCTCTTATGTTTAGCCATTTCTGGCATGCTACTCCATAAACATTTGGCATGCCGCTCCGTAAATACTCAAGCGTTAATACGGGCATGAATTATTCCTTCAAATGAGGTGTCGCTGCCCTTCGTGATAACTTCACGGAGCATAAAATCAATCTTTGTTTTTCCTGACACTTATTATAATTCTAACTATGAGGAAAAACATTTAGTTTGTTCACTTTGTTCACAGCTATTTCTATGATATGATGAGAATTTTTTAACTCAATCTAAAAAAAAATTGTAAATTTAATTTACCATTTAAATTAATACTAATAAAACCTTTTAGTGCATACTTCCAATAATAGTCATAAATAAAACTAACTTTGGATTTAACTCTTGTATACTTCATTCAAAGTGAAAACAAGATCAACTTCCACTTCCCTGAGTGAGGCATTGAAAACATGGACATATTGGACACCCTTGCGTGTTGGGGGGTTTTAAGATGGACAAAGACATGTGTGGAATCAGTTACCAAAACTGCGTGTTTTCAGTGTGATGAACAGTTCGCATGCGGTGAGGAGTTCGAGGGCAGTTTTAAAGTCTGTGTAAAGGACTATGGTAAGAAGAGAGGGGTGCCCCAGTCTTTCTTTCTTTTTCTCCTTTTTTTTTACAAGCGGTTGATTGATTAATGTTGTTGTCGGGGCAAGGGGTCCCCAGAGAGGATGAAGAACCCTGTGTGATATGTGAAGGGTTTTACAAGCAGTGGCAAGCTTGAAAGTGATGGGATGAGATTCTGGCTAAAGGCCAAAATGAGAAATCCATCAGGAATGCATTCCCTTTCTCTTCTCTCCTCTTTTTTCTCATCCCCCCCATCTTTGGAAGAACAGCTGTTGCTGTAGCTCTACTGTACACATCTTCCTTCAAACTTACAATCTAGAACTGTGGGGCTGTCGGGCTGACAGAGTGAGCTCCTCCAGTAAGGGGTGAGAAGGAAGGAAGCATCTCTGTCAAGGTACTTGAACATGAAGAATGACACAAGAAAGTGAAGCCCCTCACATTTCAATATGAAGTATGATAAAAAGGAAACATGATCCTTGTGATTGGATTAATCACTGCCATGAAGGAAAGAAAATGTAACGTTTTTAGAGAAAAATGTTGCCCTTTTCTTCAGAATTGAGAATTCTTGCTGCACACTGATGCCGATATTCAAAATTACAAAAAAAAATTTTTAATGTAACATTTAAAAATCAGTTGAAGGGTTAACTGACACTAGTTTTAAAAAAATTAACTACATGTCATCATTTGTTTTGTCAAACAATATTCTTTTTGCTACCTTTTATTTTAACGCTTACAATTAGAGCAGCACAACGTATTGTGAGATTTTTTGTAATTAAACATTCTTGCTTTCAAAAGGAGCAATTATTATTTCCATATTTCTCTATGATAGTCATCCTAAAGCCCCTTATTTAAAAGCCTCTTGATTTAAGTTCTGCTTGTCTAACCTGTACTCGTGCCTCTGTGAGTTTTGTCCTCTGAGCCAGTTCCTCTCTGGTGTAGATGTCAGGATAATGCGTTCTTTCGAAAGCCTTCTCCAGTTCCTCCAGCTGCTCGGCGGTGAAAGTAGTGCGGCTGCGCCTCTGCTTTCTCTTCAGTGGCAAGTCGGGTTCCGAGTCCACATCGGAACCATCATCTGTTCGGTTACCTGAAGTGAACAAAAAAACACAGAATACTATCTGTGTGATCATGCAATCAAAACTGAGTCAAGAGGTCTTTTCTATGAATTAAGAGAGGGGCGTTTGTGGGAAATGATAACATTATCCTCAATTTAAAAGAGCCTCTTTTGTTGTTGAAGAGAAGAAGGATGGCATCAAAAGGGATTCAAATGACAACTACTCTCCTCTCAATATACAACTGGGAGAATATTATCTTAATCTGTGGATATTTATTTATTATAGAAGAGACCTTGATATGCAATCCTGCCTGTGAGAGGGACCCCAGAGGCTGTGAAGGCTGAGAGCTGAGGGGGAGTGTAATGCTGGTGGGTAGAGGGGTTAATCTGCACAGGCCACCTTGCTGCTCCTCACCCCGCTTTTCTCTGACGTTGGCCCAGGGCACACTGCTCATACACAGCTCAGCCAAAATGTATAAAATAGAGCACAATATCATACTAAAACCATTCAGTCCCATGTGTTTCCACCTGCTGTCATTAAATGAATTAGAGCACATTTTACATTACTTTTTAGGCATTCAGCTGAGCTGAATTTTCGCTCGAGGAACATAGATACAGCACAAAGCTGCACAATCCAGGCCGACTGGGAAATTTTTGACAGCAGATACATTACCATTGCACATTACCATTATAACTGAATTTAGAAAATTGCATCATTTCACCTCCTCTGCATGTCTATTCAAACTACATGGCCCTTTTCATTTTATGTCATGAAATTCTTATTTTCATAATTTCCTCATTGAGACATTGACAAGGCGGAGTGATGAGCCAGTGTTGCTCCAGGCCTTGTTGGATTGCATCATGCACAGTCCAGAAAGTGTGGGAGAGGGAAAAGAAAGGCAGACATTCAAGAAAAGGGTGCATGAAGAGATTTCTGCTTCTGACAGAGGTCCTTTACTATCCAACTAGAAAGAAAATGCTCACCTGAGTGTCTCACCCAGCACTCATTCATTGTTGAATTGCTCTGATTTGTTTGTGACTCACCCTAGTTAAGTCTTTTAGAATAAGTGGACAAAAGAATACTCAAACCTTGCCTCCAAATAACAACTGCGAGAACAAAAGAGCAACAGAGCTGTTGAAATCTCAAGGCCAGCTTCAGAGTTTAATTAAACAAGGAATTAGGGGATTATATGGAGACTATCATTACAGGCCACTCCGTGTGTCTTTTACGAACATTTTTTGTCCCCCTGAGCCTATGCTCAATGATTCTCTGTGGATTACATGTGGCTGCAGGACATGAGGCCGCATTCATTAAATCAATTCTTCAATCTTATCCTTTTAATAAAGATTGATTCTTGAAGCAGAAGCTCCCTATGCTGCAGAACACACTTGAACATACAAAGTTGAATATGTACATACACTACATATCCCTTTGTTGGTTTTCATGAGAATGTGTGTATCCATTTGCCCAGTAACTCGCCATGACAACACTTGAGACCAGCCTGGCAGTCTGCAGATCACTTTCAAAAGTCACCTCTGTATCCCAACGGGGAGATGCTAGGGTCACAGTCAGCAGATGCTCAAGGGGTGTTCGGAAAAACACCAAAGTCTTCTTCTCCTTATGGTTTTTCTTTCTTGTCCTTTCTATTGTTTGAGGAGCTTGCGTCGACTTTAGATTGTAAATAAACCTCTGTGACAATCAGTGTCAGATTTTCCATGCTACTAGCCTAATGACTGATAAACCTCAGCAGACAATGGCTTGCAGTGCTACTCATCATTAAGCCAACACGTTATATTCTTGTAGAAAAAATACTAGAAGCAAGGTCAACAGCCTTTCTGGTAATGAGTACAGAAAAATAGAACACGGCACATGGTGTATGAAGTCAAATGAGACTGAGCCTGGACCTTAAACTCATCTGTATGCAGGCTATACTTTAGTAACGGAGGAAGGAAAATGTCCTGAAACACATGGCTGCTCTCCTATTTGATCTAAGACAGAATATGAGACAAACTCGGAATGCACCTCAGTGAAAACAAAAATACAAAGAAATAAAAGACCTTTCAAGGTGTTTCCTTCAAAATAAAGTCCAAATAAAGAAAGACAAGTCAGGCTGAATAAAATCCCTGCAGGGCTGCTGAGGTCAATCCTTAAATGGCTTACCAGGGACAAAATGTACTCCCTTATTAGACCTTTATATTATACAACCGCTGTAATTTCCTTTCAGGGGTTCGTGGAATATTGATAAATCACTCATGCCTTGTCTCATTAGTTCTTGCCCAATTAGAATCTCATTATGTGCAATCCAGTGGGCACGATTAGTGCTGTGTACTCTCCTCCGGGGCCCCTCCAAGGTTTTTACCTCAATATTGATTTAAAATTAGACCCATTATAAATAAGAATTAATGAGGTTTACACTAGGCTTTGTCAAGGTAAATGCTTGATTAAGATTAAAGTAACACCAGGGGCAGTTTAACTAAAAGCTACCTTAAACCTCGTTTTAATACCTTTCACGGCTGCTGACAGAGACACTTTCAATACAGACCTGCCAAGATAATAAGCTGATCAATAGTGAAGCATTTTAAGCTGTAATAATCTAAGGAACAGATAAATGCATGCAAGCAAGTGCCAACATGTCCTAATCTGTTTATTTTTTGTATCAATACAAAAAAAGGAAGTATAATTTAAATGAATATATCATTTTTAAAGAAAGCAGTCTGAGGTTCAAGTTAAAAAAAAAAACAAGCTGTCATAAAGAAAACTTCTACAAATAAGTAGGGGAAATGACTTAATTCAGTTTACAAATCAAATAGTTGACAAATAATTTTAAATCTGCAATCACAATGCAATCCTAACAGCAGTCGCAGTGTAGGGGAACTTTGCACCACAAATGAACTCTGCACATGTGAAAAGGAGTATTAGTTCTTTTCACCCTGCTGTGACTTCGCTTTAATGATGCTTTAATTCTGACCAGACCTTTTAGATAAAACAGAGCTCCTGCTCTTGAAAGACCTGAGCAGCAAGTTAATAGTTCTGGGGTTACCGTAAGGTTTAAAACCTGCACTAACTGCTGATCCTCTTCTCCTGACCTCACAGACAGATCACAGGCAGATGGGATCCTCATCACCCTATTTCCTCAAACTATCAACCCCCTTCAGATCCACCTCCCTACAACGCTGTTTCAGGGTTCTTCATCTACTCTAGTCAAAGCTTTAAACTCTTGCAGCTCTCCAGCTTCACCTCTGAGATGATGAGGTAATGGTAATTAAACGGACAGCTGTCCACTCAATGAGGCAATTAACCAAGTTATTTGTAAGGTTACACGATCATGAAACGTAACAACACCAATAAACTTCCTATTGACCAGGTTGTTGAAATGTCGGCCATGTTTAGGCATCAAATACCTAAACACTAGAGCTCTATTGTGCTTTTTGTATCATCTAAAATCTTGCGCATTTGTGTATTATTTCTTGAAAAACAAACACAATATATATTGAAAGAAAGGAAAAATACAAAATTAAATGAAATCCAACTTTGTGACACATTTGTAAGGAGATAAAAATAAAAAGTCATATACTGAAACGTAGTCTTTACAAATGGGAACGTCAAATAAAATCAGTGGCTTTAAGGGGGCTTCATACAATCTCTCATTCCTAAATCACCTGGAAGCAGAATAAGCCTGGAGTCAAAAGCATTCATGCTAGTCTTTTTCTGATATGTCATATTCATAACCCATGGCCTCAAAATCAGCGATACCTTTGCAAACTATCCAAGACGGAGGGACAAAAACAGACAGGGCTTTGGCAGTGCAGCATTAGCTCATAATGGCTCATTTTGAAAAGCATATTAGTTCCAGCATAATTACAATCAGGCCTCATGCTCTGTGTTTTGCAAGCATTCACAGGACCAGCCTCTGAGCACCGAGTCACACCAGTTGACTGTGACTGACAGCAGATTTAGTTAAAAATGCTGTTTTTTTCCTCCCTCTTTTTTCCCACAGGACAAAAATAACACCGCATCTTTTCTCCCTATTTATGTTGACTTGTTTATTTTGTGCCTACCTTTTGTCGTACTTGATACTGCAATTATACTTTTTGTCAGTCAGAGGGGGTGAATATCAAAAGGCCTAATTATGCAAACAGGCCTGCGATAAGAGGCATCTGCCACAGATGGGATCTGCTATCTCTGACATGCATCTGTCTCTGTGCTGTCTTCTCTGCTCCAGGCCTGCATATAAACAGCCCTGCCTGTCCTCAGGACTGCATGCAATTCAACCACCAACACTAGAGTGGAGGGATGTTTCGTGGGCGGGGGGGATCGTGCTGCAACATCAAATAACTAACAACTTCCCAATTTGCATTTTTTGGAGAATGGTGCAGCATCTCTGCTTAATACACTTGCCTGTTTCTCCTAAAGGGGTTGCCAAGTTTAAAGAAGGCATTTGATTAAAGGCATTTACCAAAGGATGTATGCGATAGGACTGTTATGTGAATACAAGATAGATGACAGCGATAATCGCAACACTTGAAAAGTGATTGTCTCAGAATAATCTTTTCCTGTGGATATCTCTTTTTAAGTGGAAAATAAATTTAAAACTCTAAAAGTGAGCATAGCGTCACCACGGTTAGAACTTATTTATAAATATTAGATTAAAATATTCGGATCAACTTACTAAATGTGGTCAAATCAAATTAACTATTTACTTGGTCTGGTAACAAGCCAAAATGCATCATCAATTTCCTCTGGTTGTCAGTGACCTTCTCTGGGTCGTAATTTGACATTTAGCTGAAATTGAATTTGGATGAGATGTGTAAATGTACATAAGGACATTAAAAATCCATAATCTATCTAAAATAAAATCATTCTTAGCTCACCTTTATGAATAGATCAGCAGTTTCAGTTTCACCCCATGCCCTGTAGATCTTTAGCATGCTATTAGCATAGCACAGATGCATCTTTACTATGCCAACACCATTCCAGATAAGTAAATCAAAATTATTAAAAAAAAAAGGCAACTGTTTGCAGAATTTTTCAATTTTTTGCAACTTTGTGTAAGTGAAATTAGTTTGCATAAACATTCTGATGAAACTAGAGACGAGCGTCCTGTTTTTTGAAACTCGACACACAAACTCACTTTTTCAGTGAGGGTTTGTGTGTTTTCATACATTCCTGAAGAAAATTCCAACACTTTTCTTCTCTTCGCTCTGACAGAATCAGAGTCTTTAGAAAAGGGAGCAGGGGGACTGAAACAAGAAGGGGAAAAAGGCAAGGGAGAAGAAAGATGGGAGGCTTTATAATCTTTGGCTCTCACAACAAACAATTAGCCCCCTTCTCTCTGTTTGAGGTGGGAGAAAGTAAAAAAGGGGTAGAGCTGGGTGGGGGCACAAAAGAAAGCGGAGAAGACAGAGAGGGAGATGCAACGAGAGCGATGCTCTTTTATGGCTCTTGTCATGTGGATGAAGGCGCAGCGCGTCCATAAGAGCGCTTCAGCACCTTCAACAACAGGGCGTCCACTGGGCCTCCCGGCCTTTTCAGCCCGAAGAGACGAGCTCCTCAGGGGGCCATTAGAGCATGAATAGGGCCCTGACAGCCCTGTGCAGCTCTGCAGGGCATCCATAAACGCTGACATATTGACTCCCCATGCTTCTCCGCTGCCCAAGTTTTGAAAGCGTGAAGTGCTTGAAGGGTGGGATTTTTTTCTATATTATGCTACTGTTTAAATTTGGGATATTAGTAACAATATAAATATTTGCTTTTCAATTTGAGACATCTTCAGTGTAAAAGACAAATGTTGTTTGTTTTTAGGACATCATCAATTTTTATTTCTTTCGAAATGTTTAGACATCTCCAGTCCTTTAATGTATAGAGAAGGGCACATGTGTGTCCTGCAAATATTGTGAATGTTGCAGCTTTCCTTTCATTAATCTGCAAACATTTTAAAGCTAAATTTCAAAAACTTCTTCAACAATATCAGTATTTTGGAACAAAGCCAAATTTTAGACAATCTTAAAGAATCACATGAACTTTTTAAGACTTCTGAGGATGCAAAATGTGAACCTTGTTACCACTTCTTCCTTCCCCACTTCACACTAGGTTTTCTCTTCAATTGAATATAATGTCACTGCCTGAGCCCAAGTCTTTGCTAATTGAGGTCACAGCGAAAGTAATGAAATTAAGAGAGCACAAGAAAGTAAAGAAGAGCCCGTGGGGGTCTTTGCCAAATGGCACTGGAGCCAGAACCCCGGTCCCCCAGCAAAAAGCTCTAAAACCTACGCAGGAAATCAAACAGCTACGTCTCAGGGCTGTGAGCCGAGGTCTCTGGGAGGAACAAATCATTTTCTCAACAAAGCCAAGCAGAGATTACTGGGCAGGGTATAGGAATGCACAGTGGACATTTTTATTCGCCCAAGGGAAGTCTCCTAATTTTCTGGACAAGGATGGGCAGCAAATATTGTTGAAAAGTTTGAGATATTGAGACGACTTGGAATGAAAGTGCAGTTGGAAAAAGAGTTGAAGAGGGAAGTATATACTTACACTAAACCCTAGAATGGATGTGAACGGAGTGCAAAGTATTTAATTACTTTCTATTCCAGTGAATATGATCATTTAATCTTATCTTGCTATTGATTGAAATGCGTAAATATAAGATATCCCTGATCTTCTTATACTTAACCTAAAATGAATGAATCTTGTCTGTGAATGGTAGACAATCTTTAGGATAGGAATAAAACCTACATTTCCTGAACGAAATTAACTCATGTTTTCATACAGCTCTGTAGACCAAGAGCAGGTATATTGCTCTTTCATATTTAGAAATATAAAGAATATTTATCATAGAATTCCCCCTGAGCAGAGTTAAACTCAACGTAGTTGGCATTAATTTTGTAGTCGTTCGTTTTGAAGGTTTGTAATGTGCTCTGTAGAAAAGCTTTTATTACAGAGACTATATATTCCCTAAGGAAAGAATGACTGACGATGCAGAAATAAGCCCATTAGTTGAAAAGGGGGTGACAACATTTGAAGTTGTTATTTTGTCGGCCAGGATAGGAACTCCACCCCACTGTTTGGACAAGTGCTCTCACACTTTAACTTGGTGGGAGAAAAACACATTTCTGATTTGCAACACTTAGGGAACATGTTTATTGTCTTTGTGGTTATGAAAAAAAACAAGCACACAATTAAAAACAAATGAATTTTCACCAGTGCAGCACATCAAAAGCATAAAATGTGAAATGTTCTGGCCCTAAGTAGCATGGACTAATGGCGATTTTTAAACTAGCCGACCATGGTCAATGTTCTTCATTCATCACTGAGGGAGAGCGCGAGCGTACTGTGCTAAACATAATTACTGTTGCACATTATGTGGGCTATTCCTGTATTGTAATAAAATTAGCCAGAAATGCTTTTTGTCTTTTCTAATGCAGCTCCATGGTAACCAGCGGACGGTCGTAATGCAACACACTGTCCCGATCAGTGCCAGCTGTCAGAGTTTGACAACCTTAGCTGGCAAAGCGAATTGGAGGAAACTACTTTTTTTTCAACAAATGATGTGAGTCTGACCCGCTCATCTGTCGCACTATTTAACAAGGTCGTAATAGGGTTTAAGATGTCCTGATTTACAACACTCATTTTGCGATTCTTTATTGTTTTGCACATTAACAATGGCTTTATTCCAGAGACAGATATCTATTCCTTGCAAATGTCTTGCACAATATTGTAACGTTCATCACAATTTTTTATTCAGACAGGCAGAAAATTCAATTGAACAAGAGATAATATTAATATTCCTCAGTTAGGAAAGGAAAGTTTGACATTGTAGAAATTGAGTAGGCATAAAAAAATATAATATTTTTTTACTATTACAGCAACTCACGCTTTATTAATATTTCTAGATTGAAAAAATTACAAAGGCAAAACTATGAGCTCTTACGTTAAGAAAACATGTCGTAACAGGACTGATTTAAAATTTAAAACAAAAAAGAAAACACATGCACAAATCTTTTCAAAGTAGTAAGAATATCCTGTTTTATGTCATTATAATCGGAAGGCCGACTTAAGACTTAATTCTTCTGACTATATTTCTTTCCAAACGTGGTGTATAATTGTTAATGAAGCTTTTGCAAACTCAAGACTTTATCTCAAGCTGGCAACAACATTTAAGTTGTCTGGTAGATAACTTATTAGGCAAAATTACTACAATTTATGAAATTACATGCTTAATTTCATACTACTTAGAGTTGGATTTGCTACAAACTGTACATCCTCATGGTCAGATTCCCAACAGTATAATGGGACAAGCCGTAAGATTTAATGTTTCATTTAATCTGAAGTGTCTGTGCAAGCCCCTGTTTGTACTTTTAGTGATGTTTGACTTAATTACGTATAGTGGTTGTTAAGAAAAAGAACCGTTGTTCAAAAAGGAACTTGGGACAGGCGACATTGTACTATACAGACATTGCATAGTGTGTGAAAATAAATGGCCAGTCAATTAACTATGGAGTTTGATTTTTTTTAATCTTGGATGTGAAGAGAAAACAAAAACTTAACTCTAACCAATTACAGGAGATTCATGACCAATAACATGTGCAATTGGTTTCTCCATTAAAACCTCCAGAACTGGACAACTCCACTGCGAACACTTGTCTCTCCCTGTGGCATGGCTGGGAATCAGCAGTGAGAGATAAATAAATGGACTTTTAAAGATGTTGGCTCTCTTGTCAGGACGCATACCCACTCAACAGCAGCAACAACCCACATGTCAACTCATTCTCTTCCCATTTCCTCAGCTATCTACAAAGACATTGGTGTCTAATGAAGTAGAGGGATTGCAATACGCCAGGATGAAGCACCGCTCTGTCATCCTGAATGTCGTTTTCCCCTCGGACAGCTTTGGTCACTGTCCACTACGGAAGGTAATACTCGCCAATCGAGATTCATTACAACACTGAATGTTTGAATGAGCTGCCAAATGCAAGTGCAAACACACAAGTGTCTGGGAAAAGTAATAGACCTCCCAGGGACCCCTAAAAACTTAATTGGATTGCCAATATGGCCCACAGACGTTTGAGAAGAGGAGAAAAACAATGGAGCAGAAAATAAATACTCTAAAGCCACTATGAGGATTCCACTTGGTAGACTAACACAGTATTGATCTTCTTCTTTTTTTGTTTGTTTGTTTAGAAAAGCCTCATCCTTGCTAATAGCTGTCTGAGAGTGTAATCTCTCCCTTGTCCTCCCCCTCTTCTCCTCCCTTCAACATTCTCTATTATGTGGCTCCTTTCAGCAGGCCTCAAATAGTTTAGGTTCAGTGTCGAACTGGGGTACGGGGCATGGGACTGGGGACCAATTGTTTGCTAATGTTGACACCTGCCAGAGCAGGCTTGGCCTATTTGGAACCCGCCAAGCTGTAAACTGGATGCTCCCCCTCTTTAGCAAGATTAAGTGTGGGTTGCTGGGGTCACAAATCACTGGACTCCCTCTGATGTTGCGAGGCACAGAGCCAGACTGAGAAGACTAAAAGGAAAAGCTAGAGAGGGAGGGACAGAGGAGGGAAGAAGGATAAAGAGTGACAGACTATTGTCTACTGAAAAGGAGAGGAATAATGTATCTTCTTGAGTGTGTAGCCAGTGTGCTCCAATAAAAAGGAAGAAAAACATCAACAGTGAATTTGCTGTGCTTTGCTCAAGCGCAGAAGAGAGTTTAGATTGAGATTCAGCTTCGACCAGACTTTGTCACGTCATTTTTTTGTATTCTTTAAAAAAAAAAAAAAAAAAAGAACTTCTACAAGTCCCACATAAAAACCCATTATTTATTATTTTTAGTTTATTTCTCAATATGCAGAAATACTCTAACATTGAAACGGTTATACATACAAAACTGAATTCTTCCACAAAAAATAAATTGTTAATTGCACTGAAAAGATAAAAAAATTTCTGCTTGCAGTAATCCATGCCTTATGACGTCAAAATAATTTCAACACACAGAAACATATGCATTCTAAAAAATTTTTGTCAATAAAAAAACAGAAAGCATAAGAATGTCTATTAAACTGGATTTTTTAAAATGAGATCTTACCCATTCAGTTGTATGGCTCCTTTTTAAACAAATATAATACAAAGTCCAAACGAACAGCTGAGACAGACAGTGGCCCAGCTCCTCCTCCCTTCTCTTGCAGATGTACATTAATGCAAAAAAGCCGGAGATCTGAGCTGCAGCAGAAGCACCCTGTCTCCTTTAAAACTGCTGCTGTCCAGCCTGATCGTGTCAGTTTGAAGGCCCCTATTCAAAAGTATTCATGCATCTGCCTTTGAGGCACAATAGCAGCTAGTTTATAAACTGTCTGCTTGGGCACCCGAAGGCTTTAGTTCTTATTGTTTTCATCCCCTTAATAAACTTTTTGGAGGAGTTCATCAACTTGCCTGAATAGTCTATGCAGCAAGTCTCAGGACAGAAAATAACAGAAGGGCCTTTTCTCCTCCCTCTTCTTTCTCTCTTCCTTTTCTTGTGGCTGTTCTTCCAACAATAGTGAGACTAGGCTGTCAGACATCACAGGGCTTTTTTTAAATAAAAAAGAGCTATACAATAAAAAGTTTTCTAAAAAGAAAGAAAGATTCTTGAAATAAGAATGAGATTGTATTTCTCATTCGCAATTGTATTTTGCCTATTCTAATATAAAAAAAAAATACCGTCTACCAAGTTAAAATGTAAAAGACAACCCTGACAGAAAAGTGATGAAAAAAAGCTAATCTGGTTCAAATATATAGATTTAATTTCTAAAAACTTTTTTGTGGCACTTAAATATTTTTTATTCCAAAAGAAGTGAAAAAAAAACATAAAATATGCCATTCTCACCCTAATTTTATGTTATGCGTTTACAGATTGTCTGACACCTGTTTGACAAGAAGCACTACAATGATGGGATGCAATAAAATGTAATTTTGGGTGTAAGCCACTAATCCACTGTTACACCTTTAAACTCTGTGGGATTCTTTTTCCTCAGCCAAATTTAAAAGACTCTATTAGATGTCAACTCTAATTAATTTCATACCTAATTAAAACAAGGCCACAGTCCTAGCATGCTGGCCTATTTAGCCTATTGGATGACCATAATTGAAGTAATAGCGGGGAAAAAGAGGGCTGCTTAGAAATAAAAAAGCCAGCAGCGGTCCAATTCATCGACTTCACTATCCAACTAAACAGCTCTCCCCCCCTTTCCGTCCTCCATCATCTGACCCAAAAAGCCCTTATTGGCTGCCCCAAACTAACCACCTACTGTTTCCCACCGATGCACACGGTACATTTTAACACCCTAATTAGATGTGACAAGTTCAACGAGCTGGTTTCAGAGGAGGAAAAGCTGGTCAGGTTATGATTTCCGAGTCAGCCTCACAGGGGAATCTCTGGACAGCTGATTCCTGTCAGCCTCATTCATCTTCTTCCAGCCAATTAAACATTAATGCCAACAAAGCACTGGCAAATTGGGAATACATTAAACGCCTAAAGTGTAAATGTTTGAGAAGATGTCAGGCTGGCTGCTAACAGCAATGAATAACCAAAAATGCTGACGATAATAATAATCATCACAATTATTATTTTCGTTATAATAAATTTATTGTTTTTAAACTCATCTGAGACATTTGTTAATAAGAAATATCAGATGGTAATTTACTGAACTCGCTAGTTCTTTGAAAAAAAAAAAAATCAGGTTTTTCTTTCTAAAATCCCTATTTCTACACTTCAAAATTACATTGAAAACTGGAATAATAAAATGTATACTCATTTAGAAACTCATCTAGTTTACAAAACCTACACCTGTTGACATGACAAATCAATGTGCATGAGTGGAAAAGAGAAGAAAGAAAAAAAGGAAAAGAGAGGTCTGAAAAAATAGTCAAATTTAAGCAAAGGAAGAAGATGAGAAATTGAGATTTTCTGTTTCTTTTGGACCAGAGCCCTGCGGGTATTGCGCAGGATCCCTGAGTCCCATAGTGAAAATTGGCGGAATAAAACACAGACAGAAATGAGAGACACGCTGAAGCACCCTACTGTTGTGACAGGATACCTGGAGGGCAGCGCTTCCTCTTTAATTTGTCTCGTATGGCTTGAGACCCCCAACCAGTCATTCAATCCTCAGAGCCCGCGTAAGCCTACTGAATTTAATTCTCGATGGTGAAATTATATGCTATAATTAAATATCACATCATTTTAAAAATGCTCGGTGGCGTAGAGGCATCTTATCAACTTGAACGTTGTTATCACATTAATAGTAACAACATCTAAAATGGGCCTATCAGCATTTGTGGGGGAAATTGCAGTCTAAACAAAGGGCACCTATGGGTTTACAGCTTATTCCGATATTTTCAAGCAGGAAACGTTAACCTTGAAATGCTGCTATCTGTGTCTAACAATGTGTGATCATAACCCTATAAATGAGGGGAGAAATTGAATCCTTTTAAGTTATTAAGCAGGAAAGGATTATAAACTCGTCTTTATAAATGAGCTAGAAATCCCCATGTCTTCCTCTGTACACTTTTAAATTTCCCACAAGAAGCTGGAGAGGAAAGATTGCCCCTTTTCAAGAGCCCCACATGAGATGGAAAAACCATTTTTGTGCCCAGATAGGAAGTCATCCCACATGGTAAGCGCCACTTTAATTAATAGACAGCCTTGAGAGGTATCACTGTCAGCCTGGATAATAGTGACAGAGCTAGTGTTTGTGCGTCCATGAATATTTCTCATGTGATCAAAGTCAAATGCCACTACGAGAGAGTTTAAGCCTACTACATTTTTGTCCCTTAATGCTGTCGACTCTTAAGGATTTCGACAGTGAAATGTCTCACAGGGGTTGTAGGCCTACAAGATTAAGCTGCACTCTTAAAATATAATGTTCTTTCTTTCATAAAAGAGGGTCTCATTTTATTTTGTTGCCTGTTTGTTCTAATTTACCTCTGCTGACCTAAAAAGTCAATTAATCTACCTTTTAGGGGATGCATCTAAGTCTTTGATAATAACAAGTTAGCATTTATATTATATTTAGTGGTGGTGCCTTTAAATATTCTGGCCTACACCTACTTATTTATCCTACAACTACAAGTAAAATGAGTTCCACGGTATTGAGCTACCGATCAAAGCCATAGGTTAGTAGTCCTACATTAAAAAGAGGCGAGGGACGGACTAGATGGTTGCTTAGCAACACACTACCTAGTATAAATTTAAAATAACTTCAAAGTATGAATGTATTAATGCAAATTTAGTGTATCAGCGGGCTCAGTGTAGTTCTGAATTATTGAGGGCCAATAATGTTGTTGGGTTTTATTTTCGTGTCTGTATAACAAAGTGTTTCGAAATTATTTCTGGCAAAAAAAGGGGGGGCGGGAGGGGGTTGTAAAAAAAAAAAAACATAAAGAGACTGAACTTAAAAAAAAATAATAACATTGTGCAAAGAAATAAATGATATCATGTTTGAGATGTATTTCAAAATCAAAATACTGTCACATTTTTTTTAGTCCACAGGTGCAGGAAACATAAAACAACCTCAAAACCCAGGTAGGCGCCAGGACTGAGATCCTTTTTAAATTGAACCTGGCATAGTTTTATTTATTCATTTAAATCATTATTGACTTCAAATTTAAGTAGTACCTTTTTAGTTTTTCAACTATAGACATGATGAATTTGTTAACCATTTTTTTCTTCATAGTGAGTTTACTTATTTATGGAATCATATAAAAAATGTAACTGCCAAATAATAATAATAATAATATAGATCATGTTGAGTCTTTCTAGCTTCTGCCCCCTTTATATAAAATGTAGGCCTACCAATGTATATTCCAGTGAAATGTGGCTTGAGTGGCTGCGGGGACAGGGGAGGTTAATCCGAGTTTAATGCAGTGAAGCACAGCACAGGGTCTGGGCTATGATGGGTATGTTATCTCTACCCAACATTTGGGTCTCCCTCAATTTCCACCCAGCCAAATAGCTGCGAGAAAGTGCAGATGGAGTCACTCTCAATGCCTGAGGAGAAAACGTTATTAATAGCTAAATAACTTCCCCATACTTTCAGTGAATCTCTCTCACACACTGTTCCAGATGGATTTGTTTGAAGTGGTCTCTCGCTTCATTCCCCTGTCCTTCTCATTCAGCTCGGCTTTACACTCGAAATATAGCAACATTATATTACCATACACTTAGAGAACTAGTGCGCGTCCATGCGCGTCAGAAAAGGCCGTTTTTCATCACTACTGTGAATTTTTTTTTTAGAAAATAAATATCTAATGTTTAGTCTTTTTTCGGATTTGGAAAATGTTCAAATTAAATTTATTGTCTTTTATTAAAAAATATTTTTAAAGTTATCGTCGAACACGTGCTCCGCGTTTTTCGGATTTTTCACCAAACAGTGGGGTCTGTTTTTCATACACTTCACTGTCATTTTTCACTCATAATAACGGAAAATAATCCCAACTGGCATCTGTAAAATTAGCCTGAGGACGAAAGGTAATCCAGCGATTTGCTGAGGTATCCATTTCTTGTCTCCACTTCGCAAAATCCATCAGATTGAAGTCGGACGGATTTCTGATACGCAAAAAAAAAAAATCTCCGTTTTTAGTTTTTATGTTTGGATTCGATTATTTGTGCGTAAAATCTAGCCACTTTAAGAAAGTTACTTAAACTTTTTTTAAAGTCTATCATATTAAATTTCCACCGAATATTTTGGAATTTAAAAATATTAAATATGTAGCATTATGACTAAATTGTATGTTTGTGTAAATATAAGTATTAATTTTAAGAAATTTTTATAGATGACAGCTTTAATTGATCCGTGACGCTATTTTATATAAAATCGAACTCTAATAAACAAATAAATAAAGTCTTGAAATCTGGATAAGTAAACAAAAAAAAGGAATCGAATGAATTTTGTGCCCAGGGCGAGCCACTGTGAGCTCCGCTCTGAGATGAAAGTGAAAAGAAATAAAAGGCTCTATTTAATCTGCTTTAAAACCCCTCTCCACATAAGGAGTGTGCTTTAAACTGGGAGAGTGAGGGGCTGATTGGGGATAAATACATTTCTTACCATGCCTTCAAGCTATTACACCAGGCACGAACACAGCCACCTATTCAGCTAGCATCGTTTCACTGCTTACTTACTCTAATAAGTATTAACATTATTAAGTGCCATCCGGATGTTGGTAGTCTAAACTGCATTACGGACAGTGCGCGTCTCTTTTTATAGCACAATCCAAATTTAAACACAGGCATGGGATGGAGAAAAAAATCACATTATGATTTTTTTACAACCAACAATAAAAAAATTATATAGATTTTAATTGTCAGAAAATCGCATAAGCGTTATTACAAATTGACAAATCTTGAGTATGTTTATTTTTCTTTTGGTCAAAATATTTTTAGATCGCATCAAAATATTTGCGACAAGGTGGTGATTTTTTTTTTCACGTTAATGCAACAGGGGGGTAAAAATGGGAACGTTTTCACGCTATTAACGGATTCTTCTGCAAACCAGCATTATACAAAATTACAAAACGATCTAGCAGCGGGGCGTACTGAATAATTCATCTCCTTTTATGTCTCTTATTGCTCTTTGTCCAAACTTTTTTCTCTTTTTATGCATTTCTAAATGAGAATGGACAGGCCACTGCTATTCTTGTTTTTCCACCGCTTTGCTTTCCAGGATTTGCTTTTGTCTAAAAAAAAAAAAACTCAATAAAAGGGAGTTTTTTGCACATGAAGTTTATCTGCAAGTTTAAACTTTTTTTTACATCAATGATTTTTTTTTAAATGGGGTAAAACGTTGCTTTTTAAAATTTATTTTAACACTGAATAATTTTTCTAATTATCCCTTGCATAATAAAGTGGCTCAATTTAAATTTTAAAATTGAATCCTGCTTCCCAACCAATGTATTTAAAAAACTCTTGTAAAAACAAAAAAGTTATTTAACTCCACTTTAAAGTTTAAATCTCCCATATCAAAGCAATACTTGATTTTAAATTAAATAATTCTATTGCATGTCATGTAATATAAAAAATGGATTTATTTTAAACCCAGAAAAAAGTAGCAAAATAACAATGAAAAAATGAAACCACATCAGAAATTATTTTTAGAGATTAGTGGAGGCCATATTTTCAGTGAACACTGAGACCAACCACCTCCATCGCTTTATTCTCCATCACTAATAGAGCAAATAATATTGTGAACATTGATTTCCACTTTAGCTGACATGTGGTGAAATGTCAGTGGACTGACATCGATTGTGAAACGGGTCAGCTGTCAGCTGTCGTTTAGAGGTCGTTAAATGAGGGAATGAAAAAGGAGGAAATTGCTACACAAATTAATTTTCAGTAGTCAAACACCTTCTGCCAAGACTCTCATAAATAATTGAGTGAATGAGCAAGTAGAGTTAAAAGCAGGAATAAATTCTATGCATTTATCTCGATGTGGGACCAATTCCCAAGTGGCATGAAAAACATTTGCTTCAATTTATTTAAAATAGGATAAATGGTCATAACAATAATGTTAATTATTGTAAAATTTGAAATTATTATGACTTGTTTGGTATTTCAGAGAAATATTTTCTGTAGTTAACTTACATTTATCACCGAGGATGCCATCGATGCTATGCTTTGTTTTCTTTTCTCCATCTTCATCCTTCTTATCACAGTCATCCTCGTCATCTTTTTTGCCAAATCGGGCCCTCAAAACACGGCTGATGGAGCTCACTAATGGCAACAAAAAGTAAATGGGTGATTAGCCCTAAAACCCATAAAAGAACCAAAGTAATCCTGTCATATTAAAAGTGGCACATGGAAAGTTTTACATAAAGCAAGAGGGGGGAAACTATATTTGCTCATTTAAAGAGGTACATTACAATATTATTATGATAATATGACGTGACAGTGAAGCACTGAAGCCACATTTCAGCAGGATATATTCTTTCTGGGTCAAACATCTGCAGGTAAGCGCGCTGAGGCATTATACTATCACTAACTGGGGCTTAAAACATGTCGGATTCATGGTGATGTCGATTTTTAAGTGATGCTGCAGTATTCGCTGGTAGGAAGGGGAAAAAAAGTGCAGCTTACCAGATGAAGCCTCACCTGAAGGAACAGTGCTTCTGTCGCACACCCCGTCCTTCAGCAGCTTATCCCGGATCTCCCAGCTGAACATACCCGGGTTTTCTCTCTTGTACTCTTCGATCCGCTTCTCCACATCAGGAGTTGCCACCTGCTTTATATTTGAAATGGTGTTGAAAGAAGGAGAGGATGGGAGGGGGTACAAAACAAACGAGGATGGAGAGAAAATTTGATTTTAATATGAATAAATCTGAACGTCACCAAAAATATCTCTATCTCACTAAAGTTAGGTCGATTTAAAAAAAAAAATTTGATACATTTTCCAAAAAATTCTATTGCATTTGTCAAAGATATAAATGTTACACATTGGGTTAATCAAATGATTTTTACAGTTTAATAACACACAACTATTTGAAAAAGTGCTGATTTATGGGTACTTTAGGAAAAAACAAAAAAGTTTTTGGTTAATAAAAAATAGGTTTATTATTTGTGATAATCATTTATGAAGGTAATGTAGAATCCAGTTATTTTAGCAAAAATAACTGGGTAAAAAGTGTTATTCCAATGTACAGTATATTGGCTTTTAATTACCACTTTATTTAATTTGTACATACTTTTAGGCCTTTTTCCTGTCTTTGCAACCCAAATTATGTTGTTCTTGTGTTCCTATTGTAGAGTTTCCTGACCACGGACCACCACTCACCCTGGGCTTGCTGCCTCCAATGGCCCCTGGACGAATGGAACCGGTCTCCTGGTAACGGCAGAGGATCTTTGAGACACAACCGTGTGAAACTCGTAGTTGTCTTGAGATGACGCAGGGCCGGATGCCGTGGTGGGCCATCTCCACTATCTTGTGGCGGATGTGATTTGGAAGGGGCCTCCCGTTGATGAACACTCCACCAAGCTGGTTCACCCTCCCCTGACCCAGAGGGGTGGACACTGAACAGAAAAAAAGCAACAATCAACACACACAAGAGAAAAAAACAACATGTGTTCTTTAAAGCTTTTATTTGCATCATTACTTCATTTGTTTTCATTTGTTCAAACAGCAGCATATCTGACAGGGATTTTTAATCGCACGCAGATTATCAGATTACACATTTTTCATTTCGTGCCAAATTCAGCCAGCTTCGGTCTGGCAGACAGGATACATCTAAACCACTTCAACAAGCAATTTCTCATTCAAGAGACACTAAAGAGGGTGACACTCCCCACCTTGATTATTCCTAGTCATGCTGTACAAATATTGGTGTGATCCTTTGAGCCATCTCTTTGCTGTGTGTATTATTGCCATTTCCAGCAGCAGGACACTTGAATAAATCCCAGAGCTCGAGTAACTTGTGAGCTACGTGTTTTTTGTACATTTCGGTGCAGAGCACTTGAGCACGCAGAGGGTGTGATGAGGAAACTGTTCCCACAAATTAATGCAAATACAAAAGGAATTTTCCCCCCATCCATATGTTCAAATAATTTAAGAAAATTGAGCATTGAATAAAAAACAAATAAAATAATCTAATTTTGGTTCTGAAATTATTGTTAAATTTCACAATTTACCAAAAAAACAACATATTTTTTTTAATATAAAAAACATGACAGAATTTAAACCTAAATAGAATGTTGACCCTTTTACATTAAATTTTGATGTGTTTATAGATCTTTAATCCCCCCTTTTAATTAAAATAAAATGTAATAAGAAATATTTTAAAAGAAAAGGACTATTCCTGTTTAATTCTATCCACTAATCGCACAAATTTGAGTTATGTTTAGTAAATTACTAAATAAATCAGGACAACTTAAGTGACCATGACAAGAGGTTAACTTTAATCAGCTCTGATTACAGATAGGTCCATAACCCATCTTTTTTTTATTAATCCCCAGCATGTCACCTTGCTGAATCAGAAATAAAAACTAAAGTTGTATTTTTCCTTACCTTCCAAAGGAAAGCCTGTTCGGGGGTAGTTCTGGCCTGGTGCAGGACGCACCATTCGAGGCACAGTTCCTGGTAAAGTAGCCATGCTGAGCTACTCACACAATAAAACACACACACTCACACACACACCGAATTCTGCAGGAATCTTCCAAGCCAATAAGATGAAGACGGGAAAAAATAATTAATAATTTTCAAAAGGCTGAAAAAGACGCGCAGATGCTGTCAAATCCAAATCCCAGACGAGGAGGGGATGTGGACAAGCCCTTCTTCCAAAGTGGAGGAAAAACTGATGCTCTCCTCTGCCACGATGAAGATGCAAAATACATAAAAAAGGAGAAAGAAGCAATAGAAGTAATTTTGTAGAAAAGTAGGTTTGGGAATGTTATTTTTCCCTGGATGTAGTTGGGTTTAGGATAATGTCTGCTGTCTGGTTGGAAGTAGTTTAAGTGGCCAACTTTCCTGCATGTCGGAGGAGGAGACAGCCTTGCGCTCCCATAGGCTCTCTGCTCTTTCTTTTATGGATGAAAGAGAGTGGGTTTAGCCAGCAAGCTGAGGACCAATCAGATCAACACATTTCAGTTTTAATTCATTCTTGTCTCTCTTGTACCCCCCATCCACCAAAAGCAGCTAAATATGTTCATATATCTAAATGCAATCCGAAATCTCCAAGATTTCTGCAGCATGGATTGATAGCACAATAAGATTTAGAAGTTCAAACATGTAATATTTTTACTTTTTAAATCAAATTCACTTTCCTAATCTGCGTTTGTTTTTTCGTTATAAACGTATTACAAACGTGTAAATGCGCAATATCGATTTTAAATATTACCTTTATTACTATGTCATTTTAAAAATATTTTCTAAATTTAGTATTAAAATGAAAGATTTCAAACATTTCATTTGCAAAAAAAAAAAAAAAATAATTTTTTATGAAAATAATGCACACATTAATTACTTCAGTTGAATTGTATTTGTTTAATCAAATTAAATCAAACTTTATTTGTAAAGCCCTTTTCAAAAATAAAAGTTACACAAACTGAGCTGAAAAAATAAAAACTCAAACAGAATTAAAATCCAGATCACTGATTCAGTTCCAGATAATAAAACTGGGTTTCAAAAATAGTTTTGAACGCATGGGTTTCTCTTTTAAATCTACCTAAATGTATTCTGTTTGACTGAATGAAGCATCCGTGTCACAGGAAGGTTACACTAAAATGTTTAACCTTTCAATTAAGTAAATATGTGCAGCATGAAGAGCTTAATGCTCTTTTTTTGTGTTTCACATAATTAGGCACCTTGCATTGGACCGGCTTGATGTTGGTGTAACAGGTTGGCTCACCCTGGAGTAATGTCTAAAAGATAATTATTAAAAATAATACGTCACTATTAGAGTAAATAGAAAGAGCACATATGGCTGAAGAGAAGAGGTGCATGTGTTAACTCTGTGGGCCCACCGTGCATATAAAATTGTGTGACAATTGCCGTGGAAAACACTCCTGGTGGAAGGCAATTTCACAAATAATTTTAGCAACAATTAGGGAGTGTGGAGGGGTGAAATGGCGATTTCACATGCAGATGTGCCGGTGGGAAGGATCTGGTACCCTGCCGAATAGCTATGACCCTCACTCTCCCGCTTTGGTTTGCTTCACATGGGACATAGAAGCACAAAGAGATGGCCTCACCCTCCTGGGAAGAGCACTGGATTAAGTCAAGCATCAGTCATGTGGAATCCAAACAACTGAAAACACAAACAGCACATTTAAGTGTTGCTTTTTGCTCTTTGTAAAAATCACAAATTTATCTCTTATCATTTGGTGGTTTAAACAACGTTATTTGTCCACATGTGTGCACATTTGATCAAAATCTTTACAAGCCTGATATTCATTTTCTATACATTCATGTATAGTAAAATGGGTGCGATGTGCAAACAAATGTATTATTTTAATTAAAAAGATGCAACATTTTAGCAAACAGCATTTTTAAAAAAAAGTCTCTGGTATTTTTCTGTGGGCAAAAATACCACATTTTCTGTGGGCATTATTTTATTTTTAGAAAAAATTGTAAGTACTAGATAGCTCAAAGTGTTGTACATAAAAACATTACAAGCCTTCTTGACTGATTAAGTGGATCAATACAATTCTCCCTGGTCTTTTTAAGGACACACATTTTTTTGAAAAAATAATAAAATGTGCAGTTTTAAATTAAAAAAAAATGCCAAAAAGAAGTAACAAATATTGTGTACATTGTAATAAAAATAGCTAGAAATGTCTGCACATCATTTAGAAACAAAATCAAATCGAAACCATTGAAATTACAAAATTATTACTAGCTTAGGTTTTACATTAAAAATTTTATCAAAAATTTGTTTGAAAAATCAAACACAATCAGGGTAGATTTAAACAATGTTGAAATTTGGCAAAGAATGATGTGTCAAGTGCATTGAATTTTTCTATGTACGGTCTATTTTCTTGTGAAAATTCATGCAATTTAACCAACAGTTTTCTATTACTATGTATACATTAAGCATCTGACTCACGTTCATCCTCGTCACACCCTTAACCCCATTTAGCCTGCTTGTTTCAGCAGGGTTCGCTTTACGTCTGGCTCATATAAGTAACTGTGTCACTGAAGTTTCCTTTCAGCAGACAGAAAAACTCTTCCTCTCCTTCATGATATTGTCTCCAATCTTATCTCGATCAGGACCGCTCTTCAAACACTTTCCTACATCGCCTCACATTATTTGTGTTATGGCAATTACCAAAGTTTCTTTTTTGCTTGTAGGTGAACACTTTTCTTCTTTCTCCCCCTCATGTCACAATGCATTTTCTCTGTGATGTTCACATTGTTAAAAAGCAAGGAAAAAAGCACTTTGATGCAATAGATTACCAGTTAATGCCATATCTTTTTAATCAATGGCTTCAGAGAAACAATAGCATGTAGTGGAAGAACCATCTTTGTTTTTTTTTTTTTTTTAAATAAAAGAAGAAAAGATTGAGCAATTTTTGAATATTTCACCATTTCACTTGAATTTATTATAAATTGTTTTTTGTAATGTAGATCCTAATTTAACATTTATTACTTGTGAGATATATATTATTATTTTGGACAAGAAATTTTGTTAATTGGAAATTTAGGTGTCATCCACATATAAAGTGTAAATTCTTTCACACTTTATTGCATAAAATCTAGAATCTATAAATCCATAATCTATAAAACCCAAAAACAACACACAAAAAAGGTATTTTGCAAGTACAGAGCAGTTTATTTAAAAAAAAAAAAGATCTGCAAGACTGACTTGCAAAAATCTAAAAAGGGAGAGATATTGTCGTAAATACAAATCTCTTTTACTTTACAGTTTTTTTCCTTTTATGCCCATTTCCGGAGCCTATTGATACTGGGAAAACTTTTCTCTGTTTCGTTGTTGAAAAGGGCAGATGTTTCTGAAATTTCATCTTAAATCTGCGGAAGTAGCCAGTCCATCAATCAGCTGCCTTGCCTTGCAACGAGGCCTTGTCTTCCTGGTGTTGCACTTTAAAGTTTTTCATGCAAAATCTGCACGCATATAAAACAGATGTGAATATAATAAACTGCAATGCAAAAATGTAAAGAAGGAAGTTGTTTAGTGCTCAAAGACAAAAAGTGACCATATTTCATCCTGCATATATCTTGTACCAGTTTAAACTGTGAGGGATGTTCCATGCTGCTCCAACAGTGACATAGACCACAGTTCCGTCCATGCCTTGTTAACACATTGAGACATTTTCACATCTGCTTAGAATTATCCAAATGCATAATCACCTTCTTATGGGAATTATTTTTATCATGATAGAGAGCAAGCATATAAAATGTGCTCATATGAGGAGCCTTGTGAAAAGCTTACGATGTGTTGTAAGTGTAATTAAAGAAAGCTGATTGGAGATACTCATCACATTATGTGTGGAGGAGGAGGAGCTCGGAACAGGCATGTAGGGTTTGACAAGGTAATGTTTGGTTAATAGGGGAAGCGAGATGGCAGAAATTCCTCAAGCTCATTTGGAACAAGTTAGCCAACATGTGAACCTTTCCTGATGTCTTCACTGTTCTGTTTCCACCTAAACTTTACACATATAAAAAACATGGTGGAAAAATATAACAGACAGGTGAAAGGAGCTATTTGGGAAGTGTAATGTTCAAAGAAACATCACAATCTAATCTGTAAATTTATTTGGGAAAAAAAGTATTTATAAAATTTTTACAAGTTATTCAAATTTTGTTGATTCTTTATTTCAGTTTTTTAAAATCTGTTAAAAAATTTTAACCAAAAAATTACAGTAGACACATTTGTTCTAATTCCTTCCTATGATTTGGGACAAAATATACTAAATAGTCAGATAAGAAGAAAAGCACACTTAAGGTCTGGTGAATCTGGAAAAAAAATAGCCTCATATCATGCAACAGCAAAAATGCTCAAAGTTAATTTTGAAGCACTTTGGGCTGAATTTATCCTTCATATCTGCACAAACCTCTTTTTTCAAAGCAAATGATATATTATTATATTATAATGATAATAGTGGCATGCGCCTTGCATGGCAGCTCTCATCATCAGGAATGAATGGGTGTATGAATGTGTGCACTTAGTAAGGAGTGAATGGATAATGCATGTGTGAAGCGTCTTTCAGTGTCCAGAAAAGTGCTATATAAGTTCAATACATTATTATTATTGAAAAAGAAGAGGGTTTTTTTTTTAATCCTTCTCAGCTCTCCAAAAGTAAAGCTTGCAATGGGATGGCATAAGAAATGTACCTTTATCCCAGTTACATTCACAACACAAAGCAAAAACTATTTGCATTGTGTGTGTTTTATTAAAACAATATGTAGAGTAAAATGTTTTTCTGCTCTTCTTTCCAAAAATTTGTGGCATTTTCAAATTAAATGTAATAACATGAAACTTGATCAAAATCAGAGGAAAAAAACAATATAAGCACAATGTACTCAATGGATTTGCAGAAAAAATAACTTGGTGAGAAAATTGGGTGTCGGCAGTACATTGTGTTCTGGACCTTAATACCGCAGGTTGATGGTTCTTCTCCTGCCAAAGAACTCTGTTAACCGAGATCTGCAAATCTGCAAAAGTGTATACGCTGTCATCTTGTGAATGAGACCGTATGTTCAAAGATCTGCACACAATAAAGTTTATACTTGTTCTTTAAACAATTAGAACTTGTCATGCTCCCTCAGCCTTTGCAAGTTTGGTGAGAAACTGGTTGTATTTTAACATTTTTTTTATTTTACACACATCTGATTTTTGTTAATTGTCCAAATTTTGCTCCGTTCCTTGACTGATTTCCTCTCGACTCACAAGTCAGTTTTAATTCAAAACAGTTGTGAGCCATTGCTTCAAAGCAAACAAACTTGTTCCAACATCATCTCCACTGCTCACACAATGTGTGGTAGAAGGCAGAAAAAACAACACATGTTAAGTTGACATTTGAGTCTGGCGTCTGAGTTACGAGTCATGAAGTAATCTATAACTCAACCAGGGATCAAACAGCGAAAAGCTATAGGGAGGAAAGCTCTCTCTGGATTTCTGAAGGGAACATAAAGCCGGATGGGAGTTTGTGCAAGACTGTGGACAGTATGGGAGAAGAAATACAGCACAATCACATATGGGAGGCCTGTGCTAGTTTAAAGTTGTTTATTGGCCGTTTGGTGCTTAAGCATCAACCAAATGTATTTTGAGGGTGACATGACGCACACAGACAGACTCAGCTGGATGGATCCAGGTGGGTACAAAGGTGGAAGCATGGCAGTAGCTGGGAGTTGATCTGTGTCAAAGCTGGTGACATCCTGTCAATGCTTATTATGGCGTGAATTTTGTTTATCCTGAGCAACACCATTGCTTGGCAGAAACGCCACAAACTCATGACACAACTCTGTAGATGAAAGATTGGAAAGAAAACAGATTCCAAATCTAGTTAGACTTGAGCGAAGACAGAAGATGGTAAGATGCTCCACAGCACAGAAACAGAAAGACTTATCTCTGAAAATGAGAGTGATCCCAACTTTAAGGGCAGAAAAGGGGGGGAAAAGTGGAAAATTTAAGGCACATGATGAAGACTGTTGTCTCCTCAGTGTCTCTGGAAGTGTGATCATACTTTTTTTTTTATATCCCCATTAAACAAAATGTTAAGGGACCTGTTGTCTGGATGTCCTGAAGCTCTTATCACCCTGCAGCAGAGCTCACTTGCCCTCTTCTGTTTAAAGCAACACAACACCGAAAAAGCTCCTGTTTCTGCTCCAGTGTCACATGGAATCAGACTTCTACTGCAAACACACAGGTTTGTTGCACATTTGTTTGCATGTGGATGACGTGAGAGTTTAATGCGATGCCTGCTTGCCTTGTGCATAAACAAGGTTCCATATCATCGCCAACCGCTGATTTCATGTCTTTGATGATTTGCCTCAGACCAACACACACGCATAAGGATAATACAACATTTTAAATGGTGTGTAACTTGTCATGGCCGCCCACACTGCCCCTAAGATAAGGCAGCTCTGGGTTTAGTGTCACTGTCCTATGAGAAGGGCATTTTTACAGTTCCACACTAACAACTCTATGTGTTGCAACAAACAGGTTGCACCCAAACACCTAAATGTGAAAGATCACAGATGAACAGATTTCCCTCAAGCACGTATGAGACTAAATCAGTCAAACAGCATTTTGGATGAATTTCTCCTTGATGATATCCATTTCTAGCCTGAAAATCCCTTCAAAGCTTTGAGTAAAACACAACCAGAAGGCTTTTTCTAGTGATTAAAATGTTTACTGATCTTATTAAACTAAACTTATTTGTCGAATTTAAACACCTTTGTGCTTTGTCCACATGTGGAAAATGAGTAACAGCAGTCCATGATATTTAAATGTCTAAAGACAACAGTAAGTAAGCAAAGCTACTATTTTTTTTAACGTTAAAAAAGTTTTTTTGTTAGAAATTTGCCTGAACACAGTGACCAGTGTTACAATCCATTTGAAACAACCATGTGTTAGTGTGTGTGTGTGTGTGTGTGTGTGTGTGTGTGTGTGTGTGTGTGTGTGTGTGTGTGTGTGTGTGTGTGTGTGTGTGTGTGTGGCATGTGATAGGACCAAAATGCTTAGGTATCACGCTCTGATGTGCATGCCAAATCCACTTGTCCTCTCACACAACCTGCTGGTGTGGCCTTGTTACTTCAGCTCTGCCAACAGAGCAGCATCTTAGGAAGAAAGTCGTGACCTCACAATGCAAATATTAGAATAAACTGAAAGAATGCTGCAAAGAAACCCACCTGTTAATTAGTCAAATGATCACTTTACAAGGAAGTGAGCTTAGAAAATACTTTTTTTGTTGCAGATTTGGGTTCATCTCTGTTTTCAGGCACACATCTGCTGAAGCTAAAAAAATCAAATTTATGAGTAATTAATGATGCTTAAAGCAGATATGAAAGATATCATATATTTTATGATTAAAAGATACAATCTATGTTTTAAGAAGAAATTAAAAGAAAAAATAAATAAACAGAGAAAACAGGGAATCAATGTACCAAATTGTTTCTCTGAGCATATGAGGGAGTGGTGCAAAGTTTGACCCCATATGTGTCTCATCGTTCTTCTACTAAACCAAGAAAAGAGGAGAGGGTTTGTATTTTAGGAGTTAGTTATCTTGCAGAACAGAACAAACAAAAAAGTGTCATTTTTTCCAAAATATGAGGGACTTGTGTAATTTAGATTTTGATGTTGGTTTGAAATTGTGGCTTTTAAATTACAAGGACAAATTTGGATGTGGTGATACCCTGTTCTCTGAAAGCCCTGAAATTTATTTAGTTTTTTTTTTCTTTTGTCTGAGCAACCAAATCAACCCCAGAAAAAACAAATCAATACAATTTTATGCGCAATGTTTAAACGCCTTTTATGTCATGTTGTGTCAAATGTATTGTTTGCCCACCAAAAAGCATACGTGTGACAATTTATTCCACTGTCCTGACCACATAACCATCCAAATTTTGTCATTTGTTCATGCTTGTTCTCTGCAACAAGTCAATTCGGCCCAGTCAATTTTTGCAGACACAACAAACCACAATTATCATTATGTGATAATATTGATAACAGTAACAAAAAATACTGTCTGTGTTTTGTACATTTTTTGCTATTTTCATTTCCACTGCCTTAATGTAACTACTTCCTGCTCTTAATTAAAGTTTAAATGAACCTACTGTATGTTGCCTTTATACATTTTTTCTTCAGTTTTTTTAATTTGAACTCTATTTATAAGCAAACCAATTAAGTTTTTATAAGGCTTTTGTATTTTCGTTCAAGATGTCAAATGTGTTTGAGAGAAACAGAAATGGTCAAATCAATATGTAACAAATTATTTGTGGGGCTTCCTTTACAAAGAGAAAAAAAAGCCATAGTGTGGCCCTTTTGATTTAAGGTTTGAATAATGAAACTCATTTTTAAAAAAAACATGAAGTAATTTATATCTTTAAATGCAACATATTATGTTTCGACCCAAAAAAATGTCATTTTTCTTCCAATTGAGGCAAACAAGCACATGCGTCTCTATTCTAAAGAACACAGAACATCATAGCGTTAATCAGTGGCTGCAAGAGTTGACAAATCTTAGGAAAAAAGAAACCGAAAAAGAAAAAGTCTCTTTGTTAATGAAGATAAAAGTAATGGCTCCATTTTGCATGCTATCACAATTAGTCTCACCACAACCATCTGAAAGATCCTTCCAGAAAAAGGAGATCACTTGACCCTCCATCTGTGACCAAATCCCATCTTCCCATTAGGTGCTCTCTGCAACCATAACATCTATCTCTACTCATGCTAGACACAGATGCTTAAAAAAGAAGAGGGCATCACAAAGAGCTGACAGTGTACAAGTCACACGGCGCTTGTGATTGAAAAGGTCCATTATTCAGACAAACTAAGCTAAAGAATCTTATGAATATGCCGCTGCTTTAAGGAAAAATATTAAAAACAACATAAGAGTAGCACATGCTTGAGAAGTTTCTAAGTTTAAATTCTTCAGATGAATTGGCATGCACTTTTTTATTTTGGAAGAGAATTTAAAGTTTACAGCATGAAAAGTGCAACTAAATTAGAAAATGTCTGCCTTTTGATCAAATGCAACATTGGGGTAATTTGTCAGAGACAACATGCATTGTGAAAATTTGGTGGGAAAAGCAACATCAAACGCAGATTGCTTTTAATAAATTTCTTTTTTTTTTGTGGCAGATAGGACAGAAAAACATATTTTTTACTTTTTAAGCATAATAACTTCTTAGTATTTCTTTTGACAGAGCTATGACAAGTTTCTAACATTTCTGTGCACTGTTTTCAGTGTTTCATGAGGTTACGGTAGGAAGTGTTCTCATGAGCACTCACATGATTCAACTCCAGATTTCTAAGACACAAAAAAATTAGAGGATGAATGCTTATGCTTAACTGTAAAATTAATTAAACTAAAAAAATATGGCAAGCTCTTAAGAAAATCTACTTCCGAACCATTGTTGTTCACCTCTCTTATCTGTGGGCTACAAGGCATCACCACAAGTATCCCAGGATAGACTTACAGGAAAATGTCAACCAAGCAATGCTAATGGCCTCTTCTACTTCTGAATATTAATGCATTGCTGGCAAACACAGCAATCTGTCTCATTCATAGAGGCATTTCCAGACATATGGACGGAGTAGGAGATAAATCTTCGACTAGTGTACTTCTGACACTTTTGACCCGTTTTTCCATCTAACCTTTTTGCAAATATTTAAGCATAACAAAATTATTCTATTATTATTCTTTTACTTCCTTCTCTAATAGTAAAATTCAACATTTTTAAATTAAACACAGTGAACTTAATAAAGAACATTTTGGCAACTCTGAATTGATCACATAGATCGACTCTTTTGCTAGTTTTGTTGCAAATCGTGATAGCTGAAAATATTTTCAATTTTAATAGTTAAACTATAAAATTGTTGAGGTATATGGTATAGTACAACCAAACTATTGCTTAAACTTTAATGAACAGCTGCTCGGGGTCGCCACAACAAGTCAGTTTCTTCCATCTAACCCTGTCTGCTGTATCCTCTTTGGTCACACCAAGTATCTTCATGTCTTCCTTCACTGCGTCCATGAACCTCCTCTTTGGCCTTCCTCTAGTCCTCTTTCCTGGTGGTTCCAAATCCACCATTCTTCTTCCTATGTACTCTCTCTCTCGCCTCTGATCATGTCCAAACCATCTCAGTCTGGCCTCTCGGACTTTATCCCCAAAACCTCTAACATGTGCTGTCCCCCTGATACGGTATTCATTTCTAATCCTGTCCATCCTGGTCACTCCCAGAGAGATCCTCAGCATCTTCATCTCTGCTACCTCCATCTCTGTTTCCTGTCTTTTCCTCAGTGCCACTGTCCCTAGACCAAACAGCATGGCCGGTCTCATCACGGTTTGTACACTTTCCCTTTCTTTTTAGCTGAAACTCTTTTGTCACTCATCACACCTGATGAGTTCTCCAACCGTTCCAGCCTGCTTGAACACACTTCTTCACCTCTTTTCCATATTCTCTATTGCTCTGGACTGTTGATCCTAAGTATTTAAAATCTTCCACCTTCTTTATCTCTTCTCCCTGTAACCTCACTTTTCCATTTGGATCCCTCACATTCACACATGTACTCTGTCTTACTCTGACTAATCTTCATTCCTCTTCTTTCTTGTGCAAACCATATTGCTAGAACTAATGTTGTAATACATTGAAAAATAACAGATAAAACTTCTTGTGACACATAAAAAAGCAATATACAAAGTATTCATATGCTTTAACTGTGAAAAACTTGAGTTTTCTCCATCTTTAAATTTGTCTGTTTAAATAACTGCAATAAAAATTAAAAGAGTTTTATTAAAAGAGTTCATTAAAAGAGTCTCATTAAAAGAGTTCAGCATTGAATTAGTTCTGTTTTTTTCTTATTAAAAAGCTAACAATCATTTTCTAATAAAGGCAAAAAAACTTACACTGGAAAAAAGAATGACAAAACAATGTAAGATGTCCTAATTTCAAATTATATGTCAAAATTGTGTGATGGTTTTGGACCAAGAATTACATTGTGAAATGCATTTACAATTAGAATAGGTCACTTTCTTGCAACAATTAATTTTTGCAGTTATACATCAGTGAAAGATATGGACTACTACAGTAGTGAGCTGTAAACCAGCATTTAAGAGTGAATTATTTCTAACGGTGACTAAAAAAGCAGGAAACAAACCTCTACACATGTTTTTTCCAGTTGCAGCTCTTCACTGAAATAGTGACTTGTATTGCAATGGGTTTTATTCAGTTTATGCTAATATTTTCTTTTAAAATTCACCACTTAAAAGTTTTGTGTTAGGAATAGGCCTACTTGCAAAAAGTGGAATCACTCCTCCCAGGTGTATTGTAATCAAATCAAACAAGACCATTTGCTTTCTAAGTACAAAATTTATCAAACAAATTGCAATCTTTGAAGTATAAGAACATTGGCTGTATTAAAGTAGGAACTGAATTAGCAAACCATATAACTTGTCTGGATGGATATGTCAAAATAATGTGAACAGCAAAAAGAACAAGTTGAAACATGGACTTAGTTTAGCTACAATTTGTCATCATAATGGGTAAAGTTGAACATTTTGGTTTTTTTTATTTCAGCAATGCAGGGCAAATAAATTGTGAAAGGAATGCTTTTTGCTGCAAAATATTGTTTTCCATTGCATTATTGAAGTAGATTTTATTTTCTATGTATTCATAATGGTAAGATGAGAAAAAAATTAAATGTCATCGTCTTAAAATAAATTCAAAACAAGCCAAATGGGAATTTTTTGTGACAAATTGGTACAAAAAGACTTTTATGAATTTATTATTCACAAAGAATATATTTCTTTTCTAAATTAATAACTCAACTATAAAAAATGCAGTTCTATATTGAGTGGTAAAATTTTTAGTTTCTAGAAATTACCAGGGGCATCTTCCATATAATCAAATTAAATTCAGACATGTTTGACTAAAATGTCTACAGCAGCCTTCGTCATTTAAGCAGACTCCACTTGTTTTTTTTCTAAGTAAAATATTTGGTCATCTGAGCGTCTCTAACTGAACTGTCACAGACGATTAGAGGAAGAACAACTCGTCTTGGTCTCCCAAAGAGCATGAGGTCCTCACGAGAGACTGAGCCACATCTAGAATCAATGTCACCGTTCAGATAATCATGCATCGCCGATTTACCATGTAAGATGCATTTTGTTTGCTGCCTAACTGTGTAAAGCCTCTATTCATTTTCAGATTTTTCCACAGAAAAACATGGTCAGCCCAGTAATGATGCTTTCCTCTTGAAATTCCCGGCCTTGTTGTTGAGAAGAAAGTATTCTGTGCTGCTTTCTTCATCTGGTTGCTGAAATTATTCCTGTGACAAACCAGAATGGCAAAATTTTCAAATCTTTTTAAACTAATACGCTTGTAATCTTGTTATTCTTTCCCATTAAAGATGTGTGAGAGCCAATTAGATTTGTTTGAAATGCTATTAAGTAATTCTCAATCTGAAAATTAAAGCACTTAGTATTTACAATTTTTCATGTTTACCATGTAAAATGTTAAAATAATTTGCAGTCAACACATTTGCAAGGATGAATTAATGACCCACAATTTGACCAAGTTAGCTAGAGAGAAGTTATTTGCACTAAGTGACTATTTTTGTTTTTTATCCCTTAGTAAATATTACTTGATTTTACAAAAAACAACGTTTAACTTGATTATTGGTCATTGTACACTCAGATATCATACACCTCTTAACTATTAAATGCATTCCTTAAAATATTTGTGTGCATTTCACAGCTAATGCCCTCATGCTGAATAATATCATTTCATTAAGGTTTATTACCTGATTAATACTAATTCCAAGGTTCGTATGCAAGAGACCAACCAAAAGGCCTCTTAAAAAAATCTGTCAGTAAAATGTATGCTCTCAAACTGATTTTATTTTATTTGCATAAACTACGTACTTTCATACTGATTGTGTCACGTGTTACCGGTGATGTTTCACAAATGAAAGTATCTAACCGTACTTGTTTGTTCTTTACGTATTTTTGCATACATTTTTGCCTTTCTGGGGCCTTTGTAAATTGCAACAACTTTTGTAACCATTGTCGTCTTTGAAATTTTTAACTGGAATGTGAACATCATCTTCACTGAAATGTCTCATCTGTTCAAGAAAAATGTCTGAATAACTACTGTCTGACTGTAAAAGGTTAGCACAGAAAATAATAATGATATAACTTGACTAACATGTTCTGAATTATTAGTGAGAAAGAATGGAGAGCACCCAATGCATGCAGAGACTACATTTGCGTACGTCACCATTTCATATGGGAAAGACACCAAGGCTAAGAGGACAAGCAACCGTACACATCAAAAATGTCTTTACATTATTTGATCAAATTTGTTTGAAAGAATCAGTCAAAAATCTCAAGATGTGAATCAGAAGCATTCAACTCAATTTGATTTTATTAGCATAGCCCAATGTCTCATAATATGTAACAATATAACATAACTATATTTAGATATATGTAATTCAATTTTCTCAACAGGTTTCACAAAGCAAATTGAACAAAAGTATTGGAGTAAAGCAACAAACCACACGACCGCACAAGCTTAATAAAATCATATGGAATCCATCCAGAATTATAGTTTTATGTCAGTTTTTATAAGGCTACAAGAATCCAGTTTGACATGATGCACAAAAGATATGCTAAAGCTGCAAAACGGTGTCAAGCGATAATACGACAGTCTTTCTGAAAGTGTTGAATGTGAGTTTTTGTAGTTATTTTTTGGGGCTTTGATTCGGCATTCAGAACAAAAAAATCTGTGATCACAAGAGAAAGAAAATGTAAAAAGCATGATCCAAACAAATCTGAAAATGGCTTTTATTCAGGTACAATTGGTTTTCAAGACAACATATTGAAAACCAATTTGTACTAGATTTGTAATCTAATACAAATCAGCATTCAAATACAAATCTACATCATTTTAGATTGTTTAACTACGACCAGTGACTGAGCAAATGAGGAATTTATTTAAGTGCTCCAACAAAATGGTGTGATGTTTAGTGGATGTAAGTCGTTTATTGCAAACAGTTTGCGCATTCTGTAAGTTTGTGAACGTACAGAATGTTTTTCCAATCTGTGATGTAAATTAGTAGATTACTCTCTCCATTTTCTCTTTGTATTCTCAAATAATTTTGATCGATGTGATCTATTTGGTTTTTCTAATTTCTCGCAAAGCACAAATCTTATTAATTGAGTGATCAAACTAATCATTTGACACAGTTCTGCATGTTCTGATAAATGTTCCTCAGCAAATTCCCAATAAGTAACTTTATTCTTTACAGGAAATTACTGTAATATTAGTGTGCTGCTCTACAATGTAAAATTTGTATTTTGTTGCCATTCGATTATAAATGATTAGGAATTTTAGATGAGATTATTTTATTTTTTAAGAAATAGCACCAGGATGTTTGGGTATTTTCAGAGTTACAAACAACAGTCTGTCTCTTTTTTGTCTCCAGTGACCTCCTCTCTCAGAAAACCATGTGTTTGTCATACTCACAGAGAAAAACAAGCTTTACACAACACAAGTGTGAAATCACCATGTTCCAAGACTGGAAGTGGTAGCTGGGCACCCAGTGGGCTGACTTATCAGAGAGCTTGGACAACAACAGAAGCAGGAATGGCCACTGAATTCATTATCAGTCAGAGGAAATCAGTGTTTGATCTCTACCGGGGTTAGCAGTGTTATCAGATTGAAACTCAAGGTGTTGTTGATGCATGATGCACAATGCATGGACAGTAGGAAGTAGACAAAAAGAAAGACTGAGAATGATTCAGTATTCTTAGTGTGAAATACTTGATATTCACAAAAGTACAACAGCAAATAAAACTCAACTTTTATTTTGTCTACTCTTTACTGTTAAACATTTGGACCATACTGTATCTCTGAGATGAACTAAACCATGAAAACAGCCAAGACATTGAAAACTCGAATAAGGTTTGAGGTAAACTTTGATTGGCCTTTTTGCAATGACAGGGTATGATGTGACGCTGAAAACCCAGTATGTTTTATTTTTCACATGAGGATAAGGTAAGTTTTCCACTTATGTAGAATCAAAACAACTAAAAAAATTTCTCATGTCAAACACAATTTTTTCAAATTCAGTCATGAATTTCATCACACAAAAATAATGCATGTACTAGCATTTTTTTTCTAAAAGATTATTAATTCCACCAATTATAATAATAAAGATTTTAAACAGTTTTCCATTACAAATTTCTCCTCTCAGTCTGCCAGTCCAGTTAAAGATCTATTTTTCCTATTTATTGTTCTCTGAGCAAAAATAGTGAGAAAAATTCTTGCTTCTTTTTAGTTTACTGAAGACAGAGAAGGAAAAATGAAAAGTACAACAAAATATCTCTCTTGAGCAGAAAAACTGTTGACAAAAACAGGCAAAAGGAAATTTTACTTTCTTGGCTATAAAATTCTTATAAATTCCACCAAGACTAAACTTATTTTAGTAACTTCATATACTTCAATTATAAATTTGAACACATAGTCAATCAGAAATTAATTGAAATCAAGCATTGGATAAAACTATTACTTTGTACTATTGAAAGGTTTACTAATAAAATAAAGCATGTTTTGTGGTTAAATATGCAGTTTTGTAGATACAGTATATACAGTACAGTATATATAGTACAGTATGTATACAGTACAGATACAGTATACATACTGTATGTGCATGTACATAGATATGCATACTATATCCTATTTTCAGTAGTGCAGACATGTTTTTTCTCCTTTAAAACATAGATAGATTTAACTTTTACATTGTTAGTTCCTGCTGGATAGTTATTTACTACAAGATGTCTTGTACATTTGCAATTGCATATTTTTTATAAAATATAATTTTCTGCATAAATGATTAGTGCTGGCTTCAAGAGTGCTTTTTTGTTGCATTCAAAAAGAAGTAGAAGCTTTGGGCTTTTAATTTGAACATTACTGCAGCTTTCAAGAATAAAAACATTAGTTGATTTCTTGCTTCTACATACAGTATACAGATTCACCCAAAAGAAATACTAGTAACATAAATTTTACAGGTTTTAAACCCTGTCCCAATGTCAACTCCGTTCTTTTTTCCCTCCACTGTAAGAATGCTGTTGGTACTGCTCTTCCAACTGGTTCATGCATAGAGGTTCTCCCACAGTCTGTTTCATAAGCTTATTCCAAAAACAGAAATACAAAAATTATCCGGTGTTGTTCATGCATGAAAGGTGTTTTTTTTATTTAACATTTTTACTTCTAATAATTTCTGAGAAAAAAAACTATTTTAAATTACAACAAGTAGGAAGATAAGCCATTAATACTATGTATGATTTGTGCTGTTTAAAAATTAACCAAGTTATTAAATATGGGGGAAAACATAACAAGTAGCAATTATTAACAACGATTGATTTTAAAATGCAGAGTGGGAAACGGGTGTAAACCATTCAGAACTGTTTTCAAAACTGTTTTTGCTGTATAATTGCCTTACAATTGTGATTGTCTATGTTTTATCTGCTAGTTGCATTGCAGTCTAAAAGTTAGCATGTTGCTGGTTTGAGCTGAGGCTTAAAGCGCTGGTCTTTATGTGAAGATTTTACATGTTCTACTTTTGCGTGCAAAGATTTTTCTCGTGGTACTTTGGTCACCACACACCTACCATGCATTGTCAAATTCTCCTTGAGATTGAGTGAGTGTGGTTCTCTGATATAGCGTGTGACCCAGGAACAAACGATTGACCTATATCCTCTGTGTGCTAGTCAAAAAAATGAGTTTTAGCACCTGTGACAGCGTAGGGTTTACCTATGGATTATTCAAATTAATGATTGGATAGTTGCATAAGTATAACCTTTTCATTTTTCATGTTATGTTTTGTAACACTGCTATTGTAAGTCCTCGGTCAATAAATGATTTGTTCGATCTGTAAATGACACAAACATTTAAAACTTTTTCTAATTTCAAAATAACCATGATCATGAGAATGTAAAGAACCCTCTTTACAAAAGTAGTATTCTGGGATACAATATGACACAGACAACTAAGACAGAAAATGTAATAATTTCCAAACACAGTGAAGTACATTGTATTCAGTTTTATTAGCAATTTTCTCAACTCCAAAAATATAATAAATACCATGATGTTTATTCTGAATCCTTATTGAAAGTTTAAGAATATATGTCTGCTGATTTCTTTTGTGTGTTGTGTATTAAAATATTTTCTATAGAATAAAAATGTAGAAACTGATACTGCATATGTTTTCTAAGTTGAGCTTTTTCTCTGGTGTTTGTAGGTTAGAGACTTTAGGTTGACAGTTTAAGGTTTTAAAATATTAGTTATGATTAAAACATGAACACATAAGCAGTAGATTCTTAAACATCGCATCGCTGGTTGATAGAGCTAAAACCGCAGCGCAGCTCTGGCGCCACCTAGCGTCAGAAAGAATTAAATCACTGTTGTACAACGTCATTTCCTGCAGAAACATGGCTGCGCCCTAAGAAATGTCATATGAACGCTTGAGCTGAATAAACAGCTTCAATTTAACACCCATGTGCTAAAAATCCACAACACCGACCATCGGGGACGTGACAGCTTTAATCTGTTTGGTTTTGCTGAGGTATTCGATCTTTTAGTGCGTTTTAATTTTCTGGTTAATCTAACACCGAGGTTATTAGTTAGCATCTGCTACATCCTCACATGTAAAGTCATTACAAGGGTTGCTAGTTGTTGGATCTGCTATGATTACCATCATTGTTTCGTTTAATTTATATAGATTTACTCTTAAAAACGGACTAAAAGTTTCTTTGTTTGTTACAGGACACACCAGCGGACAGCATGGTGCATTTATGTGAGTATGAAAGCTTCAGGTTTGGATAGTAAATTATTTTTAAATAAGAATATTCACTTGAAATTATCACGTGTTACAGAAAGATCTTGTTATACTTAGCTAGACGAAGAAAAACTTTGAAGCAATGCTACCACATACATACCTGTCTAGCTGCACTGGGGTGCCCAACCAGTCCCTTGGTGCGTAGGGGGGTATGACATTTTAAATGACATTACAGGAAGTCAATGTTGCCAATGTAGCGACTATTACGCTATATTTAGCGTGTATTCAGACCTTCTAGCTCTCAAAGCGACTAGTGACAATCTAGCAAATTTCTTGAGTTGTTTGATCATTTTGGTTTCTGTGATGTGAAAGCACGTTGTAAAGCTTGTTCTCAGTGTGCAGAGGCTGCTGCTGCTGTGGCCCGTCCCAAAGCACTCTCAGTTGTTTGGTATAGCTGTAGTCCAAGCAGAGTTCATATTGCTGGTTGATCGTGCTTTAGTTTACGGTCAGGGCTGGATGTAAATGTAAACTTTTCATGTTTAAAAAAAGAAAAAAATTACCAAAAAAAGTGGAACCCCTCCCAAGCATCCCACAAGTAAATCATATGCCCTGTGACACTATTTAGCAACTTTTAGGACAGCCAATAGCTACTTTTCTTAATGAGTTGGTAACACTGCAGAAAGTTGACCAACAGGTGGTTTTGACTGTTGACTGACAGTAACTAGCAGCAACCGATTACCGTGGTTACACTACCTTAAACGTAAAAAAAAAAAAGAGTGGTGCAGTGGTGGGTAATAATCATTCATGCACAGCCCCGGAACGAACTGAACGTTTTGGTCCGACACCCCTAGATAATATGTGCCATATTTGGCGTAGTTTTTCTTTTTAAATAATTTCAAAGGTAGATGTGGTAAAATTCTGAACACATATTTAGTGCTGTAAGAAACTGAAAAACTTATAAGAATGAGAAGCTCACCAAGCAAAGCTTCACATATTTATGGTTTTTTTTTTCTTTCTGCAGCCTCACTCCTCCTGAAAAAGTACTACAATGGTTATGTCGTCATCCGACTCGCACTCGCGGGTCACAAACAGGCTAACCGACCCTTTTATCGCATTGTAGCAGCTTTCAACAAAAGAGCAAGAGATAATAAATACATTGAACAACTGGGCACCTACGACCCGCTTCCCAATGTCTACAATGAGAAACTTGTCAGTTTCAACTTTGACCGCATCAAGTACTGGATCGGTTGTGGTGCACATCCCACAAAACCAGTCGCTAAACTTTTAGGTTTGTATTCGTTTTGGAAGTCTGTACTATTTTACAGAATATCTTCGTTTTTATTAAAGACCTCCTCTGCCATTTGTTTTTCAATAATGATGTGTAAAATAATTACATGTATTTTTATGATTGTTTAGCTACTACAACCTTACACGATGCTTATGATTTTTGACATCCTTGTGTATTTTGCCTTGCAAGAGATTCAGTTTTTGTTTTGTTTTTAGATTTACCAATCTGCTGCTACTTGTCCACAAACCCCTTTGCCGTATTATTTAGTTTATTGCTTTTGTGTCATGAATTGGTAGATGCCACCAGAACAACATCACCTCCTCACCTTTTTTAAACTGGCTTCTGGGGTGAGATCTGAGCCTCAAGGTTAAAAGGTTGTTTTCTGTTCACACTGTCTCCAGGTCTGGCAGGATTTTACCCGCTGCATCCCATGACGGTAACTGGGGCGGAGCGTAAAAAAGCTCAAATGATGCAAACAGAAGCTGAAGAAAAAGATTCCCAGGAGAAGCAGAAAGAGTCTGAAGAGATTTAAAGCTGAAAATGATCTCTCCCTGAACTGTTATTCAGTCACCACAAAAGCTAACTGATCGTTTTATGGGATGGGATGGGTTGGGATGGGATGGGATGGGTTTCTATGGGATGGACTTCTCAGAACATCATCAGTTTTAGTTGTTTGCAAAGCGTCATAATGATTATTTCTGATATCTGCTGCCTGAAATTATCCAACAGCATGTTGGTTGGGATGAACCATACAAAGTTTATGGTTAAAACTGTAAGTTGTTCAATATGTGATTTGTTTGAAATTTACAAAGGGCACTACTGTCACATTTTTTAAAAAAATAAAAGTTTTTTAAACTCTCAAAACAGAAAAAAATTACTTCTTTTAATCAGTTTTTTTTTTTTTACTGCCATAGCTGGTAAACAGTAACTTCCAATTTAAAAGGTTTGGATTTGTTATTTGATTCATGACAAACTAATATTATTAATATTAACTTCTTATTTTTACACAGTACCAAATGGCAGACTTGGTAAAATTTTGTCCCATGGCAAAATCATAAACGGTCACAACAAAGCTGCATTACATTTAGTTTTTTACACAAAAGCCTCTGAGACTAAAATTAGTTGAAAAAAGAGACAAACGTCTCTCTCATTAGGATGCTCAAAGTTTTCTTTTTGAACAAAGGAAATATTTGGTTGTTTTTCTTCTACATGGAATGTCATAAGTTACTAAAAAATTGTATGCATCCCATCGAGATACAAAGAGTCCACAATCTTTTAACTTTTTTTGCTTAAAATTTTTAGAAATAAAAAAATGAACACAACTAGGATTTTTTTGATAGTTTACGCAAATATTTTACTATAAACCTTGAATCATAAGCAAATGGCGTTGTTGATATAGTTTTGCACTCTCCAAATTTGTCCAGAGTAATTTGGCCGCTATAAAAGTGCCCCTAGGAATGATTGTGTGTGTGTCACAACCTATTTGGGATGTACCCTGCCTCATGCCTGAATTCAGCTGGGATAGGCTCTGGCACCCCCTGCAACCTTGTTAGTGATGGACGGTTCAGAAGACAAAACAAAATTTGACTGTCATGAAAAATTGACACAAATTACAACTGAAACTAAAAGGATTGTGATTCCTTCCAGAGAACAGATCCATGTTGAAATCTATTACTTTTTCCTTGTTAACGTTATCTTAAAGAGCTCATGAAAGTGGGAAACCATTAAAAAAAATTAAATTACAAATGGGAGATAAATAAGAAAAGAATGACTATTTTAAGAAAAAAAAAAATATGAATAAGTGGTTTCACTGGTCAGGGATTTTCTAGATGATTGTAATGCTGGTGTTGTCCTCCAGAGGGCAGAAGACATTAATTGTTAATCAATGAAAAAAATTTTTATGAAAGATTCTCACAACAGAGAAATACATTAGGTTAGGTTGCATATTATTTGTTCTAGAGACATTGGCACTGAAAAACGTACCAAAGATTAAGATGCTGTAGTACCATTTAGAAGTGACCAGGATAGGGAGGATAAGGAAGAGGTGCAATCGAGGGAGAACATGTTTGAAGTTTTAGGGCCTAAGATACTTCAGGCATGTACAGAGGAATGAGAGGGTATACATTAGAAGAAGTTTGGGACTGCAATGCAGGAGACTTTGAGGAGGAAGGATGGGTTTTATTATATGTACTGAAAGAGGAGAGTAATGTAGTTGGTGTGAGAGAAGAGGATGCAAAAGACAAGGTCAGATGGAGAAGGTAGAATCATAGTAGTGATCTATGAAGAAAAAACATTGGAAAAGTACAAGACAACTATTTGTCCTAGGAATATAAATTCAGTTGATTTTCAAGTTGAATTGCACCATCCCCTAAAACCAACAGACCTATTTATATCTGATCTTGAAAGAAGCCCAATTACCAGTCAGACAACTAATGCCACCTTCCTATTTCTAATAGAACTAGATGTGACAACAAGAAACTTGCATAGACTACAACTGCTTTTGGAATTTGCAGATGTCCTCATTCACCTACCAGTGCAGAGAAAAGGTTGATTACCCCAAAATGAATGGGATAAAACAATGATAACCTATCAATCCAACACCTGAGGTGCTATAATTTGGATGTAGACTAAATTTTCCTCTTCTTTCTGTCTCAAGATATCAAATTAACTTCTGCGATCAATGTAAATTATATGGTTTAACATCAAAATATTTAGAAGAGGTTCTTGTTTTAAACACGGTTGCTCTTTTTTGTGTCTTTTCTGGTTTAATTCAGATGTTCTGACCCTGAACACAAAATTTCTGGGGTATTTTTCAGTGAGATGATGAGGAGGATTTTACACACTTTTTCTATACCTCAGTGTTCTTTATTTCCTACTTAAACAATCTACCCTGTCTAAATTTTAACCAGTAATTGAGCTTCAGTTAAACATTAACAGCTTTGTCTTTCACAAGAAATGAGAAGAAAAATTGTATTTAAACAAAACAGTACTGTGATTGTTTAAAATTTATTTTGTTCTATTTTTCTAGAAGAAGCAAATTTACACCATATAAAAAACTTTTTTTTTTCTTTTCTTCAATTTTTTTCTAAAAGTTTGTCATTTTTTTCAGATTTCCTCTCCTTATTTAGTATATTATGAGTATCTCAACAGCTAAACTGGATCGGTAATAGAACAGAATCAACAACTCACTGTTGTCAAAATACTTAGAAAGTCTTTATTTTCAAACCATTTTTTTTTTAATTTTTTTAAAAAAAATGTTTTATAAAACATCTTACTAAAACTGTTGTTTTTGTACAATGTGATCAATGTGCTTATAAAAAGTGTCAAATGAAAAAGCAACCAAATGAATTCTGGAAGGTCATTTATACTGATTTACTGCACTTAACATGTCTAACTTTTTTATCAGTATCGTGCTACCTTACTTCTTCTTCTAGACACACCAGCTCTTTAGGATTTTTGTACTTCATACATCACTGTGAAGAGAAGGGCCTCGGTCATCCTGATTCTGCAGTTTATCTGTAACTGCATCAGAACTGTAATCTCTGCTTGGGGATTAAAGTATTTTCCAATTCAATTTAGGTATTAAAAACCAGGGAATCTATAAAAACACAATATTTTTAGCCAAAGACTAACAAGTTGATCAATAGGATCATAATAAAACCGCAACAAGATTAAGTCAAGTACTCAATACTTGCAAAGATTGTCAGTTGAAACTTAATTTTAAGCGTTAAAAAATACAGTAAAAATGTAGTCTACTTGTCCATACTATCCATAGTCCATAGTCATATAATCTACTTAAGAGGCCGGCCGAAACAATGCTGCCTGTCAATCTGCAAATGTGCTTTTAAAATAAACTGTCTGCATTTTTAGTTGCCATGGTCACAATTCATGCTGTCACCAAGCAACTCACCTTGGTGAACCAGGTGAAAGGCTTCGCAGCTGGTCTGGACATTTCAAATTTCCAACTTTTGTTCCAAAAATAAAAAAAATAAAGAAAAAATTATGTTTTGCTCAGAATGTAAAGAAACATTGGACCTACACCTTGTTTTTTTTTTAGTAATTCTTCAAACTCCCAGTACACCATGTGTCCGACTGGCTGCATGCCTAAAAACATGAACTCAAGTCAAGAGTAAAACACTTGCTACATTGTTGAGTGTTAAAAATCTGGTCGACAGGGTGCAGTGAAGCAGTCACACAAGAGAAAATCATGTCTAACCAGGAAGAGGAAGGCTGTACACCTGTTGTCTTCTTTCTCTGGACAGAGGCCAGTCACAATAAGTCACAGCATGAGGGCGTGTGGGTGATAAAACAGGCCAAACAGCTGAGATGAGAACTCAAGTTTGACAGATTTAAGAAACAAGAAGCAAACTTATAAATAAGTAAATTTATTTGGGCTTTCTATTGTAAAGACTACATACTTAACTATTCATAAAAACAAATGGAATCGTTAAATACTGTACATAGCATACTGAACTCTCCCAGTGCACATTTTTTTACCACAGCAGAGACATTTTTGCTTGATAAACTAGTCTTCATTCGGTTTTGTATTTTGTATAAGACATGTGAACATCTTAAGATTAAATAGTGTATGTAAACATTTTAAGTCAAAAGCAATGCGCCGTTGGCTAAGCTTGTGAGCAGGAGACAAAGAAAATTTTACTTTTAACAACTGCTTGAAAAGCAGTTGAGCTTCCCAAACTGAACACCATGTATGGTACCGAGTGATACTTCAATAACATGAGCTACATTTACTATAATATCCCGATGCTGGTAAATAATGCTTTGTGAATGATCTACAACAATTAAATTCATACATTTCCTTAGCTGCCAGCAGCCAAAGTCTGTCAGAACACACCCACTGCAATCACGTAAGGCAGGAATGCATGTGCAGAACTGGAAAGTCTGTGTTGGGCAGGTAAACCCTGCAATGTCTTTGTAATACGTCTGCAGGAACAGGTTAGGCTAAAATCTCTGATCCAAGAGCTGTATAATATAAAATCTCTATTTATGGATATCCGGTTACAAGGAACTTGTAGTTAAAATGTAAATGAATTTAAAAAGGGACATGAAATTGAGCACCTTCAATTTTCATGTTAAAACAAGATGGGCAAAAAAAAAAGTATATCGGACTTATATTAACGTGAGGTAGGTCCGGAGACTAATTTTTTTCTACAATGACTCACAGCTTGACCAAAAAAAATAACTTCACTTGTTTGAGAGAATTTCACTGCAAGTAGCATGTATTCACCATAATTTGTGCAAATAAAATAGACCTGTATGACAAAAAATGCACTGCTACTAAAGCAGTGCATGGTAACAAGTATGGTTAAGAAAACCCACACTGACTGCAGAAAGTCACTCATAACATAACCCTGACATTAAGCTCAGGGTTGCTCACCTGCAGATTTACACAATCATGTCCCCACACATACACACACGCACATACACATTACAACACATATGCTGCACTAGACATTTCCACATGCATGCATGGCCACCTGCAATGCAATAGCAATGTGCCTTTAGGGAAAAAACTAAATTACAACTTAGTTTGAACTAGGCTAAAGGGACAATATGGAAAGGAAACCATTAATTGCTGGGACACAATAGCAACAAAAGAGCAGATTTACATGGTGTCATCCTTCATTTAGTTAAAACAGTCACTAGGTTTGATTTTTGTCTTCATATATTACTTTTTTACATGGTTGTGATACTGACCTTTCGTCCCATTTGAGGTACAAAAGCATCAAACAAAGCTGTGGTGCATCACACAAAACAAGCTCACCATGTCTATTATAAAACACTGAGCACATTGGGGTTCAAGACCGGCTTGTACCCTTTGTTTGTTTTTTTTGCTAATTGTATCATATTATCAGCAAAAAGAAAAAAAAACATCACAATACGTGTCACTAAATAAAATCATGTAAAAAAATAAGCTCTAAAAATGTTGAATTTTGTCCACAATTTTTTAGTCAGACTCAGTTCTTCTCTTAAAGTGTCTTAATTGTGACAAGTCGTTCAACATTACCAGTAACCGTTTACAGTGCACACATTCTCTGTGTGAAACAAATACATATGGGTGTAAAAAATAAAAACAGTAAAAGCAGCAGATTAGGAGATCATCACTGTCCAGTTTCATCATGTTGTCAAGTTTTTTGTGCTAATGTTCAGAAAAGTCACTGATGTTTTTTGGGGTTTTTTTAAACCAAGTCTACTTTTCCCTTGGGGTGGTAGTCACAGGCTGAATCTGGAAATGAAGAGCGCTGAGGCAAAAGGTAATAATGCGTGCCGCTGGCTTTCTTGCCATTTTCCATGATGGGAAGAATGCAGGGAGATCCCTCACTGTTCTGTCTGTGGAAACCTCGGTTGCTCACATACTTCGGATCAGGTGCAAAGCTTTGGGTAGGGGGCATCACTCCATTGTTGTATGTGGGTAAGCTCTTGGGGCTAGGAGTACGAGAAGTACCTTGGGAGAAAGGGTCCCTTGGAGGCAATCTGGGTGGTTTGTCATCGTCACTGTAACCTCCAGATGAGACCTCCGCTGACCAGCGGCGAGAGTCTCCTGTCTTGATTGTCCTTGGAGGTATGGGTGGGGGCACCTCTACTTTATCCATGTTTGTGTGACGTTTATGGAGGCGCAGATGGTTGGGTTTGTGTAAAGAGCCAGCCGGGCCAGAGTGAGAGCGCCGCAACCTCCTTTGTGCTTTGTCCAGAGGTTTCTGACACACTACCGGCTCCTGCTGCTCGCACTTTTCCTTCACTTCCTGTGAAACATATGTCTGATGGTGCTGCTGTGTCTTTCCTGTGTTTTGTGGTCTCAAAGGACCATCATAGTAGGCGTAGTTTATCTGTCCACAGCCCCTGAAACTTCTTCGGCTAGGGAGTCCACATCGAATAGAAGATAACTTGGAACACTGGTTTAACATACTATCAGGAACAAGATAGGTGTTTTCATCTGTACTGGTGATAAATTCCACTTCACTATCTATGGCCTCCTCAGAAGAGATGTCTGTTTGTGGAGGGGTGGGTGGAAGAGGCTTAGAACATCGATCTGGCGTCTGTGGTGGGCTGCTGCATTCATAAAATGAGAGCTTCTGGAGTGAAGGGACCACCTGGTCATCATCTGCAGGACTCGGGGTGGAAGTTTCGGATTTACAGGAAAGTGAAAGATGGGAAGGTCGGCTTTTCTTTGGAGGTAACCTCTGGGAGCTGGGACTGTGTTTATGTTCTATCAGAAAGAAACATAAAAACTTTGTTATTAAACAATTCAAATTGGCTTATAACAATCTCATTTCTTATTCCTTAAAAAAAGACTAAAAGTTTCTTTTTCATTTGCTTAAACTCACAAATTCGTATTAAGTTGGGTTTTTTTTTAAATATAAGTAATTAAGTACATGGTTTGGAAGTATGGAAGTATTTGTGCATCAAAGATATAGTGAAGAACTTACTCTCATAACTTGTAGGTGGTCCCTTTGGCTGTGATCGATAGCTGTGATCTGTTCTTGTGTTGTCCATACTAAAATAAAAACTGTTAGCAAAGAAAAATACCATTTTAATTGGCAAATATTCACAAAAAATATAAATAATAAACAGTTTTCAACTTGCCTCCAGCGAGGAACTAGTTTTCTGAACACTTACTTGTCTGTGGGCTCATAGTGATGGCTCCATGAGGGTTTGGACCCGGCCATGCTGTGAAAATAGCTGCCCCGGAAGAAGGGGTTTTCTGTGGGAAAAGAAATCTCCTGGACAGACAGGCCCACTGTGGACATGCTCCAGGTACAGTCGGATCGCATCAAAGCCAGGAAACACTCAGATCGCCCGGCTGGCTGCCTCGCTTCTGGTGTACCTGTAACATAGCCAGAATACAGCCATCAGTGATGGTGAAAAAATGTCTGAAAGCAAAAACAGGTGACACAACGGGAACAGAACATCAGGTAACATGCTGAAAAACATTTTCGGCAAGTGGAGCAAACATCTTGTTAAATGCTTGGATGAAGATCCTCACATCAGAAATGAACATTAACTACATTTTTAGTCTCCATTCTGACTGATAACTGAAGGACAAAAAACTGAATGCAATTAGAACACAAAGTTCTTTTTTCTATTTAAGTCAAGAAGATTTTTGTTTTGTAAATAAAAGCCTTTTAGAGTGTCTGAAATCTACATCCCAACAATAGCCCAAAAGAATTAAACCAAAGTGGAATCTTTAAGTTGTAAGTCTTTACATTAGAAACTATACCTCAAACTTTGTATATTTTGTTTCTGAAGTTAACCTGATCGTACTCTGGTGTTGCAATCCTGCTAAACCTGAATAGAAAATGGAGGGGCTCCTCTTAATACAACACATATACCTGATGTTGCAACAGCTCCTCATGTTAGGTGACCTGTATGTTTGTGTCACGTCAAGTATGTGTCAGGACTAAGTAAACAACTGCTACAATATTCAGTATGTTGGTATTTCTGGGGTTAGTGATTTATTACATGTTGTCTATTGTGATTGTATTTCCAGACAAAAAGTTGTTCAAATAAATATTTGAAAAACTCTGTAATTTGCAGTTTCATAATGAAGAAAAAATCTTCTTTCAAATAGCATCAATGAGATAAGTTAATCACAAAACTTCTTTTTACATTTCTTTTAACAGGTGCACACAAATAATGACCTAGGAGATCCCAAATGAGGTGCATGCACATCTAGAAACACTCCTTATAATGTAGGAGTGATGACTGAGAAGAACATGGCCTCCTAGCTCCTCTGAGCCATATTTATGTGCTGACCTGACAGCTGGGGAGAAACAAAGCTCTAAAACAACAGGAAGCCCAGGGGCATCGGTGGGAGCCAAACTGCCCAACAAGGCATGCAATGCCCCCGTGCAGGCCTGTCTATTGGGTTTGGAAGAGACGGAGAAGGAACATGATCCTTGATAATGAACCCCCGGGGACTTGTACTTCCTCTAGCAACAGGTGCAAAGACAGTTCATTCTGGCAGCTAACCACAGAAGCATTTACAGGCAATGGGATTAAACAAATGATGTAGCCAGGCAGATTATTAGCGCTCCTGATGAAAAATCCTTCAGCTCAATTAATTTTGACCCTATGACCAGAGAATGTGGATGACACATTTCTTGATAGCTGGCCAGACTCATTGGTCCCTTTCAAATCCAGGTAGTGAGATTATTGAACAGTTTGGTTGTAATAATCACAGTAAGACCTTGACAGAAGTTCACACCCCGCTCCTGACACCCCTGCAGCGGTTTCCGAGCAACCATACCCGCTCTACCTGTGCAGCAAGCAAACAGAGCGCACACCCCCTCACTTTACCGGATTGAAATAATAATGGTTAAAAGCTCTCTAGCAGCCAGGTGACTCACGCCACAACACACAAGTAAGCCATTTAGTAAAAAAAAGGTGTAATGATGACACAAAATGACTTGGCAAGTGCATTTTGAGTGTATAAATAAAAAAATATGCAAGTTTACATTCAAATTTGAAACATTTTTGGTGTGCAAGAGGTTACAAGTTGATTTGTTACACAGTAATTACCTTTTATCTATGACAAAAAAAGACATTTAGTTTAGAAAAATGAATACAAATGATTTGGTAATTTAATCGGTTATTCTTAAGAAGAGGTAGAAATAATTTGTACTCATTCTGGGCAAATAAATATACCACACACACAAGTTGTTATGTATTTACACATGAGATCGATAAAGATAAAAATTGCATAAAAAGTTGTTTTTTTCTGTTCCACACACCTACAAGAAGTTATACCAGTAAACACACTTTTTGATATCTTCTGAACTCACCTAAATAACTTGGTGGTTTTCCTCTCCTGGCTGGTCCCAAACTTGCTCTTTTAATTTCCCCCTTTTTTTTCTTGATAAAACACACTACCTTCTGTCTCAAGCTTTGATTTAAGTTATTATCTTTAATTTTCTTATTTCTATTGCCCTGGGAACAGGGTGCCTAAGAGTTGGCGGCACACTGGCTGCTCTCTGACACTTCTAGATCTGTTCAGTGTTGTAGTGAGAAATTATGAGCTGCACCACTATGGAGACACACAAACTCCGCCTTGCACACTTGCTCCGAAATGTTCTTAAAGCTGTAGTCTTTTCCAAAAGCCACTGGCTGCAGGGAATAAATCTTGCAACCAGATTTGAGGGGTTAATTTAAATCTCTAGCATTATTCCATGTGATTAAAATCTATAAAACATCAGCAAAAGGAATGTGACAGGATATACTTCGGAGAAAATCCTTTTATAATATGTCAGTAAAATTTCTTTAAAAAGATTTTAAAGTTGAAAAAATTATGTTTTCACTATGAATTTTAATCTTATTTCTGTTTGCAGTGCTTTACTGTGTATTTTGTGTGGTTATAGGGAGTTTGAAGTGGTGTACATAAAAGATGGCTCCAAGATTGATGACAGACAAAAATGCAAAGAAAAATACCCTTATCTGTGCAGAACACTGCTGTCAGTTTAATCAAACCAAGCTGCACATTTATCAGATCACTTTGGACATTTTCTTTCTGCCAGACCTGTTCTCTGTTTAGCTGACCCAATGTTCACTTACCAGAGTAAATAAGACAGAAGGTTTGCTGCATTTTTCTCCAGGTTAATACATCAATGATTGTTACCCCCTACACTTATTTCTAGTCTTAGCCTAGATAGGCATAGATCTTACTTTAAAGCAATAGGTCAGTTTTATAACTTAACCTTGATGACCTTAAGAAATAAAAACACTGACTACAACTCTATCTAAACACAGTAAGCATAAAAAAACAACCTGTGAGAATATTAATACTGGTATAAATCAGAAGTATGTGTTGAGACAGAACAGACTGTTCTTGTGCCTGAGTTGGGGGATCCTTCACAGCTTGTCCAAAGCCCCCCACCCCTGCCAGTTCCGAAAGGCTTATCACTGCATATTTGGACCCTGCACAGACCAGAAATTTGCTAATCCCCTTTTATGATTTAAGGCACATTCTTGGGATTCCTCTGGACCATTTGTGACCAGCATGGGAAAGCAAGTTCTTATACAACAAAATCTGCATTTATTTAAAAATGAATATCAAAAGTAGCATAAAAAATAAAAAAAGGATTGGCAGGACATGAATTGAAGTTTCATTGAATTTGCAGCAGATATTTGTATGATCTGAGCAAATCAAACTAAGATCAGTAAAAGTTTGAAGGCATTATCATGTAACTCCACCTAAATTCTCACTAAAAGCAGCATAACAAAAAGCCTCACATTTAAATTCTCTTTTAACTTTTCCCAATCTCTGTCCCCTCCCATTGTGATGTCAGCCCTGACAGGAAGTGCCTTATAAAGTTAGTTATGGAGAGAGAGAAAAAAAAGTAAGATAAGCAGGCACAGCCAGAGGCAGCTCTGATGAGAAGTTGAGATGAAAAGATCTCGTGTCAGTAAGGATATCCTTCACAGGAAAAAAGGCTAGCTTTCCTTTGGTTTTTTCCCTCCTGACTCACCCTGAGTTTTGTCTGACACATTCAGCATGTTCTTTCTTAAAAAGTGACACCTTTGGCTCGGTTTTCCTCTGAGCTGCTGTGAGAGTAAAAAGGAATTTCCCTTTGTGGCTCACATTCCAGAATAATGGTACACTCATGGAATTGTGTCTTAGTCTCAGCTGATTACTGTCCCACTCCGACAGGAAGGGTGGAGTTAGCCACACTCAAGAGCAAAGGGAAAAAAACTGTACAATTATTGTAAATGATTTGTCACCATTGAGGTCACAGCTTCGGTGACCTGTTGAGGGAATTAGATTGCGTTCATGTTGAGCTCACATCCAAAGTTCACACTGATATAAACATTGTAGCGAAAGGTTTGGTGATGTAGTGAGGTGACGTAAACCCTCTAAGTTTAGATCTATTCAACTTTGTGTTGTGATAAATAAATTATTTGGTGGTATTAATTCAATGTGCAACACTTATTAATTGATAAGAGAAACAATTCATTGCAGACACACAATGATACCACGTCAAGCATCCTGCGGTGTGTGTGAATTACAAACAAAAATGATGTCTTTAACAAGGAAATCTGATTTTCTACATTGCATGCACTTCACATTACTGATATAAAACTAGATAGGCTGTGGTTTATTAGGAAATTGTGCTTTTTGACGTGAAAGATTACTTATTTTCAGTCCTCTGGTTAGAAAAAAATACTTTTACTGTACTCCTTCCTAAAGCAAGAATTCTTACAAGTAGTTCCTTTTAAGATTGAGAAGATCAAGTACAAAGTGGGCAACAGGAGACGTTACAGGAAAAGTCATTATGATATCCCATCGTCCCCGAAGAAATTTTATAGCTCATGTCTCATTTTAGGTGTTGTATACTGTGAGTAGCGTCAACTAGACACACCTGTCTTTGACCTACCTGCTATCCCAACTATTATATCTAAGAGTGGCCTGTGTCAATTCCCACTGAGATCTAATGACCGGTTCTCAGGAAAGAGACCCCACCTCAGTTTTTATATGCAGCACAACAAAGCCGTCTAATGTTCTGCAAGGTGACGGCAAGTTTAATCCAGGCTCAGACATGGTGTGGCAGGTAAAACTCAATGTCGAGACCTGCAACACAAACCTTCCATCGACCACACCATGCCCTCCAGAAGCAGAAGAAGACAGTGAATCATAAAGACAAAGAGTATTATCAACATCCATTCCACAGCTGTAGTGTGAATCAGTGCTGAATCTCCAGAAACACCCTCTTTCATAGGGCATCCCCATTAGGTCTGGAAGTCAACGAGAAGTTCGAGTGAAGAACTCATGAGATCACCCTTTCAGCAATTGTTAAAAAGCTTGGAAGAGGAAACTTTTCACAGCCCTTTAAATGAAAGGTCATGGTAAATCTATGATTAATTAAGAGATTAATTAATCTCTGTCTATGATGCAAATGTGTTTCTGACATCAAAGGTTTGGTGATGTAGTGAGATGATGTAGATTTGCTTTTTAGCTGTATGGCTAAAAAGCAAATCTACTTGTGGGTACAAATAAAGTCTTCTGAGTCTTAAATCAAGGCACCAAAACACGTGGATAAATAAAAATATACAGATAAAAAGGAAAATCAAAGAATTTTTTTTTATCCTCAATGCCCGCTTCAAAAAAGTATTAAGGCAAAGCTTTACCAGCTCCAAACCCAGCAACGGATTCTTCAATGCAAACCTTTCAGAGATTACAGTAAAGCATTTGTTGTAATATCTAACAATGAAGATAGCCGCCAAGTCTCAGAAGGTAAGTTGTCCAACACTGATAGTAAGAGACCAACTGATTTTTGTGCTCATTTCTCTTCTGTACCTCGGCAATAGGTTCACCTGGCAACAAATCAGGAAGCAGACACCAAAGGTGTGTCCAGGCAGTTTATCTTGTCCAGGTGGTGACAGATTGACTTGCATATAATATAATTGGTAATAATCAGCCCAATAGGAGCAGTGTGACAAATGATAATCATAGGAGGACTAAAGTAAAACAAAAAGTAAAAACACACCCACAATGAAGCTGGAATTGTTTAGAAGGTCAGGTTAACACTTAGACTCAGATCGGGTGTGGGATGTCTGACAATAACTGATGGATAAACAATAAAAACAGAAAGGAAAAGTTTTGTAATTGCACAAAATAGCCTAACATGAAGTAAAAATAAATATGTAATAAGCATTTCAACATGCTTATAGAAACACAAGTTTCAAAATTTACAAGCTCATTACTACTACTTATTTACTACTGTAAGGCAATAGCAAAAGAATAATAGAAATATACAAAACTTTTGAGCAGTAATAAAAAATAACTACCGTATTTCCATAACCAAAGTTAGACCGTACTAAAAGGCGCAGTCTCAGTTATGCCTGCCATTATTGTACTTAACACATACATAAGGATGTAAAGTATACGTTGAATTCAATTTGATTAAATTTTCAATTTAATGTTTTCATGGTATTCTCTACTATATCAACCTTACAACAACAACACACACACACGTCTTAGTTTTTTTTTTTTAAAAATTGAAGACTTTTATGTGCACCTCATAGTCGTGAAAATACTGTATAATTAACGAAACAAACATAAATTATCTTATTTTTGTTGTTTTTGTAACACATAAACCTTTTTGTTGCGAAAGTTGTTGAAAAAATTTGCAGAATTGGAAAACATTAACCATTTACAGGGGCGGAACCAAGGGTTGGGGGGTGGCTTCCAAAAGGAGGCTTAAGCCTCCTTATGCTCCAAAAAAAAAAGTGTTCTTACTACTTTAAATATTGTAAACTTTGGGCAAAATATGCACCAAAATGCAGAAAAATTACTTATTTTGCCCCAGGGCCCCCTATACTGTCAAGCACCACAGGTGCTCGTTTTGTCTGTGACCTCACGCCCTCACCCCTTTAAAAAATCTTGGATTCGCCCCTGATTTAAAGTTTTTGGCTTTTTATTTGGTCCAATTTTTAAACTTTTTTTAAACCCCTTTCTTACTCATTTGTTTGCTAGAGTTTTTCAGCAGATAGCGCAGTTATTAACACATATGCAATGAAGCACATCACAAAAAAAATCAGGTCAGATGTCATTGTTAGGACAGATAAAAAGCTGGCACCAAACTTCATACGATCCACCCACACAGCCTTTGTGATCGACCAGTCATTCGCGGTCGACGTATTGGGCACCAGTGATTTAAGATGTTTACGGATGTAATCACTTCAATTTTCTTTCCATCATTTGGAAGTTCACATCGGTAAAGGTGTTTTTCTTTGAATTGTTTACTTCGTTTAAACTAATACAAATAAATACACAATATATGTAATCTCATAATAAAACTCTACAAACCTGAATAAAACTCTGCAAACCTGAACTTAAATTACAGACATAAATGACTAAATATAAATCATAAACAAGCTTAGGAAGAAGCACACATACACCTACAGTAGTTTTCAAAAGATCCAAATTTTGAAGGAAACCTATAAATTTATTTGAGAAAAAAACAAAGATTGGACTCAAGGCCAAAAAGTTACTTGAAAGGCAAAAAAAAAAAAAAAAAAAGAATATAAAAATGGCACCCAGGACATGAACATGATAAAGTACCGGTAGTTCTCACGTATATAATTTGGCTTTATTTATCAAAACAAAAGACAATAATAAAAAAAAAATTAAAAAAAAAACTATTAATAATAAAAAATTTAATTCAATGTCAAGAAGTTTTTTTCAAGCAAATACTTGGGAATTTAAAAAAAGGTTAAGGAAAATTCCTGAATTACACTCACACAGTCTTTTTGTATTAGTATTTTGAGTGTGACGTCATAAGAAGCAGTAATAGAGTTAGTATTGCATCACTCCTCAACATTGTCGACTGGTTCAAGTGGAGCTACGGCCAACTATTTGTAATGGGTGGAGCGAGCCCATCCACCTCCTTTATGATGACAGGGTGTGTTTAGACTCAGAGACCTCAGAATCATTTCAGACGTAGACTGAAGAAATTAACAGCAAAATCTCTTCTTGACTAAGACTGAATGAAGTCATGTTATCAACTACCAGCGTTTAAAAAATGTTTTATGGGAACATAAAGTGGACATACTTGTGTGATTACCTTTACACTCATGCATGATCACATGAACAGATATCCAATCTCCAAAACCTGGGATTTGTTCCTGATGTTTAGGGAAAAGCTATGAAAATGACAGCTGTGGGGTGTTGGAAGATGCTGGTTTGAGTCTCTGCCCAGCTGCTCCGCAACAAAATGAACTGAACAAAAAGGAACATTTGCTGTTAATAATACCCGTTTCTAAGCTCACAGCTAGTATTATCTGCAATAAAGTTTGAACTTTTCAAGCAACTGAATTTTATTTCCTGCTTTATTAAAAAGCCCCAGATGGTCCATAAAACATTTCAAAGCAAGTCACAGCTTAATGTCTGCATTGTCTGTTAAACTCAAAACAGAAGTTTTTATGTAAACATGCTGAGAAGAACATTTAGGCTTCACAGAATGTAGCAATGTATTTATCTTAAGTAACATCTTATCACCGGGGGAGTTTATCCTTTCCCTGTTTTCCTGCTTTAGCCTCCCCCATTGGGAATATTGAAATGCAGCACATGGTACGACCTGAAGCCCCCAGCTCTTCTGATAATGATTTCAGATGTTGTCCACAAGAGATTAGTCGCCTTGTCATCAAAGGAGAGTTTCTTATGGTGGGGTTATAAATCAATGGCCATGGGGTCTGAAAAATATGACTCTGCAAGTACACTTAGAAACAGAAAACACATGTGTAAGGAAGGATGCAGACCTCAGATGAGCTAAACTCAGTAAGTTTAACAAGTCCTTTTTCCCCATTTCTGCGTGCTTGTAGATGTGTGCATAGCTGAGCCCGATGACAGAGATTGAGTCATGCAAGGCACAGTATGTGCTTTGTCATAGTGTCTTTTGTTCTTTTAACACATGGATTTAGGATGGTTGATGAAATCAGCCGGATTACCTGATCCGATGCTGGGCAACAGCTACATTATTCCTCACAACAAAAATGACCCGGTTCATTGCTCACACAAGTTGCTTAACTAGCAGGTTCAAGAGAATAAAGAGGAGGTACAGTGCCCATTTTCCATCCACTGTTAGCAGATTGACTGTGTGTTCGCATATATTAGTGTTAATATGTGGTGCTCGGGTGAGAGAACCCTGTGTGGGTGGAAACACACTTTCATTAAATTGTAAGGTTTACTTTAAAGAACTGTTTAGATGGTCTTAGTCTATTTGGGTACAAATGTGTCATGGATGTCATTGACAACCATCAGTAAAATGTGGTAAAATGTAAAGCTTTGGAAAATTTGTAGTCGAAAGAAGCATTTTAAATTATTTAAAATAGAATTTTGTGTCCTTAAATAAAAATAGTATATTAAAAACATTGATTGTTACTGTTAGATTGTTAAATTAACTTTAGTTTAAATTCACATTATTCATTTGAATAATATTAAATGCTTCACTTATCCTAAAATAGACATATTCTAAAAATTTTGCCCATCAAACACATACGTGGAAGTAATTTGTATACTCTTCCTAGGTACAATATAACCTTAAAAATAATTTTTCTTCTTTTTAAAACAGTTTAAATTACTCAACATATACTGTATATACAATATTTTTGTTAATCAGGATCATGAAGTTAACCGAATTGTGAAGAAACATAATATGATGTAAACGGTCTTTTAAAATCTATTAAAAAGGAAACTTGTAGTTTTATAAAACTTTTTTAGCTTTAATGTATAAACCAGTGTGGTAAGGAATAAGTAGTTGTTTTTCTGCTATTGATGATTTTAAAGCATGGACAATTAAAAGTAGAGTCAATAGTTGTTATGCCTTTTACATAAAACAAAAATTCCATTTTTTTTCTGGTTTACTTTACTACCGCTGTCTTCCTTGCACCACTGCAATCCCTGGCAGGAAGTAAATCAGCCGAGGAGTCGCCCCAGACCAAACACTGCGAGGGCCTCTGGAGCCTGAAGGTGTGTGGGAGGTGTGTGCCAAACTTACAGGCCACAATATGCTTGTTACTTCCTTGTCAAGTAAAAAAACAGACTATGCTGTACACAGATGTGGATACAAACTCACACTGACTCATACCAGAAGTTATGCATAGAAAGACACACACAACGCCTGAGTTTACTTTAAAGAAATAAACGTATGAACAAAAAAAGAATCAGGCAGTTTTTTGGTTTTTTTTCGCTCGACTATAATATTTTTTACTCATTCTACAAAATATATTTAAAGTAATATTCTCCACTGATCTTTTATTAATTGTGGTCCATGGACATTTCAAATAGCTGCTGTCATTTGGCGAATTTTCCAAAGTCTCCTGGTAATAACACAAAGTTCTCTGATACACTCAGCAAACTGGAAAAGGATATCAAATTACAGTTCTGTCACATTTGTGTCCCTTTGACCTCATACCGCCTTTGTTGAAGAACTGGCTTAAAATAGGGGCACATGTCAAAGTGGTTGACACTCTGCTTGTGCTAAAGAGCTCTGTATTACCTCTAATGACCTGAAATAGCTTGTTGTTTTCCAAAAAACAATTATAAAGAAGTACTTTCACTGGTTGTACAAGTTTTGTTTTTTTTCTAGTTATGAAAAATAGCAAAAAACTTCCTCAGCGAACGCAAAGTTTTTACTCACATCCGTTGAATGCACACTAAGCTGGACCCATTGGTCACAGCTAAACAGACTGATTAACTAGCATTAGTGCTTGTGTATTGGCGCATTGAGCACAGATTTGATGACTCAAGTCATCATCACAAGAATAAGTTTTACATATCCAGCCACAAACAGTCAGATTTTTATCAATAATTTCACAACTATAAAAAAAATATAATAATGTATACTTTATTAATCCATCACCAGAAAAATTTGTGTGCTGCATTACACTGCAGCAGGCTGCCACAACAGAACCAATGGTGGTGGGCGAACAGGGGGTTAGGTGTCTTCTCCAAGTACAGTTGGAGGTAGAGCCTTTAGCTACCAAGCTCCAGTTTTATGGAATAAGCTCCCAGCTCAAGTGAGAGAGGCAGACAGTGTTCCTACATTTAAAGGGAGGCTTAAAGCATTCTTGTTTGAACAAGCTTATCAATAGGCCAGATAGAAACAGATTCAATTTGCTGATATAATTACTAGTTGGCTGCTAGATAGTAAAAGCTGGGGAAAGTATGGTACATTGGGGTTCTGTCCTCTAATTCTATCTACTATTCTCTGCCAGACTGCCTTGGCTCTTTCCCCGTACCCCCTACTCTACCCCTCTACCCTAAACCCCTGGCTTTCTATCTCATTCATTATTCTCAATTGTCTGTTTATTTAGAATTACACTGCTAGTTGGTACAATACAATTCACATGTTGTCCACCTCTCTCCCTCCTCTCTGGGAGAGAGCCCCATCCAGGACTCTGCGTTCCTGTCCTGGGCATGGCCACACCGAGGAGACCTCCGTGCTTCTTCATCCCCGCTCCATCAGGATGAAATCCATCTACTCATCCCCGCCGTGGGCATCGCTGGGCTGAGGAGTCTCCCGTGTCTCCATCAGGATGAAGAACTTCTACTCATCCCCCTACTGGACATCTCCGGGCTGAGGAGTCCCCCGTGTTTCCATCAGCATGAAGAACATCTACTCATCCCCGTTCTGGACATCTCCGGGCTGAGGAGTCCCCCAGTGTTTCCATCAGGATGAAGAACATCTACTCATCCCCGTACTTGACATCTCCGGGCTGATGAGTCCCCCATGTTTCCATCAGGATGAAGAACATCTATTGACTTCTTTAGATATTTAGCTGTAGATTAGATTAAGCTAATATTTAAACAATAATCTTTGACACATTGTTTGCTCGTCCCGGGGGAGGGATCTCTCTTTTATGTGGATCCCCATGAGGTTTCTTATTTTTTCCCCACTGATGGGTTTTTTAGGAGTTTTTCCTCACCGAGAAGGAGAGTCTAAGTGCATTAATGTGCTAGTCTGTTTAGTTAGCATTTGTTAGTTATTTTTCTTGTTGTGTATTTGTGTTAATACATTCCTCTTTTTCTTGTGAAGCCCATTGAGACGGACATTCTGTGATTTTGGGCTATACAAATAAAATTGAATTGAAAAAATTGAATTGAATTGACCTTAGATGTGAACTCAGTGGGAATCAAACCAGCAAATTTCCAGTTAAATTGTGGTCTGAGGGCAAACACTCTACCAGTGAGCCATCTTCTCGGCCCCTGAACACTCCCTAAACACCCCCTAAACACCTGAAACTTTCTTTACGTTAACCAGTTTTTCGTGTTTCGTGACAAGCTAGCAATGGTGTTTCTTGCCTACAAAGGGGTACGTCAATGATGTGGCTTGATTTAACCACTAAATCCATATTTTTCTAACACTGAGTTATCGTTGTATTTCTTTGTGCTTCATTTAGGATTAGGCTTAGCATCAAACACTGAGTCGCTCAGTCTTGATGTTTTGTTTTGTTTTTTCAATTGAGCCTTTGACAAGGATTTTCGATTTTCTCAACAGTTAAGCATTGGAAGAGGAAGATTAAAGCAGACTATTGTGTAAAACAATGTCATTCTGTTTAGTGAGTGTTGAACCTCAGCTTATTTCTACAAATTACATTCATTGGTGCCGAAATGTTCTCAGGACTTGCTAATTAATACGGGCTCTGTGGAGAGCTGATACTTCATAATGCCCAGTAATACCATCCCAGACGCTGCAAACCCAACAAATCTCAAGTAAATGACTCAGTATTTTCATTTTTATAGTAAATGGATCAAGTAATGAAAGGAATAATAGAAATAAGACGTAGTTTTGATTATTAATGTGTTCATAGCAATGGTTAAAAATGTGCATTAATATTATAGAAAAAAAACCCTGTTCTTTTATTAAATTTCAACCCAGCAAAGTTTTTAGTATTAACATCAGAGGAAAAAAGTATTCTCTCACTCTTCCCAGCGTTAACTACTGTTAGTGGATGCATTCCTAACTAAGTCTAGATAAGATTCTGAAAGAGGTCCAAAACACCCAACTCTTCTTCCGTCCTATCATCAACTCCTTTCAGAGCTATCTCTACTTGGCTTTGTACCAGAACAGGAAGCACCCAGCAGAGGGAGGGAAAACAATTCTGCTTCCTATTCTGCTTTCCCAGCACAGAGAAGTTCTGCCAAAAGGAAGTAGATAAAGCATCTTGGAAACTGGAACATTTTCAGTTTGTGACTGTTCCCATGCAGGCACTGTATGTTCATATCTGCTTGTACCTGTATCATTTTCGGTTCACAAGAGGGGTAAATAACGTCACATGATGAAGAGCAGAGCTCAGAACACAGGGAGCACTTCACAGAATTATGTCAGCATGCTGTTGGCACTCTTTGTGAGAAAAAGCAGACGTGGTATTAGTAGTGTTTTCAAAGTTCCTACTTTCATAGACTGATACAGACAATGCATTGATCTTGTGAATACAACAATATATTGAATTGATATTTGGTCTTACATGTAAAACTTAAATTTTGCATATAAAAAAAATCCTTCACTGCTCTTCGGTGACCTTCTGTGTATGCATGGGAATGTTGGGATGAGAATATGTTGATAATATATACACTGTTGCCCAATTATAATCAGAGCATGAAAAGAAATTTATAGAACATTCATCTATAGCTCAAATATTTTGAATGAGACACACAGAACAAGAGAATAAGTGAAGTAGAGTCTGTGTCAGGGTTTGAGATTGATGGGTCAGAGGATAGTCATTGCAGGGAAGCCACCCACATTCACCACAAGGTTTGATTCATGCGGTTTGCTTCCCACATGAGTGTAGGGTGGATTGCTACGCTGGCCTCCTCCACAGGATCTGATGGCCATAGTCAGAATAAAGCAGTCAAGTTAATTTGGGCATTTGACCCCTTAAAAAAGCTTACTTTTCAAGAACTACATAGATGATGGCTAATCTGTTGACAACATCTCTCAACATAATATGGTGGATGAAGTTATGAAAGGTGATAGAAGTAGAGTCGTTTTAAAGTAGTTTGGGAACAGTGAATCAGCTCTACAGCCTCCTCGAGTGGTGGAGGGCACATGTCAGTTTGTCCAAACAGTCTGTGTATACTCTGTGGGCTTGGAGAAGGCTTCTGGATGACATGATGCAGGATCATAGCGTTCCACATTCCTTCGAATAGAGTGTTTGGTTTCTGCACGATCACATCCACCAATATGTTGAATTATTTTCTGGTGAGTGTCAGATTCTGCCAACTATCTTCAACACAAATTCATTTAATTACTTTTATGAAGGAAACAAATTAGGTGTAGCCTCATTGTTTTTGGGATTTAGTTTGGTGCAGCTATAATTTGATCTGTGTTTTCGTAGATTATCTGATTTTGTTACCCCAGATTATCAGAGAGGTTGTTTCAGAAAGGGCATCTGACGTAAAACTATGCCAAATACAAATATGCAAGTCAGTTTGAGGTTCATTGATACAGTGAAGGAAGACATGAAGATAGTTAGCATGACCAAAGAAGATGCAGGGGTTACATTGGAAGAAACTGACATGCTGTGGCGAACCCTGAAGGGAAATGTCGAAAGAAGAAGATCTGATTCTGTTAGCTTAATCAGGTTATGGTCGCTATGTTTCTCTGTAATGATTTGCATTCAAGTAGGAATTAGTTGCGAAAATAATCAGCAAACCCAAATTTGGTCCTCAAACAACAAGGAGTGGAAAAAAGTTCTCCGTCAATGTTCAAACAATGGAGCTGGAATTTTTCTCTGGTTGGACAAATCAAATAATCTTTGGGACTCATTTTAAAAAGTTGCTCTGCTGTTCAAGAGAACCCCAGAGAAGAGAGGACTCAGGTTAGGCTGGCCATCTGGCCTCTTTGATGCTTCTCTAGTGAGGTGTTCCAGACATGTCTCACCAGGAGGATGGGGGTGGGTTTGGGACAATTTTCGAAACTTGTCTTGGGATTCCATTGTTCAGCTAGATGAACTGACCAGGAAGTTGGAAGTCGGAGTTTCTGAATGAGTATCATTGCTTCTGTGATCCAACCCAATTAAGCATTAAACAATGGTTGGATTAAAAAAATACATAAATAAAGCAAATATCACATGTAGACATTTTTGTTACTGTTGAAAAGATTTTTTTATGCAAAATTATGCTTTCATAGCTTTCTACTACTTTCTAACAGTGATGTCTTGATCATGTATTTGCCACCAACGTGGTTTTTAGAGTTAGTCAGTGGTTTTTAAAAAAATGTGTTAGTATTTCTACCCCGTCCCATGGGACAACGAACGAGCTGTTGCCCAGATGACGACACAGTAGTTACATTAGTTACACTAACTACATTGATGACAGTTTTTATATATGAGGAGACACTTTACACACACTCTCTTTCCTACAATTTTGAGGTGGAGCGGTTGAATGAGCAATTCCAGCTTTTTGCACTTACTGTCTTTTTAAATTAGTAAGATTTCCTAACTATTGTGAAATGGAAATTCCAAAACCCAAATTGAGGTTGGTTTTGTGCAATTGATAGAATCAGAAAAATGTTGTGTTGCATAAAAGTTGATGCTTAAAAAAATTTTTTTAAAAATGTATATAATTGTTTTGATTTCAAAATGTAATCTTTTTCCTTGAATCAAACACATTCCACATTCAGAACACAGTTGAACCAAAGACAAGTACGTAGTTCACTTGATGGTAAAAAAGGGCACGATTTACTCTCCCTTGTGTAGTTTGGCGCTTGGTTTTGAGTTTGGTTTTCTCTGGGTATTTTGTCACTGTGTCCCTGCCAGGCCACTCAGTGTACATTTTGCCTTACTGAGGTTTGCATTTCCATGCTGATAAAAACCTCCCATCTACAGACACAGAGATAAGAGCACTGTTTACAACAGGTAAGAAAAAAAAGAGTCTTTGTGCACACTCTCAGTACTCCACAGTGCATTGATAAAGGCATTCTGTCTAACCTTTTCAGGGCTTTGGGCTGTTTTCTATTTTAAAATGTTGAAATGTTCCATGCTACAAAAGTCGTTCTAAAATCTTTCCTGAAGTGCATGCAATGAGATAATTACTCAGATGCGCTGTGCCAAACTGTGTGTCATCAATACACTAAACTTCAAGCAGGAACTAACTTAAACTTCTCTATTAGTTTAGAGAATAAAGCAAAAATAGACAGTTACGCAACTTTATATAAATAAATTTAAGAAAACCTTTACAAGTTTACACATCCAGCCTTTGAAATCAACCTAAGCCATTTTTGTTCTTAAGCTAAATTATGATCTCAATATTCCGTGCCACCAAATTGCCAAAAGCATGAGAAAAGTTAAACAACAACCTCCTCATTGAAAAAAAAAGATGAGAAAGCATTGGATTCAACCACACTGGCTCACTGTTAATGTTGTGGCAAAACCATTTGTTGACAAAACTTATCATTGTGGTAAATAAATTTAAATAAAGTTTGACAGCTCTAAACTCCCACCACCCACACTGTCTTTTGAAGGCAATATGTGGTTTAGACCTTCTTCTGTTCTAACTAACACCATTTAATGTGGCTGGGCAGCTGCTTTTTTATACACATACAAAACCCACCCATTATTTGTTTTACCGGTTGCCTTGGAGATGATGGCATCTCTCAATAGTTGACCTGAATAGATGCCATGGGGCAGTGTCACGCAAAGCTTACAATGTATATGAACTCACAAACCCTAAAGGAGAGGGATGCAACCAAAAAATAAAACTTCCTGTCAGCCGCTTTTAATGCTGATTAGATTGCGACCATAGCCAGTGACAAAGAAGACTGGAGAGTTTGTGTGGGGCTCCTCTTTGACTGGTGTTCTTCTTTTAGAGTGACAATGATGAAGAGAAACCAAAACAAATCTTCCTAGCCCAGATGGTAAGCGGTTTGGCCTGGTTCTGTTTTGTTATGGATCAGCAGGCTGTTCTTTTCTTATTCTGTTAGCTATTTGATAGGTAGAGGGATATATTACTGCTGTCTGATTGCTTTACAACCTATTGGCACCAGACCGTCTGCCTCAGGTAGGACCTGCACCTGTGTGCTCAGCAAAACTGATATTGCTCAAATGCAAATGACACACAAACCTGGAGACAGCCTCTAAACGGTGACTGTCTCCTTCGTCAGCGACGAACTTTATGAGTAAGTTTAGAGACAATATGAAGCAACACTAATGTAAAAAAAAGAAAAAATTAAATAGTTTTTTATAAATTAGTTCCACTTTGATTCGTTTAAAAATATACTAGGAAATTTGTACAAATCTTATCAAAGAATCAACGTGTTTTGGAGCGTGACTCTTGCAGCAAGCTCAACCATTTGTCAGATAATCATGGGGCAACTCTGAGGGTTTGTCATCTGTGACTGGTTGGACCTGATCTGTCACATGTATCTCTGTCCTCTTGTTAAGCAACGAGGGTGGGGTTTACCCCTCGCCTGTCTAAGCGCAGAGTGAAAATAGATTATTTACACAGAACATCTCTGTTCCTAAAGTTTTAAATCTGCTCTTCCATAAGTCTGTTTTTCAAAAGGTAACAACAGATATAAAAAATGCTGGCTTCAAATTTTATCATCTGAATGCAGCAGAAATAGTAAAAGCGGAGATTACTAGGCTTTTTTGTGGGAAAGGTTTGAGGTGAATTAATCTTTTACTGTAATGTTCCAATACTTGGACAATTGTGGTTTGTAAAGGTTGATTTTTTTATCCTATTGCATCACACTTTTTCTTCTATTGTCTTGAAACTTTGTTTGTATCCAGCGTGTACTCGTTGAAAAAGAAAAGAAAAACAGGTCAGCACATTGTGCAATAATTTGGCACAGAGATTGGTTTGTGTGTGACATGTCATGTCAACAGCTACCTGCAGAAAAGCATGTGTAAAGTGTGCTTGATCTATACTAAATCTGCTTCCTTTGGAGATTTTTTGACATTTATTTTAAGTGTCCATTTTCAGGACTGAAGTTCTACTAAATGACTGCAACTTGGGCTCATGCTGAGAGCATTTTAAGAAGAACAAAAAGGCACATTAAACAGGAAAGTCAAGATTTATGACAGCAGAAAAATGTGTTGCTGCAAGGTTAACCCGGTGTTGTACAGAAGAAAAGATGCACACTAATCTCAAAGTAAGAACCGCTTACCCCAACTTCTCATCTTACTCGTTTTTTTTGCATCTCCTGACCCTGTACTTGCGAGCACGAGTTTCCATCACCTGTGCAAATACGACAGGCTGTTTGTGTGTGTTTGTGTTTCATATGGCCGTGGTTTACAAACAGTCTGCCCAATCGTTACCAGACACCGAAGCTATTCTAGCCTCCCTTTCATATGCACGCCATCCCTGTGTCCGGTCTCCATGTGGAAGTCTGCAAGCCAAGGTCACCAGGTCACATTCCTCCAGCTCTTTGGCATTCCGCCCTAGGGTTCAAGTAGTGTGGAAGTGTGTGTTTGTGTGCTGTGTGCATGAGCTGTTTGTCTTTCATGCCGAAAACTGCAGTCTTAAGGTAAACACAATGAACACAAATACAGTTACATGTGACAAAGTACGTTAAGGTTGTGTAAACATATATTGGGGTATTGAACCCAACCAGAAGGTGATATAGTTGTAGAAATCATGCAACATACAACATCATCGGTGCAACTTGGTGAGGGGATAAAAAGGATTTGTTTAAGCTCAGAGCTAGACACTACTATCTTGAGATTAATTGCAGTGCTTAATTGTGTATAACTATGGCTGTTATCGACTCTTTTTCATGCTATAAAGCAATCAAAGAAACTGACACTTTCCATTATTTTAATATATAGAAAATTATGAATGCCAAAAGGATTTCATTAACGTACAGTATATCCAAAACAACTAAACTAAAGATAAATTAATTCTATTTTGGCAGTTCTTTTGGGGTTATTTAAAAAAGAGAAAACTTTAGGGTATTGGCTTTAAGGTTTGATTGTAATGGTTATTGCAAATAAGTAATCCAAAGCTTTTTGTATTTTACTGTCTGTTTTTTATTTCTAAGAAAAATGCCCTACTTTACTATACTGAAATTTAACACACTATTTGTGAGGTACTATTTCTTCAATTTGGCTCAGAGTTCTGCTGCTGAAGAATGCAACTCAATTATAATAAAAGATGAGTTTTCACAAACAATAATACGGTACAATTTTAGTCATTTCTAAGTCATTTATTTCATGACAGCAGCAGCATTCTGCATCATTATGGGGAGGCGTTCCCTCATTGGTAGAATGTCCGCCTTTGGACAGGGAGAAAATAGTTAGATTCCAACTGGGCCCATGTCTTAGTATCTCTGGAGAAGATGTCTGCTTCTGCTGCCTGCTGTGATGCAATGCAGCAAAAATAATTTCCTTGTGAGGGATGAATATAGTACAAAAAAAAATTATGAAAATATGGAATTGTACTCAAGACAAAGCGGTGTTGCATATGTCCAAGTGGACTGGCTGCATATGTTTCTAGGGTCCATGAGGTAAAATGGCAATTAGTGTTTATACATGTGTTCCAGACTAAGTGCATGGTCCTGCCCTGTGGACTTTCTTGAGGAGGTGGTCAAGCAGTATAAATTATCGGATACCCTTGTACGGGTTTTCCGGTTCCTGTGAGAGTTGCCAAGGTTGCTCTTTGTCATAAATTTTGTTCATAAGTGTTATGAACAGAATTTCTTGGCACAGCTAAGCTGTTGAAGAAATCCGGTTTGGTGGCCTCAGGATTAACTCTTTGCTTTTTGCAAATGATTTGCTTTTGTTGGCTTCATCAAATAGCGATCTCCAGCTTTCACAAGTGCAGTTTGCAGCAGAGTGCAAAGCAGCTTGCATGACAATAAGCACATCCAAATTTGATATTGTGTTTTCTCCAATGAGGGATTTTGGTATGTACCTGAGTTTAGGAATGGTGACACAGACTATGCATCAATCTGTTGTGATAGATGTTATGGCGGAGTTAGGTTGAAAGCCTGTTTATCAAGCACAAGCACAATATACACAATCTGGGGATACTTATTAAAATAAGATTATGAATTTATGCAGGAACAAACTAAAAGAAGTGTCTGGTAAAGGGAAGTCTGTGAACTAATAAGACTGCTGTCCCTGGAAAACAAAAGGAGAGAAAGATTGGTAATAAAAACTCTACCAACCTGGTGTTCATTTCTCAAAACTAATTACACTGTGTAATAGGACACAATTGTCATAAAATTTTCAAGTAATAATTTGAAAGAATTACAAATGAGAGTGACCATTTATCCTCAAAAATGTTAACCTGCCTTTCATTGGGGAGTTTAAGAAGCAGTGATTTAAGTTATCCAAAGTACAATCCACCATTTGTAGACAAATGCTGATAGAAAAAACATTGTGTGCTTTAACAAATTTTACATTTACCAGTAGTTTACTTATTGGGGTGATTATTACAATGAGCAAGATGCTGCAGAAAGTTTTCTGTGGCAACAGTTGCGGTGATTTGAACATTTCAATCCTGAAAACTGCATACTGTAGATGTGATTGCTGCTCCCAAATGGAACAACCACAAACTGCTTTTGATGCAAGACAGAAAGAGTGAAAACATTTAACTTTTGCAAGCATTGGTTATGCATTGAAAAGATTCCTTTCTGAGAAAAAAAGTCAAATACTGAGCTCGGCATTTGCTTTTTTTTTTTAGTTTTGTCCGACACACAATTTCCACAGGGCAGACTGGTGGTGCAGTGGATAGCACAGTAGCCTTACAGCAAGAAGGTCGTGGGGACGAGGCTTGGAACACTGGCTTTTCTGTGTGTAGTTTGCATCTTCTACCCATGCATGCATGGGTTTTCTCCGGGTACTCCGGTTTCCTCCCACCCTCCAAAACCATGCATGCTAGGTTGATTGGCCAATACAAGATTGCCGCTAGGAATATGTGTGTGTGGTTGTGTGTGGCCCCGTGACAAACTGGCAACCTGTTCGGGGTATAACCTACCTCCTACCTCGAATCAGCCGGGATTGTCTCTGGCACCCTCCGCAACTCCGTAAGGCATAGACGGTTAAGAAGGTGACAGACTGACTGGCAATTTCCACCAAAGCCTCAATTAATGCATCGCTTTATGACAAAAAGTGTGCTGTCATGCAATTAGACCATTAACTTGTCTAAAAAACAACTTCACCATCACATTTTATTTCTATTAACAATGTGTCTGCATCCTTCCTGATGTTGCATGACAGTGTAAGACTTTGTTGAGTACGAACAATAATTAACCAAAATCTGAACCCAAAGCAAGCCTCTTTTTTTTTTTCAGAAGAATTTTATGGCATTCTGTTCAATGATATTCCAAGAGTCTAACCGGAAATCCAACATGAGGCAACAGGCTGCCCCCATGAAAGGGTCGGAGAGTGTGAATAAGTCCACAGAGTGAACATGGCCATGGCTGACAGACAGACTGAGTCAGCGTCACATTCCAGTGGAGTCAACCAACCACTTTACCCTCAACACACGCACCCCTCCACACACACATACGCACACTGTTTCTCTTTCTCTCTCCACACACACACATAGAAATATTCTCATGCACATCAGCTCAATCTGCACTTTATCTTTTGCTCTAACACAAACAACGCACTACAAAAGGTACACCTGGTTCACACAAGTCATTTTAACAAACAAGCAAACCACACATTTGTCTTTCTTATATGCAAATACACACTGAATCAGAGTATTTTACAGTTCTTTTTCACCACAATTTAAAATCAAACGTACAGTATGTACTGTACATACCGTGTTATCCAAATAATAGGAAGTTGGTTTTGTAACCTTTCTTACTATTTTTTTTCCCCAAATACGAGACAGACGTGATCACATACTCCCCTTTTTTTTTATCTCTACTCACACCAGAGTTCAGGGAGATGGGCTGGAAAGTTTCCGGATGCAGGCAGGAACTGGTGAAGGATAAGTGAATAGCTCACACCATTGTGTCTGTCTCCCATGCCCACGACCAGTTGAATTAGAATTTTAGATTTAAGTGTTTTGTTTAGATTTTTGTGTGGAAATTATTAAAAACAGAAAAGCCTGACTCAATGTTGCATGACTGTAGAGACCATCCCTCATCCTCTCCTGAGTTACACAAGTATGATGATACCTTTTAAATGAGCTGGTCATACCAGATGTGCAATCGCAACGTCCACCCACATCTGTAAAATAAATACTACACATTTCATATTATGAGGTGGTCCTGGTACAGAGTCAATGGAAAGAAATGTATAAGAGCTCCTCTTGATGTGTTTTGTCTTCTGAGCCGCTTATCTCTCACAGGGTCGCTGAGGGTGCCAGAATCTATCCCAGCTGATTTAAGGCGAGAGGCAGGGTACTCTCCGAAAAGGTTGTCCCCCTTGAAACGCTATCCGGGTAAAAAAAACAAACAAGTAATCCTATTTGTTAAATAGACCCTGGTAATCAGGCAGGCAGTACAAACAATTAATTTACTATCTTGTCACCGTCATCCGTGTCTTTTAAGTCACAGTCTGTGTGGTCTGTCAATATACAGTAACACCATAACCTTTATAACTTAGTTCTTAGAACTGTTGGGATGAGAAAATGCCACATTGGGTTGGCAAATGTGGGAGGAATTGCAATATTGAACAACTAATTTGTAAACCTAGTGGTGCAGTTTAATTCTAACCATTCGACTGAAAAATCAAAGATGACAGCAATAAAGGCAAAGAATGTATTCCTTAATTTAAACTCACAGGTTTTTAGAAACATGTGTCACCAAATTAACACCTTTGAACAACGAATGTCTTACATAACAAGTGATGAGCACTGGATGTGATCTTTAGATGAGCATGACCAAATACTAATGAAATGAATACACATTACATCAAAAAACAAGAGTAAGTCAATGCCAAAAGCGTCGAAAAATATACCTCTGCCTGCCTAACACCACAAACTGATTTAATATTGAATATCGAGGTGAATGTGATAACTAGATAGAAGCAGTCAGATGTGAAAGGCTTTCACATTTTTTGCAATCATTTTCTCACAATGTATTACGTAACATTATTATACAAATCTCCAAAAACATGTCAGTAGATGGAGTTAGAGTAAATTTTTGTAATAAACTTTAGTTCACTTGCTTTTAGTGGTAGAAAGTTATCACAACTCGTAAGTGGATTTGTTGAGTTCATTTGTAGTTGGTACTGAGTAACTATCCGAATCAGAATCAGAATATACTTTAATGATCCCACACAAGGGAAATTTGTGTGTCACAGCAACAACTTCCTATCTGCTAAGTGAGTCGTTGTAGAGTCCGATCACATACGGAAAGAAAGACCTCCGGTAACGAGATGTTCTCGAGCAGAGCTGTCTGAGCCTCTTGGAGAAGGAGCTCCGCCTTTCGTCCAGGAGTGGGTAGAGAGGATGGTCATGATTGTCCATGATGGGCAAAAGTTTGTTCAGTGACCTCCTCTCTACCACTGCCTCAAGTGAGTCCTGTTTGCTGCCAATGACAGAGCCAGCCAGTCTGATTAGTTTATTCAGTCTGTTGGCGTCACTGGCTGCAATGCTGCTCCCCCAGCAGATGACAGAGAAGAACAAGGAGCTGGCCACCACAGACTGATAGAAGGTCTCCAGGATCTTGCCACACACATTGAAGGACCTCAGCTTCCTTAAAAGTAAAGTCGGATGCAAGTCTTCTTGTACACAGCAGACTATGTGAGCTTAATCAAACTATGTGAGCAACTATGTGAGCTTAATCAAACAATGTGAGCTTAAACAACTATGTGTGCTTAATCAACAACTATGTGAGCTTAATCAAAATCCCTTCAGGGGTTTGGGAGGTATTGCATTCACAAAGAATTTATGGTCACTAACTTTGTGACCTTGACCAATGGTCGCAAGACCTACAAGCCTAATAAGTTAGTACTGAGCGACTGAGGTCAGTTTAATTCAAATCCAGTCAGTGGATTGAGAGATACCGCATTCACAATAATGTAACAGAAGCATGGACGCACAAAGAGAATGCCTTTAGAAATATGAGATATATGATGCATCATCGGGCTCCACTTACTTTTATACATTGAGGGCCCCACGTTTGTATAAAATGATTATTAAAGAATGTAAAAACTTTAAGCACTGAGGATCAGCTTGGGGTAAGTGTCAGGGGTTTAAATGGTCCATATTCACTGCCAGTCCAGCAAATAATTCATGAGCTCTGAATCCAAACTGAGCAGTTTAATCACTGAAATCATATGTGTAAATTGTCCAAATAAATTTGTATAAAATATTAAGATACCTTATTTATACAAAATCAAGGTAATAAAATAATTGCACTACTTATTAGACATTAATTTGGTCTTTGTTTCATCTTCCGAACTGCCTTTCCCCAATGCGGTGCCGGACCCTATCCCGGTTGTTTTCAAGTGAAAGGCAGGGTACACCTTGAACAGGACACCAGTCTGTTGAGACTTTGGTACTTTACACATTTTTTTGTGCATCAAACTTAATATAAGCATTAGTAAACAAGTTTTTCCTGATGTTGGTTGGTGTATTTTTATTTCTTTTGACATTGCATTCAAAGTCAATTGAAATTTACAAGTAAACTACATATACTGCCAGAATTTTTTTTCAGATTTTTTTCTATGCCGATATTGGATTTTTGGTACAGAAAATGAATGTAAAAGTTTATTTTAGTTTTGTGAGCGACTGTCATCAAAATGATCCTAGATCCTGCCCAACCTAAAAATATGACCTTAAACAGCCCTGCAAATACTTTAGAACCTAAAGTAATATTAGTTGGAAATGGGAGGGAAAAAAAATCAATTTTAATGGTTAATGAACAAATTATATATATAAAAAAAAAAGTAAAGAGCTGACTTTGTTTTACATTTTATTTTTCAATGGCATGATAAGTTTGAACAATTTAAACCAAAACATTAAAATAATTTTAAAAAATCCATCCATCTGTTTTTTTAACTGCTTTGTCCGACATGGTTAGCAACGGTTAAGAGCCTGTCTAGACTGGCAAGCTTAAACACGAGGCAGGGTACACCCCGAACAGCTCACATTGATAAAATAGCACATTTAAAGCATGAATATATTTCTACTGTAAATAAAAATTTAATTAAAAATTGTTGATGAGTCAGTTCCTATTCAGTGGATCCTAAACTTCCTTTGAAAACAGTGCTCTGTGTGATTATCTTTGCATGAGTCAGATGCAGGTGTTTTGCAATTGACAAGAGGCCTTACACACCTCCACCTCCAAGTTTAAGTTTATAACTGTGAGACATTTTTACACGCAAGTCTGGAAGAGCAGCACACATCATCGCATCAATCCGCAGCAGAGATGTCTGTGTTTGCATGCTGACAGATTCAGGCCAAGCTTCATATGACGGATCACTCTCATGGGGAAAAGGTGATTGCCAGAACAAGAAAAGTTTGCACTCACTATAAGTTGTGAACAACTGTTATCGAGGTAAAAAATAAATTAAACATCTTATTTTAGAAACACAGATTAAAACCTGGTTATTTGTTTGGATGCAGACATGAAAATACAACTTAAAAGTTTCCATAGGGAATTTTTTTTAGATTAAGACATTTTGTTCAGAAACTGGGGTCTATAGTCCGAGCTGAACCCCTCTATCAAAGTTCTGGCATGTCACCATGACAGCCTCTACAACTGCACAATGATGGCAATGACTTGTGTTGTCACTTACCTGGAGAAAAGCAATGTGGATTTTCCTGTAAGTTCACCAGACTGACGCAAACTCTATCTTAAGCACCCACTGAGTCATCTATTCAAATAAAATACAATTTACTTTCTGTTAGTGCAGCACTTGCACATTTTTATTTGAATTAAAAAAGAAATTTAAATGATCGTTAATAGTTAAGCACCATATTATTAGCTTTACATCTGTGTATTACTTTTTGAGTAAATTGTATTTGGTCAACTTTATTTTTCAATATGCACACTGTACCTGTGGGGTTTTTATATTGATTGGTGAAGATAAAATAAAAATATTTTTTTCTCTTCTATGTAAGTATCAGTCCTACAAAACATATACAGTATAATCATTTTAAATGTTACTGTCACACCAAAATGTGATTGTGTTTATGATTTTTTTCAAAGACAAGAAATAAAATGCTCACCTTCAATTATTTGCAAAAGAAGTTTGAAAAAATTGTATGTTTTTAAACCATTGACTCAATCATTTATTTTGCAAACTGTATCATCCAACGAAAGATTGTTAGTGGTTCTTCAAGCAGCTACCCAGAGAAAAAGCAGGGAACACCCTAAACAAGTCAGCAGTTTGTCACAAGACCATTTATATACGTACATAATCAAATACACTTTAATATTCATTTCCAAATAACAAACAAACAAAACAGTGGCGCATGCAAACTCTATGCAGCTCCACACAAAGAAAATATGTGAAGTTGTCCGTTCACATACAGTATATGCTCCTGCAACAAACTTGCTACCTGTATAGGGTGTACTCTGCCTCTTTCCTCATCTCAACAGGTAGGCTTTGGCACACCCTATGACTCCGCACTGGGCAAAACAGTTGAAATAATTGTTGGTTGAATGAAAGAAAGATCATTATTTTTCAAGATGTTAACCAAGCCCACAAAATTTTCCCAATTGAGATTATTCAACTTAATAAAAGTTTCAAAGATTTCTTTTTTGTTGGTCTAAAATCTGATGAGTCTTTGTGCATAGCTTTTAACCCATCAGTGTTGATAAAGTAAATAAAGAACATCTAGCAAAATGCCTTTGTCACAGATGAACCCGCAGCCTGTAAATGAAACTGCAAGTTTGATAAGTACTTGATTTTCCGTAGGCCTTCTTTCTGTTGAATAAAACTGTTTTTTGTTTGATTATTCTTCCTCTACACTTTCACTTTTACAACCACTTATTCATCTACAAAATTAGAAATCACCTCCACCTTCTTTACTCTAACACCTCTAATAGCCACAAGAACTCATCACATCCGCTTCCTTATTTTCTTTTTTGTTCCAATGCGATTGTGTTTCATAGTTTCAAAACCAAATTGTTTTCAACTTTCATAAATCAAAAAGTTTGGCTTGTCATTCTAGTTGATTCTAAAATTACTTCTTTAGAATTTACCAAGTGCTCAAATTAAATGCACAACTGTATAATACTCAAAGTATACCAACATGAATAAAGATCACATTCAGTGGCATAGTAACCAATTGAGAATGACTTTTTTTAAAGCGTTGGCTCTACTTATTCTTTTTTATGGCAATCAGCAGTATTTAGTTTTCCATATTATCAGCTGGTGCTTTCCAGAGATTTCCAGAGTGTTGCTCACTGGAAACCAGTCTGCCATCAGATAATAATTGGGTAGTTTCATGTTTCAATAGACTATAAATTATGTTTCCGAAATAATTTGGTTCTCAACACTCCTCACTTCCAGTCAGCCTTAAAATAAGTAGCTTAATATTTTAAAAGGTTGTCATGCTGTCGTCATTGTGCTTTTTGACCATAGTAGTTAAACAGGAAGTAATAAAGAAATCATGTAAATCAGTGGTTGAATGGATAAGAAATATTTCTTATTATTTAATTCTAAAGGACATATTACTATAACAACCAGCTTTTATCTTTCTGTTTAATCTATTATGCCAATTCAAATGCTTATTTCTTTACTGGAAATTCTTTAAAGCATGTTTTTACTTGTTTTTTAAAAACATATTTTTGTCATCTATACCAAATAAAAATAACTTATTTGCATATTTTATGTATACGGCTATATAGTTGTTCCATGTTTTTTCCACCAAAAAAAAAAAAAACAGAGTTAACAAATTTGACATTTTTCTTCAACTAATTTTTACAAGTACTAATGATAGTGATTACTGACAGTGACCAAAAGACTTAGTCATATCCGTATTGAAACATGATCAGTCTCTAAACACGTGGTTAAGCTGGAGAAAGACAAAGTCAAGTTTCTGATAATGACTGGGTATGTAAGCAGCACAGAGCAGCTTCTAACCTGTCTGTTCTTCTCAATACGGAGGATTAAACACCCAGAGGGTCAGAAAGTGGCAGCTGGTATGTTTCTAAAAGCAGGCAACAACACCCCCCAGCCTGCTCTTCTCAACAGATGCTGATCTCTGTCTGTCTTCAGAAAGAAGCAATTACTGAGTCAGATGGGGGGTCACACCTCCTTTTAATAAAACTACATCAAATCATCTGATGACTGACAAACTCAGTGTATGACTCACTCTTTGAGTGTAAATGCAGGGTAACAGGGTTCAACATGAGAAACAGAAAGCGGAATTTGAGGCCGTCTGGCAAGCAGAGTCAGGACAGAACTTGAAGCAGTAGACATCTCATGCTTTTACTCCCCTCTATTTATCTCCTCATAAACTGGGCTTCTCCCCAGAGTACAAGAAGTAGAGTTCAAATTCTGTCTCAGCCTCTCAGGCTTTCTAGCTTTTTTTCTTTTGATTCAACGTCTGATATCTTTTATAAAATCAGCCTCTTGCATAAGTGTGTAGTGAAATTCCACAGTGGTCCAAGTCTTTCTCCAAATAGTGACAACAGTTTCTACTGTTCAGATTCAGCCGCCCACTTGTGGGATGTTTTTCCAGCTGCTTAGGGCTACCTCCCTTGAAATCAAGTTTGAAAGGGATTCTGGCTGCACCTTTCATAGAGCCCATTTCATTTGTGAATGTTTAAAACTGCTGTTTTGGATCATCTCCTGAACCTAGTCGTAGAGAGAAAGAGCATTGGCCACAGATGTGAAAGAAACCACACTTTTATTTTTAGATTATCTGAAATGAGTCTCGCCTGAACTTGCAGGTGATAAAATTCAGATGCTGGAGCTGATCAGTCAGGAAGTTTTACTTTGTGATGTTCCTTAGATTTGTCTTATCAAAAGTGAATATCAAAAGTTAAACTGCTACTGATAAAGATGCGTCTTTAAACTTAAATCACGCCTTTATTACGTCTCAAGCCTACGGGTTGATTGTTAGCAGCCAATTTTTATCTGCTAGCCTGTGTCTGGTTTCCACTAATATGTTCAGTATAAGGTATGACACTACAGGATTGAAATGACTTACGAGTGGAATGAAATACATTGGTTATTACTTTTAAGTATTTGCGGTTTAAACAGTTGGATGTATTTGGAAGCAAGTGAATAGTTAGTTCTAAATTTTGGGTCTTGAATAAATGCAGAAGAAGTGGAAATCATTATTGGCATGACAGAAGTACATCTACAAAGATCTTGGGAAATATGTTGCTTGCAAAGCAGTTGGAACGAAACTGCTCCAAGAAAGAACCTGAATGGGAACAGCCAAATCTGTGCACATGCTATTTAGGAAAGATGTAAACGTGCCATGGAAAAACTCTGGAGTCAGAGGCAGTGTGATGACAGGAGGATGTTCTTAGAACTTTAAATTGGTCCCTGTGTATTCTCACACTTTGCAATAGATCATATAAGAGTTATTCGTGGAAGCAGTGTTCTTAATAGTAATTATCTCTCCCTGCAAAACAATGACTGCTAAAAGTACCCTAACCCTAATTTAAGAGAACAATGTAGACAAGGGTTTACATTGTAAGATTAATGAGGTCAAATTGTCTCGCAGGGCTCAAGTATGGTTCATGTAACACTCGTTTTTATAATGTGGAAGTAACATTTCAGCAGCTAACGTCTTAACAGAGGACACCTGAGAAACATTTGAAAGCTCCAGTAGCGCATAGCAAAAAACAGAAGTAGGTTGTTGAGAGGAAATTACTTTTAGAATTAAAAATACAATAGTAAAGATTTTTTATCTCATTAGTACCCAAATAATGCACTACGCCAACCAGATTGGCTGTTTTGCTCACAAAATAAACTAGTTCACACTTGACGAAATTTTAGTCATATATTCAGAGCAACGCAATTTTTTCTGTTTGTTTCTTATAAAAATGCTTAAATTTTCCCCTTGCAGTAAATAAAAACCACAGAAGAGGTGAAGAGATGGACTAACTTAAAGATCACAGATAACTCGTCTGATGAGTCAGAGACAAAAGGATGACAGATGAGAAGCATATCAGTTCCCAGTTAACTTTGGGATGTAATATGACACCACCACAGACAAACACACACAAACACAAGCACACAGTGACACATATACACACAAGTCAAACAGGACTAACATGAAGTCGGATTTTGTCACCTTTTTAATGTCTGCTTCATGGTTCCAATTATTTGTCGTTGCCCAATGCAAAATTACATAACAGAGCTAGATTTACTGCTTAATCCCTTCAAATCACCAGCACAAAAAGCACATAAACAGCCTAACAATAACTTAGTTGCAGAAACATTATAAATAAATAGGTGTATGTTTCTTGGCTGGTGCAATGTAGTCAAGGAGAAAATATTGATATTAGTATGACACCTTCTAAGTTAACCTTGCATGAAAAGACAAAAGAAGGGTTTAGAAGTTGTATTCAATAGCAGTGTGCAGAATCCGAACACTGCACAAAAGAGCCATACAAAGTGTTCTTGCCTTCGTTTGCTGAAAATGTCACAAGAGTTTGCACAGCTGGGACAAAACTGTATATTTGCATTTGATAGATAACAAAATTAATCATTCAGGCAATGTCCGATGTAAAGGTCTTTGGTTATTGTTTTACCCATGCACCCCCATCGCAGTTTAAATGAGTGAATTAACTTTTCCCTGCAACTCATTTGTCTCCCTATTAAATATTCTTTTGATTTCATAACAATTCAAGCTTCTAACACATACTGTAACACTTTTCTATATTCAATAGGCTTATGAAATTCTCACTGCTTTATCCCCACGGTCTTTGGTGACTCAGTCAACCACAGAATTTTAAGTAGCGGAACAGACTAAAGCTGAACAGTTTTGTCCCTGATTTGAACTGGGAATGGACATCCAAGTGCCAAAGCCCTTTTTGCCCTGACCTGGGGGTTAGTTAATAGAGAGTTCAAACATTGCTGTTCCAGTCGTTGGACAAGGCTAACAGACTTCTAAGAATTTGGTTAATTTATTAATCGACCCACTGCTGTGTGCAGTGAAATGTTACAAAACTCGTGCAGATAAGTGAGAAATAACATTTGAAACTATTTTAATATTATGCATTTTATTTACTAGTTATTACAGTTTACATTGTCTTGTATTGTGTTGTTTATGTATCTCTGCTTTGTGTGCATGCTCAAACATATGTTGCAACACACTGTGAGTTTAGTTGCACATGCATACAGACTTGCTGGCTGCAAACACTAAGAAGAACAAGTTTTTCTGTTGGAATGGGGGAGGATAGATCTTTTATTTAACTCTTTATCGTGGAGAATAAGCTCTCCCACAAGAGTGCATTTATCTGATTTTATAAACAGCTGGTTCTTCTATGACTTGTTGCTTTTGACATCCCACAACTGGATCTCAGCATTCCCACAGTTCCTCCAGCATCACGTAACATAGCTGATCGAGCAAGTCTCATATCCAGTAGCAGAATTTAGTATGCTGCTGCTGGGCTGCATAAACTTTCTGGCTGGTTGGATGTCCTCAGACTGCATTGAGAAGCTGGCTAATAATTTGTAAGTCCCTGTGGGGTTTGAAGCCAGCATGTCAACAACAGACCCAGTGTTTCTAGAGCCAGCAATGGAGATTAGAGTCACCCAGGCACTCTGTCGAGTGGGGTGGGGGTGTTGAGAAATGAAGCATGGGAGAGTGGATGGTATTACTGGGAGGGAATGTAGCCCAGGCTATGTTTTGCAACAGTCAGTGTCATTTGGGGCAGATAGACGGGGCAATAGTGGCACACTAATTACCAGCTATAGTACATTTGGGATTGCACAAAAGCACAAACACGTCACAAGTAGGAGCATATTCATTTCTTAACGCCTGGTTGTGTGTGATTTTTGTCCCTGATGCAAACAATGTTTATGTTTTCTCAATATCAGATGTGTTGTGCAACAGTGTTCCCATCTTTGCAGGTGATAAGGCCAACCCTTATATATCTACAAACAGGGAACATCTTGTCAGGGCAGTGCAGAAGAACAAAAACATGCATTTCTTCTTATTCTGAATGTAGTGAAACTCCAAGAAAAAACTTCTGGTTTACGTATGATGACTCCCCACTACTATTAACACTATTAACATTCAATACTATTCTAACTGACCACTCACAGGCACGGGATTTGCCCCGACCCTTTTTCTCCATTTATTTCATTATTGTTTTAACATGATACGAATATGTTTCATCTTTAAGTCTAGGTTGTATTTTTACTGTGAGGAGGAATACATTTCTATTTAAAAAGCACTAATAAGGTTGAAAGAAAAAGACTGAAGTCATAACATGTACTCAGCTGACATCTAGTGGCTTCATAAGTTTTCACAACCTGTGCTTTTAGATGTATAAAAAACACGAGATGAAAAAGGATTAAACTTCAATGTAGAAACATAGCACCTAGCTGCTTTGATTTATTTGTTGGAATAGATATTGATGCACTTTTAATCATAAGTTAACTCGTTATAAAAACAAACATACTCCTACTACAAGGATACTGTGTTCCCCTCAGTCATCCAGAAGTGATTGATCGTGGAAAAAGATTCAAAGTTGTCTTCTGGACAGTGTATTTTCTGAACGGGAAGTTGAAACGTCTCGATCAGATAATATACCGTCCAGACAACAACTTTAAATCTTTTTCCACTTCAACGAGGATAACAAAGCTCATGGTAAACTCTGCACATTACTAAACTGACAAATGTCTGTTTAATTTATTTAAAACTTTTGAGAAATGGTATGGAACTTTTTTTTAAAAAACATTGTGATCAGAAGTCTAATGTTGGCTGCACGGTGGTGCAGTGATTAACACAGTGGTCTTACTGCAAAAAGGTTGGGGTTTGAGTCCTGGAATAGGGTCAAGGCTTGACACACTGGCCTTACTGTGTGGAGTCTGTATGTTCTCTTCGTGTATGGCCTCACCCTGTTATGGGTTGCAGGCATCCCCTGCAATCCTGTTAGGGATAAGCAGTTAGACAGAATTAAAGTCTGATGTTGAAGCACACCATCCATGAAAGTTTGTCAAAGCTGTACATCATTCAACATGGCAAAGAGTAAACTCATGCCTGTGAAAGAAAGCCTGTCACGTATGAATCAACTTGTACAATCTGCACATAGAAAGGTAGGGCCCCCATTAGTCCAACACAAAATCTAGATAAAGGGAGGTTAGATTCTTTGGCAACTTCTGGAAAAATCATTGAAACTTTTTATAAGAACAAAGGATGATTGTAATTACCTTAAAGTGACAGAAAAATGTGAATCCAAGATGATCACACACTATAATAAGGGAAAAAAGAGTATTTCATCACTACTCTGCTTACGTCAAGATGACTCACAAAATTAGCAAAAGAATGCTTTCCTTTAAGCCAGAAACACTTCCTGTAAATGATATGTGTTCATCAAATCCTGGTCACCACAACAACTAGTTAATACATGTATCAATTTGACCAAGAGCAGCACAGAATGGAATTTCAGATTTAGATAAAGATCAGTTCAGCAATAGGGCGAATTTGCACAAGACAGGTAAATAGAGGACATTTTAAAACACTTGTTGCACACACTTATCTTGCACAAGAACATTATGGAATATTTTAATTCCGCAGGGTCAAAAATACAATTTCTCTCTTTGCTAATTCTGTCCATTGTTTGTCAAACTTAGAGTGTTAGAAGTTGATAATATTGTAGATTTGACTCTCCTCGAAGAGATGTTTAAAGCAAAGTGTGAAGAACAAATGAGTCGATACAGTTTAAAAGGACTTGACATGTTTTTAAAAAAACAGGTTTAGAGCTAAACTAATGGAACAAACTGTTTCTGTAAAGAGAGTTCATGCATGGAATTATTTAGAAGATAAAATAAAAGATTCAAGAACAATATTCATTTTTAAGAAACACATGAAAGCCAAGATAATAAATAACTATGAAGAGCATGTATAGATTGACGTGACTGTGCATCTTGCACAGTGATAGGCTGTTGTTTTAACGTTTAAAAAAATGCACAGTTGAAGGGTATGCTTTTTGATTTAAAAAATTTTTGTGAGTTTGTGATTGCAACTTGAAAAAATGATTTAGATAACATGAGATTATCTTCTTTCTGCTCTTTTTCTTTCTTTTTGTAGTGGTGAAATTGTCAATGATGATGTCTCTTTTTAGTTTTGTTGAATGAAATAAATAAAATAAATAAGTGATTTTATTGTAAGTGCACAAAAGATTTATTTTTTCCCCCTTTTTTCTTTGCTCTTTTCGTCCATTCAGAGGGTGCTCTAAATGATTCGCAATAAAACTACATCTAAGTCAGATGTGAATCACTTCTTTATGGGTAATCTAAACTGAATGGGCTTGGATCTTAAAATTAATTTAAACTAAAAAAAAATGTGAGGGATTTCAATACACTTCCTTTAGAGATTTTACAGGGAGTTTGAAAAAAAGCGTTAATAATCATTGCCTCTCTGGATGTGTCCGTCCACTTCCATTCAATGTAAATTTAAAACAATGTGAAATACTGACAAATATTCATTGGTCTGTTTTGGAATTGAGCATTACAATTAAAACTAAATGTTGGTTTTATTGTCTGCATTGTGAAATAACATTTGTAACATAATATTTCTGATGACCTTGTTGTGAAAAAGCACCAAGTTGACATTAAAACATTTTCTTATTTTGTACATTTGAGGAATTGTAATGGTGACTATCCAATATTTGATACATACATTTTCTAACAGTATTACATTTTGTAAAGATATATTCTCAGAAACTTGTTTTATAAAATATAAAAATCGCCCTCTGCCCAACCAAAGAGTATCTTTTATATCATTCTGACGTCAGCAAGGCACACAATGATGATCATTTTATTTTATTTTTATTTTCTGAACTTCCTCGTGCAAGATGTATGTGCACAGTAGTATACAGTACATACACTTGTGTTTAAGATTTGTATATATGTATATATATATATATATATATATATATGTATGTACACACATATCTAAAACTTAAATCTTTAAGGGCAGCACAGGAGATAATCAAAATATCATTTAAAAATGCAAGCCCACAATACATGCAAATACGTTGAAAGGAAATACTCCGAAGGATGTGAAACCCAGCATGCAAACATCTATGTAAAACAAAAACAGAGGTGTAACATATTATGAATAAAAGCTTGTGAGAAAAATTGTCCGAAATGATCAAAATAGGATTTATATATGTTCTCTGCAGTTCCATTCTATTTTTGCATTCTACACACAGAAAGTGGTAAATAAAAGTTTGTGTACGTTTTCATTTATAATGTGATTATGACAAAGCAGAAAACACTCCAGATTTTACTGCAGTTGAGGTTTTGCTTTGACAACTAAATGACATTTGAAACCTCTACATATCCTGAGTGTTCCACAAAAACTAATCAAACTTCACACCACAAGCAAATGTTAGGTAAATTCTCTGGAGAGATGAAAAGACACTTCCAAAGCACACACTAAGCAAATTCTGGTTTTCTTTCAATCCCAATGATTGAAAGTCAATTAACAGTTTTAGTGGCAGTTTCATGTGTGTAAAGTATTTATGATTTTCTTATCCGGGAGAAAGCCTAATACTTTAAATATATTTTTCTTAGAAATGATTACATGTCCCAAAACATGAAGTTATGTATTAAATATTATAATTGCCTTCTTTAATTTTCTAATGAAAATGCGCAATAAATATATTTTTGTAAGTATAACCATAAATTGTTAATGTTGTTCAGATTTTCTTGGCCTATTTCTCATCATTTGTGTTTTTTTTAATGCCACCCTGGTGGGATTGGCTTTGGTGTTTTCAGGTGAGTTTGCATATCTTGTCTCCTGAAAATCTGACGCATGTCGAGAGTCTTATTAGTCTAGCATTTGTCCTCATCCTATCTGCGTCATGGCTCTCAGCGTCATCCTGATGATTGTGTTCTGCCTGTTTGGGACAGGGTGCAGTTCAAGCTCACCCGAATGGTTCAAGAATATAACAACAAACCTATTCAGCTTGCCTGGGGACGTCATGCTTGGAGGGCTCTTTCCAATCAATGAGCAATCCAACAACATCACCCACATCATGGAGCCAAACAGCATCAAATGTGAAAGGTAACCGAAGTTTGGTTAATTATGACTTTGTTGTGTTTCGTCTTTTGAACCGCATATCTTGCATCATACAATAGTGTTGATGTCTCACCTAACTATATTGTTTCTACTTCTTTTTTTTTTTTTTTTGCATGTCACAACAGTTTGAATGAATTTGGACTCGGCCTGGTAATGGTAATGAAATATGCAGTGGACGAAATCAATGAAAACCAGACTCTGCTCCCTGGTGTCAAGCTCGGTTATAAAATTTATGATACATGTAGACATTCCTCTGTTGTTGTCAAACCAACACTCTCTTTTCTTACTGCGAAAAATACTGATGCTCTCTCCGTGGAATGTAACTACACGGACTATGAGACTAGTATTTCAGCTGTGATTGGCCCATTAACCTCAGAAATGGTGACAGTCATTGGAAAACTCCTGGGATTTTTTCTAATGCCACAGGTTTGGAAATATGTTTTGTGATTAATGTTAAATTATTGATGATTCATTACTTATTTGAGACATTAAATAAAAACTTTGAAATGACGTCTACATGTGTTGCAATTGGTCATTTTATTTAGCAGCATATTTTAGTTCTATTTGAATGTCTAAAGACATTGTTTGAATTAAAAATGTTCTTTTTGTTTCGTGTCATCCCCTTTATTCACCTACTTTTTGAAAAACTATTATTACGAAAGAAAGATAATGTTAAATAACAATAGATTACATTAAATTATTGCTGATATGGAAGACAAATTCTGTCAAGTCCAGTTAAAAATGAGCTGGTTTGGTTTATAGACAATCTTGGACAATTTTTGGCTAGGGAACATATTTATAAACAAAGTTTTTGAGCTATGAATAACAAAGTTTTATACCGCATTGCTAATTGCTGATACATTCACAAACAAGGTAAAAAAAAAAAATAAATAAAGGCAAGGAATTGGGCCTAACCGATTTTGTTTTTTCTTCTCAGATCAGCTATGGTGCCACCAGTGACAAATTCAGTGATAAACTCGTCTACCCATCATTTTTCCGAACTGTACCAAGTGACAAATGGCAAGTGGATGCAATCGCACGTCTCATGCAGAGATTTAACTGGAGCTGGGTGGCGGTCGTAGGTAGTGAAGAAGAATATGGACAACGCGGTGTGCAACAGTTCTCCAAACTAGCAGAAAATATGAACGTTTGTGTAGCCTATCAAGGCCTGATTCCGGTATACACCAACCCGACAAATGCAGTGGAAACCATCATAGACAATATCATAGCAACAGAGGCCAAAGTGGTGATAGTGTTTTCTCTATCAGAACCAGCAGCAGTTTTTTTTAGCCAGGTCAGTGAACCAGAATATTAAAAGCAATTTATCTGTTGAAATAACATGCATCACAATGTAATCTACTGTATTCCAGGTTATCAAAAGGAATGTAACTGGTGTGTGGATTGCCAGCACTAGTTGGAGCCTCAGCAACAGAGTGTCCAATCTCAATGATGTCCACACCATTGGTCCAATTATTGGGTTTATTGATGAGACTGACACTCTTGATTTGCTCATTAACTACACAAGGGAGCTCCTCACCAAACTAGACAAAGAGAAGCCGGATATACCCCCTGTGTCACTGAAACCTGGGAATCCCATCAATCCCTGTCCACAGTGTTGGAACATGTCAACTGAAAACATCACGTTGGTAACCAATCTTGCCGTGCAAAGATCTGCTTTTGGTGTGTATGCAGCCATCTACAGTGCAGCGCAGGCACTCCATAACTTGCTTGAGTGCAGTTCATCTGCCTGTAAATGGGGATTCGACACTAAAATATATCCATGGCAGGTAATTTATTTTGGTAACAATGGGTAAATTTAAACTACTCATTCCCAATTAAATAAAATCATTTTAGTGAAAAAAATCTTGTTTGCAGTTGCTGGAAGCTTTTAAGAATACATCTGTCAACATAAATGATAAAAATTTACAATTTGATCAAGATGGCAACCCGAACATAGGATACAGCATAATTCAGTGGACCGGGCAACCACCAGATATTGATTTCAGAACTGTTGGAAATTACTATAAAGAGAATCTTTCTGTCAATGAACCCCTCTTCCAATGGCAAACTCCAGACTCAAAGGTTTTTAGAAATTTTTGCAGTCAATTTTTATTTAATTGTGATTAAGTTTGGACTCTTTAAACTTAGCCCTGGCCCCTACATTTCTTCAGGTTCCACGGTCTACTTGTTCAGCAGCCTGTGGCAAAGGCCAAGTCCGCAGAGTGAAAGGCTTCCACTCCTGTTGTTTTGACTGTATTGACTGTTTAGCGGGGACATACCAGGCTCATGAAGGTAATGTAATCAACCTATTTTATAGACTCCCTAACCTGAAGTTGCTTGATGTGACGTTATTCCTTCATTCTAAACATTAGATTTCAAATTAGGTATGCTCAATCATGATACCCAACATCTACAGAAAAAAATAGATCTTTGATAAATCATAATTATCAAAGTAACCTTGTTTATTAAAAATTCTGTTTTGTTTTTTTTTTTTGTTTGTCTTCTATAAGAGGACATCCAGTGTACGAGGTGTCCTGAACGTCAGTGGTCTGCACACCGCAGCACAAACTGCACTGACCCTGTTTATGATGTTTTGGCATGGGACACACCTGAAGCCCTGCAAATGATCCTGGCAGGGCTTGTGTTGCTTCTGTGTCAAGGCTCAGTCATTGTCATCTTCCTCATGCATCGAGGGACTCCCCTAATAATGGCCGCAGGAGGAGTACAGAGTTTTGTAGCTCTGCTTAGCCTGATGGGAACTTGTTTGAGTTTGGTACTGTTCCTGGGACAGCCAGGAGATACAGTGTGCCATCTGCAGCTGCCCCTCATCTCTATTTTCCAAACACTTGCCCTCTCCATCATCATGTCCATCTCATTGCAGGTTAGTAAAATGGGTAAAATATTAAAGTTCAGTACAAATAATAGAAATAGCGGGTTGAGATCCCCTTCTGCCCTTCTGCCCTTCTGCCGTTGGACTTATGAACTCTTTATAACCTGGATCCCCACATCTCTTAGTCACCTCCCTCTTGTCACTTCACTATCTTTATTATTTTCTATTATTTTCCATGACATTGCACTACTTTTCTTTTTCTTCTGAGCACTCTTAGTTTTGTAAAAATTATTATTATTTTTATTTATTTTATTTTTATTATTTTTATTTTATATGTTTGCACACCAGTACCAGAACAAGTTCCTAGTCTCTGATGTTTTTCACTGACATGGCAATAAAAGCATTCTGATTCTGATTCTGATTCTGATTCTGATTGAGATTGGAAGGCTTTGATTTTGTCTTATTTTCGATTTGCTGTAATGAACATGCAAGAAATTAAACAAATAAGTAACGTCAGCCTTTTCAGGTTGTGGAAAGTCAGTTAACTGGGAGTGGCCATAGTAAATAGTTTGTTAAACTTCTCTTCACACAGGTGTTTTTCGTGACTGAGTTTACTGAAGCAACTGTATCTTACCTGCCCACAATAAGGGGCCCTGGAAGTTGGCTGTTGGTACTGATCTGCTGTGCTGTGCAGGCTGGGTTCTGTGGATGGTTTATTCAGGAAGGACCTTCTTTGACCGAACATATGGCAAACATAAAAGTAAACTTTTTGAGAGCATTCCTTACATGTCCAACATCTTCCACTAAATTTGCATTGATGCAAGGCTTGAATGGTGCAATGGCTCTGGTGTCCTTCATGTGCACATTCATGGCAGTGAAACCTCTTCATCAGTACAACCTTGCCAGGGACATTACCTTTTCTACCTTAATCTACTGTGTGATTTGGGTGATCTTTATCCCAGTCTACACTGGCATTAGTGCTTCTGTTACCACTGGATCAAAGGATATGTCCATTGTCCATGTTTATTTTAACCTGGCAAGCAATTTGGGGCTTGTGGTTGCTTACTTCTTTCCAAAATGTCATTTCTTGTTAAGAAAGCCTGACTTAAACACTGCAGAGCATTTCTGTACATTTCTAGAGGGTTCCCCACCAATACCATCAGAAGAGGAGCCACAACCTGAGCCACAACAGAGTGCAAAGTAAATAGTCTCGCAATTCTATCCTATAAGTTATGTTGCAAAATTAAAAACATGCTAATAAGCCAATATATATTTGTGTGCCTTGTGTATAGAATAAAAATTTGCAAATGACTTACAATTTTCTGGTCTTTTTAAAAATACCTAAGGTTTGTGTATTGATATTTTTGTTGAAAATTAAAGTTCAGTTAAACACATTACAATTTAAGATCAAATACTCTTTTTTCCACAAAGAATTAATTTACAATTATTAAATTTGGTAATTGTGCAAAACTAAAATGAGCAATTAAAATGCAAGTTTTGAAAAGGTTTACAATGCTGTACAGTAAATATTGTCCAATACAACAAATTATCAAAACAACCAAATATGAAAATGATTATAAGATATTTAGCTGTAGATTAGAATAAGCTAATATTTAAACAATAATCTTTGACACATTGTTTGCTCGTCCCGGGGGAGGGATCTCTCTTTCACGTGGATCCCCATGAGGTTTCTTATTTTTTCCACACTGATGGGTTTTTTAGGAGTTTTTCCTCACCGAGAAGGAGAGTCTAAGTGCATTAATGTGCTAGTCTTGTTTAGTTAGCATTTGTTAGTTATTTTTCTTGTTGTGTATTTGTGTTAATACATTCCTCTTTTTCTTGTGAAGCCCATTGAGACGGACATTCTGTGATTTTGGGCTATACAAATAAAATTGAATTGAATTGAATTGAACTAAAATACCTGTAAAGAGAAAAAAAACATCTAATGGAAAAATGTATAAAATCAAGGACTGCAGAAATTAAATTAAATACAAGAAATTCAAAAATAAATACAGAAATGATAAGAACACGCAAAAAGTTCTACTCTTCACATCAATTAGATGCAAACAAAAACAATATCATGAGGGTATGGAACATAAGAAACAAAGTAAATAAAGTAAAGCAAATGTGAACATAAACCCATACTGTTTCATTGGAAATTGTATTTAATATTAAAACAGAATATAGCTGTCATGATGTGAATGGAGGAGGATGAGGAGGACCCAAATGCAGGACCCAAACAGGATTTATTAACTAGCATTTATTTACTACATTTATTTATCACCATCAGGCCAATCAAGACAGGTGTTTGGGATTCGGCTGAAATCCTGTAGCGGGAAAGTACAGGTCTCCCTCTGTTGGCAGATGAGGAGATTATGACAGAAACAGTAAATGTCTCTAATAAAGTCTTTCTAAATACAGAAATTGCATTGACAGCAAAATACCATAAGACAGTACACTGCACATATAGCTATAGACACCCTATCACAACGTTCTACCACCAATGCAGGAAGCAGAAATAATAGAGATTGGTAATTAATTTAAAACAAAAGATCAACTGATTGCTATGTAATCAGCATGGCATTAGTCAAACAAATACGTAAGAGCACAACTAAGCCAACAACAAACACATGCAACTTATTTTTAAAAGGATCACTTTTGCTATTTCCCAATAAAACAAAAATAGCAAAAAAAAGATTATTTTCTAAAAAGGTGGCAACAAACACATTTTACAAACTACAGACAAATTTCACTTACTCCCAATTTGCCAAGCTGTTTGATGGCAAATTAAAATAATTCCTAGATAAATAAATATACTAAATTAAAAGCAATACGATTTCAGATGAGACAGTTTAACAGCAATGACAATAATTTACGCATTGGGGGAAATTTCTCTTGCTTTAGACAGGAAAAAATGTACTAAAAACGTTTGTACATTTTAAGGTGATTGATACGTTAAACCATCATATTCTGTACTGACAAAAAACAAAACCGTACTGAAAATGCAAAGTGGTTTTACCCTGGATTACATGTACTTACGAGAAAGTTGGAAATTGTAGAATTTTAGTCCATACAGTTGGACTTATTTTGTGGCGTTCCACAAAAATCAATATTGGGACCGAAAATGTTCAATATACTCATTGACATTTGATCTTAATTATTGGTGATACAAACATCTTTTACTGTAATGAGGACAGTAACAAGTTTATATGTGATGTGTTTACCTTGAATAATCAATCAAGGTAAACGAACTGATGAACAATACCAAGCTCCCTTTAAACCGAAGTAAGACAAAAGTTCTTTGGACGTTACAAAGTAAAATAAAAATTGACTATTAAAATTGACCATGTCAAAAACTGACACCATTTTTGGAGTTTTCTCGCATTTTTAAGCAAATTGAGGGGCTGGATGACCTCAAGTTGCCCTATAAAAGAATCGTAAAGCTCTAAAAAAAAAAAACTAAAACAGAACAAACATTTACAGCACAAACGAATGACATATTTTTTGTTTATATTTTTGCTTGAGGATGGGCCAGCTCCATAGAGGTGGGCTGGTGTGCTGTCAAAAACCTGTCAGTGAAGTCAGTCTTAATATACAGTACCTCACCACAGAATATTATTTCAAATACATTTTAAATGTTCTCTTTACATAAATGTCAATAGTCTGTCTGGAAGATTAGGCTATTTTGGCTATTTTGTGTGTTGATGTTGCTTTTTTATATATATATAGATCAGTTTCTTGTGCTTGATTACCCAAATAAAGTGAAAGACAGTAACCTTTAAATCGACACAATAAAACACTATTATTCACAGAATAGAATTGATTGAAGCTATTTTTTAGATATTTAGCTGTAGGTAGAATAAGCTAATATTCAAACAAAAGTCTTAGACACATTGGATGCTTGTCCCGCGGGAGGGGTCTCTCTTTCGTGTGGATACCCACGAGGTTTCTCATTTTTTTCCCAACTGATGGGGGTTTTTTTTAGGAGTTTTTTTTCCCCGTGAAGGAGAGTCTAAGGGCAGGAATGTGCTAATATTGTCTAATAATATTAATCTAATAATTAGTCTAATAATATTGTAACTAACGCGTTAGCATTTGTTAGTTAGTTTTCTTGCTGTGCATTTGTGTTTATACGTTCCTCCTTTTTTTCTTCCTTCTGAAATCTGCAATGCGAAGCCCATTGAGACAGATATTCTGTAATTTTGGGCTATGCAAATAAAATTTAATTGAATTGAACACCGGATTACAGTTAGCTGGAACCCACTTCCGAGTCCTGATTCTATTTCCTAGCAACGGTTGCTAACAACGCTTGGAGTTGCTGCATTTCTGTATGACCGACCGCTGGTTTGTTTTTACAACTGATTGATGTAAAATAGGTAAGCAAAATCTTAAATTATTTTGCTACTGGCCATTAAAAATGTTTATCCATGTACAAAATAGCATGAATACTTTTATTTTAGCCTCACCGTGTTGTAAAGATTAACCTCCAGTGTACTTTAGGGGTGTTCCTGCCCTTCGTTTGACTTTCACATGATCCCTGTTGATTCTTTATCTCCCCCCGCATTCCATCCACACACACACACAAATATACCTGCATGACAAATTCAGTGTATTGTTAGATTTCCTTTTGTTTTAATTTATCATGTTGTATCTAGTTTGTTATCTTTGTGTTAACTTTTGTTAGTTATGTTGGTTTTATACTTATAGTTTGATTTTCAGATTGAATTTTTTAGGATGTTAATAGGGTTTTTTTTTTTATCTCTTGGCTATTTGTGTTATAGTTTTCTCTCAAATTATCCTCTTAATCTCTTCTGTTTTCTTATCTAATCCAACTGTTAGATTCAAATTTAATCATTTGAATAAAAAAACAATTCCTCATCACCTAGAAATTTTGTCTGGGCTCTTCACTCAGAGTGGGGTAAGGAGCTCTACCATCTGGGTAGAGCTTGGAGTAGAGGCCTTGCTCCTCCAGATGGAGAGAAGCCAGATGGGGTGGTTCGGGCATCTGGTTAGAATGGCACCCAAGCGCCTCGCTGGTGAGGTGTTTTGGGCACGTCCCACCAGAAGGAGACCCAGGGGCAGGCTCCGGACTCGCCGGAGAGACTATGTCCCACTGCTTGCCAGGGAACACCTCAGGTGTGAGCTGGAAAGAAGCCTGGGTTTTCCGTCTGATGCTGTTAGCAGAAGACAACTGAACAGAACGGAGAGTCCTCATTTACAAAAAAATGTTTAGCGAAAGGGAGATGGAAAATTTAAAAAAATAGAATATAAAAGAGACTTGAGGAAGGCCAAATGTTTGCAAACAAGCACCAGTAAAAATGTGTTGCCTTGTTTTGGCAGCAAAATAAGACTTCACTAATTCAACTGTGTATAATTGAAATTGGATTATTTCTGTAAAATACATTCTCTTTTTCGGTTCTGCAGCCTTTTGCAATCATGTCTCAGAAAAGAGTTGGTACTAGTGCTCGGTCTGACCTCAGTGAGACAGACTTTGATGATTCAGGTGAGCTAAAAAGAAATCTTCTACTATTTTCACATCTTTTTTTACTCTTAGATCTAAACCTAAACTCTCATGACTTAAACAGTTTTTGTGTATTTAAACTGAATCAGAGTTAGCCAAACTTCAGAGACAACTCAGGCTGATGAAAGGAGACCGAGTGACTTACAACAACCGAACCCGGGAGTTGCTCCGAAAACAAGCGTAAATACAGGAACATGCTCGTTGTCATTTATATGAATATGTCTTATTGTATCTGATTAATCATTTCTGTGATAAAGGCAAGAGATTGAAAAGCTTGAGATGGAGCAGAGAGAGTTGAATCAAAACCTTCTTGTATGCATGAGTTCCGCTCGTGTACAACAAGAGAAAGAGGATACCCAGAGTCTTCAGCATCTGCTCAGACAGAAGGACACGGTAGAGGATGAGCTCCAGACTGAATATGAGACTCAAAATGAATTGCAGAAAGAGGTAATTTGGTTTGTTTTACTTAAATTGTTTGATTTTTGTTGAGATATTTTGTCTGTAAGGGTGCAGACAGTGTTGCATGCTGCATCTGTCTAGATTTCCAACACGCAATCAAAAATTGTTGAGTTGAGGAAAGGTATTACCTTTAAAAACGACTCTCAAAAATCTGAGCTTAAAAAGACCCAGACAGCCATAAATACTCTGGAATACAAACTGGAAAGGGTGAGTTTCTCAACAAAAAATCAACACATACTATAAAGACAAATTTAAAGCAGGGCCTTTTTAATTTCTTTTTTTATTTTGATTTGTTTTCGACATCAAGGCTTCCACTCGGTTCAACGACCAGTTGACCCAGAATAACCAACTAAAAGTGGATCTACAGAACCTTTACATTGACCGAGCATGTTTCCAACAACTTTACAACACGCTGAACACGGTCAGTTGTTTAAAGCATATTATTTAAAGACCACAAAAATTAAATGTCTTTAGTTTTGTATTCTTTGCTGTATAATTTGCCTATTTGTTTGAGATTTTCTTGTTTAAATAGCACTGTTTACAAGAAAATTATTCTGTTTACATGAGACAGGAACTGTTGGAGATACGTAAGAAGATTAGTGATATAATTATTAAGTCCACAGCTGCCTATGATGGAAGGTAAGACTTGAGGTTTTGAATGGTAAAAGTTGGGCCAAAATGAGTCACCAGTTTACACCGATTACTTACACAATAGGCTGGAAGCTCACTCTAAGATGGCCATGATGAATGAAAAGGCTGTGAAGGACCATGCCCAGCACAACGCTGAAATAAAAGAACTGGAAAGGGTTATTGCACACGAGATTAGCCTCAAAGAATTCATGAGTATCAAGTGCAATGAGAGGAGTGAGTTTGACACCGAGCACGGAACATCACCAAGACCGGGTAAGAATGACACTGATAAAAAGATATGAAATTAGATAATCATATGGCACTAAATCATAATGAATTGTAATGATTAAAGCCACAAATTTAAACATAAATGTAAACATGACAATAGTAAAATCCGTTCAAATGTAAACAAAAGAACTAATAATGGTGGATTAAAAGCAGTTTTTGTGGGTATATACTGTACTTTTACCCATTCTTTTGAGATTTTCATGGGATTTTTAATGTTCTCAGAACTGAAGGAGCAGAAGAAGATTGACACAGGGGAAGAAGCGGTGGCTCTGGAGGAATTTGTTGAGAAAATTAAAATTGTGACAGGCGAGGAAGATCTGCAACTGCTGGCCACCAAGTTCATCCAGGGTGAGTCTCGTGTTTTCATACTCACAAAGACACAGTTTCTTGCAGGAGATTAGAACATTGATCTAGTCATTGCACGTGCCACAGAAGCTAGTAACATATTTACCCGAGTGACATTTTAAGAATATTGTTGCGTATTTGTTTGAATAAACTTCGGACAAACAGGTATTTGACTGACATAAAAAAAATCACCAAATATATAATCACAAGAAAATCTTGAAAATTTGAGAATTCTGACAAGTATAAATGTTGTGTAGCCAAATGTCTGCATTGATAAATGTCAGTGGGGGTCAACAAAATTGCTGTGCGGATCCTGATCTGATTGGCTGCATTTCCACTGTAAACACTAGCTGCATTCTTATCGTCTTTGAGAGATTTTGCCTGTTCATTTTTGTTATATTTTATTACAAATGTTTCCTTTCTTCTTGCAAATACTCGCTCTTAAGATGCCGAACAAATTACTTTACTTAACTCTACTTCATTTTTTTAATTACTTCCATGTTGTTTTTTCATGTAACCAATTAGATGAAGATCGTAACTTTGCACTCTTGAATTTTGTGAGCGAGCAAAGTAATGAGGCTGAAGCACTCAGAGATCAAATCACTAACGTAAGCATTTCTACTCTTTGTTTTTTTTTCTACATGACATAGTCAATATCATAACGACCTGGCTCTATTACTGGGATCACTGTTCTTTAATCCAAGGAACAGACATCCCAATCTGATGAGTAAGGTTTTTTAAAGGGTTGTAAAATATATAAATGTTAATTTAGGAATGGGAGGAGGAAACAAGATGATGGCAAAAAAAAAAAAAAAAAAACTAAATTTTTTTTGATTGAATGTTTTTGCAGATCCAAAAAGAGATGGAGAAGTTTCAAGCTAAAAGTCTGGAGAGTGAAAAAGAGCACCAATCATTGCTTAAAGAAATGGAAGAGCAGAAAGTTGAAATTGAAACGAAAGTACAGGACATTGAAGGCCAAGCCACCGCCTTGAGCGACATCCTCGATGGGATTAAAGAAGGTGTATTTTTTAATTGTCCAGCAAACTCCTAGCAAACAATTCTTGTCAGGTGTTCCGTCTGATTTCAGTGTTGGAATTTTATTCTATTTAATAGCTGAGTGTGTGTTTAAGGCAGATCAAAACACAAGATAATTAGCAACAGCCCATGATGAGCTTTGGTAGGTTAGAAAAATAAAAAAGACTCTCAGTCACAAGTCCAGAGGGTTTATAGATAAAAAAAAGACACATTTTATAGATCTTAGACCGCCATGTTTTATATACTGAAATAAAAATGCCGGAGACAGATGTGACTAATGTTTTTCTTCTTACAGGTGTTGACAACATTGTCACAAATATGGAATGTGACCGCTCCGCGATTGAGGATAAACTCGGTTCTACAACAGGAATCACTGACAATAATATCATGTCTTACCTGGGTCTCGTGGAGCAGAGTGCTGATAAACTGCTCATTGCACAAGCGTTCCTCCATTCTAAGGCAATTATTTTAACTTGATTTAGGAGCATACATTTTTTTGTCACAATATCTTCTGTTGTTGTCAATTCTAATGTTTTTTTTTTCCTCAATAAAAGGATCCTGACAAGCACTATGATCCAAAAGAGCTGAATAAGTTTATGTCGGGAAAAAATCAGCAATATTTTCAAACTTCCATCACCAGGTCAGTGTTTATTCTTTAGACAATAAAAAATGCGTCGTTATGAAAAGAAAAACATAAACAAGCATGAAGAGTAAATGGATCATTTGTGTTCCTCTTTAGCATGATGTTTGATGGAGAACAGTCTTCCAACATTGATGAAGATGAACGTCCATTGTCAGAAGCTGACCTCCGCAAAAGAATTATACAAGGGGTATTTCAATTAAGTGACAAATTTGGCATAATATTTATTGTTAGAAAAAAATGTTGTTTTTTTTTAAGTTTTGTGCTCCAACTAAGGTCCTCTTTATAATTTTCAGGTTTTGCAGAGAGAAAGTGTTGACCCACAAGCAACCGTGAGATCCAGAAAGCACTCTGTGGAAAGTTCGTTGCAGTGAGATTGGACTTTCAGAAGCACATAATAAAGTTTGAAGTCATCATTGTTTACTGTAATATCGTCCTATGAGGCCTCTTCAAGAATTTACCATCTTCACCCCATCTTGTTTCATTCTAGCTTATAAACACTAAATAGCTGAATTATGTATGGATCACATTTAATTTTAAACAACCAAAAATGACCAGTTGCATTATTAGGTTTATGTATATTTTATGTTTCTGGACCTTATTAAATTTAGAGTTGCACTGAGAGTTTTCAATATGCACTTTACAGTTTGCTTGTGACCTAATAGTGTGTTGCTATACTGAAACAGAAGGGTTGGGGGCAGCAAAGTATTTTATAAGTAAAACTCATGCTGGCACATTGAGAAGCTGTGCAGCATTAAGCCTTTACAGTCCAATTAGTAAATAATGCAATTACTCATTTTCACTGCATTGTGTTTTATGTAACACAATGTGAAATAAAAATTATGGTTGAAAGCATTAATTAAAAAAACAAACCCCATTTCAACATTGTCTATAAAACACCCAGTTTGAATGTGATGAGTGTTGTCTAATTTTTAAATTAGTAGTTATGTTAATGGGGATGTAGTTGTTAACACTGTGGACTCACAACAAAATGATTATTGGTTTCCACGTCAGCTCGGAGGAAGTTTTCAACAGTGGGCCTTTCTGTGTGAGTTTGCATATTCTTCCCATTAATGTGTGGCTTTTCATTGGATATTTTGAATCCTCCCCCTGGCTCAAAACTTTCAAGTTAGGCTAATTGGTAGTTCTAAATCCTCCCAGAGAGTGAGTATGATCGACTGTTAGGGGCACACTACAAGAGACTGGAACATACAAAACAGATGGTTAATAAAAGAAAATAAGTGAATCAGATTGAATGTTACCCTGTGATGAATTAAGAACCTCTTCGGGGGGTATACCTTGCCTCTTTCCTACAATAATTTCAGAAATTACACAAACAAACACAGTCTGATGTGACTACTTTTTTGTGTTTCCACAAAAATATGCATTGTCATAAACTCAATATGTACATATTGATGTTTCATTCTTAAACTAGCTAATAACCGGTAAACTCTGAAGCATCCAAAAGATTCGGTGAGTCTTGTCTTATGGAGATTCTTTTTTTGAAGGAATAACTAATTTACTTTGACCTCCTGGAGCCTCAAATGTTACCTTATCCAAACATCCTGACGCCAACATTCAGTCGGTAAAAATTATTTCGCCACAGAGAGTAACTTCCTATACATGAAAAATAAGAATGATGGGTTTATTTTCAGAAACATACATGTTCCCCCATGAAACAATTAACAAAGCATGTTACTATATTTAGTTGTTAAAGGTCACATAGATGGGGTCATACATTTTTTACGCGCTCTATCAGAAGGAGATGGAGACAGATTTGGGTCATTATGTAAATTTTCCTGAATTGGGATTTTTTTTTATTATGAACTTGTCACTTTAAGGTTTTGAAGGTAAGCTTTGGAAACAGCTTTTTGTAGGAAGTAAACCCAAGATTTTTGCAGTATAGATGACTAGTCAACCAATAACTCAGTGTGCTCAAGATAATCCCCTTTGCAGTCTCAACTGAGTGGCTATGAAAACAGATTATCAAGATATAAAAGAGTGCAGCAGTGGCAAAGCAGAGGGGTGGTGGTGGTAGGAGATGAGATGGAGGAGGCTGTTTTCTTTGAAATTCAACTCTCACTTAGCCCCCTCCACTCCCAGCAAAATCTCTGTGCACACGGCTCACTGGATTGCCATAGTAACCTTCCTTTTAATCACAACAGAAACCTCATTTCCTGCTCTTGACAAAGAGCCCTGGTTGCCTGTAGAGGCCGCCTGCATCAACCATTTTCAAGGCCCACCTCCATTTGCAGCTTCCTTCTTACTCCTCCTCTCCTTATAAAGACATATTTCACTTTTCTCCACTAACTCACTTCTACATCTTCTCAAATTTGAAGCCACCCATCTTTTGTCAGTCCTACCTACTTTTTATTCGTCCACGTCACAGGCAGGTGGGATTTTGTGTGATCTAGTTTGAACTATTCCTAGAAACCCAACCATGAACATGCTGACATATGTTGTGTTTTTACAAGTTCTTGTTCAAAACTATGTGCAGTGGTATGAGGCAATCGAGTATTCTAGTGTTGAGACCATAAGCATATGTGTGTTTTTTAGTTCACGAAGATCTTATAAAGCATTTGAAGCAATCTGCAAGACCGAATGTCTTGTTGTGTTTGTTTAAAATTCAATCCAAATATAGTGGGGTTTACTCTATAATGAGCTTTATTTCCTGACCTTATTCTGTTTTAAGCAACAAGCAGTTTAATGCTTTGTTTCTTACATCTGAGATAAAACTCTTATCTAGACTGAGAAAATACCTCTGTCTCTGTCTGTCCTCCTAACGTCTGTCTGTCTGTCTTTGTTTATTTGGGACCTTTGCCAGGTATTTCCCCAGTCTGTCTGCCTGCACACTTACCCTCCCTCCTCTTCAAGTATACCACACCTCCCCTTCCATCCATCCACCCACCCACCCACACTCGTACCCAACCTCACTCCCTCCCAACTATGAATGTTGCTAAGCAACCACCCACCAAGAGAGCTGGTGCATTTAGCAGCCAATCAAATGATGAACATACATGCTTTTATGGGATTTTTTTTTTTACAAAAATGGTGAAGTGAAGGTTTTCTGCCTCCTTCTCCATTCATGAGGCGTGAGGATAAAAATGTGTCCCTCCTGTGGTTCAGAAAAAGGGGTGGTTTTGATCATATTTTGATTCAGTCCATCACTTCCACCACTTGGTGGCACCAAGACCAGTTTCCCCATAATCAGACAGGCTGCAAGAATTTTTTCCTGCTGTTGCTAAGCAATCTTGACTCTCATGTCTTACCTGTGAAACATTTTTTACAGATGTCCCTGACACCATTTTGTCTTTGTTATCACAATTTCAAAATAATTGTGTTTCAATACAGGTAGCAAAACTCAACGTGCAATTAAAATCTAATTGCAATACTTTTATTTTACAGCTTACATTTATTCCTAATGATTGCACACATCATTGACCTGTCATATAAAGTGAATTACAGTCATCTCAAAGAGACAATCATTGGAAACATACGATTCTTCATCAGTTTCAGTTTGCTTCGTCTCTTCATGCAGAAGGCAGGAAATGTGCATTTGGCTGATTAGGCCTGCATTGTTTTGGTTTTTTTTTTTCTACTTTTTGAGTTAATAGAGAGATGAGTTATGTCTGCGTTGAAAATTGTCAGATAATACTTTTTCTGTTTGGTGTCTTAGCCTTTATCTCTCAAATAGAGCGTATCATTCATTCATTAGCTTTACTTTTATTCTTTTATTATCCAGTTGTTTTGTGTGTGTTTCTCTTCCCTGGACCCTGCCCCCTCTTCGGTCCCCCTGTGTGCTAGTCCCTCATCTCAGCTGTGGTTGCTGTGCAGATGGCTCTTTGTTGGTGCTTTACAATGGGTCTAAGGTCAGTGTGTTTCATGCCACCAACACACTTCAACTTTTTTTTTCCCCTTAGCTGTTACGTGGCTTCATCTGGTGTTGAATTTTCCATCTGACAATATCACCGGTCAAGTCTAAACAGTTACATTTCAGGTTTGGATGGAGAGGAAGTTGTAAAACCACAGATGTAGAGATAGCCTACACAAATACTGTTCATGTAACAAAAATGTTTTCTATACGTGAATCTCTTTACATAACTAACTTGTCCCTTTTCTCAAATCAAGATAGTTGTGGCAGAGCTTTGGTAGATCTCTAAAATAAACCAGACTCGAAAATATCAGCCAGAGAAATTGAAATGCAAATTTACCATCTGCTCTGTGATCCCAAACCACCCCGTCTTCATCTTATCGTGAGGTAATGGGATTTTTTACACATTGCTCAATTCTTCATTTATTAAAACAATCAGATGATTCTTGCCACTGTCGAGACAGTAAACAAATACATCTTAGTAGAAATGCCAGTGCAAAAAAGCCTTTACTTAGAGGTTTTGAAGTTACTCATTTTCTTGTCACTCAAATAAGCATTTTCATTTTTAAATCCATTTGCAAAAGAAACACACAAACAAATGAGCATAGTGAATAGAAATCTTACAATAGGGTGGAAAAGAATTGCCACATGTCTAGGGGCCATGCATTTTTGTGCCCTGAAACAAACAAAAAAACTGGCTGCTGCAAGGTTGTGAAACTAACAAGGTCTTCAGGCCATGAGCATGCTGCAGGAGAAAGCAGGTAGAGTGAAAGAAAGGCGGGAAACTAGAAGGAGGAGGCCCTCTTGCAAAGCAGTAGGAATTACTGGAAATTTCCACTTTCCTCTGGCAAGACAGTTTCAAGGGTGGAGCTAAGAGGTGAAAGAAACAAGAGTTTTAAAGCACAAGTTAAATGCTAGCTAAGTGTTTGAAGGGAATCATTCTCCGGTTGTCCAGATGTGTAAGATGTCACATCAACATCATGTCACACTGAATGCAGAATAATTCAGTTGCTTACACTTGATTACTCACAGCTTCATACATGTCACATAATGCTGTGTTTGCTCAACTCTTACATAGAAAAATGTGCAGAAGGGTCACACTGCTTTTTTTCTCTTCACAATCTTATATTTTATAAATTTCATGTTAATAATTTTTCTAACTATTAACAGCCATTTGCATATAAAAGAACAATGTTTAGTGCAATCTGTTAAACTATAAATCCATTTTCTATCAGCTTTTAATTTTGATGTAGTTTCACCCTGAAGACCTTGAGCAACCTTTTTCGTCTCAACACTCATGCCAGCTGGGAAATGTAGTCCCTGTGGCACAATCCACTTCTAACCAATCAGCTTTCTTGTAGACACTCTCCGAGGGCATCTGTTTCTGTGTACAGTCTAGAGTAACACTCTTCCTAAGATACGTGTACATCTGCAACTGATTATTTAAAACAGAGAGGGAGACTGTCATTCATCATTCACTTTGAATTGGTTTGAATTAAACAAACACTGCTTCACGTTGGTGTGTGCAGAGAAGCTTCAAGCATTCAGGGGAACTACCACAGACGCTTTCCAAATCCTCAAATCACTTGCAGATCAATCTGTGGATCACAGATGCAACTTGTTGAACCCCATTATAAGAAAATGCATTCTCACAGAAGTACACAATCTCAGCTTCTAGAATAAGCTTTTGTGTGCTACATCTGTATTCTTTTACAAGTATGCCAACTTCATTCAGCTTTTTATTGACTTTTTTATTGACAATTGTTATAGAAAATTACATACCAACTTGTTTTAAGTCCGGATTTTTGGCAAAACTAATTTATCTACAGTTTTGCCACAAACAAACGTCTCATTTACAGATTTGTTCATTTAATTTGATTGTCCACTATGTTAACATGGCTTAAACTTGGAAGGTTTACTCAGAACACCTCGACCACTTACACAAGAAAACGCATTAGCACAGGCGGGGATCCTGTTTCAGACGGGATAATGCAGGGAAATTGTTTCCATTATTATCAATTTACATTGTACTTGATTGAATTAGTCACAGTTGAGCACGGTTTACAGATTTTCTGCTTATTCGTTTAATTGAAGCGGTCCTGTAAGAAGTCAATATTGTATTGTCCCAACGCTCTGCATGGGGACCAGAGAAAGGCAACCAGGCCTTGCAGGACGCTGCTGATCAAAACAAAAGAGCTCAGTTTGCCCCCTACTATTCCTCCAATTATCAGCACCCCTCCCCCACCTAATGCTGACCTCCACTCTTTGATGGCCCAAAATTACCCCCTCCCCTCTTTTTAGGACTAGCATTCCACAAGTGAGGTCAATCTTTTGTCCTCAAGAAATGAAGGTGAAACTAACCTCCTTGTACTTCCTATGTTTTACTTGAAAGTTTCTAGTCAGCGCAGGTAAAAGTTTAGCACTAAAAGAAACGTTTATTAGGGCAGTTGGAAGTAACTAGTATGATTATTTAATTTTCAAACATGAGTCACTAAGTACACAGATGCTTTCCTTTAATATTACTTTCTGTGGTCTCATAATTTGACAAGTATAAATAGCTTTCTTGTTCCAGTGTGTGGAAAGTCTGGTAACAGACTGGCTAGCAGTGAGGGGCCTCCACAAAATCATTTTTGACTTTTTAAGCTTTGGAGTCATTTTCGATGACTCCTAGTATACTTATTAAACCTGAAAATACAATAGTAGTGAATAAATAGATTGTTTTCATAGTTCAAGCTGATCAACGAAAGGTCAAAACACGTGCACGATGGCAAATATGAAGGAGAAAAAAGCAGGAAATGATCTCACAAACACCCCTCCTCTTGCTAATGGATTCTATTTTCCACTTATATAGAGAAAGAGTGAGTAATGCCTTCTGGTTTTCAGTCTGTTACACTGTTCCTCTCATGGATTTACAATAGCTTATACACTCACTGGGGCAATTACAATGCCTATTTTAGTTGAATTTTTATTTCACAAGCATAGCAGTTATTCATATTTAGTCCAAGCTACTTCACATAATCTTTATTATAATGTTTCCACAAATGGTATCAGGAGGGTTGAGTTAAAATGTTGAAAAGCTTAATCATATTTCTACAAATCCTTGATAACATTAGTTGAATAATCAATCAAACACATATCAGAAATCTTCAAATGAAGAGAAAACCTTCCTAATAAATCAACTTAAACTCTGACATGCAGAACACTTTGATCTTCAGATGTAAATAGTTTTCTCTTAGTGACATCTGAGTGGGATGTGAGATAAATGACAATACTTTACCCTGGAGCTGAAGCTTTTTTCAGACTGAGGTCTTCTAAATGATGGCAAAATGCCGCCTGACACAATACATACAAAAGTATCTAGGTATTTTACACTTGGGAATTTAAGAATAGTTTGAAGCTGCACAGTGGCCTCACAGCAATGAGGTTAGGGTTTAAGACCCAAAGTGGGGTAGAGGCGTAAAACATTGGCCTTCCTGTGTAAAGTTTGCATGTTCACCCCGTTTATCGGTGGCTTTTGTCCGAGTACTCCAGTTTACTACCACTCTCCAAAAATATGCACACTAGGTTTATTGACCCCCTGGGAATGTGTGTGTCTGTGTACGGTTGTCTGTATGTGTAGCGCCACAACAGACTGGCGACTTGTTCGGGGTGTAACCTTCCTCTCGATAAGCTCCGGCACCCCTTCGATCCTCTTAGGGATTCAGAAGACAAAACAAAAAACAGTTTGTAATGAGACGTTTTTCTTAAATATGTTGGGACTCGTTTTGTTTTTTTCCACTGACAATTTTTATTGTACTCTTATCATCACTTACAGCAATCTGACCCGTTATGAATGATTTGAAAAGTAAAATGATAGAGATGCTAATCTTATGATTGCAGATAAAAGAGATATAAAAATAAATATCAGAATAATGAGAGTTCAGACTAGTTTTAAAGATATGGACAATATTTTCAAATGTGATTTTTACTAGGAAAATTTTAGGCCAGTACTGAATGTAGTCAAATGTTGTTAAAAGTAGTTCAAAGCTGCATGAAACCTTTTCCATTGGTTCAGATGCTGAGAATTTATATATATATATATATATTAAAAAATAGTGTTTCAGGTTTCAAACAACTAGTTTTTGTTTCTGGTTTGTGTTCATTTGTGACTATGTTAGACATGTGATCACAATAGTTTGCATAATTCCATTTGCTTAAAACATCTCCCACATACACACACATTCCACTCAAATTTGCAAGTATATACTAGAAATTTTACAGTAACTTTGATAAAAATGAAACATACAAAATGAACTGTTTGTATAAATATTGTATTAATTCAAAACTATTTGAATTTTTGTACTTTACAACATTCCAACAATTAAAGTTAAGCTGTAGGTTATGTTTCTTTTCATAAATGTAAATTGCAATATAAAAAGTTGTTTTGTTTCATCTGCTGAACTGCCTATTCCTAGTGAGCTTAATAGGGTACAGAAACCTATTTTGACTGATTTCAGGGGAGAGGATGGATACACCCTGAACAGGTCGCCAGTATGTTGCTGGGCCACACACGGACATTCTTGGTTAAAAAAAAAATAATAGAAAAGAAAAATGAGTGACGGGTGTCTTTTAGATTGCTATGTGATAAGAGCTTCTCCTAAATCATTTTAAAGTTAAAAAGTTATTGTCAAAAACAAAAAACAAGCTGGTTTGTAGGTTAAAAGTTAAAAATGGAAAGGAGGACTTTTAACACGTCATTTTATTCCATTTTAGTTTGTAATATGATACTTCCAGACTAAAGATCCCAGCGTTATGTTGTGATTTTACTGTAAAACTTGATATTTTTGAGAAAATACACACAAAATAATACAAATACGTTTCGCAAAAGAACAAATTACTTCCGCTTTTAAAACAAGAAATAAAAAGCAAACTAATGTAAGAAAAAAAAAGCGCTTTAAATATTATCAACCAATCAGCGAAAAGAACATGGAAAGGCGGTAAATTTTTTAAAGATTGAGGGGTCAATTCGCCAATAGAATTGTCACATAGCGGTCATTGACCAATCAGATGGGAGATAGTGTCTCCGTATCCAAGGAGGGTGAATTTTCAACCAGCTCCACAGAAAAGAGAAGAAGCTTCGAGTTCATTCCTCTCAGAGTCTTTGGATTAAACACACGGGGACAACGAGGAAAAAAAATATTTAAAAATCTCTTTATTGTCTAAATTATTTTTTCAATAGTAGCAATGGCCGATGTAATTGATGAAACAACCACCACCACAGAGGTTACAACCAAGGTTTGTGTCATTCATTCATTTTTTCAGCTTAAAACTTTCTTTTTATAGTTTGTTTTCAGGATTATTTGAACAAAACACTGTCGAGTTAACAGTTTTTCTTTGAATTGTCTTTCTTATTGTGTTCCACCGTTTGAATTGAGACTAATTACTGAATTAAAATATGATTTGTGGAAAGACAAAATAAAGCAGAGATGATTAAATGATGACAAATTGTAGAAAAAATTATTTTTCTGTTTGTAAAAGTTGTGAAGCGGAAGGATTTTTTTTTTTTGGTGGGGGGGATGTTGTAAAGAAGACAAAGCGGTGGAATGATCGCAGCTGTGGGCGGGAAGCAGCAGCTATTACAAAAAAAAATAGTTCCAAAATGTAACACTTCTCATTGTAAAACACACTTTATCTCACTGGATTTTTACACCTTTACCCTTTATTTTCCATTTAAAACACTGTCGATTGTATTTGTTGTTTGACTGTTGTTTTTAACTTTGTTTCAGGAGCTGAAAGAAAAGAAAGAAGTAGAAGCGGTTGAAGAGAAAAAAGAGAGTGGAGACGCACCTGCTAATGGAACAGTGAGTTTTTAACAACGCTCCACAGCCTCGTGGCCTTTTGTCTTTTCACCGATCATCATGCAGGTGTCGCTACACACACACACCTCCCCCTTCTCCTCTTCAGCTGCTCCTTCTACACGCCGCTTTGTTTGGGTTGTGAAATGGCACAGATGTTAGCTGCTTGTCTTCAGTCAGTCAGTTCTTTGGGAAGCTGATAAGAAAGACTTTCCTGCACATAGTTGTGTTTTATTTATTATAAAGACCTCAAAGGACAACTGAAGTTGTTGGTTTGCTTGGAGTTTTTATCTGGATTGTCTTTTTAATGCATCAGTGCTTCTACTTCTAAACAGTGTTATTTCCTTGTTTCAGAATGGTGAAGATCACAGTGACAAAAAGGAGGAAACCCCAGAGGAAGAACAGAAGAATGGAGGTGAGTTTGATCTTTTGTTGTTAAACCTTAATTTTTTTATTATTATTAATGATTCTGACATAAAATAACGATTCTAATCTCATTCAAAGCTGTATTTTCTAAACTGCTCAACTGTTCTGGTAGGAAATGAAGAAGAGGCGCCCCCTGCTGACGAGGCTGACGCACAGCCTGTAAAACGTGCTGCTGAGGAGGAAGAGGAGGTGTGTTGCTTTTTTGGTTGAAATAATCGCATTTGTTTTTATTCTGTTTTCATTGTTGCTCAAACTTTTTGTTTTGATTTTTGTTTGTTTTCTCAGGAAAAAACCGAAACTAAAAAGCAGAAGACAGAAGAAAATGGAGATTCAAAAGAGGCAGAAGCAGAGGCTTAGGTCTTTGGCTGTGCTTCATGTTTTGCAGCGCTGTCTCACCAACCTGGTCAACATAATGTTGTAGAGCTTGTGCTTTCTGTATTTTTATTTTTTTTGTTCCCATATCACATTGCACTGGAGTTTTGAAACTTGGTGGCCCTTCATCCGTTCCTTTTTTATGAAATGTTATTTATTGGTCTTTAAAATGAACTGAACTCCCTGTTTTTTTTTTTTACATTGGGTCACTCTGAAATCCGTTTTTCTTTCCTTGACATTTCATATCTATGTTTGGAAGCTCAGTCTCTATTATGTACTTGCTGACCAGATGATCCATATACAGGCAGCTGCTCACCACCAAGGCTCATGTTGACCTCTCAGACACACCTAAAGGACCAAAGATAAGTTTTAAGCAGGGGGTAATGGACAGTTGTTAGCATTATTAGTTGAAGCGTCATTTTTTGTGTTGAGCTGCTACTTTAATCCCTGGCTGCTCCGGTAACAGATGGTGCGAATGCATAAAGGAGCTCTCCTGACCCTCCACTGATAGGTTGTTTGACCTTTTTCTTGCGGAGATAGGTTATCACAATGTTAATTAACCCCATCTTAAATCTTAACGCTTTGGTCATTTGTTCTGTATGCATTCCACGCAAGTTTGTACCATTTATACGTTGGTTTTTTTTTTTTGGTTTGTTTGTTTTGAGTTTTATGTTATGGCTGAGTCGTCTCGTTCTGTGTCCAAGACTGCCTTTTCCAAAACCAGAATGGCGTTCGGTTACTTCAGCCTATTGCTTTGTATATTCTGATAAAACAAAATAAATTTGTCTTTTTACTTAAGTTTGTGTTTTTTTTTTTTTAATAACAGACCACCAGTTCTTTACAAAACCATGCTTCTATTAGTGGAGGATGTCACTTGACCTAATTTTCTCAACATGGAAAAATGGCTGGAGACGCAGGGATAATTCCACTTACAGGGTAATGGAGCCGATCTTGCACAATAAGTGATTTTCCACTTTGTATGATGGCTCCCCCATGTGGTGCTGGTTTTCTTTTTTTCTCTTGGTAAAAGACACTTAAAGGTGAAAGTGATATTTTTTGTAAATAGTGGTCAGTAATCCACGCTGGAGACTCAATGTTAAAATGATAGTTTTTAGTCTTAAATGAACCCTGAACAAACATTTTTTATACAATAACAATGAGTGGTTTATAACAAAAAAAATGCTTTTTTCGTAAGCTGCAACAGCATGATTCGTACAGTTTCATTAGAAACATTAAGCATGGCGCGCATCCATTCAGTCAAGGAGGTTTAATAGTAGGCAATTACCGACATTCTGCAGAGGCACCAGGGTGTCGGGGTGCTCAATCAATACAAGTCTGAAGGTTAATCCCATGTTTAAGCCCTGACTTCAACTGCTGAGGCTGAACATGATCATGGCACAGCAGATGTGAAAATGTATCACTTTCTTTATGGAGACAACTTCCTCACAGTGGAAAAAAAGATGAAATTAGCTTCCATTGATGATTCTCTGCCCTTTTTTTAATATATTGAAAGGTGGTAACTACATGGGGAAAATGGGCTGAGCACAAGCCTACCATAAGCATGCACCTTAATGTCATGAAGGACTTGCTGCTGGCTCTGAATCCACAGTCTTTATTTCTGTTCGTTTTAATGTCCATCTTCAGGGTTACCCACAGTTCAGTCTTCTGATTGCTGCACTTCTGTTTTGTTCGGTTTCCGACTGTTTGCTGATTCACACCCCAGTTTCAACTTCTCCTCTTCCTGACAATGACAAGAATCACTGTCATTACAATGGAATGGCCGAGAGTAGGGTAGCAGCTAACAGGGCTGCATGTGGCTCCCTGAGGGCCCAGATAGAAATAGCCACCAGTACACATTTCTGTATGATAAGTGTGTGTGGTATTGTTTGCCACCATTCTGTGATAATTACAATGTGCATTATGTTCCTAATTGTGGGTTTCACTAGGAATACCCAGCTATTGACTAGATTTAGTTTAAAGTGTTGTCTTTTCTTTTAAAATATGAACAATGTGAAGCCCTTTATTCTATGAATTAAGAGAATACATTTTCTAATTCAGACTAAAAGAACTCTTGAGTGATTGAATGAGAAAGTATAAGCAGCACATTCATCTAGTCCTAAAATCCTGCTGCAGATGTGATACGAAATGCTGACTTAGAGAAACAGGCAGGTAGACATTCCTTTTGACCAAAATAAAAATCACTATTATATGACTTAAAAAGATTATATCGCAGCTCATGCAGACGACATTAGGCAACTGATAAAAGGAAGGAAAAGAGGAGAGAAGCAGTGGTTAACTTGCATGTGGTGGTCGGTACTGATATTCTTAACATCAACAAACAAGCAAGAAGATGATGCAAGATTTGGCAAAAAAAAAACAGCTCTGACATCCACGCTCAAAGAAATCACTCATCATTGCTCAGTCACACACTTGTGTATTAAAAGATAAGCAAACAGGAGGAATGCATGGGCACACACACTGTATGAACACACTGGTCATGTATATACACATATTAGAGTGGTGGCCAATGTCTGTCTGTCTGGCTGGCTCTTAAAACAACATGAAACTGTGCTGTACAGTGTGCGGCAGGATGTGGTGTGTCTCACTATCATTTCTCTGAAGGTTAACATGCTCAAACACTAAGCGTCGGACCGTGCACCCTTTAGGATCAGTGTTTGATAAAGATTGAAATGTGAATGAGGAGGGGTTTGCTAGATGTGCACCAAAAGTGGCTGGGTCTCGCTTTCGGGGGGCTCACCCTCAGCAGGGGGCAGCTGGTACACCACGCAGAGAGAGGAGTACAGGCAGCCCACGAATGACATCAGGCTTGCAAAATACATCACTCCCTGAGCACCACCCACTAGTGAAGTTAGAGGGCCCATTGCCACAGAGACCAGGATCTGAGCCAGAAAATACTGGCAGCTGAGAAGAGAGATGTCCACCCCCATCCCTCGTCTGGTCCCCTCCTCTGATGACCCGCAAAACTGAAAAGGAAAGACAAGTTTAGTGATTTGTTTGCAGTCAACACTATGTCTAAAGAGAAGCATTTAATCAGACAGTAAAGTAACTGATTTGTGTATAACTTCATAAAGAATAAAAGAAAAAAAACATGCTAGTTATTTGTTTGTTTTAGGTGGCTGCTGAAATATCAATGCCAATTATTTTCAGAAATAACCCTATTGTACAAGACCTACTTTGTAATATTTAGTTTTATATTTGGGTGAGATCTCCAACACTTCTCTGAATCAAGTTGAAATGGTAAACTTTTCAAGTCAAACCTAAAAAACATCTGCCATTATAAAATGTTCCTTCTAAAGCATGTTTTTTTTTTCAAAAATGAGAAGAACTCTGTGGAATGCCAGGATAAATAAGTCATAAGTATTGTTTCTAATTTTGTGTGTATACTGTTTTCTAGGACTGAAAGTGTAATAAAATCATAAAGCTGTTTACTCATGTTATCTAGTCATTCCTGGAAAACACTGTTTTGTTTTGTCCAGCCTCACCATGGGTGACTGATAATAAACTGTACAAATCAGAATACGATCAATACAATGATGTGTATATAACACAAACCAACAATGGAGTTCTGTTGTGCATGTTACACTTAAAAAGAACAAATTATTAGGCAATGAACATCTGTAATATTTTATTTCCACTGCAACTTATGAGAAGTGCCTAAGTACTATAGCCAAGCACCGTATTGTTTTTAATGTTATGAGAAATATTCAATTTTAGAGAAATGTTTTCCAAACTGGGAATCTACTTCTTTCGGCACTTCCCTTCAGGGGTCGCCACAGCAAGTCAGTTTCTTCCATCTAACCCTATCTGCTGTATTCTCTTTGGTCACACAAAGTATCTTCATGTCTTCCTTCCCTGTATCCATGAACTTCCTCTTTGGTCTTCCTCTAGTCCTCTTTCCTGGTGGTTCCAAATCCAGCATCCTTCTTCCTATGTACTCTCTCTCTCTTCTCTGCACATGTCCAAACCATCTCAGTCTTGCCTCTCTGACTGTATCCCCAAAACCTCTAACATGTGCTGTTTCCCTGATGTACTCATTTCTAATCCTGTCCATCCTGGTCACTCCCAGAGAGATCCTCAGCATCTTCATCTCTGCTACCTTCATCTCTGTTTCCTGTCTTTTACTCAGTGCTACTGTTTCTAGATCAAACAGCATGGTCGGTCTCACCACGGTGTTGTACACTTTCAAACCTTTCAGGTGAGCTTAAAATAAATTCTTGTATCATTTGGTAATGCCTGTGGTTAAGGCGCAAACTCAGGTGTCTAGGATTTATAGCATAAAGTTGTATTTGATTGTCTGCATAAAAAAAATCTTCATTATGGCGGTATGCTTGTATGAAAGGCTTTCTAGCTCTTTAGCTTAGTTGTTGTGTTGCTGTTTGTGTATTTGTAGGTGTGAATGCGTAGAGTTCTTACACACTTTTGTTGTCAGAGATGTGTAACTGATTGACTACAAGTGGCGATAAAAGCAGAATAATGTACCTACACTATCTTTGGAGTTGAGAGGTCTCAATATATCATCTGCCATATACCTGACACTTTTCATTTGTTGATTATGTTAATAATTAAACTTTTACAGTGAGCATAAAAGAAGGAGGAGTAACTGGTTATTCTTTGTTCTGTATCAACGTTAAAAAAAATTATTTATGGTCTAGACAATTTAGCCACAGGGTATTGTTAAAAAGGTACCCTAAAATCTAATAACAAAGCTATTGCAAACGTACAATGGCATCTTAAATGTCAAGTTGCACTGAAAGTGTGTAAAAACAGAAAATTATATTCATTACTGTGCACATGTAGATGCTCACCTGTGGGCTCTGGTAGTATTCACAAAGCAGAGAGTAAGGCAGTGTACACAATGAGGAGAAGAGCACTCCGTAGGTCACACAAAGAGAAAGAACCACATAGAGGTTGGTGGATAAGGTTGCGAGGCCTGTACCCAAACCAAATGCCAAGTAAGCAAAAAAATATAGAGTGCGAAGAGAGAAATGCTCTTCCAGTTTCTCCAATATGGCTGAAAGTAACAGCAGATTGGAAAAAATAAGTAAGATAAACAACTGCACAAATTCGACAGAACAAACTTACTGCAGTAGTTATTCATACCTGAGTAGAAAGCAGCACTGAATGCATAGATGCACATGCCCCAACAGCCCATGCTGACCCCTGCATTGTAGCGTTGGTATGCCTCAGAGTCATGGGGTGCTTTGGGGTCTCCATCAAATACAACCTCACCCATGAAGTCAGTATAAAAGAGCAGCATCCCTTCAAATGACAACCAGCCTACATCCCAAGAAGGAGAAAAATGACATCTTAAATAATATACATCAAAAGTAAAACTATTTTAATGGTGTGAATTTTTAAAAAAAAAAATCACTCAAAGTGATAATTTGTACCTAGAAAATGATTAGTGCATAAACTTCGCAAAGAGGGAGGCATTCTGTATATGGCTATACATAGCAGCTTCATTGACATTTGGGATTCTGCTGTCTCCACATTCTCACTTAAATCGCTCTCATAGCGCACCCCATTCAGCAAAATGTTTGCAACCTGGACACAAGAGGATAAAAAGACTCCCCAATTACATGAAAACATAAGAACTTAGACCAAAAAGCTTTTGTCAGTGTTGAAATTAGTGCCCAACCTGTTGGCTGAAAGTCACTGTTCTCCTGCGTCCATTCTCCAGTCCAACAATTTGAGTGGCCATCGGCTCCTCCATTAGGGCGAGACTCTGAGGTCGTTTCAGGATGCCTGCGGTGGAGCCTCGATGCTGCCCTGCACCAGACTGAGCCTCAGCTGTTACCTGAGGTGCCCCTGGAGAATGCACATCTCCTTCTAGCTGAGGCCTTTCCACGTCCTGAGCATTCCCACTTGGATTAAGCCCTATATCAGCCTGGGCCTGTCCATCAGCATGGTTTGTTGCTGTCTGTGTGGACTCATCAGGAGGAGGGGAATCCCCTGGAGGCAGGTGTATTGTAGTTGCATTTGGGGCAAAGCCCTGTGGAGTCTGCTGACCTGTGTAGCAGTCTATAAGCACGCTATCAATATAAGAGGTTCCTAATGAAGATGCAAACTCATTGATGCCAGTGAGGGAGTTGTCCCTGCTTATAAAGCTGCCATATTTTGGGGTAAGAGGGCTTAGGGGTGAAATAGGGCTGGTGAGGCCAGCACATAGACGTGCATTAGCGCTGCAAGAATGAGCTAAGGGGTCCGAATTACTTGTGTGTGACTTTGAAAAATTAAAGTTGTAGTTGTAAAGACCTTCCTCATCTTCCTCATCCAATCCAAGAGCTGTCCCAGGAGGAACGGGAGGAGAAGGAGGAAGAGGGAGACTAGGGCTTTTTAGATGGTTTTTACTGGAGGTCTTACTTGACTGGCTCTTTGGTAACGGTCTCTCAGGGATACTCATCAGAGTCATGACTGTGGCGATCACCAAGGTGATACTTGTAAACAAGTATATGACCCGTAGCTGACCTCCCATTGACCTTCCAAAATGTGTCTGATCCCAGTTGATGCCACCCACAATATAGCCAAAACCCCCTCCGAGCCCTATGTGGAAAGAATTAAAATTAAAAATTACTTCACAGTTTGTTCAACAACAGACTGTGTTGTTTACTAAATTTTCATTCATTTCCTAAAATAAAACACAAAATCGAAGGAAGAAAAGTTTTCCTTGCCTGCTAGTAATGCATGAATGTTCAGGCCCCGGTCCTGGTCCTCTGGGCTGCAAACATCCATCATGTAAGCATGGCTGGGGTTGTCTGCTGAGTCGGCGCTGAAGTCCATCAGAACCACACCACACACCGTCAGGACAATTCCCCACTTGTGATTTGATGCTGTGTCAGCCAGGGCACCCCCAATGTCTCTTCCATTCAGCACCAGGGTCAGACCAACCAAAGCTCCTGGAATGGAAATACAAAAAAAAAAAAAAAAAAGAAATAGTATAAAAGATTAAGACTCCCCCTGTGCAAACTTCCTCACAAGACTGAAGGTTTGTGGATGTTGAGGTAACTACTTAAACAGCTAAAGCATTCCTGTGGAGGAGATTTTTTTGTCACCATTCCCCTTGTGAGATTTACTTTTAATCTAAAATATACTCCGTGCATAATGTGATGCTTTTTTCCCCATCTTGTTTTCAGGGATTATGACTTACAAGCACATTGAAGGATCATTGTGGACATATCTTACCTACAGCTAAAGCAAAAATGAAAGGTCTTCTCCGCCCAAACCGGGATGTACAACGGTCACTCCATGCTCCTATGAGAGGCTGAACGAGGAATCCTTCATAACAAAGACAAAGTTCAAATATTCGGAGTTGGGATCATATCTCACAACTGTTTTTTTAATTTATTTTACACTTCCTTTAGAGAAAAAACTCACCAAGGATGGGACTAATAAACCACACCAAGCTGTAGAATTGATCAGGCAAGCCCATCTGTAAGAGCACAGGAGTCACATAAGCTGTTTCCATGGCGTAGCTAAATTCAATACCAAACAGGATGCAGCCATTGAAGAGCAGCTCTTGGAAGGTACGTCTCGGGGGAAGCTCACTGAGGTCCAACTGGTCAAGGGGGCAGGGTGTGTTTGGTGGAGGAGGGGGTGAAGGTCGTATCAGCTTCCTACGCTTTGGTTGTCTTTGGAAGTTGTTAGCTCTGTGACTGAGGTGCCGAGTGGTGGATGCTGGAAAGCTGGCCGTTTTGGATAGAGAAGTCCTCCAGAGACCCTCCTGAGCTATTGATGACCTCCCTCCTGGACTGGCCAAGAGGGGGTCACTGGGGGTGCCCATGCCTGGAGATGACATCCCTCTCAAGCCAAAAAACACTGCAGCAAATGAAAACAAGAGACGTTATGTAATAACAAAACCTAAGAATTGAAAATGATCTGATATAGAATCAGATTGAAAATGATTTCCGGATGGAAGTCGAAACGTCTCGATCATCAGATACACTGTCCAGAAGAAAACTTTGAAGCTTTTTCTATGATGGATCACTCCTGGACAAATGAGGGATTACACAGGCTCGTTGCCAAAAACCTAAAAACGTTTGAATTTTATTGGACTGATATGTCAAGATCTTTTCTATCAGGTTACATCCTGAGCATACAGAGATATGAGGGCCTCTGGTTGCTGTATAGTGCTACCAAGAGGACACTGCAGTCATGAGCAGACAGGGTTTGATGGGCACGACGCACTGAGAGCAGAGCAGTGCGCATGGTGTGCGCAGAGCCCATGTGCTTCTATGCTGACTACTGTAGTGTACTATGCGGCAATGTTCTCCTCATGCCGGGCATCTTTTCCATTTATACATAGATAATCGGACACCATTGAGGCATTGTGAAACAGTTAAAAGAATCGCAGATCATTGTCAGCCAGCTTAGATTAAATTATTTATAACATCCATGTGGTGCGCGGTGTGTGGCCATAAAAGGACTGTTTACTCCTTCTCACTGAATCATGCTCGGAATTTATTTCGATTTGACATTTAGGTCCAAAAGTCTACACCAGGCAATTGATCCAAACAGTGTATGAAAATGAACAAGACGTGCTAACATAGAAATTAAATAAAATAATTATAATTACCTTTCCGGGCCGGCTCGTCATTTATTGCGGTGCACTGTGTCGGTAAACAGATGAAACGTCATTATATGCAGAAAATCTTCCGCTAATTAGAGGAATCATGATTTTATTTTTGTTTTTCTTTGATGCAGTCATCCCCCCTGTTCATTCCAGCATCCCATCTCCTCCTTCCCCCCACTTCCCATCTCCCCATTCGCCTCTTCTCCCGGTCTCTCCTGTGACGTCACGGCCCTCCCTGCAACATCAGCACCACAAACACATCTGTGCACACTCTGCACATTTACTGTACTCTAGCACAATTATGTTAAATTAATTTATTCTCTACATTACAAATGTCATAATCTTTCTTCCCTATTAAGTTAGGGAAACCTGGTTTGGTATTTTTTAGAGACTGGAGTAACCTCATTCAAGAAAAAACTTTTATTATACTTATGATTAGTAGATGTTTAATTTCATTTCCTCTTCTGATCCACGTATTCCTAACAGGGTCATGGGGGCGCCGGTGCCTATCCCGGCTAATTTCAGGGGAGAGGCAGGATCCACCCCAAACAAGTCGCCAGTTTGTTGCAGGGCCACTCAAACACAGACTCATTCCAGGGTCAATTTCGTAGCAGCCAAATAAATATTCTAATAAATTCAAAATAAAATGCAAAAACAAAGTTGATGAAATCTGATCACTGAGCTTTATTTTCTGAATCACTGAGGATATGCTAATTTGTGCAAACAGGCTTTGGATTTAAAATGTGAAACTTGGTGTTTGTGAACGTGCACATCTATATTAGTAGATGTGCAAAACTATTTGTTATCAGAAAATAATTTCTATTGGCCTTAATGAAACAAAAGCATGTCAACAGGTTGGAAAAGTTTTTAAAGGATAACTTCCCAATCTCTGGTCTTTTTGTCTGTAATCAGTATAGAGAGGAAAAAGTCCAACTTTTGCATTTTTTTATATTATCCCTTCTATTTTTTTCCACAATTTTTAGATGATGGAGAAGTAAAACAGAAGAAGGGTTGTGGAAAAGTAAACTGAAATATGTAAGAAAGTTCAAATAGAAGAAAAGTAACATTATTTTGACATGGGTACCAAAGGAGCCAATTTGAATACCCACAAATAAACTCTCTAAGCAGAGCCATTGAAAATAACCAGGCCCAATCTGAATCACCTTCTTAACCGTCTATTCCTTACGAGGTTGCGTGGGGCGCCGAAGCCCAACCCAGGTGATTCAAGGCGAGGGGCAGGGTACAACTCATACAGGTTGCCAGTCTACACTCATACAACCATACACACACACTCATTCCTGGGGCAATTTGGCTCCAGTTAATCAGCCTAACATGCATATTTTTGGAGGGTGGGAGGAAACTGGAGTACCCAGACACAGGGAAAACATGCAAACCCCACACAGAAAGGCCAGTGTTCCAAGTCTTGTCCCCAACTGGGACTCAAAACCACAACCTTCTTGCTGTTAGGCCACTGTGCTACCCACTGTGCCGTTCCTAAAATAGTAGTCTTTAAAATAAAAAAGTATGCTTCAGATAAAACTATAAATGTACAATACAGTGATGAAAGATGATCTAAACGACTGGCAACAACTTTTAAGTCATTTTTACTTACATCAGGTTATTGGATAACTATTTCAACTCTAATTTGGCCAAACTTGAAATCCAAAACCAGATAAGAAGATAAAAATTTTTTTTTACTGATTTTTGTCCTATAAAGAATTTAAAAAAAGTTTTTTTTTTTTTTTTCTTTTTTTTTTGGGGTGGGGGGGCTGGGGGGGGATATAAAAAAATAGAAGTTTTCTTTTCAGATTGTGTCTTTCACAACATGAGAGATCTGAGGTTAAACTGCTTCCTAGTAATAAAAAGAAATGTTTTGTATGAACAAACACATAAAAAAAAAAGACCAGTTAACCTATTTTTATTACTATTCATGTCAAACAAAGCCATGCAATAAATCCGATTACCTTTGTACTATCAAGGTGTGACAGAAACCTTACGCAACATCCATTATGAAAACCTCCATTATTTAAGGATTAGGTTTACCTAAGGATAAGAGGTTTTGATCTGATATCAAGAGTGTATAAAAATAGAACAAAACATGTTGATTTTTCTATTTGATTAAAGTAACTAAAAGTAAATAATATTGTACACCTCTTTTCTGCATGTCCCGCCTCCAAATCCTTCAGCGTTCTATGATTGGCTATGCTGTGTTGTGTGTGAGTTATGATTGGATGAAAAAAGATTGCAAGGGCGTTTAAGGAAGTGCTGTTTTGTAACTTAAATGGAAGGGTGGTGGCTTTTATAAAACATTGGTCTTTACTTTTAGCTGGATTTAAAAAAAAAATTCTTTTACATTGTTAAAAAAAAAAGGAAAAATGGGAACGATTGATTTGACTAAAGTTGGGAAGAATTTATTGAAGAGTTCTGCTGGTGAGGTAAGATCAATGTTAGATTAACACTGATGATATCCATGTGGATTTTCTTCTATTAAAATTATTTTCACTAGTTTTTGTTTACTTTCTAAAATATATATATTTTGTATCAACATATAATATAAAAGCTGCTCATTTTTATGTGCTTTATTACAAAATTGGGAGAAAACAAATTTTTCTTTACGTAGAACGAAAACCTTTTTCATATGAACTGAGACTAATTTAGCCTAAAAACTGGAAATGTAATCATCAAAGCCTAATAACAGAGTACACAGTGTTTAATAAAAAAATTTAAATGCAAATTCAACATTCATGATGATTATTCTCATAGTAAATCATACATAGAGTTGTTTTCTATTTCATTCTTGCATCTTTTCGCAATTTATGTGCTTTTCATTTTTCACATTCTATTTAACCTCCAAGTTGCTCTTGATCACTCTTATTTTAAAAAAAAATATTAAGTTAAAATCTACCTGTTGGTTTGACAATTGGTTTCAAATCTTTTCTACCCTGCAAACATTTTTCAGGCGTGGGTAGGGTGGAATGCCCCCTGCAGGTCAAGGATAGGATCCTGCCCCAAGTGGAGGATTATAAGTATCTTGGGGTCTTATTCACTAGTGGGGGAAGGATGGAGTGAGATTGGTTTGGCGTCCGCGATAATCAGGAGGACACTGCATTTCGTTCGTGAAGAAAGAGCTGAGCTAAAAAGCAAAGTTCCCTATTTACCAGTCGATCTACATTCCTACCCTCACCTACGGTCACCAGCTGTGGGTGGTGACTGAAAGAACAAGATCGTGGATACAAGTGGTCAAAATAAGCTTCCTCAGCAGGGTGGCTGGGTGCTCACTCAGAAATAGAGTGAGGAGCTCTGCCATCCAGGAGGAACTTGGAGTAGAGCAGTTGCTCCTCTGATTCGAAAGAACCCAGATAGGGTGGTTCGAGCATCTGTTTAGGATGCCTCCTTGAACGCCTCGCTGGTGAGGTGTTTCGGGCACATCCAACAGGGAGGAGACCCAGAGGCAGACCCCGGAACTGCTGGAGAGACTATGTCTCACAACTGGCCAGGGAATGCCTTGGGATCCCCCGGGTGAGCTGGAGGATGCTGGAGGAGGAGAGAAGCCTGAGTTTCCTGTCTGACGCTGTTGTCCCGCGACCTGATCCCGGATTAGCGGAAGACAACGGAACGTAAATCCCTTTCAGGCTTTTATTTTTTTTCTCCCTCCATGTTTCAGGGAGTAGAACTGCAGTCTCTGTGGCAGGACCAGCCAGTGGTTTTGTTCTTCCTGAGGAGGTTTGGATGTCAGGTTTGTAGGTGGATGGCCTCAGAGATCAGCAAACTAGAGCCTGCCTTGAAATCCAGTGGTGTTTCGCTGGTAGGAGTTGGACCAGAAGAACTTGGGATGCAGGACTTCGTTGCTGGAGGATTTTTCAAAGGATGTAAGTTAAATTTGCTTATGTTTGACTTCATAAATTGTGACTACAGACTATTGTTGGATGATATAGTTGAATTTCTTTGATGGGTTTTGACAATTTGCGTAAGACAATCACATAAAATAAAAGATGAATAAAATTTCCATTTGCCGAAGCCTATCCAGGCTGATTTCAGGTGAGAGGCACACCCCTAACAGGTCACCTGTCTGTTGCAGGGCCACAGACAACCATAATTTTGGAGAGGGGGAAACAGAGTACCTGGAAAAAAACAAACATACACGGGGACAACATGCAAACCCCACACAGAAAGAGCAGTGACTCAAACAATGATACCCAAGCCACTCAAACCCCCGACCTTCTTGCTGCCTCTCGCCTGAAATCAGCCAAGATAGGCTCTGGCTGTCCCGCGGTCCCTTCAGGAATAAGCGGTTCAGAAGACAAAACAAAAATTTCAATTTGAAAATAAAATCTTTTCTTTTCAGCTATTTATGTGGATGAAAAAAAGAAGTGTTACAAGGATTTGGGTTTCAAACGGTGAGAATAGCTAATCTTTTTTTTTTCTTTTCTTTTGCAAGTAGTCAATAAACTGCTATTTTTATTGGACACATGATTCTAAGATTGATTTAGCTGGTTTAGTTTAGCCAAGACATGTGTAAGTTCACTCTAGTCCACACATTCACTAATTAGATTCATGAGATTTTATTATTATTTTTCTCATCATTCTAATTCACTGTAGATGGATCAAACAGCTTGAACATCAGATTCAATGTCAAGAAATGATTAAATAGAGAATCCTTCAAAAACCCAATAAAGCAAACTGCAACCCTAAAGACCAAAGGGTTGATACTAAACACTGCAGTGGTTACTGTAATAACAGCATGCCGAGACTGTTTGCAGAAAGAATCATTCATAAACTGTCTGTGACTCTTTCAAAATGAAAAACCTGTTTAAAATTTTTCAGATACTCAGCCCTGAGTGTGGTTCCTGCTGCTCTAGGAAAGAAAGTACGAGACATAGCAGCGAAGGTAGATAGCTTTCTTTTAGAAACTACTAAATTATTCATTAAAATAATCATACTTAATGAAAATGTTTTCTTCCATTGTTGCTCTAGAGCAGGTGTGCGTTTCATATTTTGCATCTATAGAATTTGTGATAAACAACCAAAAAATCAATTAGTTTTATAGATTTTTTTTTTATTTTAAATTTAAGCAAAATTATATTTCAATCTTGTTCCATGTGCTTCATCATCTCACAGTAAGTAGAAGTTGTTGATTGGTTAATAACCTTACCTCATTGGGCCTCTTGTCATACTTGTTGTTTCTAGGCATCTGCTGATGGAATCCAGGGAAACTTTTCAGGAGATCTACTCCAGAGTGGAGGCATGATCATTGTGGCAAAAGGTACAGACCAACACCCAGCGGGCCAATATTTGGATTTTTTTCCCCTTTATAAATAAACAATGCAGGAGGCTTTTTTGTATCCGATAAAGGCTGATGTGCACCATAAACCTCATCACAGAGAGGTACATCCCATCTAGTGGCACTGCCGGAAAGTATAATGATCTGCTGTGGCTCCACTAGTAAGAATATGAGGCATGCAAAGCACCTCATTAGAACGTCATTTAAACGCTCAATTGCACATTTTGTTTCGCAATGAGCGGTATTGAACGTTGCCTGAGCAGGAGTGTTTACCACATAAAAATGGGTCATCAGCATGAGAGGAGTGGCCAGCCAGTGTCTCTTCATATCATCCCATCTGGTCGGTTGGTTTAAAAACTCTGAGGACAGAGTACTCTAACTCAGAAATATGTATATCCTGGGCCAACTTGAGGCAATTTTATAAAATAACACAATTTATGACAATGAGGTAAGGGTTAATTTACTCAAAGATGAAGCAATGCTTCCTCTTTTTGGCTCAAATGATCCCATTCCCTGAGCAGATGGTTAAATATCGGAGCAATTGGAAACTCAAAAGGCATCTAACATGTGCTCCAAAAGTAAACTTTTTTTATGTTTTGGTTTGTGTTGTTCATTGACTCCCCTGACTTTAGATTACAAATGCCATAGCTCTTAGCAGACCACACATATCAATCAGATTAGTTTAATCCCATAATTTTACCTAAAATTTATTCCCAGATGGATACAGATGTACAATAGAAGAGGCAACACAAATTCATGAGGAAGTTATTCTAGAGTTGCAAAGCCTGTAAGATCATAGAGGGTTAAAAAAAAAAATGATATCTCAATTCTGCAAAAGTTCAACTAACCAAGAAAAAGACTTTTAGCATCGATTTTTACAAAATATACGTTAAATGCCAACTGGAGTTGGTTAGAGAAAGAAAATAAAGCTCAGCGAAATTAAATAATATGAAGGCTAAGGTTGAATAAGTGGTGTCTCATTTTAGAGACGTAACATTCTTTGCATCTATATTATCTTCATAACATCTATGTTATGAAGAACAAAAGTAGAGCTGCTCCTCAAGGACACTCGTCCAATAGCAGAGGAAAAAAATTGTCTTTTTTATCAAACTACACATGTTTGCTTTTTATGTGAGCGCAGAAGTGCAGAAGATTAAATTTCTCTTGCCAAGTTATATCCAACAGAAGTATAGCTTGACAACAAACATCTTGATGTTAGAATAAAAAAAAAAATCTTTAACGTGAAATGCTGAAAGAAGAAGAATTCATTGTGTTACAATCATGTATATGGATTTCTGCTGTGCACAAATAATATATGTTTCTATAAACAAACAATTTTCACAAAAGCCTGTCTTTTTTTTTTTTGCTTATTTTTTTCTTTGGCTTTTGTAATAAAAAGTCTGGTTAAGTTTCTTTTTACCTGCAATTTGAAATCACGGACAGTTTGGATTGAGATCAATAATTTTATTCTGTGGTAATCAGAACAGCTACGAGTTATAAAGACCATTGCCCTAGGTGTTGAGAGAGTTTTTTACATTTAGACATTTTTCATTTGAAGTAATCATTAACACTAAAAGTAAATTTGGCTTCTTTGATTACTTAGTGATAAGTGCATTTATGAAGTGTGTCCACTAGAGGTCAGTACTGCATCACTTTGTTTCAGAGAGTAACTGCAAAGAAATAAATAAAAAAAATACAATTTTTACAGGTATTGGTTTAAAAATTAATTAATTGCTGATCTATATAATTACTCATTAAATTAAATGCTCAACCAAGGTTGAGTTGTTTAATTTTTGAAAAAGGCAAAAAAAAAAAAAAAACCAAAAAACCAAAGCCTAGAGATAAAATAACTGTTCTGATGCTTCTAAATGGGGTACTGCTGTATTTTATCTTGCTACAAAATATTTGATCTAGTTCGCACATTTTGGGAACATTGCTGTGGATATAAGGAATATTCAAGGTGGATAAATCAGGCATGCATATGTGCAACTTTTTAATTAGACTGTTAAAATATGCACTGTGGTCAAAGTCGGTCTTTTAAAATCTTTTGTGACTAATTGAAAACCAGTGGTGAGATTTTAAACACTGTGCGATATATTGAAATTTTATTTTTATGGTTTAGGCCCTGGCATCGGTGTTCTGTGAGCGTCTGCTATTTAATGGCCTTTTATGTGAAGTCTTGTTAAACTGTTATACTGATTCAGTAAACAGGAGATGAACATTGTTTTACAAGGAGACAAAACTTGTAATTCAGTTGAAGTTTCTGAGTTGTTAAAATATTGTCTATGCAACCTCTCCGGTGGGGTTACTGAATGTCAGATCTGAGTTTATTAACGCTCCTGCATTCAAACTTGCTAAGTAGTTTTATGGGTTTAAGATTTAAGATAATTATTAATGGTGACCATGTTCCTACGGCTGCTGGCAGAACAATCCTGGTGAAAAACTGGAAAATATTTGAATGTGGTGAAATTCAAATATCAAAATACACACGACATGCTGATAAACTCAGAAAACTCACAATTTTAACAAAAATGGGCAAAAGTTTTTTAACATTGAAACAAATCAATAAAAAAAGACGAACATACCTGAAATTATTTATTTTGTACCTACTTTAGTTTAAATGTTCATTTTTAAGTACTTTTACATCTTTGACTTTGTCGATTTACTGGAAAGGGGTCGATTTGTTGCAGATTGTGAAGCGGCCTGGATGGTCAGTGCCTTCAAATCAAGAACCTGAAAAAGGGTGGAATGCCCCCTGTGGGTCAGGGACGGGGTCCTGCCCCAAGTGGAGGAGTTTAAGTATCTCAGCGTCCTGTTTACGAGTGGAGGAAGTTCAGTTTATTTTATTTCAGTCATATTTAATATTTACATTTACCACTAACAAAAACAGCATTTATGCTTTTGGTAAGGCTGAAAAAGTCTCGGGCAGAAGCAAAGCTTATTGATGCCCACCTACACACACACACACACATACACACCATTTTTATTCTTACATAGTTTTTTTTTTATATAGAGAAAAAAGAAGAAAAAAGAAAACCAAAAAAAAAAACAACTACTGTAATAAGGAAACTGAACTAAGCCACAAGAAACTTATTTACTAATAAATTTCGTTTCCAACCATATTTCTTTATCAATAACTTAAAGAATAACTTTCTCTAAATGGCAAATGAAGGAGTGGAAGGAAGGATGGATGGAGTAGGAGATCAAGAGGTGGATCAGTACGGCGTCCGCAATAATCAGGATGCTACATCGGCCAGTTGTGGTAAAGAAAGTGCTGAGCCAACAAGCAAAATTCTCAATTGTCTAAGTTCTATGGTCACCCGGTTTGGGTGGTGACCGAAAGAATGAGATTGCGGATACAAGCGGCCGAAACGAGCTTCCTCCGCAGGGTAGCTGGACTCTCACTTAGAAATAGGGTGAGGAGCTCTGCCATCTGTGAAGAGCTTGCAGTAGAGCTCTGTTGCTCCTCTGGGATGAAAGAAGCCAGATGGGGTGGTTCTGGCATCTGGTTAGGATGCCTCCTAAAGGCCTTGCTGGTGAGGTGTTTTGGGAAGGTCCCACCAGGAGGAGACCCGGAGATAGACTCTGGACCTGTTGGAAATGCTGTTTCACAGTTCCTGCAGGGTGAGCTGGGGTGAGAGATGCCTGAATTGAGACTGGTGACTCCCTAAGCCAGCCCCGGATAAGCGGAAGAGAATAGACCAGAATGTCTTTATTGCATTATTACAATTTCAAGTGAATATATTATTTCTAAAAAAAACTTTTTGAACATTTTTATTTTGTTTAGGTGGAGAAAAGGTGTTGCTTCATTTCATTCAGGATTCACCAGGAGATCTCGTCCCACTGGAAGACATCACAAAAGCTCTTGGGATCTCAGCCACGGTACAAGCAGGACAGAAACCAGTGGTATGTCCTAAAATTTTCTAAAATGTGATATCTCTGTTACATTGAGCTTTGTTGTGAAGAGTAAAATATTAAATTCCATTATTTTATTGTGTTTGGTAGAACATGTTGGGCTCTGTTTGATATTTTTCATCATTTTTATTTGAGTTTTTTTCCTCAAGAGTTGTTTTAGGTCAATAAAGTGCGTCAGTGCGTCAGCAGAGCTTCTTCACTCGATTTCACACTTATTAACCAACATCATGGTCTGTCAGTGTCTGTGTCAAAGGCCTCCAGAAACTTTTTCTTTTTGAATGATCATCTCTGTGCTAGAAAACACAAGATGTTCCTGTACACATCTATGTCTCATTAGTACTGCGGGGTAACCTGGAAAACCAGCCTTAAATAACATTTATGAGATGTTTCTTCTCACAGAGACCCTCATGGAAACTCAGTGGTAACATTTTAAAAATATAAATGTCAAGTATAAAATGAATCGATTAATTGTTTTACCATTTGTTTGATCATGTGAGATCAGAAAGAAGTCAGACTTTGAGAGCCCCTAAACTTACTCCATTTCCAAAGTAGGAATCCAGCGTCATCACTTGGATTTTTTAAATTGAAATACAGTGGAGCAAATAAGTATCTGAATATCCTGAGATTTTAAAAGTTCTCTTACTTAAAAATCATGGGACACATGGCACATGGGACAGGATGACTGCATTGTATTAAGGAGAGAATGACCAGGGCCATGTATTGTGTGATTTTGGGGAACAACCTCCTTTTTCTTAGGAAGAGAGTTGAGATGGGCGTGGCTGGGTCTTCCAACATGGCAATGACAAACCACACAGCCAGGATAACCAAGGAGTCAGAGCCACTCCTGCAAGAAACTTGCAGAGCCACTGCAAGTTTCTTGCGGAGTTCCACTCCAGAACCTGTGGAGTTCTGGAGTGGCCTTGCCAGTCCGATGGAAAATCTTTGGAGGTAGCTCAAACTCTGTGTTTCACAGCGACAGCCCAGAAACCTGACTGATCTAGAGATGATCTGTGAGGAGGAGTGGGCAAAAACCCCTCCTGCAGGGTGGGCAAACCTGGTGGAAAAACTAGCAAAAGTTTGACTCTGTAATTGCAAACAAAGCCTGCTGTAGCAAATATTAATATTGATTTTTTCATGTGTTCAAATACTTATTTACAGTGGTAACACACAAATAAATTATTTAAAAAATCATGCAATGTATTAATAATCCTACTTATTCCTCATGGAGAAATTACTTTTGCTGCATTGCACTGCAGTAGGCAGCCATGATGGCATCAATGGTGGGAGTAACTGGGAATTAGGGGTCTGCTTCAGGGACAATAGGCATGAGCTCATCGTGAATCGAACCCGCAACTCTTTGGTCCAAAGCTGGCAATTCTACCACTGAGCTATGCCTGGAAATGTAGTTTTCAGATTTTTTTTAGATTATGTCTCTCACAGTGGACATGTACCTAAGACAGAAATTTCAGACCAATCCATCATTTCTAAGTGGGAGAACTTTCAAAATCACTCAGCGTTCAAATACTTACTTGCTTCACTGTAAGTCAGTTTATTTATCTGGTGATGAAAATTTATAGACATAACAATGTAAAATGCACCCAGATGAGCCGCTTGTTTTTATTGTAATCTGTCTGCCTGAAGATGATCCACACCCCGAAAGTAAAAAATATTTTCTGTAGATTTCAAAGTATGAATTAGTAAATTCAAACGGTTTATAAATGTACACAGTAAAATACAAATGAAAACTAAAAATATCTGGGGGTTTTGTTAATACCATCCAGAGTAATTACTCATAAATCATCTACCTAATGACTCATATCCAGGGTTTTATGCTGTTTGTCTTGTGATCATTGTGGTTTTTCAACATGCCCATCACATCCAGCACATGGTTCAGTTCCTTTCTTCCCACTAAAACCACCATGTCAGACTGTGAGAGCTGCAGCAACACGTCTTTGTGACCTGTCTGAATACCAACAGATGTCATCCCTGTAGCCTGCGAACAAAATAGACCTTGTTTTCTCTGAGGGGTCATAAAGTGTCAGGAACAAGTTGAAGTCACAAGCTAGCTGACATTAGAGTGAGAAAAAGGCTCTGACAAAGAAAGAGATTTGCTTCCTAATCTATACAAAAAGAATACATTTTGACAGTTTGTTGGAGCTTAAACGCAACACTTTGAGTCCGACTTGCCTTTTAAAACTTGCTAAAACTTAAAAATAGATAGTAGAATGTGGGAAAAAAAATTTATTCAACAAGAAATGCGATTTTAGATGATTAAAATGACATTTGTACATGTTGTCAGAATCCTCATGATTTTAAAACAATTTCTTTTGGATGACTGTTTTAACCAGATTTTTATTTTCAATATAATTTATAACCTGAAAAAATATTGTATTAGTGTTAACTTGCATGTTTTGAATGTCCATTTTTTTTAATGTCCTCGTCATGCTTAGCTGGGTATTTAGCATCCTTTGTAAATCAGTTACACTTGTAGCTTGGTTTAAGAAATACTTGGGTCGACATCAGTGAAAACTATAAAATTCACATAGTTTTAAAAGTTGCTTGTTTTATTATCTCTCACCTTTTAATTGTCAAATAAAATATTGGCATTCTTGATTTAGCTTTAAAAAAGTTTACAAGGTTAAAAGTATTAAAGTGTTCTTAAAACAAATTGATCGGCTTTGGAAACACTTTGTTTTCAAATTTCACACCGAGTAGCCATAAAATACTTAAATTGATAAGTTCTGTGGCAATTATATTGCCGAATATGTTGTGAATTAATGATAAAAATATTTTTCCTGTTTCCACTTTGTAGTGCAATGATGAGGTATGCACACGATGAGGATGCCAGCTCTGCTAAATCTGCGTGTGCCAGCATGATGAAGGAAAACCTTTTTCGCTCCAATGAACTTCAAACCACTGATATTTTATCTTTTTTTCATTGCTTGAATTATTTATAATTTTGTAACAGAAATGATCATTAATGAACTTAGGTTTTAATGATGAATCAGCTTAAATAACTTTTGCTAACTTTTTCAATTTAATCATGTATTGTAATAAAATTTTACACTTGATATAAAGTATCAAATTAAATTTTGTGTGGATGACAGTACTTTTTTAATGTTCCATAAAACACAATTTTTTTTCATTTATAAAACATTTTTAAAACTTGTTTTTCAATGGAACAATTGACTATTGTAATCTTTTCTTCATATTAATTTTAATTGTCCTAAATAAAATTCCTGTCAGATCAATCATGAGACTGAACATTGTTGTGCTTTTTGTTACCAAAAACCTTGAGTGGGGGAAAAAAATGAGCGGAAGGTTCTGTAACATGTAGAGATTTTGGTAAGTAAAACACTGTTTTAAATACTAAATTGTAAAAGAGGGGGACAACTCTAAATCTTAAAGTCAGACTATCAAAGAAAAACCTACTGAATCAAACTGTTGAATCTACAAGTAAAATAAAAAACGATCATAATACTCTGTCTGTGTTCCTTGTCAAAAAGTCAAGTCTTAAAGTTGGAAAAAAAAAACATGAAGAGAAATCAGACTATTGCATTAGTAAATATAAAGTTAGAAAAAAAACACTATATTTAAGAATCTTGAGAATTAATTCTTGGAGACAGTCACTTTATTGGTTATAATTACAGATCTGAGTCACAAAAATAGCTGTCTAGATAATTACATAGCAGCAGACACATTCATAGAAACATTTTTAAAGCAACAAATTTACTTAATAAATATTCATTCAGATAAAATGATGGCTATACAGATAAAAAAATGTGAACAAAATTAAGTAAAATTGTGTTTGTACTTGGAAACAACACAGACTGACAATTTCAGTGAATTTGAGATTCCAGCAAAAAGCATTTTCATGTGATTTTGATCCATTTTTTTTGCACAAAGTACAGAATAACACAATGGATTTCATACCCAGGATATTTGCTTATTTCAGGATGTTTGCTTATATTTGAGCTTATTTCAGAAAAAACATCACATATTTGATCAAAGGAGGAAAAAAAATGTAATTTTGCATAAAAAATTAAAATAATTGATGCTCCAGTTTTCTTGGCTCAGTTGTGAGGATGTCTGGTTTCTTCAAGAAAAAGTTTGACATTTTGAGAAATTGTCTTAAGACGGTGAAAAGAATTTGACAAATGTTACAGTTAAACTAATTATAAACAAACCCAATTCTGTGAGAGAGGCGTTAATTCACAGCAAAAATTTCAAAAGGCCCAACTGGCCGATTCAATTTATTAAAAGGAAAAAAAATCTTCGTGAATACCGTTTTGTTCACATGTAAAAAAACAAAGGACAAGTTTGAATTGTGGAGACAGAAGAAAATAGATGACCTTTATATGTAGTTTAAAAAAAAATCATATGATAGACCCTCTCTGCGTCATAACCGAGCAAAACAATCTTTGATCATATCTCGCAAAAACCATTGCTTACTTAAAAATAGTTATACATCTTTAAGTAAAATCATCTGTGACTGTAACGCTTAAAATCCACTTTCATACTGACTTACATTATGAGCCGTGCTTGAAATTGGCTTCTCAAATTATTTTACTTTAAATTCAGGATCTTCCATCCTGCCTGTTTGTTGGCCTTAGCTGTATCTCAGAGGTCGTAAGACTGCTAGATTGCCATTTGCTTTGGGGTGGACAACGAGTTCCCATTTGCTCCGGTTCACACTACTCTTGGCCTGAGCTGTCAAACTGGTTCCAGAGGAGCAGACATTGATGGTAGAGAGCAGTACCGCCCTCTGAGATGGAGATTGATCATGACAATCTGGACAACATCTGTTGTACTAAAAATCTAAAACCTCACCAGGCCAGATAGGTTTAACTTCACTGTCAACTAGAATGCTACCTCCAAAAACACATCAGGCACTCTTGTAGAAAAAATAAATGTTCATTACTTGATTTGTATTCTAATGAGCTGTGCATGGAACTGATTTGAGAAAACAGAATCTGCTGGTTTGCCACAATCAAGTGGTGACATAATCTGGCTTGTTAATACAATCTTTTCTATGACTTTAAGCTGAAACAGTTTCATCCAGCTAACTTCTACTGGTTTGGCGTTACCTTTGCAACAAGACTGTCATGCATACTTTGATTTGTCACATTATCGAGTCAGACAAAACCCAACTGCCACATGACATGATTGGTCTTAAACCTCTACCCTAAGACACTGCCCGAAGTCTGACTGCAGCTGATGTGATGAATATTCCACACATGTAAGACTGGAAGGTCCATTATCCCAGGATGGGAACTATGGCCTGTAGTTATCTACAGAGCTGTCAGACATATTTAACACCTTGCTGTGTCTGGTGTCTGTCACCACCTGTTCAAAGAAAACGGCTTTACTCCCTGTTCCAAAGATTTCCTTGGTCACACTACTAACTTTCTACTGCTTCATTGCACTACGTAATCTCAACAGTCATTAAGTAGTTTGAAAGACTAATCATGGCTCATGCAAGACTCCATTAATATTATAGTATATCCTCATCAATGTGCCTGTAGGAAATCCACTCCACTGCTGACGCCATCTCATCAGTAGTCCACACAGGCCTCATTCGTCTGGAGGGGAAAACTTTTGCAACCATCAGCTGATCCTGTACTTCTCCTCAGCGCTCAATACTATCTTTCCACAGAGTGCAGTACAGAAGCTCTCTTACCTCAGTTTGAACCTAATGCTGATGATAAATTTCTGTCCTGATTTCTTTTATTGTCTTTAAAGAAGAACAAACTCTTCAAAGTCATAGAAGAGTGAAGCTTTTTTTAAAAAAAAAAAAAATTAACCCCAACATGCAGGTTTTAGGTCAGCATGTAATCTTTCCATAAAAAGCTCTTGAGTGGTTACAATCAGAAATCTTCTACATAAAATCAAAAAGTTAACAAGAGTTGAACAGTGGTTATTACAGAATCATTTCCAAAATGTCAAATATTTGCTTTAAGATGGCAGCACATCATGTGTAATGAGGTAAAAAGAGTTTGATCTGCACGTCCTAATTGTACTCATCACAACAGTATTTGCCAGAAAGTAAAGACAAAGAGACAGACTGCTAAGAATAGAGATACACATTCAAATCAGCAGCCTCTGTTGGAGACCTAACAGTCGTGTTTAGCGTACGAAGGCATCCTAAATGTGACAAGCAGCATCAAACATTCAGACCGGCTGCGTGTTGTCTGTTTTTCTGCTGCAGTCTTTAACCAGAATTATCAACTCATGAGATCCATTCTGCTATGATTCTCATGGTCTCACCTGTAAATAAAAAAGTAGAAAATAACAGTCTTGGCCCAGCCATCTTGAAAATGACAACTGCCTTCACTATATTTGCATCCAACACTGGGAGGTTGCCTCAATGGTCACTTTAACTCGGCAGACTGTATGCACACTTTTATGTTACAAGAAATTAAAGGCATTATGGGAAATCTTCCAGCACTGACAGCCCGGCAGCTATTGAAATATGCACAGGTGTAAAACTCATTGGCATAGTCTGGGGTTTTTTTCAGTGCGCTGCTACACAATTGATTGTTTACATCAGCTTCTTACATAGAATGCCTGACTCGCCATATGTAACTCTTAAAATAAAAATTAATCATGCAAATAAGAGTTTACTTTTACGCATGCACCTGAACACATACATTTACAGAAATTTTTCACAAATGACCGAAATCAAGATTGACTGAAAACCTACAGGCCAATCGCTTTTCCTCACCACTCAAAAAGGATTGGCTGAGGTTTTCAATTAGCCCACAATGTTCCAATATATGTCATTTTTAATAAACTTTTTTATAAGCGTGAGCCCAACCATTGTTGGCAGTTTTGAATAATGCAAAACATTTTTAATGAAAATTTCCCATGTTACCTTTAATCAATGCAATGTGAGAAGTATATACCGTATACGTTATCTGCTAATGTGAAATTCCGTTTTCTTTTTAATGCATACTACCGGCTACAATCAGATGGTAAAATTGCGTGCACACTGCAACTACAAAATCATAAAAGGATGAGTCAAGAGAGTCTGTTGTACAAGTAGCTAGCAGGTAGGATTAAAGTAGAAATTAATTTTTGCTGCAATGATTGTAACTTTTTGTAGATCAGCATGGTAAGAACAAACAGAAAATTCACAAAATGATATAACGTGTTACAATACAAAAAAGATAAGGAGCAGCCTTTCAAACTACTCTGATCTCAAGTCAAGCTTGAGAGAAAATATCAGGTCGTTAAAACCAATATGTCGCCACTTTCCTTAACAAATAGTTGTGTTTTGATCAAAGTTAAACTTTGAAGTATGATTTCATTACAGCAAACTATCTGGCAAACAGTTTTCTGCAGTGAGTTTAAAATGACACTCAGCAGAAAATATTACAAAACTTCGGAAAAAAACTTAAAACACATAACGTCGAATATTTAAATTTTCTATAAGTGTAAAATGTGGAACGCTGCAGCTTTTAATTAATTTTCATTTAAGATTAAAGCTGCAAAAATTCAACAGTCTTAAAGTCTTTTGATCATTTTTATGTAACAGTGACCAAACTCTCTGAGTATGACTAATTCATTGCAGCTTTAAGTTAGCAAAAGCCTCTTTCATTTATTTCACATCCAATGACTTGTGTTTATAGTTTTCTCGAGTAATTGCATGAAATATCAAAATAGTTATTTCAGTTGAAATTCTCCTCAAAAAATCTGACAAATTTCAATGGATGTACCAGAAAGACTTGTGAAAGAATTTCATGAAAAAGAATTACTTCACCAAACGCAGAATAAAATATTCAAAGCCAGCGGTGGAAGCTTCTACCTTCTTACAAATTCTTGCATTTTCAGTACAGTCTGTTTCTTCGTGGACCACTTCTCATCGTACATGGGACACTAAAGGAAGTCATCCACTGAAAAAAACTTTAAATCTCAGAAAGTACTCAAGCAAGTTTGAAACAGAGATATAGTCCAGGAATGCATCATTTGATACATTTATAGATCTCCAAACGCTAATGTTGGTGTCAGCAATTAGGACAAAATCTATTTTACTTTTCCCATAAGATTAATCACTAGGATTTAACAGCTTTTTGTACTTTTTATTTGAGTTAAACATGTCAAAAAGCAATAGAAGTTCTACCAGACGCGGCACTTTGTCTCCGGATTCATCTGACTGTCTTTTTGGCAGTGAAAGGCTTCTGAAAATGCTTCAAAGTTCTGGAGTGATCCAAGCACCCTAAAGAAAGAAACAAAGATCTTAAGAAGTATCAAAGTTTAACCATGAAAAGACTATGAAGCAGCCATGAGTCCTCCAGAAATCCTAAGTTCAATTCAGTATTTGGATAAAAAATCTAAATAGGCTTCCCACGACATTGCTTTTCTATTTGAGATCTTTTTCATGCATGAGTACATTTTGCAGTTGTAATGAAATCTTTGTTTTCTGTCCAGTGTTAGTTGTCTTATTAATATAATTAACACGATTTCCAACATTTCTATGGAGCAGTGGTTCTTAACCTCGGTTCGATCGAACCCTAGGGGTTTGGTGAGTTGGTCTCAGGGGTTCGGTGGAGCCTCCGCCGTGGAGGTCCGCCCCTCAGTCTAGTCTGCAGTTAGTGGGCACAGTCCTTGAAAGCTTGCTCCTATCGGTCCGCTTTGAGGTCGCTGGTTTATGTAGCAGAGTGAGACCTCCCTACCAGACCACGTAGAGAGGGCTGAATACGTGTCTAAGTGAGACTCCCTACCGGTCCACTCTGAGAGTGCTGGATAAGCAGCAAAGTGAGACATCCTTGTCAGTCGGGTTTAACAACACCTTCTTTAATAACCCTCCGTCTGACCAGCGGTGTGCCTCAGTGATGTTGGGTTAGCGTTAGTGACGCTACTAAAGAAGGGTTCGGTGAATGAGCATATGAAACTGGTGGGGTTCGGTGCCTCCAACAAGGTTAAGAACCACTGCTGTAGAGTCTTACCTGTATTCCAAAGGACTGTGAGAATCTGTCTTTATGGCCTGACTGGCAAATTCAGGTCGATATGCACCACACCACACCTACAAAGAACAATAAAAAGCTAATCAAACTGTATGTTTATGCATGTTTTAAATTATGATGTATTCATTATTGTCAGAATTCAACTGCTGTGTCAACATAAGTAGCTGTACTGTGATGGTAAATAGTAATTTTTACATTATCTTTTGGGTTTCACTGTGCCCTACAAGCAAGGAGGTTAGGGTTTGAGTTTCTTTGTGGAGTTTTCATAATCTCCTATTATACGTGTGTGTTTTCTCCAGGTACTCCGGTTTCCTCCACTCTCCAAAAACATTCATTTTAGGTTAATTGGCCACTTTGAAATTGACCCTACGAATGACCTTTTCGGAGGTGTACTTTGTTTCACGCCTGAAATCAGCCGGAATGGGATGCGGCAATCCCATTAGCAATGGCTAGTTCAGAAGATGAAAGGAAAAATTTTTTTGTGTATTTGGACTATATTTGGACTAAACAGACACTGCTTTTCTTTTTGGTTACCGTAACACTTTTTTTTTTTTTTTTAGGTAAAAAAAAAAGAACATTGTCTCATGCCATGAATTTTTAGTTCAGTATTAATCAGGAATTGTTTTTAAATCTTTCTTTTGACCTCTTCCCAGCTTAAAAGACCCATGTCCCTCCCAGCCTTACTTGAGCAAAGTTTAGAAAAAAGAGTTGTTTGTGATCCATTTCCAGACCAGGTAGAAGAGGCTCTTCACCCTCCTGCTCTACCAACTTTAGATAAGCCTGTAAACACACGATTCACTTTTAACCACACAATTACAGTAAAATATTTTAAAGATTTTAATTAGCTTGTTCTGGTTATGAAGCAAAATAAATCCTACCCTGTATGCCAGACGAATCCCACCATTGTCAGCAATATTCTCCCCTAATGTAATGACGCCACTGATCTAAAACAAATACATACACAAAAACACAAATTATAATGGCAGCAAAATATCACTCCTGAAGTAAATGCAAATACAAGTAACTAAAAGTTTCGTACATTCTGTCCACCGGCGAGCTTCCAGTTGAACTTGCCGTATTGTTGCACCATGCACTGTGACTGAGCTTTAAAGTGCTCAGCAGAGTAATTACTCCACCAGTTTAACATATTACCATCCTTGTCAAAATTACGACCTGTAAGAAGACACAAATAAACCAGTAAAGAAGTGGTTTCCAACAGTTATGTAACTAATAACAAATTAAAAAAACTATTTTTGTTATGATCCTCTCTCCTGATGCCAGAGGGAGCCCTGGATGTTCCTCATCACTCTGATTAGGGGCACCTAAAATTGATTCCTGATTGCACACATCTGTGGACTCTGCCATCTATTTAAGGGCAATCACCCCTGCCTTCCCTGTCAGGTCATCCCACCCCTTCCAGCAAGGTCTCCCTGGTTGCCTGACCAAGAACACATTCTGACAATAACCTTTTGCCATGCCACTGAAACTTTATTTTTCTTTCCACAGTTTGGACTGCCAAATTCAAATAAACCATGTTTTCTGTCTGCAATTGGGTCCTCCTCTTTCCACCTCCACCCGCCTCATGACAATTTCTATTTCTGGACAGTAAATTATGAACTTGAAAATGAGTGATGAGTCAAAAGTGTCTCACCATTATCATCAAATCCATGTGTGATCTCATGTCCGATGACCATTCCTATTCCTCCAAAGTTAAGAGCTTGGTGCTGTTCTTTGCTGAAGAAAGGTGGTTGCAAAATTCCCGCAGGAAAGACTAGAACAAATTAAAAGCAAAAAAACTCCTTCATATTGGTGTTCGACTAAAATAAAGTAGAAAATATGTTATGTCACTAAGGGCTGATTTGTTTCTGACTCTTGTACAGTCTTACCAATCTGATTTCTGTTTGGTGCATAGAAAGCATTTACCACAGCTGCACCAATGATCCATCTGAGAAACAATTTTTGGAGACTTTTTTAACAGTTACTACTGGCATTTTTCAGCAGATAACAGTAAAACATCTAATTAATTAAATTCATCAAACATTAAAAACAATCATGAGAAAATTATTAAATCATTGACTCCCCAAAATGCTATTTTTGTTGTTAACAATTATTTTCTCTGCAATCACATTGTTACTTAACTTTTTTATCTTTTTTTAGTGTTGAAAGTTATACATTTTGGCAACAGACAAGAGGAAAAAAGTTCTTGAAAAAAATAAAAAGTTTAATTTGTGACTTACAAATCTGGATCAACAGGCTCTTTGAGCCTTTTAAGACCCTTTTCTGCTTCAAACTTTAAGGTCTCAAGAGCATTCTCAAAGTAAGTTTCCTCACTAAACTTAAGCTGGAAAGATAGAAATGAGTGATGAATTACTGATTTAGAAATCCATAATGAAACTTGGCTTTCAGCAGTAATTTCTACTTACATGAGTATACTCCTCATCTAGTTGCTGGTTGCTTGCTTGAAGAATATAATCTGGATAACCAATGTGCTCCTTGATAGCCATCACCTTTTAAATGCAAAACATTTATTGTAAGAGGTTAAAAAGTTTTGGGTTTTTTTAAAAAACTGCTCCATTTTTTTCTCAGTTACCTTTTCTATTGCTCTTTTCTTTGAAGGACCATCCATCCAGTTCAACTCATCTAGGGCTTCAACATAAGCTTTTTGGAGCTTCTCAATCAAGTTACTGACCTGTGAACACAAAATTAACCAGTACGAGGAATTTAAAATGATGTCAAACTCATAAATACCTGTTGGAAAACACTAATTATAAATTTGGTAGTTTACACAAAGGTATGGCTGTGCAAAGTAATGCCAAAATTAATTTAAAATATACAAAAAACAAGCCCAATTAAAATGGCATTGAAAATTTATTCATCTTCTAAACTGCTTATTCCCTGGCACAGGGGGTGCCGGAGTCTATTCCAGCTGATTCAAGGCGAGAGGCAGGGTACACCCTGAACAGGGCGCCAGAGTTTCGCGGGGCCACACACACACACAAACGTCCACAGACACACTCATAGCCAGGGACAATTTTGTAGCAGCCAATTAACCTAACATGCATGTTTTTGGAGGGTGGGAGGAAACCAAAGTACCTGGAGAAAACCCACGCATACACGGAGAGAACATGCAAACACCACACAGAAACGCCAGTGTTCCAAATCTCGTTTCCACCTGGGATTCGAACCACAACCTTCTTGCTGTGAGTCAGCGGTGCTAACCACCGCGCCACCGTGCAGCCTACATTCAAAATTGTATAAATTAATGTCTTTAATAAAAAAGTACAGACATGAATATAAGTAAATCCAAAAAATTTGGTGAAAAAAAGAAGAAAGGCCAAGTTAAGACAGTACTTCCCTTAAAACCAACACCACTTTATTTTGTTGGGTACAGTGGGGATCGAAAGTTTGGTCACCCCAGGTAAAAATTTGTATTAATGTGCATAAAGAAGCCAAGGAAAGATGGAAAAATCTCCAAAAGGCATCAAATTACAGAGGAGACATTCTTATAATATGTCAAAAAAAGTTAGATTTTATTTCCATCATTTACACTTTCAAAATAACAGAAAACAAAAAAATGGCGTCTGCAAAAGTTTGGGCATCCCGCAGAATTAATACCCTGTACTGCCCCCTTTGGAAAGCTGAGACCTGACAGTGTCATGGATTGTTCTCAATCATCGTCTGGAAAGACCAGGTGATGTCAATCTCAAAGGTTTTAAATGCCCAGACTCATCTGACCTTGCCCCAACAATCAGCACCATGGGTTCTTCTAAGCAGTTGTCTAGAACACTGAAACTGAGAATAGTTGATGCTCACAAAGCAGGAGAAGGCTATAAGAAGATAGCAAAGCGTTTTCAGATGCCAATATCCTCTGTTCGGAATGTAATTAAGAAATGGCAGTCATCAGGAACAGTGGAAGTTAAAGCAAGATCTGGAAGACCAAGAAAAATATCAGACAGAACAGCTCGCAGGATTGTGAGAAAAGCAAGTCAAAACCCACGTTTGACTGCACAATCCCTCCAGAAAGATCTGGCAGACACTGGAGTTGTGGTACACTATTCCACCATAAAGAGATACTTGTACAAATATGGTCTTCATGGAAGAGTCATCAGAAGAAAACCTCTTCTACGTCCTCACCACAATAATCAGCGTTTGAAGTTTGCAAATGAACATATAGACAAGCCTGATGCATTTTGGAAACAAGTCCTGTGGACCGATGAGGTTAAAATAGAACTTTTTGGCCGGAATGAGCAAACATACGTTTGGAGAAGAAAGGGCACGGAATTCAATGAGAAGAACCTCTGTCCAACTGTTAAGCATGGGGGTGGATCAATCATGCTTTGGGGGTGTATTGCAGCCAGTGGCACAGGGAACATTTCACGAGTAGAAGGAAAAATGGATTCAATAAGATTTCAGCAAATTTTGGATGCTAACTTGATGCCATCTGTGAGAAAGCTGAAGTTAAAGAGAGGATGGCTTCTACAAATGGATAATGATCCTAAACACACCTCAAAATCCACGGTGGATTACATCAAGAGGCGTAAACTGAAGGTTTTGCCATGGCCTTCACAATCTCCTGACCTCAACATAATTGAAAATCTATGGATAGACCTTAAAAGAGCAGTGCGTCACAGACAGCCCAGAAATCTCAAAGAACTGGAAGACTTTTGTAAGGAAGAATGGGCGAAGATACCTCAAACAAGAACTGAAGGACTCTTGGCTGGCTACAAAAAGCGTTTACAAGCTGTGATACTTGCCAAAGGGGGCAGTACAAGGTGTTAACTCTGCAGGGTGCCCAAACTTTTGCAGACGCCATTTTTTTGTTTTCTGTTATTTTGAAAGTGTAAATGATGGAAATAAAATCTAACTTTTTTTGACATATTATAAGAATGTCTCATCTGTAATTTGATGCCTTTTGGAGATTTTTCCATCTTTCCTTGGCTTCTTTATGCACATTAATACAAATTTTTACCTGGGGTGCCCAAACTTTCGATCCCCACTGTATGTATTAATAATACAGAGTAAAGAGTGTGTGAGAAATATATAAAATTTATATAAAAATTGTGTGAAATATCGCAAATGTGTTTAACTAAACGTACAACCAAAAGGATTGTCTAAGTATCAAAGATAGCAGTCTTTTGTAGGTTTATTAATGATGTGTTATATTACACTTGGACACAAAACCAAAGCTAACCAAAAAATATGACCTACGTTTTTACACAAAAGGAAAATTTTTTCCAAGTTTTTCACTAACAGACGATTCATGTACTGCTACGACAAAAGAATGACCCATGTTATATAGTTTGAAAATGTTAAAAATTTTTGATGGTACAATATTACTCCTAATTTGAAGACAAAAACAAAAATTCTACCTTTTCAAGTAACCGTCAATTTGTACTTTTTGGGGGTTTTATACCCAGAAGTTACCTAAGCAAAAAACTTTTAAGGAAAGCATCAACACTTAGTTGTGTTAATAATTTAGCAACTAAAATAGAACTTGTGTGTAAAATTATGACATAATGTAAAGCTACAAATCTGAGGGTGTTTTTAAAAGCTCAATGACTTACCATTTGTTTACTTTTTCCTGCAAATGTCTCTTGTACATACAGAGATCCCACTGCATTCTCCATACTATTCTGGACATAACGAACACACTGTCGCCACCTAGCATCCTCCACTTTTGTCCCATAGAGAGCCTGGTCAAGCACAAAAGCGGAACTGAAAATGTTGGTTTACTTATGCTGATTTGTATCATTTTATCCTCCTCTTCATACCTTTATGTAACGAGCTTTTGCCTCTTTAAAGCGTCGACTCAAACTCTTAACTCTGTCACTGACCAGCACCCAGGCAATGTAGTTCTGCACAGTCCTGGAAAAAGAATAAATATATATTTTCTGTCACTTTGCATCTTTCCTGGCCCTTTTTTGGACTCACCTGATGCTGTGTCTAGAGAGAACCGCATCCATATTTTTAAGGTATGGTGAGCTATAGACCACCACGTCATCCTCTGGCTTAATGTAAATGGACACACTTGACATGACGCCATTAATAAATCGTGTCCAGTTGAACCCCTAGGCAACAAATAGGACAATGTTTTTTTACACTCATTATTCAGATATTTTTTGTAGGAACTTTTTTTTCTATATTTGGCGTGTCTTCCTTTAGGAATATGTTTTCAACTATTAATTGCTTTGGCCTTTTGCCTATCATATTTTTAGGTCTTATACCCGGAAACGTTTCTTCTTCATGTTGTGGAGTATAAAATGTAAATTTGTCAGCAAATTTAGACAGAGTAAGTTTTAAAAATAGAAGCAAATTTATCTTCTCATCTTCATCCTTGAAGTACACAACACTTACGTTCATCCTGTACGTGCTCTGCAGTTTACTCAAAGTCATCCTGTTGTAAAGAACAGTGATATCCTGGCGTTCTTCTGATGGTTGTGTGGCCTGCTCAGCAAAAACAAAAACTTTGTCAAAGTTGATGTTTGTTACATGTGGTTAGGTTTTTCTGAGCAATCTTGTTTTTCCTGTTCTGAACAGATGATCAGAAAACATGGTTGACAGCTTGTCTAATGCAACGATTAACACTGAATAACTGGATTCATCATACTGTATATGGGAAGCCTGAAAGAAATTCATTTTTCATCCTGTCTTCATCAATTTTAAGCCTTCAATTCAGCAATTGTATTTCCTGTTTTGGCTGGCACTTACATTAGCAATGTCTGTCTCCAGATCCAGCACCTCCTTCATTTCCTGCCACACTCGCTCATCATCCTTAGTCAAGTTTCTGTCTTCTCTGATAATTTGAGCAATGGAAACCATGAAATGAAGGTAAGCCTCTCGAGCCTGTAGGTCAATCATACCCGCTGTTAGTTTCATGCTGATAACAAAAAGTTTGCATAAAGTGTCCAGAGTGCTGCTATTCATTTTCCAGTGTGTAGAATGATGCTGCGAAGTGTAATGCATCCATAATAAGATGCTCCAGTATGTATAAGTACAACAACAGATTCAGGAAAGAACACATTAAATGCTCAGTGCTGCCCTCATATCATACTTTCATGAATAAAATAAGAAAAAAGCCAGACTCCTTCATCAGAAGATTTGGACATGGAAAAAAAACGCTGAAAGACACCGCTGCTGTGGCAAATCAGAATTTGCAAAGTTTAAGAAGCATAGACCTCAAGTGACTTAGTAACACACAGAAGAACATGTGCAGAGCCAATTGCAGACAACCACATAGTCATCAGTTATAACCCTGTAGTCAATCACTGAGTGAGTGAACACACACAACAGTCCATACATGAAGCGCTTGAAGAACAACCTTGGTTTGGTATTTTCAGTGTTTAGGTCATGCATATCCAACCAGATAGGCAAGTACTTCAAACTGTTTAATAATCCCCAAAGTCAGTCTTCATAAATATTTTACTATAGAGACACTGTCCATGCCATTAAAACACTAAAAGTGAAAACGGATCTCACAAAGTTTGATCAACCAAAGAACTTCAAAACTTTGCAGTGGCATTATTTTATCCGATTAAAAGCTGTTGCATCTGCACAGAAAAGATGTCTCCCCTTTCAAGGGACACATAGGTAAATATTCAAAAAAACAATAGCATTCTTTGTTATTTTTGTCCTGTACAAGGTGGAAAATTTTAAGTACTTAGGATCAACAGTCCAGCGCAATGGAGAGAGTGGAAAAGAGGTGAAAAGCGTGTACAGGCAGGCTGGAACAAGTGGAGAAACGTATCAGGTGTGATGTGTGACAGAAGAGTTTCAGCTAAAGGGAAAGTGTACAAAACCGTGGAGAGACCAGCCATGCTGTATGGTCTAGAGACAGTGGCACTGATGAAAAGACAGGAAAAAGAGATGGAGGTAGCAGAGATGAAGATGCTCAAGATCTCTCTGGGAGTGACCAGGATGGATAGGATTAGAAATAAGTACTGTATATCAGAGGAACAGCACATGTTAGAGGTTTTGGAGATAAAGTCAGAGAGGCCAGACTGAAATGATTTGGACATGTGCAGAGGAGAGAGATTACATTAGCAGAAGGATGCTGGGTTTTTAACCACCAGGAAAGAGGCCTAGAGGAAGAGCAAAGAGGAGGTTCATGGATAGGAAGACATGAAGCTAGTTGGCATGACCGAAGAAGACGCAGCAGATAAGGTTAGATGGAAGAAACTGACTTGTTGTGGCAACCCTTGAAGGGAAGTGCCAAAAGAAGAAGAAGAAGAATCCTGTACATAAAAACACAACCCTTGAAAAAAAGGGTCAGATATGGTTGAAGTTGGGAGTTAAAGTCTACAAATTTCAGCCACATCAGAGAACCTTTGGAGCATGAATTCAGGATCACACACAAAGTATTACACTTCTTTTTACACAAGTGGTATTTTCCCCTGCCATATAGGGAACCGTGCACTTTAATGGCAGATTAGTCAACCATCATCAACATAAAGAAATATTTCTGAAAACTTTTTTAAAAATTACTTTCCACATTTTGACCAACACTAATTTTTTATGATAATACTTATCATTTCCTGCTGAATATTATAATACTGCCAGCCTTTTAACAGTCTGTTTGGATCAGTTATTGAATCTAAATGAACAATTTAAAAGGTCCTTCTCCGGTTTAGACATATTTTTCCGTCATTAGCCACAAGAAAAAATAAACCTGGTAATGACGTAACTTGAAAGAACAACTTCAACCGTGATAAATAAAGAAACAAAACAACTTTACTGAAATGTCTTAAAACTTTACCTTTCTGTAGTTTCCATCATTGAAATAATAATGTCGAGATGGCATTCCAAGTACAGGCTGGTCGATCTAACAAAAAATGAAATAAATCTTGTAAAAATCTCAATAGACTTCATTTAATACTAACACATTTTGTAATTTGATTTTTAATTCTATTATGCTTTTCATTGTACTTTTGATAAGTACCTTAGTGACAATTATGTATTAGCCATTAACAAACATTTTCTAGTTTCTATTTTAATTTGAGACGGATGTTTTTGATGTTTTTTTTTCAGATTGTGGTAAACTTGGTAAAGTTGGTAGTTACTCACTTGCTTTAACTAAGCTGCTTTTTTTCTAGGGATCAGACGAGACATATGTAATGCGCACTAACAGTTTAATCCCGCAAGTAGAGCGTAAACATCAAACTTTTCCCGAATCACATTAGCAGCAGGACAATCAGATCTTTACCATAAATAAAACTCTCTAAACATTGTCATTTTATGGCTTTAAATTCCCAATTTCAAGAAGTTTTTGGGATGTTTAATTACCAAAATACAAATAGATTTAAATGAACGGTTGTGTTTTGATGTCATCTATATTCACTGTTAGGCTGGCCATTCTTCCAAGGTTTTACAATCGCTAATACTCTTATACCTGATCTAGTAGATGAAGTAAAATACAATCTAGCATAGTTACTTGTTGGCACCAGCCTTTTTGCAAATCAATTTAGCTTATTAAATTATGAAATGTACACATAAATCTGTTTATGTATTTTTTTTTCTTTGCCGTGCTTTCCCAGGTTTAAATATTGGCATGAAAATAAAATGATAATTCATCACAGTGTGGACCTTTTTTAAAAGTAAATACCGTACATACAATCTTCCACTGATACACATATTTTTAGCAGGAAAAGCCTCCTCACATAAATGATATAACTCTGAGAATCCCGATCGTCTGTCCACACATACATGTCGATTATGACCCTCTTGTGAAATTGAGCAGTAAGTTTTGCCAACAAGTCCTCGAGACTCCAGGCTTTATCTGAAACATAAAGAGACAGAAAAACAATATCTTGATATTTTGTGCTGCATAAATCAACATACTGTACCTTTCTGTTTCTTCTACATATCAACCATGTGTGCAGATCCAGCTATGCACAATGAGTTCTGTGTGAAATACCGTTCATGATTACATTTAATTAATGTGGCAGGAGACAGGAGCATTGGGAAGATCTGTATAGACTATTTAAAGCATCCTTAAGAGTGATCATTGAAGATTTGCTCATCTGCCCACACGTTGCTCTCTTAAGCTATACAACTGCTCAGTTAAAAAGCGTTTCAAAGATTCTTGATCTCTTCAATAAAGCTTTTATTTGGCAGTTTAAAAGATGCAAATATGGCTTGACTCTACAGCCATACGTATTTATGGGCAAACTATTTGAAACAGTAATCAGAGTGAGGGACGTACGTGTGTTGGGGCTCCAGTTCTTTGATGCCACAGGCCAGTCTTCTATGGTGTCAAGAATCTTGAGGAGGGGCTTTGAGTCACGCTGCTGTATCAGGCCTGCATTGCAATAAATAAATTTGATTATACTATCATAGTCTAAGACCTTTCATAGAGTTTGGAACGTCTGTGTGTGTGTAGGAATATTCCTCGTTCATTTTAAGACAATCATCTTTGTATGTTCCATAGGTGTTGAGTGCATCAGAACTGTGTTATTCCTAGGATCTGACCTAGTCTAACTTGTAGTGAACTATGTGAAGGTATTGGATACAAAAGTTTCCCAAAACAATCAGAAGAAATACAATTTGTTTGACAGGAGACATTTACACTAAATCATCTGGTTGTATTTCATGTGGTGTGATATCTGTAACATTTGTTTTCATCCTGAAAAAGTATAAATGACAGATTACAAAGGCAGGGAAATTGAGAAACAACTTCAAAAGGTGCCTCATCTGCATTAATATTTATAGCATTTAGATTGGGGATTGTGGGGAAAAGCTAAATAAATGTAGCAAATAAACAGAAAGAGCGCTCCAAATATAATTTTTATTTCAGATTTAACACGTGGTATTATGAGCAAACATAAGCAAAATAATATATACACTAAATCCAGTAGATATATATAAGATTTTTTAAAAATGACCCTTACTTTCATTCAGGCAGGATCTGTAAAAGACTTTAGCTTTCTTGACGGAATCTCTGTCCTGTTCGTGCACTTTCTGAAGAACACCTGCAATAACAAATCAGTCGAATGTTCTCTGTGTTAAAGAAGTCTAAATTCTGCTACCCACATAGAACTAAAGATCAAGTCCAACTGACCTCCGAGGACAATCTCCAGTCTGTCCCTCAACATGTCAAAGATACTGTGACGAGACCTTGTCTCTGGGATCACATGGCGCTCCAGCCAACCCCCACATGCATACTGGTAGAAATTATCACAAGGCTTCACAGACTTATCCATGTTTTCTAGTAGTCGCGCGGCTGCAGAACATCCCAAAGAAAAGCAAAGTCAGATCACATTTGTCTCAGCACGTGTTATATGAGGGTGACTTTGAAAAACAAAACAACAAGAAGAAAAAGCAAGCAGCTCTTCTCACCAGCAGTGACACAATCAGCAGTTGTGCATACATTGTTGAGGCTGGAGTGAAAAAGCTGTCCTGGAACAATAAGTTTCACCAGTCACAAAAGACTTCATAGACTTTGTGATTAATTAAATCCTAACTGAGAGAGAGTGAAGTTGCTGTTGTGTAACATCTAATTGGAAGTAACCTGAATCTGCAGTCAGACAGTGTGTGATAGACACAATGTCTATGTCAGCAGTGACTGTGGACTTTTACTTTTGTGTGGTACTGCTGATTAAGCAGAAAAGAGAATTACGGCATTACCATGTCTGTCTGAGACGCGGGCTCGTATAAGACACACCAAAGCATTGATGTCGCCCGCTGCCCTGTGCACACTCAGGATAAGAAATTGTACTGAAGGCACACTTTGATGCATTTGTTGGTTCATCATTGCTTTTTTTTTTTTTTTAATACAAGCTATGATAAATTAGGTTGTATAAAATTCTTATTATCAGAGCACAATGGGTTGACTAAAATAGATTTTTTGTGAGGTACCCTGCAATAATGTAAAGATAAATTGGAGTTGTGCAATGTAAGTCAATATAAAAGTGGAAACCTATTCTGTGTTCAGTTAAAACAAATCCGACTCACCATCACCTCCTGCACTCCTTTGCCCACCTGACAGACCTGATTTTTCTAGTAATCAGAGGAATCGGATTTTAAAATTGTTAAAGAAAACATTATTCCAAATTCAAGTTGACATTTTTAAGATGAAACTTCCAAGCCAAAAAAAAAATCTTTCCTTGAAAAATTTGATTAGATATTCATTTATGCCATTTTTCTTCTTAGAAATGAAATATTGAAAAGAATACCAATAAGCAAGAATGTTCTTACTTTTTGTTACCAGTAACATTAAGGTAAATATGAACTGAAAATTTCTTCAGCGATTCCTCCTCTTACCTTTCACTGCTGATGTGTACAGGGCAACAAGTCCAATCAAAGCACAGCTGACCACCAGCAGGAGAACTGACAGACCAATTTCTGCAGCAGTCCAACGATGCTTTCTAGGTTTGCTTGACTTCTCCATGATATCCATTTGGCTTTCAGATTTGCCCATATTCCTCCTGACGGCCGACTCTGTGGTAAAGACACTGTTAGAGTGTGGGATGGTCCAGGCATAGAGCTACTACTGTTTGTGTATGTGTGTGTGTGGGCTGCATAGTGATCCATCTGTAAACTCTGTCAGCTGACCTGCACTGAGTGAGTTTCAACTTCTGAACACCTACAACAAATTCACAAACAGCAGATGATTTTGTTGCACAAACAGTTCGACCCTCCAAAGTGATTTTTTGTATCATTGCTATTTGTGAGGAACTTAAATTCACAACAAGAATTTTTTTACACTTAAATGAGTTTGAATAATTTTTGCAACAAGTGCTGCTGCTGCAACAGTTAGATTTCCCAATTTTGGGATTATAAAGTGCTTCTATTCCATTTTATTTTAACCGTTTCTGTTCTAAAAATGCCTGTTTTTATTATTTTAAAATAGGTTCAGATACTGGTTGGAATTTGATACATTAAATTATAAAAACAAATAATTTCAAATAAACTTTATAGGAGGAAAAAGATTAAGTTTATTTTGGAAAATTTTTTTGTGTTGCGTTATAAAAAAAATTGTGTAAATTGAATGTACATGGGTTGAATGGGTTTAATTGGGCCTCGGTCACTATTTATCATTAAATAACGTTTTGAGGGGCAGTTTAAAAAATATGCAAAAATTCAAATTTTTACTCTTGTGAAATGTTTGATATGTTTCCAAATTAAAGTTTTGTTCCCTATAAAAAGTATTGTATGTGGCATCGTCCAATACTTTTTTTTTTTTTTTAATAACTTTGCCATACTTATTTTGTTTCACCACCAAACTTCCTTTCAGTTTTTTTCAGGTCCATTTGTTGCTAAACTAGTGAGAATTATTGCACTTCGATTGGGACGTTTTCTTTGGAAACATTTTAACAAGTTGTAAAAAAAAGCCACTAACTTCTTTTTCACACCGTTATTTTTTAAAATATTTTGTCCCTATTCTTTCCCTCATATGTGTGCATGCACAAACACACACACTCATAAAGCGGTAAACTAACTTGAAGAGAGCTCATTTCTAAGTGCAATAATTGCAAACGTGGGAACATAATTTCGCAAATGAGCATTTGTGCAAAGGACAAAACAATCACCAGTGGCTTTTTGTAGCATTGCTTTGTATCTATTCACTCTCCGCCACCTGTTTCCTCCATACCAATTTCCATCGTCCTATCATTAGGTGCACCAGAGGATGGGCTGTAAATCAGAGGTTCACACTGCTGCAGACTATTAGCCCTTCATAATGAATACTCATGGGCACATGTCTGGCATTACAGTGATGGAGAGGATTTTGGGGCTTTGCTGCCATCCACAGACTGGATCAGCATCCAACTGCAGAGGACCATAGAGACTAACCAAACCAAAGACAAGCATGGATTTCTGGTAAACTTGATGCATAAAGTGATACGTACATAGTCTAGTCTGTAAATACATCATTTACTGTCTACCACAGAGTTATTAACATTTTAAAACTTCACTTCCAATTATTAGACAAATGCTCCCTTAAACTCATTCTGTAAAAATTCTTATTTTGTTTCTGTTTGATAATGCACACCTGATTTTGTCTTGAGAAAATTTGGCTGTTTTCCTCTAACTACAACTGAATTCTGATAAGAAACATCTCTTAGCAATCTAGCATCCAGATAGAAGTTCTCTTCAAATTGCTTTTCCACTGATTAATAGTACACAACTTCAGAAAAAATCATAAGTTTTAGCATTTTTTTTCCACTTCACAAAATATTTTTGAATTTTGTGCACCTTAAGATCATGCCACTCTTTTCAAATTAACAATCACACTTTTTTTCATTTAGAAAATGATAAAAACCTTGCAGTTAACAAAAATTAAAATCTTAGCAGAGACCAATGTACTCATAATGTATCTGTGATGCACGTACTAGTTCACTCAAACACTTTAAAATTTAATCTGAGAATCAACCAAAAATTTTCAAAGGTAAAAAACCCTGCATCGAATAACATATCTGTTACAATGATAGGAGTACAAAGAAGGCTTTTTAGTGAATGTGTAAAATGTCAAGTGGCCTTTCACACTCGGTGGCTACAGTAGGGTTAACTCCGACTTTCAAAGGATGCAGATAATGCTGACCCATCATAGCGAGTGAATGACATTTTGAGAAAGTTCAATTCATACTTATTCAACGGGTAGGATTAGTTCTACACTGGCTACATCCATTGCAGCACATACTAGATAAGAAAGACGTGGGAGATTTACAAAAAAAAAAGAAAAAAATCATCAGTCTGTTGTGGAAAGTAAAACTTTGCAAGTGATTGGTTCTATATATGAAACAAGTTTAAGAATATTTTAAGTAAACTAAGGAAGTTTGTGTTTTCCCAGTGGCTTTCTGCAAAACAGACACCACATCTGTGCTTCCTATTCATCTGTTTGATCCTGTATTATTTTCTTTTTATGACATTTTGGGAGATTGTTCTTACAACAAATAGTAAGTTATCTCCAACATAGCCACTGGGATTTAAAAAAAAATTGATCCAATTTATTGAAATAAATTGAAAAATACTTGATCCCAGAAGGTAAATTTGCATACAGACAGAAAAACCAAGATAAACCTGTAACTACCTCCAGACAAGTTACAGACTTTTGATGGAGGACGGCAGAAATGATTTTCTGTACCATTTCTATTAGCAGTGGGGTTGCAGGAGTCCGATACTGAAGCTGCTCTTAAGATGCTCCACAGATTTATAGAAGGGTTTAACATGAGTGAGAACAGTTTTCCTTCATTCTGTCCCTCGTCACCTCCTCCACACAGGCGAGGGGTGTATTACCAGAGCTTTAAAATCTTATCAAGGATGTCAAGAAAATAATTCCAACAATCTGCACTTAGTTTGCATGTATGTTTTAAAGGAAACATCTTGTTTCATATACCGTATAGTACTTTACTAATTTTTTTCAAAACTATTAGTTTTTATCTGTTTTTGCCGGTGATTGGTAAAGCAAAACTTTACTATCCTCATAAATTTTTTCTCCCATTTATTGGAAATCAACAGTATTGTGCTTTCTCCTGTTAAAGCATGTGACTATTACAGTTTCACTTAAAGTAAACTTCATGTGAATGATGACATTAACAAACTACACGGCAACATTTTATTACTCAGCTGATAGATTAAAATGACGTAATGTTAACCTCATTAGGAGTCTAACCTTCATGAGGACATTTTAGCAGCAAATACAACCAACCCAAACAAATTAAATTGGGTTTTTTCTTCTAGTTTATCTTTTCTTTATCTCTTAAAAAGTATTGTTCAATAGTTGGGCTGACATTTCCATGTATTTTTATTAAACCAGACGTGGGACTCACTGGGATCAAAACATGCTGTTCAGGAGAGATGTCACCCCACGGAGCAGCACAAGACATCAAAACAGAAACAGAACAAGAAAAGGGAACATGTTGTTCTAAAATATATACAGTAATATAAAAGCATGGATTTATAAAACATCAGAAAGTAAAGTGTCGGCGTTTTATGTTGAAACGTAATGTATACTTTGATAAATGCATAAGTTATAAGCTCTGAGATTTATGCTGAGTGCAAAAACAAGGCAGCTCAAGCTTTTATTTAAATATTTATTACAATGACCTCTCCAGTCGAACCTGAGAAAAACATCAATGTACATCCATCTGACAGGTGAACTAATTCACCTTCTTCTGTCACAAGTTTAAATTCTATTTTGCATTTAATGTTTTTACTGAAAAATTTTATTTGATGAATGCATCCATCAAACCTTGGATGTGACCGCAAAAGTGAGACAAACGAATGGGATGCAAGAAACAAATGTTAACAAGCTTGCAATCATGTAACAGGTGCAGTACAATGTGTTATAAATAAGATCATTTCCCGCAAAGTGAGACAAATCTGTTGTAAAGTTTCTTTTTGTTTTCGAGCTCATTAAGATTAAGCTGTTCTCAGTGACTGGTACTGTAATTTTCTAAACAAACCAAACAAGGATTAAGGTCCGGGTGCACCAGCAACTCTAAACACATTCTCTAGTTCTGTTTAAATCTAGCAACATGAGCTCCTAAACATATAGGTAATAACCACATATATAAACAGAGATCTGTGATAATTTCTATTCGTATTGCAAGAGGTGATTTACTCTGATCTTGGGACGGCTGGAATTCAGACACATGTTTTAACTTTAACCTCTCACACTTTTAAACTTGACAGCAGTCAGATTAAAACAAGCTTACCTTTGCAGGTGGATGGAAGAAGTCCCAGAGCCTTCCCCCCCACAGTGCACTAATATCTCAAACACCCCTGCTGAGCATGAACCCAGAGCTGGTGTGTGGAGAAATGAGTCTTTTCTGCAGGGTGAAAGAGACGTTATCCAGTCCAATGTGCTGCTCAGGAGACAAGCGAGGTAGCAGAGAGAGAGGAAAAGCATTACAGAGAGAGAAAGAAAGAGCAAGGGGAAGAGAGAGAGAAGAGGCAGATGGAAGGGGATGCCACTGGATTGTTTGTGATTATATGACTGTGATAAGAATTATTTTACAGACTTGTTTGTTGTGAGGGGTTTAACTGGTTTGTGGCTTTGTATGTACAGCTGGGGCGTCAAAATGATGAGTATCAATTACTTCTTTACTGTTTGCTAAACAGATAGAAAAGAAAATCTGTAAAAGTCTGCAAGTAGTAAATATACTCTTAAAGCACTCAAAAACATTTAAAAATAACAAAGTTCCTCACAGTTTGTCCTTAATTTTTTTCTTCACGTCAGATTTCATAAAAATTGCAGATTCAAAACAAGCATCACTCACTACTGATGCCCATGTCATCTTTCTGCTTTCTGGTGTCCTGAAAATTTAGTCCGGGAGCTTTCTCTAATGGGTATTTGAACTCTGGCCTGGCATCAGAATGGAACAACTCATTATCAGGTTGATTAACCACACTGATTAGCCGATAATAGAAAGGAAGTGGTGCGCTGACTGATGTTTACAGAAACCCATCGGCTGCTAAAGGGTAAGATGGGAAAAATTTTGTGATCTTAATCAAGCAATGTTTATTGCTCACATACAGCAGAGAGGAGACTTATGGAGGTGTTCGTACTAGGGAGGCTGCAGTCATTTAACACAACTGATGGCGTGGAACATAGCGGGGAGTAGAGATTTGCAGCTGAGCTCATAATTTATTTATAGATTTTGTTTAGCCGGGTGAATATATACTTGCAAATATGCATTTAATGTATTAACAGTAATTTGAACGGTGCAACAGGTAATCACACACATTTTACCCAAATATTTCCTTATTGATGATAAATGACCAATGTTTTTTTAGCATCTTTGTCAATATACATTGTATTTGATTTCTATACTTTATTAATTTAAAAAAGACTTCTCAGCAGAAAAAAACACTTAATAATTTTTTATCTTTTCAATTGTTTGATTTACATATGATTCAAGAATTTTTTGTTTTTTACCCAATCAACATGATCATAAGTTCAAGAACAACATTGAACACATAATTGCAATTCCAAATGAAACAGTAAGACCTGCGTGTTGTTACAGCTGAGCGCAATGGAAATGTATTGCTTACTCACAGAGGTTGGAAAATGTCAACAGAGATTGTGTAATCAGGCAATGAGTTAGGACATCTTGCTATCCTCATAGAGTCATTTCACAACACTTAGATGGACCTTCTCTTCTGAAATATTCTGTACTGACAGATTTTCCAGGTTGTTTTGCTACGGTCAAATGTTTTTCTCGGGTGGACTTTTCGGTCTGAATATTACACCTTCTGTACACCCAACGCTCAAGTAATTGTACTTTAATAGGAGACCCCAAATTGAATTATCTGATGTTTGTCTGTTGTGTTACTGTTCGCTCTCTGGCAGGCACTGAGCAGCGCTGCCTCTGTGATTAGTGGATCTGAAAAACAACCTTGAAAGCTTTTTAATTATGCTATTGTTGATGAAGGTTACTGTATGTATTTATTGATGGAAGTTGCTCAACTTTGCTAAAAGCCTGACGTTTGCTCAGACTCGTCAAACTACTGATGACATTTCTTTTGCCGATTATGCAACCGTTTTAAAATAATATCACACCACATTTAAAATAGATTTGAATGTTTGTCTTTGCTCGGTGGTGACGGAAAAGGTGTAACAGGTTGTTCAATTTGTAAACCAGGTTATTATTCCATGTGTTTCTCTCATTGAGTTCATGATTCATCCAGGAATTTCTATGCAACATTACCAGCTGGATATTCACTCGAAGATTACTGTCACATTTAATTACAGCTTTCAAACTCAAACAAGTCGTACAAAGCAAAAGGCGTATTTAGTCATTTTATTTCTTCTAAAAGTTTACTTGATTTGAATGCATTTTTTTCAGTTTAAGAAAAGATTACTTTTGAAACTAATATCTACAAAACTATCTTTTGTTTCAACATCTCAACATCTTAGAAAAGTTTCTACCTTAGTCAAATCAAATATGATGTCAAAATAGTATTAGAAATATAGAGATCTAAAATACGCTGCCCATAAACCACAGATAAAAATATTAACAATATAGTGGCCCAGTTTTTCATCTCCCCTCATTGAAATCAACCTGGAACTTCAAGTGCTGAAGTAAAGGGAGGTTCTGTGAGAGAAGAAATACACCTGTATGAACAATATGTAAACTGCTGTGGTTGCCGTTTCAGCAAACCAAGCAGACTCTTGTAACAGTCCTGTTGCAGCTACTGAAAAGAACAGCTTTTGCATAGTACGAAATACAGTACTTCTGCAAGCTTAAAAGGAAAAGTCCCGCGTGCAAGCACCTTTATTGTGTTTTATACATGATTGGTCCACATTGTTCCAATTGAATCAGACCCATTTTCATTTACAGTTGAACACTGCAAAGGCTGCCTTTTGTCAGTGATTCTGTTCATTTTTTAATGAACAGAATTTCTGGACACAGACAAGATGGCAGGGGTATTCAGTTTGGTGCCGTGAATATTGAGTTTTTCTTTTCGCAGATGATGTAATGGCCATGGTTTCTACTCTCTTTACTCAGACTGGACTTTAGGGTATAGATGCCAACTTCCTACGCCAGGTATAGAAGTTTGAGAATCTCGGGAGCTTGCACATGAGTCAGGGAAGCGTGGAGTGGGAGATTGACAGGGGGGCTGGAGCAACTGTAGTGATTAGGACACTGTCTCGGTTCGTATAAAGAAGACATAGTTGTATCAAAATACAAAGCTCTTGATTTCCCAGTCAATCCACGTTTCAACACCCGCTATGGGTAGTGACTGAAAGCAAATCTGTGAGCTTGGTGAGCTGGTGAGCTTCCTCTGCAGGGTAGCCGGGCTCTCACTCAGAGATAGAGTGAGTAGCTCTGACATCAATGAGGAGTTTGGAGTAAAACAGTTTCTCCTCATCATCAAAATAATACAGATGCTACAGACTGAAAGAAGTTAAAATGAGAGAAGTTTACGAAAGACAATAATTATCTCTGAGGAAATTCACATTGGTGAAACAGTGCTTGCTTCTTGATTACATAAGGGTGGTTTACTGACTACAAGAAATAATGATATTGATTACTGTGAAGCCCGAGGGGCAGCTGAGGCAGTCTGTCTGTCACACATGACATGTTAGTTGTCCTTACACACCCTTTTGTCAGTTTGGATGCATTCAGCTTGATTTATTGTGCTGCATCAGCCTAAAACAAAGGTTGTGATTAACTGGTATGTTACCCCCTGTTGATTTACTACATGTGTTTAATAGGCCTCAGAAAGGCACACAGGCCATTAGGCACAGAGTTGGCATTAAAAACCCAAAATGAGGTCTTGTTGCAGACTGAGGAACAAAATGTGAAGCAAACCTTATGAACCGTATCTCATAAATCAGCATCTTTTAGATGAATCCCAGGCTTTAAAATGTTGAAATATGAGTAACTAGAGCACAATTGGTTTTCACTGGAGCTTCTCAGACAAAACACAAGCATTATTGAAGATAATTACTTTTGAAATAGATTATTTTTTTAAAATGACACACAAACAAGTTGTTTGCAAAAATAAAAGGAATGAAATGTATTATGCAATAGTGTTTCTCTCTTTCCGTTGTTCTTGTTGTCTCAAAGTCTTCTCATAACTCTAAATTTGCTTGCACAAAAACACAAAAATATCTGACTTGAAGAAGCTCCCGTTGAATTTAAACCATCTCACATGTGAGATCTCAGATTATGTTTGTAGTCTCACAGACAGAGCAAAAACAAACAGCTTTTCTCATAAATGAGCCACTTTTTCTTCTATTAAACTGTTAGTCCCAACCATCAGAATACGTTGTTGTTTTCCGTCACCTTTTGAGGCTGTCAGTTGTTGCACACTTGCAGCTATCATTTGTTTGCTGGACACATTAGATGGATTTATCAAACCAATTGAGGGAGGAAAAGCTCAGTAGTAAAATTGCCATCTTTGGACCGAAGAGTTGTCGCTTAGAATCCTGCTGAGCTCATGCCTAGCTGTCCCTGAAGAAGACACCCAAGCCCCGATTGCTTCCACCATTGGCGCCGTCATTGGCTGCATGCTGCGGTGCAATGCAACACAAAAATTTCCCCAATAGAGAGTACTACAGTATGATAAAAATAAAAAGATTGTGTTTCTACAAATATTACAATTTAGTTGGGTCAGAGGAAGCATGTCTGTCGTTGGACCAGGAGAAGCTGGTTAATTTCCTACTGGGCCCATTCCTAAGTGTCCTGGAGCAGACACCTAACCCCCTAGTTGCTCTCTCTATTGGTGCTGCCATGGCTGCCTTCTGAGGTGCAATGCAGCAAAAGTAATTTCCTCATTGAGAAATAAACACAGTAAGGTAAAATATATGTATATGATAGAAATAAATGATGAATTGTTTAACTCCAAAAAGACGACTGTTTTGAGTTCATGTTGTGAAAGGCCAAACAATTGTCAAGAAGTACTGCTGAGTACTTCTCACTAATACAAACTCGTTTTTGGTAAACTAAAATGCTGTAAAATTTGGTTTAATCGGATCGTTATAATTTCTATTTGCTTTATGCGGATGTAAGAAAAAATTAGACTTATCTGAATATTTTACCACCTTACATTGCTCCTTGTCTTGTTTTGAGCTCTTGTGCATCCATTATAGGTATTGTTTAGGTAAACAGGGAATTGCTTACTGGCAGTGATTGGTACGTGGCAGCCCAGTTGAACTTACTGAGAACTTTAAAGCATTTTGTCTCCTATCACTTTTTTTTATTCAAAGCTGACTTAAAGGTTTATGTATTTTTCTGTTTTGAAATGAGACCACTTAAGAGGTCCCACCGAGCCAGTTCTAGCAACTGTGACTGGCATATTTTAAATGAGTATGAACAACAGTACGACTCATAGATCCCACGGCAATGAGAAACGCAATTATTCAGTACACGTGCATGTTTTATATTTTTACAGATTCACATTTCTGTACAGCTTCTAATAATTGCTTTCGATACCACGTGTTTGAACAATAGTTGGACATCTAAATAAAGTTATGGATCAGCTCAAGGCAACAGCTTTTTAAGCTCATGGCGACATATTTCAGCAGATTAATGTGGTATTTTATGCAAAAAGAAAATGGTCCTAGATATGTCACTAATTGAGTCACAGTGACATGAACAGTATTAACAGTGGGGTATACTGGAAGGACTAAATGGATCTAGAAAGAACCATACTTGACCCGCATAGCATAAATAATTGTTAAAGATGTGTTTATACCTGAAATGAAATTATTAATATTATAAATAGAAGTATTGTGGATTACAAGTTTGACCTGGTTTTGTGGTATCCGGTTGTTTTACCATTGCTGTCAAATATTGGTCGTGAGGTTGATGTCTGTCTTCTTCCCTTTCCGGCATTTCCCTTCAAGGGTCGCCACAGCAAGTCAATAGCATCCATTCAATCCTGTCTCCTGCATCCTCTTTGGTCACATCAACTATCTTCATGTCTTCCTTCACTGTATCCATGAACCTCCTCTTTGGTCTTCCTCAAGGCCTCTTGCCTGGTGGGTCCAAACCCAGCATCATTCTGCTAATGTACTCGCTCTCTTTCCTCTACACATTTCCAAACCATCTCAGTCTGGCCTCTCTGACTTTATCTCTAAAATTTCTCACATGTGCTGTTTCTCTGATATACTCATTTCTAATCCTGTTCATCCTGGTCACTCCCAGAGAGATCTTCAGCATCTTCATCTCAGCTACCTCTCTATTTCTGAAGAGCCACTCTCTCAAGACCAAACAGCATGGTCGGTGTCATGTAGGTTTTGAATGCTTTTCCTTTCATTTTAGCTGACTCTCTACAATCACACCTGATATTTTTCTTCACCTGTTACAGCCTGCCTGCACATGCTTCTTCGCCTCTCCCCAATGTTCAAGACTGTTGATCCTAAGTACTTAGAAGTACCAAGGTTGCTGTCTGTCTGATGTTTGGTATTTAACAAAGTTAATGTAAAACCCATCTAGAACGGTGACACTGGGGAAGTTTCTAACTGCACTGAAAGTTTTATATCTGTTCATTAGAAAATATGTTATGGATAGTATGCTAAAAAAAATGTATTTAATTGACGCAGTAATATATTCATTTATAGTAGATACATTTCAGCTCAGTGTATATTTAGCAGGAAGAAGTTGTTAAAAAGTATGAACTGGATGTTGTTTACTACTGTTTGACAAAAACATCTTGTAATCTAATACCTCAATGCTTTGGGAATAAGAAGTTTTCTCTCTCCTGTGAAAAATAAAAATCTTGCTGTTTAGCGGTCCAGATACTTTTTCACAATTGTCTTAAGTGTCATCAATCTGCAGTAAATTGGCCATAAATTTTGAAGTTTTGCTGTGTGAACTTTGGCACTGTATTACTAAATTGTGCAAAGCCATCAGTATTTTTGTTGACTTTAAGGTGTGCTGATCCCCTAGCCTTCCTTTCCACCTGTGCTTCAGTTTGTGGCAGCCAGGACAGCACTGTGGCAGGTTTAATCCTTCTTATCTTAATGGCATCCTGTGCTATCTGTACAACCGTAGGGACAATCGACCCTTTCCTTATTTTATCAGCAAAAAACACAGCTATACCAAATGCAGGTGGTCACCATCTGTCAGAGTTCTCCATAATTACTGCATCCTCTTGTGTTCTGTCACAACCTTTGTGTTATTTATGCAAGGCTGCTTGGCTCTGGGAAAATTTAAAGAAACTGTTTGGGAGGTAGTCCTGTTAGTGAAAAGGGCAAACATACACACAAACAGAGCACGCAAGCTGAATATGTGCATCGAATAGTGGTTGTTTTTGTTCGTTCGTCTCTCCGTCAGTGACCTGAGAGACTTTTCATATTGGATAGAAAGATGAAGTAGCAGATAGCAGAAACAGAAGATTGTGTTTGAAAACTTCACAATATTTTCAGACCTCCCACGGTGAAGTTTGGGAAACTTTAAACTTCCGTCTCCCTAAAGAATTGAAGTCAAAACAAGTGCTGTAATTGTGTTTTAATAGGCGTTCGCTTCAAAGTTTCATTTAAGCACTCTAGTGTGTTGATAGTGCTTTGCTTCAAGCCAGCATTTACTTTTGACTTGAGGTAAATATAACCAGCAGCTTAGACTAAATATACGTCTAAACAAGCAAGTTTTCATTTGGTTTAAGTTGTTTGGGTAGAAAGTTTTACTGGAGATTGTTCTTTCCACATTCTTAGGTCTCTAGAATCTGCTGATTTTCTTCACTTGTGTTGCAGTGTACTAAATATTAATTGGGCAGTAAATGTGAATGATGAAAAATTTTAAAGTCGACTGCAGTGTAAAAACATGGCAAGAAAAAAATGGCAAAAAAAAAAGCAAGTATTGTGTTACTTTTTGCATTAGAAAAAGAAATTATTCTGTTAAACTCAAGAGCAGTTTTTGTAGACTTCTGCAACAACTGTTGCCAATCTGAGAAACCAGACAAAGCTCAACAAGAAAAAAATCTTTGCAACCATTTTTAGAAGCTTTTGTGTTAAAGTTTGGGAAAAAGAGGAGTTTGGTTAAAAAATGAATGAATGAATTCTGTAGCTTTACTGTAGTCCCACATTTTTAGAATAAAGTTTACCTACAGAAAAAAATCAGCTTTTGATCATTGGCATGTTGATCTAACTTTACCGTGATACACTTGTTTTAAAATTTGCTATTTAAGGACTTACTAGACTATTTTCTACTCAAAGTGACTGGCTGGGTTTTCCCTAAACAATGAAAATACAATTAGTCAAACATGAGTTTAATTGCTGCACTTTGTAATGAATTACAATTGTTCCAAAGTTATGCTGTAAATTATCAACGTAGAAAATCTTGTAATTCATGTGCCGTGGTCCTGTCAATCTTTACAAGGTTTCTGCTATCGCAAACACATAAATACATCTTTTCCTCCTCCGGTGGTGACTGATGTGCATTTCTTTTTAGGAAATTACACTATGTTTAAACATGAACTTTCTGTGAAAAAATGCCAATTCAAGCTGACATAAAGTCTGAGCACTGTTACATTTTTTGTCTTGTCAGCAGGACATGAATAGGCTGACTTCTGTCCAAATGTGTCATATCTTTTAAAATGAACATTTAAAAATGTTTAAAGAAACAGGGCGATGATAAAAGGCTTTTGGCAAATCAGAGGAGTTACTTTTAGCAGTGTTATTGACCCAATCTGTACAGCAATGTGTACAAATGAAGAGCAGCTTCCTGCTTCCAGTCTTGGCGTGTGGCTCACAGAAATGTAATGACTTTGATGAGCTAAGCAATGTTCATGGGTTTTAATATTAATGATGTGGTCCATTACATTTATGGCTAGTTGCAGCTTGTTTTACTATCCTCTAGGCAGCAACAATCCCAATTTTTTCATCTACAACCAAGAGAAAAATGGCAAATGGTAGGTATTAATTTTTACCTCCACGTGTTTACCTGTTTTTTTGAGTACAGATAGTTTTGTTCAAAGTGAACAGTACATTAATTTGTAATCTTTCATCCTAATTAATTTGATTATTATTTTAATGGTAAAATAACACATAGTGACTAGCTAACTCAGTGATGTAAATAAGTATTTGAACACCCTGTGATTTGGAAAGTTCTCCCACTTACAAATCATGGGTCGGTCTGAAATTTCCACTTTAACTGCATGTCCACTGTGAGACACCTAATCTAAAAAAAATCTGGAAATCACAATGCATATGTTTGGGGTGGAGACGGTGGCCGCGTGCTTAGCGCGTTCGCCCGCGGACCGGAAGGTCGTGGGTTTGCGTCCCACGGAGAGCACGTCTAGGGTCCTTGGAGAAGACACCTAACCCCCACTTCTCCCACCATTGGTGCCGTTGAAGGGCAGCCTGCTGCGGTGTAAGGAGTGCAGCAAAAAAATTTCCCCGGTGAGGGATGAATAGAGTAATTCAAAATAAACAAAAAAAATAAAAAATTAAAGTAATGTATTTGTGTGTTACCGCTGCAAATAAGTATTTGAAGACCTGAAAAGAATTTTAATATTTGATATAGTGGCGTGTGTTTGCAATTATAGAGGTCAAATGTTCCCTGTAATTTTTCACAAGATTTGCCCACACTCCAGGAGGGGTTTTGTTCCACACAGATCATTTCTAGAACAGTCAGGTTTCTGGGCTATCGCTGAAAAACACAGACATTGAGCTCCCTCCAAAGATTTTCAAGTCAGGAGCCTGGCTGGCCACTCCAGAACCTTGGTATGCTTCTTACAGAGCCATTCGTTGGTTATCCTGGCTGTGTGGTTTGTCATTGTCATGTTGGAAGACACAGCAAGGCCCATCTTCTACTCTCTAAATGAGGGAAGGAGGTTGTTCCCCAAAATCTCACAATACATGGCCCTGACCATCCTCTTCTTAAAACCATGCAGTCAACCTTTCCCATGTGCCGAAAAACACCCCCAAAGCATGATGCTACCACCACCATACTTCACTGTTGGTCTATTGTTCTCGGAAGGTACTCATCATTCTTCTTCCTCTGCACACGGTGAGCAGAATTAAAACCAAAAGGTCTCATCTGTTTACAAGCCTTTCTCTCATGACTCCTCTGGATCCTCCAGATGGTCATTGGCAAACAGGTCTGGACATGTGCTGGTTTAAGTAGGGTAATCTTCTGTGCCATGCATGATTTTAAACCATGACTTTTTAGTGTATTACCAACAGTAATCTTGGAAACGGTGGTCCTGGCTCTTTTCAGGTCATTGAAAAGACAGAAAATAGTGTGGGGAAGTAAAAGAGAACATGTTACCACTGCTCAGTGGTTACTGGCACAATGGTTAAAAAATAGAGAACCTGAGAAGGGATGTGATGCTGGTAAGAAAAATTAAGAAAGGAATTGGACAAACAATATTTTTGGAAAATTGGAAGCTGTAGCTTATTAAAACTGTAGTCAGTGCAGTGCTGGTGGTGATTCTATTTTCTTCTCTGTTACGTTGCATTGTGCCCACCCTGAAGAGACTGTGCCCCCAGAAAGTTGGCCATCAAACATCAATGATAATGGCAGAGGAACTGACACAGATGGACTTGTTCGAACTGAAACCCAATCCTATGCACTGAAAAGGAGTCTGTGCAACGTTGGACTTGGATGCGCTGTGCCACTGATAATTGAGGATGGTTCATCATTCATGTATCCACGTGCATGCCATGACTGTTAAAATGTATTTAATCGGAATGTTATTACTACTGTGCATAGATTTGTACTGTTTAAGAAATTAGCATCTATGGCAAATGCGGTAATGACAAACCCGTGCCCAGCTGACGTTTTAGTCAGTTTTGGTGTTGAATGATGGTTGTTAACTTGACTTTGGGTGATCGCTTAGGGGTCGTAGTGGAATTTTTCCCTGCTGTGACATCTCAGCAGGTTTTTCGCCACTACATGGGTTTGCCAGCATCGTGGGCCCAGGTGCCAGGTTAGACCTCCGAGGAGACAGTTATACGTGTGTCTTTGACCTGTTTTGGTGTGGCTAAGAAAGCCACAAAGGGGCTAAGAAAGCCACAGAGTCAGGGGTCAGCCTGACCCAGAGTCAGGGGGAAAACAACAGGTGACTATGTGCTGTGTGTCAGTGAAATGTCTTCATGAAAAGTCCCGGGCAAAGATTAGCAGACTGAGAGCCACTGATATTAAGAAAGCAATGTCAATGAATCTACATTTAGGATGGCTGATAGATGAGAAGGGCATCAACAGGTTTAGCGGGACAGATATAAGGAGGGTGATCACGGATAGCGGGGCTCTCCTGTCTGCTTGTGCCCCAGAGTGTGTGAATGTACAGACTTCTAACAATAAAAGCCTGCTGTGGAACACCAGTCCCTGTCCTGGTTATTTGCCGTTTCCACAACTTTTTCGAGGATCGGACGGATGGCCGAGGACACATGTCAGATACAACACCAGCTCCTCCAGTGTAGTTCTGGGATGATTCCTCATCTTTTTCAGGATTATTGCGACCCCACGAGGAAAAATCTTGGATAGAGCCCCTGTCCGAGAGAGATTGACAGTCATGTTTGGCTTCTTCCATTTCTTCCATTGCTTCAACAGGAATATTTTTTCACCATGCTGATTGGCAATTGCCCCGTAGCCTTTTCCAATCTTGTAGAGGTCTACAATTTTGTCTTTGGTGTCTTTGGACACATTGGTCTTGGCCATGTTAGTAGATACAGTTCTACTGATTTTTTGGGGTATACAGGTCATCCGTAGTTGCTTTTATTTTAGGATAATAAGTGGAATGAAGGAGGACTTTTTAAAGGCGGACCAACAGATTTTGAGTGTCAGAATTCTAGCTGATACACAGGTTTTTAAATAATTATTTGCTGCGGTAAAAACAAATAAATTATCAAAAATATATAAAATGTGATTTCCAGATTTTTGTTTTAGATGATGTCTCTCACAATGGACATATACCTAAAACGGAAATTTCAGAGCAATCTATAATTTGTAATTGGGAGAACTTTCAAAATCACAGGGTGTTCAAATACATTCAAATGTACGATACTTCGTATACTTTATTTCACTGTAAATAACCATGGTGTTCTCAGTAAAAAAAAAAAAACAACTCCTACCTCCTGTCCGGCCTTTTGGTGTGTCTTTTCTCTGGTGATCAGACACTCGTGTCCCCCTGCCCACTGGCATCATAAGTCAAATCCCAGAACATCTGTATCTTCTTTCCTCCAATAACATTGCATTTTGAATACTTATACTGTATTGTTTAGAACTCATTTTAGTTGTCTGTTTAATTTTGAACCGCTCACACTGTCATCAGTTAGTTTAATTACGTCACTTCCTGTTTTGGTAATTGCCGAGGGACACAAAAGCCACATAGTTTACAGCTAGACAATCCATTGCATCTACTGCTTAGAACGAGTGAATCAATGTCGTAAATAATTTTTAAGGGTTTTATGAATGTTTATCTTGGGGTATCAATGTTTATTTTTTAAGATGTGTTACATCATACATTTGTTAAATTAGAGAGCAAACTGAAACGGCTAAGCTAGCTTTTTGTTATGTTGGTGATTCATGTAAGCCCATTGAGACAGAAATTCTGTGATTTGGGCCATTACATATAAAATTGATTTGAATTTTCATACAATCCCGATTCAATGCCTGTAATTCTTTACCCCGACATTGGGAATTGCCGTATTTTCCCTCCAAGTTTCGACAACGCTGCAGAACTGAAGGTCTAAAAAAGACTGGATCCATCGGGGTTGATAACGTTGCGTCGCTACCAAACAACAGTAGTTTTTTTTTTTTTAATATTGTCTATTTTCTTCCGCTCCAACACCAGACGATTTGTCTTTCATATCACGTTAATGACGTGGAAAACTAATTACACCTCTGAATAGCACCATAAGATTAAAAAAAATACAGCGTTGTCGATAGTTTCATCTGATCTATGCCTTAAAAATGGTCGACTTCCGGGTTTTAGTCACGTGAGTGAAAGCGCTCTATGTACATTAAATTACAACGTAGCAATGCTTCAAGTTTTTGTGAAAACATGCAAAGAAAACATTAATTAATCTATAAAACATTCCAAAACCAGGTTCAGATTAATGTATTTGTGCTTAAAGATAAATTTGTTTTGCAACCTCTTAGTTCTTTCATGGTGTCTACCAACCTCTCTGTCATTTCAGCTCAGTCTCAGGCTGGCACAATCACCAAGACATCACAGCCAGACAGTTCAGCTTTTGCCATCTGGTGTGACAACCTGATTGGCCACGGCCAGCTTTAAACTTCCCATCATCCACCTAAGCCTTTTGTACATCGGGCAACTTCCATTTAAACTCTCATTTTCTACATATTTGAAACTAGTAAACATACATCACAGAACAGTGTTGTCTTTTTAGAGCCTGAAATGTGATACAACTCTGACTGTGATTTGAAATGGACTTACACTTCAGGGTTGCAATTTTTCTTTTATTGCTAATAAATACACTATTAAACCTATATCTGATTGAAATGAAGAGTAGACATAAAAAGGAAATAGTAAAGTCCACCTGAATTCATCAAAAACAAAATGTAAAGTCTTTTTACAATTTTTGTCACCAGTATCAGAACGCACATATACTTAGCTAACTGTCTTTTCAGTTTAAGACTGGATAATCTCTCTTTGTTTTGTTTTTGTTGTTAATGTGTCCGTTATCTGTGCCTAATGAACATTGAAGCGCTCTGGCAGTGTGCAGTAATTACTAGGAGCTCACAGTGGGGATGTAATTACAGAGACAAGGTGGAGTATATGACTTCACAACCAGGCATGTTTAGTGATAATAGGGTGCAACTCCACACTACTGTGGTCAGCTAATCATACTAGTCTGGCCAGGACAAGTCCCAATGTTACAGAGCCGTGACTGGAATACTGAGCAGCAACTCACCCTCGCAGTTCCACACCAGTCTCTCTGCGGGGGATCAGGCATATGATTATAGCTGTGACCCAGTGATATCTCCACCATTGTCATTAGTGTCATTGTGGATGAACACATTTATTGCAAATGGGTTCAGAACCACAGAGACAATGAATGCAGTCAACATTTTTACTGTTAAAGTTTTTAAAACAAAACCCCAACCCATCAATGTTAATTATTTATCAAATGAGATCAGGCTTATTTGTTAAAACAGCTTTTTAGCAGTACAACATCAAAATGGGATCAATTACCTATAAAAACTACATCCATGCCCTTATTATTCTTATTAGCACAACTTTTCTATCTGGTTCACTAAACTTCAGGAGGCAATGAAAAAGAGGTGAGAGATCGCCTGTTGCTGCTGTCAACACAGATGGACAGAAAAGCATAGGCAAGTGGTATGCATGTGAAACTTCGTTATGTCACTAAATGTTTTTATGTTCAATGTTCATCGGATAAAGTTCTACTTTGAACCTAATTTTACACACAAATCCTAAATATTGATGATTAGAATCATTTGGGAAATTCTGAAGTTTACATGTGCACATTTTAAAAATATTAGATTGAAATGGCATTCTTTAATAATTAGTAACAAAAGTCTGCCTTAAAATTTCTTTCTTTTTTTAAGTTGTGTTTGCAAGGCAGCAAGGCTTGAAACACTGACCTTCTGTGCAGAGTTTACATATTCTTCTTTCTCTTGGTACTCCAGTTTCCTCCCACTACCCCAAAGCATGAATGTTAGATTATTGACCACTGAGAAATTGCCACTTCGAAAGAGTGTGTGTATAGTTGTCTGTGTGTGGCCCCATGATGGACTGGCGACCTGTTCAGGATGTACACTGCCTCTTGCCTGTAATCAGCTAGGATTGGCTCCGGCAACAGGAAGAGGAACCCCATTAGGGATAAGTGGTTCAGAAGATGTGTGAATGAAGTTGTATTAAAGAATAATGCTGTACAAAATGCAAAAACCAAAATGCAGTACATCAAAGTTAAAAAAAAAGAGAAATTTTCTTTTTTTTTTATTTGAAAATGGAAACTAAATAATGTTGAAAGGCATAGCTCACATATTTTCTCCAGATAGAGCACAATTTTAAGTGGATCTTGTGATCTGATAATTTGCAGGCCATCTATACATGCACATTTCTACAATCATGAGTCTTACCACAACTTCACCTAAATTGGGCATAAATCGAATATGTGATGGAATATCTTGGAATGTAAGAGTAAATTCTTGATGAGAAGCCAAAGTTTAATCTGGATTCTGTTTTATTGCTTAAAAACGTTGTAATTCATGTAGGAGTATGTGACACAAAATGTGACCTCTTCATGGTAGTAGTTTGTACATGTGCTTTCAACGTTGAGATTGAAAAATTACATAATTCTATGTAACAATCTTATTTTTAGGAAGTGAATAAAAAAAATGCAACTGGTCAGACCGTTTGATTCAAAAAGTGGTTATAGAAATTAGCTAAATCTAGCCAAAGGTTTAAAAGCTTCTAAAGTGTACTCACAATAATGGTAATTAGCATGATTTAAAGATTTAAGTCGGACCAACTGGTATCTTTTATTTGTTAAAAATAATCTAGAACACACAAACATAATACACAAAATACACAAAAACATAAATATTCATCAATGAATATTTTATTCATTCATCTCCTGAACCGCTTATTCCTCTCAGGGTTCTGAGGGATTCTGGATCCCATTCCTGGTGATGGCAGGCAAGATGTGGGGGACACCCAGAAGAGGTCGCCCGTCTGTTGCGCGGGTGAGAATTGGACACCCCTGCAACAAAAAACCTACACAGAACATGCAAACTCCACCCGGAGAAGGCCAGTGATTCAAACCTCATCTTGAACCCTTAATCTTGTTGGTGTGAGGCCTCTGTGCTAATCCCTGTGCCACTATACAGCCAAACAAATAGTTATAAATTTATTTGTTGAACTTTCCATATTTGATACCTATTAAATTTGGCTCTACTAATTGAAATGCCACCAAAGAAAATGGATTTTTTTTCTCACTTAAAGAATTTAGTACATTTAAATTAAAATAGCAACTGCAATTATTACCAACATCTACTGTTACCAAATAAATTTGAGGAGGCGTTAGCTCAGTGATAGAATGTCCGTCTTCATACCGGTTAAAGCCAGTTCGATTTCCAAAAGGCCCATGCCTGAGTGTCTCTGGAGAAGACACCTAATCCCCAGTTACTCAGAAAATTGGCGCCGTCATAGCTGCCTGCTCTGGTGCAATGTAGCAAAAGTAATTTCCCCAGGAGGGATGTACTGTATATAGTATAGAATAATACTTAAAGGATGTTGCTATAAAGAGGAGATCGAATGTCTTGGAAGTGTACATAGTTTTCTGACAAAGACAATTGGCATGGCTCAATACGTTCTTTTAGTCCTTTCTTAAGAATGCCAAATGAGTAGGTTTATGCAAGTGTTGGAGATGAGGGTAGTTGGTGTTAGATAAAAAGACATGCATAAGACAGGTTTGAATAAGACATTTGGTTTGATGTAGAGACTGAATATAACAGCTAAAGAGAAACATACAATCAAAATTCACAAAACAGACATTTAAATGTAAGTACTAAAGCAACAAATGAATACATTTTTATTTAAACACAGTTCATCTAATCCAGCGGTGCTCATTACGTTGATCGCGATCTACCGGTTGATCGGGGGTATTACTGGTCGATCGCAGCATGTTATTAAAAAAAAAAAAAAAAGCCTATCATTCATCCTGTAAACTTGATCGATATATAGAACAACCAGTTAGATGACAACTGAATTCAACATTCAGGTGACCAATCGAGCGTAAAACAGAACTCATGATTTCACATGAATTCTGTTGGAGTGGAAGATGAGGGTTTGACTCCTCAAACTGAATTCTGGCTGAAGTTGAGAGCTCATGAACAGTTTGGGAAACTTACTTACAGACTGAAAGTACCCCATCATGAGAAAATGTGCTATCTCCTTGAATGTATTATTCGGTTCTGCCTATTTTTGTGAGTTGGCTTTTCCCTATATCAAGATTATTATGTCCAAATATCGTTTCACCATGATTGATGAACATTTAGAAGTGTGCTTGAGGCTGGCTGTCGATACCTACTGTCTGGCCTATGCATCCGTGGCTGATTTGATTTTGTGCAACTCATCATAATAAATGCAGATATTACAAAAAAAATGTTAATATTTAATCATCATGTGTGTTTTGTAATATTGGCTTTTTTGGTTATACAAGGTTGTACAGCCGAGGATCTCACCGCCAGGGTCCCCGCCGTTGGCTGCCACCCATCTCCTCCCTCACCCGACCCCTATGGCCCCACCTGCAGGTGGAGGAGTTTAAGTATCTCGGGGTCTTGTTCACAAGTGGGCGAAGGATGGAGCGGGAAATCGACGGGCGGATTGGTGCGGCATCAGCAATAACCAGGACGCTGCATCGGTTCGTCGTGGTAAAGAGAAAGCTGAGCCGAAAAGCAAAGCTCTCGATTTACAAGTCGATCAACGTTCCCACCCTCACCTATGGTCACCAGCTGTGGGTCTTGAACGAAAGAAAGAGATCGCGGATACAAGCGGCCGAAATGAGCTTCCACCACAGGGTGGTTGGGCTCTCAGTCAGAGATTGGGTGAGAAGATCTGCCATCCGGGAGAAGCTCATTGTCGAGCAGCGCCTTCTTCAGGTCGAGAGGGGCCAGATGGGGTGGTTTGGACATCTGGTCAGGATGCCCCCCGAGCGCCTCGCGGGCGAGGTGTTTCGGGCACGTTCTACCGGGAGGAGACCAAGGGGCAGACCCCGGACCCGCTGAAGGGACTATGTCTCACAGCTGGCCGGGGAACGACTTGGGATCCTTCCGGGTGAGCTGGAGGATGCAGCCGGGGTGAGAGAAGCGTGGGCTTCCCGTTTGAGGTTGTTGCCCCTAATACCCGGTCCCGGAACAAGCGGAAGATGACAGAACAGAACGGAACAAGGTTGTACACATCAACATATATTACACATGCAACAATACGTTTAAAAATGAGATATTTCACATTATTTTTGTAGTGCGTACATCATTTTCACTTTGTAATTTTGTAAGTACTTGTAGCTTGCATGCTGAAAAAGTGTGCAAATATTAATATCATATTTCCATATAATATTTCCATACAATATTTACTTCCTAAGGAAGCTGAGGTCCTTCAATGTGTGCTTCAAGATGCTGGAGACCTTCTATTAGTCTGTGGTGGCCAGCACCTTGTTCTTCTCCTCATCTGCTGGGGGAGCAACATCACAGCCAGTGACGCCAACAGACTTAATAAACTGATAAGAAAGGCTGGCTCTGTCATTGGCTGCCAACAGGACCGACTCGAAGCAGTGATGGAGAGGAGGTCACTGAATAAACTTTTATCCATCATGGACAACCCTGACCATCCTCTCTACCCACTTCTGGACAAGCAGCGGAGCTCTTTCTCCAAGAGGCTCAGACAGCTCCGCTCAAAAACCGCCCGGTACCGGAAATCTTTTATTCCCAACACAATAACACTTTTTAATAACTCACAGAATAGCAAATAACTGGTTCATGCTCATGTAATTCATCACTGTTTGTCACTTCATGCTTCTTGTGTTACTTTTTTTTTTTTTTACCCCCTTTGCACTTACAGTCTGTATTGACCTCTATGTTTTGTCACAGTATTCCCTCTATTTTATTATTTTTTTATTTTCCTTCTTGTATATATACTGTCTATTTCTTTCTTGTTTGCTGCTGTAACGCACAAATTTCCCAAGTGTGGGATCAATAAAGTAAATCTATCTATTTAATATCTGTTTCACACTCCAAGTAGTGAGCTTTCTCTGCCCTCTGCGGGACACTACAAGAAGTGCAAGGTTGGGAAACTTTCGAAAGGCATTGTGGGAGAGAATCCACAGCCAATCAAATAAAAGTTTGCTTCGTGTTGTCATGACGTCTGAGTTTGAGTTTATTAGTACAAACAAGTTGAAATTTTCTCTCGGAAATTTCATTCATCCTAAAAAATGTCCACCGATCGACTCGAATATCTGCGAGATTACAACAAATATTTACTGGAAATGTTGAAACAGCACAAACAGAAACTTGATCTCTTGAGAATCAGCGATGAAAATCATGAAAAGAGAAGTCCAGATGAGGATTTGATTACTGTAACATTTGGTGATCTGCGTCCAACCAAGGCACCTCTTGCAAGATCTTCTGTAAAATTAGCTGGTAATTAAATATTTTATTACTTTTAAAGCATTAACACGTCATAATTTGAAGATCAATAGATTTGTCATTTCTTTTTTTTGAAAAACCACGTGTCTTTTAATCTAGTAGTAGTGAGTTTAACTCAAAATCACTGTATTAGTGCGCATTGATTTTTATTTTTTTAATGTTAGTACTGTAGATTTTATTCCTGGGATCATAAACCTGCTGCAAAGTCAAACTAATTCCTGATCTGTGTTTATCAGCTACAAGTGGAACACAAAGAAATGAGACACAATGTTACACAAAGCATGGCCTTTCTAAACCTTCTGAGATCTACAATCATGTAAAAATATCTGCTGAAAACAGACAGAAAAATATACCAGATCACATCAGAGCAGATGGAAAAAATCCTGTCAAAGACCAGGTAAGTAAAGAAAAAAGATTCTTAATCATTTAACTTTAAAATGATTTTTAAAAAAACAAAAAACTTTTGTAACAGATTCGTTCCTTACAGGGATTAATAATGTTAATCTTATGTTTTTAGCTACCATCATCATTTAAATAACTCTGTAATTTAAGTTTGTCCTTAGATAAAGAATCAGAAATACTTTATTGATCCAACTTGTGAGAAATTTTTGTGTTACTGCAGCAGCCCTGTAATCATAAAAAATAAGTTGTCTGTTCCATTGTTTTCCACTTATCTGGGGTTGGGTCACAGGGGCAACAGCCTCAGAAGGAAAACCCAGGCTTCTCTCACCCCGGCTGTATCCTGCGGCTCACCTGAGAGGATCCCAAGGGGTTCTTTGTCCAGCTGTGAGACATTGTCTGTCTAGCGGCTTCGGGATCCTTAAAAAAGATCCTGGTGAGGTGCCCAAAACACCTCACCAGCGAGGCATTCAGGAGGCATCCTAACCAGGTGCCTGAACAACCCCATCTGGCTTCTCTCGGCCCAGAGCTGCAACAGCTCTGCTGCAAGCTCCTCCCAGATGGCAGAGCTCCTCACTCTATTTCTAAGAGACAGCCTGGCCACTCTGCGGAAGAAGCTCATTTCAGCTGCTTCTATCCGTGATCTTGTACTTTTGTTCACCACCCACAGCTGGTAACCATAGGTGAGGATAGGAACATAGATCCTATCCTATGAAAGCTGTGCTTTACGGCTCAGCTCTTTCTTTACCACAATGAACCGATGCAGCGTCCTAATTATTGTGGATGCCACACTGATTCAAACACAATCTCCCACTCATTCTTTCCTCCACTTGTGAACAAGTAGAATCCAGGCTAAAAAGAAATAGTACAAGTAATAAATGAAGAGCAATTGTAAAAATACAAAAAAAAGCAATAAAATACACACAAGGAATAATATGAAAGTAAGGAATTAAACAAATGATTTAATTTAAAATGCATGAAGCAGCAGCCCAGACAGAATGTGCACTGCTAGTTAATAGTTTAAATTATATCACTTAGTAGGATTTCCAAATTTTCCCTTTACATGTTAAACTTTAATAAGGATGAAGATGTGGACAATTTTACAATGTTCCAGATTTTATTTTCAGAAGCAAAGCAGTACAAATTGGGCGGCAAGGTTGCACAGTGGGTAGCACAGTGGCCTCACAGCAAAGAGTTCATAGGTTTCAAGTCCCGGATGGGGATGAGGCTTGGAACACTGGCCTGTCTGTGTGGAGTTTGCATGTTCTCCCTGTGTATGCATCACTTTTCTTCGGGTATTCTGGTTTCCTCCCACCCTCCAAAAACGTGCATGTTAGATTGATTGGCTACTACGAAATTGCCCCTAGGAATGAGTGAGTGTGTGTGTGGCCCGTGACAGACTGGCGACTTGTTTGGGGTGTACCCTGCCCCTCGCCTCGAATCAGCCTGTATGGGCTCTGGCACCCTCCGCAACCTCGAAAGAGATAGAAGGTTGAGAAGGTGAAGGTGACCGACAAGTACAAATTAGTTTAAACTATTTTTGTTCATATGTGACAGAAAAGTATATAGGAAGTTGAAAATAATTGAAAATTTTACTGCCATTTAGTGATACGATGTTACAGATGTTATTTCTCCAGAGAAATGGCAACTTTAAATTATCGGCGTTTACAAAAAATACAGATGAATGGTAAATATGAAATGCCAATTGAAATAATATCAGACAAAACTCGATATCAGTATGAGAGAATGTGAGAAAAAAGTAGTGAACATATTTGTTAATTTATGCTTGTTTTCACAGTGTAATTTCAAGAGAGACACAAATAAGTCTGAGTGTGACGACTTTTCCGCCTCAGGAGGACATCACCTGCAGCCTCTACTCGGTTACGACTGGATAGCAGGTAAATCTTCATATTGAAGCATTTTAATTAGAGAGAATAATTCTTTCCTTTTTCTTCAACCTGTCAGGACTTCTGGAAACTGAGGAGTCGTTAGTGGATCGCACTGACGATTTCTTCTCCGATCTGCATAAATTCCGATCTTTTCATAAAAACGAGTGTGTTCACAACAATAAGTTAGTGTTGTTATTTGATCACTCTTTGTATTCATTTACAAGTAACATGCACCTAATAAAAGTGACTCCTCTGACTCTTGTAGATTGTCTAAAATAAGTGAACTTCTTCCTCCATTTCCGGAAGAAAATGAGGACCTCGAAGTAAACAAGGAACCTCATCAATGTAATACAAATATGTACATTTTTTTTTCTCTATTTGCTGTATCTGCTTACGTTTGCTGCTAAAAAACTTATTTTCACTCACCTTTTAAACAGGTACATTCACCTATAGGATTAACAGCAGGCTTTTCCCAGTCCCACTTCACCCTCATGAGGCCTGCGTAGTGTGCAAACGGAAGAAGTCCTCTCACCCTCACACCATTACTGAGCCAGCTCTTGTTAGGTACCAACGTCTAATCCTTAATAATGCTTTACCTCACCATACTTTATGAAGGCAATGCATATTTTAACTCGAGCAGCTATGATCTCCATGCAATTCTATTACTGTTCTTGCTGGTCAGGGAATATCTAGTTTTACCTGATGTGAGATTAAACATCCTTGATGAGTACATCCAGGTCAAACAGTTTGGGCCTTTATTTTATTTATCCGATTTATTTTGTTTTTAAGGAGATTTCTAATGCATAAGTAAACTATTTTGTTTTTTCAATCTTTTGACTCAATTTTAAGTTTTCCATGTTTAACCACTAGAGGGCACTAAAGAGCTCTCTAGGATTTGAGATATTTAGATTTTATAAACTCAGTTTGATGAATTATGCTGATTTTTTTTTTTTATAAAGTATATAATTGTGACAAACAAAAAATGTAGCTCACTAAACAGTTGTCTATAACAATAAATATTTGTAAGGGTAAATAAAATACTAACTGTATTTCTTGAGACATTACTTCCATGGGCACTGACAACAATGTGAGATTCTTCTGTCTGTTTTTGTAAGGGTCAGTCTCCCCTGTGTCAACTTGATGCCATGTTACAAGTACAAACCTCACAGGCGAAGCAGTTTTGATCCTTCTGATAGTTTGGGATTACCATCAGTAAGTCACAGATCACATTAAAATCACTTTTGTGTCTGATTTGACTGGGAACAATTTTTCATTTGAGGGTTCATGCAATAATATCGATTTATGTTTCTGATTGCAGCTAATGCTAATGCCACTTTTTAATTGAATATGAAGTTGATGCACTTTCATATTTTTGTGATCATGTTTTATTGTCTTTCCACAGCATTGTCTGTCAAACTGGCCCAGCAAAGTCCAGGCCACCATACCACGAACAAGCACCCTAGATCTACGAAGCAGCCTCAAAGTTAAAAAACCTGAGCTTGAAAAGTTGCAGGTGAAACACTTGAAATTTAATTTTTTTTTCTTTTGATAAGTATGGCCTCATTCAATCATCATCAACAGGATCAGATATTAATGCTTCAGTAGTTGAAGAAAAAGACTAGTCCTGAAGTGGTTCTATCGATCACACCCTAATCTGGTAATATATGAAACAACCTTAAATATAATATATGAAACAATCCCTTAAAAAAATATTGAAATTACAGTTTGAAATTTTAAAGTTGTGGAAAAGTCCTTAAAAAATTATTTGACAACAATGCAAACATTCCACTAGTTTAGATGTTGCTATATGCAGTGGGACGGCTAAAAGAATTCTAAATGCAAAGATATGTACTCAATATAATAGTGTTGATTGAGCATGTGTGTATTTACCCAGCATATTTGCTTTTAGTGTACTCTGATCTTAAATCAAAATGTCTTGAATGAAATTTCTAAACACTGTATAAATCATAGTGATAATGTTTTACAGGAACTTTCAGCACCCAAAACATCTGAAGATCAGCTGATGGACTGGATCTCAGATCTACCCCGCTTGAATCGTCTTAAGTTTCAACACTTTACAAAACGTAAACTGGTGGGCACATCTCAACCATTTACTGACAGGAAATCACTTTGACTACCGTTCTGTTTAACAACCTACGAATAACTGTTTTATTTTTACAATTGTAATTTTTCTGAAATTTCAATTTTTTTAATTTTTTTGGTTTACAAAGAACGTTAAAAAACAAAGGAAAATCTTGTAATTGCCATTCTAGTGACACAATTGTTCAAAGGAAAATGTATTAGAATTGTTCTCATTGCATGTTGAAAATAATACAGTGCAAGCTGGTGTTTTGTAAAGAGAGGAACTGTGCTAAATGAAAGTCTGAGAATGTTTAACTCCAGGGTGTGACCCTATACTGTCATGTTGAAGTAAAGCAAGTGATGAATGTTGTGCCACAGCAGAAGAAAATGACACCTAACACATGTCCACTATTTTTGATGTGATGGTGAACTAGCTGTAAATGCAGCATAAAGGAAGTGATGATTCATTTGAACTCCTTGTGCAGTTTAGACTTTCCAGATTTTCGCTCAGCTCCTTGGTCTTCACATACTTCTCTTTTTAACTTCCTCAGCGTAGGAAGCAGAGGGCTGCTTTTTGCAGTAACAGGCTAATGTACTTTTCAGAAGCTGCTCTTTGCAGGAAACCACAACCTATACCTAAATACACTTCTGTCTGGTGCAAACCCACCCAACAGTATGGATTTGTCTCTGAATGCTTTCATACTATTTTAGATTAAGTTTTTTATTATTTTCTAAATCTGCACGATTGTGTTTAATTCATTTTAAAACACCTGCAGCAAAACAGTTCTACATGAAAATATGTTTCAATTATATGAACGTCCGCAATAAAACATGTACAGACATTTTTAAATGAAACACATTTCATTGAAGAAGAAGCAGGTGTTTCTCAGGTGATCTAACCTGAGATTTCTGAAAGTAAAACAATTCGGATAGATGTCATTTTACAGAACGAGATTGGTATTCGTTCATAAATTTGGAGAGCTATTTTACGAACAGTTTTGTATTCTGAGTGAAAATCTAAGAAGAATCTCGATTACCATGGAAATGAAAAAGATTTCAATTTCTTGTGACTATAAACATGATATCCAAGTTGTCTGCGTAGTAATGCTTGCTACATACATTAATTTAAATAGATCCCATATCTAAAGGACAATACATGAGTGTTGTACAGTTTAGATATACAGCTGCAAATTTTAAAACTGGTTAAAAGCTATCCAAAACGTTTGATTGTCTAAAAAGACTGAGTGTATACATGGAAGTGACTTTAGTTGTTGAGAAAGTGATAAATTCTGAGGATGTGGGAGGGGAAACTTGTCTGTGAAATGTCAGATTCTCATAAAAGAAGCACTAAGTCTTAGAGACATTAAACTAGACACAGGGAAGATCTGCAGCATTGTGGCTGAAGGTACATATATTAAGAAGATAAAAAGTCAGAAAGCAAAACATGTTAAGTCAAACAATCTACACATATATTAATGTACACATTATAAAGTTTTATCTACTGACTGTTGCAAGAAAAGAAAACTTCCTCTTGTCTTAGTTTTAAAAAGCATTTTGATTGCTGCATATACAAAGAAAAAATCTAAATAAGTTCACTTCCTTCTTTCAACCCTGACATTTTTGTTCCCTTTAAAAGCAAGGCTCTGCACACTTCAACAATTAATCTTTCTGCTTCTCTGGAATTTGACAGTTGAGTACTTTTAGATAGATGAGATTTCTGTCTTGTCAAAATTCTAACAAGCTGATTATAGAATGACTTCCCACACACTTAATTTCCTCTGATTTCTGAATCAGAAAATGACACAGATACCAGGCATCAGATAAAATGTGTGGTGGTAAAACTTTCTATTATTCTAACCTCATCAAGATTATTCAGTACTCATTTCCTTCCTCCAGTACTTGACTCAGTTCAAGGAAATAGCTCTTTCTGAGAGTTGACCCACCTTCTCAACATGAACAATAGAGCACACATGCACACATCTCTGTTCACTCTATAATTTTTTTAAAGGAAGAAATGAAAGACGTCCTTGTTCTTCTGGTTCTGCTGTGTATCCAAACTGTGGGGGTGAGTTTTTATTGTGTTTTTCCTCAGTTTATTCCTATTTGTCATCCTGTCTTTACTAAAAATTAGTAACAACCACTGAAGTGATTAGTTAAGAAGCAGTTATTCAAAGAATTCAATTCACATAAAAATATGGAATCATTTTAAAGTTTTAGATTTAAATTTTGTCACTTGATCAACAATAGTTGCTTTTAAAAGAAAAGCATCACAGACATGTTCCCTTTGTATTTGTTACATCACATAAACATATTTCTTTAATATGATTAGTACATTATAATGCAAATGAAGCCGTATGAATGTCTACTTCATTTAGTTGGTACTGACTGTACATGAAGGAGGTTGAAGGTCATTGACCAAATGAAGCAAAATAGTTCACAGTGTGTCAATCAGAAATAAGACAAAAGTCCAAACATCTGTATGAACATACAATACAGGCAGAAATCTGCTCTGGAAATGAAAACCTTTTAGTTTGCTGCTTCGGTTTCCTGTAAGATGAGAAACGCTCTGCTGCAGTCAGCAAATTCTACTTTGCTTGTCATTGGAAAGTGCTGTAGTGAGGTGGCATCTTGTCAGGTGTTCACAAAGCTGCGGAGCAAACATTTCTTTTACCATACCATTAGTGAATGTTCGTTTAGGTAAAAGCAGTGATCCACATGTGCAATAACTAGTTGTCTAGGATTTGAAAAAAAAACAAAAAACTGAGAAAGTGATTTTATCTGTCAAATTGGCAGATTTTGCAAATTGATGATAGTTCAAGTTTTATTTTATTTCGGTCACAGTGTAATTTCACATTAAAGAAAGAAAGAAAGAAAAACTTATATTTAATAAAGGACCAGACAAGGAGCTCAACTACTTTTACAACAACTTTTCAGACAAGGAGCTCAACTACAAAAAAAAGTTCCCTGTTATTCCCCTTTTTTCTTGACAGGTCTGCTCTAAACCTTATGCACCAGAAAATGAAGAATGTCATGACAATGCAAGAGAGTACTTAAACGAAGAGTTAAACCTGTGCTGTAAGAGGTGTCCCCCCGGTAAGAACATAACAAGAATTATTATTCAACAAGTCTTTCACAAGAACACAAACCTCAACCACATTAAACAGCAAAGGGGGATTGAACAAAAAAGCTTCTTGATTAATAGATTTCAAACTTAAAACTGAAAGTTTGTATATTAGGTTGTGAAAGAACATAAAAAAATATACAAGACAAGTATAATAGAAATGTTAAACTTAAGCAGTAAGTATATTAGACCTTAAAGTGTTCAAAACCATGGTGAGATCGGCTATGCTGTTTGGTCTAGAGACAGTGGCACTGAGGAAAAGACAGGAAACAGAGATGGAGGTAGCAGAGATGAAGATGCTGAGGATCTCTATGGGAGCGACCAGGATGGACAGGGTCAGAGGAACAGCACATGTAGAGGTTTTGGAGATAAAGTTAGAGAGGCCAGACTGAGATGGTTTGGACATGTGCAGAGGAGAGAGAGAGTCCAGCAGAAGGATGCTGGGTTTGGAACCACCAGGAAAGAGGCCTAGAGTAAGACCAAAGAGGAGGTTCATGGATACAGTAAAGGAAGACATGAAGATAGTTGGTGTGACCAAAGAGGATGCAGCAGATAGGGTTAGATGGTAGAAACTGACTTGCTGTGGTGACCCCTGAAGGGAAATGCCAAAAGAAGAAGAAGAGATCTTGTTGCTGAAGTTCACATTTAATGGTTGAGGATACGTTTTTTTGTGAATGTGGTCCACTGAAATAGTAAATGGACTCTACTTCTATAGCACTTTTCCACCTGTGTTGGCTCTCAAAGCGCTTTACAGTGTAGCTCACATTTACCTTCTGTCACTTTCATACCTGATGGTGATGCTGCCATGCATGGTGCAAACCACCATCAGGAGCATTTGGGGATTCGGTGTCTTGCTCACGGTGTCTTGCTCCCTGGTCAGTTGTTTCATCAGATGAGGTGTTCGAAAGGCATCCTAACTAGATGCCCGAACCACCCCATCTGGCTTTTATCAACTCAGAGGAGCAACGGCTCTACTCCGAGTTCCTCACGAATGACAGAGCACCTTGCTCTATCTTTGAGTGAGAGCACAGCAACCATGCAGAGGACACTCATTTTGGTCACCAGCTGTGAGGGTGAGGGTAGGAACATAGATAAACTGGTAAATTGAGAATTTTGCTTTTTGGCTCAGTTCTTTTTCACCACAATGGACCAATGCAGCGTCCTGATTATTGCAGATGCCGCACTGACCTGTCTGTCGATCTCCCGCTCCATGCTTTTAAACATTGAAATTTGTTTGAATTTTAATTTTTTTCATAGTTTCAAACAAAACTTGGGATTTTGAATTAATTACATATTTTGTGTGAGAGAGTTCAAACTTCAGCATTGCCTGCAAATGCAATATAGAAATTTTATGCAGAAGGTAGCCCGCGATGGACTTCCCTATCTTTTGTCTTTAAATTATTATCACATATTTTACAAACCAAAAACAAATGATTTGATCAAGTTGCTCTTTGATGTTGAAGAAATGTATAAAATCACCTGGGCAGGGTCACATGTCTAGATTCTTGCATAAAATCATTAATTTACATATTACCATTTCTAAAATAAATGTCTCATATTAAAAACTAAAGGCAAAAGGAATAATTGCTTCTGTATGATGGCGTGGGAAAAAAATGGAGGGATTTTATTTTGTGTGAGCAGAAATACCATTTTCTTGGGAAATATTTCTGCTGAATCTTGCCAATGTGGTGCAGTAACCTGATCCCATGTTCCTGCTAACGGTGCTCTTTCACTCATACATTGCTGCTTCTCCAGTGGTTGATTCAGAAAAGAGAGCAAATGTGTTTTAGATTAAAGCAGCTGAATAGGAGCATCCCATCATGCAATTATTATCTCTTGTTGCATTTAAAAATGCTTCAATGTTCCATTTTGCATTTGAATATAAAATGAATATACTTTTTTAATTTCGCATGCTGATGTGAAGGCACACATGTTCTTTTACACAAACGTTTACTGATGTTGTGCATATCCTTGCATAATTAAATAACTGTGTATCATTTTAGGGCAACGACTGAAACATGAATGCACAACAGAAACTGACAGCATATGTGAAGAATGTGGACCAGGACAGTACTTGGAAAAATGGAACTTTGCTTCAAACTGCTTTATGTGCACCAAATGCAAAACAAGTTGGTCTCTTTTAATTATAACTTTTTAAATATAATCCTTTTTAAAGAACTTTTTTTTGTATAACTAGAACCTTTTTTTAACCAGAAAAGGGCCTTGTCCATGTCCAAAATTGCACCTCTACAAGTAACTCCAGATGTGTTTGCCAACCTGGGATGTTTTGTGAAATGAAAGATCGATATTGTCCTGGTTGTATTCCATACAGACTATGCAAAGCTGGTTTTGGTGTTTCAGTAGCAGGTAAGGGCAGAGTTTGACTACTGATGTGGTAGTTTTCAATAATATTCTTTGTTCAGTATTCAAGAAAATCATTTTGCTGTGCGTTATTTTGTAAGTAGAAACCCTTTTTTTGCTTTTCCCTTCATTGGTCACTATAGAGAGTCAGTTGTTTTCATCTAAGCCTGTCCTCAGCATCTTCATTTCTCACATCAACTATCATTTAGGGAATCAACTATCATTTTTATTATATAAGGAATCATTTCTGCCGTCCTCCATCAGACTCTTTGAAAGGTTTTTCATCCTCTTGTCATCCTGTCTTTCTATTTGCGCAGCAGCACTCAAATTTCCCTTTGGGAATCAATAAAGTATTTTTAATTCAATATTCATGTCTACATCGGCAGAAGGTTGCTGGGTTTGGAACCCCCAGGCAAGAGGCCACGAGGAAGACCAAAGAGGAGGTTCATTGATACAGAGAAGGAAGACATGAAGATAGTTGGTGTGACCGAAGAGGATGCAGCAGACAGCGTTAGATGGAAGAAACTGACTTGCTGTGGCGACCCCTAAAGGGAAATGCCAAAAAGAGAAGAAGATTCATGTCTTAATTCAATACATCTCCAAACCTTCCTCTTGGGTATTCCTCAAGGCCTCCTGGTTGGCAGTTTCAAACTCAGCATCCTTCTGCCAATATATTCCCTCTTTCTCCTCTGGACATGTTGGAACCGTATCGGCTTGACCCCTCTAACTGTATCTCAAAAATCTGTAGATAAATACAACTAAAAATACCTAAAATATTATTTCAAAAAGTTACTTTGCATGTTTCAAGTTTGCATGTTTCAACTTATACATTCAATATGTAGTTTCACCAAAATCGGAGACACTTTTAATTCAACTGAAATTATTTGTATACTCTTGTCTTAAATCAGGAACACCAAATTCTGATGTTAGGTGTGAACGCTGTCCAAACGGAACTTTCTCCCCAATTGCCTCCTATACCGATCGTTGTATGCCTCATACAAAGTAAGTGAAATAAAAGGTAGTTTGGATCTGTAATACAAGTTATGACCGCTTTCTTTTTCTTTTTTTTACAGATGTGATGAGCGGTTTATAATTACGAAAGGAAATGCTGTCTCAGATACTGTATGTGCAGAGCAAACCACATCAACATGGCCTCCTACTAAGTTTGAACAAATAAGTGTGACATCAATGAAGACCACAATTGGCGCAGGCTCACATTCTACTGGGCCACATGAGATTAGTGGTTCCACCCAGCCTTTTAACATAACGTCATTTGTAACAACAGCCACGTCACACAGCAGATGGAGTATGACTATATTAATTATCATTGCTAAGTTTTCAAGTAACCTTTCTTCTTTGTCTTATTTCTGAATTTCTTGTGTTTATCTCTTTGTTAGTGGAAGTCCTAGTTTGGGGGTTTGGAATCCTGTTCATCCTTGTAATAATTATTATTATGCTCCTCTACTTTTATAGACAGAAATGGAGAAGAGGTAACACCATCCTGCAACAATAATTCCATGATTTGAAGCAAAATTGAGCTTATTTCTGCCTATCTAATAACACAAAATGAAACCAACCTCTGTCTCTTTTTTTAATTCACTTCACTATTTTTTAAAATGATTCTCTATAACGAAATGTCAACTTTTTTTTCTTTTTTTCTCAGGTTCTTCAAAAAATTTGTCAACAACAAATGAAAATAGAACTTGCAAGAGAGAAGTAAGTCTTGAAAGTCTTTTTGTCTTACTGCAACCTACTGCAACTATCAGAAATATGTACATAGTACACATTACCAAAACATCAACCAAGATTACTTTTAGAAAGATAGATTGTGAATAAGAATAAATTGAAAATCAAATTATCTTCATGAATGAAAAAATGTTTCTACTACCTGATTGAAAACAAAACATTTCAAAAGTTGCCCTTGTGACTTTTCAACATCTGAAAGTAGCACATTGCAATTTTATGACCTTATTTTTTGATCATTTTAATTATTAAGAAACTTTCATTTTAAAATTTAGAATAGTCATTGCACTGCAATTTCCAAAGACTGAGAAAGACACACTTAAGAGCTGATTTCTATGCATGTTTCATCATTTTGCTACAGCAGTTTTCTTTATTATAAGAAACTTGCAACTTGATTTTAATAGATCAGCAAAGAAACACGGGAGCACATAATTAAACAAGGAGAGAAAAAAATTTAACAGTGAACCAATTTGCAAAATGACTTGAGACCATATTAAACAGTGGTGAAGTGAATGTAGAACATGTAAGATACAATTAGTATACCAGATAAATGCCAAATTAGTTATAGCTACAGATACGTAATCAAGAAAATATTACTAAGAAAACATTCATGCAAAACAGGCAAGGGGGGTGGGGGTGAGAGGAGAGCCTATCCCTGCTGATTTCAGGTGAGATGCCTGAATGCGTCGCCAGTCCATAGTGGAGCCACATACACTCACAACCATCCTCATACACAACCATTCCTAGGGACAATCAACCCAATATGCATGTTTTTGGAGAGTGGGAGGAAACCAGATTACTCTGAAAAAATCTATGCATAAATGGGGAAAACATGCAAATCTCACACAGAAAAGCCAGTGTTTCAAGACTTGTCTCCACTCCCTAACTAGAACCCAGGCCTTGCTGTGAGGCCACTGTGCTAACCACTGCGCCACCATGCGGCCCACATTGCCTTTGTTACAACAAATAAAGTTTACACTGTACAGAACAGTCTCTTTAAGAACTGTATACTGCAGATAACACACAGTTAATGTTTATCTTGTTCACTTTTACCAGTCTTATGGTATGTATGGTGAATAGTCGGGGATGAAAAGGTGTTAACATATGCGCACATAAAAAATGAAACTATATTTCCCCTCTTCTACAGATTGGTCTGAATGACTTAAAGACATCTTGTGAAACATCACTCACAGTTTCCTCACCCGAGCAAGCGTGTCTGCTTCAGAATGGCAAATCTGCCAGTGACCCAAGTCAGTGCAGTGACACTCTTGAAAGTTTAACTAAAACAAATGTGTACAGTGAGGCCATCAGACCTTCACAACCCACTTTAACTGACAATTCAACCTGTGGCCTGTCAGAGCCAATGACTTTACTGTCCAACACAGAACTCATCACCTCCCCACCAGGCGTCCCAACACAATCTTCTTCCCAACCTACCAGTCCACAGATCATCAGCCCTGTGACAAATAACCCCCACGTCAATGTCAACATTACTTTGCACATAGGAAATGGGTCTTGTGGAAACCCGTCTTTAATTCCCACAGACTTAAGCCAAGCAGAACTTGGGCTTCCCTTTGAGGAGGAGGAGTCTGTTTGTATACCCCAGCAAGAAGCAGGCAAGCAGATGTTGACATCTGTGCAGGAGGAAAGTTCCTGTTTCAATTCATGAAGATGGATGCATCTGAAAAACTTGGAAGTTGCTTTTTTTAAAAGAGGAATTCACATGACTTCTGAAACAGAACATTCTCTTTGCTTTATTTTTTTTTTATTGCAAATGCATCAGACAATTATTGTTTTTAATGTTGAGCATGCTGTGCAGAAATAGATGCATGTTGTAGAAATAAGTAAGATCTAATTTAGATGTAAAAGAAACTATGAAAAGTTCCTATGAAAATGTTTTGCAACTTTTTTTTTGTCTATGTTCCTGTTATGTGTGAATTTTATAGCTGCTGCAGCAAACTTATTTCTCAGATAGGGTTTGATAAAGTCAATTTGTTTTATTAGTTTTTATTCTATCTGACAGATTCCTTTTTGTGTAATCTTATTGAAACTCAAAAATTAACAACAGGAAGAATTTTCAAACATGATCACTAACCTTTAATGTTGCTTATGCACAATGAAAAAAACCTTTGAGTAAGGATGTCATATGGCTGACATAAGGCCAACATTTGCAACACAACTCTTAAGATGTGACAATACTTAAAATGTCAAGCTTTGAGAAAAGATCTATTTTTTCTGCAATTTACAAATGTTTCTCATTTTCTGGGGGGAAAGGTGCTTCTTTCATTAAAAATATGAAAATGATTTCCAGCTCTGACATAGCCATGATAAAATTTGATTTGCATTTGATACGTCATTTGTCTTTAGGATTTGTGTGTATGTAGATGTACTTAGACTCACTTCAAAACTGAGCAAATCTCCTTCTCAAACCATGCATCCACTGTAATGTTATGTATTGTGTATATATATATATATATGTGTGTGTGTGTGTACAGGTTTGAAATAAAAGATTTAAATCTAAGTTAATTTTTTTTCCCAAAAAATAATGGTCTTATTAAAAAGACAATACAAGTACTGTACATGCACTACTTGTTAATTAAGCAAACCCCATTTCCTTTCAAAGGATCAGGCTAGGGAACAGATTGGATTTTTATTGCCTCATAACAAAACTTTTATTGTGCAGTTTTATCTTTTAATTTCATTAAAGAAATGCACATTATAAAGCATGTATCAAGCTTTACACATGGTGAGAGTGAACTTTACTGCCATCCTTTGTTTGAAATTAGTACTGCAGACGTTTTATTATTCTTTCATATTTCATTTGCAAAAATCAGAAAAAAATCATATGTGGTGAGTTATGCTGACATATATCAGCTCCAAACTCTCTAAATACATTTGACTGTTTATTCTACAGATTGTTTTTTACTGGTATTCATTTTAACCTAAAGAATTAACATGCGAAGAGGACTAAACCATAGTTGTAAATAGAAGGGGCGGGGTTACTGTCAAATAAAATACTATTTTAATTTATTTAGACCTCAGATTATAATTTAAACAACAACTTTGAATATTTTATGTTTCATGTTCATTTTTCTAATTGTATTTAAAGATTATTATTAAGTTGTTTTATAAACAGTAGAACTGATGTACCCCCTGGTTTTGTGTTGTTGGTATGATCTATTGCCGCTGTGTGTTGCTCTCCTTCCTGAAAAGACACTTTGCTTGGAGCCGCTAAGGAGACACTGGTGAGTTAAAGCTTCTTTTTATATCTTTTATTCCTTTATACATTTAAAGACGGGCACGTCATTACATACTAATGTTAATAATTTAACCAATCATTTGGATAAATGTTAATTTTTATTCAAAACATGTGTTCTCGTTGTGTTTTTGTCTCTATTCATTCTCCTGCTGTAGCTGAGGATGGTGTGGGTTTCTGTTTGTGTGCTTTAAATGCAGCTAGCAAGCAACCAAGACTAAAGAATTAAAAGAAAAATATGTGAATCTGCGATGTATGTGTTGACTTAAGTATTTATGAGCTGATAAGGGGGTTTAGATGGTTGTTAAATCCCCTGATAAGGGAGTTAAAAGGAAGCTTGTGTAGCACAGGGCAGTATTTAAAAACCCTGCTGCAGGTGTTTGCTTGTTGGTTTTCACTGAAAACACAGACAATAAGTTTTTAAAAAAAGGATATGGAAAAAAGAAAAAAGTTTTTATATATGACTCAGGTAAAATTCCAGGTCAAGAAGGAATCAAACAAAGTGAAAGTAAAGCTTGATCATTACAGGAAGAGTTTTTTTTTTCCTCAAATAAAATTGGAATACCATGTGAACTTTCTTTAAAATAAGTTCTTTTAAAAAAACATTAAGCTTCCTCAGTTTTAGTTGTTTTACTTCATGTAACTCTGATGCACAAAAGATTAAATATTAAATTTATTTGAAGCCATCTAGTTAATATGTGACCTCAAGAATTTGCTGTGAAGCCTTTTTAACTATGCTTTTTTGTGAATTAAGGATTAAAACTGATTGTCTTGTTTTTTTCTGTTGTTTAGTGTGAAGAAAGTCCTGTCCAAGAATTTCAAATTGTTTTGCATCAAGTTCCACATGGCAAAGAACTATCCTCTGAAATATTAAATAAAGTGTCTTCTGCTCCAGAATATTGTACTCTTAGATGCATCTCAATTTCTGCTATTGCAAATGGCTTGCTGTTTGAAGGACGAGCTCCTTTGTTCCATCTGTCTCAGCATTTACCAAGATCCTGTCAGCTTTGGTTGTGAGCATTATTTCTGTAGAAAGTGCATCACTGAACATTGGAGCAGGCAGGAGCCCCACGGAACAAGGGATTGCCCCGAGTGTCGCAGAACCTTTGCCGATCCTCTCCTTTCACCGAGCCTCAAGTTGTCCAACATTGTTGAACGTTACTCAGCGTTCCCTCTTGACGCCATCCTCAACGCTCAGCGAAGCTCCTACCCCTGCAAGGACCACGAAAAGGTCAAGCTCTTTTGCCTCACCGACAAAAGCCTGGTGTGCTTCTTCTGTGACGAACCGGCGCTGCACGAGCAACACCAAGTGACGACCATTGACGAGGCATTTGAGGAGATTCAGGTCAGTGTTGCACATGCACCCCTGATAGCTCATTAGTGTAGAAGAGGCTGACATTTTGTTAAACTCCATCAGCACTCTGCATTATATTCAGGTGGATGTTTTCCGTCACCATCTAGGGACTTGGTACAGACTGATGGTGCAGAGAAATTCACCTTTAACAGTTTGGAGATTCTGTGCTTGGCCTATGAGAACTTTAGTTGTAGTGGATGTAAGAAATGAGAGAGCTCTAATGAGCTTTTCCCAGCTGCCCATAGGAGCTGTTCAACCTCTGGTCATAATGAAATTCCAGTTTGTAACAGGGATGTGATGAGGGCTCTGTGGACTTCCTTGTAGTGAAACCTAAAGCTCTTCTTTTTTTTTTTTTTATAAACATGGTCTAATTTACTTGCAGAAATACTATAAACTGAGAAGAAGAGGTTATTTATTTTATACCAGCTTTAGGGGTACCAGCTCTGTCAGATTAGCTCCTAACTATACATAAATGTGTTCTTGCTCCTTTTGTGTACTTTTATACTACACTAAACATTTGTTTTTGCACATTTACATTAAGCTTCTGATTTGTTCTGATCTTTATCTAAAACTAAATATGAAATTTCAGAAGCTTTACCGGAAATTGGAGCTGTGTCACATTTCTAGTTTCAGATTGCATTTTTTATGGCACAAGGGTAAATAAAAGTCATGTCTGGCTTTTTAAAATTTTAAATAAACATTCAAGTCTAACAGATATTCCTATGCAACCATAGAGCATATGATGTTTTGATCCATAGGAGTTCCAATCCGGCAGCACTTTGTTTCACATCAACCTCAATTTTTCCATCACTACATTTCCTCTCATCAATGCTTTCATTAGCTCTGATGGTATTTTAAATGCAGAGATATTTAGACGAGGCACCCCTTTTATGAAGGACGAGAGAAATTAATAATGTATCACTTGTTCCTGGATTCCACACTGTAAACGTAATCATTTGAGCATTAATCCTAAGAATAAGTGTGTGTGTGTGCGTGGACACTGACTCACACTTTCTTGATAGACAGAAATGGTTCAGAGTTTTCCCCGTGTATAATTCCATTCCCACTGAGTCAAAATACAATAACCTGGAAACAAAGCTCCTAATCCTTTTCCTTTCTTGCTCCAGTATGCATAGCAACACATTCCAGGCTTATGCTATGTAGCCTTTCCCAATTTTTGTCTGCTGATAGCAACATAGATATATACTTTGTTACCACAATTATTTTTGTTCGTGTACAAGAATATTTCCAATCCATAGTTGAAGATGTCTAGAACTTTTTTGTGCTATTTAGCCTAAACCTCAATATTATTTTCAATACATGATTATAAGTAGGTGTAATGAAAAATAAAATTATTTATATCAATAAACTATTGGCAACTGGGAGTTTAAAGAGCATTCATTTTTGTACAGTGAATAAAACAATTAGTCTGCAGTCTGTTCACAAAACTTGCTATGTTTCTGAAATGTGTATTTTCTGGTGTTGCACATGTGAGAACAGTAGGTTGTTGAAGACTTGAGTTTACTAAGCCTCATTGTTGCGGCTGGGCTGACTTCCATATACAGTATGCAGTAAAAGAGACTTCCATTGAACTGTAAATAGTATCAATGTGTATACATCGCATGCTTGCTACTACTAACGGGGTACATAAAATAAATTTTATTTTGTATTTCAGACGTGAAATTTTTATTAGCAAATCAAAATATTACTCAACAACAATGACTTTCTACTTAAGTGTTCATTATAGTCTGAAAATGCTCTGGTGAAAACAAAAAACAAGGGTACATGGTTACTTAGCATTAAACCCAGAAGAAGACAGAGGCGGGTCTTAACACATGCACTCTTTTTCTCAAAATTACACTTGTTTTGTTACCGCTGAAAGAGTATCTATGATGCATTAATATAATGTACACTAAACAAATGTAGCTTGACTTTAAGATTTCACTGATGTTAAAATTTTATCTTGTATTTAGCTCAATTTGCAATGCTTTTACAGTTATGGTTCATGCACTTTTGTGTGCATTTAGAGGTGAATCATCTTCAAGCGTAACTTAATAGTGATCAGGGTGACATTTCATTCATTCACCTTCTAAACCACTTATACCTGCCAGGGTTGCGGCGGGTGCCAGAGTCCTTCAGCTGAGAGGAAGGGCAAGAGCAGGTCGCCACTGAGCGCTAGGGTCACACATAGAGAAAGACCACCATTCACACACACGCTCATTCTTAGAGGCAATTTCCTAGCAGCCAATCCACCTAACAAGCGTGTTTTTTGAGAATGGGAGAAAACTGAAGTACCCAGAGAAAACCTATGCGTACACGGGGAGAACATGTAGACTCTGCACAGAAAGGCCAGTGAGACAAGCCTCTCTCCATCCCACTTTGAGTTCGAACCCCAAACCTTCTCTCTGTAAGGCCATTGAGCTAACCTCTGCACCACTGTCAAGCCTTACTTAACATTTTGTTGAGAATAATAAAGGTAAGTTGACATTGCCACGGTAAAAGTCCCAGGCAATTAGTTCAATGCAAACTCATTTCCTTGACTGACAAATCTATTAGTTAGGCTATCTTTATTAATGACAGCTAGTGTCCCAGTGTGACTAACCTAATTTGTTACCACACATACCTGTTTTTCTTCACACAAAAATGTGCCCTATTCGCTCAAAATATGACATCTTTTTTTTTTATTTTAACCAAATTGTCATAGTAACCTGCTTATACTGTAGGCATTGAGTTAAAGGGCCCATCTCATGCAAAATCGACTTTCCAGAGTTTTCTTCCTTGTAAGAGTGATGTCCGGGCCTTGTATATGTCACCAAAGGGGTTTCTAGATTGATTTAGCCCGTTTTTCACAAATTGCTGTGGATTTCTGGTACGCTCAGACAAAACAACGAATGAGCCGATGTCTAAAGTATGACACGGCTGTCTAAAGTATGACGCATTTGACGTAGCCAGGACGGACTTCGCACACGCTCCCCTCCGCAGCAAACCCTCCCTCCTCACCACCCGCCCCCCCTCCTCACCTGCCTCCACTCCGGCCTTACGCCCTCACAAACTCGCTTTCAACGTCCGATATACAGGCTGGTTCGCTGCTCTGCGTCTTTTTTATTTTCTTGCTTGAAATCTTATTTAAGACGCTACCAAACCGCTACGCACGGGTTTACGCCTGCCTTCCCCCTCTCGCTCAGAGATGAGCAGAGGAACAGCGGCTCAGTGAGAGCAGAGGGCGGAGCTTGTACTTTCTCAGGACGGGTGGGGGATGATCAATACCCGGCCTTTCATAGTTTCGGGTCTGTGACTGCGCTCCACCAAATCAATATATTTTCATAACTACCGTGTAATGCATGTTGCAACCCCCACATTTTGCGTGTGTATGTGCATAGGATACAATGTGAAAAGAGTTATTTTGCATGAGATGGGCCCTTTAAAGTGTTGTAATATGATATTCACAAGCATCAATGTGACTGATTAGAAGTTGTAGTTGTACTGCTTAATGTCAAGTAGAATCTTCAGTGTTATGAAGATCAATACAGTCTGCGTTGTCCAATCACTATTTCCTCAGGAGGCTTGAGAAGGGTCAAAACAATGTGTTCTTAGAGAAATAGTAATTAGACCCAACACAAGATGTTTGTCTTTTCTTGGGCACCATTTTCTCTTTCTGCTCAAAGATCTTTTCAAGGTGGCCATCTTGCATTTTGTATTCTGGCAAGAGCTTTGGATGCCTCCCAGATCCACAGTGGTGAGAGACTACAAGCATTGAGGCTTCATCGGAAACAACAATGACCCTTGATGAGTTTGGCATGCTCGCTCCTTTTGACACTTTGTTACGTAATGTCTCGTCCAGCAATTGGACAAACATCCCAAAGAGCCAACCAACGGTATTAAGATTACTTCCCCCTCCATGTTTGTGTCGCAGCATAAGAGAGAAATTTAAAACATAGTGACTAAATTCTTTATAATAGCATACATTAGGTTCATTGGTGTTAAGTGATTTGTACGCTTTCCTCCTTCTCTCTGTTTTTTTTCGTCTGTGTGTGCAGATTAGAGCTACGTACATGTCAAAAGGAAGCAAAAGTGTGCAAGCCTTTGCCTAGAGGCTCAAACTTCACTTAGTACGAGGCTCGACAGTGTTTAACAAAATGCCAAAACAATATGGTGAAAATGTGTTAAAGTGCTGCAACAGCAATCAGCTCGATGTGCAGCAACAATGTGGCTCGCGGGGCACATGTTATGTCAGCTCGGTGTTCTATTTAAAAAAGAAACCTCGGAATTTTGTAGGGTGGGAAAGTTTTCTTATGAGTGAAAAGGGATTTAGTAGATCGTGGGCCAAAGCTTGGCCTCTTTGTGTTGCATTGTTTGGAATTTAGCAGTAGCTTTTACTTGTTTATATCTGCTTCCAATCTATCAAACCTTTTCATTGTCACTGGCTAGAAGTTCTATTGCACCTTTAAAATTTTTATACTGAGTACCATTTGACATAATGAGCAATAAAGACCTAAACAATTATGTTGGATCAGAATTTCCCAAATGTCTTAAAAGCTTGCCAAATGCCTTACATTTTTACAAACAACATAAAAACATGACCTTGCAGCTTTAGTTTCTCAAGTATGCTGCTGAAATTATGTATAAATTTTGAGTGTGATTTTTTTTTTTTTTTTTTCTGCTGAACTGTTAAAAAAATTCAATTTATTTGGTTACTTTTTATTATACTTGAAGTGTATTTTATTCCCATTTGTTATGATTTTTAAACCTCAAAAAATAACACAAAAGGTTTTGAATTGAAAAATCCTTCTTAAAGTCATTTTTCTCTTTCAGAAATGATGTGAACATTCAAAAATAAAAAGAAATGGTTTTAGTTTGAAAATCCTTAGTTTTTATTTAAAAAAACAAATCTTATTTGGGTAAAATATTTGAAGACTTTTGTGCAAAATTGTTTTCTCAGATAATGTCACACTTTTCTCAGATAATTAACACTGTTGGAATTTTGAATGTCAGTAATCAGAATCAATCAAATGCATTTGGCGTTCCAAGGTCCTTGGAGAAGACACATAACCCCCGCTTCTACCACCATTGGCACCGTTGAAGGGTAGCCTGCTGCGGTGTAAGGAGCGCAGCACACAAATTTCCTCGGTGAGGGATGAATAGAGTAATTCATTTCATTTCAAGTTTAAACAAAATTATATCAAATAATGTTAGTTCTGTAGTATGAGAATATTATGACATTAACAGCAGTAATGGATACGTAATGGTGCAAAATAATCACAGTACACATGCGTGAGACCTATTTAATGGTTATATCATACCATTACGGTGTTCACCCTGTCGACCATGTTTTGGCTGACCAGTGCCACACGTGCAGTTGGTTGTGAGTGTCTGGATGTAATCTCCTTAGCTTGGCAGGCCACTCTGTTGACCCCGAGCTCTGAGTCTTGTTGCTGTGTTGAGATATTTACCTCTGGCTGATGTACATAATTTTGCCCCCGTAAGCACTTTTCTAACCCAAGTTGTTATACACATGCTCTTCCAGCATGGCTCGTGTGTACTGGTGTGAACAATTACCTTGCTAATAGCCGGTGTGGTCACACTTATGGGATGTACATTCGAGTTTTGGGAGGTTTTTTTTTTTTTTTTTTTGCTCAACCAATTAATCTTTAAAACATCTTTCACAGACAACTTATTTACTTTAGTTTAGAGTTGTTTATTACTGCCTTATTAAATGGGACACATTATTAACTATTAGCATTTAAGCACATAAAAACGCCACTATCACTCATTTTTCTGACCATCCGAACAGTCAAAGTTAAAATGGCTTCTTCTATCAGAATTTTGAAAAATGATCAAACTTCCAACAATTAATTTATTTTTTTTGCGCTAGTATTGACTAGATTTTTTTCATCATTTTAAACTAAACTTGAGAAGCACTCTGAGAACGCAGACCTTCGCCAAAATCTGCGGGAGAAAGCTGCCTCTTAATCCTGGGCGCTGATGGCTGCAGATTAACAAAAAGATCTTTAAAAGAGCTAAAGTTTGACAAAAAGATCTTTAAAAGAGCTAAAGTTTGACAAAAAGATCTTTAAAAGAGCTAAAGTTTGACAAAAAGATCTTTAAAAGAGCTAAAGTTTGACAAAAAGATCTTTAAAAGAGCTAAAGTTTGACAAAAAGATCTTTAAAAGAGCTAAAGTTTGACAAAAAGATCTTTAAAAGAGCTAAAGTTTGACAAAAAGATCTTTAAAAGAGCTAAAGTTTGACAAAAAGATCTTTAAAAGAGCTAAAGTTTGACAAAAAGATCTTTAAAAGAGCTAAAGTTTGACAAAAAGATCTTTAAAAGAGCTAAAGTTTGACAAAAAGATCTTTAAAAGAGCTAAAGTTTGACAAAACGATCCTTAAGAGCTAAAGTTTGACAAAAAGATTTTTAATGAGCTAAAGTTTGACAAAAAGATCTTTAAAAGAGCTAAAGTTTGACAAAAAGATCTTTAAAAGAGCTAAAGTTTGACAAAAAGATCTTTAAAGAGCTAACGTTTGACAAAAAGATCTTTAAAGAGCTAACGTTTGACAAAAAGATCTTTAAAGCGCTAACGTCTGACAAAAAGATCTTTAAAAGAGCTAAAGTTTGACAAAAAGATCTTTAAAAGAGCTAAAGTTTGACAAAAAGATCTTTAAAAGAGCTAAAGTTTGATAAAAAGATCTTTAAAGAGCTAAAGTTTGACAAAAAGATCTTTAAAGAGCTAACGTTTGACAAAAAGATCTTTAAAGAGCTAAAGTTTGACAAAAAGATCTTTAAAGAGCTAACGTTTGACAAAAAGATCTTTAAAGAGCTAACGTCTGACAAAAAGATCTTTAAAAGAGCTAAAGTTTGACAAAAAGATCTTTAAAGAGCTAACGTTTGACAAAAAGATTGTGCTGTCCTCACGACACGTGACTGTGTGAAGCTAGACAGCCAGCTAACTATTCCAAATGAAAAAAGAGACTCCCACACAAGGCTTGCTTTTCTTGTTTTATGTAGACTCTTTTCTTCAAAGGATTATACATATATGTACGTATATATATGTACGTAGTAATAGTAACTGAAACAAAACAAACAAAAGAAGTGCATTACAAGCTGTACAGAACGCTGAGTCTCCATGATCAAACACACGTTAGCTTAGCTTGAAACATGCGCGCCCACATCCTAAGTGGCTTACTACATAAGACGCGATTCACACGTTATCAAATGAAATACAATCTTGAGCATGTAAACAAAGCACATAAACACAAAAAATACTTACAAAGACTAAAGTTTTCCCAGGTTTTGAACAAGTTTGAGCGCAGTCTACTTCCGTCTTTTTAGCTGCAGACTCATCCTAGATCTACTATTCTCGAGACCTCTCACTCTGCTGTTATTTTAACAAATTATAAAAGATCTTAGAAGAGACGGATGTCTCACTCTGACATATACTCTAATCAAAGACATAACACTCCCCGCTTGATATAAACATATTATATCACCACATATCGAAACATAAAATTTACATAGATAATATCTTATTTTAACATTTTCAGTGTCTCTTTGTAAGCATCTTCTTGCACCGAACGAATGATGACATTTTTGGCTTGAGTGAGTTCATTTGTGTTTACATTCTCTTTCAGACTTCTCCATCCTGCTTGTTTATTTGTCTTTTGTTTCAAAGAAACCACAACATGAATAAGTTTTGCTAGTGCTCTGCATGCCGTTGCCCAACTTGAAAATCTTTCGAAACGTTTTGCACCTAACTGAGTCGTTGTGACGGTAGTTGCAAGTGTTTTTACATGAGCTCGTATTTCTTTGTCATTCTCAGGCTCTACAAGTGAGAATGAATAGTCTTTTTGAGATTCATTGAGTTTTTCTGAACACAGAAAGCTTGGGCCTGTAACCCAATTACTGTTTTTGAGTTCAACGGCTGGAATAAATCTAGTTGCTAGGTCAGCTGGATTCACATCTGTTGAAACGTAATGCCACTGGCCAGGTTGAGTGGATGACCTGATTCGTGTGACGCGGTTAGCTACATACATGTAGAATCTTTTTGAGGAGTTGTGTATGTAACCTAACACAATGCGACTGTCAGTGAAAAACTTGATACTGTCAATTTTGAGGTCTAACTCGTCTTTGATTAAGTCATACATTTCTACTGCAAGCACGGCAGCACAAAGTTCTAACCGTGGTACGGTGTGTGCAGGTCGGGGTGCTAGTTTTGACTTCCCCATCACAAAACCTACGTGATACTTGCCTTGAGTGTCTAAAGAGCGCAGGTAGGCTACCGCACCTATAGCTACAGTAGACGCATCTGAAAAAATACAGAGTTCATTAGTTTTCATTTCACCTAAAGAACCTGAACTGTAACACCTTTTGATTTGGAGATCTTCTAGAGTTTTCAGTGAGTTTCTCCATGAGATCCATGCGTCCTCTTTTTCTGGGGAAAGAGGTGCGTCCCAGTCGCTCTCCTCAGTTGAAAGTTCTCTGAGTAGCGCTTTGCCTTGCACGATTATAGGAGCTGCAAAACCCAACGGATCATACAAGCTATTGACAGTTGACAGTACTCCCCTACGTGTGAATGGTTTTGTCTCATTGGATACAAGGTAAGTAAAGCTGTCAGTTTGCAGGTTCCAACATAGTCCTAAGCTCCTTTGAACAGGAAGTGGATCTACACCAAGATCTAATTCTTTCAAGTCCTTTGCTAGATCGTCTGCAGGGAATGCTTCCATAACGAGGCTGCAGTTGGAGGCAACTTTGTGTAGTCGCAAATTGGACTCTGCTAACATGTTTTGTGTTCTCGTTAACAGGTCAACTGCTTGTTCAGGTGTGGCGACTGAAGTGAGCCCGTCATCTACATAAAATTGTCTTTCAACAAACCGTCTGGCATCTGAGCCATGTTCCAGCTCACCTTCGCTTGCTGCCCGCCGCATGCAGTAAATGGCAACAGCGGGTGATGGGCTATTCCCAAAAACATGCACTTTCATCCGATATTCGACCACATTTTTTGTGACGTCATTGTCCTCAAACCAGAGATAGCGCAGATAGTCTCTGTGATCTTCACACACCTCAAAACAATAAAACATTTGTTGTACATCAGCTGTCAGGGCTATTGGCTCTTTTCTAAACCGTAACAGCACTCCTAACAGAGAATTATTCAGATCAGGTCCACTGAGTAGCACTTGGTTCAGGGATGTTCCTTCACACTCTGCACTAGAATCAAAAACAACACGTATTTGATCTGGCTTTTGCGGGTGGTATACACCAAACGTTGGCAGATACCAGTGTTCTTTACCTTCGGGCAGAGGTGGAGCGAGTTCAGCTTGATCGTTATCCAACATTTTCTGCATAAATCGGATGTAGTGATCTTTCATTTTTGGTTTCTTTTCTAACGTCTTTTTGAGTGAGTATAGACGTTTTGAGGCTTGAACTCTGTTGCTTGGGAGTCTCCTCCTTGGAGAGCGAAAGGGCAATGGAGCGACCCAAGTGTTTTCTTTGTTTTGTTGGACCGCCTTGTCCATTATTGTTAGAAAGTTTTTGTCATCTATAGACAGTGCCACCTTGTCATCTGACTCTGTACGTTCAAACACAGACTGACCTAGCTTGTGTGTGTCGTCTTTAATGTCCACACTATTTGAGATTAAAGGTGTGCTTTGCTGGGGCTGCTTGACATAGTCCTCTTTCACTGTAAAGACGTTTGGACATGGTTCAAAATGAGTAGTCCGTCCGTTGTCTAGCATGTGTGTTCTGTACACGTTGACTTCTGTTGTGTTGTGAGTTTCGCCCAAGCACACTTCCCCTATCACAACCCACCCCAAGTCTAACCTTTGGGCGTATGGTGCGTTACTTGGTCCATTGATCTGTTTTCTTACTTTATGAACGCTGAGGAGGTCCCTTCCCAGCAAAAGGAGAATAGGAGCATGATGATCAACCGGTTGGATTTTGCTTGCAATAGGGAGAAGGTGTGGATGGTGCTTAGCAATCTCAGGTGAGGGAATTTCAGATCTGTCGTCAGGCACTGAATCACACTCGATTAAAGGAGGCAGTTTGACATTTGTTTTTCCATCCATGGACTCTACTACAAAATGTTCTGCCCTCCTACCTGCAGTTTCAGCTTTTCCTAAGCATGTTTTCAGCGTGTATGGCACAGGTGCACTTTTTATTCCAAACAGGTTGAAAAAGTCCGTCCTAGCCAGGGACCTATTGCTCTGTTCGTCAATCACTGCATACATTTTTATAGCTCTGTCCTTTTGGCCTTCTGGATATGCTTTCACCAAACAGATCTTTGAACATGAGCGTGGGCTGTCACTTTGTCCACATACCTCTGTGCACTTGGAGACTACTGCAGGATGGTTTTCTGAGTCCTCCTTAGCATCTACATTCTTTGAGGTGTCATCTTTTGGGACAGGTGTGGGACCCGGATGGAGTGCTGACAAGTGTTTTGGACTGTCACACTCAACACACTTTACTGCTACCTTACAATCTTTGGCTATATGTTGCACAGACCCACAACACCTGTAGCATATACGATGCTCTCTCAGGAAAGCTTGTCGTTCCTCAATTGATTTGTCTCTGAATAACTTGCATTTTTTCAGAGGGTGTGGCTTCTTATGAATTGGACACAGACGATCTGGTTCTTCAATTTTCTTCTGTTCAAAACTCCCTTGTTTTCTTTCCTCAATTTCCGTTCTGTGTACTGCAACAGTAGCTTTGCGATTATATGGAATGGACTTTTCAGTGCGTGTGGTAACTTGGTTGCTGCAGCTGGATGGGGAAAAACTTGGATCATTTTTCATTTTTGCTTGTTGCTGTACAAATTGCACAAAGACAGAAAAAGGTGGAAATGACACTCTATTGACTTCTTTATACTGTGTACCTACAGTGGTCCACCTCTCCTGCATGTTAAAGGGAAGTTTTTCAACTATTTGTCTAACCCCTCGAGCCGTGTCTAGATATGCAAGACCTGGCAGTGTACCATCAGACTTAGCACACTGCAACTCTAACAAGATGTCACCAAGCTCCCTTAATTTACCACTCTCTTTGTTTGTCAGCCTTGGAAACTCCTCCAACTTTTTTAACAGTGCATCCTCAATGACTTCTGAGCAGCCATAACATTCCTCCAGACGCTCCCATACCACTTTTACACCTGCAGTGGGATTGAGGGTGTGTACTGCGCGAAGCCTTTTTGCTTGCTCTGAAGATTTTGGCCCTAACCATTTTGTGAGCAAGTCTAGCTCTTCTCTAGGGGACAGATTCAAGTCTTTAGTAACACTCATGAATGAGACTTTCCATGCCCAATAGTTTTCGGGTCTGTCATCATATTGGAGTAAGCCAGTGCTAACTATTTCTTTGCGGATGAGATATTTTGCAAAATCTTGTACGCTGTTTTGCTCTATTTGGTTGTGACTTGTAGGCAAAAAGGTGTGAGCTTGGGGTTTGAGTGAGAATGTGCTGGTTGGAACAGCTTCTGGTATGTACTCATGTTTAACATCGTTTTTCATTGGGGACTGGACATGAGTTTCTTTTGTTATTATTGATCGACTTGGCATTTGAACATTTGTGCTATCATGTGTAGCACTAGGTAGCGCCATTAGCTTACATTGTTGTTCCACATAATCACTTGTGCGTTGTACTGCATTAAACGTCTCACCTGTAATAGGAAGTTCTGGGTCTGACTCCCCGCTCTGACTTTCTAATTCTTCATAGGCTGCAGCTTCTGCCTCAGCTGCTGCTATTTCCTTTTCACACTTCAAAACATGGAGACTGGCCTCCAAATCTGCTTTTTGTCTCGCCAGACTGGCATCCTTCTCATGGAGACTGGCTTCCAAATCTGCTTTTTGACTCATCAGACTGGCTTCCAAATCTGCTTTTTGTCTCGCCGAATCTGCTTTTTGACTCATCAGACTGGCTTCCAAATCTGCTTTTTGTCTCATCAGACTAGCTTCTTTTTCTGCGAAACGGAGCTGGGCCTTTGCTGCTTGGGCTTTGGCGTATGCTTTTGTGGCTGACACACTTGAAGCTGCTGTGGTGTGCGACCGTCTGCTGGTGGCTCTGGACCTGACGCTGTGTGGAGGTGAATGCTGCGGCCTCTCTGACGGCTGCCTCTCAGGCGACAGCTGGTCTGCAGGAACCGGGTGATTGGTGGCAGCCTGGTCATCAGCTTGCTGCTCTGAGTTCGCCTCTGGCTCGAACTGTGATTCATAATCTCTCAAGTAAGTCTTACCTGAGCGTAGACTCATGTTGACTGTGTAGCTCAGTGTTGTTTAACCCGCTGTATAGAAGTCTTTCTATAAGTCTTTTTACTTCTATAGTCTTTTTACTTCTATAGTCTTTTTACTGTGCTGTCCTCACGACACGTGACTGTGTGAAGCTAGACAGCCAGCTAACTATTCCAAATGAAAAAAGAGACTCCCACACAAGGCTTGCTTTTCTTGTTTTATGTAGACTCTTTTCTTCAAAGGATTATACATATATGTACGTATATATATGTACGTAGTAATAGTAACTGAAACAAAACAAACAAAAGAAGTGCATTACAAGCTGTACAGAACGCTGAGTCTCCATGATCAAACACACGTTAGCTTAGCTTGAAACATGCGCGCCCACATCCTAAGTGGCTTACTACATAAGACGCGATTCACACGTTATCAAATGAAATACAATCTTGAGCATGTAAACAAAGCACATAAACACAAAAAATACTTACAAAGACTAAAGTTTTCCCAGGTTTTGAACAAGTTTGAGCGCAGTCTACTTCCGTCTTTTTAGCTGCAGACTCATCCTAGATCTACTATTCTCGAGACCTCTCACTCTGCTGTTATTTTAACAAATTATAAAAGATCTTAGAAGAGACGGATGTCTCACTCTGACATATACTCTAATCAAAGACATAACAAAGATCTTTAAAGAGCTAACGTCTGACAAAAAGATCTTTAAAAGAGCTAAAGTTTGACAAAAAGATCTTTAAAAGAGCTAAAGTTTGACAAAAGATCTTTAAAAGGGCTAAAGCTTGACAAAAAGATTTTTTAAAAGACCGAAAGCTTGACAAAAAGATTCTTTAAAAGAGCTAAAGCTTTACTAAAAGATTTTTTAAAAAGAGCTAAAGCTTGACTAAAAGATTTTTTAAAAAGGGCTAAAGCTTGACAAAAAGATCTTTTTAAAAAGGGCTAAAGCTTGACAAAAAGATTTTTTTTAAAAAGGGCTTAAGCTTGACTGAAAGATTTTTAAAAAATAACTAAAGTTTGACAAAAAGATAACCCAAACCCTAGAGCTAAAATAGCTAAAACGCTAAACAGGACCTGTAAAACACTTCTGGATCCAACTGTTTCCCAGATCACCCCCAAAATTTAATCAATTGCCCATCTTCCCATTGTGAATATATGTTGAAAATCTTAAGAAAATCCACCTGTAACTTTTTGAGTTATCTTGTTCACACACACGTCCTCCATCACATTACCCTCTTGATGGAGGTAGTAACAAATGGTGTTTTCTCCAAAGGAGAAACATCCAAAAAAATTGTAGCTTTACATTTTTAAAAAATATATCCCTTGTTAAGCTAAAATGTGATGTAGGTTCCCTGGTTAAATATGACATTCTTTCTCTCACTTGTTCCACGGTGGGGGACTTGGCACCATCTTAAACAGAGGTTGACTGGATTTCTGTCTCACTAATTGGGTCTGGATGAAGCTGTGCATTTCTTGCTGCACCGCTGCAGTGTAAAGTTGGCAGCACATTCCTGCTGAGGACAAAATAGAATTCACCACAGTCTTCATGCATTCATTGTGATGATAGGGGCAGTCAGTGAGATGTTTTCAGCAACAGTGTCGCACAGCTAGACGAACTCATCTAGCTGTCAACCCGCCCTAGGGATAGGTTTCCGCTTCACTTGGCATCAATGTAAGAGCAAATAAGTGGGGAAATAGGCTGCAGACTGTGGCTAGCCATGCATTTTTAGGGACTAAACTTATTATTTTCTTCATTGACTACAGTCTCTGCAGGTGCTCTGAGAATGACAGCAGGGAGTGGTGTGGCACAACTAGACCAGTTTGACTGAAGCCCACGCTATAAAGAAAATGAAATATTTTCTTTGGTCTTGAGTCACTGACACACAGCTGTCTTCAGCATCCACATACACATGTGCATTGTTGCCTATTGATCAAAGTTTAGACTAGCTACATTTTTCAGGCCTCACACGTGATGTTAATTGCAAGAAATGTATCAGCCATTCATCATCCGCTTTGCCTTCATGCAAGGTGAGGATGATAGTGGTGTGGGGGTTGTCAAGAAGTGTGAGCACGTTTGTTTTGATGGTTTGAAAAAAAAAAAAAAAAAAACTAGTCTTCTTTCACTCTGCCGCTGTCAGCGCCTGACCGAGAGCTCTTCCTGAGCCCGCCATCACCACGCATGGCCGTGCTGCTGCAGTAATGAGTCAGGCAGTTTCAAGGGCACCCTTGGCTGCCATCTACCCTGTGGCTCTCCTCAGTCTGCTCTTCTTTTTTTGTGGTGGCTGTATCTCTTCACATCTTTTTTTTTTCCTGCACTCTCTGTCAGTTTCTGTTGGGGAACTAATCCTTTCTTAAATATATTTGTTTTGTTAATCATTTCTCTTGAAAAAGCTCATTTTCAGTCCCAACCTTATAAAAATGTATTTTTTCTTTTTTGAATCATGTCCTTATGGTGTGGTAGAGGAGCCTCCTACATGCAGAAATGAAGCCTTTGAGAGAGACAGATCAGTCTTTCTTTTCCTTTGTAGAGACCATGGAAGAATTAAAATATTCCACCAGAGACATCTATACCTCATGTTGGACATGAGGTAACACTGAGGTAACGCTGGTGGGGATTGGCAAGAAGCAAAGCTAGTCTGTTGATTTGCAGATAAACAGCTGCACTGATCATCATGTTCATTACAGAAAGTTTGTAGAATTTTTAGCATAATTACGCTTTTTACAATCAAGTTGACACCATTTCTTTTTATTTACATAATGTTGTCGAGTAAATAATTAGTCTGTTTTAAAAAGAAGACTTAAAATAAATTGTTTAAAAATCTTGAAAAATTTCTATTCTCAAGAGACATGGTTTCTATCAATGGGTTTATTGTAAAAATTGTTTAATTTATGCAAAGAAACAATTGGAATTCCAATAAATTGGCTTAGTATTATATGTGCTCTTACCACAAGTACTTCATCAAAGCCTTAAACTGGGGAGAAATCTTTCAGTAAATAATGTTCTTTTACTTTTGCTTTGCAAAGTTACTGAGAATTTTGAGAGTCGAAATGATCAAAGGCAGTAAAGTTTTGGAAATTGACAATGTTCAGGAATGTTGAAATGATGTCTTAATAAATAGGTCCCTCACTGTGTGTTTTTACCAAGTGTTCTAAGGCTGCAAGTCCTGACATTTCCAGGCTTGTTACAGTTGTTCAGTATGAGTAGTTCAAACACATGCAGCTGATTAATTTAAAAAATAACCAAGAAGAATACCCTATAAAAGTTTGATTGTGGTGCATGTCAATGAGTTTAGGTAGTTTTCGTGTAGTGTTAGTAAAGACACGTAAGATCTATGTTACAAGTTTAGTTTTTTAATTTTAGGTGGAAAAGCACCATATACTATAAGTAGAGTCCATTTACCATATCAATAATTGGTCTTTATTCCTTATATTTATTGTATTGCTTGAGTTACAGGTTTGTAGTGCATCAACAATTTTCCAGCTGTTGATTTACAATAAGACCAACTATAAAGAAGTAATGCTATTGCAGTGATATGTCAAATCAATGAGACCAAACAGGTACTAATATTAATCTTAGGAACACTGAATGTTTTCCCAAAACTGTGTATTTGGGATTTGAAAGAAATTCTATGGTATCCTTATCTCTTCTTATGATTTATTATAATTTTGTGTCCAGTTTTTGTTGTCTTACATGTGCTCTTTTGGTAAATCAATACCCACATCCTGCGAGTGTTGGCTGTGCTGGTAGGCCAGAGGTTGTCGGAAAGGTCAGTGAAGATCTTGCTGAATAAAGGCAGAAATGCTGTCCTGTTAGTTTTGCTGCTCAAAGTGAAGCTTAATTTTCTGCTTTAAAGACTACATTAGATATAAAAGACTTCAGTAAGATGTGTTTTATAAATGGTTTGTGTAAAAGTGTCTGAAAGGTCAAACAGGCAGTAAAATGTGCTGAAAATAAATTTATAGTTCTGAAAAAGTCAGTTGTGTAAGATGTATGGAAGATAGGGGAATAGTTTTAACTCTCAGTTTAAATTTTTTTGGTGGATGTGAGTTGTTTTGTGTCTTCCTGCAAACATCAGACTCTATGCTTTGGGTTGATTAGCTGGGGAATTAAGACAGATTAAAGGCCACTGTTCTCAAGAAGTCCAAGCTGCCCAGTCTGCAGTTTTAATCTCTTCTTATGCCTTTGTCCGTGATTTTTTTTGAAGATGATTTAATTGTGTTTGCTGCTGATTGTAGTTTTTGTTTGAGGTTTTGAATTAGTGAGACGCAAATCTGATCTAAACCTGCCTGAGCAGAGTTCCCCGGGAAGAAGAAAAACAGATCCCATAAATGTTTCCCGTAAATGTTTATCTGTGCTGTCTAACGGGAAAAGGCAGAATATAATGAATGTGTACAAATGGAAAGCCCACACATATTCAGTTTGGTCTTAGCTTGAAGATTAGCAAGTGCGCAACAATTTTTGTCTTAACAATAAAAAATTGATCAGTTACAGAAAAATAATCTTGAAATCATCTTCATGATTTAAGAAGACTGATCAGGTTTGTTTTTTTATTTGAATATAGCATCTTCCAATTAGATCAATACCTAATAAAAAAAAAACTACTTTGGTAATGACTCCAAAACAAGAAAACAATATTTTTTTTAGTCCAGTCTAAATGTTTGGCGAGAGTCTGCTGCAATGATAGTGCTGCTTACATTGGCTCTTGATTTGTCCAGTCTGCACAATAAAAGCAGTTTTCTGCTCTGGCAACAGTTTGCAGTTCAGATATTTATAGGACATGCTTTTTCATGTGATTTTTCTGCCATGATGAAGCAAGTTTTTGTGGAACTACAAAAAGCCATGAAATGCATAAAAGGACTGTATAGTGAAAAAAAACTTCACTTTGTCCACATGTTGTCCTCAGCATTTGAGAACTTAGAAATACACAACAGCTGAATTGACAGTAAAAAGTCACTGTCTTTAGCTTTACTTTTCTTTTCTATTTTTAAACAGTTCAACTTGGCTGAAAAAACCATTGTACCAAATATTTATTTAATGTAATGAAACTGATTGAAAGCAAAGCAATCTTACTCTATTTGGTAAGGCAGAGTTGTTGGCGAGCTGAAGCTGCACTGTGCACACACCAGAATAGCTTTCAGCTGCACCCATATGGCTAGGATCATGTCGTAGCAAACAAATCTGTTTGTTATCCCCTCACTTTGAAGCTAGTTGTCATGCAACCACACTGGTGCTTTTTTAAGTGGTGGTTTCTGTGCTTGATACTTACATGCTTTTAAGCTATCGTGCTAACTTTTTTGGCCTGACTAATCCTAAGAAGCTTTTTTTTTTTTTCCAAAGCAAGCTTGCATTTTATTCGATAAGCAGCCAGTACTGAAATGAATCCAGAAGTCATATGAGCTGTATGTAAAAACATTCTGCCACCTCATAGAGAGAAGGTCTTGATGATCTTGGGATCAGTTAAATCAGTGGATCAGTATCTGGTCACACCCAATAAATGTACATTTTTCTATGAATAAAATATTAAATTATTAAATATTTGAACAGTAAACAACCCAGAGTACTAAGTCCAGATCTGAATGAATTTAGAGTTTGGTACTTAATTTCAAGACAAGTCTCCTTTAAAAAAAAAAATCTTCTTTTTGATAGTTTTTTTTTTTTTAATTATTCTTCTTAAAAAAAAAGGTAAAATCTGTCATCTTTACATATTGAATGTATTACTTACTTACTGTTCAGACATTGTCTGACTGTCTAATTAAATTAGATTTTAAGAGAAATCTTTTTGGTCTTTAAATTGATGTTAAAATGTGGTTTCATTTTTGCTTCCTTGAGCTTGGTTATTTCTTTATAAAAACACAGAACTCCTTGCTTAAGGCAAACAAGAAAAAAAAATATTATTTTATTTTACGTCATTATCCAGGCCTTGAGGAAACATTCCTTATGTGCCCTCATGTGCCTTTTTGGGCATCATTCAATTTTTATTGACATGAAATATAGCCTCCTCCAAGATTACTGTCTGTCTGTTGACAGGTTGAATGGATGGTTTCTAACCGAGGTGCTACTCACTGCTGCCGTGAAAATTATTCAGAAAATTGAAAAGTGCGAACAGACGGGAGTTATTTAAATGGGTTAGTGGTAGAAGCTAGTTTCAGCTTAATAGATAGAAGAGGATGAGTTTTAAAAGCCTCCCTGAAGGGAACGCAATGCCTGGCACAATACAAGCAGCATACAGAGTCTTTATCGGTCAACCCGTCTCAGGTGTCCTCCTTGGAGCCAAGAGAAATCCTCCACTTTCTCTGTAATGGCCTGTCTTGCTCTGTTACATTTGATGGCACTAAGATATGCTTTTTTTTTTCTGCATTCGCCTACTTGGCTGCTTTGGTTGAACCATACACCTGCATCAGCTTGCTGTAGACTTTTTGTCAGCAATTCTGACTTTATGAATCCTTTTCATTGGAAAGATAAAAATAATAGAGCTGATTTGTTTCGACTGGGCTGTTTGCGTTGGGCGAAACATTTGCATAGCGTGAGCCCTTTTTTACAGCTGGAAATGGAACAGCAGTCTCTGGGCATTCATCATTTTCATGACTTGCCCTAAATACAAGTGAAATCCCATTGCCTGTAGTCTTTCAAGTAACTGCTCCTCTCTAATGTTTTCAATGCCATTGAAGTAACGGATAAAAGGTGCAATTGTGAATGAACTGTCATCAAAGTAGAGTGGAGCAGGTGCTGTTTTTTGTCCTTCCAATTTTATGTTTATGTGTGGGCCTCCCACTGTTTGAGTTTCTGATTGTAAAGGTTCTGGAGCTTCCATTTCATAAGAGCGGGTATCAAACTGTAAAATAATTTGCACTGTAAGATCCACTGAATGTTCACTCTTCCTGCACTGCAAGATTTCCCTCAGTCCACAAGTGGAAGTGGAGAGGAACTGGAGGACTGTACAGGCTGCTCCTGTCTCAAGGGATCGGCTCTCACCAGAACATATGTTTGTACTGAATAGTGTGTCCCTGTCCGCCTGTCCTCTGGGCCAGGCCAACTCAGTCAGCTCAGCTGTCCTTTGCCTGCTTTGCTGGCTGAGCCGAGGCAGCTGGGACGCAAGCGTCCCCTTGGAGAGACTGCAGGCTCGGCTGATGCCTGAGGAAGCGAGAATGTGAAAAGTAAAGCGTATCTCCAGCTAAATGCCAAAATAGAAAATACTGCAGTTTGCAGACTGAAGCAGCATTTTAGTTCTCCAGCCCCTTTTCGTACAGATTCTTAGTTTTTGCATCTTCTTCTCCTTTCGGTATTTTCCTTCAGGGGTTGCCACAGCAAGTCAGTTTCTTCCATGTAACCCTATCTGCTGTATCCTTTTCGGTCACGCCAACTATCTTCATGTCTTCCATCACTGTATCCATGAACCTGCTCTTTGGTCTTCCTCTAGGCTTCTTTCCTCTAGGCTTCTTTCCTGGTGATTCCAAACCCAGCAATGTACTCTCTCTTCTGCGCATGTCCAAACCATCTCAGTCTGGACTCTCTGACTTTATCTCCAAAACCTCTAACATGTGCTGTTCCTCTGATATACTCATTTCTGATCCTGTCCATCCCGGTCACTCTTAGCATCTTCATCATTGCAACCTCCATCTTTCTTTCCTGTCTTGTCCTTAGTGCCTCTCTCTCTAGACCAAACAAACAAACAAACCTTAGTTTTCACATATACCGTAATTTCACGACCATAAGGCGCACCCAAAAGTCTCAAATTTTCTTCAAAATGAGCGGTGCGCCCTATCGTGCAGTGCACCCTATCTGATTTGTGATTTGCGGACGTATTAGAGAACCATCAGGCGGACGCAGTTAAGAACATGAGAACGTTAAAGGGGGAAGTAAGAGGATGGATTATGTATAAAAGAACAGGTATGTGCTTTATGCAGAACATTGCTGTTTTTACAAAACTGAAAATGGAAAAGAGACACGCTTATGAAGCTCAGTTTAAACTGATGGCAATCAGCTGCGCCGGGCGAGTTACGCCAAAGTTTGCCAGTGGATTGTAGATGCTTGGGCTAACGTGTCTGCTGGCACTGTTGTCCGAGCTTTCCCAAAAGCAGGCATCATTTCCGAGGAGCTGCACGGTTCAGAAAGTGAACCTGTGAGGTTGGATTTAGCGCAGCTGTTAGATTCTGAAACAGGATGAGGACTTGGATGGATTTGATAAATGACTTTATGACGACTGTAACTAATATTTAAATAAAACCAACCAAACTCAGTTTTAATCCCGATCTATTTTTAAATACGCATGTGTGTGAGTGTATGCGCGCGCGTCTATGTGTATGTGTATGTGTGTGTGTTGTTGTAAGGCGGACTTACGTAGTAGAGGATATGTATATAAAACCTGCGCCCTATCATCAGGTGCAACTTATGTGAGTTAAATACAGAGCCCGCAAAATTTGGACTGCACCTTTTAATACGGTGTGCCCTAAGGTCGTGAAAATATGGTATATCCAAATAGATTTCACACTAATAAAGCCACAACACCTCATGAAATCAGGATTTTTTTTATGTCACTGTTCTATAACTGTTAGTTTTATTTCTGTATGTGACCAGTCTATTTAACCAGCCTTCTGTTTGAGAAACCAAGACATGACTGTATTTAAATCCTGCTGAACACACTGCTCATATCAAAGGGAATATTTTTCTGGTTGTGACATCAGTGGTTTTTGCTTCGATTGTTGGGCTTTCTGTTGCGTTTTGACTGCACAGTAAGTCAGTGTCTGAAGGGTAGTGTTGAACTGTGTTGACAGAAACACGCACAAACTAGTCGCTTGTTGTCAAGTCATCATCAAAACAGCCTGTCGTCAGACAAGCTGTCCTGCACAATCTTTGTGTCTTTATATTTGGGAGTTTGTTTTTTTTCAGTTTGTTAAGTTAGAAAATAAGAAAGAAGCATTGGGAAATTTCTATATTTTTCAAACATTCTTTTGGCGTTATTAATAATTATGGGTTCACTATCATTTGCAAATTTAATCTACTACAAACATACTTATTTTATTGTTTATGTCTACATATATTTACATTGTGATGTGGCTTCATGTCATTTTATGATTTCAATTATCCATGACATCTGTTTAGGGTGGACATCTCCTTTTTGCCGAATGGGCCAGGATGGGCTCTAGCACAGTGATGACCCCAATACAGAAGAACAATTCATTAATACATTTTAATACATTAAAAGTTTTCTGTCTTATCTGAACTAATTTCCCTCAGGGGATCATTAAAGTCTTAAAATTGGGGTTAGATGTAGTGTCTGGAAATTTTAATGATACAAATATGTCATGACATGGTGTATAAAACAAGATAAATCTCATTTAGTATTTCCCAATCTGTTATGCGGGACGATGGTGAAACAAAGCTCCTTTTGTGTGTCATTCAGCAGGTTGTTGCTAGCTTACCAAAGTAACAACAAGTTTGTTGATGCCACTAAAGTACTTGATCTATGACCGAATGAAAAGCAAAATATTCTCTTGTTTGTTTCACAGTGCCGTGTCATTTTTGTCTTAAAGTGAATCTAGCAAACATATTTAAGTTAAATTCTCCATCAATGTCGATGGAACATCTATCAAAAAAGGTGTTATTATAATTGTATCACCCTGACCAAATATAAATGTTCATTAATAATTAAACACCTTACAGTCCAACATTTCAGACTGCTGAAGAGGGAGACAAAAGGACAAAAAAATGGGTGTACAGTAGGACTTCGGCGTACTTTTCTTACTTAAGGATTTCAATATTTTTGCTCTAAAAAGCTGTTTGAAAACATTCATTTGGTGCCAGCATATGTCTGGAATCATTTTCAAGCGCTTACTAGAGCGCAACCTATCATAACTAAGCATCTTGTGTTTTTATCTTCTACTTTTTTTGTTTGTTTAATTAGAAGTTTATGTCCCCCAATTGTTAGAATTGATCGAATCTGGAGAGTTGAACTGTCTAAAACATTCACATAGTGCTTTCCTCTGATGTTATTCTGTTCATTTATTCTGTTCATTTAGAATAAGCAACTAATCAAACATGTTCGATCAATGTCATAAACACATAAAGTGTTTATGACTCTGAGTTTGTTCTGCATCTAAGGACAAGATATTTTTAACGAGGTTCTTGATAAACTACAAGAATTCCCAAAGCATTGCTTGATGCCTGTTTGTTCTTTGCTGTTATTGGCTGATGTCCTGTTTACCCATTCTGTCTACTACCTGGCAGAATTACACCCACATCTCAATGAAGGTTATACCAACCTGTCCTTGTGAAAGTCTCTCGCTGCACATTGAGTTATTGCCGCCTTTACCTTGGCTCCATTTTGTTCCCTCACATTAGAAATGATCCTCTTGTAACCGGCGGTCTAAGAAGCTTTATATCCTGAAGATTAATTGCAACATTTTTTTTTTCTCCGTCATTGCTTGGGAATGAGATCTCTAGAAGCTTCTCTGCTGTGTGTATGAGGAAGCTCTTAATTTTGTGAGCTTATTACTTATGCTGGAACATTGGATTTGGGTTATTTGCCTCTTCACTGAGGTTGGCACCACCGTCCTATAAATTCTGAACAAGCTGCCAAATACAATCAAACTCACAGCTGCAATGGCGGTTTAATTATTTCTAAGCCTCGTGTGTCGTTTTCAAGGAATAAATACCAAAAGCCTGTTATGTTCAGTTTTTTTTTTTTTTTTTTTTTTTAATGTACCAAAGCCGATGTAACATGGCGAGAAAGAATAAAAAAGATCCAACAGCAGGATTAAATAAGTTTTAGATTCATAATCCTTCAGCTGTGACCCTCATTTCTAACAGGTTGATGTCCTGGGGAAATGTCATGTCAGACTTGTGTTGGTCAGATTGAATGGACAGCAGTGAAAACCAGTTACACACATGAACACATGAATCACCATATATCAAAAGAAGGACTAGATTTTTTTTGTTTTTGAGATCACGTATGATGATTGAGTCCATATTTACAGCAATGATGTAATCGGTGTCAAATCCGATTTTGTCATAATTATAGGTAATATATCACAGTCATCATTGTGATGACTAGAAATGTCATCACAAACATCTTTAAGTTTAAAGGATTACCTCTGTTTCCAGGAAGGTTTAAGAGGATTGTGTAATTATATTAAGGGTGTTTTTTAGGGCCATAAAGTCTTTGCCAGTTTTTCCACCAAGGTTGATCTTTTTTTATATTGTTTGCAAAAGTCAGATTTGATGACTTGAATAGAATTTAGGTGCACGTATTGATTGTGAAAAATTCTTTCAGTAAAAGATGTTCCATTAGCTTTCTGAAATGATAGCTGTTATGCTGAGAAAAAAAAGAGCACACCTAAAATAAATAAAAAAAATAAATCTGAATTATAATTTTTTGGAAATAACTTTCAGGATTTTTGTGTGAGTGATCTGAACATCTTTTAGTCTGATGGCGGTCATGGTTAACTTTGCCAACCTCTGTCCAAGCAATCAGTCGATTTTGAATGGCAGAGGAGTGGAAGAGCATGTTTACTCAGCCAGGCTGTCAGTCTTGGTCTTTCTCATCGTGAAGTAGTGACCTGTGACATGCTGCAGACTAATGTGCAGCAACATGGCAAAGGATCTTTTCAGCTTTCTGCTCTCCTCTATCATTAAAATGGAAAGTCATGCTCCTGCACTAACACTCGGGTGCAACAATTTTCTGTTTATGTCCTTGAGAGGAAACTTGTTTTTTCCAACTACACTTCCTTACCTGTTTATTCAGCAAACGGTCAAACAGTTATCCGAGCAAAAGGCTTTGCACTACAAGTTTTAAATTATCTCCTCAATTTTGAGTTTCAATAAACAAATTTACAACTCATTATTCTGTAAAGAGGTGTTTGCGCACATTCCTCCATTTCAATTCTAGATAAAAAACGAAGTCAAATATTTTGTTTTGTTGGATTTCAAGGTTGGCTTAGGTCTTGAAATACAACAACACATAGTTCAGAGAGAAAGAAACAGTTTGAAAAAGGTGGGGTCAGATTTATCTAATTTTTTTTTTGAAGAAGAAGAATAAAATTCTGAAAACTGTAGGTGGGCAGAAATGTATTTTTCAGTGTTGCTCATAATTATTCGCACCTCAGGCAGTTTTTAATTGGTTACTTTGGGTCTCCAAAAAATGTTTCTATTTGCACTGGATGTGAGACAGCTTTTTCCAAAAGATAATGACACATTGCAAGTGATTGTATTTTAATACCAGTATTTAAGTACCGTAATTTCACGGCTATAAGGCGCATATAAAAATCTTAGATTTTCTTCAAAATGAGCGGTGCGCCTTTTCGTGCGGTGCGCCTTGAGTGTGAGAAAAGGCGGACCTAAAAGAAAACGCGGTGCTCGTGAGAAAAGGCGGACGTAAAAGAAAACGCGGTGCCCGCTGGTCTGCTGGTACTGTTATCCGAGCTTTCCAAAAGCTGGTATGCTTTCTGAGGAGCCGCACAGTACAGACAGTGACTTTGACAGCGAGGAGCGAAGTGGACATGCTCTGTTGGATTTTGCGCAGCTGTTCGATTCCAAAACCGAGGATGACGGATTTGAATAAAGACTATTACCGGTAATGTGCTTGTCTATACTACTTAAATAAAGTACAACCAAACTCAGGTTTGCTCTCGATCTATTTTTTAATACGCACATTTGCATGCTTGCGTGTGTGTTGTTGTAAGGCGGTGTGTGACTGAGACTGCGCCTTTTCGTACGGTGCGCCTTATGTGTGTGTTAAATACAGCAATGGCGCACATAACTGAGGCTGCGCCTTTTCGTACGGTGCGCCTAATGGTCGTGAAATTACGGTAATAAGGATAACTATAGACATGCAACCTGTAGTTCAAATGTAGATAAAAGTTGAGAAATCTTTTTCTTGAGTGTTTTCCAAACAGTTATCCCAACAGTTGTTTTTTTTTTTATTTTATTTTTATTCTGTTTGAAAAAATTATTTTGTCAGGATTCGTCGGAGGTATAAAAAACTACGACCAGCACTGCAGCTGGTTGCATAACTTCTCAAATTTGACAGGAGGACACATTTGTAATGTACCAGTAAAGCCTATTTTATCTTAATAGGCAGGCATTTCTTGAGAGTATATTTAGGTTGTCTGTATGGAAGTGAAACGATGTATCAGCACATAGTGATACACACCTCCTGAACAGCTCTGTTGCAAAACGTTAAGGAACAGTGGATCTCATTGAAATTTTGCTCTACATTTCTGTTGCCTTTGATACAAATCAAGGATACCGCAGATTCTCTCTTCTGGTGTCCAAACTAGAGACAAGAGCTACTTTCATTTAATAAGATTTTAAATTGATCAGATGTTTAGTAGATTTTTTTTATCAGTTACATTACTATATTCATATGGATTTTTCTTCTTTCATGACTAGGAATGGGATACCATTTGGTACCGGTGCCGTGTCACCATTTTTACTGGATCGAAAATTTTCAGCCTCAATGGTATTTTTAATTGCATCTACAGTTAGAGAGCAAACACGGCGCGCTTTACTTTTTATACATTTGCTTGTATGGAGCTCATTCCACATCTAGCGTGAGTGCCGCGTCAAAATGACCACAAAAATTGCGCTGCCCACTTTTGCGTCTTTTCAAATTGCTTCTAGTGGGTAGCAGTCTACGTCCTTTGGCGTGGCGCAACGCTCCTGCAGGATGTGGAATCAGCTAGTCTACTGATTCGCTGTGTTTTTGGTCCAGTTGCTGATGTTTGGTTTGTTCTCTGTGCTTCAGAGGGAGATGAAGGAGCAGCTGGCCACCCTGCAGGACAGTGAGAGGGGGCACACTGAGGCCCTGCAGCTTCTGCAGAGACAACTCACCGAGACCAAGGTACTGACATCCTTTCTTTAAAATCAGTATTAAGATTAGCTGAATTAATTATGTGATAAATGTTTATCCTTTTTTAATGTCGCAATGCATCTTTTGATAAGTCGTACCATATTTTACATTGGTCAAATAAAACTGCCAACACCTGCTCACTTCTGGCTCTTAGTGGACTTGGATCAAATTCAGTTGGCATTCAATATGATGACAAATACTTCTGCAGTAGTTGCTTGTCTTAATTGGCTCTGAATGGGAACGACGGCAACACAACACCAACGTGCACGCATTGGGTTTTATTTTTTAATGAGCATGCTCGTTTTGGGGCTACAAGAGGGCATGCTACTTTGATTTTTTATTGTTGAAACAAAAATTTTTCCAACTAAGAAAAGACATCATTTACTGATTTTACTGTTTTCTTTTCACTGTATTTGTCTAATTATCCCAAAATATCAGAGAAGGAAGTGTGTTTCCATCTATTTGTGATGTCAAAGCACACACTGAAAAGGAGAACTATTTTCTTTATTTGCATTCCTGCTGTAAAGTTATTGCAAATCATAAAAAGGGCTCATTATGTGCCGCAGCCCTGTGGTGTGTTAGAGACACAAGTTCATCTTCTTTATTCTAGGGTATTTCATAGTAAATGTTTTCTTTTATATATTTAAGTGTAGAAAGCAAAACATCCTGACAAAAAAGAAAATAATTTTGGGCACAATAAAAAAAAAAAAAAATCCACTTTATGATTGTTTATATTTGTTACATACTTTGGGCTTGCTGCCTACTGTGTATCCTGCCTAGATGTGATAGGGTCCAGTACCCTTAATGATATATTCATGGACTAAGTGATTTGGGAAAAAAGTAACGTTAAAAAAAAGCCCCAAATCTTTTCATCTATTGGTTGTCAGATTTTTATTTTACTTAAAATAAATCTTTGTAACTAGAAGCTTCGATTAATTTTTTTTTTAGTTTTGCACATCATCTCAGTTTGAGAGTCTTTGAGGTCGTCTCACTTGAGACTACTTTTAAAAAATACTGCCTCTTTATTAACAAATCTGGTTTGAATGACAAGTCAGAAGTGACAGCGGAGCTCCTGAACTCCTCATTAAAATTTTTTGGGTGTCACGTCATTTTTCTTCCATAAAACCCTGGATACACACCTCTTAGCTCTTTAAAAATGACCTGATCTCATTATTTTTCCATTCATTCACAAAGTGAACTCTCTCTGGAAAAGGGGTCAATCTGACTGCATTGATCATTTATAAACCTTTAAAGGTAAAATTATCTGCCTACAAAACGTCTTTGTTTTAAGTTTTCCAAATCACGCTTATGTTTCAATGGCTGCCCAACATATTCAGACAAAATCAGCTGCTTCTCTAAACATGTTCATAGTGAGGAGAATGTTCTGTGTTCACATTCCTTTTAGGGAGTCAATTGATAATGACATGCTCTCCTGAAAGGCAGCCAGCCTGCTGTCTCCGTGGGCAGCAAACACCCACTCTGTGCCATCACAGTCTGCTGGGCCAAACTGCAAACATGTCACTGTGACTGATACCTAGTCGGCTGCAGTCTTCTTCTTCTAACACTGCGGGCAGGAGATCCACGTTACCACCCACCTTTAAACCAGAATTCATGCTCGCCGAGATTTTAGCCTTCCAACGTGTTCATGCAAGCAGATTGAAAAATACCTTCTTGTTATAAACAGCAGGAACATGTCTGCCAGGAATAGATCTGATTTTTAATGAACATGATCTTAATTAAAGGTCAGAGAGTTTAAATGCAGCTCCCATTGGAAATTTTTGACTAATTTGATTTAATTATGGTTAATTGTTAAATTAGCTTCTGCATTTCTTAAATTCCATGGTTATTTAGTCTTTTCAGGAGCTGCTTATTAATGTTTGGACATCTTTTATCTGGATATAAACTTACTTTTCTTTGGTTAAACTTTATTTGTGTTTGTCTTTGAGAGAATAAGAAGGAAACATTTAAATAAAATATCGAAGGAACCATTTTCCAGACCTTCTATCTGAGAGCTTCTAGCTCAGCTTTGTGCAATATTAAAACCTTTTTCTATCACAGATCTTTGTTCTGTCTGTCAGACCCCAAAATTACCAACACACTGATCATTTATTCTGTTTGATGTGAGTCTAAACTATTTTTTGTTTCAAATACAGTACAAACTATTTCTTTGAAATTTTTTGTTTCAGGTCAGTTTTAATCCATTTCAACATTTCCCAAAGTTTATGTGGTTATCTGTTGAATTATCTTTGCTTTACACTAATAGAACAAGAAAAGTTGAGCATTAATAATTTATTTCAAACTGTGCCCACTGCTCACAAAGAGCTTCTTAGAATACAAGTCCATGAGGCTGAGCCAATAAACAACTTTTATTGTGTAAAATCAAAGGTAATTGCCTCACCTTTAATTAATTATGCTGTATTAAAATAAAAAGTATTTTAAAAAAGCCAAGTTCCAGAGTTCTGTCTTCAAATGTTTTTTTTTTTTTTAAACTTCTTTCAGTCTTCAGCCAAAAGCCTCCGAGCAACTATTGGGGATGCATTCGAGCGGCTCCATCGATTCCTGCGAGAACGTCAGAAGATCATGTTGGAAGAACTGGAGATGGATACCGCCCGCAAGCTGGCCGACATCGAACACAAAATCCAGCGTTACAGCCAGCAGCTGCGCGATGTTAAGGAGGGCATCCAGATCCTGCAGGATCGTCTACATGAAACAGGCCGGCATGACTTCCTGGAGGGCGTCGCCATCACATCTGAGAGGTGCTTCAAACTCACTTCCAAATGTTGTAAATATGTACAGTCTGAGACAAAAATTGATGTATAAACATTAGGAAGAAAGTTAGCAACAGTGTTTGTTAATCCCTGAACAGATGGTGCTTTAGCCCTGAAGTAAACCAGCTGTAATGTTTAATCACAGAGAGACACTAAGGACAAATGGTTTACTTTATTAAATTTGGATGTTTGGGCTGAGAATCCTCTAAGAGGAAGAATTTTTTTCCCTGCATCTTTATATAAAATGACCAACCATTAAAAATGAATCAAATTATTCTACAGCGGTTACTTTAAGTATTTGTTCCTCTGAAGTTTTTGAGGCCTTTTTTATTAAAAGTAATATGAAAGATCTTCAGCACTGGTCACCCACCAACTGTAAATTGGGCACGTGAACTGACCCGCGTTGGTCTTTTCCTGTATTTTCCAGGTTTGCATCTCCAAGGAACAGTAAAAGTATGCTCAATATTGGACTTGTTATTTAATACAAGTAATTTTCTGTATTTGCTTTTTGTACTTTTCACTGAAAAAATTACCCATCGCCAAAACCAAGAAACTGTGAGCCAATGGTTTTAGCCAATCATACAGAAACAATTGGCGGAGGTTTTTCACATCCCAAGTTATGTATAAGTGGCACAAAAATAGAGAGAACTTGAATATTTAAAAAAAATAACATGTTTTTAGACTTTACATACATAAGCTGTAATTCAACCTGAAAAATCTTTTTTTTTTTTGTTTAATTCTGTAAAAGAAAGACTTAAATATAAGAATGCACTATATCTTAATGTGGGTGTAACTTTCTAAACTAGCAGCTATAAAATAAATGATTCATGTTAAGTTTAGTTCTAAATATTTCAATAGCATCTGACTCGTTCCTCTAATCCTTCCTACTGGTGCAGCCATCCATGTGGCAGGAAATTATTGAGGCAGATTTTCAATCGTTGGCATTTCTTCATATCAATAATGGCATTTTGCTAAACAACTCATTTCATTAAATACAATGAGTTCCAAATTATTATCCAGATAAGATTGTTCTGTAGAGGTTTCTGCAGAATTGCAAACCTTTCGAGGATCCAATATGTTGATATTGGGAGCACTTTCTGTTTGCTGCTTTGTAATGTCATTTCTGCAGCTGCTCTCTCAATTTGGCGTATTTGTCTGTCAGAATCCTTCCTCGTCATGTCTTGAGCTGCACGGCAGTGTGGGCTTTAAACAGATACAAATCTGAATCCAAAAACACTTAAGAAACAGTACAATCCAGATGGTTAAATTCCATTTGCACAATATTTTAAATGGACTCTACTTATATAGCACTTATCTCCCTGCATCGGTACTCAAAGCGCTTTACAGTGTAGCTCACATTCACCCATTCACACACACATTCATACCTGATGGGGATGCTGCCATGCAAGGTGCAAACCACCATCAGGAGCAATTGGGGGTTCAGTGTCTTGCTCAAGGACACCTCCGCATGAACTCATGGCAGGGGATCGAACCGGCAACCCTCCGGTTACAGGGCGGTACCCCACTCACTGAGCCATCCTTCCCCACAATATTTTGACATGCACTTAATGTGATGTTGAAGAATTCAACATCAGAGTAAAAAATAAGTCCTTAGTGAATGTTGACATTTTTACTGATTTTTTTTTGTTTGTTTGTTTGTTTTGTTTTTTTGAGCCAGGATGAAAGGGAAGATTCATGAGACCAATCTAACCTACGAGGATTTCCCTACATCCAAATACATGGGGCCCTTACAGTACACAATTTGGAAATCTCTATTCCAGGACATTTCACCAGGTAAGTCAGCACAACCTAAACACAGACTACACTGCTTTAGAAGTGGAGACACTCCTTACATTTATAGCATTCAATGAGATGGCGGCCAGGGATGTTTCGTTTTGATGCGATTTTAATGTTTTTTCAAATTTTGTTTAAAAAGTTGTGTTGACTGCAAAATCCATTTATCATCTTTCAAACCAATGCAGGGTCATCTTCAAGTAATGAAAGTCACAAAAAATGACCATCTTCTATATTACAACTGAACTAAAGATTAACTTACTTAGTTCCAAACTGAGGAGTAACTAAAAACAATCACAGTCAAGATCTTGGTTCAAATTAGACAAAATGTCATTGCACTCTTTGAGATCAGCTTGAACGTTATGGGCGTGATGAACATTATCTCTTAACAATACACTAAGAATTTTCTGTATATTGCAGTTTGATTTTATTTACTTTCTCAAAATATTCTCCTATTTTTGTTTGAATACAAACTTGATGTTTTGGTTTTTTTTTTTTTACTTTACTGCGATCAAACTGTAACAAGGACATCATCTCCATCATTTCCTAGCTGTTGCTATTCCTAATGAGAAAATGAAAGACTCTCCCAGGCAGTGTACTTATTTTTACTATGTTTATCTTATATTCTATGTGCTTGGACGGAAAAGCCTAAATCTCCAGATCCCAGTTTATCTCCTTCTTTCATTGTGACACAAATAGGCACTAAAGTCATAAAATTTTAATGACTTGATTGTAATAAACACTTGAGTTTTCATTGACTCCAGAAAGATTTCTTCCTTCTGCTGGCAGGCTGCCAGATGTTTCACCTCTGTCTCTCCTTGCTAACATGCAGAGAAGTTAAAAAAAAAAAAAAAGATCATTTCTTTTTCTGTCTTGAAACTTTGCATTGAAAAGAAAGATAGTTGATTGTTTAAGCTTGTGTATTTTAATATTAACTTATTGTTTGCACAGGGCATGGCTGCACATCTCAGTACTTCTAAGTAAACATCTAGAGACCTGATGCTCCACCCATCTCTGTAATTAGTCCTGCTGCAGCTTAATATGAAAATAAACTACCTCTAAGGACTTAGAAAAACTTATTTATGCAACAGTATTAAAAACTGTTTATAAAATATGTGACTGTTTCATTTCTCTACAGAGCGGAGTGTGTGTTGTGCTGTATGAGCCATCAGTCATGTTTCGCTACAGGGCAGAGTTTTGATTGCTTCCTCTAAATCTACTGCTGGTGTTGCATATAAAACCTGATGTTGTGTCTCAAGGTTGTTCGGCTTCACCCATCAATTCTCACAAAGTTTAAAACGAAATTTTGCAACTTACCTTTTGTGGTTTTATGGAAAATTTGACCCTCTGCGTTTGTCCTTTATTGTATGAGCAAAGCACGGGAAGTAGAGAACTTGGAAAGAAAATAACTTCTTGTCGCAAGGGCAAAAGTCTGCTTCTCTCACCCCGGCTGCTCACCCAGGAGGATGCTGAGATGTTCCCTGGCCAGCTGTGAGACATAGTCTCTTCAGCAGGTCCGTGGTCTGTCTCTGGGTCCTCCTTCCAGCGGGACGTGACCGAAATAACTCACCACCGAGGCGTTCAGGAGGCATCCTTACTAGATGCCCGAACTACCCCATCTAGCTTCTCTTGACCCGGAGGAGTAACAGCTCCACTCCAAGCTCCTCCAGAATGTTAGAACTCCTCACTCTATCTCTGAGAGTCCAGCCACCCTGTGGAAGAAGCTCATTTCAGCCGCTTGTATTCATGTTTTTTTTTTAAATCACCAAATGCATTAGTGATTTAAAAAAATAAGAATTTGTCTTTATTTACTTTTAATTAGTTTTTGTGTGTCTAGAATTCAGATGCCGACCATTTTCGGTTTATTTTTTTAGTCAGAGGGCTTCTATGAGTGAAAAAGTCAGAAATATTACAAAAAAAATGTTTTCAATTGGAAAAATTGTTTAAGAGAGCGACACCAACTTTTTGACAAAAAGAAAAAAGACTACTATATTTGTGTAAGAATAAAAATAGTAAATCAGGAAGTTGTCATAATATATTTTGTTGATTAGTCATCTTTATTTGCGTTCTCTGGTAAATTATAGATCAAAGTTTAAAAGCCGCTTGATATATGCATTAAACCAGTTTGAAAGTCAGCTTTTCCCCCCAGGCTTATACTGTATAAAAAAAAACCTCTTCGTCAAAGTGGAGTAAAATTGAAAGTTTCCCACAAAACAAAATGTGCTTTTTTTCTAAAGAATTTCCAAAGCTTGAGGTGGTAACTGAAAACAGTATAAATACCAATTTTTAAAAAGAGGAGTTCATAAGTGTTCAATAAGTGTACGTGTTCCCACGCTGAAATAATCCTGCAATAATCGCAACCCAAAACTATTAAGTCCCAGGAATTTAATTAAGGATTAAATAAGCTGTGTTTAAATAGTGTCAAACATCCTCTTGTGTACAGTAGAACATGACAGGTTACAACATTAACCTGCTGGACCTTTTATTGTTCCCTCCAGTGGATTTATTTCTACTGCCAGCTGAAACTTGTTTTATGCAAATCCTGTTTCATTAATTGTGTTTTTAGAGGTTGTTTCTCACTGTAACAACCCATTATTTGTGTTGATTAGACCAACTAACAGCGTGAAACCCATTGAGAGAACTTCTTCCATTAAATCGAATTGAATTCTCAAGTGGCACTCTGCTTATTCTGCAGCCAACATGACCGCTGGTCTCTCTGGAAAGAGAAGAGAGACTCAAAGTCTGTCGGTAGACGGTTTGTTCTGAGTTTGAAAGATTAATTAAAACTGAAGAGCATCTTTACATCAAATATAAATTAACAAAACAATTCAACCTTAAATTGTCTTCCTTAAATTAAATTTGTCTAAAATTGAATTTAAATTATTTGAATGGTTTAAATTCAAAAATTTAATTTTATATCTGATAGAAAAATTCCACAAAAATATTAGAATGTACAATAAAAATGTTTGAATAAATTTGGGATAAAATTGGAACAAATCTAGTTGAACGTTCTTCATCTTTTGGTCAGTTTGGGCTATTTTCTTTTTTAAATAACACTGACTTATCCTTCAGATGTTACACGGACTCTCGGATCTGACTTTGAACAACCTGGATGCCTTGGTATAAAATTGCTGATGAAGTATGAATTTGACACAGACCGATGAACTGCTGGGAGCCTCACACATGCCCTGGGTCACATTAGAGCGGTGTTTGGTTTATTTTATATACACTCTGAATAATCTGCTAGACCAGTTCAGCCAGCTCTTTCTGTAGCCTAGCATCTAAAGGAAACGCAGACTCTTGAGCTAAAAAAGTCTCTTCCTTTTGAATTCTTCTCATCCTCAGTGCCAGCAGCATTGACCCTCGATCCCATCACAGCCCACCAAAGACTGATCCTCTCAGACGACTGCACCATTGTGGCCTACGGTAATCTTCATCCCCAACCTCTGCAGGATTCCCCTCGGCGCTTTGATGTGGAGGTATCCGTTTTGGGAGCGGAAGGCTTCTCATCAGGTGTTCATTACTGGGAAGTGATGGTTTCAGAAAAAACCCAGTGGATGATCGGAGTGGCCAACGAGACAGTGAGCCGCAAAGGCAGCATCCAGATCCAGCCAAGCCGTGGCTTCTACTGCATCGTCATGCACGACGGGAACCAGTATAGCGCGTGCACCGAGCCCTGGACCCGCCTTAATGTGAAGAGCAAGCTGGAGAAGGTGGGGGTGTTCTTAGACTACAGTAAAGGTCTGCTCATTTTCTATAACGCAGATGATATGTCCTGGCTCTACACCTACCGCGAGAAGTTTCCTCTAAAGATCTTTCCTTACTTCAGCCCTGGCCAGAGTCACGCTAATGGCAAAAATGTGCAACCTCTGCGGATCAACACCGTCCGTCTCTAAAAGCGACCCAATGCCTCATTTTACCGACAGGTTAAACATTTAAGGAGGAATTAACAGGAAAGATGTTTTAAATACTAAATAGGATGTTTTTCTTTCACTTTGGTGGTGTTAGACATTGTGCTCGATGTTATGCTGAAAATGTGTGCGTGTTCATTATTTTTCTGAAGCATCAAATCATTCTTTCATTTTCATCTTGAATTTTTAAGATAAAACTTAAACCATGACAGAGGGCGTTTATAAGTCTTTTTTGGGAGCCATGGCAACAGTTTCTCTTTTTGTACTAAAGCAGGGATTCAGTGTTGTTGGTTTAATGAGGTCTAGAATTTTTTTATTCATATTTTCATCAGCTGCATCATCACATCTTCAAACGGACCGTCTTTGACCTCCTTTTTGCGTATTTTTACTGCGATAGAAAATACAGTGAGGTGGTTAATCCTCCAAGAATACAGTGTTTGATTGTATCCCCGACAAACCAGTCTCCCATTTCTCTCCTTTTTAAGCTGTGCTTCCATCGCTGCTTCGACTTTACATCTCTTAGTTTTTATTTAAATTTTTTATTATTTTTTTATATGTTTGATAGACCAAACATAAGATATAAATTGTTCTTGTCGATGTGGTCTTCCTTGTTCATATATGTTCAATTCCATGTGTGAATTGGAGCCACTTTGCTGGAAAAGTAAAACATAAAAAAGAGGAAGTTACTTTTTTTTTTTTTTTTTAAAGATGTCTAAGCACCATTTTGCACTCTGTAACGGTGCTTCCGATCAAACTCTTTACCAATCAGAGCCACTATCACTTTTTTTCTTGTTACTGTTTGGGTGGTTTGTCATTTATTTGTTTAATAGGATGAAAAGTCACTCCTTTTGACTTTTTTTTTGTTGAGAAAAAATTCTTTCTGACAGCATAAAGTCAGCTGGCTTCTATATTTTGGGTTTGGATGTACATCCTTTGTGTGGGTAGTTATATTTATCTTTTACCAGCATCACTTTTGATTTTTTTATGCTTGAGAGTTCATTTTTAGAGAGAATTTGAGGGCTGAGGATTTTGCAGAAATATGCTGCTAAGAAATGACATTGAATCTCTTCTGCCAGCACAAACGTTAAGTTTCTGGCCTTTCAAAAAAATAACACTATATTAAAATACTCTTTTACACTATCTTGTTTATGGTGGATTGGTTGTTTGTCATTATACTGACATAAAAAAAAATCCAGGAATTCCTTTATCATTTTGTCTTAATACCATATAAATGTTGAATTGTGACGTTTTTTTTGTTTTTTTTTTTTTCACTATAAAGTTTATCACTTTTAGTTCAAATGTTTCAACTGTTTTTATCTTAAGTCTCATCATTTATTTAATGAAAAGGAGCTGAATGTTTTGGGCAGTGGCAATTATCATGGATACCCGGAATGGATGGATGGATGGATGTCGTTTGCACAAGCATCCTGTTGTCCACTTTAAGTCTGCTGCTGTGTTGCATAAAGATACAAAAATCACAGATAATTCCTCCGAGGCTTAACTTGTGTTTTTGTACACACTCCACGTGCATCAAGCCTTCCTGTTCATTACTAGTTAGACACAAGTCCTTCAAAATCTGCCGTTACAGCTCGGTGTCCTGCAGCCGGTTGCAGCGTAATGAGGGATGTGTGTGTTTGTTTGTGGTTGGGTGTGTTTGTTTGTGCAGCCTGGCGCAGCTGCAATTTTAATTCCAGCTTTAGTTGTTGCTGTTAAAGCTCATTTTGTCCTCCAATCAAACCCAGGCAGTGGCCAAAATGGTTAATTGCACAATACTTGCAGATCAGGTAGAGCTCAGCGACCTCTCTCTGTCTCTTCTTTGCTTTTTTTTTTTTCTTCTGTGGAATCTACTTAAAACAATAAGGACCACCATTTTTTGCCACTGTATGTCTTTAAATTTATGTGTGTTGTCTGTGATGTCGTGTATAAATCAGGACCCTTATTTCTGTAAGACGCTTGTATGTTCAGATGGACTTGGGTCAAATTGGGATTTCCTGCGAGTTAATCTGGTTGATTTTCACTTACACAGATGTATTGGTCGCAGAGGTCGATGCAGTAACTGATTGAGTTCTTTTTAATTTACATGCATAAACCTACCGATCAGTTTATTTACAAAAAATTCTAAAATTAGAAAAGCAAAAGCTGTTTTGTTTTTTTATTTTCTCTGAAATATCTTCCAAGTGAAAACGTCACAGAGTTGCTGTTTCATCCAGGTTTGAACGGTTTGGCCCGAGTCAGCTGTCTGCTTTCATCATGATTGTGAATATTTAAAAGAAGATTAATGTGGGGTGGTGTTGGGTTAATGGTTATAGTGGTATAAGTTAATGCTATAAGTGATTATAACTATGGAACTATGACACTTTCAATGAGAAAAATGATAACTGTGTCTTGTAGGAACGACTGCTACACACACATCATTTTGTGAACACACTCCAGTGTGTGTTTCCGCTGGAGGTTTGTGAAAAAATGTTTTAATGTACAATAAATGACTACAAATGTCTGGAAGTGTGTTTTTTATTTTTTTTTCTGATCAAGATGATCATTTGAAGATTTTTTATTTTGTATTTGTGTTCAAATTAGTTACCAGAAAAAAAACAAACCAAAATAATGTCTTTCACTGAACAGTTGGTGAGATTATGGAAGAACTACAAAAATAATTTGATGTTTAAAAGCAAGACATTATAACTTTGAATCTTCTTCTTCTTTTGGCATTTCCCGTCAGAGGTCGCCATAGCAAGTCAATTTCTTCCATCTAATCCTGTCTCCTGCATCCTCTTTGGTCACACCAACTATCTTCATGTCTTCCTTCACTGTATCCATGAACCTCCTCTTTGGTCTTCCTCTAGTTCCTTTTCCTGGTGGTTCCAAACCCAGCATCCTTCTTCCATATACTTTCTCCTCTGCACATGTCTAAACCATTTCAGTCTGGCCTCTCCAACGTTATCTCCAAAACCTCTAACATGTGCTGTTTCTCTGATCCTGTCCATCCTGATTACTCCCAGAGAGATCCTCAGCATCTTCATCTCTGCTACCTCCATCTCTGTTTCTTGTATTTTTCTCAGTGCTACTGTTTCTAGACTAAACAGCATGGCCGGTCTCACCACGGTTTTATACACTTTCATTTTAGCTGAGTCTCTACCATCACACCTGATATTTTTCTCCACCTGTTACCGGCTGCCTGGACATGCTTCCTCACCTCTCCCCATTGTTCTAGACCAGGAATGGGCAGCTGCGGACCGACAGAAATGAAATCTTTCTGATAATAATGGCTGCAAAAAATCGATTTAAAATTTTTGGATCTACAAAAAAACCAAAACAATATTGCTAAATATTGCTAAATGCTCAAAGAACTAAATTTGTGGTAAAATAGTGAAACCTCATTTTAAGAATATTCCCTTCTGGGGCTGTTGCCCCCACAACCTGGCCCGAGATAAGCCGAAGAGGACGGAAGGAAATCTTGCTCATAAACTACGTTTTGGTTATTCAAATGGATACCAGGAAGCAACACCAAAAACAAAAACTATTCTGTTCCGTTGTCTTTCGCTTATACTTGGCCAGGTCACAAGGGCAACAGACTCAGAGGAAAATCCCAACCTTCATTCACCCTGTCTGCATCCTCCAACTCACCTGGGAGGATCCCCTGTCTTTCCCCGGCCAGCTGTGAGACAGTCTTTCCAGCAGGTTTGGCGCCTGCTCGCAACACCTCACCAGCAAAGTGTTCAGGAGGCATGGCAACCAGATGCCTGAACCACCCTATCTGGCTTCTCTCAACCCGGAGAAACAACACCTATACCTCAGGCTCCTCCCGAATGTCAGAGTTCATCACCATCTCTGAGTGAGAGTCTAGCCACCCAGCGGAAGAAGCTGATTTTGGCCACTTGTACCCACAATCTTGTTCTTTCGGTCACCAGGAAGAACGATGGTCTGTTAGTCGTGACCATAAGTGAGGGTAGAACCGTAGATTGACTGGTAAATCAAGAGCTTTGCTTCTCGGCTTCTCGCCTCAGCTCTTTCCTCACCACAATGGACCGATGCAGCGTTCTGATTATTGTGGACAGTGGACCGATCTATTTGTATATCTCCTGCTTCATCCTTCCCCCTCTAGTGAACAAGACCCTGAAATAATTAGTCCTTTACAGTTATAGTGTAATTGACATAAATTTAAACTTTTGAGAGGAGTCCCTCTAAGTTTTACTTCTTCTCTAAGATCTGTGTTTAACGGTTTTTGAAATAAGTTTTTTAAAATCACATTTTAGTGAAACTTGGGTTTTTGGTTTAAGAGACCACAATGAAACATGTAAGTCAGATGAACTCTAAAGTCTACAAAGTTTTTGGCTCTACATGTTCAAACCTGCCTCAGTTCGACGAATGTTTAATATCACATATTTAAGCTGAGATGTGCCAAACTCCCTTCTCTGCTATGCAGTGCTGGAGGGAGCAGTACAATCATTTTCATTACTGGAACTGCTCTCAGGGGTGTGACATAAAGAATAAAAGAGATATCTGCTGAAGTTCAGCATTCCCTCACTGCAGGCAAACCTCCCAACAGGTGTCTTTTATTCACAATCTGCAGCATTTTACAGACCAAAAAGACTGTTTAAATACAGAAAAATGTGTTTAAAAATGTCACAATTCTGACAAAAAGGTTAGTCTATGAGTCATGCTCTACATCAAAGTCAGTTAGTACTTCTGATCTGCTTCCTGCTGCTTGACTTTTTTTTTTCACACTTGGAAATGTTGAGTTTCATTGCATCAGGATTGCAGCAGATTTTGCAGTTTGAAGTGAAGCACAGTTTATCTAAAATTCGCCCCCACATTTCTTTACTTTGTTGAGTTCATGTCTGAGAATTTAGCAGAGGAAAGAGGATTTGTGTTGTCAAACTCATCACATACCAAGAGGAAGAGTAGTTTCTTAAAGAATCACTGAGTTTTTCTTGATGTTTCTGCTATCTGAAAGCTGTTTAAATGTGGTCTTCCTGAATGAGATTCTGATCTGCTCATTTGAAATCTTTCAAAATACTAGATCAACTTTTGGGGAAGAACATACTGTGTTCTTCAGACAATGACATTGTCAGACTTTCCTTATTTCTTTGCAAATTTTGCACATCTCAATCACAAAACAGTAACTTGAGTTCTCTCCACGTGCCTCACTGGTTGTTCTTCCCTCAGAGGCAAGCCATTCAGATTTCCTCAGTCATGAAACTGTGTCTGTGCATGTGTGGAATCTCTATGGAAGGATTTGTAGAGAGTTGTAAAATCACTTGCGAGTGTCTTCTTAAATAAATGAAACATGTAGAGGAGGAAAAAGAGAGAATGTCAAATATGTTCATCTAAAAGATTTGTATAAAAGTGTCACTTTGCATTTAAAAGTGTTCAAGAGAGAAAAGTGAGCAATTCATTTAAACTGAATCACTGTCCTGGATGGAATCAGCTGTCTGATACAAACCCACAGTGAGCAGTGCCTGCCTTCATGGAAAATCTTTCATATGCATAGTATTTATAGCAACAACACTTTGTCCTTCAAACAGAATCACAATGTGGAAAAAAAAAAATCCAGCACAGCATCTATATTTGAGATAATCTGGTAGAAAATTAGATGAAAAAATTAAATAACACAATTCCAACTTCAAACACAATCTGTCATGTAGATGGATTTAACATGTGCAGAAGACTTTAGAATTAAAAAAAACTTGGAGAAATGATTTACCAGCAATTTAGGATTACTGTCAAGTAAATATTTACTAGCACCATGAGGTGCAAAGTTCTTGGGGTTTATTTTTTTCCCCAGTCACAGAGGAAAATGAGTGGTGTCTAAAATGCAGAAAAGGCCTGTATGATTTTTTTTTGTCCTCTATCCAGTCCTCTCCATCCAATTCCAGCAGCCACATTTATACCAACAGTACCCTCTGGTGGTAAGTTCTGACTCTGCTCATCTGAGTTTATTCCAGTTATCCTTTTATTTTTGTCTGAAAAACTTGATCATTTATTTCTTCCCTATCAGATACTAGTCTTTCGTTTAGTCTTCTGAACTGCTTATTCCTAACAGGTTCAAAGTGGTTGCCAGAGTCTATCCCGGCTGATTTCAGGCGAGAGGCAGGATACACCCTGAACAGGTCGCCAGTTTGTTGCGGGGCCACACACCCACTCATTCCTACGGGCAATTTCATTGCAGCTAATCAACCTAACATGCATATTTTTGGAGGGTGGGAGGTAACCGTAGTAGCTGGAGAAAACCCACATACGTGGGAAGAACATGCAAACTCCACACAGAAAGACCAATGTTGCAAGCCTCGTCCCACCCAGTGCTTAAACCCCAACCTTCTTGCTGTGAGGCCTCTCTGCTGCCCAGATACTGGTCTAACACATTGATGTAATTTATTTACACGGTTTTTATTGCAAATTACAGGTCCAGAATACTTTATTACTCCCCTACTGGTGAAAATAGTGAAAGGATGGAAGTCAAAACATCTCGATCAGAATATGCACTGTCCAGAAGACAACTTTGAAGACGTTTCTACGATATTAGTTAAATGTTTATGAAATGCTTGGATGAATTTGTTTACCACGGAAATACTCAATCCACATGTAGTTTGTGTCCCCTGAAGAGTCTCTCACAGGTGTAACATGAGCGGTGCTGACTCAGAATTTCTTGATTGAAGTCTCAAATGACAATGTTAAAAACATGCCTCTAGAAAGAGGATTGATGCAGTTCAAGTGATGGAAAAGCTTTAGGGCAGAAGAGTTCTTTCTATGATCAATGTTTAAAAACTTAATGCCAAACTAAGCACTAAGCATCCTGGGAAAGCAGATACACCCTCACCTGGAGGCTTCCACTCTTAAGCACTTAAACAACAAACATCCTGCTGACCTCAGGCAGGCATGTTTACAAGGTTTAAATGCCTTTGACCTTAAATAGTTTTAGCTGTTAATGACTTTTTGCCGGACAACTGAGTGACCATCCACAAATCATTAAATGGGTTTTGTGATAAGATCAGACTCAATGCAGTGATGCAACTGGTGGTGAAACAGTTCAGGCTATAAATCCTAGAATAAAAGAGGAAATAAAATTAGTCCATTGACCTAAATTAACAAACAACAAAAAACACTCATCATTAAAGTTTTGCTTAAATCTTAAATCACATGCAAGATTACAAGGATGAACCTCTGTGATCCAGCTGCCCAACCTTTCAGTCTTGGATCCGAGCGGACAAGTCCAACATCCCACTTCTGACACCAAACTGCAGTGGAAAATAATCTGCGAGAATAATAAAACAGTCAAGGGTCTTTTAACAAAGATTTATTCTGGAAACACCACGACGTGGTGGAGGAATCTGCAGAGACCTGAGTTGGTAGAGGAGCAAGCCTTTTTTTTGTAAATGTTATACCAACCCTTAATGTAGGACATGTCCTTCACAGATATTTATCAGACTATGAAACCCGCTTGTGTCTGCTTTAAGAAAGATTATTTGGAGACTTGTACCTATCTCAAAAGATGCAATCACTGTATCTCAGATACTGAAGAACATGTTGACCTGACATTAAGTTAAGCCTGAGTACTAGTTTCTCTCTACAATCTACTAAGTTTCTCACTCTGGCGCAAAAAGAGGGCTGTTAGAGTAAACATTTTTAGTAAGAAAACTCTCAAAAGTAATAACATTTTTTTTAGCAAAAACCGACATCTCGACACGTAAAAACTGTAACTTTTGTTTTTACACTTTTTATCATATATATATTTTGGCCTTGCGACAGACTGGCGACCTATTTGGGGTGTACCCTGCCATTCACTTCGAATCAGCCGGGATCGGCTCCGGCATTCTTGCAACCTTGTAAGGGATGGACAGTTAAGAAGGTGACAGACTGACTAATGTATATATTTTATCATTAAGTATCATTTAAGTTTTTTTAAATCTATTTGTAAGTTAATTTTTTTTTCTCTTTCCATTAACTTATTTTTTTAAATAGTACAAACAATTAAAAAACATTAATAACTTTTAAGGTATTAAGGTAATCATTGTCATCATGGACAATGATGTTTGCAGTTGACATTGTGCTCTTTAGTGAGAGGAGGGAAGAGGTGGAGGAAAAGCTGGAGAAGTGAAGGTTTGCACTAGAAAGAAGAGAAATGAAGATTAGTCAGAGTAAAACAGAATACATGTGTGTGAATGAGAGGGATCCAAATGGAAAAGTGAGGTTACAGAGAGAAGAGATAAAGAAAGTGGAAGATTTTAAGTATCTGAGAACAGTTCAGAGCAATGGAGAGTGTGGAAAAGAGGTGAAAAAGCGTGTGCAGGCAGAATGGAGAAAAGTTTCAGATGTAATAGAAGAGTTTCAGCTAAAATGAGAGAAAAAGTGTACAAAACCGTGGTGAGACCGGCCATGCTGTTTGGTCTAGAGACAGTGGCACTGAGAAAAAGACAGGAAACAGAGATGGAGGTAGCGGAGATGAAGATGCTGAGGATCTCTCTGGGAGTGACCAGGATGGACAGGATTAGAAATGAGTACATTAGGGGAACAGCACATGTTAGAGGTTTTGGAGATAAAGTCAGAGAGACCAGACAGAGATGGTTTGGACATGTTCAGAGGAGAAAGAGTACATCGGCTGAAGGATGCTGGGTTTGGAACAACCAGAAAAGAGGCCTAGAAGAAGACCAAAGAGGAGCTTTATGAATACAGTGAAGGAAGACATGAAGATACAGTAGTTGGCATAACCGAAGAGGATGCAGCAGATAGGGTTAGATGAAAGAAACTGACTTGCTGTGGCGACCCCTGAAGGGAAAAGCCAAAAGAAGAAGTATAAACAATTAAATACCTGGCTTTTGTATGTGTTTTCTTCCTCTTTGGCAAATTAATTCTTGTCTGTCTGAAAATTATTCCGTTTGACTTCTTAATCTTGTTTTACCTCCTGTACCAGCTATTTGACTTTCCTTCTCTTGTGCAATTTCTCTGTTAATAAAGATTAAGTTTCTGTTTATTATAATTTAGCTCGTTATCGAAAGGAAGCTGACCATCATTCGCCAGATATACACCCAACATTCAGAAACTTTTCTGGTCCAATTAAACATTTTTATTTTTTCTCCTTATCTCCACCACATAAAAGAACAGAAAACAGAGTTTTTCTCTAATAACAACCACAATAATTCAAGTGATTTATGATGGAAATCAAAATAATTTAAACTTTCATACACCTTCCATCATTTTAGGTCAGTCAGTTTTATTCTCCAATGAGCAGACTTCATGTTCCAACATCACTCCAAAAATTGTTTGTCTTTGGATCAGCTGTAAACTGGAGACTTTTGTAACCTATTGTGTATTGACAAATGACTGAAGAAACCAAAGCTCTGAGAAGTTCAGAAAGCCTTCCAGCCAACTGTTCCAGTCAGGTTTGGTTTCTCTACCAAGCGCGCCTGAACTTGCCTCCTCAGCACGTTTCATTAAAATTCTCATCTCCCTCCCAACATGTGAAAACCCACTGAGCAAATCATGTTTTCTCTCCTTTCACACTGGTGATAAAAGGCAGACCGTGTGTCTGCACATATTAAATATTAATGACAATTTGGTGCAAACTGATACCAGTTTTCATTCACTTTTTCCCCCCTCATTTGTCAAATTTGCATCACACTGTCAGAAGTCTGTGTGTGTCTGGTATTTTTTTTAAATAAAAGTAAAGAAGCGATGCACCATTCCAACCAAACATCTATCGTCCTGATCAAAAGAATGTTCACGCTAAGGTTGAAAGGTAGCAAAAAAGTGGAAAAGACAGCCCCCAACCCTATTATTACATCCACCTCCAGGCTAGGAAAACCCCACCATTTCAGTCCACAGTGGCTGTGTAGAGTCTCTTCATAAGAGTCCTTTATAAAAGGTAAAGATGGAATTCTCTTTGTGTTCTCACTGTCTTCTCCTTCCTTCATACCTGAATAACAATCAGTGGAGGTAAAGACAAACTCTCCATTGTGACAAGCTGACATGTTCATGTTGTTCCAGCAACATGTTGTGTTAGCAGAGCGGCTGCTGTTTGATTTCTCCAGATCAACACACAGTTTTGTTTCCACCGCTGACAACCCAGGATGCCTGGGCTTGAAGGGTGCTGACAAGACTGAAATAAAATCCTGATGCCTGTAATCATTATGTTTTTCTTCATGTGTTGGGATCTGGCGTAGTCTCCTCAAACAGAGACTGACGGTCACCATGAGCAGAAGCAGGAAGAGAAAGACCACGGTGCAGCTTGGGTTTAGTGCTAAGGCCACAGGCAGTTTGGGCAGACATCTGACCAATGAGTCGGTTCTTTGCAAGCAGTCTGCTGCCCATATCTCCTCCACCTTCCATCTCCACATCACATTGAGAGCGACGATGATCCACACCATAAGGCAACAGAAAAAACCACTAACATAATACAAGTTTATGTCTTTTTTCTGACCATCAATCTCATCTTCATTTTGGATCATTTCCTTCCTGGTATCACCCTGCTGGGCAGCAGGGATGGCCCGACTCACTTGGCTGCAGTTGTCAAAAGTTTGTGCCCACAACAGTCTGATCAGTGTCTCCATGGCAATGAGAAAGGTACTCAAGAGTAACACGGCTCCATAGGTGTGACTGAGGAAGAGCAGAAAGCGCAGGGCGATGACATCCCCTGTTGGGCTTGGATCAGTGAACCAAGGGTCGAAGAAACATATCCAACTTAAAAAAGCTGCAAAAAAGAAAATAAATATTGAAAATCAGGCCGAAGCAGACACCAGAGACAAATATTTACAGCATCCTTGAATCTCAAATCAAACTAATCTACAAAAACCTCAACGGTATTAATTTAAGCGTAAAGGAAGAGAAGAAAATACCAATATAATTTTTAAAAACATACTTATTTTATGGTTGTTTTTGTAAATAAACAAAGGAGTGTTTAGGTGTGTGTTGGGCATATTTCAATATGACAAGTGTTAAGCTTTGCAAACACGCCAAGCGTCCTGATAGGCTGTAGTTTGAAATTAATTTTGTTCCACCTGAAACCATAAGTAAAAGTAATGACGCAAGTGTTGGGAGTACACCTGCATCACAATAGTAAAGTGGGAGCTAACAGGGCGCCAAATTGACTGGAACCATTGAGATGTGATGGCTCCTTTGAAATAATTGCTAGTTTATGGCAATTGAAATACATATAAAGCAACTTCAGATTTATACAGTAGTTTGTTTTATAAAGCCTCTTAAAATTAAAAGCGTCTAATCATGTTTTTACCTGTGACCTGGAAGTCTGTGAAGATCAGCAGGCAGCAGCAGCAGAAGCTGACAGAGCTGTATGAGGCAGCCAGTGAGGGTAGAAAAAGAAGGCTGCAGGCCAGTTTACACACACACAACACGACTGCTCCATCCAGCACACCATCCATAGCTGCAACACAACATGACATACAGGCTGACTTTTTAAAAAACAGGTTTAGATCTTCATCTCTGGGGAATTTACCTCAGGAATGTAGGAAATCACTATAACAATGAACATACAAAAATGTAAAACATTTTTAGCATGTGTTTAGATGTTTTTTGTTTTTTTTAACATACTCAGTTAAAAAAATTACCCTAAGTTTTGGGTCAATATTTTACTGTTTACTTTGGTAATGAACCTTAGACTCAGAGCTTGTGTCCAAAACTTGCTTTGAATAGGAAAAAAAAACAAAAAACCTTCAGTTATTTAGAGTAATGCATATTTTGCACAAAACAAACTACAAACATGTCCACCAGCATTTTAAATCATACCAATAAATGATGAAAAGATATTTACTGCATCTTAAAAAGAACCAAAATGTAATGTGTGTTTTTTTAAAAACTGCATTCAAAAGTAAACATTAGCCTTACCTTTGCTTGCATGAGCCTGTTGAGCAGCATGTCAATATGACCCTCAGATGCTTCATCTGCCTTTTTTAAAAAATCCTCTCCTATGCTCCACCCTCAGCAGGATAATGAGCCTCTCTCCTCCCTCCCACTCTCCTCCTGCTGCACCTGGCCCTCTCAGTGAAAGGCCATGTGCACCTGGGTGTGGTAGTGTGTGTTGGCAAAAAACAAACCGGTTTGACAACTCACACACATAGAGAGACTAAGTGTAATAATCTCATGGACATGCAAACATTTAACTGACAAGAAAATGTGTGTGTGAGTGTTTTCTGTTCCCCTGTATCATACTACATAAAGATTTGCTGATTGTCTTGTCCTCTCAATTCCACAGTGCACGACTGAAGACAGTGAGTGTAGACTTGTGTTAATTTAATTATACTTGTGTAGACCGATATCACCAATTATTTATCGTTTTAATTCAAATAAAGATGGCTTTTGTGAGTCAACAAGAAGTTTCTGTAAAAGCATAGACTTGCTCCTTCGCAACAGCACTGTAAGTGTAAATATGTGACATTTCGGTGCATAAGAATGATTACGGCCATTTAAAAAGAATCTATCTGAGTAAAAAAGTAAATGATTAAGGAATGAGTAAAAAGTGCACGTGTTAGAGGTTTTGGAAATATAGTCAGAGAGGCCAGATTGAGATGGTTTGGACATGTGCAGAGGAGAGAGAGAGAGAGAACATCGGCAGAAGAATGCTGGGTTTGGAACCACCAGGAAAGAGGACTAGAGGAAGACCAAAGAGGATGTTCTTGGATACAGTGAAGGAAGACATGAAGATAGTTGGTGTGACCGAAGAGGATGCAGCAGATAGGGTTAGATGGAAGAAACTGACTTGCTATGGCAACACCTGAAGAGAAATGCCAAAAAAAGGAGATGCAAAAATATGTACCAGTTTAAAATCTTTCTTGATACTTGTTTTTTTTACTGCTGCAATTTATCGGTAATAATGAGTAAAAATCCATCTATTGATTATCTTCTACAATTAAGATGATACGTTGTATTTAGCACAGGCATCTAAACATTAAACTTCAACGTTCACTAGTTGGGGTAGTTTTTTGGATGGACAACAGCATGCAACAAAAAAAATACAGAAGAAAAGTGGGTTGCTATGGTTACAAAACGCAATCCAAATTTTCTCATTATGTCTCAAAACCATGTAGAAAACACGATCCACTAACTGGGGTAGGTTTTGGTAGGGATGGACAGCAGCATGCAACAAAAAACAGACAAGGGTGGGTTGCTATGATTAGAGTAAACAACTTATCACAAAACAGCCCTGCCTGTCTCAAAATAAAATGACAGGATTTATTACCGATAAACATAAATAAAGATGCTAGAATCTATTTTTTTACAAACACCATAAACTAAAACAATCTTTGAGAGCTACCGATAAATTCTGATTACCGTACGCGGTGAAAAAGGATGATTACCCACAAAACACCTGAAGACCCCTCATGGAGAGTCAGCAAGAAACCTGAGTAATCTTGTACGACCAGCAAAACCTGTATGTAAATATATAGATCTATATCTGTATGTAAATATATAGATGTAAATATATAGATAGATGTATGTAAATATATATAACATATATCACATACTACAGATGATGAGATAACTGATTAAATTTTTTTAAAGTTATTTCTAAAGGTTTACTGATTATAAACTGACTCCATCCAATTGAAAAGAATTTTAGTACAACAAATTTTCAAATTCTGCAATACACCTAATGATTTCCAAGCTCTGGATTTTCAATAAGTTTACAGCAAATTATTCTTTAAAATAGGATGAAAAAAAAAACATCAATTCATTTTAAAAAAGAAAGTTAGGGTTACGTTAGGATTAAGTTAGGGTTAGCATAAAGTTGACCTGTCCAGAGTGTACCCTGCAACTCGTTTTGAATTCCTTTTTATTAATCACCAGAGAAAAATTTCAGTCCTGACAAGAATATAAGTGTAGATTAAATAGGGCACAGAAAGAAGAAACATATTACTAAAACTTAGTTACATGGATGAGAAGTCATGGTTTCAGCTTTTCCTTGTTCATCATTGCCCTGCCCTCTTGTGGAAACAAATCCACACCTTTGCTTTGTCTCTAGTTTCTCCTGACCTGACCTCATGTGGATTTTGTGTTCTGTTCCCCTTTATCATGCATAAAGATTTACTGACTATCTTGTCCTCTCATTTCCACAGTGTTTCATTGCTGCTAACACAAGTCTAAGCCTGCATGTGACATGGATCGACCGCAATTCAATTTAATTATATTTGTGTTGCCTGATATCAAACAATTATCTCAACAGGCTTCACATTGCAGATTAAAGAAAAAAAAAGTACAAAAACAAACAAGGAACAGGAAAGAAAAAAGTAGATACACAAATACACAGCTAAAAACTAACTAAACAAAAGCTAGCTAAATTCTTTCAGCACATTTCTAGCCTTAGACTCTTTCACAATGAGAAAAAAAAAAGAAACCTCATGGGGACCCACATGAAGGAGGGATTCCTCCCCAAGATGTGCAGGCAATGTGTCTTAAGACTGTTAGCTTATTCTTCTCTGTAGATTTATATCTGAAGAAATCAGAAGCTGGGCTTCATCCTGACGGAAACAGGAAGGTAGAACAAGCACAGAGGCTTCCTCAGTCTGAACGCCATGAGACAAGGGGTCACAAACCCTATTAGAACCTTTTTTAAAACTGTCTTAAAACATAATCAGAGAAGCTTTGGTTAACCTATCTGAAATCATATCTAAACTAAAAACAGAACCTGTCAAAGTTATGTTTAGATTTTTGGTGCTAATACTCCAGTCTTCCAGCAGCTGAGATGTGGATCTGTTCTGGGACAGCAGTGCCATCTCCTGCTGAGCTCAGCACAGAACATATTAGCAGGCTGTCATGCAGCTCATAGGATTACATTTCATGTTTATTGCAGACATGAGATCAGAGTGCTGTAGGACAGTTAATAAAAAAGATTACATCTACAAACACTTTTCATTCCCAGATCCCTAGATATCTGTTCCAATTACCATTAAAAATACTGTATAGATGAAACCTTCTTTATTGTGTGTTTCTGTCATAAAGGTGAGATTTGTTTAAGCAAATCAAACTTTATTTGTAAAGCACTTTTCAAACACAAAGTGCTGGACAGAACAAATAAAAACTCAAACAGAATTCAAATCCAGATCATAAAACAAGAACAAGTGAAAAGCAAACATACATTAAAAATCATACACTTGCACAAAAAACTAAATACATGCATTGACACTATTAAAACATAGACTTTCAGTTCTTTAGGCTGTTTTTAATTCAAATCCATCAGAAAATCCTTTAAAGTAAGAGAGGTGAGTAATAAATGGTGTTTAAAAAACACTCAAATGGTGCATATATTTTTTTCTCATTTTTTCCCCCTATATTTTACACTGAATCCTTTTTTCCACTGCAGCACCCAGAAGTGAACAGCAGGCGACCCGGAAGGTTTGAAATCTAACTGGAAAGAAGCAGAAAAGAGGAGTGGGATCCTTTCTGAAACATTTCTCCTCTTGCTGGTACAGGTATGTTATGTTAGCCTTTCAATGCAAATCCTCCTTCTCCACTCCTTCTCCTAGCTGCACCTTTGCTTCCTCACTATTTCTCTCTGTGTTGTGCAAAAGTTAGATTTTTTTTAACAATAAAAAAGAGCATCTTTAGATGATTCATGCTGAGCTGCAGAATGATTTTTCCTAAAGAAAAAAATCATGATCACCATCATGGTGTATGATTTCTGGTAAAGCAGCTATGCATGCTCATCATGAACTCCCTGATTGTTTTTTTTTCTGTTCTCCAAGCCGGGTTATTCAAACCTGCAAATCAAAGTAAACAATCGTTCGCTTTATGCGAATTCTTCTGCATGCATGATGCTGCGTTCAGAGACAGCCTGACTGTATTCTCTGCTTACAGTAGTCCGATCTGCAGAATATGGCGTCTCTTGCTTATGAATATAAGACGGAGCTGCCATTTTTGTTTTCCTTTTGTCTGATTTTTTTAATAATTTTGTCTGAGGAGGGAGAGGCGCAGAAATCCATGCGCTGCGCAGGAACGCGCATCTGTGCAGGCAGACAGACAGACTTCCACTAAAGCTGATAAAAAAAACAAGATTTAACATCAGATTATTCTCACTAAAGACGGAAATATTCATGTCTCTACGCACTCAAACGTAAGAAAACTGCTACTTTGAACTTTTGTTGCTGCGATGTGCATGCATTGCACATTTCTAAAACCAAATGCATGACTGATGCTGTTTGCAGCTGAAAATAGAGATTTCAAAATAGTTTTCTAGCTGGAAAGGACTCCAAATGCTATGAAAGCAAACCAATTAACAGCTCATATTTAAAAAGAAAGAATAATTTTTGACTGATTTATTTTTATGATATTTACATTATTTATTTTGTTAGACACATTGGCTGATCTTGCAGTTATATCCTCACCTATGCTCTTGCTTTTTATGCCTTTGTGACATGTTTGCTACTAGGTTTGAATCTGAAAAATATTTAATATCCAAAACACATGAGGTAGCTCTTTGCTGGACACAGTCCAATCATATAAATTCATCATAACTTTTTAATTACCCAGATATTTTTTTTTATAACAACTACCAATTACTATTACAACATTCATGAATATTAGTGTCATTGTAATATCACACATGCATTGAATGTACCCTCAAAAATCAATGACAGTGTTTACGGGTGACAGTTTTACCTGAGATGTCTTGAAAATGATTCATTTGATTATCAATTCAAACAATCTTCTTTTCCCCCAAAAAAGCAGTTGATGTGTCTGGCACAAACTCATAATCTATTGAAAATATATAAGTCACCCATTATTGAAGATTCCTTCCATTCAACAGCTTGTCCAACTCTGACATGGGGCCTGGCTATTATCAGTTGAGAGGCAGGGTGAACCCTCAACAAGTCACCAGTCTGTCATAAGGTCTCAGGAAAAAATATGTTTACTTATTTCAAATTGGTCATAGAAAGGGATTCAAAGATGTCTTGTGGACTGTGTATGTGACAGTTGAGACAGTTCGACTTATGAAGTTGAGAATCATGGTCATGGAAGTTGAAACGTCGCAATCGTCATGTTCACTGTCTAGAAGACAACTTTGAAGCCTTTTTTTTTCTACGATGGATCACTCCTGGACGAATGAGGGATTGCAATGACTTTTTTTTTAGTTGCTCTGAATTGATGTTAATTTTATGTTTTAAAGAAAATGAAATACTTCTGAAATGCAGTTTGATGTAGTGACAATATACAGTTTGAAGGCACATTCAGTTACACACAAAATGTGTTGGTTATAATTTTTGTTTCAAGAAAAAACAAACTACTTCTAGGTGAAGCACTTTAAAAAAAAAAGTTCTGCCATGTAAATGAAAAAAAAATTAAGAAAGAAAAACCCTTGTAATGTTTGAAGAAGTGACTTTATCAGTTGAAAAAAAGAAACTGGATTTGAATTTAAGAAAACCTGACAGGAAAAAGCAAAAAAAAAAAAAAAGAAGTTTTATGGAAAACTTCTCTGTGATAACATGTATGTTAAGAAAGTAGATGTCCTGCAATTAAATTCCCCCGTGCCAAAAAACTTCGAGAAAGGAAAACTGAACCCCACTGGCATCATTAGAAAAATATTTTGTGAGGTGCATTGTACACTCATACTTTCAGACGTATCAGTTTTGTTTCTCTTGGCTTGTGGATGTGGACTGTGTTAGGCCTCCGCTAAGCCAAACAGACTTTGGAATGGCGCAGTGTGCCAAAACATGCAAAGCAAAATGCTTTAAAAAGAACTTCCTGCAGGGTAGAAAAAGAACTTATGGAAAGAAAGACCCTCTGGTTCCAAGTTGAATTGTATGTATTTCCCTGTGTCTTAAAAAACTCGAATGCGTCTTACCGTTTGGTGCCATTTGCCTTCACATAGTCACGATTCTTACCCACAGATGAAGATGGCTTCTTGTTTCTTTAGCAACCATGTTGTGAGAAGTATTCTATGTTAAATTTTTAATTATAGTCACGCCTGTTAAGATTGGACCCACTTTCTGGTGAGAATGTGCAGAATTTTCTTTTTGTAGCTACTTTTGGAAAAGCATGAGTGACAGATTGAGAGTAAGGTCACATCATTGTCTAGTTGGTTTTTAAGAAAGTTTAGCAAAGAAATCAAATCAAACTTTACTGGTAAAGCACTTTTTAAACATAAAGTTACACAAAGTTCTTAACAGAGCAAATCAAAACTTAGACAAGAATAAAAATCCAGATTACCATGCAAATTATAAGCAAACAAACAGAAAAAATAGAAAATTTATTTAAAATGTATTTTCACAAAGCACATCAAAACAGATGTTTTTTCTGAGTAAAAAAGTTCCTCAGTCCTTATAAATACGGTGTATTACAATTCCATTACTTTTGCAAGCCAATAAGTACTAATAAAAAAAAGACGAATCACCTGTTTAAGCAGAATATATTTATTAAAATATAACTTCATATAACTGTCTTCAACCATACAAAATTGTAAACCCTCTTCATGTAAGTTTATCTTCAGACATGTACTTGTAGGTTCCAAATCTGACCCACCAACTTGGAAATTGGTGGGTGCTATTCATGTGTCTATTGTCTCTGTTTCAGGATGGCTGAACCCCGTTTTAATAATTCCTACTTTTGGCCTCCCCCTCCTACAATGCCCAGCCAGGTGAGCAATTTCACTACACACCCTTATTCCTGCATGTACTCAGGCAAGATTGCCAAAAATGTTTAACTTCGAATTCTTGAAAGTAAGCAAAAAGTATCAGATGTGATGTGTGACTAAAGAGTTTCAGGACAAGGGAAAGTGTACAAAACCGTGGTGAGACCGGCCATGCTGTTTGGTCTAGAGACAGTAGCACTGAGGAAAAGACAGGAAGCAAAGATGGAGGTAACAGAGATGAAGATGCTGAGGATCTCTCTGGGAGTGACCAGGATGGACAGGATTAGAAATGAGTACATCAGGGGAACAGCACATGTTAGAGGTTTTGGGGATAAAGTTCGAGAGGCAAGACTGAGATGGTTTGGACATGTGCAGAGGAGAGAGAGAGTACATTGGGAGAAGGATGCTGGATTTGGAACCACCAGGAAAAAGGACTAGAGGAAGACCAAAGAGGAGGTTCATGGATGCAGAGAAGGAAGACATGAAGATAGTTGGTGTGACCCAAGAGGATGCAGCAGATAGAGTTAGATGGAAGAAACTGACTTGCTGTGGTGACCCCTAAAGGGAAATGCCGAAAGAAGAAGAAGAAAAGTAAGCAAACATGTTATTGGAAATCTTGCCAAAATGAAGTCGACCAATAAGCTCATGGGAAAGCATTTATTTTTAAGACACTAGAGGGGGAAAAAGGTTTGAAAAGAGACTTGGTGGTAATAGCCTCCACTTTTGGAAATGTACCTGTAGTTTCATGTCTAGGCCACCAGATAGAACTATTGCCTCTTATGTGAATAATCATGGCTGTTTTCTTGTCATAAATATTTTCTTGCCATCAGCTGGATAATTTAGTGTTGATCAATAAAATAAAGGAGCAGCTGATGGCAGAGAAGATCCGACCAGCACACCTGCCCACTGCTTCAACAACTTCCCAGCAGTCTTTATTAGCCTCTCATAGCCAGTCTGATGGCAGCCAGCATGGGATGCCCAAATCTCACCAGATGTCAAATCATCAGAACAGCAGCCCATCTCAGCCAGATGTCGCCCTACACGCCCGTCCTGCATCAAGCTCTGTTACAGGTACACAGGCACAAAAAGCCAAAATGACTGAAGCTGACAAAGCATCAAAATAATTTCACAACTTGTTTAAGCTTTCTGTAAATACACTTTGCTACTTACAGTACACCATCCTGTGTTGCAGCAATCCTGTGCATTTCTAAACACAAATTAAGTTTTTCTTTATGACTTCACCAGGTCGTATTCTGGGAGACGTTAATTTGAATTTGGATGAAAAAGCTGCTATGAAAGCCAGGGGATTATGGGAAGACTGGCATCTGCGTCAACTCATTGATCATCCTTCTAGAGCAAACCATGTTTCTGGTGAGCAAACCATGTTGTGTGTAGACATAAGACCAAAATTGGATGCTTCTTTATCATCAGCAGTCAATGAGCTTCAGTTGTATTTGGAAGTTTATAAATTTGCTTTTCATCATGTTACGAACAATGAATTAACTTGTAATACAAACTTGTCTTTACAAAAAGAAGGGGCTCATTCAATGGAAAACAATCTTTCATTAAAAGGTTTAATTAAATATAAAAAGCTTCTTTTGGGAATTAATTCTTTCAGAATAACTAATATGAAAGTCAAAATGGGGGAGACGGTGGCTCGGTGGTAGAGCATTTGCCGACAGACCGGAAGTTCACTGGAAGTTCGCCGGATCGATTCCCACTCAGTGCATGTCTAGGGTCCTTGGAGAAGACACCTACCTCCCGTTTTTCCCACCATTGGCGTCGTTGTGGCAGCCTGCTGCAGAGTAGTAGTGCAGCACATACATTTTTCCAGTGAGGGATGGATAGAGTATATATATATTAAAAAAAAAAGCTTTTATTAATTAACAATTTAGTTAAATTTTTTTGTTAATTGCTCCAATCCATTAAATACTGTTACTGAAAACAAAAAGGAAGATTAAAAGAAGAGTGAGAAAAAAGTTTTTAGAGTGAAGAGACACTGAATAAGCTTCTTTTTAGAATACAATACAATAAAATAGAATACAACATGAGCAAATATAATGCAGTAGTGTCAAATGTTTCTGGTGTGGCCACACCTTGTTATGCTATTTCTCTATTTTTTTGTTACTAGTTATTAGTTACTTAGTTCGTTTGAAATTGATCTGCTTTACATCTCTTTCATCACATTGTTGTGTCTTTGAGTTGTTTCTAGGAAATTTTACTAGTAGGACTTGATTTCATGCTGTTGTCGAAAGTCGTACGAATGTTGTTTACTAAATAGACTGGGTTACCTGTATGTAGAAAATTTCTGCTGTCTACTTTCTTTTCCATGAATTTGGGAGGAGCCTTTTAGGCATTATGGTGTTACAATATGTGCTTTCTATTACTAGCAGGTCAGCTTTAACATTTAATATCACCTTGCAGAACCAATATATTTTTGTGCCAAATTAAGTCCACCTTTCAATGTTTGACATCCTTGGTTTTGAACCATTTTAATAAACTTGTAAACTACAAGTTTATTAAAACTTGTAGTAACTATTTCCAGCAGGAAATAGTTTGGAAAGTGTATTACACCTTTTTCTCTAGACTTCTGTATTTATTCTTATAACATAATTAAAATTTTTTTTTGCTAAATCAAGTACCCAAAGAACTTATTTCAGACTGAATCATCATATTTTTTTCATAATTTTTTTTTTATTAGTTAAATGAGTAAACATGTATTTTGACCACCTACAGTTTTAGGAAGTTCAGTATAAATGAACATTGTTCTACGTATTTGAAAGTATGAGCTGAATTTTTACCCGGTAGCTAGGGGTGGGCGGATCGATCCTAATATCGACAATATCGATACCAACGCTAGTATCGATATCGATCGATACTCAAACTACAATACCGATACTTTGGTTGAAGTTTTACCCCTCGCACTTTGCTTCCGTTTTTTTCTTTTTTCTTTTTCTTTTTTTTTTAAAGTTAACCTAACTGATCTGTCTGCAAAATATGGGTAAATGCTGTGTGTCGCGCCTGTATGCTAAAGTAGTTAGTTAACATTTGTTTGTAACTGGGCACTTCTATCGATCTACCTACCAACCTGTGTTTATACGTATACTTGGTCATACTATAAATATGACCCAAACCCTTGATGCAAAAAGTCATTTAAAAAATTTAAATATCGGTATCGATATCGGCGATATTGGTCTGGTGTTTACTTGGTATCGGATCGATACCAAAACTTGCGGTATCGCACACCCCTACCGGTAGCTTATGTTTTTTTCCTGCGAAGTGTTTTTAGATCAATTTTGGAAAGCCTATTGTGTAAAAGCAGGACTCCTTCTATTATTTCCTGACAAAATACATTATAATAAGAACTTCAAATAAAATTGTTTCAGAAAGAGATGTTAGAAAATGGGTGCTTATAATAAAACATTATTGGCATAAAATATCATATATTCTATTTTTTTGTTTTGTATATTTTTATTGTGGTAATTAAACAAGATTGGACAACCCTTACTTGTTGAACCTCTTTGTGGATTAAAACAACAAGAAGAATTTAAGTGGCCTGAATTGGGATCTTTGAAAAGTAACTGCAATAATTCTTTAAAACTCCACATTTACTTTTACACAATCACATGGTTTGATACAGTATACAGTAGATATATATGTGTGTGTGTGTGTATGTATATTTTGTGTACTCTGTCTCTTCGATTGCCTTTGTTTTTTTCTCAAAAAATCCTCAATTGATCTTAAAACTAAGAAAAAATGTTTTGTGAGTTACTTATTAAAGGAAGGCCACCAAAAACGATACGAAATGTTCAGGCTCATACGGACACAACAGACGTGTAGCGCAGTCATGTATTGAAAAACCACAAAAATAGTCTTCCTGAAAAATTATCTGGCCGGTTTAAAAAAAGAGGAAGTGTTTTGAATAGTTTCAGACAAGCCTCAAATTCACAGCATCTGTCTGCTAATTCTTTTGTTTCTATGGTTCTACAGTCTAGTTACTGAAAAAATGACGCTGTGAGGATGACAGAAGGCCTTTCTTTGATTTATGACGTGATTAGACACATTAAGTTAGCCGAAACATAACACTCTGAGATGTCTTAAGCAAAAAAAGAATAGTCTATAATGTGTGGTCAGGGAAAAGGACTGATATCCATGTAAAGGTCTTATCTGATATTAGGAAATTTGATTAAGAGCAGGTCGTGTAATGAAAGGGTCTGACCAGTGTGATTTTGGAAAACTTGTAGGGTGTCAAACTCCAGTCCTCAAACTCCGGTGTCCCAAAGGTTTTTCATGTGTTTCAGGTTCAATACAGCTGATGCACATATAGTGAAATCAACAGCCAGTTAAATTTAGCGCACTGACTCAATAATCTGAATCAGGTGTGTAGATGCAAGAACACAGAAAATCTTCAGGACACTTGCCCTCCAGGACCTGAGATTGAAACCCCAGAATCATTGTGTTTTCATAGACAACATCAAATTATATACGTATAAGGATGGGTCCCAGTTGTGTGGATGGAAGATTAACAGATTAACCTGGCACAGCCAGCAAATAAAGTAGCAGCTCTTGGTTAGGATTGGCTTCTTTGGAACTTGTGCTTTGCCTTGATGGTAAGACACAACAGTATCTGTATAGTTCTTTTTCTTCTTCTTTCGGCGTTTCCCTTCAGGGGTCGCCACAGCAAGTCAGTTTCTTCCATCTAACCCTATCTGCTGTATCCTCTTCGGTCACACCAACTATTTTCATGTCTTCCTTCACTGTATCCATGAACCTCCTCTTTGGCCTTCCTATAGGCCTCTTTCCTGGTGGTTCCAAATCCAGCATCCTTCTTCCTATGTACTCTCTCTCTCTCCTCTGCACATGTCCAAACCATCTCAGTCTGGCCTCTCGGACTTTATCCCCAAAACCTCTAACATGTGCTGTTCCCCTGATAATCCCCTGATGAATCAGAAATGATAAACTAATTTCTGATCCTGTCCATCCTGGTCACTCCCAGAGAGATCCTCAGCATCTTTATATCTGCTACCTCCATCTCTGATTCCTGTCTTTTTCTCAGTGCTACTTTTTCTAGACCAAACAGCATGGCCGGTCTCACTACGGTACACTTTCCTTTTCATTTTAGCTGAAACTCTTTTGTCACACATCACACCTGATACTATCTGTATCTGTATAGTTAACAAACATATTTTATTTGCGTTAGATTGGGATCAAGATTATCTTTGCTTCCACAAGGATGTTCTTGGTAATTGTTCTAGGATTTTCTATGACTTCTACTCACATATTTGTGCAAGCCAAAAATCCACCCGAGTTCTTAGAAAGAAAAAAGAGATTACCAAGATTTATCAGTATTTATCTTAAAACATGTGCAGAGCTGCGGTGTCTCCACCCACCAAGACTTTAGATCTTTATCTTTATCTCTGCTCCCCATTATATTTAAGGCTGTGCATCCCATTGGTCAATGGTCCTGGTTGGCTACTCTTCTCTATTCTCAGTTGGCGCTGTGCCTCGGATTATCTGGCGTTCTTTTGTCTAGTTGGTTTTCAGGACAGATAGTCTATCCTCAGGGTCATTTTTGACATTAACTGTTCTTCGCAATGTTAGCTTATCAAAAATACACAATGTGCTCTCTATCTCTGCGTCAGATGTTTTCTCCCTTTGTATCGGTTGTCCAACCAGACCAACCACACCTCGGACTTCTTTCACCACTTAGATATGTAATCAAAAGTTGCACACAAGATTCCACATGTTTTATTCCACAGCTCCTTCATAAGGTTGTCACACAAATGATCCCCATGTCTCAACCTTGTGTCAACAGTTACTATTGCAACAACACATACCTAGCAGGATTACTATTGCAACAACGCATCAGTAGGGTTAAATTAACTTGTCTTAAATCAGTCTGCAAATTGCCTGCTTTATTTTCTGCCCGATGATCTGCAACACCACCACCGTGCTCTGCCGCTGGTCTGCAGAACTAGATCTTTCTGATCAGCGAGGATTCTGAGGTGACCCCATCACCTCAAAATTTGCCTGAGAAGTTCATACCATCAGTTCTCCTCTCTTGAATGGAACACTGCAGTGTTCTGAAGAATGCTGTTCAGATAGAACCGTTCATTTCACTCTGTTTGTCCTTTTGATGTTCAGCAGTGACCTTAGAGAGAAGTCCTGTGATTTCAGTGGTGGCGTGATAATCTTGCATCATTTCCAAGCAGTAGGGATATCTTTGTCCTTTACTTTTACCTCACACACGTTTTCCTTTCACTGTCATCTCTTCTACCAAAATAATTAAAAAAAAAAAAGATTATGAGGAAAAATACAATAAAACAGACAGTATTTCTGGAGTTGGCCTTCAACTGCAGATATCCAAACAAACCTCAAACATCTGTTTTTATTCTCTACTGCTTATAATTCAGAGTAACTCTGATGAGACTTAATTGGAATTTAATGATTTATTCTTTGAATCCTTCTCTTGAGGCAGGTTGGAATTAGTTTGCAGTTCTGATACCCAAGTCCAGGTGGGTCCGGGTTTGTCTTTTGAGTTGGGCAGGTGGACTATCACTGTGGAACAGCATGGTTGCGAGGAAGCAATTTTGGGGCATCTAGGCTGATTTCATCAGGAAGCTAAGCAGAGACTCCAGCAGCAGTTTGTGAAAAGGCCTTAGAATCATATGTGTCCACATGGGAACCACAGTTGTGAGGGGCCAAAAGTGGAGTGGCAGATAGAGAAAAAGAAAAAGAGGGCCAAATATCTATTGTGGGTTTCATGGTTAAACCACAATTATAACTTGGATATTATTGTTCTTCGTCTGTCTGGGTTTTTTTGGACGTCTTCAAGACTCATAACTCTAGTTCTCCCTATTTTACTTAACATCTTGTCATGGTAAACACTGGAAAAAAATTTCCTCAGGCTGATGAACTGATTTTACAGCTTATTCTTTTTCAGACATTTTTTTTCTTTTCTGATTTTTATATTTATTACTAGTTACAATCCTTCCATCTATCGTTTTATTTTATTTATCCAATGTTACAAATTTTTCCTTGAGGACCCACCTGAAATACCCACATGAAATTAAACTAACACCGTCTGGCTCAGGTTCTCTTACACTAACGTGTTTTGTTCTGTTTTAAGTTTGATCTTTAATAATTTAATAACGCGTGTAAGACATGTGTTTTGTTCGTAGGTGTGCAATGTGTGAGTATGTTTTTTGTCTGCGTAGGTGTGTGTTCTGTGTGGGGGTATGTAAGTGTGAATTTCCGCCAAAAAGAGACCACATGACTATTTCTGTCAAGAGTAGACCTTTCTGTTATTTCCTTGTGTGTGACAATACATGACAGTTGAATCAACACTACCCACCTCTTTCTCACTATTAAACAGTAAATGTCTTTAGATATAGAAAAATGATCAAACAAGTAGAAAAGGAAGCTTTTGAAAACTAACTCTCACGATTTGAGTCCAAACTAAATCTTGGAAGTGGTTTTGTAATAAAAGTCCTTATGTCTTGCAGTAGGTCACCATGGTGTAGTTTATCGACTGTGAACGTTTGGAGTAATAATACCATTTCCCATTTATGGTGCCACCATTCAAAAGAAATTTTAGGCATTACGTTGGCAGTTTTAACACAATATTTGAGCCTTAAAGATGAAAAATGTATACAAATAAACACATTCTCTCTTCCTCAAATCATTACTGATTATATTTATGTTCTTACACAATATTTTGTATTCACCAGGAGTGGCACTGGCATCCAGAACAGGCAATCTCAGCACCTCGGAAATCAGCACCTCCACAACCCCCTCCTCAGAAAGCCATAGCAGGCTCTGTGGAGCTCCATCCTCTCACTTAATCTCAGGACTAGCCGGCAGCCACAGGATGGACCCTATTAAAACTAACGGAGGACTTTTGGGATTAATTGGACCTCCTCCAAAAGAGGAACGAGGACGCAGGAGGATCAAGGCAGAAAATGGGTCTTCACTTTTGGTAGTGCCCTACCCAATCCTCGCATCAGGAAATGACCCGTCTTGCATCACCATCTCAGCCAAAGAGGGAAAAACCTACAGGTGGGAAAATACTTTTGTACGACACTGTTATTTTTTCTTACATTTCTCTACCAACAAGCCTGGGAAGTCTTTTTTTTAAAGATTTAGTGTAAAGTTAGAATGCAATAGTTAAAATACATGCTGTTAGATGCTATGCTCCGTATTAATATCTGTAATATAAAGTAAGAAAGCAGGATGCGCGTGTCTGTCGATGTGTTTATCTGTACCCATGGAATCCTTGGACAAAGAAGTCATTTTAAATTTAGATTAAAAAGCCTTTGCTTCTTTTTATGTTTCACTTAATTGAGCAGCAAGACAGACTTGTTCTTGTTTTGCCTGCAGGTATTCTTAATTTCTACGCTTCTTTATCGTTTGATTGACTTTTCATAGATTTTTTCAAATTTTATTCAGTAATAATAGGAAAATTTCGTCATTTTCAATTAATTAACTTCCAAATTCTTATAAATGTGCCCGTTCATTGAAATTATAGCGCTTTTCTGGACAGTAAAAGGCTTCAAATTTGTCTTCTGGACATTGTGGACAAAAAAAAAAAAAAAACACTGTCCAGAAGACAACTTTGAGGGCTTTTTTACATTTAACTTAAAAACAATGTTTCAACATTGATTAACTTTTATGTATGATTTACAGCAAAATATGTTGAACCTATCTTTCACACTAAACTTTCAACATGGTTCTGTGAGCTTCAACAACAAGTTTTGTCACGGTCTTGTTCCATTGTACTTCCTACATAAGTCCTCCAGCAACAATCATTTGTTTGTGTTTGCATGTGTGTTCGTTCGCATTTGTTTGGTAATGGACATACTTTGCTTGTGTCTTTGTTTCTACGTTGCAGGTGCAAAGTTTGTCCGCTGACTTTCTTTTCCAAGTCAGACATGCAGATTCACTCAAAAACACACACAGAGGCGAAGGCCCACAGGTGTCCTCACTGCACAAAAAGCTTCGCAAACCTCTCGTATTTGGCCCAGCATCTGCGAATCCATCTGGGTGTTAAGCCGTACCGTTGCTCCTACTGTGAGAAATGCTTTCGCCAGCTCTCGCACCTCCAGCAACACACAAGGTTTGCGCAACGACATGGAGATAGTATTTGATTCTGTTAGTTTTGTCACGCTGTCATGCTTGAGAGGTAGAAACAACATTTTTATGTTGTAGCTTCACTGTGATGCATCGTTTCACAATCAACCTGAAAAAGATGGTTCTACAAATTAACTTGAGTCAAGTCACTTTGCGTTACTGTGTAATTTTAGATGTGAATGTGTTTCCAAACTTGAGAACCCTGTTAGGATAATGTGATCTAGCGTACAATGTGTGCAGCAGCTTCTTTTAGTGTCTTGTCATGATCAACAAACAAGCCAAACCTGCTTAACAAAATAATTCCCAATGGTTTAGAACAACGGTTGGCAAACTTTGAGGTGAAGCTTTTGTCAATACACCAGTAGATAAAAAAAAACCTGACAAAACATAACCTTTGCAAAAGATCAGCTCTCCCAGGATGCATTAACATGCCTCAACACGTTTGGATTGGGACTGTCCTGTTTACCCAATAATATTCCACACCTCAATTATTATAATGAAGAGGGTCAATCATCTTGACGTCAGTTTTTTTTTTTCTTATTTTGTTCAATCAAAGCATGCAAACCTATTAAAAATATTTTTATTACACTTTATCATATCTAAAGCTGAGTGTCAGAGAGATGAGGGCTGAAATGTGAGCGTATTGTTAACACAGTCTGTGCCAGAAACCTGTCAGAGACTAATAAAGTATGAGTCTGACATAATTACATTTACAAAAAATGGATTGCTACTATGTAATTACTAGATAGTGCACCAAGTTAAACCTGGTCTGAACAAGATTTACTTTCTGACATCAAATCCATTTACCATTTACCTGGTATAATTTGTTGGAACCTAACACACCTTAAAAAAAGACTAAACTAGAAATCTCTGATCACTAACACCACAAGCTGACACATACAGCTTGATCATGTGTTTATTTTCACACTTAAAACTTCAAATAGTTCTTTTTAATAAAGAATACCATGCTAATCAGGATTTGCAACATAACGAGCTGAAGTAAGTGTATCCAAAAACAAGTTGAATACACACAAATTTTTCCGTTGAGGGGTGAAACAAGTCTATTTTTAAATCTGTTCTTTAAGGAGTGTTTAAACTTTCAAACAGTACAAATTTACATTTGGAGAGTTAATCATTGAGATTATAGTGACACATCAGGGTATTGCAATATGAGATCATTTGCTTGTATGATTGGATTTTTTAAAAGCAGAATATTTCAAAATGAACTGGTAAAATACAGATAAAAGAGCAGCAAAAAAAATTTCAACAAGAAAGCTTGTTCTGGTTGTTAGATGATGTCATGTTAATTCAGTCTTTTGTTTGACCACTTTCAACTAACTTCTTTTATGGTCTCAGAATCCACACAGGTGACCGGCCTTACAAATGCGCTCAACCTGGATGTGAAAAGGCTTTTACTCAGCTGTCCAATCTGCAGGTAATCACCACTTGTTTTAACCACTGCCTTGTTTACGAGTTAGCTGGCATTGGAATGAAAGTTTTATAAGGACATTCCAAGAAGTGTATCTTTCCTCATCAGGCGTGTTTCTCTGAAAACTTCCTGATTGCCAAACCTGCTATAGAGCAAGTTATAGCTGAGAAAAAGAAGTAACACATTTGCTTATTCTTTTTCTGAGCATATGTGGTTCTTTTTGTGACTCAGTAAGACAGCTTTGTTCCACATCTACCAGCTGTCATTGTCAGCTTTCAGGAAAACATGAGTCAGGCTATCCTATCACAAAGGTGTCTGAAACGCAATCCAGGGAGTGGTGAGTCTAGTTATCAACACGTTTGAACTCAACCTAATCTGTGTTGAGCATATCAGGTTCCTCAAAATAAATATCCCATTTAAAAGGTTGTTTAACACTAAGGAAACTATGGCGCAGAGCAAATATTTGTGTATCTCTGTGTATATAGTATATCCATCATGGCATGCACAATGTCTCACTAATGTGCTTTTCTTTTTGTCAAGCCGCAACAAAAGTTCAGTCTAATTCCAAAATAAAAGAGGAGTTCACTCATGTTGAACTGAGCAGTGAGGCTGAGCAGCACCTATGGTCAACACAACTTGTAAGCTTGTAAAAAAAAAACAAAAAAAAACTAAATACATATCCAAAGCAAACAAGAAGGATGAATTGCTTGTAGATTTTTGTTATATTGAATTTCAGTATTTTTTATAATTCATTTCTTGCAAAAAAAAAATTGGTAAATGGACTCTGCTTACATAGTACTTTTCTACCTGTGTTGGTACTCAAAGCGCTTTACATTGTAGCTCACACTCACCCATTCCTATACTTATACCTGATGGTGGAAGCTACCATACAACGTGCAAACAACCATCAAGAGCAATTAGGGGTTTAGTGTCTTGCTCAACTGGCCGATCCTCTGGGTTCAGGATACCCACCCTATTCACCGATCCATCTGTCCCCAAACATTCCCCAAAAAAGTAGTCTATTTGTTAAAGAGCCTTGAAAGGATAACTTCAACGTGAGCTGAGATGTTGAATGTGGAAATAAAATCTTAACATAGGATTAATAGAACAAAACAAAAAAAGGCAATAACGGCACCAAGCATGTTGTGGCTAAATTATTCTCATTCCAAGTGTGAAATAATATTGTCTTCTACAATTGTGTTTATTCCAACTCACTTTTCTTAATTTTGTTATTTTACCAAATAAAAAGTTGGTTCTTCTGCTACGTCATCTGTCACGAGCTGATCCTCAATTATCCTGCAACATTTCTTTTTATACATCATTTCAACATCATTACTGACATAAATGACATCATGTTAACAACCTTACATTTCCCCTCTTTTTAAGTCCCATCAGAGGCAACACAACAAGGACAAACCTTTTAAATGCGCCAACTGCTACCGTGCCTATTCGGACTCTGCCTCACTTCAGATCCATATGTCTGCACACGCCATAAAAAATGCAAAAGCATACTGCTGCAGCATGTGTGGTCGGGCGTACACCTCCGTGAGTACAAAGCTTTTATAGCAAGACTACACCTAAGTAAATTGTTTAAGGAGTAATTTTAGAATGTCAATGTTTCTTCTTGTTTTTACCAGGAAACCTATCTCATAAAGCACATATCCAAACATGCTATGGTGGAGCATGTGGTGACTCGTCATTCACCACCACACAGGACTGAGTCTTCTGCCATTCCTATACGGATTTCCCTCATCTGATCTCCCGAGTAACCTCTCAACCCCTCTGTTAACCACACTTTCTGGAGGATCTGCTCTCTCTATGGATAAAACAAAACTGAAGTAATACTATATCGGTTCTGTACTTTGACTTCGAGAAGAGCCGCTCCCATTGAGAGTGTACCACTCTTCTCCTTTTTGCAGACCAGATAGTATTAATGTGGGATGTCCAAAGATGATTTCTCAGCACTTTTAGCCTTGAGACTGAAGGGCAAAAATGTCTTTTTTTTTTTAAATTTGACTCAACACAAACATAGTATTGATCCAGGCAGCTACTTAGAAATTATTTAAATTTTTGTTTGATTTCTTCTGAATTGTTTTCTTTTTTTGCAAACTATACTTTGCATCATAGTCCTTCATAATCCGGGTGGTCAACTTAACGTTTCAATGTGTATTCATGTGAGTCATGCAGGATGGTTAAAATAAGTTATAAAATATCAATAACATTCACATTAAGGCATGTTTTCTTTAAGTTATTATTATTTTTTAGTCATTGGAAAATGCGAGGGATTGTGGAAAGCAAGATTAGCTATGCCTGGCTTTTCTTTTCACATGGTAGTTTTTTTCTAAATATTACAATAAAAAATTAAATAACCATTTTTTTCAGGTTATATATATATATATTACCAAGGATTGGCTCAACATTTAAAAGAGATTTTTAAAAAACCCAGCGTGTTCAAATATGTTGAAAAGTGAACAGTTTCCATGATGTGCCATTTTTTAAAACTTTTTGTTCAAGTATGAAGTAATTACCATGTCTTTGTAAAATAATTTGAAGACTGAAGTATTTCAAATGTAACACATTCAACCCCAATTGCTCAAAAGCCCTGAACAACTGAGACCAGATTTTGAACACTACCTTCATTCGATGTGGAAAAATGTCGAATGACCTAATGACCAAAGGCCCACCACTCAAATGTTACAAACTATTTTTCAGATTCCAGATGTATTAATAGGTACAAGTAGATTTTGTTTTCATTATTTATGAATACTTACTTTGTCATTTTATACATATGTTTAAGCCTTAACTTTACTACAAGATTTTAAGTTAATATGCTCACTTAACATTTGCTTTTTACTTCAGAGCATGATCAATACTGTAAATGAGCTATACAAACTCTTAATCTGTTTATAATAAAGATTCATACAAAATAGTTTTTGGATTTTCTTACTGGACAATATGTTTACTTTGGAAGAAAAGTTTTGGAGCAAGTGTGGGAAAAAATGACGGAATGCAAGTTTTTCTTCATACTTCTGTTGCTTTCAAGTCTTCGTATGATGCACATCTGACTTTCTGACTGGCCTAACCATCTATTGCCAGGAGGAAAAGACGGTTAAGAAGGTGATTGTGACTAATGACTTGCTCAAAATGGTTGAAGTTATTGACATGGTCTTTTATTGATTTATACAGATACTTTAATTTTAATATTAAAAATTATCCTAATTCCCTTGTTTCAGTCAAAATCCATACAAATTTCAATTGCAAGTCAAATTTGTAGAGCATTTAAATAGTCAACAGGTAGGTCGACCCTCAATTTCAAACTATTTATATTTCATTTGGATTACTTTTGATAATTTTTTCTTTGGGCGGTGGTGCAGTGGGTAGCACAGTGGCCTCACAGCAAGAAGGGTGGCGATGATGCTTGAAACACTGGCTTTTCTGTGTGGAGTTTGCATGTTCTCCTCATGCATGCGTTGGTTTTCTGCGGGTACTCCAGTTTCCTCCCACCCTCCAAAAATACCCATGTTAGGGTGATTGGCCAATACATATTTGCTCCTAGGATTGAGTGTGTGTATGGTTGTATGTGTGTGGCCTCATGACACCTCGACCTGTTCGAGGTGTACCCTGCCACTCGCCACGAATCAGCCATAGGCTCTGGCACCCCATGCCCGTAAGGGATAGATGGTTAAGAAGGTGACTGGCTGACTGACTTCTCAAAAACTTGCAACTCTCGGAGATCCAAATCGGGGCAGGATTCTTGAACAACATACTGTAGGTAATCATTCTGCGACATCTTTCAGATACCACTTTGAACATTACCAAAATCTAATGTCGAAAGGAATCAAGATTTATTCTAAGAGTTGCGCCAATTTGTTCAAGTGTCAATTAAAACAGTTGAATGTGAGTGGAAGAGGTAAGTGTCATGTGAGGAAAAAATACGCAGGTCTCTCTCTCTGTGCTCAGTGTTTCAGATAGATTCCTCAGATGTCCCCAAGGTTGTTGCTCTTTGTTGTAGGAGCCAATCCAGAAAAACTAGATTATCTCGCTTCTGGGAAGACTTTGGCACAATAATGTAACAGGATCCCACCTAATGTTGGAGAAGTGGGTTAGTCACAGCTCATGACCTCCTGCTTTACCCTGAATTTGTTTTATGGAAATGAACGTTTTGCTCCATGCTCTATAACCAGTTTTTTTTGTCCTGAGACAGTGTGTCACAGAAAAAGAAACTAACTCAATTGAATTCTTGGTCTTTATTGTTAAACACGTGCTGTTCAGGCCTCCCTTATCCATACAGCATAAACACATTTACTACAAGATACAGCATAAACACGTTTATTCTGTATGAGTACTCGTTTATTAACTAACTTTCGGACTGGAGTTAGTCCGTTTTTCTTATTTGTAAAAAGGCAATGCAAGAACAAAACACCAAATGAGGAGAAACCTCTAAGGAGCTGCACAAAAGCTGCCCTTTCTTAGCAGTATATATGTATGGAAAGCCATCCAGGTCACACCTGCATGTATGAGTGAGAGATCGTACTTCCTGTTTTTTCTCAAAAGAAAACGTCGTAACTCAAGCAATCACCAGAGGCTGGAATTCAAAACAAATCAACTGAAAGCACTACCAAACTTGAAACATAACATGTACAGTATATGTACATGTAGATGTACCATGTACATATACGTGCTTTACTGGAAAGTATACAGTATATGTTGATCCTAAATAATGTCGTCAGTTCAAAATATTGATAGAAAAATAAAATACACACTTTTTTTTCAAGCTAAGAATGAAACAATTTAAAAGCACAGGATACAAAGGACATTTCATGTCACTTTGTTTTTTATGCTAGCTTTAGTTCCCCCACAGGTATGTTGTGTATAAGGACGAATCGTTGGTAATTTGTCCGTTATATGATGATTCTTATATAACAGGAGTAACAAGACATTGATTCCTCCAACTGCCGAGATGAATAGACTGTTAAACTGCAGATCCTGTGGCTGCCTTGTTTGTCAGCTATTAAAAAAACAGGAAGTGACTCTATCAAAACTGACAGTGTGAACATTACCAAAATAAACAGACCACCAACCACAATTTACAAGTCGACCTCCATTCCCACCCTCACCTATGACTACCAGCTGTGGGTGGTGACCGAAAGAATGAGATTGCGGATACAAGCGGCCGAAATGAGCTTCCTGCACAGGGTGGCAGGGCTCTCACTCAGAGATCGAGTGAGGAGTTCTGCCATCCAAGAGGAGCTCAGTGTCGAGCCACTCCTCCCCCAGGTTGAGAGAAGCCAGATGGGGTGGTTCAGGCATCTGATCGGGATGCCCCCGAGCACCTCGCTGGTGAGGTGTTCCGGGCATGTCCCACCGGGAGGAGACCAAGAGGCAGACCCTGGACCAGCTGGAGAGACTATGTCTCACAGCTGGCTGGGGAACGACTCGGGGTCCTTTTGGGTGAGCTGGAGGACGCAGCTGGGGTGAGAGAAGCCTGGACTTCGTCTGAGGCTGTTGCCCCCGCGACCTGACCCCGGATAAGCGGAAGACGACAGAACTGAACGGAACAGTGATTCTAACCTGCTTCCTGTCTCCCTTTTTTCTATCTTTGTTTTCTCCTTCTTGAAACTACCCAACTGTTTTTTGTTAACTCATATACGTATGTAGCTGTGATCGATTAATCAGTGACTATTGTTTGTTTTTCTATACATTTTTACTTAGTTAAAACTAAGTAAAAATGTTTTAAGAACATTTTTTTGAGGAAGTTTTTCCTCAAAAAAACTTCCTCAAACTTTTTTTGAGGAAGTTTTTAGTTCCTCAAAAAAACTTCATAGGAAATATTTTAATTTAAAAAAAGTATTTAAAAATAAATTTTAAATATTTAAAATGTTTAAAAACAGAAACATACATTATCAATTTCTATTAAAATAAAAAAACACAGAAAATGTTCATTTTATTTTCAAAAAGTAGACAAAAAGTCATTCATAGTTTGTGTGAATGATTCAGGTGTTGATGTGTCACTAATCTTGATCTGTTTAATATTCAATCATGGTTTCAAGTTGCAGTTTTTGTATTTTGTGACATGGGAAGCCATTCCCACATTCTGTCATCACATTTTAGAATAAATTATCTCATATTTGATGTGGACAGATGCATCATGCAGGATATTTGAACATTTTTTATGTCGGTCACCTTCTTAACTTCGGGTTGCCGGAGCCCATCCCGGCTGATTCAAGGTGATGGGCAGGGTACACCCCGAACAGGTCGCCAGTCTGTCACGGGGTAAACTAAACTATTTTTCTTCTAGGTTTCCATTACTTTTGTGCATGTTGGTATATATGTTTCTTTATACTCTTCAGATCTGTTTCTGTCCTTGTTTTTTGTGTGAGCAGGATTGGTAAAACTAAACTGGAGGATTAATTATTTTGATTCAGTGTGGTATGAAATCTTTATACTACCTTGATTACAACTCAAATCTTATAACCCAAAATATCCTAATACAGATTTGAGAAAGCGGAATTAATTATCCTCATTAGATCTGTGCAACAGATAGCAGCAGTCAGACTTTTTTTTTTTCAGAGGTATTTTTTCAGCACAAATGAAAACCAGAATTGATCTCACCTGTCTTAGTACTTCCTGTTAGACTGGTGAGAAAAAAGTCAGGGAGGGACTTGGTTTTTCATACTCCAACTCTATTTAAAAAAAGGAAGAGTAAAGAAAACAACTTTAAGAAATGACTAACACGGGAAAAAGTGATCTTGTTAAAACTTTTTAAAGATGACACCTGAAAAGGAAATATAAAATGCGTCTGGAATCTAGACATTTTTCGTATTTTTTAAGTTAAATTCGGATTCTGTTTCTTATTTTCATGATGAACAATGAACATGTCAGTAAAAAAAAAATTCTATCTGATGAGGAGTAAAAAAAACTTTGCAGGTATGTAAAATTCTTTGCTTTTAAAAATTTAAAATTCAAATAAGCACATTTCCAATTGTTCTCATTTTACTTATCAATCACAATATGATACAAACAACTTTTAATTTAATTTTTATCTTTTAAAAATGCTTTATTTTATTTTGTGTCCTTCTGAAAAACACTTGAGACAATGAATTGATTCCACTGTAGAAAAAATAAAACCTGCTTACAGAAATTTGTTTTGCGGTCCTTTGAATGTTTTACCGCTTCCGACTTAGTAACTAAAAAAAAAAAAAAGATCGCTTTAAAATATCTACAATTTGTAACATAATTTCGCCTTTTTAAAAAAACGACTTAAAGTGACCGGTAGAAAAAAAAAACATGATCGTGTTAATATTTTAAGTCGATCTGTGATTAATATTAATTAATTTTTTTTTTACCTTTTTTTTACATACTTAAAATCGTTTACCCTCTTTCTATTGATAATTTTATTTAAACAGTTTAATACATTATTATGTACAATAGTAAAAATAATTATTGTATTTATGATTTAATATAAATGTTAAATTATTTTGGTTGGATTTATATCGCAGTCTACATCACTCAATTGTTAAAAGTTTCCCACGCTTTAAAAACAGAAATTAATTTGGATTTTTGAATTGATTTTTTTTTTTAAACCCGGTAACTATTTGAAAGCGGAAAAGAACAAACACCATAAAGCTCAGATAAGCTGGACACTATTATTTGAACAAATCAGAGACTTTAATTGGAACATAAATTGTTTAATTTCATCTTCTGAAGCGCTTATCCCTAAAAGGGTCGCGGGAGGGTGTTGAATCCTGTGCCGTCTGATTTAAGGCGGGAGGGAGAGTACACCCCGAACAGGTCGCCAGTCTATTCCTAAATCTTATTTATCCCTTATCCCTGAAAGGGTTGCGGGAGCGTGTCAGCTCTTGTCCTGTCAGATTTAAGGCGGGAGGAAGGGTACACCCCTAGTAGGTCGCTGGTCTGTTGCAGGGCCACACACACACACACCAGGGGCAATTTTGTAGCGGCCGATCAACTTTACCTGCTCTCCAAAAACATACATGTTAGGTTCAAAAGATGAAACAAAATGATTATGAATAAATTTGGGGAATTTTCCAATGAACTTGTTAATCAATTGTCCTGTTTAAATGTGACACTTGCAGGTCATAGAACCATAAAACTGCATTAACTTGCATAATAACACAAACTAATTACAAAACGGTAATAATTCCTCTTTATATTGTTAAAATGACATTCAAACATTGTGGATCTGATAAGAATGCACAACATAACGGTCCTTTTTAAAAAATCAATATATAAATAGTGTATTGACAAATTAACTGTGTTTTTGTGTAATGTATTTTTTGCAAGTCAAAATTTTCAGAAATGAATTCCAGTACTTATCACATTGCCATCCCAAAGCAAAGGAAGCACACAACCTTCAATTGTTAACTTCATTCAAAATAAAGTTACACATTTATTGTCATTTTGACTCATTAACTAAACCAACATCTTCTGTGTATGTTATACAATATTTTTTTTAAAACTCCTCCTAAAAAGGATAATAATTATCATGTTTTAAAAATGAATTAAATTGAGCCGTTTTTGTGAAGATCACAATTTGATCAAATTAATCTAAAGATCAACATAATGTTTCATTTCAAAGTGAGCTTGTGTGGAAATCTCTTTTTACTATTTTCGTAATGCATTGCTTGCAGTAAAAAAAATGTCTGCACCTGTTTGTCTAATATAATACAAGAATTAGGGTTGACTTTGAAGACATCTTAAAATGAATTTAAAAAATATTACACTGTGTTTGACTAAAATGATCATGGTTAATCATTAACCCTTCCTGCTCAACCCCTAAACCTCTCAATACCAATCCCCTTGCGCTTCACACCCTTTTACTTCTTCACAACCCAGCATAGTTCATGTAGTTCTGCTATTTCTGCTATAGAATTTCTAGAGATCAATACCATGCTCTATGTAAAACGTTGTCAATGTTTAATGCATCTATGCAGCTACATGCATCTGTGATTGTGTTGTAAAGAAACATATCTATAAATTTTTTTCGACAATTTACGCCATCTCGCTACAAAAGGTAAATATATTTTTCTTATGTGTATCGCTTCTGTTCTAAGAATTTAATTATTCCCCCCCCCCACAGGATTATGGTACACAGCCAGCTGTTGCCAGCGACAATCATCTTTGTGTTCATCTGATGGTATCAACCAATGTACAAATATGGGGTAAATCATCATCTCCAATTTTGTTGCTTCAAAAAAATCATTTTCCATAACTAATAAAACTGATTGTTTTTTTGTTTATTTCTGCAGATACATTCAAAGAAGAAAGATTTATTTTAAATTTGGGCTTATCTTTCTACTCCTCATTTGGATTGGATACTACAGAGTTCAGTTTGTGCAGTAAGTAAAAAAAAAAACCTTGTAAAATCAGAAAATAACAACATACAACCAGTTATTTATTGACTAATACTTTTATTAATCCTTGGAATCAATTTATTTGCCAATTGCATGATAATCTGAAATAATTGTTTTAGTTTCTTTTTTCTACTGTCATACTTTTTTTTTACTGTCCAAATTGTAAACCTAAACAATAAAGTACCAACACATCAATTAAACAGCTCCAACAATGGCAGTTGTTGTTAGAGCAGCTGCTCCAACAACGCTGGATCGTTTCCAACGGAAATGATCGTTTATGATCGTTTCCACCTTCATAAACTTCATAAGCTTGCTATTGTTTACAGATTTTTCATCGGCCTCTTGCCAATGGACCAGTGCGTTTTGGAAAGTGCAAAGTTGTTGAACCTAGACAGCAATGCTGACATCACACTTAATCTCAAGTAAGAAAAAACCCACTTTGGTGACATGGAATTATATAATCAGTCTGTTTGAGGACATGAAAACTAACTTGTTGGAAATATAGGTATTATTTGGGAGTAGCACAGTGGCCTCACAGCAAGAAGGTCGTAAGTTCGAGTTCCAGGTGGGGACAATACTTGGAACACTGGTCTTTCTGTGTGAAGTTTGCATGTTCTCCCCGTGTATGCATGGGTTTCTTCTGGGAACTCCGGTTTCCTCCCACCCTGAAAACATGAATGCTAGGTTGATTGGCCACTACACGTTTGCCCCTAGGAATGAGTGTGTGTTTGAATGGTTGTATATGTGTGTCCCCGCGACAGACTGGTGACCTGTTTGGGGTGTACCCTGCCCCTTCACCTTGAATCAGCCGGGATGGGTTTTGGCACTGAGATGGTGAAAAGCAATCATTTTTAGGTTGCAATGAGGTTAGATACACATTCTATACATAGTTAATCAATAGATAAACAATTGAAAAGTTGATTAGGTTCATCATTTATGAACATAATGCAGCTTAAATGAACAGAAGCATCTAAACTCAGGGTATCTTTAAGAAAATTGATAGTTAGATCAACTTTTTTTTCTTTCCAGCGATTGTAGAAGTCAATTGGAAACTTTCCACTCTTTGTTCTCAAAATGACAAGATCGACTAAGAATGAAAGATTATCCCTCTCATGTTGGACGTTGGACTTTTGGACAAGAAACCCATAAAATTTAGGCTCCTTTGGGACTAGTGTATGACCACTCCAAAAATTAGATGATCGAGTTCAAGTCAATTCTATTTGTATCGCCCACTATCGCAAAACTATTGTTTCAACAAGCTTCACATTAAAAAATTGATTTGGACAAGAGGCGGGGGGAAAAAAAAAGACAAAATATATATACACAAATACACAGCTAAAAGCTAACAAAACAAAAGCTAGCTAAACAATTTCAGCACATTCCTGCCCTTAGATCCTGCTTCACGGTGAGGAAAAACTCCCCAAAAAAAACCCTGGAGTGGGGAAGAAAAGAAGAAACCTTATAATAATAATGCAGTGTGCTTTTCTCGATACTCAAAGATTCTTCACACATTAGCATCATTCATTTATCACATACCAGGTAATGGTAAGCTACTGTTGTAGCCACAGTTGCCCTGGGGTAAACTGACAGAAGCAAGGCTGCTATTTTTGTGCCATCGGCCCCTTTGACCATCATCAACCAATAACACACATACCATCCAGACTAGGCAATGTGGGTGAAGTGTCTTGCCCAGGGACACACTGACAATTTAATCTCAATGGCTGTCCTTATGGGGTTCGCTCACCAGATTTGTTATAATTTTGTTTCATCTTCTGAACCGCTCATCTTTAACGGGACCGGTGCTTATCTCAGCTGATTTCAGGCAGGTTACACCACGAACAGGTCGCCAGTCTGTCGTGGGGCACCACACACACAACCATCCCCACACACACTCTCTTTCAAGGAGCAGTTTCATAGTGGCCAATCAACCTAACGTGCATGTATTTGGAGGGTGGGAGGAAACTGGAGTACTTGGAGAAAACCTTTTTTTTCTCTGTAATTTCAAGTCCATCTCAAGATCTACTTATTATATCTGAAAGAAACCCCAAGGAAAAGCCACAACAATTGACAAATCAACAACTCTGGGGTTTTTTTCACATTTTTTATTTTCAGAAAACATGCATTGAGTGTCAATAAAAACAGAAATTGACTTGTGCCTTTTTACAGGAATAGTAAATCTACTCTGGTTGAAAAGTTCAACTACACCCACTATATCTTTTCATTTTTGATCCGGACTCCATGACGTAGAAATTTCAAACATAAAATAAATTAAGAATCAAATTGAGAGTTGATTTGTTTCTGTGTCTAAATTTTTAAAAAAATCCTCTGTTTCAGGTGTAGGCGTGATGTTCAGACATGCACCCATTGGAAAGTTCCTATCATCTGGGAGGGGATGTTCAATCCCGACAGTTTTGACTTGGCTCATAAAAGAGAAGGATCCTCAGTTGCTCTTACTGTCTTTGCTATTGGAAGGTTGGTTTCATTTTATTCCTAACTTTGTGTCAGGTGCAACCCAAATTAAGTTGTTAGCAAACTTCCACTTTTCTTTGTAACCTTTAACCAAAACAAACCTTTTCAAACAACGTGCTTCCACCATAAATGGTGGAAGTTTTTTTGTCAATTTGTCTACAGTATCCAACTTGAAACTGCTTTATTGTAAGTTAGAAGTTCCATTCCGTCATCTTCCGCTCATCCGGGGCAGGGTCACGGGGGCAAAAGCCTCAGATGGGAAGCCTAGGCTTCTCTCACCCCGGTTGCATCCTCCAGCTCATCCGAAAGGATCCCGAGTCGTTCCTTGGCCAGCTGTGAGACATAGTCTCTCCAGCGGGTCCGGGGTCTGCCTCTTGGTCTCCTCCCAGTTAACTTCTAAGTTAGAAGTGAATAATCTAAATAGATACTTGTATAACAAACATTTTAGAGAAATGTGGTTTTGGTCATTCTTTCCCAAACTGGAGGTACCATAAAAATTCAAAGTAGGTCCTGTGTAATCAAACAAAAACTGCTTTTACTTTATTTGTACAATTTTCAAGCTACAAATGATACCTGGAGAAATGTGTCTGTTTTTTTTCTAATTGCTTTTGTGTTGATTATCATTTAAGATATGTGGATGCTTACCTGGAGACTTTCCTGAAGTCAGCGGAGCGTCACTTCATGTTAGGTCTGCCTGTGACATACTATGTGTTCACGGACACACCTGAGAACGTGCCAAAAATCAATCTTGGCCATCAACGGAGTCTGGTAGTATTTCAAGTGAAAAATTACAACAGGTGGCAGGACATCTCTATGATGCGAATGAAATATATCGCAGATGCCATCGAGTCAGATATTCGTCACAATTCCACGCATGTCTTCTGTTTCGATGTTGACCAGGAATTTACTGGGAGGTTTGGCTCGGAGGCTCTGGGAGTATCTGTTGCATTGCTTCATGCGTACTTCTACCATCTTCCACATACGTTGTATCCTTATGACAATAACCAAAAATCAAAGGCTTACATGAAATCCGGGGACTTTTACTATCATGCTGCCGTCTTTGGAGGTACCTGGAAGACTGTGAAAGCCTTGACTAAGTTTTGCTACTCAAGCATCATGGAAGATAAAAAAAATCAAGTGGAGGCTAAGTGGCAGGATGAGAGCCATCTAAACAAGTATTTTTGGCTTCATAAACCAACAAAGATTCTTTCCCCAGAGTACTGCTGGGACAAGAACATTGGCAACAGAAATGAAATTCAGGTCTACAGACTGCTGTGGGCGACCAAACATTACGATACGCTCAGGACATCATAGGTAAAAATATCTTTGATTGTTTCTGTATAATACCAGACCATCCCAGCTAATTAAGTGTCACATGTTTCAAAATCTTTGATTACTCTTAATAAAGATGTAGTCTCAGATGAAGATATATATAATACTCACGTGATGAGTCATGTACATTTAACTTATTGAAAAATAAAATCTGTTTTCTTTGTTAAATACTTTTGCACAGTATCTGCAAAAAACATGCATACTGTATTTTAAGAAATGAACACTTCTTTAATAACTTGGAATGATGAATCAATTATTAAAGAGGACAATTTGTTTTGTACGATTTTTATTTATTTCTAAACATACTTTTTATACACGTTTGACATTCAATAAAAAAAAAAATCACACTTGCATAAACTTTTACCGGGCTGTTTCATGTTGTTCGTGTATACATCTCACCAAAAAAAAAAAAAAAAAAAAGGGCATGAGGGGGTTTCCATGTGTATGCTTGCAAAAAAATTAGTGGTCAACCAGTCAAACCTAAATCTAACTTTATCACTGTGATGTTTTCATTTTAAATTCAATGAAGCACAAATCAATGTCATTGAAATATAATAATGTCTTTTATTTGAGAAGTTTATTTAACAAATAGAAAAGATCAGAAAGGCAAACTTAGAGTCTCATAGAGAAAAGCTGTGACTTTGCATGGAGATCAAATTCCAGTAGTCAAACAAGGCCACGTGGAGAGACAAAGCACGAAGCTCTGCGCTTAGTGAGGAAAGCTTTTGTATTGTCCAATGAACCTGAATTTCAGATCCTTCTGGAGACACAAAGTAAATGTGTGTGATTTTATTTAACACACTTATATTTTGATTGGTTTATGAATCAAAATCTAACTTACCTTTTATGTGCACAGTAGCAGATGTGGAAGTCTAATGGTGATCGGATTTCAGCTGAAGTTCCTAATCAAACAAAATATGACTAAAATAATTTAACTATGCATTTTAATAATCCCTTGAGCAGTTTCCCTGGGAAAATGTACATTTTCTGCACTCGTTACAAGATTTACCATAATAATAAATTAAAATAATTAAAAAAAAACTTTGTTTAGATTCTTTCGTTCTAGTGAAAAGTTTGAAGTGAGGAATAAACAACTTGATATATCCTTATCTGACTTCTAGGTAACACCAGTCTGCCTCTGAATTGGCTATTCTTAATGTATTGTGTGTGTTATAGGTCTATAGCATTGCTTGTTAATGAATTATAATTTGTTTTTTTAATTTTTTAATTATTACTAAAACAGTTGAGATTGTTCATCTAGGGTAATAACAAAGCACAAGGTAAAATTACTGCTATTGTTAAAAAAAATTCTTAAACATTATTGGTTGCTGTGAGATTTAAGAAAATAACACAAGAGATACTTTATGAGTACAGTGTTAAGAACTAAGTCTAATGGAAATGTAGATTACAGAGTACTGCATCGTGGAATATAGTGTAAAATTGAATTTGCAATATAACTGAAAGATTTTTAAGAAACAAATTGCGTTAGTTTGGATTTCCCTTAATTTCCAAACGTGTTATTTTTAAATAATGGGCCTTTCATCTGCTCATTAACTCAAACTAGACGCAACATGTTCTCGTGACCAGTATTTCATTATCTGGGATATCAAACATCTCATCATAACAGACACTACTTCCTCTAAGTTTTACTTTGTTAAAGGATTGCATCACTTTGTTTTTGTAACTTTTAGTCACACTACACATTTTCAGTAATGTGGTCAAGAAGAAATAGGTTATTTGAGGAAAGTTTCTTTTGTACCTCAGCTGAGTGTAGCGACTGCATGTTCTGAAGGCTGTGCTCATGGATGGTGATTTGACTGGTCATGTTCAGTAACTTGTTCCACAGTTTTCTGTTTTCTGTCTCTAAGAAATCCACCCTTGATTGAAAAACAAAAAAAACAAGACCCGATGAGCATACACAAAATGAGAAGTTTGTCTGTAATACAATTTTAATTTTTTTTAAACGTTAGCAGGGTGTTCAAGTTCCTTTTTTTGTCTTTAGCACTTCCGACCTTGCTTTCCTTTTTCTTAGAACATTTTTTACTAAGGCCATTTTCACACACGACTTGAGAACTGATGGCTTAAAATTTATAACATTATTACTTGGTTTTAACTTATCCATTCCCACAGTTATATTTCATAAATTTATTGCATAGAAAACATTTCAGGGCTACATGGTGGCGCAGTGGTGGTTAAGTTGGCACGAGACTTGAAACGCATATCTTTCTGTGTGTAATTTGCATGATCTCCCCATTTATGTATGGGTTTTCTCCCACCCTCCAAAAACCAAGCATGTTAGGTTATTTGGCTGTTACAAAGTTGCCTCTAGGAATGTGTGTGTGTGTGTGTGTGGCTCTGCAACAGACTGATGACCTGTTCACGGTGTATCCTGCCGCTGGCATGAAATCAGCCAGGAAAGTCTCCAGTACACCCCAGAACTTAGGGATCCATTCAGAAGACGAATGGATAAAAACATTTCAAAGAGCTACTTGCCACACCCTCTAATCCCAACAAACACTGAAAATTTCTTTTAGGTAGGCTGTGAGTAAGCTGAGCACCTGCATTTTGACAGAGTAGCTGTTACTTGACAGTGGGTGTTGTGGTGTTCTTCTTCAATAAGCTGTTGCAACAATGTTCTCCTTTCAGAAAGAAGTTTGTCATTTTCCGCAGTTACGCAAATGACAAGTTCTTTTTCCTGAGAAAAGAAAATAGAATTACCATCTGGCATAAGATGTTACAAATAGATGCATTTATACATCAGTTCAATGTATAACATTTACAGATTGATTAAGCACAGATATCATTGCAAATTTTAAAAGCATCACAACTCCTGGATGTGTGTCGGAAAACCGACTACCCATTGCCTTAAGACATCATTTTGGTGTGTTACAGTATGTAATTTTGGAGACCAAAATATCTCCAAAATTTAACAAGCCGGAGATCATTGGTGTAGTGTCTGTAATATTTAAGACGCTGCTTTGGCCCGTTGAGGGGGAAGAGAGACATGAGCCAAAGAGTGAAGCTCTTGGTTTATTAGTTGATCTATGTTGCCAGGCCTCACCCTGGTCATCAATTGTGGGATGGACACTGAAAGAACAAAATCCCAAACTACAAAACATAAAATACGATTGATTTCATCCAAGTGGCCGTGCTCTTGCTTAACAATAACGTGAGCATAGATGAGTTACTCCTATGAGTTGAATTTAGCCATCTGCATTCATTGTAACCTTGTACATTGTCAGGTTTTGCAGCAATTGACAGTTTTGGGTTAAACCACAACTCTGAGACTTTTGATTTGACAATTCTCATATGAAACTAGGAAGCTAGCTCGGTGGGTTTTAGTGAGTTTCAGTGGTCTCATCACCTTTGTGCATTCTTCATCTCTTCAAACTGACATTCAGTTAGGTGTAAGGTTCATGTGTTGCAAAACTTGCTCATCACTTGAAGCAAAACAGTGAAATTATTCCCCTTCTGGCAGTACATAAACATTATTTTGTCTCTGAGCTTCATACAGTATATGTCAATAGCTTGGAACGAGAAATAAAAAAACTTGGACTGAGGAAAATCAGTCATTTTGTTTTTAGCATAAAATATTTGCCAAGTCTTCCGTTACGACATCTTTTCGCTTATCCGGAGCTGAATCATGAGGGCAACAACTTCAGACGGGAATCCCAAGCTTCTCTCATCAAAGTTGCATCCTCCAGCTCACCCAGGAGGATCCCAAAGTGTTCCCCGGCCAGCTGTGAGACATAGTCTCTCCAGTGGGCCCAGAACATGCCTCTGGGTCTCCCTCCGGAGGGACATGCCCAAAACACCTCACCAGCAAGGTGCTCGGGAAGTATCCTAACCAGTTGCCTGAACCACTCCATCTGGCTTCTCTCAACCCAGAGGAGCAACAACGATACTCCAAGCTCCACCCGGAGCCATCTCTGCGTGAGAGCTCAGCCCTCCAGCTCAAGAAGCTCATTGGCGCTTGTATTTGTGATCTCATTCTTTCAGTCACCACCCACAGCTGGTGACCATGGGTGAGGGTAGGAATGTAGATCGTCTGATAAATTGAGAGCTTGCTTTTCAGCTCAGCTCAGCTCTGTCTTTACCACGACGGACAGATGCAGCGTCCTGATTATTACGTACGCCGCACCGATCCATTTTCCAACACTTCTTTTTTTGGAAATGTTGGGTGTGTTAGTGCTCTCTGCAAAATTTCTATCGTCAAACTATTAAATTGACTCCAATAAAATTTGAAACATGATTTGTAAATCCCACATCCCAACTAAACAAAACAGTGATTGGCTTTTTTATGAAGCGTTTTAATTTTTTGTATAGGCCAGACTGACATGGTTTAGACATGTGCAGAGGATGGAGTACATCGGAAGAAGGATGCCGGATTTGGAACCACCAAGAAAGAGGACTAGAGGAAGACCAAAGAGGAGGCTCATGGACGCAGTAAAGGAAGACATGAAGATAGTTGGTGTGACAATAGAAGATGCAGCAGATAGGGTAATATGGAAAAAACTGACTTTCTGTGGTGACCCCTGAAGGGAAATGTCGAAAGAAGAAGATAGACTAGACACACATATTTATTCTGACTGCATCTACTCATGTAGTGTATGTCAGACTATAGTTACCCTGAATTCAGGCAGGAAGTTACTCATTTTTATTTCAAATTGACCTGAAATAAACATGATCATTTACTATTTCTTGTCTGTGTGTATACTTTAATGATACACACACGTACAAGTACCATATTTTCCGAACTATAAGGCGCACCAAAAACCTTAAATTTTCTCTAAAGTCCACGATGCGCCTTTTAACCCGGAGCGCCTTATATATAGATTAATATTGAGCTACAACAGGTGTTGCAACTGCGGTAAGCAGCCGCCGACTTCATTTCCCCCGTAGAAGAAGTAGCGCGCGGTGCATGCTGGGATATATGAAAGGGTGTCTCATTTCCATTTGTGTGTTTGTGTAAAGACACGGAAATGGCTTCTACCAAGAGACACTGTTACACCGCAGAGTTTAAACTCAAGGCGATCGGTCACGCAGTAGAACACGGGAATAGAGCCACAGCGAGAGAGTTTAACATCAATGAATCAATGGTGAGGAAGTGGAGGAAGCAAGAGGATGCGCCAAGTAAACAAAACTAAACAGAGTTTCCGCGGGAACAAAGCGAGATGGCCACAGTTCGAGGACAAAGTTGTACAGCCTTTACTGTAGCGCCTTATAATGCGGTGCGCCTTATATGTGGAAAAAGTTTTAAAAAATGTCATTTATTGAAGGTGCGCCTTTTAATGCCATGCGCCTTATAGTGGGGAAAATACGGTAGACCCATGGTCACACTGTTTCTATATATGTTACAAATGATTAACTTCTAGGATCATTTTCCCTGTGTGAATTATTAGCACCTCCCATCCAGTTTTACTGGTTACGTTGTTTTTAAAAAAATGTTTCTACACGATGGCTTCGCTAAGAAACCTTTTCTTTGTTAAGAAAGGAGACCTCTCTACATTAAGAGTTTCTGTGCAAGGTGTGCGTGGGCATGTTCTCATTCATGATTGAATGGTAACAGAGAAGAAAAAAGCCAGGTAAATATTGGGCAACATTCAAATCTTTTGTTGCATGATTTTTACTAGTTTGAACTAGTTATTTGTTACCTGTTTTAAAAATCAGATAAGATTTGTATATTTTTTGTTAGTTTTTTTTTAACCTCAAATAAAATAAAAGAAGCACTACCTTTTAAAAAAGTTGGTCAGCATAAGGATTAACTAATATATTTTTTTTTGATTATTTTGAATTACTCTATTCATCCCTCACCGGGGAAATTTGTTTGCTGCACTCCTTACACCGCAGCAGGCTGCCCTTCAACGGCGCCAATGGTGGGAGAAGCAGGGGTTAGGTGTCTTCTCCAAGGACCCTAGACGTGCTCTCCGTGGGACGCGAACCCGCGACCTTCCGGTCCGCGGGCGAACGCGCTAACCACGCGGCCACCGTCTCCAATATAACCTTGTTTATTAAAATCAATTACTCCTGCAACTACTGTAAGACAAACTTTAAAGCTTTTTTAAGAAATATTAAATAAAGTTGTCAAAAAACTGTTTGATAAAACAGCTTTTAGTGACTTGTCTGGACTCCTATTTTTAACCCACAGCTCTTCTTCCTTTGGTTTTCTCTATCTAACTCTGTTCTTTGCGTCTTCTTTCACACCACAGTGCCCTCTATTACTGTACAACATCCACAAAATTCCTCTTTGTTGTTTCTCTCGGTCACCTGTTCCAAACTTGTTCTACTTCTGCCAATGCAGCAACCTAGGAATAAATCTTCATCTTCAAATTGTTTAATGTTGCAGTACGCGTAAATTACGTCGAATCCAAAAGTTTTCTTTTCTAGACTGAGTTTCAAGTTTTCATGCCGATGCAGACGTTTCTGCAAAACTGCGAGCCTCTGGAGCAACCTACATTTTAGATGTTGCTAGCACTTCCGGTTTGCTGCTTTGTAATCTCATTTTAGCAGCTGCTCTCTTAATCTGGCATATTTGTCTGACAGAATCCTTCCTCCTCGTGCCCTTGTCTGCATAGAACAGTATGGATTCTGAATCAGACACAAATCTCTTTTGAACACTTAAGTTTCTGTAAAATATGGAATGTTTCTATTAATTTATTTTCTGCTTTTCAGCAGAACGTTTTTCCTTTCCCAGATTGCCGGAAATATTCATCTGCTTAACAATGTGGAACAGTAGCAAAGTCATCCACTTTTAGTTTCTAGTCAAGCTTGAATAAAATAGGACAACTGTTTATGCTGGCACTGTAGTGACTCATTTTCAGAATTTTTCCTATCTTGTTACAAGTAAATTTTCTTCACTTTATTTATCACTTAATATGTGCTCATTAAATCCTTTCAAAGAAGAAAAGATGTATTCGTAAATGAGTAATGCCTATCAGCAAATATGCAGTTATCTTGAGAAAATAAATCACTAACATTCAAGGACAAACTAATACAGGAAATGAAAGGTTACCCTTGTTCTTTGTTTTCAACTATCTGAAGTGAAACACTCTCAGAATAGAACTATGGTAACCGTAATCTCAGACCTAAAAAAAAAAAAACAAAAAGCCATAGCAAGAGAGGAGAAAAAATAGGCCACAACCACCATGCACACAATTAATGCAATCTAGCAGTTCCCTTTCAAAACTTTAATATTTGTAACAAACTAACAAGCACATTTACCTTCGTTAATGAGTGGGCGCATAAAGACAATTGTCTCTGAAGATTCTTTATCTTTTCATCACGCCATGTAGTTTCAATATCGATTTTATGTTTAGCTTGAGACAACTTTTCCTTATGTTTCTCCTTCATGATGTGACATTTACTGTAAATACAGTAAAAACAGGATAGAACCCAAGAAAGTTCTAAACATAATGAAGATAAAAAAATACTCCTCTGGGCAATATGTTTAAATTACCAAAATGTAAATGTAGAGAGATAAAACTGTGTTTTACCTTTTTTCATTGTCAAGGTGTTTAAGAATTTCACAGATCTCCTCCTTCAGACGTTCACATTCTTTTTGAATTGAGAACAGATTTTCCATAGCTCGCTGGCAGTCTGAACATTTCTACAAACCAAAAAAAATATTAAATTTCCAGTTTCAATTTGAATCCTGGCTTCTCAACAACATAGGCTTCAGCCAACATGTAAAGACATACATTCGGTGAAGTCACTTCTTTGGAAATCTCAGTCTGAAGTTGTTTATTATCAATGATGAACAAATTCTCTGATTGAGAGAGGGTGTTTTCGACAGTCCAAGAATTTAAATTCTTTTCATTTGATGACCTGTAGAAAAAGATTGACCAACATAAAAACTTAATTACTAAAGTAAATAGATGTAGACAAAACTACCTTTTGCCCTTTAAGTTGTTTTCTTTGGTGCGTATTTGAGAAACGTTGTTGTAGATACCATGGTAATTATCCGCAGACGGATCGGAAGGTGTCTGCAAAATATCAAAAGTTTTGGTTTGTGTAATTCTTGGAACTTTGTTGCGTTTTTCTTTAAACCAGATAACTTACCTCTGATTTTTTTTCTAAAATGTTACTTTTATTAGCACTGAGCTGATTCTGTACATATTTGCTGGTTTGATTGTGTTCCATTTCATCAGTTTCTATGCTCTGAAACATCAAGATTTTATAAAAAAATGCAATATTTGATTTAATGACAGTAAAACAGAAACTTTTATAGCAATCTTGAATACTCTACACAGTTACATATTTTGCAAATTTGATCTGGCCTTTCTGTATGGAGTTTGCATGTTCTCTCTGTGTATGCATGCATTTTCTCTTAAATTTAGATTTTTCAAACATAATATGCCTGAAAAGTCACATTTTTTTTAGTTAGTAAGCTTAGTTTGTGCTAGGTTTGATATTTGAGCCTGAATGAGAAAAAAAAAACTAAATTTATGATTCCCCACATATCTAATTGTAAATACTTTTTAAAATATTAAAAAAAGGATGATGTATCATTAGTGTATCAAAGTGTACCAAAATAAAGAAATGGTGCAAATTTACCAGATTTTTTTTCTCTGTGTTGGATATCATGCAGTGTAAAAAAACCCCAAAAACAAAACAACCAAAATGACACTTTTGAGAGGCATTGGCTCAGTGGTAGAGTGTTTGTCCTTGGACCAGGAGAAGCCAGTTCAAATCCCACTGAGCCGCTTATGTGTCCACCTAACCCCCTTATTGCTGCCGTCGTGGCTGCCTGCTGTGATGCAATGCAGCAAAAGTAATTTCCCCCTTGTGGGACTAATAAAGAAATTATTCTTGCTTGCTATGCTCCTTTTTCAATCATTAAGTACCAGGCTAGGCATATGGCTTTTTTAGATATCATTTATTTATGCTCTTGAGATTTGATTATATATTGTAGATATATATTGTAATGTAAAAATCAAGTTGTATCATACGTTGTAATATGGTGTAAACACACCAGTCAGTTGTAAGACGAGAAAAATAGAGACAAGAAAAACACTGAATAAAAGTTCACAATAGGTAAAAAAAATATGGAGTAAATTAAAAAATGTAGATTCATTTTAAATGTGAAAAAAGCTGGGGAATCTATAATAAAAAACATGCAGAATAGTCTGCTCGTCAAAGAGGATCAGGGAGATTCCTCTATTGACTGAGTGGGACACTGTCTTACCGTCTGAGTCAGAAAGTTTTTCTCAGCATTCAGAGTGCAAACTCTGTTCTTCAGGGTTCTGATCTCGAGATCCAGGCGGTCATTCAGTTCTTTGGCCTTTCTTAGTTCAACCACATCTTAAAAGAAAACACTAGGGTTTTAACACAAAAAATCACTTTGAGACGTAGTTTTTGTAAAAAAAAAAAAAAAAAAAAAAAAAAGGCTTTATAAACTCACCATATTTCTTCAATTTTTCTACTTCCTGTCTGAGTTTTTCCACCTCCAGTTGTGCTGACTGTAGCTCAGGCTCTAAAGAAAAAAATAAAAATAAGGTAATGATCTCGCTTCAAACGTACTTGTGAGGTTGTAGGCTAAATTCTGTTTTTAGTTTGAATCATTTCAGTTTGAATCATCTACAATTCTTGTTGTTGTACCTGGCTTTATTGTTTTAACTAACATAGGCGACAAAGACACCGGAAGGATCATTCTGTTCTGGGTGGAATTTGTTACATTGCATCTGCAACCCCTAAAGGTCAACCCAGGATTTTTTTTTTCCATTGTGGTCATGATGTTTAAATAGGTTTGAGAATGACTTCTCACCATATGCTCTTCGAGCTAAATGAGCAGACTCTAACTCATCAGTAAGGCGGCGTATTTCACTGTGAGCCATGGCCAGCCTGCGAGAACCCTCTTCGAGATCCCTCTCCAGACGGGAACATTCCTCCAAAGTGTTTGTATAAGCAGTCAAATGTCTGGCCTCAGGCTGTAAATGTCGACATTGAGCATGTTGCTGAGTGACTCAAACTGTAATATTCTTTTATAAAAAACAGTTTATGAGCAATAATGTTCAACAAAACATGCAACATTAACACATTTTAAAAAGTGCACGGGAGCAAGATGCATCAATTCTGTATCAAGTTAAAATGTTTGTTCTACCTGATGTTTGTAACTGAGTATAAACATTGGAACAAAAAGCAGGTTGCGGTTAATACGGTGGCTGCCAAAAAAATGTGACAAGCGGTTTTAGTACTTTGTTAGTATCATAAAGGATGTGACACCAATGCATACGTACAGGGACAGGGATAGTATTTTTGCTTTGCTGACTTTTGTGAAGTCCAAAAAGTCTTTTCCATGTGCTTTGCAGATGTCTTGGTGCTCTCTTGTGGCTAGACTATGCAGTTACATCAAAAACAAATTTAAAGGTTTTTCTTTCACAAAGAAACAGAATCTGAACAATTTAACAGCATGCAGTTCACATCAACTTAAACTTATATATAGAAAAATTGGCTAAAAACACAGAAGAAATGCAAATCACGTCATAAAGCTGAATTCCTTCACACTGATTAAAATGACCAAGACAGTCCACATTAATGTCCCATCAAAATGAAAACACCTGACATACACTGGTGGTTGTTAATTGGCCATCCATCTTTTGATCATTCATTAGCTTATCATGATCTTCAGGTCTCTCAAGCAGGGAAGCCCTCTCCACCAGGAGGTAAGCCACTTGCTCACTGGGACTGCTGTGAATCAGCTCGGTGAGACCCTGCTGATACAGCATTTTACCCACTTCACTTAATTGTGCATCTGCCAGAAAGAAAGGTTGAAAAAAAGATCAACTCTTCAGAATTGGTTTATTAAACTTGTTAAAACTTTACCTTGAAGTGATAAAACATGTTGCAGCTGCTCCCTGAGGTTGTCATTCTCATCTTGTATTTCCTGAGCCAAAAGATCTTTATGCTTTGTGAAAATCCGTATCTGCTCCAAAGACTTCCTTACCTTACAACGAAAAAAATTATAAGCAAAATATAAGCGTTGACTTGTCTTTTATTCAATAGGGTTCCCAAATATTTGATGATCAAGCAATTCTGACCTCACCTCCTCCATTTGTCCAACATGTTGTGAGCGGTGCATTTCTAGATCTTTTGTCACACTGTTCAGAAAACTTCTTGTGTGTTTGAGGGCCCGCCACAGCAAACACAACTGAGCCTCTTGAGATGAATCAGGAGCAAGACCCTCTTCACTCAGCCAGGTGGCGATCTCATCTAGCTCCTGAAAGCATCGTGGACATAAAGAAATGTGTGTTTTTAGTGAATGCATCACTTACTTATGTCTTACTCACTTTTAACTGTTGCACTATAAACCCCACTATACCATGTTAATCTATACCATACCATATACTATACCGTACACTATACCAGGGGTGGGCAAACTTTTTGATTCACGGGCCACATTGAGCTCTGACATTTGACAAAGGGGCCGGAACAGGAGCAGATGGATGGCATGCTTTAGTAACCTCACCTCATTGGAAAAAAAATACACATCTTGGGATGTGGAGAAAACATGTGCTTTAATTTTGATTGAAAATGAAGAAAAGCATGACAACAAAACCTCTGACTTCGAAATGCGTCTTTAAACGCTAAAAATAAAAAAAAAAACCTATTTTATTTTAAAGCACTGAAAGTTCTTTTATACTTCACAATATCACCATCACTCTCCTCCTGACTGGCTTTTTTTTTCCTCCAAAAACATCAAGCGTGTAAAATGTCAAATCTCGCACGCTAGCGCTTAAAAAACGTGCATCTAGCGCACTAGCTTTCACATTGAGCGCTAGATTACGGACGTGCAGTGACCCCAATGGCTTTCCATAGTAGCGCACAAGGTTTGAAATCTAAGATGCTTGTTTACGTGCGTGCACTGGCCCCTATGGCTTTCTAATGTATATATGCGCGCACAATTTACTTTGACAACGTGCGCATCATGAAGACACACATTTGAATGGGAGCAGTGTTGTTGTTTTCTCAACAAAGCCAATATATCTAGAGTGCGCCATCTTGTGAGTAAATATCAAAATTGCAGGGAAAATAAAACCTTAACATAATAATAATAACGGGCCAGATTAAACCCCTTACCGGACCGCGTGTGGCCCGCGGGCCATAGTTTGCCTATGCTTGTACTGTACACTAGATTGTATACAATACATTCTATTCCTCATTAGACTGTACAGAACCATATCGTATGAGATTGTATCCAACACAATTCTGCAATATAGTTTATAAGCCAAATAATATCAACTGTACTATTTTTCTAGCTGTGTTTCACAAATCAACAATTCAAATGATAGATAGATAGAACTTCATTAATCAATCTCCTGCAGGATAAATTCTGGTGTTTTAAAGCAACAAATGACCCCATTGATCAGGACATGTTGGTGGAGGGGTTTCCCTCTACAGTCAATAATCATCCCCTTGGTCCTGGAGGAATTCAGAACACAATCTTCCTACAAACGAAATTTTTTGTAACCAAATGGGGATGAACAGATTTGACTATTGAAAGTAGCCGGACTTTAAAACTGCATTAAAAAGTTATAATAATTGAAAATAAATGTTTTTAATGGCAGATCTTTGATGTAAACAGATGTGATCAATTATATTAAAAGAAGCAAGGGAAACAAGTAGTAATATTTACAGGACTATTTTGGAATAAAACATGCAACTTGTGCAGCTTTAAGGAGTTTTTTCTGCAATCAAGAAGGTGCATTACAGTCTGTTAATTTTTTTATTGCGTGTTGGTGTTATTTTTCTTGATTTTAGCAAGCGATCGACTAATTGTTGGGTTAAACTCTAACATAACGGTACCTCTGCTTGCTTCATGCCTTCAGTCTTAAGAACCAACTTCCTGGAGCTTATCTTTCAGGAAAATCTTGAAATCAATCCTGAGGAAACGAGTCTAATGGGCACTGCCCACCCCTAAATAACACACAAACCCTCAAAAGTCAAACAGGACAAAGGAAAAAATCCAAATGGAGAGTTAAACACACGAGCCAGTCGTCTCATGTTCTCTATTTGTTTCAGTTGGGAGTATTCAAGGCACTCTTTACGAATAGGAAAATTCACCAAATACTTTGGAATGTTGAATCAGTATGAGTTAGAAGACTCAACCGTTTTGTCTGATATTTAAGAAACTGCCAATTGTGAAGGTACTTGTCACGTTTGAGGTAGTCAAAGTGTATTTGAGGTCATAAAGTTTATTGGAGATAGAGATTGTAGTTTGTCCGATATTTCATGAAGGCATCACATAAAATCACTACCACATAATTTTATTTTGTGGTAGTGATTCTATTCCCTTTTTTTAGTGATCAAATAAAGATCAATAATCTTTAATAGTTTATAATTCAAGACTAAATGTACTCACATACACTCACAATTTAAACATAAAAGTTGTGATTATTTTTTTTTTAAAGAAAAACATCTAACTCTTTTAGGTTTTATTTTACAGGTTTTATTTAATTTAGCTGTTTGTTGTTCCTTTTGGTCATTGTAGCACTTTGAGATCTCCACTGGAGAGATAAAGTGCGTTACAAATAAAATTTTTATTATTATTATTATAACTCAGCTTCAAACAAAACTCTAGGTTAAAATATCTATTTGTCAAAAGAAATCCAAACTATATTTGTTTGAAAATCACAAGTGCAAGCTATTTTTATTCTACTATGTTGTTATTATCAAGTTGAACATGTTCGATTAATAATTTATACACAACAACCATTGTACGGAAAATAGCAGCATTATAATTACTTCTCCAATTAACTGAATTTGTTGGCTGGCGATGCCCAACTGGAACACCACAACCAGGTGGCTGGGATACTATATAGGAACATATGCACAGAATATGGACTGGACACTCCAAGGTCAAAGTCGAAAACACCCAAGCACGATCATGTAGGACTTCCAGATCCAGACTGACCGAATGATAAGGCAAACCAACCAGACTTGGTGGTGGTAGATACAGAAGCAGAGGAAAGCAGTAGTTGTTGGGGCAGTACCAAGTTATGGTAATATCAGGAAGAAGGAATATGAGAGACTGGAGAAGTACCAATTTGGAGAAGGCTTGGAAAATGAAGGTAACAGTGGTACCTGTAGTGATCGGGGCACTCGGGACAGTAACCCCCAAACTAGAGGAGTGGCTCCAATGGATCCCTGGAGAGACATCAAATGTCTCAGTTGAGAAGAGTGCAGTCCTAGGAACAGAAAGGATACTGTGCAGAACCCTCGAGCTCCCTGTCCTCTGGTAGAGGACCTGAGCTTGAAGAGTATGGAGGAGCACCTGCGGCAAGGTGAGAAGAGAATTGTTATATTTAAATATATATACTGTATACTTATTTACATATAAGCTAAAAGTATATTTTATTACATAATCATGACTTTTTGACAAACTGAATATGCATAAATGTAAATGCTCTGCAGATGATAATTTTTTAAGCTACCAAGATAGTTTTCCTTTGCCCTTGAAGAAGGTTTGAGGTCTTTTACTGATGATAATTATTCTTTTCCTGTACCACATGGGCCTCTCAGGGGTGAAGTTGTAGCTGTCATCCACTACTGGACTAGGAGTGGAAAACACATGTAATTTTAGTACAAAAAACGTGGGGATAATCACATTGCTGCAATCACAGCCCGCCCACTCATCCTACAAACTTGTGTCTAATATGTTTCAGATGTACTTTGTTTTTGTTCACAAGCAGCATTTTATTTTATTTTTTACAAAGTTTCTCTATTTTAAGTTTACTGAAAGTCTATCGTTCAGGTTTAGAAGGTCAGTTGTATATTTAATTCGGTGCAGAGGAATGTTACATTGGGAATGATTTTGGTGCAAGGCACAGTTTTGAGGGGAAGGGTAGTGGGAAGTTTGAGGAAATGGGCGTTGAAAGCTACCCCTTGTGTAACTCCACTCACACACTGAAACCTCCTCTTGAAGCTGCAGAGCTGATGAAAAAGCAGAAGAAGAGGATTGAGACAACAGATGGAAGAATCTGAAGACAAGCACAGACTTTAGAGTTCAAGATATCAAACGGAATAGGTAAAAACTTTCTCCTGCAACAAACTGTCTTTGTTGAGTTCCATGGAAGTGTTTGAATTGACTAATGATCTAGAAATTTTCTGAGAAAAGGCGTGTGTTTTTATGACAAAACTGTATCCTTGATCACAAATCTGTCCTAGAACTTTTATTAATGTTGCTTCCCTTTTTATAAAAACTTTTGCATTAAAAGGGAAACAGCAACATCCTGCATTTTGAGCTGTGTCATTAAATTTAGTGTTCTTGTTAAAAGGGGGGACAGTGCATGCCCCCTTTCTAGCAATGTGGCAATTGTGTCACAAATGTTTTGCAGGTGATGACAGCATGGCAAAAGATTTCGTTTTAAGTCCAACTCTTTCAACCAGATTTATCAAGTGTACTGTGTCTGTTATTTTTCAAAGAAACATGACAGCAATTCCCACTGCTGCTGCACTGTAATTTTTATTACCTGGATGTTTAGTTTTTCTAAATATGCATAAAATAAAATAGATTGAAGATTTTGTAAGTTTGTATAGCAAAATTAGCTAAAAATGAGATTGGCACATGTGAGATAAATAGTTGCTTTAGTAAAGCATTCAGATGATAGATGCTGAAATGTAAAAAAAAAAATCAATTCATTAATCTAGTCAAACAAGTAGTTTGTGTCTAAATTTATCCCATGCAGTATTTTATAGATCATTGGAATATGTACCTTTTGTTACTGGTACAATGAGATTGAAATTAGAGACATAATTTTGAGATATTGTCATTAGGGAAAGTTCAAATGAGACAAAATTCGCAAGTACTCTCATCACAGTTTTTTGTGGAATAGAATAAGTTGAGATTTCTCTTTGACGACATCTTCACTGATTTAAATTTATATTATTGGAGACAGACAAACATTTGCATGCACAATCAATGTTAGGTGCAATTTCTTAGTGGCCAATTAGTCTAACATGTATATTTGTGGAGGGTGAGAGGAAACAGGAGTACTTAGAAAAAACCCATACGTGCACGGGAAAATTATGCAAAATGTTTTGTTTTTTTTGTTTCAACCAAAATTAGTCAACATTCCTTAAAGCTTTATTTTTATTTCCTGGTTTGACAAGGTAAAGATAATTTCCTTTGCGTGTCAGACTGAACGCAGGATCTTTTGGCATGCTTGTGATTACTTTCTGAAGAGTTTGACAGTGTTGATGCAAAGATCTTTGATAAAAATCCTCAGAATTTCCCAGAAGGCAAGGCAGAGACAATGTTTCAGTCTTCTAAAACCTGCTGAACATATAGAAAAATGCAGAAAATAAGAAACCAAATGGGTTTGATGATTGATTGATGCGCTTCGGTTTCTTTTCTAATTGTTTTGTGAAAATAAAAAATCCTTTTATAATCCAAGGACAATCTATACTACTTGATTTTATTGTTTTATAATACCCCATTGTTCTTTGTGTGTAGGTCACAAACTGAGCCATGGCAGTTTTACTTCTCTCTGTGATACTGCTACATCTTGTCAGCTTGGCCATGCTTTTTGTTGCCACTCTGGAGAAGGTGAGATGCAATGAATACAATGAAGTAATTTGTTTCTGTTTTCTGTGGCTCTTTCAAGGCTGAATATAAATGGGATTCCACAAAGTGTAGTTGTGGCTTCATGGAAAAGCAGTATTTAAAGCAACCTGGCCTTTCTGATTTTACTATATCATGCATTTCTTTATTTTTTTTTCTTTCTTTCTTTCTTTCTTTCTTTCTTCCTTTCTTCTCTTTTCTTTTGCAGTCGTGGTGGGTATGGAAAGATTCAGAAATCACAGACCTTTGGTATAACTGCTTCTATGATAATGCTACCACAACCTGGATGTGTGCTACTACCACCGAAAATGGTACTGTAAACCATAAACATAGTTCCTTTTATATGGCTGATGACTTGAATGTTCCGATACGGATCTTCCAGAGAAATTGAAACATACAGTATATCTACATTTATTTTTCTTACAGACTGGCTTCGGTCTGTCCAGGCCCTCATGATCCTGTCTGTGGTTTTTTCTGCCATTTCTTTCCTGGTTTTTCTGGTCCAGCTATACACCTTGTCTACAGGGAGCCTTTTTTACTTCACTGGGTTCTGTCAGGGTTTTGCAGGTGACTTAAAATAAAACTTAGATTTAAATATTCTTGTGAAGCAGTTCCTTCCTTGTGTTACAGAAAATAATCTGATTGTTTATTTTCTTGTTTATGTCACACTAAAGATATGCAATTTGATAGTTTACTGCAGAACGATAATGCGATGCCATTCCAGAGAAAAGAGCTCATTCTGCAAGGAAGAAAATGAGTCTGCAAAAATTTTACAATTTGTTTGACTTCCTCCTAAAAATTAAGAGTTGTTATATAAAATCTTTCCATATCCTACTGTGAAAAACTCCATTCGGAAGATTAGATTCTGCAACTGTATTGCAGATATTTTTCCTACACATGTTTTGAATAATTTGAACGTATCTTTTAAATATTTCTAAAAGATGTGCCGTTGTGATTAATATTCTAATGTTTGACTTTTTTGTGGGTCTTATAGGTTTTACAGACTTCGCTGCTTGCCTCATCTTCACCTTTCATAGAGAGGAGATACTAAGTGGTTCAAAAGGTTTGAAGGGTCACTTTGGCTACTGTTACTTCCTGGCGTGGCTCTGTGTACCTCTTCTTCTTGTCAGTGGACTCTTGTATGTCCACCTGCGCAAAAAACAGTGAAAAGATAAGAATCACAACAGAAACCTGTTATCTTGTGGTTTTAATATTTCTTTCAACCGTATCCTCATATGAAGAGATCGAAAATGAAAACGTGCTTTTCTTATGTAATGTTGTTCATTTCTCTAGTTGTCATTACACTTCGTAAGAATCTATCAAGAGACAAATTAAACTGAATGATGTTTATGTGGAAATGGTTTGCCATGTTCATGAATCATTTCATTAAACAGCATAAATAAATACACAACTAGTGTTCAATTTAGTTGAAGAGATTAGTTTGGAACGTAAAGGACACATTTATGTACTGGTGCCTTTCATATGCTTTACTTAAGTTAATTACTGTTTGCCAAGAGTTACGTTTGCGTAAACTGTGTCTGGGTTTTTTTTTTTTCACCTGTTCTCTTGTGACAAAACAGGTGCAATTTTGTGATACAATGAAGAGGTTTTAAATGCTGCTGTTTTCTTTGTCATTTCAGTACTCAAGAATTTGTAGGATTATCTGCTTGATTTACTAACATAATTCCAAACTGTCTGTTGAATAGATCTGTTAGAGAATGAATAAACTTCTCTGAAAAGATAGGTTTAGTATTTTTATGTCAGAAGTCATGTTACTTGTATTTAACTTTCTTGTTGTTTATTGTTGGGTATATATTGGCAAAACAAATAAAAATATTAAAGGCTATAAAAGCAAAACCAATAAAAATATTAAAGGCTATAAAAGCAAAAATTTTCATTAATAAGCATGATCAAACAAACCATCTTTCAAAAGTTTTTTCATAATACTGTAGCTTACAATGGAAAAAATTGTCCGTGTGTGTGCTCATCAGAAATTTCCAAATAAATTCTAATGAACTTAAAATGAAACTTCTTCAGATGGAAGAAGATTCTAAAAGAAGATACTGAAAAGTATTTAAAGTCGTTCTTAAACCTACCTGTCAGGCTGGACCAGTCCGAAAGAAAAAGCATTGAGGTAAATGTCTGCTTTGCATGGCATTGCAATTGCTTTGCAATTTCATTTTTACATGCAGTGAGCTGTCAATTGCTAAGATAAACACCTTAGTGACTTAGGTAGCAGGTTTGTCTAAACACTTCCGTGAACAGTAAAGCAGATGGACTGGGTTCAGGACAGGGTGCCTACACACTGAATCAATATATCAGACGAACAGAATGTCTGGAATTTCAGAACAATGTCAGTGGCTAGGAGTGGAAGAATGACGACATGGTGACTTTACACAAGAGGAGGGATCATCGGACAACTACAGCTGTGAAATGATCAGCAGTGACATTTAAACTTGGAAAGGTAAAAGGTGCGTAATCATCTACTCTATACTGCATTTGTGAATGTTTATACCAATTACCTCTTGTTTTTTATGTATTTTATTTTTAAATGACTGCTGGAACAACAAAAAGGACTCAAGCTTTTATCAGTGAGGATCAATGAGAAACTGTCAAGACGTTCAACTGCAAGATATCTGATGTACTTTGGACAGCTCTTTACAGCATGAATAGCAGGATATGTTGCCAGAGAGATGAATGAAAGCATTGTATTTTTTGTTTGGGGGCCAAAATTTTGCTGGACATGGCTTTTTTTGTGGCAGGAGGGCTGTGATTATTGAAAAGTCAGAAAATCAGTAGAAGTTTCCAGTGAAAGACACACGACCATGGCACATTCCCAAACACTAAGTGTGGATGAAGATGTTGTTTTCTACCCGGTGGATGAATCATCTCCAGAGTTTCTTCACAGTGAGAAAGAGCGTCATGCAGTGGAGAAACTTCTTAGTGGAGGACCAGAAGCTTTTTACAGATACATTGGTCCAGAACACTCCAGCTGCTTCATGTCTCCAGAGGAGGTCAGCCAGATCTCCAAATGGGTTCAGCAGTACTGTTTTAATCCAGCACCAATGGAAGAGGAGAATAACATGGTTTGCTCACAGAGCGAAGATTTTTGTTCCACTTACTTCCCTCAACACTCAGACATACCAGCACCAAACCTGGACCTGGGCTGGCCAGTGAAAAACTACAGGTCGCTAAATCCAAGTATTTCAGTCCACAGCAATCCTCCGATTGATGGAACACCGCACATCAGGGAAATCATTCGACATCACTTGCAAGAGGCTAAACAAGTATGCAACTGTTCAACAAATTCTATTTATATAGAACAGTTGCATTTTTTTTTTTTTTTTTAAATTGATCTAGTACGCTTGATCACTAGTGGTGTATAAATATGATTTGTAGTTGAACAGTAGGAAAATTATTCAGGCAGGTTGTTTAGTTTGATAATTTAATGTCAATATAAAATTACCTGGTATGCTTTATGCTTTCAGTGGAAGTCTCTTTCTTAAGAGGAAAGTTACCTCTTCCCTACAGGTGTTGGTCTACAGCAGTGGTCAGAGGGCCTCAGACAGCTCGATCAGAGCCTAGAATCTGCTGCTTTTTGTTTGTTTAGAAAAAAGAAAACTAAACTCTCTAAACTCGTCAAATCAGTTGCATAAATATATCACTAGACTTTTTTGACAATAACATAAAAATGATGCTTGTAAAAGAAAAGAAAGACACAAACAGTAGATAGATGAGTACCAATTTGTAGTTTATAGTTATAAAAGAAACAATAATCAAATAGACAGACTCTTCTCTATTATTTAATCAAGCTAGTAAATTCTGACTTTTAAACTAAATCTTGGAGACAAAGAAAGGGTTTGAATGTTGAAATTGTTGCTTGTATTGTGCAGGTAATTGCAATTGTGACAGAAAGGCTGACAGACAACACCATTATCGCTGATTTACATCGTGCTGCCTCCCGTAATGTTCCCGTCTACATCATCCTTAACCAAAGGACCATTCAGGAGAACTTCACTCTAAACAGGCTGAAGCATCCGGTGAGTTGTGCATGTTGTAACTAGTAAACAGTTAACATCCATTCTATGATGCAAATGCAACAGACAGGACTTTTTGCACATGTTGAACATAATGTTGTCTAATGTCGTGTGTTATCTCTTTTTGCTGTTATATCACTCAAACTTGTGAAAAACTCCCTCCACAGTCACCAGAGACACGTCTCACTAACTGTGTGTGTGTCATTTGCTTGTCCCTGGAATGTGACAAGAGAGCTTTAGTCAGACGCTGATTAACTGGTTGTACAGCATTTTCTGTTGCTCGTGCTCAGCTAAATGATAAAAATATTGCCTAAGATTTATGATAACGCTATTTACTAAACAAAAAAGCGGAAATGATGAAAGGTTTTTTTTATTTGCCTGTCTGTCCTACTGGGTAATCTAAAAAAAAAAAAAAAAGGAAAAAAAAATTGTGTGTGTCGAGGGTCCTTTTGATGCTTGTGAATTTATTGTCCTTAAATATAAAGCACAAGTTTAGCTGAACATGAGGAACATGAAACTTTTACAAAATGAACTTAGTTAAAATGATCAGGAAAAAAAAACTCAAAATGAAAGTAAAAAAGACAAACAAAAAATACCTGCCTGCATTAACACTTGGATGAGAACATTCTAGTGGATTTATCGAACATTTGAACTCACTATCATCAGGAGATCTTCTAGGAGACAGACAAAGAAGTAAATAATAATAATAAAAAAAGACATGCAAGAAGCAAGAACTCAGATGTTTGTAACACACAATAACACAAATACTGACCAGCAGCATGTGAGAGTGGCTTACATCACAGAACATCATGGTGAGACATTCCACCACACAGAATATATTGAAGACAGAGAGACTCAGGAATATGTGCCATTCAAGTTTGACTAAAACTTTGTATGGTTCAATGGTGGCAGAGTCAGGACTGTCCCAAAGTTAAAACCCCTGCATCTTCTGACCTACACCAGTGTCAAAAATCCTTTTTAGATCCTCTGGAATGTTCATGCTTGGCAATAAAAAATTACGACCATCACATACTGAATTCCTTTGAATGAAAATGCAAATTCAGCATGTAGTCATACATACATGTAGTCATACCAGTTGAACATGAAGTTGATTCTTCATGTTCATATTCAAGTAAAGATGTGATGTAACTTTGTCTAGTTTATCTTTGATTAATTTATTCTGACAGAACATGAAGGTTCGAGCTCTTGGAGGAAAAACATTTTGCTCAAGAAGTGGGAGAATGATAATCGGGGAACTGAAAGAAAACTTCATCTTGGTGGATTTAGAGACAGTCATTCATGGGAACTACAGGTAAGTGGACATCCACTTTAATCTTCTTGCACATACTGCAAAGAGAACTAAAAAGCTAATGCTGCATTTCACAGCCTGACATGGGCAGACACACATCTGCACCGGCAACTGATCACTGTTCTAAAGGGACCAGACGTTGCAATGTTTGACAGAGAGTACAGGATCCTTTTTGCTGCTTCAGTCCCGGCCCATCACACATTGAGAAACAAAGTTGATTCAAAGACAAACATCTGTGATCAAACTGAAGAGTTTTTATATCTCGAACATCAAAAACAAGTCTCTGTTGAGTATGATAACCTCAGCCCACTATCTCCACCAACAATTCACATTATGGATTGGGAAGCAATGGGTGTTGTTCAGAGAGATGGCCACCTCCCGAGCAGTTCCGTTGATCAACATAAGGAACCTCTGATTCAGGAAGTGGTGCAGAACAATATCCATGCAGAAAGGCCCTTAATGGACAGACGCGCTTACAATGGGCACCATTTGGGAGATAATAGAAGGTAATGCGATTTCAAAAGGTATAAAAATACATTTGTGTATTTAACATTTTTATAAAGATAGAATTGGATGAGTTGGTTTTTTTTTTCAAACTATTGCTTACTTTTCTTTTGCTTGAGAAAAACAGCCATTTTGATATTTTGGTGTACAATTTGATGAGATAAATAATTGAATTTTCTAGTGAACATGAAGCTACATCTGGATTGGCTGGAAGGGGACATATACCCTCAACTTATCAGTAAGTCACTACAGTGATCAATAAATTAAACTTTTCCTGTTAATATTTATTTGAATATTTTGCTGTACTTTTTTATATTTCCATAGCAACCCAAACCCAATGGACCAAGAAAAAATGAAAAGGTAGGCATATAAGCAACAACATAAAAAAATGTCAAAATATTATATGAAATTCAAATAATTTTCTCCGGTAGGCTTGAACGCACAATTAACAAAGCAATTCACAAGCAGCTTGTTTTGGAAGATAACACTCATTCAAATTGTAAAAGTCCTGTCGGATTCAGAGATGAAGCACCACACAGAACACAAACCACTGATAGAACTTCAAGAAGAGGGTCATTCCCACAGGAGACGGCAAAACAGCAAAACAGATTTGATTTGAACATTGACCCTCCTTCTAGAGTGAGTACCAGACCTTTGGTCTCAAAGCAGCAGAGTTCACTTGATAAAGACTAAATTTTTTTTTTCTTTCTCTAAGAGTTCTGCAGTCTTTGAGAGGTCCCGAGTTGAAAAATTTACCTCTCCAAGTGACATTTTGAATAGACTTCGGCGGGGAGTGAGCTTCAACAGGAACGATTTCAGGTCTACACTGTCAGAACGAACCCAGTCCATGATGGACCTAAGCAGCCCAAGAATGGATCAATATGACGCAAGGGGGCCTGTCCCTAGGTTTAAATCAAATGTAAGTATTTATAAAGAGGTAATGAGTTAAACTTTCAAAAAATTGCTTAGCGTAACAGGACAAAATTTTAAGTTTTAATTTGCTATACAATTATAACACTTTTGACACCATAAAACTTCTCTGGCATTCCTTTTGTTAGAAATTTAAACGGTTCATCCTTACCATCCAAAACCTCCTCATAAAGATTTAATAATATTAACAAGATTTACTTGGTTCTAAAGTGGGAGGGGTCATTCAATTATTTGATTTTGAATCTCTAATATCTACCAATGAAGGAAACTGTTTCTAAGAAGTCTAATCATTGCTACTAATTCATTCATAACATTCATAACATATAAATATAACTGAAGTTCACATTTTAAATACATTTTCTCAAAACAAGATTTGTAGCATTAAAATATTTAACAGCTGGTTTTGTCACTACATTCCAGGAAATATCTATTTCTTGGTTTGAAAATGGTTAAATATAAACCAAAACCTGTCTTTCTCATGCAAACATTTGAACTTGAGTCTTTTTTGTTACAGTACTAAAGCTCTATCCCAACAAGAGTCAAAATCTAGTTGGGCATCAAAATTTTATTTGATTAAGAATGTTTAACAATTTTTTTTCCTGCAGCTTGAGCCAACTTCTTACACCCCGTCTTATAATTTCCTGAGGAAAAGAAACGAAGAAGGAAAATCCACAACGCCTAGAGAGAGACCTCAAAGTAATTTGTATGTTCCCAACAGAGACAGGAGGTGGTCCATAGCAGAAAGAAGTGGATATGAATGAATGATCAAGTGTTGCTGACAAAAAACTGTGGGGTATGTGGGCTGTGTGTCAATGTATTTCATAAAGTTGCATGAATATTTAGAGGTGTTTGTGTAAATTTTTCAAATATAAATGTAAATATATTATATAAAAACTATTAAAACTCTCAGCACAAATAATTGGAAGTCATTTCTCTGCGTGGATAATATTTACATGGTCACTGTATTCAAAGTTTCCAACACTGGGAGCACTTGTGCTTACATAAAAGTACATGACAGTGGATCAAATGACTAAAATGTCTTTTACTAAGATATCAGTTGAAATTTATGGGTTGGATTTTTATTTTTAGCTCCATATAAATTCCATATAAATCAGTTATATCCCTGCGGTTTTTCAGAAAGGTATTTATAAAAGTAAAATCATATTGGGACGAATATTTAATAAATTATGGCTTTGTTTGAGTAAGAAAATGTCTACTTTAAAATTTGGATTTTGTGGAACCATAAAACTACAATAAACAAAACAGAACATATTAAATACTAACATAAGTAAGTATGAAATGCATTTTGGCTTTTTTTTTTTTTTAAACAGCTGTTGAGACAAAAGCATTCAGGATGTTAAATTGGAAATACTTCAAAAGAATGATAATAAGGTGAAAGAATTTTTCCTTTGGCGTTTCTAAAAGCAAGGGCATTAAAGTGCTACAAACCAAAAGTACGCATAAGTCTACACTATCATACGATACACAATTTTTTCTTGCACTTAGTCCATATATGTGGACTTTTTTTAAATTTTTCATTGTTTACAATTTAACACAGCGAGAATGTTGCTACGAGAATGTTATCCCTGATTGGAACAAGTCTGAAACTACCGATTTCATTGTAGAATTTTCCCATTGTGTGAGTTACTTCACCCAGATCCTCCAGCTTTCTACAACTAAACAAAGACTGAAGTGTAAGAGTCATTAAGGAGTTCTGATTACAACAAAAAAGTGTCTTATGATCACATTAGTCCTGTGCTCAGGTCTCGGCACTGACTTGCTGAGGCTCAGAGGGTACACTTTAAAACTGCTCTGTTTGTGTTAAAGTCTCCATGGCCTCTGAAATATTAGTGCATTATGAACCATCTACAACTCTGGGGACCTCTGGGACCGGCCTCCTGCTGGTGCCGAGAGTCAGGACTAAACATGGAGAACAAACTTCCTGAGGCTGTTAGACAGGCCTCTACCTTAACAATATTTGAATCTAGGCTGAAAACAGTTCTGTTTAACTGTGCATTTGTCTGAAGATTAATCACCCTTTTGAATCTTTTAATTTTTTTTTAATTGTCATATTGTGTTTGGGGATTTTAATACATTTTTCTGTCTTGTAAAGCACTTTGAATTTTCTTGTGGATAAATTGTCCTGTACAAATAAACTTGCCTTCCTTTGCCTTTCAATAATTTTGGCAATTAATGTAAACTTGATCTAAAAAACACCACCAACTGAGTGAAACTACACATAAAGTAATAGAATAAATTTAAATGAGGTTTTCATGAACACAGCCTACAATCAATTTTGTTGATATAAGAAAAATGGGGAATTTTTCAATCCCGATGGGGGCGCTAAGGTCCACTTTACTCTTAATCTTCCACTAAAACACGCGAAGAAGAAATCCCGGAAGCACATGTTTGTTAGCAACCGTGATCAAAGTTTATTTTGCAAAGTAATTAGATTTTCAGTTAGAAAGGTATTAATTTCACTTGTTTGCTACGAGGATTTATTGTCATCATGGTTCGACAAAAACGGTGAGTTTAGTGTTGTTTTTGCTTCATATTAATATCAGCCTCATATCAAACTGGATTTGTCTTGATTTCTACACTATACCAATGAATAAGAATACGTTTGGTGATTTTACAACTTCTTAATTTGACAAAACTGTTTTCATATGCAGAGCCAAAAAGATTCCAAGGCTAAGAAAGCAGGAGAAATACGATGAAGACGACCCCAGGGCCTACATGGACATGCCAGTCCCAGACAAGGTGTGTAAATCCTTCATTCATCTAGAAGTGATCCATCGTTGAAGACTTCTAAGTGTCTTCTGGAATGTGTATTTGATGATCAATTAATAGTAACCGAGTTATTTAATAAGTTACAATATCGTAAAACTAATTTGTTACAAACTATGACAACTGTAATTTCAAATCTTTAAAAAGATTTGACAAAAATGTAAACATTAGGTATTGGAATGTTTCAGTTTTTTGTAAATCAACAAACTAAAGTTTTAGTCAAAGCTTTGATTAAATTACTTTTTTGTAAAATATTTTCAAGTTTTTTTTTTATTTATTATATATGACATTATAACGTTAAAAGTATCAAATTATTACACTGTACCATTTCAGATTTAGTGTACTTTCATACATCTCAATGCATTCATCCTGACTTTCACATCATATTGAGTACCTAAAAAAACGTATTAATTTTGGCCATTTTTTAAATCACAAAAGATTGCGGCATGTGCAGAATATTCAAACTGCACCAGAAGTAAGGGAGAAGAGAGGTATCCAGTCTAGCTCTGACTGCACTGTAACGATGATCGTCTGGAATATACCGTAATGGACTTGGGGAAAAAAGTAATTTTGTAGGCATCTTAATTTATGACACGTGTTGACGTAAAATTTTCTGTATTTTTTTTTTCTTTTTAGCAATTTCTTTGGGGACAGACCTGCATAAAATTGACAATACACCCGTATTTTCCCAAATCACATTTTTTCCATATCTAAATATGGCAAAACTGTATCCCTTGACATTTATGGGTCACTTATGGGCAAATTCATGTTTCCAGCGCTCCAAGCAGTGAAAAAGAGAGCTCCAAAACAGCTACCCAAGTGGTGCTGAGTTGTGGGTGGGGTGGAGCTGGAACAGCCGCTTGGTGCAATAGAGGTGGAACAGCCTCTATACAGTTGGTTATGTGGTGGGCTTATTGTAGGTTATTGTATGTGAGCTTGAAATGTTTGAAAGCTTTAGTGAATCATAATAAGATCTTAGCTGTTACAAAAAGCTCCACATCTTGATAGCAACTCACATCTTTGATTTTGATTGGAACAACACCATTAGTTGTTCTCAAACATCATAAGTACCACCTTTTGTGCCGTCTGAACTTCATATGTTAAAATACAATGATGGGATTTTACCCCACTTTTTATCACGTAAAAAATGGCTATTTATGACGTGACCTTTGAAGGATGTCTTTTACAGTGCTTTTATATTTAAAACAAGTGTAAATGAGTTCTTTTTAACGCTTATGTGCCTGTTTTATAGTGGTATTTGATCCAAATTTTGGCCTAACCTTGATAGGCTTAAAAAATGGCCCCTAAAAATATTTTTAGGGATGACGGCTCTGTGTTTCTGTATCTTTTTCCACAGTTTGTGAACTTTTAAACATTTACTAAGAACATAAGTAAAACGAGAAAAAAAAAATTTAATAAACGACTGTACGTAGTGTAGAAAGAGAAACTTTTCTAAACTGCTGTTGATAAGTCTGCAACATAGAACAGTGTTAATAATAATACATTGTGATGTATTACCTCCCACATCATCATGTAGTGTCACAACAAAACAGTTGTTTTAAAATTTATAGTTTCAAACTGAATGTGTGATGTAAAGTAAAACATGTATTTAATTTAACTGCAAACCATCAAATATGCATAGAAGATAGCTGTAATTTGAGAAAAAGAAATCATCAACTAAAGCAAAAGCCATAACGCAAAAAAAAGAAAATCTTAATTTACCACAACTTTTCTTGTTGAAAAATGTTGTATTTTTCTAATAATCTAACTTTTACCAGCTGTGTTTGCTGTTAAGGTTTTTAGTGGTTAGAAAGAATTATTTAAGATCCTGATAAAAATTATTCCAGTTGGGTTAGTTGTTTCTTCATTTATACTTGTGGATATAAAATATACCAAATAAGATCATTATTTAAATCATATGAGTAATGTTATTGTGTTTGGCTGTTATCAGCTGTAAAAATCACATTAAAATCTGAACCACTTCCAGAAGCAGTTATTCGGTGCGTCTCCGTCAGACTCGAAGCCTAGACCCATCTCACAACATCACTATTTTGACTATGGTGTCTTTTCTTCTTTCTACAGAAGTCATCTGAGTTCACTAAAGACCAAATTGACATATTCCACGATGAGAAATATACTGTAAGTTATAATTATGGGAGCGTCTGTGGTCAGTAAGTAAATAATATTGATGTTATTGTCTGTAATGCTGTCTTTTGTGATCTTCAGAAACTCCTTGCCCGTGGAGTTCAGTTGGACAATGGTGAGGAAGATCTTGATGATGAGGTATGAATTAAGATGCATGTTTTGTTTTTTGTTTCAGACAATAAATATTGTTCTTAATCACTAATCTTATACTTTCAGGAGGAAGTGATGGCCCTTGATGAGTCTGAGTCAGAAGTGGAAGAAGAAGAGGAGGAGGAAAATGAAGAGGGGACAGATATGGAGAGTGATCTTGAAGAGAAAAAAGAAGAAGGTAAAGAAAACTGCATCAATTTTCTTTTTAAGTGAATCAATATACTCATCCCACCTTTTTAATGGGAATTACTTTTTTTTCCTTCTCAGGTCTTCCCGATGAGATGGCATGGGGCAAAAAAAAGAAAATGTACTATGACTCAGATTATGTGGCCACCAGTGAGTTTCTTTTACTTCAATCTATTAAAAATTTCTTGTCTATGTGGCTAAGGTTCACAAATATAACTTGTATGTATTTTGTTTGTTCACAGAAAAAAAATCTCAAGAAGAACTGGAAGTTGAAGAGAAAGAAGAAGAAGAAGAGGCCAAAAATGTACAAAAACGTTTAGCAGCAAACTTGAGCGAGGAGGATTATGATCTAAGCCTTTTTCAGGTAATTATCTGGAAATCTTTTCTGCACCTATAACCTTAATTCTGTACAGATGAAGTTCGTTTATTTTTATTCTTCATGTGGCTACCCAAAATTAGGAATTTGCAGTCGAGGAAAAAGATGAAAGCAAGGACGTAGAGAAAGAAGACAAAATTGTAAAAGACCTGAAGCAAATGTCTCAAAAGGAAAAAATGAAGCTTTTGAAAAAAGAATCACCAGAGCTGCTTGAACTTATTCAGGACTACAAAGCAAAAGTAAAAAAACTATTTTTAAAAGTTCTAATAATTAAAAGTTTTATGACCATAAATAAACTGTCAATTTACAATTTCTGTATCACGTACAGCTCATCACACTGAAAGATGAGGTGCACCCTCTTGTGAAAATGATTGAAGATGGAAAAATCCCAGCAGGAAAGGTATGCCTACACATTTGTCCAGAAATCATTTGAAATTTATAAGAGTTACTGTAGCTATGCTTATTGGTTGGTTTTTGCAACTCTTCAATTGTGCTTGATGATTTTTTTCTATAAAATGTGAAATTGTGACGGTGTTATTGAATTTGCACAAAATTAAATTGCTTTTCTATCTTTTTCCCAAAGGGTGCAGAATACATCAAAACAAAACAACATCTTTATCTCAAGTAAGTCAAGACAATCTTGTAGGGCAAAGTTAAAATCAGTTCAGTAAATCAGTTTTTTATTCCCTGCTCCAGTTACTGCACAAATATCAGTTTCTACTTGGTGCTGAAAGCCAAACGAATACCTGTGCACAACCACCCTGTGATTGAACGACTGCTAACCTACAGAAATGTAAGTGCACATACTTTTGCCAACACTGAAGAAAGTTTAGTTTGAGAATTAAAAGTGAAAAAGTACTCGTCAACAAAAATGTAATGAATCATGATTGCACAAGTAGAGCATGCTAAGTTAATGTATAGTAACTTGTGATAGTTAAAAAAAAATGGTTTATGGTTTATGTGATCGCTCTACCAGATTTGCTGTTTACACCACAATATCCTCTCAGACATAGAGATTAGTTGTTCAACAATCTTTTTTTTTTTCTTACTCATTGAAGCTCATCAATGATCTTGCCCCAATCGATGCCCGGCTTGCACCAGAGTTTCGCTCACTACTTGCTGGTAATAATGAAGAGCAACAAACCGGCAACAAGTCTGCAGAGAGTAAGAAGATCAAGGCATTTGGTAAAAAGAAAAATGTAAGTATTTTCTATTTTACTTTGCACATGAAGAATTGTGCATGAAGCTTTTGCAGAACTAATGAGTGGACTCTGGGTGCAGATTCCTGGAGAAACTCCATTTGAGGCTAAAGAGGACTCTGATTCTGACATGGATGAGGAAGCAGCCTTACGCTTCTACAGAGAAATGGAAGAACGAGTGAAATTAAAAAGGAAGAACAATGACGGAGAAGCTCCAGAGTAAGCTTAAGTTTTAAACATTTATGTGCAACTGTGTTAGAAAGAAAATAAATCCTTTGAATCTTTTGTTTATTTGTAGACTGGAGAGGAACAACGAGGATGAGGAGGATCTGGATCCAGATGCAAAGAGAGGAATAACTTACCAGGTAGAGTCATACACAAAAAGTTGCTTAAGTGTTACTGAGGATCTTTGCAAATGATCAATTGCACTGGAGCGTTTGTATTTAACCCATAATAACTTAGACAGATTACGGAAAATCAAGAGTTAAATTGGGTATGATTAAAAAAGGTAAAGAACTTGTAGGTAAGAAAAAAAAAATCTAGGGATTTAACAATAGTGTTTTATTATAAACTTTCAAATCAAACTTTTTTATAAAGCACTTTTCAAACATTAAGGTACACAATTGTCACTGTATTGTTGTCAAAATAATATATAACAATATTATTTGATTATTATTGTTATCAAAAAAAAAAAATCAGAGATACAATTACTTTTTTGTTACACTTACCAAGTCTGTTAGGAGAAAACTTGAAAACATCTCAGTTTGAAAAATGAGAAATATATGTTAATAAAGCAATAAGGGAGATCTTTATTGTAAATCAGTCATCAGTTATTTAAATTGTAACTAGGAAGTTGAGCCTTACTATCACTCAAATGCCGACCACTGTTAAAAGAAATTAGCATACAATTTTTTTTTTCTTTTGAAAGCCCACAGTAATGTTACTGATTGGTCTTGAATTTTTAGCTTAACTTCAGAAAGGTTTTTGGCAGCTTTTAAAGGTTAAAATGACTATGAACATACACAACTTGTGATTCTGATTTGTGTTGGTTGCTGTTCCTTTGATAGATGGCTAAGAACAAGGGGCTGACTCCTAAAAGGAAGAAAATTGACCGTAATCCCAGAGTTAAGCACAGAGAGAAGTTCAGACGGGCGAAGATCCGCAGAAAGGGCCAGGTTTGTATTCCCACAACTTCTAGAGACAGTGTTACTACACTGCTAAATATCATTTTGTAGCCTTTTACATGTGAATAAGTGCACTTTCTTAAAGCTATTTTTCGTTCACCAGGTTCGAGAAGTTCGTAAAGAAGAGACGAAGTACAGCGGAGAGGCTTCTGGTATTCGTGCTGGTGTTAAGAAGAGCACCAAACTTAAGTAGCCTCAATTTGATTTGTCACACGCTAAAACTGTTGCGAGTTACACTGAAAATCACAAGTTTTTATATGATCTGATTTGTTTCTGGTAGAAGTTGTTGGATTTCAAAATTTGAATTAAACATTTCTCTGATCAAGCATTGCGTTTTTATTGGTTAGGAGAAGGCTCAATCAGGAAATACTAAAGACAAAATACATCGTCTTCATTTTTTTTATATATAGTTTATGAAATCATTTAGCAAACTGATCACAGAAACTTTTCAGCAGGACAAGCATCTGAAATGAAGAGTTAAAGCTCAGAATGACATAAAATTAGAGGTTATCATATTCACCGTCAAGCTACATTAGTAATAAATGTATTATGTGCTGATGTCAGGTTGCTGACTATCTTCTCTTCTATCTCCACCTCATTATTCACATCCTCTGCAGTGAGGACCAGCTCAAGCGTAGTCGTAGGGGTCACCACCACAACATAACCCCGTCTAGAGTCAAGTACATTGGCCACCACCGCTTGATGTCTGTAAGTGTCCAGAGCTCTCCGAGCCTTGTCGAGCAAAATGGCTGCATCCGTTTCTAGTTTGAAGGATGTAACAAAGGCTTGTGGTGCCCAGTCCTTAACTAGCGGAGAAAGTATTTTAGGAACCATCTTCAGGCTGAGCTGAATGACAGAAAAAAATTACCAGTTTAGTTAATTGCATGTTATTAAAATGAACAAACACAGGCTACTTAAACAGTTAGCATTTTAAGTTGTTTATTGATACAAAAATTGGGCTTCCAACATACTTAATATCGGGTTTCTATAAGAAATAGACAACCTAAAAATGAAACTACATGAAATTTTAAACCAATTTAAAGTAGCCCAATAATTCACCATGCAGCTTAGATATTTGAATAAGGGGGTCAGCCTCAAAATCACAACATTTTGTTTCCACTTGGCAACAGAATTAGAGTAAAAACTAGTAATCAAAACTTCTACTGTCACATTAAACTTTTTTTGGAGTCAAAGTATAATTATTGGTCTTTTTTTAACTTACTTGAAGAGGCCCATCAGAAGACTGGATTTTGTGTTCAGGCATTTCTGATGCTGGAATGTAGAAATCAGACACTGCTGCAGCCAAGTAAAACATGGCCTTTGATCCTAAGAGAGAAAATGAAAAACAATTTTACTTCCCTTTCCTACAAATACTAAAAAAAACACTTTCATCTTATAACAATTTAAAATATTTTAAGTATCAGTATGGAAAAGACTTGTACGCCATTACATAATGTCACATCTTTAGTTTGAGTTAAGATCACGTACCAATGGTGTTGACTGCCTGTGCTGCTGCCTTCAGTAAATGCAAATACTCAGACAGAGTGTTAAATTCTATAGGAAGAAGAAGTTTTCCATCTTTCACTTCCCGATATCTCTTCAGTACTTTAGCTATGTTGGGAAGCAGCTGTTGGTCAACCACTACTTCACCAGTTCCACTAGAGGATTTTTCCCCATCTTTCAGCTGCAGCATGTCAAGCATGTTCACGGTTGAAAACATCCGTGTGTAGGGATACAGAGAACGATGCCTGTGCAGGAAAATCACAGCATAGCCAGAGTCTATGAAGTATTCTGCCGAGGATGCTCCTCGCCTGCCACTGCTAAAGTTATCAAGAAAACGAACGGTGCGGGACTCTAGGGGAACTTTGGTACCTCCTGATGTGATGAGAACTACCTTGCGGCCTTCTCCTGCATGATATGTAGCAAAGGCCGTCATTTTCTCTTTGACATCATCGACATGGGAGGGAACAGCGAATTCTTCAGCCAGCTTCCCATCAATGGAGGACATCCTGGGTTCTGCCATTATCTGTGTGAGAAAAGTAAAAAAAAATGCATTTTGGATATGAGCAGTGTGGTGGAAAACATCCTTGGTAGAAGAAAAAGTCTACTGGTTAGAGTTGAACTAAAGTTTAGAGAGGTTTCAGCATTGGAATCAGATAAGAAACGGGGGATGTGGACGATGCTAGTCTGTGCTTTTACACTCCCTAAGATATTCCAGATAAGAGAAATACACCAGAACACAGCATCATTGCTACACCGTTATTTCGTTTTGTCTTCTGAATTGCTTATTCCCAACGGTGATCGCTTATTTCAGGCGAGAAGCAGGATACACCTTAAACAGGTTGCCAGTCTTCTGTGGGGACACACAAACACTCATTCTGAGGAGCTAGTGGCCAATCAACCTAACATGCATGTCTTTGGAGGGTGCAAGGAAACCGGAGTAGCTGGGGAAAATCCATACATACACGGGAAGAACATGCAAACTCCACACAGAAAGGCAAGTGTTTCAAGCCTCGTTCTCACTCTGGGACTTGAACGTCGACCTTCTTTCTCTGAGGCCACTGTGCTAACCATTGCGCCACCGTTATGAGAAACAAAAATATCCCGTATTTTAACAATCAATCAACCTTTGCTATGTTACATAAAATTTCCATTACAACGGAGTTATAGAGGTTTCACTTGATTCGTAATGAGTTAGAATATTTAACTGGTTCATTATTACGATATACTGTAGAATTATTGTATAAGTATACTAACTGCAACAGGCATGTTAAAAGGGGAAGGGGGTGTGTGTGACTATTTAAATTCATATGGAAACTTGTGATTCTATCAATACTTGAATTCTAAGAGCAAAAACACTCTTGCTTCTAATTTAGGATACCTAAAGAAACTAGGTTTGATTTGCTTAAAAACTTAGATTTTTGTGTTTTCCATTGATCTTAAAAAAAAACAAAAAACAACTAACTAAAACTTGACAAACCCAATTTCTGGGAGAATCACAAAATTTAACTAAAGAGTTGACTAGAGTAGAGTATATTTTACCCCCTTTGCACTTACAGTCTGTATTGACCTCAATGTTTTGTCACATTATTCCCTCTATTTTATTATTTTTTATTTTCCTTCTTGTATATATACTGTCTATTTCTTTCTTGTTGCTGCTGTAACACACAAATCTCCCAAGTGTGGGATCAATAAAGTAAATCTATTCTATACTATTATATCATTTATTTACAGCACTTTTGTGTAAAGGCTAATACAATCTTTTAGATTAGATTTAAATGTATTACTATTACATGTGTGCAAATAAAGAAAAGCTATCTTTTTTTAAGTGGCTTTCTCTACATTGTTCGACCAGGACAAAAAAAGCAGGAATAAACATTACTTGAAGAGATCAAAATGATTATTACCTCATACTTTGTTAAATAACTTTAGAATTGAACTGACTGCTGTTAAGCTAATTTTGAAACATTTTTCCCCATCATCCCCCTGACATTGTTATTCATAAAAGTCAGTTTTTGGTGAAAAATTCTACTGCATTATACAATCATTGAAAGCCAAGTTAGAAATAAAAGGCAGATGCAAAGCTATCAAGAAACACACAAAAAATTTTTTAAAACGTTCTCATAGATGTTTTTCCCACAAAAAGGCCTCTAAAAACTGTGTTTTGTACTTTTAAATCTATCAAACAAGCAAGCATTTATTAGATTTGTAAAAACACATCAAAGCATTTGCATAAAAGCAATCTAAATATCACATTTAGCTGCAAGAATATTACTTTTTAAACAAACTAATGTTTTCATTAACCGGAAAAGGAACATGATTAATGCAGACATTCATACAAATAAATACATCTGATCATACACACAGTATATATATTTATGAACATCTACTCACATGTTTGCTAAATGACCTTTTCCTCCTGTTTATTTACGACTTTTTTATTAACTTCCTGAAACCATGAACTGTTTTACTCTTTGGTTTCTGCAAGTATAAGAGAAGCCCTTTGGTGCCCCTAGTGGCAAAAACACGGTTCTACAACTATGAACTCAAATTTTTAATACCGACGTCAAGGGTCACAATCTGCTCGGTCACAAGAGGCCTAGAGGAAGACCAAAGAGAAGGTTCATGGATACAGTGAAGGAAGACATGAAGATCGTTGGAGTGACCGAAAAAGATGCAGCAGATAGGGTTAGGTGGAAGAAACTGATTTGCTGTGGGGACCCTTGAAGGGAAATGCCGAAAGAAGAAGATAGATCCAATTCAATTTTATTTGTTGAGCCCAATTCACAACACAATTGTCTCAATGGGCTTCACATTGCAGGTTGAAAAAAGTACAAAAACAAAGATAAAAAAAGTAGATACACAAATATACAGTTAAAATCTAACTAAATAAAAGCCAATTAGACTTTTTCAGCACATTCCTGCCTTTAGACCCTCCTTCACGGTGAAGAAAAACAAAACAAAAAAACAGCAGTGGGGAAACAAAGAAGAATCCTCATGGAGATCCAAACGAAAGAGAGACCCCTCCTCCGGGATTATGATCCATTAACAGGGTCCTATCCTATTTTCTCCAATTAATCATAGATTAATCAAAGCAGTGTTTTTATTAAAGGTTTTTAATTTGTGTTACCTGTGACCAATAAAATTACATAAGCGACCAATCATGATTTCGTAGAGCGGGAGGAAACCGGAGTATCTGGAGAAAACCCATGTGTACATGGGGAGAACATGCAAACTCCACACAGAAAAACCAGTGTTTCAAGCCTCGCTCCTCTCTGAGACTCAAACCCCTGACCTTCTTGCTGTGAGGCAACTGTACTAAGCACTACACCATTGTGCAGCCACATATTTAAATAATTTTGGGAAATTGCATTACAAATGTTTGTAATTAAAAGTGTGTCAACTTCAATATCTTAGATTAAAAGAAGTCATCGGTGTACAGCTGTCTAAATCAACCACCAGGAGGCAGTGCTTCATCGTTTATGGAACAGCAGCTTAATATTAGTTTTATTTCTGCAGTTTATTCCAATTCAGTGAAGCTGGTACCTTTCCTAAAAGTGAGGTAGTGAAAAGTAAGACACATTTAGGCCGGTAAACACTCAGTAGATTGGATACCTTTGACCAACCTTTATCATCCACCTCTCCAGATGTATTGTAGATTTGTTTGTGTGACAACTAAACCTACAATGTAGAAGTGTCCAGGATGTAAACATGATGCATATGAGCATGGTACCACTGCATAATAATATATTAAGTCATATTTAAAATAAGTGAGTATGATAAATATTCAGAATATTCATTTGAAAGTGTTGTTGTTCTTGTTTTTAGTTTCCGAATTATGTAGTTTTTTTTTTTTTCTTTATAATGATAATACGGATGCATTAAACTATATTTATTCTGAATACTTAAAAAAAATGTTTACATTGATGTGAGGTTTTATTCTACCTACTTTAAAATGTGACTTTAATCATCTCTCTTTCTTTATTCCGTTTTTTTAAATTTCTTTTAATATTTGTGGAATTACTCAATCTTTCTTTGTACTTTCCTGAAATGCATTGAAAATGTTGTGCAGAAAAATTTGAGTTGTCTTGAGTTGGCCATGGCAACAAAGAAACTAATACTCTCCTCATGCAAATATGTGAGCATGCATTTGTACCGTCTAGTACAAATATACAAATATACATTGATATTATGCAAGTACTTTAAAAAAAAATGCAAACTGAATGTGCAAATACGTGCTCACACATAGAATTATCTTTTATTAACTGTTGCTCGGGGAAACAAGGTATTAAATTAGTTTTGAGATAAAGTTACGGTTGTGACCGGCGTTGCGTTGGTGGTAAGATCATTCTTGAGACCTTAACTAAAGGGACAAAAATACCAAGAGGAGATAAAGTTTTTATTCTGAAAACTGCATCAACATCTGACCCACACACCCATTTACCAATTTACCCATTTAAAAAAATCAAGTATAGTTGCTTGTTTTTATTTAATTACATTAATTAAGTCATACCTACAAATGCACAGTTTCTGGCCTAATTACTTCCGACAAACTAACACACTTACACCGCAGGCTCTCAGCAAGAAGGTGTCTGTGCTAGCAGGGTGAGGCTTGAAGCACTGGCCTTTACATGTGGAGTTTGTATGTTCTCTCCATGTATGTGTGGGTTCTCTTGGGTATACTCCCACCATCTAAAACATGAATGCCAAGTTATTTGGTCATTGCAAATTGTCCCCAGCAGTGAGTATGCGTATGAGTGGGTTGTCTGCCTGTGGAGGCCTGTGACCTGCCTGGAGTGTACCCTCCTGTTTGCCTGCTAATGGTTTGGACAGGGTTGAATTCTCTCCACCGCAAAACCATTCAGCTCCATGGCCTTAAATTGAATGTGTGGCTTTCAACATGAGTGATGGAGCATCACCAAATTAACAACCTGCGCAATTTCAACTTTGTTTTGTCTTCTATACCGCATTTGGAAAACAAGGTTGCGGAAGCCTATCCTGGGTGACTTCAGACGAGAGGAAGGGTACACCCCAAACAGGTCGCCAGTCTGTTGCGGGGCAACACACGCAGGCAATCATTCACACGCATACACACACTCATTCCTTGGGACAATTTCATAGCAGCCAATCAACTTAACATGCATGTTTTTAGAGAGTGTGAGAAAATCGAAGTACCCGGAAAAAACAATGTATGCACAGGGAGAACATGCAAACTCCACACAGAAAGGCCAGTATTACAAGCCTGGGACTAGAACCCTAACCTTCTTGCTGTAAGGCCACTGTGCAAACCTCTGAACAACCACATATGTATATTGTTGTTATATTAACAACCATATTTTCATATCCGGTTATAAAACCAGAAAAGTAAAATAAGCAAGATACCACAGATAATAAACATCTACACTGTATTCATTTTTTTATTTGAATATCCACAAGTGTTCTTAGTCTGTTCGAGAGTAATTAAGAAGTTCTTACAAATTTGGACTCTTTTTTAAGCATCACTACATTTTACAATTTATATGTTTTTTAATCTTACACTTCTGTTTCAATTACTCAATTAAAAAAAGTATACTGAGCAGATTTAGTGGATTGTTAAGTAATTACTGGGAGATGATGATTTTTCACATCCTGGCAACCTGGTTTAATGGTCTGTAAATAATGTGAACAGCATTGGTCAATGTTTTACTAGCCCTCAGATAAAGAACAATAAAACTATTACATTAGTGGGAAGCGGCACTGTGGTTAGTTAGCACAGTAACCTCATAGCGAAAAAGTCGGGGGTTCGAGTCCCAGTTGGGGCGAGGCTTAAAACACTGGCCTTTCTTTGTAGAGTTTGCATATTCTCCCCATGTATGCATGGGTTTCCTCCCACCCCCTAAAAACATGCATGTTTGACTGGCCGCTATGAAATTGGTCCAAGGAATGAGAGTGTGTGTGGCCCCGCGACAGACTGGCGACCTCTTCGTTTTGTACCCTGCCACTTGCCTAAAATCAGCCACGACCCTATTTGGGATGGGCGATACGAAAGGCATTTGGGGGGAAAAGTTACACTGATTTTATTCATACAGTTATATTTTTTTCTCTGTCTAAAACCAATTTGAAAAATATTTTCAGTTAAAGGAACTTTTTTTTTTATATGACCCAGTCTGCTTTATGACTCTGAGGTTTTGACTGCGCGCTAGTTTTTGTGGCGGAGGGCGTGGTGATAGCCAGATGGGGGCGGAGTCCTCCTTGTCACATTTGAAAGTAGTTCCGGGCACTTAACCCAAACCAGGGAGAGTCCCGGATGTTGGTTCGGGCGCCGAGAGAAGACGAACGGGAGGAGGAGGAGAGAAGCAAGCTGGAGAGCAGGGACACCACAGCACCGTCTGAGCACCGGCAAACCTCGTTACACAGTACAACAAAGTCAAAAGCACAGGACACTTCTCCTGGAGGATAGCTTTACCTAAGAAGAAGAGCTTGGAAGGAACTGAAGACACTTTACTCTGAAACGAGGAATACAGGGAGGCACCGTCACAGCAGCTTTTCATCCAGAGTAAGTCACGGCGTGGAAGTTAAACTAAGGCCCGTGAAATGGACGACTTTAACGGGGAAGTGAGCTGCACTGAAGTTGTGGGGATTGAACCCAGTGAACAGGCCCTGACACACTTGTGCTTATCAGTTTTCACAGGGCATGTAGAGAGATTTTCTCCTTTTTCTCCTCTCCTTGGTGTTTCCCCGTGGCTGTGTTTGTGTTGCTATAACTCTCCTAAGTTGACAGCTCCTGTGTTAGCCTGCCTGCTAGCAACACCGTGCAACCGGTGACAACTTTGACAGCTAGCTAGCCAGTCTGGATTACAATCTAACTTCCACACAGCGTTCTCATCTCTTTTTAAACTGCTAGATGTGTTAGTATTTAATTCCCATTAGGAGGATTTCACGATCCATCCCAAAGATCCAACAGCTATCGTTAGCTAGCTATTTGGTATGTGAGAGGTTTTGTGTCTAACATGTAGTGTCTTCGTGCATGTGTGTCATTTGGCTTTGCTTTCTGCTCTCATGGGATTTCACACTCAGCTGTTGCAGTGTGTTTTTTGTCTGTCAATCGCCTGTTTCACGGCCGCTAATAGGAAATTATGATCATTCCTTTATAAAACTATCTGATTCTTAGAATGGGGCGTGGGATTGTTTTGTGGCCGGACAATCAACAAGTGTAAAAACGTGGTTCAGATTAATTTCACACCACAAAGCAGAAGAATCTGGTTTCTTTTGTGTCACAGAAGACAAAGTCAATGATCTGATCTTCAAATTTGTGTTGTGTTGCTTCTGTTTTTTTAAGATCTATTTTGATCTTTAAAGGTATGGTAGTTTAATTTAGATGCTGACATACTGTATATGCTTTATTTTGAAGATCTGCAGATTTTTTCAAAAAAGTGTTTTAGTGTTACCTTATTTAATTCAATAACATCCTTATAGCCCGATATTACAAAACAATTGTCTTAATAGTCTTCCTATTGTTGATTGAAATAAGTACAAAAACATACATATATTTAGAACAAAAAAGTTAAAAATGTAGACACACAAATACACAGCTAAAAGCGTGCCAAATAATTTCAGCTCACTCCTGTCCTAAGGTCCTTCTTCATGGTGAGAAAACAAACAAACAAACAAAAAAACAACCAAGCAGTTGGGGAAAAAGGGAAGAAACCTCATGGGGACCCACATGAAAGAGAGACCCCTCCCTGAGATGAGCAGCCAAGCCAATGTGTCTAAGACTGTTAATTAAATATTAGCTTATTCTACTCAACAGCTAGAAATCAGTCTGCTCTTATTCACATGTATCTAGTGGAATAGTATAATACTCTTCTTCTTTGATGAAGAGTGATTTCTGCACATTTAAAAACCGCAGTGCCAAGCATCCTAACCCTAACAGACCTCATGCTCCAACTAACAAAATGCTCATAGAGTTAGTCAGCACACACAATCAAAGGTCAGACCTGGTTTGCTTCTTAATCACCCATCCTTTAAATAGCAGACCTGCAGAGCTGTCTGGATTGAGGCTATTTGTGCATGCAGCTGTGGAGGACACATGGTGTTCAAGTTATGAAGTTTCTCCATTCAGGTAACATTCAGTTTAACTAGCTGCACTTGGTGTACCTTCTGAGAAAAAAAAAAATAGGTTGTAGATTTGTTGCTACGTCTTTAATTTGCTCACCGCTGCAGTTTCTGGTGTTTAGTTTCTGAAACAGGATCTAAGAGTATCATGCTAATTGGCTTTAAGTTGCCTTGTACAAGCTTGTTTAAATGCTGAGAGATCCAAATCTTCACACCAATCTCATCTTGCAATAAATGAATGTATAAACAATGTTGCTCAGACAGCTGGATTACAACATTGCAGTTATGTTCAGTCATTATTGATCTTTTTCTCTGTTTTACATAAATATACAGCTAACTTGTCAGATTTATTAGTCATACTTTTATCTGGTGAATAATCTCTGTAGTGCTTGGGCGATTATTAAAGGGATTACCCTTGACCTTTGAAATTGGGGAACCTTGATTTTTCCACCTTTATTCCAGGTCTGACATCTGGTCTCAGAAAAAATCACAGTAATATTCAATTCAATTTATATAAATAAATCAAATAAATAAATGAATTACTCTATTCATCCCTCACCGGGGAAATTTGTGTGCTGCATTCTTACACCGCAGCAGGCTGCCCTTCGACGGCGCCAATGGTGGGAGAAGCGGGGGTTAGGTGTCTTCTCCAAGGACCCTAGACGTGCTTTCTGTGGGCCGCAGACCCGCGACCTTCGGTCCACGCGCGAACGCGCTAACCACTGTGCTGCCGTCTCCCCCCATAGAACCCTGTCAACTTTCCACAATATGTGCAAAAAAATGTCCAAATCTTCAAATTCTGTACATGTACTAAAGGCTCGGCTTGTTTCTTGCAAATAATCCAAATTGGGCTTCCAGAACATCATTACTGGGATTGTTTCTCTCTTTTTTTTCTTTGTCCAAAATATAGAAAATGAGATTTATGGGAGATTTTTATTGTATTTGTGTGTCCGTTATTGAACTATATGTAAACAATACACACCCTCTTAAATGACTCATAATTAAAATAACATATTTTTGAAAGAACATAATGATGCTTCCTCGGTGTTAGGACACAAGTGAGACACGACATAGACTACTTAACTTGCCTCTTTCATGATGAACCTGACGACCCAGTTAGACAAAACTGCTTTTCAATGTTTCATTTGTTTTTATAAACTTGTTAATACTGTAAAACATCTTGGAGTGTCTTTAAAAGCGTTATAGAATAAAATTGATTATTTTTATTATTTCCGCCTTATCCTCTACTTATTGTTATCAAGTCTAAAAAAGTTACCGTAATTTTACGACCATTAGGCGCATCGTACCAAAAAGCACAGTCTCAGTCACACACTGCCTTACAACAACACACACGCAAGCATGCAAATGTGCGTATTAAAAAATAGATCGGGAGCAAAACTGAGTTTGGTTGTGCTTTATTTAAGTAGTAACGATACTAAACAAGCACATTACCGGTAATAGTCTTTATTCAAATCCGTCAAAGTCCTCAACCTCTGTTTCAGAGTCGAACAGCTGCGCAAAATCCAACAGAGCAGGTCCACTTCGCTCCTCGCTGTCAAAGTCACAGTCTGTACTGTGCGGCTCCTCAGAAAGGATACCAGCTTTTGCGAAAGCTCGGATAACAATACCAGCAGACACGTTAGTCCAAGCATCTACAATCCATTGACTCGTTAATGCTGAAACTTCTCGGCGGCTCGATTCCCATGTTCCTCCGCGTAGCTGATTGCCTTCAGCTTAAACTGAACGTCATAAGCGTGTCTCTTTGCCACTTTCAGGGTTAAAACAGCAATGTTGTGCATACAGCACATACCTTTTTTATACACAATCCACGCCCACACTACACTCTTTAACGTTTATCATGCCTTTTCTTTCAGGTCCGCCTCACGGGCACCGCTTTTTCTTTTAGGTCCGCCTTTTCACACACACAAGGCCCACCGCACGAAAGGGCGCACCGCTCATTTTGAAGAAAATCTAAGACGTTTATATGCGCCTTATAGTTGTGAAATTACGGTAGTTAAAATATTTGAAATAGAGTAGTTTAAAATGATGAAACCTACCATTCTGAAGTTTTTTAATGCTACTTTCTCTAATATTTTTAAAAGAAGAAAACTGCAGAAATAATGCGAGAGGAAAAAAGAGAAAAAACTCGTCATGTCTGCATGTCACTAACATTATTCAGCCTCGTACTTGTTGCCCTCAATGGAATAGTAATTTTGATGAATGACAAGGGTCGTATTTCGTGCCAAATGGAATAAATTTTGCAAAGTTTCTGTCATTTCAACTGAATTCTTGATCGGTCTCTGGCACTGCGCCTCGCCTTGTCTCATTGAAAGGGATTTTAATTCTCCCCCTTGTTAAAGTGATTATTGAAACGACAACTCGTGTGCTGTAATCATCAGGTGATGTTTGAACATGTAATTCCGAGAATAGCTTCCCGAGCTTCTAACCTTAACCCCTGTATTTGGAAGGTACCCATCTTGCACCCAAGACTGAGGATCTGTTCATAAAACCTCATGATTTATCTTTAAGGATAAATCTGAAGTTTCAATCTTTTTTTTGTTGCTTCATATGAAGTGTGTCGATCATCTGCTTTCTCCCTCTCCGAGTATAAAAGCAGGAAATTACTTATTGGCACAACATATTAACTTTCTATGGAGTCTCGGCCGTCATAAAGATTCAGGTCAAGTAACCTGCTTAGTTTGAACTTTCTCGTTGTCTGCTTTTATCTTCTGGAAAGTTCTACATCCACAGTAATGTTGCTGGTGAAAAATCACTTGCTTGGTCTTCATTAGTGACGCTGTATATCACTAGAATGCAGATGAGCTTTGAAAGCAATTCATCTGCTGGAAATGCCTTCCTGATTCCAATTTGAATCTTGTTTGCAGTCACATTGTGTGAGCCTGCTTCTCCATGTTAAAGAAGTCTGTATGTGAGAGATCAGAGGGGGATAATTGCACTTAAGTGAACCTCATTTAGTGCCGTCCGGAGCAATTACTATAAGTTCAGCTTTAGGCAATATTTTTTTAAATTTTTTTTGCAAGTTTTGGGTGAAGGTCTAGAGCAGCTGTCATTGAGTCTCAGTAGCTGAGAAATAAAAAAAGTGAGCATCATGGGAATGTCGTATCCTTGAATGGATTTTAATTAGTTTTACATGTTCTATTTTCTTTTTAATTACCTGAAGAAAAGTTTAATTACAAATGATGATTGAAAGTGCTTTATTTTAGTGATGATCTAAAATAAATTGCACTCAAGATTCTGTAAGGCGGAAAAAGCCAGAGATATTTCTTTAGGCAAACCCCCAAACCCATGACGCCTAGGGCTTTAGAAGATGTTTTATCATTAATGTTATTCAGCAGCCAAATTTTTGAGTTTTGCTCAGCTGGATGCTCTAATCTATTTCTGCTGTAAATTAATGAATTTTTAAAGAACTCCTCGCTGGATATGGGTGGATGTGGGAACGCGCTTTGGTTCAGATTTTAAACAAGGCTCTACTACATGCATCCCCCCATGGGATGCCAAAAAACGAATTTACCAAACCACCAGACTTTTCTTTTTCAGCCAGCAATACACTGCTTCTCCTTAGTTGACCCTCTAATAATCTACTGTGCTGAATCTGTCAGCAATCCAGTCTTTTGTTCTCGATGCGTGCCCCGGCCTCGGGAGTTGAATGAAAACATAAATGTGATATTAATCAGTCTTGCTCATTACTTTTTTTAGTTGCAAGATTTGTTTAGATATGAGTTTCTTTTGCAAGTTTATATCTATTTCTTCTGTCAATTTGACTAATAAAGGTTTGACTTTTTGCAAAAAGAACCACCACATCAAAACTTGCTGGGCAAGTTTAGTCAATTTGAAAGATAAGTGTGGGAAGGGGGGTGCAGAGCATTTTGGCAGTGTTGACTCATGCCCTCCATGTGGTAGAAAAGAGAAAACCTACGTTTTGCCTTTGGTTTTGTGACACCTGCAATTTAAGGTCAAGTTCTGAAATGATTGGAAAACTCTCCTTAAAGTGTATTCAAACAATTGAAACTAAAGACAGTGAATGGCTTTTATTACAAAGAAATTTATTTGGTTTGATTTGTTTCTTGGGTTGGTGCAGGAGGAGCTCATGCGAGTGACTTTTAAACCTAGTTTTGGAAATTTTTCACCTGTTGATCCTTTGGTAGATGTGACTTCAGCTCAATTAGTTTTGAACCATTGGAGTTTATTGTTAAAGCTTGTCTTCAATTTAGAAATATTTTTTGTGTTTATAGCACATACAGTTCTTCTGATTCTGTTTTATTACTATGTTTGGTCCTTTTTTTTGTATTATATGCACATTGTAATTTAGACTTGACTGGTAATAGATTAAATAGTTAATGCGATGCTAACCTTAGGTGACCCACTTGTGTAGCAAATGATATCACCTACATCCAGAGGTGTCAAGTAGCGAAGTAAGACTACTTCGTTACCTTACTCAAGTAGAAAATCTCGTTATCTCTACTTTAACGAAGTAATTTTTTTTTGTGTACTTTTTACTTTTACTCACTACTTTTTTTATGCAATTATCTGTACTTTTACTTCGGTAATTTTATAAAAAGTAGTCGCTACTTTCTCCATTTTGTCACCGTTAAAAAGCCGCGACTGCTTGTCAGATTTTTTTTTTTTATGAACCCTGAATGCATCAAACAAAGAAACAGATGAATGATTGGCTGAAAGGTCATTACTTTGGGGCAAGTAGCACCGCCCACAAACTTTTAAAGAGCAGGAACGTCAATTTCCGTGTTAGAGGCTTGTTGCGGGCTCGGAAATCAAAGTGTTTGTGATGCTGCAACACTGAACTTTGATTGAATTATCAGTTTTATAAAAAAAACAACAGCAAAGAAATGTTTTATTATTATTATTATTTTCAGTCTGCGGTTATTGTAAACGTCTTTGCTGAAAATGTTGTAGATGGTATTTTTATAAAAATAACTTTGATCTGTGACGCACTATTTTATCTTTAGAAACAAAGCTGATTGAACTGATTAATCCATAAATAGTAGTGGATGAAGTATTTGTGCTTAAAAGCATCCAAAATGTTATTGATTAGTTTATAAAGACTGACTGAGGAGATTAAAACTACACATCGCTTAGATTTTGTATAATGTAGATGTTTGGGTTAACATTAAAAAAACCTTATATGTACACATATATATGTAGATATGTAAATATATACATTTATATATACCGTCTCCTAAGTCCCGCCCCTACTGATTTCTTTCTGGGTTTCTTAAAATCTTATTTCCCTGGTTATTTTTTCATTTTTACAGTTCTTAAAATTTAGAAAAAAAATCCAAGGATTTTGCCTCCTGTGTGTTTCCTTCACTCCCACTGCCTTACAGTGCATGTAAAGGGTGTTATTTTGTCAATGGGCGTGGTTTTACTGGGTGTACGATATTTTTTGTAAAATACGATAATTTTACGTCATTAGTACGATAATCCAGCACCTCCCACCTGGCAACGCTGGTTCCAGGTGTCACGCAGGCTGTATGTGGCACTCCAACCTTAGCAACTTGTGAAAGACTATTCAGTATTGCCTCAAAGAACTTTGAAAACTAGCTGCCTTCAAGGCTTAAAAAAGCCTTTTGGTCATTTTTTTTTCATTTTTTTTTTTTTTTTTTTTTACATTGAGTGTGTTTGTGTCTTGAAGTTGGTTAAATTAGGTGATGCAGAGTGAAGCTTGGTAGCTGAAGGGACGTTACATAATGCCCTGCTTATGATAATACATTTGATTGTGTTCATTAATCGATTTCCAATAAAGATTATCAAGAAATAAATGTGTCTAATTCATAAAGTTTAACACCAAAACACTTTCATTTATTATCATATTTTCTGCTCCTTAAAGCATGGGATAATAGTTAAAAAAATATGTTCATACGCTTTTGTTAACAATATTCCTTTTTTTCTGAAAATTACTTTTACTTTTTTTACTTTAAGTAGTTTTAAAATAGGTTACTTTTACTTAAGTAGAAAACTTGAGTTGATACTTCTACTTTTAGTAAAGTAGTTTTTTAACTCGGTATTTATACTTCTACTTAAGTAGAAAATGTTGGTACTTTTGACACCTCTGCCTACATCTATTACAAAGTATTATGCTTTTATATTTCACAACTCCCAGCACAAATTGTGGACCTTGGTGTTCTTTCAAATGACTTAAATATCAGAAATGTAAGATATCTTTTAAACTGTAGATTCTTCGGAATCGTATCACTGTTGCTTCTTGGTTTGAGGTTTTTTTTTAAAGCAGAGACAAAAGTTACTCTTTAGATGTCCATGAAAGTAATGTGAAATCAATGTGGAAACCAGCAGTTGGCAGAGTTTTTATCTGCTGTAATGTGACAGAAAAGGGGTTAATGCGTTGACATGGGATTGTATAAGGATCTCATTCATCACCTTTATTTGATGAGTTAGTAGTTGGTTAGCGCTTTGTATGGCAGCTTTCCACCACCAGGTTTACATTTTTGTGCGTAAACGGGTGAATATGAGGTGCCACATAAAAGTCTTTGGGGTACTCGCAGGTGTGCCATATAACTACAGTCCATTTATCATTTAAAAAGTGAGTGATTATTGCTTGACTCTTTCAGTCCTCCTTTGAAAATTAAATGATCATTTTTTGTTTACCTTGTATTTTTTTTTTCAACAAAATTGATTTTGTTACAATAAACTTGAAAAAACAATTCTTGTGTCTTTTAGTACATTTATACAAATAAAACAAAGTTTACAATTATGGGTTTTATAAAAAAAAAGCTGTCAAAGGTTTTTATAGTGTAAAAATATTGGTTTAAATATCACAAGTAAGAAAAACATACTTGAATCAATTATTTGTTTGAGTTTTTATTGAAGCAAAAAGATCCAAGCAACCCTTCATTTTTCCTTTACAGGTAGATTTTTTTTAATGTTTTTAAAGATAGAGAAGATATCTCAGTTTTGAAATATACGGATCAATGAGATAAATTTCACGCAATTCTAGATTATAAAGAACTGTGTATTACAATTTAGAAAAATTACATTGGAGTTAAATATGGTCATACCCTTGATCTTAGCCACTAATCTTGATGTGTTAGCCGAAAAAAGTTTTTTATCCTGTTAATTACATATGTGAGGAAACCCAAAACTCTGATACACTTTTCTCTTTTGTAGTAGTTTCAGTTCATGGTCAACTTTTTTTATTATTTTTTATGTATTGTTAGCTTACATTCAGCTGCTTTATTGTAGATAATGTAGTGACGCATACAAAGTTTTTGGTTTAAATATTTTTTGAATGTGATACTTATAATTCAATTCAATTTTATTTGTATAGCCCAAAATCACAGAATTTCTGTCTCAATGGGCTTTGCAAGAAAAAGAGGAATGTATTAACACTAAAACACAGCAAGAAAAATAACTAACAAATGCCAACTAGACTAGCACATTTATGCCCTTAAACTCTCCTTCACGGTGAGGAAAATCCCCTAAAAAAAACCATCAGTGGGGAAAAAAATAAGAAACCTCATGGGGATCTACGAGAAACAAGAAAGAGAAATAGACAAATATGCACTGCACTACTTTTTTAAAAATAGAATTATAATAGTACGACTTGTGAACTTAATGTCTTTCTTTAACTAATGGATACAAGTGTAGTTATCTAACATTGATGACTCAAAACATGTCTATTTGTAAGACGTCTTTATTTGTGTTGTGATTTCAGACCGTATCAATGTGGACTGGTCCTTAAATAGCTTCATGTAGAAGTTGGAGACTGTGTGTGATGTGTGTGAGACTCATGATCCATGGTGGCAAGTGCCAAGTTTTGCAGATGTGATGTTTTTCAGGAAGGAGCTTGTGGTGGATCTCTCAGATCCAATGATTTAACACTTTTTTTTTCTCTCTACCTCCTGGCTGCACCTCATTATTTTTTGCAGGCTCAGCAGAAAGTCAGTTCAAACCCCCCTTCTGTTGTCGTCATTTATCATTTGGTTTTATTTTCTTTTGTGAAACCTGATTGATTGGCCTTAGATGTGGGGCTTGGATTCATCTTCTGTGATTCGGAAACCCCCCCAAACAGAAGCCAAAGTTTCTCTCTGTGGAGTTGAGGAAAATGTTGATCTATGTGGACCAGGAAGCCTGCAAGAGATGTCATACCTTTGCTCCATTATTTCATTTCTCAACCAGCCTATTTTTTGATGCATCAGTCACTTTTAGTCTTCCTTAATGAATTTTTTCATATATTTTTAAAACTTTCTTTCTTTTGAGCGCCACATTCTCTTGTGCTGTTCACTTTGCAAACAACACGTCTGCAGAGAATTTTAAAGAATGCATCTTGTTACTCAGATGAGTCATACTTCCTCTGGCCTGTGTGCTTCTCCCTCAGGGTGGATGAATGAGAGGGCGGAGAGGTTAGCTGGAGGAGGGGCTCACAGGCTGCAGAGACATGGCCTGCCTATGACAGTTGCTCAATGCAATTAAAGTATCAGTGGGTTGGTCACGAGTACTGAGACGTTTGTAACAGTGGTTCCTTTAAAACACGGTCATCCTTAAGTGAATGTTTGACAGATGACTGGCCGGGCTGAATCACTACTTTCACAAAATAACAGTATGGAAATCTGAGTCCCAGGTTTGACCCTGTAAGTCACTCACCCTGCCAAGGTGCAGTGGCCCAGGGAGGAACAGTGCGGGCTTAGCTTGAGAGAGAAAGAAGCCTGCGGCTGGAATCTGAACAATGACTAAAGGAAACTAATGTAACTGAAATTAGGATAATATTTTTATGCTCTCGCTAGGTTTAAGTATTCCTTATTAGCATTTCATTTTTCCATTTTGGTCGACCTGTGGATACAGCAAAACAATCTAAAATTCTTGTTTTAATTCCCTAACTTTGTATATGTAATTTACTTTTAACTCCACCACAAATTGCTTGTTTGGGAGTTCACCTTTATTGTTCACATAAAATGAATGAAATGATTTTAGTATGCCATTACGCCTCTCAGTTCGACTTTCGTCTCTCCCATACCTGCCGTCCTGGTCTCCTGCCAAAACTGATGACTCACAAGAGACTAAATGACCTACTTTTTTGGCTCTCAGAAGATCGTTTTTACATATAAAACACTACAAGTCCATTAAAATCCACTTTATGCACCCAGTTTTGGATACAACCATCTAAAGGCTTTGTCAGCATTTTGGCCACTCCAGAGGATTCCCTTTGTTATCACGAGCTAAGAACAATTGTACTAAATGATTTGGCTTTGATATTTCATTAGGAAGTAAGCTAAATTTAAGCTGCAATGGTTTTCATAATAACATCGAATTCATTTAACAACATTACAGTACTGTTGCAACACACTTATATTTACTATGTTATTTGCGCTTTCTTAGTTAATCTGTGTTTTTAACTGTATACAAAAGCATTGAAAGTTGCCTGAAGGCCGGGTGAGTTTATTTTACTAATGACAGAGTTTTGGTTGCATGTAAGAACAATTTGTTCAGTTGCTTGTACACTGGGTGGTTTAGGTTGGGTGTTTGGGGAATAAACTGTGGTCTCACAACTGTCTGGTTCAGTTGTCTACCTCCAAAAAGAAAATGAACTGGGATCAAAGGCTGAAAGATCACTGAGGTTTTCTGAACTGGTTTTTGACTGGGAAGCTATGCAGCTTTGCAGCAGATGGAATTTTTTTCCGCTGCACTTTAATCACTAATTGCTGTTTTTTTGTTGTGTTGTTTCTCATTGATGCAGAAACAAGCTGTGCAGTTGAATGTGTTGTCTTGGCTGCTCTTTTCCTTTCTACAAGAGTCGGCTTCTTTGATATGTCAGTTTTGTTTTAGTCTGCCGCCTTCGTCTTGACACAATTGGCCCCACTCGCGCAGACCTCCTGGAAACCCCCCGGCATGCCCGCCCCAGGGTGTGTGTTCACTCATTTATTCAGCTTTCTTTAAAAGGCTGCCATGCCTTGACTTCCCTCCTAGTTTCCTCCTCTTATTAAGATGCAGGAGGCAGAGCAGGCGTTTGGTCTGAAAGGCTTAATGCTGGGGAGTCATTGCTGTGTACAGTGGGGGGTTTGGGAAGGACTGTGAACATGGTGACTTTAATGACTTAATGTACACTGTACAACCCTGCTGCACTCCAACTAACTTCTGCTGGCAGCTCCCAGTACTCATTTCTTTTTTCTGTTTTGTGTTAGTCCTCTCTCAAAGAGTTAAATTTATTTTCTTACAAAAGTGGAAACTTTGAAAAAGAACAATTTTTTTTTTCAGCTAATACTGTGAATTTTTTTGGCTGATGATCCCTATCAAATCATCTAAAATGAAAGCCTTTTAACTTTATATTCTTGTTCATTTTTTTCCCCAAAAAGGTTTCAATGATAAAATTTTTTGACAACCATACGCTCATTTGTTCTATTTTCTCAAAAACACGTAGACTTCACAGCATTTTAATTCTTCTTTTTAAGTGAGGAATTTCTGTGCACAATGGCACAGCATTAAATATGAACCAATTACTATCATAGGTTTGCATGGTTATGTGTTGTTATGGTGGTTTGGTTAAAAGCTTTTAGCAAACCAAAACAAAAATATCTGAGTTCGGGTAATTGATGTTGTTTGTTCTTTTCTTTTGCCCACTCTAGCCAATAATCTTTAGCAGCTGAAAATTTAAATGGTGCCATTACATGACAAAAATCCGCAAATGTACTTTTTCCGTCATAAAAACCATAGCTGTTCGGTGATACATAGTTGAGAGCACGCAATTTTTTGCATAGAAACAATTAGCTTTTGCAGTGAACTTAAAACAAGACGATTCTATTTTCATCAGAAGTCTTGAAAATTATGCAGCTTTACAGAATGGAATGAACAGCTTTATTGTTGTACTAAAACAAAGCTGATGAAGCTAAAATGAAAAAGCTGTAACCACGTTTGAGGTTGTGCATCTTTTTTGTTGTTGTTGTTGACTGGAGAAAAGGTGCAGCTAACCACAACTAAAATTTTAATTTAGTCATTTTGAATTTTAGTTTCTTCTACTTCTGGGAATTATTCTAAAATTTTCAACACCTGGTGGGCAAAAAGCAAACATGAAGTCGAAAACTCTACTGCAGCAGAACAGTTAACGCGGGCAAAGACAGACGTACCAAAATGAATATGTACAGCAATGTTCACTCTCCTTTTATAAATAAATCTGGTTTACAAAGTGTTTTAGATTTAAGATGTTCTTTGTGGTACATGGTCATAATAAATATAGTTTATAAATATTTCTGTTAATGGTAGACATGCATTATAACATGAATGAGAAGTATTGAGCAATCTTTTGCTCAAATGACAAAATAGCTTGTCACTTGCTAGCGTTTTATTGCATACACATTTGTATAATTTTTTTTTTGCCTTTTTTCTAAATTATTAAGGACTTTTAGAATATTTTATGCTTATGATACTTGTTACCTTGTTACACTATTCTATTCACAAGAAATTTAGTGATGAACACAATTAAGCTCACAAACGTTGACAGAATAGTTCCTGCAATTTCCTGATGGTATTTGAAAAGTTCAATTATCTAAGCGCTTCCAAAAGAGAGATTTATTTGGAATAAAATTGCAATTAAGGTTAAATATCAGAATTTGGCGACATAAACTGTAAAGCTAGAGAAGTTTTTTGCTGATTGTGGAGAATTTTGCGTGTTTAGTTTGGCTTTTGTGGTGAATGTGAGGGTTTCTATCAAGTCAGAGTAAGCTTCGCACTCGCTTTTGCTACATTTGCACCGGTTGAAAGCAAATTCTGCAACAGAATGCAGTTTCACAACTATCCCGTGAACAAAAGGTGTCAGATGTAGTTATTTCTTTTGCAGGATAGTGGTTTGCAATTTTATTTTTTTTAAAAACAAAAATACAAGGAAAGCTTAATCCCAATTAATTTGGGATCAGTTTGGCATAAAAAAAAAAAACATGAATATATCAACCTACCATTTTATTTCTTTATATATGTCGAAATACATCAATTTATTTCTTAATACAGAAACGGATATGAAAGTGTTTAAAATCAAGAAATGATTTATCTGTTCCCATATTATATTTCTCTAATTTTATTTATATGCTAAGTAAAACATCATTAATGTATGAGTCACAGCTGACTCATAAGTATATTTAGATTAGTTTTATTTTCAATGTAATAAGAAGGAAACTTTTTTATTTTAAATGAACTGTTCACTTAAGTTGATTTAAAACGTTATTTCATGTCACTTTACAGGTACTTAAAGTATTTTTCTAAATTTCATTGGAAGTAAAATAAGTATGTTAGTGAATGTGATGAGCAGTCCTGATCGGGTTAGAAGCGGATTTGAACACAATGTGCGTGACTCATGAGATACAATGGCACACAATTTTTTTTTACTTTCCCAAAGTGAGTCATCTTGTTTAAAAAGTGGCTACTTTTACGTGCTCTACAAATGAAACATTGAATCCCTCCCTTTTTCTTTTGTGTTCCTATTTGTTTTCCTAAATGTTTTTTTCCCCCATTTTAAAAAAAATCCTAACCAGAAATGTTTGTTAGCTGTTTTTTTTTGTCTCTCTCTTTTTTGGTTACTTTACTGCAGCAATTATTTAATTTTAGAATGAAACACGAAAGAAAAATGTATTTCTAAAATGTGATGCAAAAAAAGAAATGTAAAAACAAGAAGCACATTTATTTCATGATCCTTGAGACTCGATAACATCCATTAGTTTGCTGATTTTCTGAAAGATAAAGATCAGCAGACTCCTGCATGGAGGTATGAATGTTCAATATCCAGTACAAGCAAAATTTGTCTCAAAAATAATTAAAAAAATTGCAAATTTCGTCCCTTGCGTTCTATAACATGAAACTTAGATGATGTGTAACAGATCAAAGGCTAAAAATAAACATCACCTGTCTAATCTAATAGAATCAGAATGCTTTTGTTGCCATGTCAATACAGAATATCAGAGACTAGGAACTTGCTATGATACAGGTGTGCAAAAAAAAATAAAATAAAAATAATAAAAAATAAAATAAATAAAATAAAAATAATTTTAACAAAACTAAGAGTGCTCAGAAAGAAAAAGAAAAGTAGTGCAATGGCATAGAAAATAATAAAGACAATAAAGTGACAAGAGGGAAGTGACTAAGAGATGTGGGGATCCAGGTTATAAAGCGTTCATAAGTCCAACGGCAGAAGGGAAGAAGCTGTTTTTGTGGCGGGACGTTCTGGTCCGAATGGATCGGAGCCTCCTGCCCGAGGGGAGTCGCTCAAAAAGTGCATGTCCAGAGCGGGAAGGGTCAGCTGCTATCCGACCTGCACGCCCCCGAATCCTGGAGACGTACAGGTCTTTGAGAGATGGAAGGCTGCAGCCGATCACCTTCTCCGCGGAGCGCACAATGCGCTGCAGTCTGTGTTTGTCCCTGGCTGTGGCTCCAGCGTACCACATGGTGATGGAGGAGGTGAGGATGGACTCGATGATGGCTGTGTAAAACTGCACCAACATCTGGGCGGGCAGCTTGGCTTTCTTCAGCTGCCGCAGAAAGTACATCCTCTGCTGGGCCTTTTTGATCAGGAAGCTGATGGACGGCTCCCACTTTAGGTCCTGTGTGATGGTAGAGCTGAGGAAGCGGAAAGAGTCTACAGTGGTGATGGGGGAGTCTGTCAGTGCAAGGGGGCACATTTATAGTAACACTGCTCTGATTATATGAAAGGTAAAGTCTGTAGTTAGAATGTAGTTTCTCTGCTACTTTCAAAGGTTAGCTGTACCAAATCTGAAGTTATTCAACTTTTTTTAGGGATTTGTTGATGTCTGAAAAAAAAATGTTTTTTTTTGGTACAGTGCAATATGTAGATAATTCTCAATTTATTACCTGGATGTACAGTAGATGTATGCATATTCAGTTTTCCCCAGCCTTTCTGTTTGTTTTAACGATATATTCTTATGTCTATAACCCCACTTTTAAGAAGCTTACATTTGTTTGCTGTCTCTGTCTGGGGCCCGGAGTAGAGTTCTTTTCAGATGGATGAGTGAAGCTTTGCAGAGCCTGCCACTGAGAGTTCTGTTTCATCTCCTTGCATACTGCTCCAAAGCAGACATGCAAATCTGCTGTAATGAGCACAGTCTGTGGGGTGGTGAAAGTGGGGGGGGTAGGAAAGACATTAAGCTTGCAATTTTGATCCAGAAGAAGCGTCTTTTCCTTTTTCATTTTTGTGGTGTGAAACCCAATCTGATAGAAAAAGTTTTAAAAATTAAGAAGTTTACTTTATGGTTATACTATGCATTTTTAGAAGTGACAGAATGTCTTTCCTTTTAAATCTCACGTTCATTAGCTTGCTTATGTGTTATTCTGTCGTTCTTTCAATAATTAAGTAAAAGATGCAAATGTCGCCAGACTTGGCCTTTTCATTGCTGTGATTTGTAACATTAGAAACAACAGAAATTGTGATCAGACTTTAAACAGATTCTTTCTGGATTTCAGGCATTTTTGCTTCTTCTTTACTATTGCAATTGTGTAATTGCAGTAGTGTTTTCTAATAGAACATACAAAACTATTTAGCGACTGGTTGATTTAGAATATTTCACCCAACATGACAGCGGGGATCTGGGTGTTACATCATGAGCTTTATTACTCTTTGCGTTGTCGCTGTGGGAATCAGTGCTATTATGTTTTGGCAGGTCTGAACCCAATAATCTAAAACACTCAAGTCATATTGTTGCCTTAGCACAAATAGAGAGTTGCATCGAATGTCTTGAGTTTTCCATTCATTAAACTTAATTTTAAGATTTTGTTTTTTAAAAATATTTTGCTCTATAACCCATTTGAAATCCACTTGTGTGATTGATTACCCTTTCAATTGAAAAGGTAATTCTATTGTTAAAAAAACCCCATAGCATTTAAACTAGAAAAATTGCAAGACCAATTGAGGTGAAAGTCAAAAGAACAAAACGGTTCATAAAGAATGACTAAATTTATCCCCAGACTGCTCAGCTAAAAAGGATCAATATCCTAATGTTTTTTTAAATGAGCGTAGAAATTGATATTACTGTTTGTTGTTAACTTGCCACTAATCAGGTAAGTACAATGAGGGACACAAACACTTGACCCCTTAAAAGTATAAAATCCCTTTCCATTAAACTAACAAAAAGTGATCTGAAACTTTTAACAGTCAGTGTAAGTTACTGGACAGTGACAGACAAAAGAAGGGCTTAAAAAAAACTACCTTTATGCAGTAAAATGTATCCATCTATCTTGTAAAATCTACCAAAGTAAACTAATCTAGTAAACTGATCACTCTCAACTTGACACATATTAATTTTTGTAATATGAAGTTTATTTAAATCCCCTTGTTTAATAAACCAACAAAAAGTTGTTTAAATCAAATTTAAACCAAGAAGTATGACATTATGTTTCACTTTCACACTGAATTGTATGAACAATATTGTTCACTATTAAACTACTGTTATTAAACTACTGTGTTTGTTTTTGCTGTCACGACCATACAACGAGGTTTTGGTGAGACTGAAAACCTGTGCCACTTAGTTAATTAGTTTTGATTACTAGTCATATGATACTACTTCTAACAAATAATCCTTGTAAACGCAAATAAATAGGAATGTGCAAGAGCTTTCTAAACCAATGCAATTTTTTTATATTAAAAAATCTACACCATTACTGTAATTCTTAAAAATAAAAATAAATGTTGTAAAAACAACAACTTATTCATCTTTTTATTTTATATATATATATAATCCTAGTAAATTAGCTTTTTATTGTTATTTATTTGAATCAGGACAGTGCATATTGGTCAATGTGTTCAGATTATCATGTGTCTCATTACGTTTGTGCAGAAGAACGATAGCCACACACATTTTCTCCTTCCTTCTCTAAAATTGGAGTTCCTTGTTGGAAATGCCATTACCAATTTCGCAATAGTAGAACAGTATCTCCTTGTGCTCCCCTGCTTCTTGTCTGACAACACTCAAATCGCTGCTCGACTGCCTCATCATGGAGAAGGGAGTTCCCGTGTTTCCAGCGTGTTTAAACTGTCAGGGAGTTCTGGGTGGAGATGTCATTGGAGTTCCTCAGGGCATCCAAGTCAGCTTTAGCTTTTGTTTGTCATTGACTAACTCTAGAACTAATTAAACAGGGAATAAATAACACCTTATCTATAAATATGGGGAGAAATACCAATTGCGAAATATTAGATTTAAGGTTTACTTTTTTGATAACAACATTTTTTGTGTTGATAAGTTTAAAACCGTACATGTGAATTGGCCAAATATGCATCTTGTGGATGGAGGCTTCTATCTATATTATGGATCATTTTACAATTTGGTCTGGGCATTTTTAAGAAGGTGATTGGTCATTAAAAGATGTAATGTATTTCATGTATGTATATTTTTAAAAAAAAGGTTTTACGTGTTTGTGTGTCTCTTTATGAAAATAGGTAATACAAGCACACCCTCGACACTGTTGCCATGTTCATTATTTTTTGCTATGGATACGAAACTCTGGAATAAGTGGGAAACGCCACCTCTAGTGGATAAAATGCTTAGCAGCCTTACCAAAACAAAACTGGTAAGACCCTATATTGGTAGAAGGTGACATTTAACAGACATGCCTATTTACAGATGCAAAGTGACTGTAAATGAGGCGTACGGAGTCCTTAAGAATAATGTTTGTGTTGTCTGTAAAGGGTTTATGGCACATGTTCAATTTTTAAAAAATAAATTTCATAGTAATTTTGTACTTTAAATGTCCAAGAGTGGTGAATGTTTAATGATTTCATATGATGATGTTGAAGGGGTTTATTCTTATTTTAAAAGGACATCCATCACGCCTTATAAAAATTATTCAAATATGCTGAATGATATTTTTGTCTTTTGCTCATTCTTTGCTGTAACATGTTTTCGCAGCTGGCATTAGAAAGGCTAAAAATAGTTCCAATCGACAAGTCAACTTTTATATGAGTCATGTTTGTGTTTGGCTACGGTTGCTTAGTATTAAATTACCTGGATGTGTTTATAGATTTCTCTGTACCATAGGAATTTCTTTTTATTTGCTTAACTATTTTTTTGTGTATGGAAACTCTTTAGGCAAAGAGCCAAAATATTGAAGCTACTGTCAGATTTTATTTTTTCAGTGAAGTAGTGGGAGCTTTTTTTCTTTTTAAGTACCACTCAAATGTTCATTGTTGATTAGGTTAAATTTATTAGCTTTGAGGCAACTGGCTGTGATACAATTTTTAATGTTACAAGAAAACATTTTGTATTTCAAATTTGGAATGATTTGTGTTTTTCATTAGTCTCCACCTATTCAAACACTTGCCAATGTTTCTAGAAAACCCTTATCAATTGAAGTGGTATATAATTTTGTATGAGAATGACAGCAGACACTGTCATTTTTTAACTTTAACTTTGAGGAACACATCACACCTCACACAAATTTTTTTTCTTATTGAATTATGGAAAAACAGCGGCTTGTACAGAAAATAAAAATCAAACAAATCTCATTTTATCAGAAGTTTTGTTGAGAGTATAAAATTAACATGTATGTCCGCCAGAAAATCCAAGTAATAACTTTGCTCAACTAAAAACAACAAAATTTTATTTTTAAGATGAAGATTTCCACATTATGGGTGGAGACGGTGGCCGCGTGGTTAGAGCGTTCGCCCGCGGACCGGAAGGTCGCGGGTTTGCGTCCCACGGAGAGGACGTCTAGGGTCCTTGGAGAAGACATCTAACCCCCGCTTCTCCCACCATTGGCGCCGTTGAAGGGCAGCCTGCTGCGGTGTAAGGAGTGCAGCAAACAAATTTCCCCGGTGAGGGATGAATAGAGTAATTCATTTATATTTATTTATTTATTTATTTATACTATTATGTTCTGTCTCACATCATTTCTGGTAATGAGATGCTGTCGGGTTTGGGATGGTTTGGATTTTGTAAGCCCATCTTTGTTTACTATTAGCACAAGACTTGGATTTATTGTGTTTCAGGCTGCAGTGTCCTTTGCCTGAGAAAAAAAAAACAAACTGTGAAATCATTGAACTTTGACTTCCAAACCAGCAGTGTGTTGTATTGTTGTGCAATTTTCAAAGCAAATTGTGGGGAGTAAAGGGCAGAGATTTATTGCCACCTATTCACAAAATTGTCAATGATTTGTACTTGCATAATAGATCCTCAATCACTTGTGTACAAATATAACCAATAGGTAACAATATTTCTGACGGTCAGATTCTAAATTCTTATGTTTAAATTTTAACATTGAAGTTCAGAGTCCTGAAGCTTTTTAGTTTTACTCTTATATTATAATGTGACCAGAGTTCAAACCGTCTCTTACAGATCTGCCAATGCAGTCATTTCCACACGTAACCGGATGGTAGTAAGAACAACTCTGATTTATTCATAAACACATTTTTTTCAACTCTCGCAAATGAAAAAAAAAAAAAAGAATTTGAGCGCATTGCCTTTTTAATCTGTGAGCTCTCAGTAATGGTACTCATTAGGATAAAGATGATGATGGTGTTATTTCAGGAAACCCCTGTTTTGTCCTAAAGAGGTTGTCATCCAGCACCTTATAGATAAATCCCTTTTCCAACTCAACATAAACCAATGGTGAAATGTCCTGCATGTATATTTTATGAAGTTCCGCAGAGAACTGGTAACGAGGTGCTTTTATTGTGTTCACGTGTGTTGCTGAAGGAACGTATGGAAAGGTTACAGCAAGTAGATCTGTACTAGGCTTGATTTTCTTTAGCATGTAGCCAAAAGACACTTTGGCATTAAAAAAGGTGACCAGCTCTGTGGCGTAAGCCACAATGATTGTAATACACCCAGTAAACCTCGGCTGCAATTAGCTGATATTTCATGTCTTCCCATGTATATGTTTTATCATTTCACTTCAAAATCCTTCTGCTCTTGTGTGAACTGGAAAAAAAAACTTGTTAAAAAGAGAACGAGATGTGTTGCAGTACATGCTGCAAGTTATCAGAGGCCTGTGTTAATATCTGCAAGTGCAGTGTGACACAAGGAGCATTTTAAAGAGTCTGCATGGATGTGCGGTAAACCAGTCAAATGGGACGCAAGGAGTCAAAGAGCGAGCGCTTCAACAGCTTAATGATGTAGAGCCATCCCGCTCTGTCAGGCAGTAAAGTCTTTAATATGCTGTTAATTATTTTGAAGAGATTGGATATTGATTAAAAAGCTAAATGGTTTTAATTATATCGCCAGCTCTAGTGACATCTAAACAAAGATAATTTTAGATGTTATGATAGAGGAATGTTTAACAAATTAAAACAATCAGAAGGTATTTTAGTTGATTTTTTTCCCCCTTGTTTTTCTGATGGTTGGGTTAAAAAGTTCACAAAGCTAAAATAGAACTATTATCACAATTTGTTCTTGACTTTAGAGTTCACAGAACTGATCCACTGTCTTTATTTTGACATTTATAACCTCCTGATTTATGTTACATTCACTGCCCACCCTGATAAATTATTTAAGTTGTGCCAACTATTCCACCTATCATGTTACTGTGTTGTTCTTTAATCATGTTCACAGTTTATAATAGGATTTAAAAAACATGGGGTTTGGTTCACCATTGAATATGAATGCTGTCTTTAAAACCAAGTTTATTCATCAATTTTCTCTGGCTCATACTAACTACACTGACTTGCCTCTTATCGACAGCATTCTCCTGCTCCCTTACTTTGGGCTATTCTCAGCCAGAAAGAATAAACAGGTCATCTAGCATCTGTCTGGTCTTTTCCCAGTTCAGAAGCATCTGAAAAAAAAAAACCTTTAGAAGGAGATGAACAGAAAGTATTCTATTGAGATCCCTGCTAACCTCGGCTGATACCTTTATTTTTGAGGAGCACCAGATTAATTTTAAATAAATTTTAAACCTTTCATCATCACTCAAAAAATTTTATGACTCCGGATAGTGTTGAAAAAGTTTTTTTAAGAATATGGAGTGATATTAAAAGGGGGTTCACTTATTGTTCTATTTCCTACTTTGTTTTTACAAAACTATACATTTGGCTGCTAAAGATGAATTGTTCCTTCTATTACCTATGATTAAGTTACAACTGTGTTGAAATAATGCATGTAAGGCATTTTTGCGCTTTACGCTGAAGCCACATCTGCTTTCTGTGTATTACAGATATGTTCAATATGTCTGAGCTCTTAAAGCAGTAAAAGCTCAGTGGATTTAAACATAAATATCAAGTATGATGAGCAATTCATTCAAAGCAGAAATGAGAAATGAGGTAAATTAAAAAAAAAAAAAAAAACTGGAAACGTTTGGCAATATAATTTTTTTAATAATAATAATTTTTTTATTATTTGGGTTACTTCTACTTGACGTATGGCTACATAAAAGAAAAAACAAAGTTGGTGTTATAAACTTACATGCATTTTTGAATGCTTGTGACTAAAAAAAATGAGAGAAAAAAAAAACTTTGAACATTGGCTTTTCCAATAGAAAACTAATAAGAGACTCTAATGTGTTTATCATATCTACTCAATCTAGGATATTAAAACAGACTACAAATAGAAAGACATCCGTATTTGTTTGTGTTACACCTCAACGCCGCTGCACAACATTGCAGGGTTTTTTTTTTCTGTTTGTTCTGCTCAGCTGTTACAGCGTTGCTGTATTTTCTTTGGCTGAATTCTGAGAAAATGATAGGATCATCAGTATTAAAATAAAAAGTCATGCTGGATTTGAAAAAGATAGGCAGAAAAGTAAACAAAATTATAGCTACAATTTATTTTTATTTTTTTTCAGTTTCAGTTTGTTTCCAGACATTAAAACATTTTCTTACAGTGCAAAAGAAAACAATATGTACAAGGTCTGAAAAGGAGTAGGCTGAAGCCAAAGCTTATGATGCCTGCCCCTTACTCATTTATAATATGTCTAATCGAGCTGCTGACTCTTTTAAATGTTACGTTAACTGCTATACATGTTGATTTTTTTAGTTTTAGTGTTTATCTTTAGAGCATATGATACATATAATTCTATGATATTTTCCTTGTATAAAGTGCTGAACTGTTTAAATTATTTACATTCTTTTAACTCCTGATCCAGGTTATTCCAAAGATTTACACCAACAACTGAAATACAATGCTGTTTTACATTTCTTCTTACAATGATCTTTTCAAACACATTACATCCTCTAAAATTATATACAGTATCCCTCTTGTGAAAAAAGTTTTGAATACAATTGGGTAGTTAATTATTGTTTATTTTAAACATAATTTGTGCAGTTTTTAATTCAACCAAAATTCAACTAATTCAACCAAATCCTTAAATTTTAACGCCTTTTTGTTAATAAATAGCTGACTTGTATGTGCCCTGTCATTGGCGTTATTTACAGTTCTTATTGCTCTTTTCTGAATGTATTTGTTTCACTAATAGGTTAGTTAATAGAGTAGTTATTTGTCCCATGTAATTTTCCCAATTTCACATCTCTTAAGTAAGGTGAAAAAACTGATTCCAACCAATACAAATCAGTGTAAACCTTCCCTACAAATGGCTGGGCTGACCAGTTTCTTAAGTGGCCCACGAAGGATCCAGCAAGATCCCTCCAACTGCCAGGCTGGCATGGCGTTAAACTCCCTGAAGGACTTTTAATGTGAACCCCAGGCTGTGAGACTGGTAATTAGGTTTGCATTGTTGGTGTCGGGACATTCCCTCCACCTTGGAAACAAAGGCCACAAGCAGTTTGGACTCTCAACCATACTTCTCGATTGGTGTCACTGATTTTCAATTAATCTCCATAACCATACTTAATCTATGTGGCTTGAAAAACTGTACGGAGTAAACAATCTTTATTGTCTATTACTATTTTATCTATTCACAGTACACTGTAAGTGTAGCTGAATTCCAAGTCAAAGGTTATAGAATCATTAACTATCTTGTTGGCCTCTCTACAGCCTAGAGTGCTACTGTTGATCCTACAGACTGCCTCCTGTATATTTTTATTTATTTATTTATTTATTTATTTCGGTCACAGTGCAACCTCATATCAATGAAATAAAGAAAACAACCATATTCCAGCAAAGGACCGAAAAGGTAACGGCTGAAGCAAACGCTTATTACGCCGACCCTTTTTTTTTTTTTTTTTTTTTTTTTATGTCATAATAAAAGCAAAAAGACATAAGTAAATACTAAGTCATCATAATTGTTATAACACATAACATAATGTTATCATAATACATCATATCCTTAATCTTACTTGCCTTTGTATGGTTTGTTTAAGTTTGGTGCTGCTGAAGGGAAACCGCACAAATAAAACTCAGGAGATAGACATTTTCCATCATTCCAGCTCGAGATGAGAGGGAGTGACACATTTAGGATAGTTTCTCCTGTTTGTCATGGGAAAAAAAATATTTCACTTTATCTTTATTTTTAATGTTATTATTTAGGTTTGTGGTCTTAGAGCATCTTATAATTTAGGTTTGGTTTACAGAGGATTCTCCTCAATGCTTAATTACTTGATTTGTCTACTGGAAAAAAAAAAAATCCTTCTCTCTCTTTTTTTGTAAATAGTTGAGGAATTCGCTTGTCTGTTACTTGTCACTCTCACGTTGGTAAATATTCACCGATGCACCTTCGGTTTGCGGTGGGAGGACGTAGTAAGTTAGCTGCTATCCACTTTGGTGCTGCAAAATGAACTATGTGCTCAAATGAAAACAGCAAACCGATAATTGACACATCCTAAAAACGCAAGTAAGGACTAGGTTATTAATGCTTTCTTCCTAGGGGTGGTTTCAGTGGAGCCATTAAGCCTTTAATTGAGAAGGAAGGCTGACATTAAAAGCTGTTGCCTTGGAATTGCTGTAACCTACTTTTTTTTTAATGAAGGCAAGGTTTTGAATAGTTCAATGCATGATTACAGAGCTCACGTGCAAATACCACACCGAGCCTGCCTGCTATCTTTGTTAGGCAGATCTCAAATATGACTCTAAGTCCTTTGCCTGCAGATGTGGAAAAAGTGAGGAGTTTCTCTTTTGACTGAAGGGCAGATGAGCAGAATCCCCACTCCTTTTTGTTTATACACTTTACAAATCGCTAAAAAAAACAAGGGATTCTCCCACGCTTGATAGAAAAGCTGTTGATATGGAAGGTATGACCCAGGTTTCGGTCGAGGTACAGATACTAAAGGCTTGTTACCAGGTTACATCACTGTTGTTGTTGTGAGTTCCTGTGCCAAATCTTCAGGCATAACTGAGGGAGCATGCTTAGCGATTCCCCTCCCTTTTGCCAAGGAGCAATCACACTACAGGAAGATTCTTGTAATAATGAGCTTGCTCTCTCTCTCCCACTGTCTCTGCTCTATCGGTCCTTGCACACTGAGGTGTAGGAAACATTTAATCATAACTGATATAAATATTTATTGTGGTTTGGTGGAATCCTGAAGACATTTTTCAATGCCACATTCATCTTCTTTGCACTTAAAAAGGTCAGGACAGTTGTTTGAGCAACAATTTTGTTCTTGGGCAAATGTGTAGGACTACCTTTACTGGATACTTGTCTGCAGTGAACAGGTAATAATTGTGAAAATTTCAGATAAATGCTGAAGACACTTTTCTTCTTCTTCTGTTAATAATAATTTTTCTACAAGTGGGAGTTAGAATGAAAATGGAATAGTCTATTCTTTTAATCAAGAAATTCAAAATATTTAAAGGTAAGTTCTTAGAAATATAAATGAAATGGACAAATTTTGGTAAACCCGTATTCCAATATTAATAATAATAAAACATTTCTACGACAGTTATCAGTGATTATTATCCAGGAATTGAATTATTATTGGTTATTTTAGTGTAACTTACTTGGAATAATTGAATTGCATGAATACACCCAAAATATTCTGCTTTAGAGTCAGGCAATTTGGAAAAGTCACATGTAACAATAAGGATTGTTTTATATCACAATACCTGTATGTATCGCAATATTCCAGAGTTTTAAGCATATTTACAGTTATTCTCTAAAAAAATTTGACGGTTTAATTTCTTGCTTTCCCCTAACTTCATTTTCATATGCTATCCAAGTCATGTCACGGATGAGAAACATGTATTTTAGTGCAGCATTTTAAAAACATCAATTAAAAACAACGTTAGTGACAAGCTAGAGTAGCTTCCACGTTTTCAAAATGATATTGTTATATAAAAAATTATTAAAATAAACTATTCTAAACACTTTCTTTGGTAAAAATGCTGCTTGCTGGTCTGAAGGTGTAGTTTTCTCTTTCTGTTGCATGACACTTGTTGTGTTTTGGTTGCTCAGCACTCATGAGTTAAGTGACATAAAGCATGTAACAAACTCACATGGGAATGAAAGAATGTGACTGCAGCATGGCATCTTAACCTTGCAAGATTGTTGGTTATATTCATTTATTTTTGCAAAATGTGTTTTTATTTTTACTTATGTGAAATTAGAGTATACATGATAACAAGAATATTAATACTATCGTAACAGACTATTTAGTAATATATTTGCTGTAATAATTGATTAAACTAGTGTAGATGATATAGAAAAGTGTCCATCCATGCCAATTATCTTCTAATGTCTAAATGATAACTATTGTCAAATCACTCAGCATTTCTCTGCTACATGTACATTGTGTGTGTGTGTGTGTGTGTGTGTGTCTACATTTGTGTAAACCTAACTTGTTGTCACAGTTTGTTACAAGTCGGACTTTCACTATTTTATTTTTTTTATTATCCTTTTGAATATACGTATACTCACTGTTTCTTTCTGTCATGGTTACTTTGCCGTTGTAACAGTAGCAGTAATTCTGATTCTAAAGATAATACAATCTATGTCTATGAACGAAAGAAAAAGGCTTTACGAATTTCTAATTTCCATAATTTTCCACATAATATTCCAAAATTTCCAGCTTTGCACAGGATGCCAGGGAACAATATCAAATGTCTTTTCCTCAAACCCCATGTTATATTTCTATCAAAGCTTGTTCATTGTTCTTCAGCTGAGACATAAACCTGTGATTTAAGTCTCCAGTTTCTCTTTTTGAAAAATGACTGCAGTCCAGTCTAGAGGTACACAACACAAACCTATAACACTTGGCACCTCAAAATACTTTAGACAGATTGTGTCCACCATATTTCGAATCTTAGTAACCTCCTTGCCAAAGCAAGAAAATTTGAGTAGGACTGCCAAGATTAGTTTACAATAGAAGTCGTAATATACTAATTAGCATTTCTTGTTTTTATGTTGTGTTTTACGCTTCAGATCCATCACCATTTAATGGATTGACCTCTTTCTGTCCTTAATGCACACATTCAGTTGTGATTGAGGTGAGCAACAACTTCAGATTCCTTGTACAACACTATTCACTATTTGAAAATATGTTTGTTAGCAGAGATACAGGAATTGAAAAAACGGCTATGCAAGTATTTCTTTTTGTTTTTCTAAGATCAGTCTTTTGCTTTTTTAAAATGAAGCAGCGGAAATATTTCAGACATTTAGTTGTCTGACAATCACATTCAGCGTACAAAGTGTACAAAGTGTAACCACAGTATACATGTATGTACAAGTAGTTCGTACAAACCCTTAATTCTTTCTGAAGAAGAACTGCAGTTAAATGGGTTTCTATTGTCATTATATAAACGCAGAAGACATTTAAGTGCTATTCATTGTAGCAGTACCAGAGTTGAAATATTAATTACCGCCTGGGCTGTGCATTGTTAAGGGTACTAACATTTTAAGTGCTCGCTAAGTACTGAAATAAATTTTGCAATAGTGGAGAGAGGAGCAGCTCTGATTTTATGACGCATTTGCTGACTTTGATCTCCCTACATAGTTGCTTAACATGATGAAGTTGATGTAATCTATTATGTTGTATTGAGTAATCCCTGGTTGTTACTCAGCTTGTTGCCTCATTGGGGATTCTTGAATACGAGTGTGTCTGGCACATATATAATAGCCGTGCTGTCAGTTTGACTGAACCACCTCATAGCCAGTAGCCAAGTTACCAAGCACACTCATCTTTTCTTTTTTTTGCTGTTGAGGGTTTGTTAGCAGCTGTGCTGCCGAAAAGTCAGAAAACTTGGAAAATTACGTTTTTTTGTAAAAAAAAAAGAAAAACAAATGCGTTCATTTTATAAATTTGAGAATTCAATCTGTCTTCAGTCCCCATAGAATTCAGAAAACTGAGTGCTGAACCTAGAATGAATTTAGCCATCCATTAGCCTTTTCAAGTACCTATGTCAAAGAAACCTTCATATCCTTTCTCCCCCATTTTTACAGATGTTGAATAAAGTTTAAAGCAGCTTTTCTTCTATTATTGATAGCAGTAATAGGACTATTTTCTAGGAGCTACATCACAGCAAAAAGATGAGTCTCTTTCCCCCTTTTCTCTAGATCTTCAAACTGGGACTCTCATGCTCCATTTTAGTGAAAACTATTGTCCGAGCGTGCAGACTATTTCTTTTCATTCGAATCTGAGACTAGCTAAAGTGTGTCTTGTCACAAACACTGAAAACCTTTTATCTCCTCTGTCTTTTTTTTTTTTTTACATTAAACTGTCTCCTGGGAACTCCTTTGCCCACCCCTAGAGCTGCTGGAGAACGTACTCTGACAGTCTTTCCTGATGCAGCAGCAAGTTGGTGCTTGTCCTAGCTTTGATAGATTAACAGTCAGAGTAATGAAGGCAGCAGGGGGCCTTTCTTAATGCCTCCTCATATATGCTACATCAGTCTTGCTGCTGCTAAAGGTTTTATAATTAAAACTTCATCTTAGCTCTGCAGATTATGTAGCAGCTGGATCATTAGCATGCAAGGTCAAATGGCACGTGTCTGTGCAAATCAGGTGGTTTCTTTATTATGTCTGAAAGGATTGGAAAATCTTATGGATAGTATTGTAGTAACAACTTAGTTTGAAAATTGCAAAGTCATCATTAATATATGCAGAACAAATTTTCTTTAAAGCTGTAAGTATTTCAATTAGTGGCAAATTATTAAAACTATCTGCATGCAAATGATTTAGGGCATATCACTGCAGTAAAAATAATTTAACATATCATACAATCATTTACTCATTAATACGGTATTCATATATTTTGGGTCAATATAATTACCCAAAATAATTTAAATATATGTTTTTTCTTTTGAAACAAACATTAACAATTACGAGCTTCAAAATGTAAAATAATTTTAGATTTGCTAAAATTTTTCTAGTTTAATAGTTTCAGTGAAGCGACTATATCTGTTCAAATAAAATCCACAATAATTCAGAAGGGGAAAGTGGCATTGTTCATTAATGGAGCTGATTTTGAAGTATTAGCAACATGAAACCTAGCATATTTTGTCTGGGCATGTTTTTGAGTCACTTTTTAAGTTCCAAGGAGTTAAGTCAAGATATATTTTTTTGTTGTTGTAGTGATTAATTGTCCACAATTCATCTGACTTTCCTGTCAATACAATCAGTCTACAAGTCTGCTCATTTATCAATCCACTCATGACTGCAAAGGTTGGGGAAGTTGCTTTTGAGCAGTCTGCGTCTTTATTAGTGTTCAGCCTTTGAACTAGTACAAGTATAATTTTGCTGGAAAGGTCACAAACTGTGGAGATGTTGGTAACTAGGTTTTCTCGAAGAGAGCAAAAAGAAACTTTTTTTACTAGTTAGATTCTTTAGCTTCTTATGTTAATCATTTATTTACTGTGTATGTTTCTACTAAAATAGAGCATTCAGATTGCCTTGTTTACATGGTTGTTGTTGTTCTCCAACAACCATGTTGGAGAATCCATCAGTTCTCAGGATGGATTTGCCAATGTTACACACCATTAGATTTTGACGGTGTTTGATTTGTTGTTCGTGTTTTTTTTTTGTTTTTTTAAGTTTACTGTTTATTTTCTGAATTTTGTCTGGTCAAGCAAAAATACCTTCATCAGCTCTGCTTGTCTGTAATGATAGTGGATATTGAGCTGGCTGCTGGACTTTTGCTAACCCCCGCTGAGAGAGATCAATGAAAAGGGACAACCATGAAACTTGTCTAACTGTCCTCTGCTGACGTCGGACCAATTTGGAGATTTTGTTTACTTCATTTTGCATTATATGTCAACATCTGTACTTAACCAGCGAATGTTATTTCATCCGCACAACATTTAGGTAGATATCTAATTGCTCTCTTAAAAGAGATAGGAAAATTTAAAACTTATCAAATATGGATTAACTTTTAAAAATATTTAAACTATTAAGCTTGTGAAGATAGCTAAATTTCTAATAATTAACGTGCAGAATGATGTTAACGATTACATCACTTTGAAAATATTGTTTCATCTGAAGATACATCTAAACTTTTGAGTATTTGGTTGACTATTTTTCCTGGCTTGTTATTTTATAGTAACGCTCACAGATCCTCACATGGACAGACTAAAAGTTCACCAACATCTGACTGTTCAGTCTAAAGGAAAATCACACAACTTCATGAGGATCCCTCATTCTCCTGACGACTATGCAAACTTATGCATAGACTCTTATATTCTTGATATATTCTTATGTTCATCTAAGTTTGTAACTGACAGCCTTTCAACCCTGCTTGACTATTTTAAACCAGATGGGAGTTTGCCGAGAGGGACACTGAAGACAGACTGCTGGCTGCCTGCTTTCCGTACAACATGGCCAGCATGCATAGCAGAGAGGACAGTTTGCAAGATAATGCTAGTTGGCTTGTTCACGGCAGAGGCTCTGTTTGAGGGAGGCAAGAAGCAGGAAAGAAAGTGGAGGGGGTTTACTACCCTCAGGAGAGTTGGAATTCCTCCTGAGCCATTCCCCCATTTGGCTGGCAGTCGTGAAAACAATTGTCTGGCATTTACTCTGTGAGCAGATGGAGTCCCAGCTATGAGTCAGCTTTGAGAGCAGCAAGTGGTAGAGAAAGTGCTAGGATCACCAGAACAGGGCATGGAGGAGCGTTTTACAGAGGGCACTTTAACAAAACAAACAAATGCAAAATTGTTTTTGAAGTAACAAGTAGTAGTCTAATGAAAACATGTCTTTCTTTTCTTTTCCAGAGCTGACCCGAGGAAGTTCCAGTGCTAATGTCGTGAGCTGAGGACTCCTGATTTTCATCCCAGACCACCTTTGACCTCTCCTACACTTAAAACACTTTTTATCAGGAATCAACAGTTATCACTGCCCTCCATATTTTCCCCTTCCCCCGCCCAGTCTGCCGTCACAATGACGTCGGAGCTGGAGAGCAGCCTTACCTCCATGGATTGGCTTCCACAGCTGACCATGCAGGCAGCGATCCGCAAGGCTGATGCCCAGAATACCCACGGGCCAGGCATGGGCAAGAAAAGTACCCTACTGGATCATAACACCACGTTGGATCAGGAGGAAGTGCAACAACACAAAGATGGGAAACCTCCGTACAGTTACGCCAGCCTCATTACATTCGCTATCAACAGCTCGCCAAAAAAGAAGATGACACTGAGTGAAATCTACCAGTGGATTTGTGATAACTTTCCTTACTACAGGGAGGCGGGCAGTGGCTGGAAGGTAAGAGATGAAGATGCAGCTACCATAAAGGTGTTGGATCAGGCACATGTTGGGGTGAATCCATCTGACTAGAAGGAAGACTTTATATTGAACTTGGTTTAATTGATTGAAAACAACTTTCAGAATGAGAATTACTTTATTGATCCCACATATGGGAAATTTGTGTGTTACAGCAGCACAGAAAGTATGAAAGAAAGAAATAGTATATATACGAAAAGGTTAATAATAAATAGAATGAATAATGTGACTTACTATATACAAGCAGGACTGAATGTGCTTAAGGAGTTAAAAAAGTGACAAAAGTGATGTAAAGTGACCTACAGTGATAAATTCATCTTCAAAAATGCTTATCCCAGTTGAGGTTGCTGAGGGTATCACAGCCTATCGCGACTGATTACAGGCAAGAAGCAGGGTACACCCAGAAAGGTCTGTGTGAATATCTTTTTGTTTTAATCAGTTGGAGGAAAATCCCTTTAACTTTAGAATGTGTGAAAAAGCTCTTGATGGCATTGAACTAAGAGATGAAGCTGTGACTTCACAGGTTAAATCATTGTGTTGTTGGTGTTAAGCAATTTAAACGTGCGTTGTCCCTGATAATCACCATTGTCACATCTTAAAAAGTTGAGAGAGAAACTATGAGAATGGTGAATCACAGTAAGTGCCTTACTTCCCTGAATGTAAAATGGTGCAGCGCTGACAGAACCTTGTGAAGTGTAAAAGTCTGGATTAATATTCAGCGAAGTGGCCCCAATCTATGCGAACACAGACTAAATAGCCTATTCATGGGTGGTATTATTCATTGCAGATGCCTTGATAGGGAAAGGCCATTATGCAGAAGGAGAAAGTCAGTGCTGTGTCATCATCTCAAGGAGCCCATGATATACGGAGATGAAGCTATGTTGATTGCCTTTTAAAGAGCCCAGATGAAAATTGATATTAGAATGAGTTTTCCAATCAGTCAACGTTTATTGGAAATAGAATCTTAGACACTCCTTTATTGTAGTCAGACAAGATATATGAAGCCTATTTCCTGGGACAAGATGTGGTGTGTACAAGCTGCACAGAGGTGTGTGTGGGTTTTTGTGTGTCTGTGCATGAAGGTGGAGGAGATAAAAAAAAAAAGCATGTTATCACAAATGGATTGATTTTAGTTTTTTTTTGGAAAGTCCTGCACGGAAATTGTTTTATTCTCCAACGTTTGTTTCTTCTTTTATTGTTTCCATCTTGCTCAGGACAGCACGTGCTCTTTTGATTTTAGCTGCATATATTTTCAATATATGCAGCTATATTTCCTCCCCCAAGTGGAGGAGTTTAAGTAACTCGGGGTCTTGTTCACGAGTGGGGGAAGGATGGAGCGGGAGATCGACAGGCGGATCGGTGTGGCATCAGCAATAACTAGGACGCTGCATCGGTCTGTCGTGGTAAAGAGAGAGCTGTGCCGAAAAGCAAAGCTCTCGATTTACAAGTCGATCTACGTTCCTACCCTCACCTATGGTCACCAGCTGTGGGTGGTGACCGAAAGAATGAGATCGCGGGTACAAGCGGCCGAAATGAGCTTCCTCCGCAGGGTGGCTGGGCTCTCACTCAGAGATCGGGTTAGGGGCTCTGCCATCCGGGAGGAGCTCGGTGTCGAGCCGCTCCTCCTCCAGGTCGAGAGGAGCCAGATGAGGTGGTTCGGGCATCTGGTCAGGATGCCCCCCGAGTGCCTCGCGGGCGAGGTGTTTCGGGCATATCCCACCGGGAGGAGACCAAAGGGCAGACCCCGGACCCGCTGGAGAGACTATATCTCACAGCTGGCCGGGGAAAGACTTAGGATCCTTCCGGGTGAGCTGGAGGATGGAGCCGGTGTGAGAGAGGCCTGGGCTGCCCGTTTGAGGCTGTTGAGCCCGCAACCCGACCCCGGAACAAGTGGAATATTTTCAATAAATACATCACCTTCCTATTTTTTTTAACACCCACTTGTTATGTGAATATGTAAAAAGAACTTAAAAGAAAGGGCTGTGTTGTCTGGTTGCTATGGTTTCAGTTAATAAGAGTCTGCAAGCGATCTTTTTTGTCGGACAAGAAAGAACGTATGTAAATAATCCCTTCTTTAGAAAGAAAGATCTTATATTACTGTTTTTATAAATAAAAGGGCAAAATTCATACAAAAGATTAAAAAAATTATGTCTATTTAAAAGACAAAACAACAAAACTGCAAGCTCTACCAAAACATTCCCTGGAGCTACTAGTCAATTGCGATCGACGTAATGTGCAACCCTGAAATAAATAATTGGCTTTTTGTAAGAAGACTGAATCAGGTCAACATACTTTTATATATTAAAGAGCATTTGTGATAGTAGTTCAAGTGGATTTTCTGGCTGTTCTTACACTTTTTTTTAAAGAATAGGGAAAGAAATTAGTCTTCTTCGGAATCGCTTATCCCGAGTGGGGTCGCGGGACGCTGTCCCGGTAGTTATTGGTCGCCAGTCTGTTGCAGGATCACATATGCTAACAACCAGTCACTCACTGACTTATTCCTGCCCAATCAACTTACACACATGTCTCTAGAAAGTGGCAGGAAACCATCATAACACATCATACACAATGGGAGAATATACAAACTACACACAGAAAGACCAGAAGAGCCTCAACCCACCGGAGCTCAAATCAAACTTCTCAATGTGAGGCCACAGTTACTGTGTTACTGTACTGCCCGGAAAGAAATCATTAATGTGTTAAACGTATAGTTTCAAGATATACACAATTATATTACAGTTAAAATGAAGGGCTCAAATATTTGTGCACTTTACAAAAATAATAAGTAATTATTATTGATGTTCTTTGAAAAGGACAATAGAAATCTTCCATTTCTTTTCCTCAGTTTCATTCAAAGTGTCTGAGACTAACATCATTCAGCCAAACACAGCAGCAATTCTTCCGCTTAGCAGGAAAATGTCATAAACAAATATTTGTTTGGTATTTTTCCAGTTATAAGGAAGTACGATGACGTGCATATCACAGGTTGTTGTTTTGGTCAACTGGAGTTTTGATATAAAAAAGCTGTAAATAACAGCTGCACATACAAGGGAAGGATTTTAAAAATGGGCACGTTCTTAGTCATTGAAAAAATAAAAAAGTTCTTTAGCATTATCATAAACACTTGTTACTACATAGTTTTATACTATAATTTTTTCACATAATTCAACATTGAAAGGTATAAAAAAAGTCCCAGCAGTATTGTATGTGTATTCTTGATAAAAATCACCAGCCTCCTTGAAAATGATGATATTATTACTTAAATTTGAGGGGTTAACATTTACATTTTTACTCACCGAGGGGTAAACCCACCTCAACAAAGCTGACGTAAAAGGAATAATCCCTTCTTTTAAAGTGTCAGTGATTGAATTACTCTGTAGGTACTTTCTGGTTTATATGAAAAGCATTTATCTGCTGACTTCGGCCTACATGTGGGTTTTATCTGTAATAGTGTGAAAAACCGCATCAAAAGAAACACAAAAGCCTGCGTCATGAGTTGCTTTTTCTTTTTCATTTGTCTTGATTCTTGTTAACGTTTTTTTTTCCCTTTACCCCATATTTGCCTTTTCTCTCAGTCTCTGTTTTTCATACTCAAAACACACGTACATCAAATATTTCCAATTTGCCTAACATTGAAATAAAATGATAGGATTTTTTTTCTACGTTTTATGCCCATGCAGAGTTTGCAAGGCGCTTAATTCACCTATATTGTGACTGAGTGTGCATGTTTGTGTGTGTAATTAGTTGAAAGCAGTCATGCCAGGGTGAGGTGAATGTAGGTCGGATGTAGTCATTCCTCTTCTGTTCCCCTGGAGATGTCAGTCGCAGCAATTTAAGACTCAACGCACGCATGCATCTGTTCTGTATGATAATACAGCCTGATAGATGAGACCTGGCACCAGAAACTCATTTAATCATCTCAATAGAACTCCATTAGCCTTTGCTTTTAAGAAATATCAATAAGTGCTGTCAATAAATACAGATAGTTCATCAAGGTCCAAGAATGCGAATGCCTCGTCTTTTAGCGAGCAATTAGTTAGTGCATTTCCTCACACCTCTATCTGCAAGCTACTTTGATTAATGTTTTGAAGGTTTATCTCAGCAGTCTTTGGCATAATTCAGCTGAAAATTGTAGCATTTATTTCTTTGTTTCCACAACGGTGCTAGAGATATTTTACAAGAATATGATCAAAATTTAATAAAATTCACATTTGGCATTTGTAAATATACCCACTAGGAGCTCCATATTTAATTTTGTTATGGTTTTGCCATCGGGATACACAGTATATTTGAAAATTAGTCTCTAAAATTAAAATTGTTACAGAAATTATAGTCTGACCCTAATGACGACTTTGAGATTGAAATGAAACCTATCTAAAGTTAAAACATTTCTCAATTTATCTCAAAATTGACAAGTCTTTGAGTCAAAAGTACAATAACTTAAAATAGATCAACCTACAAAAAGTATTTCCACTGTATGAGTATTGGGTGGAGACGGTGGCCGCGTGGTTAGAGCGTTCGCCCGCGGACCGGAAGGTCGCGGGCTTGCGTCCCAAGGAGAGCACGTCTAGGGTTGTTGGAGAAGACACCTAACCCCCGCTTCTCCCACCATTGGCGCCGTTGAAGGGCAGCCTGCTGCGGTGTAAGGAGTGCAGCAAACAAATTTCTCCGCTGAGGGATGAATAGGGTAATTCATTTATTTATTTATTATTTTAAAATATGACAAATAAAACCCTCTTATGTAAATCAACTTAATTATTACTCCAACATTATCTAATAAATGACCACCCAGAACAATCATGGTATGTTGAAATTGTGGTCATGCCAGGAATTTGAACCATAATTAACAGCAATAGCTTGAGTTTAACTGTCTGTAAACATCATTAAGATTTCACAATTTTGTTGATGAATTAACCTTTTTTTAAAAAAATGTGCAATGTAAGTTTCTGGTCACTCGCATTTATATAATTTTGTTACATAAAACATTGCTAGTTCTATTTGGTCTGTTTTCTAATTACTTTTATTTAAATACTCGTTAGGATATGCACACTGAACTTTTTTCTTTATTTTTTCACAACTAATGTTTGACCTAAATAAAGAGGCTGATGGTGGGTTACAAATTGAGTTGTCAGAAATTCTTAAATGCGCCGTTTCTCATTGCTGAAGCTGTCTTATATGTCACAACTGACAAATCAGCCTTTTTTTTGCCTGTATAAAAGTTGTTCATGGAGAAAATGTTGTTTAAATAATGGCAGGCATTTGGCCTCAAGACACTTGCTGAAAAAGAGTTTTCTTGTTAGTTCTTTCTATAATGCGCCATCATCAGAATTGTCTTAAATAGATATTTTACATCAGTTATTTATTTAGTTTGTTTGTGACATTAATTATTGTCAGTTTTGGCTAATTTTACTTTCAGGCTGGTAAAATTTGTCTGGATTTTATTCCAATCTTTTTGTTCACAGTAACAATAAAAAAATTATAAACAACACAAGAAGTGTAAATATACTTAAAGGCTAAAGTTTAAAACACATTGGTATGATGTCAGTTGTTGTTTTTTTTTGTTTTTAATCATTTGTTACCTAATCAACCTTATCTGTTTTTCTTTATTTAAATTAAACCGTTGTCATTTTTATTTTGGATTTTGTCACAGTTTAAACTAGTTACTCATAAGACTTTAAGCTTTAGTAGAGGCATGGTTGCAAAATTAAAATTTTGATTTTACTGCTGTGTCGATTTTAAAACAAACAAAAACAACCCAATTTCTTTTTCCGTTCTCATTGGTACTTTCTCTGAACTTTTGCTGGACTCAGATCAGCGTGTGTAAATTCCCCCCTGCATTTTTCCAGGTGAGAAGCGCCACAAAAAAATTTTGAGAGATTCTTAACCAGTTTGTTTGCTCTTAAACTATGACCGTTGTAAAGATTGTTGATTCTTGAAAGAGATTTTTTTTTCTGTGCTATATTTGTGCACAGGAAAACAAAAAAGCATGAGAATAATGTACGCTGCAATCAATTGCTTTACACTGAATTCCCTTTTACATTTCCACTAAGGTCTGCAGCTCTTACATGATCTTATTAACAGGGAAATATAGCTTTGGTCTGTAAATCGTAGAATGAACAGAGAGGGGGAACGGGGCTGCAGTTTGCCGAGGCCCTGGACCTTGCTTTGATCTCATTATAAAATGCAAATACGTCGTACCCTAAACAGATCAAAGGTTCAACTTCCCATTGGATCTGAGGATTAATAATAGTTGGCCTGGGGCAACTTTCTATTTTTAAAGAACCGATTTGGATAGCCACTGGTCCTCAGGACATTATTTACTTTGGAGATAATGTTCCTGCTCTGACTGCGACTCACCACAGCCTAGAAAATCCCTGCTACTTTAGCTCATTTGAATAAGATTGAGCAGGTATGCCCATTTGAACCTTTTGCTTCTATCTCCCTTCTCAAGTTTATGTTTGCAGGGCCAGAAATCTGAACGCGCGTAAAATTACCTCCCTTCCAGACTATCTAATACCTCAACGTAAAATATGGCTCGGTATAACCATGACACAGTCAAGAAGCATTTAATTTCTAAGACTTCACTTATTCTTTTTTTCTGTTTTGACATATTTCAAAAGATACTTTTAGCTTTTGCATTTTCTGAGTTTTAATTCCAAGTCACCCCCACCCCTTCATTTTCCCATTAACTCTGACTACTACGCAAGTCTAAGTGGTATCCATTCAGTTGTATTTTTAGATTGTAGATTATATTAACACACTACTCGTTCATTGTAGAAATGGCAGAAGTGGCTGTTTACCATCCTGTCACTAACTTGTTCAGATTGTGAGAGAGGTAGTGATTCATCCTGCACCTAGATTGATCCTGCTGTGTGGCGTGTTCCCATGTCAGGAAGCTCCAGCCTGGCCACCCGCCCACCAGCCTCACCTTGCACCCGCCTACTGGTGCCCCACCGCTCACGTCTTGGCCCTTAGAGTGGGTGGGGAGAGCAAGCTGGCAGGCCTTGGCACCGAAACATTTTGGCAAGAGCTGGTGTCCCCACACTGTGCTGAGTGAAGTGCGTACTGCACTGCAGTACATAAAAGGCCTGAGGCTTCTATTGCTTCCTCTGGTGGCCTACAGGCTTGTGTAAGATCTGCTGGCTATGCTTGTATTTGATATTATTACTGTCACTTTGACAGCCAGTACAATGTTCTTATAAAATAAGACAATCAGTCACAACTTTATAACTGCATTGCTGAGTCATATCATAGCTAATCTTCTATCTGTACCATGCTGCCATCGGAAAGCTTGCAATCTTGCATTTAAAATATGCTATGCTATTTTAATTTTGGCAGATTTATTTTTTCCTTCTGAGTTTCTATGGCACAGCAAAGGCTCTTTTCAATACAATGCAGGTTGTTAGTACATTATGGATGATTTGTGCAATATGACCCGTGTTATCATTTTAGGCATTGATTAACTCCTAGCAGCTCCCTCCATCTGTTCTTTTCGCTCAGGTAGAAATGATGCAACATCCAGTTTGAAACACTGTTGATCATTGTCATTAATTGATTCAGAGAACTTCCCTCCTCTGTGATAATGGGAGCTGTTGAAGTCAATACCTTGCTAAGAGACTGAGACATGGTGTAATTTGCTCCTGCAAAAAATACATTTATAGCTCACAAAATAGTAAAAAAAAATGGATTGTAGATGCATACTCTTGGCTGTAGCTTAAGGCTTCTGAGAAGGGGAAAAATAAAATCCGTTTGGTTCGACATAGTCTTTAGTCGGTAATAAAAGAGAAATGTGAGAGGCTCAGGCTCCAGGATTCTTCTGCAATCACAAACTGAGGGAAGGTTTCATTTTTAAGCACACAATGCTCTTTGTTTCAGATCAGTATTTTAAACTGCCATCGGGCTTGAATAATTTCCTGAGTGTCACAGTTACAGCTATAAATTGTACAAAATTTGAAGCACTTTTCAGAAGAGTGCATAACTGGTAAAATCATTAGCCACTTTAGACTTCACAGAGAGGAAGACGAAGAGCTGCTTTGCAAACGTTTAGCCATCCATCAATGGCTAAAAAAGTGATACAAATAAAACATTCCTTTCTCAGTATTTATTTCACCTGGTGAATGAATAACTTTTGCTGTTTTTTTTTGTTGCTTAAGAAGATGTTTCCAAGTCTTTCTGAAAACGGTTAGAGCCCATTTTGCACCTTACACCAAAGGACAAAGTATGGTTTACCAGAAACCAGACGGTCTCTGTTCTCTTCAAAAAGGAGAATGTGATGCCAACCACATTGACGTAGTTATGAAGAAGAAGAAGAACTAAAAGAAAGAAGTGGCAAATTAATTGTTTGAATTGGAGGAGAAAAAGGTCTGAAGAGACCAAGGTGAAGGTCAAAGCAAAAGAAAGCAGGAAATTGCCTTATTGACAGACATGGTAAGAGTTAGACCAAGAACGCGCCACTTTTGGCATGCAAGGTGCCAGTGTTGCTGAGTAAAAAAGATCTGACAGTAAAATAAAATTTTTGCAGGTGCAAAAAAGTGTTGTTCACAACTGTATTTCAATAGTGAAATATTACACTTAAATTTAAATAATTGTATAAAATAAACAATTATTTTATGTGTGCATATTATTTTGGAAATCTTTACAAATCTTTTTGTTTTTGGCATACTTATGTTTGGTTCTGAAATAAAAAGTTTGTGCCTTTAAAAAATCAAGTGAAACTTTACCTCATTTAAATGTTGTGCAAAAATGAGAGGACTAAGACAAGAACTTGTTGTGAAACACAACTGTAATTTTTCTTGATGTCTTAAAACATGTATAAAATGTAGAGTGGGCAGGGGACATTACAAGGCAATGGAGAAGAATGAGAGGATTGCTATAGTTACTGTAAACAAGCTAAGGAGCGAACTTTCTTGTGGGATAGCCCCACTAAAATAAGATTTCATACAGAGGATTAATAAATGAGCGAAAATGTTGGGCTTTTTTTTTTTTTTTTACATTAAACACCATAACATTAACTCTTGGTCATCTCTCATCACAGGCTTTTTTTTTTATGTAATTCCGTGACATCAGTGAATAATTGCAGTTATGTTTGCCTTGTGGAGACTTCCACACAAAACAAATTAGATAGATGCATACTCTAAATTTCTTGCCAGCCAAACAAATAAATCACTTTTTGTTCAACTGGTCCAAAACCTCTTCATCATATATTTAGATGTGTCAAACTTTGTTGCAAGATGTAACACAAGTTCTTGAAGAATTTTCCTTTTAAACTCTCTTTATCACCATTTTTTGGGATGCAGCTGGAATTACTGTACACATAAAAGAATTGTTAACAATGGCTTTATATAAATAAATAAAAGTATATTGGAGGACATATGAAAACTGTTTATCCTTTTGGCTTTGGTTGCATTTTCAGGTGGTGTATTCTGCTTGAGTAATACTTCAGCTAATTCAAGGGAGTCTTCGTTCAGTTAGGGACTCTTCTGATGTGAATACCTGCTTGAATCAATATATAACATTTCCATGGGTTGCACAGAAATCACTCTCCAGTATTTATGACTCTATGCTGATTATCATCATAAGCTCATTTATTGATTGGAGCAGAAATGTATCCTTCCTTCCACAAAAGATCAGTATTGTGCCAATGTCAGATAGAAAAATCGCTAGGTAAAAACCTTTACAGATGTTTACAAATTATTTATTAAAATGACCTCCTGCAGACACACTGATTTTTTTCCTACAAAGACGAGAGGAAAGGAGGTACGCAGATGAATACTTAACTCTATTTATAGAGGGCTTTCTGAGGAATCTGCTTTTAACACAGATTCTATGCTGTTAAACTCATCTAAACTGGAGGTAGAGTGTCTACCCCTGCTACTGGATCAGTCTAAATATAGGACCTATTAAACTCCTTCAACTATTTCAATCATTTCAACATTCATTCAAAAGTTAATTAGTTTTAAAGTTCTGTTGTAGTTTTAATATAATTAAACACAAGACTTTTGTGGTCTGTTTTACCCAAAGAAAAGTGTCCTTGTAGCTTTTTAAGCTGCCAGCACTGTTGCTCACACTTACCGTTTCCTTTTTAGAAATGAAAAGAAAGGACTGCGGGACTAATTAGCAGAAGCTGGGGAAAGATTCTTTAAAAAAAAAAAAAAGTAGCAGCAACCTGACTCCGCAGATACGGATAAAGGTCTTGGGCCTGACTGATTTGAGCGCTCCAATAAATATCCTTTTAAAGCACATGGAAAATCAACCTCGCTCTCTAATATTCTGACTGGGTTTTTATTTTTTTAAATATTTGATAGAACTTATAGAAGTAGCAAACTGGTCTTAATGATTGGCGTGGTGATAAAATCAGCATGGCAAGTAATTATGGTGAAATACGTCTTGCTGGTGGGGTTTGATTTCATCTTTGTTTTCATCCTTTCTCTGCTTTCGTTGGCAATTATTTAACCTCAGTCACCCCATGTGCCAGTTTCACACTGCTAATGGCTTCGCTCTGCTCCTCACAATCCTTTTACAAGCTTTTTTTTCTCCAGAAAAACTATGCTGCCATTTCCCCCTTCTTATTGGTAGTTACAGTATCTTATCAATGAAGATGTCACTAAGGCAGGGAATATGCAAGAGAGGATTTTTTTTTGGTCTGTGTCTTGTCAGTGAACCGGGGTGGCTGTGTCTTATCCCAGAGGGATATTTGATCATCCTGCTGGTGCGTCCTCAGTGGGGTCAGCAGTCTGTGTCTGAGAGACAGAGCGGGAGGGGGTGACACAGCTGTGGCAGCCGAGTGGAACCAGTGATGGATGACATGCCAGAATGGGCCATGCTGCCTTCCCAGGCGCCTGTATTGACTGGCATATCTCTCGTATCTTGCATTTGGCATCAGCGGGGCTAATCACAGGTCATGCTAGCCACAAATGTGATATGTGAATATAACGCCTGTAATTGCTCATTTGTCAATGTCAGATTTGAAAGAATGGCTTTCTGCCACATTACAGAAGAAAACTTATAACAAGAATTATAAACAGAAACAGATAAATTTTCTAATAATGTCTTGTCCGCTGTTTTGATGATGTGAGTTTCTGATAAAGGTTTTCCATAGTGAGGTTTTTGTTGTTTTCATTTCAATATAGAAGAAAACTTTTAACAATTGTCTAAATTGTATTATTATTTACTTTTCTGACATTTTTTCTTTTCTACTGTAAACACTTCTTTTTTGTGGACATCATGTAGGTTCTAATGGTATGTAAATTGTTTTGTGAAAGTGTGTGTCAGTGCATGCTCGCAGTGATTATAATCCAAGCCTTGGCTCTAAGCCCTTCAGCCTGTGCTCCACCAGCCACAAGGCCACAGCCTCTCTTCACCAGTTAATTGCATCTGAATTAGTCCATTAACGTGACTATGTAGGGGATGAAAGGGTGCACTGAGGTGTCTGGCCTCTTTTGACCACTGCAATGTATTATTAATGGGTCAGCAAGTCTGGAAGCTCTGTATTATCTTGGCTAATGGACTGTTTGGTGAATTTGTGATTCCATTTCACAAGGAAATCATATCTAACATATATTAAAGGAGGAAAGATGCTAGAGATTACATTTTTCTGGTTACAGACACAGTTTTTGACATGTTCAGAAATGTCCTGGAAGAAGCATTACATTGTTCATAAGAATGAAATCAAGAGTCTTTGGAAACAAATGTGAACGTTACCATTTGACAAAATTAATTTTTGGTCACAACCTGAGTCTTCAGTTAGTGTTCCACATCTTATCTTAAATATCTTCTTAAATGATACATTAAGAAAAACAAATAAATATAGATGTTGTCAAATGATGACTTAATTACATATATCAGTGTTTATGAAAGTTAACAGGAAAAAAGCTTTCAATATTTTATATTCACCTGTACAAAAACAACCTTTATCTCCTAAATTCTGCTAAATATTCCTGCTATTTCGAGTTGGACCAGAAATTTCTAAAAGCGGTGTCCTTGGCAGTCACAAAGCAGAAAGTTTTCTTTTTCCAAGCTTTTTTTGTGGAGAGTAGAAGTTCACAGTGGCTAATTGCCTTTTGTCTGTCACTGAGAGGAGCAGTAATGCACTTTGCTAATGTAAAACTAAAAAATCAGATCAGATTAACGTGCACGAGGATTTTTCGCCTTCCGCTTACGATCGAGCCTCCAGGCCAAATGTGCTCAAAAACCTTATGATGATTCACAGTAACTGTTAGAGTTGCATGACCGTAATAAACCAAACCGGAAAGTTGAGCACTTTATCTTGCGATCATCTCTGCTTGCTATTGAGTGATACACACCCAAGCTATTTAAAAAGTAAATACCCTAAATAAATTAACTACAAGGCAGCTCATTTTAAGCAGATCATTGTAATACCAATGAATTTTCCTAATGTCTAGCTATAGTGCAATAAAGAGAAATACTTCTAATTTGTTGGCTCCTGAAAGAATTGTAACTTAACAAAAGGAAATCAAGAAATTTATGTGACCAATTTAGCTTATTTTGATATTTATGGTTGGCTGCATATTAAGCATCATTGTGTTGACAGAACAAAATAATAAAAGGTCAAAGTGTATACATTTTTCCTTTGAGGAAAAAAATCGTTTTTAAAGGACTTATTAAGCTCAGCATTTTGTCTCCCAAACCATTGTTTAAATAGTCTGGTGATCCCCCCCCCCCCCCTTTGTTTTTAAGCATTTAATTAGCAGGCACACGACTTTCTGAAAAGTTTCTTAATTTGTCTAACTCCTAAGTGGACTGTAGACACCATCCAGTCACCATTAGTACCTACAGTCAGTTCTTCATTGTTAGTGCGCACTGTAGTCAGCAGGCTGCTTTGAGCCATCGTGAGAGGATAGCATCAGAGGCTCCTCTTCTGGCTGATAATTAAGTGGCGTACTGACAAACGGCTTTCATCAGATCCCTCATGTGGAACTGAGAGCATGCGAAGGCTTTCAGGGAGGATAAACCAGAGGACGTCGCTTTGCCTCCAATCTTTCATGGCCTTACGCTGCCTATGCGGCAGAGAAGGAAAGGAGAGAAAAATCATCCTATAAAGCGCATACAAAAATGCAAGCTTGTGTCACTCAGTTACTCTCGATTTCCCTGCTGGAATAAAACAGCTGTGTGTTTGAGACAGTGACTCTGTATGGACTTGAGTGACTGATGTTCCCAACTCCTTATTCCTCAATCAAAAATGTATAGTTTTTCTTCGTTTTTTTTTTTTTTCCTAAATGGCATCTACCAGTTTCAATAACGTTCCACCCATCATGATTATTTTTAAACTCTTCCCATGTAACAGTGTGTGACACCCCGTTGAAGGTCAGGGATGGTCTGAAATAATACACTTTATGAATTCATGCTAGTATTCTACTTCCTGCACGTTGCAACAGCAAAGGTTATACAAAGCATCTTCACTGTGTGGAGTTCAGTTTGTGTGAGACAGAGTGGGAGACACGAATAATAGCAGAAAAGAGAGACAGACCGAAAGCTTTCCTCAAGGCTCTGATCAAACAGGCCTCGTGTGAGTGGCTCACCGCTTTTGTTGCAGTGTGACCTGCCATTCAGTGTTGCATTAAGTGAATCTCTCCTCCACAATTTTTCCAAACGTACATTGACTGACTCCCAATTTGAAAGGGGAACACTCAAATTTCAAACATGACATTAAAGTCTGTACTCTAACCTCTAGAGTGCTTAGAGTAAAATGCAGCAGGTGTTTTTCCTTCTCTGTTTAATTTCTGCGAGTTCTTTTCAGGGTTGACCTTAAATGAAAAAAAATAACAAACAAAAAACCACCCAGTTAGTGACGGGAATGTGAGTGGAATGCTTTTCTGAGATTGAGTTCAGAGCATTTCTGGTGGAACTTTTGGTCTTAACCATTTCTTTCCATCAGAGAGAGATCATCCTTGGCGCAATATTCATGAACAACTTTTATGTCCCTAGGGATCTGTGAAGGCTTTTTGTGTTGGTTGGTTCATTGTTTGGGCTCTATAAGTTGCAGTATCTTCGGTTTTCCCATGGCAATTTTAGTCTGTTGGTAAAAATTGAATTGTGTTATCTCTATTGTATAAAATATCTGCAATATTCACAGAAGTAGGGAAGCTACAGTCTTATTTTGAAAAAAAAAAAAAAAATGTTGGGACTTGTGTGTTGGAGGGTAGTCGTTATGTGGAGAGCTTACGGGAAATTGTATCTATTTAAAAAAAATTCTATGCTCATGTAATTTCCTTTGATAGTTCCCTCCTAAAGAATAGTATACTGTATTTCCATCAATAGTCCATACTATCTTAGAATCACAAATGTATGTAGCAGGAAGCAATGCACCTGATGCGAAACCATAAAACCTACGCAGTGTTTGAGCTTTTCTTTTTTTTAAATGTTGCTGCTCAACTCTGACTTTTCAGCCTTTATTTCACTTTCATTAACTGTACTCCACATATTTTCTTTTAAAAACGCTTGCCTAACAATATCCTCTCATCTTCACAGCAAATGTTATGAAAGGTTTTTTGTATTTTGCTGTCACTATTTTCACCTCCTCCCTTTTTTTTTTAAAATCTGTACGTGTAATTGCTTATCAAGCTAATTTCTTTCTTGCATGCATGTATCGCCCTCATTAAATGAGACTACCAATGAAAAATGGGTTTAATTTAGTCTAACTCACTGTTGAGGGGATTGAGAGAAAATACAATTTTCCCTATAGTGTCATGTCCTTCTGCAAATGTGTTTGTTGAGTTTTAATTACCATAATACCTCAGAGTTTGACATCAGATGACCTAAGGGCAGATGGCAAAATTCAGTCGGTATGTTTTTGAGTTTGTTTCTTTCTTTCCTAGGCTGACTTTTTTCTTTAACTTTGCACTATAAATATAATACTGAGTAACAGGTTATCATATTTATGACCGATCTCACCTTGGCATGCATTTTCTGCGGGAGGAAAGGAAACACTTCATGTTTTATTAAAACTACATACGAGTGAGTAAAGATCAGAGACCGAACGGCACGCCAACATATTAGATGCCAAGGGAGGCAGATCAAATTTCTTTGAAGATGCTTAAAAAATGAATGTTAAAAATCATTAAAGTTGATTTTATTGGCATTTACGTCAGAGTCTTTGGTTTCCCAGAAGTTTCACCAGATTCCAAAGTTTTTTGTTTTTTTTTTTGGTTAACTGGACTGTGTGTTGATGTACTTCTTGATTATAACATTACGGTGTTATAAGAGAAATAAACCCTATCAGAAATCCTTTAAGTTGTCTTGAAGAGGAGACATTTCTGCGATGATTGGAAGTAGTTTTATTTGGACATGACCTGAACTCCAGAATTAATGTGATTATTAAATAAACTTATTTTATATGTGCTTTTGATCAAGCTAAACAAATAATTGATACCGGGGGTGTTTAAAAAATTCTTAGTCGTTTTTGGTCTCATATCTTGCAGTTTTTAACAGAGTTACCTTTTTCTACCTGTCTGACTCTTAGTTCCGTTGCTTTCCTTTTTTTGTCTTTTTTTTCCCAAGCTGTATGAATACTGTGGCATCCCACATGCCTTCCCACACCCACTACAAATAGACAGCGAAGGTGCTACATTCCATGGCCGTGGTTCACATCCTTGAGGCTAAGGACCTTCTTATGTGTTTGTGGGCATGGCGCAGGGTCCATACGGAACAACAAAGACTTAAAATACGATAACCTACCTGCGTTTTTGTACTGGCGCAGGTGGATATGCGTTAGTGTTTCCATGCTGATTCACTTTCTGTTACCACCATTATGTTCTTCTGTCTTTTGCTGTTTTTATTATTTTTTTTAGGTTTTTCTTTGGAGATATTCCTCCTACTTTTGAACTACAAAAGTTCATGTTTTAAATTAGCAACAATAATATAGGTTTAAATGACAATAATTAATCCTATTTTGCATGTTTATCTTTTAATCAAAAAGTTTTCATTTTCTAATTATCTTGTTATTGCCTGAATATGGGAGATTATTTAGTTATTAAAAAGATAAACGGGGGTTCAAATAATTTTATTTAGAGTAGTGCTCAGAGACGCACTTGGAGAGGTGACTTTGTGCTTATCGAGCACCTCAAGTTGCAACTAACCTCAGAGCATATTTAAGCAAGGGATACATTGCATTATATAAATATTTCTTAACATTATAGTTTGTATAGATAACTTTATCTGCTGTAGGGGTGGGTTTAACTCGTTCATAGTGATTTTATGGTGCTATTTATATTTACGTTTCATCTTTTCCTAAAATTGGTTGGACAATAGAAACAATGCTATTGCTTTTAAGGTGGCTTTGATCTTACTGCATATTCAAATGCTTCGTATTTAAGAACTTAATTCCTTGAAGCTGCTGTAATGATAGAGTCTTCTACAAAGCCGTCATCTAGACCATACCAATCTAGATTTTTTTTTTCAGGGTCTGAAGGGTTTCATCACGGTTAAATTCATTATAGTTTTTTTGTCTCCCCTTTTGTCTACCAGTTAACTATAGGATTCCAATAGACACCTTGTAAATTAGACATAAAGCCTATTCTCACATGAAAAAATTGTGAAAAAACAATGCAGTTGTTCTTTTCTAAACAAGCTGCGGTTTGAAAAATGAGGAGTTTTAAATTAACTGGAATGTTGTCTGAATGTAAAGATTCCAGTGGATTTTAAGCACAAGTTTGTCTTATGTGACTAAGCATCATTTTTCAACTGTGGTTATTTAGTAAGACATGTGGCAAGACAACTTTTTTAGAATAAAAATGTGGGGGGTTTTTTTGGATGGTAATTTGCCATTTTAGGGACTACTTTTGACTCCTTTAGCTCCCATGCTGGTGTGTAAAAGCGCTTTAACACTTGATGTGCAGAGAATAATTTCTTTTGACAATGCATGTGCACTTGCACTCGAGTTATCTGATCCAAAATAATTTGTGCATGTTTTGCAAATTTTTTTTGTTTTGTCATTGTTTTGTATTTGTTAATATTATTTTTTAGGGATTTACTGCTCAGATTGAGGCTCATTAAATGTGCTTTTTTCCCCCATTACAAATAGAATTAGCATTTAACGCCTGGCTCATATAAAATGAGTCATCGGCATCCAGAATTTTCCATCAATGGTAAATGGTAAATGGACTCTACTTGTATAGCGCTTTTCCACCTGTATCGGCACTCAAAGCGCTTTACAGTGTAGCTCACATTCACCCATTCACACCTGATGGGGATCCCTCCATGCAAGGAGCAAACCACCATCAGGAGCAATTGGGGGTTCGGAGTCTTGCTCAAGGACACCTCGGCATGAACTCCTGGCGGGGAATCGAACCGGCAAACCTCCGGTTACAGGGCGGTCACCCTACTCACTGAGCCATCCTTCCCCAATTCATTCAATCCGTTCCATCGTTTTTTGTTTTTGTTTTTTTGTGTGTGTGAATCGCATGTTAGGGTTGCGAGAGGTGTTGCTCACATTAGAGCGACTCGTTGGCGTTATGTCTGTGTTTGAATTGGGAGATGAACTGATCTAAATCAACCGCATGTCGGAAGAACATCATACAATGCTATCTTGCCTGTATGGCGACAATCGACCATAAAGTGCTTAATGAAAGGCTCCTGCAGACTGTTAGGTGATGCACCGCAAATATAATGCCGACACATTGATGACGTATCGCCAAAGTGTATGAGATGGGAACGTGGGTATTTTGCAAATTTTATATCAGTTCACCTCACTTTCTCAAGACTAAACAGCCAAACAAGATTGTACTGAGAAGAAAATGCGTGAAAAAGCAACACAATGTAGAGCTCTACTTTTTACTACTTTTTACTGGTACTTGAGATGAGGTTGATTGTTGGAAGCACAGGTGCAACTATCTTAGTCATCTGTAAGTTATTGCAAGGTGATCTGCGATCACTCCAAATCGGGCGATTAACAGTACATTTTCTACGGAACATCTACAAATTATTGCTCAATCTTTGTCCGATAAATGTCACCACTTGCCTGTTATTATAACGACCAATGATCGTTTAGTGCTTATCTGTAGGTAATCAGTCGACAATTGCACAGCCTTTCTGATTTTCGAAAATTGTAGCGACAGTCTCAAAACTTGAAGTCAGAGTGATAATGATACGTTCTGTTGCAAAAGCCCAAGAAATGAGGTGAACGACGCTCGATGAGTGACATGGATGCCCGAGCTGTGCTCGAATTTGCCAATTTTTCCCAAGTCAACACATTGCCAACCCATTGCTTTTTTATGTGAGCAGGGCTTTAGTTATTAGACAATGATTAAAATGACATGCCACTGAGTAAATGCAATGAAGCTGCTTTACGCAGCAAGCCAAGACAAAAGGAGGAAAGAAGTTTTTCTTCATCCTGAATGGGCTTATCCCTTGTTTTATGTTTAATGACATGGACCTAGCTTTAGAGATACATCTGAAGGCAATCAAACTGCTAACACATGTCAAGATTTTTTAAAAAGGGGAAAAAGTTAAAAAATCAACTGGAAAAAGTTTCTGATCTAGTTGATTTTTTCCCCTTTTCTTTCATAATGACCTGGATGACTGAGAATCTGCACCGGCATGTCAAGATTTATTTTTATGATTTTAGCGTCTCACACTGAATTAAGGCGATGACTACTCGCTGAGTTAATGAAGTCATTTGATATAAAAAAAAAAACTCAATTATTATTATTGTTAAGTACAGAAATGCGCTTTTTGTGTAGGTTTTATTGTGCAGCTTAGCATTTAGCAAAATATACATACGATATAATAAGTCAGTGAGGAGATCTTTATTTATATATTTCTAGTTTAACACTAGCATAAGTAACATTTGGGAATTCCATTCCAGATAAGACACCTTGGGAATGATCCCAGTATGTTTTTCTCAGCAAGCAGAAGTTTTAGTTCAGACTGTTGATGCTCGTATTTTTTTGCACAGCAAAAATCTGACTTAAAATAATTGTTTTATTAACGATAAGCTGAAAATTTAATTTGTTCCTGCACAGTCTGTGATTTATTTATTCTAGTTATTGGGGGGGGAAATGGACTGATGTTGAAAACACAAGTGTGTTTTTTCTTTTGGAAGTCTATTGTTCCACTATTGCATGTTCAATACTCCATAAATCCGGTTTCAAGTGTTTATCCACAAATAAACTATCTTATTATATTGAATAATAATTTTTTAAAAATCGCATAAAGGCTGCCTTTTCCAATTAATCAAATAATTGATAGATTAATCAAATACTGAAGTTATCTATAGCCAAAGCCCTACACTCAACAAACCGTTCATTACCTCTAGCTTCACAACACCGCTGTATATTTTTTGCTACATAAATTGTATATGTCTCAATAACGGTGAGGATTTTGAATATTATTTTGTAGTTGGTTAGCTAACTGCTTTATTCTTTCTCCTGAGAATGTTTTTTAGTAATTCTGCTTTCTCTCAAATTAAACTCTTGTTTTAAAAATACTTTTCACACCATTTGTCCAGTTTCTACCTTCTGCTGTGTAGATTGCTAAAATGTTTAACCACTAGTACCAGACACCATTTATCCCTGGCGGTTTTCCCTCTCAGGGCAGTGCTTGATAGAATACTTTGATCACAGACAGTAAATCCTGCGGTGCTTGTGTTGCTCTCCATCATAGTTTAATCTAAACAGTTGTTGAGCACCTCTCAGGCATCTTAAACTTTCACTTGCTCTCAGGAAAGCTTCTGGTAAATGAACAATTCAATGGATGCTTCCTTGCCCACTGTTATCTTTCCCACTTCTAACAAAAACAATCTCATCCTGTTGGTTAATAGCAGCCACCCTGCTCTTCTCTGTCCTATTTTCCCTTGTAAGCTTTTTCTACTTTCAGATAGATGGTGTGAAACTGGCAAGGCCTACAGCACTCAGTGGCATTGATTTATTCAAGTTGGAAAACACCACGAGTTCTCCTCTGTCTTGGCTGCTGGTGTTCACCCTTATGTCATAACTGGTAGATGTGTATGGTCACATCTTTATGAGCAGCATGTGGAGCGCAGTTTCTTGGGTCCCTGTCCATGAACACAGGGTGCCTCCTCCTCCCCAGCTGTGAGGAGCAGACTCTGACATGGCCTGTCCCTTTAGCTCACTCTGAACGTTTGACACGCCAAGCACAGAGGTCAGCCTGACCTACTTTCCCCTGGCGGCCCTTCTGCCGAGCTGCAGCGCTTCTCAGCAGGGAAGGCAGCGAGGGCGGAGTTGCTTACGCCTTCACTGCTGTCCTGGTGTGTTAAATCACCGCCATTAGTAAGGAGACACGTTCAAGTGTGTGTGTGCATTTTTCGTAGGTGTGTAGGAGACATCCCACGTACACACGCGGAAGCTTGTTCTGAGGTTGGACGTGAAGTGCTCTGTGGGGGTTGCAGGTAGATGCTGGGCAGCACTTGGGCAGAACCCCTGCAGTGAGCTCTGTCTGACTCACTTTGTGTACAACTGCTAACACACTCTGACCTCCTCCACCTACTTCATTTCCCACTACAGTAGATGTACTTATACCCTTATACAAACTTATAGGCTGCTTTTACTGTATACAAACCTTGTGTTTTTTTTATATACAAAAATATGTAACTTTCCATAGTTGTATCATTCTGTTGCATTTTTCTTTTGTTTTCTGGAGATATAATCTAGCAATTATAATGCTTGTTATTGCCATGATTCTGTAATCCCTTTTCTGTCCATTGCCTAAAGGTAACCTGTCCTCTATGCAACAAAAAAATGAAATATTTTATGTTGTACAATACAAGAAATTGAAGGTTCAAGACCTGAGAAGAGCACAAGAAAGCAGGCAGACTTCATTAAAAAGTAAACTTTTGATGTAGCAGCATACGTTGGGTTCTTGGCTGTATCAATGATTTAGGCCTACCAGAAGGTCCTTAATGGATAGAGCCACCTCTGTTTGCAAGTTCAGCTTTTTTTGTCTGTCTGGCATTAAGTGGCACAGACACTCTGTCACAGATAGAGGCTGTGAAAGAGAAATGTTTTAAAGTACTTTTGTGTGTATAGCATTGTAAAGCTTGTTTTAAAATGGCCCTACTCTCCTTGTTGACATATGTTAGAGTTTTAAAGCAGCGCGGGCTAGCTAAATTGAGAACCTCTTATCTGTTTGTCACCATCTACTATGCATGACCACGCTGCGTCTGCACATTGTTTTATTCATCCAAACTAATGCTGAAATATAAGACGTCATGGCAAATAATGCTGCAAAAAGAAAAACTCATTTATCATGCAGCATTTGCAAAGAAGCCTGACTTCAGATGAGAAGCTTTTTGGCTGAGAGTAGGCTGTATCATCAAATATGCAACAATGGAGTTAATCAGTAAATTGTTCTGCCCATGGGCCATCGGATTAACATTGCTCTCTTCAGCATCTACATATGTCAAGTCTTCATTATGTTTTGGGCTTTGATTCTGCAGACAAGGTTTCTTTCAACCTTAAAAATCTGACTTGAGGAAAATACAACAAGAAAAGTTCTGGCTCTGGTCATAGTGCAAGTTTGCAATGTCTTTATTTAGCTGTGAAATCCATTAACTATGTGACCTAATGACTATGTGGTTCAAGACTTTTTCACACAAGATTAGTTTTGCCAGGTGACTTGCAGTGATTTGTAATAAACAACAAAGTTGTCTGGAAATTTTGTTTTGTACAAATTTACCATGTCAGTAAAACAAAAGTCAAGAGGGATCATTTGAAACAGAGATCCTACGATCATCCTAATATTGTGTTTTTTTTGGGCTTTTTTTTGTTTCTCAACCTAACAAATTTCTTCTGATATGTAACAACGATTGTAATGGTTGACGATGCTATTTGCCTCTTTCTTGAAAATATTTAAACGTTAAGGCGTTAACTCAAATGGTCATAATGGTGAAAGTTAATGTTACGGCTAACTTCGGTGTGGTGTAAATATTTTTTTTTGAGTGGATAGTCAAATCAGTTTGTACTCTTCAGTTGCTTGCTTGTCACACCATCCAAATATGGAATATGCAAAATGATGTATTTTTTATACACAGTCATGAAAAATTGACACAAGAAGAATTCTTCCATTGTGCTATATATTTTCTATGGGTGGCTTTTAAAGCAAAATATTGTTCATCTGTGGTTTGTAGCAAAATTAGACTCTACTGACTTCAGTGGTTTTTTTTAATCTAACAGTCACCAAAGTGCAGAGGCTTCACTGAGTTGATTGATTATAAGATGAGTGGCCATGGGCACCTTTCAATGATAGACCAGTCATTTGGCTCGAGGTGGTGGTGGTCTGTTATTGCACCAGAGAGGAGAGTTTTAATGTGTCTCAAAGAAGGGAAGGATCAGCTCATCCTGCAAAAAAAGACCAAGCGGGTAACTGGTTGATACTTTGATTAGAGTTTGATTTTGGAGAACTAAAATTCTTGTGGCTGTTGAGCAAAATGGTTTTGACATCATTTTTTCCCTTTTTGTGTTATAAGAAAACTGTTAGATCCTTGTTAGAGCACACTAGCTCTTCAGAGGGAGTTATACAAGTGAGATTGACCACATTACAACAATCCCATCTTTACTATTCCTCCTGAAGTACAATTACTGACAGAACTGAACAAGCATTTCCCATCCTTTGTATGTGCTGGGTTTAATTTTTTTTTCCTCACTTTCCTCTGCTTATCTCCTCCATCCGTTTAACTCATCAGAGAATCCTACAGCTTTTTAGCGTAACCATCTGTCATAAAATGGAGTGAAGAGACATGTGCATTCATTGGCTCCTCTAAGCCCAGAGTTGGCCTGACTCCAGCTGGTACTGAGGCCCTTTGCTGTGGTTGGTTGACCTGAGAGCATTGCTCTCTAGTCAAAGTTGAAACTTAACCCTGGTTCTCCTGACCTGTTGGGCAGCTGGATGGACCTTCTTTTTCACCAGTGTGGAGGAACTTGTATCACTGTTTAATGAGTTAACTTTTAGAATGACCTACATAATTTATTTTGTGCCCCCAAAGGACACTACTGAAGCTTTAATTAATATCAGGCCCTGCTATCAGCAACCATCCCAGTGTGGGATTCCTTCTGGTGCCTATTTTCAGCACCCATGGAATTTGATATGTTGTGCTGCTCAAACGCAGTTAGTTAGACATGGTGGGAGAGGATGCGAGCATGTTTTTTTTTCTTTTAAATGATGCTTTAAACTGATTGAGCTCTTGTCTGCTCTAATGTTGCTAAATCAATCAAATAAATGAATGACTCATGATTGAACCTTTTAAACATTCCCTAAATGTTGTGCCATCAGATTTTTAATGTACTTGCTTATCTCACCACCTCTTTTTTTTATCTTTGTTTACCCCACAGAATTCAATACGGCACAATCTGTCATTGAACAAATGTTTTCTCAAAGTGCCTCGCTCCAAAGATGACCCTGGAAAGGTAAGACCCTGAAAAAATATCTTGATTATGAACCTATTGTATGTTGAGCAAGTAAAAGAAGTACAAATGGAATGTGTATAATTGTCTAAATTTTCAGTGAAAGCTTTCCTTTAGAGATTTTTGTCATCCTACCCTAGACAGAGAAAATTCTACTTTTGACTGGCTGCCATTGTGTAGTCTGGACGGAAAGCTCATGTATTAAGAACATTTCACTGCATCTCCCTCAAAACTGCTCTTCAGATAAGACATGATTTTCCTTTTTAATTTTAGCCAGGTTCAACGGGTTTGTGGGTGAATCTGGCACTTGTAAAGTTGGTGTGCAGAGCAGAGTAGAAGGCCTAGAATTTATCCCCAATTATTTAAGAGGGAAAAACTGGAATTTTCTAACTTAGTCACTTCCAGCTGAATTCCCTGCCTCCCTTTTCTTCTTTATAAAATGATACAAGCCATGTTAATGTGACATTTCAATCTTAGATAGGGTCACCTTTTTTACCCCATAATCTCTGTTGACGTAAACCTGATAAATAACTTTATCATAACTGCATTGTTTACAACAAAGATGCTTCTGGGTGTCTGCTTATTATGATTGCATGTATAGTCCCAGCCATATATATTCTAACCCAGATATCCTCCCAGCACCGGCAGAGTACACAGGAACCACACAAATAATTACACACATGCGCGCACGCACCGACAAATGCATGATGAGCAATGGCGGGTTGTGTAGAGGACGGGGACTGAATGCTAATTTTATGTTTTGCTGTAATCCTCTGATATTGACACTCCTGGGAGCTGCTCCACTAAATACAAAATAATCTATTGCTGTATGGATCCCATTCCAGATGCATGGCCAACATGCTCGCATCCTTAATGTTTAATTTGGAATTTTCCTCACTCCCCCCGACTGCCTCCCCACCCCTGAAGATGACTTCAAAGAGCTGCTAGCCAGTCTTGATATGTTGCATCAATATTGTAATGTGGCAGGAATATGAGAACTGCTGCTTGGATGAGATAGGAGAGTCGTGTCGTTCTGTCTGAGATGGTGTAACAGATGACAGTATTGTGAATATGGGTACCCTGTCTCACCTAGAGGGAAGAAATTTACCATGTTGAGGCAACTTAATTGCTCTCGCTTTCACCTGAAGTTGCAAGGTTAACACCTCTTACATTTAGTCTTTACCCAATTTATCCACAAAAAAAGCAAGTAGGTATCATAACTTATGGTAAAATATTTACAAAAACCAAATTGTCTTTTTTTTTATATTATTATTTATCTTTTTATTCCAGGACCCTGAAAAACAATTTTTATTTTTTGTTGTTTCCAGCATCATTTTTTTTTTTTTATGACTCCAGAAAATGTTGTGGCTTTGCTTTGTTTTTGCCCCAGACACCAAAGATACACTCGGCTAAGTGTTGCTACAGTAAATTGCAGTATCTGTGAATAATTTAATGACTCTTTATATATTTTTTCCTTTCCCCTGTCAAACCTCTTGGGGCAAGCAAAGGCAAATTCAGATAGTCTCATCCCATGAGGGCAACATATTGTTCTCTCTTTCAATTAAAGCCAGCCCAGCTCTGTCTGCATGACACTTCATTTCACAGCGTATGAATATTTACTCCCGGATTTTCCACCAACATTTTAGCAGAAAATTTATACTCGTTCAAAGACAATTTTAATAAAGCATACTGGTGAGAGGGGGGAAAAAAGGAAGAAAAAAAGAATTTTACTTTTGCTCAACTGATATCTATTAGTATTTAAGCCTGTTTCTTCGGCCTTCGTTAGTGATAATTAGAATGACTTTTTTTCTCTAAAAAAATGTAAATTGACCTCAAAGCTTCACACATTCTGAACGTTATTTTGTCTTTATGAGAAATAAATAGGTCAAGAGTTGTAGGAATAGTGTGTTATTGTGTTGTGAAAAAAAGAAGTTATATTTAACCAGCAACCTCACTATTTTAATGGCTTTAGTACATGTTTTATGAAAATGACTAATTAATCTCTCTGATAAGTGGGTTGTTCTTAAAGGTGCTGATTTAACATTTTCTTCATCAACTCTGATTTGATAAGAGTTTGCTCTGAGATGTATAAAAGCAAACTCAAGAAAAAAAAAAGTTAATTGTGAGAAAAACTACTAATGTAAACAAAATTAAATGTAGTTTGACACAAAAAAGTAAAACGAATGCATGCTGGTTGTTAAATTTTTTGGCTGGCTCAGTCAGACCCACCGTTCTGCCTATTAGACCTGATCAGTCCTCAGGACACAGCAGGACCAGCGTAGCCGTGATTCCTGAGCTCTGATAGTAGATCCTTCATCCTTGGCAACAGCAGTTTCATTCTAGGACCCGAGGCATGAGGAAGTGCATCTTTAGAAGAGGCTTATCATTTCAATACCAGCAGTCTCCCTCACCAGCCTCTCATTGATGAACAGCAGTGGAGGAAAAGTCAAACCTTTCAGCTAACAAAACCCACCCACACACCGCACAAACTTAACACTCAGCTATCATGTCCAATAAAAATTTGGGCTGATGGGACAGACTTTATTTTTTTTTTATTTTTATTTTGAATTACTCTATTCATCCCTCACCGGGGAAATTTGTTTGCTGCACTCCTTACACCGCAGCAGGCTGCCCATCAACGGCGCCAATGGTGGGAGAAGCGGGAGTTAGGTGTCCTCTCCAAGGACCCCAGACATGCTCTCCGTGGGACGCGAACCCGCGACCTTCCGGTCCGCGGGCGAACGCGCCAACCACGCGGCCACCGTCTCCACCCAAAAAATTGACGGAAGTAGATGAGGCCTCAGAGTGTTAAATATGTTGTTTTGGCAGATACATTGCTGAGTTGAAAAAGCAGCATTTATTCTTTTCCTTTTTTTTTCCCTGCAGGGCTCTTATTGGGCCATAGACACCAATCCAAAGGAGGACTCCTTACCTACACGGCCAAAAAAGAGGCCACGATCAGGAGAGCGGGTGAGTCTGATGAAAGAGATGAGGCCCAAATGCTTTTTTTGTTTAAATGCATGTCTTTCAATTGTTTAAACCAATATTTTATTTTGCCTGCATTGTAAAACCTTTGGGCTTTAAATTTCCCCTGTCCACCTTGCTTTTCTTTTTTTTTTTTGCACTCTTCTTCTCACTTTTTCCAGTTTTCTGTTTCAGTACCACATGCAGACAAACACACACACAGTTTCAGTTAGTGTTTTATACCTTGGCTTGATGTAACTTCTTTTTATGGTTACCTAACAAATGATGCTACTGGCTGCCATTGCTATACACACACAATACATTTTCCTCTCACTTTTTTTGCTTTTAAAAAAAAACATCAATTAGTGCAGAATAGTGCACATCGGTTTTTCTGAGTGGGAACTTGTTTTTAATTATACATGAGTTTGCTCCACTGGTACAACCAACAGTGCAGGCTTTTCTGAAAGCTGCTTGGATCGGACTGGCTCGTTGGGATCTAAATGCGAGCAAGACTCTTGTGTCTTTTCTCCATAGTAATGCTGACCTGACCAGAACAATTTTCTTCTTGAACAGACAAATAAAATTGTGCACATACATTGATCACTTCCACACAAACATTAGGGATAAATCACACTAAAATTTCTTGTTTAGATCAACTCTGTATAGGAATGAAATTCTCTGCTTTGTTTTTTATGCAAGAATTTAACACAATAAATGAAGAGCTTGCATTGAAATACATTGTTGTTTATGTTTAGTTGTTTCTATCAGTCAATTTGTCCTCATTCAGAATGTTCTTTTAGTGACACACAAAGTCAAGTGTGTTGTCTTTGTTAGACACACAGTCTGCAATCCCTCTCCACCTCGCCCATCCTCCCTCCCAAAACACTCTGCCCACAGGGCATTGCATTACGAGTCAGACATTAAAATTGAGAGTTCCTTTAAATCTCATTTATGTTTATCATGAATTAAAAATAGTATTGTTAGCGGCCAATCCTCTTACAGTAAGCAGTTTTAGGAGACAGGCATGGTGGGGTTATCTCTTTTAACAGTGTGTTTATACTTTAATATGCAGACATTTATGCACATACTATTCCTACTATGTAGTGAGGTGAGAGTGGCAAAAAAGAGGTGCGTCTGTTTCCGTCTTTTTAAAACTAAAAGTTTAAACATAACCTATATTGAAGGTAATGTGCCATTATTTGAATAATCTGTCAGATTTATGAATCTGGAATGAGTGAAAGTAACAGTGTGGTTTAAGTTGTTTTGTTTAACCTGCAGTAGTGATGTAGCAGAAGTTGTGTTTTAAAAATGATTAATGCGGAAATTGTATTTATTTTGTCAAGTGCATTTTATTTCTTTCTGCCTTCACACCCCACCTCCTTCAACTTCCACAGGCTTCTACGCCGTACAGCCTGGATTCCGAGTCTTTAGGGATGGACTGTATGATCTCTGGAAGTGCCTCTCCAACGCTGGCAATCAACACTGTGACTAACAAGGTACTACAGCCAGCCATCCAGCCTCCAGCTCCAACACACACCTGGCTACACCGCTGCACCCTGACCTCACCCACTTCTCCAACCACCTACAGCACTGTTCCCCACAGAGAGAGGCACACTCTTGTAGAGGGGGAGATGCAGGCACACACATGTGCTCATGTGCCTAGAGCTTCTCGGCACTGCAACCCACACCAAAATACACAACTCTCTGCCCTGTTGTACCTTTCTCGCTCTGCAACAACAGGCAGAAACTCTTCTCTTTTGTGTGGAAACATGATGCTCGCACTTACTGTTTGCAACCCAATAGACCTTTCACATTCTTATGCATACTTGCAACAAAATACCCCTCTAGCCTCATGGGGTTTCTGTATTGGCACCTTGAACACAACCTGGCGCCCAGAGTCCTGTTTCCCTTTCTGTGACCACACCACAGGTGGCCACCCCTGCTGTTTACTCTTTATATATTTTGCTCCTTTTTTTCCTTTTCATATATCTATAAAAGCTTAGAAGCACTTGTACATCATACAGCAAAGCTACAGGGACTGCTAGCTGTTAGCTGAGAGTGTGCGGCTCGCTCTGAAATTTAAATAGGCTTTTTAACCTTAAGCTCTCATCCTCTGGGCCCAGTGGGGGCAGCTCTCAGGAGTACTTTTAAAAAGCCTACAAGAGTCGCTTATTCATTTGCTGTAAGCGGTACAAAAAGGGGAAAAAAAACAGGTTAACATGAACAGAGGTGTTTGTAAAAAAATTGAGTTGGTGTTTTAATATGTCAGTGGCTTTGAATATGTATGTTTTATCATGATTTCTATTCCTAAATGTACAAGAGTGCATTCTAGGATGTTTAAGCTACTGTAGGCACATTTTAGCTACTATTTGCAGAAGGTTATTTCAGTGGGAAACAAAAATGGTGGTTTTAATGTAGCTGTAAAAGACTGGTTCTTATAGGAATGCAAGACTTCTCCTCTCAGAATGCTCCAAACTCTTTCCACAGCAGTAACTGTATAATAAGGCCCTGATGCTGAGTGGTGACAGTTAAATCCAGACTCTGCCATCAGCCCGCCATCCCCAGTAAAATAACCCAAACACATTGACTGTGTGATGATGACAGTTTTGCTTTTTGTGCTCATTTGATTCTGTCAAAAACTGTTTTGATGGTAAAATAAACAAAAGACAAAGTAGAATAGCAACAGATCTGAAACCCTAACTCCTTGGAGAGAGCTTGTTTCTCATTGCCTTACACTATAAACACACGGCAGACCACGCCTCTTTCGGTGCACCGTGCCAAGCCACAGGAATTCCTCTCTCTGTTTTTCTCTCTTTCTATTCCAGTCTCTCTCCATCATTCCCGCCTTCTGGTATAGACCAATGAGAGAGACTGGCAGTAGTACCAAACTGTTCGCTTTCTGTCATCTGTCGAACATTCCTCACAAGACTCTACTCCTCCTCATTTTTTTTCTTCTGCTCTTTTCTTTCTGTACACTGAAACTTATTTAGACAATGTTAAATGCCAGAATGTGATCAATTGGTTCCTACTTTGTCACATAGGAGGGCAGAAGAGATATTTGGCTTTAGTCCGGTTCATTTTTGTTTCTTGTTTCTTTCTTTCAAATCTTACTGTCTCTTTTTCTTCTTCTGTTCATTGCATACAATAATTGTGCTGAGCGTCTGCTGGCATTGTTGGAAGCACCTGGGCCAATCTTGCTTTGATTTCATAATCCATGTCTCATGCTCTAGATTAGGTCTCCTCATGTAAAAGACACCTCTGGCGTTTTACTTAATTCACTACTAAGAATAGAACTCTGACTCGCTTGCCGACTCACCCCGTATTTATTGTTGAGCTGCTCCTGCCTGTACGAGCATGTCCGCCTCTGTCTGTGTGTACCTATGTGCGCCGTTTCACCTGTATGTGCTTGTAATTGTAGAAAAGTGTTTTTCTCACATATTCGCCTGCCCCTTTGAATGTTGGTGAGATGCGATGGGTTTTAGAAAGCAACATGACGTTCTTGAGTGGATGTCTTCGTTGAGAAGACCCTGATAAGGAGGCCTGGGTTTGAAATCATCACACTTTATGGTCAAGTGAAGTAAAAATAGATTGTGGTGAAGAACTTCAAGCATAAAAGCTTGTTTTATGACTTCATTACACATAGCATTTATATTTCTGTGGCACGCTGTTTTTGATTAGCATTGTAGTGCCGACTTTAGTAGACATGCTTAAGCTTACAGTTTTAGCTGCTCATTGAGTTCTCCTTCACGCTAATGAACGCTGGAGCCGAGCCCACACTGCTACAGCTGCCTAATGAGCTTCTTGTACTACTCCCTGTCCTGCTCTCCCTCTTCCATGAACACTGTTGCCTGAATTCCACGCTCATTTAAGAAATGTATCTATAAATAAGAAAATAACCATTGTAACAGCGTATTTAAGGCTTTTGTGGGAATAATTATTCTTATCTTTTAGCATGTATAAGCAAACACGGCATCTTCTGTTAGACTAGAAATGCAATTTTTGCCGAAAAAGTTTATAAATACATTTATTCAGTTTAGGTACTATTTTTGAAACTGGATTCCCTCCTCCTTTGCTCTTCACTTTTTCTGACCCCTCAGGTTCCTGCATTGGACGCATGAATCTTTTTTGAGGCTGCAAATACAGCCGAATGTTGAAGTTAGCAAAGCTAACTTATTTATTTTATACTCTTATTTTGTTTGTTTACAATAATAATGGCACTGCCTGTTGGGATTGAGCATAGGCACGGCACGTGCGTAATGCAGAAACACTTTCTGTTTATGCTAGAATGTGGATGTGGTGGTTAACAAAAGGCAGAGCGAAGACTAACCTGGCGTTTGAGTAGTATCCAAATACTTTGACCAGACAAAAGCAGATCAACATGCAGGAATGAAAGAGAAAACCTCTTCAGATGTTTTTGATCTGGGAATACCATTCAAACATTGTTGAAACCTACCAAAAGTTCATTTTCCTCTTTAAAAACTCAACATAAAACGATCAATGTGATTTGGTCGTCACCCGGGATTCGCCTCAATTTCTGTGACCGCTCACTGTGGCCAAAAAGGAAGACGAGAGGCCTCTGTCCGGTGTGTGAGGAGGATGACTAGCCCGGAGGCTTCTGCCAGTGCCGTCCCATTGTATTTAAGACAAAGCCAACTCTGTTCCACTCACAGTGATGAGCAGACGCCACCATGCTGCCCTCAGTCACACACAAACACAGTAAATACACACCAGTCTCCCTCACTATTATATTCATTATGTTGATTCTTAGATTGTCTCCGCTGTCTGACCAAGAACTTCATTTAGGAAGTGCGGGTGGACAGAAAGTTGTTAGACAATAATTAGGAGCGTCATCCTGAAGTGTTCCGGCTAGTTATGCTCGTATGTTTAAAAGGTCAGTGTTTCAGCTGCACTGAAATCTTTTGTTCGCTGTCCCAAACGGCCTGTCGCTCGTTGAGCAGATGTGGCCAACATCGGCAGCGCCGTGACCTTTAATGATGGAACGTCTCAGCTGTCTCCAGACCCTTTTACTCATCAGATTGAGCTCCCTAAGAGTCCTGGGAGGGTGTTGAGTGGCCGTCTGTCTTCCACATACATTCTTATATTGAAAAGAAGACTATTATTCTTTTTTTTGCTGGTGCAACATGCCTTTGCATGCTGCCGCTAAATACACCCCCTACAGTTTTACATTTCATTGTAATTACACAGTTTAAGTGAACACTAACTTTATTTTTCTCTAAGGGGTGATGACACGCTACTTTTTACAGGTACAAGGAGGACGTTGATAACAGATTTTTTTATGTTTGCATTCCTCTAATTTTATGCACTTGTGTGTGTTTCAGGTGGCGTTGTACAACACCGATCAGGATGGGAGTGATAGTCCTAGAAGCAGCCTTAACAACAGCCTGTCTGATCAGAGCCTTGCCTCTGTCAATCTTAACAGTGTGGGCAGCGTGCACAGCTACACACCGGTAAGAATGAGAGAAAATCTTTAATTGGACATAGTTTAACAACAATAAAAAAACTTTTTGTTTGTTTCTACCTAAAAGGTTTTATCTGATGTTAAATTGACCTGAATCTAGCTTAGACAGATTATCATTCCAGTGAAGAAACCATAACCAAATGGACCCTAAGATACATAATTGGACAAGATTCAGTTGACTCAAACAAGAAAGGACACCTGAACTTGCTGCAATTTAATGAGACACCAAAAGGCAGCCTGTAGTTACGGAAGCAATGTATGTTCACCTTCTTCATTCACATTTTCAGACTTTAAAGGATACAAGACAGAATACAATCTAATAAGATGTTCAGGCAAGTCACTTCAACCTGCTGCAGTTTCCTGGATCACTACCTAAACTGTCTAGATACATGTTTGTTCAGATTTGTTACACTTTTTCAGAGCTGAGCTTCGGAAGTATTCTATTTTTTTTTAGCTGGTAATGATGCCAGATTGTAAATAAATGTATATTATTCAGTCTGACGTAGCCACAAAAATGATAAGAACACAATATTACCACTGCTAAAAACACGAGTTCATCCCATTCTGATGGAATAACTGCAGCAAGTTTCCTTCAGATGGAATCAGACTGAGAGGTTCAGCTTGAACATCATGTGCAGTTCAACATCAGGAAAGGGGGTTAAGAGAAACAAAGAAAAATGTGCTTGCTCCTGGAAGCGAGACAAAGAGAAGCACTTCCTATGATGTCCTCCCACCAGAGCTGGCCCCTCTTTGGTGTGGTCTCCTCGCAGAGTGCTCCTCGCTCCAGGCGTTGGGCATCGATCGGCTCAGCCTGATGGATGTGCTTGTGTTTTCTCTCTCCCACTTTCTCTCTTTCTCTCTCTCTCAACTAAAGCAACAGTGTGCATAAACACTCAGGCTTTATTATCACCTCTTCACTGTTAGCCAAGCTGCTCCGAGAGCTGTGCACTTCTCATGTTCGGCTACGTATCTGAAGAAGAAGATGTTTGGATCAAAAGCCTAACCTCTGTTATAAAGCGAGGCTACAGAGAACACTGGTCAGGTCTCTTTCTCTGTGTAACAGCTATGCGTTCACATGACCACCCTCACTGTGATGACCTTGTAGACAATTTTTTAGCTTGAGGGAATGCCGCTTGCCGTCTTACACCCAGGGGCAGCACATTACAACGACTGCCCACACATGGATAAAATGCTTGCTTATTTGTACAAGATATTGCTATTGATTTAGTTTTAAATACATTTTGCTTCTCCACCTGAGTATTGGTTTTGTGTCCTTTCTAGTTGCTCTCTTAATGTTGTACGAACAGAGGCGGGAAACACTGACCTGGATTGTTGTGGTTTGTGTAGTCTTCTTTTTTGATGAATGAATGCTATTTGTAAGAGTTGCGTTTTTAATTTGAAATAAGCATGTATACATTTACACTGCAGCAGAAACAAACTGCCACTAAATAAAACTTTTCTTTTACTTTTTTGCACAGTAATGTTTTAGAGTTAGTTTTTGTTAATGTACAGAGAACACAAATATTTTCTGTAAAAGATGATCATTGTTGATGCATTTCTTGAGGTATCATGCTATCGCATCAATTTGCTTAGTAATCTGTGGTGGATTAGCCGGATACATCAGACTGCTTCTTTCACTTTGTGGTAACCATTTGACCTCGCACCATTACGATTCAATTGCTTCGTGGTGGGTGGGTACAATTTTGCTTTAATCAATTGCTGCTTTCTGGTCGAGACATGATGTTATGGCAGCAGGGCAATCGTGTCTTCCCCTGGATAAAAATCTTTCTTTTCTGGATTTAAATTCCCAATTTTGGGAATCTTTGCTTACACAATCTTTGCTTAGTAACCAAAGTACAACTACAAATGGAGCCGAATGCATGATTGTGTTTGATATCACAGCATAATTTCTTTTCACAGATAGGCCAGTCTTACTTACCAGGTCTCACAAAAACAACCTTATTGCACATTTTCTGACCTAGTAGCTGTACGGAAATAATATTGAAGGCGACACCAGGTGGTGACAGCCTGGTTGCTGATTTAATTTCTCAGAGATTATACATGAACAAATCTTAATCCAGCGAATGCTGCTTGGTTGTGTAAAATTTTGTGTATTTCACTCTACAGGTGACCAGTCACTCAGAACCCGTCTCTCAGTCCATGAGCCTCCAGCAGCCTCCACAGTCCCAGTACAACATGGCCGACAGGGACAAACCGCTCCTCTTCTCAGATTTTGAAGATCTCAGTGCCTCCTTCCGCAGCCTTTACAAGTCTGTTTTTGAGCAGTCCTTCAGCCACCAAGGTGAGTGGCCTCATGGGAGCTTACAGTGAAAATCAAACAGAGCGCCGAAAGGTTCACTTGTTGTTAACAGCTGGGGTTATTCAAAGTCTTTAAACACTAATGAGATTTCCTAGAAGCAAAGAGGTTTTTGTTGCTCAGGACTGCAGCAAGCAAATACACACTGAGGATTTTTATTGTGTTGTGACAAAAAAACATCAGAAGACCTCGTGTCGTATTTAAAAGCAGTGTCTAGGTTTTAAATATTTAATGAAAGAGACACGCCTTTCTTTATGCTTAATTTTCTGCTTTGTATTTTGCTCATTAAATAAAAATGTGTGGTCATGTTTGACTTTTTTAAAAAATACATTTTAGTGTGAGCCTCATTTCACCGCTGAAGTAGAAGTGCTCTGTTGGACTTGTTTCATTAATCATAATGATGGGAATTCCTATCTCCTAATGCATATTAATGGATGTTGCACAGATTTCCAAAAGGATCTTTCCCTGCAGAACAAAAAGCAGTTTTGCTGGTAATCTGATTGACTGAGAAGCGAATAAGGGGGGAAGTAGTCTGAGCTACTTTCACAAATCAAATACGTTTGATGCTGAAATTTTCTGAGATCTCTTTTTAATCTGTCATCTCTCTTTCATTAGTTGGAAGTTGTTTTTTTATGTGCATAAAAGTAAAATCTCTTAGTCAGACAAGGTCCGGCAATTAAAAAACGGTACATAATCGAGCTGGAGGATTTCACACTCTGTTGCTGTAGACAGTGAGCTAATTCAGTGGCTTTGATAATAGGTAATGAGCTCGCATTATTATTCTGGTGCTGCGTTAATTGCTTTCTGTATTTCCCTAGTTGGACAATGGGCTTTCTGTGCCGATAAGAGATGCACCTTTGTCACCCCTGCAGTGAGTGTTGTGCGCTGATTGTGGAGGTGCGGTGCTGGAGTCAGCTCTAAAAGCACTCCAGTGGAATAGGTTTACTGTGCCAAAGCTGTGAAGGACAGGGTCTTTAAAGACCCCTCCCCAACACCCAGATGATTGCAGCATGCCAGGCAGATGTTTGTGCTTCACTCATGTTAGTTAGAAAGCTGAGCAGGAAGACTTTAAAAGAAGGACCAGGTGGATGTAACTCGAGCTCATGAACCTGGAGACGATCACCATTGCTGAGTCATTCTCTGATAGAAACAAATGGCGGCATTGAGGAGCTTCAACAGAAACTCCTTTAAGCCATTATGTGACTGCTGGATACTTTGATTATATTAGAAAGTCTTTGTTTTGTTTTCCTTTTTGAGTAAAAGAAATATCTTGACAAATATAATATTTGGTTATTTGGTGATTCTTTTCCAGGTTTGATGGGCATGCCATCAGATTCGTCCCAGCAGACCCATACCTCTTGCTCTTATCAGCACTCTCCTAGTGGTAACATCAGCACTCAGAACAATCTGTCCAACAACCAACCCAACAATCACCCCAATAGCCACTCCAACAGCGGCCAAGTGCCCCTGTCCCATCCTGCGCACCCCGGCCACAGTTCGCCACACACCCAGCACCTGTCTCAACATGCCGTCCCCCACAACCAACACGGCCAGCACAGCCAGCACCCGCAACACCCTCAGCACCCCCAACATGCTGCACACTCCCAGCACGGGCAGCACCCATCGCAACACCCATCCCACGCTCAGCACCCATCTCAGCACAGCCAGCACGCCTCTCAACATGGACAACAGCATCAGAGCCTCTCCCACCAGCCTCATCCGACTCAGCAACAGATGGCCTGCAACACAGGTAAAACCCTCTGTTTTTTTGCATTGTTTTTTTTTACCTGAGTCCTTATTCTGTTCCTCACATCATCCTTTATTCAGTTGCACAGAAGCGGAGACTATTTAAAGCCTGATCTGGAATTAGTTCTTATCCGTCAGTCATTAAGAAGTCTCAAAGTGTTTTAAATGCTAAACGTGAATTCATCTCTTGGTTTATCATCATTGTCGAGAACAAAGCAGTGCTGAAAGTTTTAGTTTTTATAGTTAGCTGGCTCCCCCTAGTGAGCATTTTGCACATTGGAACCAGTTTCGTTGGAAATTTATACCATTTTTATACATCAAAATATAGAAAATCACAATTGTCTTTTAATCATGTTACAATTTATCTTACTACCTAACAGTTTGTACATGTTACGACTGTTAGATTTCTCTTGTTTTTGATGAGGAAAAGGATATTTTTTTAATTAAGTTGATCTAAAAATGTTAGTGGCTATTTTGCAGCCTCATGAAATTTGCTTGTTCAAGGACTTCTGCACTAGATCTTGTGTTTTTTCTAAAGAAAGCTTTGGATCCAGATGATTAGTGTTACTGACCTGTCTGAAGCAGCAATATAATTCTATTAAAGAAAATTGAAAATTGCATTTTAATTTCACACCAGATCTCAAGAAGCCAAAAATATCTTGTAGATCTGTTGCTATTTTTTTATGTGTGCTAATGCAATATTTAAGTTTCAATAAAGTAAAGAAATGTATTGTTTGTTTTACAAACTAAATAATAATAAAGGGATCCTCTCTCGAGTGTGAGTAAAATTCAAAGATTATTCATCCATAAATGTTATTGGCATTGCAATTATTTAATCCAGTTGATTCCACCCGTGTGGATGTTTACAAGACATCTCAGGCTGAATTTGGTTTCAGATGCATTTTTCTTGCTTTAATGTCTTACTGTGTAATTACTCTGCTGTGTTTTGTTTGTGTGTTTTGCAGGTTTATTGTCTGACTGGTACCCAAATCTGGATGCACTGAAAGAAAGTTGTCGCATTGCCAGCAGCTTTAACTGGGCGGATGTTGACCTTTCTCCTTTTCAAGGTGCAGTTTACCAAAAAAAGTGTGTTTGAAATGTTGAGGATTTTTATTTACTTCAACAATTCAGACCACTTTTATTAAGACTATGGTTTCTTCTTTCTGATGAGTCTCACACATTTTTACACTGCGGTAATAAAAAAAATCCCTCAGTATTTAAAGCTTAAAGCCGGTGGTAAGACTCAGCCTGTTTTTTTGATTGAGTGCCGAAGTGTCTGCATCGTGGAGTTGATTATGACTTTAATTAAACGGAGCTCTTCAATTAAATAACAGTGCCTTCAAGTTTAATTACCAAAACACCGAGCTCAGCAGGTCAGTTTATCCAATTACAGCTTAGAACTGCAAGGTAGGATGTTTTTAAATATCACCCAGTGAAGGTTACTGACACAATAAATTTATAGAACTGACAGCTTTTTTTTCCCCTGTTTGCTAGTAAATTAGCTTCTTTTTCATCATCTTCCTTCTGGATCATTTTAACACATTTTATCACCACAAACAAGCTTTTGTGTCAAAACCTGCCATTTGACGTGTAAAATTCTGTGATGTTTATTCTCTAGGGTTGAGAGAGAGTATGAGGAAAGCAGAGCTGAACAATTGGTGCCTTGAACCCACCCAGATTGCAGATCTCTGCTCATCCATCAACCAGTTTTTTGCCCGAACTGGTGTCATTCAGCCACAGGGGGCAGTCCAGTCTCCTGTATGCCATGGACCCATGCATACCAACAAACCCAGCCAGCACCTCAACACAGGTACGAACTCTTACAAAATGATTATAAACGTTTAAAAAAAAAAAGTTTTGAAAAAGTAAAAATAAAAATGGTTCAAATTTAGTTTTACAGCTAATAGAAAAGGCAGCATGGCAGCGCAGTGGTTAGCACTGTGACCTCACAGCAAGAATGTTCTGGGTGGGACGAGGTTTGAGAACACTAGCCTTCCTTTTTGGAGATTGCATGTTTTCCTCGTGTGTTCGTGGATTTTCTCTGGGTACTCTAGTTTCCTCTCACCCTCTAAAAACATGCGTGCTAGATTGATTGGCCACTATGAAAATTGCCCGTAGGAATGAGTGTGTGTATGTGTGTGGTTGTCTGTGTGTGGCCCTGCAACAGACTGGTGACCTTTTGGGGCTATATCCTACCTCTTGCCTTGAATCAGCGTGGATAGGCTCTGGCACTCCCGCGTCCCTATAAGGGGTAAGCGGTTTAGAAGATGAATGCTTTTAGAAAAGAAAAAAAAACCCATCAAATTAAAAATAAAATTTTGTAGTTTAAAAAATTTATAAAAGAAATGTTTTAAAATTATTTTTATTTCCAGGAAATCTCTATATGGACTCCAGACAGAGCATGTCCATGATGGGTCCTCCTGGGTATCCCCACATGCCACCTATGAGCAGCACAGGACCCACTATGACAGGTATGAAGAAGCAGTCCAAGTAGTAGTTAGCATTACTATATTACAATTAAAAAACATATTACAACATTATAGCTGATAAAATTGTCTTGTCGGTGTTCCAGCACACCACACACAGATGAACCAGCAGCACATGATACCTACAAGAAACTTCCAGATGCATCGCATGCCACCCGACGACATCCAGAATGATTTTGACTGGGACTCCATCGTCTAGCCGCTAAACCTCTCTTTATTTTCCTTGTTTTCTGTTTTCTTTTTTTCGCAAACACATGGGAGTGAGTTGACGAGGTGGAAGCCGGTGGAATCCAGGCTGAGATGAAAGGGCTGCAGGTTGAGAGGGCTTTTTCTCTCACGCAGACAAGAGAAAAACAGACTTCAGAATCTCGATGATTTTACAAAAGCAAGACATGAGCAGAAAATGTTACTACGAAGACAATCATATTAATCGGACATGCCGGTGATTGCTTACAAAGCTGAGAGACAACTGGACTTGTTCTTGTCCAAACCACACGCTCCTCAAACAGAAAATCAGCCTTCCAAAGTCTAACCCCCCTTCTCCCCTGCCCTCTCTTCTCCATAACTGTTCTGTGATTTGAGCGATGTGTTCGGCTTGTAATTCTTCTCGTGTTGGCCTCAGCGTTTCTCTCTCTCTTTATTATTCTTTTTTAAAAAGTTCTATTCTTTTCAAGAAACACAGGCCATCTCTGTGAATACTACGATGGTGCTTTTTGGTCACTTTTGGGAGAAAACAGGCCCCATCAGTTGGTGGTTAAGTCAAGTTTACAAAAGCTGAGGATTTAAACAGGGTGTTCAATCTCTAACCAGTCAAAGAAATCATGGCTTGATGATATCTCACATCCTGGGTTAATATTCCAAATTATGTTTCATCAAAAGAGTAGTCCCACTTTTCTTTTTTTAATCTCTGTCATGCCGCTTCAAAATGTCTGAATATGATGAAGGCAAACCGATAAAAAGAGAGAGGTGTGAAATTTTAAAAAGGAATTTTACTCCAAAAGAAGATGAAGTGGCTTCCTGAGTGCATGTTTTTAGGGGTTTATTTGTTCTGTAGAAGACTATTGATCATGAAACAAAAGTGGGATTCCACAAAGTTCAAACCCTTTAATCTGGAATTATTATTATTAATATAATTAAAAGAAAAAAATATTTAAGAAAAAATGGTATAGATCTATATTTAGTTTTATATCCAGACATAATTCTGGAGATAAAAAGCAATTTGGATAATATTTCTACATGGATGCATATCTTCAGATCTGGGTCTAGATATAGATCTAAATCTACAGATATGCAGATACAATAATAGATATCCAGCTATCTAAATATAGATCTATTTACATAAAAACCATGTCGATAACACTTTATATATCTTCTTATATAGATATATATACCTTCAATCTGGCTAATCATAAATATTCCAACGAATCAACTTTTTTAATGATATAAAAACATTTGCGTGTATGAAATGATCAGTGGTACTTCTTCCACCTGCAGACTTCTGACCAGTCAGGATTTGGACAAATATAATCTCAGGGGTTTTAAATGTTGTGGCGATTATTTTATCTCACAGATTAACTTTGTTATGGCAGTCAGAAAGGCACAAGTCTACACCTCTATCATCATTAACGTCGGTCACAGGGTTTGTTAGAGAGCTGAAATTTAAACTAGCAACATTTTTTTCCTTTTATAACTGCCCAACGTTTCGTTGTGATAGATGGCATACATAAAATGCTGTTACACAATCACAAGCAAAAAATGATGACTCACTCAGTGCGACCTTATGTGTGTACTGGTTGGATATACGGTATGAGTGTTTGTGTGTATTTTGGGTTTATTCTAATTTTAGGGCGATGATTGACTGCTGTAATCATCTCTGCGCTATAACGAGCACAAAAGCAGATGCACACAGTGATGAGAGGAGAGGTCTGCGTTATGTTGGGAGGGGTTCCTGAAGCACACAACTAGAAACTGATCCTCTGAGTAACAAAGTGGCTCCACAATCAGACAGGTGCTGACCTTAAGGGACACTAGATCTAAAGAAACAAAGCAAAACCATGAGCTGCCCTTCGCACATGTCTATTTTTGTTTACCTGAAGATGCAAAGCAACTTCTCAACCTAATGATCCATCCATGTTCCTTTCATCAATCATTTCATGACTGGGATTGTCTTCTCTGAGCAGTATTGCTAAACCATTTGTGGTGCTTTACTTATGTGAAACTTTGTTCATTTAAAGTTATAAAACTTTTTCAGGCAAGGACATATAACTTTGAAAACCAGCAGAAGAGAAATTCAAATCTTTTTTTAAAAACAAAGCTGCAGCTAGTAAGTCAGGGGTGTCCAAAGCGGTCCTCGAGAGCCGGTGTCCTGATGGTTTTCCGCACGTTTCTGGTTCAATACAGCTGATGCAGATAAAGTGAAAGCAACAGCCAATAGAATTTGGCACAATGACTTAATTAATTGGATCAAGTGTGTAGATGCAAGAACATATGGAAAACCTTCAGCACACCGTCCCTTGAGGACCGAATTTGGACACACCTGTAGTAAGTAGACCAGCATTAAGACTGAAAATGAAAGAAAACAAGAGTCGCCAACTCCAATCTGCATTCCACACTAACAAAAGTGTTATGGTAAATTAAGGAATTGATTCAGCAATTTAAAATCACATTGAATTACTATTACTTATGGTGTACCTTAGATTTTTTTAAAATACATAATTTTGTTGAACAGACAGACATAAGAAGGATTCAATTTTTTGCATCTGACCTTCAGAAATTTTAGGATTTTTTTGGGGAATTTTATTCTTGCAACTTTTATATTCTGTGGACAATCACAGGTTCTCAGTTTTGCTTCTGAATTTTTATTTTTGTTATCCATACAATAAGAGACTTTCAAATTGAACACATTTCTTTGCTAAACTTTTCAGAGCCACGCTGAGAGTAAAGCAGGAGTTTATTTGGAAATGCATTCAGACCATTTTTACTTGAATTTTTTTCTCAGACTTTGCAGAAACAGTTAATCTCTCCTGAAGCTTAAAAAACTGCCATTTTACTATTGTTTTTTTACATCTTCACCTATTAGCCTTTTCTGGTCATTGCTCATTTTACATCCTAATTCTTCTCATGTCGTCTTTTCATCGTGCACAATTGCCTCACCTGTGGATTTCAAATGTTAGTTTTACCTAAAAATGAAAAAGAAAACTGCCAGGTTTTTGGAGGAGCACTCATACAAAACAGGAGCTTTACAAATTGTGACTCTTGGGGGGAGTTTGGGCCAAAGGACTGCAGCTAAAAAAAACAGCTTATCGAGGAACCTATGTGCTTGTTTGGGACTTTATGGATCTAAATCAGAGAACATCCTGTAAGTCCTGGTCAGTGCAAAATGTTTGTGGTCTTCCAGGTGAAGACTAACAACCTTCAAGCCGCCACATGAGCACCTCAGTCTACAAGTAAAACATAAAAACTTTAGGTGATAAATGTGGCACAAAAGGGAAAAAAGTGAAGATAATGACTGGATTACAGTTTTAAATTTTGTGTGTTTTTCCGTTTTCCTGATGGAAGTTTAAAATTCTCTTTATTTTTTTCCCCCCAAATTGTTTTTGAATACAGCTGGACATGTACCTGCCAGAGAGATTACTATTAATATTATCGGGGGAGGAAAGAAAAAAAAACTTGTTACAATATGGGAGAGAACTGCCAACATCTACTGCTGATTGGGGCCTATTTTATTCAGTGCTGGCGTGTTGTTGTGCTTGTACATAAATGTCTTTTCAATCATCCCTTTTTATCCTGTGGGGGGTGTGGTATCCAGGCAGCAAGTTGGTCTTACTCATAAAAGAGAGGAGGGGACAAGAATAGAGTATTTTGCTATTGTTCAATCAGAGGGTGACTGTATGTATATATCTATATTGTATATATGTGATGAAAATGCATCAGCTTTTGTGTGACACTACCTTCTACCTGTACTATGGTTCTACATTCAGTGTTTCAGTGTTGATAATATATATTTGGTTTGTTAGTTTTGTTTTTTTTTATTATTATTTTGTCTTTGTCATGTATGTACTTTTTCTCTTTTGTCTTTTTTTTTTCTTTTCTTTATTGCACGGTTTATTACTTTCGTTGTCCGATGAGGAGACACAGCTACTATTTGTATTCGTTTAGTGCTGTAATATAACTCAAGTGTTATTAGAGTTGTGGATACCACCGCCCACCCCACCCCCGTCCCCAATATGCATGAATGGCACTTAAATAAAATATGGTAACTTCACTGTGCACTGATGTGATGTTTGTGCTTCATTTTCTGGAGAACGAAGTAAAAAAAAAAAAAGTTAATGAAGATGAGACCAACTTTTTTAAAAGGCATTGAAAAAGCCGAGGTGTTGCTCTGGTGTTTGGATCTGAAGATATTCAAACAAATAAGGATCACAACTTTATTTAGAAAAGTGTTCAAGTGGTTCATGTACTTTATCTTAAAAGTGGAAGACCAAAGAGGAGGTTCATGGATGCATTGAAAGAAGACATGAAGATAGTTGGTGTAACTGAAAAAGATGCAGCAGATAGAGTTAGATGGAAGAAACTGACCTGCCCTCTGTTGACCCCTGAAGAGAAATGCCAGTAGGAAAAGATCTCGAAAGTGAAATACAGAAAAAAAATAATTAATGAAAACTTTAAGTAATGGTTGAACTTGACAAATGATGGAAAAAGTATTTACGGTTTGAAACTAGAACATCTGAAACAAAAAGTTGGAAATCTATTGAAAAATGTAAATGGATTTGAAATGCATAAAACTGATAAAAGAAGAATACTTGTTTTTGAGAGGATTCAAACTTACTGTAATACTCATTTTTGACTCATCAATGATATTATGCAAGTTTAAGTTGTACATTACTCTTCCATATGTAAACAAGTCAGTTACTTTATGTTGGTAAATGTGTACGTCTGCATGTGTCTTTGCTCATGTATATATACAATTGTATGTGTAAGTATATATATATTCTTAAAATTATTTATCTTAATTTTTTTTTTTTTCAAAAGCGTGTTATCCACGTATCTCCTTTTTAATTGGCACTAACACTCAAAACCGTATAACTTAGAAATCATTCTGTTCTTTTGGTTTGATATTCAGCATCTGTTTCATGAAGACTCTCAAGAGTGTGTGTGTGGTCATTAGAAACAGATCCAAGTAATCATATCTCAGGGGGTTCCTGTTTCCTCTTAGGACTCCCCTCCTCCTACCCTGTCAATATTTCCAAATTGGTGTGACACTTCATAACATGTGTCCACACTGACATTACACGTGAGCTTCACCAAGTCAGATATTGATTTTCAGGAGTGCTGAACACTGTTATAAGAAGTTTCACTCTAACCCTGAAAGAAAGGACTGTGAGAAGATGGAGAAGTTCAGAGTGCTCTTTCTGTTACTGCTGACCCTCCATGTTCAACCGTACTCTTCAGCACCGATTCGTAAGACATGACTGCCTTCTCAGTGTTGCTTTGATTTTTTTTTAATGCAGGACCCTTCAAATGTTAGTCCGACTTAAATGTCATTCTATCAATAGAAATCAAGTTTCATTTGGTTCTTTGAACAGCTGCTATTTTTAAATGATTACAAAGTTGCTTTATTAGGAAATATTGGAAATAAGGTGTTTTAATTACCCTGTTTTTTTTTGTTTGTTTTTGTTAACTTGTAAAAAATAGAATGCTTACAGTAATCAATGCAATTTGAGTTCAGTCTTCTGTTGGAATTACTATCACTGGTTTATTTAGAAAGCAGAATTTGAAGATATAGAATTACAAAATGTTGTTATGTAATGGGGATGTTGTTTTCTTTCTACAAAAAACCCTAACTATTTATTTAAAAAAATTGGCAGATCACGTTGTGAATCGAGAACAAGTTGTTTCTGAGACAACAGTCTCGTATGTAGCTTCTTAACATCTTTATACGTCTGAATGTTTGATGAGATAGAAAAATCAAGCTGTAAAATACCATATTTTGATTTGTTTGCAAATTTCAGAAAGACATAAATGCATACTGACCAACTTTTCCAAAGCTGATGATAAATATTTTATGTGTATTGCAGCAACTGAAGTTATTCAGTCATCTGCTGTTGAGGAACCCGTTCCAGAGGACCAAACACCTGAGGAGAGGAAAGAGCTTGTAAGTGAGGGAGACAGTCCAGATGATGTCGCAGCAGTCCCTGGTGAAGACGTCTCTTCGGATACAGAAAAGGTTCTTGCATTTCAGGATCCATCTGATCAGGAGGTGTTGACTGAAGTTTCAGAAGAAGCTGAGATAAGGACAGCAGAAGAAGGAACTCTAGATAAAAATGTAGTCAACCCAGAAAACAATGAAGCTCCAGAACAAGAAGATGACACGGCTGAGGTTCTACTTCCTGTTCTTCTTGTAGAAGATACAGAGGAAAAGAATCCAGAAGAATTTACAGGTGCCTAGATTGTTGTGAATGTTCTGATGGCAATGAAGAAGTGAATCTTGACATATGTCTAACTATGTGATCCCCAAACTTACAGAACCTGAAACAGAGGAAGAGAGTTTGTCTGAAGTAGTCGTGGATGAAGCAACACCAGAAGAAGTAGAGCAAGGACATCTTGTGATTGTTGCTGGGAACTCAGAATCAGATCAGGAAGGACAAGAAGAAGCAAAACTTGCAAGTTCCTCAGACCATGAAAGGAGCGAAGAAAATGCAAAAGAAAATTTTGTTACAGTCGTGGTTGACGAGAACTTTACCACCAATGAAGAGAGTCCTGACGCTGTTTCAGAGGAAGAAGAAACTCCCATCATTGTTCTTGTCGAACATGAAACCGAGAAAGAAGATGAAACTGGACCCTCGGAAGAAGAAACAGTAGCAGAGCCGGATTCAGAGGACACTGCTGTTGTTGCTCCTATTGATGCGTCAGATACACAAGAGGATCAAACAAATCCTGCTGCAGAAGAATCAGCTCACGAGGACATTGTTCTAGTTCCTGTTAACCTCGAGGAGGAGTTGGAATCAGAAGAACCAAAGGATCCAACCCCTGATAGTGATGTGGACACTGAACAGGGAGAGGGTTTTGTTGCAGTAGCACCACAAGAGGACCCTGCTTCAAGTGAAGAGTATTCTCCCAGTACGTTAGAAGAAGATGAACCCATAATTCTTGTTCCTGAAGAACCTGAAACAGAAGTTGATGATCAAACTAGACTCGGTTCTGTGCAAACAAAAGAAGAATCCCCTCAAGATGATCTCATCATTGTTTCTGTTGATGTGGAACCTGAAGAACATGAAGACATCATTCCAGTTAGTTCTTCAGAAACCAATGAAGAAGCCCCAGAGCAACCCTCTAAAGAAAAAGACCTGGTTGTCTTTATTCCTCCAGAACCCGAAACAGAAGTTGTAGATCAAATGGATCCTGAATCCCCCAAAGATGATATTCTCATTGTTCCAGTTGATGAAGAATTAGAAGAAGATGAAGGGATTGTTCCTGTTGGTGCTTCAGAAAACAATGAGGAAGCCCCAGATCAGGATGTAGAAGAAAAAGACTCTGTTGTCCTCATTCCTTTAGAACCTGAAACAGAAGTTGTAGATCAAATAGATCCTGAATCACTCAACGATGATCTTCTTATTGTTCCAGTTGATGAAGAATTAGAAGAAGATGAAGGGATTGTTCCTGTTGGTGCTTCAGAAAACAATGAGGAAGCCCCAGATCAGGATGTAGAAGAAAAAGACTCTGTTGTCCTCATTCCTTTAGAACCTGAAACAGAAGTTGTAGATCAAATAGATCCTGAATCACTCAACGATGATCTTCTTATTGTTCCAGTTGATGAAGAATTAGAAGAAGATGAAGGGATTGTTCCTGTTGGTTCTTCAGAAAACAATGAGGAAGCCCCAGAGCAGGATGTAGAAGAAAAAGACTCTGCTGTCCTTATTCCTTTGGAACCTGAAACAGAAGTTGTAGATCAAATGGATCCCGAATCACCCAAAGATGATCTTCTCATTGTTCCAGTTGATGAAGAATTAGAAGAAGATGAAGGGATTGCCCCTGTTGGTTCTTCAGAAACCAATGAGGAAGCCCCAGATCAGGATTTAGAAGAAAAAGACTCTGTTGTCCTCATTCCTTTGGAAGCTGAAACAGAAGTTGTGGATCAAACTGAACCTGATGCCAAGGAAATATTACCTGTAGAATCACCCCAAGACGAACTCCTCATTGTTCCAGTTGATGAAGAAGTAGGCAAAAATGAAGAAATTCTCCCTGTTGGTTCTTCAGAAAACGACAAGGAAGTCCCTGAGGAAAGCACAAAAGAAGATTTTATTAGCATTGTCCCAGCAGAGTCTAAAACAGAAAATGTGGATCAAACTGAACCTGCTGCAGAGGAAACACAAGAAGAATCCCCCCAAGAGAATCTTGTCATTGTTCCCATTGATGTAGAACCAGAAGAACATGAAAACGTTCCAGTCAGTTCTTCTGAAATCGAAGAAGAAGCCCCAAATGAACAAACAGAAGAGGAGGACTCCGTTGTCCTAATTCCAGTAGAACCTGAAACAGAAGAAACAGATGAAATGACTCCTACAGAAGAAAAAACTCTAGAAGATCCAGGAGTTGTTGTTGCCAACTCATATGAACAAGAAAACGAGGAAATGCTCGACACATTAGAGGAGGAAGATCAACTCGTTCTAGGTCCTGTTGGCAATGAGACAGCTGATGAAAATGAAGAAGAAACAACATCAGAACCACATAACAAAGGACCTGCTGTTCTTGTTCTAGTAGAACCCACTGAGGAAGAACCGTTTATTGAAGACCCAAACCTTACCACTCCTTCAAACAACTTTGAGCAACCTGGTGCAGAAGAAACAACCAAACAAGAAGAAATTGTACAGTTATACATAACGGAAACAGTTCCAGAAAAAGATTCAAATGAAGAAGCTACTGGACCTTTAAGTGATGTAGAAGCTGAGGAACAAGAGAATCACCCCATCATCATGCTCGTCTCCAATGAACTGAAGACTTCACTATTACCAGTACAAGATGAACCAATGGGTGAGATTCTAGTTTCCTCCTTAAAAACAAATCAGTTAGAAAAGAATATGATTTCATTCTGCAGTCAAACCTTCTAAAATCTAAAACCAACTGTGTTACTGTGTTGGCTTATAGATATGTTTTTACTTCCTCTGCAGCTCGGGTGAACAGAGGAGCTATACTCGGGGCAGCACTCTTCACCTTAGTGGCTTTTATTGTTGTTGGATTTGTTGGTCTGACAATCTCCAAAAAATTGAGATGAACTTAAATCTTTGTAAGTACAACTTTAAACTTGATAAACTTAATACTTATAAGCTGTTGCAAACTTGAGATTCTGATCTATATCATCTGTCATTTAAAATTAATGTTACATAATCTCATAAGCCAGCTTCTGGCAGAAACAAATAGAGTAATTTCTTTTATGTAGTTATCCCAATTATTCTATCTAAATTAGCCTTTTATATCTACTTTATAATAGATACTTATAGATACAAATACTTCATTAATTTCATATGTTTTTTTAACCACACTCATGTTCTCTGTTTGTTCTTTACAGGTTAGAAACACACAAAATTGCCAAAGTAACATCAAAGTTTCTACTCTGGGATGTGTGTGCAAGAGACACACTGAGCAGACCTATCCGGCCTGGCATTATCTCAGAAAGTCTTTTTTTAAACTTTTAATGACTATAAAGTGGGTATCTCTTGGAGCTTTAGCCCTAAATAGAAACAGCAACACGCTTGTTATCCATTCAAATCGCCAACATCTCTCCAGATGAACGGTCATCTTCAAAATGAAAAGTTGATAGATGAATACCCAAAGATGGCAAAATCCATACTGTGTCTATTAGTCACTTTGAATAAGAGTATCATCTACTGTAGATGTGATTTATTGCTGTGTATTAAATGCAAAATCATTAATCTAAAAGCCACATAAAACTTTACAGTCAGCAGCATTTTCTTGCCGTGACATGATGATGTGTTTAACAAAAATTTGCTTTGTATTAAATAACTGAAAATGTCTGACAGATTAAGTTAGTGGATTAAATATGATATTTATACTGCGTTAATGTAAATTTTACTACTGATCTTGTGACTTTTGATGTGATTAATCTTAGCTGCACAAAAACCTACCTATTTAGATTGTGTAAATACATTTAGATTACTTTCGAATTAATGAGTAGAATATGAATTTAAGATTATTTTGTGTGAGACTTAATGAATGGGATGATTTAAGTGTTTTTGTGTTTGAACCTTTTTGAATTTTGACTGATTTGCACTTCTGATTTGATTGTTTAAATCATTTTAAGAAAGCATTTTGTCTGCAGACAAACAAAAAGAGAAATAACTCTTTCAGAACAGCATGTACATCTACTACTGAGTAAAGTACATGTGGAACATGCCTGTAAAACAGCCAGGAAACTATCATGTTACATGTCCTGTCATGCAGCAAGAGACTGCGCAATCTGTGACTGTAGAAGAGCTGGAACGTCAGGTCCAAATGCATGACTCATCCAAAGACAGAACATATTTTTAGGAGAGAGAGGAGGCATGAAGTTGTAAATTAACATTTGTACCTATTTTGCAATAAAGTTTTACAAACTACTTTGATTATTACTTTTTGTTGCAGTAGAACTTCTGGTCATTCTTTTTCTTTTTTGCTGGATTGTGCAAAAATAAAAAAAATAAGATAGAAATACTTTAAATAATGTTTCATAAGATTTTGAAGTTCAGAGTGTCTTCTAAACTGCTTAGCCAATAAAAAAATCTCCTATAAAAGTACATTTTTTTGCAACTGCTTTAATTTGAATTTTGGTTCCGAATCACTGGTAGAATTTCTGGAAGCCTCTGTAACGTCACAAAGTTCATTTCTATCCACCGTTGGCATTCATTTTCATCAAGATCTTGCATCAGTGGTTGTAGAGTCTGAACACCAAGCAAAGATTCTTTCAGCACATTGCAAAAATTCCTTCTGGCGTTTAATTCTGGATCTTTTGGTGGCCATTGTGTGGAAAATACAACTCTTTCACCACTTGGCCTTGCGAGCTCTGACATTGTCATTTTGAGATATGTCCATGCCATCAGAAAAAAAAAATACTTTCCATGGAAGTTGCCTGTCATTCAGTATATCCAGGTAGACCTGGCCAACTGTAGCTACCACAGATCATGATACTGGTTCAGACTTGTACAGTAGGCACTTGGGATCAGTTCTTCTGCCTCTCAGTTTACCCTGAGAGACAGGGTAAATCTGGACTCATCAGACCACGTGACCATCTTCCATTCCTCAAGAGTCCAACCTTAGGAATTTTTAGGGCTACATATCATTCACAATTTCATCTACTTGCCTTTTCATTGTGCATTTCAAAAGGCTGTTTTTAACATGTCTACAGCTGTTTTGCCTCTATTTGATTTCGCTGTAGTTAGTGGCATTTCCAGTCTGACCCGGGTGTTAACTCCATAAAAAGCTCAATTGGTGTTTCATTTACCATATTTTCACGACCAAAAGGCGCACTGTATTAAAAGGCCCAGTCCCAGTTTCATGTGCTCTGTATTTAACACACACATATGGTGCATCTGATGATAGGGCGCGCGTTTTGTATACATATCCTCTACTACGTACGGCCGCCTTGCAACAACATACACACACTAATAATAATAATGCATTGTATTTATATAGTGCTTTTTCAGGACTCTCAAAGACGCTTCACACATATGCATTATTCATTCACTCCATACCAGGTAATAGTAAGCTACTCTTGTAGCCACAGCTGCCCTGGGGCAAACTGACAGAAGTGAGGCTACCATGTTGCGCCATCTGCCCTTCTGACCATCACCTACCAAACGCACCATTCATACTAGGCAATGTGGGGGAAGTGTCTTGCCCAGGGACACAACGGCAATTTGATCTCAATGGCCGTCCCACCATGGCACCTGGGGTTCCGACAGTCTCCCATCCAACTACAGCCCAGGCCCAGCCTGCTTAGCTTCTGAGGTCTGACGGGATCAGGTATTGACAGGCTGGTATGGCCACATACAAGCAGACAAGTGTGCGTATTTAAAAATAGATCAGGAGCAAAACTGAGTGTGGTAGGCTTTATTCAAATAGTAGTTACAGTCGTCATAAAGTCATTTATCAAATCCATCCAAGTCCTCGTCCTCTGTTTCGAAATCGAACAGCTGCGCTAAATCCATCATAGCAGGTTCACTTTCCTCGCTGTCAGAGTCACTTTCTGTACCGAGCGGCGCCTCGGAAATTATGCGTTTGCAAAAGCTCAATTCTCAATTCACCTGCCAAAACACCTACAGAGCTTTCTGGGATTTGTACTAAACTACTAGATGCACTGCAGGCAATAATATCAGTTGGCCAGCTACAATTGTGAATTGCCATACTGTAGCTTTATGGGCCAAATATCATCGCATTGCGGTCCAAATTTGGCCCACGGGCCAGAGTTTGACACCTGCTTACTAATGCAACATTACAACTAATAAATATTTTAAGAGAGCGGCATGGCGAAATGATTGCTTTACTGCAAAAAAAGTAGAACGTGTTGGGGAAACACTGCATTTGTGTAAGTGTGTGTTTGTGTAAGTGTGTGCCCTCCAGCAAAAAAGGATGAATGAGTTATTCAATATTTACAGCACATACCATCCAAGAAGTCACTGTTCTTGTGTAAAAATGTTTAGAGGAGGAGCAGAGGGGATTCCATCAACAAATATAATTTTTTGTTATTTTGAATTACTCTATTCATCCCTCACCGGGGAAATTTGTTTGCTGCACTCCTTACACCGCAGCAGGCTGCCCTTCGACGGCGCCAATGGTGGGAGAAGCGGGGGTTAGGTGTCTTCTCCAAGGACCCTAGACGTGCTCTCCGTGGGACGCGAACCCGCGACCTTCCGGTCCGCGGGCGAACGCGCTAACCACGCGGCCACCGTCTCCACCCAATGTGTCTGAGTCTAATCACATCAAACAAATTTGTAATTAAAGTGTCAAATACATTTTTGAAAAAATGTTACTTTGTCTTTGTGACTGACAATCATTCATTTTTTTAAATAAAAGATTAATAAAAACAAAGGTGTATCTTCCTTTTCAAAACAGGACAAATTTTATCACTGAAATTTGTAATTAAAATATAGAAATATCTTTACTGAGAATAGATCCAATCAGCTGATGAGGACGTTTGAGTAAAATCATTTTTAAAAGGAGAAATTTAGTAGGGGACTTTTAAAGAGGAATGGCATAATGCAGACTCATTATGAAATCTAATGTGTGGTTACTGCCATCATGTGGGGGAAAAGCAAAGCAGAGTTACTGTAACAGTACTGTACTGTGACTGTGAATTACTGTTTCACATGATGGACCTTTGACATCAGCCATTCTAGTAAAATACCTGAAAAAACATGTGAGATGTTATGGCCTGCATGGTTTTCACTTGTAGTGAATTAGCCATGTTTGGCATGACAGAAAACAGAGAAAGTTTATGTATTTTATGATAAATGTGGATGTATGGTGTGCTTCAGTTGAGTTAAATATTAGTTTGATTGCATTTAATGCAGATGTGCAACAATCCAAAACACATTCTATGAGTTAATCTGGAACTTTTTTTGCCAAGAGGACTGTAATGCTGTGTCTAAGTCTGATAATAAACATATTTCAGACTTTTTGTGGGTGCAGCTTAGGTGTGCAGGTTGACCAATACTAAACTATACAAGTCATGACAAATGCTGGTATAGAAGCGTAATTTCAACCCACAGATGTGTGCGACTGAGCTGTTGACTAGCATGAGGTAGTTGTGCAAGTAGTTGCAATAAAACACAAGATTGTTCCCTGCTCTAAACCAAATCTTCAGTTCCCTTTTTAATTAAACTCTCTTTTCATCAAAGCACAAATGCTGGTAGAGAATCTTGGTTCAGGTTATCTGCAATTGTTTGGAAGAAAGCACTTTTGACACAATCTCAGTATCTAGACATTTAATTTAATAATGCCTTTATACAGATGATTGGAAAGATTGAGAGCAAAACATGAAGATTTTGGAAGCTGTAAAGTAAACATAAAAATTTGATATACGTATTTGATTTTGATCTTTTAAGAAAAGGTTATTTTAAATCGACTAAAATGGTCTTGAAGAGTCATAAAATATTGAATTTTATAAAACCTGACTTCTTCTTCTTTCGGCATTTCCCTTCAGGGTCGCCACAGCAAGTCAGTTTCTTCCATCTAACCCTATCTGCTGCATCTTCTTCGGTCATACCAACTATCTTCATGTCTTCCTTCACTGTATCCATAAACTTCCTCTAGGCCTCTTTCCTGGTGGTTCCAAATCCAGGATCCTTCTGCCGATGTACTCTCTCTCTCCTCTGCACATCTCAAAGGTCATTTTAAATTGACTAAAATAGTCTTGAAGATTCATAAAATATTGAACTTTTTGCTATAAAACCTGTATGCTTAAAAAATCAATCTGAAAAAGTTCTCAGCTTGAAATCAGTTCTTTTTAAAGATGGCGTGTCTGGGTTTCTTTATGTTATTTATCATTGACACACAGATAAAAATCTGTTATGAAAGATCTGAAAATTCAATTCATAAACCATACAAATAAATGTGAAAATGTGTTGGGTTTTTTCATTCTTAAATGAACAAATTGTTGGTTCAATGGACTAAAGTGACCATTGACCCTCAGTAGGCAAGGCAAATTTATTTGTAGAACAATTTAAAGACCAGGCAATTCAAAGTGCTTCACAAAAAAATTTAAATTATAAAACATAGAATGATAAAAGAGCGATTAATCTTCAGTCAGATGCACAATTAAACAGAACTGATTTCAGCCTAGAGTTAAACATAGTCACAATAGAGACCCGTCTCACAGCCTCAAGAAGTTTGTTCCAGGCTTTCACAGCGTAAGATTGAAATACAGCTTCTTTATGTTCATTCTAGACAAAAATGATTATTTGTAAAATAAAATGTATCCCTCTGCATTAAATGATCAACATACACAGAAAAAAAGATGTATGAAAAGATGATAAAGAACCTTTTATGTTGCAGTTCTTCCATATCAGGCTATTAGTGATCAATCATGAATAATTTGAGGTATCTTTACCTCTGGGCATGAGTACAAAAGTAAGGCTTTGACAAATTAAAAACATGATGAAGAACTGCCCTGCATACTAACTCTGAAGGTATTTGAGCTGTTAGTCATTTCTGGCTTCAAGAAGTTCCTCAACAGGTTTGACTTTGAGCTCTTTGCCTCAAAGGAATTTTTTGAGTAATCCAACTGAAGTTAGATTTGCATTTAACTGGTTTTATTTCATTCACAATGAGGCCGAAAAACGGAAGTTTACGGAGTTCAAATTATTGGACCTGCCATTCTAAAAAACTAGGAAAATGGACTTTGTCTTTTTTCTTTACATACTGTATTTCTAGGGATTGTGGGACAGTTTATGGGGGGATTATGAATAATTTTATATATAATAATTATTATAATGCTAATAATTCTACTTATGCAACCACGTGACAATGTTAACCTCATGTGCAATTCTTCCTAAACTCTGCTGAATTTTTGTCAGCATGTGGGATTGAAATTTGTTTTGAATGAATGCTGCACAGCTTCTCAATTTTATGACTCTTTTCTTCAGTGACAGTCATTCAAATAATTTTAGCTATTTATTTCTATAAATGAAAACTGGTATTTTAATGCAATGCAATATAGAGATAATGCATTATTCTTTTAGTATTGACTGAACTTGCAAGTATCCACGCTTTAACATCACAAACATCAGAGCACCTGTGATTTACGTATCTGCTCTTGCACAGGTGATCACAAGACATCAAAACTGTGCATGGAACTTACTTTGAGTCTCAACAGGTAAAATATTTTCTAAAACTGGAACTTATAGTAACATTGCTTTTCTGTATTTGATCACAATGAGAACTCCCTATCTTGCAAGGTGGGTCATCTCAATCACTAAAGAAACAGTGGAGTCTTTGGATGAAATTCCAGTTCATGTGTGGCAAAGTTTGGAAAAGAGGTGAAGAAGTGTGTGCAAGCAGGCTGGAACGAGTGGAGAAAAGTATCAGGTGTGATGGTGATAGAAGAGTTTCAGCTAAAATGAAAGGGAAAGTGTACAAAACCGTGGTGAGACCGGCCATGCAATTTGGTCTATAGACAGTGGCACTGAGGAAAAGACAGGAAACAGAGATGGAGGTAGCAGAGATGAAGATGCTGAGGATCTCTCTGGGAGTGACCAGGATGGACAGGATTAGAAATGAATATATCAGAGGAACAGCACATGTTAGAGGTTTTGGAGATAAAGTCAGAGAGGCCAGACTGAGATGGTTTGGACATGTGCAGAGGAGAGAGAGAGAGTACATTGACAGAAGAATGCTTAGTTTGTAACCACCAGGAAAGAGGCCTAGAGGAAGACCAAAGAGGAGGTTCATGGATACAGTGAAGGAAGACATGAAGATAGTTGGCGTCACCGAAGAAGATTCAGCAGATAAGGTTAGATGGAAGAAACTGACTTGCTGTGGCGACCCCTGAGGGAAAATGCCGAAAGAAGAAGAGTGTGGCAAAGTTTACCAGACTGTGTCCGTTTCAGATCATCTGCTGCAAATCAAAATTGTATTGGTAAGTTGTCAACCTCTCCCATCTCATAGCTGGCTGCATAGCTTGTGGTTGTCAAGCTTTTTAAATGAAGGAAATGACAGTGTTTTTATGATTATAATATTAATGTATGTAAAAGAAAGTATGTAAAAGCATAAAAAATGTTTATTCTTTAGGTGTCTGGGCCACAGATGTCATTCCCAAAAGTAAGAGATTTGGTCCATTTATTGGGGAGAAAAAAAAGGTCCCAAGTGAGAAGTAATGTTTACATGTGGGAGGTATGTCTAAGGTTGAAGCAGAAGGGAAAACCCAAATTGCACCATCCATGCTCACAAGACTGATACGGTATGGACTTGTAAAATTTACACAATGAATTCACACAAACATTTGGACGATGTCATAGATCATCTCTTTTTAGGGTATAAATAGCATTTGCTTTTTTAAGTTATCATCTGGTGTTTGCTTCTTTCCTTTTTTGGTTTATTTTCCTGTCCAGGTGTGTGTCGATGCCATAGATCCGTTGTAGGGAAACTGGCTTTGAAATGTGAACTGGGCTCAATCCAGTAAAGAGCAGAATCTGTTTCCTTAAGAAATAAACAAAGCAATTTACAACAAATTTTTGAAGGTGAGTTCTAAAACTAAATTGACGTAATTATTCAAATATGTTGCTTGTAACTATCTAAATCTTCAGGGAGCTGTAATTGTTGCCGAACGCAATCTGAAAAATGAAGTGATTCAACATTTTAAATAATGTATAATCTTGGATTTAAATCAATTTAAAAAATCAGGGATAACATGAGGTGTTTGTTCTTCACATGTCTGTCACTAGTGGGTAATAAAATAGGCGTCTACCTGCAAAGCAAAAGGATGTAATTAGCTCACATAAAAAAGACTTCATCAACAGATACTAAATCATTGAGAATGAACCAAGTGATTCTGTTTTGTTGTACATACGTTAATTATAGTCATCTATTTTCTAATTAAAAGGACAAGTACAGTAGATTATTTGACTTTCTGATGACATCCTTTAACAGCAGTGATAAGACAGACACTTTCATCAAAGATTCTCTCACTTTTTCAATGCAAACTATTTCTTCAACATCCGTCTGAACATGTCAGAACTACAGTATTTCTTTGTCACACTTAATTTTCCACTTAAATTACATTATGGTTGCCGACGGTTTTGCACAGCATGGGTCGGATTACAAGGTTTTATTGCTGTTTATGAATATTTCATTATTTCAATTGAAGGCTAAGTGGACCTGTGGTTGCTAACTGCACTGCACAAGATTTTATAGATTTCCTTTAAATGATGATGATGTTTCAGAATTGAAAGCTTAAGATAATTTTCTCAAATATGAAGACCACAGTACAATACACCACAATCTTTTGCATATTGTTCTTTATCAGAATCAGAAATGATTTTATTGCCATGGTCAATGAGAAATATTTGAGACTAGGAACTTGCTATGGTACCAGTGTGCAAAAAAAAAAAAGAAAATAAGTCATTTTAACAAAATTAAGAGTGCTCAAAAAGAAAAAGAAAAGTAGTTTATAACATTTCCATAACTGACTTTAAAGATTATTCTACTTATTTGAAGGTAGTGTAACACAATAGTTAATCAGAGTAATAGATTTTATAAACATTGCCTACAAAATAATATAACTTGTCCCATTATTTAATGGTTTAACTTTTCAACTCAGTTTGTCCTGTCAAAGTAAAATAATCGTTTCCTAGATTTTTTGCTGAACATAACGCCTCGCTGGTGAGGTGTTTCGGGCACGTCCCATTGAGTGGAGACCCAGGAGCAGACCCCAGATCCGCTGGAGAGCTGGCTGGGGAATGCCTCAGAATCCTCCCAACTGAGCTGGATTGCAGCCGGGATGAGAGGAGCCTGGATTTTCCATTTGAGGCTGTTGACCTGTGACCCAGCCCCAAATAAGCGGAGGATGACGGAACGATCCAAAAGAACAGTTCCACAGATAACCTATTTGTTTCGTCTTCTGAACCACTTATCCCTGATAGGGTAACGGACGGTACCAAAGCCTATCCCGGCTGATTTTAGGCGAGAAACAGAATACACGTTGAACAGGTTACCAGTCTGTTTGCAGGGCCACACACAGACAACAACACTCACACATGCACATACGCACGCACGCACATACACGCACACACACATTTCTAGGGACAGTTTTGTAGCGGCCAACAGAAAACAAGTTATAACAAGATGTGATATTGAAAGTGAGGATGGTTTGTATTAAATTTGTTTTTTGTCTTCTGAACTGCTTACCCCTTATGGGTTTACAGGTGGTGCTGGAGCCTATCCCACCTGAATCATGTGAGAGGCAGGATACATCTGCAACAGGTCACCAGACTGTTGCGTGGCCACATACTGACAACCATCCACACTCAAATTCGTTCCTAGGGGCAATTCAACAGTGACCAATCAACCTGACATGCATGTCTTTTGAGAGAGGGAGAAACTGGAGTACCCGAAGAAAACCAACGCATATACGGGGTGCACATGCAAACTCCACACAGAAAGGCCAATGTTTCAAGCCTCACCCTCACTCCGAGACTTAAACCCTGACCTTCTTGCTGTGAGACAATTGTTCAGCCCCAGATAACTATTTCCCCTCAGTAATTACATTAAAGCTTTTTAACCTTTGCTTTTCACACAGATGAAAAAAAAGGGAAATATTTGCTTCATATTTTTCAGTTTTATTTCTGAGAATAAAATCAAAGCACTCTATTATGTTGTCTGATGTTCTTCCACTCGAAGACAAATGAACGAGCATATATACGAGTTTTCTCATCATTTATTACTTAATAAGTTGTATTAATGTTAGAGTAAATAGACAGTAGTGTCTGTGAGTAAACTGATCTGTGATTGGCTGCAGTCGTCATCTCTCATCGTTCCAGCCTATCGTCCTGGAGAGGAGCTGCTGGTTTGGTCCACAGAGGAAGACAACCCGGAGATAACAGCTGCACTGGAGGAAGAAAGAACCAGCAGTCTGGGAAGAAAAAACTCACCCAGGACAAAACGAGGTGAGGCCTAACCTTTTAAACATCCCCACATGTTAGTTTTCTTTCATTTAGGATCTTATTTGAAGCTTTAAACGTGATGCCTGTGTGTTTATGTGTGATAGTGTGTGTTGAAGTTAAAGTGACGGGTTAGCAGGCTACAAATGAAGGAAGGCTAGTGGAAGCTAACTTGCTTTTTTTCTACTTTCATTCCCGCATCGAAACCCGTTCTTACTGTCGGATTTAACTCCATATATCAACCAAATAGTCTCACAATTATCACTAAATCTAATCTAAAGCTGTTCCGTTAAGATTTCAGTAACTTTTTACGTGTGTTTTCCTCATCTGGATCCTACGTTGTTGAGGATGTGACCTTCCTTGAGTTCATCCATCGGCGAGCTTCTCTACTTGATGATGGCCTAGCAGCTTAGCTAACTAGCCTGCTTCCTTATCCAAGTACAGACTAACTGGAGTAGAAATATTAGGTGCTTAACTCAAATCTAACCGTTAGATGTTCTGTATAAAAGAAAGCTGTTGGTGATCTCGTTCAGGAAGAAGTAATACATCGAGTTGTCAGAGTTGTGTTGGATGTTAGCATGAAGCTACACGGCTAGGTGTGGAAGCACGGACATCTAAGTGTGAACCAACTCTTTTTATTAACATCTTCTGTTAAACTATAGACATCAGCACCTACTACACAAGATAGAAATATCTACATGTCTTTTTCTTTTCTTGGATTAGTGCATTACTTTGGATTGCTTTGGTTATAACACTATACTAAACCAGGAATGAAACGTGAGTAAAGCGTGATTTGTTTTTTATCAGAGACTTCTGTAAAAGATCAATTATATTTAACATGATCATTCATTTATTAACAAGTGTTGATTTGTGTTAATTTATCATAGTTGTGTTTTTTAATCAGTATAAAGTGTCTGTAGAGCAGCAAAGTAGAGAAAAGGAAGAGAAAATAGAAGGGTGGGGTGTATAATTATTGGTCATAACTTTCCATGAAAAAGTTATTAAATCACAAGAAATGTGGATCAAATCAAATTTTATATAGAAATGACAGAAGTTATGATATTTTTCTCCTTTCATTACATATTATTTGTCACTATTCCAATTTCAGGGCAGGACACACCAACATGAATTCATCTGTCATGAACTAGGTTTTTGTGGTTAAGTCAAAAACCCTCAAATCTCTGATTTGGTTTTTATCAGGGACTCCTGTAAAAGATCAATGATTTTTAACATGATTATTCATTTATTAACAATTGTTGATTTGTCTAGAGTGTATAATAACTGTGTTTTTAATCAGTATAAACTGGTTGTAGAGCAGCAAAAGGAAGAGAGAAAATAAAAGGGTGGGGTGTGTAATTGATGGTCATGACTTTCTATGAAAAAGTGATTAAATCAGAAGAAATGTGGATCAAATCAAACTTTAAACAGAAATGACAGAATTTACAATTTGTCCGCTTTGTAGATTAGTTAAATTTGGAAAATGCAATATATCAAATTCAGTCACTATTCCAAATTCAGGGCTGGACACAACATGAATTCCTCTGTTATGAACTAGGTCTTTGAGGACAGGTCAAAAACCTCCAATTTTTTACCCTCAAATCGACTTCAAATTTCTGATTTTGTTTTTATCAGAGTTTCTTGTGCAAGATCAATTGCATTTAACATGATCATTTATTTATTAAGAAGTGTTGCTTTGTTTAGAGGATATTGTAATTGGGTTTTAATCAGTATAAACTGTCTGTAGAGCAGCAAAATAGAGAAAGAGAAGAGGAAAAAATAGGAGGGTGGAGTGGATAATTGGTGGTCATATTTTCCCATAAAAGAGTTATTAAATCATAATAAATCAAACTTTAAACTGAATACAGAAATGACAGATGTTATAAGCTTTTTCTATTCTTTAAAATTAAATGTAGACAAATGTAAAATATTCCAAAAATATACTTTTATAAAGATTTTTTACTTTTTACCATTACACTCAGAGCCGGCCACTGCAACATGAATTCCTCTGTTATGAACTAGGTTTTTGAGGCCGTGTCAGATGACCTTGCTGACACATTTCTGTTACAAGAAGGAGCAGAGAATTGCCCTGACTTTGGAGCAAGGCTTAGAAATTCAAAATGGTGTCACGTTACACATTGGCCGGGACAATTATGTTTATTACTCTATATATTCAACTTAGCTGTTCTTCTTTATTCTCAACAAGTGAGCCTAGTTGCAATATATAAAGTTTAACTGTACGTTGGAATTTGTTGCATGTGAACTTGAAACATATTCAAATGATGTAGACTACCGAGTTAAACACATTGCTTGAAACCAAAAAGATTCACAAGTGTTTGAAACAAAAAAAAACATTTTGTTAAATGGAATTTGTTTGCAAAAAGCAAGTGATTAAATTGTGAAAGTTTCAGTTGTTTGGCATTGTTATCATTTAAATGCATCCTTGCAGGTTTTGTAAAATTATGTGGCAGTTCAGTTTTGCTCTAAGTGATGTTTGCATCTTTTGTATTTTTTTTCTTGCAGCCAGAAGAAAGCACCTGGAGGGAGCCAGACGGGCTGGTTTGGGTGGATTCAAGAAAACAAGTGGAACCAAACCTACTGTCAAGGAGATGTGGGACGGGAAAGAAGGTAAAATAACTTGCTTTTTAATACAAATTGTTGAACTTTTTTTTATTTTCTGAAGAAGCACATTGATATATATGTATATACATATTTGCCATTTTGTAGATTTTAAGAGAAAACATTATTTTACAGGTGAGGAGGAGGGGGACGGGAGGCCATCAGAGACCTCGCTAGAACCCAGTGAAAATCACCCCGTTGGAAATTCTGAGCATAATGATATTCAGAGCAAGTCAGCAGCATCAATGAACAGTGAAAACTGGGCACAGAAGGAAGAAGATCAAAATGAGGAAGGAGAGCAAGAGAAAGATGGTGCTGATAAACGTGAAATGCACCACCAGACGTGTCAGCAGTTAACTGTGGTTGATTCTGCGCAAAACAAACAATCTGATCCACCACTTACCAGTGGAGAAGAAAGCCATAAGGAGTCACAGGCAGTGTTAGATAATGCCTCACTTGCTGGTCAAGAGCAAAAGGTCGATCCTCCTGCTGACCCTAATGGTGAACTTGAAAATGATTGCCAAGGAGAATCGCATCCATGCCCACAGTGTGAGCGCTGCTTCTCCACTAAACAAGGCCTAGAGCGTCACATACACATTCACGCCATCAGTAACCAACAAGCACAACTTTTCAAGTGCCGATACTGCACTAAATCTTTTGGCTCTCAGGTGGGGAGACGGCGGCATGAAAGAAGGCATGAGAATGGGTTTAAGAAAAAGTCTGGCTCTCTGGCTGGAGCTTCTAGTCTACTGAGTCCTGCGGTGCAAACTGATTCAAGTCCTGACTGTGCCAGCCCAGCCGGTCAGTATATAGCTGTGGGGTCGCAGTTTACAGCACGACACATGCAAAACCCTGAGATACATAATAAGGAGTTTGGGTCCTCTGCAGATCGACCTCTTACACTAGAGGAAAATGGAGAATCCAAAGAACTCCATCCCTGCAAGTACTGTAATAAAGCATTTGGCACACACACCAACATGCGCAGACACCAGCGCAGAATACATGAACGGCACTTGTTACCGAAGGGAGTTCGTAGGAAAGGCATGCTTTTACAAGAGGCAACGACACGACAGCGGCCAGGCGAGTCCCCCAGCACAAGTCCCCCTCCCGTTTACGTGCCCAGTGCAGACACAGAAGATGAAGCTGACAGAGATGATTACACAATCGACATATCCAAAAACATCTCAGAAAATTTAAGCTTCTATATTGATGGCAAGATTGTGTCAACTAGCACAGTGAGCAGTTGTGAGGTGATAGAGGTTGATGCCAGAAATGCAACTTTGCTTGGGCTGGACAGGGTTCTCCTCAGCCCAAATCAGTTCAGTCAGGCACTGAAAGTGGAGGCTCGGACAAGCGCGGTAAAGCAAATGGCTAGCAGCGGACAGCCAGCACCGAAGAGAAGAACATCAACCCCCCCACTTGTTACAGGTCTCAAAGTAGAAACTGAAACCTCTTCATCAGCATCATCTTCTTCTTCATCATCTAATTTATTAGTGGGAGGGTTATTTCAGCAGACCACAGATTCAGGAGCATTTCAGCGAGAGAAATCTGTGTACCTGTCACCCAAGCTTAAACAACTCTTACAGACACAAGATTTTCAGAAATCATCCATAGCGCTCATAACGGAGAGCCACAGACTGGCTCCCCCACTCTCAGTCTGTGGCTCACTGCAAGGACCTTCAGGAAAGTTTAAAAGAAGAACAGCTTCTCCACCGTCATCATCCCCACAGCTCAGTCCTACAAGTAAAAATGAAAGCTGTAAAATGGAAGTGGCAAGTGCACATGCCCTCAAGGTGCCAAAGCTGGAAAGCCACAGTGTGCCACCTCCTGAGATTCTCCTCGACAGAGACATGGGAGATAATCTTAGCCTCTCTGGAGATGCAATGCACAGCCCATCTTCTTCTTCTAGCGGTGGAAACTGCTGTCATCAGCAGCCGTTGGATCTTTCTAACTCATCTGTCAGTTGGCAAAGCGATAGTTTAAACAAAGTGCACGGGGATTCAGCCTTGGATTTAAGCTTTCACAGGAAGATTCCTGCAGAAGTGGAAGTAAAGGGAACCTCAGTTCCACAGCCACAAGCTAAGAAGAGAAAACCAAACACCAGTATGCTTGAAAAGGTGTTAATGAACGAGTATGTTGGTTTAACTTTGCCTGCAGATGAGGGACAGGCCACCTTGGCAAATATAACCTCTTTCAGTTCTCACTCTCCTGCTGCATCAGATTCTGCCCACCCATCTCCACCTTCTTTGACGCCTGTCACTATGAATCCTTCTTCGCCCGGTACTTGCATCATAACGTCCCCTACACCACCTCCCCCTGTTCTGCCTACTATACCTTCTCCACCAACCATGCCTTGCTCTCCTCTCTCTCAGACCACAGACTCGCCTGCTCTCAGACCTCTTCCTGTTCTCTCCCCCGAAATGTCTCCAAAATCAGTTGAACATGAGTCCATGTTTACTTCAGCTGAGAAAGAGAAAACGGGGGACGAGGACCTTATTCCTGAGCCACTAGATTCCACAAACACTGTACTTGAAGCTCAGCCCAATTGTTCAGCAACTTCAAGTTCTCCAAGGCCTTCATCACTAGACCTGCCCGATGCAGGAGATAAAGCCTCTCTGCCTGAAGCTTGCGACATTGTGTTAAATGGAAGCTTAAATCATGACAATGTTGCAGAAACTGAGAAACTAAAATGTGATTTAGCTGCTTTTCCATCCACTACAAAATTCTCATCTACTTCAGCGTCTCATCTTAGATCACATGAGTCATCTCCATCACAGATTTCACAATCACTCCCTCAGATTAAAGTGAAAGAGGAGCCCCAGCTTTATGAAGAGAAGTTTCCGGTTACAAACAACACAGGTCAAGATGGTGTTAACTCTTCACCACCTCCTGCTGATTATGATCAACTACCTGAGAAAGCCTCTGAGGGAGAGGAGTTTGACTACTGCAAGACCTTTGTGTGTAATGTCTGTGAGAAGCCGTTCAACTCTATTAAAGAGCTCAGTGGGCATATTACAGAGCATGCCGCAGACTGGCCTTTTAAGTGTGAATTCTGCGTCCAGCTGTTTGGGGACGCCCCTGCTCTTCTGGTTCACCGGACATCACTACACGGCGTGGGCCAGATTTTTGTATGCTCAGTCTGTTCCAAAGAGTTTGCCTTTCTCTGTAACCTCCAGCAGCACCAAAAGGATCTCCATCCAAATGAGACATGTTCACATACTACTGTAGAAAGTGGCAAACTCAGGCCACAAAATTACACAGATCCATCCAGAGCCAAAGAGGAAAGCAGTCCTTCGACACCAGCACCAGATATGACTGATCGTACACCACAAAGTGACTCTCACGTAGCAAATGATGAGCCTGATGTAAACGGTAACCATGCTGATGACCCCAATGAGGAACTGTACACTACAATAAAGATCATGGCCTCGGAAGGAGGAAAACCCAAAGGTCCTGATGTTCGTCTTGGCATTAACCAACACTATCCTAGCTACAAACCTCCTCCTTTTCCATATCATAGTCGCTCACATGCGGGGTCGGTGGCCTCCGCTACAAACTTTACTACCCACAACATCCCTCAAACCTTCAGCACTGCCATTCGTTGCACCAAATGCGGCAACAGTTTCGACAATATGCCAGAACTGCACAAGCACATACTAGCCTGTGCCAATGCTAGTGATAAGAAGCGTTACACTCCCAAGAAAAACCCCATCCCCCTCAAGCAAATAGTGAAGAGTCCCAATGGAGTTGCTTCACCCACAGCAGCCACTGCAGGACAGGGTGCGTTCCGTAGAATGGGTCAGCCAAAGAGACTTAACTTCAATCAAGATACCAGTAAAACAAAAATGAGTGCCCTGAGTAAAAAGAAAAACCAGCTTGTTCAAAAAGCAATCACCCAGAAGAATAAAGCCGCCACAACTGCAAAGAAGGACCCTGTCAAAGAAGAAGAAGAGGAGCATATTTCTAATGTCTGCCCCCACTGCAGTCGGGTGTTTACTTACCCTGCTAGTCTGAACAAACACATGTCCATCAGCTGTCCCAAGAAACCTGTGGCAACTAAAAAGGGTAAAAAGGGTCTTGCGGAAGTGAAGAAGGAGAGCACTACTGTGGTAGAAAAAAGCACAGGCAGGAAGAAAGCTTCAGACAGCGACACACAAACCGAGCCTGAAGCGAAGGCGCCGGTAAAAACCAGAGCTCGTTTCTCTAGTCCAGCAGACCCAGAGTACATCCAACCAGGCAAAGGAAAACCCGTTGCAAAAGTGGGCCGAATGAAGAGGCCTGCCTCATTCCCTCCATCAGCTCCTGGTAGAAAAAAAACTAAGAAAGCTGAAGCTGACCTTCTGCCTGCTGCTCATTCAGCAGAGGATAGTCCAAGTGAAACCCCACAGCGACCTGCCATGAGAATGCAGAGAATGGTCAAAGATCGTGAACCCAAAAGGTCGGCCGAGGCCAAATCACCACCACAGCTGAAAAAAGAGGAACGATTCTCACTCCGAACGAGGGAGAGACTCAGTGGTCCAGTCACCCGGAGTTTGCAGATGACCAGCACATCTCCTCCAGCTGAGGTGAAAACTGAGGAGCCACCAATTCCAGAGCCAAAAGAAACTCAGGTAATAGACCAAGGTGGTTGCTTCTGGACTAAAATAGCTTCTGACAAAGTTAAGTTTCTCAGAAATGCAGTAAAGATTTGCAAAAATCCATGTTTCTGTACAACTGTAGACTTCTGTCAGTTTATGGAGAAGGTTATCACACATGTACAGCTTGAACGATTTCAGAAGGGTTTTTTTTTTTTTATCAATACCAGGGGCTGCTGTGCATTTTGTTAAGTAGAAAAATTTAACTGTAGGGAAGATGCAGAAAGGTTTAAGTTAAGATATTTAGAAGTTATTTTTTACATAAAATGCTTTTTAAAAAAGAAAATTAATACTTGTTAGGAGACAAAAAATATTTAAAATGTCCAGCAGCTATTTTGACATTTAATTTATGATTTTGATACAATCCAGAGAAAATGTATTTACATTTAATGTGTTTCCGTGCAAATATCTAGACAAATATTCATACATGCATATACATCTATAAAGATACACAAATATGTATGTACAGTTAAGTGCATGTGTGTGTTTTTTATTTATTTTATTATTATGTCCAAAAAACCCATTAGCCTCCATCGAGGTAGTTGCTAGTCTTCTTTCACAATAAAATAAACACAATACATCCAACAAAAGAATTAAACAGCTTACCGTGTACGTGCAATAGTTCCAACAGGACGAACATCTAAAGACCTGTTCCACTGTTTACCAATTATGGAGGGACACAATTTTTTCTGGTGCTTATTTTTCTGGTGGGTTTTCCAGGAGGTGCAGATGAAGTGAGCCATGTTCTTCCTGGGAGTGCAGTATTCACCCATCAGACCACCTCCTCTGGATTCACTGAGGACTTCCTTCAGGGATGGTTTCCTCCTTGCAAAACAAAGAAGCTGAAATCGACTGCCTTCACTAGGTTTGAGGAAGGAACTTTAAATCTTCGTTAATCTTCTGGACTAAACTGAGCCTTGATTTCTGCCAGCTTTGCAAAAAAAAAAAAAAAAAACTCCTCAATGACATTGAGTTAATATATACAAGAGGTGTCATGGCTTGACCCAAAACAGTATGATTAGGGCTCTGGTATTTTAAAAAATGCTGATATATCGCAAATGGCAATCATGCATCAGTTATGGTTAAATAAAGGTGGTAAAACGTTTTGTTCCATGTTTTTCCCCTTTCGGTTGTTTAGATTTCAGACACTCTTAATGCATGTGCAAACTAGAGGGGAAAACTAGATTAAACCTGTTCATATTTCTCTCCTAGTGGGCACCTACTTCAGTTTATATATGATTTACAAAGTATGTATGTTTTGATTTAAAGTTTTTTTTGTAGTTATAATGTTGTAGAATATATCCTTTTGATTTCTTTTTATTTCGGGGGGGCGGGAAACAAAGTCAAAATGACAGTTTACTACTACAATTGGTCCTCAGGAACACTGTGTGTGTGTTTGATAAGTATGGTTATGTTTGGACATGCAGCCTGAGAGCTTTTCCTTAGGCCTAAATCTCATACAAGTTTTTACTTTCTTTGTATATTGTCTGTCCGGTTAGCAGGTTGTTCTAGCTGTAACGAGACGGGAACGTTTGCGTCCTACTTGAAATTGGTTTTTAACATCATTCAAGAAGTCCAGTGTTCTTACAGCACTTTAAAATGAACTGCCAAAGCATCGGTCTTAGATACATGATATTTGGTATGTTTAAGCAGTGTGCGATGAGAATGTTTTCAGTTCTGTCGCACTCTGAAGACATTTGATAAAATCCCAGAGTATAAATGTCACAACAAGTGGTTTTACTCAGACGAATGCAACCCATGGCACGGTTCTTATGCCATTCAGAAATATTTTAGAGAAAACCTCTTCTACGTGGTTGTTTGCAAAGGATGTTTTTAAGTTTTTCTTTCTAAAGCCATGCCACAGAAAAATCCTCCGAAAGTTTGTTTCATTTTTCCGTTTTTTTTCTTAATTTAGAAGGAGGGCTGTTCCGTCTCTACTCGTTTGTTCGTACCACAAAGATTGCAAACACACAGGCCGTGCATACACCCCGGTAGCATGTTATTGGAAAGTAAATTGAACAATTTGAAGCTAATTTATATTTCCATTCTAAATCTTTGTTTTGCTTTCATGTTCGTGTATTTAAGGATGAACAAAGATTCTAAATGACCTCAACTAAAACTTTGCTGTAATTGACATAATAAAGAAAAAAATTCAATTGTAAAAGATGTTGTTTTTATTATTAAATAAACACAAAAATACCTGGTATGCAATCAAATGTTTAATAAATGGAAACTTGTCCGCTAATAATTTGTGAATTTAAATAATGTAAATTACAAAGAGCTGCTGTGATGTTGATTAATTTGATCCCTGATTGAATTCTTTGTCAATTGCGTGTTTAAAAAATCCAACTCACAAAAAGCTTCCAAGTTTATTAAAATCATAAAATCACAAACATTGGAAGGTAAAAGACCACAAATTTCTAAATGAGCCTCTTCTTCTTTTGGGCAGCTCGTTGTATATTGTTGTCCTGCTGCTGGTTACAGATAAATTTGTTATCTATTTCAGGAGCTGTTAACTTGTCGAGGAGGTTGATGTGTGAGTCACAAAGTGCCCTAAATTTTTACCGTCCACTGTAGTTTTGTGTGAGTCAGCAGGAAAGTAGGAATCAAATAATTGTAAGATTTATGATGTGTGTCCAGAAACCTGCATGTGGAGAAAATAGTTTGAGCTATGAAATGAAAAGATAATACTAGTGTGACGTGAGGGTCTGACTGCAATGACAACGCCACCCAGGAAGCTTAGCCCTGGGACAATGGAGGCCTGGTTACTGTAAAACACCAGGACAGGACCGCGCTAGGTCTGGACACGAGTCGGGTGCACAAAATACGACAAACAAAATGACTTTAATTACATAATACAATGAAAAATTAATATACAAGAAAAGCTACACGCAGACAGAGAAACTGTTGATCAGTTAAATCAAATTCAAATAAAACAAAAGAGTAGGATCATGCACCATGGGTTCCTACACAGTTCCTTGTCTGAGGAGCACAGGATTAAACAGACTGATGATTTTCAATAAGCTGGACAAAACAACGGCTTCTGCTGAACGGTGACGCCAACGAGCAGCCACACACCTAGAAATGAAGCACGATCATGAGAGGAGGCATAAAGAAAAAGCTAACACTGTTTTACGGCTTACCTGCCGGTAACGTGAGTGTTAGTAGTGCAGCGGAATGAGGAAGGGGCTGCAGGCAACCACCGGAGCTTTCAACAGCCTGAAATAATAATTAATCAGCCGTTGTCCCACACTAAACACAAAGAGAACCCACCCCGAACCTACCGGTACGAACTCCGCTCATAACGCAGCGCGCCTGACGTGCGCATTCTGTCTAGGTTGAGGGGCAGGGAACTGGAGAACCCAGCAGGTCTCAAGTGGTCCTGCAGATCAGGATGAGGTTTGGATCCTCTGATCCACTCCGTGAGTCCACTCACTCAAACCTGTTGTGTGGAGGCGAGCACATGTCCAAAATGGCGCTAGTACCGCCCACCAGACACGTCATAGAAGTCCCACCTGCCACACTAGGATAGGATTTACTTAAAAAAAAATTCTCATTGAGACAACTGCAGGAATTATTTAAAATCTGTGACCTATTGAACAACTTATTCCAGGTTGCAGGTAATTGTTGGTCATTTCAAAAGACTAATATCAGTGGGTAGTTACATTTCGGCTTCTGAACCGCTTATTCTTAACAGGCTTGCGGGAGTTGCAGGGCACATCCTGAACAGGTCGCCAGTCTTCTGCAAGATCACATACACACAACTATGCACACACTCATTCCTAGGGGCAATTTTCATAGTAGCCTATCAGGCTAGCATGCATGTTTTTGGAGTGTGGGAAGAAACCCACATATACATGGGGAGAACATGCAAATTCCACTCAGAAAGGCTAGTGTTTAAAGCCTTGTCCCACCCAGGACTTGAACTCCGACCTTGCTGTGAGGCCACTGTGCCGTCCAGGGTGGTAGTTGGATGCTCATGGATTCTTTTTAACGCACTAGTTTTCTGAATGGTTTTTTATGTATAAAATTAGATAAAGTAAAGTGACTACATTTTAAGTTGGTGTGACCAAAGAGGATACAGCAAATAGGGTTAGATGGAAGAAACTGACTTGCTGTGGCGACCCTGAAGGGAAATACCGAAAGAAGAAGAAAAAGAAAGTGACTAAATCATTAAAGTTACACATAATCCCACGCATGGGCATGCACTCATACAAACACATGACAACAAATTTAAAGAACATATGTTGTGAATCAGACTAATTCAGAATAGTTACGGTGTCTTTCTAACAGTGTTGTTTTCGTCAACGAAAACAAAATGATTTTGTTGACGAGGCTTTTTTTTTATGACGACGTAACGATAACGAGATAAATGCGGCTCATTGGGGTCTAAAATGTGATGAGACGTTTGCAAGTTTCTGTTGACGAGAAGAAAACGTAACAAAATAGGCGTCGGACTTTCACATGTTCACCAATTGTGCGTGTACTCTGTGAAAAGAAATAGCAAGGCGGCTACATTTTGTCGCTTACGGCGACACGCCCCGCACAATACTGTAAATGCACACTGTCTGCACTATGGAAAGCCTTTTGGGCCGCTACACATATGTAATCTAGCGTGGTAAGTGACAAAACTAGCGCGCTAAATTTCGAATCAAACGCGCGGAATGTTTGAAACTAGCGCAACACACCGGTAGCCAGGAGAAAGTCACACATCATGGCGGCTACAGCAAAAAAGGGGCTTGGTGGTCGGAAACGACGCACGATTGTTAAAGTAAGAATATTTCTTGTTCTTTGCTTTTTTTTTTTTTTACACTAAAACTAGACTAAAAACATCTTCGTCGACTAAAACTTGACTAAAATGTGTAGAAATGACTAAAATGAGACTAAAACTTCAATTATTTTGTTCCCCAAAGACTACAACTAAAACGCAGGTGGCTGCAAAAAACAACATTGCTTTGTAAATGTTTTTTAGGTTTGCAAGTTTTTTTTTTTTTTTTTTAATATACTGGAATTAAAGTTAGTCTTTAATATGGTACAGCGTATAATAATGGTAAAACAATTCCATTTTTCTTATTGTTTATGAGTCACAAAGTCTACTAAGATTTTATCGTTTGGCAAACTCCAACCATCACCTTCATGTTCTTTAATTATTCAGCAGTGAGCTGAGTAATGAAAAATTTCTCTCTGGAAACAATCCACCATGCATCCGTGTCTTGGACTTGTATTTGTACAGAAACATGGATGATTATATTGATAGATAGGATGATAAATTGAACCCAATCTATATGTTGAATTTGATCCACCTCCTAGATTTTCTTTTATTCAAACAGATGCGGAGACATGTTTATTTGCTCCACTGCCTTGATGGTGTAATATATGGCTGGATATAGTTTATGGGGGCTGTACTGTGTGTATTGAAGGGTGGGCAATTGAAAGAGTGCTGCACCATATTCAAACTGTCAAGGTGAAATATCACTGCACTCTCCTTTGATTGCTGTGCACGGTGCTTCAGTACTATTTATAAAAATGCAATTGCATGCTGCTGGGGTGACTGGCGAGACAAAGTAATGTCAGATATGCAAAAAGGCAGAACTAAGATTTTTAGGAAAATATACACTCATCTAAGCCTCTTAATTATCTAGACACAAACTAAAGATTTAGTTTAGGTACTGAGGTGGAAGGTTATAATGTCTATACTGGATGAGATGACCTGTTCATGGGTCACGAAAGACTGTAAGAGAGTAGATCAGACATCAGTGGGACATCCACTGGTAGGCAGCCATGTAAAGAAAGAGTTTCCTGCTAAAAGCAGAATACCATCTTATTAATTGAGAATAAAAATTATTTATGATTTCTTTTACACTTCTGCTTATGATGTCATCAATCTCAGTGTTGTTAAAATACCAACTCAACATTTAAACAGCTTCATAGTGAATATTAGCAACTTTTAATAAGACCTTCTTGACCTATTCCTGCTAACTGCACATCAATGTGTAGATTGTACTTTACAACGACATAAAACGCAGAATAATTTGCATCTTAACGTCGAGGATGCAAATCCTGGTTGGCTATCCAGTTTCTTTCTGGTAGACCAAAGCACAATCTTTTACTGTTGGACCTCATAGTACTGTGTGTACCACCGAAGAGGTACAAAAAAGATTCTCGAAAAATGCCACTTTCTTGCTGCAGAAATGATTTGAATTTACATACTAGAATGTTCTCCATCTGGTACATGAAGATGAGTTCAGCAAAATCGCATTTGTATCCAAATTGAAGAAAACAAAACTCAAGCGGTGTCTGTAAAGTTTCTCTAACAAAAACTTGGTGACCTTTTAAAGACATTTAGAACAGGAATATGAGATTCCAAATTGAGAGAAAAGAAAAACAAAGTGAAAAGGAAGCGAGAAGGACACTACGAAGGAAGGATGAAAGATTTCTACTCTCAGCTTACACAGTGTATTTGGGGGTAAAAAAAAAGATAAAACCATTAAAAAAAACCTCCTTGTTGGTAAGATCTGAAAGAAGAATTCCACCCTTTTCTCTAAGCAACAACTGTAAGAAATAAACAACTATTCCACACAACTTTAGTTGCTAAACTATCTGTAAATGTCGTTTTAAACATTTAAATTCCCAAGACAAATAAGTGTCGAATAAGAAGACACGTCAGCTACTTTTAATTTGTCACTGGATAGTGAGACTTGGTTATCGGGGGACTGAGTGATGGGAAAGTCATTAGAGTTCCAGGTAAGTATTAAAAGACTTGATATTTTGGCTTGGTAGAGGAAAAAGTCTGGGGACTTCAATTTCTCCTGAGGAAGGCATAACTGTCTGCACAAATATTTCAATGCAGTACATGGAGTCGAGAACATGCTGATGCTGCCATCCACCATCTCACTCTCATACCTAAAACTGTCAAGATGAGAGACCCTGTGCAAAGATGAGAAGGTAACTTTGATTGGAGGTTCCTACTTCAGAAGATTTAAACTCTACTTTGGTGTGGCAGATATCTAGCGGTTTGCGCTATAAGCATAAAAATGATGATCCATTCATTTAATTTGACTATGCCTTCTGTTTGAGAAGAACAACTCTAGATGTTTGCTTATTTTTGTTTTTCCTTGTATGAGTCATTAGTCATTTATCTTTAAGCAGCCAAACTCATGCATGCCTTTTCAATGCGATCAGTGAGTATGATGCATGACTTTCAAGCTTTCCTCCCATGTTTGTTTAAACTGGGAAAGGCACCTGCTGAGGTTGTCTCTTTCATTTTACCTCTCTATTTGGCAGCTGAGCATCTTGCCATGTCCATTCAAATCAGAAGGATGGGATGTGAGCATGGGGGAGCCACACCCATGTCTCTGGTGAGCTTGCTTTGCAGAGCAGTGGTGTGAGGAATAACTCTTGACAGCAAGTTTCCTGACTTCATTTGTTTTCCTCAGTCTTTTTTTTTTCCTGCAGAGGAAATTATGTGTTTATAAGTTACAAAGAGCTTAGATTAAAAAAAAAAAATCTAATTGTGATCAATAGAAACTATTAATTTTATTGTGGTCTTCAACTTGTTATTGTTTATTAGATGCAGTAAAAATTTGGTCCAAGACCTTGTGTGATCTAGTAAAATGTTCTCATTTAATCTGGAGTTGTTATTTTTTTTATAGTAGCACTTTAAACTTGTTCTGGTTATTGGAAAGACCTTGTGTCTGTTTTTCTCCTGTGAAAATCTCAATCAGACATGCTGCCCCACACACTGTTCCTACTTTCATTTTCTATCAAAGTAAGAGTTCGATCTTACAATATTTTTTTTTACTATTCTCTTTTATGGTGCAAACTCAGGAAGCTACTAGCTGTAGGAGCTCTTCGGTTTTGTTTTTTTTGTTTTTTTTTCCATACAACCTTTCCACTTTTTTTTATTCCCCTTTGCTCCCTCACCAGAAAGAGATGAAGCACTCGAGTTTGCTGGAGTCTGTTTCCCGGCAGCAGCTCTGAGATGGATCGAGAGGATTTGCATCAGGCGGTGTACAAGGAGGAGGAGAGTAAGAGATATGAGGGAGAACAGGAGGGAAACTGCGAGTGAAATGTTACTGCTGAGGTGCAGCAAATGAGGGATGAAGAGCAGGGAGGGAGGAGAACAACGGTGCCCAGAGAACAGATGCTGCCATCAACTTTATATCAGGAATCAAATTGACTTCTATCTGCTAGGGATCCTCTACACACTCTTTTTTTGTTCCATCTGGCTTATGCAGAGCTGCAGAAGTCAGTCAGCCTTCACAGATGAAAACAACATGAGAGTAGTGGATGAGTAAGTCTGTTTGTAGCTTCACTATATGCTCTGCATGCTCCCACAGGCTCACATTCTGAGAACTTTCTCTCCAGTACGCACACACTCATGCTGACAAGCAAGCGGGTGCACACCCCCTCCCCGTTATCTGTGCGTCGAGCAGCTCTGCTCGTATTGGTGTGAACAGTGAGAGGCTGTGTAACACTCCCAACCCGCAGCAGCATCAGCAGCATCAAGGCAAGCTCGGAGGAGAACTAAGACATCATACTTCAGGCTCTCCGACTGAAGGCAAGCATTCATCTTTACTCCTTTTCTTTTTAGCTTTTTATGTGTCGCAATTCTTCTGACCTTCTCTTCTCTCTCCCCTCCCTCTTTTTCTCCTCAGCGTGTGCCAGTGGGACAGCCATGGAGGACACCCTTACTTGCAGTCATTCCACCTTCTCTCAGGTGTTTGGACGCCAGGGGCAGCTCATGCAAGCCAGTAAGTAGCCAGATTTACAGTTTCTGACAAAGGATTAACTGAGTAAAGCAGAGCATGTCCCCAGGATAACATCCTCACTCCTACTCTCAGCATAATTTAGATGCCGCTGATTAAGATGCAACAAATCTTTATTTCTTCAAACATAAAAAAAAAAAATAGTAGAAGTTTGAAGAGTTTTGATGAACTCAAGAGATAAAAGTAGTTTACATTTGTGAGTAAAGGATAACTACAGCGATAAATGTGCAAAAACTGTAAAAAAAAAAAAAAAAAAAGGATGCTTTAAATGTTTTTACTCATCCTGGGAAAAACTGCATAGTAGTCATTTAATCTGTGATGTTATAAGTTCACTAAAAGTAGGTTGATGCATTGCACCGTGCCGTAGAGTGTTTCATCTTTTTTTTTTCTGAGAGTGTAACTTTTTCAGACTCAAATGACACTAAACGGCTTGTTTTATTTTAAAATGAGACTTCATACAGATTCCAAAACAATGAGAAAACTTTTTTGTGTTGTGTTATGTTTCAATGAGAAAAATGATTGTCCTGCTTTCTGAAGTTCCATGAAGACATTTTTTTAATCACCAACACTAAATTTGTGCTAGCTGGAATGTTTTTATGATGCAGGTGCACGCCGTAGCCGTGAAGTTAAGTCTAAGAGGTAAAAAGTTAGCCTAATCTATCAGTGTTTTCAGGAATGTAGACATATTAAACACAACCTTGAAATACCTTGAAGGGATTGCTTTGTCCACATGGCCAGGATGCACATTTACCCTAACTGAATGAAACAGCTAAAACGATCTTGTCCCTTGAATGAAAGCACCAGCTGCTCCCTCATCTGGGCTGGTATCACTCCTCATGGATGTGTGCTGGCAAAATCTTTCATGTCTCCTCACAGCCATAAATGTAAAGTGTCTCTTTACTGACTGTTATGAAAGATAATGAGGAGTGCACCACCATATGTCAAAATATAGCTGCTTTTAGATCCGCATCCCACATACTGACTTTGGCAAATCAAGTTTAATTTTCCGTGTTCGTTGTCATTAGTACTTGGAGAGAGAAATGTCTGATTGCAAAATCAAAGCAAATGCTGGCACAAGATACATGGAGACATACACATACATGGAGGCACACACACGAGCACACACTCAATATATATATACAGTACATACACAGTATGCACAATATATATACACAGGACATATAAGTATATATATATGTGTTTTGTCGTATAAAGATAAAGATATTGTTACTGTGCCTTTTTGTTCAGTTGATTTTAATTGCGAGTCTTTGTCTGATGAGCAATCAGAGAGTTATTTGAGGGTCTAAACAATCCACTCTGCTGCAGTGAATTGTTGCCTATGCTGAGGTTCTTCGCCCCCTCTTTTCACAAGAGCGCCCTTTTATAAATAATGCACTTTGTTTGAATGTGTCTGTGGACTTAATGCTGCATTGATGTGCGTATATTAGAGTTAAAGGGCTGAGGGCTTCTGATAAACGTACAACCTCAGACAGGCTGAATCTTTCTACATCTTTACTTGATGAGTAGTTTATGAGTGCCGTGCATCCGATGTGTTTCTTTTCAGTTTCATGTTTGCTCTGTAAATAAAGTGATACTCTTTGGATTTTCAAGCAAACAGTTCAAAACAAAATTCAAACACATTGTGAGTCAAAGGGTCTTTTAAGTATTATTTTCTCACTTTGCTCGTATATAACAGTTTTCATGAGTGGGAAAGTTTCCGTGAAGAGGGTTATTATTAAAATTAAGCTACGTACATTGACTATAGGTGAATTTGTTGAGATTCAGATCAATAAAAATTCTGAAAAAAAAGTGAAATATTTTGCAATCAAAACAGAGATGACTAAAATGACCTAGTTATCACCGAAAAAAAGTTTAGTTTTTAACACCTTGGAGCAAATGATTGACTGTTAAGCAGAGGTGTCAAGTAGCGAAGTAGAACTACTTCGTTACCTTACTCAAGTAGAAAATCTCGTTATCTTTACTTTAACGAAGTAATTATTTTTTTGTCTACTTTTTACTTTTACTCACTACTTTTTTATGCAATTATCTGTACTTTTACTTCGTTCATTTTATAAAAAGTAGTCACTACTTTCGCCATTTTGTCACCGTTAAAAAGCGCGACTGTTTGTCGGAGTTTGGTTTTTTTTATGAACCCTGAATGCATCAAACAAAGGAACAGATGAATGATTGGCTGAAAGGTCCAGTCAATCATTACTTTGGGGCGAGTAGCCCCGCCCACAAACTTTTAAAGAGCAGCCAGGAACGTTAATTTCCGTGTTTGAGACTTGATGCGGGCTCGGAAATCAAAGCTTTTCTGATGCTGCAACACTGAACTTTGCTCGAATTATCAGTTTTAAAAAAAAAAAAAAAACAACAGCAAAGAAATGTTTTATTATTATTATTTTCAGTCTTAGGTTATTGTAAACGTCTTTGCTGAAAATGTTGTAGATGGTATTTTTATAAAAATAACTTTGATTTGTGACGCACTATTTTATCTTTAGAAACAAAGCTAATTGAACTGATTAATCCATAAATAGTAGTGGATGAAGTATTTGTGCTTAAAAACATCCAAAATGTTATTGATTAGTTTATAAAGACTGACTGAGGAGATTAAAACTACACATCGCTTAGATTTTGTATAATGTAGATGTTTGGGTTAACATTAAAAAAAACCTTATATGTACACATATATATGTAGATATGTATATATATAAATTTATATACCGTCTCCTAAGTCCCGCCCCTACTGGTTTCTTTCTGGGTTTCTTAAAATCTTATTTCCCTGGTTATTTTTTTATTTTTACAGTTCTTAAAATTTTAGAAAAAGAATCCAAGGATTTTGCCTCCTGTGTGTTTCCTTCACTCCCACTGCCTTACGAGTGCATGTAAAGGGTGTTATTTTGTCAATGGGCGTGGTTTTACTGGGTGTACGATATTTTTTGTAAAATACGATAATTTTACGTCATTAGTACGATAATCCAGCACCTCTCACCTGGCAACGCTGGTTCCAGGTGTCACGCAGGCTGTATGTGGCACTCCCAACCTTATCAACTTGTTAAAGACTATTCAGTATTGCCTCAAAGAACTTTGAAAACTAGCTGCCTTCAAGGCTTAAAAAAGCCTTTTGGTTATTTTTTTTTCCATTTATTTATTTTTTTTTTAACATTGAGTGTGTTTGTGTCTGCTGAAGTTGGTTAAATTAGGTGATGCAGAGTGAAGCTTGGTAGCTGAAGGGACGTTACATAATGCCCTGCTTATGTTAATACATTTGATTGTGTTCATTAATCGATTTCCAATAAATGTTATTAAGAAATAAATGTTTCTGATTCATAAAGTTTCACCAAAACACTTTCATTTATTATCATATTTTCTGCTCCTTAAAGCATGTGATAATGGTTAAAAAATATGTTCATACGCTTTTGTTAACAATATTCCTTTTTTTCCGAAAATTACTTTTACTTTTTTACTTTAAGTAGTTTTAAAATAGGTTACTTTTTACTTTTACTTAAGTAGAAAACTTGAGTTGATACTTCTACTTTTACTAAAGTAGTTTTTTAACTCGGTATTTATACTTCTACTTGAGTAGAAAATGTTGGTACTTTTGACACCTCTGCTGTTAAGTAGAAGTATTTGTCAAAATTAGTTTTATATTAAAGTGTAATCTTCAATCATTCTTTAAATATTTTTGTTTGCATTTTGAATAATTATGTCTTTTAAGGTGGCACAGTGCTGCAGTGGTTAGCACAGTGGCCTTACAGAATGAAGGTCGGGGTTCAAGTCCCAGGTAGGACGAAGCTTGAAACACTGGCCTTTCTATGTGGAGTTTGCATACTCTTCCCATGTATGTGTGGGTTTTCTCCAGGTACCCCGGTTTGCTCCCACCTTCCAAAAAAATGCATGTTAGGTTGATTGGGTGCTACAAAAAATTGCCCCTAGGAATGAACGTGTGTGGATGGTTGTGTGTGTGTGTGTGGCCCCTAGACAGACTACCAACCTGTTCGGGGTGTACCCTGCCTCTGGCCTGGGATCAGTCGGGATAGACTCCTGCACCCTTGCGGCCCTGCTCGGCATAAGTAGTTCAGAAGACATATGTCTTTTGTTAGTCTTCTTATATTTAAAATCAATGGTTACTGATTCGTACTTCTTTTGGAAGATGGACTGATAGAATGATTCCCTCTGGAAACGTACAGGAGTTTTTTGTTTGTTTGTTTGTTTGTTTTTACTACATTTTAGGCAGGGGGTTGAGCTTATTCAATGATTAAGAATGAAATTTAAAACAATAGACATTGATCATCTTGGATGTAAAGATGTTGAAAGCATTTGTTTTCATGATCATTGATTAAACTTTTTTTTATTTTTAATTTGTAAATAAAACACCTTATGGAGCTAATCTGAAAAAAGTAAAAGTAATTTGATATTTTACCAAGACACATTTAGAACATTTTTCTTTAACAGTCTTTAACCATCCCATGGATTGTTGTAAAAGTGGGGAAATGAACACCATCAGAAGCCAAAACTCTGTATTTTTTATTATTGAGATTTCTCTGCAATGCAGATGCTAAACTGTTATCTGGAGGTTTCTCTGTCGCCTGCCGATACTATGTGTTTTATAGTTACATTCAGCTCACAAATACCTACTGATCTGATTCGAAGTCCCAGTTTGATTTTTTTATGTCAAGTATTTGTTCATTTACACTGTTGCTCAAGTTGTCCTAACTTGTTAATCTAAATCACTCCTTATTTTCTTTTTTTCTTTTATAATCTAACCACTGCTATACAAACTGTGTTACAGATTTTTGTTACACAGCTTCACAGACTAACCGTGACCTTAGGTTGCTACTTATTTAAGCTGCTGATTTAGGAGCTATCAATGAGGATAGCTGGTTTTCTTTATGTCAGTGCAAAGGGCAGAACGGTTTAGCTGATAGAAGATTGTTGTTGCTCAAAAATGATTACAGCTCCTAAACATATCACATTCCATATCTACCTCATATTGTCACATAGTTAGATTTCGTAGTAGCGGTTTCAGATCTAATTTGGAGAAGATAAAAAATAGAATCAGTCCAATCAAACCCACTCACATCCAATAACTTATTCTTTTAGCTGTCAGTTGGACAGTTCAAAGATAAATAATTTCTCTCGGGTTTGCATCATTTCTTCTAGCCCTTCTAATGATAAAATATTTAGTAAATGATTTGAAAAAATTGCTTGTCTTCTTGCAAGATTGTGGTGCATGCACATGTACTTTTTATTTATTAATAAATCATTTAATAATCCGATACATTGTTCTCAGTTTAGTTATTTTTCTAATTTCACAAAATACCGTGGATTGAATGCTAACAGAACTAGATGAACGGTGCTTCATAATAAGATTCAACTGTAGATATCCGCAGCTACCAGTTAAGATTACTGTAGAATCCACACTGACATCTTGCTGGATTCATGATTTAAGAATCAATTATTAGATTTCAATGCAGTATAAAATTCAATGCAGTTCTATATTAAACAGAATCGACCTTTGTGTATTTTGAGGAAATAGTTTATCTTGTGTAAAACAATAATCTGTATTGTTCCATTTTTTGAACTGTCATGAATTCTAATTGTGGAAAAAAAAGCAACCTTTCTGCTTCACAGCACTGTGAAAATGGTGCTATCGAAAGAAAGTACACATATTTTAAAGTAAAGGTTGTTCAAAAAGGGAATCAAGTTTTTTAAGGTCATAAAATATAAATGAACTTGATTTTTTATTTGCTTTGAGTGAATAAACTGTGGTTTCTTGTTTACTACAATGTGCCCACACACACCTGCAGAAAACTGCTCTTTCGCTAGTGAACAAAAGAGTAAAACTATTACAAATATGCACAGTACAAGTTTGAATGTTGGACGATGATTCTTTTTCATTTTATTTTGTTAGAGTATCCAAAATTTAGATGGCTATTATGCACTATGGTCGCTTGCCAAGGTTGTGTTTTAATGGTTTTCAGTTTGTTTCTAGCTGTTACCGTATTATTCTGTAGTTAAAGGGTGGTAATGACAAGAATTAGACATTTTAAAAGTGCCGCAGCTTTTTGTGGTTAATTTGGATCAAATACTGTAAATGCAATCTTGAAGCTAATTAGTAAAGCAAATTTATTTTCATTTCTCCTCACAGCCATGCAATTAATTTTATTCCTTGGTGAAACTACAAAAGAATTTTACATTTGTAGTAATGCATGTCTAACTTAATCTTTTAGTCTGTTGCCTTTTTGCCTTCCTTGGAATCTTGGTTTGCACTTTGACTTTTTTTTTGCTATGCCTCCAAACTGCTTGCAGTGACAAAAACTTCTGGAGATTTAACGACTACATAAAAATACCACATGCGTGCTATCACTGCGTTTGCACAAATCCCTGCAAACTCAGCCCCTGCTTCCTCCTGCCCAAATGGCAGCTCCCTGTGAGTTTAGTGGGGACTGTTCTGCTCCACTGGACAGCAGTGATGTTAGGACAGCCAGATAGGACGCCCGTCTGCAGTGTAGTGGAGAGAGTGTGTCCTCAGGGGCCTACAACTCTGAATATTGTCATCTTTCATTGTGTGTGTAGCTATCCTCTTGTCTTTACCAGAAGAGATCAAGGTGTTAGCTTATGCCAAATGTTTTCATCCCTATTAGACTAGGTCTGCAGGCTATTCGATTTGATGGTAATATAATTCAGAAAAAAAGTTGTTGTTCTAAAACGAATCCCATTAGACCAAGAAAAAAAATGTCTTTCATAAAATCTAAATGATATCTTTATTTTTATTATATATTCCATGTCATAACTCTGGCAGATTTTGTTCATTTGCAAATAATTTAGCACATACTGTATAGCCAACGTATGTTTGTCTTACCTGTGTTTGTCACACAGTTTGTCTTACCTGCAGTATTGATCTTTTCTAACACGATGTGTATCCCCAGCAGCACTGAAAATCACTTCTTAAGAGTCAATACGAGCCTGATTTACATCTTCTTTCCTCATCTTATCCCCAGATTGGATTTAAAAACCTCAAGAAAGAATAGACTACATCCTAAATATCGGCAGCAGGTTGTTGCAGCTCTAGAAAATGTTTTATTAAAGATAAAAATTTTGGTCAGCAATAATTTCATTCTTAAGGTAGCAAGGATTACATGTGTTCACGCAACAATCTACTTCAATGACTTTAACTTACACACTCACAAAATTGTCCAGATATGAGGAGACTTGTTTTCATTAGGTACAAATTACAAAACAGATGGTGCGGAACAACTTTTTTGTTAAATAGCTTATTCCCTCAATTTTGTTTTTCTGACATTTTGCATCTCATGAACACAGAAAGGCTGGGAGTGTGGGATTGGAACTTTTTTGTTTTTTCTTCTGAACTACTTATTCTTAAAGGGATTGTGGGGGTGCCAGAGACTACCCCAGCTGATCTTAGGCAGGATATACCCCAAACAAGTTGCCAGTCTGTCGCTGGGCTACACAGACACAGACAACCATCCACACACACACACACACTCATTCCTAGGGGCAGTTTTATAGTTGCCGATCAACCTAACATGCAACAGAAAAGTCAGTGTTTAAAGCCTTGCCCTCAAACACCTAACCTTCTTGCTGTGAGGCCACCGTGCTAACCACCGTGCCACCAAACGGCCCGTATTGGAACTCATTAAATACATTTCTAGTGGTATATCAGGCTCAAAGCTGCTAATGCTTGCTATATAATAGTATTGAAAATTCTAGTTAGAAAATAGCAATCTATAAAATCTATTTTGTCAAACACAATTACTTTGCTAAATTCATCAAAATTTATTTAAGCAGTGAAATAATTAATCATTCTTGACCTCTACTTAAAACTTTTCTTCAGTGCAAAATATTTAACAGTTTTACATCTGCTAATGAATCAATTTCCGTTTTTTTTTCCCCCAGCTGTTTACTGTTCTTTTTTTGTCATGTGATGACATATATAAATGCAAAAAGCATACATCTGCCAAAGATCACATAATGACTGGTTTCTGTCACTTTTTGGCACATCATTTGAAAATTTGAGTTGTGAAATCAAAACCAACTTTTCCTATGAAAAGTGCCAACATGTTGGTGTTGGGATTAGTCCGTCTCACAGGAAGAACATTATGTTGCAAACTTCAGCTTGGAAAGAAGGAATCCTTTGGTGTGATCCAGCAAAAAAATAATGTGCCTGTAAAAATAGAAGAAAACCATCATGATTTATTTTTGTATTTATTCCGAGAGGCTGACAATCAGCAATAATTTTGAATGAAATGACAAGAAATAAAATACACAATTCATCATAGATTGCTTTATCACAATGTTTACATTTTGTTGACTTATTTTTTGAAACTGCAATACAATTTGAAACACTTTCCAAACCTCATTTGAAAGTCTTGTAGAAAATAAAAGTGATTGTTGCCTTTGAAATGACTGTAACAAGATAGATTATTCTTTCGGCTGTTGTTGGTCTATCAGTATTTGTAGCTGATCTATAAGATTTAAATTGTTTTTTAGATTACAAACAAAGCAAAGGAGAGAACTTACTGATCAAACTTTATAAATGGATTCATTTTCCAAAAACAAAGTATATTGCAAGTTTTCACTTCTCACAGTGAAACTAGTTAAGCTTTTTACTTGCTTTTGTAACAATAAATAAACACATAAAGAACTTTTATCCTTGAGCAATAAAAGTGTCTGTGCATCATGTTGTCAGCTCAAACACTTTCCTGTTTCTAAGGGATTCAAGACGTTGATTCATTGTTATAAAGAATTGTAATTTTCTGACTTTCAGTCCCTCTTGGTCTCTTTTTCTTAATCTCTGACGTTTTTTAATCTCTTTCGAGCACACACTCCTGGGAAATTGAGGTTATTACCAAAGTGTAAAGGAATGCACCAAAAGAGAATACTGCACGCTCAGCGAACACATCTTTAGGATTTAAGTCGCTCATTTTCAGCACTTTAAGGCAGCTAAATTTGTCACCGCTTGATGTGCCGAATCCAGATTAAGCTGCAGGGAGAGAGTCTAAGATATAAACCGTAGTAGATTTCATTCAAGGACTAAGCTCCTGACTATGTGATTATTTCTGAAGTTTGTGTAGTTGTGTTTGTTGGAATCATCTACACATGTTTAAACACAGTGAAATTCTAAAAGCTGCTCCGATTAAACAAAAAGCTCCAAATGAATTCCGACACCTCAGAAGCTGCTTCCACTGTGCTGCTGATGTCCCTGTTGTTTTCTGCACCACCATCCCTCTTCCTGTGCGCTGACTCTGCATATTTTCATCAACATTTGCAGAATTTATTTCTCACTTCTTTTCTGCGGGTAGACTTTTGCAAACTCTGAGCCGCTTCCCCAAACGTCAAGTTTTTTATAGAGAAGGAGTAAACCAATTATGTCACTTTTTACTGCACAGCAGTAAGAAAAATGGAGAACATGAAAGAGATACAGAGTGTAGACTGTACAGTCTAGATATGACCAGTGACTGTTAATCATTTGTTACTTTCTGAAACTGCAAATTCTAGCACAAGAGTATTGTATCAATTTTTGCTTTTCTTGATGAAAATGTTACTGCTATTCATAATATTCAGGTCATAAGCCTGCGAGATTAAACTAGTTCATATTTGAAGCTGTTACATTGCATTTAGCAACAACCTGCTGAAGTTCCAAGAACAAGATGTTTCTTTCTTTCTTATTTTTGATAAGAAGCAGCTTTTGATAAACTCAGTCATGCATTTCTTATAGTAAAATGAAACTGAATGCACATACTGTGCATGGCAACAACCTGCTGAACAAAGCACAGTATGTGATTTGGCAATATGATACTAAAATAAGAAACACCTTCTGCAAGAAGTGCATCATCTGTTTTGCAGCTGAACTATGAATTCCTCATCTATTCTCTGGGTTATGAACTACATGCATGTTCCCTGATTGAACGACAAAGCAATATTCTCCGGTTGAAAAAAAACAAAACAACAGTGGATAGTAGCTACTTATACCGAAGCATAAACTAGATGTTTTTGGGTAACTGTCCAGAAAGACCAGTGAAGTTTGTAGTTGTAATTTTTTTTGCCTTTTTTTGTCAAATGATTACTTGAGTGGAAAAACAAGCAGTGGTTTATGAATCGTGGTTTAGATTCTTATTTTTTTATTAGTTTGGAATGCTTCTAGAAATGATGTTATCACATTGTTTGCATCCTTCTGTCTTTAGAGACAGTGAAGTCTGCACCTGGATACTTATCTGTTTGTGCAGTTGTAAATAAGCCGATGCGGGAACTGCAGCTCCTTCCACACTTGCTGCAAATGTGATATGCGGTATGACTAATAGGGGAGCAGTGGCGGACTGACTTTTTTGCTGTTTCCAGTCTTTGTAGCCTTGCACTGGATCTCTCTGCTCTCCTCGGCCTGCTTGATACCAATTTTGACAGTTGCACGCCATGCAAAGCTGTCGGAGGTCACTGTCTCGAGATCTGCTGTGTTAATGTTGCACAACTTCAGATCCTCTTGCAGGCATCTTTGTACCGCAGGGCAGGTCGTCCAGTTGGCTGCATTGCTTTGGCCAGCTCCCCATAGAGGATGTCCTTTGGAATGTGGCCATCGTCCATCCTGCATCCATGGCTTAGCCAGTGCAGGTGCCTCTGTGAGAGGATGGTGAACATACTGGACATGCTCATCTGGGTCAGGATGTCCGCGTTGGATACTCGATGCTGCTAGGTGATGCCTAAGGGACGTCTGAGGTTACGCAGGTGAAAGATGTTTACTCTCTGCCTCTTCAGTATGTTATATAACCTTTTAAAAGCCATAAGAAAACCATAAAAAATCCTCTGTGATGAATCCTTCTTTTGCATTTTTAAAAATCAAAGATGTTGTTAAGGAGGAAAGATGATTTTGCTTTCAAAATAGATAGACAGATAAAAACTTTTCCCACAGGAGAAGTTCTGGTGTCCAGCAGCAACAGAAATTAAGTAAATACAAAATAAATAAAAACAACATACATACATAATAAAATAGGACTCAGTTCCTTCCAGAAAAATCTGATCAATTAAATTGCTGAGCGCTGAAGGGATGGACGAACTCCTAAAGCGCTCAGTCCTGCAATGCAGTCAGAGGAACCTCTTACTTAGGGTACTCTTCTGGGTTGTGATCACATCATGTAGAAGGTGACGGGGATTTTTCAGGATACCCTGCATTAGAGCCCTCATCCTCTTCTTCAAAACGGCTCCCACAGAGTTTACATTTCTCCCCACCACAGATGCACATTTCCTTATCAGTCTGTCCAGCATATTGCTGCCCCTTGGGGTCAAGCTACCTCCCAAACAGACGACCGCAAAGAAAACTGCAGTTGCCACGACAGTTTTGGTTCTGGTTGTATGTATTTACTTTGTATATATTCAGTATATACATTAAATATATAAAATAGCCTAATGTGAATCTTAGGTTCTGACTTCTCTCTCCTCATCCCTTTTGTAACTTTCTCTTCTAGAAACAGTCCGTGGGTGACTGCTGTGTTCTCTTACGCTGTATAAATATACTTCACTGTCTTCTGAGGTAAATAAATAAGATTTTTTTCTGGATGTTACTTTTTATTAAAAGAATTTAGTTCATTGATGAGGGAAGATGATTTTTTTTTTAGAAGACTCTTTGTCTGAGAGCAGAGAATTTCATTAGTTATCAACTTTTCTGTGTTTCAAGTTAAGCCTTTTATGTTAAAATGATCTCCCTGGGGTTATTTTTGTAAAGCAAGGCTTGAAAAGAAGTTTCTCATGCTTTATTTAAGCATGTAATAAAGTTCATATAATTTATGTACATAAAAAGTTTGCTAGTGTGAGTTTAAAATCACTGGAAATTTTATAAGAATGAAGTTGAGTACAGAATTTAGAGTGGAGAAATATAATTATTTACATGCTATCAAATCTGCTAACAGAAGAGAGGGGAGCCTCATGCCGGATTGGTTCCTGGTCCAAGGGTCAACAAAGACTGAGTTTTTTTTTACCCCCTGCGCACATATCTTACCAAATTATTCAACCAAACATAATTATGTCAAACACAACACAGAGGTCCATTTTGGCTTCATAACTCTAGAAAAAGTAATTATACCAAGTGTTTTCCACTTTGTGTATCACTTTGGTCACTGCAGAGTTCCTCAGACATGCTGAGCAGAGACAGGCTCAGCATCATCAAAAGACTCGGGTTTTTTTCCACTCCTCAGGCTCACAGGAAACATCCATGTGAATGTTGAGACGAACAGTGTTTGAAGTTTATTGAAAAGAGTGCACAGAATATGTGAAATAAAGTTAAAGTTGGTAAAGAGTTGAGCTGATGTGCCTTTGAACTCATACTTGTTTACCTGCGGAGAAATGTGTTAATGAATGATAGAAGGAAGACTTGCAGACTTACCTCCGAGGGGCTCATCCACTGTGAGACACTTGCTCTGAAATTGAATTTAAACATCAAAGCAGGTAGAAAGAATGATGGATTCAGAGTTTATTTTATATTTATTTTATTTTGTATCTATTTAAATTCCTTTTTAGTCTTGAGGTTTTTGAGTCTTTGCACAAAAAGCAGGCTGGATTCAAAATCATCTGTCTACAATGAAGTCTGTGGAGATAAACATTGCTGAGTGGTTGCTGGTTCTAAAATATATTCCTATGCGTTTTATATATAGGGTGGCAAGGTGGGGCAAAGGTTAGCACAGTAGCCTCACAGCTAGAAAGTCGGGATTTGAATCCTGGGCGGGACGAGGCTGTGTGGAGTTTGCATGTTCTCTCCTTCTTCTTCTTCTCCTTTCGGCATTTCCCGTCAGGGGTCGCCACAGCAAGTCAGTTTCTTCCATCTAACCCTATCTGCTGCATCCTCTTCGGTCACGCCAACTATCTTCATGTCTTCCTTCACTGTATCCATGAACCTCCTCTTTGGTCTTCCTCTAGCCCTCTTTCCTGGTGGTTCCAAATCCAGCATCCTTCTGCCGATGTACTCGGTCTCTCTCCTCTGTACATGTCCAAACCATCTCAGTCTGGCCTCCCGGACTTTATCTCCAAAACCTCTAACATGTGCTGTTCCTCTGATATACTCATTTCTGATCCTGTCCATCCTGGTCACTCCCAGAGAGATCCTCAGCATCTTCATCTCTGCTACCTCCATCTCTGCTTCCTGTCTTTTCCTCAGTGGCACTGTCTCTAGACCAAACAGCATGGCGGGTCTCACCACGGTTTTGTACACTTTTCCTTTCATTTTAGCTGAAACTCTTCTGTCACACATCACACCTGATACTTTTCTCCACCCGTTCCAGCCTGCTTGAACACGCTTCTTCACCTCTTTTCCACACTCTCCGTTGCTCTGGACTGTTGATCCCAAGTACTTAAAATCTTCCACCTTGTTTATCTCTTCTCCCTGTAACCTCACTTTTCCATTTGGATCTCTCTCATTCACACACATGTACTCTGTTTTACTCTGACTAATCTTCATTCCTCTTCTTTCTAGTGCAAACCTCCACCTCTCCAGCTTTTCCTCCACCTCTTCCCTCCTCTCACTACAGATCACAATGTCATCTGCAAACATCATTGTCCATGGAGATTCCTGTCTGACCTCGTCTGTCAGCCTGTCCATCACCATAGCAAACAGCAAAGGACTCAGAGCAGATCCTTGGTGCAGTCCCACCCCCACACTGAACTCCTCTGTCTCACCTACAGCACACCTCACCACTGTTTTACAGCCCTCATACATGTCCTGAACCGCTCTAACATACTTCTCTGTCACACCAGACTTCCTCATACAATACCATAGTTCTTCTCTAGGTACCCTGTCATACGCTTTCTCAAGATCTACAAAGACACAGTGCAGCTCCCTCTGACCTTCCCTGTACTTCTCTATCAGCATCCTCAAGGCAAATACTGCATCTGTAGTGCTCTTTTTAGGCATAAAACCATACTGCTGCTCACAAATTCTTACTTCAGACCTTAGCCTAGCTTCGACAACTTTTTCCCATAACTTCATCGTATGGCTGATCAGTTTAATTCCTCTGTAGTTACCACAACTCTGTACATCTCCCTTGTTCTTAAAAACAGGAACTAGCACACTTCTTCTCCATTCATCAGGCATCTTCTCACTTTCTAATATTCTGTTAAACAGCCCAGTCAGAAACTCTACTGCCACCTCACCTTAACACTTCCATACTTCTATAGGGATTCCGTCAGGGCCGAGAGCCTTTCCACTCTTCATCCTCTTCAGTGCCCTCTTTATTTCTACCTTACTAATCCTAGCCACTTTCCGGTCCACTTTGGTAACGTTTTCTACTCTTTGTTCTCTTTCATTCTCTTCATTCATCAACTCTTCAAAGTACTCTTTCCATCTTCCCATCACATTACTGGCATCTGTCAAGAGACATCCATTCCTGTCTTTAATCACCCTAACTTGCTGCACATCCTTCCCATCCTTCCCATGTTCTCTCCTTCTATGTGTGAGTTTTCTCTAGATATTCCAGTTTCCTCCGATTCTTCAAAAACATGCATGCTAGGATGATTGGCCACCATAAAAACTGTCCTTAGGAATTGAATATACTTTATAAATCCCCAAAGAAAAATTTGAGTGCCGCAATGCAAACACCTTGATGCTGCCTTGCCCCTATCCACTGGCATCCCAATTCGGTCGCACTGCGTTTAACCTGGCAACCCAAAAGCTGGAGTCCGGAATGGGTCACAAAGCCTGGCCGAAGTGAAGAACATCAAACTGGCCTCTCTGTATTTCACTTGGTCCGTGTGTGAGCCACCAGTTCTTCAAGCGAGTAACTGGACGTTTCCATGCAAACCGCAAAAACACGGGGCCCGAAGCTCCTCCTCTAAACCGTCACCTTCTCCACACCTCCTCCAGATCGACTTCTTCTACTCAGCTCCCCAGGACTGAACCAACTCCTCCAGCCACACACGGATGTGCCTCCAAGAGCCAGCAGCTGGTTGAGCTCATTAACATGTCAATGCAGAATAACTCCATAACCAGCTCGCTTTTGGGAGCTAGCCGTTGAAGCTAGCTGGACAATTTCTGAAAAATCAACTGTTTGGCACAAAGAAAGTCCAAAATGAGTGTGTGTGTGGATATTTGTGTGTGTGTTGCCCCGCAGCAGACTGGCAACCTGTTCAGGGTGTATCCTGCCTCTGGCCTAAAATCAGCCAGAACAAGCTCCAGCTACTCCCATGCCCCATTAGGGTAAAACGTTATTTGTACCAATTTGTTTGGAGTCATATCCAAAGATTTTATTTACGTCTGTAGTTCAGTGTGAGACGAAGCAACGGTAATGGTTTTACATTTGGTGCTAATTATTATTTCAACCAATATTTAGCTTTTTATACACCTTTTTTTTTTGTTCCATTCTACTAGACTAGTTTCAATTTGTCTCCCGGAGGTTATTAGAAAACAGAATGGAAAAATATCACTTCTCTGCTAAACTTTAAAAAACAAAGTTGTTGCTCAACCGAGCAGTTGACACATGACATCTCACAAAACAAAAAAAACACACATTTGAATAATTTTTTTAAAAAAGTCTATTTGTTTACGGTGGTTGCAGGCAGTGTCAAATGCAAATGCTGGGAAAAAAAGGTGAAGCTCCTTTTGCTGTTGTTACTGTCTATGACACACAGTGTCCTTCATCCACAGATCAGTTGGACAAGTGTCTATTCTTATCAACATCTGTCTCAAAAAGATTTCAATCAATAAATGTAGAAGTGAATAATAACACATGGGGGAATATGCGTATGCCTAAAATAATAACTCCTTCTGACAATTATAGCACAGTTGTTTTAGTAAAAATCTTGAGTGAGAAATTTTAAAAGATGTTTGTCTGCTTTGTTTGTAACTCCAAGGTTTTAACAAAAATTGATGAGTGCATGCATTCATTTTTTAACCTAATCAAATGACCATTTGACCTCTTGCACGAGCAGATTTACTTTCTGTAACTCAAGTCGATTCTACCTGATCAGTAAGTGCTTCTGTTTTCCTGTAAATCAGTTAATCATGCAGCTTATTTATTGCTGAGCGAATGAATTTAAGTGAAAGCTACAATCTGAGCCGTTTTACTACGCATTAAAGTTAGCCTAGAGCTGCCATTTATGTTCAGACGACGATTGGAAACTTCCCATGGGTTTAATTTGATGCCTTTGACTCTAAAAAAAGAGAAGACAGGTTCAGAGTGCTCATTTTGGTCTTCTCACTAGGAAGCACACTGGTTATGCAAAAAAAGAAGGTACATGTGGCACTGCACTACCTTAAAGTGGACAAGGGATTAAAAATGTTATATAGGGGCTTCAACTCTCAGATAAATAAAGTGTGGTATTTAAAAAAAATAATTTTATATGTTTTTATGGGTAAACACATGCTGTATTTCTTGGGGGGGAAACAATTTTATAAAAAAATGTTTAACTGATTATTGACTTGCTGTGGTGATCCCTAAAGAGAAAACCCGAAAAGGAGAAGAAGAAGTTGCAAATGTGTTGATCTATTCATGCAACAATGAGACCATTTTACCAGAAACTGGGTAAAAAGGAAATAATTTTGCACCGTTTGTAGCAGCACATATCCGAGATACCAGGTGGTGGCAGTGTTGTAATAAGCAGACTCATCCTGTTGCAGGATAAAGAAGCACTAGGCTCAAATAGGGCCGGATTCCCTGTTGTATATGTCATGCATGTAATAATCTCTCCTACTTATAAACTCGAAGATGAATACTTAATGATGGCATTGTTTTGTTATAGATTGGGCCTTCATTTTTGGTTTTAATGTTCCAAGACGTGTTTGATTTGTTAGCCAGTTGCTGCTTTTAGATTTATAAATCTAAAAGTTTGACAATTTAAACAATCTCAAGTGTGACACTTTAATATTATATGGTGTGTGCTGTCGTGATGATTCTTTTCGACATCTATAGCAAAAGATAAAGCACCAACCTGTGAATTATTTGAGAAGGGTCTTGTTTTTTTCAGAGTCAGCCTAAAAAAAATGTATGAAAATTGTTCAATTCAATGTTAGTAAAACAGTTCAAGTTCACAGAGGGAAAGTTCTAAACATCAAATTTGATGCCATATTTTAAAAGTCAAGATGAACAGAGATATGGAGGGTTTTTTTTCAACTCACAAATATTCAAGTTTTTGTTCAATTTTATTAAAAAGGCCTTTAATTCCATTCCATTGTCTTCCGCTTATTCGGGGCCGGGTCGCGGGGGCAACAGCCTCAGATGGGAAGCCCAGACTTCTCTCACCCTGGCTGCATCCTCCAGCTCACCCGGAAGGATGCCGAGATGGTCCACAGCCAGCTGTGAGACATAGTCTCTCCTGCGGGTCCAGGGTCTGTCTCTTGGTCTCCTCTCGGTGGGACGTGCCCAAAACACCTCACCAGCAAGGCGTTCAGGGAGACATCCTGACCAGATGCCCGAACAACCCCATCTGGCTTCTCCTGACCTGGAGGAGGAGCAGCTTGACGCCGAGCTCATCCCGGATGGCAGAACTACTCACCATATTTCTGAGTGAGAGCCCAGCCACCCTACGGATGAAGCTCTTTTTGGCCGCTTCTATCCGCGATTTCATTCTTTTGGTCACCACCCACAGCTGGTGACTATGGGTGAGGGTGGGAACCTAAATCGACTTGTGAGTCGAGAGGTTTGTTTTTTGGCTCAGCTCTTTCTTTACCACAACAGACCGATGCAGCGTCCTAGTTATTGCTGACGCTGCACTGAGCCACCTGTCGATCTCCCGCTGCATCTTTCCACCACTTGAGAACAAGATCCAGAGATACTTAAACTCCTCCACTTGGGCAGAATCCTGTCCCTAACTTTTTGTTATTTAACAAAATGTATTATGTTGAATAAAAGTGATTGTTGGATGTGGGATTTTGCTTCAATCTTAGAAAAGTAAAAGTTACAATCAGCTTGAGAGCTGCACTGTAAAATAGTGGGTTTCCAAAATTATTTAATTTAATTCCTTAAATTAGAATTGCAAAAATAGCAGGATAACGGCAAACCTTTAAATAATTTTACATTTATTAAAACTCATTTTTGGAAAGATTGAAAAACAGAAAAAGTTCTTGCTAATTAGCAGCCGGACTTGTCTTAGTTTAATTAGCCTAAAATACACTCCAGAGGTCTCAGTTGGTTATTAAACACTTTTTATCACCAATAAAAAAGATGCTTGGATGTCTTCAACATCACTTAATGAGGATGAAAACTTTTTTTTGCCTCTGAGCTATCTCTGAAGTCTCTGCTGTCTCCTGCCCAAAAAAAACTTTTACTTGTTGGTTAAACTTGAGAAACACCAGGGTATTTTGAAGTGTTTCAGAGAAAACTGAGATCATCAGCAGCTCTGTCCTTCATTCTTGAACTCACTTCAAATACAACCACGTGGTTTGATGAACTTAGGAAATAATTTACTTGTACTGTATATTTTAAACATGTGGTGCGTGCTATTATCAATTTAGTCTTTAAATAAATAGAATTTGTAAGGATTAATCTGGTTTACCATAGAAACAAGAAGTCTTAGAAAAGCTGTGCAAATTTGAAAGTTGAACAGATGGCATGTTGACTTACGATTTTGGTTCATGTTTGTTTTATTTTTCCTTTCAAATTCCCTTAGAGTTATTAAAGCTCTTCGTGTTGTGTGTACATAAAACCAAATCACATTTGTGAGCCCAAAGGCTGAAAATGACTGTAAAACTTGAAAATGACAACATGTGAGCTTAAATATGTGAGGCACATTATTCACATGGACATGTTGGTAGTTTGCATTTCCAAGACTGGAATTTTTTTACAGGATGCAGAATTTTCCTTTGAAGTCCGTTCATATTAACAAGGTGATAAAAGAGTTCCTGGGGAAAAGACAACACTTGGCATTGCCCTTCAGCCCTAAAAATTCTAAGTCAAACCTTCATTTTGCCAATTAAGCTCTCAAATGTGTAAGGAGTCAAACACCTGTTGATTTACAAGAGATAGGAGCATTGTAACGAAATACAGCAGAGACAGACAATCTTATTTCTTGCTTAATCTGATTTACGAGGTGTCTGTAGTAAGCAACAGTGGTCAAATAAAAATCTAATAGAACAATATTTTTAAACCTCTATTTATGATCGTTTTTCTGTTGTCATGCTCAAAAACTTTTTAATGTCAAGTGAGCATGTAAAACTCAACAGATGCATCAGCCAGATTTATCATCTAGGCCCCATAACGGCCTTGAGAGTCTTGTCTTTAGCTGATGAAGCAACTATCTCATATGGGATGTGTCCAGCTGGAAGAGGAAAGTCTTTCTCTTTCACCAGCTCTGCCTCAAAGTCTTACATTGGACCGAAATGAGATGGTAACTATTACAGCTTCAGCAAATTCAGACAGTAATAGAAGCTCTTAGTGGGATGCAAATTGTAATTTATTTATTCAATAAACGCATCATCCTGACTTTATGTTTTATTAATCACACTAGATTGGCTTCATTAAGTACATCATGCTTTACAGATTTAATTATGATGATGTATATCAAAATGTGAAAAAAACAGGATTTCAAATCGTCTCAGTGAGCGTATGGGAAGTATCTAAGATTTATTTTAATTGTACTAAGGATCTGTATTCAGATCTAATTGGATGAAGTAGAGTTATAAAGCATTTGAATGGATTGAAGAACAATGTGGGATGTAAGAAAATGAGAATAAAATGATGTGCTAAGGGACTAATTTTAGTGGTCAGTGAGGAGAAGCTGGGCTGAGAGCCTTACTGTCGTTAATGAAGTCCCTCATTTCACAGAACTTCAGTTTGTGGGAAAACAGACACACAAAAGTAAAGAAACCTGGCATTTTTTCAAGCTTCCATTTAATGTCTATTGTTAGAGAATAACAGTAGAAGGTTTCTTTATTTACAGTATACGTTAAATTGCTCTTATGACACCCAATCAAACCGATTGTACCACACTCTCAATTCTACACACTTAGAGGTACCTGTAACCATTTACAGGTGAAACTTGGCTAATTGTGTTGTGTGTGGATGGTTGTGTGTGTATGTGGCTCTGCAACAGACTGGTGACCTGTTCAGGGTGTACCTTGCCTCTCGTCTGAAATTAGCCTGGACAGGCTCTGGCACCCCCCGTAACCCCATTAGGGATAAGCGATTCAGCTGATGAAATGAGACAATCGGCTATTTGTGTTTTAAATGCACATAATTACTACAGTCTATTTGAGGTACGATGCACCTAAAGTTGAGGTTATGCACACCAGTACCAGAACAAGTTCCTAGTCTCTGATGTTTTTCACTGACATGGCAATAAAAGCATTCTGATTCTGATTCTGATTCAGAGCAGATGCTGTAGAGGACTCATACTTCCAGTTGTGGGCCTGTACTCTCTTAGTCTTGTAGTAACAGGCCAACTTGTGGATCCTGCTCTCAATGAATCAGGCGGACCTTGGCATCCATATTCTTTCTGTTTCTCTCCAGATGCTTCCTGACAGCAACAGCCTTCTTAATGAGGCAGTAGAGATCCTCCGGCAGATCAGGGGCAAGACCCTTAGATTTAAGGATCCTCAGAATCTTGTTGCCAATGTCAAAATGTACTTGAGCAACTCCATGCGAGTCCCTCAGAATCACACCAATCTGAGAGGAAGTCAGACCCTTTTTGGCCAGTTTAAAGACCTGCTCCTTTAATTGAGGAGGCTGAGTTGCGAGCCTTGACATCATCAGATCATCAGATGTAACCAAGTAGGAACACTACGCCTGTGAGGCAAAGCTTACAGGGACAATCCCTTTCCGGGAGCGTGCATGCGACCCATGTTGGCGGTAGAGATAGAGAGGTAGGTAGGAAGAGTAGTCTTTTTAAATGCCGTACATTTGTCTGTCAAAAGCTGCTGAAAAAACAGGACTTTCAGTCTTTTCTTTTCACAAGAACAGTTATTTTGTATTTATGTTGTAACCCTTCACCGGAATTTTATGTGACATCCAAAGCTGCTGAGCCATGGCATCGCTCTGGGGCCTGACGTAACAGATGCTGGCACAGCGGCAGAAGTACTCAGGTAACCTGAGTAGCCAGGCTGTTTTACTTGTTAACACGGGCAATAATAAAACAATAAAAAGTTTTATATGGTTACATATTTGCAACATATGGATGGCCTTCTTGTGCAGAGTCTGCATAGTTTTGCCCCTTTAATGAAGTTTTTCTGCTTCGTAAGGCTACCCACAGCTGGATTTGTTCAAACTGCAGCGGTCTCGTGGAAGTTTAGATCTTATTATGTAACCACGGGAACCAATAAATTGAATTGATTTTTGTTGTTATGAATTGGCATCAAACAAATAAAGCTGAATTGAGTTTAAAAATGAATTTACTCTGTAAAACTTTTTTCCAGATTTTTCTTATTGCTCTTCCTGACGTCATTTATTCTCCTTCTTAGTTTCAGTTTGTTTGTAGTTTTAGTAAGTTAAGTGGTTTATAGCCTGAAGAAATTGTTTATTGGTCTGAAGGATTGTTTTTATTAAATTTGCTAAGTTTGTACTGTAGGTTGAACCATGCTGAGTTAATTTAACACCGTTTTTATTAAATTTATGATGGTCAGAAAAAAAAATTTGGTGTTGTGATTATGTCTAATGAGAAAACTTCTTCTTGTTTATCGTTCATGCACTCCTTGAATAGATTATAAGTGCATAAAAAGACAAACAACCGACTCATTGATTTTGATTGTGTACTTACAGTAGCTTGCAAAATGAACCAGAAATAGTATGTTAGCCAACACAATGACACAGGAAAACTTTTTTATGCTAGTAGTACGATGCTATTGAAGTACAAACAATGGCACGAGGTAACGTGGTTTGAGTTGCGATGACCGGCAGTGATTACCTTACCCTACACCAAAGATGCAGATCCATGATTGTCTCTTAGTGATAAATAAACTCTATTTACATACCGCTTTTCTACCTGCTCAGTGTAGCACACATCCGCATACACATTAATACTTCATGGTGGAAGCCGCCATTTGCAAGGTGCAAACCACCATCAGAAGCTATTAGGACTGCTGTTATGCTTGCTCACGAACACCTTGGCAAGATACTCCAGTAACAGAAGGGTGACTCCTTTAACTGGAGGAGGTTGTGCTACCCACTGAGTTACCATTCCCCATCAGTTATTTAATAGAATTGAATAGAATTTACTTTATTTATCCCCGAAGGGAAATTTGAGTGCTTTCGTGCAAACACCTCGATGCCTCCTCGCTCCTATCCACCAGCGTCCCAGTCTGGTAGCACTGTGTCCAACCTGGCAACCCAAAAGCTGGAGTTTGAATGGGTCCACATTTCTAGGCCGCAGTGAAGGACACCAAACTGGACTCCCTTTATTTCACTGGGTCCGAGCGTGCGCCTCCAGTTCCTCAAACAAGCAACCGGACGTGCTCGACATATGCAAACGAGACTTCTGATTCAGATGCCTCCACCTGTTGAGCAAAAGAAAAAAAAATCAACAACAAATTTATATAATTTGCTTTGGATAGTTACACCAGTACATTGTATTTAAAAGCTGTCCAAAGCCTCCATCTGTGCTTATTTTAGATCTTCAAATTCCCTCCCAAATTTAATGAATTTGTGTCCAACATGATCCAAGGTTCTTGAAGTTTATGTGGTGGACACTCATTAGCTGCCGTAAACAGTTGTTTTTCTTAAAGGGAGAGCTGATTGTGTTTCAAATTTTTTTATCCTTCTTTTCAAAAGACTGAGTGAACTGATGAAACAGCAACATGCTACATTAAGGGCTCATTGTGGATGTTCATTTGTCTTTCTGGGTAGCTACAAAGATTCATAATGACCCATCCACATCTTGTTCCAACCACAAAAGGACATCGGTGTGTGTGGGAGTATGTTTCTCAAAAAACTCAATAGCCATCTGATTGAAATGATGATAGTTACAGTATGTTAAATGTCAGTTTGTACTTACTAATGGTGAAGTTGGAGAAAGAAAACTGGTCATGTGGGAGGCATTTGATAAACAGTATTTCATCAGTTTTTATTTAAATGGGAAACCATTTCATCAAACATTTTTTAAATTAAGAATATACAAAGAATTTTTTATTAATGCAATTATAGCAAAAGTTGTTCGATAAAAAAAAAGACTTGAAGATGCAACTTTCTAACTGTGAGATTTTTTTTTGATAATTGCATCATTGTGCAAATAATTTTGAATAATTTATATTCACTTATAAAAGTTTAAGTTTAAAATATTGAACTGTTGACTAAAATGTGATGCATACCAGAACCCAATACGTAATGAGTAATCCAAAGAACTAACACTTGTTGATAGTAATGGGTTGACTCTGTACAAGGCTTAAACGCCCTCAGAACAAAACTACCAAATGTTAGTGTCACTGAACAGTGAGCATGAGGTAAATCTGTGATGGGGAAACAGAAAACAAAAATAGAAGAATACTTGGCGTTCTATGCTTACACCATCCACAGGACAGAAACAGAGGATCCATCAGGAATCTGAAACAGAACTCAAAACTTGGTAAAATGAGGAATAATTTATATTCTCACAAAGAATAACAAAAATATTTGAAGATGTTTATCTTTCCAAATTTTCTGGATATGGCTTGTGAGATCAGTTTTATTTCAAATATTCCCCACAACCAGATTTTTTTAATAGGTACGGTGAGATTTGGTCATATTCATGCTCCTGCTGTGCCTGGTTTGTTTCATTATGAATAATAGATTTAACAGTTAGAGACCTTTCAAATGTAAACTGTAAGCCTGAAAAAAACACGACAGTGTCTTTAATTTTGGAGAAAAAGCCCTGATTGTGACAAATCATGAAACAATAATGTGTGAGCTTCAGGACTTTTTGACACTAATATAAATCAGTTTTATTTTTACTCTATAAAACCTAAAATATTTATACATATTTTAAAGAGTCACCACATTCACTTGTTTTTCTGTGATCAGAGAACCATCTTTTTTGTCTGTCTGTTGAAAATATTCTCTCAAAACAAAACTGAAAGTAGTTCAGAAAAGAGAAGAGTTTCTTGCTCTCAGCTTGACATGTCATATTTAGCAGCAGTATGTCAATACTTTGTGAATTTGTCCATCTTCTGGGTAGAAAGATGCAGCTTTAAATGTTCAACATGACATTAGAATCCAGTTATCAGCCGCTGTCGTAAACAATTTATGCCCCTTTTCTTCTTAACACCCACTCCTGATCCAATTTGATCTACAGGACGCCGCTGCTCCTGCAGGGCTGCTGCTTGCTCGTAAACATGCCTCTTTTTACTAAGCTTTTGCAATTCAAGAGATGGCTGCTAGGTGCAAACATAAATCTTTGATCATTCAGTTGAAGGACTGACCTTGATTGTCACTAGTGAGTCACACGTTGCCTCGGTTACTGTCCCTCTCGCCCAAATTTACCTCTGAACCGACACGTGACAAGAGAGTGATGTTTACCTGAAGAAGTATCCTAGAAAAACATCTCTGAATATATAGTATATATAGTGGATAGCTAGGATCTTCTTCTCCTTTCGACATTTCCCTTCAGGGGGCGCCACAGCAAGTCAGTATCTTCCATCTAACCCTTTCTGCCGCATCCTCTTCGGTCACACCAACTATCTTCATGTCTTCTTTCACAGTATCTAGGGCTGAAACAACTAATCAAAGTAATCGATTAAAATCGATTATTGAAATAGTTGTCGACTAATTTAGTCATCAATTAATCATTTAGAAAGTTTTTGCTGTTAACTGCACTTAATATTACAACTTGATTGTTTTTTGTGTATTTTTACAAGGCCATTTTTGTTTGGTACTGTACCTCTGAACAAGGTTAAATTTGCAAATCTAAAACTATTAACGATTTCTTGTTTTTAAATGTGATCCTGGATGGTCAACAGTTTACATTTTATGTTTTTTTTAGCCAGTACAGTAAGATTAACAGTGAAATTGTTCATTATAATTTAAACTATCACAGAAATAAAAGATGGCGGGGAGAGTTCATCAGCATGCACATTTAAATGGAAGAACATTAAACCTGTGAAAGCGTCAGTAATTGTGTCAAGTTTTTTTTAATTTATTTTACTTTTCAATTTCTCTTCTTTTTGCAGCTGTCCAGTCTCTGAACAACTTGAATGACCAGATTGCTCAGTTTATTGTGACTCGACCATGTAGCCTTGCTAATGAGGAGGAGTCCTTCATGCCAGGAGAAAGGGACACTTTGAGGAAGTCCATGACTCTTATGAGACACCTGCTTTCAGATGCTCAGGTACTGCCTCCGTTTCTTGACAAAGTCAGTCAATGTTCATTCTAGGAACACAGTTTTTATGGACAAGAAATATTTAACAGAATGAATTAGTTATTCGAACTTTAGGAAATGAACTTTCTAATTGCAAACCAGTACCCTACAGAAACAAGTGAATATATAATCTCATGACAGAGTGAACATTTGATGAAAGGCTTTTGCTGTTTTGTTTTGTCTTAATTTTGTCCAAAGGTTTTGTCCAACAAAATCTACAATTGTCCATCTCAATTTGTTGGTAAAAAAAATCTGATCTGGAGTCATGTTTATTTCCTGTCGTAAGCAATCCAGATGTAGACTTTTCCTACCTTCCAAGGAAGCCAGTCCATTCATGTAACAAGTACATTTCAGGTTGTGTCATACCAGATGTAAAATGTTCAGTTAGCACCCAAACAGTGGTAAATTTCCAGGTGGTTCTACACATTCCTGAACATTCAACACTCTGCTTGTTCAGTTCAGTTTTAGTGAAACTACTCAAAGAACACATACTCAAAAATGTCCTTTGTCTGAAATAATCACAACCAGTAAAAAAATCTGCAGTTAAAACACTAACTCGTAGTCATCGTCTCCCCCCCAGAAAAGGGAATAATTGAGCGTGTCATATCAGTCGTATTATACATTTACAACAAGTCATTCATTTTGACAAGCGTGTAATAAACTTTGCTGTGACGGCATGTTTGATGTGTGTAAACTGTGATGATCACTGCTGAAGCAGTAAAGTTTCAGATTAGCAGAAAGTAGCTTTTATGAGGTAAGAGACTGAAATGCTCAACTAAAACTCAACTCCCTCAACTACAGCCAAGAGCCAAATCATTTATTCATCAAAATGCCCTGGCTGTCTACGTCCGTAATAATAAGCCCAAGACATTTTACTTGCTAAAATTTTTAGTACACTTGAAACTGTGCCATTTGAGCGTCAACAAAATTTACCATCTACAAAAGAATGGTATAGATGGGCATGTTTTACCAGAGTTTTTGTTACATGGGATAAATTTAATTCAAGAAAGAAACATGTTTAAAATTTTCTAGGTGTTAACTAGGGTTAAATTAAGACTGCTTTAATCCTTGCCTAGACTAAAGCGAGTGTAAGGCTGGGGGAACTTCACCAGCTTGGGTAATGATGCAAACAAATTTATTCAAATCAAAAGTCAAAAAGTCAAAAACAAGCATACATCTAAAATCAGACACTCATACGAAACACTGCACACATACATTGACATTCACCCCCCCCACACACCCCTCCCAACTCGTCCTGCGCCCTCCATCCCCCCCTTTCTCCTGAACCGCTGGCTACTGTCTTTTTAACTGAAATAAAAATAAACATCCGGCCTGATGCTGTGAGGAAATAATAACTGGGGATCAATCCACACCAGCAGTCGGCCTGCCCATGACTACAGGGGCCAAAATCACAGGGGTCCACCTAGCTCCAGGAGACGCAGACACCCACAAAAGCCACCTGGCTAAAGTGAGGGATCCGCTCTACCCTGGCCAGTCAGACCTCCTCAGAGAAGACCCCACAGACTGAGCAGGCAGAGCTGGTTGGATGAAGGATCTCATTGTACTTGGCCATGTGTGTGTGTTTTTTTTACTCATTTTTTTTCTGCTGTTTTGTCTACCTAACTTAAAATAGTTTTCCAGTCTGTCAATTTTTACCAGTATTTTCTGTTAATAAATATACTATATTATTCCCAATATTCGCGCATTCGTGGCAGCATTGATGGAGTGCACATCTATAAATAAACTAGTTGCAAAAAATACAATAAAATCAAGGTCCGGAGCTATTTAAAGTGCTACTTAGCGCTATTTAAAAGGACAAGGGCATGCCAAACTTGAGCTGAAGTTGCATATGGCCGACTTAATTTTTGTTGGACTAAACTTTGCTGTATTTAAGTTTCAGAAAAAAACAGGGGTGTGCTTTTATTAGAGCATATTAGAAAGTGTGCATTCATTGGGAAAAATACGGCAATCTAAAAAAATGAATTTGCAAAAAAAGCTAAATTTGTTTTGTAGTTCTTTCCACATTTTGATTTATTTCTACTTAAAATATACACATTGTTCTATTGTGCCCTCTTAGCTTTATCAGCAGTCCTCCAACGATTACTTGGATGTATTTGTCAGGCACAGTTTGAATAAGGAGAAGGAAATTCAGCAAAATGTCATGGCTTTCACTTACAGACTGGCTTTGTCTGTAAGTTCAGGTGAAAGATTGCTAGACTCCAGTCCGTTGCTACACTTATTCAGCAACACACCATCCGTACACGATGGATGAGCAGGTCCATCCGCTGCAGATGAAGTGTCGATTATCACCCACAAAGTTAGACTTTGAAAAAGAAAAAAAGTTTGCCCGTTGTCGTTTGATGTTCATTGAAGCACTGAAACACCAGTCGGTTTGACAGATTTCCTTGGCTGTTGGCCTTGCTTTGGTCGGATTGCACGCCCTCTTATTTTACATGTTACCTATTTTTCACTTCAATGAAATGTCAAATGGAGGCCTGTGTCAGATGGAGGATTATTGCTCTGAACTGTATAGAAAGAAAAAACACGGATATTGACACTTGATTTTTTTTTATGGCTGAAACAAGTAAATTTAAGTAGCAACTGACGACAATGTCTCAAAGTGCATTCAACAAAACACTACTTTTTAATTCTAAAGACACTAAAAAAAAAGTCACAGCCTTTTTTAGTGTAATACACCAACAAAAGATGTATGAGAGCATCTAAATTTAAATTTCACACCACTGATCACTAATTACACTATTTGATAGTAAATTCATCATTATGATCATTGTGTTACATTAACACTTAAGACTATGGACGACCATGATATTTTTTTTATTGTTGCTAACTCATGCAGATGAATCATTTCAGCTGCAATAAATTTACTTTGGAATGTAAATTTCTCTTATTGACTGTGTATAAATATTCTGTTGCTTTTGGGATTCCGACTTGATCCAGAGAAGGACATTGATGAATGAGCTTCTGCTTTAAGGACATTAGCTGTGTGAGTTGGAGGAGGCCACATGTTCTATTGCCAGGGCAACAAAACACTCCAGCCAAGGTAATGAAGATTTTAGTTTCGTTCTTCATGATCACAAAGGACACAATAATTAAGTTGCCACAGTTCTGAATCTTTAGGTTTGCAAAAGTTGAATGTGTGCTCCTTCTGAGACATCGGGTTGGGTTTTAGATATGTAAGACTGTGGCTCTCGGTGCCTCACATACTCTTAAAAACATTCAGACAGGAGGTCAACAGTCGATCCCTTGTCTCCACTCTTTGAACTTGAACTAAAGTTGAGAATGATGTAGAGAAGAACTTTTGTCTATGTATGTGCAGGTTTTTTTTTTTCTTTTTAACTTGACCACTACATAATTCACTGGTGTGGCAGGTTAAATTAAACACTGTGACTTGAAAAAAACAAAACAAAATGTAAACCATTGATGTCTACTTTGTTAAAAAGAAGCCTTTTATCAGCATCACTGTTTTCAAAAGATGCACAATTCCATCCAAATTCATGTTCCTTGGAAGAACATGAATTTGGATTCATGTTCCAAATTCATGAATCCAAATTGAATTTGGATTCATGAATCCAAATTCATGATTCCAAAGAACATGAATTTGGATGGAATTGTGCATCTTTTGAAAACAGTGATGCTGTTTTAACTGAAGAAACATTGATTGTTTCTTCAGTTAAAACAATCAATGTTTGTTTTAACTGAAGAAACATTGACTGATACTTAGTTTTTGCATTGATTAATGCTGCAGTATTCTGGCTATTCTTTTTTCTAAATTTGCTGCTGGTAAAAGAAAATATTACGATAAAAAAACAATGGTAGCACATTGTTGTGCAGGAACCTGCAACTCTTTACTATGTTTACAAGGTTCCTTTCAGCAACAAATCAGTGTTCATATCTAAGTCAGAAAAGCTGACATTTGCAGCCAAAGGGAAAGCAAGCAGGGGAGTAGAGCTTTGGGTTAAAATGTCACAGATTCCTCTTCTTTTTTCTGTCAATGTTCATCGATTTAACAGAAAAGTGTGGATGCAGATAATCAGTAACTTCTGTCTTATTAAAATATAATTAAACCATGTCATGCATTACTTGGCCTTCCAGATCAATGCTCCCTAGAGGGGTTAGTAACTTCATCAGTTCAATGAAGAACAAGCATCTAGCGTTTTTTTTTTTTAAACAAGGTCACAAGAGACTTAAATTATGTAAAAATGACAAATTATTTCCCAACCTTTAACTAGTCAATAAATATTCCTACTCATGGGGAACCAGTTTCTGGACAGAGCATAAAGTAACATCTCTGATGCTGATGGAGCTTTACTCTCACCATGCTGGCTTCTCTGATCCAATTTCTATTCTGCTGATGTCGGCATTTACCCACAACTTCCTTTACCTACAAATAGTATGTGATTTGGTTTCTCCAACAAGATTTGGCTCTGGATTCAATTGTCCAACTTTCTTATCTCAGTCTCCTTTGCATTAGCTGTAGAGTTAGATTTCAGGGATCTCTGTTCTGCAGACAAATTATGCATTGATTTCTTGCCTCTGTGAATCTCAGAGGCCAAAATCAAGTGATATTTCATCTTGTACTGAAGAGCAACATTCCTTCATAGATTTTGAACTTACGTAGAGTTCAAAATTTACCATCTACCAAAGAATGGTATAGATGGGCATGTTTTACCAGAGTTTTTGTTACATGGGATAAATTTAATTCAAGAAAGAAACATGTTTAAAATTTTCTAGGTGTTAACTAGGGTTAAATTAAGACTGCTTTTGCTGTCTGGAAGAATATAAAAGTACATTTTAATCTTCTAATTTCACACTTAGTCTCCCTAAGTGTGCTGCTCTTTAAACTGATCGATACCAATAGTTGCTCCATTTATTTTTCCTTCTTGTTTATTGCTGTTATGCAAATCTATGAATAATTTCCCATGTCACATGTAACTTGTGTGACAAAGTTGGGGAGAAAATAAAATCATTTGACATATTTGGCTTTAAAAAGACACAATGCATGGTCACTAAAATGCAGAAAATTAATGGAGGACTTGAATAATTTTCCTCTGAATACTGAAGTCCCACAAATGATTGCCTCATTTGTCAGCAAATGGACCATTTCTGCCACATTTGCAGTGCTGGAGTAACTAATCAAAAGGATTCCAGTTCATTTCAAAGTTGTGAATCAACATTGAGGACATTTGCACTGTGTTGGGTTCTTTGGTTGAGAACTGACAGCGTTGTGGTTTTCTGCAAAATGGTATTTGTATCTCAGAGAACATGATCATTGGTGGAGACGGTGGCCGCGTGGTTAGCGCGTTCGCCCGCGGACCGGAAGGTCGCGGGTTCACGTCCCACGGAGAGCACGTCTAGGGTCCTTGGAGAAGACACCTAGCCCCCACTTCTCCCACCATTGGCGCCGTTGAAGGGCAGCCTGCTGCGGTGTAAGGAGTGCAGCAAACAAATTTCCCCGGTGAGGGATGAATAGAGTAATTCAAAATAAACAAAATAAACAAAAATGATCAGTTTGGAGGGTCTGAATGATACATTCAGTTCCACTTGCAGCCTTTTGTTCCCAATAGTTTAAAGGCTTTAAAATTCTGCATGTCACTGTTTCTTTTAGAAGATTTGAGGAGCTTCATCAGGCAACAATTAGAAATTTCAGGGGGATTTTAGTGCTGCAATGGATCATTAGCTAAATCTGAAAAATCAAAACAGTTATTGTATTAAAAAAGTGTTTGAATAAAAACTATAAAAGACATTGGACTTATTCTCAGTTGCTCATTACTAAAATAATGTGTTTACAGCAGAGACACAACAATTGTATTTATGCAGAATAGACTGATGATTACTTGATGCTCTCAGCATGAGCTTTTTGTTACAAACCAACCACTGTTTTGTAAGTTATTGTTGCTGCTGTCTCTCGACGCTATAGGGACAATCAAAACAACCATTTGTCACATTTAGGCTTGGCAGCATTTCAAAACACATTTAGAAGAACTGTAAAAGCTTCAAATTAGAGTGTACAGCTTTGAATTGGCTGCAGCACAACTAGCAACACGAGTTTTGGTGGTGTTTCTACAAGTGCTGTGTGGAATATACTTTTACCTCACTGGGTAAATTATATATTTCATGGTGATTGATAAGAAAAATGAGGGAAATAAAAAGGACAAAATAATTTTATGTGAGGCACCAAAATTTGCCAATGTGTTTTATTTTTGTTTTTTTTTCTAGATAATTAGAATTTATGCTTGCTGTGGATATTTTTTGATTCAAGAGTTTTTCTTAAATGTTATTAATGTTTACTGAAATTGAAAATCTGATTTGCAACAAAAAGCTTTTCTTCTTGAATCCTACAAAGTAGATTTTAATCATTTGATGATTTCTCATCAACCCGCACCACCAAGTTTCAGATAAAAAAATATCTCTTTAGTTTTTTTATGCTGCTATCTTCATAAAACTTGTCTAAATACAGACTTGACATTTTTCTGTTTGCATTCAAGAATTAAACAACACACATTTTTTGCTCTTCCACTGAGGTAACATTTTTGTCACTGCATCGTAGACATCAGCTTCACAGAAAGTAAAGGTTTAAAATAAACATTGATTTATTTAGCGATTTCTGGATGTCCACTGATTTCTCATCATCCTGAAACACTCCTGACATAAGATGGCAGATTCTTCAAATCCAGTAATTGACATGAAAGACATCACAGCAACAATATGAACACAGCAGATTGGAAGGTGGGATTAATGATCCAGGTCCTAAGTTCTGGGTTGTGCTGCCGGGCAGAAAATAGATCATTTTATATCTGGTAGCTAATGAACTGATACTGAAACAATAGAAGAGACAGAGGAAGATAAACGAGCCTGGAATCAGAAAGAGAAATGACAAAGAAAGGGTTGTAAGAAATCCTGAAATCAGTTCCTGAATTTCTGAAAAAAAAAAGCCCTGAGACTACAAGAAAAATAGGCTATCATTTATCTGGTCCCTTCATGTAGGCTTTCTTTGTTCCCTAAGTATGTCTCCATCTTTGGATACAAAGAAACAGTTATTACCTGCTCCTGTCTGAAATTACAGCTTTCATCTCCTCGCTCATTTACTGAGTTTTTTTTTTGTTCCTTTACTGTATGAAAATCACTTCATACCTAATCCTTTACATCTGCTCTGATGCTACATCCTCTGTATTACTGGGGTGGTATGAACTTCAAAGAGCTTGAGTTGCTTATGTGTAACAACAGTAGTTTCAGATTTGTCTTTCACCAGTTTCTACATCACTGCCCGCTCTGAAAACATGGAAGCAGGATTAACGACTTTAACATTAACCCAATGAGGGAAACTTTCAAAGATTTCAAAACCCTTCCTCCATGATGTATGGTTAGGTTTCTGATTGTGAGACTAAATCAATGATGGAGACTCTGATTTTGTGATGTGGTGTGGCAGATGAGGTTGTTCTTCCGATATCTTAATGTAAACATTCAAGTCTTTGTTGTTCCCAGCCCTCCATCACATCAGCAGACATTTCTCTCAGTGAATCAGATACTAACAGATATACTGTAACATGGATATCAGCTTCCTTCTTGTTGCTGTTCTAGGTTGACTTACAGGGCTTCTATTAGATTGGACAAGGCTAACTCATTAGGCAAATTTATCTCATATCATCTCCAAGTTTCTATTTTAGCAGCTCAGAATATGCTACACTGACAGGTTTGGTATGCACGTGTTTCTATGGAAACCCTGAATACTTCACACAGCTAATTTAGATCATCACTCACATCTTTTGGTAGATCAGAGGTGTTCCTTTTTATTTCAGACACTGATATAAAATGAAAAGCCTCTATTCTTGTCAACTTGAGTGTCAGACATTTGAACTAGTCTCTACCTTTCCTAGTCTGGCTTACAGGTGTAAATGTTTCATATAGATCTGCTTGTAAAAAGTCTCAAAGTCGAGCCAAAGAGAGCTTTCTTTACTCGAGAAAGCACTCTGAGATTCCACAGAGATTTGTCACTGCAAGCCCTCCATGAGAATGATAACAGCCTGTTTTCTTTTAATTATTTTAATTTAACCAGATCCAAAGTGGGGAAAATTGATTCTCATTCTTTTGCATTTAAGTTCCCTCCTCAAAGCTAGAACCTGAATTCATAAACCCCTAACAACTTTCATCTGGTGTCTGGATGAAAACCATCTGCTGCATCCTAGAAACTTGTACTGTGTTTAGTTAGACTCAGCCGTGCCTAACCTTGATTTACAGACCCATGCTCATTTAGTCTGTCTTTACTGGGACGGGCTCACTTTCACCTGGAACTTTGGTTTGTCTTTTCCTCCAAAACTTGCATGTTTGTGAGAAATGTGAAAATAGGGATGTCCTCAGTCTGTTTAGTTTAGATATGACTTGAGTAAATTGTATCTTCATGTTCAATCAATTGAATATGAAGATTTACCACAAAAACTATGTTGGCGATGTTGTGTCACAACATTTTTTTGTAGCATCTTTTCCACATATTAACCCTGCTCCTTTAGAACAGCCTGTATTGGCAGTTAGCCGTGTTTCTTCAGCCAGTTTTAAAGCCTGTTATCAAAGGCAGAAAATCTGTGAAGCAGAGAAGTACAGAACAGGGTGGAATCAAAGTTACTATCAAAGCGCCAGAGCTCCCTGTTGACCTCAGACAAGATTTAAATGCTCCCCGCTTCTACAGCTTGTAGGATGGTGCAAGAAAAATAAGTGACTTCCCTTTCTATCTGATTTTCTGCCAGAAACCAACTGGTTTGAGAACTCAAGCCAGGTGGGCATCTGTCTACAGATCACAGATTTCCTGGAGAAAATATTATTTGACTACTGCTTTTCTGGTTGATCACTTATCATTTGACAATTTTGACTTGAACTTATATATTTCTTTTAAACTTTCCGCAGCACAGGTTATCAGATAGTACCAAATGTTCAGTCAAGATGAGCAGTGATGGAGGAGCCTATGCCTGCTTACATTTTCAACCACCCATCTTCTGAACCCCATGTCCAACTGCGGGTCATTATGGATGCCAGGATATGTAGATTGCTGCTCATAATGTCCTAGATTCATGGCAAATGTTGACTTACTTTTCATCCCCCAGTTTATATGTTTTTTTCAGACTGGACGTGACAAAGACTTTTCCACATAAGACACTGCAAAAGAGAGCAAACCGTGTAGAAAAAAGAAAACTTCATCTTTATTTAATTTTTCTTCATGACAAGTTACATTAAATGTATATATAAATATACAAATATATCTATATTAAAAATACACACTCAACTAACCGGCAGGTTCCTCGTCATTGGTTGACGCCCATCTCTTCCTTCACACAACCCATGTTGCCCTTCCTGCAGATGATGAGTCCACTGGAAGGGTTGTCCATGTTCTCCTGTTTGGGCTTAGTCCAGCCATGACCCATTACTGAAGGCCCAGCGACCGGGTGCTTGCTCTCATGCCCCACCCATGGTTGGGCTCGGGTTACCTGCATCAAGGTTCTTCATTCGTTTTTGAGCCACACTTTTGTGCATTGTCTTTGAGCCGTTGCTCCTTCAGGTCGGGACAAGCCAGTTGGGGGAATTCAGGCATCTGGTTAGGATGCCTCTCGAACACCTCAGTGGTGAGGTGTTTTGAGCACATCCCACCGGGAGGAGACCCAGGGACAGACCCCGGACTTGCTGGAGAAACTGTCTCATAGCTGATCAGAGAACACCTCAGGATCCGCCTGAGCTGGAAGATGCAGCCAGGGTGAGAAAATCATGGGCTTCCTGTTTGAGGCTGTTGCTCCTGCAACCCGGCCCTGAATAAGTGGAAGACAATGGAAAAAGAATGAAACACACAATTCCTTTATGAGAAAATGATTTTTCTCATGATCATCTGTGAAAGAGTGATGTGTAACGACATCATACTACTTTGTATTTCATCACTTCGTTCTATGAACAGTGGGATTATACTTCATACTGCATGCAGTAGTTTATCAATTTCGTGGTAGATATTGTTTTAATATACACAACCAAACTCTATTGGGTTGTTTTAGTTTACTTTGGGTAGAAAATTGAGGAAAAATTAGGAAATGTTCAAATATTTAATAAATTAAATCTGAAAATTTTGCAGATAATATAAATAACATTCTGGTAACCACTTTTTAAAAAAAAAAAAAAAAAAGCATTTATAACTAAGAGTAAACAACACATTTTACAAATGCCAGCAGATTTAATCCCAACGAGTTTAATTTTCCACATTTGGTTTATCTACATAAATACATTTTACTTTATTTAGACCTAATCCACTGCTTTTTCTCTAAACACGCCTCTGCCTTTTTGCAATCAGCGTGAGCTGAAAAGGATGTGTTGAATTTATAAAGTGCTATAAAAATGGAAAGATTAACTGTGGAGGAATAAACACGTAGATGTGAGAAGCAGGATCAGAAATGTTAAGACATAAATGATCTGAATGAAAACCAGTTAAAATGTCTCCATAAGCCTATTACTGAAATAAGAACAGTTGGTATGTAATGAATCACCGTCTTAATGTTCAATTCTGCTCAATCCCACTCTTGTTAGTATTCATGAATTTGATAGCAATTTCTCTTCTTCACTAAATCCTGTTACCATCTTTTTTTCAGCTACATGAGTATGATTTAGTTGGTGTGAAATGCCAGTTTGTTGCAGGTCTGTGTTCAAAGTGGATGCTTGAATTATTTCAGTTTGACTGCTTAGGTGTGAACATGTGTCCAGGGATTTCAGATAAAAGTCTTTTGCATACATAATCATGGATCGGTCTCTCTTCTCCGTAGTGAGATTACTGAATCTTTTTACAGTTTTTTTTACACAACTCTCCTGAGGACCCAGCAGGTTCATCATAAATTGTTGTGTTTAGCAGATGGCATTTTAATGAACTCTACAGAAAATATCCTAACGCAATTCTCCTTTCACAACATCTGTAATCACAAAGTAACTTCTCCATAAAATAAAAAACAGCATTTATCTTTGGAGGTAAAAAAGAGGCCCTCAGTTTCTCAGCTGCTACAAATTAATTTGAATTGATGCTAAATATATTGCAAGAGGATTTCATTTGAAGGCTTCCAGTTTTCTCAAAACATTTATGTGTTATTACTAAATCTAAACCTACTGAACATTAGTTGTTATGGTTCTGTTTGCAAAGACGACAGAGAATAAATCTTGAATTTAAGCTGAAGGAATACAAAACAAACCCAGTTAAAAAGACTTGTAAGTCAAATTTACAGAAAAAGAAAGACGCAGACATGAAAAGTGATAAGTGAAACAATTTAGACCTCAATTGCGTTACTGATGGGGTTTGTTCCTTTTTCTTAATAAGTTCTATTTAGAGATAGAGACTACTTGCGCGTTTGTCATAGGAACATGGAGCTTAGAAATGTCATTTACCAGTATTTTTATTTCATTGGTGAGGTTGGTAGAGAAAGAGCTGTGGTGCACACGTCAACAAGATTCTCACTTCTTCTAGGTCATATGTATTTCTTAATTTCCTTCTTGCATGCCATCTGCAGTTTCAGTTTTAATGACGTCAACATTACTTTACTGTTCCCTGTCTTCAATTCATCTTATTTTAGTTTTATAACCTAAAAGATTGACTATGATGAAATCAATCGTAAGTTTCCTTTATCAAATGAAAGACGATATCCAAACCCTTGATTATCTGATGCACCATGATGTGATTATCATTTGGAAAACAAACTACCGTAACTAGAAATCTTGGATTAGGTATTAGCAACTTATGTACATGTGTTACAATATTCATTAGTACCGATATACAAATGAAATTTCTAAAACAAAACTATGTTTTGGGTACGGATAAATGACCACCTGTATGTACTTACAGGCTGGCATGACCTTCATTGTCTGAAATTTATACCTTGAAAAACGATGCTCCAGCTCTCACAATGCCCACATCCAACAGAAACTGAAAAAGACATTGATTTTTTTTTTTTTCTTATGTAGATCTTGTTCTGTTTCTCCACTTAAATGCAATTCTCTAAGCCAAATAACTTTTAGATCCACGCAGTCATTTAGAATGTAAATAAATGCAAATTGCAGCTCTTAGAGGACCGAACGTACGGAACACACATTTACAATTAGATGTCAGACCTATTAAATTAAAGACAACAAAGATAGAGCTCATTAGCACACATTCCTCCCAAAAACATTTGCATGTAAGCATTTCCTATTTATAAAGAATCCACTTTTCAAACCTTTTTTGCTTTCTTATTTGAGCTAAAACAATAAAATATACCTGTTTTTTTTTTTTATTTTTATTTTAATTGATGTATGAGTTGGACAGATGCTTTAATTGAAAAGCCATCAAGTTTTGTAATTAGATATGCACTTTAGAGTGGTATTGTTGCTGACATTAACTTGCTTTTGAAGTTGTATATTACTTCTAAAAGGCAAAGCAAGGCAAGTTTATTTGTATAGCACAATTTATACAAAATTTAGTTCAAAGTGCTTCACAAGAAGGGAAAAAAAGAATGCATTAAAATCACAAAAACATAGAATTAAAAAGTTTTAAAAATGAATAAATAAAATCATTAAAACAGATAAAAAGAGTAATTAATCAAATGCACAGTTAAACAGAACTGTTTTCAGCCTAGATTTAAACATTGTCACAAGTGAGGCCTGTCTGAACGGCCTCCGGAAGTTTTTCAGACTTTTGCGGCATAAAATTGAAATGGAGCTTCCCCATGTTTAGACCTGACTCTAGGCTCCAGCAGGAGGCCGGTCCCAGAGGTCCTCAGAGTTCTAGATTGTTCATAAGGTACTAGCATATCACAGATGTACTTTGGTGCTAAACCATGGAGAGACTTAAACATAAGCAAAGCAGCTTTAAAGTCTATTCTCTGAGCCACAGGAAGTCAGTGCAGAGACTTGAGCACAGTACTAATGTGATCATACTTTCTAGTTCTTGTTGGGACTTGAGCAGCAGCATTTTGAATAAACTGCAGCTGTTTTAAGGCCTTTTTGAACACAAAAAGTGTTTCATATGGGCAAATTTGACTCCTCCGTCTGACTCCACTGCACGCTTCAATGTCTTTCAGTTTGCAGCTTCTTCTTTTGTACAGATAAATATAGAAAAAAATAACCCCAACTTTGCACACATTTTATTGGCAGATTTGTGTATTTTTTCTTTGCATGTATCTTTCATTTTCTCCATCTTTTTTAATCGTTCCCCTCTTTTTTCTCTGCTCTGTTTTCAATATTTCTGTGCAAATGTCAGACTTGGTGGTATTAGAGTTAAAAAATAATGAGAGTCATTTGTGGAATATAATGACTTGTGTGTTTTGGAAGCAATGATTCTACTACTGTGAGCCAGGTTTTTAATGGAGTTCATTTTCTTGTATTTCAGGGAAAAAAATGTGGAAACAAATAAAAAGTCTGAGAATACCAGTTGGAATATTAAAAATGGAAAAGACACCATACTGACACAAATAACAGAAATAAAAACGAGGCTAGGGCACTATAATGGAAATGTTTTTATGATTCGCTTCAGTGTTGCTACTTATTAGAAATTTCCAGTGGAGTGGAAATATGAGAAATTTAAGCTCTTTATTGATGCATTGCACCAAAACGGTTCTCTGATATGGATTAATCTGCTTATACTTCACTTTGATTCTTTTTAAATCTGTGTCACTAAATCTTGGCACAATATTGTTTGATACAGAAAATTGTCAAGTCTGCCAAAATGACATTTTCATTTTGCACTGCATTGACCTATTCTCTGTGAGCTAGAGGCCATTGATGTGAAAAAAAAAATAAAAACCCGATAAACAAGTGAAAGTTCTCTCCGAAGCTAAATTTCTGAAGTTCAGTTAATTTATTTATGTAGCAACGTTCAGCAAATAAAAGTGTTCTGGATTATCTCTAGATAAGAATGCCTGATATTATTTCCTCAATAAGCCTTTATAAGTAGTCACTGGTTCATCACTGATTGATGTAAATAAAAAAAAAAAAGCAAATAGTTTTCATATTGGGACTGAGAAATAGAATATAATAAAACCCATATTTATATTTATATATTGCTTCAGATTTCTACAAGTTCAAATCTTCAAAGTGTTTGGCCATGTATAAGGTTGACTAAAATAACTCAGCTTGATCTACTATTTTATTCTTTGTGAGTTTCTTGGTAACTAGAAGTTTCTTTTCTCAGTTTAATATGATAAAATAAAAGTGACTAAGCCTATCCCACCTGAATGCAGGCAAGCCCAAACAGGTCGCCAGGTTGAAGCGGGGCCATTCATAAAGACAGTCACACACACTCATTCATTGGTGGCAATTTCAAAGTGGCCAATCAACCTAACACATGTTTTTGAGAGTGGGAAGAAACCGGGATACCTGGAGAACACTTACGCATACACGGGGAGAACATGCAGCTCCACAGAGCAAGACCAGTCATTCAAGCCTTGCTTTTGCACTGAAGTAAGAAAATTGAATTGGGGATTGAATTGAGAATATTTATTGTCCAGACTATTAATAAGAATTGAAAACAAATAGTTTGTAATTGAAACGAAGCACTTGTACTTAGCTGTGCCATTTCTGTTCAGGAAACGTCCTAACTTAAGATTTTAAGATAAAACTTAAACCATATAGTTGAACTATTTTCTGTTGACAGTCAAATGTTTGGTCAGACTTTACAAAAAAAATCTAAGAGGAAAAGACAAAGAAATATTGTGTCTAACTGCTCTGAAATCAATCTTTAGCAACACCTTGTTATGAACCAAAAAAACCCCGTAAAACAAGTTTTTCTTTCATCTCTTCAGAGTTGTACTTTAATCTGCCCTCCCAGCCTACTGTGATTAGCCAATAAATAGCTTGATGTGTAACATAAATCATCAAGAAAATTTGTGTCAGGACTCCTAGTGAGGTGTTGGCTCTAAAAATCATTCAACTACTTTGGAAGAAGAAAAAGAAACTGGTGAGAGAATGATTTGAAATGAACTATCTTGAAAAATGTCTTTGCCTTCAGACAAGATCATGTTCTCCTTTTGCAGAAATAAAAAAGCAACAAAATAATTATTAAGTAATAAATTATTTCAATTTATTATTTTCCTGCAGAAAAAGACATTAATCAGCATTTTTTGGGAGCAAAGTCTTCGTGTGTTAAAAAAAAAGTGGAAGCAAATGTTAAATGTGCACTAACTATAACATTCAGAACTATTTTATCCTGTGAATCAGTGGTCATGCATTAGCAAAAGACTCTGGATGAATTCTGGCCCAATGCAAAAAAAAAAGAACATGATTGAAATCAAATGGGAGGAGAAATGAGATAGAAACTAAAGATGATCTGAGTTGAAAGGAATTTTCCAGTTGAACACTTGGCATCCTGTTCATCTCGAGGGTCATCATAAACTTTATGATCTGTCATATATGTATTCCTCTTTTCCACAGGCCTCTTCCACAGACAGCCATTCATGTGCCCTCATCTATATTTTTCTCGCGGCAAATTGTTTCATCCAAACCTGCCAGCTGTTATCTCTGTGGGCATCAGTTGTCAAACTTCTCATATTAATATGAGTTGTGTGTCTGAGAGGTGTTGGATCATGGCAATAGGTAGAGAACAGATAATAAATTATTCTCTTCTGGTTTTATCTCAGTCTCCAAAGAAAAATTTTGTAGATCTGACAAAGCAAAGCTGTAAAAAAGTGGAGATATTGAACATCTTGTTGATAGCATGTTGCTAAAACTTTCAGAGCGGTTGCGTGGGCGGCAACCAGAGGCTAGAAATGGTTGTCTAGAGAGGTGCTTTCTATGTCGCAGCCTAAAAAAAAAATTATTCTCTCTTACATCTCTTTTTACATAAAACTTCAGCCCTGGTACTGATCGAGTGGGTTTGAGAAGATGTGTATCTGGACCACATAGATTCATTATTACCTTTCATTAAGCATTACATTGGGTTTTTTTAAGACAAGTTTTGCTGAGGCAAATATGTAAAAGTTTGTTTTACATGTCGTGTTGATTATACTCATCCACACATTCAAATGACTCAGCTGAATAAGTAGAGAAGTTTCTGCAGACGTGAGGAGCACCAAAACTAGACTACAAAGAAATAAGCATACATTTTTTTCAAGTTTACTAGTTGAATTTGTCAACTCAAGAAACAAACTCAGCAAACTAACGATCCATTTTTTATTGTTTAACTTTGCCGTGTGAGAGGATAAAACATCCTTTTTACATCGACAGTCTTTCTTCGTGATGGATGAAGAAACGCTACAGAAAGCTGGAGGAGTGAGTATCTTATACAGATAGACAAAAGCATTGAGAATGAAGATGGAAAACACAGAAAGAAAAAAGACGAGTTTCCGCTCCCTGTCGTTCACAGTTTACTCCATCAATGCTCCTCTGTTCCAAAGTCCCATGCTTCACCACTTGAGGCCAAAAGCTTTCTCTCACCCTTCACTCACGAAGCCATAATAAGTCTAAAATTTCTTCCCATCTGTGACATTTCCATATAGCAGTTCTTTGTAATGTGTGGGCATTTAGGGCGACAAACATATGCTCAGATGTTTGTCTTTTGTTCCTTCATACGTGCGGCGCCTGTCTAATAATCTGTTTTTATGTTGCATCACTTCAAAACATTTGCAGTTACCTTTGAATAGAAATATTTACAAGCAGAAAAAAAAAGAGCACTCTGGAAATGTTCCAGTAATTCTCCACCGCAGTCAAGTGATGTCCTGAAATAAATTAAAAAAAATGTTTTTCCCTACTTTTCATCTTTTTAAAACCACAAATAAAGCCAAGTATGCTTTGGGTTTTTCTGAGTACTCCAGTTTCCTTCCATCATCCAAAGACTTGCTTGTTAGGTTTATTGGCCACTGGAAAATTGCCCCTAGAAATGAGTGTGTGCATGAGTGATTGTCTTTCTGTATATTCCTGCAACAGTCTGGTGACTTGCTCAGGTTGTACCTCACCTCTAACCAGCCAGGATTGGCTCTGGCACAGATGCGACCTCGGTTGGGATCATTTTTCCAGAGATGACTGACTGACAGAGTCTGAATCGATTATAATTCCTTCTAAATCTTCTTTTTATAATTTCACCTAAGTTATAACTGTGCAAGCCCGAGAGTTGACACATGGTGTGATTTACAGTGGCAATCATTGTCTCGCAAAAAAAGTAAGTAAGATATTCTGACATTGATGAACTGTTCATCTAAAGCAATTTAGAGTTCCTGTTCAGAAGAAATATGTACGTGAAGAACATTAAATAAGCAACTATAATGTCAACACCCTGCTGTTTTCACGCTCTGCATGGATGCTTTATGTCTTCATTCTTTAGATTTTTGTCATTCCTATCAACACTGAAGCAACGGGGCCTGTTATTGCTTATTTATGTAATGAACACTTAAACCATTTCAAAATCATAAAACTATTTCTTGTTTGGAAGAAGTTGTTACAACAATGTCTTGTGAAACTTTATGATTTATTTCCCTCTCAGAAATATTAGGGAGATGAGAGGTTTTTGTTTTTTTTTCGTTTCGTCTTCTGAACTGCTTAAACTCAACAGGGTGGCGGGGGGGTGCCGGAGCATATCCTAGATGATTTCAGGCGAGAGGCACAGTACACCCCAAACACGTCGGCAGTGTGCTGCGAGGTCTGGTAGCCAATCAACCTAACATTCACGCTTTTGGAGGGTGGGAGGAAACCAGAGTATGTGGAGAACCCACACATAGACGAGGAGAACATGCAAACACCATACAGAAAGGCCAGTGTATCAAGCCTTGCCCCACCCAGACATCCTTGCTGTGAGGCCAGTGTGTTAACCACTGCACCATCGTGCAGCCTGGAGGTGGGAGTTTAGTTAGATTTGCCTGTTAAAATATCCCAATGAAAACTTGTACACAATAACTGTATAGCAACACAAAACATACCAGAAGTTGCTTTTCTTTGTAACGCTGACATCAGTGTGTCACCATTTAAATTTATCCGGTTCATTTGTTTCAATTTTTTTGTTACAAAGATTGTTGTGCACCAACAAAACTTGACCTGTTTCGAATCCATGCTCATTTTAATTTTCTATTTCTTTACTGTAGTAACAGTTTGAACGACTAAACTTCTCCAAAACTACCCATTTCTTATTTTTTAAAAGTAAAAAAACTAGATACATAGACTATCTAGTTTATGTATCTAGATAGATACATATCTATCTAGTTTATGTATCTAGATAGATACATATCTATCTAGTTTATGTATCTATCTAGATACATAAACTAGATGTATCTAGTTTATCTAGTTTACATCTAGTAAACTAGATGTATCTAGCAAATGCTACTAGAGCATTTGCATCTATTAGCAAATGCTCTAGTAGCATTTGCTAATAGAGAGTAGCAAATTCTACTCTCTATTGCTTGAGAGTAGCATTCAAATATTGGAGGGAATTTATTACAATGAATCTTTATTTGCAAAAGCAAGGATCCAAAATCACTATTTTGCTCATTTCGATATTAAAAACACTTAAACTTTGTAAAATATATAAAAAAAGTAGGATGCATTTCTGTATTTTCTCTAAAAAACACTAATATTTGTGCAAGTAAATCACTATCAGGGAATTTGTAAATAAGATTTACATTCCTGTTGGTTAGCTCAAACACAGAGGGGTTTTTCACAGGTTATTTTTACAATCATACTGATTTATTATTCTTGAACCTTGCAGAGATTTCAAACTGTTTATTTTCTGGGGTCATTGCCAAAAAACTACAAAACTTTTACAACCCATTTTTGCAGCTTTCATCAGAATTTTTTTTAGCAATAAATTGAATTCTGACAACAAAAAAATGGAAGAAAATTGTTTAAAAAATAAAATCACACTGAGAATTTTCATTTATAGACGAACAGCATTTGTCAACTTGGCAACCAGTTCTAACCCCTTTGAGGTCTAAAGTTTCAATATTGACTTTCTATTTTGACTTTGTTTTTATTGTCTGCCCCCTGTCCTGAGGCAATAGGTGAAAACGGAAATATATTGCAATAACCTTGCATTTTTACAAATTGAGCATTGATTCGAACTACGAACCTTAGAACCCCCAACCAAGTTAAATAAAAGATTCTCATGACTACTAAGGAATGCTGATGTTTCCCAGGGTCTGCTGAGTCATTCACAAATTAAATCTCACAAATCCTTAATTCAAACTGAGTATTTTCTAAATGCTCTCACTACACAAGAATATTTTGAGAGGAATGAGGTACTTCAACAAACCCTAAGTCTCAAAAGTTTAGCAACCTCACTTAAAAAATGATGTTGTATGTTACCAAACTGACTCTTTTTTTTATCTTGTCAACCGCTTATCCCTAAAGGAGTTGCGGGGGATGTCGGAGCCTATCCTCGTTGATTACAGATGAGAGGCAGGATACACCCCAAACAGGTCGCCAGTTCATCGCAGGGCCACACACATTTCTAGTGGCCAATCAACCTGACATACATGTTTATGGAGGGTAGGAGGAAACTGGGGCACCTGGCAAAAACCCACACATACACAGGGAAAGCATGCAAACTCCCTCTCCAGGATTTGAACCCCAACCTGCTTGCTGTGAGGCCACTGTGCCACCGTGCAGCCAACCTAACTACCTGTAGAAGCAAAACTCACAGCAAATCTGAAGCAAAATTTGGTATCTGAAAAACTTTTATTCACTTTCTATCTTCTCTTTAAATCTTTTTAATTCCATTTTAATCATAAAAGTTTTTCATTTATTGTTTGGCTTAATATGGTTTCTATCACTCAAAAAGTTAGTCAGTAGCTGCGTGCGCAAAGGTAATCTTACTAAGTGTTAAGAAAATTGTAAACAGTTGATCACAGCATTATATCACTAAGTCGGTGGGAAGAAATGGAAAGTGTTTCAATGTGCAGGGGATTAGTCAATATTCAATTAACCCAAGTAGAGAGTCAGAGCGACTGTTTATCAATTGCTCCTTTTACTGCACACCCACCACATACTTAATTAAACTTTCCATTAATGGCACTAAACAGGTGAATAAACTTAGTCTATAAACATCAACAGCAGTACAGTTTATATCAACCAGTGCTGCATGCACAAATCCTTCGTATTGGAGGTAAAGAAACACACTGCGATTTGGAATTTGCAAATATTTTTATCCTTAAAGAATGATTTGGGACACATTGTGTCTTAATATTTACAGTAAATATGTTTTTTAAATTTGTTGAAATAAGACCTGCTCTGCATAGCACCGAGATGAACTATAGGTGTTACATTGTAATTGTTACATTTTAAAAAATTAATATCAGAATAAGGAAACCTAGCTTCCAATCAAGCTCCATGTAATTGTACTACATTTTTAATAAAGTCAATCAGCAAATCAAGGTCATTGCAGCAACGGGATGGTGATGGGACCGTCTAGACAGCAATAATGATCTTCTATGTTAGTTCTAATTGGTTTCTATAAGAGCTTTAATGTATGTCATGGATATACAACATCCTGCATGGGTTGTTCAACATGAGTGATATCTGACCACTGACTGACTGTCTGTTTCATTATGGGTGACAAAGACTAATAAAGTTTTCTTTCTAAGTGCAGTAACACAGTATCAGTCGTTCTTAAATTCTTTCACATCTCATTCATCTCAAACACAGCAGATGTAATCGAGATGCCACTGTGATGTTGATAAGCCTCATAAAAACATCAGGAAGTTATTTCAGCTTTTTTTTGGAGGTAAAATAATTATAGAAAAGTGATAAAAAAGAATGATGCATCGAGGCTTTTTAAGTGACGTATAACCTAGCCTGTTGGCAAATGTTCCTTAGCAATTTTTAAACAAAATTAGTCATATTTCAAATTAAATTAAAAGATTCTAGGTCATTTAAACAGAATCATCCCAAAAACGCAGTGAAATAAAAGTTGCAAATTTACTAGCACATGTTAATTAAGTAGTTATTTTCTCCAAAACTCCACACTTATGGTGACTCACTTTTAGTCATTTTTCCAAAGAATGTGCATACGCCCTAAAAATAATTTACAAACACAAAAAAAAATTACAAAAGAGTATTGTCCTCTATAGTGTTTTCATTCTTCTCATTGCCCAAACTGTCATGTCACACACCACTACAGTCTGCTGTCTAAACTCAGTCATGCACAAGAGCTGGTGAATTAAACTAGGCCAGTCAAAGCTTCATCGATAGACATGAATGAAATATCCATTGATGTCACATGTATTCTCTATGAACATCAACCCTGATGCTGCTTCATTACATGGTAATAAACAGAGCTTTAGCACAAACACTTTAACGTCAAACGTTAGATGCTCTGACTTTGTGTCTCTCACATAAGACAAATAATCACACAGCTGTTTTTGCCCAGATGGTGTGTATGATAAAGTCTGAGTGGTGTATCGTTCATCTGTCTCTATCTGTTAGACATGATGTGTTTTCTTTTTTGTGAAATGTAGGTTTGAAGTTGTGATGATTCAGCAACAAAAAAAAATATTGGATAGAACTTTTCACGTCCACCCATGTGTGTGATTAAACTTTACATTTTCGGAAATAAAACCCGATGGCCTCTAGGTTTGTTTTTATTGAGCTCACATGCAAACTAAGTTATAACCATTCAAACTTGTTTTAAATATAGTGTGAAGTTTTTTATCTCTTCAGAAAAAAAACTTTATTACTATTCTTGATGCTTCTCTTCCTCATATGCACCACATAATGCTGTTGAGTCTCTTTCCTTTACTAAGTTTGTTCTCTGTGTTGACATGTTTTCCCCTTTGGCCACCTAATGCCGGACCCGTTCCCTCCCACTGAGCTGGGGGTAAGCTTTCCTAGGACAAAGAGATGAATGTATAATGGAATGACAAAAAGGGGGGCCAGGACGGGAGAGACAAAAAGACAGCGGGTGTGTGAGGGAGAGAGAGGGAGGAAGGGACATGGGAAAAGATATGGAGGGTTTGACAAGTGCTTGTTGAGAGTTTCAACACTGCTGCCAAACTCAAAGTGTAGAAACATTGACAGAAGAAGCGAAGTGAAACAATCTCCTGAGTTCCTATCAAAGACTATTTGCTAACTCATTACAGACTCCACAGGGCGTGAGATACGCAGCATACTGCATAGTTATACACATTTGCAGGAGAACGGCTCAGTCCAATCGCACTCCGTCTCCCTCTACTCTTCCACCACATGGTACAGTCCGTTTAAAAGGCTGCATGTCATCCCAGTGTGTGCAGGGTCCTCTCTGAGAGCAGCTGCTCACTGCACATTCTCATCGCCACTTTCCCATCCGCCTGCTGGGCTGCACTTCTTTATGTTCTCTTTCTATTTGGTCTCTCAGTTCTTTTTTCTCTTCTTGACTGTCTCCTCCTCTACTTTTACTTAAAAGCATGTAGCATTCCTACTGCACAGATGTTTCTCTTTATGTTCTAACAGGTAGACATCATCTGTGAAAAGATCAGAGTAGAGGAGTGGACTGTTTTTAATGTGACAATAAATCCTGAGAGAAGAAGTACAGCCAGAGGAGAAGAAGGGATTAAGAAGAAGTGGTGGTGGAGTGGGTGAAAAGGAAGTCAGCTTCACCCTATGTAATGCTCCTCTTGACACCATGCTGCTCTGTGTGGATTTGGTCCTCAGGGGAAAATTCTTAAAATGATGGAAGACAACAATCAGCTGGCACAGAGGATTGATGGGGCCATCCACTCAGCCAGCCAGGAAGTGACCAACCTCCGCTCTGAGCTTTCTGCCACCAGCCGTAGACTGGCAGAGTTAGGGGCCAGCAGCACCCCTGCCTTGGAGAACCACCACCAGCACAATCATCATGATGACAGCATCCACTATCGGGGTGAGTGACTCTACACTGATACACTCACACCCAATCCCTAGTCTCATATCTCTGCAAGCGTGAGAACATGAGCATGTGTGATACTTTAAATAAAAAGGAGGAAGCCTTTAGAGAATGAGCATTGAGGTGACAGTGGAAAAAGAAAATGAATAAAGTGATAGACAGTCTGGGTGTTATTAGACAGGAGGGGTTGCGGTTGGGGAGCAGAGTTGGCTGGAGTTTTTGTTTCCTAGGCAGCAGCTGGACTCCTCCAGGGCTGCACTCCCTCTGCCTTTCCCTCTTTTTCTCTTCTGTGCCTCAGTCTGGCAAAAAGAAAACTGTTTTGGAAACTATTTTTTATGCCAACATTTCTTAAAGAGAATGGGGATATGCCATGGCACTGTCACTCAGCTTCAAATCCCATCCTAAATAAGAAAAGATCTTCAACTGAAGAGGTTCTTGAGGTGCTGTTCGGTATAATTTCTTTTGGAGTTTTTGCGATACTTGTCAAGAGACCAGGACGAATAAAAGTTATTTTCTACTTGAACACTAAAATGTTGGAATTACTGTTTTCCTGTAACTACACAGAAATAAGTCAGTAATTAGTTATTAAATCTTCCAAATGACTAAGGAATAGATTAACAGATCACACTTTTAATTCCTGCATGCCAGGAATTGCTGGGATTACGACTTTAAGCAATCTGCTGTTTGGTGTCAAGTAATTCGCCCCTCCCAGAAATGTACCATGCTGTAAGGGTCAGCTAGACAGTAGCAGGATGGCAAGTTTTTCTTTTCAGCTGAAATTAGCTCTACCCATGTGAGCTATTTTTACATTTATTTTTACATTGTTAATTTTACTAGATTTCTTCAAACCTAATTATTATAATTATTATTCTTCATCACTTGCAATGTGTGTACTTTTTAAAGCACCTGATCTAAGGAACTGTGCATGTATATAAATGAACAAAGCAACTTTGTTCCTGGAAAAAGACACAGTTTTAAAGACTTTGGTCATTTTTAGAGGAATGGTAATTTGGCAACTAATGTGGTTAAAATAAGTTGTGTTCATTTCAGTAAAAGATACATATGTGTTCTTGCAAAGTACTGGAAATCCTCATCTATTTTTCTTGGTTCAAGGTTTTAGTTATCGGAATGTGAGTGATACTTTATTACTGTCTAATGGCAACACTGTATCACATTAGGATTCAATTGAATGAAATACTTCACTTCCTAAATCTCTGAGAATTCCAAAGTTTATGTCAATTGTGAGTATAACTACTTGAATAACTCTTCGTCTTTTTGGGTGTAACAGTTTCTGCAGCAGTGAGTTATGTTGGATTCCTCATAGTTCCCCTCTCTCTCTCTTGCTCTTTCTCCACCATGTTAGAGTTATGTTAACAGGCTATCTGACATTCCCACATTCCAGAATGTCAGGGTGGTGATGTCATACTTCCTGTTCTCAGGGGCCAGTCAGGTGACTGATCAAACCAAGTGCAGACACAGTTATCCAGCTCCCCTACGGTGGAGCTCTCACCTCACCGGCATAAAGCAGCTCTACCCTGAGAACCACTTAGTTTAAAGCCATTCTTATAAGATTTCAAGTTTTAGATGATTTGTCTCGGAGTGCGATGAGCCAGGCTTAGAGAGATTAAATGTCCTTTATGTGTATTTTGCTCTTCTGGTCAGGTTGCTCATAATTTAATTCTGTGGCTCCACTTCATGTTGGATCAAAGCAGGTTTTTATTATTCATGAGGCGACTTCCTGTAAATATATTACACCAAAGTGTCAAAATTGTTGCTATTTCGCCTCTCTATGAGGCTAATGCAAATCATAATTAGAAGTGCCCTGCCTTTATGAAATTCCAACTACTAAATAAACTTAGTGCCCGGGTGATGTCATTCTTTAAACAGCATTCCTTCTTCTTAATCTTCTACATTGATTTCATAAGCTTACTGGATATTTAGGAAATTTTGATTGTATTCTACATCCTAACATACCACTTCCACTATTTTGCTGTTTGGGAAGTGTGTAAAACATGTTGCCTCTCAAATCTATGGATTTAAATGTCATTTAAGTACTTGTGTCTTGCACTTAGTCGGTGAAATGCTAGACTATGAATCGTAATCCACAGGCGTTTCCAAAACACCGCATCAGGGCAGATGTTACACAGTAACATCAACAAGACTGTAGATGACCCTCAGCTGTTCTGGGGAAAAGTTGGAAGGCAGATAGGAATTTCTATCCTAATTTTTTTGTTTTTGCTTGTGTCCATGGTTGCAGTTTCTTTTTTTCCTCAAACATCCAGGATGATGGATGCAAAAAGCATTTTAGCATAAATGATGAGTGGTGATGAGTACTTCTGGAGCATTTCCAGCCTACTGATGAGAGTTAAATTCCTCAGGCTGTACAAAATAAAAACCAGCTGGGGATTGAAATATGGAAATATTTGATAGAAAGTCACATGCTGTATATTACAGGTCCGCTACGGCTCCACAGGAGACTTTTGGTGAGAAAATTCCGAGCTTAGCAGAGCTTAAGAAAATTCAGCGTCTTATGTTAGCTTTAATCAGCTTCCCTCCTCAGGACTGCACTTGGCAAGTTATGTTTGTAGGAGATCCAAAAGTCCAGGGTTTGTGTCCAAATTGGAATTGAAAAGTTTTGCTAGTGCAGCAAAGCTTTAATTTCTACCTTTCGTTAAAAAAACAAAAATATTTTCACTCATTTGTCCATCTACTGTAATTTATTATCTTTGTCGAGTGCAGGACAGTTTTTGTAAAATAATAATTTAGACATGTGACTTGCCAGGTAGGGGGCCTGGAGTACAACCAAAGAGGAGATCCATGGATGATGTAAAGATAATTGGTGTGAGACCAAATGTAGAAGCCAGAGTTAGATGGATGAAAGTAAATTACTGTGGTGAATCCCAAAGGAAATATCCAAAGGGAAAACAAGACATGTAATTAATAATCCATCTACAAATATGTTTTTGGTTAAACATTTAATGAAAGTCTCTGCAAAAAATTGAATTCAATTGAATTTCTCTCTAAAATTTTTATATCTTGGGTTGCAAAGGGTTAGGTGCCCTCTGAATAATCCCCGTCATTATTTATTCTTTACAGAGGAGGAGCTTTGGTGCCACTGATGGTCTCTGCAAAATAATTGCAGAAAAGAATCCTCTCCCCATCTGGCCTGAGTTTGTTTGAGGCCCAGGTCTCTCATTACTTCATTGTGCACAAGAGCAGTGTTGGGAACACATTACCAAACTTGTTGGGGTGAAATCCTATTTACTCCAGCTCTTTCTTTTTCCTTACAACACTCTCCAGGGACCACCCGCCTTCGTGTTCACTGTCTACATGCAGTGCAAATATGCCCCGTTAGCTCCCCTCCTCCCTGCCCTGTATACCCCTGCCTGGATTTCCTCAGCCACGCCCGCTCTGTGGTCAATACAGTGGTGGGACACAGAGTTCAAACAATAGCTGGAGAGAAGCAGCCACTTACTCCCCTTACATTTATTCCCTCTGTTCCTCTCCCACAGCAGACTCCATTCATAAGAGCTAATTGTTGCACAGCAGAGATTCTGGTAGAAGATGGAATTACTGGTGGAAGACTAACATATGTGTAGAAGATTCAAACAGATGGAATGTTGCTGAAATGATCGTAATTATTTTACATCGTGGGAAAACATGACTTACACACACAAAAAAGAGAATTAGGTTTTTGGTGTTTTGCAATTGTAATAGAATTAAAATGGTGTATGTAATCACTATATAAATGGTGTATAGAAAGAATAAAACTAGCTCCAAAGTGAAACTGAACAAGTTATGGGATCTATCATTCTTACGATGTGTGACATTTAACTTACTTCATTACTAAGGCCTCTCTTTATTAGTTGATAATTGTTTTTGCTCCAACACTTAGATAAGCTCTGGCTCCATTTACTGGCTCACTGCGGATGGTAATTATCTTAAATAAACAATGACTGTGGTTATTTGTTTTTCTTTGTAGAGAAATGTGAGCTTCAGTAATGAACTGTCAGGTTTTCAGAAAGAGCCGAAGCCTGCTGGACTTTAACTTCACCAAGAGTTTACAACCTAGATTTTTCTGCCTAAAGAGCCAAGCAGCACATATCCACTTTCATGTCCTCACAGGGCTAGGAGAAGTCTATATTGTCTCAATTACTTTGAAATCTTTTCAAGGTTGTTTCTCATCTTGGAGGTTCTGATTACACGGTACAGAATTAAAAATGTTCAAAGGTTAAAAATGACCAATGAATTTGGTGTTGATTCGTCAGTCTCTCACCTGAGAAGACAGAGAATGTCCGAAGGCTTCAGCTGCTGCAGGCTTAATCTAGCATTTCCACCTCTTCTGAAAACTTTTTGAAAAATTAATTGCATGAAAGATGACTGCTTGAGTACTTCAAATATTGCACAAAGCATTGAAAAGTATTTGGGTTTTTAATTCTAAGATAACTATAATCTTATGGTGAGACTGACACGTCTTCATTCTGGCTCTCAGATGTCTTCGGTTCCCAGATATTTTTAATGAGAATTGATGTATTCAAAATGGACTTCCTGATTCAGGTCATGTCTTCGGTTAAAAGCAGATTGGGAAAGAGGCTTTAACTGTCAAAAAGAGGTGATTAATGAGAATATTCGTGACTATTTCAGTAGTTTCTTTGCCAATTTCCCTTCCTGGGACTCTTAACTTTAAATTGAAAACTGAATGTACAGACTGAGAACACAAGTATTGCCTCAATTTCACAAGTGTTGTCAGCTGAAAATGTCATGTTGAACGCTGGATGAAGTGTGCTTCCTGGTCGTGTTTTATGGTCCTAATGGATTTGATTTACGTCACATGTATCTGAAAGGGATTAATTTGTGAGTCCAAAATGTGAGAAACTTACATGAATCTTCCAAAGATGATTTGAGATGGTAGAAGATACAAAGCACCTGTGTTGGATGGCAGGAAAATGCATGAACGACCAGAATGTAGTGGAGATGATATGTTTTCGATGATAGCACATTTATGATGCAGAGGTGAGATATATTCATTTTCAGTCTGTGCCACCACATTTAAATGACCACTGGGATTACAGAAGGAGTGGTGCATCCTTTGTAACTCAAGAAGTAGATATTTAATGTTCATGTTCCATTGCCAGATGTAATCCTATGTTTTCACATTAAATCTATTTTAAAAACTAAACTTGAATACCCATAATGCATGGAAGTGCAGACAAACTGGAAGTGAGAAGAATCCTGGTGGTTTCACAACAGCTTTAAATCATCCTGCTAAAACACCTCATTGCTTAAGCAGCAAAAATCTTATTACTGCTGCATATTGTTGCCGTGGTTGCAGTTAAACCTATTCCCCAAAGAAAAGGGACGATGCATGGAGGAAAATGACTTTTGAGGAAATGCAGAGCTCTGTTCTGGTATCGTGAGGATGCAAAGCGGGACATTCCAACAGAGCTGATGATGAGCAGAACACGTCTCAACTTTTCTAAATCATTTGCTTCATGCAGGCCTCTCAATAGATTGATGGCCGGAATACATCTTAAACAGCGGAACAAAGATGTGCTGGTTTAAACACATGCAGAAGCCATAAAAGGCTAATGACATGTCGAAGGTCCATGTATCACTTCCCTTCAAACTACCCACCATCCTTTTTGTCTCTCTGTCTCATTGCAAAGAGGGTTATTTATTCCAAAAAGAAAGTTGTGTTGTGAAATTGCAAGTTTTGTGTTAACATTGATGTGGGATCTGAAATCATTTGTAAATTTTACAGTTAATTTGTGAATATTTGGGGCGGCACGGGGGCGCAGTCGGTGGCACAGTGGCCTCACAGCAAGAAGGTCGTGGGTTCAAGTCCCGGGTGCGGACGAGGCTTGGAACACAGGCCTTTCTGTGTGGAGTTTGCATGTTCTCCCTATGTGTGTGGGTTTTCTCTGGAAATTCCGGTTTCTTCCCACCCTCCAAAAACATGCATAATAGGTTTATTGGCCGTTGCCAAGTGGCAACTAGGAATCAATGTGTGTATGGTTGTATGTGACTGGTGACCTGTTTGGGGTGTAATCTGTCCCTTGCCTTGAATCAGCCGGGATGGGCTGCGGCACTCCCGCAATCCCGCAAAGATGGTTGAGAAGGTGACTGATGTAAAAAGTTTTTTTTCAGATTTAATTTGCAGCCCCACCAACTATTGGATAAGTATAATAGGAAAACTTCTTGTACAGTCTGATGATAGGCAGATAAAAAACAAAATCTCTTGAATATTGTTTTTCAGAACTACCAGTAATAACTGCATAAAATGTAACTTTTGCAAAGTGTCATAATTTTTTTTAGGTAATTGTGAATTGAACTAGAAACATTTTCAGAAGCAATTTGGCTCTCAAAACAGAGTTTTTAAAAGTATTTAAAAAAAGTAAGAAAAATGACTAAAACATCAATTTGGCATAAACTTTAACTCTTAGTTTGTAACAGAATGCTCTGCCTTGCACATACTTCAGCGTTTGTTTCTAGAGTTGCGTCCCTCTGAGAGCTACTTTATGTAGATTTTTAATTTAAGTTAGAATGAAACACTTCAGTGTCTAAATTAGTTAGAAAAAGAACAGCTTTTATTAAATGAGAACTCGAACATTTGACCAAAAAAGGCACACAAGTTGGAAAAACATCACAAAGCATCTTGTTTTAGGTTTGGTAAAGAAGTGATTCATTTTTTTAGATTATATACTGTATTTGAAAATAGATTTAATGTTGCAGTTTTGAAATGATTTAAGTAATTTTTTGTAGGTATTTATCTTTAACACTATATTGCATCTGATTTAGTGACGCTGTGTTATTTCAAACTGTTTTTGCAATGTCTCTCATCATCTACATCTTGTCAAATTTCTAAAAGGTAAAAATCAAGAATACCAGTAGGTTCCATCCCTGAATAAGTTTAGTTTAAAACCTGAAGGCATCATTGTTGAAAACATAGCTTACTGTTCGCTACAGTCAGCTTATAATTATCAACTAACCAATTACTGTACACTCTTTTCTGAACCACATACGCACAAACACCGAGCCCCAGTAACAAACTTCTTCATGTCTTCCGGTAAATCCCACATTGTTTGGAGAAGATTAGTCAACTTTTGCCTTAAAACATTCAAATAACTATATCCCAGGAGGCACGTTGCTGTTTTAATTGCTTATGAGTTATGTTCGAAGTCTTTGTTATGCGTTTCTCTCTATTTGACAGAAAGCTTTTTAAAGTTCTTCACAGCCGGGAGGCAAAAGGATCAGTGGATGAGAAATTACTTCATGTTTGTGAGAACACAATGTTCAAACTCATTGTCTATATGTCTGACTATGTGGCTATCTCTACAGTAGATGAATGTATGAACATAATTATGTACATAATTATGTATATGAGTAGCATCTATAAATGAGCACAGTATATACATACAGTATGTACAGGAATGGATTCATGAATTCAAGTGTTTGTGACTACATGGGTATATAGTTATTTATATAGTTGTGTATATAGTTACTACATAGGTATGTAGTTATTTACATAATTAGAAAGTTATAATAATTTTAATGTTTATGTACAGTATAATTACATATCTACATAGTTCCTACCTATCAACACGAACTTGCACGAACCGCACTTTCAAATAATTTTTTACTTAGTGCTAGTTTTCATAACATAACCGTTTACCTTCTGGGGACTACAGATGAAAGGTAGCGTTTTGTTTTTTGTTTTTTTTGCTAATTCCGGCTTTTTGGCCCATGTTCTCTTTTTGTTTTGTTTTTTTAAATAAAATTGCACTGTCATTCTTAAACACTAATCTAAGCTAATTAAAAAAATTAAATGCACTTTGAAATTTGTGTTTGATGTTAAATCATCATCATTGGTGGATGCATGTTTTTATGGTACGATTCTTTAAAATTTCACCCTCCTATGTTATCTTTGGTTACAAAACTTGACTAAAACTCACTGGCACCACATTTTAACATACAAAATTGTCAGATTGCACTTTTGAAACTTCTACACTTTTCTCTGTCATCTGCTAACATTACTGTAGACTCTCTGTGAAACCGACCTAACCCAGGAACAGTAGCTTTGACCACCAGACGCAAGTGATGGATTCTTTTACTTTTGGCTGCTTAACAATGACTGCTATTGAACAAGGTGACCATCAATGAAAGTGGTTTCACTTTTTGGAAAAAGGTTTCAGATTCAGGGTTTTCCCACAGACTCTTTCTTACTAACCACAGCAAGAGAGGTATAGCTTCTTTTTCTGTGCAGGAATGTTCTCTCAAACCTCCAAAAATGCCATTGTCCCATCTCTGATTCAAATCCCCTTTTTTTTTTACTTTGTATGGATCAATTAAGTTGTCTTCAATGTTTTTTGTTACATGTGGATCCTTTGGATGTTCATAACGTGCCTGTGTATAGAAAGCAAAGCTTACCCATAGGTTTAGGCATTGACCAGTAGCGTTCCAGTGGATGGATTTTGTGTATTGGATGCAGCCGCTAAGACAGCATCTATTACATTCCTCGTTGAGGTTAATTTTAGCCACAGGCTTGATCCATTGCCTGATGGAGAAGAGCTTAGATGAATATAATTTTCTGTTCACAAAGAGGCTCTGAAGAAAAAAAGAAGAGAGATGAAGGAAAACAAGAGGATGCGAATAAGGAGCGGTAAGGAGTTCCTTACTCTCCTCCATCATCAGATCCTGTGTGTAGAATTGATTTCAGAGGTCAGCCCATAAAGCTTTCTACATCAGCAATATACTAACAGTGGCATCATTATGGTGTTATTAGCTCAGAGGCAAAGAATTGGATGGCTGTGGAAGTAATTTACAGGTGTGTGAATTATGGGATCTGTGGTAAGGCAAGAAACTGGGGAGGTGGGTAAAGCTCAGAAGTGACTCCTTTCTCAGATAGGGAAAAAAATGGTCACTGAAGTTTAATTTTTTTCTCGCTCAGTGTTTCTGAATAGAATCTTTTTAAAGTCTGAGATTGACATTGCGAGTAGGTTTAAACTAAGTTGCTTGCTGTTTTTTTTTTTCGCTGACTGTCTAACTAATGGTGATCATACTTCAGGACACGGGTTTGAAAGGATCCAATTTTAGTGTAAAATAGCTGATAAACAGATAAAAATGTGCTTTCCTATCCTGACTTTCCACCTTCTCCATCTGGGATCAATTAGGAGTGCAGGTTTTAACTGCTGAGCTCAAGTGACCATTAATTCCTTTTAATCGATGTAACTTTTCCTTATTAGTTGTGTTTTGACCTTTCAACAAGTTAACACATGCCCAGCAGGGATTTGAGTGGCCTCTGCACACACTGAGCTGCCTTTATAAATAAATGAAAAGGTAAATGAGTTTCTGGATCATACAGTGTGTACAGTAATCGCCCAGGCTGCTTCCAGTTTAATAGGCTTGCAGTAGAGAGCAATGCTGATTTAGGTTGGGGGTTGTTTTTTTTGTTGTTTTTTTTTTTTTTTGCTCTTTCCAAACAGGAACAATAAGCTTCTCTTGAGAAAATGTTTTTTCAGACTCTTGCTGTCTTAAGCATTTGTGGTACAAACTACTCTTCCCTCGTTCCCCTGTCAGGGGGGAAATTCCAACCATCCCAACACTGAGTCAACAATTTTTCCAAATATACTGCCCATTTCTGAGAGGTTTATGTTCACATGCTTTGGAGCCAGTTTGGCTAAAGGAATGTGAGTATTTGGGCTGTTCTCGATATGTCATCCATCTCATTCAGATAAATTGTTTGGACAACTTCAAAGGTCCACACAAACACTCGGTGCCTGTCACAAGGATCCAGGGCTTTGTACTGCAGTATAATAGGGTTTTGTTTTATTGTTCCATGTGCCAACAAGCTGAGGATATTGTTGTCATGCAAGGTCCTTGTCAGTGTTTGTGAATTCATTAGTTTTATCACTCTCCGTGTTGTTTTCTATCGTAGATTATTTCCATATTTGCCAAACCCACATGAGAAGACACATGTTTTGATTTTCTTTTGTCTTCAGCTATGATTGCAGAAAAAACTGAAACACTTATCATTTCTAAAAGGATAACGCAGTCATTTACAGACAAATATGACGTTAATGATGGTCGACTGTTGCGAGAACAACTTCAACATTTCGACCTTTTTAAAGCTGAGAGTGAGAAGAAGAAAACCAGATGTAAGAATTTAGATGAAACCATGGAAAAACAGAGAGATCTATTGTTTATTTTTATCTCTTCCACGTCAAATTTTGAGACTTTTAACAATGTAGCTAAAGAGCAGCAGGTCTTCGTGAGAGACAGGCAATAACTGTGTGGTAATACACCTCCAGACTTTAATTGATTTGAATGAGCAAACTGGAGAGGCTCTTCTATCAGCCCGTGAATGAGCAGACTGTCAGGTGATGGGCCAAGGAAAAAAAAACTAATTAGTTTTTCATTCAAACAATCCCTTTCTTCCGTTCCCACAGGTAGGGCAAGCTGATGTGAAATTCAAGTACCACAGAAAACCTGAACATAACTCACGATCATGTTTTGTGTATTCCTCTTAAATCATCCATGACTAAACTGAGTCATCTAAATTATTACATGTTCTTCTTTTTAAGAGTTTCTTTGTCCTTCTATCTGTGTGTAATCCCAAGGAATGTTAGCTCCAGGGTGGTGGAAATGAAGCTCTTAACCAAAGTCAAACCTCAGATTCAGGAGGAGCACACAGAGTTTTGTTCAATAAGGGACCATATTCTGTACTAATAATTCACAGGATTGCTCAGCTGATCACATAAGCTTGTTAATCTATCCCTCCTGTTTTTATTAACTCAGAAAGGCCTCATGACCTTGTCCTTCACATTATGCTTCAGGCATAAGTGGTACCTGACTTCTTGTTGTGAGTTGATCTGTCCCTACATGCGCAAAGCAGCTGTGTTCATATTTTCAGTATCAAGCTGACCTGGTCTTGGAAGCTATCTAAAGATGGAAGGAGAAGGAAGTTTGCGCGGGAACATTATCTCACCCATGTTATCAGATCAGTAAGATTTAGGCAGGAAAGAATAACATGCCCGTGAGGTACCCATGAGCACTTCATCAAACCCCAAACTAGACACTGGATGGTGATGAGGTGGGAAAAGGACCAATTTCATGTTTTGTTGTGGAAATGATCTGACACTTCACGATTAAATTAGGATCCTATTTGCTTTTATAAAATGCCCATCAGTTCATATTTCAGCATTATCTTGATTCAATTGTCTACATGTGCTGCCCAGAAAAAAAGCAGACAGAAAATGACTGTCTGCAATCATTCTGCATATGTCTTTATACAATTATATATTTTTTTAAAGTGACCTTACTTTCTATATTATTGTAAAAAAAATACTGTATTTTGATATGCAAATCCATTTGAAATCTTTATATGTGGTTTTTGGCAGAAAAATATTGAATTCCACTGTGTCAGTTGAGAAAATAAGCTACAGCATTGGAAAAAGTTTTAAGGCTAAAGGCAAAAAACTGTAGGAGAAAAGGAAGTAGCATTTGCGATTCCAATCTGAATTTATGAGATCTGAACATGTTTGTATTATCAGCTGAAGTTGAGAAAGGAATTGAAAAAAAAAATCATCTAAGTTTTAGTATTCACAGTGCATCAGGTAGCCAGGCAGAGAATGACATCATTTAATTTCTCCTGCAGAGGTATGTGTGACTAAAGCAGCACTTAGCATGCTTGTTACTGGGTAAAGAGTCACTTTTACTTTCTCGTGCATGTCCTTGGTATCAGTGAAAGCAGAAACGATGTTGGTGTTGGGGAGGGTATCATCAGCAGGGCAGAATCTTTTAATTTAAGTGATATCAAAGGATTACTGTTCAACCAAATTGATGTAGCTTCACATATGCCTATTTCATAATCAGGCATAAGCTTTCCAGTCTACTCTGCTGACTGTTTACACAGCTGGAATTTGAGGGTCCTGGTTTAGGAGGCATCCTTTTTCATGAGAATGTCCCATCTGTTGAGGAATGATTGTTCTCTGGTTGCTCAGACCAGCAGGGGGTGGGCAATACCAGTTCACAGTGGTTTGTGGTTTGAATTAACATGGTTTATGAAGGAAGTACACTGATGTTGCACATAAAGAAGGGCTGTGCACTGATCCCTATGATAATCCGCATCCTATCCCTTCCTGGGAATATCAGAGAGCAGCTGTAACTGATGCGGCAACAACAGCAAAGGCAGAGGAAGAAAAAAAATAAATTATCAATCAGAAAGAAGAGAAAGGGGTTCTTTATGTATGTGTGTGCTGTGGCCCAGCCGAACCCCATGGGAACTGCTCAAAGCTGAGATAAATGGAGGTACAGCAGTTGTGTCTTTTATTTTGTGCCAGGGTCAGAAGTGTAGTGATGCTCTGCATGAACCAGCTGCCAACTACCTCTGACCTCTATGAGTGCCGTAAAACTGCACCACGGAAATGTCTGATTTATGCACTTGTATTTCTTCAGTCCTGTAATGGGATATAAGTAGTTATGCTCATATCTTGCTTTCCTTTAACCTTGTGATCAGCAATACGTGTAAATCTGATACTGCAGGCCTCTTTTCTATGTGGAGGGACAGTACCCAGACAGCTGCAGGTGTGTAGGTTATTTATCATATTTTATCATTTATTATTATTTTTGATTATTTTGATTATTTTGAATTACTCTATTCATCCCTCACCGGGGAAATTTGTTTGCTGCACTCCTTACACCGCAGCAGGCTGCCCTTCAACGGCGCCAATGGTGGGAGAAGTGGGGGTAGGTGTCTTCTCCAAGGACCCTAGACGTGCTCTCCGTGGGACGCGAACCCGCGACCTTCCGGTCCGCGGGCGAACGCGCTAACCACGCGGCCACCGTCTCCACCCAAATTATTATATTCAATAATACACATAATAAAAGTATGTAATTCTGTTGAAGTTACAATAGTAATCTTAATCTTCAGTTTAGAAAATAAGACAATGATTGTGACCTCATCCTGTGTGATACCGTGATGTTTTGAATAGTGCTCGGATTTTTAACTTACCAACATTTTTTTTTCCAGCTTCCCTGCTCTGCATAATAATGTCTTTTGCCAAGTGTATAAGTCTAGTTTCTTCAGCCTTCTTTAACACGTCTTTTTGAGAAGAGTAACGTTTAAACCAAAAGGTTGCCAACGTCACTGTTGCTTGGCAACCCTTTAAAAGAGGAATCCCAAGGAGCAACAGTAAATATAAGGTTTCTCTTGTTACTTGTTTTGATGTCTGCAAGTGTCACATGTATGTTAAAATCAGAGACAATCTAGAAAACATTTGGCAAAATGGATTTATGAGGGGGCTGCACTGTGGCGCAGAAGTTTGCACCCTGGCCTTTCTGTGTGAAGTTTGGATGTTCTCCTATCGTGTACTGTATGTGTGGGTTTCCTCCAAGTACTCCGGTTTCCTCCTACTCTCCAAAAACACACGTTAGGTTGATTAGCTGCTATAAAATTGTCCTTAAGAATGAGTATGTGTGGATGGTTGAGTGTGTGTGGCCCCACAACAGACTGGCAACCTGTTCAGGGTGTACCCTGCCTCTGTGTTTAAATCAGCCAAAATATTCTCCAGCACCCCCAGAGAGTCTTACTACTGAGCTCTGACATGCCGTATATTTGCATTCAAACACAACTCTGGAATAATCCAGGCAATGTTTGAGGACAAATTAGGACAATGACTTCAGTTAATGTAGGGAGATCGATTTACGACTCAACTCTGATTAAGCTGAACGCCTACTCAACATCCCAGGGAGGGTATTGAGCGACGATGCACTTTAACTGTCTCTACTACTGTCAGACATTTTTTAACAGTTTGCCAGTGCTGGTGTCTGTTCACCACCCGCTTTAAGACAGCATCAGCTGGCTCTGTGTTTAAAGAGCACCATGGTGACATACTGTAGTTGACTAACCACGGGCTCAGTACCATCCAGAGTGGAATTGTTCTCCAGAGTTTGAATGCAAAAAGTAAATCTCCTGTGAAGATTTTGCCTCATCAGCAGGTCATGCAGCCCTCACCAATTTGTCTGCATTTCCTAAACTTCTCCTCTGGTTTCTACTATCATTCCACTGCCACATGCAGAAGTTTTCCTCCATTGGTCTGAGATTCTAAACTGGGTCCTGAACTTCCTGATGGACAGACCTCAAACTGCTTGCATCCTCAGTGGGATTTTCTACTCCATTCCCCTTTGCACCCATCCACCACAAGGCAGTGTACTAAGCCCTCTTTTGTTCACTCAGCTGACATTTCTCAGTGAAGAAGCCCAGCTGTCACACATGGAAGTTTGCAGATGACACAGCAGTATTATGATGCATTATTGACAGCATTGAGTCAGACTACAGTGAGGAGGTGAAACATCTGGTGCAGTGGTGGAGGAATACCAATCTCCAAACCTTTATACTTGGATTTATGAATTGTTAAAAATGTTGTTTAATTGTAGTTTAAAAGAAATTCTTTATGGAAAACACAAAGGAAGAACAAAAACGTCCTTTTTTTAGTTAGTTTCAGTTCCAAAAGGCAGCTGTAGGAGCTTAAAAAGCAAAATGATTTTATTGCTTCCACACAAATTGAATTATATAATAACATCGGGGGTTTTGAAATTGGATTTGGATAGTTGTGCATGAATATTAAATTTGTGAAAATGAAAACATTCAAGTTAAGAAAAGAAAATAGTTGAATGTGATTCATGTTTGTTAGCAAACCTTTATGTTTCTAATCTTTCTTACAGGGTTTTTTTTTTTTTTTTGGATCACGCAGATGTTTGTTGTTTTTTTACCTTTTATTAATTTAAAAAATTAAAAAAGGTTGATCCCTTACAACATTTTGCTAAATGATTTAGAATATACTGTAAATACTGTATTTCGAGGGAAAACTAAGAAAATGGTGTCTGAAACAAATGTTCTTTTATCAAGTTGATCAAACAACAACAACAAAAAAAACCTAATTATACCTGTTTCATTATTTTAATTTCACTAAACAAAAAACATTTTGCTTTAAATCCCACAACTTTTAAATAGAACTTTCTTTGGCTCCAAAAACTGAAATAGATTAACTTTACCAGGAGGTGACTTTAGAGGTCTGCCTAGAAAAAAATGAAGAAAACAGAAATAAAGGGGGAATTTTTGCCATTAATTAATCACACAACAATATGGAGAAAGGGCAAACTTAAAAAGGGCTCTAGTCTACCCCACTTTGTCTACGGAGATAGCAGAACCCCAAGAAAACACACAAACTGCAGCAGTAAATTGCCATCCTGACCCTTTGCCCTCTGTTTCATTTTTAAAAAGTCTATCTAATTATCTTATTTTATCTGCATTTACTATTTAATAATGTGCAAGGACCCGTGCCTTTGTAGCTTTTTGCAGCAGTCAACTTTGCAGGGGGAGCTGCCCCTCGTAACCTGTCTCTTATTGCTGCAACCCCTCTCTCAGGATTCAAACAAATGCTGAATGATGATGCAGAGTCAAACTGAGAGCTGATGGAGAGAGAAATGACAGACTGAGAGGGGAGTGGCTGTCACTGTGGAAGTCACTGGGAAGAGACAAGATGAGAATCTTAATAATTGTGAAATGGGATATGTGGGAGGGGGGGTTGAAAATTTGGTGAAGAGGTTGATTGATGAAAGGGAGGACAGTGAGAGGGTGGAGAAGCGATGGAAATCACTGCACAACTGCAGCGATGGAAGTGAGGTGTGAACAGCAGGCTGGATGGGGATTGTACACGGTGACATACAAAAAAGAGCGAGCGTGTTGCACTCAGAGACGCAGCTAATGAGACGACATCAATCACTCAATGGAGCACTAAGCCAGTAGGTCATTATCTCTTCTTTTTATATACAGTATCACACAGAAGGTCGGCTGCTTTTATAGCTGAAGGTGGAGGAGTGTACTGTCTTCATCTGTAATGAGGGCCTGCAGCACAACTTCTGTCAGCGAAAGAATGAGAATACAAAACATAACATAAAACAGGAATACCACTATGATCACGATAGATAGGAATGGAGATTTTCTTATGCAGTATCATAGTTTATCTCCATCAGCCCACACTGTTTCTGATTTATACTTCTCACTGATGTGTGTTTGTATTTACAGCAACTCTTGCAACATGACAAACTTATATGAGCTGAACTACACACCTACTTTTTATCATGTATTTTTCAAAGGCTGTAGAGCATATGGGGTCACGCTTGTGATAATAGCTTACCATTCCTAAAAAAAAAACTAAATAGATTGCTTATGAAAACAATTTTGAATTTTTTTTCTCTTTTCTTTGATTGCACCTGGCGTTGTGTTTCTCTTATGTGACATAAGATCTAGTTCTCCTTTGAGATCCGTTAATAGTTTGTCATTCTTAAGTTGGATATTAAAACAAGTTAAGTGAATCAACCATCATGTGGACAATTTGTACTACTTTATGTGCTGACGCAGTGAAAATCATGACATGTAGGTGTAACTAGAAAAACTCAAGTTTAATCAACTGCAGAAATCATAGAGACATACAAACATTGGAAAAGAAGTGTAAGGTCTGTGGAGAATTTCAGATGTTGAAAGTCATAAGGCTGCTACAAATCTGTTATCCAGTTTGTATACACTTCTTGAATCAGTCAGTCACTTTCTTAACCATCTATCCCTTATGAGGTTGCGAGGGGTGCTGAAGCCCATCACAGCTGATTCGAGGCAAGGGGCAGGATACACCTCGAACAGGCCGCCAGTCTGTCACAGGGCCACAAACATACGACCATACCGTACACACACTCACTCCTAGGGGCAATTTGGCACTGGCCAAACAACTTAACATGCATGTTTTTGGAGAGTGAGAGGAAACCGGAGTACCTGGAGAAAACCCACACATGCATGGGGAGAACATGCAAACTCCACACAGAAAGGCCAGTGTTCCAAGTCTCGTCCTTACCTGGGACTTGAACCCACAACCTTTTTGCTGTGAGGCCATTGCGCGAGCAGAAATTATTCCTGGCAAAATTCCTTGTGTCCTTTACATTTACTCCAGCAAAATGACTTTACATCTTCCTGAAAAACAAATAAATAATAATAATGATACTATTTATACTTAGCATATTATTCCAAAATGCTGAAAAAAAGAGTTTCAACACAAAAAGCATTTCTGTAACTATTAAAAAAAAAACATGAAGCCAGGAAAGGCTGCACCGGATCTGCAGGTGTGGAGATCCTCGGTAATTAGTGGATGTGAGGAACGATGGAAAGAAAAGAGGCCCAGTTTATCTGGAGCTTCTGACAAGTGGATGAAGAGTTATGGTTAAGTTGTAAAACTTGGCAGTGGTGTTAATTAGCACATTCGCTATCATCCAACTAATTACAGTCTCATGTGGACTGCAGCATTGACAGAAAATGGAGGGTGGGAGGTTTTTTTTTTTCAATTGTGGATGTTCAGAAACTCATTTCTTATCTTTGTTGTTCTTTAATAGAGTTAGTGGTCAACTATATTCCGAACATCCCTGTCGAGACATAAGTTATTCTGAGCAGAGCTTAGTAGTGAGTAAAAAGCTGATTCAGGTTCAGTTGTTACTGATTCATAAAGCACTGCAAAAAGAAAGCAGTGAGTTTAAAGACTTTAGCAGGTATGGTAGCTCTAGCTGGTGGTGCTGGTCATTTGATGCCTCTACGGAGTTTTTGATTTGATTTTTTAAAATTTTCATTATTTTTTTATAGTAAGCAATTATAGTAAAACTCACCTTCATAAACAATACTGGGTTTAAACTAATCTATTACCGCAACAAAAAAAGCAACTTTCCAGGGGGTGACAGAGCCTATCCCAGCTGATTTTAGGCAACAGGCAGGATACACCCAGAAACAGTCACCAGTCTGTTGTGGGACCGCACACACTAATTCCTAGGGGCAATTTCCTAGTGGTCAATAAACCTTACATGCATGTTTTTGACAGGTAGGAGAAAACTAGAGATCCCGTAGAAAACCCACATGTTAACGGAAAGAACATGCAAACTCCACACAGAAAGGTTGTTGTTAATTTATGATACTTCAATAAGTCTATAGTTCATTAGCGCAAAAAGTTATGAGCAGCAAATTCTTTTCTTTTTTTTTTTGGTCCCTTTGACAAGTATTAACTTTAAAATAACAAAATGTGTTTCCAAAACTGTATGTGAAATAAAACAAATCAGGGTTTGAAGAGTGTCAAACATTTCCAGCTTAGATTCTTCAACATTTTCAGTATTTCCACCTGGCAAAGAGAAAATTCACAACCTGCTGTTGTTCTTGCATTTGCTTTAAAGTTTTTCCAAAAAAAAGGAAGAATTTGTTTTTCTTATTCCTCTTTTTTTTACTACTTTAAAAGGCCTGACGTCAACTCCTGTTTGTTAAACTGAAACTCCATTGTGTAATCTAAAGAGCTATAATCTATGACTTTATCACTAAGCCAGCCACATTATGTAATGTCAGAAGATGATGTGTCATTCAGCCGAGGACATTGCAAAAGATGTGTGTACTCCTTCAGCAAAGAATATAGTGACCTAGCTTTGTGAGATGGTTTAGTAGGACTTTTAGTTTAGGTTTTTTGCTTCTGTAGTTTTATCATTTAGACACTTTGTACCCGGGAATGTGTCATTTTTGTGATTAATTACCTACCAATTATTTGCTCGAATTAAAACAAAGACAACAGTTTTTACATTAAATTATAAAAATATAAACACAATAAAAAGATTTTTACACTTTGATTTAACGCTACTAGAAAATTGTTTGTAACCATCCAACAGTGTGTGGTTTGCTAAAACACATATAAATGCCAGATTGAGGGTTTTTGGAGAAAAAAAATGCATTTGATGATTTTGTAATTGCTTCTTTGACAGTCAAAGGAAAAACTATTGATGTCTTTCTCTCACCATGTTTCTGTCTTACAGCATTTGTTCATGTTTTCTGAACTTGTTTTTCTAAAATTGGAACATTTATGGAAACTTTAGCAATACATCTTTATACATTCCCAAACCGTCACTAGGCTTCTTCAAAATATTAAATATAAGTCCTTTTTTTATATAGTGAGTGGGTTTGAACTTAATTTGTACAACAAAGGTTTTATGTTCCATTCTGTTTGAAGGTGGCATGTTAACGAGCAGGCAGACAGTATACGTTCTCACACCAGTAAAATCTATTCATTAATCAATGATCAGCCTATGTGGGCCAGTGGTGTTTCAAATATTCAAACAGTTAACCTGCTTCTGTATTGGCAAGCATTTTGAACTGCACAAATCTCTGCTTTTTAGTGCTGTGTTGTTGTAGCCTCAAGATAAAAGCTCTATTCTGTAACATCTGATAGCTTCACCACCGGCTTTGAGGTCAGTAGTACTGTGTTGTATTATTCAGCTTGATGAGTTGAGACAGATTTTTTTTTTTTTTTTTAAAAAGATGCTTTGCTCTTTCAATGAACTTTTCAAACTTAAATTCTAACTGTTTTTGAGTGTTTTCTTTTTATTTGGAATTTCATCATTTTTGGCCATAAACAGAAATAAATAAGTCCAGGCTTCATTATTTATACCAGAAACTTGTCGTGAGAAAATCTAAGCAAAGCCAAACTGGCATTTTTCATTGGTTCATTCTCAGGAAGAAAGTCCTGTGAGGTTTCATTTGAGCAACAACAACGTTGGATGCCAGATCGATGTCTGGCACTGTATAAATGAATAAATCCAAAAACATGGTCACATTTTTATTTCTTTAGGTAGAGTTTGAACTTCTTTCACATCTTTACCGCTTTTTATGAAAAACAGGAGGAAAAATCTTAGAAGCATAACAATTTGTCTGTTGGTTTTAATTAAGAATTTCTATCTTTTGCCTGTCTTCCAGGCAGACTTTTCTGTCTGATCCGTAGTTTAAAGCTGCCCTGTTCACGCTATGGTTGTCCAACAAAGCTTTGGGGTCATCAAAGGGCACATGGTGGTCAGTGACCAGCTGTGGCTCTAAGAATGAAACAGATGTACTGAAACAAATGTGGGTGTGTGAGGACAGACTGTTTTTGAGCCATGCCTAATCCAACTGGACTCTACTACTTTTTCCCTAAAGTTTTGTTTGATTAAATATTCCACTGACAACACCCAATTTGTCATGTCACAGACAATTTGTCGTCTGGACTGTGATGATGTTGTCATTTTCAAAGGTACTATTAAATTGAGTCATAACATTTAATAAAGGGTTCTCACACTACTCCTGTGTGATCATCTATAAGATAGCCTTCAATCTCTGAACATAGATTGCTCATGATTAGGGTTCAGTCTCTTGCCTTTCCAGTTTGGTAGTCCACTTCCACTGTAATTATTCATCAGCAGGAGTAGACTACCACATGAGTCTGTGGAATATCTCACAATAAGTAGGTTAGATCTCATACCATACCATTCTCTTCTAGATGGTGTTGTTCTGCATAAGGAACTGAGACCATTGATGCTCTTATGAGTTCTGAATCTGTTTTGCTTTGTATGTATGTAATATTATGCTGTATTGGAGCTCAATGACACGACTGACAGTTGAGGTACTTATGTGATTGGGATTTATTATACGAGACTCAAATAGATATGTACTGGACCTCAGTCAAGTGTTCAGTCTGATGGAATATAATCAGAGATTAAATGAATTGAAGAGAAATGGGAATTACTTGAACTATTTTAAACTGATTACCGGTGCATATTTTACTCGGTGGGACTGTGTGACCTGATTAATACTCACTGTATCTTGATGAAGTGCTTCTCAGTTTTGGTCAGGAGATGTCTTTGATTTTTAACATCTTTTATTTCTGAAATTTGGTCATTGTTCAGCACACTGCTACACAGCTGTGTTCATACGAGGTTCAAAGAGGTTTTCAGCAGTTAGACATGCTTCAAATCACAAAACATAAAAATTGATGCATGCTGATCACAGGAATGTGTTCTCAGATAACTTGTTGCTGCATCATGGTACTGGACTTACTAGATGAAAAGTTTTTTAATCATAATTTATTAAGAAAGCTTCCTATGATGTAAATATTTTATTCTGCTGGCTTGAGTTGGAGCAGGTTGAACTTGAAACAATCTGTCAGTCGGTTGGAAATTGGCTGAATTGAATTGTACTTGTTCAGACCTGTTCAGAATGTAATGTGCAAAAACACCCGCAACTAGTCTCGGCAGCATATTTCACAAACAATTTTGAGATAAATGCATATTGCACACAGTTATTTTAAAACAAACCAATTTTTGACAAATTTAAAAAAAAAATCTAATTTTAATTTAGACATATATTTTTTAATTTTCAAAAAAGCTTCCTCTGTCATAAAAAGAGTTTATTTATAACTGAACAAATAAAAACCATTGGAATTCACACAATTATAAAGTTTTGGATAGAAAATCAGTGAACTCCATGTTCTTTTTACTAAAGCCATATTTTCCAACCAGTCATCTTCAGAGTTTGGTAATAGTAACAGAAATGCTGACGTCAAGGGTGAGGAGCATCGGCTAAACAACAGTAACCTTGGACACAGTTTTTCCTCCCGTGATTTCTCCTCATTGATGTAATAGACGTGTCCCTGTTGGTTTTTTTGTTTTTCTCATGGTTGCACAGGGAATGTGGCTGTTGTTCACTTTATGACAACACAGAACATTTGTGTTAAGGATCACAGCAGCCTTGGAGCAACCAGTCAGGCTTATATGATAGAATATCACAGTATTGATTCTTCATGTCACTTATTGTTCTAAACACAGATTAATAGAGCATTTTAAGCTCCAGGGTGAGTAAAATATTACAGAAAGCACATTTCATTGTTGTGGTTTTAGTGGCGTAAAGGAGATGAGGTTTATATATTTGGAGAATACTTTTGAAGATGCTACTTTATTCGTAATAGTTTTTTTAATTTATGATTTCAAGCTTGTCTGATGAAGGAGATGTAAAGCCCTTTGTGTTTATACTGTCTGGAATCTGAGACCAATAATGGCACTAACTGTGCAGAAATGGTCGGATCTTTTCAATATTCTGCACCCTGGAATTTGGCTGCTCTCCATGTATCTGTGCCTGGTAATCACAAGACAGACCTCCAAGTGTTTGGGTCAGGGATGAGCAATCTCCCTTGTGAAATATTCACACATTTAATATATCAAACACACTCCGCCTTGCTGTCTTATGCAACCAGTATTTTCCTGCCTTGGTCTCATATCACAGTTTAGAAACCTCTACGTCTTCACATCATTTAGCTCTGTTAATTATTTCACCATTTGGATGACTATGAGATTTATTTAAATACTGTTTCACATTCCTCTCACATTATGGTGCGCACATTTAAATGCATGAGAGGAAATAATTGAATTTTGAACGCTAGTTATTGCTATGCCAGTGGCAGACATTTACTCTGATTATTCAGTGCTTTGCATTATAAAAAGATGAGCAATTTCACCCCATATAACATCCAAACTCTATCAATTGAAAATATTTTTATCATCCATACAGATAAAAATTGTGCTTGAAGGTGATTTTCTTTGACCGTGTAGGACAAAAGAAAAAAGTAAACTTGATAAAGGAGAGCACCTGATTTCTAAAGATAAAAATCAGTAGAAACAATGGGTCTCGATAATGTTCGTTAAAATTGGCTTTGATATTTTTTGTGTCTGTCGACTCTGTTTGAAATATTTATGCCATAATATGTGAGCACAAGCTTCTAGCTTATTTTTAATACTGTTGATGTGTGAAATGGAACTTTATTTTGCTGTAAAAAAAAAAAAAAGACTTTTCTCAGAATGAATTGAAACATGAACTGTTCTGTTGAGTGTCTGGAAAAGTTGTTATTCGATCTTATTATAGTTCCGTTCCGTCATCTTCCGCTTGTTCCGGGGTCGGGTCGCGGGGGCAACAGCCTCAAACGAGAAGCCCATGCTTCTCTCACCCCAGCCGCATCCTCCAGCTCACCCAGAAGGATCCCAAGTCGTTCCTCAGCGAGCTGTGAGACATATAGTCTCTCCAGCGGGTCCAGGGTCTGCCCCTTGGTCTCCTCCCGGTGGGACGTGCTCAAAACACCTTGCCCGCGAGACGCTCGGGGGGAATCCTGACCAGATGCCCGAACCACCCCATCTGGCTCCTCTCGACCTAGAGGAGGAGCGTCTCGACACCGAGCTCCTCTTATTATTTTTGATGTTTTTGTCAACCCTTTCAACCTAATCATTATTATTCAAACTTATTTGTACATTTTTGTTTTGTCCAATGAATAAAAAAAACTTTTCCATAATTTTTTAGCACAACAAATGAAGCGCACCTTCAGGAATAAAATTATATTTCTTCATTTTAGATGTCATTGCAAACTTAAGGTTTGCTTGAATATCCATGCAATTGAAAAGGTTTTTTTTCCGGCACAAATATTTAAAGAAGACAAAAGAAAAAAACTTTTAGTAGTAAATAGGACTGATACAGTAGAACGAAAGCTTATAAAACTGATTTACCGTACACCTGGATTTTGTAACCATATACTTTTTGAGTTTATATTTAACTAAACAAGACCTCACTCCACAATTTTGCAAAAAAAAAAATCAAAACATTTTTTATGGATGAAATATTTGGACAAATAAATTAAATTGTTTCATCATGCCTTAATTCATGATATCAATTTATTCCACGGTATGCATGCATGAAAATGTTTCCAAACAATAAATGCATAGAAAGCTCAATTATGACAGGGTCTTTTTGAAAGAAAAAACAAACTTCAAACTGTCCATTTCTGTGCATTTCCTTTGAAGGTCAAATATAATAAATCTTTCCATTTGAAGGCACTGGACCTTTGAATGAAAACCATGTTTGACTCATTCAAAAAGGAGCAAGTCCTGGCTCATCCATCATCAGTTGAAGGAAAATTGCAATCATCCTCGCTGTGTCATGATGGTGGTGAAAGTGTGGAAGTAGGACCCAGATGCATAGTCGGTTTTAACCACTTTACTGCAGGTAGCAGGAGTGCAGAACCCAACATTGAGCTCAGCAGGATGAAGGACCAGAGGTGGAGGGATAGCAGGACAGCAGGGTGACAGACAAAATGTGGAGGGGTACCATCATGACAACAGTAGGAACACATGACAGCAGCACCACAGAAGTATGATCTGCCACACAAGTGAAGGACACCAGGGCTTAAATGATCTGGCGAAGACAAGACACAGGTGGAAACATAGGCTTGGAGTGAAAAGTGACTTTCAGCAGGGAAAACTTATGATTACAGATACTATCTAAAAGAAAGATGTGAGAACTGCAATGATTTTTCTGCTTTAATTTTTAAGCTTTATTTTATTATAACATAGTCACTGAAAAAGCTTGTGTGAGAACACATTTCCTAGTCTGAGCCATTTTTAAAGGGTCCATTTGATATAAAATCAGCATTTCAGATTTTTCTACCTTCTAATATGCTATGACTTGTGATGTGTGCACCGTGTGTTTTTCATTTAAGTGGCTTTTTGAGTGATTCAGTAATCTTTCAGCATATCGTGTTAGAATTTCTGAGGTAGCTCTAGTTTATAGACAGAAGAATTAGGTTCGAATAGTTTCCTTTTCTTCTTTTGTCTTGTTTGTTTTTTTAACCACTACAGCCAACATACTTTATGATGCTGACGCAAACTAGGGAGTTTCCCTGTGAAACACAACAGACTACCAAATTACAAACACATGGGAAGACAAAGCAACCTCTTAAAATCCAATCATTTAAATTCATGATTATTTGAAGCACAAAAAACATGATAAGCAATCTATATAAAATACCTTGAATAAAGACAGTAACACTATATACCATTGTCTTCATCAAGTCTTCCCTTCAATTTTTTCCAACTAAAGAAAAGCAATCTAAGAGCTGCAGAAAGAGCCTGCCTGCTGTCCAATCTCCATATTAAACATCAAAGAAAAGGTCATCCAAACAACACTTACAGTGGTGGTCAAAAGTTTACATACACTTGTAAAGAACATAATGTCATGGCTGTCTTGAGTTTCCAGTTATTTTAACAACTCTGATTTTTCTCTGATATAGTGATTGGAACAGATCCTTCTTTGTCACAAAAAACATTCATGAAGTTTGATTCTTTTATGACTTTATTATGGGTAAACTGAAAATGTGACGAAATCAGCTGGGTCAAAAATATACATACAGCAACATGCATGAGCAATTTTGGAGACTTAGAAAGTTGTGTCAATGACATGAGCTTCATAGCATGACCTCTTAACTTCTTGTGAGTGATTATGAGTGACTACAGCTGGTGACTTCTCTGAGGCCATTTAAAAAGGGCTCATTGGATAAAAACACCCACAAACGCAACAATGGGAAAGTCAAAGGAGCTCAGCACAGATTTGAAAAAGAGAATCATTGACTTGAACAAGTCAGGAAAGTCACTTGGAGCCATTTCAAAGCAGCTGCAGGTTCCAAGAGCAACAGTGCAAACAATTGTTTGTAAGTATAAAGTGCATGGCACTGTTTTGTCACTGCCACGATCAGGAAGAAAACGCAAGCTGTCACCTGCTGCTGAGAGAAAACTGGTCAGGAGGGTGAAGAGTCAACCCAGGAGCACCAAAAAGCAGATCTGCCAAGAATTAGAAGCTGCTGGAACACAGGTGTCAGTGTCCACAGTCAAGCGTGTTTTGCATCGCCATGGACTGAGAGGTTGCCGTGCAAGAAGGAAGCCCTTGCTCCAAAAGCGGCACCTTAAGGCTCGACTAAAGTTTGCTGCTGATCACATGGACAAAGATAAGACCTTCTGGAGGAAAGTTCTGTGGTCAGATGAAACAAAAATTGAGCTGTTTGGCCACAATGCCCAGCAATATGTTTGGAGGAGAAAAGGTGAGGCCTTTAACCCCAAGAACACCATGCCTACCATCAAGCACGGTGGGCCTGTTTTGCTGCCAATGGAACTGGTGCTTTACAGAGAGTCAATGGGACAATGAAGAAGGAGGATTACCTTCAAATTCTTCAAGAAAACCTGAAGTCATCAGCCCGAAGGTTGGGTCTTGGGCGCAGTTGGGTGTTCCAACAGGACAATGACCCCAAACACACATCAAAAGTGGTAATGGAATGGCTAAATCAGGCTAGAATTAAGGTTTTAGAATGGCCTTCCCAAAGTCCTGACTTAAATCCCATTGAGAACATGTGGATAATGCTGAAGAAACAAGTCCATGTCAGAAAGCCAACAAATTTAACTGAACTGCACCAATTCTGTCAAGAGGAGTGGTCAAAGATTCAACCAGAAACTTGCCAGAAGCTTGTGGATGGCTACCAAAAGCGCCTAATTGAAGTAAAAATGGCCAAAGGACATGTAACCAAATATTAGCATTGCTGTATGTATATTTTTGACCCAGCTGATTTTGTCACATTTTCAGTTTACCCATAATAAAATCATAAAAGAATCAAACTTCATGAATGTTTTTTGTGACAAAGAAGGATCTGTTCCAATCACTATATCAGAGAAAAATCAGAGTTGTTGAAATAACTGGAAACTCAAGACAGCCATGACATTATGTTCTTTACAAGTGTATGTAAACTTTTGACCACCACTGTAAATAGTTTTTGGCAGGCTAAAAGAATGGAAGGAGAGCTTCAGACGAATAGGAAGGTCTGTAAACCAACATATGGTTGGTTTGCACCATACGGCTGTGAAACTGCTTAAATTTACAGATTAGCAGGAATAAGTATGATCCCTGTAGAGGGAGAGACAGGAAGGGGAGGAGGGTCCTGGATGAAATAGCTTAGAGGGCATTTGAGGGTACATACTTATTGCTGCACTCTTGGAACGAGTGTCTGGTTAATCAATTTAAAGAGAGTAGATCTTTAAGAAAATCCAAGTCCAAAAAGATGAGAAAAATGAGAGGTAAATTAAATAGATTTGAAACAAAATGGAACAAAACAAAAAATAAGATGTTGGAGATTAAAAGTATTTTTACTGGATTTGAAATATATGTGCAAATTAAGCTTTCAGAAATGGAAGGGTTTATTATTTATAATAAATTAAGAGCAGTTTTTTTATTTCAATATTTTTTTTAAATTATGGTGTGACTTGAAATACAGTAATCCATTCATCTTCTAAACTTGAGAGTTTTGCAGGAGCCAGTGCTAGAAAATCTGCAGGGTGACAGGGTACACCCAACACAGGTCACCAGTCAGTTGAAATTATTTTTAGGTATTTAATGAAACAGTTTTTAACTCATCTTCAAGCTACAAATGATCAACATGTTCTTTCATAAAATCCTTCTTCTGAGCATCAGATAACATTCTGCCTCAGTGATGTCTTTCCATTCTTGAAAAAAGATCCCAATTCAAGACAAGAGTTTAGCCTAAGCTAATGTCTACAGTAGTGTGTGTTTATAAAGAAGACAATTGGATCTTTTAAACTGTACATTTGCTCAAACTGTTTCAAGTTTCCTGAAAACTTGTTTCTCTTATAGTCCAAAACTCTGCTCCTGTTCACAATTGAAACGAACTCTTTTACCCATATTGCTAATATTCAAAGACACCGGCTTCCAAAAAGGTGTATAAAGTTGTTCATGTTTTCAATGTGTGTAGAAACAGAGAAAAAAACTTTCAAGAAAAGTAATCTGCTAAAACTGAATTATTGTCAACAACCATCTGAAAAGAACAGAATCTTTTATTATGTTTTAATGAAACCGTTGTTTATGTAATTCAGAAATGACATGAGTTTTATTTGTCCCTACAGATTCATCCATGCATCTCAGACAAAAGACTGTTGTGACAGACATGTGCTACTCGACAGAGATATCAAGCCTGATGGACTTTGGCACTCCAGATTGCTCACTGAGCAAAGGTGGGTTGTTACTTGAAATTACATGTGGTTGTCTTGGTGACAGCAGGATGTGAGCCTGGCGATTTATCTGGTGGTTAAAAAGACAGAGTTGTCAGGTTGACTTTGGGGTCGAACCCAGGAGCAAAGGCCTGAAGAGGCGAGAACAATCAGATAACAGTCCTCAGTTTCTGGCTGTGGGGGCAAACTTTGATCTTAAATGTTTTGTCATCCGGTTTGAAGTACTATCTTACTCATAAGAGTTCATCTGAAAAGGATTTTGCTTTACAGACTGGTACAAAGTTCATCTAGCTAGCGTTTTATTGCAGTCTGTAATTACAGTCTGGCTACCAGACCACTCAATATAATCACTGACATAAGTGTGAGAAATTATGTTTAAAAGGACTTAGTCATTTTAAACACTAAAAGCAACACCAATTTGTGTGTATCTACATGGCATGTCGGTCATGAATTAAATGAATTTTAGGTTTTATTAATTTAGCTTCAGCTATAATAATTACAATGATTCTTTTTTTATTCTCATGCTTCTATCTAACAAGAGTCTGAGTTGTTTTGTAGAGTCACTTTGTCATAGACGAACCCCTGAAGCATGCGAATGCGAAACAGCAGTATGACAAGTCTCTCGAGTTTAACCTTAAAAACATTTTTCTCTTTCACTGCCCTTTACAGCTCCAATACACCTCCTTTTCTCCACCTTTTCTTTCTCTTTTTGCCCAAATAACATTTTCATGCCACTCCATCTGAACTCTGTTAACACACTGCGGTGCAAATGAAGACTGACAGGTCATTTCTAAGAAGAGCAATCCAGCAGATGAGAAAGGAGGACGGTTTAGTAAGGTTTAATATGCTTTAATAGGAGCGAAGCTAATGAATGACACACTGGTCTCATGAGGAGAGTTATAGACCGAGAAGTAAAAGTTTATGTTGAGGGGTTTTTGAAAAAGAACAGTATAGAAAAAATAATAGAGTGTAGTACAGTGACGGGCTGTACGGTGGTGCAGTGGTTAGCACAGTAGTCTCACAGCCAAAAGATCGAGATTCCAGTCACCGTGAGGGGGGAGGAAGAATTGGAACACTAGTCTTTCTGTGTGGAGTTTGCATGTTCTCCCCGCATATGTATGGGTTTTCTCCAGGTACTCCGGTTTTCTCTCACCCTCCAGAAACATACATTTTAAATGAATTGGCCACCCTGACTTTGCCCCTATGAATGAACGTGTGTGTGGCCCTGCGGCAGACTGGTTATCTTTGCTGGCACCTTCTGTGACCCTGTTAGAGAAAAGCGTTTCAGAAGAGAAGTATAGTTACACTTAGGAATGCTCTTGTATTACCTGTGTTTTTTTGTATAGGCACTTTGGTACCTTTTGGTTGTGTTAAATGTGTTTTAAAAATAAATTTGACTTGACTTGACTAGGAACGACCAACAACTGGTGAATTATACATCTGTATTGTTTGGCATTTTCTTGATGTTTAAACTGTGATACGACTGCTCCAAATAAGAACATAAAAGAATATGCAGTAGTTTTTCTAACTTGACAGAGCAATGGAGCTGGTTAAAAAAAAAAACTATACCGTAATTTTGTTATTTTGCAACCTAAACTGAGCTTTAGAGTGTGTTGTGCATCTGTCCAGGGAGTGGTTCTAAGTAGGGAGCAAGAGGAGGGGGTAATTTGCTGTGTCAAAAAGGGACGTGAAGCGGAATAAATATATTTTTGAGGGGTTTTTTTGTTTGTTTTGGGGCAAAAAAGAATGATAATTACACAAAATGCAAACCCTCTCCTTAGAGACCAATGGAAAAAAAGGACTGATTTTTTTAAAATATAAATGATTAGTTATGTGAAATGTATTATTCTTTTATTTGTGTATTGAGTGTGTCTTCAATTCATTGTGCTGAGTAATGTATCCCAGTCTTTATACATTTTTACATAGTTTTAGACAAAAGACGACTTTGAAGAACATTGCTAAGCTCCATCATCTCTACCAACCATCTCTATCACCATACTTCCTTTTATTGATGTTGTCAGAATAGAAAAAACATGGACACACAAATGAGAGAAGAGGGGAAATACTAAAAACAATTGACCAAATCTATTGTCACGACTAGCAAAAGAATAGAAAACTTTATTGTCTAACACAATGGTGCCGAAATTTTCCTTCAACAGGGCTCACACAACACAAAGCAATCAGATGTAAATAACAAGACATAAGAAGAACATTTAAAAATCCCACGCTTAAAGCTCATGGAAGGCTATTGTTCAGGCCTTCAATTGCCCTTTGAAAAAATGATTTCCTTTGGATTTCTTAGCCCTGTCAAGAGTCGCTCTTGCAGCAACCACACCCCACTCCCCCAATATTTCTGTTGACCAGCAACCTAGTGGGCTACTAGGGTGTACCCTACCTCTCTTCTGCCTACTCGCCGGCCTAAATGTATATGTTGTTGAAAAACAAAGAAAATGTATATCACCAGGTTTCAAAGCTGGAAAGACTTGCTTTCCTTCAAATTCAGCTTGAAAGCAAAGTGAAACTATTGGTATGAAACTTGCTATTTCAACAGAAAAAAAAAATCCAGTTTTAAGATGATTTGTTAACCTTTCTTTTACTTACGTAGATAGCTTGATGAGAAGTAATTCTTAATCCTGGTATCTGCGTAAGACACCCTGAACATGAGCGATTGAGTCGTCATTGTTGCAGCATTTTGCCTCTGTTCAGATTATGCGACACTGTCTCGCTGTAATCCTGAAGGTCCTGTTGTAACATTGACAGATCCACTGCCTCATGTAGGAACTATCTGATTGGATTACGTTTGATCTTTAGGCAAAGCTAAGCGCTACGTGACAACATCTGATGGACAGGCCAGTCATTTCTTTTGTTAAATGCTGTCACGACATAAAATACAAAAAAGATTTCACTCAAATTTTTTTCTCACTGTTAGATTTTCAATAAAAACATGCTACTCAAACCAAAGTTTTCGTTTTTTACAAACCACAAACTTTCTTACAACAACATAACTAGGTGGAACCTGTAGGTCAAATTAAATTTCTTCAAACCATCTGTGTAAACCTGTCGTAGCGAGCGCTGAGAATTACAATGTAACAACGATATCCTTATTTACTCTGTCTGCTTAAATCCATACACATCCTCCCTGACTTAGACATTCTGCAGTCGGCACAGAAGAGCAAAGCAATAGAGTGACCAGAGGGTTTAAGATAACATGGAAGAGCTTATTTATATAAACATATGTAAGTGTAGAAGAAATACAGTTTAGGCAGAATTAGGAACTTCCTGTCGCCTTTCCACAGTTTTGACCTATTTAACAGGACATACTGTATATGTTTGCTTTAAGCTCATTTTACAGTCCAACCAGAGTTTATGCTTCTATCGTCCACATCCAAAACACACCTTCATATTCAGGAAGTAAGTAATGTAAACTAATGTAAGCATTGCAGACCCAAACAAAGTGTGTGCTTCACACACACACACACACACACACACACACACACACACACACACACACACACAGACAGCTGTGCGTGTTGAAGCTGAGTAAACCTTCCTTCATAACAATGTTCTCTGTTAGATTTTTACCATCAGGTGGAGGGAGAGTTCCACAGCTGGCTTTCTACCTGAGGCACAAGGTGCACTCTATGTTCCACCCCACACCCTCCTGGCCAGGTGGGGTAGAGGGGACACATGAAAAGCAGGAGGGGCGTGGGTGAAAGTTGTTGAAACTGCATTTTGGGTGTGTTCCTAAACGAGTACGCCAAAAAGGGAGAAACATTCAAGAGTAAAAAATGAAAGGTGTTTGACTGGGTTTCAAAGCAAAGTTTCCTAGTAACCTGTTTGGGTGGAGCCACAGAGGTCCTTCTCTGTTGTTGCTGATTTGAATGGTGTGTGTGCCTACTGGTCTGTACGTACATGTGTGTGTGCTTTTTCCCATTATTTTTTCACCTGCTATGAGAGCTCAGACATCAGTTTAGAGTGGAGTCAAGCGGAGCCTGTGGAGGAGAGGACATGAAGTCCGAGAAGGAAGAGGGAAAGGCCGGTAAGTCACTGACAGAAAAGGAAAGAGAGGAATTTGAACCTCTTAATGAACATTGTGGTGGATTAAAAAAAAAGGGATTAGTGTTGTTGATGGCTGGTTTTATTTGTCATATTTGTTTTCAGCTTCATTTTATGACAAAAATTTAAAAGTCAAATCAGATCCTGTTGACATGTAGAACTCCCTATGATGTCATTGAATGGGAAACACAGTCAGTGGAGAATCATTTTTATTTATTGGTTTTGAAAGTCAAGTTTCATTTCTTGATTTGGATTTCTACTTTATTTTTATTAAATAGAAGACAAAAAAAACTTTTTTTTTTTATTGGAGCAAATTATTAAAGAAATTCTTTCAATATTACATAATCATTCAAGAAACATGAAGCCACAATGTATCTCTGAGTAGACCTAAACTACTTTAAATAGTTAGAACGATACGTTAATCCACTGATCCATACAATAGCTTGAGTCACCTTTATGACTTCAGTATTTTTTTTTTTTTAAAAAGTGAGATATGAACGTCAATTTTCTCACTCCTTTCATTCCTAAAGCACCTCTTAACACCTTTTAAGTAAAACTTTCCATTTTAATGTAAGTCACTTGAGGGCTGATATTAAAAACTTTTGTTACATGTTTTGTTGCATGTTTGAACCCATTCCTGTTTCTTAGTGATATCAACACATAAAATCAATTCTCATAAAAGTGGAACAATTCAAAGAACTTATAACTCAGTTTAACTGTTAGTTTCCTGACGAAGAGACATAAAAATCTGGTTTTAATGTTGCAGAAAATTATCAAATTTAGAAACCAGAATATTAATAGAAAAAGTTGAGGAGTGTTTGTTTAAAAGTACACTACAAATTTTTTGATTTATCAAAAAGAAAATCTTAAGTAAATTAGCTAAAGTCTAAGTAATGGACATTTTTTTAAAAAATACTGGAGCTTATAAATTGTATAACATTGGTTTATTTATATTTGCTCACAAATTACTATTTCCTTAGTTGGTGTTACATAAGACAAACAGTCATTAAATAGTTCACATAGTTGTTCATCTCTAAAAAAAAACTCTATAAAAACTTCCTTATTCTTCTTGACAATTACTTTCAGTATTTAATATTTTGTGCACGTCATAAAAAAAGTGCAAGGAAATTGTTTTCTTCTTTGTTCATTTACTGAGTTTTTTTTTTTTTTAATTTATTCCCATGTCCCATTTGCTTAGAAACTAAATGCAGCCTGACCTAGATGTTGACCTGCAGACTAACATGTTGGTACGGATGATCTGTTAATCTTCTATAAGCAGAGTGCATGAATAGAGTGGTGTCAGTCAAATACTGCACAGTATTACAGACTTTAGCTCAGCAGACATTTATAAGTTTCTCTAATCGGAGAGGAAACAGTATGTATGGATAGCAACAGGATTTCTTATAGTTTTGGTCAATTTATTAACATTTCCCCCTTTACAGTTTAACAAAAATGAAAGTCAGATTAATGTTGCTCTTGATAGTTTGATATTTATGAGGATTTAACTTGTACTAAATTCCATTATTGTCATTCCTGCCTAAATAGTGTTTTTAAACAATTGTGGTTGTCTTTGTGTGTCTTCACAATCTGGATTTATTTTCAGTGATTGTATCATGTAGACTTTCAGAAGTTTTTTGGAGGTAACAAGTTTGACTAATTGCAACAGAACGGACAGATGTTTGTAACTCAGCAGTGCATTCAGTCTAACAGTCATTCCTCACCAAGACAACTTTCTTGTGTTTTGCTTTTTTACTATCAATTTTTAGAGCTTCGGCAATGTGGAACATGTTTTTATTGCAATCCTTTCTTAACTCAAACCACCCTCTTACCACTGAGCAGGTGTTGCACACAATGTCTGAGATTGTGCATGTGCCTTGGGACAAAACGGAGTTTCCTTCTGAAATAATTCTGCCTTGCTTTTATTCACGAATTAGTTTTGAGCGTTTCTGACATTTTTGGTGTTTCCTGAAAGCTTCAAAAGAGAGAATTTTGCACCTGCTTTGAGGACCTGGGTGTGGCTTGAACCACATTTGTACAAGAAAACAATGAGTGTTATCCAGGTACTCATCTGACTTTTGTTGAGAAACCTACTTTTTACGTTACACACTATGATGAGATACTTCAGTTCCTTGTCATTATGCTTGAGCTTGATACATAACCCTCACACTCTTGCATGCTCACAAATATCTGCATCACAAACATGTGGAGATTGAGACGAGACAGACATGAAATGATACACAGATTAAAAATTTCATTTGATGAAACTTTATATAGAAACAGAATTGTTTTTACAAATTGGAAAGATAGTTTCTTCTAAGACAATTAACTTCTCAGAATTAATAAAAGGCAGAAACTGTGATGACTAGTTTGCTGGTTGTAAACACGCATTGACAAGACAAAATTGTGCAAGATATCCTTTAAACAAATGTTAGTCCCATTTTTAGACTAATTGACCACCGACTTAATCAAAATCAAGTGGTGGGTGAATTTTGTGCAGTTTTGAAAATGTAAGAAACCCAAATATCTCAGTTTGTCTTCAATGAAGGCTTCTCCAGGACTGGCCATACTCAGAGTATAAAAAAATAAAATAAATTTAAACCATCTCTACAGTTAACACAGCCCCAAATTACCCAAAAGTAATTAATTATTAGGTGCTTCTCCCAAAAAGTACCGTCACTTTACACAAATATCAAGACTTGAAAAATGTCCGGGTTGTGTTTTTTCAAATGTTCTGCCAGTCTTAATGTATTTATGAGTGGAAAGAACTGTGAACTTGTTTCAATTTAAACTGAAATTGGTCTGATGCTGTAAATGCAAAGACTGACTACAAATATTGGGTTTTGGGACTGGGGTTACTTATAAGATTTTGGTTTACTAGGAGAAAATTGGGTTGTAATAATTGGGTTGTAATAATTGGGTTGTAATAATTAGAAGGATTTTATTAAAAACTCAGTGGACAATTGTCCACCATCCGCCATCTTACCGTAGTGAAGCCACCGTGAAACTTTTCACAGTGAGAGCGTAGACATATTTTCACCAGTTATCACAATTTGATTTCCATAGTGTATAAGTTTAGTTTTTATGTTTAAAAAAAACTTGAGTCAAAGCCGTTTGAAGGCTAGAAAAAGATGAAGGTGGGTGGATTAAAGAGCTCTGATACAGCAGCTACTTTTGTCTGTGGAATAAAGACTCAGGGTTGACGGTGCTAAATAACATTAAAGAGGATCACTTAGTTTTACTAAACTGCACCAAACAACAGTGGAAATTCTGTGTTGTAGAATGTTTTTTATATTCTTATTATTTTTATTTTTACAATTTGCCATAATTTAATAGCTTATGCTAATTTCAAATTTTCTTGATCAGCAATATTAAAAATTAACCACTCAAGCAGGTGTATTAAATACCTGTTTCAGCGTTTATCATTTCTCAATCTAAAAATATAGTCAAATCTTTCTATCATTATGACAGGTTATATTCTTATAGCAGGTGCTTGTATGGGCTTGACCTGAATATACAAACTATTTTCATAAGGACAAAGTTTGACTGTTTGAAGTCTCAGATCATTTAAGCATCAGGTACACTGCTTCCTCTGTGATTTTTTTCATCTCTTTGTATTTGTAATGGAAGTGTTCTGCTGCCGTTTGAAGCCTCGGCATATCAAATGTGACTCTATACAGCCCACTCACTTTTATAAAACCTCTGCTTCATCACTGCACCAGTTCTCAGTGTGCTCATACAACAAATTACAAGAAAAAGATGCTAAAAATAAACCTGCTTGTTGTTTAATGAGACTCACTAATCACAGCAAGCCACCACAGTTGTCCACCCTCCTATTACATCTTGACTTGAGACTAATTGCATCAGCCAATAAAACATGCTTATTTAAAAAAAAGCCTCAGTAATAAACCTTAAATGAAGTTTTTGTCTTTCTGCTGTAAATTAGTGCCGAAGATTTTTCGTATTTTCTGCATTTTTCTGCAATTACATAAAAAGCTAATTCTTTAGAAAACAAGTCCGAAGGAATCTGAAGAACAGACATATAGTTCAATCAATCAAATGGATCTCTGTTGTCAAATTCTTGAGTGAGGTGTGTTTGAAGGAAAAAAATGTGAAACTTGAAGTGGCCCTTAGGCTGAAAGTTTCTGCATCACAATTTTGTCTATTTTTTTTTGTTATGAACAAGATCATATTTTGCTCAGTACAACATTCCTACAACATGCTGTCATCAACTGCCAACACGGACGTATCAATTTTTCAGTTCAACCAATTCTCCGTTACACATTCTGTCACTCTTCTTTTCCTAAAATTTACACACACATAGAAACAGTATGTACACACAATATATTTTGTACATATGTGTAAGTGTGTGCGGAAAAATACATTCATCTAAATCGATGTATTTATAAAACCAAGTGGAAGATCCAGAATTTCCCATGCACACACTGTATCATCAAAATTGTTTTTTTGTTTTTTTTTTGGTGGGGCGGCAGGGTCGCAGGAGGTGCTGAAACCCATCCTAGCTGATTACCGGCCAGAGGCAGGGTACACCCCTAACTGGTCACCTGTATATTGCAGGGAGAAAAGAGGGAAAGTTATGAATACATTTATTAAATACATTTAATTACAACAAGACACTGAACACTAAATTAAATTAAATTGAACGTAAAAATGTTAAAATACTTTATACACAAATCAGATTAATCATTTTAAAGACTTTTCTTTAGCTTAACTCATGATTCAGCTGAATAATGACAGAAAAAAAAGTTGTTCCACTTGAGTTTTATTGTACAAGCACAAAGAGAGGGTTAGACTTAAAACCCAAGTGAAATAAGGTGATGACACAATTGGGATTGATTGATGCATGTATACAGCTCATTTTCAGTTGGCAAAACACATTTATGACCTGTCAAGGCTGCATCGTTACTGTCCTCATGCATTAAAATCTCAATTTGTTTTCATCCAGTAATAAGAAAAAAACCAGAGTTTCTTATTTTTAGACAGTCTGCCTCTAGTTTATCAAATATGAATTTTTCATCAAGGCTGTGTAAACTAATTTTTATTAGATATTTCATTATTATTTTGCAAATTCAATTTTTTTTGGTCATAACTTTCCCCTACTTCCAATACTTTGAAGATCCCTACTTTGATGAAGACTTTTTCTTCAGTTGCAGCGCTTTGTTTATAATAGGTCATTCCCGAATAGTGTTAACCACTAATTACTAAGAGTTGCAGAAATTTAGAAAGCATGAGTGTCATTTAAGGTAAAGATAAGAAAGGGCTCGTCTGGCTCAGTGGTTGTGCCTTCATTTAGTTCAGGAGTCATTACAAACATAATACAAGCTCGCTTTCCCTCGAGGAGGCTGATGGTTAGTCAACACAATCCCCCTCAGCGCTGCTACTCACTAATGGGATATGTGTCATTTTGTGTTCAGCTTCTGAAAAGGTCTTTTGTTGGACAGTCTTCTTAAGGTTAGGTAAATTGTGAGAAAAACAGAAAATTTGTAAAAGATCATTTAGGGTTTTTGTTAAAGCATTTTAGATCTTGATTGTAATTGTTTGAAACCCGTTTGCTCTCATCAACCAGAGGCAAAAAAAGCTTTTTGGTAGATTTGTCACATCCTTAACTATTCTCTATTTAACACTTAAAAATCTTCCCACGATGTCTAAGTTAAACTTTTTGAGTTAGAATAATCACCGAGATATAAAACGATACCTGTATAATTTCAATCAAACTAAATTTCTTTCACTCATCATGACAGTTACCTCAAAAGACTTGACACATTGTGGATCAAACATCAACATACCACCTGATTAAACACAATTAACATTCATTTTGTTTCATCGTTATTTTGGAGGATCCCTCTAAAATGTCTTTACGACAGAAGCTAAAGTTGCTCGACCAGACTCAAGCACCCTTCATGTCTAAACTTGCCAATATTTTATGCTGGATGTGTATGAGTAGCACAGAGTTTTTAATCTGGTTAGTGGAATGCTCTCTGCCTTCAAAAAAGAACAAAAAACATCACTTAGAAGAATGTCAAATACTGTGACATTTTTCTACTGGATTGTTTAGTAAGTGTTTGGGTGAAAATGACACACTCAAAGCTCCTTAGTACCTGTAAGGACAGAGCTCTTGGTGTTCAGCCTCGTTTTCCAACTATCACTAACTGTATCTATGAGATTAGATATAGAAAACATGTGGGAACATAGCTTTTCACAATTTCTGTACATGCAGTTGCATAAAAAGAGAAAAGTAAAAACTTCTAAATGAATATGTTAAACAAAATAGCTGAATAGTTTTTACTGCAGAAATGCTAGAGCAGGCATGAGCAAGCTACAGCCCACGGGCCACATGCGGCCCACTAAATGTTTTAATCCAGCCCACCGAACTTGAAAAAGTAAATAAATTAACCTTGTTAATGTTTTATTTTACCCTGCAATTCTGATGTTTCCTCTCTAGATGGCGCACTCTAGATGTTTGGTTTTGTTGAGAAAACAACAACAATAGCGCTCCCATTAAAATGTGTGTGTCTTCGTGATGCGCACGTTGTTAAAATAAACACCGCGCGCGAATATGGAAATCCATCGGGGGCAAAACATGCACGTAAAACCTAGCAAATTAAAGCGCATGTTTTCTACAGATGCCAAAATGTGTATTTTTTCTCCAATGAGATGAGGGTACCAAAGCATGCCAACCATCTGCTCCTGTTCCAGCCCCTTTGTCAAATGTTAGAACTCAATGTGGCCCGCAAATCAAAAAGTTTGCCCACCTTTGTGCTAGATGATCTTTTCAATTGCGTTTGTATTTTTGCTTCTATTTTTCAGCAACAATCATATAGTATTTGTATTTGAAACTACATGATGTGTAAAAATGTGCTAAAATTATCAAGGCCAGTCAGTCAGTCAGTCACCTTCTAAACCGTCTATCCCTTATGGAATTGCGGGGGATACCTAAGTCCATTCCGGCTGATTTGAGGCAAGGGCCAGGGTACACCTCGAACAGGTTGCCTTTTATCAAGCCTATAGTGTATTTTACTATTCTTAGACAATGATTTAATAAATATCCTTATAAATTGTCTAATGTAAAACTAATATCAATATTGACAAGATAAATATATTGTACAATAAAAAAAAAATTTAAACCTCCCTCTTGATTCAGTTTTACTTTTTGAGTCGAAGCTGTCCTGTTAGAATCAAGAAAATTTTATTAGTTATACAATGACAAAATTGCAATTTAAAATAATAATGCAATTTTAAATTGCATTTAAAATTTTAAATTGCATTTAAAATTGTCATGTTAAAGAGAGAGCTGAGCCGAAAAGCAAAGCTCTCGATTTACAGGTTGATCTACGTTCCAACCCTCACCTATGGTCTTCAGCTGTGGGTGGTGACCGAAAGAATGAGATCCCGGATACAAGTGGCGGAAATGAGCTTCCTCCGCAGGGTGGCAGTTCTGTCATCCATGAGGAGCTTGGTGTCGAGCCGCTCCTCCTCCAGGTCGAGATGAGCCAGATGGGGTGGTTTGGGCATCTGGTCAGGATGCCCCCGAGTGCCTCGCTGGCGAGGTGTTTTCGGGCACGTCCCACCGGGAGGATACCAAGGGACAGACCCCGGACCCGCTGGAGAGACTATGTCTCACAGCTGGCCGGGGAACGACTTGGGATCCTTCCGGGTGAGCTGGAGGATGCAGCCGGGGTGAGAGAGGCCTGGGCTACCAGTTTGAGGCTTTTGCCCCCGCTACCCAGCCCCGGAACAAGCGTAGGATGACAGAACAGAACGGAAATTACATTTAAAATATGATAAAAGTTGGTTTAGAAATCAATTGCTTAATTCTAAATTTTATTTACCTCTGATCAAAAAAAGTCAAGTGTCTCAAAAGATTTATGTAACAAATATTTTCCCATTTATTTTGGTTTTATTTGTAGGTTGTATGGTTGCATTAAATTATATGTTTAGTCTAAGACTTAATAAGCAAAGTTTTTTTTTACAATCAAATGAGTTCTCTTTTTCCAGTCCAGTAAGTCTGTTTGGGAATGAGTCAGTTCACTTGCTGGAAAATAGTCTTTTAATGAACATCTCATGACGAGTGCCAGTGAAGATGAAGTCCAGTTTTCTCAGGCTGTAAATAGTTACCAAGAAACTACTTTAAAATTAAATTGAGTTTTCAGCCATTGCAGCATGTTCGGTAATATCTTTAAAGTTTCCTGTCGCATCCCGGCCAATATTCCACTACAGTGCACACGAAGCATCTTTGATCACCCGTCTATATAAATAGACCCACTTTAATCCTTCATATTGTTCACAGCAGACTAGTTCAGCTCTTTCACCACCAATCAACACATTTCCAACCCTTACTTCACCTTTCCAGCACCTCTGCTTTTCTTCAGTCTAATCACCAGCCTACAGCCGCTGTGTGCTCTCTTCTATCAGAGATGTGTGTGTGTGTGTGTGTGTGTGTATGTGTGTGTGTGGCTGGCTTTCTGCAATGCAAGGGAAGGGGACAGGGACAGCTAACTGAAAACCTTTAATGGATATACTAATGAAGAATTTGGAGGAGTGCTTTGTTTTGTTGCCCACTCCTCAGCAGAGGCTTGAATGTCTTCCTTTGCCTATGGAAGGATTTTTGATAACATAGTGATGTTTCACTCAATCATCTCCTGAAGTATGTTCCTCTATGTTGTCTTGCATTATTTTCCGTTCCGTTGTCTTCCGCTTATCAAGGAACGGGTCGCAGGGGCTACAGTCTCAGACAGCAAGCCCAGGTTTCTCTCACCCCTGCTATATCTTCCTGCTCACCCGAGAGGATCCCAAAGTGTTCCTTGGCCAACTGTGAGACATAGACTTTCCAGTGACTTTGCTGTCTATCTTTGGGTCTCCTCTTGCTGGGACGTGACTGAAACACCTCACCAGGCATCCAGCAGGCATCCAGCAGGCATCCTAACCAGATGCCTGAATCGCCCCATCTGGCTTCCCCTGCGAGGAGCAACAGCAATATCTCAAAGCTCCTCCTGGATGGCAGAGCTCCTCACTGTATCTCTGCGTGAGAGCCCAGCCACCCTGTGGCGGAAGCTCATTTCGGCTGCTTGTATCCGTGATGTCACTTTTTTTATCACCACCCACATCTGGTGACCATAGGGGAGGGTAGGCATGTAGATCGACTTGTTAATCAAGAGCTTTGCTCTTTGGCTTAGCTGACCAATCGGCTGACCGATCCGTTAAATAATTGTTACATTACATAATTCGTCATAGATGTTTCTCACATTACAATTCAAAAAATTAAAATAACACAACAATCAAGGCGGTGTATAATTTAGAAAACTTCTCAACCATTATGATCATCATTATCAGCTGATAGTTATAAATGTAGATTAATAACAAAGGCCGCTTCATTGCACATCTTATTAAATGTGAGGATTTAACTGAAAAAAAAAACTCACAAAAACAAGACAAAATGAAAATTGTCTGAACATGATCTAAAGCAGCACCTTGACTGGCCGTCACGAAAACAGAAAGCTGATATTTAAACAGACAAATAAGCATTTGCTATTTTTGAGAAATACTCTTATTTGTTACTAACCTGCCCGGTGTGTATTCCCCATCCAACTCTGACGGGGATTGATGGAGTGTTTTATCAGAGCTGCTGCAGCATCCACAGGGTCTGACTTCTGCCAAAAAGTCTTTCACTCTTTTTCACACGCATGCAGGTTTTTTACTCTCTCTTAAATCTCGCTCAGTTATATGACTGTTTTTTTTTTTTTTTTATAGAAATCTGGAAACCATTCACAAATTAGGATTTAAAATAGAATCATTTGCATCTTTACTGATTGCTTCTGTGTTAAAATGTTGGGATTTGTCATTTGATTTTTTTTTGGCTGACTTCATTATAAGTTCTTGTCCAACATGAAGTGTGTGTTTATCTGGATCCTTCAACCTAATTTCCCCAAAATAAATCATTATGACACTAGTGCTGGTGTAGGAGTTTTTTAGTTGGACTTCATTTATCATTTCTGTTCTTTATCTTTGCAAACATTTATTCTGTCCTCAGCCCGTTGTGACTTATGCTTCATGTTTTTTCTGCTTCCAGTTTGATCAAATAGTGTGTTTTGGATGTTTTTTGTTGTCATTTTAACAAGATTGTCTTTCACCTGCAATTATTTCTACTTGTCCTGATTTAACCGCATCTCAAAAATCCCACACTTTTACAGGAGTAGTTATTAGTGGAATAATATTGTTTGTTTATCTGACATAAAATCAAATTTGATTTAAGTGTTCCTGTCTCCTCCACATTTTTTCTTTTCCTTTATTCTACTCTACTAATTTATCCCCACTCACTCTAAATCAAAACTCTTGTCTATTTCAGTGTTGCTACATGACGAGGTGGTCCAGCTTCAAGAGGAGGTTTACCTGTTGAGGCAAATGAAGGACATGTTGAGTAAAGACCTGGAGGAAACCCAGGGAGGCTGCTCTGCCAATCTGCTCTCTGCCACTGAACTCCGTGTGCATTTGGGTGACAAAGAACAGGAGCTAGACCGAGCCAAGGAGTCCTTACAAGGTCGGTAACCCCTATGCATGTCTGTAGCTCTGATGTGATCCACCAGTCTGCTTTCTCCAATCGATTCACGCCAACTTTAGAGCAGAAAATGAAGCTGTGTGTGCCGTCAGGACAAGTATTGGTCACATAAAGGTCACACTAAGCAACATGTTTTCTGTTTATTTATTAAAGTATTAAAAATAAAAGTTATTATATTGCTAAATGTAAAGTTGATAGCAACTTATTTTATTCCCACTTGTAACGATGTTATTCATCTTTTAAAAATGGTGTAACCATGACAAGCTGCCAACTCATCTTCAAGTGAAACTCCGTTTTATTAACGCACATCAATCATGACATAAGAGCTACTCTCAGGTAATAATGTGTTATTGGCAGATGAATGAAAGCACATCCTGGAATTCATTTCTCCCATCAAAAGGCTGTTGTGGTCTAGTTTAATACTTCTGGTTGCTCAGTCTCAGGTGACAGCTGCAAACTGTCTCACCGCTGCTGCAAAACAGGTTTGTGGGTTCAGTTAGAAGCAGGTGATCATGCTGAAAGAATGCATCCAGAATTACACATGCAGTTTCAGAGTGTACAGCCTCTTTCAAAACAAGTTAAAAGAAACTGTTTTGTGCTTCTTTTTTTTTTTGTCACGAGTGAAACTGGAATAAATCAATTTTGATAATATTTTGGTGAATAAATCCCTTCAGTCTAGATGGGAAAAAATCTTACTTATGAATGGATACATACCCTATTGATTTTTTTTGCTCACTTTGTGCTCAGACGTTGCTCAGATGCCACAGTGGCACCTTGTGGTTTTTTGCTGTCAGTGGAAACCTTCTCATCATCTTTTAAAAATCATTTTGTTGTTCTGAGAAACAATATTGTTATATACCACTCATGGTATGCTTGTGCTTGTTTCTTTCTGCAGCCATGAAAGCAGATCGGAAACGGCTAAAAGTGGAAAAAGCAGACCTGGTCAGTCAGATGCAGCAGCTGTACACAACACTGGAGAACAGAGATGGGCAGCTTCGAGAGTTCATACGCAACTATGACCAGCACAAAAAGGTAAGAAATGTGTTGGTTGCAGAAAAAAGAAAAAAAAAAAAAACTTGGAGAGGTTTAAATTTGTCAGAAAAGAATTGATAAAATTGTTATAAGGCTTGGCTTAAAGTTGTGCAAGTATTATATAAAATTCTTTTTTCAGCAGTGGGTATTTAAACATTCAGTGTTCCTCAAAAAAGTAATATGTGAACCGGTTGACTCCAAAACAAGATGAAAATAGAATTAGAAAAAAAAATGGTGTACTTTTTTTGTCAGTTTCCTGCTGGGTTTTGTTTGTGCCACCAGTTTGCCCCACAGCCCTCATAGGGCTTCCATATTTGGAAAACCTTGTTAGAGTATGTTCAACTAAAAACTTCTGTAAATTGTAAAACACATCTGTAATGTGCTTTTTGTTCCACATTTAAAGCTTCTCTGATCATTTTAAGTGGGTTAGAAGTTAATTAGCAGAATGGTTTCCGGCAGGAGAGCGAGGATGCGGTGAAAGTCTTGGCGAAGGAAAAGGATGTGCTGGAGAGAGAAAAGTGGGACCTGAAGAGGCAAACCAAAGAGGCCACAGAGCAGGCCAACATCCTGCGCTCCCAGATGGAGATGAAGGAGAACAGGATTAAAGAACTAGAGGCTGAGTTGACCATGGTAAATCACTCTCCACATGAACACAACACATAACTTTGTAGAAGTCATTTAAATGTAATGCTGGGACATAAATTTCATTCTCTTTCTTGTGTTTGCATCAAGTGAATTAAATTAAACTTTGGTTTATGTTTTCATGAGGATTCAAACTCATTAAGTAAGGTTTGATGATTCTCTACTCTTCTATTCAACTAGATGAATTTTATTTCTTTTGGTTTTTAGCCCCATGCATGCCCCTCTTTTGCTAAGTCGTCAGTTTATGTGTCGTTAATCTCTCTCCACCCTTCACAAGTCACAACCACCCACGGATCTATTCATAAAGCAGTCCTACAGAGAGCATCTGTTTCATTTCCTTTTTTCACAAACTTCATTTATCCCTCATCAGGGAAATTTCTTTGTTGCGTTACACCACAGCAGGCTGCCAGAACGGCACCAATGGTGGGAGAAAAAGGGGGTTAAGTGTCTTCCCTGAGGACACCTAGACATGAGCTCAGTGGGATTCGACCCGGCTTTCTCCTGGTCTAAGGGTGAACATTCCACCAGTGAGCCATCGCCTCCCCCCATTTTAATAACGACACTTTCTCTCATGAGAATGAAACAAAAAGAAATGGGAAGAGGTGTGTAGCTTGCAGCTTTTTACAGAGTGAGATGGCTGGCAACTTACTTAGGGTGTACCCTCCATTTGATCTGTTAGGAACTGGGACAGCCCATGCAAACTGAAGTATCTTTACAATTAAGAGATTTTTTAAAAAGTAATTTAATTCATTAAGTGATTGATTAATTTGATGGAATATTTCATTTGAGGAGTGACAAAAATACAAATTGTTGATACATAAAGAAAGAGCTGAGCCGAAAAGCAAAGCTCTTGATTTACAAGTCAATCGACTTTCCCACTCTCACCTATGGTCACCAGCTGTGGGTGGTGACCGAATCAATGAGCGACCGAAATGAGCTTCCTCCGCAGGGTGGCTGGGCTCTTACTCAAAGATCGGGTGAGGAGTTCTGCCATCCATGAGGAGCTCGATGTCGAGCTGCTCCTTCTCCAGGTATAGAGAAGCCAGATGGGGGGGTTCGGGCATCTGGTCAGGATGCCTCCCAAGCACTTTGCTGGTGAGGTGTTTTGGGCACGTCCCACCGGGAGGAAACTGAGAGGCAGACTCCGGACCCGCTGGAGAGGCTATGTCTCACAGCTGACCGGGGAATGACTTGGGATCCTTCCAGGTGAGCTAGAGGATGCAGCTGAGGTGAAAGCAGCCTGGGCTTCCCGTCTGAGGTAGTGCCATCATCTCTTATGTTGATTCTTATGTTTTGTTTCCAGGCGAAGCAGTCTCTGGCAACTCTAACTAAGGACGTCCCCAAACGTCACTCGTTGGCCATGCCGACAGAACCGGTGGTAAACGGCAGTCAGGAGTGGGTGTTGCAAGCAGATCTGCCGCTCACAGCCGCCATCCGCCAGAGCCAACAGACCTTGTACCATGGGCACGGCTCAGACAGACAGGGTACGCTTTTTTATCCTTCCTTTGCTGCCTCCTGGTGCTTGGTGATGCTTCAGCATACTAACAGAGGATTTCCTGGAGTTTTCTCAGACTAACAGTGGGAGCTTTCCAAGATGTGTGAATATGTGTGTGTGTGTATTTAGCTGTGGTCAGGATCAGCCCCTGTCATTCTCGACAACCCTCTGTGATATCTGACGCCTCAGCTGCTGATGGGGACCGCTCGTCCACGCCTAGTGACATCAACTCGCCTCGTCATAGGACACACTCTCTCTGCAATGTAAGGGAAGCCTGGCCCCTAAACCAAGTAATAACACCATCGTAATCTCTTATCCATGCTGTCGTTCATCTTGTCTGGTTTGTGTGTTTCCTGCTGTTTTGTCAGCCTAATGGGCTCCGCTTGCATGCTTTGTGGTGGCAGTGCCATTTTTTAAATGATTTTTTGTAAAGCTGTCTGTACCAAAGGTGAGTTTATTGAAGAGATGGACAGCTCAATAGTTTGTAATCTTATTGCCGCCATTTCTTTTTTAGGATACAATTCAATATGATACACTTAGTAATTCTTTGGGAAGTTCCATTCACGATTTTTTTGTATTTGATGATACACTCTGTAGGTCACAAGTCTTAAAATGAATGCAAATAAGACTCACAAGCATGTGCTCTCACATTGTTTAAGAAAAAAAAAAAAGCAAAGAATTTGGGAAGTTTAATCGAAAAATTTGACAAAAATATAAAACATGTTGAAGGGAGGATTTTTTTTGTGTGTTTTAAATGTTCTGTTTAATTCTGTCATCGAAAGGGACAAAAAGAACTATTGGACATGTTAATCTTATTTTAAATTCATTTCAAGTTAGGATTTTCTTATAAAAAAATTTATACACTACTCTCACAAATTAATTTGCCTTTGGGATTAATTAAGTCATAGCTTAAAAGATTATGTGTGTCTTACAAATCAAATTTGATTTCAGATTTGAAATTCAAAGTCCAAAAACTGGTTCAAACACCAACTGTTTTTTATGTAATTACTGCACATGATGAACATCAATAGAGGCAATCAAATACATGCTGTTTTATTACTGGGAACCCCCAAAAATGAGTACATTTGAACAGCCATATTTGGCTAAAAGTATTAGTAAAGTAAATTAGTGCAGAACAGTTTCCACTTATTTTTAATTTAATCAATGTTATCCTCACGTTTATTCTGAGCTTCACTTAGATCTATGCACAGGCATGAGTTTCTCTCTCTTTTTTTAAATTCAGCTTTAAAATATTAGGAATGGAAATCTTTGTGACTTCATTTTTGCTGAGTAATATTAGAATCTTTTCTCCTCTGCTTGCTCAGTCTATGGAAGATCTAGAAGACCAGAAGCGTAAAAAGAAAAAGGAAAAGATGACTCTGGGATCTCTTTCACGGGTGTTCACTCGGAGCAAACAGCGCAAGTCTCTGGACCCCGGCTTGTTTGATGGTACAGCCACCCCTGATTATTACATAGAGGAGGATGCCGACTGGTGAAGCTGAGAGTGTGTGTGTGTGTGTGTGTGTGTGTGTGCGCGTGTGTATATGTCTGCGTGCGTGTGCTAATTTTTGAGATATTCACATTGCTTTAACCATGTGTGAAGACTGTTTTGTTTGAGAGATGAAGGAGTGGATTTTTATCAAACAGGCTTAACAAAGAGAGACTGCTATTACCATAAATGTACAGAATATAAGATTGTATGTTTGTAAATTTGATATATATTTATAGTTGCACATGTATGCATATGTATATATGTTTACATGCACATAAATATATATATAAGGTTATTAAAATGTGTAGACATGTTCATGATGTATTATCCTAAATGTCTATGTAACTAGGATTTTTTTTTATAACTGGAGACTTGAAGGACTGCTGTTCACTTGTACATTGCAGCTATGCTGAAACTATAATGTCTTACTGTAAATGTTGTTTAGTTTTTGTTACTTTACACTTTCTTTATACATTTTTAGCAACATTGATTTTTAATTTTATTCTTGCTTCCCACCTTCTTTAAACCATTTTCAACTTATTGACCCCAAATTGAAAATTTCCAATGTTAGAAAGACGATTGAATTAGGTTTAGATTTGGTCTTCCATCACAAATTTCACTACACACATTAAGACTAAAATAATTGAAAAAAGTTGCTCATCAATGAGCATTAATACTCATTCAAGCACACCATTCATCAGGCGTAAAACCATTATTAGTACCAAAGTTGTATCATTGCTCGTATATAAATCTGTGCATCTAATTCAGCATTCGACCCCCTATATAACTTATGTCATTGCTGTCTAACGTGCCAAACTGAGAAAAAGGCCTCCACATTGAACATGTGCATGATCCCGCTGTGTTGCTTTGGTAGAACATCTACTCATTTATCACATTAATGATCTCCACAGACGTTCTGCTCCTGTGTTACCCCTGTTCTTTCTTTAACCAAATTGTTTTTTTATGGACGCATGCCTGCCCTCTCCCCATTGCACCCTTATTTTCATTTTTTTTATTTTGTTTTTTTGTGGAAAATTTCTCCTGACTTTGTTGGGGGGAAAAATCTTTGTGATTTTAGGAAAAGCAACCAAAAAAAGATGAATTCTATTGAAATATTTTATTTAAAATAAAGAAAACAAAATTAACTTCTAATATTTATCTGCTGTAGTTGTTGCAGCTGAGTGTCGAGGAGGTTTGAAGCGTTTTCCAGATGAATAATAATTGAAATGAAATCTTATTTTAAAAATAAAACTAGAAACTGAGTACTATGTGGGAGTTTTTTTTGTTCCATGAGTAATCCTCTTCTTGTGTCCCAGTCTAACATGCCTCTCCTTTTTCTCCTTGTGCCATTTATTAAAATGGCAACCCTTGAACCAGTGAGTAACTCCTCATCTGTGATTACCCGCTGTCTGTTTCTGCATTCTGGGGATTATTCATATCTCTTATGTTTGTTAGAAAAAAATATACAAGTTTTTTGTCAGTGTTTTTGAAAGTTGTTTTCAGCAGTGGTTGAATTTGCATGCAGCATTTTTCCCCAGCATGTGGAAACGAATCTATAAACAAGGAGTTCATCCTGGATTCGTTCATTCAGAATGTATTCGTGTTGCTTGTTTTAAAGATAAAGCAGTAAAAGGTAGAAAGCATGAGAATTTATGAATGATCCCTAAATCTCTAATACATTATCTTAATAGTTGTAAGTCCCATCATAACCATCAGGTACCTATAATAAACTTTTTTTTAACATCTCAAATCACACAGAACAGTAGATTTGCATTATGTAAACAAAATTACAGTTTTAACACATTGATTTTTTTTTTTTAATGATCCGGTTTAAATATAAGTTATAATCTTTAATCTGAAGTTTAATTTAGTGGAAAATTAACATGACTAACTGTCGCCATCTAGTGGCTTTATATGGTCATTTCTGTTTCTTTGGGTTTGAGAAAAACTGCAGGGGAAAATGTTAAATGTCAGTAAATTGCACTTACACAAGAGTGCACAATCTATTTTGCATTTAAATACACATTTAATTGAGTCTCCACAACAAAAAAAAACTAAATTTACTGGTTGATTTTTTAAAATTTTAGTGCAGAAGTTATTGCACATACTCAGAGCAAAGCAAACTAAAAACCTTTACTGGTTGTCATATTTTCTCCAGATTAGTAAACTTCTTCTATGTCACCTTTCCTCTGACAACAAACCTCTCCTTTATGCCACACTATAAACTTCTCCTGACCAATCCAGACTCTGACAGCCTCACACAGAACAGCATGTCTGATGGAGAGGAGCAGCTGGACCGTCTTCAGCAGGCCGAGCTCACACGAAATACTTGCATGTCATTGTGGAGAGCAGGAGCAGTCCAGGCATGGCTGGAAGTTGTCATGGGGATGCCCATGTACTTGAGAAATTGCTCAGAAAACGTCAAAAGTGGGAAGGTATTTATTTTTTTGCAGCACTTGTGGTGGTCTATACATCATTCTACACTAAAGAAAGAATACTAGAGGTCTCTTGTGTTTTTCAAAGAACTGGATCTGTGCTTCTAGGTGTTGCTGGGTCTTACCGATGAGGATTTAGAGCTTGGTTTGAGGATAAATAATCAAATTCACCGCAGGAAATTAAGACTGGCCATAGAGGATTACAGAAGGGCTGAAGGAGAGCAAAGGTGAGCAAAAGTAGAGAACGTACCTTCAGGGATACAACTGTGCTTAGATCACATTTTTAGAATTTACAGTTTAAAATTTAAAGGTAACGATTGGAGCTGCCTTCAGTCATCTTTGTCAAAGTCTGGAGGCAAAGTCTGGGTAGAGTTTTTTGAGAAATGAAAGAGCATAAAATTACTTCAAAACAGAAAAAACTTGATGAAACACATGTTGCATCACTGACTCAGAGTGCTGAATTAATCTTTCAGTACTTCTATGGCATTTATAAAAAGGTCACTAACTTAATATTTCAGAATTAAAGTGGTTTTAGATTTTCAGAAAAAGCAACCTTTTTCAAATTCATACTTGAATGGTTCAGGATTGTTTTAGTAGAGAACAGTAGAGCCTAAGGAACACTAACTTGGTGTTTATTTTAAAGTGGCAGGGATTTTTGTAGATTTTTATTACTAAAGACATAAATATTAACAATATTTTTTATTTCTGATCATCTTCTAGTTTATCAAAAGCATCTGAGATGGACCATCACTGGGTTGCAACATCATGGCTGAGTGATGTAGGACTTCCTCAATACTCTCAAATCTTCCAGACAAACTTAGTAGACGGACGGGTCCTTAACTCCCTCAGCCGCAGAGACTTGGAGAGGTGTTTCAACATCACTGACCATTTCCACCAGACCAGTCTTCTTCTGGGAATTCAGCTTCTGCAGATGCTCGCTTTTGACAAAGAGGTCAAGAGTCTTTATTGAATAGAATAAATATAACTTGGCTGTTTGTCATTAGGATGTTACGGATTGTTTAAATGACTGAATTGTCTAAAATGTCTATTTCACAATGAAACCAGAGTCCTGCTCCTTTGAATCCTAAAGCCTTCATTATTTAAATTTCCCTGAAATTAAAAAGCCTATCTCAGATTGAATGACCAATCAACCTACAATGAAATGAGAAAATTATCCTCTAATGCTTAGAATTTGAGGAGAATTTGAGAAAAAGTTTCTTTACTTGTAAAAAAGTTTCTTAACTTGTAAAAGAAAGTCACAACTTCTCAACAATCCACAATTCATAAGTAGTGCAGTTGTAAAGAGGTGGTAGCAGATAAAGACCTCTCAGTAATGTCAACATACAAAAGCCCAACCCTAGTAAAATATACATTTCTGCAGGAAAATGAATGAAGACGAAACTCTGCTGAAAACACATTTTCCTGCCATTTTGCCAACATTATTGACAACTCATGTTTTAGAAACTCTTAACATGTAGATCTGAAGTTTGTGGTTAGTCTGAATAAATTGATCAATGTGGTAGAACTGTAGCTGTTCTATAAAGAAATGAGCTAAGCTTCCTCTAAGCTTCCATTTAAAGTTGTTTAATATTCAATAAGTATAGAAACAATTCACTAACGTCATGAAAGTCTCTGTTCATCTCTGTTAACATTTGGTCCCTGCCTCGGATCTTTTTCATTTGTTGTGTTTCCACAGGCCCTGCAATCTCGGCGGTGTAAATGTGAGTCACAACACAGGGACACTATTGTGTGGACATGTCACAGGGTGGTGAAGTGGATCAGAGACATAGACCTGAAGGTGGGTGGGGTGATTGCTGGTATTACTCATTTTAACCCAGAAGTTTTAGAGCCAGGTTTATTTGGGTATTTTTAGTGTGGCTAGAAAACAATGACAGCTTTGTTTCTTTGATATCTAAAACTACGGGGGAAAAAATAAGACTGTGCAACCAGAATCAGAACACACAACATGAAATTTAGATTTTGTCTTTGTAAAACGTGCTGAAATAAAATACAAGTCTTTCTACTTGAACACAAAAAACTCACCTCTTTTTCTTTATTTCTTAAAGTTTTTTGGAATATTATTATGATCATATTCCAGTCCAAATTCATACGCTTCACCCAATGAGTTTTCCTTTTGTGATCTTGCCCATCATCTGATCTTTTATTCTTCTCCTTTATGCTTTTCAGGAGTTTGCAGATAATCTCCAGGGTAAAGGAATCCATGGTGCCGTGATGGCTTTGGACCAATCTTTTAATACTGATGCATTGGCTAAAGCACTGGGAATTCCCTCCAATAAACACATGCTGCACAGACATCTGTATGAAGAAATGAAGATACTTGCCATCCCATACAGGTAGATGTGCTCTTTTGTTTGATTTGACCAGTTCACTTCTTTCTGATGTTATGTGTAACAACAACTGAATATATTACGTTGTTTGTATTTGTAGTAATACTGAAGAGGGTACCGAAGTTAACAAATGTTCATCACCGGTGATTATTAACCGCTTTACTGATGAAAAAGTGTCCATACGAAGATCAGAAAAGGTATTGTGTCCTTTTATAGTCTTATTATGTTCTTACTTATTCTAAGAGCACGGAAAAGACTTTCACTTTTTAATTCCTAACAAGTGGCACAAAGTGTTTAAATCACTGAATGTCTTTGGATGCATTAAAATATGCATCTTAGTTCATTTTCTCTGAGACCATACAATTTATATTTTAGTTTTAATTTGATTCCAGTTAAAATGAACATGTTGAAAAAAAATTATTTTAGGTAAAAGTTCAAATTGTAACATGAAGATCAAAGGTCAATGACAATTAAAAATGATCAATCATTAAAAACTTCGTTACTCTTGAAGTTTCACTCCTTTACAACTTTATGTGAGTCTATTTACAAGCTAGCTGTCATAATTGTGTTGATATTTTTATTGCTGGGTTTTTTAATCCACAAAAAACTTTTAAGTTATATATTTCCCAACTGTAAAAGTGCATTACGAAGTTTATTACATACATGTCATGAACCCCTTTTGGAATGAGTCACAACCTTTAAAAAAACAAATTACCCCTTAAAATATTGTGCCCAAAAGCCAATCCAGCACCATTTTTTTAAAGGATTTTGAAATCATAGTTTAATGAACATTTTAGAGTGTCATACAAATGTTTAAATCTAAACTCACTATGGTTTCTGTTCCTATTTTCAGAGTCCACTGAGATTACGTGCAAATAGCCACTCTGTGGAGCGTGGTCTGGGATTCCACAATAATTGTGGATCTTTACCAAGAGAGGCCAGAGTTCATGTCGTCCCACGTGCCAAAGGCAGCCCCATGCACACCTACAAGAGTGTAGAAATCACCAACGTGTGAACAAGCCATTAACATCTTTACTTCAATTCACTGATTGAGGAATTTTCAAAGAAATGGTTTTAGAGAAGGGAACGACATGTGACTACAAGGTGAAGATTTATTTAATTTTGATAAAAATAGAAACAATTCAACAGTGGAGAGCGAAAGTAGAAGGTGTAAATATTAAATTAATATGGATCTCCTGTCTTTTTTAAATAAAAGAAACATTTTAAAGTGTTTTATGAAATAATATTAGAAATTCTCACTTTTTGACTCACCATAAATGAAAAAGTTTAAGATTAACATCCAGTGTTCTTTTGATGATCTATTACATACACACACACACACACACACACGCACACAACAAGAACTATTCACTCAAACTATTTTAAAGATTTTCATTCATGCTTGAGTTGGTCTGAATGTAATTTGAAGATGTTTTACTAATAAAATATAGAAAAACTCCTAATACATGCTGTTCCATACGACATGTGTCTATCTCATAATTAATCAAAGTTCTGTTGTTTCAGATCAATTTTGTAATTAGAATTTTCGGGGTTTCAAAAAGAGTACACGTTGAAAATTAATTTTTGATTCTATTTTGACGAGAAGTTTGTCTTTTCAGTTTCTGCTGGTAAACCTTAGAAAATGACAGAATGGATGTGGTTGATGTCCACAACCAATGTTTTCTCTACTTTACAAATACCTTCTGTTCTTATTTGTCCGTATTGTACCGTTTTCAGAATCAGAATAGTTTTATTTAAAACTTTATTATGACACAGTGAGCATCAACTGAACAAGTTTATATTTTGCCTTTTTTTAAAAAAAGGAACCAAGATTATTTGAATTCAGTTACATTTGAAATGAAGAACATGAAGAATGAATAACAAACTAAACATGTTACTTTCAAAGCAGAGATGATATGACTATAAATAATGTGCTTAATAACTGAAATGTGATATCTGTATTTTTATATTAATATAAATAATGAGACAAAAATCAATTAAACTTGTTGCAAAAGGAATATAATCATAAATGTTGGAGTACAGAAGGTGTATTAAAATTATTCTTCCTCACATTTCACATTTAAAAAAAGCAACAATAAACTCTTTCATTGTATAAAAACTATGAATATGATCAGTTTTGTAACTTTATGATCCATCGAGCACATCCAGTTTTCTTTTAGAAAAAGAAAAAACGGCTGCCGTCATTTTGTTTTCCAGGGTATTTTTCTGAAATAACTCACACATCATCAAACCAGTTTTTTCACTATTTTCTGGGCGTCTTTGTAAAACTGTCAAAGCAAACCTTTGACTTGTTCAAACCTGTCATGGTTTGTTGTTCACTAGTAAATTTAGTTTTTGACATTTCCAACTTTGTCCAACTCAGCATTTTTGTGTTTTGGCAACATTATGGGTTAAATTTTTGTTAACCTGTGACCTTTATGCTGTTTTTTGGGGGGGAAAAGACATTAAAATGTGTGGTAAATGATGAAAAAAACTTTTATGTTTGTGAATGTGTTACAATCATGTGAGTATTTGAATCTTTTTTTTTTTTATTCTTAACTTTGGCCAGACAAATAGCTGGAATGCTTTAAAATATAAGCAAACTAAATTTTTCTTATGGTGCTTTTTTGAATAAAAAATCGCTTTTTTACATTTTTTTTATTTAACCAGGATTTTAACAACAAACCTCACCAAATATATTTATTATCTAACCAAAAGCTGGCCTGTCTTATCTGCATTTCAACCCACAGAATTAAACTAAACACAGAAAAGACAAGGAAAGTTACAGATTTTTTTTTTTTTACAGATTTCAATGCAAATGCAGTTCATGTCAATTATTATAAATTGAGTAGAAAATGAGACTTTATTCAACACATTTTTATAGTAACCAGGATGTAGCTTGATCTCTCATATAAATTTCTTCATCAGTCTTTTTTAATTATTCATTTCTTGTTGGATATTTCTAGAGTACAATGAATCACTCATTTTTCTCGGCATGTAATTCATCTCATATTAGCTCAGTGGTAGATAGTCTATCCTTGGACCGGGAGAATCTGGTTCAAATCCTACTGAGTCCTTGCCTAAGTGTCCCTGGAAATGACTCCCAACCCAGGGGCGGATCCAGAATTTTCTAAAATGTAGGTGGGGGTGTGAGTTAAATTCAATTTTATTTGTATAGCCCAAAATCACAGAATTTCCGTCTCAATGGGCTTCACAAGAAAAAGAGGAATGTATTAACACAAATACACAACAAGAAAAATAACTAACAAATGCTAACTAAACAAGACGAGCACATTTATGCCCTTAGACTCTCCTTCATGGTGAGGAAAGACTCCTAAAAAACCCTTTAGTGGGGAAAAATAAGAAACCTTGTGGGGATCCACACGAAAGAGAGATCCCTCCCATGGCACGAACAACCAATGTGTCAAAAATTATTGTTTAAATATTAGCTTACGTATTCTAATCGACAGCTAAATATCTAAAGAAGTCAATAGATGTTTTTCATCCTGATGGAAACACGGGGGTCCATTTCATTAACAAAGCCATGTGGGGAAGAGCCATTTTCCTGCATTTTGGTGGCCCATTCGCTGGCCCTGCAGGGGGATAGCTTGACTAGTCCCCTTTCCTTTCCTCTTTTTTTTTTTTGTGGACCAATAGGGGTGAAATGGGGGGCGTAGGCCTCCCACTGTCCCCCCTGGATCCGCCCCTGCAACTCCAGTTTACTCCGATCATTTGTGCCGTCGTGGCTGCCTGCTGCAGCGCAAAGCAGCAAAAGTAATTTCTCCTCGAGGGATGAGTTTATTACCATAATATTACAAATAATACAAGAATAATTACTTGTATTTAAAATGATTCATTGTTGTGAGTTCATGGCCTTGGAAGAGACGGGCTTTAGGACCATGAGATTACATCCACAAGAGGAGGTCTCACTCTGTCTAGAATTTGTTTTAAAGTTTATTTAATTGTTTTTTGTTTGATTTTTGTAGATGTTTCAATCTGAGGAAGAAATTCATGCATATTATTTCTATAATAAATAAATATTTTTTTAAAAAGGCAGATTGTTTAGTTCCATTCCTTTTCTACTGATTTCCTTCTGAAACATCTGCGTGACTCAGGTAACTCTGAGAAAAAGAGGGAAGTCCCAGGTTAGTGTGCGTTAAAAAGGTAAGGCCTTTCATTTCAACACAAACTTTAAAAATAGAATAAATCAAGTTGGATATTTGCATTGTCTGTTTGTTAATTTAGTAAATCTGGGGTCGTGATTAAACAGGTTGATCTTTGATCTTGTGTAGGTAAAAGTTTTAGTAGGACAGGTGTTGCTTTATGTAGTTTCCTACTTGGAAAATGAAAGCACTTCTTGTACAAAATTAAAGATGAATAAGATCAAAAGTTTTTTTTGGTACTTCTACTATTTTACAAGTATTTGATCACTGATTTGACACATTGATTTGGTATAAACGTACTAAAATGTGTAAATTCAGGATCAGGACACACCCATAGGCAGGCCTTTGTAGTAATATTAACTATTCAATCAAACTATTTCTCTTAATCTGAGAACAATCTATTTCTCAGGCCAAAGATGATGCTTTATTGGAAAAGGTGAATACATTTATTAGGATCAAAACAATCCTTATGCAAAGACTATTTGGATTAAATGTATTTGCATTATCATTCTAAATTAAAAACTACAAAATAAAAAAAAATATTGTAAAGTTGATGAATAGATTGTACTTGATGGAGAATTTTAAATAATTTAGGTGCAATAATGTTGCAAACTACTTGTGTGATTGTGATGCTCTTATTAAAATCAAGTTTTGTTGATGGATGAATATATGAATGTCAGAGGGCTGGAGTTTTGTCTTTTTCCATGAAATGTCAGTTTAAACTGTGAAACCAGGTGGACAAGTTGAGCTCCTTCTGGTTTTTTCCCATTGCATTGACCGTAGAGCTGGTTGAAATACGGAGTGCAACCATTTTCAAAGCAATGTCCAAAAAAAGACCCAAAAAGGCCAACAATATTTGTTTTTAAATCACTTTGCACTAACTGGGATGGGCGATTGTACAGTGGACAGCGCAGTGGTCTTACAGCAAGACATTTGGGGTTCGAGTCCTGGGTATGACGAGGCTTTAAACACAGTGTGGAGTTTGCATGTTCTCCACGTCTATGCGTGGGTTTTCTCTGGGTATTCCATTTTCCTCCCACTTTTATTAAAAAAAAAAAAAAAATGCATGTTAGGTTGATTGGCCACTATAAAAATTGCCGCTAAGAATGAGTGTATGTGTAATGATTATGTGTGTGTGTGGCTCTGCAACAGACTGGTAAAGTTTTCAGGTTGTACCCTGCCTCTTACCTAAACGCAGCCGGGATAGGCTCCCACAATCCCGCTGGGATAAGCTGTCCAAAAGAAGAAACTTTGAACTAACTTTGCTGGATGTCTGAAAACTTTATACTTGTCTTGTTATTTGTATCTTAAACTAAATTTTCTGCTAAGAATTAGAAAATTGAGTTGATTTGAATTGATTTAAATCAAAGTCACTTAAACCCTATTGAATTAACTAATGATCTTTAAGATTAAAACTAAATCATTGAAGGTCTGAGAAGGTCAGCTTTGAGATTTTTACTGGTTACTCCAGCATTTGGTTTGGGAGCTTGTAAAGCAACATTTTGTACAGGGATCGTGATTTCTAATTCTGTAAATCTTGTGAAATTTCAGCACTTTGTGTTAAATCCTTTAAATGTCATATCCTTTAAAACCCTCTATGGTCATATGCATAGCTTCACAAGAATAAAGTAACTACTGCGTTTGGATTTTTGAATGAGTTTCGGTGGCTTCCTAGTTGTTTTGTATATAATTTACATTTCTTCTCCCTGTGTCTTCTGCAAGATGTCAACCACCTGAATGTTGAAACTCCAAAGACCGGGTTTTAATAAGTACATTTAAAAAGGCTGAAGAAGAAACTGCATGTAAGTATATACTGTATTTCTACATTAATTCTATTCATGCACACACACACACACACATGTTTCGTTTCATCTTCTGAAACGCTTATCCCTAATGAGATTGTGGGTGGGGGGAGCCTATCCCGGCTGATTTCTGGCAAAAGGCAGGGTACGCCCAAAACAGGTCGCCAATCAGCCGCTAGGCCACACACACACCCAACCATCCATACACACACTCATTCTGAGGGGTAATTTCTCCTAACACGCATATTAGAGGAAGCCAGAGTACCCTGAGAAAACTCACACATACACGGGGAGAACATACAAACTCCACACAGAAAGGCCAGTGTTTCAAGCCTCATCCCATTTGGGACTCAAACCCCAACCTTCTTCCTGAGAGGCCACTATTCCAACCACTATTCCTGCCTCCCACACACATGCTAATAAGAATATGTTTGTACACAAAATAAAAAAGCTTCCTGTTCTCATCTTTTATATAAACTACAAAAGTTAGCAGGAAATAACTCATTTTATAATTCTTATTGGGTTTTTTTATGGTGTAAAAATGATAAGAAATAGTATTCTAAGTGCAGCGAATAAATTTGAGAGGATCCACATTTGGAACAGTACCGCAATGTTCTAAATCTACCTGCAAGCGCCATGACCGCCAATGTGACCGCTTATGTAATTATTCATGTTTTGCGCTGCTATATTGCATAAAAATTACACCTCTCAATTTTTAAAGTAATAACAACAACAAAAGGTTATTATTACTAGAATAAAAACCAAGAATAAAAAAGCAAACACCAAAGTAAAAAAAAATGACCAAAGTAAAATGATCTAATTCGACAATAGCCTACTTTTGTCCACATTTTGCGCTGCTGCTTCAAAAATGTCCTCATTAAAAATTGGCTATAAGCTATAAACCAATATGTTTACCTGAACTTTCAAGACTTGTCTAGAAAACATTGCATACTTTATTCACACAACAATTTTCTTACTCTCTCTTCATGGTATCTCTTCAATATCATCTCACTCAACATGTTTCTGTAATGTCGTCAGAGTCCTCCTTGTCTCTTTCCACAAATATAAACGCACACTCTTACCAGTATGTGTGGCCATAGCACAGTGTTTGTTGCCATAGCAACAACTAGCAATGCGCCTATCTTCCCAGCTGCTGCGCCCCGGTTAGAGGAGATAAAATGCTTATAAATTTTGAAATATTCATTTTTAGAACACAGAAACTTCATGATAAAATAGAAAATATGTTTATAATAAAAATCATAAAAGGCGCAATTATTTTGCTTAACTTAGTGACTAAACTCGCATTACACACTTATTCCATAATAAGTTCAATTGGGGTATAATTATGCATTAGTTGTTCATTTAAAAACAATATATTCATATATCAAATCTCTTTGGTTTGCATTGTGATGAGCTGTATTGGATTTTTTTTAGTTTATTTTCATAATATAAAAGTTATCGTGAAACTTTTACCAACTACATTTTTTATTCAAAATCCGGATTAGTCTAGATTAAATCTTGAGCCTGATGAACAATTCATTGAATGTATGCCATGTGAAGTATTTTTAAGAACATTAGTTTTTCCCTTTGTTAGTGCCATTCCTTTCTCATATTTGTCATGTTAAGACATGTGTTGGCTAGCCACTGCATGCTTTTTTATTGAATCATACTTGTTTTCTCACAGCAGCAATTTGGTTTCACTCATGCTTGAAAAATCCAGCTGGATGAGAGCACATGGTGTTACAATCTAATCCCAATGGCAGGGAGATTGATTTTAACTTGGCAGAATTAGTAATGTAGCACTCAGTTTTTCATTCATTCTTCCTCCTGAACCGTCCATCCCTAACACGGTAGCAGGAGGGAGCCTATCCTGGCTGGTGAGGGGCAGGGTACACTCCAAACAGGTCGCCAAACTGTCGCGGAGCCACACACATACAAACAGCCATCCACACACACACACTCATTCATAGTGGCATTTTTTAAATACCGTAATTTCACGACCATTAGGCGCACCGTACGAAAAGGCGCAGCCTCAGTTATGTGCGCCATTGCTGTATTTAACACACACATAAGGCGCACCGTACGAAAAGGTGCTGTCTCAGTCACACACCGCCTTACAACAACACACACGCAAGCATGCAAATGTGCGCATTAAAAAATAGATCGGGAGCAAAACTGAGTTTGGTTGTGCTTTATTTAAGTAGTAACGATACCAAACAAGCACATTACCGGTAATAGTCTTTATTCAAATCCGTCATCCTCTGTTTTGGAATCGAACAGCTGCGTAAAATCCAACAGAGCAGGTCCACTTCGCTCCTCGCTGTCAAAGTCACTGTCTGTACTGTGCGGCTCCTCAGAAAGGATACCAGCTTTTGCGAAAGCTCGGATAACAGTACCAGCAGACACGTTAGTCCAAGCATCTACAATCCATTGGCAAACTGTAGCGTAACTCGCCCGGCGCTGCCTTCCACCCTTCATGAAACTGTGGTCTCCTTCGGTCATCCATCGCTCCCACGCCGCTCACACTTGACTCTTTAACGTTCTCATGTCTTTTCTTTCAGGTCTGCCTTGCGGGCGTTTTCTTTTAGGTCCGCCTTTTCTCACGAGCACCGCGTTTTCTTTTACGTCTGCCTTTTCTCACACACAAGGCGCACCGCACGAAAGGCGCACCGCTCATTTTGAAGAAAATCTAAGACTTTTATATGTGCCTTATAAATAAATAAATGAATTACTCTATTCATCCCTCACCGGGGAAATTTGTTTGCTGCACTCCTTACACCGCAGCAGGCTGCCCTTCAACGGCGCCAATGGTGGGAGAAGCGGGGGTTAGGTGTCTTCTCCAAGGACCCTAGACGTGCTCTCCGTGGGACGCAAACCCGCGACCTTCCGGTCCGCGGGCGAACGCTCTAACCACGCGGCCACCGTCTCCACCGGTGAAGCTATGGGAAATTGGGAAGATAATCGGTGGCATGTGGAGGGACCTCACTGATGAGGAGAAACAGGATTATTTGAATGACTACGAAGCAGAGAAGATTGAATACAATGAGAGCTTGAAGGCCTACCACAACTCGCCAGCCTACCTGGCGTATGTGAACGCAAAGAGCCGAGCGGAGGCCGCTCTGGAGGAGGAAAGCCGCCAGAGGCAGTCCAGACTGGACAAGGGTGAACCTTACATGAGCATTCAACCAGCTGATGATCCAGATGAGTACGACGACGGCTTCTCTGTGAAGCATCCGGCTGCCTCCCGTTTCCAACGCAACCATCGTCTTATCAGTGAGATTCTCAGCGAGAGCGTGGTCCCAGACGTGCGTTCGGTGGTCACCACTGCTCGCATGCAGGTCCTCAAACGCCAGGTTTAATCTTTGATGGTGCATCAGAGAAAATTGGAGGCAGAGCTGCTTCAGATTGAAGATCGCCACCAGGACAAGAAGAGAACCTCCGAGGACCTCACTAAACCATCCAATCGGTAGTAGCGACGGGCGGTGTGTACAAAGGGCAGGGACTTAATCAACGCGAGCTTATTACCCGCGCTTACTGGGAATTCCTCGTTCATGGGAAATAATTGCAATCCCCAATCCCTATCACGAGTGGGGTTCAACGGGTTACCCACGCCTCTTGGCGAAGGGTAGACACACGCTGATCCGCTCAGTGTGGCGCGCGTGCAGCCCCGGACATCTAAGGGCATCACAGACCTGTTATGGCTGTGAAATTACGGTATATATAATTGCCAATCAACCTAACATGAATGTTTTCGGAAATTGGGAGAAAACAGGAGTACTCAGAGAAAGCCGACATATACACAGGGAGAACATGCAAACTCCACACAGAAAGTCCAAACTCGAACCCCCGACGTCCTTGCTGTGAGGCTACTGTGCCACCTTCACTAAGTTTTTATGGCAACATATTGCAATTGCTGTTATTTTTTCTGTAATAATTAATGGTAACACACATAACAATGTTTATTTTAACATTTAAACACACTACATTTTTTTATATAGACTGAGAAACTTTTTGTCGGTTTAAAACATTTTTTTTTCCCTTTTTGCCACAGTTTTTCTGCAAACATGTCTGCCAATCAGAGAGCAGAGGGAGGTAACCGTCCCAGTAGGTCTTCCAGCTCTCGCTCCAGTGGTTCTGCAGCCCACTATGCCCTGTGTGCTTTGGGAGTGGGACTCCTCGCCCTCGGTATCATCATGCTAGTGTGGACTATGATTCCTGCAGAACAACAGAACTCGGGCACATCTGAACCTCCTAACGGAAACTCCACAGAAACGGCTATTAACGAGGAAAAAAACTCCTCTTCTTTAATAGTACCGTTCATTCTGGTTGGATTTGGAGCAGTTATATTGGTCTTATCAATTTGTATTGGTGTGAAAAACAAAAGGACTCAGAGAAGAACTAACTCACCTGATGCTCTCCAAAATGTCTTCCTGGGTCACGTGCCAGAAGAAGAAGAAACGTGAGTGTATATTTAATCCATTTTGTATTTTATTTTTTTAATGAAGCAGTTTGACCTCCCACCGGGACTAACTAGTTCGATTAATGAACGGATGGATAAGTAGCAGATATTTATTTGAAAAACTTTGCGCTCTTGATTATTTTATTGAACTTTGCTTAAACAAGCAGTTTTTCCAAAAAATTCTATTTTAGCCAAAGAGAAATCACCTTTTAGAAAATGAAGAATCAAAAACCAGTCCGTCAGGGTCCATAAATTTTGGTCTGGTTTAAGTGACTATTAAATTTTAATAAAACAGGTCAGTATGAATGCATGTTCAACCTCTGTGCAGAGAGATTGAGCACCTGCCACAGGGTACGTGTGGGTGTTAATGCACTTCTGTCCTGTTCAGTCGTCTTCCATCCGGGTCGGGTCGCCAGATTGGAAACCCAGACTTTTGTCTCACCCCGTTTGCATCCTTCAGCTCACCCGGGAGGACCCCGTGGTGTTCCCTGACCAGTTTTGTGAGACATAGTCTGTTCAGCAGGTCTGGGGTTTGCCTGTGGGTCTTCTTCTGGTGGGAAGAGGCCGAAACACCTCACCAGCAAGGAGACTAAGGCATCCTAACCAGATGCCCCGAACCACCCTATCTGGCTTCTCTTGACCTGGAGAAACAACGGCTCTCCTCCAAAGTTCTCCCAGATGCCAGAGCTCCTCCTACTATCTCTGAGTGAGAGCCCAGCCAGCTTGTGGAGGAAGGTCGTTTCGAGACCATTAATGATGTTGTTAAAGCCAAACTCCCTTTAAAAAAAAAAAAAACATTGTGAATTTTTACACTGTCCATTTTGTTTAGGAATAAGAAAACTTGTTGAGACTGAAAATATTGTTTGGTGTAATTACGATCACTCACTTTGTTACAGTGGTCTCTATGACGAGAAGGAGTATAAATTAAATTAATGACGTAAATTATGTTTTGAACTGTCAATGAGGGTCATCAGTCAGTCAGAGGGGCTTTCATCAGAGAGGGTTTGGTTGCTACATATTGTGAGCTTACTTCAATGTATAATTAAATTAATTACATGTTCAACAAATTGCTTCCAGCATCCCCTCTAAAATGGTATGTGGGTCGTTTTAAAAACACACAAGAGAGATCAAATATCTGTGGGTTATTGAGGAAGTTGGTGAGTAGTACACTTTAAAATGAAACGAAACTATCCGTTACTTCTTCAACAAATGTGGAAGTCCCTCTAACCCTGGTATATGCTTTACTTCCACAATAACCATCATGTTTCTTGTACATTAACTATGCTTGATCATTATGCCAGACTATGCTGATAGTTTCTGGTATGTGTTCAGGAGAGTGTCTCACCTTTTTTTGCACATCTGAGATAACTATGGAAAATTAATTTGAACTGTAAGACAGAAATGTTTTTTTACAACCATACCGCTGATGTCTAGATAGAAACCAATGCTTAGTTTGTAGCTCAAGCTGTTTCAAAACTAGTAATGGTAAAAATGGCTGAAAAAAAATTGAAAAAATATTTGTTTTAAATGTAAACAGCTTTTATAGTTTTCCTTCATCACTTAATTGCTTTTACTCTGCACAACCCGCCCGGCCCCAAAACCACGCAGTTAAGTCTGCAGTAATCTAAAACATTAGTCTATTGTTTGCTAAATTTACTAAAAAACACTTTGTAACTGCGGCAACATCAGGTCTTTTTTGTCATTTTTTTATTTTGATAGAATAATGAGGGTAAAAAGTTAGAAAATGGAATTATAAATATATATATTTTTTTTTTTTTAAGTTCCTTTTAACAGTCAATAAGTAGTTCAATCACTGATGGAGAAATGTAAAGATGTCCCTGTATCACTAAAGTTCTAGATATAAACTATTACTGTAAAAAAATCCATTAATTTCTTCTTTCATTCCGCTCTCTGCAGGGCTGTAAACCCGACTACGTACAATGTGCCAAGCTACGATGAAGTTGTTGGTAGTAACGACTACCCCGTCCGGCAGAGCAACCTTCAGAGGAACACCTCAAACCTTCCATCCTATGAGGACATCATAGCAGCTGTGGAGAACGAAGGAGAAGGACCTCCTAACAACTCTGAAACTTCTCCTCTAAACGGCACCACAGCAGCTCAGCCTGGTGCTGAAGGCCAACCAGAACATGCTGAACTCAAACCCAATCCCAGTTTACCTGCTCGCAGCAGTAGCCGGGCCAGTCGTTTACTTCGACCGCTTAAAGTGAGAAGAATAAAGTCAGACAAACTGCATCTAAAAGATATCCGACTGCAGATTCGAACCCCAACACAAAATCCTGTCACAATCGAGCCCATCACTCCCCCTCCACAGTATGACAATGAAATGCCTGAATTACAGTAGAATAAAATCATATTTATCCCTCCCTGATTTTTAATCAAATCAATGAAAAATACCATCTATTTTAAGAGTATGATATTTGCAGGCACCTGATTATTGAGTGGTTTTGAGTTGTAGCAGCAGGATGAAGACTGCTGCTAATATGAGGAAGATTTCAACTATCACAAACTTTTTCACAGAACTTTGTGATTCCCATGTTTTTTTTTTCTGATGTGATGCTTAACTATTAACACAAAAAGCATCAAATTTTGTCTTTTATTGGTTACTTATTTTAAAGATGTGTCAGAAAGGGAATGGATTTCTGTTTGTTTGGTGTTTTTTTTTTTTTTTTTGTTGGTTTTCACAAAAGTGAGTTGCGCTAAACCCATTTTTTTTTCATATTGTTGTTTTGTTTGTGAAAACATTTGTTGATGTGAGTGGGATTTCCTGGATCCAGTCCCAAAAATCTGCCAACCTTCTGCTTTTATGTCTCATCTCTCATTCATGGAAATGACTTAACAAGGCAGAAGTTTGAGTGTAAATGTACCTACTGTATTTGATAGAGGTGTGTCATAGATGGTCCACATCTAAAAGAATTTGGTTAGGACTGGACTTGGGCACCACAAAAAAGAATCTAATTAAGAGAAATTTTTATTATTTGAATCAAAATTTAATAACGCCGTAAGTATTATAATTTCTATTTTCCTGGTAATATCTTTTTGTGAATAGTATTTTAATTGTTAATCTAAAATTCAACACTAATTTAAATTAATGGGTGGTAAAAATTTCATATTTAGTCAGAAGTAAACTGGTAGACGGGTTGTTTTGATAAAGCTTAAAACGCTGTATATTCTTTTGGGTCTTACTCAACTTTTTATAACTTTTAACTTGTGTTATAGGAAATATTTTTATCTCAGGTTGGATGATTTTCTTCTATTAAATTTAATCTGTAAAAATGTACATTATAGTTTTTAAATTTTTGTGTAAGGTGGGTTTACTACTGTGTTTTTTTTCAATGTTTTAAAAACTTGGAAATAAAGTCCCTTATATCAAACTAATGGTGCCTCATTAGAAATTTTCTCTTTTTTAAAAAAAAAAAAAAAACTACACTTTAAATTTGATGGAGTTTTGGATGAGATACTTGTTGATTTTTTTTTTTAGATTTTGGTTTATAAATTTATCAAAATGCAAACTTTTTAATGGCTCAATTTTTTTCTTTTTAAAACCGTTTTTGCTACCATCTAATGGTTAAAAAGCAAATGACATCCCTGGGTTTTTTTTTTCTTTTCAAAAAACTTCAAAGTTATTCAAAAGTTTCTCAAAGGAGCAATTTTGACCTGTTTGAAAAATCAATCAATTTAGCTCTCATAGTCCTGGAGTTGTTTTTTTTTATGATAAAAATCTGCTTGAGTAACCTGCTTCAGTAAAAATATCCACTGAATACCACCTCATAAATTTTTTTTTTAAATGATTCCAATCAATTCTTTATTTTTCTCAAAATCTGCAGGAATTTGAAATGCGTTTGTTTTGAATATTTTTGTATCACTCTAGCTTTTTTATGATTGAAACAATCACGCAAGTCAAAAGGTGTGACATTTAAACTCTTATTTTTGACCCATCTTTGTGTGAGAATTTCAAAAGACATGGATTAACTTTGAAAAATTTACTGACTAATAACACCAGTTAGTTTAATAAAATACACTTCTTAAATACAACTAAAAATGTTTTTTTTTGTATTGTTAAAACTGGGATTGGACTAAATTTGAGATATAGACCCAAGCTGCTTTGAATTTATAATTCACTACACAAACAAATGGAATTATATTGTGCTTTTGATTTCCTTTCCTCTCGCAGTTTTTGCATGAGGAAATGCATCAAAATATTCAACCTTTCACTTTCAAACCTTTAAACTTTCACTCACAACAGCTAGAAAAAATTCATGTTGTTGTATGACATTGTATAATTGTAACACTGCAGCACTCAAATTTTCCATCAGGGATAAATATATTACCTTTAATTCAGTTTTCAGTCCTTTTAAGTTAGTGTCATTATGAGTGAGCAATAACTGATGGATCGATCATTGATTTAAAATTTGAATTCTTGTGCAAAATTCTATTTTTACACATTGAATTTTTTTCTTTTTTTTGTGATCTTTTTGGACTTTTAATTAAATCTAGTCTTTGTTTATTTTTTTATGTCAGTTAATTTCAAATGTGTAGAAAAACCAAATTATTCTTTCTGTTATTAGTGTGGCAAAGAATTGAGCACATTTGTGACAAAATCAGTTTGAAAATTTGAAAAAAAAGTTGAAAATTTGAGGGTTTTTTTTTTTGCATATTACTGTCCAACAAAGTGACTTGCTAGCAAAAATACTCTTGTGGTAATCCCAGAAAAACAATTTTAAATTAAAGGGTTAGAACAGGCATGGACAAAGTTTTTGACTTATTGTCCACCAAAGGCCAAAGGGCCAAAGTCAGAGCCAAGCTGGGATGTGAATAGTCTGAAAAATTCATTTTCAACTGGGAAAATTCACATAAAACACAGCAAATGTCAGAGAAAACAACTCAGAAAGTATACTGTAATGGTCTAACAACAAATGAATGAACCCCAAAAAGTTAATGCATCAGCTTGGAAAGTCTGGAATTCCAGGAAAGAGAAACAAAACAGTCATGTTTTGTCTTCTGAACCACATAGTCCATAACGGGTCGCCGGAGCCCATTCTGACTGATTTCAGTTGAAAGGCAGGATACACCCCGAACAGGTCGCCAGCCTGCCATGGGGCCACACACACACCTTACCATGTACACAATTTCATAGCAGCCAATCAACCTAACACGCATGTTTTTGGTGGGTGGAAGGAAACCGGAGTACTCAAAGAAAACACACGCATACATGGGGAGAACATGCAAACTTCACACAGAAAGGCCAGTGTTTCAAGCCTCGTCTGACCAGGGAGTCGAATTCTGACCATCATGCTGTGAGACCACTGTGTTAACCAGCCCAAATTAAAAAAAAAAAAAAAAAGTTATGTACTTTTTTAATGTTAGTGGGACCAGATTAAAAAGTTAAAGGACCACACATGTCCCTCGGACCATAGTTTGCCCATCCCTTGGTTAAGAGATCAACTTAAAAACTAGGATGAACTAATCCACCTTTTGTTTCACTTAAGTTATGCTTCTCATGTTTTGATTTAATTGATATGTGGTCTCAGTTTTTTTGCATGTGTGTGCTTCACATGCAAATCAGTCAGATCAAGATAGTCAGAAATTCCCCTGGAAGTCAATTCTTGCTGCAGGAAATTCTGCAACCAACAGAGACAGAAAGAAATGAACCCTGCTTCAGATCTGCAGTTAAAGTCAAATTATTCTTATTTGTCTACCTCATCAGGTGACAGTTTCTCCCACTTAAAAAAAAAAAGTTTAAGTGTGAGAATCTTTGTGTGTCATGCATTAAAAGCAGAGTTTGTGTTTGAGTATGAAGTTGATTTTCCAGAGAATCACCCTTACTTTGGTTTAGAAGGATTTTTCCTCTTGTGCAGCAGCAGCTGCCATGTAGCAGAGGGAGGAACAGCTGTCTGAGGGAAAAGCCAGCCCGGGGAGTCAGTCACATTCCTGGCTGGGATTCAATGACTGAACCAGACACAAACAAACAGAGAGAGAGAGAGAGAAGGAGGGGCGAGAGAAGAGAGAGAGAGAGAACACCAGACTGAACAGACCAGGCTTATTTTGAGCGCACATTAGAAGTGCGTTAAACCGCAGGACTAAATCGGAGTGATTGTATGTTGGATAAACGGACTTTTCAACATCTGAGTTAACTGACTTTTATCCTTTAACTGTATCCTCTCGTGATTTCATTAGATTTCTGAATGGACCCGCAGGAATCTTTCTCTGACATGGAAATGCGTCTTTCTGAGCTGCTTGCCGGATGCTGATGACGCCCGATCTTTTTACTCACTTTCTCCTCTCTTTTTTACTTCTAAACTCTTATTATAAAGCAAGAAAAACATGGAGGGAACGAGCTTTCAGCCTCATCCAGGACTTCAGCAAACTCTGAAGCAGTTCCATCTGAGTTCCATGCGCTCTTTGGGCGGACCGGCCGCTTTTTCTGCGCGTTGGCACCAAGACCCTCTGTTTGGAAAAGATGGAAAATCCGCAGAGATGATGCTTTCTTTACCGGCTCAGACACCACCGGTTATGTCAGGCCCACTTTTTATCCCATCTGATCGTTCTACAGAGAGGTGTGAGACGGTGTTGGAAAGAGAGCCCATCTCCTGCTTTGTGGTTGGAGGGGAGAAGCGTCTGTGTCTGCCGCAGATCCTCAACAGCGTCCTCAGGGACTTCTCTCTCCAGCAGATCAACTCAGTGTGTGATGATCTGCACATCTACTGCTCCAGATGTACAGCAGATCAGTTGGAGATCTTAAAAGTAGTGGGGATCCTTCCCTTCTCTGCTCCGTCCTGTGGACTCATCACCCAGACGGATGCTGAGCGTCTCTGCAACGCTCTCATCTATGGAGGGACCTTCCCTCCTCACTGCAACAAGGAGTTGGGCCCCTTAGAGTTGGAACGAAGTGAGAAGAGTTTCAAAGTATACCACGAATGTTTCGGCAGGTGTAAAGGCCTGTTTGTCCCAGAACTGTACACAGGTCCATCAGCCGCCTGCATCCAGTGTCTGGATTGCAGACTCATGTTCCCTCCACAGAAGTTTGTAGTCCATAGTCATAAGAGACTAGAGAACAGGACTGTCCACTGGGGGTTTGACTCTGCCAACTGGAGGGCTTATGTGCTTTTAGACCAGGACTACACTGATAAAGAGCAGAAAAGTCACCTGGAGAAGCTGCTTAAAGAGTTAAAGGGAAAATATGATCTGATGGGGAAACTATCCAGTAAATCCTGCAGAGTAAGTCCATTTTATTTCACAGTCTTATTCTTTGTGCTCATGTTATTCTAAGGGTTGCATGGTGGCTCACTGGTTGGCACAGTGGCCTCACAGCAAGAAGGTAAGGGTTTGAGTCCCAGAGTGGTGGGACTCGAACCCTATATTGAACCACTGATCTTTCGGCGTGGAGTTTGCATGTTTTCCCCATGTATGCGTGGGTTTTTTTCGGGCACTCCTCTTTCCTCCCACTCTCCAAAAACATGCATGTTAGGTTGATTGGCTGCTATTGAATTATCCCTAGAAATGAATGTGTGTGGATGTTTGTCTGTGTGTGGCCCTGTAACAGACTGGCGACCTGTTCAGGGTGAATCCTGCCTCCTGCATCTCGTCTGAAATCAGCCGGGATAGGCTTCCTGTTAGGAATAAGGGGTTCAAAAGATAAAACAAACTGATATTCTAACACCTCACATATCCAACTTGTACTGATGTATACCAGATTAGTCCTCCTTCTCATTCTGTGTTCTTTTTTTATTTCAAATGCTGTAAAATACACTTAATTTATTCTTGCTCACACATACATGTAAAAAAAAAGCTGAGGGTAAGCATCAACTTGAGCTGCTGAGCATCCATTCCATCAATTAAATCTCACCCCACACCCCTCTCAGTAACCCAAGGGCATCTGCATTATGATGAATGAACCCTCAATAATATATTTTATGTGTGGGAAAGCTGTATAGAGGTACAGGGGGGGTTGGTACCAGGAGGTGTGGAGCAGGGTAAGAAGGTTAATAAGGTTTGGGACGTGAATCTGTTCATGTGAGTAGGAAAGAGGGGTTGTGGGAGTTGTGTGTCTCAGAGATGTTTGGAGCCAGGAGATGAGGTGGCTTTCTCTCCATCACAGAGCAGCTGTTATGTGGGACACTGATAATGAGTGGACTTCTCTGTGCATCACTACGGTGCTGAGAAGAGCCAAAACATGCTCATTACTCTCTTTTTTCTTAAAAAAAAAATGCAAATTTGTAAGCAAAAGTATTTGTTTAAGGGACTTTCTTCACTCGTATACATGTTGTTTTTCATTAGCTGGATGCTTCAGACTGTTGACAAGTGTCGGGGTGTGTTGTTTTTAACTCTTGCACCTGTGGTTGATGTCTTCCTAACTCCAGTCAGCAGCTCTTGATGTATTGCCGGCGAGTTCTATATTTCCACAAAATGTTGAGTCCTGCACTGACAGTCTTTCAGAGTGTGTGTGATTAACTGCACACAGGGCCGAAGCATCACAGAGGCGGCCTGGTGGAGGGGGCAGAGCATATTAGCTGTGGTTCACTGTCAGATGTGTCCCAGTTAGCAGACAGGCTTGGTCCTGAAGGAGCTGCACACCAGCACTCTGCCATACATCAGCCTGACAGGGCAAGCTGCTGAAAGGCCGGGCCGGGGCTCACTGGCTGTGTTTGGCTCGACTTACCCCTGAAATGAAGACACAATGTTATCGGTCTGCTACAGCCTCTCTCTGATATCTGAGTGCTTTATTAATAAGAGGCAGGTTACCTTGTCTGCTTGTATCATCTGTCCAGTCTTTCTCTGCGTGCATTGTGGGAGGAGGCTAGTAGAGATACATCAATGCCAGCAGGAGCTGCTTGAGGGATTAATATTGGCGTGGTTTCACTATGGAGTAGTTTGGAGTGTAATTTAAATTTAAAGGTGTGTAGTAGCACTGCAGCAAACAAACAAACTGTATCAGCTAAATAAAACATAGTAAAATGAACTTCTGTGTTGATAATGTGATTATTTGCTGTTTGCGTGGTGTGCAGATGGGGCAGACTCTATTCTATAGATGCAAGGTGTGTGAGCCAGGCCTTGACATGCGTTGTCAAAGGGCTAGGACCTCTGACCTTTCTCCAAAGACAATGACCCAGCCAACCCCCCATTCTTTTCACACCATCCAATCACATGGCCTTGTGTCCAGTCCACTGACCAGATGGCTTCCTGGAAAAGGATGGAAAAACACACACAACAAATACTGGTCTCAACGGCCACTTGCTTCTTATTAAACACCTCTGTGTTAGCACTGAGGTTGATTTTACTGGTTGTGAATTTTTATGGAAATAAGAAGTTTGACTCATTTAAAAGGTTTCTGCTGTTTTTGCTGACTCTTGTGTTTATTCAAATATTAACTTTCCCGATTAACACGGAAATCCGCGGAAAGTGGATTGAAGTTACAAAAAAAAAAAATCAGTTTTTAGGTCAAAGTCAAATACTTCTGAGTACAAGGTCTAAAAACAAAATCCCTAAGAAGTATGAGCATTGCGATCAATCACCTGACCGAGTGGAAAGTTAAAGGAGACTCTGGAGAACCGTGTGGCCGGTCCATAATGGAATGGATATTAAAACCCATCCATGTGAGGCCAATTTATGCCATTTTCCATCACATTGTTCTCCTGACTGCTGACTGCAATTAGCTTCGAACCTGGAGTAAACCAAAAGACTGATTTATGTTTATAAAATGTGAATGAAAATATGTTTTCACTCCAACTTCTCTAATGATGTTTTCATCTGCACCTATTTGAATGAGAAGACTTTTTCATTTCAAGCAGACACGTGTGTTTGCATGCAAACAGTCGAGTGTTATGACTGGATCAGCTGTATGAGCCAGATTAGAATGAGCTCAGCACCGCCTCATTTCCATCCCCATCTGTCTGCTGACCTCTCTTATGTCCAGAAAGCTGACATGGCGCATATCTGGTTCTTGATGTGCCTGTCTGACCCAACTATGGAAGATCTAACCATCTTTCTCTGACAATAACACTTTTATTTCTGGCTTTATTGTCATAAAACCCTCACACTATCTTTTGGGTGTTTTTTAGAGGTTGGTTTAATTCACCCTCTCCTGCTTGTCCTTGGAAACTTAATTCTGATAAAAGCATTTGGCTGAAACCCAGCAACCCCTCCTAACCTCTCTGACCAGCCCCCTCTGTGAGCCAGAGACTGCAGGCCAAAGCAGGGGTAGCTTGTCAAGGCGACAGGGTGTCAGAAGCTCCCAGGGGTTGTGGCCTTCATTCTGCCTGTGATGACCCCATGTTAAAAGGGTGTCAGCTGGGGTTCTCTCATGGGTAATGTGTGCTAAAGACCTGCCGCCTTCTTTGTTTGAGGACCATGCTTTCAGAGGCTGTGAAGTGCAGCAGCGCCTCTTTGTTTAAGACCATGTTTCTTTGGGTGCTCCGTGGACGGGTCTGTAACCTCCAGCCTCTATCAGGGTGGGAAATCCATGCCTGTGAGACTGCTGTGTCATCATTTTTCTGCTGATGTTCTCAATGACAGACTGGAGCCACTAGTGGTGTCTTTATGTCTGGTGGAAGTAGGTCTAGAAAATAATTCAATATTTTTATTACTGGACTTTTGGCAGAATCATTTTACTGTTATTTGATAACATTGTTATTTCCTCATCAATATCGATTTGGCAAATTAGTAGCTTTCAGTTGATGATGGAGTTCAGGTGATGAGGAAGTTTGAAATAAATTAACCGAAAAAAGTTCAAACAATTTGGTTTGATTCTGGTTCAAATTTTTCTCGTGGAGTTATTTAAAATTCCACATTACAAAAAAAAAAAAAAGAACAAAACATTTTACTGCAATTGATACGTTTAACCTTTTTTTCTTGTACATTTTCAGGGTATACGTTACAATTTAAAGTACAATTTGACTAAAAACACTAGTTATTTACATATTTTTAATATTAACATATATTTTTTCCAAAGACATTAGATGTGAAGAAAAATTACTAACATTTTTCCCTCAGTAATATTTGTGAAAAAATAAATCAGAAATCTGCGGTACAAATCGTTCACTGACATCAATACAAACTGACAGAGAGTAATTTTATACGTTGATCATTTCTAAGATGATCTGTGACAGTGTGTAATAATTTCCAGATCGTTAAATTAATCATATGAAATAATAACTGCTTAAATAAACCAATTCATCTTCTTAATCACTTGTACGTTTCAGTTGCAACACATACCATTATTGTACAACATTTTCTGTTAAAACACTCCAAACTCAACAATTTTCTTGGGAAATACAGGCAACCATCTTGGATGGTTAAATAGCCACTACCTGACTATTTACAAAAGTAACTGAGTAACGAGAAACGCTGATGAACTGGAAAACCAAGTAAACTGTGGTGTTTAATTTTTCTTTTTAGTCATTGATGTGTTTTGTTTTTTTTCATCATTTTGGAACCTCAAACACACAGTACAGTGCTTGTGTGAAAGACTTTGTATCTGAAGGAGGACGATGATTAATGTTGAGGAGATGAGGGAGGAGATGAGCTCTAGCTGTGATTTCAGTCAACAAACCCGTCATTCGGTCGGTCTTTTGGTCGGTCGGTCGGGCTGTTTGTGGCGGAACAGATGCCTGTATTGAGTTAGTGTTATTCCACAATCATTATCAATTCCTCCTCGATCACCTCCCGATTTTCAGCTCTGTGATTAAGAGTCAGACCCATCTGGTGCATAGACAGGAAATCCTGGAGTCTGCATCTGCTGCTTGCTGAGCTTCTAAGCTGCTGCAGTCAGGGGGCTTTAACGTCTGATAATCCCACATAACTCCTGGAATGCAGAGACCACAGTGCACATCGCCACCATTATCTTCTCCGGACAGCTTTTTCTATTACTCAAAAACTTGTCTTCCTTTCCTCAATCCTACTAAAAACACTCACAATTTATAGTCGTTCAGTGTGGAACTGTGTAATTAGAGCATAAATTAAAAAATACCACAGTGAGAACATTAGCCAGCGGACGCAAATGAAGCTGCTGCTTCTAGCAGCACAAACAGTTTCTGCCGAGACTTAGAGGCCAAAAGATTTTCAAACAAGACTGCAATATTTATCCCTTTAATTTCTCCCTCTCTATTGACCTGCAGCTCTGCATAACTGTTAGACCACATTGGAGATGTGCTAATGGAGCTCCAGCCAGAGCAGAAGTAGGCCCTGCTGGTGCCATATGACAAATCGGCATGCTGCTCTCGCCTACAATCCGCCCACCAAACACCTTCAAAGCTATCAGGAGGATTAGCTCACGCAGCTAAACCAAACAGACTGCTCAGTGTTCAGACAGCATTTGGGCCAAATCTTGTTCATACCTCCTGTTTTGATGGCTAGCAGATCACAATCCGGGGTCTTCTATCAGTTCACTAGTGATGGGAGCCGGGCCAAGTTGCCCCACCGTGCTGTCGTTCTTAGGATAGAAAAAGGAATGTTTTAAGGATGTGCGCAACTTCATTGCTCTTTGGGATCTGCATAATTTATTTTAGGATTAGGATGGTTTAGATTAACTTTGAATTCTCTGCAGAGTTCAGGAGACGGTGAAGCAGAGGAGTGGGAGCGTATCTTCGTTTGTGCTGACATGTGAGCTGATAGTTCAGCTCTAGATTGGTTTTTTTATGTCTTTCTACATGTGGAAAGATCTGGACCACAACATTTAGAGGCCTCTCACAGACTTCACGCACGCTCACAAAAGACTCGTCCTCAGTCTGAGTCGGCTCTGTAGGCTTGTGATTGGAGGGTGCCTGCGGTTGCTAAGCAGAGCTGCTCTTCCTGTGCTAAATAAGAACTTCATGCTCTCTGGCTGGTGGGCTCAAAGAAGTGAACCAGAACAGACACACACACACACACATACACACAGACCTCACAGTGCAAAGACCTCTCACAGTTCATGGACCTCAGCCTCCTCCGTACGCTGCTCAACCTCTTTCATTCTGACCTCTAACGCTGTGATTGTACCACTCTCCTCTTCCTGCTGCTACCAGGTCAGCACTGCGTAAATCTTCTCTCTTCATCATTGAGACCTTTCCGACTGACACCTTGCTGCCACTTACCTTCTGAGTTTGGCACCCCCTTGACCCTGTGAGAGATTCACATACACACAGAGGACCTCTCCTCTTTTCTTTTGCTGAGATCTCCTACCGCACTCCCCCTCACACTGCATTATACTTAGATCTCCACCTCCACTGTGGTGAGCACATGCTGGATGAGTCTGTATTCAGACTGGCCTACATACAACGTTCCTAGCACGAAGCATCACGCTGCTCAGGAGAGAGAGAGACTCGTCTGGCTCTGGAAGGATTAAAACCTTCATCCATATTTTGATAGATAGACAGCCAGATAGATTTGTAGATAGATAGATGAAGGACATGGAGTTTTTATGTCAAGTTGATCTCATTATCATCCCTCAGATTTATTTCATTTGTTAAATGCTCAAATAATTTATATCCACTTTTTTTATTTTTGTTCTGTTCTGCTGGGTTATTACGGATGCCTGGTCCTTTTTTAATCTGATGTACCACCTGAATATTACATCTGCTCCAGAAGATCTCTGAACCCTGTAACTCCTGACATATTGTTAGATTTTCAGGTTAGAGATTAGAGTTTATATCCATAATTATTCCGTCATTAGAAGCTAAAAGCTCCTGGATGCTCTCCGGTGCAGCTAGATTCACCTCCCAGCTGAGCTGGAGCGACGCAGCATTGTCAGCAGGCACCCGTATCAAATGAATTCAGCACAGCTGTCCTGGCGAACTCTTCTGGAGCAAGAGGGAGCTTTATTTATTCAGTATTACAGCCACCCTAGGATCTATCCCTCTTTGCCAGGTGAATCTTTTTCCTCTGTGACCTTGCATTAAAAAGGAAGATGACGTGCATCTCTGCAAAGCATCTCGCTAAAGAGCTGGCCACCTGCCCCACCCTGCTCATACTTTCTGCCCTTTCTCTCACAATCAATGCAGCAAGGGTTATATTTGAGAAGACAGGCGTAGAGATGGGCCTCCTTTGCACACAAGCTAGAAAATCTCCTCCTCGTCTAGCCCCCACCCCATCTTTTTTTTGCAGGTGTCCACTAGTCCTATGATCACCCACACTGTCATTTCCATGTTGGCTGCCCTGCAGTTCAATCTGCCTCCCGTTTCTCTCGTGTCGTTGACAAGCTTCTGGCTCTAATTCCAGCCAGTCGATAAGTGCACACACACAATCGTGGTCTGAAATAGAGCAGACCCACTCTCTATCCTATAACGAGGGGACTATAATAAGCCTTGTGTCTTAAGCAGAGTATGACCGACGTCAAGAAAAGCACCAGGACACATGATTTGTAAAAACACCGTGGCTCTAAACTAATCAACTTTTAGAGTTGATCGATTTAAAGTTAAGAGTTTTTAAGTAAAATATAGAGCAAAAAAAAAAAAAGAAGAAAGTAAAGTATATTTAGCAGATAATTAACCTTTGGATGACCTTGTATTTGTCAGAGAAAGCAGTCTGGTTAGGGAATCTGTCTCATGTGGAATGTGTAAATTATTCTGGGGTTATACCAAGCTATTGTTGGTCCGCTCATCTTAACAAAGACTCCCATCTCCGTGTGTCCATATTTAATGCCCCCTTTTCAGCTGCTCAACTGTACAAACCATTGATATAATGAGTCCCTCCAAAGAGATTAGTCGCCCTATCACCAGCACAACTCCCTAATTTTTCTAGCTTTTTGTTGTAGTGGACGCTCATCTAAACGAAATAAAGCTGATTGGCTGGACAGGGTGTGAGGAAGTAGTTTTTATGTTGCTAGCAGGTGCAAAGAAATGAGAGTGGGGTATTTTTTAACGTACACAGACCAAAGTGTTGGTTAGCAGTTTGGTCTCTGTCTTGACCACAACGTTATGTGCTTTCCGAGTGCCGTTGAGATACACCAGGAACCTCTGGAGCTCGACTTGAACCCTCAATCACAAGGCTCCTGGGGGGTTTGCAGTAAATTCTTCAAGCGAATGGTTTTTTTTCTCCCCTCCTCCGCCTTTTTCTCTCTCTTTTTTTTCTGCACACATCTGGTGAACAGCGCTAGTACCTCTGTCATCTTTTACTGCGTTGAGGTCATTTCCACCCTGTCGGTAAAGTGGAAACACATGATATGTAGGGTTAGGTCTTAATGGGGTGGGACTGCCACTAACACAGCTTTACAGCCAAGAACTGCCAAAAAGCCTCAGAGGAACGCCTTCAAACTTCAAATTAAAGAGATTTGGGGTTAATACTGTTGGGCTTTTTAATTTAACATTTTGAATGAGCTCATAGTGATGGTTAATAAAACAACTTTACAATAGTTGAAATTTTTTTAAAGCATACAGGGTGGAGACTTGGTTTAGATAGAACTTTAACTACTATTTCATTTGGTTTTGGGAACAAAAGTAGAACTAAACAAGTTTTTCTAAAATGTTACACTGCGAATTTTATTCACGTCTGGAGCTGGACTAAGGGTTAATGTGGATATTTAGTTGAGCCACTCTTCTTCTGACAGTGCATGTGCACAGAAGGGGTTTCAAGTTATCCCCCAAGATACTGTAGACTGAGCTGCAAAAGGGGAAAAAAACTGCCAGAGATTATTTCTTGTTAAAGTCACAGAGCTTGTTTTTAAGGTTCATTTTGCAGGCAAGGCCATGGTAAGAACTCAAACTTCATCAGAGCAGAACATCAGCCTGATTTAATGACTGTCAGAATGCACATGGATCTGATGGGGTTTGTTTTTTCTTAATTATTACAGTGGTATAATAACAATTCTATAATTAGCACTTTGTTGTTTTGACAAAAATGAACGGATTAAACATTTCCAGTTTTTAGTAAAAAGATCACCACAAAAATATTTTGCTTTCTCCTATTGTCAAACAATGTGTTGGTTTCTTTTGACCAGAAAAGCAACTTTCAAATTAGCATGAGCTTCCTGAAAAATCCGTAACGAGTTTTCCTACCGCTGTCTGTATTTTTTTTAGTATTATTTTCAAGAATTGAAGGTACTAAATTTGGCTTATGCTGTGGAAAAAGTTGCACTCTCAAGTTTAGTTGGGAACCTCCTTTAGTAATCCTGCAGATTTCCTTGTTTCTCTGCCATCCTGCACCAAAAAATTTACTGCACAGCTCGCAGCGCTCGTCATCCTCAAAGATGAGCTAGATTCATTTGTGAAAACTCAGCGCTCCCGCCGACACATTTTTGTTGGTGTCTCGACTGTGCATCATTAGTCCCAGAGTCATCTTGTCACACTTTTTACTTTGCACAGTCATGCGTTTTTTACACACCACCAACCAGTGATTTCTCTGCCATGATCCCATAAACTATTAGCCTATTTACAGTTAAAAGTGTTTCACCATACAGGGATATAGTACTGCTGGGGATCCTAATTGGGATTAATATTTTTAATGGAGTTTTACTGCTGTGCTATTCGGATCTCAATGTGTCTCTAAGCAAATTCCATTCACACTGTGGTTTCCATTTTGTGGTAGACAGAGTTACAGTGCAAAAAGGGAGGGCTTGGTGTGCTGCTGTCTGTGGGTAGACTACAGGCAGAGCAGCTGCATGGATTTTATCCCTGCTGTCCAACAGGACTCCATCACAGACTGCAGCAGTTCTCCTTATTGAGGGCACACTCTCCTGTGCTGCATGCCTCTGCCCTCATTACCTCTGCAGCAGCTTAGTTCTTTGCCTTTGTTCTCTCTTTTGGCTCCAAACTGTAGAATATGAAAAGAAGTGCTGAGGCTGCAGTTAGCTGGGCTGCCCACAGCTTCTGCCGCACAGGAGAAAACATAGCATAGACACCCCGCAGCCCCTCTCCTCAACCTCCTGGTCTACATATTTCCACAGAACTAACACACAGGGGATGTTCCAGATTAATTCATCTTACTGCACTGCTGAGTCCATCTTCCCTCCCATTTGTCCCCTTCTGTGAATGTATTATTCACTCTCAGGTGTATTTGTGTGTGACCAAATGTCTTCATGGTCAATCCGTTGTGTGAAAGGTCCCACAGACTTGCTCTTCAGAGGCATTAAACAGCAGCCGTGCTGAGTGGCTGGAAGGACAGTAAACTTTTATCACACTAATAACCTGCAGACACAGCCAACCTAATGGCTTAGGCAGTCATGCCAGGGGTTGCGCAGAGGTCAGGTTGAATTGCAGGACATAAATGATAGCTTCCAACTGGTAGAACAAATAAAGTAAGAAGAAAGAAGGGCCATCTGAGGTGAGCAGAGGGGGAAGACCGTTGGTATTGGAAAAGCAGATTATTACTTGAATTGATTTGTAGTAAAAAAGGAAGCTATTGATTTGATTGCTGTTTTACAGCAAGGCGATTTGTGGCCTTTTCACCTGCTGTCCCACCCAACTCTTCCCAATTCCAAACATTAGATTTAATCAGAGCGAGGAATCAAATGTGTAACAATTAAGTGATAATATTATCCGAAGGTGCCAATGATGCTGGTGTGAGGAGTTCAAACTTTTCTCCTCAAACCATGTTGGATGGGTCTTGAGAGTGTTTGTTTTAGGTGAAGTCAGAGCTGGAACAAAATGTTGCAAACCCCAGGCCAGACTGTGGCTCTGCGGTGCAGGACCGACCTGAATGCAGACGGCTGTGTTTGTTTTGCTTCCCCGTTTCTCAGGGAGAAGTTTGGTAGCTGCCAAAGTCCTACACTCACACCCAAGGCATGCAAATAAAAAAATGTAAAAAAAAAACTTGACACCAAATTAAGAGGAAGAACATTTTACCTGGGTGTCGTTACCGCTGAGCCACCCCGGTGAACTGATCTTGTAAAAGTGCTATTTGGAAGATGAGATGGTATGGAATTGTTTCGGTGGCAGGATGTTTGTGTGTTTTGTTCCAAAGCTTTTCATAAATAGCAGTTTTTATGTTACTGAGTTCAACTGGTTTTACTAGACAAGGGAGGCAAGTCCAGAGGCAAACAGGCCTCCCCACCATCTGGCAGCCATAAAAGGGGGGAGCAGAAGGTTTTTACTGGGGCTTTATGAGATGCTAGGGTGAGACACAGAGGGGAGGAGAGACAGAGTGGATGGTGGACTCTGGTTGCCCCCGAGCTGCAAAGCTTCCTCAGTGTCTGAATGACAGGTCAGAAGTTCATTGCCTTTTTTTTTCATCTGCATCTGCCTTGTAAGGTGAAGGAGGTGACTGCTAGTTCAGGGTTTGAGGGCTCCAGAGACAACATCTCTGTGAAGTACTCATCACTCCTGTACATAAAGATGTATTCTGAGTAAGGTATCTGTTTTGATTTATGAACTTACTACCTTTTTTAATTGTTTCAGAGGACTGCGGAGGAGCAAGTATGTCAGTCAGGTTATGTAGAAGATCAGATCTGAGGCCTACAGATGGTGCCGAATCATGTGCCTCCACAAACACTAGTGATTCAGTGACTTGGTGTTGTTTGGGTATGCGTCACCCTCTCAAAGTGCTCCACACACCACAGAGTAACAAACACTAAGTTGTTTTGTTCCAACTCAAATCCAGACCCCCTTCTTTCATCCAAATTACGTATTTTTGTAGGGTGACCTTTTTTGTTCGCACTTTTATTTTGAACAGAAAAAAACAACAATGTTCTTGAATTGAAAAACTGTGAAATTTTATTCAAGATTTCATGGATGAAAACTTGTAGTCAAATCCTAATTGTGTGCTTTTTTTATATCCTATAAACTAGGAAAGAACCCTAACATAAAATTTGAAAAAAAAAAAAAAAAAAAAACAACAAAAAGAAACAATAATAAATGGCAAAGTGCAAAATCTCGAGCTAAATAAAGACATTTTGAGAATTTATTTCTGACTGTTCATTCATTGATGAATTTCTGAGTTTTGGTTGCCATGGTTTCCGTCTTCTAAATTTCCTTTTCCAATTAGATTGGCTTCTTATGGCAGTTAGTGATGTAATTTTTTCCTCGTTACTTTTCAACTCAGCCGCATTTACCTCGGAGTTCAAAAGAGCTTGTTTCTAAATCTATTATTTGCAATTTTGTTGCTGTGAATACGAGAATTTTACTGAAATTTAAGATTTTATGACAGCAATACGTAGGTTTAGAAGTGACTGATTAAAAGTATTTTCAAGCTCACTAAACGTGTTTTTTTTTTTTTGTAAAAAGAAAAAAGTAGCCATAGCTGTTCTTACTCCTAAGTAACCGCTACACAATGCAAACTTTATTAATACCACAAATTAATACTACAATTTTTTTATCTCTCCGCTCCAATCAACAGACATTTTCTTAAAAAAAGTAACATAAACGGATCAAGTCTTTACTTTTATCTCTGATTACATTTTCTGTGTTTTGTAGATATGTATCTATGGGTCACACTTAGTGGTAACCAATTCAAATTTCCCAAAGGGGGTAATAAAGAGTATCTTACTAAATTAGTTATATTGACCTCTTTCTCTTGCCAGTGTGGGGTTTGGTTTTCAGACCCTCTGTCACTTTCACACACAACTAAATGAAGAAAATCAAAGTGCTGACAGCAAGAGAATAAGAGTGCGTTTGGCAAGATCACCCTTGTAGGTTTCTGTGTCACTCCGCTCTATTAAAATTTTAATCATCTCCTTGCAGTGAAATGATGCTTGTCATGGCTTTGTTTAGGTTCGGTGCAGAAATTTTTACTTATTCGCATTGAAATCTGATAAAATCTTGTAAAACATTTAAATTCCCTCCACTAACAAGAAGGGGATTTTATGTTATTTTGTGTCAAAGTAAAAAAAAACTGATACAATAATCATTTTTGTTGCGGTTTGCTTTGTTCCCAGGTGGTACATTTTTTTGTGTTATTACAACTATTATCATTAGTAACACAAGCCTCAGACTAAACATTGATAAAGATAGCTGTTTGTTACATTTGTTTCCATGCAACCACACGGAAATCTTGTATAACAATAGAAGCAATTTATTTCTGAGCACCGTCAGTGATACTGTGTCATTCCAGAGTTATTACTAACACGTTTACTGAAGGGTCTCCAAAAATTGTTGTGACAACCATGTGAAAAACTTTTTTCCTGCCAAGAACATTGACCACACTTGTTAAAGTTTACAAAAAGTGTCAAAGACATTTTCTAAAGCGCCTAGTAAAATGATCAAACTGCAGGCAAAAAAATTAATGAAATAGTATTATTACACATTTCCTCGGGTGTTGTAGTATACTGGCGTTTTGATTATTAAAAAGAGAAGAAATTAACCCCTTGCCCTGATTGAGGTAGAGGAAAAACGGGACTCTGGAGTTGGCTTCATAGACTGCAGTGATTCAGAAGATAAAAATGTAGTCTGTGTCTCTTTAAGAGCGTTGGCCTGTCTGCAGAATGCATCAGTCCTGTGGAGCAGACACAGGCCAGCAGGAGAAGGGGGGTAGAAGGGAGGAGCGTGGGGCTATGCGGAGGGAGGAATGAGGACAGAGGGGAACAGCCGCAGTCTGGGCTTCCAGCCTCTTGGCTAGACTGCTGAAAGTTATTATTGAGTTCCTGTGTAGGGCCTCCCCTCCCTGTGGCATACTCCTCTGTATTCACTACAAGGTAGACCAGGAATACGACATAGGCAAAGAGAAACGCCAGCAGCTTCTTATGCCCTTTCTAGTGATCTTAAAGCAGCTAATAAATAATATATTCTTTTTGTATATAGGAAGGTTTTATAAACTTACTAATGCTAAAAGAAACCACATACACAAACTCCCAGCTGCCCAACAACAGCTGAAACTCTGGCTAAGCGCAGTTGTCTTGAGTTACAATTTAGCAGGCATGCCTTGTTTTCCTAGGACTGGCTTTAACTAGTCAAGAAAAGAAGGTTGTTGGTTCACCAGCACGAAAGCCACCATGTAAATCCTCCACTGACATGCCAAGTGTTGAAGGACAAGTGGCAAAAGGACTACATCTTTGGTATCCTTCAAATATCGCTTGTCTTTATATCACAAAAAGCATTTCAAAGGAACTGATGTCTGAGGATATAAAATCACCTCTTGTTTTACTCCTTGTCTAATTTGTGAAACTCTATTTTAGAAATTTGAATTTTGAAACAAATACCATGGAGATTACATAGTTGCACATGTGCTCTGCACTTGGGTATCCTCTTGCCTGCAACGTTAATCCCTGGCCTGTCTGCCGTTAGCAGGAACATTAGGGTCACAAAGCGCCTGCGTCCTTCTAGCTTAGCCCACCATGAAAAAGACAGATTTTTATGTAATTCCCTGTCCAGTGTATTTGTTCTGAACTCAGTGTTGGTTTAAGCACGGCTCCTGAAGGTTACAACGCCCAGCTGCTGCTTGCCCTGCAATGGCTCAGGTCTACAAGCTGAAACTTATGCAGCACCTGAGGCTTGTCATGAGCCAAAGAGACCCCCACTTATATCTCTTGTATTTCACATGCTTGTCCTGATTAATTACAGCATGTGCCTCATTCATAGTTTCTGTGATCCATCCACCTTTGTTCTGAAGCAGTCTTGGGCAGAGTTTTCAGGAAAGCTGTGCTAAGACGGGGGGAACCCTGGCTCCAAATGGGTATTTAGTGGAGTTCTGTTTGTTGAGTCAGAGCTTAGTTGGGCTCTGCTGTTATGTGGTTGCCATGGAGAAAACACAGGCTCTTGTGCAATAAAATCATCCAGGAAAAGACATTTCCAAGATTTTTTTTCAGAGCGAAGAAACAGACTGCAAATTGCACCCTTTTCAGCCCTCCATTTTAGAGGACTCGTATTCATTTAATGGAGGCTTTGAGGCTCGGGCCCTCACACCTAATTAATACTGTAAGCAGATATGTTTTTCTGTGGATGTTGAAGAAAAAAAAAACTGGTGTTTAAGCGAGGAATGTGTGGTGGTAGGAGCGGATGTTGTGGGTGTTTTACCCTCTATTTCCCTTACAGACAATTCCTTGAACAAGTGGAAACAAGTGAAATGCTATTTGATCTCTGTCAAATATCACTGCGTACACATACGCACACTGAGCAGCCATTGTACACTTTGGCTCGGTTTTTGTTGCTCTACCAGTGAGAGCAGAAAATTTCGAGAGGTTATAAAGTGTTACTTGAAATGAGTTGACAGCTAATTGGTCGAACGCTTATAAAACCCACTGACTTTCATGGATTTGCTTTTTTTTAAATGATGTAATTCGATTGTGTCAAACCTCTTTTAATAAGAGTTATTTTCTTCACGTCGTTACCCTTCATTTTGAATGGGCCTATTTGCACATTTTAAATGGCAAAAATCTGATTGATCTTTTTTTTTTTAAAACAACATTAGAAGAAGTAAAAGACATGATTTCAGGATTAGCGCTGACCAGCTAATTTTGAAGTTCAAAGCTAATTGAACAAGAAGAATGTCTTTAGCTTTGACAGTGTTCCATTGTTTAAATGGTGATGGGAGTAACTCTGCTAGAAAGGTTTAGTTTTCTAACCTGGTGACCAGAAGGTCAACATTTGAACAGAAGGAGCTGGATGGTATCTATAAATTTCACAGGGATTTATTGCCCTAGTTCAACCAATTGCTGTTTTTCAGAACATCCACTGTGTTGGCGAAATGACATTACATGGGAGCCTGAGTGAGCAGTGACCCCAACTTCACCTCACCCTCTCCACAACTTTTATGGCCTGCTCTTTTAACCCCCGTCACCCCTACCATCACCCTCCTTTCCCATATCCTTACACCTCTTAACCTCTGTTATTCATCCCATTTTCATCTTTCCAAATAAACCTGCCACCTGCCCTCTTCTCCGCTGGTCGCCTGGGGGGCATGTGGTTAGGTGGCTCGGGTTACGGTGAAGGCGCAACGATGCAAATTGCAGCTCAGCTGATCACCGTGCTGCCTTTACGTTTTGAGAACAACTCAAACTCAGTTTCATCAATCAGTACACATACTCCTTCTCTTGTTCTTAAACTGTTCAATAGTGGAATGAAATTGTCACTGATTTTAAACATGAAAATTGAATTTAGAAGTAGAAATATCATAGCAGTATGAAATAGTTAAGAAAAACACTTTTACCTCGGACATTCTGATACGTACCTGGATCTACAAAATGTGAAATTAGAAACCCAGCTCTCGGTATATTGGTGTAAAATCAATAAATCAGACCTGTACTCCAACAATAGGAAGATTGAATCTTTAAGGAAGACGAAATGCTAAATATTCAAAATGTTAAATTTGTGATTCTTTTCAGAAACACAACTCAGGATGAATGAACATTTTGACATCAACTGTAGATTTCTCAAACAACCTTATATGTTGCAAATTTCTAAAACAAATGTGTTGAAAATGTCTTTGAGGTCTTTCAACTTTATCTTCCACATGCGGTCTAGACTTGTTTGCAAAAAGTCTAATTCAAATGTTGTTTCAAAGCAGATATAATGATGGGATGACAACAGCCCCCATGCTGAGGGAAATGCAAAGCGAACCAGAAGTTATGTAGTGTGCATGCCAGAACTTAAGAAGGCAATAAAATGTTGCAATGGCGCGCCTAGCTGTGCACCACATCCTCATAAGACTAAGAAAAAAACCCAACACAATTCATCCTCTGCCAGACGTCTTTTAATTATCTTTCTCTTGCATAAATTTCTACTTATTATAGGGTTTTTATAACGTTTGCACATTAACTTGCAAAAAGTTTTATCAGACAAAGATGCACATGTGCAATGTATCATGTGTTGCATACAGCAGCACACCAGCTTTTCCCGGGAAATCAGGACCTAAGCTTGCAATGCGATCTGAAAGATGGGAAATTGACTAATATCTTTGGATCACTTTACACTGACTGTGTAGCATGTATTTGTGGAAAATATTAACCCGGCTAACTGCTGAAGTTTTGTGAATGTATCCTTTTAAGATTCTGAAGCAACAGACCAAAATGCTACAATACTTTTTATGTTTTACTGTCGTGCAATTTTAGTAAGAATCAAGTCCAGCAATCCTTGTTAAATTTCTGTCCATCAGTCATCTGAACCCCCCTTTCCTCCTCTGACTTCCTCAGTTTCCAGCCTGTGGGGGAAGGGTAGAGTCTCACTACCAGGTACTATGGGTAATATAATAGTCTGTGAATTTAGAGCTATTACTGTTTATAGTTGTAGAGAGGTTATTCAGTGACATTTTAATCGTCAATCTGCCTTCTTTGCCACGGCATTAGCATTAATCTGCGGGATTAAAACTCAGTCAGACTCTGGACATGTTGTGTTGTTGCAGGGAAAAGAGCTTAGTAATAGTAGGGAGCAGGATGCATGATTCACTACATGAAGCTAGCGGTGTGCTTATCAGTAACTAAGAAAGCTGGCAGTCTAGAAAAATCTGTCATTTATTTATGTGAGCCTTTGCAAACAGATTCAACTTTTTGGAAGAAGGAGAGTTGTTTTATTGAGTGATAATTACGAGTTTTTGTTTTTTTTCTAGTTTTTGTTTGGCTTACTCACGGTTCATGTCAGGATGTCAGACTTTTATAACTAATATGTTCCCTTTTAGTGGTGGAACATTTGTACAAAATCAAAGAATGAAATATCTCATTCATGAAAGCCAAGATTTCTATGTTGTAAAGGTCGACCAATTATAGTCGTAGATGTTTGGCATTTTGACATTAATTGGGATCGTGCTTTGTATCGTTTGGTGAGCCAATTGTTCCATTTTAAACTGACTCAGATGGAGTCTGGATTTCAAAGTTATTCTTTTATTTGCTATTTTAGAACCTACAACAAAGTTTTTATCCTATGTCCTCTGCATTGTCCTTCCCACAGTGCATTGCAGCCGATCAGCTGTTGAAGAGGCACCTGCAGTGTGAGTGCATGTGTGTGGTGTGTATGTACAGTAAGTGTGTGTGAAACAAAGCAGGCGGGGAGAATTGGTATCTAATGTGATGGTCCAATCAGACAGGACCACAGTTTTAAACAATTGCAGTCCTTAAAAACAATAAAAAATTATGATTTCGAAGTACCCCAAACATGAATGTAACACATTAAAGCACTATAAAAGATGTGTTCATCAGCTTCCTTTAGGTGCTCTCTTCTTCTGTTTATACAAACCCCCACCGCCCTCCAACATCCTTTCCATCAGTATGCTATAAGAGGGGTTCAAATTACACCGGGGCTTTTGATGGAGCCTTGTTTCTGAGTATGCAGTGTAAATTTGCATGTGCATATTAGTGCATAAAGCATGGTTGAACACATTCTTATAGCTTACAGTGTAAAAGGAAAGAGCTTTTTAAACAACTATGTTGACAATCTTGTCCAATGGTACTAACAGGCACTTACAGCTAACAACAACCAGTTTTATAAGACACATTTTTATCAACCTTCCCAAAATGGATAATGGCAAATTGAACTTGAAAAAACGTGCATAATTTTCTAAAAAATTCCACATGATAACTCACCATTTGCTTGTTGGGTATTTTTAATAGGGCTGCAATTGTTACGAGCTGTAATAAATTCACTAAAGTAAGTTTATATAAAAAAGAACAAATAGCAGAGCTACGCCAAGTAAGTGGCCATGACCAGATGCCATTGAATCAATGTTTATTCAAATTGTTTTACATTTTAATCCACAGGAAAGGTGACATTTGGGTTAAAATACAGAATGAATCAAATAAATGTTAAGCAATGAAATTACTTATGCTGGCAGGATTCGTCAGTAAGTGCAGAAATCAAGTGGATATGTTGTGAATTCAAATCAAATATAGTGTACGCTGCCTGAAAGAAGGTTTTTTGGCCTCATCTAAATTTCCAACCAATTGAAAATATTACACATTGTTTCTGGAACTGCAAAGTCTCGTTTTTCTACTATGGTTGTAAGAATTTTTTTCTGTTTAGTCGTTAAAAAACAACATGTGAAGTATGGGGCTGGGCTTAGGCAGCTAGTATTCATCCTTCAGTACAAACCAACCAAAAACAAAGTAGTATTTGGATTTTTTTTCAAGCCAGCTATTTCATATACTCATTCACTCCTTCTTTTTCCTTGTCATGTTCCTAGAAGTAATCCATCATCTCCATCATTAGAGACCATAAGGGCAAAACGTGTAGTTCCTTTTTCTCTTTTTTTCTTGTAAACCTTCATTCCCGCAGGCTTCTTGCAGCTGTTCTTTAATTGTAAGTGTGCTAAATGTTAATAGAAGCATAAAGGCATGGTGTGTGTAAGTGTGTGTGCATGTGTGTGTGCTCCATTGTATTTTGTACGACACTGCCTTTTCTGGTTTGTAACATTTTTTCTTTCCAATAATTACATGGTCTCGTGTTCAGTACAATGTTCAATAGTAAGCAAAAAGGATGCAGGGACTGAAAGAATATCTAATAATCTTATAAGTATTACACATACAAAGTACAATTATAACAGTAATCCTTTAAAACATATCTGGCACACTTAAATCAATGACAAATATCTGCTTCATCTTTTTTTGGTTTGGGGGTTTGTTCTGAGGTCACTCTTGAAGGAAAGAGTGATTTGAATGCTATTATCAACATACTGTATGAAAGGCAGACGGGCATGTCCCGTTGCTATGGTTGCCATGTTTGGACCTGAAGTGGAATTTTTTTTTTCTCCTCGTGCAGTCATACAGTAATTTTTCCTTTTTGTTTGCCCTCACCCGTGAGATGATCTTTTCATGCACACACAGGCAGTTCACCTCATTCAGGAACAAGTTTTTGTTCACATTGAAACAGAAGTAATAAAACCTGTCAGCGAAAGATTATATGGTTAAGCATGTGTCATTAGTCTGAACCCAGATTTAAATGTGCTGCATGAAAAAATGCAAATATAATATTATATATTACACATATTTGTCACTTTTAAACTAACGTATTAAACTTTATTATTATTTTTTGCTCTGAGATACAGTAAGTACTATACAGTTTGGGGTTTCTACTAAACATAAAAATATTTTCTGAGAGACAAGTTCATTTAGCTTTTTTCTATCAGTGCACACCAAAATTAAAGACGTTAAACTTAAAAAAAAATTGACAGTAAATGCCTTCTTCTTTGAATTTTTATTAGTTTAGCACTTTTCAACCTCACGTTGTCCACGTTTTGTTTATAAGAAATTATGTTTGAGCTACAAACCATGTAAAAGCTGATAAAAAGACACCCAATACAATCATTGTTGAGCTTGTATGTATTGTACTGTGTGTAGTTTGGAGACAATGTGCATTTTTAAAAGAGTGGGTGAAAGTTTTGTTTAACGCAATGTGTAATTAATAATCCACATATGGTTCGCTTTATGAATGGTTCTATTTTCCAGGACTCTATTAATGTCCAGTCCTTCTCTCTTGAAGCTATATGTGTCAAGCTGTGTGGATCTGATGAGATTTTCTTCCTTTAGGAAGAGCAGCTTGTCCTGCATTCACCTCAGATCTCATCAAGTTTCAATCCCAGAGACAATTAGGACAATCCAATAAGCTTTTCTGTAATGCCGACCTTATGCCAAGCCCTCTGGCCGTCTTTATGTGGATATACTCCCATGGTTCAGTTCACTACGAAAACAAAATACTCTCAAGCTGGACACAGTGGAGACAGAGTACTTTGATAAATTAAGCTAAGATTAAGAAAGGGGAAATGAAAGCTGCATTTGTTTGGAAGAGAGATGGAGTTTCTGAGATATTCTGAGCACACGCTGATAATTTTGCCGCAACTGGTACAGTATGAGGTAGCCATAGGGCTTTGAAGCGACCATCATACAATTTATGCAGTTCAATGGAGAGCTCAAGGCATCCCTGTGACCATCCACACCATGTTAGAGGGATCACATTACTAAAACTAGTATTCTCTCACTTCCAACTAAGGCTGTTACCCGAGTGAGCCATGCCAGTTGGTGTGCCCTTGAGTGAGACAGCGCCCCACTAAGCACATGTCGATCTGGGGATTACATTCAGGGGTTTAGGAGGGGAAAGGAGGCTGTAATCTGAAACTGTTGTGTCTTGTTGCTGTGCACTTTTCTTAATGCTGTGCTATCATGCAGCATGCTTTGGTATTGTATGACCATTGCCCGAGGAACTTCATCTGGGGGGAACTATTTTTGTCTCACCAGATGAGCACTGCACCATGTTTTTTCTCGCTAATTTCATTAGTGCTACAGCAGATACCAGAATCCATATTTTATCCGTATACATCTGCGTGTTTGTGGAATACATGAAAAAATGACATTCTTAAAAAGCAGCTTATTTTAACTAAACTTTCATTCACATGTAATAAATATTAGATGAATTACATTAAAGACCAACATAGTTTAGTCGCCATTATAACCGTTCTTGTTTTCTTGCTAAATTTTGTCACTGTATTACTTCACCAAACCATGCTAACAGTTGTCTTTTCTTGCCAGTGTTCATGCTAATTAATGCAAACTGCTCACTGATTACATAACTTCATGTTTTCTGAGTTTTGAGGAAAACTCACTCAGAGGGTAGATTTTTAGAAACATTTTATAATGTGACTTTTCTAAATCTTATATTTCAAAAATGGTAGTTTATTGTTTGATCCAAATGCCCACCGAAAGGCCAATCTTTTACAGTGAGGAAATAACAATGTTTTTCCAAGCTGTTTGCTGTGATTATTCATCATATGTTCACAAATCATTGTTTTATTTGTGTAATTTTTCTCACATTCTCACTCAACAAACAGGCTATAGTGGTTTTGGGAAGCACTCCTACTTACATTTAATTTAGGACGTTCTTGCTATTGCTACTTTTTAAACCAAACTCAGTAGTTTGTCGGATGGATACCTTGATGCCAAAACTATTTAACCCTTGAGAGCTAGAACAAAACTTCATGTTCGCCTTTTCTAACATTCTGCAAAATATCATTCACAGTCTTCAGCTCGCTATTATTGGTCCTACTGCACAGAAAAATTCATCCCTAATTGCAAGCGGATGTGTGGTTTTATATATCCATTATTTTAATTCAGCTGGAGTGAGTCAATAAGAAACTTTACAACCTACTGTACATATGTGCGTGTGATGAAACTCTTTGCACCAACTTTTGATAAAATAGATTGTTGATCGGTTTCATGTTAAAGTTGTGGGGGAAAAGTTCAACTTTAGCCAATAAGCGAATGAAAAACTGATTTTTAGACCTGTTAAATCACATGTTTATCATACTGATATACATTTATTTGTTTACACTGTACTGGTGAGTCCATTTCAACCATGCCTGCATGGAAATAGCCTAGGATTATGCAGTATTATTGTACTATTATTGAGCACTAATTAAAGATAAAGCTTGTCTGCTCTTGCAAGTCTGCTATTGAACTGTGTTTAGCCTATAGGTTTGCTTTGAACCGTTCCCTCATTACAGCGGCTCAAAGAAATATCATACAATAGCAAGTTGAAAAGGCCAATACTTGAATAGAGTCTAAAAGGGGAGGCTGTACTTGGCCTTCAAGTATACATTCCTTCAGCTCAGTGCTTCCTCTGTGGTCCCCCTCTCTGGCCCACCCCTTTCCCACTCAAGACTCAGTTCCCACAGGGGACTCAGCCAAAGCAAACTCCTCAGAGGAAGTCTCCCTCTCCTTCCAGTGTGAGAGAAAGAGAGGGATGGATGTCCGATCTGGGCCTAATGGGACTTGTGAGGCAGAAGGATGTGCAAGGAGAGTGTTATGACTCTGTGGCTATGCTATGTCTATGATGTGGTGATGAGTAAACCCTGTGCGGCTGCTCTCCTGTGAGGTCAGTGTCATATTTAGCCAGCAGGTCCCTTGTGGTGTCTGGGAGTGTCTGTTTTCTGGCTCTATTATGTCTACTACTCATAGCCTTCCTGGAGCTACAAACCTCAGGGTAGAAATAGTAGCAGACAGACAGACATCCTTTGTCAGGAAAACAACCGTCATGTCAGTAATTACAGAGTCTGATTACAACAGTGCAGCAGCTCTGAGAATACCACTGGCCTTGAATCAGGCAGGTGAGGAGTCAACTCAACACTGAGCCGTCAGGAGGAGGTCTGGGTTAAATGAATTAACCTACGGGAGCAAAACCAAACACTGTGTGACTGTGTGTGTGTAAGGTGTGTAATGTAGTGAGTGGTTAGACAGGTGGCGATGAAAGGGGAGTGTCCAGACAAATATGTACAACTCAGGGAGCATGTGGAGATATACAGCCGTAGAACCAGATTCCAATCATGTTTTATAGGAGCGCTAAAGTTGTTTTTCTCTTCTTTTACTTAGTCATTGTTTAAATTACTGGAAAGTACTAGATATTCTAACCACTTTTTTTCCGCCCTTCAGAATGTAATCTTAAAAACATTTTAAGGACGTTTTGGTATTAATCGGTATTAAACACTGTGTGATCATTAATTACTCACACGAGTAGTTTTGTTATAAACAGACTTTATCTTTATCGTTACAGGTACAGTGTGCCAGACTCATTTAACACCTCTGCCCTTGAGCATGCTGAATCAGACACACATACTCCTACAAATACAAATACCGTCCCACACACACATACACACACACGTCTACACCCTTTCACCCACCCAGCTTTCCACACGTCCCACTCACAGCTGCATGAGTGTGCACACTCACAGTCTGGCTTTGTGTAAAAAATCTGTTAGACGTGATTCATTACCAGCCTGGTTTCTCGTGAAATGTAGTTTATCGTTGATTTCCATATTTAGTTGATTACAGGAAAGCAGTAATTAAGATTTCCCAAACATATGCAACACTGGAGGAGTGACTTCATTGAGAACTTTCAGAATTTTAATCATTTCCTTACAATTGTTCTAATGCCATGGGACTGGTGGACTTTCTTGCAGGCAGGATGTCATTTTAGTGAGTAAGCGAGCTACAGGCAGGCCTATGCTGGCCTCCATGCCTACCTAAGTAAACATATTCTCTTCCTGACAAGCACCAACCTGAGAGCTGAGGAGGAAAAATATCTCAGTCTGCTTTGCTGCTTGCCACACATGCAGACAGACAATATATCCAAGAAAAACCTTGTGGGATTCAGCATTTCATGGCACTTAACAAGATGGGTGCTTCCTCGAGTTTTAAGAATGCCCTCAAACCCTCTGTGACTCGACAGATCTGCATCAGTGTGAAAATGTTGCGTAACACTCCTACTCCATCTTCTGTCAGATCTGAGTGCAATTACTTTAATTTGTCTTCCTCTCTGTCTGCCTGTCTCTGTATTGCTATATTTCTGTGGTTTGTGAAGTCGATCTGCTCCACCTGACGGCGCCTCTCCTCCCTGGCAGGGAGCAATGCAGCCCTTTTGGCTGCCAGCCAGACCAGCTTGAGTGTCTGCTCAGCTCAAAGCCCTGCTCACACACACAAACATGCAGACATGCCAAACTCAGCGACTAAATGCTTACACAGGCACATCATCTATGCTCCTTATCTTGCTGTGACTTCTCCAAAATTTTTGCCTTTCCATGATGAAATGTCATCAGGGGAAAGAAATACCTCACAGTCATTTTTCTAAATAATCTCTGTCTCAACTATGATTAATATCATTTACAGTAACACCAGTACATTTATAGAAACCATGTGTTCTTTTGTAATCTCTGAAAAAAAGGTGATGTTCACCTATTTTTTTTTTCTTCTCTTTTCCTCAGTCGCCAAGCCCAATCCCACCCAAGCGGTCCAAATATGACAAGTTGCAGTCTCCATCAGCTGAGAGAGACAGAAAACCTGATTGGTTGCAATCGTTGTCCAAGTCTGCACACAAGGTTCGTTGCTGCATAACTACACTGATAAAAAAAAAAAAATTAAATTTAGCAGGATTAGAAATCAAAGATCTCTGATGTCATTAGGTGATCATCTAAATGACCATCTATATGACCAGTTGTCATTTGCTTTTGTTTGATAACAAGGGTTCTTTGGAAGTCTTGGTTATGGTCATCAGGTGCTGGTTCATTGAGTTTGTCTAAGCTTGTTGTTGTTTGTTTGTTGTGCCAGGAACTGAAACAAGTCCAACTCAAACAGAGACCCTCTGCTTTCCGTCCCTGGTCTCCTAAAGCAGCAGAAAAAGAAAAGCCACCCACTCAAAAGGAAGCGGAGAGGTAGGTTTCTTTAGAAAAATTATTCCTTTTCATTACCTCTTTAAAACGAAAATATTTCAAAATATGAAAAGTGATTCACCAATAATTTTCTCTACAGATCTTGCTTAAAGAATCAGGAGGTAGGGAATGCTCCTTCGGTTCATTTACTCCATCAGAAAGACAACAACACTAGCCGGGGGTCTGCAGCCATATCCTTTGAAAAGCTGCAAAATGGTGACATTCCACCTTCAACCAAATCAACTCATTCTACCAACAACGATGGGGACACAGATGGAGAGATTGAAGTGGATGACTGTGATGATGGTTAGTATTTGATTTAATATGGTTCACCAGCATGAGGTGAATAAATACAATAGATAAATCATTTAGAAACTTCAGTGAGTACATGATTCTTAAATCTTTAGATACAGGTTTGTTTGCAGAGGGAACATCTCCAAACTGAATGGGATCTGGTTGGAGGGTTTTTCCTGTATTATTGCACCCTCTGGTGCCAGATAGACAAACTGCTCCAAGAATAACTTCTTATAAACTTGTACAAACTCAGTCAAGTTACAACTAAGAATAGTTTAATCAAGTAATGTTCTTTAAAAAAAGTCATTAAAACTCTTTGCTAAGTGACTTAACCTTTGATTTTCAGGTCCAGTAGCACCGTCCTCCCAAGTTTCTCCTCCCTCAGCCAATAGCAGTGTACCGCAGAGTCTTTCACCTCAATCTGTGGCTCAGGAAAGATCTCCTTGGATGTCAGGAAGTGTTTTTCCAGAAATGGACACCATGAGGGAGATGCTATATGCTGGTCTGGACACCAAAGAAGCCCAGGAGAAAATCCTGCAGGAGGTTGTTAGGATGAGAGTAAAGCAGGAAGAAAAGTTGGCAGCTGCTGTGCAAGCCAAACGCAGCCTTCAGCAGGTATTTACTGATCCTATAAAATTTACAGGTGGTTAAAAGTATTAAATGAATTATTTAATTGAAATATTTTTTCTTTTAAAGGAATTAGAGTTTGTGACGGTGGCTAAAAAAGGCCGTCTTCGTGATGCCATTGAAGCAAAACGAAACCTGCGAAAGGAGATAGAGCGTCTTCGTGTGGATTGGGAGAGGAAGATGAGGGATGCTGAAGAATCATGTGGGCGTCTGAGAAGAGAGCTGGAGAGGGAGAGACAACTGCGTGTTTGTGACAAAGGCTGTGAAGCCGAACGCCTGCGAGTCAAATACTCAACTCAGGTATATTCCCTCAATATTGGCTCCCAAATAATCAAAATATGTGTAATGTGAATTCATCTTTCCTAATGTTGGGTTCTGTTGGGTTGTGTGTTGTAGATTGAAGAGTTGCACATGCAGCTGCAACAGGCAGAGGCTGATCGTGAGCTTCTCAGGAAGGAGCTGCAGCAGGAAAGAGAAGCTCGACAGAGCCTTGAGAGTGTTGTGAAAGACCTGCAAACCCAGCTCGCCCTACAGGCCAACAGCAGTCCTCCCAGAGACAGCAAAGAGCCCAACACAAACATACCCAGTCATCCCACACAGCTCAGCAATGGATCCTAAAGTTGCACATTAATACCTGGACAGAAACTTAATGAAAAAGAAGCATGCAGAAGGACTTTGTCACACATCCTTTTAGGAAAAAAACCCAAACGCAGTCACTTTTTAAAGAGAGCATTTGTGATATATACGATGCTCTGGTATAAAACAATATCAAATTGACGACATGAGATGGAAAGTAGCATGAGCATGAAAATGTGAGAGATTTCTTCAGAAATGAACACATCTGTTCAATAATGTCATAACACTATGCTGTCCAAGGATTTTCTTTTGGTATAAGCTATTCTAAAAATGTGCAAATACAGCATAAACATCACTACTTGAAAATGAAGGGAAGAAACATGTTCTGCCTGGTGAGACGTGACGAAAGTCCTGGTGCCACAAAATACTGGTACAGTCATATGCGTCATTGCAGACCACTGGAAAAACAAGAGACACAAGTTTACCACTATTAAATTTAAATATACGCTTGCTTTTATTAACTGTTTAAAACTTGTACTTTTTGGGAAAATATTGCTCGCGCCACACTGTTATTCCACAGACAAGTAAAAAACATTCATATACCAACATGTACGCATGTATACCAGCTTATCTACCTTTTGTATTTCATAAATCGGAAGTATTGAGGTTGAGTGGACTACCCTCAGCTCCACCATTGTTTAATACTTAAATATTTTATGGTATATGTAACTTTTTTGTTGTTGTATTCTGAACACATTTTTGCACCCAACCATGTGGTAACTAGCTGATACCCTTTCTCACCTTAGCCTTCAAGAGTCTACACACACACACTCCTCTAAAAAGAGACATTTTCAACAGTTGTTTCTGTTTAAATGCGGTACTTCTAATTTTTTATGGGGTATTGTAAAATAATTTATATTCTACCATAATTTGCTGCCTGTTAACAGGCGGCATTCATTTTTAGTCGCTAGTTTTAGGGCTTCTAAAATGAACCGTTGCTGTTTGTATGAACAACATTTCTACATATATTCTAAATATCAATATATATTTTTTTACTTTGAGAGAAGTAATTGCACTTTTTAAAGAAAAAAGACTTGCTTTGTGCATTGTATTCCCTGTTACATTTTTAAAATTAGTAATTAAAGTGAACTTTGAAATGAATTACCTTCCCTTAGTTTGCTCCAGTGTAAATACAATAATATTGTAAATAAGATTTTTTTTTGTTGCTTTTGTATGTATGCTTGCTTTGGTCATAAATTGACTATGAATATTATTTTTTGCTCTTACTTGAAACCAAAAATGGCTCCTATTTGGATTTGCAAAACCCATCGTAATGTTGTTGCTGATCTGTGAGTATCGCTGCAATCACAGGACATTTACCTGAGCAGATGGACTGAATGGTTGAAAACATCAGCAATTTTTCAATGATGACACCAACGAAATCTTCTCATCTTTCTCTTTTTAAAAAATCTTTATGACATGAATAACTATAGAGTATATTTTACACCTCAGACCAAAAACTGATTAAAATGGATTTTAATTATCTGTACTTCCAGGTCCTTCGTCTGATAAAAGTTATTAAATGATATCTTTTTTTCTTTTGGTTTGAATCTTATGGGTGCTGTCGTATACAATAGACAAGAGAACACTTTTATGTCTTATTATAATACCCTCGCTCAGTATTTGTTGGGTACAGTGTAATAGCAATATCCATTTTTATTAGCTGATGCTGTTGTAGTTTTGGTCTGGAAGTGGGTTTTTCACTCGCCATTTGTTTCAATGTTTTCTTTTTTCCTTCAAAGACCTTGTATTATACCTATTAAAATCAAAAGAAAATCAACTGACTTTCTGTGATTTTTACACATTTTTTGTGTCTGCAGGGATGTTGTTTGCATGATTGGTCCAGTGTAACAAATATAATCTCATTCCTAGTACATTAGAATTTCTGTGACTCAACGGTATGTGACTCATAAAGTCTCCTGATCTGAATTATTTGGACTTTCACGTGCCTAAAGCATAGCGTCATCATAATACATCACACCAGAAATTATGTCAAACTATACCAAATTGTTGTTAACTTTATCATTTTTATAATTAACTTACTTTATAAATTGAATTGAAGATACTTTATTTATCCCTGAGAGGAAATTTGAGTGCTGCAGTGTTACAATACTACAATGTCATACAATATGTTTTTTTACTGTTGTGAATGAAAAGTAATTACAGGTTTGAAAATGAAAGGTTAAATAGTTTGATGGAGGATGGTAAGAATGATTTCCTGTAACGTTCCTTTGAGCAGCGGGGTTGCAGGAGTCTGTTGCTAAAGCTGCTCTTCGAATGATCCACAGATTCATGGAGGATGTGGGAAGTATTTAGCATGATGGATGACAGTTTTGCTTTCATTCTATCCCTCGCCACCTCCTCCACGCAGGCAAGGAGTGAGCCAACCACACGTCCAGCTTTTTTATCAGCTTGTTCAGTCTGTTGGCATTCTTTGTTTTTATACCAGCTCCCCAGGCGACCACAGCAAAGAACAGAACACTTTCCATGATGGCATGGTAAAACATTGAGAGCATTTTGTTGCAGACGTTGAAGGACCTGAGCTTTCTGGAGAGTAAAGTCTACTCAGGCCCTTCTTATAAACCATGTCTGTGTTATTGGACCAGTCCTGTTTACTGTTGATGTAAATGATCATCTTCTTACCAAAGTATTTCAAATTCTAGATTTTGAGAATTGAGTTCTTATTTTTCTCACATGCAAATGTGTCATTGTGGTTATAGAGACAGTTTGAGAAAAATAGGTGCGAGAATGAAACTCAGAAATTATTTTTTTTAACTTGGAAATGTTTTTTTTTTTTTCTATTTTTCAAGATTGAAGAAGCTTTGTTGTCATTGTAAAGAAGCAATAAAAATTTATCTGGAGGTTTCTCAATTAGCTTGTCAAACTAAATAAATACATTATATAACAATTAACTAATAATAGTCCAAATAAATACATAGTTTATGTCATTACATAGAAAGTGTGTCTTTGTGATTGCTTGTGTGTGGGGATGCTGGGTGAGTATTACCATTGGTCTTCTGAGTTGTTTAACATCCTCTTCACTGCCTCGGGGAAGGAACTCTTCCTCATCTGATTGGTCCAGGCTCTCAGAACTTTGGGTCTACCAGATGAAAGGGTAGAGAATAGTGAGTGACTTGGGTGGGCGGGATCATCACAGATCTTTCTGGCTCTCTGAAGGAGACATTTGGCATAAATCTCCTCTAGGTGTGGGAGTAGGGAGTCAATAATTCCTTGGGCAGTCTTGGTTACTTGTTGCTATTGTTTCTTCTCACACACAATGCAGCTGGTGTACCACACTGTGCATCCTTAGGTCAGGACAGTCTATTCCATGCAGCAGTTGCAGTTTTTTCAGCAGAAGTGGAGCCAGTTTGTTTCTGCTCAAAATTCACAGGAAGTATAGATGCTGCTGGGTCTTTTTAACAAAGTTGCTGATGTTAACAATCTAGCTGAGGCCCTCTGATATGTGAAGCCACAGAAACTTAAAGTTCTTGACCCATTCCACTTCTTCACCATTGACAGTCAAACCTAAGTGTTCTTAGGCCGAACAGTTGTCCTTAAGTCAAATTGATCTCCTTTGTCTTCCTAGTGTTGAGTTAGAGGTGGTTAACATTGCACCAGGCTTTTAGTGTTTGAACTTCCTCCCTGAATGGAGTTTCATCTTCATTACTAATTAGTCATAAATGATTGTGTGGTCAGCAAATTTGATAAGGGTGTTGGATAAGGATGTTGACTGTACACATAGTCAATGGTGTATAGTGTGTACAAGAGAGGACTGAGGACACAGCCCTGGAGAACACCTGTGTTGAGGTTGATGGAATAGGATCCTCAACACAGGATCCTATTCTGTGTTGAAGAATAGGATCCTGTATATGGATACACCAATTAATTAGGTGTATACATATGCGTACATGTAACTACTTTGTAATTAAAACTAATTGAATGTATTGACTGATACATTTAACTCCTGACTTTAACAGACATTTCATGGATCAAAAGGAGTTGATCGGGTTCTAAAATAATTTACCTCTATAACAACTGTAAAACTGCTGCCATTTGGAATGCAGGTGCAGTAAATATTCACGTGTAATTATGTCACTAATCAAATCCATCAGGTGCTATATTCTAGATTTTATTAAAACATCTTGGTTTCATTTTGGATGATATGACCTGTTAAATTTCATATGTTTTAGGAAAAACAACCAGCTCATATTTCTCAAGTTTCTTTAAGACCAAGATGTTTGTAATTAATTTTTTGGACGATTTTTGCTCTTGCTACAATTTGAAAGTATTATTTCAGACCAAAAGTAATAAAATATACCTGATTTAAAAGAGGTTTGAATAAATTGAGTTTTGCATGACATGTTAAGATCACCTGAATGACCAAACCAAATACAAAGAACAACTCTTAGTAGGCAAAGTCTGATAATAAAGAAGTATGAATGTGTACACAAAATAATTAAAAGATTAAACAAAATATTTGGGCAGCATGTGGCACAGTGGCCTCACAGCAAGAAGGACAAGGTTTGAGTCCCAGAGTGGGGGTGAGGCTTGGAACATTGGCCTTTTTGTGTGGAGTTTGCATGTTCTCCTCATGTATGCGTGGGTTTCCTCTGGGTACTCGGATTTCCTCCCAACCTCCAAAAAAATCCACCACAAAATTGTTCCTAGGAATGTGCGTATGGTTGTGTGTGAGTGGACCCATGACAGACTGGCGACCTGTTCGGAGTGTACCCTGCCTCTCGCCTTAAATCAGCTGGGTTTGGCCCCATGACCCCATTAGTGATAAGCAGTTCAGAAGATGAAACAAACAAAATACATTTTATGTCCCGGTGTGTTATTTTCTGTTCAGGACATGTCAGCAGATTAGTACAGTGCCATGCCATTACCTGCAGGGGGAAATCACAGCACACAGTTACTCATGGGTCAGCTACTTTTATTTAAAGTTCTATTACTTCTTCAAGAATTCACAAGTTACTTTATAATTAATACAATTTATTAGATCTATTGTGATTTAATCCTTGGTAAAAAAAAAAATTATGAGTCCAAAATAAACATTTGCTCGTTGCATTCCGGTTTGTCTCTTCAGAAGCTTACTGGATTCATGGAAATCCCTCCATGACAGTATCACTGAAGCCTTGCTGCAGGATTACAGCAAGAGGAAGATTTACTGACTCACACAAGGTGCCCACTTCCTCGCTCAGCGTCGTCAACATGCAGAAATATATTGAAAGAACAATCTATTGCAACAAAACTGGATTAAGGAGTACTAACCAAAAGAAAAGGATCATTCATGATGGGAATATTCTTCACTGATTGTAATTTGGAGAAGTTTGGAAAGAAGATATGGATGTGCTGACATGGAGAAAAGCTTTCTGATGAGCCTTGCAGAGAGAAAAGAAAAATGTGTTTATGTGGTTGAATGGGACAGGAGAGGTGGAATCAAATGTACAGTCCAGGGATGAACACAAGGCTGGAGATGGCACCACAGTCTCCGGAGCTGAGTGGAATTCCTCCACTATCCTCTCCGGCACCCAAAAAGAGCACATTTCAGTCTTTGGGATCACTAACTACAGGAATGTTTTCTCCTTCGCTCACCAAGCGCTCACATCACCAGACCAAGCAGGCCTCCAGCCCCCTGAATTCCTCCACCCATTCCATCATGACCTCCCCAAAACTTTGGCATAAAGCTTCTGTCTCCAGACTTGCAGAAGAGTTTTTCTGGATTGGTGGGAGTGTGGTAGCACAACCTAAATGGAGATTGGGCCAGATAGGTGAGACCCGACACGAGCTGGCTGATTTTTACCTTCAATCGTTGAAATACATGTAAAATATTAACATCCTTTGCAGCATGAATGCTGCTATTTAAGATGTGTTTTTTTTATATGGTTTATTTTATTTTTAAGTCACACTAGAAAAATTAATGACATATTTTAACAGACTAGGTTTAAAATAGATGTGTAGTGATTGTAAGTAAAAAAATATTTTTAAAACCTGCATTCACTTGCACATGCCCTGTGATACGGTGCAGTTGAGGTGCAACAGGAACAGAGTAACACCGAAGTAGATAACGGGCATATGGAGAGTGGACAATCCTTTGGGATTAGCCTAAATGGTGTGCCAGGTTGGGTCACATGTATCTGAGCATCAGATTAAAAATAAAGGTTACCTGTTCACACTCCACAAAACAATAACACACTCACCACAACATCTACTATATGCTTTTGGGGTTATAGTAAAACTAGTTTAGAATATAAATTTAATTCACAGGGAATCAAACTGAATAAAATCTGTCCCCAATTTTATTCTTATTAAAGCTAATCAAGTGACATGGAGTGATTGGGAACTACTCAAAGTTGCTATAAATTGTTCATTATAAATGTCAATATCATTTTTTATAATCTAGTGACTAAGTATTTCACCTAATGATGCTAAGTATCTATGTTTTTTAACCAAAATTTACACATCAATTTTGTAACATTGCAAATTCAGACAACCCAACACAAGAAAGATGTATCCCATGATACAAACTTCCCAGGTAGTGTGATCTAAGTTTTAACTGACAGAAGAAAAGACATTTTGTTTGACAAATAATTGTTTTTGTATTTCCTAAAGTTGAGAGATGCATGTGCACCATGCAAACAGGCACACAGATGACTAAACTGAAGGGAAAAAAGAAAGGATTGGTCCGTTTCTTCTACCTGGATGAGCACAAGTCCTGCATTCGATGGCGACCTTCTAGGAAACATGACAGAGCTAAAAGTAAGTTATAAAAAATATAAAATTCCAACTTTTAGGCTGCCACGATGCATTTCTCACAAAGGTAACAGCTGACAGTAAATATATGACTGGATTTTTAAGATTTAAAATGATTTTCAATTAGATTGAGAACTCTTTGGTGTCCCAAACACAGAAAGTATCGAATTATTTTAATGGAAACATAGCATTTTTTAAAAAAATATTGAAGGTTCACACTAAGTATGTTCATAAATGATGGAGTTGGTGAAACTGGATAAAATCCATGATGACTTGGAGGAAAAAGTCCGTTGTGATTTTTCACTTGAAATACTTCTTTGTAATAAAATCCACACTTTTTTGACTACAAATCATTCCTAAAGTGACAGGATTTTGACTTCATGATAAACCAACTTTAAAAGAGCATAAATCAGGTGTATTGCTTGCTCTGTTTTGTAATTAATTAAAGTCCCACGTTTTTCTATGCAAATTTAATCACTTTATCTTCTTTTTATTTCAGTTTCCATTGACTCCATCCATGAAGTGCGTGAGGGGAAAAAGTCAGAAATTTTCCGGCGTTATGCAGACAATCGTTTTGACCCAAACTGCTGCTTCAGTATTTATTATGGAGGTCGTGTGAAGTCTCTGGATCTGGTGTCTAACAATGCAGAGGAGACTCGGACCTGGATCACCGGGCTCAAATATCTGATGGCTGGTATCAGTGATGAAGACAGTTTGGCCCGAAGACAGCGCACCCGTGATCAATATCCTTTATTTGGTTCGCTGTAAATGATTAATGAAAATGTGATTTTCCATTACCAGATAAACCCTTAGATTTGGATTTTAATTCTTAACTTTCGATGCACATGGTTACAGCAAACTTTCTCAGAGGCAGACAAAAATGGAGATGGGACATTGAGCATTGGTGAAGTACACCAACTGCTTCACAAACTCAATGTGAACTTACCCAAGCAGAAAGTCAGGCAAATGTTCCAAGTAAGATCTAAAAATTCTTCACCTTTGAACCTGAAACTAATTTAATGGGCATCTGAGGAAAGTATAATAAAAGTAAGAAAGTTAGTAGAAAGTATGTAAACTTCACATGAGCACCATTTAGAGATCTAAGCTCGTAAAGATATTTATATATATTAAAAAACAAGTTAAAAACTTAGCAAGAGATTAAAATGATGTCAAATACAATCAGTCGGCATTAGTTAAAGGAAAGTCAGGAGATATATAGTAAAATAAAACAACTAAAACAACTAAAACTAAAACAAAGCTAGACTGTCCAGATTACCAATTTTAAGAGTAAGTTTTGATGTTATTTTGCACCTTAAAAGTTCATATTTTGTGTAAACCTATTAAGGCAGAGAATGACTGTCATCATTAAGGTTTACACAATACAGTAATGCAAATAAAGATGTAAGGCCACAAAGATTCTGTGAATTATGTTTTTTGTGGAACTTTTTTCGTAAACTCATCAGTAGAAGAAAATGCAAAGACAAGTAGGCAAAACAGCAAAACCCCTCTGGAAAGAGAAATGTATGTTTCTTCAGGCAGGAAGCTCCTGATGAGAACAGTTTCTGTGAGCCAGCTGTGTTTTGATAGTAAAAGAGATTTTCTTTATATTAACTTTCTTTTTTTGGCTGATGTTGTTATCTCAACCAAATGGCTAAAAGACCTTTTCTGGGTCATAAAAAGTTTTGTCTTTGTCTATAGGAGGCAGACACGGATGAAATACAGGGCTCTCTGGGATTTGATGAGTTCTGCTCCTTCTACAAAATGATTTCCACCCGCAGAGACCTTTACCTGATTCTGATCTCCTACAGCAATCAGAAAGAGGTGCTGGATCTGCATGATCTGGCACGGTTTTTAGAAAATGAACAGAAGGTATGAACAAATAAGAAGAATTCAGTTATTTTAAAGGTTCCATCTCATGCAAAACTATTTTTTTTGGATCTAATGCACACAAACAACCACAGTTTGGGTTTTGGAACATTCCCTAAGCTCTGCCTCCAAAATTTGACAAGGGTCTGAGAAAACTGCTCGTTTTCTGCCCAACTCATGAATAAGGAGTGGGAAGGGGGAAGACTATGAGGAACGTTGGGAGAGCGTAGTTTGTGTGAAATGCTACCTGCAATGTAAAACACATTTTCAATGTAGCTATCAGAAATACAAATCTGATTTAAAAAAAAAAATGCTGAATCCTTCTGAAAACTACTTTGGTGACAAATACAAGACCCCCATTTTACTATTAGAATAAATAACTATTAATAGATCATAAAAAGTTTTGAAAATTTATTTTTATTAATAAAATGGCACCTTTAAAGTAATTACAACAAGTCAGATTTTTTAAATATTTTTTTCCAACTATATCTTTGTAGATCCGGGGTTTGACCAGAGAGCATCTAATGGATATTGTGTCCAAATTTGAGCCATGTCCTGTGAATCTTCAACGTATGGTGCTGGGTATTGATGGTATGACCAGCTCAGTAACTTTAGAAATTTTTGTACTTTTTTCTTTTAAAAAAAGCACAAATAATTTTTTTTGTCATATTCTCTTCACTTTTAGGTTTCACCAACTTCATGCGAAGTCCAACAGGTGACATCTTCAACCCAGAGCATAATCATGTCAACCAGGACATGACACAGCCTCTCTGTAACTACTTCATCGCCACTTCACACAACACTTACTTGACAGGAGACCAGCTGCTCTCCCAGTCGAGGGTGGAGATGTATGCCTATGTTCTGCAGGCAGGCTGTCGCTGTGTGGAGGGTGAGAGAAGAAACATGACCTCAGCAGTCTTGTTTGTCACTTATTGGCATTGCTGGAGAAGTTGACCTCCTTTGTTGTTTTTTTCCTCTCAGTTGACTGCTGGGATGGACCAGATGGAGAACCCATTATTCACCATGGTTACACCCTGACATCCAAAATTCTTTTCAAAGATGTCATTGAAACTATTAACAAATATGCCTTCACAAAATCCCAGTGAGTGCTTTCTGAACTAATACACTCATAACCATTTGAAATAACTGTTACTGTGAAAAGCATCAGTATGTTTGCTGTTGAACCTCCAGGTATCCAGTCATCTTGTCCATTGAAAACCACTGCACTGTGCCTCAGCAGAAAAAGATGGCAGAGTATCTAAAAGAGGTGCTGCAGGACAAACTGGATCTGACCAATGTGAACGTGAACGAATGCAAGAAGCTCCCTTCCCCTGAGGTCCTAAAGGGAAAAATTTTAGTAAAGGTAATTTTTTTTTTACTGGTAGCACTGTAATTACAGTAGTTGGTGATGTGTGACTGCTATCTTTTGAAAACATTTTATTTTGAACTGATTTCTTGATTTACAGGGAAAGAAACTTCCAGCAAATCTTGATCCTGATGCAGAAGAGGGGGATGTCTCTGATGAAGATACTGGGGATGAGGAAGAAGATGACGATGATGATGAGATCTTGCAGGCAAATAAGTCTTTGTATTTTATTATAAGTAAATGAATAGGAATAATTCTTGAAATCCTTTTACTATTTCAGAATGGAGATTGCGTTGCACCGACTAGCCAGCACAAAAAAAAGAAACGATTTGGCAGATCAATCATGAGGAGCTTTAAGAGAAAGGTGGACAACTTGCCGTGAAAAAAATTCCAAGACAAAATACAGATGGAAATTTAACTTGCAAATGCTTACTTTTTTTTATTTTCCCAGAGAAAAAGAAAAGTTAGTTTGAAAAACAAATCTGTGTCTGATGGTGAGTCAGACCACAGCAGCAGCCGAGAGAGATCTCAAATTGTGTACCATCCAAAGTAAGGTTAATCATTAGAATGTGGCATTTCTATGTATCATTATGTGGCGTTACATGATCAAAGTAATTTTTGTTCTTCTACAACTCTTGTTTTAGAAAAAGAAAGACAATGAGATTGTCCAGAGCTCTTTCTGACTTGGTGAAGTACACAAAATCAGTACATGTACATGACATTGAATCACAAGGTAATTACCAATACAGATGTACCCATTCTGCTCCCATTTTTTTTGTTTTTTTTGTGCTTCTTTATGATGATGTCACGTTTAATCTGGCAGGATTCACAAGCAGCTGGCAAGTTTCTTCCCTAAATGAAACTGTCATGAACCAGATCTTACAACTAAAACCAGGTGAGCTTGTACGTTTCAACCAGCGTCAGCTTCTGAGAGTTTATCCATCCAACTTCAGAGTGGACTCCAGCAACTTCAACCCACAAGCTTATTGGAATGCAGGATGCCACATGGGTAAAAAAAAAACAAAAAAAAAACTAACTAATCACAATATGCAACACAATATGCTGCTTATTTTGCCTATCATTTTTTATACATTATTTTGCTTTTGCCTTTCATTTTTTATACATTATTTTGCTTCTCAGTCGCCATGAATTATCAAACAGAAGGGCACATGCTGGAACTGTACCGAGCAAAGTTTCTGAGCAACGGAAACTGTGGATATATTTTAAAACCAAAGTGCATGTGTAAAGGTATGAATGCACACAAACTGCAAAGTGAACTGGATTTTCAATATAAAAGTAGTAACCGGGTCTGATGAATCACAGCTGCCTTTAACCCAATGATGGAGGATCCCCTCCCAGGGCATAGAAAAACCCAACTGATTCTGAAGATCATCAGTGGACAACAACTTCCCAAACCTAAAGACTCCATGTTTGGGGACAGAGGAGAGGTAAAGACACAGTAGGATCTTTCAGGACTCGATTACTTATTAATTAACCATGTTTGTTTTATGCTCTCAGATAATTGATCCCTTTGTTGAAGTTGAGATAATCGGTCTACCTGTAGACTGCACCAAGCAGCAAACCAGAGTGGTGGATGATAATGGTGAGTAGAATCTTCATAATTTCCTAGCAGGTTACATCTGTTTCTTTATCAGCCTTTCCATAATGATTTTTCTTCCAGGATTTAATCCAATGTGGGAAGAAACACTTGTTTTCAACATTCTGATGCCACAGATTGCCCTGATAAGGTTCCAAGTGTGGGACCATGACCCCATTGGACGAGATTTCATTGGGCAGAGAACCATAGCATTCAAAAGCATGATGCCTGGTTGGTCATCTAGTACATTCGCTACATCTGGCTTGTGTTTACATTTTAGTTTGTGTTAGAAAGAACTTACACAATTGAACAAGTCTCACATTTAATTTTCCAGGTTATCGGCACGTCTATTTGGAGGGAATGACTGAGTCATCCATTTTTGTTCATGTTGCTATTATTAATGAATCTGGCAAGGTAAGGTGTGCCAAAAAATTGTTAAATATGATCTACATTGAGTTTCTTAGCATTTTTTTTTTTTATGAAACAGATCAAACCAACCAAAGCTGTGCACGCAGCCAGAAAGCACATCCAGAAAGCAGCCCAGAGACATATGAAAGGCAATCAAAGGCATCCATCTATAGACTTTTCTGTCCTGTCCTCTGAGGATGGACGTCCTCTGCCCTTTCGTAAAGATTTAGACACCATCTCACAGGACAGCCGGAATGGAGAAATTTCTCCATTGGCACAAGGGCCAGCATCCAAAGCTGCCATACACAAGGGGGCCATGAGTGAGCCAGTGAAGCGAGCTCACCGAGTTAAAATTCATGAACCACCAGAGACAAGGAGAGGGTTCTTCAGCCGGATATCCTCCACTGACTCTCACCACAGTGGGCCAGCCCCCTGTTTGAGAGAGGAAAGCTTTGACCTTGACATACCTCCCCAGCTCGCTTGTCATGAGAGTCCTGCTTCTGAGAGCCAAAATAAAACTGATCATAAAATCTCAGAGAATGAGGCTCTGCAGGCAAACTGTGCTGAACACCAGAATGGAAAGACTTTTGAAACACAGGATTCCGGGCCATCTGAGGAATTAGCACCAATAGCAGAGCCAGAGGATGATGTTTTTATTGAACTTGAAGAACAATCAGAGGGTCAGACAGAGACTCAACCAACTCCTCAGATTCAGTTTGAAGCCAAATTTTTTCCCCTTGTCGCTCCATCATCTCCCCCAAGAGTCAGACGGACCTTAGAGACAAATGCTGTACCATCCACCCAAAAACAAACCAAGATCCGTTCACACAGCTGCCCTCGGAGACAGTCCAACTCTCCTCACACACCAATGGTGAACAGAAAGCTTGTTTCCTCCTGGCAACAGCAGCCTTGCAGCATCTACACCAACCCGGTGAGACGCATACCAAACGGCCTCTGCCTATCAGGCAGCACCTCCAGTAGCAGCGAGGGCAGCACCGACAGCCTCGAGTTTGTGCCCTCTTGCATGCCAGCTGGTGCAGGACAAGAGGGCACCCTGCAGAGGGAGATGAAGGCCCTTTTCGATCAGAAGATGAGAGAGATCCGATGTAAATCACCACTTTTCCAGAATGGTGAGTCACATTACAGAACTGCTCAAAAGACTGTTTCATATGTTTGTTTTTCATTTGTTTTTATTCTTTCTTTCTGATTAGATGACAGTTCAGATTCATGACAACCAAGACACAAATTAGACAAAAGGACACGAAAAGGAAGAAATGAAGATGCCAAGGCGGACAGATTATGGCTGTTACATTTTTTATTTATTTAGTCCAGCTTGAATGTTTACAACATTATATTTTATAAGCTTGATATGATTTGAAAAGGAGACATTTTATGGTCCTGCTGCTGCCAATTGTACAAAAACAGTTTGTAGTAGAATTTAAACAGAATATTTAGCGCTAAACAGTTTAGTTTACGTAATTTGTTAATCAAATTTTTTAGATTCCAAGTATAGACTTTGATTGAAATGTATTAACTTTTTTATTAAAATAAATGTTTGATATTTGATTGAAATTTTAGACTTCATTTAGATTTCATAAGTAAAAAGCAATAAATTATATTTTTTAATAAAATATAAGTTTTGATGCAAATTTTTTTTAACAGGAGGTTTATAATATGAAACATTTCCATAAAAACTAGAGAAATACTAAGAAAAAGTTAAAGGAAATCTACTTTTGACTAATTAATGGCTTCTTTATTGGATTTATGCTTTTTCTTTCTCTGCATTGTCCTGGGATTGGGTTGGGTTGGTGTTCCTCAAGCGTAGACTCAGTTCCTCACTCAGCACACTGCAGCAGGACTTCTGAGGCAAAAACAAAAAAGAACAATGCTGATATTGCAAGGGGTAAGAATGAAGAATAAAATGAGGTTTTGAGATTTTTTTTATGCTTTTTATGTAGCCTATTAATCTGTTAAGTATTAAAAATCCCTTCTCTCTATTGAGTGAAATAATGCAACCAATCCAATCCAATAAAAAAATGCACATACCCTTTGCTCTGCTGCATTTCTGCGACTCTTAAAGACCAGCTCCAGGACAGCCAGTAGTGTGCCCAGTCCAAGCCCCAGAGAGAGGAGCAGGAATATCCCTTTGATGCTGTGTAACTGACCAGTGGAGGACCTTGCTTTGTCTGCTATGCAGCTGCTGGCCCACCACTTGCTTCTCAAGTAAGCAAGCTCACCTGCTTCGCTCAGCTGAAGAATTGCCACACTGAGGTTTTTTATGAATGGAGAACCTACAAAAAATAGCATTTAACAAGAAATGAACTATTATTATCTTATACTTGGCTAAAATGTTATTGTTTATGTCAAAGTTTATAATAGGCAGAATCACCCATAGGCGCAGCAATGCTGTAGCCCCTCATGCCAACAACTTCATGTGCTCTGACCAGCTCACAGTGGCGTGCCACCGCCAAGTCCAGAGAAACAGATTCTCCAATGAAGGCAAAGTTCCCTTCCTTTGCACGTCGAACTCCCTCATCCATAGAGGACACAAAACTCTTTGTTCTTTCCATATGCTCGTAAATTCTGCGGTACACTGGGTTGTTTGAATTCTAGATAAAAGAGAGAAAGATCAAAGAAAAAAAGGGATTCAGCGGATCATTAGCATTTCCTATTTGATGCAAAAATCATCCAGACCTTAAAGAAAGCAAGAGTCGAAGACCCAGCTAGGCAGCCATATTCAATCATGTCCTGATTTGCTAAGTCTTCGAACCCTTTCACCATCAGGTGGCTTGACTCTGACGTTTTAGATGAGCTGAGGTTTGAGAAATAACAAGCCAAGAGGGCAACAGAAAATATCCACCAACTGCAGCAGATCACACGCCCTGAAAGAGCATTGGGATGCGGACCAGCACCTGAAACCAACCACACAAAATACATCATTATGTATATTATGCAGATGAGCTGGTTACAGTATATTCAGTGGGGTTACCATTAGTTCCACTACATTCTGTTCCAGTTAGACTAACTAATTTGACAAGATCACTGAGCACTGATAAAAGTGTCCTTTTCTGTTTTCAATCAGCTTATTGCATATATCTCTATTTTATTTATTTTTTTAAAAAGTTCAATCTTTACCTGAAGATCATTTGGTGTGATAGAGTATTTGGTAACTTTGGTGTACTTTTTCCTGTTTACCTTGTAGTGTAAGAGCACCAGCTGCATACCACAAGCTGTGGAGAAAACTGAATCTGTTTTCTTCACTCTGGGGCTGACTCCACTCACATGGGCTGAGTCTGTATTTGCATAGAAATATTCATTATTCATTAGTGGATATAATTTAGAATTCTATGACCCAGACATAATATCCATACACAAACACAAGTGTGTACATTGTAGAATGTAAAACTACCCATAACCCACCGTGTAACAACAAAAATACAAGCAGCAGTCCCCACATAAGCAATGAGGATGCCAATCCAGGTTTCAGTTGTGAAGGGGGTCAGAAAATCCAAGAACCCTGTTCCTTCTGAGATGTCCTTTCTCAGCAAGATGCTGATGCCTGTCTGCATGAAGGGTTTGGTCATGGCCACAACTTTCTCCCGGGCTGCAGTTAGAGTCAAAGGAGCAATAGCAAGATCTGCCTCCTGTGAAGAAGACAGGGTAGTTAACCTGCTGAACCTAATTAAGATAGCAAACTTTCCCATAACTGCTTAAAGTATGACTTTCTTTTAATCATCTGGATTTTTCTGTCACACAGTAATTTGGTCAAAAATTTCAACCCAAATAATTTCTGTAAAATAGTAACCATGGTGACTTCTGTACTTAACGTGCTTACCCCCCTGAGCACCTCTCCAATCATCCCATTCCAGTATCCCATTTCATCTTGTCTGCCATATGAACTATCCTTCACCAGCTGCACTTTGTACTTGAAGCCCAATTTTTTGGCCACTTCGGAAAGTAGATCCATGCAGAATCCTTCCAGCTGACCACCTTTGGTCATGGTGTATGGCTCTTGCTAGAAAAGAAAAAGATGTAAAAACAAACATGTTGGTCAATCAGCTTAAATATTATTAAGCGCCTAGGTGGAGTAAAATAATTAAAACGTTTTAAATGAGCTACCTTTATTGTCGTGATTGTCAGCTCTGATTGTGCTGAAACTGAAGGGAAGGAGAAAAGAGAATCATTGGAAGTTCATCATCTTATCAACTGGAATTTATCAAAGTTTTCAGAATTTTTAAATTCAAAACAACTTATTTTAAGTTTATGTTGACCCCTTTTGCGGGACAGCTGAATATAGAGTGGATTAATCTTCACATTTCAAGCCTCACTGCAGAACACTGAACATCTGCAGATTTCCCATAGGATATCCCATAGGATATCTGCAGATGTTCAACATTATAAGAGGACTGATTGGACTGACTTCAGGGATTTTAAATGTCGTTTTTCACAATTGTGAAGCAGATCTTATTGTTGCTAATTTATACCATATAAATCTCATGAGGGGAATAACTCTAATGGGAGCACTAGTTAATTACATCTGTTAATCTCTATCTGTCAAACATACAGTATGTATAGATAAACAGTCCCTTGATGACACTTAATTCTGACACAACAGAATATCTGAGAAATTTTGGGCTACACATATTGACTTTCTGGTCACCAGGGATATCCGGTATCCCAAGAATCTTGCTGTTTTTCTTTCTCTCTTGAAATCGGTGTGACCTACATTATCTTTTGAAGCATTGCATCAATTTAAAGAGTTTCAATAGCAAGGCAGTAGGCGATGGAAGGGCAGTCAAAGAGTATCAAAAGCTTCAATTCAGGCCAAGCCCTTGGGGATCCGTCACCACAGGGTGATCTTGACAACCGTCAGATCCTCCTTTTCACAAAATGACACATATATGAGCTCTTCAAACCCCTGTCACTTGTTGGCCAATTTGAAACACAGAGTCTTTGTTTGCCAAATAGAGTTGATTTATTACCATTTTCTAAGTTTGTCAGTTGGCTTGCTTCCTTTTCTGATTTTCCCCTAAGAGTTGGACAGGATGTAAGTTACTCTTTGATATTCATCTCGTTGACAATGCATTCATTTATGCCTTGTCAAGCCTGCAAAATTTCAACCGTGTCCTGCAGGGAAAACATGAGGAATCTGGCAGGAGAAAAAAGTCAACTGCCACAACACTAACTGGAAACAGCTCTGACCGGGTCAAACTTTGAAGTTTCTGCATTAAGAAAGAAAAACTTGTTTTGTTCTTTAGCGATACATTCAAATTATCTGCATTTTTAAAATCTGTCACACCAATTTCCTTTTTGTTACATTTACCAATGTGCAAACTTTAAACAAGAAGACTTACCAGCAGTACAGAAACTATTGTCAAGGATGATCCAAGACAACAGAAGAAAGAAACCAGGCAGCATCTTTCAGCTTTTGTATCTGTTTTGTAATTTGTAAAAGAATACGAGAGATATAAGTTTCACTGACTTTTTTCTAAAAAAAAAAATACATCTCCATCAAGTATACCCAATCATCACTCTAGACATGCACTATAAGCAAGAAAAATGTAAAATAAAAGACTTTGTTACCTGAGGAAGAGTCCAAGAAATGACCGCTGGATTGGCACGCCAGCTGAAAGAGACCCAAGTTAGCTGGAAGGATTTTTTTTAGATTCATATATAACAAGAGGGAGCCAATGATGTCTTTGTGGGTGGAGAAAAAATAGAGTTTTTTCTGAAAGGGTGGAGAAAAGCAGCATGACCAGCTTCTGCTGTGTAGTCATACTATATAGCATTCACTGTTGCATAAATTGTCTTGAACATTAGTAGGCTCATTGGCAGGATTTGCTTTTGAGGTTGAAAAAATATCTTAATCTTGGTATTATAATTTATGCTTACAAACAGCTTGATATTTGTGTGGAATAATTTTACAGGTGGCACACTGGTGCAGTGGTTAACACGGTGGCTTCCCAGTAAGGGGTTCCCGTCCCGGGTAGGACGAGGCTTGAAACACTGGCCTTTCTATGTGGAGTATGTATGTTCTCCCTGTGTATACATAGGTTTTCTCTGGGTGCTCCAGTTTCCTCCTACCCTCCAAAACCATGCGTGTTAGGTTGATCGGCCACTACAAAATTGGGGTAGGAATGAGTGTGTGTGTGGCCCGCGAAAGACTGGTGAGCTGTTCGGGGTGTGCCCTGCCTCTCACCTGAAAATTAGCCTGGATCTGTTCCAGCATTCCCCACGGCCCGTTTAGGGATAAGCAGTTCAGAAGACAAAATTAAATATAACTTTACATTTGAGTTTAGGTTCACCAAAATTTTATGAATCACAATTTCTTTTTATGAAAGTAAAATAAAACTAAAATTCACAACTCAATAAAAAAAGTTTTGACTAATCCATGAACAAATACACATCTATTGCAGCCATCATTTTGGATGAACTCCATTCATTTTGATCATCCTTAATCTTTTTATCAAATGTTAAAAGTTTTTTTTTTAGAGGCTTTTAAAAAATGACAACTTCACAACTCCAAAAAAAAGATGGAGATTTAAAAAACAACTTTTATTTTTCATTTTGAAACAATGGTTGTCAAGGTATAGGCCTAAATTACTCCTTTGTTATAGCATTGTACACTGGAGCTTTGTGGGGTTGAGGCAATTTCAACAGTTCTAAGGTAAGAAAGAGAATGCACGTAGAATAATTCATCATTTGGTATAAAAAATCACACATTTACTCCAATAAAATTCAAGATACAAATGAACTGAACATACATGTTTGGTATCTACAGTAATCAAATACTAACTAAAAAATTTGTTTGGTCATGATAGTTACCCCTTTCAGGCTTTTTCTTGTTGTTTCCCACCCTTTTGACTTGTATGGATGTTTTGTTGATCAATTGACTGAAAGAATTAAATAACTAATTTATAACATAGTTGACAGTTGAACAACATACAGGAAAGAAAGTTTTCAACAGGATTTTTTTTTAAAGTTGATTGTCAATTACTACAATAATGTGTCTTCTATAAAAAGTGCTTCAAAACTATGTCAGTAAAACTCCTTGAAGAAGACACCTAACCCCCCGTTTCTCCCACCACTGGTGCCGTCGTGACGACCTGTTTATCTCTAGAGTAGTGCAGCACACAAATTTCCCCACTGAGGAATCAATAGAGTATGTTAAAAAAACAAGAAACTTTTTTGCTTGCATTAAATCATGTGAATAAATCAGGTTGAAACTCTGAAATCATTGTTTATTGTACTCTGAAAAGACTCAAAAAATCTGAAATTTGAATTAACAAAGCGTGCATATTTTTATTCTCTTTTGCACATTTTATGATACAAATTCAGAGTATTTTTTTTTTGCATTATATTTTTATACTATTTCGACTGATTTTATTGTTTGATCTTGTGCACTATGCAGAAGCAAGTTGCTAGTCTGTTAATTTTTATTGACAATGGCAATAAATATTTCAATAATCAATCAACGCTAACTTCATCCGTTAGGACCTCCGTTTACAGACAGAGGGTCGGGATAAACACAGATAGATCAATAAAAAACACACTCATCAAATACATTATGAAACAATAACATCAATAAAATAAGATAATTAAGTCATCATTTTCTCAGCACATGGCCACCCGTCACAATGCCCCTCAGCCATTCAGGAGTCGGATTGAGGTAGGTACGAAGCTGGATGTGGCTCTCTTGGTCTTAAATACGAAGGACCCGAGCCTGCGACCGGATGGTAACAGGGGGTGGTATGAGTGCAGAATGTGTGAACTGTCAGTGGAGATCTGAGTGCCTTTCCTCAGGACGAGGTTATTGTAAATGGAAGTGAGTGATTCTTGTTGTGCTTCTTATTGTTCATATTTTTTAATTCCTTGATTTGTTTCATTTCCTCTTCTGAACCGCTTATCCTATATGGGATCACAGGGGATGGCGGAGCCTATCCCGGCTGATTTCAGGTGAGAGGCAGGGAACACCCCGAACAGGTCCCCATTTGCTGCGGGGCCTAATACACACGCGCGCGCGCGAACACACACACACAATTCTGAAATAATAAAAACTATCAATATTCATAGTTTTTTTTTTTCTGTGAATATATTGAAAATACAAACTGATGTAATTTTTTCATTTGTTTTGTTTCGGTATCACAGCACCAGCCCGCTGATAAAAAAAAAACAGCTTATACAAATTTTGTTGGCTTTTGAATCACGCTAATTTAATGCTGAAATCACAACGGAATAATCGCATCACAAATTTAGCAGCAATCACTTAAACGAACACATTTATTTGACTCAGCAAGTTGAAGAAAAATGCATTCTCAGATTCATTCATGAAACAAAAGTTACTACTGCAACATCGTTTGTCTGCAATTACCGTGCCATTTTTTACATTTTATTTTAAAAATGCATCCAATTTAAAGCATTCATCAAAATTTATTGAGGAATGTAACAATTCAACTTTAAAAATAATATTTGAAATAGGTTACTGAGGATTTTGAGCGATGCAATCGCTAAAAGCGCGCATACACGTTCCGTTGTTTTTCTCATCGTTTCTACTGCTAAACAAATTGTGAGGATTTTTGGTGAGTTTGATTGGAGGAGCAAACCAATCAGCTTTTGATGCGCATCGCATGCGCTGTAAACTGTTTCCCCACGATTGGCTGCTGTAGTTTTTTCTAAAGGGGCGTATTTTCAAGCCATCTTGACTGAATATTTAGCCTCATCCAAGGTACATTAATTTAATATCTTTGGATTTTTTATGTGTAGAACTTCACCCTTTACATCTTTTTAAAGCTTTAACTCTAAACAATGAAATCAGATCGTGTTTATTTGACTGACAAAAACTGCGGCGGAGAGACGAAGCGCTGAAGATGACGCTCCTGAAATTACCGGCTAGCTGAGCTAACAGCTAGCATGTCCGCCTCGCTGGGAGTCTGACATTTAGCCAGGTGTTGTTTTTCTGTTTGGGAGGAACACTCCACGAGACAACTAGTCAGGAAAAACACCTCTGGTAAGTGTTTTCTACTTTATTATCACCCTTTTTCTATCGTTTTCTCACACGATTTCCGTGTGTCCTGTCCGACCGAGTAACGTTATCACATCAACCTCTTTGCACAAAGAAATACCTGAAACGTTGCACACTTGCAGTGTCGTGATCTTATTTTTAAACGCCATTATTTGGTGCATTAATGCACGACGCATAGAGAGCATTTGCCCCCTGTTTTGCTGTTTGCATATATAATTGGACTGCTAATCAACTTCCAATGGAAGTGTTGTCGCTGCTGTGCGCTTAAAATGGCTGACAGATGTTAGAGACTCGGGCTGGTATTTACCACTCCACAACCAAACACGGAGAGCAAGGCGGGAAGAAAAAACACCATTCTTGGTTTTGATTGGTCAGAGAGATTTTATTGACATCTGAAAGGACCAATAGGAAGGAGAACATGGAAGACATGCAGGACGAGCGACTGTATCTGTTTGTGCAGCAAGTGTGTTTGAGATAGCATGTTTGTTTTGACTTTTTAATTATGTCGTTGAATTAATTCAAATGGATAGAGAATGATGTTTTTTATAATGGAAGAATATGTAAAACTAAAAATTGGAATATTTTTATGTCAAATTTAACATTAAAGATAACAAATTTGAAAATTTAGCATTTAATATGAAATGCTAAACATGTTTGGTGTTTTAATTTAACATTATAATGTTTAATTTGAGCTTTCTTTGGAGTAGTAAAAAAAATAGAAATATAGTTTTTCTTGTTTAAATGAAATCCTCCCAACCCCCAAAAAGTAAAAAATCTCATTTTTACACGTTTTTATGCCAAAGTTGTTTAAACAATTCTTTAAAAATTGTACAAATCTTATAATTTAATTATTAAAGCCGTATAAAAATGTCAATTTATTTTATTCACACAAACATGTTGCAAAATTACACACACAGCTATGTGTATCAATAAATGCGAGAAAATATTCCCTATTCTAGAAAGAATATATTGAGATTACTTTAAATACAATTTTTTTAACCATATTAAAAAGATTCCAAGCTTATGGTTTGTTTTCAGATGAATTAGTTGCTATATTCTAGACAATCTATTAAAAAATGTATTATATTTAATTTATTTCTGCTAATTGTACATTTTGTTGTTACTGTTTTAGAAACCTGGTGAAGGCCCATGCGGAAGGTCCGAAAGTGGGAATGTAAGAAAGTTGTTAAAGGACACAACATGGGAAGGGGTCGAGGAAGAGGCAGAGGGAGGGGTAGAGCAACTGGTCATCTACGGCCCCCCTCACCTTACAGATTACAGCTTTCTCCATCCAGGGAGACTTTGACGTATGCTCAGGCCCAAAAAATCGTTGAAGTGGACCTAGATGGAAGGCTCCATCGGATTAACATTTCCGATCCTCTGCCAGTCATCACAGAGGATGAGATGATGGCTCAGGACATTGCTGAGTGCAACAGCAACAAGGAGAACAGTGAGCAAACGCAGAGCAAAACCAAACCATATCGGAAACCTCCCAACAGTAAAAGCAGGAGGATTGGTAAAAATACATCTCACCAGAACCAACGATCCGGCTCACAGCAAAACACTGGTTCTGCTCATTCCTTCCAGCATCCATCCCATCAAACCCCTCTGCCTGAGCCTACCTTCCGGGTGTTGAGTTCATCTTCTCTATCAGAGGCGCCCCCTCTTCCAGCAGCTTATTACCGTTACATCGAAAAGTCCAGAGAGGAGCAGGACACTGTGGCTGAGTATGACATGGATGAGGAGGACCTGGCCTGGCTGGAGATGGTCAACCAGAAGAGGGTGTCTGACGGTCATGCGTCAGTATCTCCAGATACGTTTGAGCTTCTGATCGATCGCCTGGAGAGGGAGTCCATCTTAGAATCCCGCAGTCAGGCTCTATCTCAGAGCACCGTGGACGAGGATGCCTTCTGCTGTGTCTGTTTGGATGACGAATGTCTGAACAGTAATGTCATTCTCTTTTGTGACATCTGCAACCTGGCAGTTCACCAGGAGTGCTATGGCGTGCCCTACGTACCTGAAGGCCAGTGGCTGTGCCGCTGCTGCCTGCAGTCCCCCACCCGCCCCGTAGACTGTGTGCTCTGCCCCAACCGAGGAGGTGCCTTCAAACAGACAAGTGATGGACGATGGGCTCATGTTGTCTGTGCTATTTGGATCCCTGAGGTTTGCTTTGCTAACACAGTGTTCTTGGAACCAGTAGAAGGAGTGAAGAACATCCCTCCAGCTCGCTGGAAGCTGACCTGCTACCTGTGCAAGCAGAAAGGCAGAGGAGCGTCCATTCAGTGCCACAAAGCCAACTGTTACAGAGCTTTTCACGTCACCTGTGCTCAGAAGGCTGGTTTATTCATGAAGATAGACCCAGTGCGAGAGACGGGGGTTAATGGTACCACCTTCTCCGTAAAGAAGACTGCTTTCTGTGAGCATCACTCTCCTGTCGGGTCTCGAAGAGATGGATCAGCAGATGAGTCGGTGGAAGGAAGGCTGGTTGGGGGAAGGGGCAATCGAGGTCAGAGATCTTATACTCAAAGCCCTCCCTCACCAACTAACAAGAAGGCAACCAAAGGTCAGAAAAAGAAGAATGCTAAAGGGTCGGGGTCTTCACGGCGTTCGACTGTTCCTCTTCTTCTTGTACCTCAGATCCCCTCCCACAGGTGGGAAATCTACTCTGTTATTTTCATAAACGTTGTATATTGACGCTTTATTTCAGTGTTTATTCTCAGGGGTCGTAATATTAAAATGTAATCAATATGATGTGATCATTTCAGGCTGAACAAGATCTGCACAGGAGTTGAAGTCCAGAGGAAAAACCAGTTTATGCAGAGGCTTCATAACTACTGGTTATTAAAAAGACAGTCTCGAAATGGTATGCCTCTAATACGACGGCTTCACTCTCATCTCCAATCTCACAGGACTGCAGAGCAGGTTAGTGGATCTATTAATAATTGTAATAACAATTAGTCGATATGCCTCCGCAAACTTTATTACTAATGAATGGATGAGGTTCATGTCATAACTAGGATAAAAAAGTCATGTGTAAAATCTGTCAATTTACAATTACATGTTGCCAAAACATATCGTTTGATCATATTATTTTTATTTTATTTTTTTCTAGCGGGAGCCTGACGAGAAGCTGAGCGCTGCGAGAGAAGAACTACGATACTGGCAAAAGTTGAGACAAGATCTGGAAAGAGCCCGGCTGCTGGTGGAACTCATTCGTAAGAGAGAGAGGTTAAAGAGAGAGCAGGTGAAATATCGTTTATTAGATGGTCATGATCGATTACTTCATTATTTGATTATATCAATACACAGTGGAATTTGATGCTGTTTATTTATATGCCTTTTCTAGAAGTTTTCATTACTAAACATATAAAGTTTTTTACTAATTACTTTTTGAAAAATTAGACCTCTCGTCATTTACCTTAATGGATTTAATCTGTTCAATGATGTGCAGACACAATCTTTCCCCAAAATGTATTCATTTTCCTCCACATATCTGGGGTTGTGTCAGAGAAGCAGCTGTGTAAACACAAAAGCCTAAACCTCCCTCTACCCTGGTCACTTGTTTTATCTCATCCTTGGGCTGCTCAAGACTTTTCTAGTCTTTTTAAAGATAAGTTTGTTTTGAGTTCTTATCAGTGCGTCCTTCCAGTGAAATTGACTACCTCATCAAAGAAGCATCCAGGAGTAATCATGGTCAGATGATTCTGCTTCCTCCTCTGGTTCCTCGAAAAGAGTAACTTGTTAACTCTGCACTCCTCCTAAACTGACTGATCACTTCTTCCCATTTCACAGGGAGCAGCAACACACTTTATGCAGAAAACTAATTTTAACTGTGTTTATTTATGATCCAATTTTTCCGTCTTCAAACGTAGCTCTTTGTTGGAATGCTTGCAGACCGGCATGTTGACGTGACCCTCACTTTGATTTTTATTGTTATGAGGGATTCTGCGTACAATAAAACCCCAAACTTCAACCACTACAACATGGTGACCAAAGAGGAAATGATTGTTTTTGTACATATCATTTTAAATAAATCTTCTTTTCTCCAGATGAAAATCCAGCAGGCTGCCCTCGAACTAAAGCTTACCCCTGTATTGGTGCTTCTCCGAACCACGTTAGACCAGCTACAGGAAAAAGACTCCACAAAAATCTTCTCTCAGCCCGTCAATCTGTCAGAGGTAGGTCTTGGGTCTAATTGGATAACAGTCTACTAAAAATACCCTTTTGTTTTTGTGCACTTCTAAGCTAACATGCTTTCTCTGTGTTTAATTGAGGTCCCGGATTACCTTGAATTTATATCCCAACCCATGGACTTCTCCACCATGCGTGCCAAACTGGAGGGACATGCTTACTGCTCCATAACAGATTTGGAAAAAGATTTTGATCTAATGATCTCCAATTGCCTCAAATATAACTCAAAGGACACCATGTTCCACAAAACTGCACTACAGCTCCGGGAGGTGGGGGGAGCGGTTCTCCGTCACGCTCACAGACAGTCTCAGAGCATTGGCTTGGATCCCTCCACAGGCATGCACCTCCCAGAAGCTCCAAACAAACATGGTTTCTACAACTGTACATGGGATGAGGGTGAGTAAAGATGGAAAATTTCCTAAACACAACCTTCATGCCTCATCTATTCCTTTCGTGTCCTCTCAGTCGATTCCGTTTTGGATCCAGAGAACAGACTTCACCTAACCACCGAAGAGCAGCTGAAGGCTTTATTGGATAAATTGGACATGGTTACCTCCATGCGCACCAGCGGTGGACGCACCAAACGCATCAGGTTGCTACGCAGGGAGATCAATGCTTTGAGACAAAAGATGAACCAGCAGCAAACGCTACCATCAGTGAATGGCAATGTCAAGGAGGAAGAAAAACGGGAAGAAGAAAAAGGAGTTGAGGGAAAAGAGAAGAAAGGAAAGAAAAAGGAGAAGCCAAATGGACCTTTGACTGCAGTGTTGAACTGTGAGACGGGTAAGAGATTAATTAGCCATGAAAGAGGTCAAATGTTTGGTTTACACAACCCAACAAGGAACCTTTTTCACTCTTCTTTTTTAAACATGTTTACAAAACAGACAATGTCTTCTTACGGGAAAAGATTTTTCTCAACAATGCAGTCATTTAAGTTTTTCTGTGAACTAAGAGATTTTCTTTTTTCCCCAGATGATTCTCCACCTGTTCTGGAGCTTACCTGTCCAGTATCTTCACCCTTGCCAGGAGACGCACCTCTGGAGCCTCCTGTTCTAGGTATTGCAGCAGGGGGAAGGCGGTCGCCAGGTCGTTCCTACAAGCGTCAGAGATCATGTCGCAGTGGAAGCAAAAGCCAAGGGGAGGAAGAAGCAGAAGTTGGAGAAACGCCGTCTTCACAACCAGAAGCTGTTCATGAGGTCACGCCGCTTGGCTCACCTCCACCCCTCCCTTTGGTTGGAGTCGGTCGTCGCACTTCTGTTTTGTTTAAAAAAGCTAAAAATGGGGCTCGATTGGCAAAAAATAAGACACCCCCACACCAGAATGAGAAAACCTCAGAGATTAAAACCAACGGATTGGATATCACTCACATCAGCCCAAATTCCCACAATAATTACAATACCACCACCTTACCTCCAACTCCCAGCACCTCTCCTGCACCATCTTCTCCTTCCACACATCATCTGAGATCGAGAGGTCCCAGCTCAGAAAGTGAAATTGATCAATCCTTTCCAGCTCTCAAAGAAGGTATGCAGTTACTCTGATGGAACTTTTTTTCTACAAAATCTGTCATTTTTCTCTATTTGACCTGTTGTTTTGCAGGTTTGACGAATGGAAAGCAAACCTGTACAAACCATGATGATGATGAGAACGATGAGGACCCCAACCTGACGTGAGTAGATCAGAAATGTTTACATCATACACTTTGTTACATCACTGCTTTAGAGAATATGCCGGACTTAGAAAAGTATAAATAGTAAAAAGCAGGCCTTTAAAAGTAATAAAATAATTATAAATAAGTCATTTTAGATTAAATTATACCCTGAAAGTTTATTAACTAGTGATTCTTTCCCCTATTTTTGTCTTGAAAGTCCCAGTAAGCTACATCTGCTCTTTCTTCTTTCCCTCTAATGCAGCGTCTCCCCTCCCAAACGTAGTCGGGGTAAACCAGCTTTGGCTAAAGTTCCTAACAAAGAAAACGGCGATATCTCTGGGACAGGTATGCATCATGACAAATAAATCCAAACATAATTTCTCTTTTTTAATTCAGTGTGAGAATCTGCACAAAAAAGGGGGATGGTGGTGTAGTCGTCATGTGAAACACCCTTTAGACTCAAGAGGTGTGTTAAAGAATGATAAACTAAAATACTGGGACGTACTGTTCACAGGAAAGTCTGCACTGCTCACTTTAGACAGCGAGACCGAACTTTCACCTTTGGATCTAGTTTGGGCCAAATGTAGAGGATATCCATCCTATCCAGCAATGGTAAAAGTTTACTTGATCTCTGTGGCTTTTAATGTACAGTATATCATAAAAAAGTCTTGAGCTAAGCTTAATATCTTTATATCTTGCTTCTAAGAAGATCATGTTTTGTGATCTCGACAAGGGGTCTTCATAAAGTTCTCCAAGGTTTCTGAAAGACTTTCAAAGTCGCTCTGCTTTGTACCCTATCAATTGTATTTAAAAAATGTTCAAGACATCAACACATAAGAAGCAATTTATTTACCCAATTGCATCTGTTTAAAATTATATCCAGTTTTTAAAGGATTAGCAAAGAACAAACACCCACAAAAAAAAAAGAAAGATTTGAAGAGTCCGTCAGAAATCCTGGAGAAACTTTTGAAATATATATGATAAAGTTTGTCTACATAGCTTCAAGGTGTCAGACTTGAAGGCAACCATACATTTAGTTTAACATATCGTGGAGGTTTTTGTGCATTCAATATAGTATTTCTTTACATTTTTGCAAAACGTTCAAATAAATTGTTTCACATAGAGAAATGCGGGTGGCTCAAGACTTTTGCAGTCTATTGTGCTTTTACTTTTATAATTCCAAATGACTGAAGTGTGTTGAGGCTGAAATGACTGAAATGTTACAGATTGTTGATCCAGAGATGCCTCAAGGACTCCTTCACAACGGCATCCCCATCCCAGTACCTCCCATGGAGGTGCTCAAACTATGCGAATGGCGACAAACGGAAGAAGGACAAAAACTTTTTTTAGTTCTCTTCTTTGATACCAAAAGAACTTGGTAGGCTCTTGACATTTATGATAGTTTAATATCAAATAAAGAACAGGTGATTATTAACAATCGTGTCTTTTTAGGCAATGGTTGCCTCGCAACAAACTACTGCCGCTGGGAATGGACGACACTGTGGACAAACTTCGTCTTATGGAGGGCAAAAAACCCAGCGTTCGCAAGTCTGTACACACTGCATACGACCGGGCTATGGTGCATTTAAATCATGTGCGGAGAAGTCTTAACTTTCCTCCCTCAAATTTTATATAATTTTTATTTAAAAGATTTTTACCCTCCTACAAAAAACACTTAATTAAATGTACAGAAGCTTTATTGAGGCGCTTAAAATGAGGGAAAGAATAAAAAAGAAAAACTTTTGGAAGGTTTTCTGCATAGATTTATTGTGCTCATTTTTTTAAATGGGAGGAAAGTGCTCATTGACTTTTGTAGATCTGTTTGTTCTTTTATTTGTGTAAAATTTTTTATATGAAAAAAGGTTTTACTAAATCAATGTCGCTATGTGTTCAAATCAAGTTATTATTTTAGGCCAAAGAGGTCAGGACTTGATTGAAATCAATGTTTGTTTGTAAAAGGGATTCTAATAGCTCAAAATATATAAGAGTGTATTTGCCATTGAAATGTTTATGTATGCAAGAAATGTACAAGTCCCACTTTTTACTTTATGGATCATAACTGGACTTTGTGGACATCTGCTGGTCGGCTGTGGATAAATAATGTTCAGAATCATGGGTAATTTGATCTGTGTTGATTAAACTAATCAGAGTAATATTTATTTTTCTTTATGAATGCTGCGTAAACATCCTGTTATGAATTATGCTCAGTGTCACATGAAGTTCTCTACACTGGATATGTAGTGGGTTTATTCTGAGAATCACTTGGCAGAAAAGATCAACTTAAATCTAATTTTCACAGCTGCCAGCTTAGATTGTCTTGAACTTTAAATCCAATTATGATGCGTTAACGGTGAGAGTTTAAAGGTGTGATTTTTTCCCCCATATTATAAAACTGTTGTGTTAGATTGAAGAGGCTTGAAGGTTTAAAAAAAAAAAAAAAGAGGTGTAGCGGATTCATCTTTTGCCATTAACTCATTGAAAAATTTGTAATTTTTTTTCTGGCTGTAAAGACTTGAAAAGCACAATTGGTCTGGATTTAAAGATAGACGGATGACTCCTGAAGCCTTATATGCGGCTTAACGTGTGTGTGTTTGTGTACAGCTCTTACATATGTTTATACCACCTCAGTGTAGTAAAAAGTGCATGTGTATAGTTCTGTAAATATGTAAATGTATGTTTATATTTGCTTACATGAAGTAATTTAAGGAATGCAAAATCAAATAGAGATTTTAATTTATAATTTGTGGCAGTCAAGAGTATTATTTAAAAAAATATTAAAAAAATATTGAAAAGATTTATGTATGATGCTACGTAGCTCTTTGTATTAGTGATGGTATTCACCAACATGTGGACAGGTGAAATTCTCTGCAAGTGAGATGGCACAAGATCTTAACTCTGTAGGCAGCTGTGTCCGTCTACTTTTTATGTTTCTTTTCTGACAGTACAGGAGATTTTGATCTTGTCATATGAAATGTACTGCAAGATCTTTAGTCTGCCTGACATATTTTCTCACTGAAGAATAAATGCTGTTTGAAACAACTGCAAATGCTGTGTTTTTATGAAGATTTTTTTAGTTTGATGCATGTATTTTGTGCAGCAGGAAAGCTTCAGATTATCCTTTACATCAGAGTCAATTAAAAACTTGAATTCTCTTCCTTTTGGCAGACATGCTAGAAGTTAATAACACAAGTTATATGCAAATCCTTGAACCAGCGCAATCCAGGACTGATCTGTGGAAAGACTTGAACTTAAAGGAACTTATTTCTTTGAACTCATTTCTTCTTCTTCTTCTTTCGGCTTTTCCCTTTAGGGGTCGCCACAGCAAGTCAGTTTCTTCCATCTAACCCTATCTGCTGCATCCTCTTTGGTCACACCAACTAGCTTCATATCCTCCTTTACTGCGTCCATGAACCTCCTCTTTGGCCTTCCTCTAGTCCTCTTTCCTGGTTGTTCCAAATCCAGCATCCTTCTTCCTATGTACTCTCTCTCTCTCTCCTCTGTACGTGCCCAAACCATCTCAGTCTTGCCTCTCTAACTTTATCCCCAAAACCTCTAATATGTGCTGATCCCCTGATGTACTCATTTCTAATCCTGTCCATCCTGGTCACTCCCAGAGAGATCCTCAGCATCTTCATCTCTGCTTCCTGTCTTTCATTTCATTGCACGTTTAGATGTTGTAATCATCAGTGAAACATCTAAACGCTAACCAATCAAATGGTTGTGCAATGGGCATTAGCCCAGATCATCACAGGGGTTGTGTCAGGAAGGGCATCCGATGTAAAACTACGCCAAATATTAATATGCATGAACTCATTTAAGAGACTTTTAATTCTCTATTAAAGCACACTTTCAATTTGCAAATGTTTTAATTAGGTATATTTTATTTTGTGACTACATGTGATGTATTTGTGTTAGCATCCTGTGTGTGTTTTGCGTCTTGGCTTGGCTACTTTTGTGAAAGAAATTTTTAATCTTAATGAGTTTTTATTCTGGTCAAAAAATAAAAATGAAGTTCAGATAAGACCTATTTGTAAAATGTGTAAAGTGGTTTTACCTTTATTTTAATAATAATTTCCATCAAGATTCACTCTGATCACATTTATAATTAAGTATAAGTCTTCTCTTCTATATTTATTAAAACTAGTTTATTAGAAATCAAAATGCAGTTTGAAGTCTACAGACTGTAGTAAATACCGTGTAAGACACTCTTACTTTAAAAACGACAACTGTACTCTTGTACAATTCTAGATTTATTTTGTGATACAACAGACATCCTTTCAAACAACTTGATTTGGCATGAAATTCCTCAAGATGAGGGTGTAGATTCCACTCGTCAACCATAATTTAGAAAACTATCATTTCAAAATGAGACCAAGTTATTTCGCTGGTTTTAAGTTTTTTCCACAAAATGGATTGTTGTGAGAAGATTGCACTTTAAAATCGAGTAAGATTTAAACTGAGTATTCCCAGTTAGTGCCCAGAGAAGGGTTCTTCTTTACCATCTCGATAAAACAAAACTAAAATTAGCTGATTGTACCTTTCATACTCGTCTTTAAAATGTCCAGTTCCTGATTTTCCAGTTTATCACAATCTCATAGACAAATCTATCATGCCATTTGCATCCATTGTGTAACATCTAATATTTTTATCTAAGGAAAATAAACTTGTGTGATGTAGTCTGAGAAAAAAAAAAAAACGCATAATTTAATTCCCCCTCACATTATCTTACACAGCAAATACACAATGAATAATGAGAGGAAATTAATGAGCTTTCATCTATAGAGTACATTCACTTTTCACAGGAAAACTAATTTCTCTCCAGTTGGTTGATTAAAACAACATAAAAAATTAAATATAATGTATTTATCTTCTATTGTGAATAGTTTAAAATGCATGACACTGCTCTCTGTGGACTTTACTGTATGACAGTAATCAGACAATGACATGCTTGTTTTTCAGGTATAGAAATTATCCTGGGAAACCAAACTTTAAATAGTGTAAAATGCAACATTTCATTCTTGTAGTTTGTCCCTGTTTAAGTGTGTTAAAACAACTAAAGAACACAACCTGGAACCAGTGGGGAAACAACAAAGTGGAGGTGTTACTAGTAGTGCTGACTGAGTCCTTATAAGAGAGATAAGAACCCATTATCTGTGGTGTCCTGCTGGTCAGATTTGCCACCTTTAGAGCTTTTGCTGGGGTGTGGAGTAGTGCTATACTTTGGCGGGTATCTGATGAAGAGACGGTCCTCCTCCTTTTTAATCCATCTTAGAAGTTTAGTGATGGCCGTGATGCCACAGGTTTTTGTCACCAGGGGGCTGAAGCAGGTGTACAGCTCAAATTTACTTGTTACCTAGTATGAGACAAAAGGGAAAAAAAGACTCAAACTCAAATGAGGCATAACGTTGCACAAAACTAAGAATTTTAAGCAGTTTGCATTAAACTTCAGAAACAGCTTCCGATGCTACGACATAAATAAAAATGACAACATGTGAAACCTATGAAAAACGTAGAAGTTTGCAGCAAGAAATATGAAGTTTTACCAAAGAGGCGTCAAGATTTTCACAAAACCTTTAAGATATTTTCAAATGTTTTTTTCTTTTTTAATTCTATTTTAATATATTCATTTCTTACATTTTCAACTCAGAAGTTAAAACCTTTGTTTAATCAATCTGTAACGTCCACGCCTCTGAAACTAGATATGTAATTTGGTTTCTTCTGGGAGAAGAAAAAATATATATATGGGTCCTAAATTGTTGGTATTATGACAAGTTAGAAGTGTTCAGTGTAAATTTATTTTTCATAGCAAATGAGATATTTTTTTAAGTTGGAAAAAATTCTAATCACTTAATAAAAAATTGCAACTTTTTTTTTGCAATCTTGTAACATGATACAAAACATGAATGATCACGGAAAAGAAAATTAAAAAAAGAAAACACATTTGATGCTTTCTGGACGAGCTATTTGTGTGAAAGACCAAAAACCTCTGCCTAAAACTGTCAGTAAATATGATTATACAGCTGTTCCTGTTCATTGGTGAATGTGATTTATGACTTGCTACCTCAGTATTGAGGATACAAGATGCAGCAGCTGTAGTAGTCAGATTAGCAAAACTACAAACCCAGGCCAGCAAAGTTTCTCTCTCAGCGACATGGTAGATGAGCTTGAGGGGTCTTGAGGTGCTGTGGATGCGACTATGCATGTAACGATAAAGATCCAGGAGTCGCATTTTTTCTTCTTCGCTGTTGTACGGAGCTTCCAACTCTGGGCTATAAAAAGGTTACAAATAAATTGGTCTTTAAAATTCAGCAACATTGGTACAAAGAAAGTAATAATTTATTTCTAAATAGCTATTTATGCTGATGATAACTTGTTGTGATACATCATAAATCATAAACACACCTGGTGAACTGGGTGAGCTGACGGTAGTTGTCCGGCACGTCAAAGGGTTTGTACATAAAGTGTCTGAGGTCTGAGACGCCAACTTGGCTAACGCTGTATGACTGGGCTTTGGAGATGAGGCTTAGGGAGTTCTGAGCCACCATCGCCTCTTCTATCTTCCTCTTGCACTCAGCTACTGAGTAAAAAGCTTCTTTGTCAGTGGAGAGCAGCAGCAGGCACACAGTGCACTCCGGTGGGTCCAGGTAAGAAATGTATGCATAAAAGTAACAGTCAGGATTAAATAGCGGTAGGCAGATGGGAGTCCAGATCTCGCCAGCCTGGAAGGCGGAGGAGGCTCCTATGAGGTTAAGTAAAAGGTGAACATCGGCTGGTTCCAGCCTTGTATCTTCGATGACAGTTTTTTCTTGGACGATGGTCAGCAGCTGATTCTTGGCGATAAGGATGGAGAAAACCAGATTATGTGTGATGGCTTTCTGCAGGATCTGGCTCAGAGAGTCCCTGAGAGAAGAAGCTAGAGGCAAGCAATGAACTGCCGCCAGTAAAAAGCTCGGGTCAGAATCTACCAAGTTGAGAAGACCGTCTAGGATCTTCTCTGAACCTGCGAGGAGTCTTCTCAGGTCATAATTTTTTTTGTGTTCAAATATGCGAGATATGCTAGCCTGTGTGAGCATACTGATGATCTGATAATATACATAGAGAAGCTCTCCACGCAACTGCTGTTCAGATTGGCGACTGCTGGAAACACATACCAGCACCAGGGGTCCTTTCTGTAAGAACACTACAGTGTGTTCCTCTGGTTTGGAGAAGCAAGGAAAAAAGAACGGTTATTACACAATACTGATAAGTAATAATAATAAATCTATCAAACAACTTGTGAATCTCATTTTTGAACATATACAGATGTAGAATGAGTCATAATACAAGTCCGTAAGCCAGCATGTGCCAGGTCAAATTTTGCCAAACAAAAAGCAAATAGTCCATGACATGTCTTGCCCACAAAACAATGGAGGGGTAAAAACTTTTCAAATCAAATTTAAAATCAGATCTAAATTATAAAGAACAGAAAGTTTAATAAGCTACAGCAGTTTTAACTGGTGGAATTAGATAAAGAAACAGATCATAAGGAAACACTTAAAAGTTCAAATGGTTTAAAAAAAGATACAAAAAACTACTTAATCAATTGGTTGAGCTTTACAGCTTTGTTTTTTTCTTGTAATATTTTCTTTTTCTATTGATTGAGAGTTTTTTTAACCAATCTACAGTATAACCACTTTCAAACAGAACTTTTTGTTTTTGTCAGCAAACCATCCATAAAGTTACATTTGCTGTAAACCACCTGAACTTGAACAAATTATGCAAGAAAAATTGTAAAACTGGAACCAGTTACTCACCTGAATACACCGAGCGGATGATATTATCTCCACTTTGTACAAAAGACACAAGTGCCATCATGACTCCCATGGTTGATGAAAGAGCTTCTTCGCTTCCGTATCGGGAATAAATGGGCTTCCCGGCTTCACTTAGAACAAAAATATGCTTTCTGTGCTGCCGCCAGCTCTCGGCTGTCACATCCTCATCCCGATGAGACATAACTGCAGGGGATTCCTGGTTACCTGCTTCTAGCAGAGGAGATGACCTCCCCTTTACACCTAATCCTTGTTCTTCCAGTTTGGCTTTGGCCAGCATTGTAACAACAAACTCTCCAGAATCACTCTTATCGTTCTCAGTGACAGCATTCTCAGTCTCCTGATCATCTGCTATAACAGACTCGTTGCACTGAGTTTCTGAATTTTGAGTCTCATCAGTCTCTAACTTTGGTTCTGGGTTAGATGGAGGCCCTGCATCCAGACTCGGTGTCTCTGCTCTGACATCTGGTGATTGCATATTTGTTACTTCATCTTTGTTTATAGTGGTAAACTCATTTCTCAGGTCAGGTAGCATGTGATCCCCCAATAGGGAAAGAGAAGTCGCCAAGATTTCAGCTAAAGTAAAGGAATCACAAAACAAACAAGGATAACTTAAATTAAATTATAAAATAGGCTTTTACTATATACTATTTGGGAAATGTACACAAAATTACATCTGGAATTTACATGTACCTATTCTGTAAAAACATCTGGGTTTTTTTTTTTATTCACATGTAAAAATAGAAAACTAAAACCATGTTTGAAAGCCTTTGTGTCAGTTGTTAATAATAACAATATAACTTTTCAATTTCTGACATTTCTTCGTCAAAAATGTAATACATGGAAGAGTTATAGAATATTAGAAGCCTAGTGCCAGGTGAGGTCATTCTTGACAAATTTCAAATGTAATGAGTGGTAGTTTTTCTTTTCATTTTAAAGTTAAATAAAAGTTTTTGCACTCAAGCTGGATATATTTCATTTGCTACTTTCCATTCTGTTATCTTCTGCTTATCTGGGGCCAGGTCATGGGGCAACAGCCTCAGAAGGGACACCCAGGCTTCTCTAATCCCAGCTACATCCTTCAGCTCACCCGGGAGAATCCTGAGGTGTTCCCCGGCCAACTGTGAGACATAGTCCCTCCAGCGGGTCCGGGGTCTGCCCCTGGGTCTCCTCTTGGTGGGACGTGCCCGAAGCACCTCACTAGCGAGTCATTCGGGAGGCATCCTAACCAAATGCCCAAACCACTCCATCTGGATTCTCTAAACCCAGAGGGGCAATGGCTCTACCCCCGAACTCTCTGATGGCAGAGTTCCTCACTCTATCTCTGAATGAGAGTCCAGCCACCCTGCATAGGAAGGCTCATACGTATCCGTGATCTCATTCTTTGCAACTTTGAAATAATCTTTATAGATACTGGAATTTTTTTACATATGTACTTAAACTCTGCCATCCAAGTGAAAGAATTATCTACTAATATATTGCCTGTAGATTTGATTTATTTCCTACCAGCCTCATGCAGTAAATTAAAATATTTCACATTAACAAAACCTAAAATAAATGCACATCAAGTTGAAATAGTTGTAATTTACCAGTTAGATTGCTTGTAGATGTGTCAGCAGAAATCCTCAGACCCTGGTCTTCTTCATCATGATGAGCATCACCTTCCATGATACCATACCAATCACTACAAGTTAAAGAAATACAACTTTATGATCAGTACGTATCATCCTCCATGGATATTTTAATGCCTCAACTTAATCGGATCCTCTGTTCTAGAGCAGTGTGCACGGTTGGCATGGCAAGGAGAGTAAAATATTTAAGTAGGCAGTCAGTTGAAATCTGACCAAAGAATTTAGTAGCTAATCGGTTAAAAAGCGGGTAAGTATGTGTTTTAAATAACTTAACGATAGGAAATTTATGTTATGTCTGGTAAATAAAATACACAGACACCCTATATTAAGTAAAGATGAAAGTGTGATCATCAATAAAGCAAATGTTGTTAATAGTAATGCGGCTAACACCGAAGCTAACCACCGACAGATCAATTTCATGGCCTCGGCTTAACAAACCTCTTCCAGGCAATTGTCTTTTTCTATTAATAAATCAACAGAAACAAAAAAAATCAAACTTACGAATATGTCAGGTTGAAGTATTCGGGTTAATGTGCTATTTTGTACATTTAATTTTATCGGCAACCCGGTTTCAGGTGAAGCTGTCAAGAAGAAAAGAAAACACTTTATTTTCATACAGCAGATACTTCCGGGAATTCTGATGACGAAGTTTCCTGACCAATCAGATTGGTGTGTTGAAACAGATAATCCCGCCCCCAAGAGTTGCAGGAATAAAAATTTATGTAGCTTGCTAAACGAAGTTTTGCCATTTTATTATAAGTATTTTTTTAAAAAAATGAATGTTAATGGTATTAATATTTCTTTTGAAAAAAACTTTCTTTGCGTTTTAATTTTTCTGTGATGTACAGAATGACATCATTTCCGGTTGTCAGGCCCTTCTGTTAAGCTGGCTGACTGAAGAGGGAATGTATAAAGTTAAATGAATGTCTGGATAAACGGATGAACCCATTAGTTTATTAATGAACAAATATCAGACATGATGGAGGACTCGTGGGATTTTGAATTTTTGTCCCGGATAGCTGACAGCTGCCTATCGTTCCTCTCTGAGTTTGTGGATGACTGGTTAGCTAACGATATGAGAGTGTCCATTTTTAAAATTTTACTAAGCTGGTTAATTTTTAGTCTTATAGCGATTCACTTTGCATGGAAAGTTTATGGAAATACAGTGAATGACATGTACTATAGACAAGGTGAGTCTTGGATCTACAGAGCATTATTTTTCTATGATTGAAGCAGTGTTGTTTAGGTTAGCTTCTCTTGTGTTTGTTGACATGCAGGATCTGGGCAGAATGGTGGTACACCTGATACAGGTCCTCACATGGGTGACTGGTAAGTAACCTGGTTTTTGTGTTTTATTGACTTTTAGCTTCAGGCTTTATGTCTATCCTCTCATCAGTCTCACGATCTAAATTGAAAATATGATAAAGTAAGAACTTTCATAGCTATATGGTGATTGCTGTTTATTGTAAATATGAACACAATTATACACCAATACATTTCAAATAATCAAATTTTAAGATTCAAAATTTAAGATCCGGGAGGAGCTCGGTGTCGAACCACTCCTCCTCCAGGTCGAGAGAAGCCAAATGGGGTGGTTCGGGCATCTGATTAGGGTGCCCCCCGAGCGGCTTGCTGGTGAGGTGTTTCGGGACGTCCCACCCCGGTGGGAGACCAAGAGGCAGACCCTGGCCTGCTGGAGAGACTATGTCTCACAGCTGGCCGGGAAACGACTCGATATCCTTCCAGGTGAGCTGGAGGATGAAGCTGGGATGAGAGAAGTCTGGGTTTCCTCTCTGAGGCTGTTGCCCCACGACCCAGCCTCAGATAAGCAGAAGACGACAGAACGAACGAAGCGGAAATCACAAGGACTATTTAAGTTGCAGTCGTTTTTAAATAGTAATGTTTGGTGTAGGCATTTAGAGACCTTTGCTTCAGCCTACTCCCTTTAGGTATTTCATTTAAGATTGAAAGCAAATGATAAAAAGGCAAATGTGTAGCTGCTGTATGAACTCCCAAATAAATCATGCTAAACTAAAGTTTAGTCCCGATTCATTAACATTGTAATTCGATTGGTTGCACTTACTTTTTTCCTTTTGTTTTTCTTTTATTCTAGGGATAATAAATCCAGAGATTCACTGAAGAGTCATCGGGATTAGCAAAACTCTTTGTGATGATTGGACTTCATACTTAAGAGATCTGGACGTTTACATCGGACACATGGGATGCACATTCCAGTATTTGCTTAAAACACTATGACTGCAGTTTATGAAGTCAAACACAGGCTTCATACTGAATCATGTCCCTAAAAAAAACATTATTTTTACTAACCACATATAAAACATGGTTCAACATAAACTGAGATTTTTTTCTATTTGGATATTTATGAACCATCAATGACCAAAATAAAATAATTTGAGTTGTTTTTAAAGCTGATGTTGTATGTGTTTACATTTGAAGTACTAATTGCTTAAGTGGGGTTGAGACTCTGGCACTCTGCATCCCCACTAAAAATAAGCGGTTCAGAAGACTAAACAAAGTGTGCTCTACTAAAACTATCTAATGACAATTAAATATTTGTAGTTTAAAAAATTGTAAGCAGAGTCATTTCTGATCATGTGCTCAGATTCAAATAGCATGTAAAGACTAAGTATAGTGAGTTGAGTTAAATACCGTATGTATACATAAAGTCATAATCATGCTTTGTTGCGGAAAAGGTCATTTTCTTCATTTTATAAAGATGACTAAAGTGTTATACTAGACAGAAATGGTGTTTAAGTTATGGTCGTTGAAATTTTGATAGTTATGACAAGTGCTGGCCTTACTGTGTCGAGTTTGCATGTTCTCCCTGTGTATGTGTGGGTTTCCTCCCACACTCCAAAAACATGCATGCTAGATTGATTGGCCACAATATGATTGCCCTAAGGAATGAGTGTGTGTGTGTGTGTGTGGTTGCATGTGTGTGGCCCTGCTACAGACTGGCGACCTGTTCGGGGTGTACCTTGCCCCTCGCCTCGAATCAGCTCGGATGGGCTTTGGCATCCCCCGCAATCCTGTCAGGAATAGACTGTTAAAAAGGTGACTGATTGACTCAACTGTTTTGTGCTGTTTATGACATCTGAAAAGAGTCGTTATGAAAAGCAGTTATCTCATTTTACTCTTCAATATAATGTTTCTCGATCTCTGCACCCACCCAAAAAAGAACAAATAATTTGTTTGATCAGTCTTCACAGAGCTGGCAATAATGATTTCATAGATCTTGAATAATTCTGAATTACCAGTTCTAAATCAAACAAAAGTGGCTACAACCTATGCAACAAAATATGTTTGGGAAATAAACAAAAAAAATCTACATTCATAATAATTGGATTCACATCATTTACAGTCACAAATTTAAAAAATATTTTGGTCAAATATTTTGTAATAAATTTGTATTAAAAAAAAATGTCGTAAAAATGGTAACTAATATCACCTTTTGTTAAAACCACAAGAATACAATAAAAAACATGACAAGGTTTAAGTAATAATTTGATAGCTTTTATTTGTTATGTGGATGTCAAAGATAAAAACTCATTACAGTTATATTTAAAAAAACGGTACATACAAAGGTATCGATGTACAAGTTTTGTTGAAATTACATTTTTGAAATTGAATGTAAAAATGTTTGAATACTATTAGTGGTATTTCCAAGTAGCTTTGAGTAAAGTCATTATCTTAGTGAATAATAATAAAAATGTAAAAAAAAAATTAAAATTCTTAATCTAAATGTTTGACTAGTAATATCTTCAGTATTATTTCAAAAATTGGTTTTTAATTATCAACCTATTTTTAATGTCACCAAAATTGAATTTTGTGATTAAAAACTAAACTTTTGATCATTTTAGATGGTTGTAGTGTGTTAAATTGGATTTCTTTTGAACTATCTCATCTTGTTTGAGTAGGTAGAGATGGCACAACCAGCATGTGCACATCCATGACATTTGTGCAGGTCAAGCCTGATACAAGCAAATGCTGTCCAGCAGAAAGATGAGAAAAAAATGTGTATGAATCATTGTTGAGAAGGAATTTTTCAATATCCAGGTTCTGAGCTTTGGCTTCTTCGTGTAATCCTGCATCAGTGACAGCCCCTGCTGCTTCAGTCGGCCCATCCTGACCATCTGTGCCACCACTCAGGAACAAAGGACCGTCAGGTGGAAGCTTCAGGCCTCTTAGTTCCAGACCCACTCGCAGAGCTAGCTCTTGGTTTCGACCACCACGACCTTTACCAGTGAGCTCTACAGTAGGCTCCCCTCCTGCCAGCAAACACGTGGCACCCCACCCTTCTGTACGCCCTTCATCTAGTACCTGCATCGTGCGGCACAAATCCCAGCTCTCCACACCTACTTCTGGTCCAAGCTTTAGCAATTCTGCTGCAATTTCAGGAGGAGGTTCTTCCTGAGAACATCCAAAACGAGCCAGTAAGCCATAAAGTTTAGAGACAGATTTTACATCACCGCACACTCCTGGTGAAAGCACAACAGGGCGGAAACCCAACTCCCGAGCCCGACGTCCGGCACGCTGGAGAGCAATAGTGTTAGAACCAATTACAACATTGAGAACCTGTCCGGTTGTGTCAGATATGTCCTTATTCTCTTTCCATCGGGGACCCTGTCTGGCAAGGACATCATTTACCGAAGTAGGCAAAAAGTCCAGCATCTTATAACGTTCAAGAATAGACAAAATTTCTTCTGGCCACACGTCACTCTTCACTGTGGGACCACTTGCTATCAAATCAAGTGGATCCCCGATCACATCAGACAGTATTAGTGCCACCACCTGTGAAAGAGTGGTGAAGAAAATGGTGTTAAGAAAACACTTCCCTTCATGAAATCAACATAAATCTTATGACTGTTACCTGTGCTGGGTGAGCATGATGTGCAAGCCCTCCACCTTTCAACAAGGAGAGGGCCCGGCGTACTGTGTTCAGTTCTTGAATTGTGGCACCAGCAGCTGCAAGTTTGCGAGTGACGTCTAACTTTTCCTGCAGTGATATTGGTGGAATTGGGGCTGGTAAAAGAGATGAGCCTCCACCTGAACAGACCCAAAAGAGGGTTTAACTAAAACATGTCCCATAGCATATTTTAATTATGGTTGGCAAAACAAGGTGGCAGATGTTCTCACCTGAAACAAGCACAAGTAACAAGTCTTTTTCAGTCAGTTCACTGGCCAGTTGCTTGATCTTCTCAGCTGCCCTCTGAGCATCCTCATCAGGTAAGTTGTGTTTAGCTCCCTCCATAACTTTGATTTGACTGTTTTCTTTGACTAACAGATGGCTATTGTGAAAGTGAAAAGAATTGTAAACCTAATCCGATTTTTGGTATAATACTTCAAATGAATTCCTTACCCTTTTCCGTGCTGCTTTAATGTCTGCTGAATGCCATGTGGCACACTTATGACTCCTTTTACTAAATGGTCACCCATAATCCTTTCTACTTCAGCAGCCATACCTAGAACAGCTTTTCCAAATCCCACCACATGTACATTATGCTTGATATTGAACTTGTGACCATCAATTATGACAGAGTCATCTTTACGTTCTATACTCTGACGAATTACAGCGTCCGGGTGCACAGCTTCCACAGCTGCTGCAAAGACTTCACGTGACCTGGAGTCCATTGACATTTTGCACAATTCTGGTTTATGCCTGGCCACAACTGCAAGAAGAGGTTGGGGCCGGAACAAAGCAAAGGCTCGGGCCATGGATAGTTCGATGGGCCTGAGTAAAAATCTCCTGAAGGAAACAAAAATGGTCACATTTAACAGAAAAGATTAATAAATTAATGCTTATGGCACATTGATTTTATGGGTTGAAAAAGCTTTTTCAGGTGAATAACTGCAATATTATTTCAGCTATTGTTAAAAAATTCTTCAAATTTAATTATATTTTAAAGAATTATGTAGGTTATTAAAGCTTTACATTTAAATTTAAGTTCATCCAATCTAACGGCATATTTAACAAACAAAATAAATTGTTGCATTTTCTAAAAAGTGGAATAAATTTTCCACATGATTCATGAACAGTAACTACTTGATCAATGCTTAATAAAAGCATCATTTACCAATGAACCAGTCTTTTCCTTTAAGCTATCAAATTAGTTTACTTTTGAAGGCAGAAAAATAAAATACTTTCGATTAGGTTATCTGTCATAAATAAACCAAACCTATACTTACATTTTTGTCTTTATTGCCCTATGTCAGCTAGTGTTTCCCTCTGAACATTTGTCCAACTGTCTACCTGGGATACTTGAACAAAAGGCCTAAAACTGGCAGGTTCCAGTGGAAGCCTGTTATCTGTTGTAGCTCAGCAAAATCTGAGCAGACAGACTAGATTGTGTACACTGTGCTTAATCATTAATCTGATGGGATGTTAGGCAATGGAGAAATGCTGCATAACTGAACACTTGTTTGCTTTTATGGGAATACTGTATGGAATAGCATAAATTATAGGGCGAGATGTAATTTGGCTTATTAAACAAATAATGATGTTTGCTGATGACATTGTGATCTGTAGTGAGAGGAGGGAAGAGGTGGAGGGAAGAGGTGGAGGAAAAGCTGGAGAGGTGGAGGTTTGCACTAGAAAGAAGAGGAATGAAGATTAGTCAGAGTAAAACAGAGTACATGTGTGTAAAAGAGAGGGATCCAAATGGAAAAGAGAGGTAACGGGGAGAAGAGATAAAGAAGGTGGAAGGTTTTAAGTACTTAGGATCAACAGTCCAGAGCAATGGACAGTGTGGAAAAGAGGTGAAGAAGCATGTGCAGGCAGGCTGGAACGGGTAGAGAACATTTTCAGGTGTGAAAGAAGAGTTTCAGCTAAAATGAAAAGAAAAGTGTACAAAAACGTGGTGAGACTGGCCATGCTGTTTGATCTAAATGCAGTGACACTGAGAAAAAGACAGGAAACAGAGATGGAAGTAGCAGAGATGAAGATGCTGAGACCAGGATGGACAGGATCAGAAATGATCCTGTTATTTCAGCACATGTCGGCACACATCGGGGGACCAGCAAACCTAGTTTTTGTTTAATGGAAAGTGTACAAAACTGTGGTGAGACCGGCCATGCTGTTTGGTCTAGAGGCAGTGGCACTGAGGAAAAGACAGGAAACAGAGATGGAGGTAGCAGAGATGAAAATGCTGAGGATCTCTCTGGGAGGGAGCAGCATGGCTTAGAAATTAGAAATGATTAGAAATGAGTATATCAGGGGACATGTTAGAGGTTTTGGAGATAAAGTCAGAGAGGCCAGACTGAGATGGTTTGGACATGTGCAGAGGAGAGAGAGTACCTACATCGGAAGAAGGATGCTGGGTTTGTAACCGCCAGGTAGGAGGCCTAGAGGAAGACCAAAGAGGAGGTTCATGGTTACAGTAAAGGAGGAAAGTAAGATAGTTGGTGTGACTGAAGAAGATGCAGCAGATAGGGTTAGATAGAAGAAACTGACTTACTGTGGCGGCCCCTAAAGGGAAAAGCCAAAAGAAAAAGAACACTTTTCCGTGTTAAAATACGGTGAAACTTTATAACTTGACAGGTTTGAGATTGAGCATGTTCATAGTTCATCAGCTTGATAAATCAGGTCATTTTAGATGAAAATATCGTAACTTTCTTACTCGACTCAAAGTTTATGACATGTACATTTATTATCTGATCACAGATTTAACTTGTTTGACTGAATCAAATAAGGATTTGTCGTATAACATTTCTTACCGATCTAAAAGCATTCACAAAATAAGCAGAACTGGAAAAACACATACCTCAGTCCTTTTCTGTCAAATCAAAAGTCCTACTGGAACTTTCCCACTTTTTTTCCATCAGGATAATTTTGCCACAGGAGTGGAAAAAAAGACGACAGAAAATAACATCTAAATATCTATAACATCTTGGCATTAAGTGTTACCTTAAAACAATAATACTTAGGTTTATTTATTAACGTTGGTATGACATGATAGTAAAAAATACATATACGTTTATTTTATTTAGACACTGTTTACGTTTTAACTTTGCAACATTACTCTCGCGATAACACGACTTTACGTGTTGTGCGTGCATTGGTTGTAGTGGGAGTGGTTTTTACACGTCATCGTCTCAGTGAGGGCGGTACTGTTTCCCTTCCTTCACTACCGTCGACTAAAATTACTATATCGGCGGGAATTTTGTCGCGTACTTTGAATTATTACCTCAATCATATCAATCGAAACATTACTTTTACTCGTATGATTGGAAACATAAGTAACTGTGATAGCTGCACACTGATTTAAAAGTGAACGATCTGCTCATTTCCTTGTTAAACAGCCAAGCTAACAATATGAAGCTAACGGACAATGTGCTGCGGAGCTTCAGGGTGGCTAAGGTGTTTCGAGAAAACTCTGATAAAATTAATTGCTTTGATTTCAGTTCAAATGGTGAAACTATTATTTCCAGCAGTGATGATGATTCACTAGTCTTGTACGACTGCCAAGAGGGAAAGTAAGAGCAACGATTTCTGTACGGTTTTTTATCCATTGATTCACGCTATGCTAACTAGGCCTGTTGGATTCTAAATATCTACGGATGTTTATCTGAGATCAATGTTTCTTACAAAAATCATTTTCATATCCGAGAGGATTTTAGGTGTTTTAAAAAATCATTTTAAACATCTTCAACTTGTATTTAAATAATTCAAGTACACACCTCCGATCCTTCACTATTACTGTAATTAACTGTTAACACATTTTCAACAACCATTATGATTTAATATTCAATCTACAACACATTTTGTATTATTTGTTTTAACGGTGAAGCAAAATATAAATACAGATGTTTTTGTTTGACTTAAGTATGAAAATCAAAATGAATTTCTCATTTTTGTAAACAATATTTCTTGTTTTAATTCCATTTTCTTTCTTTTTCCACACTTGCTGTTTGATTTCAGACCAAAGAGAACTCTTTACAGTAAGAAATATGGAGTGGATCTGATTAGGTATACACATGCTGCAAACACAGTGGTCTACAGTTCCAACAAAATTGATGGTAAGCCCCGATAGAGATTTTATACATTGCAAGAAAAAAAAAAGATGGTTAAGTGTTTTATCAAGTAATAGATTGCTCGACTATTCAGATCCTGAATTGAAATGGATTCTAATGAACTTGGCTGAACAGTGGTTAGAAGAGTGGCCTCTCAGCAAGAAGGTCAGGTTTGATTGAGTGATTGGAGTGAGCAAGCTTGAAACACTGGCCTTTCAGCATAGGCTTTCTCCAGGTACTCAGGTTTCCTCCCATCCTCCAAAAACATGCATATTAGATTGATTGGCCACTATGAAATTGCCCCTAGGAACGAGTGTGAATGTCTGAGTGTGTGGCCCTGCAACAGACTGGCAACCTGTTTGGGGGTATTTTGCATCTCGCCTGAAATCAGCCGGGATAGGTTCCGGCACCCCCTGTGGCCCTATTAGGGATAAGCGGTTCAGAAGACAAAACTAAACTAATGAACTTCCTGTGACAGATCCTACCTGGCTTCTACATTACTCTGCTTGCTGTGGTCTGAGGTAGTTGTTTGTACAGTTTGAGGGTCTGTGATTCTGCCCCATACTGGAGCTAACTGTACAAGTGACTGCCTTGCCTACAGTTGAGCATACTCAGCGAAACACAGTGGAAATAAACGTCATTCTCTTTACTACTATTTTCTAGATTGTGTGTAAACAGTGGGATATTCGTCAGTTCATAAGTATTCCTTTTGTCTTTCAAGATACCATCCGATATTTATCCCTACATGACAATAAATACATCAGATATTTTCCTGGGCACAACAAAAGGTAACATTTGGATTTATTCATTGTAGTTGTGTTTTTTTGTTTGTTGATACACATTGCTGAATTCTCTGAAATGCTTTTTGTGACCAGGGTGACATCCCTCTCTATGTCTCCTGTGGATGACACATTTATTTCTGGCTCACTAGATAAAACCATCAGATTGTGGGATCTGCGGTCACCTAACTGCCAGGTGAATATTATATTTCAAACTATTCTATGAGGTCATCTTATGTCTGTGGATCTAAAACCACTTGGCTGCAGAAGAAATTATTCAGTGTCTGCGTTTATTATCTGAGTGAACACACTTTAATTTAGAAAAATATGTTATTAAAAATGGCAATCAGTGGCTTCTACTTTTTGGACACACAGCAAATGAAGAACAGAAGTCATTAGAAATGTTTATTTGCAAACCTGCACTGTGGAGAGACAAAAAAGTATCAAACAGGCATGAATTTGATCCTTTGAACCGTTTCAGTAGATTCTCATTCTTAAAGAAATAAAAGCTTAGCCTGTGCAATTAATCGATTCATTCAAATTTATAGTTGTAACAATGTGTGGGTTTGGTTATTTTTTTTTACAAAAATGTTTTTTATTGGTAGATTGTTAATGTATTGTTAGAGGACCATGGTTTATCAGCTTGAAGGAACGCTAAAGTTCTCGCTGTAATAACCCGTATGTTTCTTGATGAACACCTAAGACAGGATAAGATTACATAAAAACAATTGTGCTACTCTTTAACTTTTATTTATGCAGCTCATTTGAGGAAGTAAACTAATCAGTTAATCAATTTTTGTACATTTTTAGGGTTTAATGCACTTGCAAGGGAAGCCGGTGTGCTCGTTTGATCCAGAAGGTCTGATTTTTGCTGCTGGAATAAATTCAGAAATGGTTAAACTCTATGATCTAAGATCATTTGACAAGGTAAAAAAAGTGTTTTATATCAAGTTGGTTGAAAAATAATGCCCGTACTTGACTAAATATGGTCTTCCTCATTAACAGGGTCCATTTGCAACCTTCAAGCTTCAGTATGATCGCACATGTGAGTGGACAGGACTCAAGTTTAGCAACGATGGAAAGCTTATTCTTCTTTCAACTAATGGAGGAGCTCTTCGCATCTTGGATGCATTTAAGGGGGCTGTGCTACATTCCTTCACAGTAAGAGTCAACCACCTGCACAAAGATTTATTTTTTTATAATTCTCCTAACAGAATTTAACAATGCTGTTCATTTTTCCGCAGGGCTACAATAACAATAAATGTGTAACTTTAGAGGCTTCTTTTACTCCAGATTCTCAGTTTGTGCTGATTGGTGAGTTGAGATTTTGTCTTATTGTGTGATGATAAAAAGACACTTGTGCACCAATATTATTCTTTTGTCTTTAAGGCTCTGAAGATGGAAAGATCCATGTTTGGAATGCAGAAAGTGGGATGAAGGTGGCGTTGTTAGATGGGAAACATACCGGTCCCATTACATGTCTGCAGTTCAATCCCAAGTTCATGACATTTGCCAGTGCCTGCTCCAATATGGTAAGGAGGAAAAGATGAGGGGTTTATCTCTAAAGTAAAAAGCTTGTTGTGCATGAAATGTCATTTGTCTTTCAGGCATTCTGGCTCCCTACCATTGATGACTGAATTTTAACTACGGACTAAATAACTACAAAATCCCAAAAAATAGTGGCCTATTGCTTTTTATATTTGTATTTATCATTAAATTGATGTCTTTTTTAAGATTGTTGCCTGGACTTCATTTTTGTTCCATTCTTTTGGAGGTGAACATGGTGGAATTTCATTGGTTTCAGGAGAAACAATAAGGTTAATCTGTATGTAGCTTTACTTTAGATTAGTTTGTTTCAGTCATATTTTTTTATTGGGGTCATGTCCTTATTAAACCCAGGATTATTTTTATCCTCCGCAGTCAGTTTGGCAAATTATCTCTGGGGATTAGGAAATCAGTTCTGGAGCCAGGTGTTCTGTGACCAAAACATCTTTTGCAACTGCCAAAAAAATAACACAGTTCAGCATTATGTCTTTAGTTTGACCTGTTTAACTAAAATAAATTAAATATGTTACTAAGTCTTTTTTATGGATGTAACTTGAATTAGTTAATATTTTGCTGAATTATTTTTCTTTTATTATTAAGATCAATTTGCATTTATTTTTAATGTTCAAAAGTCTTTCTATGTTCAAAGACTCACCCACAGTAAATCTTTCAGACGTTAATTACATTTTGTGTTGTAATTTCATTTCTTGTATCTCTTTACAATTTATATTTGGCACAAAGGGGTGCCTCTCTTTCCCACTGGCTGTCCTGCTGTGTTGTGGGCACTTATAGCCAGGTGCTCTGGCCCAGACCCTCAGTGGGTGCTAAATTTGGTAGAGAGGTGATCGAATTCCTGGTCTGTGTGCACATGATACTGTCCCAGTTACTTGAGCAATGTCCCTTCTCACACTGACACACACCCAAATCCAGACACACTCTCTGATCCTCCTCTTCAGCAGTCAGTACGGTGTGTAGACCTCTTCTGAACTGAAGGATATTTGGAAGTTGTTTTTTTTTTTAGCACTTATTGACTGAAAATTTTAGATCTTTTGAAAGGCTAGTTCTGTCCACTGCTTTGGTTTTGTCTGCTGACTCCTTCAGTGAGCACCCGGATAGGGGGCTACTCTGCTGACCTGCCATGTTTCTGGCACTGGTCGTGACGCCAGAGCTGAGGCAGTTCCTGGCCAGGGCGAGAGGTGGAGCAGTACGCCTCATCAAAGTCTGCATCCAAGATGGTGAGTGACTAAGGAAAGTGATTTTAGATGTGAAAGATCTACAGGTTTATTATAATCTAATACAAACAATTTAGGTTCGAAACACTTGGATTTATTAATTCAGTGAATGGGATTATTTTACCAAAAAATCCAAAAGCAATACAATAACATGTCAGACTATGTTTAAAAGAGTTCTAAAATTACATCAAAGTATGCCCCTTTTCAAGTAGCCCATTGAGGAGGCTCACCTCAGTCTCATTAGTTTAATGTTATTGAGACTTGCAACAAAATCTGCAATTTGGTCCTGGAAGATCCTGATCCTGAAAAGTTGTTTTCCTGACCTGACTGAAATACAACCCACAACATGTCTTGTCTACAGATTATCTTTGCCTTTAAACCCCAGAGCTTATGCCAAAGAGATTTAGGTTAACAGTATCAGTAGTTTTTTGAAGAAAAAGACCCCCTGCATGCTTTAGATTGCTACAGATTGCTTAGTTTCTTCTGTGACACAGTGAGAACAGATCTTCAGTCTCTCAGACGATGAGTTCTGGAAAAATAGTCCATGAAGCAATAACTCTAGGCAACAGATTATGGAGGTACACTGAAATCTTCACGAGGTGTTTACATCTTGTTTGGTATTTGACCAACACATGATGTAATGTGATTCATGACAGATGTATTCTGGGACTCTTTTTGGGGGGCTATCTTTGTAAACTGCAGCTAACACATGAAATATTTGGTCTTATGTAGACAGTGTCAGGAAAGCATTCATTTTGGATTCAATTGGATTTAAATATTTTCTCAATAACCAAATGTGTAGTTTTGTATGTGTGTGCTGACTTTATGCCATGATCATTTTAAATCTGGCCAAATTTTTCTAGCTTTCTTCTTTCTGATATTATACAATAATTACCCAATTTTAATACTTATGTTTATCTTTGGTGACATGTTCTCTGAAACAACACAATATTATTTTCATGGGGTTGTTTTACCTTCTCATTTAAGCTTGAATTTGCTTTCAAATTTGCACTGCCATGCATTTCCTAACATATGACATGGCTGTTAACCCTCTGCTGCCATGTCAGAAGAGAAACAAAATCATCTAAACTAATTTCATCACCACCAGACCAGACGCCCTCTCTAGTTACATTCACCTGACTGTGTCCTACCAGATCATTTTCCTAGATTTCACAAGTTCTTCTAACTGAAAAGGGTGGCGTAATGAGAATTTAATTAGTGGTTTAATACTAATTTTAGCCTATAAAGTGAAGAGAGAATAGCTAATGGAAAGTATGTGCATGCAGCACTGGAATGTGTTTCAGACCAGAATAGCAACATGCCCCAAGAGACAGTTGGGGAAAACCCTTACACCTCACAAGGACATCAGACTTTAGCTTGTTCAATAAAAATGTATTCATATTGAATCATTTTTATGCACCTTTTTGTTTCTTATTTGATGTTGCAACAGTTTGTGAGTAAATTTTCCACAAAAGCTGCATTATGTTGCAACTCCATGGTCACTGGGTACAAGGTTGCTTCTATGTCTCACATTTTCAAAATATTCTCTTTTGTTCCAGATGGCAAATTGTTTAACTTCCAGATTAAATTATAAGTTTAAAGTTCTCACAATGTTCCAACTTTTTTGAAATACAATAATTTAATTTCTGATGTCTTTTTTTTGTCATGTTTGCTTCACAGAAAAGATGGATTTCAGTGTCCCACTGTTTTCTGCCTCTTTACTTTGATGCATTTTAATGTGTGCGTATTACTGTCATGGTAAATTATTTTTAAAAACACATAACAAACAACAATAAATTTAATTCTATTTGAAGTAAATAGAATAAAACCAATAAAGGCAGACTGACCTAATTTTTAAAAATCAGATTACAGCAATAGCTCTTTGTGTGTTTGTCATTGTTGTCTTATTAAGAGTGTGTGAATGATGTACGTGTTACTGAGGTGAGGTATGTGATAAATTTTGCTCTGGTTTTCAGAGCAGCTGGTGCTAGGGGCCTACAGAGAACCACAACACAACTGGGACCAGGATTATGATCACTTCCTGCTTCCTCTGCTGGACGACCAGGATCCCTGTTATGTTCTCTATCGCCTTGACTCACAGAATGCCCTGGGTTACGAATGGGTCTTTATCTCATGGTCTCCTGATCAGTCTCCAGTAAGAAGCATCATACATTCATTATTCTGCAATACACACTATTGTTGGTAACTGTAAGAAGAAAATGATTATAAAAATGTGAAATTTCTGTGTTTTTGGCGCTGGTAAGCAAAATCAATATACTCATCCAGATCTAACTTAACATTATTTCAAGAGTTAAGCAACTTTTGCAACTGAAATGGTGGATTTATTTTGAGGGGTGCTCTTGTAGAAAATAAAATCCAAAGTTTATCATCATAATAAAAATAAATGACAACATGAATAAAACTAATGAAAAAACTTATTTTGATGTTATTAAACAGAAGCTCGTTCGTCTTCCGAACCACTTATCTGCAACGGGGTACCTGAACCTATCCCGGTTGATTTCAGGTGAAAGGCAGAATACACCCCAAACAGGTCACCAGTCTGTTGTGGGGTCACACACGCACATTTCTAGGGACAATTTCATAGCAGCCAATCAACCTAACATGAATGGTTTTGGAGAGTGGGAGGAAAGTGGAGTACTTGGAGAAAACCCACGCAGACAAGAGGAGAACATGCAAACTCAACACAGAAAGGCCAGTGTCCCAAGCCACGTCCCACCCAGGACTCAAACCTTGACCTTCTTGCTGTGAGGCCACTGTGTTGATCACTCTGCCACTGTACAGCCCTAAAAAGAAGTTTAAAGGTGTTTTGAAGTGATCTTTGAATAAATAAAATGGCACTTGTCTGTCTGAAAATAATCTGGTCAGAAAAAATATCCATTCAAATTTTATGTTTGAAAAATTTAAACATTTTCAAAAGCTAATATGGTAACCCGAAAAGTCAGAGGAAGCTGTTTAACCACATCTTTAAATTCTATTACACATAGTCAGCTCGGAGCAAAAGAAATGGTTGTCTTTTAAAGAATTTGAGTTGTTTAACACAATTTGAAGTAAATCCCACAAGGATTCTCATTCACAACTTGAAAATAATCAATACACACAATACATCAGTCAGACTTTTAACACACCATTAAATTGGCTCTCGTTGCCTACATGTTTTCCTCTTTTTTAGAGAAGGTTATACAACCTTCGTAGTCTCAAGAGAAGGCGATAAAGACCTTTTTGCAAAACAAAAAAAATGCTAGTCTTCACTAAATATATGATTTTTTCTTTCTCTTTATAGAAAACTTTTGAGTAGGGCCGTTCAAGCTAAGGGATATGCAAATGAGTTTCCTTCTGCTGATTGATGCAATAGGTTTATTTCCAGCTGCATAGAATATTTTTCACTGTATTAGTGCTTCAAATGTATTTTTGCAAAACTCTAGCAATTTAGTACTTGCTAAATGTGTCAAATTTGATTGCCTGGAAAGATGGAAACGGAATAACAAATGCAATTAGTTGTGGCAAAAAAATCAAGTAGCAAAAAACTTTCCACTGGAACTGTTTCTGCCAAAAGGTCTTTGTTTTTTTTATTTTCAGTTGGAGAAAATTGACTATTTAAAAGTTTCATTCCACTCAGCGTGGGAGTAAAATATTTTAAATCATTTAGTGTTTTCCTCTTTAAAAGTTTATTACTAACAGGTTTCACTTTTCAAGATGTCTTAATAGTTGTTCTGGATTTCTTCAGAAAGATTTCCTCTTGTGTCCACTGCAGGTCAAACAGAAGATGTTGTATGCTGCCACCCGAGCCACAGTCAAGAAAGAGTTTGGTGGTGGCCACGTGAAGTACGAGATGTTTGGCACAGCAGAGGTTAAAGACCAAATTAAATCACCACTTCTTACAATACAGACATGCCCAAATGGTTGTCATTGCATGTTTTAAAGGTGTTTCTGGAAGAAATGTTATTTCTTTTCTCAACTTTAGGAGGATATCTGTTTGCAAGGGTTTCAGCGCCATGTATCCTCCTGCTCCGGTCCGGCACCCCTTACACTTGCTGAACAGGAGCTCCAGAGGATCAAAATCACAGAGGTGGGTGGTTATCTTTTAGAAAAGCCATCATTGTGTGACCTGTATATATTGATACTAATCGATTGTATCCCTTGCCTTTTAGGGCCAGGTTAAGCAGGTATGTCCCAACATGAATGATGTAGTCCTGTTTAAATCTTTTTCAACATTAATTAGAAGGAAAATTAACATTTTCCTTCTTAAACTGTTAAACCAGAGCAGTATTAATGTCTGCTTGCTGCCATCTGTAGGTGAAGATGGAAATCAGTGTGGAAAGTAAGCACCAGACGCTTCAAGGCCTTGCGTTTCCTCTGCAGGACACAGCCAAAAGAGCCCTCCAGCAACTTGCACAAAAATATATCAACTATGTACAACTGGTGAGGTTGCTCTGAGAATAAAATAAAGGCAGTCATTTTTAGTCTGAACCCAAAGTTTTGCATTCCATTAAACCAAGATAATGCAACAAATGAATGTGTCAGCATTTGTAATTGTCCTTGATTTTTATCTAATTCTAGTTTATTCACACAGTATTATATAAAGATGATAAAACATGTTTATCCCTATGCAACAATGTCTCTGGATGATCTAATCTTTCAACTAAAATGTGATATTTGTTCTTGTGTTTTAGAGGCTGGATGTAGAAAAAGAAACTATTGAGCTGGTTCACTGTAACCCGACAGAAACTCGAGATTTACCCTGCAGGGTTCCAAAAGATACTCCTAGATACCACTTCTTTCTATACAAGCACTCCCATGAAGGAGACTACCTGGAATCTGTTGGTAAAGATCCTAATCCTATCATAATCCTGTTTTTACATTTCTACAAATCTGCCTTATTTCTTGGAAACAGAAGCATTTAAAACAACTATAATCTGAAAAAAATAACGACAAAGAAAAAATGTTGTGATGACATGCTGATCAATCAAAAAGGAGAACAAATTCTGCAGAATTTTGAATTATATCTGTTTGACTAACAAATGCCTAACTTTATTTTTGGTTGTAGATTATTTCTATTTTTTTAAAGGATATTTACATGGAGTATTTTAGATTTGTAATTCTCTTCACTAATGTTTTGGCAAATTTGGGTAACAAGGTTAAATCAGGCTTGTTGACAGTAAGTTTAATGATTTTGAGTTGTGCATTTGTTTTTTTGTTTTGAACTGATTTCACAAAGTTTTATTTGTTTCACTGGCTCCATTCCAATACTTTTACCCAGGTTTTTTATTGATTGTTGTTACAAAACTTGAATAGACTTTTTCTTTAATTAAAATCATACTATTATGTAGTTTAAATAAGGTTAAATTGATTTATAGCTACATTATGTTGAAGACAAGACAATCTTTTTTTTGGACTGAGTGTTTATTATTAGTGTTTTCTGTGTTCTGCATAGTAAACTGTGATAACCCCAAACATTACACAACAGATGTGTAACCTCTCATCACACAAAATGGCTAATCTGTGTACCTCTGTGAGTAAGTTTTTGTTATTCTGCTTCACTTTTTTCTGACGTCACAATAATTTGTAAAAAAAAAAAAAAAACTTACAACCTTTTTTAAACCTTTCTAAACCTTTTTTAAAATTCCATTAAAAATTAAATCAAACTTTTTTTTAATAAAGTTTAAAATTAGACACACAAAGTAACACAGCGTGCTTCACGGATCATTTAGAATCACACATAATTCAAATTCAAGTAATTAAATAATAAAAGCTATATTTGATTGTTTCCCAATCTTACAAAAATACTTATTAATACAATATGTGAGGTTTTGTGTACTTTACAATTAAATCTGATGGAAAGAAAATGTGTATCATAAAAACATTTCTCAATTTTTTTGTCCCCAGTTTTTATTTACTCCATGCCAGGATACAGCTGCAGCATTAAAGAGCGGATGCTGTATTCCAGCTGCAAGAGTCGACTGTTGGAGGAAACTGAAAAAGATTACCATTTGGAAATTGCTAAAAAGGTAACAGATGGGTAAAAGAAGTGGTAGAAAACAGAACCTTTCCTATCGTAGCTGCTATAGTAGACTATCATGACAGTTTAGGTTTATTTGCTGCACGATATATTTTAAAGGCTAAGCATTAAAGAAAAGCTTCATGGCCTGCAAATGATGTAACTAAGCTGACGTACATGTAAACTACATATGAAATAGGAAGAAATTAAACTACTAAAAAGTAAGGGAGTTCACTGGTCAAATTTTGTCTACATCCCTGGTTAACTTAAACAACCTCATACTCACTAATAAACATCGGAATTATTAATCCTGTTGCCAAAGGGATTTTCAAGAAAAACTTGCATTCTTAATGCTCTGTTTAGTCTACTTGCTTGACCCGTTTTTCTCCACGTTTTACAGTTGGAGATTGATGATGAAGACGAACTGACAGAAGAATTTCTGTATGATGAAGTCCATCCTAAGCAGTACGCCCACAAACAGGCCTTCGCAAAGCCCCGAGGTCCTGCAGGAAAAAGAGGACATAAGCGTCTTATTAAGGGGACTGGAGAGGCCATCCATGATGGCTAAATGCAATTTTAAAAAGAAAAAAATAGCTCATTATGATGTCTGCAGTTTATGATTTTTTTTTTCTAAATATCCTCACCAACTTAAATACAGTGGTGCCTCTCATCTGTTCATCGGCACTGAAACACTTGAATCATGAATGCAATGCATAAATTCACAAAACAATGAGACAAAAAAAATCCCACCAAGTGGTGTGATTTCCATCATCTCCTGTATAATTTATAAAGCGATACACCAGTGATGACTTTTAAATACAGAGCTACATGTTTCAGTTGAGCCTGGAGCACAAGTTTTTGTATGAAAAATATTTGTAAGACATTATTAACATAAAAAGAAATACTCAATAAAACTTTGTTTATAATGTTGGTGTGAGAGCTTCTTGGTGCAAAAAAAAAATACAATATTTTTTTTACTTTTAATGACACAAAATAATGCATTTAAACACTTAAAATGAGCAAACGTGTTGTTTAGATGTTTTTCAGAAGTTATAAAAGACAATACCTCAAAGTACTTGACATTACATAATATAAAATGTTTTATACAACTGATAAACAACCACCCAAGGTCTTTTGCAGTAGGTTAGCAACTAGACTGAATATGTTTTTTTTATTTTTTTGTAATGCTGAGGTTTTTTTTATAACAATATCAAAGCAAAAAAGAAGTAGTTAATACTGTCGGTGTTGAGAGGCGAGCCAAAATCTACTGCGAAATAAAAAATACCAGCTCTACAAATCTGGATAAATCTGTGTGCGTAGGTTGAGATTATACCATGTGTTAAATAATGAAAATATATAAATACCTATATTTATCCATAAACACATTACTTATTAATATCTTTATTGTGTAAGGTTAATATGTCAGTTTTCAAGTACTTGCTGGTCAAAAATAAAATATTACTGACACATTAACACATAGTTGTGATTTAGCAAATGAGCATTTGACAAAAGATCCTCAATGTCCACTTGGATTCATAAAACCACCTATGTGCTGATACCGTACATAATTCTTGGTATGATATTGCTGATACTGCTTGTTTTTTTATCTTGCTTTTATAAAGATACAGTTACATTGTATGAATTCAAACATTTACACTAGAAAAAAATACATGTAAAAGTACAATCTAACACTTTTTTTTATATAATTCCACATTTAGTGTTTCAATCCAGGTCTGTTCACAGGGAACAAAGGTCTGTGGATCAACTCTTTTTTTTCTCTGACTTACAAAGGATGAATTCATGTTGCCAATCCAGGATTTTCATAGAAATCCGCCCACCCTAGCCACCCGCACAGTTCTTTGTAAGTACTTGGTAGACCTTGTGAGTGTTAGAATAGCGATGCATTGAAGTTATCAACTGACAAATTCTTCTCTGTTTTTCACCCAATACTAGGAACATCAAAAAGCTTCTTTTTCTTTCGGCTGCAAGAGCATCAGAAGCTAGAAAATCAAATTCTTTACAAATTTTTTATCTGATTGGACAGTTTGTTCCAAACTTAGATTGTGAGAAATGTTTGTCAGGAATACCATACCATATAAGATCAATCTCTTAGAGCCACTTAAAAATACTCTGATTTGTCCACAACTGTTAATAAGAGTTTGTGTCTTTAGATTTGATTGTAAAATAAGGTAAAAACCTTTACAATGTCTACCATAAAGCTGTTATTATGTGGTATTAGTGGCTATGGAAAAGCAGGGAAACACTAAATATCAAAAACATGTAGTACACATTTTGTTTAAGCATGGATCACAGGACCATAGCATCACAGGACTTCTTTGGAGTTGTCAGGATAAGTGAACAGCATGGAGACTGTATCATTAATTTAACACTAATTATGAACTGAACTTTACCATAAATGTTAAGTAAAGTCACAGTTAACTATGCAGCACAATCTTTGTGGACGTTGCAATCCAGAGAAATGCAAAACCCTCATTGAGGGAAATGTTGAACATAAGGAGAAGATGACATAATGGAAACACCTTTCCCACACACAGTAAAAGTCTATCTGTGATTTCAGTTACAGAATCTAAACTGAAAGGGAAATATTCACCTTTAACAAGCTGCTGCATTAACGTAAAAGCTTTGACATATTCACAGAAAAATTTGTGAAACCACATCATTTTCCAACGAGAGTACAAAAACAGCTTCTAAAGCCGCTTTAAAGCCTCTCTAAACTGACCAATTTATTATTTGCTGAGAATAAGAATTCCACGTTAAAAGCATTCTAGTAGCAAGAAGAATACATATTTCCACAAACTATGCTGTTCTCTTTTCTTTCTGAGCCATAAAAACCTATTTGTCCAAGGCATCTGGCAGGAATGGAGGAAGGCCACAAGACTTCTTAGAAAATAATCTCATTCCAGGATTTCTTAGAAGAGGTCGAGATTCCGCTATTTGGGATCAGCAGACATTTTGTGAATATGGCTGTGATTATGATACTGCATATAGTGCAGTAATAAACTAGCCTTCCAAGTAAATGTATCAAAAAGAATTAAGCTCTCCTATTTAGAAAAGATTTAGATCAGAATAACACCTAAATAAACACATTTATTCTGAACATTGTTTAACTAGAAACATCAACTTCTTTTTAATTCTACTTTTTCCCTGTTTGTTGCACATCTTTTTTGTGACATGTATGCACATGCATATACACATGCAGTCCCTATTTTTGTTCTTATTGGTGTGTCTTAATATTTGTTTTGGACAAAAATGTGAAAAAAGCAGGAGTGAATGTTAGTTCTCATTTGCATCAATATGCAAAAGAGATACACACATACAGTATGTGTGTATATATATTAAAATGGAAAAATGTATCATAAAATGCATTTTTATTTTAAGCTAAAAAAAAATTATTTTAAGATAAAAATACATAGGTATATATATATATATATACTGTATATATATATATATATATATACACGCCCAAAAACACACACAAATATAAATATATGCAGCGTGTATATACATATTTATATACATGCGTGAATAAATAAACATTTGTATATTTACACACACATATATAAACATATATGTGTATCCAAATGTGTAAATAATAAATAAATGTATGGACACATATAGATAAATAAACATGTGTATCTATCTATCTATCTATCTATCTACAAATCTATCTATCTATCTATCTATCTATCTATCTATACATACATACATATTTATATACATGTGTAAATAAATAAACATGTGTACGTATATACACACATATATAAATAAACATGTGCATATACATATTTATACATATGTGTAAATAATAAACAAGTGTATAAACACATAGAGATAAATAAACACGTGTATCTATCTATACATACATACATACATATTTATTTACATATGTAATAAATAAACATGTGCATATACATATTTGTACATATGTGTAAACAATAAACAAGTGTATATACACCTAGATAAATAAATATGTGTATCTATCTATCTATCCAGACTTATATACATGTGTAAATAAACAAACATGTGTATACACACACATATATAAATAAACATTTGCATATACATATTTATCCATATGTGTAAATAATAAACAAGTGTATATACACATAGGTAAATAAACATGTGTATTAACATATTTATAGACGTACATAAACAAATAAATATGTGCATACATGCTTATTAATATATATACATATATAAAAAACACATTCCCTGGATTAAATTAAACTGTTAGCATGAGTTTTAACATGAAATCCAATAAAAAGCAGGTCAGAAGCTGCTGGATTAATGAGTTAAATACAATTTCCTCTGGTTTAACAGAATGGTTAACTATCACAACAGCTTGTTTTCTCTTAGATAATCCCAGATCTAAACCTCCAAGAAAAGCTGTGTGTGTGTGTGTGTTTTTTCCAAACAGGACTGAGGGAAATTTGTATTACTGGAAACAGACTGTGTGCATTCCTATTATCTTTAATGTCGAGGCGGTGAATTCCCAGAATGAAGCCTGTGTCAGGGCCGCCTGCTGGCGGGGCGGAGCTGCAATCATTCCTGGAAAGCTGCTAGCTGGAAGCAGAGCGGTGTTTCAGCGAACAGAGCGGAAGCTGATGGAAAAACTACCCCGAAAGTGTTCCGCGGATTCAGACAGGATTCACCCCGGTAACAACGGGAGTTTTTACTTCATTTTTCTGACACACAAACTAAAAAAACGCGTCCTTGAACGTCTCACGAAGCAGTTTTAATGTAGCTTGTAAATGAAAAGCGTCGGTTGCTGTGTGACGTCACAGGTGCCGGTGCTGCGCAGAGTTCTCAGAATAGACTTCTAGGAAAGTGTAAATTTTAAAAGCCCAACCTTTTACACTCCCTTCACACATTACGATCTCAGCCTGGAGACAACATATGCGAACGATCCGACGAAGCCAGAAACATTTTATACACTTCCTTTTGATTTTCTAAACGCTGCTTTAAGAAGTCGATGTTTTTTTTTATATACATATTTAAGGCAGAAACATATCGTGAAGGTGGAACTTTGTTTACAGATCGCAGATAACTTTTCAATGTTTCAGGGTTTTTTAGTCTATTTTTGACGACAAAGTTTTTTTTTAATGTTTCGTTTTGAATTTTGTTAACAAAGAAATCTAACTGGATTTCAGCTTGAAGGATTTTAAAGTATGATTCTTTGTGTACCTGGGTAAGTACTTTGTCCTTTCTCTTTGTTTTTTGTTTCCACTCTGAAAGTAAAAGTGGGCAGTTCAGGAATAACATGACTTTTAAGATCATACATTAATATTGAGAAATCATTCATTAAAATTAATGATCTACCTCTGGATTGAAAATACTTCATTGATCCCTGCAGAAAAAAATAACTCTGATTTTTAATAAAGTCATAGTTTTGCAGCTAGAGTTTCTATTTGTTTAACTGGATGAAAATCTAGTATTTATTAACTTTAGTATCAAAAAATAAGTTAAAATGTAATGATTTAAATACATCTTAAAATAATAATCAGGCTAAAAGTGGATTGCATTAATCTATTAGAATAGTTGTTTCTTGGAAAGGATGAGGTTAATTCTTCAAAAACTTGTTGTTCTGGTTTTCTTGTTTTGTTCTAATGTGTCTCTTCTGTGGGATTAAACTTGATCTACCTTCTTATTTTCAGTCCCAGAGCTCTTCAGCCTGCCGTTTCATCCACTGAGGCTCAGCGTGGCATGCGGGCAGGTACTGTACCTCCTAACTCTTGCCTGCAAAGCACTTCACCACTTTGGGACCCCACAAAAGATCTTCGAGCGATTGCTAGTAACTTCTGTCATCTAGAAAATTCAGGTATAACAATAACTTTAACACTTAAAATGTAAATTACAGTAAAACTGTCTCCAATAGCTGTAATTGACCCTGATGTCAAATTGAACAAACCATTCACAGTGACTAATCATGAGGAATATGTGTGTATGTGTGTGTGTGTACAGGATGGTACTGGGGAGCTGTAACGGCCGCTCAGGCCCATGCTGCACTACAAGAAGCATCCGAGGGAGCATTCTTGGTACGAGACAGCAGTCACCCTCTTTACATGCTGACCCTTTCAGTCAGGACAGCTCGTGGACCCACAAGTATACGGATTCAATACAGTGGTGCCCAGTTTTTACTGGACTCTAGCTCCCCGGCTCGGCCCACTTTATCGTCTTTCCCCAATGTTCCCAGCTTGGTGCAGCATTACATGCAACCGGACAGAAAAACAGAGGGCAAAGTTGTGGAGGATGTTTCTTCAAAAACTTCCCAGCAGGCTGTTCAGGAGTCGTCTGTGGTATTAAAACTAAAGCGGGCTGTGTACAAGCCCCAGAACCTCCCTTCCTTACAGCACCTTACACGTCTCCTTATTAACAGACACACTGACCGCCATGACCAGCTACCACTCCCAAGACCTCTGCTGCGTTACTTGCAGGACTATCCCTTCAAGGTATGAGTGGGGGGTTGTCACTCTATCCATGTGATCGATTCTCATCTTATTTAAAGAAAAAACTGTTGGAAAAAAACTGTTTTTTTTTCTGCCTGAGGAGATCAGTGACTAAATATGTGCAAATTCATTAAAGACTGACGTGTCGGGTTGGAGGCCAAAAATGTTTTGACTGGGTGGAGAAGCTTCCCAGACAACTTGGGAGTAAAATGCAGTACTGTAATCTACCTTTAAAATGGATGTGGAAATTGTCTTTTTTTAAAAACCTCACTGGTTCTGGATGTAAATACTGTCCTTAAATATACTGATTTCTTTAAAATGTCTTTTATGCCATTTTATTCTTCTCAGCAAGCATTTTTGTACTTTTTACATATGTAATTTTTTATTAAAACAACCAGCTGAAATAGACTTTTTTTTCATCTTTTAAATAATTCACTTTGCATTTATTGAAATCTGTTTCATTCACAGATAGAAAAACATTGCTATCATTATTAGGCCTCACATAATGACTGCTCTCATGACACTTGTGAAATATTTTCACCTTAATTCACCTTTGAAACCTAAAGGCTTAGTGGCCTTTGAACTTAAAGCATGTTAGAGAAGCAGATTGTTAGAGGGAATATGGAAGTAAAGGCCGCATTGTGTGTGTCTTTGCTCAACAATGCACACCGCCTGTATCTGAGTCAGCAAGTGGACTAGCGGAGGGGAGGACCGTTCATCAGCGCTTTCACAGAAACACTGAATGCTTCCTGGGAGCAGGGGGCGGGGGATTCTGAGAGGCTGGGTTCTAAGAAAAGCTTCGGTAATTACCTTCAGCTTTGAGCCTGCTTTTGTGGCATCATGTGCATATTTTGATTGTGAGGCAGGCTGATAATCATGACCGCTACCAGATTTAAATAGAACACCAGCACATGCAAATAATTTTAAGATTAGAAGTTTGAGGAAATCAAATCGAGAGCGAGTGGCGAGCTCAGTGGTTTGCTCAGGCAAACTGGGGCTGTGGCAGCATGAGCAAAAGCCAGAGTAATAGGATCTTAGTTCCTCAATCCTGATCGAGCTTGTGGTACTTGCTTGACGTCTTTTTTTCAAGGATGCTGAATCGAGGCCTGAGAGAGAAAAACATGATGGTGTCAGATTCTGAATCAGATCATGTGTTGCAGAAAAAAACAGCAGCTGATAAGAAAATGTCACTTTTGTGAGGTCTAGTATGCAATTAGATAAAATAATTTTATTACTTATTACTAACAAAGTGTTTTACACAAACCTGCTGGTGATATCATTTTGTGTTGCAACGTACTGCAGCTCCCACACATTCACCTCCACCCAGTCCTGAATAAGCGGAGGGTGTCTGGGGTCCACTTCCAAGTAAACACGACTGTTTATCACAGGGAGGACACCACAAAAGGATTAAAATTTAATTAACCAGAGGGCAGGATTATAAGTAGTAAAGCAGAGATCAGACCGCTGGTCAGTGCCTGGAACTGTATTCACTGGAAGTCTTTTAGAAGCTTAACTCATTAAAGAAGAAACACGATACGTGTTTTTCAGAGCATGCTGTTCTTGTGACAAGTCGTCAACGCCATCAGGAATTAAACCCAGGTGTGTGTATGTGTGTTGGCGACAGGCAGTAGCGCTGTGTACCCGTGATTTGATAAAACGTGGGGGGCCAGAGTTAAAATGTTCTTGATCACACTTAGGCCGTCTGCTCCTCCGTCTAATGCTGCGTGGTCCTCAAACCTGTGGCAATACAAAAAAAAAACACTCAGAATATTTCCAAAAAACACCAGACAAAATAAACTTACTTAAAGGAACAGATTTGTCAGATAATTTTTACAATGTACTGTATACAGTGGTGGTCAAAAGTTTACATACACTTGTAAAGAACATAATGTCATGGCTGTCTTGAGTTTCCAGTTATTTCAACAACTCTGATTTTTCTCTGATATAGTGATTGGAACAGATCCTTCTTTGTCACAAAAAACATTCATGAAGTTTGATTCTTTTATGACTTTATTATGGGTAAACTGAAAATGTGACGAAATCAGCTGGGTCAAAATATACATACAGCAACATGAATGAGCAATTTTGGAGACTTAGAAAGTTGTGTCAATGACATGAGCTTCATAGCATGACCTCTTAACTTCTTGTGAGTGATTATGAGTGACTACAGCTGGTGACTTCTCTGAGGCCTTTTAAAAAGGGCTCATTAGATAAAAACACCCACAAACGCTACAATGGGAAAGTCAAAGGAGCTCAGCACAGATTTGAAAAAGAGAATCATTGACTTGAACAAGTCAGGAAAGTCACTTGGAGCCATTTCAAAGCAGCTGCAGGTTCCAAGAGCAACAGTGCAAACAATTGTTTGTAAGTATAAAGTGCATGGCACTGTTTTGTCACTGCCACGATCAGGAAGAAAACGCAAGCTGTCACCTGCTGCTGAGAGAAAACTGGTCAGGAGGGTGAAGAGTCAACCCAGGAGCACCAAAAAGCAGATCTGCCAAGAATTAGAAGCTGCTGGAACACAGGTGTCAGTGTCCACAGTCAAGCGTGTTTTGCATCGCCATGGACTGAGAGGTTGCCGTGCAAGAAGGAAGCCCTTGCTCCAAAAGCGGCACCTTAAGGCTCGACTAAAGTTTGCTGCTGATCACATGGACAAAGTTCTGTGGTCAGATGAAACAAAAATTGAGCTGTTTGGCCACAATGCCCAGTAATATGTTTGGAGGAGAAAAGGTGAGACCTTTAACCCCAAGAACACCATGCCTACCATCAAGCACTGTGGTGGTAGTATTATGCTGTGGGCCTGTTTTGCTGCCAATGGAACTGGTGCTTTACAGAGAGTCAATGGGACAATGAAGAAGGAGGATTACCTTCAAATTCTTCAAGAAAACCTGAAGTCATCAGCCCGAAGGTTGGGTCTTGGGCGCAGTTGGGTGTTCAAACAGGACAATGACCCCAAACACACATCAAAAGTGGTAATGGAATGGCTAAATCAGGCTAGAATTAAGGTTTTAGAATGGCCTTCCCAAAGTCCTGACTTAAATCCCATTGAGAACATGTGGATAATGCTGAAGAAACAAGTCCATGTCAGAAAGCCAACAAATTTAACTGAACTGCACCAATTCTGTCAAGAGGAGTGGTCAAAGATTCAACCAGAAACTTGTCAGAAGCTTGTGGATGGCTACCAAAAGTGCCTAATTGAAGTAAAAATGGCCAAAGGACATGTAACCAAATATTAGCATTGCTGTATGTATATTTTTGACCCAGCTGATTTTGTCACATTTTCAGTTTACTCATAATAAAGTCATAAAAGAATCAAACTTCATGAATGTTTTTTGTGACAAAGAAGGATCTGTTCCAATCACTATATCAGAGAAAAATCAGAGTTGTTGAAATAACTGGAAACTCAAGACAGCCATGACATTATGTTCTTTACAAGTGTATGTAAACTTTTGACCACCACTGTATGTGCGACAATTGTTAATTGTAATCACCTCAAAATGCAACTAGCAAAATTGGAAAATAAGCGTATTAGTTTATCTTTGCCTTTAATACAAGGGATGGGATTATTTTATTTTTGGAATAATTTAAAATTCATATGTGCAGACATATTTCTTTCCCCACAAATTGTGAATTAATTTCCTTAACTATCACTATAAGTTAAGATCGAGCAATTAAAAAATGTGTAAAAAATACTAGCAATTTTCTGTTTAAACCCACTCAAATGAATCACTATAAACAGTATAAATTACTTTATAGTTTTGCACATCCATGTGTGCTGAATTTTTTCCAATAAAATTACTATGCTTCACTTTATAGTTTTGACTTAAGAAATTTTATGTGCCATCTAAAGGGTGGCACCTAAGATATCATTGCATTAGTCCATAGTCTGATGATTGGAGGTGTATTAAGGAATGTTAAGTCTTGCATAGTGTGTTTAAGGGAAGGTCACTTGCGTTTTTGGACTTAAGTGTCATTTCCTCTAAACCTATTTATTTAGACTACTAAGGGGGCAAAATCTAGTTGTTGTTTTGCAGAATTTATTCACGTTTCTAATTAATGGTAGAAAGAAAAAAAACAGCACTTTCATGATGTAAAATTTTTAATCTCTCCTAGCAAAAAGAGAACTGTATTCACTGTTATCCTAAGTCCTATTTCAGTCATTTATGCATTAATAAGGCTTGTTTTTTTGCTTAGCTGGTCATCCTGCAAGTTTCACCACCACAAATTCACCATCTACCGTCCAAATGCACCTCTAAAATAACAGTATATACATTCTTCTTCTTTTTTTATTTACTTCTTAAAACAGACTTTTTTTGACCCAAGATTTTGGTAATATGAATAACAAAAAAACATTTTGATCAAATGCATATAGCTCACATTTCCACCTAAATCTAAACACAGCATTTGTTGGTAAAATGTTACAAAGCCTTGTAAGAACTCATCCTCAATTTTTTTAACCAAATTTTGTTAGAAAATCAGTGGCTCATTGGGAACAGAATACACATAGTCTTAACACCCCACAGTCATTTTCAAGATGGAACATGCACAAATTCCCTGGAACTATCTTGAACACAAAATAAATGTCAAAAATACGTGATTTGAATGTGAGTGGATTCGACTACATAACATTCACTTACAGTGTTACTTTTCCTTTTTTACTCAAAAACACAATCTAGCTTGAAAATTTTTAACCATTACCTAATAATTTCCGGTTGCAATGATGCCATATCTTCTGAGAAAAGGTACGGAGGGTTGCTGACCAAAACTGAGATGTTATTACAAAGTCTCAACACTTTTCCTGCATCTGATTAAAAAAAAAAAAAAGTTAAAACTTTCACCATTTGCAGGTGTTTGGGTTTGTTACTGTAAAGGTAAAGAATTTTGACTCCAAACCTTTGACCACATCAAGATGATAAATCTGTAATCTGTCCTGAAGTCTCAACCTGTACACACAAATCTCTTTTTCAGTTTTCTTATGTAACAGACCACTACACATCTCACACTGAAATAACAAATCAATGGTCATGGTCATTCACACTCTAGATGTGGTCTGCTGTGGCGTAATTACCTCAGTGCGTTCTCTCTGGTCAAATCCACTGCGTCCTTACTTTGATCAAAGGCGATCGCTTTAAGCTGGTGAGAGAAAACAAATGTGTCATTTATCTATCTCAGCCTTGGATGATGATGATTTTTTGTATTCTTTTTAGTCTATTCCCAAAAGAAAGGCTCAGCTTTGTCACAAAAATCTACCTAGTTAACACAACACTACATGCAGATTTTCTAAAAACCTCTGTGACATTCACACTTTAAGCCAATCTTATGTAATCTCAAAAAAAAAATTCTGACAAGTTTCGCACCCAAAAATGAATATAAACTTATCCTCCCATTTGTGGAGGTGAATACTAAAACTATAAAATTAGGTGTGGACTTTTAAAAAGACACTGTGTACCCAAACAACAACCTTTCAGCACTTCCTTGAGGCTGCAAGACAACTATGCAAAAAACTCAAACACGCCCAAGTCATCAAACAAGTTTTTAGGATGCTAATACATTATGTGCAACATGATAAAAACACACTTTGGTAACCCACAACGTTACAATTCTTGACTGTTGATAAAATCAAACAACATTTTGAATGCTAGCCACCCAAGGAATTTGAACAATTAATAATAAATCCCTAAAAAGTTTCCAAAGTTCTGAATGTCAGTAAAATAGATAGATAAAAACTTTATTAATTTCCCGCAGGAGATATTCTGGTGTCCATTAGCGACAGAAATCACACAAGCTGTACATGCAAAATAAATATAAAAACAACATACATATATAATAAAATAGGACTCAGTTCCTTCCAGAAACATCTGATTGATTAAATTGCCTGAGGGCTGAAGGGAAGAACGACCTCCTAAAGCGCTCAATCCTGCAGTACAGTGAGAGGAACCTGTCACTCTGGGTCGTCTTCTGGGTCGTGATAACATCACGTAGAGGGTGACGGGAGTTATTCAGGATACCCTGCATTAAAGCCCTCATCCTCCTCTCCAAAACAGCTCCCACAGAGCCCACATTTCTCCTCACCACAGATGCACATTTCCTTGTCAGTCTGTCCAGCCTATTGCTGTCTGTGAGATTGAAATAAATATTCAATCCAATTAAAACTTATCCAGAATAGAAAAAAAAATTAAAAGTTTTTTTTTGAAAGTGGGATTTTGTGAATTTATGGAATTGTGCCGTCATGTTTTGAATTTTATTTTGCTACTCAAATACTTGAAGTTGTATAGAATTAAATATTTCAAATGTCACCAAAAACTTTCGTATGTAAAATAATACTTTAACACTACCATCAAATGTTTAAGTAAGAAACCAAAATAAAAATTTTAAAACGAACAACTGCAATCTTTATTTTCTGGCTCTTTAGTGTTTTTAATCTGCAAATAAGTTTTATTTATCGGGCATTCCTCATCTGTGATTTACAACTCAAAAAGATCTTAAATTTTGTTGTAAGAATGTTTTGTGAGAGTATTTTTTGACAGCAATTTTTCTTTAAAATATATTTTGTAAAGAAAATAAGTCTCTTTCTGGACCAGTTTACTAAAACTATCAGATTTTGCCAGAGAAATATGTTACATTCATGAAAACAATTATTTAAAAAAATCTTTGGCCCCTGCACGTGGATCAGTGGCAATTACCCTGTCCCAGAGTTGGACAACTCGAGTTCGAATCCTGTACAGGGTGTGCACTTTGACGTATGTGATATAAATGTATATTATCAATACCTCTACTAATACATAATAATAAACAAAATATTAAAAAATAAATCTTTGGAACCATTGGTACCATAGAAGCCAAAGCTGATATTCAGGTTACAGATAATTGTAAAAAAAATTCAAACGTTTGCTAAACATCTACTTGTCAAAGCAATTTAATCTGCACAAATTTTATTTCTTACCATCATATTTTATGTTCTGGCTGATTGATTTATGTCAATGTGTTTTCATTATAATAAATTTTTAACTGCAAAACCAAAGTGATCATTATCATTAGACTAGATCCAAAGATATTTTTTTTCCTGACACAATATGCTGTTGGACACAGTTTTAACTGTACAGTTCAGAAAACTCTTCTAAAGTATTTGGCACTAAGAGCTATCTCTGGTTTCTTTTTATTTAAAAGCCAACTGCATTGTTATAAGAACATTTATCTTTATGTATTCCAAATAATCTGTTTCTGATTGTAACACAAAGGTTAAGATCAAGATCTGGTATCAGAAGGTTTTAAACACAAAGACAAAACAGAATGGTGCCTCTTAGCTGGCTAGCCCTGTATGCTAGAGTTATGTTGATTTGGTTATGACATGCTCATGAATTTTTTAGATGATTCATAAGAGGTTTTTGATGCCAACCACTGGATAAATTTCCATGTGGGGTTGTAAAACAACTCAGCCTGCAGGAACAACAGTGTTTTGTAATCTATGAAAAGTAAATCTTCATTTCGTCAGTTCATCTGTTGATTATTGATTGAAGTGAAAACTTCAACCTGCTGTTACAGCTCAAAACACATAAATAAAACTCGATTGACCTCGACCTCTGATGACCATGAATGTCTATTGAGATCTTCCTATTAATCCAACCGTTACTGACATAAGCACAAAGGAATTTTTTGAACAGGTTGAACAAAACCATAAGTAACTTCAGTGCCTGTCTTAAACAAGTATTTTCCTCAATTACCATCCACTTTACCTGAGGCAAACTCTGCAACAAGCTAAGGGAAATTGCCCCGGAACCACATCCCACTTCTAAGCATGTGGGCTGAGAATTTTTATTCAATCCACCTTCAAGGTTTCTTTGCAAATCTGTAAGCACCAGTTCAACCAACTCCTGCACAAAAAAAGAGAAAATCTAGATCAGTCAGGCTGATACAAGAGTCCCACTAAACTTTTTTTTTCTTCTTCAATACCTCAGTTTCAGGTCTTGGTATGAACACTGGTGGCTTCATCTTCAGGGTCAGGTCTCTGAAGTCCCACTCCTCAATGACATACTGCACAGGCATTCTGTGTGAAAGTATTTGGGTGTTCTTAGTGAAAAATAGCCTCAAGTATTTCCATGCTTACACATGGCATGAGGTAGTTTACCTGGAAAGACGTCTCGTGCAGAACTGCCACACCTGTTCTGTTTTTTCTGAGCTGAGAAACTCTGTTAACCTCTCTTGCTCAACACTCTGAATCTATACAAAGATCAGGAAGACACTGCACATCGGTGAACTGCTCTTGAGGCACTACGACATAATGACAAAAACATTTGCAAAGAAAAGTTTCAACTCACTGTTTTGGCACCAAGTAAATGAGCAATGATGCACTGACTTGACTGCTCAGGTTCTGTCACACCTTCTTCTTCAAAATGCCTCTTCCACAATTCCACTGCTTCAAGGGCTGTTATCCGTCCAGCAGGTAAGGCTGGAGAGCTGTGTTTGTGTTTGACATGGAAGCTCCAGATCCACTGAAAGTAAAACATTTAATAAAGCAGATAAACGCTTCATGTAAAACTCTAAACCACAGGCGTCAAACTCAGGTCCTGGAGGGCTGGAGATTCGAAGGTTTTTTATATGTTCTTGCATCTACACACCTAATCCATCTTATTGAGTCAATGTGCCAAATTTTATTGGCTGTTGATTTCACTTTATGTGCATCAGCTTTATTGAACCAGGAATACATGGAAAAACCTTCATGACACCGGCCCTTCAGGACATAGACAAATATAGAGTTGCACAAAATAAAGCAATTTGCTGACATCTGTTTTTTTTAGTTCCTTAAGATAATTCTGGCCCACTTTTGCATCTAGTTATGGAAAAAAAAAACAAAGCTCCTTTTAAGCAGCATTGGTGCAATTTTTCACTAAACAAAAAATGCCTATGTATGGAGATTTTTTAGTCTTCCAACTTTCTATTCATGTTAAATTTGAATCAAGCAAAATTGTGTTTGTGGAACACCTAATTTATGTGAGGAAGATGTCATAAAAACTGATCACTGTAAATTAACAGTGATTAGGAGTGTATGTGTGTTTTTTTTCTAATCATGAAGAATCCTGCTATGAACTGGCGACCTATCTAGGGTGTACCCTTTCTCTTGCCATCGTTGTGGAAGATTCTTCATTCCCCTTTGTCACTGTAAAATACACGCCAGTTTATAACTCAAACAAACAGAATTACCTTTGCTCTGCCTCTGCTTGCCAAACAGGTTTGGCAAGTAAAGTTTAGTAATCTTCTCCACATGGTTGATATCAACATGATTCTACCTTCCTGTACACACGAACTAACATTAGACAAAATAAATTTAAAAAAAAATCCTACTCGTATACATCCTCTTTCTTGTAAAGTATAGACTTTGAGGAGCTACTATCATTTAAAAGTTCATCTAGTTTAATCTCATGACGCTAACATCTTCTTGCATGTCGTCTTATGCGCAGATCAGCTTCACTGCGCAAAAGACGCGCAATAGTGAATCTAACCACGTATGTTGCTTTCAATGGCTATGCAAAATGTTCTAAATGGCTGTGCAATGATTAAAAATAAAAAGGATACCCATCGGTTCATATTTGAAATCTGTAGAAAATTAAGATGTTCCAATTTAGATATAGTCTTTGCATTTGCATTTAAATTTTGTTTGAAAATGTAAACGCATTGCATTTCATATGAAGCTTCGTTCCTTACAGGAAGCCCAGGCTCGTCGCACCCTGGATCCTTTTGGTAAATTTACGGAGGTCCCCAAACGCATCAGCAGTGTTTTCTATGTGTGCTGTTTTAAGTATATTCTTGTTGCAATATTTGGTCGCTAATTTTAAAAAGTTAGAAAGAAAGAAATCAGAGAGGGATCCGGATTTGCTTTCTAAACATATTAATTACCTTTTAGTCTCTTTGCAATGTAATATGTAGTTCCTTTAGTTTTGAATCGAGTCTGTAAGTTAGTGCTAAAGCTAGGAGCTAGCTCATAACAACAGGAGCAAATCAGACACATGAGATTTTTAGGATTTTATTATCATTATTATAATCTATTTGATTGCAATCAGTGGGAATCTAAACATAAAGCTGAAAAATTATGACAGCCCGAATAGAATGTATATTTTTCAGCGAGTTTCATCCCACATTGGGCCCTAAAATTACATATCAGGTAAGTTTAAAATGATCACATGAGATTAGCTTTATGTACATACTTTTTTTTTACTTGTATCATGATGATCACAATTTTATTAAACGTCGATCTGTATCTCCATTTGTAAATTTGTTCATATGTTTGTGCTTGTTTATAGATTTTAAATGACATTAGTTGTTTTACTCCTTATCTTTGTAGATTTACTCATTATTACAGTTCTGCTGTAACACACATTCCCCATGTGTGGGATCAATAAAGTTATTCTGATCTCTGCTTTAATAATGAAACAATCAATTTCAGTCGACAATGTCATTCTGATCTTATGACAGGTTCCAGAAGACTACATCTCAAGGGAATTGTTTGACACAGTTCAAGTGTACATCATCACCAAACCAGAACTTCAAAATAAACTGATTACAGTGTGAGTAATCAAGCAATACTAACAGGATCACTGTCAATAATGTTACTTAGTGCATTACTTTCTTTGTTTCATTCCGCTGTCTTCCACGTATCTGGGGCGGGGGCAACAGTCTCAGACAGGAAGCCCAGGCTCAATCCTCCAGCTCATCTGGGAGGTGTTCCCTGACCAGCTGTGAGACATATTCTCCCCGGCAGGTCCAGGGTCTGCATCTAGGTGTCCGCCCAGTGGGACGTGCCCGAAACACCTCACCAGTGAGGCACTTGGGAGGCATTCTAACCAGATGCCCGAACCACCGCCATTTGGCTTCTCTCGACCCAGAGGAGCAACGGCTCGATACCGAGCGCCACCCGGATGGCAGAACTCCTCACCCGATCTCTGAGTGAGAGCTCAGCCACCCTGTAGAGGAAGTTCATTTCGGCCGCTTGTATCTGCGATCTTGTTCTTTCAGTCAACACCCACAGCTAGTGACCATAAGTGAGGGTATGGTAAATTGAGAGCTTTGCTTCTCGGCTCAGCTCTTTCTTTACCTTGACGGACCAATGCAACACCCTGATTGTTGACTCTTTTTGTGTTTTTTTTTTTTTTTTTTCCAACATATATCTTTCAACAGAACTGCAAAGGAGAAAAAATTAATTGGTTGTCCTGTGTGCATTGAGCACAAAAAGTACAGCCGCAATGCCTTGCTATTCAATCTCGGCTTTGTCTGCAACACTCATACAAACACATGTGCCCTTGAACCAATAGTAAAGAAACTGTCCGCCTACCTTACGACTTTGGAGGTAAGTATAAAGAATCGGACAATCTTTACTGCTGTGTTAAGTGCATCTCATGTCAAGGTTATACAATGAACATGTCTGTTTTTGTGTTACAGCTGGAGAGTGGTTTTATATCCAACGAGGAGAGCAAACAGAAACTACTACCAATAATGTCTACTTTGTTAGAAGAACTTAATGCTACAGGAGCCTGCACCTTACCTATAGGTATGAAATTTTAGTTGTTGTATTTGATCAGTCACTATTTGTTATGTGTTAATGGAAAAAACGAAAATCACAAATTTTATTTCATCTGAGCCGCTTATTCCTAAAGGGGTCATGGAGCCTGACCTGGCTGATTTCAGATGAGACGCAAGGTACCCTCAACAGGTTGCCAGTCTGTTGCAGGGCCACACACATTCTTAGGGACGATTTCCTTGCAGCCAATCATCCTTAAACACATGTTTTTGGAGGGTAGAACCGGAGAGAACCGAAGTTGGCATACACGGGGAGAACATGCAAACTCCACACAATGGCCAGTGTTTCATGCCTCGCAGGCACTCCGGGTCTCAAATTTGACCTTCTTGCTGTGAGGCCTTTTTTTAACCACTGCGCAGCCCCATCACAAGTTAGTTTTGAATGAAATGATCACCAAATATGAGCTTTTGCTGTATCAGAAATTACTTTCACCTCATCTATAGACAAAAAAACGCACTATAAATTTACTTCCGCTCAATCGAAAAGGGAGTGGAGAAGAGGTAAAAATACTTGTTAATTCCAGATTTGTGAAGTTTTTTACAATTACGTCGGTGTCTTCATACTTCATATTGTAACAGTCTTTGAGGATGACTTATCTCCATTTTGTTAGATTTATTTTCAGATTTGAATGGATTTTCAAATCTGAAAATCCATTTTCAAATTTGATGAATTAAAAGAAATGACGGTTTAAACTTTTGGTTTCAGTCATTTAAAAAGGTTTCTTGATAAATAAGTGTCTGAATGTACTTCTAATGTGCAATCATTTACAATATATATTTACATATATTTAAAGGTGGCATTTAGTGTAATGACCTGTTGTAAATCGGATCATTTTAATTTAAAAATAATAAAATTTATTCAAATATTTCACTGGTATATTTGATTCATGCTTAATTAGTTTTTATTATAGTCAAATTAATCTCCTTGCTGTCTTGATTTAGAGTTAATGTTTTGGTTTTTTTAAATCTTTTTTGTTGTTATGTGTTTGAAATACATGAAATTTAATATCATTCTTAACTTTTTATGTTGTTTTTAAATCAGATAAGGACGACATGGAGTTAAATGGATTGCACAGTAATAAGAGACTGTAACTTATTAGAAAAGATTCTTTTTCAAATTTGGTTCTAAAATTAGATGCATGCAACCTCAGATGAGCAACAAAGTAAAAAAAAAGTGTGGCGTCCATGTGTAGTGTACTGAATCTATTGGCGACGCATGCAAAAGGACAGACGTGGTGAAAATATTATTGCTTATTTAATTGTAAATAATGAATTTAGCCGAAGTCTTGTGCTTCTGTTCAGATACTTCTAGGAATTAACTGATTATCAGTAGGTGTGAGCATTTTTCGAAGGTAATTTTTTGACGTTTTGTGAGTCAAAAACATTCACATACTTTAATGCGTGCGTCCAAAGAAGATCAATATTTGCCGTGATCTAACACAGCACCACAGCTGTGCCAAACGCAACTTGTTTTTCCCTCAGGACTCAAGTTCATGCAACCAGGAAAAGCCGTTTTTACAAGAGTAAAAAAAATCCTAGCTGACTCTTCTCTCAGAACATCCAATTCTCAGAAATCTAAAATTACATCTCCGCACTGTTGTCTTCAATTAGCTTGTTAGATGTTTAAGGCTTTGACAGTTAATTCATTATAAGGCTAAACACAAACGGTTTGTTTAGGAAAGTTGCCAGGAAAGCACATTCTCTCCAGACAGACTCTTATTGTGACTCAGGCATACAGTTTGAACAAAAAAAACCAAAACATCTGGAACACAACTTTTTAAGCTAACAAATCCATGATGGAGGTGTTTTTTTAAAAGTGTGTCGTGGCATGTTTGGTGAAAACCCCTTGCAGAATATGAACAAAAACATCTCCTTCAAATAGACAAGTATGTTGGTGGTGAAAGCATAATTTGGGCTTGTTTTTCACCAAAGTTTTGCGCCAAAAACTGGCCAAATACCTCATCTTTGACTGATAGAAAGAAATGGGCTTTTTCTAGCAAGTAAAACAACTGCTAGAAAACCTGCTAAATAAATCTGAAGGAAAACAGGATGTTGTTGATTCAATGCCAAAACCTCAACACAAGTGGGTGGTTATTTTTCCAAACATTGTGTGCTGTATCATAAAGAACACTGACATGTTTTCTTATTTATTTGAGGCTGCACTGAGCTAATATAAAAAAAAATTTCACGATCATATGGCGCATCGTATTAAAAGGCGCAGTCTTTTTTATGTGTGCCATTACTGTGTTTGACAAATATGGCACACCTGAAATAGGGCGCGGGTTTTATATAGAATTGAAACAATGCGGGACGATCCACTGCTCGAGTCTTTCCTCCAACTCGGGCCTCCTTGCCATATGTCTGCAGAAACTCGGCTGTGCGTTTTTAAAATAGAGTGGGAGCAAAATTGAGTTTGATTGTGCTTTGTTTGAGTATTGGTCACAAAGTAACAATATTTTTTTAAAATCCTCAACAGGCGCGGGCACGCATAGTGAAACACACGGATAAAACAACTACCCAAGCAGTCGTCATCAATCGAACCCGTAGATGTCCTCGTCCTATGTTTCTGAATTTAACAACTGCGCGAAATCTCCATCAAACATGCCAGGTTCAAATTCTCCACTGTTAGTCACTTTAGATGCCATGCGGAAAGTTGATCTGTCGCAGCGCGTTTTCCAGCTTCCTCTACTTGTGAACCGTCAATTCATTAACCTTAAATTCCCTCGCAGCTGGTCGGTTTCCATGTTCCTCCACGTCGCTAATGGCCTTCAGTTTAAACTGCGCTTCATAAGCGTGTTTTGTTGCCATTTACAGGGTTGTTAAAACAATAATGTTCTGGAAACCGCACACACTCATTCTTTTACGCCCACACTTCTTCTTTTAACAATCTCAGGGTGTTCTCTATTACGTACACTTACAACAACAACACACACACACACAGGATGCACCTCACTATAGGGCGTGCCGCATATTTTGAAGAAAATATAAGACTTTTATGTGCCCCTCATTGTCGTAAAATACGTTATATTTACTCTCTCCTGGAGCTAGCTAGATGTCGTCAGGAATGTGTGTATGCGTATACACACGCACAAAGAGACTCCTTGAGCAATCATCTTATCATAGTAGAGGGTTTTGCGTTCCCTAATGATCCTAGGAGCTATGTTGTCCAGGGCTTAATGCCCCTGATAGGGTCATTCAAGGCAAACAGGTTCGAGGTGAGGGGTCAGATAAGGGCGGCTCAATGGAAAGAACAATCATGGCCAAGTTTCCCTTGCCTGGATGTAGGTCACCGAGTCCCCTATGGAGCCAAGCCCGAGGGTGGGGCACGAGAACGAACGCCTGGTGTCCGGGCTCAGACTGAATAGGGGGCACGGGCCTCCCTTCCAATGGACTCACCACCAACAGGAAGGCTATAGTGGTCTAGTGAAGGAAGAGACTGGCGGCAGCTGACAATGGGGACTTTGGCAGTCAGACCCTCGGCTGCATAGGCTAAATAAATAGATGAAACAGAGTAATTTGTGACTTTTACTACTTGAATATTTAGACGGTAATGATGTGTCTTTTTTACTAAATCTATTATCCCTCCCAAAATGTTCTTTTCCTAGAACGGTTTAGTTATTACCAGCTTCTAAGAAATGTTTTCTCGTTTTAACATTAATAAAATCAGGATGGCATAGTGACTGACTACAGCAGAAAGATGAGTCATGTTTTTCCAAATTTTCTTAGTGCCCATATCTTTTTTTTATACATGCTTTAGATGAATCAAACACCATCCACCTCAAACTGATCGAGCTGCGAAAAGACCCCCCGGTTGTTCAGGAGTATGATGTGCCAGTTTTTGTTCAGTGTAAAGAGCACTTCATCAAATCTCAATGGGATCTCACCACACAGCAGGTAGAAGTTCTCATTAAAATCCAACTGCTGTTATCTTTTGTTTATGACAAGATCAAAGTTACAATTCCTAGAAACTAGTAGAAAAACGAGTAACTCATTCATCGTTTTACTTATAATATCACTTGCTAATTTTATAACCTGCAGGATGTTTATCTGTGATATTGTTTTTATGTCCATATTTACACATTAAGTCTGTAGTACAGAACAGTTGCAGCGGTTCTTATCAGCGTACCAATTCAGGTCACACAGAGGTAAGAACAACTTGTTAACCCTCTACTGTGTTTTGTTTTCCACAGATTTTGCCCTATATTGACGGTTTTAGGCACATCCAAAAAATCTCTGCTGAAGCAGATGTAGAACTTAATCTGGTCCGCATTGCTGTCCAAAATCTTTTGTAAGTAAATGTTTTAACAGCAAATGAGGCATTTAAGTGAATCAACATTTCATCACAGACTCACAAAAATGCTGCTTTGCCAATTAAAAACCTTTTTTTTCTTTACAGATATTATGGGGTTGTGACTTTAGTCTCCATTTTTCAGGTAACAAACAAAACTAGTCTTTTTATCATTTTTTTTTTATTTATTTTAGTTACATTCGGGGTAACTATTTTTACTTTATTTTTTTTAAATGAGTTAATATTTTCTATCTTTACTTTTCGTAGTACTCAAACGTTTACTGCACTACTCCCAAAGTTCAGAACCTCATCGATGACAAGTCCATCCAGGAGGAATGCCTCAGCTATGTCACTAAGCAGGGTAAAATCAAGGTCACGTTTTAGTACAAAGCTTGTACATTTCTTTTGTTGCGTTTTATTGCATCGTGCGTTTCCTTCCTTCCCAGGTCAGAAACGTGCCAGCCTGAGAGATGTGTTCCAGCTGTACTGTGGTTTGAGTCCAGGAACAACAGTTCGAGACCTTTGTTCCCGCTATTCACAACAACTTCAGAGGGTTGATGAGAGGTCAGTGTTACACACCTCTTCATTTCCTGAGAGAACTTTACAATTCATGGAAAGTCAGGGCAGAGTGACACTGGCTTTTTGTGTAAGTCACATGTTTTTCTGTTTAGAAGGTTGATCCAGTTTGGACTAATGAAGTTTCTCATTCGACGGCTGCAGAAGTATCCCGTAAAAGTAATTCGTGATGAGAGAAGCAGGCCGCCTCGGCTTTACACTGGCTGTCACAGTTATGATGAAATATGCTGCAAAACAGGCAGGTTTAAACATTTTCTCTCTTTGACGTACCTTATACAATTGTTTGTGAAAACAAGTTTGCTTACATTTGAATTCATTTTACAGGGATTAGTTACCAGGAACTCGATGAACGTCTGGAGAATGACCCAAACATTGTTATCTGCTGGAAGTAGAACTTATCGAAGCACATCAGTCTTCAACATAAAAAGAATGCCTAACCAAAGATGCCTCAAGTTAATCAGATTTTCACATTACCAATGCTTAGTTAATTGTGAATGATTATTTTACCTTTGAATGTAAATGTGTCACTAATTACTGATCGTTTCTATCACTTTATTGAAGTTTAATATATTTAAATAAAGATCATTTCAGTAATCTAACAGTCTGGTTTAATTAATTGAATGTTACCACAGTACTTTTTAATATGATTACAAGGTGGAAAAAGATCACTTTTAATAATGTTGTTTTTGTGAGCTTGTAAATAACTGGAAAACTATCATTTTGGCAAACCAACTGTAATCTGAGACAGAGAAGAGTATATTTAAACATAACCCGCAGACCTGTTCAGTGTGTACCCCGTCACTTTCCATTTCACTTTGTGGAATAGGTTGTGACTCCACAAACCACTGTTTGTGGCGACCAAGTAATTAAGAAAATTATTGGAAAATAACCTGCATAACACTTCTGACCTTTTGACAGGCAACAGAAATGCCCGCAAATGAGATGTTTAGGAAAATTCTGGGAGTGTTTACAAGATGTTTATAAAAAACTGAAGGAAATCGTGGTCATTATTTCCCAATAGCAAAAAAAAGAAAAAGCAGAGATGAATATGACAGATTTCAATTTAGAAATTTTTTGTATAATTCTGCAATCAAAGACTTCTGAGTGATTTTCCCCTGACAAATAACAAGAAACTCATCTGATTTGTCAGGTTAAGAATAATGGAAACTATTCAAAGCATATTTGTGATGCAGGAACATTAAAAATACAAAAAACAAACATAGTTTCCCACCGACTTAAAGAACACTTTCAAATCAGTAGATCTTGATCTACCATCCTGTTTCCATCAGGATGAAGCCCATCTACTAATTTCTTCAAATATATTGCTGTAGAGTTGAATAAGCGAATACTTAAACAATACTCTAACAATACTCTGACACATTGGCTATTGTTCCTGGGGAGAGATCTATCTTTCTTGTGGATTCCCTTGAGGTTTCTTCTTTTTTCCCTTCACTTTTGAAGTTTTTCCTCCCCGTGAAGGAGAGTCTAAGTTTATCCCAATACTCTGTATGGAAATGAAGTTTATAACGGAGAAATAAAAGTATTACTATTATGAAGGGCAGGAATGTGTTGAAATGTTTTAGTTAGCTTTTGTTCGTTAGCTATGTCTATGCATTTTTATTTTTGGTTCCTTGTTTTTGTACAATTTGCAATGTGAAGCCCGTTGAGACCATTTTATTTTGTGATTTTGGGCTGTAGAAATAAAATAGAATTGAAAAGATCTGAACTTAAATTATTAGAGGTTACTGTTTGAAATCAATTTCTTATTCATATGTTTACATGTGCATTTATAAATAAACATGTTTAAATATAAAAATGTATTTTAGATAGCTAAAACGTAAGAGTAAAAACAGATGTTGTAGATACATTTGCACATCTTCACAGTTTAGATGAATTATTTTATTTTTACTTAAATGTACTTTGTAGATGTTTCTATCACAACTTTTTTTTTATATATATAAAATATACATTCATTTTGCACTTTCTTATGCTTCAGATCTGCTGTTTGTTTTTTTTCCCCCTCTGGTCGGTGTTCAGTTGGATCCGATCATAGAACGCTCTCTCTGATTGGCTCATTTGTTTTAGAACGGCTAGGCATTCTTGTTGCCTAGTAATGAATCATCCAATCACGACAAAGTTCTGTTTGAGTTACCTGCGGTATTTTAGCGCCCCCATCTGCTGACATTTCTCACTGCAACCAATTTGCTGCAGTGTTTAACGGTTTCCCTGGCAACCAACCGAAATCATCAACCTACAATCTTCAGTTTATCTGAATGGCAGGAAGTTGTTGAAAGAATAGTCAAGAATAAAGGGATTCCTTAAAATGGATACGTCTATTATTTTTCCTGTTGAAGCAGAGGGGTTCATTCAAAGTCTAAAGATTTTCTCCCTCAAAGAAGTGGGCTCTCCAAGGTAGTAGGATTCAGTTAAAGTTGGCTTACAGTTGATGTGGGCCATAAAAACAATGCTAATGCTTTCCATTTTATGCATTTAAAATGATGTTGTTAATTTGAAGGAATGATGGGGTTGTACAGCCACTCTGAATAATATAGGTTGTGGTTAATTTTTATATGGGAAAATCAACTTGTGTTGAGTGTTTTACTCCAATTCATGGTGAATGTGGCCTACAAAGGATCATCTAAGGTTCCCAAGTAGTAAATAAGATACCACTTCTAGGATATCTGATTACATTATTTTGCACATCAATTTTAAGTTCAAATCTGGTCTATTTTTGGTCTTGACAGTTGGTTCAAGCAGCATGAGTACATACAGAAACTGAACATGCAGGCCATAATAAATGCTTCTGCCATGTCAGATGAGTTTGTGATTGAGCTCCTGGTTTCATCTAGAAAGGTAACTACTGCTTTTGTACATGTATAAAAGTACTGCTTTACCGATGAATGCTTTTCTATTGTTAACAAAAAATAGTTTTTCTTCTTCTTTCGGCATTTCCCTTCAGGGGTTGCCACAGCAAGTCAGTTTCTGCCATCTAACCCTATCTGCTGCATCCTCTTCGGTTATGCCAACTACTGTATTTTCATGTCTTTCTTCACTGTATCCATGAACCTCCTCTTTGGTCTTCCTCTGGGTCTCTTTTCTGGTGGTTCCAAATCCAGCATCCTTCCTCCAATGTACTCTCTCTCTCTCCTCTGCACATGTCCAAACCATCTCAGTCTGGCCCCTCTGACTTTTTCTCCGAAACCTCTCACATGTGCTGTTCCTCTGATCCTGTCCATCCTGGTCACTCCCAGAGAGATCCTCAGCATCTTCATCTCTGCTACCTCCATCTCTGTTTCCTGTCTTTTCCTCAGTGCCACTGTCTCTAGACCAAACAGCATGGCCGGTCTCACCACAGTTTTGTACACTTTCCATTAAACAAATCTAGTTTTCACCTTCTGGTTTTAGATACCTGTTCTTGTCCATGAGCTAATCTTGGTAGAGATTTGGAAGCAGAAAGTGTTCCCTATTTTTCTAAAGCTGGAGGATTTCAATCCCAAGAACACGTTTAATATCTATATGGTGGTGAGTGTAAAATTAGATATTAAAATGAAAATGAGCCTGCACTTCTCAGGTTTTATAGATTTGCCTTATTTCACTTTACAGATTCACCATGAAGCCACGATCATTAATCTGCTAGAGACAATATTATTTCATAAGGTAAGTATTATTTTAAAGTTAGAAAGTGCACATGTGGAACAAATTTTTGTGCTGTTCTTATTCTGCTCAGGTTTTTTTTTTAATCAATGTAAATAAAATTCTATAAGTCATTGTTTTGTTTTTTTTTGTGTGTGTGTTTTCAGAGTTCATGTGAAGCAGCTGCTGACTCTGTTCTTGACCTAGTGGATTACTGCCACCGTAAACTCACCTTGCTGGCAAATGGAGCGACCAAGGAATGTAATCCCACATATGATCACCTATCGCCGAAATCTTCTTTAGAAGTAAAACTGAGTTGTGACCCTTTCATTTGAAATTAAGTTTTTTGTTTTCTAATACCAAACAGTCAATGACAGTACTCTTCTTTGCTTGAAGGAGCTGAAGATGCAAAGTGCTGCGCTGGACTTTGAAATCTCCCTCAAAGCTGTCTCAGTGCTGCGTTACATCACAGATCATGCTGACAGGTTGTCAAAGTGGAAATTGAATTGAAAATACTTTATTAATTTCTGAAGGGAAATTTGATGATGCAGTGTAAATACCTCGATGCCGTCCTGGTCCACTTACACGGTGTGAAACCTGCCGTCTGAACAGTTGAAAAAATAGTCTGCAACCAGTCCCTAAATCCAGCTAGTTCGCAAGATAAAAACAACAAGATGTTACATTTCAGTATGTAGTTAGTAGGAACTGGACTAAGCTCCTGAATCCAGCTTAAATAAATAAATAAATGAGTTACTCTATTCATCCCTCACCGGGGAAATTTGTTTGCTGCACTCCTTACACCGCAGCAGGCTGCCCTTCAACGGCGCCAATGGTGGGAGAAGCGGGGGTTAGGTATCTTCTCCAAGGACCCTAGACGTGCTCTCCGTGGATAGCTTGGATAGTTTTCAAAGATTGTAAAAGGTGCTGATTGGGCTTTCTGACCAAACAACAACTCTTAGTGATCTAAGTTATGTCCCCACTTAAATGCACACCCCAGTAAAAGTGCCCCTTCGATTGGGAGGTGGCCCAGCTCCTACTGAACTCCACCATCATATGCTTGTTCTGGTGCACGGTAGTCTCACAGAAAGAAGGTAAACGTTTGAGTCCCGGAGTGGGGGCGAGAATTGAAGGACTGGCCTTTCTATGTGGAGTTTGCATGTTCTCCTCGTGTATGCGTGGGTTTTCTCCAGATACTCCTTTTTCCTCCCACCCTCCAAAAACATGCATGTTAGGTTGAATGGCCACTATAAAATTGTCCCTAGGAATGAGTGTGTGTGAATGGTTTTGTGGCCCTGCAACAGATGGCAATCTGTTTAGGGTGTATCCTGCCTCTCGCCTAAAATCAGCTGGGACAGACTGCGGAACCCCCCGCTACCCTTTTAGGGACAAGCGGTTCAGAAGACCAAACAAAATATGCTTGTTCTTGGTAATTTTTTCCACTGCCGCAGCAGATGTTTCTTCTCGCTTCTGTACTCCGAATCATTGGTATCAAACTTCACCGCATAACAACTGGGGTGTCTCACATAGCTGTACATCAGCACAGTGAACAGGTGGGGGATTAGAGCACAGTACTGGGGTGAGCTGATGCTTAAGAGTCATGGAATAGAAGATGGATGTTGTATATCTTAACAGTTTGCAGTCTGTGTAAGGAAGTCCAGAACCCAGATCCCAAGCACATGTCTCGGACAGAGGAGGCAGGAGAGCTTTTGTGGGATCATGGTATTGAATGCTGGGGAGAAAATCAGAGAAGAGCAGATGTGTATAGGTGTTTTTACTGCTGATGAGATCATTTTAAAGTCTTAGATATGGGTCATGACTAAGGTTTTTTTCAAGCTCTTGATGACTGCTGGGGCTATTGGTACTGGTTGGTAGGATAGAGAAATGTGTTTCTTCTGGTTCATATTTTCCTCACATGTAGTTGCCTCGGGAAACCAAGAGGCCCAGAGTGTAGAAAATTCATCATGGGGGACAGAATGAATAAAGACATGATCAAATAAGTCAAAATAGGGAACGTTAAAGAGTTTTTTATGCACTGATGACACTGATGTACACAGTCCAGATTTTTGTCCAAAAATGCAGGAATATTCACATGCTGGTATAGGTTTAGCAACATGTCTACTTGTTTATTCTCGTAAGAATAACTAAAACAGGAGACATCTCAGGATGCTTTTTCTGTATGGAGCTAGTTACACCTTGAAGCACCTGTTCTCCGGTCTAAACTTTTGCGTGCAGGGGAATGTGACCAATGGAGACAAACACCAACGTAAAATCCCGTGTTGTATCAAAGCACCTCAGAGCAGCAAGTTTTTTGCTTGCACACAGTTCACACATCAACCTTTATTATGGGTTCATAGAGTATTCTCTGTGTTTTCTCAAACTAAGACTTCTTATCATGACCAAAACAGCACTAGAACACTATCTGTATGGTTGAGTCTGCATGTTGTTGTTCAGCTAGGTTCCTATTCTGGGAAATCTGAAAGCGCAGCATGAAACAACAAAACACTAATAAATCTTCTCTTTGCAAGTAAAGTTAATATGTTCTGCAACATATTCGCTTCTTTCTAAAAAGCACCACATAAAAATCGCCTGTTTTCCTTTCAGTATCAGTGTCATCAATCGTATGCTGTGCACACACAACATGCCTTGTGTTCTGGTCCAACTAATAGACTCCTGCCCTTGGAGTCGCTGCAGACAAGGTATGGTGCACCACTTTTATAATTCAATTTTTTGTGCGTGTGTACTTGTCTATAAAGCTGAAGAAGTAAATCCTTTCATTTTCTGGAGTTGAATTGAAAGAAAAATGTCTGGGTGAGAGAGGGTCTAAAAACACATCATACAAAGTAGATTCACTTTTATTTTCTACCCTTTGAACACATTCAGACTCATTCATCGATGTGTCATTTCTCCATTAAATTGGAGAGTTACCTTTAGATGCATTAAGGAGATTAACACAAAAACAGTCATTTTTCACTTAAAATATTCTCTGTATCATTTAGAACTTGTTAATATGGTCTTCTGGTTTGTTTGGATTGCCTCTTATAAGATAATGTCACATTTATGTATAACATTTAATAAGGTCTAAATTTGGAGAAGCAAATAAACTAAGCAAAGAGCTCAATTAACTATATAAACTAATCAACGACAGTTGCAACAGACATAGAACTACTCATTTATTTTAAAGTAATAAGGTAATAAAGCTTTTTTATTCATTTAACATCCCAAATTAACCCAAACTATTGTTTCAGATGATTATACTACATAAAATATTTTAAGTGGGCCTTTTTTGAGCATAATTTCTATTTTTTCAAGTAATTTAATCCAATTTAGGATATTTTCTTTTACTCACAGGTGAGGTAGAAAAATACACAAATGGCAATTGGCAGAAGATTCCAGTTGAAGACCACTTAAAGATGACCAAACTCGACGGTCAGGTCTGGATTGCCCTGTACAACCTGCTACTAAAAGAAGACTGCCAACAAAAATATGACTTCAATAATTTCAACAAGAATCAACTTCTTAAGGTAAACCGTAACATAGACCGACTGTAGTTATTATAGCTTTGTGTAAAACTTTTTTTTCTTGTTGTATTTAATCTTCCTGTACCTGCTTGAGTTCACATCTTAAAGTTATGTTTAGGAAGTGTGTAAAAGATAGATTATTGACCATAAACAAAACATGGATGGGCTTCACAGTTAAAGTGGGGATTCAGTCTCTGAAGAAGACGTTTCCTGTTATTATAAGCTTCTCATCCTCTTCCTCTTGCAATGATTACATAAACAGACAACATCTTCTTTTTATCTCGCTCCTCATGGGGTTGTAATAATTATACAACAACTGTTTATTTTGCGTTTGTCATGTCTCACAGCTTAGGAGTTTTTTGACAGAGGTTCTGATTGATCAGCTCCCAAACTTGATGGAGCTTCAGCGTTTCTTGACTCAGCTTTCTTTAACGGACCCTCCTCCTCCAAGAAAAGAGCTGCTCTTGGAGCAGGTATATTCACTTATGTTAATCAAGTCCACGTCTACTCGTTTGACAAACTTTTCTTATGGTTAGGTCCCTGAAATATGGAACTACATTGTTCAAGAAAACTCTGGGAAATGGAAAGCAATAGCTAAGTATCAAGTGAAAGAAACATTCAGCCCCTCTCAGAGTGACTTGAGAGAACAAGCTCAGAGGTACCAAACCAAAACACAGCTGTAAAAAAGTGAAGGTTCAGAGGAAGAAAATCAAACACCAATGTTTTGAATATATTTTCTTCTTCAAGGTTGGCTCAGACATACAGTTTGGATGTGATGGATAAATTACTCTCGGATAAACCAAAGTGTGCACAATGTGGTAAAGAAGCTTCAAAGAGATGCTCTCGTTGTCAAGGAGAGTGGTACTGTCAGAGGTAAGACGTTAGTATGTGGTATTTTTTACTCATTTAAAATCAGAATTGAAGCTGCTTATCTTTTGTTCTTTTTCTAGAGAGTGCCAAGTGAAACATTGGCCCAAACACAAGACAGCCTGCCAACTCATGGCCGACACTACAGAGAAGACCCCCGAGGGACCAGCATAATGGTGACTGAGAGGAAGGCTGGACACGAGACTGATGGAAAAGATTAAACTCAGAGGCAGAAAAGATCCTCCTGAACTTTCCGTTTAGCACTACATTTTAAGCAGTATGTGAATTTTGGTAATGAACACACTATAAGGAGTTTAAAATTTATTTATCACGTTTTTCTTTTTCCTACTTCAGTGAATGACTGGTAGGTTGTATTGTATTCAAACTGTTTTTTTATTTATAACTGCAAAAAAAAAAAAATGGTAAAGTTTTGATTTTTTTTTTTACTGTACCAGAATTAGAAATCATTGTGGATTAATGCTGCCTTGTCAATTGTCTTTTGTGTTTAAAAGTAAATAAATAAATTTATTCAAGTAGTGAATTTTCTATTAAAGACGTTATGAAAGATCTAGCTCTCACAGCCCAACAACTTTGTGAAAACTGGGCAAGCGTTATGAACTACAGTAGTTTTTTCTGACTTTTTCTGGCTTGCATCTCCAACCAATAGAAGCACTTACTTGTTGCTTTAACCCTTGTATTATGTTACGGGTCAATTTGACCCATTTCAGTTTTTACTTTGTCCAAAGTACTGGTTAACCATTCTTTATCTTCCTAAAATGTTTTGACTTTTTCTCATTTTGGGTCATGAACTCATGTGCAAAATCTGGACTCTTTGATGTGTAGTACAATGTCTGTGTCGAGTTTGTATACAAATATGATGTTATGGGTCATTTTGACCCGTGCAGTGTAAATCCATGCAAAACAGTAAAAAAACAGGTTAAACCAATCAAATTTTTATTTTGGATTTTATGTACATTGTAAAAAAGAACAAACAATAACTTTTTTTTTTTTTCATCAGAACTATTTGTGTGTCAACTTGCTTTATTGTCAATGTTCAACACTTTCCATGTTCTCCGCATGATGGACATAATGTAACTGTGTGTTTTCTGCAGATGTAATTCTTGCATTTCACACAAATGGTATTTGTTTTACTGTCATCTCGGGAGGGACAGACCTGGCATCTTTTCCGTTTCTTCACACCTGTATCCAGTGGATCATTTGCAGATTGGTTGGGTGGTATGAGCCTGACTTTTTCAATGACAGCTGCAGCTGCTGGAGTTTTGGGTGGTCTGGATCGACTCTGCATCCTCGGAGTGACAAGTGCTTTGCCAAGTTGCTCCAGGAAAAGCCGTCGTCGAAACAATTTGCCGGCATTCCATTCATGGTTGATATGAGTCCACAGGACATAGGACATAGGCATTGTACGCAGACACATCGACAATGTTGAAGAAAATCAACATTGTCGACAATGTTGAAGAAAATCATTGAAATCATTGAAAAAGTCAGGCTCATACCACCCAACCAATCTGCAAATGATCCACTGGATACAGGTGTGAAGAAACGGAAAAGATGCCAGGTCTGTCCCTCCCGAGATGACAGTAAAACAAGTACCATTTGTGTGAAATGCAAGAATTACATCTGCAGAAAACACACAGTTACATTATGTCCATCATGCGGAGAACATGGAAAGTGTTGAACATTGACAATAAAGCAAGTTGACACACAAATAGTTCTGATGAAAAAAAAAAAAAGTTATTGTTTGTTCCTTTTTACAATGTACATAAAATCCAAAATAAAAATTTGATTGGTTTAACCTGTTTTTTTTACTGTTTTGCATGGATTTACACTGCACGGGTCAAAATGACCCGCAACATAATCAATGTAATTATTTATCAACATAATACAAGGGTTAACCAGGAAGTTGGAGTGATGGACAGTATGTCGGCCAATGGTTTACGCTCACCATTCAAAAGTGATAGGCTGAGGTTTCAATATCCCAAAGAGTCTGCAATTTACCAAATATACTGTACACATCATTTTAGTACATCAAGTTATAAGCATGAGTCCAATCATTGAAGGCAAGACGTGGGTAATATTGCAAACAAATTGACCATGTCACCTTAAATCTGGAATGGAAGACCTTCTAACGCACACAGCCGAACAACTCTGTGAAAAGTGGGCAAGCTGTCAGGATTCCCTCTCCTGCTACCAGAGGGAGCCCTCCATGTTCCTCGTCATCCTGATTGGGAACACCAGAGATTGATTCCTGATGCCACACATCTGTGGACCCTGCCATGTATTTAAAGGCAATCCCTCTAGACTTCCCTGTTAAGTAATACCATCCCTTCCTGCCAGATCACCCTGGTTGCCTGACCATGTTTGAACTTTGTTATTATTTGAACTTTTGAAATCCTGAGTTGATCCTGTGCCCTTTCCTTTATAGACTTACCTGAATTGTATTAATAAACTTTGTTTGATGTGCTACAATTGGGTCCCCCTCCTCCCACATTCTTAAAACCCTGACACAAGCATCAAGAACTATTTTAGTTTGAAAAAAAAAAGATTCGGGCTTTGCGTTTCCAACCAATAGAAACACTTACTTGTTGCTAAAACCAGGATGTTAGAGTGGCTATTGGCTAATGGTTTACGCTCACTGTTCAAAAGTGATAGGCTGAGGTTTTCAATGTCCCGAAGAGTCTGTAACTTATCAAATATACACATCTTATTTTAGTGTAAAATAAGGCAGATTTGGGTAATATTGGAAATAAATGAACCATACCACTATTAAATATGGTATAGAAGACCTTCCAGCGCATACAGCCAAACAAATTTGTAAAAACTTGGCAAGCATTAGGAACCACCTTAGTTTTTTCTTACTTTTTCCTGGTTAAGGTTTCTAACCAATAGAAACTCTTACTCGTTGCTGAAACCAGGAAGTTGGAGTGATTAACAGGCAGTCGGCCAATGATTTATGCTCACCATTCAACAGTGATAGGCTGAGGTTTTCTATGTCCCAAAGAGTCTGCAATTGATTAAAAACATTATTTTCAGTACATCAAACTAAAAGCATGTGTCCAATGAGTGGAGGCAGATTTGGGTAATATTGCAAAAATGAGTCATATCCCTTTTAAGAGAAGAAGTAAACTATAAGAGAAAAACACAGCATTTGTTCACAGTTTATTAATCTAGTTGATTTCACAGATTACCTCAGCAGTGATAGGCTACATGATCACACATGGTGATACATCTTTGTAGAGGAGGGGGTCATGTCCGCCCACCCAGCTGTGCTCCAGAGACAAGACATTCAGGCGGATGTCTGTGCGGTTCGATCTCATCTTTCACTCTTTTTTTAAAAATCATATTCCATTTCCTCCTGCAACAAGACAACTGAGATTAACAAATGTTTGCCATGTTGTGTGTGATCGTCGCTGTTCTTCGGTGATGATCGCTAGTTTCCAGAGATGGAGCCGAGGCTGCTCGACTCCGTTACTCGGAAACTGTCAGACATTTCTCACCAAAGTTTTTACCCCGGATAGAGAAAACTCTAACTAACCGACAACAACTAGCGGATCTTCACCTCTTTTCTGGTAAGTAGATTAAAACTTTTAAACTAGTTAGGATCCTTATATTTTTCTGATCTCCTCGTGTTGAGCATCTTTTCTAGGCCAAAAAGTTCATGCAAGAGTTTATTTGAATGTCTGGAAAGTGTCAAATTACCTACAGTTTTACATCTGTATCTGTTTAAAATCACAATTTTGCTGTAATTCTGTCATTTTACATTTGAAACAAACATGGATCGAATTAAACTGAAGTGGATCTCTATAAAAAGAATCACAATGAATAGATAAATAACTGTTTCATTACCACTGTAAATCTTGCAAACTGTACTATATCTTTTTCTAATTGTAGCCAATATATGCTACTTTTAATATTTCAAAATGTAACCATAGAGGACTACATTGTAAATTACATTACAAATGTTCTGCAATAAGTAGACTGCCACAGATTAAGCATTTGGAACCATTATATATTACAATGTATTACATTAAATACATACTTCTTTTCTTTATCAATTTGAGAACTTTAATCCAAACTTTCTTGATGAAAAAACATAAGCAGGGCAAAACAAGTCAATCAAATGGCAAAAGAAACATGAAACAGTGGTTTCCAACCACAAGAAGGCCAACTCATAGTTGAAATGTCATGCATTCATCTCGCTGTTCTTTTTTTGCACTGCAACCAACATTGCTCATTAGATCAAACGTGCTTGCAAAATTCAATGTTCAGTGTTTTATTAAAGACTCTGAATTGTTGTTCAAACTTCTTTACTTAACCGAAAACTTATGTGTTTGTTGACTGGGTTTATTTGTAGCTCGATATGACGAAATCATATCACAAGATAGTAGAAAAAATATGTTTGTTACTCACATGTACACCATACTCAATCAGTTTTTCTAGTTGTTCTAGTGCATTTTTTATTTAAGAAAATCTCCTTTTTTTTTTTCTTTTTTGATGAAGGAAGTACGGTTCTAAGCAGTAAGCACAATGTCTTGGGGGGAATTCATTGAACTACGTGACTTGACCTCAAGCAGGGAGCAGACGGAGCTAACAAGCAAACATTCACCATGTTCACCTCCAAGGTTAGAAAGAACGAACGCCCTAAGGATCAGTCCCGGAAAGGTTCCAGACCTCCTGAGCCGAGTGGGTATAATCAGAGTCCTGAGCACACAGGATCCACATCTCCTTGAAGAAAAAGGAGAGGGTCACAACTTCCAACCCTGCAGCCATGCTCAACCCACGTGGTGTGACTTGTGTGGAGACTTTATCTGGGGCCTTTACAAGCAGAGTCTGCGGTGTCTCAGTGAGTAAATTTATGTCAGCTATAAATGTGTGTGTGTAGAATAGATGCACACATCTATTCATAGGAAAAACAATCAATTCATAATAAAAATGACATTTTGAGGATGAGAAAAGATGCAGGTTCAGTGAACTACAACTTATCAACTTAAAAATTACTAGTACTGTATTGCATTTTTCTGGGTATATACTGTAAGTCACGCTGCTATTTCTCATAAAGTCTTAATGACAATGACATTATTACTTCTGAAAATAAACTCTGGGAACGTCTTATTTTACTTTGCAGGGCCTTTTAGGGAAGCTGGAGTCTCTAAATTTGTTTGACGTTAATAAACGTCAAACAAGATATTTTTAAGTAACTTACTGGAATTTATAATAGTGTAAAAGTACACTTTTTCACTGTAATCCCAATGTAAAAGTGCATATAAATAGTTGAATATACTGTATTCTAGGTGCTTGACAACATCTTAGAAATTAGATAAAACTGGTCCCAGGTGGCATTGGCCTGGTGGTAGAGTTACCATCTTTCAACTGGGAGAACCTGGTTCAAATCCCACTGGGCCCAAGCCATCCTTAGGACCCAGTGGTCCTGGAATGGTGAAGACAACAAAAAAAGGTAATACTAAAAAGTAAAAAAAAAGAAAAAAGTAAATGAGATAAAACTGAAAGAAAAAGACACTGATCACTTTCAAATAACCTCAATGACACTTAATAATAGATTAGGACTCATTGATACAAAGTCATTTTTTAAATGCTGCATTTTATCTAAGCTCTTTACCTCTTTAAACTTGCAGACTGTAAATTCACATGTCATTACCGTTGCCGAGCCCTGATTCAGCTGGACTGCAGATGGGAAGGTACCTACTCGTCTGACTACACGAGTGTTGTGGAGCACACCATAGAAACAGACACCGATGTGGTAAGACCCTTTCACCCTGCCAGCAGTGGGTTGTTTTTTTTTTCTATTTTAATTAAATACGCGTGTTGCCCTTCTCACAACAATAAAAAGTAGTAAATGATTACACACTTGTAATAGTTTTTTAATTAACAACACTTCATTGGGTCTTAGTTTGTACTTTGCTTATTAAAGTTCGTGTAACATGTCTGGGTCACCTCTGCTGGATTGTTTTAGTTAACAATAAATTGCTTCACAGCCTAAAGGCCTGGTGGTAAGTGCTATTAAAAACACAATTGGTTCCCATTTTCCTCGCTGCTTTTTAATTGTTAATCCTTATAGTTTCCTGTAAATGTATAGCCTTTGAATAAAATATTTTCTCCAACTGTTAAAATAGGTTTGGGAAATGTTGCAAATTTTGCATTTAATCCATTATTACCAGAGTCAATCTTATAATCACCCAAATACCAGCTGTGTGAAGGATTTCTGTGTACAGCAGTGTGAGTTACATAAGCAAGTCCACAGTAAGAAGGACCAGTTTATTTCATATCAACACACCAGGTACATTGTTAATGTCACCAGTTATCTTTCTTGTTTACTCAACTAGCCAATCACAAGGAAGGAACTCAATCATTTTGAGTATCTGGATATGGTCGAGAAGTCTGACTGAGGGTCAAACCAAGTGTAAGAATGAGAAAAATGAGAGGATACGAGGGCTTTTCACCATGGCATGTTTGTTAGTGCCAGAAAAAAATTAAATTGGCGTTTTCAGAAACGTTAACTCTTTGGTTTGTCCTTTGAACCGCTTATCCATTATGTGGACACGGGGATGCTGGAGCCTGTCCTGGTTGATTTCAGGCAAGAGGCAAGATACACTCAGAACAGGTCGCCAGTCTGTTGTCGGACTACACATACAGACAACCATCCACACAAACACACATACACACACACACTCATTTCTAGAGACTCTTTCATAGCGGTCAATTAATCTTGTGAGAGGAAAACATGTCATCATATTTATGAAGAATAATAAATCTGAGATATGTTTTAGACACTTTTGAATTTATCATGACAGCTGTAAATAAAGCATGTAGCAACTGAATATTTGACCATGTTCTAGTGAATTAAAAAAATTTCACAACTCTACAGAAAACAGGGCGATCCATTTATGCAACCTCCAACCATTACTTTTAAACCATTTTTCCCAACATTGGGTCACAGGGTTTGTTTAACTTGTTCTTGGTATTCAGAGCCTGTCAGAGCCTCCTGTGAATTGTTTATACTGAATTCATTGTCATGTAACATAGTAGAGTAGTGGGTGAGGGGGTTGGTTTTAAACAGTAACTTGAAGCAGGTACATAGAGGAACTAAGTTTTTCTCACTGAAACTAACCATACTCCAAATACTGGATTAACAAGAACCATGGCGAAACTAGAAACTAAATAAAAGATGCGTGCACAGCTAAGCAAGAAAAACAATGAATGACTGAGAGAAAACTGACAATGTATCTGGTAATAATAGCTAAACTATGTGTATACCCTGAGGGGGATGCACGCATGTACTGTATCTTATGAGGCAAGAGCAGCCAAATCTGGAAGCTAGGTGGAGCAAAGGAGCATAAGTATGAAACATCTACTAATTTGGAAGAAAGTTCAGGCTCAATGAAACAGTAGTAAATCACAATAGTGAATAATCAAAATGAGTTACATTGAAAGAGAATTAAAACAAGAAAGGAAATCTGACTGACACGAATACTACTAATTATATCCCAGCTATCATGACATGGGATGTTTTAAATGGTCTTGATCATTTTAATTGACTGTCTAATTACTGTATGAATACATTGAAATTAATTTTACTCATGGTGTAAATGTCATGTAAACTTTGTGAAGGAAAATAAGTTTTTTGCATCAACTGAGTTATTTTTTTGTAGGTTTCAATAGGATTGAGAATACATTTTTTTTTCTCACAAAAGAGACTTGTTCTTTTCAGGGTTTTCTCAGCCTTTTGGTTGGCGGTTATTTGTAGATTATATGATGTAGAAATTACACACGATGTAAAAGTTTTATTATATATATTATTATATATTAAAGTAAAATATAACATTTCCTATAAGTTAGAAGTATTAGTGGTGATTAAAGTAGTGTCGATAAGAAACTTCATTTATCCTCACCATAATTATGGTGAATGTCATTTACCTGGAAAATGGTAAATGGTGTGTGTTGAGGTGTCACCACACCTCAACACACACCATTTACCATTGAGGTGTCACCACACCTCAACACACACCAATTCATATGGTAGAAAAGCTTGAAAACCCAGTCAGGCTTGCTTATCTGCCACCTCACACAATGTTTACCCTTGTTAATACCAACTAACCCAGTGGTAACAGTGGTGTGTGGGCTGTTTGGACAATTGCCTACATGTGATCTAAATTCTAAAGAACAAGAAGTTTTAATTTTTTTTTTGTAAAAAATACACAACTATTACAACATAAAGAAACAACGTACAGTATTTCCAACATAGTATGACCAGGAATTTCAAACAAATAGATTAAAACCATGCATTTTATTGCCTGGAGTTGATAGCAGTGGCCTCCCAAATTTCTAATCTTTTTACAAAAAGTGGAAAAATGAAATGTCTAAAGTTGTTTAACAAGTGTAGAGTATTTCTAGGCAATAAATGAGCTGATAGCCAGGGTTCCTGACCAACTTCCTCTTTTTCAAACAGAACTAGTTTAACACACTTCACTTTTAGATGTATCAGTGTCACTATTTTTGAATGGTCAAATCTTTTGAGCTTTAAAACGAGTTTTGGAGCTACCCTTCGCATAGTAGGAGCCATTTAATGATAAGCCAGACATAATATGAGCACAACACTATTACAGCATCCACAAAAGTAATAGTTAGCTTTACCTCTACTGCTTTTACTTTGTTATCTATTCAAGTCACATGAGGCGATTCACAATCCTTTTTCATTTTCATTTTTATTTACTGGTTCAAATTGAGACTTTTTGGATATTTGTGCCATCTCAGCTGCATTTGTAAATTTGGTGTTGTACGGGTAGTAGTCTCGGAAGGAAGCCTAGGCTTTCCTCCAGTTCATTCTTGTGGATCTTGAGTAGTTCCCTGGCCAGCTGTGAGATAGAGTTCCTCCAGCGGGTCCTGAGTCTGCCTTTTGATCCCCTCGCAGTGCAACGTGTGTGTAACCCCTCACCACATGGTCATTTGGGAAGCATCCTGATCAGATGCCCAAACCACCCCATCTGGCTTCCCTGAGTTTTTTTTTGTTTGTTTATGGTAGTCATTTGAAACTGAATAAAATACAGCCATTCAGAGAAGATTTCTATTATATTTGATTAACATATAAGTTAAAGGTTAACACAAAGATGACACAAACCTTCCAGTGTAATGAGTCATAAAACCTGTCATTGCATAAACACCAGCTCCAAGCTCGCTTGTACAGGCTTAAGCGGAAGCAAGTAGGTGTCCATTAACATGTACAAGAATCAGAAATAGATGTCAAACATTTATTATATTTTTACTTACTGTGTTGAAGGTCTCATTAGAATAACTTTGTTTACAGAAAAAAAAACAGTCCCACCAGCTGACCTATCTGTTATCTTTTAGTAAACTACTGTATGTTTGTACTACAGGGTGACATTGGGCGGTGGCTACTTGAAGATAACTGGCTTTTAAGTGTCTTTCACTGACTTCTAAAAAAAAAAAACCAAAATATATCTCACCCTGGTAATGAAAACATAAATTTATATGAAGTGTGTATTTTTATGGAAGTAAAGAAAAGTCATAGTAATCATGGTTAAAGCATGACCTAGACTCTATAGTCATCTGACTTTCAGCATGAGGAGGACAGATTAGTTGCGGCATTGCACCATGAGAGAAGGAGGAAGAATCTAAAGTAATAGGAGAAGATGGGGTGATAGAAGGAGAAAGTATTTAGAGAAGATGATGAAGTTAGAGGAGGAAGAAAAATCTAAAGGAGAGAATGGAGTGAGAGGATGGGGTGAGAGAAGAAGGTTCCATCGAAAGGAATATGAGAGGATTGAGTGAGAGAAGGAGGCTGTATCAAACAGAGGAGAAGATAGAGTGAGAGGAGGAAGACTCTAAGGTACAAAAGAGAGGATGAAGTAAGGGGAGGAAGAAGTATCTAAAGGAGGAGGAGAGAATGGAGTGAAAGGAATAAGTATGTAGAGGAGGAGAGGATGGAGTGAGAGGAGGAAGAAGTATATGAAAAAGGAGAAGATGGTGTGAGAGGAGGAGGAAGTATTGAAAGGGAGGATGGAGTGAGAGGAGCAGGAAGAAGTATTTAAATGTGGAAGAGGGATGGAGTGAATGCAGGAAAAAGAACCTATAGGAGGGGGACGGGATGGAATGAAAGGAGGAAGAAGTATCTAAAGGAGGAGGAAAGGATGGAGTAAGAGGAATAAGTATGTAAAGGAGAGGATGGAGTGAAAGGAATAACTATCTAAAGAAGGAGAGGATATAGTGAGAGGATGAAGAAGCATTTAAAGAAGAAGTTAGAGGATGGGGTGAGAGGAGGAAGAAGCATTTAAAGAAGAAGTAGACGATGGGGTGAGAGGAGGAAGAGGTACATAAAAAAGTATCTAAATGTGGAAGAGGGATGAAGTGAAAGCAGGAAGAAGAACCTATAGGAGGAGGAGAGGATGGAATGAAAGGAGGAAGAAGTAGCTAAAGGAGAAGATGGATCCAGGAAGATTGGGGGACGGGGCGGGTGATGCCCCTACCCCCCTTTTGGTCCACAAAAAAAGTGTTCTTACTACTTTCACTACTTTGGGCAAAATATGCACCAAAATGCAGACAAATTACTCATTTTTCAAAATGTTCTGGACAGGAATGCCACCCTAGAACCCCCTATACTGGTGAGCACCATAGATGCTCGTTTTGTCTATGACCTCACGCCCTCACCCCCTCTCTTAGAAAATCCTGGATTCGCCCCTGGAGAGGATATGCAGTGAGACATGAATAAAGTATTTAAAGGAGCAGGAGAGAATGGAGGCAGAGGAGGAAGAAGTATCTAAAGAAAGAGGACAGGATGGAGTGAGAGGAGGAAGAATCTAAAGGAGGAGATGATGGAGTGAGAGGAAGAAGTATCTAAAGGAGGAGATGATGAAGTGAGAGAAGGAAGAAGAATCTAAAGGAGGAGATGATGGAGTGAGAGAAGGAGGAAGAATCTAAAGGAGGAGATGATGGAGTGAGAGAAGGAGGAAGAATCTAAAGGAGGAGATGATGGAGTGAGAGAAGGAAGAAGTATCTAAAGGAGGAGATGATGAAGTGAGAGAAGGAGGAAGAATCTAAAGGAGGAGATGATGGAGTGAGAGAAGGAAGAAGTATCTAAAGGAGGAGATGATGAAGTGAGAGAAGGAGGAAGAATCTAAAGGAGGAGATGATGGAGTGAGAGAAGGAGGAAGAATCTAAAGGAGGAGATGATGGAGTGAGAGAAGGAGGAAGAATCTAAAGGAGGAGATGATGGAGTGAGAGAAGGAAGAAGAATCTAAAGGAGGAGATGATGGAGTGAGAGGAAGAAGTATCTAAAGGAGGAGATGATGAAGTGAGAGAAGGAGGAAGAATCTAAAGGAGGAGATGATGGAGTGAGAGAAGGAAGAAGAATCTAAAGGAGGAGATGATGGAGTGAGAGAAGGAGGAAGAATCTAAAGGAGGAGATGATGGAGTGAGATAAGAAGAATCCTCAGGAGAAGATGGGGTGAGAGGAGTATCTAAATGAGGAGAAGAGGATGGGGTGAGATAAAGGGGTGTGGTATTTCCTCTGAGTGTCCAATCGCCTGCGGCTGCGTAGTTTGTGTATTTCCAAACTTCAACTCAACAAACCAGGCGTGTCCTCCACATGAACAGGAAGCAGGCTGCAGGGCGGGGACATCTTTTACATCCTGTTTCACACACACTGGAAACGTGGCCGGTAGTTTCAAGAGACGGAGAGAGAGACAGAGAAAAAAAAAAGTTAGTGAGACAGCGCCTATCGTTCTCCAAGAGACAGTTTACTGAGAGACCGTTGTTAACATCGGTTACTTTTAGCTGCTGGATATTTTCTTACATCAGCAATATTTCTGTTAGGATTTATCTACGTCACACAGATTAGAAAGTAACTTTTATCCGTCTTAGATTAGCTTTAATACTCTAATACTGCGTTGAAGAACCTGTGCGATATTAAATATGAAAAAGACAAGTAGTTCAGATAAGAGTCTTTCTTTCGAGAAGACATGGGGAAGTTCTACCAGCAGTGGTTACAGCAGTGAAGAGGACTCCAACTCTGAGTTTGAGCAGTACTTCACCGCCAGGACATCTTTATTCCCCAAAACCAGAAAACCTAACGTTAATGACAACTTAAAAAAGGTGAGCTGGATCTTTTTTTAAAAATAAGTTTAATAAATTCAATTTAAACTAAAACAGGAAGTGAATCCAGAGAGTTGTGTATGTGGGGGAGGGGGATTGAGGAAGTTGTTTTACTGTCATACAGTTTCCTTAGTTTGTGCTGAAATCTTATTTTAAATAAATAATAAAAGGATTAAGATGTGCATCTGTTCTACTTGCTATGTCCATGCTATTGGGAATCATTTGATTTGGCCTTAAGGTTATGTAGCTTGCTTGAACCCCCAGCTGAGATGAAGTCAGACGTCATGTTTTGCAGACCGGGTTCTCAAGTTTCCAGCTTTACTCCCACCATTCAGTTTTTTCCCTTCACAGATGACTCATGGATTGTTTTGGGTTTGTTAATTATCTTGTCTTTTAGTCACAAACCCACACAAGTTTCTGCTTGCAGATGAACAAGATGTTTATTGTGATAACACATCTAGTGGTGATTACCCAAGTTCCTTTTAGTGGATGAGGTTGCATCATGGGTTTTGTGACATCCTTATGTGGACATGGTAGACTTAAAATGTTGCAAATGTTTTAGATTAAAACAATTATATCAATTTTGAGCCTGACTGTAGTTTGTGTTTATTAATTGCTTACATTGCATATCATACAGTTTATCTCAAATTCTGGGCTTGCAGGGTAGCCTCACAGCAAAAAGGTCAGGGTTCAAGTCCTGAAGTGAGGGCGAGGCTTGAAACACTGGTCTTTCTGTGTGGAGTTTGCATGTTCTCCCTGTGTATGCAAGGGTTTCCTCCTACACTGCACAAACATCCGTGCTGGGTTAAGTGGCAGTTTGTGGCCCCCCAACAGACTGGTGACCTTTCTGGGGTTTACCCCGCCTCTCACATGTAATCAGGTGAAATAGGCACCAGTACTCCCACCCCTCACCATCACACGCCATGCCATTCAGTTCAGAAGACTGAACGAAATCTCAAAATCTGTCATTTAGCAGTCCATTTTAAAAATGGCATTGAGTTTGGGTTTATACATTTTCCTCTATATATTTATACTCACACATACAGACACACACACACAAATTCAGTTTTATTGATGTTTTATCCATGCGTACATAGTTTTGCTACACCAAAAAATTACACACACACTGATAAAACATGACTGTAAGGCTGCGGTGGATGAGGCAGCTGACTTCACAGGATGTGCCTGTAAAACAAGGGACTGCTTTGTCTCTTCCACTAGCCAGCCTCGAGGGGGTGGTGGCTATTTTTACATGAATACCAAACAGAGGAATGCAATACTGTTGGCTGCAGTCATCGTTAACAGCTGCAAGTTCTACAAACCCTCCTCCCTTCTTCCTCATTTTTTTCTCCATCCCTCACTGAGAAATCAGAGGAGTTGAACAGGATTGGACAAAGCTGACATCATCATCTTTGCTTGTCTTCATTCTGAGGAAGTCGACTCAGATGTAACTTGGCAATAGAAGAAAAGCAAAACAATTGTTAAAAGTTTATTTAAGCAAGTAGATGTGTTCAAAATTGGTTCAGATTTTCAATGAGCATTTTAAATTATTGATAAAATGGCATGTTTGATTAATGCAAAGAAACAATAAAACTTAGTCAAATATTTCAAAACAAGTAACAGACCAACAGTAATTATCCACATATGTCATATCTCTTCTGGTACTGAAGTCATAATGAATTACATGCTTGGTTGTCTTAGTGGTGAACAGTGTCATCTAGTGCTCAAAAAGTGCAACTTCTCATTGTCTCCTCCAGGATGAACGGACTGAATGGGGAAAACAGGAGTTAACCACTGCAGATCTTCAGCAGAAGGTTAAGGAGTACAACGCTCAGATCAACAGCAATCTGTTCATGAACATGGTGAGTCAAATTTGTTCTCAGTGCATCTGTACACAAATTTCTTTACCATTGCTGTAATGTTTTGCCCCTTCCTCCACAGAACAAAGATGGATCCTACACCGGCTTTATTAAGGTGCAGTTCAAGCTCGCACGACCCGTTTCAGTTCCGGGTCCAAAGAAAGGTCAAGATGGAGGAGGGAGGAAGTCTGGTGGGGTGAAGCGTCGCACCTCTTTCTACTTGCCAAAGGATGCATCCAAACATTTACACATAAGCTCGCGCACCTCTGCTCGTGAGGTCATTGAGGCTTTATTGAAGAAGTTCACTGTAGTGGACAATCCTGGCAAGTTTGCTTTGTTTGAGCGAAGTGAGCGTCACGACCAAGGTATGCATGCTTATATAGCTTTTAGCTTTTATATTTATCACCCATGACTTTATTATATATTTTTAGCTTTCATTTTGTAAATTGCTTGTATTTTTTTCCTTCAGTTTATGTTCGCAAGCTGTCTGATGATGAACGGCCCCTTCGTCTGCGTCTGTGTGCTGGACCTAACGAGAAACTCCTCAGTTTTGTTCTCAAAGAGAACGAAACAGGTGAAGTCAATGTAAGTCCAGAGCATACTCTAACTTAAAAAAATAACTTGGAAACTAATAACTTGAATTTGACAAAATATCAACCTTTTCCCTCCATGTCATTTGCAGTGGCACGCGTTCTCCATGCCCGAGTTGAAGAATTTCCTGCGCATCCTGCAGCGTGAAGAAGAGGAACATGTCAAGCAGATTATACAACGCTATGCGTTGGCTCGCCGAAAGATGCAGGAGGCTCTGACAGGCTCGACACCTGGCTGAAACAACTTTGCAATGTTGGTCTGACCTGCAGCTCCTGACTAGATAATTACATCTGGTCATAACTGCATGCTAAGATCACAGAGAAAATAAACCAGAAAGAATCTCTTTGTAAAGAGAGTGAGCTAGGGCCCAAGACTATACGAGCGAAAGAGCTAGCGCGCATGTACGTGTGGGATGATGTGAGAATAAGAAGTGCCTTACACCTGGAGAGTCTGATGTGCCTGAAAGAAGAGCGAGCGAATGAGTTGAGAGAGATGGAGACTGACAAACTGAGTCATGGGTTTTATTTGGTTAAATCCTTACCTACCTGGCTGACATGGTAACTTATACTTTAGCTGTTTTATATCAAATATGAAAATACCAAACATCTGATACAATAAATTGCCAATCTTAAGCTTAACTCAGTGCTTTCACTAGGAGATTAGTACTTTTATTTCCAAAATACAAATTGGACTACTTGTTAGACAGCTTTTAAACTGTTATTAGTACTTTTTTATATTTTCCCGTTTTGATATTACAGTTATAGTAGAAAACTTAAGTACTTGTAACCCCAAGGTATTTGGATTTTTCTTAACCATGGCTCAGCAGTCAGTCATGTCCACTCTGCACCCTCCCGGGGTCCAACTCTTTATTTCACTTTGGTGGGTTTGACTGATGTATGGACATTTGTATGACGTTATGAATGTCTGAGAGCAAAAGTGCCTCTGACTGAACAGAGTTTTGAATGAACATCACTTTTGTTTAACTGGAAACTGCTTTATCATTTCCTTTTATTTTTGTATTTCTCACTTTTGATCCTTTATGTTCGTCCTTTTCTATCTCACCTTTTCTGTTTTAGGGCTTGTACGTACATGACAAGAGCAAAAACAAGAGGTTTGTTTTTGTGTAAGGGATTACGATCAATTGATCAAGCATCCAATTCCCCTTTAAAAATTGTCCTTGTGGTGCAAGCCTTAACTTTGTGCACAAATGTAGATGAAGGAATATAGAGTAGAAACACATTGACACTTTCTTAATAAAATAATTAAAAAATCAAGTGTGTTTACACAGTTATTTTGTTATTTGAGGTAGATTGTGTATCAGATATTATAAATGCAAAAAAAACAGCTAAGTACAGAGGATGTAAAATCTTTTATTTTCCCTATAAAAATTTGTGCATCCTTTAAACGTGTCGATGTCCATGTGTTGGTGACAGGATGGATCTGGACGTTTGACGTTTATCTTCTTAAGGTAAAAGCAGTTGATCGCTTCATTTGAGGATCACATTTCTATCGCTAAACCTTTAGATATTTAATAGAAATATAAATAAAAATATCCACATAGCATGACAGTACGTTTAGATTATGTCTAGTGTGGATCGGGTTTAGCTAACAGGCTAACATACTTCTATGATAGCCTGTTAGCTGCACGGTCGAACGTTTACTCCTTATGATAAATTAAGCAAAAAAATGTATTTAATAGATAAAAAATCATTTAAAAAATAGATATTGGGATTAAATAAAAAAAAATCCAAGCGTTTGGATAAAAATTTAGTAATTGTGTCGCAATTTCTAGGTTAGCTTAGTTAGGCTAATAAAACAACAAAAACATTCAGTCTTAAAGAGATATAACATATTATTTATTCTGTTTTTACAATCAAGAGTGTGTGTTTATTTCACAAATACAATCTGTTTTTACATCAAAATAGTGCCCCCAGTTATTTGATCTGTTGTTCTGTTTACTGTTCAGCTAGCAAACTAACTTAGTACCATATTTACTTGGGAACATATTTCACTAATAAACAGCAGCAATGTTTTTTCTTTATGATCTATTTACTTTTCAGACTCGGATTTTGTGGAGAACTGAATGCAACAAGGCTGGAAACTTTTATTAAAAATTAAATATGATTTGTCAATAAAATGGGTGGAAGTGGATCCAAATCTAAAGGTGCAGAAGAGACAGGAAGTGATGGAAACGAACAATCTGTGGCTCGTCTGAAGACTTCAAGAAATGCAACACCATTTATTTTTACAAGAAGGAGGTAATCGCTTCTTAATTAAATATAGTCAAATGTCAATGGCCCCTAAGGGACAGTCATGCAAGTTTGCAGAGGCTCTCTGCGTAAACATACTATTTCGATGAAACTTGAATAGATTGATAACTTAAGTAGTAACGCACAATGTCATTGCTTGAGTCAGGGGTGCTCAACAAGTCGACAGCCAGGTGTGTAGGGAAAAAAATGACAGTAAGTCAGTGTTGCCAACTCCGTGACTTTGACGCTATTTTAGCGAGTATTCAGACCGTCTTGTGACTCTTCCCTTTCTTTCGTCTTTTTTTCTATTTCTTTTTTTTAAAAGCAATCTAACAGCTTTTTCTAGTGTAATGAAAATGTTTGAAGTCTGTGGCCTGAAATCCCGTTGTCAAGCCTGTTCTCAATGAGCAGCGCCTGTTGCTGGTATGGCTCGTGCATGTGTGTGACAGAGAGAGATAGAGTAATTTGTGTGTGTGTGTGTGTGTGTGTGTGTGTGTTTGTGTGTGTTTGTGTGTGTTAGAGAAAGACAGAGGAATTTGTTTGCGTGTATTTGAGAGAAAGGAACTTGTGGGTTTGAGAGTGCGACAAATTTATGTGTGTGTGTATTTGTATGAGTTTGACAAAGGGTGTGTTTGTGATGTGATATCTAATGATTGTGTGACAACAACAAAATGTGTTGTGGGGGTAGTTTCTGCAGGCTGGAAACAATCTGTGGGTGTATGCGATTTTAACACTAGACTGGTAGGTCTTGTCAGGTTTGGTACTTGAAAAGTAGCTTTTGGGACAAAAAAAGGTTGGGCACTCCTGGCTTAATTCATATTTAATGTAGAGAACTTAAAAATGTGCAGAATTCTTCTTACAAGGACTGAATGGAGACACCCTTTGATTTGTCGTTTTTTTTTTTTTTAAGTCAATTTTTATTCTGTATGTTATTCCACTCACATCAAGTGGAAAAAATTCATGTATATTTATATTTGCCTCACACTTTCAACACTGTAACTTTAATCCAGGTTTACTTACTCTTATCAGTTCTTTGTACTTTGATGAGGATGGTGACCTCGCCCATGAATTTTACGAAGAGACGGTGGTGACAAAAAATGGCAGAAAAAGGTCCAAATTGAAAAGGATCCTGAAAAATCTGATTCCACAGGTGAGCTGGGAACATATCGCCATCTTAATGCTTGATGTCTAACAGGAACTCACCTAAGATATTTTTTTTCCTCTTCAGGGTATAGTAAAGCTCGACCATCCCTGCATTCATGTGGACTTCCCCATCATCCTCTGTGATGTGTGACGAGTTACACAGGGCAGATACGATGATGACAGAAACGATGTTCAGTCACAGGAATATGTCAGATTAATAACTTGATACAAAGGAGTACGCATAAGGAAAATCTGAAACTGTCATGATGAGTAAAATGTTACTCATCTCAATTTTACCATTGTCTGAAAGTTCATCATCCGTAAAACCTCTAAGATGACTTCCACAATAGTAGTGATGGTGCAGGTGGTCTTTACGGCCAGCTGAGATGTGAGCATTCATGGGCTACATGTTGTGTTCCTCATGTGATATTTTTTCTTTTCCCTTGTGGCAAAAACAACAAATTATTTTAATAACAATGCCTTTAGGAAGTTATAGCTTGTTTGACTATTTGTTTCTTTGCACTTATTTCTGTTTAAATCGGATGCATGTATGACTGAGAAATGAAATGTAACGAAGTATGAACTATGTTGGATTGTAAAATGTCTTGTGCAGTAGTTCTAGCCATGCTCTGTGTTCTAATATTTGTGTGGCTTGTTTATTAGAGAGCAGACCTGGACTAGTGAAAATGATATATTGTAAATAACTACAAAGCTTTTTGTTGGAAATACTTGAATAAATTATTTGAGTTGAAGGAGTCTTTGATTGTATTGGCCGTTTTGAATGTTACTTCTACTTCTACTTCTGTCTACTTCTTTTCTTTAGTCCCACTGAATGTACGATTCATTTTTATCATTTGAAAATGTTGCACAAGAGTTTGGAATCTGGTAGGACATGTCAAAAAGGTTGGTTTTACGTCGTCAATGTAACTGGATTTACTGGCATAACTGACTAATTTGTTGTACAGTTTCTTTTTATCACAGACATGATTAAATAAAGTCGAGAAAACAATTACCAGGTTAAGTTAAGAATGATCCAATTTCAAATCAAACTCTATACAGCACTTTTTAAGCTTGTCGTTACACAAAGTGCTTAGCTGTGTCTTTAAAGAAATTCCTTTACATTTTGTATACAGAACTGTCCTTTCTTCCTGATTGCATATGAGGTGGTAAAGATTCTGACATTATGAAAAAAGTTAAAGATAAATCTAAAAATGGGATCTGTAGTCATCAAGTTATCTTAAAGGGATTGGAACTGGTGTAATGCTCATCCATCTAACAAAAATAATTTAGTCTTTTAAGAAGATGATAAAGAAGTTACAAATGGAAAACACACAGGCTGCTATATCAGCTATCTTATGCAAATATAAGAACTATGCAGGATGATAGCTTTCTTGAGAGCCTTAAACATCCAATTTTTCTGCTTTTTTTCCCCAATTTCTCTCTTGATGGGATAAATAAGATGCAGCTAAAACATTTTGTTTCTATTTTTTATTTTGATGATTACCAGATTCGGAAAAACTTCAAATACTTTCCAATCATTTGTGATTTTAAAGCACTTCGACTCTCGATGGCAGCAGAGAGCTTTACCTTAAATGAGCTGGATCATACTTTAGTGATGTGTGTTTTGTCACCACATTCATATTTTTTAAAAAATCATAAATAATCTCTGATAAATGATTTTATCTAATGTTGAAGTTGTGAATAGTTTATGGTGTTGTTGCCTGGTGGCACAGACAGTATCATATTTTAAAAGCAATGTAAAGATAGAAGGTTTATATCATTTTGTGTTCAGGGTGTTCTCACAGTAAATCAGAGGGGCCTGTTTGCAGGATTCGTCCTGGGTCTGTAATTGTGTGGAATGTGGCTGGGTGTGTTTTTGGGCCAGAGGTCAAGTACTTTGATGTGTTCATCCTGCACTGGTGTTTGAAGTTTACCCTAAGGTTTGGTCTGTATTAAAAAGGATGAGCTATAAAAATGTATGAGCTACTTAAATATGACGGAGGAAGAGCACCATCCTGGCTGGTGGAATGTAATCCCTAATGTATACAATGTGTTTAAGAAGAAATGGTTGTTCCATGTGGAAGTGTTTAAGACACAGAATCATCCTAAGTTATCAGCAGCCTGGAAAAAGTACTAAAACATGCTTTCCATTATAAACAAGCAAAAGATATATCGTTTCACTTCTGCGTCTGTTGGCTGCAGTGATTTAAATTAAAAAGCCTGTTAGAGTTGCTTGTAAAATATGCTACATTCTACCATCAAACACAGCTTGTGTAACCAATAAAGAGCAGGAAACACAAGAAAAGAACATAGAAATGAAATAAAACAACCAAGTTTTGTAAAGTTTTTTTCTGTTCTAGGTCTATCTATTGGTGATTACCAAGCATTTCCCTGAGTCATTGTGGGTTTTTTTCCTGATTAATAAAATGATGAAGAACAAAAAGTAACAGTGGCAGGGTGTGTTTCCAGTTGCCTGCCATTGTTTTCACATCCTGACAATTCTTGACTCCTGCTGATGAAACGCTCAGAAGGGAGAGGTCAAAAGGAAGAAGAGGCTTGAGGGAAACCAGATCATGGCTTCATTTCCTTCCCTCTCTCACCATTCTCATGGGTTGCTCGTGTTCTACAGCTTTGTTAAACATCTAGCTGAAAAAGAGATGAGCAGGAAAGTGATGGCATGATGAGGTGAGTCAGTGTGATGCTTATAGGATAAACTCCCTCATGTATGGAAAAAACAAATGTCCTTCGAGGACATTTCATCCAAATCCTGTGCTTTTGTGTTTTCAAGTCTGCAACTTGTTATTTTTTTAAGTAGCAGCATTCTTTACTGGTGCTCCACCATTAAAACCACAATTCTATTCGAAAAGACGAAAGCAGCTTTAGTGAAACTTTACGTGGAAATATCCAAATGTCCTCAAATTCCTCGTTTAGGAAAACAAACTAACTTTGCAGACTTCTATCATCCTCATCTCCTTCTGCTATCTGTTAAAATTGACAAAATTACAGCATATGGTACTTGACTACTTCAATGAGATGTTGGTGACTGTCATCACATACCCACAAGCAGCAAGAACATCTGCATACCAGATGCCCCAAATACTAACTTTCCAAAATGTGTTTGCAGGAAAAACATTGAAACCCCCCCCCGAAAAGGCTCCACAACTGTGTAAAAGTAATTAAAAAGTTCAATTTCAAAAGTAATTTTTTTTACACGACGAGGCTTGTAACACTGGTCTTTCTGTGTGGAGTTTGCATGTTCTCCCCATGTATGCATGGATTTTCTCCAGGTACTCCGGTTTCAAGATAGTTTCACAATCAAAATGTTGTTTACCTTCCATCCATTCTCTAACAGCTAGGCATTCCAGCTATTTACAGAGGAGAGGCAGGATACACCCTCAACAGGTCACAAGTCTGTTCTGTGGCCACATATACAGTAGGACAGACAACTTCTCTCCTTCTGATGGATGTGGTTGGGAAGAGGATTAAGTCCCTAGAGAAAACCCAGGCAAACAAAGAGAACGTGCGTCTGTAGCTTCTCACCAGACTTGCGACCTGTTCGGGTATATTCAGCCTCTCGCCTGAAATCAGCCAGGATAGGCTCTGGCACCTCTGGCATCCCATTAGAGATTGGCAGTTCATAAGACGAAACTAAATTGCTCAGAAAAGTGGAAGGCGGATGAAAAATATCCATTAAAATGAGAAATTAAATAACATATTTTGTATATTCTATGTCCTATTTTTCTCTGATAAGGGTATTTACCAATACAAATTCTTTGTCTGCTATTGGTTTGGCCCTTTGATCACATTTTAGGACTGTTTGTAGCCAAAGAAAAGTTTGCCCATCCCTGCCCTACTAGACGCATGGTATGTTGGGGCTTTTCCCTTGGGAATTACAACTGTGTTCAACCTTCCAATTAATACTCAATCTGTTTTCACACAATCACATCAGGTCTAACATTCAACTCTTCTCAATGAAAGGTGATAAGATCATGCTATTTTTGGGTTGTGATGTGACCTTCTGTGGGTCCTGACTTTGCTCCTTACAGTGGATCACTTTCACCACTACTGTATGGAGCTGACTGGACTGATCCATTCTGCACTGAACTGTGAAACATAACACAAGTCACAGGCATTCTTTGTAGTTTAGATTTCAAAGAATGAAAGACACATGGAGATCCAAGAGTATAGAAACAGGCTGGAGTCGCTGACAGAGTTTTTAGGATGTCCGGTGAGTTTGATTGCTCTTCCTCCCCCTACTTCACATCCTGAATGGAACATTCTGAAAGTTACTCTTTAGGAGCAGTAACGAAAACGTTGCTGGGGGTAAAGCTTCACTTGTCCTTCCTCCATAGCATTGAGCTGCATAGTAAACATGTGTTTGAAAAGTTTTCTTCTGTCAGAATGAATATGATTCCTTTGAAATAAAATCGGAGAGAAAAGTCTGAAGCTTCTGTTTTTGTTGGATCTTTTGGGAATGCTTCTCCGATCTGTCAATAAAGGTAAGTTTTAATCCGTCTTGTACTTTTTTTTGTCATTTGTCACACAAACTTTCTCAATAATTTTAATAAAATCAAATCAGATGTCAACTTTGCAGGATTAGTTTGATTTTTATGCTTATTTTTTTAAATAGTTGAAACCTTTTAGAAATATAGATGCTTTTATTTTGATAGTGAATGTATTGATTTCTTTGTCAAAAGTATGAAATTTTATGTTATGATGATTAAATGAACATAAAGATGAAACAAACACAGAAAACTTTTATTTTCTAATAATAAAAGCTTCAATAAAGACGAAACTTGTTCGATTCTGCAGTGTGACTACAACAGAAAAAAAACCCACACAACAAAAGCCATAAAATGACTTAAACTTTAAATTTGAACAAAATAAATAACAAAAATAAAATTTGAGGATTAGATTGAAATGGCGTTGCTCCTCTGGGTCGAGAGAAGCCAGATGGGGTGGTTCGGGCATCTAGTTTGGATGCTTCCTGATTCCCGAACACCTTGCTGGTAAGGTGTTTCAGACACGTCCATCTGGGAGGAGACCCAGTTGCAGACCCCGGACCAGCTTGAGAAATTATGTCTCACAGCTGGACAGGGAACAACGTGGGATCCTCTGTGGTGAGCTAGAGGATGCAGCTGGGTGAGAGAAGCCTGGGTTTCCCGTCTGAGGCTGTTGCCCCCGCGACCTGGTCCTGCATAAGCGATAGACAACGGTATGGAATTGAAGTGAAATTTTGTATGGGGTTACACAGAAATGAAATATATTAGTTTGTACACCTCTATACATGTAACCACGTACAATTTTAAAAACTTCAAAACTATTTTTGAACAGTAATCATAACTGTAGATCACCAGGATACATAGAACATATTCCATGTTTGCTCTAAATTGTCTTCTGTCTATGCATTACTTGGACAGTGAATATTCTCTTCTTATATTTTTTTTCTCTTGTTTTAACTTTAGGGCAGATTGTGACGGTTTCTGTCACTCCACATCTGAAGACATGCTGTTCTGGACTCTGTTTGACTGCAGAGCATTGCTGCTGAGTCTTCTGCTGTGTATGCCGTGGGATCACATCCACGCTGCTGGGTTGAAACCCACGAGATGGCCTTTGTATTCACATAAGCCTGTGCTCCTTGGTTGGAACATCCCGACTCAAGAATGTGGCCCAAGGCATAATGTTTCCTTTCAGTTGGACCAGTTTGAAATTGTGGCCTCACCAAATGAAGGTTTTGTCAGACAGAATTTGACCATGTTCTACAAGGACCGTTTGGGTTTGTTTCCCTACCTGCGGCCGGATGGAACAGCAGTTAATGAAGGAGTCCCTCAGTTAGCCAGTCTTACACATCATCTGGAAAAAATGCCAGATGGAGTTCGCAAGTATATACGTGAACAAGATGCAGTAGGTTTATCAGTTATTGACTGGGAGGAATGGCGGCCTCTCTGGATACGCAACTGGGGAGGCAAAGATATCTACCGTCAGTACTCTAAGAAGTTGGTACAACAGAAAAACCCAACTCTCCCACCAGAAGAGGTAACAAAGGTGGCCATGCAGGAGTTTGAGTTGTCTGCCAAGCAGTTCATGCTTGAAACAATAAGGGTGGCTAAACACCTGAGACCCAATCAGCTGTGGGGCTTCTATCTGTTCCCTGACTGCTACAACCACAACTATATGCGCTTTAAGGACACCTACACAGGTCGTTGTCCAGATGTGGAGGTGGTGCGTAACAATCAGCTGGAGTGGCTGTGGAATGCCAGCACTGCCCTCTTCCCTTCCATCTACATGGGCACTATGCTGCGTTCCTCACCTTCAGGACGCAAGTTTGTTCGATACAGAGTGGTTGAGGGGATGCGCTTGGCTTCATTGGGCGATGAGTTGGCACTTCCTGTCTTTGTGTATGCAAAGCCCACCTACATCGACTCCCTGATCCAGCTGACCGAGGTGAGGTTTCCCTTTTAGAAAAAGCACACATTAACTCATTTTCCAAAAACGTTGCGTTTGATGATTTGTTTTTAACCAGTGTGGTGAAAGATAAGTATTTTCTTGCTGACAGTCAGATAAAAGACTAATTTTCGGTTGAACAAACAGTTCTCAATCACAGCCTCATTTGCCCTATCAGCCCACACTGCATGGTTACAGCTTTGGACATTTCCTTATCAGCAGCCACAGCCTCTTCCTGCTTCAGGATCAGTAGGGCCTTCCTCTTTAAAATAATGCTCTGAATCTAACATCAAAGTTTAAAATGTGTAATCATTTTTTATTAATGTTTTTACTATGATTTGTAAAGATATTTACTATCACATAATTTTATATTTTATGACAGTAAGGAGTAAGCAGTGTTCTCGTAACACTTGTTGCTTATCACTGGAAACGCTTGGAACACAGATTATCCTATTAGTTTGAACCTGTTTCCAAATTTTAAATGGGTGTGTCTTGCTTTTTGCTGACCTTTGATATCTTTCACAGACTGACCTTGTATCCAGCATCGGGGAGAGTGTGGCTTTGGGAGCAGCTGGGATTATTCTGTGGGGAGACGCCACATTCACAACAAACCGAGTGAGTCATGGAAACAAACCATTAGGTCCAATCTAACAAGATGAGATCTTTGTTCATTTTTTTTGTAGTACTCTGCAGAAACAAATTACTGAACAAAAGTTATTCTTGGGTTGCACAGTGGTGCAGTGGTTAGCACAGTGGCCTCACAACAAGAAGATCGGGGTTTAAGTCCCAGAGTGTGGGCGAGGCTTGCATGTTCTCCCCATGTATGTGTGGGTTTCCTCCAGTTTCCTCCCACCTTCCAAAAACATGCAAGTTAGGTAAATTGGCCGCTACAAAATTGCCCCTAGGAAAGAGTGTGTGTGGTGTGTGTGTGGATGGTTGTGTGTGTGTGTGGACCCGCAACAGATTGGTGACCTGTTTGGGGTGTATCCTGCCAGGATCCAGGATAGGCTCCGGCACATCGCAACCCCATTAGAGATAAGCAGTTTAGAAGATGAAACAATGTTATTCTTTTCATTGTGGAGTAATTTGATTATTTTCATTTCAGAGTTATGTTAAAGAAAATACTTGAATATTTTTGGCTGCACTTTTTGAACTCATCTCTTAGGGAGATGCCATTCAACAACAATCACTGTGTCAAATCCCTATCCTCTCAAAGCGCTTTCTGTGCAAGTCCAACATGCAGCAGATGAGGTGTCTATGTAAAATTTAGAGATGTAGCTCTTCCCTACAGGTTTGTGCTGCAAGCACACTGAGGTATAAATGTGCTTTTTCAAGCATCAAAACCTCACTTTCTTTTGTGAAAAGTTTTTTTTTTTTTTTTTTTACCAAAAACACAAATACAAACAAAAATTGGTGATATTTTGAATTCACATCAATCAGGGATTCTACAGATGTTTATAAGAAACCAGTAGATGGGCTTCATCCTGATGAAAATTATCTGCCACTACTGAGTAGATTCTACTTGAAGCTGCTTTGAGCAGACAACAGAGACAAAGAACATCCAGTATGTCCTGGATTATCTCAGACTGGCATGTAAGCAGTGGATTGTGTTTGTATTGTTGCTATGCTCAGGCTGTTACCAGTTTGCAAAAATGTTTAAGTAGGTGGCGAGTGTTGAAGTGGTATTCGTACACATACCAGTTATAGGCTTCCGAGCAGAACATAACACTGGGACATTAAATCATAGCTGATATGAACACAGGATGGTTCATTATGGTATGCAACTGGTACAACAGTGGGAAGTGTTTAAGCTTCCACTTGCAACATGTTACCTGATTATAAAACTTTGTCTGTGTTGCCTGGTAACATGTTTTAGTTCATTTGACTTACTACTAGTAAAAAATGACTTCTTTCTGTTTGATTAACATAAGCACAAGTTGAATTGTCACCATGCTGAACAAACAGCTGAAACTGGTAATTTAGTCAAGTTTGTTTACTGACATCAAGATCGGAATTGTTTTCTTTCTTTGTGGTTCTGAAGCGTTCGTATACCCGAAGGCTCACTTATTGGTTCAGCAGCTTGTAAAAATTGTGGCTCAGGCTTTACTGTGTGAGCAGTAAATTGTTTTCCTCTCCAGTGTTTGTAGGACTGAATTGCTCCTTCTGTAAGCTTGTCTTTCCTGATGGATGTTATTCCTGTGAAAGTCTTGTGATATTTTCTTTAGAAGCAGGCGATCGGGGCGATGACTTTAAACTGAAACCCATTTTTAGAGTGACTCTAAAGTAAAGTCAAGAATCATGTTTTTTATTAAGACTGATTTTTTTTTTTAAAAATGCTAAATCTTTATTTGAAAATAAATACACCTTTTAAATATTTCTGTTAGAATGTACGATCGCTAAACTTGACCATCATCCAATCATCCATGCATCCAACTTCACATCCCTTCCTCCATCTATTTGTCCCTCTCCTGAACTACTATGTCTAAATCTCAGAGTGCCAGAGCCAATGCTTGCTAGTTAGCAGGCAAGAAAAAGGCAGGTTACACCCTGTAAGGGCTGCCAGTTTGTCTTGGAGCATCTTTTCCAACAGCATTTTTTATTTGATGGCCTGAACGAGAACAAACTTTTTGTCGTGTTGCCATTTTTTCCTCTAATTGCATCAATCAAAACTCTTAATGCACCAAAAAAAATTCTCAACACATTTAGAAATGTTTTGATGGCTTTTTAAATCATTTTAACTGACGTCTGTAAACATAGTTCTTTATTTGAGGTTTGAATATTTGGCATGTTCTCAACATGACAAAGTACTGTTTTTACAATGAGCCACAGAACATCAAATGAATTACAAGTCATGAATAACACCTATCTGTGTGACAGATACAAGTAGAAAGAGGTCAAAATGTTTTCAAAACCAACAGGTTTTTACTTGATTTTTGCACGGACATTGAGAAAAAACACTGAAATTGTTGGATATAATTTTTTTGTTTTTACAAAATAAAGAAAGTATATTGTGCGCATAAAGAGTAACAATTCTCATCTCATAGCACAATACAGATAGACATTGTACCCTTTTTTTTAAAAAAAATCAGAAATCCCATTTTCACCTAAAATACCCAGTCTGGCCCCTTTGGCGCCTCAGTGGAAGGACAGCAGCATTTGAAGAGAGGGACCGAGTGTGAGCAGAGCATGTTTACTAAAATACTTCTTATATTAGAATGTGTACACGCTGGAGAACAAAAGGCATGGCAAAGAACAACACAGCATTCAAATAGTATCTGAAAACTGGACAGGAAACTTCCCATTTTTCCAAGCACGCGAGAATGAAATAGAAAACCACTTTAGGTATGTTTTTTTAAACATGGTAGATACCTCCAAAAAATGATTTTGCGTAATACCCTCCGAGTTCAACAGCATCATTAAAATCAAACTAAACATTGACAATGTTATAAACTCCACAAACTCCAGGCTAAAAAATGTTTACCAGACTCTGCATCAGTACTAGATATTTAATGTGTTATATTTAAACTTGCGATGATGACAAAGTTATAGATTTGAAATCAAACTGACCCTTTTGTGTTTATTTACTGTACTTCATATCAGTCACCTTAAAATCGGGATGAGAACTTAATGCCATACATTTGACAAGCAAAGTGTCAAGACAAAAACAAGGGGGAAAAATTGATAACGTACTATTAGTGTTTAAGTTTAATATTGAAAACTGAGGTTTCAGGGAGAAGAGATAAAGAAGGTAAGTACTTAGGATCAACAGTTCAGAGCAGTAAAGAGTGTGGAAAAGAGGTGAAGAAGTGTGTCCAGGCAGTCCGGAACAGGTAAAGTATCAGGTGTGATATATGATAGAAGAGTTTCAGCTAAAATGAAAGGGAAAGTGTACAAAACTGTGGTGAGACCCGCCATGCTGTTTGGTCTAGAGACAGTGGCACTGAGGAACAGACAGGAAACAGAGATGGAGGTAGCAGAGATGAAGATGCTGACGATCTCTCTGGGAGTGACCAGGACGGACAGGATTAGAAATGAGTATATCAGGGGTACAGCACATGTTAGAGGTTTTGTAGATAAAGTCAGAGAGACCAGACTGAGATGGTTTGGACATGTGCAGAGGAGAGAGAGAGAGAGAGAGAGAGAGAGAGAGTATGTCGGCAGAAGGATGCTGGGTTTGGAACCACCAGGAAAGAGGCCTAGAGGAAGACCAAAAGGAGGTTCATGGATACAGTGAAGAAAGACATGAAGATAGTTGGTGTGACTGAAGAAGATGCAGGAGATAGGATTAGATGGAAAAAACTGACTTGCTGTGGCGACCCCTGAAGGAAAATGCTGAAAGAAGAAGAAGAAGATTGCACAGAAAATTGAGAATTTTTTTCCTCCCTCACATTAGAGGATTAAATGATAAAATACCAATATAAATTAATAGGGGAAAAAAAGTTGTTTGTATTAAATAATTAGTGACTTTAGCTCTTCAATTTACTGGGAAAAATATTTAAGTGTTAATTTAAAATATATAATCAGCTAATTAACTGTACTCTTTCTTCCTCAGACCACCTGCTCTGACCTGGAACGTTATCTTCGAGGGACGCTCGGTGAATACCTCCACAACGTTTCCACAGCTGCAGAACTTTGCAGTCAGAGTTTGTGCCGCTCACATGGCCGCTGCCTCAGAAAAATAGCAGAAAGTGACGTTTACTTGCACCTGAACCCTCTCACGTACAACATCACTAGGGAAAACGGTAAGCTGATGGCTCACGGTGAGCTCGGAGAAGATGACAAGAAAACTTTTCACACACATTTTCAATGCCAGTGCTACAGCGGCTTTGAAGGAGAGTATTGTGAGGACATTAACTACAAGTTCCCGGTTGGTCGGAGCAAGGGCTCGCAGACTTACGTGTCAACTCCTCAGTGTGTCATCTTACTTATTCTCCTCGTGCTCATCTGTGAAGATTAAAACAAACTGAAGATGAAGCAGCAAGTTTACAAGCACAAATCTTTTTTTTTTTAGCCGGAAAATACAGAAGAAGAATCAAGCCATTTGTAAAGAAACACTGTGGAAAAAGGTTGTTTTTAATATGTTTATAAGATCTAATTGTTTTAATTATTTGAGGGCTAAATGGACGATGACCTCATTGTTTCCCCCTGAGCTGCCAACTGTCTCCCAAAGTGTCCAATACCACTTTTAAGTTAGACGCAAGGTAAATATGATCAATAATTGATCATTTTGTGTCGAGAAAGTGGGGAAAAAAGCACTTAAATCAGCACAAGATTTTATCAGGAGCCTTTTTATACATAGAGACATGACCTTTTTTTAGACGTTTTTTTAGAGACAATGTTGGCATTATTATTTATTTGACTCTTTTTATTTGAATATGTTGTGTATAGTCTTTTTTATTTTTCCAAATCATGACTACTAGCAATCAAACCCCACGCAATAAATATCTGTTTCAATATTTTCTTTGAATTATGAATCATGAATAAAAAGTAATTTTATGCACTTTTTGAGCTTGAAAAACGTTTTTGAGCTGCAAACACTCGAGTGTTTTTTTTCTTTTAGAAATTTGAAAATTTGTTAAACTAATAAACTTCTTTCTTTGTTGATTTTTGTGGCATTTTGATGTTTTTTGAACATCTCGCGTACATCAAAAGGAGAGTAATGATAAAATGTCATTTCAGTAAATTGTGGGTCAGATATTTATGAGTTAACTGGTAGAGAGTTCAAGTTCAGTACGAAGTTTGAGTCGCTCCCCCTCAGGCTGCTGTTCTCTGGGAGGATCACAGGCTGCGAGCCTTTTACCCCTTCCTCATGTAATTGCAGGGTGTTGCTAGCCAAGAGTTATTTTTTACTGCTTTTAAGAGTAAAGCAAAGCTTACATTCACATTTGGAACAGGAAGAGTTCATTATGGCTTTGCCTGACAGTCACTTAGAGGAAAAGCTTGTTGCCTCCTTCACTAAGCGGCCTATTTTTAGTCGTGTTTATAATGAAACAATGAAAGTGTGCAGAGAAGTCAAAATGACTGGATAAAGTTTCACTTGCCTGTGACTTTAAATGTGCAGAACTACATTTACATACCACTCTCTGGTTGGTGGAAATCCTCTCAGCTGCTCAGATTAGTTCTGTTTTTTTCTTTCCTTCCTCTTTTCCACACTTTCCAGTCTGATCATGAGACTTCTGGTAGCTTGACAAACCCACAAGCAGAACTCCCTTTTACAGTTTAGACCAGGTAAGATTATATTTGTGTAAATCAGTTCAGTATAGAGAAAGAGATTCTTTAATTGTTTGTAAAAGTTTGATTTGTTCTTTATTGAAGCTCCAAATATGAGGAAATCATAAGCCATGAAAGAGGAAGTGACATGTATAAGAAATGAAGATCACAAAAACTGTTCAATGTGTTTTTAATCAGTTTAACCATTGATTTGAAGCTAATACATAAACATACTTAAGCAATGTCCTATAGAGGTGTCACGATCCATTTGAGTTGCATTGATGTTGTCTTCTTCCTCAGAATGAGGTCCATATCCCTAGACGTGCTGGTTTTCTTCAATCTGATCAAACTCATTTCTGGACTCCAGTTATTCTCACCTTTCTCCCAGATGCCTTTTGTCACAGTTTGGAACGCCCCAACAGCCAGCTGCCTCACACAGTATGGTGTAGACCTTGACCTTGACATGTTCAGTATTGTTCAGAACCAGGACCAAACCTTCATGGGTGAAAACATCACCATATTTTATGCTGAAAAACTTGGTCGTTATCCCAGTTATTCCACTCAGGGAAAGCCTATTAATGGTGGAATTCCACAGAACAGCAGCCTAGGTGATCACCTCAAATTTGCTCGTGAGGACATTCGTTCTTACATCCCCAACAGGGACTTCCCAGGTCTTGCTGTGGTCGACTGGGAGAGCTGGAGACCTTTGTGGGAGAGAAACTGGGACAGTAAGGAAGTGTACTGGGAGGGTTCAAAAGCCTTGGTGAAATCTCAGCATCCAGACTGGAGCCCTGCTCAGATAGAGGCCGAAGCTCGGGTGCAGTTTGAGAAAGCTGGGAGGGAGTTCATGGAGGAAACTGTGAAACTGGGCCGAGAGATGAGGTCAAAGGGTTTGTGGGGTTACTATGGTTTCCCAAATTGTTACAACTATTACAGTGAAAAAAGCATAAACTACACAGGGGAGTGTCCTGGTATTGAGCTGAAAAGAAACAATGAGCTTTTCTGGTTGTGGAACGCCTCGTCTGCTCTTTATCCTGATATCTACCTCAGCCAGGAGCTGAGAGGCCTTGGTAGAGAAGTTTTACTTTATACTCATCACCGCATCCTGGAAGGTCTGAGGGCTGCTTCTCAGGTGACCCCCTTCGAACTTCCTGTGTTTCCTTACGCTCGTATTGTTTACACCTACACGCTGGACTTTCTCTCTCAGGTACGTCACTTGTTGTTTTAAACTTCTGAGATGTTCAGGTTTGTGTGAATGATTACCTTTCACCCACAGGAACACCTAGTCTACACTATCGGGGAAAGTGCAGCTTTAGGATCCGCAGGGATTGTGCTTTGGGGTGACCACAACTTTTCCAAATCAAAGGTACAATAAAGATTTGAAGAAGAAATGATTTCATAAAATACTAAAATATTTTTTCTGTCTTTTGGAAATAAGTTTTGTCACTTAAATCTTTGTTGTGTATAAGTGTGTCCAATTTCGTCCCAAAACTTTATTTTCTTTTATTTATAAAACCCTATATCACTAGAAAGTGTTTTCAATGGGATTCACACAGTTAATAGAACACAGAAAAAGGACATTCGTGCTCTTAGGACCTCATTGGTGAGGAAAAACTTAAAAAATTCTGGTATCAGGGAAATAAAAAGAAACCTTATGGGTATCTATGTGTGGATGAAGGAAGATTCCCTCACCGTATTGAGATGTAATGTACTCTGGTCTAATTAAAGAAAAGCTCCTCAACTTATGTTTGAAGGATGTAGCAGATGAGCTTTATCTTGATAGAAATTGGCTGTAGCTGGGGTCACAAGTAAGAGGTAACAGAGATTGAAATTCATTGGACAGGAACACAGATGATCTACATGGAATCTGGAATAGACTTCTTTCGCTAGGAAGGGAGAGGTATTGAGGAACATTATGTGAATCACACTGTACCAATCAGAGAAAGAAAGAAGAATTCGATGAAAGTACAAGATAGAAACCCAGCTTTCCTCTGGCTTGTCGTAGCCACCTTGCAATTAAAACTATAAAATAATATAAACTTTATCCTTCAGAATAAATCATTTTTTTACTACACAATATAAGAAAACAATTTAGCCATTGGTTTAAATCTAACTGCTAAAATGAAATAGTTTACTTGCTTTCATGAGCAAATCAGCTAACAAACATTATTTTTCTTACAAATAATTTCCAGGCCACCTGTGAGGCCATCAAAAACCACATTGATGAGACTCTGGGTCCCTACATAGTCAATGTGACATCAGCTGCAGTGATCTGCAGTCAATCCCTGTGCTCCTCTCAAGGACGATGTCAGAGGAAGAACCTCAAGTCCAGTTTTTACCTCCACCTCGACCCTGCTGCATGGAGGGTGGTGACTGTGCAGAAATCAGGAGGAAGGAGGAATTACAAGGTCATGGGACAGATGGGAGCACATCATGTGCAGCTAATGAAGTCTGAGTTTCAGTGCAGGTGCTATCCTGGGTGGACTGGTGAGAACTGCTCCAAGCCAACTCAGAAATGAGATTTTTTTTTTCTTCTTGGTGCTGCTTGTTTTTTTCAGCTGGAGGAAATTTATTCTGGATGTGATCTGATAGGAAAAAAATGTTCAGATCTTTTTAAATGTGATTATTTTTCTAAGCAAATGTTTTCTTTGAAATAAATTTTGATTTGTATGATTTAGCTCTAAATATGCTTTTTTTAAAAATAAAAAACTTTATTTTTATGTGTTTGCAAAATAGTTTTGAACTCAGTAAGAATGCCATCTTAACTATCTCGGATTAAAAATGTAGTAAAAGTTATGACAATTCCAGGAAGAACAACTCAGAGTTTCAAAGGTGAATGGAAAAGCCAATTTCTGACTTTATGGAAAGGATATTGCAACACTTTTGTTCTTTGTATGATTCCTGCAAAGCAAACATAATTTGTGATTTCCGGCATTGCACAGAGGTGGAGGTTGGTGTTTTTCGGAAAAGCATCAAATTTAGAGTTTCCTCCATACTTGCAAAATATATCAAAATATTTTGAGCTAGACAGTTTTTTGTGCAAGACAATGTCTGCCTCGTGGTTTATAGATGAACCAATTTGTGACAAAAAGTGCAATTCCGAAACAATAAACCCTCACTTAACATTTAAGTTATTGTGCATCCAGGAGGAGAAAAAGTACTCGTTTCTCTTCTGAACCACCTATCCCTAATGGGGTCGTAGGGACTGCTGGAGCCTATCCCAGCAGATTTAAGGCAGAGGCCGGGTACACCCTGAACAGGTTGCCAGTCTGTCGTGGGGTCACACACACCATCATCCACACACACTCATTCCGAGGGGCATTTTTATTTTTTAGTGGTCAATTAAATCAACACGCATGTTTTTGGATGGTGGTAGGAAACCAGAGTACCTGGAGAAATCCATGGATATACGAGGAGAATATGCAAACTTTACACAGAAAGGCCAGTGTTTTAAGCCTCGTAGAAAAAGTACTCAACAAATTTAAATCTTTAAATGAAGGAAAAAGGGATAACTTTCGGTGGTGACCGAAAGAATGAGGTTGTGGATAAAATTTACCCATTTAACATTTTTAGCTTCACGTAGAAATGAATTGTCTTGGGGAACCAAAAAGTGGAAATGGAGATAAAAGTGATGAATAGAATTCTTCATCTAATTATTTTAGTCATTAAAGCATTAATACGTAGATATAAAAATCTTAATTTGTTATTGAAGTGCTTATTTAGAAAATAGATTTTAGAAATGTGTAATTATGCTGTTGTATTTAAGTCATTAAGGATCTTAACTTTTAAATTTTCTTTTTACATTTCAAACCAGAAGGTGGCGCTGCGGGACAGCAAAGAAGAAGACAAATCAAGGTCACAGTTCTGAACACACACACATACATTTCTGTGCATGTATCTATAGACAGATAGATTGATAAATAGATTACTTTTCATGCTATATTATGCTTAAGGTTCGGGACATGCCCCTCATCAACAGTCGTATGTGCACCACTTCACAATAGAAAAAACCCATAAGGTGACCTTGATTGATTCAGAAGTGACATATACAGTGTTGTTTTATCTGATAACCACCTCTGCTCCAAACTGGTGTCGCTGATGGTAATTTCCTTCTTCTGTCCCCTGAGGCTCAGCAGTCTGGAAGAAACGTCTCCCAAAAGACCCCCACTGTTTTCTACTCCCTTCTTTATCAAACCAAGTTGAATTGAGAGGAAATAAGGACAAGATGAATGCTTTTTAATCTTTTTTTTTTTCAAAGTGGTGGTAACACGTGCAGGTTGAGGGTTTTTCTTTCTTTTTTTTTTTTTTTTTTTTAGAAAAATATATATTTTTTGTTATTGTGCAGCAGTTTCCTGAACAAGACAAATTGCTCTACTTGTTCTCAGAGTCCAGGGAAATGTTTACCTGGAGCTGGTTGATAAAGGCAGAAAAATACACAAAATTGCCCCCTCTCTGATAGACAATCAAATTCTGTTTGTCAGCCAGCTTTTCATTACTGCAATTTTCTTCATCTTGGCAACCTTAAACTACTCCTAATGTCCAAAATACAGAGAAGATTACTAATTGAAATGCTGGTTTTATGCATGTATACTTGTTACTCAGTGTTTAAAAAAACTGGCAGACACAACTTTGTCTCCAAGACGAAATTAGGATGATGATTTTGGACAATGACTTCTACGCAGTAAGCTTCACTTTTTAATCCGATCATGAACCTGAAAATGACCTCCAGTCATTCACAAAGGCCATTTTGATCTTCTGATCTTCACAGAATGGTCATCTCCTTTTCATCCAGCCTCTGCCAGGTCAGACAGTCACTTTATTTTTCTATCCCTTCATCTCTGCATTTCTTCATTTTGGCGTCTCGCTCTGTCACCCATCCCTCTATGGTCACGTCTCTTTTTTTTTTTTTTTTTTAAGGCTGCTTCTGCTAGAGCTCGTCTCGCTCACTGTGGGTTTAATAACAGTTTTGTCACACTGTGTCTCTGTGCCCTTCACAAGAGTCAACTTTGATCAGGTTTTCTAAAGATCTGATACGTATTTGTTTACATGATTAATGGTTTCATAAATCAACAAAGCCATTGTGACAAACATGGATCATGTTGCTGAATTCATATTGACTGTGGTACAGTGTCAGAATGCAATATGCATGCCAAACATATAGATTGTAGTTATTGTCACAACACAATGTTGTAGTTTTGTTTGCTCAAAAAAAAGCCTCTTTACTTTCAGAAAAATCTCCACATTTGATTTTGTTTTTTCTTTTGAAGTAAAATTGTCCATAAGTAGTTGCGGCTATTTTCAAAAAGCTACCACCTTACATCTATCATCCATTTGAATATACTATTAGATGTCTACGCTTAAAGTGTAGATCGTTCTGGTGCACGTAGCTGTAAGTGTCTGCATTTGTTTTAGGCCCACAAAATGTCAACAACGAGGCAAATTAAAACTCAGAAGAACAAAGTTTGATCGTCTTCAAACAGATGAAAGCAAAAATTGGGTTGAAAATTGATTTGAATTTAGTCCACGTAACATAAGTAACAACATTTTTTTTTTCAAAATGGCGCCGGGGAGGACGGCTGCTTCTTGCAACAGCTCTTACGATTTTGTCTATTTTTCTTACTTTTCTCGTTCTTTGCTTAACTTTTCATTACTTTTTTGTATATTCCTATTTTCCCATTGTGGGGCAAATAAAGGTATTCTTACTTATATGGTATTAATTTTAGTTTTTTTTATTTTTTATCTATGGTGATACATATAACAAATTTGTAGAAGAAAAAAAATATAGTGGGTTTGTTATTCAGAAAAAAATTTGATAGGAATTAGACTTGTAAAAAAACTTTTAATTGATATGAGTCTTGTTCACAAGTGGGGGAGGGATGGAGTGGGAGATCGACAGGTGGTTCGGTGCGGCGTCAGCAATAACTAGGACGCTGCATCGGTTCGTTGTGGTAAAGCTGAGCCAAAAAGGAAAGCTCTCAATTTACAAGTCGATCTACGTTCCTACCATCACCTTTGGTCACCGGCTGGTGGTGACCAAAAGAATGAGGTTGTGGATACAAGCGGCCGAAATGAGCTTCCGCCGGAGGGTGGCTGGGCTCTCACTCAGAGATCAGGTGAGGAGCTCTGCCATCCGGGAGGAGCTCGGTGCCAAGCCACTCCTCCTCCAGGTCGACAGAAGCCTGTTGGGGTCGTTCGGGCATCTGGTCAGGATGCCCCCTGAACGCCTCGCTGGTGAGGTGTTTCGGACACGTCCCACCGGGAGGAGACCAAGAGGCAGAACCCGGACCCACTGGAGAGACTACGTCTCATAGCTGGCTGGGGAACGACGTGGGATCCTTCCGGGTGAGCTGGAGGATGCAGCTGGGGTGAGAGAAGCCTGGGCTTCTCGTCTAACGCAGTGGCCCTGCGACCCAGCCCCGGATTAGTGGAAGATGACGGAATGGAACAGAAATTGATATGATGGATTGATACACAAACTAAATCTAAACATGGCCCATTGGGCCAAATTAAATCTGAAGAGGATTAACAACTATTGTTAAACTGAGCTCCATGGTATTGCATGTTTCTGTTTAATAATTTCTTTATTTTTGATCATTTGATTTTTTTCGTAAAGCAACTTATCCAATTAAACAGGAGTGTCATATGCCATGTACTTTGTAGGAACACACCAGATGATGAATTCTAATGGCAAATGAAATATGTCTGGTAAAATTGGTTCACAAAAAACTAACTAACTGAATAATCCCTTAATTTGGTTGCTTTATGTTCATCTTTATGTAAAACAATCTGCATATGAAAGAGTAGTTTTAGAGCCTGTGCAACACAATCCCTTTTTGAAGATGATATCCTTTTACTTATTCACAAACGAGTTGATATTTATAGAGCTATTTCTGAATGCAATATATCAAAGGAAAAAAGTCAAAGAAAGAGAGATGTACAGTCAGAAATGATTATTGTGTGTGTTTTGTATCCATGTGTGTATGAGTGCTATTACTGGTAAGGATTTGCTTTCTCATCTGTATACCTCCTGATGAGAGGTGACCTGACAGACTGTCACATGTGGCTTATCGTGTGATGCTCAACCGCAGCTCCCGTCGCACAAAACCCCATCCGAGCTCTGAGAGAGTGATTTAAGAGCAACAGGAAACTCACTTTCAAAGACCATACAATGGGGGTTCCTGCCAAAGTCTGACAATAAGTGTGCATTCCCAGTAGTCATCCAGGTGGAAAATTGCACTGCCCAATCAGTCTCTAAAACGAAAGTGTTTCCCTTGGCAGAAGCCAATCAAACATCACAATACATATTGTCCTCAGAACAACAACCAATCTGTTACCGACAATGCCTGCGGCTGTTATGTTGATTCTCATAATTTGTAATTATTGTGCTTTTTCACAGATGCACATTGGTGGTATTGGGCACTAATGAAAGATGACGATAACTTAGATGAATAAGCTTTCCCCCTTCTAACCATGATATTCTTTCAGTTAATTATTTAACACACTTCTCCACCTCCAGGGGATATTTAATAGTATTTTTTTATTCATATTACAGAAGGTGGTTTTAAGTCATTGCATTAACATTTTGTTCCATATTAGTGTGGGTAATGAAGGGGATCTCAGAGGAAAAGTGCTCTCTCCTATCAGAATGCAGACTGCTGTTGCACAAAGGATTGTCATACTGGTCAAATCAGCGGGAAAATTGCTAATCACCAAATTGCAGATTCAATCTACAGCAGAGTAGAAACTCTAATGTATTTTTTTAAAAACGAATTTATGTATTTAATTTGACACAGCAAGAGAAAACTGTTATTAATTGATTCAATTTACCTGAAAGGATTTTATGTTTACAATAGCAGGTGGCATATTTTACACACATGATTGAAACGATTAGGTCACTGGGCAACACTTGAAAAGGTGTTGGATGCATTTAGAAATGACCGTGCATTAAAGCGGAAAGGGTTTTTTCTTTTTTTAAAAAAGGGTTGTAACATTGTTCAGCCTGGAATCCCACCAGTTTGTACCAGCCTTGTTGTTTCAGAAACAAAATGTTGTCAGCATTCAGTTGTGTGTGAGAACTGATAAGTGTGCATGATCAGCAAACATACAGACACAAGTGCAGACATAAACTGTACCAATTCATGTTGTAAGATCAGATACACAAGCACAAAAATTTAATTATTAACATTTATATATTATGTTGTTTCATTTCGTCTTCTGAATCGGGAGGTGCCGTGGCCTCTCCCAGCTAATATCAGGTGAGAGGCAGGGTACACCCCCACAGTCTGCTGTGGGGCCACACTCACACACCCAACCATCCACACACACACTAATACTCAGTCCTAGGGGCAATTTCATAGTGACCAATTAAACTAACATGCATGCTTTAGTAGAGTGGGAGGAAACCAGAGTACCTGGAGAAAACCCACACATACATGGAGAAAACATGCAAACTCCACATTCAAAGGCCAGTGTTTTAAACTTCGGCCCCACTCCGGAACTCAAATCTCAACCTACTTGCTGTGAGGCCACTGTGCTAGCCACTGCACTACCGTGCAGCAGGTTAAAGCATTGAGTTTAGAATTTAGAAAAACTTATGTATTGAACTTTTTTTTTTTTATATAAAAACTTAATCTGAGAAGGTACACAAAAAGGCCAAAAACAAGAACTTGAGAAGGCCCAAAACTATTGTAAACACAATTAACCAATATTTTTCTTGAAAGTTCATGAATAAGCTCATTAAAATGTTTTTTTCTTTTTTAGCGTGGAGACTTCTGTTTTCTGAAACACTGAGTTATATTCAAACTGGAATTAACTTTAATTTTTAAATCTTTATCTAAAGTTTTCTAATAGCACTACGATACACACAGGTAAGCACTCACAATAACACTGTTATAAATGTGAGATTGGAGCCTGGGATTCCTAGTTCGACCAGTCGCAACAGAAATGTCATGCTGAGTCGTAACCTTTACTGGAGCACGTTATCTGCCCCGATAGCATGGTTGAGCTGGGACCACTGCAACACAATTGGATTTGAAAGGTCCCCATCCAAGTCATGCCCAGTGGCTATCGTGCATCCAGAGTTCAGTAGTACCAGCAGTGGGACAAGCAGCAGAGCTCCTAGAATCTGATCTGTCCCCCGTGATCTGCATCTCTTTAATTAATTAGCTCTGGCTTCTGAATAGGAGTCTGGTCATTCTGTATTTCATAAAAGATGATATACGATGTGAAAATAGTGGCACGTAAAGGACTCTAATAGGGTGAAAAAAAAATCAATTTGACATGTTAGAACTGCTATTTTTCTATGCCTGACTTGTAAGTGAGTAGGATATTAAAGAGGCTGTTTGGAGGAAAAGACGGATGCAGTGGAAGTTATTAAATGTAGATCTGTTGCAGAAGTGCTGACATGTATATCTGTCATTACAACTCATGAGTTATGAAACTGACAATGTGAGCTACTTGCTTAAGCCACAGAGATCATAGAACGTCCTTGATGTCACCAGAGATGAACAAAGACCCACAGTATATAAACCATACCACAAACATGGGACATGTTCCTCGTTTATGTTTGTTTGTGCCTTCTGTTATAAAAGAATGATTACATAAAGAGCCATGAACATTAAAGTAAGGGTGCTGTGTTTATTCATTGAGTCAAAGGAGGAAAGAAACTTCTCTCGGGTTTGATTAATGGTGTTTAGTTGTGTCTTGGAGGGACAAAGAAAACACACACACTTGTGCACAAATTGTTGGATCCACTCGCCCTATGTTTTCTCCAATTTTTAATTCCAGCACAAACAGTTGACACACTCATAGGGCTGGGTGAGAAGCCAAACCACTGGTCAAAGGTGGTTTTGTTTGGGTCGGTGAGGGAGATGTTTTTAGATGGGTATGTTCTTCTGATCCATGCATTTGGATTTTTGGGTCTCTCATCTCCCATTATCTTCTTTTGATGCCAGAAGGTTAAATTGCCCTTGTTGTTCGAGGAATAACTGACCCATAGGGGTTCAATGTCTACACTTTCCTAAGGAGAACATTGGTGTGGACATCAATCTAATTTGCCCGCTGATACATCCCTGGTTTGAGTTAGCTGTTGTTGTGTTTGTGTTGTTTTCTACAGGTCTTCAGTTAATTATGTGTTCTTAGATTGCTTGTTTGCTGTTTCCTCAGTTTGAACTGAACAGGTAAACATCAAGTTCTCGCTGGTTCTGTTTACAGAGCAATTATTCATTCTTTTGTATGCATTAATTTATCCTAGCATTGAAACACTTGGTTTAGTCGTGATGACTCTAATGACAAATGAAAGCTTGGTCTGTTTCTCTTTTCCTGTTTAACTTGAGTTTGCTCGCCGGTCTTTTCATTTTTACAGATTTCTCTTTTGTTCCCCTATCAGGTTCAGCATTAACGTATGAGTGCCTCAGAGAAAGTGAAAGAAGTGTCAAGGCAGCCATTGGAAGAAGATGCCTATCCTGACAGAAACATGTCTTTGCACACAGAACACCTTTCTGAATGTCATGATGCTGGGCAGGACAGAGAAAAAGTAAAACTAAACAGAGCAAAAGAAACAGAACAGAACATTGAAAAGATATATCATTATGCATCAATAACAACGTATGTACTGTATGTCTGTACTGTAGCAACTAGGATCTCTTCAGTTTTTTCATAAATTTTCTGACTAACGTTTATTCGGACCATTGAATGTCTGCATACACATAAAAATAGAACACCCTAACAACGAGTTTCATTTCAATTACAATTCATTTACAAGAGAAATTTGTGACAAGGTTCAATTTAAGTGAAATAGTGGGCATTGCAATTTTCCACAATAACACAGAAGGTGCAGCTATACCTTAAATTGCAGCTGAAAGAGTCACAAACAATCATGTTGTATTACTAAATAATCTTCTTTACTGCAGGTCTAGAGTGGCATGGTTGACACAGTGGCTAGCACAGTGGCCTCACTTCAAAAAGGTTGGGGTTTGAGTCCTAGGTAGGGATGAGGCTTGGAACACTGGCCTTTCTGTGTGGAGTTGGCATGTTCTTCCCATGTATGCGCGGGTTTTCTGCGGGTACTCCGGTTTGCCCCCACTCTCTGAAAACATGCATGTTAGGTTGATTGGCTGCTATAGACAAATTGCCCCTAAGAATGAGTGTTTGGTCTTGTGACAGAATGGTGACCTGTTCGGGGTGTACCCTACCTCTCGTCTTGAATCAGCCGGAATAGGCTCTGGCACTCCTGCAACCTGGAAGACGACTCAGAATACCGTATGAATACTGTAGGGCTAATATTCCTATTGGAACTTTTTTTCTCTATTCGCTGTCAATAAATGTTCTTGTTTGACACAAGAGAATTAAAATTGTTACTATAATTGTTTTCCACACAAATCATGTCTAAAAACGTTGAACAGAAAATATGGATATAATTTCTATGATATAATGTTTCTTGCTCACTATGTGAATGATCAGAGTTGGCATTTATGATCACAGCAGGGGGCAGCAGTGAATAGTTTCAGTAGTGAGACACAAGCACAAACAGATTAAGTTTCAGAGTACCTGTTGTACTGTCACCACGATAATTACTTATCAATATTATACATTCAATATTATATGTATGCATCCAGACGTAAAGAGAGAGAGCGCTAAAGGATGGGATTGGCTCTGCACATTGTTATTCTTGAGCTTTGCTAAACACTGGCTCCCATGCTGCTCCTCCACCATCCAAATCCACCAATATCTACACCTGTTTCCCAGACAACCAATATTTAAAGGGCTAGCTGACAACTGTTTGCATTTGACAAAGCTCAACTTGTTCTTAAAATGCTGTTTTGATCCAACCAATATTTGATGGTGCGTGCACTGCTTCAGAGGAAGAAGATGGAAATAGTACAAAAACACAAGCTGCGCTTTTGCTTTGTGTCTGGATTTGATTTTAAAAGAAAGGTTTCACAGTGGGAATAGATTAGAGTCACAGTTTAAGCTTAAAATGGTAAATCTGCCTAAATGTGGAGAAATATGAGCAAACTCTAAATGCTGTGCTGCCAAAATCAGCTGGCAACACAGCAATTGTGTAGGTGTAGCTGCAGATTCACTTGAGTAAGTGAGTAACAGGTTTATAGACACTGGCACTCTTAAGCATAAAAACTAAGGGACAAAATGAAAATTGAACAACCTAAAACGAATGTGGTGGAAAATTTCTCCCCGTCCCGCTCTATGCATTTCTAGAGAAATTCTTCTTGAATGTTCTTTTATGTTATCAAGACAGTCCCTGATGTTTCAGGCTGGCAGCCCCTCTGTTTCCTGATTATGGTGAAATTATTTACTGACAGGTGAAACCATTCAAGCAAGAATAATGGGATTTCAAATCTCAGGATAGCACCATTTCTTCTGTTTGGAAGCTTTTTACTGTAAAAAAAAAAATCAGTGTTAGAAAACAAATATATTTTTCATTCTTTTTTACTTAATCTCCCTTTGAAGTGCATTTTTAATACTAAATTTTAAAGTACTTCAAGGAGGGAGTTAAGAAAACCGAGATAGGTAAGAATCTTAATGGATTGTATAGAAGCGTGTCTTTAAAGTTTGACAGAAATTGACATTCGTTCTAGTATATTTCTGAGAAGCATATTTAACCGTAGTGGTCACATCACAGCATTGTGATCAGAAGATGAAAATTTAGTGGAGTTTTAGGACATTTCATTGATCAAAAAATGTACAATCCCGTGTTCCACTCAAGACTCCACTTTATAGACATAAATTGAGCAGAAGTAATTTAAAATGTGAGTTTTTTTTCATATTATTTCACTTGTACATCTTATTACATTTTTCTTCAGTGCATATGAACTTCATACCTTCTTTCTCAAAAACTGAAAGACAAGTCTGTTTTGATTGCATTTAAGCTGGATTTTATGGGAACATGGGCAGCTTTTTAAAATGTAAAATAAAATATAAAATTATATCTCATTTCAGGAACTTTTGAACATTTGTATTGACTTTCATTTAAATTATTATTGAGAAAAAAAATTATTTGAGCCAACCATTTTGCAATGCAAAGTGGTTAAGTAGTTGATAGTTAGTAGCTGATCTTGGAGACAAGAACACATTTGTCCAGGATTGATCACATAGAAAAGGCTTCAAAGTTGTCTTCTGGACAGTGTATAAGACGGTTGAACCGTTTCAACCTTCATTCAGAAATCATTTTCAATCTGAAATCCAATTCAATCTGATTGAAAATTATTTCCGGATTAAAGTCAAAAACATTTTGATCGTCAAATACACAGAAGATATCTTTGAAGTAAGTTCTCAGAGACAAAAATCCTTGCTTTAAGACAAAAATAAGTCAACGCCAACATGTCTCCATCGGCCTATCATCCTAAACTTTATTAATTAATCCATAGTTGGAAAAACTAATTTGAGCCAGATGGGGTGGTTCGGGCATTTGTGCCTCCTGAGTGCCTCGCTGTTGAGGTGTTTCGGGCATGTCCCACCGGGAGGAGACCAAGACGCAGAGCCGGACCCGCTGGAGAGACTATCTCTCACAGCTGGCAAGGGAACGACTCGAGATCCTTCCGGGTGAGCTGGAGGATGCAGCTGGGGTGAGAGAGGCCTGGGCTTCCTGTCTGACGCTATTGCCCCCGCAACCCGGCCCCAGATGAGCGGATGGCGACGGAATGGAACTTTAGTTCTACTAAAAACCCTTCTCTGGTTTAAGACAAGTGATGTTCACAGTCTGTTGGGAAGGCATTAAATTTTTTTTTAAAAGTGTGGATCAGATTTTTGTTCAGTGTGTTTGGAGAACAACAGATTCCATCGAATCAGGTAAACACTATGATGGATCCATTTGTTTTAAAACCAAAATTCCTCCATAAAACATCTGGTAAATAATCTATCTGTTCAGTCAAGTGACATATCTGCAGAGGTCAAACGCAGGCGCAAATAGGCGCATGTGATATTGAGGAACAACAAGTTAAAGACAATCTACAAATAATAGAAAATGGGCCTTTAACATGTGCTACAACATATTCATAGCTTTAGGAACGCTGTCAAGGTCATCAAGATAAAATAACAAAAACCTTGAAGCTCTTTCTTTCTTCATGACCATCACCACCCATACCCCTCATTTCTTTCTTCCTTTTTTCTCTTTCTGTCTTTTTCGCTCTTCTTTCTCTGCATCGCCTCCCTGATCGGGCAGCTGGCAGCGTGTAAGTGCTCTAACCCAGAGAAGTCTCCAGGAGCTCCTGTGATTGGCTGTGCTCTGCAGCACTGTTCACAATCGATTAAGGCACGGTGAGCTCCCGTTAACAGCTTTTCTCTGCTGCTCCTGTGGCTTTGATACTGTCACATAGACTCCAACTTTGCCCTTAACCCTTCAAAGACAGTCCATTTCTTTTGTCTCTTCCATTTTCTGTCTCGTCATACTTTGATTTTCGTTTTCAAAGCTCCAAACTGCTTCTATTACTATCACCACTCAGAGACATTTCTTATAACTTGTACAACTCCATTATTTTATTTTTTACCCATTTGTGTTCTGGCTCTTGAGTCACTTAGAGCAGTTTGTCTACTTGTTCATTTTGTGCTGTAGTCTTAAATTACAGTCACAACTTTGTTAGGAAAACTGATATGTGTTGTGTTGATCATTTGACTGTCTAAAGACTTTTATAGATACAGTACAACTGAACAAACTACACTGGATGATACATTCATCTATCAGGTGTTTTGCTCAGAGTGAATGTGCAGTTATGATATGATTTTAATGTCAAAATGTGAAGTAGTTGGTACATCTTTAGACCAAAGGTTAATTACAATTTGTGTGTAAATGTTGGATTCCTACCTGTGGCGATGATCAGTCAATGAGCTACTACTGTAGGAAATCAATCAGATAAGCAACACAACATGCTTAGAACACTGGCCTTTCTGTGTGGAGTTTGCATGCTCTCCCCGTGTATGCATTGGTTTTTCCGTGTACTCCCACCCTACAAAAACATGCATGCTGATTGGCCACGACATCATTGCCCTTAGGAATGAATGTGGATGGTTGGCATGCCGTTGCATTTTGTACTTTTTAAATTAAATGTACTTTTTTCAGTACATTCACAAGCCCGAGCAGATTACATGAAGTAAGATTTCAGGAATATCGCAAAAAAATAAATTCAATTATAAAAAATCCACCATACCACAAAAAGTAACAGCTCTGTATAAAATTGAAACATCCCGATGTTCAACACCATCTTTAAACTATGTGACATTTAGAACTTTATCTTGGATTTAAGAACATTTAGATACAAATAATAAACAAATAACACAACAGGAAAGCTAATCTTTGAGGTTCAAGGTGTTGTTCTACTTCGTATTAAACTTTTGAATCTCATTTTGTTTATTAGATGTTATTGACAAGGAAAAACTTGCAGATGAGAACAGAAAATTACAAACATCTGTTTTCTGTTTCGTTCCACTGAACCGATCAGCATTTGGCAGCTGAAACATCAGAATACCACAGTGCTTCTGAATAACGCTTTTGGAAGCAGTGAGCATCTTTCTTTTAGCTACTATGTCTGAAAGCCAGTTTTCCTACATAAGATCCTGGTCTTTCTTTGACGGAGAGTGGTGCATTCAAAGCTATGACTTCAATCTTAAGCTTCTATTTCGGACATTTTATTGACTAATATTTATAGTGGTAAAATACATTAGGTTTTTGGATAAAATACAATCAATTTTTTATATTACTTTCTTAAATGAGAGGCTTTTTTTTAAGGTAGTTTAATCTGCAGCTGTAGAAATACAGTTTGGGTGTTGCATCATTTGACAAAGAGATAAATCTTGATCTTTTTCTGTATTACCAATTAAACCGTAACCTTACAACAGGCTTTGAGCTGTTTTCTGTTATCTCGGTATCACTGCTGGGTGGAGAAAACTCAGAATATTTACATGTAATTATAGATGCCAGTCTGTCATAACTGAAACCAGAATGTGAATTTTCAGCTTTTTTGTGAGGTTGTTTCAGTAGCAATGTCAGACAGAGCTATCTAAAGAAAACTTTTATATCTTTTTTTTTTTGGAGCGGTTTTATTGTCAAAAAGCAGCGAACCATTTTCTATTAGAAAATAAAAAAATTGTGCAGGAAGAGAGGCCTCAAGCTCAATCATCCCTTTTTTTCTTCTCAGTCTTGAAGCCAACCCTTAAAGAGACCTTTAACTTTTCTATTTCCTGCAAACACAGCCTGCTGTGGCGAAACTCTGCCATTTTCTCAGCAAAAAAAACACATTTTCATGCTTCTATTCACATACGTGCGGGTCAGATTGTGATCAGTAACATTTTTATTGACGGCCCTCATAGTGCATTCATATATTGTGTGAGTTTTAAAATCAAATCATGTGATGTTTTAGACTTGCGTATAACAAAAAATGTTTTACCTTTGAGAAATAATTTGCCAGATAGATTCTTTTTCTTTTGCCAAACCTGACAAGACTTAAACATGATATTATCTTCTAGCTCCATAAACCGTAAGGACAAACTATTTCTGTTCTATTTAAAGGAAGATTTTGTCTATTTAAATCATTCCTGATGGGCAAACATGTTGCTTTCAATTGTTTTATCCTTTTATGTCACAGCATTAGCTTGAAATGTTTTTAAAAGCATCTCATTATAATTGTGTTATATTAATAAGTTGTTGATGATGGTAGACTATGTTTACACAAGACACAAACACTTTTCCCCCCACAGATTTAAGTCTTTACACGGTTTGCTGGGTCTCATATTGCGCATTATATCTTGAATTTATCTCTGAGGCGGACTGATAGATAAGATGTTACATTTTGTGTCACGCTTTCTCTTTCTATTATTCTCTCATCATCCCCAAGATTAGAACCGAATCTTTACTCTCCTGCTGTGTCTCTTCGACTCTCCTGTCACATGCTTCATGAAAACAATACATTTTTTTTAGATAATCATAAAGCGTGTGTTGTTTGACAGGTGATGGGGATCTCCTGCAGAGAACAATACTGGACCATCACTATGATGACATCTGATGTGTGGCCTGAGCCCTGAACCCTGTGCTAACCGGCCTGGATGGCAGGTGCCAGATGTAATGTAGGACAGAGCATGGGGATCTCCTCAGAGCAGACATGACCTCCATGGCCCTAACTCGTCTTGTTTGTTGGGAGATAGATCTTGTTGGGACCTTTTGCTGGTGAACGTGTTGTCCCCTGCCTGGCTCCTGTCCCCTCTGAGGTATAATCACAGCAGACTGCGTGTCACAGTGCCCTGCTCTAATTGGCCTGCCACTCTCAGTGCTCTGGTGGGGAGGGGCTGGCCTTTGTAGGGCTGCCATGGCGACTGGGCCATTTAATGAGAACGAGCACGCTGTGACTAATGACATCCCTGAGCCCATCGGATATACTGCAAATGGACAATTCGCTGGATCGCTCACATGCATGCACAACAATACGCAATCATAAAGGCACACACCTCAATGTGGAGAAATCTCATTGAACAGGACATGTTTTTCACCATATATCAATATATTCCAAGTGGACTTTGGTATTCACACTCAAGCCATTGTCCATTCTTTTTAGCATATAAGATTGGTGTTATTTTATAAAAAATAAAAAAAAAACAGTTGGTATGCTGAAAGATTATCTACTGCTTTTAGTAGACGTTGACTATCCGTCAGCTTGCTGCTGTGGAGCCTTTAAGATAAGATGTAAGACATATAATTTACAATAGCTACAATTTTAAAGAGAACCGTGCCACTGGGGTTGACAGGCGAGAAAAAGAGACAATTACATGATCAACCATCTCTTCCCTTCAGCCTGTTTACTGGTCCATTAGTGGCCAAGTGACAGTGCAAAATGAGCACACATCTATCATGTCTGCACACTGCTTTCGAGGTGAATAAGAACCTATCATTTATGTCTTGTTTCTAACGATATCAGCGTATAGACATTCAGCTAATTATTTATTAAAAAGACACCAAGAAAAAAGGCAAACTAACCAATCAAAACTTCTTATCATTTTTTTAAAGGTTATGTTTAAAATAATTCTCAATGGTAGTAAATCAAGAGCATTTTTATTTTGCAGATTTCTGATTGCAAACACACTTTTACCAAGAAAGGTCATGTGATGTCACACCTCATTAAATGCAAAGTAATGTTGGACGCTTTGTGTTTATTCAGGCAGTTTTTCATCCACGGTGGAGTTCACATCTGATTTACCTCATATTCAGTTTATTAGTGTTTAATTTTAGACAGATTAAAATTTATAATGAGAAGTTTTGAGAGCATGTGCAACAAGACTGGAAAAAAACAACACAACTTCTATCCTTTTTTAGAACGTTACTCACCTTCAAAACCACAAAAAAGTGTTATGCATATACGTTTCAATGACTTTGTCCTTAGTTTGTTGTTAAATTTTTTTATTACCATCCTGCTTCGTTAATCTATATAGAATATTTCAAACATCTCTCTTTGAGTGTGTTATCAGATTTCTCAATCTGAGATTTTAAAATCTAGAGAACTCTTCAAACCAAGTTTAAGAAAACAGTTTCTTTTTCTTGAGTAACATCTGTGATGGGTAGCACAGTGGCCTCACAGCAAGAAGGTCATGGGTTCAAGTCCCGGGTGGGGACGAGGTTTGGAACACTGTCCTTTCAGTGTGGAGTTTGCATGTTCTCCTCGTGTCTGTGGTTTGTGGTTTTTCTTTGGGTACTCCTGTTTCCTCCCACCCTCCAAAAATGTGCACGTTGGGTTGATTGGCTGGTGCTAAATTGCCCCAAGGAATGAGTGTGTGTGGTTGTATGTGTCTGGCCCTGTGACAGACTGGCGACCTGTTTGGGGTGTACGCTGCCCTCGCCTTAAATCAGCCAGGAATGGGCTCTGGCACCCCCTGTAACCCTGAATGGGATAGACGGACGAGAAGGTGACTGACTAACATCTGTGATATTTTTCAAAATATCTGTTTAGAGGTTTGTAAGGAATGACTTTGTCTCATTATGTGATCAAATATTCAAAATCACTTTATTTTGCATCACTGTCCACGATATGATTGAAATGGGGTTCATTTGTTCATAAGTCCAGTGCCATATGCTAAGAATCAAATGCCACAAAAACTCATCTGTCTCCATCCTTTTAAAATTAATCATTAATCAGCAGGAAAGAAGTTATCCTTCACTACCATCTCACTCTCTGATGAGGGAGTTCTTACTATATCGGAAAAATGCCGTCTCAGTTTGTTGCAAAAGATAATGTAACTGCTCGGGTCCCTGTTTGACAGTCTTTACTTTTCTCAGTATCTCTTCTCTATAAAAACTGAACTTGGTCAGTGACAACAAACAGCTTTGTCATCAACATGTTGCATATGTGCACACACAAGATTGCGCATATTAGGCTGGTCTGCATAAGATTGCCATGCACCTTTTATTTCTTGTACATCGCAGTGTCTCACATTTATTGCGAGAGATATCTCTGAAGGGCATCTACAGTGTTTACAGCCCTTGTAGCCTTTAAGAATCGATAATGACAGGAAGACTGTGGGCAGGTTAATGGTGTGTGAAGGGACTGTTACATATAAAATCCAGATTGTTACCTGTGGAAATGGTGCACACATCGCATCAGAGGACTGAAGTCTGACTGGTGCGGCTGATCTGTGTCTGACCTGTGACCCTTGTCGAGAAACACATCAAATAAGCACAATCAATCACAGACAGGGTTTGACCATTACAGGCTAGATTAGATAACCACCGCAGCCAGGCTTGTGAGTTTTGTGTTGATTTAAAATCATAAGCATTCTGGTAAAATCACAGGTTAAATAAATATTACAATAAACTGTAATAGACAAGAGGTGAAGACACACTGAGGGTTGATCCAAGAGGTGATTGTGGTTCCCTTCTTTTGGTTAACCATCTATGGTTTGGTTTCTCGTGTCCCTCCTGATGGGGGGACACAACCTGTCAGAAGTAAATGTGTTGCTGAGGTTTCGCTCTGCCAATGGTGCATTAAATGGGTATGACCAAACAGGCAGGCAGAGGGAAACGATGCTGTTCTGAATGTGAATTATATCCAGTCACACACTCAATTTACCCTCACAAACTTAGTTAGGGTGATAAAAAATGAAAGACCCTACACATGCTGGGGGTGGTGGACATGTACTCTTGCGTTGATGCATTCATTAGTAGATGCACTCTACATTAGCTAATGGGATTAAAGAAAGAATTTAAGGCACAAATAAATCCAATATTTTAATTTGTGCTGTAAATTGAAATGACCCAACCTTTGAGGTAAAAGTGTATAAAAAAGTTGAGCTGCGCTAGAAAAAATGTTCTGAAAAAAGGGAAAACTTAAAAAAGGAATATGTGTCAGTGTAATAAATGCTCTGCGTCCTCTAAATGAAAAGACTTGGCCGCTTGATGAAAATGCATATTTATCATCGTTTTGCAAGGTGGACACGGTTCTCCGCCCTTGCTGCTGTCCTGTAGCAGAGCAGACAGCTGTTTGAAATTAGACACCAGATTGTGTTACTTAAACCCGAACAGGAGCGAAGCCGATTGCTCCCCAGCCCAGAAAGCAATCTGTTAGCCTGCTGAGGAGCAGAGATGTAATCGTAAACTTGTTGTGTTTAAACCCTTTCTCACAAAATTTCCCTTAAAACACGTTGTTTAGCAACATTTACATGATGCTACACTACTTCTAAAATACCTTCATGCTTTTGCTTGGTGGTGAGTGTTTTGAAGAATAATTGTAATGTTAAAATAACTGTTTTGTCCTTGACTGTCCAGTATCAAAGTGAGCAATATGTTCAGATGAACATAATTTGATTTGCAAAAAGAAACTTCTTATTAAAAAAGCATATATTGTTATTTTTGTTGCTATTAAATGCCTACAATGTTAAATTAACAAAAAAATATTGGGAATTGTCAACAAACAAAAAAAGGGAAATAAAGCTCAGCTGGATTAACAGCAAAATATCAACCCTGTGATTCAAAAGGAAACTACCTGTTACATTTATCCTTCATCAGAAGGACCTAGGCTGAGTTAAACAATTAAAAGTCTTCCATTGGGACCAGTTTATTACGGAGGGGACTGTAACAAATTTGAGTGATCACCAGATGAGGACCAGATGATGCATCACAATACACACCCCACTCAAGCAGGTCAGGACATTACTCTTCATCCCACAAACCTTTATCCAAAACCATCCCAATCATCCCCTTCACACACGCTCCCCGGTCATCCAAAGGAGGTGTGGTTGGCATGATGAGACTCTACCCAGGCCTCATTTCCACAGATGGCCAACACCATCCTCAATGGATTTATGGCTGTCCATTTTCACACACATCAATGTACAGAATAATATCAAACTGCTTGAGCTGGTGACCTTGCTCTAAGACTGTGGTGCTTTTCTTCAAAATGATTACACAGCTCAATTACAATTTTCTAAATTTAAAATGTAAAAAAAGGAAAAAGAATCTGGTTTAGAGTAAAATAAAATGGTATCTAAAAGCATATAAAATCTAAAACATTTCTCTCTGCCAGGAACATTATAGAAAATATCTTCCTGATGATCATGTTCTCTGACATCTATTTAGACACAATATTTTCTAAATATAAGGTTAAATTTATGACATTTTACAGTAGTTAATGCATTAGATGAATGAAGATTAGTCAGAGTAAGACAGAGTATGTGTGTGTGACTAAGAGGGATCCAAATGGAATCCCTCTTCCATTTGGGTGCTCTGGATCAGCAGTCCAGAGCAATAGAGAATGTGGAAAAGAGGTGAAGAAGCATGTGCAGGCAGGTTGGAACGAGTGGAGAAAAGTATCAGGTGTGATGTGTGACAGAAGAGTTTCAACTTAAATGAAAGGAAAAACGTACAAAACCATGGTGAGACCGGCCATGCTGTTTGGTCTAGAGACAGTGGCACTGAGGAAAAGACAGGAAGCAGAGATGGAGGTAGCAGAAATGAAGATGCTGAGGATCTCTCTGGGAGTGACCAGGATGGATAGGATAAGAAATGAGTATATCAGAGGAACAGCACATGTTAGAGGTTTTGGAGATAAAGTCAGAGAGGCCATACTGAGATAGTTTGGGCACGTTGGGAGAGAGAGAGAGTACATCGGCAGAAGGATGCTGGGTTTGGAACCACCAGGCAAGAGGCCTATAGCAAGACTAAAGAGGAGATTCATGGATACAGTGAAGGAAGACATGAAGATAGTTGGTATGACCGAAAAAAATGCAGCACATAGGGTTAGATGGAAGAAACTGACTTACTGTGGCGACCCCTGAGGGAAATGCTGAAAGAAGAAGAAAAAGAAGTAGATTATAGCAGACATATTCAGCTGATAGGACTGTGTGGATTTTTTTACTACATACGTGACAAACTAAAAACCCATCTACATAATTCTTGAAATGGGACTCAAATAAGCTGAAATGCCAATAATTTTTACCTGGTTCTTTTTTCTTCTTCTACTGTTCCATTGTGCTGAAATGAAGAGTATTGATGGCAAGAAAAATAGAAACATAGGTTGAAGCTATTCTTCAACACTTTCTTTAACTTTAATTTTCCTTTAATCTATAATGTGCAATTTCACACATAATGTCACAAAATTATAATCCTAGCAGCTGCCTTGTAAAATCCAGACCATTAAAGGCTTGAGAGACAATAGTTGTGAAACAGCTGGTGAATTGTGTGGTCTGTTAAAGACCGGCCAAGGCTTTGATAGATGGCTATGTTCTCGCAACAGGCAGAGAACAGACTGTGATTAATTCTCTATAAATGATTTGCTGGAATTAGTGAAAAAAGAAAAATTGCCACAGTTATTTCCCCTTTTCTGTCTCCTAATGGTGTGTGTACAAGACTTTGCTTCTTCATGCATCTTTTCTGGTTCTACACAGAGCAGAGACGTAGTAATGCAAATCACAAAGACACTCACTCATTCTACTCTTATCATTTTTCTCATCCTCTCATGATGGCATTGAAGAAAAAAAATGATTAATTGTCTTACTCTGACAGCTGGTTTGGCAAGCATTTATTCGTGACAGATGAAAGGGACCGAAATGACACACGAGCTAATCAAAACTGGATATTAAGTATTGAATTGAAGCAAGTTTTCTCCACAGTCGATTCTTATGAAACTCTTTAATGTTGAGCTTTATAAATCAAGCTCACATTAGACTCTCAGCCCTGTTTTTTCTTCATAACATTTGGAGTTTTCTGTGACTGCTACTGAACCAGGAGCCAGTGGTTTACTTCTAAATGTGTGGGCAAAACAGAGCACATTTGAGTTTTAGTAAAATGTAGCTTGTTTGTTCTTCAAAGGAAACCATTAGTCAAACAAACAAAGAGTGGTATGTGAGCAGACGTTACCGGCAGAGGTATTAAAATCCACTGCAACTCTCTGCCAGGTTAGTAATTGCTCTTTTTATGGTGGTAATTATTTCCTCTAAGGTGCGCGCTGCTGCACACTGCAATTATACATGAGCTGCTATCGCTGTGTGGAAGGGAAGGGTAGGTGGAGACACGTGGGAAGTATTTTCAGAAAATCTGCATTTTCCATGTGTGTGGATGTCGGTGCACGTTGTGTGGGTTGTGCAGCGAGGGAGAACTGAAAAATTGACGTTGCTGCAATCTGAATTGATGCAGTTTCGAACAAGGCAACAAAACAGCAAAAATCAAACATTGGTTAGATGCTGCCATGTTCTGGAGGTGTTTTCCTACCCTGAGCTAAGTCCACGCCTCAGTAAGACAATCCTGCTCAAAGCCATTGTATAGAAAAGCCAGCATGTAAGGCATGATAAAGCCAATAAACTGCTATTCATAAAACTGTTTTCTTTGTCCTCCTGTCTCACTAAGTTGTTGCTTTTTTCTCTGTGTTTGCTCCAGACAGTGTGACCTGTAGGAAAAGCCTATGAAAGCCCATTACACAAACCCCTCTCACTGATAAGGTCTCCTTTGGGAACCCATGCAGACAGGGCTTTCTGATGTTTCTTTAGATGCAGTGAGGACGCAGAAGCTTCTCGAGAGAGAAGAAATTCATACGGATAATTCAATGGAAATGCAGCAATAGCAATATTCTGATCCAAGTCCCATTTGCATATAATATATTCAAAGTCTTTCTACTCCTTTGTCCCTGTGTTTGCATGGCTTGAAGGAGTTGGTGGGTTTTCAAAAAAAATGTTCTTATCAGCCGGTTGAGACGATTCTGCAATGGCTTGCTGAAGGAGAATGAAAATAATGCTACAGGCAAAGTCAACTGACAAAACAGATGTATTAATCACAGGTTAGTACACTAAAAATTATATTGCAAAAAAATAAAATAAAAATGGAGCTATCGCTTTAAGATTCACATATGTGAACAACACATTCTGGGTTCTGTGGACCAAAACCCAATTTTTACATCTAGAATAGTTTGTAGGTGGCACAGTTGTTTTCACAGTGGCCTCACAGCTAGAAGGTCGGGATTCAAGTCCTGGCTGGGGACAAGGCTTGGAACACTGGTCTTTACATGTGGAGTTTGCATGTTCTCCACATGTCTGCGTGGGTTTTCTCCATGTAGTCCGGTTTCCTCCCACCCTCCACAAAAAATACAAAACATGGTGGTTAGGTTGATTGGCCCTCATAAAATTGTCCCTAAGAATGTGTGAGTGTGGACGGTTGTGTGTATGAGGCCCCGCGACAGACTGGCGACCTGTTCGGGGTGTACCTTGCCACTTACCTGAAATCAGCTAGGATAGGCCGCAGCACCCCCTGTATTCCTGGATAAGTGGTTCTGAAGATGAATAGTGTAGAAGAGCAATAACTAAAACAATTATTTAAATTAGAGTTTTGGTCTAATGAGGCTATTTAAAGCTAAATAGTAAATAATTAAGTTTTCTTTCTTTTCAAAAATAAAACCACAACGCGCTTTACGTAAAATTAAAGACATCAATAAGAAAGAGATCAAATAAATTCAAGCAACAACCCAATAACTAAAAGTTTTTAAACTAAATGTCTTTAGCTCGCAAAGGATAGGGTGTTCCACAATTTTGGGGCCACAACCGGAAAGGCCACAACCGGAAAGTCTTAAAATGAGACATTGGGATTGCAATAAGGCTCTGATTAAAAGGACTAGAGAGTTTAGCCGGGGTTGTAGTCAGGTATTGAAGGTATTGATCATGCCTTTCAATACCTGACTATTGAAGTAAGAATGCAAAGTTTAAATTAAGTAAGAATACAAAGTTTAAATTAAATGATTTTGCTGGATGCCAGTGTGGAGACTATAAAACTGGCATGAAATGGGCTGATCTGGGAGATTCTGGTCAAATTGTTGCAGACAAATTTCAACACAAACTGAAGTCTATTGATCTTTTTAAATTAATTAAAGATTAAGTAACACTAGTCTTGATGTGACGAGATAAACGCACGGGTGATCATCTCCAGGTCAGACTTTAAAAACATTTTTTTTTACATTCGGGATGTTTCTTAGGGAATAGAAACAATTTTTGTCAACTATAGAATGACTGTCCAGAGTGCACGCTGCCTAAACACAATACCCAGGTTTTCAAAGGTGCCTTTTACCTTGAGCAGCAATCAGGGCTTCTTTTGATGCAGGATGCACACACAGTCAGAAATTGGAATTAATCATTAAAAGAATAATATATCTGGATTGGACACATTTTTAAAACCATGGATTATCTGACAAAGAGGAAACATACAGCAGAAATGAAACTGGGCCAAGAACAAATCCCTGTGTAGCTCCACAACATACTGTAAGCAAGATATGTCAGCCATGGCATTATTCATGCCAACAATGAACATACTGTCATTTATGAAAGATGAGATCAATGGTAGGACAGATCCATAAAAACTTCAACCCTTTTTCTTATGGTCAAATAAAGTCCTGTGATCCACACTGTCAAAAGCAGACGTTAGGTCAGATAGCACTGTAATAGTTTAACGTCCATTCTCTCATCATTCCTTTATGTAAAGGGATCTGAGTGGAATGCAGTTTTTAAAAGCGAGATTGGAATTAATCAAACAATTTGCCCCAGACCTTATTACTGTGAGGCCCCTCTCCCAACCACTGTGCCATCGTGCCACCCTGTATTTTATTTGAATTTTTAACAAAAAAAATGTTGAAATATGTTACTCATGTACACACAGCAAGAAGTGCAGAAGTCTCAACGTCTTAAAGGAACCCAACATCCATCCCTGACTCTGTGTGATCATGTAAAACCAGTCTGAGCCCGCAGGGTGTCTTATCAATCACTGAGCTCTGTGCAGTGACGGGATGAGACGTGATAATTATTCTCTCTATCTAGTATCATAACCTAATTCTGAATGATATGATCTCTTGGGAGGATTCCTTCTGTCATCATGCTGCTCCATATTTCCATTCAGCCAACTGGAGGCTAAATTTAGTCTATTTTTTCCCCAAGTTAACATTTGGAGGATTTGTAATCATCATTTAACCTGAGATTTTTCAAGCAGCTCCCAATTAACCTGACGCTCCTCTCTTTTTGACCTCATCAGTGCGCCATTAAACTCAGACTGTCACCAGGGTCCTGTGCTGCATCAGAAAACCAAACTGTACAGCGAGAGGGATGAGGGGGGTTTGTTACAAAATCTGTTGTTCATTCAATTTGTTGGAGAAAGCAACATTTCTAGGATTGGGCTTCTGTGTTCACAAGCGTGTTATTTGAAGTTGTTGATAGAAAAGAAAGTAATTATAATGCATTTTATTGGTTTATATTTTATGCTCAATTAAAAACATTGTAGCAAATGATTAGTAAGAAAATAAAGTGGGGTTGTGCGGTGAATGTTGATTATACGTGTTGTATGCATTAGTGTGTGTGTTTTCAGGAAAATTAAGTTTCTGTAACACACATATATACATACACAGACTTTAAATATTGAATGTGTGTATCTATATATAAAAATAAAATGCTGCACTGTGTTTGTGAGCTTGACTAAACCTTGTACATCGACTCGTTGTTCAGCCTTTAGTTTTCTCTTCTTTGTGTCTAAATTCTGTGAAAGCTTTGTGTTGCTTTCCGCCTCTGATGTTGAATCTCATTACTCTGTGTATTTGCGTGTTCATATACATACCCATGTGCAAGTGAATTGAAATGCATTAGCTTGTTCCTCCCAGCGGACTGACGGTCTAAACTAAGCAGTGCATTGGTGATGCTCTCTGTGAGCTGACACAACCCATTTGGCCAAAAGGAGCTGATCTACACTCATGCTTACTTGTGCAATGTGAAGGGGAGGGAGGACAAAACTGGGAGAGGAGGGTGTGTGTGTGTGTATGTGGCACCCCTTCTTGTCCTTGTCTGGGTCTGACAAAGACAGGTCTGGAATAAAAATGGGTCTTTATTTAAACATCTGTTGAGTCTGATGGCAACACTGAATATTTAAGTTGTGAGTCAATATGAAAACTGTCTAACCTTGTTCTAAAGAAATTCTCATGAATACTGTTTTTCAATGCAGAGCTTTTCAAGTGATGAATATCTTTTTCTGTGGAAGTTGCTGCTGAGTTTGACACCTCTAATGCCTCATGTTAAAAGACCTTTGTCCCTTTCTTCTGAACTTTATGACGCAACAAGCAATCCAAGCAAATGATTTAACTGATGTTTATTGTTGCTAATCTTCACATGGAGAACATCCTTGCAGTGCAAATGTGATAAATTGATTCCGCGTTGCTCCAAATGGCATCCTCAAGTCTTTGTGTGTGTTTCATTGCGATGAAAAGGATGACAAATTGCAGCAGAGGCACACAGTGCTCTCCTGGTAGACAGTAAAATATCTTACAGGTTGGTTTTTAGCGACTAGAGAAAAAGTACTTTTTAATTTTTTTCGTAATCTGTTTTTTTGTTGCAGCCAGATGTGTGAAAGCACATAGACATGTAAAACTGTTGCGATGAGTTTGGGATAGGGAAACAGATTTAATAAGGATCACAATCGAAATGCGAAAATCTATGGTTTTTTTAAGAAGTTTAGTGGAATTTGACCTTTTTCACAATCCCCGAAGAAAAAATGCCTTATGTCTTGCTAACAAATAGACATGCACCTGCAGTTAATAGAAATTTTTGGGAAAAAGTTTGCAATAACTGACCAATCCCAAATGTAAAAAACATGCAGATCATCTTTAATCACCAGAACAGACCAACTCATAAATAAATAAATCACTCAAACCTAAAATTAAACAGAAGATATTTTGAGCAGTTAATATTTTCTTAATTATTGTTTAAGTTGTTTTTTGCTTACATACCTTACATACTTCCCTCTCTAGAGACCTACACACAGAGACAATGCAGGGCTTTCCATTCTTTTTACTCTTGAACTACAACTAGTTTTGATTAAATTTAGTCTGTATGGTGAGGTTTGTTATCTTGCAGATGAGAGCTCAGTCTGAAAAAAGCTGGGGAATCAAATTTTCAATATCAGACTTTACTGAAATTGTTTGAGCTAACAGAAAATCTGATTTATCTGAAAGAAAAATCTAAAAAAAAAAATCAGTGCTATTGCAGTGTCCCCTCTTAAAGTTACCAGCCTATTAATATAGCAAGTAGACAAGTGTTCCCTATTTCATCACTATGGTGTTAAGACACTGCATTCCTACTCAAGCGCTGGTTCCAGTGAAAATAATGCAGACTGCATTGCAAAAAGGGCTAATGATAAATGATGGCTACACCAGACCTCTTATCTGCCCTATGAGAGCACAGACCTCAGCCATGTCTCATAAACCTTTACTGACTGGACTACAGTTCATGCTTTTTGTGATCCACAGGGGTGAGGCAACAGTCTACTTATTGTGCTTCATAGTCTTTACCTGAAATACTTTGTCACATAAACCTTTGCTTTCAATTTGGAGGTGTGGCCCAGGCAATTTAGCAGAACATTAGCTTAAAGATCTGGCAAACTTGTCATGCTGAAACATGCAAACTGATCATGTAAGAGTTCAGAGTGACAGGTGATTCAAATTAGGCACCTGAATCTGAATCAAGAGTTCATAACTTAATGAGGTGTTTGGTCCAGCCAGAAGAGTTGGTAAGTACTCTGTGGATGTGACTAACTAATGTATTTCTTTTCATTTTAACTCCACTTGCTTTCCATTTATCAAACAAATAGAAGAGGGTTTTTACAAAAAAAAAAAAATGACCAGAGAAGATTTTTTTTTTTCAACTTTTTAGGCAAGTAAAGGCAATTTAAGAAAAAAAAAAGCACAACTCTTTAAAAAGTGATTCAAAGTGATTTGCAGAGACAAAACGTATCAATATACAAGTATCTTTATTCAGCAAAAGGAAAAACAAGACAAAATTGTACCTTCATCAACCAAAATATCCATTGCATCAATTCTCTTTACAATTAATAATCAAAATTCCACTCATGAATACCAAAAAGGAGTGGGTAGAACCAATGCTTTTATTCACCCCACCCCTCAAACAGTGCAATCAAAATCAAAACTTATATTTCATTCTGCTCCTGACATTGATAAAACTGACTGATGAAACAGTTAAAGAAAATTTCAAAGGTATAGTCTAAAATCAGTATGAATAAAATTAAAAAGAGTGCAGATTAAATGTTTTCAATCATAATCACAATTTAAGAGTGCTGTTACATGAAATATGTCAGGGTGGAGGCCTGTCTCACATTGTCAGGAAGATCATTCCAGTTTTTTGCTGCCTAAAACTGAAATACTGCTGTTCCAAGTTTACTCCTTAATCTGGGCACAAAGGAAAAGGCCTGACATTGTTTTGAAGTTTTTCTCCTAACAAATTAGAAGGTCAGAAAAGAGCAGAAACGTCTTTGACTATAGTTAATGTGCTGTATCACAAACGTAGAATCAAGTGATTGATCAGAACCAGCTTTGTTCTCCAACACAAGGACATCTGATTTTCTAGCTGTTAGGTGGCTTGTGTTGTCAGTTACGCTCCCACTTTTTAGATTTACGTGCTTTCTGACCTTTTGGATTTAAAGTCAATAAATTTACTGAATATTTGTTTATCTGAAAATCATGAACACACGTGTGTATTTGCCTAATCAATAAAAAAAATCCACTAACTTACCAGGTGACTGTGACATTGGAAGACCATGTGATGAAAAAAATAAGCTGATCACCTGCTGCAGGTTCTAGATTTGAGATCTTGTATATTTATCACGCATGTGGGCTAATGGACTTTAAGCACTCAGGCTGTCCATGCTTTTGTAACACTTTGAACATAAAGTCTTCCAGACTACTGAATAGATTTTAGTGAACTGCCTACTATGATTGAGTACCAACTATGGTTGAACTGATTAGGTTTTCAGGGTTATGCCACCAAAAGTCCAGGTCACAAAGTTTGAAAACGTTATACATAAGACTGCTTAACCCTAATCATCATAGACCTCAACCATTTATTATTAATCTAGTGTGTGGCAGGTGGAGGCATATTGCTCAACATCTTGCCTTTGACTTTTTCTTGTTACAGTCGTGGAAGCCACTGTTCTCCCATAAAGTGTCGGATCAAGACTGAAACAAGACATTTTACCCATCAGAGTGAGAACTTGAAGCTGGAGTCAGGAAGGTGGCGTTCTGCATGTGGATAACGTCCTTCATAAGCCTGTAGTAAAACCTGCATCACCATACATCCCTACTTCTGTCTCATCCCATCAAAAGCAGGTAAGAGGACAAGAGGAGAGCAGATTATTCATGCCCTACATTTACAGTGAGTCAGGAGCATTACACCCCCACAGTGGACGGTAACTGATGAATGGGATGCAAGGAATGACTTAAAAATGAACTTCAAAGGCTTAAACAAGAAATGGAGAGTCTTTTACCTCCATGCAGCAACTAAAACTGCAGAATGATGAACGATGAGTTTGCAGTGACGCCGTTGCAATGACAAAAGCATGTTAAGAGCAGTTTTGTTCCACAAAGGCAGCAGTGACAAATCAGAAGAACCCCATCAGAAAAGGTCTTCCTTATTTTGCGGTGGTAAATTTTTCAAGTAATCAATTTTTCTTATTCTTCTCAATAATTTGGAAGCACATAGGTCCTGGTCCTTGCAGCGTTTCAGAACTATCCTCAGTGTTCTGAGGGTGCTTGAACATATCACACTTGCTAGTATCCCCAAAAAAGTTACACAAACTAACCCCAAATCCATGGTGCTTGATTCAGATGCTAAATCTGAAGATCACACTGAGCTCCTACAAGTCAAATGATTAAAAATAAAAAAAAAAACGTTCATTTTGTGACAAGACCAAACTTTTCCAGATAACTACCTAATTTAAGTTTCTGAGTGGAACACACTGTTTTCAAGGCCTTTTTGTGGGAAGAAAGGGAGGGTAAATAGTATTAATATCATTATGTAATTTAACCCAGAGCTCCGAAACAAGACAAGGCCTTCTACTGTCCCTTTTCAGTTAAATATTATTAAGGGGATGTAATGAAGATTATATTGAGAGATTTTCCTGGCCTCAGTTTAAATGGGGATAAGAGCTCCTTATTAGCATTGTCAAGATAAGGCTCGGGTCATTATTATTGAGAGTGCTGCTTATGAAAAGTTGTAAAGGTCACTACACTTCAAAAATGGTAAAATTTTATGATTTTATTTATATTAGCAATATTTTAAAATGCATAATTTATTTATAAGAAAATTACATTTCTTCATTTAAAATGAGAAATACTAAACAAGGTGCAGAGTGATTTCAGGGTTGGGCATATCCCAATCTGACCCATTGGAAGAACTTTGTTCCAGGCTGTTTTGCGTGCACATTCTAAAATCCAAATCTCCACAGCCTTCATAAAAGTCCCTTTGAATTCCCACCACAAGAACCTTCCACTGTGGCCGTGAATAGCTCAGGCATCAGCATGGCTGAACAGCCCTCACTTGAGTACAAACGACCAAATCATTGCACGACCGCTGCCTCATTGTGTTCATAATTGTAATCCCTTGGACCGATGAAAAGGGCGAACTGTGCTGGTTAATTAAAACGGCAATCAAATTTACCCCCTAAACCGGCTGCGAAAAGGAACCTCTAAGGGACTCACTTTCTTTTCAATAATACACAAACAAACAAGTGAGTAGGAAGGAGTTGTATGCAATTCACAGGCTTGTTGATTGCCTCCTACAGCTGGGATGTTTTTTTAATTTAGCAAACAGTAGCTTAGGTGGTGTTTTAGGTGCCTGGGAGGGGGGTCTAAGGAGCAAAGGGGATTAAAGACCCCTCTGCTGGCTGTCTATTGGCACTTGTCATACACTTAATTTGATGCCATAATTAACTTTTGAAATCTCGAGGCTTTTTCAGCACATGCGTGCAGGATTCTTTGCAGATAAATGCCGAGCTAAGGCTGATAGGACAAAGGAGCTGACAGCAGCAGAAAGCGTTTTGTGTTTATCTCTACCCACTACAAGAAAGTGCACGATCCAAGTGTCCTCACAAGGCCTACTGTTATATATCCACGTGAGTGTGCGTTCAGATACACTTGTGTGAAAGCAATTATATTGATGGAATACATTGTCTTCATGGTGTTTTGCAGAGCAGATGTTGTCCACCTGCTACAAGGTATCTAACTGCTTGAGAGAATATAAAACAGGTTGGGATCTAAATGAAAACTTTGATGTGTATCGTGTTTAGTACTTTGGCACGAATAGTGCATTTGTTAAACAAAATGCCCTCCGAATAGAGCCACACAAGATCCCCGCACAGGTAGATTTACCCATGGATAAATTGCCAAGAGTTTACCAGACTGAAGTGCCTTTTCATCTCGGTCAACTAATCATGTGATAATTACTTTGAAATTAAAAACCTGTTGTAGTCGAGGATTAATTGACCGATGAAAGAGAAAAAATACTTGAGGAGTCTAAATTAAACCAAAATAACACGCTCACCAAATAATTGCTTTTAAATGTTGTGCTGCCTTTTTAATAGTAAAGTGGAGTTTAATTGGAGGTAATTTTTGTCCTGAAACTGACCACTAATTTTGCTCAATGCCGCTAGGATTATGTACGAAGAATTATGTACAAAGTATTTATCAAATAATTGTAAAATTAATTTACAGGAGAACGTATGTTAATAATTTCTGACATTATTAGCTTCACATTAGTGCAGTTTTACCTGTTAAAAACATTTGAATCTTATTTTCATTTAGATAAATTAGCTCCTTACCTTTTATTGACTTAATCACAACATATACTGAATGTAGGCGTTACATCCTTCTAGGCGTCATCCTTTTTTTAAGAATTATTTTTGCTTTTTTTTTTTTTTACTTGTTTTGCAGAAGAAGAAAAACACAGCACCACTGTGAGATGATTGAGAGGCTCAGGTTCCCACCTGCTGAGCAATCTGCCACAATTGGCTCCATCCTCAATTTTATTGTAATTTAAATCTGACTCCACGTCAAACCTTTGCTCATGATTCAGTAAACAATCGCATCTCACAATGTTTGCAAAGAACTCTTAAGCTTAAAGAATTGTAGAAATTAGGTCTGGCCAGTTTCTGGTGGAAAGAGTTCACTCTACAACAATACTAGAAAAAAAACTGAAACAACTCTGAAAAATAATCAAATTAAAACCCAGTTTATAATTGATGCAAATTTTATTAAATTGCATTTTTAAAAATGTGATGTACATTCAAAATATCAAATATATCAATATCAAAAATGTACAAGTCTGACGTCTAAAGTGATGCATTGTATTAGAGTGAATTTCTTCTTGGTACCATGTGACAGCGTCACATTCATCTAAAACAAACACGTTTGTCACTATGATTAGTCTTTTCTAATCTATGCTTCTCATTTTGTCATAATTATTTAATATTATGAATTTCTTTCCTTGTTGACACTTGTTGATCTTCCCAATCCTTTCAAGCGGACTGTTTTAAAAATCTTGTCCACAAATAGGAGAGTGCTTGTATTTTTGTGTGGCCCCTTGAGAGACTGGTGATCTGAAAAGATATCAAGAGAAATTTAAGTAAATTTATCAGATATGATGAGAAGAGTGAGGGACAGATATTAAAGAATAACAGGAGAAATTTAGGCAAAAGGCAATTTTTCTTTGGAACAGTTTTGTTCCAGGTTTCGTTGCGGGGTTTAGAAGAACACCTTTTAGTAGTTCCTCAATGGGGAAATTATTTTTTGCGGCATTGCACCGTAGCAGGCAGCCATGAAGGCGCAATAGTGGGAGCAGGAAGTTATGTGTCAGCCACTGGGTCACTTGGGGGGCTCAGTGGGATTCAAACCAGTTTCTCCCAGTCCAAGGACAAACTCTCCCACTGAGCCAACACCTCCTCAAGCATTTATTTTACGGAATGTCTCTTAGTAATCTCAAACCTCTCTAAAAGTTTAGTGTTTCTTTTAGATTTTCTGAAAAAGAAAATAGTATCCCCACTTTTACCTAAATTTTTTTCTTAAAATGCTGGATGAATTTTTCTCCTGCCTTCACCAACACCCAACCTGCAGGTTAATCACTTTTTTTGTTTTTCCACCACACCAAAATGACGTTTACAGATTTTTTTTAAACCATTATCAGAAAAAAAGTAGATTTTTCTTTAAGAAATTAATTGAAAAAAAAAAATTGCTGAAATATATTCATAACAATTTCTTAAATCAAGTTTCTAATTAAAATTTGCAATACCTCGTATAAATGATATTTTAAGTATAAAAATAAAAAAGAGAGATATTTATGTCATAATTGCCTTTTGTATTCTGTCATCTTCCATAAACACTGTATCTTCTCAGACTTATCTTGTAACCTTTTGGAAATGCAGTAAATAATATCCTTTTTAACACGGACAATATAAAAATACAACTCCATAAAGATAATGTTTCAGTGAAATCAAATGTGTTTGACAAAGATTTTAGAAATGGAACCATGTCAGATTTTCTAACAGGTAATAAGCAGAGTGTTCTGACCTTTAAAATGTGCATGTGGTGTGAACAGCACCACATTAAGGGTAACTGTAATGGCAAAAAAGGTCCTATTACTTTGAAAATAATGTGGCAGAAATTATAGTCTTAACAAAGAAAAGAGGGTTCTTCAAACTCTAAACGAATAGTCATTCCAAGAGGTGGGACAGATTTTTTTTTTTTTGTATTGTTCTTTAATACGTGTTAGTGCAGTATTATCTCAAGCACATACATGCAGACATGAAATATTACTTAAATTTGACATTTTTGTGTCCACGTGATTTAACACCAGGCTCAGAGTTCTGGCTATTTGGTTGTCATGAGAAACTAGAAAGTGGTTTGTATAAGAGTGGGTTACACTCAGTAAAAGCTTCTGAAGAGGGCAGAATTTGTTTTATGAGGGTAATTGATGCTTTGCTGCAGGAGAAGAGGGCAAAGCAGGCATGAAATTGTGCAGGGGATCAGATCCGTATCGCAGCGTACGGGAGAACTGGGGGAGAACAACGAAGCCTGGCAGCACGGGGCCGGCTGGATTAGGGTGCCGCTCAGCATTGAGGTACAGTTAAAAGCCAATTTTATTCTCTAGCAACCCAATTAGTGGAAAAGCTCTGTATCCTATTAGAGTCAAGTTTTGGGAAAGGAGGCAGAGCCGCTGAAGAACAGCCACTGAGAAATTCATACAGCCACCAGAATGGAGAAGAAAAAGTCCTCTGAAACCTAAAAGGATAAATAAATTCAGAAGCATTGTGAAGTGGTTTAATAAATAACCTTTGCATTTGACATCAGCACATAGAAACTAGTTTTTAAAATAGACTTTGATACAGAAAAAAATCCCAAGCGCATGGGCAAATGGTTGGTTAGTAATTTTACACCTGAGTAACCTGCCGATCTCTCACCATACCCAGGTTTGAGCAGCGAGTGGGGTCGTTGGTTCAATTCCATCTGTGTATTCATGTGTTGTTTGCAGGCAGAGTGGCGGGCACATCTTATCAGGATTCCCAACATGTCCGGTGATGAATAAGGAGAGGGAATTGGCTGTCTATCCCTAATTAATAAACTCTGCCCCTCCACCCCCCTCTCTACATGAGCTTGTTTGATCAATAACCATTGTGTGGAGGCTCACAGGAAAGCCATTCAGATTTATCTACTAATATCCTGGGTGATAGCCAGAGCTAGACTGAAGATGACAGTAGGCTCAAAGCCCATTACCTCATTATTTACTGTTTTAAATTCTGCTATAGTCTCAGCCAGTCAGTGTCTCCAGAGTAACAAATAGGGAAAATTCCTCTCCTCTCTTCCTGGGACACGTCAAGGGCAAACCTGATGGAACACATATGAGAGCTGCTTTATTTCAGCTGGTTGTGTGAGTGGGTGGCGTGTATATAAGCATGTATGTGGACAAGTATGTATTTCTGTTTCAGTAGATTTTCTAAAAGAAAAAATGCTTACGTTTAAACTTCTGATTGAAACTTCCTTTAAAACAATATATGATGATCAAGTAACTCTTGCTTTCAACTTTAAATCAATTCTCTATCTCCTCTGACAATGACACCCCATTTTCTAGCCTGCCAGTTTATTTTTGAGACCCCGTCCGGTTATTAATCCTGTTTCTTTTGTTTTATCTTTAGCCCAGTCATCTGCAGTCAGTCTTCACACCCTGCTCGTCTGTCTCTGCCTGTCATCACGACAGATTTTTATGTTTCTCACAATGATAAACAACTAATAAATAAAATTTGACCAACTAAGCGCAAGCTGGGAAAATTCTGGACGACCCCCCAACACAGTCATACTCTTGGTCTGGTAAAATCTACAGATTTACCCTCCTTCAGTTAGTGTTTACTGGAGCTAAAAAAAAAATAAATAAAAATAAAATATAACCTGGTTTGGTTTGACATTTGCAAGCATGAACTTTCTAAATGCAGTTTTTTTTTTATTTATGTGAAGCTGTAACCTAACTGGAATCCAGAAAGATTTTCTTCATTCAAACTTAGTTTTCTGAAAAAAATTTTTTTGCAACATAATAATCACAATAATGTCATAAAAAAAATTTATGGTATTGTTTTTACTTAAAAGATCACAAGGTCTTAAAAAAATCAAAAGAAGAAAAAAATTGTCAAAATGAATTTTTTAGAAAATATATCAATACAGGACAGCACAGTGGTTAGAAAAAGTGGCCTCACATCAAAAAGGTCGGGGCTCAAGTCGAGGCTTGAATCACTGGGCTTTCTGTGTAGAGTTTGCATGTTCGCTCCATGTGTGCATGGGTTTTCTCCAGGTACTCTAGTTTCACCTTCCAAAAACACGCAGGTTAGGTGGATTGGCCATATAGAACTGCCCGTAGGAAAGACTGTGTGTTTTTTGATGGTTGTGCGTGTGTGTAGCCCCTCGACAGACTAACGACCTGTTCGGGTTGTACTCTGCCTCTTACCATAAATCAGTGTGGATAGGTTCCGGCACCCCTGCAACCTTGTTAGGAATGGGCAGTTCAGAAGATGAACTGAAATGTATCAATACATGTCGCAAATCTCTAGAGTGTATACTGTATAAGTTTGTTTTTTTTTAAAAATATAATCTGACGGATGAGGACTAGAATATTTTGGGATGTGCAGGTTTTGACTAATAAATGACCATAGTTAGCAGCACGGTGACGCAGTGGATAGCACAGTGGCCTCACAGCAAGAAGGTCGTGGGTTCGATTCCCAGGATAGGGTCGGGGCTTGGAACACTGTCCTTTCTGTGTGGAGTTTGCATGTTTTCCTCGTGTTTATGTGGGTTTCCTCCGGGTGCTCCGGTTTCCTCCCACCCTCCAAAGACATGCATGCTGGTGGTCAAATTGCCCCTAGGAATGAGTGTGTGTGTGGATGGTTGTATGTGTGTGGCCCCGCGACAGACTGGCGACCTGTTCGGGGTGTACCCTGCCCTTCACCTTAAATCAGCCGGGATGGGCTCCGGCACCCCCCGCAACCCACTAGGGATAGATGGATAAGAAGATGACTGACTGAAATGACCCTAGTTAGCGAAACGGAGACATTTCTAGTTACTGAGTTAACATTCAGTCTGATCTTTTAAGTGTTACATTTGGGGTTTAGGATGTCTCTGAACTGCCCACTGCAACAAACTTTAAAAATAAAAGAATTACATTTACCAACTATGTATGAATTCACCAGTCGGTTGTGGCTTGTGAGAATAATGCAAATTAAAATGACAAAAACATATTTTTCTGAGACATACTTTATTACAAATAAAAGGATAGGTTAGTGTGAACTACAAGAAGAAATAAAAAATATTAGGAAACATGAAATGCTGATTTGTCTGCCTGTGTGATTTAAATGAACTTTTACACCAACTTTAAATGTGTCTTATTACTCAATCATAGTTTGACGCTCAATCAGCTGTGATGGGGAAATGTTTGTGCACTTGTGAGGCCGGGGTTTCCAAAATTCACCGTTGTTCACGACATGCTTCAAGTGGTCCAGACGTGAGAGTTTCTGATAAGCACTTTGCCACAATCGTTCTTCTTGCTCAGCCAAGTTGAACTCAATTATCACAACATCCGTGGAGGGATTTGCATTCAAGGTGTGCTTTTGTTTAAGCTCTATCAATCTGTTCCTGTAGTAAACTTGTCGCCATTCTGCCCAGAGAGATTTCCCTGATGTTATCCTACTCGATAACTTGGGAAACGATTAGAGGTTGCTCTGAAATGCAACACACATTCACAGAATTGGGAATGTGTGTGTTTTATTGTAAGGAATACACTCTGGGATGACATGTAAGCATACACAGCAACCTTTTGTATTGTTGCTGGAACATTTGGAACTATCTGCAGCATCACAGCCAGTCTGAACCTGGGGATTATACTGCATCAGTGTTCAAACCTTCAAAGTGACATTTTGGGAGGGAGTGTGTGACTTGTAAAGAAGGTGGCCTGTGTGTGTTTACTAAACCACTGGAGACTGCTGTAAATCTGTGTGCAGTTTCCCAGACCCATCTCCGTGCAGTATTTATACAGACATATTTGCTCAATTAGATGATCTGTTTGGGTTAGCAGGACTAGGATGCACATATAAGTACACACCCTTCCTGTCTACACAAATACACATACAAACCATTAATCTGCTTTTTGATTCAGGTCCTAATCTCCTGTCCTCTACTCTACTGGCAGGTCCCGCCTTCCAGCTTAGTAGTAACAAAGAGGCTGGAGATTTGTAAAGAGGCTCAGTTGTGCTACATGCAACACAAACCTGTTTATCTGTCCAAAAACTTTGGTATTTATGCACATGTGTCCACATAAACTCTTTCTGACTGTATACTGTTCATTAGTATTGGTATTAGTATTTTACTAACATCTATATTACTGAAAATATGATCTGTATTGTATAATTAAAATTGGTTTGTTGCTTTGTTTGACTTGGTGTAGTTTTTAGTGTTACAGAGTTGAATATTAAAAGCCTGATAATTTGCTACTAATAACCATGACAGGATTTTACTGGTCTGTTTACTTGTGTGCAGATGTCTTGATTATCAGGCCATTAGATGGAATGAGGCTTTAGCATGGCGTTCATAGATCCAGAATATCCCCTGAGTAAATAATCAGCTTTTAGCAGGATGACGCTAATGTAATATTCTGAGCAGCGACATAACCCATCCAGAACCAGATGAGCTGCGAGAATAGATCTGCACCAAAATTATGTGTGGTTGAGAAAGTTTGCAGAGCAGAAGCAAAGCATAACCCAATATTTGTGGTTGGACATGTAACTATTTCCATGACAGGTAAAAAAAAAAATGTCATGCTACAGCACAATCCACAATCTTGACACGCACTTGCATTAACAAATCTCATCAAGCAATAAATAAAAAAAAATCTGGTAAATTCAAGTTTTCTTTCAAATGTCATTAGAATCTTCTAATTGCTCAAACTCATTGTTGAAGTACCGTTAATCGCTACTAGATGTCTCACTCCTGGTGAGTCCACACTGATGCACACAGTCACATGCAGTGTGCACATGGTGTGTTTAATACGACCAGCCTAGTCACTCTCCACATGTGTTGCAGTCTCCTCTGGGAGGACAGGAAAGCATCTGCTTCCCTTTTTCTGTCTAACACGTTTCTGGTAAAATGGCCCTACCTCAGCTCAGACGGAAAGGATATAAAGACATACTTCAGCAAAAAACAAGAAAAAAACCCCAAAAATCCACACACATGAAAAGGCCAAAAATGTTTGGTAATGTAATTTCTACATTTCCTTTTCATTGTTTGTTCATCATTGCTGCAACACTGCTCATCCTTACATGCTCTAGGTGATCCAGTAATCAGTCTGATAACAATAAGAATTTATAGAACACTTTTCAAACCCTGGGATGAAGTAACCATATAAACAATCCATTAGGTGTGATAAGGAAAGATTTACACTGCTGGCTTCATTAGGTGCTCAGAGGGAGTTTTCCAGTGAGAACAACACTCCTCGTTTCACCTGCATGGTTAGTTTTTTATTTTCTGTATTGCATTGTTCCTCACTGTTGGAAATTAGAAGAAATTTGGTTTTGTTGAGTTGGTTTTGTATGATGATAGTTTTCAAACTGGGGTCTAATCAAGCAGTCTACTTAGATTCTTTCAGGTCATTCAACAAAAACAAAGTCATCAAATCAAATTTGCATGTGTTTGAAAGTTATCAAAATTTATATATCAGTACATAGGGTATTAGTCATACTATTGATGGATTCATTTGCTTTTATTTAACTTGGTGAATAATTTTTGTCGATGTTTTTATCAGCGACAAAGTTGTTAGTAAAGTTGAGGATGCAGCAGGGGTGAGAGAAGCGGGGGATTCCCGTCTGAGGCTGTTGCCCCCACGACATGGCCCCGGATAAGTGGAAGATGACGGAGTGGATCAAAGCAAGACGGTTGCATGAATCAACAACAAAACAACAAGACTGAAAGAGCTTAGGCTGAATTAAATAGTAATTACACCTAACCCAATTACATCAAAGTAAAAAGTCACCAAATAAATCTAAACATTACAGCTGATTCAACAGCTGACAAGAATAAGCATAGAAATATAACACAATGGGGGGGAAAGGAGAGAAAATATTAGCATAATATTATAATAGTACAAAATACAAATGGGAAAATTCCCAAAAATGTATCTATGGAAAAAAACTTTACTAGCATATGCCTGAAAATTTGACCCATTGGTTCCCAACAGCTTATTAATACAACCACCAAAACATTATGAAACCGAAGCATGTAGTTGCATCTTCACATATTTGGGATTTGCATCTTTGAATCTTTGCTATTTGCTGATATTTTTTGGGAAATGGACAGCTGGTCCTGCATACAACACTTAAAAGCCATAATAGTCTGACTTCTTAAATAAAGAGCTTGTAAATTAAGATAATGACGTAGTTTAATAACTAAATTATATTTATTGACATATCCGTGTTGAATAATTAAAATGAAATCCAATCATGTGAGCATGTTTGATCATGAATTGTGACAGCGTTTAGTTTCCACGTGACTGGACAAGGTAGATTGGATATGTCTTCATTAAAGACAACATTATCCATGGTTTAAAGCCAGAGCTCGTCTGGCAATGACCTTAAACTGTGGGCTTTGAGTCTTGAGAACATGTTAGAGTAAAAAAAATACTCTCATTAAAGCCTGTGCGATTCCACATAAATCTAACAAATGTGTTGGTTTTATACAGTATTATTATTTTTTTTTTTAAAGAAGCGATGTATTTAAAATGGTAGTATTAGTTCAGTTTTTTGGGGAGGGAAGGCGATTGAAAACCCAATGTTGTTCTGTGTGCTCATTTACAGTACATGGGAATGACAAAAGTATGCAAATCTTTTGTTAACTGCAAATATAAAATTTAAAATTTTTGACAAACTTAATGACTACTTGAAGTGACTCAACACAACTCTCTAAAAACTACAGTGGCCATTACATTAAAAATGAAATAATAATTTCAGGTTTTTTACACTTACCATTCTGTTATATGATGCTGCAAAGCTGGTTTTGACATTTGTGTTCAAACAAAAAATCTTTGCTGGTTTGAACAAACAGCAAACGTGAAGGGTTACAAAAAAAAGCTAATATAACCTAAAATAAGTAGGCATTATTCTTAAATAACGTGAATAATCCAGACCAAAAAACAATTTTAGTATATAGTTGTGCAACTTCAATGTTTCAATCCACCATGGAAATGTAACAACATATTTTTAGATTTTGGGATTTTAAAACTGAACAAACTGTCCTTATTGTATTGCTAATCACACGTAGGACCACTTTATCTTGTAAATAAAATAAAAAATTTTCTGTAGAACTCTTCATTTTTCACAATCAGATGAGTTTCTATTGTTGTTTTCTTTTTTTGATAGTTAGAAATATGCAAACATTCAACGGCAATATACAAATAAATGCTGTTGCCTTCTGTGCCTTCTATGATCCACCGGGTCATAATTGAAAACACAAAAACATAATTTATCTTAAATAGATAGTCAGTTGAAATAGCTTTTTTTTTTTTTTTTTTTAAACTGTTGGTTGGACAAAGAATGATTGTCTTTACAGACCTAATGGTTACCTGTTTTTTTTAAAATGAGCATTAGCCACAAGTACCAGGTACAAAGTATTACGTATAAGTGGCGGAGTTGTTGTTTTCTAAAGACTGTTTTGTAAGAGAACAATGAATTTATAATAATATAAAACTAAAAATTTCATTTGTAACACACTTTATATCTCCAGTGGAGATCTCAAAGTGCTACAATGACCAAAAGGAACAACAAAAAGCAAAATCAAATAAAACCACAATTTCAAGTATGTGCATCTAAAATATGTATCCCTCTTTGGCAAGCACAAAAATTGAATGATAATTTCTTTAATGGTCATCCTTACCAGATGCATTTAGCTCCTCTCGACCAGTTAAAGCAACGGTTAAACTCCAAGCTTCTCCTGAATGGCGGAGCTTCTCACCCTATCTCTGAAAAAGAGCCAGGGAACCTCTGGAGGAAACTCATTTCACTTTCTATTCTGTTCTGTTAAATTTCATTCTGTTCTGTCCTATTCCGGAAAACTACACTCAGGATGAACTTCCCATTGATGATTCATACATTTATTTTCTATGCTGTGGCTTCCTGAGCTGTTGAAATGCGCCTTATTACAACAACTTTGGTTTAATTTTCTACGCCAGGTTTCAGCTCTGAGTAATGGTTAAAAGTAACCTCAGACTAATAACTACTGGAAGTAGTTTGGTCGTTTCAGTTCTACAAAAATAGAAATTTTGACTGGAAAATTGGTGACAACCAAGGACGGTGTCATAAAGTTCAGACGAAACGTGTCAGTAAACAAGAGAGGAAAACAGGCAGTGCACACAAAGAACTCTTGGCTAAAATATATCTGATTGCTACATTTTTTCGGGCCATTGTTTACTTCCTGGACAACAAAGCAGATGTACCATGTATGAGGCTAAGTGTCTTTGCAGAAATGAGGATCTGTGCTGTCCTTTGTCCAACAGAAACCTGGCCACAAAGACTGGCCTCAGCCTTCCAGATAGATGGTCTGCAGCTGTTCGTTTGCAATGTGACCACTTTCACAACCCCTAACTCTCATAGACAAGTTAAAAAACAGATTTGATTTTAATACTCATGAGAAAACCAATTTTATCCTGCATTTAAACATGTTCAAGTATGGTGATCACAATAAATTTGTTTCCACATTTTTGGTCTGGAAACTGGTTAGGCTTTCTGTTGGGATTATGGAGTCTGAGAATGTCACAATTTTTCCTGGGGCTAAATTATCGTGAAAATTTCAAACAAGCAGGTTTTTAATTTTGGTTCATTTCCTGTCTACAGTATAGCACTGTAGTGATGTATTCTGATGAAGCTCCATCAGCAGCATCTTTCATCACATGCCGCAATTTAGAGTTTTTTTGACGAAGTTTTGTTCAAAGGTCACTACAGTAATTTCATCTCCAGGATATGAACAGAAGGATTAGTTTCTAATGGTTTATCTGGAAAATAAAGTATTTAATTCAGTTCAAGTTTCTGGTTAAAATTGTCCTAGTAAAAGCTACCATGTAGTTTCTAGATGTCGAATCTGGTCTGAGTTCAATAACATTGCAAGGTTGTGAACTTGCTTTGTGGCTTTAAGAGCCAAAGTCTCAAGATGTTTAAAAAAGCTGACTTGGTTCCCTTTGCTACCAAACAGGATCATTTCAATATCGTCTGTATTTAATTTCAGAAAATTCCTTCTCCAGATGTTCATTTGCTCTAGACACCAGCACACTAAGTCAGTCGGGCTGCTGTCATCTGGAGATAGAGATACATAAATTTGTTCATTGTCTGCATAACTGGGGTAATCGCTTTTAAAGTTCTGTAATATACTGTATAACCAAGAGGGAGTATACTGTATATAAGCAGACCAGAAAAGGACCTGCAACTGACCTCTGCAGAACTAGAACTGTCATGGTTGGTTTATTCCAATTCATAGCCATGAAAAATAATTAATTTTGTGGGGCTTTTTAAAAAAAACTTGAATCAAATAAGAAAAACCAAGTTCTATCAGATTCTTCCAGTTCCATCCTGTAATCTGCAGTGAGAACATCCAGTCATAACAGCACCGATACATGACACCCACATGTGTGTTTGTTTCATTTAATCTTCTTGACGACTTCTTCCATTTTTGGATGAGACTGTTTAGAGGAGTTAGCAGGTGAAAGATGTTGAAGACCTTGTATAGTTTAACAAAACATTTATACCTGTGAACAAAGAACTCACAAATGACCAATCGGTGTAACGTGCATGTTTTTGGAGGGCAGGGGAAATCTGAACACAAGTAATAACTTGTGCACACACCAGCGAGGACATGCAAACTCTTTACTGGAAAGCCAGCGCTCAAACCTGTGACCTATGAGCCAGCAATGCCAACCACTAACCAGCATGCAGCCCTTTATATATATATATACATTTCAAATGTGATCTATGACCAAAACGTTGAAAAAAAAAAAAAGTTTATTTCACTCATTGTAACTTTGTCCAGTAGTTTCATACTGAACTGAAAATTTTGAGGGGAAATTGCTGTTTCCTAAATTGAAGAAAATCAGACAGGAATCAGAATTTGTTAAAGAACTTGGGTGGAGACGGTGGCCGCGTGGTTAGCGCGTTCGCCCGCGGACCGGAAGGTCGCGGGTTCGCGTCCCACGGAGAGCACGTCTAGGGTCCTTGGAGAAGACACCTAACCCCCGCTTCTCCCACCATTGGCGCCGTTGAAGGGCAGCCTGCTGCGGTGTAAGGAGTGCAGCAAACAAATTTCCCCGGTGAGGGATGAATAGAGTAATTCAAAATAATCAAAATAAAAAAACTTGTAAAATAGCTTTCTGTTTACAGTACTACTAAACCCAGTTAGTGAGATTTAACTGATCAAAATTCAGAAAATTCAGTCCAGTTAAACTCGTCTAACTGATGACAGCATAGATAACCAAACAGTTGAACTTAAGAATTTATTTAGTGGCTGTCATGCAAGGTGACGTGGTGTCTCCCTGCTGCCTTTCAGAAGAGACTGCCTCCAATATGTTCAAACCCAAAATGTCTTTGCCTGTCAGAAAAGTCTGTCAGAGCATAGCTGTGTGTTTATGTGTCTGTCAGAATGTGACTGCAGAGCATAAGCTCAAGATTGTGTGTTATCTGTTAATTCCTTCATTAAGCTCTTATCGCCAGTTTTAATGCCAATTAAGATGCGCTTTAATTTGACAGCAGGGCGGGTGAGAAACTATGCACTCCTCACTCCACAGTGACAAGAGGAACAGACCGTGCTCATTCAAGACCACCCGCCTGCCTTGTCAAAGCACTAACGGCTCTACAGGCGTGTAAGTTTTTGGCTCTTTAAGACCGACACTGTTTAATGCACACTGTTCAGTCTCTGAAAATGTATTTAAAGCTAATTCAAAGTTGGTGTGAAGCAGCTCAGAGTTGCTTCCAATGTGTTTTCACCCCCCAAAAATAGACTAGTGACAGAAAAATGTTTTCAGATGTTGTGTGACTCTTGCCAGAAGGTGGGGAAAAAATCGAAAGGTTGAATTGGAAGATGAGTTGGCAATCACGGAGAAAGGGGCAAAATTCCTATGGTCCACTTCACTTTGAGTGGGACACGTAGAGGTCAAGGCTCTTACCTCAGTATGCTTGTGTGCGTGTGTGTGCCAGCCTAGCTGCCGTTATCTACAGAAGCTCTAAACAGTTTTTGAGGACCAACCATATGGAAGAAAACTTTAGTAAAATGCAGAGAGGGTCACAATAAACACTCGCATCTGAATCACAATTAGACAGCATTGACAAATCTGCAATATGCAGACTAAGCAGATGGCTGTTGGACAGCAGGAGGAGAGAAAGTGTGTGTAGCAAGTGATGAGCTGCAGGTCTCGTGTTGTAGCAGCTGGCTGACAACTGGGGGATAATGTGTGTCAGCAAAACGGGTGAGAATGGCTGGCAAGAAAAATGACTAAATGGACATGAGCATGAAAAAGTACGAGGATGATGGAATGTAACTTATTACTTTTTTGTAATTTCATTCTTTTACTTTGGATAGATGCCAAGTAGAAACACTTGGGGCAAGTACTAGTTCACTTTGATCCATCCTCTGCCGTTATTATTTTACTAAAAAATTTGCAAGTCCCCAATAAAGACCGATCTTTTTTAAATACTACATATATATAGTAAGCACAATATGCATTTTATAATGTGCCTGTCTACACTAACTATGTGACACTGATGTCTCTTTCCGTTGCTCCATTCCCTCTCTGTATCTTTTTCAATCCCGGCTTTGATATATGCATGAGAGAGGATTTCCTGAAGACCAGAGGGCCATTACCCAGGGACCATTAGGCCTTTAGTAGAGCATGTCAATGACTACTGAGTCTCAGTGTTTTCACAAGTCCCCCCCACCTCACAGACAAGAGTGTAAGGTGGGGGTGTGGGTGGGATGTTTGTAGCTGATAAATATTGTACTAAACACACATTTATTTATTTGTTTTTAATCTGTGGCTTGTACAGTAAGACTAAGTACACTGAATGTCTCTACTGTTCCACGTGAGGAGGTCGGCTTAGGAATCAGCACTGTTGTTCTCTCATGCAGACTGAGACCGAGGGGGGGTTGAGTCATCATCATCAGGATGAAATGCTCTGACATTTGAGCATGAAAGTCTTGGGAGCGCCTCGCGGCCCCACATCTCTGGCTATGTCTGTGTTTTACAGTACAGGAGGTGTACAGAACACCACAAATTATTGTCACTGAGTTTAACTTGAGTGTTTATTGCATAAAATAGGTTATAATGATGCATATGGATTTTACAATCATTCATGTTTCCAAACCCTGTGTTGCAAAGTTACAACTTTGATTACATGCTAAATAGATGATGATAAATGTGAGGATAAACCGGGAGGTGAGCAGAGAGAGAATGGAGGGAAGCAAAAAGAAGATAACCTCGATTGCTGGAATCACTTTGCTGATCTCCTCGGTATGTCCCCACAGAGGACAAGAGCACGTTGCATCCTCTGCAGTGGTCACAGGAAAGAAAAAGTAGCAAATAAACGACAGAATCACGCCTCTGTTTTTACATGAAGTACTTAAGAGGATTGAAATTTCCTGAGAGTGTTTGAGACTCTCTCTCAAGGACAAGAGCTTCATCATCTGCGGTAAATGTGTTGGAGTTCTGCCTCCAATCAGAGGTACGGTATGTCGTATTAGAATTCAGCGTGCTAACTAAATGATATTTTAACAAGATGTGAAGTCTCACTGTTGTTGCATCTGAATATCGACATTAAGGCACTAGAAAGAAACAGAAGGTCATGAAGAGAAAGAGAAGAGGTGGAGAACGATTAAGGGACACGGCTTGTTTATGTTTAGATGTATGGGATGTGTCTTTACTGATGACTCCCTTGAAGCTTGCAGACAAGGAAACAAGGAGTGATTAATTTTGCTTTAACTTACTTGACCTCTGTCTGCGGGAGTGATCCCCAAGAAGAGGCTGGTAATCTGATACAGAACAGTTTGGCCTGTCTGCTTCTCCTCTTACTTTTTGGATCAATAACAGATTGGCAGCTCGATCTCTTCATGAGAAACTGCACAACCAATGAAAGAATCTTTGCATGACAGTGAGCAACCTTCAATCTGGCCCTCTCCTTGTTTGAGTCACTAGTGCTTATCAATTTCAGCAGACCTCTCAGTTGGACTTACACGGCAGCTACAAGAAAATGTTAATTTCCCGTAATCATAGCTGCACGTAAAGTTCATCGATCTGTACAGATCAAAAACCTTCATCGCTGAATCCACTTGTTCATTTAAAATTATGAGCACACAAACAGTATATCACAAAGTCAAATTGGGTGAATTACATTTTTTTAATCGCATTTAATCACTCCTTCTGATCCCAGCTAATGTACCACACCCAGAGGCTTAAAAAAACTCTTCCGCTTTGGTTTTGTATACATCATTTCATCTTTCTTATGGCTGCAGCTGAATAGAGATGAAAGTTTGTCTAATGGATGTCTAAGTGAGGAAAAAAAAATAAGTGAGTCATCCTTGCCGAGACAACATTAACGCCAGCATCATCTTATTGTTGGAGGAAGAGTAGGCCATGGTTAAAAAACATTTCAAAACTTATTTCAGATTGTTTTGGAAGGAATCAATTAGGATTTTTTTCTGATTCACTCTATTTCAAAATATGTATAATGTAGCTTTATGTACTTTAAGGATATTTTTTTGTCAATCTCCCATTTCCTTATGATCATCTAGTGCCTTCGCTCAATTTTTGTTCACTTTTATAACCAGTCAGAGATTGCAGTCATTGGCTTGTGATTCCAACAATTAGAGAACATCCTACCCAATCAGTGAACAGAGATGATGCTGTGACATAAGCAGTTGTCCGGGTCATGTTTGTAGTGATGTAGCTGAAATAAGAGGTTGACCATGCTCTACGGTTTGTGTTGGCGATTCCTGAGATGGAAAATTTAAAGACAGTGCTTTGAAAGTTTATTCAGACGAAAGATGGGGTTGTCTTGCTGCCAACTTTTTAATGCTCTGTTTTCTAGACTACACTGACTTCTTGGGTGCATTACTTAAGTTTTTGTGGATTTTTCAAAATACCATAAGCTATGGGGACAAGTTTTCATAGTTTTATTTATTGCAATGAGTTACACCATTGACAAAGAGGCAGAGAGAAGCCAGGTGGGGTGGTTCGGGCATCTGGTCAGGATGCCTCCCGAGGAGACCAAGAGGCAGACCCTGGACCTGCTGGAGAGACCATTTCTCACAGCTGGCTGGGGAACGACTCGGGATCCTTCCGGGTGAGTTCGAGGATGCAGCAGGGGTGAGAGAAGCCTGGGCTTACCGTCTGAGGATGTTGCCCCCGTGACCTGGCCCCGGATAAGTGGAAGACGGCAGAACGGAAAAAAATTTCACTACTGAACCACTATGGTGTAAGCAAACCCCAATGCTGCGTGGTCACACTGTTCTCACAGAGTAACAGAAACAGACTGATGTATCATTCTAATTTCCTTGTAGAGCAAGTGTAGATATTTGTCCTCACTGGATGACTCATTATTTTGTGTGTACATAGCTTGCTTTTCCTGCTATCAGGTCAGTTTTCCTTTTGCTGCTGAGGTGTGTCCCACACTGTGCTTTTCCTTCCCAACAGCCCTTTCTTTCTACCACAGAGGACATATGATGCTGTGCTGTAAGCCTGCTGACTGCTGTGTAGCTTTCTCTAGCAGCACACCTGCGTGTCCCCTGCTGACGGACATGCACCAAGGACAACACAACCACGAGACCCGCTGTCCTTCTGTAGTCTAATATGTGACCTTAGATATGTTGGATCCTTCAAGAAACATCTCCATAGCCAGGGAGAACACACTCTGAATTTATCTTTGTTTATGACATCATGTTGCACCCACTATACCCTCTACTTAGCAACGCAACAGACGTTGTAAAAATATTATATTTATGTAAATTTATTAGAAAATCAATATTAAAAGCTGACTTTTTCAAGTCATTTTTCCAAGGGGTGTTTACTATGGCGACTCACAGCAATGCTCTTCCTTGAGTACCACTTAATGACTGTTATCTCACCGATATGTCTGGAAGGAAAAAAAATCTCTTCTGAACTTTAATAATAGGTTTATAATTATTCAGCCTCCACTTAGGAGAAACAAGAAGATGTGATTGTTCCATCTGTTAGGTTACCTCCCTTCCATTTATACAGCATGGGAGCTATATTTACAGAATTAGATGATTCATTTTCCCAACATTGATATGAATGTTAGTCCACTGGAGCAGATGTGATAAGTATATATGAGGTGTACCCCCATATTTACTCTTCTGTTATTACAACAGACCCCTCTAGAGTCATGCTTCTAATTGCCTTGATTTCTGGAGTTTGTGGAGAGCATTGGAGGCAAAGAGGAGGAGGAGGAATAGGAGGAGGTGGCCTGATGCAGGAGTGGGCTGTGTGTGGAGGAAGGTCCACAAGTGCCAACAGCTGAATCAAGAGCTGGAGGTGAACACAAACAGGAAACTGGGTTTCTGGATCTACAAAATAAATGTGCATCCTTTATTTTTGGGTTGCGTTGAAGTTGTACAACATGTAAAGGAGAATAACTAACAGAAAAAAACTACAAAAAAAGATCAACTGAGGCTATAATGCTGATAAGTAGCTTTACAATGGTATTTGATGTCATTTTCTATCAATTTGATTGGATTCAAGAAGGTAGCAAGCACATCCGAGAGTAGAATAAAGTAATATTTATTGAACAGTCTTAGACACATTGGCTGCTCGACCGGGGAAGGATCTCTCCTTCATGTGGGTCCCCATGAGGTTTCTCTTTTTCCACATTACTGTGTTTTGTTAGTTTTTTTTTTTTCTCTCTGTGAAGGGGACGTTAGATATTTTCAATCATGAAGAAAGTGTGAAAGTTCTGCTACTCTTGCAGAGCAGGTACCAGTACCGCTTGTCTGACTTTTTGTGGTCCATAGGGGTCTACCCTTAGACCCTCGGGAATGTACTGAATGTATATGTGTGTATCTACATTTTTTTATGTTCTTGTTTTTGTACAATATAAAGCCCGTTGAGACGATTATTTTGGGATATTGGGATGTACAAATATAACTGAATTGAATCTGTTGGATGAGTTTGATCCAAACAAAATACACTTTGGTTTATTTTGAAAGATTGATGGGAACACACATGAGGTAGAGAGCTTCACTCTGTGTTGGGATTTGGAGGCAGTGGCAAAAAGAAGGAGTGAATGTGCGCCTTGGCGCTGAGGGAGGGAGGGACGCAGACAACCGAACATCACATCAGCAACAGCAGCTCAGCATCTTCTGATCCACATCTCTAGGACTCAGAGTTCTGCGTCCAAAATCTCCCCCTCCTTCTCCTCCAACACCGCTCACTTTCTCTGGAGCCTGGTTATTCTTAGCTCCTTCCGGTCCTTCTCTTATTTATCCCAGTTTCTTGAATATTTAATGGAAAATGGCGATCTGCGCTCAGTCGTTCGGTGTTTTCTGTCTCTTCACAATCCAAACTGTTCTTATCGTCTCTACACCGACAGCAGGGACCCACCTCTTCCCCCAGCAGTACACGTAAGTACCCTGCATGTTTTCATCCAGCAGTAAAGAGGGATGGAGTCGAACTAGGACAGGTGGCCCCGACATGCCTGCGCACACGCACCTAGTTTACCTTCAAGTGTCTAGTATCTCTGGTCCTCCAAAAATAAAAATCCTAAACCAGCTTTCATCCCTGATGCGCACTCTGATGATGTTGGATTGTGACATTTAATGTCTCACTCAGTTTGACATTGGCTTCAGGGTGCGCGCAAACACGTGCCACGCAATAAACCGAATCAGCCAGTTTATTAGTTTAAAGAAACCAAATGTAATTTAAAGCTGTTGTTGTGATGTGATCCCATGTGGGAAAGCATCCAAAGTTAACATCTGTTAAGTCCTCTGGATGGGATGCTGCACTGGGGGTCATATAGAACTCTGTGTCCGAACAGCTTTTAATGTTTGAACTTTAAAATTCATTTTAAAAAATATTCTGACATTTCCGCCCTGCGATAGACAAGCGACCTGTTATGGCTGTACCCTGCCTCTTGCCTGTAATCAACCGGGATAGGCTCCGGCACACCCCGTTAAGGATAAGCGGTTCAAAAGATGAAACATTGACGCCAAAGTCTCATAAATATATTTATAACTTTAACAATAAACAATATGAAAACTAAAATGTTTTTGTAAATAGTTTAAAATGTTAAGAATTAAAAGATTTTTTTAAGTTTCACCTTGAAGGACATTAAAGCAACACGTTTGCTGCAACAATTTGCCACCTGTGCCTTTAGTCTAACTGCAAGAACATAGTTTTTAGTCTAAAAGTGTTCAGTTTTCTTTCTTTAAAATTGATCCCTTTCAGATTTAAAAAATGTGGAGCTTTAATCTTTTTACTCTGAAGTTGCTTCAAGTGTCCCATTCTTCAGGCTGAGATTGCCACGACCCGTTGATCTGATGTTAACATAACCTTCAGTCCCTGATGAGCCGTTTTTCAGACAGCTTTACATAAAAAATATAAATCTAATCCAAAATGTGTGAAATTCTTAGTTTTGTTATTTATTTTTTTTAAACCCAAGGTGACTTTCACATGAAAGAAAAACACACTTGTCCTTTAGTGATTATTAACCACAATAAACCGGATCATTAATTTAATATCCTGAGGTTTATAAAATAATTCAGGCGATTTATTACATGCATTACTTATCCAGCTTGTAAAAGCTCTCTCTTTTTTTTTTTTTTTTTAAACGTGGCTTTAAAAAGCTTTGAAATGTGTAAAATTGTTGCCTTTTTTATTATATAATGAATCCCTTTTTTTTGGTACAGGGACGCCTCATTACTTACTACTCATTAAGTCTGTCGTGCCCTTGTTAAAGTCCACATTATACCAGTCACCTCATGGGATTAGAAACTGGGTTTTGGGTCACCTACATTTCCACGGTGTTTGCCAGAATTTGCCTGACAATTTTAAGTGTTTGTATGGAGCTACTGTTGCAATGTATTGGATAATGTAGACATGCAACACACACAAACACACGCACTGTGTGTTTAGAGTTGTTTGTTCGAGCTTCGGCTCAGGAAGCATGTCTGGAAGAAAAGACAAAATATCTATTGGTAATTTCACATCTGAATCAATAAGATGCACATTTGCTTCCCCCTCGGGAGTGTTTGAAAATGTGTACATGTTGAATTCTAGTGTTATTTGTGTTGACAGAGTAGTGTGTTTGTGATTATAACATTTATTTCCAGATTTAAAATCATGTGGCGAATTCAATATTTTGATAGCTCAAATCGAAATCAGTGTCTTGTATGGAAAATTTATGGAAGAAAAAAAAACCTCAAACAACTTTGTGTTGAATAAGTATTCAAGGTGCTACGTGTCTGAAATGGTATTTCCACTTTGCAGAAAGTAGTTCACCTTCTGCTCTAATAGATTTGAGCGTGGTTTTTCCAATGATGGGATTGATTTCAAGGGAGTGTATAAAGTGGTAGAATTTGGCAGATGCCCAGGCCTTCCACCCAAACTCATTTTTGCCATTTTTTTTGCTTTTCCATGACTTTATACCAAGCATGAATTTTAAGACAAGTATTTTCTAAAAATGCAGATGATAACATTTCAATCATCATTTTTGTGTGTGGCTTATTACCAATAAATAGGGAGACGGGGGAAGATAAATAAATAAATAAATAAATGGGGGGAAATGGGAGCGCAGTGGTTAAAGCGTTCGCCCGCGGACCGGAAGCTAACCAGAAGTTCGTGGGTTCGCATCCCACTGAATTCACGTCTAGGCTCCTTGGAGAAGACACCTAACCCCCTGGTTCTCCCACCATCGGGGGGCCATCATAGGTGGCAGCCTGCTGCAGTGTAGTGCAGCACACAAATTTCCCAATCAGGGATTAATATAGTAGATTAAAAAAAATATATGCAGTATATATCAAAACCAAAAGATTTTATATCACTCATAAATGGAAAATTTGTTTGAATCAGTTTGTAAAATACTGATGTCAACACAAAAAATCCTACATTTATTTAGTTAATAGAATATAAAGACTAATTAAAATGTATTTGACAAGTTTGGATCCACAGTTAATTATTTAGTCTGTTTTTTTAAAAATGTCCAATTTGATCCATTTTGTGATGATGTCTGAGAACAAAACAAACTTACATTTTTTCTAAACTTTGTGTTGTATGCATTTAGCTTAATTCATAAAACATTTTTAAGAGTTCTCTTTAGTAATGTAAAAAAAAAAGTAAGTTCCTGTCAAAAACAAACCGTAAGATGATAAACTAATGTAAAAAAAAGTGAGAGTTCTAAAAAGCTTGATGGTAAGTTTTTAATTTTTTTTATGCATTGCGTCACAGCACACAGCCATGACAGCGCCAATGAAGGAGTAACTGGGGGGGTTAGGTGTCTGCTCAAGGAGCACTTAGGCATGGGCCTAGTGGGAATCGAAGTGGGTCATTCGCTAATGCTCTTAACTTTTGAATGTAAGCTTGCTTGTGTTTATTTCCAGGTGATCTTTTCATATTCTTCTGTTTCATCTGATGGTTTACATTCACTCTACCAAATGCATCTCTTTTATTTTTACAAAAGCGTAGTTGTTTTCATAAAAGAAGAAAGCCTAGGTAGCTATTGTGACGGTTAGCATCATTACTCTGATACTCCTTCCATGACGACTGTAGTTTGATGACTATGACGACCCTGTCACTGTTTTGCAGATTTACAGAGTTTAATAACCCTTGTCTTTCCCCTGTCATCTGAGCAAATCTGACATTTAGAGATGACATTTGTTTCTGTCGTCAGATGAAAAGACAAATGACTGTCGTCATGTTGATGCTAGTGATTAGCCACCTGTAGGCTGCGAAAAGAGAAAATAGACGCCAAACCAATGTTTGGCTTCCAAACACCAACCAGATTAATTTATTTGAATGATTTAAGATTGGCTTTGGGTATTTCTTTAATCAAGTGAGAATTTCTTATTGACCAGATAATCTCACTGCACAGCCCATATTAAAGTTGCCAGGTCCTGCGGCTTCTTTAAAATTATTCAGAAAAAAAAATCTTGATCCATTAAGTCATTTGTTGCTTGCTGGGAGATAAACTGTGATGAGCTCCAACCGTTTGATCTCTTAATTCCAAACTTGGCTCCGTGTAACGGAGATCAGCTCCTGCTTAGGGTGCACTTCTGTCAGACCTGAGTAGTTATATTGCGGAGCCATTGATTCGACCCAAGCCAAGACGGGCACATTCGCTGCCAATCCTGCCAGTGCTGACTGGATATACGCAGACTGTGATAGGGAAAGGAGGTGCTGATGAGTAACTCTGACATTAGCAGAGATATGGTAAGGATACTTTCAGATAGGAATTCAGAAGCGAGGAAGCCTTTGGCAATGTGCCAACAAGACAGGAGCTGCACAAACATGGGGACACATTGACACACCCCACAATCTTATGAACCTTCTCACACACTTTGACAGAAACATGTAGGCTTTTGTCATGACAGTTTAGGTGTTAAAGTTGAGAAATATAGATTAAAAGAGTTTTTTTTAATTACTATTTTTCAGAATGAGTCACTGGGCCGGACGCATTGAGAAGGAGCTGGAAAAGGTTCTACAGCATGTCACGGGAACTCAGCAGATGAGATCGGTAAGTTGACGTCACCCTTTCACTTGACACTGCATTTTCCTGCATTATTAATTGGATTTCTCCGGGCGAGGTTGTACAACATTAGTGCTTGCGTGTCTCTCAGGTAAGTGTGTTTGTAGAGGCAGAGGGGAAACATTCTTATCGAAGGCTCTGAGAAAAGCGTTTTTTTTAAAGTGTGTATTACAAAAATACATGTTAAATTCACAGAACTTTTTGCAGCGATTGACTTGTTAAAATGAGCAAAGTGAGCAGAACATGGAGTTGGTTGTGTTTGATCTCAGCATCAGTTTTTCTAAAACATGTGTGAGTCTGATGGTGGAGCAGATGGTTGAGCGGTGTTATTGACACTGCTTCATCATATTTCTGCGGTGTGCGTATCTGCCATGCTTCCAGGGTTTGCAATACTCTCTGAGATAAATGTGTTATTATTGCTGTTTGGATGAACGTGAGTCATCCATCCTGTGGTTTTAATGTGAGTACTAACAGTATCTTGTGCAATACCTGGCACTACGGTGACGACAATGATGGATTCGACAGTAAAGGATGTGAGCTATCAGAAATTGTGATGGTTTAAAGGGTAATGACCATTAGATGATACAAGGCGAACACTCACTGTTTTATAGAGCCTTACAGAGCTTAGCTGTCAAAACATTTGACTTTTAGTTTGTGTAGGTTCTCTTTTTTTCAATATTCCCATTGAGCCTTGTTGACATCAACACAGCATCTTCTGAAGTAACATGGTTTCAAAGTCAAAAAGGGTTTCTGTTTGATGGAAATGTTTCTCTGAAAATCAAATTTTGTAAGCTTTAAAAAAACTTTACAGACTGAAGAGATGATTCAATTGTTTCTTGAAATGGTTATGAGAAAACTTTTTGTTTTAGTCCACTTGAAAAGTCTTTGTTCATTTGTGTTTTCATAAAACTGAAAAGTGTTGAGGGTGGCACGGTGGCAGAGTCAGTAGCACGGTGGCTTCACAGCAAGAATGTTGGGGGTTCGAGTCCCGGGTGGGATGAGACCTGGAATGCTGGCCTTTCTGTGTGGAGTTGGAATGTTCTCTCCATGTGAGTTTTCCACAGGTACTCCAGTGTCCTCCCACCCTCCAAAAAACACACGTTAGGTTAATTGGCTGCAATTAAATTGCCGCTAGGAATAAGTGTGTGTGTCGATGGTTGTGTGTGTGGCCCTCGACAGACTGGTGACCTGTTCGGCACCCTGCTTCTCGCCTTAAATCAGCTAGGATAGACTCCGGCACCCCAACGACCCCTTTAGGGATAAGCGGTTCAAAAGACGAAACGAAAACAAAAAGTGTTGACTCACTAGTGTAATGATCTTCTTCTTTCAGCATTTCATTTCAGGGGTCGCCAGAGGAAGTCAGTTTCTTCCATCTAACTCTATCTGCTGCATCTTCTTTGGTCACCCCAACTATCTTTATGTCTTCCTTCACTGCATCCATGAATCTCCTTTTTGGTCTTTCTCTAGGCCTCCTGCCTGGTAGTCCCAAACCCAGCATCCTTCTCCCAATGTACTCTCTCTCTCTCGTCTGCACATGTCCAAACCATCTCAGTCTGACCTCTCTGACTTTATCTCCAAAACCTCTAACCATGTGCTGTTCCTCTGATATACTCATTTCTAATCCTGTCCATCCTGGTCACTCCCAGAAAGATCCTCAGCATCTTCATCTCTGCTACCTCCATCTCTGCTTCCTGTCTTTTCCTCAGTGCAACTGTCTCTAGACCAAACAGCATGGCTGGTCTCTCAAGTTAAAACTGGATGTTTGTCTTGACTCTCAATGCTGATCAAGCTACTTTGTGCTAATAGTTGGACTCTGAGTTCAGACATTGGGTTTCACAGTTTGCTTAAATATTATTATCTGAAGAATATGATGTACTTGTTTTAACATTATGAATCTCAGGTTACAGTGTAACACAGGCTAACAGCTGAGCGGTGGTGTTGACATAGTGTTAAGTGTCTCTGTGTTAGCTTAACCCAACAAATCCGACCTCTCTTGGTAAATGTTACGTCCATCCTGGTGATGTCTTGTGTTGGGCGCCCATATGGCTGTGTGTGCATGTGCATTGCCGGCCCTCCTGTGTGCACAGACTTGGTGTGAAAGAACATTTATCATTGCCCCAAACAGGAGTCGTCACAGGGTGTGCTAAATGGCCCAGCATGCCTAGACAAGCCATTTTCTAAATGGATGCCTCTCTCTTTACGTGTGTCTGATAGAAATCTTCCCAGGGCTATGCTGGCTGGTAACAAGATTGCCTCCCTGTGCGTCCCTTTCCTCTTCATGCGCAGTTTATTCTCGGTGACAAAAAATGTAAAGTGTATGCAAATTATTTTTGAGTTTGTCTTACGTGGACGAAGACAGAGGGATTTCTCTTCAGATCCCCGGTTGAGATTAGTTTTCTACTGATGGGAATAAAGCAAGTAAATACTCATTTTAATTGGTTGGATTTACTCATTCTTAGGAGAGATGTGCATTATTTGAATGTGTTTAAATCTTCACTTACTCAGTGAGTTTCAAACACTACAGCAACTTGGGGAACTAATGAGAAAGTTGTCTAAATTTATATGACACCCTAACATATTCTGTACAGGGTGGGTCAAGATGTTATTTTTGCCTCGGGTAGTGGTCGAGAGAAAGGTGGTGAGCGATTACAAGAAGAGGTGGAATTTTGGATGGAAAATGCGGAGCACAGATACTCGAGAAGAGTGGGCGGATTGCAGAAGCGACGGGCATTTTTGATTGGGGGCGGGGGTCTGAAGGATGGCTTGACAATCGAGATTGGTGCTCAAGCAATTTTGTGTGTATATTTAGAATCAAACTGCTTAAGATGGATGAAATGATAGAAGAGGGAGGGTAAGATTTGGATCATTTAGGTGTGGGCAGACGGATGCTGTTTTTAGTCTTTATCCTCTTCATTATCCTGTGCTGTTGTGCTTGATGTGTTACAGTATGTGGCGATGAGAGGCGGCAGTGGACACGTCCATTGTTTTCATGTCCTCCGGCTTATTCAGAGCAGTTTTAATAGGCGCAGAGGAGCAACGTGCTCGTACACCCACATCCTTTTATTAAAGATGCTTCATTAGAGATGCAGAGCAGCAACAAGTCGATTATTTTATACACTCTTATTATTTTTATCATTAAAAATGTTTTAGCTATTCAAAGAAAAAATACACTCTGAGGAGCTGGTGCTCCTTCCAGCTTCCAAGAAAGAGGATTTAGTGCTTTTGTCTAGTTTGTAATATTGCTGAAAAAAAATAAATTTGTTAAACCTAAGAAGACATTGGTGAACCTCTAAACAAACGAACATTAAGTAATAGTTAGGGAAAGTTAGGGAATAGGAAAAAAAGATATGCAAATTAAATCAAGTATTACTATAAACATAATGTATATTATAAAATAGTGTCACTAATTTTATACAATAAATTATAATTGCCATTTTACACATTTACAATGTGTAAAACGAAAAGGGTGGAATGTCCCCTGCAGGTCAAGGACAGGGTCCTGTCCCAAGTGGAGGAGTTTAAGTATCTCTGGGTTTTGATCACGATTGGGGGAAGGATGGAGCGGGAGATCGACTGGCGAATCAGTGCAGTGTCAGCAATAACCAGGACGCTGTGTCGGTTCGTCGTGGTAAAGAAAGAGCTGAACCGAAAAGCAAAGCTTTCGATTTACAAGTTGATCTACGTTCCTACCCTCAGAATGAGATCGCGGATAGAAGCGACAAAAATGAGCTTCCTTTGTAGGGTGGCTGGGCGCTCACTCAAAGATCGGTTGAGGAGCTCGGTGTCAAGCTGCTCCTCCTCCAGGTAGAGAGAAGCCAGATGGGGTGGTTCGGGCATCTGGTCAGGATGCCCCCCGAGCGCCTAGCTGGTGAGGTGTTTCGGGCATGTCCCACCAAGAGGAGACCAAGAGGCAGACCCTGGACTCGCTGGAGAGACTATGTCTCACAGCTGGCTTTAAAACAACTAGGGATCCTTCCGGGTGAGCTGGAGGATGCAGATGGGGTGAGAGAAGCCTTGCCTTCCTGTCTGAGGCTGTTGTCCCGGCAACCTGGCCCCGGATAAGCGGAAGACGATGGAACGTAACAAAACATTTACAATGCTTTTGCCTCACATTTTCACATAATGAAATAGGTTGGACAGTAAATGAGAAGAAAATCTGTCTCTGGTAACTTAACCACAGCAAATTGCAGTTTACAGTATAGTTTTTTTTTTTTCATCGAACAACAAACCCCTGACTTTACGTTTAGGTAACAGCTAACGCCATCTAAATGTGTTCTGTTTTTTTAAGAAAAATCCTCCATTTATTTTTTTTCCCTCTTTTCATTCACAGACTTGCAGATTGTGTTCTTGCGATTTCCACAGCATCAGAAAAGTGTGTCTTAGAAATGGTGATTGAGTGCAGAATATGTTTCAATAATTCGCCAAGATGAAATCCAAACTCATTTAAATAGCTAGTCTAGTCAATATGAATAATTTAAGAATGTGGAAATAACTGATCCCAAACCTTTCAGATCAGCCCAGCCCCCCACAGCTTTGAGGGCATGTCCATGCTGTTGCTGTCTGTCTCTCTTATTTATTACAAACTTAAGAACTGTTTTTGTATGCATGTAGGATGTAAAGTCAGGAGAAATCATCAGATGCTGAATAGAAACTTTCCTCAGTTTTCAAGCTCTGTCTTTGGTGTTTTCTGAGCTTGTTTTGTTGATGCTACATCAGCTGGCCTGTTGACCACATGCTGACTGCAGGTTTAACCTCCTTCCCCCTGGTACCTGAGTGTGTGTGAAATCTTTTTTGGTGTTTATTTTCCTGAAGCTTCTTTTTTCGTTTGATCCCCACAGGTTTCTGTTTCCTACTCAGGGGGTGATGATGCCATATGCAGCCATGTTGCTCACACCCATCGGCCCCCACCTCAATAAACAGTTATCTCTATATAAACCGGTGGATTTATTCGACATTGCTGACAAAAGAAATTTTAAATAATCCGTCTCAAATGTCTGGTGCTCTCATGGACACCATCACCAATTCTCTCACCTACCGCTCCTTTTCTATCTCTGAAGCTGATGTCAGCTCCCGTTTTCTGTAGTAAGTCAATTTAATAAGTACTTAATTATTTGAAAGTTGATAGTGGGAGGGGTTTGTGTCTCTTGATTTAGGAGCTCCCTTCTCCCGTTCTATGTTTACACAGCAGGCGATAGTCTCCGTACTCTGCACAAGAAGTTTCCTTTAAAGGAGTGTGAGAGTGCACTCAGGCTCTCTCTATCAGACCTCCCCTACCCTTTATCTTGTGGCCTTCATCTCACACTATAGCACCATCTTTTCTGTTTGTATCAGGCAGTGAAACTTCATAAAAGATTGCTGGTTGCATTTGATATCTGACGCATCCACAGCGATTCCAGGACTTTCTGTCCTGTTTCACACCTCTTATAAAATAGTCATTAGCCAAGGCCAGACGCTAGATTATCAGGGTCAAATAAGCTCACGAAGTCACATTACTATGCTCTTCTGGTAATTTTTTAAATTTTATGTTTACATACTCTATTGGTCTCTTACCGTGGAAATTTGTGTACTGCACTACTACACCGCAGCAGGCTGCCACGACGGCACCAATGGTGGGAGAAGCTGGGGGTTAGGTGTCTTCTCCAAGGACCCTAGACATGAACTCAGTGGGATGCGACCCCGTAAACTTCTGGTTAATTTCCAGTCCGTGGTCAAACGTTCTACCACTGAGCCACTGTCTCATGACCTCATGAGTAAAGTAAGAGCACTAAAGACATTTAGAACTTATCAGAAACCATGTTAGCTGATCCAACCATTTGGGTTTGAGGTCATGTTTGCGAAATCTCAAACATGATCATCTACCAATCGACTTTTATTTCTGGGAGCTTTCATATAATCATTTTTGTACGACTGATTTTCTTTGTTTCTTTTAGCTCAAAACAAACACCACATGATGAAATAACTAGACGTTAAAGACACACACGACATAAAACTAGAAGTCAGCTCAACGTTAAGCATTGTGAGAGCCGGTAGACACCATTACTTTTTGACCTAGCCTCCTCAGGGCTGACAGGAGAACAAAACACCACACAAACTAATAGTATTTATTTTCTTTTTATTGGCTGGGGAAGGTTAGAAGGACTTCTCAGCTCTCCCGATTGAATGCCCGGAATGTGGTTTTTGGTATTTATATAAATGGGAATGCATATATCTGCAGAGAGCAGTCCTGCATGCAGATAACTATGGGTTAATAAGAATGGGAGTAACCTGAAATGGGATGATGGTGAAATTGTGCCATTTAAAAAAAAGTAGATTCACATGCAAAAGATTCAATGTTCGGTTTCCGGTTAAATTTGAGGTGTTTGGTATATCTACTGTATATATACACAGATATATAGACTTTTTGCTTTAATGTTGACTTGATTGTTGACAAATTTTCAGCACCCTTGAAACTTGCATGAGATCATTTTAACAGGAATTAAAATCTTTGCTTTCTTATGTTCCCTATCCTCTATACCCATTACTAATTTACTTATAGAACAATACTCTCTTTCAGTGGTTAGGACAGTCGCCTCACTGGAAGAATTTCAGGGGTATGAGTCCCCGGGTAGGGTGAGGCTTGAAACACTGGTCATTCTGTGTGGAGTTTGCATGTTCTTCCTTGTTTAGGTTTTTTACCAAGTAATTCACCAAATCCCTCCAAAACAGGCATATTTGGTTGACTGGCCCCTGAGAAACTGCCCCTAGTAATGAGTGTGTGTGTGGCCCTGCTGCAGAAGGGTGACCTGTTCAGAGTGCTCCCTGCTTCTCGCCTGCAAACAGCCGAGATAGGCTCCGACACCACCCACGATCCAGGGATAAGTGGTTCAGAAGACAAATGATTTATTTTTAATTTTAAAAAGAAATTAGTCAGTGAATGAAGCTGGAAAAGCCTGCAGGGGTAACTTGGTTCTCTTTAGTGTTAGCACAAATCTGATCAGTGTGGTGCATTTACAGGGTTTATTGTGTGCCAAATTGTAGATTGATGAATTCAAGAAATACAAAAAGCCAATTGATCCATGCTGCGAGTGGCTTTTATGGAAAGAAAAGAAGACCTTGTCTTGTTTAAAAGAAGACAATATAGCATTTTGTGTCAAAATAGGATTGGGGGTCTGCTAAATCTCAAGACCTGTCAGCGAGAGATCTATATTTTTGAGGCACAGCAAATCTCCTCTCCTAGTCTCCTGACATTATTATTTGCAGAGTGTGTTCACATGTTTGTGTAATTTTGGTTGCCATCTGTTTGATGCTTCATATCTGTGACTGACAGAGGAAAACAACTAGGTGTAGTTGTTTGAGTGGGTTTCAGTAGTAATGTAGATCTACTTGATGGTCCAGAAAACATCAGGTGTGGAGTGATTTATTCATATCAAAGCATCACTGTGTGAAGTTGTCAGTGTGTGTATAAATACTTTGTTCATATATACTGTATGTATACCTTAATGTATACACACACTCATCAATTTCTTTACAAAGACAGCCCTGCATTTAAAAACAAATAGTGTTCATCATTTTCACGTCCAAACAAATAGCGTGCACCATATTTTCTATAAGGCATGATAACTGCAGTATTGACGAACAATTATTCGTTCATCTGAAGTGGTTGTGATAGTTTGTGTGAAGTGTCAATGCCAATTGTGGTGATGAAGTAATGAAGGGCTGGGGACAGGATGGATGTGTCTGGTGAAGTCGAAATGTCGACAAGCGCTGATGGACGAACACTGAGAAGACAAAATGGTTGCTGTTTTCTTGGAGATGGTGGAATGACAGAGGCTGACATTACTATCCGTTGTTTTCAATGTAAACACACGAGTTAACGTTCGTTTGGACAAGACAATTGGTTAAATATACTGCATTCAGAACAGTTGGGATGATGGGATTTCATTTTTAAACGGGCGTTAGTATTTGTTTACTGGTTGATAAATTCATTTTTGCTCAGAAATCATTGTTATTCTTTTGAATTTTTTTTGTCAAGACCAAGAGGGACAACTTACACCTTCCTATGTACGTAAATGCTTACTTGGTAACGTGACCGTTAAATTGGTCCTGTCCTGGAGAAAAACAATATGGCAGATATGTTTATTTTCTGGAGGAAAGCCTTTAAAAGAGGATAGGTTATTACTGAATCTTCTTTTATATTATTTCCACTAAAAAAGAAACAATTTCTAGATCATAACTCCCCATAATAAACGAGGGACCACTGTTATAAAGCACGTTTCTGGTCTAAGTCCAGTTTTTGAGTTAGTTGAGTGTTATACCAAAAAAAGGCACGGTTCTTATCTTCATTCTTCGCAGTTGGTGAGGTTAGAAGAGCAATGCACCTTGCAGTTGTCTTGGAGAAACACTTTTCTGAAGATGTTTCCAGATTCTGGACCGCTTCTGCAAATCTGAACAGACAGATGGATTGATTGCTTCTGGCGCACTGCTTTCATGATAGTGAGAGGATGTCAAACTTTGTCTTCTGGTGGGAACCAGAGCTGGTAATTTTCAAAGCCCTGGGTGAGGTCAGTAACCTTCAACGTGTTCTCTCAGGATCAAAGTAAGAACTGAGATGACTTCTTTGGAGATCTGGTTTATAGAGACGCTTGCATGATATGAGGTCAGAAGAAAAGAGATGTTGCAGAAGAAAATGTTTCCCAGGGACAGAAAAGTTGGTGGAAATAACTACTTGTAAAGGAAGTTTTTTTCTTTAACAGTAACAGAGTCATTTTTAATCCACCAGTGGGTGTTTTTTTTACCCCCTCAAATGTAGTGTTACTGGAGAGGACTTAAAAGTGTCTTGATTTTTTATGTAGGCAGAAAAGATTTTCCTCAGAGAAGGGTCTCTATAAGTGCTACCTACAACATTTTTTTTTTCTGTAGAAAAATATTCTCTGCCTTGTTCACTGTCTCCATATCTGTAAATGCTGATGGTAAATTCTCTCTCATCATTCTCTTATTTGTGGTTATGCAGAACTTGCTCTTAAATCTACCTCTTGATTTTGTCTTGGGGCTATTTTCTACATAGATATCAAACCTCCACCAAACTCTTTTTTATTGCACCCACACCAATATGTATTTGTACCACTTCCTGTTTATTTTCATTTTCTCTTTTTAAAAGGTGGTGTACACTCATTTTCAAATGAAATTATTCATACTTTCTTGATTTAGTCAAATGAAGAATCATTGAACAAAATTGTTTTCATATCTTCAAGTTCTTATATGTGTCTTATTTTTAATTATTTTGAACATTTTATTAAATTGGTTAGCAATTTTGTCTTTAATCTTTTAATTTGATAATTTAGAGAAGAAAATGTTCTCGCCTCAGTAAAAGCAACAAACCAACTTAAAACTCGAAGAGAAATCCAACTGTTTTTATTTTAAATATCTTGATGGCAGATGGAGGGAATGAGTCCTTTATAATTTATAGAAAGACATGTTTAGTTTTCGTGCCTGACGATGACTCACAAAACTAAAAAAACCCAGCCTGTTTTGTGTGAATGTTTGGCGCCTGCTTTAGCTCGGGTTTGTCATTGGAAAACAGATAATGTGTCCTGTTTTAATAAGACTCTTGACGTCAATAGTTTCTGATCTTATAGAAATACGTCTGCATATTGTAGAGGTCCATTTTTAGAAATTATTTCATAATAAATCTATTCAATTTGATCAGCAAATTTAATTAAAACAATTTGATCATTTTTAAACTCACACTCAACACAAAGATGAAATAAATCAAACCCTACTAGATCATGAGTTTTTTTTTTAATATACTTTATTCATCCCTCAAAGGGGGAAATTTCTGTGCTGAATTGCTCCGCAGCAGGTGTTCTGTTGAGATCTGCAGCCTCGTCGAGATCTCAAACCGGTCGCAGTTGTCAATACATCGGTGTTCAGAAAAGTGAGGTTTTGTCTGAATCTGCAACCCATCGCGAGATGTGAGAGATGTGCGAGATTACTCTAAACAGTAAAAGCAATGGATTATAAAGAGTGAAAACAACTTTGTTCAAACTTTATTCCTCTTAATAAATGACTAGATTACATTAAATAAGTTTTATGAAACTTGGTGTTTGGTTGCATCATGCTGGTCATTGGCCTCGACGTTTAGATGTTCTGCAAGGGAGGGAGAGGTGGATGATGTGTTCCGGGCATGCGCAGAGTTGCAACTCTCGACTGGCGCAGATCTCAACAGAACACAGGCACCTACGAAACGGGGGTTTAGATGTGTTCCAGGGGCCCAGTTGGAAGCAAACCAGCTTCTTCCAGTCCAACAACAGACATTCTATCACTGAGCTAATGCCTTTTCCTTTTTTTGTATAGTCAAGTGTGCTACTGCTTATAGTAAACCTCTGTACAAGCTTGAGGTATTCTTTATTATACATGAATAACTTCTGCATCTTAAATATCCATACAATAAGTAAAAAAGTTCATTTTATCTATACCTTTGTTTGTTTTTTAGAAAGGATTTGAAGAATTGAAGGCAAGCAGGAGTCCATGATGTGTTTGGAAAATGGTGCCATTCATGTTTATCTGTGATTCTTGCACCACTTTCGGTGTAACTGTGTGACATTTATCACTCAGATATGTTTTATACATGCCGCAAAGCATCTCCATCTACTTTACATAAACATTGTGTGTGTAAGCTGCCATTCTGTTTTTGCCTATGGGCAGCTTCCCTCCCATTGTCGTGTGGATGCTGTGAGTGGATATTTGGAGATGCTCAGGAGTTAAATCCCAAAGAGTGCAATAGATTTCATGCTCACACACACTCAAAAGTAGAACTTAAGTTGGCTTTTGATGCTTTATTCCTGTTTGTAACACAACCTGACTTCTTTCTTTTTGTTTGATAGATGTGCCTTAGTTGATGGCCTCTTGATTTTTTTGGTGTACTGATTGGAGTACTTGTACATATGACCACATCTGTATGTGCTGGCATGTACTGGTGTGAACTCCGGACCAACAGCTCATTTCACACACAGACAGACATCAAAGGCGGTTTAAATTAACCCTGCATGTCGGGGCCACTCGGCATGCCATCCGCAATTTCACATCTCTGTCGCTCCAGCAGCACCAAACTTACTTGCACATTCATATTGAAATGAACAGATGGAGTTTTGCTATGCAGGGAATCGCCATCCTTCACAGAGGAAAGATAAAACTTCAAAAGAACCAAGATGCATTTTGGATCTGTTTCCAGTTTGTGAGGCTGGGTATCATCACAGGTGAAGTGGAAGTGTTCTGTGTTTTTATTTGAAGAGTGGGCAAAGAGCATACAATTTTTTTTTCTTTAATAAATCAGGTCAAAAGTGTTTCCATTACAAGCGTTTTGACAAATCTGTCTCCTTTTCTCCTTGATTAGATATTGCAGAAGTGATGTCATGATCTCACACACATATAAACACACAGGTACAAATATAAAGCACATACAGTATGAGTCACCTCTCCTGAGAAACAGTTTGTCCTTTTTCATACACCATTTGCACACAAAATTTTTTTCTTTGTGTATCTGGAAGAAAAGTGATTGTCTACAAGAAAATCAAGTGGAAAAGTAAACACAAATTAGATCAGAAATTGTGTGAACTCGCTCTCAAATCTGCGTCTTAGTTTTGTCTTGAGTCAACAAACCCCGCCACCCTCCCAAAAAAAACCAAACCGAGTTTAACATCACTCCTAGATCAATATATAGACGCTACATGTTCACTACTCAGTCATTTTCTTCTGTCTACTTGTATACAATAATTTGCAAATTAAATTAAGTTTCTTGAGTTAGGCATTAGAATACATTGTTTTCTGATCATAAAGCTACTACCGTATTTTCCGCCCTATAAGGCGCACTGCATTATAGGGCGCACCTTCAATTAATGACATTTTTTAAAACTTTTTCCATATATAAGGCGCACCGCATTATAAGGCGCTACAGTAAAGTCTGTTCAACTTTGACCTCTAACTGTGGCCATCTCACTTTGTTCCGCGGAAACTCTGTTTTGTCTTGTTTACTTGGCGCAGCGCATCCTCTTGCTTCCTCCACTTCCTCACCATTGATTCATTGATGTTAAACTCTGTCGCTGCGGCCAGAGGTAAGATCTTAAGCCCGACCCAAAATTCGGGTCGGGCCTAAAAATGTCAATCATTACGTCGGATCGGGCTTCCCTCTCGCTGACTTTTTTCTTTTCTTTTTTTTAGAATAAATATATGTTTATAAAATGTAAACTAAAACGAGGTGTGTGTACTAAACTAAGAAATACTTGTTAAAAAATTAATAATTTGGATAAAACAGAGAAGTAGTGTTTAACTACTAAACAGGATCCACAGAGCCAGCTCATCCTCTGCGTGCGTGAACACCTCTTAATTTGGTAATCCTCTCTTGCGCACGTCTTTATTTTATTTATTTTGAACTGGTATCCCCGATATGAAGGAGTAAGAAGTTAAGGATAAACTAAATTGCTTTCATACAAACCCAAAAAGACTGGCACCTCGACGCTGAGCAGGCATTTAAACAGCTGGACTGGTAAAAGTGATGATCGCTATTTTATCATTTGTTTCAAAGACCGTCCCTCCTCTTCACGCTAAGCAGGTCATCACAGACAACTGTGTTAGGTGTCCGATAGTGTGATTTTTTTTTTTTTTAATTAAAAAAGCGTGTTCTTGAAAATGTTCCAATTTATAAATGTTTATAAATAATATATTTATAAAATATACCGCGGGCTCGGGTCGGGCTGGATTTTTTTAGGCCCGATCTCACCTCTGGCTGCGGCTCTATTCCCGTGTTCTACTGCGTGACCGATCGCCTTGAGTTTAAACTCTGCGTTGTAACAGTGTCTCTTGGTAGAAACCATTTCCGTGTCTTTACACAAACACACAAATGGAAATGAGACGCCCTTTCATATATCCGGGCATGCACCGCGCACTACTTCTTCTATGGAGGAAATGGAGTCGGCAGCTGCTTACCGCAGTTGCAACACCTGTTGTAGCTCAATATTAATCCATATATAAGGCGCTCCGGGTTATAAGGCGCACCCTGGACTTTAGAGAAAATTTAAGGTTTTTAGGTGCGCCTTATAGTGCGGAAAATACGGTATCTTCTTCTTTCGGCATTTCCCTTCAGGGGTCGCCTCAGCATGTCAGTTTCTTCCATCTAACCTCATCTGCTGCATCTTCTTCGGTCACGCCAACTATCTTCATGTCGTCATTCACTGCGTCCATGAACCTCCTCTTTGGTCTTCCTCTATGCCTCTTTCATCCTTCTGCCCCCCCACCCCTTTCTCTCTCTCCTCTGCACATGTCCAAACCAAACTGTCCATCCTGGTCACTTCCAAAGAGAATCTCAGCATCTTCATCTCTGCTACCTCCATCTTTGTTTCCTGTCTTTTTCTCAGTGCTACTGTCTCTAGACCAATCAGCATGGCCGGTCTCATCACGGTTTTGTACACTTTTCCTTTCATTTTAGCAGAAACTCTTTTGTCACACATCACACCTGATACTTTTCTCCACTCGTTTCCAGCCTGCCTACACACGCTTCTTCACCTCTTTTCCACACTCTCCATTGCTCTGGACAGCTGATCCTAAGTACTTAAAATCTTCCATCTTCTTTATGTCTTCTCCCTATAACCTCACTTTCCCATTTGGATCCCTCTCATTCACACATACAGTATGTACTCTGTCTTACTCTGACTAATCTTCATTCCTCTTCTTTCTAGTGCAAACCTCCTCCTCTCCAGCTTTTCCTCCACCTCTTCCCTCCTCTTACTACAGATCACAATGTCATCTGCAAACATCATTGTTCATGGAGATTCCTGTCTAACCTTGTCTGTCAGCACCAGGAATCTGCTCTGAGTCCTTTGCTGTTTGCTATGGTGATCATAAAGCCACTATACATGTACTTAATTTGAATGCATTTTGAAAATTTGGTTTGTGAGGACCTTAGTATACCATAAAAGATTAGAAAAAAACTTTGAGTTCAAGCAAATCCTTAAATTCTGCCATAAAATGTTATAGCTGTAGCTAAGGCTTTAAAAATTCCAAGGTTGCTTTTGTTCACTGATTATTCAAGAAATGTAAGGGTTTTTTTTATGTCTATGCTAATTGAAGAATTTTTTTTAATGAGATTGTTTGGTATTTGAGTATGGAGAATTCTTGGATAGCATCAAACACCTTTGTTTGCCTCCGCTCCTTCATACCGCCTTGGGCGTCTTGGCTTCTTCCCCCTTGCCTCTTTTTTAGTTTCCTTTTCCAATCCAGAAGAGCATTGAGTCAGCATGTCCTGTGACAAAGTGGAAGCCTATCCTGTCTGCTTATTAGCCAGGATAGGCTATAGCAGCCTGTGTGACCTGGCAGTGAACAAAGAGGTTTAGAAAATAAATGAATAAATAGTTTTGGCAAATGAAAAAGACGCAGCTGTGCAAATATGACATGGAGGCTCTCCGTTGTTCTATTGTGATCCAAGCAAAGTTTGATTGCCCATGTGCAAAACACAGTGAAAGACATTGTCATCGCCGTGAAATTCAAGGTTGAGTGTACTTTAATAAAACCTGCCTTGTGAACAGATTTGACTTTGAGGGCAGATGTCATGTCTCTGAGGATTCACTAAAATTGTTGCAACTACAAACTGGCACATTGTGGAAACGCCCCGGTGCTATGTGCCACATTTTCACTTTATCGACTAATTCCATTTCGTAAGTTGATTTTGCAAACTTTGATTTGATTTAGCAGGACAGTTTTGTTGTACCATGAAACTGATAATGTTAACGAACAGTATCTGATGGCAGGAATGAAAATGGTGATAAAGAGTGCAGTGATGATGATTCTGTCAGTGATTGTGACAAGCTGTATGCTGATTAGAGTGGTCTCTGAAGATGCTGGAGGTCGCTATAGTCTAGGTGAATCTATCACCTGTGCTGTGCTTTTGTAATATCCTTCAGCCATCAGTACGCTACCATGACAACTATTCACTAAACACATTAAAATTTCATTGATCTGCCTTCTCCCTTCTCTTCCCCCGGTGGCTTCTTATTATCTCCTTCAGAGGTTGTTCAGTAATCCATTGCGACCTCACCTCATCCTTCTAAGCTACTAAGACACACATACAATCCACATTAAATGCCACATCTTTTTTGTGGCTATTTTTTATTATTTTCTATGTCTGTGGCAGGTGGAGTTACTATTGTACAAACACAAGACAACTATCCAAACAGACACATGCTAGTCACCACAATCCCAAATCGTACTGACTTCAAACAAATCGAGAGCAGTAAAAATGAAACATCTTACCTTTGTTCAGATGTTTTTTTTGTCTTTCATGTGTGCAGTATGTGTGAGTGCGGTCTACCACGTTCACCCACACACTGTTTCAAATTTGCTATTCAGGAAAGAGCTTTAGAAAAAAGAACACAATGGATGATAAAACATTACATAACCCTGGTGGGCCTGTGAGAGGCGCTGCATGCGTAGTTGGACTGGGAGAATTGCGTTTGGATATTCTGGAACAGAAATGGACAGTATAAAGGCTAGCAGTCGCTACTTTTTTCTTCTTTCAGCTTTAACTGTCAACTAGTTGTTTATGAACCAAAGTAATAGAAAACTCATCCAATGGACTCTGTTTCACAGCTGCTTGACATCCTAAAGTTCTTACTCATAATGTCTTTAGAAAAAATTGCAGATCTGCTTAGTTTTATAAACGTGTCTAGAAGATGTAGTTGGAGTCCATATTTTCAAACTAAACAACCCAGTGTAACACTAGAAATGAACATAACTGGTTTTGTCCTTTATACATAGGTATAGCTTATGTTACCTATGTTAAGCTATACATAGGTATAGCTTAACAAGCCATGAAACACACTATGGATATTGACTTGATTTACACTCTTTTTCATTGCACAATACTTTAAAATCTATGTCTTCTCAGGTGTTTATACAGTATTTTTACTAGACAGAGCTATTATAGCTTTGCAGTGTTAATTTCAGCCTGATTTCCAGTGTAATTTATTTCTGCCTGCCAATAATGTGGTAATGGGTCATTGCTCATGGGGTGGCATTTTAGTAAGTCATACTGAAACAAGCATTTGTCCATGCTCATAACCGAGGCTGGTTGTAAATTTTCTTCATATGAATTATTTAGTTGCACTCAGCTGAAATTTATCTAAGAGCATTTTTAGATTGTGTGTATTTGTGTGTATGTACGCTTGTAACTGGGTTTGCAAAGCGAGAAAAGAAATAAAGCTGTTTGTATAGGATAGGATTTAGCGTAAAATGAGATGGATAAATGGTTCACCCGGGACTGATTGAGCCTCTTAATATAATACATAAGCAAGACTGTTGTGATGCATGTGTGTATGTATCTTGGATCTATATTTGTGTGCAAGAGAAAATATTCAGTGTGCCATGATCAAGAGAGAGATGCATGGTATTGAAATTTCTTTTATTAGCTGATGTGTTTTTTTTTTTCCCTAGTATTTTTACACCCGAAGGTGGCTCAAGGATGTGTGCATTTCAGTGTGTTTGGATTTGTGAATGATCTTACCTGGCTGTCATGTTAAGTCGTTTTGTAAACGTGTAAAGCTTGGTGTTTGATGTGTAAAGTTTTAAAGCCCTCTACACAAAGCCCTCCTCACACTGTGTCTCTGGCAGCAGCTCAAATCATGAGTAGATAACACACTAACCATAACCCCATCTGAGTACCAAGTTCACTCCAGTTTTTAGTCCTTTTGATTCTACCATAACCATCCAATACTTGGATGCCAGTTGGCCACTTGCATTCATGGTTCTCATACCATCAAGACATGCTCATCTCTTCTCCCGGGCTTTTGTCAAACAGAAAGCTTCTCTGTATCTCGTAGACTGCTGCACTTAAATTAGCAGCTTTTAGTCACAGCTCTTTGTGTGACTCAACAGTAAAGCTTTGTGTGAGCAGAAAGCCAAGGCTAAGGTCAATTGCACACTTTTTCCATAGTTTATTATAACTCTGTGCAGAATGGCAGAAAAATACATCAGCTATCATTTTTAACTCATCACTAAAAGTGTAAACAATTGTGGAAGGGCATTTTCGAAGCTGTAGTCTTTTTCTAAACCTCAAAATCTGTTGCTGATAAAAAAAAATCTGAATTTGTTATGAAACAGAAAGTTTGTGAAATGAAAAACAAACACACAAAAACTTTCTTAAGTGTGAGATTTCCCTACTATTCATAATATCCCATTAGGTGATAAACAAGTGTAAATTTAATATAATGTTGCAAAGATGTGTTATTTCAAAATGAAGATTTGGACACTCTTTTTGGTTGATTAGATGATGTACTAACTAAGAAATAGAAGATTTGATCATTTTTCTTGACTTTGAGGAGCACCTATTTAGTGTGTGACGTTGGATCACATTGTGAATACGATTGATGAGAATTTAGGTAGCTGTAGAAGGATGTCAAAACATGTACCAAATTGCCAAAAATCTTGTAGCTCCTGCCTTCTATAATACTGTAACTCAAGAAAGATTCCATTAATTTTTGTATTTTTTTGTAACTATAACAACTACAGCTTCTCTTGGAGGTTGTCGATAGGGTTTAGGAGTGTATCCATGGGACATTCTTTCATTCTTCCTGATTTAACATCTGTGAAGTCACACAAGTGTGTTGGATGAATGGAAAGTAAGAATCTAGTCTAATTCATCCCAAAGGTGTTCCATTGGGTTGAACTCTGTGTAGACCAGCCATACACTGTAGATGTAACCATCAATAGCTTTATGAACCTTGCTTTGTGTGCTGGTGCACAATTACCGTGCTAGAAAAAAAGAACTTTGTTCCAAACTGTTTTCACAAAGCATGAAATTATAGAAAATGTCTTGGTGTGCTGAAGCGTTCAAAGTTCTTTTTATTGGAAGGTGTAAAAGAGGGCGCGTGTGAAACCACCTCGCAGGTAAACAGCTGAAATTTACAGGTAGATCATTTAGAAACCACAAAAAATTCACAACTGGAGGTAGGTGGAAGTTTATGACATCCGTTCCATTCCGTCATCTTCCGCTTGTTCCAGGGCCGGGTTGCGGGGGCAACAGCCCCAAAAGGGAAGCCCAGGCTTCTCTCACCCTGGCTGCATCCCCCAACTCACCCGGAAGGATCCCAGTTTAGGAGATGATTTCCTAAAACAATTCAATCATGAATTATTTACCAGGATGGTTGAGCAGATGCTTTTGGGAAAGTTTTATCTGTAGATTTTTTTTCTCGAGTACCGCTTTAAGGTAAAAACAATAAAAAATGTTTATTTTTTTCAATGTGTGCATTTATGAATAATAATAAAGAAAATGTACCTATAAATTTTATTTTGTTGGACAATTACACGTTTGATTTGATCAGAATCAGAAAGACTTTTATTGTCATGGTCAATGAATAAGATTCAGAGACTAGAAACTTGCCGAGGTACTAATGTGCAAAGAATAATGGACATGGTAATAAAAAAAGGAAATGTAAACTATGCTAAAAATGAACAAATATTAACAAAACTAATTTTAACAAAACTAAGAGTGCTCAAAACAAAAATGTAATCTGTAGTGCAATGGTATAGAAAATAATAGATAAGGACAGTAAAGTGACAAGAGCAAAGTGAGCAAGTGATGAACTGATCCAGGTTTTAAAGTGTTCATAAGTCCAACGGCAAAAGGGAAGAAGCTGTTTTGGTGGTGAAGGTTCTGGTCTGAATGGACCGGAATCTCCTGCCCGAGGGAAATGGCTCAAAAAGTCCATGTCCAGGGTGGGAAGGGTAGCTGCTATCCAACCTGCACGCCTCTGAGTTGTGGAATCAATTACCTTCTTGGCAAACCACATCTTAAAACCTTCTATTGAAAAGGCCTATGTACCAATGCAAGCGTCTAAAAAAACAACTTCTAATTACCATCTTCATGATCAAATATTAATAAAAGCTTAAAAGCAGGATTTTATGTAAAAATCAACTTTTTGGAGGTTTTACACTGTATTTTAACATTATTCCAACATCAAAAACATATCTGAAGTGGTTTTCTATTTTATTCTTGCATTTTTTAGTAATTTGCGGTTACCTCCATTCAGTATTCGAAGACTGGATATTTCGGAAAAGCGAAAAGACAGGCAAACATGTGAAAGCATAAAAATGCTTTGCTAGTTATTATTTCTTGATTGTCAATGAACACACGCTGATGCAGTTTGAATTATTTTAAATGCAAATGAGCTCATATCTATAAAGCAAATGAAACACTGATGGCTGCTTCAAATTAAACAGGAAGTCATTGTATTTGAATGAACACTTTCTTTCCTCTCATATTCTTGAGGTTGGATTGGTTTTCAGACTAAAAATATGCAAGTCAGGTAAATGTATTTTTGGCCAGACATTTTTTTTGTCTGCCTTTACTCTCACAGTTATAAAGAACTAACAGGGCCAGATCGACTTAAGTGTAAATTGAAACTTACTGCTTGGAGAATTTTATGGAACATTCCCCTTTGTAGTTCAGCTTTGCAAATTTGTGCATTGAAGCTTAAACTTTTCAGCTTGTAAGAGGATCGAGGTCTGCTGCCATCATCCAGGCTGCTTCACAGTCCTTCTATGTTGATATGTCAGCCCACCAACATTTTATAGGACATATCGAGCCTGCTTTTAAAACGTTATCAATCGATTCTTGATTAATCGAGCTTTGCTTCTGCCTGAGCCTAAAGAGTAAATGCTGTTTTTGTTGATAATAAATGTCAAATGTGACTGAAATCAAATAAACTGAAAATAGTTTTTTACTTTTTTTTATTTATAAAAAAAACTTGTCCCCTGCCATGCAACCAAGTTAAGACCTATTCTTACAGCTAATGTGGTTTGCATAGCTTCTATAAATTAAGGTAAGTGTTTCGAATCAATTTTTTTCTTACATCAATATACGTAGATAGATGATAGATAAAAACTTTATTAATCCCCCGAGGAGAAATTCTGGTGTCCAGAAGTAACAGAAATCACACAAGCTGTACATACAAAATACTGTAAATAAAAACAACATACATACATAACAAAATAGGACTCAAGTCCTTCCAGAAACATCTGATTGATTAAATTGCCTGAGAGCTGAAGGGATGAACGACCTCTCAGTCCTGCAGCGCAGTGAGAGGACTTTGTTACTCCAGGTAGTCTTCTGCGTTATGATCACATCATGTAGAGGGTGACGGGGATTTTTCAGGACACCCTGCATTAGAGCCCTCATCCTCCTCTCCAAAACAGTTCTGTTTGAATAGAGGTTTCTCTTCTTTGCAGATACACTTGTTTTTCTTAAGTTTTTAGGACCTAATCCTTATAAGAAAAATTATTTTTATGCTAAAAGAAAGTTGTTCATTTTTCTTTTATATTGACGTTTGAATTGTAATAAAATCATATAAAACAAGCAGTATTATGTGAAAATAAGTTGTTTTTTTTTATTTCAAGCTTCACAATGAAAGGAGTCATTTTATTTGCTCAAGGTTTTAGTCCTTGTTCTAGGAGGCTATAATTTGCTGTGTTGAAAGTGTTTTTGTTTCTTTTTTGTGTATAAAGTGGTGTTTAGGACTTCACATGTATGTCTGTGCTGTATGATAACACTGTAACTGAGGGTCCACATTGATCTCTATTTTAATAGTGTTTGTAGAGCTTTTCAAAGAGCAGCTCGTGTGTTCAACACATTGATCGCCGCCCAGCGACACTCTTTGTGCGAATGTTGATCGACAGCCCCTTTTTAAAACTGTCTTCACTGATAACAGAACTTTTAGAGGCTAAAGCCATCTCTACATCTCTAATTGTGTTGTTGTGTTTTTCTCTAAAAGAATCTGATAGAAATGTTGGCTCATGAGGTTTATGATATAATGAAAGAGCTCCCAGCTAAAAAAGATAAACATGAAATAAAATTATTCAGGTTAAAAGCACTTTGTGTACATTGATCACATGCAGAATTTGCTTTTCTTTACAACACTCTAGTTGGCCATTTTTGTTCTTTATTATATTCTGACACAATTTCCTTTCAGTTTTCATTATTTTGGCTCCTCTGGTTGCATTTGGAAAATGTGCATATGTAATCTTCATTTGATAAGGTTCACTGAGTAGAAGGAAAATTAGGCCTGGTTGAATCTGGAATGCCAAATGTGCGTGGAACAAGTAATATGAAGACAAAGAAAGGAGGAGACAATTTTGCATAATGCACATATACTGATATTTTCTGATACATTGAGATTTAAAATAATAACGTAAAAAAACACTTTTAACCATTTAGAGACAAATAAAACTCATTCTAATCCTTCAATGTGGTAGGATCAGTTGTTTATCAATTCAGCGTATGCTGAGCTGCAGTAATGTAGTCAATCAGTGTTTATAACATTACATTGATCTGGCAGATGCTTCTAACCTTCTATCCAAAGTGACTTACAAGTGGAGAGTATGGATTGGTGTACTCAGGGGTTTGTGACATGTCTTCGAAAGAGCTCTAAATAGCTGAACTCCTACAAGCACGGTAAAAACATATTAAAATCAATCTAGGATGGGAAAATATGTCAATGTATCATCAGTCAAATAAACATTTAGACATTTATAAATCTGTATAAATCATTTACATTCTTTTTTTTTTTTTGCTTTCCACTTAAGGGTTAAAATTGATATTATGGTAATCTATAGTACTGCATTCAAGTTGTGTGTGAGAAATGGAAATGCACATTAGATATAATATTTAAGAGGACTTAATCATGTGCATTAAATAGATGTTATGTTTAAAGCTGCTTGTCAAGCAAGCATTTCCGATATGAGAGAGTTAAAATTGATTTTTTTTGGGGGGGTTTATGCAATTGTTTTAAACAAGACCTCTTCACTGTCACAGATATGTACCAACTATGTCATGATATGATAAGTCATGATCTATAAAATGTTATATTTTTGGGTTTTAAAATTCAAGGGTAAAATAATGTTCTTGAAAAAAAAAAAAAACTCAAAATATTTCTGTTATAATTTTTAAAAAAAGTTTGCTTACAAACTCTACTTTTCCAATTATAAGAGACCTAACAGATGTCATCAAAACTAGGGCTGCAACTAACGATTATTTTGATGATCGATTAATCTGGCGATTATTGGCTCAATTAATCAATTAATTGTGTAGAATTGAAAACTTAATAAATAATAGTTTTTTGGCATTTTATTGTATGTAGTTATGCAAAACACGACTCATAACCACTTAAACAACACGTTGGGCTCATTCTAATAAGTAAAAATGTTCATCTTTTTGTGAAATAAAGAGGGAGAATATTACCATTTCTACAACAAATATAAAATAATAAATCTACTCACTGTATACAGTAAAGGTAAATCACGAGCACCCATAAAATGTGTTTCATAGTACTGGCTAAAAAAACATAAAATGGAAACTGTTGACCATCCAGGATCACATTTAAAAACAAGAAATCATTAACAGTTTTAGATTTGCAAATTTACCCTTGTTCAGAGGTATAGTACCAAACAAAAATGGCCTGGGTTAAGATGAGTAAAAATACACAAAAAACAATCAAGTTGTGTAATATTAAGTGCAGTTGACAGCAAAAACTTTCTAAACAATTAATCGATGACTAAATTAGTCGACAACTATTTCAATATTCGATTATAATCGATTAATTCGATTAGTTGTTTCAGCCCTAATCGAAACTAACAACTGAAATGAGCTTGAGAGGAGCTGGAGTAGAGCCATAAGTCCTCTAGGTCGAGAAAAGCCAAATAGGGTAGTTCGGGCATCTAGTTAGGATACACCTTGCTGGTGAGGTGTTTCGGGCACATCCCACCAAAACGAGACCCAGAGATCCGTTGAAGAGATCCGTTGTCTCACAATTGGCCGGGGAACGCCTTGGGATCCCCCCGGGTGAGCTTGGAGGATGCAGCTGGGGTGAGAGAAGCCTGGGTTTCCGTCTGAGGCTGTTGCCCCCTTTTTTCCTATGCTGTTGCATACTGCAATTTCCCCATTGTGGGACAGATAAATGTTTTCTTGATAAGCGGAAGACGATGGAACAAAATGAAACATTAACACTAGGACAATAATTTTTTTCCTTAAAATCCAGTTCTTTCTAATTAGTCTGAATATTTCATCATGTTTTGTCAACACATTTCCTTTGAACAAAACCAAAAATAAAGTGTTTTTTTTTTTTTTTTAGATATTTTGATGCTACATGACACAGTCAGATTATTTCATTAGTTTCACCATAATCAGATGTGAAGGATGTATATTCAATATGACTGAAAAAACCCAACTTAAGCTGGTTTTCTATTAGTTACGAAACATAGACGGTCTGCAAAAAAAGATGAAAACATAAAAGGAGATAAGTACTAGGCTGAGGACGTACATTGTATGTGCATTTACATTTATTGTCAGTCAACCATGTGTTTTGTTCTGAATGCTTTTAAAAATGAACTTGATCCATACGATGTGTCTGATGATCTTGGCTTTTGTACTTTCAGGTTTAATGGATATATAATTGCTTGCTTTCTGGATAATGGGGTCATATCGCAAAAAGAAGAGAAATGATTGCTTTCAACAGTCACAAAGCCTGTTGGTTTTGATGCATAGGATCAGACCCAGGTGCTCATAAAACAGAGGCAAAGTTTTGCAAATTTGTGAGCGAGTATAACAAGTTTTTATTTCGTAAGGTTCTATTAAGTTGTCGTGTTTAATACTTGATATTCACATCAATAACAGAGACGTCAAAATTCCAAGTTCATTTAGACAAGAAACTACCTGTTCAAAAGTAGAATAACAATGGACGCTATTCCTACACTGAAAAAAATACCTGGAGCATTTTTCTATTTTATTTTTGCACTATTGAGAAATTTGCGGGATGTCTTGTCTAGTATTAGAATACCATTAAATAAAACAGTTGTTATTGGCTATGATTTTTTTCTCCGCCACCCACACATTCTAACACAACCAAAAAATGTTATAAAAAGAAGGTGCTGTGTTCATGTTTTTCTCAACAGAGGGTATTTTTTATGTATATGCACAAAAGTAAGGCTATAAAAGAATATGTGCAAGCTTCACTAACGATTCACTTTACAATATATTAACAGCCTCAAACCAGATTTACGATGACTCTTGTACCCGCTTAAGTGGCGGGACAAAGCTAGAAGTGAGAGGAAGAGGATATTCAGTGCCAACAACTTAACTGAAACTAAATAAATGTATTTATAAGCTTAACTCAGCATTTACATTATTTCTGAGTACAAAAAGTACCATGTTTGTCTATATATTACACCACAAAAACACAATACTCCCCCTTTAAAATGGTGATTCAGCATACAGGTCGTCATGAATTCTGGTAATTGCTTTATCAGCGGGCTTACGTTGTTTATGTTCTAATAATTTACTAATTCTTTTTAATACAAAACCACTGTCAATGTGTGACAAAATGTGTCATTTCAATACAACAAAAAAATTAAAACAAAATGACAACCAATTGTGCACAGGAGTTTTTACTACTGAAAGTTTTGTCTACCGAACCGCTTATCCCTAACGCGGTTGTGGCGTGTGCCGGAGCCTATCCCGGGCTGATTTCAAGCCAGAGGCAGGGTACACCCTGAACAGGTCACCAGGCTATGCCAGGGCCAATATACAACCATGCACACACCCTCACACTCATTCGTAGGTGCATTTTTATAGCAGCCAATACACGTAACATGCATGTTTTTGGAGGGTGGGAAGAAACCAGAGTACCCAGAGGAAAGCCACGCTTACACAAGGAGAACATGCAAACTCCACACAGAAATGCCCCTCCAGGTTAGAGGGGCCCCAACCTTCTTGCTGTGAGGCCACCGTGCTTACCACTGTGTATTGGTTAAAACAATAGATTGATTTTTTTTTTTTTTTTTTTTTTTTAAAACAATAGTAGGATGAATATTTTAAAACCTGAGGCTCATCTGTTTCCGTTTTTTTATTAAAATAACTTTGATCAAGATTAATATGTTGGTTAGTCTGGTTTATTAAGTGCTTTTTTAAGAGTGCATGCATAATTTTCTGTTTTGCTTCGCTCCCCTCTTTTACCCAAACTTTAAGAGGCAGTAGATTGGTTTTCAGGAAAGCGCAGCGAAATGGTTGAGCTGGTTTCCTATCTACCGTGCAGGATGGGAAAACATTAATCTGTCCAGGCTGGACTGAAGAAAATTAATGATCATTTACACAGACAACATAATCAGTTGTCTTGCTGTCTTCCAACACAAAATAACTGCTTTTGTCCACAAGATTCACGTTTCTTTCCATCCATCTTTTTGTGTTTGTGGCTTTCTTTCTCATCCACAACTCTCCTTTTTTCCCCCTCTCAGGTTGTTTCTGTTATCGGTCATTAAAGGTCCCCTATTATGCCTTTTTTCCCTTATTTTATCCAGTGCTATGTATCTGATATGCATAATTTTACATTCCGCCACAATCTCAACACAAAAGGTTTTAAATAATACCCTGTTTGGGAGCGCAGTTTCATACCCGGAAGTCAAAACAGCTTGTTTCAGTCTTTTTTTATTTTTTTTTTCCCGGGACCCGCCCCGTTGGTTGCGATTGGTTGTCATTCATTGTGATTTCCCCACCCACCCAGCACAGCATGGAGCGGGAGGGGCGAGGTGTGAGACGTATTGAGTAAACAAAGCGGTTCGGAGGAGGAAGTGGGGGAGGGTGTTTGAGCTGCAGGGGGCTGAACAAAAAACAGATGTACGTCACTATGTTTTACCAGTCGTTTGAGGTTTGGAGAACACGCCCCTTACTTTGAATTTAAATATCTCAAAATAGCATGAATCACAATAAAACACACTTTGGGGGATTGTTTGGGGTAGTACTAAGTAAAATAAAAGGTTAAAACCTCATAAAAGTCAGTTTTGCATAATAGGGGACCTTTAAGTGCTATGTTTCCATGGAAACAACCGGTTTGACAAAAATTGGCAGGCTGTAAAAAGCGACCTCGTGATGTTCACTGTAGAGAGGCACTTGCCTTCCACTGAGAGCTCGTCCAGTTTGGTGTGTTATTGCAAACCTGTTAGAAACTACTGTAACGCCTGAGTTTTAAAAGGACACAAATGAGTCTGACAGGATCTGATCGCTCAACAAGAGGAGACATGGAAGGGCTTTATGGGGGCACCTAAAATCTTACAGAGAGATATTCATGACAGGCAGAAAACATTCCAACCTGTCCTTATCTCTACACTGAGGTTTGTAAAGTTGTTCCACTAATGCTCTTACTTTAAAGTACGGTGACCCTGTTGGTAGGTGAAATAGCGAAGGATGTGTGCGTAATTAGGTTTTGCTCCATGTGTAATGACATCATGGATTCACTTTCTATCAGCCCCAGCAGATAGTTGGCATTAGCAACACGTAGGGGGAAGGAAGTTCTTTGGCCATCACCGGAGGTGAGCCTATAGGATGTTTCGGCTCTTTTGCTTCACAGAAAGAAGGTTAAATTAACTTCCTTAGTCAGTGAAAATCCCCCTATCGCTTATCGAAAGTTAAGAGGGTTAAATATTCAGTCTGGGAGGTTTGAAATGTAATCTGCACTCTGAGTTTAAATTGTCTTTGGATTCCTTCCTCTTCGCTCTGTTCTGCCTGTGGTAAGACAGAGATAAAGTTGGGCAAGAAGAAAATGGCCGTCATAGTAACTGTCACTCAGGTCTGTGCCTGTGAAGTCCGATGTGAAATCCAGCTCGCCAATAAGCTTTACTCAAGTCTAAAAATAGTATTAAATACGGCCAGTGTAGCTAGTATTTCAAATATGTCTTAACTTAAGAAAAACGTTTTATGTTCATCACTACAAATAGTATATGTAATAAAACATCTGAGACCATTTCTTAAAAAAAAATAGCTTTGGGCAGTAAAATCATAAAGGTTTAATTTGACTGAAGTAATAATAATAATAATGAAAATTTTATTTGTAACGCACTTTATATTTCCAGTGGAGATCTCAAAGTGCTACAATGACCAAAAGGAACAACAAACAGCTAAATTAAATAAAACCACAACACAAAAAACTTTGCTGAAAAGCCTATAGAAATAAAAATGTCTTCAGTCTTTTTTTTAAAAACCTCAGCGCTCTGTGGAGACCTCAAGCTCTCGGGAAGAGCGTTCCAGAGCCGTGGAGCAGCTGCCTGGAAGGCCTTGTCCCCCATAGTGGAGAGTTTGGTCCTTGGTTGGTGCAGGCAGTAGGAGGAGGGGGAGCGCAGGTCTCGGACAGTGGTGTGGAGGGTTAGGAGTTCTTGGAGATAAACAGGTGCAGTGCCGTGTATGCACTGAGGGGTGAGGAGGCAGACCTTGTACTGAATTCTGTATTTAACAGGTAGCCAGTGGAGGGATTTGAGGATGGGAGTGATATGGTCATATTTGTGATTTGGTCATATTTGTGATTTGGTCATATAAGTGAACATAGACGGTAAAACTATGTCTGTATTTCTAACAATACAGACCGATCATAGAAAGATGGGGAAACTTATCTAGCTTATTCAGCTGCCCATGTAACGTGATCTTGAATACACACAACTCAGTGGATCGACAGGTGAATAGATGTGCATGTATTGTAAATTGTACTTGTGACTTTTTTTTTTCTTCTATCCCGTCCGGTGTTTTGACCAGCAAAATCATGATTTGTTTGTCACATGTTGCTGGACAGATTTGTTCTTCTAGGGTCAATGTCTTGTGTCAATTTTGGGAAATATTATTTAATTTTATGTTACAGCCTGCTTGACCTCATAGGGAATTCTGAGGTGAGAGCAAAGGGAAAGGAGTGAGTTAAGAAAGAGAACAAACAGGCGGGATAAAGTGAGAAGATAATCTGGCATCACAACTAATCATATAAAAAATTGAATAAAAGAGAAACAAAAGTTTAAACCACAGATGAACTTAAAACACACTAAGACAACCTTCTGTAGCTGACCACAAGTTATGCAGAACAGAAACCAATGTTATCAAATCTATACAGTTGATTGGAAGCAGAGAACATAGCAGACAGTAAACAGTGTAGCACAAGGTGCATGTGCATATAAAAGTACATGCATGTTGCCAAAGAAATTGGAAATATCTCTAACTCATTCAACTGCCCATGTAACTTGATCTGAAAAATGCTGAACACAACAGATTAATGGGTGAAAGGATGCGGATGTATTCCCAGTTGCACTTGAGATTGAAAAAAGTATCAGAAATTTGTTCTGTCCAGTTTGTTTATGTTGCTCTTTGCAACAACTTTCTACTAACAAGAAGTTTTACTTGAGGATAATTGCAATTTAATCTGAAATTTCAGAAAAAATTGTCAGTTTGTAAACTTGTTAACCATACAGTACCTACGTCAGTGTCTTACATCGGAGTGTATAAAAACCTAATTTACTCGTATTTGACTTTTGGAGTAAAATGACTTCAAGTATGCACATGTTTGCAATGTTAAGCTGTCTTCTACTAATGAGTTCTGAGACACTTATTTGCGTTCAAAGCATATTTTCATATATTTCAATTATATAACATCACTTTTATGTCTGCAGCTCTAATATTTCCAGGAAGTTAATTTGCCTAATTATACTTGATTCATTCTTGCCTGTTACTGAGAAAACTTGTACTTCTCTTGCTCATTATTTATTCTTACTGACACTTCTTAAAGGTAAACAGAAGATTTACATCATCATGTTGTATTTTCACACCAGAGTGCAAGCAGGTAAGGCTGCTGGTGAAATACAAATATATCTTTACATAAATATATCCTTACCAAGTGTAAACAAGAAGACAAAAATACTGCAAGATGAAATATGTACGATTTTTAACAAATGTCTAAAACTGACATTTCTCACTTCTATCCAACCAGTTCGAGTAAAATGGTAAAAAATGGTGTGAAGATTTGCGTTATAAATGGAACAATCAGTTGTAGACTTTTTTAATTTTTGACACAATGATACGAAAATAAAATTTGCGGTGGCATGCGTGCAAAGATAATACATCTGATAACTAATGTCTGAAAATGATAATGAACAGTAAATCTTGCCTAGGAATTATAACAATCTTAAAAGGCAAACAATGTTTGGAGGTTTGGAAGGCTATGTAAAGCAGTATCTTTAAAAAGTTTATATTTTGCATGAGATGGTGTGGAAACAACTTTGCAACCATTTGTGTTTTATAGGTTAAAAATAAGCTCACATTTGAAGTAATGGACACTTTTCTATCAAGTTGTTTGATTTATTCAAATGAAAAATGTATTTGGAAGATGTAAGAAATATAGTAGGCTACCCCAATAGTCCGTTTCCAACAAACCTGTATGAGAAAATCATACACACATACACAGTGCATATTAATGCATTCAGAAATTTGTATATTCAAATAAAATGGGTCAGAATTTAACACATTAAATTGAATCTTCGGGACTGGCACAGGCAGCACCCATTTTCCAAAACATAATTCTCATGTGCATAGACGCACATATGCACACACACAATCCGAGCATGTTATGTTGCAATTGCTGTGGGTTAATGTGATGGAGTGTGAGATGGGGTGTGGATTATTGTGCGTTTGATATACAGCAGCTTCTGACAGAGACATTACTGTGACAATGTGGAGGCAGCTTTACTATTACATAAAGGGTTGAATAGAGAATGTGGGTGGGGAGGGGTTTAAGGAAGTCGAGAAAAAAAAAAAAAGACAATGTGGATGGAAGTATTTTAAGGAAACTATTTTTGCCATTGCCTATTTGAGAAAACCTACTGGATGGGAAAAACAATTCCCAACCATCAGCAAGTTAATAAAAGGCTGCAGTTTATCTCTGTCTGAAAGACAAATATCCTGACTGAGGGAAGGATAGAGGAGGGTAGAGAAGGGCAGAATGGGAATGCCTCAGATTTACCTTTGTCCTTTCTGTGAATCGCTCTATTTTGTTGTTGCTATTTGGCTAAATGTATTTCTTGGAGCGGCTCTGTGATTACACACCACTTCTGCATGACCCTTTGCTTGTGCTGACAGGGCTAATTAATGAATGGATAGGAAAGTGGGTAGTTATAAGATTGCTGGGGGCTTCATCTATCCAGCTGGTCTTGTTTGTTTGTTGGTTTACCCCGTCTGTGGTTCAGCATTGCGAATACCACCCATGCTGTCAAACTGGCGTGCTTTCATTGTTTGGAGAGTCAAGCCTGCTTGATTATAAATGAATAATTTATGATAGCATGTTAGGTTTTGATTTTGTCTTAGAAAGAAAAAAATGGCCACAATAATTTGACGTTTAATTTAAACGATATTTACAACTTTTTTAAAGAATCGGACATACTTTATGGAAACTTTTGTTGATGCTATTCACTTGTTTCTGCACAACAGTTAGTTCTGAGGACACAAAGAACAGACAACAAGTTTATTGTGTCTGGTGTTTGAATGAGTCGTTCAGTACCTGCTGTTGAATGTGATATGCCTGCGTGGAGATTTAGATGTAGCTAAGCATATGCAAAGTCCTGTCTCTGTGGGGTATTTGTATGCTTGTTTGTGGATCTGGCTTTATGCTTGCCAGTGATGTTTTTCTTTGTTTTGACCTGTTTGTGTCTTAGGTTGACAATCCCAGTGATAATGTTAGAGACTCCCATCTTTCCAAGTTTCATCTTCCCTTTCTAATCTTAAACTCCCCTTGGACTCTATGTAAATATTTTGCTCAGCATTTGTTGACTAGGATCAGTGCCCAGGATGAAATCCTAGCCCGAGAGTTACTCTGTTAACAATTCAATACTATGTTGTGCTGTGTGGTTTCTAAGAATAAGAATTTATTAATGCTATGTCTCAATTTTTCACATTCTATCTTAATTGGATCTCCATTATTTTTCAGCAAGAGTTTACTAAAATACATAAAAAATTTCTGATTATTTGGCTGAATTTTTATTTCAGCACATGGCCAATCGTAAATGAGAGCACTTTGCAGAGCAGTCTTGAGCTGTGGCTTATCTGTAGCAAGTTTTTAAATAGACATCTCAGACCAGGTCGTTGTAGTCAAACAGTAGAGATTCCCACACACAAATCATAATCGTTCAATAAACAGTGTTTGCTATTACTGTAAATGTTTTAATCAAAGAATATGAACAATAGTCACCCTTTGAAGCCGTTGAGTCATACTGAGGTATGAAGATCCTCTGAAATTGAGGAAATAGGACCATATGTTTTGTTTTTATTTTGTATTTTAAATTTATTTTGCACCTCCTGGAGTGGGTTCTTAAGTTTACTTTGTCAAGAATTTAAATATTCTGAACCGCTTATCCCTGATGGAGTCATGGGGTATCAAAAAATTCAAGACGAGCAAAAACCATAGATACCAGTGGACCTAACAATGAAAGTCAACAATAAAAGTCTTTGCACAAAGACAAAGTACGTACTGTATGAGTCAATTTTATTTTTTGACATAATTGTTATTTATTGTCTCTGCGTTCCATTCCGATCCATCATCTTTCGCTTGTTCCGGGGCCGGGTTGCGGGGGCAGCAGCCTCAAACAGGAAGCCCAGGCCTCTCTCTCCCCGGCTGCATCCTCTAGCTCACCTGGAAGGATCCCAAGTCGTTCCCTGGCCAGCTGTGAGACATAGTCTCTCCAGCGGGTCTGGGGTCTGCCCCTTGGTCTCCTCCCGGTGGAAAGTGCCCGAAACACCTCGCCTGCGAGGCGCTCAGGTGGCATCTGGACCAGATGCCCGAACCACCCCATCTGGCTCCTCTCGACCTGGAGGAGGAGCGGCTCGACACCGAGCTCCTCCCGGATGGCAAAGCTCCTCACCCGATCTCTGAGTGAGAGCCTAGCCACCCTGCGGAGGAAGCTCATTTCGGCCGCTTGTATCCGCGATCTCGTCCTTTCGGTCACCACCCACAGCTGATGACCATAGGTGAGGGCTGGAACGTAGATCGACTTGTAAATCGAGAGCTTTGCGTTTCGGCTCAGCTCTCTGTTTACCACGACGGACCGATGCAGCATCCTGGTCATTGCTGATGCCGCATCGATCCGCCTGTCGATGTCCCGCTCCATCCTTCCCCAACTCGTGAACAAGACCCCGAGATACTTAAACTTCTCCACTTGGGGCAGGACCCTGTCCCTGACCCTGTCCAAGGGGGCATTCCACCCTTTTCCGGGCAAGGACCATGGTCTCGGATTTGGAGGCGCTAATTCCCATCCCGGTCGCTTCACACTCGGCAGCAAATCGATCCTCGTTTGTAATAAATTCTATTTCAAGTTAAATGTGGAGGACTTTACCTCCAAAGAAACTGCCATTTTTAATGAATGGTTAGAAACAGTGGAATTTTTTTTAGCTTACAGTCCATGAGTTAATAATGAGACACAGCACTGAAGGCAGTCATCATGGCTAATGAGTATACAATTTTGTTTCTATTATGTTTCTGAACCGTACGGAGAAAATGTGAGTTTGGAGCAAATGTCCAGTTCCACATTTCACTGTGTGGGATTTTGTTTGTTTTAACTTTCCAGACTGCCAGGGAAAGCATATTGGTTGCAATTGGCAAAGTTCTGTCATGTCCGGCATGAGCATCAACAGCAGAAGGCTTGGTTGGCCGTCAGTGGCTCTCTGCAGAGCCACCCCTCTCCTCTTTTCCTGCGAGAATGACAGGCCTACACAGAAAGCTGTTAAAGCGTCAAAGCTTTGAGCCAACAACATAACTGATTAACTCAGCTAATTTGCTCCACAGCAAGACCAATTCACAACCTATTGTTCCTTCTAACATAAAAGGGACAGGCAACATATAGCAGAAACAGTTTTCTGATTTAAATGTTTTACATTTTTGCACATTAAATACTGCTCTCTGCTGTCATGTAAATGTAGTATACATAAGACTTTGCTGGTTTTACACACTAAGTTGTGATTGCTACCAGGGGCGGATCCAGGATTTTCTAGAGGGGGGAGGGTGTGAGGTCAATAGCCAAGCCAGAACGTTTAAGAAAAAAGAGTAATTTTCCTGCATTTTGGTGGCCTATTTGCTGACCCTGCAAGGGGATGGCTGGACTTGTCCCTTTTTCTTTCTTCTTCTTCTTTTTTTTTTTTGTAGACCAAAAAGGGAGGGGGGCGTACGCGGCCCAAGGCCCCCCTGAAATCGCCCCTGGCTACCAAATAAAATGAATGTATACAGCACGTGACATCATACCATATGTTCAAGAACCATATTTCTTCAAATAGCATCCTGGTATCTTCATGATCCTCCCAGTAGAAAACCCTTGTGCTTGTAATGTTTTACTTCTCCGATACTTTCACTGGAATCTAATCTGCATGATAATTGGATAAGTTGGAGATCATTTACTGTATATTAATATTTCTCTAAATGCCCCTATCCGGAAGGTATATCAGAGCTCGTGTGACTGCAGAGCAGTTTATTTCGAAAAACAAAAGAGAAATAAGCGTACTTCATCCGTCAGAAACCCCCTCTCTTCCATGACTGGATTGAAGGTAAAGCGGTGAAAATACTGAGAGTGGAGCAATTTCTCAGAGTTCATCTGGATCAAAGTAGTAAAAAAATACTGTGTTCCATAAAAGTCCAAGTGGTCTGTACTTCCTGCAGAGAGTGTGGCTCTTTAATGTTTGCTGCAGCGTTTTACCTGCCTGTTGGAACAAAAGCATCAAAGCAAAGGACGTCAACACACTGAATCAGCCTGTCAAAAAAAAGGAAAATAATCATGGGGATGAAACTCTTGGTAAAACTGCTGGTATTATGGGAAATATTTCCCAGTCCTTCGATGACACACTGGACTCTCTGAAGGAAGGACATTCCTACCCGCTGCTCTATGGGGCTACAAGACTTTAAACGCCAGCAAGGCTTGACACATCAGTTAGGGGCTCAACAGTATTTTCCTCAATCTACTGTAGCTGCTGCGAGAAATTATTTTCCTCTTGGAAATGAGCAAAGTGGTTTTGGTTAGTTTGATTAAAGGAAGTATTGTTTTCGAACCAGAGTTACAGTAATAATAAATTTAATTTAAAGGCAATAAACAAATATCAATAAACCAGAAATCAGAATTGAACTAAAAAATCAGAAATAAAATAACAATACAAAAAAATAAAATAAATAAAATAACAATAAAACTAGAAACAGATCAAAACAAAGCAGAACAAAGTGAATCAGATTTAAATCTAGACTAACTGTATAATGAAGTTTTGAGGCTGGATTTTAATTTGAGTCTGGAGCGCGTAAATCGGGGTGTAGACAATTCCAAGGCTGGGGAGCAGAGCGACTGAAGGCTCTGTCGGAGGGAATGGAAATACATAACAGGTCCGAGATGTAGGGTGGGGCCAGATTATGAATTGCTTTGAAAGTGATGAGGAGAATTTAGAAATGTTATTTTGAATGTTAAAAGACTGTCATTTACCTAATGTGACGTTGTTTCATCTTAACTAGTTTTAGGTTTATAAAAAGCCGGATTTATAGTATTTTCATAAAAACAGCTCACTTTTTGCTCATAATAATTTTTTTATCTGACTAGTTTGTCTTTTAACGCTTTTTAAAAAAACCTGACTTGTAACTGATTTTTTATTTTCAAATGCGCAAACAAATGTTTGTATGTAAGAACGTACTGATGGACATCATATTCATTGCTCAATTGTAAGTTTGGCAAGAATAACTACCCTTCCTCTATTTTTAACAATATTAAAATGACATTTTATCATTTCTCCACCCACAGAATCTAGATGAGACTATAAGCACTCGGGCTGTTTGTGCATCTGTTCATGCATCTCTCCATCTGCGCCTCTGTGACACTTTTGAGAATATGTCCCCAAACCAGTGAATTAAACTTCCTACAGCTACTCAGTACCAACTATATGTGAACTCAATTGGTTGTCAAGATGATAGGACCAAAGGGAAAGGTCACAAAGGTTGAGGTCACAAATTATTGCAAAAGTGATATTCTCCCAAACACAGAAGGGATTTATTGAAACTGCCTATAGTTTCAATAAACTATAGCTCCTCCTTCAATAAACTTCCAGCTCCTCAGCTCGAGCTGGAATGATGGAAAATGTCTATCTCCTGAGTTTTATTTGTGCTTTTTCAACTCGAGGATTTAATTTTGTCATATCTTTCTAACACAAATAGCATTTGAACTAAGATTTGAAATCTACTAGAAAATTTGACACTAATTCCCCTTGCCATCAGGTTGTCACCTATTCCTTATCGATGCAGTATAGGCCAGATGGAGGCATATTGTTCAATGTTGAATTTGTCTAGTTTATTATACATTTTACATTTCAATAAATATTAAAGTACTACATTGGACAGTAGCAATACAACATTAGAGATAAAAATTTACATTTAAAAAGAAAAAAGATTATTCACACAGAGATAATGTTCTTGTCTCAATGTTCTGACTCCTTAACTCGGATTGAAATACTCAGAGCTGCATTTCACCTTACAAATGGTTAAATGAATCATGGTACTGGTACATTAATGTCTTTGTAATTCTCTCAAAGTGTCCTCCTGCGGTTTGCTTTCGCTTAAACAGTACAAATTATTATCAGTCAGTATTTCTCTTCATTACTTTTGCCATTACCTGTGAAAGTGAAGCACTGACGTCCTTAAATAAAAATTTACGCAAGCTGGGGTGTTTATGACCTTTCAGCGAAGATGGTCTCCAATCTGAAAAGCGCTAGCCAAAAGAGATTCCAAACTCTTGAGGCCTGTCAGGGACGAGTATAGCCATGTGCTTTCTGTCTGTACCTTGGTGCTCTTCCAACTTCTTTTTTATCGGTTAAGTGAAGCCGGTCTGGTTAACAGCTGTTACAGAAACGTACAAAATCTAATTTAGGAACACATTTGGCTTCTTCAGTAATATCCTGCCATATATTGAATCTTTTTAAAAATTATTTTAAAATATTTGCTTGCATTGAAATATTTGCTTGCAATGTACATAAAAGGCTATTTCCTGTACAGGATGACGTGGGACAATGTTGGCATCTAATCAACCATCAAAACAAAAATCTGAAAAATTTTGTGGAAAAAACAGTCAAAATAATTACAAGTTTAAAAAAGATAAATATGATTATATTTTTACAGAGAAAAGCTTAATTTATGCTTAATGTACGTGTAAACCAGACTTTTTACTCTAGGTCACAATGACGTTAGTTGTCTAAACATCTTTTTGGTTTGCAGAGATTTTTTTTTTTAACCGTACCATATTGATCCCTCAATGGGGACATTTCTGTGCTGCATTGCACTGTAACAGGCAACCGCAATTGTGCCCATGGTGGAAGCAACTGGGGATTAGTTGCTTACATCATGTCTGCTCCAGAGTCACCTACATGGGGGCTCAGTGGGAATCGAACCGTCTTCTCACGGTCCATTTTGCTTTGCTAAATAGAATGAAATAGAATACGTAGGCATAAAATCTTTTTGTCAATAATGCAGCAATTCAGCAGAGATGAGTTCAAGAGCCTAATATTTTCAAGTTTTAATTTAAAGAGCTGTTTCACTCCAACAAATTTATTTTCATTTTGTAAATTAAAAGAAATATATATTTCATTAATAAATAAGAAAGTACAGCAACCCAAATATTCCCCATTTAGGTGATCGGTTTCTTTCTGAGCTCAGAAAAAAAAAAGTAAAAACTCTGCACTACCATGAATCATCCAGAGGGAGGATCCCAGCTCACATTAGTGGAATGAATATTGACTTTAAAACAAGTTTGACATGGTTTTCAAATTGACTTGAAAAATGCATCACTTAAAAAGAGTCACGGTATGTAGACTGTCAATGAGGTGGCTAAAACTTTGCTCTTGTTTTATGGTTTAATAAGATTTTATTAATGGCTTTCTCCACCTCAGAAAAAAAATCTAGTTAGTTTTTGGTATGCGACTATTGGTGTGAGGATGGGCTAATTTGGAACAAAGAGGTATCGACTTATTTGGATGTGTATATGAATCATTGTGTGAGCATAGACAGTTGAAATACAAATTAATGACTTCTTCCAGGATGAGTAGTCATAATATTAAAAATAACAAAATTTTAAAAGATTAAATCCCATTTTACTCAAAATGCTTTGAAACATTTTATGCACTATGATTTATGTCTGTTCGATTCAATTATTTTACTTAGGCAAGTGGTTTAAAGTGTTCCTTTATAAAGAATCCCCAGTCTCTCAGCGGGCCGCCAAAATAAGATACCAGGCAGTCTCATCAGAGTGCTCTGCTGGCATGGTTTTAATGTCTGAGGCCAGGTTTGCACTCTCAGTAGCCCAGTGGAGGGAAACTGCCTCTGGCTGCCGGCCCGGCTCTCAGTTTGACAGAGACAGATCATGTGGATGCCAGGCTTTTCTTTCCAAACTGCTGTACATCAAATCATCAATCCCTTTGACAACTGAAAGTTGTTTCATGCCTATTAGAGTCCCTATATTTTCTAACAGATCTGCAAACTCGTAGTTTTCCCTCTGTTTTGACCATTATATATTGAAATACTTTCAATTTAGTTGACTCAGACTTAAAACTACATGGCCTTGTAAAAGGTTTGATATGTGATAAAGGAGTGGGACCGACAAACTACTTGTTTAAACGTTAAATTGATCACTATGCATCGAACAAATTGTCCAAAATATAATCCATATTTGATTATTGTTAGGTTTTCGAAAAAAAAAAAAGTGTGCATCTTGTTCTTCCGTCTGCTACTATACATATATTTTTAAAAATTTAAAGTACCTGTAGTTTATTCTTGAGGCATGGTTGTTGAACTTTGAATTGGATCCAAAATTTCCTCAACAATCTAATTAGAATGACATGACCATGTAGATACGTAAAAAGACATCAGCATGGCTGAATTGAATTTACATTTGAAACACATTTGATGTGTAAACAGTTTAATAGTAGTTTAATATGCAAAGAAGAGCAGAAGAGCAAATGTTGCCCTCTTTATGAAAAGTCTCACAGCAGAATATAATCAGACTGTTGGTAGTAATACTCGAGTTATATAGAAAATACTCATGTAGCAGGTATTGCCGCGCTAACGTATCATTACTATGATGAATTGCCCATCTGTGAGATCAGTGGTGCAAGTCAAAGACTGTAGGATAGAAATATAGACAAGTAGGTGAGTCAATGTGTGTTATACAATCATAGAATAATTTAGACCTTGGAGTTTGACCTTTAGTGAGGAAATGTCTTGTCTCTGTTATCCTATGATTGACTTTTTTATGTCATACATCACAGGTGAAAGGCAACGGTAAATTATTACAAAGCTTATTAAAATGTACTAGGTTGTGACTCTTAGTTTGATATGCCAATGTTTCTTTCCTAAGTTAAAAAAAAAGGTCAGTAAATTCTTTAAGTATGAAAGTGATAACTCTTTACCCAACTGAGACCAGATTGTTTTTCCACTTTCCTCAAATAGTGTTTTTGTTAACAAAATCAAAGCACAAACCTGCAGTAACAAGAGTCGACCCACTTCCTTTAGTCTTTTTCTTTTTTACTTTTGTGAGTTTACTTTAACCGTAATTACATCATTTTTAAGTTTGCACAGCTTCCTCCCACTCTACAAAAACATGCATATTAGGTTAAATGGCTACTAAGAAATTCCCCCTAGGAATGTGTGTGTGTGTTTGATGATTGTCTGTCTGTGTGTGTGGCCCTGCAACAGCCTGGCGACCTGTTCAGTGTGTATCCTGCCTCTCGTCTTAAATTATCCCGTACAGGCACCAGCACCCCCCTGCGATTCCATTAAGAAATAGAGGTTCAGAAGATGAAACAAAAAATAATTCACTATGAAAACCACTTACCACCAGAAACCATTCAATTGGCTGAGGAATATGAAAACATAAAAAAAAAGAAATTATAATGTGGGATCAACAACCAGGTAATACTTTTATTGAACTTTGAATTAGCGCTAACAGAAAAAAGATATTTTTGCAAGGTACTTTATTCCAGAGCAAAATTTCTTTGTATAACTCATTGAATTTGATCAGATTTTGAATTACAGTTAATCTTTTAGGTTTTTTTAAACCCACATGTGTCAATTTCTACAATAAAACCCTTACTAAAAAAGTGGGAATTGTAAACCACTCTACACTGATTCTATTTGTTTTTCAGGCAGTCCTAACTTATTTCTCAAGTAGTTTTCAACAACAAAAGGAGGCCTACTTGAAATTTGACTGAACCTATTTTTATACGACTGTTACAAAAAAGTTTTCTGCTTGTTTCCTTTGGTTTGGTAGGACCATGCAATGTTTTAGTTGTGTGAAAGTGAGAGATGCGGTGTCTCAGGACAGTCAGATAAGTAGTAGTCTCTTGGGTTTTTACTCTGTTGTCGACTACAGATCCTACAGAGAATTCTGGTCGCTGACTCAGCCTTTACTATTCTTAAAGTGGAGCAGACTAATCTCCAGCATACTATCTGCTGTCAGCGGTCCAGGCATTTTCCGGTCTGTTCCCGGATGCTAGCTTTTTTAAACGTCTCAATTTTTTTGTAGCATTGCAAACCCCTTTGCTTCCTTGTCTTTTGTGGTTGCCAATTCCTCTTGTATTGGGTGTGAGCAGCAACTTCATGCCTATAAAGTTGAATCCACATACCTAATTTCTTTTGAAAATGCTGTGATATCTGATACATTGAAAATGATAGAATTGTATATTATCAAGATCTGTTCTCCATACGGTTGTGAAGTTGTTTTTTTTTTTTTACGTAAACAGCCAATTCATGTTTAAATTGTTTTTTTTTTTCTATTTGCTCCTGAATGCCTGACAGCAGCTGTTTGACTGAATGTTTTGCCATTAGGATTCCGCTCCGGGTTTATTACTCTTACACCGACAAGGCAAGATAGTAAATTGGTTCCAACATAATTGTAAACCATCTTTTGTTTAGGCTTTAACCTTGGCACTGGTAAACAGCTTCTATGTAGTTTTTAAAAATAATTTTGATTGCTGCAAATATCTGATACTTGTCTTGTTATGATTCCCCGCAGATCTACAATGAAAAGAAGAGCCAATTTGAAGTGAAACGAAACAACCCCAAAGACTTGGTGGAAAGGGTGGCCCGAGACATTTCCAAGCTACTCAACAGCAAGAGAAAAGCTTTGGAGGTAAGATAGTTATGAACATTAAAGAACCTCATTTAGCAAAGAGTATGCCTCAATGGAGACTTTTTTTTCAAGATGGAGGGTTGAACTTTTCCTGACAAAAAATTGCTTCAATTAATTTCTCATCAGACACATGCAAACATTGTCATAAATTCTAGCAGAGCGATAAAAGTTTACATTTCAGAAGACATTGGTTATCTCGTTTTGACTTCTGAACCGCTTAGGCCTAATGGGGTCACGGGAGGTGCTGAAGTTTATCCTGGCGGATTTAAGGCAAGAGGCAGGATACACCCCAACAGGTCATCAGTCTGTTGCGGGACGACACACACAACCATCTACACAGACACTCATTCCTACGGACAGTGTAGTAAAAGCCAATCAAGTAACATGCATGTTTTTGGAGAGTGAGAGGAAACCAGAGAACCTGGAGAAAACTTACAGATACACAGGGAGAACATGCAAAGTCCACACAGAAAGTCCAGTGTTCCAAGGATTCACACCCCGACCTTCTTGCAGTGAGGCCACTGTCCTAACAACTGCGCCACCATCCAGCCTAATTGCTTTAATTAGTTTCTCATTAGACACATGCAAACACTGTCATAAATTCTAACAAAGCAGCAACTTTCACAATTCAGACAACACTGATTAATGTTATTTAAAATGAAAAATGTACATTAGAATTAAAAGTTTTATTTAAAATATTGAAATTACGGCTAAATATAATTATATTGTGAGTCTCAAATTTAATCCCTGCCTTGCAATGGCTTTGATTTTGTTTTTTTTATATCCATTAGTGTTATTTGACAGTAATGTATTGCAGTGTTCCAGCTTCTGCCTCAGATGAATCAAAACAACTCAAACAAATAGCTTGAACATTTTTAGTCATTAGTATCATCATCTTTAATTGATTGGAATGATAATATGCAAAGCGTTAATAATCCGTTATCAAACACTGGATCGGAGAGCACTTTCTGTGTGAACCCAGCTGATATGAGATAAGTTTTCTTCACTCAGCTTGAACTTTCACAGAAAGCATTAAGGTAGCTTTATGGCTGAAATATAATTTGAAGTTAATTATATTCTGTCAATAACGTTGCCAATTATCTTTATAATTTTGTTGCCCAGCATTGGTTCCAAGGTTGTTGTGATTTTTTTTTCTTTTAATATCACAGGCGTGCATTCCATTTATTTGGTGCATGAAAAGGTTATCATTTCAGTGTCCTGCATTCTGGGATATAATTATTACCACTGCTACGCTCAGACAGTTCTGTGATTAGTTAAAAATTTATTTTACTCTCTCAGTGGGAAACCTCTAACCCCTGAGAAGAATAGGGAGGGGTGGCATGCAGAGGCAGGATAGATGAGTGGCATGAAAGGAAATTAGAAAAGTATACACAATTATCTTTTATTTTTGTAGTTTAAAAGCTTGAAACAGATTATTCAAGGGTGTGCTCTTATGGTTTTGTTGTATTGTTGATGAGTGTTTAGGTTATTTTTGGGATAGCAGACATTGACTCCCTTAATTTTGTGACTTACCTGATGATGTAATGACACCTTAGTGTACTAAATAAATTATTTGAGTGCATGCAAAAAAAATAAACCAAAAATAAACCAAAACATGCTGACTGCCATACAGCAAAGATGCATAAGCTCATTTCTCTGAAGATCTTCCGTGTTTTAATCTTTTTTTTTTTTTTAATTTTTACTCACTCTATTCATCCCTCACTGGGGAAATTTGTGTGCTGCACTCCTAACACCACAGCAGGCTACCCACGACGGCGCCAATGGTGGGAGAAACTGGGGTTTAGGTGTCTTCTCCAAGGCCCCTAGATGTGCACTTTTATGTATTCATCTAAAAATTTTAAATTAAATTTCAAAGTTTCAGTTTATATTTTTGTTGTAGTAAAATTCATGTTTTACTGAGACTACATTCGAAGTGCAGTGCAATTTCAAACATGTGTCTTCTATAAGGACACAGGTAATGCAGAAATAGTCCATTTAACTTCTCTTTCTGCCCAGCATGCTCGCTCAAGGCAAAGCAGTTAAGCTTTGCCACAGTCTTGAAGCAGCAAAAGTATATATTTTTAAGAGCATGAGGTCTGCTGGAATAAGCTGAGTTCATTCACACTTAGAGGCAGAATTTTCTCAAAGGCATGGTTAATTCTTCAATTTTGATCCTTGAAGCAAAGGAAGCCATACTTTGTCTCCTGTGGCAACATGTAAGATTGGATTTGAATGACAGTGACCCTCTAGCTCTGTTTTTTTGTAGTTTTATCCCCCAACGACCTCCACAGACTTACACATCCCCCGACATATATCCATATTCTACACTCTCTACGCCACAACTTCCACAGGTATCACCGTCACCTCACATCCATCTAACAGATTCAAACTCAGGGGGGAGGAAATGAGGTGAGAAAGGGAAGGTCTGAAATGAAAATGTTTCCCTGGGGCGTGGAAAAATCAAGAAAATTATGTTCAGAAATTCATAGATTTAAAAATGAGCAGCAAGCAGTTGGAAATGAGGATGGAGGAGGGGGAGAAAAAGGAAAAGAGTTTAAAGAAAAATTATATCAAGAGAATGAAGACTGTGCAGTGATATATTCCAGATTAAAAAAAAGTGAAGAAAATCACAAAACTACAACTTGTTACGAAAAGAAAGCAGCAAGATAAATTCATTATTCATCATCTGTGAACTTTGCCTTTTTACCTACTACTGAAATTTCACATCTGTAGTCAAATAATTCATATGGACTTATTATTCATACTGAGAGGAAAGTGAAAGGCATGTCTTAATGCAGTCTGTAGATAAGAAGGTCTCAAACCCTCTCAGCAGCGTATTGACAGTGTTTTATATTCCACACTGTTCCTTTCTGCGGTAATGGTTATTTAGTCCCAAAAAATTTCTGTCACATCCTTGGAAAAAAAAAAAAAGAGATGCGTATTTGTGTATTTTCAGAAGAGTTTTATTCCATGAAGAAATTATTCCTCTGCAACCTATTTAAATATTGCTTTGGGGGATTCGTCGTAATTCATGTTTATGTTACTAATAGAGAAAAAAATGCACATTGAGTCTAATCACTAGTTAGTGATGTTTAGTGAGAAGGAACTCATCTTTCATTCCTCTGAATTAAGTTATCTTTGCACAACTAAATTCCCAAATAAATCTGGTTGGTGCTTTTTTCTTTCGTCCATAAGCCAGGAATAATAATATAATGTTGGCTGGATTTTACTCTGTACATACAGTTCTGCTTCTGCTGTGATATTATCTTCGGTATGATCATCAGCGTGTAGTTCGCCGGGTTGTATCATACAACTATCTACAGAATCCATATTTAAATGTACTTTTGGTGTCACTTAGAGTGCACTCTACTGCTGATACCCCCTCATTCTAAAAATGGAAACACTATAATCTGACTTACTTTTAGTCAACAGCCTTTTCCAGCTTTTTTTTTTTCTCCTTTGTTTTAATCTCCTGCACCAATTTTCTATTTCTGCCTCCGTTTTCTTGCCTCTGGATGTAGTCATCTCCTTGAACAATGACCTGATTTTTTTTGTTATAATAAAACATACGATAAGCCTGCACTAGCAGAAATGATTCCATGTAGCCGCTGGACAACGATGTAAAGCTTTGTTTTGTCACATGATATAATGTGATAAAATTGTTTGAGGATATTTAACAGCTGACAGTAACATTTACCTTTCTGCTTTTATTTTGGGAGTATAAAACCTTTTCCTGTGATGATGTTCTGATTTGAATTTGTAAACATCATCAGCTTTTCTGTCTTGGGATTTGTGTCGATTACAAGGTTATCTTTTACTAAACGGTGCACTAGAATTTTAAAGAAGAAAATGGAGTTTTTAATTTGTAGCTCTATTTTACATGTTAAATGAAGCTCTTTTGCAAGATTAGATTTCTTGCCTATCGAAATCAACATGTTGTACTGACATTTAAATTGAATTAAAATGAGCATTTAAATGTTTTCTAAACTTAAAAAGATAACTATTTATTTGATTAATTTTTTTAAACTGTTTTAAATAGTTGTAATTTAAAAATTTTCTTCATTATAAACATAATACATGTAACAATGTATGGATATATCTATATCTAAGTACTTGACTATAAATAGTTAGATACACACACTCTTGGATATTTATCCATAAATGTGTGTGTGCACATATTATCTACATGTGTATTATCGCTTGCATCATTTTTATTTGTGTTTACAGTCTCTAAATTCCAGCATGTCTGCACTGCACTGAGCTGCTTTTTGACTCCTACTGTCTGACAGCTCTTTTAACCTGAGATCAGCCAGAAAGAACAAAACCACCTGAACTGTCATGCATTTCAAGCCAAACATGTATGATAGTGTGTTTTTTAGCCCTCACATCTTCTTTCTGTTTTCTCTGTGGTGAACACATGGTTTGCAGAGATACCTATGATCTGTGTGGCCTGTCAGAACCAGCTGAGACCACACAAAATCCCTGTATAGTGTCAAATCTAACCAGGACAAAGTTGTCAGTCAGACGGCTCTCGTGTTTTTTTACCTTTGGAAAAAAAAATGAAGCCGCAAGCGACAGACAACGATCCCCCTGGATCCCCATGAGCTGTCTGGTAAAACTACCATCCCACAGCTTGTACATCGTAATTTCACAGAATTGACTGATGAAATAAAGAGAGGACTAAGGTTGGTATAATCCAATTACACAGATCTCAATACAATTCCAATACCACTGATGATTGAAGGATGAGTACCTCTGTGATGAAAGCTGTTTGATAGAAACTCAGCAATCCACTCAGTTAGTTATCTGTTTCAGAGAGATCAGGCCATAGAAATACGATAGAAAACATTGAAAACAGAAGCCTAGATAAGTGTTTTCAAAAAGAAAATACTATAAACCTTGAGGTAATCAGGAGTTAAACGCTAAGATAAACTTTACTCTGTCCTTTGATTCAAACAAGTGTGCAAAGGGTGCTCTGAGGCCCAATTCACTGCTCTGGAAAAATGTAAAGATTGATTCATAGAAATAGAAACGGGGCAGACGGTGAAGCAGAATAACACCAGACCTACAACAAATATATTTTGCTCTTATATCACAGTTGCACCTCACATGGTTCACACCCTAAATGTAATTAGACATCAATCTGTGGCTTTCACTTATGTGACTGAGAGTGTATTTCCAGACAGTAAACAATCACATGAGAGAAGCTTTTATCTTTTCTATCAAGAGGAAAGCTGCCACTCTGGCTCGGCTCTGCGATGGTCACAGTACATCAGTGGAGAACCTTTAATATCAAAACCTCACACCCTGTTTTATTTCTTTTATAGGCTAAGACACCAATGACAATGTGCTACATTGTAGCTCTATCAGGCACCATCACAACGTGTGATGTTTATTTTTTTTAATGTCACGTTTTGTAAGAAGGATGATGAGATGTTGGACATGAGTTACATAATCTTTAGTCCCACCATCAAAGAGATGAGGTACTAACTGGATTTGTATAGGAATTTAAAATATAGTTGGAGCTTGGTTGAAATTTTTACAAAAGATCTAGCAGATGTTATTTTTGTAAGACCAGCTATTTTCTTATAAAAAAAATTTTTACGGTGAAGATTTATCTCATTTTCTAGTTTTATTTCCACATTTTTGTTTAATTTGCTCTCATTTTTTTTTTTTGGTGCAGAGAAAATTTATTCGGTTGTCATAACAACAGCTGCAACAAAGCCAGAAAGTAATTTTAGTTCCAGATTATATGTGATGTTAGTTGGATAAATTATTGTCTCTAGATACGTTGAAGTGGAATGGTTTTACATTGAAAATAGACCCTTTTGATTTTTAAAATAACATAAATCTGTAACGGACTTACCACATGTTCAATGTGCACTTGCTACCTCCATCCTAAACACACAGACATGCATATAAAAGAACTAGAATAGGCTTGAGACACAACAGTGTGAAGGATCATGTTGAAAAAAAAATGGAGCAAATATAAAGAAATAGTGGATCTTTGGCAGCTGTTTGTTTCATTTTTTTTTTCGAAGGACATTTTGTGCTCTGCATTCATGCTGTTAGTGATTGTGAAAGACAGGAGGAGAGCTCAGACCGGACACTGTGCAGGGACAGCAGAAGTTTACTTCACAGAATTAATCAATCAGACTGCATGAACCTGCCTCTCTCCCTGACCATGGAAACCAAAATGACACAGTCAGATCACGACGGGGAGGGAGAGACTCATCCAAGTCATCTGTCATCATGTTACATTAGTTAATAATTCAGTTAGACGTTGACTATCACATGAGGCGTGCACTGCCAGCATGCATGTATGTTAACCTTGTGTGTGAACATATACATTTACTTACTCAGAAGCCTACCTTCTATGTTATGTTGAAACCATTTTATTACTTAAATACGACTTGTGGAAAACAGAAATGATCAAAAATAAAAAACTATCCAATGGAAAACTTGTTAAAGGAAGTTATAGGTCAGATATGCATTCGTTTAATTTTTATTATTTCACAATTTTAGTTTGAAATAAGCTGTTTTGACATTGTTTGTAATAATACATTACAAAAAATGCAGCTACAGTGATGGACCCTTCATCACTGCATAGTGAAACTGATCAGTCTTAATACAGGAAAAGACAAAAATATTAAACCTAAGTGTAAAACTTGCTTAGCTGAGACATCCCCAGCCAATCAGAAAATAGTTTTAATCTTAGAAATTAATTATTGAGCATTTTGATTGAGCAAAGTTTAGTTTGTAGAAAAGTCTCTGATCTGAAAATCTTAGTTACTGCTCTGCTTGAAAGTGAGGTGATGTGTCACCAGTGGGTTGTGAGTTGATGCTGAAGGTAAAGTTCTCTGTTTGCTTGGTGACTAACACCGCTGCCAGTGATGATGTTTGTCATCCGTCATGTACCCCTGCACTTTCTTCTGTTTTGTTTCATTTTCTTTTGTGTGTGGCTTACTTTACTTGTAAATGTTTTTATCTGTACTTTTTTTTTGCAAAATGTAATATAAAAAATGTCTTACAATTTTTTTTACAGTTTACTTTTTTAATTTCCCCAGACACTGCCTTTTCATGGTTTATGATTTGACACCAATTTTGGATTCTGAATAAACTGGTGTTAGTAAGTAAAAACTTTCTTTGGTGGTCAGTACCAAAGGACTAAGAACCCAGGATACCTTCCAGCCTGCATTTTACAAGAAAAAAAAACATGTTGTTTGGATCATTCGTCGGATCAGAGTCATGGATCAAATCATTTTCGTATCACCGACAAAGAGGGTTAGTTCATTCACAATTTTTTTTCTTTTCCTGCTCATAAAGATCTGGCACAGTCTTTATGCTGAAGTGGGCTTTTTTACCTTTAAATCTCATTTGTTGCTGTGAATTTCTATTTATATTCATGATTATTCCAACCAGTCGTTACTACTCCAACATACGTGAAACCTCTATATGTTCTGCTGTAGAAATGGATTTTAAACTACAGAGAGCTAGTCCACCCCTCCCACTTCACCCACTTCAAGAAAGAGAGGAAACTAAATTAAGGAAGAGGCTCTAACAAAGCAATTTGATTTTCCATTTCCTGTAGGCCTTAAGAGAGGCAGCTATAACTCTCAGGTCCCATTAGGGAAGAAAACGGGAAATAGGCCGAGCTCCACATGGGTAAAAATAGAGGACGAAAACTTTCAAATTGGCCTTGTGCTCTGGTTGGCAAAATATAAAATGTCTGTATGACATTCATGGTTTAATTTTATTAAATGAAAAATATATGTAAATTGTAATAACCACTTTTTTAAATTGCTTTTTAATTGGATGTTTAGATGTATAAGGGTCTGTCAATACAACTTGTGAGTACGTATGTATGAAAGTGTGTGTTAATATGAGTTACCGGTAACTGTTCTAAACTAGTGTTTAAATTATTATACAAAACAGCTTCTTGTTATAAGCAGCAAGTAACTGTTTTTTTATGATTTAAATTCAAACTATAATTTTGTGCTGTGCAGAAGACCTCACTTATGGTCACCAGCTGTGGGTGGTGACCGAAAGAATGAGATTGCGGATACAAGCAACCAAAATGAGCTTCCTCTGCAGGGTGGCTGGGCTCTCACTCAGAGATCGGGTGAGAAGCTCTGCCATCCGGGAGGAGATTGGTGTTGAGCCACTCCTCCTCCAAGTTCAGAAGAGCCAGATGGGGTGGTTCGGGCATCTAGTCAGGATATCCCCGAGCGCCTCGCTGGTGAGGTGTTTTGGGCACGTCCCACCGGGAGGAGACCAAGAGGCAGAGACCGCACCCGCTAGAGAGACTATGTCTCACAGCTGACCGGGGAACGACTTGGGATCCTTCCGGGAGAGCTGGAGGATGCAGCTGGGGTGAGAGAAGCCTGGGTTTCCCTCTGAGGCTGTTGCCCCCACAACCCGGCTCCGGATAAGCGGAAGAGGACGGAATGGAACAAAAGAAGATATTAAATAAATCATTGCAATCTGTTTCCAGTTAAAATTCCCTTATTCTACTATGAGGAAAAGGGTGCTGTGATCTCCTCTATATTTTTCTTTTCTACATTTAATAATTCCCTCGCCCACACACTTAATTTCACATTTTCGCAAGAATTATGAAACACTCCTCCCCTATTATCTCTATTATTTTGTGAGAATGTTTTTCTTTTTCTTTTTGTAACATAATTTTTCAGTACAATTCTTCCTACAAACCTGATCAACACCAAAAGTTTTCAGAAAATTTTTAAACCTATCACACATCACTTAGTGCTTCTTGTGGCCAGTGTTTAATCGTGTTTTTCACCTTTTTTTTTTTCTTTTTAATCAATCACTGATGGTTTGAATCTACAGAACTTTGAGAGTAAAATTTCAGGAACGTCTGTCATTTTTTAATGTCTAGATTATCAATTAAAAAACCTAAATGCTTTTTGTACTTCTACCATAAGATACCATTAGATGAGTGGTCCGATTGTGCATCATGAACATTCCCATCATTTTTACTGTTGGTCTGTCCAATAACTTTATTTTAAGAGCATAGTGGAGAATTAAAAAGAGCAGTTGCTCTGCTTTTATAATTACTAATTGTGCATATGTATCCAGGAAAACAAAGTCTAGCACGTAATTTGGCACAAATGTGTCTTCACACATACACATGCAGAAAGTCACACATTGCCTCTCCTAATCTCATTCCCAATCCCCTGGCCCTTGTCATTCAGATCTATGAAGTTCCATTAGCAGCCATCTGTTACAACCTGCAGCAAAGCTATTACACTTCACACACACACACGTACACACATAAACATATAAATGAGCGTGGCATACTTCTACCAATCCTGAAGAGAGTTTGCTGAAGCTTCACCTGTTTAACCTTCAAAGTAGAAGTCACAAATTCACTGTTAAACACCTGCCGTTTACCACGCTGTTGTATACGGCGGTCATGTCAGAGGGTCTGCAACCCTCGTGCTTTCACACAGTTTTACACACATGCAGAGTGAAAGGTAGTTTTTTTTCAGAACATGGATGTAGGTCTTAGCATCAAGCTTTAAAGGTGATTGTTTATTTTAGATCTTATCAGCTGGAGTTTTGTCCATTTTTGTATCTGAAACGCTAAAGGTCACAATATCACATCCACTGTTGCTTAGCAGCACTTCACATTAGACAAAATGTCAGAACATGATCTACTTCATGGCAGCAAGAACGCCTCCAGCCTTTTTGTTTGATCCCCTATGCATACACATATTTTTGGGCTGAATATACAATTTCCAGCTTCATTCTAATGCTTTGTTTTATTCCTATAAATATTTGATTATAGAAAATATTCACTCTGCCAGTAATTTGATAAGCCTAAGCAATGTCACAGTAATTAATTTTTTTGGGATTTGCACTAATACTTTGCCAAGATCTGTCTTGATGTTCGACGAGTGCGACAGTTATATAAAGTTTTCTACTGCGGATTTTTAATGAAAATCTGGAGTCAGTAGTTGACAATTCATGTGCGAAACTGATATCTTACGCTCCTTGAACCACCCTTTGAGAATCTGAGCCAAATTAAACCTGACATTGTCCTCTTGAAATGCAGCAAAATTATTCGGGTAATATGAAAACAATCTACTGATGGAAAAACACAGTCACTGGGCACATTCAGGTTGTCAGCTGACCTATTTTTGGTGGTCTGATAGTGTTGTTAAGCCTTTATCTGCCCAAACCAAAAGAAACTCTGTGTGTAACACTTCCATCACTGGCACTAAGAGTGATCTGCATTGTGAAAACTCATCCAACTTTTCTGTTTTCAACACTTGATTAGGTGAATAGTAACCATGTGACCACTAATGGAGATTCAGAAACTTTGTTGTGAAAATTTTGGAAGCCATAGTACTTCATCAAATTCCCTTTTTTAATTAAATTAATTATACTGTATAATATGCAGGTCTGTTTTGTGATGTCTGTATTTAAACTGCATTGTGTTTGTAAAAGATGAGGCAAGGAACAGTATTCAGTAGATTTATTCTGGCAAAAATCTGAAGAGTTTGTTCCATTCCATCATTTTCCACTTATCCGGGGCCAGGTCACGGGGGCAACAGCCTCAGACGGTAAACTCAGACTTCTCTCATCCTGGCGTTTAATATCCAGCTGTGAGACATAGTCTCTCCAGCAGGTGGATATCCCTCCGATGGGACATGCCCGAAACACCTCACCAGCAATCTTAACTAGATGCCCAAACCACCCTGTATGGCTTCTCTTGATGTGAACGAGCAATAGCTCTACTTGGAGCTCTGCCCAGATGGCAGAGTTTCTTTCTCTCTGAGTGAGAGCCCAACCACCCTGAGGAGGAATCTCATTTTGGCCGCTTGTATCCATGATCTTGTTCTTTCAGTCTCCTGACCATAGGTGAGGGTACAAATGTAGATCAACTGGTAAATCAAGGGCTTTGCTTTTTGGCTTTACTCTTTCTTCAACACGACGGACTGATGCAGCGTCCTAACTATTACAGGTGTCGTACTGATCCATCTGTCGATCTCCCACTCCATTCTTGCCCCACTTGTGAACAAGATACTTAAACTCCTCCACTTGGGGCAGGACCCTGTTCCTGACCATGGTCTCTGATTTGGAGGCGAAAACATTTACAATTTGATTTAAAAGTTAACAAATTAATTGCAAATCTGAGAAAAATTTATTGTGATTAATTTCCTATAAATTCACTTATAACCATATATTAAAAATTTAGAAAGTCTTTTTTTGGATAATGAAAATAAAACTTTCAACAAAAATCTGTTATTTTGGAGACCTGTAACATGACTTGACAAAAATGAATAAATGGACTAAATAATCCACAAGAACAATACAAGTTATCTATTGTAGATCAGAACATTAACAGTTTTACAAATAATGAATTGTTTAATGTTTACATTATAGTTTGTGCCCACAAAAAAAATTCCCAAAGACATAAAGCATGTTCTTCATGTTTCTATTTCCTAAAGGAAACCAAAATGAGTTTTCTTCTACACCCACTTTTCTCTTCTCGAAAAGCTTATTAAAAGACACAAAAACACAAATGTATAGGGTACAAACCAAAGACTACATAGGAACAGTCAAACTGAAAAGGATAACAGTTGGCAGGGGTCTCCTACACGCAACACATTTCTGTTTGCTTGAAGACATGTGGCGTGTTGGTGCCTCTTATACACATGAATATTTTTTCTGGAACTTTATTAACAGAGATAAAAACACAGGATAAGAACATGACGGTCGGCATGGGTGTTCTCCGCTCTTGACGCATTCATGCTTGTGCAAAGATATGCGGCACATTTGCTCCGTTAGTTAGTCTGGTTTTAATAGTTTTCATGTGATAAAAATAATCAGTGCATCAGTTAAAATTAATGTGATTATATTGATAAATTGAAGCACTGTGTTAACGCGTTAATTTTTGTAGTCACAGTATATATGCATTTATAGATATTATACTTGTGTACATGATATGTATCTAAATGCAAAAATATACACTTATTAAACATTATACTCTCAGCAGGAACCAGGAGGCTTGTTCATTTAATTAGCATCTAATTATCAAACTACTTCACAAAACTGAAAAAGTCTTTTTGTATTTAAGCAACTTGTTCACGTAGCTGCAGCATCTGCTCCACTCCTTCATTTCCCCGTCAGCGAGAGACAAATGAATAGAAATGACTGCTTTGTGCTTTTATGCAGCCGTCTCCCCAAGCTGCATAAAACATATATTTCTAGTTTCCCATTTGTGATTTTGTATCTGCAGAAAAAAAAAGAGGAGAAAGGACACAGACACTTGAACTGAGAATAGCTGTCCTAAAACACTTTTCTCCTGCTGTCATATTGTAAGGCAGGACTCAATTCTGTTGTTTCCTAGAAGGCACAATTGGAAAATGTATTTTCTTGTGAAAGAGCATTTTAAAACCCTTTACTCTGAAGAGAAAATTGTATATTGTGCTGCTGTAACATGAGAATGAGGTATTTCACAGAAATTGGGGCTCGTTTGAATAGATGATTATTTTCAAACATATACAGTAACAAGACAATTTGTCTTTTTATTAGAGCAATCTGCTGTAAAGTGGTAAAATGTTCATGAACGTGAACCTAAATGGTTTATTTTTATTCAGGTCAAAAATTGCTTTGACTTCAACCCTCACACCTGTTAACCTTATTAACCTCCTCACCTAAGCCACATCACCACAACCATACTTATTATATCACAGGTTCTCTTATCAGCATCATCAACCTTGAGGCCAGAAAAATAATGGTCCCCATGTGTGAAGTAATGGTGCTGATGTTTCTCTCCTCAAATCATCTAGATGTTGAAATGATAGCTTGTATAGATCATTTTACTTAGACTACTATTTGTCAGTCTTATACGATGATAAAAAATATTACAGATAATTATAAAATCTTTTCAAAGTGCTGTAGTGTAAACAATATGTTGAGTTGAACTCACATGGAATAAGTGAGTTGAGATGAGTTAAATAATTTCTTCTACTGCTTGCCTGATCTTTGTAGTCAGCTTCTGAACTCAAAAAGCTGTGCTTTAATTCCAGTGTGATAGTCTCGGGTTCTGCTTGAGTGAGTTCCTTCTTCTTTTCCTTATGGGGCAGACAGGGCAAATAATGGGCTTGTATCGTGACAAGGACTTCTTAGTTCCTGACAGACCACATCAGGAGAAAGCCTGTTTTCCCAGTGTGCTTCTCGTGCATAAGCGGATACCCGTATGCATGCAGGAACAACTGTTTATGGTAGCTGTGCCAATTATGAAATGTTACAATACACAATGTTCTAGGCACAAAATGTACAAACACCAAGCAACAAGCTTGCCATACTGTAAATATCTGAATGGGCAAACGTATTTAAAATATGAAACCACGAGACAGTGTTTTTACTTGTGTGAAAATAATTTTGTAATTTAAAAGTGACTGTATATACAATATGATTATCTAGTCCAGTTGAGTATTTTATTTTTTTATGCCGAGCAATAATTTTAAATTCATTTAAAATCAAGACTCATGTAGCGTGTGCATTAGGGCTGCGCAAAATGTAATAATTTACCTTCATGGCAAATTACCCTCCGTCATATACAATTTGCAACAATGGGCTAAATTAATAGTCGTTCCTGTTTGCATATTTTAAGAAAGCGATGGGCCGTTGTTCCAAATGACGCTGTACATTTATCTTTCCTGTGCTGATGGTAAATTAAATAGACTCTTCTTGTGTTGGACACTCCGTGTAGATTGCTGCAGTGAAGCAGGTGACTAACGAGTTAGAGCAGCAAACTCATGCTGAACAACAGGACCTTAAATATTTGGAAAAATGTTCTTCAGAAAATAAATGACACAATTGATGCAGATGTTTTATGAGACATATTGCATGCTTCTACTATCTTATAATAATGGCTCCTGTCCATAGACATGGACATCTGAATAGCCATCTGGACTGACTGTTAGTGGTCTGCAGGTAGTGATAAAGGTATTTTATCTGACATGTTTGTGTGTTTTTCTGCTGACTTCATTATTTCTGTGTTCACAATAAAAGTGCTAGCTGACATTGTTAAGTTCAGCAGATGTGTGGACATGACAGTTTTGTGAGAGGAGCTTCACAAGAGACAACACGTTAAGTGCCAATAAAGCTCCTTTTTCATATGTTATATATAGTCACTGCAGCTTTTTACAAGTGTTTGTTTTCCCGGCATCAAGCACTCCCAACATAAACAATACACGTGAATACACCGGACATCTTCTCAAAGTCCTGATATCTCCAGCTCCGGGTAAATTTCAGATTTAGATTTGATGCATCTCAGTTTGCATTGTCCCATAATGCACTAGTGACCCCTGTATGTCTGCCTGTGACGTAAAAATTAATTAGACTAAATTATCAGAATTTGTTGTCTCTAATGTTTTCTAAATGTATAGAAAAAGTTCACGTTGTTCAAATTATGTTTAAGTCTAAATCCTCATTCTCTGTAAGAAATTAACTTACACCACATGATCACTAGTTAATAGCCACAAAATAAGATGTAAAGATCAGAATTTTAGAATTTCTTTTTTTAATTTGGTTTCTATTTATAAAAAGAGTTGACTCTTTTTTGGCTGCGAAGGTGACATTTTTATTACTTGTTTAATTTAAAAAGAACAGAACATATGCTGGGTTGATTACACAAATTATTTCTGAAAAAAATCCCCTACCACGAAAGTGGTAGTTAATTCAGTTTATGTTCTAAATTATCTACAGACTAAAAAGCGCAAATAGAAAAAAAAAAAAATGTCTAAGCAATGGCAGTAAATGGAATAAAAAGCTGCTGGATTGGTTGAAAAGACGCGTTCTTTGTGGAGCTACAGCCTTTAAGCTCAGGTACATCAGAATGATCCAAAAGATCAAGTTTTGAGTGTTTCTACAGCGACTGCAGAACTTTAAGGTTTCACAAGAAAACCTCAATCTTTTTGTAATACCTGTAATTCAAATTTTAAACGGAGGTCTAACAATGAGACGCGATGTTCAGAAGAGCTGTTTCCTACCTCTACAATTCCCAAAGGGATTCTGTAGTACGGCAGTAAAGAACTGCAAAAAAAGAAAGACAGAGAAAAACGTATACATCTACGCCAACTTGGGCTCCTCCTACTTTTCACAGAATAAATGACAAAAAATGTTCACTTTAGGATTTTGTTGGCTTCAAAAATTCTCATCATGGTTAATGTATACAATCCTGATTAGTTTCCTCTCCAAGAAGGGATGCTGACGCATGGAGGCTGAGAAAATCGGAGGTCGTCTCGCCTTTATTTTGTTCTTCCATCTGAGCAAGTAGTTAATCTTAGCTTGGCCCCAGCTTATCTGGGCGTCTGACACCGTAGCCCCACCAATGGAAAAAAGCATCACATGCCTCAGTCCTCTCTGCTACTTTTCTTTTTCCTTTGCCTTCCCCTCACTTTGGGTCTCCTTGGCTGAATGAATGAGGTGGCTGCAGATTGAATTATTCTCTCCATTCTATTTCTCCCAAGTTTGCATTAATTTGCGCTGTGCTGTCACTTCTCTTCTGTTGTGTTTGTTTGTTAAATGGAAGCCATTCAGAGTCTGTCTCAGCTTGTTGCATCATCTGAGATCAGTTGTGGCATCGGTCTGAAATGGTGGTTATACAAAATAGAAACAGGCTTTTATTGGTGTTCAAGCATAATAAAAGTGATGATTACCAGGCTGTTCTTTTTTACACAGGGGTTGTGCATGTTTGCATGTTTGAGCAGGGGATTTGAACACATTTGCTCAGGAATTACGGTCTGGAGAACAACTATGATTAGATCTGAAACTTTGGATTATTTAAACTGACATGGTTTCTCTCTATATCCCAGAGAAATTTGTTCTCTACACAGATTGTGTTGTTGACTATTGCTTAACACTATCTATTTTTTTGAAAAGTAACGTTGCCTTAAAAAGGTAAAAAGATAATCCTGATACTGTTAAAAAAGGTAATTGCATTTACTGGGTAAAAAATTGTTTGAAGCAATGTACCAGTTGAGACAAGTTAAGTTATTCCTCTTCTGAACTGCTTGTTCATACTGGGGCTGCGGCAGGTGCCGTAGTCTTTCCCGGCTGATTTCAGATGACAGGCAGGATACACCCCAAACAGGTAGCCGGTCTGTTGCGGTGCAACTGTAGGACAACCATTCACACACTCTCATTCCTAGGGCCAATTTCATTGCAGCCGGTGAAAACCCACGCACAAATACTATTTGAATTATTAAAAAAAAATACTTTAACATATGCAGTTCTGTCCTTAAAAGATGTCTCAATTGCCAAAGATTCTCTGCATAGATCTAGATAGGATCACAAAAAAAATCTTAAATCCACCGGACATTTATCAGTGTTAGCAGGTGTGTGAGCCTGATAGCAAAAACTCTGTATGTGGCATGCAAGTGGTCTGATTCTAGTCTTGTCTAGTCTTATTAACTTGCAGTATTTATAGAGTATCTTTATTATAACCCACACAGTTCCCAGTAAACTATTTCATAAGAAGACAACCACAAATAATCCAAGTGGTAGATCTAAAAGCGCTGCTTCTCTTTTTTCCTGAGATCATTTAACATAGCTGGAGGTGATATAAAATGCTTCCTTTTGGTCTGATAAATCATCATTTTAACTTGTTGTGGCACAATACCCTTCTGGCTGAAGAGATTAGGAACTTACTTGACTTTTTATCAGTGCTCAGTTGAGAAGTCATTATTGGCTCAGTGATGCATTCGTTCTTTTACTACAGGTGTCTGCAAAGGTATCATTACCAATAAAATACACGTAAATGTTGTAGATGAGTATCTGTCTGGCTTTAGTTTTCATTTGAGAAAAGACTAGATTACGATTAACTACAGATTTTAAAAATAGCTTTATGATAAGGTGCTGTCCTAATGTGTTACTGCATGCTAATATTCTGTACAGATGATCTAAAACTGGCAGCACGGTGGCGCAGTGGGTAGCACAAAGGCCTCACAGCAAGAAGGTCATGGGTTCGAGTCTTGGGTGGGGACGACGCATGGAACACTGTTCTTTCTGTGTGGAGTTTGCATGTTCTCCCTGTGTTTGCGTGGGTTTCCTCCAGGTACTCCAGATTCCTCCCACCCTCCAAAGACATGCATGCCAGGTTGATTGGCCGGTGCCAAATTTCCCCTAGGAATGAGTGTTTGCGTGGATGGTTGTATGTGTGTGGCCCCACGACAGACTGGCGACCTGTTTGGGGTGTACCCTGCCCCTCGCCTTGAAATTGGCCGGGATGGGCACTGGCACCCCCCGGAACCCTCTGCAAAGGGATAGACGGATAAGAAGATGACTGACTGACCGACTGATCTAAAACTTTTTGAAAACTATAATTGGTTAGTTATTATGGGAGGCAGTGGCTTAGTGGTAGAACGCTCACCCTTTGACCGGAAGTTAACCAGAACTTCGTGGATTCGAATCCCACTGAGTTCACGTCTAGGGTCCTTGGAGAAGACATCTAACCCTCTGTTTCTCGCACCACCGCCTGCTGCGGTGTAATACAGCACACAAATTTCCCTGTGAGAAAATCAATGAAGTACACATTATTATTATTTTATTTTATTCAGGGTTCAATTTCATAATGTGAAAAGTTCAGATTTGTTGAAAACTTATAAATCTGCAAAGTTAGCTGATCTTATTTTTTAGTTTGACTTTTTTTTTTTATTATTAAAAAGACATTTTCAGCTCAAACTGTCAAACTCGGCTCGATCAGCTTCCTCATTTCAGTCCACTGCCCCTCTGCGTCTCTCCATTCTTTACTTTGTGCCCCATTATTTTGAGCTTTAACAAACTGTCATAATTTCGTTGGCCTATTTTAGCTTTTCACTACATAATTATCTGACATTAAATGAATGACAGGTTTCTTTTTGTTTTTGTTGACTGATAAAAACGTGTCTGGGTGAAATATTTTAATGCCTAGCTGCTTCATTTTTTTATTATTTCAGTGACTGACAGCCGGCCGTCCACAATACAGAAATAAGAGACCTGTTATTTTGTTTATTTTCCATTTTATTCACTCTTTTTGAAAAGATGTTTAAAAGTTTCTGCCTCAGTTCTTCCAAAACACTGACCGGTAGTGTGGAGCTCACTGTGACTGACAGTAAAAAAACATGTAGAAACCGGAAAAAAACAAGAGTGGGAGTTAATTCAGTCTGTTTTAAACTTTGTTTGTTACAATACAACTTCAATTGACTCAGTTTGGCTTCTTAAATGCAGTTACAGCAAAGTCTATAAAGGATGGAGGACTGACTCTATTCGTTTAAATTGGTCCTAATGGCTGACTTTTTAAAAGTCAATTAATTGCCAGAAGCCACGTACATCCTGGCAGTAAATGCACTGAGCGGTAATTAGATGTGTTGAAGGGATGTGCCGGCACAAATTGGTGTGTGTTTTACTTTTAGGAAAGCAGAAAGGCCACCTGCTGCATCTACAAAGGCTCTAAACAAAAGGACTGTTTGCTGTCCAGCAGATTATATTTGAGTTGCAAAGCATTGTGGGGAAGCACATTTGAGCTCGGCTTTAGTTTTGCAAGCTTTTTTTCTTTTTACTGCGTTAGCTTTTGAATCGGTATTCCTTTTTTCTTTTCTCAGCTTGCTTTTGCCATATCTTCTTGCATTCTGTGTCACCTTTTCATCCTCCCGCTTACTCCATCATTCTTCTCTGTACAACTGAGAGAGAGGAGGTTTGAGATCAAAGACGGGCCTGCGCACACTGAGACCGGCAGCTGGTTGGATCGCAGTGATCGATCAGGCACAGGACATTTACTCCACCAGACTGCTGGGCTTTTGTGGATGGAGATTATTTCTAAATTATTACAGGAGGCAGATGCTTGTCAGAGGATTCTCTCTGTCAACATCAGACTTTGCCAGTCCTGCGAACTTGTGTCCTCACCACCCCTGCTTTCATGGTTTCAGCTTTTTGAAACACCTTTTATCTTTATTACACATAGTGTTTGCCATTTTTTTTTCTAAAAGATCTTAGGGAAGGTTGATATTTTTAGCATCTTATCACTGTAATACTGCAATGGCTTGGTGACCTGTCCAGCGTGCATCTGGACTCTCACCTTCAAAACTGCTGGAATAAGCTGGAGTTCATCTTGCAACCCTAAATTGGATTATAAAAAGAGTGAGAGCATATTATTAAGATAAAAGATGCCCTCTATCTACCCCTCAGAGCAGAAAAGGTTGTAAACGCTACTTTAAAAATTGCTTTAATAAAGCCCATTAGGGATAAGCAGTTCAGAAGACCAAACGAAACGAAAGGCACGTTACTCAGTTTAAATCTTAAACTTGTGTTAGTTTAAATCTGCATTGAATTTAATGGCACAATTTTCTGTGTAAAAAGCTTTTTGGAGAATTTAGCAAAAGCTTGAGGGTTAATTTGAACAATCCATGTGAGTTTTAATTCAATAACTCTTTGTTTTAGCTGTCTTTTTAAATGATAGATCTAATAACTGCTTTGACCTTGTTAGTCCTGGTAAATTTCCTGTTTGCTCGGGGCTGTAACCCTTGCGGCTTTAGTTTCATTATCAGCAACTAGTTATTCTCATGGTTAAGATAAATTAGCTTAGTTCATTTCTAATTTTTGACACAGTGAGGCAGTTTAAAAGACACTTTATCGACAAATTTGATTTTGAGTCCAACATATTTTGAGTGTGTTGGCCTGTATAATGTGAACATCATTTGCATTTAGGCAGACAAACATACAAATAAAAATTAAAGCTAAATATTGGATTATTTTTTTATGTTTTTGGCTATCTCTTGTGGGATGTATTTGTCTGAAATATGTGTGTAAGTTTGAACTAAATTTTGTATTTTTGCTTTTCTTAATATTTTGGCTTCTACGTTATAATTAAAATGTTGTCAATAGTGTTTCCTTTTTTTAATTAAATCTTCTGTTACATTTCGTCGTCTCCCGCTTATCCGGGGCCGGGTCGCAGGAGCAACAGCCTCGGACAGGAAGCCCAGGCTTCTCTCACCCCAGCTGTATCCTCCAGCTCACTCAAAAGGATCCCCAGCCAGCTGTGAGACATAGTCTCTCCATTAGGTTCGTAGTCAGCCTCTTGGTCTCCTCCTGGTGGGACGTGCCCGAAACACCTCATCAGCGAGGCGCTCGGTGGCATTCTGACCAGATGCTCGAACCCCCCCATCTGGCTGCTCTCGACCTGGAGGCGGAGCGGCTCGACACCGAGCTCCTCCCACATGGCAAAACCCCTCACCCGATATCTGAGTGAGAGCCTCAGTGCGGAGGAAGCTTATTTCGGCCACTTGTATCTATGATCTCATTCTTTCAGTCACCACCCACAGCTGGTGACCATAGGTGAGGGTTGTAGTGTAGATTGACTGTAAATCGAGTGCTTTGCTTTTCGGCTCAGCGCTTTATCACGATGGACCGATGCAGTGAAATCAATAAAATAATTAATAAAATCTTAAAAAACAAATAAAATAATGACGGATGAGCAGGTGAAATCTTAAGTATTATTTAATTAATGTAGAAGGAGATAAAACGAGCTGAACTGAAAACATAATAAAGTCTGTGGGAATTTGTTTCTTGTAGTTAAATCTTGAAGAATAAACTTATCATTTTCGGTCAATCATATTAAAGGTTTCACGTTGGGTCGCTTGCATGTTTCTTTATCTCTTCCAGCACATGTGAAACCTGAGCGCTGTCCTGCTGCACATTAAACAAAGCATCTCTCAGTGACAGACGAGCAGAAATTGTGTGCACACGTGGAATAGTAGACTGATCAAACATTGACACTGTTAGCTGCATGCTATTTGGATCAACAGAGGAAGTCAGCATGCTAGGCAGTCACTCTCCAGATAATGTCCTTCATTTGTTACGACTGACAGTGAAGTAGAGCAAATTATAATTGTAAATTTCATCACTCCGTCCGGGTAGTTTAAACGTGACTGTAGACTCATCTACTATTGTACACACTAATGGAACGATCATGTTCAAGTTAGCTTTAAAGAGAAGAAGACCATGGTTGTAGTAAATCATCCTGTATGAATGTGTGCGTTTGTGCTTTAAGACCAATGACATGTGATTACGGAGACCCTATTTTTTTTGTTTTCAAATAGCTTTAAGGTGCTGGTTAGGTACTTAAATATGAAGCTACTTAACTTCCTTTCTCTATAGTAAAAAATCTCCTCTGGGAAAGAGAGAGAGCGATGGAGGGAAAAAATGGGAGCAGAGTAATGGAGGCAGGATGGGAGGGAAAGAGGATGATGAGACGAAGGGAAGTGAGGAGGATTAATTGTTCACTCAGGAGAGCAAGATAACATCAGATGTTTAAAAGCCACCACATCTAATCCTGTCATTTCTTGGACTAGAATAATGAATAGAGAAATTATATCTCATGAAGAAGAGGGAAACTGAGCTAATCATGCCTGGACTTGCTATATATGTACGATTGTTAAACAGGCTCCATATTGTTGTGAAATTCCACTTTAAAAACTCTACACTTATTAAATTTGATATTTGAAAGCTTTTCTTTTCCATTTCTCTTCCACTTACTGTTTGCATAATAATTGCTGAACAATTACGTGCTCAGTTGTAACTCATAACAGTTGTCATAATTTATATCTCTGGCTCACTGATGATTCGAATATAGTTTTAAATATAAAAATAACTTTTTATTTATAAAGCAAGTATCAGGAAATTATTTGTATAATAATGAAACAAATACTTGTGTAAATGCCCTCTGCCAATTTTCTGATTGATTTTCTGACTTACAAAAATAACTTTTATTAGTTTGATTACATAACGTGAAGCATCCTTTTTCATCAACTTCTGATGAGGATAGTTTGATATTTTAATTATAACTTTGAAGAAAGATGATATCATTTCAAGTGAAAAATGCAAAAATATATATTTTGCGGTAAAATGTCAAATATAAATATATACTTTTTTTATAAGCACGGTCATTGTACAACATTTTGTTTCGTCTTCCGAACCTCTCCTGGCATCCTGGCTGATTTCACGCAAGAGACAGGGTTACACCCAGAAGAGGTCACCAGTCTAGTGCAGAGCCACACACTCAAAACCATCCACACACACTCATTCCTGGGGGCAATTTTGTAGCAGCCAATCAATGTAACATGCATGTTTTTCCATACACGGGGAGAACAGACAAACTCCACACAGAAAGGATAGTGTTTCAAGCCTCACTCCACTTTGGGACTTAAACCAATGACCTTGTTGCTGTGAGGCCACCGTGTTAACCACTGTATCACCGTGCAGCTACTGCACAACACATACGTACAGTATGTACATAAAATATATTGAATTATTAGAAAAAATTACATACACACAAATCTGAGTAAAAAGTTAATATTTCCCATTTTTACAAGAAGAGTTGTAGATAGATTAATAGTAATAATTTACGTAATCAATTCCATTTGGGTGGCACAGATCACCACTGCATCTGAATCTGGGGGTGCGTGTGTTTTTATGAGCATATGTAAATGAGGATTGAAAGGTGCATGGCTGCAGAGACTGGTTTGAAATGACATTGACATAGTGAGAAATATTTAAAAATATGGGGAAGTCATATTTTGTGTATTTTAGTGTGTATATTTTGTTGTATGAAACGCATTCTGCAACAACCATTGTGAACCTCCAATGTTCTTTTATCAACTCTTTCTTATGTTTTACTATTTATTCTCCTACCCAAGTAGTTCTCTCTTCATTTTTGACCCATACCTGCCTCCCTCTCCATCATTCCCTCCACCTATTGGCCCTGCAGCACTCACCATCCTCCCCTGTCAAATCTGTCATGGATGTTCAGAGACTGTTTTTGCTCTAGGCTTCAAATTTAATTTGGTTTCAATCTGCTGTAATTGCTTTGAGAGACGGCCGTGTCTACATGTTTTTCCACTCTTATGTCTGCTGAAATACCGGAAAGTCTGTGTGTGCATGTGTGCATGTTTGAATACAAGTAAAGGTGTGTACTCATGTGTGCCCGTGTGCTTAAATCCTGAACAATTGACTGGCCACACACTGTCAGCGATACACTTTGTCAAACACCAACTGCTGTCACTGGGCTCACTAGCAGTTTAACAATGGTTTTGTCAGACAGAAACACCACGTGTTTTCTGTTTGAATAGGTAAAGATGAAACAAGAGAGCAAAGTAAATCTGTGAGATAGTGTGAAATATCTTCTTTTGTAAAACATTTTGACCTTTGTGCCAAACATCTGCTTGGAATGTGAACCAGGTCATTAAACTATCAGTAATCTGTAAGGAAGGCGAAACTTGATTAATGCAAAGGGCAAAAAATCTCTAGCAAAAAAAATGCCCATGTCCTTGAAGGGAGGATGGGTGGGTGGAAAGGTGAGGTGAAAGGATAATATGCTAATCTGGTGGGTGGTGGAGAAAATGAAAAGAAAAAACAGCCAGGAAAAGAAAAAAAAACTACTTTAGTTCTTCTTATGGAAATCTTTTTTCCACTGACAATACTTTCACCCTCACAACCGCTTAAAGCCACTCAGTCAGTTACGTAAAACAAATCAAGAGCCAAAACCAAAAGACTAATAAAACAGGTGTTGGAATTCAATTTTATAAACTTGTGTCAATATAAGAAATAAAATCACAATAAACTCTGTTCTTTTTTTTTTTTTTTTTTTACTGTACTTCTGTCAGGGTTCTTTTTCTGCGTATGTTTTCACTGAGCAATCACAGAAAAAAAATCAAATGATTGTGGTTGATAAGTGAGCCCACTTTTGAAGTGATTGCCAGCATGCACATAAATGTTGAGTGGAGGTATATTGGATTTGTATTTAAGCAGTTAGGTTCTTATGTAATGGGAACATTCAGTTTAACCTGGTTTTACCAAAATGTTACCCACATAGCATGAAATAATATGAAATAATATAGTTAGAACAAAACAGAATGTAGCTGTATGGCATGTAGCTGTATAGCATGCTTTGAATTTTTTAACCACAAACCAAGAAAGTTACTGTTTCATACACGTTCAGTCATTCGATCACTAGGTGTTGTCTTTTGAATGAGTGTGATTACTTATGGTTGTTTGTCTCTGTGTGGTCCCTTGATAGACAAGCAACGTGTCCAGAGATCTTAGACCTTTAAGATCTCTGGATCTTAGAGGTCCCAGAGATCTTAGACCTTTAAGTCTAAGATCTCTGGGACCTGGATGCTCGTGAGCACCCCATATGAAATGGAGAAAGTGGTTTAGCAAATGGATACATTTATGGACTTTCTCTTCTTAACAATAATTGAAATTGAATTGAATATATTTTATTTATCCCCTAAGGGAAATTTGTGTGCTGCAGTGCTACAAGACGAGACAATACTACATGCTGACTACATACTACGATGCCACAATACATTGTCATACAACATGTTTTGGGTTTTTTTGCTTCTTTTTTTTTTAACTGTTGTGAGTAAAAGTTAAAGTGGAAAGGTTTGAAAGTTGAATGGTTGAATAGTTTGATGAAGGACAACAGAAATGATTTTCTGTACCGTTCCGTTGAGCAGTGGGGTTGCAGGAGTCTGTTGCTGAAGCTGCTGTTCAGATGGTCCACAGATTCATGGAGAGGGTGGGAGGGATTTAGCTTGATTGATGACAGTTTTTTCATTCTGTCCCTCGCCACCTCCTCCACGCAGGCGAGGGGTGAGCCAACCACGCGTCCAGCTTTTTTATATACTATATATATATTTGTGTTATAACCCTGCTTGTCTAGCGCAGAAGTCAAATCCAGTCATAGAACCAGATATGTATAGTTTCCCATCATTGATGCACAAAGTTGCCATTATTTTACTGTTTAGTAGTTGAATTAAACAATAATGTCTTCACATGTGTGTGGTGGTGATATGCTAAGACTATTTTTTGTTTATAGTTATTGTGCTTTTTGTCTCTGTCCATACAGAGTATGTTACTTTTCTTTTTCTGAGTCATGCTTATGGCTGATACTGTGTCTTTTAGGCTTCCTTCTGCTTTCACTCTATCTGTCTTAGTGTCAGGGTAACGCCAGCGAAAGAAGGTGCAAGTGGGACTGAACATCGAACAATGGGTAGTTAGCTCAACCTGCCAGACACTGGCGTGTTACTGAGCTCATTGTTGTTTTTTTTTACCAGGATCTCCGCCTGCACACTCACACTGAGCCCATTGCTGGCTTCCTGCATGCAAGTTACCTGAATCCTAGCAAACACGCCAGGCTGCAGATCTGTGTGTATGACCCCTAGATCAGTCAGACTTGTGCTGGATGTGCTTCATCACCACTGACTCAGAGATTTAGATAGAAAAGTTTATCCTGCACTAGAAGAAGTTTACTTTGTGTTTAAACAGTATATCTAGCTAAGGACTTTTAGTTATGGTTGTTAATTATGTTTTGTGCTGTACTACAAAACAATTTGGCTCCAGAATTTTCTTGACTGCCACCAAATTTTGTTTGAGTAGAATTTTTTATGGCGATACGACTATGTTTAGTAATACAATAGAGCAATGGGTTTGTGTCCTCATCTTTTCTCCAGTATTATCACATTCTCAATATACCCACATAATAAACGTGAAAATTATTTATTGGTACGCAAAGACTTCCAACCAGGGTCAATTATTCAAACAAAAGTTCTTAAAATCAAAAAAGAGACCTTAGTTACTAAAGGCGGTGCATTATTGTCCCCAAGGAGAGACAGCTGGGTATTTTTTGTCTCAGTGATCTTCAGCACAATGCTAGCAATCTGCGAAGATGTGCTGTTTCTCGGGGTCTGTGTGCAGTGAAGAAAAGCTGGTGTTTGATTTCTTAAAGCTGTTGGGTTGCTGTTGCTGTGGGTAAGTGACAGCTTGCATCCTCCAAATCATCGTCGACTTGGACAAACTAAAGTGGAGTTGGGAGTGTGCTGCTAGTAGTGGGGAAACTCATAGGAAAATGCTAACATTTCTGTTGTGTTGAAGGAAGATTATGGGATAGAAACAAAGGCGGGGATTATCTGAGAGAAAGCTACAATGGCGCTACATGCAAAGCGCTTGCAAACGGGTCTGCCAAAGGGTGCTCTGCATCTCAGAACAAAGACACAGTCTCCTACCCATCCAAGTTGATACTCAGTTGGAGTTTCCTAATAAGGACTACAATACCCAGCTTCCAGCAGTGCAGCAACCAGGGACCTGGTATTAAGGGTCATTATTTCATTTTATTGTAGACTTTTTCATTGTTTATTGGCTCCTGAGGGGGCACTCATTCGTACAATGTGTGGTATGATCTTGAAATGGCCATTTAACTGAAAAAGAGTTCATTAATTCAGGCAATCAAAATCAGTCAGAAGTTTTCCAGCTTCTTCCCGATTCATCATCATTCTGACTAGCCTCTCCACTCCGAAGTCAATTAAAGAGATTCAAAGTTGGTTTGTCACCACGCTGCTGGAATAATACGGCACTAAAGGAGAAGAAAAGTTTGAGGGTAGTAAACTGAGACAGATGGAGAGAAATGGAGTAGTGCTTATGATGGTAGGATAAAACAGCCGGGCGGAGAGGAAAGATAAAAGGGCTGGTGATGATGCTGAGAGGAGGGGCAGTGGCGACGAGGGTGCGAGGCAAAGTGAAAGCGAGTTTGTCTGTGATGTTTTAAAATTCTGGAGTGGAAAGTCCCTCCATCTGTTATTGTGGGACGGTTCTAACTCAGTGATTTCTATGATTGGCCTTAATCCCGGCCGAGTGGAGAAGACAGAATGAAGAGCTTAAAGCAGACTGCTCTCACTCTGACAGGCTCCACTGGCTGCTGATGCTGCTCACCCATATACTCTATTTGCTGCCCCCTAATGGAGCAACTTCTGCAAGACATTGTCCCTCTCTGGACTGGCACTGCTTGTGAAGCAGCTTTTAAAAAACTACAAGGATTTTTAAAACTATATTTTTCTCATCCAATTGTGGGAAGGTAAATAAAGTGTGTAGTTTTTCAGTTTTGGCTTGTATTTTTCTGTATTGTTGGAAGAACTCTCTTGAAACTGTTCTATATTTAAACATCTTTTTCTAAAGAGCTTAGCGGCTTGCCTTTGTGATACTTAATTGTTCACTGTAGCCAATGATTGCAGAATTTACTGAAGGTCTTTCTTTGCCACATTAGTCACTGTGAGAAGGTTAGGTGGCCCCGGCAGAGTCATTTCACAGTCTTTCAGTCCCCAAGGTGACTCGAGCATTCCCAGAAACTGAGCGAAGGGGTTCATTTGGAGCATGCTGAGTACCTTATTCAAAGCTGCAATCACATGTACCGTGTCTGTCGTGTTTGCTCAAGTGCCCTCTCACTCGAACACCCACAACGTAGGGCTGTTTTGAAGAGTCCCTGTAGATCATACAGGCGACAATGTGGTACATCGAGTGCCCTTTAAGTTAATGCTCAGTGAAAAAGTCTAACAGGCAACAGCAATCAGGGGGCCAGTCCGGTGTTGAGTTGGCGCTCAACACAGCACGTCACTGTCCGTTCCTGGTGTGCTGTCATTCCCTGAGAAATAACATGACTTTGACTGATTAAACCACTTCCCACTGGAACAGAGCACACTGAAGACTCATGAATATTAAAGATCCTAATCATCTCAGACTTAGCTTTTCAGGCTTTTTCTCCTTGCTCTGTGAGTTCACACTGAGGTTTGCCTGACTTCCCAATGACACATTTCTTTAGAAGTGGACACATGGCCGCTGTAATTGATTGTCACCCACACTGTTTGAAGATAATATAGCAATACTTCACGTACCACTGTCCCATATAAATTCTGTTTATAGTTCTTGACCTTGACAAGAGCTTGAAGACAAATGGCCCAACTTATGATTCATTATCTGTAACAGATAACATAAAAACTTCATGTTCTCCTGTATAGATTTCTGGTACATTTTTGGTTGTGATATTTTTTTGTGTGGCCAGCTTATCTGTTCTGTTCTGTGGTGATCTCACTATGCTCATCCAGTACTTTAAGCTGCTTGGCTCCAGCCACCATCATAGATGATATATCCCGGTCCCGCTCCTTCATACATCTCTCACTGTGATTCATTGGTTGTTTGTCTTGCCAATCCATCTGAGCCAACACAGAAGAGGGAAAGATGCATGAAGACACATGGCTGTTTTTTAGCAGGCAGGCCACATTAAGCTGCTCAGGAAGAGATAGGGTCCCAGAGAAATGGTGCCCTAACAGGGTGAGACGCTAGGAAGAATACCTGGAATAAAGCAGCTGAGAGATAAAGTGCTAAAAGAGATGTGTTGATAACTCAATAGGAGAGAAATGGATTTTCTAAAGCAATAAGTAAAGATTTTTACAGACTGATTAAATTTCGAGGGAAAAAAAGCACAGGTCAGGGATGAAAAGCTTACTATGTTTCTCAAGCACACTAGATGATGCTGGAAAAATTTAGATAGAAGACATTTGTTACTTTGCACATGGGAACCTTAATAATTATTTCACTAACTATTTGTTATCATGGTTGTGAGATGGGGGTGATTAGCATTGTGGTTTCAAAGGTTGCGCAATTACGCTTCTGATTGTCGAAGATTAGAATGTTGGTGTCGTGTATGGTACCTCCCTGGTGTTCACGGTTTCTCTAACTTATATAAGCCATCCATTTTTGCTTTAAAATATTCCCCATTGGCGCCATCATTGCAGCCTGCTACGGTGTGGGGGGAGACAGTGGCTCAGTGGCAGAGCGTTTACCCACGAACCGGAAGTTAACTGGAGGTCCCCGATTTTGATTCCCCACTGAGTTCACGTCTAGGCTCCTTGGAGAAGACACCTAACTCCCCGTTTCTCCCACCCTTGGCGCAGTCGTGACAGCCTACTACGGTTTAGTAGGGCAGCACACAAATTTCCTCGGTGAGGGTGAATAAAGTATTTTAAAAATAAAAAGTCTCCTAAGGGTATTAATAGTTACTGACCTGGATGACCTTGATGGCACATGTTTTCCTCTAATCTGTGAATTCTCTGGACTCTTACACCCCAAATTTTTAAAAACAATAAATACTACCGCATTTTTATTCTTGGGACAAAGTAAAATCTTACATATTTACCCAGATTTTTTCTTTCTGTTGAACTGATTTTGTTTTACTGTCACTTTTTGAAAGAAAACAAAACTGAACACAGTCTTTTAGCACTGGTGGCTCTTTTTTTTCAACAAAAAGTCACATAATTACCTTTACAAAATTTAGCTTTCACAGATTTTAGAAAGGTAATTATGGCTTTCTTTCATCGTTTCAGGTGCATGTTGTTTAATTAGAAAAGTAATTAAATTGAACACAATATAAATCATAATAATGCAGCTCCACGATGCTGCTGAGAACTAAAAATACTCCAATTTTTTTCTTTTGTTCCCAGCGTCAAATTAGCTACAGATAAACATATTTTGAGTTGCACGATACTAATGACACTGTATTTATTCAATACCTGATAAACAGTGGATTTATTTAAATTAGGTTCAAGAGTAAAGGTGTTTTTATTTCTAGAAGAAGGAGGCGCTGCTCAGAAATGGTGGGTGGGGTTTTAAATGCACAATAAGAAAGCTTTTGTTTTAATGTGAGTTTACGTGTTGAGTGTTTTCTGAAGATAAAAAGTCTCCCATGGAAAAGCTTTAATTATGAATGAATTTGCAGTTGTAGTTGAAGCCTAAATAGGGTTAGTCATCTAAGAGCCCTGGGACTGTGTAGCAAATCCCACTATTCTGAAAAAGGACCGCACCCTAGAGGTCTGAGGAAACCTAGATACTTGAGAATGGATAGAGAGAGAAAGGTTGATTCATGATAGTTAAAAAAGAAACTTTAAAACTGCAGTAAAAACGGCTTTTATTTTTGCAGGATTTCTTTTTTTATATTTCTGCAGGAAGTTACCAAAGATCAAAAATGCTTGATAAGGTCAGATAGACAGCAAATTTGATCAAAATAAATGATGAATTGTGGTGATTTGACTATACTCCCATTAAAGAAACATTGCTTGAACTGTGTTTAGTTATTGACAGCCTATTTGTTGATTTCATCATTAAAAAATAATATTCAATTCAATTCTTATATTGATAGTTTCAAAACAAGCCAAACGAATGTTTTGGTAAATTTTTTTTAAGCAGGTCTTCTTCTGAGTCCTTCACAATAGAGTCTTAGATTGAATGTGAAAAAAAAATCAAATTAGTGACCACAACTGGATTCTTCTTAAAATTTAAAACAAAAAGTATTGTAGGGGCTGCACGATGGTGCAATGTTTAGCACAGTGGCCTCACAGCTTGCTCCTACAGCGGTTTGAGTCCTGGAATGGGGGCAAGGCTTGAAACACTAGCTTTTCTGTGTGGAGTTTGCATGTTCTCCTCCTGTATGCGTGGGTTTCTCCAAGTAATCCTGTTTCCTTCCACCCTCCAAAAACATTCATGCTAGGTTGATTTACTGTTACAAAATTGCCCCTAGGAATGAGTGCGTGTGGATGGTTGTGTGTTTTCTGGTCCCACAACAGACTGGCAACCTGTCGGGGTATACCCTGCCCCTCGCCTCGAATCAGTTGGGATGGGCTCCAGCACCCCCATAACCCTGCAAGAGATAGACAGTTAAGGAGGTGACTTACTAACATAGTCCTACAACGGACAACCTGGCAACCTGTTCGGGGTGTACCCTGCCGCTCACCTGAAATCATAGGTTCTGGCACCCCAGGAGCAAATTTGGAAAATGCAGTTCAGAGGAAACAAAATTAAACTTTATCACCATGACACTTTTCAAAAATAATTATTTTAAGTTATTTAAAGTTTTGAAACATTTAAAATAATTCCAGATGATTAAAAATGAAAGGGGTTGAAAGCATGCATACATTTTAAAACTCTCTCTTACAAACAGAGACACTTGCACGACACACAACACTACACATACACACTCTCATTCCTAATTTGTCACTAACTTCTCAGTTCTTCAGCTGAGCTTGAACTGTTTAAGTATGACATAAACATCTGTCCTGATGCTTTCGTGAGGAAACAATGAATGAGGAATTCAAAGTGTTAAATACCAATAAATTCATAAAATTAGACTGAAACAAAAATGAGTTATTTAACTAAAACTGATTCAAATAAAGGCCAAGTTTAAAAAAGGAGGTTTTAAGCCTCTTAAAAATTTGAACAGTCTCTGTGGCTCTAAGGTCTTACTGCTTGTGCTGAACAAAGTGGGAACTGATTATAAGCTTTAAGCATTTGGAACCCGAAACACACATAATTAAAAAGAAAAATCTATAAATGCCAAAATATACCTCAATTATTATGATTTACTTAATGATTATAAAAAATTTAATATGACTTAAATCATAAATCTTACCATTTTTTAACTCGTACGAGCATGTGCAAGTGTCCGTGAGCATTTTTATTCAGTCAGATTTGAGTTTTGACTGCAGGTAGAATTAGAGGGATGAATTGTTACTTTTGCAGCGATATTATGTTTGCTTCGACTCAGCCAAACACAGCAGAGATGATTGTGATGCGTCTGCTGTACTTCCAAACAGACGTTTTTGTAGGCAGGGAGAGGCGTACACTGCAGTGGTGGACATCAGTCATCTAAAATCTGTTTAAGCTGCATTTTTTTTCTGCTGAAAACAAAAATAAAAACAAGAAAGAATGGAACTCAAGCCCAAAAAAACCCAAACCCACAACTTTTTCTCTATTTTCTTGTATGGTTTGATTTTTTTTGACTGAGCTGATGTTCATGAGTTGCAGGCTTTGCTTGTCATTTTATGAGAAAAACAACCTCCATTAAGAAGCAACCCTGTAAAGTTCAAATTTAGTATGAATATTTGTTTGAAGTTTCTATTAAAATGTTCAGCACATATTTTACGGGCGGCACGGTGGTGCAGTGGGTAGCACAGTGGCCTCATAGCAAGAGGGTGAGGGTAGGAATACTGTCCTTTCTGTGTGAAGTTTGCATGTTGTTCCCGTGTATACGTGGGTTTTCTGCGGGTACTCAGGTTTTCTCCCACCCTCCAAAAACATACATATTAGGTTGATTGGCCGGTGCCAAATATCCCCTAGGAGTGTGTATGTGTGTGGCTCTGCGACGGACTGGCGTTCTGTTCGGTGTGTACCCTGCATCTCTCCTCAAATCAGCTGGGATCGGCTCCAGCACCCCACACAACCCCGAAAGGGATAGATGGTTAAGAAGGTGTCTGACTGACTGACATAGTTTACCTGTTTTGAAAGTCAAAAGTAGTGTGATAAAACTTGGGTAATTAAGCACGAATAAACCACACTCCAAAGACAAAAACACTGAGTGATATTACTTTGCATCGTTATTTTAATATGCATTGATCTGAGTTTCTCTCTTATTTACTTCTTGTTTTATTTTATTCACATAAATCCAGACACAAAATATTAATCCCAATGTTTAACAGATACTTCTGATACTTATGTTACTGTTTCTGTGTTTTCTTGTAGAAACTGGCACGGGAAGCTGAGCAGCTTCAGAAGGAACACGTATGGCAAGACGGTGTGACGGTAAAGTAGGACGAACACTCTCTCTTTATTCCCAGGATGATCCCTTTTTCTCTTTGCTAGACAAACTAGTTTATCTTTCAATTGCCGGCCATTTCCCATCTGTTTTCAAGTCCTCAATTTAGCAAACCTATTTTTGCGCCTTTAATGACAATGTGATCAGCATCACCGAGATTATGTGAACACTAGTCGGATGAATGGAAGCTGCACATTTATTCACACTCATTAAAAAAGACTTTTATTTGGAGATTGTTACTTCTCTTGATCTTTACAGCTACAGTATGTTAGATTTTCAGGTTATGTTGATATACATGCCATAGCAATCTGATTTTTGCATTTTCGTGAAGCTGACCTTTAAAACACTAGGAATTTGTGCTTGTGAGGTCATGTTCCCCCCACTGTCATACTTCTAAACCTTTAAATGCCCCTCTAACACGCACACCAACACGCTGATGGAAAAATAAATGCACTTCATGGACGCTGCTGACATTTTCACAATATTTGATAATGCAAACACTTGACCTCTCTGAAACTCTGCCTATTAATAAAAGCAATAGGCTTAAACAACACATGATATTATTGCTATGCCCTGGAATTTGTCACACTTTCAGACCCGTATAATGAGAATCTGTGGTTCTGGTACATTAAAACTTTTGACTTCTCGGTTCTTTGTACTTGAAATATTGGAAACATTTTTAGAAAAATTTATAAAAAAAAGATTTTAAAGCAGTAGGAACATCTCAAACATACCCATCTAATTTAGTTACTTTTTTTTTGTACATGAAAAAACAACTCTTGCCAGAAATCATCCAGGATAGGCTCCAGCATCCCCGATGACCTCATTAGGGATAAATGATTCTGAAGGTGAATGATTGAAAAAGCAAAGTAAGAAAAGAAATATACTCTGAACATCAGCATTTCAACTGTGACTAGATGTGTCCATATAAGGGCTACTATGTGAAACATTTTAAGAAACAACAAAAACTTTCAAAAACTGTTAAATGCACATTTTTAGCTGCACAATAACATGTGATTGTCATGACTGGATTATCCCTGTGTAATGCACTTTTTTGTGCATTATAACACATCATGTTGTGCATTTTTGTTATAATGCATACTGCACATTTTCCCAAGGAAATAAATCTGAACTGTATGCTTGTTTATCAAACACTCAAATTTTGTTCAAATTGCCTATGAAATGATTTTCTATATGATGCAATATCTTTTCACAAATGATCTCTCAATATTTCTCTATAAGTTAATCACAACATAAATGTCAATGCACCACCATGTCCTCTTAAACTTTAGTTGTTAGGGGTTTTTTTTTATCATCACAGGCATGTGTTTCTTTTATTTGCCACCAAAAACAAGAGACAATCAATTTTCCTCAAAGCAGTAAAAAGTTGACTCTACCACAGGATAAATTATTCACTGTCTTCTTATAAACTTTTTGTAAGCTCCAGTTCTTCTCACATTCATCTTTTTTGTGTATTATTTTTAGATTCCATAGCTTGAACTAGCACCTGGTTTAAAAAGTCTGAATGGTTTTCCAAAACAGTTTCAATCCTACGACACTCAACTGTGCATATAGATTAAGTTTAGGGTTTTTTTCCCATTTTTTTTGAGACCTCTTGTTTGGAGTTTAAATATATGTTCTGGCAAACTAAGTTTTCTCCAATGAATAGTTCAACAAAGAGATTCTGTGGAGGTTTAGATTATGGACTGAATGGGACATTCTTTTACTTTAGGAAAAAAAAAATCTGGACAAACTCAAACTACTAAATTATTTATTTGTCCTTGCAAAATAATCTGTGGAAACATTTTTTCTACAAATAATTTACAAGAAAATTAGTTCTTTTGTTTAACTTTGTAAAACAATAAATCCAAATATATATATGTATATGTCCATAAAAATAAATATATGCACAATAGACAGATACACATCCCCTGCTGTCAGTCTGTCTCCAGGGAGACAAGCTCACTGTCATGGTACACTTCCCTCAAATGGATTTTTAACCCCGTGCTTCCTGGGGAATATTTGAGAAAAGGCTTTAACTGATTTAAAGCTAATAATTATAAGCCATACTTCCTTGCAAAGTCCATTTTTATTCATGGTTACTTACACTCTATAGTCTTTTGGTCTGGATCTGTCCCTCCCGCCCCTCTGGTCTGAGTGAGGGAGATGCAGTGTGGCTGTCCCTTCATCTTAGGCCTGAGGGGGGTTGATGCTTGCCTCTCTTTTCCGAGCTCTGATGCACCTCAATCGGATGTGTAGCCATGCAGGAAGTGGAGCCCGGGTCACAGTCCCCACACGTAGCACACCTGTTCATATGTAGTTGCTTCCAATAAAGCATCAATACTCCCTCAAGTGGAAAAGCCAGGACCCTTTTTAATCCACCCCTCCCTTTCCAAAACTTTTCTCTTGCCATTTCTTTTTTTTTTTTTTGCTTCCTCTCATTTTAAACTCTCTCTGTCTAGCCCTTCACTCTATTCTCAGCCCATATACCTTTCTCTTATCAGTGTGTGAGTTAAATCAGGCATGAAAACAGTTGAAATATACCATACTGTAGCAAATACCGCAAATGAATCCCAACAGAGCCTTTCTATTAATAATGTATTGAGCTGATTTCATTTGCCTTTATAATTAGAGCAGGTAATGAATCTCAGCAGGGACAACTGCAAAAGCATTAAAAAAAAATATCACAAAGAGGTGATAGCGGGGGTTCTGGGGTGGTGGTTGAATATGCAACATCCTTGCAGAGAGATTTTTTCCTGTTTGTAGATTTTGTGCTTTCTTAATTTCTGTTTGCCTGAACACTCTGCTGACTGACACTCTAATTAGATTAGGGTTTTGTGCTCTTTGGGCATATTAGTGGAAATGTGTTGCATCTTAAACTAGTGGGTGGAGCAGTCTGTCAAATGGAGAGAAAAGGTGTTTATGCATGAGAGACGGTGCATTTTAATTCTGTGTGTGTGTGTGTGTTTAGGTTTGGATTGGAAAAGTGTCTGCTGGTGTTTGTGATTGCAGCTTTTTAATTGCATGTGTTCATTAAGCACTAGTTCCGTACCTGGCCCAACCCATCTGCTCGCTTCACCATGGTGACATCATCGAAACTCAATGACACGCCTGTTCCTCATAGCGGCTGCCATCACAGCTGTTACCATAGCAATGGCGGGATCTCACCCATTTTCTCTTTGATGAAAAAACACAGCGTACTTTTAGAAGCAGCATCTGACCAGCCTGACTGGTGGACATTATAAATGTTGATTGTAACAACTGGTGAGATGGTCGTTCCAGGTTTTTAAATTTATTGAAATGAAATGGTGTGTGAAATAGACATTAAAGTGTTGGATTTCCACCGATGTTTCAAGGTCAGGTGTCAGTCCTTTTTTGACACTTCCCTGGCAGAATTCTTTCTGGTTGGCATGCTCATGTAAATTTAGTTCTACGATTCCCAGAGGTAGAAAGCTATCAGTGACCTTTCAAACTAAATCTACTGTGTTTTGCTGAATAAATATTGATCGACATTGAGCTCATCGTTAAACTCTTTGTAATAGGTAAACACATAAGACTGATTTCTGACTTTTATTTTGCAAGTGATGCCGCTTTGCTCAAAGATAAATGTCAACTTTATGCTGAGTATTTAAAAGGATCAGACAATTAAACATGTTTGTTTTAAGCAGATGTGCTTTATTTGTTTTTGTTGATGGTTGGCATTGAGCTTGGTGGTTGATAGTTCTGATTTTTTTCTGGTTTTATGCACATGTTTGCACATTTTTCACATTGCTATTAACTTACAGCCATCAAGGGTTTAAACTAAGGTGCCTAAAGTCAGTTAAGTTGTAAAGTCTACAGATCCTCAATGTTTCTTACTACAGCAGACCTGATCTTACAAAGATGGATGAAAATGTTCAAACAAAACTAGATAGGATGCTTTTGAGGAAAGTCATTCAGCTTACGTTTGATGGAGCAAAAAAGCATCTACCACCACCTGGTCCGCAGCTTGTGAATCTCTTGCATTTGATAGAACTGAAACTCATGAAAGGTCTTCACAACTTTTTAAGTAACCTGAAAACTTTGACCATTATGCTGAATTTACTCATCAAAAAATTCAGTTTTTACTATCCGTATTCACAAACTAACAAGATGATCATCAATAGATGCTCTGGCCCACATTATCATCAGTCATTCATTTCACACATCATGTCGATGATCAGTGTCACATTGTTGAGGAGAAGTTGACATGAAGTGCGACTCACCAATATGGAACTGAGATGCAAGATTGAGTGAGAGACAGGATGTAGATCCAGGAGATTGCAGGAAGACATGTCCTCTCATTCAGATTGCAATGTGGCAGCTGCTGTATGTTGGAAATGCATTAGTGCTAATAGCTGTGCCATTAGGAAAGAGAGGGGCACTCTGTTGATGGGTTGCCATGATGAAACCACAGAGAGTGTGATGCACAGAGGGAAAGAGGCATGTAAGAGAGAAAAAGCAAGTGAGGGAAAGAAGAAGGTATAGGAGATAGAGAAAACGGAAAACAGAGATGGAGCCATCTTCCAGGCCATTTACTGCAATCATCACTCTGTAATCAATCAAGCCTTTCATCATAGGACAACACAGTCTCCCCTTTCTTTTTTTTTTCTCCTCTCTTTGCTTCTTTGTCAGCTCCTCTCAGTCACCTATGCTCATACATGATGCATTAATCTAATGACCTCTTCTGGCCTACTATTCTGGTCTGTTGAGCATGACCCTTGCACTCTACCTCCTACAAATAATATTAATAATAGTAATATCTGTTACCAAACATGATCTTTTGACATTTCCAAAAAACAGTATATTGTTTTTTTCAATTGTGTTTGTAACATTTACCAGACCAAAAGATACTTTACAAGGTGTAACTCGACCTGAGCTTTAAACGGTTTCATGAGAACATTGACCAAGTTCAGCTCCTCTCATAATGATTATTTGACATAATTGGCCCTTCGGAGGAAATGACTGAGAATGATTGTGGCGACTCAAAGTCTTTCTTCAAAACTACCTGCTCCATTAGTCACAAAATCCATCAATCTTATAAAGGCTGGCACGGACCGATTCAAATTCATATGCTGCTCTAATAGAAAGAAATGAAGGGAAAACTCACTCTCGTTCTGGCTTTTATGCATTTGCCCTCATACATTTTAATTTCTTCTTTACTAGTTGGAGAAATTTTGTAGCCTGTCTTCCTCTCCGACTGTATCAGCTAAATTATGGGGCAATTGGCCATTTTGTGAGAACGCGTACTTGAGTATTTGTTGATTAATGTGTTAGGGTTTTTTCCCCTAGCTTAATTGAGACATTTTTGCTTTTGTTCTAAGCAGTTAAGCAAAATGTACCCAATGAGACGCACGTCTCATGCCTACAATTAGATTGCAAGAAAAAAAAAACAATATATATATATATATATATATATATATATATATATATATATATATACAAAGTATATATATACAAAATAAATCTATTTTCTAACACTTTGTATTATCTTGACCTATTTTTCTGGCACCACACTTTATGAAGTGGATTAATTTAATTTTCACACAATCTATCTACACCACCTAACCCAAACATAAAATCACAACCTATATTTATTTAATTTAATGAATCAAACAGGTTTGAGCCTCCTGTAGGATTTGCACTGCCTGAGTGATTATAGCTTGCAATAAGTTATTAACCTTGCCTGGTACAATAAGTAAAATCTTATTGACCAAAACAACCTTGAGGGAACACACATCTCACATTCCTGAAAATGGGATGTTTCAATGGGAAGGGCAAAATATCAGCATGTTTAGAAAAATGCCAAAACTGAGCAAATAATATCTTGATATCTAAAAAAAATACTTAAGCCTGAAAGGATGCTGTGAATTTTTCATTTTCAAGCAAATAATCATGAAACAGAAACAACCATTTTGATTCTAAATCACATTACTTTTTGGAGAAATTGAATGTAAAAAATGTAAAATTGAATGTAAAATGTACTAAACAGAGTACATGGGTGAATGAGAGGGATCCAAATGGAACAGTGAGGTTGCAAGGAGAAGAGATAAAGAAGGTGGAAGATTTTAAGTACTTAGGATCAACAGTCCAGAGCAATGGCAAGTGTGGAAAAGAGGTGAAGAAACGTGTGCAGGCAGGCTGGAACAGGTGGAGATGTGTGATAGAAGAGTTTCAGCTAAAATGAAAGGGAAAGTGTACGAAATCATGGTGAGACCGGCCATGCTGTTTGGTCTAGAGACAGTAGCACTGAAAAAAAGACAGGATACCGAGATGAAGGTAGCAAAGATGAGAGATGCTGAGGATCTCTCTGGGAGTAACCAGGATGGACAGGACTAGAAATGAGTAAATCAGGGGAACAGTACGTGTTAGAGGTTTTGGAGATAAAGTCCGAGAGACCAGATTGAGATGGTTTGGAGATGTGCAGAGGAGAGAGAGAGTACAGAAGAAGGATGCTGGATTTGGAACCACCAGAAAAAAAGGACTACAGGAAGACCAAAGAGGAGGTTCATGGACGCAGTGAAAGAGAAAAAGAATAAATGCAACATTAAGATGAGTAGTTTGGCAAATGAAATAATGTGGTAATTACTTTTAGTGTCAAGTCTATAAACCAGTGAAGGCGGTGTTTAAGTTTGCTACAGTGTTCAGGTCTAAGATCAGTATCATTTTAATGCCAAAGAATGACAGCAGCTTCTATCTGGACATAGTGAATCGAAAGGTCCCTCTCCATCAATGAATGTCCTCTTTCCTGATGGTACTGTCATATTACAAGATAATAAAAAACAGAATTCATCAGGCTCAAAGAATAAAAAAAGCCATCCAGAATAGTTCCAATTCTATAAAATAAAACTTGTGGTATTGCAAATACTTTTGGAAACAAAATGCTCAGTAAATGGGTGTCATTATCTAACGTAAAGCCAATTCAACAGAATATTAGTGTCTAACTTTTTCATTTGGTGGAATAAATGTTTGGCCAGGCAACAGTCTGAATAAATGTATTTTTATCTCACTATGTTAGCACGGTGTATATAAAAATGCAGAAAATTTCTGCTGCAGTGGTCTTAGAGAGATGGTGAGAATATTGCCATGAGCCCTTCTTAAATGCATATTTAAACCCCTGATAAGCCTTGCAAAATTGTGTCATCACAAATAAACTCTATCTGTTATTGTTGTGAGCAGTTTTTTTCCTCCTCTCCCTTGTGGCTGAGCTTAGATGAGCACATAATAGAACTTGTATTCAGTGTTATCGCTGACTCCTGAGCCAAGGCACGGAGTTCCATCTGCTCACTATGGCAAAGCAGAAAATAAGGAGAACTATGCAAAGAGAATATCCTGTACAGTTCAAATTAAATCTTTTAAATAACCGAATTCATTCTCAATCAAATATCTGTAATAAGATGATTAGAAATATATCTGCAGCCATTCAATTCTGGAAAATGCTATAAACTAACAAACAGCCAAACTTTTAGGCTGCAGACTTTTTTTTTTTTAAAGATACTGTTGTCTTACAAATGGCTGTTTCCGTTCCTCTACTCTACTGGAGGCTTTCTAATATTTCACCACTCTTTAGCCAGGGAACAGTGTAACATTGAAATATGCACCTAATATGAAATATATTGTAGGTTAGGGGCAGAAACCAGAGTGAAACAGGACACAAAGAAACTCTAGGCGTGTCAGTCAGTCGTCTGTCAAAGGTAGTTTGGCTAACTTCAACGCAGCCTGCTACCAGATGGGAGTGTTTGGAAAGTGGTCCCCATGTCTAAATCCTACCAATCGATCATCTTGCCTCACAAGAGATGAAAATCAATAGTCAGTAAATCCAGTGAGCCATGTTGCAGACTTTGATTTTTTCCATTTCACCACATGACCAATGTCATTTAAAGGACAAGATAAAAGATGAAGCTTGACCCCTCGAGTCAGAGCAGAATTACAAAAACAGAATCTAGAGTTGAAAGTAAGGCTGTCATTTCTAGCAAAAATAATAAATTTTTGCTAGAGAACTACATGAGAACTGCACATATTAAAACTATTTCTCTAGCTTAGTGAGATGAATACTTATGAGATTGTTTAGGATTAACAAGAAAAGATGAAAACAACAAAAACCCTTCACATTTTTTACACAGTCATTTACCATCTTGTTTTTTTTCCTAGTAAGAAGGCATATCTGTCTTAAGGTTTAATTCCAGGAAAGATCTCTGAACATTCATCAGATATTCCCCGATGTTCTTAGGGATAGATATTAATATTTGAGAATTTTTTTTCTTTTATATGGTCAGGCAATCCACCTGTTTTTGAGCATGCTTGCAAATGTTTCAAAGAAGGCTTCTCTTTTTGTCATTTGAATTTTCAAATCATTGTGAAGGACAGGAAGGCATCTGATGGAAATGATTACGGGGTCGAAAATAACAGGTTTCCTTTGGCTGGTGCTGATTGTTGATTGGGCACTCGTAGTCAGGCTGAAGAGATGAGGTGGTGACTTTTAAAGCTTCTATGAACCTGAAACTGGTGAAAGTGCTTACAGATCTCAGTTAAATGAAAATCTAGATTCAGACCTGTTAAACAAAGTGGAACCTGAAAATTTTCCGATCAAATAGGTAAACAACTGTTGCATATCAAGCCATTCTGTGATGGTATATTGAGACTAGACCAAGCAACAGGTCGTGATTGGCCTCCACTTCTATGAATGTTAAATGTTAACCTTCTTAATAATTACATTAAAATTACTTAATCTCTCCCAAATCCAATGATACCAATAATTTTATCATGGTCTGTTATCTTATTTGACTTTATCTACATTTACTACACCTTTTTTCTTGCTGGTCTTGTGGTGATCAGATTGGAGGATTGTTTGGAAGATGCTGGCATGAATGTGTCATGTTGGATAGGCTTTTATCTGGGATTGTGTCCACGCAGGGTGGAGATGCAATCAGTACTAAACCTGCTTCTCAATAGAGTCCTGTCAGCCAACAATGAAGAACAGTATTTCCCACAGTACAGCGGGACAAAGACTTCAACTCTTATCTCAGAATTGGAATATTCAGACTGATTTTTACTGCTTTTACTGGGAGGTTGCTACTGACTCTGAAAACAGAGACAGCACACAATGCTTACAAAGACAAAAGGAGACCTGCAATATGTTTGTAAAGAGAAATTTGAGCATAGAAAATGTACATTGGCAAATATTTTGGGACATAAGGTATAATTTTGGTATTTTAGTCAAATTCTAGCTTTGAATTTACATTTATCAAAACTTCTAAATTTACTACTCTCGTCAACAGCCTCTTCCATCTCCTGGTTTGATTTCCATCCATCTGAAATATTTTGTGATGACCATGCATTGAGATGCATGGTTTTTCATAGAAAATTGGAAAAACACAGAGGGGATGTGCTTGGAGAATGTCAATCACTGTACTGAATTTAGGATGTGTGTTGTTTTTTTTCTGGAGGCACATTTGTTTATTGGCGTACAAATGAACATCTGCATAAAGTTACGCTTTGGACGTTATGGTCTAAGCAGCTCTGCAAACACTTAAAAGCCCGGAGATGTAGCAAAAGCCGAAGAGAAAGCAAAAGAAAAGAAGCCAGCGGAGCCGAAGGCCCCCGCTATGCTTTTTTTTTTTTTCTGAGTTTCACTTCAGCTCAATAGCTCTCTTCACCTCGTGCTTTTTCTCCCCTTCAGGCCAGCAGTTTAATTTCCAGTAAGCCGGTTGACTCCTTTATTGACTTGACATTATAACCAGACATTTTTTCTTTTGTAACTTTCACAGATTAGGTCAACAGCAATATTTTCTAAAGCTGGACACCTCTAAAAGAATGTCTTAATTTTAGTAAACTAATGTAACAGAATATCAAATGAATAACCTCTCAAAAAGACAAATAGAGAAAGAAATATAAATTAGCCTGACTTCTTGTAAGTACTTCTGCAAATAACTCAGTAGGATTAAACTAAATTGGCATGCTAGTTATATGCCAACTTTGTGGGTTAAAATTCTATAAAAACATGATTGGATGGCTATTGTCTGTGACCAACACTGTTGCAGAAATGTTGAATTTGTTTCATGTCAGTGATGTGGAACTTAAAGGAAATGGACCAAAACCAAACCAGACGTAATCAGCTTACGTCTGAAATCGTTCCTCTGAGTTTGAGGTGTTTCAGCCCAGGCCAAAAAAATGAAGGTGAGTTTAAAGAATTTAATAAGAACCTCCCTGTAAATGTATTTTTTAACACAACATAGATGTCTTTGGCAAGACCCGGAAGTTCGCGGATTCACATCCCACTGTGTTCACATCTAGGGTCCTTGGAGAAGACACCTAACCCCCCATTTCTCCCACCATTGGCGCAGTCATAGGTGGAAGCCTGCTGCGGTGTAATGCAGCACACAAATTTCCCGGTCAGGGATTAATAAAGTATATTAAAATAGAAAAAAAAATTAAAGAAGTCATTCAGACTCCTGCTTTTTCTTTTCCCAGATATAAATCAATAGACTGCACATGATGCATTCCTGTGCTCTGCATATGAGCATTGGGTATACAGTATTTGCATTCTTGTTTTTTTTTATCTATCATTTCTTTGAGGGAAAGAAATAAAAAAAATATCCATTTATGATACCAAACTGTGCAAAAAAAAATCCTTCATACGCTAATAACTGAAAACGTGTACAATTCAAGGTCATAGCATTTGAATGACGTAAAAATCTCAGTTTTTTATTCAAAGCCAGTCTTTACCTGTTTGAAAATCAAAAGTCCACTTTTTTACACACAGGAACTTGTGGGCTGCATATATACTAGAAGAAATGAGCTGAGCAAATTAGTTTGGTAGTGTTCATTTAATATTCTTTTTACATTTTTCCTTTTTAAATGACCTTGCATGTCTATTTTTCTTCTCTTAAAGAAATTGAATGTCAGTCATTACTGCATGTATGGAAATGGGAATGCACCTGGTTGTCCTGGTTGTCGTGGTTGCCATGTGTTTGTTGTGTGAGAGCATGTGCTAAGCCTGGCTGGTCACATCTCTGACTGGAGAGTTTTATCACCAGATACGATTGTGTTACAGCATCTAATTCAAATGTCATGTTTTGAATCATTTGACACCTTGTGGTTGGTTTGCTGAGAGAAAAGAAAAATGGAGGGAGACATGCTTAGAACAGAGAAGACGAGACATGATACTAGATTTTCTTCATTACAGCTTGTCTGGAAACTTCACACGCTATGTACAATCTGAGAGTTTTCCTCTTTATTGCAATAAAAATTTCACTAAGTGAGCTAGACATGTGTGTGTAAGTGTGTGTGTTGATGTGTACCTTATGGGCTGTTGCGTTTGGGTTAATGAAGAGCGGTAAATGAAATCCTTTATTGTGTTTGATATAATGTCAACTTCCATTAGGGAAACTGGTGCCGGGAATGATTGCTAGACTACCGAGGCCAGGGGATAGGTGCACCATGTGCGTGTGTGTCTGTGAATATGTGTGTTGCTGCATTCTCTGCAGACACACTCACAGGGTGTTGTGTAATTATAAAATCATTAGCAGGTGTCCAGAGGAGATATGAATATGACTGTGATCTGTCCCCACCCATGATGGAGCACTTGTCCCACACTCAAATGTCAACTTGTCTCCTCCAATACAAAGAGAAGGCACACAGATTCAAATTCTAAAGATTTTCCCACAAGCAAATTACTCATAATATGTTTCTGTTGGCTTTAAATCCTCCCATGTTCCTGCAATTTTTTCAGTCACTTCTGTTGCTTTGTATATTTTCAAATGAATAATTGATCAAGGTCTTCTCCCCGTAGATTCAACATTTGGGTTTTAAAGGTTTTGACCTTTATCTGAGAGAGGATAATAAAGTTGCTGTGCTCAACAACAAACAAGTCAGACGCCTAAAATATCACGGAGGACAGATTAATAACACGCTAAATAACAAAGACCCCTAAAAGCGGACAGAAAAATTACGTGCAAGCCTCGGATCTGGTCAGACATAAAAACGAGCCAACGTTGTTGAAATGACGAAAAGACAAAGTCACATTGTAATCTAGAGCAGAGGGCTGGTTTCTATGGCAACAGTAGACATCTAACCTACGTTACCACTGCTTTTTCTAAAATTTGAAATTGGCAAGAGCAAGCAGGTATTGAGGAAAAAGAGATGGAAGGAGATGAAGATAAAAGATGGCAGGGAGAAGGAGTGAGGGAGCACACGGAAAAGAGCGGAAGCAGATCAAGATAGTGTTGAGGAAAAGGGTCGGAGATGAGCGGGGAAAGATTGATGAAAGAGACGGGCTTGAGATCATCAGCTGACCTCGGTGTTTGTCTCCCTGTTTGGAATTTGTTGGGCCACTCAGCATGATAGATTTAATTTACTGATATCGCCGTGTCGGTGGGGATTTGTCCGACTTTCTCGCATGTGTTTGGTGTGTGTATTCTGTGTTGTGCATACAGATACCATGCATTTAAAAGTAGGATTATTTTTAAGCATAAGCGCTTACATTATACATGTGTATCCGCCTGATTTGTGGAGATTCATCTGGGATAGTTACTGACTTGGAATTTATGAAATGTGTGTCAAACACAAACCTACAGAGATCTGCGACCAACTTTGGCAGATGGCTTTTTCATCTAAAACTATGATTGCCATTAGTTTAGCAACTTGGAACAATCCTGTCTGTTTAGGTTTGTGTATGACTGGATACCCCATCCGTTAGAATGATCCAAATCTTCTTCTTCTTTCGGTATTTCCCTTTAGGGGTCGCCACAGCAAGCCCGTTTCTTCCATCTAACCCTATCTGCTGTATCCTTTTTGGTCACACCAACTATCTTCATGTCTTCCTTCACTGCGTCCATAAACCTCCTCTTTGGTCTTCCTCTAGTCCTCTTTCCTGGTGGTTCCAAATCCAGCATCCTTCTTCCTATTTACTCTTCTTCCTATGTACTCTAGAATGATCCAATTGACCATTTAAATAGGTCGTAATTTGTTCCCTTTTCTGTGGGATTCTTTTAATAGAAATCTTTTCTCTTTATTTCCTACACATACTTTGTACTCAAAGCTTAAAAGGACAATTTTAGTAACGTGAGGGATGTCTTTCTAAATGCTTAATAGCTGTTCACAACCCTATCTGGAATAAGGTACTGTCACCCCATTTCTCTCAAAAACTAACACAACTTTAATGTCCTTGAATCTTTTTTAAAAAACTGAGATTATTGTACTTTTAAGGTCTGTGGAACAAAGCAATAAACCTCAAAAAATGCAGATGAAAATGGTGAAAATAATCAAGAAAATAGACATTTTTAATTCTGAAAACCACATCAAGATGATTTAACATTACTTGTAGTCCACGGTGGCTTCATTCGACAGAATGTCTTTTTTTTACACCCTTATTTGCATGGCTGCATAGAAATCCCTCAAAGACCCTTAAGGCTGTGAAAAGTTCCTGCATTTGAAAATACAGCTTAACTCATTACTAATGAAACATTAAACACCAAACAAGCCGTGACTGCAGAGAAAAGTAACTTTCTTTGGTTGTTCAGTGTTTAATGTCTATTATGTAACGTGCTGCTCAAAACTATTTTTAAGTAGGTAGGAGTTGGGATTATACTCAACACTTTTTAGGATATTACTTAGGAACATACAATAATGATCCAGGACTCCCCAACTGAAACTCAGTGTACCCTAAAACTTCTTTTCAGCTGATAATAAACTGTTTTTAAATGTTTTGCTTTTGTGTTTTCGGTTATAATGGATTAGACATTTCCCATTGTACCGACACTGTTAGAAAACAGCATTGTTAGAGTAAACATGGGAGAAAGTCTTACTAGGACTGAGACTTCAGATCGATCCCCCGACAAACACAACAGGGTTTCTCTACCTCCACTTTGCCCTCTCTCTCTGAAGAAGCACAAACTATTTTTAGCTCTTCTTTTCCCACTACATTCTCCACCACCACCCATCTCTTTTCTCTCAGTCCATCCCTTCATATCAGCCCGACCTGAGCCACCATTCCCAAACCTCCAACTTAACCCGGCAAATTCTGACCAATCCGCTCTGATTCCTCTACTCTCCATCTTCTTTCATCCCCTTTCTCAATTTTCTCAGAGGGTGAAGGCAGAAGGTGGGCTGGGAGATGGTGGAGGGTGTCATGAGGGCAGAAATTTTTCCTTGTTTACCTTGTCCTTTGTCATTTCTAAAGAAACAATCTTTGCACTGTGTTCAACATTAGTTTGAATTCTGTTTATGCTGTTTTTTCTCAGTGAGTCATCCTAAAGTGAAGTCTTGTGAACTTCTAGAGGAGCCCCAGAGACCAACAAAGACACTATAGCCATACTAATGTGTCTTTAAAGAAACACAAAAAAGAATAGTGAAGCCAGCAAATAAGACTGATTTGTCTATGTTCTTATTATTGTTGAATAGTAGCCTTCCTCCTTGTCAGACAGCGACTACAGCTCCACCAGCGCAGGTGAAGCGGTCACTGCGATGCCCTTGAGAGCGCATCCTTGGTCAGCCTCCTCATAATAATGAGGCAGGCCACAGGGATGCTGCTCGCTGCATGCAGCAGCTGCCCACCCTCACTCCTGCCTTCATAGAAGATAAGGACGCCAGTTAAAAGGAGGAGAGGACACGGGAGGATAACGTCCTGAAAGGGGCTTGGGAGGGATTAAGTGTAAAGGCATGGTGGTGGGTCAAAACTTCAGTTTGTGACTAGAAATTTAACTTGTTTATAGAGATAAAATATTGTAACAGAACAGATGTCAAATTCTTCATTTAAATTTTTCTGGTTTGATATAGATAAGTGTTGCACAAAAGGGGAGGTACCAAGTTTATTTTTCTTTGAGTCCAAACCAATACAGCAAATGAAATACTTTTTTCTACATCGTCAAAGAAGATGCAACTTTTCACAAGATGAACAACCCAAATCACATCTTAAGAAAAACACCCAGACGTCCCACATTCTTCAGTATCTTCTCGACTTGTCATTACTGTCATTTCACATCACACTACCTCTCCTGCGTTCTGTGATGCTGATTATATTCTCATGCTGAACAGTGTGACCGAATATAACCATGACTCTGGCTTTCCACCACAGGTTGGGGCTGATATAGCTACCTGCTATATCTACTCTCATCACCTTTCTTCTTACTTTTCTTTTCTGCACAGGAGAATGCCATTTCATACTACGATTCCAAAGCGGATTCAGAATCTGTAAGTAAAGTACAAAGCTTCCCTATCCCCCAATCTGCCTGCTTAAACCCACCAAACGCCACCCAATCCACTCCCCGTTAACCTCTTTCACCATTTCCTGCTAGTTCTCCCCACTTCCCCTCTGGCCTACCTGCTGGTGATGCACTCCCTTTGTTTGCCAGTTGGTGCATGGAGGTGAATTCAGTTGTCCTCCCTGGTGCACTTCCTGGAGATTTATTAAATATTACAGAAAATTAAATTTGTTATTTTTTCACGCATGCCATTCACAATAAAAAATATAAACATTTCTTTCTTCTGAAAATACCCACGATTCAATGGACTCATTTGAGTTGCACCGATACAAGATAGGGGCTCTCTCAGAATCCACATTTAGCAAGTTTTCAAAGAGGATTGCCACAGTCTCCTTTAGATCCCCAGAGCACAAAAAAGATGGCAAAGAGAATGAGAAAGTGAAGCAGAGAAGCAATAAATCATGGTGTGATTTTCTTTTTGTGCATGCCACTCTCATGATTAATGACACAGCGCTTTAGGGCCTGTCAGCACATCTAATTGGAGAATATCGGTCATCATTAACATGGCACACCGAGGCCGAGCCAGTGACACACCCCTGACCCTCACATCACCAATCCTAACCAACATCAGAGGTCAAGAGGATGCCATTCCGTCTCTTGAACCCATATGAGTAGTCTGCCACTATTTCACCTCCTCTCAATGACACAATGAAGCAACGCTTCTTGGGTAGAATCCTTCATTATTTAGATCATGCCAGATTAAATTAATTTCAAGTTAAGGTAAGTCATTGATGGTGTCTTGATCCTCTTGTTCGCTGTACCCTGTTAACTTCTCCCTGTGACATTTATCCTTGATTCAAAGTGTATTGTACTGTGGTAAAGCATGTCTTCTGTGTCTATTGTGAGTTCATTCGATTTATCTTTTCCCCTCTTTTAGTATTTTTTTTTTTTAGAAATTACTATTTTAAAAAGTGTAATGTGCAAATATTCAAGATAAGTTGAAGGGTTGCATTATATTTACCAGTAAAAAGTAAACCATGTGAATAAATCCAAACATGTTTCAGTCAAAATCAATCAACAAAATCTGGATAAACCTGACGTTTTTTTCTGCTCTGATTCCCCTCACCCCCTTCTTAAAAAGTGATACATTGAACTATCTGGTTGGAAACATATTGTCAGTTATTTCTCTAAGTAGTAATTTACTTGTAGAAAAACCATCAAATGTGTAAAATACATTATTACACGTCCAATTATTACACTGTTCAATCAGAAATAGATTTTTACTGCTTTCAGCTTTTTTTTCTAAATTGAAAGTCTATAATAAATATTTCAAATACCTACTCATCAAAGATCTCATTTACAAAGAAATCTCGTTTGTTTGAAGCATTCTCTTTGACAGAACTGGGGTTTTTTTTTTTTTTACACACACGGTTAACCATGACATGCTACAAGTTGGACCGAGTCTGTGGAGGGTGAGAATTTAAGAAGCTTCAAAATGTCATCTCTGACCTCTTCAGCCTTTAATTAAACCTTGAGAAAAGGGAGATAAAATTAACAAATTGGGTAATGAATCGAGCAAAACAGGTGGTGGATGGCAGAGGAAAATGAACCAATCAGTCGTTCTTGTGTGAATTTATTCAGCTTCTAATTAGACACTGCCTTGGTTAATTATGATTGGGCTCTTATGGAGGAAAGAGAGAAAAACTTATGAACCGACTCTGACAGAATTAGTGTCACACTGAGAGGTAAACAAATACCTAACCTCACAGATAGAACTGGTTAAAAATCATCAAACCTAATCCCACTAGTTCTGCTGGAACAGGATGATTCTTAGCAATATTTTTATTGCAAGGGAAGTCAAAACGATGAGCTGAAAATATGAAATAGTTAAGTTGAACTCTTTCCTGATGACGATAAACATTTCTAACATATTCATTGTCGCTAAATTAACCAACTAATACATTTATTATTAGTCAAGAGAAAATAGTTATTTTTGTTTCTACACAAACTATTGAAAAGCGTCTCTTAATGTGAATAAATTTTTTTTATAAATTATTTTGAGGCTATATTTTAGCAGTAATCTCATTCCGGGGCGGACCAGTGACAGTTTTTTACAAAGTAAATTTATGTTTTTAAAAAAATGGTTTCTTTTTATTACAGACGTCCAAATTTTGCTGTATTTTTTAATCAAAACTCTGTCTGATATTTTAAAAATACAAAACTTTAATAATATAGTACCGACTATTTTAGTGTCTTCTTCACAAAATACTCTATTACACATGCATGCGTGCGTGTGTGTACACGTATGATGAAGATATTACTGGAAGTCCCAGGAATCATTGGCCTAGTAATAGAATTACCGTCTTTTTACCGAGAGAACCTGGTTCGATTCCCAGTGGTCCAAAGACGTCCCTGGGACCACTATGAGGCAAATTTGAAATAAAAAAAAAAAAAAAAACTAAAAAGATATTCCTGGAAAAAAAAAAAAATTTCCATTCCGTTCCGTCATCTTCCGCTTGTTCCGGGGTCGGGTCGCGGGGGCAACAGCCTCTACCGGGTAAGCCCAGGCCTCTCTCTCCCCGGCTGCATCCTCCAGCTCACCCGGAAGTGTTACCGGTGGCCGAGTGGTAACAAAAAGATTTCTTTGCAGGTTCTGTTTCGCAGCGAGACCACACTCAGGGTAGCGTTAAAAAATGCATTTAATTCCAAGACAGCTCTTCACCATATTCAACCACAGTCCTATTTTCCTTCTACAACTCTGACAGTTCAAATTACCAACAGTTATTTAACGGTCCGCTTTTGTTATATTTAAAATATAATCAACCACTTTTAACTGTCTGTCTCCATAACCCAACAGTCGTTGCTGTCATGGTAACAGGAAGGATCCCAAGTCGTTCCCCGGCCAGCCGTGAGACATAGTCTCTCCAGCGGGTTCGGGGTCTGCCCCTTGGTCTCCTCCCGGTGGGACGTGCCCAAAACACCTCGCCCGCGAGGCGCTCGGGGGGCATCCTGACCAGATGCCCGAACCACCCTATCTGGCTCCTCTCGACCTGGAGGAGGACCGGCTCGACACCGAGCTCCTCCCAAGCAGAGCTCCTCACCCGATCTCTGAGTGAGAGCCCAGCCACCCTGTGGAGGAAGCTCATTTCGGCCGCTTGTACCCGCGATCTCATTCTTTCGGTCACCATCCACAAAAATATTTTTTCACACACAAAAAATATTTTTGACTCAATTTTAAAGTCAAGCCCTACATATGTTGATTTGTATTGTTTTTATACAAAATTGTAATAATTGAAGTTTTTGTGGTAATATTATTGTCATTCTGTCTATTTTTTTTTAATAAATTTTAAAAATTTATTTTTAAAATTTTAAATAAATTTAAAAAAGAAAATAGAATTTTAAAAAAAACTTTCTAAATTTTAAAAACTTTGTGTCTGAAATACCCGTGTTTGCTTTCTGGTCCTATAATTCACAAGTTTTATGCGAGAAAAAAATGGGTAAAAGAAATAAGATGAGCCGTTATCTCAAACCAGGATTTTCTCAATTTCATTTTTTTTTTTTTGGGATGAAGCTTCTGGGTAATATTCCCTTGGCTCGTCCTCAAAACAGTTTGTAATTGGATTTTAATAGCCAATTATACCCAGCCCATCAATCAGTTTTCTTCAGTGGACGTGAGGTTTTGAGTTTTACTTCTTAGAAAACAAACAGTTTTCAGTTGTGTCAGATTGAATTAACTCATACAACTTCATCAAAAGGAACAAGCATATTGGCTTCTATTTAGACACAAAAAGATTTTCTTTTCAATATTTGTATAAAAACGAGTTGTAAGAGTTTGAATAAAAAAAAAAATCAACTATTTACTAGACAAATCTTGCAAATGTTTTTTCCACTCTTAAAATTTTCAGTAATCATCAGTTCTTTTTATTCTTACGACCTAAAAACAATTTTATCACCAAGTAATGGCTCTTTGACTAGAAAAGACAGCAAATATCTTTTGTTCTCCAAGTGCACAAGACGCATGCAACAGGTTTGAAATGTATCAATTATCAAAATTCCCACAAGTGGTGGAAATTTTTATACTGGTCAAACTATATGGACGTTTTCATTCATTTTTGTACCGCGCCTTTCCAGACACACGCTGTGAAGTGTGTTTGTGTCTAGATGGGCGGGATATCTGAACGGTGAATAAGAGGGGCCAGGGTTTTAGTTACTGGTGGGGTTAATTAATCTGGCACCCTGTGTGTTTGTGATAGTCATCACAGCTTCTAATGAGTCCATCTCTCTGTTTGGTGTTTGCTTTGATACCTGCTGGTGTTCTCTGATGAGAAGGAGAGAACAGAACCACCCAATTTCAGAGGGCACAGGAGCAAAGTAATTCCAATTACTGAGCTTAACATTATCCCATTACTGATCGTTTGCAAACACAAGCTCTAAAAAACAAAGTATAAGAAGCATGCAGGTTAAATGTTTGTGTTTAACCTGTTTTGCTTAATCATTTCCTATTGTGTGCTAACTCAGATTTGTGTGTGTATGTGCATGTGTATGTTTCAGCAGACAGAGGATGGAGAAGATGAAATCCCTGTGGAGATCTCACCCTCATTGGATATGGAGTTTAAATACGATCCCAATTTTAAAAACAAGGTCAACTACTCGTCCAGCGCGGTCCAGATTCCTACAGACATCTACAAAGGCTGTAAGTCACAATTTCATGCTGGTGCACATTTCACTGAAATGTGCAATTTTTTGGTTTGAAGAAAGAAACATTTGTATTCATTTATTTTTCACAAAAGACAAACAGAAAGACTGATGAAACTGCTGCTCTATTCTCTGGTGATGGATGCGCTGGAGAGTTTTTTTCTGGTTTTCATAAACAGTATTGGGTTTGAGCCTGAGTAGCTGTTTTCTTCTCTGACTTCATCTTTCTCCTCTTTCAGTAACTCATCATTCCTTCTTTTGAAATCATTCAACACTTTAGTACACTAACTTGATTTCAGATTGCAGAGGCTTTCTTCCACCAGAGCTTGTTCTTGTCTGGGCATGGAAACCCGCCCATCCTGGCACTTTGCTGGCTTGAAGATAAAACACCTTTTTTTAGTCTGAAATAGCCAGAAGTAAAAGACAGCATGTTTATCTTTTCCTGGAATGCATCTTCTCATATTCATCTTTAATTTTTTAGGACTCGTTGCCAAACTCAAAAAGCAAAGTACATGCAAAAAAGAATGTTTTCTTCTTATCTCTTTCTTCTTGTCGATGTCTTGCTCTGCCTTTTTTTTTTTTTTTTTTTTTTGTAGAACAGGAGTTTTATGGCACCTGACTGTAACCATCCTCCGTTCCCCCCAACTGCAGACAAATCCTTTCAGAATTAGACACTCCTGGTTCAGGAGAAGATGTCAAAGGCCAACACTAACTCACAATAGAGCAATCAGGCGTGCACACTGTCCCCAGACCCATTTTGTGGCAGCTCTAGTTTTCATGTCTGAGGAAAGAAGTCAGAGGAAAAAAAAAACCTTGATTGAGCCCAGTGGAGTCTGGAGCAGTGGAGTGGCTCAGTGCATGGAGTTGTTTTTTCCTCTTGTGCTTTGTGGAAAATGTTTACTATTGATGTTGTTTAGTTAGCTCCCATTGCGTGTTCTGCTGTGCTGAGATTGTCAACTGCAGACTAGGTGCCAATACTATTATGAACATGTTCACTCTGTTTTAAATGCTGATAAGTAAGCAAATCAATGAATGAAGGGCTGCACAAATATTCTTTGAGATTTTTTGTACATGTACAATTTGTGAACAAATACAACTAAACAATTACCAAATAGTCATTCTTTTTTAGTTATTTCTTCTGTTTTGTGCAGTCTATCCCTCCTGCTGACAGTACCACACCTTCCTCCAGTTTGGTTTGATATTCAGTTGAGAACCACAGCGCACACAACACAATTTATTGATGCAGTATTTCTGTCTTTCCATGTAAATTAATGTCATAAACAGAAGTTTGTACCACCGATTGACAATAGTAACCCAAAGCAGACAGGGTTTATTGAAGCTTCTTGTCATGCCAGTGTCATTTCTATGTTTCTAAGTTTGCAGACAATAATTGTATTTCTGATTTATTTATTTTATCTTTGGTTATAAAATTTCCGCTTCTCTCCTGTGTAGCTGGGATAGGCCTCTGCAGCTGTATGACCCAGTAATGGATTTGGGAGTTTGGAACGGGAAATGAAATAAAATTTTAGGCTTAAAAACCATCATGGCCAGAGGTTGACCATTTAGTAGACCATCTGTTAACCTCCAGCTGCTGAAACTCAACATGGAGGGGTCTTAAATATTTTATTTCAAGCACAGGCAAAATTTTCAGTCTGTAATGCAAATTCTAATGATTGTCATCTTAAAAATTGAACCAACCTCCAGTTGTTTCATGACATTAAGCAGATGCTGCCCCGCAGCTATTGTCCCATTTATTTGCTAATCATTTGTTCATTACTCTGCAAGTGCACATAAAAACGCTCTGATTGTTCACATTTGAGAATTGATCATTTTAGATAGAAAAGCGTTCACTGGTTACATTATATGAGTCTTTTTATGTGAAAAAGCTCTTCTGCCAGCAGCATTTTGAAGACCATGTTTAGAACCAAAGGCTGCTAGGATGTGAGACAAATCGGGCTGTGGAGTTACAGAGAAGTAAGATTGCAACACCTTGATATCTCCTCGATATATTCTCAAAGTTCATGCACTAAGGTTATTCCACCTACTCGGAGTAAAACAACCTCAAGAGGACAATTGATAAGTCGTTGTCAAATTGCATTGTGAGTCATGTTGCTGCTCTACTTTAAATGTAAATGAGAAACATAATGATGTGGAATAAAATCATAAGAATGGAATTATTAATGATCAAATCTCTGTTTTATTAATTTGGACATTTGAAGCTGTAGGTTTAATCTTTTTATCTTGATCGACTTTCTGAAATGTATTACATTCAAGCAGTGGGATTGGCTTTAGTTTCTAAGAGGTGATAGTGTGTGTGTTGCTCACGTAAGGAGGATGTTAAAGGAAACTAATGTGGGCGGATTGTTGTCCTGTAGGTCTTAAAAGATCCGGATCTGCTGTACATGTGTCGGTTTAGGCCTGCCAGAGAAGAGGCAGTATGAGTGAGTGGGCTGATATCTTGTTTATTCTTTAGGGAAAAGAAAACCGTTAGAAGAACAGCAGAAAAAAACAGAAAAATCTTCAATAGTTGTAATGTTTTGTTTGATCTGTTCATGTTGTTTCCTTGAATTTTAAAGAGTGTTAAAACACAAAAGGTGTAATTTTATAATTATGTGAACATTTACCTTCATGCACAATTATACAGAAAATAAAAACACAATGAGATAAAAAATGGTGAAATCATAGAAGATACATAAATAGCAAAGCCAGATTAGTTCCAGAATTTATTTACATTTTTAGCTATTGTGTTTGAGGTGATGTTTGATTTTATTTGAATCATCTGTTAAACCCTGGTGTCAGTTCATTGAGATCGAGAGTGTTCCCTGAGTGCTGTAATGAATCATTTTATGATTCATTATCCCTCTGCTGAGTCCTGCGGCCAAGTCTGCAAACTTTCTAATTAGCTTGGGTCAAACATTCCCAGAGTTTTTGTCTAATTATTATTGCTTGTTACAAAATGAACATCACAACTTGGCCACAAGGGAATAAATTGATGTGGGTGGTTTTGTTTACAGACAGCTAGGTTTTATTCTCCCAATTAATGACTTTAATCTTTAGAATAAGTGTAGAGAAATGGCTATGAGAAAAACTAGCTTGCCAACTTTTGTGATTAACTTTAAACTTTATGTGCAAAGTTTAAACCTTAGAAAGGGGATAAAAATTCAAAAGAAGGGTCATAGCACAGCTGCATGTGCATTCCAAGCAGGGCAATCAATCAGACATTCATGGAAATGTGATGATTACGTGCATATCGAGTAAGTTCATTTTTCTTTGTATAAGAACGTGCAGTCACTTGTCACAGCTGGAAATAAAAGGAAACAGACACTGACTTTGGGAATTTCTTTTATTAAATATAAAATTTTAACCTGCTGTGTGGTGCATTTTTTCCCCAGCATATGGGGAACGCCATGTTGTTGGTTTGTTATTGTAGTTTCACACATGAGGAACTTTGTAATCAGATTAAAAATGGACAACAAAATATGCAGGTAAAAGAGCAGGTTTTTTTTTTCCAATTTCTGTTTTAGGTCCAGCCTATAGACTGAGCCTCACAGTAAAGCAATCTATCAGCCTATTGTGCACACGCTAGAAATGCCAATATATGTATTCGGTAAATTAACAATAAATTTGCATCATACATATGTACAAGTATGTGTGCATTTTAAATAGAAAAATCCTATTTAAATTCTAAAATTTGAATGGGTGTTTTTTTTAACCATTACTAGTTGTATGAAAATTATTTTAACTTAAAACTAATATCCTGGAAAATAGAGTTATTCTTGAACTGAGAACAATTCAGCAGTCCAACATCTGGGATGAAGAAGATTTTTCGGATCTGGCTGTTTTTACTGCATATGGGCTTCAGGTCAGAGGTTAAAAAAAAGTGCTCTTTGAGGACCCATTTATAGTCCAACATGGTTTAATTAGATAATCCACTACTTGTGTATAGTTTTATATTTGACAATGGCTTACATCATCTGCTCAAAAAAAGTGTTGATTCTAAACATAAAATTGTTTCCTTGTGCATTCCCTGAGCTGCACTGCTGTGTGGTAAAAATGTCAATTTCAACCCAAAAAAACAAAATCAGAAAACCGCTTACTTCAGTTTAGTGCTTGTTAAAAAGAAAGGTTGTAATCAATGGAAATGTTGTTTTGCAGACCAGCCAAAAGAATTACTGAGTGAGTTGAATGTTACAGTAATTAAAACAATTTAATTACAGGACTGGATGCAACACAAGGGAAACAAATCCTAAAGTTAATGTTTAAACCCTCAGATGTTCATGTTCATGGACTTTTAACGTTAGCTTTTATGCTGTTGCAGCGCTGTGATGTCTGTTTTTTGTACTTTTGTATGAAAATACTGGAAAAATTCTTCATGAAGAGCAAATAGCAAGCAATGCATTTAGTGTCTGTGAAGAAACTGAGTGCCGTAGATACAATGAATAAATAAATCTAATACAGTACGTTTGAGATCTGTGAAAAATGGAATGATTTACATCTGCTGGATTTAACTTAAGATTGTGATCTATCTCACTTTGTTTGGAAGGATTCAAGAGCTCCTTTACAACTACAGGGACAAGACAACTTTTGATAGAAATCCTGGATGTCATTTTTTAAAAATGAAAAGGGAACTATTAGTGTGCGAATAAAGCTTTCATCATATTTGGTTGGAGGTAATAAACAGCAGCTCTTTACTTTTGTTGCCTGAAGTTGGTGTGCATTTCAAGATTTCCATCAGTTAAAAAGTAAAGTGTCGTTTTCATCTGTCACCGAGTAAATGTGTGTGCGTTTGTACACACGTTGTATTCATTTCACACTTTGCTTTCAGCAGAGGAAGCTTCCCTGTCAACCAAGTCACACCACACAGGAGATCAACTCAGCCCTTCTCAACATCAAACTAGATTTCAATGTGTGTGTGAGAGAGAAAAAGGGGGGGCAGGGGTTCCATAAATGATTTGTGCAAATAGAGGAAGTGGAAAGAAGGAAAAGGGATTTAAAGTTGAACCAGAGAGAAGAGAAAAAATAATATAAACACAGTGCTGTGCTTCTTTTACTCATGACTTTTTCATGCTCTATGTTTCTCTTTCCTCCTCGCCCATCCAAACTCTATAGTGTGTGCCCAGTGAAGGGGCACTATCATTTACCCACACACTAATTAGAAGAGTCAGCATAGCAAACCCCACTTCACTCACCACCAGGCTCACAAATTACATTTTCTGTGATTGTTATTTACTGCTCTTCTTTAATTAGAAAACAAATTTGGAGGAGCAAGGCAGAGGTTATTGTGAGAGCTCACTCCTGTCTGTGGTTTGATTCACATTGAATAATCAACTATCGAATGAGAATTTTACATTTATTTTTACCCTCACGGTGTTACATGTTAAATTATGTTTAATAGCTTATTTTTTGTTTTAGATACAGAAGATCATTTTCGTTTTACCGACTTCTGTTAAAAAATAGTGGAAATACGAAAGTAGAGCTCTGAATTTTTTCAAACCGAGCTATGAAGAGACAGGTTTCTCTCTGGAAGAAGCAAAAGAATTGTCTGGATGTGTGAAGCGCTGCCAGGTCCGGTTGCGGCCATTTCCTCTGCAGGATGAAAGGTTTACGGTTCAGGCTCTTTAACACTCAGTCAGGCTCAAAATCAGCTCTTAAGAAGAGAAAGAGAGACAAGGAGGAAGCAGGACAGTGAAAGAAGAGATGGGTGATGAACTGTGCTGACAATTGAAGAGGAAGAAAAAAAGTGATACATGCAGAAGAATAAGAGATAGCAGTGTGAGAAAAATAATGCTTGAATAATTTTATTTTAATTTGAAACTTTCAAGTATTTAACAACCACTTGATATTTGTTTAGTTTTGTTGCTGAAGATTAACTTTAATGCAAGGATTTCTAATTTGTGAGAAAAAACTAACAAATGAGATTAACAGCCAAATATCTGAAAACAATTAAATAAGCCCATCATTTAAGAAACACTATAGTCAAGAAAAATACAAATTAAATACATTCATAAACAAACTTTTTAAATATAAACCTTATTTTATTAAATTTACATTATTATTTTAACTCATAAATACCGTATTGAGTGCATTTATTTTTTCCTGCACATTTTGCTCATTTTTCTCCTTCCTGTCTGCTTGAACAATGTCACCTTTAGGACTAAATCCTGCCACTACTTAGTTACTCTGTTTTAACCAGAGAATGTGTAAGCTCTTTATGCCGATGGCAGCGTTAATTGTTATGACTCTTCAAAGGGATTCGGCTAATAGGTTTAGCTCCATTAGTGTTATGGATTTCCTACCAGGGACTACTTGTGCTCCATCATGCCTTAATGCTGAGCTGCATCTCTGTTCTGTGTGTACAGTAAAGGCATTTTCTTGTTTCTGTAAAAGGCACAGATCTTCATCTAAGGTGTATCAATTTGAGGTATGTGTTTACGTTGGAGTCGAGGGGTGGCGGTCACAGGGTAGAGGTTGTGATGAGGGGAGCTGAGGAATGATTTCACGTAGAGATGCTTCATAAATCCGGCTCATAATTGTTTCCCTACTTGGCGTGCAGTCTTACTCCATAAAGGGACAAAGCCAAGAATGCTCTAAATGTCAGGGGAGCAGTGCACTGATGAATTACCTTTTAAGATATCGAGGCGCATTTCAAGTGAAAGATGAGGGCGACGTAGCACTCTGTGGCCCTGTCTGACGGTGTGAGCATATTTCCCCTCAGGGGAAATTTGTCTTTTTATCAACTGTCCAAAGAAGTCACAACATATCCCCGTTAAATAAATCAAAGAGAATTAGTTTGCTGTGTTCTCTTATCTCTGATGTGCCAGTTTTTCTGCACAGATCACCTGCAGATATGTGTTACTTTGTGCTAATGTAGGTTTGTGTGTTATCTGGACACAGGAGGTGGCTGGTTTAGTTGGGGCATATAAACACATGCACTCTGTTCTTTCATTTATCAGCTTTTATTTTTAAACACATGGTGAGCAACTCAAAGGTGGGAATACAGAGACTCATGCAGAGAAGGTAGCGATCTTATCACAACCATAAAACTGAGTTAAGCATAAACGCCAACAAGTAAAATGGTATTTATTACCCAAAATTGAATAAAATTTTGGCATTAATTGAGCACACACAAATAGTGTTAGATTTAAATGAATGTTTCCAAAGGGTTTTTTGACCTTGGTTTAACTGGGACAGCTATTATTACAGACCCGGTGCCTCCCCAGATAAGAGCACCCATGACTTCTCTCTACACAGGCTGTCTGCAATAACCTGCTGTGATAGTTTCTGCTTAAAGGATAATACGTTTTTACACATTAATCAGATCTGCTCTTTGACCGTGGACTATTCCGCCGTGCAGATGAAATTGAAAAGCATGGTTTGGGTCCCTGATTATCCTTAAACTAAGATCAGGAAAATACCGCCGATGGTCTGACTGAATATTCCAGAGTAGATGAAGTTAATGCAACATGGTAAGAAACTCATGATGAAAACAACAACAAAATAGTCAACTTAGCCTCCAGCTTGACGTGTAATGGTTTATTTTCTAAATAGATCAAAGAAAAAGTTCATCATAAAAGGAATTCAAAGTTATGCACAGAAAAAAAATGTTTCAACTTATTGAAAATTATATATATATACACTTTTCGAAACTTGATTTTTATTCCAATGCATTTATTTTGCAACTGCAAACTTGTTGAATTTACCATGAAGGCAAGATTTTAGCAACGAAATGACTTTTTGTTATTTCTAAATGATTGCAATGGTTTTAAAACTCTTAGAAAGGTGTAACAGATTAATTAACATAACGTGATTGTCAATTGATGATGCTCAAGTGAACAAAATACAGGCTCAATTACTCCCATAGTGAAAATGTGGCACATTTTAGATTTTTCCTTCACCAATACTGCCATTTACTTTTGACTGGAAGTGACATCATTGCACATCTATGTACTTTGAAATTAACCATGGAAATGCCATTCAGTCATCTTCCGGGGTCAGGTTGCAGGAGCAACAGCTTCAGACAAGAAGCTCAGGCCCTCTCACTTTGGCAGAATCCACAAGCTCAGGATCCTGGATCCTGAGGCGTTCCCCAACCAGCCACGAGACATAGTCTCTCCAGCGGGTCCAGGGCCTCTGGGTCTCCCCTGAAGGGACGTGCCTGAAACACCTCACCAGCGATGCGCTCGGGAGGTGTCCTAACCAGAAGACCGAACCACTCCATCTGGCTTCTCTCGACCCGGAGGAACAACTTTTTAGTAGAGCAGACTCAACAAATACCAATAGTTTACTTATCAAATTATTTTATCTGATTTTGATATCCACACAAACTCAAACATTTAAAAATGAATCAGATGGATGTCCAGAGGAAAGAGAGAGTCTATATTGGCAGAATGATGCTGAGTTCGGAATTCCCATTCAGGAGGCTTAGAAGAAGACCAAAAAGGAGGTTAATGAATGTACTGAAGGAGGACATAATGATAGCTGTTGTGTGAGAAGAGGATGCAGAAAACAGGGTTAGATGGAGAAATCTGATTCGTTCTCAAGCCCTTAAAGGGAAAAAAACAATATGCAAATTTTTATGTAAACATGTAATTTTTTTTGTCTGATTTAATATTCTTATTTACAAAGAAAATGTCCTGTTGGCTTCAGCGGACTGTGATCTCCAGCTCTCACTGGGTCGATTTGCTGCCGAGTGTGAAGCGGCCGGTATGGGAATTAGCGCCTCCAAATCCGAGACCATAGTCCTCGTCGGCAAAAGGGTGGAATGCACCCTACGGGTCAAGGACAGGGTCCTGCCCGAGGTGGAGGAGTTTAAGTATCTCGGGGTCTTGTTCACGAGTGGGGTAAGGATGGAGCAGGAGATCGACAGGCAAATCGGTGCAGCATCAGCAATAACTAGGATGCTGCATCGGTCCAGCAGAGAGAGCTGAGCCAAAAAGCAAAGCTCTCGATTTACAAGTCGATCTACGTTCCCACCCTCACCAAAAGAATGAGAGCGTAGATACAAGCGGCCGAAATGAGCTTCCTCCGCAAGGTGTTTTGGGCATGTCCCACTGGGAGGAGACTAAGCGGCAGACCTCGGACCTGCTGGAGAGACTATGTCTCACAGCTGGCCAGGGAAGGACTCGGGATCCATCCGGGTGAGTTAAATGATGCAGCTGGGGTGAGAGAAGCCTGGGCTTCCCGTTTGAGGCCGTTGCCCCTGCGACCCAGCCCCGGAACAAGCGGAAGATGACAGAACAGAACGGAACAAAGAAAAAACACAATTACAACCCCAATCTATGAACAAACTCACAATATAGTTTTTTCACAATGTATTCTGTTTCAGGACTTGAGTTTTTAAGGAAACACTACATCAAACTTAAAGCATTCATTGTCCTAAAAATGGCAGAAAAATCAACTTGTAGTTTTTTTTTCAATAAATATTTTGTGTCGACATTCTGTTATGATTATTAGCCGTCTACTGTTTGCTTTACGTGCCGGTTCTACCTTCTCCTCATTCTGGCCTCATGGGTGAGATATTGCCTTTTACCTTTGTGTGAAAGCAGCCACTCACTCGTGTTAATTTCTGTTTCTTTCCATCAATCCCCCTCCTCCCCAGATAGGTTTTTTACGTTCACCCTGACTTGTATGGATGTCTCCATGTTCCCCCATTCTTCCTTTGTACTCATGTCTGAATTTTGGGAAAGAAATATGTTGAAAAGCTTTCCTTGGAGATGGCAGCAATTTAGCTTTCATAAGCCCCTGTCCTCCAGACACAGCTTAGCACTGATGTTTGGATGTGTGGATGTTGCTCTGCATTCATATTTTACTGCACAGCAAGGGCCTGGTTCATGTTTTAGCTCCAGTTTTGGCAGAGTTGATGTAGACTTTTACATAATGGAATAAAACTACACTGTGATTTGTGCAAACAATTTTTGAAACATCCTTTATTTAAGAAAGAGTGGTCAATGGTTTTGAATTTTTCACTTTTGTGCCACTAAATTGTCAAAAACTTTCAAGTAATTTTGAGGCAATTGTGATTGTTTTTTTGAACTTGTTGGTTTGGGAGCTCGTCCAGCTGTGGTTGGCAGAGTAATTAAATCAGAGGAGTATGTGAAGTTCTCCGTACCTCGGTGCCTCGTCTTGTTTCCTCTTTAATCAGGTGGCTATTAAAGCTCTGATTGTGCTCTCCATCTTCTGACTTCAGCTTAGCCCATTAAACACAGATTGAGAGCGTTTTCGTTTGTCTCCCCGTGTGTGCGCTCACATTTTGTGTCACACAAAAAGGATGAGTAAGAACAGAAGAATACAAATTGCAAGTGGAAGACAAATAATGATCATCTAAATATAAGTTACAATATAATGATGATGTCATTGGTTTTCCATCACTTTGTGAAAATTATTCCAGTTGTAATTAGTCAAATTATTAAGTCTTCATTGCATAACTATGAGTTAGCAACAGATTTTGGTGAATAATTATGAAAGATATCTGTGACTTAATATTCTTTCCAAAAAACGCTTTCTCTACAAGCATCCTCAAATCCTTTGACGTCCTAATCCTTGAACGTTTGGAGAAATAGTTGATATTAAACTGCTATGAAAAATTCAGCTGTGGCCTCTTCTTCCACATGCGGTGAGTGACTTGCTGTATGACCCTCCTTCAAGGTGATTTCTTCGCTGGGCTCCACAGAGATCATACAGATTAGACTAATGCCATGCCCAGATGGCTACCGCCGGCCAAGCTGCCTGCATACATCCATCCTGATGTGCTTATCTTCCTTGCACTGGCACAGACAAGGTTGTTGGGCAAAAGAAGCCCACATTTGGTCCAGTTGCAAAGGAAAACTCTCTATATATGCTTTTTAAAGTAAAACTATGAAGTAACTTATTTCTACAATTCAAACAACTCGTGGTAATAAATATGTGTAATTTACTATTAAATCTAATTGCTTGTATGTCTCTTTGTATTTGTCTTACAGCCCCAGTCATCCTAAATGAACTAAACTGGACCCAAGCACTGGAGAGGGTTTTTATTGAAAACTGGCAGGAGGATAAGTCTCTGCGCTGGCAGGTGTTTGGCAGCGCCACAGGAGTAACACGGTATTTCCCAGGTAGGCCCCAGCATCGGATCAACGGTCTGCTTCATAACTCATATCAAGATAAAGTCTAAATGGACCAATGGTGCCTTAGCTGCAGGACATTTACAACTTCTTATCAGCTGCTTGTACAAATAGCTAAAAAGAATGAGTGTGTTTACTTTGTTCTAATGCCATCTAAAATACCCCACAGTTCATTGTGTCATCTGAAACGTCATTCATTATTTTTTCCTTCCAGCCACACCATGGAGAGCTCCCAACAAGATCGACCTATATGACGTTCGTAGAAGACCATGGTAAGTGATTTTAGTTCCACAAACTAAAGGTACACAAAGCCTATTAAGCTAATGAGAATATTTTCATTAGCATTACAGCAAACAAACTTATCATAATGCTAAATATAATAACAGTAATAATGAAGGTTGTTTGATGCTGTTTGTTCTGACGTGCATGGTACAGCACTGAATGCTTTTTCTAACACTGACATTAAAAAAAGAACTTTATAATTCCGGGCGGCACGGTGGCGCAGTGGGTAGCACAGTGGCCTCACAGCAAGAAGGTTGTGGGTTCGAGTCCCGGGTGAAGGCGAGGCTTGGAACACTGGCCTTTCTGTGTGGAGTTTGCATGTTCTCCCAGTGTCTGCATGGGTTTCCTCTAGGTACTCTGGTTTCCTCCCACCCTCCAAAAACACACATGTTAGGTTGATTGGCCGATGCTAAATTGCCCCTAGGAATGCATGTGTGTGGATGGTTGTCTGTGTTAGTGGACTCGCGACAGACTGGCGACCTGTTCGCGGTGTACCCTGCCCCTCACCTTGAATCAGCCAGGATGGGCTCTGGCACCCCCTGCTACCCTAAAAGGGATAGACGGGAAGAAAGTGACTGACTGACTGACTGACTGACTGACTGACTGACTTTAAAATTCCGGACAGACTTGCGACCTATTCAGAGTGTACCCTGCCTCTCGCCTTGAGTAAGCCAGTTGATGGAGATGGACGGTTCAGAAGATGATGGATTAATCTCTGCTTTTAGGTCTGGGTATCTGACATTAATGTTACTCAATTTTAAATCTTGATCTTTGTCATATCAGATTGCTCAAATACGAGTCATGCTCGTTTATTTTCTCAAAGCAGATCAATAAATTCAAATATCTATTCCAACATCAAATTAAAACTCTTCAAATTGCAGAAATCTAACTTTTTATTAGAACACATGCTCCGTGGTGCAGCTCTGTCCCGCTGCCTCTAAACTGTGACGAACTGTTATTGTTCAGAGTCTAAACACACACTGTGAACACCTTCAGATTTTAATTAGTCCATTATAAGAAAAGCAACAGTGCATATCAATTTATTTTTATTGTTAGTCTCAATATAATTCAAAGTCTTTTTATTTTTGATAATTATTTTTTAAAAATCTGGTAAAAAGCGAAGCCTGCTTTCTGAACTCAAGACAATATTTGTACATTCAGTGGAACCTAATTTATGAAAAAAAAAACAACTTTATAGCTAAATATGATTATTGTTTAAGGTTATAAAATATTTGTGGCGTTAGAAAAATAAAAAAAGTTAGTGCAGATACAACAGCCTGGTTTAAAGTAGTTACCCTTCCACTAACCCAAGCATCCTGTCCATCCTTTCACTTGCTATTTACATGAATCTGTCACTTTGGCTTTGTCGTGGTTCTGCTTGTTGCCTGGTTACAGGTTATAGCAAACTGGACATAATCATGACAGCAGTGTTGATTAGACCTGACCTCGTTTTTCATCTCAGTCTTCATCCAGCTCAAATTGAGTGGCTGTTTGAGGTCAGGCTAAGCTGGCAGATCAACAAGCTCAGACTAGACAAACCAAACAAACATGGGGCTTACAACCTTTTATTTGTATTTAAAGGTTGAGATCTCAAATATAATCTGAAAGATATTAAAGTCCATCACTAGTAGATTTTAAAAGCCAAACTGATTGAAAATGCTCCTACTTTTGTGCTTTCTGATGAACCGAAACGCAATACAACTTAAGAGCAAATTAACAAAAAAAAAAGTATTAATTATTAAGAATGTTTCCAAAGGCACAGTCGAGCAATATAAAATAAATAAAGGTTAAAAATTAGATTTCATTTTGGCCGAGCTCTGAGTGTTTAGCACTAAATAAATTCATAAAAAGTTGAATACTGTATGAGTAATTTGGATTTCAGATAAACTTGGACACTAAATGAGTGAATGCATTTGACTTTTGGACTGACATGCACATTCTAGTGAAAGGATTAAACCACCAACAGATTTTGAACATTTCTAGCAGCTCAGTGTTTCTCCGAACACGCTGTTCTCTGACAACTTAATTAAACGAACAGCAGACTAAAGTCTCCCTTGTGTTGTGCCGCCACTTAAGGCAACTGTGAGCATGAAAAATGCTGTAAACACCAACTCGCACGAAAAAAGACAAGTGCAAACATTGATCTTGTCTGTAATTTGTCAGTTCAATTCCCACCCAAAAACATCCAGAGTTTAATTCGTGGCAGATGTTGTGACTGGAAGACTACAGCTGGAGACGAGAAGAAACACTAGAAGAGTGGGGCTGCCAAACGGCAACCACATTTTTGACGAGGTTAGACGTAAGAAAAGGTGTATTTTTCTGCAAAGAAGCACCTTGTCACCACCTTGGTCCACCATGTTTGTCGCTGTCATTTTGTTGAGCTTTTCCTCATGTTGGATACTTAGACATTACGGTATTCTGTTGCTTAGCAACTTGTGCCAAAGCAGAGCTGAGTGGTGGGGTTGTGGAAGCCAGTGTCATGATGTGTCAGGTCAGACTTGTGTGATTATAGTCTAACATGCTGTCTGTCTGACTGATGTTCTCCAGAAAGGTCAGCCAATCATGTCCTTCAAAAAAAAAAAAAAAGAAGTTAGGTAAGCCTGCAATGTTTGCCTCTGTGACAGTAGTCGATACAAGCCTCTGTCAGATGGACACTCGCACAAATGACAGCATAAGCATTTTTAAGTTATGGCACAAACAATGCACACTGTTCTAGTAAGACTAGAAAATTGATCAAAATAGAGATTCAATTACAATTTGTTCTGTTTTATAACATTTTCTTTCCAAAAATAACAAAATTGTACAATGTGATTTTGCACCAGGCTGGAAAAATGAAGTGATTGTGTGGGTATAAGTTCCCCCCTTTGATCTATTGTATGTACAGCCAATCAGCATCCTGAACACAATGCTTCAGTTGTGATGTTTAACCCCTTAACAGGCGGGAAAAAAAATCACGTTTCTTACTATGAACGGGAGCACACGCTTTTGAACTAACAGGAAACTGGACAACTCGAATAATCTTGTTTGCTAACATGAGTTGCCACGGACTTCTCGGCCGGTTTGTCCAATAACTAGTCCGTCCGCTTTCGGCCGCTACACCCTATTAAGGGTTAAAACAATGTACAATACAAAGTAAAGCTGGAGGAAATTTGTGAAACAATGAGGCCATTAAAGGTGAAGTGTGTTAGCGAGGGTCAAGTGTATTACAGAACCAGCATTAACTCCTGACAATAAGAACACGAGAACAGAGTATTGGATAATCAGGCCTCAGTCTGCCTTTCCCTCCTGCTCCTACACCAACATCCTTGAGAAAATTAATGGTCCAGTCATTGTACTTAATTGTCTCCAATCGCTCCGACATTATTTATTAACATTTGTCCATTATAACGTCTGTTAGTTTCCTCTGAGGAATTAAAGCAGATTGTAATCAAAGACCAATTTAAAGAGAATGTAAGGAGGTGAGAAAAGGAATAACGAGAGACTGGCGCTGAGTCTCTTTAGCCAAGCATTGCAAAGATGTTGCTACCTCCCAAGTTCACACAGTATGTCGGCTTTATCACATATTGATTCCTTCAAAAAGTCAATGGAACAGTGTTAAAATATTATTATTGCTGGTCAGTTTCTGGAAACTGAGGTTGCTTTAAACATAACATCCACAGCCTCTAGCTTTGTCTGGTGTCTTAATTTCCCACTTAACTGCTGAAGGTGACACAAGTTTGAGCAGAGGAGTGTTTTAATTAAGCGTAGGTGTAAAGGCAAATCAGGATTGTTATTATCATTACCTAATATGAATAAATTACTACTTAATGGGAAACTTGGGAGAAACATATGAAAACACAACTTGATTTAATGCATAACTGGAAATATTTAAATGTAAATCTTGCAATAGCAATGCTCCTAATAATCAACATAAAGTGGAATAAATAAGCTGTAGACAACATCTCTTTCTCCTCCAGGCTCTGTGGGAGCCATCCTCCTATATCTTTATCTTAATTCAATCTTCATTCGCCTGCCACATCCACAGTAGTACTAAGAAAGCAGCAGTCCATAAAATAATAAGCCCATCAGCACAATACAAATCCACATTCACACCACCACACTCTTTTTTTTTTTGTCTTATATACAGCTCTCCCATTATCCTTTGGGTAGTTTCCTCACATTGCCTGTAAATAGTGCATTTATATCAAAGCTCTCACTATTAGCAATTTAACACAAAGGACTCTTTATTGTTGTAAATGTACTTTCATTTTGCTCTGGGAAGGTACAATGATCAGCATCCATAGTTTAGATCAGAATACAACTTTAACACACCCTAGACAGCCACTAATATACACAACACAAATCTTTTCTAAGGACTTGAAAAGAGTCCAAACATCTACATGCATGTCTCTGAAATGTATGTTGTAGATAATTTCTCCAATTTGAATTTAATGCTCAACACTATTCACAAATGGGTCAGGGTGCATAAACACAATCTCCTGAGAGCGTAAACTCCCCTCCTAACCAACCCCGCCGGCACAGTTATTGTATTGATTTTACAGTGCTGTGCTATGATAAAACTATTTCATGAATTCCAATGAGATTCTTTTACCAGACAGTTACCAAAAGAACAAAATATAATCATCACAACATGGAAAATATTGTGTTCTCTGCTTATATGAGGCATTTCTTTTGCATTTATTTTTAAAGAGTCCGGGACATATATAAGTATGTGAAGGCTGAGAGCGCTGACATTTTAATCTACCTTCACATGGAAATGTACATACACGTTTCCAAGGCAATATTGTGATAAAAAATTTAGCTGTATACCAATTACGACAGCATAAGCGTCTGTATGTATCATGTCTGCGACATGTTGTTTCACAAAAGAACTATATAGAGCTTTATAATGTCTCAAATTAAACTTGAAATATGTCATATGTGGCATTCAGCGTTGTTTTAACATAATTTCTGCTTTTTATTGGTTGGATATTGTTGTATTATGTTCTAATTTTGTTTGATGACATTAGAACACTCATCTGAAGCACAAACCATAGATCATTTTGTTTCCCAAACAAAAGGTTTGATTGGAAGATAAAGGGACTTTTCACTGATTGTATTTGACTGTTTCATTCTGTTAGTTGGATTGTCTGTTTGCTTGATTGTTTCTGGGCTTGGGCCATGGTCTGAATTAAAAGTAAAACAAGTACAACATCAGCTTATAAGATGTGGGTGTCAGGGTTTTAAAGATGTGGAAGGAGGAGAACCCAATTGCAGGACATTAAACAAAGTTTATTAACACAATTCAAGTAAGTCTATAAAGCAAAGGGCACAGATTAACTCAGGATTTCAAAAGTTCAAATAATAACAAAGTTCAAACATGGTCAGGCAACAAGGGTGACCTGGCGGGAAGGGATGGTATGAGCCGACAGGGAAGTCCAGAGTGATTGCTCTTAAATAGATGGCATGGTCCACAGATGTGTGAACATCTGTGAACTATCTATGTAGAAGATCAGCGATGACAGAAATCATCCTCAGGTGACCACAATCAGGGTGATTAGGAACATCCAGGGCTCTGTCTGGCGGCAGGTGAGGGCATCCTGACAGTGGGTACAAATCTAAGGGCTGTTCTCTGGAATATCAAATATTGGTTAAATTTGTTAGCAAAATTAGTGAAACAGCATTTAAATCAGTATAAAGCTATGTTTAATTTTGCATTTGAAATAAAAGAGATCAGCACAATTACATTTCGGAATAACAAATTCTCAATAGTTATCTAGCTTGACCATTTGTTGATAAAATATTACAATCATTAATGGTAAGTGAACAGAAAGACCATTGGCTGAGATGTTGAGTCTGCTGGATGCTGGTTGTGCCACAAGAGGACAGATTGGGCAACAAGATCTGTTCAGCACCAGCCAGGCCCACCTGTTTGTCACCTGGCCTTGGCATACAGAAGACTGGGTAATGACAGGGAAGGAATGGCATCAGTGGGCAGAAACTGAGTGGTAATTACTGACTGGAATCCATGCAGAAACATCACATCTGGATTCCTGAGTCAAAATGTGGAGAATTAGACAGCGATACTGGCTTTGATTGATAATTCATAACCGTCTGAATGGTGTTATCAGCCCAACATATGAAAATCCTTGACTCTTTTCCACTCCTTCTGATCCTGACGTTCCATGCTCAGACATTGCCACTTTAGCCCAGAGAAGTGCTCATAGACCGAGACTATCTATGTAGAAGATCAGCGATGACAGCAATACAGCACCAACTCTATCCTGACACACGTGCTCCTCTTCCTCACTCCATCACAGCTCAAACATCCTTTTATAACCCATTACTGCTGATCAATGCTCTTTCAACACTTCTTTCACACTTGCAGAGAAATTATCTGCTTGAAAGTAATATTTTCTCAACATATATTAGGGCTAAAGTTTCTCATTGTGAGATTTACATTGGCGGAGCTGAAGATGGCCCGCAATGACAAAGAAATAGAAGTTTGTATAGCGTTATAATTAACATTTAGCCCTTTCCAAATAACTTGGAGTGCCAATAAAGGATCATTCTCCTCGACGAGAAATAGACTGACCAGAAGTTAATGAAATCCTACTGTTGGTCAGTGGGTATCGGCTGTCACCAAATGACCCTTCTTCAATCTCCAAATGAGGTGACTCTCTCTGAGAGCCGAGAGGAGGGTGGAGGGGTTGAAACGTGGGGCATGGCTTCGTTCTTGCATTGATCACCACTTCGACAAATCCCGTCTGCTCAAAATGAATCATCCCCCACAGTGTAGTCTCGACTTTCCTTTTTCCCTCACTGCCTCAAATTAAGATTTCTGTAATTAAATTGATAAGTCATACATCCCTACATGCCTCATGGTTCCAGACTTGATTTTGTTCATGTAGTTATGGAGGGCCATGAAAGTTCTACTTTTGATGTGGTATTTTTTATTAACAAAAATAATTGGATTCCCCTCCCTTTTTCTTTTTTCCTCCTGTTTCTCTCACACACATACATACATTTTGTCTAAATTCACTCTGGGCATGCTCAGTCAATCGACCTCTCATGAGGCACTCCCAGCTCCATCTGAGATTTTCATTTTGGTTTTCAGTAAACGGGGCCGAGCCGTGTCTAAACGAAGTGGATCTGAGCAGCTCAGGCTGTAGGCTGAGAGAAGTCAGGGGTCACAGGTCATTCAGCTTGCTGCTGTGCCTGTCTGTGAGTGGGAACATTAAAACTCATTGCAGTCACGAAGCCAAACAGGCCCTCATTGCTTTACCTCTATATCAGCTGGCCGAACATGAAAAAAGAGCCACTTTGGCCCAGAGGCAGCTGGCTTCCCTCCACACTCAGAGGAATGTCTGATAATCAGCAGAAAGAGACCCCCGATGATTACTCTGCCTAAGACGGCTGCTAACTGCTTGCCTGCTCACTCCTCAGAATGTCAAACTAGTGCTCACATCTGAGACCTACCCACCCTCTGTCCCCATTCCTCACCATCTCAGCGAGCCATTGAAAAAGCTGCTCTGTCCATCAATCTCAACTCACTTTATATCAGTGGAAATGTGAATTTAATTGCCACTGGAAGAGACTGAAGGGTTATTTCGATTTTCCTCTGTATGTCATTCTCTATCAACATTGGGCAGATGTTATGTGTGCAGCTCTTCCAGGACACTAGGTATGCGGTACGCTAGTTTAGAGCTGTCACACACACGAGCTCTGTCTCGTGAAGGACACTTCTTGTAGTGTTTCCACTTAAACAAAAAGATCATTCCAGTAAATGAAATACTTCTAACTCTTTCAGTGTGTCTCCATAATTATGTAAGCTGCCTTATTTGACTAAATTACTTTGCTCAGCACGGCCTCTTACTTTTACAACTTAATTGTTGAACAGAAGCCTCTCGATAAGCATGTTTCAAAGGACGTCTGTGTGTCCTTATATTGACAAAAACTTTTAATATAAGACACTAAAATGAATAATAAAACATAGATTTTGTTTTCCATGCCATACTGGCGGCTGTTCAAGGCGTAGTCGGCGGTAACTAGCCGGCGTAGGCTCAGGCATCCTGTCAACCCTGGCTCAGAAGATGACTGACTAGACTTGATGTTTTAGATTATTTTCAGCTAACATGAAAGCGTGGTTCTTTTTTATGGGTCAAAATTCTGGTAAGCTTAAATGAACACATATTTGATCCATTTCTGTATTTTCTGCATGTATGGTGGCTAAAAAAAAAAAACACATACCGTTCCGTTATCTTCTGCTTGTTCCGGGGCTGGGTCGCAGGGGCAACAGCCTCAAACGGGCAGCCCAGGCTTCTCTCACCCCGGCTGCATCCTCCAGCTCACCCGGAAGGATCCCAAGTCCTTCCCCAGCCAGCCGTGAGACATAGTCTCTCCAGCGGGTCCGCGGTCTGCCCCTTGGTCTCCTTCCGGTGGGACGTGCATCTTGACTAGATGCCCGAACCACCCCATCTGGCTCCTCTCGACCTGGAGGAGGAGCGGCTCAACACCGAGCTCCTCTCGGATGGCAGAGCTCCTCACCCGATCTCTGAGTGAGAGCCCAGCCACCCTGCGGAGGAAGCCGCTTGTACCCGCGATCTCATGTACTGCGATCTCATTCAAAAAACACATACGAAGCATAAAAAGATTGGAAAAAATAGAACAAAAAGAAATTGAACTCCATAAAGTAACAGTTACTTGTAATATTATATACAGTGCTATTCATAACTATTTATGTCCTTGCCTAACAAGGACTGAATATGACAGAGGCGTCTTCTTAACAATCGTCTCTGTCTGCTGAGGATTTAGTGTTAATAGTCTTGTTTTTATCATTTCTTTCATTTGATAGAAAGGCACATCTTTACAGGACAAACAATCATCTGCAGGTCATTAAACTACAAGTGCTTTGATTCAGCCTCTTGCTATGAATCAAATTTGCTTGTGTAATAATTGTAGAAAATGCGTCCTGATATTAAATAAAAGGGACTATTTATGTTTGAGTCAGCTGACAGCAGCCGCAGCCAAAACTGAAGTCTATAACAACTTATTAGACTCTTCTAAGCACATAAGCCTTTTCAGCATTCTCTAGCTTAAGCAGGCTCAGCCATGGTTCTGCGTATCAGGGCTCGGCTCATCCTGACTTTGGCTTCTTTCTTTAGCGCAATTTTCAGAGATTATGAGAAGAAATTAAAGACCTTTTATTTGCCTCTTTTATGCAGGTACATCCAAGGTGCATCGTCTCCAAAAGACATGGTCATCATTGTAGATGTGTAAGTGTCATGTTCCCCTTTCTTTTTGTCCTTTTGACCAGATTAGTCACATTCCTAACAGGACACTAGTGCCACCTGTTGGTCTGAGAAAAGGCTAAAGTTGGTATAAGATAGCTTGTCCTCCAGTCATTCAAATTTATTTTACACAAATCGATTTGGGATTAGCTTTTCTAAGGTTAATCAATGATCAGTTTAGCTTGAAAATGCACATAGGAGAAGAAATAAAGTGGATGAATGTGTATTCCTTTTTTGCAGAAGTGGAAGTGTCAGCGGACTCACTCTGAAGCTCATGAAAACCTCAGTAATTGAGATGCTTGACACCCTATCGGACGACGACTATGTGAACGTGGCGAGGGTAAGTGAAAAGGTCCAGATTATCATTTGTAATTAATTATATAAATTATTCCTGAAAGCAACATTGTTCTAAACATTCATTGGTTTTAATAAAGCAGCAGCAGCACACAGGGCTTTGTCTACTCCCAATTGTTTAGTTATTGTTGAAACAGTTCACTTCCCTCATTACGATTTATTTGCTCTTTCTGCAGGAATGGCTCGATGTGCCTTCACTCTCTGCTGATTACCATTTTTTGTTGTAGAAACTAACAGGGAGAATAATATTAATATTCCATTTTACAGGACAAAAAACACACATTTCCTGTCTCGCCCACCCACATCCACTCGCACAGTGTGGTGATTCTGTTTGTATACTTTTTTGCAGTAATCCCTCATAATCCATTGCTTTTAGCCACTCTGTGCCCCTAAATCCTTGCTCCAAGAGCAAGAAATGAGCATGGTAATCTGGGCGGGAACACATCCGTTGGTCACTACTATGTAGATTACAAAAGCCTGCTGTGAATTATTTTCACACATACAAAAGCAGGTTAAAAAAATCCAATCAGAATATTTTAAGCCAAGGCATTCCTAACAGGAGCCACAAGTTTACCTCTTATGGTGATGTGATGCGTACTGTATGTATATTTAGACATAAATATAAAATACATATAACATATTAAAGTTTAACACAATTTGAACCAAAGATTTTACCTTTGGTTTAATTTCACAGCCATTGTATTTCATAACATTTTAAATATGACCCCAAAAAAAATGGAAGACTTTTGTCTTGGACTTTTTTTTTTCTTTTGCCAGTTTAGTTCTTATACAAAAAGTCAGATTTTTTCACAGACGATGTTTTACAGCAGTCTGTCCTACAAAAAGTCAAAGAAATCTAAAGCTAGTTGCTTAAAATAAAACTTGATTTGATGTCAGTTCAGACCTACCTGTTAATGTTGTAATTATGTATGGACAAACCTCACAAAAACATTTAAGTACACTACACACACGACTGTACACACACATTGGTGTGTATGTACAGCTTTAGGCTAATTTGGTGGATGAGACTAGACAGATGATATTATCTTGGCTGGGTTTCAATTTGGTGTATTGCACTGGTATTCCAGGTGCACCTGTTCTTTGTGGGAAAAGTTGTAATTACTGCAGTTTGCTGCCAGCCTCACAGCAGTGGGCAGCTTGCATCTGAACACACCCATCTCTCTCTCCTTTCTCTCTGAATCACAGACACATGTAAAGAAAACACACACATGCATTATCAAACATTGCTTCAGTAAGTTTATTGATACATTTTCAATAGTTTTCTCTCCCACACATGTTTCGTTTTTGTCTTTTTTCAGTTCAATGAAAAGGCCGATGCCGTTGTTCCCTGCTTCAGAACTTTGGTCCAAGCCAACGTTCGTAACAAGAAAATCTTCAAGGAAGCCGTCATGCACATGCAAGCCAAAGGAACCACGGATTATAAATCTGGCTTTACTTTTGCCTTTGAGCAGCTTCTCAATGTAAGAAACCACCAAATTATTTTAGCAAACAGTTTTTTGGGTTGCATTGCTGATGCTGGCTCAACGTTAAAGGTCCCATCTCATGAAAAATCAACTTTTCAGAGTTTTCTGCCTTCTAATAGTGATGTGTGGTCCTTGTATTTGTAGCCAAAGTGAGTTTCAGAATGATTTTGAGTTTTTTGAAGAAAAAGTCTATTAGTATGTACGTATGTCCTCTTTCTACGTCACAACAAATGAGTGCCTGCTACACTTTTATGTACTTGGAAGCATTTCACACACACTTACAATAAATCCTAGATGCCTTTCCAGCTACTCCCTCTTCTCTGAGTTTGGGGTGGATTGAGTGATTAAATGAGTACTGGTGTCAAATTTCAGAAGTGGAGCCTATGCTTTCAAACGATATACATGGGGATGAGCAATAGTCTGGCTTTCACATATCCTGGTCTGGGATGAAGCTGCTTAAATCAGTAAGATTTCATAACAATTGTGTAATAGATGTTCCAAAACCAGAGTTGTACTTGTTGATGCACACAAAATACAAAGAGAAACGAGTTATTTCCTATGAGATGGTATCTAGTTAATTTCACAGCGATAACACAGAGTTATCAGTGACTGCCTCAGGTCTGTCTGTATAAGACACTTCCAGAGGATTGTCATTGTTAATGGTAAGTCTGATTATAACTGCAGTTTTGATGCAGTGTGTCTAACTCCTGCAGGAGCAAACACGGTAGTGAGATCTCTCAGTGGCAGGCGTCCACGTGTTCTCCACACAGGTGCTGCCTCAGTTCCATATGCTGCTGCACATTTTAGGAGGCTGCTACCCTAATGGGCTCTGATGGGATGATTGATGAGCGCAGCCCAGAGGAGATCAGCCACAGACGCTTTATATTCCTCTGGTGGGCTCGGAGGCACGCAGCCAAGTATCCTCCCTTTTGTCTGCCAAATGAGAAATAAAAAGACCCCTTTAATCGCTGTCTGCAGCAGACTCAATGAAATGATTGGTGGCAGAAGCACAATAAAAATATGTAATTGTCATAATATTATTTATCTTTATTAGAATCTTGTCAGAGCGGAATGCCGCTGGCTCACATAACAAAATGAACTGCTTTGGGAGGAGAAGAAGTCAAATTTATTGGGAGAATAATGTCAAATACTTGAGGTTCAATCCTAAATGTATGCAAATATGATGAATCATGAGGCTTACGATGAAGACATCTATAAATGTGTGATGAAGTTCTAAAAATGAAACATTAGATGGGATTAGACGGATGTGTTAAACATGAAAGCAGATAAAAGAGGAATAGTGCATGGTTATGTATATACAAGAAAATATGTTTTATTGTGAACCACAGTCACTATAACAAAAAGAAAGCTTGATACGTTTTAAAGATCATTTTATTGTTTAAGAGGGAACTAGAAAATTGTTTTTTAGGAAAAGGTGAGGGTCACTTTGTGTAAACAGAATTCAGTTTGTCGTCTTTACTCATGTATCACTTCTGAAATTATACTTTGGCATTTTTATCTTTTACCCTTGTGTTTTCTCTAACCTGTGTTCCCACTTTTCTTTCTTTCTTTGCCGTCTTCCCTGCTTGCCACAGGAGAGCAGTGCCCCAAGGGCCAACTGCAATAAGATGATAATGATGTTTACAGACGGTGGGGAGGATCGTGCACAGGATATTTTTGAGAAGTACAACTGGCCAAACAAAACAGTAAGTGTGCAGCCATATTGTTACTTTCTCTCACTTCCTGCCAACCAAAGAAATCATCCATGTAGCAGTCTCATTTCCTTTCTTGTGTACATTCCTTTTTTTTCTCCGGACTTTGTCTCATTATAGTACGAGCAGTTGTGTTTGTCAGACATGCCAAGCACCCCAATCTGCGCACCCGCTGTCCTTTCCAAGCTTTCTTCACTTCCCTAGTCTCTTTCTGTTTCTTGTGATTCATCTCTTTTGTTTTCTTCCTCTCCCTGTAGATGAGATTCTCGTTCTTTCTCTCATCTCTTGTTTTTTTGGCTGCCTGTGTTAACAGCTCTGACCTGATGACTAATTAGCTTCTTTTCTTGATCAGGGCCTTTAATGATACGACTAGTAATTTGCTTGTTTGACTCTTTGTTCTTACTTTTTGTTCCAAAGCCAAACAATATTAATTTTGAAAGTCTTACTAATCCAGTTTTCTTTATCTTAGCTGATGTTATACAAGAATATTCTGCACACATTTGTGTTATCAGTAAGATGCAATGAAAAGTGTTTGTGTGAGTTCATTTGGAGTCTAATTTAATACCATTAATGGAAGGAATTCTGTAAATCAGAATTTTAAATTTAGCTTAACTTCTTCTTCTTTCGGCATTTCCCTTCAGGGGTCGACACAGCAAGTCAGTTTCTTCCATCTAACCCTATCTGCTGCATCTTCTTTGGTCACGCCAACTATCTTCATGTCTTCCTTCACTGTATCCATGAACTTCCTCTTTGGTCTTCCTCTAGGCCTCTTTCCTGGTGCTTTCAAACCCAATATCCTTCTGCCGATGTACTCTCTCTCTCTCTTCTCTGCACATATCCAAACCGTCTCAGTCTGGCCTCTCTTACTTTATCTCCAAAACCTCTAACATGAGCTGTTCCTCTGATATACTCATTTCTAATCCTGTCCATTCTGGTCACTCCCAGAGAGATCCTCAGCATCTTCATCTCTGCTACCTCCATCTCTGTTTTCTGTCTTTTCCTTAGTGCCACTGTCTCTAGACCAAACAGCATGGCCAGTCTCACCACGGTTTTGTACACTTTCCCTTTCATTCTAGCTGAAACTATTCTATCACACGTGATACTTTTCTCCACCCGTTCCAGCCTGCCTGTACACGCTTCTTCTCCTCTTTTCCACACTCTCCATTGTTCTGGACTGTTGATCCTAAGTACTTAAAATCTTCCACCTTCTTCATCTCTTCTCTCTGTAACCTCACTTTTCAATTTGGTTCCCTCTCATTCACACACATGTACTCTGTTTTACTCTGTCTAATCTTCATTCCTCTTCTTTCTAGCGCAAACCTCCACCTCTCCAGCTTATAACTATCAGTGCAATAAATATTACATTTTATTTGCAAACTATACTGTCATGTAATTTTTTTCTTTTCTTTGTGTTTTTTTGTAATCAGGTTCGAGTTTTCACCTTTTCTGTTGGCCAGCATAACTACGACGTAACCCCACTGCAGTGGATCGCATGTTTTAACAAAGGTTCGTACAGTTATTTATTTTTAGGATTGTCTCTAGAAAAATGTGTGAGACAGGTCAAATGTTGTTACAAGATGTGCAACAAGATTTACTCTTAAAAGCAACCTGAAATAACCTTAAAATACTCTTGAAATAAATACCTTGTGAAAGAATCCGGGGTTTCTATTTCTTCTCAGGTTTGATTATATCCAATATTTGCTTCAACTATAGTTCATTAAATAATCTCACCACCCGGTCTTTCTTGCGTGTCCAGACTGAAGAGAGAAGGCCAGTGATTCCAATACTAAGATAACTAAATATTAAGCATACCAAGTATTTAAAATACCACCAGGATTCAATTATTTTCTCAATTTCCAATATTTATTCCTCAACATTAAAATCTAAACAGATGCATCTGGGTTTCATTGTCCTCACAGAGCACACCTATGAGGTTACAATAAAGAACACACATAATACTGCTATTGACATCTTTATAGAAAACCCCAGTTCATGAATATTCATTAATTAAGGCGTCTTCTCTTTCCTCCAATTGGTCATTCGTTCTCCTTCTCCCATTCCTTTTTCAGCAGACAACCGATGTCCCTTTCTCATCTTTCTCACCTCCTGAAAAACAAACAAAGCATTCCTACCCAGGAGTCACTGATTGAAGTTAGTTGGCTTCCTGTGACTCATTGACTCCCCAATGACCCTTTACATACCAACTCCCCAATGACCCTTTACACTCAGTAAGCTTTTATCCCCCAGGCACAACCTTAGCAGATAAAACATTCACGAACATATCTTTATTGAATACAAAGTAAATCAAACATTCATAAGCATATCTTTATTGAATAAAAAGTAAAATGTTATTCTTTTTAAAATGTTTAAAAGTAAAGAGTAAAATATCAAAGATTAAATATATCAACTTCCTTCACTTGTAATTTTTCTATGGACTAAACCTAGAAAAGAAATTTGACAAGTTTAACACTATGAACTTTTCTAAAAGACCATGAGAACAAAAGCAGCAAGCCGTTTTTAGTCAGCTTTCTGTTCTTGTCTTCAAATGTGAGCCATCTCCGACTGATCCTGCAGAAACTTGGAGCTTCAATAAATTGAATTTCCTAAACTAAATTGAATAATTACATTAAATTTGTGTTGTGTCTCGTATCGACAGGTTTTACTAAACATCATTAAATCCCACCTAAATGGTTTAAAAGTTTGCTAATAACTAAGAATATTTGATTGGCTTGGTTTATAGGATCTCTATCGCAAAACAATTACGTTTAATTAGCTTAATAAGTTCAAATTAGCTTAAGTTTTCTCTGGCTTTGATTTAAACAATTAAATAAATTTAACTTTTGATTATTTAGATTCTCAATTTCAACTGTGATAGAAGTAAATCTGCTCGCTAACACATCCCGATCCATCTGAGAGGAAGGGAATTATATATTATAAAATCACTGTTCTCCTTCTGGTTTAGCTTGCAGCAACTATTTTAGGCAAATATATAAATTGCTGACATATTTTGTGAACTGGTGAAATGTGATTATTAGTCTGAAACAGCCTCTAAACTGAAATAGCCTGACAGGCAGGCTGCGCCGCCTCTGATGGGTCAGATGACTCAGCTCATCTTTTTCTTTCCTTCTTTGTTTGAACAAATCTTATCAAAATTTTACTGAGTTTAGTCCAATCTAATTTCTGTTTCTGTGGTCATTACTAAACTTTAACATTTTTAAAACACAAACTAACTGCTTTATTTTAGCGTTTGTCAGTTGATTAAGTGGTGTTTGTCTAAAGCCGCTCATGTCTGCTGATTAGCTCGTTGCATTTGGAGCCAAGTGCTTCAGAAGTATCTCCCCAGAAGTTGTTATTAATTTGCAGGAGGAGTCTGGTAGCAGCATGATTACCACACCATCTCCCTGACAAACAAGAGAAAGTCCAGGATTATGCCTCTGTGCCAACACACTCTTTCCTGCTCATGACTGCAGTGATTACCATGGCACTGGAAGCCTTTGCCAGTACAAGACAATAATGTCAGCACGCCAACCTCAATGGAGTTGTCCTCTCATATCTTCACCACTTGTTGCTGTTTGGTATCTCACTCCGACAGATTCAGCTGTCTGACACTTTCATGGCCCAACCTTTCACCTGGTACATGCACTCATCACACAGGAAGTAACTCTCTTTTGTAGAGTTCTATATCCGGTTAAGTCATTGGAGATGCTCATTTTTGTTTCACAAGAGCTTTTGTTTCCTCCAAAAAAGGCTGTAAATTCCTTTGTGACCATGAGACAATAGGACCACTTATTAGGGTTCTAATACAAATTTAAATATCTCAAACAGAACAAATGATCTTGTGGATGAAAAGGAGGATGAAAGCAGCAAATGTGATAAACAAAAAATGGAGTCTTTGAAAACCTCAGCAAATGAAAAAGACTGGTAGCCCACAAGTTTGTGGGGTGAACTCTTATGCATGATCGATGGGTCTGAATTAGTATCTTGTTGCTTTCTAAAATAAATTGAAGGATTTTTCTGCTAAAGCTCGCTGGAAAAACCTTGAACAGAAGAAAAAACAACCAACCAATCAATAGTTATAAGTGAGTCTTTAACAATAGTAATCTAAGCAGGCTTTAGTTTAGGGGTGGGCAAACTATCCGGCCCACTTTCCCAACAATTTCAAGGTTTTCATGTTAAACACTTTCTATTTCTCATATTTATGAAATGTGTGTTATTAAAAAAAAAGATCTGCTTTATAATTGGTCTTGATTTATTCAAATTCAGTTTTGTTTTTATTCCCAAGTTTAAAGTGTAATCTTAAGAGCAAATTGAATTCAGGGAGACAGGGAAATCAGAAGGAAGGAAGTAGTGGTTCATCCTACAGATTAGAAGAGCACATAGAAGAAAATGGGCAGAAAATACTTAGTTTTTTAATTTAAAAACTAGAAAGCCTGTGTTTTAGGTTTGGCCATCAGCTACCATTATAGGATCCTTTCTGGCCAGTACGTTAAAAAGTTTGCTTACCCCTGATTTAGATGTAACAGATAGTTTAGAATTATCACATGACTACAGCCACCAAACACAGCTGTGTGAGCTGAATTTCTGTAGATGTAAAAACTCCTGTTCCTAAATAGCACGCTAAAAACTATCGGGATGTTGTATTGTTACAATGAACATCCCGTTTTTAACTGAAAAGTCTTTCAGTTAAAAACAAGATAAATCAGAGAAGATGGGAAGAATGCACAGCTGCTTTTCAGGAAGCTTGTTTTTGCTCCTTTTGTTAGTTTTCTAATTGTAAAGACTTGGTGTTTGCCTCCAGATGCCTGTCAGCTAAGGAACTAATGCCAAGAAACTTTTCTCTGCCAACCTACTTTTTTCCTGGTTGCTCGGAGAAAAACAATAAATAATAGAAATTTGTAACAAAAATAGTGCCAATGGTTTTTATTAAGCTTATCTGACTATACCACTAGAAGGTGTTGTGCGTATCACTTAAGATAAGAAAGCTTTGCAATGTGATTTCAAAATTTTGAAAATACAATTATGTGTAATTAACAGTACAGGGGATTAGAGCACGGGTGTGCAAACTTTTTGGTTTGCGGGTCACATTAAATACCAACATTTGACAAAGGGGCCGGAACAGGAGCAGATAGATGGCATGCTTTGGTAATCGCTAGATTAGACCAATAGAATGCCGCGCTAGATTTTAAACATGCACGCTAAATGTCACATCAAGAGCATTAACTTTCAAATCCAGCTCGCTAGGTCTAAAATCTAGTGCGATTGTGCTTAAAAACGTTCATTCAGCTGTGCTAGGTTTGAAATCTAAGCTGTTGATGTAACATTTTGCTTGTTTTAACATCTAACACGCTTGTTTACATGCATGTATTGAACCCAAGGACTTTCCATATTTGTGCACACTGTTTATTTTGACATCATGGCGCACATCACGCACTCATTTTAATGGGAGCAGTGTTGTTGTATTCTCAACAAAGCCAACATATCCAGATATATATATGTATATATATATATATATGCGGCATCTTGTGAGAAAATATCAGAATTGCAGGGGGGGAACTAACAAGGTTTATTTATTTACTTTTTTCAAGTTTGGCGAGCCCGATTAAATCATTTAACGGGCCACATTTGGCCCGCAGGCCGTAGTTTGCCCATGCCTGGGTTAGAGTAACACCATCAAGTAAGAAGGTTTAAAACCCAAAAAATGTCCTGTTTATAGGTGACTTTATGTTAGAAAGGGGTTATGTAAAGAATACTAACCAATGATAATCTTAATCTCTATGGAAGACTTTAAAAAGAAAAAAGAATAAAAAGACTGGAATAGATTTTCTTATCTTTTATGCTCTGCTGCTAATCAATAATATCTGTCCTGCTGCTTTAGTTGCTGCTCACATATTTCTCTGTACACCACTCATTAATTTTGTAATAACCAAAGATTCAACTTTGTGACATGTTTGTGTGTTCTTGTAAATTACAAATACACAATTCAAGAACACAAGTGGATCTGCACAAGTGTTTAAGTGTCTGCCATCTCTCATCTGCCAATAAATGAGGCAATGAAAGACATTTTCCACACAAACCGCAGCAAAACGTTCATATTCTATCAAAGTAACAAAAGTTGCCTCTGCTTTTTAACATGCCGGGGAGGTCGCCTCCATTTCGCAGCTCGCTGTATAAACACTCATGACTTTAATAACTTGTGGAGCGGCGTGGTTATTGACCCAGTCGGTCAGTCTCCTCCATTCTTAATCAGCAGCAGCAGTGCCTGGGGCTTTGCATTTTTCTATTAGCCTCAACATTTAAATCCTGCTATAAGACCACAAGTGTGGAGGTGACAATGATCATAAACGCCACCGTAGCTGTGTGGCCAATCATAGCCTGAGTTGGTGCTACATGGACTTGATAATGACATAAGAAAGAACTTCATTGTGCAATTATTTATATGATCTGTAGATACTGTTAAAGATTTCAACTGATTGTCAAGCATCCCAAATTAACTAAATTGTGTGTAGATTATAACCCTTTCTTTTTCTTTAGGTTACTACTTTGAGATTCCTTCGATTGGAGCCATCAGAATCAACACACAGGTAGGAGATGGCTTCTAAATTCAATAATTTATTTATGTTATTCTTACTGGGTTTAATGGTTCTTTAAGATGTCTCGTTCATTGTTTTGCCTGGTAGTTCAGCTTGAAAATCACAGCTTTTCTGTGTTTTACCAGATAAGGCACAACTGTGCTCTGCATAAAAAGACAAATGTTTAGCCCTGTAAAATACCCAAAAACCTCTGTGGTTTTCAGCAATTAACACCTGTTTGGATTCTATGAAATGCTCATTCACTTGTGTTGATAATGTGTGTTAAGTACCGAGGTTCACAGGTGTGTGACTTTCACTTGCAGTCCAATTGCAGAAAACAATGCCAGAACAGAGTGATTAGGATGAAAAACTAAAGTATTTATTTTTATGTACATTTAGAGTCCTTTTTTTTTTTTTACACCACATCTCGCTGCCTATTTTTATTTTTTTTGCATTTTTGTTTCTGACACATTTCAGTTAGTTTATTCGTATCATTAGGACAATAGGACGGATATGAAACGTGCTTTTAAAGAACTGACGACGGCACAGCTGTAATGTTTCCAGACTTAATGTGACAAGTACAGATCAACTGTATCTGGAAACTAAATAAAGTAAATGTTTCCACATGTTGTCATTAGTACACGTAATTCCCTGGTGCTTCTGCACACACACTCCCATTTTAATCATTTTCACACACTCAGTCCCCTGGTCCTTATGCCACTTTCACTTGAAACGCGACAAGCTTTGAGAGACCTCTCAGATAACCTCATTCCAGCTGCAGAAATCAACACTGTGTTTTAGTGGTGGTGGAGAACAACACACTCCCCCTCCACCCTTTTTTCTTGCGTCCCCTCTGCCATCAACCCTCCCTCTTAAAACCCTTGTGAGCGATCAGGCCCTAAAATAGACTGTCAGCTGTTCCATTAACTCTGGCATATTTACATTCTGAGAACTGCCACTTACTCTAATAGGTTTTTCTGAAGGTGATTGACTAAAGCTCTCTGTGTAGGCCTGGAAGACACTTTGAAGCTTACGTTATTTAACCGAACTTTGCTATCACACACCCACCTAATAGTTATGCTTGGACAAGATGGCGACAATCAAACTATAAACTACACAGAGCAAGACGTTACGAGGAGTTCAAAGAGTTGTTTAGTGAATCATTTGTCGTTCTTTCTAATGTTCTGTTTTTAGCATTGTGTTCCTCTTTTATTTATTTTAGTCTAGTAGAGGTCTTTCTTTTTTAAAAAGAATACCACACTGACAAAATTACTTAACAATCATGGTTGCCATGGTACTGAACAGCCTTTAATTTGCACACACTGAACCCGTAGAGGTCTCTGGCTTCATTTGCTTTGTACCACATGTCTCAAGTTGCTGACTCGTTATACCTCCTAGATTGTTCTAGCCAAGCGGAAAATTTCCCTCATATCCTGTGAAAAGGTCTGCTGTCACTGTCCTGATGGAATATCTCCCTGTGGCACATTAAACTGGACTTTTATTGAGCTAATAATAGAATAGGTTACGCCTGTCAGCAGCTCCCAGTTCAGACTGCAGAAATCAAACGTTCAAAATCATAACACTGAATTAGCTGTGTTTCTAAACTAACCCTTTCAAGAATGGATCCACCGAGGGTCAGATAGTAGTGATTACTCATCTTTTTATCTGAAGAACACAGAATTTTCTCGCTGTTTATGTTTCTGATATATTCAACCTGCTAGGGTTTTGTTCTCTTTTTCTTTTGTATTATTCAACCATTTCAGTTTATTTGAGATTGAAAATTGGACTGAAACATTATGATTGTCTTCTGTCAATCCACTCCTTTCTTTCTTTACATTAACTTCAATTTTGATCTCCTGTGGTTACTCAGCGAGTTTTCGTCAGTTTTTTGCTATTTTTTACAATGACATGGACCAAAAAAACCTTTACAAAACAGACATCTCAACCGTTTACTGAGGTGGCTCCTGAAAACACAACAACACAACAAAGATGATGCATTACAAGTTGACTTAACCCCTCACATCGTCTCTCAATTGCTGAGGGACATTCTCACAGTGCCAGCATTGACAGTGGAGCCCCTGGGAATGGTGTGTTTGCACATTGGGCCATTGACACCCTTAATGTGTTTTTAATAGCTCCTTCATAATGATGAAAAACGGCCTTGAGTGGCTGAGCACTGGAGGCTTTATGGTTCGGCAGTAGCAGGATGCTACTGCTGGTGACCTGCTGGTTTATGTGGTGATAGAGAGACGAGGCTGGTCAGGGACTCGGTTTTATGACAGATTGATGTTAGAAGGTCCTTTGTGCTCTCTGCCTTTAATACCAGTACATGAACGGTGCTATAACTGTCAGATTATCTGTGTATTATTGCAAGTGGTTAAAGGAGTTTGTGTGATGTTCCTGCTCCAGGAGTACCTGGATGTCTTGGGTCGTCCTATGGTGCTGGCTGGACCAAAGGCTAAGCAGGTGCAGTGGACAAATGTCTACCAGGATGCGCTGGTAAGTAAGAGTTAAAGCCATCTTTATACTGTAATGTATTTACAGCAAGAAGTTGTGAGATTTATTTTATATACTTCACCGTCTTATTGATACGTATCTTGGGTTGGGTCATGGGGCAGCCACCTTGGCAGGGAAGCCTAGATTTTCCTCACCCTGGCTACATTTTCTGGCTTATCCATGAGGATACCAAAGCATCACCTGGTTGACTGAGACATGGCTCTTCCAATGGGCCATGCGTCTACTTCTGTGTCTCCTCCCTGTGAGATGCGTCCCAGCTGGCAACCTAACCAGATGCCCAAACCACCCCATCTGGCTGTTCTCAAGCATGAGATCAGCAGTTTTACTCAGCGCCCTTCCCGAGTGATAGAGCTCCTCACCTCATTTCTGATCTTAGCCTACCTGCAGAGGAAGCTCATTTTTGCTTGTATCCAGGATCTTGTTCTTTCCATCCCCATGCACAGCCGCTAGCTATAGATGGGAGTAGGAATGTACAGTAGATCGTCTGGTAAATAAAGAGCCTCAGCTCTCCCTTCGTTACAATGGACCAATGATTAGAATGATCTAATTACTGTATACACTGCATTGCTCACACCGATGACCTTCTGTAACCAAACTGTGTATTTTAGTCATTACTGCTCACATATTTTCTGGATATGATATTTTGTTGAATACCTGAACAACTACTAAGCATTTCTTGCATTAACCAACAGGGTTTGGGTCTCGTCATCTCCGGGACGATGCCTGTGTTCAACCTCACTGTGGACAGTGCAAGCTCTCAGGTAAAAAAAAAAAACAAAAAAACCTACAATGGGTAATAAGAATTTCTATTTCTACAGCTCCCTGCACACCAAAAGATTGTAGGCGTTTAGCACAGGAGTTTGATTTTATTTTCAGCTTTCCTTTTTGTCATCATCAATCCTTTGTAATGGCTCCACATAGCTACATCTTTCCAAGGCAACACCTCCACCCTGAGGTGACAACATAGATGACAACAAGTCTTCAGTACTGTCTGATGACTTTCAAAGAACAGACAGAAATTTAGTTTTTCTTGTCCAAAAGTAAATTAGTTTACCTTAACACATAATGCACGGATAGAGTAACTTGCTAAAGTAACTAACGGGTCATGTTTTTTAACATAATTATTGCACAGCCATTGGTAATTTTATGCTAACTAATCTTTTTCCTACAGAATCAGTTAATCCTTGGGGTCATGGGAGTGGATGTTGCGATAAATGAAATAAAAAAGAAGACACCAACATATAGAGTGAGCTTGTTACACATTCAGTATCACTCTGTTTTTTTTTGTTTTTTTTACAAAATTATTTTTGAACAAAAAAGTAATATCTAATTTTTTCCAGCTTGGAGCCAATGGCTACACCTTTGCCATCGACCCAAATGGTTATGTGCTGCTTCATCCTAACCTACGTCCTAAGGTAGGTCATACAAAATTCCATCAAGCATTTGCTAGAATTTACCATTTCAAGGTTTTATGCCTGCTGATCAAAAAGGAGCTGAACCTGATCATCTTTCCTTCATTTGTCTTCTTGTTCAGATTATTAATTTCAGGGAGCCAGTCACCCTGGATTTTCTTGATGCAGAATTGGAGGATAGCAACAAAGAGGAGGTAAAAAAAATCTTCACTTACCAAGAACTGCTAACATGGAGGTTTTATGTTTTTACATCTGTGTATCAACGAACCATCTTAAACAACAACCTCTCGCTTGTTTTTCAGATCCGTCGACAGATGATTGATGGAAAATCAGGGCAAAGAAAAATCAAGACGCTCATTAAGTCAGTTGATGAGGCAAGTTATCAGTTTGTGAGACTCACTCATGAACCAAAGTTGCACCTTGAAGTTGTAATGAGTCTGAATCATTCATTGTGTTTACCATCTATTCACTTAATCACTAGAAGTGTGACGTGCTTACAGTTTAATTGTCTTTCATTTAACCGTCTTCGATCACCAACAGAGGTACATCGATGAAGCCATGCGGACGTACACATGGACAACTGTTGATGGTACAGATTATAGGTAGGTGGATGATAATCCTTGATCAAGGTAAACATTTTAAAACCGTGAGTGTAATTTAAGTTTTTTTATTTGTCTATTTTTGCTCAATTTATGTGAGTTTAATCATTCTTTTTGTCATTAGTCAGTCCAGTTTGTGAGCAACCTACGATGTGTACAAATTGAATCAACAATTTGAATAAATCACATACATAAAAAAGTTTGTTCAATAATTTTCTATTTATTAGCTTATGTAGCAACAAAATATAGAGTTTCTCAAAAACCTGGAGCATAAATTTTCACATCCATTTAGAGCAAAAACCACCTGTTATCCTAGCAACCTAAAGAGTTGGTCTGATAAGAGATACTGTATGTATTTGGCACCAATTTTTATTGATTTAAACATTCTTGTAAACAAAACCAGGTGTTGAAATAAAATCAACATTAGTTATTCTCAAAATATTGTTTTAAAAATCTCAGCATATTAGTCACACTCGACTTTTTGTGACAAAATTTGGAATAAACACTTAAAATGATGTACTAAAGGCCCCCTTAAAATGAATATGATTGCAATATGTTTGCATCCTTTTCATGCAAGAGACAGAAGAACATGAGAGCCAAAAAAGTAAGACCAGGAAAGACAAATGACTTTTAAAGTTCCTTGTTGGTTTTGCTTGGAAAAAAAAAACACTTGCAGCAGCTGGAAATGCCATCATAAAGTTGTGCCATTTTGAAGATTTAAGTTCTTATACATTTTCGGATACTTTTATTACTGTTTAGTAGATGTTTCACTATGTATGTGCAACTTGTTTAAATAAATTAGTCAAACATGCAAACAGAATTTTCAGAAAAAAATATTGAATGCAATATAATTAAAGAAAAAAGAAGAAATTAGTAAAATAAAACATTCAAACATATTCTAAGATTCAAGTATTGTCGACCTATTCCAGGGATGATATTAGGATATCCTAAAAGTCTTAGCTGGTTTTGAAGTTTCTATGGAATTGAAATGTTTTCATAAGATAAAACTTGGTATTCTTAGTCACTTTGACGGGGCTCGATGTCCATCTACTCAGCAGTCTATGTTTTACATGGATTCCTGAGACGGATGATTCCGTTCCATTGTCTTCCACTTATCCGGGGCCGAGTTGCGGGAGCAACGGCATCAGACGGAAAGCCCAGGCTTTTCTCACCCCAGCTGCATCCTCCAGCTCCCCCGGAAGGATCCCGAGTCAGAAGAATCCCCGGCCAGTTGTGAGACATAGTCTCTCCAGCAGGTTCGGGGTCAGCCTCTTGGTCTCCTTCCGGTGGGACGTGCCCGAGGCGCTTAGGGGCATCCTGACCAGATACCCGAACCACCCCATCTGGTTTGTCTTGATCTGGAGAAGGAGCGGCTTGACACTGAGCTCCTCCCGGATGGCAGAGCTCCTCACCCAATCTTTGAGGGAGAGCGCAGCCACCCTGCGGAGGAAGCTCATTTCAGCCGCTTGTATCCGTGATCTCATTCTTTCAGTCATCACCCACAACTGGTGGCCATAGGTGAGGGTAGGAATGTAGATCGGCTTTTAAATCGAGAGCTTTGCTTTTCGGCTCAGCTCTTTCTTTACCACGATGGACCGATGCAGCGTCCTAGTTATTGCTGATGCCGCACTGATCCACCTATTGATCTCCTGTTCCATGTGACGGATGACATTTTTAAATTGTTTATTGAGCATGACAATGAAGATCATTATATAGTGCACATACACAACCAAAACAAAAAAACAGTACAGGCCACATTATGCTACAATAAAAGTAAATTTACTTTCTGGTTTAAAAAAAAAAATCTGCTATTTTTTTCTAACTACACACAACCTGATTCAGAGTGTTGCAGGTTTCCTCCTGGATTTGAGTGAGTTTTTGATAGTTTCTGTAAATTTATGTTTATTTCTTTATGCTGTTGTTTTAATGCTGATTTTTCTTCCTCTGCCTGATACATCAGTCTAGGGTTGGTACTACCAACGTACAGTGAGAACCACATAAAGGCCAACATAAGTGACCAGATTCTTCAGGTGCAGTGTAAGTACTGGGAGTTCAAGCATCCTCCACTACTCGCGTCTCCGCTTCTATTTCTTCTTTTCCTAAAATGACCTTACGGTCCAATTCAGTCTTCTGTCGCGGGTTTCCAACATCATCATAGGGAGTGTCCAAGCGGAGTCACCTTCCCCTCCTCCCCTGATCCCCTTTCCCTCTTCTCTATGCTCTCTGATAGGCAGGATCATACAGTGCCCGGTCCCCCTCCTCCTGTCTTCATGCTGTGTTGTAAAATGGTGATGTTTTTTCTTCACACTGGCTGAAGAAAAAAATAACTGAACAGACAGAAAGGTGAAAGCTGTGGTTTTACTGTGTTACTCAGGTGAAAATAATGGTGACCGTTGTGCTATTATTTTTTTCTGCCAAATGCTCTCGCCTCTTCTCCACCAAGTAATGATTCTGAAGCATTTGTGTACTGGATGTTCTGAACAACTGTGAAAAGATGCATGCTTTTCACTCTTTTAAGTTTATGATTTGAGGGATTTTTTTTCATATTCTCTGTCATTTTTTTGTTTTTTTTATTTGATTGTATGAGGTGTTTTTCAGCTTTGGAATCATTCAATTGATAAACTCCCACATGACCAGAAATCCTGGCTTTTCCACTGTGGGAGTTTTGGTTTCTGTGGGTCTGAATGGGAACACATGTTGTTCCTTTCATTCTTTCTTTGTCCAGACCCTGAAATTACCCTTTATTCAAGTGCATTTGATTTCCTTTTATTTCTCAAAACTACTGGTTTTTGTCTGTCCTGTTTTTCATTTCTTGTCTTTTCTAGTTCTGTTTTTTTTTTTGTTTTGTTCTTTTTTTTTTTTTTTGTTTTGTTCTTTTGTTTTCTGTTGTTTGGGTTCGCCTGTCTTTTTTAAATGACTCATTTGGTCTTCATTTTTAATCTCTTGTCTTGTTTGACTTTACTTGGTTCCTTTTTTTAAAAAAACAATATTTTTATTCAAAGAGTAATTGAATAAAATATTGTCTGTGATCCCCCTCCTTCCTACCCCATCCTCTGTTTTTTTCTTGCTCACTTCTTCTCCGATGGATCCACACAGTGGAGGACTTGAAGGGCAAGTATTCTCCATATTGGTCCACGTTTCCTACCTCTACTTCCTATTTCCTATTGCTTCTCCCTCCTTCCCTGACCTCTTGTCCTTAACCTCCCCTCCGTTCCAGCCTGCTTGCCTCTGTTCCTGCCCGTCTCGCTTTCAAACCCCTCTTTTCCTCCTTCGATCCTCTTTCCCCTTCCTTCCTCATCGCTGCAGTTTAAATTCCCTTGTTCTTTCACAATGGCTCCCTCTACCTCCTCAATCCCTAACCTCACCCTCCTTCCTACATATTCACAGCTCCAGACACAAAGAAAGTAACACAAAAAATTGCGTGAAGCAACGGCAAATCTTCATGTTTTCTGTTAAAATGTCTGTTGTTGCCTCCACATCAGGTGATTAAGTTTCTTAAAAAGCTTTGAAAATGGTAACTTTTCTCTGCCTGTCTTTTTTTTATTTCACTCCTATAACTTTAAATTCCTTTCTTTAGTCTCTCTTTCCATCTTCCTCAGTTCAGTTACAAGTAAACTAAAGCAGTGTTAGATATTTGGCAAGGTTTGCTTAAAATACTGTTATATTTTCTCTTCTGTATTGTATGACCTTTCTGAGCTCTATCTACCAAAATGATCAAAATCTTTTTGCAGCAACATTTATGCTCGCCTACTAATCTTCCCTAACGTGCCAAACCCCTGTAGTGTGTATGTAATTATGTAATATTTGTTTTCATTTGTGTAGAACAAATATGCCATTTATATTGGGTTTTAAAACATTGTTAATTGTTGTAAAGATTAACATTTTAATCTAGATTTTCAAAACCCTGCTGAACTTTCAGTTTAAGCTGTTTTCTGCCCACTAAGTTTCCTCCTATCTTGTCAGGTGTCTTCATGCCACTCGGCACAGCACCCGACCAACTCTTATGTCGTCCCTCTGTACACCGTCTGCACCATCAGCTTGTCTTCCCTCCCTTCTCACCTCTCAGACTTTCAAGAGTACGACCCGATAATTCCTCAGTAAACATGACCCTGGATGTGCACGACATTGTGGGCGGAAAACTACCTGGGCACACTTTATTTGACTTTAAATAAATGTCCAATTCTTTCTGAAACAGTTTTTTTGGACCCAAACTCATTTTAAAAAAAGACATTTATTGCAGACGTAAGCCTTAGTGATGATTAATATTTGTTTATTTGCTCAACCAAAGTTGCCCTTTCATCATGCCCTTCACAATGCAGTGCATTTCCTCCGATTATGTGTCTGTTTGAGTCATATCTCTTGCCAGTCTGAGAGGTGACCTCCTTCATCAGGACGTTCACTCACCTCCCTTGCAAAAGTTGGCCATGTTGATGCCTGCCTGATCTTAAAGCACTTTTTTGTGCAAACTTGTCTGAGAACTAACTATCTGTCAGCCGGTTGGTCAGTTCTCAGATATCAAAACCTAAACCGTAAAATCAAAAGCAATCAGAAAATGTTTGATGATAAAAGAAACAACAGAAAAAAAGCAACCAAAATATCCTACTGCGAGAATCCTATGAGAATCACATCGAAAGTCAGGTTTCACTTTAGGCACCATATTGGCTAACGACCGTGTTCCCATAATACTTCAGTGTTGCTATGGTAAAGTCCTTTCTACGCCCTGCACACGTGAGGGACAGCTGCTTTTCGCCCACAGCTCCCTGCTGCTCTGCACACTGCTCTTCCTGGATAATCTCCCCTTTCTGTTGCAGATTTTGAATCACTGCTGCCAAACAGTTTTGAATCTGAAGGACATGTATTCATTGCTCCCAGGTAGCCCTGTGTGTTACTGCTCATCTGGTCTTGTCTTCACATCGTTTGGTATCCAGTGGATCTTTTTGTCATCGCAACTTTACAATATCTTTTTTGCATTTTGTGTTGTGTTTTTTAACTTTGATGTAAATTAAGATTAAATAAAATGGTTTTTCACCATGCTTACAGGGAAAACATTTAATAGATTCTTAGACATTAAAATATTTTAAATATATTAAAATGACATTCAGAACTCACAGCAAGAAGGTCGGGGTTTCGAGTCCTGGAGTGAGGGAAAGGCTTGAAACACTGACCTTTCTGTATAGAGTTTGCATGTTCTGCATATACATGGGTTTTCTCAGGGTACTCCGGTTTCTTCCCACTTCCCAAAAACATGCATTTTAGATTGATTGGCCACTATAAAATTGCACCTATGAATGTGTGTGTGGCCTGGCAACAGACTGGCGAAAGTTCTAGAAGTATCCTGCCTCTCACCTGAAATAGCTGAGATATGTTCCGGTATCCTCCGAAACCTCATTGGGGATAAATGGTTCAGAAGACAAATGAATAAAAATGACATTTAGTTATGTCCCTTTCTAACTTTCTAAGTTATCCTCGTTACATCTAAAGTTTAAAGACCTCCTCATGCTGCTTCTGTGGTGTTGCATGTTTGTTTTACAGAGATACGACATGTACGTTTGTTTGGCCGTGAAATATTTTTTCTGTGAATTTACACATATGGTTGTACATAAAAAATTCCAGAAATATTTCACTTTTAATAGACATCAATTCCCACTGCATGCATTGTTCTGCTTTATGGTAAATTTTCTAAATTTTCCAATTCATCCTGAATTACGAGCACATTCTTCCCTCTTTGCCTATGCTTTGCTCGGCAGACAAAGTTGTTTGAAGCGATGGCAGTATTAAAATGTGCACATTTGCATGCTGCACATGTTGGTGTCAGAACATATGCACGGATTTCTCATCTCACTCTGTTGTCTGTCTTTAAATAAGAAAGAACAGACTAATTTTAATGTCTTTGCTATTCTTCAGGGAATACTGCAATGAGCTTGAACTGTCCAACAACAACACAGAGTTTCTGATCAACTTCATTGCTTTCATGGAGAAGGAGACACCGGACTCCAAACGATGTGAGTTTCACTTTATTTTATCTTTAGCTAACAACGTTTGCTTTTAATCAGTCCATGGAAATGCACCGCAACACAAAATAGACATTCAACCTGGTCAATATATTTAGTATTGTCTTTATATTTTAGTTTGATATTTCAATTTGAAATATAATCAAATAATGTACAGCAACAACAACACTTTTGAAATCTAAATCCTACCTCCAGCAGAGATCAAATGTTTTCAGCCAGCACAATTTATTCATTTTTACTTTAACAAGTTCTTGCAAGTGAGAAAAAGTTGTCACAAACTTTCTATGAAAAGGGTTTTTTTTTTTTATGTAAATGTGATACATGCTAGTTGTGTTTTTTATATATGAAGAAAAATGAAATCAAATGCAGATCACTTTAAGAACATTTACAGAAACAGTAAATCTATTAATTGTTCATCTCTTCTATCTTTTTATGCTTTTAGGTGATAATATACTCCTTCACAACCTGATTCTGGACACTGGCATCATCAAACAGCTTGTTGAAAAAGTGTGGAAGAATAAAGACCTGAATACGTGAGGATGACCAACCTACATCGAGGTTAATGTTAGACTCCATCTAAAAATAATGTTTCTATTTTCTCTATTTTATTCTATTCCAACATTTAGTTATGGGTTCCTCGCTGTCTTTGCTGCGACTGACGGAGGTATAACGAGAGTCTTTCCAAACAAGTAAGTGTGCTTCTCATCACTAATGCCTGGATTAGACTCAAATCGTGGATATTTTCTCTGTAACGTGAGATTTAGTGATAGATTTAGCTAGAAACACGTTTTAATGTACTTTTCCTTGCTCTAAATCTTAGGGCCGCTGATAACTGGGAAGAAGACCCTGAGCCATTTAACGCCAGCTATTACCGCCGCAGCCTCGACAACAAGGGTTACATCTTCAGAGCTCCTTACCGAAAATGTCAGTGATCTACTCTGTTTTTTGTGTACCTCTCACATAGCTTTGTAATTGCATGACTCTATGTTCCTAACCCCACTTTCTGCTTTATTTTTCAATTTGTTTTGCTCCTACAGCAAGGGACGATTTACTGAACCCAGAAAATGACACCATAGGCATCCTGGTTAGCACAGCTTTGGAGATTGCGATAGGAGGGAAAACCATCAAACCCGCTGGTGAGCGGACCTTCAAAAGTTGAAATATGATCTTTGTTTTGAAGCTAAGTTTAAATATTTTAGGCTCTTGAAGAGATGATATCCATTCTTTGATCTCTCCAGAAAAAATACATTTACTAATAAAAGTTTTTTTGCTAGTTGTCGGAGTGAAATTAGACCTCGAAGTCTGGACAGATAAGTTCAAGATTCTCGCCAGTAACCACACAGACACCCGTCAAGGCTCTAATACGGTAAAATAAACACACCAAATAGTGCACAGTAAGTATATTTTAAGCTTTTGTTTTTTCATTCAACCTCACTTTATTTCTTTCTGCAACAGTGTGGACTAAACAAAAACTGTGAAATGGATTGTGAAGCCAACAGCGATGTAAGTTTCCTTCATGTTCTCAGCTGGAACATCTGCACCAAAGTTCCTCGCATCACTCTGGTTAACTCTGTGTCTGTGTCTCTGTGTGTGTATGTAGGATCTATTGTGCTACCTTATAGATGATGGAGGATTTCTGATTATGTCCAACCAGAAAGACAACTGGAATACGGTTTTTATTTGAGCTATTTTTTGCTTTTACTTACCAAACAATTGTTTCCACTATTAAAAATGCCTGATGGGTGCTTCCATTTCTCCCAGGTGGGGATGTTCTTTAGTGATGTTGACCCATTCTTGATGTACGCTCTCTACAACAACTCCTTCTTCAAACGCCAGAAGTCGTATGATTACCAGTCTGTGTGTGAACGATTGACAAACAGCGAAGCAGGGGCAGCACCGAGGGGAGTGTTTGTGGTAAGAAAACTCTAAAAGGACGCATGTATTCTCACATTATTTGGTAAAAATTTAGATATGCAATCAAACAAATGTGAGTACTATGGTAAATGTTGAAAACCTATATCTTTTAAAGTAGTTTTTTTTATTTCTCCCTGTTTATTTGTAGCCTACAATTCCAGATTTTCTCAATCTGGCATGGTGGACATCAGCTGCTGCATGGTGAGATTTTACAAAAGAACCCCCACACACTTTAAAAAAACATTCATTTTCTAGTTTATTTAGAAATTACCACAGTGTTTTGAGCCAAAAGGCAAAGAGGCTTGTTGTGAGTAGCTTGGGTAGCCAGATGGATGAAAACTATTAACATATTCTGTGATTAAACAATTTTTCTTGTTGGGATGCCAACCTTAAAATAAAGAGCTGATAAAAAAATACATTAAAATATTTCTTAAAGACTCTACGATTTGATAATGCTTCATGATGTGGGAATCAGAGGAAAATCTGAGTTTTCTTGGTTAATGTCCTGCACCTAGGACAGGCATGGGCAAACTACAACCACGGGCCACATGTGGCCCGTTAAACATTTTAATCTGGCCCGCCAAACTTGAAAAAAAAAAAAAAAATTAAACCATTTTAGTTTGATTTTTCTTGATTTTCTTGATCTTTTTACATTTGTCACTAGATGGCGCCAAATATACAACAACACTGTTCCCATTAAAACGTGTGTGTCTTCGTGATGCGCACACTTTCAAAATAAACAGTGTGCACAAATAAGAAAAGCCATCGGGGCCAATAGACGCACATAAAACAAGCATGTTAAATTCTAAAAACAAGCAAAATGTTACATCAAGCGCTTAGTTTCAAACCTAGCTCCACTAAATGCATGTTTTTAAGCACTATCGCACTAGATTTCAGACCTATCGCTGCTAGATTTGAAATTTAACGCTCTTAATGTAACATTTAACGCGCTTGTTTAAAACCTAGCGCCATTCTATTAATCTAATTTAGCAGTTACCAATGCATGTAATCCATCCGCTTGTATTTGTAAAATGTTAGAATTTAATGTGGCCCACGTGTCAAAAAGTTTGCCCACCCTTAACCTAGGACATACTAACAGATGAAAAAAATTGGATGAACAAAAGAATAGATAGGTTACCAAAGTATAGCTTTTTTTCTGATCTGTATCTTTAATCTCCACAGGTCTTTGTTCCAGCAGCTTTTATATGGGCTCGCCTACCACAGTTGGTTTGTAACAGGTGAAATTAAATTATTTTAAATGACCTACTCAATGCTGTGCACATTTACATCCATAGCAGACCTCAGAAACCTTTGCTGCCAGATGAAAATCCCCACATGCTGAAATATTTGCTGTGATGGTGTTATAGATAAAGTGGATGCGGAAGGCATTGACTCCAAAGAAAGAAGTTGTGTAATGATTCAGACCCAGTACTACTTCAATAATCTCAGCAGCTCCTACAACATATTGCAAGACTGTGGAAACTGCTCCAGGTGTGTACACCACGCAGAACACACATGCATATTCACTGCGATGCACAACCCAAAATGTAGTGGTGAGACATCATTAGCAGACAGATCAATCCTCTGATAATTAACTTGCATCAGCTTTAATAAAATTATGACGTTGTTTGCTAAATGAGTCTCAGAAGGCTGCTTTGTGAAGCTTGCTGATCCATTAGAAAATTACTGAGCAGACGGTGGTTGTTGACTGAGCTGTCTCTGTCTCTGCAGGCTGATTCACGCCAAGAGGATAAACAACACCAACTTGCTGTTTGTGGTAGCAGAAAAGTTGCTGTGTGAATCCTGTGAGATAGAGAGACTTTCACAGGAGGAAGTGGAATGTATTCTTTCTCACACTGCTGGGGATGCAGAGTCTGATCTAAAACCCTGTCTTCTGTTATCTTATAGAAATCTGTTTTCAGGTTTGTGTTCTTTTTCAGATCATTTTCATTTTCCTTAATGGAGACGTTTTTCAGACAAACAAGTTAATCCATGTGAAGACTTGGCTGTGGCGCGATATCGAAAAGGACCCTCCACCTGCTTTGACAACAATGTTGCTGTAAGACTCTTACATATTGTAAAATCCACATCTACTAATATCTAGGTAGAAAAGATTTCACTCTGGTTATTTACTTGGTTTGGAAATATTTGGGCTCATTTAAAATCTCACACTTTTTTTTTTCATTTGTCCCCTCTATAAATTTCTAAAATTTACAATGCAACTCAGTCTAACTAAGTCACTAGCTATGAAGTAACAAAATTGTTATTTATAATAATTTATATAGTTTAATAATGTAGTTTAAACTTTTTGATCAGTTGAAGCGAGTCAAAAAATTCTAAAACATCACATTTAAACAGAAATTATCGCCACCTTTTTAAAACTTTTGGCCCATTGCTTTAAATGCCATTTTTCAACCATGCCAAGTAGCTTTTCCTTGGATTACGTACGTAGTTAGTCATCCCTTTTTACTCAGTTTTAATGCGAGATCTTAAAAATGGGACCCGTTCAGGGTGTACTCTGCCTCACGCCTGTAATCAACTGTGATGGGCTCTGACACCACCCACCTTCAACGCCGACCAGGATAGATAAGCACGAATGAATCAATGGACTTAAAATAGTTTGGTTATAAATGCTGGATTCTAGTTTTTCTGAAACAATTTGATCATTTACACTTAACAAGAAAAACTTGTTAGAAAAGTTTGCTTTAAATTTTTGTTTAAGAATTAGCCATAAAAAAGTAAATCTGACATCTTTTTGTTCTTCTCCAGGAGAATACGTCAGACTGTGGGCGTGGTCACTCCTTTGGTCCGCCTCTCTACACTTTATTGCTCATCCAGCTGCTGCTGTTATATCCAGCTGTTAGTTCTCATGTTCTTTCACTTTTACATTAATTTCATTCTGCTGCACTTATCCCACTTTAGTCCTCCTGAGATTCTGTCCCATCCTCAAAACTCATCCCTTGCACCCCTCCGTCCACTCCTTGATGTAGTCATATGTAACGATGGGACTACCCATGACAGCAAATCTGAAGCTCGGAGTCTCACTCGACCCCGTCTGTACCGCTTCGGAACAAGTGCTGGATGTTTTTGTCAGTCATCTGCTGGAAAAAAAAAACAGGTGGTGCCAAACCATCTGGATCATCAGGGGCAACTACAAAACAAAAATAACCCCGTTCTCTCTAGGAATACTCTCAAAACCGCCAAGATTCAGATAGCGTGATAGGGGAGGCGGTGGGTTTCAGAGATGTTAATCTTATCCATGATGCCTCAACCTCAGATGGCAGGACTTCCTCCTGCATCATGATTTATTTTCAGATCTTCACCATTCAGTTTTTTCAAAGATTGCTAACTGTTCTGAGGATTATAGGCACCACACAAGAAAAAAAAAAAAAAAACATACAATATTCTAAATGTCAAGTGTTATCCACAAACATTATAGTTAGGATTTTATTTGAGGGAGAGAATATTGATGTTAATGGCAATTTAAGCACTATATCAGCTTGCCAAAACAAACTATACTTTGACGTGGTCCTATTTTTGTAGCCAAAACACAGAAAAGTCATAGATTTAGATTTAGTGTAAACCACAAAAAGAAGAGGGGGACATTCAGCAGCTAAATTCTGACTCATCTCGTACGCTTTTGAAAGGCATCCACTGTGGATTATCATAATTACATGATGGTAAATGGATTTGTTGAAGTGTTTTAGCTCATATTTACTACTGAGTGATGGTGTTTTCCAGCCGACATGACAGCTGCGAAATATGAATCAGTTTTTGGTTGCTGCAGGAACATTGATGTCGTGTGGTATTCTCAACGATCAATCGACCATTCTGACCTCGCGTTAAAAAAATATTCTCATTTCTCGTGATGGGAAAAAGTACCTCTGCAAATCCTCATGAAGCTTTCCAAGCAACACTTTTGATCACAGTGTATGTGCTCCTATCACAGCAAAGCCTCATGGGGATGTATTTGCTTTATTTAGGGAGGACCTTAATCACTTTTTATTTTTAATTTGTCTTACCTTTGACTAATACTGTTTAAACTCCAAAAATCATCCGCTGCTGACGGGATTGGGGGCTTCTCACCAAGTCCGAGTGAAGCGCTGAAGAGGCCACTAAACGTGTGATGACGTGCAGTAGAAGTGTGGTCAAAACCCATCTTAGTTCTTTGTATTATTGCAATGTGTGAAATGTTATTTAGGCTCCCATGTTTAGGAGATGATCTGTTTCATAGTGCCTTGACGCACTTTGTTTTGGAACGCATTGGCTGTAGAAGAGTAGAGCTACTGTATAGTACCTTTATAAAGCAGCCATGTTCAAGGCTTTGGATGCTACAGGAGGCTGAGCCTGATGGCTATAGAGCTAGCTTTACACACAACCATCACACTGAGTGGCTCTGCTTAAAATTTTTGCCCTCACGGTTGTTCTTGCTGTTCTTCTCCAGAACCTCCTGTGTGTCATATGGAGCTACTATACCGTTCCTTTACAAAGCTAGATATATCTACTACAATATCAGTATACAGCCACTTAAATGGCCATAAAAGTGTTTTTTTTTTTCTTTTTTTAAAATGTGATGATTATTTTTGTTAAACTCACAGACTGCTTTCATTCTGCCTGATTGATATGTGTTTGTGTGTGAACGTATGTGTGTAACTTTAAATTCCCCCTAAAGGGAATGTGTTTTGAGTGAGTGCAGGGAAATCACAGTTATACTTCTATAACTGTTTTTCTTCTTTTCTTTCTTGCGACATACAAAATCAAGTGTTGTGGAGAAAAAAAAAAGGGATTTTCCTGAAACAAAAAGATGCATCTAAAAGTATCAGTCTGCTTACGTATGAATATAGAGGAGCAGAGGTGAAAGAATGTGTAGTTCATCTGTGTTTTCTGTTCTGATGCAACATAGTAAACAAAGCCTCTCTAAATGCCTTAGTGTTACACAAAAGCAGAGCTCTGATACCACACATGTACTCTTTTCCCATGCACAACCAGATCCTTTTATACTCCTGCCACTGGCTTCTCTTAGTGTTATGCAGCAAGTACAGTGAGCTCTTGTTCTTTTTATTTTTATTTTATTATTCTTGGAATGATCAGTCAGTGATTGCTGCCCATTTTTATGAGTTTGAAAGTGGTAAGGAGTTTTTCTGTTTGGAAAAAAGTGTAACCTTGGATGTTAAATCGGGATGACTCACACAATTTGAACCTTAACCACACACACTTTGTACAGTTGTTGGTACTATTAGATGTGACTGATAATGCTGGCACAGTAACTGCATCTCAACTCTGACTAAATCTGTCAAAACTAAAAGTTGAAGACTGTTCAAGGTATTCAATTTAAGAGTATTTCCAATTTGACTTGAGTGTCTAATGACGCTTGATGCAGTTTTACTTTCCTGGCATTTGTTTGTCTCTGTGCCATTATTTCTGTCTGTATTTTCACTATTTCCACTGTCTGTATATGAACGCTACACGTGCCTGTGGAAATGTACCCCCTGCAACTTCCTCTCTTTTCCTGAATCTCTATGGCCTCACGCATCAATTTAAAATGTGGGCCTACACTTTGTGCACCCTTGCACGGAGACTTTATGCACACACAGACACACTTTTGAGCAAATGTTAATAATGCCTAATCAAACCCAGTTGGGAGATGTCAAACACACAGCAGAAGTGAGAGAGGGATGTCGCTCCCCAGGAGTTTTCTTTGAGCGGTCGGGGGGGTCAGAGGTAAGCTCAGGGAGTGGGTCTCCACAGAGCAGCATTGACCTGTTAAACAGAGCGAGGAATCCTTTGGTGTGTGTGTCCTAACTGGACACACACATTTTTCAGAGTTCTCTGATTTGACAGTTTTACTTTTTGCCAAAAAAGAAAAGATGAAAAAAAAAATGCAGAAAAAATTAAATATGAGCCAGCTTGGGGATTGGACAGAGGGGTCAGCTTTAAGAGTTAAAATAAGAAAGCTTTTTCATGAAGCGCCCTCCTTGCCCTCGCTGCATCTGTGTTGGTGTGTCTCTGTGGGAAAGATGTGCGTATGTGATTCCTTAGTCTGTAGTCTGGTGCTATGTGATCATGTTTGGTAAGTGTGAAAAATAACATTTAGAGAAAAAAAAAGTAAAATCAGTCTAAATTAAAGTGGAGTAAAATATATATAGGAATACAGCACTGTTGATAAGTTTCAGATCTGACGTCAAAATGTTTTTAATTTCAGATTGTTTTATTTCTTGTACATGTGTGGGTGTGAATGTTTGTGTGCGTGGAAGATTTTGCTCATTTTTTGGGCACTGGTCCATGTCGCTCCATTCTTTTGTACAGATTAAGCTACAGAAAAAAAAGAGGGCAAACTTTGTAAAATATTGTGTCTGTGACTCCTTGTAAAAATATTTTCAAATTGTTTATTACAGAGAATCAGTTAATAAATAATGTTCATATTTTTCACTTCATATCACTTTGTGGTGTGTTAACTTTTCACAAAATCTCACACTTAGAAGGATTCTGATTTAAAAACCAAAAAACTCAAAAATAAATATCTCTTAATGAAAATGAAGTTTAACATTTATAGTGTGTCTGGGTGGATTAAATTTCAGTGTATCTACCAAAACAGAATCTATGCTAAATTAAAAAGTAAAAAAAAGATGTTTAACAAAATTCTAAATATCCCCGTTGTTATTTCTGTTGCATATAACAAACTTTCAAAAAGTCGTTAACTTTACAAATTTACCCAAATTTGATTTATTAAAGGCATTGTGAAAGCTAAAAGGGGACACAAGACAATATCTTCTTACACTGAGATAAATGCAGAGGGTTGTGTGAAAAGGGGCAGTGGATGTAAAAACTGTGCCAAACAACAATCATGCCATCCAGGACAAGGATTCTCAAAATGGATTTATCGAGGCCAGCAGTTAACAACAACCTCCATCGGTTCTCTTGACCTACTGGCTGATTGTGGAGGAAAAGTGTGTGCTAAACGAAAGCAAGAAAAGCCCCAAGAACATAGGACAGAGAGTGTGTACTTTAAATGATAGAACACATCAAAGTAAGGAGTTAGTTGGGATCATGCAGCGGTAGGTCGACTGTGTGTCCAAAAAAAACAATTGGAAAATAAAAAGGCAGAATTTGTGAGCAGAATTCAAGTTGTTCTGTTGTGGATTAGAAGAGAAATGAAGTCTGTGAAGGAGGAGTTTGTTAGGAATATTCTTAGGGAAGAAAATACTATTTGAAGGATGATTAACTTGAAAGTAGAAGTTGGAGGTGGGATGTTCATCGTATGTGGGTTTGATATGTTCCACAGGTAGGGTGGAAGATTGGGGAGAAAGAAATTCTGATCAGATCTTGGTGATGAGATGCAGTACATCCCTAGAAGGGAGAGAGTTGTTATTGGGGCCGACTTTAATGAATGTGTTGGTGCGGGAGACAGAAATGATGAGGAGTTGATAGGCAGGTTTGAAATACAGATGATCAAATGTTGGTTCATTTTGAAAAAAAAAATAGAAACAGCTATAGTGGAAATTTTCTTCCAGAAGAGGCTCGAACACAGAGTGACCTATAAGAGCAGAGGTAGAGCATGTGGGTAGATTAAATCTGGTGTGGACAGTGTTATCTGAAGGAGATCAGGGGCTGAAAAGTTGTAGTGGGAGACAGTGTAGCCACACAGCATGGCTTAGTGGTAATTAGTGTTGAGGAAGATCAAGAGGACAAAGGGAGTGCAGGAGACAAAATGGGGAAAACTGAGAAAGGAAGAGTATTGCTGGTTTTAGGGAGGAGTTGAGGCAGGGTTTGTGTGGTCAACAGGCGCTTCCAACTATAGCATAAATGTGATATAAAAGACTTCTTTGATATAAAAAAAACATTGTGTTTTGGCTGCTGCCTGAGCAGTGCTTTAATAATAAGATGACATGCGGCATCTATTCAAAACAACATCTTACATGTAGACAAAAACAAGAGAAAAAGAAAACATTCATAATGAACAAACGGAAACCCAACTAAAAGTAATAGACAAGATATTGTCATTGAGAACACTTCTAGTAGTACAGTAACACATGGATATCCATCACAGTCTCTATGACTACACAAAGTGGGCCAAGTAAAGAAGTGATTGTTTACACTAACAGAGATACACAGAAAACAAACTCGATTGGACAAGCCACTTCCAGACCAACATCAGATGTAGATTATAGACCATATAATGTATCATTTTTAAATGAGCATTTTTTAGTGTTGCACTAAAAAGGTAATGACTACCACGTAGTACTTGGAGGAGGTGTTGGTTCAGTGGTCCACCCTTTGACCGAGAGAAGCTGATTCGGTTCCCACTGGACTCATGTCTAAGTGTCCTTGGGGAAGACCCCTCGTTACTCCCTCAATTGGCACCATCATGGCTGTCTGCTGTGGTGCTATGCAGCACAGAAACTTCCCCATTTGGGGGATCAATACAGACGTTAAAAAAACAAAAACGTTTCACTACCATTCCACGTTGTTTTCACATCATCAGTGAGGCTATTTCTCCGCTGTCCAAATTTTTAGATTTGTTTTTTTAAAAGGTGAAGACATTTTTTTGAGCCCAGAGCACATCATGGACTTATTTGACAAGTTAGATAAATCATTTGTGTGCATATTTAATCTCTCCTCTTTAGAGGCAAACATTTTGACAGTCCACCAAAATCAAAGTTTTTTCACTGACACACAGTCATTTGAAGAATGACTAACAATAACACTCTGATTACTCTGAGGCATCCTCTAACTTCAGAGCAGAAACCACCTGCACACTCCTGTCTAGGGTGGAAACACTAACATCAAGCAGGTTGAAGAAAAACAGCATCCTACACAAGAACTGGCTCCCTGTGCTAGCACAGGGTCAAATTTCCCTCATGATCACAGGTGAGACATCCAGTAATTTCCATTTTATTATTTTTTCTGATCCATCATGTATTATTGGATCCTATAAAAAATTATGTAGGAGTCATTTATATGCCAAATACCATCACTGGCATCAAGGTGTGTAGAATCATTATTAGTTTAGTGTAATTCTTTAATGAAATAGATTTCTATTGCAATATTCACAAGCATAATTTTCCGTGTATTCTTGCAAGATTTTATGGCCGACATTTATTTTGAATTATGAGGCAACAATTAAGATTCTGTTGTTAGATAGAACATATGTTATTTGTACTTACTGTGTCACTAACTTTAAAGCATGAAACTAGTGTAAAAACTGTTCCCATTGCTAATTAAATTGAATTAAATTTTTAACTTGTGAAATTGTGGAGAATTGTGTAGAGGTTTTCCACAAGGCCAAAAGGTCAATTTCACTATCAGAGACATTGAGATAAAAATTTATGCATCTGAAAGGTATGTGTTTATTTTTAAGTCAGTCGTGAAGACATTTTGGTAGTTGACTAACCAAACTGACTGGTATTATTACATGCACACATTGCATAATGACTGTTTAAGTCGTGTTTTTTGTGTCTGTTTTCAGATATCCCTGCAGCCTTGATGTTACACCACAGACTCCACATTGAAGAGAAAAAAACAGTAAAATCAGAAGGTGCAGTAAAATACAGAGATGTAAAAATAACTTATCATATATCCTTCATTGTTATTGTGCTAAAGACCTTCTGAATGGTTAGTCTTTGCTCACATAACCACCAATTTTGTTTTGATAAAAAGTGATCTTTTAACAGGAACACTGGCTTTTCTGCATGGAGTTTGCATGTTCTCCCCATGTGCACGTGGGTTTCCTCCCACCCTCCAAAAACATGCATGTTGGGTTAATTGGCCACCATAAAATTCCCCCTAGGAATGGTTGTCTGTGTGTGTGGCCCTGCGACAGACTGGTGACCTGTTCGGGGTGTAACCTGTCTCTGACCTGGAATTAGCCGGGATAGGCTCTGGCACCCCCGCTATTTAATTAGGATTGACGGCGTTGTGATGTGGAAGGAGAATGACCCAAATGCAGGACAAAAACAAGATTTATTAACAGAAGTCAGGTAAGGCAAAAGGCACAGGAATAACTCAAGATAAAAAGTTGAGATAATTCAATATAGTTCCGGGATGTAACTCATCATCAGGGAGGACGTAGAAGTCTGGGGTGATTACCCTAAAATAGGCATCAGTGTCCACAGGAGTGTGCTGTCAGAAATCAACCTCAGGTGTCCCTAATCAGGGTGATGAGGAAAGTCCAGGGGTCCCTCTGGCGGCAGGCGAGGGGATCACGACAAACAGGTCAGAAAATGAAGGAATGATCTTCTATTTTTTTCTATTCAAACCTGATTAAAAAGTAGAGGATTGAGTTAACATTATAAAATGACTTTTATTGTACCACACTGGTTTGGTTCAGATTGCAGTTTGTGTACTGCAAAGAAAAATGCAAAAATAATATATTTAACTGCAAACTTTTGCACACTCTGGAATCAAAATAAATACATTAAGCTTATAAACAAAGTATCAAAAAAATGATGATTACTCTTTATTATTTTATTACTCTATTACTCCATTTTCAAAATTGATCATTTGTCATCAGAAAAAGAATGACAATATTATAGCGCCATCTTGTGGTCTATGCTGAGCAGTTGTTTCTCTCCACTAATCCTTTTGATATTATTTTGTTAAATTAAACCCCTGTTGTGACTATCTTGTAATGTTTAATTGCAGGTAACCCTTGCTGCACACATTGCACACATTGAAGGACCTCAGGTCTTCTTGTACATAGCATTACAGCTGATCTCAGCTCAGTTTACTGTCTTTGGTCGCTCCCATGTACTGTATCTGAACTCCTCTACCAACTCCACATCACTACCTAAAATGCAGAAAGGCCGCAGGGTAGTCCCACCTTGTTCTGAAGTCAATTACCATATCCCTGGTCTTGTCCACAATGAGCAGCAGGTGATTTTCTCCAGCCCACTCCAGAAATCCGTCCACCTGCCTCCTGTACTCGCCCTCCTGTCCACCAATTATACACCCCACAACTGCAGAGTCATCAGAGAATATCTGTAGATGGCATGACTCTGAGTTGTGCTGAAAGTCTGAGGTATACAAGGTGAACAAGGATGGAGACAGCACAGTGCACCGTGGCACAACCAGTCATAAAATTGCAGGATGGGCATGAACACAATTGAAATGTGATAACTTAGAAGAATTTAACAGAAAATTCACCACTTAAGGCAGTTTAATCAAAGTTTACCAACTCAGAGCAAGCTTAAGTCCTTGTAGTTCTGATGCATCTGTTCTATTCAGACCCTTGGGCAAGCAGATGGTATTGCTGTTACCAAAATTATTTAACATCTGTCATTCTTTGTTTTTTTATTTTGCCTACTCTTGAAATGTCCCCTAGTGCCTCCTCTTAATTTCATTTTACTCTTGTGAACAAAATAGTTACTTGAAGCACATTCTTTACTAGCACTACTTTACAGTTTTAGGTTCAGATTATTTTGTGTCAATTAAGAATGCTTGGATTTGCTTTCAATCAGGAAAACTGTTGATTTTCCAAACTCTGAGAGCTCACTGTTCCCAATACAAGCTAGAGAGTTCAGACCTTGAAAAACATTTGTAAATTATGTTTGTTTTCAATTTAATAGATAGAAATAGAATAAACACCATCCAGTTTGACGTGCCAAATTGAAGGTTTGAACAGATATAATTTCAGCTTCTCTGTCCCACAAATACTATGCACGATAGCCGATCTTTTAGAAATATCACAAATCTTTTTCTCAATTGATTAAAATGCATTTTTCTTAGTTTGTCTAAAAAAGTGAAGATTTTGATTCCTCTATAAGACTTGGGTTTGTATATCAATTAATCCATTGTATTGACTACAAAGGTGAAGACAGATTAATGACCATTTTTAGTCAAGTAAAGAAAATGCCTCACATGATTCAAAGTGTTGAAACATTGTCCAGTTTGCCTGAAAAATACCTTTGGTTTTTCACATTTCCGTGCTGATGGAATGTCTTATTTGAAAAAAAAAAGTAATTTTCAGTTTTTTACAGTTGTTTTACTAAACATTTTGTAATAACGGAAAATATACAATCTGAAAATATGTTTTCCAAAAAATCATGTGAAAAAGACATCAGACTGAGTTTGCACACAGCAATAAAATTTTTGAATTAGCCAAATTGAACAAAATAATGTATTTACACATAAAAATAGACATATTGTATAATGTTTAATATCTGTTTGAAATTATGAGGAAGCTTGTACAAGTATTTTCAAGTAAATACTTAAAAAAATAGTCACTCAAAGTAAAAGCTTGCATTTTTTGTGAATAATTGCAAAACTAAGACATGTTGGTCTTTTTTTAGAAGTAGTAGCAGTTCTTAAAGGTGTCGGTCCATAGGTTCTTTATGGTCATCCTGTGGATATAGATCATGAGGAAACACCAAAGGAGTCATCTCAGAAATTCTTAAACTTTCAGAGTAGAGATCATTTGTTGTGTTGTATCGGACTTGATTTGTAGACTTCATTACACTGTCAGAGTCAGGTCATGCAGGATGACCTTTTGGACCAAATTCCTTTAGGAAGAATGTAAGTTGACCCCACTCACTCCTTCTCTATTAATTTTTCCCACTTTTTTTCAGCAAAGACTTTCAGTTCATTAAGGAAGTCTGTGAGAGTTTGGTGCCAGGTGTCTGGGTCATCCAAATAACTGGAGTGACCTGCTTGCTTTATCTGTGATTGTCCAGATTGTGAAAGAAAATCTCCCTGAGGTAACTGTCCTAGTCACTGTAAACAATCAAGTTTGGGACCTACACAACCAAACACAGGCAAAAATGATTTCACAGTTCTTTACTTAAAACAATTCAGTCTTCATCTAAATGAACAAATAATCTACGTATGTATTCTTTTGATTTTGCTTGAATAACAAAAGAAAAATGCAACAAATAAGGATGTTAAAGATGATGCAATTTGTGTGTGTGGTTTCTGCCCTACTTTTTCTTTGCAGGAATTGAAAAGTAATTTGCAACTGAGGAGGAAATTGGGAATCATCAGCCTGTACATTGCAGTGCTCGTCAGGAGTGGATTTGTCTGTGCAAATTGGAGCTATGGGAACGGTCTTGTATCAGGGACTGGTGTTGATGGAGAAAAGGGAGAGGACATATCCCACTGAGAGAAAGGCTGATCACAATCACAGGGGTCAACCTTAGCTGCTCACCCACCTCCTAGAGAAAGTCTGCGGAGATCGATCCTCCCACAGCCACCAGAGCTTTGACTGATTTAAGATTGTCCAAGTTCTACAAAGATGTAGAGAAGCCACAGTAGATTGATGTGAGTAACAAAAGAGGGGGGCAGTTGTAAAAAAATTTTTTTTTAAAAATTTGTATGTGACTAGTGTACATTAACACTTTAACAAACATAAATATTCTATTGTGGGAATAATCATACAATTTGCGGCATTAAAAATAATCTCCGCTTCACTGCCAATATGGACGTTTTAAATAGATTTGGCCAAAAACTGTCAAGGCTCAACCAGGTCTTTTTTTAGGGTCCACCAGAATTCGTTTTTCATCAACCAGATAAAAACGGATTTTATGTTGAATTAATACGGACATTTTTGCCTCCCCAATGAGTGTCACCTTGCCTGTACAATAGCAGAATTTAGAAAATTTCAAAGGATTTAAAAAAGTTTGGCATGGATTTAATGCATTCTGTTAGTTGAGGCGAGTAGAAAAAAAATTATCAGTCCTAGAACATGGTGTACTTCTGGTCAACCTTGACTGTCAGGCGCTGCACTAGAAGTCTTACTGATGCCAAGCTCCGGGTTTCCTAAAGTTCAAGTAGAGGGAGCTGTTTATTCCCCCTGGTGAATACAGGAATTCCCACCATTTTGCAATGTAGTCCTACCTGGTCCCCAGCTCATAACCCCCGGTTTGTTAGCACCAAATTCCCAGGCAGAGGCTTGTCGAGAATGCCACACCATTCTGTGAAATGCAGATCTGTTGTTACACCTCTCCAACCTTCAGGGATGAAACTAATCACTCCCTGTGGAGCAATGCCAATCAGACTTTTTATACAACTGTGTAAGTTGTACTGCGAGTAGGGCTGGGCATTTACCTTAAGATCCTTGGGCTTTTCAATAAGTATCTCAAAGCGGTCTGTGATGACAGCAGACTCTCTCTGGGTAGATGTGACGAAGGGCATGGGAAGGGTCTTTTGCCTTTCCTCTCTACTTGGCCATTGTGGCAGTAATGGAACTAGCCTGTTGTTCATAATATTCACTACATTCACTACACAATATTCACTACATCACTACAAGAAGAAGAATTTGTAAACAACTGTGACGCTGTAGAATTATGAACACCCAAAGACATAAGCCAAGAAACTAACAGTGAAGTTCAGACGAAGACATGCATATTAGAAGGCACTGGTGAAACTTTGACATCATGGGATTGTCGTTCAAACAGGGCTCACTGTGAACAGAGTCATACAGTAAGTACTACAGCAGATGGTAGTCCTGTGAACAATCGGACTTTGTTGGCATTGTCCTTGAAACTGGTTTCCTTCAGGAGTTTGCTTGAATAAAACTTTTCTTTCAGGTGTAAGTTCTCACTTCCAAGTTTAGGGCACGCTGACTCATATGCAGACAAGGCATCCATGGTCAAATCGGTTTGTATAGACTTACAGACTGAACCAAGAGGACGATGCATGTCCTCATTGTACAGCTCATCTGAATCCAACTTGTGTGGTGTGTCTAACTCATCCTCTGAAAGCAAAAAATAGCTTACTTAGTTAATAGTTTATTACCATATTTTATTATTCCTGTGCTGTTTAAAATGTGACGTGTATGTACTTGGTGATTGTGCCTGTGCCGCAAAGACACTTTTCTTTCTTGAGCTTCAGCTGCTCTGATCCTCTTCCTCTTTGCATCTTGTCTGTCAAATGTGTCTAGCTGGGCTGCAAATATTTGGGATGGAAGGGATGGAAGTCCCCTCTGGCTGTGGTCTGGCTGTGGATGAAATGAAGTCAGGTGACCACGGGTTGTTGCTGTTTCTACCTGCAACATAAGTAATAAACGAAAAGGTTAGTTAATGAGTGCCATTGATGACCCTAAATCTTCATGATGAATTGTTTGGCAAGTCATTGCAATCAAAAGATCATTTATCCTGACATTGCCATTGAATGAGTCAAGAGTCCACTGATTCCAGGACATATCATCCTTCTGGTGGACGATAAGTACCACACATTTGGAAATCCAAAAGCGACAAATATCACTCTAAAACAAGCAGCTTAGCTTTTTAACACCTGTTTAAAAATAAACCCCGTAAAATAATAAGGCAAGTTGGCAGTGGTATGCCTACCAGCTAAGAAATGGTCACTACACAGACGGGTATAGATGGACGGCTGCCAGTTAGCTCTTTTTACATTGGCGATTCCTTTATCCCTCCCCGCACTCTCTAAAGGAAACCGGAAGAACTGTAGCGGAGAGCCTGAAACTATCTTTGACTGTTCACCTTGCCTGTTACGGCTATTTACTGCACAGCATGCGATTACCATTACCACAATCGTAGAAAACTGAAAAATAAGATCCAACACCTGGAAACTTGCCATCCAAAATGGCCGACACCAGGAGGTTGGGGGTCATGTGCCGTCACATTTAAAACAGTTTGTTTTATTTTGGACAAAGTTTTGTCATTCAAATTTGCGGAAATGAATTAAGACATAAAATGTTACATTTTTAAACATAGAAACATTAAAAGCTATAGCTGTTACGAATGATTAAAGTATGATTAATTAAACACGCCACACCTTATTAGACATTCTCCTCTAAACATAATGAATACTGAAATTGTTTCTTCAGATTATAGGTAAAACTACTGTTTGGTCCTTTGAATTAAAATAGGGCTAGAAATCCTGGATAAAATAATTAGCTACTAAAATCACGCTTTGTTTGTTATTTTATAACAATAAAGTATGTAGAAAGAATGTGTGAATTGATGTTTTGCAGAGAAAAGCTGCGTCAGGACAGACTGAAGATGTGAAATCCCATTGCTGACCTCTAGCGTCTGCAAAGGGAAGTACGACTACTCATCCCTGTTTGTTCACGAGCGCGGATCAATGTGTCATCGTTATTAATTATTAATGGATGCATTGATTAGCTGTGTTTTGGGGATGAACATCACTGTTTAAACAGGAGCTCAAAACTCGTTTGTCGGTACTCGTGTTTTATTTTCTGCCCTTTGGATTTTTTTTGTGGCGTTCTAAAATCTTACTAAACTTTTGAGGGGTTTTTTGTCAATTGGAAATTTGAATAAAAATAACAAAAACTAATCGAATCCAACTGAGAGGTGGGACTAGAAAGGAGAAAAAAAAGTTGTTTTTTTTATTTTTTTATTATTATTATTATTTTAATTTTTACAAAGAATGAAGCTGATTCTTTACTTTAGCCTTTTTACTGCTGCTGTTGCTTCAGGTAAGTTTCTGATCATAATCAACAGTGGTTTAAATTTATCTAATAAAAATGATCACGTTTAGAAGTTTAATGTTAACTGAAATTTAAAACTGTTTTGATTTTACATCAAATAACTAAAATGGTGAAAAAGACAATTATTTTAAGTTGTGCTCAGAGTATTGTTACTTTTAATTGTTAAAGTTTGTTTCATTATCACATTTGTTCCTGAAAAGTTCAAAATCTTTGTCCAGATTAAAGAAAATAAAATAATCTAAGCAAATATTAGAATTTTTTTAAAGCTGAGGTCAAAGTTTGAATCCTTAAATTGTTCCACTAACCAGCTTTATTTCTAAAAGTTTTCTTCAACCATCTGTTTATACAAACCAGCAGCTCATTGTTGGTCCAAAGGTTAAATGTGCATAGGCTCATGCCCAAATGTATGAGATGGTATCACTGATCTGATTGTTCAGAACATGACCAAAACAGTACCTTTGCATCGTGCTTGTGATTTTGTTCCATGTACTCAGTGTACCGCAGTCCTCTGAATAACTTCCAGCGTTCCGAGGGCAGAGAACTTGTTCCTACCTTGAACTCAGCTCTACTGCAGAAGTTTTATGCTGTGAACCTGGATGAATGTGCTGCCCGCTGTGCAAATTCACTGGACTGCAGGTATGAGGCACAAACAAACTTACTGGGTGGCAGAGTAGAGATTAACTAACAGACAGATAGGCTTATTTACATTACATTTGAAATCATCACATTATCTTGCTGGACGAGGCTTGAATCACTGGCCTTTCATCCTCTGGTTCATTTAGGGGGACACCAAGGAGTTTCCTATCCTGCCTCACCAGCGAGGTGTTTGATATGCATCCTAAGTTTATGTCCTTACCACTCTATCTGGCTTCTCTCAACCCAAGGGTGTTACAGATCTAGTTCAAGCTCCTCGCGGGCAGCAGAGTGTCTCACTCTATCTCTGAGCAAGAGCTGGCTACCCTGTGGGAAAAACTCATCTTGGCCACTTGTATCCAGGATCTTACCCTTTAGTTACCACACAAAGCAAGGATTCCTACCCTAGATTGACTGGTACACAACAGACCAATGCAGCGTCCTAATTATTGCTTCACACTCAGCACCAAATTGGTCCAGCAAGAGTGGGAGGACACTGCCCACATGAAGCCAACACTTTTCTATTTAATAAAAACATTTTCAAGAACCTAGACCACACCGTAGTCTTGAGCTTGCAAAATTAGATTAAAATCACAGGCAAATAATCCAACAGCCTGCCAAAACTATTTCAGAAAAGTTGTAAATATTAATAAACTTTTTTTTTCTAGAAGAATTTAGAATGTGTTTAATATGAGCTGTCATTTCTAAAAACAAAAGAACATATCGACATTCTCCAACTTCAGAGCTTTCAACTACGCGAGTAGACCCGATGTCACCTGTACCCACCTGCCTTGGGTGGGTGACGGAAACAGCGCGGAAGTGAAAAGAAATGTCAATTGTGACTTTTATGAAAAAAAAGGTGAGATTCTTATGAAGTAGGATTACATAGATTAGTACTATGATTTAGATGTGCTGCTGCTTTATTTTTTTATGCTAATTTGTGTTTGTTTTGTGCAGTTTATGTCAGACAGTGCATTGTAGGTAAAGGAGAAGACTACCGAGGAAAGGTTACTGTCACAAAAAGTGGACTCAAATGCCAGCAGTGGTGGTCCAAGTTCCCACATGACCACAGGTAAGAAATCTTTTGATCACATCTGTACTCTTCTTCTTCGTTTATTGCATGTTATTTGACCCTCAAAAGACTGTGTGGGAGTTATTTACCTGTAGTTGGAGGGGGTGATGGATTTGGGCATCTGGCCAGATTTCCTCTTGAATAACTTGAAAACTGCTAAACAACATACATTACATATTGAGCAGTTAAGAGCAACAACCCCCAACCCTGATAAGTACATCAGCGGAATAGTACACATCGGAGCATTCTGAGATAAAGTCATAGAGGCCAGACCGAGATGGTTCAAACATGTCCAAAGGAAAGACAGAAAATAAATTGGCAAAAGCATCCTGAGTTTGAAACTGTCAAGTAGGAGGTCTATGAGAAGACCATAGAGGTTTTTGGATGTAGTGAAAAAGAACATGAAAGTTGTTTGTGAAGTAGTAGATCATGCAGAAAATGGATTTGCTGTGGTGCTTCCTAACATAGCAATCTGAAAGAAAAAAAAAGTTAAATAAAAGACGTTTCTTATGATTGTATCATGTATGGTTGTATTATGGTTGTCAGAGGAGTTTTGCCCTTGTGGGAAAAAAAAACCTTACGTATTTGAATAAGCCTAAAATAGTAGTTTCAACACATTGGAAACAATCAGTGCCAACCACTGTTTTTTTTCAGATGGACTCCCAATGCTACAAATGGTTTGGAGTTAAACTACTGTCGAAATCCAGACGGAGATCGTATTGGTCCGTGGTGCTACACAACTGACCCGGAACGGCGTTATGAGAGCTGCAACATCCCACAATGTAAAAATGGTAGGAAAACATGTGCAGGTTTGATAGGCAAAATGTGGGAATCCTGAAATGTTTAAGAAATGTTCATGTAAGGCAACACCTAAAAAAGTTATTTGAAAATGACTGAGATGTTTTTAATTCCCTTTGTTTCTCTGGCTGCAGAGGTATGCCTCACATGTAATGGAGAGGACTACAGAGGCCAGGTTGATCACACTGTGAGTGGTAAAGAGTGTCAGAGATGGGACCAGCAGCTCCCTCACCAACACATCTACCAACCTGAAAAGTACATTTATTCATTGATTTTTTAATTCACTTATTCAATGTGGCAAAAGAGACTGGTATAACAAAATACTCACTGTTTCTGTATTAGAAATTGTATTGAAGATTCTTGTTCTTTGATTGGCTTGGTTTTCAGATATCCCGATAAGAGTTTAGATGATAACTACTGTCGTAATCCAGACGCATCCCCGACGCCTTGGTGTTACACTACAGACCCCACGGTTGAGAGAGAGAACTGCGAAATCAGAAAATGCAGTAAGAATACAGACAGGGAAGAAAAAAACAACTTATCCCTTCCATGCTTTCTAACTTGTTTTCTATTTTTGTTTATTCTTTGTGTCATTCTTTCATGCTAAATACGAGTCTCAGAATATCTGGAAATCCATTCCAACTGCACTTTGTTTTGCTGTTTATCATTGGTCCTTAAAGCAGGGCAAATACACAATGACTTCATATGAGTTGATTCCTACTTAGTACAGTCAGTGCCTTAGAATTCCATTGGGTAACTTTAATGAAGATTCACAGATAACACAGTTTCAATTATTTTGCAAAACACCTCCCAAAATGTTAGTCATTGGTCACAAAAGTTGGGACTTAGACTGATGTAATTGGATGTGTGCAGATGTTTGTCAGACTGGTATTATTTTTTCACAACAGGTACCAGAACAGTTATGACCTGATAAAAGAGTGGTTCATTCGCATTCTTTTCTATTGAGCAACAAGGTTAAAAGTAGGAATTAGTTAATTAATGTCATAAAATTGCCTTTTTGCAGAAGTGGTTTATATGCTTGAAAGCAATGGTGAATTTAAAATGTGCTTTTTGAATAATGTGTTCATTAGGAAGCTGTGCAAATGACTGGATAAAATGGAATAGAAAGTTATTTCTATTCTCTCTGTTATTTTTTCACCAAAGTCTGGGTCTTGTTGTGAAATGTGATTTGCTCCGTTAATTTGAGACCCCATTTGAAAGTCGGAAGTTTTTCACAATGTTCATCTAATTAAATTGCTATCTAGGCAATAACTTATTTAATTATGAGACTGGGTTTGTAATTTTTATTTTATTTTCTTAAATATTTTTATATGTTTATTTGACAGAGACGGCATAGATTAATAAACATTTATGTAATTATACCAGAATTAGCCCATGAGGATAGTTTTCATCTGCTGTTGCTAGACAGATGTTAAAAGCCATCTCAAAACTAATTTGGCAAAAACTATTTACCTAACAGTTTATCTTCTCCTGCTGTCTAGCTGAAGTCCGTGTGGACAAGCGACAGCGTTCCAGCTTCACAACAAATTGCTTCCGTGGTCGTGGGGAAGACTATCGTGGAAAAGTTAATAAAACAACGTCTGGTATACCTTGTCAGCGGTGGGATGCCAACTACCCTCATGAACACCCTTTTAACCCCGACACATATGAGTGCAAGTAAGTACTCTGGCCTTTCTATTCATCCCTGACCTGTTTACGCTTTGTCGTGTTAATTGATTTTGGTTTAAATTCAACATCATTCCTACATTTCAAATGTAGTTGATCAAATCGCTCCAGTAATGTTCTGCCAATTGCAGCATATTACACAAAGTTATACGTTATTCAGGGGTTTGGAGGAGAACTACTGCCGTAATCCAGATGGCTCAGAAGCTCCTTGGTGCTTCACATCTCATCCGGAGATGAGGACCGCTCTTTGCTTGCAGATCAAACGCTGTGCAGATGATGTGGAAGCTGAAGGTAAAACTTCACAAAGCATTTTCAGGGTTAACATGATTCCAATAAATGTTTGTTCAACAAAAATAAAGATGACTAATTCATTCAGTTTTCACAGAATAATGACTTTTGCATTGCTTTGTAGCGTAAACCATTGCCACCAGATATTATGGATCAGGGGAGGAATGAGCTCCAGAAGCAGGTCAATGATCAGGGAAAAAAACAATTTTTTAAAGTCAAGAAGAGCTTAAGAGAACCGGTGCTGAAGGGTTCCTGAGAGAAAAAGAGGAATCGTCAGTTCCAGAGACTAATATGAAAGGATAACAGGCAATAGTTTGTTGGGTTTGTGATAGTGTTACCATGAGGGTTATTGAAGAACTGATGAAGTGTTGAGGTGAGCCTTAGTCTTAAATAGTGAAGGGGTAGAGTGCCTAGCCTTTTTTGTCCTATGATCTACTTTTCAAATATCAAACCTCTACACCCTCTCTTAAACACACATACAGATACACAAATGGACAAATTGCTCTCTCAAACACACAGGCAAGTTCCTCGGTCTCAAACGCACACAAAGACAAGTTTCTCTCTCTCAAACACACACACACACACACACAAATTTCACTATCTCTGTCAAACACATAGAGACAATTTTCTCTCTCTCAAGCATGCACACCGACAAATTTCTCACTCCCGCTCGCTCTCTTACACACACTGACACTTTTCACGCACACGCAGCGTTTCGCAAGGGGGAGTGGCCACAACAGCAACAGGCGCTGCATGTAGAGAATAGCAAAAGAATATTCACTACAAATAGCGTCAAAGTCGCTGAATTGGCAACACTGACTTCTTTCATAAATTCTTTTCACTACACACCTGGGGATCGACTTGGAATTAGTCCACCGCAATCGGCTGGTTGGGCAGTAGGTACCCCCGATGAAGGGTTAAGTGGATGTAGTTGAACCTCATCAGGCCAGTCCTAAAATCAGCAGCCACCACAGTCAATCACCTGGGGCAATCAAAGAAGATGAAAAAAAGGCACAAAATAGACACCAGTGGGTGTCACACAACACCAGAAACTTCTGGTGTTCTGAACTTACTTTTAAGAACCGGACATTATGCAAAAAAGTTTTAAAAATGATGGTATTTTCCATCATTGGTTCCAACTAAGATTATATGTTTGGCAGGGTGGGGCCATCACTTTTCATTTGATTGAGATTGATCGTCATGTTTTCAGATTGCTACCATGAAAATGGAAAAAACTACAAAGGCAGCGTCCGTAAAACTCGTAAAGGCATCACTTGCCAGAAATGGAACGTGAACACACCTCACCTAACTAAGTACCAGCTCTATTTTTTTTTTTCAGAATGTGTACAGTAAAAACATGTTTTAAGACTTTTTTTTTTAAATCATAACTTTTAGAAAATGACAGCATGTGGTTAATAAATGTACATAAGAAAAAAAGTAGCTCATTTATATCTCAATTTAATTAAATGTATAGCTTTTCAAAGTTATTGAAAGACTTGAATGATCTTACAGGATAAACCCAAAGACAAACCCTATGGATAATCTGACTGAGAACTATTGTCGTAATCCAGATGGAGATCAGCACGGGCCCTGGTGCTACACCACAGACCCCAAAACGGAATTTGACTACTGTGCCATCAAACAGTGTGGTAATCATTTCCTCCCATTTCAAAAGTACCCTCTTCGCTATGCTTTCTGGTGTGCAATGTAACAATACTATTGTTGTTTTCTAACAGCTGGAGAGAAAGTGTCCTTGACTGAACCCGTAGGTTAGTTTGTGAATGAAAATGGAGCAATCTGCCACAAGTCCCCACAGTTGGAATTCAACAATATTTTGTGGTTTTTTTTGGTGATACAGAGAAGGTGGAGTTCAATGAGTGTGGGAAGCGAGATGACCGTAGTGAAGAATCTTTTCTGCGTATTGTGAATGGGCAGCCTGGGAACTCACCATGGACAGTGAGTCTACGAGACAGGTCAGTCTGAAAGAAGATGAAAGGCAGATGATAAGAACATTGGTCTTGTATGGATTACCTCTGCCCTCTTTCTCTGCAGGAAAGGAAACCACTTCTGTGGAGGATCTCTTGTGAATCCTAGATGGGTGATAAGCACAAAACAGTGCTTCTCATCATGGTATGTGAGCCACAGGGTTAACTGTTTTTTTTTTTTATTTAAACACCTTCATTCCATAATGTTGGTTTGCGTGGATCAATCGATGGATGGATGAACAGATATAAGCGTTATTAATCTCAAAGAAAATTCCAGCTGTGGCCAGCTGCCCACACTCAGATGGCAATCAATCCTTAAATATGGTTAAGGAGGAAGCAGGTAAGCCCTGGCAGACCCAAGCAATGTGAAAAGCTCTCCTTGTATCATCTGGCGGATCGTTCCATCAGAGAGAGCTTCAACTCTCACTTTCATCAGATCATCTTCAGCTGGTCATTTAGTCCAAATGAACTCTTTTCCGCACTTCTTCTTTTGAGGTGGCCGGCTAGAGCTTAGGCCATAAGGTCATTGGTGTTTGTTGTGACTGTAATTCCCAAACTTGCTAGTGGACACTTGTGGTGAGGGATATTATCAAGATGAAGAAAGAGATGTACTGCCTGTGGAAGACCTGAGGCAGCTGAACAACATCGACAGACTAAGTGGAAAGCGCCTTCAGCGGTTGCTAAGAAAAACTAGAGGGGAAGGTCTGAATGATAGTTGAGCCTCAGCTAAAGGAAGAATTGTATTTTTTCCATCTTGAACACTGATGGGACATCAATATGTGTGAGCTTTGGTCTCATCATTAATCCTCAGTCTCTGTAGTGACTTTGTCTCTTCATGCACAGCTACGTTGATTTGCCTGGGTACTCTGCCAAGATGGGAACTCTTTATCGGGATCCAAAAGAAAATGAACCCACCGAGCAAACTATCCCACTCATCAAAATTGTCTGTGGACCATCTGAGTCCCTACTGGTCATGCTGCAGCTTGAGCAGTGCGTATTGTTGAACACAACTCATGTGCTAATAGATGTCTAACTTTAAAACCAACAGCTTTCTTTTTGCTTTTTCTCTGCAGCCCTGCCCAATTAAATGACCGTGTCTCACAGATCTGCTTACCTCCTGAGCGTTACATAGTGCCTGAGAATACTGTCTGTGAAATCGCAGGATGGGGTGATACAGTCGGCAAGTGTGATATACTGTATTAGAACAGTTTAGCAGAAAACTCACCACACATTTTTTAAGCAGCTTCATTAAAGTTTTTATTTAAAATTTACCAATTTAGAAGAATTGTCTTGCTTCTGTCCCTAAAGTACTATTAAAAGTACTGTCGTCTCTTTTGTTTAGACCCCTAAGCAAACAGATGACATAGCCATTACTGTACTAAAATGATTTAAAATTTGTCATTTCTTTTTATTTCTCCTGCTCTTTGAACAGAGCAGGAAACTAATGTTAGTTGCTAACTAATGTTAGTTGCTAACATTACATATTTTCTGCTATTCAAGGGACTGGGGATGAAACTGTCCTCAATGTGGCATCGTTAACAGTTCAGAGTAACGCTGATTGCAACCTATACTTCAGAGGTCGAGTTCGAGAAAATGAGATGTGTACAAACTCTTTCTTCGGTGGAGTAGGTCCCTGTGAGGTATGTAAGCATAAACAAAAAGATATATGACAAACTTAATAAAATTGTAGAAAGAAACAAGTGACAATGTGATCAAGTTCTAAGTCAGAAAGATACTGTAAACACCATTTTTCATCTTTCATACCGAGCATAATCCACCAAAACATCACTCAATAATTCAGTACTCAATAGCAGTAGCAATGCTACTAAATTTGTTACTTAAGTTTGTAGCAAATAGGATGATAAATCATGCAACAATCTTATTCTTTTAGCCATCACTGGCAGCTGTTGAATGAGGTTTTGTGAGACCAATAAATTGATAGCTTTGTTTTAAGCTCAGCTCTCTTCACTTTTCTGAAGCAATATCACGTTTTAATAGCTGTGGGTGTCACATTGATCCACCTGTCAAACTCTCTCTCCATACTTTCCTCACACTTGATAAAAACCTGGACAAAATTAAACTTCTGACCTGTAAGGCAAGGCAAGGCAAGTTTATTTGTATAGCACAATTCATACAAAATGTAATTCAAAGTGCTTCACAAGAAGGGAAAAAAAGAATGCATTAAAATCACAAAAACATAGAGTTAAAAAGTTTAAAAAAATGAAAAAAAAAAAATAATTAAAACAGATAAAAAGAGTAATTAATCAAATGCACAGTTAAACAGAACTGTTTTCAGCCTAGATTTAAACATTGTCACAGTAGAGGCCTGTCTCAGGAAGTTTGTTCCAGACTTTTGCAGCATAAAATTGAAATGCAGCTTATCCATGTTTAGTCCTGACTCTAGGCACCAGCAGGAGGCCGGTCCCGGAGGTCCTCAGAGTTCTAGATTGTTCATAAGGTACTAGCATGTCACAGATGTACTTTGGTGCTAAACCATGGAGAGACTTAAACACAAGCAGAGCAGCTTTAAAGTCTATTCTCTGAGCCACAGGAAGCCAGTGCAGAGACTTGAGCACAGGACTAATGTGATCATACTCTCTAGTTCTTATTAGGACTCGAGCAGCAGCATTTTGAATAAACTGCAGCTGTTTTAAGGCCTTTTGTAGAAAGGGCACTCCACCATGGTTTTGAGTTTGGACGTGCTGAACCCCATCAGAGAGGGTACTATTTGGGTCCCAACTGTCGGCTGCTGCCCATCTCCTTCTTTTCCCAACAAGCCCTCACCTTACTTACGTCAACTGGAAGAAGGGTACATGTCCCTCGTCTGGGCCCGTGAACGAAGGCTTGGCCACCAGGCCCTCGCTCCCATACCCCACCCACAGGTCTTGCTGCAGTGTGTCCCGGTGACCCACATATGTGCAAGGGAAACTTGATCTGCTTCTTCAAAGAAATGATGTTATGAGCCACCATTGTGTGACCTCTCTAACAGGATATGTTTCATATAGTGTACCCGCCAAGGCTGCAAAAACTCTTTGACTAATTATTTAAAGCAGAAAAAATTTAATAAGACATATTTTGTAAATGAATAACATTCACGAGATGTGATTACCAGAGTTTCGACATCTGTATTAACAGTTAGTTATAACAGATACAAATGATGACGATAGAGTGTTTTTTCTGTGTGTCTGCAGCAAGATTACGGTGGTCCTCTGGCATGTCAGAACAATGACTGTTGGGTACTTGAAGGTGTGATCATTCCCATGAGGCGTTGTGCCCGCCCTGGCCAGCCTAATATCTTCATCCGTGTGTCGATGTATGTGGACTGGATCAAGAAGGTCATGGAGATGGCTTAGTGACGGAGGCTGCCGACTAAAATGAAAATGGATTTGATTAATCTGGAACTATTAACAAGAAATGCACATGCCGGTATTTAAAAACAATCATTTCAATATGGAAAAAGAAAATCAAACTTGCCAAACAAAATGTAAGAAAATACATATTGTACTTTAAACATTATTTTGTAATGGCCAATTTGTACTCATAGATACAGATGAAACTTGTATTACGTAGTAGTTTTCTTTATTGTAACAAGACAGGATTTCACATAAATGTATCAAACTTATTACAGAAAGTGTCACATTTATTGGAATTTCTCTTGTAAAAAGTCTTCTCTTAAGGAGACAGAACCTATGTCATTTTATTTTTTTGCTTTTATGTAACAACAAGCTTCATTTGGAGTCAGGTGAGAGGAATCAACCACAGCATTCTTACATCCATATCATGAATTCTTAAACTTCCAAACTCTAAATGATCTGTTGTGTTAGATCAGACTTGATTTGTAGTCTTTATTTTACTGCCAGAATTGGGTCATGCAGGATGACCTTGGGGCCCAAATGCCTTTAAAAGAATGTTTGTGGACCCCGCACCTCCAACCCATCTGAGGCTGCTAAGTGTTTGCTGGAAGAAACAGATTGAATTTCAACTGAAATACAGAAAATAATTATTAATGAAGGTCAGCATTTAGAGTACCCGGTAATTTATTTATCAAAGTAAACAGTCACAGCGATTTCTTTATCTAATTTCCATTTTTATTATTAAAATAAAAATCTACAATATATTTTGAGACATAAGTTTAAAAAATGAACCTTTTTGATGAATGAAACAATTTTATGTTCCAACCTTTCTCCTTGAAAAGAAACAACTTTACAGTAGTGCAAGGGAGAAGATATTTGATTTTTACAATGTGTCCCTTTTCAGTAATTTGGAAACAAACTGAGACACAATGTACATGTGATGAAAAATTAAATTTCGCCCCCTATTTAATTTTTGCTTCACAAGTAAAAAAAAATTATGTGCAGCTTAAAAAAAACTAGAGAGAAAAACATCTTAACCTTTTCACTGTGGTACTCCTCAGCGTGTGAATTTGTCTGCAAATTAGAGCTATGGGAATATAATCTTGTATCATGGACTGGTGCTGGTGGAGAAAAGGGAGAGAATACATCCCAGAGGGAACAGGGTGATCACAATCACTCGGATCAACTCATCTTCTCACACCTCCTGCAGAAAGCCTGCAGGGACCAATCCTCCAAAGGCTTCCAGGGCCTTGGCTGACTCAGACTGTTCAAAAGTTCTGAGAAAAAGGTAAAGAAGCCACAGTAAATACTGCGGATGGCTGTTTTATGAGGGGTAAAGAAAGTCTGAAGGAAGAAAATTTTGATAATTTGATTTATTTTTTGAAAGGAAACCCCATTCAAACTTGTATGTTAGTATTGTGCATTGATACTTTGACATCCATAAATCTTCCGCTGTGGGATTGATGAATAGTATTGGCACTAGTCAAACAATTCCTGCTCCACTGCTAATCTCTCATAATTTTAAAATTCCACAATATTCACAAAGATATTTTGTCAGATGGGGAGCGCACAAAAAATGTTGAAATATTTTTGCTCGTAAGATATAAGAGCTCAGAACTTGAACGCTAGTGCTCGTGTTTTATCTTCTGCTCTTTGACTTATGTTGAAAGTATTTTCTTTCAATTTCATTACATTTTAAGTTTGACTAAAAAGAAAAAAAAACAACCTCACTAACCTTCCAAATAAAAATAAAGGGCAACATTTTTTACATTAAAAACAATGAAGCTGATTCTTCACTGTGTTTGTTTTTCTGTTGCAAGTTTCTTATTTGTTCTGTAAACTCCTTAAAATCCCTTTTTTAATCAAACTTAAAATTGATGTTGCTAAATTTAAAAAAGTTTTTGATTTTAGATTAACTAATGGTTTGAAGTTGAGCTAAAAAAAATGTAACTTTGAATTGTTAAAGTCTGTTTTAGGAACCTGATTTGTCCCTGAAATGTTGTTTGAAGTTCTCTAAAATTATCTGTGGTTACAAACCTTCAGCACAATCTTGGTCCAAAGGTTAAATGTGTCTAAGCTGATGCCCAAATGTAGTAGGCAGTAACACTGATCTGTCGCACTCCAGTTAGGTCATGAACAAACAGTTGGTATTATGTTTGTGATTCTGTCATATGGGCACAGTGTACTGGAATCCTCCCACTTCTGGAGCTCAGAGAACTTTTTTCTACCATGAACTCAGTTCTACTGCAGAAGTTGTGCATTCACTGGACCGCAAGTATGATGCACAAACATTCTAGGGTTGTAGAGATGTACAGTATAAATGAATAGATCATATCATTAGAAACATTTCAAAATATGCCCCAAATTGTTTTTCATATTAGGGAAGAGAACACTACTATTTTCCTTTAAATAATAAAAACATTTTCGAGAGCCCAAAGGACACAATAGTTTTGTGCTTGCCTAATTTGAAGATGCTCATTAGAAAAAATAAACACCAATGCATGTTTTACATAAATTTTGAATGCAAGTGTTGTAAAATTGTGTCATTTCTTTTTTAAAAAAACATTGACATAGAACATCCTGTAACTTCAGAACTTTCAACTACTCAAGTAAACCAGCGTCACCTGCACACGCCTGCCTTACGTAGGTGACAGAAGCAGTGTGGCAGTAAAAAGAAAAGCAATTATGACCCTAATGAGGAAAAAAATAGATTCACATGAAGTAGCATCACAGAAATGAGCCCTCTGACCTCTGCAGTCCTGGAAAGGCCGGTTTATTTTGCGAATCAATCCCCAGTTACAGTTTCCTCACATCAGCATTAGGCCAGATGTTTATTTCATTTACTGTTATTTTCATCTCAGTTAAAGAGACAGTAGCTAGCAGTTTCGGGGGAAATCAGGTAGCATCTGGGGTGTGTGAATGACAATGGATCTGCGTTGTGTGTGTGTGTCTGTATGTGAAAAAGATTTTTGAATGTGCATTTAATGTGAATTTTTTATTGTTTAATATTCTGTATTTTACTTATTAGGTAACTTTATTCACTTCTAAAGATGAAACCAATAGATGTATGTGGATGACTGCGACTTTGATTTTTTTCTCACTTTGTGTCAGATCTAATAAAAAGTTAGCTTGTTTCTTCTTAGGCAAGCCTGGTTAAAAAAGTGGGTTTTCATAAATTACTATTACCTATTATTGATAAGTAGCTTTTGTTGGACTACAGTGGCTTAGTTTGTGTGCGTCTGTACAAAGCTAAATATAATATGTGCTATTGTCTCGTTTGTTGATTATTAGGAAGCTGTACAGGTGACTGGATGTTTGAATAGTGAGATATCAGCAAAAAAGAACGCAAAGAGAAGAAAATAGATTACAAGGTCACTATTCTTTCCCAAATTTCTGCATCAGTATGTTTTGCAACATTAGTCATAGTTCATCAGGGCCACAGATCTTAAAGGAAACAGCGACATCTTGTGTTTGTTTTTTTATTGTTTGGCTGAATCAGATTTTATTTTTGGTTTTGTTTTTGTTTTTTTGACCAACCAAGTTTCTTTAATACACAGACTTTTTTTTTTTCATATTTGGTCTTAATTTCTGTCAAAAGCATGTATGATAAAAACACGTTTTAAAGCTTTTCTGCGTCTGAACTTTTGACAGTAACAGTATGTGGTTGGTAAATTATATCATTTTTGAAGAATGAAAGCCAGTCAATCTCAAATTTCAATTTGATTATATTAGCTACATTTTAGAAGTTTCCTACTTCCTACTCTTTCTCCCTTCTTTTTGTTGTGTCCTTTGTCCATGTTCCTCACACCTCTCCCTAATGTTTGCACCTCTGTGTCATCTTCCTCACTTGTTATATAAGCCGTTGTGCCCTGACTTCTTTGAAACCTATGTACAACCGGTGACCATAAATGAGGGTTTGTCGGTCAATAGCTTTGACTTTTGGATCAACTTTTTCTTAGCCATAACATATCAATACACCACCTTAATTATTGTGGACACTGCATTGATCTGTTTGCCGAGCTTCCTCACTCATCATGAACACAACCTGAGGTACTTAAACTTCTGGTCTTGGGGAACCCATTTCTGATTTGTAGTGGGCCTTACACCGTTCCCTAGTTAAGAACCATAATTTTGGATTTGGAGGAGTTAATTTTCAACCTGGCTGCCTCACACTTGGCAACAAATTGGTTCAACAAGAGTTGGAGATTACAGCCTGCAGAAAACAACAGAACCACTTCATCCAATTCTAGTGCCACTAAAACAGTTCTTCCTTATTGCTGTGGAACCAAGGAATTCTCTCTCCAAAAGTAATGAACCAAATTTCTGACAGGTAAGGAACAGCATCCTGCCTAAAGTGAAATTCAAGCATCTCAAGATTTTTTTTTCACACATTACTTGATGGATCGGTGCAAAGACCTAGAGGCAGACTCAGGATCTGCTGGAGAGACTGTTTCACAACTGATCAGGGAACTTCTCAGGATCCTAAAATTAGTTAGAAGATGTAGGCGGGGTGAAGGAAGTCTAGGGGTTCTGTGACCTAACCCCCGCAAGGACACAGTACGGTAAGAATAAAGAAATACAAAGCTCCTACCATAGGGTATCACCAATTTAAAAACATTGCCATTGCAGGCTCGCCCTAAAGCAAACTGTGTGTTTGTTTGGTTTAAAGGGGGTAAAGTGCCTGTGAACTTTAGAGATAGAGATAATCAAGTTGTTTCCACCAGCTGTTTCCTTTGCCATTTGTACTAGGTTGAGCTGAGCAAACCAGCTGTACAAGTTAGAGTGCAAATGTCCCTGTAAAGTTCTTACTCAAACCCAATTTGAGATTATTTGGGTTTATATTATTTTTTGTTGGTGAAGTTTCACTCCACGGCAGCCAGTTTGGATTACCTTGTAGATTATCAATCAAGAAAGCACCTGATTTTCCAGTCTGTGAGTGTCCTAGCCACTATATAGACAGTAACAACAGAATTCAAACCTTAAAAAAAACGTTTTAAATTCTACATCCCTGTGTATGAGTTCCACATGATAGCTGAAACTATTTGTATTTACATTGTTTCACAGCACTCCAAAGTTTGCCAGAATAAGGTGATTAAGTACTGACCGGAGTAACAATGCATTGAACACTTCACCAACAGTCCAAAGATCCGCTAGTAAACTACAGATCATATCTTGCAGTGTGCAATATAAAGTAAAAGAACAAAGAAAAAGAACAAAGCAGGAAAAGATAAAGAGTAAAAATGAAAAACAAAGTGTTAAGAAACAGGATCAAGAATATAAAGGCTAATGTTTGCCCAGAGAAAATCTCAACCTGCTAAATCCAGGGTTATGTGATTGAATATCTACCTCAATGAGGGTTTAAGTCCCACAAAAATTACATGCATTTGTAGCTGTTCTTATAGGACTGTTTTTCAATCAAAAACTGGCAATGATAGAGGAAATTACTTTTTTATCCCCCAAAACTGAAAAATTAAAAAACTCATCATTCAAACAGGTCTGTGTTGACCTTTTTAATTAATTACGAATAAACAGTTTTGCAAAATGAAATATGTCAACTTTTTTCTAAGATTCTTGTAGATACTGAATGTCTTGTATGGTTTTCAAAAATCCACTTTTTCAGTGTTTTTTTTAAAGACATATTTTTGTGTAACATGCTCATTTTACGACTAATTCATTGTCTGAGATAATGATGTTCATCTTCGCAAAGAGTTGCATCATTTTTAGCAACTGACATACTGCTATTTATAAGTTTTCATAAATCAAACACTTTCACAAGATGGGACTGCTTGATGTTTCCAACCTCTGCAATGACAGTCAGTCATAACAGAGACAACTAATGACTCCAGTGTGTTGTTTCTGTGTGTCTGCGTTAGACTACTATGGTCCTCTGGCATGTCAAAACAGGGACTGCTGAAGACTTGAGGGTGGGATCATCCCCAGGAGAAGTTGTGGACACCTGGGACAGCCAAATATCTTCATCCGCATGACGAGGTTTGTTAATTTTGCCAAATTAAATATACATAAAGAATTTGTTGTACTTTAAACATTTTTATGTGAAGTTCTTTTTGAACACATACATATAAATATTCCTTATACTACTTGTAGTTTGTTTCTTTGTGGCAGTGAAACATGGATTGATGTAAAGTTTCAAAATTCATTAGATTTGATGTTTAATTTTTTTGTGCATGTCTTAATAATAAGCAATAACTTATTTTATGGAGGCATTCCTGTATTGTTGCATTTTCTGCATCTCTTCAGTGTTTTTTCAATAAATTCTTGTATTGCACCATTGCATATTTAAAAACATTGTGTTTCATACACCCAATCCTTGAAATAAGGATGGTTTATACAGATAAGTAACCTGCAATGACCTTTACCAGAAAGACAGTATGCCTCCCTTGCTCCCACTGGCACTGAATGGAACTCTAAAATACCTTCTTTGCCCCCAGCCTCAAAAAGAAATCCCTCCTCTGCCTGTCTTTTGATGCCTGCCCCCACTTCTAAAGACATGCCTTTGTGCCTTATGCAGAACTGTATGCGCTGCACATTCTTTCTAGTTCTATAGGAGGATTTTTGTAACCCGGTCCTGATGAGCCCACGGAATTCAGCTTAAATAAACCTCAAGATCAGAGTCCAACCAAATCTCAGACTGCAGAAGGCCACTGAACTCTCAAATACGTAGACATGTACACAATTTCTCTCTTGCAAACCCTCCCCTGTGTCCCTTGATCATTTCCTATTCTGGCTTTCACTTGTTGCTTTTTTACAACTATATTTCACACACTGACATTTTAACCCCATTTATGAAGAAATCCAAACCTATATTAAAAACTGAAATGCAGCTTGAGCTAATGATCAGTACGGACAGTTTGGAATGAGCATGTGTCTTCTCTTTCATGTAGTAATATTTACAGTGGATGACTAATCAAATTCATACATTACTTCAATTTCTCATCAATTAAAAAAAGTTTCTGGGGAACTTGAATAAACTTTTGATAAATGCTTAAATAAACATATGCAAATGTGTTCGTTGCTCATCTTGCAAGTTATTGTAATAACCAGAAAAAACATTTGTTGGGTGTCATAATTTAACGGTTGGACGGTGCTTTTTCTTAAAAGAAAAAACTCATAACGTATGTTTGTGGTGAGAGTGGTTGTTCACTCTGAAACTTTCTGAATTACATCATGAAACCGGCTCTGCAAACTGTTCAAATGTAGCTCTTAAGCGTCATCTTTGTAATTTAAAGCTTTATGTTCTGGTCCCATGCCAGCATGCTCACCTGACATAACTCTATGAGAGGTCTGGCATTAGCTGTCATTGGAATGTATGAACTGCATGGTTCAACCCCTTTAATCTGAATTCATCTGCTTCTATTAATCTAAAAAATATACCAGCTAAAATAGAAACTCTTTTGATCTGTGAGTTATTCAGACAAGATAATAGTTCATTCGTCTTGTGAATTGCTTATTCCTATTTGGGTCGGGAGCCTAACACTGCTGATTTCAGGCAAGATACAACCCGAACAAGTTGCCTGCCTGTTGCGGGATCACACACAGACAATCATCCACACACATATTGATTCCTCGGGCCAATTTTGTAGCAGACAATTAACATGACATGCTTGTTTTGGAGGGTGGGAGGACTCACTGTCCCAGCTTCCAGTTTGCATGTTCTCCCTCCGAGTTTGTACAGACAGAACATGCAAACTCCACACAGAAAGACCAGTGTTTCAAGCCTTGCCCCGCTCTGAGAGTAAAACTTTTACTTTTCGCTGTAAGACACAACACCACTGTGCATCCCTTAATAAAACAGTATTAAATTAAAAATGTTCTAAAAAAAGGAATTTAATTGTGATCCATTCAGATCTAAATTCTGTTTTGTTTCGTCTTCTGAACTGCTTATCCATAGTGGGATCACAAGGATGCTGGACCATATCCTGGCAAATTTCAGATGAAAGGCAGGGTACACTCCGAACAGGTCGCCAGTCTATTGCGGACACACACACACACACACACACACACACACACACACACACACACACACACACACACACACACATTCATTCCTAGGGACAATTTCATCATGGCTAATTAACCAAACATGCATGTTTTTGGAGGGTAGGAGGAAACCCATGCATACACAGAGTGAATATGCAAACTCTTCACAGAAAGGCCAGTGTTTCATGCCTCACCCCCACTCCAGGACTTGAACCCTGACCTTGCTCTGAGGCCACTGTGCAGCCCTCAAGATAATACTATTAAAGTAAAAACTTTCCAAATAAGAGATTTAATTGTGATTCATTCAGATGTAAATTTTATTTGATTAGTTTATTTAATGAGTAGATAGCTGGATGAAGTCAGGTCACATGAAAGAAACTATTTCTGGAAAACATTTTTACCAATTGCATTTTTATTTATTCATGTATTTGAATGTTTTATGAGTCTAACTTGTTGATCCTTTTCTCAGAACAAATGCACATCATATTGTTGCTCTGCAGATTGTGTGTGTGTTTTCTTTCTTTCTTCTTCTTCTTCTTTTTTTTTTTTTTATAAAAAGACCCTTTCATAAAGAGTCCTTTATGACTTGGAGATAGTGTGTATCTGTAAGGCTGTAGGTGGGGAGATAACATAAGTGAAACATCTTAGAAACAGAACACAATCTGTTCTCACTTTGATTTTAACCAAATCAATCTGAATCTTTTTCCTCTCTTTATTGGGGAACTTCCCAAAGCCCACTTTGTGAACCCCGGAACCAGAGCCTCCAGTTTAATGCCCGCTTTCTCCCTCTCTAGTGGGTGGTCCAGTGAGCTGATCGGGGCGGGGTCCTCTGTTTTCAACCCTCCTACCCCTCGTTCTTTCTTGAAACATGCTTTAATAGAGAAAGTATGCAATGCATACTGCTTTGCCACAACCCCCACTATACTGCATCTGGGGTATTCGTGACTGGACGTCTGGGGGATCACACACATTTCCGATTAGGAGGAGGGAAGAAAAGAAAGAGAGAGAGAAAAAGAGAGAGATTACTCTTTGATTCCAGCCAATCAGACTGTTGATCCACCAAGATTTTTCATAGAAGCAGGATCACGAAGTGAAGGTGGTGTGTAAAGTTCCAGTTAAACCGTGGGAAGGTAAGATGAACTTCCTCTGTTTCTACTGTTTGCTTAAACATGGAGTCTGAATGTGTACATGGAGGCTACATGTGTGGCTGCTTGAGCTTTTGCACCTGTGTTTCTTGTCTTTGTCCTTGGTGGAGTTTTTAAAATGTCTTTTAAACATGTCTGCAGACTTGTTGCACTATCACTAAACAAAGCTAAGGGTGAGGAATTAGTGATGGAGGTAAGGTGTTTTTTTCTTTAGTGAGCGTCGACTTTTCTTTTTTTCTTTAAATTTAGGTTTTAAAAAGCATTTGGCGGGTGTTTTAGCTTCACTGAGTTTGTTAGTGAACTGTTGTAGATGTCACTGCTTTAATGTGTGTTTATCATGGCTATTGGCGCCATATGTAAAAAGTACATTGAGTCCTGTACTAGACTGGTAAACATGTTAGAGGACAGGCTGCTTCTCTCAAACCTGGCTGTTTTTTTTCCCCGAACAGCTATGGAACGACGTCCTGCCACTCGTTAGGCTTTAAATTATTTCAACTGGGGCGTTTTTCTCAAATTACTGCCACTTCCTGCTTCACTCCTGTCGTTTTGATAGGCTGCCATGGCAATTAGTCTTTAACCCATTCCTTTTAAAGTTTGGGTGAAAGAATTATCTTTCTAGGAGTTAATCAGAATGTGTTCAGAATTAAACTAAGCCAACTCTTGGAATATTTTTTTTAGATATTTTAGGATCACTAAAAATGACCATCTGAAACACTCTAAGAGTGCAAAATAAGTGTTTAACCAAAAAGGATCTGTAAGTTATTAGTTGGTTATCCTAATTAACTGATTTCTGGGGTTAAATTTGTAGAGTATATGTAGGGAATAATATACATACACTATATTCAATTATTTTTATGTTGCCCAATATCACTAAACAATTGTCTCAACGGGCTTCACATCGTAGATTTAAAAAAAAAAAAAAAAAAAAGAACAAAAGAGAAGAAAATATGTATATACACAAATACACAGTTAAAAGATAACTAAACAAAAGCTAGCAAAAGTGACGCTCACCTTCATAGTGAGAACCCCCCAACCCTCTCCACAAAAAAAAAAAAGAAGAAGAAGAAACCTTGTGGAGACCTGCATGAAGGAGAGACCTCTCCCCAGGGACACACAGCCAATGTGTCAGAGTCTGTTAATTAAACAGACTTTGGCTTATTCTATTCCACTGCCAATTATTTGAAGAGATCAGTAGATGGGCTTCATCATGATGAAAACGACATGGAATATGAAGTACAGAGGCTTCCTCAGTATTGCAACGCTTAGGATTGGGATCAGTAGATGGGCGATAAATTTTATTTATTTTTTATAGCCTTGTGATTTTTATAGTTGAGCAGGAGCACAAAGTAATCTCAGGTTAAATCATAGGTGATTGTTTGGATTATCGGACTATTTTTTAAGTGAAGCTCATTGTAATAATTTGTATGCAAGCTTGTAAAAGATTATTTTTAAGAAAAACATGTTAATGAATAGTTTTTTTTGTAATGAGGTAAAAACTGGCTAAAAATGTACTGAGATGCTCCATCTGCTTTTTCAAAGAGTATCGAAATCTCTTTTTTTTTTATTTTTTGCATAATCATTACAGTACTAAACACAACAAATCAACACTATTGATTTAAATGATTGTTTACATTTTTTGTCCAAAATAAATTTGGTCTTTCTCTGTTAATGCATTGTAACAGAGTTTTAGAAACTTTACAGTAGCAGTTGTTGCAGCATCTCCGCTCCAACACCATTCACATCCCCCATTGAGAAATACCGCAGAGTGGGCAGATGGAAACGCAGCTCTGTACAGTAGATGCAGATTTTGGATGGCAGATTGAGTTGTGAATATCTGTGCTACTTTTAGTCTCTGCACACCATTCTCAAGTTTCTCTGCATTTGCCAGAAGCATGTCTGTGTTCCGATGAACCTGGTGCCAGGATTTATGCATAAGCAGTTCCCACGCTGGAAAAGTTTCCTGTGTGATTCTGAATTATTCCTGCGATGATATGTTGAGTGCTGATTGTAATGTCCTGTAGTGGCTAAATCAGAGGATGAATTAGCTGTTCAGATATATCTGGTTAATCCAAATGTGTCAAAGATGTTTGCCGCTGTGCAAATAAGTAATTCCAATTTTTTTCTCATTGTGATCTGTAGCTCCTGACACTGAGCTCTTCTGCTCCTTAAGCCCTCGAGGCCACTGCTCCAGGCTTTGATGCCCACACTCTTTGAAGCAGGTGGACAGACGCAGGCATGAGTAACAGTGGGACCAAAGAGCCATCTCCTCAGTCGAGCCCTGCCCTGTCACCCGAAGAACCCCAGCGCAGGGGCAGAGGTCGACCACGGAAACAGCAACAGGTAAAACCTCAATCTTTGAAAGGTGGTAATGGTCCATTTAAATCACGCTCATTAATGGTGTGTAATAAAGCATATTGAAAGTTAATCAGGAACAACCATGATTGATATCAAATTAAGGATGTTTATGAGCAATTTTGTCTTTAGACATTAAGTTGAATTTCTTGCCACAGGAGCCTGTTGGACCACCTACTCCAAAACGACCGAGAGGACGACCAAAAGGCAGCAAGAACAAAGGCCCCAAAACTGCACTGAAGGTCTAAACAGATTAACACTCTTTTTATATAATGTATAAATACAATTTAAAAAGTTGATTTAGAGTTTTGTGAAGTTTTAATAAGGCAATCCTTCTTGTATTTTTAGTTACATACAGTGTCTTGTGAAAGTATTGGACCCCTGTAACTTTTTGACATTTTGCCATATTTCAGGCTTCAAACCCAAAACAAAAAACTGATAATATTTCTGAAGAATCAGCACTTTGTGAGACACAATCTTGGAGTGATATTTGTTCCCTTTGATTCAATACTTTGTAGAAACTCCTTTTGCTGTGGTTACAGCTGCCAGTCTTTTCAGATATGTTTGTATAAGTTTAGCACATCTTGACACAGAAATATTTGCCCATTTCGCCATACAAAACAGCTCCGTTACCTTCAGGTTTGATGGAGAGTAGTTATGTACCGCAATTTTTAAATCTTGCTATAAATTCTCGATTGTATTGAGGTCTGGAGATTGACTTAGCCATTCTAACACCTTTTTATGGTTAATTATGAACCATTCCTTTGTAAATTTGGCTTTATGTTTAGGGTCGTTGTCTTGTTAGAAGGTTTTTAGCAGAACTCAACAGATTTTCTGCCAGAATTGCCATATATTTGGCTTCATCAATCCTTCCATCAATTTTAACAATTTTCCCAGTCCCTGCTGAAGAAAAGCAGCCCCAGACAATGATACTGCCACCACCATGTTTGACAGTAGTGATGGTGCAGTTAGGGTGATGTGCAGTGTTCCTTTTATGCCTTTTGTATTTTTCCAACAAGTATTAAATATTGTGTAAATTTTGTTCCACTTCAGGTTACTGTCTCACATAGTATTGATTCTTCCGAAATATCGACAGTTTTCTGTTTTAGGTTTGAAGCATGAAATGTGCCAAAATGTCAAAAAGTCATTGGGGCGGGATGAGAATGATGGTTTATTTTGTTACACCAAATGTGTAAAGCTAAACTGTTTTACTTGTTTCAAGACTATGCATAAAAAAGCACTGGATTCTTGTCTTCGATGGGACACTTTAACACATCTTCCATCAGGATAGATGCCAGTTTACACAGAATAAAGATCAACATTTGCTGAGTTAACACAGTGTTCATCTTCTACGCTTTAACCTATACGTTCATTCAGAGAAACGTACATCTGTCCAGGTTGCTGTTATAACACTGTAACTAAACTACTGGAAGTTGTTTTTCTCTGTTTCACTTCTCTTACATCACTATGAGCTGTGGTTGAAATTGAATCCATCTTCTCTGATTAAGCTAGAACAATAAAGGCCGTTAAATCATTAACATGCCGGTCTGAAAAAGCTTGGGCTAATAACTAGTAGAAAAGAACGAGTACGAGTAATATTTGTGAAAATGATATGGATCGGAAGGTAAATTTTCCTTGCAAGCAATCGGTCATTTCTAATTTAACCAAATGAAAGCATTTTTTTCTTATTGCTTCTATGCAGAAATAATTTTTACATGTTGTAAACCTATTTTTGCTTTACTACAAAAATATATATTCTTTCAAATATTAACCTGTACTTGATCAGCATTTACTTTTTTGAGTTTTAAATGCTTTGTTTTAAATTTTTAATACACATTTGCATGGTAATTAGAGTTAAAGTTAGTTTAAAGATTTTTTTTAGGCATCTCTCCATAAAAGTTGCTATAAGAATTGTCATGTTGTGATCAAATTTGGAGATTATTGGGTGTTAAACATGTTTTTTGTCCACCCCCAAAAAAGTTATAATTTTGAAAACTCATTAAAATGTGTTATTAGGCTCATAGCTGCAAGGCGCTATTGAAATGTTCCTGTTTATTATTATTTACTATTTTTAAGCAATGCAGTTTCTAGTGAAGCGATACTATTTTCTTTTTGTCTAAGAAACCTATTATCCTGATGTAGCTGACTCTGTTAAAATTGATGTGACTTCGCAGCAAAATATTTAATGCAAACAGGTGCAATCAGACCGTCAAAATATTTTACTGCCTCAAGTTAAACCAATTTTAGCTTTTCTCCTAAGGAAGTAGATGTAAAATATTTTGTTTTTTGACAACATTGAAATAAATGTCAATACATCAGCGGCCCTTTGAATATGAGTTTGTACTGTGCACAAGAAAATTTTGAGGTTTTTTTTTAATACAAAGAACAGACATCTTTAAACTTTCATTTTTCAAAACATGAAAGTTTAAACCGTCCAAGTTTTCTTTTAACTTGTTTTTTTCCCCTCAAAGACGCCTAAAAGCAAACTGTCTATATCTTTAGTAAAATAGAAACTTTCTCCTTTTGCATTTTTCTTCTCAGAAAGTAGAGCCCGTTGGCGAGAGGCGACCACGAGGAAGACCAAGAAAATGGGTACGAGGTTCTAACTGACACTCATGGATTTATTGCACATGTATGTGCAAAACCTTTGTATTCGTGTCTGATAAAGCTGTGCATTTCTTATGAGATTATTACCTTCCTTTCTAATTAACACTACTGCATTTCTGTTTTTACAGCCCCAGAAAGTAGTTCCAGAAATGGCTGGAGACCAGCAGGTGAGGAAATTGAACTTTTCAGATACCCTAGAGGGGTTCAAGAGCTACCTAGAAATGGGGGTTTTACTCTTAAAGAAAGCAAAGGACTTGCAAGTATAAAATACAATGTACACCTCATTGTGGATTATCAATTTATTTTAATTTTTTCTTTTGTTTGTCTTCCGTAGATCTTGCATAGAACAAGTATGAGATCAAATGAAAGCAGAACAGACTAGAAGGCTGATAAGAGTACACCATCGGCTTCGGTTGAACAGAAATCTAATTTTGTGTCAGATATACTTTTTGACTTGAGTCATTTTTATGTCTGCTGTGATGCAAACATGCAAAGTTGTCCTCATTTAACTCTGAGTCCATCATCAAAAAAGCACTTTCAGTGGACCAAGCATCTAAAAGTACAATCTGATGTACAAACTGTTGCAGTCCTTTCTACAAAAAATTGTTGTTGGATACCATGTAAATAATTAAAGAAGGGAATTAAATCATGTGAAAGGATGAATTTCCAAGAGGAAAGTTAATCAAATAGTGCGAGCTGAACCAGATGAAAAGAGTCTAGAACTTTAAAAATGTTTGCATAAATCATCAAAGACTTTAATGCCTCTCAATTATCTAGTTTTCCAGTGCATTGGATTTTATTTAAGTGACAACAAACTAAATTTTTAAGAAAATTGCGTTGACATGGAGACAAAATTTTAAATAAAGTTTTCCTAAAAATAAGTGTCTATGGTCAAGGTGGATTAAAGAAAATCCTCAGAGAATTTTTCGTACATTTTTCGTATTTCACATTTTTACACAGTCAAATAGTAAGCCTTAACTTCAACAGGGCTACACAGGTATATTAACATTTTCTAAACACTACTCAATTAGACCATGAGCAGTTTTTACTCTATCAAGTACACATAATGCAAGTTAATACAAAATGCTATGGTGCTAGATGCCTTACTTGGGTTTTTTTCAATTTCTCAATCTAACTTTATAGTCTTTTATAGTTTTTGTGCTTTCGTGTTACTTTTATCGACTCCTATAACAATATTTAGAATCAGAATATACTTTAATGATCCCACACATGGGAAATTTGTGATTGACCTCTGGTGCAAACATCACCATGCACGCCTTTGGACAATAAAAATACAAACTTTTGTCATTTTGTAACTCTCATCCGATACAAATAAAATGATTAACATCTGAAATGGTATTAATATGATTGGAATAAATGTTCCATTACTTGGATAATGTAGCACATTTGCAAACAAAAGGTGATTTCAAGCAGACAAAGTGTATATTACTTTATCAGTATGTTCAATTTTGGGGAATTTGTGGAAAGCAGTGCTGAATTTGTGTTGAACACCTGTAAACATCTTGTCTAATCCAGCTCGGAGAACATGCTTCTAGTATTTCTCAGAAACTTAGTTCTTTTTTAGCGTATATGTTTCTTCAGTGAGTGAAAGTGTTGCACAACAATCCTGACTAAAGCGGGACGGATGGTGCCATCCGTCTTATCACAATTTTTCTGCATAGCAGTTTGTCAAAGAAGTTGAGATGCTTAAAGAACTGAAACCGTTGAGACAGACAACCTTTCTCAGACACGCACATGAAGGGGAAGAATGAGTCAGTGTAGAGAGGGGAAACCTGATCTAACTGCTCTGTTCGCCTGTCTTTTGGTTTCCTGATGTAACCGTCGTCTTCCTCACATTTCTAGGTCTGTTGCCTGGAACTGGCTTCCCTTGCATGCAATCATTTAATAAAATTTTAACAGTCATTCTCGTTTTCAAAACTCTTTTCTAGTATTGATTCATTACTTTGAACAGGATGAGTCAGTTTGCTACAGAAAGAGATCATATCTGAACCTTTTCTGTCCTCTTCTTCTAGGGCTTTTCAGACGAGACTGAGGAAGGTCCCTCATCATCTCAGGTGCCTGAACAGGAGGAAGGGGAGTAGATAAGATACCTCTTTCTACCTACCTCAACATTTGGCCCCAAGCAAAGAGGGGTGCTGTCTGACTCCTATCAATGATGGGGGTTTCAGGAACACACACACACACATGCTCACATTCAAAAATGAGGACAAACAGCAGTTTCTTTTCAATTTTAAGAGTTCCTTCCAAAACTTTTTAAAAAATTTTTATCTTTCTTTTTTTTTCCACTGAAATTATGCTTAAACAAGAGGATAGTTTAGTGTTAACATATAGTTCAACATTTTGGGAAACCGATACATCGTCTTGCGTGTTGAAAACATGTTTTTAAAAGTTAAACGTAAGTAAAAAGACATATCATTACTTATTGTAGTAATGAGCTGAGCCATCATATCTAATCAGAACAGTTTTATTGTGCCTTTGTGGTTTTCACAGCAGATATGTGACACCACACCATATTTGTGACATCTTTGAAAAGAATGATGATGGCGAAGAGACTCTTTCAAGCCCTTTAAAATTGGGAACCGGGGGTGTTGTTTTTTTATTAGATGATGTTGTTCTGTTGAGTTTTATTTTAAATCTTAATGGGAAAGCAGATATGATTTATGTCAGAAACATTGTCCAGAGCTTCAGAGTTTTGTTAGGAAAAAAATGGTCTGCTTTTTCATTGATTAATCAAATACTGATAAATTATGGATGTATACATTGACTGATACAAATTATATTTCTGTTTTCATTCCTTGTAAAATGCTAAACTAATCTTTCCCTTTACACTGATCACTTTAATCTTAAATTTTTAACCACATTGAAATTTTATTATTTTCTATTTGTTTCCAAAAACTCAACAGCAAGCAACCATTTCCCGTTAAAGTTGAACTCTACTTCAACAGTGCAAGCTGCCCTTAAACCTCTCGTGCATATGAATTTTGTTGGGGATTTTTTTTTTTGTATTTGTGTGGAGAGGCGGCAGAACTGCTTGCTGAAAATGAGAAGGGTTAAGAAAAACAAAGCTACTTAAGCTGAAAAGTTTTACCATGTTTGAAAAGTGGCATTTTAACTATGTAACAAGCGTAAAGACGGATGCTAGTTATTTTTGTAAAAGTTAATGGAAATTTTTTTATCCTAAATGAGACATAGCTTCCTTCATTTACAACAAATATGTAAAATAATACTGAGAAATTAGCCTCTGTTCATAAGGGGTTTTTCTACATCTAAGCAGAAGCTTCTCTAAGTGTCCAAAGTTGTAAATGGATGTTTTATTTTGGAAGGAAACTTTTTACATATTCTTCAGTCAACTACAGTGTTAAGCAGTCATTTTACAACACTCAGGATCTCACTTTTGACAGTGCTTTTACACCTCTTTTCAAACCTCAGGTACAAAATTGTTCAGGAACATGATATCTACTCAGTAATAATTGTGGTGGTGTGTTTGTTGCGCATTTCTGATCTGTATTTGACATTACCAGTATGCCTTGACACAAAGACCTCATTGAAACCTCAGTTAGCCTCAGTTTCTTAATCTCTCATTCTACCTCAGTAACTCAAAGACAGAAGATCTCCGGCAAAGTGTTCCTTCACTCCCTCTGAAGTGATATTGTATACAAATACACAAACACACACACGTAAAAACATGTCGTCGTTTGTAGATACAGTATACAGCACACACTAAGTGTTTTCAGGGCTATTTACCAACATACACAAGCAAATGTTACACTCCAGTAGAAGTGTACAAAATATACATCAAAATAATTTCTTAATAAAAAAAATTATTAAAAAAAAATAGAAAAAAAAAACTATCTTGAAAAAAATTGAAGTAAAACTTTTGTTTTTTTCCTGGGAAATAAAATGCAGCCAATAGTTTACAACAAATTGATGGAATACTTGCTTTTTAGAGTGTAGTTCTTTGTGAAATACTTTTTTTGGGATGTTATTCTTTTCTCATTTGTAATACATCATGTAATTGTCAGATTCTTACACTGTAAATTGTTTGTGTGATACTTTTAACTCATTGCAGCAAATGGCCACAAAATGCTGAAACACATGAAAGTTCTGGCTGACAGTGACCTCTGGTACTTGGGCAACTTGTGTTAAAGAAACAGAATTAGTGATTGGATAAACATGTTTTGTTTTTTTTCCTATCCAGTCAATCATCAATGAAGTGATTTCTTCCTTCAGATTTTATACAATTTCACTCAAAAATTCCATTTTTTTTCTTTTAGTTTGACGTGAGCAATAAAACTATTGGTTTTTGTTTAAAAAAAATTCTACTGAACTTAAAAGAGTTTTGTGTCTCGCCATCTGTGACACAAAAAGATTATTTTTCTACTAAAAATTTAATACTTTTAACCTCAATAACAAAACTTAATCCACCCCATTTTATTTAACAAATCGGTTTAACCTGTAAATGTGAGAAACCGGAATTTAATGGTCCAATTTGTTCCGTCGTCTTCCACTTATCCGGGGCCGATTCGCAATAGTCTCAGATGGAAAGCCTATGCTTGTCTCACCCCAGCTGCATCCTTCCATCTGGGGAAGGATGGTTCCCCAGCCACCTGGGAGACATAGTCTCTCCAGCTGAACCGGGGTCTTCCTCTTGGTCACCTCCTGGTGAGACGTGCCCGAAACAGCTCACCAGCAATGCCCATACCACCCCATCTGGCTTCTTTCTACCTGGAGGAGGAGCGGCTGTACTCCGAGCTCCTCCCAGATGGCAGAACTCCTCACCCAATCTGTGAGTGAGAGCCCAGCCATCCTACGGAGGAAGCTCATTTCGGCAGTTATTTGTATCTGCGATCTCGTTCTTTTGGTTACCACCCTTTTTCGAGTGAGGACCATGGTCTCAGATTTGGAGGTGCTAATTCCCATCCCGGCCGCTTCACATTCGACAACAAATCGGTTCACATGTAGACTGGTTGTGCAAACTCCCATGACCCCTTCAGGATCCTGAAGAGAGTTTAGAGCGGGTCGGTTGTTCCATATCCGGGGCGGAAACCACACTGGCTAGATCTAGGGTCCAATTTGTGATTTTTTTTTTTAATTGCATATAGTCTTAAGATCTCTTCTGATTTGATGATTTCTAACTAAAAAATGTCATTCAGTTGACAAAAAAAAAATTCTAGAAAACTTTATTAATAAATTTTGTTTAAGATCCATAATTTGTAAAAGTATTTACTGTGAGATTTATTCAAATGTACTGTATTTCCATCTAAGATGAGGGCTAAATATAAAAGTGATAAGAAGGCAATATTTTTGCACTATAATCATGGAACGTGAAACTAATTGAAGGTAACGTGTACAAATTTAAGAAGTGTTATCAAGATCCAAACATTAGGATTTGAAACCAATTTTAAAACGGTTAAATATTTCAATAAGATGCTGAAACTTCTCATCAGTTATAACCATTAATTCTCATGCTTGTTAACAATAGACTTTTTGTATTATGTTTCATTGCAAGAGCTAATTTGTCTCTGGTCTCCACTAATGGTGACAAAATGACAACAAACTATATTACCAGATTTCATAATATAATCAGATATACTTGGAAAATAAACAAAAATGGCAAATTAAATAACTACTATTCAGTTTTTAGATTGTCATCTTAAGAATTAGAAGATTTCAGCATATGTAAAATAACGTCTTTATCAAAATAAGCATGGTCTTTCTTTTAGGGTAAAGAAAGGGTAGGGTAAAGTCAAGTTGCCGCCGCCTACTTAGAACAACCGCATTCGTTCTAAACCCCAAACACCTGAAAAGCTCAACACCTCACATTTATTAGCATTTCTCATCTCAACATGCAGAATCTATCACTATGAAGCTCCCTATTTGTCATTTGTGTTTTTGTAATTTGTGCTGATGGATAAAACAACACAGAAACTTTTAATGACTTCCTTTCATTCATTTTGCAATAATTTTTGATTTATCACATATTGAATTTCAGAAATATATTTTTGAAATCATAATTATGCTGTTAGGGTGAAGGTTTGCAATTTGGCTTTTTGGATTCACTTGTCCTGGTTGCTGCTCACCACAACTGTTACTAGATGATTTATGGTGTGTGTTGACTTGAAAACCAAACAGGAATCAGAAGTGGTGACGTTCAACACAAGGTTGTGTGTTAATACAAGCCACGTAGAAACCAACGCAAATATTTCTACCTCTGATCAGATAACTTAAAACATCTCAGTTTTATTTCATGTGTTGTGTTTGGTTTTTACTCTTCAATTAAAATGCCAACTTGCAATTCTTCACCCATGTGGCAAACATTTCCTCACAATGTGTTTCTCTAAAGTTGCCCAATACTTGAAAATGCTCTATAAATGTTTCTACTTTTTTAAAATCATTGATGTTTCATTTAAAATTTTTCATGTGTTTCAGCGTTATTGACTGAACTGCTGTCAGAATACAGATTAATTCAATGTTGCATTGACTTTACTTGTTTGCTCCCTGGACTACCTCTATAGACAACCATGTCTGGGTCATCTCTAAGGAGACTTTTGGTCGCTTTTGGCCACTAATCTCCAAAAGACCCACAGGCTTTGTGGATCGTGAAGATCTTGAAATTACTGTCAAACTAGTACTGTCATTGTCCACATCTCATCTCACCTCATTCATGTGACCACAAGTGAATGGGAGTCAGCCTGAAAGGGTGCCTCTTTATTTAAACTCCAGCTGAGTCAATGAGTGTTATTTTAGACAAATTGTGTTTGAATATTTACTCTATATAACAGGGACAATGTTGTTCTATGATCTTACTGATTATGATATAGTTACATAAAGTACTTGATCCTTTTTCAACAAGTGTAACTTGAGAAATAATCTTTTATGCCTTACGTTTAACACCATTTTTATAGTTATCTTATTGATGTGTCCTCATCCACTTCATTAATACAATTCACAAACCTGTGATATATGTTTTGTTATGATTCTATACTTTGTGATTTGTGTTACTTTGCTTCTTTATTGCTTATCAATAAAATATCACACATACCAGCTTTTTGCTCTTTTTAAAAATTGAGTGTCATTACTTTTAATGTATACAATCATTTCAATTGAACAAACTGTGAAGAAATATGTGAGAGAATAACATCAATTTAAGATGAAAAGATGTCCAACATTGAAGCTTGTCCAAGGCAAGTCACACAATCACCACACAGAAATAGTCTTTTGCAAAACAGCTTAAGCGAACATCACTAATAAGCTACGAAACATTTAAACAGCAATGATACCTAAACAAAAAAAAGTGTAGCAGAGTTTTCTGCACCAAATGATTGCAGTGAGAAATAGCAAGTGTTGTGTTCCTGTGTTAAACAACAGACTTGTGTTTTTGTCAACATTGGGTTGAATACTGGGATGAAAATATTCATCGGTGCTTTGGCTGCACTCAGTATATTTCCCTTTCTTTTCCTTCCTGAGCCGCGACCTGAATGAGGCCAGCAGCCCTCAAATCAGCTAATGGAAGAGACCTGTTAGGCGTTGAGAGCTTTTGCTACATCAGTGAAGACCAGCCGACTTGGTCGTTGGGTTGTCCCTTGGGAAGTTGTGAGAGTCTACAGAAAAGATGGGAGAAAAAAAAGCTAAGTGAACATCACAGCAAATTCAAAAGGACACACACACACACATTTATAAGTGTGATAAGTCTAAGCAGAAAATATTAATCCTGTTTCTAATTTATGATTATGACCACTTGGACTAAATACCAACAAAAGCCACAGATCACAATTAAAATAACAGTTTAAGGAATATAGAAGGTCTTTTTTCCCCTCTGTTTTAAATCTTTGATTTTTTTTTTTATTGGTTGATAAATCTGCTTATGATAACACATTCGATCTGGACAAATATGCTTAAATGAAACGTAAGTTTTAAAATACAAATAAAATTGCATTTACTTTGCTTTGTAAAGTTGAGTAAAATGTTAGTAAGTTTTACTCAGAGTATAATCTATATAGGATTTTTTTTAATGGCTGTCTTCAAAGTATTTTTTCAGGGAATATTATCCTGGAGCGGATTCTTTCTGGGTTTAAAGTTGAAGGACCACACACAAAGGAAGTGAAAATGAACAATTGGTTTAGAAAGAAAGCTTAAGCGATAAGAAGTGTGTCCACATTTAGTGACACAAATCAGTAAATACAACATAAACTAGGTTCAAACATTTAACTTGCAGAATGATAGAATTAGGATGGCTTAGGAAAAAAAAGGAAATTACACATAGGCAATACTTTACCATGCTTCCTTTATACCAATGTTAAAACTTAAGAAATGAAAGAAAATGCAGAATAATTACAACAGTGAAAAATGTCATAAAATAAAAACATGCATACAGTAGAGGAAATAATAAACTTAATTCTACTTATTAGTTTTTGAAAGTAACTCATGAAACCAGTGAAATAACTTGTGAATTATGTTTTCTTTTTAATTGTCATTCAGTAAGAGGTCATTGTTAAACAACTTCTCATAAGAATATTGAAATAAAAAGAGGACTTTACTTCAAATATTACCTTGGCATTAGGACCTGTAATGTTTCCGTCGCGGCCATGATCCAGTAATTCTTGTTCTAACAGATCATCCTGTTCTTCTGCCGGGTCAAAGTTGTACATGGGCATGAGCTGATGTCTCAACTTTTCCAACCTGACAGAGAAAGCAGGATGCAAGGTTGAAGAAGAAAGAATGAATCCAACATGAAACAGTAAAACTTCATGTTTCATAAAACTGAGGAGTCTTTAAGCCGATGATATGTCGGCAACATGACAGAAACAAATTACTTACCGTTTTCGTTTCCGAACATACAGCATCTATAGAGAGAGGAAAACCACAAAGTTATTGTGGCGAACGTTAATGAACCAAACACATAATTGAGAGACAAACTGAACTGATTTCTTACAATCACAATGACTAAACCAATGACTGTGATGATGCCGAGAGGCACAAGCAGCATTCCAACCCCGGATCCTTCGATCACCACATCTGTAAAAGCTGTAGAGTTGAAGCTGGTCTCATTTGTTGTTATGGTAACAGTCATCAGTGCTGTTCTAGAGGTGATATTTTCTCTGACTTCTGAGCTTGTTGTGAGCATGGGGATTGTGGTGGTTGAAGGAGTTGTGGGGAGAAAACTTGCAGTTGTTTTAGCCACACTCCCAGCCATGATCAGACGTATCTGTTGCAAATAAAGGGGATTTAAATCTCAGTCTCAGTTTCTAATGTCCCTCATTATCACTACTGGGGGTCCTCCAGCTGCTTCAGACGTCTGCTGAAGTGTTGGTGATGCTTGTGCCATTAGACCTGCTGAGAAGAAAAGAATAAAACGTTTTAGATTTAATTTGTGGGACTTTAATAAAATAATTACAATCAAAGTTATGTAATGATTCATTTCCTACCAATCTTTTACATCTGTAGATTGTCATTTGCTCAAATCTGATGTTTTTTAAATATAAAAACCCCTCTAATCTGCAGTTGTAATGATTTATAACAGTAGGGATGTGGTGGGTGTTTGGGTAGGATGTGGGTGTAATCTGGTGTAACAACCTGGTAAATTCAATACCACCCAAACTGAAATACTCACAGGAAGGAAATATGTTGGCGGCACTTTCAGATATCAAAATCAACTTAAACCCAACTACACACACATTAACACACACACACACAATTTTTAAAATATCCACTGCATCCAATCCTGCTGACACGTTCCTCCCACCCACACAGACTCTGTACTTCTTATGAAAGCCAAATGCTTTCTCTCCTGCAGATTTACATTCATAAAGAGTTTTTTTAAACCAGGAGCATGCTTTTCATTTATGTTGTATGGTGACATAGAAAGGCACTGACATCTGATCCATTCCTCTCTCCTCATCATGTCTGCTTTTGCTCTTTAATGAGGAACATGTGCAACTCAAACCAACCAATGAAAAACAGGCTGATTTCAGGTATTTTTGTTGTTCAGTATAGAAAACTTTGCTTTACACAAAAGAAGCATTTGGAGCATTTTAGAAAGTAGTCTGTCTTAGGATTCGTACGGACTTATTTTTGTGTACACATGTTATTTATAGGTCAGATGTACTGTATCTCAGCTGCCTTACATCAGTAGCTGAGCTTCTAATCCTGCCAACATGGGCAAGTCTCACCCGTGTTTCCCATCAGATTAGTTGCATACATACCTTAACAACCAACCTGTATGTCCAGAGGTAGGCTGCGACAGGCTGAAGGCAGAAATATTTCATTGGAAGAGGCCACATTTGCTCCACTGTCTGCCCCTCCTACTCTTCAACCTCTTGCTTTTCCCCCTTTAGCAATGCAGGTATTGCACTGGCTGTTTACATTGACACAGTAGTTATTTCCTCAGAGGAAGGACCCCACACACCAAAGTAACCCTAACCCTGGAGCCCCTGAGTTGTTCCCCACTAGTTCTTCGATTGCCTTCTTGAATCCACGCCTGCTGTCTTATCCTTTCTTGCATTTCACACAACAGAGGCTGCTCTTGGGATGCTGCAAACAGAGATCAGAGCTGCAGAGACCTCCCTCTTCTCAAAGCTATTGGTCAAGTGGTTTCAAAAGGATAAATGTGGTTGGCTCTTCCAGCTGTCTGTTAGACTTTGCAGGGATGAGAATGGGATTTAATGGTTCTGCACAGCAGATGCTGTCAAACCCATGTGAATGACTACATCCGGGTGGCAGGGCTAAGAAAATTAACCCTGTGAGGTCCTGTGTCTTAATCACAATTACTCTAATTTATACAGAATGTCCAGTTATCAGTCCAGAATGCTTACATTTAGTCAATAAGTCATAGTTAAATACTTACTACACTATTACATGTGATAAGTAATTACTCATCACATGTAATTACTCATCACAGTAATTACTCATCAGGTGATTTCTGATGGCAGTGTTCTGAGATGTACCACAGTAAGCAGTTAAAAAAATTTACTAACACTTTTTTTCCAATTTTTTTTCTTTACTTCGTCTTTGTGAACAAATCAAATATAATATTCCTCTCAAAGCAAACAAGACAATCTGCAGTTTTGAAATCTATTGGTAAATAATGAATCTATGCATGGAGATGCTTCCTAATAATTTAAACCTTTTCAGCTTCTGTCTCTGGTTTGTAGTGCAGATTCATCCCACAAGTGTACTGGGTACCAAACAGAAATATCAGTGTCACACTTAGAATAAAGAATGAGTATCTCTTATTAATCCATGACAAAAAAGACTTCTATTTGTTTAAATTTAAATGTAAAATCTCAGCAATGCAGTTATTTTATATATATTTATCCAGGTAAATAAGCTTAAACAATTTAAGTTTGTGAGATAAATATTTCAAGAACTTCATTGTCTGATTTTTCAAAGATAATATTCAAATGAACAGTTTATAGATCTCCAAATGCAATGGACAATTCAATGTTTCCTAGATTTTATGTACTTCGATTTAATTACTCATTTGGTGTTTCAACTGTGGAAGCACAATAGGATGCATTAATTCACCGAACACAATATTAATAAGATATATGTAGTATTAGAACATTTATAAGAAAGTGTTTGAAAATATCTGCAAAAAAAAAATTTCAGTTTCAAACCTGAGTTGTAACTCACTTAATATGGGGAAAATAGTCTTTAAATATTTAACAAGATGTATTGTACAAATACTCAAATGACACCTGCTCAGCTTACATGCTATTTTTTTTAACCAATAACAGAAAGGATGCCAGTAAGCAGGAAAAAAAATATATGAAAGAAAACAACATTCACAATTGTCTTATTTAAAAAAAAGCATAGTATTTGGAGCCCAGCTGGACTTCTTAGGGAAACACTCTTAAAGTTGCAATATTTTTACTATTGTTTGTATTTTTGTATTGTCTATTTTTTTGGCTACATTACAATACAGTGAGATGTCAATATAAAAAATAAAAGTTATATATGACTGTAACACATACAAATATGTTGGAGGGTTTTAAAAATAAATAACAATGAATAGGGATTGTCATTAAAATAAATAAAGTAGCCGTATATGTTGTTATTTTCCAACCAATCAATTAATTTAATAATCTGAGAACATTATTAAACTCTTCATAAAACTGACAACATGGCATTTACACATTGATGAGGAACACCGCCATCTAAAGGTTACAAAGAAGACCTGCAGTTTTGCTGCAGTGTTAAATAACAGATTTTATCATGCATTTTGCAACTTTATATTTATAGATCTAAAAAGAACCTGTTAAATCCCCCATATGTTTGAATGTGTTTTTAAACTGACAACTACATTCGGTGCTGCTGATTGATATTTTGTCTGGTAGTCCTCTAGATAACAAGTAGTAAATGTCCATCTTATCAAATGTACTTGTTATTTGAAAGCGCTTAAATCATGTGAGTGGTCAGACATACTGCACTCATTAACTCAAATACTTGTTAGTTTCTGAACAGAGCTTTAGGTTTCAACTAAAATCCACACTTCTCATTGCAGCTTAGTCTGCAGGTCTTACCTTGACAGATTATAAAAGATGTTATTCAAGTATGTCTAAAAATAGTCTCAATGCTTATTCAACAACCTGTTAATGGATAAAGAAAGAAAAAAGACATTCATCAGGTAGCTTTTTGTCTAATTTCAAATGAGCCCCCTCTTTATTTTACTGCACTTCAATATTTTAGTACAACACTCCTCTAATTTTAGCTTAATGTCTAACATCATTTTTAATCTTTCAGGATCACTTAATTGTTCTTTGACATGTATTTTATTTTTTGTTAATGGTATAATGAACATCTTTGCACACATTCCGTCAATTTTTTTCTCTGTCACAATTTATTCCCTTCAAATCATTTCATGTATAACACAGCCAAACAAATACATAAGAACACTGTGAGACAACTGAGTTGGGTTATTGATCTATATAAATGAATTATTAAAATTTATGGAAAAGTGAGGCTCCAGGGAGAAGAGATAAAGAAGGTGGAAGATTTTAAGTAATTAGGATCAGCATTCCAGAGCAATGGAGAGTGTGGAAAAGAGGTGAAGAAGTGTGTGCAGGCAGGCTGGAACAGTTAGAGAAAAGTACCAGGTGTGATGTGTGATAGAAGAGTTTCACCTAAAATGAAAGGAAAAGTGTACAAAACCGTGGTGAGACTGGTCATGCTGTTTGGTCTAGAGACAAGGCACTGAGGGAAAGACAGGAAGCAGAGATGGAGGTAGCAGAGATGAATATGCTGAGGATCTCTCTGGGAGTGACCAGGATGGACAGGATCAGAGGAACAGCGCATGTTAGAGGTTTTGAAGATAAAGTCAGAGATGCCAGACTGAGATGGTTTGGACATATGCAGAGGAGAGAGAGAGTACATCGGCAGAAGGATGCTGGGTTTGGCACCACCAAGAAAGAGGCCTCGAGGAAGACCAAAGAGGAGGTTCATGGATACAGTTGGCGTATCAATGGAAGACATGAAAATAGTTGGCGTGACCAAAGAGGATGCAGGAGACAAGATTAGATGGAAGAAACTGACTTGCTGTGGCGACCCCTGAAGGGAAATGCCAAAAGGATAAGAAGAGGATTATAATGTATGAAAATAAAAGTAGAACACCCTGTATCACATCTTCTCCAGCAGGGGATGATGATGTTTGATTCAATAATAACGGGGATGTGTTCTATTCCTAAAATAAAGCACATTATATGCTTTATATCTGGTGCTGTTATGCTAAAGCGAGAATGGAGGGAGTGGTTAGCGGCATGCCATCAAATAAATCAGATTAATTTGATGATCAAATATATCCTTAAATCAGGGAGAAGCACCCTTTTTAGATAAATGTCTGACAATCACTTGTGAATATGACAGTTTTTGGTGACGGTTAGATGATCACCTTTTTGATTAGGTTGGCCACAATGTCGTAGATTATCTGAAGGAGGAGGCAGAGTTGTCAAGCAATTACCTGACAGTGTCAAGCCAAACATGAAACGGGAATTTACAGGGAATATCTGCTAGATTCTCCTGTCAGAGGGAGCCTCAGCACCCACCTCCAGCAGAATTCCAAACTTGTTCTGGTGGCAGAACGAAAAATTGAGTCTGAAAGAGTTTTGTTCTGTTCTTTCACACTTGAGATAACAAGCTTGAGCTGTGATCTTAAGGTTATCTTCAGTTGGACACCAGTAGTGAAGATGACTTCAGGCTGAACACAGTAGAACTATTGAGCCTTTTTAGATTTTTGAAAGACTAAGGCAGCTGATGAATATGGGTGGACTAGCCGGAGCAGGCATTGGTGATCACTAAGCAAAAACTTGTGAATGAAGGGAGTTTGATGAAATGGTGAATTATTACTTCAAGGCAGCTTTGAGATGAGTGTCTTGCAGCTTAAGAGAGCAGTAAAAGTGAAATATCCATGCTGTTTACAGAGAACCTGCTAACTAATGATGAGGAAGCAGAGTTTTGGGACAGACTCTACCTTCACTGCTGAGGTTACTTATGAGGTCAAAATTGTCCCCACGAGTTGACATTGTCCTCCCAGAGATTCATGAATCTCATGGCTCTATAGGTTTATTATGACTGGCACACTTTTGCAGGATAGTCTGTTCATCACAAACTACCTTTGGACTGGTAGATCAGAGTTTGAGCATCTGTGGAGGGGTCACACTCCTCAGTAAAATCTTCCACCGGGTGGTAGAGAAAAGGGATTGTAAAAAAGGACTACCTCTAAACAAAATGGAACGGTATGGTTTTAACTCTATGCCTTTCCCAGGGTTTTGGTAGGGGCCTTGAAGTTTGCCCAAACAGTGCACAGGCTGAATGACTGAATACTGTCACTTTATGTACAACTCCACTGAAAGAGTATTCAAAAATTTAGAGTGTCTTAGAGCACACCATAGCTCTGAGCACAACAGAGATGTTGGTGGGTTCAGTTTGGTGACCCCAATTTATTGCAGAGACAAACGAGCTGAGCAATTTTTTTCTTAATTACTTTAGCAACTGAAAGAACAGCATTGTGAATACAATAAGACACAATCAGTTACCCATGTAGGATGGCGGCTTAGGCAAAAAAAAGGCACCTGAGGGCACTCAGAGTGACTCTGTCAATCCTCTTTGTCAGAAGATGATGCCAAAATGTTTGGCTGCCCACAAACATTTTGGCATCCCTCAAAATGAGCTAGAACGGTGGCAAGAATAAATAGGAGAAGAGCTTTTTTTTTTTTTTATCATTTTGTCAATTTAATTGTTTTGTTCTTTTCAAATAATTTTAATACACCGTCTCTTCTTGTTTTCAGCACATCTGACTGTAAACTATTACAATTTCTCCATGGTAAATATTAAAAAGCCATCTGAGAAAGAGTTGAATAACAAGGTGCAAGCAAAAGTTAAAAAATGCCTTCACAAAAAGTGTGAATGTTTGTTAAATGATCAAAAATAGTGTAAAATGTATATGAGAAATAATTAATTTAAGGATCCTCTGTGTTCCTCTGTGTTCCTGTCCTGGACATACCCAGACTGAGAAGGTCTCTGTGCTTGATCTACCATCCTGTCTCCATCAGGATAAAGCCCATCTACTGATCTCCATCCTGAGTTTCGCCAAACTGAGGCGTCAATGTTTGATCTACCATCCCATTTCCACCAGGATGAAGCCCATCTACTGATTTCTTCAAATATAAAGCTATGGAGTAGAATAAGCTAATATTTACTGGACAGTCTTAGTCACATTGGCTGCTCGGTCCTGGTGGAGGGATCTCTCTGTCATGTGGACCCCCATGAGGTTTCTTTTTCTTTTTTCCCTCGCCACTACTAGGTTTTTGGAGGTTTAGCTCACCCTTAAAGGAGGGTCTAAGAACAGAAATGTGCTAAATGTGCTAATTTTACGTGTTTAAAATGGTTCTTTTTAGTACCTTTAACATTAGTCCTGTTTATTGTTTGTCCATGTAATCTAATTCAGAATGGGATTTTTCAATGTGATGCAGAATGAGGATTTTATACAACAGGAAGAAACTCACCATAGCCTAAATATGAAAAAATATATATATTATTATTTAGTATATGCTATTTGGTGCTGTTTGATTTGTGAATAACTTCTCTTGGATCAAGTTATTGATCTAAGGAACTTTTAGTGGAAAGTGGTGGTTACATCAGTTGTAACCACACTGATGGCAGCAATAACACTTGCTCCCACGTTTGAAAAGCAATAAACATTAGTAACACAGTCTTTTGTCTCTAAATGAATTAAAATAATATAAGTTATAAAAACTGATAAACAGTGGACGCTGTGATGGTTACTATGGTAACCCCCAGTCGCTGCTGCAGTGGGGTTTCCCATTGCTCAATGCAGGGTTACCGCGCCCATTTCCTTTGCTCGATGGCTGCACTAGAATCTTACAACGATCAGGACAGGTATTAACCTTTACAAATAAAAAAACACCAAGTTATACTACTCTTTAGAGAAGAGTGACTTAAAAAAGCAGCTGTTTTAGTGTTATGCGTTCAGTTGGAGTCTAGTGGGTGTGATTGTTCCTGTTCATCCCTCCCCTCTCCAGCCTGCGATCAGGAAAGCTTCGGAAAAACTACCCTAGCTGGCTGAGCTACTCACACAGCTAGCCTTGTTCTAGTCGTTCATGCGTGGATCGAAGGAATACATAGTTTTTTTCCACAGTCAATGTCAAAACGCAGAAACAGACGCAAATTGAAATCAGGTAAGGAAACAAATTCTACAATGCGATCAGATTTAATCTGCTAATTTTGTGGCATTCACTGATCAATCTTAGAATTGAGTTATCCGGGGGTGGGGTAGTACGAACTAGCATAGGTTAGCTAGCGTTCAAATATCATAGATGTTGGGAAATCAATACCATAGAGTGTCTTTACGGTAGGATTAAACAGTACAAGTTAACAGTTTATTGATATAAATATCAGCTCTATTCATTTAAACTTTCGATCGTGATTTTTTGGGGGAGAAATATTCATGTCGAACAACCAGACTGTCTTCCTTGATCGTTGTTTCAGTTCAGTAAGGGTGCAGCCTGGCCTAATTTATGACATCTTTAACTTCATACATGCTACAATCGGTGACGGAAATCATTGCAAAATAAACTAAAGTGAACATATCACATTTCAAAGCTTGCATTCATGTTGTACTTTGTGTGATCTTTGTAAATATGCAACTGTTTCTTGATGATGGAATATTAGGGTTGGGCTGAAATGGGAGAGATCTAGTAAATATCTTTGACTTCAAGCTAATTTAAATGATAAAACTATTTAACGTCCATACTTAACATTGTACATGTATTTTTTTAATGTGATCGTATGGGATTTCTTCTAAATTAAGGGGTCTAAGTGATTTGTTGTTACCGCGTTAACACCCTGTTTTCACAAGAGGAGTGAAGTAGTTAGCTTGTAGCTCTGATCAACAAAACGCTGTCATTTATTATCAGATCTTAGAAGATCGACCTGTTTCTTTATGCAATAATGACTTCTAACCCTCGATCACATAAATAATATATCATTTCCCTTGATCTGATTGTTTCATTTTCAGCTAACTGATTGTGAAAGGCCGTCTCTCCCCGACCTTGCCATTTTTACAGGCTTTACCCAAGAAGATACAGGTTACTAATTATTTATATCGATACGTGACTATCCAATTGTCTGGATCGTGTTGTGTTTAACTGGATTTTAAGTGTAGAGATAAGTGGATCTGTGGATCCACTCTGTAAACCTGTTGAAAAGGTTTAACCAGTGTTTGAAGCTAACTCTAGCTCAGTTTAATTGCGGAAGAGCGGTGGAGTCTTACCGAAAGTGACTCGTTTCTTTTTTTTTTTTCAATCATTTTTTAATTGATCTATATTTAAGTCCGATTCTAACAAGTTCAAATGTTTTTTTTTTATCTTGAAGATGTACGTAGTGCCAGTGGTTGCATAAAGTTTGTATTTTATAGCAGCCTTGCCCTGCCTTGTAGGCCTCTTAGCAAAGCTAACTGGCAGCATCTGCAAGATGGCGTTTAAGCTGCATCTCAATAGATTTCCTTCATCGCAAATTATAATTTTTGGTTTTTAATAGAAAAAAAATCTCTCAAAAAAAGAGACAGATAAAGTCTAATTCTGTCAGGCAAATGCCTCTAATTATGACTCAACTGAAAAGGTCTGTTATCCAAAGGTTAGCTTAAGCAGCTATCTGGCAGCTATTCAAATTTAATGCAAATGATGTGATTTGATTGTAACTGTTGCACGCACATTACAAAGATCCACACAGTACCTAAATCAACTTCCCTGTGCACCAGAAACAGTGCTGCACACTTTTATTACTGACTTTTTTTATGTGGTGATTTGTTTTTTTCTATTTCCTTACACATTCATTTAAAAATGTGCTTCTGATTACAACATTCTTTTACTGTTACTATTTCATTGGTCATGTTTTTAGGGATCTAAAGTTGTCTCCTGACAGTAATCACTAGACACTAAAACAATGCATTGAATAGAAATGTCTATAACAGCTGAAAATCCAGCTACTTTTCTCTAAACAAGTGCCTGGATTTGTTAAATATGTTAAAATAAGATTATAGACTCGTCCTTTCATGATTATGAATGCTCAGTTTTTAATTCCTGAACTAGCTGTGCTATTTATGCCAGTGGACATGGATCGGATTAGAGACTCATTGACTGAGGATTTGAGCTTTTAGGATTAAAGAGTTGCGCAGTGATATTGCTGGTTATGGCCTTTTCTGTGATCCAGCTTTAGACTTGTGAAACATTGCATTATCATAGTTTAGGAGGGGAGATAAGCTGTCTACTCCTTTGTGAACAGCTGTTTGCCTTTTAGTACAATATGCCTCTTTTTCTCAAAATTATGTCAAATGTTAGACACCTGTAGGAGTAACACACACATCATTCTAAAAGAACTAGTAAGCTGAAACTTTCAGCTGTTTGCCTCTGACCATTGTTTATCATGTAAGTCAGCTGACCCCGATCAGGCGCTTGAAAAGAAGAAGTATTGAGGAAGAGGAACTCCATTACTGGAAGCATCCACTGAAATAAAGTGGAAATTTTGCTCATTTTCTAATCTAATCGTGTTTTAAACAAATTTGTAACACGTTTCATACACTTTTTTTTTTTTTTTACTCTCGTACAAGCATTTAACATTCTTTTTTGTAGATGTAGCATTCTGGATAAAAATATTATGGAGATGCTTGCTAACTAATTTGGAACAAAGTGTCCCCCGTGGGGGAGGTCATCAGAGTTGAGTGACTTACAATTAATTATTTTGTTATGTTACTGTTCTTTTATGCTTAAAACTTTTGATCTGATTATTCAGCAACACAACTAAAAGATAACATGTTTTTTTCCTCCTCCCACACTCATAGGGAGGATTATTTTAGTTCTTCAATAATCGGAATAGTATGAAATAAAGTCATGTGTTAAAATTGGGTGGAAGATGGCTATGTCTGTTATAAAGTAGTGTTATTTACTGTACAACGAGTCTTTTACAAATTGAACCTTCCGTACCTGTTTCGTTGTCGTGCGCTTACCCAGGGCTGGGTCGTGGGGGCAACAACCTCAGACGGGAAACCCAGGTTTCTCTCACCCTGGCTGTATCCTCTAGCTCAGTGGTCCCCAACCTCTGGGCCGTAATGGCCCGTGGGTCATGCTCTACCAGGCCGCACAGAAAGAAGAAATAACTTCCATTATTTCCACTTGGTTTATTATTCAAGGCCTAATAATGTTTTAATTTGAAAAGACGCAAGTTACGAAGTAGACTGGACCGTAGAAAAACACTTTTCAGGTTTCAGGTCAAGATGAACTGTCTGGTTGCAGCAAAACAAACTCAGAACTCCCGATTGATATAGTCTGACTGTGAGGAACCTAGCTGGTATTTTTATTCACTTTGTTTTTGTGAAGTCTTATATTTTGACGGCATGTTTAGCGTTACCAAAGCAACCAGTGTGTTAGGGCAGAGAGAATGTTACCATGTTATAAAGATCCTGGTAATACATTTTCTTGTGAAGACAAAGTGGATTTATGTTTGCTGTTATTGATTTAAAAAGCCAGTTTTTCAGGCTGGTCTTATTTAGTTTTACTGGTTCTTGAAAATATTGTCAGAAAGTAAACCAGTCGGCGGCACAGTAAAAGGTCAGGGACCCCTGCTGTAGCTCACCGGGGAGGATCCTGAGGCGTTCCCCAGCCGGCTGTGAGACATAGTCTTGCCAGTGGGTCCGGGGCCTACATCTTGGTCTCCTCCCTTTGGGACATACCTGAAACACCTCACCAGTGAGGCATCCTAAGGAGATGCCCGAATCACCCCATCTGGCTTCTCTCGACCCGGAAGAGCAACAGCTCTACTCTGAGCTGCTAGCTCTGAAGCTAATTTACCAAAGCAATAGTAAATGTAAGCGAGTAAATGTAAAAACTACCACTGCATATTTTCAGGACATTGTCTACAAAAATGGTGTTGCGTTACTAAGCGTCAATGCTGTAACTTGAACTTTAAAAAGTAAAGAACTTATGTAAAGATGGTATATTTCTTGAGGAAAAAAAACCCTTAATATTGGTTGCTTTATTAAAACAGCACAACAAACAATTTGTTGATTCATTTAACTTTCTCATTGAAATGCTTGATTGATGAAAGACAAATAGAAGATTTTGTTCTATTTCTGTCAGAACTATTCTATTCTGGATATTTTTCGGTCCACTATGAGCTGGTTGAATTCTAAACTATTGACCTACTTTTTGAAAACAACATTTTAGCAACCGATGTCTGTCAGTGTTTAGGCTGTGGTCTTTCACGTTGGTATTTTCATCAGAAGAATCTATTTCTTTGAATTTGGTGCCAAATTTAGACCATTTTTTCACGAATTTTTTTGTTTACAACCTTTAAACTCACAAAACTGCCTTTCTTTGGGGAAATTGAGCAATGCTTAAGAGTGTGTATAAATAATTTAAGTTGTTTTTTTTCTCGTTCTAATGCACTGATTGGTGCATCTTAAGCTAGTGTCTCATCCAAGTCCCCCCCTCGGAAAAAGCAGTACAGTTTGAGGACATGCACTATTTGCCTTAATTTATTTGTTACTGTAATTATAGCAAAAAACTATTGTCATCTTGATCATATCATTCTTGTCAGTGTTTTTTTTTTTTACTTGAATTTGAACATTTTTAATGCATTTTTTTAGTAGAAATCTGATCAGTTTTGATGTGAAGGGATTATTGATTACTCGGCAGAAGTCCATCCTATCTCAAGGATTTGGATCTGAAGGATAAGCGAATGTTTAGTGGATCGCTGGAAAGTTGTGCCTTTGCACGACATTAGGAGTATTTGGACAATAATATTGGTGACTTTGTTGTGGGAATTGCAACTTAAAAAAAATGTAAAAAAGCATCAATGGGGACATCTTACTATAAATCTTTATAAAATTGTCTTTTTTTTTTTTCCTTCTTGTCCTCTCCTACTTAGTTCAACAAGTGCCCTGGTAGCTGGTGTAAGCTAAATAAAAAAAGCAGAAAAAATGAGTGAACTGGACCAGTTACGCCAAGAGGCAGAGGAGCTCAAGAATGAGATTAGAGTAAGTAACAAATTCCAGCTTTTTTACATTGATTACAGTTAGATATGAACAAATGTTTTGTGCTAACTATGTGTCAATTTCCTCAGGATAAAAGAAAAGCATGTGCAGATGCCACACTATCACAGGTATCAGTTAGCTTCATCTGTTTTTAGTCTGTAGCTCATGACAGCCTGGAATTAACCAAACCACGTTTCATTTGCAGATAGCAGCAAGTATCGACCCCGTCGGTCGTATACAGATGCGAACAAGACGAACACTGCGGGGTCACTTGGCTAAAATTTATGCCATGCACTGGGGATCTGATTCAAGGTAAAAACAGATATAACTAGAATGTCTTAAAAAAAATTACACGGATTTGAAGATAAAATAATAATAGACATGTGTAGGAAGCAGCACACTGAGCCACTGGGCCTCAATGAATGTGGAGATTATTTAAATACATATGTGTTTTTTTTCCAGACAGTGTGTGTAACCTGCAGCAACGTAGCAGTAAAATGTCTGTTTAAAAAAAAAATCAAAACATCCATCACTAACTTTATCATTATCTTCCTCTTGTGCACATACTCGTCTTCCACAAGTTTCCACTTAAAAGTTTAGCTACTTCTTTAGGTCTACAATGTCTGCAAATAGTTTGCTGTGCTTCCCAGAAAACTGCATTGTATTTATTTTCTACCCGTTTTCATTACAGGGGTGTACATTACATGCAAAGGCATAACCTAAATTTAGCACATCTGACTTTGGTTATAACCACTTACCTGTCTCGCTTTTGTAGTCTGACAGTGCTCACTGAAGGCCGTTAAACCTCCTCTCCAATTATGACCTCATACAAATTCTGAAATGTATTAGATACCTTTATTTTTAGAGGCTGTAAGGTTTAGAAATCATGGCAGAAAATGTAGCGGAAAATGTATAAAAATTTACTGCTTACGATGGCTGGCTTGTCTTACTAGATCAGGTATCAACAATGTCTCAATTTTTAAAGGGTCCCTAAATTTGAAATTTTCTAATTTGACTCAGGTGCTAAGTTCTTTCCGTCCCCACATAAAGCTGATGGTAGGAACAAAGGTCCATTGGCAAACCAAGAATTTCACTTTTTGGCTCAGCTCTTCTCCACAACAGACCGATGCAACATTCTAAAACATTGTGAATGCTGCACCGATATCTGTTGATCTCTTGCTCCGTCTTTCCCTTGGTCATAAACAAGACCCTGAAAAATTTAAACTCCTGCTCTTTGGGCTAAACCCTGTTCCTTACTCCACCCTTTTTTTGGTTGAGGGTGTGTAGGTACTGATTCCCATCCCGTCTTCCTTTTTTTTTTTAAACCAAGTTAAATAATTTGATGTGTATTCAAAACAACGTAGTCTGCTAGATTAGCTATAATTTGAGTTTTAAATCAGTCGGGGTGGCACAGAATTCTTCTGAACAAACTTTGCATTCATGCTGCACTACGCAAACAAATCAGAAAAGCTCCAGCAGAGCATGCTGTCAAAATACACAGACGAAGCTCAGACACTAGATAAAGAAAGCTTATTCACCTATTAGACTGTGTAGTACAACTTTGTTTCAAACTGTAGAAATATAAAATACAGATGTATCAACTGTAGCGCTGTTTGGGGATCATAGAACTTTTTAAGGGCTTTTCTAAACTCAAACATTGTCCCATGTCAGTGACATTTTCCTAGTTGTTCAAAGATCCAACATCACACTGTATTAGTGATATGTCTTGTTTAAAAAAGTATGTCTATTATTAATTGTCTATTTTACACACATTTGTATAAAAAAATTGTGGGAAAAATGTTTATAAAAACATCCAAAGTGCTGAACACACATCTGGGATTTTACTTTTGGTTTATTTTTAGTGTATATTACTTTCGATTTATCACAGCTTGGCCTAGTTTGCTACATTTTCATATGTGTTTATCTCTTCAATACATCAATTCCTTTTTTTTTTTTTTTTCTTATGTGTTTCAAAGCATTATGGTTCACAAGCTGGATTTCTAATGCTTTATTTCTTCAACTAATAAATGAAAGGCTTTGATCCCACACAAGCAAATAGTTTGGTTGTTTACCCACAATGCACTTAAATTTCTTGTACATTTCCTGTGCTGGCCTGTTACAAGCCACAGAGATTCATCTGACACACTTTATGTGATCAGAGTTTGTTTGAATGTTCAACAACCAACTAAAATGGGCTTTCTGTGCAAACAAACTAATTTGAAATGAAGCTATTTGTTAGATTTTTTTTTTATTGTGATTCCAACAATCCTAGTGATGCTTACATTTTTTGTTTTACTTTTAGGCTCTTGGTCAGCGCTTCTCAAGATGGCAAACTCATTATTTGGGATAGCTATACCACAAACAAGGTTTGTACTCCCCCACCCCTTTTCTGTAAACATGAGTGTCGGCTGAATTTGCAAACACATTGCTCCTGTAACTGTACTTTTTCTAATAAATTCTCATAATCAATCTCAATCTGATTAAAGAAATTAGGTGCAATGGTGTAATCGCACACTTAACACACTTCAAAAGAGGAAATTTGACTTTATTGTTTTCATTTTGTTGACAAGTTGTTTCTGAGTTGGTTTTAAATAAGTTTGTATGAAGTAGTGCATTAAATTGAAAAGTAAAATGGAAGGGTTATTAGAACAATGGATCTTTTCACATAACAAAAAAGCTTAAATTGATTTGAGCCGCAGATAGAAAGCACTCCTCATTTTATCATTAGATATCTTCAGCTGCATTAAGTTCCACTCAGAAATACATTATTGATCGAACTACTTTATAGTATCCTGTTTCCGAATAAATGGAGATTAGAATGGTGTAGGGAAACAATGTGGTCGGCTTTGCAGTTTCCCTTTGATTGCTCATGATTATTGAAAAGGATCAAGCCAGAATTTATGTTAGATATTGGTTGTTTTGTCATATAATAGAACTGTTGAGCATTTATGTCACTGATATTTTTAATCCTCCATTTAAAAGTGAGTTTAATAAAACAGCAACACTATTCGACTACAGATTCTTTTCGTCATTATTTTATCTATAGTTGCCTTTTTTTTTTTTTACACCAAACATATAAAACATGATGAGTAACTTCTGACAAATTTTAATAGAAATTTTGTGGTGTTAACAAAGCTTTCCCAATTATGTCCAGATTCAGCAATCATTTAACAGGATTGTCTGTGTTTTTGTAGCGGGTTATTAAGACTTGGTTTAAAAAAACTTGCTGAAACCAATTTAATGTTTGCTTCATCAGCTCAGAATCTTTTTCCTCAAGGTCTTTTTATGCTATTTATAGTTGCCATCATGTGTCTCAGGGTCTGACTTTTCTTCCAAGTTCTTCAACATTTAAAGCTTAAACTTATTTTGTTCTCTATCTTGTTGTTTTTATGACAATAAAGTCAATTAAGTGTTTTTTTTTATCAAACAATTAAAGCAAAAGTAATTGTTTTTCTCAAAAATTTAACTAGTTAATCTCACAAAAACTAAGATAACTGAGACATTTGCTTGTAGTCTTTTACTTGAGACAAAAACTCAGTTATGTTTGCTTTCCTGTTCTAGGTTCATGCCATTCCACTTCGATCTTCCTGGGTCATGACATGCGCATACGCACCATCAGGAAACTATGTGGCCTGTGGTGGCTTAGACAACATATGTTCCATTTACAACCTGAAAACACGTGAGGGGAATGTACGTGTGAGCCGTGAGCTCGCTGGACACACAGGTACAGAATTACTTTTTCCTTATGCTTTTCATTGTGTTTGATTAAAACGTGTAGTGACAGCCAACCCATGCTTCACACATAGTTTTCCCAATGAATAAATTAATATACTGGGAAATGTAAAGGAGGTTGTTCAGAGACCTAATTACTGCACTGATTTTGATTACAGGCTACTTGTCCTGTTGTCGCTTTCTTGATGACAACCAGATTGTTACAAGCTCTGGAGATACCACTTGGTGTGTATAAATATTAGGAACACTAGTTTAACCAACAGTTTTGTGCTTAAGTTAAGACAATATTTCTAAACTTTGATTATTGTTTCAGTGCACTTTGGGATATTGAAACGGGCCAGCAGACAACTACTTTTGCTGGACACACAGGTGATGTCATGAGCCTGTCTCTGGCTCCCGACTCCCGATTTTTTGTCTCTGGTGCTTGTGATGCCTCTGCTAAACTCTGGGATATCAGAGAGGGCATGTGCAGACAAACATTCGTCGGCCACGAGTCTGACATCAATGCAATTTGTGTAAGTTAAATTCTAAGTTGTGTTTCTGACTTCTGTGATTTAGGGTTAGTCTGTGTTTTCATTCTGTTATTTCTCTTCACTGATGCATTATTATTTCTTCTATTTTTTAGTACTTCCCCAATGGCAACGCCTTTGCCACAGGCTCTGATGATGCCACCTGCAGGCTTTTTGATCTGCGTGCTGATCAGGAATTAATGATCTACTCTCATGATAATATCATATGTGGCATCACCTCCGTTGCTTTTTCCAAGAGTGGCCGCCTTCTCTTGGCAGGATATGATGACTTCAACTGCAATGTGTGGGACTCTCTAAAAGCTGACCGTGCAGGTTAGTAATCTTAAACCAATCAAATACAAAGGATTGTGTATTTGGGAATGCAGTGATGTTTTCTTGTCAGACTGAATTGGTTTTTATCTGTATTTTAAGGTGTGTTGGCTGGACATGACAACCGCGTTAGCTGCTTGGGAGTTACTGATGACGGAATGGCAGTTGCAACTGGATCCTGGGACAGTTTTCTGAAGATCTGGAATTGAAGCCTGAAGGTTGTGTGTGATTTTTTTTTTTTTTTTTTTTATTTGTAAAGATGCACCTGTTTACTTACATGCTTGTACATTACCTTCAAGGTTTGTTTGGATTTCTTTCTTTTTAAATTCTACACATCTTAAATATCTGCATTTGTTTCTCAGATGTTATTTTAACTCCAAAGTTGACTGGAAGATCATTACAACTTGAGAATGTTCACAGCATCTTCTTCTTCAACACTGTTTAAACTGACTTGGACACCACAAAAATGAAGGGAAACAAATGCCTTTCCTACACAAAGAAGAGCACAATTGTTTATCACCTAGTTAAGAAAGGATCTCCTGTGGTATCAAATCAGAAACTTGTGCATTCCTTCTTGGACAATTTTATGTTACTTTGAAAGAGAAAAACAACACTATCATCCCATGCAAATGTGTGCGTCTTGAAAGCAAAAACGTTGGAGTGTAATTGTACAAATTATTTAACTTTTTTTTTTCTTTTTTAAGATTTCTATTCTGATGGTTTGTTATTCTGGATGGCTTTCCTTTTTTGTCACTTCTTTAATGGTTTTAGATGTGTTTGAATTACAGGTTGTCTTTCTAATCCAGGTAAATCATGCAAGACAAATGAGAAAAACGTGCAGAAGTAAATGCTTGGATCATGCTAGATGAGCAGCTTTCAAAATGTCCATTATGTATTTATATGCTAGCTGTTTTTATTTCATCACAGCTTTTTTGCACATGAAGCTTTGCCTCTCAACTAATACTATGTTATCTAACCAAGCACATGCTATAAGTTATGAATGCTCATTCCAGTACAAAGAACTACTATTAGTAAATTATCCAATTAACCCCTTAATTCTTGTACATGTCTTTGACTTTTGGTGGAATAGGGTGAGGTGCTGAGGTTGGCGCTAAGATCATTTGAGGCATGGCTTGATGATATTGTATAGCAGGGGGTTTCTGATCTGTATCCACTTTTTAAGTAAAACACCACACCTGACTAAAACACACACTTCTTGCTTGGGACTGCAGTTGCTACTATGTGAATGAAATGTACAAATCAGTGTCTGAAAATACTGCTTTATTTTATTTTAAGACATTTAATTTTGTCCGCCACAGATTAATTTAGATGTGCATGCTGTAGACTTGCTTTCAATGGTGCATTTTTTAACCAAAAGAGAAGTAACTATTGATTGAACATAAGCCAATTCTATTGCTCAAACTTTGCATACATCATGTATACTACTGGTAAAGCTATGCACCAGAGCGAGCAAGAATAATGAAAGACTTAACAACATCATACCATATGTAAATTATGCTTACCAGTTCTATTGATGCCAATTTTTGTAATAATTATAAACAATCATTGTAAGAATTCTATTCTTGACAAAAATCTTTTTCTCTTTAAATCTTTACTTTCAACAGAACAAACTCCATAAATCTTTTGTACATTTTTTTTCCTTCTCGGTCTTAAATGGAAAATTGAAGCATCTGAATAACATTACACTGTATACAGAAGCACTTTTATTAAGGTTGTGATAATTTTTCACTTTTCTTTCTGCAATGATGTACAATAAATGTGACGTATCCGTGTGTGGCCACAAGTGAAAATGCAATTCAACTGAGATGGATTCCCTCTTTTTTTTCTTTCCATTATTATAGAGCTCTGCACCCTTATGTACCTTTTCACTTTTGTATTTCATTTCAGTCTGTTGGTGTTCCACAGTGAGCTGGATGCAAGATAAATACTGTACTAAATTGTACTGTTATTGATTGAAAAATGTAATAAAAAGCTGTTTGAGATCTTGTTTTGTTGTCTTCTGTTTATCCGGAGCCGGGTCGCAGGGGCAACAGCCTCAAATGAGAAACCTGGGGTTCCCTCACCCCGGCTACATCCTCCAGCTGACTCAGGAGGATCCCGAGCCATTCCCCGGCCAGCTGTGAGACAGTCTCTCCAGTTGGTCCAGGGCCTGCCTCTGGGTCTCCTCCCGATGGGACGTGCCCGAAGCATCTCACCAGCGAGGGGTTCAGAACGTATCCTAACCAGATGCCCAAACTACCCCATCTGGCTTTTCTGGACCTGAAGGAGCAATGGTTCTACTTTGAGCTTCTCCCATATGGCAGAGCTATTCACTCTTTGAGTGAGAGCCTAGCCACCCTGTGAGGAAGCTCATTTTCGGCTCATGCATTCACAATCTCGTTCTTTCGGTCTTGTGTTCAATCCAAATGCTGCAGTGAAAAAAAAAAATCCAGAGTATCAGAATAAATAAGTTTATGCCATTTTTTGCTTTGTGAAAAAAATTGTGTACATTTACAATTTAGTCATAAGTTGTGACTATAACTTCGCTGCTTATTTTAAGGCACATAAAAACATTACATTTTTATTATGTTTCACAGAATTTTCCTTCAGAAGACTGAACTTGTTGAGTCTGTAACTTATGCACTCATAGATGCACTTTTAAAAGACATGTAAAAGATTAGAAAAATATATTCTAAAAATACAAATGTATTTTTTATTTTACATTTTTTCTAAAACCCTGATAAGAAGTGTCATTTTTTTACGGAACAATATACATTCCTATTTTTTTTCAAAAATTTCACAAAACTTGAATGTGATTTTAAACTAGAAGAAAAAGTTTGGTCTTAAAAAAAAGAGTGCCTTTTCAGAAAATATTTAGTAAAAAGGGAATTTGAAGAGAAAAATAGCCAATCTTAAAATGTAAGTTATTAAAATATTAAGACTTTAACAATTAGCGATTCAAGCCGCCATCTTGCCTTTTCCACGCAAACGGATTTTGGACTAAACTATCAAAAACTAGGGGACATATTTCTTAGTTCTTAATTCTCAAAAATAAGTTTTTCATTGACTAAAGGGCAATTAAACGCAATCAATTTTTACACTAAATAACTAATAAAAAGTTGATTATTTAGGATTAATTTGCATTTTTTTTTGTGTGTAAAAATCAGATACTACCCTCCCGTGTGAAATGAACTCGTTCTAAACAATTACGTATTTCCTCCTTCGCTTACATGACGCCATTTTACCAGGTCGTACACAGTGTGCTGTTTTCAACTCGTGGAGAAACTAAACCTTAAAAGAAAATCTGCAATCGCTACTAATAAGCTAAACCTAGTTTACTCCACCTTGCAGTGCAGATTTTAAAAAACTATTTGTATAGATTGTTGACAGTGTTCGTAACGGGATTTTCTGTTAGAAGCACGTTGAAGTGACTGACGCCAGGCGTTAACGAAACTGCGAACAAAGAAAAAAGTAAGCTGCATAACATCAAGGAGTAATCATTTCAGAAATACACTGATTTTATCAGCGATTAAAATTTAAGTTTTTAAATCTCTCTCATTAAAGATTCAGTCTGATTTATTTATTATTTATACATGCTAATTTATTGCTATCAGCACGTGTAATCTGGCTTTTGATTGGATCCAAACGAGTTTTTGTTGTCGTTCAGGAGAAAATGGCGGAAGGATACATTCGAGTAGCAGAGGAGGAGAACGAGGAGCCGATGGAGATCCCAGCAGAGGACGATGGCACGGTTCTTCTCTCCACCGTATCGGCGCAGTTTCCCGGTGCCTGCGGCCTCCGATTCAGGAGTCCTGTGTCTCAGTGCATGAGGGGAGTTCGTCTGGTGGAAGGAGTTCTACATGCACCAGAAAATGGTTGGGGGAATATTGTATTCGTGGTGAATTACCCAAAAGGTAAACAATCGCAGTGCATTTGTCATCATATTAAAAAATATTTATACCCAACCAAGTGACGTCATCAGAATGGCGACCTGTGTTGTGACTGGAACAAAAAACCGTTCGCTTGAACGTTGAGGTAGTTAAACCATTTTAATGTTAGACTTTTAAAATGGTTTAACTTTAGAAACTAGGTTCATTTGTAGTTATTGTAATTTATCTTCAAGAAGAATTTAACCGCTTTCTTTAGACTCTTCAAATTCAATTCAATAACCCAAAATCATTGTGTCTCAACGGGCTTCACATTACAGATTGAAAAAAATGTAGACACACAGATAAAAGTGAAACAATTCAGTACATCATATCTATTAATATCCATTAGTCATTCATTTAAGTAATGCATAGTATTTTAAGTTCCCTCTTATCTGTCATTCTTATCTGGGGCTGGATTGTGGGGCAACAGCCTCAGACCGGAAGCTCAGGCTTCTCTCACCCCAGCTGCATCCTTGAGCTCACCTGGAAGGTTCCTGAGGCTATCCTGACCAGCTGTGAGACAGTCTCTTCTGCAGGTCTGAGGTCTGCCTCTGGGTCTCCTCCTGGTTAAACGTGCCCAAAACACCTCACCAGCAAAGCGTTTGGGAGGCATCACAACCAGATGTCCGAACCACCCTATGTGGCTTCTCTTGACTCAGAGGAGCAATGGGTCTACTCCGAGCTCCTCATGGATAGCAGAGCTCCTCACTCTATCTTTGAGGGAGAGCCCAGCCACCCGAAGGAGGAAGGTCATTTCAGATGCTTGTATCTGCAATCTCGTTCTTTCAGTCGCCACCCACAGCTGTGGATTGTAGGAATGTAGGATTGGCTTGTAAATCGAGATTAATGTTTCAATTGCATTTTCAAAATTACATTACCAGACAAGATTGAGGTTTTTTTTAAAAAAAAATCTTCTAGTTGTATAAAATTAATCTCTTGCTGTCATCTTTTAGACAATAAGAGAAAAATGGATGAAATAGACGCCTCTTCAGCTGTGAAAATGAAGAGAGGAGATATGAAGACCTCTGACCTGATCGTGCTGGGTCTTCCATGGAAAACAACAGAACAGGACCTGAAAGATTACTTCAACACATTTGGAGAGGTCATCATGGTTCAGGTACAAGTTGTAATGATTATGTAATAATAAAAGATTGTAACAAGATTGCATTTGAAACTGACATTTTTCTCTGCGTGTTAAGGTGAAACGAGATACCAAAACTGGGAACTCCAAAGGATTTGGCTTTGTGAGGTTCACAGAGTATGAGGCTCAAGAGAAGGTGATCTCGCAGCGCCATATGATTGATGGGAGATGGTGTGATTGCAAGCTCCCCAACTCAAAGGTGAATATTATGACGTCTTTTTACCCACATATGAGAAAAATAAACATTGCAGCTCGGTATAACTTTTTTTCCCCCTTTATGTCTACAGCAAGGTCCGGATGAGCCTCTGAGGAGCCGCAAAGTGTTTGTTGGTCGTTGCACTGAAGACATGACAACAGATGACCTTCGGCAGTTCTTCATGCAGTATGGAGAAGTCACAGATGTGTTCATCCCAAAGCCATTCCGTGCATTCGCATTTGTCACTTTTGCAGATGATCAGGTAACGTATTGCTAATAGGGTTCCCTTTTAGTTCTGCCCATATTCACACAATCTGACCAACCATTTCACCCTGTATTTACAGGTCGCCCACTCTCTCTGTGGAGAAGACCTTATTGTCAAAGGAGTCAGTGTTCACATTTCAAATGCTGAGCCCAAACATGGGAATAGGCAGTTTGACCGCACAGCCCGATTTGGCAATGGTTTTGGAGCGCAGGCATTCGGTAGCAGCCGTGGTGGGTTGGGGAACAACACAAACAGCAATCTGGCTAATTTTGGTTCCTTCAGTCTGAACCCCGCCATGATGGCTGCTGCTCAGGCTGCTTTGCAAAGTAGTTGGGGGATGATGGGTATGCTGGCTAGCCAGCAGCAGACATCCACCTCTGGCAGTACCTCTAGTGGAACCAGTTCTAGTAGGGACCAGAGTCAGTCTTTCAATGCAGGCAACAGTAACTACGGCACTAGCTCAGCCAGTCTAGGTTGGGGGACAGGGTCTAACTCTACAACAGGTGGTAGTGGGTTCAGCTCAGGTTTTGGGTCCAGCATGGAGTCAAAGACATCCGGGTGGGGTATGTAAGCTCAGTGTTTATACGGTAAGTATCGTGAGAAAGTTGAATCTTTTCCAAGTTTATTTCTGGCGTTTATGCATATCTGAAATCTTGTTTGAGGAAGACATTTTGTACATTTTTGGGAAAGAAAAATAGCTTAAGATTTAAACAAGAATGTGTTGAAGTTAATTGTTTACCATAATATAAAAGTGCTTTGATGTGTAATTTGTATCCATTTCAACTGGATTCTCTAATGCATGTATTGTAAAATGTAAATGGCCATTATGAACATGCTCAAATGCTTGTGGTTCACCAATTGTCCAGCTTGGTTTGTGGCATCAAAAAGCAATCTTGCATTGGAAAGAATCTGGTTGAAACGTTTGCTTTTTTTTTTTTTTTTAAGTGCAACTTTATTTGCAGTCAAGTTCTGTGGAAAAGCCTTCACTGAAATCTCTTCTGCAGTTCATCTCTCTTCCCTGTGAGGAAGCTCCTCTTTGGCAGCATTCTCGGGGCGGTATCATTGTCCCTCTTCCTACCTGTTAATGCTTTGCCATCAAAGAACGCCTTCACTCCGCATGTTCTAAGAGACGGTGGGTGTTTTCACTTTTCTCCACTTTTAAATGGAAAGAACTGCGCAAGTGACATTTTAAGAACTGATGAGTGCGATTGAGGATGGCTTGTGACGAAGAGTGAAGCGGTGAGTGAGCGAACGGAGAGAGGCGTGAAACGGACTGGTTGTGCAGTGAAAGCCCCCCAAAGTTGACTGCTTTTTTCTGAGTGTGTGAGTGGAAGCTGCACATGCTACAAGCGCCTACCCCTAATGGACGTCGTTCATTTAGTTCCTCAAGATTTTTTTTTTTTTAAGATCTTTGAACGTTTTTCCTTACTCTTTAAGTATGTCTATCAAGTGCAGAAATATTAACAAGTGTAGTGGAATGATGTGATGAATTTTTGTAATGCTTCTATAATCTGATTGGAATGCTGTATGGTGTGTGTTTTCATGTTTTTTTTTTTTTAATGGATCTGTAAGTGCGTACTTGATGTGGATGACACCTGCTGAAGACTCTGGGGGACGCGAGTGAGGGTGTGAGAACGTGGAGTGGTGTGTCCCAATGGTTCCCTGTAGTGCTTTATGTTTGTCAGGTGTTTGAAAATATGTCAAATGAAGAGCGTTCTCTAATAAAGTTCATTTGAATAGTTGCATAGTTTATATCACTTGAGTCAGTTTGTACAAAACATCTAATCCCATTCACATATTTAGGGACTTTGGGGTCTGCTGGTCGAGGTCTTCCGTTTGAACCCCGACTGAAGAAGATGATGGAAGTCCCAACACTTTGTTTTGTGGCCTTCTCAGACTTGACATGAGGGTATTACCTGTGCCTTTTTGCTGCATTTGATTACTTTTCCTTACCTAACCCTAAAGGTGGTGGTAAGTATTTTTTGTAAATTATGTTTTTAATTTGGTTAATAAGGGAAAAACATGACTGCTTACATATTTCTTACATTGTGGATTCAGTCACACTCAAAGGTTTTAGTCACAATTTTAATAGTAAACGTTTTTATATTATAAATCCAGAGGGTAACAATGCAACCTATTCCAGATAAAGTTACATCTTTAGTCACCAAGATAAATTATAAAATGCAATTGGATGACTAGATTGATTCTAAACTATACTCAGATGTTTTTTTTTTGTTTGTTTTTTTTGTCTTCCACAGTAAAATTTAATGCTTAATGTTATTTTGATGTGGAACAGAATTTTCTTCCTGGTTGCTCTCATTCTCTGCTGTCCTCTTCAGTTTCTCTGCTTCTTTTCCTCCCAGTAATCTTCTTTCTTGAGTCTTTCTGTTCTTCAGCAATTTCTTCACTTTTGTTTTGTATGTAGACAGACTAAAATAAAGGCAATAAAAAGGAGGAAAAATGTGTGTGCTGTAAAATGTTTACATCCATTTCTTGTTGATTTTTTTTTTAAGAAATGGTGACTCACTAAAGCAGTGCTGCGGCGGGCCAGAAGTTTCACATCATCCATGGTCACTTTACTTCTTTTAGCATGTCTGGAATAAAATTGGAGAATGAAAAGTTATTCATGTTGAAGAAAGCTCAATGAATAACAACACTGCTCACCTTGCAAAGGCTTCCAAGTCTTTTGCAAATACATCTGAAAAGACAAAAATCATCTTCATTTACACTGATGTTACAAAGTAGTCTAAAGTAAAGTTTAATGATTTAAACAGTTTGGAATGACATTCAAGGGGCAATTTGCACACAAATACATCTGAATGAAAGATCTTTATTTGGTAAAAAGGGGGCAAAAACAAGTCAAAAGTTTAACAACAACCAAAATATCCATTCCATCAATTCTTTTTATAATTTTGTATTAAATTTCACATGCAAATACCAAAGGGGAATGGGTAGAAGCAATGCTTATTCATCCCACCCCTCAAACAGTGCAATCAAAATAAAAACTTATGTCACACAAATAATTAATAACCTTGTTTCAAATCATTAAAAAAATTCAGACTTTCCACTATTAAATGACTCTATTTTCTTCCTCAAGCATAAATTTGAACTTATTAATATTAGAATATTGTTTAAATTCTTTAAGTTTATTCTATATTCTTGCTCCACAAACAGAAATACAGAAACTTTCTGGTTGTTTGTACTCCTGCTGTTTTAAACAAATATTCAAATATTCTTTTTCAATAAAATGTTTTTGAACACTTGCTGGTAACTGTTTATTATAGGCTTTGTAGATTATTTGTGCAGTCTGCAGCTTAATTATATCTTTGAATTTGATAATTTCTGAGGGAATAAAAAGCTCATTAGTTTGATCATAAAACCCCTTTTTATGAATTATTTAAATGGCTCTTTTTTAAAGAATATTTAGTGGCTCTATAATTGTTTTAAAATTATTACTCCAAATTTCTGTGCAGTAATTTAGGATAAATGACATTATTATTACATTACTTAAAATATGACAAAAGCCTGTAACCTGACAGGTTTGTATAGATCACCCACCACATTGTCTGAAGGTAGTCTCTGCTATAGCTGCTATGACCTGTCTGCTGAACGTGATCTGCTGCTGGTCTTCTGTGGCCTCCAGACAGAGACGACCTACCGTATGATGAACTGCTGCCTTTAATCTCTGATCAAAGAAAACAAGGCGAGGAAGAAATGAGACACTGTTAAGCTTAGTGACCAATAAGAACAGTCAAGTTGGAAGTTTATCCCACCTGTTGCGTTTCATCATCTTTATCTGTTGACATTTTGAAGAGTAAATTAACTTGACGCTTGTTTTGAACAATTATAATAAAACCAGTTTGATCTGAGCCAAGGAAAACAAGCAATTGGTTTTATGTTGAATATTGTAAGCTAAAGATTGATTCAGAGTATTCCTATTGAGAAACAAAAATCTTCGCGGGACAAATTTTATCATCAAACCAACGAGTTTTATTTCCTTTTGATTTATGTACTTGATTAATCCAACAGCACCACCCTGCTGTAAGGAGGACTTACTGCATTATTTAAATACCACATTGAAAAATTGTGTTTAGCATTCAGTTAGAAAAGGGCTCAATTTAAATTAATTTTCAATTATATCACCCATTATTATGTTAAAGTGTCTCAATTTGTGTTACACGTACTATATTTATAAAATGTGATATTGTAAGTTTCTTTCTATCTTTCATAGAAAGATTGTAAAAAATATTATTACTGTCTACATAATTTTTTTTTTCAAATTAGAAAGTAATTTACTACCATAATAATTTGGAGAAATCAGCTATAAAACTATATATTATTATAAATAATACAACTATATAGAATAACAACTAAATATTTTCCCCCAAACCACTAGATCTTGTGTTTAAAGCCTTGAAGCAGTATTTATTAATTACCTTAGAATAATGTACACTTGAATAATACTCAAATTAGAGAGTTAATGATCCATCTAATCATTCATTTATAAGGAGGAAGTCAAATAAAACATACACAAATAGGTATAATCAGATCTTTATTAGGAATTACATCTTGTTATGAGGATCAGCTTCTTAAAAGGAGAGAAATTATGCATCACACTGTCACAGAAAAATTCACTGTTTCCTTTTAAAAACTTGCTTGCAAACTTGATCTTCACATGTCAGCTCCTAAAGACAGACAGAACTTTGGTCAAACTTTATTCATTTTCTCAAGCCAAACTGGGCTGTTGATGTATGCATACATTTAAAAGCAAAAATCAAAAAAATCTGGACACAAATTTGTACAATTTATTAGAAAATGAAAAGTAATATCATACCAGATGTAGCTCATCTCCATGAATCCAGTGAGTCCAGCCTCTGTTTCTCTTTTCTCCTCTCTGGACACAAACTAACTTGTCCCCCTCCCAGTTGACCATAGTCTGGCATGGAATCAAAATCAAACCAAATACACAATGGGTAAAAAACGATAGGATTTGTATGCAAAATATTACAAAAAATGGCACTGGATAAAAAAGTTATTTGGTATGGAACATGAATATGAAGATATACACCAAAGTAGAATTAACTGAGGCCTTTGAAATGAGCTTTTTATTTTTTACTTTTCACCTGGCATGATCTGTTGTCCATCCCTTTTGTGACCTCTGTGAACTCCTCTCCAACTCTGAATGAACAATCATAATTTCTGAAAGTTGTGAAAGTACGAATTGTGAAATGATCTCCATCTTGCTCAATGACTTTCTGAGGTTTCAGCAAAGAAGCAACTTTGCGTGTTGCAAAGTCAATGCCTGGATAAATACAATTAAAAATGCAAATAGATATCAGATAATATTCAAACAAAAAAACATTAGTGTTGTTTCTACTTTAAAATAAATTTGAGCTTGATTTTTAAGAAATTCTATTTTAAAGCAGCCTTTGGAATAAATAGAAAGAAAATTAACTTACCAAGTGCAACCATGTATCCATCAAAATTGACATTACTGATAATATCCCATGTTCCACTGTAGTTGACCGGCATGTTGGATGCTTGTTGGACTACCAGTGTAAGTCTAACATGAGGATCAGACTAGACTGGGATCACAGTTATTGTGCAGATGTTTTATTAGGCATAAAAATGGAGCAAAGGTGACACAACACTTTTCCCCAGTTATATGGGACAACAACAGGAGGCTGAGAGGGTGGAGCAGATCCCTTTACACAATAATGTTTAAATAAAAACTGTGTTCATGGGTAAAGCTGACAGGATACACAACATCTCATTGACCTGAAACATTACAACCTAATCTCCAGGTTTAGTCTTTACTGCAGATGTTTGGCTTTAAGGGGAACACTGCTAAGGTTTCTAGGCGGGGATGAAATACAATCATCCCACCAGCCAACACAACAGGCCTGAATGTGCAGCCTGAATGTTTCTCTACATGCTAATCCTCATGGCATACCACAGCAGCAGATGGTTACCACAGATTAAAAGACTGAAATTGTGAGTATATTAATAAAAATAAATAAATATAAGTTTCTTGTCACTTGTATTTTTTTCTGTTTACAGTCAAATAGTGAACACAGTCTTCATGATAGCAGTTCTAGTTCCTCAGTTTTATGTTATGGCAAGGTACACACATCCAGATTATTTTAATTAGATAAGAGAATTTGTTGCATTAAGAATAATTTTCATTTGATTAAAGACCTAAATCTTCAAGATACTGCAGACAGCCTCTTCTGAGCAACCTCTCCGCCTCTGTTGCCCTCTCATTTGTAGCAGCAGGTGAGTCTATAACACCACACAACTGATCTTCATAGAAATATTAAAACAAATATATTTTTTTTTGCAGGTTTTTCACTGGTCTTCACATTATTAGATCCAGTTCCAGGGAGCTTCTGGGCGGCCTGTAATGTGTTTGGTCTGATCTCATTAGGACATGGGTTGTGTACGACAATCTTGACCATCACGGCTACTGAATGTGTAAGATAATTACGGTAAATTAAAAAAATACAAAGCCATATTTGCCTTGAAATTATTTTATATCCACAGATCAACACGACTCCTGAACTGTACTACATGTCCTTAACTCACACAGTCTTTTCTATTATCAGCATAGGTGAGTGATCTTTTTTTTTTAAGTCAAGTTTGTGTGGGTAACACCTGTTTGTGCTTGTTCAGGTGTTTTTATGGTGAGAGGAGGATTGTGGTTGACCAACAAGCGGCTGGGGATGGAGACAGGCGGCAACACAGAGGGATAAAACAGTCCAGCTGTCTTCACATTGACAACTGATCTGGCACATTTAAAGAATTCATGAGCGTTCTGAAACACTGGTGGCGGGTAACTTAAAACCATGAGGAAGGAGAAAGGGAAAGTGAGTTCATCCAGGACTTACACAGCCATAAAAACAATGAAACAGACTATTCTATTTTTATATAGCTTGAAAAAGAGTGCGAAGAAAAAAACGTTTTAAATTTCACCCATAACTAACATCAAACTATCAAACACTCATTAACAGTTTATAACAAATCTTAATACCAATACTCAGTCGTTAATAATTGGCAACAATAAATGTAGCAAACAATATTGAAAAGGCTGGCATTACCAATCTATTTTGATCTGAAACTAATGATGCCAACTGACAAATAATGATTACAGTCATCAGCATGTAAACATGATGCAGAGCTTAATCTCAAAATCCTGCATATTTTATTCTTACTGCATGTATTTGGAGTATTTTTCAATTTCGTATTGGTTTTAACAAAAACTAATAAAAAGTAAGTAACAAACTTGTGATGCTAAATATCTTAAATACTACAGACCATTGATTTTGAACCCCTTTAGCCCATCAGTTTTTCTCATTTGTCTCTCCTCCTATCCCGATCTCTCCTTTCTCTGTCAGAATCAGCAAATAAAACAAAGAGATTTTTAGAAATTAAAAAAATAGAAAATTCATTACATGCCAACGTTGGCAAACTGTGTCAAACATAGTAAAGCAAATCTTTTTGGCAAACCTTGTCACAAAGATCATCTTTCTGGTTGTCATGACACCAAACAGAACAGAGTTTAAAAAATAAATTAATAAAAACTTCAAGCATTCGACAGAAAATCTTTCAAGTATTGTTTATTAAAATTGATGTAACACATTAATAAAATATACTTTCACTCTGATTTACTTTGACTGAACTTATTGAAGAATTTCATTTCAATATCACGAAAAGTTCATTCAGAAAATGTACAAAAACACAATTTGGTTTATTTTAATGAATTTATAAAAAGAAGGCACATTCTGAATGGAAGACGACCATTATTTTCTAAGATTTGCTGTTCATTTATTTATGTATCGATAAGATAAATTAATCTGCAACCAACCTGAAACAATCCCACTCACACAGTAAAAAACAGTCCAAAGAAAACCCAAACCAGAACCATTTTCACTACAAAAAATAACAAAGAAATGGAAATTATTCTTTTAAATATTAAATCAATTAAAAAAAACATTCAAACATTGTAGCTTTTTATTTTAAAAAAATCACGTAAGATTTCTGTGAAATACTTTAAAAGGAATCATGTAAGACGTCTCAAACTAGACAGAGTTTAATGCCATTGTTGTGAAACAGCTCAAAGAAATGTGTGACTGAAAATGATGCTTTATTTATTCTGCTGATAAAAAAATCCTGAATGCCGTAATTTTCTGATAGTCGTTTTTAGTTTTAATATCTCCTTAACATCATGACTTTGCAAGAGGAATGTATTAAACACGTTGATTCTGTTCTCCATATTTATTGTTCGTGTAGGTTCTTTTTTTGGCATGAAAAGGTTTTTCAATAACACAAAAAATAATCCTACAAAAAAAATCAGTAAAATTTATTGATCCTTTTTCAGCTGGCTTATTCAGAATCATTTAGTGATTTGAACTGAAAACTGGAATTAACTCCCCTCCATTGCTCAATTCAGCCTAAAAGTGCGTCATAGTCTATATACCAAAAAAGACTGTCCTTAGCAGGCTTCACCCCGGTTACGGGGTATTTGTCCGGGATGTCCTTGACTCGGCTTAGCTGGGTGACCAGTTCATGTTTGCCTTTCCCTATCACCATCAATGCTACTTTGTGTGCTCGATTAATAGCGTGGAAAGTCAGGCTCATGCGCTGATGAGGCTTATTGGGACTCTCAGTCAGGGCAACCAGACTCTCCCCGTGTTGATCCACTTTGTCACCAGGAAACAGAGAGGCCGTGTGGCCATCATAGCCGACACCTAGTAGTACAAAGTGGAAGCTGGATCCATTTACATGCTTGCTGAGCTCCTTTTCGTACAGCACTGGTCCTCCGTCTTCCTCCACACACAGACGCTGGTTGAGCTGCACCGGCATGGGGTGTATGTTGTAGTAAGGGATCTTTACGTGCTTTAGCAGGTTTTCATGCATCCTGTAAAAGTTGGAGTCCAGTTCAGTCGGTGCCACGCAACGCTCGTCTACCATCCACACATGTGTGCGCTTCCAGGGGAAGGTAAAGTGGTGGAAAGCCAGGTGGCGGTACAGGGCGAGAGGAGTCGTACCACCGGAGAGGGCAAGATGGAAAACCCCACTTTCATGTATCGCCGTCTCTGCTGCTTTTTGAATATCTGCTGCAAGCATCTCCACCAGCTCCTCAGTCCAACCGGTCACCATGCTGCTGTTGCGAAACTTGCCGTGTATGACTTTAATATCACGGGTTGAGGAGTCGGCCAACTTGTCGGGATGAATAAACACCTCCTGACTTTTGTAGCTAATGTCCTTTCCTTTTAGCTGGATATCCAACATGTCTTTGTTCTCAGCCCCACCGGGGTAGATTCGAGGAAAGGAACTGGTCAGGCTGCTGAGGAGAGGAGTCCATAAGTCCCAGGAAGCCAAAAGGTTTTCAGTACTAATGAAGCAATTCTTACGTCCAGAGAAGATCTGAGAGATAAGTTCTGCGTAAGCTTCCTTCTCTTCTGTCGGCGTTTGCACGTAATAGTCTGAGATTGGTAAACCTAATACACTAACATCTTTGTGTTCCGTAACCTCCTTCCATTCATTGTCTGTCAAAGCCGGTCTGAATAAGTTCTTACTTATAAGAATAGCAGGATATTTAAGGCTGCCGTGGCCGAAGTAGAAAATGATTTGTTTTTGTTTGCAATGAACGCTGTCTTGGTTCTGAAGGCAAAATATGTCATTCTTGAAAAGTATGCGTGCATATCCGATTCTTTCATCCAACATTTTCCCTGAGATGAGTAGAACTGGCACATCTTCGTACTGTGGGTCATCGATGTGAGCGACAACAGCTGGAAGATAACTAGGTGTTAGAGAGGAGTTCAGAAGAAGCAAAAAGATAAAAAAAAAAAAAAAAGAAGTGAATTTTACCTGCAAATGTCGGTGTCAGGCTGACGTGGTCTTTTGTCTTGTTAAGCTCCTTCTGAACCTCGTCTTTGTATGTCTGATATTGTCCAATCACAGCTTGGTTTTTCCCCAGCGGTAACAAGGAACTGAAGACCTCCAGCTTTTTCTGGAGAACTTCTTCACTATTACTCACATTAGCTGGAAGCTTCATGGTCAACAGCGTCATGACCTCAGTCAGGTGGTTCTGTAGCACGTCTCTGATCACCCCGTACTGGTCGTAAAAAGGAATACGACCTTCGAGAGGAAAAGGCAATTAAGTCATGCCAAGTCAAAGGAGATGAAACTTTGGCTCACCTTTAACATCCAGAGTCTCCTTCAAAACAATCTCTATTCTCTGGATGTGGTGTCTGTTCCAAATCGGATCCAGAAACTTTCTGTTCTCTATCCTGAATGGGAGTATTTTGGACACCACCTTTACACACATAAATGAAAAAGTAAGACATTTAAACAGAAAGGATAAGTGAGGAACATTAGGTGGGATTTACTCACCTGCTTTCCCAAGTAATGATCGATTCTGTACAATTCCTCCTCTTTAAATGAACTTCCAAGTTGAGATGACAAAATCTGAGCACTTCTGAAATCATGTCCAAACGGTTTCTCCAACACGACCCTCATCCAAGCTCCACCGGCTGGTCTGCAACTGCTGTTTATCTTCTCAGCTATGTCTGCATATGCGAATGCGGGAACAGAGAGGTAGAAGAGCCTCCCCGCTTCAGTCATTTCCTCCTGCTGGAGCTTTTGCTCAATATATTTGGCCAGTTCCTGGTAGTTCTCAGTGGTTTTTAGCTGGCGATACTGTGCAAGCCGTAAGAACTGCTCCTTCAGCACGGCGCAGCGTTCTTCTGAGACGTTCTTCGAGCAAGAAACCGCTTTGATGATCTCAAAGAAGATCGGAATGCCCTTTTCATTTGGTGATAGTCCTCCACCATAGAATGAAAAGCTGTTTCCACTGCTGACCTGGTTCACATAGAGCTGGAAGAATCCCTGCCATAAGTATTTTTTAGCCAGATCTCCAGTTCCTCCCACTATAATTACAGAAACATGGCCAGGTCTCCGTGTTTCTTCCATTTTATTTCCATCTCCTCGGTGGGCACACAGAGTGGCCAGCAGCAGGAACAAAATAACATACATCCTCTGGTCCTAGCCGTTCAAAATCCTGGATGAACACAACCAATAGAGATGTCAAACACACTTTGTATATGTATAAACGTAATCACAATCCATAAGATATTCAACAGTTGAAACATTATTTCTTTTCAGCTTTAAATATGTCATAAAATCATCACATTTAAAAATTGCAATAAAAATTTAAAATTAAAAATAGCTTTCACATTACTGTTCCTCTGTCCTCATGAATAAAGAAATAAGCGTACATGCTGACGTTTTATGATATAAACGGAGAGCTACGCAAACAAGATTTCAATTATACCACATAACTTAAAAAAGAGAACATATTTTAATGTTTTAAAGGGAAAAAAGGACTCAACTCATTTCCAAAAAACATAGAATCTGATTTACTTGGCAAAATTTGGGTATTCCGTTTTTTCTTAAATGCTTTCCAAGAGCCCGATCCTGTTCTGAATGTAGTGGTAAAAGAACACTGCTGGATACAAGGCAAGCGAGGGCGGGTGGGGAAGACTTTGCACTTTGCTCAGGGGCACTGAGTTTTTATCAAAGGAGTTATACTGCTGGGATTTTTTGAGAAAAAAACTGATTATTTTGGATAGAAAAAAATTATATAATTACTAAGACCAGAAAACTTTAGCGGTTAAATTTTAAATTGTTTCTAAACTTAGTTTTAAGAGCAAAATTAGGGGGGAGTGAAAAAAAACTAATGAAAAACAAAAGCTTCTTTTTCCACCAAGAAAAAAAGTGAGGTTCGCCTTTTATATTAAATACAGATACACAAGAAAATTTATCCATACATTTGTAATTTTATTTATAAGAATTAGAGCGAATTCCCAACATAATTTAAAAAATAGGGGGGGAATTCAACAAAGAACCAAAAAGAGAACAGAAAATAATTAGTGTTGATGTTCTGCTTTATAAAAACTCCTAAAGACCAGAAAATATATTTGAAGCAGTAATGTGGCTTAGTTTGCAAAGCAACGCCTTCATAGCATTTTCAAAAAGTTTCAGTTAAATTTATTCAAAATCAACCTTTTATACAAGAACGTTACCAAAGGTGCAATAAAATAACCAAAATATTCACTTTCAAAGCAAAAGTTCTTCACCTTTCTTACTCTGAACGGGTGCACACTCTTTCAAACTAACAGGAAACTTTTAGAATAATCTCATCTTCTGACGCCACAAACGTTTTGCCTGATAACTACACTCTGTAAAGAGTTAATGGTGTACTTTTCTCGGTCAGTCAGTCAGCTTCTTAACTATCCCTTATGAGGTTGTGGGGGTGCCATAGCCCATGCTGGCTGATCTAAGACGAGGGGACACCCCGAACAGGTTGCCAGTTAGTCACGGGGTCTCACACATACAATCATATACACACACTCATACCTAGGGGCAATCATGTAGTGGCCAATCAACCTAACATGCATGTTTTCGGAGGGTGGGAGGAAACTGGAGAAAACCCATGCATACACAGAGAGAACATGCAAACTCCACACAGAAGGCCCCGTGTCCCAAGCCTTGTCCCCACCCGGGACTCGAACCCACGACTTTCTTGCTATGAGGCCAATGTGCTACTCACTGCCGGACCTCCATCGATGTACTTTTCTCACTAAATTTAATTTCTAAGTTCAAGTTGCCTCAGAGTTGACCACATAACATTAGACATATACGAACATGGCGTTAACTCTGTAATATGAAACAACATTTAGAAATCTAACTATTACGACAGAAAAGCAAACCAACAATCAGAACAGACAAATAAAAGAAATGATTATATGACAGAACAACATCTGGAACCCTGGCAACATGTAGTCATGTTGACTCAGTGTTTCTTTGCTACAGAAGTCATTTCACAACCAACTTCCAGTATAGATCTTCTTTACAGTCCCATCAACCATTACAAACAATTGCATATGTTAAAATTATTAGCTGCTTTCTAACTAAATACAGTTTCAGACATTTTTACACAACCCAACCTTCAGAGTTGAAGCTACAACTTTATGACAAATAACTTCCTCCATGTGATGGAATTGTTAAAATGCTTGTATTTCTAAATGGGGAAACAATTTTTGGAGCGTGATAAGCTTAGGATGACATGGTCTCGTATAAAACTGATTTGCTAAATAACTAAGAAATTTTCTTCATGGGTTGAAGGACTGAAGAGATTTTGTCTCATTTCTTTCTTTAGGGCAGAATTTGTCACAGCAGATGTCCAAATGCTACTTGAGGAATGTTCAAACTTTTTTCATGACCAGAGCCCATTGATCGATAAATAATTGTGACTAACAACCAAGTCCTTAGCCCTCAGTCAGAGTACATAACTCTACACTCAATGACCCTCATTTATCAAAGTCACGTACAGACGTAAAATTTGTGTGTAAAGGTTGTATATGACAAGAACAATGTGCTCCTATAACAAAGATTATACGTATATTTAACCATAAAATACATTTTAATAGTTAATTGTCAGAGCAATTAAAGTATATTTTTGGATGACGCAGAAGAAATGCACCATTGAGAGGTAAAGTTGTGGCGAAAAACTGACTCGCTGCAGAAGCTGCATACTAGACACTAAAATTGGAATAAAAATGTAAACACGATAAAACAAACTGTATTCAATTAAAAAATATATTCAATTGTCAGTTTCTTTTAGTATTCAGATTGTTATCCTTCAAGTGCTTATGAAAGTCCTGCAACAGACTGGCAACTTGATCAGGGTGTACCCTGCCTCTCGCCAGAAATTAGCCGAAATAGGCGCTAGCATTCCTCACAACCCCGTTAGGGACAATCGGTTCAGAAGACAAAACTAAACAGAAGTGCTTATGAAGAGATGCATTCTTTTTAGCAACCAAAAAGTAATCACATTACATTTTTGAGGTACAAAATATAACTAGATTTTATTTTAGATTAAAGTATTCAAGAACATATGATCACATTTTTACGTCTCCATCTAATGCTCAAAATCTATTCCTTTACACACTGAACCATCATTTTTTCTGACCACGACAACCAAAGCTGACTTAGTAAATTAACTCATCCTCAACACTTTCTAAAAATTGATACAGTATAAAATTAAGAATAGTTAATAAAAAACAAAAAAAACAAAGGTCATGTAGTTCAAATTTGGATTGACACATTGTGGTTGTTCGGTGTAGTTTTGTTTTGCCTCGTTTACTGTTTCAAGAATTACCATGGGTATACGGCCCCAGATAAGCAGAAGACGACGGAACGGAATATTTTTTACATTTTTACATGCGTGTATTCCCTATTGGTACCCATGAAGAGCTAAATCCTGGTGTTGAAAGACCAAATATACAAATTTAAAAAACTTGTATATTTTTGATGTCACTGAACATGAAGTAAGAAGAGAATAGTGTGGCGAGACAGTAGTGTAGACGATCTCGAGATGATAAGTGTATACCAGTACCATATCCATTTGTATATATGGAACTGGATTAGAAGCATTGTTGAAGAAAAGGCTTTTAATAACGAAGTTAGTTTCAGCACAATTTCTTTACCAAATTCTGCAGGAATTGGATCCAGAGTTTGAGGTAACTTAGCTAAACACTCTTCTTGCATATGCTGAATACAGAAAAAGTCCAGCCAGAGTCCTTGTTAACCACAGATTAGCAACTGAAATCTTTTCTGATGACCTTTTGTTTTGCTACGACTCACATAGGAACATGTTAAACAGTATTGAAACAGAGAGATCTACTAATAAAAGCGTTGCCAAACTTTGAAATACACCTATGGTCAAAAACTAATCCCACCCTCACCTCCCCCCCCAAAAAAAAAAGAAAACTGAAAAAAATTATCATTATATCACAAATAAATTTCTCTGCTCCTGCGCTAAATGATGGCTTGTTCTTGGAACTCAAGGACTATGCATTAAAAAAAGGGCAAAAGTAAAAAAAAAAAAAAAAAGATTTGGAAACACAAACCCTTCCAAGTCCAGAGTCCATACTGATGCAACCATTTCGGGAATATTTCTTTACACTCTTTGAGCAATCATCTTTTTGGGCAATCAACAACCTTTTCTGCCAAAAACTAAAGCCTCTAGAAGTTCAACATCTGATCTAACTTACAGTAAGAAGAGCACGAGGGTTACACGAGAAATGATCTTTTTCCAAAGTACCTTTCCATTTGTGCTATCTACAGTCCGTCCGGTCCACAATAGTATTTCCTGCTAAAGTAAAAAAGGAAACAGCTGGCTCATAAAAATGAGCAGATGCTAAAATAAAAGAATTTCCACATTAAAGAAGAAGATGCATCAGTGGAGTTTATTTCTGAGGGCAAACAATGTGAGGATTTAACCGTCTTTTTGTGTGCACAGGTCTAAATCCCACACAGTTAGCAAACACTGATGTGTCCTTCAGTGACACAAGACAAACATCGGTAAGTAAATGAAGACTCATCAAGCTACTCTTGGAGGCTTCAAAGACTTATGTAACTATGATACCTTAAAAACTATTTTTCGCACTTGTTTAGCATGCTGATTCAATGAGAAAAAAAGCATTCGATGAAGATAAAAAGAAAAGAGCAGTCAAGAAAATGCCTGTTAATGGCTAGACAAAGGTCATAGTTCAGGATCCATGATGGCTCAGAAGTTAGGAGTTAAAATAAAAGTGAAATTTAATAATTAAGTATGCAAAAAGTTTAATTGGTCCAAAATATATTTGATGTTTAACTTTGCACTCATATACCCAACCAACTTTACTTAAGAATTTAGTAAATATTAAACTGTTTTTTTTTGTTGTTTTTTTTTTTGGTATTAGAAATCAAAGACTAATTCAAAACAAAGCAGTGGCTGTTTGAAACAATCGTTCTTTCAAATAAGAATAAAAATGATGTGCAATCGCACAAGAAATAATATCTAATTCAAACCATTTATCTTCCACAATCTGGTTTAGTTTACCTTCTCATCATTTATTTGTTAATTCACTCCCAGGAACTTAATCCAATAAAAAGGGCTATTTGCAGTCGAGAACAAGGTCCATGCTGGACAGGTTCCCAATCTATTGCAAGACTACAGAGACAAACGACCACTTACAATAATTTAGAGTTACCAATTGACTAATATGTAACTATTTTATTGATGGGTTGAAGTCACACATACAAATAAAGATCAGTGTTTCAAACTCTAAACACAATGCTGCATTTTGACCATGAGGATGCAGCACAAACCCCCTTAACTTACAGTCACCATCTCATAGTCTGTATCAACCTCTTCTTTTAATATTATTTGGCTATATATTTTTTATGCCTGCATGGTGGCACAGTGGTTAGCACAGTGGTCTCACAGCAAAAAATGTTGGGGGTTCAAATCCTGGAGTGGGGGAAGGCTTGAACCACTGGTATTTCTGTGTGGAGTTTGCATGTGCTCTCTGTGTATGCATGGGCTTTCTCTGGCTTCCTCCCGCTCTCCAAGTGTGTGTGCGCGCATGGATGGTTATCTGTGCTGCATCGCAACAGATTGGCGACCTGTTTGGGATGTATCCTGCCTCTCGCCTGAAATCAGCCAGGATAGGCTCCAGCACCCCCTGCTGTCTCATTAGGAATAAGTGGTTCAGAAGGCGAAATAAAACAGTCTTATCAAATTTATTTTAATTTGTCTAAAATATGTCAAAACTATTTACTACTGTTGCAATATCACAATCTCTAACGATTATATAAAACATGGAAAGACAATCATGACTTCAAATTGGGAAAACACTAATATTTTAATAAGGGCTACACTAAGCCGTTAGACAGTTGTGACAACTAACTGCAGAATTAGAAAGGAATTTGTATAGACAATCAACAATTATCTCAAATTGACCTTTTTTTTAAAAGGTATGCCAAAATCTGCTTCTTTAAATGTCACAAGTCAATTCGACAGCAGTTTTTTTTTTTTTAAAGAGACTATTCCTGATAGAAATTGTTACTGTGAAGTGTTACTTCAAAAACTTTATGTATCGCCATATTTGCAAGGATCTCTGATAGAACGCCTAGATCAGGAGTGCCCGACCACTTAATTGCGCAGACTGATCCCAAGTAGACTGCCAAGTGTGTGGGGAACAAAAAAAATTTAAATGACAGGAAGTCAGTGTTGCTAACTTAACGACTTTGACTCGATTTTTAACGAGTATTCAGACCCTCTAGCAAGTTTTTTTTTTTTTGAAAAGTATGACTCTAGCAGCTTTTCTAGTTTTATGTGAAAGAACATAGTTAAGTCTGTTGTCACTGAGCATCGCCTGCTGCTCCTGTGGCCCCTGCCCATCATCCCAAAGCACTGCCTGTGTGCGGAAAATGTCTGTGTGTGTTTGAGAGAGGGCGGGTTTTGTGATGTCTAACGACATTTGACAACAACAAAACATGTTGTGAGGGTAGCTACAGCAGGCTGGAAATGATCTGTGGGGTTTTGCAATTTTGACCTTGGACTGGTGGATTTCAGGAGGTTTGATATTTGAAAAGTAGACCTTGGGACAAAAAAGGTCGGGCACCCCTGGTCTAAATAAAAGATAGTATGGGTTATCTTTGACAAAAAAAAAAGCATTCATTGGTTGGATTTGTGCTAATAAATAGATACACTGAAAATAAAACTCTACATATAAATTAAACAATGGATTATTGAAACCTCAGTCAATTATTTTTGTATGGTGAATAAAAACTATTGACCTGGAGCCTACTGATTTTGGCTTCCTGCTTTTAGTGACAAATTTTTAAAAAGCCAGGAAACACCAAGTCTTAACTTTTGCGTGATATCCACTAAGATATTTGGGTCAATCAGTGAAAGATCTTTTCTACTGAGCATCACTATGACCACATGTTACCAAGCTGAGCTACTTTGTAGTTTTCAAAAATAAGAGATCGAATAAATATTTTAGTAAATAGTTCTGAAGGCGACATCTTATCGACATATTTAGAAGGAAACTGGGTTCTTAAGCCATTTTAAAAGAGGATTTGTTGAAAATTGTTCACATTCAAACATGTAAAGAGCACCACATGCCAGCCAGCCACCTGCTAACCTGTCCAACTTTACTCCACTTTATAACACAATCCTGACACATGGGGACGTTTTTAAAGGAATCAGAGGCTTGAAACAGCAAAGCGGGTTGAAGTTATTTAAAGACAGCTGTGATAATAGGTCAGAAATGAAATAATTACGAACCTGCTCCGTGCTGTCAGCTCAGCACCTCCATACTGCTGCTTCCTGCATCAGTCACGTGACTCAGCACAATCCATGCAAAAAGAAGAAAAAAACAACACCTTCTGTTCTGTTTCAAAAAATAGTTTCATTAATGCTTTAGAAGAGCTTGAATAACGCAAAACTCTGGATTTTTTGCTAGCAAACTTAAATGACTACAGAAAAACATCCTAAAATGTAAAAATGAGTTTTAAAGTATAAAGATCAGTCTCTTTAAATTTCATAAACTCCAAAAAAAGAAAGTTGGATTTTACAAATATAAATTTATGATTGGTTTATGATTGCAAATCAATTTTATTTACACTCTCCTTCATGGTGAGTGAAAACTCCTAAAAACCCAGCAATGGGAGACAAAAAAAGAAGAAACCTCATGAGGATCCACAGGAAAGAGAGAGACCTCCACTGGAATGAGTGTCCAATGTGTTTAAGACTGTTGTTTAAAAATTAGCTCATTCTACTCTACAGATCGGGAAATTGAAAAATGGAATTGAATTTGAAGAAATTAGTAGATAGGCTTCATCCTGATGGAAACGGCATAATTAAACATGCACAGAGGCGTCCTCAGCCTGGTAACGCTCTGGACAGATATGAGTAGATGGGCTAATTCTGATGGAGATGGGATGGTAGATCAACCACAGGGGCCTCCTTGGTCTTGCCATGCCCAGAACAGGAACACAGACGTGTTCCTATACTCCAACTTAGAACGCAATATAAGTTGCGGGGGATGTAAAATCTCCTTTAAAAAAAATGCATATTAATATATTTTAGTTACTTTTGAACAGGTTTACTTACTTTTGAGATTGTAGCACAAAACCCAGTCAAATCCAACTTTAATTGTAAAGCACTTTTCAAACATAAACTTTTACAAAGTGTTGAACAGAACAAATAAAAACTCAAACAGAATTCAAATCCAGATAAATAAACAAAAACAAATTAGAACCAAACATACATTAAAAATTACACACTAGCACTTTAAAAACAAACTCAAATCACTTTTCTTATCTTTTTTTTCTTGTTTAAAATTAAATTTTGAATACTGCACTAAGTAAAGCAATAAAGAGTGATCTATATGGGATACACAAGAAAATGTTATAAAAATAGGTGTTGATGGATTCAATCCAATCTCATTAATCTTAGATTTGCAAAATATGAAGGACAAATACGTTACTTTACATTTTCCAGCATTACCCAAAAAATATGAAAAAAATGGCTAAAAAAAGCCAATTATATATATATATATATATATATATATATATATATAGGAATCAATACCAAAAGGAAAGAAACAACTCCAAGTAGACTACTTTAAAAAGTAGCTTGCTCTCAATTTACATCAAATGTACTTAATATGATTTTAAAGATCACTTTAACTTTATTAAAGTCTTTATTTCAAAGTTGAGAAATGACATCTGATGTGTTTCTGTTCTGGTCTATACAGTAAGCTGCTTATTACCAAAACAAGAGAGACCTCTGTTGATTACTGAGTGCAATCACACATATGTCATTGGTACTCATTTAATCTTTAAATAGATTATTTTTTAAATGACATTTTGTTGCTAAATTTCTCAAATAAAAATCCAACTGTGATACGTATGGGTGACGTTTGTTGGGTGTACTGTACCTCAGCTTCTACATTGTTCAGCTGTCCTGCGTCATCACTCTGAGTTCAGGCCTACATCACACAAAGCAGGTGTCCCTTCAGCTTCGTAATGATCTATTTGTTGTGGACCACACTGCTAGTTGTTCTATCTAGTCCTCCCTTTTGTTCCTTCAAACAGATGTTGATGTCACCCCTCCCTTGACTCAGCAATCTAAAACTATTTACCACTTTTTTACACACCTGCTGATTGAAACATCTACTTTATGACTTTCCTATTTGATAAATCCTAAAGCAGGGAGGAAGTTTTAGCTTGAATGTTTGATGCCACATTGTTAATGTGCAGAAAAGACTTCAAAGTAGTCTTCTGGACGGTATGTTTGCAGATCGAAGCATTTCGACTTCCACCTGGAAATCCAAAAATTATTTCTTGATGGAAGTCAAAACGTCTCGATCTGCAAACAACTTTGAAGCCTTTTCTACAATGGATCACTCCTGGATGAATGATGGATTACACGTAATTGTTAAAGTGTGTTTAAGAATGTATATAGCTCTATCAACTTTACAAAAAAAAATAAATAGAAATGGGGACACCAACAATTAGGAGACAAACTGCCACTTTGTGGAGATCTCAAGATCGCACTGTGGAGGCCTCCCAAGTTGGTCAGCTATTGTGAAGTGTAAACAGTAAACAGGATGGACCATCCTGTGTTTGTGTACATGTTGCAGACTGATGGGGTGGGGTGTGGGTGGCTGCTAGAGGAAGAATGAACCCATGAAGTGTGCTACCCCAGCTGTCACTGCCATAACATCAGACTGGAAGACCACAGGATGCAGTCTGCTCCCTGTGCCTTAATGTGTGCGTGTGTGTGTTTTGTCACCCACACCCCCGCAGGCATTCTTCACAACCCCCTGGCTTCCTTCCTACTCTTTGTTAGGCCAGCAGGCTAGACTTCGTCAAGCTGAGCTCACAAATGACTGCATATGAATGTGTGCTGTCGTCTTTATTAGTTTGCTTTGCCAATACTTATTACATTTAACACAAGGCTTAACTGAATGTGATTTCACTTTTAGTTCCACCATGACCCCTCCTCACTCTTGCCCAATAAGTTGGATGATAGTGACCTCAGTCTGGGATACACTTAAATACACAACCTTTTAGATCTTTAAAAGAATACATGATACCAAGCAGTAAATGAAAGGCTATAATTTTTAAATGACTCATTGAGCTTCACAGTAATTTTAGGGTTAGTAATACTGTAGATGGGATTTAAAAAGTAACTTTAAAGGCTAATGTAATTTCAGGTGGTTTAACATTTCAAAGCGTCTTTGTTTTTAGTCCTCCGAAAATGTCCACCTATTACCCTTGTTCATTTTTTTTTCCGCAGATGCTCTTTGATGCAGTGCAAATGCAGACAGTGATGATGGATCAGAGCAAAGTCACAATCAGACCAAACCCATAAGTTTGTGTGAGTAATGCTCTTCTAAAAATGCATGCTCACATTTCTTATCTCTATTGTATACAACCTGCCAGAACACGTTGTTTCTTTTGTTTCTAAGTGCTCCCCTGCACAAAATAGAGCCCTACACTGACAACAGACACCCACTCTGAATTTTAGCTCAAAGAGGTAGTGTTTCCAGAGATGGCATGTGGAGCTTTTAAAAGGAAAAGACTGACGACATGAAGGGGAAAAATGCATAGACTTTTAAACAAAGAGAAGCAGGGTTAAAGAAAAAAAACTCCATTCTCTTGTTTTGTTGAAGATGAAAGGATCCCGATTTAAGCATAGATTTATTGTCATAAGAACAAAGTTTTTGTGAAGAGCTAACGAGAAAATTTTTTTACATGTTTTGTTTGTTTGATCAATCTTAAAAATTTGTTCAAGTACATTGTTTAGTAATGCTCAGGAATAAAATCAGCTACGGTTTTGTTTTGATTCAAACACAATCTTTTTCATGGAATAAAACAAAGATTATGTTTAATTTCAGTAGTCCGATAAAATATGTTGTTTGGAACCTCTCAAATTTTAGACTCATTCAAAAATGTATATTTCTCTTTTATTTTACTCAAGGTATGACTGTGACTTCCAAATAAATTCCAAATTGTTAATCTGCCAAGTTTAAAAAAAAAAACAGTTATGTATGTTTTTTTAGTAAACGTATTTGAACACATCTAATTTGCTATTTTCTATTCAAGTTTGAGACAGAAACTTTTTCTTACTAGTCCTCAAAATCCCCTTTGTAATTTTTCTTGTTTGTCTGTTTTGCTATGTTGAATTGCTAAGTGTAGAACCTGAACAGAAATACACAAATACATTTAGAACATTCGTATTGTAAAAAAAATTCAGCTCCTCAATAACAACTTTTAAAAGTATGTGGTGAATAAATAACTGTGGTGCCCTCCTCTCACTTTGGTTTGGTGATTATCACACAAAGACAAGTAAATCCATCGTTACCCAACAAGGATTTTGAGGCATCTCACTGTGCGAGAAGAGAGCGTCAGACAGTACTTTTTGTGTTTGCAGTACACAAAAACTCCCCAGTCCTTTCAACAGTGTTTCACCTCTCTGTTTGCTGATACCACAAGAAGTTGGGGTATGCTGGGGGCAGGCAGCCAGGTCTGAATGACATGGTGTTGCTGCATCGGCCGTTGCTCATTGACCCACAAAATGCATACCCAGCCCCCAGCGTGAAGTACTTTTGTGCTGTCATCACTCAAAGAGCCCGAGACCTGAGGGGCAACAAGAATAGGGAGGGGGAAGTCTAGGCACCCAAAGAGTTGAGCGATCTGTGAGGCGGCAGTCCACTTTCCAGGAAGACACATGCTCTGTTAGCTGAATGAAAGAAAGCTTGTATTGTTATAAAAGCATTTGCATAGTTGTGTGTTAAAGAGAGTGTTAACCTTTGACACGTTGGAGAACTGGATGACAACGGAAAGCACTTCTCCCAATCCAACCATGAACACACTCGAAAATAACACCTATGCTTACCTTGGAGTGAATCAGAATCAGATTCAAGTGGAAAGAGAAAGACAGAAATAATTCAAGTAGATGTTTTTCTTCAGGTATTAGTTATCACTTCAAAATTACAAATCTTAGATGATTGTTTTTTCAAATGACATCTTTTGTTATGTATTCTTTATCACCTGAAGAAAAAGTATATTAAATGTGTATTACATGTGTATTACATGTATTACATGTTTGTGTATTGAACTAGAATTATTAAAAAAGATAACCTTGCATTTTGAATTTTAAAAAATATGGATTGAATAATACACATACATGTCTATATTTTTAATTTTTTATAATAAAGTGAAAAAGAATTTGACTGAGATACATCATTATATTTGCTGCTTGAAGCAAAACCCACACTGCTCACCCCCCTGTTAAATTAAAATTTGGGTTAGACTAGAAACACTTTGGCAAACAATTTAACTACTAATGATATTTAGGGTCAGAGAGTTGTTTATCTTGCAATGCACTGACAACTTGTTCAATGTGCACCCTGCTTCCAGTCTCCATAATAGTTGGTAAAGGCTTCAGGGCATGAGACCCTCAAATGGATTGAAGGGCATGTAAAATGACTGAATGAATGAGTCATATATCAACACACACTTAACTTGTTAATCCATTTTTTCAACAGCATCCTTCTTTTTGTGTGTTGTATGATTAATGTCTGTGTTGGACAAGACAATGTTTAACGCTTCAGTTTAGTTTTTGAGTGAGATGAGCTGCTCTCAGCCCAAGGGGCTCTTCTTTCCAAGTGCACACTGCTTAACAAAAAAGACTTGACTCTGACATTCCTTGAGACGATAGTTGCTAGGTGACGCTATTGTTAGATTTTTTTTTTGTGAACACATATTCATACCCAAATTCTGAGGTTTTTTAAAAGAACTGTCTCATTAGTAGTCATATATTCATACCAGACCACCCCCCTACTTGACCCCTCCTTTACTTGTCGTGGGAAAGACAAGACCTGTGCAAGATGTGGAGGATTCAGGCTTTCACTTGGGAGATGGTCAAATGATTATCTAAGTTGAAGACACTATAATTTCCAGACTTTGTACTGTGTTATTTCCACTCGTTTGAAACATTTACAACTCATAGTTGGGATCAGTTTACTAAGGAGAGTTTTTAAACACTATAAACAAGTCTAAATCTATCAAAAGAGACACTATAACCTATTGTTTTTTTCTCCTTGCCTATTGTTTCAAATTTCTATCGCATGAGATTGCATTTTATTACAATTGATGCTACAAAAACTGAACAAAACTCAAGAAACAAAAAATGTTTTGCTTTAAAAAAGTTAAAAAGTTTTATCTACTAAACTTTATTTCTAGTTAGTATTGGGTAGATTTTTTTTTATTAAAGCAGCTAATGTTTTTTAAAAAAATGTCTAGCTCATTTGATTTATTTTATTCCAATAATTTGCTCATTTAAACAATAACTTTTTTATTCAAAAAATCAAATGAATTTTGAGCTGTTATCACCCAATCATAATTAGATTAGGAAGTGTTGGCTCAGTGGTAGAATACAGCTTAACGCAGTCCTTCCTAGACCTGTTCGATTCCCTGAGCCCATGCCTAGGTGTCTCTGGATCAGACACCTAACCCCTTAGTTGCTGCAACTATTGGGGCCGTCATGGCTGCCTGCTGCGGTGCAATGCAGCATAGTAATTTCCCCAATGAGGGATCAATATGGTGCAGTAAAAAAACAAAAAAAACGTTAGATTTTATGGTATTAAACTTATAATGTATAATTATTGTTAATGTGAGAGGCTATTCAGTTTTCCTAACAGTTTTATGATTTGTATTGCAATAAAAATTCTTATTTACTGATTGACTAACTAAAATGTTTGAGGCAGCAACGAGAAAAATAAGATTACTCGCATATGCATCACAGATTTTCTTTGGATGATTGTATTTCAAACTAAATGAGTCACTTACATTTATTTTTTTATTTCAACCAAGCATCAGCTAAAAAAGATTTTTCTATTTTGACCAGATTTGTTAGGGACTTCATAATACGGTCTTCTCTACAAAAAAAAAACCTCAAAGTATTTTTTACTGTTATTGACTATTTCAGATCAATAGTTTAAATTAGCCTAATTTGGAATGTGAGCATTCCTGTCACGTTATACGGTTTTATTGTATTTTTATATGAGAACAAATGTGATTTTAGCCAAAACGGGGGTTAGCTTTTATTTATTTCTATACGGCATAAAATAAAAGTTAAAAAGAAAAAAAACACGTGTGACTTTATTTCAAGCCAATTATGGTACATTCTAGGTGGCCATTGTTACAGCGCAGTCAGAGCTAGACTGATAACCTCTCCTTACGTCACTCTGACTCAGAAATTGACTGCCCATGCGCAATCTTTTTTTATTTTCAAAATGAACTATAAATATGTTTTTTAAGTATTTATTACAATGTCGTTAAATCCCAGAAATGTCTTTTTAAATCAAATGAATTGTTAATTATTATTATTTGTCAAACGGTGTGAATGGCTCCTTAATACGACAGAAACGAGTAAAAAAAAAAAACATGGCCTGTTGGCTTCCTAAGGAGGCGGGGTGATGACGTCTCATTTCTGTGTGGCAGTGAGTGTGAGCTCCTGGTGAACAGTCAGAGCAGCGCAACAGGAGCGCACACACACTGGAATACACAACTTTAGAAAAAGTTGTTTCAAATAATGGATTTCTGCGGGGTTAACTTATTTCTTTTTTTATTTATTAATAATGTCTTTTTGAGCTTCCAGTCAAAAGAACGTGAGTATTACTTTTTTTTCCCCCATAAATTGTGAAAATGTAATTTAACTTTTACCACACCTCATGAATCAGGTGGTTGGAATTTTTAAAGTTTTAAAGGTTTACCATTCCCTTTTAATATATACATACATAAATGTACACATATAGATATATATTTATATATGATCCTTTATAGGTGTATATGATTACAATCTATACATGTGTTTTATTTTCAGTTCATTTTTATTGGGATCATGTTTTTTATGTATTTTCTATGTATTGCTGTACTTTTTTTCTGAATAAATCATATTTGACCAAATCAAAGTATTGTATGACACCCTAAATAAAATATTCCTAAATTGAGTTAATACCAGTTGATCTTGGTGTATGACTGGAGAATAGCACCTGTTTAATGTGACAGTTTTTGTTTCACCAATGTGTGGAATCATGTATTTCTCCCGTCATGCCAATTTAACTTCCCACGCCTTTCTCAGACACTATTGGTTCTGCATCCTGGATGTGGGGGACACGCTTAGAGAAATCTTGAATAAGACCGACATGCTTGATTACAATGTCAAAGCATGGCATGTGCCCCCCATAAAAGGGTGCTCCTAGAGATCAAGGCAGAAAATGAAACTGCGGGTCAAATCAAAGTTAATAATACAATAAGTAAATCACAGACAGTTGTAGGATTTGCTTGAAAATCTGCGTCTAATTAGTTAAAACGATTATTTTAAATGTTAATTGTTTCTCTATAAATCTTGTGCGGCGACTGCTTATGATTTTTCTCTTTGTCTCTACAGAAGTATTGCTGGATATGAAAGCTTCAGGATCAGAGCTGGGATGGTTGACGTTACCAAATGGGAATGGGGTGAGTATTTATACCTCAACAGGCATTTTTAAGACACCAGGTTCATGACTTAAGACTGTTCTTCTCATATAGAAGCACTTGAAGGGAGTAAGTCTAACTTTCTCTAAAGCAGCGTGCTTACAATGCCAGAGGTCTGTTCATTCTATCAGCTGTCTAAAAAACTCTCTGGGAAATTATGGTATGAGCGGCAGCTCGAAGAGGTTTGGCAAAGCTCAGACAGTCTTGTGTTAATGCTATCCTTTCCTAAAGAGCTTATAAATACCATTAAAATGTCAAAGTTCAACCAACATTTACAATATGAAAGTGCATAACCACACTTTTTCTCTTTTACGACTGAACAATAAAACTTAAATTTTAAGGCATTTTCTCTTTACAATTTTTTAATAATGTAGAAATAGTTCTATCAAGACAATGAAAGTTCAAAGAAAAGAAAAAACTCTATCTAGAGCTATCCCTTTCGTTCCTATCTATAGTTTAGTGGCTTTCCAGCTAAAAATAAGCAACAAGACATGTGTATTTGTGTGTGGGCTGCTTTTTGTGACTCTTTACAAAGATGTAAAGATTATCATTGTATTATCAAGTCTTCCCTTTTGTCTCCTTTTTGTAGACTTTTCAACTTTAAAAAGTTCTTAAAAGTTATTCACGGTTTAGTTTTTAAGATTTACTAACCTAAAAAAAAACAAAAGGACACAGCATTTTTAACAAATTTGAAAAATGTACTGCTATTTTCTTTGTACCATTCACTAGTAAAAACTTCCTCATTTATTTATTCCACAAATAAAGTATAATGTTTAAAATTTTACAATTTAGTTGAGCTTTTTAATCTTCCAACGTCTAATTGCTTCCCTCACATAAAATAAATTCTTAATTGCTGCCAATTTCACAGCTATGCCTCTTGTAACAGCGCGCTTACAAAGCTCGTTTACCAATCATAGATGTTAGTTGGTGTTCTGCCATGGTGTTTGCAGAGTTTGCTCCATATGTATGCACTTTGTGCGTTAATGGAAGCCACACACGTTGTGAGAGCAACACATGTCTAGGCTAGTGAGAAGCTGCTTCTCACTTTAGTTCTTTATGTGAGTCTTCGTTATCAAAGAAAAGTGTCACAGTAGTGAAATGCTCTCTTGGTAAAAACGTGGATTACTAATGTTAATGCAAGTTTGCTTGAAAATAAGTTATTGATGACTTTTTCTCCATAAGTTAATGTGTCCCCTCTTTCTTTATCTTCTTGTCCGCAGTGGGAGATTGTCCAGACGGTTGTAAATGGTTCCCTTTTTTATACGTACAGTGTTTGTAGCATAGATTCCCCAGATCAGGATAACTGGTTGCGCACCACATTCATTCAGCGGCGCCCAGGCATCAGTCGTGTATCTGTGGAGCTGCGTTTTGTTGTAAGAGACTGCAACACTTTTGAAGATGCCTCCGTCTCCTGCAAAGAAACTTTCAACCTCTTCATTTATGAAACTGATGCAGATGTGGGAACAAACTTCCGTAAAGGGCAATTCCGCAAAGTAGCCACCATTGCTCCGGATGAAGTTACACAAGGCCCTGTGCTTAAGGTCAACACAGAAACCAAAACCGTAGACCAGCTGTCCAGAAAGGGCTTCTACCTGGCTTTTCAGGACATGGGTGCCTGTGTGGCACTGCTGTCCGTCAGAGTGTACTACAAGACATGCGCGTCCACTGTGCAGGGTTTGGCAGCCTTTCCGGAGACTGTGGCAGATGCTCTGAAGAAAGTGGAGGGTGCCTGTGTGGAGAATGCCATCAGTCAAACCACCCCACACATCTACTGCACAGCTGAGGGAGAATGGGTGGTTCCCATGGGCCAATGCCAATGTCTCCCGGGCTATGAAAACACAGGAGATTCCTGCCAAGGTAAGCATGGCTAAAAGCATGCCACACACTCAGCTGTGTTTGTCTTCCTCTCAGAGCTTCAACAAACCTGTAAAGAGGATGGAAAGACTGTCTTTCTTGTACTTCCTCACCTGTTTGCCTGCAGTTCATTCTGAACACTCCTTATCGCTCAGGTTTCAAAAATGTGATCGTGCAAGACTCTTAACAGATAGAACGAGGACTGGGTATCCATTTCTCAGTTAGTTATCAGTGACTCATTTAATGTTAAAACTTTCCTTATGATAAGAAACTTCTGTTTAAAAAGGAGTTTGTTCCACATAAGTGTAATTGAAGTGTTTTAATTTAACCAGACGTAGTGTCCAGAAAGTTTGTGGAATGTAGTACACTCAGAATGACTTTCAAGTTTGTAAAAAAAAAGACACAGCTGTGGTGCTCTTGCTCCTTCCGTTTGTGTGGAAGTTGGTCTGTCCTTTGGCATTTTGGGGAGTGGTGTGTTGAACTGTCTGGAGGAAATATGGGAGGAGTGAGGCTATAGATTGAAAAGGAAGGAGGGAAGAAGGGCCCAGTGTGCTTTGGGGATTTCTGAAAGGAATTCTTTCATCATAACGTCACCTACCTACAGTACTGATTGACAAAAGGAAGGGTGGTGTGAGTGAGCCAGAATAACTACCTGAGTGGTATGTCTTCTCCTCAAAAGAATTTGTTTTGAAAAGGTTGCCTTGGCAACGTGAACCACAGATTGCAGGGATGGCGTTGACACGCCCGCTAGTCTCATTCTGAGTCAGGCTGCGGTTTATGACTCCTGGTGGTATGACTTACCTTTATGAGTACAGTTTGGTGTGGTTTCCACTACTTCCTGTAGACAAAATTAAAGAGGGATAAATTTTATATTTCCTGACTAAACTGTCTTATTAATCAAAATAAAACAATCTGTTGAACACTTTTTCCCTTTGGATAAGTTTTTCTTTTTTTAGAAGTTATTTTAGTTTCAGTTTTGTTGGCTTTGAATGTAAAAAAATGAAAAGTGAAAGAGATTTTGGTGTTTTACTGCATTTTACTAGATAAAAAAAAAGATTAGGTCTGTAAACAGATACTGAAAGGTTTAGACCAGACCATAATTTTTACACAAGTGATTCACTTCAAAGCATGACTCTTGCTCTAAGATTGTAAAAATCAGGCCATGGTGAGGAATGTTTCCATATCTGAGGATTGTTGTGACAACCTGATTCTCAGCCGAGCACCTGATCAGGAAGTTAGCACAATCAGAGAGGAAATATTTATGACAGGAAAAGACGGTTCCAAAGTCTGGATGACAATCCGATCATTCAGGCACAGGAAACTTGTGTTAGAGCAAACCTTAAAGTCAGAATTTATCAACTAACAACAGTCAAAAGCTTTAGTTTTATTTGAATTTTATGACAAATAGAGAAAGTGATATCCTGTGGGGCTTACAGTATGTGTGGAATCCACCGAGGAGCACAACTGTTGTGTGAAAAGGAAACGAAGTGAGATGAGGAGGAATGCTGACTGACACAAATAAGCAGGTTGTCCTTGGTAGGAAGCAAACCGACAGTTGGCGTATGAGAGAGGTTAGTTTGTGGGTCCTTAGTTAGCTGAGGAGTGTAATTTAGTCAAGAGGATTAGTAGAGCAACAGGACAGCTGTTGGCCAATGACATGCTTCACTCAGCCTCCTTTTTGCTCTTTCATCCAGTTGTTAGGACGCACAACAAGCATCCTAATCCACGTTCCCACTCGTTAGAACGAGTTAGTACGAAGAACAAAAAGGTTAAATTATTAAACGCACCAGGGCAGAATTTAAGCTCCTTGGACGTGTATTCAACTAGTTCAACAAAATAAGTTATTTTGCATGAGGCAAAGAATTTTTTTTATTAAACTTTTTTGGGTAAGGTAGCTTTCTGTTAAAACAAAAAATAGTATTTTTAATTCTTTATTTTCAAAGTTTGCATTGATGACTGCTTGGTGTTTTCTTTTTTGTTGCTGTGCACACAATCTGCCATCAGTGTGCTGTGTAATTACTGATGCAACATATTTATGGCACCACTCCGTCCAATTTCACAGACAATGGCTGAATAGGGTTGGAGTTTCTTTGGTACGTGACAGAAGTCCTGCTGTTCCAGCTCGAGATGAAATGGGCTGGCCTCCTTTTCTTATTCGAAATAACCTCGGCTACACCCCCACTGCCGCTGAGTGACTCCCCAGAGAGAGCTTCTGTTGCTGCCGCAGACCTTTACCCCCTTCCCCCAGCTATTCAGCTCTAAGCCCTCAAACTCAACCTGCTCCATCTTCTGCAGTTGAACAGAACTTGGGAGTGCAAAGGTCCTTCTGCTTTGGTGGTGAAGTAACAAGACTGTGTGTTCAATGCAGGGTCCCATTCTTTCAACCACCTAGCATGGCCAGATGAAAGGCTACTCCCCAAGGAGACAGTGGAATAAAAGGATAAGAAATTAAATGTTTAGAGAGATTACTACTTTCTAAAAACAAATAAAAGCTTAAATCCACTCAAAAATGATGTGTATAGGCTCTTGTTGAAACATAGAAAACACTCATCTCCAAACTTTTCTACTTTATTCTGGCTTGTGTATTGGGATTTTTGGCTGGTGTGTGGTAAACGGAAGGAAGGAAGAAAGAAAGGAAACACCAGCGTTCAAGCGAACTGCGGCTCATGCGTTCTTATTTCTGTCCCCTCTGCATGTTCGTTAACCTTCTGTGCCCTGGAAGGCTGTTTATCTCTAGACTGAAAAGTCCACACGAAACCTCAGTAATGTCCAAGTTACCGTTTCCTTTTGGCAAAAACAAAAATCTGAGAAGTTGAGAAAATTAACTAGAAAGTTCACAAGCGGAAGGCAGATCAAATCACCTGATGGATTTACTGCCTCACTGCTTTCCGGTTGACACTGGTAGTGCGACCTGAGATCAAGCCCCCAGGCAGAGGAGACAAGTAAAGGCAAATCATCAGGAAAATCCCTTCTCATTCTTCTCAATACAAAGACCCAATGATTATAGGCTGCTCACAACAAATGTTTCCTGTGGGGAGGAAGGGGCTTGGCCTTACAAAGAAGGCCTGTTTGTTTGCTTTTCTTGATCAGTCATTCCTTCCTCTGTTTGTCTGTTTCATATGTCATGTTTAAACTAACACACACCCTCTTTATCTGGTACAGAATGCAAACCAGGCTACTTCAAGCCATCTGTGTCCGGTGAATTATGTCACGTTTGTCCCGATAACACCAAACCTTCTGAAGCTGGTGCCACCGAATGCCAATGTGAGGATGGTTTCTTCCGGTCTCCGTCAGATCCCCCATCCTCGCCTTGCTCTGGTATGATTCCTGCTCCTCACTCACTGCTATTTTAATTCATTTAAAACTAAGTTTTTACTTGTAAGAGATATTTAAACATTCGTTTTGACTGACATATCTTCTGCGCTTTCTTCTTTAGCTCCGCCCAGTGCCCCACTGGATCTCACTTCCACCACCCTCTCAGCCGACGGTCGGATGCAGTTGTTCTGGAATCCACCTCTTGTGACAGGGGGTCGTCATGACCTCACATACAGTGTGATGTGTCAGTTCTGTGATGAGACTTCCTGCATTCCCTGTGGTGAGAAGATTCACTTTGAGGCGGGTCCCACGGGCCTTAAAGACACCACAATCATCGTTAGTGATTTAGATTCCCACCTCAACTACACGTTCACTGTGGAGGCGCATTCGGGTGTATCCCAGTACAGTTCCAAGAGGAATTCTGCAACCATCACCACCACTCTGGATTATACTGGTGAGATTTATTATAATTGTATCCATTCAGGCTCAGTGTCTACTAAGATATGATTTTAAAAATAGGATCATTTTAACTGAGTTTCTCTTTATACCTGTTTAAAATGACCAAGATTTTTAAAAAGAACTGGATTGACTGTACTAAAGCTTGATTTAACTCAAGAGGTTTTTATTTTGAAATGCCCCTTTCTAAGACACGTCATTGACTTACCATGTTTTACCTCTCTGTCTTTTACATCCTTAGATCCTCCCAGGGTTATATCAATCCGTCTGGATGACCACAGTGCCTCCAGTCTGTCCCTGTCCTGGATTCTGTCCCGTAGACCTCCAGCCCACGTAAATCCCCGTTATGAGCTTATGTATCGCAAAAAAGTAAGACAACTGACAACTTTATGACTTAAAATTTTTCTGGAGATAAACTCAGAGATGAAAAATGAATAATTAAATAATTTTTTTTCTTTCCAGGATGCTGACGGCGAGCGTGATGTGACCACCTACACCGTCCTAATTTTGGAGAAAACCTCTGTTCAGATCAACGATCTCAGCCCAGATACAACTTACATGTTCAGGGTTCAGGCACTGAGTCCTGTAGGCACTCCTGGTGGTTACAGCATGGAGCACGAGTTTCACACCCTTCCTTTGGGTACTTTTTAAAATATTTATAAGTTGAAATATTTTGTCAAATAGTTATTCTGTTTGAGTTTTTGAAGGTAAATTTTATTTCCCACTGTACAGGTGAATATCAGACACAGAGTGAGTCCACCATGGTGATGGGGGCAGTGATTGGAGTGTCGGTAATTCTACTTGTTGTGGTGGCCTTCCTGTTGCTGCACAGACGGTGAGTTTTACAACTCACTTCAAAACCAAATCCAACATGCGTGTCATCCAGATAACTGTTATCCACAGACTTGTAAACTATACGATTCCACACCACAAGCTAAAGTCATGAAAGATGGCGTTTTGAGGCGTGTTTATGAGTAATAGCTGGTGTTGCAATTAAATATACCCTTCATCTATTTTGACTATGACTGACCTACAATTACTTAAAAAACAGTCTTTAGTAATTTAGTAACAGTCTGTACCCTGTGACAATTAGTCTTGTTTTTTTCCTCTTAGGAGACTGAGCAGTCGTGGGAGAGGAGGACCTGAGGATCCCTATTTTTCTACAGGTCAGGGGAACATCAGATGAATTATTATAGTTTACTAATACATTTTTACTTAAAAATTAACTTTGTCATGACGTCTTTTTGTATTTTTTAGATCAGCTTAAGCCTCTAAAGACATACGTCGACCCACATACGTACGAGGATCCCAACATCGCGATCCAAAAGTTTGTCACAGAAATCGACCCCAATGCGATTGATAAACAAAAAGTTATTGGTGTTGGTAAGAAGACTTTTAAAATGTGTCATTTTTAGTGTAATTAAACTCAGGAGTTTTTTTGTAACATTTTTCTATTCTGTCCACCCACCAATCAGGAGAGTTTGGGGAAGTGTTTCGGGGTGTGATGAAGACCCAAAAAGGGGAGGTGACTGTCGCCATAAAGACATTGAAATTAGGCTACTCAGAAAAACAGAGACAAGATTTTTTAAGTGAGGCCAGCATCATGGGTCAGTTCTCACATCCAAACATCATTCATCTGGAAGGTGTCGTCACTAAATGTAAGTTGACAACCTCAAGCAGATATTGACCAACCTGATGTATTTTTTTCTTGAATAATTTTAATAAACATAACCTGTTTTTTCTTCCAGTTAAGCATGCTATGATAGTGACAGAATACATGGAGAATGGAGCTCTTGACACATATCTGAAGGTGTGTGTTTATTTTATGCAGAACATAAAAACAAAAACTGACTTTTGTTTTCTTAGTGTTTAAATCTCCAATTTAAGAAACCACTCATCGTTTCCTTTTGTTTCCTCCAGGATCATGATGGAGAAATTCCTTCATATCAGCTTGCGGGAATGCTGCGAGGCATTGCTGCTGGAATGAAATACCTTTCGGACATGAGCTATGTTCACAGGGACCTTGCTGCTAGAAACGTCCTGGTTAACAGCAAGCTAGAGTGTAAAGTGTCTGACTTTGGCTTGTCGCGTATCCTCGAGAACGATGCCGAGGGCACATATACAACCAGAGTAAGTTGGATCCATTACTTTATGTATGGTTACAAAGGCTTCTTGCTAATAATGTTTCCATTCTCAAATGTCCAATTCAAGGTGTTAATCTTTCACACCCTCATGTTTCCACTCCTTTTATTGATTAAAAATAATTTCTTGACAGGGAGGTAAAATACCCATCCGCTGGACGGCTCCCGAGGCTATCGCCTACAGGAAGTTCACATCAGCCAGCGATGTGTGGAGCTTTGGTATTGTCATGTGGGAAGTCATGGCATTTGGCGAACGACCCTACTGGGACATGAGCAACCATGAGGTATGTTTAATCTGTCATGACTCTTATGGTTGTGATGACAGATAGTTTTGGTCTGTGCAAAATATGTAGCATAAGAAAGTCACCTTGTGGTTAGTGGATCATTTCCCACAATCCTCATCAAATCTGCTAATCTCAATTTAAGCACATGGTGGTTGATAGGAATGCAGCCTTTTCAAACTAAATGTATTACAAGGATAATATCAGCTTTCATCCTGACCTGCTCTCTTCCTCAGGTCATGAAGGCTATCAACGAGGCATTTAGACTTCCTGCCCCGATGGATTGCCCTTCAGCTATCTACCAGCTCATGCTCCAGTGCTGGCAGCATGACCGCTCCAAAAGACCCCGCTTCTCAGACATTGTCAACATTTTGGACAAACTTCTTAGAAATCCAGAGTCATTAAAAGCGATTGCTGACTTTGACCCACGGTAAGAACACAAATTTACATTGAATTACCTGTTTCTATCTGACTATTTCTTTTCATGTGTCAGATAATTTATGTTTGAATGCATAAGTTTGCCGAGTGAGAGTCGTTTTTAATTTGCATTGACTGTAAGTGATGAGTCATACAAATACTCACTTTTCCTGTGCAGTGTGTCGATCCGGCTGCCCAGCACTACCGGCTGTGAAGGCACAATGTTCAGATCTGTGCATGAGTGGCTGGAATCCATCAAGATGAGCCAATACAACGAAAGCTTCGCCCGCGCTGGAATAACCACTATGGAGCAGGTGCTCACGTTAAGACACGAGTAAGTTCTCACATTGCAATAGCTGTGTTGATTCACTTGGCAACAAACTGCATTTTATCAAACAAAGAATGTATTCAGTTCAGTTCTCAGCCTAAACATTTGTTATCCAGATTGTGAGTGGAGGGTTACTTATTGTGCCTGCATATGTCATTCTTCTCATTCCTTGCTGCTCCACTGTTATTTCAAACACTTAAACCATTTATCTGAAACTAACTGGTGGGTAAATGGTTTCACCCATGATTTACTTAAATAGTTTAGAACCATAAATGTTTGACAAATGGTTCCCTAGGTCCATTTGTGATACAGTTTTCAATTAAGAAACAACACTCACATTTTATGTCTGGAGTTATTTTCTCCCCAATGTCCAAGTTATTTCTAAAAGCCCTCTGAAGTGGTGTTTGTCGTTTCTTCTAGAGACATAAGGAATATCGGAGTGCGGTTGCCTGGTCACATGAAGAGGATAGCTTACAGCATCCTGGGCTTGAAAGACGAGACCAGCTCCCTCAGCGTGTTTGCAGTGTGATCTAAGCATTCCTTTAAATCAAAGTGCACTGACCGACCATGCCATTTCACTCATGAATGTTGATGACTGCTGTGTTTGTGTGTGTGTGTATGTGTGTGAGAGAGAGATAGAGTTGGGGGAGATGAACCTCAACCATGCCATCAGGTTTTTTTTTGTCTTTGAGATGGCAGAGAACCCTCCAATTTACTCAGAAAAGACTGAGACCAAACACATCCATGTACTATAGCATTTGAAAAGAAGATAATTTATCTTTATATAAAACATATATGTTGAACATTTAAAAAAATGTTTGTGGCTGTAATAAAAAAATATTCAGAAGTCTTTGATAAAATGGACTCACTTTATCCTGCCAGTGTTTCTGAATCTTTTTTTTTTTACTTTCTGTGTTTTAGGAGATTATTTTCTTTTTTCTTCCCACTCAGGTCAAATTATCCCCCATTTTTATGTTTGCAGTTTGTCTCTTCATCAAACTTTATACGCATCTGTTTACATGACTTTATACGACCGTTCATTTTTATTTATTATTTATTTTGTTTTTATTTATGTTCAGTATCATATGAAATAACTCATCTGGTGCATGTTTGCCAGAAGGTGTATTTTTTTTGTTTTAATAAAAATAGTCTTGCAATTAAACTGGATTTTGTTTTTTCTTTCCTTCTCACAGCAGCCATTGAGATTTTTTTTAGTCATGTCTGCTGCATGCCTAAGTGGTGAACCACTAGTCCAACTCCTCTGGTTCAAACCTATATATCACTGCAACTGTCAAGCATAGACACATTTTAATGCTGAAACAAACCAAAAGAACAGATTTAATTTGATTTAACTGCATGCATTTTTAGTAATGTTCATTCAAAAAGCTACGTATAAAGTCTGATAAAAATATTCTTTCTATGAAAAAGTTAAAGGGTCACAAAATAACCACATTTAAGAGTTGTGAGAGTTTAAATTTCTCATTCTTCTTTTTTAAAATCTCTATCAAGTAATCAGACAAGCTAGCAGAATATTGTTTTTAATATTATTCTTTAATAAAACTTTGAACAAATATGAAACAAAAGCTTTACAATCACAAGAATTGGCCTATTTTTAAACCCCAAAATGGGTTCATTGTCAGATGAAAGCATTATAGTTTTACATTTTTGGTGTGGCTGTTATTAAACTGCCTGCTAAGAATGAAAATGTGCCTGGGAAAAACTGTGTAGGCCTAATTTACATTAGTCACCTGAACTTGAAGGTACTTATTATCTCTCCAAGCAGGTTTGCATGAAGACTGTTCAATTTACCAACTTGAACAATAGTTTTATTGTTATAATCTTCCATAAGTGTGTTTTAAGAGAATTTTTTTATGGAAAATGATTTTTATCTTCATCATTTTTTTCTGATCAACTGGAAGGTCACTTAAGCTTCAAACTGATGGTGACACAATTGCTTGTTCAACAAAGATTCATTGTCAAGAAAGAAAATCCATTTTCCCAATGAAGAACTTTCTTTTCCATTCTTTCTGTTCGTTCCGTTGTCTTCCGCTTATCCGGGGCCGGGTCGCGGGGGCAACAGCCTCAGATGGGAAGCTCTCACCCCAGCTGCATCCTCCAGCTCACTCGGAAGGATCGCCCGAGTCGTTCCCCAGACAGCTGTGAGACATGGTCTCTCCAGCAGGTCCGGGGTCTGCCTCTTGGTCTCTTCCCAGTAGGACGTGCCCGAAACACCTCATCAGCGAGGCACTCGGAGGGCATCCTGACCAGATGCCCGAACCACCCCATCTGGCTTCTCTCGACCTGGAGGAGGAGCGGCTCGACACTGAGCTCCTCCGGGATGGCAGAGCTCCTCACCCGATCTCTGAGTGAGAGCCCAGCCACCATGCGGAGGAAGCTCATTTCAGCCGCTTGTATCTGCGATTTCATTCTTTCGGTCACCACCCACAGCTGGTGGCTATAGGTGAGGGTGGGAACTTAGACTAAAGTTTTTGCCCGGAAAAGGGTGGATTGCCCCCTGCAGGTCAGGGACAGCATCCTTCTCAAAGTGGAGGAGTTTAAGTGTCTCAGTGTCTTTTCCATTCTATTAAAAAAAGATGGGGCAACCATACATTGATCTCAGACACAAACTGTGACAATTGGCTAAATAACTGAACCACACACTTCTCATTATTCAAAATATGTTGTACTTTTCAACTTCTTAGGAAAAAGACCAAAAAAACTGGCCTGCCCTTGTGTGTGACTCACATTTCCTTCCTGTGATTAGGAGCTGTTAAACCCAACAGGATATATTTAACTTTTCAGTCACAGATACCTCAATGTGTTCTTTTGGGGTGGAAAATTTGCATCAACTCTTAAACAATAGTGATTAAAAGGATCTCAGTAAACCAGAGTTTGTGTCAGTTTTCTGGTGGCTTCTGTTGCCCTGCCAGGCACAGCTTCATGCTAATTGCTTTGTTTGTGTGTGATGGTCAGATAAAGAACATTTTTCTGCTATCCACATGGGTGAACAGATAAGTTTTCAAAGTGGGTGTACTTTCCCAGAACGTGGCTAATGTTGGAAAAATATATGAGAACTTACCACACTTAATGTAGAAAAGTCAATTAAAATGTCAAAGATTTAGTTTAAAACTGATAATTTCAGATTTAGCAAATCAGAAAACAACAGAGGCAAAACTGATTCCAATTTGTGTTCAAGAAACAAAATCTCAGCAGTTATTTCTCTTTGACTTTTGACATTTTTGTTTTTAAAATGAATGAGCTTGAAGTTGATTGTAATTCTTGTTGCTGAAAACCTGAAAAAATTAGCATTCAACGCCTTCTGTGTCTGGTTTTATTGACTTTCCTGACTGTGCTTGTTTGTTGATGGTTGTTATCCAGATGGAGTGTGGCTTTGCAAGGTGGAGAAGAATGTAACACCCACACATAACTTTCCCTCCATCACCACAGTCGCTCCACAAAGTTTAACCACCCAGGGTCACTGAACATATTTCAAGCACAAACTCCTCTTTCTAAAAAAAAGTCAACCTTTTCACTTCTGGATGGTGATCCATTGATTTATTTTCTTATCAATTTGAGGTGTACTGCTGCACACAGTTAAAGTTGCCCACTCTTTCTCTGAAATACACAAGACTCCCATGATTTTTTAGTTGGGTGCGACTAAAACTGGCAGACCCCTTGACAACAGTCTGACAACAGTTCTGAGACATTAAATATCTGTAACATGCTTGCTAAAGTCCAACTAGCTGAATCATTCGGTCCAAACCACATCCACACCCACCCATCTATAGATAGTCCATGAGATTCTCAGCTGAACTGGAACACAAAGGCCTGTTTTCTGGATTAAAGACATCAGGAATCCACTGACTGAACTGAAATGGAGAATAGTGAAAGTAATTTTTTAGCAGATAATGGATCATCATCACAGCAGACCTCGAAGGACCACAGTCTTAAAGGTCAATTTGGTAATTAATAATGATAGTTTTTGTATTAATCTTTCGTATCAAACAGTAGGCTTGAGGAGTGATGATTTTCCTTCAATAAAAAATATTTAGACACCATTAAATTCCAAAATCTCTTGATGTATCAATTTGTATGAATCTACAATGTTTACAGGACAATGTTTTTAAATCCAACAGGAAAGATTCAAGTTATTGGGGACATTTTTCAGTTCACACTTGATGTGAGTGAATATTCTCCAGAGGAGATCATCATCACATCTTCAAACAACTTAATAAAAGTTCACGCTGAAAAGGTGAGTAATGTAAGCGTCCTTCCAAAAAACGTGGCAAAATAATAAAAAATGCAGATGTGGTTTTGTGTCTTGGACAAGTTTCCTCCAAACTTTCAGGCTTCATAACAACTAAACTCCCAATATAATCTGCAACATGTTTCCTCATAAAATATATTTAAAGTCTAGTTTAATTTGATGCATATTATAACACTTTTTGCTTTTTATTTGCAGTTAGGTGAAGATGGGACCATTACAAACACATTTTCCCACATTTGTAAACTCCCATCAGATGTGGAGCCTTCTTCAGTGAGCATGTGCATGGAGAGTACTGGTGCCTTGACTGTAAGAGCTCAGAAGGTATGTTAGTGCTTAACAAATTGTTATGTATGAAGACATATATCCGTTTTTTAAAATTGATTCCTATTGATTTGTCTCCTTTCTCCAGCAGAACTGAGAGGCCACCAACTTCATCCTCATTCAAAACGTTGGGTTTTAGCGACCTCTGTTGACGATTTATTGAACTACTTGGTGGCACATTTAAGGAGCATAGGAAAACTGAACTACAAACAAACCAAAGCACTACCTCTGTGATTTTACTCAATATTTCAAATAAAAACTGTGCAATTTTGAAATAAATAAACAAAATTTAACATGTTTTTGAAACCTTTGTTGATATAAATGTTTGAAATCGTAGAAAGATTTTATTTCAGGTGATTAATACTCGTGTCGGAATGATCGTGAACATCGCAGTGAAATCTGCCGGAAGTGACGACAGCTGTTGTCATGGACGTTTTAGTTTACGGAAGTCAACATGAGCCGAATGATGCTATGAACTGCAAATACACACGATCGCATTGTGTTTCTTAATCTGGTTTGTGACTGACATTACTGGATTATCATACACATGGAATTTCAGTTAAATTTCCACGTTTTTATGACACAGATAATTATTTGTGTGTCTAAACCGATCAGTGCGTAGCTTATAGTTTCATCAAGATGGCCCAGGTTCCTCCTGCTGGATCAGTCATAGTCACTGACTGGCATCGCTGTAAAGAAAGCAAAGAATATTTCAACAAAATTCTCTACAACAACAGACAAAAGATGTTTGGTAATTATATGTTTAAAAAAAGTGTTTTCCAACTATTCCCTTTAGATCATCTTTATTCTTTCAATAAAGAATAAAGGGCATGGTGGTGTGTCTGTGTTTATGGATGTTTTTAATGTAGATGTTTTTTGTCTACTTGAGAAGAAACAACTATTTCCAAGTTTAATTACCTTCAGATTTTAAAAATTAAAAATACAATTTTGTATTACAGATTAATACAAAATACCAGATTATCGATATTGATAGATCACTCTGAATAATTTCTTATTAGAAGAAATTAACAATTCCATCTCAAGATGTGAAAGAGTTGTAGTCTTTTCAGATCTTGTGATATTAAATTTATGTTTTAATTTTTTTGTACAAACAGTTATCTCTGGGTAGATCTTTTTTAATTTCTCAGTACATTTGTAAGAATTTTCTTGGACTTGAATTGAACAGAGGAATTTGTCCAATCAGATGTACCTTATTTATCCAACACATGGAAAATGTGTGTGTTACAGCAGCATTGTAATCATTAAAAAAAATACATAAGTAAATATACAAATATAAGAGATAGAGTAAGGAATAAAGCACGTGATATTGTTTAAAATCTATTAATAAGCAGTACAGACAGAATGTGCATAAAGGAGATCAAAAGTGACATAAGTTGAGAAATTGCATGATCCAAAGTTATGTGTTACTCTGTGAGTTATTGTAAAGTGTCACTTAAAAACACTTTGATTCTTTGAGGTCAAATTTACAACAGTCACCAGCTGTGGGTGGTGACTAAAAAAACAAGATCACAGATACAAGCGGCCAAAATGAGTTTCCTCCGTAGGATGGCTGGGCTCTCATTCAGAGATAGAGTGAGGAGCTCGAGCCATTGCTCCTCTAGGTCAAAAGAAGCCAGATGAGGTGGCTTGAACGCCTCGCTGGTGAGGTGTTTCGAGCACGTCCCACCAGGAGGAGACCAAGAGGCAGATCCCAGACCCGCTGGAGAGACTATGTCTCACAGCTGGCCGGGGAACGCCTCAAGATCCTCCTGGGTGAGCTGGAGGATGCAGCAGAGGTGAGCGGAGCCTGGGGTTCCTGTTTGAGACTGTTGCTTCTGCAACCTGGCCCGGATAAGCAGAAGACAATGGCGTAGAATAAGATATTTTTAAAAAGCAGTGCTTAGATGTTTGAATAAGTTTGGACATATTTTTCAGATTTATATTATTGGTCTGTTTTTCTTAGGTTTGTTAGAATCTCCAGTGATGCCTCCACAATTGGCTGTGGACACCGTTCATTATAAAATTTTTATCTCTGGGAAGAGTGGAGTTGGAAAAACCGCTTTCGCAGCTCGTCTTGCTGGTTTGAACATTCCTAATGTCCACCATGAAACTACAGGTATGTGTAAGATCATATACTGAAACAAATGATAGGGAGCTTTTTTTTCCTCCCAGCTAATATGTTGCTCTTCCAGGCATCGAGACGACCACGGTGTATTGGCCCGTGAAGCTTAGAGAAAATGGCAAAATCCTTTTCTTCCATCTGCAGCTGTGGGATTGTGGAGAAAATGCTTTACGCAGATTTGATCATTTGCTTCCTGTAAGTATCAGATCAGTTTTCATTCATCACCAAGTACTGAAGTGAAAATAGTGATGTCTCTTTTCTTCACAGTCCTGTAAGGAGGAGGTGGATGCTGTCCTCCTCCTCTTCTCCTTCACTGACAGATTGTCCTTTGACGACATGTCAAATCAAATCGCAAAATGGACCGAGCTGCCTATTGTCAAAGTGGTGGTTGGAACAAAGTATCCTTAACGTTACTGTATATAAACAATGTTGGTAATAGTGTCATATTTCATTTCCATTTTTTCCTTAATTCCCTATTTTTGATTTGACCTTTTCATGCACTGTGACGTGGCAGAAAGAGATGTGAGAGACTTCCAGAAGAAATGGAAATTACCGGTACTATGTACAGGCGGTGAATCAGTCAGTAATGGGTTGGGGGATGTTGCTCCCATCTTTAACTGCCTCGCTGAAAACCTGTGGCATCAAGATTGTATAAGAGCAGGAACGGCCTCACAACTTCCACAGGAGACCACCACTTTTCTTTAAATAAAAAAAAAAAGTTTTATTTTTAAAAAGAAAGCTATTCGCAGCCACATGCAAACTTTTGAATTTATTTTCTTTATGAAAACAAATCAAACTTAGAGTCAATGAACAAAATTTCTTCACCATCTGGAAAATAAAAACATCTTTTTTTTCTCCTCTTGGCTCATAAAAAATAAACCCTTTAATTGTGATAAATTAAAGTGTTTATATGTGTGAGAAGCAACATACCTTATGTGACAGATGACATTTGTTCCCATTCAGTCATTCCCTCCGACAAAAAAATATTTGGAAAAAAGTTAGACTTGGGAGCAAAAAAAAAAAAACCCCAAAAAGGCAGATCAGCAGATCCACACTCGTCTTCAACTTTCATCTTTGATTTGTTAGAAAATGATTAATTTTGTGTTAAGTTACTTCTAAAAGGCTCCATTTCACACCAAGCTGATTTGGACAGTTTAAAAACTTTATTGATTTGGGAACTTTAAAAAGGTCTGCTATAATTTTAAGTGAAAAAAAACCCTTAAAATAAAAAACGTGCATTTGCTAACTGCTGTGGTGTTCGTTTAAAGATACAAGTGTACAAATACATTTAATGTGAAGTGAGAATTTGATAGTGTGCTAATGTAAAAAAAAAAAAAAGTAATTAAAAAAAATATATAAAAGAAGCAAAGATTTTATTCCTTTGATGATAGTGCCTTCATCCATTCCTCTTTATCTGACCTTCAAGAAAAAAATACAAAAACAAAGGCAATTGTTAGATTTTTGGCTTCCAGAAAAAATGATGTGTACTTTGAACCTTGTGAGTGCATCAAGTATCAGAGCGGTTGGATTTCCGGTTCGTCTTTCAGACAGATGTAGAAGGAAAGCAAATCGAGGAAGTCCGAGGACTTCAGGTTTTAGTGTCCCAACAGACACTTGAGTTGGGAAAAGTGCATGATCCACAACAACGAACCTCTGATACCTGAATATCATGCAGAGGGAAAAAAAAAGAAAACAGCTTCAGAAAATAGAGCATTAAATGTTGTGTACATATAGAAAAATGTTAGTCACCTTTTACTGGAAATGATTAAAAGGTCATTAAAGAGATGAATGTAGATATCCAAAAAGGATGTTCCTGAATTGTAACTGCTTTGCGTAGTGAGTTGTTTCATGGGTCCTTGAAGGACCAGGTGACGTGTGCTGGTGACCAGAGGAACAGACTGGATAGTAGAGAAGATTTGTTACAAATCTAAAAACGCATTTCAATAATAATTTTAAAAAAAAAAAAATGTTGAAACCTTAATGTTGCTAAAATCAAATAATGGTACAAGTGAAGCCAGTTCTTCAAGTTGTTTCATTTTTCTGACCCCTTCATCACACTTTGTCACCATCTAATAGGAGAAAACAACAGCGGAAAATGTCAAACTATAGAAGATAAATCCAAACATCCAATAGAAATTATTACCTCATGGATGGCATCAATTGCTTTTTTGATATTAGATACAGACTCGGTGTGTGGGTTAGTCAGTTTCAAGATAGTCTGTTTGGAAAATACCAAAACATATCGGTAAACCAAATTAGATATTTAAATGAGTTCATTTGAAACACACTGAACTACCTCCAGTAAAAGTTTCATGCGGGTGATTCTCTGAAGGGGAAGGACTAGAAACGACTTGAGAGTCTGCCGCTGACATGCAGGATCCCTCTCGAGTTCTTTGAGTGTTTGAAAGAAGTTCTTGTTCTGTTGCCTTTTATTTTTAATTAAAACCATAGTGAGAGAGGGAAAACATTGGTTATATTGAATGTGATTATTCACCAAGTTTAGATATCAAAAAGCTTACAGCAGCTTGTTGATGAGTGACTCTTGATACGTCATGTTAGTCACATATGGTACGTAGAGTTTGTGAAATTCTCTGGAATGTTTGAGCACTATGTCCCCAACTTGAGGCATTAACACGTTTTCTCCCAGATGAGTTTCCAGGTCCATGAGAAATCTACAGAAGAAGGAAATCAGCCTCAGTTAAGGATGCCTGAGTTGCATGTTCATGTAGCAGATCAGTCTAAAATGTACAATGTTTAAATAAAATGCTCTGCTGAATAAACCTGAGTCAGCAAATTATATTCCGCCCCCACCCCCTCATAACCTCTCACCTTTCGCTGGCTGTCTTAACTTGGTGAAGGTTGGAAAATAAAACCTGATGATCCCTTTTGGTCAGAATGGTCTTCAGAGCCTTTGATGCATAAAAATGCTTCTCTGCCACCTTAAGACTTTTGACATAAGAAGCTTCTGAGCCAATCAACTCAAATATTGACTGAAGAAGAAGAAAAAAAAATGATAAAAACAAATTGCAAGCATTACATATTACAGTTGGTAATTTCCTGACAGTGATTACCATAGAATCAAAACAACCTATACCTCAAACAAAAAAGGGGAAATCCACTTTGTAAAAATACTTACCAGCATTAGGCGAATAGTCATTTTTTTCTTTTTGAAATACGATTGCAATAAATCATTGTTAAAAAAAATCACATTTGAACCACTAATAATATTCTTGTAAATGACTTTAGAAAGCCTCGACAAATACAGTTTACTTGAAGTTGATACATTATTTTTTTTTTAAATATTGTATCAAACTCTAGGGACAGGACCCAAATATAAAAGTGAAGTTACAGGAAGAAGAGATAAAGAAGGTGGAAGATTTTAAATACTTGGGTCCAGAACAATGGAGAGTGTGGAAAAGAGGAGAAGAAGCATGTGCTGGCAGGCTGTAAAGGGTGGAGAAAAGTATCAGGCATGATGTGTGATAAAAGGGTTTCTGCTAAAATGAGACCGGCCATGCTGTTTGGTCTAGACCAGAGACAGTGGCACTGAGGAAAAGACAGGAAAAAGAGATGCAGGTAGCAAAGATGAAGATGCTGAGGATCTCTCTGGGAGAGACTAGGATGGACAGGATTAGAAATGAATATATCAGAGGAACAGCACATGTTAGAGGTTTGGGAGATAAAGTAAGAGAGGCCAGACTCAGATGGTTTGGATATGTGCAGAGAACAGAGAGAGAGAGTACATCGGAAGAAGGATGCTGGGTTTGGAACCACCAGGAAAGAGGCCTATTAGGAATGCCAAAGAGAAGGTTCATGAATACAGTACAGGAAGACATGAAGATAGTTGGCGTGACCAAAGAGGATACCGCAGATAGGGTTAGATGGAAGAAACTGACTTAATGTGGCGACCCCTGAAGGGAAATGCCAAAAGAAGAAGACCAAACTCTAGATAACTACAACTTGAGCTGAATAATCTGCCAATCTGAACACAGCTCTATTATATCTGATTTCTAAAAGCTCTTTCCTTCAGATGTTAGAAAGTTGGGAATAAAATCACTCATAACACACCTCCTGAAGACGGATCTCTTTGACTGTTAAGCTGCTGAGTAAACCAGATTCCTTCACCTCATCTAGATCTTGCCAGAGGGTACAGGAGGTGACCCTGATAGGTTGGGGAGAACGTAGAACAGGTGATTGTGACTGAGGGGACTCAAGGCCTGTAGGAGACTGCAGACTCTGGAGGAACTGAGGATTTGTAAATTCAGACAGGCAACCATCTTTGAACCTGAGCATATTTTCTCTAACAGCCTTCAGACAGTAGTCCTGATACAGTGGAACTGCAGAGCAGAAAGGGAGAAACTTGCAGTTTTGTGGTCGAAATATCTTTTAGTGATTGTGAAGATTTAACAATGAGTAACACTTACAGAAACGAGCATACTTAGACTTATAAGAGTGATGTAGGAGCTCCTCATCAGAAGCATCTTCTCTCCTGGAAATAATCATATTGAGTTAATAAATTCTACTTCAATAAATTCAATCACTTTCTTACATTTTATCCCTTTGATCCAATGGGGACAATGTTGAGTCATCCTCTTGTGGTCCAGATACTAAAAGTGGCATTCTTGATGAAAGTTTTGAACCCAATATTTGTGTTAATCCAATTGACTTCAAAGCTGAAGAAATATCTATAGGAAGACTGATACAGTGATTTACTTTCAGAATCATACATAAACTCACTTAGGGTATTTAATTGAATTTGATAAGGCAAGAGAATCAACCTGTAATCTTCCACTTGATGTGAGGACTCTCTGGGCACATCCTGCTTTTCTGCTAGAGGAGAAAAGTCCAAACCCACCTGCTCTTCTGTATTCCATGTTGGCGTTTGAGATTCTGCATTGCTCAGTTGGTTACTTTCAACATAAGAGATCAGTTTACACGTAACACCTCTTCTAAAATAGTGATTTCCCTCTTTTTGAAAATCAAAATTATTCATTCTTGATCTAGGCCTTTGTTCCCCCCACACAACCAGAGCACCTTCTGCACTATGAACACAGTAACAAAATCAACTTCAGAGTCACCTGAGCTTTGGACATAAATTAGAAAAAACTACAGGCAGGTGTGATCTTTTACAATCATTCTGTCCCAAATTTAAATTTATTGCAAGATTGAAAATCCAAATAACACCGGTTTAGAAAAAAAAAAAAAAACTTCAGACTCAAATTATACAAATACTTGTTTTTATTATTTTATTTGCAATTTAAAATTCCATACAAGATAAAAGTAAATAAATTTGCCTGAACATTGTAGGTATGACTTCAATAAAGCCATTAAAATCCTTGATATTATTCAATGTACAGACAACGCATCTTGAGTGCCATTAAAAGGCCAAAATTAAAATAAAAGTGACAGATTTTCAATTTTAGATGAAATAATTTGAGACTAAATTAAAAGATTTTTCTATTCGCAACTCATGTAGAAAATGATACAGTACAGAATACCTTCATACTGAATCAAAAAAGTCCCTCTCCCACGTGGGTGCACACTGACAAGAATATTCTGGATTTCCAGATTACTAGTTGAATGTTCATCTTTAAAAATTTATGCATGATCAAAGTTTACCTGATATGATCTTTATGATTAGTAAATTAAGGAGACAAACATAAGTTAGAAACACAATCCCTTTTTGGGATCTCACAACATGAGTTTACCTACAAATTAAAAGATTTTTTTTTTTTTTATGACTCATGAAATTAGAAAACCAATCATTGATCTGAGAAATAGTTTGACATTAAGTACATAATAAGTAAATGTTGGACAAAAAAAAAAAAAAAAGAAATTAAAGTTTTCTTTTTTTTAATATTAAAAAAAAATGGGGTAAGAGCATCCAAAACATGCAAACACACCTCACGTATCTGTTATAGCCAGAAGAATTATCCCCTGTTATTCTTTTTGTTTTAGATTATTTTGAATAATGAGAGAAATTGTTTCCCTGCTGCTTCACCGTGTTCATGAACCAAAAACTCCGAACATCTGGCACGACAGTGTTTAAATAAGACAGATACTAAAGAAAAATCATGATGGTTGGTGGTTGCGAGTTTCTGTGGGCACAGTGATGCTGCGAGCCAGCAGTGCCAGCAGAGCGAGCTCGACCACTCCGCCCGCTTGTTCGAGCGCTTCCACAGCCTCCCGGGCAGAAAAACCTGCTGCCTGGATTCTCTGGATGTGCTCGGCAGGAAATTGTTCCATTAAGGGAAGTGGAGAGGACAGTAGAGGAGCAGGACATGGTGGTTGGGTGGAGCGAGTAGGAGTAGCAGATGACTCCTCTGGAGCTGCTGGCAGAGCGCTGAGGAAACTGTGCTCCGTTTGGAGAACATCTCTGCTGTTGTTGCTAGAAGCTTGTCCGTCTGCAACCCCTCTCTCATGCTGCCCCTCTGGGGGTTCTCTCAACTCGAGGTCCGCGGCATCATCCGGAAGAGCGTCTGGTTCAGACTGAGAAATGCTCATTCTGCTGGATTGATGAGATAATCCATCTGCCCCTCTCTCCCTGGGCAAAGTTTCTGCAGCGACTTCATTTGGATGGATTTCCTGATCAGTACACTGAGATGAAGTTTTGGCATCACCTGTTTCTTTGTTAGCTGTGATGGAAGCCAAGGAGGAGGGTGAAGGGTTTTCAGGCGTTGGGGTGCGAGACTCAGAGGACGTTTTGTTTGACGGGGAGCAGGAGGCGCTGCGGGTTTGGCCAGAGTTGTTGGATACGATCAGCTCGTGGAGCTCCTTCAGAGCAGCCGCCAGTGAGGGGATGCTATCAGTGCTGGAGCAGCGATCGCCGTCAGGTTGGTACCTCTCAGAAGGCACTAGATCGTAGCTGGTAGGACTCTCCATTTCAGCCGAATCAGGCGCTTTTGGACATGCTTCTTTTATCTCCTGCTCCATGGGCTCGAAGGGGCAACGTTCCTTTGATGCGCTACACTGGAAACTATTCTCTTCCTGTAATGATTCAGGTCTTTCTGAAACTTTTGGTTGGACCTTACCTCCTAAATTCTGGGATTCATTGGACATTTCTGCAGGTGAGGAATCAGTATGGAGAACATTTTTAGAGGAACTGAGTTCAGCTGGCTCATCTAGATTTGCTTGGAGGGATGAAGATTGAGGAGAAATTTCTGGTAGTGGGAAACTTTGAGGAAGCTCTTGGAGGCTGGCCTGACTTTTGTTCTGCCCCGGTGTTGGAGCCTGCTCCGTAGTAGCCGGGGCAGGCTGGGGGCAATCCAGAGTTGGAGTCTGGGTTTGAGAGGGAGGGTTAGGAGAGGATATTTGATGTAAGGTTCTGGGTAGAGGAAATGGTTGGGGTGGTGGTGAGGTAGTTTGTCCATCTGCAGTATCTATTGTGAGAGAGAAAACTGAGAATTAGACAAACAGAAACCATCTTACAGAGTCAGAGAAACTTCTGAATAAAAACTAAACTTTCGAGTTCTCTTTAGTAGATCATTTACACATTTTGAAACTTTTTCTAACGTACTTATTCAGAATAAAAATGTAAATAAGATAAAAAAAAAAAAAGTACGACATCTACTGAGCAGCAAAATAAGAGCAAAACAAAATAAAGAACATAACAATGGACTTTTAGCACCGGCAATGGATTGATGAATTTACATTACCTGCTTAGGAGGGCCCTTCCCAGCTGTCTCCAAATGCATCAGTGCTCTCCTGCTCAGGGGTTAGGTAGGGCACACACCACACACATCATGAGGAGAAAGTTAGCAGTCACACACAAAGCATGCAACCAAACAAGTTTGCCTTTTCACACACAGAAATGTGTGAAGTGTCATCCAATAACCCAAAACTAGACCTAAATCTAAGTGGAGATACAGTAACATTTACAATCACTAAGACCTTTCTCAGAATATGTCTAAAGGACATTCTGATATCATTTTCATATAACACTTCAGGGTTAGCTGTTCACCAATAGAGCTCATTTACCACACAAATGTTAACAAAAGAAAATAAATGGTATTTTAACTATGCCAAGAGGAAATAAACGTGGCAAACTAAAAAGTCAGTCGGTCATCTTCTGAACTGCTTACCCCAGTCGGGGTCACGAGCGAACTAAAAAAATCTTATCCAAACATCACAAATATAGAAATCATTTTGGAAAATCAATGCATAAAAGCTGTTTTTAAGCTTGTGCAATCTTTGTAGGTCATATAAAATCTGAAAAATGATGGAAACCAATTCTTTTTCATCGATACTAACTGGTAAAACAAGTGGACAGTATACTTGCACCAAACGGCACGTCTAAAATGAGTAAACACCTTTTTGTGTGTTTGTATGCCGCACTAGGTTGTGGTAAAACCCGAAATTATGAAAATAACTGCATTAATGGGATGCCACTATTGCATATATTTAAGAGTGGATTTACTGTTTCAGAGAAAAAAAAAATCCAAAATCATTCTGAAGTCGAGGAATTTCTTTGGTGATACAGATTAAAAACTTCTGCTAAAATATTCCGGACTTCTATTTCAATTGTTTTGCTCTGCATTTTTATTATGTTTAACAAAGCTAACATAGGAAGCTTATTCATGATGCTAATTTGTACCTATAACAAGAATATTTCCTTTTTTTTTTCATTTTGATCACCATTGATGCTTTCTTTAGTCATTTTACCTTCTTTCAATTGTAAGAGCATTTTTTTAGATAAAAAAAAAAAACACGTTATACTCACCAGACTATAAAAACAGATTCTTACAGCAGTTACAGAAACAAACAGGCTTGATTAAAAACATTTCAATTACTGAGCTTCTATTTTGGTTGGTTTGGAAGATAAGCATTTTCTGACGTAATCACATAATAAAGTAAATTCAAAGTGGTTAAGTGATGGTATAAAGTGATCATATGATTTGAAATTCAGATGACTTCATAATGAGGTTGAGATTAAGAAGCTTTAAGTGGCACATGCAAATGTAGCTCTGAAAGAGCTGAAAAAAAAGTTTGATCAACCACAAACTGATGTGCAGCAGTTATAAACAGCTCCTTACCGCTCTCCTGTATGGACCTCTGAAGTGCTTCCGCAAGCTCTCTGTCTGCCATTTCTTCTGGGCGGCTTTCTTCTCGGCCATCTACTCCGTACGCCAGTCGAGCGCATTCTGGCAGCTCTGCCTCGGACAGGAAGCGTGTTTCAGTGCCCGTTGTGCCGATTACGAGCACATTCCTCTTTAGATCTATTGAACACTAAAACCATAACAAATACGGTTTTAGTATAAAATGAAAACATAAAAATGTAAGATTGTCATGCACAATGTGACCAGTTAAGAATAAATCAGACTTGATGTCTCTTCAGCATGTCCAGGCCAAGCAGCATGTCCATTGGTTGGTCCTCTAAGATGGAGAAAGAACAAGGAAGAAAATCCCCCTCTATTTGGACCTGAGCTGAAAGAAATACAACAAAACTTTTACTATGGAGATATTAAAAGTCTTCTTTTTATTAGAAATTGACCGATTATCAGCACCAATATTTGCAAATTTAGCCCCTATATGTTTTGGCCTTATTTTCAACGGGACAATATTTTATTTAAGATGCAGCCACCTCTCTTTTTTGTCTTCTATTTTCATACCACATTCTTAGATTGGTAAGCAACAGTTTCACACAGACGCAGAGAACTTATCCAATTTTGCAAAAAAGCTCCAGATCACTGTCTCACAATCAACAAACTTACTGAATGTAATATTTTGTAATAAAATCAAACCAATTTACATTAATACAGCATACGAGCAACACAAGTTCCCTATTGGGGACGCATTGGCTCAGTGGTAGAATGCTTGTGCTTGGACCAGGAAAAGCCGGTTTGAATTCTACTGAGCCACCCAAGGTGGCCCTAGAGCAGACACCTAATCTGCTAGTTGTTCCCACCATTGACGCCATCGTGGCTCCCCGGTGCAGTGCAGTGCAGCACAGAAATTTCTCCATTGAGTACAGTAAAAAAAAAAAAAAAAAAAGTTTTGTTAGTTTCAATAAATTTGTCTATATACATTTTTTTTAGGTTCTTTGTCCTTTTTTTGACTCTATTATGTGAAGCCCATTGAGACCGTTGTGCTGTGGGCTATACAAAGAAAATAAAATTGCTTCACGCTATCAATAAATTTTGTCTTATGTCATTAATTAACATGTTACAGAGAACTAACGACACTGTTTGAATTAAACTAAACTTCACAAATTATACCCATTTGTTTAAATCAATTATTTTGTGTTTAATGCACAAACTATTGTGCATTAAACAATTAAGAATTGTGGTAAAGAGACAGCAGCTCAGTGGTTAGAGCGTTCGAGCATGGACCGGAAGTTTGCGGGTTTGCATCCCACAGAGAGCACGTCTAGGGTCCTTGGAGAAGACACCTAACCCCCGTTTCTCCCACCATTGGCGCCGTCGAAGGGCAGCCTGCTGCGGTGTAAGGAGTGCAGCACACAAATTTCCCCGGTGAGGGATAAATAGAGTAATTCATTCATTCAAACTCTCATCATGGAAAATATGAGGAAATGCATCCAATACAGCTGTTAATTACAGCTATTGCATCAAAGGCAGCTTTCAGTGTTATTTTGATTATTGTAGCTTATGTTAAAATTTAATAAACATTTTAAAAAAATAAATGCAAACACTAACCTAGATGAACTCTGCCAATTATCTTCTGAGTTCCAACTCCTTTAGCAATCCCAGCCCAGCGTCGGTCCACCAGTCGCATTATGTTACACCGCTCTGCACAGGCTTGGCTCATAATTGTCATCTGAGCTCCTAATAACCGGATGCATCAGAAACCAATTAAATTAAACTGAAAGCATCATGTAAGAGAAAACTGAAAACTGCATTCATTTTCTAAAATAACAAAAGATTGTATCATTTTGTACTGAACTTGGTTAAAGTCACTTCATAGTGAAATCTATTGTAGAACATCCTAACAACTGCAGAGGAATAAAATTGACCAATTCTTGAAATATCTTATTTTATATCAAAAGAAAAATATATAAAGCACAGTATTTAAAACATAATTGGCAAATTCATTGTCCCATATGGTTTCTAAGCCACAAACATGCAGTTATTGCTGTTATAATGTTCATTACCTGAATCAACAAAAGCTTTCACAGGATGGCCGTTGACTCTGCAGTTAATGTAAAGCATGACCACCTGCCCAAAGCTTTCTGGAGCTTCCTCCATTGCAATGGTCATGTTCTCTTCCACATTGTGCTGCCTGAAACATACATACATTCAAAAGCAAAAAGTTTGAAAGAATCTTTACATAGGAAACAAGCAGTTGGGCTTTTATATTCTTATTTGGAAAAGAATCAAGTTTGTGAAAACAATAGTCTAGCTAAAAAAATTTCAACCTGTGTCTTGTTGAAAATGTATTTATTTCTGTGATACCCATCTCTTAGAAAAATACCACTTCAAAGAATAATTTAAACATTTATTATACCTGATGTCCTCTTCAATCTTTGCCTGAGCTTCCAAATCAAAAGGATCAGCAGTCAGAAGTCTAATTCTCTCCTGTTCCCTTTTGGCTCGATCCTGCTGTTGCTCCACGAGCACTTTGGTGAATTTCTCTAAAAGAAATTAAATAAAATTGAAATAAAAACTTTTATCAAAGACGAGGCAATAATACATCAAATATTTGTCTGTTTTGGTTCACCTAGGTCCCCACTCAGCAATGCCTCAGCAAGTGGAGGATTTCTCTCCTTGAGTAGTGAAAGTTCATGTGGGTTAGATAATAGCATCTGCTGAAGTAAGGCGGGGTCATCCAGACCCTGGGGGTTGGGGCCACGAAAGGCCAACGGTGTAGAAGGCTGTGCAGCAGCACGCTGTGGCTGCTGCTGGGGAGCGGGTTGAGGCGGCCTTACGGGAGGACGTGGACTATTTGAAAAAGAGGTACCCGGTACCGAGATAGAGCGAAAGTCAATATGGGGCAGACCTGTGAAAACAGAAGCAAACGTTCAAAACTACCACAGCAAATTTCACCTTTCATTCTTCTTTATTTGGATTTTTTTTTTTGTTAAAAACAAAGTTAAAAAATGAAATTCTACAACACTAAACTAGATAGCTTTTGTTGTCATTGAGCATAATTCATTCATCTTCTGAACCGCTTATCCCCGTCAAGTATTATGGGTGTTACCAGAGCATATCCCGGCTGATTACATGCAAGAGACTGGGTACACCCAGAACAGGTCGCCAGTCTGTTGCAAATATCATTGAATAATAATAATAATAGTGACAATAATGACCTGGAAAGGCTGGCTGAGTTGGAGGCGGCCTTCTGTCAGCTTGTCGTAGAACCACCACATCGCCATCTTTTACACCGTAAGTCCCCAAGGCACGAATAGGATCTTTTAGAGGTTGTTCTACATATGTGATCTAGAAACACATTTAATTCAATTAAACAACAAATTAATAGACGTTCAATAAATTGTTACCAAGTTTGTGTTGGATGTGGACGTTATCAAATTGCCAGTATAACAGATTGGGTTTAAAATGTTTTTAAAAAATATGTGCAAACTGTGACTGAACAACATTGCACAAAAAGGGAAAACAGGATCAGCAGCATTTTGTTAAAACACACACACACATACACACACTTAAAGAGTAAAAAAAAAATTTAAAAAAATCAACACAATATAAACAGATTTGTGTTGGACTAGAGATAGGAACATGTTTTTTTTTTTCGATTATGATCCCACAAGAGGGACGATCAAGGAAGCCAAATTAGCACAGAATGAGTAAAAGAAAATTTACATAAATAATTTGGACAGTTATGGTACCCACTCAAAAGAGAAATGCTTTGAAACTGCGTTTGTAACAGGTTTCTGTATTCGTTTTATTAATAACCTAATTTCTAGAAGCAAATAATAATACAAAAAATCTGTGAGGCAATGAGACAACAAACTCAGATTGTGTTATTTTTATCCAGGAACACACATGGATTCTGTGTTAAAGTAGATTATCTGCTTATTTAAGTCTTGAAACTACACTCCTTTATTTAGAGCATCAAGTTTAAACTGAACTAGACTTTGAGATATTTGAGCTTACACAACAATTATAATGTGATAAGGCGAGATGAAAGAAATATAAGTTGTTACTATTTCGTAAAAAATCAAAGATCAATTCTTCCCAAGTTTCGATTGATGCTAGCAGCCTGGCTAGCTGTTAGCTACCTGGATTTCTCCTGCAGGGATTCCCGATTCCAGCTCACAAAGTGCTACAAAGTCTCTTAATTCCAGATCCGGGGAAACATCGAGGGCAAATGTAGTTTCTGGGTGATCCCTTGGTATGCAGAAAACGGTGACCAGCATCGCTTTTTTTCAGTTTTTTTCAGGGCAGAACCAGTGGACAAACCCCTGTGTGACAGAATGCGGTTAGTGGAGTTTTTTGTGTGTCAGATAGACATAGAGCGACACATATCTTCCTCTTGTTTATTTATACAAGTCTTGCTGTCGAGAAAAAAAACACAGAAAAGGAGCGACAACTTTGGACTTACAAGTCAAACAGCTGAAGCCAATTTTTCCGCAGAAAATAACTAAATAAGGTGTAAAGCTCAGAACTGCCGCATTTTACTCTGCCTGTTTTTTTTTTTTTTTCGACATGTCGTATTTCAGCCGTAAAGTGTACGGTCCTCGTTTCTTCTTCTTCTGTTTGTTAAAAGTCTATTCTCTTTAAAATGTTCTTTAAAAAAAAGTCTATTCTTTAATAACGTTTCCACAGCAAAATTATTATAAGTTTCCATTTTGGAAAATATTAATCTATTTTTATTTATTTAATTTAAATAAAGTTTATTCTTTGTTTCTTTTTAGTTTATCTTATGAATTCACATTATATGGATATTAACTTTACACATAGCCTGTTATGTAATCCTTTTGTCTTTAGCAAGTCAGCAAGTCTTGTTTATGGTAATTCTATCAAAAATTGTTTAAAGACAAGTTTTTTTCTGCAAGGACAAATCATAAGTACAGAATTGTTTAATTATTTTATTGATGCGGCAAGGGGGGGAGATCCCTCATTATCTTTTTTTAAATAGTAAAATGATCTGATTTTCATGCCCCTTTAGCCCACCATAAAAATTCATTTTAAATGTTATATGTACAGCTCAAATAAAATAAAATAAAAAAAACAACACAATTGAAGAACAGATTGAAGATGTAGATTGAAGAACAAAACAAAAACTGGTTAAACAATTTCTGTACAATTTTCTCTCCTTGATTGGGAAGAAAAACTCCAAAAACCCAGCAGTGGAGGGGCGGGGTGGGAGAAGAAACCCCATGGGGGCCCACAAGAAAGAGAGATCCCTTCCCTGGAACGAGCAGCCAATGTGTCTTTTTTTTTTTCTTCGCAGGCTTCTTTCACCCAGGCAGCAGCCTTCAGCATACCCGGGAGAATCCCAAGGCATTGCCCGGCCAGGTGTGGCACATAATTTCTACAGCAGGCCCGGGGTCTGCTTCTAGGTCTCCTTACTGTGGCACGTACCCGAAACACCTCTTCAGCGAGGGAGGCATCCTAACCAGATGCCCGAACCACCCTATCTGGCTTCTCTCGACCCACAGGTGCAATGGCTCTACTTCAAGCTTCCCGGATGGCAGAGCTCCTCCCTCTATCTGTGAGTAGACTGTTAATTGAATATTATCTCATTCTACTCTACAGCTATGTAGCTGAAGAAATCAGTAGATTGGCTTCATCCTGTTGGAAAGGGGATGGTAGATGAAGATTGTCCAAACGTACTGGTTCCAACATTCCTTTAATGAGCTATTGTAAAGGCCTGCTGATGCAGGCATTTAAACACAAGTTTCAACTGTGCAAACTGCAATTTTCAAAAGTGAACATATTTAAACTGTCAAAACTAACACAGTTGTGTAAAAAGTAATTGCTCTATTGTTTAAAATCCTGATAGCTCATCAGAATCATCAGAAGAAGTTTAACAGAAGTGGAGCTACAGATGTAGAGTTAGTATAAAAAGAATTTAGAGTACCGGTACACAAAACTATAAGCAGAATGAAATGGCAGGTAGTTTCTGATAAGTTTGAATGTATAAAAATGAACTCAAAATACTTTTAATGTAATTGTTACAATTTAGTTTTAAATTGAGTAAAAGCACAAGGCATTTGATCTCGGACACCTGTTCAATATTACTCCATTTTTTCTATGAACAGAGATGTTCGAATATGTTTTTTTTTTTGCAGAAAGACTTGGTCTTTTTTCCTATTTAGTGACAGGCATGCATTTTGAAACCACACTGACAAAGTTTGAAGGTAGTGCCACAATTCATTTAAAAGTTCCTGTGTCATCTTCCCCCAAATAAAATTTATCAATTGCATTCCAATAGCTCGTGTCACTAGACAATAATCACCTGGACAAAATGGCAACTAAGTTACTCATTTTAACTTGTTTAAAAATCCCCTCTGTTTCTTGACTCATAGCCGACTCAAAAACATGTGCATCAAATGGGTTTCTTTGTTGTTCAGTTTCTCTCGTTTTAGGATCTTCTTTCTCTCTTGACATTAGAATAACACTACCGTTGCAAGTTCTAAGGGTGTCATTACTAAACAGAGATCTTGAGATGATGCACATCTAAAGATACTCAGATTTTTTCTTTAGGTAATATTAGTCATTTTCTTTAATACTAAGATGTTTTTATACAAAGCAAGGTGCTTTAAAGATTGTATGGGAGATCTTTAAAAACTTGTTTTTTACAGTATTGCAAACATAAACCTTAACTGGATAGACCTTGTGCTTTAAATTAGAAAATATATGCACATTTGTCTATCTGTCTGTCTCCCAACTTTCTTGTTTAGGGTTTTGGTGAAACATAAGTGTTTTAGAAATTCAAACCTAGGAGAATCCCAAACAAACCAATGCAGATCTTAATGTTTTTCCGTATTCACAAAAAGTTGCTGAACTGTCAGTGGCAAATCTTCTACAGTGGCTTTAACTTATTGTACATGTAAAAATGTATTCAATTGTTATTACTCAGTTATGATGAAAACAAAACATATTTTATAAATTATAAAATTATTGTACATTCTACTCTCACCTAATAAATTCCTCAATTGCTCATTATAAAAATTGTAAAATGTTAACATTTTTTTAAAGTCTAATTGTCTCTTTTTACAAATTAAGAGGAAAATCTATTTTAATCAATTTCTTTGTTAAAAACAAAAAAAAAGTAAGATTTTCAAAAATAATTATCAATTCTAGGCAACATTAGAATTATATTTGTGTCTTTCCTCTTTTTTTTTTTTTTTTTTCTTAGCCATTTTGCTGTGAAAAACAAGTTGGCACCTGTTATGGTGGAGACGGTGGCCGCGTGGTTAGAGCGTTCGCCCGCGGACCGGAAGGTCGCGGGTTCGCGTCCCACGGAGAGCACGTCCAGGGTCCTTGGAGAAGACACCTAACCCCCGCTTCTCCCACCATTGGCGCCGTTGAAGGGCAGCCTGCTGCGGTGTAAGGAGTGCAGCAAACAAATTTCCCTGGTGAGGGATAAATAGAGTAATTCATTTATTATTTATTTATTATTTTATTATTTATGGCCTTAAGGTTTAATCACCAGGATGTGTTTCAGCTTTATTTGCACAAAAATTCTCCTGTAATCAGAATCAGAATCAGAATATACTTTATTGATCCCACATTGATTAATTGATCCCACATTGAACGATGTCAATGTAACTTTTATCTTCTTTTGAAGAAAATAGAAGACATCGGATCTAACAATATAAATAACTTGAAGCATAGTGGTAATAATATTATACTCATAAATTGGGTAAAGTTGAAATACTTTAACAACGTTGTGTTATTAGTCTCTGTCTAATGCTGATTTGAAATTCTGTATACAGGACATAAAACTTCAATCAATGTCAAGACATGAAACAGTTTTAGATGATCTTGTTTTTTTGATAAAATGTCGTATCCTTGTTGTTTCCATCCTAATTCTGCATGATGATTCACATTTTTTTTTTCAGTACCTTCATAACAGACTACTGGTGAAGGTTTTTTTTTTATTTTTTTTTTTTATTAACATCCGCTTTTCAGAAGCGTCATGGTGGTTGTAAACTTTGCAGATGTCTCTGATTATGGCTTTTGTTCCATCTGCTTCTCTGTTGCAAGCATGCTATTACATTTTGGGTTGCAAGTCAGCAGAAAGCTAAACTTTTTCCACCGTCAAAACCACAATCTGCCTTTTTCCCTGAGAGCAAAGCAATGTGCCAAAGGGTAGAGACATGGCAAAAATACGTCAGAAGTGGTACATCTGTCTGTTACCCAAGAAAAAAGTGTTTTCTAACAAAGACGGGTGCATGGAAATAAAAAAATAAAAAAAAACTTTCTTCAAAATAAGTCATCCACATATTCACACATTGATAACTGTAGAAAGCTAACTCAGTATTTTAGAAATCCCTAACCGAATATGTGTATCATTTTGGTGCGTAACATTTGTGTGTCTGTCATGAAAAGGGTTTTGTAATAAGAGGTTGAACTGTTAAACACCTGGTAAACTAGGGCACGTTATACTGTATGTCACACCATCTATTTGAAATACTCAGTGATGTTCTTCTTCCAGGTTATAAACAGCAAAATTAGAGGAGATTTACCTTTTTGTGTCTCTCAGGGTATATGTACTAAGATGACATGAAAGAAGCAACACATTTTAAAAACTTGATGGGCTAGTTTTCAAAAAAAGATGTAACAAACTCAAAACCATTTTTTCTCACTCCCAAAAAAACAGCTTGGTAATTGGTTGATAATTAATTTGGATTCAATCTTTTTCAAGGTATTAAACTTAGTTTTTATTCATTTTAATATTCATACTTGGTAAGAATAAGATTAAGTGTGGCTAGGACCACTGGGTGCTGACCAACGATACAATGGCAACCTTCATACCTGTTGCCCTCTCCAGTCATCACTAAACATTAAAAGTTTTTGTATTTATTAGTGATGTGTACACTGGTAGCAGGACCGATGTCTGAAATTGCCTAGTGAAATAAATGTTTGATTGAAAGGGATTTAAACCCCCAACCGTCTAGTTGTTGAATGACCTGCTTGAAGCTCCTCAAGTTGCTTCATGTAACATATAAATCTTATATGCTAAGGTTAATATGTAATCTTAACATATTTCAACCTTAACATTACTTCAACTGTAACATGAAGCAATGTTACAGTTGCTTCATGTTACATATAAATCTTACAAAATAAGGCAGTACGTCTTAACTTGCTAAGCCTTGAATTTTAAAAATAGTGAGATATAAATCAAACATTTTGTTTTTAAAATACTTCAACCCTTCTTGCACCACGTCACTATTTCCCTTTTTATTTTCATTCATGTTTTTATTCACTACAGTGAGCTGTCATGTGTAGGTGGTCTTTTTTCATGCAGTATAAAAGGCTGAATGAACAGCCTTTCTTTGATGTCACTCAGTTTTGCTTCGCATTGTGTCACCGTGTGTAAGGATGCCTTGTCTGAAGAGCGCACTCATTATAATTTTGATTTTTCACAAAGTTTTTTCTAGACACATGTTTCACTGCGAAAAAGGTAAAGTATGACTTTTTTGTGTTACGCCTAGTACTGTTTCTTAAAGATAGACAACAAGGTTATGTTTTTTGTGTCTAGAATGTGCTTTTAATTTACTTTGAGTACTATGTAATTATGTGATCGAAGTATATTTTTCTCTAATTGACTTATTTTTTCACTTCACAAATTTATAAAGGTCAGAGAATAAAGGATTCAAATATACAAGGTTGTGAACCTTGTCCTGAGGGTTTTTACCAGGATGAAAACAATTATTCCAAAAGGTGCAAAGTTTGCCTAAAGTGTGATGTTGGTAAGAACGGAAGCTTTTCTGTTATACGTTCAAACATTTGTGAAATAAAGCATTATTGATAAAAAAGAACTCTTTAAAATAAAGCACTGTTACAAAAATACAGAAGAAGATGAAATGCTTTTTTATTTTAGGATTGTCACCAAACTAACTTTCATATCACCTTTTTAAGACAACTTTCTGTTCTTTCTATCTTCTTTTTTGATTCAGGGAATTTTGTTAAACAACAGTGCACAAAAGTGACTAATACACAATGTCAATGCAACGATGGATATGTTCCTGTCGATAATGAACAAACCATCTGTAGGACTGCCCCTAGACATGAACAAAAAGATGATGGTAGTTGACCAAAATTATATGCCAGTATTTCTCATTCCTTAATTTTTTTCTTTTAAAAATAATTGTTTATGACCAAATAGGTGGCACCACAAGCAAATCCTCGATCCCTGTAGCCACCACTTTAAAGCAGAGTACTTCTATCTCCCATCATCATCCACCTGAGGGGGCTCAAACACAGATGACTACACAGGCCACAAGCAAGTTGGAAACATGGACTGGAAATTACTTTGGTAAATTACTCACTGCCTTCTGTTCTGATGAAGCAAGACAGCTTCATAATGACACTGTATTTTGTTCTATTTTCTTAGGTGTGTGTCTTCTCAGTTTTGGAATTATTACGCTGCTCATATTGACTGGTGTGACCAGCAAATTTTTTGTTAGTTCTGACTGCAAGAAAGAACCAGCCTCACATAGTATGTTACATATATTTATGTAATTTCTTGTCATTTCTATTGTGCAGACACACACTGTCACACATAATATTTATGTTAATTATTCTCCAATTTGATATATGTATTTTTTTTTTATAGAAAATGACTCATTGTGCCGACAACCTGTTGAAGAAAGTGGAGATAGCAAAGTGTCTGAATCCACAGAATTAAAACCAGATCCCTGAGGTGACACTGTCCTAACAATAACTCACCATACTGTATATGAATGCAAATGTTCAGACCAGAGAAATATACTTTGAATAATTTACAACTGATCACTCAAACACGAGTTGGTTTTTATGGTACTAATTTTTCAGAAAAGTATTTGTACTGCAACAAGTTGCAGTGTAGTCAACATTTGACCTTCTTTATTTGTATTGTAAAACAAAGTCTCAGAAATATTGTATGCATTACATTTACAATGCGTTTGAAGCTAATTGTTATCCTATAAAATAACAGTATGACATTTTGTTGTTAATGATCACCAGTTTATGTACATGTATCTTTTTTTTTTTTTTTACAAATGTCGATTTGTCTGGAGAATTTTTCTCTGGTAATGTATTCATGCAAACTTGTTTTGTAAATCCTGTGACACTGAATACAGCAATACACTTTAGTAGGGCTTTTGACAAGGCTGAGACACATACTCATGAAATGAGCCAACTGATGCAGCTGCTGAAAACCTTTTTTCACTTCCTTCATACTATATTTCGTTTTCAGATGTGCTGTTGTTTGCACAAGCTTCTCAACTAGCAGCAGTTTTAGTCAAAAGAGAAGAAAAAAAACCCAACATGTTTTTCTGTGGTATGCGGGGTTGGGGGAGTTCCTGTGTGAGGCTCTTGGTGCCTCTGTTTTTCCTACTGAAAAATGACTCCTCTTATGTTCTTGTTCTCTAAGCCAATGGAAAGATTTATGCAACAGATATAGAGACTTTGATGTTGGTAAAAATGACTGATGTTATAAGATTAGAACAGACAGAGGAGTTCTGAAAGAATGATCTTGGTATATATATTTTACATATCACTAAAATACCAGAAACACAGTGACGTGTTATTCATATTGTGGTGTTGGATCTACTTTGTGTAACTGATGTTCTACTTGGTCTTTCCTGATAATCATGATTGTATTCAAACAATGAGAATCTCTCGGTGCTTGTGTTTTATAATGTTGGGGGTTATCTCTGTTCTTAACCAACCTTCATTTACAATAAAACAAATAGATTTTAAGTTCTTTTTAAACTTTTCCTTGAAGGGAGTGACTCTGATTGGCTGGTGGCCTTTCTGAGTTTTCCATCTGGCGACCAAGTTTGTTGCCTAAAAACAGCTAGGATGAGCTTCAGCACCCTTGCAAACCTGCACCGAAAGTGTAGAAAATTGAATAAATAGATGTACAAATAGGTAGTGTAAAAAAAAAAACCCCTCAGTAACTGGTAACGATACAGGAAATATTGTGGTCTCAAAGAAATGATGTCAAGTGGATGTACATTTGGAGGTTTGTAATGTTAAACCTGTTAGTTTTTCTGAAGAATATTGAAGAGTTGCACAAATTACTCTTTCAGATGTCATAATTCATGTAATAGCAAGACATATTGACTGAATATGACTATGTTTTGGTGATTTTTCTGTTGTTTCCTTTTGTTTATTATCAAAGTTTTCTTTGTTTCATTTATAAAGCACTTTAAATTGTCTCGTACACAAAATGTGCTTTATAAATAAATTACCCTTGCCTTGTTTAGTTCTTATACTATTTAACTACACTTTTTTTTCGAAAACCATTACTTCATACAAGAACCTACCTCTCCTTTTATACCACAAAGCCTGTAGTGGGTGCTTTTATTACAATGAGAACGTTCATTTCTAAAGTGTCAGCACACTCTTTGTGCTTATGCAGTCACACTTACCCCAGGGGTTATCCACATGTGTATGAAATCTACGTCAAGAAAAAAATAAATGTCTGTGATTTTCCCGGTTGTGCTGCCACAAATCAAAGTAGCAATGTGTGTGAATTTTAGCAAAGGGTATTTGAGGTGATTGTAAACTGCACCACAATGCTGAGGTGCAGTTTTGTGGACTGCACCTGAGTATTGTGGTGTATGTGCTTATACTACACTGTGCTTGTACCATTGCAAGATTAAAAACGGCAATTATTTAAAAAAAACAAAAAACAAACATAGCAACTATCAAGCTATCCTATTGAGACTGAGAACCAGAAGCCAGAGAAGTTATTTTTTTTCAATGCAAAGTTTTTGGAATAAAGCTAATCAGGACATCTACAAAGTAGTTTACATTTGAGATCACAAAATAAAAGAAAGAGGTAATAAATTAAACAAATGCCTGTTCATTTTTTTTTTGTTTTAACTGAATTGCTAATTTGTTCATATCAGAAACTGACTTGCCGTGGCGACCCCTGAAGGGAAATGCCGAAAGAAGAAGTTTATATCACGGCCCGATAAACCAACAGGACCACGTCATCTGCAAAAAGCAAAGACCCAGTCCTGAGGTCACCAAAATGGATCCCCCCATTTCCTAGCCTGCGCCTAGAAAGTCTGTCCTTAAATGAAGAACTAGCCAAAGTTGCCAATGTGAGCCTGCTGGAAGAGAGGCCCATGTTCTGTGTTTGGTGGTGAATCATAAAAGGTGGCGACTCAAGGCAGTTGTTTATTGAAACAATTAAGAAAACTGAGCTTTGCTTTAACAGGAATATCCCAAAGGGCTAAGCGGTTCAGAAGACGAGATGAACCGAAACACCACATACACTATTTTTTTGCTGAGAGCAGCTTAAAAGTTCACCAACTGTGTTTTTGACATCTCAGGTTTGTGGTTTCTTGACTGACATTTTCTATTTGATGCATGTGCAGCTCAAAGATTCATCACCTTCTGAATGTACAATTAGTAATGCGAATGTTTTAGTGTTTCATCAGATCGTATGTCCTCCTATTTATTATCATTTTCTAAACAGCCCGGGCACCAAAGGGACCATGATGCACTCACAGATGTACCTATCCTGTCCCAAATCTTGGTCGTCCCACTACTATCCACAAATGGCATGCCTCATGAGCCTTAGACATAATCACATGGTCATTCCAACTTGGATTTTTTTTTTTTTAAGAAATATTGCTGTATCATTTATTAGGTGCAAATTAAGTTGATTAAAAACTGGACATTGAAAAATGGTGGAATCAAGCAATATGGATGACATGCTGGACCTTACCAACACCTTTGTTTTTATAGCGGGACTGAGGACAGAAAATCAAATTGAACATTTATGAAGATGGATAAGTCATTTGACCAAAAAGCAAATCCACATGAATCTTCTTCATTTGTATGAAGAAGGAAAGTGAACTTTGGTTTAGTCAACTGGAATTTCCATATTTAATAACCCACACCACATACTTGATATTTTGTTAAGAGAAGCTCAAAAGTTCAACAGCTGTGTTTTTGACTTCTCTGGTTTGTGGTTCCATGACTGACATTTACTAACTGATGCATGTGCAGCTCAGTCAACTTCTGGTTGTACATTTTTATTCAAAACACTCAAAATTTGTAATGTAAATGTTTAAGTGTTTTATCAATTTCTACATCTTTATGTTTACTTTGATAAAACTGGAAAAAAGTAGCTTTGTCAAGAATTTCTAAGAGTGACAAAGCTCTCCACAATTTTGTAGGAGTAATATTTGAGTGTATACAGATGGATCAATATATTACTTGTTGCAAAAAAACTTTTAAAATATTTAAATGTCTAAACTATCAGTATGTGTCTTAATTCATTGTCTCCAAATTTTGTTTTACTTCTGTTTTTCTGACAAGGAGAGATAAACTCTGTGAGGATAAATTATTTAATGAACATTGCTTGGTGTAAAGTCATGCTACTGATTAAAATCTGCATTTTTTTATATACCCTTCACATGTTCGTTTGTAACGGGTTGACTGCCACAGGGAATAATTGTTGTCTAAAGATTTGTGTTGACATTTCTTGACCATAAAAAACAGTCGCTAAAAAGAGAGTGGAATGGTTATGAGTATGTAATTCTAAAATGTGTCAAAGCTTGTTGAGACATTTTAATTTAGCATTTGGAAAATACTGTTCAATTAAATTAAATATTTAAGAAATATATTCACCAAATAATGTTCAATTACAATATTGATGGAAAAAGAAAAGTTCAATTTTTTTAGTTTAAGGTGCACTGCAGCAGAATTCAAAAGATGCTTAAATTGATTTTAGCGTGTGCAGGCAGGCTGGAACGGGTGGAGAAAAGTAAATAAATAAATAAAAGAATTACTCTATTCATCCTTCACCAGGGAAATTTGTGTGCTGCACTCCTTACACCGCAGCAGGCTGCCCTTCGACGGCGCCAAAGGTGGGAGAAGCGGGGGTTAGGTGTCTTCTCCAAGGACCCTAGTATCATGTGTGATTGGAGAAAAGTTTTAGGTGTGATGTGTGAAAGAAAAAGGAAAGGAAAAGTGTACAAAACTGTGGTGAGACCGGCCATGTTGTTTGATATAGAGACAGTGGCACTGGGGGAAAGACAGAAAGCAGAGATGAAGATGTTGAGGATCTCTCTGGGAGTGACCAGAATCAGAAATGAGTACATCAGAGGAACAGCACCTGCTAGAGATTTCTGAGATAAAGCCAGAGAGGCCAGACTGAGATGGTTCATGGATACAGTGAAGAAGGACATTGAGATAGAGTGACTGAAAAGAATGCAGGAGACAGGATTAAATGGAAGAACCTGACTTGCTGTGGCAAACCCTGAAGGAAAATGCCAAAAAAAAAGAAGTCAGGTAATAGTTAGAGTAGACCCTTTATAGATGACCAGTCTTCCATAAGCCCCGCTTTATTATTAGTCATCACTGCTTATTTATGATTAGTCATAATTTTGCTTTAAAAAAAAATCAGCGGCATTGTCATAATAAAATTATTACAAAATGAAATCCACAAAGCTACAAACTGTTTTGTTTAGGACGATGAAAAAGTTACTTAATCGGCCAAAAGGAATTTTTGTTTTGTCCTCGTTACCATAAAAATTTTAACATAAAATGAATGTTTGTGAAGTGTTGAGGGGAAGCTGAAGTGTTTAAAAAGACCCAAACAAGGGTGACTTGTTGACTACACAAAGACGGTTTCTGCTTGGGAAAACAGTGTTAATCCTTCCTTCCCAAACCCCTCCAAAATAATAAGAAAGAAAAAGAAAACAAACAAAAATTGTTTCTGGAGTTGATTTTCAAAACTTTGGACACAAAGTATACAACACTAGATGACATTTAGAGAGTAAAACCCACACACTCATCTGATTGTCACTTACACGCTCTGTGGCTTTCCTGAAAATACTTTTTTGAGGAAACCGCTTTGTCCTTGACGTCAACGTACAGCAGTATAAAGCTAAAGAAACACCGACAGGGCAATAAGTAGAATGAACGTCTTAGGAGTGATTTTAAATCTGTGTGCCATCTTTTGGACCGTGGGACAAGCCGCTGGACATGTCTGTAACAATGATCAGTATGAGAACAAAGGACTATGCTGCAATAAGTGTCCTAAGGGTAAACAACTTTTTAAATATATCTGTTAAGTATTCTGTATGTACACTTTTAATAACATTTTACAATGTTGTTCCTTTTGTTTTTTAAAGGTACTTACTTGAAGGAATATTGCAATGGCACTAGCCAAACATTTTGTGTACCTTGTCAACCAGGCTTTTTCTCCGAAAAAACACACAAATTTGACAGATGTGAAAAGTGTCAAACATGCAAATACGGTAACACTAAAAATACATGTTACCATTATGAGAACAGCACAATATGCTGTATGTATTGTTGTTTTGAATCCCTCTATGTCTGTAGGTTACTCTGAAAATTGTACATCAACCACAAGAGGAACCTGTATGTGTAAGCCTGGCTTATTGTGCAGTGAAAAAACCTGCTCAACGTGCATAAAAAATCCATGTAAAATATGGGAAAACCCTAAAAGTAAGTGTGAGAGGGATTAGGTTAATACTATTTATGCTTACTGTACTTCTTTTGTTTTTAGAAAAATAATTTGACAAGAATAAGGCAGATGAATGTGTGTTAACACCTGTCTATTTTCTATTGATGTAGAAAATTCCAGTTCCAAACCGTCAGAATTTTCATATTATTGTGAGCCAAAATGCTCTGAAGATCAATACTTTGATGCAAACGAGAATACATGCAAACAACGGAACCAGTAAGAACCTTTCATGCAAGCTTTGAGATTTCACCTTTTAATTATATTTTTTTCATTTGGGAGTCTTAAATTATTTCAGTCGTTACAGACATTCTTTTGTGTTAGGTTGTTGCAGTACTTTTGCAGAAATGAAGAATAAAGCATGATTTGATTCATGAAAAGTGTCAAGATTTAGTTTTGCATTTTGAAGACTAAAAAGATTATGTAGATAACAGCATACCTCCTGACAACATACTTTGGTGGACCGTTTTTTTACCTTTATGCTTATGTGCAATGAATGGAAAAGTTATTTTAAAAAACAATACTTTTATTAAGACCATATGCCCTTATTTTTCTGAATAGTTGGGGAATTAAATATAAACACCACATTAAGCAAAACTTAGCACATGGTGCATAGCCTCCTACTATTTCTTCTGTAAAATAAATAGGAAGCGTGAAAGAGTTGTATCAGCTCCTATGGAGTATCAACCAACTTTATTACATAATAGAATATCTTCATTTTGACCTATCCACAGAAATCCTTCAAATTAGGGTTGACTGTCTATTCACACTTGTCAAATCAATTAATACTTTTTAGTCATCATTTGCATCAAACAGCTAGACAACTTTTACAGCCTCTTTGGAGTTACAACCATGGTTAACATTATTAGTTTCTGTCTTATTATTCTTTTGTCACAGACATTACTGTACAGAAAACATGACTGAAACAAAATCCAACATACATAGAAACAAAACAAGTAATAAAATGTTTGGTTAAAAAGAAACCCTTTTAGTTACATAAAAACTACTGGTTGTGGTCAACAGGTGCAAGGAACCTGGATCGGCTGTAAAAAGTCCAGGGAATGAAACTCACAACCAAGTTTGTCATAGCCCAGGTATGTTGCAGAGCATGTCATTTGATCTATCCGACTATGACCAGACGGTATTTAGATAAATGTGTTTTAATAATTTCATAATCATTTTTTTTTACACCAAAACAGGCGAGCAGAAGATTTTCTATTTGAACCTGTCCATTGGATTAGTTTCATTTGTCCTTTTCCTCCTGATTTTCGCTTCCTTAACTTATTTTATGTACCAGAGGAAATGCAAATCAAGTAAGCAGGAATTTTTTTGCAAATGTCCATAAATGTAATTTTTTCTAAAATGTTTTTTTTTATAAAGTATTTGACAAAGAGCACTTATCAAGCTTTACTTTCAGTATTTGTTGTTATAACATCTGGGACAAATAAAAATTTTCTTGATTCTTGAATATAAAAAAAAACAAAGGCAAAAAAGATGTTGCATTGCTATGGGTGTGAAAAAGTAAAAAACTAAACAAAACAAAAAACACAAATATAACTAGAATAATTCTGAAATACTGGGAGTTCTGATCAGTAGTGAACTGAGGATTACACAACCTATTACTTTGAATGAAAGTGTCAAATTCCATCTAATTTTGACAAATTTTCTTTCCTATAGAACCCCCCCGTCAGCCAGCGACCTCAACCAATGAATTCCATCTATCTAAAGAAGAGAGTGGGATCCAATTCATAAAACGAGATATTTTCAAAGACAATGAACATTTAAGTCTGCAAATCTCTGAAAAGCTGTTTTTTCTCAATGACTAAGTGTCATTGGTTTAACTATTAGTTAAACCAATGTTTTGTTTCTACTCTTCTATATTCTAATAACAGGATGTTATGTACTGTTGCTGTAAAATTGAGCTTCTGCAAAAACACATATGTGTGCTTTGTTTAATTTAAACAACTTAACTGGTCTGCAATATAATATCTGTGCATTATTTTTTTTTTACTAATAACATGAATTTTCCTCATTAAAACTTATGCATGTGGTGTATGTGTGGGGTTACTCTTTATAACTTCTTAAAACATTAAAAATAAGCTTTGCAATGAAAATTGCCCACTGCTTTTCACATCACCATCATATACTGTTTGGATGCTACTGTGGCATTAATGAAGCATGAACATAATAGTTACATATGCTATTATACAAAAAAGCTGTATTTAAGTTCTTTGGATAAACAGTCCAGAGTGTGGAAAAAAGGAGAAGAAGCATGTGCAGGCAGGCTGGAACGGGTGGATAAAAGTGTCAGATGTGATGTGTAACAGAAGAGATTCAGCTAAAATGAAAGGGAAAGTGTACAAACTGTGGTGAGACCGGCCATGCTGTTTGATATAAAGACAGTGGCACTGACTTTATCTCTTCTAGCATAGATGAAGCTGCTGAGGATCTCTTCGGGAGTGACCAGGATGGACAGGATCAGAGGTACAGCACATGTCAGAGGTTTTGCAGATAAAGTCAGAGAGGCCAGACTGAGATGGTTTGGACATGTGCAGTGAAGAGAGTGTAGATCGGAAGAAGGATGCTATGTTTGGAACCACCATGCAAAAGGCCTAGAAGAAGACCAAAGAGAAGGTTCATGGATACAGTGAAGGAGGGCATGAAGATAGTTGGCGTGACAGGATGCAGGAGACAGGATTAGGTGGAAGAAATTGACTTATCTGGTGATCCCTGAAGTGAAATGCCAAAAGGAGAAGTAGAAGAATACAAAAAAAGTTGTGTTCCTTGATTACTTTTTCTTCAGTCAAGAATAAAAAATGTTCCTTGATTGAAACACTTTTGTTCCAGTCAATGAGCTTGAGATGTTTTTTGTTTCTTTAAGCAAATAGTGATTAGAGCGTTCGCGCGCGGACCGGAAGTTCGCGGGTTTGCATCCCACAGAGAGCACGTCTAGGGTCCTTGGAGAAGACACCTAATCCCCGTTTCTCCCACCATTGGCGCCGTCGAAGTGCAGCCTGCTGCGGTGTAAGAGTGCAGCACACAAATTTCCCCGGTGAGGGATGAATAGAGTAATCCTTTATTTATTTTATTTTTAATCAATCTACTTTTCTCAATCAGCCTACGTCACAGCCTTTACGTCACCACAACAAACCCATGACGTAACAAGATGACGTGACCCTTCTTAAAAATGTACAAGAATTGTAAACTGTGGAACGAGAGTGTGTTTCCTTCCTCTATTAGCCAGAGGGCGCGCTGAAGGAGCAGGCTGTGCAAAGTGATCATATGACAGTGTTGGTGTCCCACTTCCCTACTGGAAAAAAAAACGCCACATCTGACAGGGAGGCAGACATAAGAAAGGCTGATCGCCGACATCAAGATGCTGGCACTAATAAATCGCCTCTTGGATTGGTTCAAGTCTTTATTTTGGAAGGAGGAGATGGAATTGACGTTGGTTGGTCTGCAGTACTCTGGGAAAACTACTTTTGTAAACGTGATTGCTGTAAGTCTCCAGCGGCAGCTAGCCATCGTGCTAGGTTTTGCTAATAGCCTTAGCGCTAATGGGATAACACTCAGAAAGCTAGTGACAGGCTAACTTAAACTGTCTGCTCTTTGAGTGAGTAATAATCCAGTTTCACTAGTGTGTGACCCCTCTTTGCCCCCCAAAATCAAAACTAACAAATGAAAACAATCAGTAGAAAGTCAGGATGACGTTGATGTTGTCAGCTGCACTGTACTGCTGACGTTTCCTGCTTGTTGTTTACATGAGTCAAAATGTATTTGAATACACTAAACACAAAACAGTGTAGTGATTTGTATCATATTCAAAATCTAACCATAAGGAATCAAAAGCTACTTACGTTTTTCTGATATAAGGGAGCTAAGGATGATGTGTATGTATATAAAAATGTGTATGTTTCACAGTGTGTTAAAATAGGTAAATAAGTAATCTGATCTCAAAACAGTCAGATTTCATCTTCAGGGAGAGATCCATGAAAATGAGATGACATTTATCTGTACACTAACTTTGATACTATCAGCACCTCTGTAAATTAAATGTAAACCTGAACTGATTAACTACTTTAGATCCAAATTGGTACAAAGTGACAATTTATTAACTTCAATCTCATAAAATGTGTCTTTAGATATCTTACACACTGATTGTCTCTGGTGGTGCAAGTTAAAGCTGCAAAATATTCTTGTGCAGTTTTTTTTTGTCTTTTTCAGAACAAAAGTGTGAACTTAGATTTGCTACTTCAATATGGTGACAGTTTTCAGAAACCTTTTACTAAAACAAAAGGTCCTGTACTATTCAGTTCTAATTTCAGACATTGTGTTCTATCTCAGTTGCTAAAAACTCCTAATACTGATCAAAAATTTGTCTGTTGAACAAAAAGAAATTTACTCTACAAAAGTGCATAACACACGCTATTGAGAATTTGATGCAATCAAATGTTCGAGAAACAAAGTGTCACCTCACTGAAACCCAGGTTTCAGGCTGTTTGTGTTTTCACTTTTTGACTATTTTTCCATAGCTGCTTAGTTTTTTCTTCTTTCTGCTAATAGATACTTTCTATATTTCGGTTTTGTTTCCCATTTGTGGAACCATCATACAGTACACATTAAACATTTAGATCAGCTCATTTAAAGTTTTATGAGGACATTTCACTTACCGTAATTTAGTCAAAAGATTTAGTGTTAAAAAATTTAGTTAATGTTTCAACACTTGCTTAGTTTTCTGTCTTTCAATGGTGTTTGTTTAGATTCACTTTTTATTTTTAGATTACATAAAAAAAAAAACTTGTTCAAATATCTCAGTTTTAGAATATTTTGGTAGATTTTTAAGTTACAAATGTGAGCTTTATAAATGTCTTTGAGAATGGAAAAACTGTTATTTGGTACAAACAGCTTTAAAAATCATTATTTTGTCCATCATCATCATGTCCTGTACAAATAGCCTGTTTTTTTTCTTTTGCCTTCAGGGTCAACAGAAAACATTACTAATTTAGTAAAAAAAAAAAAAAAAACCAACTACAGCTATTCAAATTAGATTTGACTATGTAGATATTGTGTGTAAAATCTGCTCCAAAGGAATGGAAAAAGCAATCTGTAAGTTTTAAGGGCAGAGTGGTTTTTGTGTGAGTAGTTCCTCTTTCTTTAGTCATAAGACTGCTGCACTCATTTCCACTTAGCTGCGTCAGGTGACCGTGGTAAGTCATGTGTCATAAAATAAATACGTTTGTTTCCGACTGTCTCTACACTCTGGAAAAAAGACATTGAGGAAAAAACATCAACTTTTACCTGTCTCAATCAGACTTTTCTTCTTAGATGAGTTTAAAAATATTAGCATGCACAAAAGACAGATTGTGGAGATTAAGTTTTTTAATTTGAAGTTTGTGTGGGTTTTTTTCAGTGGATCATTGCAGAAAATATTTAAAAAGGAAGTATTTGCTTTAACACGTGTGTAACTGTAAAAAGCTTTAATCAGTAATTCACTGTACGTATACCTTAAACATTTTAATGACCTCTTCTTTTGCAATTAAAATAGATGTAGTTAGTGTTTTGTAATACAAAACTTCAGCTGGAAATCCCATGTATTTTTATGCAATCAAAACATTCTGTCAGCCATGGGTTTTGCAATCATATAAATTTGTGATTAGTTTTTACAACTCTGAGTAACCTGTAAAACTTGGTTTAAAACTTCATCATGGACTGTAAAGCATCTGTAAAACATAGCTTTTTATTATTTAATATTTTGTCTCAGTTTGCACATCAAACTTAAGTATGAGAAAGAGAGGCGTCATCTTGGGCAAAAATAACTGATTATAATGGTGATGTAGAGAAAAAAATTATAAACTAAAATTTTTATGAAAATATTTGTTTTTTTTCTCCCTTTTAGTCTGGACATTTCAGTGAAGATATGATCCCTACCGTTGGCTTCAACATGAGGAAAGTTGCAAAAGGAAATGTCACCATCAAGGTTTGGGTTTTGACAGATTTGTTTTTATTAGAAAATTACTGTAGGTTACTCCGGCTTCCTCCCCCCTCCAAAAACATGCATAATAGGTTAAGAAATTGCCCCTAGGAATGAGTGTACGATTGGTTGTGTGTATGTGTGTGTGGCTCACGATAGGCTGGCAACCTTTTTGGGGTATACACCGCATCTCGCCTTAAATTAGCCGGGATAGGCTCCGGCACCCCTTGCAGCCCTGTCAGGGATATGTTGTTAGGAAGATGAATGAATGAATTACCGTAGTTCAGTTCACTATTTGGTTATATCAGAATGAAGTGATTAAATTGCTGATGACTTGTTTTGTGTATTGTCTTTAGATTTGGGATATAGGAGGGCAACCAAGGTTCAGGAGTATGTGGGAGCGGTACTGCAGAGGAGTAAATGCAATTGTGTAAGTACCCATAACTTTGAAAGTTGCCATTTGATTACTTGACTGTTCATTTGTCCGAGATATCCTATTTGTGAGTCAAGCATTTTTTAATGTGGTTCACTTTAAGATACATGGTTGACGCAGCAGATCGAGAAAAGGTGGAGGCTTCCAGAAATGAGCTTCACAATTTATTAGACAAACCTCAGCTACAAGGAATTCCTGTAAGCATGTTTTTTTTTTTTTTAAGTTCCTTTCCGCTGCATAACTTCTGTGGGAGATATGCAAATATTTGAGGCTTGTCTTTGTAAGTTTCTGTACATTTTCCTCCATCAGGTTTTGGTACTTGGTAACAAAAGAGATCTACCCACTGCTCTGGATGAAAAGCAGCTGATTGAAAAAATGTGAGTTAAAGTAAAAAAAGAAATAGAAGTTTTAGTAAGCAACGGCAAAATGTTTCACAGTTTTACACTTGTTTTCTGTTTGAATAAAAAATGACAACTGTTTTTTCTTAAAGAAAGGCTTTCAGTATGGATTAAACTATAGTAATCCAGATGTATATTCAGAGCAAAAACTTGTTTCCGACATTTTTTAAACATTATTACATGGCAATATTTATGTGGACAAGTTTCGCTAAGGCTGAAGTTGTCTGGCTCCCTCTGCTGTCATATTAGAAAAAAATGTGTTCTTCAAGTCAAGTAATGCAACTTGTTTAAATGCAAACTTTGTGAAATTGTTGTCACTCTCTTTTTTTCTTAGGAATTTGGCTGCTATTCAGGATCGAGAGATATGCTGCTATTCTATTTCGTGCAAAGAAAAAGACAACATTGGCAAGTTGCTGCTCATTCCAATTCCAAATCTTCTCTTACAAAAGCATGTCGAAAATAGATGACACATTTTCATTTGGGGCTGGTTTCCAGTGTTGTGGTGATAGTATATACATTATATAAAATGGGAGTATGTCCAGATCCAACATACTCCCTTCCTTAAAAAATGTAGTGGTTGATTCATTCTTTTAGTCATCTACTAATCAGAAACTGTTCGGCCAGTCTTTAAAAACTGGCTCGGAAATAATTCCCAAGATGATCTCAGATGTTTCTCTTTTTTTTTTTTTTTTACTTAATTGCTTCTTTGTCTTCACTCTTATTTTGTTAATTTCAGATATCACACTTCAGTGGCTCATCCAGCACTCAAAGTCCCGCAGAAGCTGAAAATCCAGATTTCCCCAGACTGTATTTGCCATGTTACTGATATGTCATGTTCTCACCAGCCTGCAATATTGTACATCTACAGCTTCACTTTATGAGCTGCACTTTTATGGTTGCATCACACCTTTTTTTCTTATTGTGAAATAAAAACAATGCACTACTTAACATTGTAGTATTAGGTTTGCGTAATAGCAATTGGCATTACACTTATTATGAAGTTGTTCTTTAATCATGGATTACAAGCTCTTTTCCATCTAGTTATTTCTGGATTATCACTTTCTGAACTTTCTCATTTAGTCAATGTTTTTCTTGTGAAAATCTTTAATGAACATTTTTTTATTTTTGCTTGATTAGAACAAGGCAATTGTTTTTTTTTTGGAAATTGTACATTATTTCATTTGAGCAGGTCTGTACAAATATCTATCAAGTATGATTTTTATCAATTTGAGATGTGTGTATGAATATGTGATTCTATTTAAAGTCTGAATGTACTGCAAGTAAAGCTGTAGAGGGTTTTGTGGTTCACATTAGCCTTTTTTTAAGTTCTAGTTCAATTTTGTCCTTTGTGCTGCCTCTATACTGGGAGGGAGGTAGAATTAAAGTGCCTTGTGCAGTGTTTCAGTGTTTCTGACCTCTGAAGTAAAGCAGCATGAATGATGGACTTATCTGGGTAGAAAAAACAAAACACCACATGAATATATGCATATGTGTGATATATATTGAATGTAATAAAATTAAAAGGCTTTTTAATTTAAGAGTGGTATTTGTATTCTGCTTTTTGCATCCACATAGATTCACACGTTATGTACTTATATAAAATGGCAAATGATTTAAAAATAATTGCAAATGTGAGAAAACTAATCGTGATTAATCATCAGCCGTCTTTAAATGTGTAATAAATTCACAATTCCAAAATTGTAAATTTAGAAAGTTAATTTTGTACAATGCAAACAAAACTTCCAATGACAATAAATTTCTTTGAGACTTAAGCAATTACACTACATCTTATTCAAAACTGCTTTGGTGGATAGAAAATTTCATTTGTCTGACACAAAGGTACAGATAATTTCCTTCAACAGGGCTCACACAGTACATAAAACAAGCAGACAGAAAACAGCATCAGGGTGAGTGTAAGCCTGCAGTAACTTGTGTGTTCTTCCTCCCCTGTTCTGGTGCTTTGGAGCTGGGAAAGATTTGTTACCCACAATGAGGGCATGGTTCACATCAGCACCATACATATATGTATATTCATTCACACATGTATACTGTGGCACACTGTTTACTGTCTGCTATGTTCCCTGCTCCCCATCAATATTACAGCTTTGGTAAGATCACTTTGTATTCAACATTATTTGTTATAGAAGGTTGTCTTCGTATGTTATGTTGATGAGTATTTTAACTACAGATAATCTTACTTATGCCTACCCTTTTTCTCCTTCATCCAATCACTCTTCTTTCTCCTTTCCCTTCTGTCTCTCTCCTCTACATACTGTATATCCCCTGTCAGGTCCAACTAAAAAGCCACAGAAAACAATGACATTTAGGATGTGACACAAAATATAAAAGTGACTAAAATAATACTTGTCCAGCACTACCTGACATAAAGATCACCATTCCGCTTGTCGTAACGCCGGTGTTCTGACAGATCTGGCAGGGTATGAAGAACTGGCAGAACACTGGATAGGGTTAAATAAATCTGTCATGTTAAAACTCTGCCGTTCAAAAGGCACAATTCCTGATTGGCTCATTTTCTATTTGACTAACATTCTGAAAGCTGAACTACGACTTTTAATTTTAATAATTTTTGTTGCTTTAGACGTTCATTTAAGTAGTCTTCTGTTAACGTTCTTGTGGCTTTTTCCTATTTGCCCAGAGGATGGTAACGCCTCCAAAATCATTGTAACTGACAGCACAGTAAGCCAATCAACTGAGAAAAAGGCTTTTTGTGATAAAAGGTAAACCAATCACATCCGGGAATGTAGGAGGAGCTAGTTTGTTGACAGGAAGTGATTCACCATAGTATCAGACAGACAGGAGGATTTTACTATTATACACATTAGGCAGGTAAAGCACCTGAATTATGCGTTTTAACATCGATCCAAGGCAAACATGCAATGGAGGTCAATAGTAGTTGGTCTAGTTGTGATCAGACTCTCTCTCAGTTGTGTTTTGTGGTTAGTTTTTGGATTAGGAACCAACGTTAGCTTGGGATTTGACTTCCCCATCAGTTTTAATTTGCACAAACTAGATTTGTTGTTCAGGGATCAAAAGGGATCTGTCCCGTTAACTAATTCGTGGTCTCAACGAATACCTGGTCCTAAATATGAAGAAACAGAAACTACTAGTGCTAAGATTGGAGCTGGATCACCAAACAGATCTTACCTGAGTTTCTTCTTCGATGGCAAGAAAGATGAATACGATCGGAGATACAACTCCTTCCCGGACACACTGAAATCTAAAATGAAAGCCATGGCTAAAGAAATGTTCTATTTTGGATACGACAATTACATGAAATATGCTTTTCCAGAGGATGAGTTGAATCCGATTGACTGTGCAGGAAGAGGTCCAGACGTGTTAAACCCGTGAGTAATTCTGAATAAACTGCACATAAAGCACAATTATACTATTAGAGATTTACTTTTTTTTTGTAAATTAGATCCTCCTGCAGCCCCAAAGCTGCTCCCTATTGGATACGGATCAGATCATGATTAATTTGGGCTAATACATGAAAGAAAGTACTTATCAAATGTTCAAAAGAAAAGCTACAGTATTACACACTTTATACATGTACTGTTCACTTTGATTTTCTCCTAATTGTAAGCTGACTTTGGGCATGCGCAGATAATTAATGGTTTAATCTTGATAAAAGACAAATTACATCTTACTAAAGCTTTATGTAGATCATTTAAATATTTTAAACAGAGAGATTCTGTTATTTGTTGTCATGGTATTTTTTATATGACACAAAATTAAGGTAGAAATGACTTGATAAAAAACTAATTTAATCAATAAGTATATTGTTCATTTTTACTGCTAATTAGGCCAAATAGTTTGTGTCCTAAAAATGAAGTCAGAGCCTGTGAGAGCCTATCCCAGTTGATCACAGGCAAGAGGCGGTATACACCCGAAAAGGTCGCCAGTCTGTTGCGAGGCCACACACAATTAATTCTGGGACAATTTTATTGCTGACAATCAACTTAACATGCATGTTTTTGCAGGGAGAAACGAAACCAGAGTACTCGGAGAAAACCCATGCATACATGGGGAGAACATGCAAACTCTACAAAGAAAGGGCAGTGTTTCAAGCCTTGTGCCTACTCCGGGAACCCCAAGCTTCTTGTTGTGAAGCTACCATGCTAACCATTGCGCCACCGTGCGGTTCTAAGTTAATTTTTTTTTTTTATGACTAAAGCATGGGCGGCACTGTTGCACAGTGGTTAGCACGGTGGCCTCATAACAATAAGGTCAGGGATTTGGGTCCTGTAGTGGGGTGAGGCTTGAAACGCTGGCCTTTCTGTGTGGAGTTTGCATGTTCTCCCCGTGTATGCGTGATTGTCTGTGTGTATGGACCCCCGACGGACTGGCGACCTGTTCGGGGTGTACAGAAGATAGGCACCGGTTAAGAAGACGAAACAAAAACAATAGGCCACGGAGGGAAATAAACAAATCTTGAGATGAGAATTCACAAATATTCATTAGAATAATCAATAACTATTAGAGATGATTCTTGGAGTCAGCTTCTTCCAAGAAAAAGGAGATGCTGCAATGTTTTCATTTTTATTTGCTTTAGAAATGAAGGGTTTAGATGTTTCTTCGGTCTTTTCAAAGAAACTACTTTCTCAAATTTTTTTCAAGTTCAAATTTTGTTTGCAGTGCAAGGTCACCCCGTTCAATAGAAAAGTGCTTTGTTACGTTTTTATTTAAATGACTTGTAACCATATTCGCTTCGGTTTAAGTTTATTTTGATTGTATAGATGTTTAAATAATCCACATGCATATTTTGTTCCATGAAACAAAATAAAAAATACTTACATTTCTACACAAATTAGTACACAGTTATAAACTGCTGGGAAAGGTGAAGGAGATGGTTGATGCAAAAGTTTTTACAAAACCACCTACTTAATTTACTGACACCACAAACATCTTTAAGGATTATTTGCAGATATAATTTAACAATTCCTCTTTTAAAATAGTACTTTAAAAAAAAGAAAGTTTTTATGTTTAATTTGTGATTTATTTTGTTTTAGTCCCTGCCCCTCTCTCCCATTTGTGTATGTAACCACAAGCTTTTTTTTACTGCTTCTGTTTCAGTTCAAACATCAACATAAATGATGTCTTAGGAAATTATTCCCTCACACTCATTGATACATTGGACACTCTTCTGGTAAGATTTTTTTTATTTATTGATTTGTTTACACAAAATTCTGCAGAATCAAAATATTTCAAAGATAAAATAAAAAACTAAGCATGAACTGTTTAAGAAGCTTTAAAGCTTTTGGTTTCATACAAACATACAAACTAAGTCTCTTACCCACCCATCATACATTTAATTCCTGTATTGGATTAAGAAAATGATGAATAAAATGTGAAACTGGATACAAATGTGTTACTTTCAGAACTATATTGTAGTGTGAGCACACATACTGGCACTTTGGCCATCTTACGATACAAGTTTTGTATTTTTCTTTTCTCAGTTTCATTACAACTCTTGTAACGCAAAGAAAAACTTTCAGGTACAATAAAAGAATTTTAATCAGCATGCTTTGTCCCTGCAGGTGCTCGGAAATGTGACAGAATTCCAGAAAGCTGTCAAACTGGTTATAGACACGGTCTCTTTTGACAAAGATTCAACTGTACAAGTTTTTGAGGCAAACATTAGGTAAGTGTCACTCCAATGTAAATATTAGGTAACGCAATTCATTTTATCTTTCTACATCACATTAAATCAGCTTGGTTAACTTTAAACATCAAGCAGAAACAATTCCTGTCTTATAATCGTAGCTGAGTACTTTCATATTAAATAATTAATTATAATTGTTTGATTCTTGATGGATATATTGTATGTTGTTTAAGGATCTTGGGAAGTCTTATATCGGCTCACATTCTGTTGACTGACCCAAAGCATCCATTTGGTAAGGTGAGCTTAGAAGGTTATGATAATGAGCTGCTACATTTGGCACATGACTTGGCTGTCCGCTTGCTGCCAGCGTTTGAGAATACCAGCACAGGGATTCCATATCCAAGGGTAAATAAGAGCAGAAGACAAACCCTTACCTACGTATTTAAATAAATCCTTTCTAATACATAATGTAACTTTGTTATTTTTTTAACACAGGTGAACTTAAAAACCGGTGTTCCTTCTAATAGCATCAATGAAACCTGTACAGCTGGAGCTGGCTCCCTGCTGGTGGAGTTTGGGATTTTGAGCCGCTTGATTGGAGACTCAACATTTGAATGGGTGGCTAGACGAGCAGTGAGAGCTCTGTGGAATCTGAGAAGCAATGAAACTGGTTTATTGGGTGGGTACTGCTCAAAAGCTTTAATCTTCCTTTCTTAACCTGGATTTTTTTCTGTTTTCGCTGTCATTGTGAATAAGGATCATTGATAGATTAAAATGAGTTCTGTGCTGTCCTTCTGTAGGAAATGTTATTAACATCCAAACTGGCCAATGGATTGGCAAGCAAAGTGGTCTTGGAGCTGGAATGGACTCCTTTTATGAATATTTGCTTAAATCATACATCCTTTTTGGTGAACAAGAGGACTACCAGATGTTTCAAGCTGCTTATAAAAGTATACAAAATCATATGAGAAGAGGGTGAGTCTTATACTGAATCGACGGCATTTTGAACAAATGTCTTGGTGATCATACCTCAAGTTGAAAAAAAAAACCTTGCAGTGTTCATAATTTTTCTGAAGCAGACAGAAAATGAGGAACTTATAAATATTCTTGTTTAAACATGTTAATGGTATGGTTTAATGGTGTGATGAATGAAAGTAAAATTTAAAAGCCACAAGGGTTTTTTTTAGTTTTAAACTGTCCATCAACAACTACTGATGAGTAGCTTTAACAAAACAACTTTCTGAATGGGTTGTTTAACAGGAGAAAATGCCTGCTGAATGAAAGAGAAGTGTTTTATTGCCTATCTCCAAGAACAAGAAAGATGTGATGATCATTTAATGTAAAAGTTTCGACTACTTTTTTTTGTATTTCTAGGCGAGAATCGTGTAACGAAGGAGAAGGCGACCCGCCTCTCTATGTCAATGTAAATATGTTTAGTGGTGAGATAATGAACACTTGGATAGACTCCCTTCAAGCCTTTTTCCCTGGACTGCAGGTTAGATTCAATCTTAAAGTAAAAGTAATCTTTTACAACAGTAAAATGTTGTGGTGTTAGCTTAAAGTAAATCTGTGCTGGTGCTTCTTAGGTGCTGAATGGGGACATAGATGATGCGATTTGCCTGCATGCTTTCTACTATGCCATCTGGAGGCGCTTTGGAGCTTTACCAGAGAGATACAACTGGCAGCTTCAAGCACCTGATGTCCTCTTCTACCCTTTAAGACCTGAACTGGTGGAATCAACTTACTTGCTATACCAGGTGCCTGTAATCGTATTGTCACGATGTCATGTGTAGTTTTGGTGATTATTGGCATACAATTCTTCAAACCAATTAAACATGTTATGAATCAATTTTTCTGTAATCAAACTGTTCTGAGTTGGTGCTAGAAATGAAGCTAACTTATTTTTTCTCTTCACAGGCAACCAAAAATCCTTTCTATTTGCATGTTGGGATGGATATCCTTCAGAGCCTTGAGAAAAATGCCAAAGTCAGGTTGGAATAACTCAATTATGTTTTAAATTTGATAGGATGTTCGTCTTATTTGTACAAGAATAGTAGATGTATGTGTATCTTGAGCTAATCCGTCCCATGTTTGCAGATGTGGGTATGCTACTCTCCATCACGTGGTGGATAAATCCAAAGAAGATCGCATGGAGAGTTTTTTCCTCAGCGAAACCTGCAAATATCTTTATCTTGTAAGTCAAAATCTGAGTTTATCTGTAATGAATATAAAAATGACAGTTATTATTGCTATCACAGAAATATAATTGCATTTGGTGTTATTGCAGCTTTTCGATGAGGACAACCCACTTCATAGATCTGATAACAAGTACATCTTCACTACAGAGGGCCACGTTGTTCCTATAGACAAACGTTTCAGAGAGAAGCAGTGGAACGATTGGTTTCCATGTGAGGAGGGCGCATTGACAGAAACCCAGGCAAACAACGAGCCACCCTTCAGCAACATCAGCAATGTAAGACAGACCTCTTCAATGAGCCCGAAACACTGTTTTGGAAATTGTAATAATGTGGTTGAATTTATGTCTGTCTTTCTTTCTGCAGTGTAATAGGATCCCTGAGGAGCGGCGGTACGCTCTTCCATTAAAAAGCGTTTACATGAGGCAGATTGATCATATGGTGGGAGTTTTTTAGAAAACATTAAAGGAAACAAAGAGACTTTCTTTATGGATTTTGCCAATTTAGGATGCTGTGATTTTAAAGAAGCCCCTTTTTATTTTTATTCTTTGCCCTTCTTGTACTAGTTTCACATAGGAAACTGGCACAGGAGTCCTGAGAAGTGTGTGATCACGTGCTGTGTCAGATTTAAAACTTTAGAGGGGTATTTTCTCTCTATTTTGTGAGGAAGTATATCAAGAAATATGGGATTATGTTGCAGACTTATGGTTTGTCTACATAGAAGTTTTGAATGAGATTAAGCTGAGTCTAGGTTGTTTTAATTGATGGTGTAGCTTGTGGCGAGAAGTCAAAAAAGTGTGTGAATATTTGTGTGGAAGTGAGTATGTGGATTTTTTTTAATCACAGCTGAGAGGGGAATCATATTGTTGAGTTTATGGGAACAGTGCCATTTATTCTCACAAATATAAAAAGCAAAGCCTATAAAACACTTGCCTGAAAGAACAAACTGCTTAAACACGATACTATGTGCCTCTTTTATCCATTTGATTGGATTTGTGCTTTAACATAAGGGCTGCATATTAACAAAGTGTAATAAATTATCACTGGAGCATGAACAGTAGACCTCAACTCCATACAACATTGTTTAAAATTGTGCCTGCGCAAATATTGTCTGTCTTTTCGGTACCTTTTTAGCAAATATGCAGATTCATTTTAACAGGTGTGAAAACCATCCCGTATGCAGAAACCACCAAATATCTTCAAAGGGAAAATGTCATCCTACCTGTTGCCTGTTTTAATGTTTTCATCTAATACTCACAAAAAAATTAATCTCACAAGTTAAGAATCTTTTTATTTCTTAAAAAATATTTCGCTAGACCTCTTAAAAGTAAGTTTCAGGAACACACTTTTAAGTGCCTTTTATTTGTTTCGGTCGCTCTGGATGCTGTACAACAAATCTGTTCTAGATCACTTTGTTAAATATGTTTTGTTAATATTGCACAAAAATGTCATTCCATGTGTAAGTTCTGTTTTACACAAAATGGCAGAAAACTCTACTGTTTAGACCTGAGAAATCTAGCCATACAATGTGTGTGTGATTAGTTAATGATAGGTCACGTGTAACTGTCGGAATGTTTTCCTTGGTTTATCTTTGATATAGAAGACAGATCATACATGTTTATTGCCATGTGATAAAAACTCAGGGCTTATTAGAAATACTCAAATTAATGAATGCTTTTGTAAGAAATAAATTTTTTCTTCCAATGTTTATGCATGTCTTAAGATTTTAATATTTTTATTTGTGAAATGGTACAGTTGGTTACTGAATGGTGACAACAAAAGATACTTGTAATTGTGGCTCATACAGTTAGTTTTTAATATGAATCCTCTTGAATATAAATTTTTACTTTAATCCGTCCTGTGCATTTACTGGATTGCTTAAATATTGCTGGCAGCGTTTCTGCTATTTCCAAATGTTGTCCATTTTTAATTGCCACTTCAACTGTGCTTTTATGCTCTAAAAATGCAGCAAAGTTTGTGTGCATTTTCACAGCAGAAGATTTAAATAACCTGTGATACATTTAAAAACACCTATGGTCACCAGCTGTGGGTGGTGATCGAAAGAATAAGATTGCGGATAGAACCGGCCGAAATGAGCTTCCTCCACAGGGTTGGCTGGGCTCTCACTCAGAGATCGGGTGAGGAGCCCTGCCATCCGGGAGGAGCTCGAGGTCGAGCCGCTCCTCCACCACGTCGATAGGAGCAAGATGGGGTGGTTCGGGCATCTGGTCAGGATCTCCTCCGAGCGGTGAAAAGTTTCGGGGATGTCCCACCGGGAGGACACCAAGAGGCAGACCCCGAACCCGCTGGAGAGACTATGTCTCACAGTTGGCTGGGGAACGACTTGGGATCCTTCCGGGTGAGCAGGAGGATGTAGCTGGGGAGAGAGAAGCCTGGGCCTCCCAAAGTCTGAGGCTGTTGCCCTCGTGACCCGGCCCTGGATGAGCGGAAGACGACGGAATGGAATGTTTAAAAAACTCCAATCAGTAAACGATGCTTTTTGAATGAAAAATTATTGAGAACTCTCTCAAGCTTCCAAATATTTGCTTAATATCCATATTATATAAATTTCAAAATCAAGTCAAAATGATTTTGAACTCGCAAGCTTATAAAGGAGCTGAGCTAAATAGGAAACGGAAGTGATCATCGCTCTTACAAATGTTTTTAAGTGAAAGAAATGTAGATGCTTTGAAGAGGCCAGAAATATCTCAAATGAACAAATGACAGATTTTGTGCAATTCATTGTGTTGCTTTAATCTTCAAAAATTGAAAAAAGTGCAGGTTTTCTACAGAAGCTTTATTAGTAATGATGATTTACATAATTTTCTCTGATTTCTGTACAGGATAGATTGCTCAAAGGCTTTAAATAGTGTTTCATTTCAAAGATAAATCTATCCCTCAATAACATTACAGGTTACATTGTACATTTTCTCCAATATAAATTTATTTACATCGTCTGGCCCTTTCAACTACTGAAAAACGTACGTATTCTACTTCATTTAAACATTCCATTTGTAACATTTGGAAATTGGGTTGCAAACTGTTTGTGTCCACACTTTGAAGCCATTTCTAGTGGCCAGTTTAATTCTAAAAGAGTTTGAAGTGCGTATGCAGGTGGAGGCCATCTCCTTTACTCTTTGGCTGTGTACTGACTGCTTACTGGAACATTAGCTGGATTTTTATTCACCTTGAAGAAATCAGTTCATGCTGAAAAAAAGCTTTTCATGTCCTAACTACAATTTGCATGGCCCTCCAAAGATTATTTTAAGAGGTTAAAGATAAGTTAGCTTGTCTAGGAAGTCAACTCATCTAAAAGATTATTTTTTTTTCTGACAAAAGTTGTCTTCAAATCTCAGTTGACAAGACGTGATGGGACTTATCAGTTTTGAAGTTTAGAACACAACAAGTTTATTTCATATATATTTAATTTTCTAGTTCGAAGGTGGTTTTCTGAGGAGAAAATTTTCATCTTTAGTCCTCAGTTTGTATTGAGGAAGGATCAGTGGAATGTGCTGGGCTGAAATTGCACTGTGATAAGAAAAAAAGACACTGGTTAAATTGGGTCTGAAATGATAATTCAAGAATCAAATCTTTTCTCACCTGTAGATCTTTAGAAAAGACCACAATCTTTCAGGTTTTCTTTGATGATAATGTCAGTTACGGCATCGAACACAAACTTGACGTTTTCTGTGTCTGTGGCACAGGTCATGTGAGAGTAGATTTCCTTGATGTCTCTGCGCATGTTCAGGTCCAAGAATTGAACTTTGATGTAATTGCCGGCATCCTCATAAGTATTGGGACCTGAGCAGGACCGCATTAAAACAATAAAATATTATAAGCTTGTCATTCTTTTAAAACCCTATAAAGATGTTTGATGGCCTCACCATCGTATTCAGGGAAGCACATGCTGAGATGGGCCTTTTTGATCTTCTCAACAAACACATCTTTCTTGTTCAGAAAGAGTACAATGGAAGTGGTGGCGAAGTATCGGTGGTTGCAGATACTGTTGAACAAGTGCAGACTCTCGTGCATTCGATTCTGAAAGCAAAGGTCATTGCCGAACTGTCTAATATCCAAAATCACATATCTTCAATAAATGTGGAGAAAAAACTATTTTTTACCACTTCGTCATCTTCAACCAACACCATGTCATAGGCGCTCAAAGCAGCAATGAAGATGATGCAGGTCACACCTTCGAAACAATGAATCCACTTCTTCCTTTCTGACCTCTGACCTCCCACATCAAACATTCTGCAACAGATTTGGTATTTTTCATCAACGTTGAAGCTGTGCGACCTGGATAAAACAATTTAATTTATACAGTTGATATATAGTACCGTCCCTCACCTGAAATTGAGATCTTTGAAGGAGAACTGAGTCTCAATGATACCAGTGGTCTTCACTCTTGATCGCAGCACATCTTGCTCAGTGGGCACATACCCTGGCTGAATCAGTCGCTCCAAATCATTCAAGTAGCTGTGAAATAAAATATGTATTGAGACTTACAAATGTAAGAAAACTTTTAAATTCGTACTTATTTCTTACTATCCAGCAGAGTCATTGAGCTGGTACTCGGATGCTCTGTCAAAGCATGCCTGGATACCAGCATCCTTCCATAGACGCAAGATGATGTCGGACATTTCTTTGGGCATGGTTCCCTCTTCAATCGTGTCTGCCAGATGCATCAGTTTACGGGCATCATCCTATAAGGGGGATTAAATCATCTGTAAGCAAACTGAAATAAACTTTTAAGTACAAAAAGTATGTCCATACCTGTTGATCAGAGTGGCCATAATTTATATTGAGTGTGTTCATGGCTTTCACAATAGCCATGATGGACTGCAGAGTGTTACTGTAGATGATGGTGATGAACTCCAAACACTCCTCAAGTGAGTAACCATCTTTGTGAATAATTCTATTATGAAAAAAGATGAGTTTACAACCAGTCCAAGGAGAAACAAAATGTTCTCTTATTTGTTATATCAAATGTCTTACTTCATCTGTTTGACAATGGTGCTTTTGCCCGATTCTCCAGCACCTAATTGGAAAAACACATTCGTCATTTGTTCTCATGAAGCTTAAACAACTCATATCAGATGCCATTGGAATGTAGGACAGATGTTTTAATAAAGAAAAGTTTCTTAACATCTCTCTTGCACAGTGTTCGTATGACTTGTTCATTACAAGGAGTGTCTATTATAAAACAGATTGTCATAACCCTCACATAATCTTTATCTCTGGCCCATTGAGAGATATTCATATTAAGTAAGAAACAAAAACTTATATCTATAAAATGGTCAACTCTTTTTTCTTGCGTTATGCAAAGCATTATACAGTTTTGCAGTACAAAAGAATAAATCAAAAGAAAACTGGATGCTGATCAAATTAAATGTAGGAATTGTCATTCATTTAAATCCCCAAACTCATGAAATAAATTTAGCTTGTGCTATTAGTATTGTGTTTAGGGTTTGGTGAGCTTTCTATGTCCTTCATAGCTAAGCTCTTTGTACAGAGGACCTGTTGCATCAGGATTATCGGAGGATTGTGTGATTATCAAACTGTCTTAACAATTAAGATAAAGAAGTCCTTAATCCTCCAGTTGACACAAATATATAAATACATATGTACACATACATATACTGTAAATAGATATACACCACATCTTTTCATTTTAGAAATTAATACCCTAGAAATTGCACCAAATCACAGCCATATGAAATAACTGGAGTTTTCATGTCAGTACTTTTATGAGTTTAATGTTAATTACTCATATTTATATAAATAATAATTGCGTGAACATTTAAAGACTAGAACTAACTTCCATTTAAAAATTAGGCCACCAAGTGTGTTTTGTGTTTTTATGAATCCAATTTTGCAAATGCACTTACATACATATAAAAAATCAGCACACTCAAACTAAAAAGTAATTCTTCATATTCAATGAGATGAGTTGACGATGAGTTGAATTACACTGGAAATGTTTTTTTTGGAACTTTTGCATCATTAAACCTGTTCTTACCTAGAAGCAGCAGTTTGACAGTCCTTGCATCCTTGTCAGCATCTTCTTTCAGCTTCTTCTCCAGCTCCCTGGAGCGTTTCTCCTCAGCGCTAGCTCCGGCCCCCATCCTACTTTTTCCTGGCTTGGGCCCCTCTGTTTAAAAGCCAAAAGTCTGGAAAAATGGAAGCAGGTCCTGGCTGCTCACCTTCTGCTATCTGGTCAGTGCCTTCAACTATGCAGCTGGCACATCAACTGCCTGCAGCAAACACTGGAGAATGTTGGAGTATTTTCCTGTCTTAGGAGAGGATTTCGGGCATCCCCTGTACACCTGACTATTACTGACCAATGAATGACAAGGACAAGGGTAATATAGGGCAGAGATGTGAAGAGAAGCAGACATACACCAGTGCAGAAGAGCTCTAACCTTTAGGGGACTTTGCTGTGGTCAGCGGAAGATGAACATCGGCTCAAGTGCTTATCTCTATACTGGTCTTAGATGTCTTTATAACAGAAGCATGCAAAGCTAAATAATTTCGTTCCCTTGACTTTGCATTGTATAAAAATAAAGCTCAATGAGCTCCACAAGTTAAGATTTAATTCTGGTGATGATTGACACATTTCATGGTTACTTTCTACCAGAAATGGATCTACGTTTGAGTTATAAACATAATGTATCTATTTCTACTCCACTAAACAAACTGGGACCATCAACTGGGGTTGGAGAAATACATAGAAATGATAACAGAGGCTTTTTGATTAGATGGTGCACACTAAAAGGCGAGTTCAGATGTACTTAAAGAGCTTTGGGGTTTCACCAGACATATCTCATTGACCTCAATCTGAGGCTGGTTAAGGATCCTAATCTACTCACTTTCAATTATGTGTGTATGAGGATACAACATTCATGTGTGTGCGTGAGAACTCAACCGTATTTCTCCAAATTACTAAATTGTGCTTTTTCAGCCTTTTAATTTTAGTAATCAGTTCATCATTTATAAAAAAGTCTTTCAAGAAAAATATTTGAAAACTAAAAAGGTCGTTGTCAACTTTACTATAAGATGTTGCTAGTAATGAGTCACTGGTTTGAATGAATACACTTCTGCCGATTAACCATGTAAAAATAGCTTTAGTAAAGTAGTGTGCATGAGGTTACCCTCTTAATCTTGACTTGTTGTCATAATAAAGTCCTCATTAATCTGCACAGACAAAAGGTCAATTTTTGTGGGACACATGTAGGTCTAAGTTTTATTACCACTCAAACCGACATATGTAATTTTAAATTCAACATCAACTGGAGAAATACACACAGATGTAAAACCCAATATATTTTCAAAGCCACCCAGTTTGGGATATTTTCATTCCTACGGGACAAGAACTGGGTACTCAAACTATTCAAATGATCAAATAATCTCTGTGAGCTTCTTTGATTGTGTTTTTAAAATGCATTTATTTTTGATTGCTTATTTTGAAGTTCACATTACTTATTTTTCTGTAATTTTTTCCACAAAGAAATTTTATTTTCATTTTGTAAAATACATATTTTTTTGTCAATAATTATGAGCAACATGTGCCATATTCAATATTTCCATATTAATGCCTTTTCTTTTTGCTATTGGTAATAGATTTGCAATAAGTTTTGTACTGTTCTATTTGGAGTTTACATTCTTTCTCTTTGCACCACATTTATAGGCTTTGTCTTACTTTTGTTCCCACCAAACCACCAAGAACATGCAGGTGTGAGTGTGATTGTGTATGTGTGTTGTTGGTTTACTGTTACCGTGTGGCAAAAGACAATGGTGTTTAGAAAACAAATATGTGCCGTGTACCAGTACCACCTACTGCATTGTGTCAGGGAAACAAAAGAGTAAGACAGTTATTATAAAATATAGAGCTTTAATTTATTAGTTAGCAACATTGATGAGGAAGAAAAGATAGGCATTTGTACAAGTCATGACATTAACACCAACTGTTCATAAAAGAAATGGCCTAAACCTCCCAAATGGGGAAAACCGATAGGCATATTTGAAATGTATGCCTTCCGCTTTTCAGATGTTTTTTTAGAACATTGTGAAAATTCAATCATAATTTTCAACATTAGCTATCATAAAAAAATCTGTATTCGCACAAGAAGAAAGACATTCAGTGATATCCACAGCAACATTGTATCTTAGACAAGTACCACAAACATACACTGTACACACCATGCATGTTGAAAATTCACAATTTGAAGATTGTCTTCAGTTTCTCTTCAAGTTTGAAGGAGATCATTTTCCTGTGATGTCATACTGTCCAGAAATTCCTCAGTTTTATAGCTTTGCATGAGATTTCTGACACCAATAACAATAATTATTGTAAAAATGTTTTGTTGTTCATTGATGATACAGTAAGTGCAGCACCATTCATCATTTTCAAACACTACAAGTCTGCATGGTAGTGAGGCTACATTACTTGGTTAGTTTGCACCATTATTTACAAAAATGGTAGGAATGTTAAAAAAAAGGGCTGTACAACAGGACATGAACATTTGTAGCAACGTCATAGGTGCTTGGTAAAGATTGTTGATAGGTTTGCTAAAAATACCAATTTGGATAAAGACTCTTTTTTTAAAAAAAGCGTTTCAGCATCGTGGTAAGGGAGTTTTTTTGTGATTTGCGGCCCTATGTCATTTCTGGGATTCCTTTGGTGGTGCTCTGGGAGTAGGGAGCACCTGGATGTTAAGTGATGCAAGAGCATGGTTCGTATTATTTGTGAAAGATAACATTTATTTACAATGAGAGTTTGACAAAGGTCATGCTTTGTTGTCATCATTTTTTAAAAGGTGAAGACCAAGGGGGTGAGGTTACCTGAATCGTAGGATTGGTCTCAAATTTTTGCAAATGATTGGGCCTTCAACTCCAGAGATCTATAGTTGATCACAGAGATTTAGATAAGAATTGGTGGCTCTAAATATGAGACTACAGTTTACATCTGAAGTAGTTCAGGGTATCCTCATCAGACAGGAGAGGAAATATTCCCCCAATTGATGAAGCTTATATATTGTGGTGTTCTGAGGATAGGATGAAGTGGGACTTTAACAGGCTTATTGGTAAAGTATGCGCAGTGATGTGGACTCTATATTGGCTCATCCTAATAAATAAGGCGCTGAATTAAAAAGCAACAACTAGCTGATTGTAGATTTAAGTTCCTACCCATTAATAGTCATCAGAGGTGGGTGGTGACCCAAGAGGTGTCTGGAGAGAAGCAAGTCCGGCTTTCCCTAATCACCCGACAAGGATGATGTGACCGTACGGCAACAGAAGGTGCTTCAAAAACAATTTTAACTACAAATGTTACAAGCCCAGTTATAGCTGCCTGCTAGAAAATCCCATCAGTTCCACATCTCCCCAGTGGGGAAATAAATCCCAATTATATGTTTTAAGCTTTTGTGTCATTGAAAAAAGTTCCCTCTACTCAAAAAACAAACAAAAAAAAACCCACATCATAAAACGCTTTGTTGCTTGCTGTGGTTAATGTAGTCTTCTTGGCAGAATTTGATTTTGGAAGAATATGAACAAATGATTCAAATTTACACTTTAGTCCTACTTAACGACATTATTAACAAAAAGACCCTGACATCCTTCTTTGTGAGGGTCTTTTAAATCACATCAAAGGTATGTCTGGGACACTATGTCACAACTGCAGTCTGTGGGCATTTCAGCTTAATTTGTGTCATTTTCATTGTTAACTTTTAGCTTATATCATACAGTAAATAAAGCCAAGCATGAATAGTTTTTACGAGGACCTCTACGAAAGTTTGGAAAAAATTAAAAACTTCCAACTTGATTTTGAGCTTATATACTGAATTCCACCAGCAGTGAAATGGTCTTAACCTGATTAATTTATTGATATCAATTTTATTGTATTTACTTATTTAGTTTTACACAATTTTATTTTTTGATTACCTTTAAGAATTATTTCTCAAACACTTCTAACTTGTTACACTGGTTTCAGTTTTTGTTCTATTGTTTTATTCTGCATCTTTGTGCAGTGTTTTCTCGTGGGGATCTTTCATCCCAGGAGCTCTGCCTGCTCAGTTTATGGGGTCCTTGCTGTGGGGGTCTGACTGGCAGGTCCCTCACTTCAGCCATGTGCTTTTGTGGTTGTCTGTGCCTCCTTGGTCAGAGTGGCTTCTGTGCTCATGACCTCTCCGGTCATCACCAGACTGACTCTTGGTGTGGGTAGATCCCCAATTATTTTTCCTCACAGCAGCATCAGGCCAGATGTTTGTTTTATTTACTGTTATTTTTTAACTAAGTAAAGAGACAGTAGCTAGCGTTTCAAGAGAAACGAGATGGTGGGCTGGGAAGCGTGGGGTTTGGGTCAATGTAGGGTTGTGTAAATCTCAATGCTTGTGTGAAGTGTTTTGCGCAAGTGTGTGATTTTAATTTGTTATTGTTAAATGATCTGGATTTTAATTCTTGTAAGTTTTAATTTGCTCTATTAAGCATTTTGTGTAACTTAATATGTGGGAAAAAGTGCTCCATAAATGAAGTATGGTTTGATTTGATCGAACATGGTTGCCATTGACAGCTATTTTCATCACTCCTTGTTCATGCACGTATGCTCTTAAGAAGTCCTGGGATATGGTTGCTGTTTAAAAACACCAAACAAAGATCTTCTTAACATAAGAATGCACTGTAATGAACAAGATCACTAGGAATAACATTTTAACAACAATATTTGCACAGTTATACCTATTCACAAAAACAAGTTTTCTAGATAGGTACAAAGAATTACTTTTTACAACCTACAATAAATATTTTGTGTGTGTCTGTGTGTTTTTTCCAACAGTTACATAGAAATGTATGTTTTCTGTTGCGGAGTCTTTCTTGTCTTTTATGATAATCTATCATGTGATTGCAGTCATTCTCCTAAATAAAAGGTAGCAGTATTTCAAATTCAGATTTAGAATACTTTATTAATCCCCTATGGGGAAATTTGGAAGGTTGTGTGAAAAGGTAGACAAATGGGATGTCTGAATATAACGGACTGTTCATGGAGCTCCTCATGTGTTGGCAGGAGTCGTCTGTTCATCGTGATGCCGACGTTTTCGTTGCCTTTTCTTTTTTTTAAGCTCCTTTATGCCTTTTCCTTTGCTGTCTTGTTGCTGCCAATAATCCTGACAGTACTGGTTAATCAACCCCATCTCTGGCTGGCTGAGGATATCCAGCAGGTCCTTGTACTGGCTAATGCCTGAAGTCAAAGCTCTGGACTGAAGTGGAGAAGTTGCCCGGCTGCCCGTCCCCGTTAACACACTGTTGACTGCACGGCTAGAAAGCACTACAAGCTTCAGTTTCACCAAAGTGAGCTTGAAGTTCTTCTCGATAGAGGTACACTGGTAGATACCATTATCTGAAGATTGCAGTGAACGTAACAGAAGACCTTGATCTGTCTTCAGGATGCGACCTTCTGAGCGAATCTAGAAAGAAAAAGGTCATTTACATAAGTAAAAAAAAAAAAATTAAGTCAATCTATTAATTCTTAGGATAATCAGAAGAGATTTGTTTTTTTATGACAAAAAATTCTTCTAGTGCATATTTTAAGCGGTCAACTAGATGTTAAATGAAAGCATTAGTTCAAATATCTCTATGTAGGACTTAACTTGATCACCCTCATATGGTACTTTAATCCATTTTCTTGCATTGACTTCTTTACATTTACATCACCTCTTTCTTTGGATCACTTTGGATCTTTTGGAAATGCCACTTGAGAGACACATGAGGAGATCGAGCCTCACACTTCAGGAATGTGGCACTTCCCTCCACCCCATACTGAACTGCCTCCACTGCATTCTTATTGCCTAAAAAGAAAAAACTGTTTATTTTAAATATTCAAAATACTGTGTGATTTCTTTCTAAATTAAAACTCACTGTTTGAGTTAAAATCTCTGCATTGAAGCATTGGATTTCCATATTTCACATCCTGCCGACGACTCCGCCTGTGTAGAAATCTCAACATTAAAAACTAAACTCCAACTTTCAAAATTACTCAGAAGTGTGAGCAGTTCAAGAAGCCAGAAGTACACATAATGTGCCCAAATGTGCCAATCTAAATAGTCTGTACACTCACCTTTTTGGTGTGGCAGAATACCTAGAGCAGGAACTGCCATCCCAGGCGCAGTATGGATCTCGGGCCAGACAGCAGTCAGCGCAGGCCTTGCCGTAAACATTACAGCGGTGGAGAGCCAGCTGAGTCACACCCGTGGCCGATGCAACATACAATTGTTGCTAAAAATGGAACAAAATCTTATAAAGAGAAAATAGATGATCCTTCATAAAGATAAAGTCTACTCAACACCAGTTCTCTCATTGATAAAAAAAAAAAAACAACAAAACTACCATTGAAAATATGCTAATGCATTTTCAAATCTCAAGATTCAAACAACAACATATTTTTGTTACAACGGAATAGTAACTCTATTTCTATCCCAGGTTAAACTGTATTTATTACTTAATCTAAATATGCACAATCTTTTACAATTTTGATTATTTCTTCATACCCGTTTTGATGAGATCTTCATTGAGGTAACTGGTGCAGGAACCTGGAGTGTAAGATACAGTTTGAAATGAGCAAACAAAAACTGCTATTGCCAACTCAGAGAGAAAACTTTATTACAGAATGATAAACAGACTACAGGTCTTACTTTGAACACTTCCACCTCCTCTAGTACCAACTCTTCAGTCCGCATGTCATCTCTTGGTACGACAATGACTTTCTGAACAGTTCCTCGATCTATTGTACCACAAAGAGAAGCAGTTTTACTTCAACATCTTTCTGGTTTTCTCAATAATTAAGAACTGATAAATTGAAAAATGTGACATGATTGTACTTAAAAGATATATTGTGTTTAATGAGTGTACTTACACAGAAAGACATAAACACTGACCTGTGCCCAGGAAGAGCACTTCGTAACTTCCATCAGCAGCTTTCACTTGGTCCACAGCAATTGTTGTGAACTCATAGTCCACGTTGGTTCTGACCACCAGGGGTCGATGCTGCATTGGATAAATAGCATGGAACATTGCTGGATGGTTCCTCATGAAGTTTATAACCTCATCTGGATAGTCTTTTGTAGATTTCATGTCAGGAGTGAAAGTGCCTCCAGGGCACTGCAAAGAGATTATAAAGTGAAAAGTGAATAAATTATACTCGTGTAGTTTTCTTTTTGCTGTTTTTAAAGCATAATTTGAATTTCTGCATTTGCAAACACACCGTTCCAGGTCGAGGATAGGGGATCTTGCCATTGTATGCCATCCATTGGTAGTTTGGTCCTTCCTTGTGCGCAAATGGCCCGTTGAAGACCATACGGATGTCTGTCATAGAGTACACACACACTGCTGAACCTTTAAGCACAGATCTGAATGGGGAAGAAAATCAAGACAGCACAAAAAATTAGCCAGTGGATAATGGCTGTGTCACCCCTTAGATAAAAATGAAAAAGTCTCTATGTTGATGATGATAACTTTAATACTAGAAGACAAACCGCCATCAAACTTGGCCAACTTTGTGAGATATTTGTGAGACCTAGTTTGCCTTTTTCGCTGGGTTCCATGCACATTTTCTGACTTTGCAGTGTGAGTGAGACAAGTCTTATTGCATTTCAAAAGAGATGAAGTCAGAAACCTTTAAGTTGAATGAAAAATAAAACCAAAGTGTTTTTCACATCCAGATTGAGATTAGATGATTGAAAAAGTTGTCACTCACCCTGAAACCGAAAAGACTCCATAGATGACTGGATTCTTGGTGTCCTGGGTTGGCTGGATATACACATCTCCTATAGATGAAGACAAGAATCGATGGTCATAAAACATAAAAGGTCACAGAGACACATTGTTTTAGTAAAACACCGACAAGTTTAATGTCATTTGAGTTTGAAACAGTCAATTAACATATTTTTTTCATAGGAAGCAACTGAAAGAAAAGGGTTTTTGTTAGTCAATAACTCCAGGTTTTATGTTTGTTCCTTTCCAATGTAATCCTAATGACATTTGAAGACTTTTTGTTACCTTCAAGGGAGAATTAAGAGTGAGCTTTTCATGTGCTGTGGTTGAATCCAAACTCTACTAAAGCTGAAACTACAGTGCCGGGGTCTCAGCAGGGAATAGAAGTGAAAGAGAGAAGTCTGGTGAAACATGGTTTTAATAAAAGCCACATGGATCTAGTGACTGTGGGGAAGAGGAAATGGTGAACCCTGACTATCATCCGATGGCCTCATGCAAGAAATGTGTAAGGAAAAACAATAAAGAGGAAAACTGATGTAAATTTAAAGCAGACAGGACGAGTACTCTCAGGTCCATTTAATGTTTCAAATCATTGAAAAAAAAAACAGGTAAAATAATCTAAGGATCAGTTGCTTGAAAGGCTTTGACCACTTTGGACAAATACATTTGTGTAATTGTGTCTTTATAAAACGTAGTTTAAGTGCTGGTATTCTTATTCTTCTCAACAGAAAATTTGAAGAAAAATTATGATCAAGTTAAGTTATTTGCTGTGTTATGTTGATCTAACACAGCAAAATGAAGATGAAGCTCAGATTTTTTTCTCTCAGGTATCAACTAAACAATTTTGAGAACCAAAACATTTAGATCTGGTATTCTTATTCTTCTAATTGTTCTAAATGTTTTTAATTTTTAAAAAAAAAGTTACAGTATGATTTTGTTATGTTGATTTAACACAGCAAAATGAACACGTTCAGCTTGAATTCTCCACTTGTATAAACTAAATGACTTTGAGAACCAAAACAACAATTATCCACGCAAATTCAACTTTGAACTTTGTCGATTTGACTGCAATTGTGAGTGAGAATTTGAGTGAGAATTTGACAGAAAGAAACTAAAACTGGCTTGCGTAAAACATCCCTTTTGATTCTGCCAACTTGCCCCCTTTTCATCGCAAGCTTAGACATTTATCTAGAAAGAAAAAAGGTATTCTTCACCAACGTCAAAGTATAAAAATGACTGGCAGTTCAGTGAAACAAAAATTAACTTTTCGCACACATAGAAGAAATTTATAACCTATTTGACGCCAGTTTGACTGACTTTGTGGTAATCAAACTATGTAGTGAAAAAATAAACAGAGAACAGTCAGCTCAGACAAAATCTTCAAGCTTTTGTAGTTTTCAGTATTTGCTTTAAATTGAAAAAAAATGGAAAATTATGCATATACTGTATGTTCACCAGAATAAAGAATATATGAATAATGTATTGACTATCATCCCATCCTTTTGTTTCAGACACAAAGTTATTTATCATCATCATCATTAAGAACATTATTACACACTCAAATTCCAATACAGAAAGACACAACTAAATAACAACAACAAAACAGAGAGAAAAAACAAGAAATACATACAACACATCAAACCACTGCTAACATCAATTAATTGTACCAATGTGTCCGCATTTCTGACTGGTACTTTGTGGTACTGAGTTTCACATCAACCAAGCTTCTCCTAATAGAGTTCTCAGAGTTATTAAGACGACTAATAAAACTCTACATCAAACAGCGCAGAGTGGCCTGGAAAGTCCTAATTCCTGCTGAGACAAACAGGCGACTTGCACTTTCCCATCTTGGTCTTTTTAATAGAATCCTCAGACAGTCATTGTATGCCACATTGAGTTTTCTTATGCTAGCTTTCTTGCAGTTCCACCACAGGTGTGCTGTATATAAGGACGTGCAGTAGGCTTTAAAAAGTGTCTCTTTCACTTGCACTGTACAAGCACCAAACCTGCATGTGAGCATGTTTGCTTGTGCATACATTAAATGACTTCAGACTTAAATGTCTGTACCAGCCTTATCCTTAATGATTGGTACAATCATGACAGACAGGAGAGAGTCAGGAAGTACACCATGTGTCAAACATCTAGAGAAACAAATGACTAGAAGAGGAGACAGCTTCATACTGACATGTATCAGGTGCTCAGGAGAAATATCATCTGCCCCACAAGTGTTTATCAAATGTTAACTTTTGTATTGCTTCGTACACTTCACGAGCAGTTACAGCGGTCTGTTCATTTTTATCAATTATACCTATTCTAAAAACATCACTGTGGACACAATTAAAATGCTACTAAAGTGCTGCCTCCAAAATTGGCCTATATTCTCTGTACTGTAGGTGGCAGTACAGGTCTTGTCCTGCACTGCCACCTACAGTACAGGGCAGATATGTCTTTTTATGTCTTTGCAAAAATGTAAAGGCAAAAATCCTTTACATTTTTACAAAGTTCTCTTGCCAATGAATCAAACCTCATATTTTGTTCATTTCTAGAAATAAATGTAATGGCATATTTGTATCTGGCATTAATAAGCTTCTTGTTTTCAAAGATGGGACCATGCCCTGATCTACCAGTTAGTGCCCACTCTTTGACAGCGTCTTTGGCCCGATCATAATACCCGGATACAAATTCATTCCAGCCAGGATGTTTGGCATGACCATTTTTTACTTGTTTACAGTAAAGTTTACCACTTTGATCCAGGGCATCTATTATATCATCATAAAATATTTTCAGATCTCTTTATGTTTCAGATCTCTTTTTTTTAAATTATTGAAATCTAATTGTTGGAAATAACTACAATGTAAGCCAAAGCAATTAAAATAAGGACATCTGTTTTCTTTAAAAGGAGGAAAGAAGTTCAGCGGATGTGTAATGTAAAAGGATATAAAACACAATTGAAATGATGTTTAAGTTCATAATTACTTTTCAGAAAATGCTGTAAAGTTCAAACCCCATAAATTCAGTCCTGTTTTTGTCTGGCAAATTCTTTCATGACTTTTACAGTGCTATATTTTCTATAGGTTCTCCTTTGTTTCCTTTTCATTTTCCTTGCCATCTGAATCTACTCAATTCTCTCCCATGAGTCCTCATACAATTAATCTGATGCTTCTGCTGGGCTCCGTTTGGGCCAGCAGTCCTGGAGAGAAAGTACATTTCTACCGGACTGCCTGTGGTTTGTGGACAGGACAACCACAGTGCTGTGGGATGTTATATTGCAGCCCAGTACTTACAATGACCTCAGCATGAGTGCTCATCTGCACTGAGGTAAAAACTGACCTGATGCACTGTGGGAAGAATATGATGCGCACACTCCTTCTGACAGAAGAGTGCTTTTCTGTCCAGAAGTGTCAAAAGTGCCAACATTTTCTACTCAAGTAGAAGTATAAATACCGAGTTAAAAAACTACTTTAGTAAAAGTAGAAGTATCAACACAAGTTTTCTTCTTAAGTAAAAGTAAAAAGTAACCTATTTTAAAACTACTTAAAGTAAAAAAAGTAAAAGTAATTTTCAGAAAAAAAGGAATATTGTTAACAAAAGCGTATGAACATATTTTTAAACTATTATCACATGCTTTAAGGAGCAGAAAATATGATAATAAATGAAAGTGTTGTGGTGTGAAACTTTATGAATCAGAAACATTTATTTCTTAATAATCTTTATTGGAAATTGATTAATGAACACAATCAAATGTATCATCATAAGCAGGGCATTATGTAACATCCCTTCAGCTACCAAGCTTCACTCTGCATCTCCTAATTTATTTTTTTATTTTGAATTACTCTATTCATCCCTCACCGGGGAAATTTGTTTGCTGCACTCCTTACACCGCAGCAGGCTGCCCTTCAACAGCGCCAATGGTGGGAGAAGCGGGGGTTAGGTGTCTTCTCCAAGAATCCTAGACGTGCTCTCCGTGGGACACGAACCCGCAACCTTCCGGTCCGCGGGCGAACGCTCTAACCACGCGGCCACCGTCTCCACCCCAAATTTAATTTAACCAACTTCAGCAGACACAAACACACTCAATGTTAAAAAAAATAAATAAATGAAAAAAAAAAATGACCAAAAGGCTTTTTCAAGCTTTGAAGGCAGCTAGTTTTCAAAGTTCTTTGAGGCAATACTGAATAGTCTTTAACAAGTTGATAAGGTTGGGAGTGCCACATACAGCCTGCGTGACACCTGGAACCAGCGTTGCCAGGTTGGAGGTGCAGGATTATCGTACTAATGACGTAAATTTATCGTATTTTACAAAAAATATCGTACACCCAGTAAAACCACGCCCATTGACAAAATAACACCCTTTACATGCACTCGTAAGCCAGTGGGAGTGAAGGAAACACACAGGAGGCAAAATCCTTGGATTCTTTTTTTAAAACTTTAAGAACTGTAAAAATAAAAAAAATAACTAGGGAAATAAGATTTTAAGAAACCCAGAAAGAAACCAGTAGGGGCGGGACTTAGGAGACGATATATATAAATTTATATATATACATATCTCCATATATATGTGTATATATAAGGTTTTTGAATGTTAACCCAAACATCTACATTATACAAAATCTAAGCGATGTGTAGTTTTAATCTCCTCAGTCAGTCTTTATAAACTAATCAATAACATTTTGGATGCTTTTAAGCACAAATACTTCATCCACTACTATTTCTGGATTAATCAGTTCAATTAGCTTTGTTTCTAAAGATAAAATAGTGCGTCACAGATCATAATTATTTTTATAAAAATACCATCTACAACATTTTCAGCAAAGACGTTTACAATAACCACAGACTGAAAATAAAAATAATAAAACATTTCTTTGCTGTTGTTTTTTTAAAAAAAAAAAAGATAATTCAATCAAAGTTCAGTGTTGCAGCATCAGAAACACTTTGATTTCCGAGCCCGCAACAAGTCTCAAACACGGAAATTGACGTTCCTGCTCTTTAAAAGTTTGTGGGCGGTGCCACTCGCCCCAAAGTAATGATTGACTGGACCTTTCAGCCAATCATTCATCTGTTCCTTTGTTTGACGCATTCAGGGTTCATAAAAAAAAAAAAAAAAACTCCGACAAACATTCGCGGCTTTTTAACGATGACAAAATGGCGAAAGTAGCGATTACTTTTTATAAAATTAACGACGTAAAAGTACAGATAATTGCATAAAAAACTTCGTTAAAGTAAAGATAACGAGATTTTCTGCTTGAGTAAGGTAACGAAGTAGTCTTACTTTGCTACTTGACACCTCTGTTTCTGTCACACCTCTGAGTGCTCTTGACTCATAAAAAATAGTAAAACATCATCTTATCACAAGTAAGAAAACATAAAAGCATGAGTTTGGCAAAAAAAAAAAAAAAAAAAAAAAAAACAAGCTGCCAAATTAGTGTGATCTCAAAGCAAACAGTTTCCATTTCACAATAATCTATCAAAGACAGTTAAGAAGAACAAATCAGTAAATTTATTTATTACGGTATTTGCATTATGATACCTTGTATTATCATATTCACATGGTGTAGTATTACATACGGAAATGCAATACTGCATCAGAACTAACCAGTATCTCATCAGGAAGTTGGTAATTGCCAAATATTCTGATAGTCACTTTACTATACACATTCTTCCTTGCAGGGGGGACGGTTTAGCAAGACCATCAAAGAAAGATAGAAAGACCATCAAAATACACAGAACCCTCTCTGTTTGAACAGAGAGTTTCCCATTGTTTTCCCATTTCCAATAGTACGCATAGGTTGTAGTTCCCATGCTCTGGTCCATGCAATGCAGATAAATAGGTCAGCTCAATCGTTCGCCGTTATTCTCTACACCATCAGGAAAAACATGCTTCAATAATAGGCCTGTTATTGACAAAAAGTGTGTAAATGGCATGAAAAACCAATTCACTTATTCGAGTGATAATCAGTCAGACTTAGCATTGTTTTTGTGAAGTACGTTAGCTTATAGTTTTGCTGTCAGTCGCAACCATCTGATCTACATATTCGGATGACTCCAATCATTTTAAATTCTACTGGCAATTTGATATTTTTAATAAACAAAAAGTTTAAACTGTAAAGACTGAAATATTAGTTAGTTGATATGAGGATTTGCACATTGTGCATTTCTTTTACTTTCAACTTGGAAGCTAATGAAGAATAGTACTTGTAGTTGTTTCACAAAACAATGTCCATTTTAGAACATTTTCTATCAGAATCATCTAGATTTTTTTGGAGAGAGGCCACCACTCACTAACACTGTTGAGAGAAGACATTAGAACAAATGCAGTATATTACTAAGGGTCAATGTGATGTGATGAATGGAGAGACTTTTTCAGAATACAGTTTTTTTACGTCACTAGAAATCTCATTGTGGAATTCTATATTGTATACGTAAAAATTTTTATTGTATACGTAAAAATTAGATAATGTTTCAATACTGTTCATTAATGGGAGATATGATGACAGTTTCAAAATTTTTACCTGATCAGGATAGTTTTCAATATAGTGAAGTTTAATCTCGAAGAAATCATTGCTAACTTTAAGACTAACGTTGAATTTATTATTATGCCCTTTTTCTTCCCTATGATAATCAAATCAGAGTGCAATTGCAGGGAGAGAACCCATGCTCTCTGAGTGGAGAGTAGTACCAAAACAGGTAAAGGAAAAAAAAAGAGAGAGATGCTAATACAACATGTCATCATATTTTCTATGATGCAACATATTCTGGCTTAATCCTGCCTGCCATGTAAATGACAGAAGGGCTTGGATGATCCATAGAGAGATGGATTGAATCCAGATGCTCTTTTTTTAATAACTCTGTTGCACGTCTGCTTTGCTTTTAGAAGAAACGATAATGAACTCACAGCCATGATCATGATGGTGCTTGAAAGAAAAACACAACTGTTCCACATTTGAGATAAAATGTGCATTATGCTTATAAACCATGCTAAAACTTAAAGTGTTAACAATGTTTAGGTTAACATGTATGAGTTGGTGATCCCTTAATCTAAAACTTTGGCTTTGAAGGGAAGAAATGTGCTGAACACAGCTGGATGTGCGTTCTTGTAGTAAGCCGTCAGCCCACACACATTCACTTTTATGGTATCAAAATCTGAATAAATGTGGATTAACGTCACTGTAAAAATATGCAAAGCAAACTTAAACTTTACAGATGACAAAGTTGTTGATACAGAATTTGTCAACACGGGTTCATCTGCATGGTCTTGTTTTGAGTAGCTGTGGTTAAACACTTAGTTCTGGATGCTCTTTCCATCTGCTGGGGTTTTCTGTGTGGCCATGAACATGTTCATTATGTGCCTTACGCTAACTCAAAGTGGATTTAGAACAAATAAATAGTGAGTCTCTAAATAGTGAGAATCAACCTGTAAAATTCAATCATTTTAATGTTTTACAACTGGCTTTGAATCAGACGTGCTGAACCTGTGAACATTTGGCAACAGGTTGTTCACAAGGAGACAAAAAGTGGTTAGAAACTGACAGATGCTTGACCGAAATGAAGAGTGGTAGCAGAATTTTTAAAGATAAAAAATTTCTCCAACTCACTCAGTTCATCAAAGTGTGTCTCGACCCCATCCAAGCCAGGCACCGAGCAGATGAGGCGGGCTTTCAGAAACGTGCTCCACTTGTTAACCAGACAGCAGTGACCACCATCATCATTCTTGGGAAAAAATATGGGCACAGTTAAACCTGACAGATCTCAATAACATGATCAACTCAACAATATCTGACTAACAGCTGGTCTAACTAAATAAGGTGAGACCGCCCAAGAGTCTGCATCCGACTGTGTTTCAGTTTGACCGATCTGCACAGGAGGTCAGCCAACTGCTACTATGAGGTAAAGAGTCAAGTCCTGAGAAAAAAAAGTTCCTGGGTTAAAGTTCAACACAGTCCAGATGAGTTTCAGTGCTTGGAGAAAATACTCTGTGTGAATTATAACCTCTGTGATAAAGACCGAGAAGGAATTTTGTTTTTAGAGGTTTTTTGTAGGCTCTGGGTGAAGGCATGACACGTTGAAATCTATCAAAGAAGTGATTCATATTTACTTAAATCATTCACGGAAGGCATTTTAATAACGTTCATTGTTATCTTTTTAATCAAATCATCTGTACAGTCAGTTCAAAACATACTTTTTCTTAACTACTGGTGAATGTTGGGGTTATGGGTAAAGCTATATCTGATACAAGTAGAAATACTTCTGTGCACGTGAAAGACTGTTGCTGGTAGTAGTTCTTCAACATGTTTATTCTCCATAATGCACTGGTTTTAAATGACAAACACTTGCAGGCTGTACTCTGCAAACAGCAATAGTTGAAGAAGCATTTCCCCAAGTCCATGCAGTTCAGGTTAAAAGTTTAGTTTGTTGTCTTCCTCTTATCTGGGGCCAGGTCGCGGGGGCAACAGCCTCAGACAGAAAACCCTGGCTTCTCCCACCCCAGCTGTATCCTCCAGCTCCCTTGGTAGGATCCCGAGGCAATCCCCTGACAGCTGTGAGACAGTTTCTCCAGCGGGTCCGGGTTCTGGCTCTCCTCCCGGTGAGACGTGCCTGTATTAATCGAGGCACTTGGGAGGCATCCTTACCAGATGCCTGGACCACCCCATCTGGATTCTGTCGACCAGGGGGAGCAATGGCTCTACTCCAAACACCTCCAGGATAACAGAGCTCCTCACTCTATCTCTGAGTGAGAGCCCAGCCACCCTGCAGAGGAAGCTCATTTCAGCCACTTATATCGCAATCTCGTTCTTTAGGTCACCACCCACAACTGGTGACCATAAGTGAGGGTAGGAATGTAAATCGACTTGTAAATTGAGAAGTTAACAAGTTAAAAGTGTAATTTACAAATCTGAATTAATATGATTCTGAACTTCTGAGGATGAATACAGTGAAAAAAAGCAGAAAATATGAAATCATGTTTTGTTTTTTCTCGCCTGTACACTGAGCTCAAGATGTGTGAATTAAGATGCCTAAAATGCATTACATACATAGATTATCATACCTGTAAAAGATTGGTAAAGAATAAACTAAAGTTTATCTAACAAACTAACATATTAAAATTTATTGAGAGTCTCAACTTAATCTGTTCAATCAAATTAATGTCAAAGTTTGTGCACCCATCTGCATCAATATTATCTTGTGAGTTGAGATGTTTGGCATTACATGTATAAATGATCACAACCAATTTATTAGTGTGATTTTACAGTTGCTATCTTTGGAAAGTAATATCTGAAAGATTTTTGTATGACTTAGAAGTACGAGGTTTCTTTTGTTTTACCTGGAATTATCAAAATAACTTGAAGCAATTTCTAAATAGAAAACAGTTTAATTTGAGTAGAAAATCACTGTAATATTTTGCACTTAAACTGACAAGCGGAAGCGATAATTTTTATTTTAGAAGCCCTTTCAGGGTTTCTAAAGTGTAACCTAGAAAAAAAAGTTTAAAAAAAATCTCACCACCATTCCTGAATATATTCAGAAGACAAATAAACCTTTCAATAGCTGTTGTAAACATTAGCTTAGATGATGGCTGTAATAACTCACCAAGCAGATCCGCCCAATACTGGCCTGGGTCGAGGTACTCTGGCCCATCTCAGAGACTCTCTCGCGGAAAAAGAAGTAGAGCTTGTCATCATTTTTTTGATTGTTGTCAGGGATAAGATGCACATGAACAAATCTGGGTTCTGTAGGAGGAAAGTACGAGTGTTTAGGAGCTTTCCAGAACATGCTGGTTTATATTTGAATATGATTCCATTCAGATTTGAAAGAGAACTTGAAATTGAGTCACTGAGGACTCCCAAAGAGCATTGGTTAAGTTTTAAAAGCCCTCTAGTCAAATCGGGGCTACTCACATGCACCTAAAATTGTTTTTTGGCTGCTGCAACCATTCCTCCTGTTCATATCGGACAATAAAATGATCTCTTCTAGACGTGTTGCCAAAAAAAACTGAATGTCCATTCAAGGAGAAAGGAGTTTCCTGCCAAAATGTATTCTCCAACTTCTGCTTTAAACAAAGTAATCCAGAGTAAGATTTAAGAAAGTTTCTTCTTCACCCACACTTCAACTCAAATTCCAGAGAAGTTATCTTGGTTTTCTTTACTCAATCAAAAACCAAAGGGAAAAAAACAAAAAACAATGATACCACAAATATAATCGAGTAAATATATACTATGCATGTGGTTTATATGGTTTATCAGTTCAGTCGAAAACTCCCTTTTCTGGTTTTCTTTTAAAAAATAATAAAAATAATCCCAATATTACACTTTTAACTACTTATGCAGTAAAAGAAATTGCTGACACTGATGGAATAGTAAACAAAAGCTACTCAACATGCTCCGATAGCATCAGACCTAAGAAGCAACTAAGAAATATTGAAGCTCTTTAGTCATGTTTCACTTTAACCTCTCAAGGTCTAACAGCCTCATAAACCTAAGGTGATGTCAGAGGAACCATATAAATTTCTTCCTAGTGATAATAGCATCATGGTACATGCTTTCTGACTGATTTACTGGGTCAGACCCTCCTTCCTGTAACGACCCAGTGTCCCAAATGGGAACAAGCACAAAAGCAGGAGGAGGGGGACCAATTAAGGTCTCTGTAATGTGGGGGAAGGGTAGCATCCCAGAGATTTTGCATGGCTGATTAGCAGGACTCAGGTGTCCTGGTTCAGTGCGGGGGATTGTTGTCAGGGCAACAGGGTCAGTGGTAAATCTGGGATCTAGCAAGACTGAGGGGAGCCTGTCGTTGATTTGGAAACGTCAACTGGAAGCACCAAGCCTGCAGTTATATCACCGAGACAACCATGGTTCATTACATTGCAAAGGCTACTTCGACATGTTATTTACATTCACTAATTTCCCCTCTGCTACCACACTAACCGCTTTTGCTAGCCCGGTGCATACTGAGATAATTAGGATAGGGAATTTCATGCTTTCAGTCAAAGCAGTACGGGGTCAGGTGAAGTGGACTGGAAAAAGCAACATTCTGCAGCAATAAAGAACGCTGTAGAAACTACAGTCGAGACATTTTACAAAACACTAGTCCAAGACCATGTCTGAAAGTCGCAGAGACATAAATTAAAAGCGTTAGGAGAGAGATGAGGTAGAGAATAAAGCAAGATGCAGACCAAGCTGTGAGTTGAGACATTACCACTTAACCATCTGGAGTTGTACTGATCAGTCCTCATGACTGTCTTCTGCCCCATAGTACGAAAGATAGCGGGGTCTGTTCCCATGAAATCAACATAGACTCCTGCATAAAGCTCTCCATCTGTCAGTCACAAGAGGGAAGAGGGGAGTAAAGTGGAGGAGAAATGATGAAGAATGAAAACATTATCAGGTTAAAATAAAACATGTTCACCAAGTCTGATTGGAAAAGGATGAGAGGGTCAAATAATTCCACAAGGTTTCATCAAAATGATAGCATGTGTAGCAGCTGTGGTGGTTTAACGTGAGGAATTAACTGTAACTCTACATGATGACAAGTCAATGCCAAAACACATCACCATGACTGATCGTACTCAACTCTCACATATCATGTTTGAGTTAGAAATGTTGACCTCGTATTAAAATTATAATTCCACTCATACATATAACAGAATTATTGCAACAATACAGGACAGCTGCACGTTGAAAACCATTTCCATATCACTTAGATTTATGACGAAGAGGTAAGAGGTCGGTGAAAGCCATTTCGACTGATGTTGGCCATATGACACATAGATAATAAATAGTAATAAGCCATTACGTTAACACTATCTGATCAAAATTAAGCAGATCAGCTCAAACAAATCTGACCTGTTTGGACATTTACAGATTTATGGGGGTGTCTGGAACGTAATTTTTTCAGTTTCGGAGACTAGATGACTGACTGATAAACTCTCAGACCCTCTTAAGCAGATTTGTGATGCAATGGAATGTGGTACTGTTCATGGGGGTCACTAGCACATTGTACATCATATGTTTACAAAGTTTTTAAAAATGATTTCCAATGCAATTGTAACAAGAAGACTTGAAGCTTTTACTGTTACATTACAAATTAACATCCACCAGAAAGGTTTCTGATTGTGTATAATAGTAAACACTTTACCACTCCGTTTCTTTGAAAAGGAAACCTGAAACCAAACCATGTGTGGTAGATTAAATATTCTTTTCAGTTTAGCAGCAACTGAACAGACAATTCTTTTTTAGGAGACAATCAAATCACAGGATAGGTGGTCCCTTTTCAAGAATTTGTGTTATCACTTGTGGGGTGAGGACAACAAAAGACCACTGACATGTCAGTGAAGATAAGTGACCACTGATAAAGTACTGAACTCCCAAGGAGATAAAGTTGATTGGAACATCGCTTCAATTCTTTTACCAGCAAAAATGTAAAACATCTGCCAGTTTCAACTTTTACACGGCATTCCGAAACAGTGGAAATGTTCTAATCTATTTCAAGAAAGCATCAAAAACAAATAGTATCATCAGCTTTTGTATAAAATGGAAAATACTCACTGATCAAAGCAGAAACGCTATTTAGTTTGTGATCATATGGGCATTTTCCTTTCCCTGAGTCCACTGTTTCCGGTTGAAGACGTGTAAAAGATTCCTGTAAGAATAGGATAGGTATAATGTAAAGGCTTCATACAGTACATTATATTTGATAGTTTACTCTACAAGCTCATTTACAGGCATTAAGGAATATCTTAATACTGTCAATAGAATCAGTAGGTTAACATGGATACAATGACAAGCATTTAGATGAAACTCCAAAGACACTTAAATCATTCTTAACCATATCTTAACATTGGAAGAAAAACAAGGCACAGAAGTCCAGTTAACACTGGAATAAAATGGTTTAAAATATGATGGTCATGCCACCATGCTTCTGAAGTTAGTAGCCTTAAAAAGAGATAATCATGTAAGGGCTGCAAAACATCTGTGGGAAAACTGATATGACATGTTTGGCACAGCAGCATTTCTGCTAAAAGCATAACTGCAACATATATTTATATACATTTATATATACATTGCACAAATTATGTGGTCACGGGCAAGAAATAAAACTTGCAAATAAACCTGCAAACTTTTTTGGTCTTTTGATGACATCTGACATTCAAAATTTAAGCCTATTTCCGTATTTTTTCTTTAATTGATTAAAGTTTGTTATCATCACCTTTACAGGAAGATACAAAATAAATTGCAAATTAGAATCAAGTAATTTGAAATTGAATAAAGAAACATTTTGTTCTAACCAAATGCCAACTGCGCAATATGGGAAAAGTCTCCTATTTGTTCATTTTGACATCTCTTCTTACAGAGAAAAGCATCTTTACTGTGTGAAGTATCACAATATTTAGGCCTCAAGGGGAAAGGAAAGTGAATGACAAGAAGCAAACTGACCTTCACAGTGAAATCAGAAACTTTCATTTAAAGAGTAAGGCTAAACAGTCAGCATGGTGAAAGTAACACTGATGACTGTAACCGAGCCGGCAGCTGCCGTTGTTCTGTGTGGCCATACAGGGAAGGACAAATGGAGGATGGGACGCATTGAACTACAAGGTTAGTGATGGATAAGAACCTCTATTGGTAATGATGGGCTTTCATGGGGTCTCAGACAGACATAGACAGGCCTCGGGCTCTGCCACGTATAAGCAGGTCAAAAAGAGAGCAGATACCCTGCGGAGGGGAATTCTATTTATTCTGTTGCCATACTATTACCAGGAGAAAGATTGAAGCCTGAACGATCACTGGGTAGAAGTAGTTGGGTCTCTTACCAACAGCAATTTTGAAATGATGATAGGAGGATGAGCTATGAGATTGAGAACGCTGCAGAATCAATAAAAACTAAGAGGCAGAAAATGATGGAGAAGATACAAAAAGCATGAAACTAAATACCAGGAACACAAGATTCAATGACTCAAAATTGGATTGACAGAAATGGCTTCTTCAGAATGAGAAAAGTAAAAGTCGAAATGTCTCCACAGATGTCTAATTTGACCTGTTGTTACCTGTGATTTGCGTCCTCGATCCACATATGTACAGATGGGGTTGTAGGCGCCTGTCCCACAAACATATAAATGGGTTCGGTTCCATGGTTCAATCACACGAATGAAGTTGACACAATCTGCCTGAGGGAAGCCAAAACATAAAGCCAGATTAGGGATTTTTGTGAGAGGTTTTTTAAAACCTCATTAAAAAACAAAAGAAAAAATTGTTACATAATACTTAAAGGCCCAGATTTTTTGTTGTTAACTCTTCCACCTCGCTTAAAAACTTCCATCTATCACTTTCTTTCTTGGCTGATTTGCATTACAGCCCTGTTCTCTGGTTCTGGGTTTAGTAAACCACAGTCTTGGACAAATGTTTTCTAACAGAAAGTAAGTGAGTGGCAGCAAACACAGATTGTGGTGACTCTGGGTTTGTCAAAAGTATTTACTTTGGTGATTGAGGTTAAACACATTCAAGCGTGGCATATAAAAATAATTTGAGGTAAACCAAAGTTTCCAGTTCAGAAAAAACATTGATTATGTCATTAAAACACAAATTGTTACAGAATATTAAGATGACAGGAATAGTGTAGAAATAGTAATATCCTTCTAAAAATATTTTAGCAACTTTGGTCATATGAGGACATACATTTTGGGCTGAATTTTTTTCCAACGTTTGGAGCGTTTTAATCTCAATCCGCACAAAGTAAGCAGTCAGCTACAAAAATGATGATATCTGCTTGGATTTGACCATCATTTTTTATGCAAGTGACAGCTGGCACAAAATAAAGGATCTACTAGTACAAAAAAAAAGATTGTATGCAGGATGGGGGTGGTGAGCTATTTTGGCAAATCGTAGCAGCACGACAGATGCACAAGTCAGAGGTTTCAGACTCTGTGTGTGTGTGCTTACACATGTGGGCCTGTGTGTGTTATTCAGTGCACAGTTGTGCTCCCCCACAGTGAGCACAGTGGGAATGATTGCCTTTGACCTCCCGCCTGAACCGATGTCCCTTCTGAATTACTGTTGAATTGTCATCATCTGTCATTCACCAAGGTGCAGCCGCTGCCAAGGCATCTTGCAGTAGCCAATTTTATTTCTTTTACCCACTAATGAAATTTTAAACCCATTGCTAATGTGGATGCAAATATACACACATGGGCTACAGGAATAAATATGAGGGCCAATACAATGTAGCCACAGGCCATGAGCAGTGTGGGTCACTAAACATGCATAAATGAACATTCCAGTTGAATAAACAGCAGCCTGCTCTCCGGATCAGCAGGGGAGGATAGGACCATTAACCAGAACCTCAGCTCTCTACAGTGCTCATTGCCCTGAAAGCCACACAAACCCTGGAACAAGTGTGTATGTGTCAGACTTTTAGGACATAAAAAGGAGGCAGTGGAAGTGCCAACTAAATCAAAAGCAATTAATCCATTTCTCTTTATAAATTTCCATTCCAAATTTTCTCCTCCTCACACTGTCTGTCTTTGAATCTCTGAATCCCATTATCATTTCAGACAGGTCCGGTGCTTTTGCTGATGAGTTCATTTTTTTTCACAAAACAAAGATAAAATAGAATTCAGCTGACATATGAGAGATAGGCTGGGTTATGATATGTATAAAAAAAATCAGGTGACACTGTGAGCTCAGCTTTTATCTTTAACCATAGATAAACTACAGGTTGCACATTTGAGGAGCCAATGGGGCGTAACCAATCACAATCAGCAGTTAGAGATGCAAGCCTAAATACATAGGAACATCTCAACATGTCAGGAGGAGCAAAAAGTGTTCTTTAATGACTCTGGGGACACATTTAAAGCATTAAAACAAATCATTATGAGAATATTCAGTGCAGTTGAGGAGATGCGGATTGTTTTTGGAATGCTTTTTTTTTTTTTTTAAAATAAAGGTGGACACTTTCCTCTTTATGGTAGTTGAGTGGGTTATTTATGCAGTATATGATTTATAGTAAAAACATCTCGGAAAAATGTTTCACTCCTCTATTTGATATTTTTATTATTGTAAAATAATCTGAAGAAGTAAAACTTGTGTGGAAGTATTTTGTACCCTTGTAAACTTTCTATTTATACGTACCTCTCTCTTTTTTTGGATATTGCATAGGTGAAAGAAAATAAACCTAACTTCATTCCGCCTTAGACACACATAAAATCCTAAACTGGGAAGAATGACTTTTTACCTCCATACTTATTACTTACATTTTAACATTTGCGCCAGCAGCAAAGATTCTAAGATGTGAAAAACATCTGATCATGTTTTATTTTTACCGGTACTTACATCTTTATGTTTCCCTGACAACTCACAGTCGGTCTTCCGCTGGTTTGCAACAGGCCAGTGACTCTGAAACAATAAAAAACACTTGTTGGAAATCCATACAGTATAAATTTCTTCTATTTTGTTGTTTGCATGGAGTTTTTCTTACAATGAAGGATTCTTTGTTGATGTCCTGCAGACTCAAAGACAAAATATAATCTCTGCCACCCACATACATGCTCTCCTGATCCTCGTCCATGTTAAGAATCTGATAATCAGATGAGTTGAGCAGATAAGAGAATTCTTGAGCGGTGTCAGTCGACTTTAACTCTAATAAAAAAACACAAAAAGAAGAAAATAAATGATCACTCTCTGCCTGTTGTGATAACAGAAAAACTTGACATAAAGCATGAACAGTCACAAGATTTGTGAAGTGAAACGCTGCTCATTTTTCTGCACATATGCAGACTTATTGTCATGATAAAGAATAGAATCCTAATTTTTCAATCAAGTTCATGTTAATTAACTTAACATGAACTAATTGGTTTTCTTTCAACCCAATCACATTCTGCTTGTTGGGGTCAGGAATCTGGTTAATGACAGGTTTGACAAAAGAAAGAGGACATTAATTAGCCCTCCTGACCAAAACGAACTGGATATTTCAGAATCAGAATATACTTTAATGATACCACACATGGGAAATTTGTGAATATTGTGATAATATTTGTGAATATTGAGAGACGAGCCGTAGATTGATCACTGGTCAGGACGTTTGGGAGACATCAACATCCTTGCACAACAGGTCTTTGATAATGTTCAGGCTCCAGAAAACTAACCCTTCACTCTTTTTTTTTTTATTATTAATGAAAATGTAAGTAAAAGGATTTTTTTTCATTACTTTTTTCAATTCTTTGATTTTAAAAGATAAAAAAATAAGTGTTCTGCTAACAGGTTTTTCTTTCTTTTAGAGGTTGAGGCAAGTGAGAGATGAAAATCAACAGCAGGTTATCAGTGTGAAAGAGAAATCAATCCAGGGAGTAGAAAAGTATTTTTCTGCTTTTTCGACTGCTTAATAAAGCTTGCATCTTCACTTTTCACTCATCTTTGGAGCATATCAGCTGCACGGTGGTGCAGTGGTTAGCACAGTGGCCTCACAGCAAGAAGGTCATGGGTTTGAACCCTGGGTGTGGGACAAAGTTTGAATACATTGGCCTTTCTGTGTGCAGTTTGCATGTTCTCCCTGTGTATATGTGGGTTTCCTCTGGGTACTCTGGTTTCCACCTTACCCTCCACAAACATGCGTGTTAGGTTGAGGACCCCCTCGAAAACGAGATGTTTCATCTCAAGCGACTTATCCTCCTAATAAAATAAATATATATACAAAGTATATAAAAAATAGAGATTGACAATTTTGAAACTTCACTTTGTTATTCAGGAAGCTTGAGGAATCAAAGCAGAATGGTTTCGGGTTGCTCTTCAACGAGAATAGACATCTCAGTGTTTCTTGCCACTTCTTAAACTCTGTGAAATGCTGCTGTCACAGTGAAAATTCCAACAGAAGTGGTTGTCATCCTTGTTATTTTCGCAAGTTTCTCCCCAAACAAAATCTCCAAAAATATCTGTTTAAAGCAAAAAAGCTTTTAGTACACTGTACTAGTCTAACTTGGTCAAACGACTTTCCTCCCAGATTATTTCTAAGAAGATTACTTGCTAAATTTTTTTGGATTTGATTGTGATTATACAAGAAATTCTGGGAAACATTGCTAAAAGTAATCCCAAAAATCCAGCATGTATTTTTTTTCATCAGTAGTCAGTTATCAGTTTTGTTGTTCCAGCATGAAGGACTTATTTCTGTTTTTTTTTTTTTTTGTCATTGAAGTAGAACACATCATGAAGTTTACACAAACACCTACAGTTCACATAACTTAAGTTCAATATTTTTTCATATGTATTTATTCTATTAGACAATTTTTTTTATGTTTCAATCACCATCATGGTTGCAAAAATGTAGGTTTTGCAGCTTTTGTGGGGAAGGTTAATTATTTACAGATTTGAGAAAAATGAAAAATAACGGATCTGTGCAAACAAAATGTGCAGTATTAGCTCTCTAAGTATGCCAGAAAAAGAGAAAAAGAGGCAATTGGTTTTGCAAAAGTTGCAAGTGTGCATCTGACCAGCACTGACACATAACACAAGTGTGCATATTCCTAGAAGTAATAATAAAAAAAAACACAGACATTGTAGGAAAAGAAATCCTTGCTGACTGTGGTATCTGGCATGAAGAGTCTGAAATGACCACCAGCGTATTGAGAAAATAAAAAAGAGGCCTGACTGTAATGCAACCAGCAGCCCGCTATCAGTCCTGCTGTGAGACTCACATCTGTGCTCTGGTAAGAAAATAAACTAGCTTGATTATTTAAGAAAAATGTGATTGTTGAAAATAGTTTGTATTAGGAAATGACTTAATTCACTTTTTTAAAGCTACTTTCTTGGAAAGAAGAAAGCACCAAACCAATCCAAGTTTACTGCAAATGCACTTTTGCACTAAAGAAACTGATGTGACAATGTTGTAACATGATACTGCAAAATGATTTGATCCACAGAGACTGATGAAATCCTTCTTTGTTGAAGTTGGGCAGCAATGCTCATCAGTCAGTAACAAAATAGCTAGTTATTTGACAATTTGCCTTATATTAAATAAATTCTAGTATTAAATGATTATCTTCCAGTCCCATGGGAAACCATATAAAATCCCATGGCTAGACCACACACAACCACACAAACATATGGAGAACATCTTAGGACAATAAAACATCATTCTTTCTTTATAAACATTCCCTCTTGTCTTTGTCTGCTCATCAGCCACACACACAGCCTGATATCTATTTGGACCAATTTTATACAGGGTTGAACAGTACAAATTGCCAGGGACAGCAGATGCCACAAACCATATTTATCACCCGTGGTCTCATATTTCCGCTCAAGGGCAATAGAACAAGGATTTGCAGGTGGTAACTGGGTCCAACAAATTAGATGATTAGGTCACTGTAAATAAGACTTGAAAGTCAGATGGACACAAGACCTATCATGTTAAATAGAGACATTTTCTACATCCTATTAAGAATAATAATAATTAAACAAACCCCAGGTATTTTATTTAAGTTTGTGAATCATTCAGTATGTTTGTTTCCAAGTTGCAAAAATGGGCTTAAATCTCTCATGAGCTTCTGAATCAGTTTATCTCTAATGTTCTGCATGTCTGCAAAGGAGAAACCTCAAACTAACCAGGTAATATATCCCAATAGGCTTACTTTTGGTAGCCTATTGGGTAAACAATAAACAGTAGCACTGGGAAAAAGACAGGAAACAAAGATGGAGGTAGCAGAGATGAAGATGCTGAGGATCTCTCTGGGAGTGACCAGGATGGACGGGATCAGGGGAACAGCATATGTTAGAGGTTTTGGGGATAAAGTCCAAGAGGCCAGACTGAGATGGTTTGGACATGTGCAGAGAAGGGAGAGAGAGTACATCGGAAGAAGGATGCTGGATTTGGATCCACCAGGAAAGAGGACTAGAGGAAGGCCAAAGAGGAGGTTTATGGACGCAGTGAAGGAGGATATGGAGATAGTTGGTGTGACCAAAAAGGATACAGCAGATAGGGTTAGATGAAAGAAACTGACTTGCTGTAGTGACCCTTAAAGGGAAATGCCAAAAGAAGAAGAAAAAGAGGCTTACTTTAGATTTTTTACAAACAGCCAACTTTGAACAAATCCTAAAAAAACATTTAGTCTGATAAAGCAAGTCATTATCAGCTGTGTGACTAAAGTGAAAATTCAACACTCTAAATGAACCACCTCTGTGGGATAAGACATGTTAAAACTCATTTTCTTGTAAAATAATGCCTGCGGCACGGTGTGATAAGGAGTGAAGAAAGATAGCAGTTCACCTCAAAGAGTGCATATCATCTATTGTCAAAAATAAATGAATCTTTTCAGAGAGCATTCCTGTGGGTTGCAGCTTTGTAAAATTACCCCCAGAGGCCAAGGAAAATGTTTCCAAACAAAACACTGCCATAAATTTACAACTAGCTGATGTTTCAGCAAAGATGGGGCACAAGTGTCAGAATCTGGTGAATATCACCAAATTTCCTAGCTTGCTCACACAAATCACAACCAGACACATGAGCATCTTTCTTTTTCCATTTTAGTAAACTTTTTTCTGTTTGTTGACCGTCTTTTCTGACTGACAAAATTTGAAATCATGTTTTGGACAAAAATAACCACTATCACCAGTCTGCACTTTCCTGCAGCTTCACCTCATTTTAAGTTTGTTGAAAGAAACTTTCAAAATAATTCTGGATTTTTATTTGTAAAGAGATGGAAGATAACGCACCTCCTGGACACACCATCACTTCTTTTCGTGCCTAAATGAGATTAGTTTCTTGCCACCAGTGAATCTTTTGAGTGAAATAAAAGAAGAGTTTGCAGAAGGAGGTGGAAGAAAATCCCACCTACCTGCTCAGGCATCCATGGCATGTTGAGTGAATTCTTGAATCGACTCATGTTCACGTTTTGTTAGAGAATAGGTGTGGTCCCACCTCGCTTTAAGCTCGCTGGCAGTCAAGCGTGTAAGGATGTGTCCCCAAGTAATTAAATTCATTAAAAGCTGTTTGGGAAACTGGAAATGCTTCCCTGACCTTCAAATCCAAGGAATTTTTTCTTTTTTTTTATTACTGTGAACCACACACATAACATCTAAATCACATCATCTTTGATGTAAAGTTGAACTTTTTAACCTTAAGTTGTTGGGGACAAATTACTTAAGGCTTTCTCATTTTAACGTTTAAACGTGTGTTTTGTCCCCCCTCGCCCGCCCTCTCCCCTCCGAAAATAGGGAGAGGGCGGGCATGTTAGGTTGATTGGCCGCTATGATATTGCCCCTCAGAGTGAGTGTGTGTGTGGCCCGGGGACTGATTGGTAAACTGTTTTGGGGGTATCCTGCCTCTCCCCTTTAATCAGCTGGGATATATCAGCCCTTTTTACCTTACTTTTAAAACGTGGAAATAATGTAGCAAATAAAGTGTGAAAGGAAAGGAAAGAATAAATAAATTGTGTTTAACACTACTTGAACCAAAGCAAGGTAGGAAAATGTATTACTAAAAAAAAAATTATGCTAACAATTAAGCCACAAATGGTTAGTCAAGTACTGGATGTTGTCCAACTCATTACGCTAGCACCATCACTATCTTACTCCAATGATCCAAATAGACTGAAGCGTGTTTTACCATGTAAAGCAACCAACTGAACGACATGCTTTAAATCCGTGAATGCTTTAAAGCAGTGAAAACAGAAAACCACTACCAATTTAAATTAAAATGAGTTTCTAAACCTGTATTTGATGCACACACAGATATGGAATTTGTATATGTAATAAAAAAGGTGTTAAATTTTAACATTGAGAATATAAGCTCTTTATGTCTTTGTTCACTGTCAGGCTGGATGGCTGAAAAGCTGCAGGAAGCCTAATCAGCTCAGTCTGTTTCAGTGTTTATCTTTTGTATTTGCCACAGTTCAGCACCTCATAATCAACCTCTCACCACCGATTGGAATTGGGACTATTGACTCAGAACTCGTGTCTTTAAAGCTGATTGCTGCTTACCTGCACCTGTCAAGAAGAAATAATTGGCACCAGATTATGTCTTATCTCGGAGCTTCCGGATGCTGCCACTCAGCTGCTCTTCACGCTTGTCTGCCACTGATACTCTGTGTTTACGTGTGTCTGTGTGTGTTCATAGAAATTAAAGTAGAGCTCTTTGATCCTCTTGTCAAATCAGAGACACCCGTCCTTCTTTGCACAGATTGAAAGGAGAGAGAGGTTGATTTCAGTAGTAAGTGAGCGAGACTTCCCTTCTTGTGTGGAAATGAAAGATTACAAAAAAAAAAGTCAAATTTTGCTCTTCCACATGACAGAAAAGGTTAATTAAAACACAAGGGAGAAGTCCTCCAGTACAACTGTCAGTAAAGGTCATTTAGTTCCTTTGTGTTCTTTGTCTGGGCTGCAAACCTGACCTTTATCATGTTTGTGTCATAGTTTACTTGTGTCAAGTTGTTGAAAAGACAAACGGGGATTACAGGAGCAAATTTAAAACTCACAAAGTTTTATATTACGGCACAATGGGGCAGTGGTTAGCACAGTGGCCTCAAAGCAAGAAGGTCGGGGTTTGTGTCACGGGTGGGACGAGGCTTGAAACATTAGTCTTTCAGTGTGGAGTTTGCACGTTATGTCCGTGAACGCATGGGTTTTGTAGCCGCACCCGCTCCAAATAATGCATGCTTGGTTGATTGGCCATTATGATATTGTTCCTCGGCGAGAGTGTGTGTGTAGCCCGGCGACTAATTGGTAACCTGTTTGGGTTGTACCCTGCTTCTCGGCTTTAATCAGCTGGGATAGTCTCTGGCACCCCCTGCGACCTTTTTAGGGATATGTGGTTCAGAAGACAAAACAAAAGTTTTAGATCTTCATTTTGCTGAACCAATCAGCATTCTTTTTGTGCTTCCAAAATAAAACCACTGTTACTATAAAATGAATAGAAAACAATACATTTCATAAATACGTATTTAAATATTTATAAAAATGCACAAGAATGAAACTGATCTTAGGCCAGGCCACAGGCTTATCTCTGTGCACACATTACCATGGACAGCTGCCCCTCAACAGCTTTGCAGGGCTTCAGGTGAAAGGTTAAAGGACAAAGAGGTCTGACGAGAAAATTCATCCCGGCCCTTTTTACACTCCAAAAAAGCTGGGTGGTCAAAACAAGACAGAGACGATTATTTTAAGACACAGAAAGAGAGAGAGTGTGAAACGAGAAGAAGAATTGTGGCTACACAGTAGTAGGGGGTGTATGATAAAATAATCATGAGCAGTGTTCAAGATTAGTTTGAAATCTAATTTCAAACTAATACACTAAATACACTTTACTTTCTAAATACACTAAACAATATTTCCTAGCACACCTTATTCACGAGTATTTTAATTTTTCACAGGAACAAAAACACATGTCTTGCCAAGAACATGAAAGATTTCTGCTCATGCAGAGCTGTTACACTTTTCCAACCTGCTGTTTAGTAGATCTGTTTACAGATCTGTGTTTCTCTCTGCCTCTATAGCACTTGTTTATAGAATTACAAAAAAACAAAACAGAAAATTGACTTATCTTCTTTTGTTGTTTGGAATTTTATGCTGGCTGATGTGTGCACTTGTGTATATATGTGGTCCAAGTTCGATGGTGGTCACACTGACGCAGCAAGTTGCTATAATGGTGATGAAGTTGTGTTTGTTTTTGTAGCTGGGCTGTCGCTTGCAGCAGGTCGGATGGGGTGGCCACAGTGGTCAGTGACAACAACACAGTTTAGAGGGATTATGGAAAAGGCTGAATAATGAGACAGGGTGGGTGTGAATGAGTGAAAAATCCTCCTCTGCCTGACTGACCTCTGACCTGACACTTAGAACAAATATTCTCCGTCTCTGTCAGCTGCGCTAACACAGAGCCAGATGTAGAATGTTTTCTCAAAAGAATCTCCTCTCTCGTATATCTGATTCTTACTTTAATTAGAAGCTTGAAATGTGTATCTTTCCCGAGCCAAGTTGTCTGTAGACCACTTATCTTTCTGCTGATTTCACATAAATCAAAACAAAAAGAGTCATTTTCAAAACTACCTCTTTGCTTTCTCGTGTTTCAAGTTCATGACCACTGTGCCACTGGCTCAGGGCAATAAGAGTGGAAAATTGGAAGCTAAATTTAAAGAATCTAATAGAAGCAAGTGTTGACTTTGTGTCTACAGGGGACAACAGCCACCACTTCCAGTCCTGTGTATTCCCCTCTTCTGGTCGGCAATCTACTCTGCTCCCTCTGGCTGTTTTTCACCGGCAACAGCAAATGTTGCAGTTGAGGAGTGAGAATGGAGAAAGCAGTCCCAGAGGTGGAGAAACCTGACAGCGAACCTAAGAACTTCCATTTGTCAAAGAGAAAGCCAAAACCATGTAAGCTAACTTAAACTCTGAGTGATTCACTGTTCAGAAATATTCAGATCTTCTCAAGTGTCGCTGAATGGACGTAATGACAAAGAAGACAAAGGCACAATGAACCTCTACACCAGTAATTACAAGCTGGAGAGGACAAAACACTTTGATTGCATGTCCAAATACATAAAAACATTGATTAGCAAGCAGCTTGCTTTTCGTGGAAACAAAGAAAGTTCTGCATTATTAATTATTAAATATTAAAACAAACCATCATTTGAAAGCAACATTTTCACTTAACATGCAGTAAATAATTTGCAATAAAGCACAAGAAAAAAACAAATATAATTTGTCTATTCATGAAAGATTTTTACTAAATAAGCCAGACAAGTTTCAGAAATCTTACATTTAATTTTTGAGGTGAGAAGAACCCAAACAATCTCAGATATATTTTCTGTGATGGGAGGAGAAGTGTAGCTTATGAGCTCGGTGGAAGGGTGAATATCTGGACAAAGAAAAACAACCACAACAGTTGTTTCTGCTAATGCTCCCGAGATTTACATCCTTGTGACAAAAATGTCTAGCAGCTCTATATTTTCAGTCTCTCAGGAGGACAATAGTGCAACATGGTTTGCATGTCACACATAAAAAAGGGTCAGTGTGGTTGAGGTCAAAGAGTACAGTTTTCCTATACATTGTTTTCCCAGACAGGCAAATAATTCCTCAATAGATTGCCTTGGTAAAGTCAAAATCCCAAGCCCATAATCTCAAATATATATAAAAAAAAAGTAATACCATTTGTCAATTGGGTATCAGAAATTTCTGCTGTTGTCATTTTACCGATTTGCTGCACAGGCTTTAAAATAAGACTGGAAAGAAAGCAACAGGAAAGCCACAAAGTCATCTAACTAGTGTTAAATAAGTGTTTGCTTGTGTTTTTCTTCCACTCTATTTGGTGAAATCATTGATATTTGTTCTAAGGGAACAAAAAAGATGATTTGATTTTGCTTTTTTAAAGCTGCTTTCTTGGTAAGAACAAGACACCAAATCAATCCAAGTTTGCTGCAAATGGAGCCTGAATTTTACCCTAAATTTTAAAAGCTTTTCTAAAAAAGTAAGCAATAGAGTCAGTATCTGGTTCACGTTCAAGCAAGGACGTACAAGCACGTACAATCGTGCTCTGTGCATGATTGTTCACAGGTGGCCAGATGAACTATGGATGACTTGGAGACAATGAAAGACAAACTCATCAATCTGAGGGAGAATTTGTGGAAAATATTATTGGGAAAATTTCACAAACTTGTTTGTGAAATTCAAAATTAAATGCCAAATTAAGGCAAAGTATTAAAAGCAGTTGCATAACTCAGTGTGGCATCAAAGATGCTCTTTGCCTAATTTTGTTTTGATAAAAGACATAAAAAAAAACCCTTATATTTTCAATTCCAGCCAATAGTTCCTCTATTAAAGTAGATAAATCTGAATGTTTTCTAGTGCAAAAATGGAACAATCTTTTCAAGCAAAAAGACACTACAAAACCTTTGCATTGGATTCTGACAATTTTTTTTAACGAGTTTACAATGACGCGCAAACACAATCACTTGTAATAGTTGTTTTTATTTTCCAAAAATAAGATCTGATTGTTTAAAATAAAAAGGGATGAGGAAATACTTAGTGCTCGGTAAATATTTCTTGATCACTTTTTTCTCACTGTATCCTCTCTTTTTTTCCAGAAGTATTTCTGCAAACCCAAACTGAAAATCCCCATGAAATAGAAAACGTCATGCATAACATTGTACTCAAAACTATAACATTCATGTCTCCTTTAAATCTTCCCTCATTATTGTTTTATTTGTTATCATCTTCCCTCTGACACCTCTCCATTTCCTTGGCATGTCTGATCTTGACAGTACCCACCAGCTTCTGTCTGCATACCAGTCAACTGAGATAACAAATGCCTCATTCAGATGATTCCTTCTCTTCTTTCTTTGGCAGTGAGTGGGCCACAGGTGGAAGAAGCAGTGAGATGTAGGTTATGCGAGGTATAAAATTATATTTTTGGTATGCTTGTACATTACACACGAGATAAAGCTCTTGCATAAACAAAAAAAAAAACCTGTTCAGTTTAATGTCTAATGAGATATTGCTTAAAAAGATTAATGTCTAATTTCATTCCTAAGCTGTGCAGTTTGGCAGAATGAATGAAAATCAACAAATATGTCTATCTATCTTCTGTAGCCACAGATTGCACAGCCCGTTTGCATGACCGTCAAAAGACAATCTCCGAGCACTGCCAAGTATTCATTGTGATGTGGCTGCACAAGTTTTACAAACGATGACAGTTAGAAGGCTGGAAAAGCTGCAGAGAAATATTTAGCAAACTGAAAAAAACCAAGTCTTAAGCAGCAAAAATGGACTTGTCTTTTGCTCAGATCTGATGTATGAGGATCAGAGAAGCAGATGTTGATGTACAGGGTGAGGGAAGATGCTCACGCATAGAAACCATTTCTGGTGTCTGTGTTTGGCTGCCCTATCAGTGCAGAGCGGATGGCTAAGTGCTGATTTATGACAAGGTATGACAGCTGAAGATAAGAGTTTTTGCCTCCATGTTCCAGTGAAATTACAAGCCTCCTTCAACACTCCTGAGAAAAAATAGAAAGCGCCTCTAACCAATAATTCCCACCACACTAGTTGTTTCCTTAACAACTGAAATAAGTTTCTCAATGAATTACTGTTAGATAATTCAATTCAAAACACATGCTATCATCGTTTTTAAATTATTAAGTGAATGGGCATGAACAGATTCATCATTATGCCACCATGTAAACCCAAAACAATAGTTAATAAAAATTAACGATGAGCAACAAGATTGCTCAAAATTGTGAGTCCAGCCTGCTTTTCTACAAGCAGTGCACATCAGAGGATAACTTCCAATATGTTCTCTGAGTTTTGAAGAGATTCCATATTCATGTATTAGTTCAAGTTATCAACCTGAACAAGAAGCAGTTTAGTTTGCGTCAAGCAAAAGGTTTTTTAAATTATTTTTTCGGGAGTTCAACTTTCCATCATAAATCAATGTTTTCATTTCTGCTTGTCTATAACAAAAACATAATCAATTTTAATACAAAAACCTGATTTGGAACATATTAATATGAATTCAAAACAATTTTCATACATCAATTCTTCTTCATCTCGACGTCCTTAGGATGTTGACCTTCGTAGCCTTGAGTGTAAAAAAAAGCCACCGGTTCACAGAGTGGGATGTCCTAGCTGTCTATCAAACATAAAAGGATCCAAATTATCTGGCCCTGGTTTTAAAAAGAAAGGGTAACTGTGTCAGTCATCTTGAAAAGTTTTTTAAAAAAAGGCTTACAGACAGGCAATAATCCATAGGTCTGTGAGTCTGTCAGCCTGACCTTGGGAGAGCTTTGGTGTAATTGCAGGATAGAATGTGAGTGTGGTCGCCCCTTCAGACAATTCACTTTATCCATGAAAGATGTAATGGTTGCCAACATGTTTCATCTTGAATGACATTTTCTGCTTAAAATGCACATATTTAACTTTTGGAATGTCAATGATTTGGTTGAGTATTTTAGTTTTATTCTCTGTAAAATTTAATGGGGTATTTTGAACTTTTTGGGCCAGTCCATGTCTGGAATTACAGAAACATGCCCACAAACATTGAAATAATAGTTCTTTTTAATAAAAAGCACACAAAAATGACTCTGTTTCCATTCATTTAAAACTGTAAACTGGAAAAATATAGACAAACAATAATCATCCCAGTTCATTATGAACAATTCTTGTCTAGAATTTTCCATCGCATGCCAACGAGATTAATAAACTTTGGAATGTTAGTTTCATGACTATAACAGAGTTAAAGTAAAAGAATCGATGTGATCCAAAAAGGGGATTTTATAAAACACTGGTCATTTGAGAAATAGAGAGTTTTCTTAAAAAGCCAAAACCATTGAGACTTAAGTAGATATTTTAAGTTACTGTATTTAACTGGTAACCAATTCGGGTTGTACCCTGCCCTTGCCTTAAATAAGCCGGGATGGGCTCCGGCACCCCCCGCAACCCCGTAGGGGTTGACGGTTAAGAAGATGACTGACTATATTTAATAGAATAGTTTGTTGTTGGTTTCACAGTATCTTCAGAGTTGAGCTGCATTTTAAAAAAAAGAAGAAAAATGACCCAATTGCAGTGACAACATCAAATAATATTCAATTTTCTGTTTTTTGTTAAAATTATAAGAAATGTTATTAAAATGTGATTCTTTGCACCTAAGCACATAGTTGTCAGTTACTGTTTGCAGGAGGTTTATACACCAATACCACATTAAGGGTCCTCACCACTGAGAAACAGCCAATCGCATGAAATCACAAGTATTATCTGACTGTCCCCTGCTTGTCAGATCTCATTAACTAACAAGGCCTGACTTGGAATCTTTGCTGACACGTACCTGGTTGGGGGTGACCCCACCATTGTCCAACACTGACATGAGGTCAAGTGGGTGCATGCAGCAGTCGGGAATATAGTACTGTGTAATTCAAGCAAAAACAGATGGGCTTTTGACACAAGTGTGTTGAAAGAGAATATTGTCATAGACATCCATGACCTGGGAACTAGTGGCCTTTTTTTTAACCACAATGGAGTTAAGGAAGCTTTAAAATCCCATCGCAGATTGTAAACTTGATATCTATTCACAGTCTGCTAAGCATAACAGTGAGTGTCACACTTTCCATACACATTTATTTCATATCCTGGGTGTGTTTCAGTCTATTTTCAGTCATCCATTCACTTGGCAAAGGCAAAAGATCCCAAACATTTCTTGAGTCAGCTCTTGCCAGAATCAGTGTACCACTTGCATTTTGGCACTGATAGGTATTGCTGTTAGCATATTACACAAGAATAACCCAAAACACAATTTATAAAACCATATATTGTACAAACACATAAACATTACCAAATACTGTCACAGGCTAAAGTGACATCGTATTTCTTTGTTTTTGTCAACCCATTACAACTACAACATCTTCAACTTTTCTGGGATGTATGTCCGATGTCTGTTCATGAGGTTTCGATGTATTCATGGAAATTTTAGATCTTTCTTCCAGAAGAAGAAAAAAATCTAAGGTCTCACACTGATGTGGTTAAGAAGATCTAGCTCTGATAAGGTGAGGATTCTGCACAGGTCGGTCAAATTTATCCCTACCACTCTCTGTTATCCAAGTCTTTATGATCACTGCTTTGTAAAATAGAACATAATTATATTGGAGAAGGACAGTGGTGGGTTCTAAACCATTTCTTCAAAGTCAGTCAGTCAGTCATCTTCTTATCCGTCTGTCCTTTCCGGGTTTGCGGGGAGGTGCTAGAGCCCATCCCGGCTGATTTAAGGCGAAGGGCAGGGTACACCCTGAACAGGTTGCCAGTCTGTCGTGGGTTCCTCAAAGTTGAAAGGATAGATTGTCCATAATGTTTGGTATGTTGATGCATTCTGATTTCCGTCCGCTATATCTTAAAAACCAACTCATGACAAACAACTCCCCTTCATAACATCTCTTCTACCAGATGTTACCCTTGTAACATTGCAGACAGACAAGTATTGTTCTCCTGGCAACCCATACTTGTCTATCAAATAGCCAGATGGAGGTGATTCATCACTTCACTGCTCTCAAGTCTATTGAACATCCGCTGATCTCTTCACAGCTGTTATTCCCAAAGACTTTCACAAACAATTTATTTGCATTTTAAACTTGACTTTGGAACATTTAGTGGAATATTTAGGAAGAGAGTAATTTTTAACCAGCTCTACTCTGGAATTCACTAAGCTTCTGTGAGCCACCCATTCTTTCACAAACATTTATAAAAAGATGTTGCACCCATTGTTTGATATCACGCCTCCACCTACTGTAAGTGATTATAACATGTTCATACATTTCCTTAGATAATACTTTGGCTACTATAGTGTAAATAGACTGAGGCTGTCAGATGTTCTCTTTGTTACTGTAAATTGTGAAACACACATTGACTGCATTCTACAATTTACTGAAAACGCCTTGCGTTTTGTGTGTAATATTCAAAGTATGATGACGCCTAATTGGTCTCATAAGGTGGTTAAGAAAATCAGGCAAATTAACCGAATGCATATATGCACAGGCACGCAAAATTTGCAAACACCAAATTATCCTCATGAGAAAGTATTTCTGCCCTGCAAGCACATGGAACAGTATTATTAGATGGAAGAAACTGACTTACTGTGGCGACCCCTGAAGAGAAATGCCAAAAGGAGAAGAAAAAGCACATGGAAGAGTATTTATGAGAATGACTACATAAATGCAAGGGAGGATTCCTACTTACAGATGCTCCCATTGGGAAGCAATTTTCACAATTGCACAGAGTTAGGTCATCATTGACTTTTGAGTCAAGAGTTAATAGTACCATAATTTGAAATTTTTAGCTGAGATGTGTTTTTTTTTTTTAAAGCATTCAAACTTTTGACTAAATAGTCCTCTGCTTTGCTTGAAAAACTGTTTAATGATCACAGACAACGAGACTTCAACTCTATACAAAAAAACCTGAAAACTTCTGTTAATACTGCAAGTTAGGTGCTCTCCCTGTGTTTGTGGTGTAGATGAAATGTAAAATCTGTTTTGAATCTGCTGGTTTGCTATTATAAAATTACACACACCACATGTGAAGTGGCCAAGTTGTTTTCAGCCAATTATTTAGAGTTGATCTTATAATTTGGGACCATCCATCTATATTAAACTCAATTAAAAGGAGTGACTATGGGCTTTAACAATTTGAGACAAATAAATTATACTCAAATGGTTTATTAGAGCAGCCAAGTTCAACTACATTAGAGACAAGGTGCATTGATCTCGTTTTCTAATTACACTGACAAATTCTAACCTGTACTCTAATTATATCCGAGCATCTTTCATTCTGAATGTGATTAGACTTGCACAAAACATCAGTTGGATTGGAGATTTTTTTCAATGTCAAACAACACTTTATAGCCCATGTCTACTTCTCAGCAGGGTTGACCACATTTAAACATGATTTGTCACACCATGAGGAAAAAAAAACTTTTGCTTGTGAGTTTGTGCCAAGAAGCTCTTCCTCTTAGAAGTGCTGTGAAAGGCTGTCTGTGGTCGTTCATCAACGTAGTGCACTGAAGCGCAAGGTCTTGACGAGAAGCAATTTATCTAACGTAAAATCCACCCATACATAAAAGTCCGAGATCATGACCAAGTTCTGAGTGATGACTGTGACACTATTTATGCCAAAAGGGGCAAAAGAGAGACACAAATGATGAGGGATATAAATGGAGAACAGAGGGAGAAAAACTACAAAGGTGCCCCAAACAATATTGTTGTGCCAGAATTGCACATCACTCCCCTTCTACATCCCTGGGGTTGTGAATGAAGTAAATGAATGATGGACCCATCCCACATTCCCCTATTGAGTCTGAGAAGTTCATTCACTGGAATGAGTGAGGCGTCAACACAAACACCACCAACAACAACAGCAACACAGGAGGCCCTTCCTTCCATTTTTCATCCATGTGTGGAGGAACACAGACACAAACATACAGCACAAATAACATGGACAACACTGCCAACATACCATGGATGCATAAAAAAGGTTTCTGCTCAGAGGCAAAGGGGCGTTAGCAGGCCAGGCATGGGGTTATCTTGGCATCACGTCAATGCAACTCCAACAAAGATAAGAGCTAGGGGGCCATCTACTCCCCTTCTCAGTTATCAGGAAGCCAATCAGTAAAGCAAACCAAAAACAAGTTTAGAATGTAATGTTCTGCCATCTTTGACTCTTTTCCTACCACTACTTCTCTTTCAGCACAATGTGGATTTAGTAAGTTCTCTGCCACACATTCCCTCTTAGCAGTCTCACCCTAAAACTCAGGCGTTGCCTGCCTGAAGCCACAGCTGCTAATGGAAGTCATGCAATACAAATCTGATTCAAGTGAAATCAATCTGACAAGCGAGGCTCTTGCATACACAAAGTATTTATATCTCTAACTTTGAAAGTGGGCTATGTAATAAAGTTAGCATTTGAAGAAGGCTCGGTTTTCATCAGTAGCATTTCATGTAGAGAGAATGTAAAAGTGGGAGAGGGTAACGTCCAAAATGATGAACTACACCTCTGACAAGAGACAGGCGGAGATGAAGGAATGCTGCTGCTATTCAAGTCCAACAGTGAGACATCACCGCAGCCTCCCACATGATTACGGTCGGGCTCAACCACAAGACCAATACTAGACTAATATTGGTTTTCATCCATCAAATGTACACAACTGTTTGTTGCATTAAATCACAGACACTTAAAAGATCTCACCAGCAAAAAACAACCAATATGTCTTTCAGGATAATTAATACACTCTTTCATATACTCTGGTTAAATCAGAAATGTCTGAAACTTTAAATGTGCAATCTGTGAACATCAGAATTTTAGAAACTTGATTAAACATGTCAATTTTATCATAAAGTAAATTGCTCATGAGTTTGATCTTGTTCACTTACACAGTTCCTTCCAAGACAATCTGTGGTTAAACGTGTGTGTGAACAAAGTCAGCAGTTTGCAGTTGCTCAAACAACAAACTTTGCTTTACAAGGTTTTTAGCAGGGCACTGGCACATATCTGACCTGTGTAGGCTGTCTGAGCAGTCACCAGCTGAAGTAAACCATCACCTCAACAATCACACACAGCTAATGTGAAGCAGACACACAATTTGTCCTAAGTATGCCTTTGTGCACCCATGCTGCTCTCCTTTTCATTCTCAAATCCCTCGATTTATCCACGCTCTGGCTGAGATAGCAAACCTGACACTGATGCCCTGTAGTCCATTAGAGCTCTCAAAGCGCAGTCTGATGCTGCTCTATTGCTCCCCTCACATTTTACTCCACTCAGCTCATCTTCCCGACATTTCTCATTTCTCTTGCAACCCTTCTGGCTCTATCCATCTGTATCTCTTATTTCTCTCCCTCCTTCTGGCCCTCCCCCAAACCTCTTAACAGAAACAAGACATCTTTTGCATTTAAAACTTGTATGCATTTTTTCCCCGATAAGAACATTTTAATCATTTCAAGCATTTTTCTCTATTCTACAGAAATTTGATTGAAATCTTAATCTACTAAGATAATAGTGTTGGTTAAAGAAAGCATTTTCAAATCTCTTTTGTTGTTGTACGTCTGGCAAATTGCTTAAGTTTTCAACTTATTAAATCTCTGCTAGGGACAAATGAAAGATTTTTCCATTTGCTTCTTCATTTAGGATTTTGCTTTGTTTTAAAGTCACACTTTATGGAGTATCCTCCCAACTTAGACATAACTCCGAGGGGGTGTTTTTTGCTCAAGAACCAAAATGGCCACCATAACAATGGGGTCAACAGTGCTGTGGTAACAAGATCCCAACACTGACAGACGAATGAAAATGAATGATAGCTGTCAAAAGTAAACAAGTCGAGAAGTGCCCTTGACCTGCTGTCTCTTTAATTTCAGTTCAGACCCCAACCACATACTCCTTCCTCCCCCATGCTGACCCTATACTCCTTCTAGAAGGCTCCCATTCATCAGCTACATGTGAAGAGAACATCAGGTAGAGATCCTGCACAGAAAACAATGTTTTCTTTGTTTCCATGATAAATTCTGCAGGCTGAATCCATTGCCTTTGGAAGACATCTCATTATTGCCTATTGTTTCAGCAAATTCATTGTTGTACTCTTCTCAGCCGAGCCTGCAAGACCGGTTGCCTTTTTGCTTCAAGATTTTCTGCAAGTATGTGAGACAGAGGACATCTGGGAAATAAGCCCACAACTCTGATTGCATCCCATCTTTTTTTTTTTCCGAAGGAGAAAATCCTTTGAATCCAATCCAGTTTGTGAGGAATGACAGGTAGAATTTGCCATGGCAACCGAACCGACATAGCATCATAAAAAGACATTTTTACAAAATATTCAGCGCAAAAATGCAACATAAGCAAATCATTCATACTTTGACAAATGATACAAAACATATCCAAAAAGAATCTGTTCTGTGTAAATAGAAAACTGTTTTTTTTCAATGTATCCCTGTTACTTTGAATCATAAAATGAAAACTTCGTCATTAATGTTTCAAACTCAGACGCAAAAGCTGTCATCATTTACAGCTCCTCCCTTGCTCCAGCTCCCTTTTCAGCAGTTGATGTGCTTCATCGCAACCTGCATAATAATCTTCCAATTTCCAAGATTAAACACGTTCTTCAAAATTTAAATAAGTGTGCAAAGACCTCACTACCCATAATTTCGTAAGATGTTCATTAACAAGGAAATGTCAATTAGCAGGTTTAATTTATAACCTTGTTTTTATCTTTAACTTGCCACATTTTAAATTATAAAAATGGCAACAACAGTGCCACAAAACATGAATCCATCTAAACACACAGTAAGCTCAACACCCATAACGCACTCAATATTCCATTTAGTCAGTGTGTCCCTCAAGTCGTGCAGTGTTGCCCGTCTTTGCACAAGAGACCGAACAGGCAAAGATGTTTACTGAACCAGTTGATGCATTACTTATGTGCACAAAAAATGAAAAATATGCTCTGCCTTCTCAAATTTGAAAAAAAAAATGTATATGCATGGAAAAGTAAACCAATACTTGATTTAAGGAAAGGATCAATTTGCCAGAAATTTCTATCAGTCTGCTCATGTATGAAGTCTAGATAGGACACGTTTTTGGGACACCAACTAAATCTAAAAGTCTAGCTAATCTTTCAAAACTCTCATCTTTCTATAACACTCACTGCATGACTTTTATGTTGATTACGAAACACATTTCTGTATGTTTTTAGAACATGGGTGAGCTTGTTTATTCTGAAAAGTAAATGTATTCACAGTTCTTCTAAAAATATCTTTCAGTAACTATAGTGAGAACAGGTGGTTAGGTGTCTTCTTGAAGGACCTTAGACGTGAACTCAGCGGGAATCAAACCCGCAAACTTCCAGTTACTTCCGTGGGCGTCCGCTCTACCACTAAGCCATTGTCTCCCCAAGGTAAAAATACATAAAGGTATTTTTACATAAAGGTAAAAATCAAAATGATCAAGTGTAATTTTAAAGCTTTTTTTTCTCCATCCGAATGTGTTTAATTCTCAGATTTGACTTGATTGTAGAAAATTTTATATCACTACAAGATGACATTTCAACATTGAAATCATGCAAAAGTGTTGTCGATTACGTTCCATTTTGTTTGCATGAGGATAAAATAGAAGCAGCTAGTAAAACAGCAGATAAAAAAATACTACTGCATTTACTGCATTTTTGTTGAGCTGCTAAGTAAAGCTGACCAGATGTCATCTCGCTCATTTCTTACACATTCTTATGCACCCTCCCTGTGTTCCTCTCAAAGAAAGTCTTGCCACTTCAGAGACCCCTGCTTTCTCTCAATTTGCCTTACTCATTTTTGCATGTGCTAAAACAGTGTGCCCTCTGTGGGTGTTGGATCCTCCTCTTTCTTCTAGTCACACCACCACCAGCATCTCATCCACAAACAAATAGAGGGTGTGAGAATAGAGTAGTAGTAGAGGAGGAGGATGGTGATGTAGAAGAAGAGAGGAAGGTAAAAACAGAAAGAAACAGACAGGAGGGACACTATATTTAGCACTGGAGCTGTCACCTTCTGTTTGGTTCTCCTGAATAATCAGAGTTAGACTATCTATCTTGCAGAGCATAGGTTGCTGGGAAACACCACTCTCTCCACTTCCACCAGCAGCCTCTCTGGAGAAGATGTGGCCAAGAAGGAACTTGGCTTGCGTATGAACTACAATGGTTTGAGGATATTTTTTTTTAAATGCATGGCAAATCTGAAAACCCATCAGAGACAGCTGGAGACAGGATGAAAAGTTTACCCTCAAACAATATTTGAGTTTGAAAAATTTAAGAAAAAAAATGCCTTTCTGACTAATTTTTTGCCCACTTCTTAGTTAAATGAATTAAATTGATCCAGAGTTTAGTTTAGTTTATTTATAGTTGATCTTTTAACTTTTGCTTAAAAGATCAACAACAAAATGAAGTGTCTAAAGTAATAGATTTAGAAGTAACACACTAGTGTTCACCAAACAAGCCACTAGAGATAACCACAGGCTCAATTTAGTTGAAATTAAAGTCAACGATCCAAGTAAAGTTTGCATGAACGATTCAGCGCCTGGTTGAAACTCAGTTGCTGCATCCCACAAACCCAAATGTTGAAGATTAGTTCATCTAAGTCTAAAACAACAGTTTTTAGCATAGAAAATATCTGCTTTTCTGTCATGGGAGAGGATCTTTCCTTTGTTTGAATCTCCTTATGGATTGCTCTTTTTCAACTGGAACTTTATTTTTCAGTTGAGTTGGGTCTATTCAGTGCATGTTGAAATCCTTTAAGTCTACAAATCCTTTTCAGGCAAACTTGTCGTAAAAATTGGTCAGATCATTAAAATAAAAGTAAATTGAATCATTTTGCAATCTTTGAGACTGTGGGAAAAACTTTGTAACTCAGATGAAATTCTCATTTAAAAGGGGTTTATCTAGTAACTTATCAAACTAAGTTGAAGACATACGTTTTTTGACATAAGCTGATTTACAATTACAATTATTATCCTGTTTTTTCTTCTTTTGGTGAAGAATGTGTTTAGTCTGCAAGGTTAGTTTTGCCAATTACATTCACTTTAAAGTTTCTTAAAATTGAAGAATCAAGCTGTGTAACCATTTGATACATGACCTTTATTGCACATATGAAAAATGCTGATAATTTGTACAAAATACAATAATTATGTGTCTGATGAACAGCAGATTTTGAACAGTAACATTAGAATACATGCTCGGTATTGTTGTAATCCATAAGACAATTAGCTCAGAGCATTGATTGATTATAACAGCAAATTCAGAGATCTTTACTTTGTGCATGACGAAGTACTCTGAATTATGCTGCCAGGTGTTTTTATTGTAGATTCACATACACTGAGTAAATGCCAACCCTACGAGGAAAAAAAACAGGACTGATTAATATGTGTGTGGTACAGTTTGTATTATTTGTGGAAACAATGCAAGTAAGACATTGCTGGTAAATGTATCGAGTTATTTTTTTTCTCTTCTCCACTAATAACAAACTAAATAAATCTCATTGTCAAGAGATGGTGTGATGGAAATAAATCTTAAGTTTATGGTGACGATGCTAGAAGGTGTGGTGAAAAATATCAGATAAGGTGTATCTAACCGTCTGCAGAAACAAGAACGAGATCACTGGTGAAAAAGTTCGAGTAAGCAACAATATTCCATTTGGAAAGGAATAAAAGTGAGAAGCTATTTAGTGTCCTTGGAAGTTGCAGGACAAATTTGTTTCATATTGATAATCTTTCAAGCTGTTTTCCTTACAAGTAACCACATTTTTCTGCATTTGCATCCAACCACATGCTGATAAGTTTTTTTTTTTCTGTAATACGGATAAACTTTTGTTGATTGCATGAATCTTTCAATAAACAGTTTGGGCCACATATATGTTTAAGTAGTCCTTTAGAATTATTGGGATCAAAACCAGCTTGATAAATACAGAAATGTCCAAAAGATTCAAATAGTGCAGGACCACCTACATGGAGGAATGTCACACCGACATAATATATAGAGGACAAAAGTCTCATAAATCTGTCTATAGAACATAATCTGTGGAAGCTGCCTATTGTTGAGGAGCTGGATAATTAAAGTTCAAACTGAGTAGCAGATCCTAATTATTCTGCCAATGGAAAAAAGAGAGAACATGTCATCATTTTTGGTTTTAACCCTGGAAAGTGCCAGGAAGATTGAAAGATAGTGCAGCTATTGTTCAGGCATGACCGTCGTCAACTGATTGCATGGCACAAAAAGACTGTCCAATGGAAGGGGAGTAAGGGTCAGGTGAGACTACAAAGGCGGGAGCAATCTTGAGATTTTTGCTGAGAATTAGCCCAATTACAGGACTGCTTAGCTTTGTCTTCTTGTTCAAGCCTTAACCTTGTGCCCAGGTGTTTTTCTGAACTACAGAAAAACAAAGTTAAACACTTTCAAATGTGCCCGAGGATTAGTTCAACAAGCTATTACTTGTTAATATGGTGCCATTCTCCCACACTTTGAGGGCAGTTAACCTCGGGTGTAACTGGCTTCTGTTTTAAGGGTCACAACCTTGTAGAGCCTCACACACTAAAATAGCATGCGATTATAGACCCAGTTTAAAAGTAAATATAGGAGGTCTCAGCAGCTGATTCAAGACAGTTTCACTCCATCTTAATAAAATGTGACACATACATTAAAAATATATAATTTTCTATTGCATAATAAAGAATTAAACAAAATTTCAAGGGTCACACTTGATAAGTGATGTTAAGAAATAAACATGCACTTGGACATTGTTTGAACATTCAATTTGGAAAGGTTTATTGCTGTTTGGGGGTTTTTAAGAGTGTCTGCCTGCAACTTTTCAACTCTTTTGATGTCTGAGTTGATGATCTGCTTTGAAAGGACATTCCTTTGGTCTTATCCACTGTTTGTTCACTTGGTCCTTATCACAGTTAATAACTCAGCCTGAACTAACACACTCAGTAGCTACTTCTGAAGAGGAAAGTTCTTTTTCATTCATGACATCTCAGAGGAACAACTGCAAAGTCATTTGTTTGTGTACAAAATTGTGGGTCGTAGCGCAAACCTAAAATGACAAGATATTAAATCATCATATGTTTGATAACTAATATCTAGTGCTTTTTCTCTTTTACATCTAATTTTTTTTTTTAAGAAATAGGAAAACACGTGCTTAAAAAATACTGTGCGTATGAACTCAAAGACTTTAAAACAAAACATAGTTAAATGTTAGTGCAAAGTGTTTTCACTAGAGTTCTTTTTTTTTCTTCAAAAATGTGTATAGTTACACACATGGCTTACTGTCTGTAGCCCGGGTGGAGGGCAAACATATGAAAGGCAAAGCCAAAGTGTGGATTCACACCTGGATTTTGGCCAAAAGCAGCAAAATCCTCTCCCCTGGCTTCATAAACTACAAATAATCAGTGGGAAGGCAATACTGTGTGACCTTTATGGATAAACATGGTAGGTTTGGGTCATACACAGCATATTAAGCAGTGCTGCAAAGAGGATTTTCTCAGCTGTTATTCTTGATGGTTAACATCAGAGTACGTTTGTTTATTGGATCTTACGTGGATTTTAGTGTTATGAAATACTTGATACAAATGATGAACATGGTAATGGAACACCAAACTATAAGGCAAGTACTTTGTCAAGGACACATAAAAAATTAATGCAACTTCCCAGTGGTTTGGTTTAAAATTCAATACAATTGGGAAAGCAGATGTTTAATGGATTTTTATTATTAAACTATGTGAAATTGCTCTATCCTGCAGCAAGCTACTCCCAGAAATAATAATTATAATAAACATGTAATAAAATACAATACGTGAAAAACATCCTTCTGCAAAGCAAATTCAATATTTCACATAGGCTAAATCACATCTGATGACATAAAAACAGAATGTTTTATTAGTTTGAGAGTTTGGTGAGTAGATTTTTCCTTTTTCATTTTCCGGTTCCATCTATTTTTATTAAATATTCCATGGTAATTTTTGATTATTTTGAAAATAGAAAACTGAGTTCCCATAAGCTCATTGATATTCCAAACTTTAAAATCTGGCAGGTCGATAATGGATGTGGTGGTGGTGTGGAAATGATTAAAAAAAAAAAAAACAGAAACAACACAGCTGAGACTCATTTAAAAGAACATCCCAACAGAATCGCATGTGTCACTGGCCAACATTCATAACCCGCTTGATTTGTACACAGAGTGTGTTGTGTGTTATGCGCCCAACCAAGTGTTAAATTTGACTTGATTTCAGAAAGGAGTTGAGGTCACACACAGGCATGTTTGGAGAAATACCGGCAGCCACACAATTCAATGAAGACAAATTCTAAAGCCCTAAACAGTAAAGACAATTAGCAGCACTTTCCTCACGCATCCCATTGGCCACTTCCACACAATCCTTCTCATTGTTGGGCTCCAAAGGAACAAGAACCAGGCTCACCAAGACTAAATTCCATCGTGTCAAGAGTCAACTCATTTCATATGAAACAAGATTAACAAATTTAAGACATTAAGGTTTAAACCAATTTGTTTTTATGGTGAAATTACACTAATTGGGTCACAAATAAATGATTGAAACACAAGCCCTACCTTTAAAAGACAGGAAGATTCTGGGAGCAGAAAGGATGTCATTGGATGGGGGAAGCCCTCCTGATGAAATGGTCACCAGGGGCAGCAGCCAGAAAAGTTTGTTCCACAACATTGTTGTTCTCCAGGAGCTAAAAGAAGCAGAAAATATATTCTAAAACAAATAAATCTTTTCAATTGGTTCTCTATTGGCTCAAAAACATCTAGCTACTGATCAACAAGTAATATCTCCAGCCCAGGTCGTTGTTGTAAATGAGAAATTGTTCTAAATCAACCCACCTAGTTAAACAAAGGTTATCGATTAAAGACCTTTACATTTTGATGTGGTTTTGAGGCTTTAGCGTTGTAATAAATTTTATGAGGCTCAAATCTAAAAACAAGAGGAACAAACAGGTGGTCTTTACACTGGCAAAAACAAGTAAATTGTCATCTAATTCAGATTTGCTGTGCCTCACGCAGTGGAGAAGCTGGAATGTTTACTGGTCCATAAAAGTCTTTCCACCTTTTTTCTGTATTTTATGCAGAATCTGGCAGTATGAAAAACTTCTGATTATTTTCACCAGCTTTTGGCTAAATGTGCAACATAAAAAATGTGAGGCTTTTGTCATTAATGTATCTCCGTGCAAATTGTCTTTCATAATCCTCATAGAAGACATGCATATTAAAATATGTAATTTTCATGTTTTTGGGAAATCTGCTTTTTTTTTTTTTTAAGATGAATCCATGACATGGAGTTGTGCATGCATGTGCACTCAGATTAAACCTAAAAGCGCAACAACGTAATGCTACGTACCACAAAACAAAAAAGAGCTGAAAATATTATCTATAAATAATAATCAGAAATCTGGCCGAATAAATTTGCACTTACAGGAGCTGACACAACACACCATGTGCAGAAACTTGTAAGAAATCCTGCTCACAGACTCATTGGGAAACAATCAGACAGTGTGAGAGATGCTGTTTTATTGCGGTCATCTCATCTATGTCACATACTAGTGAACGTGGATGGGAGCTTGAGATCAAATTGTCTGTCGGGGGTTAATTTGACATTTAGATATATAGATAGATAAATACTTTACTGATCCCGAGGAAAATTGTCAATTATTTGAGTATAATGGTACGTTATGCCTCAGAAAGAAAAACTTTTCAGGAAACATTAACTAAATTTCTGAAGAAAAAAAATGTCCGATGGTGCACATGTGTCCACTAGACCATCATGGACACATCAGCAAGACATTTGACTTTTCTGAAGAAGATCAGCAGCAGATGATCACTTAATCTGGAGCAGAATTTGCAGAACAAGTTAAAAAACACACAACTCACTCAACACACACATCGACAAAAATCTACACGCACGCACACACACACACACACACACACAAACACACATGCAATTGGACTTGTTTCAGATTTCCTCTGAAGTGTCTTCAGGAGCTAAAGAATTATTTTAAACTGAATTTTCTTTTTTCCACCAGAGAGCTAAACTGTCTCATAATCAAGGCAAAAAAACCTTAACTTTTTATAATTAGTTTTTATCTTACACAAAGCAAATTGTGTTTTTTTTTTAAATAATAAGTTATCCCGCAATTACAAATGATAATACACGTGTTACAATGCAAAAAAAACAGCACATTTTCCCCCTACCTTCTAGTTGCGCCCAGGAAATACTGCGCTATGGCTGAGCACCATTTAAAACCATCCACAGATTGTTTCAGCTACTCTGTCCACCGCCGCAGATCCTGCACGATTATCCCACCGCCACACAATGCTTGGTTTTCAAACAACTCTTAACTTAGGTTGATCCCTCAAATGTATCCGAAGAATGTGTTTTTCCAGCTGATAAGATGAGAAACAAAGAGTTGTTCCAAGAGGGGAGAAGCTGCGCGTAACGACGCACAAGTCTGTACTGCGGGGATCAGCTTTATGCAGGTGGATAGGCTGAGGGTCTCCAAGATCTGGACACACCCTGGAGGAGGGAACCTACCTTAGCATCTCCAAAGTCTGACAAAAATGAATTTGCTCTGCTTCCATGCACTTGATAAGATCAGATGTTAAACTTATGGGGGAGGAAAATTAAATTGCTGCTTATTTTCTAAATGGTGTATGTATGTGTCCAAAAATCCAAAAGCCGTACCTTTTAATGAAAAAGAACTTTTCTTTTACTTTAATTATTGTATAATTATTTATTTGAATAATTATGTGAATAGAAAGGAAAAACATATTCCTTTTTCCAATTTTCCAAATCTGTGTTACTTATTATCTGACTTTACGATTGATGGTTCTTAAAGAGACCAAATTATGCTTTTTCTCTCATATCAATCTGAAGGTTTTAATCTGACTGGTTTAATGATTATGATTACAGGCCATTGATTAATATTTTCCATTTTAAGCCCACTTAATGTTTCACAACCAGTTTGAGACAAACAATTACTCATTTTCTGTTATTTTTGGCAGTGTCATGGACCGAGTAGTGCTGGATGTGTGAATCTTGAATGAATCATTTACAATGTTTGGACTCAAACAAAGGAATCAAAACAAAATATGCAGATTCACATGGGAAACTGTTGAAAAATGGCCAGATGCTGATAAATCAGATTTTCCCCAACACCTTGGCGACCTGATTGAGGATATTCAAATCTCGCCTTAGATAGGCATCAGATATTCATGGGCAAATGGAGCCTTAAATCTTTTAATCTCACTTCATCCCCTGCCTGATCACACTGGCTTATTTTGCTTCTTACCCAGTCAACACACAAAGCAGCTAATGCCCATTGCAAATACTTATTGTTCCATGAATGATAGATACAGTAACTTTGGTTTCATGCGTGGCTTGAGAACGCTTCATTTCACACCTCTCTATTGTTTGAAGTCAAGAAATTTGATCAATATAGAATTTATTTGCAATTTCCTCCAAGAGAAAGTTGAGTAGTAAAAGAGCCTGTTAGAAATAGTCAGCAGGTGAGAGGCAGGGTACACCCGGTACAAGTCACCAGTCGATAATTGTATAAAAAAACAATATTACTACTCAGCAATAATAAAAGCATCAGGCTTTGGTGGTCATGGAGGAGATTACGCTTTTGTCATTGGAGATGTTGAATTTCCGTCGCAACTCCATAAAAAACAAATACATAACAAACACACATGCACATTCAGGTACATGAGGCAAATGGAAATGATGTCTGAAATTCTCCAAACTCTGGACCAGAAGGACAATCAAACTCTCTTTCACACAGAAATACTATCTTAGTGTATGCAGGTGGACACTTGTGCTTGGAGGGTGGTCTCCACCTGGCTCAACAACTGGCATACATATGTGGAACACAACTCTGTCCCTCAGGAATCGAAAAGTAACACAACTCTTTCTCCAGACTTCACACACAAGCAGTCCTAATGACCTCCTCCAGAAACGTGTGTAGACCAGCCAAGTTTCACTTCATCATTGTTGCCATCTTTGTTTCTCAACTCTGTCTCTTTCTATTTTCTCTCATCCCTCTCTCTTTTTGTCTTTCAACTTCTGTCTCACAGCCAACAGCTGTGTGTTGTTTGCTATATTTCTTTTTAATCAACAATATTATTCCCATCTTCGGGCCTCTGGTGGCCTAGCCATCTGTCACTTGCGTGAGACAAGAGGAAAGCTATTATTGAATCTTGGCTTTGAGAAGCTGCCGCCTTTATAAAAGTCTCTTTTTCTTTCCAGTTTTTCTTGAGCTTTCCGCTGCAAATATTAGAGGAGTTAATGGTGAGAAAGTAATGTTAACCTCCTGACTATGAGTAGTTCAAATTTGTCCTCTGTGGAGTACATTTTTAAACTTGAACATCTCTCGCTTCCTGCATATTACTGCATCAACTCCCTTTGCATTCTACACAGGACATTTACAGCTTTCCAATGATACCAAATATAAACAAGTATTTTAATTACCCTACAAAGGCTGGGGAATGTAAAACAAAAAGTGATCAGACCATTTTTTTCTGGTAGTCAGGAGGTTAAAATCACAAAGTCATCTTTTGGTACAAAAAGATAGATGTTTTTTTTTGTTAGAATTCAATCACCATGCATGGAATGCTCCAATCAGGATAGTTTGTAGGCTTTTCAGTCTGATTGTCACAGCTATTTTGGAGAATGTTCATTTTTTTTATACTGTTTATACGGTATGTTTTAGACACAACTGTTTCAAAATGACTTAGTCTAAAAAAGTGCCATTATTTGTGTCCCTCTTACCTGAAGTTGTAGGTCTAAAAATGTTATCATAGTCCTAGTTGAGGCAAAACTTTATCTATAATAATTAATTCTCAGAGCGCTTTGTGGATTGTCCTTTTTTTTAAGTGGCTCTTGGAAACCGGTGCCAGCAGAGAATACAAATCCATACTCCACCATACCGGAGGTCATTATCTAATATGAGTGGTATCATGTTCAATAAAATTTTTCTTTGACCTTTTGTCACCAATGACTCTATAATCCACGGAAAGTAATTATTAACCAGCTACGTCTACCCGAGCCTCTGTCCTCTGGCCTTCCTGCATGATGGGGAGGCAATTAACATCTGCTCATTACCAAGGAGGCAGAGAAACAAGTGCTGCTGCTCACGGTTATGCACATCAACCTGTGAGGACACATCTAAATTGTTACAGGCAGATGTAAATGTGCATTCAGCCTCTTGAATGACCATGAACACCACAAAAGCAGCACACACCGAGGCGAGCATGCTCTGACACATGCAGAAGGTCTCGTGCACTCTGAGGGACAACGTCAATTGTGTCGGATTTAATGAGGGAGCATGCACTCATTCTTCCACCTCACTGGTGGAGCTGTTATCTTTTGGTGTGATAAGATATTAAAAATTCACACTGTTTCTGCAGCTCTATGACTGGGACAGCCAAACGCTCATTAGCATTTAAATAGGAAAAATAAAACTCTTCACTTCATGGAGTCAAACCTCTACTCCGAGCTACTTTACAGAATAAAACTTAAATTAGAGGTTTTATTTGGTTGTTTTTTGTTACAGTAATCAACAACTGAGCTCACATTGTAAGTTGTGCGACAATCTGCTTTGAGTTTTTTTTTTATGAACTGGTTAAAAATTAATAGTTTACAAAGAAAAGAATTCTTAAATTTAATTGTGGTTTGAACAAATTTTAGTCTTATAGATGGAACAAAGAATAAAAATACAGTACAAAATGTAATTTTTTACTATCTACTCTTAAAAAAAATAGATTAACGACAACCAACAGTAAAAATTAAAGATACTGAAGTTACTTTTTTTTTCTTTTTAGAGCAGCTATGAACATTAGAAGTACAGTTTGTGCTTATATGGAAATGGTTGTCTTTTATCTTTTGGGTGCATTTATAGCTACTCGAGAGAGATTTAATCTCTGTTTTGAGATTCACATTCAATTCAACATTGTTTATGGACCCTAACTGTAAAAATAACTAAGAGTTTTACTGCGTTTTGTTGGCTGTGCTAACTTTAAAACACTCTCATGTTGAAACATTCTCAGCGATTTCACACAAGTAGGTCTGCAACTTGACTCCCATGCAGCAAAAGTTTTTTCAGGACGTGCACATCGTTCTTCACGAACACGCTTTTGAACTGGATCCTAGAAAAGCTTTCACATTTCTTTTCTGATCTGCTGAAGTTTGGCTGATTGTCATCTTTTGGCTTGTACTTCTTCCTCGGTCTTTTGTCAAAATGACAGCGTATGACTCAGCTGGAGCTTTGTGTGGGTAAAAATGAGACAGCTGCCTTTTATAAACGACACAAGTTTGTCTCCATGTATTTGGTATATTTGTTTCAAGCCTGGGAGTAGAGGAAGGGAGGCTGATGTGGTGGGATGCTTTGGTGTGAATTAAAGCTATTTCACTACGGGCTCCACAAGGTCTGATTCTGTCTCTCTCTTTTTTTTTAAGTGGACTCTTCTCATAGAGAAAATATAGAGTGTTCTTTGATTTTACGTCTGATTCATTCTGGGCTTGCATGGTGGTGCAGGAGTTGGCACTGTGGCCTCAAAGCAAGAAAGTTGGGGGTTTGAGTCCTGGGTGGGGCGAGGTTTAAATCACTGGCCTTTCTGTGTAGAGTTTGCATGATCTCCCCATGTAGGAGAGAATTTTCACCTTCTACTCCGGCCGTCTCCCACCCTTCAAAAACATGTATGCCTGTAAACAGCCTAAATAGAGTCTGATACCCCCTGCAACTCCGACAGGGATAAGCAGTTCAGGAGATGAATGAATGAGTCTTTCTTTTAATTCTCCACTCACACAATATATTCTGAACAATAGCAGTGGTTTTCAAATTCCACATGAGTTTATGAATAAAGATGCCGCGGCTGTGCCACCAGTGGTTGGTGGGTGGGTGTTGTGGGGTTGTGTAATTGCTTTTCCATGCCAAGTTGTTAGTGCGAGCTTCCTGAAACTCTGTCAATGTCATTCTTCTCTCTAGCTGCAGGTCTCAGGCCAGGACTTTATTCTAGACACTAGTGTAAATGAGTAACCTTTTTACTCTCCACTATACATAATGATGAACGCAGTCTATCAGAGTTTGTGGTCTGAATAGGAAACATGGAAAAATGTGGTTTTTACCAGGTAGGAGTCAAATAAAAATGTCTCATTGTTGAATTTTTTTCTTGTCACTGGCAGATTTTCAAGACTATGAATGCATGATGTGTCTTTTCTCTTTCTCATTGGTGATTTTTTCATTCATTCATCTTCTGTACCATGTGTCCTAATTGTGGTAAATTTGATAAAATTTAAAGCATCAATTTAACAATGCAAAAAAACCCAAAACAAAACAAAGAAATTACGTAGACATCAGTAGATGCAAAATTTTAATAAGTGACCACGAGCACAAGAAGCACAACAATATGTCAAACACTGGAAGAACGCGGAATTAAATTAAAAAAGTAAAACACCAAAAGTGAGCATCTGTGGTTGGAAATCAAGTAATATTTAAAAACTCAAAAGGACCAATTTAGCTAGAGGAAAAATGTAGTTTTTAGTGTCATAAATTTCTAACGTTCCAATCACAAAACCAACAAAAGAACCTAATCCAACAATATGTTTGATGTTTGTTTTAAGAAGCAAAAAGGAATTAATGAGAAAAACAAACTTGGAAGCCGGAAATGGATAAAGCAGTTTGACAAATAAAATGTTATGTAGTGAATATGTAGTACTTTATACATCCATACATGACTATTTAGTGGCATACATAATAAATACGACAACTTGCAACAATTTTCTCGAAAATAACGCTGTTTGTTGAGCGAGGAAGCCAGCACAGAAAAAGTTTGAAACTTCTAACATATTACAGCTGCAATGGGAACTATTACCATATGTCTCATGTTTGGTTGTTGTGTTCTTTCAAAAGGCATTTTTGTAGCTCTTTTGGCACTCAACACAGTAATCTATGAGCCGCCTATTCTTTGAAAAACACTTTTCTTTAATGTCTTCCACTTGACTTTGATTGTTTTGTTTTTTTGCTTTCTTTGTTGCTTTTAAATCCCTTTGGATGAAAGTCTCCACCAAATGAAAGAATGTAAAAGTGAATAATGAGATCTTAATGAATACTTTGTGATAGTTTTTTTTTTTTTAATTTTCATTTTAGCCACAATAGAAAAAGTCCCTTTTGTAAAACAAACAGATGGGATGTTTTGAACAGTGAAGAAACAAGAACATGGTACAGTAAGTGCACATTTCCAACGCTGTTAGATGTTCATGTGCAGAGGTAGTTTGTTATCTTTTGCATTTGTAATGACTCTGAGTAGACTGTGCTGAGTCCATTGTCCTTCTCCCTTTCCCCAAGCCCTGCACTCCTCATCCACTTGTCATCACTCACGCTGATGATGCAGTGAAACAGGTGGCTGAAGAATTCGAAATGACAAAGGAAAGATAGAAACCAAACAGTAGAATGTGTGTTTGCGTGTGAGAGAAAATTAAAAATGAGAAGAAGTCTTGGTCCAGGAAAGAAATGAAAAAGGAATTTACCTCATATCATCAACGACAAAAGAAGAAAATAGTCGGACAAGCACGCATAGCTTGTTAACGTGACACTTAAATCTTGAAATCTTGACACTTAAAATTTAACTTGTAGATTGATTGGTTGGGTTGATTTGCCCATGAACTTATGATGTTTCTGTCTTTCTGTGTGATCCTGCAACAAACTGGTGACATCTACAGGAGATACCCCACCTCCTACCTGCCGACTAGCCTGGAAAAGTTGTGATAACTCCAGTGTTCCAGAAATAGACACAAGATAGCTTAGAAAAGAAAAAATGAAAAGAAAGAGCAGTTTAAACAAATGCTTTGTAAAGTATGAACATACCAACTCAACAATCCATTGACAAATTATCCCAATTTGTGTCTAAATAAAGTTGATTTTAGAAAATAAAATGTGACACGAAAAGATCAATTGGAATATATTTTTGCACAGACGGGATTAAAGTTTTTCAACTCTTCAGAAAGACTGTATGCCCATGTGGACATCTGTTCCTAGAATTTCCGCCACTAATGGTGTTGAGTAAAATCCCATACCACGTTGTCTGGAGACAGCATGGCAGATCAAGAGCATACTTTAAAACGATGTCTTTCTCAGTGGCTTAGCGTGCAATTTAATCAAGTGTGGAAATGTTGTTGGAGGGATGTCACAACTGTCGGTGGCTCTCTAGTCAATCCCAGAGGAGAGTCATTCTGTCTTATCGCCGTCTGCTTTCCCATCACTACTCTAAACAGTCAAGTTACTGGTCTCCCCACAAAAAATTAATCTTACCAGCACTAATTTAATAACACCAATTTATCTTCGGATTGAGTGCTTTTCATTTGAGGCATGCTTTTAAGAGTTCGGAAAAAATGACATGGATGGAAAAAAAAAATTGTTAACGTGTCACATAATTTGCTGGTTGGATAAAAAAAAGTACAGCTTTTATTACATTTAATCAGCTGCTTTACAATGTTACATTCAGATTTTTCCAACATCTTGACAATTTTATGGTTCATCACTAACAATGGAGAAAAGCCTCAAACAGCTGTTGGTAAAGTGCACATCTGGCTCCTAATTCTTTCAAAATAAGCAAAGTTCCCCATCCACAATGTAAGTTGTTCCAGCAATTGTAAGCCCAAAAAAAAAGAAAAATAAATGGTGTTATCTGCTTGATAAAGTAAAACAAATAATTTCTTTCTATACTTAACCTTTTGTTGAGAACGTTTTCTGTAATTAAATAAACATAGACTTTGTTGTTTGCACCCTATTCTCGTTGGTGGTCAGGAGGTTTTCTTTTGTTTTTTTTGTTGCATATAAGTCACACAGTACAGACACGTTTATCTAATCACTCAGGACACATGTGAAGCAGCTTTTATGCGCTGGATTAGATAGTGTGGAGTTTGAGAAATCCTAGATGAGGAAAAAACTGGTACCCCATATGTTTCTACTCCTGGGAGGATTTGTAGAATTTAAGGTTTTTCCCCTTTTTCTGTTTTAAATTTCCAAATAAAAGGAAGTTTTTTTTTCCGACCTACATGACAACCCAACAAGATGTGTTCAGATGCAGATAAGTTCAAGAAAAGATTAGACAAGAGCAATCTACAGTATAAGTTGAATTTTGGGCATGAATTCCACATAATCGCACTAAGTCAAGCTGCCACTAAATGAACATTTTCTTCGACATCTAAAGCTTTTTGCCATTAATCACTATTAATTCCACAACAATTTTACATATTGAAAGCATGTTTATTAGTGCGAGGTGTAATAAAGCCTAACAACATTTGATTGTTTAAACTTTACATCCAAAGAGGGGCTTTGGGCAATACCTGACTTGACAGCCCGGTGTGACAAGTTAATTCAATTTTTATTAAGCACAGGGCTTTTTTTTTCCTTACAAATCAAAATACACACTGTGCTTCCCTCCAACACGCACACATAACCACACGGTATACATAAAGCAACAACACATGTAGACAACAATCCAATGGCAACAGAGCAGGCGATCAGACAGACAGCCCAGGGAGAGGTGGCGCCTGTCATGTGGAATGGATCTCATTAAAAGTATGCCCCGGGTCACACTTTGATGGACGGGGAAACGTCAGTCATCTGCCAACTAGATTAGGTTTACTGAAACCAAGTCCCTTGTCTCTGCCTCTTGAGAACTCAAAGCTTACCAAGTAGGCCCAAGTGTGCCCCCCAGCCTTCATCACACCCCTCACCTCTGGCTTTCCAATCAAATGAGCAATGTCCACTTCAAATAAAAAAGTAACACCTGCTATGTTTGGAGGCGGGTGGTGGTGGTGTGCTCAAAGACCAGGAAGTCTGTCACATACCTTCAATGACAAAGTTTTTCTTTACATAAACCCATTTTTAAAAAGCTATTACCCATAAGGATAGATCATTTTATAAATTTGAAAAAATTCTGAAAAGAAACATGTGGGGTTTTTTTTAATTGAAGTGAAAAAAAATGTTTGCGTTTATCTTGGATCTTTTAAAAAACGTAAAACAAGGAGGCAAAATTAATAAAACTCCTTAAAAAAAATTAATGCCAAAAATGTATCTTTAAGTTGCTGAAGCTTTGGTTTATTTATTCATCTTAGTGTCCTAGTCATGGTCATGGGGGGTGCTGTACCCCACCCTGATTGATTACAGAGAAGTGTCTTACCCTCTGAACAGGTTTGTAGTCTTTTCCGGGGCCACCAATAGAGATAGAGAACCACACACACACACGCACACACACATGCACGCACGCATCGAAATTGGAAACCTTGTACTCTTTTATGAAATTTCCGTGGGAACAAAAGCCTGAATTTTTCCGTTCCGTTGTCTTCCACTTATCCGGGGCCGGGTCACGGGGGCAACAACCTCAGACGTAAAGCCCAGGCTTCTCTCACTCCAGCTGCATCCTCCAACTCACCCGGAAGGATCCCGACTCGTTCCCCGGCCAGCTGTGAGACACAGTCACTCCACTGGGTCCAGGGTCTGCCTCTTGGTCTTCTCGGCGGGACGTGCCTGAAACACCACACCAGCAAGGCACTTGGGAGGGATCTTGACCAGATGCCCGAACCACCCCATCTGGCTTCTCTCGACCTGGAGGAGGAGCAGCTCGACACCGAGTTCCTCCCGGGTGGCAGAACTCCTCACCCAATCTCTGAGTGAAAGCCCAGCTACCCTGCGTAGGAAGCTCATTTTGGACGCTTGTATCTGTGATCTTATTCTTTCGGTCACTACCAGCCACCACCAGCCTGAAACTTAAGTGGTTAAAAAGCTGTTTTTTAAATGGAATATTTACAGACAACTAAGGGGTTTTAAATTTATAATTGTAGCTTTGAAAAAATACCTCCACAAATCCTTCCAGACACATTATCTTCATTCGTTACTTTCTTTTGTTTTTGTAATCGCAAAACCAATGGCAATGGGTGAGTTTCCACACTTGCCTTATGCCTCTGACACGACAAAAAGTCTGGGTGGAGTTTTTACAAAATCAATCACTCTACCAGTGTCTAAATTGTCTGTTGAATAAATTAGCATATATACAACAAACAAAGCTCATAATGAAGTTTGTTAGAAGTTAAGAACATGTTTTTCCTCTGTGGTAAGTTTCTCACTAAAATGGCCAGTTTCTTGATGGTCTGGTGGTGAAGTCACACAGTGACTTACTGTTTGTCCCAACATTCCCAAGAGTTCACATCTCCAGCAATAGACCTGTGGCATGATGCCCAGGACACGAAGTGTGAACGGCTCCCCGTGAAGATAGGCACTCTGGTCTGACCGACGTAATACTGAGTCCATTTGAATTATTTCTAAATCTGTGGTTGGTAAAACTGAGAGGCAGTTTTGGCAAAAGATTCACATTATTTAAGCTATTTACAGAGATGAGGATGGGTGCAACGAAATGAGTCAGTACTTAATAACCCAGAATGGCATTTTGATTTGTGACAAGTACTTAAGATATATGATGCATCTTACATTCAATCCATGCTGGAGTCTCACCAGCATACAGGGTGTCGTGCTGCATATATTCTGAGTGACAAAGACCGAATGCATTGGGACGGATGTGAGGAGTTGCGTCCTCCTTTGAAACTTACAGGGCTCCCCATATTTAAACCTGATAAATGCTCATATATGAGCTAATCTTATTACACTGACTAACCCCACCAAAACAAATCTGCCTTGCAGCAATCCTAGCACAAAAAAAAATCTTTGTGAATTTTTTAAAAAGCCTTTTTGAATTGAGAGATTGAAAACAAACAAAAAAGCAATAATTGTTAAATTAGCATTTTAACGTTTTCAATTTTATTCTTTTATTGCGATATTCCTCCACTAAAAATGTTTCAATTGTTTCGATTTTAAGATTGTACTGATCTTTAATTTTTTTTTGTTTTTACATCTGTTTTTTTTTTTTTTTTTTGGTTTTGCAGATTTGCAGAGAGTTTGTCACAATTGTTTACTGATAAAAAAAAAAAAAAAAAAAAAAAAAGAATTACTCTATTCATCCCTCAACGGGAAAATTTGAGTGATGCACGCCTTACACCGCAGCAGGCTGCCCTTCGACGGCACCAATGGTGGGAGAAGCGGGGGTTAGGTGTCTTCTCCAAGGACCCTAGAGGGTGGGCTCGGTGGGAATAGAACCCGCTCTGGCGCTGATCCACTGTCTCCCACCGTAAGAGTCTAATCTTTGAAGATTTAACATCAGTTTTCTTTTGCAATCAATTTGAACAGGTTGACAGGACTTTCGACTTAATATTGGACTTGGTGGGATTTGAGTGTAAATGCTGTGTGTAAAATTCCTTTAGATATCATTGTCAACCACGTTATCCTTGCCAGGACACCTAACCAGTGAAACCACAACAACTACAACCTGTTTGAAGGTTAATTAACTGTAAGAAAAAACTACTTTACTCCTGCAGCACATTGAATGACTGCTTTGAACTTTCTTTTAAATCCAGAATCAATCCAATGCAGGGCTGCACAGTGGTACAGTGGTTAGCACAGTGGCCTCAGAGCAAGTAGGTCGGGGTTTGAGTCCGGGAATGTGGGCGAGGCTTGAAACACTAGTCTTTCTGTATGGAGCTTGCATGTTCTGCCCATGTATGCGTGGGTTTTCTCCGGGTACACCAGTTTCCTCCAAAAACATGCAGATTAGTTTATTGGCCACTATGAAATTGCCCCCAGGAATGAATGTGGATGTGGATGGTTGTCTGTGTGTGTGCCCCTGCAACAGACTGGCGACTGGTTCTGGGTATTTCCTGCCTCTCACCTGGAATGAGTCGAGATATGCTTTGGCAACCCCTGTAACCCCACTAGGGAGAAGTGGTTTAGAAGACGAAATGAAACAATTCAGAGCAGTAATTATTATAAATGTTGTTGATATGCAGCAACTGTATTGGGTGTTGACAGTAATTCAACTCTCCAAACAAACTGAATGATTTTTAGTGCAACGTTTTTTCTAAAGTTATCTAATCAAAAACAAATAGACCATTGGAAATCTGTTAGCTTTCAGTAAAAAGTCAGTTAGGGAAAATAATGGCTCTTAAGTTTTCATCACATCGACTCAAAGGTTAAAAGGGCTCCACAGTTGATGCGCTATTAACCTCCTTTTCCAGAGGGATTATGTTTTTTAAGCATTGTTGCAACATGAACCACCCCGGTGCACCATGCTGGGACCTCACTCCAGGGACACCCATGAGCTTGGTCACTCCTGGAACTGACATGACCTTTTACCCTCAAGTACTTACTTACTAAACCAGTGTTTTGTAAAATGATACCTATGGGAAACATTAAGTGGCACGCTTGCTTTGTTGTCTTTCTTTGAAATATCTTGACATCTAGTCGCAGCATTTGTCTAGGAAAAATACAGCAATTAATTAGTTGTGCTTTGAGAGTGTGACATTGATTTGGTTCTGATTGTGGGTCGTCATGTTATGGGAGAAGAAATGACCTATTGTGTTAAAAGCAACAATAGTGGAACATTGAACAGAAAGCCATGGTTATCATAATATATTTACGGTACTAATCCCCTCCTGAAAACAGGATCCCCTCTTGCAGTTTTTCCCTGCAGCACAAAAGAACCTCATGTCCCCTCTGATGTGTCACCAGTCAGACAAGCATGTGAAAGCGGATTTTATAAAAACCTTTTTTTTAACAAATTGTCAAGTTTTTAAATATAATAACAGACTTTTTGAATGTCTAAAATTACAGCAGTATGTTTTACATACACTATCTGGTTCACATAGATTTTTTTTCATCATTGTTATACAGTATGTATGACTGTGGAAAAAGGTGGAGACACATTTTTTTTTTTAATTTTTCACACCACCCAGTCCAACACTGGGTTAGAAGGTTCTCCTTCTTCTTCCGGCATTTCCCTTGAGGGGTCGCCATAGCAAGTCAGTTTCTTCCATCTAACCTTATCTGCTGAGTCTTCTTCGGTCACGCCATCTATCTTCATGTCTTCCTCCACTGTATCCATGAACGTCCTCTTTGGTCTTCCTCTAGGCCTCTTTCCTAGTGGTTCCAAACCCAGCATCCTTCTGCCAATGTACTCTTTCGCTCTCTGTTTCTCTGTCTCTCCTCTGCATATGTCCAAACCATCTCAGTCTGGACTCTTTGACTTCATCTCCAAAACCTCTAACACATGCTGATCCTCTAACATACTCATTTCTAATCCTGTCCATCCTGGGCACTCCCTGAGAGATCCTCAGCCTCTTCATCTCTGCTACCTCCATCTCTGTTTCCTGTCTTTTCCTTAGTGCCACTGTCTCTAGACCAAACAGCATCGCCAGGTCTCACCACGGTTTTGTACACTTTTCCTTTCATTTTAGCTAAAACTCTTCTATCACACATCACACCTGATACTTTTCTCCACCTGTTCCAGCCTGGCTACACATGCTTCTTCACCTCTTTTCCACACTCTCCTCTGCTCTGGACTGTTGATCCTAAGAACTTAAAATCTTCCACCTTCTTTATCTCTTCTCCTTGTAACCTCACTTTTCCTTTTGGATCCCTCTCATTCACACACATGTACTCTGTTCAGCCAACTTTGACAAGTTAGCAGGTGAGAGGTTAGGTGGTTACAGGATGAGATAAGGGCAGAAAAACAATCTCAGACATACATGTGGGTTAGTTGAGTATGCTGCAGACAGCAGCACATTTTATGTCTAAGTTTGGCAAGAAAAAAAGATCACGATTGCACTAAAATATCTAATCATATTTCAATATTTTTTCCAAGACACTTCAAGACAGTTGGACTGTCTACATCTGCATCTTTTCCTCATTAAATATTTCTGGGGAGTCTGGGTGCGTTTGTCTAAATCTATACAGAAGCAACAGAGCTGTAGATATCAGGCAATCAAGCTGCTCCTCACATCTAGTCGTTATACTCGTGATTCCCTCATTTCACCATCACTCAGTGAGATACCACTTTCTGCCTCCTCGTTTAATCATCTGCCATCTTTGCTAATGCAGAGCGACTGCTGAAGTCATGTAAGAAATCAGCCACATCTTCAGTGTCACTTCTCATTAACATGGAAAATCAGGTGAGAGTTTGTCGCTCCTTCCTGGAGATCTTCAAGTTTTTTATAATTTTTCACTGATACCATTTAAGTGTTTCTTGAGACATTTTAATTTTTCATGACCTGAAAAAATACATCCACTGGCGGTGGTACCATACTGTATTTTGTGGTTCAACCATTCAGCTTAAAAAACCGTCAATCTCACCCATGTTGAGTTTTCAGGGACAAAATGAGTTCATTGCCTGCCAGTGGATTCAGTTTTTAATATTTATGAAGCTTAAGCCGTAAACTCACCTGCAGTGCAGTGTACGAGTGTGAGGAAAGGTGGGAGAAAGAACTGGCACATGTCTGACAGCCCACCGTGGCAAAAAAGCTGCTGACACACTGATGTATCTCCCTCATCCTCCTCACATGCACATTAGCAGAATGCCATGTGTGTGAACACATCAGAGCTCAGGCAAGGTGATGTGGGCTTACCGCCACAGCAGAATACACTATTTATTTTTCTCATTATCTTCTCCATCCAAACAGAGGTTAAATGCTTATGTTTCAACGGCACAGACACAGCAAAAACAGATGCACACACAAACATCTCTATGAGCCATTTGAATGTCAAAGAATGTTCTTAATGCAAACCCAGCTCATTGTGGATCCAGGCAAAATAAAGAACAGAGCAAGCTGTTTTTCCTTGGGAGGCTGAGGTCTTATAACGTGCTTATGACGTGATGTACATTTTCTCTCAGTCTGTCGTGACAAGTGCAGTCTTCTTTCTGGTCCTGTGCTGAGGTGGCAGTTTGACCACAAGGGACAACGGTCGACTGGACAGACTGATTATGAAATGTGCAGCTGTGGTGGGGAGGAACGTTGACTCTGTAGGAGCTGTTCTGGAGAGGGGAATGAGGGCTCTAATGCAGGGCATCCTGAAAAATCCCCATCACCCTTTGCATGATGTGGTTACAACCCAGAAAAGTAACAGATGTAACAGGTTCGTCTCATTGCACTGCAGGACTGACTGACTTAAAAGGTCCTTTATCACTTCTACCCTAAGGCAATTTAATCAAACAGAGCCTGAAAGACAGTGAGTCCTAATGAGTATTCTTTACTAGCAATAGTAACTTTCATTAGTATATGTTGTTTTACTTATTTATATGTATGTATGGCTTGTGTGATTTGTTGCTACTGGCCACCAGAATTTCTCCTGTTGGAGATTAATTAAGTTTTTATCTATCCATATAAATGTAAATTTCTTAATTTGTTTGCAAATTAGATTGTGTTTTTTTTCTTCAAGTTCTTATATCAAAATGAGGATGGATTATTTGGGCTTAAAACAAAAGACCCAAAACTTAAAACTGTCCATTCATTTTTAAAACAAAGTTTCAAAGTTTTGAGACTTATTGTAAGATTAAAAAAAAAAAAATCAAGTGAGGTATCGCGATTAAAACAATACCTAACACCTCTTAACTCAGGATGTGTGAATTAAGATAATCTAACATTCTTACTAATCCTAGCATTTTATGGACAGGTGTAAATCTAATCCCCCCAAGAAAATAAAGACAAACAGTGTTCCTCACGCCCAGCAACAGACTGGCGACCTGTTCAGGTTGAACCCTGCCTCGTGCTTGAAATTAGCTAGGATAGACTCACGCATCCCCGCGGAAAAAGTGGTTCAGAAGACCAGATGAAACTAAACGGTGCATCTCTCTCACGTATTGTAAAATAGGCATTATGCTCTACATTTAATATTGTTTTCTATCAGGAGTCATTTTTCTCATTTTTACTTGGACTGGATTAGCTGAAACCAGCATTTGTGTTTGCTTGTTTGTTTTAGATAATTACAACCGATTGCCTCTGCACACATGCACATGTTTCTCCTCTGCATATAGAGGCATTATTTAAATATGTAAATTACAATATTTAGTGTTGTAATGCATAAAGATGGATCATCTAATCCACATACTTTTTCTTGGCAGGCAGTTTTAGATTAAGTGAAGCTTATATTTCAGGTTTGGTTGACGTGTCCACTCCTACATTGCTTTGTTGCAATAATTTTTCACAATTTTTTTGTTTTGTGGTTGAATATCTAGCAATCAACAAGTATGCATTGATATAAAAATCAAGGTTATTGTCTACCTACTGTTTAAGTACAAAAATTTTGGAAGTAGAAATATTCCCATTACAACCAGCAGTGAATACCTCTAGTTATACCTACCACCAATCAACGTGTAATTTATTGTGCATTGTAACAAAATTTGTCTTATAATTACATTAAAGTAAATCAGGCACTGCTGTGTTGTCTATAATAATGGAAGAGCTTTGGTTTCATTCATTTGGTTTATTGTTGTAGCTTTTACTTGTTGTTCTATGCATATTCATGTAATCAATGTTGCCCTACATGTTAAAGTTGTCATACTCTGAATTGGGGTTATCCCTTCACCCACCCCAGCAAACAACACTCTTGTTGTTTTTTCTGATGCGCTGAACACACAAAGCGGTCCTTTCAGGTTTATACTGTTATTCGGGTTACTGTTTTTCTTTCGACTTCTGAAAATGTAACCTTTACAAGTTCCAATTTGTTCATCCGTTTCCGTACTATTTGTCATTGTGCTTAAAACTGCACACCTAATGAGTCTGTTTTCTTTCTTTTTTTTTTTTTTACCGTGTCCTGTCCTATTTGTTTTCTATTTTGAGATTGGCAGAGGGTTGAACACAAAGTAACTAAATTTTAAATAAAAAAAAAAAGTTTCCTTTTTATAACAAAAAGTACAAGCACAAGACATCATATTTCCTCTTTGAAACAAAGTTGATCTATTCTGCTGAAATAATAAGCCCTTTACAAGACAACAACTAGGAAAATATTTTTTTCTGTTTAATAAAAAGAGGAATTTTATACATGTAAACGTGAACATGTCCATAAATTGTTGGTAATTGTCAATGTGAAGTTGTCACTATGCATTATGTGTTGCTCTGCTGTTGTGTTCTGTTTGTTGTGACAACGGGGTCATTTTGAAAGAAGTCATCTAAAACTCAGTCACCGCCATAATTCACTAGGAAAATACACTCAGCAGATTTAAAATAATTGTGTTGGAGGTGCAGTCATGGAAAAAATTTTAAATGATTGAAAAACAATATAAACTGAATTGTTACTGTGAAATGTAAAAAAAAAGTGGTTTTGGATAAATAAAATGTTATCTCTTCAAAGTGCTACTTGGGTGATTTGTTTACGTTCTTGACTTGACATTACAATTTTCTATCAGAAAACATTTTGGTGCTGATTTTTATTTCTATACATATGGGTAATGAAGTGGTGAAGCAGGAAGATATAGGTCAGTGGTAGTATGTCCATCTTAAGACCAAGAGAAGCCGGTTCGATTTCCCCTGGGCTCATGAGTAAGTATCCCTGGAGAAGACACCCAACCTAGTTACTCCCACCTTTGGTGCCGCTATGGCTGCCTGCTGTAGTGCAATAATATTTGCACAAGTACATGTGTTTTTATATGCTAAATATTAGCATGATTGAATAGGTTATATGTGGCGTGGCACCTGATTGAACAGTGGGAATGCATAATTGGCTCTGATCCCAAGACCCCTCCTCTTGCTGGCTTTAAGCCGGCAATTTTTTTTGGTGTTCACCAACTGTCTGAAGCTAGCTACGCCACCCGCCTCATTCAAACACAGAAAAGTTAAAAGAGCCACCATCTTCTTTCTACATGACACAATCTTTTTATTTTTGTTCTGTGTTTCTAGTTTTCCGTCTACTGTTAATTTTTGTTGATCTTTTATGTTCAGCGTTTCAAAGTGTCACTGAATCAAGAGCCTTATCTCCAAGTAAATACGCAGATAAGGTAAATATTTGTTTTTCAAATTACTGTTTGAACCTATGAGTATGCATATGATCATACAGATAATTTCTCTGCGGGCATCTTCAAAGGTTATTTTCACTGGCTGTGATTTGCTTTTCTCCAAAAAGAGACATAATATTCTTAAGGATTTTTTAGTGCTTTGTGGTGTGTGTTCTTAAGATGAAGGACTGAGAAACCTCCACCTGACATGTCCTGTCACTGACCTGGCATCATTCTGTCTTTCCAGACACAGTTAAGCCTGAACGCACTCACAGCAAGAGTCTTGTGCTTCACAGCCAACGCAGGAAACCCAACAAAATACACACACATTTGTTTCAACACATGCAGGATGGTCACTTGTCAGTTCTTCAAATTTTTCCTCTTTGGAATATTATTCCCTGTTTGGTGTTTCCATGGAAACCAAGCATACTAATTAGATAGGGAATGTGTGTGTGTGTGTGTGTGTGTGTGTGTATTAACAAACAGGACAAGGTATCATTACGAAGGAGGCAATAAGGGAACAGCGTCTGGGTTGATTGTAGCAGCATTTGCTAAGAAAGGGAATTAAGAACAAATGATTTGATATTTAAACCTCTACTTGTCCTGAAAGGAAGCTCTAATTATTTCATGTTTTTTTCTTAACCAAATAAAGACATAAGGATATGATATAGTTGTGGAAAACTGAGCATTGATGTAAACATGCAGTCAATTAACAGAGAAGACAAAGCAGATGGCTCGTTGGGCTGCTGAAATTGGATTTTCACTGAGTCCCATAACCTTCAAAGCATGTGTTTGGTCAATGAGCAAACAGTTCATTCCTTGTATTGGTCGTTAAGAAAATCTATTGTCTAAAATTGTGTAATTTAAATTTTATGCTTGTAAAGTAACTCAATGTAAAGTGAATGAGATTCTAGAAAGTCATGTGTCATGATGTTTCACATCATTCAAATAGCATTTCAATGAATAGCATTAATAATGCCCTTGTTAGCGTTCAAGTGAGTTGAACTGATGGAATAAAGCAACACGTGTATATCTAATGTCCAACAAAAAAAGCAGATGAGGAACGATTGTCATGAAATGCTTGTTCAATAACAGTGTTTTTTCTATCTAAACTGAAAAAAGATCCATTTTAAACAAAGTAACAATGTGTTTCAACCTGTTGTAAAAAAGAGTAATTATACTGTTCAGGGAAAAAAAACTGAACCATAACACTTTCAAAAACCATGCAACATTTAAAATAGCAAAGACATATTTAAACAATTAAATATGGGTTGATGATGTTAGATTGTTTTTATTTAATACAGAACCAACATTTATTTAGTGTATATTCTAAAAAAAAATTTCAATACTCTAAAAGTAGGTCATCTGAATGAAAACTCTACCATGTTTTCCATAGCTCGTGTTCCACATCAGCTCTACCATCTGTGAAAAAGCAGACCAGGATGATGAACCCCAGGTGCAGTTCCAGCACAGCTAAAAACCATATCTTAAAAAAAACAGTCCTGTGTACTTTTGGTTTAGTGTAGTGCCCTTGCTTGTATGTGTGAGTGTTGAATGAGCTTCCTCTTTTGCAGTCAGGCAGACACTCGTAGGATTTTTGGCTCAATAAACTCTGCCCTTTGCACCTTAAAGGAAGTCCATCTGCTCTGTAGAGCATTGCACTGCCTCCAGGCATCTTCGGAAATGAATTCAGAAATTTATGGTTCACCTCAGACAACCATGTGGAGATCTCTGCACGTTGCAGATCCGCTCACTCTTTGAGGCATATTTAGTGTTGACTGTAATTACTGTTTGAGAAACTGAAGCAAAAAAAACTCAGATGGAAGTCAAAGGACCCAAAGAGGAGAAAGTTAAACTTTGGGGGATTTATTTCTCCACATCTGTTAGAACATTTTAGGGCTTGTATCCTTTAAAAAGATGTAAAAATGTTATAGTATCATTGAAACATGCATAATTATTATCATGACTTTTTAATCCACTTGAGGTGTGAGGTTGTGCCTCCTCTATTTAATATTCACCAGGGAATGAGTGTGGGCAATTACTGTTTCACATTTGATACCAGCCACAGCTACAGATGTAGACAGCTCAACATGTCTGTCAACATGATGTCATATTATTACATCTTCTAATCCCCCCGGATCCTTCAACACGTAGTCTGGTGAGAGAGGCAGAGCAGAGAGGCATAGTTGGCAGTCTCCTTTAACATTTCATACCCATTTGGTAGTGAAATACTGTATGCTCCTTTTATAAATAAATGTTATTTAGGGATTGATGGCAGCTAAGTATTTTTTAGAAGTGAAAAAAATCCCTTTGATTCTTACTTTAACAAAGTAAACCAATACTGAAGGCTGACGTTTACATAACACAAAAAATCATACAGTAATTTATGCACATAGAACGTTTTGTTAATTTATTTGCTTATTTCAAATGTTACTGGAGATTTTATTTGCACAGTCTCACAGGAACTATTATTTTAACCTAAATAATGACCTGTGACTTGCATTTAAAAAAGATCCCAGATTACATGCTCACAAGATTTTTTTCTCTTGAGTGTAGATTTCACAGAACAAAAGCTTAATGGGATTACACAGTCGAAGGCTGTCCGTATCCCTTTGTGAGCGAAATGGCCCCTACACAGCAAATCCACTTAGAGGCATTCTAATCAGCTTGTACTGATGCAGTTAAATCTTGAGGATGACAGCGTAAAGAACAATAAAATGTGTAATGGGGGACATATTTCTTTGGAGACAGAATTTGGAGATGCATCCATTTGAGCAGATTTCCTCTTTATAAAACTAATACAAACAATCAACAATAGAAACTGCTCTCAACCCATTTGAAAAAAGATGGGTTGAGAACACAATCAATGAATTACACAATCAATAATCTAAAACATTACATCCAATTACCTATAATTAGTCTGATTCACAAGCTTTGAGTTTGATACTTACAGAATGCTTTTTAAAAGACTGAACAGAACGAGAACATGTCACTCAGGAGATTGTGATCCAATTATAATAATTCAAATCAAGTTGTCACTTCAGTCAATTCCTTTGTTGGGATTGTTGAGTAAAAATGTCAAAAATGGGCAGAAATGTTACCATGAGGCACATTTCTGTAACACATTGTGAGGATAAAACACCCCGACCAAAGCAGGGACTGTTTTGAGATAACAATATACAATTTTTATTATAGACCCTAAGGTTATTACTGAGGAATAATTTGACATGGTGGAGGTCTTTGCTTAGTCTTTTTAGTGCCTTTCACCACCACATGTTCTTCTTCTTCTCCTTTTGGCATTTCCCTTCAGGAGTTGCCACAGCAAGTCAGTTTCTTCCATCTAACCCTACCTGTTGCATCCTCTTCGGTCATGCCAATTATCTTCATGTCTTCCTTCACTGCGTCCATGAACCTCCTCTTTGTTCTTCCTCTAGTCCTCTTTCCTGGTGGTTCCAAATCCAGCATCCTTCTGCCGATGTACTCTGTCTCTCTTCTCTGTACATGTCCAAACCATCTCAGTCAATGTATCAAAGTAATAATTTTTTAAATAAATCATCTTGGATGAAAAGTGAAATAATAGGTGTCATTTTCACCATCAGTTTTAACCAATTGTGCATGGAAGTTCACAACTACAACATCTGTAATCTCGAAAAGCTGCATAGAAGTAAATTAGAAGTTAACAAAAAAGTTCAAGCTTTCACAAGAATTTAGTAAAAAATGCAGAAATGTTTTTGTATTTCAAAAATGTCTTTGCTTTTTTTTTTATTTTGGTATGTAAAATCCATGTCACAAATTCATTTGAAGATTGTATTGAATAAATTTCTGTATTACAAACTAAAAATTACAAGGTATTTTCTTTCACACACATTTCCAAATTGAATTTTGTTGTAGTAGAGGGGAGACGGTGGCTCAGTGGCAGAGCGTTCACCCCAGACCGGAAGTTAACAGGAAGTTCACGGGTTCGCATCCTACTGAGTGCACGTCTAGGGTCCTTTGAGTAGACACCTAACCCCCCGTTTCTCCCACCATTGGTGCTGTTGTAGCAGCCTGCTATGGTGTAGTAGTGCAGCACACAAATTCCACTGGTTAGGGATCAATAGAGTATGTAAAAAGTTATCTTTCATAAATAAAAACATTCTCTTCAATGTCCAGTCTGTTCGTTTAATTATTTTAAACGTTGACTGCTTTTCCCCATGCATTAGAAAAGACTAAAGAGTAGAAAAACAAATAAAAAAAAATGATCCAACACTAGCCTGGGATTCTCCAGACTTAGTTCCAAAAACTAATTTAATACCAAACACAATTAATCAGAATGACAATTGTTTAAAGAACTAAAAAGCCTGTGTTTAGTTTAGTTTTTCATTACTCTCAAATGGTACAGTTATACAAGCCCATTCATACTTTTTTTGTAAAAAACTCTCTTTGCAAACAGTGTTGCTTCATAGCTAACATATACTGTACCCTTACAGCTAAAAGGTGACCAGTTTAAATGCTCTCTAACTTGTGACATACAGTACGTGTTGTAAAATACGTCACAGTTGTAAAAGAACCATCAGCAAATGCAAGAATGAATAATTTTGTGTCAGAGACTGAATTAATGAATGAAATTCAAACAAATACCTTTTCAATCTGTTTTGAAAGTGCTTCCTGTAAATGGGACCCATTTAAATGTCAACATATAACATTTAAAATGAAATGAAGCAAACTGCAACAATAGTAACTTTTAACTCAAGTGATTTTGCAATTTCATTTGAATCCTCATTAGATGCTATTGAGTCGAAGAAGCAATATGTTTACTGTGGCACTTTTATGAACTGGTATGAGTCTAAAGGAGAGGGATATTCTTTGGGAGTGTTTACAGCTCCACTGAGTTCTCCCTCATATGCAGTGGAGGTCTCTAATTACAGAGTCCTTCACATACTGTCCGTTCTTGCCCCTCTCACGCTTCAAACATACTGCTTCATTCACACAGTCTGGGAGCTGATGGAATAGCTCTCACAGCTGTTGCGGTGTCATCAAAGTATCTTCCAGCAGACGAGAGGTCAGAAGTCAAAGATAGATGAGTTTCTTGGGGTTTTTTTTACCTGAAAACACTACATATTGTCATCTTGTGGTCAAAGTACTGGTCACATCAGTTACAAGAAAAGGTCATTTAAAGAAGCAGTGTCTACTTGAACATTTTTGTGCTTGGAAAAGGTTCTTAACAGAAATGTTTGAACCTTAATAGATGTTTGCTCGCAATAAAAATCTGACGAGAAATCGAAAATTTCTCAGGAAAACATTTCTTCAAAGCTTCTCTCTGACTTTGGTTAAAAGTTTGAAATAGCACATTAAAAATAACCTCTGACCATGGACTAAATGGTTTTGTGTTGTAATTGTACTTCATGTTTCAAAGGACATGTATACCAATTGTGTATAGTTTTGTACTTCTGATGTAATTTTTTTTTTCCAAAAAATTAAAAAACTCCACAGTGATGTTTATTATTTTATGGATGTTACATGCATTCCATTTCTTGCAGACAATCTGAAGAAGACAAGAAAAACTGACCGTTGTTTTTGGAACATTACATTTGGACTCAACAACACCAATCACCAATGAAGAGCACATATTTGACTATTTAGCTGTTCAGAGTTAAAATGCTGATGAAATCAAATTCTACTTTTGGACAATCTATTATCAATAACAAGTTGATTATAAATGGGTTGCACCATGACTTTCAATCGTTAAATACATGCTCATATGTTGCTAACTTTGTGTCATAATTCAACAGAATAGATCAACTTTGTTTCAAAGAGGAAAATATGTTCTTGTTCGTGTACTTTTTGTTATGAAAAGGAACAATATTTTTTAATAAAGTTACTTTGTGTTAAATCCTCAACCAACTTCAAAGTAAAAACAAATACAATAGGACAGGATAAAGAAAAAAAAAGATTGATCAGTTGTGCAATTTTAATGCCAATGACAATCAGTACAAAAGATGAATGGACAAATTGGAGCTTGAAATGGTTACATTTTCAGTAGTGGAAAGAAAAGCAGAAATCCGAATAACAGAATAAACCAAAAAAAAAATGTTGTATGTCTTTTAACATCATTCAGGATGTTTATCAAGTAGCTAAAACCAAACCATGTAATAAGCTGTTCCAAACATTCATTGGAAATCTGCTAAATGAAAACACCTCTGAGTTCTTTTCTCATTACACCCCTGTGAATGCATGCCAGATGTTCATATTGTTATTGCAAATCCATGATTGTATGCCTATTAGCGTAATGTCTGATGCTGCGTTTACTTCACTCCAGGATTTAGAGTCTAATTTCTACTCAGATGTCAGCCTTCAAACATTTGCTCTCCAGGAAGATCTGTCGTGGCCCTAAAAATATGTTGTGTTATGCTCTGTTATAAAATGATAAAACATCCACTAAGAGAAACCTAAAGCATTTCTTCTTGTTCAGTACTATATACTATATACCAGTCATTTACGATCTGACGATGTTAGTTATGGCTTAACATTTTGTCATGTAGTATGAGAGCATCACATCTCCTCAGTCCACCTGTGGGCTTGCAGCATTCTCACCAGACCCTCCAGCTCTTGTCTACACTAATTGCTCATTGATACAGATTGTGATTATCTGTGCTTACTGGGTAATTGGGTAGTGTCAGATCCTCTAAATCAGGGTTGGAATGAGGTGAACACTGTGTTGGCTCTCTGGCAGATTAAAGAGGGCGCATGTCTAGGTCTGTGTTTTCTCAATTCTTCTCCTGTTCTTATCTTTACAACCTAAGCCTGCAAAGAAACAACAGCCGGACTACATCTAGAACAGACCAGTAGTTTCAACGCAAGATATGCAATGCAGAAACTCTTGGAGAAAGCATAGCAACACATACACACACCAAAACATGTGCATGGCCCATTTGGTTTCTTTTATGAATAAATGACGTTTGACACCTTCTATATTTTACTCAAAAGTTTAAGTTATCCTGCAGATGTTTGGTTGAATTCCAACATCTTGTCAGTCTTGTTTTTGTTAATAGGTCTCAACAATGTTTTTGAGGAAACAAGATTATTTTTCATCCAATAAACTAAACAAATTGGGGATTTGCCATTTTTTTGGTGTGTTTTTATAATTATTTTGCATAGCATGTGCAGCCTGTACATTCTGGTTGTAAAAACTTGGCCAAGATTTACTTGCTGGTGTCACTGTCTTAGTCCTCTTGACCCTAAAGCCAAAAAAGGACAGAGGGATTGTAGAAAATCATACTGAAGAAATGTGATTTACACACATTTCACCTTCCTCACTTAGTATAAGACATAAGATACACTTTTTTTGTTTTGTACTAAGAAAAAAAAATAATCATAAGAAAAAGACCATTTTTTCAACAGCTGTTCAGCATTATGAGAACACGCTGACTGTGGCTACAGTGTATGCTTTGACAACCGGGAGATTTTGAGACTCCTTTTCACTTAAATTTTTTGCTTAATTAATCTGGAAGCTGTAAAACCTTAACTTTGTTTCGTATTCTGAATTACATACCTTGTAAATTAAAAGTACTTTCAAAGTTATTTTACTTACGTGCAATTTTAATGAGACAATCAGTAACAAATATATGGTCTCTAAAATAGTTTAAAAGTTTCTTACTGTACATGTTTCTAAGTTAAATATGTGATGGCAGTTATGCTCCCTCCAGAACAAAAATCTGAGAAAGAAAACTGCTTAAGAGAATAATCCTCATTTCAACCAGGAAGCAGTCAGTGTTTCATAAAATAAAATATAAAAAAGTTTTAGTCTGAGAAGACTTCTATCTGTGCCTTTGAACAATTGTCTTTTCATCTCCTTGCTGTGACAGCATCTGTTGGCAATTTTTAAGTTTTGAAATGTCTGTTCAGGATGACAGAAACTTCCCACCACCACCCTGCACTCGTTCTTCAAGTGGTGTCACTCTCTTTTTTTTCCCTCAGAGGTTTTCCCACTGTTTTAAGCACTTGGAAATGTTGTATGACAAATCTTGCTAAAATATGAATATTGTGAACTAGAAAAACTTTTTAGTTGCATGACCAGGTCACCAGTCTGTTGCAGAGCAACACACAGACAATCATCCACAAACACATTCACTCCTGGGGAAATTCGTAGCAGCCAATCAACCCAACATGCATGCTGTGGAGAATTTCTCTGTTCATTTAAGTCCAGTTGTTTTGGTTCAACACAAATAACACAAACAAGTAAAAACAAAATCAACTCTTCGCTACACAGTAATGCAAAATAAAGCACTTTCAATTACTTGTTTGGCATGTTAGGGATCCCTGTATTTGGGCAACACCAATTCCTGTGCGCCTATGCTGCACAGGTAAAATATGGCTATGAAGCTGTACAAATTGCCATCACATGACAAAGGATCAGCAGCCAAGGAAGATTCTAAAACACGAGACTGTGAGATGAGTCGAACCCTCTCGGAGGAGCGAGTCTGCTACGGTGATCAAAGTTTAGCATTCCCCTGCCTTGTTTTTTATTGTACATCAGCTTTCTTTGAAATGTATGATATAAGTTTTATAGCTTGCTTCTAGGTTTGAACAGCAGGCCCAGGTCCTTACTTTTAATGATACCAATCAACCTAGTTATCCCAGTTGTGTCATCTCTGGACTTCATATTGTATTAATCTTTTGGTATTGTTCCCACCTGCCGGGGGAGTTCCACCCTTTAGTTTTCTTTTTCTTGTCTTGTCTTTGTTAGACGTGTGTGTTTAGACTCTTGGGTTTTTTTTTTTTCGCCATCCCTGCGCTCGTATAATGTCCATTTATTTTGAAGTGTTTTCTTTCTAATTTTTGGTGCATATTTTCAAAGTGAAATAAAATTATTTTTAAAGACTATGCCTCAGCTTCACTTGTCTTTTAGGAATCCTGTTACCTGTCACCCTAGACAGGGTTATGAGTTAACATGTGTGAAAGGCAAAGTCCTGCCAAGGAATCAAGGACATAATTTCAACTGAATTCTAAAGTATTTTTGATACAGCAGACATAATTACTAAACTTATCATTCACTCAATTTAATAAGATAAGTTAAGTTGTACGTTGTGAGCATTTCTTGATTGCTTTTCTTTGGTTACCACTCGTTTCGGTAAATGATTTTGTGAAGTTGTAGTTCATGTTTCATGTTCATGTATGTTGTTTTTATTGAATACTGAAGAGTTTTTATTCAGTTTGTAAGAAGGCCACTGTTACTAGAAATAACAATCATCCGATTTATCTCCAACTTTTCCTCCTGACTTTTTTCAGTTTAAAAATACAAAGTTACTGTTGCACTAATGCAAGGCAATAAAATATCCTTTATGGCAAAAAATTACGATAGTTTGGTATAAATATAAAACAAAACTCCCACACCTTCTCATTATGATGATATATGCCGTGTATGTCCTCTGATTTTTTTTTGTTGATAAACTGGCTAAAGTTTTTTTTGAAAAATAGTGGTCTGTCAGATTCAGACTGCCTGAAAACAAAGTGTTGGGAGGATTTTTTCTTTACCTGAGCCTTCAACAAGAAAATATAGTTTCGCAAAGCAATATATCCACAAATTGAAAATGGAATGTTGTCTCCAGATTTGAGGACTATATACGAGGTCGTAAACCGTGCCGTAAAATATTGTGCCTCTTATTTGAAGATTCTAAGTAGAGAGAAAGGTTGGTTTGAAAGAGGGGTGAAAGAAGCCATTTTTGTGATGAAAGAGAATCCCTCATTGAATCGGAGTGGAGGCCTTAGATACGTTTTGCCCGGTATCTTTAGCAGCCTTTTGAAAGCCATGGACTAAAGATGACACCTCGTGACTCAGTTTCACGCCTCTCGTTAGCAGGTTTCTCTATTCACTAGGCTTTTAGCATTTTTATAATAGGTTTGTTTACTGGTCTGTGGCTACAATAGGAGCCATTCACGGCCATCTTAAGTAACACAGTCTCATTGGTCGAGCCCTTCTTACTATTTTTTTTACCTGTTACTCAGGTTAGTATATATGGATCCAGGTTTCAGTCCATTTCATTCAGATTGAAAATGATTTCCGGATGGAAGTCGAAACGTCGCGTTGAAGAATTAAACTGTCCAGAAGACTTTTTTGAAACTTTTTCTACTAACTCTTATTTGATAGAAAAAGAAACTGAATCAATTTCGGTGGCCTGTTCCGATTGCTACCATTCATAAATATAGAACTTTGTTGAAGATGAAAATTAAATTTAAGGTTAAAAAGACAAATTTTGCATGAAACACAGACCACATGTTCTTGCTGTGGTAATGCTTGCGTGTAGTGATCAAAGTCTCTAATTAGATGATTATCATTGACCTGAAAGCAATCACAGTACAAGGAATAGTTTTGCATCCATTGCCTGATTGCAGCCACCATGTAGCAGATGATGAGCATGTCATTGCTGTTTTGCTTCTGCGTTGCACGCTATTTGCTTCAAAGGTGTGTTTTGGACTCTCATTTGTTTTGTTTTTGATGTGCCTTTATCTCTCGCTTCAAACAAAAGTCACTCTCCCTCTGAAAAACACTGTCAAACAGCTGCTAAAGATGCTCCTGCAGCTTTCAACGGACTTAGTGCTTTCCCCTACCTTTCACTGTCGATGCACGGAATACAGATTATCAGCAGAGCATCCCTTTGTTGCTGCCGTTGTTGCATGAGGGAGATGAGGGTATTTGAGTTAGATCTCCTGGATAACATTTGGAGCACCCAGATATAATTTCACGCAAGCCTCTTTTATGCTGGATGAGGTCCTGATCCTCGGATGTAGAAATGTGTTTTTTATGACCAAATTAGAAAGGAAAATTTCAAGTTCCCAAACCCTGGTGTTGTATCAACAGACATAAAATGAATGTAGTTACTAGAATAACAACCAAATGTCTTCCAGTTGTTCGTTTTGTCCTTTTCCAATTGATTTTGTTCCAACCAGCCTGGGGTTCTTTACTGGAAGACTAAGCAAAGAAATGATGGATGCTTCTTATCGGTGATCCTTCTGGAAAAGCTGACAGACTGGAAGGAGAGATTTGATCTCCTTTTGTGTTTTGATTTCCTCTGACTCTTATCTGAGCATGAGTTGGTTGGAATCCAACCACAGACGTAACGTCCGGAGAGAAGACGACACGCTATGTTGCCATGCGTGACCCGGTTTGGCACAAATTCAAACATTTGTTGCCAAGGCAATAAAACAAATGTATTTGTATGCATGCTAAACTTTTTTGAATGAATTAGTCTTTGCAAATACAAAACTAGTACACTTCCTTGAGGTGATTGAATTGTTTTCACCCATAGCAATCGCGTTGGATTCCTGCTGTTTCAACTGAAAAATGAAAACTAACGAAAGTAGAAATAATATAAACAGAAAGCAAAAAAATGAATATCTCCCAGAGTAAAGTTATACTGTTCCAACAAGATCTCATGATAGTTAGACTTTGTACAGAACAACGATTCAACAACAAGCTGGTCTGTCTTCTACCATGGTTATTCTTGCTTTTTGGTTTCTTTTCAACATCGAAGAATGATGTTGATTAAGCTAGAGAAAGCCAATGCTTATATTAGTAGAATATTCGTTCATGTTTTGTGGCTGAATTGGTTTTAAAACTGTCTTTTGAAAAGCTGTAATTGATTAGGTAACATTTATGAAAAGATCCAAGATCATAATTGTTTAGTTTGGACTACAACTTCATCACATCTGTAAGCCTTCTAAGCCACAGAAATTTAGAGACTTGGACTTGTCTTTACAAATTAACATTAAGAATAATTTAGTTTTAGAGGGGATAGTATGTTAATATGAAATGAAATTAGTCTCAAATATTGAAAGAAAACTGTTTTGATCGATTGAGCTGCAGTGGGGCAAAGCATGTAATGTCGGCCTTCCTGTGGGAATTTGCATGATCTCCTTGTGTACGTTTGGCTTCTCTCTGGGTATTTTCCGGTTCCTCCCAGCCGCCTGAAGATTGTGTATTAGGTTCAGTGACTATTAAGAAATTACCCCATGAATGAGTGTGTGCATGAATGGTTGTCGCTGGCTGGTTGTTTTGATCAAACAGGATGTCTCCCGTAATGAGACACAGGCAACAACACAATATACAGATAAAAAAAATAGATATATGTATCAGTATTATATACACAATATACAGGTAATTTTATAGCTATGTTGTTCTTTCATAATACCATTGAGATAGTTGATTGTTTTAGGAAGAGTGGATGTTTATTTCAACTGTTTAGCGTTTGGAGTATCATTGTAAACTTTTACAGTTATTAAATAAATTTTATTAATAAATTGGGAAACTTTCCAAGTTTCCCCAGACAAACAACACAAATTAAAGAAAAAATATTTTGCTTACCAAAAATTTGGTCAGTCACACAGGTTTTAGTTAAACTTTATATTTATAATAAAAAGTATTGGTCATTACTTCTTCTCCCTTCGGCATCTCTCTTCAAGAGTCGCCACAGCAAATCTGTTTCTTCCATCTAAACCCTGTCTCTTGCATCCTTATCAGTCACGCCAACTATCTTCATGTCTTCCTTCACTGTATTCATGAATCTCCTCTTTGGTCTTCTTATGGGCCTCCTGCCCAGCATTTCCAATCCCAGCATCCTCCTTCTAATGTACTCCCTCTCTCCACTGTACATGTCCAAAACATCTCAGTCTGGCCTCTCTGACTTTATCTCCAAAACCTTTAACATGTGCTGCTCCTCTAATCCTAACCATCCTGGTCACTCTCAGAGAGATCTTCAGCATCTTCATCTTTTCTACCTCCATTTCTTTTTTCTGTGTTTTCCTCAATGCCACTGTCTCTAGACCAAACAGCATGGCCGGTCTCACCACGGTTTTGTACACTTTCCCTTTCATTTTAGCTGAAACTCTTCTATCACACATCACACCTGATACTTTTCTCCACCCGTTCCAGCCTGCCTGAACATGCTGGTACTGGTCACTAATATTCTGCAATTTGATCCAAGCCAAATTGGGAAAATGTAATCCAAGATTGCAGCAATGGCAGAAAAAGATCTTCTGAAGGACAATGTCTCCCCTCTGTAGGGTTTGAGTGTGCCTATTACTGACCACATACTGTATAAACTAATAACTGGCACCTCAATGTGTAAACTTTTTTAAAGCAGCATTTACAACATCATGCTTCTTGTCTGAGATCATCTTACAGATGAAAAAAAGTTTACAAGTATAGAAGAGGCTCTTCAATTCTATATAAGGAGTCTGTGAACTCACATGCCAGATGAAGTTATTATTAGTTCCCATTGATAAAATGTTTCATAACCTCTTGTTAAAATAACTGATGTGTTTTGCTTTGCCTGGTACAGTGCAGCCGATAACACCATCTATCCCAATAAAACTAAATAGGGTTTAAAGAAATGTCTGTGTGTAGATCTGCTCTAATTAAAAGGATTGTTATATTTCACAAATAGACATTTTTCTAAAGAAGGTTCATTTCTCAGAGGGAAGGGAACGTATTCCCACACAAAAGACCTAACCCATTCATCCATAGCAATGGAGGTGTCCCTCACTGAGGAGCATAAGCATGACAAATAACAGAAATGTATTTATTTACAGGAACGCAATATAGGAGTTACTTTACTGAAAAAATAGCTTCAGACAACATACTGTATACTGTTTCCAGTTAAAATTGATCTTTTGCTTGAACACAAGTTCTTATTAACAAGTAAATTAAAGTAAATTAAAACTATTTTATTTCTATTTATTTATTGTGTATTTTATTACTTATTAAATTAAGTAAATTAAAACTATCAAAAGTCTTAAAACTGACTTTCAAATCAGGTAATAAAAAATTGACATGCATCTAAATTCAGCCCTTTTCTTTGTCTTTTATCAATATTTTATACAGTTCGTTCAACAAGTTGTGGTAATGAATTGCGATGTTATCAAAGCACAATCATTAAGAGAAGATTACGAGAATATCATTTACATCAAATTAATCAGACTGACTGGTAATTTAGAAATTATGAGAACTTATCAGGGCAATTAAAAGTAATCAACATCATTAATGATTCTAAAAGTCTTCATTTATCAAAATTGAATGTATTATACCACATTTATTCTGCTCTGAAAGACCAAATCTGATCTAAGTTCAACCTGAGTGAATGAATCTTCTACTGTACATTACCTTAGTTTAAAATGAGATATTGTGTTACATGCAGGAATGAGGGTGTCATTAGAAGTTGGTTCTTCCTACAGGGCATACCACATACACCGGGCCCAGGGAGCGGTCAAAGTCAAATGATCTTCTGTTTCATACGCTGCCGACAGGGCTGTCGTCAGGGGGCTTTACCAGCGGTGTCTGTGAAACCTGAGAGTTGCTGGACAGACTTCACACTAGGGGCAAGAGGTGAGGGATAGATAGTTTAGTACTGTTGAAGAGGTAATGCACACCCAAAGTATTGGGGAAACCGTGGCTTGGTGGCTAGCCACAGGGCTGCCTGAGTGTGAGGAAAGCCACGCAGTCACCTCTAAAAGAATCAAATTTCCTCACAACTTGTTGCTTGATGCTATATAAACACTGGCATGCAGTGATGACACCTGATATAGTCTTAAAGCACCGCTGAAGAGATCCATCGTGTCCCTTGGTCTTTCAAGTCAACTGCTTTTTTCTCTCAGTTGGACCAGCTTACTCACATGGTCGACCTCCGTAAGGCCCCTGGTGATTCCCTACCATACAGCGAAAAGTCAGACTTAGTCATCACCACATGGTTAATTAGGTTCTCAAGAGAAAGTCTGGCACAAATAAAAAGATGCCGTGGGACTGGGAGTTCCTGTCTGCTACTGTGAAATGGGAAGTTCCCTGATGTGTCCCAGTTATTAAAACCTTCATATGTATTAAATCACTCTAAATGTGAATCTAATAGGATTGTCTTCATGTGAGGGCTCACATTTTCCAAGAGCTACTTTCAGTTTTGATTGAATAAAACGTTTGGTATTTTTCACAATACACTAGTAAAAAAAAAAAAAACTTTTTAACCAGTGGTTTATGGCTCTTGTTTATTTTTATTTTGCCAGCAATCCTCTTTCATTGATGCCAAATGATCATAGTACTTTGATCTTTCATGTTTCTCATTAAAGATGAGAACAAGAGGTATGGCGTCACTGTCTCTAGCAACTGGTTGATTTTTTTGTGATGCCACCATGGTTGAGAGAAAATGTTGAGGTGCATCAAAAAGGGTCTGTTGAAGACTAAAAAACTGAGGAGGAACACATTAAAGAATTTTAATCACATTTGTTGATGATCAAAGAATTCAACTAAATTGGAGGCAAAAAGCTGACAAGTACGCATCGCAACTAAACAAAAAAAGAGATAGATTACATAAACTTAAATAAAACCATAGCTTAAACTTCAAAGAAAGAGATTATTCCAATGTTTTCATCTGGTGTAAGTGTGGCTTTCAATCACAAACTGTAGCTAGTTTTAATTGGAAAGAGGGCTATTTTAGTCAAGTAACTTAGGTTGTTTAACCAAAGTCATTAGAAACAGCCATTATACTGCTAAACAAGTCAATGGTTTCAAGAAAAGGTCTGAAAAGAGTATTGAGTTCCTCGAGCATCGATTATTCCTTCTTTTTGTGTGTTCCATGTTTTTGCTCCTTCAACATCAGAAATCTGATGAGCCGGCAAGTTCCAAAGGCTTTCATAAATTCATCATTCAATAGACCAGAGTTTTAGCGATCAATATTGTACGTACATCACGGTTAAGCTCAAGCTAATGCACATAACAGACTAACTGTTTGCTTGGAGCAATAGGGTGTGTGTGGGGGTGGGGGGAGAGGATTCTATGAAAAATGATTTTATCTTGGACTAAATCCAAATTCGAACAATTTCTGTGAATAAAACTTTGGTACGATGAATAAACAATGTCTTGGGATTGAGTTTTCTACATAACAGAGTTGATTACTGACCACAGTGGATAATCAGCAAAAAAAAGGGTGAGATGGAAAAGAGCGAGATTAAAACTCCAGAGGGTCTTTCTTTCTCTCTTTGTCCATCCAGGATGTTGTTTATGCTGATTGTGGGCTTTTTAACCTCCCTCAGCTCAATCTATGGGGTCTCTTTGGGAGCTCACTTTGGCCTTGCAGCCTGTGGAGTCTCCATTCAAACACTTGCATTATTTATGGGCACTGCTGCTGTTTTTCTGGCTCCCTCAATGAGATTGTTGATACCTCGTCAAGGAACAAAAATAATAAGGGGACAATAAATTTAAGTGCTTTCAACAGCTACTTGAGTGAATAATATGGTAAGTTTCCTTTCCAGGGATCCTAATGACATCAGTGGTATATTTTCTTGTTGGACAGGTCTTAGGGATTGGCTTCAAGGCCTATTTCACACCAGATTAGTTACCATTTTCAGCCCCATCTTCTATATCATTGACACGAACAAAGGTTAAATCCTCAAAAGTCCTTTTCATCTTTTGGCACGGGTCAAAAAGCAATATATGAATAGGTTTTCTTTCAGACCGTGAAAGTTGAAGTCATCGTTTTCACCCAAACATAAATACACTTAAAGTCATGTAAAAACTTTCTCCATCTACACACAGGCATAAAATCTCCAGGTAATAAAAAATTGACACGCATTTGTAAGAGATGGGTTCTGGTTGACATGTTGTATAAACAGTCCTTCCAGATGTGCACTTATATAGGTGAAATGCATGCTGTGGAACAAAATGAGTGTTTGTAAAATGGGAAGTCATAACCGGAAAAGACGAATCAGTAATACTATGCAAGCTGAAAAAAAATTTTCAGCATGTCTCAGGCTCTGTATGAACACCTCATTATTGTCTTTCCACAAAGGATCTATAAACGACAGCTAATTGACATTCTTGTATCATTTGCAAGATACATAAAAATAAAGCAAATTTGGATTTAGTCACAGTATTTTAGATGATTACTATTAATTTAACATCGTCTGTACACAATGGCATTCTGTTTCTGATTACCTGTAGCTCTTAGAACTGGCATTAAGTCCATTTCAACTCATGTCATCTGACACCTAATTACAATAAACTTTGAGTAACTTGACATTTACCAGTTCATATTGAACTCAATTTGCAGAATTGAGCTACTCCCACGTTAGCACTGTCCATTTAATCCCACCCTGTCATTCTGTCACCTTTTTTTAAATCAAACCTTTAAGATAAAAGAGTGTCACAAAAAAGCTCATCCCTGAAATTGTGACAATTGGCACATTTCTCTTATCAGATTACAATTTTTCTTTAGTTCTCTCAATAATCGATTTCGGATTGGAGATTGCGAGAACGCCCATTTGGTTGTGTGATCTGCATTTGAGCAACTGACCCATTTGTTGAGTAAAACAAAACATCTTTTCTGAACTACTCTTTCACAGTTTGAACTCAGTGAATCTTGGCGTTCTCATAGGTAAAATATCTCCTTGCCTCTGGCCGAAATAACTACTTGAATGTTATTCAATTACAATTAATCATGTTGGCAGTCAGCTAATCTGTTTATTTTGATATTTAATACTGCTGATACTAGACATGACTGTACTTCTCACGCAATTGTCTTGATGCTCAAAGCTTGTACTTTATACATGCACTGTACCAAATAAGTCACTAAAACTGCCTCTTATTTCACACCGACACACCCATCGCTCTCAAACTAGGTAATTGAACCACAAGACAATGAAAATGGTTATTTAAGAAATTCAAAGCTAGTTACTGAATGACTCGGGGTAAAATAAAACTTTTTGCTACCTGAAAGTTAATCATTTATGAAAGAAATATTCAAGATTCAGTAAAATGTCTGTAACTGTTCATTCTAGCAAATCGGTGGGGGGCACTTTAGTTTTTTTAGATTTGATGTGTTCCCTTTTGTAGAAATTTTTTCAAAGCAGTTTGGTGAGATGCAATTCTCAATTAGCTCATGACATGGTCAAATTGGCAAAGCTCAGTGGCAGAATGGCTTTCTTGGGAACCCAACTCCTATTTTCGATTCCCACCTCAAGCTCCTGGTGAAATGTCTGTGGTCGAGACCCCCAAGCCCTAATAAACCAACCACTGGTGCTGTTGTAGCTGCCTGCTTCAGTCTTCAGTGATACAATGCAATGTAAGATAGTAAACATATCTAAAAACGCTACCAATTTTCCACAGAACAGTGTTTTTACCCTTTATTGTAATTGCTTAAAATGTTGAAAAACAACTTAGTCATAAGTAAAGTATTTTAAATGCCTAGCTTATTAGTCAGTAGTTACAATGTTCTTACCTTGTTAGAAACACTAAAACAAATCTTTTAATAAGGTACTTTTTGTTGTTAGAAAAAAAAATTCCACAATAAAAGCTCATTTAAAGTGATTATCATTCTAAAGTGGCAGATTAATTCACCGGAATCTTTTACAAGCCAAAACTCATCCAACTGTTTTTGAGAGCAAATACAGATTAGCTTTAAATCTACAAGGAAATTACTATCTTGAATTATAACCATTTTTTTATTTTTAGAAAATAAGAATTTACATAACTGTTTTCATCTCTTATTCAAAGGCACCTTGGCTGACTTTATTGGAATTGCTGTGACATTGTCTAGAAAAATTATGGGTTGCATGGCTTAGCAGGCGGAGTTACTGTCTTTAAACTGGGGATTACGCGTTCGATCCTTGACCCTGCCAGTCTGCCCCAGGGCAGCTGTGGCTACAACAGTAGCTTACCATTACCTGGCATGGCATGAATAAATAATGTATTTGTGAAGCTTCTTTGAGTCTCCTGAAAAGTGCCATATCAGTACAATGCATTGTTATTTAATAAAAAATCTTATTAAAACTGTCGTTATTTGAGAACTTTATCAATAGTTTTAGTTTTTAATCATTTGCAAGTCCAAGCGTGTATGCATAAAAGGGCAATGCACATAACTCTCTTTCTGAAATGCTCTTTCTGTTCACAACTAAGTTTTTTTTAGCTCAGTGGCAGAGCATTCACCCATGGACCGAAAGTTCTCCAGAAGTTCACAGGACCGAATCCCACTAAGCTCATGTCTAGCTGTCTTTGGGGAAGACACCTAACCCCCGTTTCATCCATCATTGGCGCCGTTGTGGCAACCTGCTGCAGTGTAATGTGGCACACTAATTTACCCATTGAGGGATGCATACAGTGTATTTCTTCTTATTCTTATGTCCTGGTCACCTTGTTGATTTCACGTCTGTCCTTGTCTAATTAGTTCACACCACTTTGTCCTGTCCATGTTATGGAGCTGCCTCATGGGTGACCAGACTCGTCTGCTGGGTACAGTGGTTTGGCTGATTTCCAGGCTAGTAAAAATTTGTGGGCTAAAAAAGTTAAAATTGTAAACCATTCCTTTCTGGTTTGCTGTAGAAAAACGATTCAATATATTCATTATAGACTTTTTTGCATGTTTATTTTCATCTTGAACAAAGGTATTGTTTCTCATTAACAATGATCCCGCTCTGAGTTTGTTGGCAGTGCTGCCTGCAGAGTTTGGACCAAAACATGAGGACCCTTTCTACTCCTGCAGAGTAGCATGTAGATGACTTTGCCAAAACAACCCAAGGGGTCCGGCTGGCCAGCCTGGGTTCATTAGCAGAGTTAACCTTCAAAATGTGCTGCTGCATCCAGCTCTGCCCTTAGGCCTGTTATGACTGTGAGGAAGTGGGTGCAAGGCCTGTGTCAAATATACTGTCAACCCACTAAGCAGGAACAGGTTGGAAAGAGCAAAGTGACAGACAAGGGTCCCGCTGGGATGAAGAAACTTTGTTGAACACTTCAGGAAGTTGAGTACCTGTTTTTCAAATAAAACAACCCCCTGTCCACATGACATGACAGTAAAATTCTAACTTAAACCTCAGATTTTGCTTAAAGAACTCAACCAAAACTTGAATTCCTGATGTCTGTATTCTCACTTTTGTGCCAGACATTGTTTCTCCTAAAGATTAGTTTTTATTTGATAAATGAAACTTACTTGGAGTTTATGAAATATGTCACTATACATACATTATATACTTAATTAAAATAAAAAGCCTGATATTGAAATGGTACAATCTCACGTCATTTCTCTTATTAATGATCACACTAACTTTGTAACTTGCCATCCAACTTTCACACTTTTTTCTTAATGTTTTTTGCAGATTTTGTTAGTCTGTTAAATAGTTTCACGCCTCCACCTCGGTTAACTTAAGTCCTGATGAGGTCCAGATGAGGTCTGTGTCTGATACAGTGACTAAAGAAGAGCTGTTAGCTGGTGCTCCATCAAACAGCCACAGCGTCTGTTCGTGTTGATTCTCTGATGTGGAGGGGCACTTTCAGGGTCAAGGGTCAAGAAGTTTAAAGCAAAAATCTAAAAGTTTGGACATTTCCAATACATCTAACAGATGAGAGGCTCCAGAGTTTTTCCTGGTAAATCATGTCCACGCTCACTTTGCTGTATAGGCTATATAATACTTTTTTTTTTCATTTATAAAAATCTTTTTCAAGTGATGTTATGGGAAACTTTGCTTGTGATTACACTGTGGTCAGAATATGTTTATTCTATCTGCACATGCTCAACCCTGTGTCATTTGTTTTTAGCTTGTTGCCTTCGAACAAAAATAAGCACCGATGTGAGCCAGTTTTTCTCAGAAGTTTGTCATTTGTCATTGTCATTTTCTCTTGAAGTTGGGTCATTTTTTCTTGACTGATTATCACAATTCATTGAAATAAATGTTGAGTTTGTGGAAAATTAGTTCAACCTTTCATTCTATTTCCATCCAACTTATTGAGGATATTGGACAACTAATTTAACACAGCTTATATTTTCTAACCATTCAGAGAAATAATCCATTCTGTGCTGCTTTACCGTCCAAATGTAATAGATCTAAGTAGTGTTTAGAGATTTCATATGTAGCCTGTGGTTGAGTTTTTGTGTCCACAGCCGGTGGCACGACAGGATTGAGCATGTACCATATGAATACAGCCCGAAATCAGAATAAACTGATTAAAGCGCAGAGCTGGCAAAGCTTATTCAAAGCCGGGAGGTCTGACAACAGCTGCAGGAAGCCAGATGTTGGCAAGAAACAGATGGACAGATGTAGTGATTTGACATGTGCAAGGGCTTAAGCTTGTAGTCAAAAGAGAAATCAGAAATGACCAACAAAAAAAAAAAAAAAACAATATATTTGATTAAAATATATACATGGACATTCCTTGTACAGGACTGCTCTTGCTAGAACAAAATCAGTTTCTTTTGTGCATGTTCTTTATTTCCTGATATTCTTCTCAGAAATCTCATGACATTGTACTGAAACACCAGAAACTTCATTTCATCTGGATAGGGTGCCAGAGCCTATCAAGGCTGATTTCAGGCGAAAGGCAGGGTACATCCTGAACAGCTCGGCAGTCTGTTGTAGGGCCCCACACACACAACAATACCTAGGAGCAATTTCATAGCAGCCAATCAACATAACATGCATGTTTTCGGGGAATCGGAGGAAACCCAGAGACCCAGACATACATGGGATAGACATAAAAACTCCACACAGAAAGGACAGAGTTTCAAATCTCGCCTCCACTCCAGGACTCGAACCCCGACCTTCTCGCCGTGAGGACACTGTGCTGACCACTGTGCCACTGTGCAGATCACACCAGAAGGTTTGTGTTTAAAACTTTGTGATCAAATACTACTTGTGTTATAAAGCTACACGATGTCTCTCCTAGAATTAAATTTTGCTGCGTAAGTGTTGGTTTGCAAAGTTCAAAGTAGTAGTTTCTTAACGCAACATTAAAAAGGGGAATTTCATTTCTTATTTCTTTTGGACGCCAGTTTTAAAATATTTTTTTAAAACAGTGCCCACATTGCTCCTCATTTTTTCTCCTGCCAACCACATTGAACAAATTTTATTCAAGCAAAAATACTGAAAAATAAGTTTGGATTTTTTTTTTTTTTTTTTCAAAACTTAGTTTGATAATAATGTGTAAAGGCTTTTGAACCTTAACGTGCTTCTATGCTTCTTTGCCAGGGTATTTTCCCTAAAACTCAATGAGCAAAACTTTTAAAGTTACTTGGCTGCGTTGTGTAGAAAGATTTTGTTGTTTTATTGTAGCTGCACAACCGCAGCAAATCCATAACAGTACTTATACCACGACAATTATTCAAAAGAGTCATAGCTCTTTTGTTCAATTTCTCAGAATGATGCAGAGAAATAAAATACTCTGTTATTTGTGTAACGCTAGCCGTCTTTTATCAGCAGTGGGTCTGGTATGAAAACTGGTTGTGTAGTTGGACATCCAAAGAATCCAGGTAGCTTTCCAAAGCACAGGAGAAGCAAAAAGCAATAATAATTACTGCCTGTCACAAGATACAATGTACACGCAGAACAATTACCAATGACACACAAATTGCTGTGTAATTTTAGACGGGCATTTTTGGATGAGGCAAATCTTTTATGAGGCCCTGCGGATAATATTTTAATGGAAGTCAGGGCCAAAGGAGGGGGATGTGGTTGTTATCTCCTTTGACATGCCAAGGACATATTACAAGGAAATATTATCCTACACGTGGAACCATGTATTTGAACACTTTCAAGCTGGTGTAAAACCAGCAGAGAACACCTCTTCTCTCAAATTATAATTTGGGTAGTTTGTGTCGTACAAGAAAATTTATAAAACTTTTCACGTATTTTCTATTGGTTGGTGATGGTATCACTCCATCAGCTGGTGTAATTTTTGTTTTCATAGCCAAACTTGAGGCAAATATTTTAAATCCCATCAATTATGAGAATATTTTTGAGGACAAGCCAAGAAATTTGTAACCATAAACTGTCTATAAGAACCGCTTGCGGACAGCATGGGTTTAGCGTGGATGAGTTTTAAACCCATGTGAACTAAATGTGAAACAACTCTAAAACTTACAGTGAATGTAATTATGGTTAATGTTGACAGTTTAATTTGTACCTTAGATTTACAAAGACATGTTAATTTAGTCTTTAATTTGAAGAAAAAATGTTTTAGGTAATAGTTGGGTTATATCCTGATCCTGGACAGGTCACTAGTTTGTCACAGAGCCACACACAAAGAGAAAATCAATCACATTTTCAATCTTACCTAAAAGCAATTTAAAGTGACCAATCAAGCTGAGGGCGGCACGGTAGCGCAGTGGTTAGCACAGCGGCCTCACAGCAAGGAGACTGTGGGTTCAAGTCCCGGGTAGGGATGAGGTTTGCAACACTGGCCTTTCTGTGTGGAGTTTGCATGTTCTCCCTTTGTCTTCATGGATTTTCTCTGGGTACTCTGGTTTCCCCCCACCCTCCAAAAACATACATGTTGGATTGATTGGCTGGTGCTGAATTGCCGCTAGGAATGTGTGTGTGGCCCTTTGCCCCTTGTCTTGAATCAGCCAGGATGGGCTCCAGCACACCCTGCAAGGGATCGACGGTTAAGAAGGTGACTAACTGACATTTAAGCTAATTAAATCTTTTTAAAAGGTAGAAAGAAACTTTGGTACCTGGGGAAAACCCATGTATACACAGTAAACATCCAAACAAAAAACACAAACACCAGGGTTTCAACCGTTCCTTTTGGCAGTGGATTTGTGCAATTCATATTTTCTGTGGACACATCATCTCTGTTGTGGCATTATACCTAGTTTTTTTCTGAAATATCTCACAAACGGCATGCTCACAGAATGTATCATGTGTGCCAGACTTAATATTTTACATTCTCAAACTGTGCTTTTTTTGTGTGTGTGGTTTTCGATCTGTTTCTCTCCATGTCTCTTCAGTCCCCTGACTCTGCTTCTTGTCTTCATTCTCCTGTAGCTGAACAGCATGACCTTTTTTAAAGTGTTAGTGACCACCTGTGTATGACCTTTTATCTGCACTTCTGGTTCTTTCTTGTCTCTCTTGCACACTAATTAGCTGAAACAGAGCCAACCATCAGAAATAACTAAAGGCTGAGACCTTTGTGTGCTTGTTTAACTACAGACCCTGACCAATAAACTAATAGTCGTAGAAGCAGGTTTGCCTCCGAGAAAAGAAGTGCTGTTAAGCTCTTCAAAACACACTTTATGTCGTCATTTGCTGTCATGGCTGTTTGACCTGACAGCTAAATTATTTTATGGTTTATAGCTGGTTTGGCTTAATCAGTTTTCTTTACCTCTTTTTTCTCAAGCATCAGACATCATACCTGTTCTTCTTCTTTCGGCATTTCCCTTCAGGGGTCGCCACAGCAAGTCAGTTTCTTCCATTTAATCCTGTCTCCTGCATCTTCTTCGGTCATGCCAACTATCTTCATGTCTTCCTTTACTGTATCAGTGAACCTCCTCTTTGGTCTTCCTCTAGGCCTCTTTCCTGGTAGTTCCAAACCAAACATCCTTCTGCCAATATACTCTCTGTTACTCTCTCTAGTCTGCACATGTCCAAACCATCTAAGTCCGGCCTCTCTGACTTTATTTCCAAAATCTCTAACATGTACTGTTTCTCTGGTATACTCATTTCAGATCCTGTCCATTCTGGTCACTCCCAGAGAGATCCTCAGCATCTTCATCTCAGCTACATCATCTCTGTTATTAACTGTCATTATTATTTCATAAGGTCTTGTTTGGTATTGTGTCCAACAAAACTAGATAGAAAAAACTGTGCACGAAAAACAGCTTTTTGTTTGCTGAGACAGGATTAAATCATTCTGGATTCAGCCCCACTGGGAAATGCCAAAAAAAAAAAATGAAATAATAATTTCAAAGGTTATCATCTGAGCTTTGATATTGAAAAGCTACAAAAGATAAAACACCAAAAAAAAATCCAAAAAAGACATGTGTTTTAACTATGGTAGTCATTTTGCCAAGAAAAATGTTTTAAGATCAAAAAGTTTAATAGAGAAAGTTCTCGTTTTTTTTTTAATTATTATTATTTCTTTATTGTGTCAGTTACGGATTTTGTATTATTATTTTGCTTTTGTGTCTCAACTGAAGAGGTTTAAATTTATTGTGCAAAGAGCTGGGAAAACTAAAAAAATAAGGAACCCAAAAAGAAAAAAAGATACAACCAACACAAACAAAAGTCAATTATATGATCATATTTCATGTGAGTGGACACAAATAGCCTAAAGCTTGCTTTAATGCAGAAAACAAATAAGGGAACTAAATTAAATTAACATTAGTTTTCTGTGTAAACATCCCCAGACAATCCATAGAGAAGATGTGTACGGAGATGTAACTCCGTAACAAGCAAAGTTGGTGCAAGTTTGTTCAATTGCTTCGCATGCATATACAGTACTTTACAAACTTGCATCTTCAACAGAACACTTATTGTACAGCAAAAATGATCCAAAAAGTACTGGAAGATTTTGTTTTCTTTCAGCAATTAAAAACGTTAGATCATTTCTTCTCTGAAAAGAAATTGGTGATCCCCACAACTGCAAGTTGGATAAACAGTGAGAGGATGAATGAATGAAGAAACAAAGAAATTATTTCTGTATTTGACTCCTGTTTCATCACCCTTGCTTATGCATACGGCATCATCAAGGAATGTCAGATTGTGTACTTGAAAAATAAATGATTGAAACACAGATATAACATTTACTTCAATTTGGCAGATCTTGCATCACTGGAGGAGTAACAGGCTTCCATTAAAAACACACATCACAATCTTTCTTTCTTTGCATGCCTGTGTACTGTAGTGAGGGAGTGGCTGGTGGTGTCATAGAAACTGTCTCCTGGGAGACAAAAGCTTCTCAGGTTGATGATCATTCTTCCATTAGTGGATGTGTAATTGACCAAACTGTGTGTGTGTATTTTTATTTTGACAGTCAGTTTGTCTCTTCCAGCTTTTACTGACATAAAGAAGGAACTGTGTCTGATTAAAGTGAATAGAAAATTAGAGGCAGTTTGTCAGAATCAACCGTCTTGTGGTTTCTCTTAAAGAAAACACAGTAACTGGGATTATGTTTCAATTATTTCAATGTTTGTAAAAAAAAAATATTGTAAATGAATTCAACTTGTAAACCAAAGCGTACTTTCTTTCATGTATTTTCACAATACAATTTGTCTGATATTACAAAACCTTTCTTTTTTTGGTGTCATTCTTGTGGTTTTTTGTATCAAAAATGGGACCATGCAAAAATTTTAAAAATTCCAGAAAAAAAAAAAAAACTTGAACTGTGTGTTGGGTAGAGACAGAAAGAAAAGAAATGCTTTTTACACATACAGCAGACTTCGTAAACCCTCAATCTTATATGATTTAGTACCTTCTTGAAGGAGATTAAAAGATTTATGGCCACTTTTGTTCCCAAGAGGGCAATGTCTGGCTGAACAGAAAATACAGAGAAGTTTACATTTTACACAAATTTGACTTTTTTTTGATACCCTACCATTTCTTATTGATGTCTAAATCAATCAGCAAACGGTAAGTTGCGTTTCAGCCCTATTTCATACAATGTATAACCACCATCGGCTGTCTACCTTTCAAAGTGAGAAAAACCAACTGAGTAAATGACCTGAGCACCGATTGTACTCAGAAATATTGGCGCTTTTCCCACCAGTCCCATTTATTCTCATTTGTAAAAGAGGGCAGGCAGTGTTACAGATTGCCATAATCCCTCAAACCTGACATTTGTGACACGGCTGTTAATGTTAGTGGTTTGTGCCTCCAGGACAGTGAATGATTTGCACAGTCCAGGTGATTGTGTTACAATAATGCTGTTGTATATAAAAATGCGCTGAATGCAAGCCAGGAACGGTAATGAAAATATCCTAAGGCCAGCTTGGCATACATCAAGTAGTGTCGGATGAATGAGAAAAGACAGCAACAATGTGTCTCCTTGAGTTTTCAAATAGAATGTTGACAGGTTTATCATTTCTGTGGAGCTGATACAAGCCATGTTTCCTTCTACTCCCTGCAGAGGAAAGACCACTGAAAGCAAAATGAGGGTATGATCTTGATATCTTAAGTTCCTTTCAGCACTTTCTAATTCAATTCACATTTCCTCGAATGCACAGGTAACAACTCCATATGGAAGTTGAAGAAAACATTCCTGTTTCGATCATCAGGGGCTGGGAACTAGAATCTGTGCTCAAGCTGTTCTGAGGCATGCTTGTCATGTTGAGATTTTTTACCCCGAAAAACAGGTAGAGCAGCAGGAGATGATCATTCACATGTCTAAGTTTCCAAGAAACTGTCGGGAATCAGTGTTGGTTGAATTCAGTACAAAAAGAGAAAGTGGCAGACATGGGGGTTTGGAGGTGGGGGTAGATGTTCTACTGTTACCTCCAGCTCCCTGAAAGTTCCCACTGTTGTGTTTAACGTGCTTCTCAGAGGAAGACTGAGAAGCACAATTTGTTAGAATTGTGTGGTAAAAATGACATAAGAATATGTATATATAAATGTAATTTCTCATGCGTATGGTTTAGAGATTAAAATAATCCACTAGCTGAAAAAGGTCATGAGTCTGAACATGTTGTCATGAATTACTGGGAACCGTATTAGGCTGAAAAGAAAGCCAAGTTTAACATTTGTTGGCAGAAAGCAGGATCTGAACTCACATTTGGATGAGAGTTCTGTGACTTGCATGAGCACACATCCAGGAGATTTACATACGTTGCCAACAAGTCGTCAACTTCAAAGAGTAAAAATAAGGATTTTGCAGGATTTCAAAAACCTGTTTCATCATCAGAAGGCGCATTTTCAACTTAGTGAAGAGGTACATCTGAATGACCTTTTTTGTGGAAGCACAGATATTTCCACAAACATGATTTCTATTACACACTCTTCATGTTGTCACCAATCTGCTGATCTTGTATGGAATGTGTAAGCATACGCAGTAACTATGTGTTTTATTAATCCATGAGTACAAAAAGCAAACAGAAAGTACTGTCGTTCGTTGCCTTATACTAATTTTTTTGCACCAAAATATGAGCATTCTGACAGGCAAGGGACACGCTGTGCAGGGAAAAAAAACTCTGTTTCAGATTCCTGATGGATCCTCTGCGTTCCTGTCCTGGGCGTAGCCCGAACAAGGAGGCCCCCGCACTTGATCTACCATCCTGTCTCCATCAGGATTAGCTCATCTACTCATCTCCATCCTGGGTGTCACCAGGCTAAGGAGGACCCCATGCTTGCTTAACTACACCGTTTCCATCAGGATGAAAAACATCTACTGACTTTTAGAATAGAATAAGCTAATATTTAAACAATAGTCTTAGACTCAGTGGATGTTCGTCCTGGGGTAGGGATCTCTCTTTCTTGTGGATCCCCATGAGGTTTCTTATTTTTCCCCAATGATGGGTTTTTAGAAGTTTTTTCTCACCGTGAAGGAGGCATTTGTTACTTAGCTGTATATTTTTGTTTGTACATTCTTCTTTTTTTTTCTTGTTTTTTTCTTTTTGAATCTGCAATGTGAAGCACGTTGAGACAAAAAATTTGGGATGTTTGGGCTATACACATAAAATTGAACTGAATTTAAAACCTGGATTACAGTACTCTGTACTCTATCGAGGATTTTTCTATGGTGAACAGAAACCATTACCCCTGTGCATGTCAATCAACTTTCTGGTTTCTGTGATGCGTAATGTTTCTGTGAAACATTCCAGTGATTGTGTGTACAGAAAATAAGCTTAATTATTTATGTGCATAGCTGCTTTTTTATTTGAAAAATTATATTTTTCTAAATGGAAAATAGTTCTTCCCATTAGCAAATTTGAACTACTGAGTAACAAATCCAACATGGTCTGAGCCATTGGTGGGTGTAAACAATAATTGATGTAGAAGCAGGTGTGCATGTGTTTAAAGATGCAAATGCAGAAGAAATAGGAAGGCTGGGGCAGGTCATGACATATGCAAACTATTCACCAAGCATTGCTAAGCTCTCAGCACTAAAACATCTTTTCTACCACTTGTAAATAGAAGAAATTTCCTAGAGAAAAGAAAGAATAGAAAAGCTAAGTTTGAGATGAAGATTGGAATGTAGTCCCTTTTGATGAGGAGAATGGTTCAGAAAAAGCACAACTGAAAATCTTACCAATATTAACCTAAAAAGAGCAAAAGTCAGGTTACAGCAAACAAGCAACAAGCAAATTTATTCAAATTGATTTTCGAATTGCGGGATAACGCCGGAGGTGATGGTGCCTATCCCGGCTGAATTAAAGTGAGAGGCAGGGTACACACCAAACAGGTCACCAGTCAGTTGCGGGGCCACACACACTCATTCCTTGGGGCAATTTACATAGTGGTCAATTTACCTAACATGCACGTTTTTTGGAGAGTGGGAGGAAACCAGAGTACCCTGAGAAAACTAACACATACATGTAGAGAACATGCAAACTTCACACAGAAAGGCCAGTGTTTTAGCCTTGTCTCAGTCAGGACACAAACTCTAACCTTTTTACTGTGCTACCACTTTGTCGTAATCACTGCACACCAATGCAACCCCAACTTTAAATATATCTAAGATGAATTAATTCTGCCATTGGTAAGACGTTTGGAGCAGGAATATCCAAATATTTAAGTGCCTGAATGTAACGACCACAAGAAACAATATGAAGCAGATAAAAGTTGAAAACAAGAAAAAAATTATATGTCAGCATTTTATTTTATTTTTCTTTATTGTTTAAAAAAAAATGCAGTAAGTTATATCTTTAAGATTCATAAATTTTGATTTTACAACCCTTTTTGTTTCACCACAGATTTGTTTGGATGTGCAGAAGAAAAATACTTTGCTGTTCCATCAGTGAAATAAAATTTTAGGACTAAGGCTAAAACGAGCGATTAGCTAATTACTATTTAATTGCATTGTGTTTTTCTGTGAGTTTAGGGTTTTTTTTTTTTTACCTCTCCACAGGCAAGCACTTAATATGCACATTCAGCTTTTACAAAAAATGGTTTGGTTTCCCTAATACAGTTAACCATAATAAATGCCTGGCATGAAAAACCATAGTCAGTAACATATTATTGCATATTTGATCTCAGGGGTCCGTATTTATTACAGTCATTATAGTCCCCTTATGTGAAAGTCCCATATTTTTAAAGCTAAACGTTGTTTTGATTCTAACACAATTATCTTCAAACCAAAACGACAAAGGTATGAAATAGAGGACAACCAAAACTAATATTTATGGAGTTATTAAAGCTTTTTTTTTTTTTAAATAATAATTGTGTATCCCTGATGTTCTGTGGTGTAATCATGTTCGCTCACCTCAGGCATTAGAAGAGAATAATCATCTCATTCATCCAGTTACTATTTATCTGCTTATTCCAATATAGTGTTACAAAAAAGCTGAGACCTACCCTTGCTTTTAAGCAGTCAAGAGGCAGGGTACACCCTAGATAAGTCCCCAGTTCATTATGAATGAACATCTTTGGAAGAATCTGTTGTATTTTATGAAGTGTGTGGGTTAAATGGGGATAGAGACATAATTATTTTAATTGACCACAATTAGACTGGTTGGAACTTGCTTTATAAATCTGACAGTCCTCAGAAATACACATTGATCGACTGTATTTACAAAGAAAACAGCCGAGAAGTTAAAGCCTGCGCTGCAGGAAAACAGCCAAAATTATCTGAGTAATAATTAAATTTGACAGCAATAAATTTAGTAAAACTTAATAAAACATTCTTTCTTTCATGGCAAATGCTGGAGGAAATGTTCCAACTGCCTGTTTCATGTTTTAAATTGGTGCTATCACTGCAGTAATCCCCCCCCTTCAAACCCAGAAAGCAGAACCATGACATCATTTCAAAATATTTTGTGTCACCATAACAGTTTCGATGGCTGGTGGTGCTGTGACATGGTTCAAAGGTTCTCAATATGAATTTGCTCTAGACCGTGGCGTATATGTGAAGATTAATCAAATATCTTTAAGATGATGTTATAAATAAACAATAAATAACAGACATCAGCTTTCAACTTATACAAAATCTCTTGCCAGATGGTAAACGGCTCAGACAAGCCTGATTTTCTTTGTGATGGTACAATCTCTTTGTTTGGATGGGGTGAACGCAAACACATGCTTTCCTTCAAGGGACTGACTCAACAGTGAACATGTTTCAAATCATTTGGAATAATGACCAAGTGATGCTTATTACACATGAACAATTGCTCATGGAAACGGGGGAAAATGTTTTTGTTTAGTTTTATTGTTTTTAGTGCAATCTTTGGAAAAAACCAAGTGGGGTCAAATATAAGTGTTGTTAATGGCTATTTTTGGGATCCACTTTAAATGTCTATATTCAACTAACAATATTAAATGTTTTTTTCAATGCTTTTGTCTTAATTGTGGTCTGCTTGCACATTTCTACATCTAAAAGCTCTGCTGACTGAGTCCTCTTCTGTCTTGTCTCCAGATCTCCTCTCCTGCTCCACCTGCCAGCTGCTAAAAGATATCAAGCTGGGATAATTGATCCCCTTTCCTCTCTTTTTTCCTGCCATCCCCACAGCTTCTCAGCACTCTCCTTCACATAGATGAAGGGATATAAACATGACAGTTATCCGTGCTCAGGCTTTCTTTTTAGCCTCTTATCCTCACAGACTAACTGCACATTCATTTTCATTCCACAGACCATTAGGGCTGGGTAATGATGACATCTGTCACAGGGAGCTTGGGGTGTCTTTGGGGTCTGATGACAGAAATGTAGAGAAAAAAAGAGAAAGAAATGGAAATCAGTCCACTAACAATGGCCAGAAATCCTCTTTGTCACATCCCCTCTGACCTGACCCGATGGCTTTATTAAGATTTGAATAAATGGTTTTCCAGTGTTTTTGTAACTAGAGTATTGGCAGACTTTGGTACCGTCTGATTTTTAGTTTAACTAGTATAAAACACCTGTCCTGCAAAAATTATTTAAAAATTGCTTAACATTTTTATCTTTGCATTTGTATTAGAAGTCCAAATGTGTGACATTACTTTTATTCTATAATGCAGGTGGAATTTTTTCACATTTTGCATAGAAAACAAATATTCTCATTGATTTGGTGACTGATAAGAAAAATGAGATTAAATCAAAGTTTTTAAAAATCTCTGTAAAAAAGTATAGATTTCAACAAGAAACATGGTTAAAAACACATTTGCTTACAAACTGATTGATTTGGGCATGTTTTCAGAATAGTTTAGAACAGCAAATTATTTCTTTAAAGAACAAAAAATGATGATTGACCTTTTCTGTTTGATGTTTCATGATAATTCTCATATTAGAGATGCAATACATTTCCCTGTGTGAGAACTAGATTTTAATTTGTTGTTTTACCCAAAATAACCCAATAATTGGAACATTTTTTGACAAATTGATCTAATACAAATGTATTTTTAACAACACAACTCATAGAAATATCTTGCTACAAATAAAAGGGGTTGTAAAAAACAAGTTGTAGTGTCCAAGTAATAGAATAAAAATGGAGAAAATTATTAACAGTTGGCAAGAAACAGCAGTGTAGAAAACTTATTGCCTATTCAATATCACCTGATCCTCACACATGTAGGTCTCAAACTGGTTTACTAGTTTCTGATTACAAAAAAATCAGCCAGTTAATTTAGATCCAACCTAATTCAATCTAATTTTTTTAGTTTTTGCTGACAGCAGTACTATGTGCTTTAATGAAGTTTTCCACATTTTTAAACTTAGCTTCTACTGAAACTTTGCAGTTCAGTCCAGGCCAAAAAATTATGTCATTGAGGATATTTTATGAGAGAGGAATCCTATTTATCTTAAAGTGTATAATAAACCTTTGTAACTATCTATATTATTGCATTCAAAAATTTTCAGTAAATAATAAAGTTTTCCAAATTTATTTCTCAATCCAAAAAATCCTCAAGAACATTTTTTGGTCATTTTGAAGGTCTATTTTACAGTTTTAAGTAAAATTACTTAGTTAAAAAAATTATAGATGTTTTTTTTTTTTTTTTAAGTCCTTTGAAAACGTTTATAAAAATGTTTCTCCCAAGTTGGGAGGATCAATGGTTCTATTCATTTTCCTGTTGATTCCACAAAAAAAAATCACAGTAAATCACTGTTGTTTTTTTTTTATTTTTAAGAATTTCACATGAACACAGGTGTAAAAATCTGCATTCATGCCTCGATTACATTTAACATTTATCAGAAATTTATGTATCATACCCTCATTTTTAAATTAATTCCCACTTTGCGGAAGCTACAAAAAAGGTTAGATAATCTTTTGTCCACATTTAGTGTGTGTTTGAAGCTCTTTAGATTTACTGCGAGTCTCAGAAGCGCTGACATTTAATAAACTCCAACCAGAGAAAAAGGGCTGATTCCTTTACTTCAGAAAAGGTCAGAGGAAATGCCTCGTGTTCTGTCTGGGACTGAACGTAATATGAGACTACAAATTTAGACTATTAAAACAACTGTTTGTGAATTCTATTCTAGTTCAGTGAAGTCTAGATAAAGTACTTTGCAAAACTGTAAATTTGATACTGATTGCTTGTTTAAATCATTTCAATCTTTCACTTTTTTTACATACAGTATGTCACAAAACTAAACATGGTGTGACTGCCACCTAGTGACCAGCTGACAGTCAAACAAGTCTTCACACATAATTATGGTGACTTCTTTTCTTTTTACTTAAAATGTAAACACAGAAGATATTTTAACACCATGAACATAACATGTTTTTCCAAATAAAAAAAAGGACAAAAAAAAAAAAAACCCCAAAAGCTTCAGTATTCAACCTATAAGAATAAAAAACAAAGACAAAAAACAAACTTACTTACAAGCCACAAGGATAGAGATAAAAAATAAGTCATGATTTCTTTGCAAAATGAAAAATACAAATATCTTTATGTATATATTTGCCAGTGAGGGGGCAGTGCTCTGGACACATGAACTGAATGTCCTCGTGAAAACTGTGACTGGTGTGATGAAGTCCACATGTAAAAATGCTAAAGGGATCTCTCACAACAAAGTGGGCAAACACTTAAGAATCATATGAAAAAATAGAGATTTCATAGTTGAGATCACTCAAGTTCTTTAAACCGTGCGAACATTGCTTTGCGTACGGCTTGTTTGTAGGTACCGTGGTCCCAAACCACAGGCTCCTTCTTAGGCCTCTGCTTCTAAAATAAAAAAAGCAAAAACATTGTGGATTGGTATGTCTTCATAGATGGAAAACAGCTCAACAAATTTTTACCTGGACAGGCTCAGACCCCAAACCCGGCCTTTCACTGCCTTTGCTCATTTCCCTAAACAAGAAAAAAAAAAACCAAGACGAATATTAAATGACACATTAAAAAGCATGTTTTGTTTTAAGCCAATCGTTTTTGATTCGGGATTCTCCTACCTGGAGCTTCCAGCCCAGGTGTTGCGGTGCTGTTGCTGCTGGTGATGGTGTTTTCGTCTCTTCGGTTCAGGTGGTGTAGCCACTTCCCTGGCATTTAGCTGGAAATGAAAAAAAGCACCCAATCATCTACATTCAACAGGAACCACAAAGGTCTCTTGGATAAATCTCTTCTCTCCAGTTTGCTCTACTTACTTCCTTTTCCTGGTTCTCCAAAGCTTCGAGCTCCTTCTTTGACCTCTTGATTTTGAGGTGGATTTCCATATTTTGCTGTGAAGACAAAAACCATAGAAGTTTAGACTAAATTTTACCATGTAAATGTTAAAAGAAAGATAAAGAGACAGATTAAAAGCTGCACTTTATGGAGGTCAGAGAGCTGCTGGTGGCGGATCAGAGCGTCTTTGTTTGGGAACTGCCGTCTGCACAGTAAACACGCCATCTTCCTCCAGTCAGTTAGCTTGTCCTCTTTTTCTTCTGACTGGCTGCTCTGGGAGCTTCTTGCTGCCTCTTCTTTATCTTCCTCCACCTCTTCATCGCTTCCAGCTGCATAGTCTGATGCCAGCAAACCCAAGGAGCCCATTGGACGCTGGAATCCAGATGGAGAAATTTCCAAATGAAAATCTTTATTTAAAATAAAAAAAAACCTCACCTAAAATGGTGAAAACATCAAAATTACCTTTGACTTTTCATCCTTTTTCAGAGGAGTGAGAGGTTTCTTAAAAAGATCTTCCCCACCCGAGCCCTAAAGCAAAGGATGGAAAAATTTGTTTTGAGGTTTTGTTAGAAGTTCTTGTCAAACTTTGTAAATTATTTTTAAAAAAACTAGTAAAAATGAGTTAAACCTTTCTCTCAAATATAGCAAAAGCAGCATCAGCAGATTTTGATTGCCTTCTGTCATCATCAAGCCCAGACTTTAGGACAGGAGAAGGAGCCCGAACAACATCCTTCTGACGGTTCTGGATTTTGGCCCAGCGCTCCATGTCCTTCATGATCTGCAAACATTTTAACTTTTAATAAAAGCATCTGACTTTTATAAATTATATAACAAATGCATTTTTTTCAAAATTGTAACCTTGACTGCAGCCAGGCTTTTTGGTTTCTCCTCTTTTTCTTTTTTGGTAGAGTCATCCTCCTCTTTTTTGTCCAGCCCTGTAGTGGATGTTGGAGGAACGTCTACCGATGAAGCAGGAGCTGATGGAGGCGCTGCTGCAGGCTGCGGAGATGATGGTGGTTTTTTCATTTCTAAAGGAGCGTCTGCAGCAGGGTTAGAGAGAATGGCCTGGTCCTCTGCAGTCATCGTCAACGGCTGTGCGCTTGCAGATTGTCCTCCAGGAACCGGGATGTATGTTTTAGATGCACCATCCCAATAAAGGTACTCCTGGGTCTGAGCGTTGTAGAAGTACTACAGCACAAGCAATTGGATAGGAAACATTTGAAAAATATATTTACTGTATACAAACCTATTAAAGAAAAAAATTTTCTTTACTTTACAAAGTTTGACAAAGCTAACGTCCAGTAAAAACAAGTTTTAAAACCTTTTAATAACAGATCCACTAATTTAGTCTTTTTTGTATTTTAATCATTTAAACAAAGTGGTTTGAAATAAAGAATAACTACATCTAAAGCCTCTACTGAGCTTCATGTTGTAATATCAAACATAAAATTTCAATTTTCTTTTTTCTCAGACGACCATCAATTATTTAATTCATTACACATGGATTAAAACTACAGTTTCTTTTCTTCCATGATGTAAAATGGTCAGAAACTAAGAATGACTCACTCTTGAGTTTGGATCGTAGTAAAGCGTAGTCTCAGGATCATAGTAAAAGCCCGACGTGGAGTCGTACAGGTAGTTCGATACATCTGGAGTTTCTGAGCCTGCAGAACAAAGACGGAATCTTTCAGGTTGCACTAATTAAATGAAATATCAAATCCACTCATTTTTAAATGCTTATGACTAATGGTGTTACTGGTGGAGGGATTTTTTTTTTTATTTCTAAATATTTTAAAGGAGTCAGTCTAAATAGTTAAACTGGAGTTATTTCTTACCACAAATGTAAGTGTGGGGTGCATCTATGGCTGTAGTTATTCCAGCAGGGTCTGTAGGCACATGAAGTCCACTCGTCTGGTAGAGTGGGACTTCAGCTGGAGGTTCAGCATAGTTCATACCCTGCTGTAGAGGTTAAAGTAAAATCAAACATCAGAAAAAATATTTACAACTTTTTCATTAAAACTTACTTGGTTCAAGCTGGGGTCAGGAGGCATATGTGGGTTAGAGGAGCCACACATCATTTCACCTGGGTGGAAAACAACAACTATTAATGATACACAACTTTGACGTGTAGAGAGAGTAGCCACAGACGACAATGATTTCACTTGGAAGCCAAAATAAGTTCTATGGGACTGGAAAAACTCTCCATGTTATCATGATTACATAAACATTTCTATGAGGCTAAGTGATGCATTAAAACATTTGTAATAGAGAAATATTATCCAATACAACTATTTAAAAACATTCTTTACCTTGCATTGTGGGAACCGGAGCAACTGGGGGTGGCATAGAATGCAAAAACGGTGGAGGAGCATGTGGGTATGATGGACCCTGAAAACCCCAAAAAATCTTATTTCATATATGTTTGTATGTATGTTGTGCATTTACTTCATCCGTAGCATCTCATTGACATTTTGTCAAAGCTTGGATTTACCGCTAATACTTTGATATAAACTTACAGCCATCATGACGACGTCTGGAGGTTGTCCGAGAAGAGAGGCATTTGATTTGTTGAACTCTCTCCTGAAACTTACATAGATAAAGAAAATAAATGAATAAATTTGTCATGATGCAGTGGATAATACGACCTTTCAAACTTGATGACTTACTTCTGGTTCTTCAGGGGTTTCGCAACCTCAGCGTAAACTCTGACCCCGTCGATACACAGATGCTTGGGCTTAGTGAGAAGCTCAACCAGACGTGTCACTTGCTGAAAAAAACAAAAACAAATAAAAACACCAGCGTAGGTGATGTGGAGAAAAAGAAAATCAAACCAAACATGGTAAAGAGCTGGGAAACTACCTCGTGGGAATCCATGTCGACAAAACAAAAGCACTTTGTTACGGGAGGTTTTCCCTTCACAAGACGAACATTTCTTTCATCCAGATACGCAAATGGATCCAAAGCTTTCAGGATAGTTTCTATTGTGGTGGTAGACTTTACGTTCTTTATTATCATAGCTGTAACAAACACACAAGTACTTTTTATGAAAAAAAAAATGCAGACTTTAATTTTTATATTTGAGGATCTCGAGCAGAGTGACTTAGTCTTACTTTTACTGTCTTGGAATACGGAAGAGGAGTGAGAAGAGGTGGAATGGTGAGGGTTACGGTTGTTCCATAGTTCTCCTTGTTGCTCTGATTCAAACTGTTGGAGTCGCTGGTCTACCTGCTGCTGCCATGCTTCAGGAGTTAGGTCAGACATGCGCTGCATTTGATCAGATTCATTCAGGTCAGTCTTTAAATCTTTTGAAAGATCTTTCGATCCAAGTCGATTGGAATCCTGAGTTAGGGGTACTTTGTGATCTGGATTCTGTTTAAAAAAACAGGAAAAGTAGAAAAAAAAGTCAGATTTTAACCATTTTTTTTACCAGAACTTAAAAAAAAAAAAAAAACAAAGGAAAGGAAATTCCAATTTTGTAACTCACATGAGCGGCTCTTTCACACTCTTCAGGCTCAACATACTTCATAGAAGTTGTTCTAGAACCAACCTTTAGGGAACCCTGAGAGATAAAAACACCACAAATCAGTATTTTTCATTTTCACAAAGAGCCGGCTAATTAAATTCAGATGACATGCACTACAGCAAGTTTAGCTTTTCTCCTTAATGCTGTGGCGTAAAAGACCCGGTACTTATGGTATGCAAAGTCCAGGTCCACAGCATCAGTACTGAGCTAATATGATGTAGTGGAAAATGGAAACTGCTGCGCGTATTTATTTGCCTTTTGACATATAAATCTATTCGGTTTGCAAACGTCAAGAAATATGTGTCAACTAAATTGCAAAGGAGGACGGGATGAATGACTAAAAAAAGCTCATCCCGGAGCATATATAATAACTATTTAAATAGTTTAAAACCTCCTTTTTCTCCCTCTCCATCTCATTATCAATAAACAGCTGTTTTAGGCTGAGGTGTCCTCACTTCGACATAATCGTGCAAACAATAACTAAAACCACCAAAAATGATCTACCGAAACAGATCAGGATTATGGACCAAACAGTGCTCTAAAATCCCACTTCTGTCGCTGCACAGAAAGACCAAATCAACCTTTAGGGGTGCTAAAGAAAGTCGTAAAATTAAAAGGCTGTCAACATGTTTCAAACTGCTGCCTAATGCTGCTTCAATTTATAACTATCAGCAAGATCAAAGCATGCGCAATGTTCCTGAACTAAAATAAAAAAAATATAGCCAACACTCAGCAAAAACAGGGGAAAAAACCACAGAATACTACTGCTGCAACATACATTTCAGCACCTTCTGGTTTTATAAACAGAAAGAAATCCTTTTTGTCCGAAGGGATCGAAGCAAATTCATTCATTCATTCATTTCCTGTAGCGAACACCGTACCGTGTTTACAAGAAAATGATTATAAAAATTTTATTCAAAAAGCTGATACTAGCGAACAGAAACGGAACAGAAGACCCCTAATTCAAGTGTTCAAGAAAATACCGCTGAGAGAACTTGCAAACTAAAGAAGAATAAAAAACCCAAAACAAAGCAAAAGAGTATGAACTGTTGGAAACGTCCCGCTGCAATGGAGATGCTCCAGTTTCTTAAGAATATGAAGTGAGATAACCATCAGACTGAATACTTTATGACACAATCTCGACCTACTTCTGCAGAGATCCAAATGGCAAACAAAGGGACCTGATGATGATTTAAGGAAAACGATAAATGGTCCAAGAGGCGGATACCGTAAGTCCAACATGTGATTCTTGAAAAAAAAAAAAATCAACTGGGAATCACAAGTGTAAAATAAAAATCTTCAGAGAAACTTATCACCTTTGTGACTGTCCACGGGTTAAGGTGAAGAGTAAGTAGGGATAGAGCAAAGATCAGATTGCTTGAGTCACCGTGTCATGAACATTTACCGAAAACCCCAATATACAAAAGCTTGAGCAGCCGAAGGTTTGATTTGTATTTGCTACAAACTCACCAAAAGCTAAACTCGAAGGGACAAAAAAAATAAATAAATAAGCGAAATGTATCAAACTCAACAAAAACTTGTAAGACTGACGTGAACAGATGTTCAAAGAGCAGCTATCTGTGTCTCAATAGCTGTAAGAACTCATGGAACTGCACTCATTTCAAAATTAAATAAATCCAAGAAAAAGATGAGTCATTTCATCCTTTAACCTGTTCAACTGCCGATCGCATCTTCAAAAACACCTGCAGTTACTTGAAACAAAAACTTAAATCTACTCTCACTTTATAATCCGTTGAAAAGAATGCAAATTATAGAAGCTTGTTTTTAGAGAAAATGTGATCCTTTTACTTTTGCATAATCTATATTTCATTTTCTAAAACTTTTCATCAAACAGCTGAATGATGAGGCAAAATTAGACTTGAAAATAAAGCTAAAGTTTTACTTTAAAAATAACATTGACAGTCTTTGTTAAATTTGTTCCAGAGTTTTGTGGGTTGAAGCCAGTTTTTGAAAAAGTGATTATGAGCATAGAGTGCAGGTTTCAGTAATAAAGCGCATTGAAACTAAGCAGAAAACTTGTTATGTCGTTTTCTGCAATGCAATTGTAAGCAGTTTTGTAACCATTTATACATTAAGTCAAGGAGACAATATATCTCCTGCTTCCCCAAATGAGTTTAAATAAAATCATTCCATTTCCGTTTTTTTCCCCACTCCCAGCTACGGAATGCCCTCTCAACCCCTCGTAATCCGGCCGGGAGAGGACTGCCTTCGTAGCGTGACGAGGATGGGCCACCTTGTTGGACTCCATGAAGTGGACTGCATCCTCGAGGTTTAAAAACTCCACATAGGCCATATCGTAGCTGTAACCTGGGGACAGCATTTGAAATACAGATGGGTTTTTGTTAGTCAGTTCCTTTAATAACATTCACCGAATAAAACAAATTAAAAAAGGAACAAAAAAAGGCATTCGAGATCAGCGTGAGCGAATTTTTACGCGTGTAACAAAACACATACCTTTCTGGGGAAAACAGTTTTTGATTTTTCTTTATAGCAAAATGCAAAAATATACTAGTCCTGTCTTTAACCTTAATAAAAACATACCCAGCATCACTGGCAGTAAAACCCTAAGTAGTTGAAAAAGTTGTGTTTACAACAAGGTGAAAAAGGAAGAAAATTGGTTTGTAGCCTTTTGAAAGCCTTTCCATAAAGAAAAAGGAATCGTGTGTAGTGATCCACTGAGGTACACTTTCAGTTTATAGCAGTTTTCTACATCAGCAGGATGAACCAGAACTAGCCCACTTCCACTTTTCAGTTTCTTAGAAACAATCTCTTCAAAGAACATTTCAAAGAGCCACTCAGCCGCAAGCACCAGACATCGGTCTCCAAATCTGCAGGTATTGAATCCTGCGTTTGGTTCTCACATCTTCATACAAGTAAAAGTATCACAGGTCAGAGGCTCTGCCCACCCTTTCCATTGACATCAGGTGTGATCAATCTCATCAAAACCAACAAATAGTTTTTTTAAAAAATAAAAACAGAAAGCGAAAATTCCAATGTTTTGATGCGAATTGTCGAGGGACAAATAGGCGCTCGACTGCCCAAACACACTCAAAGAATTGCAATATTTACCTGGTACAACATTTCGGATTTTCATCCCCTGCATTGGAACATCTTCACGGACAGCAAAGGCACCGATAATCTGAAAACAAAACATTTCTGAGTAAAGTTTTGCAAAAAGTTTTAGAATAAAACTGAGTAATTTCCTGTTTAATACCTGCTCCATTGTAGCTGTCTTTGGGATGCCAGATATGGAAATAACGTTGGATACCTTCTCCTTTATCGTCGCACTCCTGTAATCTTGATCCTTTCAAACAGTCATAGGATACAAAAGCATAAAAAATGGACTCTTGAGATGAATAGTGAAAAAGGAAATCACTTACCTGCGAACCAGAATCAGTGAATTTTGAAGGTACGTCTTGTTTAGGATCTTTTAGGAGAGTCTCTGGTCTTTGAAGTTCGTCATGCTTGTATTCAAACAACCTTCCAGACCCAGTCCTGTAATCTTTGTCCCTGTAATCTTGGTCTTTTCCCTGTATCATGCGGTTATGTTCTTTCCCCACTTCATCTGTGGATGCTCCTTCACGGTGTGGTAAATCTTGTGTCCTTTCAAAGCGATCTTTCGGTTCCTGAATCTCTAGTGAGCGCTCTTTCTTTTCGGGCTGATAAGCAGGGTTTTCCATACGATTTGGTTTATTGTCTCTAAGCATTTGGCTGGTTGGGGGGTTAAGTTCTGGTAGAAGATGATCTTGTGAAGACTTGTTACCAAGTGGTGGTAAGTCTAAGTGAGAGAAGGGGCCACCGTGGTCTGCAAAGTTACCACGTGACTTTTCCCTCTCGTGAAATGGTGGTGGGTCACAAACATTTATGTTTCTGCCAAAACCAGCAGGAAAGTGTGTTTCAGGTAAATTCCCCATATCTTTACTCATAAAAGGATTCTTGTCCTTTTGACGGTTTTTCCATTCTTCTGCAAGAGTCATCTCTTCACCACTACGATAATCCATTAGAGGGCTGTTACCCGACTCTTGATAGTCGCTGTTTCCGTCACCTGTGCCTACAAAATGTGAGGGCAGAGGACCAGGGACATCTAAAGGCATGTCAGGTCTTTCCCTATCCAGTGTAGGTACATCGTTCTCTTTTAACATTAAAGGAGATCTATCTCTGCCTCCAAATTCAGCAGGTGGTCCCGGACGATTTCTGAAGTCTATATCTGAATCGAATCTCCCACGAGAATTAAAGGGAGGCCCTTCTCTTCTCTCAGAATCCATCATTCTCCTTTCATGAGGAGGCAGGTTCATTTCAAAACGGCCACTATCATCATTACCCATTGGCAGTCTGCGATAGCTAAATCCATCATGTTCCTCTGGTAGATCCATGGGAAAGCCTCTTCCTGCATCAGAGTGTGGGCTGTTGAACCGTGGCATATCACGGTAAAATGGCTCTCTCTCTCGCATGTCCATGAATCTGCTTGGTTCTGATGGATGCATACCTCTCCCACCCATGTCCCCTGGATCTCTCCCGAAACCAGAGGGATACATCGGTCTGTCTCTAGGAAATTCACAGTGCCTTCTGAAGTCCGGGTCCCCCCTAGGTCCAAAGAAATCTTGATTTGGCTCTCTCCCTTGCATATCACGTGGATCCATATCATAGCCCCTCATGGGTGGACCATCCATTCTTCTCATGTCCATAGATGGCCCACCATGATGTCTTGGGCCCATATGACCCATGTGCATGCTCCCTCTCCCTCTATAATCTTGCATAGGATGGTTTCTGCCTCTAAACATTTCTCCACGGTGATCACCCCTGAAACAAGCAGGAATAAGAGAGGTTATTGTTTGAAAGACAAACAACCAGAAGCTAAGCTGAACTGGTTTAAATACTTACAATGTTCAGTTAATCTTGCACAAGCAAATTCACAAACAGCTAAGACAGCTCAACTTGTTTCAGTTTAAAGGACTTGAAACTATATGCATGAGGTCATTTTAGCACATAAAAACATAGGATTTGTTGACAAGATGCGGACCTTTGCAAGACTGTAAAAGACTAAGCTTTCAGTATTGCTATACTGATATTCTTACCATTCTTGCAAGAAATCAGCGTACAATCCCTTGCAAATCCCTTTATTTTTAAGCTAATGGCATTCTTTTGAGCTGCAATGCATACAAGGAGAGCAATAAAGAACCAGAAGGGAAAGAAAAAATTTTTTATGACCATGAGGCAGGCGCACTTAATTCTTAAATTTTCTCTGAAATGTACAGAGCCTTCGATGGTGCGGTGCGCCTGAAGTGTTGCTGTGTGACTTCGGAAAAGCGAACATAGGAGTGGACATTGTGAAAACGGTAAGGAAGGAAGTGCGGGTGTGAAAGAAAATGGAAATTTGTCACAATTTGTGATTGAATTTTAGATGCTCAATAAACTCATTTTGAATAAATATTGATTCTTAACAAGTTATACAGCCGGACTCGTTGAGGTAAGAAACTTAATTGTTATCAAGAAGTTAGCAAAAACAAATTCAGACTTAACAATTCAAACATTGCAAGTGTAAATGCTGTTTAATCTGAATATTCAGATATTACTGTGCAAGATGACAAAGCAACACATTGCAAAAAGCTGTTCTGCTTGTGTTTAAAGTCTCTCCAAGGCCTGTGATATGTTAGTGTCTTATGAACCATCTAGAACTGAGGACATCTCACACCGGTCTCCTGCTGGTGTCTACAGTCAGGACTAAATATTGAGAACAAACGCCCTGAGGCTGTGAGGAAGGCCTCTATTGTAAGAATGTTTAAATCTAGGCTGAAAACAGTTCCGTTTACTTATGCATTTAACTGAAGATTAATCCCACCTTTTATTTATTTTTTATGTTTATTCTATATTTTGTGATTTTAATGCATTTTCTGTCTTGTAAAGCACTTTGAAGCCTTCTGTTTTCATTGTGCGACAAATAAACTTGCCTCATCATTAGTAACATTTCTGGTTGAAAAATAAACATGAAAACACTGATGTTGTGCATCAATATCCAAGACACTTTGTTGTTACTGTAATGGTGCAATAAAATGTCATTTGACGGTTTTGCTAATTTACAACTAAATCCACAATTTCTATTTAACAATTTCTGCACAAACTTTCAATGCATTTATTCTTTTACAAAAAACAAAACAGCAAAAACTTTAAAATGTCAGGGTAGTCATGAAAGCAATTTAAAAAATGCAGAATGTCTAGTTCAAACAAAAGCAATAAAAAATAGATTATACAAAGAGTAAACAGAAATAATGACGCCATGAAAATAGTTGATTTAATTTAAATCAAATTACAACTTCAGATGTCAGGATATGAACTTTGTGCAATCAACAAGTAAATTAAAATATTAAAAGGGAATCTCTGTTTTTTTAATGTTTTAGTTAGAATAACTAAATCAGGTAAAGAACTTGTAGCTGGTGAGAGATGAACGTGGTCTTACCTAAAGGGTGGTCCTCCTCGTGGTCCATGGCCTGGTCCATCCCACATGATCAGAATAACAATAAGACCTAGATTGAATAAAAATGATCACATTTGACCCAAATGAACCATTTTAAGGAATATAACATGACAACTCCAGTTAAAATCAGTAATAATAGACCACACAACGAGACTAACTCCACAAGACAGATCCTTATTGGTAATTTCTGGGCGGTACTTTTATACAATCAATATGAGATTATATTAAAAGTATAGTTTTTCTTTCTTTATGTCTTGATTTCAAATCAGAGATCAGTAGGTTAGGTTGGACTGATTGCTAATAATGGCCTGCTAGCTTTAGCCACAACTACGCCCTCTTATTCTACAGCAAAACAGGCTAATTTAAGAGCCACAGAAGACCGTAACATTAGCTAATATAATAATTTAACTTATTAGAATGTCTAAATTAAGACAATCTATCCAGAAACATATATTTCTAGACAGTAACACGAGGCACCGGGTGACACTTGTTTCCTGAGCTGCTAGCGTCAAACAGACGTTTCGATCAGCGACTTTCACCGAGCTTAAATTAAAACACGCTTACCTTTAGAGTCTGTTCAAAATAACCTCGCTTTTTTTTGTTTGTTTTTTTACACTCTGCTTCAGTGACTGATAATGATCACACAAAGTGTCAATTACGACAAATATGAAGAGCTAGTATTCTTCTTCTATTGCCGCAAAAAAATGACAAATGATTGATTGTTCTTCTTCATGTGCCCTGCTAGCCAGACCGATGACTGTGATCAGACTTTGCTGCCCTCTAATTGTTTATCATGGTATTACACATGTTAACTTGTACATCCAGGTTTAGTCAGTCAGTCACCTTCTTAACCGTCTTTTCCTTTCGTGGTTGCGGGAGTTGCCAGTGCCCACCCCGGCTGATTCAAAGCGAGGGGCAGGGTACACCCCGAACAGGTCGCCAGTCTGTCGTGGTGCCACACACATACAACCATACATACACACATTCCTAGGGGCAATCATGTTGTGGCCAATCAACCTAGCATGCATGTTTTTGGAGGGTGGGAGGAAACTTGAGTTCTCGGAGGAAACCCATGCATACATGGGGAAAACATGCAAACTCTACACAGAAATGTCAGTGAATCACAGAGGTGTCAAAAGTACCAACATTTTCTACTCAAGTAGAAGTATAAATACTGAGTTAAAAAACTACTTTAGTAAAAGTAGAAGTATCAACTCAAGTTTTCTACTTAAGTAAAAGGAAAAAGTAACCTTTTTTAAAACTACTTCAAGTAAAAAAAGTAAAAGTAATTTTCAGAAAAAAGGAATATTGTTGACAAAAGCGTATGAACATATTTTTTAACTATTATCACATGCTTTAAGGAGCAGAAAATATGATAATAAATGAAAGTGTTTTGGTGAAACTTTATGAATCAGAAACATTTATTTCTTAATAATCTTTATTGAAAATCGATTAATGAACACAATCAAATGTATTAACATAAGCAGGGCATTATGTAACGTCCCTTCAGCTACCAAGCTTCACTCTGCATCACCTAATTTAACCAACTTCATGACACAAACACACTCAATGTAAAAAAAAAAAAAAATAAATGAAAAAAAAAATGACCAAAAGGCTTTTTCAAGCCTTGAAGGCAGCTAGTTTTCAAAGTTCTTTGAGGCAATGCTGAATAGTTGATAAGGTTGGGAGTGCCACATACAGCCTGGGCAGCGTTGCCAGGTGGGAGGTGCTGGATTATCGTACTAATAACGTAAAATTATCGTATTTTACAAAAAATATCGTACACCCAGTAAAACCACGCCCATTGACAAAATAACACCCTTTACATGCACTCGTAAGGCAGTGGGAGTGAAGAAAACACACAGGAGGCAAAATCCTTGGATTCTTTTTCTAAAATTTTAAGAACTGTAAAAATGAAAAAATAACCAGGGAAATAAGATTTTAAGAAACCCAGAAAGAAAGTTAGGAGACGGTATATATAAATTTATATATCTACATATCTACATATATATGTGTACATATAAGGTTTTTTTTTTTTTATGTTAACCCAAACATCTACATGATACAAAATCTAAGCGATGTGTAGTTTTAATCTCATCAGTCAGTCTTTATAAACTAATCAATAACATTTTGGATGTTTTTAAGCACAAATACTTCATCCACTACTATTTATGGATTAATCAGTTCAATTAGCTTTGTTTCTAAAGATAAAATAGATCAAAGTTATTTTTATCAAATACCATCTACAACATTTTCAGCAAAGACGTTTACAATAACCGCAGACTCAAAATAATAATAATAATAATAATAAAACATTTCTTTGCTGTTGTTTTTTTTTTAAAAAAACCCCTGATAATTCAATCAAAGTTCAGTGTTGCAGCATCAGAAAAGCTTTGATTTCCGAGCCCGCAACAAGTCTCAAACACGAAAATTAACTTCTTCTTCTTCTTCTTCAAATCGTTTCCGGCAGGCTATACGCTCGAGTGCGCAATGCTGCCCTCCACCGGTAGACCAATCCACATCCAGCCTCCAGAAAATCCACAGTTAGATTTTCAAGAATCCAACTGTGTTAGATTCTTGAAAAAAGGCCAGTGCGGCGCAGATAAAAAAGCACGGCTTCTCCAACTTGCCCCTCCAACGAAAACAACATCGACCTGAGCGAAAAAACGGTTAACCCTGTGTCTGCCAATTGAACAAAAAGATGTCTTCTTTCACGACTGTATTTGCTGCATGTCAACATCACATGAGCAACCGATTCAGCGTTTCCACACTCACAAAGCCCACTAGGGTGTTTGCCGACCAATTTCAAACCCTCCGCCAGGGCGCAGTGTCCAAGTCTAAGCCTAGTTAGAACAACTTCAGTTCTGCGACAATAGGTTGCAGGGCACCCAGCGCCAGCAACCGAAGGCTGACCCGCAAAATAGTGTCTGCCCCGCCGCTCATTCTCCCATTGTGTTTGCCACTCCTCAGTAATTTTCTCCTTACAGATGCTAAAACATTCCTGCATCCCCAACGCCAAGGACACATCCACCGTGTCTCTACCAAGGGATGCCTTGGCTAGAGCATCGGCCCTTTCATTTCCCACAACTCCAGCATGTCCAGGGACCCAGACAAACAGAACCTCCGAACCTATATCTTCCAGTCGTTTAAGGCAGCACAGAATATCAAAAACCAAATCTGGCCGAGCTCCAGGTGTCCTATACCGGAGAGCTGATAAAGCTGATAAAGAGTCTGAACATACTATACACCGTGATGGAGGGAGATCACGGAGCCAATACAAAGCCCATAAAATTGCCACCAACTCTGCTGAAAACACAGAGACATCATCTGACAGACGGACACTATTCATAACTAGCGGATTAGCAACATACATTCCAAAACCTGCTCTTCTACCCTCTTTCGACCCATCAGTGAAGATATGAATGGCCTCACTCTGCTCGCCTAAGTAGTTGTCAATACACTCACAAGCTGCCCTTTTGCTTAAACTAAGCAGGTCTGTGCTGACTTCTGGCTCAGGTAGGCTCCAGGAGGGCATAGGGGGCCACACCAGGCCCACCACCGAGTCTTTCCGCAACCCCATAGTCTGTGCCACCTTCACACTATGGGTGAAAAAACATGCTTTTTCTGGCCTTTTCGCAAACTCCCAACAGTCATCCAGGAGACACTTAGACGCCAAATGGCCATGCGACCCCGCCACTCTAGCCCAAAAATGGACCCCCAGTTTGTTCCGTCTAAGTTTCAGAGGAAACTCGCCCATTTCAACCAGTAAGGCAGGAATCGACGTTGTCCGAAAGGCACCACAGCAGATCCTCAGGGCCTTTGATTGTACAATATCTAGTTTTTTCAACACAGAAGAAGATGCAGCTCCAAACACCACACAACCATAGTCAAAAATGGATCTAATCATTGCTCTGTATATTAATTGGAGAGTATACCTCTCCGCTCCCCAGTCACTACCACAGAGACTTCTCATGATATTGGTCACTTTCTCACACTTTTTGATGATATTATCAACATGTATTTTCCAAATCAATCTCTCATCAAACCAAAGCCCCAAAAATTTAAAAACCTTTACCCTCTCAATGGGTGAATTATAAATACTAAGAGAAACAGAGGGTATCTTCTTTTTCAATCCAAATATCATAACTTTGCTTTTCTCACTTGACAACTTAAATCCCCATTTAGTTCCCCACTCAATAACTTTATTGAGTGCCTTTTGTGTTTCCGTGAATAAAAACGAAATGTTTTTTCCACTCCTCCAGATTGCTCCATCATCAGCAAACAATGACTTGCCAAATCTAGTATCAACACACTGAAAGATATCATTAATCATAATATTAAACAACAGCGGGCTGATTACAGCTCCTTGGGGAGTACCGTTTTCTATTCCTGCAATTTCAGACACTGTTTTACCTACCCTTACCTGAATTGTTCTTCCACACAAAAAACTCTTTATCCAACAGAACATCCTTCCATGAACACCTGCATCATGCAATTTGAAGAGCAATCCCTCCCTCCATAGACTATCGTAAGCCCTTTCAATGTCTAGAAACACTGCTAAAACTGCTTGTTTATTTACCATAGCCCTTTTAACATCTCTATCTAATACTGCTGCTGAGTCCATCGTACTTCTACCTTTTCGAAAACCATTTTGGTAATTCACAAAGAAATCACTAGTCTCAAGAAAGAACTCAAGCCTCCTTGTGACCATCCTCTCCATCACTTTACAGAGGACAGATGTAAGAGCTATTGGCCTATAGGAAGATGGGGACGACGGGTCCTTTCCTGGTTTCAAAATTGGAACCACAACAGCATGCTTCCACGATGTAGGTAGGAATCCAGACTCCCAGATATAATTGAATAACGCCAAGATTTCATACAAGGTGTCCTCACCTAGATGTTGCAGCAGCTTATAGCTGACCCCATCTTGCCCTGGAGTAGTGTTCGCACCAGCTTGTATTGCGTCCACTAGTTCTCTCAAAGAAAAAAATAAGTTATACTGAGTGGGTGAGTCAACCCCTCCTCTTAGTTTAGATTTATTCTGTTTTAGGGTTTCGTTTCTCATCATGAGAATTTCCTGACCCAAGTGCTTTGAGTCATGAACATTCTTAAAAACTCGAACGAACATATCAGCCTTTTCTTTATTATTCACAGCCTCTCTTTGCCCATCAGATAACACAGGCAATGTGGAGTGAGTTGTCTTTCCAGCCATACGACGGATCCTCTTCCATAGCTGAACTGAGGGAGTATCTGGCCCTAGAGTTCCACAGAAGTCCCTCCAACTCTTTTTCCTTTCAGCTTTAATAACTTTCCTTGCTGCCGCTCTACACTTCTTAAACTCCATAGCATTTTCCAGGGTAGGGAAACGACGCACTTTTCGAAAAGCCAGTTTTCTTTTACTTACAGCAGCATCACACTCCTTATTCCACCAGGGAACACTACAACGTTCTACAGGAGGCTTCGTACGTGGAATTGAGTCCGAAGCGGCCCTCATAATCATCTCTGTCAATGAACTACAGTACTCATCTATTGATCCCTCGCTATTAACCTCTTCCAATCCTACAGAAGCTAGCTTACTAAACTTGCCCCAGTCAGCTAAGGCATAATTAAATCTGCTGCTTCTTTCTTCATTTTCTGCAACAAGTGACCTCCCAAAATTACTAAACACCGGGAAATGATCACTACCCAGTAGGTCCGTTTCCACTCTCCACTCTGCTACTCGTGCCAAACCTGGTGAAACAAAAGTTACATCCAGACATGATCCTTTATATGAAATTGGATCCACTCGAGTTGGTGTGCCTGTGTTCAAAACAACTAAATTTGCAATATCTAGAAACTGCTCAATAACTCCACCATTAGAATCTTTTTCAGGACTTCCCCAAAGTGGATTATGGGCATTAAAATCTCCAACCCATATCATAGGGGTCCCCACAGAGCTCAACATATCTTCAAATTCTGCCAACACTAAAGGTTTACATGGATTGTAACAATTAATTAAATGAAACTTACTCTCATGGCCGAAAACTTCAATTATCACACACTCAAATGAACCTTCCCACTTTACAGACCTGTACTGAATACCTGCTCTAATAAATGTTGCGCATCCTCCTCCATTCCTATCTGGTCGGTCTGCACGCAGACACTCAAAACCTGGAAGAACAAAATCAAGATTTGGTTTCAACCAGGTTTCCTGAACACATACAAAATCTGGCTTGGGGTTGGAATCCCTGATAAACTTCTTCATTTCCTGCCCATTTGCAATTAAGCTCCTGGCATTCCACTGCAAGAGACACACCATATTAAGTACATTCATCCCCATGTTCCATAAAACCATCGTCGTCATCTTCAAAACCCTCCTGTTCAATTAGATTGCATACTGGCTCAGACTGGCCTTCTTGGCCGGGTCTCTTGAACTGATGCAGGTTCTGTGATGAGTACTTTTTAGGTCCCAAGAATCTATCTGCAGCCTCAGCCACAAATTGAATTATGTCTGATCTGGACTTCTTTTCACGAGCTCCATAAATGACATCCACAATAAAAGCCAGCAATGCTTCCTTTTGAATCAGCAACGCATTTGGACCCACATTTACATCATTGTACTTCTGAGACTGCACAGATAAACTCTCTGCAGTGTCAACTGAAGTACGAGAGTTCGTAGTCCCCTCCACTCTCTTCACTGCTTCCGCATATGTAAGTTTGTGCTGTTCTTTAACTGCCTGGACCTTCTTAGCTTTCGTGAAAATGCTGCACTCTTTAGAAGATGCCATGTGGGCTCCCCCACAGTTACAGCACTTATGGACATCCTCACGACAGTCGGAGATGTCGTGTTCTCCCCCACACTTGGCACATCTCCTATTCCCTCTGCACGCTGCTGCCATGTGTCCAAATCTCTGGCATTTAAAACACCTTAAAGGGGGCCTGACATAGGCCCTAACCTGGAACGATAGACAGCCAATAAACACTCTTGGTGGAAGACAACTACCTTTAAATGTAAGGAGGACTGGAGCGTTAGCGTTACCACCCTCACGTGCTTTAAAACGCCTAACCTCAACCACTTCTCCGCCATTTACATTCTCCTTGATCTCCTTCTCAGACATGTCAGCACACACTCCATAAATGACCCCCTTCACCACCTCTCCATGCTGCTCCGCCACCGTGACTTCAACTTTCTTCCCACAAATTTTGGTAATCTTTTTCGCTCTAGCCAACTCTTCTCCCCCTTTGCAAAACACCAAAAGAACCCCTCTCGGGACAACCTGAGCTTTCACCCTGTCACTCACACACTTTAAAGCCTCAGCTATTTTAATAGGGTTCATGCCCCTAAAACCCCCTCCCACCTGATCTTTCAACTTATAATAAACTTTAAATTCTGCCACAGATTTGGCCATCTTGCCACCCCTGCTAACGTACTCCCCCAACAATAAATCACTCCCGTCCCTCTTCCGCTGTAACCTGGAAGTCTCTCCTGCCGACGCAGAATGCATAACAAGAAGCCGGTCACCGGAGCCGGGTAACAAATACGAGAGCACCGTCTTACCGGACCTATACAGGCCTTCGGCCGGCGCCCCCGCAGATGAAACCTCAACTGCCAGACAACCAACAAAGTAATTGGTTCTATTTTAATATGATTTTTGTTGAAAATCACACACTACCAACAGGGGTTTGATCCAACTCAACCGTGCGCTTACGCTAACCAGCTGAGTTAGTGATCAGGACAGTAAGAAGAAGAACTCCTGTGAGTCTGGTCAAACTTGACGCATTCCTTAAAGTTCAGCACTCAGGGGCTCATCTCCTGGCTGCTCTTTAAAAGTGTGTGGGCGGGGCTACTCGCCCCAAAGTAATGATTGACTGGACCTTTCAGCCAATCATTCATCTGTTCCTTTGTTTGATGCATTCAGGGTTAAAAAAAAAAAAAAACTCCGACAAACAGTCGCGGCTGTTTAACGGTGACAAAATGGAGAAAGTAGTGACTACTTTTTATAAAATTAACGAAGTAAAAGTACAGATAATTGCATAAAAAACTAGTGAGTAAAAGTAAAAAGTAGACAAAAAAAATAATTACTTCGTTAAAGTAAAGATACCGAGATTTTCTACTTGAGTAAGGTAACGAAGTAGTCTTACTTCGCTACCTGACACCTCTGTCAGTGATCCAAACCTCGTTGAACTCACGACCTTCTTGCTGTGAGGCCAGCCTCTGGGTCTCCTCCCGGTGGAACGTGCCCCAAACACCTCACCAGCTAAGCGCTCGGCAGGCATCCCGACCAACCTCACCTCATCTAACTTCCCTCAACCCGAAAGTATATTTGATTTTAATTAGTTACTGTTTAGTGATCTGTTCCGTTCCGTCGTCTTCCGCTTATCTAGGGGTAGCAGGGGCAACAGCCTCAGACGAGAAGCCCAGGCTTCTCTCACCCCCGCTGCATCTCCAGCTCACCCGGAAGGATCCCGAGTCATTCCCCAGCCAGCTGTGAGACACAGTCTCTCCAGCGGGCCAGGGGTCTGCCTCCTGGTCTCCACTCGGTGGGACATGCCCGAAACACCTCACCAGCGAGGTGCCCGCGGGGCGCTCGGGGGCATCCTGACCAGATGCCCGAACCACCCCATTTGGCTCCTCTCGACTTGCAGGAGGAGCGGCTCAACACTGAGCCCCTTCCGGATGGCAGAGCTCCTCACCCGATCTCTGAGTGAGAGCCCAGCCAACTTGTGGAGGAAGTTCATTTCAGCCGCTTGCATCCGCGATCTTAGTAATCTAGATTTTTTATTCTTGTTTGAGTTTTTATTTGCTCTGTTCAGCATTTTGTGTAACTTATCGTTTGAAAAATGCTTCATAAATTAGTTTTGATTATTTGAAATGTAATATCAAAGATGGTCTGACAAAAAAAAAAACAGTGAAACACATGAAACTCGAGATAGATATTTTGTTTTGATTTCTGCATTGCAGTTAGGTAGTATGATTTCTTATAAGTAACCAATTACAAATGCTTGTGATTTTGCAATAATTTGCACTTTTCAAATTACACATTTAACTTTGTACCCCCTGCACCGCAACCCCGTAAGAGATATACGGTTAAGAAGGTGACTGACTTTATAGTGTGTTTCTGTGTGCGTCTGTAGCTATGTGTGTATTTGTATTTAGATATGTGCCAAATATCTACTATCTTGCCCATGTCACATGCAAAATTTGAACAATAAGTGGAAAATATAAGGTTCACAGAGATGCAAATATCAGCAAGATTCATATATATTTATTTATTTATTTATGCACAATGTGTCAGGTCAGCTGGATGTTTCTGAACACACAATGAAAAATACACGTCCATCCATATAATTTAACTATGTGTAAAGTCAATAAACTCTTAATTTAACTTACATGTTACAATTCAGCAACAACTGAAACACAGCTACACAAAAAGCAATCTAACTTTGATTTACATGAAGCACAAAAGTGTGACAGTGCACAAAAACAAATTGCAAATTGAGGACCCACATATAAAACTGTGTAAATTAGCTAAAACACTTTATGTATTTAAATACACATTTTAATCAAGGCTGAAAACAAAATTGCAACAAATACTAAGGCACTTTAACTTAAAAATGTGCTTGCTGTCTTGCTGCCTAACTGTTGTTTTACAGTAAGTTGTAGCTACCATGAATATTCTGATAATACTGTTTATGTAATTAGTGTTAAAATATTTTGAATGTAGCTTAAGTACCCAAGCCACTTTTAACATGGCTCTACATTTGATTTCAGGTAGACTACAAAGCCATTTGTTCAAATGACATTTTTTATCTTACAATTTCAAAATCCCCTGATATAAACTCTGGATTATAATTTAGGAAGCAAAAATGACCATTAATTGAAATAATCACGTCTGTATTCGCAATGAGATGAAGATGGAAAATAAATCATTTTACTAAGTAAGTCCGTGAATACTCAATAAATGACCCTATGACTTTTTACAGCTTTCAGAGGAAAAGGCAAACATCAGAAACGCTACTTTGTAACTATTTTTTTAAAGGGAACTGTACATAAAAGAACAGGTAAAAATGGGAAACTCGGAAACACTATCAATTTGCACAGAAGACAAAAGATAAAACATAACTTCACCAACTTGTTATACAAATTAGGATAGTCAAACAGCACAAACACTAAACTTGAAGCCAACTTTTCTGGCCATACATGTGCTTGTTGGTTTTGAGGGTCCCATTCTTGTTTTTAAATGGTGCCTATTCATTCTTATTTTGTGGCACCATGTTGGGGGTATCACCATTACTACGTGTCTGTTCCTGGTCATCCTGTCGAGGAACACAGATGGTCGCAGTCTGTGTGCCAGGTGTCTTCTCTTTGAGGGCGGCTTTGATGCTAGCCGCCATGCTACTTCCACCAGCTAGAGGAGAAGGGCCACCACTGGGTGTAGTGGAGTCAACTGTGGCGCCAGCAGCTCCAGACTCACCTTGCTCTGATGCCCGAAGTCTACTCATCAGAGTGGCAACTCTGACTGCTTTCTGTGGGTTTCAAAGAAAAATATTCTAGTAAGACGTCAAAACACCCTTCACAGCTAAATTTATTAGATCAACACTTTCAGTAAAATGTGGACATTAACATGACCTTCCACTTGGTTTTGTTCTTCTCAATTTGTGCAGTAACACCATCTTTGATGTTCTTGTCAGAGGCGGCATTTCCAGAAATCCTGAAAGAAAAAGATGATTCTAGAGAGAGAGGATCATACTTGTCCTCTTGTAGTTTCAATTTTCTTTTCCAGGAGTTTATAGGTTTTGCATGAATGATTATCATTGTTATTAATATAATTAAATAGTGTTGTTACTATTATTATATTTTACCATTCATGGGCTATGGCTTCCTGTGCTGTCAGTCGTTGATCTTGGTCCACATCCATCAAAGATGCCACCAAGGTTTTGGCTGTAAAAAAGGAAGTACGTAAAAATGACTTGTAATTATTTTGCTTTATTATTGATAGTACCTTAAAAAAAGAATTTGTTATGTAAATACCAGAATCTGAAATATCATCCCAGTACGGGGAATCAAATTCATAGTCTCCAGATAAAATTTTAAGAAAAATATTCTTGTCGCGGCTATCAGGATCATCTTCATTACTATCATCATAGAAAGGAGGGTTTCCTGATAAACTGTGGAGTTGGTGAAAAAAAAGTCGAATTTATTTTTTAAAACTTTAATGAAATTGGTATTGTGTATAATAATTTTACATGCTTCACATTTCAGTGTACATACAGTATGTGCATGATGACACCGATTGCCCAACAGTCCACAGGTCTTCCATATCTTTGTCTTGCAACAACCTCTGGAGCTGAAAGCAAAGTATCCTGGAGTTATAACATTTAGCTATTTTAATACTCTCTTCTTTAGATTTTAGGAAAAAACTAACCAAGATACTCTGGCGTTCCGCATGGGTCCTTTATGAGTCCATTTTCCAGTGTTGCCAGCTGAAAATCACTGATAACAATTTTGGAGTGCTTCAAACGATTAAAGTAAACCAGGTTCTCTAGCTACGTAAATAGAAAAATAAAGGTTCAATAAAGAGTTCAATGCATCCAAACAAAACTTTTTTTTTTCTTTTGAGTAATTAATTTTCCCTTGTAGAAAACTTTTATAAAAACTTGAAGTTGATATAGCTTGTTTTCACTAGGTGTCACTAGTACCTCATACCTTAAGGTTTCTGTGGACAATTTTCAGGGAGTGCAGGTAAGCCACAGCCTCCAAAACCTGCCTCATAACATTGCTTGTGTCTTTCTCAGAGTAGTAACCTTGATCCAATATCCAATCAAACACTTCCCTTCCTGTTGCTCTGATGAAACGAGACAAACCTTAGTAACATATAACATTTTGCTTTTTGATGGTGTGCATATTTAAACAAAAAGATTCAAGAAGAACCAATTAGACAGGTTGTAGCCTACAGATTTTCTGATGTTGGTGGTACTTACAACTCCAGGAAAATGAAGTACTCCTTCTTAGTCTCAAATGTGTCAACCAGCTGGAGGATGTTATGATGTTTTATCCTTGACATGGTAAGAAAGAATTTGAGAGCAAAAGAAAGGGAGCATGCACAAAGCAGGACAAAAAATAAAAATTAGTTACAGACATGTATTAGTAATAAAATAAGCATAAGAAAAAAAATGGCTTATAAACCATGTATTTCAGTCCAGATGTGATCTTAGTTTAGTTCTGCCTTCATGGGCATTTCATTTAACAAATGTAATTCCAATCACGTGTTCTTCAAAAGCAAACTTAAACAACTATTTTTTTTTTGTATTTCCTATCTAGTCTAATTTACACCCCTCATTTTAAGAAAATTTACATACCACCTCTGTTCACAATAGAGGAAAACACATAAAAATGTTTAAATGGTGTATATTGTGATTCAGTAAAAAAAAAAAAAAATTGAATTGAATTTGTTGGCAGGAACTAAAGCAAAAGTTCTCACTGTGCAAAAGAAAGCTAACGACAAAAAGTCTCTCTCCGATGCCTGCTGAGAGAAAAAATGTGACAAAGAAATTTAATTGGCAACAAATGGGTACAAAATTGGTCTTTTGAAAATATGTTGGTGTGCAGAGTTTGTAAAAAATCATTTAGAGGACTGAAAACACGTCTGATTTTGTCATTGAAATACCACCATAGATTCAGGAACACTGCCAGGAAAACCATTGTGAACTAGGTCATGATAAAACACAGATGTTGTCATGTATGAACATAAACAGGTACCTGCCTTCTTAAAGATTAGTATTGATACTCGGTCAAGATAAAGTGGGTAATTGTCTTATATAAAAATATATCAAAAATGAAAAAAGCTAAATCAGTAAATGAGCATTCTGCAAAGACCTTTCTGTCATTACAACTAAGATGAGCTGAGATTTTGTATTGAAAAGTAACACCCCCTCCTATTTGTTTATGGTTTTTATGGAGACCAAATAGTTCATTTGATGGATTTAAAAAATCTGAACATTTCCTTTTATCTTTTGAGAATGTGGAGAATCTCAGAGCAGTTATTGCCCGATTTATCAATGATTTCTTTCAATCACCTAAGCATACATATTAAATGACTGGCAAGAAATTACATTTGAATCAATTAAATAATTGCAACTTGCACAGACAAGCGCTACATTAAGATACTCTACTTACATCTTTAGGATCATTATCTCGTTCTTAGCAGCTTTCCTCACTTTCCTCCCATCCTTTTTGTGGAACTTTTTACATGTGTACATTTTCAAGGTGGTCCTATCCTTCACACGAAATATCTCACAAAACTCCTCTCTGCACAAAAAAGATGACAAAGGAAAGAAATGATCATGATTTGAGTTAAATTCTTCCAGTCTAACACATTGCACAATTGATTGCAGCACAGATGTACTCACGTTTTAACAATTTGTCCAAGGTCATACTTGTCAGTCACCTCTGAGGGACTGTTGTAATCCTTGTTCTCTCCGAGAGTCAGACAACCAAATGGCATGGCAGCTTGTGCCCTAGCCAGGCGATGTGTTGTCACAATACAAGCTATCAACAAAACACACAAATTTTTGAGCAAACATTGTTACACAGATGGAAGTAAAAGAGACATTTCCTGATAATTTTTATGAACATATAATGAATGTGAAAAATCAATATAACATTGAGACAGTTTGGATTTATCTGATGAATACATATGAGAATAGATGTGTGTGTGGACATTTAACATTGTAGTTATCAGCACTGAACAATACCAATCTTTCTTTCCCTGTGCAACAAGTCCACCATGTACTACAGCAACAACAACTCCAGCAGAATCAAATGATCTCCTGTTAATAGTAAAGAAAATATATATAAAAAAAATGGTAATCCATGCTGTTGCTGCTGCTCTAGTTTTTATAGACAAAAAAATCAATAGAAATCAGTATCAAAATGACCAATGTAAAAAAAAAAAGAAGCTACAACATTACAAACAAGTTTCAACAACTTCTAAACAGTATTTGTATCATTTAGTATTTCATTTCCAGCTAAAGAAAGAAGCTTATGATGAATGCATGATGACACATCAATTGATTTATAGGTTAATGGATTGGCAGACAAACACACATACAGTGTGTGTATACTTAACATACAAACACAAACGCTTATTCAAAGTGACCTTTGAATAAGCATCATGCTACCAACTCAAAATCTTCTCATTCTACTTTCTTGTATGTTTCTTTTTTGAACTGAAGACGTGAAAAATATCAAACCACAATGAGCAGGATAAATGTCGCTGCTAAATCTATCAGAAATTCCCCCTGATGTGTTGTCTTCAACATATTAAATCACAAGAGCTCTCAAATTAAAGACAGTGGGCTGGATGTGGACATATGTGCTGGTGTACACAAGGGGACTCATTAGCATTCAATTCAGTCAGTACAGAGTCGTAGAGATTCAAATGTACAATTTCTGGCTAGCTTTTCTGAAACTGGGCTGTCATAGACGAAGCTCTGTCAAGTCTTTTAATCCATGATGGCCAAAGCTCACCTATAAAATTTGTTTAGCTCCTGCAAGCTTAATTTGTATAATGGAAAGAAAAGAATACTAATAAAATATTTTACTGAGCAAGAACATTTACTTTTTTTATAGTTTGTCTTTCATCCTTAAAATGCATACACTAATTCTAATTAAAGAAGATCTATCTGATCAATTTTAGAAAGTTACATATTCCAAATGGCCGTTTAACACCAGTAATTTCTTTGCCATCTTATTAAAAATGTTTTTGACATCCCCTGTTTTGTGACAATGAAAAACATTTTAAAGAATCTAATCTGCATCCATTCTCTGTTTTGTTATTTGTTACTTTCTGTCAAATTTTAGTTAGGTCAGAGTTGGATACAATCAATCAAAACATCTAATTGTAGTGCATCCTTTAACTCTGCTGAATCAAACCACTTGATTCTCCAAGACTTATTCTCCCCCTGCTTAGATCTTACTTAGAAAGTTATGTCTAAAGCTGTTCTCTTTCAGAGTAAGACCAAATAAATGTGCTGTTTCTGAAAATTGCGGAAACAATAATTTGCAATAGGTTTAGACAACACACTGTTTTAAAAAAATTCCAATAGCAAAAGAATTATCACAGCAAGTTCAAAGTACAGTATGTTACACTTTTTTGGTAAATGGATCTGCATCTAGTTACTTCTCATATAAGATAAACATCCAGCCAAGCAATGAGGGTTTTTTATCTCACCCAGTGGCAAACCATCCATCTAATGCCTGGGCCTCAGTAGTGCTGTGTATGGTTCAATCCACTCCTCAATAACTGTTTTATTAGACAAAATTACATCTCATTGTGCAGATATGGAATACAAAAAGATGCTGTACAGCAAATAGATGACATGTGCAACAAATGCCTTCAAATCAAGGATCAGTAGATACATTTTTACTTGTTGACTGAAAATGCCCTTCTGACAGAAGTAGTCGTTCTCACGATGTGAACATTTGTCCCATGCTACTCAGATATTTTTTTTTTTTAATGTTTTTGGTCTTGAAAAGTCTACCTTGAGAGTTTTGTCCATAAATTTACCATTAAATAATTTCCCCCTCAAGTCACGAGTCACTGTAGCTATTTCACCAATTGGACAAATATGTCCATTTGAGTAGTTCACTGGATATGAATTCTGTCTGTTCAAGAATCAGGTCTGAATATACTCATGATGCAGTTTTGTTACCTTTCATTTTCAATTCAGCTCATTGCCAAATACTACCTGAACATAACCAAATAAACAATAGGTGGTACAGATTTGAGACTATTTCTTAAACAAGCATGACACACAGAACACGCACAAAACACTAACCTAAGATGCTGCAAGTCAGACAGAATTTATTCAATCCATTGTTCAAAGCAGAGGGAAAAAAACTGTTGTTATTCCTCAGTAAAGGAAAAGAATAAAAGTCACCTAACTATAACTGCATTAAAGGTCTTTTATCTTACACAAATTTTGAAAACAAAATGATGCTTTCTGTAAAGTCTTAAATTAATTCTGCTGTGGAGCTCAGTACAAATAGAAAATAAATTAGCGGCATTTATTGAAAATCATCTCAAAAACAAAGTCTCTTCATGCATAAACCAATTTTATAATATTTTTTTTCACTTAGCAATATTGGATTTAACATACTATTGCAAAAAATAACTAAAGGAGGATGAAAAAGGAATAAAACTAGAACTTTCATGATATTTTGACGAGGATCAAATGAAGTTGTCCTCCACACAGTTGCAGTCACATTACTAATAAGAGCAAGGAAATACAGTATGTGACTAAAAGATACCAAAAGAAGTACTAAGAAGCATGAGGATGTGCAATTATGAGGAGTTGACAGTACAAAGAATAGTGTGTAAAACAAAAAGAAACACAATATCTAGTTACAGGCACGGGATTACATCCCTGATTTGCAGAAGTCCATTTTGAACCAATACACTTCAAACATTAAATGCCTCTTTCTGCTCTGAATCAATATAAATAAATGTCTGACCAATGTGTGAACAAATCGAACACTACACACTAACTGCTGCCAACCTGATTGTTACCGTAAAAATGACAACAGTGAACATAGCGGGGCAGGATTTACTGTTGCAGAGAGAGCTGATGCAGGAGCAAAGCACAACACTTTGTAACAACCAAACACTGTTCACCCACAAAAAAGTCAAACCAAAAATTTAGTGTGACCTGATAATAATCTTTCCTTAACCATGAGGAACCTTGAAATGCAATGTATAATCTGCATAAAAAACTATTTAAATAGTCAGAATGTAGGAACATACTCAAAATCTAAGAGCTAGACACTGAGGATATTCTATAGCACATTTGTCTGAGTTTATTAGTCTATAACTTTTCTAAGATATAATAAATATGTACTTTTATGGACTTTACAATTTTGTTCTTTTTTTTTTTGGTCAGTTGGTTGGTTTGCGTCTCGGCCTTTGTGTGTGAAAATAACTAAAAACATCTTAAGGAGACAGGCCACTAAAATCTGAAAATACTCTGACTGATTGAGACTGAGTAATTCATTTTTTTTATTTGAAATTTATTTGTACTTGTAGATGTATTTAAAACATTTAATTAAAATAATCAAACAAATACTGTAACTCAAGAGCAAAATTATGTGACAACAAAAATATGGTGAACACAAAAAAAATCTTAAAAGTTTATTCTTCCTTCTTTATTTTACACTGCAAAAAAAAGTTTGGAAAAAAAAATATAAAAAGAGTAAGATTATTTCTTAGTTGGCTAAACAGCTGCTTCAAGGCTGCTCTTCCCTGAAGCATTCAGATTGATGTGACACAGCATTGTCCTGAAAAAAGATCACACCCTCTTTAAATGTCAGACTTTATTTGTCTGCTTGAAGAAAATGTCATCCAGAAAGTGGCAGCAGATCTAAGTAGCTTTCACTCAATCTTTGACATGACAATGCCCAAGTAGGTCATCACATCGGATCATACCAGCTGCCCTTTATTGCACTAGCCTGACTCTTAACAGGCACCTATAATCCAACACTATTGCAGCCTTGGACTCATCCACCTGCCCCATGGATTACTCGTTTCATAACTTTTTTTAAATCTACCCACATGTTTTCTTGGCCCAACCTCAACCTGTCAATTTATAGTTCTACTTTGGATATGTTTCCGTACTCCTGGGAAAGGTTCAACTATGTACTGTATATAGAGCAGACAAAAAATAAGTGTATTGCAGCCTCAGTTTTCTGGACATTTTCTTTTGGTCAGTTCAATGTAACATTTTCATGTGAAATATAAGAAGATACATTTTGTCCTATAACTCAGTTGGCCTTATAATTTGTCTATCATAACTCAACACAGTGGGTCGGGCCTGATTCTAAAAGAAAATCAATCACATGATGATTAAATGAATTGTTTTGAGTTTTATTGTAACCAAGTACAACAACTTTGTAATTGCTGTACATAAAACAGAATGGCGTAAGAAAAGTCCTCAAAAATCAAACCTTTTTTGTTAAATGTGCCTTTAAAGCTCCCTGCTCATTTAATTAACAAATATACCCCTTTAATTATTGCATTATTTTCAGTTGTTGGAACACACATGTAGACAAAGACAAGCACATATACACACAATTAGCTAATAAAGTGAAACATAACACATGTATTTCGATGATGGTCAAGTTTTTTGCATCCACAAATAGTGTTTCATTACAAGAATTTCTCATTTTATGGATACATGGTTCGTTTTTTTAGCGTGGTTTGTCAGTCTAAACAATGAGAATTCGGAGACAAAAAGCAGTTTGGCAAATTATTCAGCCACAGTCCAGCCTCTTCAAAAGGACCTCATAGGTGATAAAGATAATCGGTAATGAGAACAATTTTTGGAGTCATTTTTGTGACCTTCTTTCATTTGACATACAATAATCAGATTTGAAATTTTCTATTCAGTATTACACAACAACCTTGAGGTTGTCATGAGCACAGAAAGCAATTCCATTTTTCAAGGACATGAAGAATGAGTTGCTTTTCTTGAAATGAAAGCACAGGGAGGTGGGATAAATGTTAATCAGCATGAATCAGTTTGCTTTATGTTTGCTTCTTTTGTACAGAGAGCCTATCATTTATCTCTTATTCAAGCATCACAGGCTCATCAGAACAGTTTCTTCTGATGTTGTTTTGTTGCTATGGTTGCTGCAACAGTATGCACCAAGGTACTGTCTGTGCAGAACAGCACCCTATTTTTTGTTCCTGTCTCTGGTTCACATGGCTGGCACTCAGTACAACTCTTTTCTTCTAACAGAAATTATTCATTGCAAATATTCAACATTTCAAAATACTTCTGCTCAATTTAACAACAACAACAACAAAGCATTGTTCCAAACAACATGCTTCTGAGTCTTCAAGTGGATCTAAGTCTTTAAAACTTAACATCAAATGAAATCTGAATCAGCATGAATCATTAAAAATAGTGCATAATTTTGATGATGGAACCTTTTTTAACACTAATAAATCACAGCTTGCCACTAATAAAACATTACAGCTTGCACAAAAAATACAGTCAGTTTGACTTTGAAAGCAATCTAATTAAACATGTGTTTGAATGAGGAACATTTGCACAGTGTTAATCATTTCTTCATATGTATGTAAGGACATTGCATATTTGACCAAATGAATCAAATCTGTATCTGAAAATAATTAGGAAAGTTGGAATCAAACTGTGCTGGAGTCCTTACAGGTAGTTGAAGAGCTGATTCCACACAGTAGTTTGCTCACAACCCATTTATTGGTTTAAGAAACACTGCCTGCTTCTGTGTTGCAAGGAGTGGTTGGTTATTAAACGGATAAATAAATGACAGTTTTCTGTTTATAATATGCGTCAAGTAGAATATTAAAACATACTGCAGTCTTAAAACAGTTTCCACAACTCCAGTTGTAAATGCAGAGGTGCATTTTGAAGTTTCACTTATGCTCCTCTACTAAGAAAAATCTGACAGTAAAACCACTTTCATCGTTCACACTTCATTATATTAGAGTTCAAGTCAATTGAGAGTTTATTTTAATGTATTATCTTGATAATTTAATGACAGAACTGAGTGGATCAGAAAATAAATATTAGAGCCGTTTGAGATTTTTTTTTACCAGATTAAACCAAATGCAAACAATTTTCCCACTTACTTTTAATAAAAAGATGTGTAATCAGTAATCCAGCTCCGTATCTGTGGAGTATTTTTATTCCCTTTCAGCTTCTTGACTTTTCTTTGATCCAGATGAAGCTGCACGATTCTCAATCATTTCCCGCAAGTCAGTTTATTCAAGGGAGTATTACGCGAATGTGATGGAGCGCAGGCTGTGATGCAGAGAGGAGGAGGCGCACTGGAATGTTTTGGTTGTGCGTAAAGCATTGCATCACATGTTACAACTACATCAGAATATCTGTAACTTTCACTGCGTAATGCTGTGGCTTTTAACTTGAAAAGTTTTCAGATCATCTTTAAAGTAATGGTTTTGTCTTCTGAACCGCTTATCCCCAGTGAGGTTCCCCAGGTCCCGAAGGCTATCCAGGCTGATTTCAGGCGATAGGCAGGGTACACCCCGAACAGGTCGCCTGTCTGTTGCGGGGCTACAATCCCCCCCTACACACACACTCATTCCTCAACTACTCCCACTCATTTCTTCGTGGTCAATCAACCTAACACGCATGTTCATGTAAAACTGCGACTTAGGACCATTTGTTTGATTCAATTTAATTTGTTTGATCTAGTTTTCTTTTTCTGATAAGCAGAATTGTGATTTGTATGTTTAGTATCACTGGATAGGTTTGCTCTACCAGGGTCACCACCACGTGTCAACCTTGGCAAGTATTTTTTTATGTTACATCCCAACATTCTAAATATCTGTGTTTTCTGTGGGGTTTATTTTTCTCGCTGGATCTGACTGGGAATTCTGAGGAAAGAAGTGAGAAAGAACAGGGATTGAGTGCTGAATAAAAAGAGAAAGGCATAAAGTAAAGAAGTGATCTGTAGTTATAATATTCAGTATTCAGTATCACAAACAACCCTCTGGATAGTCTGAAAAAAAAAAGAAGACCTTATGTTAAACCACAGATAAAATTGAAAAAGACAACCTTATATAACGAACTAACAAATGATGTAGAACACAAATGAACATGTCTTTTTATTTAGTGTTTTACACCACTAGTTGGTACCATACGATTCACATTCACACAATTCACTCCATCATCCACCCCACCTTGGGACAGAGTTTTGTTTCAAATTCCTGATGGATCCTCTGTGTACCTGTTCAGGGCATTACCAAACTGAGGAAGCCTCTGTGCTTTATCTACCAACCCGTTTCCATCAGGATGTAGCCCATCTACTGATCTCTGTTTTGTGTAGGTCCCCATGAGGTTCCTTTGTTTTTGGCGTTTTTCCTCACCGTGAAGGAGAGTCTAAGGGCAGGATTATACTAAAATTGTTAAGCTACATTTTGTTTAGTTAGTTTTTCATTGTGTTTTTGTGTATTTACTTTTTTCTTTTTGTTCCTTGTTTTTTTGTGCTGTATTTTCAATCTGCAATAAGAAGCCCATTGAAACCATTTTCTGGGAAATTGGGCTACAGAAACATAATTGAATTGAAACCATTGTTAACAAACCTATAATATTGATTGGGAGCAGGGAACATGGCGGACAGTAAACAGTGTGACACAGAGCACATGTGTGAGTTAAAGTTCACGCATGCAGCTGACACAACCAACCTGCGCCCACAGTCTACCTGATACCAGGAACCCGAAACCCAAAGTGTAGGGGGCCGCTCACCCACCCAGCCTAGTGCAGAAGAGAACTGTCTGGGGTAAAAAAAAATTAATGTTTTAAGTCCATACGGTTCAGTAAAAGTCAGTTATCTTTACCTTCCTAAAAGTGAGGCTATATTACTAAAAAAAAAAGAGACACATTTAATACCAATCCAAACCTGGGACAGCATTGCATAAGACTAAATCAAGAACATTGGGTTGTGTGTGTCACTGGGATAAGCACACTGCCTGCAGCTTCAAAACAAAAATATGTTCTCCTTGATCCTGTTCCTGTATACCAAAATTGTTTCACCAGCAGCTGTGACAATCTTGTTTACTGGGGATATAGATCATTTTTAGATCACTTTTCAGTTTAAAATTTTAAGAACATCTCATTTGATCATGTGAAACACTTCAAATGGGACACATCAATAATTAGATTAATCTACCATATGGATGAAAAAGCATGTCTTTTGTGCAGTTGTGAGAGAAACATGACTCATTTCAAGAGAACAAGTAAGAATGGCTTCAAAAAAGTGGGTTAGATGGATAAAAACTATGTTAATCTCCCAAATGAGAAATTTGTGTGTCCAGCGGCAACACATCACATAGGCCATACACGCAAATAAATAAATAAAACAACATATACTGGTAATAATAAAAGTTACTACCATTGATTAAGTTACTACTAATTAATGCATTTGGAAATTTCTAAATACTAAAGAAAGTTGTGGCTTAGGAAAGTGCCATTGTGGTAGCCAAAATTTTATTAACAAAAAATATTATGCTTGCAATACATAATGATGAATTTTGCTGTGAAAACATACTGTATAGTCCCTATATGAAATGTAATGTCTATAAATATTAACATTAGGCCAACATTAATTCAAAGAATGATAAAATTGACCAAATCAATTAAAAGGCACTTTCTATTAGACAAGTACCAATTAGCTTAGACAAGCAAAATTTGTTTTTCTCTGAGAAGTTTCTGATTTGTTGGAGTTGAATCCTAGCTCACTTTGCAGGATAATATCTCAGCTATGGTGACAAGTTAGATATTTTTGGAACTTCTTGTACTTCAGATGCAACTCAGAGCTTTTGAAGAATATGTGTAAAACTGAAATTCAAAATTGCAGTTACACATAATGTGTACAGGTCACATAAAAACAGTGAGATAATTTGAATAATTGCGTTTGTTAGTTTTACATTACATCAAACTACAAATTCATTAAAGCTTAATGCGACAAAATATCATTTAAGCTAAATGTTTATAAGAAAACTTGTGTGTGTGCATTTATTAAGTATTTTCTGAAACATTAAAATAAAAAGGAGGCTGACTGAAACAGATTGATGACGCATGAATGCCTACAGGACACAAGTTATCTTTTAATAATAACAACTCAAATGCATTGGCAATACAAATGAAAATGTGACCACAATTGTTGTAATTTCTTATCACAACACTGGACATCAAACAGAGGTTTTCAACATGAAAGTTTTATCGTGTGAAACACACACTAACCTGACCATTTCTAACTTAAAATGAATGCAGACATTTTTGGGGGATCTGCATAGATTTAAGACAGTATGAGACTCCTAAGAACACCTTTATGTAAGAAGGTGTCTCTCCTTAACTGAGTAATACTGCTGAAAAGCCACTGAGATAAATCAGGAAAGAAATTGTCAAAGAACCTTCAACCTCCTCCCCATGTACCTGGAAAACTTCCTGCTCTATTTGCTATGCTTTAATTTTTCAGGGTTCTGATTGTGGGATATCACACATCTAAACAGAAAGTGTTTGGATCAGTTAAACACAATAACACAAGTTTCAAGTTGTTTTCCTTGATTCTTTTCAATTTTCAGATCTGTGTCAAGGAACTTAATGGCTTTGACAATGTTTGTACCCATTTTGCTGGTTCAAGTCGTATCCCAGGTGAAGCTTTGAGTATTGGACGTCTTATTATTATTATTGTCTTGCATCGACTAAAACACACATGTTCTGTCTATGACTGCATAAATTCCATCCTGATATTGATTGGAGGGTCACTTTAAAAATGCCCCAATCATTAGAGTATCGTGTTATATTGTGTTAATGTATTATAGTGTTATTGAATGCCTCTAAGAGAATGGCAGGTTTTTCAGAGTGTACCCTGCCTCTAGTCTTCTTAACAGTCCAGTTAGGGTCTGGCACTCCAATGACAAAGTAGTTTAGAAAATTAATGAATGAACTGTATCTCTGTGTTCGAAACAACAACAAACGTACTCTGACAAGTTTGTGTGCGTTTACCACAGTAATTGTGCAATTGGCAGACAAAGAATCAAATGAGTAGATATTTTCACACAATTTATATGTGTATACTTTCATCTTCTTCTTCCTAGAATTTTTTCACATAAAGTAAAAGAAAATTAACATGCCTTAATTTTAGAGGCATGTTAAAATTGAAATGCATCTATTTTTTAGTTTTTTAGGTTTTCTTCTGCTGTGTTTTAGGTATCTTGCCAGCACTGAAAGAGTTAAGCACAATCACGTTCATATTATTGACAATATTTATTGTTTTAAAAGCTTCAGTCATAATTTGAACCATATGATGAATGCAAACTAAGAATCTGCGTCATAAAACTTGCTGACAGTAATAAGCTTTGCTTCTAAGAAAAGTATTCAATGCTCTGCTCATCCACAAGTTACCATGGTTGCACACAGATAATTCAATAAATGAGACTGTGAATGAACTCAAATAGCTTCCCTACGTCAGAATTTTCCTTTTTTGGTTTTGTCCTCAAAAGTTTCTTTTTTGTTTTGGGCTTTGATGTGAGGCTTAAAAAAACGAGTTAAGTAAATTATGCACAAAACATTTTTTTAATGAATTGATAAATATGGTTGGTTTTGGCTAGAGTTACATATTTTTCTATTTTTCCATTAACTAGGATTGCTTAAAACTAAAAATTTTTGAGCAAAATAATTTTCTTCTCATCCTGTACTCACTTGAAAAGATGAGTCAACTTATATTTCAATTTAGTTGCTATAGAAACCAAAGCCAATAGTCATGGGGTCTCTGGTGGAATTCTTTGAAAGGCTGAAGATATCGCTACGCCAGCATTAGTCAAGACCTTGAAAGCTAATACAGTGGTTTCTGTGAACAAGTGAGCGGTTTTTTGTGTGAACTTCAAATTCAAATAGTACATTAAACGGACGAAAAGAAATAAGAAAAATGCATTTGAGAATAGAAAATTTCAAAGATCGAGTTGAAATAATGAGAAAATAAGCATCTGCAATAATCATGGGATTAAAAACCCATTTTGACAGAAATGATATCTAAGATAGCCTTTCAATGTGTGTTTTATTATTTTAGCAGTCTGAGGAGTATGTGTTAGCGATTCAATGTTTTTGTGTTAAAAAGTATGTATTCTACTAGATAGATAAATCTTTTGTCATTTTTATGCCAAAGAAGATTTGGCAGCATTACTGCCTAATTAATTTGATATGATAATCTAAACATTTGTACATGTAAAATAGTGACTCGTTGGACAAACCACCTTAATTTAAAGCACATCTTGTGTAATTATCTCTATAAAATTGATTCAAACTTTTTCCACCAGTAAGTTCTGTGATGATTATTATATGTATTATTTAGGATTTATTTGGGGTTTGCCCAAATTTTGTTGGGTTCAATTCGATAATAGCACTTGAAATTTATAGCCAAAGAAATTCTTTCCCACTTGTAAAAAATGGAATTATTAATGAACCTTTGTAAAGTTTATTAATGTGGATACAATTTAGTTGCAAAATTCCACACGATGAACAAAAAGTACATGACATTAATCACTGCAGATGTTGTATATGAAGAAATTGGATAACCAAATAATTTGTTAAAAACTGATTACAAAAATGTACCTGCGGATGCTTCCAGAAGTCATTTGAATTTTTTTTTCAGTTTGTTTGTATAGCGAGGCACAGTGTCACAGATGATACTCTCACACTTAAAGCAGAACATTTGGTGCTCTCTCAGGTTTCCATAGCTACCACAACACAGTGAGGCCGGAAGTCCATAACGTTGCTCAGCCTCGAATCTTGCAGTGCATTGATGATTTCTGTGTCAAAACAAACCTTCCATAACAAGCCTGTATCATTAGCTGTGAGAGAGAAATGAGTTGAGTGATGAAAGTTAAACTCATGTACAGTATTTGCAGCTTACACTAAAACAGATAGTCCTTAAAACTCAATGGCAACAAACTCATCTTGACAGGTTAAAATTTCATGATTAGGCCATACTCTCGGGATAAAAGAATAACAACACATTAACTCACAGTGAAGGTTTCATATCCATGTAATTACTGTGGTTTCACTGCTGGTGTGCAGCAGCAGTATTTGTGTTCTCTTGTGCTAATTCACAGTTTATGAGGGCTGCCTTTGGGTCTGCACCAGCACTTATCTACTCCCATAAACAGTGGGACTCGTCTTTATAATTGCTGCAGGTTACTGCTGATGTAGAAATATTACACTTCAGAGAGTGTGTGCTGAATGTATTGTTATCTACAAGAGCCTGAGCAGTTTAGATTTATGGAAAGTGATGAGTTGGCATGTCAATACATAATGAGAAAGAAGATTTAAACACTGATTTTATCAATTCGTTCACATTAGTTTTGTTCATTTACTGTGTTCTTTATAATTTTTGGGAAATTTCATGGTCTATCAATAACATGAACACATTTATAGACTTTTCCATGACTATACAAACTTCTCAGTTCAGCCAGTAAAAACAAAAAAGCTGTTCTAGTCATGGATACCAAGTAGTCGGTGTTTCTCAAAAGGAAGGAACCTTTGGTAAAGCTACACCACAATGAAAAATTCACTCACTGTATGATGAACATTTTATCAGTCACAGAAAAGAAAAGGAATCGTTTCATTCAAAAGCTGAATTGATTTAAATTTAAATGAGCATTTTTTTCAAACTCGATTTAAGCTTCCTCTGAACACAACATACATTTACTTTACGTGTGGAATGTAAAACATGCATCAAATTCTTTGCAAATTTTCAACCCATTTTCCTTCCTTCCTACACATAACTAGTTTCAAATGGTGGTTGCCATAGTAACAGGCTCATAAGTCACAACAGGGCTTTTGGAAGACAAATACATATCAGCATAAGAGAAAAAAAATCTCTTTTATCAGCATTTTCTGTCTGCAAACCTGCATTCAGAAATTAATGTGAGCTTAGCACTTTAGTTTTTCCCATTTATCACTCATCCCAAAATCTGTATCACTACTATGAAAGGACAACTTAGTTTTTTGTCTTTGAAGTCTTTTCGTTAGTATTTAGTGTTCATCTAAATGTAAGGGTGTAGGATATTTTTGACCTGATAAAAATTACTCCTTAAATATGTTTTTGATCTGTAGAATCCATGTTAAAACAGAGTGAATCTGCCCTTAAATTACGGTGATCCAATAAATATATTTAACATAATTTATTGGTTATGTATGTCATAATTACAGTATGTGTTTTTAATGGATGTGCAAAAAGCAAAATAAATAGGTACGATTCAGAAATTCAGACGTTCTTTTATTTCATTTTAGTAAAGGTAAATTATCACAGGAACTATTTTACTTTGTTTAAAATAGTGTGTCATGTCAATTCTCACTAAACTACTTTTTTGATCAAAGTGGTTTTTGTCATGGGTAATTAATGATAGCTTTAAAATTAGTTGTGAGTTTTGAGATTTTACTTGTGTGTTTTGCTGTTTTTCTACCTAGGTGGGAGGTTAATCTGATGCAGAGAGCCAGACTGTCTACACAAGGATGAGACTGCATGTTATAAAGCATCATCCCACACATGTATGGAGATTAAAATGGAGAATTAGATCATTTGACCTATTCCTGAAGACATAATATGAGAACTCTGTCACCAGGATATCTTCCAGCAAGTTCTTACAAGCAAGCTTTTACTGCAAATGTGAGAAAAAAAGCTTTGATAAATACACAAACGACAAAAATGAATGGCACAGTAGGTAACAAAATACAACATTTAAGTACTCGGGCTGTAAGGACATTTGAAATTTAGTGACACTGTCTTGAAGGGTGAGTAATCAATAAGTTTGGATGTTCGGCAGTACCATTGTTAATGCTCTCTAAATTACATGAAAGTTTTTAAAGATGTGTGTATCAGTTTACAGTCAGCAGATATTTACAAAAACTTTTTCCACATTTGTGAGCATTCCTTTCAATAGCATTTCTCAATATCTTTTCATTTCTAAACTGTTTAATACAGCACGAAGTGGTGGGGTTGGGAAGCTAGAGTCTATCCTGACTGCTGTACAGGCGAGAGGCAGGGTACACCCCGGAAAGGTCACCAGTCCATTAAAAAGCTTTACAGACAAACACTTGCTCCCACGCCCATTCATTCTTGTGGAGAATTTAAAATGTCCAAATATTCAATATTAAATCATTCTGTATCACACACACATGCAGAGATGAGTGATGGTAGAAAAAGAGAAGGGAGAAAAAACGGTATGGTTACATATGAGCCTGACCTTGTGCGTCTAAATCTTTTTCATTTCTGTACAAATTTGTGTTTGCCTATCAATATATTGCCATCTGCGGAGGCATTCACTTAGAAAGCAGAGACAGGAACAAACATAGCACTTCTCTCCCTCTGTGACCTCCCAAGTTCTCATCCTCTTTCTGAATGCCATGCGACAATAAAGAAGAGCAAGCGAGACGGAGGAAGATTGCCTCGCTATTCATGCAACCACTGATGGTACACAAGCTCAAGGATAACAATTTCAACTCTGAGAAAGATTAGTGTGAAACTGAAAAAGCACTGCATATTTTGCACGTAGACTCTGTGTGGGGAAATTGTTATAGTTCCAGATTTGCTTAAATAATGAAAACTATTTTAAATGAACAAATGAAAAGTATGTTTGTTGAGTTTGTCAAACCCAGAAGTATTGTTATTTCGCATAATCTATAGATTTGTAAGAAGCTAAATGAATCTCCACTAATCCTATTTTGTGTTCCTCGTGGTTTTATCCATCAAACTAGAGTCCTTGAAAGATGATGAAAAACTTCAGATAAAAAATGCTCTTGCATTGGTGAGGAAAGTTATTCAACTAAGTGCTATTTAATTTATTTTGTTGCACTGCATTGTGACGTACAGCATGCCAACATTTCCACATAAGAAAAAAAAAAACTCACTAACTGACCCCAAGTACTAATTATTTCCGAACTGATATTACGCAATTCTGAAGCAAAAAATACATTTTGGACATTTGTTAACTAATGATCCAAATAACATGTTTGTTTGTTTTTTGCAGCTTTTGTTTTTGGAAGCTAAATTTGCATAAGTTTTAACGGGAAACAGCAACAGGCAGTGTTACTTTGGCATGGTCATGCATCACACCACAGCTGCTGCATGATATATCACAGATTTCAGCCAAAGTCTGCACCAAAAAGTCGGACAGTGTGAAATAAAAGTGTAAATTATTTATGAGAATATACAAAAAAAACCCAGAAAATATAAGACAGGGCGTATCAACACGGATCTTGTTTAAGAGCAGATTTACTCACCCCAGATTAAAAAACAGAATGTTTGTGTGCAAGTATTTTAAAGAAATCTATCTTAGTGCTCCTTTGCATTTCTTTGAAGGCTTAGCTCAATATTTGTTTAGTACCCTTCTCTTTGCTTCTTCTATTTTCTCTAAATAGGGTGCAAGACACTTTGACATGTTTATGAACAAAAACATGTGGTAATCTCAGGTAAAAAATTTTATACACTTGATTGCATTTTTAATCATTCTTTCTATCTACCATCATAATATTCTTCATGTATCTATTGTTTTTATTTAGATATCACTGCTACTGTCAACCCTTTCTCTTTTAAATTCCTGGAACAGAGTCTGTGTGTGTGTGGCAAATTCAGACTTCTATTAGTTTAATTTTGATCTCACACAGTGAGCATTTTATTTATGTTATACATTTGGTGTTTTCTTCTAATTTTCTTTCCAACATTGCTCAATGAGTCTGTTTTTTTTTTTTTTGGTTTGCTTTTGTATTCCACAGTATTTGCTTCCACTGTTCTAAATAAAAAAGGGAATCTTTCTTTAATTGTTAAGATACTCTTTTTGGCACGCCCAACTCCCGATGCCACAATCTTTTTTAATACATTGGAGAAATTATGATATCTCATTTGACCCCCTTCCCTTTTTACCTGAGCTCTCACTTGCCTGCTTCTCACAACAAAAACATAATCATCATTTGAGGTGTTCAATGATTAGAAACCTAACCCATTAGAAATGAAAAAGCATACAGCTTTGATAGATCAGTCTGAATGTTCTTAATCAAAAGAAAAAAAAGATGAATAAAGTCATACTGGTTTGATGCAGCTGAGCATCTATTATTCAAAAAAACTTATTTGGAAAGTTGGACTTGAAGCAAACGAACAGAAAAAATATTTGATTATATTAAGGAATGACATAATCTACCTCCAAACAAAGCAAATTCATAAAGACCAAGACAATAAACTAAGAAAATGAACTTGATGACACCTCAGACAAGTGTAACACCTTAATTTGAAAATGAAAAAAATCCTTCTTAGTAGATCCTTCAACTAGATGAAAAAACTGCAGGAATATTTTTTCTTTTTAACTCCAACTTTTAAAAAATACAAATGCATAAAGAATAGTTATTTGCTTTAAATTGGCACATGAAAGAGAAAAAGCGACATAAGTTTTATAAATAAAATGTGAATAAAAAAAATTATTTACGAACACAATGGTACTCATTGACAGAAAACTATAGAAACTTTGTAGTATGTATTTGTATCGTAAACACAAATTAATTTCAAGTAAGTTCACAAAAAAAAACCCCAAAAAACAATCAGTGCCCCTGACAGAAAGTAGTTGTTGTTGTATATAACCAACGTACAGCAAAGTGATCAGTTTTGACAAAATACATTTCTTATGAAGGTCATCTGTGGTGTCACATTTATTGACTTTCTGTTTTGAGCAAAATACCTTGCTACATATGTTTTGGCCTGCTGTCACAACGTGAGATCTCCATACATCAACTTTGGAAATTAAATATCAAAATGAGTCAAGGGAAATTGTTCCAATTTTTTAAATAGAAACTATTTTTTTGTAAAAAAATAAAAAATATTAGTCACAAACAACTACACAGTGGCACAAGTTTTAAATTATTTTTACTGTTTGTACAATTTAGATCTGTCCGTGCAGAGTTAAAGTGGTGGAAAGGTTTATATCTCTAAGCCTTTTTTTCCCTGCACCATTTTATTCATAAAATATGTATTAATGTCTGAGAAACACCACACTGAATATTGTACATCCTCTTTTTAAAGAAGTAAAAGCAAGATTGCTGATGGCATCTTTTTGTGTAAGATAACAACATCTCTGGTTTGAATGTATAATTTAAGTGATAATCATGATAATGAAGCATGAGATAAGACATCCTGGGGTTCCACAGCTTTTTGGTGATTAAATGATTGGCTCTTCGGAAGAAAAATGTTAACAAGTGACGGGTTTATTGTATGACGTGCATGTGTCAATTCAGATTTATTTGGTGTGATAGATTTCTTACATGATATCAGACCGGGCAATGTATGTTTTTGATTTTAATAAATATAGCTGTACCAAAAGTGCAATACCTTGCTTTTGATGTGTGCTGAAGGGCTAGCTGTACTGCAGAACATCACTGCGGCACTGAGTGCAGCGCCTCTACAATGAGACTGTGAGCGCACTCTAGTGCTGATCATTGAAACAGATCATTTTCGAAAGTACAGTGAATTCACTCAGTCATTCATTTTATCTACCGCTTATCCAAATTTGAGTGATGGAGTTGATTAAGTTCAGTAAAATAATTTTTTTTTGTACAACTTCCTTAAAAAATTTAAATCACATAAAAACGATTATAGCTTGCATACAATTTCACAAAAAAGGCAACATTATACAGTGGTATGCAAAAGTTTGGGCACCTCTGTAAATTTTCATGATTTTCCTTGATAAATCATCGGTTGTCTGGATAAGAAATTTCAATTAAATATATCATATAGGAGACAAACACAGTGATATTTGAGAAGTGAAATAAAGTTTATATGATTTATGGAAAGTGTACAAGAATTATTTAAACAAAATTAGCCATGTGCATAAATTTAGGCAACCTCAAAAGCTGAAGGTCATTTTATTGATTTCAATACCTTTAGCACTAATTATTAGAACTCAAAATTGGTTTGATAACCTCAGTGACACTAGACCTCCATACACAGTTGAATCCAATCATCAGAAAGTATTTAAAGGAGGCCAATTGTAAGTGTTTCTCCTCTTTGCATCTTCTCTAAAGTGTGGCAAAATGGGAGCCTCAAAACAACTCTCAGATGATCTGAAAACAATGATTGTTGAACATCATGGTTTAGGGGAAGGATATAGAAAGCTGTCTCAGAGATTTAAGCTCTCATTTTCAACTGTGAGGAACATTGTGAGGAATTGGAAGACCAGAGGCACAGTTCTAGTTAAGGCCCGAAGTGGCAGACCAAGAAAAATCTCAGATAAGCAGAGGCGCAGGATGGTGAGAATAGTCACAGTCAACCCACAGACCAGCTCCAAAGACCTACAACATAATCTTGCTGCAGATGGTGTCACTGTGTATCGTTCAACCGTTCAGCGCACATTACACAAGGAGATGCTGTATGGACGAGTAATGCGGAAAAAAACTTTTCTCAGCACACGCCACAAACAGTGTCGCCTGAGGTATGCTAAAGCACATTTGGACAAGCCAGCTTCATTTTGGAATAAGGTGCTGTGGAGTGATGAAACTAAAATAGATTTATTTGGGCAAAACAAGGGGCGTTATGCATGGCAAAAAAACAACACCGCATTCCAAGAAAAATACTTGCTATCTACAGTAAAATTTGGTGGCGGTTCCATCATGCTGTGGGGCTGTGTGGCCAGTGCAGGGACTGGGAATCTTGTTAAAGTTGAGGGTCGCATGGATTCCACTCAATATCAGCAGATTCTGGAGAACAATGTCCAGGAATCAGTGAAAAGTTGAAGTTGCGCCGAGGCTGGATCTTTCAACAAGACAACGACCCTAAACACTGCTCAAAATCTACTAAGGCATTCATGCAGAGGAACAAGTACAACGTTCTGGAATGGCCATCTCAGTCCCCAGAGCTGAATATTATAGAAAATTTGTGGTGTGATTTAAAGCGGGCTGTCCATGTTCGGAAACCATCAAACCTGACATGTTTTGTTAAGAAGAATGGACTAAAATACCTACTGCCAGAATCCAGACTCTAATTGGAAGCTATAGAAAGTGTTTAGAGGCAGTTATTTTTGCAAAAGGAGGATGCACAAAATATTGAGTTATTTTTTCTTTTGTGGTGCCTAAATTTATGCACATGGCTAATTTTGTTTAAATAATTCTTGTACACTTTCCATGAATCATATAAACTTTATTTCACTTCTCAAATATCACTGTGTTTGTCTTCTATATGATATATTTAATTGAAATTTCTTATCCAGACAACCGATGATTTATCACGGAAAATCATGAAAATTTACAGGGTTGCCCAAACTTTTGCATACCACTGTAAAATACTTACAAAACTCAGAGTTCAGTGGTTCTTTGGTAAGCCGACACAAAGGTGTGGGGGCTACCATATGTTTTTTTTTAAACAAATCTAACAGCTAAAGACTAAAGTTACATTCGTATGTCATATTTAAACCCATGCTTCAGCAAAACACTAAACAAATTTCATTTAGCTAGGAATCAGGATGTAACCACTTCTGCCTGGGTCTTCATTCTGTAAAGGTTTAAAGTTTCCAAACCACATCTAAACCAACAATAAATGTCCCACATGCTAAAGTTTGAACTTAAAGTCAACAATACTTAAAGTTGAAAGCTGTCTTTCGTTGTCTACCTTATGGCTATGAGCTTTACTCCCTGATTTTGTTGCAGTTTCTTACGAAGGGATTGAGATGTGGATTCATCGATCTGATTCCACATCTGATGCTCCACCTTCGTCAACAGGAACAGTCAGAGAAGGATAAGGCCTTGGCTGGTCTAAGTTGACATACATAACTTTCAGATTTATATAATGTTCTCCTTCCAGACAAGACATGATGTGTGCAACTTCAGTAACCAAACTGTGAAAGGTTGGTCTGCTGTCAGGCTCCGGGTTCCAACATGCCAGCATGACTGAATAGCTGTTTTATGAATAAACAAAGAAAAAAATGAACGAGTCATTCTAACGTGTACCATAGTTATGTCTTTGTTATACATCGTGATACTCACAGGGAATCTGGGCAATACTGAGGTTGGGGAAGACGACGTCCCTTTAACAAATAGAATGTAATGTCATAGGGGTCCACATCTGGATATGGCATTGCACCTCTGGTTAACAGCTCCCACAGTAAGACGCCATAAGACCACTGAAAAAAACAAACATATAGTATCTAGTAAGTTATGCAAAGAAAGAAAAGTTTGAGAAGTTTGAGAAATCTGCATTCTAAGGACACTCACCACATCAGACTTTGTAGTGAACTTTTGTGTTTGCAAGCTTTCAATCGCCATCCACTTCACAGGAAGCTTTGCTGTTTTACTGTTTTGAATGCTGTAGTACTCTTTGTCGTAGACGTCCCTCGCCATGCCAAAATCAGCCACTTTTACTGTGAAGGTCTCATCTAACCTGTAAAGAGGAAATGTGTCCGTTTTATGGGTGTGGCTAAAAGTAAGTGTGGGGTTGAAGGTCTGGCAGATATGGAGGAGATACACTGTAGAAACACTTCACACCAAACCAAATTGTTCGAAGTTATTGTAAATCATAAAGAAAGATACCAGGAAAAGCTGAGCATTTTGGAACAGTGTCAACTGTGCTACCCCATATACCAGTTATAAAAGTTTAAAATAAAATCTCAAGATTAAATTCGGGAACAAAATGTTTTACTATATTGGGATATTAACAGGACCGAGTGCTGTTCCACTCTTCATCCTCTTCAACCAACAAGAAATCTTCGTTGGTTTGCAATTTGCAGATTTGGATTACATTTTAGAAAGAAACATTAATTGTATAAGAAATAAATAATTGTATTTTATAGTGACCAGTATTTGGATGCAGAATTGTTTAAAACTTAGATTAAAACAAACAAATGTTGCATTCAATTTACAATATTAGGCTGGGTAGCTACTTTCTGCAAGTATCATGTTGGCCTTCCTAAGCCTGCCAGTATTTAACTCAGATTTGAAATCTGTCAGCATAAATTAAGAAGGATTTAGATGCACTTTTCAAGAGTCTGTCTGAATTACACTATTCTGTAAGTCGTTCAAGTTATTTTTCTATTTCTAGCTGTGCAATAAACAACAAGAATGCTGTTGATTTAATTTACAGTAGATGGTCTAATAATGTTTTTTACCTTTAGTTTTGTGAAAATGGACCTTTATAGAGCACTGATGTTTAAAAGGCAAATGAATGAGCAAAATAAACCAAATTGACACTCACATGCAGTTCCGTGCAGCCAGGTCTCTGTGAACAAACTTCTTCTGGGCTAAGTACTCCATGCCTTTGGCAACCTGAAGCCCAAATCCTATCAGGTCCTTCACCGTTGGGTTCTGTGATGAACATAGAAAGTTTAAACGCGACAATTTAAAATGCAGTAAAAATGTGCAAAATAGTGGCAATATTAAATATTTATGGCATAAGCCCTCTACACAAAACATCAAATAGTTTTACCCTGGACTCAGAGCGGATGAAATGACGCAGATCTCCATGCTTCATGTAGGGTAGAACCACCAAAGGGAGTCCTTCTTTTGGTAGCATGATGCCCAGTAATGACAGGATGTTGGAATGATGGAAGGCTTGCATAATGAGGCCTTCTCTCAAGAATTGTTCTATTTCACCTAAATCTGTGATTCCTAGGATCAAGCAAACATTTGATAATTAAAAGATAACATCTTCTAACAACATATTTTTTGTAAAAGCATTTTCTTACTGTTCAATGACTTAACAGCACAGTGAGTCTCTTGTGCATTCCCACTTAGGAGGTAGCCATGATAAACTGTCCCAAAGTGGCCTGTGACAACATGTGACAATGACTAAATTGCAAAGCAGTTTAAGAAATATATTATTTTTCATACATTCATATGATACAAATAGCAATAAACACACCTTTTCCGATTATTAGATTTTCTTCCATTCTGAGCTTGTCTTCAGGAATCAGCAGATCTTTTACTCCTTCAAGCAGCTCAGGACTCAAACTGACCATTGAGATGTTGTTACGTGGCAAAAAAGGAACGGCCAGTTGATCAGTGCTGGCCGAGTACAATAAACTTTGAAAAGCTATTCCTCCTGACCCCGATGTTGGAGTGGATGAACCTACAAATATGACAGTGCACATTTGAAAAAATAAAGAAGGAAACTATCATTTTTAAAACATATATCCTACTTTTTAACTGTTTTTGAAAAAGTAGCATATAAGTGAAGTTCTATGACATATTAAATATTATGGGAATTTCATATGCGCTAATAGATTAGATTTACTTTGTTGTTCCCACACTTGGGAAATTTGTTAGAGAAAATATAAAGAGATATATAGTGATAGATATAAAGATCTACTGGTAGTGCATAATAGTTCTATTTAAAAGGGCCTTTCTGGGAACTGAAGGACACTCTGCAACAAGAATAAAAAGAAGAATAGATAAAATATAAAACACAACATGTTAAGAGACAGGAAGAAGCATGAAGAGGATTAAAGAGAGTAGACAGATTTGAAGAGGTGAGCTTTGAGCCGAGATTTGAACAAAGGGAAAGAGTCTAAGTTGCGGACGTCAGAGGAGAGTGTGTTACAGAGTCGGGGAGCAGAGCAGCTGAAGGCTCTGCCCCTCACTGTGCTAAGACGGACAGGGGGACTGTAAAATGTATGGATGCAGATTACCAGAGAGAATGAGAGGAGATAGCAATATGGACAAGATCGACAGGTAGGAAGGAGCAAGTGATAAATCAATTTTAAATTAAAATTACAGCCTCTGTACAAACATGTTGACCTTTTTAAAATAAACATAGTGTTGGTTTTATTGCATACTCTCATTACAGAGTGTTTGTTTTTGTGCCACATTGCATGGATTTGTAAGTCTCAAAGAGTCTGCTATCACCTGTGAAATAGTCCCGACGGTTGGACTCGAATCCACGGGAAAATGCTGTTGATAAACGACTTTCAATTTTGGCTGAAAAATTAAAACAAATAGGAATAATTGATCGATTATGCACTTAAGTAATGATGATAATGTGCACACAATAAATTCTAAATTAGAACAAGTAAAGAAATAAATGTGACTTAAAAAAAGGTCCCCTTCACACAAAAAAATATAATATGTGTAATTCCTCTAAAGGAATTACAGTGACAATCTTGTATCAGTGCCCCTTTTTACTTTAAAGAACGCTTATAATTATGCACAAATGTTTTCTATAAGAGAAAAAGTTGAACTATAAGCAGATGAACTTTCAACATACTATTGCAACATAGTCAGTAAAGGGGTTTGTTATTGCCTTGCTTTCTGAAAGATGAATCCCACGTTAACTTGTGTATTTGGATCCTTTGAAATTTCCTTCAAAAACAGGCCCAATATGTTTTAAGTTCAAAGACGTTTCCAATCACAGTGCTAATAGAAAAGTAGGTTCTAATTTAAAATGACTTTAGGCCCACAGGACATGTCAGTGCTTGTAGACTAACACGTTTAAACACGATGTCTGGTTTGCATGATAAAGCACAAGTTTAGATTCTGGTTTCTGGAAGTTTACCTGAATCATTTAGAAATGTCAGTACCTAATCATTCTGATGAGTTATGCAGAGTTGTTTCAACGCCCAAAGATGATTTTCATTTAAAAAGGAAGTCTTCAGTTGTCTAGCTCGGATTTTATTCCAGTATTTGGGAATATGCTTAATTCCCAAATTTGTCCATTTCAAAGGCTCAAAAATCATACCCTCATTAGCATCTAATAATCCAGAACTATTCTTAGCTTAAATTTGATTGCAGCTCCTTTTGTGCATAAAACATTCAGATGTAACAAACTTTTTATTTAGCAAACAACCCAAAATATCTAGAATTTGGGTTCCAAACAGATTACTACACAATATTTTTTTTAAACTTTCATTTATATATCAAGTACACAAGTAATAAAAAACTTTTTCTCACCTTTTTGTTTCTTCCTTAAATGAAACATCACAATCAATGTGACGCCAGCGCCTACAACCAGGGCAATGATAACCAGAACAACTACAATCATGACAGAGAAGTTATTACTGTTGTCCAAAACTACTTTCCCCACATCATAAACTTCTCCATTCACAGACACCTGCAGCAACCAGAAAGATGATAACAGTTGTTAGCACACTGCTATTGCATTACTATTGTATTTCAAATTTAAGAGTGTTCTTTATATTAACTATTTAATGTAATTCTGCTTCAGTTTAGTGTGAATTATGGCTTTGATTAACTTAAGAAACTTACCCTTACAGGAAGTCCCTTGCTGGGGATGACCAGGTTATTAGAAATCGTGCAGGTCAGTTCGTTTTCCAAAACTTGTGCATTGCAAAACTCATTCCCGATACTCATGGTGATGTTCATACATGAGCTCACTGCGTTCAGATGCTTATGCTGGAACAGAATGTAAAACTCTTGTCACAACTTGATCACTAACTTTTTGTGGAGGCTCATACAAATTAAAAATTATCAAAATGCAAAGTACGTACATGCAGTGAAACTTCATTCCCTAGTTTTAGAGGTAAAATATTCCCATCATTTTCAAACGGGATGATTTTTGCATCTTGGTAATATTTAAAATTATTTTCCCAGAGTTTCTTTCCATCCACATGAAAAGAAATAATTCCAGCATTCTCTCCATGCTTTTCCACTGGCATTTCTTTGAGAAACAGGGGTGACCAGCATTGCAGATGAGTACCATTCTGTGTGCCTTTGCAAACCTGAAGTGGAAAAAATAAAAGAAATAATACAAAAATATTTGTTTGAATAGACAAATACTGATACGATTTTCACTAATAATTTACAAGGCCATGTTTAATAACTGGCTATTTAATTACTCAAATAAAATTAGTTTAAAAGATTCTGCTCACTTTCTGAAGAGGTAGTAGGGGTGAATTTTTTTGTGTATATTGAACCAGTGTTTGATAGGCTGAGTCGAGATTCTGACCCTCTATCATTAACCTGGAACCTCTGTGAAAAAGGATCATGATCACAACAATTCAATTAACATTATTTATTAGCAAAAAGTTTCATTTTATAAAATTAAATACCAACCATAAAATGACATTTCATATCAACTATCAAGTCAGTGACCCACCTCCGAAAGCTGCACAGAGGGTCCACCCTGGTTATTACAGGATTTCTTTTGTAGGAAAAAGTTTTTGCTGAGGTCACATGAAGGCCGTCAATAAAAACATTCACAGATACTTCTCCAGATTTTTCTGCAGCTGCTGTCTGGCAGATAATTGACGACACAATTCCCTGTCCTTCTGAAACACTGGGAAAACAATAACATAACATTTTCACTAAATTCAAAAGAATCTATAAAGAAACTAATTTATATAGTTTATGAACATCTGATGGACCCAATGACAATAAATCATTTTTTGAACTGCTCACCTTTGAATCTTACACTTTTTGTCAGCAATTACAACTTCTTGTTTTATCCCTGAATTTAAGTATGTGCCTGTTATTGTTACAATTGTACCTCCAAACATGGGACCAAAGTTGGGTTTTATCTCTGTTATGCTTGGCTCCTGAGAAGACAGAAAAATATATTATTTTGTAGTCTTGTTATATTACTCACCAAAATTGTCAGGGTTATAAAATAAGCTGTTTTATCTCAAGTGAGATATGTTACTTACCACAAAGGATAGACCAGATAACTGAGCTGAGCCTTCAATCGAATATTGCCCTCCCACTTTTTTTTCATGAACTTCCAATGTAATGGTAGTATTGAGCCTCGGGTTTGGTATTTTCTCACTAATTTTGCACACCAGCCTACAAGAACAATAATTTATGTAACCAGCGCCATCATTTTTAAAACATAAATTAAAACATTTGTTTTAATTTTGTCAAAACAAGAGCCGGTCAGAACAATAAAGCAGATGTATTAGACAGAAACAGATGAAAAGCAAATATGAACCCAAAAGTCATGAATGAACCCTGTCTAAAAACTTGGCAGATTCTCTCTACACTGGACAAATCAAAACTAAATCAACTCTGGGTTTTTTTTCTATTTCAACTAGGCTAGGAGTACCACGGCCTCTGGTTCCTCGGGCCGGATCCAGGAGTGAGTGATGGGGAGCGCATGCACCCCTTTTTGGTCCATAAAAAAAAAAAAGAAGAAGAAAGGAGACAAGTTAAGCTATCCCCTTGCAGGGCCAGCGAATGGGCTACCAAAATGCAGAAAAATTATTCTTATTTTTCAAAAGGTTCTGGGGGGGAATGTCCCCCCCACCCCCATTGGCTTTGTCAATGACCTCACGCCCCCCTTTTCGAAAATCCTGGATCTGCCCCTGGTTCCTATCCCACCAACTCCATACCAATCCGATGACCATTTTAATCACTAGCTTCAAGCCTGTATTTAGCTGCTGATTTCGTTATTTACCCCCAACACAAACATTTACCTAGAAATCTCCTTTCCTTGCCTAAAAATCACAGACGGTAAATAACACCCCTAGATCCAAAGCCTTCCTACATGGTTTTGGTGTAGAAGACTATAAGTGCAGGAATGCCTCTAACCAAAATAAATTGTATGTGAGTGAAATCACACACTTTGAAATTGAAAAAGCCTCATTGCTACACATACAGATACCCAGCTGAGCCCAACAGCCTGCAGGCACAAAAAAGGGTGCTTCACATCATTAACAGTAATAATGAGTTTTGTTTGTTGATAAATCCATATAGCTCAGGTTCAAAGATGCCTCTCTAAAGTTTTCCCCAGACTCAAATGGCTTTATAAATAGGCAACTGCTCACCTTTCACTGTTGCTCTTCTCAGGTAGAACAGTACACAGGGTCTCAGAGCCAATTTTGACGATGTGTGTTTTGCCATTACTGATGTCTGGTCGGGGAGGCGACTGAAATTCTGAACCGCACAGTGTCATTATTGTCTCTCCTCCAGCAGGGACCAATGCAGGAAAAAACTGCAGAAAAAGTGCAAAAAAAACCAAAAGCTATTTGAATCTGTATGCAACCAATGCATCTAATTAATTTACATAAAGAGCTTCAAGTACATTGGTGAGTTACTTTTGTCCAATCTGAATCTGTAATGTCTGAAAATTTCTGTAAAAAGAATCGCCCCCAAAACATAATTTGGCCAACCCTGAGCTCCTCTGATTGATCGTTCGGATCTTGTCTATATTTTGAGCTGTCTTTTGTCGTTCTACAATTTCTTGCAGGTTGTAATAATGATTATGGATATTTTGACAATTTATTTATGTTCTAAATAGCAGCTCAAAGATAAAACAAACTCCAGTGACTCACTGTGAAAAACAACTCGGCCTGTCATCATAGAAATATTTATGAGTCACCAGAAATGAAATAATAAGTGGGATTATTTCTAAATTCCAAACATTCTGAGCTTGATTTTTTCCCTCATATTTTCAGAATTTGGGAATGGTGGACATGCATGCATTGGCCAATCAGTCAGATAATTTTACCTCAGTTATGACTGGCTCACAGGAGTCGTTATTCCACTGTGAGCTACACTCCTGCTCCCTGGAACAGTGCCCTGAACACCAGCCACAGTTCATAAAGTGTGGAGCTGTCAAACATTTAGAGCATGTCGGAAAATGTGCACATCCAGGCCCTTTTGCAGGTACTTTGAACATCTGAGGGAGTAGAGGGAGAGAAAGTCAATGATTTAAAATAAATAAAACATCTAATGAAAAGTAAATGGAGCAGACTGTAAAAAGCCTACCTTGTTTCCAGCCACAAAGAGGAGTAGATCATTTGAATACACAGCTGATGTTCCAGATATTCCAACCTCTCCCAATGAATAGTTGGCAAAGACAATGGGAAAGGGGTTTTGAAGAATTGCCTTAAAAACATTCACAAAGATTCCCAAGTTGCAAAGTTAAAACATGTAAAAAAACTTTGGCTTCTTCTGTATTTTACATGAAGCATCACAATTTGACCTTCTTACCTGCAGAATCCTGCCATCTGAGGTACCAAAATGACCAAGAGTATGATTTCCATTTGTCGTTACCAGGATAGATGTGAACAAGACGTCTCTTATTTGGTTGTTGAAAAGGTCCAATTTGTAGTGTGGTTCCGATGCCAAAGTTGGCTTATTGTGACACGTATCATTTCCCTCTGAGCTCTGTTTGAGCAAGAAAATCATATATTTTCATATGCAAAGTTGCCTCATATCTTTCTTTTCCTCAACCCAGTATCTTTTAAGCAGATATTTATCCAAGCAAGCATTCCCACAATGAAGGAAAAGAAAGAGCAAACAACCCTAAAACACTTGCAGAGAGTAAAGAGGAAGTTCTCTGGCTTTGCTTGTAAACCATGTTGCAAGCTGTAAGAATACAGTCATAAATAGCGTTCATGTCAGCTTTGATTACATAGAGTCAGCTTCTCAGAACATTTAGCAGCGGACAAGTATTTTCTTAAAAATTAAGACAAAGTAATAGTAGCTAAATGAGTATGTGGACAGATAAGTTACTAGCTGCCCAAATCAAAGGCCCAAAGAGCTGGGATGTGTGAAATTGATTGCAACATTCCACAACAGAAGCAGTTAACTTGCCCCTGCATGCCACATTTGCCCTTTTCAGAATGTCTTGTTCCTGATTTTATAGACAGGTGATGTAATCTTAATATTAAACTATCACACATTGAGTGTAAAAAATTTTTTTCTCTTTCCATGTTCTAATTTCATACCCTCGTTATTAAAAAGGAGACACCAACCAAGGAAACATAAACACAAATGCTAGTTATTTTTCATTTTTTATACAAAGTAACATTATTCACAATACAATGACAAAATAGAGCAATCTAAATTATCATAGTTTGGAAAACCTATTTAAATACTGCTGCTGCCTCCGTCTTAATATTTTGTTCAATAAAAATTGCTTCATATGTTATTCCCAGAATGACTGAAGTCTCACATTTTCTTACCAGCCGCTGCCAAACACAAATAAAAAAAAAATCTAAATTCATAGGGAAAAACTGAATTTTAAACTAACCACGTAAGGTTTAACACATAGTTTATTGCTGGTTCTGAGCTAGAAATTCCACTTTATCAACAGGATTTACGACCTTCTTCATTTATACTGCTTCAGACACATCTGGCAGAGCTCAAAGAACACAGACCACACCTACTGTATATTTTTTGTGAAACGCGGGCTCAATTCAAGTGATTTTAAAGATGTTTCTTCTTCTACTACAGAAACACAAAACCAGAATAGCAATTAAATCACAGCCCAAGTAATAGTTGTCTTTTCTGGAATTAGAGATGTTAATCCAAAAAATTTTGACTTCAGAAGTGTCACCGAGAGTAAAACATTTTGGACTAATGTTAATTTTTTTATGGGATAACTTTTAACCTAAAACATTTATTTTCTCTTAAGACTCTCAATGGCGTCATTTTAATAGGGAGGCAGAAACTATGGCAATAAAGGCAATAGACAAATAACACTGATGACTCAGTCAATCTGCTCTTTCCTCTTCTACGGACTTTTCTCTATGACACACTATCAACCTCTTACCGGAAATTAACCTAATGTTCAATGTTAGACATCTATAAATAGTTGTTGTTTTTTTCTTAGAAAATGTGATTTTACAAATTTTAAAACACATGTACAGAGGTGTGTAAGTCCATATTTTGAAAACAATTCGTTTTGATTTCATATTTGTCTTGACAAGTTACTTCCTGTCTCAGGTGCAGAATGACCCATGTACTGTTCAGATGACAATAATAGAGAGTTACTCACTTCATGCGGACATTTCTCACATGGTTGGTAGTGGCAGAGACCTCTGGATAACTGCTCGGTAGCTAGCTTGCAGCAGTTATCAACACCTTTCTCAATCGCCTTGTTGATGTGACTCAAGGGAAAGACACAAAAAGCTGAGTTCTTTTTACTCTCGCCATTTGTGTTGATTTCTGTGAACACTCCATAAAGCATATCTTCATCTTTGTCTTCCCACAGTTCATTTGTGAGGTCAATCCCAGCTTTCCCAAAATGTGCTGCCTGCAGCTTGTTGTAGATAATATTCCTTGTGGAGTCACTTCTCTTTCTTCTTTTCTTTGATGTGAACCTGCACTCCAACACCACTTCTCTGTAGTTCGACACTTCTGTTGCTAAAATAGCTATCCGTCCTAGACGGGTCTGAAAGGCTGTATCATTTTTGAAAGGATTTTCCCTCTGTATGGACAAAAAATACACATAGTCTTTGGTAGAAAAACTGTATATGTAGTCAATTCTGTAAGAGTTACGTAGATCGGGAAGAACTGACAGGCCATTCATGACCGTGAGAAAACCATCTTCAGTTGCGAGAGGTCTCAGTACAGATAATGACCTTCTTGGATATCTCTGTGCCACTCTTTCATTAATAGAAGCTGCCACAAAAAACAAGGATGCCCTTCCATGTTCAACAATGGTAACTTTGGTGCCAAGAGGACTGGCCAGACAGTCGGGACACTGCATTGGAGAGTTTCTTTCCTTTCTGTACATACATACAGGCTCAGGATCTGAAAAACTTGTGTCAAGAAAGTAACAAATACCATGTTGTGTACTCCCACATATATACAAGTACGGGAAGTCAAATCCAGCTGGATCCATAATCAGGACTTCATTGTCTGTGTCTATTGGATCTTCAAGATCCCTTTCTGTGTCACATGTCTGACAGGCTTGACAGTCAGGACTGCCCACAGGTCCAGTTTTCAGCTCCCATACTTTTTTCAAAGACACATCTACTGCAACTACTGCATTCTGGTATCCAACATAAACTGTTGTTGGAGGTGATTCCCAACTCACTGCAATATTCTGTATTGGGTTGTCTGTTTGGAAGTAGGGTAGGGAATATTCCACATTGAAATCCAATGACTTCCGAGGCGTGGGGCGACATGTATGCTCTCCCGAGGCCAATTGGGTTTGTATCAAAATGTATACTGTCAGTAGAACATTCAGAGCAACCATCTCCACCTCACAGCCCAATGTGGTTAAGTGCTACCTACAAGATCCTTTCCTGAAAGAGAACATTCTGGAGAAGCAGCTGGAAGTCTGTGAGAAAAAACAGAGAAGGACTGTTAAGATTCTTTAGATAGCACACTGTAAGTTTGGCTCTCATTTTTGACAGAGATTCACTGGTTGGGGAGAGGCTTACGAGAAACTCCAACACAAACAGAGTTAAAGAACTAAAAAAAAAAAAAAAAGGAGGTTGCATTAAGTTATTAATTCACTAAATAAACTTGAAAAATATTCAAATTCAAAAATCAAAGACAAATGGATAACTTATCAAAACCTAATAAACACAAAACTAACTAAACCAACAAAAGAAATAAAAGTGTTCATTCCAAAAATATAGTTAAATCTTGTAACAAAATGATCTATGTTACTATAGATTATTAAACCATTACCTAATCATTAATCAGGTTTGAAGCTGGTTATAGATGTTAAGTACAGTGATTTTCTTTAGTCATAAGTCTCAATTAGTTATTAGATTATCCACAAGTAAACTCACCTGTCTTTTAAAACGTTGAGTTGATCATTTCAATGAATCCAGAAAGGCTGAAAACTTGAAGTGCTATTATTTTAAAAGACAATGTCTTATAGTAGTGAATCTTGACCAACTTCACTACATTCACCTGAAACCAAACTTGCGTCACAGCCCAACACTAAAAATGTGTAAATACTCATAGAGAACCGGAAGTTAAAGTTTAAACTTCTCTTCAAAGTATAACTTGACGACAGGATTATGAACAAAAAGAGAATCGGAAATAAAAGTTATGACTCTAAGAGTAATTTTTAAATAACTTTTAACAGTATTAAAGTAGTATTAAAGTTGATTGCAGAGATTGAGGCATCACCCTTTTTATTTTTGTCAATTGGTGTTTTTTTTGTACTTTTTAAAATCTTCAAATATTCTTAGTAGAGTCTTAGTAAAAATAAACTAAGTCTTATATTTGATAAACTATCTACGAATTTTGTCATGTTTTTGCTTTTAAACATCGTGTGTAGACTTTTGTCTGTGTGCACCCCTACAACAGACTGGCGACCTGTTCGGGGTGTACCCTGCCTCTCATAAAATTAGCCAAGGATCCCATTAGAGAGAAGAGTTTCAGAGGACGAAACTAAACGCCAGTGACCTTTGTTTTTGCTTTGTACAAGCGACAATTTTCGGGTTTTTTTGTTTTGTTTTGTTTGTTTGTTTTTAATCTAAGGAGAATTAATCCGTTTAATATTTGAATGACTAATACATTCTCATTTCAAGGGACAAGTTAACTCGATACATGTTTTATGGGGGGTTTGTTAGTATTTTAATTATTTTTTTATCAAGTAAAATATGCAGTCACATGTTTTCTCGTATTTTTTTTTTCGTTCTTAAATGAATTTGTAGAATTTAATTTAAAGTAAGAAACCGGAAACGCTTTCTAATTCTCTCCAACTTGTTTCTTAATCCTTTTGACTTGGTACAGGTTTGAAAAACCTTGGAAAACCTCGCCCTCAAATAGGAAGTAAAAAATGATTGCGAAATATGATCATTTTGAACATTTCTTTATGACTTATAAATGAACATTGGCTAGCTTCTGGTAATTTTTCCAAATCAATTAGATTTATTCCTGTCTTAAACAGTCCACTGGATATTCATAAACATTTCTTTTAAAATTAGGATGTTAAGGCAGCTCAAAATAATCAGAAATATGTCCGACTTTAAAAAGAAAGAAAGAAAGAAAGAAAGAAAGAAAGAAAGAAAGAAAGAAAGAAAGAAAGAAAGAAAGAAAGAAAGAAAGAAAGAAAGAAAGAAAGAAAAATCTCCACATAGCACAGAAAAAAAGCACACATCTTCTAATTTACTCATCATTTGGAGACAGGGATTTATTTACTTGTATAACAATTTTAGTACAAAGTAGACCCAACATGTTTTGAATAAGCAGAAATTAGACAGATCATTTAAAACATGAACATTTGATTAGATTTAGCATCAGAATCACAATCCACTTGTAAAATTAAGAAAACCAATTGAGGCATAAGCGAGTCAAAAGTTAAACATCTACCTCTGAATCCAAAGTTCAGCAAAAGCCTTGAAAGAAATGCACAGGGAGGGGAGATTAAAGTTTAAAGGAAAAAAAAAAAGTTGTTATTATTACTAAATCTAGTAAATCATTCCATTTCTACTCCCGGTTTACTCACCTGAAGAAACCACTTAAGCAAAAAATGATGGAAACATGTACAGTATCTATACTGTAATTGCCATCCTACTGCTTTAATATTTGGACCAAACCACATAAAAAAAAAAAAGTTACAGAAACTACATGACCCCAGTTATAATATATTTATTCTAATGCTACTACTGATATTATGATGATGCTGGAAGATCATCATATTTTTAGCCCCATTTTTATGTAAAAGTCATATGTTGAAACACCCATTTTGGTATCTAACAGACAGATTTTGGTATCCTGCATTTGGGTCCTCCTCCGTCCACATCATCAGCACTTAGGAAATAATAAGATCCTTTAAAAAATGTACCTCAGCTTTGTAAATATAGTTAGCTTGCTTTCCTTCTAAATGAGATTGTTATTTTGGTGGGCTGCACCATGGCACAGTGTTAGGATAGTGGTGTGTTGTGGTCCCCCCCGCCTGCTGCTGGAGGGGGCACTGGATGGTCCTAATCACCCTGATTGGGGTACACCTGGGGATAATTCCTGATTCCCCACACCTGTGCTCCCTGCCATCTATTTAAGGGAAATCACCCCAGACCTCCCTGGTGGATCTTACCATCCCTTCCAGCCAGGTCAGCCTGGTTGCCTGACCAGGTTTTGAACTTTATTATTTGGACTTTTGTACTGTTGAGTAAATCCTGTGCTTCTTGATTTACAGACTTTCCTGAATTAAGTTAATAAATCCTCCTCCTTCCACATCACAACAAGTGGTCTCACAGCAAGAAGATCAAGCATCGAGTCCTGGAATGGGGCGAGGCTTGAAACTTTGGCCTTTCAGTGTTGAGTTTGCATGTTCTCTCTGTATATGTGTGGGTTTTCTCCAGGTATTCTGGTTTCCTCCCACCCTCTAAGAACAGACCTATTAGGATGATTGGCTGTTTTGACGTTGTCCCTTGGAATGTGTAGTGGCACAGTTGTTTGCACAGTGAACTCAACGTAAAAGGGTCGTGGGTTTCAAATCCCGGGTGGGGGATGAGATTTGAAACAGTTGCCTTTCTGTGTGGAGTTTACATGTTCTCCCCGTGTATGCGTGGGTTTTCTCCGGGAGCTCTGGTTTCTTCCTACCCTCCAAAGTAAAAAAATATGCGTGTTAGGCTGAGGACACCCTCAAAAACGAGATGTCTCATCTCAAGGAGCTTATCTTCCTCTTCTCCTTTTGGCATTTCCCTGCAGGGTCGCCACAGCAAGTCAGTTTCTTCCATCTAACCCTATCTGCTTCATCTTCTTCAGTCACGCCAACTATCTTCATGTCTTCCTTCACTGTATCCATGAACATCCTCTTTGTCCTTCCTCTAGGCCTCCTTTCTGGTGGTTCCAAACCCAGCATCCTTCTGCCGATGTACTCTCTCTCCACTGCACATGTCCAAACCATCTCAGCCTGGCCTCCTAATAAATAAATATTTATATTTTTAAAAATCTGTGTATCTGGCCCAACAACAGACTGGCGACCTGTTTGGGGTGTACCCTGCCTTTTGCCTTAAATCAGTCGGGATGGTTTACGACACCCCCGCGACCCTCTTAGAGATACGTGGTTCCGAAGACAAAACGAATATGAAAATCTATTTTAAGCACCAACTTCATTTCTTTTTTTTTTTTCTATTTTACCTTCTTTAATGAAAGTAAATAGTTATTTAGAGGTATATTGAGTTTATTTCACAATACTTTGGTCTCCAAAATTTTGCTTTCATTTTCATTTGTCAAAGAGCAGAGCACATTAGTGTCACGCAACCTTGTCTATTCATGTTCATTTTTATTACATTTTATTTTATGCTAAGTCATTTTGAAACAAATAACATAGGAACTATTGTATTTTATTCAATTCTCAGCAGTGTATGACGACTCTTGTCCTTGAAAAGACTGTACTGTAGCTTCTTTTGATTCAGAGAGTATTTTATTGACTGTTACTTTCCTCTCAGCAGCAACAAAGTTTCAAACAAAGAATTCCGCCATGTTCTGAAAGAAGCTTTGTCTCCACCTTCTAGTTCTTTATATCGGTCCAACATCTTTGGAAAAAATAATTATATATACACTTTATTGATCCCTTGTGAGCATTTTTGTGAGCAGCAGTATAGTTTTATGCCTAAAAAGAGCACTACAGGTGCAGTATTTGCCTTGAGGATGCTGATAGAGAAGTACAGGGAAGGCCACAGGGAGCTGCCCTGTGTCTTCGTAGATCTAGAGAAAGCGTATGACAGGGTACCTAGAGAAGAACTATGGTATTGTATGAGGAAGTCTGGTGTAACAGAGAAGTATGTTAGAGTGGTTCAGGACATGTATGAGGGCTGTAAGACAGTGGTGAGGTGTGCTGTAGGTGAGACAGAGGAGTTCAGTGTGGGGGTGGACTGCACCAAGGATCTGCTCTGAGCCCTTTGCTGTTTGCTGTGGTGATGGACAAGCTGACAGACGAGGTCAGACAGGAATCCCCATAGACAATGATGTTTGCAGATGACATTGTGATCTGTAGTGAGAGGAGGGAAGAGGTGGAGGAAAAGCTGGAGAGGTGGAGGTTTGCACTAGAAAGAAGAGGAATGAAGATTAGTCAGAGTAAATCAGAGTACATGTGTGTGAATGAGAGGGATCCAAATGGAAAAGTGAGCTTACAGGGAGAAGAGATAAAGAAGGTGGAAGATTTTAAGTGTCTAGGATCGACAGTCCAGTGCAATGGAGAGTGTGGAAAAGAGGTGAAGAAGCATGTTGAGGCAGCCTGGAACGGGTGGAGGAAAGTATCAGGTGTGATGTGTGACAGAAGAGTTTCAGCTAGAATGAAAGGGAAAGTGTACAAAACCGTGGTGAGACCGGCCATGCTGTTTAGCCTAGAAACAGTAGCACTGAAGAAAAGACAGGAAGCAGAGATGGAGGTAGCAGAGATGAAGATGCTGAGGATCTCTCTGGGAGTGACCAGGATGAACAGGATTAGGAATGAGTACATCAGGGGAACAGCACATGTCAGAGGTTTTGGGGATAAAGTTAGAGAGGCAAGACTAAGATGGTTTGGACATGTGCAGAGGAGAGAGAGTACATCGGCAGAAGGATGCTGGGTTTGGAACCACCAGGAAAGAGGACTAGAGGAAGGCCAAAGAGGAGGTTCATGGATACAGTGAAGGAAGACATGAAGATAGTTGGTGTGACCAAAGAGGATACAGCAGAGAGGATTAGGTGGAAGAAACTGACTTGCTGTGGAAAAGCCGAAAGAAGAAGAAGAAGATCCCTTACGGGGAAATTTGGCAGCCAAGACCGTGCCAGTGGTAATGACTTGTCATGATTATAACCATAAAAATGATCAAAGTTAAAGAAACTTCTATTTAATTTGTTCACAACCGCAACCCAGTTAGATTGTTTTTAAAAGAAGAAATATAAATGGGACATAGATTGTTTACTGTAGTGTATGTAGTTTCTCTTAAAATTCTAAGAAAATCCTGTTAATTTTTTCTGGAATTGCACATAAACCAACATTTTCAGGACTGATGAGAAACTTTTTATACAGAAAAGGTCAAATATGGAACCAAAGAACAAACATGTGCTTTTCGGTTCAAAGAAATGTAACCATCAAACATCTGGGCAACAATATGTTCTTAATATGCTCTTTAACATCCATTCATCTTCTAAACCGTTCATCCCTACCAAGGTTGCAGGGATTCTGGAGCCAACCCCAGCTAATTTAAGGTGAGAGGCAGGGTACACCCTGAACAGAGCTGGTCACCAGTCTGTCGCGGGGCCACACAACACAACCATTCCTAGGGGCATTTTTGTAGCAGCATGTTTTGGAGAGTATGAGGAAACTGGAGTACCTGGAGAAAACCCACGCATACACAGACAGAACATACAAACTCCTCAGAAAGGCCAGAGTTCCAAGCCTCATCCGACCTGGGACACTTGACCTTGCTGTGAGGCCACTGTGCTGAGCACTGCGCCATGATGCCACCTGTTTTTTACACTGGAAAATATATTATTCACACATTTAAATTCCAACTTAAAAAAAACAATTGCTTATTTAGCATCAATAATTATATAGTTTGAATCAAGACTTGACACATTAGTAAATCAATGTAGACTATGTCTGGCTTTACAAAGCACAAGAAGCATCAAGCCTATCTCTGTTATGAAATCAATTTAATTTGATCTTTTGAATGCAGTACAATATTTGTATTTTTTCAATGATCATAATAATTATTATTATTAAAGTTATTATGAAAATGTTCATTAAATCTGTTAAAGTGGTGCAGTCAGAACATCTGCGCCCTCAAGTGACCATAAAGTAGGCATGCACTCATACTAATGAATTGTATCATTTACGCCACACCTCCATCTAAAACGAAAGTGAACGTGATTTGCAGCTAATCGATCTCATTCACAGTTGGCATCAACTGCGTCTGCCACTGTTTTACCAATTTGATTACTTTAAAATATTTTTTTAGCATAATCTTTTCTTTTAAATTGTGATTATTGTTTCCGATCAAAGATTGTGGGACAACATGGCGAAGACCATTGAACTCGATGAAGGGTTTTATTCCAGGCAGTTGTGAGTTTCAACCTGTTCATAAAGTTGTTACAACTAGTTTTGATGGTAACTAAGTTCTGATTGTACTTTTTTCAGGTATGTTCTTGGTCACGATGCGATGCACCGAATGGGATCAGCTGATGTTTTGATTGCAGGAATGGGAGGTCTGGGAGTTGAAATAGCCAAAAACGTTATTTTATCTGGAGTGAAGTCCGTCACTGTGCAGGATGAAGGCCTGACTTCATGGTCAGACATGTCATCACAGGTACTAACATCTAGATGAACAAATAATTACATTATCAAAATAATCAGGATTGTGGATTTTGGTAATTGAGTTAAAACAAGCCTTTCTGTGCGGAATTTGCATGTTCTACCCATGTATGCCTGAGTTTCCTCCGGGCACTCCGATTTCCTCACACCCTCCAAAAAACATGCAAGTTAGGTTGATTGGTCACTTTAAAATTGAAATGAATGTGTGTGGCCCCTCAACAGACTGGCGACCTGTTCAGGGTGTATCCTGCTTTCCCTACCCGCCCTTTGCCTCCACAATCTCTATTAAATGTTTATAAATTAGCTTTTCTATCTGTCTAACTATCTAAAAAGTTTTTATGTGAATTTACAAAAGGAAACATAATCTTTGCCTTTCAAGAGTGATTGAAAATAAGAAAATTCCAGCAATGTTTCACATTCCCTGCCTTGATAATCAAGCAATAACCATTTTCAATATAGAAAAGGAAGACTTTTGGTCAAAAGTTTCCTATAACTAAAGTGAACAGTGTTACCGAATGATCTAATCAAGCTCATGTTTCATGTGTTTAATTTGCCAATCAGTTCTACCTCCGTGAGTCACATCTGGATCAGAACCGAGCTACGTGTTCCCTGCAACAGCTGTCTGCCTTAAATCCTCATGTGCGTGTGACAGCTCACACTGGACCACTGGACGAGAAGTTGCTCCTGCAATTTCAGGTGTTTAAATCTAGATCTTTGTTTAAATTTCTAATGTTAATCAACTTTTGAAAGCAAGTTATGAGAAAACAAAACATCTTTCTGTAACATGAAACAAAAGTGAAACTAGTTTATCAGTAGTGTGGCAATACCAGTTCGATAAAATCCTCACCCGTCAGACCTCAGAATCTAAGCAGGTTGGGTCTGGGCTGTCTGTACTTGGATGTGAGACTGCTGGAAACACGGGTGCCACAGTAGGACAGCCTTTGAGATTAAATTGCCGTTGTGTTCCTGGACAAGACATTTCACCCAGATTGCCTAGTCTTGATCTGGTGTGTGTGTGAGATTCGTTGGTGATGGTCCAGGGGTCTGATGGTGCAAAATGGCATCCTTGCTTCTGTCAGTCTGCCCAAGGGCAGCTGTGGCTACAAAAGTATCTTACTGTTATCTAGTATGGAGTGAATGAATAATGCATATGTTAAGCGTTTTTGAGTGTCCTGAAAAGCACTATTTGAGTACAATGCCTTATTATTTTATTGTCAGTGTTGATAGATCGAAGTACACTATTACTATATTGTAACGAGGAGTTACTTTTATAGGTGGTGGTCTTAACTAACTCCTCACTGGATGATCAAAAGCGCTTTGGTGACCTCTGCCATTCACAAGGAATACAGTTCATTGTAGCAGACACCAAAGGACTCTGTGGGTGAGTGTTAAAAACCAATCCTGTTATACAAAGAAGACGAGTTAAAATTGTTTATTGTTTTTGCAGCCAACTGTTTTGTGATTTTGGTGACAACTTTGAGGTTTTGGATATTAACGGAGAGATGCCCACTACAGTCATGATAGAACAAATCACTAAGGTAATTTTATACAAGTAATTTTAAGTGCTGCAATAAACTTATAGTATGGTAACTTAACAATATAGTTAACTTGTATATATAGTTAACTTATACAGTATATATATATATATATCACTATATAAATCACTAAGGTAATTTTATACAAGTAATTTTAAGTGCTGCAATAAACTTATAGTATGGTAACTTAACAATATAGTTAACTTGTATATAGTTAACTTAACAATATAGTTAACTTGTTAACTATAAGTTAACAAGTAACTTATAGTATCATCTATGGTTACCAGCTGTGGGTGGTGACCGAAAGAATGAGATCGAGGGTACAAGCGGCCGAAATGAGCTTCCTCTGCAGGGTGGCTGGGCTCTCACTCAGAGATCGGGTGAGGAGCTCTGCCATCCGGGAGGAGCTCGGTGTCGAGCCGCTCCTCCTCCAGGTCGAGAGGAGCCAGATGGGATGGTTCGGGCATCTGGTCAGGATGCCCCCCGAGCGCCTCGCAGGCGAGGTGTTTCGGGCACGTCCCACCGGGAGGAGACCAAGGGGCAGACCCCGGACCCGCTGGAGAGACTATGTCTCACAGCTGGCCGGGGAACGACTTGGGATCCTTCCAGGGGAGCTAGAGGATGCAGCCGGGGAGAGAGAGGCCTGGGCTGCCCGTTTGAGGCTGTTGCCCCCGCAACCCGACCCCAGAACAAGCGGAAGATGACGGAACGGAAACTTATAGTAAACTTGTCTATTTGTCTAACTTGCAACAACAGCTCATTTGAATCCAAAATAATGAAGAAATTTGAAAAACAGCCAGATTCTTGAACATGATTCTATTTTAGGAAAATCCTGGAGTGGTTGTGTGCACACCAGACCAGAAACATGAACTTCAAGATGGCTGCAAAGTTATTTTTTCTGAAGTACAAGGCATGACAGAGCTCAACAACATGAACCCCATTGAGATCAAAGTCTTAGGTTGGTGCTACTGAAAATATATTTTACGGTAGTAAAGTTTTCTTATGACTTCTTACACTTGTGGCTTTAGTGACCCACCCTCCTTCCACATGAGATGTTCCTCATGACCTCTTTAATCTCTTTAGAAAGCAGGAGTGTGGGTTTTACTTAACAAGCTATTCTTTTATAATATATATGTTTTGCATTCTTCATTTGATCCTCAGATTCGTATTCCTTCACAATCTGTGACACTACAACCTTTTCGGAGTATAAACGCGGAGGACTAGCTACAGAGGTCAAGCAGGCTATCCAGATCAATTTTGTAAGTAATAAAAGTTAAGGTTAGATTTCCTTTTGCTTTCAAAATTGGTCAATTCTTACCATCATCATCTATTCATATAATTATTACAGAAACCACTGGCTGAGGCTCTGACTGATCATGAGCTATTGACAATGAATGACTTTGGAAAAATATCAAGACACAACACCTTGCACCTGGCATTCCAAGCTCTCCACAACTTTGTAAAGAAGGAGAAGCGACTCCCCCACTCCTGGTCTGAGGTCTGGTTAAAAAAAATTCATTAATGAGACAAAATGATATTGTTTACAAGACAGTTTTAACTTTCTCAATACTTTGAATTAAATTCATACAGTCGGATGCAGATTCCTTGGTAACCATGGTGAAAGATCTGAATGCTGTTGCAAAGTTGGAAGAACTGGATGAGGATGCAGTGCGTAAACTGTCCTACACGGCAGGTGGGGATGTGGCTCCAATGAATGCTTTCTTTGGAGGTTTGGCAGCACAGGAAGCCATTAAGGTGAGGTTAAATAATAAAACTTAAGTTCGAAATCTGATCAAATTCTTCTTTTAGTATTTTGTAAAATGTCTGGAAATTCCCTGTGCACTGAATAGATAAAATCAAAAGAAAACACCTGGTTGAATGCCGTTTAGTGGAATAGTTAAGATAAAATGCTAAAAAAAATGGTTGAAAATAGCTGAATAACTTTAGTTAGCTAAGCAGCTCAAGTTAGCTCACAAGCTGTAAACTAAAGTCAGCTAAATAGCTAACAAAGTATTCAGATTATTTTAGCATTAATACCAATGCTAGAAAAATGCTAATGGTTGCATAAAGCTGATGTTAGCATAAGTGCTGATGTTAGGATAAGTGCTAATGTTAGCACAAAGCTAATTCATGCTAAGCTTAGCAATATGCGAATGTTAGCATAAAGCTATTATATGCTAAGGTTAGCAATTATATGCTAACCTTAGCATATAAGTGTGCTAAGGTAATGCTAACCTTATATGCTAAGGTTAGCACACTTATGCTAATGTTAACATATTACGCCGTTAGCACAAGTGCTAATGTTAGCATAAAGCTCATTTTTGCTAAGGTTAGCAATATGCTAATGGTAGGATAAAGCTGATGTTAGCATAGATGCTACTGTTAGCATGAAGCTAATTTATGGTAAGATTAGCAATATGGTAATGTTAGCTTACAATCAATTACTGCCAATGCTAGAACAAAGCTAGCATTTGTTCTAGCATGCTAGAACAAATGCTAGCATGCTAGAACATGCTAGAACATCATCATCACATGCTAGAACATGCTAGCATTTCCCAGGGAAATGCTAATGTTTTGCAAACAGTTATGCTAACATTAGCATTTACACTATTTTTTGCATCTTAGTTAAAATTACTTTAGTGATAGCATCATTATTATTTTGTCAATTTAAGTTAACAAACTTTTTAGCTAATTAAAGTTTTTCACCATTTCAACATAATTATTCACCCAAAAGGCTTTCAACCAGCTGTTTTTTTTTGTTTACAAAACAGCAATTTTTTAGTTACTATAAAGTGTGTCTGCTAAAAAAAAAAAAATAAACACTCCGAATCGTCGTAATAACTTGCATATATATCAATATTTTTTATGTGACGGGTTAGTGATGAAAAACGCTTCATGTAGATGAAGTTACTTTTCGTAATTTTATGTTTTAACATTTTTACAGGCATGTAGCAGAAAATTCACCCCACTTAAGCAGTGGCTGTACTTTGATGCACTGGAATGTCTCCCTGAAGATGGGAGTCAACTGAAACAGGGCTCAGTCCCTTTGGTATGTTCGAGAGTTACTCTATATGTTATTATTTTATATTTTCTAGGTCTGGGATCAATAAAGTAATTCTAATCCTAATCAATGGCAATTTTAATATACTGTCCGTTATTATCAGTTTTTTGTCAGATTGATATGTTTCATTTTATTTTCTTTAACAGAACAACACAAGGTATGATTCACAGATTGCTGTCTTTGGACCGACATTCCAGGAAAAAATAGAAAATCAGAAGTATTTCCTGGTGAGTGCAAAGTTGAGATTTATCCAGCACAGTAAACATCTTGCATCAAATTAAAGAACCTTGTTCTTTTTTGATATACTGTATATTGCCTCATGATTGCACACAGTAAATGATTGAGATTCAAATGGTATTTCCTGATTGCGTAGGCCTCTTGTAATCAGAGTAATTTAACTATGTTCATAAAAGTGTTTTTTTTTTTTTTTTTTTAAATCCAACTGCAAATTTTTGCAGACATGCAACATTGTAAAAGCTTTGCACAAGTTATGTGGCCTTCAAGTGAGTTGCATTGTTACATTTAACCAAACAACACAACTGCTATCTGTTTGCAGGTTGGAGCTGGTGCCATTGGCTGTGAGCTTCTAAAGAACTTCGCCCTCATGGGGCTTGGTGCTGGAGAAGGGGGCCACATCACTATTACTGATATGGACTTTATCGAAAAGTCCAACCTCAACCGCCAATTCTTATTTAGGACTAAGGATATTGGGGTGAGACACTATACTCACGTTTGCTATAAACAGTGCTTACTGATTTAAGTTTGATCTGAGACAGTGAAATAATCTGATAGTTTCACTTTCGGGGTGCCCTCAGGATGGTAAAGTTCTTTAATTTTGGGTTTACAGAAGTGTTTCACATACTAGATCTCAGTTGTAAATACACAGCTGAGGGAGTTTGGGCAACCTTTGGGTTTAACGAACATAAAACAAATTATTTCATATTGGCTGTACTGTTTTCCTGGTTTCAAAACTTTACCTGCTAGTGTATTCCCCGGTGAGGGATGAATAGAGTAATTCATTTTCATTTATGTTCAAACATGTTTTCTAATCTCTAAGAGTAAGTTTGTTTTTTTTTATTTATCTTTTTCTTCTTGTTTATTGTCTCAAAACTTAGTTACTGCTTATCTGAACACTTTTTATAAACAGAAACCAAAGTCTGAGGTTGCAGCCAGGGCCATTCGTGAGATGAACCCACAGATAAAAATCACTGCTCATCAGAACCGTTTAGATGCAGAGAGTGAAGGAGTGTATGACAACAATTTCTTCATGGGTCTCGATGGGGTGGCCGCAGCCCTTGATAATGTGGAAGCCAGTAAGGATTCTAAGTCTTAATTTACTACCATAAAATTAACCATTTATTTATAGATCATACCAGAATAATAGAATCATTGTTAAATCCTTTTTGTTTTTGCTGCTCAGGAGTCTATCTGGATGGACGCTGTGTTCAACACAAGAAGCCAATGCTGGAAGGGGGGACTCAAGGAACTAAAGGTCATACTCTGGTTGTGGTACCTCACCTGACTGAGTCATACGGTCCAGTTAAATGGAGTGCCGATAAGGCAATCCCATTGTGCACTCTCAAGAACTTTCCCCACAGAATAGAGCACACCCTTCAGGTAACAACCTCCCCTGCATTTTTACATTTGTAGCTTCTCATTATTCAAAACAAAAAAAATATTTCCTAATGCGGGAAAAGGAGATGTGTGATGATGATGGTTAGAAAACTTGTTTTACGCAGCAAGGTTACTGAAATTGTCTTAATTTAATTGATGATTGTAAAACTATATTTTTTATCTTATTCATTCGATCCACTAAATACCGATTGCTTTCAGAACTATCAGAAATAATGATTGTTTTCAGAGAAAATTGAATGGAAAACTTATTTGTCCTGAACTACACTTAATTAATACAAGCTACCCAGAGGAGTTGCCTTCGCTTAGGCACCACTAGATGGCGTTATACTAAAACCTACTTCTGACCATGCATAAACAGTATTTGTGGTTCTGTTTAAACGGAACATGTTTAAATTTGCTGTTGCTATACTGAAAAAAAAACTCAATTACAAATTATGTTTTAGGTTGTACTTTTTTCTTCTTTTTTTTAGCATTTTGTTTGTGTTTATTTATATATTACTAATTTCTTTGTCATTGTTTTAGTGGGCGAGAGACCAGTTTGAAGGACTGTTTAAGCAAACACCCAAAAATGTAAATCTCTTCTTGCGGTAAGACATTGTCATACTATCCAAAGTCATTTAAACAACTGACGCTGCATGTGATACATTGACATTGTTGTTTTCTGTAAGAGGAATTCGACCAGCGGATTAGAGCTGCAGGCTTGTTTTGTAAATTATGATCAACTGGTCAATAGCTGTAGATAACTTTTTCCAATTTGTCTAATAAATCAATTGCTCTGTATTCGCTCATTTCATCAGTGGTTTTTCTGGTCCAGAAACATCGACATCATTAAGTTTGCCAGAGACTTTATATTTATATTTAAATAACTTCAACTAGCATTGTTATATTTTAATGTGATGAATATTCTGTACTCTTTCGATTCGCAAATTGTCTTCAAACCTTCACAAATCAGCCCTGTTCCAAGACTTTGCCTCAAGTTTTTTCACAATCCCTTTTGTTCGGAGTCAAGAACTCTGAAAAAGTATAGTCCTTTTTTCAAACTCTTTTCAATAACAAAAAATCTAGTTTCTCCTCTCAGCGATCTATATCAGACAGTTTTGGAAAAAACATTAGCTGCCAGGAAAAAGAGGCTCATGCACTTTTCCTTTATGATATTCAGGTCATAGAAATCCCCTCATAAATAAATAAAAAAAACAGTACTTTCAATTTTCAGTTTTTTTTGGGGGGGGAGCGAGGTTACCTGAGGAAAATTTCATTGTTTGTATGGTTGTGAAATTGCAACAAAATTATAAATAACTGACTTTATTTCCTCCAGAGATCAAGGTTTTGTAGAACAAACAATAGCTAACGGAGATGCTGAAGCCATTGAGATTCTCGAAGGGGTGTGGAACAGCCTGCAAGACATGAAAACAGGAGGACAGCATCCAGAGAGCTGGGAGGACTGTGTCAGATGGGCACGCTGCAAGTGGGAGACTCTCTACAACAATGATATCCGTCAGCTCCTGCACTGTTTCCCTGCTGGACAAGTAAAAATCACACACAACGAGAATTCTAATGAGTTTGATTTCTCTAAACTGTTGAGTTGTTTCTTAAACTGTTGCATAATCACCTATTAAGCACTTAAATAACATTAACATATAACAGAATTGCATTGTTCACATTTAACCACATAAAGTGCTGCAGCATGGCTTGCCTTAATTCAGAAAAAAAACAATGAATTATCTCCAAGATCCACTGCTGATAATTATCTTTTAGAGTCTCTGAGGGTTTGTAATCTAATACAACATGCAGACAGAGTGATGTCACATGTTGCTGTGGTTAGGGTGGTGGTCATGGATCAATATCAATGAAAACAAACTTTTATTAACCCCAGTCCCACTTTAGCAAATAGTTCTTTTGTGAAAATGCCCCTGACTTGTTTATACACATTTAGTTTCATTCATATATTCATAAAAATTCTCTAAATTCTTTCAGCATTTCTTTTCTTTTTATTTGCCTAATATCAAACATATGCACACGCAACAGTTATTGTGATAGCTTTTGGTTCTCTTTTTCATACTTCTGTTTACATTCTGTCCAAAAGGTGAAGTTTCATTGTTTTTATGGAAAGTCTGTTATAACCACACAGTTTCTGAGGAACTACGATAAGGTTACACACATCAGCCATCTGTCAAAAACTAACCTAAAAAACAAAACACTGTTCCCATGTGACATGGATAGTTAAACACTATACTATGTTGTTGCTTGATAACTTTTGTAGCTGAACAAGTACACCAAAACATCTGATCAAAAAGACCTGGTGAGATGCCAAAATATTTTAGCCAAAATTTTTTGAGGAAGTGAAAAACATCCCGCATTCGATTACCATATGTTATACACCAAAACAAAACTTAGAATTAGAAAAATTAAAATCAATTAAGAAAAAATAGAGAAAATGAAATTGCTGATTGACGTGATCGCATTGCATATTTTCCAAGAAATCATACTTTTGTGTCATGACAACTTTGTTATTCTTAAAACTTACAAAATGTAGACCATACACAAATGTGCCTTCTTCTCAGCTCAGTTCCTCTCTATAAAACAGTAATCATTGTATCATTGCCCCATGTGACCATCGTTATTGTTAGATCCTGAAAAGCTACTGGTGCCTTTTGGCTGCTATGGATAGCATCCCTGCAGAGAAAACCTGAAACACCAGCAGGAGATTTTTTTTAACATATGCACCTTTTGGCAACATCAAAGGGATTTCACTCTGTTTCCTTGTTACATCCAAATTGTGAGCTCAACACATGGCTGACAACTGTGTACACCAGTTTGTATGTTGGAAAGATTTTGAGTTCGTTGAAGGTCAAAGTGAAGATTCTTTAGCTTTGTACTTGGACAGCTTTCCACTGTATGAAATATGTTTAATTGATTTGTTTGTGCTGCTGAATTCTATGCATGTTTGAAATTATTTTGTGTGGATGAGAGATAACTCTCTGGCTGTGTTAAGTGGTGAACGGTCTTTTCAGCCACGGAGATTTCAGCCACGGACATTTGAGCCAAAAAAAACTGCAACCTAGGCTATTTGAGCCACGGTGACTCGGAGATTTCAGCCACGGACATTTGAAGAACTGCAACCTAGGCTAGGCTATTTTTCTGTAGTGCAACTGTTTATTTACGATAAAATTTTACATAAAATATCAGAGTAGAAAAAGTTTCAAAAAAGTCTTCTGGACAGTTTAATTCTTCAACGAGACGTTTCGACTTCCATCCGGAAATCATTTTCAATCTGAAAGATTTTCAATCTTCAGATTGAAAATGATTTCCGGATGGAAGTCGAAACGTCTCGTTGAAGAATTAAACTGTCCAGAAGACTTTTTTGAAACTTTTTCTACTATGGATCACTCCTGGATGAATGAGGGACTACACGGATTTGTTGCTATAAAATATCAGAATTTTTAAAAAATATTTTCTGTAGTGCAACTGTTTATTTACGATAAAACCTTCATGCCCTTTTGTGTTAGGTGTGAATACCACATATTGAGATACGCTCAGAATATATCTACTTCACACGTAACACAAAGGGTTACATAACTGTCCTACTGGGTGAACGGTCATGTCAGCCACAAACATTTGGGCCAAGAAACTGCAACCTAGGCTATTTACAAAATATCACAATGTTTTACATAAAATATCACAATTTTCTACATAAAATAGGTTTTTGGCCCAAATGTCCGTGGCTGAAATGTCTGAGGCTGAAATGTCCTAAATTCGGTGGCGCACATGGCTCAAATATCCTAGGTTGCAGTTTTTTGGCCCAAATGTCCGTGGCTGAAATCTCCGAGGCTGAAATGTCGTAGAACCGTGTTAAGGTCACGCCTGTGTTCACATTGAATTCTGACTCTTTTGGAAAAGAATAATTATAGTCAGATTTACAAAGACTCCCCTGCTGTCGACAGCTATAATAAAAAAGTTTTCATTTTTTTCTTCTAAGGTGACCAGTAACGGGTTACCCTTCTGGTCTGGATCCAAGAGATGCCCTCAACCTCTGACTTTTGACCCAAACAATGTGAGTTGTGTACAATGTAATTCATCATGCAGTAAAAACAATAAAAGTATTTTATAAAATTTGCTTGGGTTTTTTTTTTTTAGATGTTGGATCTCTCCATCTAAACCACCTTAGATCAACTTTTAATAAAATATGTTGCTTGACTTGTTTATTTAGTTTTATTTCTGTCGTTATTCGTTTTTTTTTTTTGTAATGCTTAAACGTTTTATTTTGGCTTTCAGGTGACTCACATGGACTATGTGGTGGCAGCGGCCAACTTGTTTGGGCACATCTACGGGATCAAAGGAACAGCAGACAGCAACTCCATAAAAGAAATTTTAGCAAAGGTTCAAGTACCATCTTTCACTCCCAAATCCTCTGTGAGAATCCACACTACTGATGAGGAGATGGAGGAAGAGAAGAAAACCAAGAGAGATGATAATGGTGACTTTCTTCAAATGACTACTAAATTGAATTTTGAAACCCCTCATCTCTATTGATATTTTTTTCACTTGTTTTCACTTTTACCATAGAAACTGCTCAACTTGAGGAGCTGAAAAGAAAGTTGTCTTCATTGAAAACCTCAGCGCTGATGTGCCCCATCGACTTTGAGAAGGTAAGCTGGCAGCACAATGGCGTCTCCGCTGCAGACTTTGGAAAGGCTGCAGACGGTAGCAGAGTGGAGACTGAGCCTTAGCAGGGAGCAATTCCTAAATCTATAGGAAGGTTTTGAGGAAGTGTCTTTTTTTTTCTCCTTCTAGGCAACCCTCATGTCCTTCATGAAACAGAGTCTGATTGTGTTCTCTTTTTCACTTCCAACTGAAGCTTGAAAATGTTAGAAATACCCTTCTTGTTTAGCACTAAAGACCATTTTGACACACACAGAGTGCTATTCTCTTCTATTAGCTGAACAATCTAAGTGATCCTTTTTAGTTAAAGTGTCTTCTGTAGTTTGTTATCAAGAATAATTTCGTAAATGCAAAAAGTAACATTTTTAAAGGTGTTGATGACACTTCATAATTGTTTATCAAAGTTACCACTCAGGTTGCACCAGCTGATGTGGAGAAAAACAGATTAAAGGAATTCTTCTGAAAAGCTTTATTATTTTAACAGTAGTTGAATGAGCTAATAGTACATCTACAGACTTATTGGAGACAGGAATGAGGCTGTTAGGTGGGTTAGGTACAGATTAAATATCATCTTGAATAAAAACCCACTCTGAGGTCCCTTCTCTTATTTTTATCCCTACATGCCCTGGTCATGCTGTGGATAGATGGAATGTGTGTAGGAGGTTTTACAAGGAATCAGGTTGCTAGTTTGAAGCTTCCCCTCTCTCCCTAAAGCCATTTCATAGTGACAATCGTCCTCCAAGCTTTTGTAGAACCAACTAACAGAGCCATGACCTCACAGGCTGCGTCCATCATAAAGAAATTTGATTTCCACTGCAGTCTGACACAGTGTTCTCAGTACCACAAAGCAGACAGAGCTCAGGGAGGGTATTGCATCATTAGCATTGACACTTGGAACAAACATGATGTGACCACACTACTTCATTCCGACTTGAAATTTCAATGTTTTAATGTCAAAATGTTAGTTTTTGCTTCGAACTGCATTTGTTTTATATTATTTGCACTAACTAATATTGCAAGTTTTATAACCTCATTCACAAAAACAATAACAGGTTTTTGTATCTTATTACTTCAGGATGATGACAGCAACTTCCACATGGACTACATCGTAGCTGCATCAAACCTACGAGCAGAAAACTACTACATTCCCCCAGCTGATCGCCACCAGGTCAGCAATTTAATGTCGTTTTTATTGTCACGTATTTAGTAAAACAAAAAAAAAAACAAAAAGAGAAAGAGACAAGTTAGGAATTTATATAAAAGTCAAACAAATTAAGCTTAATTGATGGGTGCTGAAGATTAAAAAAAAAAAAAAAACCTAATGGCTGCTCTTCTTTCCCTTGATATATGTTTTTTTAGTCTGTGATTCACACACCTGCCCTAAAGCCAAAGAAACAGCCTCTTCACCTATTGTTCCCGGAGTAAAACTAATCACAGCACTTTACCTGTCGCCTGAGAGGTGACACCCGAGCCAGACGTTCTATAAAGCTGTTGCTGCAAACACACACTGCCAAGACAGATGGAAGCTTGGGGGGGCTGCTGAGAGGAGACAAAAGAGAGCTGGTGCTGTGTAATAAGAGAGACATTTTCCACATGTTGCATCTTGCTGAGGAATCATTTCCATCTTACTCGTGATTTAACCCTATTTTTGCAATCAAATCAGTCACTAAAAAGGGATTTTACTATCTTATGATGCATTGTCAGATCAGAGACAGTATGCGTACAAACTCAAAAATAGCATTTTAATTCAAGCACATTAGTGTAAAAGAAGCTGATTTAAAACATTGTGTTTGCCGTGCGTATATTCGTCTTCCTCTTTTCCTGGGTCAGGTCGTGGGAGAGGCCCTGACTTCCCTCACCCTGGCAAGGTCCTCTAGCTAACCCGAGTAGATCTCAAGGCTTCCTCTTGTCCCCTTTGGTTGGTCCTGGGTCTCCTTATAGAGAACCTCCCTGTGGGACATGCCCAGAACATCTGACCAGCAAGGCATGTAGCAAACCAACCCCATCTGGCTTCTCTTAACCTGAAGGAGCAATGGCTCTACACTGAGCTCTTCTAGGATGGCAGAGCTTCTTGCTCTATCTCCAAGGAAAGGCCCAGCCACCCTGAGGATGAAACTCATCTTGGCTGCTTGTACTCGCCTTCATGTTCATTCGATCACCACCCACAGCTGGTGACCACTGATGAGGGTAGAAATGTAGATTATCTAGTAAATTGAGAGCTTTGCTTTTTGTTCTCTCTTCACCACGACAGATCAATGTTGCATTCTGATTTTTGTGGATGCCGCATCAATCTGTATCTCAATCATTGTGTTTGCTTTCATGTTTAAACTTCCATTAACTTCCATTTATCTTCTTTTCAGAGTAAGCGCATCGCTGGGAGGATCATCCCTGCCATCGCCACCACAACAGCAGCAGTGGCTGGCCTGATGTGCCTGGAGCTCTTCAAACTGATTCAGGGTCACAAGGAGATGAAATCCTACCGAACAGCTTACATCAACCAGGCTGTACAGTACTTTGTCATCTCCCTGCCAAGCCGCCCTCAGAATTTCGAAGTGAGTAGAAGGTTTTGGGATTTTTTTTTAACAACCCCAGACGTTCTCAGTTTGTGGCAAGTGGCGGCGGAGGTTTTCGGGGATTTGATCTACGTGGATTTCCTTCACGTATGGCCTTACTGAGGCGCTTTGTGAAGTCAGACAGACCCTTACTGTACACAAGCTCATAATTCAAGCCCGTCTATCTGGAGGATAAATCTGTTGACTGATATAATGTATGTCTTTCTTTCTTTGGGTTGTGAGCATTAGGTCATGAATGAGTCTTCTTAGAATAAGAGCCAGAGACTGTCAATCTCTTGCCTATAAGCTAGGTCTTTCAGCTGGCTTAGTGTAATCTTTTGGATATTTCAGAGTGAGTGGAGCTAAAACAAACCCAGACCTGCCCCTTCTGTTTGGTCAATTTAAATGAATATAGGGCAGTCATTACAAAAATATATATGTATATATAAAATCATTTTAATGACAGGCACATACAAAGTATAAATATAATGTTGTTATTTTAAAGGGGCTCATTAATAAACACTAATGGAATGACAACCAATCAGATTTTGAAGTTGGCTACTATTGAAGTAAGTAAGACTTCAATTTCCCAATAGTTTTGCAGTCCCATTGCAGTCCGTGCAGTGTGTTTCTGTTGTTAATCTTTAAGGGTAATTGGATATGCGGACCCAAATTTGGAAATATCTCCTTCTTGGAACACTGAACCTTTGACAGGCAAAGGTCACTGTGTGTCATCGAGCAGGGTTACTGTGTCTTGTGCAATGTGTTGGTGCAGACGTAGAGAAATTGAGACATATTGGATCTGGTTTCATTATGGGTTCAAATTTAGGATCTGTATGAACTGCCAGATTGATTGGCTTTAAAAACACCAGTAACACATTTCTACAACTTTTGACCCACACAATAATTTTGAAAAGGAAACTTTTCTTGCCATTATTTTTTCTTAGGTTGGATGAGTTTCCATTTGTAATACTTTTCCTAAATCATATCCATCTTAGTAGATTTGTTTAAATGCTTAAATTCTCTGAACTTAACAATGCTTAACAAACTTTAACAATATAAAAGATTTGAGATACTAACATGATTCAGACTCTAATTCCCACTGCTGCTGTTACACCATATCACAATATGCCATGCAAATGCAGTCATGTTTTTGTCATAGAAAACAATTCTGTTTCATGTCTTTTGGCTGATATGCATATATATTTGGAATTTTAGCGCTTATCTCTCACGATATCCTGACCTGAGGTCTGGTCATTTTGCAGCCAGCTACAAAAATAACATTATTATTTTTTAAATCCTTTGCGAAATTTATTTTTGCTGCAATATACAAAGTTTTTACGACAATGTGACGCTAAAAAACAAATACAAGTGTGACCAAAAAAAAAAGAAAACAGAAATAGGAGAAGAAGGAAAAAGGGACTAAAATAATATCCCTGTGTGGGAGACTCATATCTCTCTAATCTAAGTTTAGAGACTTTAAGCTGGTGGCTTTGAAGCAATAGGAGACGTGCAGCTGTTAAATATTACTGATCAGACATGCAGCATCAAGGCCTCAGCTTCCTTTTGTAACATCTTAGACCTTTCCACACACTGGATTAGTCCCAGTTCATTAATATCAAGTATCAAACAAACAAACCATTTGCTGTCTTTACATGCTTACTCATGCAATTAGACAGCAAAGAATTCTGTCCTTTATACTTTCTTTTTATTTTGACTTGAACTAATGACAAATTTTCCATTTTACAGTTACGATACGGAGAAAAATGATTGGTTCAAATATTTTATAAAAAAAGTTGAAAAGCAACTTTTTTTGTTGTGTTGAAAATGTATAAAAAGAATGTAAAATTGAAAATGCTGCAGGGCACGCAAACATTTTTGTTTCAAAGATAAAAAACTAACAAATGACCACTTTGATCAAATTGTGAGTGCAGTGTTCAGTAAGATGTAAACGCACTATTTGTTTGAGCTCTTTGCAATTGAACATGGAAAGCTGCCATGGAATTCTTAAGTCTTTCTGTTTTTAAACAGAGGTGCATTAAGAAAACATGAAGTCATATCAGACTTGTCACAGTTCTCCATGGTTTTGTCTGGAAAGTTTCAGAATAACCCACAAATACATGAAAAGATATTGTCGAAAGATTTTTTAAGTTAACTAACTTGATAATATGGATGAATTCAGGTTGAACATCAGGGCTGTGAGTTAGTGTCCAGACAAATGTCTACATCCTCAGAAATCTTTTCATGATAAAATCTATTCATCCTTATGGTTCAGTGAATAGAACAAGCATTTGTTCTATACTCTGGTATCAAGTCCTGTTCCTTGGTAAACTGTCAGGTAGAGTATGAAAGTTATATTTTTCTATCTGGGTTTTTGGAAAATCATATAAAATAAAAGTTACCGCTACTTTTGTTGTCAGTTATAAATTCATCTTTTGCTGCAAGTGTGGTAGGAGCTGCGGCTCCCGCATTGGCTTATTTAGCCACAGCCAACGCTGAACAAACAAATAAATATCAAGGTACAGAATCCATTGACTCTGAGACAGAAGGATGCTAACAACTGTAAATCCATGTAATATTTCAGTTGTCCAGGAGTGATCCATCTTAGAAGACGACACATTTGATGATCAAGAGTTTCTACTTCCAGCTGGAAATCCTTTTCAGATTGAAAAAATTTACGGATGGAAGTTGAAATGTCTCGATCATCAAATCCACTCTCTAGAAGACAACTTTGAAGCCTTTTCTACATCAGTTATAAAGTTATTTCGGAGTAAAAGATAATACAGGGATCAGTTTTATCCACTATAGTGTACTTTATGCGTAGTCCATCAAAAAAAAAAAAAAAAAACTTTAAAGATTTTTTCAAGAGCAGAAAAAGATTAATGAGTTCTGCACTCACAAAGCTGTAAGTGAGCTCCAGCTTCAATCACATGCAAAAACATTACCCGAGGCCAGAGCAGAGGAGGACCTCTTTCAGCTGGGTATTAAAATAGTTGATCCACCATCCCTGCAGCAGCTTGCCTCACAATCTGTATTTGTGTCTTACTTGTTTGCTAAAGTTAGTGTTGTATATGCCCCGTCTTTCATGCATGTGCACACATGTAGGTACACGCAAACTTTCATTTCCTTCTTCTCCAGCTGACACTTTCACTGCTTGATTTAATTAACAGTTTTGGAAGCAATGGTGTTGATCTAGAGAGAGTCACTCCTCGGTCAGTTTGTACACTCTTTTTATTAGCTGCCTGCAGAAAAGACTGTTTCCTGCCTTCACAGGAAGCTATATATTAAAACCAGATTTCACAGAGTACGTAGTGAGATATGCTGCATGTGTTACACAAGATCAAGACAAAGCTGAAATTATAAACATTTCTACTTTAGCATTCGTTTTTATTAGTTTTCTTCTACAGTTTGTGTTTTCTGGATGCTATATTGAGTTTAGATTTTTAGTTGCACATGAAGAAATCCAATACTAGCATCACTTGGTACGTGATGTGAGTCATTGCATAATTGCAGACTGCACATCTGTCCTACAAATAACAGGGAAAGGCTTAAAGAGAAAGAGGGGACAACAAAAGGAGAGTCTTACTTCACATGTGGGTTGGCTTCTTTGGTCCATGCCAGGAAAGAAAGGGGGTGAACATGATCCAAGGCCGTCTGGATTCCCAGAGGAGTCCTGACTGCATTGTGCTGTTTGTAACTCAAGACCAAGACATGAATAGTGCTTATATGATAATAAGTAATCTTTGATCTGTGCACATGGCTTGTGCCTTCTGTTGTTCACGGTTTATTTGTTGGTATTGTATTCGTTCACTTCATGTTGTTAAGTTAAATGTTGTTTTATGTTCCATTGTTTGTAACGGATGGTCCTTTGTTTTTCTTTTGTGTCATGAGGAGCAATAAAATGTCTGTAGTCAGATTTATTACGTGTGTTAGATACATCAGGTTTTTCTTTTAATCTACTAATATTACTACTAAATATTTAAAGGACCTATTTCATAGACCAAGTGGAACTTGTTCTTTTAAATGTTGAAGATGTTTAAACTTCCTATGCTTTAAAATCTTCCATGATTGACACAACTTTTCTCATATTTAAATCAAAGGCTCTGCGATGCCCAGCAGGGTGACTTCTGGCCGGACAGCTGGATCACAGCAGGAACCAGAGACACTTTGTAATGTTGTCTTTGGAAAGGGTTGAGTTGCCCAATAAAAAACTTTCGTACAGATCAGATTTTTGCCTTTTCACTGACAACTTTGACTGAAAAATTCAGCATTATAAGGAAATTATACATATTATGGTAGTTTATTAAATAAAAATGCATAATTTATATTTAGGCAATTTCATAAATTTACGTTTACCTCGTTATTATCTTGCGTCTGTTCGTCTTCTGAACTGTCTATTCTTGTCGGGTTAGAATGCCTGACCGTATCCAGGCTGATTTCAGGCGAGAAGCAGAGTACACCCCAAACAAGTTGCCAGTCTGTTGCATGCCACACACACACACTCATTCCAAGGGGCAATTTTGTAGTGTCCAATCAACCTAACATGCATGTTTTTGGAGGTTGGGAGGAAACTAAAGAACTCTGAGAAAACCCAAGCACACACGAGGAGAATATGCATACTCTACACAGAAAACCAGTGTTTCAAGCCTCGCTCCCACTCTGGGAATCAAACCTCCAACCTTCTTGTTGTGAGGCTACCGGCCTAATCACCCACCCCCATGCACCACCTCATTATTAGCCAAGTTTAAAAATAAAATTGTGCATTTATGCCCTTTGAAAGCTCAGCGAGACATTAAAAGTTAGAAATTTGTTGCATTTTTGTCAAAGTTGTTTTAAAGTTATACAATTACAAGTTTTGCATCTCATCTTTTTAGACCCTCCTTGCTTATGTGTTTTTCTTCATTACTTCATTTTTGTTGACAAAAGTACATGTTTTTAAGTCTTAAAAAACTACACGAATACCAAAAGTTTTCCTCACATTTGTTTTTATGACAATAATGCATAAAAACTTTTTTTTTTAGTTCAGAACTAGTTTTACATGGTCCACTGGTTATAAATATCTTAGTGAAATTGAGATTATTATGCTGAGGGTTCCAATGAGCTTTCAGTATATAAAAAAAAAAAACTTGTAAAAAACTGTCGACATAGACAGAAAAAATTAGCCAAAAGCAAAATGACTATTATCGTTAAAAAATTCCAGCAATTTTGAACTTGTGCACCTATAACAGCCGGCATATTGTGCTCCAGGGAGAATGTTGCACATGTTATAACAGTCATAAGTTGCTATTGAGGAAATGGTTGTATTTCAGAAACTAAATGGACACTGTACGTAGAGTTATGTGAAAGACTTTAGTCACCTGCAGGAATAGGGGACTTTTACCAGTTTGGAGAAATGAGAGGAAATATTAAGCTAAGCTAAATTTTTAAAGACGAGTCAGAACAGCAATTTTATTTTTGTATGTCTTCATATTTTTTGAAAAATACTGATTAGAGTAAACACTATCATAGATTTCAATAAGATTATATATTTTTGTCAAACAGAATTTTGAAATTTTCAATATGTCAAACAATCAAAAAACGGGTTGTAACTCATCAACCATAGAGTTGGACTGGGCCTCTTATTGACTCGCACATGTCAATAACCAGTTTTATCGAACAGATGTTGAATCCCTGTTCCATCACAACAAGTAACTAAAGAGTGAGACCTCTGACTTTCAAAAATCAGATCAATTGTGCAAATTCCTACTCGGCTGTCGTTCAGCAGGAATCCACTGGCATTGAATAGATTTGAGTTAATTTGAAACATGCTGAACACTGTATGTATTCACAGTATTTCTTTAAAGTTGTGATATCTTAACAGATTTTACCTTCTGAATATTTTAGAAGGAAATGGATTTTGAACAGCAACAGAAATAGATACATAGCAACTTATGTTTTAGCATATGACTACACTTTGAACTAAAATCGAGAACAAAACACGTTTACTATATAGAAATTTTTATGGGGATTAATTTTTAATGGAATGCCTCTTCAGGAATTTTGAAAAAGATGTTGTAGACAGAAGGTTTTTTTTTTTCCTTTTAAAAAAGGTGCTTATAATTAAAATCTGATTTTCACTTTTTCTTAACATTCTTCCTAGAGGATTTTGAGCTAACTCTGAGCTTAGATATGCTACAATTTGCCAGTTTTGTTCTGCTTTATAAAGGTTGGGGCTATCTGTCTCGTAGGCATGAACATTTGAAAGTACAGTCATCATTTAAAGAACAGATGCAAAGATAAAATGAATTTTTTTTTCTTAAATAGATGTAAATTAGAAAACAATTTACAGCTTTCTAAACAGTGCTATCAAACATTTGCCCTCTGACTCGGCACACAAGCATATCAGTGGACCATTTGTCACGGTTTTATTGACTCAGTGCTTCTGCCTGAGGTCATTTTCAATCAGATGGAGGGTTGTTATCTTCCAATTCGAAAGTCAATCACATTGAGTTGCTATTTGCTGTTTTACACATCAATGAAAGCTTTTCAGAAGCAAAGGGCTGCTTTTAACCAGTGTGTCAAACTCTGCACTCTCTTGAGAAGTATTTGTGTGTCATTCCCTCTGCAGCCCCTTCCCCACGCCCTGTGACAGCCTAAACTTACCTTTCATCATCTTCAATTTAACACTGATGATCTTGGATCTGTCTTCTAGACTTTGTGAGAAGCCTGGAACCTTTTAAACTTTCTGTTTTTTTTTAGTGGTTTGGAGACCACTGTGTAACAGTTGGAGGTCCAAGCCATCTGGTAGTTCATGGAAGTCCAAACAGGTTGCTGATCAATAGTGAACAAGAAGCAGCTGACACTTTTGGTGGACATAAGGCACATTTTACATGACACTGCTGATGTCCCATTGAATGGAAAAGAAAATCTCAACAGGTCAATTAAAACTAAATTGCTGAAAAATAAATATTAAAGAATAATTTAGTTTAAAAAAATTGATTGTATTTTTGTGTTATTTGCATGTATTTTCTCTCTAAAAGGAGTAAAGTGGAGGCGTTAGCTCCGTGGTAGAAAGTTTGTCTTTAGATTGGAAGCCAGTTTGATTCCTACTGGGCTCATGCCTAAATGTCCATGGAGAAGACACCTAACACACCAGTTATTCCCACCATTGAGCCGTCAAGGCTGTCTGCTGCAGTGCAATGCAGCAAAAATAATTTTTCCATGAATACAGTATGATAAAAAAAACAAAACATGCATGTTTCAAAATTATGATGCTTAATTCAAATGTTTTCTTGTTTCACATAAAACATAACTTTTAGTTATCTGTTGAACTTTTTGTTAATGAAAACAATTTTAGATCATTTTTGCAGATGACTGTTTAAATAGCTGAGCGCTTCCATCTGGTAACGTCACACATCATCAGTGACTCTGTCCTACTTATGCTCTGCACGAATGGTATGATGAAGTTTATACAAAAAGAGGAAATTGTTTATCTTACTCAATAGAAAACGGATTGTTTGGAAAATACTATCATGTGCATTGTTCCGCACAAATATACGAACGTGCCGGTTTACAGTTTGAGTGCATTCAGTGGACGTCTCATCTAAAATTATTCAAATAGAACATTGTTATACAACAAATAGTGAGCACATACATCTGCATTTGTACAAATAATGTTATTTTGTTAAACAATTTAAAGATGCAGCAGAATGTTTTGTTCTGTTTAATGCAGCGGTTATTAGTTCATCATTTTATTTTGAATGCATATGCTTTTTACACCTCATACTTACAAACATACTTGTATTGAACAGAAGTAAAATGTAATTGGATTTTACGGTTTTTGATTACTTATCTCTGACACGTGGCTCTGAACTACCACAATGTGTGCAGAATAAAAACAAATAGATCAAGATAAAAAAAAATGTATGGGCTTCTTCTCTATCTCACTTTAAAGACAACCAGGTTAAAAGAGCTGCATCAGATGAAACAGGCCTGTATCTACTGTGGGTTGTAAAAACCTTTTCATTGCTGGAATTTTTGCCTGATTGTAAAGCTGAGATTGAGACAGACCACTGGAAAACAAGAGGGGTTAAAACTGACAACATTATGCCACCAATAATCTTGGTGGTTTTAGAAAGCGAGTTTATAATACATGTAATGAATTAAACATTATAATTTGATATTAAATCAAATGAGTCAAGCAAATCAAACTTTAAAATACAAGTTGTTGTTTGATGCATACATTTTGTTTCTTTTAATCTGCCCTCGTTACAAGCTGTCTAAACTTTTCTCCCATATATCTGCTGTACACTGATTTATTTTTAGACTTATATCAATAAGTTACTTGTGTTATCATATCCTACAACTCATGTGTACAATGTGCCAACGGAAACTTCTTAAGCCTTAGGATCCAACAAGACGTTCTCAAAACTTTCTTCTGATTACCATCCAGAACTTTAAATAAAAATAAAAAAGGCAGTTGTAATGTTGCAATATTAAAAATTGAGGTTTTCTAAAGGTTTTAGGTCAAATATAAACAATGATTTGGTTTAAGTAAGTTTTATTGTTCCATAGTTAGACTGTTGCTATAGTTACATCCATGGCTGAGTTTGAACCAGCTTATCTAACTGCTGACCAGCTTCCTGTTCCTTAAAGAAGGAGGTTCATCACATCTGATGCAAGGACATACTGTACCGTTATTCAAGATATGCTCTTGTTTCCAGTTGGTTGTGTGTATCATTATATTCTGTTCATTGTACCTGGAAACTGTCTAATAAATATTTTGAAATGAGATTCTACTAAATGGAGTAAATGGAAACAAAGACATACAATTATACTTCACTTTCCCACCTTTTCTATTTATTTTCTTTCTTCCTCTGACAAAATCCTCCAGTATCATCAAAAAATGATGACCAGCCTAATCTTTTGATAAACAAACAATGTTGTACATTGGAAATTACCAACACAGTAGTGTGAAAGGATTAAATTGTTAATAAATTTCCAATTATTTATGTTCTTATATGTTATTTGTGTCATTTCTTTCACTAACCACAAAACTACAATAACTTTCTAAAAATATATTTCAAATCAGGGCTGCACGATGGCCTCACAACAAGAAGGTTAAATACCGGGTGAAATAAGGCTTGAAACACAGGTCTTTCTGTGTGGAGTTTGCATGTTCTCACCATGTGTGTGTGGGTTTTCTCCATGCGCTTTGGTTTCCTCCCATTCTCTAAGAACATGCATGTTAAGTTGATTGACTGCTACAAAATTGCCCCTAGGAATGAATGTGTGTGTGTATGGTTGTGTATTTGTGGCCCTGCAGCAAACTATTTACTTGTTTCGTATGTTACCTGCCTCTCGCCTGAAATCAGCTGGGATATAGTGGACTCCGGCATCCCCCACAACTCTTAGGAACAAGGGGTTTAGAAGACAAAAACTATTTCAAATCATTTAGGCCTTAATTTTAGGTCATGTCATTTAAATTTGACAGAAAAAGGCATCTCTTCAGGTTTTTTATCTACAACAGGGAGTTGTCTGCTCATTTTGGCCTGTGATCTAGACTCTTGGAAAACTTCATATATAAAAATGTCACTAAAAGAGAAAATGATGTTATTTCAGTTCATTGATGTTCTAGAGGAAGTTTAAAAATGAGGTTTTAATCACAGTAAAACGAGAAAACTTTGCAAATCTCCAACTTTAAAAAATGAACTGCTACATGAGTAGAGGAGTGTTTTTAAATTGTTTTAGTTGAACCCACTTAATCATTTTAAGAGTTGTTTATATTAGAGCGATACTTCCTGAAATTCTTGGTTGAAATTTACAGTCATGTTAAAGTGAGAAGTTTATGAATGTCACTGTTTTTTATCTTCGAAAAGAGCAATTGTTTCACTTCTTTGAGGAAGTTTAAAGTTTGTTTTGCTGTACAGAACACAGAACAAATCAGAAATGTGTCTGTTTTCCAAAAGAACTAAGTAGTATGAAGTTGTGCTGCGCAAATGACAAAATAAGAGCTTTAGTTCACTTTATTGTGGTTTTGTCACTTCCAACCTAAAATAATACAATTTAATACTGGAGTTCAGTTTCATGTCTAAAGTTTTACTGTTTGTGCTTACAGAAAACTTTTTTAATCGTTTTACCTCGAGGACACAAAAACATTCTGCTGCCTTTATTATCCAGCAGCTGTGATCCACCACTAGTCAGCACTTGCAGGGATTTGTCCATTTTTGTTTTCTATTTATCAAATGAGCTGTCAGACTTAAACTAGATACCATAACCCCATAAAAACCTAAAATAATAATAAAACAAAGCTGCCACATGTGAGATGATATGGTGCTTTGCGTTAACCAAACTGATTTGTGAGTCTTAACTCTTAAGTAAAACTGATTCATTATTCGGCTACAGATTCACAACATGTTTTCTTCAGAATGATGTTTGAGCTATTTTTTTCCCATCCGGTTTAAGGAAGTATTCAAAGGAAAACAGTTTTCTGTTTCTCATTTTTAGCCATCTCCCAGAGACAACGGCACCATTGGGATATATTTTTTTTGTTTTTATTGTGTAGAACAATTAAAAAAAAAAATACAGCGTGCAGTTGTGCTTCTGGGAGAGCGATTTGTAATTGCTTCCAGCAGTCGCTTTGGTTCCTGCATTCTTTTGTCTTTTTAGGGTTTTTTTTTCTGGCCTGCACTGTGAAAAGTTTAAATCTCTGTGTACACACTGATGTGTCATTTGATTAGCTTTAGGTTTCTGTGCGACAAGAGTAACGAAGGGGAGACATGTAAAAATAGCTTCACCGTCTGCTTTGCATTGTGTAGAAATCAACAACTGGACACAAAAGCATTCATAAAGATATCTGGCCTCGGAGCACTTAAGTTCATTTTCTTTTCTTTCCATCTTAACTGTTTTGCCATTGATTTTTTTAGAATAATAAAGCTTTGTGCACATGACCAACAAAAAGAAAAGCAGATGTTTTTTCAATACATCTTTCAAAAGAATCCGTTGTCTAAAAACTGGGAAAAACCCGTAGATGCTCAGGTAAACTTTAAATTTCTCTTCCACAGTCCCAGCGTGTGTGGGTGATGGTCTGTGCTGTTTTAAAAAGTTCCCCTCGGCTACTGGAGCCAGGATAATTGGACCCAGGTTCAGCTGGGGTTTTGGTATTCGCAACTCCTGCCAACTTTTGGTCTTCACAGCTCCTTTTGTCAGCCATGCATGTGTATGACCAGACGACAGATTTTTAAAAATTTATTTCCCTTAAAGTGAGGAATTCTGACCAAATTCATCCTGGTGATGGATTTCACTGGTTGCTTAATTGTAGGTTTAGTGTTTTTAAGTCTCAGGAGAAAACTGTGGTGTTTAAAGTAAACATGATGCTAACGTATGTTAGCTCCCAGTCGGGGCTTTACATGGACTTTAAAAGTTCAGAAATTGCTGGTTAACTGCAAGGTTGGTGTAATTATGTTTAAGTTAGTTTCAAGTTTGATGCAAGATATTATTGAGTATTGTATAAAACAAGGAGCAGAATCACAAAATTTTATTATGATCATTTCACCCCTTTTATAAGTTACACTCAAATCATTTTCAGAAGAATCCGATAACTTATTGGAGTTATCCGATTTAGAACCGGGTCAAGAGAAGCCAGTTGGGGGGTTTTGGGTATCTAGTTAAGATGCCTCCTGAGCACCTTGCTGGTGAGGTGTTTCAGGCACACCCCACCGGGCAGAGACCAGGGGCAGACCCCGGACTTGCTGGAGAGACTGTGTCTCGCAGCCGGATATGGAATGCCTCGGGATCCTCCCGGGTGAGCTGCAGGATGCAGCCAGGTTGAGAGAAGCCTGGGTTTACCGTTACCCCAGTGACCTGGCTCTGGATAAGTGGAAGACAACAGAACAAAATAATTTTGAGATAATTACCAACTTTGTTCGACTGGTGCGCTTGGTAAGTTGTTGAAATAAAAAGGCTTTTTTGTAAGAAAGATTAAACTTATGGATTTCTACTTAGATCACTACATCTCTACTGTCTGGGATGCTGACATGTTGACTTGGACACAACAATTGTCATTGTGGCAGGACACAAAAATACTACTTTCACAAGTTAGTCGACAAAGAATGAAAAAAAATCCTTGTGTTTATATTTACCATCTTTCTTTGCGTACATGGTACTGACTAAGGTTATTTACATTTTTAACTACAATCAAAGTTAAAACTTGATTCTTGTTAAAACTAATGAAAACTCTTCAGGTTTTACTTTGGTTACATGTTCATTAGTCCACAAACCTTAAAGACTTAAGTCTCTGATTGCAATAGTTCAACAGTGACATTTTTGAACAAGCAGTATGTTGTCTGTCATTCTGCTCTGTGTGTGTTTATGTGTGTAGCAGCGGGATGTGTAACTATGTAATGTGTCGACAGGTTGCAGGAAAGAAATACACCCTCTGGGATGATTTCCTTGTTGAGGGCAGACGCAGCAATCAGCAGGAAATGACCTTGGGAGATCTTCTGCAGCATATCAAGGTCCAGCAGACACACACACACACACACACACACTTTGCTTACAGTGCTACTCACTATAATTCATGCAGCACCCCCTTTCTTATCCACCTCCTTCACGCACACACACAAAGCAGGCCTGCTTACCTTCTTCCAGTGCACAGAATGAAACAATGTTCATTGCTTTTCAGTTCCTGACCATGTTTCAAAAACTTTACACAACCTTGGGTTTGTTCATTACTTCCTAACATAAAGTAGTTATGTAAATACATTTTATAATGTGTACGTTATGTAAAAAAAAAAAAGAAAAGAAGCTGCAAGTCCCTTTTTTTTGTATTGAGGCAATTTCTAAACAATTGGGTGTAACGTCTGTGATCAGATCAGTAAAAAAGAAAATGCACAAGTTATTGTACTAAATCCAATTTTAGAAGCTTCTGTAACTTAAAATCGGACTAATTTAAACATTCTGATAGATTTATTTACTCTTAGGACCTGTAGACTGACAGAAACATGTAGTTTAAATTTAACCTCTTCTTTTGTTGTCATTTGGTTAACTGTAAATGGAATTTATGAGCAACTAACTGAAAATATTTCACTTTTGCATTTTTTTTTTTATCTTCATTGCAGATTTTTCTTCAGAAGTTTTTTTTTTAGTTGGGTTTAAATCGTCAAAACATTTTGGTTCAGGTTTTGTTGAACTGAGGCACCCTACTTCTTATTGTTTGAGTCTCTATAGATTTTTCTAAAATTGTTTTGAACAAATTCATGACAATGCTGCATTGCTAACTAAAAAAAAAAAACTTTTGTTTGTGCAGGAGAATTATGACCTGAATGTCTGCAGTCTTTTCTACGGACCAGCCGTGCTATACAATGGACATGAAGATAGGCTGAAGAAAAGGTTTGTTAAGCTAAAACAATGTCTCATATGGCCGTCCCTAAAAAGCTGTGCTATTTTGTTTGCTCAGAGAGTAATGGCAGGATGAGGGTCTTCCTCTGAGACTGAGGAGAGAGAGTCTGTTAACACCCTCGCACACACTTCACCAAACAGATGATTGAAACACCTCCTCGGGTTTCCTTCAGTTTGCTGAAGACAAGAAAGAGTCTAATTAGGGTGAACTTTAGCATCTTGTTCAAGCCTGTTTAAGTTCAGCAGACATTTAAAAGGCTTGAGGTGTTTGAAAGTATTCAGATGGTTCAAGATGTTAAATGTCAGTTCCTGTAGTGATACTCAATGCTGCAGGGCGTTTAAACTTGCCAAAGAAAACCATCATTATATATTTTACATGCAATAATTCACAAGGTTAAAAGAAAAATTAAATAATAGCTTAAAGCCTCCCCGGGTTTAAAACTAAGTGTGCTTTAATTTACTGTTTTCGACAGGCACGTCTCATGGGAGCTGATGTTGTGATTAGATAAGGCAGTAGGGTAGAGTGCCAGCAATGTAGGCTGCAGGCTCTGAAACGACCAATACACAGTCCAGTAGCTACTTCCTGTTAGGTCTGTGTTTCCTGTGCCGGGCTCTCTGGAAAATGAGACAAAGAGCTGGAAAATTCAGATGGAGAAAATTGATGTGAATTTAATATTTAATGAGTTAACTAAATAGCAATTTGTACTTTTTTTATGTTTGTAATATTTTAAGAAAAATAAATAAACATAACTGTTTTGAACATTGCATAGAGTTTAACTCTATTGAACACAATCACATCTTGAGATCAGATGAGAGTTCTTTTTAATGCTTTTGAAAAGAAACAAAAGTGAAACAGTTTTTTTATAACATTAAATGAACTGAACATCTTTGCCATATTCATTTGGACAGATGTAAAAGTTAACTATGCATTTTTCACAGCGTGTCGGATGTGGTGAGAATGGTGACAAAGGCAGACATCCCTCCTCATGTGAAGATGCTGGAGTTGATCCCATCTTTTACAGAAGATGAAGACTGTGAGACAACTCCAACTATCAGATACATCCTCAAGTAACAAAGCCAAGTTGAGAGTTTTGAAGAAACTAAAAAGCAATAATCAAGTCTAATATGTTGATTCACCAATAATTTTCCACTAGTATTTAAATGTTTCTGCCAATCTTTTTTTATTTGATTCAGTGATTTCACTGCCAACTTATTGTTTACAAAAATCTTACCAAAGCTTTATTACTTACGTTACTTAATAAATCTTTATGTTTGTTTTTCTATGTGAATTTTGACTTGAAGACACTTTCGTAACTTATTTATGATTGAAATATTTACCATCTGTACTTACACATTCAAAAGAACAACCATAAGCCATCCTAGGTTATTGTGTACTATTAAATGTGTAGTGTCTAGGTTGAATTATACGCACTGTTGTGAAAAACGCCAAAAAGCGCTGATGTTTCCATCTTCTTTTTATCATTCCTGTAAACTGTACGATCTGAAATCCACTTTTTCTGTCTAATTTGTTTTTTCACAAACTTAGTTGAATGTAGACTGTTTCATTCCAAATTTTGTTTTCAGTTTAACAACTTGGAATCATTTTACCCATGTAAAAATCAAGCTAAGCAAATTGTGCTCGTTATTGTTGTCTTAAATGCCAATCAAGTGGATTTTTTAAATCAAACATTCCTAATGTCAGTAAACCAGATCAGACTGGGAATTTAATAAAAAGAAATGTGGGAAAAAGTTTTACCACTGGTCTCAAAAAGTCTCCTCTGTGATAATTTTTTTAAAAGAAAATTTTGAGTTTTTCTCAGTGTGGTCTCCAGTTTTAAATTCTCTACTCATTTTTTTGTTCTTCACACTTTTTGGTCCTTTTCACCCGTTCAAAAAAAAGGATGCAACACTGTTTTCCCTCACTTTAAGATTTTTGGGGGTTTTACTGTGGTACAAACTTTGACCAGAACAAAGTATAAACAATAGATACAAAAACTGTGGAAATTAAAGTTTTCGGAATAATTTGTACAAAATTTGTACAAAAACACAAGTTTGATGCGGCTGTCGTGCTCAAATATATCCAATAACATCATTGCATATGATGGGCTGTCGGCTGCCTGTCTTCATGAGAGCCGTAAACTGGTAGAAATCCTTTCCCGCTTGATGCAGTCCTGTGTGAGATTGATGGAAGAAAGGTTGGAAAGAGTCCAGTCCCACTGGACAGGACATCCGCTGAGGAGCTTCTGCAGGTCTGAATCTTGGACAATCCACTGATCTTGGCCTCATTTCCACAGCTTTAGACTTTCCAACCAGCTTCCGCCGCATGTTCCCTATAAAGTCTCTAGCTAGTCGCCGACCTGCGCCGGTGGGCTTCAGTTCAGTTTGCTCTGGGCAGTCTGGTAGATCCATCCAGTTTTTTATCAGATCAGCAAAGCTGTTGTCCCCCAGAACCAAGGGTTGTCTGTTCCGACTGCGAGTCAGCAGTAGAGTAGTCCAGTCCTCAGCACCACTGGCCTCAAAGGAAGTCCAGCACTCTAGGCAAGCATCAGAGGTGGATTTGGGTCTGATGCGACTGGAGGAGACTCTGTTAGTACGAACACAAGCAGATGAGGAGACTCGCACATTTCTGGTTCTTCTTAAAACCACACCTTCGTCCTTCCAAGAAGCCTCAGAGTAACCTGAATCAAAGTCCACACTCTTCTCACTGCTGGGGGAGCCTTGTGCCAGCCGTTCATGGTCCTCTTGGTCTTCCTCTTCTTCCAGCGGGCTGGCCAGACAGCAGGCAGAGTCATAGGCAGTAGTTTCACTGGCGTCAGAAGCACGGAGACGGTTGAGTCGTTCCTGCTGTGCTCTCTGTTTGCAGAGCCGTGTGACAGCGAAAGAGTTTACACATGGCTCACTCAGGGGTCTGGGTCTGTTTATCTGCTTCAAATCCTGTAAGGACCTCATCATGGAGCGGACCTGGTTCAGGAGATAGTCTGTAGAATCTCCAACACACAACTGGAATAAGAAAGAGACAAATCCAGAATAAATGTGCTGCAAAATGGATGGAATCCAAGTAAATAAAGCAAAATAAATAACTGAAAATAGATTAAACAACTCCTCCCTAATGTGAGCTTACCCTCAGTGAGGATAGAGGTTTTAAGAGTTATTTGGGTCAGTATAAATGACAATATCTGAGCTCATTCATTTAAAATTTCTGAAAAACCTCAAACAAGGTTTCTGGACGACATCTCATCCTGTGAGATCCCAGCAAATCAAACTGCATAGCAAGGAGAAGAGGAGGTTTATTTTTAACATGGAAAACACCCCAGTCTCTTAAGGTGGAGGGAAGGGACTGGAGGAGAGTGGGAAGGCTCACATATCCTCTCTGAACCTTTCTGCTTCACAGGATGTTGGCTGGAGAGTGTTATGAAGCAGGAAATGACAGCAACATTTTGGAATTAGTCAGAAATCTTTGTGACATGAATCTTTACATCTTTAAACTTTCAGATTAAAATAAACTCATTATAACTCATTAAAGATTTTTTAAAAGAAAGTAACGGAAAGTTTGACATGTTTGAATCAGCAACATATGTTTCAATCATTTTAGGTCTTAAAGTGTGTTAAGGTTTGTTTGGGGTTTTTTTCAAATTGATGTAGGTGATTGTCCATCCTGCTGATGTTTGGTTTGGAGTGGTCAGGAAACCATGGGACCATGATGTTATCTCAGCTGTTCATAGATCCATCAGAGATAATCAGTCACAAATTAACACTTTATTCTGATTTTTGGCACTGATTTTTATTACTATTACTCAAGGTTTTCACAGTCATATAAATAAATACTACTAATAAAAACTAGAGAATCAAACCCCAAATAACAGCATTGATACACTGATTCATCAAAAGCATGTTAGTCACTAAAAGGAATCAAACTTACCATTTAATGTGTGAACCAATCTGAACTCCAGATCCTCTTTAATTTCTGGGAACAACGTGGAAATTTATGTCCATATTTCAAAATAACTCACGATCAATACTTCTGAAATGAAATCGTAAACAAGCAACACATCTTTAAACGCTGGTTTATATATAAAACAAGCCGAATCCAGTTAAGGAGTTCACAAAAGGATGTGAAACGTGTCTGAATGTGATTTCTTCTCTGAGTCACTTCAACTTTTACAGCTAACTTTAACTGTGCACGATTTCTCTCTGCAGCCAATCTGCACAAGCAACAAATCAGCCAATCAGATGCTGCCTTTTTTTTGGGCTATCCAATGCTAATTTCTGGTCGCATGCTTTTTTATTTTTATTTTTTTACAATGCAGAACTAATCAGTTATATTGTTCTTAAAATTTATTTTTTTAATGCATTTATGTTGACGCTATAAAAGGAGAAAATTATTTATGACTGCAAAAAAAATCAAATAAATGGATTTATTTAAGTGATAATATTAATGTGCTTTTATGTGAGGTTACAAAATAGTCAAGTCACATTAATCAGTTAAATTATAGTATTTTTGTGCAATTAGCAACAGTGGAATTTTTACATTATGAACACCCTTTTTGATCCTTCAACATTTTAATTGAACTAAATATAAATGTGAAATGTCAGAATTTCTTTGATGCCATTAAAACATGGATTTTTAATGTTTACATTATACATAAGTATAAAATAATTAAATTCAAATATATGAAAAGTTTAATCAAGTGTAAACAGCGTCTCCTGGTGGATGTTGCTAGAAAACCATGGAAGGACAATCCTATTTTTAAATGTGAAAAAAAAAACCCTAATTAAGCCAGGAGTTTCTTCTCATTAGTTAACTTTAAGATTAATTATATTACAACATAGGAACAGAGATGTGTTTTTGATGAGCAATAAATTATAAAATAAAAGTGTAATAAATAAAAGTTTAATCAAGTGTAAACAGCGCCGTCTGGTGGATGTTACTAGAAAAACATGGATGGACAATGTTTTTTGTTTGTTTTTTTTTAAACATATTGAATTTTAGACCTATAATTGGTCTGAAAAGATGGTTTTACTAAAAATGTAAAATAAAAACAAAAAAACTAATTAAGCCAGGAGTTGCTTCTCATTAATTCCAAGATTAATTATATTACAACACAGGAACAGAGATGTGTTTTGATGAGTAATAAATTATAAAAGTGTCCTCCTTAAATATATAAACATTAATCATGTAATGATAATTCACATAATGATAAAGAATAAATGTGATGGTAAAAATGGGTAAAAACACAACTCATTTAAACATGAATCAAACTGGATTCTAACTCATATTACATTTCTTTTTTTAGTACTAAACACACATTTAGATTATGATTTACATTTATGAGCTTTTTTTTTTTTTTTTTTTACAGTTCACAGAAGTGAAATCACAAAGGATTACTTTCTCCAAGTATTCTCCAAGGTCTTTATCTTCCTCTTTTTATCATCATGAAAGCATTCCTCCAGATTTTTTTTCTAAACACACCACACTTCATAGCTCAACACAATGTGATCCAACTTTTTATTTACATTTAACAAGTGAATGACTTTCATCTTTATTGAACAAATCTCATAAATTTAGTCAAGGTGAGGTGCATTTTCCATGGTTTCTGTGAACTTAGGTGGAATAGAAATAGCCCTAATTCACACTATGTAGATAGTATGTTTCTAAAGAACAAGTGTAAACAGATATCAAGGCACAAACATATGTAAAAAGACTCCGAATAAAAAGACAGTACAGAATAATCCATGTTAGGAACAGACAGAACTTTAAAGTCTTGCAGATATTTTAAAAGTAACAGATAAACATTTCTCTTCAGTTTTTTTTTTCAAAGATGTTACATAAGGAATGTTATCAGTTTTTTGGGGATACAAGCTAATCTATGGACGCTCATGCAGAACAATGCAATAAGTACAGAGTGAATATAGATTATGTGTAAACATTATACAAAAAAAATCAGCCTTCATTCAGTTCATTCTTCACATTCTCCATGCTTGTCTATTGTTTTTTTTAAAAAAAATACACACTGTGCAGTCAGAAAAGGTCACTAAATAAATTAAATAAAACTCATTTTATAAATAGCATTTATTATTTGTATCTTCCTCTTAGACTGTCATCTGATTTGGCCAAAATTCCAAATGAAAAAAAAGGTGAAGTAATGAAAATAGAAGTAACTTAATTCGAAAACCTAAACATAAATCACAACAGAAAACCCGGTTATAGTTAGTATGATTTCTATTAATCCGTTATCATTTGTATTCTGCTATAACGAAAATTGTTTTTCTGACAATTATTCCCAACAGAAGCAAATGAATTATAACCTGTTAAATTCGACCACGATGCTTTGATTATTAAATGATTTCTCTCATTAAAAACAGCAGTAAGAAATTTACATAAAAAAGTAATAGTAACATATATGACAGAAAATACAGATGTTTGCAAATCATCTATTTCCAGTTTGGTCAGATTCCACCTTTGACAATCGAGTTTCTGATGGTTTTCATTATGAAAAGCAGTAATCATTGAATGGCTATTGCAGTCTGTAAAGCAGTCTGTGTGTGCTGGACGCCCTCTCTGCAGAGACAGACGACAGAAACCAGGTTAATTTATTTAAGTAACAATACAATTCAACCCTGAGTGTTGAATTCATAACAGGAACTGAAAGTATTTCTATGTGCTGTGGAAAGCTTGTGGAATAATGTATTATTGCAAGCTTAAAGGTATGTTTAAGTCATGAAAAAAGAAGGGTGCAGAAGTTATTGCATCTTGCTCTATTCTAACCATAAAAGCAATAAAAGAAATGAATAAAAAATGTCAAATAAAATAAGTATTCTTTCCCCTTATCCTCTCCTCCCTCTTTAGAATACTGGAAAATTGCAGGTTCCACAAAAATGATACACATTTTAAATTTTGGCTTGTTTAACAAACTACTAATGTTTTATCATTTACTCAAATCATGGAAAAAAGTTAAAAGGTTATTGGTATTAAAATTCTTATTTGAACAGACGGATCAGTGCGGCGTCTGCAATAATCAGGACGCTGCATCAGTTCGTCGTGGTGAGGAAAAACTGAGTTGAAAAGCGAAGCCCTCAAATAGCAAGTCGATCTACGTTCCTACCCTCACCTAGGGTCACCAGCTGTGTGTGATGACCGAAAGAACAAGATCGCGGATACAAGCGGACAAAATTAGTTACTTCCGCAGAATGGCTGGGCTTTCACTCAAAGATAGAGTGAAGACCTCTGCCATCCGGGAGGAGGAGTAGAGCAATTGGTCTTCTGGGTCACGAGAAGCCAGAGGGAGCGGTTTGGGCATCTAGTTAGGATGCCTCCCGAGCACCACGCTGGTGAGATGTTTCAGGGATGTCCCACCGAGAGGAGACCAAGAAGCAGACCCTTGACCCGCTGGAGAGATTGTGTCTCACGGCTGGACAAGGAACACTTCAGGATCCTACCGGGTGAGATTGAGGATGTAGCTGGGGTGAGAGAAGCCTAGGTTTCCGTCTGATGTTATTGCCCGCAGAACCCGGCCCCAGATAAGTGGAGGACGACGGAACAAACAGAAATTCTCATTTGGATTATTAGTCAAAGGGTGGAACGTCTCATTGTGTCAAAAAAAGTGTGAGATTTCCTAAAATATGCAAGACACATACAGTATGTCGGAGTAAAATAAGATCTATGTGTTATTAATTTATCTTTAGAATATTATGTCAATCATAAAGTTTTTAACGACTAGTGTTAATTGTAAATGTAATTTCTACATCTCACCTTTAGAAAAGACCACAGTCTTTCAGGTTGTTCTTAATAATAACATCAGTGACAGCATCGAAGACAAACTGGACGTTCTTGGTGTCTGTGGCACAGGTGAAGTGGGTGTAGATCTCCTTGGTGTCCTTTTTTTTGTTTAGATCTTCAAATTTAGTCTGGACATAGCTGGCAGCTTCATCGTATCTGCTGGGGCCTGAGATGAAGGAGAAAAGCAAGCGCAGATGAAAAACATATTTCTGTGTAAGTTTCCTCAATTGCTAGATCTTATGCCTAATGAGTCTGTTTTGTACCTGTATATTCAGGGAAGCAGATGGTGAGGGGCATGCGGCAAATCTTCTCCTCAAAGAGGTCCTTCTTGTTGAGGAAGAGGATGATGGAAGTTTCAGTGAACCATTTGTTGTTGCAAATGGAGTCGAAAAGCTTCATGCTCTCATGCATTCGGTTCTAAAGCGAGGGAAAAGCACTTTAATGGTGATAGCTTTAGGACAGATCATTGATGCAGTAACCACAACGGGGCAGTGTTCAGTCATATTCCAAATATGAACGAAATTCCTTTGCACCAAGATATTTTGGTTGTGACTCATATCCCTTTGCAAAAATTCAAGTAACTACTATAATTATTATATGTTTGTCCAGCCTGAAAATGTAGAAGTATTCTACCTGCTGGTAAGTATGGGTTGTTAGAGATTTGAATTGTTTTATTGCATTACATACCGAAACAGATAAACACAGACAATCACAATGCAGAAGCGAGTTTAATTCCTTACCATCTCCTCATCTTCTGCAAGCATCAGGTCATAAGCACTCAGTGCAACACAAAAGATAATAGCAGTCACGCCTTCAAAACAGTGAATCCACTTCTTCCTCTCTGAACGTTGGCCTCCTACATCAAACATTCTGCCGCAGGATTAGAAAAACGAAATCAAACTTTGAGATTCTGTGACTGTAAAAATGACGTAGCCAATCATTAACATGAGGCAAAAAATACAGAGAACCGAAAAGGACACTTAATGAAGATCATTGTGACAGAGAGAAGGTGAAAGTTAAGGTGACATCCTATTTCAAACTTTATTACATTTCCAAAATGGATCAAAATTGGCGAGGAAATAAGACATATTTTTGTCACATAACTCGCAAAGCACTGAAGGTTAATGTACAAAATGTGATGCATATGGGAGATAAAAGTAATAAGGACATCTGTTGTAATAACACAGAATTACAAGGTGACTTTCTTTTTATGCCTTTTTAATATCGAGGTTAAAACCTGAAGTGTAAATATAAGTCTATCAGGAAACAGATCCTATCAAAGCAAAATGTCTGCTGCTGCCCTTCATAGCTTTTCTATGTATTTCAGATGTTATTTAAACCTCTACAACCTCGTTCTAACCCACAGAAGCATTTTTGTAGGGTCAGTGAATATTTTATGTACGATCGGTAGTAGTGTGCCATTACCAGTGGCAGCAAAGCTGGTTTTATTGCTCAAAGGTCTTTAAGGGTAAGGTCAGCATTTTGTACCATAATGACGATCAAGCTTTTAATTACTGTTGTAATTTAGACTCCAAGTGACAGAGATGCACATATACATAAAATCACGAGGGTTTAGCCTTTAATCCTATTATTGATAAAAACATTATGTTCTCTAGAAAATGTTATAAACTACCTAAATGACCTGTCTGCAAAAAAGGCGTTGTTGATGCAGAAATGCCACTTGGAAAGAGTTGTTTGATTCATTTCATTTGGTGTCATGCACCTTCAAGATGCCCAGCTTGCACTGGAGTAAATAAAAGTTAAAAAAAAAGTTGATGAAATCTTGAAGTATTTTTTTCTCTAACTGTGGTTGATCTTTAATAAAACAGTCATCCAAAATGATTTTCCTAAATTCATACTACCGTAATTTGAATTTAGGGCACTGTCCTCACTAAAATAAGCTACAGTGCAGTAATGTCTTTGGGTTTTTTTGTTTTGTTTTTTTCATTTTAAAATGGTTCAAATCCAAATCACAAATATGTACTTACTTGAAGTGCAGGTCCTTGAAAGTGAAGTGAGTCTCTACGATGCCCGTAGTCTTAACCCGAGTCCTCAGAACGTCCTGCTGAGTGGGAATGTAATCTGATTTTGCTATTCTCTCCAAATCATTCAGGTAACTTGAGAGAAAAAGAAAGCAGGAATCAAGCTTTCAACAGGATTCACACTCAACAAGAAAGACAAACAGAAGCAGCAAAAGATCGATGGGACACATCCAAACATAAATTTGCTGATCACAATTTCTCTTTTATCACAGCAGTTTTTTGTCTTTAACACAAGAAAGTGTGAAACCATGGGAAGAAATTTGATTTCTTTTGTGGATGAGTGAAGCTCAATGGAGTGATTCATCAAACATGATTCCGAAAGAACAAAAAGGCTATGATTCAAGTGTCTGTGTGTTTGTGTATTTGTGTGTAATAGAAACTGTAGATTCTACTGCAATCATTGACACATTTGTAAAAATTGTTTCTCAAAAACATCTTGAGATTTAGAAGACACATATAACTGAATACCATTGGTTGAAACATGGCAGGAGACGTATTTAAAAGAACTTAAGATATGCTGTAAACAATAATGGCCCCAAAACCGACCCTTATGCCACACCGAAGGTAAATGATGAAGAAGAGGACTTAAACTTAGGAGATGCCACAGAAAAGAAAAATCTTCCAAATAGATACCCTGGATAGATGAGAAGAAAACCACTTCTGAGTAGGGCGGCACGGTGGTGCGGTGGTTAGCACAGTGGCCTCACAGCAATGGGATTCGAGTCTCGGGTGAGACAGGGCTTGGAAGACTGGCCTTTCTGTGTGGAGTTTGCAAACCAGTATTCCAAAACCATGCATGTTAGGCTGATTGACCACTATAAAAATTGCCCCTAGGAATGAGTGTGTGTGTAGATGATTGTGTGTGTGTGTGGCCCCGCGACAGACTGGCGACCTGTTTCAGGGTGTACTCCGCCTCCCGTGGTTGAAAATGAGTTACCTCTGCAGATTAGGCTTCCTCTTTTTTAGAAATAGTGTTATGAGCTCTGTCACCATGGAGGGATTTGGGGTTGAGCCCATTTCCTTTATACATATTAAGAGGAACCAGAATTGATGCTAACATCTGGTTGCCTTCTGGTCTGCCTTGTGAAAGGAGGCTTGACCTACCTAAGTCTGAATAAAATGCAGGACAGAACGCATGAGCTGAGAAAATTATCTATTGGTAGAGCATCCTGGGTTGCCCTGCTTTTGGCTGCTTGAGAGGATAAAAAATTGATGAATGAATCAACAAATAATTTACAGTGTTTTATTGTATTTGAAGGTGAAATGAGGTAAGGGATGTGAACAGAGTCTGTTCTTGAGAAGGAAGCTAAAGAAAGCAAAATTCTTTCTCTTTAGTCACTGATTCGACGACATTTCCATTCATGTTTTGTATTTAATTCAGAAAACTCTTTTCCCACTTCTCCTCTGTCCGTTTTCATATTTCAGTCCAATTTCTAACAGACTGTTGGTCAGTAGGGGGTGTGGAATCATCCTCGCCATGCTCGACACAACCCGCCCCACTTTCGCATATATTACATCATCTCCCAAAGCTGGCTGAGTTGCACAGCCAAGTGACACTCTGCAGAAAGGAACACGCATATCATGAATTCCGCATTACAGATAAGAAGTAAATTTTCACTATTTTATAAATAACAAGCAAAGAACTGACAAAAACCCAAAGATTCAAACAAAAATCCAGCTTTTATTACAGTAGCCATGATAAAATATTTCAAAAGTTATTGTCCAGGAGAAAAGATACACCCATGGATATTCTCATCAGACCTATCCATTTTCAGTTTTACTTTCAAACTCATTTTGTTTGGAAAAAATCATTTTTGTCTCTTTTTTTTAAGTCCCTCAACACATACTGAACTGTGCTCTACTTATCAAGTTACCGTTTTAAAGATCAGACCCAGAGAGGGAGAAAGAATCCCTAAATGGAAGTTATTGGCCTATCTTTCACATCTTCATTACTTCCCCAGGGAAGTCAGACAGATTTTTACTGCAGCACAAATCATACTGCCTGCAAATGGGATCCATCACAATGCCAAGTAAACAGCATAGGCAGTTGGTTATTTATAGAAACATCACCATACAGTAAACCAAGCATCAACCAAGTGCTAACAAAGAACTAAATCATTATCATTTCAGTTTAGTAAATGAGCAAATGCTTCATTGTAGTAAATTAATCTCTGTGTAAATGACTACTAAGCAGCATTTGTCAAGTTGCTGTGAGGTTTCTCATTCATTATGAGAACATTTGCATCTAGTTAACAAATAATCTGCCCTCTGTAGAAGAAACTCGCTTTTTGATTGATAAGGCAGCTTCGGGATGTTAAAATTGCATTCATTTTTTTTTCTTTTTTACTGACTTGGCACAAAGCAATAAGATTTTTCCCCCTGAAATGATGATGCATATTTTAAATTCATACTCACTATGCTGCTGAGTCGTTGAGCTGGTACTCTCGTGACCTAGTGAAGCAGCTTTTGATGCCACTGTCTGCCCACAGTCGCCTAATCACATTGAACAAATCCTCAGGGAGAATGCCTTGCTCCTCAGCAGCGGCAGAAAGGGCAAAAAGCTGCTGTGCATCGTCCTATAGGGAGCAATAAGGACACAGAACTGTGATGATACTGAAAATTTTTGCAACAAAGTCAACATAATTTTTTTAATGTAAAATTGTAATATTTTGTGCATTTTACAGAATTACGCATAGATTTACACAAAAATAATTATCATAAGACTTCTTGCAAAGTTTAAGCTACTAAAATGTTTGAATATATTTGTGGTTACTGACATTTTTTTCACAAAAAGCCACTGTCAGTTATTCAGATGCCTAAAAGTACCACAATTAGCCCTCAGACCTATTAAAAATGTAAATGTAAGATAGTATATTCTAGGTTATTCAATAAAATATTCAGGAGAAACATGTACTTTGAGCTTATCTGAAATTTGCAGCATTACAAAAACATGACACACTCCTTTTAAGACTGAAAAGAAAAAATACAAAATAACCTATAAACTTTGAATGCATACTATTGAAAAACTGACAATAGGATTGGCTTTGGAGGAAGGTGTGTTTCCGTCACAGTAAACATAACACATTGTATCATTTCCGCATGTGAACAGAATTTAGGACAGGTGCATTTCAATGTGAGAATCATGTCAATGTAAGATTGAATACATGGATGTGGGAATACCTATTAACATGTTTCACTGATGTTCCAAGAGCCAATATGCTTGTTAAAAAACAAAAACTAAAAACATTATCTCTTTACTATGTTTTATTCAGTTATTTTACTAGAATTTGGTAAATTCATCTTGTTTTGCATCTATTCTGAATATAGTTGGATTTACATACTGTATTTTTAAAAACTATGAGGCTGGTTATTCTTTGCATTGATACATGTTTAAATTGGAGCTTTAAATTGAGCGGCTCAGTTTTTCACATCCAGATAATCACACCGTAACACTTATTTGTATCTGCTTATGACTTGTCCTGAACCCTATTTTTACAACTGGTTTGAGAATGATAGGTGGACAACTTATTTGTTCATAAACTAAAAAAAATGCTGAATATAATTTGACAATCCGTCTATGTAATAAGACAACCACATTCCGCTGCAAAGCAAACTAATCAGTCATTGCGTACCAATTTATGTGGATGAAACTAGCTAAATAAATCTTTTTATAACTGCAGTCAGTTCCTTTCACAGAAAGAGAAAACACATCCATCAACATTTTATGGGATTATTGTATCAAAATAAACAGATTTAAATCTCCAATAGGAAAAAGTACAGCGGTTGCAACCCCTAGACCTTTTTTTTCTATTCAAGACACAAAAAGCGTTTAAGTAAATGTTTAAATATTTTTTTTTGGAAAAGTCTGCCATTTTCATTACTCTCTTAAATTTTAGGGCTTAATTTTGGTAATCTTGAATAAAATATTTATTAGCTGTTTGAAATAGTGTGCAGCACCGATTATTTTTTTTAAAAATATATTTTATTACGTTCCTATTACACTCTTTACACTCCTTCAGACTTTAAAACAGCCATTTAGCTTTCCCTTTCTGTCTGAGCAGAGTAAATAACAGAAGTGCAGTATTACTTCCATAACATCCCTAAACAATTCATTTAAACTCCCAATTTTCTTTTCAGCTACTATATCATCATTTACAGCTATTCCCCGTAATTGGTTTAAACTACACAGTACGTTACTGTGTTTTATTTTTTCATCAGTGATGTTGAAGTGTTTACAATAGGTACACCATTAAATATTTCAGTTGTTCTCACTAACCTATACCTTGAGTCTGTCATCAGTCGTTGCACTCTTACTGTTAACAACTAGGAATAAATAGCAAACAGAGGAGGTAAAATGTAAGGGAGAAACTGATATCACATACCTTTTAGTGTTTGTGAATGTGTAGGCAGACGATTTACCTGGAAGAGTTTTTTATATGTGTGTGTGCACTATCATACAGTGCTGAGGTACAGACTAATGCTGTGTGGGAGTCTAAGAGTGCCATCATGTTCACACAACCATCCAACAAATTTGTTGGTGAGAAAAAGAAAATAATGAACACACACATTTTTACCATCACAGCGGTTTCTTCAATTTTTTTGGTAGCAGTTTGAGTTTTGTTGTAAAATCACACTGACGGGCGTTGCTCCACAGGACAGAGTGTTAGATCTCACAGTTCTTGTGTTGCTAAATGGTGTTAGGATCCAGAAGACTGCATCTGGGCCTTAGAGCGATGATTTGTTGTGTTAAAAACCTTTAGATGTGTTTTATCAGTTCATGTAAATTTTTGTATGAAGGTTTATTAATTAATCAACGTGCTTTAATACTCACACCAACTTTTATTTTATCTGCCAAAGTTTAAAAAAAAAATATTAAAAATTTTTTAAATGTTTTTGTCAGGACTCCCTCTCCTGCTGCCAGAGGGAGCCCTGGATGTTCCTCATCACCTAGACTAGAGTCACCTGAGATTGATTTCTGATTCCACACATCTGTGGACCCTACTATCTATTTGAGGGCAATCGTCCGCACTTCCATGTCAGATCATACCATCCTATCCAGCCAGCTCACCCTGGTTACCTGACCATGTTTGAACTCTGTTATTATTTGAACTTTTGAAATCCTGAGTAAATCCTGTGCCCTTTGTTTTACAGACTTAACTCAAACTGTGTTAATAAACCTTGTTTTGATGTCCTGCAATTGGGTCCTTCTCCTTCCACATCCATAACACCCTGACAGTTTTCTGTGCCCCGAGAGGCATTTATTTAGCATCTTACATTCATTTCCCCAATTTCTAGTAATATGTGAAATGATAGATTTATTCTTCCATTTTTCTGGTATAAAGTAACATTGCATGTTTTCATTATGAAACCAGTGGATGAATTCAAATGAATTGAAATACCGGTAGCTAGATATAGAATAAAACAAGATAGAATGTCCTTGATTAATCCTCATGTGTAAATGCGTGACCTATTGTTTTATTTCTGTATATCTGAACTGTAAATTTGAGCCCTGTGATAAAATTATGCGGCATTCTGAAATTAAATGCCGAGAAGCAGAGTTTCTTAGCCTCTGGACAATTCTGACCGACATCGGCTCCAGGATCTGAAAAATAAATGTCACTGTGCTATTAACATGAGTCCGAAACACACATTTAGGAACAGAAAGTTGAACCTTTTGCACAAATTACGCTGACAGCGACAAAAAGGTATGCCGGTATTATAGTTTTTTGGAGGAGCCTTTTTATTTTTAGTTTTACTTTCTACCATAATTTTATTTTTCATACTGCATGACCTTATGTGCACAACCAATGATTTATTCTCAATTTATCAAAGATCCTTGTTTGAATCTCAACTACGGTAAACCCTCCTTTACTCTCTTTCTCCTTTTTTTTGTGGGACTCTCCTGTTTTAGATACAAGATTTAAAAAAAAATCTCTGTCAACCTCCACCTGTTGTTTCTCTGACTGTAATTATCTTTGGCTCTAGGTGGATTGGTGATTTAGGATTGATAGAAATTTAAAGTGGGAAAATCTCTCATTCATAGTCTTTCTGATGGCCCAGCAAAAATAAATGATGAATAACCCAATGAAAATACAATTTCCCTCAGTATCACTTTCGGCTGTGTAAGCAAAAAATGGCAGCAATCAAATAAAAATTTCACACTTTAATGCTTAAGTTTCTTATGGATGATTTTAAACTGAACCCACTGCCATTCATTAATTCAGTTTCTGAACCGTCTATCTCTGATAAAGTGGGGTTGAAGGGAAGGGGGCGCGGAGGCTATCCCAGCTGATTCAAGGCAGGTCACCAGTCTCTTGCGGGGCCACACACACACACTCGTTTCTTGGGGCACTTTCATAGCGGCCAATCAACTTAACATGCATGTTTTTGGAGGATAGGAGGTAACCGGAGTGACCGGAGAAAACCCACACATACACGGGGAGAACATGCAAACTCCACACAGAAAGACAAGTGTTTCAAGCCTCGTCCCCACTCGGGACTCAAACCCCGACCTTCTTGCTGTGATTGGTGACCTCTGTGCCACCAATGCTCTGCCAAATTTAAAAAATTTGTTGCCAAACACGAACCAGTTTCTTGTATTCAAAAAGTTAGACTTGTTTGAACAAATTTATCTAGCTAATAACCAAGTTGTTCACCTGAGGTTTTCTTTAATCTCATTAGCATTCTTTGTGGCTCCCAAGTCATTTGTTTTCCCGCTGAAGCTGCAGAACAAATCTGCAACAATATGCCTTGTTAGCACTTTGAATAAATCTGGCCCTCATATGAACTACTGACAGCTGCTTCAACAGCTGCAGCCCTACGTGCATTTTTAAAAATACATCTTGTCAAAAAAAAAAAAAATTATAGAGAGATGAAAGATAAAGAAGTAAAAATTTCCAAACAAAAACACTTTTCCCCCTCAGGATTTAGAGACATACCACAAAGACAGCTTTGTGTTTCCGTTTCTACAACACCAGTGCACTTGCTGGCAAAATGGCTGCTGTGAACAGGTGTGTGTTCACAACCACATAATCTCTGAGTTCTTTTACTGGCACAGTTTACTCGTGGTATTGAACGAGCAAGAAGTGCTGAGACTACAAAACAAACCTGTTTTCCCAGGGGAAAGAAGAGCCTTGAAATAATCTTTACTCACCGAGTTGTACCGGGAAGGATTTAAGCAGAGTGAAGTGTTTGTTTGAAAGATTAGCAATCAAATTTAGACCAGCCCAAAGGTAAAAACAAAGATGTTTGCCAGTAACATCGGTTCTGGGAAAGAAATATTTGAACCTGGAAGGTTGAACTTCACTCAAAACTTCAAGACAATATTGATGCAAACAGGTTTTGGCCATGCACTTTGGGTGATACTGGTTTGCCCATTGCTGATGATGCCAATTCAACTCTAACCTCACCCCCAATGGATTTAAACTTTCAGCCTTTTTACCCAATGCATCCTTGTAAGTCTCAGATTGTGTACCAGTACTATGCTTTCACCTTTATTTTAGAGATTTGTTTAAAACTTGAAAAAAAACAAAACAATGTGTAACTAATCGGAGGAAGAAATGTGTTAGTGTGTCTTACCACCCTGGCAGGGTCACTGTACTCTATCTGGAGACTTGTCATGGCTTTAACAATGGCCATAATAGACTGGATGGTATTACTGTAAACAACAGCTCGATACTGTTTACACTCATCTTCCGAGTAGCCATCTTCATGGATGATCCTAAGAACATCAAGAGAAATGCAACATTTATTTTATGGAACATTGATCGATAAATTCTTGCCTGGGATGATAGTATGTTTGCTGTTCATGAAAATTGGGACATAATCGTATTGCGTGTCATTGCCATGTGTGTTTGCCCTGGATCCACAGTGTGTCATATACAAGTACAGTTTATCTGGAAGTACTAAAATTGCTCAGATTCATCAGCATGGGTTCACATTGGATCTTTTCCACACACAAAATTGCTTCAAACTATCATGTATCAACGTGTTTAACTGGTTTCTTTTGGCAATCAATGAAAGGCAGAAATGGGATATAATTTGATTCGGCAAGCAGTCTATCGCGGCACTCAAGGGAAAATCTAGAGCGATGCTGTCCAACTAACGGAAGTATAAAATATATGAAATTGTAATAAAATGATTAAATATTCAGGAATGAACTGCCGAAGTGTACAAAGATTTCATGACTGCTCATAATTTATGTGGATCTATTGTGTAGGATGATATGTAGCTGTAAAAGTGATACAAAGTTTAGCATGTAGAACTTTACAGCTTTAAGTTTAGAGGTCTAGTTTGAATCATTACAGTATGGTTACTTTAAATTTAAGTTTGTACACACGTTATTTGCACGACTAAGCATCATTTCCATCATACTTTCAAAACCACAGACTTTTATTAACGGATGTAAAGAATGGTCAGTAAAGATTGTTAAACTTTCATGTTGATGCTTTGCTTTTGCAAACGTTGCCAAGGAGTCTGTCAGACTGACTTATCTGAAAAGTATGAACGACATAATGAGCTGCTTTCAGGAGCAGTGAACATCATTGGCATAAAACTTATAAAAAATGCATAATAGGCGTGGCTAGCGCTGACTAATGTGAATTATTAAGCAATTTTTGGGTCTTCTTTTAGCATGGTCACTTGGATATTTTCAGGATGGCCCACATAGACATATCTCATACCGCAGACATTCAGATGATTACTATCCTTTTGCGAGGACTATAAGCATAACCTGGGAATTAGGTTATGCTCCGGGCACCACAAAGAGATGAAATCCATTTGTTTATTATTTTCAAGTAGCAGAGGTCCAAATAGGAAACCCAAACCCTTTTACTGATGATATCCTCCAGCTTTTACCCAGACAGTCGCTGGTCAGAGAAGATACATCATTTCACCAGCATGGTCTGCCTCTTTCTAAAAAAATTTTCCCAAACAGATTGAGACATGCTTTTGTTGCTGTTGATCAGTTCAAAGTCTAACTTTTCATCATCAACTTGGTCGGCATTTTTTAAAAAGATTCCTACATATTTGAGCCTAAGACAGACCAATCCCGGACAAGAGGAAGCTCTAAAACCATTACTTACTTCATTTGCTTTACAATGGTGCTCTTCCCAGACTCCCCAGCACCTATGGGAACATTAAAAGATTAGAGTTATAGAGGACCTTCATTTGAGTGGTGTGTGTGTGTGTGTCGCCATCATAACTATAACCACACAATATGAACAGCGGCTGTTTCTGTTCTGAAAACACGACAACCTTGGTGCCTTTGAAATAATTCTGCCTTCTGGAATATCTCATCTATTTATGTTTCCATTTGTGAGGACATAATGTACCTCTACCATTAATTCCTATGCTTGTTTTTCACCCTGATCCAAGACAGGTTGATGTTTTTCTGCAACCCCAGCAAGATAATAATAGATGAAAACATAAAAGTAACATAAAAGTCTCTTCCACTGTTAAAATGATTCACACGATGAACTGTCTTCTTGTATTCCGTTCCTACAATAAAATAAATACAGACATCCAGCCAACATGGCAGATCAAGTATTGTGAACAATCATGAATTATTTAGCTTAAAACTAAAACAAAATAATTCACATGCAAAAATGTGTTTTAAATTACTGGGAATACTATTCATGTGTACATTATTTTAATGCACGCATGCAAGCTGCTGGATCCAATGTTAACTACAAGTGGGTGGGTTGCTCACACATGTGGCATGTTTTAGGCAATAAATATGCTATAGATGTCACAAAATAATAGAAATATTTATATATTCAAAATGAGGTGTTGAGACAGTCACATAAAGTATGTTCAGTTTAAACCTTAGCAAAGTTGGCTAGCTTATTCATTTGCAATTCCAGGAAAATGCTCAAAAAAAATTATTTTAATGTGAACAACTGAGTGTTTCACATTGCCAGCTCGGTCAAGACCATACGAGTATATATCATTGCTTCATGCAAGGTGACCCTATGGTTCCATCAGACATCAACCTGGTCAATGTAGGATGGAGAAATTGGAACCAGAAATGCTCCATTATCACACTTTTTTATCAACCAGCTTTCAGGATGTTTGGGTAAATGGGAAGGTACATCAGGCAGACAGGTCATCTTTTAGTTTGAAAAAGGCTTTTCAGTGACCATGTATCTAGATGAATGTATCAAGATGTTATTCAGAGCTGCTGAATAAAATTTTTATTTATTTGCTCATTTGTAAAAAGCAATAGACTAAATTATAAATGATATCATTGTTTCAGTAATACAAACAGTTTGATACAGATACTTTAGTTTATTAGTGAAATGCCCATTGAGATGTACCATCTCATTTCCAAGGGGGTTCACAAAACAAAACATTACAATATTACAAACTTGATCCCGTATTGATCCCGTATGAGGAAATGTGTGTACACTGGTGCTCTGGAGCCCAAGATGGAGCTCCAAAACAGGTTGCCAAGTTGGGTGAAGCTGGAACTGAGCCACTTGGTGGAATAGCTCTATTCTTAGTGGAATAGAGCTGTAGCTAGAACAGCTGCTTGTTAAAATAGAGCTGGCACAGCCGTTGGTGGAATACATGACAATTGGCTCTGCAATGGACAGAATATGAGTTATCATAGCAAATTTTTTTTTTTTTTGAGACTTCATTAAAGTTTTTTTTTTAAATATGGTGATTTATTCCCAGTATGTATTTGTAATAAATAAATTTTTATTTAAAAACTAATATTAGTCTGTGCAGTTTTGCAGGCAAAGTTTTCACACAGATGTTAAGTATCTTTTTTTTCTCAGCCTGCCGTTCCATGCAAAACAACAAAAGTCTCCCTAACAAAACATAATGCAGCTTACTGTCAAGAACTTAAATAAAAAAATTACTCTTATGCAACAAGAAATATTGGAAAGTGGAATATCAGCCTCCCTGCAGGCCCACACATGTTTGAAGGTCACCTTCTTGACACAAGAATAAAACTCTGCCATTAATATTTCAGGCCTACTGGGAGGCAAACGCTTGTGAGCAGCAGACAAAAAGTCTTCTAATTCTTCAAGCAAAGTGTTTGAAGAGCATTGGGTGACACTGTTCTTGTTGCTTTATGGAAAAAAAGTTTTGGAAATCATTTAGGATTTAACAGGAGAGAGTGATCTTGTTGCACCCAGAGGGAATACGATGTAAAACATATAATATTGCTGGTGTTTATCTTCAAGATGGTAGAAATGACACCTAATTTTCAAAAAGGTTATAGTTCTTTATTGTAGTAGTGCGTGGGTGAGTCTTGCTGAGGGTTTGGGTGTTGTTATTCTAGAAATGAAATTTTGACGTATTATGATAGTCCCATTGAATAAATTAATGGGGAAGATGTTTGTTTATGACATTTTTCTTTATAATGCAAGTCAAAACATTGCTGATATATACAATTAATCATTAACCCACAAGTAATTATTCTTTGTGCATTCCACATTCAAATGCTTCAGAGGAAATTAAAACTTTTTTTGCTGTTTTGCACAGTGAAAGTTAATTTTTCAACTCTAGGATTAGATAAACAAATGTTTTCTTTCACAGAGTTTCTTTGTTTATTTCATTCTGGTCTGAATAAAATATCTGAACCTGGAATCTCTACAGAATACACCATATGGTTATATAATCAAAAATACTGAAAACATCAATTTCTTACAAATGTTTTTTTTTTCACTATTTATGAACTGTGAGCACGAACAGTGAGTCTGAAACGCAGAATGAAAAATTCATCTACGTATATCACTTGCAACCACTAAAATCTTAATTCTGCGTCTGCATCATCTTGTTTTATATTGCATGATTCCAATTTAATATTATCTACAGGCAAAACCTATCTGCAACAGAGCCAAGTAGAAGCATATGGCTGCCTCTTTCCACACTGTCCATATTATCCTTCAGTCAGCAGAAAGTCTCACCATAATGTCTGTACAGCATAATTTCTAAACAGACATCAATTTTAATTTGTAAAAGGGATGTGATCCTTCAGCCTTTAAAAATTAATCAAATTTCCACCAAGTCAGACATTTCATCCATTTCTTAGCTGAAGGGTAAATAATAATAAAAATCCCAACTCTATTACTTATAGCTTACCTGTGGCAAAAAGTGTAAAAAGTAACTTAATAATACTTAGCAAATACGCAGTGAAGTGTGGCATTGTTGTTTTTTCAAAGATCACTTGGGTTAATTGCTGTTTCTGAATTTGACCCAAGACTAGAAGCGAGTGGTTATTTGCCTCTTTGATGGATGGTTAGCCTCTTCAGGGTGTGTCCCACCTCCTGCATGAAAGCAGATGGAATTGGCTCCAGCACACCGCAACCCTGAAATAAATTAGGAGGCTATGGAAAATTTATGGTAAGACATCAAGCAGATGGGGGAGTGATAACCTTGTGAGTTATACCACCGTAATACAATGTTCTAATGTAGATTTTCAAATATATTTTATAGGTAATGAGGGGTAATACATTTTTAAACACAATGATTGCAATTTCAAAGCTTAGATTTTATGATTGTGCAACACGAGTATTCTTAACTGTAAATGTGCCCATAATATCAATTCACCTGAAAAATACACAAGTAATACAATGTATGTTTGATGGAAGTGTACATTCATTATTGCTAACACGATTAAAATTCTAGTCAAATAAAGCTCCATTCTTCTTCTTGTTCTTTCGGCATTTCCCTCTAGGAGTCGCCACAGCAAGTCAGTTTCTTCCATCTAACCCTATCTGCTGTATCCTCTTCAGTCACACCAACTATCTTCATGTCTTCCTTCACTGTATCCATTAACCTCCTCTTTGGTGTTCCTCTAGGCCTCTTTCCTAGTGGTTCCAAACCCAATATCCTTCTTCCAATGTACTCTCTCTCGCTCCTCTGCACATGTCCAAACCATCTCAGTCTGGTCTCTCTGACTTTATCTTCAAACCTCTAACATGTGCTGTTCCCCTGATATATTCATTTCTAATCCTTTCCATCCTTGTCACACAAAGAGAGATTCTCATTATTTTCATCTCTGTTACCTCCATCTCTGTTTCCTATCTTTTTCTCAGTGCTACTGTTTCTAGACCAAACGGCCGGTCTCACCACGGTTTTGTACACTTTCTCTTTCATTTTAGCTGAAACTCTTCTGTCACACATCACAGCTGATACTTTTCTCCACCCATTCCAGCCTGCCTGCACACTCTTCTTCACCTCTTTTCCACACTCTCCTTTGCTCTGAACTGTTGATCCTAAGAACTTAAGATCTTTCACCGTCTTTATCTCTTCTCCCTGTAAAGTATATTTCAAGCAGATTTTTGACAAAGCTCATGACAGCGGGAGTTAACGAGCCAATAAAATGACAGAATATTTAACTGACGTCCAATCAGTATTCTGTGAGTTTTCTATCTGAGAAAACTCACATTCTAAAAAACAGCAAATGATATTTGTTAAAATCTACACATGAAAGTTATTGTTATACAAAACTAAAGCTGGTCTTATAGTCTTATACAGATACATTCATTGTCGTGGAATGGCTGTGAGGCAAGATTCTTCTTAGTACAGTTCAACCAGGATGTCCAGATTCTCTTTCTGGCAATGAGAAATAAGCATTTCCCACATATCTTTGTTTCACCCGGGGTGAAATACAGATGACCTAACTAAAGAATATAAAAGCAGTCTTCTTCTGTAATGCTGTTGATAGAAAATTTATCAGTCACTTAGACATCTAGTTCTTAGAGTAATTAGATAGAATGTCACCAAGCATAAATTTCCATAATTGTTATCAGAATGCAGCATGTCTTCTCTTTTTGGCATTTCCCTTCTGGAGTCACCACAGCAAGTCAGTTTTTTCTAATCATGTCTCCTGCATCCTCTTCAGTTATGTCAACTATCTTCCTACGCTGTATCCATGAACCTCCTCTTTGGTCTTCCTCTAGGCCTCCTTTCTGGTGGTTCCAAATCCAGCATCCTTCTGCCGATGTACTTTCTCTCTCTTCTGCACATGTCCAAACCATCTCAGTCTGGCCTCTCTGACTTGATCTCCAAAACCTCTAACATGTGCTGGTCCCCTAATATACCCATTCCTGAATCCTGTCCATCCTGGTCACTCCCAGAAACATCCTCAACATCTTCATCTCTGCTACCTCCATCTCTTTTTCCTGTGAGCATGGCCGGTCTCACCACAGTTTTGTACAATTTCCCTATCATTTTAGCTGAAACTCTTCTATCACACACCACAGCTGATACTTTTCTCCACCTTAATTAGGTAGGATAGTCTGAATCCTACCTAATTAAGTTTATCAAAAGACCTTAAAAACAGAAACTTTTCACAACTTTAACACCTGAAAAGTTAAAAACTAGAAATCCTTTATTTTCCTTTATACCAATCACTCGAGGTGTCCTTCTTCAGAATGCAGCATGTCAATCCCACTAAATCGTAATGCTGAATCATCAAGACGCATATTGCTGGAGACACACAGACTTGGATTTAGGCTAAAAAGTTGGTTAAATCACTCTCAAACTTTGATTATTACAAATTCCAACCCACTTTGTTTTGTAAATTGTGTCACTTTACCTTTTTTACTAGATACCATTTCTGCAAAATCCAGTATAGTGCGTGTTCATTGACAAAGAACTCGTGAGAGGTATGTAAGAATTACACGAATCTCTCAAAGTGCACAAATTCCCTGAGGAAAAACTGAGCACAATAAAAGTGTGTGGTATTCAGCTGAGGCATACCAGCCTATTTTTCTGATGTGTAAAGAAGACCCAAAATGTAGTGCATACCATTTTACAAACACATACGAATGCACATAATTCCGACATTCAGGCACCAACTCTAAAACGCATATATAAGTGCTGCGAGAGGCTTAAAATACAACCCTCCTTGTGTAATGACTCAGTTTTTGACTCAATTTGTCAAAAAATCTAAACACAAAAGATTCCTGTTTGCTGAATGTTTTTTATTCATTTATATCTTAATTTAATAAAACTATTGGATACATATTCTATGGTAACAGCAACCCACTAGGTCTGAAATAAACATACTGCATTTACATATCAGTTCCGTGTAGTCTAATGACATAGCTTTTTCTCTTTTGAGACATTTAACACATCTTGGCACATACTGGCATCAGAGGCTTTCTGTTGTTCTCACCCTAAGAGGATGACTCACAGGCACATTTGTGTTCCACTTTATTTTCTACCCTCTTCCCAGTTAGCTGCTCTTATGTTATGATTGTTTACGTTCATCATTTTTTTATATTTACTATATGTACTGTAAATGTCAACTTAGTCTACTGCAGCAATAGATGTGAGATTGTATTGATCAACAATGGGGGGCTCCGTTCATTGATTGCAGTGTTGGTGGATTGCACAGCGTTCACAAAAATAGATGTCAGGCTACTAGTTGTTCAGATGATAAACCACACAGGACGTAAAGTTAACTATTACTGAAAATGCTCTTCTTTTTTTGCTTCTTGGTCATTTTATTAGCAGCTTGCATGCCAAAAAAGCGCCAACACCTCTGGCCACCTGCAACACAATCATTGCTAATTAAAAATCTGCATTGGTTTTTGTTATTTTATGAATAAAAACCTGAGGACAGCTTGTTTACTTTAACAGAGATAAGTGATGGTAATGTGAAGATGCATTATCTGATTGTTAGGGGCTGACGAGCGTAAGAAATTCAGTCTTGCTGCACTATCAGCAGTATGAAACAATTGATCAACTTTTTATGCATTATTCTCTTCCAACTATTTTGGGCAAAAATATTTCAGAATATTTGGAAATATTTCTCATCATTGCTTCTTAGTGATGGTCTACATTTATTTGCTTTGATGAGAATAAGCGCATGTATGATCTTCCACCCAGAGTCTGTGAACTAAGAATAGTTTAAACATAATGTGCGTATCGGTGTTAAAATTCAAGGATTAGTTTGGATGCAACAGTATCTTAAATCCACATATAGGCTAAAACACTCTTGATCGTTGCTACAATCACAGCATTTTACAAATCTGAATACAAGGCATCAACTTTTCAATACCTGCAATCAGTTAGAATATTGAAAATATCTAGCGAACTGACAATTTATGAAGACTATTCTGCTTTTTTCAACTGTCCAGGATACTCTTCAGATTTTTTTTTATTCTTTTACATTTCTAAGGAATGTCAACAAGCCCTAATTTAAAAATTCTTTGCTCTTTCAGACTGAAGGGGAGTGAATCTCTTTACACTTCCAGAAGCTGCAGCCGTTCCTTCAGGCACTACACCACTTGAGTCAGGAGAAACAAGTACAGCTTTTTGCAACACAGGACAGAAACACAACATATTAAGTCTAGAGGCGACAGTTGACCGACTATAATTTGCCACACAGGTATTTAAACCAGTTATGCAGTCATCCCTCTATACACCAGCTCGGTCGAGGGTCAGGGTTTTGGATGTGTTTACATTACACATAGACTTAATAGATGGGGTAAATACTGGGGCAGATCTAGACCCCAAGTTTTTGAGGAGAAACATTTCATTTGAATCATATCAGAGAGATAATTAAAACTTGTAGAATTGCAGCCTTTAAGGAACAGTGCATAACGCCACTGACCTAAAGCCTTTACATGTTAAAGATAGAAATTGATGGAGGAATTTTACATGGCTGAGTGCAGTACGATATGCTATTGCCTGAAGAGAAAAAGTAGGTCATCGTGCTTGCAGGAAGCAGTAGAGGTTCAGCACTTTACTTAGTGGCATTGGATGCCTGCTGCACTCTTATACAGTCAATGCTAAAATGCATTACTGAGCCAGGGAAAGAATGCAGTCTTTTAAAGAAAATTAGAGGCCCTTCCTTTCTATGTACATGAACTTACCTAACCACATGGAGAACACGTGATAAATGCAAAAAAAAAAAAGAAAAATCAAACACAACACAATATGTAAATTTTTGCAATCAGTCACTATCGCCAGAAGAAGTGTACAAAGCTTAAAAGATACACTCTTTGTTACCACCTCCTAATGACAAGTAGGAGATTTTCTCCACTCTTAATCTTTCTCTAACACATTGAATCCTTCAGGACAATTGATCACCTTGTTTTAAATTATAGTCTACAATGCGTAAGGAGTACCAGTTCTCGATGTGACTGCTTCATACCATTTCCCCTTCGATGCTTTCAGGTATTATTGACGGCATTTCCATTTTAGCAAATGCAGCACGTGCTGTACAGGAAGATAGCATTCTCTTTCTTATGTCTCTTTCTGTGTATTCCCTGTAGCGGTAAAAAACACAACCAAAATCCATGTTGCTGTGCTTGCACAACTGCATCTACTCAGGAATGCTAATCTAACCACTCAGCACTGCTAATCTAACCACTCAGCACCTTCACTTTATTTACCAAGAGCTGAATTTTAGAGTACAAATTCCATCCTAATAATTTATTACTAGTGAAATTTTACTGGAATACTTTACAATACTGGCAATACTTTGTCATTTCTCTTTGCAAAGTGTGTATATATATATATATATATATATATATATATACGTATATGTTTAATATATGGTTTGGATCAGAGAGTGCTATGTTAGTAATTGTTGAAGCCACAGAGACCTGCACTTTGGCATTTAAGCGTCAAACCCTGAACAAATGCATGTAGGATTGATTACAGAAAAGTGTTTAAGTGGTTCGTTTTGCATGGCTCTTATCTTAAATGGACTTTATAACACAACAAATTAAGGACAAAGCATTTCTGAGAAGAGTAGGTGCTGCATAGTTGCGCTTTTTCCCTTAAAATATATTTAGAACAGGACGTGAGTTCAAATATGGTGCACGGATGTGAAATGTGTAGCGGGATGTTTTACATATGATGCAGTGTTTTTGACTGCTGACTTCAGGTTAAAGTTCTCAATCTATTCATTGCTGATGCAACCATGTCTTGTTTCCCCTTGATTCATATCAAAGGGTCACATTTTATAACCCACATGTGTACAAGCTGGTGATAGAATGGTAGTGGCTACATGTTGCCAGCCATCTGTCAGTTTATGCATATTTATACAGCTTTTATTATCCCTTTTCAAAATAGCAACTCTGTTCTGGTGCATAGTCACTAGACTCTGCCAGACCAACAATGTTTGAATATAAATGTAATGTAGTTTAATTGTGATGGAAAGATTTTTTTTTTTTGCTTTTTGGGATGATTGCTTGAGAGCCTTGAAACTAATGGGTCTATTTGATTGTGAAGTTTTGCTTTACTAGTTTTTTTTTTGTTTTTTTTTTACGGCACTCGCTGGAGTCCGTAAAAGTTTGTTGTTCGTTTTTCTGGAGGACTGGTGTTGGCTTCAACTTTAACTCTTAACTGTTCCTTCACCTCTAATGAGCTGGATGGTGTCACAGTTACAGACACCAAAATAAAGCCTGGTTTTACTTAACAATCCCATAGGGCCTTCCCATAGGGTTTTGGGCTCCTCTGATTAAGTGATGAACATCCGCTGGGATTGACAAGCAAACAGAAATCCATACAAATATTTTAAAAAAAGTTACTGCAATGTACTATCACCTTTTGAAGTTGTGAAATGTTTTTTTTTTTCAGTTAATATTTCTGCCTCAAGATGCTGCGATTTGCAAAGTGGGATTCATTGATTGTCTTGCTGAGATCATTGAACTCTAATAATTCAGCTCTTCGCTTGTATTCTTTTGTTCATTTGCACTGAGTACATTTTTAGTTTTGGTAGAGAAAATTTTTACACTACAAAGTTAAAAAAGCACGAGATAGATTGCATATTTATTCACTTGCAATGCAGTGAAGATTTTTGACTTTTTCTGTGATTGCAAAAAAAACACTTCTATACAACTCATGGACTCTTTTTCAAGTACAATTTTTTATTTGGTCAAACCACAAACATAGTGTATTTTATTGTATTTTTAATCAAACTCAGAATGGGTGGTGGGGTAGTTTATGGATTTTCTGAGAGTCAAACTGAGTGCAGATCAATAAGTGACCTTGTATTATCAGGCATTAAATTGGTAGAGTCTGCAGCACAACCAGTGATCATAAATGCAACAGATGCATCAGGTCCATAACACTGCAGATATTTCACTCAGCACAACTTAGAAGGTGGTACATTACACTACAAAGATTGTTTAGTCTTATAAAGGAAAGTGAAGGAAGGAACAGTCAATACTTCTTAATCAGAAGATAAAACAGAGCCCAGTACTTCTTTATCATCAAGTTTCTTTCCACTTATTTATACATTTGTAACCGTGACAGTGCAGGTCAGCTTCGAAAAACATGATGAAAACAATGGTGGACAGTCAAGACCTTTAAGATATTCTATGCTGGCTATAAAATACTGTAACAGGAAGACACCAGTTTCAGTATCACTAGGGACAGAACAGAGTAAATTTGTCTACAAAAATGTACTGTATAAACTTACAATAAAACTAATTATTTTTGGACACAGCTTGTGATTGTCGTCATTTGTATTGGGATAAAATTGTTTGAGTTTGAAAGTTGTGCTGCAAGTTTGACAGCTTACATTAAAATATATGTGTCATATATGAAAACATGTTTCTAGGAAAACTCAGACCTGAAAAAACTTCTGAGTAACATAATAAAAAACAGAGCAACAACTCATTTTAGTTTACTTTATTTGACTCATATTGACTGATACAAAAATTGACACATATTTAACTCACTTTATTTCAATTGTGTCTGAAGAACTAATAGTAAAGACTAAAATAAATTGGTCCAAGTTTCGTTTCGTCTTCCAAACTGTTCATCCCAAATGCGATCAAGAGGGGTGCCGGAATCTATCCTGGCTGATTCCGGGCAATACAACCCGTACAGGTCACCAGTCTGCGGCAGGGCCACAAACACACAACCATCCACACAAAACTATCCACACACACATTCATTTCTAGGGTCAATTTCATGTCGGCCAATCAACTTATCATGCGTGTTTTTGGAGAGTGGAAGTAAACCCGAGAACCCAGAGAAAACCCACGCATACTATGGGAGAAAATGCAAACACCACACAGAAAAGCCAGAGTTTCAAGCATCATCACACCCAGGACTTGAACCCCTAATCTTTTTTGCTCTGAGGCCACTGTGCTACTACTGCACCATTGTGCAGCCCTGTTCTAAGTTTTACACCCTAATTTGGAAAATGTATTTAGAAATATTGTATTTGCCTTTATTTGTTAGCAACTCCGTCAACAGAAAACTTTTCACGTGACCTTCAAGGGGTACACATTGAGGAACACGTCCGCATAACATTTGACTAAACAACAGAATTCTAATCTTTACACAAAACACATATTACAACAAAATATGGTTTGCTTTAAAGCAGAACTCAATATGAAAGTAGAACAACAAATTTCTTACGAGATCAGCACATAATAGCTCATATATTTCCCTGGCACTTATTTCACGCAGACGTGACTAATATGAGTGGGTAGTTAGGTGGTTATCATCTCTATATGAACAGCTTCAGCCTGAGATCTCTTCTGTGTCATCAGATGTGGGTAATGTCTGTGAAACACTGTCATTATAGTCTTTCTAGATTGGATAAGAATTAGGAGTGAAAGTTGCTGTAAATGCTAAGATAGTCAGACGAAAAAAAAAGATTTTGTCTTCTTTTTTTTTTAACTATCTGCCCCACTTGGCTAAAAGATATTGCCCCTCACTTATCAACGCTGCACACAAAAAGGTGTAAATTTCAGGCGCAGAAAAGGAGTACGCCAAAAGAATACTTCACATTTTTTAAAAAAATTGTTTACCTCTCCCTTTCAGGTGTATGCAAAATGGAAACTTGTAAAAAAAACTTAGTGGCAGAAAATAAGCGTAATTAAAATGAACATGCCCACATTTATTCAGATCCAAGCTCAGTCATATCCTCATTTCACAACATGAAGAGACAGAAGATGTCAAATAAGAATTATGCTGAATGGCATCGCTTGTTTTAAACACTGATCAACACAAGCAATCAACCAGTAAATGTTTTTTGATTTGTTTGTTTTTGAGCCATCAGAGCCAAAAACACCAATACAATATAGTATATTAAATTAAAATAATTCGTAAAATATGTTATTAGTATTTCATTCCCTGCAAATACTGTGCTGTAGTCAGTAAACCCTGATAGTTCACTGAGTTAAAAATGGAATGCTGAGCATTAGATTGAGACATAAAATATTATCAGTTGTTATTAAAAATAACATTGATTTATTTTGACGCATTAAATGCTGCTAAAGTCACTTTTCGATAATGAGAATGGATACCTTTATCAGTACTTGCAAAATAAAATTCTAAATAGTGGAAACTAAATTCTAAGTACTTAAATGACTTGACATTTGAGTACACTTTCATTTTTTGTATTCACATATACATCTATCGTTTTATTGTGTAAAAATAGCCTACATGTCGCCCACAAATTCATAGCCTTTCAGTTAGTTTAGTTAGTTAGTTTAACTGTCACTAATCATGCTAAATCCATCCCAAACCCTTCATGAATCTGTGGACCATCTGAGGAGCAGCTTTAGCAACAAACTCCTGCAACCCCGCTGCTCAAAGGAACTGTACAGAAAATCATTTCTGCCGTCCTCCATCAAAATATTTAACCTTTCACTTCCAAACCTTTAAACTTTCACTCACAACAGCTAAAAAAACAAACAAAAAAAAAAGACAACAGATATGACATTGTATGATTGTAACACTGCAGCACTCAAATTTCTCTTCAGGGATGAAGAAAGTATTTTCAATTCAATTCATTTAGTATTTGTCATAGCGCCGGTCCTTGCTTGCAGTTTTTCCTCCACAAATTCTGCCAGGATCATACAAAACTTTTAATCTGTCTTTTAGCATCCAACCAAATATTTTTGTAATCATACACTCTTTTAGACCAGTAATGCTTTAAAAGTGGAGCATGGTGGATAATAAGATGTGTAACATGAGAATGTTTTTAATCTTTTACAAAACAAAAATTGTGCTTAAAATTCACATAAAATTCATAAAATTGTAGCATAAAAAAAAGACAGATTTATCAAATGTTGTTGCCAGAGGGCACACACCACCCTAGTTAGGCAACTACTTAAATGGTCAGGATGTGACTCTTTGTGGTTCTCATAATGAAACTGTGGTTGTCTGTTGTCAGCCCATACGGACGTTAGACACTTTATGCACCGTTATGTAATCATCTGTTACAATTTGACTGTTTACTCATCAACTGAGTAAATACGAAAATAACTGAGTAAAACGAGAAACAAAAGAGTACAAGCTTTTTGGCTATTTTAAATCTTTCTGAAAAAAAATCCTACAAAATAACCAGATTATTACCTTAATTCTATGAGGCCAGATACCCATGCATAAAAGCTTCAGTTGCTACCATAAGTGACTCACCTTCTGTTTGCCAGGACAAGCCAAGATCTTCTCAGCCCCGAATAGAACCACACAACCAAAATGCTTTCCTAATTACATACCTGGCATTGTCGTTAAGCGAGTTCTCTATGGTAAAGTGCCACTTGGCAGATGGTTACTAAATCCTTAAATTATGCGTGTTTAAAATTGTTGATCCATAAAATGTTAAGGTGTCACCTGAGAGTTTCTAAATCAATTCTCACTGTAATTTCCAGTTAATGATGAATCTTTGGTGGTATAACAAAAGCTTCAAAATATTATTTAAAAAATACAGTACCTTGCCTTAAATATATTTTTCTACTTTAAATCATTTTACAAAATAAACTTAAACTAATTACATTTTCGTATCTGTTCTTTTTTCTCTTTAACTTGCTTCATATGTGTCTTTTGGATAAACCTATGCCTCTGTTGTGCCACTGAGATTCACGCCTGGTTATAAGCTTTTCTTTTGCAGAGGGTATTCTTTTTTACATGGCTGCTGTAAACCAGAACAGAGAGAAAAAAGAGAGAGAAATGGAGACAGAAAAAAAGGGGCTGGCCGCTTCTAGTAAGCTGACCTGGAAAATTGAGAGGGCAAGTAAAGATTTTATCAGACTTTGTCCTTTGGTGAGGACTGGAGGGAAGCAGAGCAGCTGTACAAGGGACCCCTGGGATATGAATCTTCCAGTATCCAAGAGGGGAAAATGTGACCTGTTCGTATGTTAAGCCTTAAGAGACAGTAGTGAAAAAGAGAGTATTTATTTTTTTTTTTTTTTTTTTTTTTTTTTGAATTACTCTATTCATCCCTCACCGGGGAAATTTGTCCGCTGCACTCCTTACACCGCAGCAGGCTGCCCTTCAACGGCGCCAATGGTGGGAGAAGTGGGGGCTAGGTGTCTTCTCCAAGGACCCCAGACGTGCTCTGCGTGGGACGCGAACCCGCGACCCTCCGGTCCGCGGGCGAACGAGTTTTATATTAAATAAAGGGGGTAACAAGGTGCTTTTAGCTACTTGAAAAGGAAGCTTCAGTCCAGAAATTAAATGTAGCTGTCTGTGGTCCTTCAACAAAACCATGCACGTATTGACGTTTAAAGATAGTCCAAGGTTTGACAAGTTACCATCTGAAAATGTGAATCACAATTTTGTTGAATCCAAAAACATCAAATTGGAACATTTGGGATTTGTATTTGGAATCTAAGTTTACAAGATATGAAGGTGTATTTCTCCAGTTTCAAAGTTATATTGTTAGAAACTTTCCCAACATTCAACTCTTAACCTTTCCAGCTCTCTCGGGTCCCGAATCCCCTGACCTTCTTGCTGTGAGGCCACTGTTCTAACCACTGCATCACCGTGCCGAATTACTTGTGAAAAATAAATATACGTCCATTAAATAAATCAAAAGTAAGAACCAGTTTTGTCCTATTTGAAAGCATTGTTTAATGGCAGGATTTCTGTAATGTTTTTGTCAGTAATCATTAGGCAAGCTTCACTTCGTTCTATGTTTACATGGTAAGAAAATTCTTCAGTCAGGCAAACCTGTGCACTTAATACTTATATAAATACTTATATAAACCAATATTCCTGTGTATTAAATTATTTAATTGACAGCAGGACTCAAAGACGATGAAGAATGAGGCCAAGAAACATTCCAACAGTCCTGTACATAACCACCACAAATGATATAATTCCTCTGGACACGTGCTGAAATATTTACATGCTGAGGCACAAAACCAACTGTTCTGTTTTTCTTCCAAAGAGGATCAGAGTGATATTTCATCCATATGCCCACAGTTTGTTCAATTTATTTTAGGCATCTTGTAATCATTGTTGGATCTGATCAGCACATTAATCCCAATTTAATCCTACAACTATAAATTATTGAATTTCAAAAGTTTGTTTACAACTTTAAAGAAAAAAAAAAATTTGACACAGATGTAATATAAGCCAACTAAAAGATAAAACTCACCCAATTATTTGTACTGATTCTCCCCATTCCAGCATGTTTCTCTTTAGTCCCCAATGTCAAGCACACCCATTCTCCACCTGATCAACATTACCAGACATGCTCTTGTGTCACACCTGTGTCTCATCATTCCCTTTACTTAAGCCCTGCTCACCATATCCCCAGTGTTGGTGCATCTGTCTTTTCGTCCTGCTTTCTTGTTCTGCCCGTATCACCTGTTCCCAAGTAGTTTTACACGTTCTGCACTTTCAGGTCTCCATGTGAGTTCCGCTCCAGTCAGCATCTTCTGGTCTGCCCTGAATGTCTCTGCACTCTTTAAACTTCTACAGTTTCCTGTCCCCTGGTTCACCTGTCAGCCTTTCCTGCCAACCTCTATTAACCTTTCCTCAATTAACCGGTTAAACTTGACTGACACTGTGAAACTTTTACCATTGCAACTTGGTAATCCTCAAACTATGTGCAAACAAAACATTGACTCTTGATCCATTCATTGTCAGGGTTCTTTGTCATTTCAAGAAGGAGCACCACTGACTTTTGAGAAGATTATACCAAAACAGAACCCTAATTTGTGGCACACGTCTGTCAAATGTGAACCATTCCTTTTATATTCTCTAACAAAATCATGATAGATGTTGCATGGAATTTGTTTTTATAAAGCTTTTTATTTGCAAGTAGGAGTTTGTCTAGAGAGGCTAACAATAGGTGGCATAAGGAAGCAAGACTGAGTGAAGCGATGAAAACGAGAGACGTCAAAATTGGAGATACAACAATGACTAAAGAAAAAGTTTATATACGGTACACAACTTTAAATCTGTGTGTGACATAAAACTACATTTTCAGGGCATAATATCCATATTTTGGGTGGAGACGGTGGCCGCGTGGTTAGCGCGTTCGCCCGCGGACCGGAAGGTCGCGGGTTCGCGTCCCACGGAGAGCACGTCTAGGGTCCTTGGAGAAGACACCTAGCCCCCACTTCTCCCACCATTGGCGCCGTTGAAGGGCAGCCTGCTGCGGTGTAAGGAGTGCAGCAAACAAATTTCCCCGGTGAGGGATGAATAGAGTAATTCAAAATAATCAAAAAATAAAAAAATAATGTTACATTACATCCCAACAGTTTTTCAATTACATTTTGGTCTTTTCAGATCTTTTACTTGAGCTTCAACGGTCACTTGGATCAGGATTAAGAACACTTCTAAGATTTTGTTGGCCAATGAATGTGTCATCAGGATGTCACGCACACAGGCGCCACAACCATCAATCTATAACTCATATACATGGAGACAATTTTCAAGGTCAAGAATAACTTGAAACCAATAAATAGAAAAATGACACCAAATCTTAATAATGAAATTCAATTGAAAATGACAAGAGGAAGTGAGATTTTGTGGGTGGGAGAGTGTTGGTGGTTTGACTTATGGATATCTCAGCTTCTTAAAAAGCATAAACAGAAAGGAATGAAGCTTAGTTTTAAACTTTAGAAATACATTAAAAACTTTAACTGATGTGTCGCTTTAAAATGGGATATGTTATATCAAATATAAAATAATGCATTTAGTTTAGCCTTTGCCTTGTTAGATAAGAATTTCTGTGTAAAAATTAGTCCACCTAGAACTCAAAAGCAATGGAACTTTTTGACCCAAAGTGCCTCTATCACTTGAAACCATTTCTCACTTTGATTGGGCTCTAGTGATCAAATTGTTCATTTATTGAAAATATATCAGTTGCATTGGTGTTTTTTATATTGAGCAATCCATTTTACCCAGTTCAAATGAGGCAATGAGGACTAATTCAGGTTACCACCAATTGCAAAAAAATAAACCTGCATAAGAAACCTACCTAGTAGAAGCAGTTTGACTTCTCTGGCTGCCTTCTCCCCATCTTCTCGAAGATTTTTGTCAATCATCTTTGACCTCTCAGCAGCAGCTTTATCCTCAGCACTCACTGTACAACCCATTGATACCAGAAGACTGAAGCCCACAGACGACTTGGGAAAAAAAAAACTACAAGAAAGATAAAAAAAAATTTTTTAATGGGATGAGGAAGGAAGACACTTCAGCCTTCGAGAAAAGCAATCAATACCAGAGTTTGGGTCAATAGTAAAGCTCAATATTCCTGCTTTTCAGATCAATCAGAATATGTTGTCCATGCTGAGATGGTCTGATCCTCCTGAGTCTCTGCATCCATCCATCCATCCACTGACTGGTCCAGGCTGTCTCACTGGTCCAAACGGCCTGAGGAGATGCACGTTATTTTTATTGCAACTGCTGCAATTCTTCCGTGTTAAAAAAAAAACCCTCAGCTTTGCTTGAGACAACAGAAACTGATCAACCAAATGCGTTGATGTCACTTCGCCAACTTGCCCCGATAGATAATGAAAGCAGATGAGCTGACGATTTGAAGCCAGGGAGGCGTGATGTTAGCAGAGATGTAGTACCTGCAGAGGGCGCTGTGACTCCTTAATTCCTCTGCATTTCTTCTCACTCTCTCACTCATCAAATGAGCTTCCACACAGCAACTTCAAACAGCAACTTGTCCGGATTCATGTTGGGATTTTGTTGGTGAGAATTAAACGTGTGTAGATCAACAGTTTTTTTTTTTTTTTTTTATGTTTACGAAAATAATTATCGTTTATTCATGGAATTGGAAATGTGTTAAACAGCACCATCATGTGGTGGAAGGTGGGACTACTGTAAGTCATTCTTTTTATATTGAGAAACAGAACACAACGTACTGTTCCTGTCTTATTTTATTCATTCATCTTCTAAACCATCTATTCCTAACGACGTTTCAGGGGGCCCGGAGCCTAACCCGGCTGATTCAAGAAGAGAGGCAGGGTACACCCCGAACAGGTCACCACTTTGTTGCAGGGCCACACACACGCACAACCATTCACACACACTCATTCCTCTGGGCAATTTCATAGTGGCCAATTAACCTAACATGCATGTTTTTGGAGGGTGGGAGGAAACTGGAGTACCTAGAGAAAACCCACACATACACGAGGAGAACATGCAAACTCTACACAGAAAGGCCAATGTTCCAAGCCTCGTACACTGATTGTGCGATGATTGTACAGTGATTTAATATTTTTGAGAAATGTGGTGCATGAGGAAACAGGGGACCTAAGATTTTTTTGTTTTTTAGGCGTGGGGGATTTTAAGTTTATAAATCCAGCTGGAATAACAGTTGTGGAGCCCACTACTACCAGTCCAGTATTACAAATAATGTGCATTCTGAATGAATGTACATAACAAATTCATACAATGTGGCAAGAAAAAAACGACAGAGACCATCTAAAAACATCTAAAATTATTTTATTTGCCAAACTATAACTGTTCCAGCTATTTACACTTTACAAGCTACTGTAAATAAGCATCACAAATATAAAAGTTTCATATTTATATACATTATTTATAGAAAGTTTCATCTTATTCACCAAAATTTAAAAAACTTTGATATCAATTTAGTATTGTTACGATGTGATTAATGTTTTAAACATTTGTAAAAAAAAAAAAAAGGACAAAACAACCTAAAAATTCAAAAGGCAGCAAAGTCGTAGGTGGTAATTTATAAGATTAGGTAGTCAGTTGTTATTTTTGGTTTGATTATTTAGAAGAAGAAATAAAATGTTAAACAGAACTTGTATTGACGATGCTCAAATTGTCAGGATTTCAACAACTACAGCATGTGAAAAAGAAACCTAAAGGTTTTTGGATCCAAACCTATCTTTTGTTATTTCTCATGTCATTTATTTTTTTGTTTTGATGTCTCCCACTTATGCGGGGCTGAGTTAGGGGGCAACAACCTCAGATGGGAAACACAGGCTAATCTCACCCTGGCTGCCTCCTCCAGCTCACACGGGAGGATCCTGAGGTGTTCCCGGACCAGCTGTGAGACATTGTCTCTCCAGCGGGTTTGGGGCCTTCCTGTGAGTTTCCTCCCGGTGGGACATGCCCGAAACACTTTACCAGCGAGGCGTTCAAGAGGTATCCTAACCAGATGCCCAAACCAAGCCATCTGGCTTACATTGACCCCGAGGAGCAATGGCTCTACTCCAAGCTCCTCCCAGATGGCAGAGCTCTTCTATCTGTGAGTGAGAGCCCAGCTACTCAGCGGAGGAAGCTCAATTCGGCCACTTGTATTTGCGATCTCGTTGTTTCGGTCACCACCCCTAGCTCATGACCATAGGTGACGTTAGGACAGTAGATCGACTGGTAAATCAAGAGCTTTTTGACTCAGCTCTTTCTTCACCACGAAAGAGTTGTTTTATATTGTATTTATAGACCAAAAATAATTCTGCTAATATTCACAAAGTTAAATAAATAAAAATGAAATGACATCAAAAGCTGATTTACCAGCTTTTGGTATTTGTTTGGTTTGAATGATAAAAAAAAAAAAGAATTCCCATAAAAACTGTTTTAATGTGTGGGAAAATGAAGCTTTTGCAAACATCAGTTCGCATGACTGAATAAAATCTGAAACATTGTAACACTTCTACAGTATCTGAACCATTTGTTGTCACTTTTTAGGATATCTTCATAATACTGTAACAAAAATTGACACTTGAAAATATTTCTCTTTAAAACAACAACAGCACAGTATTAAAATGACATTTCTACAAAACAGCACTGGAGCCAAAAAAGCAGAGAATGTTCAGTCTGTTAAAGGAAGAAAAAAGGAAACATTAAACTGCAGATCAAACTAGATGTCAAGACGGATCTAATCACTTCAAACCAGTAAGGCAAAAAAATTAAGGCCAAAACACAATGGGACAAGAAGTCATTACATTAATTACATTACATTTCACCTGCAATGCAAAGTAAATTTTTCATACCGCTTTGATTCGGTTTGCATATAAAGTAAAATGAAAGGCGGTCAACTCGAAGTTCATTTAAAAAGATAATTAACTTTCTATTAACTCAGGAAGTTGAATATTTGCTGACCTTGGCAATAAAACAAAAGATGTGGCCGTATTTAATAAAACAGAAAGAGTTCCTTATTAAGTGTGATTGGCTATTTATATGTTTTCATTTTACACATTTTTTTAAGTAGTCTTACACGGACCGAAAGTTGAAAAAGTGTTGGGTTTTTTTTCACTTTTTTCAATTAAATTCAACTTCATTACTTAACTTTCAAAATCACAGTTGATCCATTTTTTTTGTTGGGTAAAGCAACAGATGGTTGGGGGAAAAAAAATCTAAAAATTCAAGCTTGAAAAACACTGTTTAACAAATTTACTTATCTATAAGTTATGAGAAGTAAACTGAAATCAAACACAACATACATTTTTGTGATCATATCAGCAGTTAAATATAGTTCATTTATAATGAAAAACACAAGTATAGTAGTAAGTAAAATAAATATACACTTTGTTCATTGTGTGTGTGCCGATCTCAATGCTAAAAGGCACCAGCAGCTAAAGCTTTTAGACACAGAAAACATCATTTGTACCAACGGCCATTAAGCAATTAGTCTATTTAAAATAAGAAGATAAAGAGTTCAGATTCTCACTGTTTCTGGGACTGTTTGATTCACATTATCACATCTTGGGGTGAATTCAAACAAATGAGACACTCCTGTTATTCTGTTTGTCTCTGTAGAGTACCAACTGTTGACACGTTTGTATTTTAAAATGAGCTCAAGCAACAGAAAAGAATCATTTCACCAACTCTGTACAGTTGTTTTGAGAAAGGTTGTGGAAAAGGCAGTTTCAATTTAGAATTTTGTTTTTTTTTTATAAAATTCAACTATAAAATTGTTAATGTGGGTGGAATTCTTTTTTAAAGTTTCATTTACAGTCATAAAACTATTTAAATTTATTAATCCAAGTGATTTTTTTCCAGTGTCTACATTAATACCATGACAAACACCCAGCTGTGAACTGAGCAGGTCTGTAGTGTGATCTACTGAGGTGATCGCGCTCCGTTTACACTTACCGAACTTTATACCCTCATTCATAAAAAAAAAAAAAAAAAAACACATGCACACACGCACACACGCTTAAAGCAGGTCCTAGTGAGCTCCAGCAGCAAGGCCACCCCCTGATGTCCAGTCGATGATAATAAAGCTCAAACTCATCACCATGAAGGAAACTCCCAACGCAGCAAAACAAAAAGCCTAAAAAGGAAAAAAGGACAGAAACATATTAAATTATGTCACTATAATAAATGCATACCGTAGTACCATGTACCATGAGTATAAGTCCAAGTTTTTCATAGTTGACCGGAGGTGTGACATATACTCTGGAGCGACTTATATGTGGAAAATTAGCAACGCTGTCATTTTACATGTTATTTTCACTTAACTCCACAAGAGGCCGCTCTAGAGTTGTGATGATCATTTCAACTTTGCAGGTAACTTATAAAAACAACTGAGAAGGACTGAACAAAAATGGCACAGGAAAAAATGTTATTCTGCAAATCGTGAAATGTGTTGTTGTCCCCACCCCTGAATAAGTGGAAGTTAAGGGAACGGAACTTTCTGTGAAAAATAGAATTTATACTCCAGTGCAACTTATATATGTTTTTTCTATTTTGCTATGCATTTTTTGGCTGGTGCGACTTCGACTCTTGAACGACTTACGTATAGTCAGAAAAATACAGTATTTGCTTTAGACTCACCAGTATTTTAGGAATAGAGGTTAAGGGTTCGTCCTCTTTGGGAACAATGCGGATGTAGAAGACCGCAGGAAAGATGAAAATGAGGCAGGGAGCTGATGTGGCTCCTGTTAGAACAAGAAGACACTGGTCAGAAACTCATATGATTTAATATAACAAAAACATTTCAATGCTCTATTATAACTTGTGATTAAAAATAAAAATATTTTATTAGAAATTTATATAATAATGCAACAGGGTTATAATTTTTAAATGTTGCCTTGAGGTTTAATCATTTACCACTTATGTACTTTGTATGAATCAACGTTAATTTAAAAAAGGAAAAAAGAGACATGAAGCTTGACCAGATATACAGTAAACTACTAATGTTACAAAGTAAGTTGCAACTTATATGTTGTCTAAAATGATAAAATGCCACAAATTTTACTTTAATACAAATGGTCACTTATTTTTACATTATTTTAAACAGAAGCTTATTTTGAAGGGATATCGTATTTGGTTGAAAGTTTTATGAGAAAATTATTTAAGATATGAAGTCAAATTTTGCCTCCTTAGATGAAGACACAAGGAAATATCTCATAGAATCTTAAGCTTCCAGTATGGCGGATATGCATTACATTTTAATACGCATAAAACATTTTTTATCCATTTTAAACAGCAAATTTATTGTTGTTTACAAATTTGGGCATTTTCAAAGAAGTCAGATTTCATTTCAATTCATTCAATAAAACCTAACTAAAAAGAATACATTTTTTTTGTCTCATCTGGAAGTTCAATGTGTTTGTCCATGACAGGTCACTAAAATGTGAAACACAACTTTGTGTGTATTGCGACATCTCATTCCATTTGGGTTTCCGTACATGGAGTCTGACACATGTGTTGACATGTTTGCCAAAGTGTAATCAGTGGCTTTGAAGAGTTCCTGGTGGTCTTTTGAATTAGGTTTTTCAACTTTGATCTTTGACCTGTAAAACATTATCTCTACTTGTCGGACAAAATGTAATAACAATAGTGACCCAGGCTGCAAGTTTGTTCATGAGATCAACATGTACTGGACTTGTGTGTGTCAGAGTGTGAAATGCATAGGTGGATGTACAGCATGTGTGTGTTAAGAATTTTAAAATGAAGGTACGAAATGTCAAACAATACATCGATATTAATATTATTTACAATAATGTACTAACCAATAACACCAAAGATGCCCAAGATGTTTGGAGCAAATATGACCAGCATGTTGATGAAGGTGAGCAGAATGAGTGCGATGGCGATGTGACGTATCCAGTTGAAAGACTTGCTGGGGAAGATCATCTGCTGAATAGCTCTACGCACCTGCAGGTACATATTTCATTATTGAAAATAATATTGATATGGTTAAAATTTTTAAGAAAGCATACAAATCTGGTTTAACTTACTGGGAACAAAACGATTGGGACAGTGAGGGTGACGGCAGTCAGAACAGCCACACGCACACACAGGATCAAAGTGTCATATGGATCAATGCGGCTGTAAGTGTGCAGCAGTTCAGGCTCTACTTTTTCTGTGGAAAAATCAAAAGGAGCTTGTTCATGACTCAATGTCAACAAGGGAAAATTACTCAACCTCAAAACAGTGGGCTGGATATACAGTATTTTCCAACATTCACCAGAAGAGAGCACTCTCACTTTATGCATACGGGCAAAACACTGCACTATTTTCCTTTTCCTGAACATAAAACGATTGGCATAGGTCAATCATATTTGATAGGAGGGAGAGGAACTGATTGGCCAATATTTACTCTCATCTTGCAAAGGTTGGGTATGACTTCATCACCAATGGCTGCCAAATTATTTATGAATTAGATACAAAGGTTCAGTTAAGTTTAAAAGCTGTTAAATACAAATACAGAGAGGCTTTTATTTCAACTGTTTCTTTTTTTTTTATGTATTGATCCCATCAAAAATTAAACGGGGGTAGAAATTCTGACTGAATGGTTTATTTTTTATTTATTAGTCAACAGTGTTTTTTTTCTATTTGCAGCTTCTCAAGAAAAAAAACAGCAATTGAATGTCAGGAATAGCTCTCACCATAAAAGGTCAGGTAGCCAAAGAGAGCCGCCAGAAAGTACATGGTGTACATAACAAGAATGGAGACATTGGACACCTTTTGCATCTTCTTCTGTGTTGGACTGGAACAGACATTTGAAAGTTATATAAATGACAAATTCTGCACTGACGTGTCATCAAACATCTTAGAGTTACAGAAAAATGACTCACTTGCGCAACTCGGTGTAGATAGGTAGGACTTCAGGGTGACAAACAAATGCAAACGCCAAGATAGGGACTGTGTACGCTGTCTGTGAAGAAGCCCATAAACACATAACTTTCTAATATTAGCTGTAATGTATGTACAAGCTTTAAAAAGTATGCAAACTCAGTTTAACTAGTGCAGGATGGGCAAACTTTTTGATTCGCGGAAAACATTGAGTACTAACATTTGACACAAGGGCCGGAACAAGAGAGGATGGATGGCATGCTTTGGGAACCTCACCTCATTGGAGAAAAAAATACACATCCTGGGATGTGGAGAAAATATGTGCTTTAATTTTCAAAAAAAATGAAGAAAAGCATTAAAACAAAATCTCTGACTTTGAAATGAGTCTTTAAACACTGAAATCAAATAACTAACTTTTATTTTGAAGGTCTCTGATCCTTCAGAATATCAGTATCACTCTCCTCCTGGCTGGCTTTTTCTTTTCTTTTTTTTTTTTTTCAAAAACGATAGGAGATGCAGATGTACTTGTCCCGCTCCTTTTTGTTCAATTTGTTTGCCCGGTGCCAAAAGTCAACAACGACCAGTGCAAGGAGGAAACAGTTGCAGCGTCTGTGGAGTGTGTTAGATTTGATCTGGAAAGCCATTGGGGCCACTACACGCACATAAATAAGTGCGCTAGATGTTACATCAAGTGCATTAAATTTAAAATCATCCGCGCTAGCGCTTAAAAAATGTGCATCTCATGCACTAGGTTTAAAATGTAGGTTTGAAATCTAACGCGCTTGTTCGCGTGTGTGTACTGGCCCCAGTAGTTTTCTATATCTGTGCACACTGTTTATTTTGACAACTTGCTCATCACAGAGGCCCACATATTCTAATGGGAGCAGTGTTGTTGTTTTCTCAACAAAGCCAATATATCTATCAAACGCCATCTCGTAATAAAAACATCAGAATTGCAGGGGAAATAAAACATTAACAAAGTTTGTTTAACTTTTTCAAGTTTGGCGTGCCAAATTAAAATGTATTTTGCCCATCCCTGAACTAGTGCATCAATTGTGTCATTATCACCAATGTTTAGAGGAGCGCAGAAGCTTTCAAACAAACTGCTTTTGACCTGTGAGTTGATGGTAAACATGCGTGGGATGCAGTGGGAGTCATCCCCCTCAGGAACAACGTTACTGTTGTAGTCGTGCATGTGGCTCGAAGCATTCAGACTAAGGTGTTCAGCAGTGCTATTTGATGAGAACTCCTCAAAGGGGCAAGGAATCTGAAACTTCTTATAGGTAACCTGTAAAAAGATGTGAATAAAGTCAGAGAAAGAGCACATAGATGACCAGATGTGTGAAACTTTGAAAGAGTGAAAATGCATAACTAATCAATTTATGACAAATTTTAAGGCGCTTTTCCAACCACTTCAGGATCACTCAACCTCTAATTAGTCGGCCTAAAGTACCTCTTATATTCACCTTATCAAGCAGGCTGAAAATAGAGACCGGTGTGGGAAAGAGACCAGGGTGGGAAAGTGGAAAGCATGGACTTGTGTACCGAGTCGGTGTGCCAGAATAAATGAAACTATGCAAAGAGAGTAACTGTGATGATGTGCCACGGTGTGAGCTAGAACAGCTTACCGCCGTGAGAAAGAACACCATGCAGCTGAGTGAAAATCCACTGGTGTAACCAAGGTAACCTGAAAATAAAAATACAGAGACAGGTAAATTACTAACCTCTAAAGTCGTCTGTGTTTTATGTGACACTTATTAGATAAATTAGCAACACAAGAAATTCATTCAGGTGATTGATATAAAAAAAGGAGAATTTAAAACAAGATGTAAACAAAAAAATCTCACAGAATGACCTCATCCAACCTCAAATAAGCAGATAAAAACATGTGTACACTGTGATGATAAACAGATTGTGGTGGCCTTGAGGGTGCGATTAGCTCAGGAAAATTCATAGACACCTGCTGCTTTCTCTACCAGTGGAGGAATAAAAAACCCTAATTACTTCTTTTAAATAGCTTCATCAAGATGTCGATGCACAGTTAAAAATAATTATACTAACAAACAGTTCCGACTGACAACCAGCCGGTGTGTGATATCAATGTAGAAAGTTAAACTAAACATAAGCAGGAAAGTTATTATCCTCTAAGAGTGTGAGAAAAAAGTTTTAAGTGGAACAAATTAGTCTTTAAGAACCTGCAAAGTTGATACTTAACTCTGAAACAAGTTAATGTGTTAGAATTTTTTGTTGCTAGGAAACAATTTTTTAAAATAATTTGATGTTTTTTGTCTGCACTTCTTTCTTTATTTTAACCATAATTTACTAAGGCAGTTCTAATCTGTGTATTTCAATACTTCCAGCAACACAACAAATTTGAAACAATTACTGAAAGTTGGCCAGTTTTTATTAGTCAAGATGGAGATAATCACTGTTCATTTCTAATTTAAGCTTTCTGCTGTTCTGGGTTAAACATCTTTCAGAAGACTTTCTTTTTCCATCTCCACAGCACAACCACTGTCTGAGCTACAAACCTCAGGGACAACATTGCAGAGTTCACCATGAGGAAACCCTTGTACTCATCGGAGACAAGTAGCCGGTCTGTAAACTTTCTAGATTTGTCTTGAAATAGTAAACCCATTAAATCATAGCTGTAGTGTATGGTTGTGTCTGGAGGAGAAACTTCGACAGTAAAAAGTATGTGTCTGAATGACGCTTTTGACTTAATTCCTGTCAGTTTCACTTTTATTTTTTATCACTCTGAATATTCAACATTAATGTACACTTTGTAAAATGTGATTGGCAATTGTTGTGTTACATTAGCATTGACGTAAGAGAAACTTGGCAAGCCCAGAATGTAGAGGCAGTCGTTTACAATATTAGTTGTTGTCTATATTTAAATTTGGTAATTTGGTAAATTAAATTTTGTCTTTGTATCTTCAATAAATTAACTGCATGTATGATTTTAATAACTAACATCTTAGTTGAAATTTGTCCAAAAAAGATGTGAGATTTTATTTGTAACTCACCAAGTTGTTTCATTAAAGCAAGGGGCAGAATGACACTGGCAGAGACCAAGATGACCAGGTAGTTGCCATTTAGATACCACACACTGTTTGGAAAAAAAAAATCATTTTATTAGCTCATTTTCTAATGATCACCAGTGAGAGTTAGTGCACACTTGACAAAGACACAGAAATAAAATAATCTAAAAGAGAAAAACGAGCTTATGTATTAATTTTTCACAAAATCCAGCACGCTAAAGAAGGTTTTAATTAAAGTTAGTTAATAATCCACAAGTTGACATGTACGACAAACAGTAACTTGTTGGTAATATTTCAGGCTTCAAGCCTTTGGAAAAATGTGTCTGCAAATGTTGCTCTCAAGTGAAGTACTGAAATAGCCCCTTACATAACCACTGATTTATGAGACATTTCAGTTATGAAGAGGGAGAAAACACAATGAGAGCAAACAAAATAATCTTTAATGTTTTTACACCAGCATATTCTTCATTTTAGTCCATTTGTTAGACAGTAAAAGAACAGCCTGATTTATATCCATGTATACATATGTACATGTCATCTCTGTCCCCTACTGTGCAGCTGATTGACCATCATCTATATGTGGGCACCACACGTCCTCTTTTGAAACCCACATTTTGTGAACACCTCTCATAAAACGTGTCTCCTTCATATCTCCCTCAGAGCCCTCAGCACACAGGGTGTGTGTTTGTGTATTGTTAACGTGTGGGTGTGTTGGCATTAGAGTGAACTCAGAGGCTTTTGCTGAGCCATTTGACAAGCTGGTGTTTAATAAAAGCTCCTTTTGGTAACAAGCTTTTCATGGACGTTTTTCTTTCATCTCTTCACTTCAGCATTGTTGCTTGAGTTTATGGGATTTTGTAGTAGGTCAGTTGTACATGAACAATGCAAAAATACATATTTTTTTTTACTATCAGCAGTAAAAAAAATATGTATCTCTTCAGCAGTATAAACTTTAAAACAAGAATTACAGTCAATTTATTCAGGCTGCTGTCGCCTAAGTCTTTTGGACGAGAGGCCTTTGTGCCCCAATCCTCCATTAAATCTGCTAAGCCTGTTATTTCTGACCCTGAATGAAGCACAACGATGCAGATCATCTGTATGCCGCTCTGCCAATCTATATACGCAACGCGTGCATGTGTTTGAAGAAGTCTCTGGTAAGCGAGGAAAGTTGCACAAATAACAGTTATGTCTTGCGTGGCCTTTTGGTCAGTAGGTCATTTCATGTTATCAGCTTTCACAAGCAAGTCACTTGACAAAGTCAGGAGTTCAACTCAAAGTCAAGTTCTGGAGACCAGGTTCAAGTTTTGCTTGTAGGTCCATTTGTAATTTGCAAGTCTTAAAGGTTTATTAGCTCGGGTTAGTGGTGAGTATACTTCTAGTCATTCTCAGATGAATGAAGCACATGACTAAAAGCATGTGAGCTCATTTACAGAGAAATCACTTGAAAGTTTCTTTAAAGTTGCTTGAAGTCAAAACTCAAGAGTTTCATTGAGTTGGATCACTACTTTTTCAATTTATTGCTCAGTTTTGAATTGAGTCAACAAGTATCCCTATTTTAATTCAACAGAAACAAAATTAGAGTAGGATCAAATTTTGATAAAAAAATATAAAATTATGCTAATAACTGCCAAATTTGCATAGCAGTCATACTGTTTGTCTCGTAACATCTCCAACTTACAGAATGTCATCTTTGTTATCTGTGATACGTCATTGTCTTCTGGTTTTAAATCCCAGAAATGTAAATACCCCCCCTTTCCAGGCGGTTTTTGTTTTTGAAGCCCTGGATTTGTCTAACGATGGGAGTGTAGAGTGGAAACACTCAGTGAGAACTGGCCCTGAGCTGACCTGTCCTTATCCTCAGTCTTGGAATTTGGCACCACCACTTTACACCACCTGCTGCTGTCATTTGAGTGTTTGCCCGTGTGTGCGTGAGACCGACAGAAAAGTCTAAATAATTCAATTACGTTCATGGTGAGCTCACCGAGGCACTTGGCTGGTAGATTGGTGCAAAAAGTCTGGGAGAGTTGCAATCTTTTCTGTGAATTTCGGTTGGCTTGGCTACTTTTACCTCTTCGTGTAATGATAAACCAGGAGTCGAGGATTGCGAGGAGGGCACACCATCTGTTGCTAAATTTCTCTTGTCACTGCGGATAGTTCTTTATGACTCCAAGTTTAGGACTGATCTGATGCTACATTGCAATTGATGGTGATCTAAAAATAGTTTGTCCATGACCAAAATAAATCAGCAGCAAATGGTTATCTTAAGTTTGTTGCTTCAAAGCACTTTTTTTTATAAATTTCCAAAACACTGTGGCATAGTGTGAAACTATACACATTACTGTACGATGTTTCCAGATGATTGTTCGGAATAATTGTTTCCCCACATTGATGGATAGTGCAGAAAATGTGTTATACATAGAAACAAAAAATTTACAAGCTTCATGTTGAAACAAATGTCTATCAATGTTTAATAAACTCAAAAGAAATCCAGGTTATTTAAATTTTTGGATAAAAACAACTAATGTTTATTTGAAAATTTTCTCGTTTCTGCTACACAGCAAGTTGGTTTCCGCCATCTAACCTTGGATCCCGCATTCTCTTCTCTTATGTAAACACTATCATGTCCTTCTTGACAAAACCTCCTCTCTGGTCTTCCTCTAGCTCTCCTGCCTGGTAATTCAAAACTCATCCTTCAACCTACATATTCTGTATTTCTCCTTTCTCCTCTGCACATGTCCAAACCATCTCAATCTGGCCTCTACAACTTTATCTCCTAAACTTCTATGTGTGTTGCTTTTATGATCTCCTCATTCATTATTCAGTTCCTTGTTGGTCACTCCCAAAGAGAATCTCAGCATCTTCCTCCGTGCAACCTGCAGCTTTTATCCATTCATTACTTTATTTAAAGCAGCTTATTCTAGTGTCCACTGCTCCATAACTTATAAGGGCAAATTGGGGTGCACCTTGGATAAGCTGATTGTATATTACATGTACAAAAATAACAATTCATAAAGGACTACCCTTTATGAACAAGTTTGTACAATTTGCCCCCATAATCCTATACACTTCTATCATTTTTGTACAAACTATGCATATCAATGCAATTATCACTGTGAGAAGACATTCTTGCAAGTGTTTAACTGGATGGGAAGGAAATGGTGACAGTGTTCTGTTTAGTTGGAATTTTATAGTGTAGACCCAACATTTAATTTTAATCATGTCTGTTTTTAGATTTTAAAAGTCAGATAAGATCCACTACATATTTCTCTTGTCTTTATGCAGCATGTCAGTGGTGTGACTCAGATGAAAGCATTTGCTTTCTCATGCTGACAGTGGCGAGGTCATAACCCTCTTGTTGCTCAGCCAATTCTGAACGTTCCTTCATATCACACCCACCATATTGACCAAATCAGCATGCAGTACAAATGGAAATTTTTCGCTCCCTCTTGAAGTTGACAGACCCGTTGACTGAGCAGGTCATCGACAGTCAGGTGTCTCGTGCTTTTCCTGGGACTAGTTTTGTAATGTTGACTTTGTACAGCAAATAAATGACAATACTCACTCTGAGTTGGAATCTGTCCTCAGGAAAGCTTGGATAACCAAAGGTAACTCAGATTTAACAATGTACAGGTAGCTGGACATAGCTGGAATGAGATAAAACAGAGGAAATGAGAGGACAAGCTTATCCAGGAGGAGTTTATCGAGTAAATAGACAGCAGTGGAGCCATGTCACGTCAGTTATCATGTTGTGTTTATGTACATATGTGACTAAGCAACAGCTACAGTCGAGGACACAGTGGTCGTGTCCTTTGTATATTTACTCAGTCAGCTGTTTAAGAAGTTCTAGGAAGGTCATTTTTTTCCAGAATTACTTTAGAGACAAGTTGATTTTCTAATAGAAATCTTATGAATACATTACCTGGCTTTTTGACAAATTGTAGATGTCTCTCTGTACTGAAATATTCATTACTAAAAAAGACAAATGCATGGATTTTCTACTTAAACTCCACTAATCCAGGATAAAAACCATCTCCTTGGAGGCATTGCTAGAGCTGCAGTTGGTGATTGATTCATTATTTGCTATTATTGTCCTAGAAATCTTTAGGACAATTCCAGAACCATACTGATTAAAGATGACTTAATTGTTTCTATTTTTAATTTTAATAGGCATCTAAGAAATCTGATAAATTGACGGAGATCAAAATACATGTTTGAAAAAATATGAATGGTCCTACATCTTGATTTTGAACTCACTTTCAGTAAAGATTTCCTCATGATAGGATATGATTGCTCCTTTCATAATCTTAAGTAAATAAATGAATTGTTAAAGGTGTGTGGACATTTTTTTAAGTCTAAGTATTTTGTTACTGCTTTGTAGGATCATGTTGCCAACACACACAGACAGTCTAAATGTCATGTTTACAAGTCATGTGGCATTGACATGACAAAATATTGTATATGGTGACCATATTTCATCCACGATAGGATCTTTTTTAAACTCGTAATGTCCAATAATATTTTATTGCGCAGGATTTTGTTTTCCTGTGCACAAGGGGCAAAAAGGTTGTGACTTCAAAAACAAACAAATGGCTTCAAATTACAAGTAGATTTTCCAAAAGAAAGAAACCAAATCCTAGAAGTGGTTGAATTAAGGTAATTTTTCTTAGCTAGATACACAAAGACTCAAAATAGCATTCTAAAAGTCAGCATTCGGTGTTTAGACACACAAAATTAGGATGGCTTAAGTACATTTCAGCTTTAGTTAGGTCTGTTTAGTTACATAATGGGGTTGATGAAAGATATTTATTGCTGTCTATCCCAATGATCTCATGACTGCAATCAACTCATGCAGCATTGTAATTCCACAAAATAAAGTTAAAATTAAGTAAAATTGAGTTTAAATTTTTTTTGGGAAAATTGGAAAATAAATCCTATCAGTTTAGGAGTTTGGGAGAAATTACAAATAAATTTGGGGGTCCTCACCTCCAATATTCTGCAGTGTGATCGCTATACCAGCAGCCATTTTTCCAGGAGTACCAAACGCCCTGTACCCCAGCTGTTCATAAGCACGAATACCTGTAAGCAGATTACAAACAATCACATCCAGCTCTTTTCTTTGAGATATCTGTCAAAGCAACACAATAAAACTGTTAAAAGATAGACAATAAAATCCTGCAATCTATTTTGACAGTGTTGATCTAAGTCTGAACATTCTGGATAAATTGCATTTCCTCTGTTATCAACTTTTAAATCCTCAGATAGTCATGGTGGTTGTAAATCTCATTTACTAGGAACAAATAGTGGTTTGAAGATTTCTTCCAAAGATTATCTGAAATTGTTCAAACCTGGCTGTATTTTCTTTCCCAAACATGAACAAATGGACAAAATGTTAGGTTTTGTTATAGGACGCAGAACTTTAGTAAAAGATTACGGTAAGCTGAATTTCTTCACTAAAGTGTAAATGTAAATGCACAATATAAGACTTACCAACAATACCAGAAGCTTTGAGTAACAAATGAATGGAGTAACATGATAATAACGCTACCGCAGTCAGAAGAAACCTGGAACACAGGACACAGGTGGACATCACACAGATGAAAGTAAACACTATTTATATAGCTCTCCCATAACATATCATGACCCATATTAAATAGCCTCTCCTGTTCAACAGACTTTTTTTTTTTCTTTTATAATGAAAGTTTTATTAGCACCAAAAAAATATTAATATAAGAAATCTGTGTGCTTGGTTAGTCTATTTTAAATTTAATTGACAAAATCAAACTAAATATGAAGATCAATGTGAACAGCCTATACAAACAATATAATACAACAGAGTACAATCCAGTTCGAAACGACAGTTATTTACATCCAGCGAGGAGGTTACATGATAATAAGATTATTCAAAAAGTTATGATTTTTACAAGATTTTCAGGATATTTCCTCAGTGAGAAGAAATGATTAAATGTCGACCATTATTCTGGTCACTGTTTTGGTCCAAGAGTGTTTTAAAAGTTCTTTTTAGCTAACTAGCTTTTAGCTTACTTTAACCTTTTATACTTTTATATATATAGATATATACTGTATATACACACACAAACAGGAAGAGAGAGGAATATATATGTTTAGCTTTGCTAGCCTTTAGGCTAACTTTAGCTGTTCCCGCTTCTTTTTTTAGCCTTTTCACTATCTTCAGCTTTTTAGCTAACTTTAGCTTTTTATTTTTAGCAAACTTTGAACTTTTTATCTTTTTAAGCTTTTTGACTAACTTGAGCTTTTTCCACTTTGATACCGCATAGATATTTATTTATTTATGTTCTTTTTTCCCCATTTACAGTATTTGCCAATAATTTTCTGTACCCTCTTGCAATAAAAGAGGTGGGCACTCTAGTGATGATGGAGAGGTGTCCCTGTCTTCCCCTGATGGGGTTGAGTAACAACATTCTCTATCCGTATCCTGATACATAAACACAGTTAACATGACCAAGGCAACCAGGGTCAGGGTCTGATGGGAGCAGTCTACACATGGCAGGGAACACTAGAAGACGAATCCAGATGGTTCATTTTGCTCCAGGAGTTTTGGTTATTCTGAGATGTGGCCTTTTCAAGACCCTTATGTGGCAACTAGAGTAAGGTATAAGAGCTTGGTAAAAGTGCTTATGAATAGAAGAGGAGGAATATTAGGATGCTCCGTGTATGGTGTAACATGTCATGACAGGTTGTAAATCAAAGTCTTATGTAATCACACCACCAACGCCAACTGCTCCAAATTTTCCTTCTGGAGCAATTTCTGGTGAATAAAATGCTGCATGATGATTTTAGTAACTTGCATACTTTCAAAAAATGTCACCTTTCTTCTGCCAAAATAGGAATGATAACACAGCTCAAGAATGTTAGTGAGGTATTTTTTTTTTCAAATTTGGAACATTTTCTTTCTTCGAATTTGAATTTCTTTCACAGTATAGTGTCTTGTGAATATAAATTACAAGATGAACACATTTTGTAATGAACATTTCTATTAATATCCTTTTAAAAAAAATAATTGTCTATCATGGAGTTATTATATTCTTTGATCATCTCTGCACAGAGATGAAGACTCCAACATGAAAGTTAACATAAAAGACCTGTGGATGCAGACAACTAAACTATTGTATTTCTCCATGTTGATGGAGATGACATTTGATTCTTAAGATTTGTAAATATACAGTCATGTCAAAATGTCCAACAATGCACACGTGAAAATAATTTAAATACAATTTGATTATTATTGTGAAATAAATTACTTACCAGAAGAGGAGAATACCAGTGTTGGCCATTGCGTACGCCAAACCAAGAATCCCGCTGCCCATAATAGCATTACCCAGGTTAAAAACTGACATTCCGAAAGAGGTTTTTCCTTCAAACTGTTAATTAAATTTAAAAACAAAACTGTTTTAAAGGATAAAATATAAAAATCAATACCAAATACTGTATAAAATGATTAATCCTTTACTTACATCTGTAAAACGAATGGGTTTCTTTCCGTTTGCACTTGGTAAGAACTCCTCGCTCTCCTGCCCACCTTCAGGGTCGTCAAACCTGGCAAACAATATATTGATTCTTAAAAATACTTTCTATTCAGTCAGAAAAGGGTGAATATATCTGATGTTGATTTTTATCATTTTAGATTTTTTTTTTTATTAAATTAAAACAAATCTCCAATTACAATCCCTAAACTTAAATTTTTTACCAACATACCTGACTGTTTGGGTGCCATTTCTGTTTAAGGATCCATCAGATGAGGCAAGCACAAAAACAAGGCAAACATGCTTTTTAACAAACACACATTTTGAAAGAAGAAAGTCATACCACATGTAGCTCACCACATTTGTTAATTTATATAGATTCAAGTGAAGGTTTTAGATTGTTAGACTTCGAACAATAAAAGACTGTTGTTTTTACAATAGTATGACAAAAGAAAGACAAAAAGTACACAGTGAGACAAAGTGTGAAAAATAAGGACTACATGCTGTGTAAAAAAAGTAACCCCTCATACAGTATATCTATGTGGGGGAATGCAGGAAGAGTACTCACTGATCCTCCTCTGGCATCGTCTTCATTGGCATGCCTATGTCATCACCGAGGTCATGAGTTTTCCCATTGGACAGTATGTTCATTTCTGACTGTGCAGGCTCCATCATCCAGGGTTTTTACAGATTTCCTTCTGCTGTGTGCCGTTAAGGATGTAGTTACGCAAAAATTTGAAGTATCTATAGAGATTAAAGAAAAAAAAAATTATGGATTTGTTCTAAATGTCCTATGTAGCTCGTTCAGTGTGTGATGTGGATATCAAAGATATGTCTCCTTTTAGGTAACATCAATATGGTCAAATTGATTTTTTCTAAAATGAGGAAGATGTAATCTTTAGTTTAAAGTTTGTAAGATAAGAAAAGAACATCTTCCAAGTGTTCCAAGTTTATTTCTTTCAATTTTTTAAACCAAAGTCATATCAGACTATGTTATTTTTATTTGCCCAGTAAAATAAGACGAAAGTCAAACATTGGTTTTTCAACAAGAGTTTAAAAATATATTTGTTGCATTTCAATAATGTACTTTTTATGTTGAATATAAAGAGTTGTTATGCCTATGTAAAAGTCAAACATACTTGTTAGGTTAATAGGCGGCTACAACAAATGAGCATGTGTGTGGATGGTTGTCTGTGTGTGTCCCCGCAAAAGATTGGTGACCTTTTCAGGGTGTATCCTGCCTCTCATTTGAAATCAGCTGAAATAAGCTTAAAAAGAAGCTTAAATCTGTATTTTTGTGCTTCCGTTTTATCAGTCATTAATTCCATTTGAGATTTTTTTTGTACTCTGCAATAAATGCAGAACTAATTTTTTATCCATGTGGTATTTGTTAGTTACAAATCCTGCTGCTAATAACTAAAATGTGCATCATTCATGCATCATGTGAAATGTGCATGTGCATCAAATGTGCATCATTTCCCCATTGTGGGACAAATACAATTTTTTCTGATTCAATATATTGATCTGCCTCAACATATTAGTAGAAAGTTTTTTACAAAATTGTGTTTCAATAATGAACAGCAAAAACAAGGTAAACTAAACATGCAAAGATTAAAGTCTGCAAGAATTTTTCTTAGTTTTGTTTACTTTTCTGAGTAGAAAACCCATAGCTCATCAATACCTTCCTGAAAAGCGGAAAAGCAACTCAGTGTTTTATGAGAAATATTGATGCAATAACAAAGAATTAAAGTTCTGTTTAAAACACAACAATGTCCCCATTAAGTACTGTGCAAATCACCTCTTACACTGGTATCCTAAATGTGCATTTTAAAATCACTTTCTAGTTCACAGTAACTACAATTAACTTAAAAAGTTCAGGTGAGATTTCATTTGAGAAACCAAACATTTAAATGAATCACAGAAAATAGCTTCATAGTGTCAAAAAACAGTTCTGTAGACATAACTAAAAATGATTTTCACAATCCTCTCATGACCTCATGAACTAATGAATATTCTTCACTAAATCCCAGTGTGAACTTGGTAGGACAATGGTGTTTTGTTAGGAGCTTCCGCGGGGACTAACGCACTGTGTTCTCATTGTTTTCTCATCCTGAAGATCACTGTTCTGCAATCCACGCTGTACAATCAAAGCGTGTTACTGACACCATGTCAATGCGGCCAGAAAAGAAACTCAAGATAAATCAAATAAAGTAACTCTGCTTGATACTAGATGTAATAAGAGGATACAAGAGCTTTTGAAAGTGTGAATATTTTTCCAATTGGAGAACAGGGGTCAAAATCTGAATCTAGATGTTTACTTTTCACCTCCCTTTAAAAAAAAGGACAAAAACATGTTTTTGCGCAAGGTTAAGAAATTCTTGCACATGATATTAAACAGAAAAATACAAATTTGAGCTGTTTTTGCTTTAAAATCAAATTATGACAGTAGACATTTTCAAAGCAACGGTATAACAAATAAGTAAAAAAGTGCCATTTTGGGACTTAAAGTGAAAGCAAGTAATGCGATACAAACTCAAAAAAGATATCACCGAGTTCAAACAAAAACACAATCCATAATTTTGTTCAGAAATATCTGTAAACTATGGGGTTAGTGAATTCATTATAAACAAAACGTCATGACTTTTGCTCCTTCAACGTAGCAATAAACATATTTCTAAACTCTGGTTTGCACTGTGGGGGAGGCATTAGCTCAGTGGTAGAATGTCCGACCTTGGACTGAGTGAAGCTGATTCGATTCCCACTGGCCCATGCCTAAGTGTCCAAGGGTAGACACCGAAACCCGTCTACCTCCCACCATTGGTGGCTCAGTGGTGCAATGCAGCACAGAATTTTTTCCATTTGAGGGATAGATACAGTATGTTAAAAATAATAATAATGATTAAAAATGTATTTATGTTCGAGTAACAAGATGTTCTACTTAAAATCAGAAATTGAGATTCTTAGTTGGTTCTTTTTCCGCACAAATTAGGTGTAAATAATAAAATACTGAGCATTAAAGCAGCAGAAAATTTCTAACACAAGCCAAAAATTCAGTTAAACTACCGAAGGATGAGTAAACTAAAAATGTACTATTTTTTTTTATTATTTTATTTTTTGCTTATTTTGAATTACTCTATTCATCCCTCACCGGGGAAATTTGTTTGCTGCACTCCTTACACCGCAGCAGGCTGCCCTTCAACGGCACCAATGGTGGGAGAAGCGGGGGTTAGGTGTCTTCTCCAAGGACCCTAGACGTGCTCTCCGTGGGACGCGAACCCACGACCTTCCGGTCCGCGGGCGAACGCACTAACCACGCGGCCACCGTCTCCACCTTTTGTTACTTTTCAACATTTTCATGCAAAAGCTATTTATAAAACTTGAACAACATTCTTCATACAATGTATAAAAGGAAAAGGAAGTTCAGCTATGCAATCAGAGGTCAGTTATCCTGTACCATGTTGCTTCTGAGATATATCAGCGAGAACGTCAAATGTATTTAACCACCTGAACAGTAGGGTGAAAAAAATCTTTTATATTTTGCATTCAGTCATTAGAAATTATTCTCATTTTTATGACATTTCAAGCAAAATCTGTTGCATTTTTCATTATTTAGATCAAGACTTCAGATGGAAAACATTTCCACTCTTTTTGAATGCAAAATGTAAATTAGACATTCGACATAAACCTTTTTTTCAATCTGTGATTACAAATTGGCCAAATAACTTTTTTTTATTTCCACCATGTAAAAAATGAGCGATATCACAATTCCTAGAGTCACTGCAGGTTGTTATGTTGGGAAAAAAAAGCATAGTAATGACAGTAAATGAGCAATTGGTATGGAAATGACCCCGTATCGCCTGCACCTTGTGAACAGAAAGATTGAATCATAAAGCAGACCATAAAATGATCTATGGTCTATGTCTTATTTTATAAGCTGTCAGTACAGTCTGTATGTACACAAGGATTCAGTTAAGAATATCAGTTTAATCTTTCACTAAAAGGATTATTTGCCTTTTGAATGATAAAAAAAAAGCCTAAAATCCTTTGGGCTTTTTGTTTGTCCAGGCTACCCAAACAAAAATGCCCAGCTAGAGCTAACATATTTGCATAAAGCAATTCATAACTCAAGATGAAACTAAGTCCTCCCTTAGATTCATATTTAGCCTACGTAGCTGCATGAGCATCAGCATATCTACAAATAGGGATCCCAAATATTTTGCATCCCATCTTGATCAGGTTACACAGACGTAGACATCAAATGAGACATTCGTTTTACTTTGGTTTACTTTGAAAGAAACAAAAGTCAATGTTGTGAGAATGAATGAGAGGGAAAAAAATATTTAAAAAGTTATCTATTTATTGATTGCAAGGATTTGATGACCTTCTTTTTTCGATTTTTGTCTTAAAAATAATTACTGGTAAACCGGTAGACCTTTCCAACCAGATTCAATTACCTAAAAAAACACAAGTATTATTTCTACTAGAAAATCTCCATGGTACATTATTCGTTTTCTCCGTTATCTAACGAGTCAGTTAGCTCTAATTAAATGTGAGCACTTGTTGAAGGGAACAGGACATGTTTTTGAACAAAAACAGAACAAAGCAGCATGCGGTAGTCTGCAATTATACAATCACAACTCTCAGAAGCTCACAGCATAGGTCTGTGATAAAAATCCAGCTTTTAAAATAGAGCCTGAGATTAAAGTTTTCAAAGTATAGAGCAAACCAGAGAGAATTATTTAAAGATATGACTGCAAGTTGAAAATGGTTTGCTTGGTACATATTAAGATCTTTATATTGAGATTTCTTTAGGAAGACACTATAAAACTGTTTTCTGTAAGTACAAAAAGAATGACTTGGTCTGGTGAAATGACAAAGAATCAGGGACAAATAAAAATTTCCTAACGCAAGATTAACTTTTTATTTCTTTTGCTCAACTAAAAACATATTATAAACAATTTTATTTGAATAGAATTTGTTTCTTTAACCGTGCTAAGAGTCTGACATGCATCTAACATCAACAGCATATAATTTTGTCCAGCCATCTGCTTGTTTTTAAACACTACAAACTGAAAACCTAACACTATGCTTAGTCAACTTGATCTGGAGAAAAGTGTGAGGAAAATTGAGAACAACTGGAAGAAAGATTGTATGTTCACTGTTATTGATTCACAAGTTATTTCTAAATCATTTTCAAAATCAATTATCAAAGACCTGTAAAAAGACTGATTCAAAACTTTTCAAGAAACTTTTTTAAGTACCAGAAATTAAGTTTAGTGATTTTTCCAACTGGCTGTCTACTTTTTGTTTGAGATCTCCATGGGATCTTTTCTTGGCCCACTTTACTTTTTGCTCTACAGACTTCTTTTCTGCTTCATCTTGAAAAATATTGTCATTATTCACTGCTACATAGACAATTTACAACTCCACAAATGTAGGGTTTTTTTGGACAATCAGGAGACAGTGAACTTTTGATGGCACACCATTACAAAAAGTTTTATGGGGATAAAACTGAAGTTTTGCCATTAAATATTCTTTCTAAGTTCAAACTATATTTACTGACTTTATGTTTTGTTTAATTTTTCAAAATGAGACCATTTTCATGTCTAAATGACAGTGATTAGATGTTCTCACCCACAGCATTTTAAAACATCACTGTGTCCACTTGATCTTCAAATTCCACTTCTCCACAATGATTTCCGGTCTATGTAACAGTGAACATAAAGATCTCATCATCTGTTTAACCCAAGTGTTTATTTGAATGGATTGACTCTTCTAAGCTGGTTAACCTTTTAAAACAATCTAGTTCTTCTTGAGACTTCAGATCCGCTAATCAGATAAACACTTAAAGTAGTGTTTTCAAACCTTTTTCATATCAAGGTACATTTTTCCATTGAAAAGAATCTTCAGGCACACCACCAAGTGAAATTGTTAAAAGAAATTTTCTTTAGCCATCTACAGTATATCAAGAGTATACCAGTTCTGGTCAAAGTGTCCTGAACAGAAATCCAACCATCACGTCAAAAAACATTCTGTCATCTTTTATTATTCTTCTTTCAAATAAAAAATGGACTTACTTTTCCCTCTTGAATGTCTTGCAGAAAATGTGTGATTTCATTAGAATCCACAATTTTTCTGCTTAAAATGCCACCAACATTTTTTCATAATGTTTCCAAACCAAGTAGAAAATACGATTCACTAGCCGGGGTAGTAATCTTTTGGAGGGATGGACAGCAGCATGCAACAAAAACAAAGCAGAGAGGAAGAGTGGGTTGCTGTGATTACATGTCAGCCCTGCCTGTCTCCAAATAAAATAACAAGACTTCACATAATTCAATACGCTTTAATATTTTTTTTTACACAAACACCATGAGATGAATTAAAACAATCTTTGGGAGCTACCATTAGATCTGATCACCATACGAGGTGAAATAGGATCATGTCACACTAAACACTTGCGGGTCTCTCATAGAACAGTGGTTGAAAGGATGCGGATCTAGCGAACAAGGCCCTTTCCTTTTTTTATTATTTTGTATTATTTGCTCTGTACTGTGTAATTGTGTAAAGAAAAAGGTGTGGTTCAGTGAGTGGAGCAGTTGTCTGGCAGGTAAACAGATGTTAGTTGGATTCCCCACTTGAAAGCAGCTCATGCCAGTGTTCCTGAGCAAGACTTTTAAGTCCCACTTGTTCGTCCTTGTAAAAATTATTATGAGCGGAAGGGATATTTCACCAGTTTAAATAAAGGATTTGAAAAAACTCGGCTTTTGACATAGACTCATGTTGTTTCCTGGTTTCTGTGTTTTTGTGCATCTTTTCATTGACCATACGCTTAATATTGTTTTGAATAAACCTTGGTTTTAACCTCTAAAGTTGTTCATTTTCGATCTACCTTCTATTCAATACAACAGAATCATTTATCTTATATATATCTTATATATATATATCCACATTCAGAAGGATAGGTATGAAAAATTGCATTTGGCTGGAGCCTAGGCAAATTTTGTTTGAATTCATCACACAACGCTATTAATGAATCTGTCAATTTGAGGCACAAGTCTCACCAACACTCACACAACTGACTGAAAACATAAGGAAGTCTTATTTCCAAAACTAAAATAAGTTTGCCAAGACTTGTTTGTTTTTACTTCTAGCTCCGAATTTCCACCAAACCAAGGTCAAGTCACTATAAACCAAAGACAGTGTAAACATTAAAACGCATATTGAACCTCAACCAAAGAAAAATATAAATGACTTTCTTGTGACTTCAATTCAAATAGACAACAGCACATGATAAAGCCAGGTTGAACCATGGCAGATTATGAACCTCATGACAAAGATAATAATAACCACTGGAGTGGCTGACACTTAAAACTCGGGCTGACTCAGAAACAGATATCTACAGCTCTTTACTGTGCTGGAACAGCAGCTGGCTGTGACCCAAAAGGATAAAGTCCTGGCTTCCATGCAGTGTACACCTGTTCAACTTCCGCAAAAAAATTGCTAATATTCTTTGATCACCTAAAGCAGGGGTCACCAACCTTTTTGAGGCCGAGGGCTACTTTGTGAGCACAGAGTCACGTGAAGGGCACATGACCTATTTGCTACAAATTTCTGTATGTAATAGCAGGTTGCATAGTCAGCGGACATCTCAACCAGCAACATCTTAAACATTTTGTGCTGTTTTGCTTTGGAGTGGATGCTGTTCATGGTTCTGATGACACATGTAGCAAGATCCCGGTCTAGCTGCTCTGTCGAGTTCTCAGACAAAGATGACTCTCATATTGCCATCGTACTTGCTCCAAGCTGGACATAGGAGAGTACAGAGATGACTTTAGGAAAGAGGACTAGAGGAAGGCCAAAGAGGAGGTTCATGGATGCAGTGAAGGAAGACATGAAGATAGTTGGTGTGACCAAAGAGGATACAGAAGATGGGATTAGATGGAAGAAACTGACTTGCTGTGGCGACCACTAAAGGGAAAACCCGAAAGAAAAAGAAGAAGAAGAGATGACTATGGGACAATATTTCTCATATTTGAATAATGTTTTAATGACTAGCATCATAGCTTCTTCAAAATCATCCCCATCCAAAAAACTTTTCTTGTCTCTATTATTTCAAAATGCGCTGCTCTAAACAAGGCTCTTGCCTGGTGTTGAGTTGAGCTGCCTTGTCGAGGTGAGAGATGAGATTCTGGTAGCTTAACTTGACAGATAAACCAGATAAATCAGTCCACGCTACTTTGTCGAAACATGCTACCAAATGCCTAATGAGGGAAACTTTGTTTAAACTTTAATCCACTTAAGAAATGTTTTATAGATGCTTTATTGAGCTGGTCTTTATTATACTGTTCTTACTGATCCCGATGGTAGCGTGGGTAACCCAACTCCACAAATAAATGTGTTTACCAGACATGGTCCTACTGTGATAGAATGATAGAAAACACTAGTTAACATTTGCTCATTTAATATTATCAGAGGTTGCATTTCTAAACTGGTACATTAATACCAGTAAATTATAACATAACCCCCCAAAACACCAGTTTATCAAAACACTAGGTAGCTCATTTCGACGGGTTTGCACCATGGGGGCAAGGTTTGGTTGCATCATCGATATGCGATAAGTGCTTAGAGTAGCTCAACTTGTCTGCTGTTTGTCTAAAGCTGCCTTTAATCCTTTTTCTGTGATTAATGTGCCACCAGGTTGACAGTTGGCATCAAAGTCTCCGTGTCAGGTTTTGAAGACCCTCTCCACATTTTGCTGCTTTGGTACTGCAACAGTTGTCCCAACACTTGTCATTAAAGGATGTTAAAAACAAACTCAACTGCAGTTGAAAAAGTGTGTCTTTATTTGTTTTTTGCCATTTACTTGATTTTTTTATTTTATTCAACGTTATTTTAAAAAAGCAAAATGTGAGCAATAATTTTAAAATTTGTTTAATATTTAGATTGAGTTGCAAAACGAGACGTGCAATTTTTGGTGCATGTTTCGTGGGTACTTTGAAACGGGCACCACGTTGGTGACCCTTGACCTAAAGAGTTGAAGCTACCGACTGCTGTTTGCTTAACTGTCCATTCTCTCATCTGGTGGACACCGCAATTAAGACCAAAATAAAAGTTTTAGATAGTTTCTAAATGAAATACGTACATCTTTTATTACACCTCTTTGGATCAACAGATTATCTTTAAACAGTCAATTCGTATACAAGTAGGTAATCTTATAGTTTAATGGCCTGAGAGTAAACAAAGACTAATTCAAAAGTCAAAAATCACAACCTGCCTTTCACACCAACCTTAATCTAATTTAGATTCTTTGGATATTTAGTATTAATAGTAACATGATTTATAATATTTATTTATGCAAATGGCTCGAGCAAATCAGATTTAAACATTTTATTCTAAAACTAATGCATGGTGGATAGAGATAAAGTGTGGATTGTAGATAGATTGCTCGCCCTCGGACTGGAAGTTCGTAGGTTCAATTCCCGCTGAGTTCACATCTAGGGTTCTTGGAGAAGACAACTAACCCACCATTGGCCCCATTGTGGCAGCCTGCTGCGGTGTACAGCAGCACACAAATTTTCCTGGTGACGGATCAACAAACATACTCAAAGAGTATGTCATATCAGCCAATCAATCTAACACATGTTTTTGGAGGGTTGTAGGAAACCATAGTACCTGGCAAACCCTACGCACACATGGGGAGGACATGCAAACTCCACACAGAAAGGTCAATAATTCAAGCATCGCCTGCTTTCCGGGACTCGAACCCTGACCTTCTTGCTGTGAGGTCACTGTGCACCGATGTTATTTTCTCAAAATTTTGAATGGAGGATTTTCTAACTAACTTCAAAGCAGTTCAACTTGGTACAAGAAGATTCAAAATATCCATTTATAACTTTACAAAACAAAATTCGGAGTCTTCCTAGCCAAGTTATCATCAATCAGATAAACTCTTCCAAAAAAAACCCCACATAAAACCCCCAAAGCAAACAAATAAATGGTCTATAATTTAATTTAAATGCAATTATTTAACTTGGTTTATTGCCAGCAGAAGAATAGTTAACCTCAAAAAAGTGATTATTACAAAGTAAAAGGCAAAAAAATGAAGAATATTTTTTTAGAAGAGACACAAACTAAACTGATATGGAGGATCTGGAACTTAAAATAAGGATATATACAGTACAATGTAAAAAAATCACAAATCAGCAGCCCGGAAAAGGGTGGAATGGCCCCTGCTGGTCAGGAAGAGGGTCCTGCCCCAAGTGGAGGAGTTTAAGTATCTCGGGGTCTTGTTCACAAGTGGGGGAAGGATGGAGCAGGAGATCGACAGACGGATTGGTGCAGTGTCAGCAATAACTAGGACGCTGCATCGATTTGTTGTGGTAAAGAAAGAGCTGAGCTGAAAAGCAATGCTCTCGATTTACAAGTCGATCTACGTTCCTACCCTCACCTAGGGTCACCAGCTGTGGGTGGTGACTGAAAGAACGAGATCGCAGATACAAGCGGGCGAAATAAGCTTCCTCCGCAGGGTGGCTGGGCTCTCACTCAGAGATTGGGTGAGGAGCTCTGCCATACGGGAGGATCTTGGTGTCTAGCCGCTCCTCCTTCAGGTTAAGAGAAGCCAGATGGGGTGGTTCGGGCATCTGGTCAGGATGACTTCCGAGTGCCTCGCTGGTGAGATGTTTCCGGCAAGTCCCACCGGGAGGAGACCAAGAGGCAGACCCCAGACCTGCTGAAGAGACATGTCTCACAGCTGGCCGTTGAACGACTCAGGATCCTCCAGGGTGAGCAGGAGGATGCAGCCAGGGTGAGAGAAACCTGGGCTTCCCCGTCTGAGTCTGTTGCCCCCACGATCGGGCCCCAGATAAGCAGAAGACGACGGAACGGAACATCTTTTGCTTCTTTCACTATATTAATACTTTACAAACCCAACAGCAAATATAACAAGCTTTGGTGCATTTAGATGATTTTACCAGGTTTCTATGCATGATTAATCTCAACTTAATGAACACAACTTACACCTTTTACAAGTTTAAACTTGTTTAGATCAGTCCTAGTTATTCTGATGTTTCAAGAAAATCATCAGAACAAGTCAGTCATCTGAATAACTAAGACTGATCTAAACAAGTTTAATCTTGTAAAATGTGTAAGTAGTGTTTATTAAGTTAAGTTTAATCATAAGTAAAGCTGGAGAAATAGTATCAGTCATATAATAAACATGATCTGACACGCTGGCAGGTTTATTTTACTTGTTGTAAGTTTAGTGTTTAATTGCGATCGCATTGAATGTGTGTGAGCGTGTGTGTATGTGTATGTGTGTGTGGAGCACGAGTAACACGAACAAAAGATGGACACCAGTTTGTCATTTTACTCCTTGACCCACATGGTTGTGACATAAAGACATTGCAATCACCTCTTGTGTCAAATACAACTCATTTATAATTAACTCATTAGTGGATTAAGATCTTGATTTCTATTTAATCACATTCATCACGCACGACGCGCTTTTTTGGTCAATGTTTTCAATCTGATAGTTCAATATTATTTCCTATTTGTGTAAACATAACTAGTTTGTGTTTAAAAACAAATGTAAAGCTTTAATCAATAACAAAAAATAAATAAACATTTATTTTTCCGTTATGCGTAAAAACCAAGTCTGTAACACATGATTCAGTCATTCAGAAATACATTGAATTTGTTGAATCTTACCAAAGGCTGCTGTCACAAGCTTTTCCAGTTAAAGTCCTTTACTGAATGGTAAGATCTTCACAATCTTCTTTAGGAGAAGTTCTTTTAGTATATCTGTCAGATTTACCTGACTGGTAGTTGGATTTTACGCACACCGTAGTTCTGTTAAAAGGAACCTAGAATGTGCTTAGGGAAATGGTTGGCATTGTAAAGAGATCTTGAGCTTTACTGTGGGGGTTGAGTTTTAGATCCGCCTCCTGGACACCCCCTCCGCCTCTACCAGAAGCATGAGGTCAGGTTTCAACACTTGGTTCCACAGCAGATGATAGGATAACATCAGACTGGATAAGTGGTTTCTCCAGCTTTACGCATGAATTGATAAAGATATTCTATAAGGAAGCAGTACATATAAAGCTATGCCATCAGGTCAACGCTTTGCACTCCAATACAAATTTAAATGAAACAAACCCATGCTTAGACCGCTTCCCAGTGGTCCAGATTGGGTTTTAGATTTTTTTCATTCATTTTTTGAACCATTTATCCCTAACAGGGTCTTGGGGGTTGCCGCAGCCTATCCTTGTTGGTTATAGACAGGTGAGAGGTGGGGTACACCCTGAACAGGTTGCCAGTCTGTTGCGTGGCCACACACACAGACAACCATGCACATGTATGTACATTCCTAGGGACAATTTCCAAGTGGCTAATCAACCTAACATGTATGTTTTTGGAGGGTGGGAGGAAACGGAAGTATCCGGAGAAAACCCACGCATGCAAGGGGAGAACATGCAAACTCCACAAAGAAAGGTCAATGTATCAAGCCTCGCCCCCACTCCAGGACTCAGTCTCCCAACCTTCTTGTTGTGAGGCCACTGTGTTGAACACTGTGCAGCTCTGTTTCAGATATTTGACTTCTAGTTGATCCCACAGCTGGATTAAGTAGCAAAGTAGCATTTTAAAAAACCTATAGTGGAATGTAGCGCTTCCTCTGCTCAGTCATGAACAATAGCTCAGACCCTAATACAGAGGTGAGAGGTCACATTTGCTTTAGGCAAAGAAAAGACCAAAAAAATCATGCTCCTACTGGTTCAGAAAATCTATTGACAATGTGGGGATTCACTTTCAAAGGGACACTCCTTTTGCTAGATGTTAGCTACATTTTAATGATGTAATTAGTGCTTTAATTTAAATCAATTTAATATCACACCTTATGCTGCGGATGAGGATAAATTAAAACCAGTACCAAATATGTATTTTGAGAAAAATACAAATCAAAGGTATTCCTGTGATCCATCTATTTTCAAACCACTTGTCCAACACAGGACTACAGTGGTGACGGAGCATTTCTGATGTATTATTTTCAAGTGTCTATGAAACTTTGTTTTTACTACATGCTTGAAATCATTCTATGCTTTTTTTGAGGATGACTTGGCTTATATGGGTGCAATCATTCAAAGCCCAACTGGTGATCAAATCTGATCACTGACCAATTAAGAAGATTCTGACATTAATTGATTCTAGAATTCACCAGGTTGTCTAATTCAAAGTCTAATTCTTCACCTGTAATAATTTATATAATGGTATTTGCTGAAGATTTCTGATGTTTAACACTGGCCAGGTCTACTCTACACTGAGTAAGAAATTAATTAGATATGCTTACAATTTATTGAATTTAGCTTAAATGATGATGCATGAAAGTATTTCTCATTTCAAAGGGATGAAAAATTGTTGATTCATTTTTTAAAACAACTGAGTGCAGATAAAAGGATGAACATCAGCTGGATAACAGAAGAGGCTACAGAATTAGATAAAGAGAGGGAAGGAAAGGGTTCTGTAAACTGATGAGATGGAGATGAAAGTTATATCAGAGTCAGTTCTGAACTGGAATGACATAAATTCCACTTATTATTCATCACTTCAAAGGTATGTACCCAGAACACACTTATGCAACTATCTGTATGGATTTGATAATCTTACAAATAGAAACAATTTGAAAAGACGAGCTTTCTCTTTCACATTGTCTTTCGGTTTTTTTTTTTGCTTATAATTCCATTGTGCTCGAGTGGACTAAACTACTTGGACAATAGCTCATAGTTCAGATTATTGCTCATTAGGGTGCCATACTAACCTGAGCAATCAATTTTCAAAGTAGAAAAGGTAGTAAAAGTTCTTTGTTCTGGTTCTGGGTTTTGGTGCTTGGAGAAAGGATTACACAGACTGTTGGTTGTTTTTTTTTCTTTTTTGATTATGTGTGCATAATAGCTGAATGGATTTGGTAAGAAGATTTTTTTTTTTTAATACAAAGTAGATAAACATGTTTTTATTCTATATTTTGAGAAACCACAGACACGCACGCCCATATGATCTATTTAGGAACTGTAAATGGGACTCTCTTTTCATAATAAATCTACTATCCATCTATTAATCCACCTTTCATTGGGAACTCTGAATAGCCCTCACAAGTGCTATGACCGGCACCCAATATGAACCTAGTGAATGATTCCTGAACCAGAAAATTTAAAATAATAAATTCTCACAAACAATAATGACAAGTTAGGAAAGAGAATAAAACCAGGATCAGCCTTTATTACAGTAAATAGTAAATAGTAATCGATATGATGCTCTTTGTGTCTTTCTATAAGATGTTTTCCTATTTCTACATAAAAAAAAAACCCCAATGCTTGTCTTCCTCTAAAAAAGCTTTAGCAGATTATTTCAAATCCTGGTATTATAAAGCAGTTGGTGCTGATAAAACATTAAAAAAACTTTTTTTGAACAGTTAAATAATGGTAAAACTTTAAAAGATTCAAATATACGAGGGTCATTCAATAAATAAGGTATTTTTTTGTGTATGTAAGTACTCCTAATCCAAATAGAAGCTTATTTTTTTGGTCAATGTAGTCTCTTGGCACTGTCACATACTTTTCACATCTGCGTGCTTTCACTCTTTGGACTGCCGTTTGAACACAAGTGCATGGTGCCAAATCCATGTCTCATCACATGTGACCACTTTTTTAGAAACTCATCACCATCCTTTTCATAGCGGGAAGAACACTCGTGGGACAACTCGACTCTGCTCTGTTTGTGCTCCGTGGTAACCATCTTTGGCACCCACTGGCAGCTAACCTTCTAGTAGCCAAGGTCATCATGGACAATTTTGTGTGCTGTCCCAACAGCCTAAAGTCTTTATAATGCCATCAACTGTCACCCTTAAGGCTTCATTAACAAGTTCGATCGCATTAGGACACCTCACTTTTTTAGGCCTGTCTTCATCCTCAAAATTGATTTGTCTTTCTTTAAACATTTCGCCCATTTGTAGACATTTTTTTTTGGCCGAGTCTGTCTATATTTAGCAGAAGTCCTTCGACTGGAAAATTAACCTTGTTTATTGCTTGACCCTTGGACTTCTTAAATAAAAATGAACAATATTAAAAGACTTGATTGAGAAGATTGTAAAAACAAACAAACAAAAAAAAAAACATTCATATGACTACTTCAAAATGCATTGTTTAAATGTTGTCAGGCCAGATTTCTGTTTATACAAAGTCTTCTGAACGACATGAATTGTGTAGGGCTCACACACGATCACCCCACTGTTTGTGTCACTCTGTGGTGAACAGAAAACATGACTTCTGTCCCTGGACTTTCTCCTCTCTGACGTATGTTGTTTTTTTGGAAAAGCAAGCTTTCACTTTGACATGGGTCCCTTAATTCACTCTAAGTGATATAATCAAACTCCATGTGTGTTTCTTAAACTGTTTGCACTGGTTCCACTCTAAAAAGACTGGTCATACTGGATAGACAGGTAATTTAGTTTTTGCTACTGTAATTGCCTAAAAAGGAAACATGTCATCTCCTGAAAAAAATTGTCCCGCAATTTTAAAATGATACCATTTCAAAACCAGAATGTGCATTTTTATTGCATTTTTCTGTTTTATTTCATGTGTATTTCTGTTAAACTCTATTGTACCTTCTTTTTTAATATCTTGTCTACTTCTTAATTAAATTAAGACTTTTTTGCAGTTCTTATTTAATTTTCCCTCCAATTAATTACAAAAACTGTATAGATTCATATATCTGACATGATTCTATACTATTCTCTTCTGTTGCCTGGCTGGTTTAGGTGTGGTCTTCCAACACTATGAAGAAGCGACACAACGTGTTCATGAAACAAAAGAAGAAATGCAAACAAATTCTTTTCTTTCTCTGCACTGCTATGTTATATTTATATTAAGGAGGTGGCCATGAGATTGAGAACAAATCTCTCCAAGAGGTAAAAGTATTAAGGAATAGAGAAACCACAAGCTTATAAAGCCAACCCTAAGAATTACCGGGTTATGTTTCATTGCAACAATAAGAATCAGGAGCAAGGTATGAGGTAATAGTCTTTACAGGTCTATCCGTATATTTGTATTGATTGATCATTGCTCCAAATAAGCTAAATCATTGTCAATTTGACTAAAAATTGCATGCATTTTGCAATGTTCCTTTATTGAACTTAGATACACTTTACTACCAAAAATAATTGGTGAACTCTTTTAGGCGTACCCTACTTATTGCAAACAAATAGCCAGGATAAGGTCCAGCATCCTGTGATGATGATTTGATCATACTTATTTTCAATATGGTATTTAGAATAGAATAGATTTACTTTATTGATCCCACACTTGGGAAATTTGCAGATTAGTGGTGTAAAAGATGCATAGATGAATGAACAGTGGGTTACAATGTCCTAGCCGTTTAACTGCTATCATTTAATCAATATGAAGGTAAATTGGAGAGCTCTTAAATTCAGATAATATTTTTGCAAACTATATAGAGAAAAAAATTAGTTGTGGATTTGATGATGAAAGATTGGGATTTATTCCCCTGCTTGTGTCATTGGTGACAAAACAGATCTTTGCAGAAATGACCAGACCAAAATGAGCTTTGATAAGCATTTTTCCAAAATTATTTGTGCATTCATTTAATAAAACTTTTTGCTATTCAAATGTGACAGGTGCGTGATTAAGGACACATCATTTATGTCTAAACACTGAACTCTAGTGGCCTCGATTTGTAATGATTAACTTTCCAAAGTTTCTCATCCCCTTATTATAAAACTTTTATTCTGTGTAAGAAAATCTCCTTTAGCCACTCTCTATTTCCAGAGATGGATACAAAAGTTTGGTGAAACTCAATATTTTTAATACACAAAAAATATTAAAATCGTGTCTTGCTATTCGGAACTAAAATGTTTTTTAGTCCCATAAATGTAGACTTTTTGCATTAAACTATAGAGTTTACATTGTCTCGTAATCCTTTGAGGTAAAATTGTTCAAATATTTAAAAAAAGTTGTGAATAAAAAGCCCACTTTGTAATTTGCAAAAAATAATTGGTTGCTTTCCTTCTTTAGAGAAATTTAAAAGTTCTTAAAAAAAAAAAAAATGAATGTAACTGATTGGACTTTTAAATTACGAACAAATTGTGTGCACATTCATAAAAAAAACTTTACATATTACGTGTTGTCGATAAATTCAAATATATTTTTCTTTACGGATTTGTTTCAAGTCTTTTGTGCAATAAATATAAAAACAAGATCATGTCAAATTATGTCCTGTATTTTATTTACTTTACAATGCAAGTTTTTTTTAATTTACAGACTGTACAAACCTCACATGGTGAAATAAGGACTGAAAACAAAAGCAGTAAATATGAAACAATAAAAATTAAAGAAGGCAAGTTCTTATACTGTACATATGAACAAAGACATTTTTTCATCAGCAGTCCCAGGATTCAGACATGACAGATGATTCCTAAATGGGAACGCTTATCACATATCATCAGATGTCCATCACCTACTATGTTGCAGAGAATAAACCAAATAGAAATAATCTTATTCCAATTCAGTGAAGCGAGCAAACATGGCTTTCCGGACGGCGTCTTTATACGTATCAGAAGGTGAGAGGGTGTAGTTTGTGCCTTTTGTTCCGAGTCCTGCTCCTTTTGTTCTCAACTGTGCCTAAGAAAAAAATGAATAAATAAATGTCAGCATCCTCTATTTTATGTACACTAATTTGGGTGTACAACATGGACGTTAAAATTTGTAGTAAATACCTCAATTGGAGCGGTGATGCCTTGCTGATTGCGGCCAAGACCCTTCCCCTCCTTCCAGCCCATTGCCTGCAGCATTTTGTTCCCGATGTTGTCACTATTAAGACCATCCTTAGTGGGCTGTTCGTAATTTCTACACACAAAGAAAATGTAAACCCATATTGCATTTGCTGAAAAAATGTATTCACATAATTTTTCTTTATAAAATCTTTCTTACACAGCTGGTGTCGGGTGGTTGAATTTCTTCTTTTTGGGAACTGGAGGTTCAGGTATCCCATATTTTTCTCTCCTCTCAGCTGCTCTGTCTCTATATTTTAACTAGTCACACACAGAAAGAAATGTTTTAATAAAAATACTGTCATAAAAGGAACACACATTTTGAATCAAAGTGATTTTTGTCAAATCGAACCTCAGATTCTTTTCGCTCCAATTCTTCCAGCTCTGCTTCACTCATCCTGGATCTATGGAGAACTTCAAGGTTTTTCTTTTTAACAATTAAAAAAAAAAAAAAAAGATTTTATTAGTACATAATTGTCTGATGTTGTAATTGATAAACCATTTGAAATTTCCAATTTAGGTGTAATAAATTACTTTATGGAGATCGGAGAGCTGCTGATGCCTTATTAAACCCTCTTTGTTAGGAAACTGTCTCCTGCACAGCAGGCAAGCCAACTTTTTCCAGTCTGTATGCTTATCCTGCACCCCCTGAACATCAGCTTCTGTTCCTCCTTCCTCTGGATCACTGTCTCCAGCGTAAGCAGCCACAAGGCCAGACTAAACACAAAACAGATTCAGATTCCTTATCGTCATTGAATTATTACACCAGAGGTGCACTGCTTAATAAAATTACGATGCATTTTGCTCACAAACACAGGAAAATATTTCAAATTCAGTATAATTTTACCATCACCACTGTGCCAAGTGGTAAAATTTATGGCACCAAAAAACTCACTTTAGAAGAGGAGCTGGTGGCTGCCTCCTCTTCCATGCTTCTTGTTACTTCGAACGTGAGTCTGTCCATTCCTCCTTGCTAAAATTATAATACAAGAAAGACAGGAATTTTTATTTGGAGTCCAATTATAATCTGCTGCGAGTTTTTTTTTTTTTTTGACATACCTTCTTCTCAAACAATGTGTATCCGGCATCAGCAGCAGCTGCTTCTTTCCTTTCCTCGTGACTAATTGGCTGGAAGCTACTCTTAAAATTTTCTTTTTGCTTGTTGAGACTTTTAGCCCATCGCTCCATGTCCTTTGCAATCTGGAATACCAAATATAAAAAAAACTCTTTCAGAACTATTGATAAATTTAGAAAAAAATGTTTTAGAGGAGTTGATAAGGGCACCTGTTGTGCTGTCTTGCTCTTTGGTTTTTCTTTTTTCTCTTTGCTGCCTGGCGCGGAACCGTTTGGGTTCTCGTTTTGTCCGGCGTTCAAAGAAACCGGTACGTATGTTTGCTTCTCAGTGTCCCAATAAAGGTACTGCTGTGTCTGAGAATTGTAGTAATACTAAGGAGAAAAAAAATACAACATAAAAAAAGAAATTATCATCACTCTAAAGATATCAAATAGGAAAAAAGTGAGTAATTTTATTTATGTGTGCCACATACATGTGAATTAGGATCGTAGTAGAGGCCACTTTGTGGATCAAAGTAGTAGCCAGAAGATTCATCAAACTGATACGAGGAGATGTCTGGAACAGCAGCTGGATTTAGAAAAAGGACAGAAAATGGAGATAATTAACTAATGCAATTCTATTTCAGTCAGAAATAAAACTGCACACAAGGCAAAGTAGAGTTACAAGTTGGTCTGAGGTTTCAAGATAAAAAAAAAAAAAAACATCTTTATTTCAGTACACATAAACAGGGAATACAGACAAGTTTTTTTTTTCTAAATGCCATAATAAAAATCTACATAAACCCTTTTTAAAATGTTTACTTTAAAGAAGTCCTGTAGCGGAAACTGGGTCACAAACTGACACGTGTTTTTTTTTTAAATTATTGTTCACACAGGCGTTCTAGTAAATGGTTTAAACTGGTAAAATCAACTGGGTAATAAAATTACAAATCTCCTACACACATACAAATAAAACTATATTCATACCTGGGTTGGGATTTAACAAGGATCCAGAAGCGGGCAAAGTACCAGCAACAGATGTAGCAACAGCGGGAACAGATGTTGCCGGCACTGCTGGAAGATGCGCTTTTGTGGGGGTTGCATCCAGTTGTTGTGCAAGCGGTAAAGACTGTGACATCACAGGATGTTTAAAAATTTGAGCAATAACTGAATTTGTGTGATTAGGATAAACTTTACCTGAACGGCCGGCTGTGTGATTACATGAGGTTGATACACTTGAGGATTCTGGGATACTACCACCCCAACTGCAGTTGGAACAATCTTAACACCCGGGGCAGCTTCAAAGGAAAAAGTTGATTTCATTAACACATCATGAGCAAAAAAGTCTCATTACAGAGATCTAGCTGAATGCTTTTTGTCCTGAAAACCCACTAATGAAATAAACAGTTCAAGTGTACCGGTATGCAAAGAAATTATTAAGTAATAAGAATAAACAACACCTGGAAGGTAAGCTTGTACTTCCTAAGTTTTTCAAAAATGTTAACAACATTTGAGCACAAGTTCAATTCTAATTTTCGCAACACAAGAGCAATACATCTTAGACCACATAAAACTCAAGGAATATTTGCAACATCTGTCAATATTTCTTTTTTTAACATAAAATTTACCTCCAAGAAGTCCGTTTCCCTGAGAGGTGCTTGGTCCAGCCCCTTGATGGTAGTAGTTCTGATAATCCTTAAAATAGATTTTAAAAACATCAAAATACAATCTATTGTTTAAACTACATAAAACATATTTAGTAACGTTTAATCAAGTCTTCACAAGATTCAGCTAAATGCATGAGCTGAAAAAATAAAACGTACAAGAGGAAATCTTTGACATAATAAAAAAAACAAGGTCATATTACTCACTTGTGACATTGGTACGTAACCCTCTTGCAGATATGCATACTCTGACATTCCATCGGAGTCCTGCTGTGGCTGCAGAGGACAATGGATCATGGATTTGACAAACTAGAAGTTGGAATACAACATGTTTACAGAAAATAAACCTACCTGTGTTGAAGACCACTGGGCTGCAGCGATGGCCGTGCTGGCAACAGAGAAAGCACTGACACGGTTTCCATCGGGCATTAAAAGATTCCTAACACAGATAATGGGAATAACTTATTAGTCCATCCTGTGTTCATGTGAAATGTCTTTACAGTTAATCATAAATAAGCTTGTTTATTAAAACTAAAATAAAGAAACATGTTTACTTTCTAGCACTCTTTGCATAATCCACCCCGAAGGTTTTCCCATCTAGTTTTAAAGGAGGGTGCAGTCCCAGTAAGATGGTCAGAAGCTGAGAAGCCTCCTGTGGATGGAGAAAAGCAGGGAGTGAGTATAGTGAGCAATGACTCATCATATTTGTATATATAAATAAAATCAATCTTTACCAGAGGTGAGGACAACTGCACAAAGGCAAAGCCTCGGTTTTGTCCTGTTTGCTTGTCCTTAATGAGGCGAATATTGCTGGCTGAGAGATTTGCATACGGGGCCAAAACTGCCAAGATGGCTTCCACCGATGATGTGGGAGCAATGTTTCTGAGGATGATTGCTGCCAGAGATAAGATAAATTTAGTATCCAATAAAGTACAGAAATCTTTTTTTCCTTAAAGGAAATTAAACCTCATAATTTTTTAAAAATAGCTCTTACTATCGCCATAAAAATCTCCGCCCGGTTGAGCATCAGAGACTCCGCCATTTGCTTCACAGTCTGTTGAGAAAATAACAAACAAGTATAAATTGTATTACTCACTCTTTAATGGCACTGTCTAACAGGAACTGAACAATCGGGTGTATGAACAAAGAACAGGGTAAAATTAGTTATAACTTGTAACATTACTTTGAACCCAACATTGTTGGGTTTCACTCCAGTTGATTTCTAAGAAGCTAAAATCCAGCACAGTCTGATACATCTAGCAGTGTTCAGAACTGCAATATATGAGCTTTGTGTTGTTTCTCAGCACAGCTATCTCACACTCTCCAAATATTCGCTCTAGGGAGCTTTTTGATGATTCAGCTACTTACCAGCTTTAGATGCTCCACACCTGAAGCACTTCATCCGCCTCCGGAAATTATACAAGCCACACTGCAAGTAACCGTTCACATCAGAACAGCTCATAGTGGACTATAACTTTTATCACTTATACAAATGATCCACAAGCAAAACCAAAGGACGGTGGATAGTATGACTAAACTTGTCTATCACAAATGTGCGATAAGTCTGCATGAGCAAAAATCACAGATAAAATATTATACAAGTTATTAACTTACTGTGTTGCAGAGCCAATCTTCATATTTGTTTCTAGGGTAACTGTAGTGCATGTCCACCAATTTGCCTCTGATAACCAGACGTTTCTAGAAAAAGGAAATCAAAATCATTCAACAGTTTGTGGCAATTGGTGATCTAATTAATTGGAGTTAAGCCCTCATGGAAGGGAGAGAATGGGGAGAAGGGCCCCCAGCAAACAGCCTTTGAGTTACAGACGACCACATGATGTGTAAGTGAGGATGGTGTAAAAAGAATCTGAAGTGTTTGGGACCCGCATGTCCAGGCTAAGCTGGAGCAGAGTGTAAAATGTGATCCTGACAAGAGAATATTTTGGAGTGCTTGAAAACATAAGGGCTTCTCGCAATAATATTAAATTCTAGGGGTGGGGGAGGAAACACTACTGAAATGTAGTGTGAAAAAAGAAAAAAAATGTATGCAGATATCAAATAGTCCAATCTGCACTTAAAACTAAATCCAATCTGTTTAAAACAAGAAAATGTAGATCCAAACTATTGGGAAACCTATTCAAACATTTTCCTGTGTCTTATTAAGAATTCCTGATTATTTTTTTTTTCTTATGCAATTTCTACTCTATCCTTTAAATACATTCTGGTTGATCATGTCTCCAGAACCCCAAGAGTTAAACTAGACTTGGCGATTGTGAAGCAACCTGATTGGTCTCCATCCATCTGGTAGCATCTTGCAAGTGATAAAAGTCCACGAAGGCGAAACCACGGCTTATACCTAGAGACAGCATTCAAATATAGACGGGAGGTGTGTTAGTTAAGAGTCCATGGGCATTTTATTCAAACTCTTCCACAAACTTCTTCTCAACCCAGGCCGAGTTTGGGTACAATAGGCCACTGATTTTCCCCATAGCAAAAATAAATTCCTGCCGAGTACCACATTTTGGACCAAAGTGAAGTACAGTGTGCTTCAGCCAATTGATTTTTAACTTTTACTGTTGTTCCCACTTACCTTGTAAAGTTGTAAAATGAACTGAAACAAAATGTCTTGCATAAACATGTTACATCTATTTAAAATTTTACATACTTTTTATTTGTTTGTTGCTATGGGAAAACGGGTCTGAATGGAAGCGGATTGGCCCTATGGTCGTGGACTACAGTGAGGACTGGAATCCATCATTCAATTGGTTCTCACCTGTTCTCTTTTTCATCAGTCTGACATCTACTGGCTGTGGGCCCTCCAATTGATCAATGGCAAAACGAATCTTAAATAGAAAAAACAAATCAGCATAAATCACTTTATTACATTTAGTACAATTTAAGTGTTGCAATACTGAAAAAGCACTTACATCCTCCTCAGTAACATGGGGAGCAAGTCCTCCGAGCATTATTGTTTTACTTTTCCGCTCATCCCCTGGATCCCTTCTGTAATCCTGCTCTTGATAATCACCATCTGAGTGATAGCTATCTTCTGATCGATCACTATTACGTCGCTTTCTCTCTCTTGGCTTCAAAAGAAAATGTTCAAAATAAAATTCAAACATAATTCTAAAGAATTTATAAGTTTGAGTAAAGCAAGTACCTCAGGACTGTCTCTTGCCCCTCGTCTATCGCCATCATAGCGCTCACTGCGTCTCTCCTCACTCCAGCGGCGCACATTGTAATCCCGTTGTTGGTCCCGGTCTCGTCTTTCACGCCACTCTGACTCATCACGGGACTGGTCAGAACCATATCTTCCGCTGCGCTCTGTCCGACTAATTCTACTCAGAGAAGCATAGAATAAACACAACGGCACAATATTCAGCTGCACAATAAAAACAGAAAACATATATTGTCCTACCAGTGTAATAACTAAATTACTTAAATGGTTGTTAGGTTTTTAAATCTTCTGCAGAATTTAACACATACAACAACACCTTTTTTTAAATTAAGTAAGTAATAGTTTGAAAAGCCAGTATTTCCTACACTAGCATTTTTTTTAACTTTGACTGTTATTCAAAAATGAATGTAAATCCAATGTAAAGTACTTTTTGGTACATGTATGATTATTTTGAAATATTGTTTTCCAATTTTGATGGGTTCTCAGATTTTTTACGGTATTATTCAATGGCAACAAGTAATAATAATAATAAATTTTATTTGTAACGCACTTTATATCTCCAGTGGAGATCTCAAAGTCTATAAAATCCCTCATTCCAGGAGTGATCCATCGTAGAAAAAGCTTCAAAGTTGTCTTCTGGACAATGTATTTGATGATTGAGACGATTCCACTTCAATCGGTTTCATCACTCAGGTTAGCATTTATAAAACCAGTCTCAGGTCCATTCTATCAGATTGAAAAGGATTTCCGGATGGAAGTCAAAACATCTCAATCATCAAATACACTGTCCAGAAGACAATTTTGAAGCCTTTTCTACCATGAGTATTATTCAATGTAACAGCAAAAATTATGTTTTTTTTGAGTATTATTTAATAAAACAGGCCACATTCCGTTTCCATTACGATGGAGCCCATCTAATGATTTCTTCAGATACACCGCTGTAGAGTAGAATAAGCAAATATTTAATTAACAGTCTCAGACACATTAATTGGCTGCTTGTGGGTCCCCATGACGTTTCTTCTTTTTATTCCTCACTGCTGCTATTTTTTAAAGTTTTTCCTCATTGTGAAACAGGATCTAAGGGCAGAAATGTGCTGAAATTGTTTAGCTAGCCTTTGTTTGGCTTTTTAGCTGTGTATTTGCTCCGTTCCATTATCATCTACTTATCCGTGGCTAGGTTGCAAAGGTCTCGGACGGGAAGCAGAGTTCTCTCATGAGCATCCTCAAGCTATGCAGGGAGGATCCTGAGGCGTTACTCGGACAGCTGTGAGACATTGTCTCTCTATCAGTCTGCCCTGGTGAAGAAAGTACTGAGCCGAAAAGCAAAGCTCTCGATTTACCAGTCAATCTAGGTTCCTACCCTCACCTATAGTCACCATCTGTGGGCGGTGACCGAAAGAGCAAAATCAGGGGTACAAGCAGCGGAAATGAGCATCCTCCGCAGGGTGGCTTCACTCTCACTGAGATAGAGAGGAGCTCAGGGTACAGGACTGCTCATCTGGATCAAGAGAACCCAGATGGGGTGGTTCGGAAGCCTCGGTGGTGTGGGGTGTTTCAGACACTCGCACTAGAAGGAAACCCAGAGTCAAACCCCGACCCGCTGGTGTAATTGTGTATCTATTTTTTTTGTGCTTGGATTTTGTACTTTTTTAAATCTGCACTGTGAAGCCCGTTGAGACAATGTTTGGTAATGTCGGGCTATAACAATAGAATTAAATACAATGGCTTGTATAAACTTAGTATGCAATGATTTGTGAAGTAACACAGTAGTTCTCCTGCCTCAACACATTTACAAATCATTTACAAATCCACCAATAAGGTTTGACCATTTATGGTGGGATTTAAATCCCAGACTGACCAGAAAACAACAAGGGTTTTGAAGCTTGGCTAAAAGGTTTTTAATTAGATCAAGAAAAGGTTTAAACTCTTGAGTTACATAAATGGTGTTTACAGTTGTTTCTTACCTCCTATCGGCTCCCATTTTCAGAAAACGTTCTGCACTCCCACCGCGACCTAAAACAAGTGAATACAAACATAGCAACATTCAAAGTTAAAGCAATAAACTGCATCCCAGATTAAAATCAATCACGTCAACACAGTAGATGTGATAAATACCGATAAAAATTATTACCAGATTAATTATACTTGGGTTTAAAAAGACAAATTAAATACACAACTCACCCAAGCTGGTTAATCGACAATTAAACTCGATTTTTACTTCGTGATATAATTATTTTTATCTTGAAAAAAGGAAAATCATTTAAGATTGAAAAATACTCCGACAAACCCTTCTTTATCCCACAATGCACCGCGGCAAAGAATTATATGCTGAGGCAGAAGGAAATTTTAACACAGAATTTGTCTGGCAGGCAATAAACTTACAAAATGGTTAACCGTGCAGTTATTTTAATTTGGTCATATTTAAGAATAATCTAAACAAATATGTATTTTAAAGTTCTCAGACCTGTTTACTCTGTTTTGATAGGCTATAAAATGTTGTCCTTGTTCCCTGCCAGGCAAACTCTGAGGGAAAATACCCGATATACGTTTTCCGCCATTTTATTGAGTTTATCTTATGTGTTTCAGTGCTTAACAGGCATTTTACATAACCAACCAGAAAAAAAATGTTTTGATTTTTAATAATTACTTCAAGTCCCTCTGTTCATACTCTGACACTATAAACTTGCTGACATTCTTATTTTCTAGTCGTCTTGTTAAAAATACAATAACTACACAGGCCTATGATGCCTGTCATAGTTCCAAATGTCACCACCCAAAAAATATTGCATTATGTAAATGAGATGCTTTCCACTTTGATTATATCCCACATGATCTTGGTATTATTTCAAGTAACTGCTGTCACAAGATTTATTTACATTCCACTGTACATTCGTTTTTCACCAAAAGGATTATACTGCCAAATGAGAAGATTTTAATGAGGTCATGACCTGGAATCTATGGTGGATAATACATGAGATAACAATGTCTCATAAAAAGAATTGAGGGAAAACTTGGCCATTAAATAAATAAATATAGATAGCCATCCTTTGAACACATAAATGAACCTGAGCCCAGGCCTTCACAGCTAATTTGTAGGCTTAGGCTATGGGAAGCTATAGGGTCAATATTAACAACTAGGGCACTTGTTTAAGTGTGAATATTGGCCCTGATGGCTTTCCATACAAGGCATGAGAGCTCCATCACCAGTTCATCAGTCACCCTGATACATCCATCACTCTAGAAGAGACTAAATTTCGACTCAAACCATATATCCTTAATTCTTTGCGATTTATTTAAATCTTTTTGCTTCATAGAGAATTGAGGCATCTTTTATAGTTAGCCTCTTATGAATGAGTTTTTTTTAAAGAAGCCATGCAGCTGCAACTGTTTAGTCACAAGCTCTCTACACAGTGTGGAAATACCCTAAGTTTCACTTTTAAATAAAGGCAAATCTTCAGTCTACTACATCATGTGCATTATGAATTCAACTATGTAGCTTAAAAGGTTTAAGTAATTGCCTATTGGAAGTACTTGTTACCGACTGTATTTTTTTCTTGAAGATAGTATTTTACTGTCTTTTTGGTTTTGAATAATGCATTAAATTGTTCTCAACCCAATTTCAACAGTTTCTAAAATACCCTTTCTCTGCTTTAGGCCTGCCAATAACTGAAACCTGAAAAGATGACAGTGTGATGTGTTTTTCAGGATAGTTTTGTAAGAGGCATAAGCATTGCAATTTTGGGGATTAAATAACTTGTTTCCAGCTGAGATGTGACTGCCTATTAGTAGTTTATTTGCTTGAAGCGAGGTGACTTTTTTAGCCAGTCTAATATAAACCTTTCACAAGGAAAATTTTCATAGATAGAAAAATCAAACTTTTACACCATGATCAACCATTTTCGTTGCAGTGTTCAGAAGGACTATGGATGGAATTTAGCACTTTTGAGTCAATTGACTCACTGTGGTGCAGTGGTTAACACTGTGGTCTCAGAACAAAAAGATTAGCATTCTATCAGGAGATCGAGTCCCGAGTGGGGCGAGGCTTGAATAACTGGAGTTTGGGTGGAGTTTGCATGTTCTCGAGTGTATGCCTGGATTTACTCCAGTTTCCTCCCAACCTCCAAAGACATGCATGTTAGATTGATTTACTACTGTGAAATTGTCCCTATAAATGAGTGTGTGGCCCCACAACAGACTGGTGACCTGTTCAGGGTGTACCTTGCAAAGCCAACAGGGATTAGCAGACCAGAAGATGCCTAACTGGCTATTGTAGTACAATAAAACATAAGAAGTACACACACCAGCTCACTTTAAGTAAATAAGCATCACTCGGGCTAAAAATGTAACTTGTTTGTCATTTATTAGAATATTTTAAACTCTGAAACATCACCAAACAATTCACTGTACAGACAGGCCCTCAATAAAGATGAGTCCACAATAATTTGTTCAACTTGGCACACAAGAATGTTCCCCATTTTCAAAAACTTTTGATTTGGTAATGAAACAATGAACAGTTAAACAATACCTGAAGATTTTAGATGTTTTTAAATTACTTTTTTTTATTTTAGAAGTACACACCCAAAACAGACCCAACTCTTTTACAAAAACGTGTCAAAAGACAAAAAAATGGCAAACTTGGGAAAACTATACAAAATGGCCCATGTGATTCCAAAAATAGGAAGGTGAGAGTCCAACACACTAAGTTTAAATGTTCTAGGGAGAGGGAGGACAGGCAACTCCAGGATGACTTCTCATGATGAGTTTTAGGTTAAAGTTTCTCCTTTTGTCACCTGGATCAACAGAAAAGAAAGAAGCAATCAACACTTACAATATGAAAGTTACTTGTATTAATCAGTTATAATAGAATACTATCTAGATGTTCATACTTACTCTGGCTTCAATGTATTCAATCCTTCTCTCTAAAGCTGTCAGCTTCTCATTCAGGGTGGCCAGACGAGAACGACAAGACATGTCTATTTAGGAGTAAATACAGTTTACATTAAAATCAGGGTCACTTTATTTTAAAAAGTTCTACATGAAAAAAAATAAAAAAGAAGATGCAGTTACAAAGAATAACAGCTGTCTGCTTAGTGGTAGCATATTAGCGGCTAGCTAATGCTAACTCGAGTGTTGATCATTTTCACGTACAATTACAACACATATACACTTTTGATCAGATTTTTAATGTTACATGTGAAGATTAATCATCATACTATCAAAATGTATGCGAATATTTAAAAATTCTGTAGGTATTTTAGCTGATCGCTAACTGGGAGTGGTCATTTAAAACATCAACAACAATGCTAGGCCGGGGCTGTTTTTTTCTCGGCTATGCAGTCAAATATGAACTTTGATTTAAACAGAAACTTACCAAATGAATTGAGAAAATCGGCAATCTTTTTTATGCTGCTAGTAATGACCTCTATATATTCCCGATTGGCCCAATCTTGGTGGATCTCTCGTTGAACAGGGTCTTCTTGGCCAGCCATGTTGAAGAGTTGCAAACAGGGAGGATGATTTTGACATCAGTCGCCTCTCTTTCAGGAAGCACAGTAGCCGGATTTATCTACTAGTTTGGTAGCCAGAAAATAGCAGCAATTCCTCTTTTCACATGCTTTAGATTCTGCTACAAGTTCATAATTCAATTTTTTATGCAGATTGATTCCAAGTAGTTTTAGTTAATATGCCAGAGTCTAACTATATCACTGTCTGCAAAAGAAATGACTGAACAGATGCTTGTGCTGATATCTACAAAGACCTAAATAAAATATACAAAAAGCAGCTAAAAAGATGGACTTTTCATGATTAATTTTGTAAACCATGTTGACAGAATTGTAAATTGGCCTGTGCAATATCTTTATATATAATTGACACAATGATGTATTCCTTTCAGGCAAAAGAATTGTAACAAAAATGTGCATGTTCTCTCTTAAGACAGTTGTGGCTGACACAAACGTTTACATTTTTATCAGAAACTCCTGATACCAAATGGTTTAAAAGACAGTCTATTTGGTAAATAGGCAACATTAGCTCAGTGGTAGAAAGTCCGTCGTTAAAAAGGGAGTGTCAGTTTGATTACCATTGGGCCCATAGCTAAGTGTGCAAGATCACCTAACCCCCGTTTCTCTCACCATTTACGCACTTGTGGCTACCTGCTATAGTGCAATGCAGCACAGAAATTTCCTTATTTGAGGGATGAATACAGTACCTTTTTTAAAAAAAAGACCGGAAAGCCATCGGGTCCAGTATTCACACTACTAAGCATGTTACATGTTAAAATAAGCGTCCTAGTTTAACATCTAATGTGCTTGTTTAAGTGCAAATAGTGGCCTTAAAGGCTTTCCATAAAAACAAAAAAACATTGTATGATGATACTCCACTGCTCCTGTTGACCTAATTTGGATGCCAGACAGTTTCCTTCATTCCTTTTCTAACTACTTTTCCATTTGAGGTTGAGGCTAAGCCGGATATGCGGGATACACCCTTAACAGGTTACCATTATGTTGCCAAATCGCCAACCAGTTGGATGGTTTATTTATCAAATTTCCTCCTTGTGTCACAACTGATCACTTATTATCCCATTTATTTCCTTTTTAACGAATGGGATTAAAAAAAAATGGAGCCACTTCGCTCTCCACAGTCCACTTCTTCACCATGCGTGGGACCACAGGTTGTTTGTGTACGAGAGGCTTCTACACAGTTTGCAGATGGACTAGGTTGTGGTCTTCCCTTGGAAGGGGTGCAAGGGGGTATGACGAATATGCCTCTTGGTGATGACATAAAACAAGTCCAGTTTTCTATTGTCTCTAGAGGGACAGGTGACATACTGGGTGTGTGCGGGTAAAACTGATGAAGTCTTCAGAGATGAGGAACAGGGCCTGTGGGTGCTGTGTCTGCAGCCTGCTGGTGACTGTGAGCAGAGTATCAGAGGCTGTGTCTGCATTTGGAAGATGGGGCACGTAGTAGGCTATCACTATAACATGTGAGAACTCCAATGGCAGGTAGTAGGGCCTCATGCTAATTGTAAACAGTTCAATGTTTGTGCTACACGTTGCAGCGTCCCGGTTTGCACCAGCTCGCGTTCACAAACACAGCCAGCCCCTTCCTTTCCTCTTGCCGCTGTCTGCCATCCTGCCCGCCCGCAGAAGGTGAAAGGTATTCAGCAAACAGTGGAGTCTGGGATGCTCCGTGTGAGCCAGGTCTCTGTGAACATGAGGATGCTGCTCTCTCTGCACTCCTGTACAATATATCATACAACAATTTGTGCAATAACAATAAAGTACATGGTTAGAAGAGTAGGAGAGAATAACTTAATAGACAATTAATGCAGTGTTTTCTCTAAGAACATAATAATAATACATTTTATTTATAATGCGCCTTACATTTTAAGAAAAAAAAATCCCAAAGCGCTACATAAAAACTAGGCAAGGTAAAAACAATGAAAACAGTTTAAAAACTAAAATCCACATTCAGAAAACAAATAGCCAAAAGAGCCATGAAGTCAAAAATTAAAACCCTTATTAAAAATGAATGTCTTTAGGCCTTTTTTGAAAAATGCTCTTGATATGTAGCAGAAAACATCCCGATAGCTGAATAAATTTAAAATGACACCACGTTCTCTGTAATTTTGGCTCATATTTAATTCAAGAAGACATAAGCCAAAAATAAAGATTGCAGTCATGAATATAGTGATCCATAAACAGCCAACTACTGTTATCCCCAGAAACAGTGACTGGATTGTTAGTGCCAATTGACCAATAGATTTGGTCTTTTTAAAGCACAACTGCTTGTGGGTGGTGTCCAAGATTATGTTTGGGCATACACTATTACCAAGATTGGACTCAACAAACAATTTAAGGGAAAATAAATCAGCATTTAGAGTGGTACAAGCAAAATGCAAACAAAAGAAATAATGGAAACCTGTTTATCTCCAAGAACTCCTAACCCTCCACACCACTGTCCGAGACCTGCGCGCCTCCTCCTCCTCCTACTGTCTGCACCAACCAAGGACCAAACTCTCCACTATGGGGGACAGGGCCTTCCAGGCAGCTGCTCCACGGCTCTGGAACGATCTTCCCGAGAGCTCGAGGGCTCCACAGAGCGTTGAGGCTTTTAAGAAAAGACTGAATACATTTTTATTTCTAAAGGTTTTTCAGTAAAGTTTTTAGTGTTGATTTTTGTGTTGTGGTTTTATTTAATTTAGCTGTTTGTTGTTCCTTTTGGTCATTGTAGCACTTTGAGATCTCCACTGGAAATATAAAGTGCATTACAAATAAAATTTTTATTATTATTATTATTACAAGATACAGTAGATAGACTGAGAGACAGATGAATTGATGTACAGCAAGATAGATACTTTATTAACCCTTTATGATAAATTTAACTATCCAGCAGTGTTCTTCTCTGCAAGGAGCTGAACAGCCAGAGGGATGGTGTTCCTTAATCTACCCTAGAACAGGAAAGAAACAACATTTTGTCACTGAAGGAACTCCTCTGCCTGACGAGGGTCTGCAAAGGGTGGTCTGCATTCTTCAGAATGGAAAACATCTTGCTATAGAATATATATATTTGTCATGTAGCATGTATATACTATGAAAAATGCATGGGGCGATTGTGAGAAAGTCTGGGAGTATAAAGGTTAGTTTTATCCTCTTCTTTGGATGGGTTTGGATTTTATTTTACTTGATCACAGACGCTCCCCCCACCGTTGCCATGGCAATAGCGATTCATTAATATGGCGAGGACTGTACCATGCAAAAAAAATAGTCTTTAGAATAATTGTACCTATGGAAGGATTATAGATAATTTAATATATATTAAATATTGTTACTTTAAAGTATGTAAAGATTTTGCTAGTGAATGTCAGCTACCTTTTGAAATGTTTAAAAATAATTTCGTGATCACCCCTCATCAGATGGAAGAAATGGTACATTTCAGGAAGTCTCACTATTCATGTGATCTTATATTATTTGGATTTTTTTTGTCTTCTAGAATTAGTCCAGTTTAGGCGAAATGGTTTTAACAAACCCAATATCCACCTTTTAAAACATTTGAATCTTTTCCAAGAAATGACACAAACGTAGTTGATCGTTTAAAGAAGGTTAAACGGTTGCTTCTCAGCCCACTGATAAGCGATCATGCTCAATTGGTCTATCGATTGGTCTACTCTGTGTGTGTTGGTTATTTTAATATGTCTTATCTTTTTTATTTTAATCGGTACTAGTTATTTTTATTTTCAACCGGAAATAAAACTTAAAGTTCAAACTGGCTTCCCGCCTATAAAGAAGATTATATTTGCTTACAAGTTTTATGAAGGATCGTATGAAAAATGTAGAGTTTTTAAAGAAGCTCATCTTGACCAAAAGTTGTGTTGCTTCGGAGTGTTTTATGACCATCCCGAAAAGGTAAAACATTAAAAAAAAATATTAAACAGGATTATATCACGTATCTACCTGAAAACAACAATGTTTTTGTATGTCGATTATTTTCATGTTTTCTCATTTAACGTTAGCAAATGGTTTGAAAATGTGAATGATGGTTTTGGCCTCTAGAGGGCAGTGCTGGTATAGTTTTAAGAATGGATATATACAAATATCTTGAGGTGTGTATATATATATATATATATATATATATATATATAATAAGTAATTTAAGATCACACATATAGATTTATAAATCTATATACATATCTTAAAATATAGATATTATATAGTTTGATAGCATGTGACTGCCTCGTTAGACCCAAGCTTAAATGTTCACCCTCATTTGTCCATAGAAGTTTATTAGAATAAAACATTTCAGCTGAAATCAAACGTCAATATTAAATGAATAACATAGTTTTCTTAACTATTTAAAATTTACTTTATTAATTTAAACATTTTTTGTCTCTTAACAGGCATGTATCTGCCATCTAACTTTAAATCCAGTGACTTCATTGACATTGTCCAAACCTGCTCCAGCAACCTCATGGAATGTATTTTGAGTATAGTGATGGGCTTTTTCCAGCTTTGCTTCAAAACCCTTTTGTTGTCTTCTTTCTCTTTTTCCCAAGCTGGCAATTAGACTAGCAGTGAGTTCTGGTTCCTCTGCACAGTCACAGCCAAGTCCTGATCTAAGTTAGAATAATTGGCGTAATGATCCCAGCTCATTAGTGTCCGAGTCTTAGGATTCCGTTCAGTGACTGCATCAGGAGCCCCAGAGATGGCTTACATAGAACACTGGTATTTACTGTCTGAATAGGGAGACACTGTCTGTTGTTATTTACAGTTGGGAGAATTTTTTAAAGTGCTACTGACAGACAGGAAGTGTGCTTGACTGGTGTCATATTCTGTTCTGCACCTTTTCTCTTTTACCTCTTAATCACTTCCTTGGAGAAACAAAAGACCTCAACAAAAACTTGAGTTAGTCCTGAGATTGTTGCCATGGATACACGGCTAAAGCAGCTCTGTCTGCTCCTTCTTATGGCTCTCGCACAGGCTCTACACGCTAGAGCCTTTCTGTTCACCATCCTCTTCCCGGCTTCAAAGCAGAGGGGTGTCTGCGACCCAGTGTGCCCCCTTCACCTCTGCTCTTCATTCCTCCAATTCTAAATGCAACAAACAGCAGAGACAGCAGGGGTAGAACATATAGAATTCTGTCAAACTTGATACTTCAAAGATGTAATTGAGGTCAGGGCTTGCAGACCTTACAACATAGATGGTGAGAATAAAAATCTAGATAATGAGTTGAATATCATTGAACTAACTTGTTTTGTTTCGTATTTTCAGAAATTCACATTTGTGTAAAAAATTGTTGTGGAAGTTGTGTTGATTTTAAATTGAGGAGGGACTTGTCAAAAGAGTGTGTCAGTCAATTTCTGATCTTTAGAGTAAAATGGTGAAGTTTCACTAGAATATGTGCTTACACAAAGTTAAACTCAAACATTTCAAATGTAAGTCTTCCAGAATCCGACTGGGGGTAGAACATACTTTGTATGCTGGAGATTTTTCTTTGTACTTTTTATTCTTCCTGCCTAATCATAGAAAGTTCAACCCTGGCACTGCTGGCACATAAGAAATTTTAATTCTTTTAGTTGAATTTCAGAACTTTTCGCTTTCGAAAAGCTGTCAAGTGTACTAAAGAAAGATCAAAAGATGTCACACTTGTGTTGTAATGAGTACAGCTAGAGCAGTGAAAGAAAGACCACGAACAGTGACTGATTCGATTGGTCATTGTTCCTTGTTTCTGATGCCTTGTTATGGTAAATAAATCCATATAACCCAGGACCTTGAAAACAAAAACATAAAAAAATAACTTACAAGGTTTTCTGATGTGTTTTCTGCCGCTACCAAAATGAATTTTTGAAAGTCTCCAGGAAGACTGTTGTATTTATTTTACTTATTTGATCTGACAGCTGTGCTATATCCCAACTTTCTTTTTATCTAAAGTGACAATGGATGTCTTTTATTTAAATATTGGTGAATAGATAATTATACCATATTTATGAACTGATAGAATTTATTCACAGCTCCATGAGACCAAGTTATGATCCCGATTCATAATGCACACAGCAAAGGCTTTTACAAATCTTTGTTAAATTTATCAAGAGCCTGTGAGCATCTGAGCCTTCTAATACAATTTTTAAAGCAATTTCAATTATAAAATGCACATCGAGTTTTTATTTTGTCCTAAGTGAGACAGAATTTACCTCAAAATATTTTTTTTTCTGAAAAACCGGCAGTGCACATGACATTTTTCTAAATTTACACTATATTTGAAGTCAGATTGGGAGGAGGAAATCTATTTTTTGGCTTACATCATATTGAAACTTTCCTCAGAAATGTTTGCTCGTTTCACACTTCTTGCACCACCTTTGTGGATGTTTTCTATAGAAAATGATCTTGTTATGACATGCACTGTTACATTAGCCTTGAGTGGTGCTCTTCTTTAGAGAGCACAGTGGGAGAAATGCTTGGTTATCCCAGGAGGATTCATTTGTAAAGAAAGCCTTTTTCTTTCTTTTTTTAATTGGCACAAGGGTGCTCAGAAAGGAGGAAACGGCAATGATTGCTGTGCTGTCAAATGTTCCTGCAGGAGCTCACATTAATGAGCATCTTTTCTCTCACTTTGACACCTGGGAAACAGAAAAATGCTGTGGAAATGCAAAAAATGACATTGTAGGAGATGCCCAAAAATTTGCTGATATCTTTAATTCCTTTGAACTTTACTTCTATTCTTTGCTAATTTAGACTGATAGCTTCATATTCTATGCGTTTTCAGTTTTACCCTTTGGTACAATTCTATTGTTTTTCTTACTGTCCAAAATTTGCCCATTAAACAAATGTAACTGTACAAACTAGACATGCTAACATTCATAATTGAAACATGTTTTTAACAGCCAATTTGCAAATGTTTATGTATTTAAAAAGATTAAAATTGGTCACAAACATGTCAGAACTAGCCTATGTAGTCGAAGGTCTGACCGTCACAGTCCCCGTTGTCAGCTTCCGCCCATCTTCACCCTTCCTGCAGATGATGAGTCCACCTGAAGGGAGGCCCATATCCCCTGTTTGGGCCGAACCTGGCTGGGCTCCATGTGCAAAAGCCCAACTACCAGGCGCTCGCTTTCCTGCCCCACCCAAGGGCTGGGCTCCAAGAGAGGACTCCGGTGACCCACGTCCTGGCAATGGAGACTTGGCCATGATTGTTTTTTTCATTAGGGCTTTTTGAGCCACACTTTATCTGACCCCTCACCTAGGACCTGTTTGCCTTTGGTGATCCTACCAGGGGTATTTTGCTTCAGACAACATAGCTCCAAGGATTATTGGGGCACGCAAACCCCTCCATCCACCACAATAAGGTGGCAGCTCAAATCTGCCATGTCAGATTTGAGCCACGCTGATAACGATATTTCACTTTGTAACATGTCACTTTGTTGTGAATATGAGTGTTCATAAATTTTATTAATTTATGAACCCCTGGTTTTTACGTGCTCTTTAATATCAGATCAATTTATTGGCTGATTTGTTTATTTCGTTTCAGATTTTGGGACCACAATGCCGCTATGCAGTTGGCAGTATTCTGGCAGAAGGAGAAAAGAAAGCAAATGTGGAACTTATCAATCTTTACAGGACTCGTGGCTTTAAAGTCTTTACCTTTCCTCAAGTAACGCATGTAGTCAGCACCTCATTTCCTTCCTGCAGGCTTTTTTACAAGTACAACTACTCCAACATGAGAAGAAGAGTCTACAAAGAACTTGAAGAATATGTTAAGGTATGTAACTTTTTATATTTTCTAACATTTGAAGGATTTTTTTTTATTCAGCGTTTCATTCTGATAAAGCCTTGAAAATCTATGAAACAACACAAATGTATTTATTGGGATATTTTTACAAATAAAAAAAAAAGATAAAAATTCTTTGAATATTTGAAATTGTGATAAAAATCAGATCCGATAGGTTTAATTTCTGAGCCAGGCTGTGTGAACACAGAGCAGGCGTGTGTTCAGTTAGAAGTTAAACATGACTGATCTCATCATATTTCATCTGGGCATTTTCTCAATAACTTCTGAAAACTTAGTGGAATAAAATTTCAGAAAAAACCTTTACGGTTTTGGAGAGTCTTTGAAACAGGTAGAACCATGACAGTCTCTAAACAGGCTTAAAATGAACCAATTCTCTGAGTGGTGCTTTATGAAGATGGAGAAAGTTAGGGTTACGTGATGAGCAGAGGTTATTGGTTATATGACAAACTTGTGTGCTGAGACAGGTGGTGACACCACGGGTTGCTTCAATCGCTCTGTTCCTGCTGGATGGGTTTATTTGTGTGTCTTGTCTGTCTGAGTCTGCCATCTGCTAGAATGCTGTTTAAGCCTGGCTCTACTCCAGTGGCACTTAGCCTATCTGAAAGGTCAGCTTACAGGGTCTGACTTGTTAACATATCGGACCTCTATGTTATAGAAATTTTTTCTAAATTTGGTTTACTCTGTACTTGTAAAGTGCACCAGCACACACTTGTTCAATTAAAAAGAATGTTAAAAACATGAAGTTGACACCCCGTGAAATAATGATTTTTATGTGCTATCAATTTCAAGAAGATTGTACTTTAACACCTAATATTTGCATTCATCCCAATGCACACCGATCGGTGTGTTGTGGAATGTTTTTTTAATTAAAAAAAAAAAAAAATTAGCAATTTGTCACAATGGTGGTTAGAAAACTTTACCATGAAATATGTCACTTTAAAATGACAATGTCCAGAAAATGAAAATATTCATAGAATAGAATTGGAAGCCAAAGGACTTGAATTATACCTGGAATGTTTACATTTTATTGCACGGGCAGGCAATTCTCATAATCTGTACAACATCTAAGATAAGCCCTATTCTAAAGAAATACATTGTGAGACTTTGCATAAACCTGTTGTAATGAAGTCATGCAAATTCCCAATATGCAGAAATTCTTAAATGATGTATTATGATGCACATACAAAAACACCAGACCAGAATTTCTTTGTCGTACATGATTAGAATAAGTTTTTTTGTGCATTAGGTATTCTGTCAATGTCTGATGAATATCCCAAGTGGTGAGACCTTTTCAAACAAGCTCATCAGCATTTAGCATGCCAAGTTTGTCATAGCGTAATGATTTCTGTATTTTAGACACTTTGAATTACTGCCCCATGGCTATGGCTGATATTTGCCTTGTCAGAACATTGATTGGGCATAGTGTTTTTTCTTGTGCCTTGGCTTTAGCGTTCACTACGTCACAGACGCTTTGGCATCTTGAGATTTGGTTTTAGCACGGTAGCCGAGCCTGCAGATGGGAATGGCAACTGAAGAGGGAGAAAAATATTGATGACATTCAGGAGGATCTAAAGGTTGGTGAAAGGCAGATGATGGAACATTTGTTTGCTCAAGGGCTCTTAAGTTCCTTTCCAGCACTGAAATACTGAGCTGAATGTAAAACATGTTTCCATTTGTTTTGTATAAATAATTTTTTTTCTTCTTCTTCTCTTGAACTGACACATTGTAAAGTGTGCATAAAGTCTTGAATCCACCAGAGAATCAGGACACAATTGGGCCAGAATAACATACTCTCGCAATTCTTATCAAAGTAATCAAAGAATAGACACTTTCCCGCAGGGTTTGTTAAACATATAGACATTTAGCTCACTGACATCCATTCAGAAAGGTCATAAAAGGTTATCTGGTTTGGAGGCATTGTCTGGCTGGAGGATTTAGAAGTGAGATTCAGCTGTGTATTTATGCTGCTGATAACCAAGGAACTTTCTTTGTAGCACCATGAATCAATGCAATATAAAGTAAATCTATTTATTGGGCAAAGTTCAAGTGTGGAGAAGCTTAATTAACTATCAATTCTGTTCTGTTGTCCTCCGTTTATCTGGGGCTGGGTCGTGGGGGCAACAGCCTCAGACGTGAAGCCCAGGTTTGACTCACCCCGGGTGCATCCTCTAGCTCACCCAGGGGGATCCTGAGGCATTCCCCAGCCAGCTGTGAGACACAGTCTATCCAGTGGGTCCTGGGCCCACCTGTGAATTTCCTCCTGGTGGGACGTGCCTGAAACACCTCACCAGTGAGGCTTTCGAGAGGCATCTTAACCAGAGGCCCGAACTACCCCATCTGGCTTCTCTCAAAGCAGAGGACCAACTGCTCTACTACGAGCCCCTCCCAGATGACAGAGCTCCTCACTCTATCTCAGCCACCGTGGGGAAGAAGCTCATTTCGTCCGCTTGTATCTGCAATCACGTTGTTTCTGTCATCACCCACAGCTGGTGACCATATGTGAGAGTGGGAACGTAGATCGACTTGTAAATTGAGAGCTTTGCTTTTCGACTCAGGTCTTTCTTTTTTCTACTTGAACATGAATCTAGATTTCTTTTTTTTTATAAAATAGAAAAGACTACATAAAATTTTTAATGCATTGTTTCAAAGCGTTTTGTTCTAACAAATGATTCGTGCTACTTGGAAAAAACTTTTGGTTAATTTCTGTCAGTTCCTACAAAGTTGGCGATTGCCATTCTTGGCAAGAATTTTTGATCAATTAAATTGAGAATGTTATTTTATTTTGAACCAAAAAGCTTAATTGATGTGCTAACTCAGTGGGCATTTTTAATCAGATATTTTGCATCTTGACCCTGGAAGCTAAATCTTCCCTAAGGAGCTTCTTTGGAGTTTACACGTCAAATGTTCAAACGTGACTTTCATCCACCAGCAGCTGGGAATATACTGCTGGTGCTAAATGTCGCATCTGCATATGATTGATTTGATTTAAATTTTATTCACTGCTGCACCGTCACTCTGAATTAAGATCCATTGAGTGTGATTACAATTTTAGGGGGAGAGGGTAGTTATTTTTAGATACGGGACAAATAATTTTTTTGGCCTGTGGGCATTTTTATCAATCTGTTCTCATGTGACAAATCAGGCAGATATTAAAAGAGGAACACCATCTGTTTTGAAGATAATTTGTTGTATAATGTTGCTGAATGTGCTCCTGTTTATGCTCCTTCAGATGTTGACAATGTTTATATGTTAAAAAAAGACTAGAGAAGCTCCATAAATAGAGATCTGGTGAAGGTCTGCTGACCCTACTCAAATATGATAGAATACACACTTCCCAGATGGTGTTGTCTTTATAGCTACTGGATGCAGTGATAAGTACAAAATCCAGACTTGTTGGTAGAAAAATGAGATGACTAAATTGACAACACTTTGATATTTTGTGTTGATATTTTTTTACCACTGTTTAAAACTCTATACTTAAAAAATGAGCTACACAAGCACAACTTTTGTTGAGTTTTAAAAAAATCTCTCTAATCACCATGTGTAATTGCAACTCCGCTATTCAGAAAACATACACAAATATGGACAAATTCTGATGGCTAAATATTCAAACAACTTTGCTTTTCTTGAGATAGACATGCAAATTAAATTTGCTTCAATGTCGTCTTACGGGATTTTCTCAAAAGCAATTCAAGAACCAATTTGAAATCATTCAAGTATGAGTCTGACAACCAAGTGAGGGCATCTTACCAACTTGTGAAGTACTAGAGCCATATTTAATACTGTAAAGAAAATGGGAGAGATAAGAAGGAGGCTTAAGACTTAACACCTTTTTCAGCTCAATAACTTCCAGATAGTCCCTTGCTATTTGCCGAGGTTGAATAGGTCTGTGTAAAGACTGTTGTTACTTGAGTGACACCTGGATTGTTCATTCTGGCAGCAACTACTGTCACTCATTATGTCCTCAGACCCTTTGAATTATTTCTCTCTCCCAGCTCTTTGAAACAAAATGAAGACCATAATAGGAGTGTGGGGACTTAATGTTCTATTATTCTGCTTTATAATGTGAAGCAGTCATATTCTGACAAGAAAGTCCTTTTCTTGTAGAATTGCACTCTTTAGGCTATTCTTTCAACATAAAACCAAATACTGAAAAAAAAAATACTCTAACAAAACACATCTAATCAAAATTTAGCCCTTGTACATACAGTATGTAGAAAAGAATATTCAATATATGTCTGTAAATTTATAAATATATATTTTTTAAAAAGTAGATTTAATTGTTTACAGTGATGTGAGAAGATTCCTTTTTTTATGTTTTCCACACTAAAATTTTTCTTATCAAACATTTCAATGAGTCAAAGTTAATGTACGTATCAATAAAAGGGACTTTTCAAATGATTTTTCTCTTTTATTAATTCGAGAAAAAATAATAAAACTTTACTTACCCTGTGTCTAAAATGAATTGCCCTGTCAGCCTAATATTTAGTTGGGCCACTTTTAGCAGCAACAACTGCAATCAACTGTTTGCAATACCTTGCTATGAGTCTCAGCACTGTGGAGGAATTTTGACCCAATCATTTTTCCAGCATTGTTCTAATTCAGCAATATTGGAGGGTTTTTGAGCATGAACTGTCTTTCTAAGGTCACGCAACAGCATCTTAATAGGATTCAGGTCACGACTTTGACTAGACAACTCCAAATTCTTCATTTTGTTTTTCTTCTGCCATTCCCAGTTGGATTTGCAGGTATGTTTTGGTCATTTTCTGCAGAGCCCAAGCTTGTTTAAAGCTGAGGTCACGAACAGATGGCCAGATCTTCTCTTCTAGGAGGTTTTGGAAGATGGTGGAATTTATGGTTCAATTTATCATACTAAGTCTTCTGTGATTAACAAAATGGCAAGCGAAACAGTTCCAAATCATCCCACAACCACCTCCATATTATAGCAGTGGGGGAAGGATGGCTCAGTGGTTAGGGTGACCATCCTGTAACCAGAGAGTCGCGGTTCAATCCCACTTCTGGAGTTCATCTTGAGGTGTCCCTGACCAAGACACTAAATCCCCAATTGCTCCTGATGGTGGTTCACACCTTGCACGGCAGCTTCCACCATCAGGTATGAATGTGTGTGTGTGAATGGGTGAATGTGAGCTGCAATGTAAAGAACTTTGAGTACCAACACAGGTAGAAAAGCCCTTAATAAAGTTAATTTACTATGCATTTACTGCTCTTTTTCTGAAATTCAGAGTTACTTTTACACTATATGTAATAGCATACAGATCTTCCAAAAAGTTCAACTTTACTCTTAGACCACAGAATATTATTTTAGAAGACCTGTGGATCATCAAGAGGGCTTTTGGCAAAATTGGGACAAGCCTTAGAGTTCTTTTTAGTCAACAGTGGATTTGTCTGGGATTTCAACCCTGCAGGTTATTTATGTCCAGTGGTTTTGATGGTGGTGTCATGAATACTGACCTTAATTGAGTTAAGTGAGGCCTGCAGTTCTTTGGATGTTGTTTTGGTATCTTTTTTTTTTGACGACTTGGATGAGTCTCTACAACACTTTGGAATAACTTTGCTCAGTTGGCCACTCCTGGGAAGGTCTAAAACTGTTGCATGCTTCTTCCATTTGAGTATAATGGCTCTCATTCACTTGAGTCCCAAAGCTTCTGAAATGACTTAGAAATCTTTTCTTCTCTGATAGATCTTTAAACTTTCTTTCTCATTTGTTCCTGTATGTCTTTAGACTTTTGCAATGATGACTAGCTCTTGAATGTCTTTTTTTCTACTTCACTTTGTCAAGCAGGTCCTTTTTCATTCCGCCATGCGCAAACGTGCACGAGGCCCAACGCGCGCTCGCGGACCAAATTCTGTGTGTGGAGCAAAACTTCCCGGACTCTCTAGTTATTATCCTTGGGGATTTTAACAAGGGAAATCTGAGCCAGGAACTCCCAAAGTACAGACAGTTTGTAAACTGCCCAACCAGGGAAAAGAACACATTGGATCACTGCTACACTACAGCCAGTAAAGCCTACAAGGCTGTTTCTCGAGCTGCTCTGGGCTTCTCTGATCACAACATGGTTCACCTCATCCCGGCATACAGGCAGAAGTTGAAGCTTTCTAAACCTGCAGTGAGGACTTCCAAGAAGTGGACCAGCGAAGCTGTGGACGAGCTTCGTATGTGTCTGGACACAACAGACTGGGGTGTGTTTAGAGCTGCCACAGATAGTCTGGATGACTACACAGACACAGTGACGTCATACATACGTTTCTGTGAGGACAGCATCATTCCATCAAAAACCAGGGTAAGATTTAACAACGACAAACCCTGGTTCACACCCAGACTAAGACAGATCAGGAGGGAAAAGGAAGCAGCTCACAGAGCCAATGACAGAGAGAGCTACAAAGGCGCTAAGTACCGGTTCTCGAGAGAGGTACAGCAGGCGAGATCCAGGTACAATAAACGTCTGAAGGAGCAATTCTCTGTCAATGACACCGCCTCTGTCTGGAGATCACTTCGGCAAATTACAAACTATAAGCCGAAAGCCCCACATGCTGCTGATGACTTACAACTGGCAGAGAAACTCAACACCTTCTATGCCAGGTTTGATGTCTCACTCTCCTCCCCCCTCACTGATCAACAACCTTCAGACACTTTGAAGCCACTCCCATCCCCCACCCAATTAACAACAGAGGTCACTCCAGCTGACCAGCCCTCCCCCTCCACTGCTTTCTTGGTGACAAAACAGGATGTGCTCAAGCTCTTCCGCAAGCAAAACCCTCGGAAAGCTTCGGGCCCAGATGGTGTCTCCCCGGCCACCCTGAAACACTGTGCTGAGGAACTGTCTCCAGTTTTCACAGACATTTTCAACACCTCGCTGAAGACATGCCACGTTCCAGCCTGCTTCAAGCGGTCCACCATCGTTCCTGTTCCCAAGAAGCCCCGTATCACTGGACTTAATGACTACAGGCCTGTGGCGCTTACGTCTGTAGTCATGAAGTCATTCGAACGCCTGGTCCTCCCTCATCTCAAGCACTTCACCTCTCCCTCTCTGGACCCTCTGCAGTTTGCCTACAGAGCCAACAGGTCTGTAGACGACGCTATCAACCTGGCCCTCCACTTCACCCTGCAGCACCTGGACTCCCCGGGAACCTATGCCAGGATCCTGTTTGTGGACTTCAGCTCTGCATTCAACACCATCCTCCCTACCCTGCTTCAGGACAAGCTCTCTCAGCTCAACGTGCCTGACTCCACTTGCAGGTGGATTACTGACTTCCTAACAGACCGGAGGCAGTGCGTGCGGCTGGGGAAGAATGTCTCCACCTCTCGGACTATCAACACAGGATCTCCACAGGGCTGTGTCCTCTCTCCCCTGCTCTTCTCCCTGTACACCAACTCCTGCACTTCCAGCCATGACTCTGTCAAACTGATCAAGTTTGCAGATGACACCACACTCATTGGGCTCATCTCTGATGGCGATGAGTCGGCCTACAGGATGGAGGTAGACCGGCTGGTGTCCTGGTGCAGCAACAACAGCCTGGAGCTCAACGCTCAGAAGACAGTGGAGATGATCGTGGACTTTAGGAAAGTCACAGCTCCCATTACCCCCCTTGCACTGACAGACTTCTCCATCACCACTGTAGACTCTTTCCGCTTCCTCGGCACTACCATCACACAGGACCTAAAGTGGGAGCCATCCATCAGCTCCCTGATCAAAAAGGCCCAGCAGAGGATGTACTTTCTGCGGCAGTTGAAGAAAGCCAAGCTGCCCGCCCAGATGTTGGTGCAGTTTTACAGAGCCATCATCGAGTCTGTCCTCACCTCCTCCATCACCGTGTGGTACGCTGGAGCCACAGTCAGGAACAAACACAGACAGCAGCGCATTGTGCGCTCCGCAGAGAAGGTGATCGGCTGCAGCCTTCCATCTCTCGAAGACCTGTACGTCTCCAGGACTCGGGGGCGTGCAGGTCGGATAGTAGCTGACCCTTCCCACCCTGGACATGGACTTTTTGAGCGACTCCCCTCGGGCAGGAGGCTCCGGTCCATTCGGACCAGAACGTCCCGCCACAAAAACAGCTTCTTCCCTTCTGCCGTTGGACTTATGAACTCTTTATAACCTGGATCCCCACATCTCTTAGTCACCTCCCTCTTGTCACTTCACTATCTTTATTATTTTCTATTATTTTCTATGACATTGCACTACTTTTCTTTTTCTTCTGAGCACTCTTAGTTTTGTAAAAATTATTATTATTTTTATTTATTTTATTTTTATTATTTTTATTTTATATGTTTGCACACCAGTACCAGAACAAGTTCCTAGTCTCTGATGTTTTTCACTGACATGGCAATAAAAGCATTCTGATTCTGATTCTGATTTTAAGTTATTTCTTGATTGGAGAGAGATGCGTAGAGCATTAGGCTTCGGCGTGGCCAAAGCATTTGAATCCAGGTTTGATAAACCAGAGTTTTGTTTTAGCAGATACGGAAATCCAATTTTTCCACACAGAGCAATAAAGGTTTCATTTTTCTCCCTTAAAATAAAATTTTTTTTTGTTTCTTGGGTTGTCTTTAACCCATCTATAGATGTATTTAAACATAAGAAATTTTTAAGTGTGGATAACACTGAAAAAATAAGAAATCTTGAAGATGGCCAAAAACTTCCTCACAGTGCTGTATTTGACAAAATGTTGTCCAATTGTCTAACAGATTATCAATTTTTCTTTGGGATAAAGTCAATCTTATTTAATCTTCTTACCGCTACTAACATAGAGACAAACAAGTTACCATGAAAATGCCAAAAACTGCAATCTAAAACAAAAATCTATTTCTTTCTTACATACCTGTTTTTTTTCCTTTGGGATTTTCCAGCATTACAAAGACACTCAAAACTTGTGAGGCATTTGTGAATCACACTTCTTATTTTGCTCAATTTGGTGTAATTTTTTTTAACTTTTAGATAATAATAGATCAAATATATTAAAAGGACAACAAAAAACCAATCTTAAAAAAATGGTGATTTTTTTCATTGTTTCTCAATATATTGTAGAAATAATGAAGTCATGAGAAGAATTTTCAGAAAGTACCTTTACTAACTTGATCTTTATCTTAGTAAAAAAAAAAAAATTAGAAAAAAAAAGTCTTAATGTGGAGTTAAAATTCATTCTACATTTTACTCCTTTCTTTGATTCTTTCTGTTGATTACCAAAATTTTAATGTTTTTTTTGTTTTTTTTTGTCTTTTAAAAGTGTTTGATATTCTTTATCGAACGTAACATAAGATTACAAGATTATGAGCAATCGGCTGCTAGTATCTTAAGTTTTACTGAGCCACATGTATTGTAAAAATACTTGTGCCGTGCTTCAGGGAAAAGGGCCAAAATGAAGCTCCTCAGAAAAATGTGTAAATCCTCATTTCATACTTTTTCTCATGTTTAACAGTTTACTGTAATATGTTCCATCCAATGTGTTTAGCACTTTTTAGAAGGTTTCTGAGATATTGTCAAATATGTGGTAGAAAAATGTTCCTGTTGAAATCTGATAAATTTAGCTTTCGTTTTAATCTAGTATCCGTTTTTCTGTAAACAATCATAAAAACTGTCCCTGCGCAATATGTTTTATGATATATTGGGAAATAGTGCTACTTTTACTTTTAGTCTGGTCAAATAGCTTCCTTTTTACTAAAAAAAAATGTTCATAACAATTTTGAACAGTTTTAATATTAAAGACAGTGAAGAGGTTTTTTTTTTTTTTACCTGTTTTCCTTCCACTTAGTGGTTGTAGTACTTTTTATAAAAATCTACACAATAAAAGCAGGGTTGTGAAATCTGCTTTGTTGTAATCTTGTTTTATAAAAATGCATGTTGAATATTTTATTGCAAGACATTTTTTTCTTATGTGAAAGTTTGCTGCTGTTTTAACAGTGGCTTCAAAAACATACAGAAAACAACAGTATGTGTGTGCTTGTTATCCAGCTAAGTCGGGGAAATATCAGATGCCACCGCTCTAGGCTCTCTGGCTTATGCATGAATATTTAATTTCTTCACACCCACGTTAACATGAAGACATGGATGGACAGTGACAGATGAAATAAGTCAGTTTCTGTCCATGTCACTCACTCTACTCGATCTACTCGAGCCAGCTAACTTTTGAATACACATTTTTTGCAACTGAAAGAACTTTTGTTTTTACACATTGATACGAAATACCTTTATCTTGTTTGACAGTGATGAATAAATCTTGGCCGCTCAATTATATCTACTAAAAAAATCTAATCTTTCAATTTTTATTGCGGATTGGATAACAGTGCAACATTTTGCTCCTGTAATCCAGACAACTGCATGTGTGTTTCTATAGTGAATTACTTCGATGGTCAAACTCGTAAAGCTTGTGTCCAAATTTGTTTTGAATGTCATAGCTTTCGTAGTTTCACACTTTCATTGCAGCTCAACTATTCTTGAAAATTGTTTTTGTCACTTAAATTCTAAGCCAGGTTTTAAGAAAACAAACACTTTAACTCTAGCTGTTGTCATTGGAACTGGATTTTGCACAACATAAGCTTGTCATGTAATTGTCGTTTACTTTCATCCTGTATAGTTTTTCAGTACTTGGTACTCAGTATTTGGCAAAACGTGTAATTATGAATGGGCAAAACATCCTGTCATGGATCCATAAAAAGCTTATTTGAGCAAATATTGCTTCATAATATATAAGTTTAGTTTTGTTGTTGATATGCAAAAAAAAAATTACTTTTGTTCAAATACAGTTTTTGTGAAATTTTGCACTGAACAGTAACATACGAAAAAAATTCATTTGAAATTTGGAATAAATGTGATAAGTTAAAAAAAAAATCCAATTGTATATCATTAAAAAGTGAAAATTATTTTGCAATATTTCTATGTTCAGAGTTATTGTTGCGTTAGCGGTGCAGCCATAATTAGTTGGAACAGAATATAAGCAGTCATTTTCTTCTATTTTGGTGTGAGTTCTAGTTTGCCAAAATTAATTAATTTGGCTTCTAAGTATTTACTGCAACGCTGTCAAAGAAAGCACATCTTCTTCGAGCCAGAGAGGCCATGCTATGGGAATTTTTTTCTTTTCATTTTTAAGTATGATTGTAGCTGATACACCGTACACTGGAAAAATCTAATGCATTTCTTTTCAAACTTGTCCATGATTTCTATTTGTAAACTGAACACCTAAAACTAACAATTACAGTAAATTTTTCCATTGTTACTGAAAAGAAAAAACTCTAATAAGTAAATATGCAAAGTCTTGTCATAGAATTCTGAGAAAACGTTTTTCTGTTTAATTATTATGCACATGGTGCAGTATCAGTACACAGATTTTCCACACAGGTGTTGCTCACATTTCAGATAGAACACAAAAACTGATCATCTTTTTAATGTAGACCGTAGGTACACATGCTGATTTGCCATGGACATCTTGCAGAGTGAGAATTGTTGGTGAAAATTGAGCTGACTGCACTTGTTTGCATTTTATTCTAATTATGATTCAAAATCAAAATTATTTTAAAAAAAATTCTGTGTGAGGTTTGCATGTTCTTCCTGTGTATGCGTGGGTTTCCTACTGCCCTCCAAAAACCTGCATGTTAGGTTGATTGGCCACTATGAAATTTCCCATAGGAATGAGTGTGTGGCCCCGCAACAGACTGGCGACTGCACTCTGTCTCTCACTTGAAATCAGCCGGGATAGGCTCCGGCACCCCCAGCAATCTCACTAAGGATAAGCGGTCTGAAGATGAAACAAAATTGAGATATTTGTCAGTGTAGCTTGCTTATGTCAGTGTTTCATTTTACGTGATAAATTCTACCTCTTTATTCTTAAAGTAGTTGTAACTTGGCCACGTTTAATTGGAGTTTAAACTATTAAACAGTTAGAAAATATCACTGTCACACTGACAACAATGATGGATACAAAATTTTCCAAAATACCAATTTTAATCTTTTTTATTAGCACAAACAGCGTAGGTGGGCTTCAGTGATATGACACTGGCAAAAAAGTAGCGAGGATGAAGAGTGAGACATTGTCTACTTTTCACATCACATTTTCAATGAATTTAATTTGGTCTCTGTAATTTCCCATGGCTGTTTTCGCTGTGATACAGGAATTCAGTCATACTTTCAGGCAAGACAAACCAACAAAGAAGTTTAGTCAGTCTAAAATTAATAGACCTCCTGCTCTGTTAAGGATAAAATGTGGAGATATATCAAATTGACCCTGTTACCTGGGACTGCCATAAGGACTCAGGTGGGCTCCAAAGTTATGTCACTGTATGACAGAAGAATGAACAAGCAAAAGATATTAAGCAGATCCTTCACAATCTACAAATACCTACCAGTAATCACATACTGTACCTTGTGCTTTGACCAGATTTTTTCATTATTTCCCTCTTGTTTTCTGTTCTTATGAGTCTCTGGGATACTTCCCAAAAATTTACACTTCTTGGATCAAGTTGGAGTGGCAATGTTCTTCTAGGGATTCTTGTCAGGATGTGCCCGGTGGAGAGTTGCATTCCACTGTAAAGGAAGATTTAAAATGTCTCCGCCGGAGTCATATCATTTCTAATAGTTTTATTTGTGTAAGTAGACATGTTTAATTGGTGATCAGAATCTACTAGTGGCTCCCTAAGATTGTTTTGGTTGATTCCATGTTGTTTGTATAAAAAAAATGGATTAAAGTGTATTTACTTATGTTTATCAGTATAAAATCTTATCATTGTATTTAGAGACATGCAGGGCTGTCTTGCGATAAGTTGTTTAACACATTTTTAAAAAATGGCTGGCTCGGGCATCTTGTCAGGATGCCCTTGAGCGCCTCACTGGTGAGGTGTTTCGGGCACGTCCCACTGGGAGGAGACCAAGAGGCAGACCCCGGACCCACTGGAGCGACTATGTCTCACAGCTTGCTGGGGAACGACTCGGGATCCTTCCGGGTGTGCTGGAAGATGCAGCCGGGGTGAGAGAAGCCTGGGCTTCCCGTCTGAAGCTGTTACCCCCGCGACCCAGCCCCGGATAAGCAGAAGATGACAGAACGGAAAAAACATACTTACCTTCTTTTTCTTGTACATCGGTCACTCTTGAATGTGTGTGAGAAGGTGTTTGCATTCATTTACATCTATAATCTGCAGTTTGAATGACGAGGAAAGACACAGTTAATTAATGTCTTTTAATTTACTTCTACTGAAACAGATGTCGCTGCAGGTATAAGTGAGATGGACGTGTTTGCTGTCAGAAATGTGTCCAGGTACATGGCAAAAAAGATAATATGAGAGAGTCTGGAAAGAAATTAACTTTGTCCTGTCTGTAACCTGTCTGTGCATGTTCCACTTACATGGCTGGTTATCAGCTGTGTTTCTTTGTTCACTAAAATGTGGCTACTTGTCACTTCTCCTCGTTGGCTGGAATTTGGAACATGAACAAAAACCTAATCAAGAATTTGTTTTGTCAAAGGAATTTCAGAATTGAATGTGTTAAAGTTGCATTAAAATTCTGTGTTCAAATACAATTAGGCCAAGAAATGTTTTATGATCTTTTTCACAATATAATTTTATTTTTAAATGTTATAGTGAGAATAATAAATGAATGTGTGAGACCTGAACAGCTTTCATCTATTTCTGTACTGCTCGATATTCAGATTTACCTTAACGAGTGAAAGTCACAGTGACGTTACATAAGCTCTGCAACAAACATAGTGTATGAAACGTTAATGAACCTGGAGGAGTAGATGTGAGACTTCTCACATCAGAGGAACTGAGGCAGAGAAGAGTGTGAAAGATGGAGTCTGAACATTCACATTGTGGATTGTCAGGATCTAGGTCTTGATGCATCAAGAATGTGAAGGGAAAAAAAACAGTCTCCATGTAATTCTGGGATAAGCTAGTAAAGTTCCCACATATCAAATCAAAACATTTTTTCTCCCAATTGGCCGAGAGGAGGAGTTGAGGATTATCTACATGTCTGTCTTTATCCTTCTTCGTGGTTTCTTTGGCACATGTGGCTGTGATTGTGAAATTTCTTAGATGTGGTTCAAAGTAACATAATGACAGTTATTCCACACAGTTGTTTTAACACGTTTGTTTCAAGTAAAGGTTCTCATTGAAAAACGACTTAAAAAAATTCTACACTGTATGTTGTGCATTTTCCCCCAACAATCCAAATACTCCTCCAAATGAAATAGGCAATGTTTTATTTTTTAAGGAGGAAGATATTGGAAGGTTGTTTGCATAAGATTTGATTGTTAAAAAATGGTGTTCATTTGTTGCCTTTACTTTCTCCTTCTTTTTTTTTTTTTTTTTTTTTGCGAAAAAAACTTTGTAAAACACTCAACACTTTTGTTTCTTTTAAGCCTTTAAAATTTGTTGTGTACTTTTAAAGTTTTCTGAATGGTCTTTTACCTAAAACACACTTTTTATTTTATTTTTTGAGAGGGATCAAAATGAGTTGTAGGATATAGAAGAAGTAGAGAGAGGGAGAAAGTGAAGAGATAATCTGTAGTGCTGAATTATCTGGAAAAAAATACTAACTAAAGTTTAAACCAGAGATTAAGTTGAAACACACAAAAACAACCTTCTATAACAAATTAACAAGGGATGCAGAATACAAACTGATGTTCCTAAAAGCTATAATAATATTGGTTGGGCGCCAAAAACAGCGGATAGAAAACAGTGTTGCACAGTGTAAGTGAGCAAAATGTGTATTTATTTTATTTACCGTTCTACATTCATCCCTCAATGGGGAAATATCTGTGCTTGACTGCACTGCAGCAGGCAGCCACAACAACACCAGTGGTGGGAGAAATGCGGGTTTAGGTGTCTTCCCCAAGATATGAGCTGAGATATGAGCTCAGTGGGATTTGAACCGGCTTCTCCTGGTCCAAGGGCGGACACTCTACCACTGAGCTGTCGCCTTCTCCCCTAACGTGTAAAATGTGCTTTCTAAATAAACTTGTCCTTTTTAGAATCTCAGAAATGTTAGCTGAGTTAGAGTCCATGGTCATCTCAGTTAGAAAAGACTTGTGTAGAAAAATTATCTTAAATTTAATCATTTATATTTTCCACATAGTCATCTTGTATCCTGCAAGAAAATAAACATTGTTGTTGATGTTTTGTGTTCTCTTTGGAGTCAGACAAACTTCATCCAGAAGCTTAGCCTCTTGTAGCTCTCACTAAGAAATGTCGTTGGTTAAAACAGATTGCAACTCATTTTCAAACAGCGATAGTGACTGACTGGCGCTTCACTAGATGATCCAGATGGTTGAAGTTCTGGATGTCTGATGGATGGCTACCATGTCCTAACAAGGTTGGGATGTCAGTGGTAGAGTGACATTTTGGGCTAGAACAAAGAAAAGTAAGATGGCAAACCTCTGTAAGGTCCCTGAGGGTGTCTGAATAAGCCCAGCAATATTTGAGCAGTTTCTCACTCGCCATTTCCTGACGTGATATAGAAGCCTTTTTCTAAAAAAAAAAAAAAAAAAAAAGGCTTTTTTCATCCTGAACAATGCAACACGTTCACCACACACACATGCTTATACATCCTGCCTTATTTCCCCCTAACCGCCAGCTAATTTCTTTGTAACTGAGCTTAAAATATGAATCAATGTAACATATAAACATCTGGCCTGATGCTGCGGTGGGGAAATAATATTTGCATAAATATCCATACGTAGATGTCTATATACGTATATGAAGCTGTATAAATGACACTGCTGTAGGCATAAAGACAGAAAAGGTTACAGTTACTCACCTTTGCTTTGTTCTGACGGAGTGAAGAATGTGTAGAAAAAAATATCTCAGGATTAATGACAGCTTTTATCCAAACAGCAGCCTTGAAAGTTAATTTTGGCACCTTGTAATAATTTTCGGGCAGAAACTAATTGTGATCTTGAAATGTCAATTTTAGCAAATATAGCAGGTGTTTGGTTAGTTAATAGACATGGTTCTGGATTTGTAAGTTTGATTAAGCTAAAATTGTTAACTGATGTATTTTATTCCCAAAGGAAAGGAAGTTATGTGCGCACCCGTACCTTGAGATCTACAAAGATGGTCAGGTCCAGTTAATGGTACCATTGGCTCGACAAGGAAATTTCTATGTGCCTGAAGCGCTGAAGATGGACAGGCAGTTGTTAGAAGACAAATCCAGTGACACAGACACTGCAGGTATGTGATTATTTCTGCAACGTTGCATTAGTATAAACAAAATTGAATATTTGTCTTGTGTTTTTAATTAGATCTACTAGTCAGTTAAGTTGTAATACTTGCAGAAAAAAAAAGTAAGTAAAAACAGTAACAATAGGGAATATAAACAAGTATTATCTTCGGTAGGCTTGACAGTTTTTTATGACATGTGACTCAGTTCCTACTGCTCTTTTTATGTCCTGTTTCGGCGGTCACTATATCGCACGCAGCAGTGACATTCACTATATCTAGTCAGATATGCCCCGAGGGAAAATATTATTGGTAAGCTGCTAAATGCTGCAATATACTTGCTAGCTTCCAGGCAGTTTCAGTAAGAAGGAAGCAAAATAATTAAACGACAGAAAGCAAAGTGGATAGCAAAACCCCAAATACCGAGAAGGGTTTGAAATGTTTGGATGGTCAATTGTTTTTGAAGTTTAATTGAAAATGATGCAACAATGAGGGAATCATAAATTATTTTAAAAGGAAAACAGTCTGATAAAAGGATAAACTTTCTTAAAGATTTTTAAGTTTTTAAAAGAAAAAGTGAGAGAGATATGCAAGTAAGATGCAGCAACATGTGTTAGTGGTGTTTTTTTTATCTTTTTTATTTGGTGCATTTGATCAAGGGGAATTAAACCTTGGCTCTACTGCTGGTTTGTTTATGAGCTTTGCAGAAACATACTGTTACCGACACCTTCTTAGGTGTAAATGAAAAGCTTAAACACTGGTGAAAGTGTACCAGCACTCACTGGGAAACTGTGCGCAGCTACTGTGGCGTGAACACCATCTGGAAATGCTGCTTAAAGATGCAGATCCATCTAAACACCACTTTCCCATCAAGAAAAACAGTCCTCCAGAGACGTAAAAGCTTATCAAGATGAGGAAACTCATTTAATTATTAGTTTATTTAAAATGACAAAAACATAGCTATCAAGCTTCTGATGACTGCACTGTACCTCATTAGTACTACTGGTAGTTCAAAGCATTCTGATTTGAGTTAAATATTATCATAAATTTAGTGAAACTTAGTTCCTGGAATGGGAACTAACAAAATTTTAAACAACCTTGACAAACTGCAGAATGTCCCAAGGGAATTTTTGATGCAGCATATGTTTAATATTTAAACATGCTGTAAATATCATATGGTCTGCAAACACAGCTGGGCTGTAGTTATTAAAAGATGATTTCATTGGGACTCGCTTAAATTAATTGTGCAGCTACAGTAATTATGATGCAGATGTGTCAGGTTATCCAATTTACAGTTTATCAGATGCAACACTTTCGTTGGAAATCCAATCAATCAAAGGAAAATAAAACACACGGGCAAGAACATATAAAATACATTTTTATATTAAATGAAAGAAATAAGGGATTTATAGTTTATAACCTAGAAAAGGCATTTAATTCATGTTTATAAGAAGATTAATCTTCAGCAGAATTTTTAGATGAACCCTTTTCCTACAGAGATTAGACTCTGCAAAATAATTGTTTTTTATTTGTCGTTTTGCCTTGAAAAATGCATCCCATTGGTAAACAAAAACTATTTTTGTTAGCTCTGGCTATTCTGCATCACTCAAAACATTCCATCTTTATCTATCTTGAAATCTGTTTCCTACCGAGCTCTTAGAATGTACCAATAACAAAACAGGCGGTTTTCAAATGGCTTTGTTTACCCCTTTCTGATTGGCTAAATATGCTGTCAATCTTGAAACGAAAGGATCACAGTATTCTATTGGTTTTCACAAATGATATATACCGTACCAATACAATGAGGTGATGGCTCTATGCGTCAAGTAAAAACCCGACACTGAGCGCACTGGAGGAAGAAAGTTTGACTCTTTGGTGTGTTTTTTTGCATCTGAAAATGGCTAAAAGGGTGCACAAGAAACCGTAGTGATAAAATAAACAATTAAATAACTTATACATGTTACTTTTATATTTCAAATGTAAATGGCACTGTATAAGCAGAACGGTGAAAGTGGAAACCTGGCCAGTTTTCCTGAACTAGAATCTCTCTCGTATTGATGTACATCATCTAATCACTTTCAAATTTTGCAAAAAAATCTTCACATGTTGTCTTTCCATTTTAGAAAGTAAAAAACCTGTTTGTAGCATTCCAAAGAATTATTCACCATAAAATATGTTTTGGGTTTTTTTTTTTAGAAGAGGCTCAAAAACCTACATGTTTGTAGTCTTTCTTTCTAATTTTCTCTTTTTCAGTAACACATACATGAATAAATGACATGTTACTTTGTATATTATTCTGCCAAATGTTCCCTTCACAATGGTACAAAAAGGCCCTGGTGTATCCACTCAATGAAATAAAGAACACTTTCTTAAATGACATGCATAAAACCTAGCTGATAAAGTGTCAGATAAGTGATGCCAAGTATCTCCCCTTTAGCGTGACTGTCAGCCATCATTTGTATGTTAATTTAACCAGAGTTCTGCAGATTTTCTATGTTTTATTCTTTGTATTCAGTATATTTCCATGTCAGCATTACAGAACAGTTCTGTCTGTTGGGAGAACTTTCTAAAAACTAAATTTACTCTGGTTCCATATTGACACAATCTCAATATGTTATTTGTTACAAAACTAGTGATCTTTCTCCAAAAGAATTCATTTTAGTAAAACAAACTTTTCTTTCACAAACTGCTACAAAATAGACTATTATTTGGCTCAATGCTGAAGAGTATGACAACTTTTTTCAGTAAACAATCAATTTTTTTTTTTTACCGGGTTTCCAAATACTTTAGTACCATTAGAAATGACATATAAAAGTTTTTTTCACATCTGTTTTTATCAAGTATATTGTATTTTAGGTGTTGAGAAAGGGTCAAATTAAAATTTCGCTTTATCCATAGTAATGGGTAGTTTGGTAAAAACTAAAATTGCAATATTACACACCTTTTTAAAAATATCCAATCTTACTTGTTCGTCTTCACATAATTGGTTATGTTTATACAATAAGTCTCAACGTCTGTTGGCAACTCCAGTTTATTTCTCCCACATCATTGTATTCTGATGCGAAGGTTTGTGGCACAGCAGCATTTGGTGCGTCAGGTTTCTCTTTTCTGTCACTTTTTGTCACACACAGAGCTCCTCTGCAGCTGAATAATTGTCAGTGAGTGATGACGAAAGGTGCAAACTGGTTAAAACGATGCTTTTAGGACTGAAGCTATTAAAAAACATTCTTTCACTACTTTAAAGCAAATTACAATACAATTGCAATGTTGAATGTATTAGTTGTTAAAGAAAAACACATTTCTTTACATCCATAAGCAATCATACGAATCACAGTGGGTTTTAACTGTTGTGTATTTGTATCTCCTGAAGTTTTTTTTTTTTTTTTTCAAGCCTTACACTTACCCTTTTCACCTCCATTGGATTTTTTATGACACATTGGAGGTTCATTGTATTGGTTTCCAAAGTAAAATGTCAAACTTGAAGTCAATTCCAGACCTTTAACACGTCATTGTGATATAGAAGTCAAACCCGTCAATAAAAACAAGCGTTTGGCTCAGCTGTCGAGTTAAGTTTGAGATTTAACAAGCTTTAACAAAACAGATTGATATTTATTCAGAAAAGATAATTTCTAAAAACCGATAAAAACAAAGAGTTTTTTCTATTTTTAACCTAACACCCGTTTCACTCAGAATTTTAACACATAAAGAAAAGCAGAAAAAAAGGTGATAAACTCATTCTTCACATGTTCTAAGCGTACGACACATGAAGAGCAGAGTAGAAGTGACATTTAGCTCCATGTCTTTGAATGATAATGTGACAGGTAGTTGTGCTCCTGTCACACCAGAATCTATCCAGCCAGGGAGCCAGTGGAGCATTTAGGCCACTTGAAGCTTTTTCAGTCCGCTGCTGCCTCACCACGCACATGCTCACACGCTCCTCCACGCTCTCCATACCAATCCTGCCTCAGTGACCTTATCAACCCTTAGCTGCTGCACACATGGATCCTCCATGCTTCCAGACAGCAGTCTAACAATTATTCTGTCAGTCTTTGGCACAGTTTGCACTGAAACAAAATTGGTTTTGTATTCTCCATGCGCAGTTGTTCATAAGCAGCGCCACAGAAGCACACTGCGAACTGCAGCCCATGTTGGCTGTTTTAATATTTTTGGGAACAAATTGAAGTTTAAGATTAAAAATGAAACCAGTTTGTGTCTATGAGAGCAGATTTCAGTAACAAGAAAGATGTGGAGTTTAGCTAGTTTTATTTTTTTTTCTCAGAAATGTAGAATCTAAATAACACAATGATATTAACTTTATTATCAAGTTCGAATATCCAACTTTTTTGTTACCTAATTCAATATTAAATGAACTTTGGTCAGCCATCGAGTTTAGATCTATAAAATTAGTTTAGTAAAATAAAAAGTGTTTGTAGGAACTGTTTTTTTTATTACTACTGAGACTGAAATAACTATTTTTTTATCAATTTTCACCAAGTGTCAATTAGGCTATAAATTTGAATTTCTCGTGGAATATACATAAAAATGCTTTTGAAAAGTTACTTCAAACTTTCTCGTCTCGTGGCACAATTCATCAACCTTATGGGGGAGAAACAAGCTGCCAATCACTTTCCTTACATTCCCTGCAAAACCCCTCTAACCACCATGTGTTATTACATTTTAGAGGAGGTAGGCGTCTATTACAGTGTAGCCTAAAGCACGGCTTCTCATGCAGTTTCTGGAAGAGCAAAAGTATAAATGAGCTTCTGCTGGTCAGCCAACTCCTACTGAGATCAAGAAACATCAATCTTGGTCTGTGTGAGTTATAATTTAAAATGTTCAGGAAATGAAAATATTTTCAGGTTGGAAGACTTTTTGATTCTTGTTAATTATGAACAATCTGTCTTTTTTATGAACCAGTGAAGCTGTTTGATAAAATGTTAGAATTCTCTCTCAAAAAAAAGATTTCATACCTGGAATTGTCTTGTGATTTTTTTCCTCTTTGGGTTTCAATCAACAATTTAAAACTTTCAGGTCTTTCAACTCAGTGTATTTTTTTTTTCTTAAAATAGAGTCAGTATTACTATTTTTTATTATTTAAGAATCAAGAAAACCTTTATTATTCCCACGGCATAGGAATAGAAAGTCAAGAACATACATTTGAAAAAAAAGGTAAAATAGACGAAAATATTAACAAATGCATAGCTAAAGTAGATAAAAAAAATATGCATTGTAAGAGGAGCTATTGCACAGTTTTATGTAAACGATGGTAAAAGAAGTTTTGCATAGTTTTTCAGTGGATTATAATCAAAGAAAATCACACCAGTAGGAGCTGGATGCAAATTGATCATTTGTTGTTTGTTGCTGACGGTTATTCTATTATTCTTTTATCAATGCCTTCAATATGCACTATCTCACATTTCTTTTTCCAGTCAAAATTTCTGTAAATCAGGATAAATCTGCATGATCTCAAATAAAACATTAGATTATTCTGAGCAAGAATGAAAATCAGTCCAAACAATTAGAATCAGCCTCATTGCTAACTCGAGGATGTGCAAATTCCCTCTTCACATAAAATCACACTGACTTTGGTGATATAGAGATTTTCTCCCTCAGATATAAGTTTTTACTTTGATCTGATGTGATCTTGTAAAGTTGGAAGGAAAAAAATAAAAACAGAGAAGTTAAATGAACCGTTTGCTCATATGACTTAACTCAATTAAAAGCTGTGGATGATGGAAGTTTACAATTAGCAGCTTCTTGTCGGCTGTTTTTTGTTCTGACTTGTCACAACACGAGGTGACGGCACTGTCGAGAAATTTTAGCAACACCTTTTTATTCTTCTTCTTTCGGCATTTCCCTTCAGGGGTCGCCACAGCAAGTCAGTTTCTTCCATCTAACCGTATCTGCTGTATCCTCTTTGGTCACACCAACTATCTTCATGTCTTCCTTCACTGCATCCATGAACCTCCTATTTGGCCTTCCTCTAGTCCTCTTTCCTGATCGTTCCAAATCCAGCATCCTTCTTCCTATGTACTCTCTCTCTCCTCTGTACATACCCAAACCATCTCAGTCTTGCCTCTCGAACTTTATCCCCAAAACCTCTAACATGTGCTGTTCCCCTGATGTACTCATTTCTAATCCTGTCCATCCTGGTCACTCCCAGAGAGATCCTCAGCATCTTCATCTCTGCTACCTCCATCTCTGCTTCCTGTCTTTTCTTCAGTACTAGTGTTTCTAGACCAAACAGCATCACCGGTCTCACCACGGTTTTGTAAACTTTCCCTTTCATTCTAGCTGAAACTCTTCTGTCGCACATCACACCTGATACTTTCCTCCACCCATTCCAGCCTGCCTGAACACGCTTCTTCACCTTTTTTCCACACTCTCCATTGCTCTGGACTGTTGATCCTAGATACTTAAAATCTTCCACCTTCTTTATCTCTTCTCCCTGTAGCCTCACTTTTCCATTTGGATCCCTCTCTTTTACACACATGTACTCTGTCTTACTCTGACTAATCTTCATTCCTCTTCTTTCTAGTGCAAACCTCCACCTCTTCCCCCCTCTCACTACAGATCACAATGTCATCTGCAAACATCATTGTCCATGGGGATTCCTGTCTGACCTCGTCTGTCAGCTGTCCATCACCACAGCAAACAGCAAAGGGCTCAGAGCAAATCCCTGGTGCAGTCCTACCCCCACACTGAACTCCTCTGTCTCACCTACAGCACACCTCACCACTGTCTTACAGCCCTCATACATGTCCTGAACCACTCTAACATACTTCTCTGTCACACCAGACTTCCTCATACAATACCATAGTTCTTCTATAGGTACCCTGTCATACGCTTTCTCTAGATCTATGAAGACACAGTGCAGCTCCCTCTGGCCTTCTCTGTACTTTTCTATCAGCTTCCTCAGCAAATACTGCATCTGTAGTGCTCTTTTTAGGCATAAAACCATACTGCTGCTCACAAATTTGTACTTCAGACCTTAGCCTACTTTCGCCAACTTTTTCCCATAACTTCATCGTTGGACTGATCAGTTTTATTCCTCTGTAGTTACCACAACTCTGCACACCACCTTTTTATATATATATACTGTATATATATATATATATATAAAATATATATATATATTTATATATAAAATATATATATATATTTTATATATATATATAAAATAAATATATATACTGTATATATACAGTATATATATATATATATACGTATATAGACACTATTTTATATATATATATATAAAATTGTGTGAGATAATTCAACAGTTTGATTAAATTTATCTCATTGAGATAATTTTTTATATAGATTATGAACACTAAAAAATACATTATATTTCAATATCTGTTTTTGTGTATGCAATCATTTTTATGTCAATCTTGTTTTTGAATCTTAGACACAAGATAGATTCATTGGCTCCAACTGACACGTAAAGTCCTACATACATTTCAGATGTAGTGTGTGATATCTCATTCTACACATTGAGACAAATGAGTTGTCAGTTTGTGTAAAAACAAGGGGAACCTTGGAAAGCCTGTCAGTATATACATAGATATTTTCTGGAGTGAAATCAAAGTGCAGCTCAAACAGCGTCCTGCAGATTTGGGTTGAATCGCAGCCCTGGATTTGTGGGTAGTCTTGTTTTTGTCATGTGGTGTTTGTTGATAGAAGTCGACTCACCATCTGTCCATCCTCTCCTTGTGTTTCATCGCTGATCTAGGTGGAGATTCTAGCAGCGAATGCAGCTACGGGAGTAGAGAGACGTCTGTGTCCTCTGTCCATCCCGTGTCCATTGGAAATAAAGGTGGCAAGGAGCGACAGAGAAGAAGGTCTAGTCGAACCCCACTTAAAGAGCTGACCCTGGTGCTTTTAGGTGGAGATAGAATGTCCAATGAAGACCAACAGCATAGAGATGACAAGCAAAACTCCTCAGAGGTTCCTACTAAGAGATTAAAGGGCATTGTGGGAGGAGAGGAGTAAAATTTCAGTCAGATATTTAGTTTCTTGATTAACTAATAATTTTCTTTCTTTCTTTTTTTTTTTTTTTTTTGACAGAGATGAAGTTGAGAAGTTTTCAACTGAATGTTTCTACTAGAAAAAGGGCTGGCCAGAAACCGTGTTAACCCTTTTCAATATTTTAACTTTGTGTTATCTGTCATACAATTTTAAAAGAGAACTGTAGTTTTATGGTCAGCTCAAACTTTATACTTGAACAACAGGTTTTTGTAGTTTGTAGCAGCAAAAAAGATTAAAAATTGTGTTTTAAAAAAAAAAAAACTTCTGGAAGCTTGTTTTAAGTCTATTTAGTTGACTAATTTCATTTTCATTTAAGTTTTTATTTATATCTTTATGTTTTTTGTGAAGTGTTCTAATTTTGTTTTCATTTTACAAAGCGGCTTTAAAACTTGAAAAGTAAAGTGACTAGAAATGTTGTTGCACATTGATAACTTATTTTAAACTGGATATAATTTGGGTTTTTTTTTTTTAGAATGAAGGAAGCTCCTGAGTGGCAAGTCAAATTAGAGAGCTGTGAGGAATTGAACTGGTCACTCAATATTGACAATTCTTTTTCATCTATACAAATTTTAATGTCCACTATACTTTGCCGTAAGATGAGTAACGAATTGGCAGGGAGTTTAAATGGTTCTCAGTTCGGACCTCACCGGAGCCAAAAAACATGGACACTTCACGAAAAGCCAACAAGGTGTCTGTAGACTTGCACTAATGAGTCATTGGCCTAACTTCCAAATTTGTGATTCAGTGATTTGTGATCCATTGTGTGCATTAGAATGTAAAGATTTTGACATTAAGTAGACCTTTTGGAATTTGTTCTCAGGGTTAAACGGGATGTTGTAGAAAAAATTCAGCCTGCTACTCTTCAAACAGTATGAAGAAAAATAATGTTTTTGTTTTCTTTTAACAAAAACTTTAGAGAACATTGTGACATGTTGTCTATATTGTGTTCCAGGGAGATTAATCTTTTTCCTTCCTAAAGATGACAAGTGTACTTTTTGGTGCAATTGTTATTGGTCTTTTTTTTTTCAAAGGGCTTTACTTGGATCAAAAAAATCTTTTTGGTTCAAATGTTTATCGAGTAAAATGTTTCTTTGTCATTTTTGACATTTTTTTGTCAAATGCAATATATTTTGTGCCTTTTTAGTATGTTTGGATGTCTGTATTATTTTGTACAAATAAAAAAAGGTTTTATAATTAAAACTTATTGTTCCTTTTTATATGACTTGATACGTTTTTGTTTTTGTTCTGATCGGCAATGCCAATATCAGTGTTTCTTCAAAAACTGTTCAAACTTAATTTTGGAATGTATGAAATGCAATTGCATGTTATTAATCAGTAGGCTATTTTAATTTTTGTGCCAGGAAGGTTTTACTTACAATTGTTTGAGTCAGTTTTAATCTGTGAAAATAAAGTGGCATTATTTGACAGTTTAAGGTGCCTGACCAATTATTTGCATACGTTTAATGACAAATTGCATTCAAAAAGCCAGACATTAGAACATCAAAACATACTACATCTAACCTTTTTATGCGTCACAATATTGGGATGTCTATCATCAGTCAGTCAGTCACCTTCTTAACCATCTATCCCTCATGAGGTTGCGGGGTAAGCTGGAGCCCATCCCGGCTGATTTGTGGCGAGGGGCAGGGCACTCCCCGAACAGGTCGCCAGTCTGTCGCGGGGCCACAAGCATGCAACCATACACAAACACTCATTCCTTTGGGCAATCTTGTAGTAGCCAATCAAACTAACATGCATGTTTTTGGAGGGTGTGAAGGAACTGGAATACTCTGAGAAAACCCACACATACATGGGGAGAACATGCAAACTCCACACAAAAAGTCCAGTGTTCCAAGCTTTGTCCGCACGACCTTCCTGCTGTGAGGCCACTGTGCTACACACTGCGCCAGCGTGCTGCCCGTGGGACTTCATACATTTTCCTCATTATGAAACAAGTGTGGTTGGGTAAGATGGGCAAGTGAGTGGACGCTTTTACACAACAAATGCTTTACAAATAAGATGATCTGTGAAATGTATTTACATTTTTAATCTAAATGCAGATGACTTTAAAGGTGAGGTTAAATTCCCAGAGGGTACCTGTAAATTAGATGGATGAGCTAAGGGTGCTAAAATGGCCTTGCATAATTATAGTCCTCTGTAGGATGAGCTGCACTTGACTGTTTGCTGCTCACTAGTTACTTTTATTTATTCAAAAGTAGATGAAGAGTGGTTGCACTTTATTAATTACTCATTTAAGGTGGTTTTAGATTAATTGGGAAAGCAAGAAGCAAAGCTTTCTCACAGGATGCTGGACAAGCTGGAATGTGCTCGACAGTCCTTTCCGTTGGCTTTACTATATTTACTCAAGAGCCAAGAGAAGAGTCAAAAGAGTATGCAAGAAGTTCTTGTAATGAAAGTAGTCTTCAACATAATTTCTAGTTGAAAATATACAGACAACAAATAAAGGAAACAGAAATGTTCATTATAATCAATTTCTGAGGTTTATTAATGTTGTATCTGCAAGAAAAAAAAATCCAAACAATTCATAAACTTAGTGCAAGCTACTTAAATTAATTTATGTGATTACACACTTCCAACTTCCATTGATGTAAATGTGAAATTATAAGCTTATCTAAACTTTTTTATTATTATTATTTAGTGGTGCATTTTGCCAGATTATCTAGTACAAACAAGTGTTACTTAAAGCATGGTTCAATGTAAGGTAGTAAATGGTCTATCCATTTTTCAAACTGCTTTTTCCAGTGACAGGTTGTGGAGGGGCAGGCTGAAGGGATTTTGCTTTAAAAATGTTTTATGTGTGTTTGGCTGGGACATGGCATTTGGAAAGAAATGTCTGATGATGCTTATAGAAAAGTCTGCCTCACCTACTAAAGTGAGAAAATATGAATAAATAGTAACCAGAATCTGATGGGTCTGCCACTATGCTTGCTATTTCTATAGAAGAAATCTGTCATTGAGGACAGCTTTGCACCTGAAGTGTTTTCTGCAACTCTTATTGTCCTATCCCCAAACGCCATCACTTCCCTAATACCTTTGTATTGCTATCATAAACATTTGCTTCTTTGTAGTTTCTCTTTCATATCTGTTACCATCTCTTCCCAAAATCCATTTTTCTTCTAAATATTTCTACTGCTTTATTTAAAAAAAAACAAAAAACTTTTCTAAGATTAGAAAATTTTGTTTTATTTGAAAGTTTTTACAGCTACTATAAGATACTGAATGGACTTTTTAATCATCTATCTGTTGATCGATCTTAACTGTTCATGTTTCAAAAGGAAGTTACTTATTTAAGATCAAATATGTATCCATTTTTGAGAGCAAAAACCACTGTACATTTTTAAAAGTTTGCAAGGAAAAGGAGATTAGTTTAAACTCTGCAGAGAGACTAAATTCTACAGTTTGCATAGTTCAGTCCTGCTGAAGCAGAGCAGCAGATGAACACTGACTGACTGACCACTGCTCCCTCTGTAATTTTACGTGACAGAAATTGGCATGTTCATGTCTGAATGCTGCATGCACCCACATGCTCTCGATTCTCGCAACCTATCTTTATTCCAGATTAAAAATAGCTCTTTTTGTGTTATTTGAGCAAATCAAGCTGTACCCCTTGTTGTTTTAATTGCCACTGTACTCAGGAAAGGTTTCAGCAGTTAGACATTTAAAAACAAGTGTTTTGTGTGGGTGTGAGGATGAATGAAGCTTTAATAAAGCTGTGTTCATGTGGAATTAACTTTTTATGCAACTTGCTGACGGTTTCCAGATTTAACTGATATGCAGAATAAATTGACAAATGAATCTTTTTTTTTTTTTCACTAATGAGGCAGCAGGAAGGTTGCTGGTGATTTTTTTTTTTTGCCTGAAGCTGAAGTGCTCAATTTGTTCATCACATTTTGAATCCAAGGAATTTTTGGCACTGATAGTTTGTGTTGCCAGCTCCAATTAAGGCAGAAAGATTTTAGAAGCTGGCAAAATATTCTTTGTTTGTCAAATCAGTTCAGAGTAAAACAGTTTTATGCACAGAAGTAGTGCAGTTACTTCTTGTGTGACTGTTGGATCTTTCTATGTTGGTGAAAAAGTGCATGTTGCTCTTGGAATTTGTGAAGAGGTGCACCACTCGTCTGAAGTGTTATTTAGTTTTAATGAGATGGAAGTGAAACAGGAATTGGTCAGCTTTTCCGAGCGATGCATTGAAAAAAAAACGGGAAAAAAAGTTGTCCTTCAGTTTTTTTAATTGAGCAGATGAGAAACACTAACTATAGATTTCATCAATTTTTTTATTGAGTGCAAAGACAAACATACAAGTTGGTTGTTTTCCTTAATAGAATCTATTTAACAAATCAGATCGCACAGTTCAGAAGCCTGTGTTAAAGATCTAACTCTCTCCTTCTCCACAAAGAGATCGAGATTTTTTTTTCAGTCTGAAAGCGGAGCTCCGACTCATTAGTGCTGTGCATGAGCACAGGGTGGTTACATGGTTATCTCACGTTACTACAGCAGCTTTACTCAAAATCCCAGCTTCTTAAGAAGTTGATTGAACCAACTTTTCTGTATTTTTAATATTTTAATCGACGTGTCAGAGCGATCGCGTCAGATGGTGGGATTTCCTCGCAGGTGGAATCCTCCATCTCTGCGTGACTGTGGACACATTGTGGTCAGTTGTGTGTGTGTATTGGTTAGGATACACAACTTGGAGGATACCGAGAGGAGTTTGCACACTTCAGAACCAAGGACAGATCCAAACAGCTGTTTGGCACAAACATGGAAAAAGTCAGCAACATCTGGACTCTGATCATCTACTGAAGATTTTGGTGTTTAGTCTGTTTTTATTTCCTTCCACACAAATTGCATGAAGAGGACCTGCAAATAAAAATCCAGGGAAATCTTTCCATAAAAAGGTAAGAAACTGACCTTTGTAGGTTCTAACCCATCAGTCTCAAATGATAATGTTTTAGTTTGAAAGGATTTTCTGCCCATTTTTAAATTTCTGCTTTCATGTCAAACAGTATTATTTCTCATAAGTCATCAACTTTAGTAGCCAATATTTTTTAAACTACTGAACAGAATGAGTTATTAATAAAAGATCAAATTTAGAACTCACCTTCTAATTGATATGGTCAGTTCTAGTGGTGTCTCTATGTAAAGTTGAACCCTCTATAATCAGAAAAACTGGAATCTTAATGAATGTTGACTCACAAAAAAATTGCCCAAACTAATATGCTGTAATACCAAAATGAACATTTTACATTTAGTATATCCAACCTCTTTACTCAATGGGTTGATGATATGTCAACCCATTTTGGAACCCATTTTGGAACAATAAAGATCACATGCTGTCCAGGGATCAGTGAGACTGTGATGTAGCAGCAGGATTTCTTTTAAATGTCACAGGACAAACAGGTGGATACCACACAATCTGTTTACACAACCATATGAATAAGATAAATGCAACACATTGTTGAAATACTCATGCTCATCAATACATGTAATCTCAATAGGATTTAGGTCTTAAATAAAATGGCCAGGTGGGATTCCAGTACCATTAAGTCCAACTAGTGAGATTCCAACATGCGGGGAGCCAGGGCTCTGTGAGCTACTTTGATCAAACTATGATCCATGTTCAAATGCTATCGGCTGGCTGCTGGTCAGCACAGAGGAACCCTAATTCCTTCAGCTGACAAATCCAGGTGGGAGGATCAACGCAGTCCCTGCTGGAGAATACATTTTTGTGTGACAGAAAACATTGCATGAACCACAGAAGCTTTTTTTTTTTTGGTTGAGCCATTTATGTCTTTCACATACAAATTTCCGGCTCAATAGCAGCATTTTGAATGGACACAGTTGTAGTTGCACGATGAAATGGTGATCAATATCACAAGAAATATAAAGCTTTTACATGCAGGGAATGACCTTTTTTCTCATGATCAATTAATTCCCATATTTTCTTTTCTATGCAGTAGCAAACATAAAGGGTTATTTTTTAATTTCTCTAAAGACTTTGCAATCCATGCAGAGCACATTTAGAGATAAATGGATTATCGTGTCCCATATTTTTTACGTATTTGTTAAACAGCACACTGACTTTCTCCAGACTTATAATGTGAATCCACTCAAGAAAATAATTAAATGAGTTCAACAGAAATATGCAAAATGTGCAAATTTATTTATATGAACCACTTTCGAAGTGGGTTTTCTTTGTTTTACAAACAAATTTAAATACAAATATGAATATTATGCATGCTCATAAGTATGTCCGCATGATTAGACTGAACACACCACTAAACATCATTTCCAACCCTCATCAGTGAGTCTAATTTCATAGATATGCCCCATCCGGGGGAAAAGAATATGGAACAACGTTCCTAAATCATCTGAAAGAATTTTTTCTGCACTGGCTAGAAATAGTATTTTATAACTGATGGTTCAAAGCTGAGAAAAACACTGCACTATGTTTTTGAACTTGCCTCTCAGAAGGAATATTGTGCACAGACCGCTGGAGAGCAAATGACTATTGGCTGACGGGTGCGAGTGTGGCAGCCGCTTCAAGACAGCTTTAATGATGCTATCAAGACTTAATAAAAACTTCTCTACTGCAAAGTCAAGACTACAATTCACAATTCTCATAATGAGTTTCTTTTGTTCAGCTCCTCAAATATTTTTTTGTCTTATTTGATTCCTTCGAGACTAAGTTTGTCTGGATTTCCAACTTTAGCCTAGTTTGGATGGGTCAACGTAATTGGCTGCTCCTTATTACACCAATAATTCACACGATGACCTAGTGTTTGAAACCATCTGCTCAGTGTTGAAGTTATTAGACTTTTCATTTTTAACTCTTCAAGTTACTTTTCACCTTGATTCTAAAAATAGAGCAAATGTAGAGCAGCTTTGCCACACATCTGCACTCCCCCAGCAAGAAACAAAGCAGCTCTTAGACATGTTCTCATCTTCTCTTTGATAGGCACAGGGTAGCAAACTCATCAATGTAGCATAAGGTCTCCCACCCACAACCTGATGTAAAATTTAACCGGGGGTAAATTTATCATTTATCATAGACGCACACCCGTCAGAGTTTCCTTCTCTGTCTGCTGCATTCACATCTTCCAGATTGTTGCAGAAGACTCTTTGTTGTCCCTACAAACGCTGGTTTATACTTACACCCTTTGAGGCTGCCAGAATTGATATTTTTGTACCAAATCTTTGCATCCCCTACTGAGAGGGTCCTCAGCTTATGAAAACACAAAAAACAGAAGCTACTAAAACTGGGTTACACTTAGTTTCAATAAGTGTTTAAAAGAGAAAATCAAAGCTGTTAATGTAGATCATGTTGCTGTCATGCTGTTTTAGTTTTTTTATTTAGTTTAAAAAAACAGCTTTTATCAAGAAGGGGAAGATCAAATAGAATATCCCAATGGATTTAATAACGAATGCTTGTACTAATTAAATTACACTTTTAAATAGTCTAAAAACCATTTAGAATTTTATTTAACAAAATACTGCTGTTCATCATCAGTGTTATTCTCATCATGAATATGTTGATGAATATCCCACAGAAGGCTTCAGAGAATGACTCACTTTAAGAAGAGGGTCTTTCTAACTCCTCAAATTCAGTTTGTTTGTGTGAAGACTCCACTGCACTTGAAGGCAGCACGTCTGCCTCTCCTTATCGAGATGTCACATGAAACTCCTGGTTAAAGCTAAACCTGTAACCTTAACACAATAGGAAGCTTTATTAGCATACATGTCTCACTGCCCACTTCCCCCGCAGTCCCACCCTTATTTTTCCCCCACAATGTTTCCATGGCAACCCCGGCCATTGAGGAGAACCACAATCCATGCGAATAAGCCTGGAAAATATGCTTTACTTGAAAGGTGTTTTAAATATCTATAAAGGGTTTGATGATGTGCTCACCCCAGGGTGGTAGAGATAGTTTTTGCCATATTTTTTAAATTATATTGCAACAAAATGAAAAATAGAAACCAAAATAACCAGCAGTTTAATTCATATAAGTAAGCTCTGAAGAATTAGAATTCTATTTTATGAGAGTTTGAGGTCTGTTTAAACAAAATTGTTGCATAAATTAAGCAAAAGATGTCAAGATATAAAGCAGCCAAAAATCAGGTATTTGTGAAATGGCAATTTTTCAATGTTTCAATTCGGCCTTCCTGAAAAGGGAAATTTTGAAGGAAACAAAAAAATCAATTTCATTTTATTTATACAAACCAGGGGCGGTATTTAAAAGTTTTCTTCCTTCTAGTCCTTTTTTATCTTAAAAAAAAAATCTGTCATTTTTTATGTCTTCTGTGTTCAGTTTATAATATTTTCTATATTGGCTTAAATTAATAAAAAATTAAATGAACGAAAAAATCTTCTGAACTATCACGAGTGTATTGTGACATCAAACAGACCTACTAGTGAAAACTCATATCCTATAGGATTTATTGTAAAAATGATGGAGAAATATGTACATAAAGCATTTATGCAAACGTGTCATCATATTGGTACCATCTTCCTTTCATACAGACATGATCAGATGAAGAGTTAATTGATTCACTCATGAGACTCTTTCATTTGTTCAGAAAACATCAGAAATGCTGAGAGAAGACTTGAAAGGAAACTCTGGACAGCCTCTGTGAACAACCCATCTTTACTTCTACATCTGAACCCTAGTGCCCGGTCCAGTATGCTGCATGCAATGTTGGGATCCAAATGGCGGGTCCATTCTGTCCATTATTGGCCCGTCCACATGTTCCTGCTGGAACTGCTGATACCAGACGTCCTGCCGAACATCTCCAGATTACCTCCTGCTGCCAAACGTGAGATAATCATGGATGGTGACTTGGTGATTGGAGGTCTGTTCCCTGTGCATGAGAAAGGTGATGGGACGCAGGACTGTGGGAAGATCAATGTTGAGCGAGGCATCCAGAGACTGGAGGCCATGCTGCTGGCACTTGATGAGATTAACTCCAGTGATCGCATCCTTCCCGGACTCCAGCTAGGCGCTCATATCCTGGACACCTGCTCTAAGGACACCTATGCTCTGGAGCAGTCTCTAGATTTTGTTAGAGCTTCTCTCACCAAGGTGCACGATCCAGGTTTCATCTGCCCTGATGGATCCAGACCAATTCAGAATGAGGTGCCACTGGCCATCTCTGGGGTTATCGGAGGGTCCTACAGTGATGTTTCCATCCAGGTATGTAGCATATCTACATTTTTCATAGTTTAACATTTGCATTGTGACCTGACTACAATTTATTTTGGATAATTCATTCTTCTCGCCAAAACTTGTTTGCTTGCAATGGTTCATGAAGAACTACACAAATTAAAAGCATTGATGGGATTCCTTCAACAAGTGTTACATAGTGTTCTTTTTTTAGAGAAAAAAGAAAAATGCAAAGTTTTATTAAACTTTGCTGTCAAAAATCATAGTTGTAAAGTTGTAGTGTTGATTTTCATATGCTGCTCATTGTGATGCATTAAAATAGTAATGAAAATGTATGTTACTTCTAATGCATCGTAGAAGCCAATCTAAAACCAAGTTGTTAAACTGTTGCATCGTTAACATTTATATGTAACACCTAACTAGAAGGGAACATACTTTAAAAAAATGATAAAGCTTCATCCTCTCCACTGTGGTGTTATCTGTGAGCAACACTTGTGAAGTGTGAAAAATATTCTAAAGACGCCCATGTATTTACAGTATCTAAGTTTGAAACAGGAACTGTGTATGTGTAGGGCACAGTACATGGAAAATACAGTGATCACACCAACTACCTTTTGAACTTATTAAATATTTGTCAATGAATGGTCAGTGGAAGGTAGCTGCTCAGTGTGAGATGTGACAGTGAATTGTAAAGGGTTGATAAACAAAAGTAGAGCAGACAAACTAGATGAACTGGATAAAAACACCAAATTTTATCAACAAATTTTTGGTTGTCAGTGACAGGCTGTAATTCACAACTCACCCCACCCTTTGACTTGTAGCTGAGAAAGATGTTCCTCAAAACTTTCAGAATGATTTTGTATTGTGATTATGTTCATAACCACAGCTTGTTGCTCTTCATAAACTTATCCTCCCATTTCAAATGCAGTGAGAAATTAACTGTACGGCTCATGATTTTAGTCAACCTGCTTTGAACTCAGATCTGTTACTGGACTCAAGATCATTAAAAATCCTTTGCTTTGTATTTTTCTTTCTTTAACAATGAAAAAAGGCACTTTATCTATTTCTTATGCAGTTTTCTGAAAACAAATTATCAAAACATTACATCTTACAAGTAGTATGATCTGTTTTTCAGATAAGCTGTCCTGTGAGTATGTAAAGTACGTTTTATCTCTGCATGTTAAACCTGAATGAGAAATCTGACTGACATCTTTAAAATATCCACTACAAGGTTGTGACTGTCTAAAGACACCAATAACACACACACAGAGCTTCCTTTCAGAGATGAAGTGAATGCGAGAGATTCTTCTCTAATGTTATTGGTGATGCTTTGACAAAAGACCAGTATGTCATGTTTTTTTTTTCTTTCTTTTTTGTATGCTTCGCTATGAATTAATTTTCAGGAACCACAGTGCTTCAAGAAGAAAACACTCTCTTAAAAGAAACTCTGTGCTGTAGTGCATGTTTTTCTTTCATTCAAATTCATACCTCTGCTGTCACTTGCTCAACAGTGCGTTGTTAATGTTTTCCCTTCCTGCAAACTGAAATGAATTCAGCTTTGAACACAGCTAGAAGCCTATGGTGGGAATGTTTTGAGAACTCACGGGTTTACAGAGCGCCCATTTATCCCCAACAAGTACTTTGTGGCGATGAAGAGCATTATAAAAGTAAGGAGGATGGATGCCAGGAACTGTCCTAGGGAAACTTTTGAGATGAGCTGCTTTTCCCATCTGTGGGGTGCATCCCTTCTCGCTGGCAGAGATCTGTCCACCTGCAAATAAAGGACAGGCTGATGCGACATGTGACAGGGCCAAAGATGAGTTGTGGTGAAGATGGTGGGAGAGATGCCAGTTTCTCATCAGCCTCAAAGAATTTCTGATAATTAGCCCAACAATGTACTAGAAGCTCATTGTTACTTATTCTGATGTATTCTGTTGCTCTTGATCAGTCCTCTCACTCCTAAAGCTCTTAAAAAAGCTTTTTTTTCTATCTAGGATTTCAGATATATAACCAAGTGTGCATAATGACTCAACCAGAGCAGCCTACACATTTTACAGCAATGAGTCTAACTCGGCATTATAATGAATAATTTTGAAGGAAAACAACAAAATAATTTTAGACTATTCCCACTTGTTTCCTCGATGAATAAGACGGCGATGAGATTTCTAGGTTCAAATCCACAAGGTATTTCCCAGAAGCTAAACAATAAAAAGCTGTTTTCAACTGAGTTTCGTAATCATAACCATGTACTTTAGATTAGCTTTGTGAAAAACAGATAAATAAAAACATCTTTGTTGCATTAATCCCACAAAATTCCAGTCTATTCATCTGTAATGAGAGTTTCATTGACCATGCTGATTTTTTTAATTATTCCGTTTTACAGTAAGATACGTTAACAAACAAAGATATTTATTAAAATCCAAAAATAAATACTTCATTATCTCTTCAATTTGGTAGAAAAACAATTTCCAGCAGCCACTAAAAGTCCTGCAAAAACCCTCATTAAGTTGAGCTTATAACATTTTTCTTATGATTCAACTTTAATATTTTTAGCTTATACTTGTTTATTTGCTTTGTTGGAGCGTAAGGCAGCGAGGAGGAGAGAGTTTTATCTTTATTGTGCTTCTGTCTTCACAGATTTAGTCAAAGAAAAAGCCTGCTTTGGTGTTAACTTCAAAAGGCCTTGTTTATTACGTGATGCTTTTCTTGAAAATGGTACATAGCACATTCAGAGAGCACATCCAAACTCCCTAATTAGTGCATCAAAATGTCTTTCAGCATCAGGGAGAACACTGTAATGACTGGAAGGTTTCTGAGAGTTATACAGTTAATAGTACAGCTGGCTAGATGTAAATCACTTTATCTTGTCTGTCTTTTTGCCGCTGTGTGAATCACAGGGCAGTCTTTATCCAGAGCATGTTGTTGACATTTAAAATGTAGTAATCATGAGTGTAACACTACTTTTCCGTCACAGTGACAATAAAAGTGACCACATTTGGTTTAATGTTAATTAGTGCAACAGGCTCAACTTGTTGTCTTAAAGCCCTTAACCACACAGTTAGATGAATCACTAACTACTTGTGAACGAATTGAGGTTGCTTTGTGTTTTTCGTTCTCATTTTTTCCAAGCTCTGGGGCAAACAAAAAGATGCAAGAGAAATTTTAACCATTGTCTGCAGCAGAATGTGCAAGAAAAACTAAACTTAGAATTCTGCCCACCAGCTCAAAGGTTGCTAATCTTATTGAACTACAAACCATGTTCAGATCACATAATGTGAGAAGCTACATCCAGTTTCCCAAACTCACATTTATTATGCTATAATTTACAACTACATGGATATACAGCCCACATGCTTGTATGACATTTAAAAAGTTATTTATCTTTTTTTCTGGCAGTTGCTGCAGGTCCTCAGTTGATTAACTTTTAAAAAAACATAGCGGTGAATGATCTTTATTTTGAAAGTGATGTGTGTTGCAAAGAGACTAATAGGTACATGACACTTAGAGACCAATTAGATAAAATGTCAATAAAGTTCTGGTGACACATCGCGATGACATGCAAGGTGGAAGCATGCTGGCTCAGACTAATGAGAAGGAAGAATGCTGTTGACATGACACCAACACGTGCTGCGGGAAATAAAATGAGGTTACCCAGGCAACCAAACCCAGGAATCTAGTCCACCAGCCAAATAAGCAACCTTTTGCTTCCAATTGCATAAAAGAAAGTAAAGCTAGATTTTGTCAGATTGGGAAAAATATTTGATTAACAAAGTCTGTTATACAATGAAATAAATTGTTCCAAGTTTTTCTCAAGGGCAGATTTGAACAGGGGATTTTTTTGTGTGGAGTTCCTCCAAAGCATGTCCGAATTCAGTCTTGGTATCCCAGTTTATTCTCACAGACTAAACACGTGTGTCAGTTAAATTGATCCCTTTAATTTCTCTCAAGGATTTAATGTACGTGTTTGGGATTGCTTGTCTGTCTCTAGTAACCTTGTAATGGACTGGCAACCAGCTCGGGGTCTACCCTGCCTTTCGCCAGCTAATTGCTTGGAAAGGCTCCAGTGTTCCCTTCACTCCGTGTGGGATTAAACAGCATAAAGTATAAAGAAATGAATACTGAAAAAAATGTGTTTGTTCATCCTCTTCTCATAAATGTCCACATACAGACACAAAAACAAAGAAATACAACTCTAAACTACTGGGTGCAAAATACCCAGTAGTTTGCACCCAAACTACTGGGTAGTGCTTTGCACTACTGGGTGCAAAGTACCCAGTAGTTTAGAGTTGATTTAAAACTCTGAAACTTTAAAAGTTTGATTTAAAAAGTACTAATTCTCTGGACCTGATCCTCATACAACACAAAGCACATATAAAGTTTCTTGTTTTTAAAAGCTTGTTCACTACCATCCTTCTCATCTATTTGACATCATAAAACTAACTTTGATAAGTCGGATCTCATCAACACATCTTTACCCTGAAAAAACTTATTTTTGTGTTCCAGATGTAGAACAGAAGCCAATAAACTCTAAATTGGAATTCTAACTCTCTGTCAACATAACACAAATAAATACAGTCATGTTCTTGCCAGCAAATGCATTGTGTTGCGTCCTTTACAATTACATAATGAGAAACTCCGCTGTTGCTTGATTGAGTTTGTCTTGGTAAATTTTCAAGCAGCAGAAACAGAAAATTACCTTCAAAACGGGGGGCTGTAAGGTGGTCCATTGGCTAGCACAGTGGCCTCACAGCGAAAAGGTCAGGGTTCAAATCCTGGAGTGGGGGTGAGGTTTGAAATACTGGCCTTTCTGTGAGAAATTTGCATGTTCTCCTCGTGTACATGTGGATATTTTCCAGGTACTCTCGTTTCCTCTCACCCTTCAAAAACATGCGTGTTAGATTGATTGGCCGACATGAAATTACCCCTAGAAATGATTATGTGTGTGGATGGTTGTGTGTGTGGCCCCACAATAGACTGGCGACCTGCTCTGGGTGTACCTGCGACCTCATTAGCGATAAGTGGTTCAGAAGACGAAACCTTCTAAACTGTTCCATATTCAGGTAAATTCCCTGTACATCCACTCCAGGAGCCACAGTTATTTCAGATATAACTCACATATAAATTACATTTTGAGTGTGGCTGTTGCTACAAATTAGGAAACCCAGTTCTCCTGCTTTGTTGTTAAGTGTCGTACTAGCAGGTATCTATAGTTATATAACTTTCACTGTCTTTTTATGTTGCTGTGTGTAGGAGGTATCAATGAATCTATCTATGACATGTTTGGGAGTCCTCATGTTTGTTCAGTTATGTGAGTGTTGCTGTTTATACTACATATTCTCTGTAACAAAAAATTGAATTTGTCTAATATTTTAAGAGAGAGAGAGACGTGACTTAAGTATAAAAATCAAGGTGATATTCAGTCCATGGATTTACGTATCATGTATAGCCATATGAGTTGAATAGTCAGTTAAGTTGCAGTAGTGTTTTGCTGTTGCAGCTGCCTCCTGTTGGGTGACATGGTAGATGCTTGACATGCCTTTCAGTTAGAGAATACTCAAAATGCTAGATCAAAGTTAAGTCTGCTGCATTCATTAAAATTTTGTAAACCTGTTATTGTTTTGACTAAAATCATGGAAGGGGTTTAAGTTGTTCTGTTTATGCTTTGCTTCATCAGCACAGCTTTAATTGCTGTTTGGGAGATTAGGCAAACCCACTGGAACAATATAATTACCAAATCTGATTTATTCAAATCAGCAACCTTTTGCCTTAAGATAAAAAGCCTTTGTTTTGGAATAATAATTCTATAAACTTGCCAACACCCTCACTAAATACAGCAATATTGTAAGTCATGTTTTGTTAAAGGTCATTTGCATTCTTTTAGCAAACAATCTAACAACTAATTTAATCTGACTTACAACACTATACACATGAATCAGTGGGTCATTTACTCACTTTGTAAAGCAAAAATACCCTCCGGTATGGCGTCTCTGTCTCATTTTGAGACTCACCACAACGTCCTCCAGTATGCATCATTGAATTGCCCGTCATCCTGGGGTTCACCAACTCAATTTCTTAACAATTAAAGGACTTTGGTCTCTCTTTCCAACTCTTTGAATGCAGATGAAGAACACTGTCATCTACTCATACACACGCAAGTGTCTGTGACTTTGTCTTTTTCAACACTCATTAATATTGCTCTCTCACTCATTATTGCAAGTTCCCCATTGTGGTACTAATAAAAGGTTTTCTTAATTTTTCTTGATTACAAGGCAATTCCCTCTAAGGGGATGAGATGTGATGACCTGTAAATAATCTAACTGCATTGGATTTCAACTTTTATAATAATAATAATGCATTGGACTTATAGTATATGGTGCCTTTTGGACACTCAAAGACATTTCACAGATGCATTATTCATTCACTTCATACTAGGTACACCCATTCACACACATATTCCTTCCTGATGATGGGAGCTGCCATGCAAAGCACATACCACTATCATCAGGAGCAATTGGGGGTTCAGTGTCTTGATCAAACCAGCGACCCTCCGGTTACAGTATCGTCACCCAACCCACCAAGTCATTTACTTTGTTCAAGAATAAACCCCCCTTACATTAAAACGTTTTACCTTAAATTTGGTGACAAGGCTTACAGTCATCAGATTATGTCAAAAGCATGTTAATACTATTGACCATTCAGCTGAATTCAAAATACTCAGTATTTGGAGAAGCGCCAAGTGTCACCGGTAATAATTTAGATGCTTTTCCTGGCACACAAAATGAAAAAAAAAAATTCACAAGTTCAGTAACAAAGACCATCTCCTACTTGAGTCTCGAGCTACAGTCAGTTAAACTTGATGGTTATTTTTCTTGGCTGGCTTTCCTAGACAGCTCCTCAGGTGTTCATAGTGAAGCTTCCAAATGGCCTGCAAGAGAAATGGGTGAAACAGTCGTGTGGGGCACTATTCGCTTTCTAACATCTTTTTCTTTGCCAAAGTTTTTATGTGGAGAAACTCATATACAGTCGGTAAAGATTCTGGTTTGACATTTAGTTGGTCTTCCAGTAATACTATACACAACCTGGTGAGAAAATACACCATATTTTTCTCTGCAGCCCCTAAATAGACATTTCCTCAATATAGAACAACAAGTTTGATATTGAAAAGTAACGTCTGAATTGCAAAGTGCCACAACTCTACTTTTTCCTTAAACTCACAAGGAACACAAAGCATTTCTGAAGGAAACAAAAGCGTCAAATGCTGGTTGTAAATTGATGTTGAAGCTTGTTAGGGCTTTAAAATATTATTTCTCTTTGAGTAGTGTAACAGCAACAGGTATACAGTGTGGTTGTTTTGCATCAAGCACTGACTCTGTTGAGCTCATACTTTGGGAATACAAATTTTAAAACATTGCCGTTTATAATCAGGCTTGCAAGGGGTTTTTCTATTGCAATCTTTAGTTTGACCGTCTAGTTTCCACTTCTAACATTCTACTTATAGAAAAATCTTTATTAATATTTATTATAATCCCTTTTATGGGTCATGACAGAAACAATTTCTCTAAATGTTACTCAGAGTTAGTCACAGGGAACCAGAAACATCAGTAGAAGATTATGGCCAAGACCACTATCAAACCCTACAATGTTGCAACACTTTCATCACATGAGCAATGATTTTATACCTGGAACCTTTTTCTATCCCAAAGGTTTAATCTGGATCCACCTAAAATAATTTAACATTCAGCTTTTTTCCAATCCTGGGGATTTGATCTAAATCCCACATAGGTCTTCAACCCACAGAGGCCTCTTTTACAAGGATTTTGGCCAATCATGGCAAGTGAGGGGTTGAGAACACCCAGGATAGGTCATCAGTCTCTCTTTGAATCTCATGGTAATCCATTGTTCGTGTTAAAAAAAAAAAACATGATCTTTACAAGAAAATGTACTGTTCTCATTAAACCACTTAATTAGTGTTGCTTGTAAATATTAAATAATACATTTATCTAAGCCCAGCTCTCTGATGTTTTAGACGATTTAACATTTAACCCCAGTTTTAATCTAAACTCCTACACATTAGATCAGATGAGGGATGATGAGTGAAAAGTAATGAAAAATGACATGCCACACCTGTTTTATCAAGAAGGTGTAATCACACTTAGCTCCCACACGGCAACCAACTGAGCAAGCAGCTTCCAGGCCATCATGCCAAAAACGAAATGAAAATAGATTCCCTAGACAAATATGCACCTTAAACTGATCCAATAAATTAGACAGCTTAACCTTTTTGATATAGTTTTGTTCTGTTGGAAAACAACCTCAAATGTGAATATTTGACACAGTTAAGTAGTTCTTTAACCGCCCCTATATTTGCTACAGAGTTTATTGCAATAAAACTCCAATAATGATGCTTTGGAATAATACATTGTCAACCAACATTTTACCATACAACTGCAGAATTGTAGCAGGTTCTAGAATCTTTGATCACTCTCGTTTCGAGATTGCTTCTCACAAAACTTTTTAAAAAAAAAAATTTGGTAGCCAATTGAGAGCCATGGTGTGAGAAAACAAAGCAAAACAATGTAGCCCTTCTGCTACTCTATATTCTTCAGTATGAACACATATTATGACGTCCACCTATTAACATTCAGGAAAATAGTATTTGAAGTGACTAACCTCCTGAGAAACATTGATAGCTCAATTACTTGATAACTAGCAGAAGCAAACATTTCAATTTCTGTTCCATCGGAGCACAACCTTTAAATAGGTCTTTCTGTGTTATCATTTCGGCGGCTAATTGTCTCTTTTGTAAATTTATTCCGGAGGTCAACTCTATGATTTAACTCTCCAGCTAACAGATGAGCATGGTTGTTCATTGTGGAGACCAAGGTCAAAAGAACAGTCTTGGAGCAGAGTTCAATGTGACTAAATTAGGCATAATTTGACATTTCAGAATTTTGCAAACTTAAAAAAAATACCAGAGACGTGCATTTGAAATACTTTTCAAACTCTGAATATTTAAGGTTTATGAATACCCATTTAACAGGATTTAAAGAACTTTTATTCTCAAAAGGGATCTCTGCAAAAAGGGGTTTTGTGCATGCATATAAAGAAAATCTTGATTTACCCTTAATGAATCAAGAAATTCAGAAGGAAATATTTTTGCTGAGAAACTCAGTCATAAAACACCCTTTTCAAACACTTACTTGTAAGAGCACACATGTCAGACCATATTCCTGAACTTTTCTCCTATACATAAATTTCCTTCTTTATAGGTTCATAATGTCGAAAATTAGCATAATAGGCAGAACAATGTTCCCCATCCTCAAAACCTCGATCATGACTGACGGATTGTTGGAAAAGTCTGTCTGGATAACGCACATTAGTCTGAAAAATTTGTGTGCACCAAAATAAAAGCCTGAAAAAGTCTGGCTTATTATTTCAGTTTGTAGTTTGAACATCTTGTTTTGACGTAAAATTTGTTAGAAATGTCTAGCTTAAAGCCATTTCACTCATCAAACATAAAACATCCACATTGTGTTGATGGTCCACTTTAGCTAGGTGGTTTCAAATCTGTGGAAAAAGACAACAAAAAGGCAAAAAATGACATCAAATTCCCTCTTTAAACTGAAGATAAGAATTTATTATGTCGATAATGACAAAACCTTCCCAACCCAACAGCAGAGGATATAATTTAGTCATATACTTTTCTTGCATTACAAACGGAAAGGCTGATGGTAAAAGTCACTTTTTGCTTTTGCGCAAAAAGTCTTTGATCGAGATGATAACAAAATGGCACTTTGTGAGCATGCTGGGAGAGAATAGTGGAAACTTTTCAATAGAGGAGTAAACGATCCAAACAAAACTACAGCCAAACACAGCCAATTTTAGTGCACCACACTTTGGAAAATCCTTGAAAAATGTGCTGAATGTCAACAAATTATTTTGGGGACAATTCCTGTAATTTAGGTGGGAATGGATGTCAATCAGGGAGGTCTTGAACATCTTTATAGTTATGGGATTAAAAAGTAATAATCTGGGAATTATTACAAAATAAATGTCATGTAAAAGTCATCAAGCAAAGTTAGCCCGCATCAGTCCATGTTCTGAGGCTTGAATTGGTGTTGCTGTCTTGTTGTGATAATCGTTCAGCAACAGTAAAATGGTTCAATTGAAATGTAAAACAAAAGCAGGAGTTTTAAATTTACTTTAATAACAGAGTGAAAACTGTGAGAAAATCCTCATATCCAGAACGGTAATATCATGTCCTGACTTAAACTAAAACCCAATAAACATTGCCACCAGATTAGAAAATACAGCTCAACTCCAAGCCCCATCTGGCTCACATGTCTGGATTTGCTCTCATGCCCTATTAAAAAGGACTCAAATGTGGAGATTGTAAACAATCTCATTGATCTAAAATATGACAGAGTGCTTTGATGCCAAACCACCACAGTTATTAATCTCAAAAACCTCTGCATGCATCAGTTTGGTAAATTTTCTAAATGGCATTTCCCCCATAAAACACAATAATTTTCTGATTCACGTTGTTCAATCAATTAAAACAGATAGATGACAAAACATTGTTCCAAACATCACCCCAAAGTTACTTTCTTAAGAAAAAATACATACTTGGTATGGTCTATCTAAAGTGTAAAAGTCGAATACTGTGTTCAGAAAGCACGACCACATAGTTGACATGATGGATGTCAGGCTGCACTATTACCCAATTCAAACAGAAGAAAACATCTATTGACTTGTTTGACTCTTGGAGCAAATCGTCTCGTTGTGCTGGAGGTGGAGCAGCAAATAGTAAAAAGTGGAAGACAGTAGACCTGATTGGGTGTATAATTTTTTTTATTAATTTAATTTTCTAGTTATTAATTATATATATAGAGCTATCCAGTATGATTAGATTTGTTCATTCTGTAGATCAGATTTTAAAGGAGCCTCCCAAATTTGCCCTTCTTTGAAACTGCTTTCAAATGTTTTCCCACATGTCTGAGGACAGACACATTTGGTGGTTTAGCTCACCCCATATTTTTCACTTGTAAAATGAAGGTTTTTCACACTTTGTTTTGAGTACTGCCTCAGTCACTCCCTCAAGATTTGCTTGCAACTTCAAATGCTGAAGAATTTTCTGAAAAAAGTACAGGACCTCTTACACTGATCTCAAGTGATGCTCTTTTGTCTCTTGCTCCTGGAAATGTGTTGATGCAACATATGTGTATCTTTCTTACTTTAACACCTTCAAACATATTAATCCACATGAGCAATGATTTTAAAATTCTGTCCGTTGAGCAAAGGAATGCATTGTGGCGCATTAGATAACATGGTGACCTCAGAGCAAAAAGGTTGGGGATTTGAGTCCTGGAGTGGAAGCGAGGCTTTAATCACTGGCCTTTCTGTGTGGAGTTTGTATGTTCTCCGCATGTATGCGTGGATTTTCTACGCGCACTCCGAAGGAGGATGACCCAATGGGTAAGGTGACCGTACTGTCACTGAAGGGTTGCTGGATTGATCTCAGCACCAAGTTTATGCCGAGGTGTCCCTAAACAACACACTGAAACCCCAATTACTCCTGATAAATGGGTGAATGTGAGCTACACTGTACAGCTCTTTGAGTACCCCAATTTAGGTAGAAAATGACTGTATAAGTAGAGTCTATTTAATATTCTTCCCACTATCCAAAAACTTGCATACGTATCAGGGGAATTAGCCACCACAAAACTATCCCTAAGAATGCGTGTGTGTATAGTTGTGTGTGTGTCGCCTCACAACAGAATGGCGACCTGCTTGGGGTGTATCCTGCCTCTCACCTGTAATCAGCAGAGATAGGCTCCAGCGTCCTCTACATCCTTTGCATCGATAAGTGGTTCAGAGGATGAAAGAATGTCCAATGAGTAATGATACTTTGTGTTATTGTAGACATGACTAACCCATCACCCTCTTTACCTTGACTTGTAGGGAAAAATAAGAACCTTGGTTCAGAGAGACTATTAGGAACTTATATGGACCTGAAACTCTAGAAGTGGTGCGTTCACCCCTCTGGGTGTTTACAATGACTACTTTTTTGGTGTGTTTTTTTTGTCTTGAATGATTTAGTTTATACCAGTATTGTTTTCCCTACCAGACAGGGACAATGACAAAATGTAAAACCTGTCATTTTGCTGGACAGTCTGGCATAGTGAGCTTCCATTTGGCTCTCTGTAAAACCAATGTCACCTTGGGCCTTGAAAAGCTTTTGTTTTTCTCTGACTGCTTTCATATTGAAGAATGAATAGTGATGAATGGTCAGTCTGTATTTAGTATGTGATGGTATTCGGGGTGGCTCTCTGCTTTCACATGTTTTGCAGCATTTCTTTTTGGAATTAATTGTATGGTTTATTGAAGAAACATTTTCTTGTATCTATTTTTAGTTTCACAAGAGGGTGGAAAAGTGCTGAAAGAAAGCCCTGATGATTGATGATGAAAACAAGTAAAAGCTTTGAACTTTACTTTGCTGTGCTTGCCATTCTCCAGTTATGAAGTGCCCAGTTTCTGTTAGTTTGTGAAGAGTTATACATGCCACAGACATTTCATTGTCCTTGTTTTTTTCCCTTGATTATCTCACTAAAAATAAAGCAGCTTTTTCTTCCAGCAAAACTACATAAATTTAAACACATACAATAACAAAATTTATGGCTAATTTATAGCATGAAGTTTATAGATGAAACATGCATGCGTTTTTCTTCCCATCAGCAGTTGCTGTGAGAAAAAAAGCTGCTGCACTTTTAATTAGGGTCGTTCGGAACATTTCACTTTAGGCAATACTTGCAAAGAAAAAACTGTGTACAGAAACACTTTCGCAGAAATTATTCTTTGACATTCGAATAAAAAATTCTGAATTACAACAATGCATTATAAATGAAGAAATGTGTTTAAATATTCAGTGTCTTCATGTTTTATGGAAAAAATGTCCAATTAAAAATGACAAAAGATCACTGAAAAGAATCTTGAGCAATACAGTTTTGAGGAAATTTACTTCATATATTGGAAAGAAAAACAGGGAAGGCAAACAAATGAAACCATTATTGGCTAAAAATCTTTTGTAAGACAGTTTGCTAATTAAACGCATTATTACTTTGCACAGCTTAGTGACACTACTGATTGCATGAGCCTCTGCAAAATTTTTAGAAAAGGAAAATGACTCATAACTTCTATTCCGTCTCAGTGATAAACTTTCTTATTACAGAAATAAAAATACAGGCCAGATTTAATATTGTTCTGCCATAAATGCAAAACAATATCTCAAACCTAATTTGCAGTTTTAATGAAGTAATTTTTCTATGTAATGGTTTCTCACAATCTTTTTTTAACATAGTATTCAAAATGCATATGTATGGCTCTTTCCTAAAACAAAGGCAATCCCAAATGGATGATAACAAAATTTTCTTTAAATACATAGAAATATATTTTAATTTTTAAATTATTTTAACATACTGTATTTATCCCTCAACAGAAAAATTTTTGTGCTGCATTACGCCACAGCAAGCTGCCAGGACCACGCCAAATCTGTGGTTTAGGTGTCTTCCCCGAGGATACCTAGGCATGAGCACAGTGGTATTCGAACCAGCTTCTCCTGGTCTAAGAGGGAACATTCTACCACTGAGCTATGGCCTCCTCTATACTTTGAGCAATCGAGGTCATACTCATTTCCAGCTAAATTTTGTACAAAAAAATATTGCATCCTTGTGGAACTGTGAAGTGTATTTGATTGCTATTGCCATGAAGGTCTAATTTATTACATGTTGTAGTTATACTATAAACTACATCTAGTGAAGGGTTCACAGATTTTTTTTTGTAATTATAATTTCATCGGATGGGTTTAGATTGACTAGGGGGGGTTTTGATTTGGATTAACAAGTAATGTGACAAAGCCTTTAATTATAGCCTTTATAACAATTTTTCTCATTGAAAATGTTGACAAAACTTCTTAAACAAACCATTTTCCTGTGGCTAGATTTAATTGCTAAAATAAATTCAACACCAGTGTTTTTGGAAGCACCTGCTTGGAGAGTGAATTTACTTGAGCAGCTTCTGTGGGTGTTGTTTTCTGACTGAGAGAATAATAGAGGAACGAACAGACGGTTACTGTCACACACTCCAATGCTGTCTTGAAAGGTGTGCTGTCAGGTTTTTCCGAGAATCTATTGATGAAGGCCAACTGTCTGTCTGAAAAACCCTGCAAGAGGAAACTAGCTTATTACCATGCGAGTGCGACTGACAGACTCGGAGAAGCTGCTGGTGTGTTTGTTGCTGCATTAAATAGATTCCATCACTCTGTGTTTAATTAAATGATTCTACTCACAATACAATCTGTTTAAAAAAATAAAGGAAAAAAACACTGTCAGTTGTGCTTCAGTTGTCAAAATAAATGACAATCGCTTCATTTTCTAAAACATGTTACGTATCCATGTTTTCTACCACTTCTTGTCAGTCAATTTTGGGATAAAATATACAAATCATTCATCTACTTTGTTTGTTTTACTTCTTGTGTTGCACAAAAGGGTAAATGTTCTGAACCAGTTCTCTTTTTAGTTCATTTTTTTCTCATTATCTTATTCATTATTTAAGAATACATAGTTTAAGTAGTTTTTATTGCTCAACACTGATCCAACTGTCTCAAACAGAAGTCCAACTCAAGGATCGAAACATGTTCTAACTATCTTCATTCAGTATGTTTCGAGCGACCTTCAGGCCGAGAGCCTGAACATCATTAAAGCAGTGTGGATCCTCTTGACAGAGAATAAAAAAGGGCATCTATCCAGAGAGAAGCTTGAGATGGTCCTTCAAGAAAGCCTACAGAAATGTTCTTGAAGATAAAAGAAACAACATGAAAGCCTGTCTAAGAAGGTTAAAGGCTATTGAAGAACTGAGTGGGTCATGTGAACCAAGGGTACACTTCGATCTAACTGGAAAAACTACTTATGTAAAAATTGAAAATACATCCTGTTTTGGGTTAGAATTAATTGACTACTATGGAAAGTTTCAAAATACTACGATGGAATCAGGGATTGAGATGGGTTTTGAGAAAAAATAAATAAAACAAGATTTTTGCTCATTGTGTACTATCTGTAAGAAAACCCCAAATATTGTACGTTGTTTAATATATAAAAAAACTTAAAACAATGTAAAATTTTTTAACAAATAAACATTGTTTACAAGCAATAAACAAAGTGTTTTAATGCACAAATAAATTCAATCAAAATGATAAATTTAACCAAATGATAATTCCTAATGAAACAATTAATGCTCATGTTATTGCCTGTTAAAAAAAATTGTCACAAAAAAATTTCAATTGAAAACAGCTCTAAAACTAAACAAACTGATAAAAAAAAAAGATCTGGAGTGTGGTTGGCTCAACCTTCGTCTCCTTGGAGGAGGTGGCGAGGGACAGAATGAAAGCAATACTGTCATCAATCTTGCTAAATCCCTCCCACTCCATACATGAATCTGTGGACTGAAGAGCAGCTTCAGCAACAAACTATTGCAACCCCGCTGCTCAAAGAAACGGTACAGAAAATCATTTCTGCCGTCCTTCATCAGACTATTCAACCTTTCACTTTCAAACCTTTTCACTTTCACTCACAACAGTTAAAATAATAATAATAATAATAAAACAATCATGTTGTATGGCATTGTATGATTGTAGGTAGCACTGCAGCACTCAAATTTTCCTTTGGGGATAAACAAAGTAAACTCAACAGTCCCCGGTTGTCTTTGTATGAAATCTGCTTTACAGAAAATTGCAAAAAGTGGTTCAGAAAATAAAATTAAATGGAAAAAGAGATTGTGACACAAATATGGGATAAAGATCAGTACAAAATAGACTTTTGCCTTTGTTAAGCCTGTGTGTGAGAATGAGCGAGCCAGAAGAATAATTTGTGCTTAGTGTGAATGTTGAAAATGCCAATCAGACCAACAGGATGCCACTGTTCTGAGCGGCTCCTGGCGTATAAATGTAGAAAAGAGAAAGTAGTCGCTTTGAAACATTTGGTAGTTACTGTACTTGAAATTATAGAAAATACTTGATGTTTTATATTGCTCAAAAACCATCGCTCTGAGATGTCGTGAGGGAATGAAATTTTGTAAATTCAAACTTTTGTCACAATCACAATAACACCGGAATTAATTTGCACAACAAATACAACATAAACCGATACTTCTCTGTATTTTATAAATTTAAGACAGTTTGACAAAAGATTTGGACAAGAAAAACCAATACAAAAGTACATTCGATTTGAGAAAAGTTTTGTGCTCTACAGCTCCAAGCTGGCCTCAGTTCCTGAAAAAATTAATTTATGGAAAAGATTTGGGCAAAATCAAACTTTCTAACACTGTTTTCACAGCGAAATTATTTTTAATTTGTCTGTGGATTAAATGAACACCTATGTCGTAATGAAACATTTCTTTAAAAACATTACTGCGTCTGATGTATGGTTGCTTTAATTTGCTTTGATTTCAATCTAGATTTGAATGTCACACAATTTATTATCTGTGAACATTTGCAGCTCATTCACTTTGTACACTGGTTCAACTACTCCAGTTTTATGCTTGCAAATACGTATTAATTTTTATCTCAAAATGATGGGATATGTCTTACTTGCTAAAAGATTTGAGAAACTTGATATAATAAATCAGGCATTTTAAGGTCAAAGAGGAATTCTTGAAATAATTTGTATTTTTTATCAAGAATAACATTCTGCTTTCCTCCAGGTGGCCAACCTCCTGCGTTTGTTCCAGATCCCTCAGATCAGTTATGCCTCTACAAGTGCAAAACTCAGTGACAAGTCTCGCTATGACTACTTTGCCCGCACTGTCCCCCCTGACTTCTACCAGGCCAAAGCCATGGCTGAAATCCTGCGATACTTCAACTGGACGTATGTATCTACAGTTGCTTCTGAGGGAGACTATGGCGAGACTGGTATCGATGCCTTCCAGCAAGAGGCCCGCACACGTCAAATCTGCATTGCTACTTCAGCGAAAGTGAGCCGCTCCATGAACCGTCAGGGCTATGAAAATGTAATCCGTGCCCTGCAGCAGAAGTCCAATGCCAAAGTTGTCATCCTGTTCACTCGCAGCGAGGATGCACGAGAACTTCTGGTGGCTGCTGCTCGTATGAATGTCACTTTCATCTGGGTGGCCAGCGATGGGTGGGGAGCACAGGAGAGTGTTGTGAGGGGCAGTGAGACTGCAGCTGAAGGTGCTTTTACCATCGAACTTGCATCCTACCCAATCAGGGAATTTGAAGACTACTTCACTAAGCTGAACCCATATACCAACATGAGGAACCCCTGGTTTAAAGAGTTTTGGGAGCACAAGTTTGGTTGCAGCCTTCAAGAGCCTGGTTGCAGCGAGCACAGCTTACGAGATGGAACTTTTGAACAGGAATCAAAGATCATGTTTGTGGTAAATGCAGTGTATGCCATGGCATATGCGCTCCACAACATGAGGCAAGCGGTGTGCTCTAACAACTCAAAGGTCTGTGATGCAATGAAACCAGGTAATGGCAAGAGATTTTACAAGGAGTTCATCTTAAAGACCAAGTTTGAAGGTAAGCTAAGCAGTGATGAACAAACATATTCAAAGGTCACCTATGTGGAGCTCTACAGACTCTATAAGACTCGATAAGATCACTTATCAACACACTTTAGCTTATTTTAGAGGACATAGCCACCCAAACTTCAGGCATCTTCAACAGATTGGGATGTAATTCTGAGAGCAGTGAGATTGAAAACTAATGACCGTGGAGGACGGAGAAGGATTTGTAGATGAGAAAGAAAATCACTATGTGTGTTACATGCAACACTTCATACCAGAAATTAATTCATCAACTTTAAACTAGAATAAAACATTAATAGATGCAAACTTTTGTTGTTTAAATCTAAGTAAGCCAGATGCCTCCAGCTGAATATTACAAAACATTTATACAATTTCAAGTACTTAAGATTGATTTGTGAAGCAAGGACTATGAGTCAGTCTCACATGTAAATGTTTTCATTTCTGAATTTTAACAAAGAATGAGCTACTTGTATTTTACATTATTGTGTTGGCAAAAACTGTACTTTATCAAAATAAAAAGATAGGTCACATTTAGAATAAATTTAGAATAAATTAACTTGACATATTCTACTCTGTTTTTTATTTCTTATGATGCTTTGATTCTGGTTCATCTTATTGATGATTACGTACAGTGTTACATAAAAGGCACTCGAAATAAAAATTATTATTACTATTATTATGTCATCATTGATTTGCTGCTTTAAAGGTGGTGTGGAATTAGTTTTTTACAAAATCCTTTAGATCCCCAACTCTTCATTAGTTGTTAGACTTGTAAACCTCAGCCAATTTTTATTGAGTAAACAAAAACTATTGGCCCACAATCTGCCAGCTATTTCAATTGATCAGAGTTGCAAACCTTGAAGAAGCCAAAAAAAAGACCAAAGTGGGTTTTAGTGCTTGCCCAGTATTCCCAGAGTTGCTGGGTTATCAGTTAAAAGGTCTTCCATCCTTCGTTTGTATTACATAAATCTCTCTAATACCGTATATTACTCACAATGAAAAGATATAATGTAGCTTTGAATACGAGCTGATGACTTCAAATTTTTCTGTGTGTTTGCTTTTCCTCAGCTCCTTTCAGACCTGCTGATACTGAGAGCATTGTGCGTTTTGACTCTGTTGGCGACAGCATCAGCCGCTACAACATTTTTCATTACCACAAAGAAGATGGGAAATTCATTTACAGAAAAGTTGGCTACTGGGACCAGATACTGACCCTGAACAACTCATTGGTAGCCTGGCGTGGCCTCAGTCCTCCAACCTCCCAGTGCAGCGATCCCTGCAGGAAGAACGAGATTAAGAGCATGCAGCCTGGAGATGTGTGTTGCTGGATCTGTATTCCGTGTCAGCCCTATCAGTATCTACAGGACGAGTTTACATGTGCTGATTGTAGCTTTGGTCAGTGGCCTCTGGCTAATTTGACTGGTTGCTATGATCTGCCTGAAGAGTATATCCGATGGGAGGATGCATGGGCCATCGGGCCTGTAACCATCTCCTGTCTAGGAATACTTTGCACCCTTTCTGTGGTGGCCTTGTTCTTCAAAAACAATGAAACACCTGTGGTTAAAGCAAGCGGACGTGAACTTTCCTATATCCTCTTGCTGGGAGTGCTGATGTGCTACAGCATCACCTTCATTTACATCGCCAAACCTTCCACTGTCGTTTGCACACTGCGCAGACTCGGCCTGGGCACCTCATTCGCCGTGTGTTACTCTGCACTGCTAACCAAGACCAACCGTATTGCTCGTATCTTCAGCGGGGTGAAAGATGGAGCGCAGAGGCCTCGCTTCATCAGCCCAGCCTCCCAAGTTGCAATATGTGGTGCTCTGATCTCCTGCCAGCTACTGGTGGCTGTTATCTGGCTGCTGGTGGAGGTGCCAGGGGTTCGGAAGGAGGTGAGCCCAGAGAGGAGGGATGTGGTTACTCTCAAGTGCAACAGCAGGGACACGAGCATGCTCGTATCCCTTACCTACAACTGCATCCTCATCATCCTCTGCACAGTCTATGCTTTCAAGACAAGAAAGTGTCCTGAGAACTTTAACGAGGCAAAGTTCATTGGGTTCACTATGTACACCACCTGCATCATCTGGCTCGCCTTTCAGCCCATCTTCTACGTTACTGCTAGTGACTACAGGGTAACTATACACAGATTAGTTTTTTTTCAATCTTAAACTTTCTATGACTTAGAGTTATGAAATAATCTCACCTGAGTGAGTAAATGAATGCTCCTTACGTGTTTATCTTTCACTTATGAATTCTATTTGATCTCTTTCACCAAAACCCATGAAAGGTTTGCTTTCATGTGAGCTAAAGGATTTTTTAAGAAAAGAACAAAGACACTGAAAACAGATCAGGATGGAATGTCTGACAAAAATAATTAATAACGGTTGAACTAATTCATCGATGACATCCAGCACATAACATTTTGAGTTCTGTTAAAAATAAAGCAGCATAGAAGAGAAGGAAACAGAAATGCCAGAAAAACTAGATAAACAGATAAACAATAGTCAGATAATGCTAAACCAAGACATGAAACTGGCATACCATGTACTCTATTGCCAAAGGCAGACTCAGGGCTTCTGCCACAGTGTTTTGGTCAAAGCGGGCATCAAAGCCTTTGTTGTTCAAACAGAAGAGGGAGTGTCAAGATCACACATCCTCTGTATCATCATAAGGTGCCTTGGGTATTTTGAAGCTTCGGTAATCTCCCTGTGTTGAAGTCATGAACTCAAATTTACCTTTACTGATCCATAAAGAGGGCTTTAAGATCACGTTGGATCACTTTGGACAAGAGGACTTTCCGTAAAGCTCATGAATAATGTTACATTTAAAGGATCAGATGTTGCATTCAAGACCTTTGATGATTTCTTTTACATACCGGGAAAAAACTGAAGCTAAAATAAGCTAAAAATTTAACTTTGAGTCGGGATTAATTAAATGAACGGCTAGCGGAATGACATGTTACAAATTCATTTGTTACTAATATAAACGAATACAAATGAAGTGCAAAATACACAATGCATGAAGAAAACTGGGAGCATTGAAGAATGAAAATCTTCAACTCCAGCTCAAAAAGTAGGACTTTCTCATTTTTCTGTAACTGTTCAAAGTAAATTGAAGTGAGAGGAATATTGAAGAGTTCCAAGTCAGAGCTCAGTAATTCTTTAGGATCAGAGCCAAACTTTTTTTAATGGAAAAATTCAACTTGCATTCAATTTAAACTCTCAAAATTGACTCAGTAAGCGGCCGGGTAACTTCACATCACTAAGCTGTGTTTGAGAAATATTGATTTCACAGCATTATTGTTGAAAGTCTAGATGTTGTCATGGACTTAATTATTTGAATTTTTTCTAAGTTTACTGCCATGTCATTTGACACATCAAACTAAAACACTCTTCGCAGAACTTTAAAGCTTGGATTAGGAAACTATTATTTATTTCACATGTGGACAAAACTCTTAAGAACATCTGCTGAGGCAACAAAGAATGTAGCAAGACAAACTCTGTCGGAGCTCATTATTAGTTTTATTTACACTTAAAATATAACTTTATTTATTTCTGCTGTGCTTTTGTTAAAGATACTGCTTGCTGATATTTTTTTACACCATGCTGTGGTTCTGCAAATAGAAGTTCCTGGACTGCAGGGGTAACCAGTGGGAAGGGAAGAGATAGAGCCCGGGAAGATGACCCCAGCAGTCAGTTCGCATTAGCAGCTGAAATATGACTAACACGGCCCCGGCTTTCCAGAAAAGTCTCCTGTGCTTATCCCACATTCTTCTGGCCTCAAATGCATGCACATGCAAATTCACAATTAGAATTGCTGACATAAATAATTGAAAGCCAAACACACATTTATCTTTGGACATGAAAATTGAGCTAAAAATGCAGAAGTAATGAACATGTGACTCACAAAAGTACATCAGAGCCTTCTGTTTTTTGCAAGAGTAGCAACATTACCTGGTCTCGCTTTGAACAAAAGACTAATAATGAGTGGTATCTGAAAATTGATTAGTTCTATAATGGGTTTTATTCATGCAACTTGGTTCTCTTTCTTGTTTTAAAAGTTAAATCCCAGCTCATTAAATCATTTAAATACTACATAGAGTATACTGCACATAATTTATACTGAAAGCATTATGGACTAAGACTATAGAAGGCCCTTATTTGTCATTCTACCACATTTGCATGTTCTAATTAGAAAGTAGTTCTGAGGTTACAAAGAAAAAATGTTGAAAGAAAAAAAAAAGTACTAAAATACTTCTGATGTAAAAAGTAGTGCATTCAGTATACCAACTGCATATCGGGCCCTGGATCAATCAGAGGTGGAGATAAATAGCAAAAAATTGAGTGCAATGATTGGATTTGAGCATGTGGAGGTCTGACTGCATCCAGAAAATTTTTGAATAAACTTCAACAGTCTTTTTATTACTCTTTCTTTACAGGTTCAGACAACTACCATGTGTATTTCTGTAAGTCTGAGTGGATCAGTTGTTCTTGGCTGTCTCTTCGCCCCCAAAGTCCATATAATCCTGTTCCAACCCCAGAAAAACGTGGCCTCCCTCAGAGTAACAACCAACCGCTTCAGTGCCACAGTTTCTACATCGGCTTCCGTTCCCAGTTCAAGCTTCTCCAAAGGTTTGAACACATAATATCCACTTGTTTCCAAATATTTTGTCTTGATTCATATCTAAAAATATTGCAATAACTATCCAACACGAATGTAGAAAAACAAACTTTACAGGTTGTTTAAATGAAGTAGGAACAAGAAAAAAACAACAAAACTATGAAAAGAAATTAAATGAAGATGAAAGAAACCTTAGAGATAGTTTCACAGTTCATCTTGTTTACTCTTTGGCAACAGGTGATTGACTCAGTGAGCGAGAAAGAATCCAGGAGAAGAAAATATTAGATGAGGGAGCTTCCATTTGCTGTAAATAACTGTGTAAGTGAAAGACTAACTTAGTTTTAATATTGTGTCAAACTAAAATGATTTCAACAAATTTGAGGATTTGTTTTTGTTGACAGAAACCTAAAACTGAGTCCACTAAAAATAAAACTTTGACTAAAAAAAAAATCCAGTTCCTCAAATTTGACAGTGGTAAATCTGAAGTCTCTGTCTGTTTATGTTACAATGTCATCTAAGTACTACTTTCTTATAGTCTCTGTTTGTTTTAAAAAGACTGATGTGGTGTGTAAAATTATTTCAAAGACATCTGTAGTTTAAAAAAAAACCTTTGGAATTTTCTTAATAATATGTCACACAAATGAGAAGGAAAAAACAGAACTGTAAAAACAGAATTATTGAAGTAAAATAAATTTTATGTTGCAACATTGGAAGTTCATGCAAACCAAAGTTTGATCGGCAGAAGTTCAACAATTTGACCAATCATCCATGTTTTAAGGACCTTTGTTGTCAGGGTGGAGTTCTCTGTTGCTAGGCTGTGTGCTGCTTATTCTGATAGGCTATGCAAATTTGGTAGGGCTGAACATTATGTGTGATAGGTTAATAATTTATCAATGGGCTGAACAAACTTAATATGTTGTTATCTCGCACCTGCAACTTGCTGGACAGAGGCTGTATTGTTAGGATCCAGTTTGTAAAATGTATCTTTGCTTGTCCTTGACCAGCTTGTAGTCTGAGAGAACAGGCTGGAAAAGTATTCTCGCATCATAGATGCGAGATAGATGTTTCAGCACATCAGGTTAATTAAAGACACCCATTGTCACTTAGATGTTTTCAAAGTGAATATTAATCTTACTTATCTTAAATTTTTTACCACAATGTTCTCTAGGAAAGAAAAGTGTGAAGTGCCTTTTTTGTTTCAGTTTGATAATTCCAATGTGTGTTCTTCAATGATGACTTAATCCTTCTTCCTATACTTACTCTACTGTACTTACTAGGTGTGCAGCTAAGTGCTGCAGGGAACATTGAAAAACTGAAATCAACAACAGATCAGACATTTACTTTGGTTAAAAAAAAATCTTACTGAATCAAAATTCCTCTTCACAGATGATGAAAGTTATAGGAAATGTGGTTGCACAGTTTGACCCTAAATCCTGAAGCCAGGCTGAAACCGCTTGTGAATTCTTCCCCAAGGGTGGTCGTGTGGCCTCAAAATGTCCTCACACATCACATAATTCAGAATGTTGAAAAGATACAGGTAACACTTGACCTGGGATTCACATAAAAGAGATTGAGAAAAGTGAAACACTGCTTAGCTTTGGTTTTAATTGTCTATCAATTGGAATAAAAATGACTTAATTTCAGTCATTTTATGCTAATTGAATTTTTTTATGTATAAAAAAAAATGGATCACTTAATGATCCGCATCACACGGAACTCTGTAGACTCGTACTTATACTCACAGCGAGTGCACATGCTCAAGGAGCAATTGAGCAGGAAGACCCTTGTTAGGTTATCGTTACTTTATTAGTCACAAGTAAACTGTGTTCAACAAATAGACTGTTTTTATTTATGACCAAACAAGCGAGACTACACTGACCTCACCACAATACATGGGGTATGCCAAACAGGCCAAAATCAGCGAGTGACTAAATATACTGGTGGTGTCTGTAATAGCAGAATGCCTCATTAGGGGCAAAACTCTCCATGCTAGTAAACGGGGCCAACAGGGAGGCCCTTCAAAACCACCTGGTCAGGCTATACAATGATAGCGCATTCAACAGATATCTGCACCAATCAGTACCACACATGACCAATCACCCTTACGTGTTGTGCTCGATGAGGTTGCGACACCCATGACCTACTACACGTCCATCCCCGTGCCCGTCCACTGCCAAGTGGAAGTGAGAGATGGTCTCAACAGAGGTAGTATCGGCATATAGGAGAAAGTGCCCAGTGGCACTCCGGTGACGTGGGGTCATCGCATGGTAGTCTGTGCTAAAAAGGACAGCACACCCAGGTGCACTATTGACCTCCAGGCCCTGAAAAAGCATGCCCTCTGAGAGACAACCATACAGAATCTGTCTTCCACCAAGCCCGATGGGTATATCACGGACAGCACAAGACGAAGTTCGATATCATAGTGTCCTGCTACATAAGGAAGATTGCCACCATGAATGCATTTAATGAATGCACCACAATGAATGCACCACATGCAACTCCGTTGACTCATTGTTGCGATATGGAAGGAGGAGGACTCAAATGCAGGATAAAAACAGGATATATTAACAGAGGTCAGGTAAGTCTGTAAGGCAAAGTACACAGGATTAACTCAGGATAAAAAGTTCAGATAATACAACAGAGTTCCAAGATATAACTCATCGTTAGGGAGGATGGTGAAGACGACAAGGACCCGATGTGGACGTCCGGAGTGGTTGCCCTTAAATAGGCAGCAGGGTCCACAAGTGTGTGGCATCAGAAATCAATCTCAGGTGTCCCTAATCAGGGTGATGAAGAAGGTTCAGGGCTCCCTCTGTCGGCAGGTGAGCCCTGAAGACAGGGCAAAAGGGATCCCCTCACGATCCCTTATGTGTCGTGAGGGGATCACGACACATAATATACCTCGCTCATAGGTACAGTATATTATGGAGATGGCTATTACTATTCATACTATTCACCATACTATTCACATGGCAAGTGGGCATGCTCAAAGAGACATTGACCAGGAAGAGTCTAGTGGCTTGTTTGATTATGGTTGTCACATTATTTACCACAAGTAAACTGTGTTCAACAAATACACTGTTCTTATTTATATCTCTTTGTACTTAGAGGTTAAATAGGCCTGAACTAACTCTTCACTTATATTATTGCTCTTCTTCTCACAGGATCAGCCTCCAACTATGTGCCAGCGGTTTGTAACGGCCGTGAGGTGGTGGATTCAACAACATCATCTTTGTGAAGAAAAAAAAAGAGAAAAAGGTTTAATATGAAGCACAAAACTCCTTGTATCATTCATCCCTGCCTAGAAGCAAGTATGCCATGTTAAATGTTGCAGAGATAACAGAATTGACTGACTGGGGCAGGAATAACCGTATTCCTGCATTGAGCAGTATGCTATTAACTGTAAAGCCTTTTGTATAGATTAAAATGCTGTGATCTCCTTGGTTTACAGATAGATGTGATTAAATGCACCGTGCCTTGTCCTAAAGAGTCTTGTTGTTAAATGGGTGGTTGTGAAGCAATAGTGTATTCTAAAAGGCCGTTCTTATCTTGTACCAACAGTGCTGTGAATATATCCAAATGTTTTAGATCTAAAAGAGACATGATGTGAATTTAGCTCTAGTAAAATGTGTGATTAATCATAGTGAATGGTAAAATCTAGGCAATGTAAAGGATGTCTTTATGTAAACTGGTATAACTGTGCATGTTTGCTTGTAATTTTTGTAAATAAGATGTTTTTTTTAACATTAAAAGATTAAATTGAACAGTCTCTCTCTCTCTCTCTTCACAGTGCTTTCTTGTTAATTTCAAGTTTTGAAACATAAAACACATCACTTCAGTGTTTAATTTTCAGGCAAAATTAACAAGCGGTCCAAATAATTTTAGATCTCAAAGTAACAAAAACTTGAAATCTACATGATTAACAAATAAAAGCTCTTCTTTAATAAAAATTTTGACTCGTATTTCTTTGGGTTGATTGGCCCCAAGGAATTAATGTGTGCGTGAATGACCCTGCAACAGACTGGCGACCTGTTCGGGTGTACCCCGCCTCTCGCCTGTAACCAATCAACTTGAATAGACTCCTGGATCCCTCCTGGATAGGGATAAGCGGCTCAGAAGATGAATGAATTATTCAGGTATGTTAACCTCGCTTCCACTTGTCAGAGGAAGTGCAAGAACATATGGCTTGATCTTATGCTCTGAAGACTTGAGATAATTTTCTAAAATTTATCATTTTATTGAAGTAGTCAGGCGAAATCTTAACATTAGATTTAGAAAAAACCTTGGCAGTGGATTTTTAGATCAGCACAACTGAGTAAACACAAATTTTCTGATCTGATTTACTTCTAGACTTTTGTGAATAGAAGTGTCCATAACCCTCAACTTTACACATGGTTTCATTTCTGTCATCAAATACAAATTCTTATCTACTGCATCATCACATGTACAGCAAACCCCAAAATTATAACCCTCAGACAAATGCTGACATAAATATTTCTAATTAATTCTAATAATTGAGCTAACATATTTTTTTATTCTAACTGAAGTATTAAAAGCCCCTCTGCCCTTTAATACTGTCCAAACAAGACAGTTAAGATAATACAACAGAGTTTAATACTGTCCAAACAAGACAGTATTAAAGAGGCATTACCATGAGGAAAAACAAATCTCAATTTTACTTACATTTGAATAAAAGATGACTTCTTACAGCTGCTGACCATCTTTTTGCATGTTCTGCTGGTATTTTAACCATCTTTATCAGTGACCCCCAGCTCTTCAATTACATGTCACTTGGGTTCAAGTATGGGTTCAAAGATTTTTTCACCCATTACCACTTTCTGCAAATCCTTATCATTTGGAAGAAGCCTGTGACTTCTACTCCCAAAAACATTTTTTTTTCCTAGTATAGAAGTACTATAACCTCAAATCAACTTTTGCAAAGGGCAAACAATAGAGGTCATACTGAAAATTCTTATCACCCTCCTCAAGTTCTTACAGAATCAAATTTATTTTGATGCATTTTATGAAAGACAGTGAGAGCAAAAAGTAGTAAAAGTGTCACAATTGATTAACCTGTAAAATTTGATAAAAAGTGGTTCTTTAAATATATAAAGATTACTATAAACAGTAACCAACACAAAAGTAGTAACCATGACTAAATAAAGCAGTGATATTGAAAATAGAAGACACGATCCCGGTTTCCTCCAACACAACAGCCTCCTCACAAATTTATCATTCTGCAGCCCACCTCAATCTGATCGCTTTGATTTCTACAAAAACAATTGTTTCAGAAAGCCTCTCTGGATTTTCACAGTCAGGTTAATATGAAGTAAAGAATTAAAACAAAGGCACGCAGTTGGAATTTGAATCCTTTATGTACAAAAAAGGAAAAGAACAAAGAAGAAATAATTAAATGAACATTCAGGCTTCCTCTTGACTTGGTTTCCTTTTGAGAGGAATGATAAAGATCCCATTTTTTGAGTCTTTAAGTCTCCACCATCGGCCCAACCTGCACAGAAAAAAAACCTCATATGAAAAGAGAAATATTTACAGGGGTTTTTTTTTTTGTATAAGCATCAGAATTAAAGTACAGTTTTATGATCAGCGTGGGATGAATGAAATATTCAGACCTGATAAAAACTCTTACTGCAAAATAAATAAATGGCTTCAAATTCTGATTTAACCTTCTTTGCTAAACGCCAACGAGATAATCTTATCAACATGTAGTAATAGTTAAGAATAGTTTATTCCTCTTTGGGACAATCTATGAATAAACGCTTTATATTCCTACAACAAAAAGATTTCCCTCTTTTCCAGTCAGAAACTTATCAATTTGTTCTCAGTTGTTTCTTTATATGATAGAATTTATTAGAAAAATTTTAACATTCTGACAAACAGAAATTCAAAAATTTGGTCTAAACATTTTTTCTTTGAGTTTAATGTTTGCTTTTGTTTCCTCTGCCCACAAACACCACCACACACTGTAATCCATATGTGCCTTTGGCAAGAGAGAAAACAGTCAAGGGGTTGTAAGTTCAATTCCAGACTTCCCAAGAAATATTTTTGACAAAATTTAGTTATGTTTAGCCTCTTAAAACTATCTTAGTTAAAATAGCACCTTAGAATCAGTAACCTTAACCCTTCACAGCGTGTTGGGGCCAAAACCAGCCGCACTAGTTGTTGAGCAAAACGGCCGAAAGTATCCGTGGAAACTCACGTTAGAAAATGAGATTATTCAATTTCCTATTAATTTGAAAGCGTGTGCGCCCGTGGAGGGTAAGAAAGGGGAAAAAACGTGTGCTCGTTAAAAGGTTAAGACACTTTTTTTGCTTTTCTTTTAGCTTACCTTTCAACTATTAACATTTTTTCAAATGTAATCTTGTCTTAATACAAAAAATTGGACAATTTGACCAGAGATGAATTTTCTTTCCATTAGAACGGATTAATACTGCCACCTAGTGGATGCTTTTATTTATTCTACATGAAACTAAACTGAAAAGTAAAAGAGTTGCCAATTCTGTGGACAGTTTCTATGGAAACACGAGGAGAAATTTGTTACCTGTGCTCCTGTCCAACTCCAGCCACTAAGAATTGTCCGGAGCTTGAAAATTTTAGACTGTTCACAAAACCAGACTGGAAAAGAAGAGTAAAAAAATGCTAAATTTACTAATAATAGTTAAACGGCAGCTGAGGAGAAGCCAGTTTTTTTTTAAAAACAACTCACCACCGGTACACTGAAGAGAAGCTCCAGCCCACGATACTGCTGGCCACACTTCCACACGTTCACCTGTGAGTTGTGAGAACCTGCAAAACAGAAATAGTTATCTACACAAGCACCGTAATCAACTTAAAAAGGATCTATGGACTTAATAATCAGAATTAACAGGATAGAGATATTTCTTATAAAGCTAAAGAAAACTCTCACAGCCAGAAGCACCTGAGGCAACAATATCAGAGTTCTGAAGGGCCGCTACTGAGGCCACCCAATGAGGCTGCTCCAGTCCTCCATCACCATGGCAACCATGAGCCTGCTGCACCGTGCTCAGAGGCTTCTTCTTGTTGACACTCCAAAGAGACACTGAGCTGATGTTGAGAAAAAGAAGAGTATCATTGAGAAGTGAATGTGGGAACGAAAACAATTCTTGAAAGAAAGAAAGAAATTAATAAAATTAAAGCATGAGTGTAAAAACCAGTGAATCTCACCCATCGTCTGCTCCTGAAATCATGTGCTCCTCATTAATAAGCTGAATACAGTCGATCGAGCCTCTAAACAACACAGAAAGAGGAATTTTTGTCAGAGTAGAGATGGATTCCGCTTGTAAAAAAAACTTGAATAATAAAGTTATAAAAAATCAAATCCACAGCAAAACATCCACAGCGTCTTGATGTTTTTTTAAAGGTAAAAACCAATTTTTTTATTTTTTTTTCCAATTTACCAAGTGTCCATAAGGCGCTTAGCAAACAAGGTTTCAAAAAGTACATGTAATTTGGCATATTTTTATGATGTAAAAACATGTAATTTAATGTCTTTATTATTAAAATGCACATCAACAATTACTATTCACAAAAATATGATAACGTCCGAGTGCATTCAGATATAAATCTACAAATAACAAAAAGGGCTCACTTGTGTCCGTGAAACACCAGCTGAGATTCTTCAGCAATCTTCCAGACTCTTACAGTACCATCTCGCCCCCCCGCGGTGACACAGCGCTCACGGCTCAGACTGTCCAGTCCTGTGATGACATCTTGATGGCCAAAGCTACCGGATTGAAAGCAATGGTGGTTTCTTATCACGAAATCGATTGATATCAGACTGCAATAAATTCTTCAAATGATCTACTCACAGTGTTTCCACGTATGCATTCTCATCTACATTCCACACCTTAACGCTGCGGTCATGAGAAGCACTATACAGGTCATGAGTTCCCTTCCTGAATGAGAGGCCCTGAAAAGAAGGTAAAAAGATCTTTTCTAGTCTCAGGCTAATAAAATGTATGATCAAAGTTGCTATATTCATATGCTGGAGAGTGAACAAGCACGTACCGATACTGGGCCTTTGTGTCCTGTGAACTTATAAAGAAATTTACATGTATCTGCCTCCCAAATTAATATGAGCTTGTTCATATCTCCAGTGGCCTAAAAAAATAGGAGGGAAAAATGCTGATTTAGCTATTAATAATGCATGGAATTGCATCAACAGATGATCCCAAAAGTAGGAGTTAAAGCCGAAAAACCTAAACCACCACTCACCAAGTATTTCCCATCTGATGAAATGGCCATGCATAGAATGTGGGCCGTGTGTCCGACATGCCGATCCTCGGTTCCCTTCCTTCCTCCAGGTATCGTGTGTAATTTCTTACCACTCTCAAAATCCCCTATGTGCACAAGAGACAAACTTAGCAATCACGTGTTTCTAAACGCTTTTTTAAAATGGTTTTGAATTTAACTGTTCTAACATTTAATAACAGAGCAGTCCTTGGCAGCAGAAAAGATGAATTTGTCATCAGAAGAGATAACGAGACACGTGATTGGAAGTTTGTGCCCTTTTAATGTCCTGATCTCTGATGTATCTGGTGGAAGGAGCTGAAATACAGAAAGAAAAATTCAATAACACTGAGTATATTAAAGACTTATGAGGGATTGAAGGTTTAAAGAATTAAAGTTCTAACACTTACATCTTTCGCGATAAACCGCTGAAGTTTTCCTTTCTGTTCAAGCTGACAGATAAAAATACAGAAGATAAAAAAATTAAGTTACCAAAAGAAATATTAGTATTGGGAAAAAAAAACAAAAAACTTATGGGACCTCAGACAGCTTTAAAGACACATTATGTTCTGTTGTCTTCCACTGTACGGGGCTCCAGCCGGGAATACAACAACCTGGGGCAAACGGGAATTCCAGGCTTCCCTCACTCCGGCCGCATCCTGCAGCTCACCCGAGAGGATCTCGAGGAGTTCCACAGCCAGCTGTGAGACATAATCTCTCCAGCGGTTCCGGGTTCTCCCTCTGGGTCTCCTCCGTTTGCGACGTGCCCGAAACACCTCACCAGTGAGGCGTTCGAGAGGCATTCTAATCAGTTGCCTGAACCATCCCATCTGGCTAATCTCGACCAGGAGGCGCTAAGGCTATACTCCAATGCTTTACAGACACATCCTACAACCAATTTTAGTAATCAAAAGTAAACTACACGATGGCTATGGAACCACACGCCACAGGACTATAGTAACTCATATATATATTGAATTGCACACTTTTATACAATCATAAACTCTTCTCACCACTTCTTCTTGGAGTCTCCCTGCAATCAGATCAGTCTCAAAAGAGTCATCTTCAACCTTCTTTTCCTCTAAAAAATATAAGAAAAATAGAATAGAAAATAAATTACACTGACAGGGAGAGTTTGATTTCAAAGTAAGCGGCATTTAAATCCAGACATACCTTCTTCTTTTAATTGATCAAGATAAAGTTTGGCCAATCTGAGCTTCTTCTCTTGTGGAGTTTCTTCGTATTGAATGTCTTCCTTTCGTTGTCTTTTCTTAGACAGAATTGGACTTGAAAAAAAAATAAAGAATGATAAATTTAAACTTGGATTTTCTAGAATTTTCCTGTCAGACTATATTAATGCTCACCTTTCAGTTTCAGAGTCACTAGAAATCTCTTCATTAAATTTACTTTTGGCTTTTTTAGAACGTAATTTACTATTTCCATCTGATCCTGCTACCCCCTACACAAAAAATAAAGAGGTTATTATGAGCAAGCAATTAATTTGATTTTATATATTTACATGACTGTATTGAGCTAGCACGGATTAGCATTCTTGCTAACAAATCTGCTTACCTTTCCTTTGGATGTCACTGTATTTTTCCCCTTTTTCATTTTTTGGGGGTTTGTTTTGCCTTTTATGAAAAATGACGAGGACATTGTGATGCGTTATTAATCACGACAACAATTAAATAGAAGCTAAACAACTTTTATTTTCTAGTTAGCATATCTCCATGGAGTCCACATGTGTTCCCTGCAACCAAACTTAAATCCCCTCACTCTGTGGTTGGCTGACGATCACGTCAATTTTCCAACCTCCCACCTGTTTTAAAACGTACACATCCTGATTGGCCGAATCTAAATTTACGCCGTACAGGAAACTGTACTGTGAGGAAATGCTTCCCTCGGGGAATAAGTTTTTTCGGATTTGTTCCGCACTTACTTAAAATAAAATATAAATTTTGCAATCCATGAGTGTAAATCATAAAAATACTGCACTCAATAACGGTTAAATACCTTGTCACTATTTAACGAGTATTAAATGGTAAAGTTTTTTGCGCGATCATTGAAAAATATTTCTAATTGGATGAGGATCCATGTACTGCAATACTAACAATAGTACTACTACTTCCTCTAGTACGCAGTATTTTCATGTACTGCGCTGCCTTTGTCCATTGTGTCCATATATAATCATTGAAGGCCACAGTAAAAATCAGGTGAGATTTGATCAGACTACTTTACATTAAATATCCTGTAAGAAAATATTGGATTGATGAGTAGTTTTGCTCCAGATCAGCATGGAGGGAATAAAGGTGGGAGGGGAGCTTTGCAAAAAAAAAAAATACTTCGCAGTCAGTTACTAGATCTCAAAAGTTTTCAGCTCAAAAATCAAACCTTGTTCTCATTCAACTTTTTCCAGATTGTTTTTCTCTACCATGCCACCAAAGAGAGAGTCGAGAACAAATTCAACACAACCAGATCTGAAAATAATAAAGGTTGGCAGCGTTTCAGATGTCCATGATTTTTTATGTGCACCAGTGGAGTTTGATTCTAGTCCGAGTCCAAGCAATGAGGTGATCAACTAAGATTATTACTGTTCTTTTCTGCATAAAAAGCTCATTGTTTAAATGTCTCTTTATCCAGCAGGTAGAAATGATTGAGTCGGATGAGGATAATCTTGTTTCTCAAGGCATCAGAACAGACACAATCAGTCTTCTGTTGAAAATAGAACAACTTCAAGCACAATTAAAGTATGAACGAAGATGTCGAGTTTTAGCAGAAAAAGAATTGAAGGATCTTAAAGGTAAGTGGAAATTATTTCAATTGTAGCAATGTTTTGTTTTCATTTTCAAATTGCAATCTATTGCTATAAAAGGATCTGGTCAGATTACTTGGAAATAAAAGTGAAAAAAAGAAGAAGAGTAGATTACTTGTCATCTTGAACTGTTTCTTAAAATCTAGTTCATTTGAAAGGGTTGTAAAGAAGCTTGGGAAGTCACCAAATTTATCAGCAAGAAGCACTTAGATTTATTTGTGTTCACACTCTTTTTTTTGCAACATGCACAATTTTTGAAGAAAAGATTTGAAGTTAGAACTCCAACGCCTCCCATTTTTGTAGTTAAAAAAAAATAAAAATTAAGAATGTTTCCGCTTATCCAGGACTGGGTCATGGGTACAACAACCTCAGATGGGTAATCCAGGCTTCTCTCACCTCGGCTGCATCCTCCAGCTCACCCGGGAGGATCCAGAGGTGTTCCCCAGCCAGCTGTGAGACATAATCTCTCTTGCGGTCCGGGGTCTGTCGCTGGGTCTCTTCCCGGTGAAACATGCCAGAAACACCTCACCAGCTAGGCGTTCGGGAGGCATCGTAAGTGGATGCCAGAACCACCCCCTCTGGCTTTTCTCGACCCAGAAGAGCAACGGCTCTACTTCAAGCTCCTCTTGGATGACAGAGCTTCTTACTCTATCTCTGAATGACATTCCAATCACCCTGCAGAGGAAGCTAATTTTGCTTCCTCCGGTTCTATCTGTGATTTCGTTCTTTCGGTCTCCAGCTGTGGGTGGTGACCATAGGTGAGGGTAGGAACGTAGATCGACTGGTAAATCAAAAGCTTTCTTTTTGGCTCAGCGCTTCCTTAACTTCAACGAACCGATGCAAAGTCTTGAAAATTCAGCAAAAATATTTTTAGGACTCCAACATTCACCTTTAGGTCCTCACTGTGCAAAATGAGTTGAAGAGCACAGCTAAGGGGAGGGACTGATTTGGATTTTGTGGTATTGAAAGAGCATATGCGGGACAGTGGTGCAGTGGGTAGCACAGTGGCCTCACAGCAACAGGTCGTGGGTTTAAGTCCCGGGTGGGGACGAGTCTTGGAACACTGGCATTTCTGTGTGGAGTTTGCATATTCTCCCTGTGTTTGCATGGGTTTTCTCTGTATACTCCGAATCCTACCACCTCCAAACACATGCATGTGAGGTTGATTGGCTGGTACCACATTGCCCCAAGGAATTTGGGTGCATGGTTATATGTGTGTGGCCCTGCGACACACTAGTGACCTGTTCGGGGTGTACCCTGCCCCTCGCCTTGAAATATTGTCTTTGGATTTTCTGGGTCTCTAGTTGAGATTGGGAAAATTAAGAATTTGAACTTACTCAACAAGCTACAATACGTGACCTAGTGATTTTAAAGAGATAATACTGAATATTTTTTTTAAGTGTTTTCGTTATCAAGTACAAAAACACCACTGAATACACAATTAAAATATTCTTTGAGTGCTTTTAGCCTTTAAAACATGCCATCAAACTCTTGTAAGCATTTATTAAAAATAATTTGATTCGTTTTGCAGAAATGAACACCCTCATGATGCAGATGAGACAGACAGCCCAGGAACTAAGAGTCACTCTGGATCATGTGCTTCATGGAGGTGAAACACCAGTTGTGTCGCAAAACTCAGAGGAAAGCATAACTTTCATGTCGGAACCTGAGATCCAGATGAGAGCAACTCATGATGTTGATGAGGTGAGTTTTACACTTACAGACAGGTGGTGAAGGTGATGGTATATTTTGCAAATAATAATCTATAAGCGCTCGGAATCAACTGAGTCATGCTTTTAAGTTGAAGTTTTTCATTGGTGGAAAAATTTAACCCAACTTAACGTAGTGCTGTCTGATTAAAATGTCATTACCAAAATTTTTAATAAATTTTCTCCTCTTTTTCTTTTTTACAGGAAGATCCTAATTTCCTGTATCTATCGGATAATCTCCGAGTGCCAAAAAATCTCTATGAACGGATTGCAGAAATCAGAGACTACAAGAAGTATGTTTCTGCTCTCCTGATGATCCTTTTTGACAGAAATACTTTGGGCACACACTGTCTGCAGGGCCGAAAGAACAGCTTCACCGGGGAGGATAGTCACAAACCTCCTCTGCCTCCTGAGATTTTGAAAAGCTTGATGGGTAAGATAAATAGTTTCTACAGTGTAGAAAACTAAGGTGTGTGCAAGAAGAACAAGTTGAAGGGCTAAATAGATTTTTAACTGTATGTTTTTCTCTTTCAGATCATGTCGCAGATAAATTTGGTGTTGACAGCAGCCTAATTAAAACAGCGATCCGCACAAAGTTGAACAATGAGGACAAGCTGTTAAAGAGAAGATTAGGTTTGGGTAAACCTGAAAATAGGGCGATAGTTGATCAAACCTTTTATCAAGATGCGTCCCTCTTGTCTGAAAATGATGCGATACCAAATGACTCCACAGTCTAGAAGTGCTGCTAAAATTCTCGTGACAATAGTTTAATGGTCAGTTCAAACATTTCAGTTTTCTGCCCTTCTCAAAGTAGTTTGATCCAATCATGTACACATTAATATAGTGTTCTGCATTAGTATGCATACATTAGGATAAAAGTTTAAAAGTTTTAGTCTTATGAACCACTTGTCCTTGACAAGGTGAACACTTGTCCTTAGTTTACCTTGGTTCATAAGGTGTACTTATGAAATTTCAGGGTGTTTTATAAGGTGTTCATAGGGTGGTTCATAAGGACACCTTATGGTGGATCATAAGGTGCCCTTATGAACCACCCTATGAACACCTTAAATGTGTCCTTATGAACCACCTTGTCCTAAGGTGTCCTCCATGACCCTAAGGCAGTGCTTCTCAAATAGTGGGGTGCGGCGTGATGACAGGGGGGGCGAGTGTGACCCTGTGCAGCATGTTTTTTTTTTTTTTTGCCGTACTAGAATAAAGTGTAATTGCACATCCACTACAGTAGTTGGCGCTCTTACTGTCAGAGTGTGCGCAGGGGGTATTAACTCTATGGTGTAGAGTTTTATTTCATTTATTTTTCAGTATCAAATGATTCAATTAGTCAAAAATGTTTATAGTTTAAACAAAAGTTTAATTTTTTTTTCTATTTCAGACTAAAAAACAATGTTTATAAAGCTGTTCTTTTCCTTTTTTCTTTAATGAGGATACAATGGTATGCAGAGGTGTACTTAGAACAATTTCATAGATGAATGATACTAATTATAGTCACAGCTGAGCGTGGGTGGGCGCAAAATATTTTCTTCTTCCTGGGGGGGTGCAACAGGAAATAATTGAGAAGCACTGCCCTAAGGTGTCATAGAGGACACCTTAGAGGTGCCAGCTCTATGAAACCTTCTTGCTGTGAGGCCACTGTGCAGTCCCATGTTAAAAAGTGCTTTCACAATTCATAGGTATGTAGAGTTCAGTGTCTAGCTGTAAAACACTTTGTTCATAAGCAGAATAAACTGGGAATCCATCCATCGACCTCTGACTTCCAGGTTGACGACTGTTCTTTCTTCTGAAAATTAAAACGTTGCCAATGTGGCAGGTTGCCTTTTAAAAATGGAGTATTCCAAACTGAAATCAGTTGATTTCAGTCGGTCACATTTTCACACTGTGCATAAGTTCTTTAGAAAGTTGGTTGTTCAACTTTTCATATGAAAGGTGTTACCAAGCAACCAAAGTTTAGCCTGTAGTGAGGTTATAATATGAAATGTCTATAAGTACTAAACACAAGTGTTCTTATTACTGTCTCTTTGTTGTAAGTGGCTGTATGTAAAAAAATAGTTCTGTCCAACCAGGCATTTATGCTTATATTCACATGTTCTTTGTATGCGTGAAAGTAGGTTTAAAAATTTTATTATCAATCACAAACTTCACATTTAACAACTGATACTGTATTTTTAATAGTTTAGTTTTGGTTCTGCTATTGGCTGTTAGTAATTAATATTTCTCATGGAAGAGTTGTTTTTCATGTCTTTGTTGTACTTTGTTGTGTAAAAGAAAATAAACCTTCAGAATTGATTTTTTTTTTCTTTTTCTTTCGCACAGACAAATACTGTCAGTGTTCAGGGTTTTCTTTGCAACCAACAGATGTCATCCTTGTTTCATGTTACACAGAAACCACATATGTGCTCCCTTAACACTGTAAAGTTAATGTCTTAATACTTAAATAGATGAGGTTTAATTTAAATGTACAAGAGAGATCTCCAAAAATTATTCTGATGCCACACCCTCTGGGTGTGGTGAAACTGGAGTATCTTCTTACCCTGAATCTGCACAAATGAATGTGATACCATCACTTCAGCTTGGAAAACTCATGCCACACACTTAGAAAAATGCATTTAAGAATTTCTGGAGGTGACTGTACACTTTTCAGAATAACTTTATTGATCCCACACATGGGAAATTTGTGTTACAGCAGCTCAGCTACCATGAAATAAAGAAATAGTGAGTATATACACAAAAAGGATAATGAAAAATAATAAAATAGAAGGAATAATGAGAAAAAAATTACTTTTTCTTTTGTAAGGAATAGAACAAGTTAAGTAATTAAAAAAAACCCAAAACAAGCTGGACTGGATGTGCATAAGGAGATAGTTATTTAAAGTAATATAAAGTGTTGAAAAGTGACTTTTGTACCAGCAAGTTACATCTCAGATGTTAGAGAGGATATGTAAAAGGCCAAGTAACAACAGGGTCTTTCTTTAAACCACAAAATGTAACAAGAAAACGGAATGAATATACTGTGATAGTCACACACTGATTGATGAAAGTGTTAGTGTGTGATGTGGTTGTGTATGGATGGTAGCTGTCATCTACTGGCTCCTCCTCTTCAGTCTCCATAGCTTAGAGATTTGTCTCAGTGAATTCACAGCTCATCACTTCTCACTATAGCCCACTCTGACCTTCCTGAAGATTTTTTTGTGGATGCTCAGAGGATTACTTTATTGAATTTTTTTGAAGCATCAAGACAGCTGCATATTTTAAAAAATCTGTAAGCATCATTTTGCAGTTGGTGTTCCATGTGGTTTTAGAGATAATCTATGAGCATATTTTGTTGTGTTGCCAGAATTTTTTGGACAACCTGCAAACTTTTTTCAAAATGTAAGAGCTGCTAAATTACCAAAATTGGACCATAAACCCTTTTACAAGGATCATTTAAAATTTTATGTAAAGGTAAGTGATTCTGACGAATCTGACCAAAAGTTAGAGTTTTACTCAATAACCAATTCAACCCCATTCACACACTGACTGATATCAAAACTAACTTTAATTCAAAGCAATAACAGTTAACTGCTGAATTTGTGTTTTAGAAAAAAAAGAAGTTTTTTTTTTTTTTTTTTTTTGTCAAAAAAGTGCTAAAATAAACCAGAAACAAAGATTATGAAGAAAAATTATGCAAGCCTCCAAAAATACCAGTACATTTGTTAAAGTGGAATATAAGCATTATGTTATTAAGATGTTATTACTCATAATTACACGTGTGAGTTTCCCATTATTTGTTTTCTTAATAACCAGTCTTATGAAAAGCTAATTTTGGCAGTTTTACTGATCATTTTATTGGGAGAATTTTTATCTAGTCATCAAAATGTCTCAGCAAACTTGTGTGTTTTTTTTTTTTACACTTTTCTTGGTTATTATTTAGATTCACCTTGAAAGGTTTGTTTATTTCTGATAAATTATTGTTAACTTTCATCAGTTAATTGTATGTTTCAGTTTTTAGTCTTTTCTACTTAACAAGTTTTAATTGAGAGTTAAGTAGCTCAAGCTGGATCTTCTTTAACATCTTAAAATGTCATTTTTAAATAAATAATGTTCTGATCCTGATTGAATAATGACACAGAGCATGACTGTGCTTAAAGAGATGACAATTTATTCTGTAGAAATTCACAAAAAATACACACAATTTAATGTTAACGTTTTTTGTTTTTTTTAAAGTCCTTGCTTTTCTAATCAAAGCTTAATTTTTTTGCTTTACTTTCAGCCCCACAATTATGTTGAAAGCAGATATATTTCGATCCTCATGATGCATTATTGCTGGACTTTGAAACTTGACTTGTGATGCTGCTTTACATAAAACTCTTGTTTATTCTGTTTTTTATTATGAATATAAAAATAACCTTGATGGAATGTATAAAAAACTTTCCCCATAAAACTGAATCAGATTTGATTAGAAAAACTGTATCCATGAAACACACTGCATGTCAACTATTTTCCACTAAATTGCTTTAACGAATAATTTAATAATAGATGGACTATAAGTTGATTTGCAGCTATAACATGAGTAAAATGAGGCCACCCTTACATAATATGAAGATGTTCTTGTACAAGTCCTCTTTTTGTGGATAAATCCCAGTGTAAATGTGGCATGCCAGTAGCTACCCATCAGAGAAGATTACAGCATCAGTAGATCACTGGCAGAGAGAGGGGACGGTATTTAGGACACAGACCCTTCCACAATCACATTGTTACAAATTAAATTAAATGAAAATTCCTTCATAATCCCCAAGAGATGTTAAAATCTCTACAAATGACAAATATTAATTATTGGATTGTAATAATAATTTTTGGAATTTAAAGTTGCTGTGTTGTCCTTTAGTCTTGTCTTAAACTGGCTTAAACTTCAACTGTCATTATGGTCTATAAAACTATTTCTGCTAATTTTCAGTGAAGATGTGAAGAATGAAACCGCACATTTTGTTTCCAGGCATGTTATATGGATGTCTTTTTTTTTTTGTCTGGTGATGAAGGTTTCCTCTTTGATGGATCTCCTAAGTGCCCACAAATCAATGCAACGTGTTCCCTGCAGCTGGGTTGAAACAAGCACTCTCATTATTTCTCTTATTCAAAGCATGGGTATAGATGGTAGAAGGACTCACTGTCCTCCATGAATTATTCTTATTGATCATGTTTCTCCTTCATTAAAATGGCACTGTCCCCACTTTCTTATTCACATATAAAGAGTGAGTAGGCATTGGTTTGTTTGCATTTTTTTTTTTAGGTATAACTAATATTCCTTATTTATTCTAATATTTTTGCATGAGTGTTCTTGGTTAGTAATTGAGTTAAACACTATTGAAAAGGAATTATTTGTGCTTATTAATCCTCTCGGGGATTAATAAAGTATTCTGATTATGGTCAAAAGTGTTGCTTGTATATATGGATTGTTGTGGCAAAGAAAAAAACCCTGAACTTTCTGATCACATTTAAATTGAATCGACTTTTGCAGAGATGTTTAATTTTATGTGTATGTTTTATATGACAAACACATGTGTTATCCAATAAAAAATATTCATTATGAGTGTGTTCTAATGAGTTTTGTTTTGTCTTTACAGGAGTGGGGATTCTTCATTTGATTTCTGGAAAATTTAGTTGGTTTTGGAATTGAACAATAAAGACTGCTGGAATACAGATTTGCTCTTCAAAACCACTACTATGAATTATGGAGGCAAACAATACCTTTCTAACTCCAGATTACAATGACAGCACCTCAGCTTGGACTCCAGTGCCCTTGGTTCCCAGCAGGCAGTTGGGCACCCTTCCCATCATGCAGACACACTTGAAGGACCTTACAGGGATATTTTTTATGGTGACCCTGAATATTTTGGCACTGCTGGCCAACACTGCTGTTTTGGTGGTTGTCATCAAAACTCCTCACCTCAGGAAGTTTGCTTTTGTGTGTCACCTCTGTGCTGTGGACCTGCTGTGTGCCATCCTGCTCATGCCTCTTGGAATTGTGTCGTCTTCACCGTACTTTGCTGGTGTGGTTTTTACTGTGCTGGAGTGCCAGGTTTACATTTTTCTCAACGTGATCCTAATATCTGCCTCAATATTTACCATCACGGCCATCAGCGTGGAGCGTTACTACTACATTGTTCACCCCATGCGCTATGAGGTCAAGATGACGCTGAAGCTGACTGCAGTTGTTATGGTGATGGTGTGGGTGGCTTCAGGCGTGCTGGGGATGTCCACTGTGTTTGGATGGCCCTCTTATGAAAGACTGAACAATATCAAAGCAGCTCACTGTTCACTTCGTTGGAACAGAAGTGACCACCGACGTATTTTCTCACTGCTCTTCAGTGTTATTTGCTTCTGTCTGCCTGCTGCTGTGATTTTTGCCGTTTACAGTAATGTTTACAAAGTGGCTCGCATGGCGGCCCGACAACATGGGCCTATGCCCTCCTGGACAAACAGTCAGCAGAAGCATCGCTCAGATTCAATAAACAGCCAAACTACCATCATTACAACACGCAATGCTCCCCTCAGGATTGCTCGAAACAGGCCTTTTGGCGTGGGTAAAGCTGCTCTCACACTTGTGGTCATCATTGGTCAGTTTCTCATCTGCTGGCTGCCTTATTTTGCTTTCCACCTCCATTTGATCTTGGATACCCCCAAAATTCCTGATGACCTAGAGGAAGCAGTTACCTGGTTGGCCTATTCTTCCTTTGCTATGAACCCATTTTTCTATGGGCTTCTTAATCGGCAGATCAGGGAGGAGCTTTGTAAGCTCAGACTCTGCAATTCTGTTCGGTCTACAGAAATGGCTGTTTCTAGCCATGAGGGTTCAGGTCACGAGAACTTCCTGCAGTTTCTCCACAGAACCAGCTGCACCACAGAGACACGTGCAAGCTTTGGAATTTCAAGTCCTAGAAATACTCTGGATCAGACTGGACAAAACAGTTTCAAGATACCAGGACAAATCCCGGAAGAGTTCAACTAGACATAAAGTAAATCACTATTGTGCCTTTCCAATACCGATCTAAAAAATGTTATGTAAAAAATGCAATGCATGATAAATTTTGCATTTGAATGGAAAAATTGAATGCTATTTATTGCAATCCAATGCAAAAAATTGAATGCAATAAATTTTGTATTTATTTTTTTGCATTCAAAAAATAAATTAATTTAGTCTCTGGAACTTCATGTTTTTCAAAACTTCTGTACAAGCATTGATTTTTTTTCTTTTGGAGCAAAGGTGTAAGTTTATAACCACACTATTCCAACACAATTTACACAATGAAGCAACAAAACGAGTGCTCAATATTTATAACTTGAACATGAATTTTACTTCTGTAAAATAGAACAAGCCAAACAGGAACATTGAAGCTTTACTAGATTAATAGAATTCTTCTTTTTTTTTTTTTTTTTTCAAAAGTTAGTAGATGCTTATTTTTATACTATCTGCCGGCTATCAAAACAACTGTTCTCTCATTAAAAAAAAAAAAAGTCCATTTGCAGAACATCACACAATCTCCAGCATTTCAGAAAAGGGATATAACAATTGTTAAATTAAATGAACAATTAACTATCATCAGCAAAAACAGAATCAAACAACTCTGTTTCAAATCGCCAGACCTTGGATCAAAACATAATTAGACATCTGGACCAAAAGCACCCCCCCAATAACCTTCTAAAAACAACTTTAAAAATGTATGTGAACTGATTAGTTTAATCAATTTTTATTTGAATTATATTTGATATAAAAGTTTTCAACAACTTCTTACTGAATGGTTCACAGCAGGTTACGCGACAACAAATCCAATAAACGCTGTCTTATTAATGTTTGAAGTAAAAATATTATGTGGTTTTAAAATAACAATGTCCCAAACTGCTTTGGCTGTTTTGGACAAGCATGCAAGTGTCCTGATAATGCTCCATCATATTGTTATATTGTATTGTTCCTCAGACATCTTATAACTTGTTATTTTTGTGGTACAGGTAACTGAGCATTTACGTGTCTTATGATGTTTACACTCTAACAAACAAACATGAAAAAGGTAAACTAAAAATACTCTCTTGGATTGACTCCGATGCTCATTTTGGCATCAAACTGATCATGTAATGATTATATATGGACACAGTGTCCCCATCTAGATAAGCTTCCACTGTCTGGGTCATGACCTCTTTGTGTCAGTTTTGAGAAAATCCTGTGATTAAGACTGAGCCCTTTTAACACATGATTACATAAAAAATGCTATTTTATAACAGATGAAGAGATTGCCTCTAATGCCCTTTCAATATGTGCATGAACATCCTGTGGAAGACTTCAGTGATATACACGTATCTTTCTGCATTCCAAATCACCAAACCCAAAGACTTGAGTTTACATGTTAAATATTCTTATTTAACTACATTTATGTTTGTCAACCATAAATTAACACAACATAATATTGAAGAAGAATGCAAGGTAGATGCATCTTTACCATAGACGCAGACACATCAGGCTAACATGGAATTAAGTGCTGAACAATGGTAGAATTTACAGTGACTTCAAATTTGCGTGAACCCTGTAACCTCTCAAATCTATCGACAAAAAGTATAAAAACAAAGTCATTACATCACATGTAAGATAAGAATGCATTAGCTTTAGTCTGATGATTGTGAGATAGCATTGTGTGAGGGGATTGCACTCTGATAGTAAACAAAGTAAAACATCTGAATTTCTGTTTAATGATTAGCCGATATGTTAAAAGCCGGATAACTTCCACTTTATGATCTCTGGCTGAAAACATATCTAGTTACTTGCTTCTAATCTTAGAGCTGAGCTGTGATGATAGTGCAACATGTACTGTTATCAATGCAAACACAATAACTAAACCATCACCGATGCACCGATGCACTCTTTTTCTGCACATGCACACATTGTACAATTTTGTGCAAATTCTTTTGTAACAGTTTCCAAGGCATTCTGGTTTAAATAAGACATGTGATTTGTAGATGGATTTATATATTTAAAAAGATGTGTCAAACAGAAGCAACGGAGAATCAACAGATGTTTGTGAAGAAGTAACACCTCATTCAATTCAGATTGAGTTGAAAGAGATTTTCGTTTTTGGACACTTGAGCAGTGGAAGTAAGTTTAAATATTTAGTTGTATTTTTTATAATTATTCCCTCGGAACAAATTAATTGGTTGTTTTTTGTGCATTTGAGTCTGTTGTAAAACCAAGTATCTTATTAAAGCAAAATTTTCCAAGTCCAACTATCCCACCCCTCATTCTGTTCATTTAAACCTAAGCCAATCAAATTAGCTGAGTTTCTCTTCTCTTCACTGATTATGAAATTGTCTACTGGAATCATCTACTAGAATTTCTGCTTTGAACCCTATTTGCTGTAATAATTGGTCTTTTTACATGATATTTGTTGGTGTCAGTTTCACTGAAACAGTCTGCGAATCAACAAAATTACAGGAAGTCAAAAATGGTTTGTTTTGATTTATGCACCGCTAACTAGATGTGGTCATTTATTTGACCTATTGTACTGAAAACAGTTGGACTGACAGGTGGTGAGTAGGAACACACTGTGGCATCTGCCGTGTTCCATTTAAGCTGCTGCTTTTGGCATCAAAATTCTGAGATTGACTTGGTTTTGAAATAATAAAACAAACAAATATATTTATTTCCTATGTAGTCACATTAATGTGATTTTAATTTAGCTTTCAGGTCTTAAGATTTCCGCATTTTAGAACCACAAAAAGGACATCTGTCCTTCATCAATCTATCTATAGTTAGATGTATTACTTGTGATTCAATACTTGTCTCATTCAGACACACAAATTCCCAGCAATACATTCACACACTCAGCGAACCTCACTCTTGCATTCAGAAACAAACAAACTCCATCTGGTGAGGTGTTCAGTCCATTAGCATGCCATTGTCTCTTGCATCTATGCAAGAAATCCTCCGCCATCAATACATTGTGTTCTAATTCAGCCCCCCTGCAGCAGGCAAATATATTCATTACCAGGGAGACTTGCAGTGGTTAGTGTGACACAGTACTAACTATTTACTACTACAGTAAATATCCAAACTGGGACTTCAACCAAGTTCCTTACATGTCAGAAAATACACAGTGGACTACAGTTTGATTTTACACACAATACCAAACAAGCAGTGCCAAATTTAAAATGACAAGATATTTGAAAATGTATATGGCTTTAGAAACAAGGTTGTCCAAAACCTTAGTGACCCCAGTCACAAATGCAAAATTCCAGTCGTTTGGGATTTTGCATTTGCTGGACTGAGTCACTTTAAAGGTTGAGCTTTATTTTTTCTGTTATCTATGATGCTCCATCCGTCTGCCTCATCACTGCTGATTGTACACATGATTAATTGATCTCCACCTAATGCATGTGCACAGAAAAAAAATGGTTGATAAAAAAACACAAAGGGTAAAATTACTCATACTTGCTCAAGCAATATTTAGGAAATAATACATATTTAATCTTATATGACAATTAAAGAGATGATGATCTCTCCATGTGGGAGAGATCCAAAGAAACAAGAAAAAAACTCACAAACAGAATTTTTCAAACCTTGTTTATAGTCAGACAATATTCCTCCAATCTGGAAAACTTTTATTCTCTTGATTAAACTATTATTTTATTTCTCCCAGAATAATATAGAAATAAACATTGTTTTTATGTTTATTTCAAAAAGCCAAACAAAATTATAATATTAATAATAAGATGAAACAAGCATGTTAAAAAAAGATACAGCAACCACAAGCATGATTTATTTTAGGTAGTGTATATAACTAAGCACCAGAACTGAAAGTACCTGATCAAGATAAAGCTGATAAACTAGTGTGGTCACAGTTCATAGTACAAAGTGTTTTGCTATAAATGGGTTGTAACAAATGTATTTTGTCAATGAAAATCAGCTGATATGATCTCACCTAAAAGCTTTATGTATTTGAGTAGTCATTTTATGGCCAGATAAGAGTACCACAAAACAGTTTATATTTGAAATTACAGGTAAAGCTTCAAATGGTTGGTTTGGTTGTTTGTCAAATCTCACACACATAGTGGTTCATCTGCACAGAATTGCCAGAAGGTGGAGGTATTCACTTCCATTTCAACTGCATGCACTTCTAAGGACCTGTGGGAGAAATTAATCTAAAATATCAGGCAACTATTTGAATTGTAAAGAGTTTGGTGCATATTTTTTATATCTCCTAATATGCCTTTATACACTCACATAAATGTTTTCTATGTGGAATGTTCTTTGCATTATCTTTGCAATTTGTCACTATAAATAGAATCATCTCCATGACTTCAGTATTTTTATCCTCCCCAGGCCTTCTTTCCTCTACACAGGGCAGGAAGATGATCTTCAATTGAAAGACCATCTGCAAATACCATCCAGGCCACTGTAACGTTCCCAATATAACCTCAGTGCTCAGCCAACTGTGGGGTGTAACCTATTGGCTTTCGTGTGGACTGCTAGTGAAGTGACCACCCTACTCTTTGCTCTTTTTAGGAAAATAAAACAACAAACTTTTATTCATATGTTTGAATGAGCAACATGATGAAAGTGGAAGATTCAGAGGGAGTGGAGATTGACTTGGCTGATTCCAGTGATCCAGAAGAATATGAATATATGGAAGAACCTCGTACATTGTGGAAAGCCCAGCCTTCATTGGAAGAAGACGAGAATATTCACACATCTACACTAGTGGAAATCAGTGATACCAAACCTCTGATAAATGTCAGAGACCCACAAGGTATCAATGACTGTCTCAAGGTACAATATTCTCATTTAGAAATAAAAGAAAATGGTATTTTATTATAGATTTTGAACTTGTCATGCAACTGAACAGTGACAACATGTAATTTCAACTTGAATTCAAACTTGTAGCATGGCTCTCCAGTGTGCAGAGTGTAACTCACCATTTGTGAGAAGCCACAACATCAGTGCTTTGCCCGTGTGTCCCCAGGTTACATTTGAGGATGTGATTGCTGAGCCTGTGTCAGTACGGAGTGGAGACAGAGTGTGGATCTGGAGTAACGCTCTGTTTGAGGTGTCCAGAGTTTGGATCTATCGGATTGTCACAGTACTTTTTGCCATTCCCATGTCTATTATCTCTGGTTTCTTCTTTGCCATCTTCAGCTGTTTCCACATCTGGTAGGTTTAGATCTATTGCTTCATTCAATCTTTGTTTAAATATCGCAATGTGACTTTATTTAAATATAATTCAGAGTGGATTTCTCATCAAAATAATGACATTCAGGCCAAATAAATTCTAAAACTTGATGTAATAACTGGGTTGATCTACATGAAGTATAGCAAAATGTTTTTAAATATAGATTTGCTTCAGATTTGATTGAGAGACTATCTTTATCAACATTTTGCAGCCTGGAAAAGAACAGTGAAACAAGATACTTTTTTTTCATGGTTCAGGCATCCCTGGATGAGAATGAAAATGCTCTGACACAACAAAAGACCAAAATTTTAAGAAAAGACCTTTTCATTATTAGTGAAACTTATGTATCACATCTTGTGCGCTCCAAATGCAAACAGTCATTAAAGTAGTCTCATTTTTATGGTTGACTAAGAAAAAGTACATTTTTAATTAACCTTTTTCATGAACTATGACTTCCCACTCTTTTCTACACAAACTCATTATCTTTTACTAAAATCTAGCAGAAGTTATTAGGAACATAGACATTATGAGCTGTCCACTTCTCATTTATTATTTTTTGTAATCTAAATGGCCGTTTACTAATCATTAACAACTTAATAAAATTAGCACAGGAGCTGCTGATGAGTTTTTAGATAATAAGTTTCTCATTTTTTAATTTGATCCCAGGCAATTACACTGCATATATTAATATAGCAGTTGATGAAATTATATTTATAATATATATAAAACAAAATTTGTTCTGTGTTCAACCCCTAACAAATGAGATAAACTTTAATGATCCCTGATGATAATTAGTTTGTTCCAGTAGTTCAGCCAAGACAAAAAAATCCAAAATGAAAGAAAATTTATGAGAAATATTTAAAATGTTCAAATATTGATATGATATCAATATGGAAAGTAACATTTAAAGCTGTAATACTTGAACCACCTTATCTTGTGGTCCCTCACCCTGTGAGAAAGACCATCAATTTTCTATATAAAACTTTTTTCTTCCTTTTGTATTTGACATCTTGTTCTTTTTGATATCACTTAATGAATGTAGAGTAAATAGATCAAGCTGCAATTGTGGGTAATTTGGAATAAATTAAATACAACTGACTTTTTTATTCCAAAGTTCTTAGTTTCCAGGTGACAGGGACAGACAAAAAAACAAAAATGATTGATCTAATTAAATGAACTTGTTTGTTTTCTTTGTGACAGGATGATCAGTCCCTGTATCAAGTGTGTATATATTGGCACCTGCTGGCTGCAGAGTCTCTGGAGCATTGTGCTGGACATTATTGTGACTCCTCTCTTCAGAAGTGCTGGAAAAGGTTGTGGTGGTTTTAACTTTCACCTGGCCAAAGAATGACACTTTTTGAAAGTGAAGCTTAATTCACTCAAATATTAATAACTAAATAACTCGAGTAAATCCAGCTTGAAAGGGCATTTAATATTTCCTACACTTAATAAAAAAAATTTACGCCAAGAAAAAAAATTCTTTTTTAAAAAAAAACAATTTGGTAAACTTACCCTTTTTAACACCCTTCTTTGTCCATTTTAATATTTTGTGTTGAAACCGATGCATAACGAATGAATAGTTTCACATTTCTTGTAAAATCACTTCGATATCTAAAACTGGTAATGTAATTAAAATCTTGTTTGAAGTTCTTTATATTAATTGTTATTGCCAAGTGGATTATACTAAATCATGCCCATTTTTTAAAAAGCAGTTTCAAGAAACCCTCAGTTATTAAATACCTTGAAAAAGAACATAAAAAAATGTTTAAGAGCTTTTTTTTTACGGTTATTCAGTTGGGGTTGGTGTAGTTTTTTGTAAATGGATAAAAAATAAATTATTGCCAAATCTACTGTGTCTACTGGCAGTGTCTTGTGAAGGATGTTCACACTGAGTGTCCACTTGGTAGTAGTTTTCAGGACATTAAAAATCCCTCGTCTCTTGTTAAAACTGCAAGTGTGGGATAGACTGGTAATCCGAGGGAGTGGAGGCATAACATACTATCGTTTTCTTCTCTGTTTTTTTTTTTTGTGGCAATTTAAGATTTCTCTCTGGCAGCTGCTGGCTGGGACTCCTAGACTGGTACTGTAGCACACTGATGTGTTGCTGCTAATATAAGGTTATTGATGAACCATCTATTTTTGATGCATGTACTGTATAAATGGCCCTGGAACAGACTGGTGCAGCAGACTGGTTACCTGTTGAGGGTGTATCCTGCCTCTTGCCTGTAATTAGCCAGAAGATGATCTGGCAACCCAGGTAACCCTGAGAGGAATAAACCGTTCGGAAAATGAACAAATGAATAATTGTACAAATGATAATAAGTTAAATAGTACAAAGAATTTATATACCTACAACTGATTTAAAAGAGAGCATTTTACCAATTAACATGTGCCATGCACATACTTTGGAAGTTGAAAAGGCTGGGAAAATGTAATGAAATTTTTACACAAGCGCTACTAGTGAGATAAGAGGATCCCTTGTGGGCAAATAAAACAAAAATGTAATTACTGTGTGTTTATTTGGCTAGGGAAACTATCCAATCCCGCTTATCTCTGCTTCACAAAAATGCAGCTATTCTTTCCGTGTGGTGTGACCACAAAAAAATTGAATAATATTCTCAACCAAGTTAAAGACAGACGTGGTAGTGTGGCGGAAAAATGGTCAAGTGTCAGTGTTTTGGTTTTTTAACATTTCAATCGACACTTATGAAAAAAAAAAAAATAAAGGTTCAGAGTTGTTTAAAATGAAAGGATACAAAAGCATAAAAAAGTGAAAACAATGTACTGCCAAAGCTTTAAGGTAGACAGATTGTTTTTATTATGTTTTTTTTGTTGTTGTTTTTTTTTACAGCATCTGACCATAGTACATTTCAATCCACTGTCTTTAGTTAAATCTCAGGAGGGAACATTAGCAATGAGTAATATTAAGCTAATCAGAAAAGCAATTGGTAGGATATTCTAATGGGCATACAGAATGATACAAACAGATGTTTAAATGTTGAGTTTGTAATACAGTGAATGGTTATTTTTAGCTGAATTATTATAATATATACATGTGTGCATTTTTACACATTTGCTTGAACAAATTATAAACGCAATCATATTACTGCATACAACACATGTTTATAGTCATCTTTTCCACCACGGCTATTATATCTACAGATTCAGAAGATAAGTTTGTTCAGCGCTCTTGTGGCCTTATTTTTAGCTGTCTTTTTTTTTTAAATGACTAATAGGGATACTGGCTTATGTGATTGTGCACATTGAAAATTTCTTATTGCAATTCTTTATATTTTGGATGCAGAAGCACATTGAGTTGTTTTCAAATTTGTCTCAAGTTTCAATCATTTCCTTTTTGCCTAATTAAAATTTATGACAAGCATTAACTAATGATCTGTAGAGTTCAGCTGCAATTCATTACTGTTAGATCCCTGAAACAGGGATTGCATAATTGCAGTACAATTAAATTACAGAAATTTTGGATTGCTCTCAGCTGGCTTCTCAGTGAGTTACTCCACCTGTGCTGGATGTGTGCGTGAGGCTTCTCTGACTGCTGGTGTTCTTGATGTTGTAAGCAGAGGAGCCACCCTTGTTCCGACACTGCTGATCACAGCTGCAAGAAGAATCTGTCTGGTACTGTCTGCAGCAGCAAAGGAAGCACTGAATCAAGTCATGAAATAAATGACCAGCGAAGAACATGTAGATCCAAGGGTTGCAGCAGCTGTTCAGACTGGCCAGTAACATGGCAATGATGAAAGCCATGTCTGTGGACAGATGGAGAAGAGGAATGTTGAAACGAGGACCAAACAAACAGAATGTGGTTACTAAGTGTTGGTTATTTCTACATTGACAAAATTATACACACAAGTAAATCAAACCACTTAAACTCTTATAATTTGTGTCGCATTTTTTGTACCCCAACCATAATTTAGCTTTGAAAATTATACAAGCAACCCCGTCTATCATTCCTCTATATTTCCTCAGAAATGAGCAAAGATGTACACACACGCACACATTGTTTATGGTTTGCATAGCTAGAAGGAATCCCCCACAAATAGTCTATTCAAAGAGATGTTTGCTAGACGTTATGTCATGAATGAAAGATAAAATTTGCTCTTCACATAATAAAGGACATTTTTAAAAAAAAATCTTTATTCAAGAGATTTCTAATGATCTAATTTTCTATGTACGTAACTTGATCTAATTTTCTATGTACGTAACTTGTAAAGTAGAATGTTGTGTGCACTATGCAGAAAGGCACCAAATATAAGACTGAAGGATACCTAGCTGACAGTTGATCTTAGTAAAGTACAAGACTAAATATGAATAAGAACGAGGTGAGGGAGTAAGTAACAATTAGAGAAGATTGAGAAAGAAGAAAGACAAATTCTGAAGGCAGCACAGAACTTTTTAAAATTCTACAATAAAACAGAAGCAATCTCATGACTATGATACTTCTAATCAGCAATTATCCAGCAGCAATTCCCTTTTCCCTAGCCTTTTATCTAAGCTATGTTTTCTTGTTGATAAAATGCCCTTTTGGGCTCATTGCCAAACCATTTGCTGGGAAATATTAAGATTGCATATCTCTGTCTGCAGCTGAAAGCTGTTGAAAAAACACATTTGGTTTTTTCACATAAATTGACATCACCTGATTGAGGTCAGCATAGCTGATCTTTTCCATTTTCATGGGAATTATTTGAAAATGACATACATATTTATAATGTGGCTCTTACTGACATTTGTAATTTCTGCTGTAGATTTATAGCAAAGACAGATGAGACTGGCTGAAGTCTTGAACAGATACAATAAGACATAATAATGGGTTGGAACATATGATCACGACTCTGGAAAAAGATCTAAATTAGCAAATGATTCTTCAATCCAGTGGTTGATAATATTCAGTTTGAACTTAAAAGTTTGATATTTGAAACTAGCAATCAGCACATTTTTTATTTTGGAATATTTTAATCAAATTTCTCCAAATTGCTGAACTGCTCAAGAGTCAGAATTTCAATGGTTTTATATTTGATTTGAAAGCATGATGTTATCTTTTAGACACGTGTCAAGACATAGCAAATATCATCTCAGATTAATATTTTAAAAATTTTAATTGGTCTTAGTCTCTGAAATGATAAAATATCATCAAATAAATAGAGATCTGTTAGAAAATTAATCTGTTTCCACTAATGCTCAGTCTACTAGAGGTTTTCAAGTTGAGTTGGTGCAACTATTTTGTAGGCAACAGGCAGGATACTTCCTGGATACATTGCCAGTACTTGTCAGGACCGACACAGAGAAGTAATCACTCCTGCAGGGAGAATTTAGAGTGACCAATTACCTAGACATACAAGCCTTTAGGCGCTGGAATGAAGCCACAACACCTTGAGAAAATTCAAATATACACATGGAGAAAATACAAAATCCACATAGAAACATTCCAAAAGTCACAAACCGGCAACATTTTTGCCATGAAGACATGAAGCTGACTGTGCAGTCAGGTTAAAATGTGAGGTGACCGGTAATTTACAGATAGAACTGAAATCTGATATGAACTTAACAAATTACTTGTTGATAAACTTTCCTGTTTGGAGAAATGTGCATTATTTCAGTCGTCAGCTACTATGGTGTAGAAGAGGCAATAATAAGTGAAGAATGTTGATTTTTTTTATCTAATCCCTAATGGGGTGAGGGAAATTTACTGCTTGTACTCTTTCCCTTTTCCTGTCTTCTTCTGAATACACATAGTTTATTTGGAGAGCAGTGCTTGCTGCAGTGTGTATTAAATGACCAAAACTAAGGAAGGTGTTGTTTAATGGATGTGACAAATAACCTGTCTGGAGCTGTAAACAGATTTGCACCACAGACTTACAACCTGAGGGAAGATATGTTTCTCAAAATAGAAACCTTTAAAGCTTTGTTTCATTTTACATAAATGACTGCATTACCATTAGGAATGAGTGTGTGTGTGGATGGTTGTCTGTGTGTGTGGTCCAACAGCAGACCGGCGACCCTGTTTGAGGTGTACCCTGCCTCTCGTCTAAAATCAGCTGAGATAGGCTCCCGCACCCTCCGCATCCCCTTAAGAGAACCAGTTCAGAAGATGGAATAAAATTTTGTAAATGAAAAAAAATATTTATTGTCTAATTGATCAGTTAAGTCTCTTATTTATAGAACAAGTTTTACTATTATGATATCTTATTATTTATTGAATGAAATGCTGAAACAAGCCTTATGAGAGAACAAAAATGTAATTATATCCGTATTCATTTTAAAGCAAATGAGATCACTGAAGCGAAACACTATATTGTTCAAACTGATTGGATGCCTGGAGCTACTGAACACTCACCATCTACAGTCAGCTAGTTTTTCCCACGTTACACTCAAGGTCAGACAACATTGAGGGAAAGCAAGACAAATGTGAACTTGTTTTTGTTCAGTACAAAATATGCTCAGAAATTTTTTTTGGAAAAGTTATGTGAAACGACCTTCTAAAACAACTTTTACTTTATCAATGATGAATGATTTAAGCTCATTTGAGGATAGTCGGTTTTCATAAATTCTAATCCTTTGTCTGGTGATAAAATGCAAGTGTTGAGCATTGGAGTAATTTAGGTTAAATACTTTTTAGGTACATGAGAGGAATCCTTTCGTAACAAAATGCTCACTTTCAATTATCTGAAAGTGTGCCGTACTTTCAAGTCATCCTTTAAATCATAACCTTGAAGCATTCATAATTGGTGTGGGTTAAAGGATTGGGTAGTTTCCTGATGAATGAGCTGAAGCTGAAAACAATTTATGAACTGCATATAGTGTTGATACGTTAAGCCATGAAGTCTTATGGAAAAAGGTGCACTAAATGATTTATTTCAGAATAATAGGAGCACGAATACCAAATGTAGCCACATGTAATGAGATCCTCCCCAGGTCTTATTTTTCCAGATGGGCTTCATCTCCTCCCATCCACTTAGCATAAAATACAACTAGCTAAGTGTGATCTTTTGTCTCTTTTAATTTGTGTTATGGCTGAAACTGGTTTTCACCTCATACATCTTATGACCCTTATTGTCTCATTTGTCATTTGCAAGATTAACACCTGTAAATTGTTCCTTCGTTGTAAGTGAACATTTGAAATTTTTTTTTTTTTACACAAGTTAGTGTTTTCACTTAACTTTTAGAAAATGCAATTTAAGAAAAGTCCCTATTATGTTGGAAAATGGTCAAAAAAGTCCACTTCAATGTTCACAAGAAATATTAACTTTGTTACAAACTTTACATCGTCAATAAAACCTTTAATCCAGAGAAACATCATTCTGAACTATTAAAATCTCAATCTGTCAACTTTTCCAAACAATGCTGTTTTCAAGTTTGTACAGTAGCTTGCATTTAATCTTTTGGGCAAACTGAATGCAAGAAGCAAATCTGAGGAAATGGTTCATATGGATATTATATAAACTACCACTGGGAATGGAGAGTACAAACTCTTTGATGTAATTGTGCATTTACATTCCTTGTGGTTCTGTGGTCTTTGTCCAACTGATAACAAGAATGTCTCTTCCGATTATAGTTCTTTTTATTACATTAGGGGAGTCTGGAATTTACCATAATTCAAAAACACATTAAGTGATTTAGACGAATGAAATGTGGATGCATAAAATATTTTTACAGAAAATGAAAGATTTAAGGCCTACAATTTATCCCACTTTGATCTGGACAGAGATGGGGTTTTTTCAGAATATTTTTTTCATCTTCATCTGCACTGCTTACCCTCAATGAGGTCGGGAAGGGCACCAGAGCCAATCCTGGCTGATTTGAGGCAAAAGACAGGGTACAACTGAACAGGTCACCAGTCTATTGCAGGATCACACACACAGACAACCATCCACAAACACACTTATTCCTAGGGTTAATTTCATATGTGTCAAAAATTAGAACACAGTTCTGACTAAAAATGTTTTTCTTAACTTTTTTTGGCCATGGGGGAGGAGTCAAGAGAAGCCAGATGAGGTGGTTCGGGCATCTGGTTAGGATGCCTTCCGAGTGCCTCGCTGGTGAGGTGTTTTGGGCTTGTCCCACCAGGAGGAGAACCAGAGGCAGACTCTGTACTCGCTGGAGAGACTATGTCTAACAGCTGGCCAGGGAAGACCTGGGATCCTCCCAGGTGAACTAGAGGATACAGCCGGGGTGAGAAAAGCCTGGCTTCCCGTGTGAGGCTGTTGTCTCCGCAACCCGGCCTTGGATAAGCGAAAGACAAAGGAACTGAATTTTTAGCAACAATTATTTTGTCTTTCGAACCACCTACCCATAATAGCAATGCAGGGGTTGCCGTAACCTATCTCGGCTGAGTTCAGGCAAAAGGCAAGGTACACCACAACAGATCGCCAGTCTGTTGCAGGGCCACACACACACACACACACACACACACACACACACACACACACACACACACACACACACACACACACACACACACACACACACACACACACACACACACACACACACACACACACACACTCATTCCTAGGGCAATTTTCTATGTGCAAAATACTAAGAATGTTTTTCTTTTTTGGCATTTTTTGGAACAATAATATAAAATAAAATGAACATTACCTTCCCTTGGCGCCGCTGGGTCCCATGCAGACCACAATTGGACAAAGAAAAAGGGAGTCCAGCATACAATGTAAGCAAGAACAACCACAAAAGTCATTTTGACTGTGCGGATTTTGGCTTTTGATATGAGCTTAACACTGCTCACACGTGAGAGTGGATAAGCACCAGACGGCCTGGGAGTGAGAGCCAGAGTGTGTGCCTTCTTGGTTTTTGTGTTAATATTTTGCCATATTTTATAGCATATCAAGCCATAGCAGATGCTTAGTATTGCCACTGGGAGGATGTAAATGCTGAGACTCATCCATGTAATGTATGCTTTGGTACCCCACGGTTGCGCAAAGTCCCCCCAGCAGTCATAAACACCATTCCCAACTTCTTTTAGAGAAAATATATATGCTTGTGGGGAGCTGAATAATAAACTGAGGAGCCAAGACGCAACCACACAGGAGCGATCTCCTCCTTTACGCACAGATCGAAGTGGTTGACAGATTGCTAAACATCTATCGATGGACATCAGGACCAGCATATAAGTAGAAGCAAACATTCCCACTACTTGGAGGTATTTAACAAGACGGCACAAAAAATCAGGTCCATAAAAGCGAAAAGTGATATCCCAAATAAGTTGAGGCAGCACCTGGAAGACTGCAACCACAAGGTCCGCGATGCTTAAGTGTTTCATAAAGTAATACATCCTTGATTGGCTGTGTTTGGTGGTGTGGATCGCCCACAGGACGCATATATTACCAGTTAAAGCAAGTATAAGGACCAGCACCAGGACAGTAACTTCCACTTTAGCCACTTCTTCATTCCTTTTTAAAGGGTTTACAGTGATGTTTCCAGAAATACTTTCATTTCCACCACTGGAATTACTCCAGGAATGATTGTGAGACCAAACATCCAGCTCGCCTGAAAGGTCTTCCATCGTGCGTAAAAGCACTAGTTGTGCGTCGCCAGTGGTCTCATTACGCACTAGGTGGGTTTTCAGCCAGGGTAGATAACTGATTCCAAAATCCAGGGACTTACAAATTATAAATATTTTATCCCTCAAATCTGATCTTTCATCTGTAAAAAAAAAAAAAAAAAAGTAGGGTTATATATGGTATATTTTTAAAAAATGATAAAATGCCATGCATATATATAAAAAGAATTTAAAAATACAAAAAGAAAATGCTCACCTTGGAAATATTATTTGTGAGAGTGTTTGGAATAGATGAGCACCCTCTATGTCTGGTTCCACATCTGGTCCGCTCAAAGTCTTCTGCATCACTCCCATGTCTGTATCCTCCTCCCCTCATGCGTTTTTTACCCCTGCTAAGAAATTGCAGGGATGAGCTGTATAGAGCACAGTTCCCTTTTTAAATGCAGAACATTTAAATGCATTAGAGGCACTGTTTGCAAAATTAATTTTTTGGCCAATTGTCTTATACCAATTTCTGCCCTTGTTGTATGAAACCAAAGTACCACTAATTATATGAGCAATTTTCTAGAGGATTAGGGGGTAACTTAATATATTTAATGCCTCTTGTTTTGCAAAGATGCATTAAAAAATTCTTTGTAACAAACAAAAACATTAAAAATTAGATGCATTGTTTTTTTAATTTCGCATAAGTTATGTCATGCTAGTGGTGAACTAGAACCCAGATCCCTGGCCAGTTTTAACCAGGTTATTGCAGGTAACAGGATTGGGTGGGAGGAAATGTTCTAGATGAGGAAGATAATGAAAAGTTAGATATTTTAAAATGCTTTACAAAACAGTAAAAGCAGGACACGAGGCAGTTTGGAAGATGACCAAAAAATAGCTTGAACAAAATATGTTTACATAAAAATAATTAAGAGTTCTTTTGAGTTAGTTACAGACGAGTACTTTAGAAGAGTTGTGGTGTTTCAGGAGTTAGTTGCACATGTGAGGAGAATAAAAACTGAACCATGCCTCTCAGTGTTTACATTGAACTCTCTAAACGGCAAGTAGACTCAGACCTGTTGACCTCAGGGATCTGGTTGATTCATAACAAACCAGAAGATCTTAAATTTTTTAGGCCCCAAACAATTTAGAGTCTTGGTAAAGAATAGCAGGATTGGGAAGTCAGTTCTTCGACAGGAAAGGAAGTCGGCATAAATTTATATTAGTCCTTTGTGACTCAAGGAGGAGTGTTCAGGACCAACTGCAGCTATTCAATGAAGTGCTCAGGGTGACCTGAAAGAGTTTTCTAGTTGGCTGGACATAATTGCTGGAGGATTTTTATTGTTTATTTTTTTGCACACATCCCTTTTTCAATTCTCTACATGTTCTTAAAAACTGAAAAATTAAAAAGTCAGTTTTCAGCACTACATCTACAAATTCAGTTTACTTTCGTATGAAGCTCAGAGCTGCTTTTAACTTCCCTCCAAAAAAATTTCATTTTAGTTAGGCTTCATTCATCTAAATTGGGTTCTGTCAGACTTATTTGATTTTTGTTCCATGAGCAATTGTATAAAACTATAGACCACCAAGTTTTGGAACCTATGTTTCCAAAATAGAATTTAGAGCAGTTAACTAACCTCTTAAAAGATTAGTGCAGACAGTAAATTTTTCCTGGTTATGCAACGGTTCCATACCTTGCTAATTTGTTATATGAGGTAATTAAATTTGGACAAGCTGACTCACTAATGGGTTGCATGTACATGCTAACATTACATATAGGATACGATATTGAAACATCTGTTATTTTCATGCTCAGCTGAACACATACAGGTTTTTAGTCAATCATTTGTCCAGATTGACCAGCTGTGCCAGATAGAAACTTGTCAAATGAACTTTAAAGCAACTTTACTTTCTTCTTTTAAAAAAGAGAAATATTATGTGTGTTATTTTATTTTAAGTTTTTAAATGACAAAATAAACAAAATGTCTTTTTCCTCTTTTTGCTGAAGACCTAGAAGTTGCATTTAAAAAAACTCCCTTGAATGTAATGACCATAAACAAAAACAATCGTAAAGCAATTATGCACAGTCCAATTTATAATCACTTATGTCCTTTGTCAATTCGATCCAGTTTTGAACACTCATTTGAATAAAAAGAAATATTTTTGGTTTGACATGTTCGACAATCGTCTGCATTTGAATTGGAAAAAGTAGCCCAAAAAACAAATGCCAAAAAATCCTACCAGGGGTAAGCTCTTTGAGTTTCTGAATAACATAGTTTTGACAGCTTAAACTCAAATGATCACATAAGTGAATCTGTGGAATTATGATTCTTCACAGAATACCTCAATTTAGACAAACGGCTTGAAGAAAATAATCTTTTCAGGATTCAAAGATCAAAGAAATTCCTTCTGTGAAAAGCAGAAAGAACAGAATGAAGAAGAAGCAATAACTTCATCTATAATGTAGACTGCAATATCCATCTCGTGATGCAGCGATGCCAGGCTCATTTTTCAATCAAATGTTTTTTATTTTAATAAAACCAAGGGCAAAAAGGAGGTGGGGGTTATTCTAGGATATATACCAGGTGGTTGGTAACAGGAAATACTTTCTCCTGACTAAGCAGAAAGGTTGGGAACCTCCTTTCCGGTAATGTTTAATTTGAACACAGACTTCAATTTTTGATTTCACATAATTTAAGAAACAACAATTGAAACTAAAGTTAGCTCAATTATTGTAAACCTTGACTTGGAAAATTCATGATACTTTTATTTTCATTAGTAATTAAATTGGCAAATCAAAGCAGGGCAATATAAATAAAACATAATTGTCTTGCCAGTTAAAGATGTACCAAGTGCTTGCTTCAGTTAGAATGACTGAAGAATATTAGTTTAGCCACCACTAATACATTTTCATGCAACTCTTGTGCTAAAAAGTCAACCAACAAAGAAGAGAAAATAAAAAAAAGTTTTGTTCTCCTAATGTTGAAGGATAAAATGAGTTTGTATTTCTCATTCTAGTTAAAAAAGATCAAGTATCATATTATGTGGGTTACTGTAAGTCACAGGCTTTGGAGGAAACCTGGACCTGGTTCACCACAGAACCATCCAAGCTTATTCAAGAGAATTCTGATGCATTTGTTGGTCATGTGTGAGATATAGCTTCTGCCCCTCTAGGAGCAGGAGCTCTGGCTGGAGACACAAAGATCTTTGGGAAGGACACATTAATCAGATGTGAGTCATCTAATTAATGCCTCTAAATAGGCATCCACTTTGGATGGTGAATCTGGTATGGTGACTTCAGGATTTCTTTTTCCTTTCATTTTTACATTTTGTTTTGATTTCCATTAGCTGGAATTATGTACAACTATTCTTCCTGGAGGCAATGCCAACATGTATTTACATTCTACAAAAATGACACCAAACTTACATAATGATCACATCCCAAAGTCATTGGAGTAGAGTTATTCCTCCTCCGAGTTAAGAGAGGCCAAATGAAGTGGTTTGAACATCTGGTTAGAATGCTCCTCATTTCGCTGACTCATTGCTGTAATTTTCACACCACAAGTCCATGGAAGAAATGTATGTATGTAAAAAAACCTAAATGTTAATATATTAATTAACACATTTTCTCATATAATTTAACAGAAACTACTTTGAGTGACAACATGCCAGGTACAGAATTATCCCACATTCATAAATAAGTTCAGTGTTGTTATCATGACAAGATTTGTAACAAAACAAATTTTCTTCCAAAATCCTAAATGAGTTGTTACAAGTACCAATACATTGTGAAAGACTTAGGCATTTACATTGCTTACTATTCAGCTAAAACGGTTTAAAAAAGGATAAAGCTCTATTGAAGTTAAATTTGCAGTCATTTTTTCAGAATCAACTTAGAGGATTTACAGCTCGTAAATAAAGGGTAAAAGGGAAAAAAAAGAAAACTGAGCTACACAAAATACACAAAAATACCATACAGTGGGTGAAACAATGCTGTACGCAATGTTGAGGTGACAGATAAGCGACTGTGCTGTGTGTATAAACTGTACATCCAAGAATAAAAAGAGCCCCCTGCCTCCTCTGGGTTTTATTTGGAAGCTGTTCCTACAAAATAAATCGCAAACGCTAACTGTTAATTCACAATGGTATTCATTTATAGAACTTGTGCAAAATGGTGTGAATTTAAAATAAACACAAAAAATACACCAGTATGTGTGTAGCATTTATGGTGAGAGGTGTACTTGATCTTGATAAAAGTAATTTTAAACATGCCTACAAATATTCAGGTTCGTGCTTGCACACTTTGATTTCTTGACATGATAGATTGAAAGTCGGCAAATAAGAATTTTTTTTTAATGATGTGACGTTCATAATGATTACTGATCACTTTTTAGCATAGAATGATCTTCTGGTTCAACACCAGTGATGGGCCAGAAAGTGACTCCCTGCAAAAGAGTCATCAACCTGTAATTCTACGTATGTCAAGTTGTTTGTTTTTTAAAGCTCAAATTAGCATAAAAATGCTAATGCAGTAAGTATTTTGAAAATTAATTTAATTTAAATTAAAGTGTCATCCATATTTTGAGATTAATTTGTTCAATTGCGCTCAAAAGAAACGTTCTTTGGTCAGAAAAACATAATGGTAAAAGAAAATAAACATTAGGAGAGGAGAAAAGTGTGATTAGATATTCTTGAATACATAATTTTTTTTAAAAACAAGATCTCGTTATTTTTATGAAGTAAATGTGACGTCATTAGTTTTTGAAGGCAAAAACGACACCTCTCAATCAGTGCTTTTCAGGATAAAATACTTGAGTCTAAAGTCCATATACTAAAAACACTTTGTACTTAAAATATATTTTGTATTGTGAAAGTTTTGTATGAAAGTATTCACACTTTTATGCAAGTTCCTACCATGTAAAAACAGGCCATAGGTCATACAACTGCATAGCCTGCTGGAGTACCTGCACAATTTATGTTTCACCAATTTATGTTTCACCTTTAATCCTCTGACAACTAACTTCTAAATGCATGTTCTGGTTAAAAGATTCTGGAAAGTCTATGATATAATGGGTTAACAGCTGTCTATATCATAATTTACATTGTTATCATTCTTCCAGTGCTTATCTGATTTTGGTGTATGTTTTACACAATGTATGTACAGAAAAAGTGGATCTAGCTGAAACTGTGATCTATAATCCTGTACACCCTATGGTTACAAAAATATGGTTGGCCAATTTGACATTATTCTCAGTTAAAGCTATCTGGCTCCAAGTTTGTATTCTTTTATTTTACCTGGGAAATTTTCAACCAATATTGTCTCCGGTCTTTTCTCATATAAGCAATTGCTCTTGATTGAAGGTTTCGCCTCCCAGGAAGGGGCCATATGTACTGTATATCAATGAGGAGTTTAACACATATGAGTACTCCTGAAATGATCAGACCTTGCTAGCTTCTAGAGCCAGAAGGGTAACTAGCCACCAGGCTTGCTAAGTACCCTGCTGTCGTCATTATGGTTGGCACGACACAGGTGGTCTAGAATGGCATATATAACAACATTTTTTCTTAAAAGAAAAAAAAAAAAAAAACTTGAATGGGTGCAAATTCAAGCTAGTTCTGCACAACCTAGAAAAAACTGAACAAGTTGTTCCAACATGTGGGAACTATTTTTTTTCTGATAATTAAAAAAGTAGCAAAGGAATTGATTTACTGTAAATGTTCTCACTAATTGACAAAAACATTTTTTTCTCATTAAAATTTTGCAAAATTTTGATCTGCTACCTTTCTCCACACAACTACACACGGGTCTTTTCCTCAATTGTTTTTACCTGGGCCAAAAAGTAAAATTTGAGCTTTTGAAACATGGCTATAATATTGCTTTAAAATGGTGTATCTTGTGCACATTTTGTTTCTGAAGAAATGCTCAAGCTCTGACTGATCAAAAGCACATCCGGAGTTACTTTGGATCATGATGAGGCCCTTTGAGGGTTGACTGGAGCCCTTTTTTGCTTGTGTCTAATGTAGAAAATTTAGTAGTCTGTTCTCACAAAAGTACAATTTTAAATCAGTTGGATTTTTGTTGACAGAGTAAGTCAGTGAGGCAAATGTATCCCAATGTCTTTAAAAACTAATGTTTTGTGAAATTTGATCTTGCAAACATTAAGTTCTGGAACGGCTAAATAAATCAGCATTTCATCTATGCTCTCAATAGGTGCATCGTTTTGGTCAATAAGGGGTATCATCAAATCTCAGAGTCCAAGAGGCCGACCAGTGTTTCAAAAATAATTTTTTTCCTTTTGGTTCTCATTCCACAATTTTGAAAGGCATATTTATTATTGTAGCAAGACATATTTAATTGGTTATTTTCTTACAAAAACAAAGACCATAAAAGGAAAAAAAAATCTCCATATAACATTAAAACACAAGTTATTAATCACTGCTATACAAGCAGTCTACTGTTTAGACTTAACTTTTTCACTTTGGTTGTTTCTGCACCAGATTCGTTTATGTCTTTTATGTAGTTTTTCTCTCTTTTTTTAACTTATCAATTCAAAGTCGTTGTCTGCCACAATAAAAATAAAGCCCTTAATTTGATTTAAAATGAATGAAATGTAGCTCTTATCCAGATGAACCAAAAATCTGAAGTCATCTAAATATTTATAGTCAAGGCACATCTATCTGGTTTCACTTTAAAATATCACATTCCTTTTATTTTTCAGACTGACAACACTAACGCACCAAAGTATAAAGTACGATTTTATTTTGCCCAGATGTCTACAGTTATCTCTCTGCATGGCCATTAATCAAACAACATAAATTAATTTGATTCAACTGCAATAAAAATGACTTTGTATGATGAAAATATGTTTTGTGACAAAGAAATGAAACTAATTAGTGCCACAGTAAATTCTGCTCAGTTTGTGAGAAGTTGGAGAAAGAATGTGGCGCTGTAATCCCAACTACAGCCATAGTAAGACGGCTTCTTTGAGTACAGATGTTACATAAATTTAACATCAGTTCATTAGTATATCTTTGTGATAGTTTTTTTGACGTGGGGATATAAGTATGGAGATTTTCAGCTTTGGGAGTACCTGAACCATTGAGGGTCAGAACTTCACGCTGTAAGAGTCTGTGTGTTGGTACAGCTGTCTTGTGGATTTGTGCACTTAGGCAGGTATAAACCAGCAGTCACTCCCTTGTTTCTAACCATAAACACATGTCTGTTTGTGGATGGGGTCAGAAAGCCCATGTACTAAATCATGTTAGCATGACTAATACAGAATTTATGTCAGCATTGCCAACAAAAACAAATATCACTTCTTCATGGCAATCTTCTTTCAGGTTTTATAAAAACGGTAATATTGCTTGGATTGCTTTTGCTCAATCTCAGACCTCAATTTCACAAATAGCTCATGAAATATCAAATTGACGTAAAGTGAATGTAATTGCACTTTTAAAATTCAAGGTCCTTATCTCAGGGCCTTACTCTAAAGGTATCTAACTGTCTAACCAGGACCACATGCTCAGTAACCTTTTTATATAATATTCTCTGAAGTTTACCAATGAACCAGAAGCATCATCCTACTTTTGATTTTTCAGTCTGATCCTACTACACAAAAAATTATTTTCTATACAAAAACGTCTCAGTTTTCAAAGCAAACAATGACATAAATAAAGAATCCATCATCCTTTAAATGAATGACTTCTCTTCTGAAAAGCAAAGGTGGAATTCTAAACAGAAAAACTTGAGTAAAGTATAATGAAGACTCACAAAAGCATGAGAAGACCTTCATGGAGGTGCAATGGAAGGTTATTTATTCTTTACAATGTCACACTAGTTTGGTGAACTAAACCTGAACAGAACCCAATGACTTCATCTCAAGGATCATGTGCAACACAAAGCATTTGTGAGATCTAAACTGAACCAGGGTAAAACTATTCAGTCGTCCGTGCTTTGTTGATTTTTTTTGTGAGCCATTTAAATAACAGCCCTTGACTTTAGCGATGACCCATAAAGTAATTATGTTTAATGTTGAGCTTCTTAAGAAACTTCAAATTAAAATAGTTTCATACCAGCTAAATGTTTTGTTCTCTTTTTAATTGGTTTTTGAAGTGAGAAAAATGAGAAAGAAAGAAAATGAAGAAAGAAAAATGGTTCTTTCCACATTTCCAGTAGATTCTTCACATTGAAAGCCAAGTGTTGACCTATGGCAACATTTTTAACAATGCATTTTTGAATCAAATGTGTTTTCAGTGAAAAGCGATTAATCACAAACAATTAGTTTAATCTTTAATTACTTGTTCAAAAACAACTGGAGGTTAAAAAAGTGCTGAACAAGGGGTACACAGCAAAATATATACAAATTGAGGACTCAGCAGCAAAATAAGCACAATGAAAAAAATGTCAATTGAGTTTTGGTTTTATAAAACTATGCAAAATTGATTATAAATTAATTAAAATCTTTTTGGGGGGATGTGGGAGCATTTATGATTCTATTAACTATTTTATTTACTGTGCACAAAGCAGAACAAACTGTGTAAGATAAATAAAATTTGACCCACGTATACAGTAACTGTTGAGAAACTCAATTTTCAAAAAAGGCAGGTAAGCAAACTGTATTATTCAGGGAATCAAAGGCTTTTTATTTTGATAAGACATAAACCACTCCAAAGCAAGGTTCTGGCTAAAATATCAGAGATCAGAATTATGTATCAGTTCGATTAGAGATTCGCGGTTCAGACGATAAAACAAAAAATCTAGTAGAAATTCTAAAACTGTGTCATTTCTTTCTAAATAGATCTTGGAAAGCATTTTCTTTTGTGACTCCGAATGGTTGAGAAAATGAAATATACATAACTTCACGACATTCTGAATGTATGGAGTGTATTCTGCTTTCTTTCATTCGTATCATAGTGCCTCAATATTAATTTTCAAAGTGAAAGTCTACCAATCTATTGGAGCTCAAAGTAAAGCAAAAGTGGTCAGAACTTTTTGGATTTTTATGATGAGTCCAAATAAATAAACATCTTCAAACTGAAGTCACAGATTTTGATAATAAATTTTACTTTGGAAATATGTGTGTTTAATTGCAGTTGTCTCATGAAGTCCATGCAGCAACAGAGGAATGGAAAGAAAATGTGAAAAAAAATCTCTATTTTATAATATTCAAGAGAAGACTTTGTTTGACTTTCAAAGTTATAAAGTCAAACTAAATCTTCTTCACGCTCATTAAATTAAACCAGATGTGGCTGAGCTTGGTTAAGATGTTTTGAAGGTGCAATAATGGATCCTATGAAGAGTCCTGTCATCCATGTAATGTGGTAATGTCCTATTACATAACCCATGTGGGACTTGGCCCCAGAATATAAGAAATATGGCCCTGAGGAAGGAATACAGAGAAGACCAAGAAAAGCCCATAATGTGGTTAATCTCAACATAAACATGAATAAGGTTAAAGTGAACATGTCTTATTGCTATCACGAGTCATCTTATCTGAGTATTATTATTAGGTTTTTTATAATTTTTATCGCAGCACTTTTTATGTCATAAGGCCATTACTAATGATACATAATATCCACAGTACAATAAATTAAAACAATGAAAATATCTAAAAGAAAATAATAAAACAATATAGTATTCCTATATTTTACCATGGATTCTTTTAATGCATTCATAAATAAATGCAAACATGAATGCATTTTCATGAATAAATATCTATGTTTTTGTAAAAATTACAGTACTGTAAAATTCAAATAAAAAAAATTGAACACATTGAAAAAAATTACCAGGTGGAAAATTGAATTTTCACAAAGACATAAAAACAATTTTACTTTAATCCATTTAGATGCTAATCAAGATTGTTCAGTTAAAACTAAAGTAGCTTTGCCATCAGATTGTCATCCCTGCAGCTATCCTTTAATAGAATTACCATGGATTTTATTGTGAGCTAAACACTTTAAAGAGCCAAAAAAAATCTCATTATCTTTGATTAAATGCAGGGAGCAGCTTTGTGTTGATTGTTATTGATTACGTCCCAGAGTGCTTAGTAGCGGACTTGTGCTGAAGGGTGGACTAATATCTCTATAAGGTGAGAGAGGGCCTTTTTGTTTAGGTGGTGAGGATTTGAAATGCTTATGTCATTACTCTGTTCAAAATAATGCTATTAAGAGTGACTGAAATGACTGATTTGTATTCAGGCCAAGATATAATTAAGATTCTGTGATTTACAAAAAAAAATGCTTGAACAGACGCAACCAATTTTTGACAGTAACATAGGAAAATGTTGTAAAAGCAAAGCAAAATATTTGTTCATCTTTTGTCAATTTGACTTAAGACGTGAGTTTTTCAATGGGAGTGTGTGGATTGTTGTGTGTGTGGCCCTGTGATAGACTGGGCCACACGGGGTTTACTCTGTCTCTCATCTTAATTCACCCGAGATGAGACCCTTTAAAGGATAAGTGGTTCAGAAGACAAAAGGAAACATGAGTTTTTCAGGGTTTGATGGACATTTTCTAGCAGTGAACAATGTCATATAATATCAACAAAATTATGAGCTAGAGCTTACAAGAAGTAGGTGTACCATGACGGTAAACGGTCAGGATTAAAGTCAAACCACATATTTTTGGGCTCATGTAACTATGCTTGTGAAGTATCTTTTATCAGGATCAATGTTTGGCTAAACTTTTGAACCAGATTCAACACCGGTCTCAAATGTAGTTTTTAACGTACAAAAACCTTTAACATCCACACATTGAGTCTCACCATGTTTTTGGTGATATCCAAAGTGTCTCAAAGCGTCACCCAAAATGTCAAACTTTGGAAAAAAAAAAAACGTTATCAACAAAAAATACCAAAGTGCATAATTTAGATTCTGACTGATCTGAGTATGAAAATACAAACTACAAGTGGCACTAATTTTCCAAATAGATTGAATCAAATTGGTTTAATATGCAGCAGACATAATTATTTTTTTCATCAAACAGGGAAAAAAATGGGAGTATATTTCTTTTCTGAGTATGTAGAACAAAAACATCATGGAGGGATTGGGAATAGCTCCTCAACATTCTCAGGCGATTCATTTCTAAGAGGATGTACAATTTACAACCTATGTTTTGAGAGTAAATCTGGATTACGGTTAAATGTGGTGCACACCAAACACTGTGCACTTTTATTCTTTTCCAAAGTAATATGTTTTACAACAGGTTTATATAAGTTTTTGACAAGACAGCTTGTATGACACAGTTCAGACGTTTGAATAGTTTCATGTTGCTTATTTTTGTGCATTTTATTGGGCTTCAATCATGGGGCATAGCAATTACCATTTGACACAAGTTGTTAAGGAATTATTTCCGCTACACGACTGGCAGGCTCGAACATGATGTAATCCAGTGTACACCAGAGCATGCTTTGGTTTAAAAAAAATTTCAGCTTTTAAAATGAACCAATATTCCTTTTTCATTCACTCAACCAGCATGAGCAACACAAAACCCGTCATGATTTAATTTAGGTTTTTCTGCTTTGTTCCTATTTTAATTTTCTGCCTGTAACCTGTCAGTGCATTACATGAGACCAAAGGAAATGAGAGTTTGTCTTTGGCTTCAACTGTGTTTGCAGAGCAAAAAGAGATAACAACCCTGTGACCTGTTCAAAGGAAATTACAGGTTCTGGCTTTACTTTGATTCCTGTTTTCTTAAACTCCTCTTTTGACACCTGACTTGGTTTGATTTGATTGAGTGCATGATCTCTTACTTATGTTATACCGAGAAATGATGCATGGAACCGCTACATGTTTAATGACTTTTTAATTATATTGAAAGGAACATGTTTTGAAGAAATTCCATAAAAGGATTAAAAATATTTCAGCTCAAAAACTTGCCCTCTATTTCTCTTGGGATTACCACTGCTCTCTACTGGACTGCTTATTAGACATACCAAGCACTCACCAGGGAACATCAGTGAGTACAAATTGCTATGTAACTGGGTCAAAAATGAATTAAGTTAGGTGTAGCTTATTGTTATTCTGATTGTTAACTCTAAAAAGTGCAAACTTCTTGGTGTGATGGTTTTCTATTTACACACTGTATTGTGAAATTAGTTGCAGCTAGTGGTGTATCTTTAAGAAGGCTTCATTAAAATATTTTTGAATAAATAGAGTGCTACATGTACAGTAATGATGTTTAAATGATTAATACAGTGCAAGTTGTTGATGACAAAATTCTAAAAATTGTCTGGTGCTACAATAGTCTGAACTAGCGTTTCATTCAGATTTGAAGAGAAGTGACCCATTAACTGAGAGTAAGATGTTCATGGAAAACGCAAGAACAAACTTCTGGTCATCTGGGGTACTTTTTCACAATTCATTCATTCATCTTCTGAACCACTCATCTCTGATGGGGTGTTGGGGTGCCGGAGCCAATCCTGGCTGATTCAAGATGAGAGGCAGGGTACACCCTGAACAGGTCAGCTGTCTATCACAGGGTCACACACACAATCATCCACAGAGTCATTCCTGGGGGCAATTTCGCAGTGGCCAATCAACCTAACATGCATGTTTTCGGAGGGTGCAAGGAAACCGGAGTACCCACAGGAAAGTACATGGGAGAAAGTACACGGGAGAACAAACTCCAGACGGAAAGGCCAGTGTTGCAAGCCTCGTCCCCACCTGAGATTCAAACCCCAACTGTGTTGCTGTGAGGCCACTGTGCTAACCCATGTGCCACCATGCAGCCCCATTCATAATTCTTGTTGTACTTAATCATTTTATGATTGTGTTGAATCCATCCTCTACTCCTTCAGAGATAATTTACAAAGTTTTAACAACCAAATGTTGAAAATGTTGTTTTTTGGCAATTATTGTCAATTTGAACACCATACCTAAGCTAAATTTTGCATTGCTTTAAGTGGAAACAATTTTGTCCAGTTTCAAGACTCAAACAGCATTCTAGCAGCTAAAACTTTGTCCTAAACAGAAGAAGTGAAATAAATGTTATTTACATAACAGAAATGATTTGTGAAACTTTACCAATGACTTTATCTTTTTACTTTAGTTCCATTTTGTTTTGTACTGACTTATACTTATTGTGGAAAAACAGTTTCTAATTTTGTGAAAATGACTATTTTAAAGTTGCATTTTTATAAGAAAAATCATTACAAAGTTCACATTTATGACATACACAGATGTCATGGAGTGTATAATACCACCAGATCAAAGCTTGGATTTACACAAGCTTTTTCAATTACCATGCAGTCCTACCATCAAAAAGAGAATGGTCTGATGAGCTGAACGACTCTGAATCCTTTCCAGCACAGCATGGGCCATTTAAAAAACTAAACAAATATAATCAGTTTTCCAAGGCAGCTTCAATCCAGATCTATGCAAAACTGGACACTAACCAGCAGCCCAAAGAATCTTCAACTCATCAGAACCAAACACACGTCCAGAATTTCTCCATTAATATTATTTTCCTGGAAAATAAAAAGCTAAAACAAAAGAAAGACAGTAAATGTTTGAAGTTAAACTAAATAGTTTCTATTGCATAAAAGCAGTGGACAAACAAAGCTAGAATACTTGAATTCCTGGTTACATTATTTAAATATTTGTACAATAAGGTGGTCGAATTGTTCATGATGCCTCTTTGAAAATATACAAATTAATACATACAAATAAATGAAACTATATTCTTTTTCGCAAGAAATACTAACACAAGTAATTCCCAGGATATTTTTTTTGCCTGCATGGAAGTCTTTAATCAATTTGAGAAAATCATTTATTGTTGCAATAAATCCTAAAAAAGAAAAGAATGTCATTTGAGATCTCCACTGGAGATATAAAGAGAGTTAAAAATAAATTTTTTATTATTATTATTATTATTGCAGTAAGCAGGCATGAGAAGAGCACGTGAATAGGTTTTGTTGCACATTTGCTCTTATACAATTATTTTTTGGAGTTAATCAAAGTTTTCTTTTTTTAAAATCTCTCAATCGAGTTTTTTCTTATGTGGAAGGACATTTAACTTAAACATAGGTTTTGTTTTCCGTAATGCCAGTCTCGTTTTTTTGTCTGTTTCATTTTTCAGTCCTAAGTGTAGTTGATCTAAGAAATCGAGTCAATATTTTTTATTTTGTTTTTTTTTTTTTTTTTTTATTTTGAATTACTCTATTCATCCCTCATCGGGGAAATTTGTTTGCTGCACTCCTTACACCGCAGCAGGCTGCCCTTCAACGGCGCCAATGGTGGGAGAAGCGGGGGCTAGGTGTCTTCTCCAAGGACCCTAGACGTGCTCTCCGTGGGACGCGAACCCGCGACCTTCCGGTCCGCGGGCGAACGCGCTAACCACGCGGCCACCGTCTCCACCCAAATCCATGATGTTTGTAATTTATAGAAAACATTACCAACTAAATAATGGCACGTTGCTAGGCATAGGTGGTGTGACCCATGTATGAACCTGTAAATGGCTCCTACAACCTTTTCGTAACAGAATGGCCTTTTCCTGCTTATGTGTGTCAAAATGTGCACACTTTGCAACAAATTTATGGATAATTCAACTTTGTTCCCATTTCAACTGTTCTGTCGCTGATGTTCTAAACGTTCTAAACTAACTGTTTTCTGGTGCATAAGTTTGACAGCTTTGGGGGTAAAATGCTGTAAATGTAAGGCTTCTTCATTACAATTTACGTCAGTAGAGTTGAAACAGGACTTAAATTGTGTTAAGTGAACTAAATTGTTTGAAGGAAAAGAATGTTGAGCAAAATACTCACACTTATATGGATGCCACCTTAGAATAAACTCGTTTCTAAATCAGGCTTTGGCATCATCCACCTCATTTGAGAAATGTTTTATAATTGCCCATCTCTGTTATTAGGTTTAGTTTTTGAGCTGGTGGAAAGCATTCTTTTCTTTTTGTCAGAGATGTAGTTAATCTGAGTTCCTTTTTGATGTCTGGTTTCATTTATAGTTCCATCCCTATGTCCACCACTTTAAGATGAGAAGACAGTGACTTTATTTAGAGCCTATAATAGAAAGCGTATGGTATGTGGTGAGAAAATGGAGTAAATGTTTTAAAACAAGACTAATCAATTTTGTGCCGAATGATCAGCGGATTAAGGCACTTACTGTGACTGATCACCTCAAGTTGAAGAAATTTCACTTCCAACTGAAAATAATAAAACAAATCCACAGATCTTGTGTTGCATAAACCCCTAAAGTTTCCACCCATAAAAGGTTCATTTATGCTTGCCTGTTGAATAATCATTAACAGGATTAGGGGGTGTGGGTGGGGGGGTGGGGGGGAGTTTTGTGATTTCCAAACAAATTTTATGCTTCATTTCTTGGAACTTTTTGACCCGTGAGATTTCTGTTGTTTTGTGCCACTGTTGTCTGTCTGCATTGCATCCACAGGAAGGGCAGGGGCTAAGAAAACAAATAATTTCCAAATTCACTGTTGTAAATGTGACACATTGCATCTCAAATGTGGGAAAGTGCACCCACATCTGTATCTCATATTGCACAGAGAACAGTTATACCCATGAAATTATAAGAGGAGGCACTATGGGGAGGCTCTGGGTGTTGTAATCTGAGAAAAACTTCTGTTACTCACGAGATTTACAAAACTTTAGCCGTATCAGATCTCAATCTGATTCTGTCGGATGATTACATAAGCAAGATTACTTTTTTTAAAAAACAAAGTTAGTTTTTTTTTTTACTCAAACAAGGACAAGGATATTTTCATAAAATGATGTGAACACATAACTTTTTCACTTTGTTGCAAGTTTGCAATCTAGCTAATTCATTTCTTGCCAATCTTTATTTTTTGGGTTTTTTTTTGCACTCAGCATTTTTGTTGCTTTTGTACCATTATGCAAAGTCATAGTCATCTAGTCATAGTGCAAACCACATACTGTAGCTTTTCTACTGATACAAAACAGTTTGCTCCTACAGTCTAAGTTTTGTTTTGACTCAAAGGAGACAATTTGAAGAGACTAAACCACCACAAAAGTGGCAACAATAATTTTAGTTGCTCTGTAATTGTCTAGACTAGGGATGCCCAACTGGTTGATCACTTTGGTCCAAAGTCGACCACCAGGTGTGTAGTAAAAAATATACATAAAATGACAAGATGTCAGTGTAGTTTAGTGAATTTGCCGCTATTTTTAGCAAGTATTCAGACCCTCCAGACACAAAAAAAAAGCGACTATCTGTGTCACTGGAGATTTTTGGAGTCTGTGATGTGAAAGTACGATGTTAAGCCTGTTGTGAATAAGCAGCGCTTCCAAAAGTTCTGTGTGCAGAAATTGTCTGTGTGCGTGTGTATGCTCGCCAGAGGGTGTGTTTAAGGATATGATGTCAAATGGTTGTGTAAAAACAACAAAATTGACGTGAGGGTAGTTTTACTGCAGTACGGAACCGATCTTGTGATGTTTGTGAGTTTGAAACTGGGCTGGTAGACCTCAGGAGGTTTGATACTTGAAAATAGATCTTGAGAAAAAAAGGTTTGGCACTCCCAGTCTAGACCATGAAATTACACACAGATTGTCTAAATAAAACCTCAATATCTATTCACATCAACAGCAAATCATTGTTTTTAAGTTTTTACGGCCTTCCTAAACGATCTGCCAACAAGATTCAGTGCTACATCATCACAAAGATAAAGAAGAACTCAGAAATGAGCTCATAACTAGATATAAATAGATGCATGGATTTAGAAGGTCAGTAAAGTTTATGGATTGCTCAATATTTATTGAAAATTACTTAAGCATCTCAAAGCATCACAACCTGTTGCCAAAGGGTGTTTTACATCCAGACTAGTGAAAGTGCAAAGGGATTGAAGCCAGAAAGTCTTGTTTTTTGTTAAAAATAAAAGGTAAATTCTATGTCATCTCTTCCGACAGCATTCAATAAATCTACATACTTGATCTTTTGATCAATGCCAGGTCCTGAAGTCACATAGAAAATGGTTTCTAACAGAGCCAAGGAAATCAGAACTGAATATCATCATGTTTTGAAGTGATGGATAAATGAGTGGACAAGTGTCTTAATTTCATTTTGCTCTTAAGTTTTGACTTTTCCAATGCTACAGTTGTTTCTGAGTTGCAGCTAGATCATCTGCTTTGAGTATCCGCCCCCACCCACTGCTTTTTATTTGTACTGTGGGATTTTGTTGCTTCCTGACAGATATACAGTCTCTGTTGTCAGTGTGTTTTTCTCAATTTTTTATTGTCCTAGTTCCAATACGCTTTTTGAAACAAATGTTTCTGTATAATTTAACACCAGCAAGATATTTTTTTAAATAGATTTACACAAATGAACTCCCTCATCATCCTGCTAAGTTTTTTTTTTTTTTGCACTTGGAACATCTCTGATTTAAAAAAAAAGCTGCACTACATTTTTGACCACTGCCTTTAAACAGACACAAATATTTCTGGTTTTGAAATAAAAAAAAAGATTCTTAAGAGAAGGTTGTTTTGTGGGTTAAAATAGAAGTGATCAATTAAATGAGCAGCTATTGTCACCGATTTTCTGGTAATATTTGTCTTTTTTCACTGAGAATTATTGCCTCGTTTTATCTCAACTCTTACAGTTGTGTACTGCTAACCAATGTAAAATTTTTCTGTTGTTCTTGGTACAAGAACAACACAAAGAGCGAGTGTTTTGTCAAGGTCATCCTTCTCAGAGGTGGTGTAGCTTGCCCACAGTTGGTTGCTGTGGTGCATGTGACTAGGTTCCAGCTACATACACTTAGACCTTGCAACAAGGGCTGCACGGTGGCACAGTGGTTAGTGGAGTGATCTCGCAGCAAGAGGGTCTGGTGTTCGAGTTTCAGAGAAGGGCGAGGCTTGAAACATCGGGTTTTCTGTGTGACTTTGCATGTTCTCCTTGTGTATGAGTGGGTTTTCTCAGGGTACTCTGGTTTCGTGTCACCCTCCACAAACATGCATTTAAGGTCGATTGACCGCAACATAACTGTGTACAGGACTGAGGGTGTGTGGATGGTCGTCTTCGTGTGGCCCAGACGCTGGTGACCTGTTTGGAATGTATCTCGCCTCTAGCTGGGACATGCTCAGGTAACTCCCTAAACCTCATTAGGGAGAAGTGGTCCAGATGACAAAACAAAACCTTCAAACAAGTCTTTATAAAATTTGACTGATGAAAATCTCCTAAATTTGTAATTAGGAGCCGGCATTATTTGGGATAAACTTGCTTTATCTCAGAAAACTTTACTTGTAGGAATTAAGTGTGTAAATTTATGAAAAACATATTTGCTGGAAATGAGCCAGTCTTAGAGACCCCCGCACTTCTGTGAACCATAAAGTTATCTATAGTGTTCTCATCCTCCGAAAATTCTATTTAATTTCATTTTTTTGTTTTTGTTTTGATATCTAAATCCCTCTCTCAAAAGATATAGCCCACATTTTTTATGAGCATATCAGCACCACTGGTGATAAGTCCTAAGAAATGCCAAATGAGATGTTCATCACTGTGACCTACTTTTGGCACTTTGACATTTCTTTTTAGATGTACGATCTGATCTGTTTCATCTTTTTATTTCTTTTAGGACAAAAAAATACCTCTTTCCTGTGAGATTTATCTTCACCTCATGTTAGATAAAATCAGTTGTTGCTTGTCAAATCCAACAGAACAGTTACTGAAATGTGTGGAAGAGAGCCATCTTGCTCTGACTTCCTGATTCAAAACAGAAAATTGTTGAACTTAAGAAAATAACAAAATACATCAAAGGTCTTGATCCATTCACATTTAATCAAAAGCAAATGTACGACTCAGCTGACTTCATATGTTTTCAGCTGTACTCATGTTTTTACTTATAACGTACCATCATCTTAATAAAAAGCACATTTCCAGTCAGTAAGCCACTGTATTTGCTCCTGGTCACCTGCAAAAAGATGACTGTTCTTCCTTTTTCTGTGAAGGTTGCTGAAGTTCTTCAGACTTTATCAACTTTATCTTGTCATTTAGCATAATAATCCAGTGTACATTCCAAATAGTATCCTTCCCCTATCCTCATCCCCTGTTCCCTATTCCACATCCCCCATCTAAGGAGTTTAATCTCCTCCCATCAGGACCCAAATTTCAGGTGCCAAGCTGCAAGACAAAGTGCTTTAGGAATAGTTTTGTCCCACCCACAGCCGTTTTACTTAATAAATTCTAGCACCTTCTTTTAACATTTTTTAACATACTTTTACGTGTGTTTTACTTGACGTATTACTTTTATTAATGTATTACCTGGTGTGAATGCTCATGTCCATGATGCAAATGTATTTATGACACCAATGCTGTATGGTTACAAAGCAAATGTACCTGCAGGTACAAATAAAGTAATCTGAATCTTCCGGATAAAATTTCAGAGGAATCTAATGAGTTGAAACTTAAAGCAAATAAAAAATTAATATCAAAGATAGAGATCTTACATCAGATGTAATTATTTAATAAAACAGCAATTATTCTCATACGTTCTTCCAGTCCACTGATTTACTAATATGAAATACTCCTTTTTATATTGTTTCATTGCAACAGACTGGCGACCTGTTTCAGGGTGTAACCTGCCTCTTGCCTTCAACCTGCCGGAATAAGCTTCGACTAAGGATTGATTAATGTTTCATATTGTTGTTTGTACACAATTTCTTGGTCAGTTCAAGGCTTAGTTATATTTTTTTAAAGGCAGACATATTGCCATGTGGAATCTCTATCAAAGCATTAGTTCTTGTTATTGTGTTTTTAAAATGTCATTGTCAGGAGTGTAGTCTGTTCCTCCTCTGTGTCCTGTTTCCCCTTTCCCTGTGTGTGCAACAGGTCACACCTGAAACTCATCTGCTGGAGCATAAATGGATCAGTTTTTGACACACTCTTCGCCAGATCGTTTGTTTACCATGCTTGACCTGTTATCCAGGTTTTGGCTCCAGCTCCTACATCAGAACCTGCCTAGTTTATCTGTTTTTGTCTTTTTTATTTGGACTTTTTCTCAATCTAATAAATCTGCTTTTGATTTCTTCGTCTGAGCCTGTCTGTTGTGTCATGGGTATATTTTTGGCCTCAGCTCCACATCATGACAATCATTTAATTTAAAAAAAAAAAAAAAAATGGAAGCAAAGGTTAAAAGCACCTGTACTTTGGATTTTAGGATACAACTCTGGGTATTCTGCCAGTAATGGACGAGTTTTTAAAGAATTTTTGGGGAAATCTTCACCAAAGTATTTCCCCAACATTTATTCGGATGAAAGAATCCTGCTGTAGGAGATCATAAAAACTGCAGAGCAGGTTATCCATGTAAATTCCCTTTAATAAAAACTTTATATTCTAAGAGCTGCTGCTGGAAAGCACAAAGTATCCTTTGGAATCAAAACAATCCAAGTTATGCCCTGTTTTAATAGTGGCATCCAGCCTGTTTTGATCACATATCATCTTTTAAAAAAAAACAAAAAATTACTCACCCACACAAGACAAACAGAAAAGGTAAACAAGACATTCATATTTTTATTGTTATGTCGTTTGTTTTCCAATTATTTATTTTGATTTGTGTTTAAGATTAATTTCTGTGGTATAGGAAAATGTAGAAGATTACCAGTGTGTTTTCAATCAAATATTTTGAAAATTAAGTATCAAGTTTTGTGTAACGTAAATTCCAATTTTACACTTTTTTTTCCCAAGAACCTCCTCAATATGTTTGAATTACTGCATTACGTCATTTAGTTTCTGAAGATAATGAAACAATGTTTAAGACACAAACTTTGTTTTGGAGGGGAGGATGAGGGCTTTAATACAGGGTATCCTGAATAACCCCCGTCACCCTCTTCATGATGTTATCATTACCCAGAAGACAACTCGAAGTAACAGGTTCCTCTCACTGAGCTGCAGGACTGAACGCTTTGGGAGGTCGTTTATCCCTTCAGCACACAGGCAATTGAATAGATCAAATGGTTCTGGAAGTAACTGAGTCCTATTATATTATGTATGTATGTTGTTTTTATTTATTTTGTATGTACAGTTTGTGTGATTTCTGTTGCTGCTGGACACCAGAATCTCTCCTGCGGGAGATTAATAAAGTTTTTTTTCTATCCATCCATCTATCTATCTATCTATCTATCTATCTATCTAAACTTGCTGGAATGCCTGTTTGGATTAGTTTAGTTAACAAAAGAGCAGATCAGGACCTTTAAAGACCATGTGTAGCATGCCTAACTTACGCATATGATAAATAGAGAAGATAGATCTACTCATGAATATTTTAATCCATCCACACTTTCAGCTTCTCAAATGGCCTCGCCAAAGTAACCCAGTCACAGATAGATCAAACTGACAGCTAAATTGATTCTGTTAATCTAAACTAATCAGTCAAGTGTAGCTGATCAATCTTGTGAGCAACAAGCAATGATCAATTTATTCACACAAGTACAAACACAACAATACTTCTGGTGAACAAACACATTTGAAGAAAAGTTACCTTTGAATTACACAATTCGATGAAAGCTTTTAAAAAGTAAACTTATCTCCAAGGTATTTCTTTGTACCCTAAATGTGATGTAACATATAACGTCAAACTGTAACAAAGAACGGATTGACACAGGAGATAAAAGACCTGTTTTTCCATCAGGACAAAAGATGTCATTCAGATTTTTTGTCCATTAGGGGAAGAAACTAGCAGATTCAAATAAAGACACTACTTTCAAAAAAATTTTTAACATGCCTTCCTGAAATATCCCTTAAGCCCTATATGTAATTCTCAAAGCAGAAGGGTCGCAACACGAACTGGTAACCATGACAAATGTAGATTTTGTGATGATTGACACCAGTTAAAGACTCCTGCAAACTTCAAATGTACCCAGATGGTTCGCTATTACTGAAATAAATTCAATTTTATTACCCTACATTTTCAAAAATCCATCTATTTATATAATAAATTTAGATAATATTGTAATTACATATTGTAGAATTAAGAAAACTGATTGAAATCAAATTTGTTTGGGCCTTCTGCCTTTTTTGTAAGGAGTTAAAAGATAGGAAAGAAGGGTCAACAGGTACTTTGACCTTTACAACAATGTTGTGGTATATCCATTCACTTTCTATGTAGTTAAATCCAGTTGAGGGTCATGGGAAGTACTGGAGAATAACCCAGAGATTTAACATGTGAGAGGTAGAGCTTCACTCTCATTGGTGAGGATTTTGTATTTTGATGGTTGAGATAAAAGACAAAAACAAATAAAAGAAAAGCTCTTTATACCTGATGGTCTTAGTAATCAGATCAGCACTTTGATGAAAAAGCATTTTGAACTGAGAGCAGCAAAGCGGGCTGTTAGATTATCAGTAGTGCACTCGCTCCTCCTTCTGCCGTCCAGTGCTCCGATAAAGTACTAATCCCGTTAGGTTCTCTCTTTAATCTCAATAAACACACCTAAATGAATTACAGTGGATGCTGAGAGCTGGATGTAAAAAAAACAACAAACAGACAAGTGGGCTTACTATGATAAGGTAGTGGTACAGAAAACATATGCGGGTTTTTAATCTTTGAAGAGACCAGTTCCAGTTCGGTTGCAGGTAACAGGTTCTGTGTTAGCATTTTGTAGGAATACAAATAAACTGTGAAGGCAACATCTGAACACAGTTTTTTGTGTTCTTGTTGTTGTTTTAAAGAGTTTTGAGAAAGAAAATAGTTAAATGATATTCTAAACCTAGTATTAATTTTTCCCACTTCATCATTCCAATCTTGGATTTATTTTGGCTGGGCCCTCCCTCAGAAATCGGAGTAGAGGGCATTCGATAAGGATGCCTCCCGAACACCTCGCTGATGAGGTGTTTTCGAGCATGTCCCACTGGGAAATGACCCAGAGGCAGACCACGGACCCGCTGGAAAGACTATGTCTCACAAAATACAGGCTGAATACCCTGGGATCCTCCCAGTTGAGTTTGAGGATGTTGTCAGGATGAGAAAAGCGTGAGTTTCCCATTCGAAGCTGTTGTCCCCGTGATCATATCCTGGATAAGCGGAAGACAACGGAATAGAACTTTCAATTTTGTTTTGTTGAGGGGCCAGACAAAGTGTGGCTTAAAAATCCCTAAAGAATAGAACAACCATGATCAAGTTTCACTTGTCCGGACCCGGGTCACTGGGCCAGGCCATGAAGCCAGGCCCAATGGTGGAGCACAAGAGCGAGCGCCTGGTAGCCGGGCTTTTACCTTTTATCTGTGCAAGGAAAAAAGAACACCCTTCCACAAGACTCACCACCTGCAGGATGGGCCATGGGGGTTGGGTGAAGGGGTTGAAAACCCTGGTGGTCAGACTCTCGCCTACATACAGGCATGTGAGAAAATTAGGACACCCCATTAAATAATCAGCTCTTTGTTTAGAAATGGTTCACATTCCAATATCCAGTCATGTTTATATGTATTTTTCAAAAAGAAAGTGATTTGATTGCAATTTAACAACAAAAATGAACATTGTTTGACGAATTCAAAAAAAGAAAAAAAATAAAGTATGTATTTTAATGGAGGAAAAAGTTAGGACACCCTACCCCCTAATGGTTAGTGTTGCCCCCTTTGGCTGATATAACTTCAACGAGATGCTTTTTGTAGCCTTTTACCAGTCTCTGACATCGATTAGGAGAAAGTTTGGCCCACTCCTCAATGCAGAATTATTTTAGCTGTGAGATGTTTGAGGGGTGTCTTGCATGTACAGCCCGTTTCAAGTCACCCCACAGCATTTCGATGGGATTAAGATCAGGGCTTTGACTTGGCCATTCCAGGACTCTCCACTTCTTCTTTTTTAGCCAGTCCTTGGTGGATTTGCTGGTATGCTTTGGGTCGTTGTCTTGTTGCAGTATCCAGTTACGCTTCAGCTTTAATTTTTTGACAGATGGTTTCACATTTTCTTCAAGCACCCTCTGATACACAGTGGAATTCATGGTAGATTCTATGATGGTGAGCTGGCCAGGTCCTGCTGCAGCAAAGCAACCCCAAACCATGACACTGCCCCCTCCATGCTTTACAGTTGGTATCAGGTTCTTTTATTGGAAGGCTGTATTTGGTTTACGCCAAACATGTCTTCTGTTCTGGTGTCCAAATAATTCAATTTTAGACTCATCTGTCCAAAGAACCTTATTCCAGAAGTCGTGGTCTTTGTCTATGTTCTCTCTGGCAAACTTCAGTCTGGCCTTGATGTTTTTTTAGAGAGCAAATGTTTCTTCCTTTCACACCTCCCATGCAAGTCACACTTGTGCAGTCTCTTTCTGATTGTAGAGTCATGCACTTTCACATCGACAGTTGCCAGAACCTGCTGTGATTCCCTTGATTACACTTTAGGATTTTTCAGGACCTCTTTGAGCATCTTGCGTTCTGCTCTGGGGGTAAACTTGCCTGGACGGCCAGATCTTGGCATGGTGGCAGTTGTTTTAAATGTCCTCCACTTGTAAATAATTTTGCGAATGGTGGAATGGCTGATGTTAAATTCTTTTGAAATCTTTTAAAATCCTTTACCAGACTCATAAGCGGCCACAATCTTCTTTCTGAGGGCATCAGGAAGCTCTTTAGACCTCACCATGGCGCTCACCTCAACATCTCAACTGTCAGGGCCACACCAAACTAAATCTGAGGTTTAAATAGGGCAAGGCTCCATTCAAATGTTGGGTAACGATGTACTAATCATGTGCACCTGACTTGATGCACCTTTTTGGGATTTTCAACATTTTAAGAGGGATAATATAGGGGGTGTCCTAATTTATTCCTCACCAGAAATTGCATTATTTTTTAATTAAATTTTACAGAAAGTTTTAAAAAGGCTTTCCTTATTTTTTTATTGTTTAGTTATATTACTTGGATCCCTGAGTTTAATTAAAATTGACATTAACTACCCATATGTCCAAATATATTTTAAAATGCACAGGATTTCATAAGATGTCCTAATTTTTTCACATGCCTGTAAGTTAAAACTGTCAGTCAGTCACCTTCTTAACCGTCTGTCCCTTTCGTGGTTGCAGGGGGTGCCGGAGCCCATCCCGGCTGATTCAAGGTGAGGAGGAGGGTATACCCTGAACAGGTCGCCAGTATGTCATGGGGCCCACACATACAACCAACCAACCACACACACACTCATTCCTTGTTGCAATTTGTAACCGGCTAATCAACTTATTATGCATGTTTTTTGGAGGGTGGGAGGAAACCGGAATACCCGGAGAAAACCTACGCAGATACAGGGAGAACATGCAAACTCCACACAGAAAGGACAGTTTTTCAAACCTCGTCCCCACCCGTGACTTGAACCCACGACCTTCTTGCTGTGAGGCCATTGTTATACTACTGCACCACCGTGCCGCCCCTAGAACTTTCAATTTTGTAAAAAAAAAAATTTTCTTTAACTTTTAGATTATTTTTTAATGTACAAGGCCTGATGATGCATCATCACATTAACAATACTTTCCAGAAGGACATTAAGGCAATATGAACAAAAAAGCTGGAACAGCTTATATATAGCAAAGTTGTGCCACTTACTGGATTTTATGTCAGTTTTTTACCTCAATTTATGTAGACATTTTTCTCATACACTGCTTTTCAAGTGAGAGTTGAAGAAATTTGAGTGTCATCACTGGCCACTAGATGTCATTAGAAAACCACTCAAATGGACACAAGTCCAAACTCAGGGGTTCTGCATTTAAATATCTTCATTGTGCACCTTTCCTCACACACATATTTGAACAAGTACACAAGACAGACAAAACTTTAGAGATTTCTGTGATATATCATCAATTTATTGTTTTACTAATGTTTGTGCAAGGATAAGAATTACAAAAATCTACACACTAGAGATGATAATATATCCTGTTTCTATCATACATTGTTATATTTACAAGCAACCGCATTCCATTACTGCATGTACTTATTACACTTTAAAGATATATGGATTAACCTCATGAGACAGACGACATACAGTATATCACCAACAGTCAACAAGTTCAGCAAAACTTTCATACAGCCTGCAGTGCATGTTGGACAGCTCTAGATTTTTTTTTTATATATATATACACAGGGATATCATAGTGCAGACACAGCCTGTAAATGCAGCACGATTCTTTGTGGCATTTATAAAAGTCTGCTGGCTAATTGGATTATGTTTGTTGAGACAAAATACATCTTTTATATCAGAGTAGATAATATATTTTCATTTCTACAATGTGCTTCTGTTAGTCATAAAGATGGCATTCATAAAATGATCATTTATAATCATGGTCTTTTCCATGTAATTCTGTTTTTTTTTCTAAAACGTAACAAATATTACTCCCTCTATTATTTTTAGTCTTGTTGTTTGAACAGTGTTCTATTACAGATACAGTTTTAAAATGCAACTCTAAAATGTGATTATTTTTATGGGTTTCAAAAAGGAACGGAGATGAATGTGGCGGAAATTCCTGCTCTGCTATCGGTGGATAGAATTGATCCATATGATGATGAAAACTTCTCAAGGCTGAAGAAGAACCACAATCCAACATGATTACACTGTGCTTACAACCAAATTATTTTCATATATTTATACACAATATTACCTGGAAAATATCTCAATTTGTCCAAAGCCGCTATACAAAGAATGCATGTACAAATTACTTTATATCATTTAAAAAAACAAAGAAAAGGTGAGATTGTAATTTTAAATGCTATCAGACTCAATTTGTTTGAAACACCCAGAGGTCAATAGAAGGTGAAAAGCTCAATGTACGTTCACACCAGCTTTGCCCTTCGGCCAAGTTGTCCATTTGCTAATTCTGTAGGACACGCTACATCATGGTGCCAAAAGAATTATACATCATGTAGTCAGTCATATGGACCACTAGTTCAAAATGTCTACATGACAAGAGGTGAAATATTCCCTCAAAGTGAATTCAGACACAAAAAAACCCCAAGCTTGCCTGAAATCTAACGACATTTTCACGAGATGCTTTGTAACAATATTTCAATAAATAGAAACATTTTCCAGTGCATATTTTTATTGGCTATTCAGCATATTTTTATAAGGTATTTGTGATTAATTTGCATTCTGTTCCTGTAAAATATTTATACATTGTCTTGTTGTCTCGTATAACAGAAGGTTGTTTTCCTTTGAACAAGATTTGTGATAAATAGTAATCAGACAGACATGGTGTCAATGTTAAGCAGTCCAGGTGAGGTGTAAAGGGTCCGATGAGAATCACAATCAATCTCCACAATGCTACTCAGTTTCCACGGCTGCATATGCGTGGGTGTTACATGTTACCTTGTTTATCTGAAGATGAAGAAGAGGTTGATGGTGATGGAGAAGGAGCTTTAGGAAAGACCCTATCTGTTGGGGTGATGCCTGGGCTGCCCAGACCGGAGGAGCTGGAGCTGCTAGAGCGGTTAGGACCCGGTCCAATAACAGGCGCGGGTCGGACAGGTCTGACAGGGGGAGGTCTTAAAGGTGCACTTGGTCTTCGTGCAGACAGAGCAGGTTTAAAAGTGGTCATGGTTTCAGAGGAAGAACTGCTGCTGCTACGTCGTTGGACTGCATCCGGATCTCTGATAACCATAGTGTGCAGAGGGCTTGCAGATATTTCCTGGGTTCCACTGGGGTGTTTGAGAGGCTCCAAAGTGTCAAGGACAACATCAGGAGCATGTTTGGCCACATTCTGCCTCTCCAGCTCACGTAATTCATGCAATGCTGTGTTCATTGTTTTTTCAATGTCCTGAAAAACAACAGAAAAGAAAAATATATGATTTCAATTTTAATAAATTAATTTGAATTATTACTAACAGTGATGTGTGGCCACAGGTTAATGTCTGATATCTACAGTAAATGGGCTACAAGATAACAAAAAGATAACAAAAGAGGTGGACCATCAGAATGAAGCTGGGCATTCAATGATTGTCTCTGCACTTACTTTTTGCTTTTTCTTTTTACAAAATAATCAAATAATAGAATGAAAGGTACAGTTTGATCTAAACATCCAACTTTCACCAAAACAAATGAACATTCAAACTGAGATGAAGAAACTCCATCAGTGGAACATCTCTTGCTTTTAAGAAGTCCTCCCTGCACTTACCTCTGCAAGCGCCTCAGCCTCAAGAGCTTTGTGATCACCCAAACTAGCATGTCGAGTGGTGCTTGGCGACGACCGCTGAGAATGGCTGTCAGCAAACACCTTTCTGTCAGGGTGGTTGATGCAGCCCGCGCTGCCAAATGTAGTGAGACGCCGTTTCTCCGGGGTGTCCGCGTGGCCCTTGCTGACAGCTATTTTGTGTGGGCTGCAAGGGCGGGGCATAACCCTCGGGGGGTGATCAACAACCCTGGTGGGGCTCAGACTTTCTGCACCATTCTTGTGGTGTGGAATTGCACCTCCATCTGATCGTACTCTAACCCTATGTAGTTATTAAAAGAAATAAAAATGATGTATGTCTGCTTTGAATGTTTGTAGTCTTTTAAATGTAATTCATTACCTTCCTAATATTGCTCCAAATCGATTCTCAGGTGTGTAGTCACAAGGAGAATGACGTTCATTTCTAGAAGAGGAGTGCTCATTGTGATGCTGTTCACTGCTGGTCTCACTATCAGTCCTCTGGATGTTGTCCGAAAATGCATCATCTCTGATATCAAAACATGAATTTAGAATTACTTTTGGCAAACAAATTATAAGTAATTTACCTGTTAAAAAATATTTTCTAGTTTTTAAAACAACCAATCTATCATGGGAAATGTAAAAATTGGCTGTATGTTTTTTTGGAGGGGTAAGGGGAACCAATTCAAAAGAACAATAAATGACAATATGTAACACTAGATTCTTGCTTCAAATAAGTCTTATTTTCTATTGGTTCCACATACTTACATGTCCTGCACCACTATGTACTGATGTGGAATTAGTCCGTCCACACCGTTGTGTCTGCCCTCCCACCAGTCCTCAGATGCTCGCAGGTACAGCAGCAGAGACGCTCCCTTCTTAAAGGACAACTCTCGAGGACTTCGACCTACGTAGTCAAATTTAGCAATGGCCTCAATCTGCTCCAACTCTGCAACACAGAAACATGGAATGAATCTCATTAATTTCCATGTCATTTCTAAACAGCCCAGGTGGGTTTCAGACATGTCATTGGCTGTCTCACCTTCATCGCTCGTGTTTGTCCCAGTGCCGTTATCAATCTCATCAAGGGTTCCTGGTTCACTGTGGGGGCTCTCGCTGGATGGAAAAGTAGAAAAATTACGATGACATTTTTATTTTGTATATGTTTTTGTTAAAAATTTGTCTTTATGTTACACAAAACTAAAATAATACATCTTAAGAACTTTCCACAACTTTATGATGGGTGCAAATTTTCAGATAATCCTCATAAATTTTATCAACATAAATATCAATGCCATTTTTAAAAAGTTCTTGTTGTATAATATATATTTTAAAAATTAATTACTTAAAAAAAACAACAGTCTTTTTTTCCAGGCTTGTATAATTAGCATTTTTTACATGAAGATATCAAATAAATAAAAGCAAACAAGAATATGTCAGCTTTTTCACTATCATTTCAAAATTAAGACATCTGAATGTGGGACACAATCTATTTGTATTTTTGGGCTCTTTAATCAAGTTTCCCGAAAGGGGCAGAATTTTTATACTTCACTTTTATGATATAAAGACAATTCCAAATATAATAATATTCTCAGTATGCTTGTTGTCTTATACTGGTGCACAGAGTTGGGCAGAAAATGACTTGTGTGTCTTCTAGAGGGAAGCTTGTTTACACGGTAAGTTGCTTGCTGCACAGGGAGACACATCACAAGTGTGGTGACACCTATGCTATCACTATAGCAACAAGGCCTGGTAATGTGAGCATGTGTTTGTCAAATAAATGCGTACATACTGTTTGTCCAAAATCTTATTTACCAATAATTATATCAGTTTACAGCCTGCAAAATTCTGCCATCTTTAGAAATATTTGTCCATTATTTTTTACATCTTCACTGTTAGGATTTGTAGCAATAGAAGCAGAGAAATGAAAAAAAAAAAAGGTTTACTTTTTGTACCTACCAGTATTCTTCTCCTCCTGCCATGCACTTTTCATAAACAGGCCCCTCTAACTCTCGCAAAGATGGGAAGATAGCCTCGTGGTGGATAATAAACGTCTTAATGACCTCATTAACATGTGCTTGGCAGGCCACAGGATCTTGGTCGTCTGGAATGGGCATTAGTGTTGGGCCAAAGCAGATAGCTAGGTTATAGGGGTCCATCATGTTCTCGTCACTGTACTGTGAAAGACTTAAAAAGGATCACAAATATTGTTATTTTATTAATGTCATTAAAATCAAGCAAAGTGTTTCTTTTTATCAGAGGACTTACTGATTAAGAAATGCAAAGAGGTATCTCATGACGATGATCACTGGGCGCTGCAAATTCACAATTATCTGCTGAAGATGATGAGCTCTTTCTGAACCAGATTCAAGCTCTAAAAGAAAATGTGGAAAGTGCATGTGGAGCAATTATTGCAATAATTTATGAATGTATTTTGGAGTCTTTGCTGTAATGAGACTCACTGGTGGTGGATATTAGATCAAGGAAACGCTCTTTGGGGAAGAGAGGATTTTCCAGCCCGCGGAAGTATAGCTTAAGAACACCAGCCACAGAGTTGATATCATGATCGGTCTGATCATCCATCAACGGATCCTCTCCTGCAGATAGACCATCACTCTCATTACTCATTGCTATTTTTGCCGGCGTATCAAATTACAAGATAATGCAGTTATGTTTTCTAATTTAGTACTATTTCCGCATGCTGCTGAACTTATGTTTTATGCATTAAGTGGTTGGCACATGCATTAATGGCCTATATGTGACACACAGGCTTTTATTTGCACTTTAGATTCCTGGGAGAGTAGCTGTGGCTTTTCAGGTGGGCCAAACACGATTTAAAACCAATCAAGAAACGATGTCGATGTAACCTCGGACTAACCTCTTTCAAATGCATTTTTAATGTCATTGACTTCGACCTGGGACCCTGGAACCCGAAATATACCTTGCTGCTGAAGACCTGTGGATTAAAAGACACATTTTAAGTCAAATGAAAAGACAGATTTGTTGCCAAAACCAAATATAATTTAAAATGTACCAGCTGTTGATCTGCTGGGTGTCTGCATAAACTGCTTATACAATTCGATAATTGAAGTTATATACTAAGTAAAAGCAACATGTTTCTGAACTTTCTTTTATGTGAGTACATTTTTTTTCATGTTTCGACTACCATGACTGCAGATAGTTTTTATTTATGTAGATCTACGTACAGTGTATACTTATTTTAAACATTATTAAGGGTCTGAACTTACCGTACAAATTAATGTACCTAATGCAGCTCTCAACCACCACAGGTATGGGCTGCCCCGAATCCTACAGATAAAATTTTATTAGTCAGGTAAATCCATCAGCAGAAACATCCTGAAATAAGAAAACAGGGTTGACAGTGCAAATTAAATTAAATGAGTAATGTTAAGAATGATAAGTATATTAAGAGTTAAAAACCAAACACTGTATGTCATACAGTAACGTGTTATCACTAATATATTGTGTGATTTCATCAACATCATGACATAGTAACATTAGAAGACAGTGGAATGAAACACCCCACTAGAGAAAGTACCTGACTCCTGGCACGGACATTTCTTCTTCCCCTGGGCACAGAGCAGTAAGGCACGTAGACAGAGAAACAGAAGCAACAACCACAACAGATTAGTGATAGAGACAGACCAAAGAGAGAGACAGACAGAAAGAGGAAGATAGAGGGACGGGGAGGGTGTTGGGTTCGCTTGACCAGAGAGCGTAGCCATAACATCAGAGCCTTCAGGGGTGTCAAACATGTGGACATGACAAGGTGATATCTCAGAACATAAAGATTGGAGAATTAGAGATTGGAGAATCACCGACTGTGACAAGTGGATTTAAAAAATTCTTAAAGTTGAGACTTTAAATATTTTAATTAAAAAGTTCCTTTCTGTTATTTAGTCAGTTACAAATAATTTTGAGAAAAAAAATCAAGTAAATCTTTGTGAAATTGGAGAAGCCAAGATTAATCATTTTGTTTTAAACTCAGGAATGAAATGATGTTTTTTTAAAAAAATTTTTTTCAATATTTAATCTGAGGAGAATTCAGTTAAGGAATTTAACATTTTAATTAAAAAAACGAGACATTTCATAAGTCATATTTTATTGTCTGCTTTAATCCTATAAAGAAAATTCTAACAGAGTTTTGAAAATTTCTATTAAAATAAAGTTACTATTATTTTTATATAAATAAAAAACCCAATCATGGATAAATAATTTTGAGCATGGAAATCCAATAAAGCTATGAAAATATTTTGAACCTCTTTTATTTACATGAGAAATACTCAAAAAACCTACTTGATTTTTCATTCATCTTCTGAATCGCTTATTCTTTGACGGGGTTACGGGGTATTTTATTTTTCAAAATTGAAAATTTATTTAAGAATTACAGTTAAAGACGTTTGACAACAGCTGTATAATCACACCATAAAGACCATTATTCCCATCATAGTAAGTTACCTTCTAACCATGTAGAAAAGACATTGAGCAAGAGGAAAGTGGATGAGGGGAAACAATCGGGTAAAAGAGCGGTCACAGCAAAAGTACCCCCAAGGACTGCTAGCAAGACAGCTGAGCTGACGTAGAGACAAAGGCCACAGATGAGCTAATACCTGAATGAAGGTCTCCATATTGCCGTTAAACAGCCTACGGTTAAAAATGGGGCGCGGTCTAGACTTCTGGATTCTCTGAGGTTTAGGGGGTAGAGTGGGGGGCCTGGGAAGATGGTGGGGTAGCAGGGTTGAAACATGAAATATATGCATAAAAACACAGTAGACATGAATATAGATGAGTAAACATAATAATTCCTGTTCAAATAGTTTTTGTCTCAATACATTAAATATTGTCATCGAAGAATGATTAAAAATTAGAATAAATTAGACAATTATAAAAATGTCAAACTTGGAAAAATAATTTTCTCTTGTTTATGTATTTTTTGTTTATCTGTTGCTAGTTTATTTGGATTCTTGAGAACAAAAAATTCAAATCAAAATACTTTATTAATCTCCTACAGGGGAAATTTGAGTGTCTGGTTGCAATCAAAGCAGCCCGAGAGGAAGCGGTGAGCTCTGTTTAGAACTGTTACTCTAAAAGGTTTGATGGGTAAATTTGAAACACTTGCTACTAATAGCAACATAATTGTTCTCATTTAACATTTATGAAAAATGTGCAACCAAAAACAAAGTTAAGAGGGCATGTCTGCCTTCTATTGTATCTATTATAGCTTTAAAAAGGAGCAAAAGAGGAAAATCTGAAGGCACAAATGCACATCTGGTCTCATACTAAGGCCTTATCAAAATAACTTTCAGAATACTAGAAAAAAAATCAAAGAAAGTTTCTATTTTTTCACTCTGACATTGAAGAGCTTACCTGGATGTTCCATATTCGGCTCTCTCTCCTAGAAAAAAAAAACAGAGTTTGAATTAGAATAAGTTGGTTTACAGTCACAGAAGTTGCTAGTTTGGTTGAGTACTGGCTGCCCACAGAAGGCTGGCAGATGGAGACGGAAAGGCGTGTTATGAGAAAAGGGGCAGCCATTCAGCTAAACTGAATGGGGTAAACACCATGGCTGTATCTGACTCACTGCCAGGCAGCGGTCATTCAGCGGTTGCCCTAGAAACAGCACAAGAGCCCCAGAAGGGGACAGCTTGTCGACTCTTTTTCTGTTTGTAAAGTGGAAAATGTATCTAGGGGCAACAAGAGAGAGAGGCTGAGGCGATGGATTTGTGTGGTTGGATGATTTCATAATATTTGCAGCACATCAGCTCTTACAGTTGATGAAACACTAACAAATTTCTTCACTTTGATCAGTCAATTACAAGAGCTTGTTTGAGTTTTGTGTCATGTGAAAGTAGATTTCAGCACAATTTGTTTTTTATTACAAACTATTCTAAACTTCAGAAACAATTCCTGGAAAAAAAAGAAGACTACTTTTGTTTTCATATACGTATACTGTATCTGGCATTCTTAGAAGTTCTCATTTAAATAGAAGCAATAACCCAATGCCAGAACTGAGTGAAGTTTATTTTTGAGACTTAAGGTTTGATGAAGTCAACCGTATTGACCTTTTTAATGTTGGAAGCGTCCAGACATTTTCTTAAATTAAACTAGTGAAGACAAAAAAAAATGCAGATGAGTCTCTTCTTCTTTTGGCATTTCCCCTCAGGGTCACCACAGCAAGTCAGTTTCTTCCATTTAACCCTATCTACTGCATCTTCTTCGGTCACGCCAACTATCTTCCTTCACTGTATCCATTAACCTCCTCTTTGGTCTGTTGTGGAAAACAATCAGTGATTGTGATCTGAAACCTATTTTTCCTCTACAGGTCTTTCTCTAGGCCTCTTTCCTGGTGGTTCCAAACCCAGCACCCGTCTGCCGAAGTACTCTCTCTCTCTCCACCGCACATGTCCAAACCATCTCAGTCTGGCCTCTCTGACTTTATCTCCAAAACCTCTCTGATATACTCATTTCTAATCCTCTCCATCCTGGTCACTCCCAGAGAGATACTCACCATCTTCGTCTCTGCTACCTCCACATCTGTTTCCTGTCTTTTCCTCAGTGCCACTGTTTCTAGACCAAACAGCATCACCACGGTTTTCTACACTTTTCCTTTCATTTTAGCTGAAACTCTTCTAATCACACATCATACCTGATATTTTTCTCCACCCGTTCCAGCCTCCCTGCACATGCTTCTTCACCTCTTTTCCACACTCTCCATTGCTCTATACTGTTGATCCTAAGTACTTAAAATCTTCCACCTTCTTCATCTCTTCTCTCTGTAACCTCACGGGGTCTAATTTTTGTTTAGTAATGGGTTTAACTAAATAATATACGGTCAACAATCTACATTCTTTTTTAGAAAATGTTATCTTTTACTTTTTATTAACCTCAATCGCTTTGCATGCATTAAGAAAAATCAAACAAATCCAACTAAAGTTGATCAATTTAAAGTAAACCACACATCTCAACTACCGAGCACTTGTGCAAAACTGAAACCTCAAAGTAGGACCAACGCGTCCAGATGAGTTGGTTAAAAGTTGATTTTCTCCAGCATATATAAATTATATAAAGAGTAGGACTGTTGTGTTCTGCCTGTCAGTTTTGCCTGAAGGTTTGAGCCCGAGGCACAAGGTGAGGCCAACAGACTAACAAGCCGAGAAAGAAAATAAACGCAAGAAAGAAAAACTAATCGATAATTCTATTCACTGTTTGAGACTGTTTTCACATCAACCAACAATCATCCATTCAGTTATATAACTTATATTGCTCCTTTAGGTCCAATAAAGATAGTTCATAATCTGATTCGCTTCAGTCAATAATTCAAACCCTCCTCAATTTATGTGTGCAAGTAAAATTACATCAGTTTTTTTTTTTAGCTTTTTGCACAGATGATCTTAATGTTACTTCTAACGGCAACAGGGTGTTTTTATTTAATCGAGGTAGAACCCCGTTTTCCGACCATTGGCGCTGTCGTGGCAGCCTGCTGCGTTGTGATGCAGCGCACAAATTTCCCCGATGAGGGATCAATATAGCATACAAAAAAAAAAAAGTGCTTTACATAACTAGGAGTTAAAGAACTGAAGTCATGAATGTCGGAGGATTGATCAGCTCGTCAATATATCAAAATACGAACGTGTATATAATTATATAATTTTAATATAAATACTTGAGGTGTGTCCATTAGTTGAGAAAACTTTTTGGTATAAATCTTTAAATCCACTATCTGCCTTGGTTTCAAGAGGTTAGGAGACACTCAGTCTACATCGACCTTTCCCCTCAGGAAACTGACAACTCAAAAACGCTTTGAAAAGTCTCACCTTCTCCAAGTGTCTGCTTCAGAAGGTCATGCTTAGCCTGTAGTTTAACAATGAGATTGCTGCCATTCAAGTACTCCTTATATTTCTGCAGATCAAACAGGAAAAAAAGACAAAAAATAGCCTGTTGCACTTTATTCTTTGATTCATGCTGCAGCGCTTTGAACTTCAATTTATCTGAGAACTTACAGTGAAGTAGAAGCCCTCCGTTTCCTGATGGTTGGCTCGCCTCTTAGCGATGTTTGCCTTACTCATGTAAGAGTCAGAGGAAGCTGACTTCACTGATTCTGTGGATTGGCTATGCTGGAATGCCTCTGAAACATCAAAGTCCTCCACAGTAAGCATGTCCTGAAGGGTCTGCATGGTGGCATCGAGTGTTTTTCTCACCTAAAACACATGCATTTTAAATTTGTTCAGACTTTTGATTATCTGCAGACACAACATCGATGTTGCACAATAAAAAGAACCGGTACTGCTTACAGTTAAAAATATCATAAATAAGCTTTGGTTTAGACATGTCTGGTTATAATGCTGTAGGATATTTCCACAACAGTTGTCACATTACAAATAGCTGAGTACTTTCAACTTTTTGTGTTAAGCTGTGACATGAAAGATCAACCATGATAAGTCCTAAATGAGGCAGACAGGAAGAAAGCATGTATTTCCATATTCATGATACGTATACACAACATCGTGACCTTTAAATATGTCTATGAGTCATATCAACCTGGCTGACTTCATGGTCGGGTGGCAGAGAAACCAATGGGTTACAAATCGACAATCCTGAATTCTGGTTCAAGTATGTTTAGCTTAAAATGTGTAATTCAATCTACGTTTTCCAGTTAGGCTACGTCAAGAGGAAAGATGCTTAAGTTCAAATATACTGAATAAACTAAGAAAACTCTAAAATAGAGAAGTTTACTTTTTTTCCAAAATGCCCTTTTTTGCATAAAACAAAACACTGAAGTTCTGGTTTAAAACTTTTTCATTTACTTCTTTTACTATAACTTTTAGTTCATAATATTGCTAGGTAATTTTCTATTTTGCAGCATCCTTTTGAGAAATTTGACAGTTGTATTGAAATGACAGCAGTATTTCGCAATACGTCTCACACAGGAAACACTAAGACTTTTAACCGTATCAGCTTGAACCATCTTATTGCTTTATCTCACTCAAAAACAAGTTTCAGTTTCAGCTACTTTGACCCACAATTATTCATCCTCTTGAAACTTTGAAAGAGACAATGAGACATTTTCAATGTATTTTAAAGTCCCTGAAACAAAAATCTACATGAATTGGAAAGCTCAAACTATCCAAATGGTTAGAAAAGTGTACTATTTGTCAGTCAACTCCTTAACCGTCTATCCCTTAAGGGTTTGTGGGGTGTGCCGGAACCCATCCCGGCTGATTTGAGGCAAAAGGCAGGGTACACCCTGAAAAGGTCACCAGTCTGTCGCGTGACCACACACGTACAACCATACACACACTCATTCCTTGGAGCAATCACGTAGCGGCCAATCAACCTAGCATGTATGTCTTTGGAGGGTGTTAGGTAACCGGAGTACCTGGAGAAAACCCACACAAACACGGGGAGAACATGCAAACTCCACATAGAAAGGCCAGTGTTCCAAGCCTCTGTACTATTTGTATTAATATTTGACACCACAATCTGATAAACATACTAGACAAAACTTTAAGTATTGTTTGTATTCACATGAGCTCTGACCTCTTCATTTTCTATCTTCAGTGTGGCGAGGCGAGATTGAAGTTGGTGGTAGCGCATCAACAGCTCAGTCTGAACAGGCTGCTGTGCACTTACCTGAAATACCTGGAATAAAAATATAAAATATGATCATTATTAGAATTATCTAACAAAAAAGCAGAAAACACAAGATACGTATTATGATATTGTTGATGAGGGGCTCACCTCATCTCCCATGTGTGGCTGATAGTCGAAGCGTGTTGGAGGACAGAAAATCTGACTGTGTGCATCCATAAATTTTAACTTGTCTCCTCTAATGTCCATAGCATCTACGGCACCTTCCAGTAAGTCCAAACCCTCATGACGAGAAGTTTCTAAACTATATTCTGCAGAGAGGTATGTTCTCATAGTACGTGCCAGGCTTGCGTGGTACCCTAGATCACAACCCTGACGCAAACAAGATACAAGTGACAATTTGAAAAATCCCACAGTGAGCTACTAACATATTAGTAGTTTGTATTACTTACATCTATCAAGTCTGAGACATCCTGGATGTAGTATTTTGCCACAAGGGCATTCGTAGCTGCCAGATTTAGAAGATAGTCGTTTCGAGCCTTTGTGCATTTCAGCTTGTTTTCAGAGTACTTGGCTTGTCTCTAGGGAGGGAAAAACAAAGGAGAGTTCAATAAATCCAGGATGTACAACAGCTGTCTAATGTATTCAATGGAAGAATTACTATATTACATTGATTTTATCTCACTTAATGAGGGAATGTGGTATTAATAATCTAATGCAACACATGAGTTTGAAAGTGGGTGTTTAGAACATGTTGAACATTATTTCAGCACACAGGAAATATTTAAAAAGAAATTCATTACAAATGCAGTTAGATAATTATTTGCTATTATTTGGTTTATAAAGTCTATCCCATAAACACATTAGTAAAAACAAACCTTTTCCTTTAATTTCTCCATCTTTTTTACAGAACTCCGTCGCTGGGGACGTTCATCATGACCGTATCGTAGCAATCCAGCACTGTCGTTAACCTTCCCAATGTGCTTCTCTTCCTGTTTTTCTGCATCTTTCAGTTTGCTCTCAGCACTGAGACTCTCTGTGTGGTACATGTGATATGTCTTCATTACCTGCAAAAAGAAAGGCAAGACAAAGTTTCAGAGGTTTCAGAGAAGGCCTAAAAAATATAAGACTTGTATTCATGAGGGTGACATCTTAAAGCCAAATAAATGTAAATAAAAGCACTGAGACTATTTATAAAAGGAGGCACAGAATTGTTACCATTTTTATTGCATGATGACAAAAAAACTTGATTTGATCAAAATTATTTCTTATTTTTAATCATTGTGGTGGAAAAATAGAGGTACCTTAAAATGCTTTTAGAGACAGTTCTGTTACTAAATAAAAAAGAAACTCATTTTGGCAGCCTCTAAAAATAGAATTTGCATCTACTTGCATTTCCACAGCACATGAATATTTATTCCTAAGAATTCCAAAATATGAAATCTATTACTTATTCCCTGGTATTTTTTTTTGTGTATGCAGGTAGCACACTCCAATTAATTTTTCTGTATAAATTTTAGGAATAACTGTTACCTTCATAAAAGTTTCAGTGGATTTGAATTAATTACAACACTAAGGTTTGGTACGTCTCTCTGTAGTAAAGTCTGCTTAAACTTTTATTTACTCATATATTTGACAGAAAATAGGTAAAAGATTATCTTGGTAGAAATTGTTTACATAAACATATAGGTCAAAATTGTAGCTGACCCCAGTTTAACCAAACCAAATGTAAGCTACATTCATGTCATAAAACTGGAGCTGGCATGGTAGAAAAGCCTTCAAAATTGTCTTCTGGACAATGTATTTGATGATGGAGAAACTTCAACTTCCATCTGGAAATCATTCTTCCGGATGGAAGTCGAAATGTCTCTATCACCAAACACACTGTCCAAAAGACAGCTTTAAAGGCTTTTCTACAATGAATCCCTCCTAGACGGATGGAGGATTACATGGACTTGCAACTGACGTGCTACTTTAAAAAAACAAGAACGTTTTCATGAATGGATTCCTTGAGAGAAGTAATCTTTTTCCAAACAATAAACTTTATATAATCCAAATATAATCATATTCAGTTCACATCAATGCATTAAAGAGTGTGAAATGTTATTCAAGCATCATTTTCATACACATTTCTAAACTTGTACAAGCTGGGTGTGTCCATCTGTCTGATATGTCTACATTCTTCTTCACTGAGTGTACACCATCTTACCAAAACAAAATATTTCATTAGTAAGGTTAGTTTTGAAGATGGAATGAATAACCCCTGAAACAATAGTACAACATAAATAATCTGCTTCTACCCAAGTTCTGGTTTCCTAGCAACATTGACTAAAGAAAAAAATGAGCATGGACAGTGAGATCAGTCAGAGGGTGAGGAGGCAACAAAGTGACAGCAAACTAGCATTTTTGCACCTAGTGAGACAAGAATACTCCACCTTTCAAAATAAACTCCGCAGTTAGATCATGAAAAAAAAAACATAGTTTAAAAAGAGGTTCATTCATGAGCAGCTGAAGAAATATTCAAAGCATGCATCCTGTACACATTGAGCTGCAGAAACTTGTCCTTTTAAAAGTTAAAGAGACCTCTGCTGATGTGTAAGAGCTGCAAACAGGTATTTAATAATGCATGAATCAGAGAGGAGACAAAAATCAATTCTTCAGCAGTGATGCTATTTGTGCCAGTGTTGCATTTCAGAATATCTTTTATGTATTCTGTGCCATGTCAATGCCCCTGCTTTTATTTTTTAGACCTTTTTCTAAAGTTAGTCAATAATAACAATAGCAGACATTATTTTTTTATAATTTTGAGTTTATGGGTTTTTTGTACTATTTTTAAACAAATTTGGAAAAAAAAACTAGACCTTTGCCAAAAAAAAATTCCATGTGAGTAAAAGAAAAAATACAACACAATTGTGAGATCATATGTTATCATTCAGTCATATGAATGAAAAAATCTTAAACATTAGGCACTAAATTGAACTACTTTGAAAACAAACTTTCACAAACTGCTTTGTTTTATAAATCAGTTATTTAAAGCTCTCACCCAAAATGATCCCAGTGCCAAAAAAGAATGATTTAACTGCTAAAAACGACAGATAGGCTTATAGTTGCACATGCCATTGCTAAACAAAGAAAGTCAAATGGAATCAAATTGGTTTCTTTAGTCCAGCATACAGCAGGTGGCATCATTGCAAGCAATTCAACCAAAAAAAAAAAAAAAGACGTAATGCAAAGATATTTTTACTGCCAACACACACCTTTTTGTGTTTTTGTCACATGTGAGACATTACAAGTCACAACAGTACCAAGCAGAGATGTGTGAGGAAACACAAAGTAAGCCAAAAACCTCCACAGCTCATGTTTGTGTGTGAGCGTTTCTGCAGCGGAGTCTACCTAAGGCACTTCTGGGAAAGACACATCTTCGTTTTTTTAAATGATCCAAAAATTTAGTTCAGGTGAGAAAATGTTTTATTTTCCTTTTATGACTTCAACAACAAGAAGAAATTACATGGTGAAGGTGTGGTTATTAGATAAAGAATAGGTCGTGTGCTGTGTTGTACCAGTTGAGGTTGCGGGGTGTGTGCTTGACACGCAACAGAAAGCAAACACTGACCGAAGCAAATTGCTTTGCACTTGCAGAAAAATAGTTTCAAACATATTACGTTTATATTACTTACTGTGTAAAGCTCATTGGTGACTTTTACTAACTCTTCATGCATTTGCACCCCAATGTCTTTACTCTGTGAAAGAAAGAGAAACTAGGTGACTATAACAGCATTTAATGAGAGCACATATTCAAACATAGAAGGCTAAAACTGGGATTTTTAATGGTATTCCTTCTCCACATGAGCAATCCTTGAAAATTGTGTGCCTGGGTATTTTTTGTGAGAAGGATGTCAGGTGGAGTTGAAATGCTGTCATAATTCTGCAGCAGAGTAAGTCTAATACAATACTCCAGAAGAAGAGGCAGACAAAAATAGAACAGCCCAGTCATTGCAGAACATCTCCCGCAGAGTGGAGATCCAGCTTTAGCTCGGTTACAGAGAATAAATGTGTGTGATGAATTGGACATGTCCCACCGTAAGGCTTTTAGCCCAAAAGAGGGAGTAAAGACAGTGTCAGTGGAGGGTGATTCTAGAATCCTATCGAGTGCTAATAGAGTGATGATTCACTCACTTGTCCTGTTGTGTCACCTCTAGCTACAACTGGGCAAAACAGAAGCAGCACATTTTTCCCCTTCGACAAGAATAAATAAAAAAATCACATTTTGTTCATTCAAAGTTTATCTGATTTGTACCTCTTAACACATGTGTAATTCATTATCAAAAATGCTTCAGTAGTGGTTTTATAATCTTGCAAATTGACAAAAAAAGAGCCCGAACATTTCAATTACCTGAACTTTTCTTACCATAAAAGTCATAGGATATATATATTTACATCCTTATAAAGACAAAGATCTTAGATTAAATAATTCTTATTAGCAACAGTTTTTGCAACTTTTGACCAAACATAGAAGTTCCTGGATGGACATCAGTCATGTGACTTGAGCAGTTATGACATTGTGTGTGTGTGTGTGTATGAGTGAGTATCCACCAGCCATGTAAATTCTGACCTTTTTGAAAAGTCTGATGACATCCTCACCCATGTGTGCCAGACGTACAATGACATTGTTGTTGTAGATGTCACTGAGAGTAGCATGGTCTCTGCTTTCTCGACGGGTTTGGTCCAAGACCAAATACCAGCAATTCACAGTTGAAAGAAGATTTTGGTCTTTTCTGAAAGCACACGAGTCCTTGTTAGCATTTTATTTTGGAAAAAATAATTCTCCCAGTTCCAACAACAATACAGGCAAATCTCAAAATCTCTACAACTTTGATTAATGCACTTGGTTGTTTGGAGTTTTACTTATTAACACATTTTAGTGATCAAGAGAACTGTGCACATGTGGAAAGAAGTTAGCAAAATAAGAGACAGCTCTGCACAAACACTCACACATCTCAAACTCGTACTTGAAAGGCATGCTGGCTGTCTCTGTGCTCAAGGAAGCATGTGAGTTCAATTATCTCCATGCCAAAGAGTTTGTTTTCTTGTTTTTTCGATCTTAAGAGGATACTGGGAGCAGATAGAAATATGTGCAATCTTAGGACTAACAATACTAAAAGTTCCCAAACACATTTAGTCGTTAGCCAATTGTTTCTCAATGGATCTGTTGATATGATCGTGAATACAGATGGCCAGAGTTGAAATGAACAAAAGGCAAAAACAAATCCTAAACATGGCATTTTTTTAATACACTGTATCTTTATTTTTACGTAAAATGATAAAAAGCCACTTATTAATTGATCAATTGTTGCTCTCTATTCCATCTGTCTGCCATCATATTTATTTTTAACATATGACTGAGAGTTTGGATTCTAGTTTGACATGGGTTTAGTAGTTTAGATGAAGTTTGGCACTAATAAATGCAACTGTGACTACAACAATGCAAACCATCATGACCTAAAACAACTGGAACTTTATTTAGCTATGATCTACGGCAGTGTCAGCTTATGTAAATAATATTTTTATGGAGACAAATAACAAAGCCTGATATCTTTACATTTCCAACTTTGCACTCAGTAAAATACATTTGTGTGCTGCAGTTGAAACTGAGGTCTGAATTGCAACATCTTTTTCCTTTTATTCTTCTATTCTTTGACAAACAAAACAAAAAGAACGAGTTCAGGCCCCTGGAGCACTCCTTTCAGGTTGAGCTGGTGTTAGATCTCTGACATATAGTTAAACCTACAAGAAATGTTATAAGGATGGTCGTACCAGTCTGAGGATGAGACATTAGTTTTTTGCACATAAACAAGATATGGATTTACAGCAGGATTTTTTTTTCGCTTGGTATCCCACAGATGTTCAGCTATTACTGGTTTCTGCATCAAAAGACATCAAGTCTCAACTGAGACAGAATTAACTGATCATCATTAAAATATTAGTGTTGAGTTGGAAGACTTTGGGTCTTTCAACTCAATAGAGTAAGTCTGTTTATAGACAAGCTGCGGATTTAAATGTGATTTTTTAAAAGCATTTTTTTACATGCAGAAGTTACAACATGTCACAGAAGAAGTTCAAATCTGGAAAAAAAATGTTTGATGCTGACATTGCAGTAATATATATTACTGGCGGAGTCGTCTCTCCAGTCTTGTCTACTAGTGTTAATGTAGCTTTTGATGGACATGCAGCTATAATGAAAACCATTCAATGTGACGGAGGAATGTGGGACAGTGAGATGTGCAGAGAAAAAACGTGTGCTAAGTTTCTGCAGAAAATCTCTTAAAGGGATTACTTCAAATATCCAAGTTCCACTGTTGCTGTTATTTGCTGTAGTTACAGTGAAGGTGTGGTTGAGCAGAGACTGAATGAAAATGAAATCAAAGTCATACAAAAAGTTTATTTTTAAATCAATAAAGACAGGTCACATGAATACATTTCTCATTAACTACAAGCAATAGGAATGATTATCGATTCCACCTTATCGATACTAGTGCGCTTATCAATACCGCTTATCAATCTGGTTTTTATCGATACTCTAATTTATACTTTTTTAAGTGTAAAAATAAGTAGAGGAGTTCAAACAAACTATGTGAATGCAACCAAACCTTTTATTTTGAAACAATTAAAAAAATATTCATTTAACCTCCTTTACATAAATAATTTCACATTTTTAAATGTTTGCATGCATCCACATAGTTTGTTTGTCCACTTGGGTTTTACACTAAAAAAAGTGGACTGATAAGCAACGTCGATAAGAACATTAGTATTGATAACCATCATTAATGAGCCGTGCTCATAAAAATATGTTGTACCATCCAACAAAAATGACAAATAAAATGTTTTAAAGCAATGACTATTCTAAACTATATTTTATATTTTATATAAATTGTGTATTAGATTCAGTTTAATCATAAATTAATTATAAATGATTCCCCATAAAAATTAGACTAATACACAATAATAACGACCAATAAATAATATATCATTTTCCCATTTGTTCTTTCTTTGTGGTAAGTGATTCTGATGAACAAAAGGGTGACATCTACAATTATAGTACAATCCAGCAGTCAGAGTTTGCTCCAGGCTTGTCTGGACATTTAATAAGCAGTCTTGCAAAATGCTGCGGGGTATATTTGCTTCACGACTGCTGATTTCGCATTTAAACAAAAAAAAAGACAATGACAGTAATTTATAACATTCTAAAATTATTTGAGTCAGTGTTTTCTTTGATGAGTCTACAGCTTAATTCTTTGTGGGGCAATTGGGAATAAGAGTGTTCAGATAGCCATTTAATGTAAAAATGTTGGAGAAGGGAAGTGAAATGACGGCCAAAGAGGGAAGAGTGGGTGGATAAAGAGTCTGACCTAGTTGGGAGAAGCACAGAAGCCTGAGGCCACAGGCTTCCTCGGCCTGGCTTCATTTCAGGTCATTTCTTTTGCTTTTATCCCGACTCATTCTTTGCTTTTTATCTCCCTTTGTTTTGTTCCACATCTCAGTGCCACTGAACATTGGTCTGACATTTCTAACCATTCTGTATAACTCAGACATATTTTACATAGACATCATCGAGACTCACTTGAAGTGCTGGTGCTCTCTGGAGGTGCGGATCTTAGCCGAGTAACGCTCTGCTAATTTATCCAGGCCTCTGGAATATTCCAGCTGGAGCTCAGCCTTCCGGCGGAAGAACTCCTGTAGGTCCTGCAGCAGCTGCAATCTGGACTCGGACTGTTGCTCCAGACAGCGGAACTGCTCCACCAGCTGGTTACGGATCTCTGCATATCAAAGACAGTGGACATCATCAGAATTAATAGAGCCAAGGAGGGGGAGTTGGGTCTCTCCCTCCGCCTCTCCTGTCTGCAGCTAACCAACAGCCTTTCAGCAAAGTATCGAACATGTCAAAGGAAAATGAGAAAAACACTCAAACCAACAAAATTCCTATTAAAAAACACAAAAAACAAAGTAATGACAACTAGACAAAAACTAGATGTCAAATTGCATTTGTCTGCTGTGTACGTGAGGAAGTAGGGGGAAGGGAAGAAGTTAGGGGGTGTCTGTTGGGGTAACACACGGGGTTAACAGTATGAGATGCATGTCTGATGATCACAGCAGACAGCAAGGAAAATACAAAATAGGTCAGCTATCCAAAATGCATTGAGCTGAAAAGTTTGACTTGAATGAACAAATTGCAAGTGTTCGATGGCAAAAGTCTCACAGTGAGGTCTCAAAATCCCTTTTCTTTAAATATGAAATGCTTTAGAAGGACTAAATTTTGAATGACGTGCTAAAAATGCAACCCAATTTTTAACCAGCTAAATTTGACCACAGTCATTAAAATGTAGCTTTTTTCCCCCATAAATTTTCCTTTAAAAATGCACACATATAATGGATGACTAACATCAATATTTCAGATTACTGTCATTGAACGACTTAAAGTAATAAACTCATCCTATAAAACAAATATGTCAGTTTTACAATCTCACATTAACTGCAGAAGGAATTCAAATAATATGTCATCCTTACAAGATTAAAAGCTTTATGGCAGCTGAATGGTAACCCATACATCACATCAGACAGAGCCTGAGGTCTGCTGCACACCTACAGTATAATCACATTGTACTCAAAAGTGACATACAAATCCCAAAATAATAAAGCAAACGCTGATAAATCACTCTGATATATTTATTCTTTCTATATCTACATTTGATTATTTTTATTATCAAGTCTCCATGTAATTTGATTTGGAATACAAAAAAATTGAAGTCATATGCAAACTAATGTATTATAAAGGCTGTAATAAAAAGCAATACCTTTCTACACAATATACTTTGACATTATGACACATTTGGTACATATTGTTTGAAGTTTGCGACCAAGTAACACACTAAACCTACTGTGAACTTTCATCTACTGTATACTGCATTTTACCAGCAATGCTACTCTGCAGACAAAAACAAGCAGATCAACATGACAGACTCATACAACTATGCAGTGTGATGAACAGAACTCTGTGGAATTGTATCAATGGTAAAGGAAAAAAATATATATATTTTTAAATCAATCTCTAAATGTAGTTTTTGAATTTAAATAAGAAGATTGCATACTATGTAAAATTATGACTAAATGAGGTTATTTTGTAAAAAACTGAGTATATTTGTTGTTGCTTAATGTGTGGTGATGTGAATATGTGCCCCGTATGGTCCCCACAGTTGCCCAGTTGCCTGGTTACATGCCTCTGGAGGCATTTCAATGAGAGCAGGCCAGTTCCCTGCTCTAACATTCACAGCAGTTTGTCTGTTTAGCATAATGGCAAAGGACAAGGGCAACGTACACTGCTTCACAACACGCAACAAACAGATGACAAATGATGAAGCAATCAAATTTAAAGCAGCAATAATGTTTGTCTGTTTTAACACTCCTTTATTAAAGAATAACTCCCGACAAGGCAATTCGATTACTTTGGTGGCTCAAATAAAATTTAGCTTTACAGCAAGAGTGAATAAGCAAGCAAACAAAAGAATGAAACTGAAGTGATTATTTTTTTCTAAAATTTAGTGATAAAATGCCAGACAGATTCACGATATTTGCATTCTCTCTCTTGTGTGTTATTTTTAGATTTCAAACTGTTACTAGGGATTGAGCAATACTGCAGTACATTCAATGAATGATTCAAGTCTCATGCAGACTGATGCATAATTACTCAGAAGCTAGTGAGATGTTTGAGAGGATTGCATACTAAAATATAGACCTCAATAATGTTTCCATTCATTTGTTGATGAGAACAGAGAACGGAAATGCTGAGTGACATGCTTAACCAGTTCCTCTTCCAAACAACAGCACAGGCAAGAGATTTCTATCACTCTTTTGTTTTCTGTCAGTTTTGTAGAGGATCTACAAAGTGCAAGCTCTAAGTGAAAGACAGAACAATCTATATCCTCTACTTCTTTAAAAGTATACTTTCAATATACATTTTTTGAGTGTACGTAAAACAGTATGTGTGTCTTTCTTTCTGTAGCAACTCATTGAGTAGAACTGTTTTGCATTTTTCAAAGGAGATTCAGTCTGCAAAGACACTCAGCCTAAAAATTTAGACCCCAAAACTGAAAAATGTATTTTCATGTCATGCTATTAAAATAATCTTAAGCTTAAGAGAGTTAGTTTCCACAGAACTTAGCAGGAAAACGAAATGTCATGCTTCACACCTAAACACTTGCGGAAATACCCATAGTGGGATTTAATACACTTTCTAAAGTTTTTTTTTTCTTTTTTTGCCCTCCCCATACGGTTGACATATGCTGGAATGTGCTGATGGCAGTCTGAAGAAAAAAAATTACAATAAAACTTCAACACCACATACCTAAATGAAAAGAGCCTATTTTATAATCAGAACCACAAGTTTCTTTGCATTCATTTAAATTTGATAAATGATAATTCGCACTCACAGAAATGTGTCAAAATGAAGAATTTCTTTCTCTTATTTAAACCTAATGTGTATGTTATCTTTGGTTTTTAAGTATGATTCTATTTTATGATTTGCTCGCATGTCATTTTGAGCAAATATAATATAAATTGAGACTAAATACTGTAACCATCTTTGATGAGCGCTGACGGCTCATCACAAATCTCACAGCCAAAACATTAGTGCATTTTAACTATGCTAATTAGTTATTTTTTATTATAGCTTTGAAAAAGTACAGCCTGAAACTGGTACTCCTGGCTCTGCTATGGTAAAATGTTGACCAGATCCTGAATTCTGCAACCCAAAATCGCATGCCCCCCTGCTTAATTTAAATGCATCACACTCATGATGGCTACATGCCTGGATTTCCAACAGATAGTTGAATGAAATGGGGGAAAAATGGACACTGTTCCATCATAATTCTCTCCTGCTAAGTCTATGGTTTACTGCAGCAAGAAATCATAGATCATGCAGAGACGAGTCACTGTCACCAGAGTAACCTCTTCAAAGTAGCTAAGAGCAGTTTTGCAATGGCCGGTAGCAGGGACCGAGGCATTGTCTGTGGTTAGCTGTGCCAGACTAGTCATATTGGTCCTAATCAACAATGACACTTTGACATGATTTGGTACAAATCAAGGCAGTGCTCTGTGAGCTCTTGTCCTCCGAGTGCAGTAATGATCATGCTAAGTCTTTATGGTTTATTTGCTTGAGTTCACACTACTTGCTCTCTCACCCTTACCAATTGTATCAAACAAAGAACGATATCACTCTTTGTTAAACTAAAGGAGGATTCAAAATGTAAACCGCAAGCGTAAAGGCTACAACTCCAAGAAGCTTTCTCTTGAAATGTAGTGACACATATTATTCATGTACGTATGTTTCGGTCATCATAGCAACAGTGTGTCATAGACGTTTCCAAAGAACAGACAACAAAACTATTCTTTCACTGTTGTAATCCAACACTGACATTTCAAACCAGTATCTGTAGCATTCTTTCTTTACGAGGGGTGGGTCTGCATGCAGAAAATGGAATGCATGCAGAAATTATGGTGCTGTTAGACGCTTCTTTGATAAAAAAATTTCTGCAAGTGGAGTAAAGTAATGCGTTTGTGAAATTTGATCTTTGGTTTATGGACAAGACTCACTTTGAAATAACACAAAAGCTGTGGTGCAAGATATTTTTGACTGCAACGCCAAATCTTACAAAGATATTATAGGAATATATAGTGGATTGAGATTGAAATAGATCATGCCATGGGAAGATGAAATGCAGCTCACACCCAGATGTGTTGCATAATGAGGGGTTTTCCTTGGCTAGCTTGTGCTTCAGTTCTGACTGAGCAAGAAGCCGCAAGTAGGAAAACAACAAAACACTTCAAAATGTCAGAACTCTAAGAAACACAAACATGCTGTGATTATCCAATGTCATAACTAAACCCAAGAATCTTATTCAGTTTGATGAAAAGTTGAATGTTCAAATAGAACTGACCAAAGAAAAGATCAAAGTGTCTGATTGAAAAGTCATGTAGTAAAACACCTCAGCATTATTGAAAGCTGGTGACAGTGTCGAAGTCTTAGAGCACCCAACCAATCTGAGCATGTTAGCAAATGAGCTTAACATGTCAGCTTAAAAGCTTTTCCTGAAACTGAGAAGAGAAATGGAGTTGCAATTGCTCTCATGAAGCCGCAGAGCTAAGTCTGAGCCAGGAGGGTTCAGAGGGAATAACTAGCAAACAGACAATGTAAAAAAAACTTAAACCACACCTGCTAAACATTCATTATACTTTTTATTTCTAATGGGTCAAAACACATTTTTGTTACTTATTCGTAATGTTCATAAACCCTCTTACGTTATGCATCTAGACATTTTATTTTCACTTAAACATACAGAAAATAGTCTGACTGCTTTGACCTTTTCTGTGTTTCTACATGGTTTCGTAATTTATAACTCAACTGAAAGACATGTTCAAAAAACATACAATGCAATATATATCATTAGTCAGACAGTGGTTGACATGATCTTACTACAGTGAGAATGCACTGGATTTAATCTTTTCCACATGATGCACTTTTCTCTTGATTGTCTAAAGACATCCAAAGGTGCAATTGTGAGCATGTAGGCCAGACTGTCTCCTGTATGCTAGCCCTGCAATCCACTAACAGCCTATTCCTGCTCCACAATACTTCTTACAAATTATATTAGGTTTCCTGGATACAATGTGCAACATATTATTATATCCTGCCTTGACTTTGTATGGCAAAATGAGATGTGGAATACAGTTGCTTTATTTGTACTAGTAATTTTTAAGCCCAGTCTAACTCTTAGTTAGCTACATACTAACTGACCAAATATGATCAATCTTCAGATACAGTATTTGCTAACTTTACAAAAATGCAAAAGTTGAAAAAAAAAAGTATGTTTTCAGACTTTGTCAAACATTTTTTAAAGCTACTCTGCAGAAGGCAGCACATCTCATGATTTAAATCTCAACCAAAATGCTATGTTGTGCACTTTAAGACAACACTGATTTTTTTTTGTATTGTATCGTATATTTTAAAATGAAATGTACAATTTAATTAAAAAAAACTCCACAACTTTCAGGCTGCACAATGACACAGTGGTTAGCAAGGTAGCCTCACAGGAGAAGGTTGGGGTTAGACTCCCTGAATGGGGGCGAGGCGTGAAACACTGGTCTTTCTGCGTGGAGTTTGCATGTTCTGCCTGTCTATGAGTGGATTTTCTCTGGGTACTCCGGTTCCCTCACATTCTCCAAAAACATGCATGTCAGATTGATTGACCACTACAAAACTGCTCTAGGAATGAGTGTCTGTGGTTGTCTGTATGTGCAGCCCTGCAACAGACTGGTGATCTGTTTTGGGTGTACCCTGCCTCTCGCCTAAAATTAGCCGAGAAAGGCTATGAAACATGCTGCCTCCTCGTTAGGGACAAGCAGTTCAGAAGACGAAAGGTAACAAAAAAAAACTTTCATACAAAATAGTAGGAATATAAAATTCCACAACCATGCATTGAACTGGTTAACAACACAAAAGAAGACAAAGTTTGAACACAACCGGAAATTAAGATTTTTTAAAATATATTGAGCCAAAGAAATTAGGCAACAATACAAGTAAATATGTAGATGTTTAATTCCCAAATTAATTTGTCTTAACGAGCAAAAATTAATTGTTTTAGATAAAAAGTGACCCAAACGTGAACTGTGGTTTGCTTCATTAGATGTTGACAATAATTGCACCAGTAGAAATGAAGACATTTGTGAACACTGATCAATAATAGATAAAAAAAAGTCCATTTAGGCAAGTGCTCTAAGCTTACTAAATATAACAATTTCTTAACATAAACTGATTTAAAAAACCCTATATCAACTAAGATGTTAGGAGTAATATTTATCAATGTTATCTTTTGAGTTTTCTTAGTTTGTACATGAGCTAAACGTAACAATGTTCATTTTCCAAATACTATTTTGAGCGGGATTGTAAATGAAACTATGCAGTAAAGGATTTATAACAAATTTAAATTATGCATATTGAGACTTTTTGACAAGAAAACAAGAAATTGCAAGAAAAATCAGAGTTTATAACAGATCTTATCAGCTTTCCCTGATTTAAAATAGTAGATGATGCATTGAAGGGTTTTAGATAACTGATTCCAACCCTTCCTTCACTTTGTGAAATGTATATTGTAGTGTTCCTGTCTTGTCTCCTTTCAGGGTGGGTTATTCAGTCACATATTTAGCATCAGACAGTAAAACCCTTTCATGGTTCATAATTCATACAGACAGTATGCATTATTTATGCACTTTCTGAATTGTTGGCTGTGACATTCTCAAATATTTCATCCCATTGCCCCTTAAATGATGCTTTGTCCTCTAGTAACAGAAAAATCTCTGTAAAAATGATTCTGTGCACAGATGATCTCACCTGCTTTTTCTCCAAGCACAAATTATTCCAAACATTTTTGTGAGAACATGAAGGAGGGGAAAAAAGATTAGAGATCAAAACAAAAAAAGGGCAGTAACATAATAGTTAATTTGTTCTCTTCTTGTTTGAACTGTTGGCATTTTTCCCAGAGCTGCAATTTATAACAAATTATAAAGCTGTTGTGAAAGCTAGGCATGTTGTTGCAATGACTCTATTGGAACACAGAGGCATCTGCATCATGCTGGTTCCAGCAAGTTGTTTTTTAATAGCTGTGTGACTAAATTAAAGAGTTAGCCTCTCCTTAAATAGAGATACTGGTGGAGTTAGAAAAACATGCAATCTGCATTTAAAATAACAAATAAAAATCTATGCAATCAGTCCCACCCATTGCACTGCAAGCTGAAAAGCCAAATGAAGCTTGTGGTCGAGTTATGCAATGGTGCCTGCACACAATAACAAGATTAGGCCGCAACGTTACCAACCTTTCACTTGGGTTTCATATTCTGCAATAATCTCTTTGTCCTTCTTGACTTTCGCCTGAGATGACATTTTTGGGGTGGAACGGATTGTGCGAACCTCAGGCTCAGAAATCCTCTTCTCAGACGCTACAATGCGGCGTCTGACGATCCTCTCAAGATAGTTGATGAACAATCAGAAGCGAATCATCACCTGCTCGACACAACTTGAGAGATTAAACACACACACGAGGTTTCAGATTGACTGTGAAGGCTGCTGCGCTGCGTTCAAGGAGAAGTCGATCTCAAAGTGCAGAATAATGACCACTCCTCCTCAGCAGCACTCCTCTGTGCATCAGAAAACCATTCAGGTTGGATGGACATTTCATGCAACCTCTGGAAGGAGACCTTTCTTTCTCTTAACACTCTCCACTACCGCCCTTGTTTCCACCTTCTCTCATTTTTCTTTGCAAGTTCAATGCAGCTGCAGATTCCACTGAATGGATGTAAAAGTCAGTGTTAGACTCCTCCTCTGGCCCCCCTTCTCTACCCTTTCACTTTTCTATTCAGAAATCAGTTACTGGTAACTGTTGTTTGGGGTTTTTTGAGCTTTGGTTGTTTAATAAAATAAATATTTCTTGAGATTTTACTGTAATCATTCAAACTCAAATCCTAGTTGTCTTTGGGGAAATATGCAAATTGTTTGCAAAGATTGTCATATCTGTAACATGGATGGATGAAGGATGAATGGATGGATGGATGGATGGATGGATGGATGGAAAGGACACAGACACACAGACACAGACAGATAGACAGACAGACAGATAGATGGATGGATAGATAACTAGATACTTAGATAGAGATAGGTCCAAATTAGTTAGATTCCTGTGTTATTTTTTTCATCAGTTGTCACATTTTGCAGAATGTTTTTGCTTATTTATATTTCTCAACAAGCATAACTTTTCTAAAAACAAAAACATTATTTTATAGAAAAATAGTTTCTTCTATTTTTTTCAACAGTTTGTTGCATTTTTTTTTTACATTTTCCAAGGCAAATTTGCGCTCAACCATTTTTCTCCAATTGTGCAGACTTTGATCAAATCCTAAAAAAAGGTTAAGATAAAATAGACTTTATTAAAATTTGTCAGAGTAGTTTAATTAAGAGAAATTAAAAAATTACATACACAACTAAATTATTCAATATTAATAAATTAGTTGTGTAAAAAACTAAATAACAAAGGAAAAGTGAAAGGAAAGCAGTCCAGAGCAATGGAGAGTGTGAAAAAGAGGTGAAGAAGCGTGTACAAGCAGGCTGGAACGGGTGGAGAAAACTATCAGGCATGATGTGTGATAGAAGAGTTTCAGCTAAAATGAATGGGAAAGTGTACAAAACTGTGGTGAGAGCGGCCATGCTGTTTTGGTCTAGAGACAGTACAGCACATGTTAAAGGTTTTGGAGATAAAGTCAGAGAGGCCAGACTGAGATGGTTTAGACATGTGCAAGAGAGAGAGTACATTGGCAGAAGGATGCTGGGTTTGGAACCATCAGGAAAGAGGTCTACAGGAAGACCAAAGAGAAGGTTCATGGAAACAGTGAAAGAAGACATGAAGATAGTTGGCATGACCGAAGAAGATGCAGCAGATAAGGTTAGATGGAAGAAACTGACTTGCTGTGGCGACCCCTGAAGGGAAATGTCAAAAGGAGAAGAAGAACTAATTTTTCAATATTTAAAATACTAAGAGTATTTTCCATTGTTTAGACATCCAAATTAAATAATGTCTCTACAGATGGTACAAAACATGGTCTGTAACTCCTTTGTACACAGCGGGTGCAGCAGTCTCTGGTTGAAGGAGCTACTCATGCTCCTCACTGTCTCAGGGGTTGTTGTGAATCTTATGCAGCTCGATCAGCATCCTCCTGTGTCCTGCAGAGACCACTGAGCACAAAAAACATCCCATGACAGAGCTAGCGCTTCTGACAAACTTGTCCCTTTTTGTTAATACTCCACACCAACAGGCTACTGAATAGTAAGTAAAGTTTAAGTTAGAAAACTAAGTGTTATGAAGTAAATGATCAAAAATACCCAAATAACAGCTAGAAATGCTAAAAAAAAAAATACTAAGCTACATTTCTTTTTGTGTTCTTTTTCCAAGTCAGGAGAACTCTAAAATGTATCAAGATGATATGATTCTTCCAGATTTTTGTGCAATCTTTTTACTAAGATGGTTAATAGATTTGCATCATGTAAAATTCCATACGCCTTAAAAGAAAATTAGAATTGAATCTCAGGTTGCTAGCAAATGCAGCATTTTTTTGATGTGCTTTGAAAAGACAAATTAAATCAGACCAATGACCAAAGTGTCTAAAGCTGGCATTTTTCCAAAGATGATCTTCACTCCTTCGTTGGTACAGTATATGGTGATAAAAATGTCATCAGCTGTTAAAGACTGAGGATAGGGTAGTGCTCAGTCTCTAATTATCTTGTCATAGAAAATAAAATGTTCATACAAGATCATCTCTGTAAATGGAGTTCAATAACAGATTTTAGTTAAACGACACATGAAAATATATATTTTTTTCCAGTTATTCTCTGGAGTTATTCCAATTATTCTCCAGTATCTTGGATTGAAATATTGTGTTTCAGGGTAAAGTATGTCCCTTATTTCCAGATTAAATAAAAGAGCTCAGGGTATTATTGTTTGCTGGATTGCTAAAGATGTGGGCATTTTTAAGAATAGACATCAAATGCACATACAGGACATTATTAAAACTAATACATACTGACAAAAATAGAACTTTCCCCTCTTTTTTATTCTAAAATCTCCCAATTTTCTCCTGATAAATATGTATAGAGACAGCCAATGGAGTAAATGACAGGTGAGAACATTTTCTCTTGCAACAAGTTCTCAAGAACTCTGTGTGTTGCCAAAGTGTGATAACTGGTAAAACTGTGAAAGAGCTTGAGGAAAAAGTGCAAAAGTAACCTCTTAGCTCACATCATAAATTACACAGCTCAACTTTTAATTCCCTGAGCCAATGTTCCACACCAGTTCTTGGCTTCGGAGTGCACCTGATAAAACTTAGTGTGGATGTAAAATAAATGTAAAAAAGCTGTTTGTAACTAGTTCATGGAAACTTTAACACCATTCACTTGGAAAAGGCCATTTTATTTGTGTGGTACAATGCAAAGGATTTGAGAAAAGAGGGCAAGGTAAAATTACAAGTATGAGAATTGTAATTGAAAGTTTTCATTCATCCCCTGAGCCGTTTATCCCTTATGGGCTTGCGGGGGAGCCTATCCCGACTGATTCAAGGCAAGAGGCAGGGAACATCCAAAACAGGCCAGTCTGTCACAGGGCCATCCAGGGGCCATCCACACACACATACACATAGGTACATACGCACGCACGCACGTACGCACACGCAGACACACACACACACACACACACACACACACACACACACACACACACACACACACACACACACACACTTATTCCTAGAGGCAATTTTATGCTGGCCAAAAAAAAAAACAAGCATGCATGATTTTGGAGAGGGGAAGGAGTACACAGAGTAAACCTACACATACACGGGGTGAACATGCAAACTCCACACAGAAAGGGCAGTGTTCCAAGCCTTGTACCCAGCCGGGACTAAAACCCCAACCTTCTTGCTGTAAGGCCACTGTGCCAACCACTGCTCCATCATGTCGCTAGTAATTAACACTAAAATTTGAATTGAATATGAATTCATTTAAAATTCCACCATTAGAAAAGCGTTTTTATAAGCATGTCTATGCATGGCTGCAAGTTCAAGTTCTAAAGGGAACATGCTTTTAGCAGCTTGTAAATTAAGTGGCACTTGGCTTAATTGTAAGTTTACATAATTGTTTTTATTATTTATGAAATTATTAATGACAGAATTATCCTATTTATACAGCTTGTGTTTTAAATGTACCAGTGACATTTTACTTTTATAAAATGCAGTTTGTGTGCAGCGAGCTAACTGTCCAATGGATTCTTTTTATTTTTAATCTAATTTATAGATGAAAAAGAAAACATCACTGTTTCATTGTTTATTCCCTCTTGGTATGAAGAAGATTTTTAGAAAATGGAAAGTTTACCCATTTTCAGTGCTGATGAAATGAAATGTCATTTTGTAAGAGCATGACCACCCTCTGTTGGTACTTTGTGGTTTACACAAACAACTACATGAAATACAAACATTTTATCTGAAATTATTTCTTTCTCTTATAATTTTATGCATATGCCGTTGTGATTAATACAATTGGACTTTTTGAATGATAGCAGAACAGTTCACTAGAGTCATATGACTAGCTATGTTAAAATGTGTCTCAAGCCATAAAATGAATTGGATTACAATCTAACTGAAAACATTTTTTTTCCGAAAGGCTTTTAAACAAAGTTGTTTTTTTTTTTTGTTTTTTTTTTTTTGTGGTTTTATGTACTTCTGCTGTTTGTTGTTGCTTTTGGTCATTGTAGCACTTTGAGATCTCCACTGGAGATATAAAGTGCGTTTTAAATAAAGTTTTTATTATTATTATTATAACTGTTGAACTAATTGTTGGTTTCGGTGTTACATTTGTATCACCAGGTGATACTGTTTATTCCTGTTACTGTCTATAAGTCATCCTCAACCTAACAAAATTAGACGCTTAAGATGATTACATGGAATTATTATCGTCATAGGGAAGTTTCCCCTAAACAAACCTCAAATATGTGCTGGAGTGACTCTCTATGTGAAATATGTGTGTTGACATCATCTCTTGCTTTTAGAAAAGTTGGTGTAATATGATGATGTCCCATCTATGACACTGTGATCTTTGGCTTCTTTGTGAATCTTGTGAAGTCAAAAGGTAGAGGTATTTGTGTAGGGTGGGTTGTTGAACAATAATCAGCAACTTGATGGAACTCAACCTTGAGCAAATATAGATAATTTATTTAAATCTACTTCTCCACTTTGACTTCTCTACAGTGGGTTTGTGGTGTCCTAAAATATGTTGTGCAAGACTGTGTCACCAGACACTCCTTTTCCACGCCTCAAAATTATGTTGTAGTTACATCTAAGCCCGGCGCAAGGTTTTAAAGTGCGTTGCCAGAAGCTATGTAGCAAATATCTCTAGTGTAGTTCAAGTGTCAGACCAAAGCGAAAGATGTGGTGGATAATATTTTTACTTCTCAATGGACTACTTCTACTACTTCTTCTTTATGGATCTCGCTCAAGGTAAAAGTTTGGAACAATTTGGTTTTGTTTGCAAGACATGTTTTCTGAATGTGAGATTTAGTTAATTACAATAAAATGTATTAAACATTTTGTTGATGTAAAATGTTTATTACATGTTACTAGTTCTAAAAACAGTGATTGGTGAATTAATAACTCTTTTCAATTTAGCAAAGCTAAGAATGAGAGATGAGAGATTTATGAGAGATTTATTACCTCAGCTTTAAATATAATTTTTGTTTCTAATGCACATTGAACACTAGATTCTGTGAAGTTTTTTTTTGTTTAACGCCACGTATTTAAAAAATCTCTTAATTTCTGTTGTACACTCTTGTCAAAACTTTTTGTGTGGTTTATTTTTGGAAACAAAATTGGGGAAGTGTTTACTTCGATTGATGCAAATTTCAAACAAAAAAAATCTAACCTGTCGGGTGAGAATTTTGAATGAGTGAAATGAGCATATGTGAAGTGTCACGCTACTTTCATTTCAATTCTTGTCTTTCACTTCAATTCATGTCTTTGTGTCTAACAGACAGAAAAACGAGCCTCCCTTGGACAAAGGACTCATTCCATGGTTAGGACATGCACTTGAATTTGGAAAAGATGCTTCAAAATTCTTGACTCGCATGAAAGCAAAACATGGTGATATCTTCACTGTAAGTGATAAGAACATCCCAAAAGTGAAAATGAAATAGACACAAATATTTTGTAAAATGTGATTGTACTGTTTAAACCCTAATGTTGATGTAACTGCAGGTTCGTGTTGCCGGTCACTATGTAACTGTGCTGTTGGACCCAAACTTCTTTGATAGTGTGCTAGATGACATAATCTGCTTGGATTTTACTCCCATCAGAAGCCAACTTATAGAAAGAATCTTCAGTGTGCTGTTGCCAAACATCAGCCCTATTGCAGAGAGAACATGGTTTGAACAGTAAGAAACCAAACTTTTATCACATTTACCACAAAAAGATTTAACATCTATTTTATTCATTTATTATTATGATTCCTCAGACACTTTCAAGGTGACCATCTCTGCAAACTCATCAAATCCATGAATGCTCACATTCACTGTTTGCTCTTGAATAACAATGAAGTCTGCAGCCCATCAGGGTGGACACAAAGTGGCCTTTTCAGCCTTTGCTACAGTCTTCTTTTCAGGTAGAAAACAGAATGTTATGAATGTAATTCTTAAAAAAAATGACCAAACCGTCACTGTTTATGCTACACTGATTGACAGGACTTTCTAAAACTTTGTACACTGCTTCTGTACACAGGGCTGGTTATCTGACACTGTTTGAAAGGAAAGACAATGTTGCGGCAGTCTATAAGGAGTTCCGCAAGTTTGATCATCTTCTCACCAAACAGGCTCGTCGTTCCTTGAAGCAAGGTAAGCTGCACTGCGGGAAATAGTAATAATTGCTCTAATTTTTTGTTGTCAAAGATTTGTATAAACAACTGAATAAACTGTTGATTTTTAACAAGGTGAAAGTAAAATATTCACCACATCCCGAGAGAGATTGTGGGAATCACTGTCCCCAAATCGGCTGAACGGAGGGTCAAAGTCTGATTCCTGGCAGCAGAGCTACCATGACTTTCTACAGAAGGAAGGAATAGAAGCGGAAATGCAAAAAAAAGCTCTGCTGTTACAGCTGTGGACCACACAGGTGGGAGTTTTGTTATGGTCAATCTATTACACATATGAGATTTAAAAATACACAACAATGCAATATCTGTGTTTGACATCAGGATACTGAAAATGTGATTTAGTCATCTGGCAAATATTTTTATCCAAAGATTCCCTCACCCCCGATACACTTTGTTCAGCCTCTCAAAAGTGCATACCTTCAAGGAAATGAAGGTCTGACACACACACTCATCTACCTGTCCTAACTTGTGACTCAAAATAGATTGTTGCCCATTTTGACTGTGGGAATGCCTTATCTTAGTAGAGGATCAGTATCTGCATGTGCCATAACTGGATAAACAACTTTACTCAGGCCGTGTATATGAAAAGGATACCATTATTTCTCTTTCCACTGGAAACTGCAAAGCACATCCTCACAATGCTTACTTTGAAACCAATACCTATGTTCAACTTACTGAGTAGCTATGAAGTTCTGTCTAAATACACAGCTAGTAGTTTAAGCTCTATTGACACAGGTGTGAGTTTAGAACAGTTGGTCACTTGTTCAGTCAATTCAGAACATCATTGTGTCACTGTCATAAGTAAAACTGCCAGATGGTGGAGAAAGTGAGCTGTGTTTGGTGCAAGTGGAGCTTTATCTATTTTCCATTTCATCTGCACCAATTTGAGGCGTGTTTTAACCTGACGGAGTGGGAAAACACTGGCAGTCTTTAAGTATGTGTGTATCATTATGTCTCCTTGGTTATTGGAGCATACATTCCCAGTCTTGGATGAAAACTGGAGCACTGCTGCAGAGAACAGAGGGATTAGATTTGAGACTAGTGAGGGGTGCCAGAGGGAATGTGGCTTATACTTGTGTTACAGAGAGACTGGTGTATTTCTGGGGGAAGTGTAATGGTGGGATTTCACTAAAACCACCTACATCATCATGAATCTTGCACATGCAAAGACTCGCAGTGTATTTTCCATTAGCAAAAAAAAAAAAAAAAAAAAAAAGAAGCAATCAATGTTATTGACTGCGACATACTGCACATAGCATGGTGTAAGTTTGTTTGTGTTTACATTGGGAAAGACTGAGAGCTTAAGCACTTCAATGTTTCTATGTAGTTTAATCTAACGAGATGTTTTATTAATTATTAAAATTTTCTACCCCTCACAATCCAAAATAAATAGCTACTGGTTTCATAGCATCTAGGCTATGCGTAAACACCTTTAATCCTGGCTAAACAGCGGAAACTGCTGACTACATCACAGGTAAATTCCAAACAATTAAAAAAATCAACCGTGTGTTTACATGCATGTTAATTCTTGTCAGGATGTCCTAATTTGACCTTCTTATTACAATGCCTAACCAAAATTTTTGTTTCATACCTTCACTCTCCTACTGTTGAAAATTAGGATATGAATCCTCATCTATTGCAGCAAGAATGTAAAAAGGGCAACAAGGGAGTGTTAGGTACCTCTATTTGACCTGGCTGTCAAAGAGCAGAACCAAGATGTGCAGGAGTGAGATGAGCAGCTTCCTTAAATCACAGCAATTACCGTCTGGAAGGTTCATGTGTCTTCCTCCAATGATGCTGACAGCAGTTACTACAAAGTGTGAAGCGATATCTCATCTTCTCTTATCAGTTATATTAACACAGCAACACTTCTGAGAAACTAAACATTTAATTTCTTTCAGAAAGTATTTTACTAAAACGCACTGCATACTGAATACATGTGGGTTTTTAAGAATTGAAGATTATGTAAAAGGTATATCTGTGTGCTATTTTAAATGTTTATTTCTTTTGTTTTACCTGCAGTGTAACGCTGGACCTGCTGCTTTTTGGGTCCTCGGCTTCCTGCTTACTCACCCTGAGGCTATGGATGCAGTTCATTCAGAGATCAGAAGCCTTTCCACTCTCCAGGACTCTTCCCTGCAGCATCCCCTCACAAACCTGCCGAAAGCACACAACACACCTGTGTTTGGTGAGAAACAGTTGCTCGCAGGTTTTCTGTTATTCACTTGTGCTTTCACACCTCGGGCTCCAACCAGCTCAGTGAGATGGAAACACACGCTCATTAAACTTGTTTTAAAAAAAACAAAGTCACTAGGAAAGAAGTAACATACAGTATTTGACCACTGATTAAGTTAAGGATTAATTGATGCTCATAGTTTTTGTGCTCATGTTCATGTTTATATTTATGATCAACATAGCGGCTACTGCAAACTTGGGTTTTCAATATTCCTGCTCTTTCTCATTCACAGACAGTGTTTTGAATGAGACCCTACGACTTACTGCTTCAGTAATGATCAACAGAGAGGTGGTTCAGGATAAGACCCTTCGTATGGCCAACGGACAGGAATACTACCTCAGACGAGGGGACAGAGTTTGTCTATTCCCATTCCTTAGCCCTCAAATGGACCCACAAATACATGAAGAACCCGAGGTAGTTACTGTGCATCATAAAAGGAGCTACAATTTAGCCAGCATTTAAAGTTAATGTGATATGAAGTGTACAATTATCATTCTTAAAGTTCTCAAAAAGCAGTGATATTCTAAAAAGACAGGATTACAGCACGAGCATGGTAATTAAATGAAACTAAATACATATGACGGAGGCTGATTAGTGCCTGCAAATAGGATAGCGACTAGGATAGTGGTTAAATAAGATCATTTATCAAACTTTATTTCGCTTGTCTCTCGTGTTTAGGGAATAATTATACAGCACTTCTAAATCTTAACAAAAAGTATGGAGGCAGAGGGACATAATCAGACCTCACTGCAAGATTTTACAGTACACACATAACCTAAAATGCTAATAAGTTTTGTCTCCTTGACAGGTGTTCAAATATGACCGTTTTCTAAAAGAAGGTAGGACAGTGAAGGACAAATTCTACAAGAATGGAGAAGAAATGAAGTACTACAACATGCCCTGGGGTGGAGGGAAGAATAGCTGCATTGGCAAGGACTTTGCCATCACAGCCATCAAGCAGTAAGTTTCTTCAACTCTGTTTTGCATCTTGATAATGATCAATTTTTAATCAAAATGCTTCAGCACAAATTTATAAGTCAGTACATGTCAAACAACCCCATTTTGTTATTTTATGTTAAGCTTATTAAAGAACATTAAATGTAAAAAAATGGTGCCTTTTCTGCTTCCTTCTTATCAGACTCAGCTGCTCGCCATTTTTGCAAACGTTTTCTTTCTTTTCCAATAGATTTGTGTTCTTGCTCTTGACCCATCTTGATCTTGAGCTGTGCAACCCTGAGGCTAAACTTCCACCAGTTAATCCCAGTCGCTATGGCTTTGGGATGCTCCAACCTGACGGAGATCTGGAGGTCAGATTCAGACTGAAGAAAATGCGGCATTAAATTCACTTTGTGAACACAACATGAAGAATAGTTAATGCTAAACCTTTTTAAATATTGGAGGTTTTTATTTATTCTGGTGTGCATTGAAGAGTGTGTTGAGTTTTATATATTGTGTCTGCTTCAGAAGTGTTTATCAATTCATGTTACTAATTTTTAAGTTATTTTAATCTAATTTTTGTAAATATCAAATTGTAATTTTATACTTTTGCCCTGTAATTATTACCTTTAAGGAAGACTTTGCACGTTTCATTGAAACATTGTTTGCATTTCTGTTTGAATAGACTTTTCAGACAAATTAGTGCAATTTAAAAAACTTTTAAAGAGTTATAGTCATAACATCTTGGATTACAAAAAATAATTTAAGGAATACAAAACTATTCAATTGGAGTATTTTTGACAAAAACAATGCATGATAGTAATTTGAAAGTAAAAATCAAGGTTGCTCATTACAGACTAGCGTATAATCCAATTTGCATACATATCTACGCTGATCTTTAAATACAGTATGTAGGCAAATGTGCATGTAGAAATGTAGAGTGTACAGATAAGTAGTGTGGTCTACACATCAGATGTACAAAGCAAATGCACTTTAAATGCATAAAACTCAGGTGTTTGAGTTTGAAGTTTGATCTTTTATTTATACAAAAAATGTGGCACTAATACATAAATACTTTCCAATTTTATTCCGGGAGTAGTTCATTCACTTTTTTCTCTCACTTTGTATTTGGGAGATTGTAGACCAACTTTGTCACATCACCCAAATCCAAAAGGATATTTTGGCCAGAAGATGTATGAATGGGCTGCAGAAGTAAATGTCAATGAATGTTCATAAAATCTGAAAAAAATAGTTCAATAAATATGGTCTGTTTCCATTTTCTGTCTGAACTTATTTTTTTAACAAATTGATCTTTTGCTTTTAGTTCACTATTTAATAATCTGCAGAGTAAAACAACAGTTTGGAATTCAGCATATTCAAGCATTACACTAATAAAATCTATTTCATTGAGAAGTTTTAGTTTAGGGTTGTTTTAAAACATTTTTTTATGAACTGATTGACTTCATTCCGAGATATTGTTGTACTCTTGATTTTTTTGTTAGTGCACTATTAATGGCATAGCTGTTTTGCTAAAACGTAAACTTTTATTTGTTTTTTACAGTCACTGTTTCCTCTGCTTCCTGCCCTTTTTCCCCTTCCCTCACATTTTTCCCTTTACCCCAATTCCTCACACCAGGTCCCAATTGCCTATTTCTAATGTTTGCATTTGTGTCTTGTTCTCTCCGTTGTTATATAAGCCTTGGTACACTTCACTTCTTTGCCAACTCATCTGTTTCCTTGCCCACGTTTGGTCTCTCCAATGCACCCCAGGATGGCTGGCCCTTCTGTCTCTCCGCTAACCCTCTTTATCCACAGTAAACTTCGCTATGCAGCTGGCTCTTAATTTCACCTTCACTTTGTGACATTTACAATTGAGGGACAAAACTTTTGTTTTCTCTGTCATTTTTCTGTAAACTGTAGAGAAGAACAGACAGATTATGGCTGAAATAATAAAGCAAAAAAATGTGTCACGTAATGTCTTTTGAACAGATTGGTTAGCTTTAAATTACAAAGTAGAAACAGATACTACTTGGGAGTCCCGTATTGTCTCCAGTTTTGTGTGCAAAACTGGTATCAGATTAAATGTATTACGGGAATCCTTAGGAAAAATTTTTTTGCAATACCATTTAAATCTCTATTCAGAAGTAGCTGTACTGCAAATAAAAAAATGACACATAAATACACTTTAAAACTTCAACCAGTCATTTTTTGTATGGTGAACAAAATTTATTGGTCGATCACTTCAACTTCCTAATTTCAACTTCCTAAAGTTCGTATTTCTGTTAGTTAGAGAAGCAAACCCTGAAGAAAACAGCAAAAACAAAACAGGGTGTCTGGCATTCACAAAAAGTTACTGGGGTGTCAATGACAGAATCCAACCTTTTTCCAAAGGCCGCCAACTAATGTGCGCAAGTGCCAAAGAAGACACCGTGTGGACTATAGCAGGAATCTTCTGTGCACCCTCTTTTTTTTTTTTGTCCAAAGTTTGGAAAACGTTAGCGCCAGGACCTCATTCCACTTATTTGTCAATTCAAAGGGAAGATGGTGACTACATGTTAACAGTGACAACTGGTGATCAATGGTGAAGTTAGGCTCATGGATGGACTGTTAAATCAAGAGTTTCTCTTTTTGGTTCAGTTCCTTCTTCACTGCAGAATGCACAAAGCGGATGCTTCAGCAGGCAGATCATTTTCAGTGCATACTCAGAGAGAACTAGAAAGGGCACACATAATTAATAGGACGTTAGCGTGTATAGATGGAAAAATGGTCACACTCTTGTTCAGAACTCTTCATCTTGAGATTAGTGGCTCTTATTGGTGATATCATAAATTGTTGGGCAACAAAAATGGTACAATGAATACATAAGATAAAAAATTAAGTGTTTGGAAAAATGTTTTATGTATGTGAAATGTGATTGTAATAGCTGTGTACCTTTCGGCCTTGAGGCAATAGGAGAACTGCTTTACTTTTTTTTCCTTCTCTTTTTTAAAATGTGAACAGCGATGGTCTATATCGCTCTTATTGGCGGTGCATGAATTCACATGCTACCATCCAACAAAAAGTATTCATATAAAGTCAACAGGCTAAACTGAAGTTATTGTCACAAAAATAGTTTTATGTTCTTGTCCTGGGCATCTCCAAACTGAGGAGTCCTCCATGCTTGAGGTACCATTCCGTTTCCATCAAGATCAAGCCCATCTACTGATTTCTTCATATACTGCATATCTATATTTGTTGAGTAGAATAAGATCATATTTAATTAACAGTCTTAGACACATTGGCTGCTTGTCCCGTGGGAGTGTTCTCTGTTTCCTGTGGGTCCCCAAGAGGTTTCTTTTTTCTGCTGTGTTTTTTTGTTTTTTTAGTTTTTCCCCACTGTAAAGAAGGGTCTAAGTGCAGGAATGTGCTGAAACTATAAAATTATTTAGCTAACTTTTCTTCAATACATTTTTTGCTGTGTATATATATTTTTCTTCTATTTTGTTCTTTGTTTTTGTCTCTTTTTTTTCAATCTGCAATGTGAAGCCCGCTGAGACAATTGTTTTGTTATATTGGGCTATGCAAATAAAATTGAATCGAATCCAAATAGTATTGTGTTGATCCAGAGTCCAGCGGTGTGAGTGGGTTAGGAGGTGGGGTAGAAGGAGTTAAACAGATGTGGGAATGAGTGCGGAGCTGCGTGGATCCACCTTCCCTGATATGCGGCGCCTCCTCACACAGCTGACCAGGAACACAGGTAGTCTTCTACCAATGAGCTGTCTGCGTACTTGTTGATCTTGGTGCGAGAAGATAGTGCAGAAAACCTGCGGATAAGCTGTAGATCGTGTTGAGGATCTCTCTCTACCATGTCGGAGGCAGAGGAGGGAGAAATGGGTTAAACCCTGGCAATGATAGCCTAACAATATCGACGATTCCAGATTTGAACCGCTTGATGTTCAGGATGACAACAACCCAACACGGTATTTATAAGCGCATTTCTTTTTATGAATCTGAAATATGTAACTTGTTAATCCTAATGGCTTTAACATTTCACTTTAAGATGATTTCATCTGTGCTTGTTGCTACCCTCTTCATTTCTACCTATATAAAGATGTGCAAAAGAAGGTGTGATTATTGTTCGATGTTAAACTACATTAGAAGCATCGCACAAGACAAGGGTGGAGTCTTTTAAAAATGTGGCTTATTCGAGTGTTTCCAGCAGCATCTTCACAGATCTAGAGGAAAAATATCTTCATCCAGGTTATGCAGCAAATGTAGAGATGCAGGGACATTGATTAAGACCCTGACTGAGTCCTCAGGCCAAACTGTGTCAGTGAAGTATTAAAAACTTTGTGTGACAGCGGTCAAAGATGTGTTGATCTCTCAGAAAGAAACACATTTTTCAGTGTGCATCTGGTGTCATGTTTACTGTCATTAAATAATCAAGAAAAGATAGAGTGTTTGTTTTTTTTTTTAAATTGAGATGTATTTTGATGTACTTTCTTTTGGATGGACAGACAAGAAGAAAATAGTTTCAGTATGTTTCAGCACCAATAGACTGGACAGTTCTCACTTTGCACCATGTTCAGGACCCACCCACGGAACCGCATGGGCGTTAAAAACAGAAAAAAACTGTCCAGATTGAGCCGTATGATTAAGGATCTTAATCATTTACTTCTAAAATATTGAAATAAATCCAAGCTTTTTGTATTCTACAACTGTTTTGTCTATGATGACACAAACTGCTCAGTTTCCAACTTCATGTCCTTCTTTTAGACATCTCTAAATCACTATTTGAACATTTTTTCACTGAGAGCCAGAAAAAAAATCCAAATGACTTTAAGTAGATTTTCATTTAGGTAACATACTCTTAGAATGTTAAGTGACTGATCATAAACACATCAAGAACTTTTTTTTTAGCTTTCAAATTGTATGCTTTTATTTATAATCGGAATCGTTTGGGTGTATGTGGTTTATATTTCAGCTGTTAAATAAGTTTGAGACTGTTTCAAGTAAGCTAGGTCTCTGTTTCTTGCATTGATCATAAGTGTGAGTCAGCTGAATAACTTCCATCTGCTCACAAATGCTTCACAGTTAGTTCAGATTGAAAATGAGAAACACCCCCAAAGCAACCATCACTTTTAAAATGGCTTAACAGAAAAATCCAATTTATTTTTTAAAAACAAAACACAAGTTACTTCTTTACAGAAGCCCATTTAAAAAACCATAAAAGATAAATTTTGTAGAATTAAATCATCATGGCTCTTTGCAAAAATCCTGTTTATGAAATGTAATAGTTATGTCTGGTGGTCAGAGCAACACGATGCATCCTGTCAGCCAGAGTCCATTTATCTGACTGTTAATATTATTTTTGTTTCTTTTAGATGTCATGTTGAATGAGAAGATAATTCACTGCAGTCCATAGCTTTGGCTGTTCGCACGCTTCCTCGGCTCAAAGTCATCATGGAAAAATCTGTGGAGTTGAACAAAGGTAGCTCCCGGTCAACAACATCATTGCCACCTCCCCCGGTAGAGATCATTAGCAAGAAATCAAACTACCGCAGAGTCAGGCTCAATGTTGGGGGTCTCCCACATGAGGTCCTGTGGCAAACATTGGACAGGCTACCACGGACACGTTTGGGAAAGTTAAGAGATTGCAACTCCCATGACTCTTTGATGGAGGTGTGCGATGACTACAATCTGGAGGAGAACGAGTATTTTTTTGATCGGCATCCAGGGGCCTTCACATCAATCCTGAATTTCTACCGAACAGGCAAGCTGCACATGATGGAGGAGATGTGCGCCCTGTCGTTCAGTCAAGAACTCGACTACTGGGGCATTGATGAGATATATCTGGAGTCATGTTGCCAGGCAAGGTACCACCAGAAAAAGGATCAAATGAATGAGGAGCTCAAAAGAGAAGCTGACAGCTTAAAAGAGAGAGAGGGGGAAGAGTTCGACAATGGTTGCTGTGTGGAAAAACGAAAAAAACTCTGGGATCTTATGGAAAAGCCCAACTCATCTGTTGCAGCGAAGGTAATTGCCATGGCGAACTCGATGTGCGCTGAGCGTGTAATTGGTTGAAACTAGTCTTTAATCCTAGCTTATAAATGTAAACAAAAGCTAAATATGTAAAAAATAAGTTTGTCTTGTGTTTGTTTGTTTGTTTTTTTTGCTTACTTACTTTCTTAATCATCATTGGTTGTACTTGTGCCCAGTTGGGCAATTTAGAGCAAAGGTGGTGTTGCGGATTTTAATTTGAGCAGCCTCTTGGGTGTGTGATTCACACATGTTTTGGGCTTTAACATCTCAAAACTGTATGTTAGATCTGCTGCTATATTTTTCATAGCAAAGTTTAAATGGCTTTAACTTTTTAAATTAGATAACAAACTCAGTTGAGGATTTTTAATCCATCACAAACCAAATTTAGGCATTTGTTGAGTCATTTGATCAATTATTTAGAGTTGTTTTTACATTATTTCTTTGAGAATTATGCCAAATAAGAATAAAAAATAAAAAAAACTGAGCAAAATTGCCAGAAAATTTGAAAAAATTAATACATTTTTTATAGCACTTAGGTTTGCTTAATCCAAAATCACATGTCTATGTTTGGACGGATGTCCACAGTCATATTGTTTATTTAAGTCTTAAAAACTAATGTTTTCATGTAACGTTGCCGTCAAATCATGTTATGGTTTCATGATTTGACCTGTTGACCGATAGTAGTATATTCGTAAAGAAGAATAATATTTGCCAGATGTTTTTATCCAAAACAACTTACAAATGATGCTCCAAATGAGCAGTATTTGAAGCCAGTGGAGAGAAAAAGTTTTAAAATGTTATAATTTTGAGAACAAGGGTCGCTGTTCCGTTAATCATTCAGTCATCTTCTGACCTGCTTATCCCTGATGGGGTTGCTGGAGCACTTTCTTGCTCATTACAGGCAAGAGACAGGGTACACCCTGAACAGGTAGCCAGTGTGTGGTGCAGGGCCACACACACAGACAACCATTTACACACACTCATTTCTTGGGCAATTTTGTCAGTGGCCAACCAATCTAACATGCATGTCTTTGGAGGGTGGGGGGAAACCGGAGTACCCAGAGTAACCCCACACATACACAGCGAGAACAAGCAAACTCCAAACAGAATTGCCAATAATTCAAACCTCGCCCCGATTCCTGGACCTGAAATCCCGACTTTCTTGCTGTGGGACCACCATGCTAACTACTGCACCACTGTGTAGCCCCGTGTTCCATCATTTTTATTAATTGTTTTTTCAAAGACGGATTCAAGTGAGATGAAACATGGTGAAAAAGCTCAGTTTAAAGAGTTTTCACCATCCATGTAGAATAATGTAAAGAACTTTGTTTGGACTTGTTTGCAGTGATTGAGTCAGCAGATATCTGTTGGTAGAACATAGTGGCAGAATGGGTTTTACACCTGTATGAAGAGTTGTGGTAATATTTATCATGTGTCCCAGTGAGTAGGCGCCATTCAAGTTTAATAAGACTTTGTGTTGCATAAAAGAGAGCACTCAACATGCATCGAGGGGAAACTCTGATCAGGCTTTGATGTGAAGCTCTGACTTGACCAAAGACGCACACAGCCCTTTGCTCCGAGGCCAGTATGACAAATAATTTAAAAGCTTTGTGTATTCTCACTTCGAGGTCATACCCATCTTGTGTGAGACAATCCAGCTTCCTGCTGCAGGCTGATGGGAAAGTCCTGCATCCTCAAGTTTTAATAGTAGCCTCATTCATACACGTTTGTTCCCAGCAGAGTAAATCTTTAGAGCTTCATCTGTCAATACAAAATGATGCTTAGAAAAAAAATGAACAAAAATGAAAAATTTCTACAACACTACTTTGTAGTCAGGAATTGTAGCATTGAACACGAGGCAGGCAGCTACAGCAAGCCAATGCAAAAAAAAATCTGAAGAGTGCCGTGACATGTCCTGAGTGAAAATGAGTTGTGCTGATGCATTATGGATCATCTGGAGGTGTTTGATACTGTACAAGGTAATGTTCCATTCACTTACACAACTATTCATGTAGTAGCAAGGTCTTGCACATAATGTTAGCATATAATCATTTAAAAAGCAATAAACGATGCAGGAAGTGTATAAAACTATCCGCAGATTTTCTTTCTGGAAGATAAATTTGATTAATTTTGAAAATTAGTATGCAAGAAGATTAAATTTTAGTTGGACATCCTCTTTATGGTTGTGACTCAGCTGTATTGTTACTCAGAAGAAAAAAAAAATCCAACCTCAAACAAGCTAACTGTTTTTTTTTTTTAAAGAGTCATGGGAGGTTTTTGGATGACTGATGCCCAGATAAATGTTGTAAGACTGTAACATATTGTAAACACACAGTTAATCCTAAAAAAAGTCATACTTGCTATTAATGAGATAAATGGTTTTCAACTTTCTAAAAGTAGGAAATAATACATTTTAGAAAAATTGCATTTGTCTCAAAGTCAAGAACAAGTTTATAAGCAATTACATAAAAAATGTATTACTCACAATTGTGTTGAGAGCAATTATTGCTTTGTTTGACTTTAAACATGACATTGTTCTCTAAACAGAATCTGTTGTTTCTGGGATATTATATTGATTTTCTTCTAAGATTCTTCTGCAGTGTCTTGTTCAGGAATCCCTTTTCAACCATCCATTTTTCTGGCCTTATCAAGAGATAGATTACAGCGAGCCTAAGAAGAAAGTTCAGAAGTCCTTCTTCCCAGCCTATCTTTTCTAGGGGATCCTGAGATATTCCCAGGCTAGCCGGGACTTGTAGTATATCCTCCCAAAAGGACTGTTTATTGTGAGATGATTATTGAGCTCAGTTTTAATAATAATAATAAAAAAGCTGAAACCATTTAGCTGAGTTTGTATTGGGATTTTTTAGACTGGGTTGACGGGTCAAAAAGATTCAAAAACAAGAAGAAAAAACAAATTCATTGGTCATTTTTTTAAAATCTAGACTCATCAGTCGGTTCGTTGTGTTCAATACAAAATTTTAAAGAAATGATGCAAAAAATATTGAGACTTTAAAGCATATGTGGTTGTGTGAATACACCCACAATGCGGTTGAATAAGCACAGAGCCAAGCACTCAGTAGAAACCATGTGTTGAGTAATTACAAGCCTCTCCCTGGTGCACATTATGTCTATATCTGAGAGCTGCCTCTGGGAACTCCTATCAGCAGTGCTCACCCTTCATCGGTGCAAAAAGACCATTTGGCTTTAAGCAGGCATTTCAGAGGGCCGAACCTCCAACTGCAACCCGGGTAACCAAAACAGTGGTACACATAAAAAAGCTTTGATCACGTTCTTCAAGGTTTGTTAATTACGAAGGATCAAAGTGAACACGTCTTCTTTTCAGTACTGTTTCCTGGGAAGCTAAGTGGTCGTTATTAGCATGCAGCTAGCATTGTGAGGAAAATGGAAATTGAATTATTTGTAATTTGTTCTGGGTGAAGCTTTGAAGTAGGTATTTGTGAAAATTGTCATTCCCCTACCCACAAACAGTCTGAGATGAGTGGTGCAAGTCTATCTGTGAAATGCCTTCTTCATGGTAATCAAAGAGATGGGAAAAAAAATCAATGTTTATTGTATTGATGCAGAGGAATCGCTGTAGTATGTACATAGGAGCTGACCACCTTGGTTTAACCAGACAGTGATCTCGTAACTCTATCACACACCTCTGAAGTTTATTATTAATTTAATTAAATGTGCTGAAAGCCTTATGAAAGATAGATACTTGTTGAACAATGAAACTGCAGATTTGTTTTATGTAAGCTTAATCCAGTATTTTACAGCGTTATTTCATTAGCATCAGGGTATTTTGGTCAAGGGTAGCTTACTAAGGAAACACAACATCCACTACACTGTATGAAGGAGTTCATCAATTGCTAATTTGCTTATAAGTGTAATCTAAAAACACATAGTAAGCTACTAAAATCATTAATAAAACCATGTATTATCCTAAGAATTTTTTAATTGTAACGACCCTGCTTTTACCACAGATATTATTAGTGCATTGATTTCTTTTTCATAGGTAGGAATTTAAAGGTTTGAAACAAGTAGGAGATGAGGACAAAACAAATGGTTACTAAGCAACTAAAGTATGGTTTGATCATCACTCCCGCATTGGCTATTGAACACGAGTCTATTCTTGTTCGGATTTGTGCTATTTTAGTAATGCATTTTTGCCGTACTTGAATGTCTTTGTTAAACTAATTGAAGAAGGTGAGGAACTGTATTATTCGTCAGGATGTTCAGGGAAAAAGCTCGGCTCATATTCTTTGCTCTGCTCTGTCTTACTTATCTCTCACAGGCTCATATCTCTCCCGCCTTCCTTCATTCTCCGGGCTCCTCAGCCATACCTTGGACTAAATGTCAGAGAAATGTCACATTAATTATTCTCCAGGAAACTCCGGACTCAATTTGAAGCTTCCCTTTTTGTGTTTATATTTTTTGTAAGCGGCTTTGTCTGTCTCTTGCTCAAATCAAATTTTAGTCACCGTAAAATGAGATTGTGTCTGACTTGGCAAGCAGTACCTCCTCCCATCAGACATTAGGAGATGACTTTTCCACCATCAGTTCTTCTGAAATACCATTTTATTTTCACATATTTTCTAGCAATACCAAAACTGTTGTTTTTTGTAACATTGCAATATGGTTGTTCTTAGCAACAAAAGACATATTGGTTGCTAAGAACATATTTTGCGGTAAACCAAAATATCAGTTAAAACATTGCAGAAGGCTTTAAGTTCAGGTATGGCTTAAAACCTTTTTTTCTAAAGAAACCAGAGAACAATGGGAAGAAATGCAGCTGCTTTATCCACTTAGTGATTGCAATACTATTAAAATAACACAACAAATTATATTAATGCTATGTTAATGTCGCCTTTAAGATGATTCCTTATTATGACTTGGTTATTTTTAAAGCAACTGGGTGACAGGTTTTAAATGTTTCTAGCGACACAATCACAACTAGTCAGATATTATGTAGAAAGTTGTAACATGAATACTCACCAATTAAAGGTTTTTAAAGCCTGAGCAGTTCGAGTTGTTTTTTTAACATACAGAATTAAACGTAAGCAGCAGATGTTTTAGATAATGCTTTCTGCTCATGCTCAGTCCCTTCCCACTGGTATTGTTCACCATCCCCTCACAAACTTTGGTGGCTTGACTATAGGGAGAACAGAGGGGGACTGAAGGGATTCACAGCGTTAAAAAAGAAATAAGACTGAATAAATGTCTTTACAAACTTTTTTTAAATGAATATTATATTTCTGATCTAACAAAAGTTACCAGTTTCATCTACACTTGCGATGAGAAGAATTATTACTCTATAAAAATCCACTACCTCCTATTTAATAAGAAATAACTTTTGATTCTGCAAATTTAAATACATCCTTAAACATGTGATAGATTTATAAAGTTATTTATTCTTGGTAACCTACTTTAGTAAGACAAAATTAAACATTGTAAAAAAAATTATTTATTTGATTTTCTAACTGATATCATCAGCGTATTATTTCTTTTTTACATTTACAAAAAAATTAGAAAATTTTACCAAAAGATGTGAAATATTTCAAAGTTCAGTGGAGAAGTGTATTCACACTGATTGTGAACATTTTGAGCTAAATGCAGAGAAAAGTAAGTTCTTGGCTGAGGTTATAATAACTGTATAGTTTAATTACAGCTTCTATCTTAAATCACAGAATGATAATCAATGGCAAACATCCAACTAGTTTTCGGCATCATGATCATAAAAATACTTTAGATGCATAGCAGGCACTGTGTGTGTGACAGGCTGTTTGATCTTTTCATTTTTTTTTCTCGTGACTGTAGTTCAAGAAAAGAAGTTAGAGTTGTGGTAGATGTATGAATATTTTAAGTGCATGCAGTCATCTTGTGTTACATTGCTCTGAGATGTTGCAATTTTAACTGTGTACTAACATGAGAAAATCCACAACCTATTTTGCAACACACACAGCATTCTGCCCAGAAGTGTGCTTCTGGAATGAGAATGAGCACACAACAGAAAAGTGTGCTCGTCGAATGAGCTCCTACTTTCTTGGTTCAATGCTTCTAGGGTTTCGATTCTTTAGAATTTTCTCAATGCTCGTCATGTGCTCATTAAGAAAGTTAATGGAGAGAATGTCTGCTTTAAATGTTCCTATTGTTGATTGTGGGTACTTAGAATGTCTGGAACAGAAATTATGTTGCTCTCTTTTTTATCTATGGTAAGTCAATAACTAAGTTTGTGATAGTAAAAAAGAAAAACAATACTCTCTTCGGTTGTATTGTGTTCATGCATTGCTCTTTTTTTTAAAGGCAGCAAACTTTTGCAAATTTACTGTGCAAACAAAAATAACGTGTTGGTATTTTATTAGTTATTGCACAACTTTTTCAACGCAGGAAGGCGATTGTGAGAATATATGTATGTAATAAAAAAATTCAAAATCAAAGTACACATTCTTCTGTTCTAATAAGTATCGAGCAATTTTCTAGAAACAAATTTTCAACCCCTGAGGGTTTTTTTTTTTTGTTTTAAATTGAAAAGTTTTACTATTAAATCTTTTTAGCACTCCAGTGACCATTTACTGAATCAAATAACGTTGATGTTTCTTCTAGTTATAGATCTCTGAAAAACTACATCCATACATAAACAAAAAAAAAATTATTTCCTCAAATTTCCCCTCTGGATTGAGAAAATATTTTCAATACAAAAACCGATGTGTGACAAAAACATACAACAAGTACTCAGATTCTTTGATTAATTGATAAATGCTGCACTATAATTTGAAGATTCTGTTGTTTAAGAATTATTATTCTTTCTCATCAGAAGGCTGAACAAAAACTAATGTAACAAGATGGTGCAAGTGAGAGTGAGAGTAAAATTAAAGATGCTTGATCTTTTCTTAATTTTAAGCAATTGATTTCCTTTGTTTTGCGCAAAACAATTGGTAATTATTTGCTCAAGTGTGTGAAACTGCAACTCTACCTTGGTATTCTGTACACATTTTATCAAAACACATTTATTTACAACAGATTAAACACATTCAACCAACAGAAATAGATGTCTGATCATCCATTGTATTCAGGGATGTTGTGATTGGCTATGTTTTGTCACAACATTCTTATTGCACATAATTTAAACTGCTCAGACCAGTTACAAGCCATTTCATTAATGACAAGGTAAACTTGGTAACCCAGTTTGAAGACAGAAAAAGATTGGCTATACAGAATTTTTTTTTTTTGGTGAACCAGTAATGTAGGTTAAATACTTTGTGGATGCATATCTACCTGTCCACAGGCAAACATTTGTTTTTGAGGAGAGATCAATGCATTTCCTGAACGCTCAAAAATTTATCTCGTTCAATGAATTGTGGGGATTTCCAATGTTAACTTCTCGTGTAAAATGACCAATCAGCTCCCTGAGCTGGAACAACCCATTTAGTTTGCTGAACAGCAGTGGCTTAACTGTACTCCCTGATGGCCAAACTCCCTTACCAAGTCCTTTGGAGGGTGACAAAATTAGCAATGAATTTATGTACATATTTATAACCACCCAGACAGCACAAACATGTTTGACCTGAATGTGGTTTAAGTGTTTCAGATTTTTTATTTGGCCCAAGTACGACCACCACATATGGTCAATAAGAAAATTACTGAAAAAGGCTTCTTATCCCTTCGAGTACACAAAACTACTTATAATTTTCCATGTTCAGGCCAAGAAACAACATCTTAACATGTGCCAACTGCTGAGCTGCCAAGTTCCAAGCAACAGACATCTGGTCCATTTCTGACCTCCCTGTTGGTTCCACAACAGAGACAGGATCAGCAGAAATCAACCCAAACATGACTGTTGTCTGGATACCTGTAGTTAATGATCAACAATGCATTTTCAACAATCCACCCAATGTTCATGATACATACTGAAAAGGAAAATTTGTCTTAAAACTTTTGGACAATATTCTGGAAAGAATGTTTACCACAACAGTTTTATTATGGGTCAGACGGAAGAGATTCAGAAATAGATTGAGATATTTAGATTGGCTGAACAGAGATTCATATTTGATTACAGAGAAAGAATAGTTATTTTAAAGATATATATATATATATTTATGTTTGTGGTAAATTAATCATGGTCTCGCTTTTTTTGGCAAAGAAGACTAATCTAAAATGTGTGAAATGTCAAGATATAAAAGTCCCTTCTTTGGATAGTTTGCATGAATAAATGTAGCTTAAAAAAGAGAACATTTCTGTGTGTACAAAGCAGTAAGCTTGTTTATTTTTGCTGTAATTTTGGCATTTTAAAAGGCCCGTAGGGAATGATTTGCTTTTGCATCCAGTAGGAACTGCAGCTTTTGGCACTTCAGACTTCATCCTTCAGCCCAGGAGGTTGCTTTTGATTGTCAGAGATGAATATAATACACTTTTACTCCATAGAAAACTAGATGATAACAGACGGGAGGGAGAAAGGAGTTGTATATTGCTGTTTCAAAGCTAGGCGAGTTCCTTTGTTCATTCAATTTGTAGCTGAGCTGTTATGTGAGCATCGAGTGAAAATATGAAGACATCACTGCCTGCAAGAAGAGAGGAATGCTGGGAGGGTGAAGAGTATAGAAAGGTAGAAAGGCAACACTGAGAAAAAAAAACCTGCGATCAAAAGACTTGGAGAGTAGAAAAGTGTAAACATGATAGCAAAAATGGTTCAGCAGCAGAATTTTAGCCACTGAACTAGAAAACCAAGACAGATTTATGACTGAGAAAATAAATGAAACAGATCTTGAAAATGGGTAAATATACAATACATTCTTTTAAGCCATGGGAAGATTTTAAATTCCAGGAGGTCTCTCATAATTCAGCAAATGTCTTTTTCCTGTAAATGTAAGAATTAAAGTGCGTCACAGTATGGTATCTGGTGGGTCTGACGTAACTGAAAGAAGAATATTTTCACCCTCACGGTACAAACAACCAGCAGGGCTTTAATGTTTTATTGAGAAATTGTATATGATTAAAATGTCAAACGTTTAGTCATGGGAGGCAACAATAATTATGCAAGGCAACGAAGAGTCACATTTGAATAAAATTATTTCATGTTAGAGAATCAAAATGAGCAAATAGGATGATTTTAAGTAATTTGATCAAGCATCATTCAAAAACTAAAAAAAATCACAAGGTCTCAAAAGACAAATGTCTCCACGTACAAACTACTTTAACAAGAACTTTTTCTCATTTTAAAAATTTAAAATGCTTAATCTTAGTTCAGTCAAACACAAAAGTTCATGAATACATTTAGAAATCTTAAATGAAAAACTTACATATTTTATTCCTAAAAAAAAAAGCAAATGAATAAAAGATGGAAATTATTTTTGCGAGTGGAGTAGAAAATGGATATTGCCATACTTTCCGTTCCGTCGTCTTTCGCTCATCCGGGGTTGGGTCATGGGGGCAACAGCCTCAGACGGGAAGCCCAGGCTTCTCTCTCCCCAGCTGCATCCACCAGCTCACCCGGAAGAATCCCGAAGCGTTCCCTAGCCAGCTGTGAGATATAGTCTCTCCAGCAGGTCCGGGGTCTGCCTCTTGGTCTCTTCCCGGTGGGATGTGCCCAAAACACCCCACCAGCGAGGCGCTCGGAAGGCATCCTGCCCAGATGCCCTAACCACCCCATCTGGCTCCTCTCGACGTAGAGGAGGAGCGGCTCGACACCGAGCTCATCCACTCTGCGTGGGAAGCTCATTTCGGCCATATTGCCATATTAATCAATTTAAAAAAAAAAAACTTAAATGATGCTGCTTTCTCTTCTTCTTGTAAACAGAGGGTCGTGCCAGCAGCATATTTTATTAAACACAAATTACTTTGAGCTTTAGAGTTTAAAGCAAACTAAAAGTTTTTCTGGCTGGTAAAGAGCTGTGCTACTTAAGATGTAAAATATGCCTAAGATGCTTTTTAGTGAGTGATATTGCAATCCAGTCAGAAATGTAGGACCAGTGGGAGCTTTGAAGCAGAGTGCTTATCACAACATGTTCACTGAGTCACAAATAAAATCTACTGTAGAGCAACAATGATTGAGCAACATTAGAGAATCAAAAGTTCCCTTTTCTGGTAAGTCATGTGGAAGTGGAGAAGATTTCACGAACTGGGGAAATTTTAGAAACTCTCAGGTAGTCTTCCAAATTAATCTGTCACCAACTCACGTAGCCAATCAGCTTTCTACATGTAGATCTGTAACAATATTTGACAAATAAATTAATACTAGTTAAAGACTTATGACATAGTTTAGGGTTCTTTTCAGGCTTTTGACTTCTTTGTGTGTGGTTTTCAGTCTCAATTTAATCTGTATTTCAAATCTTCACTGCAGAGGCATAACATTGTCAGAATACATGTGAAACTTGTTTTAACCAAAAAACAGATTTAATCTTGTGTTTTATTCAATTACAGTGAAATGACTCAGGGTTTCTTGTATACGCTGCAGCTGTAATTAGATCACCTCCATGCTGTGCTCTGCTCTTTTTAGTGGAACGTTACTTGTTCTATCGAGCATGACATGTCACTTTCTAATCTGACATGTCCAGTTGTTACATTTTAGAAGATTTGTATATTCATTTCAGTGTGAGTCTATAAGAATTTTTTTTTAGCATAAATACCACCTAAAAAAACCTCTAATCTGAGTTTTTACACACTATTTAATGAACTTTGATTATGTTAATATGTGCAGTAAACTGAAGTTTGAGTGCAGGATTAAGATTATTTTGCTTATGATGGCCCATCTTTGTGACGCTGACTTGACAATCAGTCAAGGTCGGACCACTCTTTATCTTTGTTGCATTGTTTTTCTAATGTTTTTCCTCTCTTTCTCTCACCATTCTTCTTTGCACGACCGTCGCTGAAAGTTCTCTGTCACCATCACCATGGTAACTGTCATCGCTGTGCGACTTGCATCTGCCTCCTTTTCAGGCGCTGATGTTGATTGACTGAGTATAGAAGAGTTTTGTGTGTTTTTCTCTGTCTGCATGTTTTGTTTTTTTAAATCAACGCATTCTGCATCTTTTTTTTTAATCTGTCCCAATGTATGCTGAACACACCAGGATGTTCTCTAGTTTCTGTAATAAATAAATGATCACGCACTGCAAAGCTGCGTGAACTGCATTACACATTCATTATTATCATGCTGGTTGACATATAGCAGCAATAACCCTGGATAATATGATAGTCTTCCTTCTCTATATTTTAGGCAACATGTTACCAAACACCACGGTTGAAAATAAACTACGCCTTATTCATTTTATTTAGAACAGGAAGAGGTAATAATGATTTATAGCTCTGATATCCTTAATTCAGATAAATATCTGCAAAACACCAATCTTCCTCTTTCTTGTTGTCTCACCCATTGTGAAGGCTGCATCACCCAAGAATTACTGTAGAAAACAACTTCCTTTGGTATAGAAAAGCAGACTCTATAGTGATTCTATTTATATAATCACAACGGACCAGTCAGAGTTTAAATATAGATGCTGAGTCTGGATTCTCTTCTTCATCTGAAAAGCATGAATAATTGAGAGGCAGAGGAGATGAGGTGGGATTCATTCAGGAGATGGATGGTGCAAGCATAGATTTCCTACTTACATTAGTGGTTTACCGAGGAGGATTGTTGTGCAGTTTTGTGCATTCAAGGACTGCATGAGTTAGAAAGTTTGACAAAGTCTCAAAGAGGGGCTTAGACAGGCTTTTTTTGTTATTCAACTGTACATATTTGCCATCTTGAGTTGTAAAATGAGACATCATATATATAAGATGCAGTGCAGCATATGTAAGTTTAGTTTACTGTAATCACCATCTTTTCTTCATGATAGGTAATATTGAAATGTTTTTGTTGATGTGAATGGATATAATTAGATGAAAACACAGAAAACACACTTTTATATTTTCCTCACACAAACTTCCATCTCACACTGTTTGTGTTTTTCACTTAAGATGGCTGAAGGAACTGAAGCTTTGATTGTGCATCTACTCACATAATCTTTGTAGAAATACAACTGTACAAAAACACGTCTTGGGAAGATGGAGATTAAGATAAAGTCTGCTGGTTTTAGGAAGTGATGTGGTTTTGAAAGACTACAGCTGAGTATATGTGTGTTTGTATGTATTTCAAGCTATCATGCTGGGGGAAATGTGGAAGACACAGTCTCCTCCCGTCTCCATGGTAACCCCGTCTCTTTCTCAGGCAGAGAGGCAGAGCTGTTCCACATTCGTAATCAGGGGTGTGAATTATTCCACATTATTACTCACATACTATTGACCACTGATGATAGCATTTCCATAGAAATGCAGATTAGTTGTGTAGAAGAGGTGATCGATTGCTAGGAATAATTGTGCAATGCCTTATGCAAATATATTTAGAAATGATGATGCCATACAGACATGTTTGCTGCTACCCTTCTCCTGTGGCAAAGTGTAATTATTCATTCAATAAAAAACATTGATTGATTCAGAAGTAACTACTAAACAACTTGTGCAGGAACATGAGGTACAATCTTATGTAAATGAAAGCAAACCTAAAACACAACCGAGACTAGAGAAGGAGAGACAGTTTAAAGCTGGTTGAGTTTACACTGCGATACGATCAGGGATGGAGTGAGGGGCAGACACAGAAGGAGACTGTGTCAGACTTGCTTTTCACAAGCAGGTCCATGTAGCCACCTCCTGTCGAGCTTCAAGAGGGTTGTCATGGTGACAGTGGCTGGCAGTAGAGGCTGGAAGAGCATTGCATGGTATTCCTGTGGCCTTCGATGTGGCTCAGGGGATGATGGGAAAGCAAGTCGGCTGTCAGGGGATCTCGGTGTTCAAGCATGACCTGGATTTACTCAACCAAAAAACTAGACACACCTTTGCTAAAACTGCCTCTTAGGGTGGAGATGGAGAACAAGGATTTTATTTGGTTTAATGTGTTTTCTGAGGGAAAGTTGGCATAGGGATGATGATGTGGTCAAAGGAGGAGGAGCTGGAGCTGGGACTGACTGGTACTCTCATCACTAGTAGTAAACTTGAATACCATGCAAGCCAGTAAGACTGTGGCTTCTAAACAGTCAGTAGGAACACACACCCCTCTCACCTGATGGAATAACAATACAGACCATAACTGTTGCTGGATATACCAGCACAAGACCAATGAATGACATTGCTGATATTACTGATGAAACACTAAAATACGTCTTTATTTCTAGTTACAAATTTTACAAAGAATCTTTAATAAATTAATTGGCCAACTCTTATTTGAACAAGTGTGTGGTTTAAAGTAAATGGTGAATGGACTTTATCTATGCAGCGCTTTTCTACCTACATTGATACTTAAGGCGCTTAACATTGTAGCTTCCATTCACTCATTCCCCTATGCGTTCATACCCGGAAGCTGCAAACCACTATCAGGAGCAATTTTTATTATAATTTTTGTGTATCTATTGTCTATTTCGTTCTTTCGTTGTTACTTCGCTGCTGTAACACACAAATTTCCTACTTGTGGGATCAGTAAAATAATTTTGATTCTGATTTTCAGAAAGATAGTTTTATACTTCAGATACTTGAAAATTATTGTCACTGATTTATCCTTCATTTAAATTCAGATGAATAAACGATAACGTAATGTGATTTATTTGTCGGGCAAAAAAAAATGTTTCAACAGACATTTAATTTATATATGTACGTACTCAAAACTGCCCAATGGTGCAGTGGTTGGTACTCAGAGTCTCACAGCAAGAATGTTGGGGGTTTGAGCTCTGGGTGGGACGAGGCTTAAATACCTGCATTTCTGTGCAGTGCTTGCATGTTCTGCCTTTGTATGGTGAATAAAGAGTCCATTTCAAGGCTTTAAAATACGTTTCTCGGTCTTGGCACATGTTGCAAAGACATTCAGGATGAATAAACATAGTAGATCACGCTGTCACAGTTTGGTACATGAACGTAAAGAATGATGGATTGATTTTAATAGAAGGATCTAAATTTTTTTTAAAAAGTAAGACAATTTATCAACTTCTAGCACCACATATTTTTTGTTTCTTTTTATTTCTAAAGTAAGCACAAGCGGGTCTAATTATTTATGATGATAAATGACTGTTGTTTTTGTTGTTTTTTTTGTAGACTTTTTAAATGAAGTGGGCCACCTTTATCTTGGTACGAATTAGCTAGAAAATATCAACAAAAACTATTTAATTACCTTTTGTTGCGAATTTCTCATAGAGAGTAAATTAAATGGAAATTATATTTTTTTATTATCAAAGAATATACAGTAAGTGTCTTTCAAACTCCTGTCCCATCGTCTTCAGCAGGGTCACAGTAAATAAAAAGCCTGTGCTTTTCAAATGTTAACCCTGAACACAAGAAGAACTTTCCCCTTCTTTAATGTTGCTGGAAGATGGGAACTAACACTCAAACTAGAACGTTTCTGATTAAACAAAATGCTTAAGATTTTTTTAATACCAAACACCATATAGACTAAAACAATCTCTCTGAGTTAACAGTCAATCGCAATCATCACAATGATCATCGTGAAGAGATTACTCTTCATCTCTTTGCTTTTTTTAAACTTGATAAACTTTTTTAATTTAACTGCCACTATTCAAGAGGCTAACAATTAGCTTCTTACTTCAAGATTTCAACGTTTTTTCTTTGTTTTACATAAAAACTCCACTTTTCTTAACTTTTAAATCTAAGATAGTCTCTTTTTTTCTAAAAAAAAAAAAAAAAACGGACCTGATTTGATTTTTAATTAGATTTTTTTTTAGTAGTTTTTTATTTGTATCCATGGAGAAAAGCAGGTATCCACATCCGTTTATTCATGAAATCAAACTACCCATGTTTCAAAGAAGCTGAAATGTGGAAACTCTACAAAAAAGTTTGTAAAGTTTGCTTTACAAACTTTTTTATATGATTTATTGAAAATGTACCAACAAAATTAACCATGTATTAGTCCATACGTGTTATTGATTAGGGTAAAAGTTCAAGATTTTTTCTTTGAGGTATGAGTGTGTGATAGGTAGTTGAATCTCAAATTTGAGTTTCGGTAGTTGAATCTCAGATTTGAATTTCGGTAGCTGAATCTCAGATTTGAGTTTCGGTAGTTGAATATCAGATTTGAGTTTTGGTAGTTTTAAAAGGAAAATAGCACCCCGAAACACTAAACTGACCAATGAACAACAATCATGTAACTAAATGGAAGCAAGACAAACAGAAATAGATCATAGAAGCAGGAGCATCAAATCTAACTTAGACCTGTGAATGGTTTTGTAGTGGAGCTAAATGTCCTAACCACAATACCAGCGGCAGCAACATACATTCATTAGCAACCTTTTTATAGCGTCTCAATCCTATTAACGCTGTTTTATTTTCTGCTCTACCAGCTGCAATCTCCAAAGGTTTTCTTTAAACTTATCATTTGTCTTATGATGTATCCTAAACCCCAACAGGTAACCTTTAAAAAGAATTACAAGTAAAACAGAAACCATCGGTGGTATCTTTTTGGAATAGGTTGTATGTCAACAGTATTGTTTTCTATACTTTCCCCTTTTTTCTTTTTTTTCTGTTGCTCTTGTCGGCATCAGTTTCACCCTCAGCCTTCAGTCCCAGTCCCTCTCTGCTATTCGAGTGCTTGATTCAAATAAATTTCCTTCAGGGCAAGAAGAGAGCAGCACAGAGGGGACAAAAACAAACAGATAGGGTCATTATTCATGTCTGCCATGATGCTATGGCAACGGTATCTTGCTGCCCTGATTGACCACAGATAAGGCTGTCATTTTGTCCTCACTTTTCACTCTGATGATAGTTAACATCTTGTCAAGGACAATCACATTTAATTGATTGTTGTCTTGATATTTTTTGTAATTTTTTTTTTATTTCCTTACAAAGGAACGTTTTATTAAAAACTCGATTTTAGCCAGACTGTTTAAAAATTCTACAATATATCAACATCACAAAAATCACATTGTGGGTACAGTTTGTTCAAGAATTTTAGAAAAAAATGTTTAAGATGTTTAGATTGGCCTAAAATCTCACAATTTGTTAATACAAACTGCTGTGATTTTAAGAAGCTATATTTGTCTAACTTGTGCTGTGCACCTCGTACAAATTAGTAAATAACATCTTTCTAAGTTTGGTAAAATTGGCAATTTTTAACAGATTTTTTTTTTTTTTTTAAATAAAATGAGATATTTTGGTTTAAAATAACCAAAACAGACGGGCTTGTGAAGGGATTCTTTTTTAATTTATGAATATCTGAATGGCAACTTTTGCAAATTAAAAGAATGACGTTACTTAGTGGCTGCACAATGGTGCAATAGTTTGCACAGTGGCTTCATAAAAAGAAGGTTGGGGATTTGGATCCCAAAGTAGGGGTGAGGCTTGAAACACTGGTCTTTCTTTGTAGAGTTTGCATGTTCTCCCCGTGCATGCATGGTTTTTCTCTCGGTTCTGCGATTTCTTCCCACTCTCTAAAAACATGCACGTTAGGTTGACTGGCCGCAGGAATGAGTGTGTGTGTGTGCGTGCGTGTGTGTGTGTGTGTGTGGATGGTTATCTGTCTGTTTATCAGTCTGTTGCAGGGTGTGGCCCTGCAACAGACTGGTCACCTGTTTAGGATGTATCCTACCTTCCACCTGAAATCAGTTGGGAAAGGCTCTGGCACCTCCTTGAACCTGTTAGGGATAAGCGGTTCAGCCGTTACCTTTTCGGTCCTTTGCTGGAAAAAAAAAAAAAAAAAAAAAGATGAGATGAACAGGTTACTTGGTCACTATAAACAGTGTAATTATGCTGTTTGATATTTTGAATTATGACATTGTTCATTGAAGTGTCCTTTATAGTGTCTTTCCCTCACAATTTAAGCTGAATCTTGTTGTAGAATTTAGTTGTTAAGAGTTTTTTGCACACTTTGTTGCCTACCAATGATGCTGCTGGATACATTAATTTACCCAGCAGCATCAATAAAGTATCTATCTATCTGTAAAAGTTTTAAAAAGAAGTAAAGTCACAATGGTCTTACTTCTATAAAAATAGACAGAATGTGTAGGTGTAGGGGTGTGTGTTCGCATGTTTACGTCAGCATGCTGGTTTTCTGAAAAAGAGGTCCTTTTCTTTTGCTGTGTAATATGAATCATCAACATTCTCCTGTGAAATTGATTCTGCGGTTATTCACTTCCTGCATTTTCATTTCTATATCATAATTATGTCATGTCCCGGTGTCATATTACAGGTAGTCGCTAGTCTCTTCCACCTCAATGCAAAGATGACATTAGAAGGTCAGAACAATGCACTGAGGAGATATAATGTTTTGCCATGATTTCTTTTGTTACATGCTTAAGATAAAAAGCTTTCCATTCAGCTCACCCAATGACTGACATGAAAAATAGGAGGTAACGTCAGTACTGTGTGATAATGTGTGATAACAACAGGCTTATATCAATCATCCGAGTGTGTATTTCCTTTATGATTTCAGAGTTATTCTTTATATATAAATCAATGGATATAATTTTTGTTTTGTAATTTTGTGTTGAAGGATAATCTTTTTCATTTTTCAAACTTTTTTGAAGTTTTAAAATTTACAAACACTTGGCCATGACAATGAACCTCGACAATGAATACAGCAAGCTAAATTATATAAAAAGTTGTAGATATATAAATACATAATACAATTGAGAAGGAGCACAATGAAGACTTATTTTTCATGCCCCTCAAACAGAATATAACATATGCCATCCAACTTACTTACACTAAATTATTCAATTTCTTCATCTTTCTTTAGCCTTTGAGCAATATTTAGGCATTCGTATACCGTTTATGTAGTTTTTCACTATCATGTTTTATACTATCTTTTTTGTAACGCAATTTTTTAAAGATATTTTTAATGTTTAAAGAATGCCAAAGTTAACACCAGAGAACATAAAACCTGCTGATCAGTTTGTTCAATACAAATGTTTTGAGGTTATGTCCCGGCATTGATTAGAGACAATTATTACCATGTTTTTTTTAAATCATCATTGAAAAATAATATGGTAAAATAAAATGTCTGGCCCTGCAGACAGACTGATAACCTGTTTGGAGTGTACCTTGCCTCTCGCCTGAAATCAGCTGGGATAGGCTACAGCAGCCTGGAAGATCCTATTTGGGATGAGCGATTCAGAAGATGAATGAACAAATAAAATTTCTTATAATAAATGTAATGATAAGCATGTGATAAATATGACTGTAAAAACAAGGTTGTGAACTGAAAAAGATTTTTCACAACATTCCTCAATATAGACAGAAGTTTGTCTTTTTACGTTACAATTGTGGGGGGTTTTTTGCCTCCTCATTTTTTCTCCTGATACTATTTTCTAAACTTAGTTGCTGGGATGTAACATCAGCACTCACTATCCTCCATCAAATGAAGCAGGTTAGAAAATGAATGAATCGTTAATTACCACATAAAAGTTGAAATATGCACATAGAAAATGATTGTATGCATGGCATTGTGATAGAAGGGTAACATAGGGCAGGCTGGAAGATTTGTGGCTGTAGTGCCAACCAAACTCTCCAACTTAGAGATACACCAGCTAATAGAGGGAGATTATGAACATTACAAGAGCTGTAATTGTACAAAAGCTTTTTCAAGAATCATCACTGAATCGATCTCCCCTAAGTCCACACAACAGAAGTTTTTTCTCAGACAGGAGACATTACCCCTAACATGTTCACACACTGTCATTCAGACTTATCTTCCCTCTCTAATCTAACTCACCATATAACCCAATCATATGATCCCTGCCCAGCGGCTATTTTAGCTTCATAGAAACAATGTGCAGCTGCTTTGAACTCAATATTTTCTATCAACTGGCTGACTGAACAAAGCAGGCAGGCCATTTCAGGGGTGGGACTTTAAAGGGACAGAAACCAATACAGATCTTTGCAAAAAAGATGCCATGTACAGAAAAAGATAAAAGAATATAAAAGTAAATCAAGCATGTAAATTCTTTCATTCAGAACTTTAAAAATACTTTAGAGCCAGACTAAAATGTATGTGAAATCTTCTTTCTTCAGTAAAATACATAAACATGTTAAAGTAATTGGTTTAAAATGATTTTCTTTTAACCAATGCAACTGTTTTTAACCTAAAAATAAAACTTACAAAACAAGCTTGAATAAACTACATGAAGAAACACAAATTTCATCAGACATTGCATAAGTTTTGTTCTTCAAAATGTCTTTTGTTTATTAGCTGCTTATTATGTTTTAAAGCTCAGCCAGTCATGTGGATAAGCCTGATAAGTGAGTCATGAATATTTAAGTAGTTTCCAGTCGGTCTACTGGCTCATAGCAAATCTCACAGTTATTCAAAGTTTTCAAAAGTATAGGATTATTGAATTACTGTCAGCTTAAATTGTCCATACATAAACGGAGGTACGTAGATTACATTTTGTTTACATATTTTATTGTTGCAACAAAGTGGTGACATGTACAAGTTGTGCTCCGCCTTTTGCCTACTCACTAGTTAGGATGGCCTCCAGAAAACAGAGGAATGAATTAAGTAGTGATAGTCAATATACTAATTATCAGTTTCAGAGACAGTCTTCATATCTGAATTGGAAAATGATGGGGGTTTTTTTTGCTCACAAAACAGATGCTGAGAACTTCTACTATCTTCAAATAAGTTTGCAAAGCTTTTCTTTTGCTGTCACTTGCAGGGATTTGTGATCTGTTTCCAAATTCCATAGCCCTCACTAATACAAGTGCTTTAAATTTGTCTTTCAGATTTTGGCCATCATCTCCATTCTCTTCATTGTGATGTCTACGATTGCTTTGTCTTTGAACACCCTTCCAGAGCTACAAGACATCGATGAGTTTGGCCAGGCGATAGACAACCCAAAGCTGGCGCATGTGGAAGCTGTGTGTATTGCTTGGTTCACCATGGAATATCTTCTCAGATTCCTATCCTCTCCCAATAAATGGAAGTTTTTTAAAGGTCCTCTAAATGTGATTGACCTTTTGGCCATTTTACCATATTATGTCACAATCTTCCTGACGGAATCCAACAAGAGTGTACTACAGTTTCAGAACGTCCGCAGGGTGGTTCAGATTTTTAGGATCATGCGAATCTTGCGCATTTTGAAGCTGGCTCGCCACTCCACAGGTCTTCAGTCTCTGGGGTTCACTCTAAGAAGAAGCTACAACGAATTGGGTTTGCTCATTCTTTTCCTGGCCATGGGTATCATGATCTTTTCCAGTCTGGTGTTTTTTGCTGAGAAGGATGAAGAGGACACAAAATTTAAAAGCATTCCAGCTTCCTTCTGGTGGGCAACTATTACAATGACCACTGTAGGCTATGGAGATATATACCCCAAAACTCTCTTGGGAAAGATTGTGGGGGGTCTGTGCTGCATTGCCGGGGTTCTAGTGATTGCTCTGCCCATTCCCATTATTGTAAATAATTTCTCTGAGTTCTACAAGGAGCAGAAGAGGCAAGAAAAAGCTGTAAAAAGGAGAGAGGCTCTCGAGAGAGCCAAAAGAAATGGTAGCATTGTTTCTATGAACTTGAAAGAAGCCTTTGCTCGTAGCCCAGAGCTGATGGATGTTGTGGTGGAAAAGAGTGAAAGGTCACATGACAACCACCTCTCTCCAAATCGTTGGAAATGGAGTCATAAAAGGGCCAATTCAGAGACGAGCTCCAACCGTTCATTCAATGCACAAGAGTTAGGATCTCCATGTGAAGCTCAAACAACCAGTCCCCAAAGGTTGAATGTCCAGAAGCTGGAAGAAATGTACAACCAGATGGCAAAAACACAATCACAACCCAATCTTAATGCTAAAGACAGGAGCTCCAGGGTGAGCAGACAAAGAGATGAGATAGAACTTGGAGCTATTCACAATCAAGGACCGCAAGTTCTGGGAAATAAAGAAATAGTTGGCGATTTGAAAAGTTTGTCAAGCATTGATAGTTATATTAGTTGTGCGACAGATTTTCAGGAAAATCCTCGCTTTCCCCGAAGCCCAGCAGCAGACAGTGGTACACTGGAAGTCAGCCGCTTCACTTTTGGTCCAGCTGCAGCTTTGTCCCAGCATGTCACTTCAAAAATTGTCCAACAAACCGTAGGGCAGTCAATGTTGAGCTCTGTGTCAAAGTCCTCATACACAGAGAATGCAAAGAAGTTTTTATTTTCTGGTAGCACCTCAAAAAGCCTTAAAGGAGGCTCACGCAAAGAGGGAAGTTCAGGACCGTCTCCACTTTCAGACAGCTCAGTTGTGTCTGACCACTCTCTTTTGAGCCCTGAAGTTTCTGTGTACAGCACTGCCAGCAACAGGACCCCCACTAAGTCTCCCGACACTACTGCCATCGCACCTACTGTATTCACCTTTCACGACTCCTCCATCAGTAAATACATTGATGCTGATACAGACGATGATGAGCATCTTCGTGACATTTCTGAAGCCAGTCCTTCAGATCGTCTACTGGCTGGGGGAAGCCCAAAACGCAGTATTAACATAAACTACCAGAGAGGAGCGAACCATTTAGAAGCTGCCCAGAAAATCCTGGGTCAAAACTGCCTTTTCCCTCTTGAAGGGATTCGTGGGAAATCCCATGAGAACCACATAGGCCCTGATATGGGACGTCGACCAAAGGTTGAGAGGGGACGCCAAAATACTTTGGATAAAAACCTCTGAGGTACAAGAAATGTAGAGACAAACAAGTTGCCGTGTTTGTGGTAGAGACACTTAACAAGCTCAAATTCACAAGAGCAAAGGGAAGAGAGAGAAAAATTTTACAAACGACCTGAGCCTGCCACTGGAGCGACCAGGTCAGAGTGACCAACTGTGAGGAATACTCTGGAAAAGAACATTTTTTTAATTGGAGAATGTCACTGCCCTTCAGCTCATTCCTGTATGCGGTAATCTGTTTCCACAAAGCAAAATAGCACTTCTAAGTAGCTGATGGGTTTATTCCGTGAAGAATTTTTGTTATGGTCATAAATAATTCAGCACAACTAAGTAAGTGATGGTTTGTGTTCTCCAGGTAAGAAAAAAGTCAAATAATTTCCATTCCTACTACCATCATAAAGATGCTCAAAAGGACCTAGAAATCTATAAGCTACTTTATTGTGCACTCCATTCCTAACCCAGGCCTTACTCATTTACATTTGTAGGCGTGTGTATGTCTGCATGTGTGAGAAAGAATGTGAATACTAATGAGTAATTTACTAATAATACACGTAAACACTCTGCCTAACCTAATTATTTTTCTATGGGTAAGAAAAAGTCCCTTATAAAAAAGTAATTCACTTGTCAGCTATGTCATAATCATAGAATATATATAAATTAAATATTTGTGTCTCAGCATTGGGTCTGCCGTTATCACAGGCTTCACTTTGTCATTCGTTCTATTAGCTCCTCTCTTTTAGGAGCTAACTCACTATTTTTTATATCTGAAGGTTGCGTTGGGAATATATACACTGATATTTTGCCAAGTTCAGTCTTTTTTTTAATAATAACGATGGTCGACAAAAGGTTTTCAAATGCACGTAAAAAGAAAGATCAGATACATTTTTCGTTTGCTTTTTGCTAAAAGACTTATACGGGGGAAAAAAGCATGCAGCTACAATCAACATGAAACCATAAAATAACTGGTTGTGCATAGATTTTAAAGTAATTGAATGTAAGACGTTCATAAAAGATCTGTTTTCTTGGTATCAAGTTTAAACCTCACCGACAGATTCTCAGCATGCTTTGACCTCACTAGAGTGTATGAGCTTGAACTGGAGATTCATTCTTCTCATATCTTCATGACTGAGAAAAAGGTAAAAGAAGCTGAACCTTGAAAGGTTAAAGCTTTAGGTTGCATATCTAAGCTGAGTTTTACATGCTCTTGCAAACACGCACTCACTAAAGATCCTTGTAAGACTGCCAGCCTGTTTTCAGGATACTTACAGTTAGTTTCCATGGTGACGGCACTTGTCCAAAAAGGCTGGGAATAGCAAAGCAGAGTTTTAGTAATTAGAGTGTCTCCATGTATGGAGAAAATCTCAAGACAAACAGGAACACATACATAAAGATGTGGAGTCTTTGAATTGCAGATTTCTAAAGTAATCACATGTTAGAGCCACTTTGCATATGCATAATTACTCTGGCAATCAATCTTTAAGGTTAAAGAACCTTGTACAATATGTTTAAAATTTTTGCAGAATTCCATAAATATAAATGAGGTTCTCAGTTGTTATCCGATGATTTGAAAAAACACAAAACACATCTTATCATGTGCAAACACTGCCTCTGCTAGCACAGCCACAGTAGAAAGATCTTGAATGGAAAGAATGCCAGCACCATTCAGAGATAAGCCTGTAATCAGATCCATGATTGCCAATTAATCTTTTTCTTCTCATCTTTACATCTACAGTATGTTGGCCATGGTTAACCTGAGCAGATGAACAGTAAAACAGAAAAAAGAACAAACAAAATTTCAGTACCCAAATGTGTTCCCATAGATCTAACTTCTAAGCATGGTATTTCTCATTCTAGTCATAAGTGGTGGATAATGCCCAACTCTAAATCAAGAAATTGCTCATTTAAATATTTTCCTTCACAAGCTATTTCTTAGCTGTAATTTGCTCCCACTTAGCAGTAGTGAGTGGGAGCAAATTAAAGCAGAATAAGAAATATTTGGTTATGGATTAGAATATATTGTATCATTGTACATTCAGAACATGCATTCTACTTGCAGGTAGACTAAAATGTGCTTTCAAAATATTGAGAATTTTTGTGCACTTGAGATCTTCAATGTGCAGTTGCAAACAAACAAATTAAACTAAAAGAAAGTTAAGTGGAATTTTAAAATTGTCACTGTATAGGAAGAATGTTTTATCATCCAAAGAACTCAATGTGTCTCTGTTTTTGGTTCATATGGTTCTAATCTTTAAAACTAACTCAGTTAGATGAAACTGGTGACTCCTGAAGGGAAATGCCGAAAGACGAAGAAGAAGAACTTAGTTAGACTTTATCATCTAAACGGAATTACATCCACACTTACATGCATGTTCTGTGTTATCAGCACACATTTTTTAAACAAAGTGGGAACACGCTACTCAATAACTGTTCATCAGTGAGAAAGAAGAAATTCAGGTGATTTGAGAGATGATTAAGAATATTAAAAATGTATTTACTCAGACTTTGAGCAATGACTATGTTGTGCAGTGCCTAAACTTGCACTGGAAAAAAATCTAAGATTCACAAGTACAGGGTTACAGAAATTTAGAAAAATAAAATACTCCAAATGAGACCGACCTGTGGATTATTTTATATGTTTATTTATTAACCTTTATTTAACCAATAAGGTCTAGTTGAGATGAAAAATATCAACAATTACTTGATTAAAAATCTATTTAAAAAAATGAACAAATGACTTTTGCTTGCATTTTATGTCATTATTGAGAATTAAGAAAAACTGAGACAAACAAAAACCTAATTTCAATTAAAAAAAAAAAATCGAAGGATTTTATCGAAGAAGAAAAAAATTAAGATAAAAATCAAAAGACAAACAATTAGACTATTCAAGCAATTTCTGTCAACAGATGGATAATTCTGGTTTGATTGTTCCTGCATCTGTTCAAAGCTTTGCAAATAGCAGCTGCATCCATACTTTCTAATCTAAAGGCTCTGTTAGGGAAGTCAGTTTTTATATTTTTGTTAGATGCCCTAGAGTTATCTCTAACAAACTACCATCATGATCAAAAACCAGGATACTAAATGTTTTCATCAAAGTCAGACTCTTTCCAGATGATTCAACATCTCACCGGAACGTTCATTGGACATTCTCTTTCATTCACTAGTTGTTTTTGTGTCAACTGCCATTCGAGGGATCTATCCTAAATAATAACTAGGTGAACAAAGAAAAAGCTTACTGCCAGTGGAAGTGTATCTCCTACTACTCTTTTTGGGTCAGAAAGTGACAAAAACTAAGCTAAACGAGGACATTTGCGCATTCTAAATGTAGCTGTCGGGAACAATTTGATTTAAAACTCAGCAGAAGGTGATTGACATACATTTATGTTTCTTTGTATGTGTGTTTGTGTATTGTGATGAAGAATGTATTCACAAATCCTGATCTCGTTTCTCATTTAATTACAAAATTGGACCATTTCATGTTGCTCTCTTGTAGTGAAAGAAGCTGAGGTGTGAAAGGAATAGTAATGACTTAGAGAAGCTAAGGGACCTGTGTGTGTGTATGTGTGTGATGCTGCTGTGATGCCTGGGCATTAGAGCAGTCAGGGTGTTACTTAATAGAAAAGAACAAACTGTTTCCAACAGGAGTGGTTCCATGTTGAGGAAGTCCAGCTTTTGTTTTTTACAGACTTATACTGTCTCTAACATACCACAGGTGGATTACATGGAATCAAATTTAAATGACAGGGTAAATCAAATAACAAGGAATTGGAACTACTTTGTGTTTTGAAAAGTGTTGCAAATTGGAGAAGGTAGTTACAGTATTACTTGTTTAATTGAGGTGAGAGTTTATGCATTTTTTAAACAAGCATCAAACGTTCGATGAAATAGTCCCTTGTTGCTTATTTTAATTCCAATCCAGAAATGAAGAATTCATTCCATATTATTTATTACTGTGCAATCGTTTGAGTTTGAATACAGCCTCAATATTAGAAACGATTATAAAACCTTAACACTAACCCAAAAAAAACCCTAAATCTAATCGTACATGGCACGATTATAAATAACCAACACGGGTTTCCCTCAGAAAGAAGTGCTAAAATGTTCTGTTGCACAGCATGTTGTGAAGGGTACAGCGTTCTTCACACAAGGCCTCTCGTGATCTCCCTTTAGCTGTAATCAATCAAAAAAAAATATTAATATAAAAAAATATTTTTCATATCATCCATGACATTGGAGATTATTACAACACAGATGACACTGCATCTGAATCAGTAGATAATGGTGTGTGAATGGTTGCTTCAGAAAAACATTTTATTTCTTTTGTCTTTGTCGTATGCGAGTTGAAGCTAAACAATGTCGTCAACAATATTAAACTAAGGTCTCGGAAAATTTCACAATGTTTACACAAGTTGAGAGGAATTGCGTTGATATTCTCTGCTTCACACAAGATACATGAGGCAATGTACCTCACACACTCATTGTGTCCCTTGTTGTTTCTTTTAAACTAGTCAGAGACCATTTTCACTGAAATTCCCTCAACAAAGATGACAATCAATATTTCATGAGTAAGCAACAAAACAGAGGAAAAAAAAAGAGATTTTTCACGGGAATATATAGCTATACAACTAATGTGCATTCACACACACTTGCCCACGAGAAAAAGAAATAGTAACTTCTTGCTTTAAACGTTTGAGATTTTAAAAAGTTATTGCATTAATATACAAAGCATGAAGTTTGACTTAATACTTAAACTGTGATTACAAATAGTTTATGTAATCTTTTTTTTAGTTAAGGGTTTTATTTAATCTCGTGGGAGCTTCTATAAGAAAAAAAAAGTGTGACCAACCCTTTAAATGATTGAAGTCCCCATAGATAAACTTTAACATTAATAATGAAAAAAATAGGACACATGATGGTTTCATTTCATTTGTGATATTACAAAATAAACCTAAAAGCACAGATTCTTAAACACTATCACACTCACGCGTGTCCCGAAGGACTCAGTTGTACAGTAAAGACATTTAGCTCAAATCTACAGTAGAGTTTAGTTGTTTATTTAGCATCTAAATTTCAGCTTAATTAAGTTTTTTTTTTCTTATGTTTTTGTAGATTCCAAAAAGACCTTTCTAAAGCATGTAGTAGTTTTCAAAAACTGGTGGGAATTGCTGCATTTTACAAGTTCTACACACTGAATCTAACACTGTACGGGGTTGGGGTTAATTCAGGAGGTCTTGATGGAGCGATACACCTTACGATACTATGAACATTAGCAGAATGAATACATGATGTGAATTCAAGCCCAGAAGGTAGTACAACTTTAAAACACCAAATAGTTTCTGGGTTTAAGCTCTCAGTGAGTTGACCCCAACCTTGCTAAAGCCATCAGTCTTTGTAAGTACACACTGTTTCCAGGGAATTGAAAACAAAAAATGATATTTGAATGACCTTAGCCAGCTCTTATACGATGTTGTTTGTAGGTCTCGAGGCTGTCTGTTTTGTAAAAGAAAAATCTGGAAAACATTTCTAAGCTGTTGTTTATGTATTAATGTTCTGCTGTTCAGTGCATGTTGTAACTTTGGCGTTGTAACTGGTCGTGATTCACACAGAGCCAGTACTTGTCATGTATAAGAAAAAGTGTTTCAATGTCCCGAGATATTTCTATTTCTTAAGAAAAAGCAACATTTCCCTTGAATGACAAAAAATTAAATAAATCTAATCGCTTTACATTTTTAATACAGCGTTTGTTGGCTTTTATTTTCCATTTATTATGCTCAATCTGGTGTGTTAAGAAGATTGGGGTTCGAGTCCCAAAGTGGAGGGTGAGGCTGGAAACACTGACCTATCTGTGTGGAGTTTGCATGTTCTCCCTGTGTATGTGTGGGTTTTCTCCGGGTACTCTGGTTTCCTCCCACTCTCTAAAAAATGCATGTTCGCTTGATTGGCTGCTATGAAATTGCCCCTATGAATGACTGTGGATGGTTCTCTGTGTGTGGCCCTGCAGCAGATTGGTGACCTGTTCGGGGTGTATCCTGCCTCACATCCGAAATCCAGCAGTATAGGCTCAGCCACCCCCTACAACCCTTAAAAACAAGCAGTTCAGAAGACAAAACAAAATCTGGTGTGTTTTCTCCGTAAATATGTGAAGGATGAAGGCTAAGTGGAAAATGAGATTAAATAAAAAGAAAGCTGAGAGATGTTGGACAGGAGCAAGCTTCCAACTTCTTCACACGTCTCCAGATGCCCCTGCATTGAGGGTTTCCCACCACCTGCCACTGGAGAGAACGATGCCTGTGAGGATGAAACAATAAAAAAAAAAAAAAAACACTCAGGATTTCTAAAAATCAAAGAGAGACACAACAGTGACATCTAGTGGTCACTTAGTGTAATATAATCAGATCTAATAAATTAGGTTTAAAAGTGAGAGGAAGTAAAAAACATGTCATTTCTTTAAAAATCTGATCTGACCTTTCCAACACATTCTACCTGATTATCTACTTGAGAGACAGCTCCCAGAAAACACAGATTGCTGAAAAAATATTTTGCAAAATAGTGTTTGAGCTGAGTTTTGTAGCTGTTAAAGACTGGATCATAAGTAAAGGACTATTCCCCATACCTAGTATTAAAATAAGTTATTGCAATAATTAGGAATAAAAAGAGCTGTTTAATTATCTACTAGGGTTAAAACCTCCTAATTTTCTTTGCCGGACACAGTTGATACCTTAAGCTTATCTAATAAACTGCAGATACAAAGGGAAAAATTGTCTTTTAAGTTTTGGTTTTGTTCTAAATTTATCAACACTTTCATTTCAAGTTTCTTTTTGTTGCTGCACACTATTTTTTATGCATGTATTTAATTCTTTTGTTATTCATCTACTTTTATTGTTTTGTATGAATTTTGCTGTAATGTTGGTGTGTTTTAGCTGCAGGGTTTCTTTTTTTTTTTGGAAATGTTCCACATCAGGAGCTTTGCCAGATTTGTCTGTTGCGTTTTTGCTGCAGTGCTTACGCTTGTCTGAGTTATTGGGAGTTCATTGCAGAGCCATCTTTGTGTAACGGGTCCACTGAGATCAGGATAGTTTTTGTGAATTAATTGTGCAGCTTTTCTGGTCATGAGCAGGTCAGGCCCTAGTACAGATGAATTACTAAGTTTGTTGGTTCCTCAGAGCAAAATTTAGACAGAAATTTAGTGTCATGAATATCTATATATTTATGATAGAAATTTAAAAAAATGTGTGTGAAGTTTAGAAGACAAAGTTAATACAAAATCACAATTTAGTTTACCTTTGATCTACCCTTAAGATTAGGACATCAGTTTTAATACAACAAATTACTATTCTGTCTCTTTAAAAAACGTTTCAAGTATGAAGACGCAGCCTATTTTCGCTATAAGTTAAAAGTCAATGAGCTGGATATACCTGTCCTTGTCGTTTTCCTCTCCATCTCCTGCACAGTGTCTCTGCCCAGCAGAGAGAGCAGGTGGCTGGCACTCTACACACACATGGTGTCCCTCCCTAAGGTGCTGCATCCAGAGGGTGTGAGGGTCACCACTCTGCTGGCACTCTTTTGTCGAAGATGTCAACTGGAACTGGACACAGTACCTTTACAACACAGACACACACACAAAAGCTCACATGGTTTTATGCACAAGTACCTTAAAAAATAAATGGGAAAACTGCAGTGGATATCAAAGGCTATAAATAGAGTGCAATTTAGAAAAATGTTGTCTGTCACGGGAAGCATTACCCCATTACATCGCTGCTGTCAGGGATGTCTCTCTTTTTCCGAGCGTTGCCATAGCCACTGGTGGTAATGAGTGCAGGGACTGCAGAAGCATTACGGGAAGGACATTACATGTGGCCATATGTTGCAGCATTCGGGGTCACATAAATTTCAAATGAGCATGAGTTTCCATTTTTTCTGTTTATTTTTTCAATTTGTTTTACTTTACACCATTAGACAACCAGAAAAAAACTGCACAAGCTGTTAAACAATTTACATATACTACATCTATACTATCAATAATACAGTTCTATTTTAAATTTGGATGATCATACACACCTAGTGTCATGAATATTTAAAAAAAGCTAATGCAACTCTGAGACAAAAAGGAATATAATTGACTTTTAGTTTTTAAAAGACAATAAAATACTCACAACTGTTAGATGCTGATTTTTTTTTTTTTGCTTACCAAGAGAGTTTTGGCAGTGACCTTGCTGTGACCAGTACTCCACACAGCCAGCATGCTCTTCCAAAGGAGGACAGGGTCTACCTGCATTGAGTGGTTCTTGGAGGACCTTCCTGCTCCTCCTCCGGACAGCGGTCTTGCAGGGTTCAGCACATTCTGACCACACTGTCCATTCACCCACCATGCAGGGCACAGCTGAGAGAAACAAACACATTTTACTGAAGAGCAAATGAAGTAATAAAATTGTCTCAACCGACCACTTTTACTGATTGAGTTGTGTGTGTAAGAGCAACTTTATATTTTGGAACAATTTTATAGGTGGATCAAACACCCAAGTTTAATTGATGGATGATAAAGGCATATGAAACACATTTATTTATTCATTCATTTTCAAGAAAGAACATTTTTGTGCTCTGCAGATGATGTTTTGTTCTCCAGGAATAATCAACACAATTTTTATTGGTAGAAATTTTTAATAAGAAAAAAAAATAGAAAACATAACAGCAAAAACATAACTGAAACTATTTCAGAAGCATCATTTAACACGATAAACACTATTGATCTTTAAATTGAGAATTACAATACCAGTATAGTAACCAGAAATGCCAAGCACAAAAAAACATACTATAAAATTGCATTCTTTAATCTTTAATGTCAAACTCTGCCAATTCAGCCAAAGAAAATACAATAAATGAGAATCTTAATTTATTAAGGCATATATCTTGCATTATGAAAAACTTTGAATACAATATACTCTAAAATCTCACAGTTATTTAAAGAAAAAGTAGAACGAGGCACCCCAGCTCATGGAGATTACCACTGTGCTGCACAGTAAAGGCTGATGATGTGCAGGGGTAATCCCTCACAGAACACACAGGCAGAAGCATTGTAAAGGTCTCACTAGCTGAAAGTTACCTTGTAAAAAGTCCAAGCACACACCACAAACTGTAGTCTGTAGTCATGCATTTGATATTTAAAAACATTTTATTTGGACTCTTTTGTCCAGTTTGTTTAGTTTGATATTAATTCTTTGTTATGCACTTTTAAGTTTGATTTTGAAGTTATATCTGTATTTTTTTTTAATTCCTGCAAGGTCCTTTGAATTCATTTTTGTATGAATTGTGCTGTTTATATTTTGTCTAAAAATATAGAAAACCAATTGATCAATTGATCTTTTAGATTTGAAAAGATCAAGAAAAAATGCCTGAATGGAATACTAACACTTTCATTTCTACATACTGATGGGACACATACCACTATATGGAAAAAGAAAAGGTTTGTATGACCATTGAGAAGTCTAACAGATTCTGATCTATATTCCTTGAGGCGCCTCTATTAATATTCAGCAAATAAAGTAAATTATGTAAATTGAGAAAAATCAGAGTGACAAAAAAGGGTTGAAGAGAACATGAGCACAACAATGTTTTCACATCAGCATCAACAGATAAAAAAAATGATAAGAAATTTTAATTAACTCTACCAAATATCTCATTAAAACTGTTAAGCAAGAAATTGTGATGAAAGACCACAGATACAAATCATTATTATATTTTTGACACTCTAATATAAAATATTACTAGAAAAATGTGTAATATAATTAATGAGAAAATTGATCTAATATGCCTTTGCAAACTAATTCTCTGTTTTCAAAGTTTGTGCCCCCCCTACTCGCCCCCTCTCCCCCCGAAAAAAAAAGTTTTAAAGTTTAAATTTGTTAACATCTTGATTTCAGACATGATCAAAGTTTTTTAAGAATAAACTTTCAAACTCATCATTTACCTGGACACGTGGTCTGGTAGTCATGACAGCAGTCCATGGTGGAAACACAGGCTTTATCACAGTAACACACTCCATAAGTCCGATCTGATCTCCATCCTTTACTCACACAAGATAAATCCCGACCTGGACAGCAAAGACCTGCATCCCGACAACCTGGCCGACACAATCCAACAAAAAGAAATAAAACCCAGAGGAAAATCTGAATGATGCATTTGATCCACAAGAAATTCATTAAGAAATTTTTTTTAAAAATCAGAAAATCTGATCTATAAATCTGTAAATTTGAGTTTTATCATAAACAAATGTCATCTGTAGAGATCTGATCTTTGACTGACTAAACCAAACATTGTACATGTAAGGGGATGAAAGTCACACGTTTGTCATTTTTGCACTTAAAGCGACAGGTCATCAAACTGAACAGAAAGAGATATGGATCCCAAAAAGTCTCACAGTTAGGTGTAAATGAATGCAGGTTCAACTTCTTTAACTGTTTCTTCTGTTTTTTTCTGATTTTGGATGATATACATGAGAATGATTAGATTACAAATACACTTAAATTGTGCAAAATTAATTTTCAAGGGACATCAAAAGTGGGAAAAATTCTGTGTTTTGAATAAAAACTTGTCAACGATCCTAAATATCTGTTTTGAATATACAGTATATGCATATATATATGTTTGTGTAAAGGTGCACGGTTAATCATTTTACATGACAGCAACAACTTTGACTGGATACATAATGAGCCTGGAGTCTGTAAAAGGGTTTCAAGATGATGAAAAATCTATCAAAACAGTTGAATGGGTAAATTGATTGTAAAATTCTGTTCATTATTTTCTATATTAAACCCTTAAAAAGACTCTTTTTTTATTGTTTGCTCATGATTTGAACTTTCCAAAAACCTTTTCTAGGCTATTTTTTTTTTGGCAAATAAATAGTTTCATCAATGTACATTTCAGTTCAGGCAAATGTTAAGTGAATGGCAACATGAGTAAGAATAAAAAATGGTCATTAAATATCAAATACATTATTGCTTTGTAATACATTGTGTTAAAATTAATTGCATTGTTAAAAATACTTGACTGTAAATTTTCTCCATATTTATTTACTTTATAATCAATATGAGATTTATTGTGTAGTTAAATATTGAAGTTGAGTTTTTCTCTGCAGATGATTTTTCTTTTTGAAGTTGGAAGTTTTGCTGGTCGATGTGTGCCTCTCAATACGTGAAAAGGATGGATTAATGAGACTCTGGCTGCAAAGGTTATTCATGCAAAAAGATCAACACAGTGGGGATTGTAGGCTTCACTCTGTATTCAGAACCACTGTGCTGTACTGTGAACTGTGTACTGTGTGTGGAGAAACAAATCACAAAAGCAAGTTTTACTCAGTTTTTAACATTGACATTTACATTCAAAAGTCAAAGTTCATATATACATAAAGTATATATGTGTAGTTGCACAAAGCTTTTACTTGCTTACATACAATATATGTACATGTATTTATATATACAGAATATATGCAGCATATAATGCTGTTAAAGAAATAGAAAATGTATTGGAAAACTTTCATCACAAATAAAAACTCAGTAAAATAACTCAGTTTTGGACCAAATCTGCATGGAGTTAACATTAATCTGACGGTTTCTTACAATGGTAAAAAATGTCAGTATTTTACATTACTGTTGTAAGAGAGAGTTAATCTGTTAGCTTTCAGCAGTTACTTGTGGAAATAGCTATAATATATATTAAAACTGACTTGTTTTCTTTGCAGGGTTTTATAATTAACTTTATCACATGGAAATTCATCACACAGAACTTTATGACTATGTTATTGGTGCAAAGTAAACTTTGCAGCGTGGTAATTAAATGATTTTAAATTAGTCTGCACTTGAAACATTATTAATATGAACTCATTTCACATCTCTGCACTATAATTGCAATATTCTAGAAAAAAAATAACGACATTTTAAAAAAACAACCTGCTCTTAAGCACTATTAATTGCAGTGGAATTTAATTTGCACTTAAAACAAATTACCTAATTCAGTTTGATTAGAAGTTTCACATGCATGCAGTGTTTCAGGCGTTTCCTTCTGAATACAGTTTAAACATGTCTCACAGTGGTTACCTAGGCAACTACAGTAAAATGGGATTTGGTGTAAACAGCTTTCGTGGCACAAATAGGTTGATGCAAAGATTTAAATGAATATATTTTTTTACCTTTTAACATGATTCACACTTTGAAATAAAATCTCTTACTTGTGCTTATTTATTTAAGCGAGTGAACTCTCCATTACTTTGTACTTTCAGTCATACAAACTTCTGCTCTGCTCATTTCCTCTCCTGGTTTAACAATGACCTAGAATGATATCATTAGTCATACTTCCATTTTCCAACCAGCTATCTCATCTTTCTAAATAAATAAATACAAATCTCTTCTTTGGGATATGACCACCAACCTCTTTCACACTCATGATGTTCCATCCCAGCTATTATGGAGCTGGTATTATGGAGCTGGTATTAGCTTGTTCCTGGTCACAAATAGTTTCTCTTTCCCATTCCATCACTCTCCTCTGAGGGGAGCAAGCACTTTTAGAATCATGTCCCACTGACGTCAAGACCTCAACAACCCTAACATACAGTCCTTAAACTTATGTTCTCCTGACTTCTAGAGAGCCTAGCTTGTCCCCATTTCCCTTTTGAATAAAGCTCATTTGCAACCATTTACAATTACGAACTCTACATCATAAGAGTTCTAAACACATATTGCCCTCACATGCTGCGAAAAGATCTCTCCCAAAATTGGGTCGCTATAGGGTTTCTTCTTTCTTAATTTTGTTCTGTCTTTTTGAGCCACCAATAGTATTTTGACAGCTTTGCTTTTTAATTCAATTGAAGGTTGAGGTTGGAATCCTGGGTGGGTTGAGGCTTTGCCTGGCCTTTGTCTGTGAAGTTTGCATGTTTCCTCATGTATGCGTGGGTTTCCTCCAGGTGCTTCAGTTCCGTCCCACTTTCCAAAAAACATACGTGTTAGGTTGATTGGCTACTATGAAATTTCCCTAGGAATGAGTGTGTATGGAGAGCTGAGTGCGTGGCCTAGCGACAGTCTGGTGACCTGTTTGGGGCGTATCCTGCCTCTTGCCTTGAATCAGCCAGGATAGGGTCCAGCATCCCCACAACTCTAGTAAGAAGATGTGCATACTAGGCAGTATTCTAATTGTTGCAGACGCTACTCCGTGTGATCACCAGCTGTACCTATTAATCCTTCCTTCACTTATTAAGGAGAACCAATGATATCTGAACTCCTTCACTTAGGCAAGACCCTATCCCAAACAGCTTGGGATCTTCCAGTATGAGCTGGAGATGTGGCCAGGGTGAGGGAAGTCTGGGCTTTCATTCTTAGATTGTTGCCTGTCCCAACTTAACTCAAATAAGACTGGTACATGTTGTGTATTCAGATCACTCTTACATTTTAAAAAGAGGTGCAAATTTTGTATTAAAAAATAAGAGGCAAGTATTTTTGAATGTTCAGCTAGTTTTCTGTTTCCCACGTTGCATGTTCTTTTTTTTTGTGAACACGTAAAGACCCTCACGTGCAAAGAATGTATAAGCTCTGAACTTTGACAAGTATTGTAAATAAACCTCAAACTAAAAGAATGTTTACCTTATTCCAAAGCCGTCTGGCATGTAACTTTCCTTGTTCATGGTAAAAATGATTTCATTCACTGCTAGCAACAAAAGAGGTTTCATTGGGAGCTCAAAGGTTTTTCCTCTAATCCGAGGGGTGGGTGTTTAAATAAAGGATACTTGACTGCTGGGGGTCTCAGAAAGAGAGGAAACACCAGCTTGGCTGTCTGCACTTTAGTTAGACGGTAAGAAAAACATCTGTACATTTATCATCAAACAATCCTGAGTTATTCAGAGTTTTGTTCCTCCAGGTTTATATCATCCAAAAAGAAGCAACATGATTTTCCTGATGGATCTCCAAATGATGCTGTTGGATGTGATTTACTTCATCCTTCGGAACTCTGTGCGAGCCATCATGCGTCCCCGCACCAAGCCTATTGATGGTGAACTGGTGCTGATCACTGGAGCAGGAGGTGGCCTGGGTCGTCTCTTTGCTCAGGAATTCACCAAACATGGGGCAGATGTGGTGTTATGGGATGTTAACAGCAGTGCCAATGAGCAGACAGCCAAGCTGGTGAGGGAGATGGGGGGCAAAGCATACACGTACACAGTGGATGTCACCAACAGGGATGATGTGTACCGTAATGCTGACCTAGTACGAAAGGATCTGGGTCAGGATGTGACAATACTGGTGAACAATGCTGGCGTTGTGGCTGGGCAAAGGATTCTAGACTGTCCTGATGAGCTGATGGAGAGGACCATGAAAGTCAACTGTCATGCTCTCTTCTGGGTGAGAAATAATATGTTAATAAATGATACAATTCAGACATTTGTGACAATTGATTTTCTTCAACGTGACAGAACCAGTAACCCTAGACGATGTTCTTGGGGAACACAATTAACATGTTTCCAGCTTTAACACATCAGACTTGAAACAAACTTAACATGTAAATAGATTCATGGATCCATTTGTAATCAAGTGTGTAGGACAAGGGAACCTCGAGAACTGAACAACACAATCCCTGGGCGGAATCAGCAGCAAACAGCCAGGTGGTTGAAGGTCACATGGTTAGAACTATCATTAGCAAACTTTGAGATTTTGTGAGCTAATTAAGATCAGTTATCTCTACAGCAGCTCGAAACAAGGAGCTATACGTTTTAAGACATTTCAGATGAGTTTACTTTTATAATCCTTTCTAAGTCCAGGACAGAGCCCATTATTGTGTATTAGTTGGGTGATGCATGCATGGTATGTGAATGTACTGCTTCAATACCATTATCCCTCTCACATTATGGACTTAACGACTCCTATAATAATCCTCCTAATCAGCAACTGTTAGGGAAGCATAAGCTTCTTTTTAGCTGAATATCTAAGTTGCTTTATTCTTATGGATACTTTGTATCCCTTTTCAAGCTCCAGCTGTTTAACAGTGTGTGTTTGTGTGGCAGACTGTGAAGGCTTTTCTTCCTCAAATGAAAGCCCAGAATCATGGACACATTGTGACCATCGCCAGCGTTCTTGGCCTCTTCAGCACTGCTTGTGTCGAGGTTTGAACCACACAGAAAGTAACATAAATCCTCAAAGAAATTTTTTTTATGGTGTTTTACAACTTTCTATTACTTTGAAAAAAAAAAATACCTCTGATGAATGTGTTCTCTTTGTGGCAGGACTACTGCGCCAGTAAGTTTGCTGCTGTTGGTTTTCATGAATCTTTGGCCCATGAATTGCTGGTTGATGAGGTTGAAGGTGTGAAGACCACCCTGGTCTGTCCTTATATTGTGGACACAGGGATGTTTGAGGGCTGCAAAATTCGGTGAGTCAAACTAACACAAACTTTGCATATTTGTTATCGAGTGTCACTTCATGAATATTTGTTGGAAACCCTCTCAGGGAGGAAGTGGAACTGTTCTTGCCCCCGTTGGACCCTCAATACTGTGTAGAGCAAGCAATGAATGCCATCTTGATAAATCAACCTCTTGTGTGCATCCCCCGTCTCACCTACCTCCCTGTTCTATCCAGAGCGTAAGTTTTACCACAAAATAATGAACTGTTCTTTCTTTATCATCCTAATTTGCTTTTACTAAAAGTTTCATAAATGCTCTTTTTCAGGCTCTTGCCGTGGGAATCCAATGTGGCCGCCTATCGTTTTATGGGCTCTGACAAATGCATGTTTCCATTTATTGACAGCATGCAGCAAAAAATTACTAGCACAGCCATTCAGGTTGCATAAACCAACATAAGTGCACTGAGAAAACAAAGTCATAAATGTCATGTAACATGAAAATAAAAGGGTTAATGCTCAGTCTTTTTACATATAAATCTATATAAATATGTTTATATTCTATATAGATTAATATGTCAACATTACAAGATTAGTTGCCCCGTTAGAGCTCTATGTCAAAGATGCCGATGTGGATTTCAGATCTTATTTCTTCATACAGAAACCTGCACTAGATGACTTCTCAGCCAAGGAGTCATCAGAGCAAAACCAAAGATTTCTGTAATGTTCAGATAAGTTTTAAAATCCCTTCAAAACCTTTTCATTGTAAACTTTAAATTTGGTCCATCCTGCACTGTAAAAAAATGTGAATGTTTCTTTGAACTTAACAATAAAGTTATGCTTTCTGCTTTCTTTGTTTGACCCATTTATTTTAAACTTCACAAGACATCAGATGAAGTCCACTTCAGTCCCAATTTCTGAAGTAAATCCATACTGAATGGACTTTGCTCCAGCATGTATGCATCAGTAAACATGCATGACCTCAGAGGAACCCTGTAACTCCTACTGCTGCCTTGCCGGTAAACATAATTACTGTCCAAACAAATTATCAGCCAACAGAACAAGAGTGAGTAATATTTCCTGCAGCAGCGTTTCTAGTTATGCTCACTTTTTCTGAATAGTCATGCTGGTTTACTCAGGGATTATATAAAATGTATTTTGTGTTCAAGAAAAAAAAATAATTTGAAGGAAAGTTACTTGATGTTTCTTCAATACTTTTGGAAAGATTTTTTATACAATTTTTTTATTTTATTATTTAAAATGAGACATTCTCTGCAATAAAAGCTGTGTTTGTCTTACTGGAGCTTTAATTATTCTGCATAATTGTATTCTTGGAATTTTAGAAATTCCTTCAGTAAAATAAAACTCTCATATTTGGCAACGACACACTAAAATTTCCTCCTCTGCCATCTGGGAGGAGCTTGGCATAGAGCTGTTAATTCTTTGAGTTGAAAGAAGCTAGATAGGGTGATTCGGGCATCTGGTTAGGATGCCTCCTGAACGCCTCGCTGGTGAGGTTTTCAGGGCCTATCTCACCAGGAGGAGACCCAGAGGCAGACCCCGAATCCGCTGGAGAGACTATGTCATACAGCTGGACAGGAAACGCCGCGGGATCCTCCCGGGTGCGCTGGAGGATCCAGCCGGGTTGAGAGAAGTTTCCTGTCTGGGGCTGATGCCCCTGTGACCCACCCCCGGATAAGCGGAAGACAACGGAACAGCTTGCTAAAATTTTTTCTCAGTTAAACTTTTCAATCATTTCCTACTTCAACTCTCCAGGAAATATTGGTGGATCATTTCTAAACTTTCCAAAGCAGAGCACCATTTCAATATTTGATTTTTGTCCAGACAATGTTTTCTTCATGAACAACTTAAAACATAGAACATTTAAACAATAAAAGGTAAATAACAGATAGAAATACAGCTTGTGCTGACATCAAACTGTTTCCTTATATGGGTTTATTTCATAAAAGTTTAGCTTTAACAAGAAAGTTTGTTCTTAATGGAAGATAACTTGTTTCCACTCTGTAAAATTAAACGCTATATTTGGATTGCAATCTACAGCAGCAAAGGCAGATATGATAAAAAAAAAAAAGAGAAAGTAGAGATTTTGGTTTGTGCATGTAAGCACCAAGATTTATTTCTCAGGACTATGAGGAGTAGGGGAGCAGACTGGAAAAAAGAAAATGTTGGGAGACGTGTTCCTGCCATGCACAGCAGGAACAAACATTACATAACATCCAACGCTACATTTAGTCACAAACTCTTCTTGGTTGTTATAAAGCACTCTAGGAAAATCAATAAAGGTTCATCAGCTGCATCCTAGACAAGTTTTAGACCCAATAATAAAAACTCTCTTCAATCATCGACCAAAAAAAAAACAAAACATAAAACACTTAAAAAAGAAATAGTGAGATTGTGAAAAACAGTGAAAGCTAGTTTTATGCCAAAGAAAGGAGTTCACAGTTACATTATTTAATCAACCAAGGTCACCTGTTGCCTAGGATGCAGCTACAAGTTTTCTAGAAATAAAAGGAAAAATAAAGTATGCATTTAAATAACATCCAGAAAAGAAACTATATTCTCTATCAGTTGTGATTAATTGTGAATATTTTGTAACCATAATAAAGAAGCAGTGAATATTTAGAGCCTACGGAGGCGGAAGCTTGCTGTAGCATTCTGAAATAGACAAAGAACACAGTGACTTGAGTTTTCTGTAGTGCTTTCACAACCATAACTTGCTAAGCCGTGCCGTCCAGCGTCTGTGCCATTGTGCTTGAGTTAGCCTGTTTGAGGTGCGAGTCGCTTTCGATTTCCTGCTTCACACACCTGATGAAACAAGAACAACATCATTTAACAAGCAGAATTTGAAACAGACGTCCCTGCTTTTCAGTGAAACCAAATGTTTCATTCCAGTTAAGCTAGTTATTTTACAAAATAAATTTGAGTTAACTTCGACAATGTTTAACAAGTAAACATTATTTTGTTTGGTAATTCCTTATTGGAATCTCTACAGGTTAGAATCAAACATAAAGATGGGGGAAAGGATGAATTGTGAAACTTTCTGAATTCTATAGAGACAAATAAGCTTTAAAGAACAAAAAGAAAACCCTATGAAAGTTGGTTTGAAAAGTTCTTTTTTTTTTTTTTATCTCAAATATAAATTTGGAAGCTTTTCATCGAGAGTTGTAAATATTCAGCTCATATAATTTAAAACTATTTGAATGCAAATAAATGAAAAAAATAAATAAATCCAAGAACGTTTGGTACAACTACATTTTTGCAGAGTAATTTTGTAGCAATGTTTTGCATTGCAAAAAAAAAAAAAAAAAAAAAATTCTTTTTTTTTTCCAAAATACAACCAAACGTCTACTTTCATAAAACAAGAAAGCAGAAACTTGATTAAACATTAGATTTCCCTGTTGGTGTGCCAAGATTTTCGCAAAATTAAAAATAGTAGGTGCTTACGCGGAGCCTGGTCCATTTCCTGTCCTGTCATTTAACTGCTGGTCCAACTCGGAGAGTAACTTCAAAATATTTAGTGCAGCCTGTAAAAAGGAAGGAAAAACAGCAGGTACAGGAAGTTAGGAACATGCACGGGTTTTTGAGCTAAGACTTTCATGTTTTGCTAACTTGTTTGCAGCGTCACAACATTGATAAACGAGAAAAACTGTCAGTCTTTTTTTACGTTTATACAGAAAATATAAGTTAGAAATGCTGAAAGTCAATTATTGCTGGTGTCATTTTTCTAATAGGTTTATTTTAGCAAGCTTTATTTCCAGCTAGCTTTACTGTTTGACATCCTAAACATAAACCATGTGCAGACAAAAATGTTTCTTAAATACTTAAAACACATGAGGGATGAGAACAAACGTTTTGAAACACTGACCATATCATGACAGGACTCTACGTCTTTTCCAATCCCATGGCTTATAAGCGGTGGTTGGGACGAGCAATTTATCAACGACACAAACTCATTTTTATTGTTTTTTGGAAAATCTTTGTATTCCACCTGCAAAAATAATATGCACAATTTATTCAAACAAACATACACAAAGCACATGATCTAGGCAAATCATTAAAAAGTGAAATTAATGTTGCCTACCAGCAAACCCTGTACTGATGCCAGATAACTCAGCTGTTCTGATGGTCGAGTGATGGGTCCGTGAGGCAGGTGGTTCAAGTTATTTTTATTTTTGAGAATAGTTTCTGCAGTTGGGGAAGTCCCTGCATAGAGCAGCTCATTGGCGATCATGGCAGTGACTGTGGCCTTGCCTGGATTGACCATGGCTCTGCTGTAGTCCTTAATTTGATTTCCTGGACAGACTCCTACTGCTTGAGCAACTTCTGGCATCATGGGCAGGATACCTGCAGGCAGCTGTTGGTGGCTCAGGTAAGGCAGGCGAAAGTCCTCCCCTTTGGAACCTAATTTTGAATAAAAAATAAGAGATTCATCAAACACTACACTTTTTTTATATATTTATTAGGAACTATAGAGAATGAGCTGACTGACCCAACCCCCCCTCATCCACAGAACCAGGTTCAAAGAAGGTCACTTTGCGTCCATCACCAGACTTTTTTGCCAGAGTCTAAAATGAAAAAAAGAAATGTTATCTAAATGAGCACTTTGGGCTCATTTGAAGGTTGGTTTAGACCTTTCAAATGAAATAGATGAGACAGTTTTACAAAAATGGTTTTAATAACTAGCGAAAGTACCTTTTCATCACTTTTGAGTGCCGGTTTGGTAGGCAGGGGTTGAGGCACTTTATATCCGAGGAGTTCCAGCATTCTCTCAGCAGCGTTTCTCTTGGCTACCTTCTTACTCGGCCCCATGCCCTCTGCAGACTGCCCACACACACTCACCTACAACATGGAACATGAGATGTAGAACCAGGAGAAGAAAAAAGCAAGACAAACTTTTTGCCTGAGGTTCAGATGCCTCACCTGCATGACAAACTCCCTCCGGCGTGGCAGACCTCTTTCTGTCACCAGGCTGTACTCGGGCTCCTTCTCCTTCTTGGCTTGTTGGATCTGAGCCAAACGACTGATGGGATTCATCCCCTGGCCATACTCCGGGCTAGTCTGCAGCTGTTGGCATGATGAGATGATCATTAGTGATGTTTCTTATTTCTGACTAATACCTGAGTCATTTGCCACATTGTGTTACTTTGATGATAGATTTCGTTTTCTTTTTTATGCGTGGCATCATCTTCTCAACAACAGGAACATGGGGTAGCCTCTTCAGCTCTTGCAGCACTGCTGCCGCTGCCAGCTTCTTTGCTATTTTTTTACTTCTTCCTTCGCCCTGTCCTGCAAATTCCCCAACTGTAACACGTACTACAAAATTCTTAACGTGCGGAGGGCCCTCTTCTTTTAAAACCTATTAAAAAAAGACAGAAAAACATTAACATGTGCATTAAACTAATATAAGATATACATATTTTAAAATGAATGTAACTAATGTATTCCATAAAAATTCTAAACCGATTCAAACCTCAAAGTTGACAGGTAAATTTCGCTTTAATGCAGTTTCAAACACTTGACTGATTTCTGATTTGTTCAAGTTTTCCTCCTCAAGGTCTCCGTTCATAATCTGGGTAAAACAAAATTACAATCGTTATGATAAAAATATTACAGGACACATTGTGCTCAGTGTTTATGTGTGTATCTTTTTTCTTACCACAGGCGCCAGCTGTCGTGGTGGTTCTCTTTGTAGGACTTTCAGAGCCTTGCCAGCAGCATCGTGTTTAGCTTGCTGTCGTGTGCGCCCCTTCCCAAGAAACTGCTGGCCTCCAACAGAGAGCTCCATGTGATATAACATCGGTCCAACTGGAGGAAATGGGTAGTAGTACCTGCAGAAATGAAATAGTTATTTCATTTTCTTGTTTAAAAGAAATAAAATTAGGGGGAAAAAAGTGTGATGTCACATTTTAGCGAAACATAAACTCACTGTTGCATAGTACGGTGGTACGAGCTGGGTCCCCGGACATTATAATGAAAGTTTGGTGGTCTCATCATAGGGTATGCGTCCATGGGTTTATACACAGGCTTTTTAGAAATCTTTGTACAGAGTGCGCTTAGCTCTGTGGTGTGTGTGACACCATCTACTGCAGAAAACCCCCGAAAACAAACCAGCATTATTAGATTACACTGGTAATATAAATGTCTTTTTTTTTTTTTAAACTCAGACAAAGTTAATAGGATCCCCCCTCTTGGGTTCTTGCCTGTGTTTCGTGATGCCCTCACATAGGGTTTAGGTAGTGTTGTTTCAGCGAGAGCAGAGGCAGCAGCAGAATGCTGAGCTTTCTTGATACTGGTCCCTTCAGCCTCCCAATACTGATTTCCTAGAGTGAGCCTCACTGAAAAGATCTGAAAGAGATTTCTCCTCATCAGAAAAAAACGAACACGTAACATAAAGAAAACAATAAGTGGCATAGTCAGTGGTCTTTTTCGTGTACCTTGGAGTGAGCTGGTCCCTGCTCAGAAAGCAACTTGTACTCAGGTTGGAGTTTGTTGAAACGGGCTAACTCATTCACCAAACACATGGGGGTCTTCTCTTTAGGGTTTGCCATGTTAGATACTGCAAAGAGACAAAATATTTAGTACAGCTTACTATTGTAGATGGTTTTCAATACAATCAGAGATGTCTTAACCCGAAATGTAAACAATCATAAGGCAGCAAAAAAATGGGCCCACAGTCCAAAACAAAACTCAATTTTACATTAGATGTAAATGCTTAAATCCACCTGCTGTGGTTATATATGGTGTGGCAGAGCCTGCTGGGAGAGCAGAGTTTCTAGTAGGTTGACTGGCACTCTCTGATGGAAGGGTTCCTGTGGCAGAAGGGATGCTGTAGCCGGGTTGCGGCTGCCCCATCTGTAGCGGGGCAGATGTAGCAGGAATGGAGCTGGACAAACACTGGAACTGGGCCATCCTAGTTGGTTTAGCTTAAATGGTTGAAGCCGTGTTAAAGAATTTTCAAAGGAGGAGAAGATGTTGATTGAGGAGCTTTGAGTTGGTGCTCTGCCTGAAAATGAAAAAAAAAAAAAAAACTATGTGTCAACATTTGTATCAAAAAGAACTGCAACAATTTTAACTCAATGTTTCATAAAAGAATGAACAATTCCAAGGCTTTGACTTTTAGAGTGCTGCACTACTTGACTTGTCCTACAAAAACATTTGTCAAGAACACAGAAGCTATAGTGTAGGATTTCTTTTATTTAATAAAACCACCCTGAGTTGCTTCAATACCGATTAGTTTGGACACTTTCCAATCAGATGAAGCAAAATAGTGCTCTGGAAGATTTTATGAAGTTTTCTAAAATGATTATCTTGCTTTTGTATTATGAAAATATCAGAATATTTTTTTGTTTTGTCTTCTGAACCACTTATCCCAAGCAGGGTCACCGAAACCTATCCTGGCTGCTTTCAGGCAGGAGGCAGGATACACCCCGAACAGGTCGCCAGACTGCTACAGAGCCAGACACAGTTCTAAGGGCAATTTTATAACAGCCAATCAACCCAACATGCATGTTTTTGTAGAGTAGAAGGAAACCAGAGTACCAGGAGAAAACCCAAGCACACACAGAGAGAACATGCAGACTCCACACAGAAAGCTCAGTGTTGCAAGCCTTGTCCCAACTACACGGACTTGAACCCTGACCTTACTGTGAGGCTGCCATGCTAACCACTGCATGTCGATGCAATAAGAATAGTTGTGCTGAGACACAATTTCCACATAGGTTTTGTACAAATATGAAAGTTGTACACATTCATAATGATTGACTTAAAGTGAACGCACTCTTTCCCATCAATTCTAATGTTCAATGCATTCACTTGCATTTAAACAATGCACAATAATGATCAAATCAAATTTTATTTGTAAAGCACTTTTAACACAAAGGTACATAAAGTGCTGAACAGAACAAATAAAAACTCAAACAACATTAAAATCCAGATCATTAAAAAAAAAACCCAGTTAGTTAAAAACAAGCAGCCATCAAAAACAACACACTCACACAAAACACTGCACACATGCATCGACATTCACTCTTCTTAAAAACATAAACAGACTCTGCGGCCTTGAGTTCCTCTGGCAGGCTGTTCCACAGACAAGGACCATAATGTTGGAACGACGCCTCATCGTGAGTTTTTGTTGTAATGGTATTACTAAAAGGCTGGCACCAGAGAACCTCAGGGTCCGTGAGGGGTCGTATCTCACAAGGAGGTCAGATAAATAAGAAGGTCCAAGACTACGGTAATAAGACTTTTATAAACCATTTAAAGAACCTTAAAATCGAAAATGCATTGTTTATGAACCCCACATTAAAAATCACACTAATTTCTAATTAGGTACGATTTAATTATGAAAAATGACAGGGTGAACTTAACATTTATTTTTAAATCACCAAAGATTTGTGTACACTGCATCATTTTTAACCAATTTACCACTTTTAATGCAAATAAATCAAACAAATAGAACATCATCATGTTACTCATAACAAAACTGTGTTGAAATCAGCAAGATTTTTGTTACTATTCTAGAGATCAAATAGAAAAAGAATAAAAATAGAGGAGTAAGATAGAAGATCTGTTTCACTCTTCCCAAATATGATGTAGACTTTAATAGAAAAGATGATGCATTTTAAACACGAGGGTTTAGATTAAGTAATGTAGCATTAGCTGATTGAAAGATTTACAGACATTTTGACTCTTTCAAAAATACTAAGTATATAGATTCCTCAAATCAAAACATAGCTACATATTCCGGTTGCTTCTTTCATTGAAAATTTTGGTTGTTTCTGATAAATAAGAGTCGCTTTTAATGAAATCAGGCCGAACTTCTTCAGATGATCCTGTTAGTTTGTTAGCTTTATCTCAATCTGAACGAAGCAAAACATCCACAAAAAGTAACAATCAGAAGATCAAAATCATACAATTACTATACTGAATTCCTAAATACCGACCAGACCAGACTGACATGTATTTATCTTTTTTAATAGTGTTTTTTCGGTGAATAAGAGTGAGGAAAGCTAGCATAACCAAGAGGAATGTACAAAGTAAAGCTCACCTTGTCGCTCCTTTGTTTAGCTTTTAATTACTCCATTAGCTATTGTAGTTTAAAGATCACTTTTGTTGCTGATGATCTGTCTTAAGGATCAGTTTCTGCTATTTATTGGTCAAATTCAGCCGGTGATGAGGTGAACATTAGTGAGGAACAGGGCAAACACTAAAGAGAATGACACTAGGCGTGTTTGAGATGACCCAGGCGGACGCAGTTCTGATCGGCGCAGATCGGTGCGCAATGCATGCCGGTTAGTTTTTGCGTTTGAGATGCCGCCGACTTGCTCTGATGTCACCTGTGCGCCGGTAACGAGACTCTCGCGAGAGCGAGGCGGACGCAGGCTTTGAGCCAGGCGGACGCAGCTGCTTTTTTCCAACTGCGCCGCCTGTATGGACTACAAAGCAAACGGCATGATGGGAAATGGAGTCTTTTCAAGATGTGTACTGATACCTGATTGGCTCTCAATTATGTTTTTATCAGAAACTCTTTGATTTCTTATCGATACATATCTGCTTTATTTATATTTATTTCATTGCTGCTTTAAGATTTATTTATTTTTTTACGCCTGTCACTCACACACTCTTGATGATCTTTTACTTATACGTTTCTACTTTAATTCTTCAAAAATGACGGAAATGATTGTAAGACATGAAAATATGGAACTTAATTAACTTCATTTATATTAAAATAATCTAAAATAACTTCTGAGTCTAAAAAGATTAAAAAAAAAAAAAAAAACTAAATCAACTTTCACAAGTTTTGATTTGATGCGTTTTTTTTCTACAAATAGACACATTTATTGTGTAAAAATTTAAAACCGGATGTAAATAAACTGTTACTTCCTGTTCTCGTCTGTCTAAACTTCAAGAAAACTGGTCGACTTTATTCCAGGCGCCTTTCCCCGCCCCCTGCAGCGTCCGCCTGGTCTCGTCTGAAATCCGGGCAAGACGCAAATCATCTCAAACACGCCTACTGTCTGCAAATGGAGCAGGAAGTGACGTCGGCAGACAGGAAGCAGTCCCACAAACGACATGTATATGTTAATTTTATTGAGCTTTTCTTTGTGGTTATCTATTATAATTTTAAAACTCATTATCCAAATAACTTACAAATTCTTAAAAAAAAAAAAATCAAGCTCAAATTCAAACAATAATTTAGCTTATGTCATTTCAAGAGCGGATTTAAAAGGTGTTTAAAACTTTATTTTGATTGTTTCTTGTCACAAATCACACATTAAGCACATCTATTTGTCAAAGTAATTAAAAAAATTCATTTTTCATGGTTAATAAGCTTATTATCTTGGCTAATAAATAGAAACTGACCAAGATTCACTACATGATCTCGTTTACATGATAAAAACAGTGAGTGGTTGTGTCCAACAAATTATAGGTTGTAAGCCTGAAAGATGTTCAGAGAGTCTTGCAACATCAAATCACGCAAGCGCCACAATGCATCCACCATTGTGGTGTGGGCTCCTTTACTCTTCAGCCAGTGAACTGGAAGCCGACTTTCTTGCTCTTTGGCCAGGTGAGCATCACGCCTTTGAGCTATCATAAAAACAACATACATTAAAAAACTACATACTTTGATCAGAGTTGTACATTTGTGACATTTTACCACCTACTTTTGGAAATTTGGTGAAAATAAAAAGACTTTACATCACACATACAGCTCTTAATATCTGTGCAAACACTTTCTTTAAAACTACATACAGTACATACTGTTAAGAAGATGAGAAAGAAGAAAAGAACTACTTTCCACCACCTTTCAGCATCTGGTCCCATTTGCTGACAGTGTTACACTCCGGATTTAACCCCTCGATATACTTGAGGTAGGCCTCCGAATGCAGCACCCTCTGTGTCTTTGGAGGCGGCGCCACAAACATGGGGGCAGTGGGCTGCAAATGAGACGGCTGCCCCTGTCCAGGGTATGGTGGAGGAGCATGCTGACCTGGACTGAACATGCCAGGCTTAAAATAAAAAGGGCAAATTTAAAAACTATTCATTTCATTTAACTATCTTATTAAAAATAATCACAAAGTGACAAAACTGAAGTTATTTGGTAGTAAAATGCAGTGTAATTTAGTCCTATTAAAATATAATAAGAAGAACTTTTGAAGTTTCTTACCTGTTGCATGAAGTTTCCATGAACGGGACTTCCTCCCATTCCATTCATCCCACCGCCCATACCTATTGGAAGTGCTACATTTAATCAACTATACATAAAAAAATCAATAAAAAATACTTATGCCATCTCAAGTTAGATTGTTGATATCAATGAAAGTTAAAAAATGTGACTTCTAAAAAAAATGTTAGTGAATAAATACCAACTAAATGTTAGTCCTCTCTTATCAGTATTCACATGCATTGTTTGTGTGACTATTTAGATTATGTTTTGTATTCATATACACTTCATGAGAGATTGATTGAGACCAAAGAAATGCTCAGTGAGGAGATGTGGCTGCGCCGCCTGTGAACCAGGTAAACCCCTCCAGCAGGAGAGACACACAACTGGATGTGACTGAGCAGGTGTGGCTGGCATGGTGGCCCTTACCCTGATAAAGCATGCCAGGGTATCCAGGCATACCTTGCTGGAGATGATGATGAGACAGGTGAGGACCCCCTGCAGGGTGAAGTGGCATTATGCTCAGCAAACCCTCTTGGGGGCCCTGCATGGGCATGTAAGGTGGGCCGTAAGATCCCATCATGCCTTAGGGAACAGGGCAAGGAGAGCACAACATATTCATGCATAAGTTTCATGCAGGTAACACTACTAACATGCACTACAAATACACACTACCCTTTTCATACCTGTACCTTCAATACAAAATGTGAGAGCAATGTTGTGGGTTTTCACACAACTTGTCAGATGTGAGTAAAAGATCTGCAAGTGTGATGGTAACAGTAATTGTAAATTCTAAGGAAATACAAATAAAATATAATATTTTATTTATACAAAATATTTTATTTATACAAAATAATTTAACGTTTCATAAACTGTTTTCACTTAAATAACTGATATTATTTTATATCAAAGCTTAAATTTGCTAAGAGCGTAAGAATGAAGTTTCTATTTATTTTAACACAAAAAACTTTTAAGCAAGATGCCAAAAAAGTATTTTGCTACTTAGAAGAAGTTGTGTTTTAAATAATTTTTTTTTGTGGTTATCAACTCTCCCACCCCAAAAAACACTTGAATACAATTAATTCACTGACACATATCATCAAATATTTTTGATTAAATTGCGGATTTCTATGTGGTGTTGAATTTTTGAACAAACATTTTTAAACAGCTATTTTTTTCCAGGAAAATTAAGAAAATTGAATATTACTAAGTTGTAGCATTTTCATGTTTACTGGAATGTAATTTGTTTTAAAGTCTCTGGTAATAAATTGTTTTCTTTACACTCTATCAGTGATGACTTGTCTAACCGCACCGGTTGAGGTTCAGTTTGTGAAAAGGGTAGGTAATAAATATGGTTGAAAATGTTAGCAAGACAAACATGTAAAGTTAAATAAATAAAAAAACAATAAAAGAAAGAACAATGCATTTATGGCTTGAAACAAAAACAATCATGCAGTCATGTTTCATGCTGTAAAGCTACTGATGAAGCTATAAAAATAAACATGAAACAGCAGCAAAAAAAAATCTAAAATGTAGCTTTATGAAAAATGTGTTTTAAAGAGTTAGGAAAAAAAAAGGATTATGACTTAGTCCAGCCTCATTTTCCTGCTGTCTCGTCAAAGCACTCCGTGCTGTCTCTGAGAGGGGTTACCTGACACAGGTGTCATGGACTGGTTTATCATTGCCATAGTGCTAGGCGAAGGCACCACCCCCATCAGCGCCCCTACAGGGGTACCTGCTCTAGGGGAACCTTGCTTCTGGGGCGGTCGCTCACGTTCTTGCTGCTCCACTATTTTGGCTGCACGTTCTAAAATTGCAAAGATCAATATTTTTTATTCTAGTTCACAGAAAAAAAACTTTTATCTTGAAAATGATTATATCCACATTGACCTTCGTAGTCAGCTTTCTTGGAAGATTCCAGGTTCCTCCATTCGGTTCCCACTAATCGACTCAGCTCCCCAAAAGAAAAATCAGGGTGTCGTGCTTTTATCACTGCTCTCATTTCACTGCTGAACAGAATATAGCCGCTCATGTTTATCTTTCTTTTTGCTCCTTCCTTCTTTGATAAGCCTTTCACCTTAGGGGTGACCTTTATGAGAGACAAAAACATGTGTTTAAGAAAAGCAATCTGTCATGGATTAATAATAAAATACAGATACTGAAAGACCTCAGAAATATGTGGAATTATAAGTCATCAGGGGATGTGTGTGAATACCTGTGAGGGTGTGTATGGCATAATGTCCATGTCACTTGAATTTGGGGTTTGCATCTGAGGCATAGAAGGAGTCATTGGAGCATCTTCATCATCATCCATATCCTCCATGTCATCATCTGCATCATCTATGTCAGCCAGTTTCAGCTCAAGCTCATTTATTTTTTTGTCCAAAAAGGGGGATGCTTCTTTCTGTGGAAGCGTCAACTTCCTACAAAAGCAAAAAAAAAATCAGACCTGTAATTCTTTCAGGTGAGAACTAAAGAAATGTTCCTGTTTATTTTCAAACCTGGAATAATAAATTTCATCCTCAACCACTTTGGACGAATAGGAAAAGCGTTTCAGACCCTTGAATTTTTTCATTTGCTTTTCTGCTTCGATGTAACGACTCTCACACAGCAGGACATCTTCCTCTGAATACTCGGTGGGTCTGCAGGACACAAAGTCCTTAAAGGAGGACACGGTACATTTGCCTGAAAAGCAGGTTTGGGGAGAAAAATAAAGGAATTGTTGTAGTTCAGACAAAGCATTTGTTCACCAGTGAACTGTTTCATGAAGGTTATGTATTACATCTTTTTACCCAAATCAGTTGCCAGGCAACCAGCAGACTTTATGAACATAGGAAAGCCAACAGAATTGCCAAGAGTAAAACAAACCTTATATAATGTTACATTTTAAAAAATTCTTATGTTTAAAAAATATAAACATGACAAAGCTGGGAGCCAGATGAGGGAAAAGAAAAGTGAAACTGAAATTTCCTGACAAATATTGCTTTTCTGAGCTAACAAAATGTACCGTTTATATCTATATTTGATAAGAAATAAGAACTAATAAACAATACAAACCCAATAACCCTTCTTTAAGTTTAAATTAAAGAAGGTTTTCCACATTTAACAAAAGACAATTTGACATTAGCATACAACATTAAATCCCAGGCATAGCAGAGAAGCCAGTGAATCCCCAACCTGTTGTGTTTTTATGGCATTTTGTGGGAGCAATTTTACAGACCAAACTACATTAGTGTGAATTAGTTTCTGTCTGGCACTTGATGTCTAAAAAAAAAAAAACCTCTAATCTACAAACTCAACAAAATAGTATAACTGCCTTTTATAAGTAGCTTTTAAAGATGAGAAAAAAGTCCAAGAACAAACCAAAAAGTGGCCGTTGAGTACCGGCAATGATCGTATTTCACTTCATACAGTGATTGGAATCTGCTGGTAGCTTCCAAAAAGGATTTTGGTTGATCTCATGGTGTTTGTGGAAAAAAAAAAAAGATTATTTATTTGAATGGATATTTATTTGTGTTTAGCGTATGAAATATTATCATTTTATTAATGAGATTACTTATTAAGAGACAGGCAATGCTGCCCTGTAACCACAGCAACCCACTCTTCTCTGCTTTTTTTGTTGCATGAAACTGTAAATCCCTCCTAAAAACTACTTCACCTTGTGGATCATATTTTCTACATGTTTTTGAGACATTATGAGAAAATTTAGGTTGGGCTTAGAAGCAGAAAAATGACAAATTCTAATGAAATTTTGCATTTTCAGCAAGACCTGAAAGAGGAAAAAATTCTCTTGCATTCTGGGTAAATCCTCTGAAAGGCTCATTGTCTGGAACTAAATACATGTATATTAATATAACTCATTGTAACAATAAGCAACTGTAGAGAATCATTTTCTGCTTGGTGTTGTGCTTTGTGTACTTTGCTATGAAAAAGGTTAAAAAAACACTGGATTAGAAGAACCTTGATGCCACAAATAAAACATCTTGTTTTAATATAGCTTAAAAATCCCTGAAACTCTATGTACATAAAAAAAAACAAAAAACATTTTCCACTTTAAAAGTTACACGTGTGAGCAGAGGTTTTTGTACACTGACCTATAACACAAGTCATGGGGAGTGTCTCTTCTAAGGGAGTCAGGAAGACTTCTTTCTTGTAGAACATCTTTGTAGGTTCGTGTTCTGTTTCCTCAGGATGAATAAAGATGGGTCCGAAGAAGAAGGTAGTTCCATTCTGCACCCACAGTTTTTCTAACCTGTGACCCACCAGAAAAAATAATTTCATTTTTGGGTAAGTTATTTGTAGTAAAAAAAAAAAAAAACAGACACGCATAAAAAGCGTTTTTTTTTTTTTAAAGCATCTAAATAAATCTCTACCAACCTGGCAACTCGGGGTTTGGACAGACCATGTGACTGAATATAAACACAATCACCCAGTTTAAACCACGTGTTGTTGTAGCGTAACTGTTCATAGTACTGGCAGCCAGGTTCTGCACCACTCATTTCCATCGGGACATCTTCTCTTTCCTAGACGGATTAATGTGCACAAACACAAACAATACAGAGGTGTTTATACTGTCACAATCTTTCATGTGTGGAAAACATGCTCCTTTGCCACCAGGCTCCACGTCAAGACAAGCACGCTACTAACGTTAATTAATCCCCTGAAGCAGAGACCAAAATGCTAATCTATTGTATCTGCTTGGCAACAAACCACTTGAGATTTTATTTTCCTTTTACTATTGCAAAACACACATTAATGAAAAAGGAAATGTATCACACCATGCTCAACTACGTATAATACAAATTTTCTCTTTTTTGAAAAGACATCATGATAGTGGAATAAGTGTTTTGGAAAAGTATAACAATTTATTATGCTTGTGTTCTACAATGTCCTCTGAAAGTTGCTCTGTTTCACTGAAACAATCAGAAAGGTTAAAATAGATGCTCAAAAAAATAATTGACACAAGATAAACCAAATAGAAGTTGAGCCTTTTAGTTTACATACACTTACCTTCTCTACAAAACCACTACTATCAGCATAAGACATTGCCAGCTTTTCCAGGTCAGGTTTGGCAAACATGGAGGCCACGCGGACAACAGGAAGTGGGACTTTTCGAGGTACCAGTTTGACAGAACTTTCTGGCATTGGCCAGATCTTGATTTTCTTGAAAGACTTGCTCCTGGCAGAATAACGAGATTCACACACGTAGACGTCGTCTGGACTGAAGCCTTCTGGTTGCATTTTGAAATAATCCTACACAAACAAACACAGGTGTAAAAATTCCAACTAAATTTGAATTATTTTCTATATCCACATACATGTAAGTTTTTAGGGAGGATATTACCTTTACATTAATGACCATGCATTTGCCCAGAACTTTACTGAAAGGAGCTTTGTTGTAATAGTCGCCCTTAAAAACTTCTTTTTCCAAGAACTTGCGGGTTTCCAAATGAAACGTCTCACTGGGTCGATAAAACCAGCAGCCATGGAGCCACTTCTCACCTTTACAAACAAAATGTAAAATTAATTGTAGTAACATAATTCCAACAGAAACATTATATTACCCTGGTTGAATTATAACATCTTGCATGTATTCAATTTGTAGTATAAAAATAATTTATGTAGAGGAATGAATAGCATGATGTTTTTTACCTGTTTCGTTTTCCCACAGCCGTTCAATACAAACAATATGAGGTTTCAGGTTGGGTTCTGATGGCTCTACATAAACAAAATCTCCCACGTTATAAGTTTGGTTTTCATGACGACATTCCTGGATGTTGACACGCTCTGACTCCGACTCTGACTGCCATCCCTCACTTTGACAGTCATCTGCATTTTCATCGTCTTTAAATGAAAAAAAAAACCAAAACATAATCAATTAAAACAAGACAACGACACTACATTTTTGTTCCTCAGTTGAGTGACGTAAACATTTCTTAAACCTTTGCTTTTCTCTAGCTCCTCCTTTTGCTTATCCTCTTCTATTTCTTTGGGAATTTTCTCCCTCTTTTCCTGATCGATGTCACTGTGCAGGTGTTTCGATGAATAGTTAAGAGCGGATGAGAGAAGTATCTCTCCATTTTTACACAGCTCATCCCTGATCTTAATGAAGAAGTACTGCAACTCAGCAGCATCTTCAAACACCTCTGAGTCAGTCCTGCAAACAAGAGAAAAGATTGGGGTTCAATCAAGTAAATAATTTCATTCAGAACTGATGGGTTGCCTTCTTAATTTCCATTTATAAACTGAAACTACTTTTCTAATGTAAAAATGATGGAAAAAAGTCACGTGCCTGTTTAACCGCCTTGCTTTCTCTAATACTTCAAACACATGATCTTGGAAAACATCCAGTCTCCGGTAACGACCACGCTCCACATACATCCTGATAATGTCAAAGTTGAGTGGAGGTTTCTCAGGAGTAGCAGGATCCACAGCAGGAATCTCAGCCAGAGAGTCACTGTAGCATCTACCCTCCTCATCCTGATGGCCCAATACAGACACGTACAGGTTTCTGATAAGCTCACGCACCAGAGCTCCCACAGATGGAGGTTTACAGTCTTCCCCTCCTTCCTGCTGCTTTCGAGTCTCCAGCAAAACCCGATGCAACACCAGAGCATCTCGGTAGATGAGAGACTCCGGTTCATTGTAAATGCAGGCGTTGTTGAACATGAGCGCAAAGTCCTCCACCAAGGCGTCGACGTCCTGATAGCGTCCTGCCACCATGTGACTACGAATTCGCTCCATGTCGATGGGTTTCTTGATTGTGGCATAATAGTCGGGCAACTCGGAGCGAGAGGGGAGGCGAAGGAAGATCGTGCTCAAACGCCGACCTCGGCGGTCGATGAAGTTTCGCACAGCATCATAGAGCTCATTTAACTTCTGCTGGAGAGGAGTGAGGTATTTCGACTTTTTTGGAGAAGCACCACTTTTTCCTTTAGAAGAGAAGTTTATTATTTATTAAATGTGTTGAGGAAGTAGAAAAGAAAATGTTAAGAACAAATATCAAAATATACAATATATTTCAGAATAAATTTCAACTTGAACCTTTAAAAATGATCCACCTAATTATTCTGTAATAAAACAATCCACTTGATCATCATTTGCAATTTCGTCAAATAGTAAGGTTTGTCATTTTTAAAGGTAATAGAGAATTTTTTTTTTTGTCTTGTTTCGCCTTAAATCTGCTCACTGTTTGGTTGTATCTAATGGTCTAAATTAGCAACAACAGAAAAAGTGGCATGGAAGATCTTTATAAATTCATTTTTTGAAATAATACACAAATTGGCCTTTCAATCACGGCAATGTCCTGGTTTTGGTGACAAGTATTAAGTATTTTATTTGTTTGGAGATACAAATCTATAAGGAGCCAGAACAGACCAAGCTGGGTTTAACACATTTCCAGTATTAACCAAATGCTGCTGGGTAGTCAGTGCTAGAAACTACTCCATACTGCCGTTAATTAAAAATAGTATTTAAATTAAAAAAAAAAAAAAAAAAAAAAACTTAGTGATAAAAAAAAAAAAAGAGAAATTTTAACAAATAGCAGGGAGGAAAACAAATCCACTCTCAGTCAAACATCTTTACATCAAATTAACTTGGAAAAAAATGTAGAAATAATAAAAAATTTGTGCTTGTTATGATTCAACAAAATTTTGATCGTGCATGCAAATGTTACATTGAAAAAAGCCAACATTTTAATAGAGAAATCTAGTTGATTAGCAGGTCACCAACACATGCAAGAAAACTTACTCAATTTCAGTTTAGGTGAGCCCACATCATCTTCCCCGGGTGGAGGGCCTAACTCTTTGCGTTTGTCTTTCAGTATCTTCTCCAGAATATCAGCATCGTTGTACACCTACATGAACCAAATACGCATGTTTCGGTAATTAAGTTTGACCAAATTACAAGATTTTTTTTTCTTCTTCTATAATGAAGAAAGCTGTGGTGCTGACCTGAGATCCCTCCTCATTGTAATGCCGTGCATTTCGGAACATTAACCTCATGTCGTCCACAAGAGCGTCCTCTGTGGTGTAGCGCTCACTGCGAACATTGTGCTCAATGGTTTTCAAGTCTATTGGTTCGGAAATGACATTATAGTAATCTGGATAGTCCTTCTTGGAGGGTTTAACCATAAAAAGATCACATAGGCGGCGATTGGTGCCCGCCTCTCTGGCCTCAGTCACTGCAATGTAGAGAGCTTTCAATCGGTTCTTTTTTACATTTTTCTTGAGGCTGTAAAAAGATAATAAGTAAAATAAAAACGGGTAAAATAGTGACATTTGAAAATTGTTTTGGGAAAGTCTTTAAAAAAAATGTAAAATTAAGATAGAAGGTAAAAATAGTATATATTTAATCAAGATATTAATTGTTTGCACCCTTTTTTCTTGATGCTTCCAGCATCTGTTGACATAATGCTGTCCCCATCTTCCTCGTCTCTTCTTAGAAGTTCTCTCTTTTTTGCCTGATTTGGAACATCTCATTTGTTATAGTGAAAATTTAGATCATAACCTTTTTACTTTTACAAGCCCTGGTTTATAATTCGGAAAATTTTCAAGTTTCTTAAGAAAACTGAACAGTTGGTCAGACTAACCTGCATAATCTGCTGAAGCCTGAAAGCCCGTTTGTAAATGCTGGACGTGGGCATGTTGTAGCGCTTTGCATTCTCAAACATTAAACTGAGGTCCACCTCTATTTGTTCCATGTTGTCGTACTCACCGTTCTTCATTTTCGCCCTAATTTGGAATAAAAAATACTTTTAGCGCCTTCTTTTTTTATAGCACAACTGCATTTTATTTATGCCACAGAGGCTCAAATAGTTGCACCTCACCTAATTTGTTGCAAAGAAATGGGTTGCTTGATACGCTGGTAGTAGTCGGGATATTCCCTGCGAGAAGGCAACTGCTGAAAAGGTTCAGCAAAGATCTGGCCCTGGCTATTTCTGGCCCCTCGCACAGCTTCAAACAGCTGGAAGATTGGGTTGTTCATCTCCATGCTGGAATTCTGACTCTCGGCCTCAGACTCTCCCTCGTCATAACATACAGAACCTGCAAACATGGATATACAGAAACTCTTCAGTAATTTAATATACAAACAGTTGCTTTAGTTACAGTAAATGAGCTATGATTTACCTGAAAGTACTGGGTCGTCTTCGCTTTCTGACCCATACTGAAGAGAAACGTTGACCCCAGAAAGCCGATCACCCTGACCAGATCTGCGATTTCTGAATAAAAATATAAAGTGTTTAAAAAGATTTCTCTTGTGTCTTTGTGATACAAACTTTTTTTAAAAGTCAATTGTTTTTAATTACTTGATGCGGAGACTTGATTTTGTGGGTTCTGCATGTTCCAGTTCAGTCTTACGCTGTATAAACACTTTCTTTATGGTGTTTGCATCCTGTGCAAACAGAAAACAACAGTCCGTTTCTGAGTTTCTTATTTTCATATATGTAAAAAAAGAGAAAGCAAAACATACCTTGAAAACCTGAGATCCTGGTTCATTGTATGTTTTGGCATTTTTGGCCAAGAGGTCAATATCCTTTGCCATTGAATGAACATTTTTATAGAAACCAATCTGTAGAAATAAATACAACAGGAAATTTTTCTTGCTGTATATTTGTGTTAATACATTCCTCTTTTTCTTGTGAAGCCCATTGAGACGGAAATTCTGTGATTTCGGGCTATACAAATAAAATTGAATTGAATTGAGTAAGTTTTGAAAAAGTTCTAGTCCCGCTTTTAGATTTTAGAAAAATACTAATGAATTGAACAAAGTCATTACCTGTATTCGCTGAGCTATTGTTCTCAGATCTATTGGCTCCTTTATAATCGCATAGTAGTCTGGATATTGCTATGGAACATACAATATGTTGTAAACTGTCAGTGCTGCTCTCAGAAGCCTAAAATCGGACAGAATGAGTAAAGAATCAAAATTGCTCACCACTTTAGAAGGCAGTTTTTGAAAGAGTTCGCTGACTTGTCGTCCTGAGGGATCCGCGTGTGATACTATCGCTTCTAAAAGCTGCTCCAGCACTTCCTTTAAACTAGAGGGAGATGTCTAAAGAGGTAAACACACATGTTTTAGATCCAAAGGAATAATGAAAAGGGAAAATCAAGGAAAATATTTACATTGTCTTTAGAAATTATCACAAAAATGAACATAAATAAATCACTTGAGAGCTTGCCTCATCATCAGCTGTATTATCCATCACATCATCCCCTTCATCGTCATCATCATCGTCTCTATCTCCAGGTTGCACAAACTCGCTTCTTGTTTGCATATAAACTTCCCAAAGCTTGCGAGCTGCTTGATATTCAATACTGTCACTCTGTATTTTTACCAAAAAGAGACAATAACAATTCATTAGTAACAAAAGTTTAAATAGCCAAATGATAATGGACATAGAGGACAGGTCAAAATCTGTCTTCTTTCCATACAGTACACCAGCAGTCTCAAACTCACGGACCCAGGGACGACCATTTGCGGCACTTGTCTTTATTTGAAAGATTAATGTTACTGTGGCAGCAAATTTGATATGAATGACACTTGTATGCGGACCAGTTATTGTTAGTTTACTTATTACTGGTCAATCTATTTTTATTCATTTAAAAAAAAATCTTTTTTTAAAAAAATAAAGTTTTTTGAGAACTTGGAATGTTTTATCATCACTTTTCTTGTGGAAATACTGATATTGCCCAGCTTCACCTTCACTCTGCCTCCAGTTGCCCCCAGGTAAATTGAGTACGAGACCCCTGCTTTACACAGTCAAATTAAATAAAAATAACAACTCACAACACTTTTGAAATGAGTTTGGATCACAATCAGGCTGCTGAATGACAGTAAAAAAAAAAACTTTTTATTTACCTTGTAGAAATTTCTGGCATTGTTGAACATGAGCTGAAAATCAGCAGTAAGCTGCTCCACATCATTATATTCTTCTGATTTTAACTTGTATTGAATTTTTGTCATATCAATCGGTTGGGAAACTACTTCATAATAATCAGGTTGGTTTCTGCAAAAAGAGTAATCAATCTCAAAAATGAAGTCACACACAAAACCCAAATTTCTTCAACACAGGTACAGCACCTCCTCTTTGGAACCCTTAGGAAAACTTCAGAAAGTTGTCTTCCTTGATGATCTTTATAGTCTCTCACAGAATTAAACAGCTCGTGGCATACAGCAATCTGTTGTCAAACAGGCGGATTGAAGCTTATTATCACACTTTACTGACTTTATTTTCATTAGAAAGTGTAATTACCGTATCCACAGGAGGAATTTTGAAGATTCTCCTTCTTTTTCTACCACTCCCAGGAGTAGATGAGGATGTGTCCTCCAGATCTGCTCCTCCACTGATGCTGCTGGATGGAGAAGTCGCTCTTCTTCTCTTAGCTGACATTTTTGCCTTCTTCAACAAGCTATCCAGACCGCTACAAGAAAAATATTAAAACTACCTTCAGTTTATGTACATGTGATTATACAAGTCAAATGCAGAGCGTTGTAGATATTATTCAGTTCATAATATCAACAACAATAAGAATATCACCAATTACTCATTGTGCTAGCATTTGAAACAAAGCAGCGGTAATAAGTTAGCATCGCTTCCGAGCACACTTCCTCCTTCTCAAACGATGCAAATTAATAATAAAGTTTCCAAAAGCACAAGAAAACATAAGAAATTACAATAAATGTTTGTTTTATTAAGTATTTCGTACCGTTTATCTTATGGATTAGAGTAATTCCCTGAGTATTAATGTGTAATAGCTAGCTTATTAGCTAGCGTTTGAAAACTCCAGACCGGAACTTAGAGAGGTATCGTGTCTGAGCGGTGGACATATGCGGTGAAGTGCTGACCCCTACAGTTTAGGAGTAGTACTGCACCACTTGGACTAATACTACTATTTATTACTTAGAAATTACTGCAAAATTGCTTACGTGTTGCAGACAAACCTAGTTAGAAATCTGGGTGTAGTAATGGAATCAACAGTCACAGCAAATTGATTACTTCAGTAGCACCAAATCAGAGGTTTGGTGTCTAAAACAGGTTGAGAGATTCTTATCCATGCATTTGAAATGAATTACTCTATTCATCCCTCAGCGGAGAAATTTGTTTGCTGCACTCCTTACACCGCAGCAGGATGTCCTTCAACGGCGCCAATGGTGGGAGAAGCGGGGGTTAGGTGTCCTCTCCAAGGACCCTAGACGTGCTCTCCGTGGGACGCGAACCTTCCGGTCCGCGGGCGAACGCTCTAACCACGCGGCCACCGTCTCCACCCTTTGTTTTTGTTTCAAACAAAAATTTGTTTCCAGTATGTTAGATTATTGCAACAGTTTACTCACTGGTCTGAACAAAAAGGCATTAAAACAGTTGCAATTTATTCAAATTGTTGCAGGACCCGAAAATATGATCACATTAGTCCTGTGCTCAGGTCTCTGCACTGGCTTCCTGTAGCTCAGAATAGACTTGAAAGCTGCTCTGCTTGTGTATAAGTCTCTCCATGGCCTGTAAAAATTTTAGTGTCTTATAAAACATCTAGAACTCTGAGGATCTCTGAGACTGGCCTCCTAAAGGTGTCTAGTGGAGGCCAGACATCGCCGGGCTTAGGAGTCCCCGTGTTTCCATCAGGATGAAGAACATCTACTCATCCCCTTCCTGGACATCTCGGACTGAGGAGCCCCCCGTGTTTCCATCAGGATGAAGAACATCTATTGACTTCTTTATATATTTAGCTGTAGAGTAGAATAAGCTAATATTTAAACAATAATCTTTGACACATTGGTTGCCCTTCCCGGGGGAGGGATCTCTCTTTTGTGTGGATTCCCACGAGGTTTCTTATTTTTTCTCCACTGATGTTTTTTTTAGGAGTTTTTCCTCACCGTGAAGGAGAGTCTAACGGCATAAATGTGCTAGTCGAGTTAACATTTGTTAGTTATTTTTCTTGCTGTGTTTTTGTGTTAATACATTCCTCTTTTTCTTGTGAAGCCCATTGAGACAGAAATTCTGTGATTTTGGGCTATACAAATAAAATTGAATTGAATTGATTAGTGTCAGTACTTAACATTGAGAACAAACTTCCTGAGGCTATGAGACAGGGCTCTACTGTAACGATGATTAAATCTAAGGTGGAAACAGTTCAGTTTAATTAAGATTAATCACATTTTATCTTTTTAATTTTTATTTTATGTTTTGTGATTTTAATGCAGTTTTCTGTCTTGTAAAACATTTTGAATTGCATGGTGTATGAATTGTGCCATACAAATCAACTTGTCTTGCCTTACGTTTCTGTTAAATTGTTCATATGAATCTATTAATAAGATTAATTAATTAATTATCAGAATAGTCAGACAAAGTTTTTTAGTGTTTTTTCTCTACATTTTTAAAGCTATATTATAAGAATTCAACTCTTGCTGATGGTCATTCACAAACTTCAAGTGAGCCCACCCCAGGAATTTATCTGGCACTGTAGTCTTTTTTGGCTCCTTTCTGCAGTGCTGTTCATATTTTATGTAAATCACTTTAGATGCTTTTATTCTACTTCAATCTAACCATTTTAGTCTTTATAATAACTTTCTGCTTTTTGCTGTTTTTGTCAACCTAATTTGAAACTTGTTTGAAAGACTAAATGCATCATTTATTTTGGGGGAAATGGTGTTTGAGATGTCTTTATGAAGAGGATCAATTGGTAACTTTGATGAACGTTAGATTGACCATCTAAAAGTGTTGGATCATGTTAGAAAGGTTTGATGGTGCACTACGTTCACAGACGTCGGGTTTTCTTGACGTCAGGAGAAGTCTGAGCGCACCCAGCGCTGCGCACAAGCTCAGCATCACTCCCAGAGGAAAGCAGAACAACGAACCTGCAGATCGCCATTTGGGTACGTCTCTTTTTAATGATAGGTTATTTTAAATCTAATATCATGCAGTACACTTTTTTCTTTCTCAATGCTCTTGATGCGCTTCCACGTCGCAGCCTCCAGATTGCGCCTAAAGATGCTGCGTGCATTGAATGTCTTACCCTTGAGCGCTGCAGTGTGCTAGATTCTGTCCACCCACATACATAATGTTCATTTGATTACAAAGATCATATCTTATTTTTAACTATGTTGAAGCTGGAACGTTTTCCTTTTTTTGTAATCTCTCTGCTTACTTACAGTCATGAACTGCAGGAGTGATGCAGAGCAGGTTACTCACTGGGATTCAGTTTCCACTTGACTGAAGTGCTCGGAATTTCTGCTTTGTTTTTAAGTGTCAATACAACTATCTATTATTACCTGTCGGAAAACGTCATTTGAACATGAGATGTTAAGTATAGACCAATATCCCCAGCTCAGACTGTCCCAATTGAACATCTATTCTGGTCCCTCCACTGTCTGCTGGTCTGTTGGCCACACTTTAAAGCTATTAGTTGGCATTTCTTGTTGGTAGCTCACTGTCAGCAAATTGAAGACTATTACTTGCTGAGATTTTTGGCACCACCAATATTTTATTACAACTTTATTACAACTTTTACTTGTAACTTGTAATTGATGAAGAGTTTCTTGTTAAAATTTAATATTGTCCTTATCAAATTCATATATATATATATATATATATATATATATATGAACATATATATATATCCTCTAATAAACTGTGAAATTGTACAGCATTAATTTGCATTACAATTTTTTTAGATGTGTTCATTAAACATGACATTATTTTCTTGCCTCACACTCATCTCTTTCCGCATGAAGAATCTCAGTAACAAAATCTTGAGGTTGTTAAAGGATCATCATTCAGCTTATAATTTCAGTTTCATCCTGATACATCTATAAAAGTTATTTTTCAGGTTGGGAGGTTTTTGGAGAATTTACAAGTACCATGTTTACCCAAGTATGTAAGGATTTTTAGTAACTGCAGTCTCTTTGAGTTTTTTTTTCTTCTTCTTTCCGCAGTCTTAGTGTGGTGAATCCAATCAGCCTTCTAGGATGCCTCTTGGAGAGGATGGAAATGGATGGAAAAAAAAGACATCAGATATCAGGGAAAATTATGACTTCAAAGAAGTGTTGGGAACGTAAGTAATGCTTTGTTGTCAGACCAGGATTAATGATGATCTTGGTAAATGCACTTTTGCAAACTTTTAGGAAAACTAATTTAATCACAGTGAACATTTTTACTGTATTAATTTTGGTTTACTCATAGTATTAAATTAATTCTGGCATGAACCTGAATTTTTATTACTACTATTGTATTACTACTATTACAACTATTTTATGCTACAAATTAGGCAATCATAGAGGTGCATAAAAAAACATCAGATCTAAAATGACAATCAGGGCTTTTTGGGTTGCAGGATTTGAGGTTGCTTCCTAAAAATCATAAAACAGAGGTTTTGTATCAACGACTTGCTGCAACTTGTATCAGGAACCAAGTGGTTGCTGTGACAAAAAAGGTCTAATGGCAAATAAAAAGATAGAACAAAAAAAAAAAGAGTAAAAATTACAACATGCATGCACACAAGACCCTGGAAATTTTGACAAAAACTGCCAAAGAGCAGAAAAACCTAACAAGTACATTAACTGGCAACTTGAGAAGAAGGTACAGAAAATGAGGCAGGATGTTCTTATGAAGAGGTGAGGTTGAACTGCACACAGAAGACAATAAACTGCCAAATTTAATGCAAAAATACACCAAAGCTGAAAGTGACAAGTCACGACAGTGAAGGTTTTGACACTGATTCGTCTTCATCTTGGCTTCTGCCGAATGCTGACTCTGCTGTTTTCTACATTTAGTAAGTCTACTTTCACCCCACTCTCCAAAACAGCAGAGAAGCAGGGTCAAGTTTTGATTAGTTAGCAGTTTTTCAGTCTTAGAAATGGAGCTTTGTCACTATTGCAACACTCAACTAAGATATTGATAAGACATTGAAATAGAGTCCTAGTGGTTATTTATAATGAGAGTGACCAGTAGGGACACATGCGGTTTAGATTAAACACTATTGTTTTGTGTATGTATAGTCTACTCCATTATAATAATTTTCTCTGAAACTCCAATGAAGGAAATAATCTATTTGTGTTTTGTGAATGAGAAGTCTGTCCCTCCCCCAAACTCCCTCTCAGTCAGCATTAAATCTTTGTGAGACAAAATGTGCAAAAGAAGTGTATCATTTTACCTACTGTATGTTTAAAAAAAATACACATATGTGGAACACAGCTGCACCTTAATGTGCACAGCTTAATGGTTGCGGTAGTATAACAAATAACTGTTAACTTTTAATCTTGATAACCAAAAAAATCACTGCCTTTTTGGTCAAAATCTCCTTTTAAAATGTGGATTTCGAATTTCTAGTTTATGTTTGAATGTTCAATTATTCTTCATGGTTAAAGTCCTGCAGACTTCACATTGCCCTCTCCTGGTCAACAAAACTCAGCACAGATGGTCATGGGGCACCTCTCCACTTCCAGACCGAATACAAGTGACCCTTGCACATGCCCACCTGTGATGACATGAGAGCACCATATGGAGGGAGGCTGTTTTCTCCCCACTTGGAATCACACCTGTTTCCCCTAGAGAGGCAGCACAGAGTTTGATATTAATGACTGCAAAACTCTGGTCAACCTCCAGAAAATTCAAGCAGCACTGGGCAAACATGACTAGTTTTTCCAAATGCCTGGAGGAGGAGAGCAGATGAGGGTCCAGGTGTCTGTTTCTCAGAGCCCAGCATGTTTAGTCCAATGCAGAATGACTAAAGCTAGAGGGAAATAGAGAATTCATCAGTGTATGAGTGTGTGATGCACAAAGACTTAAGAGTTTTAAAATGGGAAATAGCAATTTTAAGGGTGACATTCCAGGTTACATAATAGGGACGAAGGGATTGCACGAATGCCGTGTTCACTTAATTCAGGAGGAGAAAGAAGCAATAATAATCTCTCCCTGCTGTCACTGTAGCTGGACCTAGCAGAGGGCAGAATTAATGTGTTGACGAAAAGCTCCTTATGCTCAGAGAAAAGATTATAGAGAAGCTTTGTCCGGTGATTCTGTGTAGGAAGTTAATTGATTTATGTTGAAATATTATATTCAGATCTGTCTGATCCTCATACGTTTACCTCAGTGTTAAATCAATGTCAGGAGGAAGTGTCCAGCTAGGAAGCTAGTCTTTACTATCTCTATCTTGCTTTGAAGGCAGATTCCCCACTTTTTTGGTTTTTGATTAAACCACATTTGTATTTCTATTAAAATGTATCAGGAAAAAAAAATCACACGTAGTGATGCTGATATCAAAAGAAATTCAACACCAGCCTAAAAATAAAAGTCTAATTTTTAAAGTTATACCAAACCTCAACTTGTATTTGATGACTAAAAATATTTTAAAAACACGTGATATTTTTCAGATGTCAGGTTTGAGTTTCTGCATGTTCCTGCATGGTGAAAATAGATAGCCAGGGTTTAACATCGTTTCCAACAGATGAGAAGCAAGATATAAAGCTTAGAGAGGTAATCGGACGATCTCACCAGCAAGTCGGACACAAACAACCTCACACACTCAGAGTGAAAGTAGAAGCACTTTTTTTTAAACCTGACCTGCAGTTGTTGGACTGTGAAGCAACAGTGCTAACTGTATAACCTAAAATCCAGCACACTTTCATTCAATCTCTGAACAGCAGTTTGACACCACTTACATATTTTATGGTTTTATTGAGTGTGATGATTGGTTGTTAAGTTTTCCTTCAGAATATAAAGCTTCCTGATTCAGAACTCAGCCATCAGCTTACTATAAAGTATCCGATAAATGATTGTAACCAAGTATAATTTGTGAATTGGTCAATACATTAAGCTCACCCTTCTGAACAAACCCATACTTGTGGGACTGAAATTTGGTGAAGCTCAGCCATCAAATCACTGTGCTGCGCTGCAGCTCAACCTACCGTTTTTTTGCCACTCTGCCTGTTTTATGGCAGGCAAATGACAAAGGAGCAGTCTTTTTTTTGTTTTTGTTTTTTTTTATTAATTGAGGTTGTACATTGTTGTAATAATTTTTTTTTTGCTCCAAACGGAGTATTGCAGAAAGGGGATATTTAATTAAACTTAAAAAGTAATTTTACACTTATGGCCTGGACGTTTAGCTTTATTATTTTGTTATAGAGCTACAAAACACCATCACCAACACCGACATCATCAATATATCCAAGCTTGACAACAAAATATTTCACAAGTCAGATCTATTGCCTAAAAAGTTTTTAGTTAACAATGACGACACAAATTACTTTACTTACAATTTATTACAGTATTGTGCCACATTGTCAGTCCCAACTTTTTAAAAGTTAGGGAGAGGAAATATTAGAAAAGAGTTTGAGAAAATGACTAATGAGTTTCTGCATAAAGAAATCAGAAGGCCATCTTTCATAAACACTTTTGCAAATCATCTCTTTTTGTTTTCATCATCATTTCGAACGAAATTCAAACTTTTCCGCGAGAAAGTTGCAACTTGAGCTTGAGGCAAATTTAGATCATTTGTGCCAGACTGAGCGATGCACAAGGGGAGTAAAGCTGCTCACTCTTCACTGCAGCTGCAATGTTGTGCAAACTAATTACCGCAAGTGTTAGCTTCTGTAATGTGTCAGTCTGTCACTGACGTCAACAACACGAGTCTATTTTTTTTGTTCACAGTGTGCATAAATTGTTAAAGACATAGCATATTTATTTAATATTTAATGTGTTTGTACTCTAAATAAAATGAATTTGGTGGAGGTCGTTTTAGGGCTGTTGTTTGACTGTTTTGCTTAAGTGTGGCGCATCAACTTCTTAGGCTGGCAGCTCATATGATGGAGACGTTGGCATAGGGTAATTAGAGGAATAAATTAGTTTGGACTGCAAATCATTTGTCAAAAAAGCACAAACTAACCTCAAAGAGTTTTTCAATAGGTGAATTACTTGTCTGAAGCTAATATGGTATGCTTGCCTTTTGTTAATCTTAATATATAACATTTTGCTTGTCAGCATACCAATGTGCTGGGGGGAGGAGGAGGCTCAGTGGTAGATCGTTTGCCCTTCAAGCATTGGAAGGAAGTTAACCGGAAGTTTGCGGGTTTGAATCCAACTGAGTTTGGGGTAAACACCTAGCCCCCTGTTTCTCCCACCATTGGTGCCGTCGTGGCAGCCTGCTGCGGTGTAATGCAGCACACAAATTTCCCCGGTGAGGGATCAATAAAGTATACAATAAAGAGATATCTGTATACAGAAAGATATATCTACTCCTAAAAAAGGAATAGTTGGTTTATTTAGTGACTTTAGAAATTTGTAGCTTTAAAGTAAAAATTGGGTCAATTTAACAAAATAGTTCAGCATTTGAGGTGTTTAAATTGAAAGCTTTTTTTCTGTACAGGACTGTACTATGCTGGAAAGAACCATTGTTTGTCTCTAGATATCATCAATGGAGTTAAGAGCTTTGACCTTCTCAAGTAGAGTGGATAGAGGACGTAGCTGGAGTTGTACAAGTGTTAGTGGAGTGAGATATCGGTTGATTCAGATCATTACTCTTTATCTCTACTTCAACTTCACACTGTACACACTGAGAGTAGATAACTAAAATAACACAAAAACAAAACAATGGTGCATAAACAGAAAGCATGGCATTATAGGGGATTAATTTTTATCATATAAGACTAATAACTTGACATGTGACATTGAAAAAGGTACATAAACATGCACAATGTCAATGAAGTTTTAGAGGAAAAGTTAAAAAGCATTTATTGACCCAGTCTTATTAGAGAAGATTATTTGTTAATTATCAGATGTATTTATATTTTACTTTAGATATAGAGTCGGGAAGGAGGTTTCAAATAAAAAAACATGTAGATTTAATTACTTTATGATGTCTTCCATGTCTGCGTTGGCTTTACTACTAAAAATTGAAAAGCCCTTATGGCAACAATAATGACAATTTACCTTATGCCTCATCTAGTAGGGTTAGATTTAAAGAGCCACTGTACGTGAAATAAAAATGTGTTATGAACAGCTATGATGGCATGCTGTTGTATTGTTTATTATTTTTTATGACACCAATAGCAAGTAAAAATCAGTCAGATTTCGGATGTTACTTCAAAGTTACAAATATGACTTTTATTTTTAGACTCAGCGTGGACATGTTTTGCTCCATAAATTTTAAAATAGTAACAATTAAGTGGTATTACTTCAACAGCTAGCAGAAAATGTCTTGATGATTTTGTTAATCTTTAATTAACCATCCATGGATGTGCTAAAGTATGGCTCATATCTAAAAGTTTATAAATATATATTAACCCTTTCTGTTAACTTTTGTCATATTGTGTTTTTAAAACCATTCTAAACATAGACTAGAAAGGGATAACAGTATAGCAGCTGCATAGTGGTCATACTTAGCATGCTACAAGTGTTTCATGTGTGAATGTGTGAATCAATATTTGCTCATATAGGCAGCTGGGATTACTGTGCTGTTTTTTTCCAAATCCTATGTGTGTGTGTAAGTGTAAGTGTGTGAGACAAACACAGAAAGTCATGCTGTTCTGCATGTGTCTATGTAGAGCTGAAAGGCTCCAGACATCCATCCAACCATCTACCCATCCATCTATCTATACAGCCATCCGTCTATCTATCCACCCATTCAAACATCTTATATCTCAGTTGGATATTGGACTTTTCCTTGTGCAGAAAAACAGCTGAGCTGACAGATGCATCAGCGGTGAGTGTTGGGACCAATGACTCATGTAAGACTTTGTTTAATTTTTAGCAGCAAGTTAACGTGCATGCCAGAACGGTTTACTCCTCTTAAATTGATTTCTGTGCTCGGTTGCAGGCGGAAAACAGACCGTCTGTTCAGATCCGCAAAACCTGACAGCATCACAGCCTCCTCATTTGTCCATATTTCACAACTGTCCAGTGTTACTGTAAGATGTGCACATTAGCTCTTCTGAAAATCTCATTAGTTCAGTGAAACAGCAACGGAAGCTTTATCTCCTCCTCTCCCAAACCCTTCGAGAGCCCACCCCTACTATGTCTCTGAGGAGAAATGAGCAACTGGATGGTTAATTACAGTGTGTCTCATGGCAACTGAGAAAAAAATGTGTCTATACATCAATGAACATCATATTCGAGTTCTCTTATGCACCCACAGTCACTCAAATTTTAAATGTATTTCTATTTTTTGCAATCAGTTCATTTCTTGCGATCTCTTTTACAATTGATGTTTCTTGTATTTGATTTGGGTTTTTTTAATTGAATTTTTATATTAAATGTTTTGAGTTGTTTCAGTTTGTAGTGTGAAGATTGCAATTGGCATCTCACAAATTTGGCAAAGAAGATTCTGAAAAACAGTTGAAAAACTGATGAAAAACATTTTTTAAAAAGCAACAATAGCAGATAAAAATGTTGAAAGCAGTCACAGTTATTCAATGTTCTTTTTTGTAATTGCAGAATTATTGAAATGAAAGAAGTTTAGAAGTTTGTTGTAATTCAGTATACTTCTTGCAGTTCTGTTTTTTTTGTGTACTTATAAGATTCCAGCAGCAAAAAATACACAAACCTATTTTAAAAACCAAAAATAAGAAAATCTGAATAAAATCTAAACTAAAACATAAAATTGTTTGTAGGTTGATGCTGAAAATTTAACACGTCATGGCTTTAATTTTTTAAATCTTCATGATAAACTTTTTAACATGTTTAAAAAGTGACGGGCTTCTCTTTTTCAATTTTCTAGAAAGATTTACGTACTTTAAACTCTGAAATGAGGTACCAACCTTCACAGAAATTTGTGATGTTGAAGAAGTTTTTTTTTTTTTTTTGAGTTGGACTGTGGCCCATAACTGTTGTGCTTTGGACTTGAAAAATTTACACACTAAAAGTTTAGGAGATGTAGAAAAGTGATAGTTATTTTCTGCAAATTTCTTGATTAGTTTATGTGCTCCTTTAGCTTCTTGGATTAAATTCCAAATACATATTTGGATATCATTTGAAAGGGACAGATGGATAAGAAGATGACTTACTGACTGACTTTGATTCATATCACTTTAACGACATTTTCATGAAGTAACCTTTTCTCTTTTGTAGAAGACCTATGTGTTGCATTTCCTCCCTGTTGTCCATCACTCACACACAAGTGCATCAAACTCTTGTCTATTTCAAGTACCGGTACTCACAAAACGTGGCCCAGTGATACTGATGCACTTAAGATGTCAAAACACATCTCAATCTACCTGATATTCTCAGAAGCTGGAAGATGATGGGATCTTAAACACCAACACTATAGTTATATGTAATCTTAATGTCTCCAGAAAAGTTCTGGTATACTCTGTTGAGTTTTTCAGTAAATGTATAACTACAGTTTTTTTTGTTGTTTGTGCTGCATCAATTACCGTGATTTCACGACCATTAGCCGCACCGTACGAAAAGGCGCAGTCTCAGTTATGTGCGCCATTGCTGTATTTAACACACACATAAGGCGCACCGTACGAAAAGGCGCAGTCTCAGTCACACACCGCCTTACAACAACACACACGCAAGCATGCAAATGTGCGTATTAAAAAATAGATCGGGAGCAAAACTGAGTTTGTTGTGCTTTATTTAAGTAGTAACAATACTAAACAAGCACATTACCGGTAATAGTCTTTATTCAAATCCGTCAAAGTCCTCATCCTCTGTTTCGGAATCGAACAGCTGTGCAAAATCCAACAGAGCAGGTCCACTTCGCTCCTTGCTGTCAAAGTCACTGTCTGTACTGTGCGGCTCCTCAGAAAGGATACCAGCTTTAGCGAAAGCTCGGATAACAGTACCAGCAGACACGTTAGTCCAAGCATCTACAATCCATTGACTCGTTAATGCTGAAATTTCTCGCAGTGGCTCGATTCCCATGTTCCTCCGCGTAGCTGATTGCCTTCAGCTTAAACTGAGCCTCATAAGCGTATCTCTTTGCCATTTTCAGGGTTAAAACAGCAATGTTGTGCATACAGCACATACCTTTTTTATAAACAAACCACGCCCACACTTCACTCTTTAATGTTCTCATGCCTTTTCTTTCAGGTCCGCCTCGCCTCACGAGCACCGCTTTTTCTTTTAGGTCCGCCTTTTCTCACGAGCACCGCTTTTTCTTTTAGGTCCGCCTTTTCTCACACACCAAGTGCACCACACGAAAGGGCGCACCGCTCATTTTGAAGAAAATCTAAGACATTTATATGCGCCTTATAGTCGTTAAATTACGGTACATAGGTTAGTGGTGTGACAGTAAAAAACTGTCTCAGAGAGAGATTGAACAAAATGTGTATTTTGGGAAGACAATAGGTAGAAAATGAACTAACTTGAGTGTTGATAATGTCGTGCGTTTGAAGTGTTGATGCTGTTCCTCAACCTAAGAACAGATTCCTGTGGTTACTTACAATGTTCATGGATTCAGGCCTCCTCCCGAGCTCCCTCCCACGCTCCTGTGGGTAGTCTGTGTAAATACACACCATTCTCCCTCTCATGATTACCAGACCGTAATCCATAATGCAGTCTAGTCATCCTCAGATGCAGCCTTACCACATTAACTCTATTTATTATTGAAGGGGTTAAAAATAGTTTCTATTTCTAAGTAACTGCTTTCCTAATGTCTGTTTCCTTCACCTTCTGAGTGTTTTCCAAAACCTCAAAAAAAAAAAAAATCACTTAGTAACGTTGCCACTTTGAATTATTCATCTGTCCTGCACCCACTCATCAGCGGGGCACGTGCTTTGCCACACAAACTTGGAATGGTGAAGTGCAATAACTTGCAATAGTAGAAGTTTTTACAGAAAAGATGTGAAAATTTCAAATGACCAAAGGAATTTGTATGCCAATCAAATATTTAGTTCCATTCAGCTAATGGTGTTTATTTTGCTCATCACTTCTACATGTCCATTTATATTTCAGAGGGGCTTTTTCTGAGGTGGTTCTAGCAGAGGAGAAGAGGACTCAGAGACTCGTGGCCATCAAGTGCATCCCCAAGAAAGCATTGGAAGGCAAAGAGAACAACATTGAAAATGAAATTGCAGTCCTACACAGGTGAAGACACCAAAGATACTTGTGATGCATCAGCATTTTCTTACAATACATGTGCAGATGCCAAGCAGGGTCAACTGGAGACATGACTAAATGCATGGTGTCAGTATAAACAGTAGGATTGTGCACCGGAAATGTCAGGAGTAAAGAAGATAGACCTATTTTTAGTGTCTCTGTTGCCAGGGCAACAGCACACAGAGGCGGAGATGGCATGGAGTTCCCTGCAGCAGTGTGCTGAAGAAAGAGAAAGAGACATAGAGGGTGGAGGAGCTGAGAAGGGACGGGGGGAGGGTATCACAGGAGGAGAGAACGATATAAAAGGGGTGAATTTTGGCTAAATGTTTAAAGAAGCAGGGAAATAAATAATAGAGGCTATCATAAGCGAAAAAAGAGAAAGAGGCATTTTCTAATTCAGCTAAAAGCTGAATTGGCCTCTTTGAGCTGGTGCTGCGTTAGTGGCAGCTCAGATGTTCTCAACTGTCTCACAATCCAAAAAAGATGACAGCCAATTTTTTTAGGAGTATACCCAGACAGTATTTTGTTTGAAGGGTCAGAACACTAACCCTAACTCTTTACTGACACGTTAAGATCTATCTTTAACTTTTGTAATGATTTAGGAACATGCAGTTTTAATCTCAATTGATAAAGACCGTTTTTTTATCCCAAAAAGAGAAACAAACTGTCGTATATCAAGTATGCAGCAAGAATGCCATCTGGTGACAAATGAACAGTAAGCGTTGAAAACAATTGGTTTAACTTTAATTCTGTCATATTTTTCTCAGAATCAAGCATCCCAACATTGTTTCACTGGAGGACATATTCGAGAGCACATCCCATCTATATCTTGTCATGCAATTGTAAGTTTTCCCTCTTTATTCTTCTTGCATAAAAAAGATATATTTGTCACACAGCTGTAAAGGAACTAGTGTTAGCGTGTTAAGCCTATTTGCAGAAAATATTCCTACTCAAATCCACAGAATTTGAGGGTTTTCTGGATCAAAAAATGAGCTGATTAAACTTCTAAAAGTAAATTGAAATAAAAGGGAAGTTTTACTTATCCTTCTGACTCCTCAAGTATAATATGGTATCTATTTATGTGTTCAATGACATATTAATGTACTTATTAGCTAATTAAAGACTTCCTGCCTTTTGTTTTATCCATCATTTATTTTTAAAAAGAGTCTCGGTCTGATGTTCCTGAGTGAAAAGTCTTAGTTTCTTCTTACATGCTATCAGGAGCAAGTCTTTTTTTTTGTGCCAGATCAAATCTAACAGTCTTAAAATTTTCTTTTTGCTGGAAAGAATATTTTGAAGCTCTTTGATTTGTGGCTATTCCACTTAGCTGCAGAAATATTAGAACTCCTGTCCAGCTTCTCATAAAATAAAGTCACGTTTTACCACATATTTCATCAAGAATTTTCAGAGAAATATCACAGCATGTTTTCTTATGAATAAATAACAAAACTCTGTAACAATACTTTGACTTCTTAGAGGAGTTCTTGAGTTTCAGCAAATTGATTGTCATTAATAAAACAGAAAAAGAAGTTTTCCAAGTGCTAAACTATCTTTTTTTGTGATTTAAACTTGGTAGGGTGTCAGGTGGTGAGCTGTTTGACAGGATTGTAGAGAAAGGTTTCTACACAGAGAGAGATGCTAGCCAGCTTATCCACCAGATCTTGGATGCTGTCAAATATCTCCATGATATGGGAATTGTCCACAGAGACTTGAAGGTATTCCAACGTGGGGAAAACACAAATTTTACACTGCACTTGGGGTTTGTTTGTTTTTTCTTTTTTTTTTATTCCTAAGCTTTTATCTTTGATCCTTTTCTTTATTTCCAGCCAGAAAATTTGCTGTATTACAGTATGGAGGAGGACTCTAAGATTATGATCAGTGATTTTGGACTGTCAAAGATTGAGGGAACGGGAAGTGTGATGTCCACAGCCTGCGGTACTCCAGGTTATGTTGGTAAGGATCTGTTTCCCTGGTCAGACAAAATCTCTTAATCTTCTCTCTCTGTTTTACGAGAGCTCCTTCAACTCAAATCTCCTCTTTATACACTCTGCTGTGAGAGGCTCTTTGATCCTCCACTGAGTCAATTGTAAGTGTTTCAGAAGGGCTCTTTTCCTGTTAATGTAACCTGCTGGATCATTTGGTGTTACAAAAAGGTCAAGATGACTTGAATTTATGCACAATGCTGATGTATTTGATAAGTTTTGGTTTATGGATGTTTTTGTGTTTTACAGCACCTGAGGTTCTAGCTCAGAAGCCCTATAGTAAAGCAGTGGATTGTTGGTCCATTGGAGTTATCTCTTATATTCTGTAAGATGGAATTGATCTTCTTCCCAAATACTCAAAATAGTCCTTTTTTTTCCAATGCTAAACATTGTCTTGTGTGTGTTCCACAGGTTGTGTGGATATCCCCCATTTTATGATGAAAATGATGCAAAGTTATTTGAACAAATTTTGAAAGCAGAGTATGAATTTGATTCTCCATACTGGGATGATATTTCAGATTCAGGTGGTGCAAAGTTACCTTCTACCTGCAAAACCCCTAAAAAAAGAAAAACAAGACATTTTTCCCATTTAAAAACTCTCTTTTTTTTTGGCAGCCAAAGACTTCATTTGTCACATGATGGAAAAAGATTCTATGAAGAGATACACGTGTGAACAAGCCCTTCAGCATCCATGGTAAGAAGAGTATTACTAGTTAATTTGGCATGAACAAAAATGCATAATTATTACTGGTCAGGAGTAGAAATATGCAAAAAAGTAAAGAAAAAAAAAACTTACACAGTATTTGTTTGCTTTTTCAGTTGTAAAACTTTATGCATTTTTAACCACAAAATAAAATGTTTTATGACAAAACTTTCAGGTTTTGTCATTACAGAATTTTGTATCCACGTGTAGACAAATAATTTAAAGAGGTAAACAAATCTTGTGGTTGCACAGTAGTGGAGTGGTTAGTACAGCGGCTTCACAGCAAGTCGGTCTGGGTTTGAGAGTCGGAGCGAGGCTTAAAACACTGACCTTTCTGTGTGGAGTTTGCTTGTTCTCCATGAGTACTTATGGTTTTTTTTTTCGGGTAATCTGCTTTTCTCCCACTCTCCAAAACATGTTGATTGACAACAATGAAATTGAGTGTGTGTAGGCCTGCAACAGACTGGCGACCTGTTCGGGTTGTACTGTGCCTCTCGCCAGAAATCAGCTGGGATTGGCTCTGACAACTCCTTTAGGAATAAGTGGTTCAGAAGACAAAACAAATTTGCACAAGCATGTTAAAGAGTTTAGAAAATCACGTTGGCAGGATCAAACTTGAGGGCGGCATAAGTTTTAAATCTTCAAGGTAATTTGTTGTTCATTTTTCTATTCTTTCAATTGATACAATAACCATTCATCTCTATTCATTTCTACGACTTCCAGGATATGTGGGGACACAGCTCTGGACAAGAACATCCACGAATCCGTCAGTGCACAAATTAGAAAGAACTTCGCTAAAAGTAAATGGAAGGTAAGTGAACATATTGTTTTTAAAAAAAGGAAGCAAAATCACAGTTGGTAAAAAAAAAAAAAAGTCAAACTTATGCAATGATGATTTTATCTCTCAGTAGCTATCAAAGTTTTACTACACATTGAAGTCATAGATTTAAATGTTCTTGTTAAACAAACTTTTAACTCTACAGATGGTGTTAAAGACACACTGCCAATATGCACATTAACTCTATCCCACTCTATTTTTTATAGCTGTTTAAGTGAGCCAGCCTATTTGGAAGGTTGTAAAGAACATTTTAAAGACTGTTTTAATAATTTACAAGATTAAATCATTATAAGAATGATTTACAAACATTAGTATTTATTTTACAAAACATTTTTTCTGGGGTTTAAAGCATGATAAAAGTTTTATTGTTGCTGGAAAGAAATGACTAATATAGTTTTTGGTAGGTAAATGAAACCACTTGTATTTATAAAGCAGTACATTAAATACTTTTTGTTCCCATAGCAAGCATTTAATGCCACAGCTGTAGTGCGCCACATGCGGAGGTTGCAGCTGGGTACAAGTCTCGAGGGACCCAGTCAGATTACTCCTACCAGCCCATGCCATGGACATTTACTCCCAGAGGAGGAGGTAGAAGAGGAGGATGACCTGGGGAATGAGGAGGAGGAGAGCTGTAAGTTGGTATTTGAAAATGTTAAATGTATGTGATTCAATGCTGTACAGTAAGATTGAACAAAACCAAGTAGTCATGACAACTGAAAGACTTCTCATTTTAAGCCAGTATTTTGCTTCAGAATTTTTTTTTTTTTTGGACGTGGCAGCATTTTTTGTTATTTTGTTTTTCTTTCGTTTCTCTCATAAATTTGGGGGGGAAGCTTTTAAGCCATGCTCATTTGAAGATTTACTGCTTTGATTAAAAGGATTTAGAAAAATCCATCTTGCATTAACTGTTTGTTAATTACAACATCTAGCAACAAAGTGTCTTAAAAGCTTAGAACTAATTGAGTAGGTAACAATTAGAATTACACTGGCAGTGTTTCAAAGATAAATAAGTCTACAATGTTTAATATAAAATGAGGCTTACTTTTGATCACAAAAAAATGTGCATTTGAACTTTTAAATTTAATTGTACAATGGGTTAAACTTGTTCTTATTTCTTTCTGTCATCCACTATTTCTATCAAGGCAATCAGTGGACTTCAGCATGCCTTTAAATATTATTTTATAATTTTTTTGTTTTGTTTTAAAGAATGTTACCGTAATAATAAAAAAAATGCTTATAAAAACTAATAAATGTGAAAAAAAAATCTGTAATAAATGAGAAACCTGTCAGCTTCATTGTTTCACCTAACAAATGAAACAACTTCACTATTAACGTTTTATTAAGTTCATCCCAGTGATTGGACTCAGAATCAATAAACAAGAAATCTATTACTTTATCAAATCCTTTTGTCTAAGCTGCCAATTGATTCCAAGTTGTTGAGTATATTGTTGTAACAAACAATTGAAACTCTCTCTAACCAATTTACACAAATTAAATTGGACCTAAATTAAGTGGATTGTTCCAAACTATAAGTGTCACCTGATTTAAAAGTATGGTAACCAATTAAATTTATTTACTTTTCCCATTATGATTTGTAAAATAAAAGCTGCATTTGAAATGGCCAAAATTTTACATGTAGCTAGAAATGATAAAAAGACAAAAAATGTTAAGAAGAAAAAAAATATTTAAAAAATAAGGGATGAAGCAGATAGGCCAACTAGAGAAGCACATCAGTACTATGTGCTAATGGCGAGGAAAATCTGGTTTGGACCAGTACGCTGACCCAGTGAGGTGAAAGCTCATCAACAGTCACAGATGACAACAGTCACTACTCGACTAGTGAGTCGAATTATCTTCAGCTCACTTGTTCATGTAGATATCTTTTCAAAGCTAATTTCCCTTATCATTTGGCAACAAAGATCTTTCAGTTGTGTTAGTGGTAAAGTTTCTAATGACAACATGGAAATGAAAACATTTCAGATGAACAACGTGACATGGTTTTCCATTTTGAATTTGCCATTTTGTAAGAACCAGCTCAAGTTATTTTAATAAAGAGGAAAAATACACTCACTGTGAAGCATTTTCTCTCTGTTAAACTAAAAAACACTTCATTGATCCCCAAAGGGAAACTTGAGAAATGCGTATGTCCTTTAGGATAAAAACACAACGTTTTTTTCAGTCAACTTCCTTTTCTCTGTAAGATTTGTCTCCTAGAGCTGTGCTCACTAATGCTAGTAAAGAGGTGTCACAGGGGAATTGCTGTTTATCAATCCTCTCATGCATGCACCAAAGCCATACAATGTTCTGCTGGTTTTCTGGAGGACTCCAATTTGCTGAATAAAATGTGTGCAGCAATGAAGAAGTAGAACATATCTGACATATTTTGAGCTTTTAGGCTTACAAAAATATAGATTTTTATGGTTCAAAATGTAACAAAACTCTTGCACTCTTCTAACACGCAGTGTCCCACTATGAGGATGGTCGACGTGGAAGTAATGAGGGCAGCACAGATCGGGACAGCCTGAGAAGTTGCACCTACTGCTGCAGGCCAACCAGCCGTATATGAGCACTGCCTCCCGTTGTTATGATGGCATTGTATCCCTGGATCACCCAGAGCCCATCCACCCAGTCTGGCCAGGAATGCAGAGTAGATATCAGGCAGTCTCCACCAGAGAACATCAACAGCCTGAAGGCCCCTTCTACAGTGTCGGCAATGCACACTGTAAGTCTTTGTTACATCATTATTAAAGACACGCTTTAACTGCAAAAGGGTATGCTAGGCTATTTCAAGCATGCAGATGGCCTTTTATTTATAAAAGGGTTTAACCTTGATGAAACCCCATTAGCAAATGTGCGGTTGGTCTTTGTACAAACATGGCCGAATTTGATTATTTGGCGGTGTGTAGACTACAAAAGGAATTCAGGATGTTTCTTTCAGGAGAGTGTTTTTTTTTTCTCACTCTTTCATTACTGTCACATCTACCTCTGATCATAGTTATCGTGTCTACATTAATCATGGCCACGTGCCAACTGTCATATTTCTTCAAAAAATCTGAAAAACTTTTAAAGGGAATCAAAACTAAACTCCTGCATGTCTATGTACTTGTTATCCTCCAACATGACCCAAATCACAGATATCATATAACCACTTCCAATTTGTTCATCTCACCTTTACTTATCAAACTTTTTTCTTATACTGTGATTCTAAATGTTTGTTTAAATGTTTTTTTTTTCTTCTTCTTGGAAAACACCGAAGAACTTGTTTTGTTTGAAGCTTTATAGAAAGGATTGAAGAGTGTATTTTGACAGGTTTTGGACTCTATATTCTGGCTCAGACTGGGATTATTAAGGGTGGTTCTGACTTGAAGTGTTTGCATGCTTCGTGTTGGGAAATCATTCAAATGTATGAATATCAAAAGGAGATTTTTTTTGTTTGTTTGTTCAATGGCTGTTCTGTTACCAGAGACTCAAACTGAGATCCCAAGAAGTCTGCATACCCATTGGCTCCTATCTTGTCCTGATTGTTCTAAAGTAGAAATGATTTTAATTCACAACCAGTTTTAGATATAGAACATACTCATTCTCCATTTTGTTTCTGAGAATAGATTAAATTACAGCCAGCTGTCAGGATTTGGTTCTGGCTTAGGTCTGGCTAGTGCAGAACGAGAGGGATCTCAGTCTGGGTGCTCCGCCTGCTCTGTGCCGTGCACCTCTAGTGGAAGAAGTTTCGGTGTACTGTTTGCATGACCTGATTAAATATGTTTACATGAATGATAATTATTATAAACACACATGATTATTACTAATCTGTTGTATTGAGAAAAAAATGTGATTCTGTAATTTTGAGCTATATAATGTGAAGTGAGTAACACCAGAAGTAATGTTGGTGACAAAATACAACACGGCACTGTGGACTTCTCATTTGCATTGACTATGATGGTCGAGTCTCTGTCTGAGTGACATTTTTCTTGTTCTGTGTTTAATAATAGCTACTTTTTTTAATCGTTTGCTTTATTTAGTGACACCGACTTACTAAAGAGAGGGAAAAAAAACATATCAGCCACAGAGCAAAACATATTTAAAATGTCAAGGTGCTGGAAGCATCATCTGCCACCAGTGTGGACATCTTTACTTTTATCCTCCTGAGTGAAAAACCTCCACAACTTAAGCCATAGAGAAGAGATGCTTTTTTTTTAAAAAAAAAATGGGTCATGTGTTTATTTACAACCTGAACAATGATAATGCTTCAAGATAAGGTTTGATTCTTAAAAAGATAATAATTTAGTAACTATTACCCCGTAAACCATCTTTTGTTTAATTTTTTACTGTTTGAGATAGTAGTGTACACTCTTAGAGAGTAAATTTGTTTTATTGGGAATCTGCAGCATCAATCCCTCAATCTGAGCTGGTGTTTTATTTTACCTATAATTCCTGAAACCTGCAGGGCCACAGGGGAGGAAGAGAGGGCAATCACTTTGGATTTACATGACTGTAATTGTGGAAAATATGCAAACTGTGTATGAAGGGCTTCGTGTTAATGTATGATAGCCAATGTTGATGACTTTGATAACCTGGCTATTATATGTTTGGAAATTTCCTTTTGTTGAACCTTTCCTGAAATTTTGTTTTCACTTGGCAGTTTTTTTTAAAAGCTTCTACAACTCATTACAAACACGTCAAAATGCATAAAGAAACAGAAATCTATATTGCATATATCTATAGATAGAAAACTCCATATCTTTCTATTTATAGATATGTAAACACACACACACATAGACATATATATATATATTGTATATTCTTTTTTGTAAAAGCTGGTTTGAGCAACAAATGTATGGATGCAATGCATCATGGGTTATTGAAAAAAAAAGTTATGAAAATAACATTTGTACTCACAGAGAAATGACTACAGGAAAGAAATAAAACTTCCTTGTCTATGCATTGTTTGTGATGTCATTTTTAAACATTTCTTAGATGCAAATATACTTAAGATTCCTATTTGCACATGTTAGATGGAAAAGTTATTAAAAGCTGCACTGACTAGAGAACAAATGAGAGACTCTCTGTTTTACGTGTGACATGGGTAGCATTTTCTTAAGACTGAAGTTTCTACTAAAAAAATGCATCTCTCTCTGCTTTATATATACAGAAATAAAAACTATGAAGTGTGTTCTTACAGAGCAGTGAGCAAAAAGGAAAATTCCAGACCCTCACTTACAGATAAGGGGAATCAGAGTAGTAATGGATTGGGGGATGCTCAGCAGCGCCAACATATTCTTCAGTTAACACAACACTGTGTCATACAGCTGGCCAGAAACTGACTGTAGTTGGAAGATGACGTTAGCCTAATTAAAGACACTTTTGAATTATAAGAATAAAAAAAGTAACAAAAGAAATAGTAACAGAAGATGTAACAAAAGAAGTACTGTATTTAAATTTGATATCTTTCAACACAGTATTTGTTTATTTCCTCAAGTTTTCAAAGAGTTTTTTTTTAGATGACAACATAAATATTCAGTTCAGCTATTTTTATTGCTATTTTTAATGAGTTGAAAAGAGTGACTTTTCGCACACATGTACAGAATGCTTAAAATAAAACATTATTGACATGCATGGAATTTCAGCTTAAATGATGATAAGAATACTTTGTAGTGTCTTAACTGCTTCATTAGAAAATGTTTTTATGGTGGATCAAAATAATCTAATTGCAGACCACAATTGAGTTGGATTTAATTATTTGACATGTATTTCATAATTTCCTTTTCAAAAAAGTCACCTTAGTTTGCACGCTTATTGTGCTGGTTGTCAACATAAACAGTAGCTCTCTTTATTGAAATACATTTCAATCTATATTGCTCTCACTTAACATATTCCATTTAATTTTTCTTATTCATATACAGCCATGAAAAATAGTCACAAAGGAAGTGAACAGTGAAAAAGAGCAGATTCAGCAAAACATAAACCAATTCTCAATTAAGAAATAATCTAAATGTAATTAATATTTCCACTTTTTTTTTAAGAAAATGCATTTTGGTTGATGAGACATACAAATTAAACTCCATCAAATGTGTTTCTTTTTTTCTTACAGAAAGTAAAATATAAAAAAATTAGAGATAATAATTTAGTTCAATTTAAGTTATTAATTCAACACAAACAAAAATGTGCAGGGAATAAAATTTTGATTAAATTTGGGAGAATAATATGTGTGTGTTGCATGCTGATGGATTATTGATAAAGGCTGGGTTTGACTGCTCTCTGCTGGCCAACTGTAGAACAAACCATTTTTTATTCCTCTTTATTATTCTGTGAAACTCCTTTTAGAAAAGTTTTAGTGTTACTTAATGGATGTTCCTACAAAAAGGTTGTAAAGAGGGTTTGCATAACTTGTGTTGTCTTTTTCCCCCCCCTTTTTAAGATCACCTGATAAACAGGTTCTTTTGTATTAATTTTGCACAATTCTGTCTTGTGTTTTTCACCTTTTGTTCCAACTTCGTCTTCTCTTCCTTTGCAGACCTTATTTTAGTTCACTTTCCTATCTCCTGCCAGAAACTTAGATATAACTCAATGTTCTAAACGCTCAATGAAAATGAGATGTGAAAGATCTTTTGGAGTGTTATCCTTTTTAAAGTAGGAGACACTGAGAACTGAGAGAGAGGGTGGTGAGTTTGATCAAATTAAGGCCTCAACAGCCGAGATGGAAGAGCATGTAATTCTGGTGATCTGATATGTTCACATTGATGTGAATGTGCTACGAAATCTAAAAGGAAGAATCTGCCCACCAACAGCTATGAGGAAGAAAATACTTTAGCATGTAATGACACAACTAAGAAGCACTTTCAGGTTGGGTGTTGTTTTTAAGGCCTTGCCTTTTTCAGCAAACTGGTCAGAGGTTAAATGGCAGGGCAAGGCTTGAAACACCAGTCCGATGTGGTGTTAGCATGTCCTCCTAGTGCACATACACAGAGGTTATCCGAAGGAACACCAGTTTTCTCCAACCCACCAAAACCATCTACACTAGGCTAATTGGCTGCTGTAAATTGCTCTTGTGTGTTTGTGTCCATCCATGTGGCCCTGCAATTAATTGCTGAGCTGTTCAAAGTTTAAACTTTTCCTCCTACCTGCTAAATAACAGATTGGCTCCAACCCCTCATGACCCTGAATTTAGAGAACTGTTTGGAAACTGAATGGACTGATGAAATGTCAAAAACTTTACAATAATGTGTCTAAAAAACTTCTTCTTCTTTCGGCATTTCCCTTCAGGGGTCCCCACAGCAAGTCAGTTTCTTCCATCTAACCCTACAGCTGTATCCTCTTTGGTCACACCAACTATCTTCATGTCTTCCTTCACTGCGTCCATAAAACTCCTCTTTGGCCGTCCTCTAGTCATCTTTCCTGGTGGTTCCAATGTGTCTAAAAAACTTACATTGCATAAAGTTTTAACATTAGAACAGGAGAGAATTTTGTTTAATTGAAATAATAATTGGTCATTCTTTTTTGAGTGAGCAATAAAACACATTTCATATTGATGTAAAAATGCATGCATGCCTGAATTAATGACAATTCTATTGCAAACCTGGAGCCTCTCTCAAAATTCACATGTTGATTGGTGATTTTCAGTTGAGTGAACGTGAGTAATTGTTTGTCTCGTTTGTTTCTCTGCTGTCCTGTGATGGACTGGCAATCTGTCTGTGGCGCTGCTGCATGACTGACAGCAGCTGGAATGGACTTTAGCCTTCTTCTTGGGAAACTAAACTGAACTAAATGAGTTTATTAGAAGGATAAATGGATGGACGGATGAATAGATGGATGTTAAATACAAGAGTGAATGATGAATGGATGGATGAAATCCAAAAAAATGTCATTCCTGGCATGTTTAAGAGGAGTCCTGTATGTGAGACTATTTCAGCACACTCTGCCGGTCCTTCATCTTCTACTTATTCTTATCTAGTGTGAGTTTAAGCCTCAGAGCACACACTGAACCACACAAGCTCATCCACAAGCCCAAGAACAGCCTGGATGTTTGAAACTTAACGATAGGCTATGCAACATTTACTAAAGGCGAGATATTCTGGCTACGAGTGACAGGATAATGTTATAAGATAAGCTCACAGTAGCCGAAATGGAGCAAGGTCGGATTTCAATTATAAGAAGGAGACTGTGTTATTTCCTCTTTCACAAAATTACATCTTTGAAGCCCAATTTCCCTGAATTGCCACATCTCTAGGCAAATGGTTTATTGACAGCCACATAAGAGCTTATTGATATAACAGATTGTGTCTCAACCTTTTACTCTTTATCAGTGACAGTGAAGATCAATAAAAATGTCCCCTCTGTGAGCACGACAATGTGCACCTGTGCTTTATAGTGCAGAATCACACAAATCTTAGCATATCCTTGCTTCCCCCTTGACACTAAATTGGCTAAGAGAAGCAAGCATCCCGTCTCAGCGTCCTGAAAGGATTATGATTATAATAGCAAACATCCTGGATGTCAGCTTGCACTGAGGTGCAGTTTCACAGTGCAAATACCACATTTCTGCTTCAATAAAAACAATTTAGACAAATTCAAAAATAGCTCTTGTAGTGTGATATAGTCATATAATTTTTATGACAATAAGACATGTTGTAGTTGATATTCTCCTTACCACACTGATATGATTGTCTCTCCCTTCAATAAGGAAGGTGTTTTTTTTTCATCTGCTACAAGAATAATAATTAAAAAAAAAAAACAGATTAACATCATATTTTACTTGAAACTCTTAGAATTTACTAAATATAGACAAACTAAAATAAACTGAATACATATAGTTTAGAGCAAACTAAAGTTATTAAAATGTCATAAAGAACACAATAAACTAAAAACAGTGTGTTCTTGCAATTTGCTAGCATTTAAGTTTACTAGGAAATTGTTTTAAAATACCATTACACTTCACTGGTTACCATGACCACCAGCTCTAAATGTGTTATGCTATAAAACATGATAAATTGATTTATGCATGGACAAAGCAAAGAGTGGTGAGTGAAAATCCAAGATACTTAATAAAAATGGTTTACTTTACACAACAGAATAAGGGTGGGACTGTGGGTAGCACAGTGGCCTCACAGGAAGAAGGTCATGGATTTGAATCCCAGGTGGGGACGAGTCTTGGAAAACTGGCCTTTCTGTGTGGAGTTTGTATGTTCTCCCCATGTATACGTGGGTCTACTCCAGTTTCCTCTCACCCTCCAAAAACATGCATGCAAGGTTAATTGGCCACTAAATGATTACCCCCCAGGAATGAGTATGTTTGGCCCCGCAACAGACTGGCGACCTGTTCGGGGTGCACCCTCCCCCTCGCCTCGAAAGGGCCGGGATGGACTTCGGCAAACCTGTAAGGGTTAAAAAGGTGACTGACTGACAAAAGAATAAACTTTTGCCCACAAGAAATTGACTTAAATGACCATTGACTTGTTGGCAATAAAAATACCATAATTAGCTAAATATGTGCAACCGTAACCAGTTATTAAAATCTATGAATAATATAAAACGGTTATGTTTTGTTTATAAAGCTGTGTCTCAGCTTGTGTTCTAGGGTTTGGGAATATTTAGTCCTTAAAAGTAATTGAAATTGGCAATAGTACAAAACTATACAGAAACAATTAAACTTTTTGTGTTTAAATACTGCACAACCTAAATGAATCTAAGCTTGAAATGTGACCTAAATTAGAAGTCTAACACGGCAGCAGCATAAAGATGAATTATAATCCCGACAGACAAATGAAATGTCAGCTCGGTTTCATAACTCCAGTGAAGCGGGATCTCTTACTGGTGAGCTGCCACCTCATTAATGAAAAGATCAAACGAAACAGAGTTTGATTCCCACTGAGATGTTCGTTTGAGCAGAATTAATTTTTTTTTGGACAAGAATATCGTCCTTGTGGAATTCAGACAGAACAGCCCTCATAAACCCTCATTTGGTATCTTTGTTTTATATTTTCTGATTGCACTACATAAATGTGAGAAAAATACTTTTTAAGAGTATCGTGTAAATTTTAAAGTGATTGTTGTCTTCAAGACTCCATCAAATGAAGATGGCGTTGCAATAGTTTCAAGGATGAAAGTGAAAGATTCAGTCTATTTTCACATTGATGGATATTTACTTCATCTACCTTTTACATTCACAGATTTAGACATTTACAAGTATCCACCATGTGGTATCCAGTTTCTCTTTGACTTTTTTGCACATCCTGTAACTTTTTAGTTCATATCTTGCAAATGCTAAAATGAGAAGCATTGAGTGTGTACACCTATGTTTGTATATTCTGAAAGAAGTCCTACAATACATATAGTATGTGCACAAATACACACATATCACATGTTTATCCCCTATACGTAAAAATTGGAAGTTCTAAATTTAGAATTTGGAAAATATTGTTTGTTGCAATGGATCCCCATTAGTTGCTACCATGGTAACCACTAGTCTTCTGGGGTTCATTACTTAAATATTTTTTAAACACAAAATACAATTTTATTTGCATGATGTAAAACAATAGTATAGAATAAATATACGGTAGCTGAAGAAAAGACAATCAAGACAAGATCAAACAATAAAATACAACAAAATATACCATTTCTTAGAGGCACATTTCTGCTCAGCTCTTTTTCCAGATCCCTTTTAAAACTTTTGGTAACTTTAACATAAGATGATAAATGATTTAGATGTGTATTTGGCCTATAAAGAACTACTTTCTGCATAGAACAGGTTCTAGACAAAGGAAGACTTACTGTAGATCAACCCCAGTTTGCTGTCTGGTGGAGTGACCGTGTCACTATTAATTGTATAAGTTAACGGTATGGGTTGAATGAAAGCTGAAAAACTACAAGTAGTGTCACATTTTAATAGCTGTTAATATGCTTCCAATTTTAAATCTAGAACTTCCATCAGTCTTGGTGGTCCTTTACTCTTCACCCTTATGTGAAGAACAGGACGAGTGGTCAAGTCCCATTGGGATGAGCCACTTATATCTTTTTTCAAAAACCACAATCTGTGACATATTGATGCATGAACATGCAGACCAAGGGTAACTTTTGAAGGCATCACAATCACTCAAAAATAAAGATTTTATGTGTAAACATGACCCAAAATACTGAGTAGCACAGTAAAATTAACCAACTTTTGCTTAGACTACAGCATTGACCGAGTACTAAAGGTGCTTAAATGAAACATTGCCCAGTATGATGTTCAAAGTATTGAAAATATTTTACCTTGAACCAAAAAATAAAAAGTTTGGGATTTGCACACAAGCCCAGATCTTAGGAATTCTTAATAGTGCCATTAACTAGTTTTCAACCAGAAACATAGTGCATTACATGAGTGTGTGCACACACAATATTATTCACACTTTACATGCTATTTATGTGCATAATGCATGTATAAGCACTTAAATTTAATTTCTTATATTCATAGACATTAAACATTTATAAAGATGGCAGCAAATCTTTGAAACGGGGGGCTCTACAAGAGTGCTAGAGGCACTCTTGTGACAACATCTCTGCCAGCGGCTGTTTGGTTGATGAGGGGGGAGTCCTGCTGTTCGGCCAATCTCACACAGAGGATATTGTGTGGAGAGGAATTAATAGGACATGACAGGATAAACAGTCTCCGAGGCCTACTGTTCAGTGGGCGCCTTTTCAGTCGGATAAAGACCGTTTTTTGGTTCGAGCATTCGCTTCCTTCGAGTTATAAGTCAAAGGTAGAGAAAGAAGCAACAGAAAAACTCAGAAAAAAAACCGTCAGTGTAAAACAAGGCATTAGTTGGAAATACATGTGAAAAAACATCCTAAAGATAAACTTGAATATTGAAGCCACAGTAACACAGAAGTATGAAAAGAGAGAATTGAAACATTGGTTTTCCCATTATTTTTAATCTTCTCAAAAACACAATAAATCCAGGGAAAAGGATTTTTGCCGCATGGACGCTCCTGCTGGATTATCTTAATGTTACTTGTGAAATGGCTCATGTGCTGTGTCTTACAGAGAAATGAGGAGCATAAATGAAGATGATAACAACAAACTTACCTTCTTCCCATGGGTAACTCTCATGTCTTCAGCATGAATCCAGATTTGGAGGCAGCTCAAGCGCCTGATGGGACTCACAGTGGACATGGTTTCTACAGTAATTTGAGGCTTTTTTCTCTCTCCTCCAGTAGCCAAGAAAACCACAGCAAGAGGAAAAAGCTCTTTTTGTTCCAGTGGTGATGATCACAGAGGAACAAGAGCCAAATCAAACTCTGGAGCTGGATGAGTGGAAGGTAATGAACAATTTCTATAATAACCTTAAAATGCTTGTTTCTCTATGTGTGGTAAAATACAATAGTGTGATTCTGCTGCATTTGTTTTACAGTCCTTGACAACATGTTGCAGTTCAAATTAAATACTTACGTAGATATGCAATCAATCTCCTAAACATATCACACAGAAAATTACTCTGAATCTTTAGCCAGAACTGATGAGGTTTTTCACTTTTTTAATTGTGTCAAGAAGCAATTTTAATTTTTATCTTCAAACCAATTACATGAGTTTTATTTTATTTTTTTTATTAATTGCTGACAACTAAAAGTTAAATTGTCCAAAATGTTTTACTTGGGTAAGCAAAATGAAGCCTCGGAGGTTGAATCCAAATTTTGTGAAGACGCATTTATTTTCTTATTATTTTTTAATGACTGTAGACTAATAAAACCTTTACAAATTGCCTGTGGTCAGTTTATAAACTGATGCAATGGATCCCTAAGTGATTAACTTAAACTTTTCTTTTTGAGGGACAAACATCTCAGAAAGGTTTAAAAAATGTCTTCCAAATGTCACTTTTGCTCTTTGTGCTTTTTGTTTGGATAGTTTCCTCTTTGACCTTTGCTGACAGAACTTTTTTTGTTTCTGTTTGATTCTTACACTGCAAAATATGTACGTTGGATTTTTCCTTTTGAGAATGTAGTGGCATAAAAATAAGACACAATTGTACAATAACAATTTTAAAAGTCCATCAAAAAAAGGTTGTCATTCCTCATCAGGCAGTCTGCGTTCTTGGGAAACAACCGCCCACCTCCACCGATCCTGGCCATCCCTCTAAAACGTTGGTTTGCTCGTTATTGACAGCAAGCTGACATGCGAGGACAAAAAGAAACGTTTTATGATGTTTTTTTTCTTAGCTTACTGATAACAGACGTTTCTATCTGAGATAAATGGAATAAAATAAAACAGCCATCAACGGGTTCACTGACCTTCTCAAAGAGGCTTTTGTTACTCGCTCCTACTCTTCCAGCAAACACCCAGTTGTCTCTTTGATTCACTGAACTGATCGAAGTGCTTCCCATTCCAGCAAAAACCTCCTTTATTTCATCTGTCATTCTTCCAGCAAGAATAAAAACAGGTCATATTTTATGACAAGTTCATTAAGTCACAGTAGACAGATTTGGACTTACTTTGCTGCCACGTCATTGAACGAGGCAACCAAAACTATCATTCCTGGTTTTATTTCCTTCAAATATGCCAAGACCTCCTCAGGTTCTAATGTAGGGATGAAATAAGACAAAATAAAATGTAAAAGCATCATTGGAATTTGAAAAAAAAATATCATTTCTGATTTTAATTCTTACTTCCATTAATCATGTCGAGGTAGCCAAACTTTTCTACAACTCCACTTTCACCTTTTGAGATAAAACCCACAACAAATTGGTTTGCATCATTTCTATGAATGGATACAATGGCAAAATAGCCAAATTGATGCTTTACAAAAGCTATGCAAACTAATCTGGTTAAATATCAACTTTATTAATTTAATTTAAGTAGTGACCACATTTTTCTTACCATCCACCACAACTACATTGAGTCCAGGTCCCACGTTGTTCAACACATGACTCATTATGCTGATGAAAAAAAAAACAATATAAAAACATATAAATTGGATGCACTGCTTCTATTTTGCATTGAAATTGTAAATTTATTGCATTAACACCAACATTTTTCCATTGAAACAGATTTTAGGTCCAACCACATCTGCTGCTCCGCTCATGATCCGAATTGCAAAATGAGTGTGTGGACATTCTTTAGTAAGGTCACACTTTTTTGGAGATGAACTTGTGGTTTGAAATTCTATATAGAAGGACAGAAAATATAATCATATGTTCTTGATGTTAAGTTTTATGAGAAAAAAAATGGAATGTTTTAGATTTTACCTGTTCTAAGTCTTATTATTCCCAAATCAAATCCTTAAATGAAAAATGAAAGACATTGTGGATGAAAAACAGATTACCACAGTCACATTATCACACTAACCTAAAAAAAAAAAATCTTACCAAGAGAATCATTTACTTTCCTTTGTATGTCAGCTGAATTCTTTATAACATGCCATGATACTATGAGGACAATCACAAACAGCAACAACCAGCAACCAACTGTTAATAAAAAGGAAACAAAAAAGAAGATGACGAGTTATGAAACCAAACACCTACTGTAAAATGCAATCCCACCTTTAGATTTCATAGCAGCAATAAACCAGCATGTATTTTGGTCCAAACAGAAAGATTCAGTGATAAAAAATCTTCCAGGTATGAGAGAGTTTGGTGGCGTTTCATCTGTAACTGTGCCTAGTAAAACTGTCCAACAACTTGAATTGAAAGCTCTCAGGTGTCTGAGAGCAACGTCTTAAACCAGGACGTGGCAAACTACAGGCTCACACCCTTTTGAACTTGACAATCAAGTTTTTCTTCTTTCAGAAACAAAGTCTCGGTATCATTTTGTGGAAAATTTCTATTAATCGGATTGTATGACAACCTAAAAAAAATGTGTAGATGTACAGTCTGTGAAGATCCACTAGAAAGCTAGAAGGGGAAAAGAACAAAAGACAGCAGAAAAGAAGAACCAAAAAAGCATCATATATCATATTGAATAAGTAAATGAGGTAAGAAGAAAAAGAAAGAGGTTTGAAGAATCATTGTAGCACCTGTCAGAGTTTTCTATTTGTGTGTAAATTCTAGTAAAACCCAAATTTGCATAAAGCAACTTACACCAATGCACACACGGGACCACCAGGGACCTGGGAAAGAAGGCGGGGTCGGGGGAAACAATCAAAGGATTAAAAACCTCAACCATGAAAAACACATTTTCTGATAAGATACTAAAAACAAAATAGAATCAGATGTGAAATTAATTCACCACACCCAGAAATGTGGCCAAGCGAGAGCACAAAAAGCAAATTCAATGAAAGAAAAACAAGACAAATCACTGTGGCTAGACATTAGTATCCATAGGTCCGTAGTTTTAATGACAGGCAACACTATTTATTTTGATTATTTGATTATTTTGAATTACTCTATTCATCCCTCACCGGGGAAATTTGTTTGCTGCACTCCTTACACCGCAGCAGGCTGCCCTTCAACGGCGCCAATGGTGGGAGAAGCGGGGGCTAGGTGTCTTCTCCAAGGACCCTAGACGTGCTCTCCGTGGGACGCGAACCCGCGACCTTGCGGTCCGCGGGCGAACGCGCTAACCACGCGGCCACCGTCTCCACCCATTTGCACAAAGATATTCTATCAAACACACCCTAACTGAAAAAAATAACCGAACGTTATCCTTTTCAAAATCAAAAGAGGTCAAAGCCTTGTGTCAGCATAAAATCACCATGCTTATCCTCACAGTGTGGCTCATTCCCAGCTTTCACTAGACTAGGATTCTTCCTAATAAAATGACACATGCAACAAATAAACCACACAGCTGAGCTCTTTGTGAGGTGTTTCATCACAGTAGCAGCACACAACATAAAACAGCATTTGCAGTTTGATAACTCTGAGGTGACAGAAAAGGCAAAAATATTAAAATGTGAAAATATGACAACCGAAAACAATCTACAGATGGCTGCGTGATGGGAAAATGTCATGTACAGATGGCAGAGAGAGAGAAAAAAACATTGGTAGGAAATCTGAAATATGTGCAGATGTGATGTGCAATGTTTTTATAGACACAAGTGACTGTGTCTGGTTGTTGTGTGAAATGAGAAAAGAAGGAAGATTAACCAAATGCAGATTCAAGATTGCTCACAATTACAACATGCTCTGACAGTATGTTTTCTGAATTTACACAAACAGCCTTGTTGAGATCTGCATGACACTGAACTGAATTGTGTTTATTTTCTGTAGCAGACAGACTGTTCATTGTTATCTTCTTGTTATAACTCTGGACAATAGTATTAACACTAGAACAACAAAACCTAAACCGTTTTTCATCTAACACAAATGAAGGTGATACTGTTTGTTTGAATGCGTAAAAAAAACATTTAAATGATCTTTTCAGACAATTTGAACAAACAAACCATGCTGACAAAAGTTTTGAAAGAGTGACCTTAAGAAAATGACTACAGGGCGGTGGACTGATCTTTACCTCTTTATGCAAAGTAAATATGAAGTGACTAGAAAGGCAAACTTACCAGTAGTTTGAGCTTTTTGAGCCGTGTGCTTTTCACAAGCTGATCATGCCACAAAATTACATCGTTTTTGACATTGAATCATTTGTAAAGGCTTTATGTACTATAGGTGCATAAATTCATGGAAATCTACTGAAACCTCTTCACACTGAAGCTTTATAGAATTGGTGCTACAGTATATGGTCAGGTAGACCTTTTGTGCCACCTTGTGTGGTTTTATCACATATTAATGATTTTATAGTGAATAGATATGTTACAAACCATATTCAATTCTTTCTTTTGCTGTGTTATACTACATAAAACCACTAGAGGGTCTTTGTGCACTGCTACTTCTAGGTTTTTTAAACAAAGCATTGAGAGAAAAAAGATAAGAAAACCATGTTAAGCACGGATCCATGATTAGTTGTGTGCATCTAAAAGCAGCAAATACGCATCTCATTAAAGTACAATCACAGATAACAGAGTTAATAATAAACATTTTCTTTCTTATGAAGCTGAGTTTCCTTTCAGATAAAGAGAATAAATCATCAAGGTCAGAATCTGGACAAAGCAAGGACAATGCAAACACACATCCTCTAGACATAAAGATAAAGATATTTATTATTTCTTTTTTAACATAGCAGTAGATGTACAGATCCACAAAAACTCACACCAACATTAATAACTGCAAAGTAACCATCTTTATTAGAATAATTCATCTTAGCTTACAGAGTGGAGGGAAAAAAGAAAAGATCTCTGTCTGGTTTTATTGCTTCGTTTGTTGATCAAAGTGACAATAAGTGAAGAAGAGATGGAAAGAAAAACTGGGTGAAGTAACTTCTGATTAATCATTCATAATGAACAGCCACTGGCATCTTGTGACACTGGAGAGCATCACATCAGAGCATTCCCTCACAACTCCTAAGCAGGTGTACTTGTTTGTGTTTATCTTTGAATTATTTTCTTCTATTTCTTTCCAGGGGGCTGTCTAAAAACATCAAACACCATCACCACCGAGATGTCCATCTAAAAGTTATTGGACTAGACAGTAAATTGACCTTGAGTGTATTAAAGTTAGTATAAAAGAAGACAATATTTCAAAAGGAATTGGTTAAATAGACAGCTCGTGTCTTACTGGAACTATTTTTAACTGATTGTTTGTTTAATATCTAAAATGCCAGTCCCGCTTTGTGATTCTCCATGACAGCTTTTTTCCATTACTGCAGGTTGTTGGATTTCTTTTGCGCTCTGCAGCACACGTGTAGGCTAATAGTACATGAATCTAAAGGTGTGCATTTATAAAGGTCCACTTGCTAATTAATGATATTTATTATTCTGCCAGGGATATAATGCCACCATAAAACACTCTGTTCTTGATTTATTTACTTGTAGAGGCGCTTAAGCGGGTTTAAGTAAGTTATTTTCCTTTGGCCATATTACAAGTAACTTTATCTTGTTTTTCCACATTTAAGTTGAAACTTGGGGGTGTTTAACTGTGCCCAAAAACACTCTGTTTCGGAGGACTTTCAGTTTAAAGTATAATTTTTTAAAAGATGGATAGATATGTCAGTATGTTCTGAATTTAAAGGCAGTATAAGAGATTTTTCAGTACTGAGAACCCAGCAAGTGCTATGGTGCATTCCCACTGGACCCTAACCTGGCCGGCCAGATAAATTCTCTCAGTATTTGCGTGTTCACACACTTCTGAGAATCCACCTGGTAACTTTCCAGTAGATCTGTTTGCAGTCTGCACCATTGGGTCAAGGTTGCAAAATGAATTTGCAACCTGATTTAGTGTCAGCACATGTTTTAGATTTAAACACACACCGTTTTATCAACGACTATGTAGGACACATTATCCTGTGCTAGGTGTGGAAAAAGCAAGTGCTGGAAAATTTGTATGGTGAAACACACAAAATCGTCTCTGATTGGCTGTGACGTTCTACAAAACATACCAGTTCAACCGTATGAATCTGAGCATTTGGCAAAATGTATGTTGAAGCTTGTGAATTCACTTAGTGATAAATGCACAATTCCACACAATGAATGTTGGTTTGATGGGGATGCACGATTAGTGAATAGTGCCTATGCATTTAGACCCACCTTGATATTTTGTGACTACTTCCAGAATGTGGGCTTAGTAATTTGCTCTCGCTGTTGGTAAGTAATTTTTTTCATTTACTACCACAAAATATCAATTTTCATATAAAATAGGTGTTGGGTAAATTAATATTTGAGTTTATTAACTGTACCCTTAAAGATGTATTATTGGTTGCATTTTGCCAAAACCAGATGTTAAACTGATTGAAACTGTTGGATAATGGTTTTTGTTCATCATACAAAAATGACTGGCAAAGGTTTTAAATGTCCCAATGTCCAAAGTTTTTGTTTTTTTTACAGAAAACTTTCTAAATTCTAATCAGTGAAGGCACTTTAAAATATTATTGCGAAAATGAATTTATGACAATCTTTTGTATTACTTTTATAAAGTTGGAGTCATCTTCATTTTTTTTCTTTAAAAAAACAAAACACTATTCATTAGCCATCAAATAGATTTTACAGCAAGAAGCCCCCCATTTCTCCAAAAACAGAAGACATTCTTTACAAAAGTTTATCCAGGATTAACCCTTGAAATAAACTTATCAAATGAATATTTAGAAATTAATTGAAACAAATGTTTTTTTTTTCTAAGAAAGTTGACAGAAACTATCAAAAATATTTAAATTGGTTTTGATTTACTTTTTTGGGTGATCAACACTTTTGTCTGATCGCCAAAATGTGCACCTTATATGAACCCACCATATGGACATTATTTTTTATCTCAATAGAAAAAAAACAAGAACATTTTCTAACCGTTAATTTTCTTAGAAATGTTTTATTCATAAAGAACACATCTAAATTGCAAAGTGCTTCTTTTCACTTTCATAGTAGAAATAAACCTTTTGTTTGCATCGTTATCTTTCATGGAGGCCATGTCCACACGTAGCTGGGTATTTTTGAAAACGCCCATCTGCTGTCCTCCGTTTTAGTAAAATGCTCGCATACACACGTAACCGTTTTCAAAATATCCGCGTCCACACAGAGCCGTATAAATATGCTTCTGAGTGCGATTATGAGCATGCCAAACCAGTAGTCGGCAGTATTGACGTAAACGTAAGTTCTGAGCTATCCAATCAGAGCACCTCTCGTCATTTCTGCAAAACCTGAAACATGGCGTATGTGATTAATAATCGCCGATTGCAACGCATTTCTCCTCCTTTGCTCCTCAACAAGAATCAAGAGTAGTTGAGAGTGGACAAAAAGGCAAGAAAAGAGGGGCTGCAACAGGGTAAAAAGTAATGCCTGTTTCCATGGATCCATGTTGCCCACTGTCTGCTTTTGTAAACAAGGATGCACACGAATGACGTATGTGCATTACTTGTCGCAGGTAGTGACGCATAAAAACGCAAATCTCCGTTTTCGCACGTCCACTCGCAAACGCAAAAACAGAGTTTTCAAAAACGCCGGTTTTGAGTAAAAAACCCTCTGTTTTTGTGTGGACGGCAGGGCAAAACGGATAAAAATATACTGTATGTGTTTTCAAAAATACCCGGCTACGTATGGACAGGGCCAGAAAATAAGAAAGTTATCATTTTTAAATGGACTCATCACAGAATATAATCTCTTTAACACATGGCATTAATATGTAACTTGGATGTTTTTCTCTTTCTTATAAACACAGACTGTTGCACAGTTATGTTTTTCGGTATGCTCCATTTGTACAATGGACATTGAAAAGAATAAAAAAAAAAAAAAATACAAGAAATAAAAGCTCTTGGTTTTTTTAGAAGCTGTTAGGTAGATTATTTTCTTTGACTAAACTGAAGATTAATTCCAAGAAATAGATGTGGACCAAAATAGGCAATAGAGAAGGTACTCGTGTAACCTGGTGGATGAAATAATTTTTTCCAAGAAGTCAGCCAGTCTTATTAGACCGATATAAATGTTATATTTTTTATAGAAAGTGACTACTGGTATTAAGGCAAGGTGTTAAGTTTTTCTTTTTGTTTTTTATTATTTTAACTCCTACTTGATTTTCAGATTATTACTATCTGTCGTTTAAAACTAATTTTTCACATTTTAATTCCAGGAATGTTCACGTCTTACCAGTAGCTTGCAAAAAGTGCTCAATTCAGACTTAATGACCTTGTGATGAAAAGTACAGACAAGTCTTGATTAAATCCTTCTCTCAGCTTTATTTACAAACTCTATCACTGTATTTAAAGATACCTGAGAAGTGGAGCTGGTGACACAGTAGGACCTGTGTTTTATGAGGCGACTGACCGCCCTTGCCCACAGCAAAGTTCAAACTGCCTCCTCCCTCAAAATTGGCTTCTTTTCCCTTTGGGTACCTGTGGGATCTCAATCCAAATGTAGTCGTCTGTTACAGACACTTAAGACCACTTACAATGGGTCTTTTTAAATGGCTAAAAAATGTTTCTCGACCGACCTCATTTGCGGCGGTAATATGTCTGGTTCCCATCAGGGTGTTCTGTCCTGCTTTTCTCACAGACTGGACATAAATGAGAGGACAAACCTTTCATGATGTTACACCAAAGATTTGGGAACAGCCATTTCCAAGCCTTTGCTACAACAGGCTAACGTATTGTTGGGTTTGATGGTGCCAGAGGTAACTGCGCTTTGGAGAAAAATCTAAATCTCATTGGACAAAATGAATATCCACAAAGTTTTGCATTCACTACTTTTTCAATCTCTAAAAATTATAAATAGGATCACTTGTGCATTACAAGGTGATGAGAAAAATCCAAACTACAAGGTTTAAATAAAATATTTTGTAGATCATTTTCAGACTATAAATACTGTTGAATCTTTCACATGTTTTGCATATTTTCTTATGAACCAACACTGAATCAGCAGCTCAAGTAACTCCTACCCGTTAAAACACATTTTCACTAAACAAGTCAAATGTTACTCAAGAAAACAGAAAAAGAAATGATCTAAAAGAGAGATCAGTAGTATCAGACTTGTTTCTGTGTAACCATAGCAGAAAAATAAGTAACCTAAGAAACAATTAAAATACTCAAAATGATCTATCAGGTTAAATTAGAGGTTATTTTTTATTTAAGAGGTAGGCTTATTGAATATATCGTATGATACTTTCTGAGTTTTATCTGCCAAATCTAATACTGAATACGGGATTGATGCTCTATTCTTGTTTCTCATAAAAGATTACTGACATTTAAAAAGGGAAATGACTACATTTCTTTATCCCTGAGTTGAGCCTGGAGGCATTACAGCAGATGTCACAAAGGTCCAGTCTATATGTAACCTGAGAGGTAGATACCAGGTTCGTTTGTTCATTTCAACCGATATTTAAGAGAGAAAAAAACACATTTTTTTAAACAAGAGAAACAGAAAAAATGACTAAAGTCACTTGAGTAAATTATTAAAACAAAAGAGAGAAATATTGATCCACGAACCACACTGGAGGTGCAGAGGAAATAGTCTTCTGTAGATGGATAATGATGAACCACACTGTTTGCTGCAGACTTTATTCCACACTGGACTTTGATAATAAACTATTTCTCAGTCGATCCAGCAGCATCCCAGTTGGAGATTTATTCCAATAGATCCTGTCACAGGAAAAAGGGGCAGACGCATGTGATGAGGAAGGTTATGAATATGTTGACTTGTGCAGAGGGACTGGGATAGAGTGAAAGCTACAGTCAGAAAAGTCACAATACACTGACCTCGTCTGACTCCTCTCCCACTGTGCACGGCCCCCTGTCGCCATCTTCCTCTGTCACCGCTGACTGCTGATCCTCCATTGCCCTCAGGACCGAATATCTATATGTCGCCTCACTGGAATAAAGTTATGTGACAGAGCAGGCTGATGAGCTTTCCCAGCACTAATGGTTTAAAATAATCACGTTACGGCTCATTAATCAAGCTTGCTTACTTGACTCGGAAGCAGTACTTTCGGATGATCAATACAGCAGCAGCTACTGCCACCACAGAGACAAAGATCACCGATGCAATAACGCCAGGGTGAAGCCTTAACTCGGCCTAAAAAGACAAATGAATCCAATAAGATATAACAGTAGGGTGGTTAAAGAGCCCATAAACCTAACAGCTCGGTTCATGATGTGTAGCACAGATAAAAAGGAAATACACGCAGGAGATATGACAGCTGAACAGCGGTATGTTATAAATCATACTGGGGTGCAACCCAAAAGCTCAGCAGCAGGGCTGGGAATGTCTGAATAAGCACAAAGAGCTACGCTTTTTTTGACAATCACCGATCATGCACAGCAAATTTCAAACCATTAAACTATGGTATCTTTAAAATTACAGCTGTGCATCAGATCATTTGTAATGTAGAGTGTGTGAGCATTAGCGTTTGTAGCAATAATGAGCAAGCACGGGGAGCGTGACCGAAAAGTAACAATCCCTACAGGAACAATATGTCACATCTGCAGTGGTGTCAGACATGAAAAACAGTCAAACGGTGAAGAGGTTCAATGACAGTGTCACACTTGTTCTGCATCAATTAAAAAGTCTATAGCACAGTAGTGCTTAGTTCTACTTAACTTTTGTTTTGAAGTTTGACACCAAATGACTTTATTCCAAAATGGAGGAAGAAGCTAAAACCGTCATTTGGAATATATATTTATAATTTCCTGGTTCTGTTAATGTGCAATCTCAAATGTTCGTTTGAGAATTCATAAAGTATTTTCAATTCAATATCATTTTGCTTATATAACAGTTTTTATTAAACTAATTTGATTGATTGCCATTTAAAAAAGTCTTGTATATTTTTGGTTCACTTCCGTTTGTACACATATGGAGGATTGGTAGTGAGTGTCTTAGTAGAAAAATGGTGAGGTTGAACTATAGGGCAGCTGTAGAGGATGTAGTGAGAGAGGACATTAGGTCAATAGGTATAACAAAAGAGGCCAATTTGCTTTGTCGGGCCCTAAAGAGAATAGTGAAAAGGGAGAGAAAAAGAAAGACTTGTGCATTATAAATGGTTTTATTATATTTTAAAAAAAAAACAGCAGCTCAACTCAGACTAAAGTTAACCAATCAACTTAGATGACAGCAAAGCATCTGTTGGTTAGTAATAATGATGCAGCTCCCAGGTTGAGAAATCATACTCATACAATAATATTTCACGTCTTAGTGTGATGCACCTGTTCACTCAAGTGGAAAAGATAAGAGATGGCAATCATCAAAATAGACATGGGATTTTGAACGATATAATAGTAAGCACAAAATAAAAACAAACTTAAAGACAGTATGGAACATCTCTTACTCTAATAGCCTATCAACACCTTTTTTTTCTTTTAATACTGGGAAAACATTTAGTCAGTTTGGTTTTTGGAGTTAGGGTTGCATCTCTTGACCAATACAGGAATGTAGAAATCATTACTTGTCATCTTTTGGCTTTGGACCAATTGTTTTTGTTTATTCTCTTTTCGGCATTTCAGCTTCTTCCATCTAACCCTGTTTCTTGCATCCTCTTTGATAACACCAACTATCTTCATGTCTTCCTTCACTGTATGCATAAACCTCCTCTTTGGTCTTCCACTAGGCCTCCTACCTGGTGGTTCCAAATCCAGCATCCCTCTACCAATGTACTCTCTCTCGTCTGCACATGTCCAAACCATCTCAGTCGGACCTCTCTGACTTTATCTCCAAAACCTCTAACATGTGCTGTTCCTCTGATATACTCATTTCTAATCCTGTCCAACCTGGTTACTCTCAGAGAGATCCTGAGCATCTTCATCTCTGCTACCTCCATCTCTTTTTTCTGTCTTTTTCTTAGTGACACTGTCACTAGACCTAACAACGTAGTATACAACACAAAAATGATTGGACAAGGTTCTCAATGTCCACAGAGTATGCAGTTTTATAACATTTACTTTTGTTTTCCAATATTTCAACTTATAAGCACATGTCCAACCAGTAACCAGTCATCTTCTTCTTCTTTCGGCATTTTCCTTCAGGGGTCGCCACAGCAAGTCAGTTTCTTCCATCTAATCCTATCTGTTGTATCCTCTTTGGTCACGCCAACTATCTTCATGTCTTCCTTCACAGCGTCCATGAACCTCCTCTTTGGCCTTCCTCTAGTCCTCTTTCCTGGTGGTTCCAAATCCAGCATCCTTCTGCCGATGTACTCTCTCTCTCTCCTCTGCACATGTCCAAACCATTTCAGTCTTGTCTCTCAAACTTTATCCCCAAAACCTCTAACATGTGCTGTTGCCCTGATGTACTCATTTCTAATCCTGTCCATCCTGGTCACTCCCAGAGAGATCCTCAGCATCTTCATCTCTGCTACCTTCATCTCTGCTTCCTGTCTTTTCTTCAGTGCTACTGTTTCTAGTCCAAACAGCATGGCCGGTCTCTCCTCGGTTTTGTACACTTTCCCTTTCATTCTAGCTGAAACTCTTCTGTCCACATCACACCTGATACTTTCCTCCACCCGTTCCAGCTGCCTGACCGCGCTTCTTCACCTCTTTTCCACACTCTCCATTGCTCTGGACTGTTGGTAACCAGTCCAAAAAAGCAAAAAAGGCATCCGTAAAGGTTTCCCATTCCACCTTCAAGTGATAACAAATGAATAGATAAAATGAACATTTTAATAGTAGTAATAAGTTGTAATAACGTTAGAAAATCCTACCTATGTACTTTTTAGTGAAGTATTTGTTCTTAATGTGTAAAAAGAGGTGAAATGTTGAAGCAACTACTAACTCATCGAATAGTTTGTCCAATTATTTTAAAAATGTCCCTCTAAAGTTTGCCATTCTTGCTCTAACAGCTTCACTTGCAGGTTATTTTATGCTATTATAAGTTCTTAGCTCAATTATCTTAGAAATAAATAGAAGTTGGCAAAGCGAATGAGTTCAAATCAGTCAAGAAGCTCATGGTGAGAGCTAAAGATAAGTGAGTAAAATGACTTTAACATTTCATTCTCAGTCGTGCTGCTCCTTCACAGACACAACTCTTAATCATCCGGTGTGAGATCCGACTGGTTTAAATTGTTTTCCAGAGAAACTAAAATAATTTTGTGCTAAAACGCACACGTTTGAATGATATTTTTAAAAGATACTTCTGGAGGAACGTTTGTCGTTTTTACAAACATAACTAGCTTCGGTTTTACCTGTTGTGTTGACATCGTCAGGTTAAGTTGTGAACAAACCTCCCTTTCATTAAAACTAACACCATCAGTCCATGTTTCTATCGCTAAAAACGAAATTAAACAACTTTCTTTCTGACCGTTGCACCGCCATACTTGTTTACTTTTCCTTCACTTCCTGGTAAACGTCTCACCTGTTTCCACGCCCCTCCACAGACCACGCCTATCAAAAGTTTCATCGTGTTTTAATACGGGACAAATGTGATTTTAGCAAATATGGGCAAATTAATAAATCCTATACAGCCTTTCATTCGTTAAAAAACAACAACAACAAACAATAAAAAAAAACCCACCCTTTTTTAATTTTATTTTTTGTCAACGCGTGTCATTAAAACGCATGCAAAATTACTTGCTTTTATTCCAATTGTACATTCTGTTCACTAAAGTGAACTGGTTACCTTTCGTTTCGTCACTGGCTCGTTATAAATTCACTGCGCATGCGGTCAATCGTCCGTTGTGACGATTAAAATGACCGATGAATACGGGTTTAAAGTACCCAGTAAGGCCTGAAAGCCTCCCCAATACAAAAGGCAGGAGGAATGCCTTGAAAAGTATAGTTCAACAGCAAAAGCAATTTTTCTCCTTTATTTGCATTATTATCAGAAATCTACTAAAATCTGGAAATCAAAGAAGTCTATTGCACCGGATGATCCCATGACATATCATAGTCAGTCATGCATTATGATATAAAACATTGAAATCATATTTAAAATGCATGACTGGTGGTTAATTCATGATATTCCCTTATGTAAGGTTCAATGTCTTTTCAAGACTCATACTTGCAGCTCAGTTTCCAACCAGATTTGTAAGGCGTGCAAACATTTAACTTCTGAGCTGCTGATCCACATGCTAGTTGTAACTGTTAAATGTGAAAACTTTTTAATCAGGCTGTTGTATCCACTCACAATAGTGGGACCATGTAAAAAGTGCAACAGCTAGTCTCTGACACAGTAATGTTTATTGTTTAGAAACATTAAACATTAACTCTAGAAATGCTGGCACATCTTCTAAACTTCAATAATATAAAATAATCAATTTCACCTTCAAATTGCATGAGTCAACATCTGATTCACAATCAATTTCTCTCTGAGCATAAATAAAGTGAATTATATCCTAAATCCATCAAAACGTCTACATTTCTAAATCGGCACAACACAAAAAGTTTTCTTTCTGTGTTTTTTTCATCATTGTTTTGGATTGACCGTTTAGGATTAACCCTATACACATCCTCTTTCTTGCAAAGTCCCAATTTTGAACAAATTTGTAATCTAAATTATTGTCGAATTTGCTGCAGGTTTCAACGTGATGAAAATAATTGGCTGGAAATCCTAACATTCTGTAAACAAGCAGTAGGGGGAAACTTCTAGCAAGTAACTATGTTGATTAGCAGTGAAAAGAACATCCCAGGCCTCTCACAACTTAGAACGTCCGAAACTCTTCAATCTGTTTTTTTTATTTTAAAAAAACTTGTGGAATAATTCAAAAGCAACAGTCCTCTCCTTTCGAAGACCTTTATTGGACCATTGCGGTCTTTAAGCCTTCAGACAACATTACATCATTTATTGCCACAATTGTGTTACTGACATTACTAAATGAGGCCAGGAATACTTCCAGAAACTACTCAGCACAATCCATTGTGCCATCTGCAGATGCCAGCTAAATCTCTTTCATGCAAATCAGAAGCCATGTTTGAACAAAAGAGGTTGACCTTCCATTAGCGATATTCAATTTTAAAGTCTGAATTTTCCATGACATTGGGGTAGATAACTGCATACACAAAGATAGCATGTTTAGAAATGAACTGTGAATGCTGAAAAGTACATAACGGCTTTAGAAAAGCAGCTGCTGCTATTCAAGAGACATCTTTTTCTGAAAAGGGCCTTGTAGATTTCAGTAAGACAATACTTCATCCATCACTACAGCATAGCTTTACAAGGGAAGAGTTCATATACTGAACTGGCCTTCCAGCATTTCAGTTCTTCCACCTATAAAGGACCGTTGGTGCATAGATTTATAGAAACATTTCAATAAAAAAACACAAACTTGAAAGCAGTGTGAAACCTGTGTCGAGTAAAACAAATTCCACATAATTTCCTGGAACTTATAACATTGATGCTCAGATGTCTTCCAACCGTTCTGAAACCAATGTTTTACCAATTTATAAAAGCCCAGTCCTGACCAATTTGAGAGCCGGGGGAAGCATCACATTTCAAATGAGCTCCTTCTGTGCATTAAAAATGTAAATTTTTTCAGAGTTCCAGATCTGTTATGTAATGTTTTCTGGTGAAAAAAAAATCTTGTGTTGTAAAGGAGCTTTCTGGTTTAAATATATATATATATATATATATATATATATATATATATATAATATATATATTATTTATTCTATCTGCTGTATAGAATAAATAATATATACATGTATGTGTACATGCACACATACATGTAAATTGAGAATCAACGTCCCATTGCGGCAGGTGTGTGAGTGTTGTTGGATGCCTCGTAAGAAGATCTGCCAGCCTTGTCACAAGTCCACCTGCTGTTTCTTCTGCTAACAGCTACACACCATGAAAAGACTGGAATATTTAAAATGCTTCAGATGAATTACAATCAATCATCTTTTATGCTTGTTTGGACAGTTCTGTTCAATTTCAAATGAGCACAAACATGAGAAATTGAGACCACTGACATTTTTCATAATAATTTTAATTCCAACACCAAACACTCATCAACAGATTCTCATTGCTTTTTATTGGACAAATTATAATTAAAAATAGCCTATCACATAAAACTAATCTGTCTGAAACTGAAATGTCAGAAACCTGCTTAATGGGAAGAAACCTGTGGTGTTCTTTTAAATTACTTTCATATCAGTTTCCAAGCCAAGACTTCTGAAAAGAGTTCCTTTATTATCAGATTTGCAAGTGAATAATAGAGAACTTGGGGAGAAAAAAGCATAAATTTGATTTACAGAGTACCAATTCTTTTCACACTGTGACTGAACACAGTTACACAAAGCTGCCATTAGTCTCCAGGAACAAAAGGAGCAACAAAGTCAGGGATTTGGTGAATGGGGAAGTTGCTTCTGATCAATATGCTCAATTTACAAAAAAAAAAAAAAATATATCTTGTAGCAATTCATTTGCAGTTAATGAGATATATCAGTTTTGATGCTAATGAGCTTTGAATTAAGCTAGTTCATAGTACTTCCCTGTCTTTGGATCAAAATAGCAGTTCAGGCAAGGATCATAAAGCAGATTCAAAAACTCATCTTCATTTTCTTCTTTGTTCAACTGCTCGTCATCTCCTGTTTTAAAGCAAACGAGAGAAGAATCACAAAACTTTTAGGTTAAAAATGGGAATTACACAGAAGTGTGTGTGTGTGTGTGTGTGTGTGTGTACACACATTTACCTGCATAACCATGTCAGATATGAATAAAGGTCTACTCTGTCAGGTGCTAATAGAATACAATGAGAAGCATGGCTGGTGAAGTGACCTTCAAACTCAGGTGGATTTAAAAGTTTTCTGCCGTTGCCATTTTTTTCCTCATCAATCAAGACCTAAGACACCCAAGACCTAGCACCACATTATGGAGCTGTAAAGAATTTCCCTGTAATCTTTGCGACTTTAAAGCGCAGAAATTTAGGTGTTACATTGACAGGCAGTTAAAAGCTAAAAAGGTTATGGAAAGCAGTGGGATAAACGTTTTTATCATATCAGAACTTGTGCAACAGTAATAAAAACTAATTATATGAGACATTGCGTAAGAGGTTTAAAAATTATGTAGTAAACTGAAAAAGGTTTCATTAATTAACCTTGTCAAAGTGTCTGGGGGGTAAAAACCTATAATGAGGTTGTCTCTTCTGACCTATAGTGTTATGTAGAGGACAGAGAGTTCCACTCTCATGGGTTTTTCCCCCTAATTAGATAGCTTACGCTCGCTGTCCCACCATGCTGTGCACAATCTTTGGTCAAAATGTAGCATCTCTGTTTCCATTTAGTCACGTGCTTTTGAGTAATTGGTATCAAAGAAATGGATTGTTAGCTGTCCTCGTGACTTGCAAGGAAGCGAAAGGCAGTCTGGGGGCAAAAAGGACTAAAATGAAGGTTACTGTACCTCTGCCTAGACTTTCCAGATTGTTCTGTGTGTTGCTTGACCTTCTCTCATGGCTGGGAGGCATAATAGGAGGGCTGAGCACGTCCATCCACTCTCTAGGGAAAAGTCCATAAAGCCAGACAGTCATGACAACACATACCATTACACTCACCATCCCACCCTATGACATTTTAACAATGAAGTCCCATCATCATGCACTCTCAAAAGCCCATCTAAGATTCCATTGTCCTTGAGCCACTACTCCTGGAGCCTTACAGTTTTACCTGAAGGATCACTTATTAAATTCTGGCTCCAGCTGTGTCTTCCAAGTATCCACATTCTGGCAGAAACTAGAGGTCTTCACCTTGCCTGTTTCTGTTAGAGCTTGACTCCCATTTTTTCTAAATAAATGTATCTTGTCTATGCAGAGTACTAATATGCATCCATCAGTTTCCAGTAGATGAAACTAGTGTTCTTTCAGCAAACTGGAAATGATTAAAGCCGGAGTGAAAATATCACAAGATGAATTATTGCTTGGAAGCAATGGGAGATTCATTTGTTAAACAGCATTCATAATAATTTTTGGCAATATATCAGTAGTGCAATCATCCATTAACATCTTCTGCCTTTGGATACGAGCAAACCAGAGTATATTTAATGAGGTATTACAGTATAATCCTCTATACAATATTCTACAGACAGCAGAAGATTTAAATGGTTGCCTCTGGTTGGTCTTTATCACCATCAAGAAGTGTGATGATGAAGATTCGCAGTTTCTTAAAACAAAACAATTGTCAACCAGGAATGCAGTTTATAATTTGTGAAACGCTTTCATTTACAGCACAGTGCATGGCCAATGCTACTGACAAGTATGAAATATGTTCTCACATCAAAAAGAGACTTTCCAGCCGGAATCAAAGGCTTTTAATTATGTGTATTACGATTCCAACATTTCACTGATTAATAGTGCATGATGATGTTACTTTGAGCAAACATCAAACCCCAGTGTTACATACAGCCCAGTGAAAAATTGTACACCTTCTTTTTATTTGATTTAAAGATTTAATGTCTATTGTTTATAAATAAATGGGATTTAAGCAGGTCTAGAATTAGAAAACTGCAACCTCACTAGATTAAACAGATCATCAATAATATGGAAAAGCAGAAAATGAGAAACCAGATGTATTCAGAATCTTTGTGGAACAGTAAAGTAATATTTAAATGCATGACATTAACTCTCTTTCACATGTCTGCAGAAGATTTTCCCCATTCTCATTTTCTTGAAGCACAATTAATTTAATTAGACATTTTTATTAAAGTTTATGGCTAAACTTAATTAAAAAACTTTGCAACTGTTGTTTCATCCCTTTTTCAGTTATTTTTGTAGTTTTGCATTGTTCTGTTTTTTTATATATATATTTAATAGTAAAACAAGGCTGTCAAGCTTAAACCTTGACATTTCCACCAGCATACTTAACATTGTCTGCTGTAGTGTAGCAAAACATTTTTTTTCTGTGTACCAATGAGCTTTTTGTGAGTTATTCGGATTAAAAAAAATCCATGCAAATATAAAATATTTCTGTTATTTCTCCCCGCCCCATCCCCTTTTGTTTGTACTTCAATAAAATTAAAAAACTAAAGCATGCTAACAAACACTTGTACGGCTTTGTTCTGGTTATTCCCATTTGAGTAAAAAACATTTTAATTTCATGCAGGTATTTAAGATATTTTGCTGTTACAAATTTTTCATTTCATATAAAGTCAATCAGAAGGGGAAGTGAGTTACTTTGAAAAAACATAACAAGAAATAACAGTAAAGTAGAATGGTGTAATGGCGTTTTTTAATCTTTCAATTTGCCTAATTTCTGCTTTTACACATTTCTGATACATTTGTAGAACCAAGGCTTTGATTTTTCTTTTAAACTGAAGTATTGACTCAACTGTAACACCACTCTGACGGTTTGATAGACAAGTTAAAGACAGGTGTTCTTGAGGACTCGATGCCCTGCAGTTGAGGTATTAAGAGAACCTAAAATGTCAAGAAAAATTTTTAAAGCGCTATTAAATTCTTAGAGGTTTAAGTTTATATAACTTTAATGAAGACCTTGAGTAAAAAATAAATATTTCAAGAAATATGAATGGGCTATCTTTATTAAAATTTTTAAAATAGGAAAAAGAAAAACAATACTTCTGCGCAAGCTCGGCCAAAATGTATCAACTTTCATGTGGATTGAAATACAAAAAAAAGGAGCAATCTCCCTCCAATTGGATCATTTCTGGATGGTTCATTATCTTCCAGCTGGCAACCAGTTATTTTTCCCATTATTTAAACTTGAAGAAATTGAGTTTGAATACTTCTATAGAAATAATTTCTAAACAAATATTTTTCCAGGGTAAAATTGTTTTTTATCTTTTAAAAATTTTGAAAGTTGAGAATTGCTTTTCTAAATTCCAACTGAATAATTGCATTTTTTTACACATATGTTTTAGTCTTTTTTTTTTTTTTTATCCCTGCTGGGATTGGACAACAGTGGATGACATTCTAACATGAACAAGACAGTATAGAAAACCCTCTCTCTCCCACTTGCTTTTCCCTCATTGGGCACCTGTTTTTTCAGGAGGCATATTAAAATTTTATTGGTGACCTATAAGCCTCTTGATGGCTATGCACCTGTTTAAGCGTTTGCCCTCTTTCTGCCTCATTTGCCCTCTGGATCTGTTGATTATACCGGTTTTAGTTATTCTAAGGTCAAGGCTGGTAAATGAAGGTAATCGGGTATTCTCAGTGGTGGCTCATAAACAATAGAACCAGCTGACGTGTGCCTCTGTAAGCTTCTATTCTAGCCCTTATCGTAAAACACATTTCTAATGTGTTTTCGATTCATTGAGTTTAATTTATCTTTTTGCTTTTTAAAATCTTCACTTTTTGTTTACTTTGACATAGGAATATATTCCTGTTATATGGCCACTGTTTTTGCCTCCATTTCTTGCTCCTTGTCATCTTCACTAAAGTTCATGCAAGTATTTTCTGTAAAAACAACTGTATTTCCACCTCCGAGCTAGCTCTCTGACAACCTTATTTGCAGTTTTGCATTTGTTATGCCAATCAAAGTCAGACACAATTATCCCACACATGTCAAATAGCTAGATTTTAACATCAACTACGAAAAGAAGTGCATGACATCTTAAAATGCTTGCCATGCCAAGGCAACATTAAACACAGATACAAGATCATTTTAGTTGTCAAGGAAGCTGCAGCTCCCAACAACAAGACAAGGCATACAGTGGTGCCAGAATGCTCAGAATGCACCAAGATAGAATTCACTGTAAGGGCGCCTAAGGATGCAATGCCTGGAAGAAAACAGAGAAAACAATGACAAATCCTGTGCAGCTGCTATTCAATATGTAAATCGAGGCTTGCTTCTAAGTCTAATTCTAGTAGTACAGCTGTGGATACTGTAGAGCTGGGTGTTTGAGATGCTTACTAATCATCACATTAATTTCACTGGACACTGAATTAAACATCACACCATTAGGCATTTGTACAGATTCATTACTAAATGAGATAAAAACATCTGGCCCATTTATTCTTACAACTGATCATATTATTTTGAACGTCAGATATTTTATTGACACAAAGGTTTTTTTTTAAGCACGTGGGAGTCAACACATGTTCTCACTGAGGTACATTGCTTTTCATCAATAAATAAGTGCTAGAGATGAGTAGGCTGCATAATTTGAGTAGCGGAACTGTGACGCAATCCCTTTGTCTTCCTATGTAACACATCACATTGTTGTGTACACCCACAAAGAGATGGACAAGAGCGGAGACGTGGCTGTGCATTAGCAGGCTGTGGTGCGATATAATGTCTTCAGAACCCTCCAAGGACGACTGAATCCCTTCATAAACTACCACAGCAGGGCACTGAGATGGAAAAACACTGAAACAGTGGGGCTTACACAAACATTGGAAGAGGTTAGTCAATAAGATAGCTTTCGATACTAAAGTAGGCATATAATAATGTTGTTTTAGAGTGGAATTAATTTCATTCAATTTTATTATTTCTTGTCATGATAGTATTGAGAATATTTGAGAAAATTTTGAGCCCGATTTTTCTGAGCCGACCTTTCTCTAAAGACCTCAGACAAAAACAAATCAGACTCCCAGTACATGAGGGCAACACATTATTTGATCTATCTTTTGGGAATGCAACAAATCTTGCTGAGCTTATCGAACTAAATAGAAAAAGAAGCCATTCTCTTTTTTTCATGGTAACAGTCTTACAATTTTTATGTTTCCAGTCTCTTTTACTACCAACCTCTAGTTTCTGTAGCTGCTGGTGTCCTACGCTCAATGAGTATTCTGTTTGACTTAGAACTTGCCTGAAGTTAATATTAGTTGTAACCAATAAAGCTATTCTCTGTCTTACAGCAGCAGCAAACTATCAAACGGAGCGCATTTTCTTCTTCAGGTTGGAAGTTCATTCTGTTAAACTAGCAGGTACCCAAAATGAGTTTGAACATGTCTTTATTGTAGTTTTTACTTTAGAAACTATTGCTTCTCCAGCTGAATACAAATTGAAATTGTTTGCTTTTTAATTTAGCAGAATCCAAAGTCTGGCGTCTCCCAGCAATTTCCTACTGAAAAAAAAGTGTTTGCAGAGATGGATTTGACATGCAATAATAATCAGTGAGAAAGAAATACCATTATGAAAACAACTACAGCAGTTTAGGGACAGGAAAGCCACAGTACCTGGCACATTCTCAGTTTTTTTGTACTCATATGAGAGCATGATAAGCTCCAGTCTACATCAGTCTGACAGTTGACATTTAGCCCAAAATTGCAGTTGCTAGTAACCATCTGATTATGAATTTCTCTATTTTTTTTACTTGAAAACGTGATATTTACATACTCATCAAGTATGTAGTTTTTGCATTGTAATTTTTTTTCTAGCAAATTGATTAAAAATGAGACACATTTAAAAAAATGTCAGACAGAGCATCTTTCTTTCAAGTCAATTTCCAACCACAAAACAAAAGATATTTACACACGAAACATTCAGGTCTCTTTTTCAAAGTGTTAACATCAAATTTTTGTATATATCTAATCTGAAAACTTTCCAAACCTCCAGCATTTTATTTCAACTTACCTTGGGTTTGAATGCCGCAGTGGGTTCATTTCCTTCTGGTAGTGTTGCCCCTGATTCACTGGCTGCATGACAAGAAGTTGGAAAGTGTGTTACAGTGTCACCTTTACTCAAAGTCAACGCACTTTAAAAAATTCACATTATTATTATTTATTTATAGTCATTGATTCTAAGACAGACAAAAGAAAAAGGTGACCACTTTCTGCACGTCAAGACAGAAAACATTTGTTATGCTCAGAATGAGTAATGAAGGTCATTGTGTTTACCATCACAGAACTATTTAAGCCCAATTGCTTGTCAAATGATGATGCTTCTAAAAAGAAATCGTGCATTTCTTTTGACAGAACATTGTCACAGGGCACTTTGCTTCTCAAGTACAAAGGGATAATGTTGTATTGTAAAATCAGAAGTAACAGATTTTGTGAAGTCAAAGGCAGCTGAAAGTCACTGAGATCAAGGTGATGCTTGTGGATTTAAAAGCACAGCGAAGCATCGTGACCATAATTCATGGGGGACATGTGGAGGTTGTACACGAGTACAAATACTGAGATAATCAAAAAAAGAAAGGTTTTTTTTTTCCCGAAGATGAATAAAATGCACTGTGGTAAGCAGTAAATCCTACATGAAGATGAGACAAACTTTCTCATTCATCTGCTCACTGGTTCAGCTGTTTACCAAAACATATTGATGTTAAATTCCTATGAGGAATGTGGATTTATAGAGAGTACTATTAATTTGCAGATGGGTTTAAAAATAAGAACTCTTTAATCTACAAAAACTCTTTTAGAGAATCAAAGGTGATGATTTCATAAATAACATTTTACATCTTCATACATAAAGGATTTATTCTGTCCAAAAGACGCCCAAAATCTAGCGATTAATACACCTGAGAAAAAATAAGATTGTGACATTGGTGAAACCATAAGTTTGTAGTTGTCCTTGGGTACGGTTACTTTATCTAATTTGAGTCTTTTCTGACTTTTTTATTTGTTCGCTTTACCAACAAAAGTGGTAACAACATACCATCAGAAAAAATGCAAGTAAAACGACACAAATTACCAATTAAACTAAAAGGTACGGTTACAAGTTACGGTTGTGTAAAAATGGCTAAAGAAAATACTCAATTGATCACACTAAATTTTCAGCTTGGTTCATTCTGGCACATGCGGTACAATTGATGAATAACTACTGTATCTTCAAAAATTGGAACAGAACAAAGTAGTTGGAAGTGTTCTTTTTGTGTATTTTATTCACTGTCAAGAACTCCTGAATTGTTTTCATTATGTTTTTTTTCATTGTCAATCTGTTCTGCAAAGCTTTATTATTCACTTTGTTGCATTTGGCGGAATCAGAGCGAACATTTTCACTCTTTTTCTCTATAATTCATTCAGTTGCTTCTGTCCTTCGTTACATCATCAATAAACACTTGTCACTGAGAGCCAATGGAAGTCATGTATGTCCATGCCATCACACTGACTTCACATGCTTTGCTGATGATGGATGCTTCAGTGCAAGAAGAGCTCCAAGTGTTGTCCACAAATTTCACTCTAGTTCAGACTGATCTTAGTTTAATCCGTTCAAAGAATTTTCTTCCAAAAATGCTTTGGCCTTTCACATTTTTTGGCTGAATCTAATCCTTTCTGCTCATGTAGCTCATGACTTATCCCCACCTCATGGTGAATCTTCCGCATTTGCGCTAATGAAGTTTTGCTGGATAATGGATAAAAATCTTCCAGCCTTCTCTAGAGAGCTCTACACTTGGCTGGATGTGGGGAGGGGGTTTGTCTTAGCACCTGATTGAATCCTGCATTAATCCACCACTGCTGTCTTCTGTTGATGCCCAGACCTTTTTATGTCACTGAGCTCAAAACTGCAAGCTTTTCCCCCCAGAATGTTTCAAATTGTTCGGCCACTCCTGCGTTCCTCTTATCTCGTTGATGGATTTGTTTTGTTTGTCCAGACAAAAGATGGCCTGTTTCACCAGCTCTCCAAAGACAACATGCTGTGGGTTTGCAGCAAAAAATTCCAAATACAAACACCACAACTGGAATCAATTGCCACCTGAAATCAATCAGTTGCAAATGAAATGGTTTAAAAAGAATTTAAAATGTAATATCTAGCTCAAATTTTTATTGTTCCAAAAATGAAAAAAAAAGTCAAAACAGATTATCAAACTCATCTGACACTAGATGAAACACATTCCCAATATAAACACATTTTATTTCACAAATGTGTTAATGCAGAGAAATTTCCAGATCATTCTTGTTTTCCAAAATAAGACTGCCGTTGAAAATATAGCAAACACTCGCCAAAAACCATAAGCCGTCCCCTCTGGTCCTTGACCTCTTTGTATGATCAGCAAACTCCCTGAAAAGCCTACTTCATTTGACAGCACTCTCCCATGTCATACACGAGGTCCTCAGAAAGCTGCCCTGTGGCAGCCGTCTGAACTGCTCTATGGTCAGACAGAGGCAACCTTAAATTGAACTGGAGTAGTGTATTTGGATATTTCACTTCTCTTGTAATAGAGGTTGCAGGAGTTAGGAGTCACAAGAAGGGCCATCTGGTCTAGATTTCAATTTATTTCTGTGGCGATCCGTGACCAAATTCACTGTTCTCTGGCCTGACAAGTAAACCATGCCTTAACTTCAGTGATTATCGCCACTGCAATTTCAGCCTTTCAGTAAGATGTCCTTCCTTTTTCTAGTCTAGAAGAAAGTACACAAAAGTACAACCTAAAGAACTTGATACAAAGCAAACTGTACACTTCATTTTATACTTGAGGCCTGCTGTCACCCCATACAAAATTTTGAAAAATGGACTAAACTATTTAAAAGAATAACGATAAAAAATACAATAATTTAAATGCACATAGCACCTGCTGAAATTGGGGCAGACAAACAAAAGCCTTAACCTTAATTCATCAAACAAACAAATAAGATGAGGAACAGACGAGGAATTACACTGAATGTGAACAAAGATCAATGGTTTCATAAGATACAGAGGTGTTTCAATACCTAGAACCAGAAAGAAATTTGAATGGAAGTAATTTGTTTTAAAACCTGCTTTGACAATGTTCAATGAGAGACTGCCAGATGAGTACGCTATCAGCTTAATTATGTCAAAGCTAACAACCACATCACGGTCTCGGGAGTCTGTTTAAATCTAATGTTTGTTTTCTAGAGTATTGTATTAGGTTATGCTCACAGAGAAGCAGCCATTCTTAAGTTCTAGTCTCCACATTGCTTGATATATTCTAAACAACAGTTGTAAAGGTTTATCGGAAGTCAGAACACAACAGAACTTGAATCATCACCATTGGAAATTCTGCTGTACTGTAAACTTACAAATAGGTACTTGCAGAGTGATAGGGGGAAAAAAGAGAACAAAAAATGATACTGGAAACAATTTCTGTAAAAACCCCTGGACCTCACATGGCCGGTAAAAGGTGCAGAGGCAAGGGTTTTGAAAAAGAGATTGAAAAGAAAAGAGAGAAAGAGTGAATCACGGACTAAAAGAGGCACATGATTTATTTTGAACAAACATCACTTCTTGACCTGACAACAAAATGTGGTTTTGAAGTTCAATACAACAGCTTTGGCAGCCCGCTGGTTGGCAGTCGATGTGATGACTCGCCTGACACACAAGGTGCTGTACAGCTTCTCAGAAAAACAGACACGGGGCCTGGCTCTTAGAGATGACATCTCAATTGCTTGTATTGTCTCGCTGGTTTATCTTCAAACATCTTGGTGCTCTTTTTTTCCCATCTTTTACCCTCTATATAGCCACCCTTGCACATCTTCTGTTATCTTCTGTACTGCCTCACAACAATCAGAAAATTGTAAGCCTGACTCAGTCGACTTTAATCAGCATTGTCTTGAGACTTGTCAATTTTGTCGTTTACAACCTTTACAACTTATAATCAAGATACTCTAAGTGAGGTGTTACCAAATCAAGCTCCACCAGCAAATTTTAATTAAATTAGTATGAATGCACAATTAAGATAAAATGATTTATGTGGAACAATTACTTCAATACTTATGTTTAGGCCCCAATTTAGGACTATACGTACTAATATGAACAAATTCATTTAGCAACATACAGTATCAGTGCAACCGAACTAATGGCAAACATTGATGGAGTTGAAATTTCAGATACTGTACATTAAAATAAGAATTTTGTATGACGAAACAGAAAGTTTAGGATGAATACTACTATTGTTATGTTTGGGTTTTTTTTAAATTTAGATTACTTTATGTCAAGTGTCAGAATTTACAGTTTAACTTTATTCTAATTTGTTCCTTTGTGCAGTTTGTAATGAAGTGGCTAATAGTGCGTCATAACTATAAAAAAGATGTGGATCTGAACCTGAGGGTCAGCTGGAGCTTGTTTATATTTTTCATTTATATTTTTGTTTATATTTTTATATATTTTATACATATGCTATTTTGGCTAGGGGCAAAACTAGCAATCTAAATCTAAAAGATGAGCGTGTAAGGTAAATAGTCGTTTGAAATTGCCTTAAAGCATGAATGGCTGTCTTTGCAATTGGTCTATTTGGTCTTTGATGGACTACCAATGTGCTCATAGACAATCCTACACTCCTGGAACTGGAAGTAGATATAACATTTGTCAAGCTAGGGACCCCTAAACAGTTGAAAATGTATAGCTAGAAGCTATACACAATATTTAATATTTCATAAGCACAAAATAAATGCAGGCTGCACAATGGTTCGGTGGTTAGCAAAGCAGCCTAACAACAAAAAGATTAGGGTTTGAATCGCAGAGTGGGGGTGAGGCTTGAAACACTGGCTTTTCCGGGTGGATTTGCATGTTCTTCCCATATATGCGTGAGATTTCTCCTGGATCTCTGTTTCCTTCCACCCTCCAAAAACATGCATGTTAGGTTGATTTGACAATATAAAAGGGCCCTGAGGAATGAGTATGCGTGTGGCCCCACAACAGACTGGCAACTTGTTCAGGGTGTATCCTACCTTTCGCCTGAAATCAGCCAGGATAGGCTCCAGCACCTGGAAGACAAAACTAAACAAAACACCTGCCTCCATGTATTCAAGAATACTTTGCCCTATGAGGAACATTTTGGGAGGATCAGTATATTTTACAAGAATTTATTTCTTAAACTGTAAGAAATTGAAAGTATTAGACTGTAAAAATAGTTAGTGAATCAAACAGTATGTAAAAGGAAGGGTGCTTACCCTTAATAAATTCTTTTTACAGCACATAACAGAATTGTTCAGGCACCGGCCTCATCTCAAATATTTTGGTGATTGATGGTAACTATAAAGAGATCCAACTTCTTTCCAAGTAAATAAAAAAGAGTTATGTATTTCTTTTTTTTTTTTACCTCTAAAAATGACATAAAACTTGTTATGGCAATGCCTCGACAGGAAACACACTGTTGGTGGTCACTATTGTGTTTTCACCAGTTCAAGTTCAAATGCTTGTTGTGAGCTGTTTAGTCAACTTTGATAATGGGAGTGCACTTCTGATCGATGTAACGATAAAGTGCTGTTTGTCTGTTTTTTCTCCAAAAAACAACTTTTTAGAGACAAATGCTTCACCCATAAAAAACCCTTTGTGCCAGTGCATTGTTAATGTCACAAACACGGCTGTTGTGTTTGTGCCACAAAAAGAACACATTTCTCAACAATAATGGGTGCTTTTTTTTTTTTTTTTTTAACTAATTTTGTTTTTTCCTTCTTTTGTATTCTTTGTCTGACTCAGTCTCCTATCTGTAGTTGTCACTGTCATGGTTTATAAAATGTTGAATTTTGTCTTGGCAGCTTTTTCTTTGGTCATGTACCCACATAAAAAAACTATCAAACTGAGACCACATGCAAACATGGAGGAAATCCAATTTCACACAACTGCTCAATCTACAAGTTGACTCTTCTACATTCAGTCAAGTAATGCAAGCGCAGCACACAATTGCCTTGGGGTGAAGTTCTGTCTGGGCTGGTAAAATGCCTTCTGAAGCTAGAAAATAGCAACAATAGCATGAATGACAGCAGCGGGGACCATTTGGATCACAGCATCCGGGGACAAGAATTGGCTTGTCATTTTCAATGAGTCCCAGTACAAGACAGTCTTCTTTGTTTAGGTTTTACAACTATTTCTTCTTTCTGCACTTGATAGAAAATGTAATACATCTCTTTTGTTTTCTTTGTTACATTGTTTTTTAAAATATGCATTTGTTCTGAGAAAAAAATGAATAAAGTATGTCTATATTTTTTCTTTTTTTTTGTCTGTATCAAAAACATTTCTATTATATACTGTTGGTGGTGCTGTTGCCATATAGAGTATACTTAGAATTTTAAACACTACTGCTGATTTGAAATGCGTTTTGTAATGGTGATCAAGTTCTTGTTGAAAACTGGGATCCAAACATTTCTAAATCCACTGGAAATCCCATCTATTTTTTCAATGAACCAAATAACAATACATTCATTAGAAATATTATTTTCAATGCATAAGATAGAATATATCTTATTGTAGCAGGTGGAGTATTTTATTGCACGGTTTTTATAGTTTTATTCTGCATAGTTTAAATGTCTTGTGGTTTTAGCATGTTTTGTTGTCTTAATTATTTACTTCACCTGCTACTAAGAAGTGGTGCAGTCGCTGATTGCTATATAAGAGGCAGCAGGGGAAGAGGAGACCAGGGAGGTAGCAGCAAGAGACACACAGTGGGGAGCCCTCCTGTTGAACTATAGGCTGGTGGCAAGTTGGTGTGTCAGCCTGCACACCACTGTGCGGCGAGGTGGTTTCTCTGAAAATAGACGTGGGGTGTCCTTCACAGATCCCGCCGGGCAAGAAGATTCCTGCCGTCTGTAGTCTGGACGAGTGGGCCCATAACGAGCGGGCCCAGGATGACAAGTGGGCCCGTAAAGAGCAGACACGGGATGACAAGTGGGCCCATAAAGAGCAGACGCGGGACGACGAGTGGGCCCGCAAAGGCTGTGGACTGGTACGAGGACGGCAAAACCCCAACATGTGAACTATTTTAAGGACTGACATTTTTGTATATTTTAATAAATAATGCCAAAACTGTTTTTATGGTCTGTGCCTCTGCTTCCCTGGTGCTCCCTGCCTAATCCCAAACTGGTGGTCCAGTCACATTATGTACCAGTGCATAAGATTAGTGGTTTAATATTTACAATTAGAATTAGTAGAGGATCTGATTGGTGTAGAGAGAATTTCTTTTTCTGAAAGTGTATGTTGTTAATCCTATTGAACTACAGCTTGTTGTCCTTGTACTGTTAAGGAGAAAATGTTGCCATCTCTACATTTTATTACGCTTTCATTTGACCTAAATAAATTGTAGTCAGTTAGAAATTGGGAGCAGAGATTTTAGTCCACTGTCATTTTAAAAAGCCAACAAAAAACAATAAATGTGTTTCTATTTTAACTGTTCTTTGTAATAAGGAGAAAAGGCTAGAGAAAGAGGTGCATTAGCACAAGATGTTAGCATAACTTGGGCCCTAAAATGGAAATTAGCAAAAGAGAGGGTCATCTAGGGTCAAAATAAATATTCCAGGAAGGAGACACCGTGACAAGTTACTAATGACTTCAAGAGTCTATCGTTAAAGCTGCATCTCTGCTGCTTATTAGGGAAGAGTTAACGTTTAATTATGCAGTGTTTTAGAGAACAAAAGTACATACCATAGAGATGTGGGTCCAGGTTGAGTTGTCATCACTGCTCATGCTGATACTGACGTCACACTGATGGATTTGAGATGCACTGAAAACCGGAGATCTGCATTCATCTTCTTCGTTCTGTTTTTTTAAGCTTGCCAACATTTGGAGTTCCTCATCCTCATCTTTAATCAGCTGTAAATGATCATGCAGTTGGAAGGCATCAGGGCTGAACTCATCAATCTTATCTATCTGTCATATCTATTTTTTTTTTTTTTTAGAAATTTCACACACCAAAATGTAAAAAAAAAAAAAGAATGAATTTCTTTCCTGCCAATAAAGCAGTGAAATCTTAAAATCATGCTTCAATGACAGATGGACTAAAAGAAGAATTAGACATCCGCCATTGTTTTGACCCTCCCAGGAATTGGCTTTCAGGAGTACATCTATTGATTTAGGAGAGACCTATGGTAACTTGATTTTTCCATCAAAGTGTAAGAAAGCCTTATGTTGTCCCGGTGGTGAATCAATGGAAGTCAATACACCGGAGCTGCAGGAGGGTGAAGCTAACTTCTTGTCATATTTCTTTGACAATCTTTCAGTCAAAACCGTCACTGCATGCTGCCTGCTGGAGTTGGCACAAATCAACAGTCGGGAGGTGCACTGATGAAGGATGCTACGATATCACTCAGCAGTGAGTTGTGCAAATGCAGAGAGCAACAGCTATGTGACAGTACTCGCTTCAGGCCTTGTGAATGCTTCAGTTGACTATGCTCTGATCCTGGATCTCTTTGACAGAGACAGGGGACTACCTCAATTTATAGCAGACCATAGTCTGATCCTAAAAGCATTTCTCTCTTTGGCTGTCCAAACTAGAAATGATTTCCCGATTTCTGACACATTGCTATAGAAAAAATAGAGACAGGACGACATAACACTATGCAGTTTCAGAGATAGCTGAACATTTGGTACAGTCCCTCCAAACCATTCAGTACATTGAGTTCCATTTCAAACTGAACATCTTGAAACAGCATATTATAAAATTTGAGTCCCACCGCCTCCACAGTCATTAATTGTAGAAAAGACTAAAATGAATAAAAATGTAAATATTATAATTTCTCTGCATAACCACTTTTGAGTGAGACTACGTCTTATAAACAACTGTTATTTTCTTCATTCTCCTGTGGTTTCTGCTAACTTCTGACAAACATCTGGATGTTTGATTAAGCCTGTTGGGTGTCCAATTTTTCTTTGCCTTCTGTGTCTCAGATGTTTGATGTTGGACAAACAGTGTTGTGGATTTATCAAAGGTTTTCTTCCCCCCTTTTCGGAGGAATCTGTTGCCTGCAGGGATTGTCGAGAGTGGCTCAGAGTCAGGCTGAGACCTTAAAATAAATTTAAAGGGCATAAAATGTAAACATTATCTTTTAAGAAGGTTAGAGCTTTTGTGGAGCTGCAGAAGTAATTTCCCTAGATTTCAGGCCAATGATCTATTTCATTAGAAAGTATAGAGATTGGAAATCTTCTAACAAAATAGTATTACAGAAATATAAAAATGGGCTTATCATTACTATTATAATTATGTCATAATTATGGAGGCCACCTCGTGGGTTGATAACCTTATTTCTATTGACACGTACAATGTCCTAACGAGGATCTGTGCCTTGTTATTGTTGACACAATCAGATCTAAAACAGCACTGTGTTTTAGAGCCTCATAGTGCAGCATCAAACATGCGCATGTCACAGAGGAGGTAATTAGCCACGGTGGCCAATTTGCAGCTATTCAGTTAATTATAGGGATGAACTGGACAATAATAGTTATTTACATGCTTTTCTCTGTGCAAAAAAACAAAACAAAAAACTTTCAGAGAGCTGCCCTGCAAGAGAGCTAGTGTTTGTTAAAATAGTTGGTCCTACCTCATGGACTTTGGAGTCTCTCAAATCGACCTCCTGAAGCAATTTACGACTAAGTGAAATGCTACAGTTGCTATTCACAACGCTGTTCACTTTCTCTGAGTTGTGATCCCCTCTGGAAGGGGAGTGGCAGCGAATGGGGTTGATCCCAGTAGATTTAAATGTCCCGTTAGATGGAGACTGAATGGAGGCACTGGATTGACTGGGATCTGTTGGGAAAGATGGTTTTATAGTAGGGAAATCTGGTTGATCTTCAGGTTGTGTGTGCTGATCTGCATCGCCACTTTCTAAATGAGCAGATTGGAACATGCTGGATATTTGGTGCTGTAACTCCGTGTAGCTCTCATCCTGGAAAGATAGAAGAGATTTGTGATTAAAAGCTAATAAAAAAGTGGTTTGGGACTGAGTACTCGTAACCTAAGAGTAAATGGAAACTGTTTCAATAATTAAAATTTTAATGCTTTTGTTCTTTCCTCTATGTTGATGTGTGCATTACAAGATCTGGTAATGAAAAGGCAAACAGTGACTGGATCTGACACCATGATGATTGCTTGGCTTTAAAACCAACCTCACATTTAAAAAGTTAATGATGTTCGCATCAAGTCTGCTAATCTGTTCCACCTTAAGAGTTCAGAGATAGCTCTGAGTACTGTACTATCCTATTTCTGCCTACCAATGAGCTTATATAACACTGCATACATGAGAGCAATGCATGGTATCCTCTCAAAACTGAAGGAAAACTCCAGTGAAACCACAGTTCTGAATACCAAAAGTTATCTCAGGAAGCTTGAAAGATACAACTGTGAAAAGTTTGACTTGTTCTCTTACTGAAGATGGCAGCTGAATTCACAACACTGAATTTAAAACTGTGACCCAGTTTTAGTATTAAAACATATTATTCTTCTATCATTTTTTTAACCCATTTTCTTATAAATGAGCCAGCCTCCTTCAGCCTGGCAAGAAGATAAACTTGTACACTTCACCATTTTATTTTTAATAGTTGCCCATTGCCCAGTCATGTAATTTACCAGCAATGTTGGTCGCCCACTTGGAAATCTTGTGCAAAAAGTGTGTGTGGCTAGAATAAAAGTGATTATGCCAAAGAGAGTGTGGAAAGTTTTTTGCATGCATTACTTTTTTTTAAAATACACAACTGGGTCGCAGTAAGATCCATCGCAGCTGTTGTGAAACAAAGCTGACAACAGCTTCTGTCATCCACGAAAGAACAAGCTACACACTTCAGAACTCAGTTCAAACATACACTCTGAGAACGTTTCATATTAAAAACATGGATTTTTCTATAGAACATTACTTAAAAAATGTTTTTCCGTACTGTTAGCTACAGAGAGAAATTGATCTCATGATGCTTCTTTGTAGATTTGTTTTACATTTTCATCTTTAGATCAATAAATCTTTGGATTCGTAACCCCAAACTGAAAAAAGGCCCAAACATCTGAGATAATATAAAAATGAAATCTCAATTTAAATAGACAAATTTAGGGCAGACTCAGTCAATAGTAGATTTTAGGCCTCTAATATTGGCACAGATTATAAATAATTCATTTCTTATGGAATCTTCAGTTCTAAATGTTCTTTTTCTACTATCTTTTATCAATGAGAGTTGCTATTGTTTAGTTGAAAGGTTATAAGGTCCCTGCAGGGTCTTCCTTATTTTTTTTCTGAGTTCTAGTGAATAAACAATGAATTATTTGTATTATTAAAATATTAGCTTTAGGTGTGACTGAAGATGGATCCATTTGACAAAGTGACAGCCGGCTAAACGATTTTGAGGGTTTTTTTGCATCAGAAGAACATTTTTTTCCATGAACACATAACCAGATTTACCTTTCCACTTTTAAATCTGATACATTTCAAAATATTACTCACGCTAAAAGTTTATAGCTTTCTTCTTTTCTTAAATATTTCTCTGTGTTTAAGCGTTCACGGCTGCTCGGGAGAATTGCGTGAACCTGATGCAACCCTATGAAAGGTAATAATGCTTCAAATTCGGAAAAGAGAAACATGGTAAAAATAAATCAATATCACAATCACACTGACCAATCACAGATGATAAACCGTAATATCAATTCAAAACCACTCACAATAAGAACTAGCTAGCTCAGAACACACAGTTTACATCACAGCTGAATTAAGATATTAGTTTGTGAACTTTTACACATTCAGTTTTATTGGTTAACCCACAATACGAGCCCAAGTAGTGACACAAGTTTGATTTTTAGCCACACATGCCTGAAATATAGTTACAAAACAATTTTGTCGACAAAAAGCACATTCATGGGACTTAACTTCGGGGTGTTTGAAAAATGGAAATTCAACTAAATTCATTTCAGCATAAATCTATTGCATTTTCTTATTTATTAATTCAAAATTGTAAAACATCTGTAACTGCCTCAAACCTTCTGTGTTGTTTTTTCCTGTTAAGAAACTAATTAGATAAACTTTCTCCACACGTAACACCACATCTAGAGCCAATTTAATTAAAATATACAACATGTCTGTGGTGAATTGCAACAGGAAAAAAGCAATTTTTCATGGAAGTTTTGGCAACATGAATTTTTAAAATGTATCATAAATTATGTCTGAAGTTCGGAAGTAAAAGCAACCAAATGCCTAAAAGCTGATAGTTTTTAACACAGTGTTTTTTTTTTTGTCAAACTAATAGTTTTTCTTGCTTTGAGATGTGACAAAAAATTAGGCAAACTTGTAAGTGAAATAGCTTTACTGTTTCATGTTTCTAAAGCGTCCTCTTTGTCCAGGAATCAAAGCAGATATTAAAAATGCTATTGACGATTAATTTTTGGTCATACTTTGTCTCATCTCGTCTTATAAACCACTTGTCCCGAATGGGTTGTGGGGGTGCCGGATATCAGGCAAGAGGCAGGATACATCCTGAACAGGTCACCAGTCAGTTGCGGGGCCACACATACAGTACACTCAACCATCTATTCATACACTTATATGGAGAAAAACCATGCATACATGGGTAGACCATGCAAACTCCACACGAAAAGACCGGTGTTTCAAGCCTTGTCACCACTATGAGACTCAAACCCCTGACCTTCTTGCTGTCAGGCCACCGGGCTAACCACTGCGCCATCGTGCAGCCCTTGGTTACAATTTTCGGCCTACAAAGTTTGACATAATTTTCACCGAATCACACATTAAGACAAAATTAATTAGATATGTGTTTGTTTGCAACTTGTTTTGTATGAAAATTCAAATTACATATATAAATAGCTTATACTGTATAAAATATATAAAAAAGCTTCACCACATTATCTTTAAAATCCATAATGGTTTCTTCATGCATAAGTGAGAATGACAGCTTCAGTATGAACTGCAATTAGCACTTGTGTCAGTTTGTATTCTAAATCAAATCAACTGTGCACATATTGTTGTCTGACCTCTATCAGTAAACACACCACCACCGTGCATATATGCAGATGATCTGACATGCTCTGAAGCACACAACTATTCCAGTACGAAAGCACAAAATTGAGCAATTCTAACGGGTTTTTCTAATTTTGACTCAGCCCAAAAAAATAAAAACTTCTGAGGGTAATAGATTTTGTTCTTAACAAAAAAATATGTGTATATCCTTTTCAAACAGGACATGAAGTCATATTTTTGAGTAACATCTTAAAAAAAATAGTAGTAAACAACAGTCTCACAAATTCATAATTAAATAGGCAAGTTTGAATAAACATAACTGGATATTTTAGAGAGAAATAAAGAGGCTGAATCTCTTGCACTGATTAAAAAAATGTCCTCTGAGATTTAGACATTGTGTAACTTAGTCACAATGGGTTTGGACAAACTGAATTATTTCCTGTTGTAGAAATGATTTTTTGTTCAGTTACTTACATCATGATAACTCTTAGTATTCCTCACCAATAATCTAAATTATGTTAGTTGATAAAGAGTGCACAGTTTTGTATACTGCAGCTTGTGTCCTCGCTTCATTGTCAATCATACAATTCAATAACAAAAGAAATTTTTTACCTGGCAGCCTTCCATTCTTACTGGTATACAAATCTAAAGATTGAAACATCTGAAACTCCCTCAGAAATAAAAAAAATGTCTGCATTTTTAAAAAACAAGATTTTAAAAAGGTGGTTGGGCTGAGTAAGAAATGTATTTATTTATACAGATGCAATGAGAATTTTGCAAGTGCAAATTCATAAAAGCATTACCATCGATCTGCTTTACAATAGACTCGAGTAACTTCTCTTCTGGAAAAAAAAAAAACTCTTTAACATTAACTATTATGGCTCTAAGTTTATTATCTGGCTCTGTCTGGATAATTTGCTAAAATCCATTTTCCGCTGATCATTTCTTTTGTTCCTTTATTTATTATAATTGGGTAATGCAAAAATTGTGCATTTTTTTTGTATTTACCTACTTTCATTTTCTCTTTAACAGAATTGGCTTCATTTAATTTAATATTGCTTTAATGGACATTACTCTACTAAGACTCAATCGTGTTTATACTATAAGATAGAAAAAAAGAAGTAGGTTTGAATTAAAGAGTGGTAGAAGGCAAAGGGACCTTTTCAGCTAACGTTGAGGATGCTGGCATGTTGCTTTGGTTTAATCACATGGGATATGTTGGTATTCTTAGAGAGCAAATAACTAAAGCTGACCAGTCATAGACAACAAATGAATAAAAGTAAACACATGCACCCCATGATATTGTACTATTAAAAGCTAAGGTCAAACACTCCTGCTGTGGAGTTTGTTTCTTTTCAAGTGCTCTGTTTCTTTTGAAGTGTTCTGCAGAATTCAACAAAGAGGGTTACATGATCATTTGATTGCACAAAGAGAAAATGCTTGGCTCTAATAACCTATGTGCATGGGGGTGTCTAAGTGTGTTTGTGAGAGGGTGTGTGGGTGTGTACAGTAAGTATGCACACGAGTGTGCTGTGTAATTTCTCCCCACTTATAATATACACAGATGTACTGGCTTCTTTCTGCTTTTTGTTTTTTGTAACAATTTGTACCAGGAGATATGGCAGCCTTATAACGAAATAAAAAAAGGAGAAAAGGAGAGGAAACTTATAGGGCAAGCTACATACATCATTCAGTTAAAAAAGTTAGAATGGCTGAATAGGACAATCTAAAGGGTGAGTGTAGACATAAACTCATTCCGAAATCTGAAATGCAATTTTAGAGAAAATGTCAGCTATTGACAGAGTTTTATGGAAAGAAAAAGGTTGTACCTGCAGCTTACAAAGGTCGCTAGCAAAGTTTAACTCCTTTTGATTTTTTCTCTTTTATTTAGTTTCAGTTTTTAGTTTTATAAAAGTCCCCTTGCAAGGGAACCGATGTATAAACAAACATTTTAGCACTAAGAAAAGCCACTAGTTACTCACATGCAATGTGAGAATTACTAACAATGCTATAGAAAAATGGTAAATGTTTGTGAGTTTTTGGTTTTGATGTTTTTTCTTAGTCTCATAATTGATAACAGCAGTTTGTACTATGCAAAAGCAACCACAATTACATCCACAATGCTTTCTTGTCCAATGAAATGAAGTTTGTAACTAAAAAGCAGCCTTTTTTAAAGTTTGGAAAAAGTAGAAGTAATTAGCATCTCTTTGACGACATCTTGGTTTTTTTTTCCTTCTCAGCAAAAAAAACCCCCAACTTTTTTAATTACATATACCAGAGCAATTAATTAATCATCTAAAGATGAATATCCCTGTGACCTTTGAAGTTAACCGTACTACATAAAACAATGTATTCTTTTTTAGAGTAAAACCTATAAAGCATTCTTTTACTAATATTGTAAATTAAATATCTATTCAATTCATGATCTTGTATGGTTTTTTGGAATCAATTATTTAATATAATAGGAAAATTCTGTGCTTAACATTTAAAAAAATATAGTTTGGAATATTTAAAGCACCAGATATGTTGTGTGATATTATAGAGATTTTGCTTTTATTGAAGGCACATGGCAATTAGTATCCTAGCAACAATAGATGCGCTTGACTTGTGCATGCAGCAAAGTACCGTGTTTTTGTGTTTGTGTGTCTTACCAACAGCAAACATACCTCATCGCTTTCACTACCAATAAAGTCATCTTCAGGCCGTGCATGATGTCGTCTCCTACTCCTGCCCCGAACCAGATCATCTTTCATCTCCATCTTCTCCTTTCCACCCTGGCCTTGCACTCGTTTGGGTGAGTGAGGTTGGGATGAGAAAGTGAACACCTCCTTGTGCAGAGTGAGATGAGGCTCAGACCCCTCATTACTCTCCCGGCTGTTCCAGACCTGTAGGTCAGAAGACAAACTTGGTCTGATCGAGGAGCGAGGAGACTCAGCTGGTGTGGGGGTGATTTTTGAGCTTTGCTTTACAGGACTGCTGGTAGTTTCATCTGAAAACAAAAATGATATTTTTTTACATTAAACATATACTGTGGCACAAAGTCATTTTGTTTTTCATTTAATCATAATAATCAGATCCGCACACAATACTCAAAGAATATTTTCATAAAAATCTTTTGATGGATTTATCTTTTTCATCTTGAAGGTTATACCACCTTGTAAAGGCTTAATTTGATTGTGTGCATAAAATAAAAAACCTTGATAACGTGCATGATTATAATTAATTTCACTGCCTGGTGAAATAAACCATTCCTCTTGCACTGACGTGTTTGTAGGTGTTGTTGATAGCCCTATTATGCAAATATTTTAATGAGAATAAAATAATACAGAGATCAATATGATAAGCAGTTAGGTCAGAAGTTCACAGCTCAGTCCTAACTCATTTAAAGATAACAGCTTAAAAATATCTTTAAAAACCAACCAAGAAAGTGCGTGTTAGCAAAAGCAGATAACATATTTTATTGTTTCTTTTTAACTATGTTGAAGAATAAAAATTATATTGTGATTTTTCCAACCTTTGGTCAGGTGGATAAAACATTTTTTCGCCTGAAACGACAGTCACACACAGGCAAGAAATAATGAATCTTTATTCTCCCAGATAAACCTTAGATGAAAGAGAGGGGCACCTAAATCTGAATGAGTGAGCACATTTGAACCTCTCGACAGTATAATCACTTCCTCTAATTGCCCACTGTGTGGCAAACCCCGGGCCCAGGAGATGTCCCTCTGACTTTTATTTAATGTGCCACATTACCATTAATGAACTAACTACTTTCCATCTGTGGGAAGGGCTGCACCAAAGGAGCTTACTGCTTGTAGAGAAACCCCAATAAATGAGCTCTCGGAACACATGCACTCATTTTGCAAGGACAATGTGAGCGAGTGTAGGTGTGAGGGTTAGTAGAGAGGGGAATAGTTCGCAGGTCAGAGAGTAGAGGGTCCTGCAAGTGGTCCTGATGTGGGTTATGTAAAATTTAAAAGGCGGAACAAAAGCATATCTACAGCATAGACTGGAGCTCATTAAAATTTATATAATATTTTGAAGTGATCTAATTTATGAATTATATAAAATGCAGGAATAAGTATTTTTCTGAAGTATTAAGGATTTGCTTATTAAAATCAACCCATGCAAATTAGATATCAGGCTTGACCTGCATATTAATGTCTTCTGTTTCAAGTTAATATCTCTTGCTATCTTACTATATTTTTCCAACTATTGTTCGCCCGAAAAGTGTAGATATATTTCAATCATCTGACCTTTTGATAAGTGCACTGATTTTTCTGTTGAGGTCAAAGGCTGCTTTTGACGTTCTTTTGGAGTGGATATGGGAGCGCTCTTCTCTTTGCTTTTAGTCACTTTCTTCTGGCCAGAAGATTCAGCATTGGCACGAGCTAAAAGAAATTTAAAAGGGAAATTTAAACACCTCAGCATTTAAAAAAACGGGACAACAAATATTTGTCCAGCAGAGATTTAAAAAGGGTCAAATTATGCAGTTAAATAGCCTACCTGATGATGCAAGCCTCCCTCTTGCAGGACTGAGGCCTTGTGGCTTCTTAGATTTTAGCTTGTCAGTTGATCTTTCTTTGGGCGGGTGATGTTGCGATTTACATGGTTCTCCTACGTATAATAATTCCAACATCAGAAAAGCTTCACAGCAAAACATTCAAACAACAATGTCATTAAAGCTTGCCAGAAGCAAATCTTTGAACTGATTATGCACCGTGAAAATTTCTAATAATGAAGGCATTCCAGTAACTGAGCCTATATTCATTTGCCACAGAAAGAGTATATCCAGCAACATTATGTTCAGCTGAATTGAGAAATTTTAATCATTGAGATTTTGCATTCAGTCATGCAGAAAAGATGGTGTATTATCAATCATAAAAACAGTTATTGGGAGAACACAGGGCCAGCAGATCCTTTCATTGGTTTGCTACTTCACATGCGATGCACTTATAAATGAACAATTTTGAAGAAATAAACCACAAAGAAAAAAAAAATTAGTAAATGAAAATACTCATTTATAGGTGATTAGTGAAATGCAACGATGTCAGTGCAAAATTAGAGGAAAAGTCAATGATAGTATTTGATTTTTGTTGTACAATAATGACTTTAAATAATAATAATAATTTATATTTTCCCCCTGTGAAAATGATAATGATGACGTTGGTGAAACAGACCAAAATCTACCACTTATTTTACAAACTAGCTATGCACCTACAGTATGTGGTTTGCCAAAGTCTGACTTTTTGGTCTCATTGATGAAAACATTTAATGAAAAAAAATTTCAACACAAGTTTATTTACAGATCAGAAAAATTTAACTAAAAAAAAAACAAAACACACAGTTAAACAAAACTACAACAACAACACAAAACCAAAGAAACTGGGGTTGAATTTAACGTCATGAAGTACTTATTAACTGTATCCGTGCATTAATGCCCCACCTTGCTCAACAACTTCCTGACTCTGTGGATCAATTTTTGGTTTCACTGTTCTGGAAGCAGAACCCTGAAAGGGAGAGTTAAAGCAGAATTTGAACACTGAAAAAGTACAGATTTTGTTTTCAAGCAAAGGTATATATTTATTAAAGAAGAAAACACCCATCAGCAGCAAGATTATAAACAATGTAGATTTCTACTTTTGTTACAATGGAACTAGTCATGAGTTTAACTGCATAGAATGTATGCAGTAAAACTCTATGCCATAGATGTTTCATGATGTTTCTTACATCAATCAGGACAAACCTGATTAAAAAATAAAATAAATACAAATAAATATACCTGATTAGCTAAAACTTTTCAATAACTAGAAGAACAGACCAACGCCAGTCTGAAGGCCACAGAGAACCAGTCGTGCAAACTTGCGCCTACTGTTAACTTGATCGGCCCATTGTGAATATTTCTAGTGGTGGGAAAACCCACCTATTAACAAACAGAAAGTATAAACTCTTATTTTTTCATTTTATTTATACAGCATAGAAGCAGAAACAACTAAAACTAGCTAAAAAAAAAAACTAAAAAGCTATATTTAGCTAAAAAGTAAAAAAAAAGAAAAATCTAAAGCATACCAAAGTAAAACTAGAGTTTAAAAGAGCTACTAGAGATAAAAAGCTATTTTTAAAAAAGCTATAGTATGATAAAAATTTACAAAAGCTAAAGTTGACCAAAAAACTAAAAGAAAACTAAAGTTAGCTAAAAATCTATTTTTTAAAAAAAGGTAAAAATAGCTAAAAGCTGAAGTTAGCAAAAAAAAAAAAAAAAAGCTAAAGTTAGCTAAAAAGCTGAAGGGAACTATTACAACACTCCAGGACCTAAAGAGTGACCCAGATCTCCTCAAAATAATATCACTTCTTTATCTTCCCATTGTGGATACATCTGGACAATTTCATGAAAATATACCAATAACTTTTTCAGTTATTTCGTTTACATGCACATACTCACAATCACACAACCTTCTCAACAAAGGTAATAACTGTTGGGTCATAGACCTCCAGAGAATTTGCACAAAATTAGTGCGAGTACAAAAAAAATCCAACGTCCAATCCCAAGCACAGCTGTATTTTGTCATTCTAGTCAAAGTTAAAAAAAAAAAAAAAATCAAAACAAAAAAAAAAACCAAGAACATAAAAAAGACAAACAGCTGGAAACTTGAATGCTAGCTATTTTGGGAAGATGTCCAAATATACAATGCTAATCCGTCTTGTTCACAAGACCGCAAAGCCGCAAGACAGTCAGAGGGTCTTTGCCAACAACCATCCACCTACAGTGCCTGCTTTGAGTACATAATCCACAGATCTTACAGCTGATGCAATAGAATTGGTGTCATGAAACATACGTATTTGCAATAGCAATTCGGAGAAATGCCTTAGTTACACATAGACTCAATGCTACTTGACAGAGTCTAGAAATCAAACATTTTTATTTGGGTAATTGGTAATTTTTTGCCTAGAGGTATTTGATCCAACCATTCCTGTCTTTTGTCACAGTAAGAAGAATGTTATTGACCGCTTCATTTGACAATTTTAACTCACTATACTGATTTTCAGAAGAACATATTTGTTCTTTTTTTGGCTTTTCCTTTCAGAGGTTTCCACAGTGAATCAATTCCCTTTATCTAAACCTATCTTCTCTATCTTCTTCTTTCACACCATCTGCCTTCGTGTCCTTCTTTACTACATCCATAAACCTCAGGTTTTGGTCTTCCTCTGGACCTCCTGTACCAAACTCATCATTTTCCATCCCCCTTGCCAGCTTATCCTCCACCTGTTCTCTACTCTCACTACATATCACGGTAGCATCTGCAAACATCATGATCCATTAAGATTTCTCTATTATCTAATCTGTCAGCTTATCCATAATCATATTGTACAAAAACAGATTTTAAACGGTTATTGAGAAGAACATTGATCCAAACAAATAACACACCTATTTGGTAAATGTTGCATGTGCAAGTTAAGCAACATATTAGGTATTACCTAGTGCTGTCATTTTGACCCGTTAATTCGATTAATTATTTACGCCGCATTTTACCAGTCCAGACCAGATTTCTCACGACCAGTGCGGACATCTTGGGGTCAGGAAAACCTATGATCGTGTTATGAGGTATTTCTTTTGGCCACGTCTGAAAAGAGATGTTTCGGCATATTGTAAGTCTTGTCACACATGTCAGTTGACCAGTAAACCAAACCAAGTATTACAACCTGTACCACTTAATCCGATTCCTGCTATTGGTCAGCCATTTGAGCATTTACTTATAGACTGTGTTGGCCCTTTGCCTCCAGCTAAATCAGGTGCAATGTATTTGTTGACTGTAATGTGTCAAAGTACTAGATATCCAGCTGCGTTTCCTTTGCGCAGTATTACTGCGAGGAATGTAGTACGTGCTTTAACTCAATTTATTTCTGTTTTCGGACTTCCACGTGTAATTCAGACTGATCAAGGGTCTAATTTTTGTTCAAAGTTGTTTGCACAGGTTTTGAAACAGTTAAAAATAAAACATAATCTGTCTTCTGCCTATCATGCTCAAAGTCAGGGTGCTTTGGAAAGGTTTCATCAAACTCTGAAGTCAATGCTCCGTTCTTTTTGTGTCCAGATGCAGGGAGATTGGGAGGAGGCTCTGCCCTGGATGATGTTGTCAGCGCGCGAGGTGGTCCAAGAAAGTACAGGGTTTAGTCCTAACGATCTGGTTTTTGGCCATAGAGTTCGCGGCCCGTTGGCGCTTTTGAGGGACAACTGGACGGAGTCAGATCCACCAAGTAACTTACTTGACTTTGTGAATGGTTTTGGGTATAAGTTGTACAAGGCTCAGGAAGTAGCTAAAGAGAGGTTGGCGGGTGCGCAGGGTAAAATGAAAAAGCTTTATGATCGCCATACTGCGTACAGAGAGTTTCTCCCTGGTGATCAGGTGTTGGCCCTGTTGCCCTTGGTTACGTCACCATTCCAAGCCAAATTTTCCGGTCCATATGTTGTGGCTGAAAAACTTTCTGATCTAAATTATATGATTTCTACTCCTGAACGAAGGTCTAAAACACAACTTAGTCATGTTAATTTGTTAAAGCCTTATTTGTCACGTGATTCTGTGAATGTTGGAAAGTCTGAAGTTCACCCTCAGTGTTTATCTGTGTCTTCCTCAGTTGTGGCAGAGCTGGGAGATGAGCCACCAGATCCGGATGAGGCGTTGGTGACGGGTCGCTTGAAAAATACGGATTCCTTGTTGAATTTGGAAAATTCATTGATATATTTGGATGGCTCAAAGAGGTTCCAGTTGGTTAAATTGATTAAGGACTATGTTTGTTTATTTAGCGACACGCCGTCGTGTACAAATGTCCTAACGCATGATATTGATGTCGGTGATGCAAAACCTATTAGACAGCGTTTTTATCGTGTCCATCCAGAGAAGAGAAGTTTACTTGACAACGAAGTCCAATATATGGTTGAAAATAACATTGCTTTTCCCTCTGATTCTAGTTGGTCTTCTCCGTGCCTGTTGGTTCCGAAATCTGATAATACACCTAGGTTTTGTACAGACTTTCGTAAAGTAAACTCTGTGACTAAGCCCGACTCTTTCCCGCTCCCGCGGATGGAGGACTGCGTTGACCAGGTGGGAGGGGTGAGGTTTGTGACAAAGTTGGATTTATTGAAGGGGTATTGGCAAGTTCCATTGACTGCACGTGCTAAACAAGTGGCTTCCTTCATCACACCAAGTGGTCTATACTCTTATAATGTCATGCCTTTTGGTTTAAGAAACGCGCCAGCGACATTCCAGCGTTTAATGAACATAGTTGTCCGCGGCCTGGATGGATGTGCTGTGTACTTGGATGACCTGGTAGTTTATTCTGATACATGGGATGAACATCTTTACAGACTTGGAGAAGTTTTTGGGCGTTTGTCTAGAGCAAAGTTAACAATAAATTTGGCCAAATGTGAGTTTGCGAAAGCCACTGTCGTATATTTAGGCCGTGTGGTTGGTCAGGGGACAGTCAAACCTATGCGTGCCAAAGTGCAAGCAGTTGATCAGTATCCAGTACCTGCGACTAAAAGAGACCTAATGAGGTTTCTGGGGATGGTTGGGTTTTATAGATGTTTTTGTCCAAATTTTTCTTCTGTGGTTGCGCCACTCACTGACCTGTTAAAGGGTGGTGTTGAATTTGTTTGGTCAGAGATGTGCCAAAAAGCGTTTGAGAGAGTGAAAGGTCTCATAACAAACTCTCCTGTATTGGCAGCTCCAAAATGGGATAGGCCGTTTCTGATTGAGGTGGATGCTAGCCTGGTTGGGGGAGGTGCTGTGTTATTGCAGGCTGATGATGCGGGGATCCGGAGGCCGGTCTGTTTCTTTTCTAAAAAATTTAATAAACACCAGGTCAATTATTCTGTTATAGAAAAGGAGACGTTGGCGTTGATATGGGCGCTCCAGCATTTTAGTGTCTACATCGGGTCTGGGCCCGTTGTTGTTTTTTCTGACCATAACCCTCTTACCTTTCTGGCCAGTCTGCGGACTCCTAACCAGCGGCTCATACGTTGGGCTCTCCATCTTCAGGCTTACTCCTTGGACATACAGCACGTCAAAGGCCGGGATAACATCGTGGCGGATGCACTCTCTCGGGCTGTGTAACATTTTGGGGGGGCCATTGGCTTCACCCCACCGTGTTCTGCTGTTCTGGGACGGCACGGTGGTTTTCCCCTTGTCCCGGGGCCACCCAGCAACATTAGGTATTATTTCTGTTGATCTAGTGTAAAGGCTAAAGCTTTCTGTTGGGTCTTGTGAGCTGACTCTACTTGACTAGTTTTGCTAATGTAAGCCCACCTTCACTTTTTATGTACGGGTCCCTTAGTGGGGTCCCTTTCTTGTAGGGGGGGGGTGTTACGGCCCTGGCCATAAGGGGGCATCTTGTTGTGGTTTCCCTCTGCCGCTCCTATTTGTGCACAGGTGTTCCTGGTTCTGCTTGCCTGATTGGAGCTACTATATAAGGCACCAACATGTGCCTTCTCGGGGTCGGCTCCTCTGCTCTCTCCTCCTCGCACTCCCGTGCTGGTTGCTCCTGCTCCTGCTCCTGCTCCTTCGCCTTCGCCCATGCACGTTTGAGTTTGTCTTTTCTTTTACGCACCACATTCATATCGCACCCATACACCTGCTCTTCACTCACACAACACCACCTACGCCACTGATCTTCCCATACTCACACCTCATACTCTTATTTTTTGTTAATATTACTTATCTTTGTTTAATAAATATTTACTTTTGCGCACCTTACCTCCGTTGTGGTCTCCCTTTTTGTTATGACCTTGAGCCAGTCATAACAACGCGTTAAAAAAATTAACGCAATTAACTATGACGTCATAATGGTGGCGACCAAATGCTTGCGCATTTGAATATTGGCCTATTGAAGGACCCATAGTCTTCTTGGCCGTCCTACATCGCCTGCGCTAGCAAATTAACAAGGAAGCAGTGGACCAACACAACAGACATAAACAAGACTCAGGAGGATAAGATAGTGGCAGGGGTGGATCCAGGGGGGAGGGGTCGTGGAGGTACACGTCCCCCATCCCTTTTGGTCCACAAAAAAAGTGTTCCTACTGCTTTAATTATTATAAACTTTGGGCAAAATATGCACCAGAATGCAGAAAAATGACTTGTTTTTCAAAATGTTCTGGGGGAGAGGGGATGCCTACTCACGCCCTCCCGCCATCTACCCCTGGATTCACCCTGAGTCGAGTCACTGAAAGGCAAGTTTTTATTAAAAAATAATAAAGACGTTACAATAAATAAAAACGTACTAATTTGTAGTTTTTTCAAAAAGGAGTTCTCCCACTACCAGAGCAACGTCAGCCTGACATACCATCTAAACGCAAAACATGTTCAGGCAAGTTCCTCATTTGCGAGTGTGGCTACCGGGAGCTCGCCCCGCCAAACCAAGCTAGCTGAATTTGGCAAGCAAATGAGCAAATCCACAACAGAGAAATTGACAAATATTATCGCAAAGTGGGTTGCTACTGATTGCAGGCCAATTTCTATTGTTGAAGATAAAAACGAACCTTAACCAACCCTAACCCTTGTTTTACTTTTTCAGTGATGCACCTGGCCTTATTAGGCACAGTTCACCAATAATAAATTGGATTTAAAATCTTCTCGTCTTACTGTATTCAATTGTTTAGTCATACAGTACAATTTTTTAATATCCTAGAATTCAAATTCTTTATCAGGAGACCTTTAGAAAATACAATGTTAAAATGCTATTAATTCAATTAATTAATAACAAAATCCTGTAATTAATTCGATTAATTTTTTTAGTCGACTGACACCCTTAGTATTAACCAGACTGATTTTAGTGTGTGGGATGCTCTGAAATAACATGATAGAGGGCCTGTCCGACAGAAAAAAAAAATCTACTTCTGTTTTTCTGATACAACCCACATTTTTAAAGGACATATGGAGTCACTGCCTCCATGTTCCAGGTGGACTGTGGGTTTTATGTTGCGACTGACCAGTGTGTATTCTCTGTGGATTTATTAGATAACGATATTTTGTCAGAAACATACAGTTCTCTGAACTCTGTCAAATAATATACTGGGTTTTTTTGTCTCACAGTTTGGGGAGATTGTCCAGAAGCTTTGGAGCCTGGGGCTGAGTGCAACACACCCTGAGGCCTGGCTCTCCGAAACCTGGTTGATGTGGCAACAGGAGACTGATCAGACACTGCAAAAAGAACAAAACTTTTTTATTCTCAATTGATAAACTCACATTTTTAAGGTCAAAGAGCAATAGCATCCTGTTCAGCCACAAAGTCTTTTGAAGATTTATTCTTTATCACATTAATAGAGAAAACTTGATTTAAAAAACAGTTTTTCAAGTTTTGCATTGAAATGGATCAGGTGAGAGGTGGTACAGGGTTATCAAAAAATATTAAAGAAAAGAGCAGTTTTGCATAGCAATCTTTTGTTCACAACATGCAGTTAACAAACAAAACAATTAACAGTTGGATTTTAATTGGACTCTTAGAATGAGAGTGTTTTTTGTTGATAATCTAGCAATCTGCCCCTTTTATCACAAGAAAATAATAGGCTGGAGCAGAAATTGTGATACGGGAACAACCTGACCAAGCTTTATCGGTGCCAGGGCTAATCAAGACCACCTCTGCTGAAGCTAACAGCAAAATACACATTCTGTCTGATCCTCATCAAAGCAGAGAGCAAACACTTCCTCTCTGCAAGACAAACATGATCGACAAGATGATACAGACAGAGCTTAGTTGGATGTTCCAAGAGAAAACGAGGAAATCACACTTCTGCGATACAGCAGATGGAATACACTCAGATACAGTCCTGGTGTGAATAAATCTCAACGTGCTTTAACTCTGAAAAAGCCCATAAAGGATGGGGATAACAATAAGGATTACAATGAGATATTCAAATGATAGCTGTTTCACAACAGTGAGTTTTTGCTGTGATTTGAATCAATGGAAATTAATTGACCTTATGAGGAATAGAATGATGTTGGTGTAAAAATGAAAAAATCAGAGCTTGTTTGTTGCTACATGATACAAAAAAAAAATAATCTTTGGCTTACTTTTAAACTGTTTTTTGACATGTTCAGTAGTAGTTTAACAACACCGAGCAACCAACTTAGTCGTAGATAAATGAGATGCCCACATTAATAGCAATCGTTTTAATCATGATTAGGAAAGTTGTGCTAATAATGTACATGCTAATTATGAAGAGATAGTTCTCGCGTGTGGTTTCTGCTCTCATCTGGGGGCTTTGCTGCTTGATTCAACATGACTCGGACAGCTGTCAGAACAAATAAATATGTGTTGATAAAAAGGGCAACAAAGGTGGGAGAAGTAGATTACTGGTGCATGTCTTCTTTCTATGAGGAGATAATTGCTGCCCCTTGAGTACAGGTGAGGCTTAATTGAACAAAAAAAAAAAAAGCCCACAGGACTTTCAAGCAAGAAAAACAAAGTGATTGTAATCATGGTGAAAAACTTGTTTCTCTGCATTAAGCTAATAATCATTATCTTGTATGCACATACAAAATCTACATTTGAACAAATTAGCAAGAAAAGAACCAATTTATATATAAAACAGAATAATTGGAAGGATTTATTGCCTGAATGGGAGAAAAACACATTTACTAATTAATGTGTCATCCTAGGTCTTATTTTAATAGAATATACTCTTTCTAAAGTGAGAATTTTCCTGACGGCAACATTTACTTGACATTGGTGGTATTTGATATTAGCACTGTGAATGAGGCCAGCTTTCAGAAAACCTGGCTTTTCCTATCATGAACATTCCCTTGAATTTAAGTTAAACTGTAAGCTCTAACACTAAACTCATTCAAACATCATACTGATTGGTGGGAGGATATTTTTGCCCACAATGGAGAAATCAATTTCTCCATTCTTTATAAGATAATTGTTTAGTTTCGTCTTCTAAACCGTCCATCCCAACACCCTGAACAGGTTGTTAATCTGTTGCGGGGCCACACTAACACGCACACTTGTTCCTGGTTGCAATTTTGCAGCAGCCAATCAACCTAACATGCATGTTTTTGGACGGTAGGAGGGAACCGGAGTACCCGAAGGACACCCACACATACACAGAGAGAAGTGTCAAGTCAACATCCAAGACCTCTTTATTCTATCTGTTTTCTCTATCTTCTCTGTCTTCATTCTGTCCTACCTGTCTCATTTTTAGTCTGTCCAATAGATGGAGCCACAGGTAGGAACTGGTAGTGTCTCCTCCCTCTATGATTAGACTTACTAAAACAGGTGCTCAGGTGCTGTGCTCAGACAAACAAAGAACCATGAATGCTGAGGGAAAGACAGAGATGCTATTGGTGAATATCTAACTGACTAAAAACAGCTTTTGAATAAAATAGTCAACTGAACATAGCTGATTAATTCTGTAACATAAATTTAGGAAAGAAAATGGCTCTGTGGCTCCATAGGCCAGACCTAATCCACTAAATAGAGAGACAAGAGTAAACTGATTAGAGGTTAAAGAGGGATGAAGGAACTGATTATATCTTAAATACAATAAGTATTTATTTATATTTAAAGTCTAAAGTATACTATTCAATTATTGTTGAATATTATTTTGGGCTATTTGAATTTATTTAAACAATACATAATTCAAAAGTAATTTCTATTTGAATTGTGGAAGAAAAATGGTTAAGTTTAAAAGATTAAAAATTTATTAAAAAGTTAACTTGAAAGGTTACATTTAAATTAAATTTATGAACTATTAAATTTGTTTATAAAAACCTGAAACTTTATTATAGTTAAAATGTTTAGTTTAAAATGCTTAATAAATAAAATGTTGATTTCTATTCAAAGGTTTTTGACCTGCTTTGAAACTGCTTTGAAACTGCTTTGAAGAGGCATAAAATTGCAATAAAAACAAAGCCGAGTTGAACCTGCGTCTGTGATCTTTCCTGGGTTTTTCAAGTCACCTGCATTCATGTAGAAAAAGACTTGACAGTCAAAAAACCGTCAAGTGACTTGACAAGAAGATGCAAACTCCCCACAGAAAGGCCATTGATTCAAGCCTTGTCTCCACTTGGTACTCAAACTTCTTGCTGTGAGGCCACTGTGCTAACCACTGCGCTACCGTGCTGCCCTAAGATAACTGTTCAAAATTGAATCCATAATGACAAGGGATACAGAGGTATGGGTCATGTGAGGAGTTGTGGGGCAGTCTACATATACCAACCCTGCAATCAAGCCACAGATGAAATGAAAGACAATGGTATGGTAGAGGTATTTCCAAGTACTCCAGTTATTAAACTATCAACTGAGTTTTCAATCAGAGGTTTTGAATTACTTACCAGTTTCCGAACTAACAGGTTTTGTTTTTATTTCTGACTTTTGTAAATTCTCGCCGTTAAACACTTGAGTGACATGGCCCACATCAGGGGGGTAGTGGAAACTTCGAGGGATTGCGTACAAAAGACTGGCACCACTAAGAAACACACCTATAATGTACAAAACAAAGAGATTGAAAACATTTTTTAGAAACAACACAGAAACACAAAACTTTACAAAAATAAAAACTGACACTACTGAAGAGATTAATTAATTAGGTAGAGGTGTCGTGCCCTGGCTAACCACTTTTAAACAGTCATCATTGTGCCATTTAACTAAATAAACAAACATGTTCTCAGCCAAGCATTGCAGGCATGAGCCAATTATTTGTCAAGTTACACCCACATACCAACACCTCATGAAAAAAGAAATCAACTCTGTATAAAGACCGCTAAACAGATTTACCAAGAGAATTGAACCATTTTTTAGATATGCATATGCAAATTTCAGGTTTTTGAAAGACAAACTCAGAAAACCTCATCATATCCAACAAATAACTAGATACGTTACCATCTTCTGACATTGCTGAAGGCTCTGATTTCATTGTAAATATCCTCCGGACTTTACAGGTCGCAAACAATGTGATACCATCCAGGGTCAAAAATCCTCTGAATAGTTCACTTGTCAATGACACAAGGTCGATGCATAAAGTAGACCACTAAGTAAATAAATACAACATAAGTTTGAGGTAAAAATGACAAGGAAATAAAAAAAAAACAAAACAAAAAGATAGCTCAGGGTACAATTAAAAGAGGAAAACCAAAGAGTAAATTACACACCATATTACGTTTGAGTCCTGTGTAAGGTATCTTTGCATGCAGGGGTGTGGTACACAACTCTTTATGAACGGTTGATAAATGAAGTCTTCTTTTTAAATTTTCTGAATCAGTTATTCTGTGAAAACAAGTAGCACAAAGCACATCACTTTTCACTCATACGTGTAGAGTCAGTACAAAGTCCAGTTTTATTGTTCTACTTAGGAAGTCTTTAGAGATGTATTACTTTATTTCATGCTTTGATGTTGTGACAGGGAGAACTATACGTGACAGCAAAAAAGAGCTTCCCACATTTCTCACATTTTTAAAGTAATTTACTGAGTGTTAACAGGTAAAAGGCAGAATGGAACTTTGGCAAAACATCCAAAATTTTGTGGTTGTTTGGATGTTGTTTATCACAGTTAGACTTTTCTTATGTCACATTCACCAGAAACAAGCAAACAAACTGTGTTTCACAGATAATGCAGACTAAATGCATGAGTTTTTAAATGTACAAAGAAGACCCTCATGTATCACCGATGCCAGAATGTCTACAATGTGAGAAAACAACAATCATTACTGCTGACAATTAGAGGCTGCAATACATCTTTAATAACTCGGTTTCTACAGCTCCATATGAATAAACAATACTGTCATAACAATGATTTTTTTATCTGTCATGCAACAATAATTGCTGCTATGAAATATGGCTAAAATGATTCTCCTGATGTAAAGAAACTCTTGTATTGAATTCCACTGGAATTATTAAATTATTTTACTTGCTGCCATCCATAAAGTAGATACCGGAAGTTTCAACATAACCTTCATCATAGCGAGCAAGCGATCATTTCTAATGTTTAAATATTAAAAACAACTTGAATGTTTTACTCACACAAGCTCTGTAGAAAAATCAAGATGCCCAGGAATGTTGATTTGAAGGACTAAAAATCTCTGTATTAGCCCAACTACAACAGAAAAGAGGGAGTGAAAAACAACTGATGTAGATAATAAACCATCCAAAATGAAACCTATCCATGGATGTATGAGAGCCTGGGATTGACTTACGAGACATTTTTCCATTCTCTGGCATTTGCATCTTGACTGTCTGGCTGCTTCCCTCCAGACAGTAAACAAATCCTTTAACTTCTTTATTATACTCCTAAGAGAGAGCATAATTCAGAAAAGGCCTTGCTAAGTCTGAGTCCTTGCAGCGTATGACTAGTATACATGCTGTGTAAATGCCCCCAGGGATGACAAATGGTTTTTATGGAAGCATATATATGAGGTTTGAGCTATAAAGTCCATGTGTCAAGATCAACTGGAGTTGTAAAAAATGTTTAGCTGGCAGTATTGCTTGGCGTATACAGTAATGAGGGTAAGATAATTTGTCAGGTCTGTCTGATATAAGGGCTCAGCATCAAAAAAGTAGGTAGCAAATCAGAAACATGCTTTCTTCTTGATCTTTTCTATCAGGGTGACATCATTTGGGACATGCATGATACATATAGTGTTAACATGGATTTTCGCATATATGCACAGATGCCAGCTGGGCCAGTTGGTCACATTTGACAGTGAATGATTTATTAATCCTGATCATAATTACTGCTAAAACTCACTTTATGTATAGCAGACGGTCCTCCATGAAGTTTCCATTTAGCAGTAGGATTTTTTCCCTGTGCAGTGAAGATCTCAAAGACAGCTCCACCCTGAAAATCACAAAGAAGCATGACAGGAGCTTGCTATGTATTTTCATCATTGTAATAGTGTGCAGTATGTATCTATATATCTATATATATTCATATATATATATAGAATGATGTATATATCTATATAAATTCATATATATAGATATATACTGTATATGGATCAGTGCAACATCCGCAATATATAAAAAATTGGAAATGATATAGAAAAAAAGGAATATTGTGAAAGTAAGAAATAAATCAAGTGATATAATTTCAAATCTATTAACGAGCAATACAGACAAAATGTGCATAAAATTGACAAGTGTGATAAAAAGTTACATGAGCCGATCATATATATATATATGTATATATATATATATATATATATATATATATATATATATACATATACAGTAAATATATAAATATATATAATTGTAAATATATGTGTGTATTTCTCTCAGTGGTTACAGAAAAATGATTATTAGAAGTAAAGCAGGGTACTTTTACATGTCCTAAGTTAGATGATTCCCAAGTGATCATAATCTAATTCAGTTTTTGATCAAATTGAAGTCAGGCCGCAATTTGGAAAATTTCATTTTGCGTATATAATTTTTTTCATCACTATAAGTAGGTTTGTAATAATGCTAATCTGCATATCATTACATTCAAATTTGAACTTACCTGATAGTTGTGTTTAAACATCTTACGTCACATCAATAGATCTAAATTATAATTTACTGCTTGCGTTCAGACATTTAGTTTGAAAGAGAATGAGATCGATCGTTTTCTGGCTGAACACTCAACATTTTTGCAGTTGATCTTCAAAAACAAACGTAGAAAGTGTGAAAGACACGGACAGGAAGTCAGCTTTGAATTTATCTCCATGGTTACCAGACACCGACGCTGTCACAACATTACAAAGCTCGCGAGCGTTTCTGTAGCGTAATCTTGCGCACACACACCTCCAGTCACGCACACACACGCACACACAGCTTAATTTTTCTGTGAGAAAAATTTCACCTAGAAAAGGGGGGAATGTCTCCTGCGGGTCAAGGACTGCTCAGGGCTTCCTGCTGGGCTCTCACTCAGAGATAGGGTGAGGAGCTCTGCTATCCGAGATGAACTCGGAGTAGAGCGCTTGCTCCTCTGGATTGAGAGAAGCCAGAATGGGTGGTTCAGGCATGTGATTAGAGTGCCTCGCTGGTGAGGCGTTTCGGGCATGGCCCACCGGGAGGAGTCCCAGGGGAGACCCCATACCTTCTGGAGAGACTATGTCTCATACCTGGCCGGGGAACCCCTTTGGATCCTCCTGATCCTCCAGAAATGAACCTCCTGGACTCTTTTCACCCAGGAGGTCTACACTGTAGACGGATTGAGAGAAGAATGGGTTTCCGGTCAGAGGATGTTGCCCCACAACCTGGTCCCAGATAAGTGGACGACAACGAAGCGGAAAAGAAAACATAAAACCAAACAATAACATATGGCATCATCATGAGGCAGACGCAAAACTTTTCAAGCTACTTATTAATGACATTACGGCTCGTTTTGCAATATAAGCACAAATAAAAACGGCCATTGGTGTCAAAAATTTTAATTGATATAAGTTTCCGATAGCAAGTTTTGTTGCTTAAATAAGATAAGAAGACTGACTTTATTAATCCCTGGAGGAAAATTGATTAAACAGTCCAAAAACTAAAAAAAAAGAAAGACATAAAACAAATTGCTTGCCTGAATTTCTACAGCCAATATCATTTGTGTCAAATATGAACCAAGGAAGAGAAAAATCACAGGACTACACAATGAAAGCAAAGCTACTTTAAGACACTGCTTCTCCATGCAGCAATAGCTACAAGGAGGGGAAATTACTCATTGGCAATTTGGCATGACAATAATTACAAATTGTAATTGTACGTTTCTCTCTTTGATTGTCTTTTCAAAAAGAAAACATTCTCAAATTTTAAAACAAGCATGGTAATGTGCAGAAAAAAATTACAAATCAGCAGATAATAATGCTTTCCCTCCAATTTCACACAGCAACAAATTTTTATTTAAAAATTTAAAATGATTTAAAATGAATAAATTCACAAAGAAAACAAAGTTTCTTCTTTTCATCAAACTGTTTGAACAACATAAATGAAGATAGACAGTAACTAATTATCATCATCAGTTGATTAAAATGTAACAATTTAAGCCATATCACTTCCTTTCTTTGTTTTGTTCTTTCTTCTTTTTTGTTACATTTTGCTTTTTGTTTTTTTATAAAATTACCTTTTTTTATATGAACTTTTAAGTTGTGTTCTCTTTCACTTTTTCAGAAAGCCTTCTTTTCTCAGTCATTCCAAGTAAAAAAAAAGTGTAAATGCAGCAGTAGGTGTATAAAAATTAAGTACTTTATAGTTAAAAGACAGGATTTTTTTAAAAAACCTTTTTGTACCAAGAGTAACTGAAATAGAAATGAGATATTGTACATCTTATGTTGCAAGACAAAAAAGTTAAAAATAGCTTAACATTAAGGTTTTATCTGCTCTCGAAATGTTAAAATTTGTTATTGTGTCATTGTCACTTGCTTTGTTTACCCTAGCAGCACAACCATTACAAGATCAAAAAGACATCTCTTAATTAGCTACTCAGGGAGAATACATCCGGAAGTACAACTGTACGTCTTACTGCTTATTAACATTTCTGCACGTCTTACTTCAAACACTAGATGGTCTCAGTTATTTATGGATTCAGAACAAAAAAGACCAAACAAAAAGAACTATTTCTAGCCGCACGTATGACTACAGAGACTTTTATCATTCTTGAACAAGCACTGCAACAAAGTTTTTTACTGTCACCATTTCTTCACAGTTCTCAGTATAACAGTGAAATGACATTTGAAGGAGCAGGAAAAGTAAATGTTTCTACAAGTTATATTCAGAATTAATTAGGAACATTATTTAAGAAATGATATACACGCACTACTTTTTCCAAAGTCAAACACAACGGCCTGTCACTTGAGTTCCAGTTTGTCATTTATTATGTATAATTGATATGAGGTTGTGCACGTTGGATGATATGGCTTTTCACATCCTTTTACAGTTTTTCTAGTTTAAATTCTCACTCTGTAACAAATGGAGGACATTTTGACCTGATTTCTTTAGCTTCTTGCCTTAACTACTTTCGCCTCCTGGTTCCATCATTTTCTCATGTTGGCATGCCTGTCATGTTCACATGTGAGATAGGAATGATTATAGTAAATCTTACTGCTCTTTTTAGGCCACTAGGCTCTACTTTAATTATTTTCTAGTTGAAATGACAAAAAGCTTCATCTGCAGCTTCAACTTAAAATTAATTGCTACAAAAATTCTATCTATTGTCTCCTTGTCTGGCAGATGCCTTTCTAGCAATTTGTTCTCATTAAGTGAATACCTTACACATCTATGAAGGTTTGTCTTAACATTCTCCAAGTATAATGATGGTAACCCAGTAGAACTCTCATGGGAGATACATACAAAAAACTAACAACTTTTGTAGATGCTCACAGCTGAACCAAAACTATGTATAGCGCTAAGTTAAACTTCCAACAATTTGAAACGTTCTTTGAAAAAAAAAGTTCTCATGATATTACAGAGTTGTGCATAAGATTAAAAAGCATCAGCGGAGCATGGCATTTTGAAAGGATCATAATTGACTTCTTTCTCTGCAGAAATGGCTTGATGCTGATTGGAGCTGACAGCATCATTAAAATAAAGCCTGGCATGCAGTGAACACTGACGGAGCTGAGAAATCATTTAATAAATCAGCTCTTGTTATCATACTTGATTATGACTAATTATTTGCTCATTATTTTAAAAAGAATTTATTCATTTACCCAAATCAAAACACTTCAATTAGTGTTGACAATGTTAGTTATGGAATATTGTTGAGGGACCATCTCGCGGGAGGCTTCCCATACATATCAAACAGCCAAAATCACAGTGCTGATATCCTTTTACAACATTTAGGTAAGGATGTAAGTTTGTACGTTCATGCGTAAATCTTTGTGACTGAGCATTTTATAACATTTACATACAATTTGAATGCATGCAGCAACCCTTACCGAAAAGCTAAGAGACTAATGAATGGGTGCATGTTGCAGCATGCACCGATTTCCAACCTTAAAGCTATTTGTATTGATCTATGCTGGGTTTTTCTTTGAAACGCTCATCAACATTGAAGTGTAAGCCTCATACAGCATAAAAATGTAACCAACCACCAGCAAAGACACGGCAAAGAAAGTGCTGCTCAGAAGACATCATTTAAGCAATACCTAAAGAAAAAAAATGCTTTGTATAAGCTGCTAAGATGTAATGTTTTAAGTGTGATGACAAACAGCTTTTCAAACCTTTACCAAAGTACTGATGGTACAGAAAAACACAATGCAATGTTTATGTTACAAAAGATAGTGAAAATTTCTTCTTTTACGTTAAAAAGTGTTTGTGGTGTTAGATTTTAAGATGCTAAAATATTATTGCACATTTCTAAGTTTGAAATATTTATATTCTGCCACTGTAATTTGCTTTTTAGTACTTTCAACATGCCAGCAGCTAGCTGAAAATGAGTTTGTTGCTAAAAAAAAGCAAAAAAAAAAAAAGCACACTTTTATCACATACATAAACATTGTCACATTTATCTCTAGTGTTCGTTAGTGTATTTTTTTTCTTTTCCATAATGTGGATATCTGCACAAAACAAAACTTTGCACATTAAATGAGGCATGACACGAGGCTAGGAAGCTTTTATCAGGCTCCTTCAGTTGTTCTGTCTGATCTTGCAACATGACAAAAGAGATTGTCTGCACCAAACAGGGTGTTGAGATTTTTTTTTGGAATTTTTTTTGTTCACATCAGATAATTTCATGTCTGCTATCTGTTGTTCATCCCACACTGCAAGCAGTTATTTTGTAAGAAATTCTTATTTCTCCAAGCTTTAGTAAGTGTCACACATTTGTTTCAAAACTAGATATCCTAGATCGTAGAAAATGTATTTGCCGGAGGCTTGTGTTTGTTTTCGGCAACCTAATCCAAACATTGTAGCAGTGCTTGTAAATGGGATTAAGACATTTGAGAATTGAAGTCTTTTCTAGGACATTTTTAGATAAATGAGTATTATAATCAACTTGGGTTAAATGCATGTTGACCTACTTTGGTAGATTTAAAACAAAACGTGAAATAGAAAAAATATCCAGACGATATGTGACATTTACCTCAAATTCATCACAAGTTGCTCATGGAAAACAAATTAAATTCAGATTCAAGTTATCTGGGTCATTTAACATCATAACCATCCTCACATCCTGTTATACCTCGTGGCAAATGAGACTAATCGACTCCACGACCTTTAAAGCCATTTCTGTATCCTAAGACAGGAGTAGGGAATCACAAATCTGTTCCTATCCCCCGAATGATCCTGATTTACTTAATATTTTAAATACAGTATGCCCTACATCTCAACCCATTCCCTCAAACCAAGATTTCCTCGACCCTCAGCTGGCTGACTGGTTCATTTCTCCCCTCACCCTGCAATCAGTTATTCACTTGTTACAAACAACGCCAGATTTTACACAGAGGAATTTAACAGCATGCTGGGAGTGCAAGTATAGGGCTCAGCCTCTGGTCCAATAAACGGTATCACCTTGAAGGCTAACTCTTCTTTTATATCTGAAGACATATTTAGGTCACTCTGTTCTTTGTTTCACTTTTTATAGGCATGTATTGAGGATAACTACTTGGTAAAAATGTTTTGTATTTTTTCTTTTTAGATTAAGTTCAATTTAATTCTATAAATGCAAATATTTGTTCACTTATGTAGAATTTTTTAAAAATTGTTTAAACTTCCTTTTTTGCCCCACAACTTTTTCTATCTCGGGTCAAGAAGGATGCTGGAACTGACACTAAAAGTTATAAACAAAAGACAGAGCACCCCCAGGACTGGACAGATCATTGCATTCAATCACTCACACTCACTCCTATAAAGATTTTACAGTGAGTAGTAACCAAACACTTCTTTATATTGTGGAAGAGATGTGGTGCAGGATTCAAAGAAAAGCCATGCTCTGTTCAGAATGGTTACTTTTCAAACCCATCTTTGGCTAAAATGTAGATTTGCAACCAATATGCAGTGAGGCATAACAACAGCCACCAAATCATTGTGCAGTCCAAGTAAATACAGAACAAAATGAACAATTGAATTTATCTGAAATATTATTTGTCCGCAATTTTTGCCATTTGAAATCCAGATTTCTTTTTTAAAATTTTCTATTATTATCATAACGATATCATTTTGAGTCTTTTTTTGTATCTCAGTTAATCTTTTTGAAATAACTTGCCTGAGTTATTGCCACCACTCAGTCTAGTTGTTGTATTTTATGAGAAAATGCAAATGGGTTACAGCAGTAGTATTTCAAAAACCCATATTTATGTTGCCAGTTGTATTTTTTCTGAGTTCTCAGTGCTGTAACCTGACAAATTTAATAAAGGAAACAAAATAACATTTTCAGAGGTAGGAACATTTTAGAGGTAAAAACTATAGTAGAACAAAAAAAATCACAACATTTACCTGCGAATTTAAGAGGTACAAACTAAAATTTAGTTTAATTTTAAAATTTGTCAGCCTGATAAAAAAAGAAATAATTATGGCATTATTTTGTCCAATTTTATTTATTTTGTTGTTTTACTGTAATTTAGTGTGAAACAATCAAGAACGACCTTTGCAAAGAAAGAAAAAGAAAATACCAGAAAGTGAAAGCTGGAAACAAAAAATAGGCAAAGAACTGTCATTCTGTAAAATTAGCCTGAGGCATATAAACCAAAGTCAGTGAAGTCATAAAAGAGAGGTTGATTAAACTGTCATACTATGCTGTTTCCAAATTGCATTTCACTGTTGTTCAGAGAATGCTAGTCCTATCTAATGACAGGTGATAATTCACATGCGTGGTCGGAAACAGACAGGCTGTTTTCTGTATTTAAAGTTAGGAGGTTTTAGATTTGGATAACACACACATTTGTGGTGACAGAAATGTCTTTCTGTGCACAAAGGGGGCAGAAATAATGGACAAAATGCCTACATTGGGCCTTCTAAAACACTGTTGTTTTGTGTGTTTTGTCTTTAACACGACGCGCCACAGGACGAGGGTTTGGAACAGGAAAAAGTGATGAATGTGTCTGTGAGATTTAGACACCAGGCTTGTGAGCTTTGAATTGGCTGGGACCACAAGGCGCGTGATGAAAATGCATAGCCTCTGTGATGTTTGCGAAGGTAACTGGAGAGCTCTGCAGGTTACAGTAGCTACGCTCCTAAAAGGAAATGATGAAAAATGGACTACGCCATATGCTCAACCCCCCAACCCCTCAGTCTAATATTATTTTCCACCCAAGAAGATGAAAACATACAGCATAAATCATGCCGTTACCATGGATGCACTGCGCCCCATTCTTATCAGGGCCTGGCCTACAGTCTGTTCCAAAGTGATTCTTCTTCTATTTAATATATGACCCTAATCATCTTTTCCTTCCCAAGGCAAAACTCCTCATCACACATTAGGGATGTACTGAGGAGTACTAAAGTGTCAGTATCTGATCCTGACTCCTCTTGATGTCAAGACAGAAACTGCTTTTTTATTTCTTCTGAAGTTCCTTCATCTGATGTTGAGAAGGTGAACAAACTGACTTCTTTAAAAAATGTTCCATTTATGTCTGACACATCTAGACTTCATGCAGGGTACAGTTGTCGGTTACACTAATAGAAAACAAGCCGGGGTAGTGTGATGCATATGATGAGGTGGAATCTAGTCCTTGAATATGCAATTCCAAAACTCATTTCTCTTTTCTTTTAACTGACTTTTTTCACCTCAATGTTTTTTGAACAGGGACTTCCAAGGTGTTAGGACATTAAATATGCACATAGTTGCTATTAGTTTCTGTGTTGAGAGAAAATTCTGCTCATGTCACTAAAATGTTTTATGTCTGGCAGAAAGATAATGTGTTGCCTTGGACTGAAAGTGACGCATCTTGCTTCATGCTGTTTAGATTTTTCTGAAAAAGGAACAAAAATGAATGTATTCACCTGCACACTTTTCATGGCACAAGCAATTACTGTAAAAACTCACGCCGGATGACAAGCGCTGACAGTACCAAAGTGTGCATGTTGGCAGTATCTGTCAGAAGGTTATGTTAATGTTTTGGCAAGCCAGACAAGTGGCAAGCATGAAAAAATAGGGAGATTAGCAGGCCTCATTAATTTTCCCTCTGATTTACATTTCTGGGTATTTGCTAGAGTTGCTGAAATTAATCATTGGAAGGTTTTCTCCATAAAATCTTCGAAATCAGCAGTGTTAATCAGATGTTTCTAATAATGCAAGTTCCTTGACTAATAAATTTGTTTCTGATTCATCAGCTGTTCGTGTTTCTGTCAGGTTGTAATGATTTGATGATAATATACCCAAGCAGTCTGCTCGGTAATCCTCCTTGGATTGTTTGCGGCTACTTTGCATTCCCAACAGTACTGCTTGAGAAGAAGGAAAAACAGGTTTCATACTTTAAAATGTTTTAAAATTCTGTTTTAAAAGTATTTTATTGTGACGTAATGACAAACAAGTGTTACTTTGTGCTGAATTAGTCAAAGTTGTAATTTAAATATCATAATTCCTATAAATAAAATTGTGGTCTGTTTGAGACAGATTTGCAGGACATGTCAAAAATCTTTAAATTTCAAAACTAAAACTATACTTTCATCCCTCTATTTATATTTAACTGGTCAAATAATTTTTTTTCTAAACTTAGAAACCAATCCACTATGAAAAATATGCATCAAACTAATTTTATACAACCTAGAATTAATAAGATTATTAAAAAAAAAAAAAAAAAAAGAATGTCACAACGCACTGCCGAACTGTGGTCTATGAAGAGTTTGAAAAAGCCAAATGAAAAATTGTTCATCCCAGTGATGGTATAGATATTTTATTAATTGAAGCCCCGGTCTATCAAACTCTAATTGTAAAGAGGCTTTGTGTTCATTTAATGAGAGGTAGGCGGCTGCTGAGAAGTCAAGGCGAGCAAAAAGCAGTGGGGGAAAGACCAATTTTTCTAACCAGCTCAGTTCTTTTCATGTTGTTGGACAGCTGTGAATAGATTCAGGACCGGTTCATCCAACCCTCCTTTGTAAAAAAATTACAGTTTGTAGCAGCATGTGTGTATAAGGCGTATGTGGAAAGAAGAGACAGAAGACAGACAGACAGGATTGGCTTTTTCTGTGGTAGTTGGCATGGATGGACTTACAGCTCAGTGGTGGTTTTGTTGCATTTTGATACGGCTCAGTGGTGCCGACAGATGCACATTACTAGCTACCAAATATACCTGCCAATACAGCCGACACTGTTATTTAGTACCATTTTGGTGATTACAGCGTAAGCTTTGTCTTGTTTCTTTTTTATCTTGTCTTTTGTCTGCTAATGCTTTTTGGCTTTGAATGTAAAATCTATTTGAATATTTATCTTATTACAGCTGTCTGGTTTGATTTCTTGTTGGTGTCAGAGTGCTTGGCAATGTAGCTAGTATTGTGGTGATTTGTGACTTAAAAATTGGTATGTAAAAATCAGTATTTACATTGTAACCAGTCTGGCCATTGAGCTGCTTTGTTGTTGTAAATAACCTCTGTTATTTTATGGCATGCTGAAACACAGAGCAACACAGTCATTGTACAAAGCGTCTTCCCCGAACAATGTGCACATGTAGCCTTGAGGGTCAGTAATGTAGAATCACTTACAGTCTGTGCACAAGGGAATAAATATGGCAGCTATTTTTCAGGACATGGACCCAGCAGCCCTATGTGAAATGAACCAGTAACACAAAATAACACAAGTCCTGCATGTTGCTGCTGCTATTCAGTTGTGAAAAGTAATCAAATACATTTACTCAAGTAGAACAAAGAAATAAGAATCATTTGCAGACTTTAAAGCAGATTTCTGTTGACGTTTGAATCAATACTCAAATCTTAAATGTCACTTTTTAATAATGCTGTTACGTATATGCTTTATCTTTTTTAAGTGGATAAATAGCGCTGCTGATAATGTGAGAGTTTTATTATCCTTCTAGATTAATGTTTAAAAAAAGTCTGGCATGACTGACATATTTTGATGTCATTTGATCAAACAGTAAAATCACTAAACAATAAAATCATTTTCATTTCACAAAATATGAGAAGTGTTTAAAGTCTGAACAAACTTTGTCAAACCATAACTAGAAAACCAGTCACAGTTACCCTGTGTTCAATTCAATTATATTTGTATAGCCCAAAATCACTGAATTTCTGTCTCAATGGGCTCGAGATGGATGAATCAATTGTGCGTACGTGTGTGTTCTTTTAAAGTACAAACTTGAGCAGCAATTTTGTTGGTAATACTCGACGAAAGTAAAGTGAATGGAGGTCAATTTACATTTTAACACGACTTACCTGCTCAGTGTGTAAACTGTTATATGCTATAAAGCATTTATAAAGAACTAAATAATGACTAATAGCTGCTGGAAGGGGATCAGGAGTAGTGTAGCCACAGCAAATTTGGAGGAAGTCATTGCTGCCAAATGGAGTGTGCTTGGTACTTTTCCTCACTTTTAATGAGAGGCTGCCAAACAACATAACACACCTCTGTTTGAACCTTTTCACGAAGCCATTAAATTTTCACAATCTCTATGTCATTGAATGCAAATGACAAGTTAATCAAATCTTGACACATGCTCCATTCTCATTAGTGCAAGAAACAAATATTGTTTAACTTGGCTGAAGCATTTTGGAATCCCTATCAGTCATTTTAAGGTAATTTGCGACCCAACTATGAGGCATTTGCTGAGGCAAGCTGTATATGTTGAACACACGCCCGCACATAATAATGCCCAGTCCACTGGGTGAAATTATTCAGCTAATACGCTGCATTGCCACAAACTACAACTGTCTAATATAATAGATTTTACCCTGAGTGGTAAAGAATAGCTCATGATGCGTGAGATATAGACTCTTAAGGCAGGGAAGCTAGTCATTCCATATTAGTTATCTCATTACATGTTGCCATTCTAATGAACTGAAATTAAAGATGTTTTACAGATCATTTTCCAATGAGGGCAATGATACCAAAAAATTCCCACAATTAGTCAATTGAAAAGCATTGGCATTTTTGTTTGTGTATGAACAAATCACAAAAAGAGACCAGATGCAGCATATGGAATAGCACGGCAACTTAAAACTGCATCAAAAATACAGTGCAAAAATAAAAAACAGCTGAACAATCATTTAAAAAGCATGACTATCAAGTATAAATGCGGCAACAGTTAAGACGTTTGGAGATACAAATGCTGTTTTTTAAATTAAAATTGACACCAAAATATAACTCAACCTAAGGAAAGCAACTTTTTACTTTAATTATTTAGGATATTCATTTTGGTGTGTTTTCGACTATTGTTGTTCCTAATTTTTTTACATCATGTAAAGGACTTGACATTTTTTTCTGTACGAAGTAGTTTGTTATGGCAACTTTTATCAAGTCATTTTACCAAAGTAAAAGTACATTTTTGGTAGTTTCATATAGAAGGGAGTATATGGATTAATGTATTAAATAAGTCCAAAATTTAGAATCTGAAAAAAATCCAGTAATAACTGGGGGCCAATAAAATAAAATCTTCCTCTGGATGTATTATAATGACCCAGCGCTGCAGGAAATACTCTCAGAGACCATGTGTTCTTTTCAGGGCATTCTAACCAAATCCCGCTAACTGTCATGGCTCCTCACTGTCACTCACCTTCTTTTCTCATCATATTACCTGCCCTCATGTGATACACCTGTTCCCCGTCATCCATGTCATAGTTTCTCTCTTTTCCTGTTTAATGATGGACACATCCAGCACCAACACAGCTACAGACTGCAACAATCTGCCTTTTCCCTTCCTAATGCATAACAGACAGTGAAAAAAGTATTAGCAGTCATTTCTTGCCACTGCTGTCCAAGATAAGGGGTGAGATTAAATAAATCCTGGAATTTAGCCTGGTGTGGATCAGGCTATCTTTTCATTTTCACATTACTCACTTTTGTGTATTTGGAATGAAATTTCTTGGTTTTACGCAGCAGACCCTAAGGCATCTGAAAAAATGAATAATATAAACACAAAGTTCATGTTAATGACCTGTTTTATGAGTAAAGTTTTCATTAATCAACTCATTGTCATTAGAATCTGTGAAACAGCTACATTTAAAATACATATCATCCTGCCTGCGGCTCACCATTAGCTTTAGGTTAATGCTGTCTCCTGTTGCGAGACCTTTAATGGGTATTGAACTTGGTAAAAAAAAAGAAAAAAGTGGAATTGTTTTCACATCTGAATCGTTAGCTTTCCACATTAATTTTGACCTTCATCATTAGTTTTATATTTCTACCAGCAAAAAAACAAAAAACAAAACAAAACTATAAAAACCACATTCAATTAGAAAAGTCATCTACCAATTTTTCTCAAGTTTTCATTATATTTTTATTTAAAAGCATTTCATTGTTGATTTCCTACTCTATAAAATGTTAAATGTTTTCTGGTTTAATAACCATTTTCTTATATTTTTAATTTCCTTTAAATTTTTTTCTTACACACTTACTCTCAGAATAATAAGTGGTTCGACAACCAATGACCATTACCAGTTATTTTTGTCTCCCATTTCCTTTAGTTCTGAAGGAAAAACAAAACATGATTTATTAAAGTAAACTTAAATTAAACCCTTGAATTGTAACTAAATGTGATGGCAAATCAAGGGGACAAACATGCAACACATTCAGTAAATACCAGTTAATAATAAGATTGCCCACCCATGTTACACAGTCAAACAGGCTAAGACATACACATGTGCTGCACTGCACAAATTCCCTCACAACATTGTCTGTATTTTTCACCGCTTTTTTACAGAAACTGTTTATAGGTCACTTTGTCTCAAGTTTTAGTTGCCTGAAACACCTGCCATATGGCAGTAGTTCAAACAACTTATAAAAAATACAATTCAAGTGTGGCCAATATGTTTCACATCCTCAGTTTGTGGGACATAGCCTCATAGCAGCCTTATTATATCCTGCAATGCTTCAGGCTTACTTATCTGCAGGCCAAGAGTTACAAGGACTTTCGTTTTATATTCCAAGCTGTTTGGCAAGCTATTCCAGCTTTTTACTAATATTTCTTTCTTATTAGAATGCATAGGCGATTATCATTTAAGAGTTCCATCCTGAAAGTGTTTATCAGTGGGGTTTTTGGATCGTTTATCCGGGATATACGGAGCTGCAAACCTAATAGTGCAGTTTTTGATGCATTCTGAAAATTTATGAAAAAACATGTCCATAACAATTATGGATAAATTTATTTATGCAACAAACAATAAAATATCATGTGATATCTGCAATGTTACTCCAGTGGAAAAAAACGTTCTATTGATTTTGTTGGACATTTGTAGCTTACAAATACAACCTTAAATTTTGCTTCATAAATAGCACGTTAAGTATGGTTAAAGTGTGAGTTTGTGGAAAGGATTGCAAATTTTACTTGAAAAGTGTACTCATTTTATTTTTTGTACTTCCAATAAAGCAACCAATTCCAGAACCAATGGTTTTGCACAGGACGGCATTTGTTCTAGCCAAGTCACAATACAAGAGAAATGAGGGGTGTTGAACAAGATTAAGTGCAGGACACTGTGGGTTTTTGGCATTTGCTCGCTCTCAACAATTGGTGGTTGGGCAAGCATAATACTAAAGAGCTTTTTGGCAACACTAAATTAACACGTTTTCAGTTTTGCACCAGGACCACATTATGAAACTGTTTTTTATTTCACTGACAGTGTTGCATTGAATTCATTCTGCAACATTCACCTGGCCTCATTTCTATGTCTATCCTTGCATAGCAATAATGAACACAGAAAAATCTAGTAGTGTTTTAAATATGCGGGGTGAAACGTGGCAAGGTTGGCCACATAGCATTTTTATTTTGGGTTTACCACTTCAAAGTTATTCAAGAACACTGTTCCAAATTTACTGATGATTACTGTGTTGCTATAGTTACCTGTGAGGATGTGTATTATTTGAAATCGGTTCATTTGAGGCATAAATGGTGCACATCTTCATAGTGGCACAGGCAGAGATTGCGCAAGAAGATCTGTACATTTTAATTGTGTATTGAGCTGGATCACACTTTTAAACTAAACTCAAGTTAAATGTATGCTGAAGATGTGATGCTACTCACTACTATTAAGTCAGCTCTCATGAATGCAAAAGACAGCAATCCTATATCAACAAAGGAGAAAATCAGGTGAGATTATTAAAAAGTAACACAGACAATGGATTGAATACTCGGACAAACCGAGTTTTCCTACTATTTCTTTTCTTCACTTAACACTGACAGTTGGATTTTCTTTGCTATTTATAAGCATACACTCTGGACATTGTCTGCAGACTCCACCAAGACACAGAACATTTTTGGAGACTGCTTTCTCACTGTTGGAATATTATAGAATGCACTTTATGGACTGTGGACAAGGCTGCCAACATTTTTTAATAAATACTTGTTGAAATCAGGGCATGGATAACGTTTCAACAAAAGCGACAAGTACACACATTGGCTCACACAGACAATACCTGCCAGTGTCCTTGTGAAAAACTGTGGAAATCTTGAAAAAAATTATATTTGAAAAGGTGAATTGTTGCATTGCAGTACATGTGGGAAATTTTAAATACAATCAAAATTGTTATCGAACCTTGAAATCCCAGCCATGAATGATTTGTATTCAACCCAAGTACAAAATGTTTGATTAGTTTTGCTTGCGGCTTTATAAATGAGTCAACAATTCATTCCGTCATTTCTTTTTTGTATGCTTAACCCATCTCAAGGTTGCAGGGTTGGATGGAGACAATCCCAGCAGTTTTCACAAATAAAGGGCAGAGTTCACTGTGAATAGGTGTGCCATAGAAAGCAAACCCTCTGAGAAAAGGGAGATGTAGTCAGTAGTTTTTAGTTAAATTATTTAGACATGATGATGAATACAGCCCACGGTCACCACGGAAATATTTTACATACACCAGCCATGTTTTAGTTAGTCATTCTTTGTTTTTAGTCTGCTGAATTTGAGACAGATTATCATGCACGCTTAGTTATTTATCAAGTACTGGTAACTCCCTTCACAACTGAAAGCAAAATATTTAATGGCCTCATACTTTTGAGATTCTTCCTCCAAACAGCTCACTTCAGTTGGAATAAACTCAAGTTTTATTTGCCCTTGTTGTTTCATTTGAGCAGATCGGAGACTTGTCAGGAGGATCATTTTGTAGACATGCCCCCAGCATTTTATGGCACGGATCCCTGGACAGGTTTGTGCAACTTTGAGGAGTATTTTATTTTACCTGAAGATGTTTTAATCATTCATGGTGCATCGAATAGTGAATGACATTTGTTTGTAATGAAATGAACCACGATTAAAGCTTTTTTTCTGCTTTACTTAATTATTTAGTATTTTTCCATTTCTAAAACAAGATATCTTACAAACATTTAACAATATTTTGCATTTTTGAAGATTATTGTTAGATCACAATAGTGATGTTAAGTTTTTTTATTTACTACTGCATCAGAGAGGTCGGATTGGAGAGGAAAATGGTATTTAACCTGTTGGCAACATGAAGCATCAAACTTAGCAGGGGTATAAATTTTAGAAAGCTTCAGTACATCTATACCCTGAAGAGTTTGATGATGTAAGATGAGAATGGATTTCAATGATGTTTGGTGATGGCGGAATGGGTTTATTACAATGCTTGTGATAACCATCAATATTGTGGTCAGGTACCACTTGGTTGGAGGCTATAGATGCTGATTTAAAACAGAATAAAAGTAGCTCTCATTCAACTGGTTTCAAAGAATTGAGAGTTTTTGCAACGGCAGAAACAACAGAAGGTTCGTCTGTTTAGTTTTATACTATAAATGCTCCCAATGAGGAGCTGCTTCAAAAATGGGAAAATAGCACATGGACAGTAGAAAGAAGGAGGGAAGAGTAACACATCAGATGACCAGTTAATGTTGAACCACCATCTGCTATTCCACAAATCCAACGGAGGATCCTGTGAAGGGCTGAATCTTGTCAATCTGTGAGATATGGTCTGCGTAGGAGAAAGAGATACCGGTCCAGGAAGAAAAGAAGAAATGCCAATTTTTAGCCTAATTTACAAGCAGTATCAAGGGTAATGAATTAGTAGAGAAAAGCTTTGGCAGTCAGTGGCAGGAGAACCGGAAAGAAAAGACAACCTTGAGAAATAATGCAGATGATGCAGTTGAGGTAGCTGAAAAGAAATAGCAGCATTTGTTTGTTCTGTCAATGGCTTGGGAGTGCAGGTAAAAGTGTCCAGAGGGAGGAATACAATAAAATTTTAGTTGAGTTTCTTGTTGCCGTTAGAGTGCATTTACTAGTACAAGCTGAGGGTATGCCACTAAATGCATGATTAAAATTGTGCAGATGACTTGTAGTTTGAAATGCACAGAAAACTAGGAGATCTCCGCCTCCCAAGTTGTTGAGCACTCTTAAATTGCAGGACCATGACTGGAATTATAAGTGGTCTTTAGACTCCACTGTGCAAATTTGTAAGTTTTATCACAAAACATTTTCCTGCAGAGAAAAGGAAAGGCTCTATTGCTACAAGGTCCCTAAAAGAGTAGAGTTTGAAAAAGGCTTGGCTTTGTGAAGCAGAAAATTCTCTACCATGGGTGGTGTCATGGAGTGATGGTTGAATGAGCTGAGCTAGATCAGTTTAATTACCCTGGATGATTTGTTGTCTTAGAGCAGTTGAGACAGAAGAGAGCCACGAGGCTGAAAATGGGCGACCCAAATGGATATGATGGTGGAGGCTAGGGTGAAGATTGTATCAGCTGGAGAACTAATGATGATTCAACTGATAACAGCGAGGGTGCAGAAAAAAAAGAAAAGCGTAAGCTTAAGCTTAAATAAGGAGGGTAAGGACAGAGTTGTGGAGAAACGATTAAAAGAAGGCAAGTGAGCAGGAAATAGCAAAAACTCAAAAAAGAAGATTCCTTGGTTCACTGCTGAGATGGAGGGGCTGCAGGCAGAGAACAAGGCCAAGGAAGACATATTAGGAATGGCTAAGGGACATAAAGAAAAAAGGAAAGGATGAGAATCTGCAGTGGAATGTTAATGATGGAGCGCGGTTGGAAGGCTGGGTGATGGGCTGCAGATGTCAGGGGCTACGATGGAAAAAATTCTGGGATGACGGATGGAAAGACAAACAGGTCACAGACAGATTGAGGTCTGACATATAGTTCATTGAAAATATAAGAAGAGCCTCAGCCTGAGTGAAGTTGTTTTTGTGTGGAGGCATGCTGATGACAAGTGAGACAGACAAATCTGTATAAATTAGCACACACTCATGTGGTGTGTGGTGTCATCCGGAATATGAGTTATACGAGTGATTTTTGGAATGTCAGGAAAAATGATGCCATCCTGATGGGATGTCACATCAGAAATTCTCCCAATGTTTCTTTGGCACAAAAACAACATGTTCTCATATCTCATTGTACAGAGGGTTTAAAAGGCAACATAGAAATGTTCTGTTGGGTCAAAGTGGTACAGAATGGGATGCAAAAAAAAAAACTAAAATTGTGAACTGTTAGAAAAAACAAAAACTTGTCTTATGTATCTAGTCATGACATGAACTTACCTAAAAAGAAACTCAATTTATTTTTTTTTCAGAGTAAGAGCCCATTCAGAAAAGGTTAGAGGCATTTTGAGACCACAAACCTACAGTCAGTTTTTACATGCTCAGATAGCAAATGCTCTTTGGCTGCTTTGTCAAACAACTACTTATCAAATTATTTGATACCAGTTGTATTACCAGTTGTATTACTCCCCGGTCCTATTAAGGGTGTATCCTGTCTCTCCTCTTATAGAAGCCAGGATAGTCACCAGGACCTCACACAACCGGTGTTCAGAAAACAACATTAGAACAGTGCAGACTCTCTTTTAGCCGGTCACTTCCATTGGTTCATTCAGGATAATTGCAATGTGTCCCCAGGCATGCCGTGACACTTAACTCCTCCAGGGAGCCTTGGGATTTTCCCCAGGCTGCCTTCCAGTGGAATTCACCAAGGAGGTGTTCACAAGTCATCCTAGCCAGAAAGCCAACCCGCCTCATACTGCAGTGCTTGATGAGGTTCTATTGTGAACTAATCCCAAATGGCCTAACTCCTCACTCTATCTTCAAGGAAGAACCTTCCCACCCAGAAGAAGAAACTCATTATGAGCTTTTGTACTTGCAATCCCGTTTTTTTGGTTACAACCCATGGCTGGTAACCCCAGCCAGGTTAGGAACATAAATGTATTTATTTTTTCTTTACCACATCAATTCACATAAAAAATTGACAAGGTATTTTTATCTGCTAGCCAGCAGCAGTGATAATGTGTTTATATATATATATGTGTTGTATTTATATATATATATATATATATATATATATATATATATATATACGTCTATATATATATAAAGACATATATGTACACATATATTTGAAGGTTTATACGGCTCGAGGGGTTGATGTTAGATAGTTTAATTTTCGAAAATTGACATTTATAGGTAGATGTGTAATTTTATTGTGATTCAGGCACTAAAAGATGTGCTCCTATAAAGACAATTACGCTTAAACTTAAGTAGATTAACTGAGTCATTGGGTTGTTTTACAAAAGAAACCCACCCAATTCCTTTTGGCAAAAAATCTGAGGAAAGTGATGCAACGGTGAAATGAAAGTTGCAAGTGTAAATGGAAATGGTCAGTGAGCTGAAGCAACGTACTTCAGCTCAGTGGAAATCACACATGCACATTTTCCTGCTCTGATTTTTTTTTTTAAATATATAAATATAAAAAAAGTCTATCCATAACTGTTTCAATTTTTCTGCCCATTAATCTTTTTTTTTTTTTTATTAGCTTAAAATTTATAATTGGGCTCGATCACTGAGAATCCACCAAACAAAATTTAATTTCTTTATAATGACAAAATCTTGAACCTCAAAATGATTAAACAAACTGTTTAATTTTTTTAATAGCAATTATCTTGTAAAGCTTTTAATTACATGTGTGCTTCTAATTTTTGATGAACAGTTTATGCGGATCATGGCTTTTTAACTCTTGTCCATCTTTACAGCATGAATTATTTATTAAAACCTATTTTGCCTATAGAATATCATGTGTCTAAGCACCTGCTGGGTTGAGTGCATTTCTGCTCTGTTGAGGACATAATTGAACCATATGTAATTCAAACTACTTTCCGGACCGGTGGCTACTTTGCTGTCTCGTTCTGTAAATAAAAAACTTAATTTACTATTTAATTTCTGTCTGGGTCTTATTGATCAGTGCATATCAAGTTAAATTTCACTTTATTTAAGCATACAGTAAAGACCTTGTGATATTTTGCTGCTTCTGTTTTATCCCTGCAGCTTTGTTTTAATGCTTAAACTTGCTGTTTCTCATTCCCTCAGTCGATACCTTTCTAAATCTTCTTTTTCCTAAGACAAGTTTTATTGGTTTGACATTTTCTTGAATTGTAAAGCAACTTAACATCACTTTTATTAATACATCTTGTCATAAAAAAAATGACCAAACTAAGAAGCAGTTTTTTACTTATATAAAAGAGTTTGGTACTAAATATTAAAAACATTTTTATAAATTTAAAGCGATTCTGCATAAGCCTCTGTAAGCTGTTCTCACACCTTTGGCCCCAAACACTGGCCCCTTTTTCATCATTAACCTTTACCTCTCTTTCAAATTAATATATAATAGAGATACATAATCTTTTTCAGTACTTAGGAAAGACCTTGTGCTCTGCATTTAGTTCTTCTTTTTTACTCTTCAAAAGATTAAAAAAAGTAATTTCTAATACGTCTTGTGATAAGACCCAACAGAAAACTCCTTTCATTTTCTGCTCGGTGACATTTTGAACTTTCAACATAATCTCTTCTTTATTTTTATCTAATAGAGTTAAAACTGCTTCAGACTTCTACCTGCACAATAGTTTCGTCTTTTTTTTTTATTTCACATTTATGCTGCCCTTATGACTTAAAAACATAACTTAGACAATTTAATAACTTGTGTCCTGAATACATGTGAATTACAAAAAAAAAGGTCAATTCTCCATTGTTTAACATTAGCAAGGAAGTGAGGGGGAGGTGTAATTTAAGCAGCTCTTAAGACCGTGTGTCTGACAATTCCTCAGCCCCTGCAGCCATAACAGTATTCTCAGATCTGCCTCAAAGTGACTCATCAGCCTGCAGGCCTTGTGACGCTTCCCTAAAACAGGTCTGCCTGACGTCTCTTCTGGGGATGGAGATTTCTGCCGGGACCCAGAGCATAGCTGTTATTTTACTTCAAGGACATTTCCTTTCAGGGAGGTGTTGGTTGTTGCTTCACTTGCTGTCTACACTGTAGCATGTGCTCGTGTACCAGTTTTAAGTGATCCCACAGGCTGCTCTAATGTTTGCTCAGTAGCACATATACACAAGTTCTGTTTAAAAATGATAGGTGGATCACTAAATTTGACATTTTTTGCTTTTTTCTCTTGAATAAAGCAGGACTCGGTGGTGGAGATGCATTTGGAGGTTTTACTTGTTCCTCAGTTCATTTTGTTCTATTACATCTCACACTTGGCCACATTTAATTTATCCCTTTTTGAAGTTCTCTTCAGCTGATTTAGTTTTGGTGTGCTCAATAAAAGCAGTACCCGAAGAAATGAAAGATCGGACTTTGTAGTCATAAATCACAGCAGTAAGGCTAACTACGAGGGTGAAGGAAGTGAACGAGTTGATCGCCATCAAAGTAAAGGGGTCAAAAGAGCTTAATCAGTGACTTGGTGTCTGCTCCACGAAAGAGAAACTTACTATTTCCAAGAGCCAGTTTCCTCAAAGTTGGATGAAGAACCATCTTGTTAAGTAACAGGATGATAGTTCCATGTTTGAGGTCAAATTGAAATTCAAAATATTTGACATCTTTTCCTAATTACAAAGTGTTGTGCTGTATGTTTGAATATTAAACAGGTTTAATATTTTTCATGCTGTATTTTTTTAGAAAATTATAACATATTTGAAATTACTCCCGACCCTGACAGCTCTAGCAGAAAATTAAAAGTAACGTAAAGTAGTACGTACACAGCTGTGGGGAAAAGAAGTCATGTCACATCTTTCAAAATTTGGCTCATGTGACAGTTGTTTCTATTGCAAATAGTTACAACCCATGAGAAAGTTCATTGCCGTTGTTCACCCTTAAGGAGGCATATACCACATCTTAGAAAGCCCACTGGTCATTCTCCCATACCGTGACACACGTCCGATGTGATTGTTATTTGTTTAATTACACTGCAAGCTCAGAAACTGTCATCATGAGTGTTACTTATGAAGAGTTTCTAATAAATTAGCTATGGGGGAGGCGAAGCATGGGATTAAGATGGGAAGTAGTTTCAAATCTGAAAGCAAAAATGCTTTTCTTCACGACACTCCTTATTTTCCTTTTCTTTGTGGACAGCTGGCTTGCTTACTTTATCAAGAAATAATTATCTCTACAATAGTGTATTGAAACTAAACCTCAAACAGCAGCAGCAACATGCAAACTCTTTTGTGCCAATGGACAAGTGACTGATACAGAAAACAGTGTGGTTTTAGTTTGAATGTTCATTTGCATGTCCTTTTATCAACTCACAAATAAACCTGAAAAATATATTTTAAATCAACATTAATAGAATCTGTATTTAAATTTAAAAAAATGCCACTTTGACTGTCAGGTAGTGGTCTATTTCTTTATCAGGTTACTGAAAGGCCCATCTTGACAGATGTAAGTGGATTGTTTCTGGAAAAAAAAAAGTTTGCTGTTAATTAAGAGTATTGAGAATAATGAAAAACAAAAAACAGAAAGTTACAGAGAAGATCAGCAGAGGATCAACTGGGGTTGACAAATGCCAAAGAGAAGACATGTCATTGACTTCTGTTAGATCATGATGTCAAACTCTGGTGGGACCACATAGAGCCCATATTATGTAAAGTGGTTTGACCACAGAAACCACCAGACACAAATTGGAAATTAACCTTGTTCCACATCCAAATTGTTTAGCTCTGTTATTTTTGTGGGATATGCTTGATGCCTGTACTTGTGGATAAAAAAATTATACTCCTTGCTTCACCTTTACACATTTGTTTGAGTTCATTTGTTAAGGCAACATCTAATCAAACTATTATGTATGTTCAGCCAATTGAAGCTGGAAACTATATACAGTATTGCATTGCTGAAAAGGCTTCAAAATGTCTTCTGGACAGTATAATTTAACCGCTCAAATTTGCAACAGGGAGCTTTGTGTCGTAAGAAAGTATAAATAAAATAAAACTTGGACCTTGAGAAAATACAGAAGACAACTTTGAAGTTTTTTTTTTTGCAAATAGATCACTCCTGGACGAATGACGGAATACACAGACTTGCATTACATTCATTATTTTTTTTCAAGATAAAATTAGTTCATACAAAGAGATTTGTATTATTCCATATGATTTTTTTTTTTGCACATAAGAATAAAAATGTTTCTGGGAAAACATTCAAGATCACAGTGATTTCAACAATACAAAGCTCCCTGATGCAAAATAGAATGGTCCACTTCAATTTTTTTTTTTTTTTGCACTTTCTACTCTATCTCTAATTAATTGGTGATGTCCACATTTTTCCTGTGAATGAAGGGGAACATGTGGGCAATCCCTAACCAAAGGATTGATTAGGGAGATTCCCTTTTTCTATTAAAATCCTTAGAGTTTTTTTTCTCTAGAGAGGTGAGGCCTGACAAACCATTTAGTGGGCCGGATCTGGCCTGTGGTTCTCATGTTTGACAGCCCTATGCCATATGGTGCTACACTTTTAAGGCAGAATCCTGCGCCCAAATAAAACTATAATACTGGAGTGTCTCAAAAATATAACACTAAAAAAAAGTAAAGTGTGCATTTGTATCAATTTATAAATTTATGGATGATATAGTTGCACGTATTTAAACAGCTAAACATTTTTTGTTTAAATAAATGTGACTCATTTTACATATCTAGTCAAAAGGCAATGTAAAATTAAGTAGTTAAGTTCTGATAAAAATGTTGTAAAACGCTTTTGCAAAAAACACAACAAAATAAGTTTGGCAAAAGAACTAACTGGAACACTGAAGAGGAGAAGCAAAATCTCAGGTAACCTTTTGTGATTTATCACATTTTAATTCTGAATAATATTTTTGTATTTTAAAGTTCTGGTCATTGAAAATGAAAGCCGTACATTTCTTCGAAGACATTTGTCGGGAATCAATACAAGGTGAAAAATCTTCAAATACCAGTGGTGGTGCACACACTGATGATGAAATCATTCAAGCAACCATGTTCTTCTCACTCGTGCTGAGAAATACTACCCCCACCTAAATTCTGAAACAGAGTATAAACTAAACCCGGGCTATTGGGCATTATATACTGTAGGTACTGGATTATTCACTCATTTTTATTTACAACAGACCAACTTGATTGCTGCATTCATGTAGTGTGTCACAAATAACATTTTGAGTGAATAATTATAGCTTTTCACTCATTCAAGATATATTCTATCTCTTGGGCAGAAACAAAGATATGACCTATATTTTAAGGCTTAGTCACGATTATGTTTAAATTGTTATTAAAAAACAGTTTGACTTAGAAAGAAATATGGGCAAGCCATTAATTTGTCAGTCCCAAAATCTTCAGGAGCATAGAAATGACCATTAAATTATGGTTACTGTTAATATATTCATAGAAAAAGTAAGAAAAATGCATGCACAATTAAAATTGAATCAAGTCAAATCAGATAATTAGTTTTAACTCAACTGATTGATTTGACGCAGTGCTCAGTTTGAGTCATACTAATCAAACCATATCATTTTATTTATTAGTGATGAATTACTTATAATATCTTATTCCATAAAGTAATAGGGGGGGAAAAGCCCTGTTGCTCAGGTTAAATAATTAGCTGAGATCCCAGATTTAACAAGAAAAGATTCTTCAGGCTATCCAGGTTTTGATTATTTTATAACACATTTGAAGCATAATTTGAACTCAATCATTCACCATACTGGATTCACAATTGAGACAAATGCATCTGCTTCTTTGTTATTGATGACATCTGGTAAGTACAATGAGTAGTAAGCAGTTCAAAAGGCAAAAAAAATATCAAGAATTGGACATGAAATGTTTCTCTTTTTCTTGCAGACCTTTGCACCTGTGGAATTTTTAGGAAGGACTTGGTATGATTAAAAGCCACATGCAAGATGTTGTATGAGCAGCAAAGCATATCCTGCAATGTGGACTTTTGGAGTAGAGCCGTTGCCGTTGAGAGAAGCCAGATGGGGTGATTCGGGCATCTGTTAGGAAGCCTCCCAAATGCCAGGAGGAGACCCGGGGCAGAGCCCAGACCCGAAGGCACAAACCTAGGAGGGACTATGTCTCAAAGCTGGATGGTGAACCGCCTCGGGATCCTTCCAGGTGGGCTGGAGGATGCAGCTGGGATAATGGAAGCTTGGGCTTTCCACTTGAGGCTTTTGCCCCAGTGAACTGGCCCTGGACAAAACAGAACAACAAAACAGAATATTTAAAAAATACTTTTTCACCTGGCAGATGGAAGTTGGAGCAACAGCCATCAATGCTCTATTATTTTATTGAACAAAACAACTCACGAAAGTGGCAAACATGCAACTTTTTTAGTCAGACAGCATCCATACGGGGATAAAAAAAAGTTAAATACAGACACTATTCTTTTAGTACTAAAATCTTATTAAATGGTGTTTTAATAATCACTTCAAATAGGATCTTAAAATTGACAAAAATGGCCCGAGAAATGACAAGAAAGAGGTCAAATTTAAGATGCGGTCGTCACATCAAATGACATGAGGGAATGAGAAGCAAGGAAAAGATATAATGAAACATAAAATGAAAATCAATGCTGTGGCAAGGTGAATTATTCTTTATTGACCTGGTTTGATAGATAACACTAATGAAAAATAACACTTGTTTGAGGAAAAATAGGACACTGGTTGTAGCAGGATAACACACTGTTATCCTACACGTAGGACACAAAGTCCTTTTAGAATTATCCTTCATTCATCCAACTTTAAAGATAGAAATTCAAAGTACATTTCCCAAGCAGGTTGGCAGTGATTCATCAACAAGTCATGTTTATAGGAAAGTGCATTTAATACAGATTCCCTTGGCTTGGTTCTTTTCCGCTGCTGATGCCATTTGTGTTAGGTTGCTAGATGAGATGTGTCTCAGCTGAAACCACTGAAGAGATCTTGATAGCACTCTCCATATGTTCAGCTACATGAGTACAAGCATTGTGCAGTGAGTGATGAAAGACCCCATTACTGGTGAACGTTGCCAATACCTCATTATGAAACAGGAAAAAGGAGAGAAAATAGGCTGTGTTCTAACTGCAGATGATGCCGGGAAAGAGGTCGAGACATAATATAGATAATGCATTTCTGTATACATTTTATGCCCGAACATTAAAACCACTGACAGGTAAAGTGAGTTGCACCACTCATCTTGTTATAATGAAAGGTACTGCTGGAAAAATGGCATTCTGACAGTTACATGGATGTTACTTTGACATATGCAACCCATCTGAACACTTTCGCTATGTAGTCACCCCCAGACTCCTGTGTCGGTGAGCAGACAGTGGCATCTAATACACTTAACCATCCCTGCATGCATGTTGTTCATCAGCTTTTGTAGCTAAGAACAAAGGCTTTGACAAATGTTGAAAAATAAATGAGGAGACAAATCAATAATTCTAGAAATAAGCAGTCTTCTGGCTGTTATGCAAATATATTTAGCACGCCACTGCTCTCTATGACAACCAAAGAGACTTTACTTTTGAGCAGTCTCATTACACTGACTTCTAATCTTGATGCAACTTTTAAACAGATTTCCGTGAGACTATGGAACCTGTAGGCTACAAAAACTGTGCCGACTGTTTGCTTGAATAATGAACATGACCTGTTAGGGTTGAGAAAAGATGCTTTTCTCACTTTAATTTATGAAGCTTCACCCGGGGGTAAGAGAATACAATATTTCTCATCTGAATACACTGAGATACACTCCTATTATACATCAATGAATAATTGTGACATGCATGTGTGTGTGCACTTGCCAAAAAGGAAAAAAAAACCAACTGATTTCCATCTCCTGAAGTTGGCACTGCCGCAGTATAATGTAAACACTGTTTATTTGGTTGTTAACTTGCCAACTTGAAGCTGTGTATTACCCTCATTTGAGCCACTAATCACTCTCTAGCTACTCATGATACCTTAAACAACACCCTCCTGCCTCATAACTCCACTAAGCAATAAGCTGGAGAGTCATTCACTGACTTTTTAATGCGCTGTGAGCAGAGGGAAAATATGTCACCCCAGCGCCACCAAGACAAAAGGCTTTTCTAAAAGCCAAATGACTAATTTTTTTTTTACCCCCTGTGTTAAGCTAAAACAGTTACTTAGCCCATACTTAACTGGGTTAAGCTTTAAATAATTTTGAATTTTGTTTTCCATCTCCAACCTTGTATTTGTTGCCAAGAGGTAGACATGCAAACTCAATATGCCGTATTTAAAACTACTCAGTAGTGTTTGCCCCATATTCGCCCCTGAGTTTCACACTTTAACACTGTGTGTAACAATGTTTTTGCATAAAATGTTCAATATTCTTCCTTTTATTTATCTACAATACATGCTAATGGTCATTCCACTGACCAAACACACTCTGCATTGCGTAGAAATCCCACTTTATTCCATTTCACCGGCTTTCTTTAAAACCAGGTCAGTTACACCTTTGTCTGGTATCAGTGTGATCTTTGAAAGTGCGGGGGAGAAAAGGTGGTGTCAAAGCTAACGCACCTGTGATATTCTTCTGACCTGACATTATCAGTTGTGGACCAGACTCACCTTATGTGTGTGTGTTTTCATCAATACAGCACTGCCGGCTCAATGTTTTGGATAAACGACATTTTATGAGACAGCAGACCCATCATGTGACACTTTTGAGGAGGCACACAAAGGTTGGATGTTACATTCCCAAAAATTACATTCCCACATATTACATCAAAAGCAATTAAAAATGAGTTATTCCTAGCTGTTCTGTTTTAGAGCATTTAACAAAATAAACAATACTCCTTATGCACCTCAACTACTTCATAATTTGCCTTGGAGGACAAATAATAATAAAAAAATACTTCAAATATTCATGATTAAAATTTCAATTTTGTTCCAGTTAAGCTATAAAAAAAGATCTTCTGTTTCTCAGTTTATTGTTCAGGTACAAAAGGATGTTACCTTGTTAAAGGTCAACAGGAGAAATGGTGTTTATGGCTGTGCAGTTCAGATGTGCAATCTAACATTGTGTATAGTAGAAAAAGTTTCAAAAAAGTCTTCTGGACAGTTTAATTCTTCAACGAGACGTTTCGACTTCCATCCGGAAATCATTTTCAATCTGAAAGAAATGGACTGAAATCTGGATCTATATATACTAACCTGAGTAACAGGTAAAAAATAGTAAGAAATAGTAAGAAGGGCTCGACCAATGAGCCTGTGTTACTTAAGATGGCCGTGAATGGCTCCTATTGTAGCCACAGACCAGTAAACAAACCTATTATAAAAATGCTAAAAGCCTAGTGAATAGAGAATACCTGCTAACGAGAGGCGTGAATCTGGGTCACGAGGTGTCATCTTTAGTCCATGGCTTCAAAAGGCTGCCATAGATTCTGGAACCCCAGGTGCCACGGTGGGACGGCCATCGAGATTAAATTACCGTTGTGTCCTTCGGCAAGACACTTCACCCACGTTGCCTAGTCTGAATGGTGTGTGTGTGATTGGTTGGTGATGGTCAGAAGGACCGATGGCGTAAGATGGCAGCCTCGCTTCTGTCAGTTTGCTCCAGGGCAGCTGTGGCTACAACAGTAGCTTACCATTACCTGGTATGGAGTGAATGAATAATGCATATGTGAAGCGTCTTTGAGAGTCCTGAAAAGAGCTACATACAGTGGTGGTCAAAAGTTTACATACACTTGTAAAGAACATAATGTCATGGCTGTCTTGAGTTTCCAGTTATTTCAACAACTCTGATTTTTCTCTGATATAGTGATTGGAACAGATCCTTCTTTGTCACAAAAAAACATTCATGAAGTTTGATTCTTTTATGACTTTATTATGGGTAAACTGAAAATGTGACGAAATCAGCTGGGTCAAAAATATACATACAGCAATGCTAATATTTGGTTACATGTCCTTTGGCCATTTTTACTTCAATTAGGTGCTTTTGGTAGCCATCCACAAGCTTCTGGCAAGTTTCTGGTTGAATCTTTGACCACTCCTCTTGACAGAGTTGGTGCAGTTCAGTTAAATTTGTTGGCTTTCTGACATGGACTTGTTTCTTCAGCATTATCCACATGTTCTCAATGGGATTTAAGTCAGGACTTTGGGAAGGCCATTCTAAAACCTTAATTCTAGCCTGATTTAGCCATTCCATTACCACTTTTGATGTGTGTTTGGGGTCATTGTCCTGTTGGAACACCCAACTGCGCCCAAGACCCAACCTTCGGGCTGATGACTTCAGGTTTTCTTGAAGAATTTGAAGGTAATCCTCCTTCTTCATTGTCCCATTGACTCTCTGTAAAGCACCAGTTCCATTGGCAGCAAAACAGGCCCACAGCATAATACTACCACCACAGTGCTTGATGGTAGGCATGGTGTTCTTGGGGTTAAAGGCCTCACCTTTTCTCCTCCAAACATATTGCTGGGCATTGTGGCCAAACAGCTCAATTTTTGTTTCATCTGACCACAGAACTTTGTCCATGTGATCAGCAGCAAACTTTAGTCGAGCCTTAAGGTGCCACTTTTGGAGCAAGGGCTTCCTTCTTGCACGGCAACCTCTCAGTCCATGGCGATGCAAAACACGCTTGACTGTGGACACTGACACCTGTGTTCCAGCAGCTTCTAATTCTTGGCAGATCTGCTTTTTGGTGCTCCTGGGTTGACTCTTCACCCTCCTGACCAGTTTTCTCTCAGCAGCAGGTGACAGCTTGCGTTTTCTTCCTGATCGTGGCAGTGACAAAACAGTGCCATGCACTTTATACTTACAAACAATTGTTTGCACTGTTGCTCTTGGAACCTGCAGCTGCTTTGAAATGGCTCCAAGTGACTTTCCTGACTTGTTCAAGTCAATGATTCTCTTTTTCAAATCTGTGCTGAGCTTCTTTGACTTTCCCATTGTAGCGTTTGTGGGTGTTTTTATCCAATGAGCCCTTTTTAAATGGCCTCAGAGAAGTCACCAACTGTAGTCACTCATAATCACTCACAAGAAGTTAAGAGGTCATGCTATGAAGCTCATGTCATTGACACAACTTTCTAAGTCTCCAAAATTGCTCATTCATGTTGCTGTATGTATATTTTTGACCCAGCTGATTTCATCACATTTTCAGTTTACCCATAATAAAGTCATAAAAGAATCAAACTTCATGAATGTTTTTTTGTGACAAAGAAGGATCTGTTCCAATCACTATATCAGAGAAAAATCAGAGTTGTTGAAATAACTGGAAACTCAAGACAGCCATGACATTATGTTCTTTACAAGTGTATGTAAACTTTTGACCACCACTGTAAATACAAATCATTATTAATATTATTATTATCATGTGATTTATTGTATGAATTTCCAAAAACAGGTCAGTACCTCGAGCTATTTTCGATTTTTATTGTATTGTTCAAAGGACAATAAGCCACTTGATAATAGTGGTAGAAAGATATGACAGGGGGAGGTGATTCCTTAAGTTCATTTATGGTTGATACTTAGTAACTGTGGGCAGTTTCATTTAAGTCCCTCCTATAGTTTGGGAGATATTATGTTCCCGAAAATTTGTGAGCTGTTTTGAGCTTGACCTTTGGTCAAATAAATGTGAAAATCTAATTAATTACACTAAAGTTGGTATTGACTAGACGGTGGCCGCGTGGTTAGCGCGTTCGCCCGCGGACCGGAAGGTCGCGGGTTCGCGTCCCACGGAGAGCACGTCTAGGGTCCTTGAAGAAGACACCTAGCCCCCACTTCTCCCACCATTGGCGCCGTTGAAGGGCAGCCTGCTGCGGTGTAAGGAGTGCAGCACACAAATTTCCCCGGTGAGGGATGAATAGAGTAATTAAAAAAAAAAAAAAAACAAAATAACTGTGGGAAGTTTTATTAAAATATCTTCAGTGGTTTGGTAGATGTCCTGTTCACTGAAGTGGAACTAAAGCTTGAACGCATAAACAGATGCACGGACAGCCCAACTGTTTTATGCTTGCCCAACACTTTGAGGGCAGGAGCAAAAAAACTACCTGACAGAGCCTGACATCTCAGTCTGTCAAATTGAATCTAGTGACCAGCTGGATCAAAACCCATACAAAGCTTGAGCAGTGACAGACAAAAAAACCTCAAGAGTTTAGGATGCATGTGAATTAAAAGGGCTGCGACCAAACTTTGCAAATAATGTGTTTTCAACAGTTATTGAATATCAAACTTTTCAATTTATGTAAAATAATAAGCAGGCCACAAGCCTGTGCACCCTCATTTGCAAAGTGGGGTTTTACAAAATGTACCATTTGATGGCCCTGTAACAGACTGGCAACTTCTTCGGGGTGTATCCTGGCTCCGAAACCCTCCCATGATCCTATTAGAGATAAGCGGTTCAGAAGACAAAATAAAACAAAACCATTTGATGCTGGTATGAAGGACTTCTTTGCATTTGTTTGAAAAATATGTGTTGTTTGAATAAGACTATTTGTTATGGTCTGCACTATTTTTTTTTCTAATTAGTTTTTTTGTCATTTTTTTGTAGATTTTTACTTTCTCTCAAAAATGCCTCCACTAGCAAATCATTAAGTTTTTTGTTTGCCTTAAATGGACAATTCCATCATTTCCTTGAGCTGAATGTTTAATGAGTTGTTTTTGTTCATTTGACTAATTGTATCACTGAATCTAAACATCTGACAGTCTCTAGTTTGCTAAGGCATTGTGTCTGTGTGAATCCTGACCAGGGGCTTTTACACACCAACCGATGACGTTAAAAACCATCTGTGACATGCAGCCATTCTCTGTCTCCTTATATGTCCTGTGTCAAGGTAAACAATAAAGCAGCTGAATAAATGGCAAAAATGACTCCCAGTTCCCTGCAAGGATATACAAGCTACATCTGGGCAAGAAACAATAGTCCGCTATTGCAAAAGGTGGACGTATGCACATTGTAGAGATATACCAATTGAAAGGCTGTAATCATTGTGGAAAGCCAAACATGAACTTTATGGGTTTAGACATACTATACAAAATTGTTTTGAAAAACAGCTGTTGCGTTTCAGTTTTCACAAAAAAAAAATTACATTGTTGTCAATATGTTGCTTGTTTTGGACTAAGAATGACAGGGAATTTATGTAGCGTTTTATGTGGCATTTGCCCTCTGACACTGCTGCCTTGCTCTTTTTTTTATACCTCTTTGCAATGATGAATAAAACCCTTACGAGAGACTCAACAAAATACAATCACCGATTTTACGTATGAACTAATTTAATAGAACAAAAACACATTGACAAGCTATGAAAAATACAGTATATGGGGCTGCATTTAGCCAGAAAGTTCGTAGTTTGGCACTAATCACCAAAGGAGCAAATGTTCCCATTAATTGAAAAATGGGAACAAAATTACACAAAAACGTGTCCGTTTCTTTGTTCTCTGGAGGGTCAAAGTAAAGCTATGCAGCTCATGGCCAATAATTTGATTACACTTACTATTTAATCGTCTCTTCCATTAACAAAATATTTTGTGTTTCTGTAGCAGCTTTCAGGTTCAAGGTAAGTTAAAATTTGTGTTAAGTGGACAGTTTGTGCTGAAATTCAATCTCCTTGTTACACTTGAAAGATTACTCAGTAAGTGGGTTATTTCAAGAGTAACCCACTTTTGTCATTAATTGGAAGTAATTAGGACAGTTTTCATTTAGGTCCAAATATGTAACAAATCGAACAAATCATCCGACTTCTGGATCAGCACTATAAAAAGGTTTACACAGCTTGGCTTCCGGAGGATCACACCTTTTAATAAGAGTCTTGTAGTGAGTGTTTGATTCGTAGGACTAAAGTCCAAATTACAATCATTGATATGCAAATCAAATTAAACAAAAATAGAATATTCTATTTTAATAGTGCCATGATGCAAGGGATGGAAATATTGTACTGCTAATTTATTAAAGGCTCCAATGAAAGGAGTTAGGTCTTTTATGTATTTCTTCTGATATGCTTATATAGATGTGAAACCAATTTTTCCAAAGGAAGAATCACATCTTTTCATGACTAATCTTTAGTTCTTGTAGTGAAACTGAAGCAAGTTTTATTTTAAACTTCCAAGTCTATATTCATGTACAGGATAAATGTAGGCATACTAAACTTAGTATATGAGGCACATTCAGGTACATGGCATTTTTGATCCAATTCACTTTATTATAGTTTGATGATTAAAGATTAAGACGCAAAAGAAAATAATTTTATACTGGCTTTGTTCTTTGGGTGAAACAAAATTATTTAACACCACAAGAACTTTTCTTGTAAGTTTCCAGTTTCAATTTGAAATTACATTTTAGGGCTGTACTGTTTTATTTGAAGCTCTTGAACTAAATCTTTTTCTCCAGTGACATGTTTAAACAGCAGTGGGTGAATTTCAATCGAGGACAGAGTAAGAATCAATCCAGCACAAACGAGTTGTTCTTTTTCACCCTTTCTCTTCATTTTGCCGTGAGAACCTTCTCCACATTCCCTGTGGGCCATGCCTGTCTAAATGTAGACCCTCTCACTTGATTAAATGTGTCGGGAGCAGTTGGTCTTCACATCAGCTCAGTGTTGCCAGCTGCCTGGGGCCTTCTAGTGGGTGTAGTTTCCTGACAGCTTCTGGATTTGAACTTTGATCTAAGTTTTTTTTTACAGACGCAAGCTCAAAATGAACAGTTACACCTTATGATTATACAACCTAACTTAGTTCAATTCAACAGACCTGATCTTCTTGTTCAGAGTCAGTGGGTGTTCCCGCTAATATGTCTAGCTGAGGCTTTGAAATGCAAGCTAACTCTGGACGGATGGTGAGCTTCCAAAACCATCTTATGAGACCTCACTTTGATACAAGCAAACACAAGTTAATGAAAATGCCGACCAGAGGTTCAGTAGTTTTTTTGGGTTTTCTTTTTGCAAATTGGTATTTATGTGACTTGATAAAGAGGCTATAAAAAATGTCTAAAGATGTCAGAAAAATCAATCACTCAAACACAGAAGAACTGAGGCAGGTCTCAATGCCTTTACTATTCACCAACAGTCACTCTTCTGGAATATCTTCCATTATGCCTTTTAAAGTGAAAATTTAACAGAAATATATCTTGGTTAGAAATCCATCACATCATATGCAAACTTATAAGTTGAAATTCTATTAAATACGCACCCCGTGCAGAAGATTTTGAGAGTTAAAGTTTTTTTCATTATACAATGGCGCCTGAGGACCTTTAAATCACAGACATCCCAAACTAATTTTCAGATGTGTCCTATAATCTTAAGATTACATTGTGTGTCAGGGATGTCACCAGTCTTTACATGAAGAAGGGCTTCAGTCACTTCAGAAAACAGAATGATAATGAGTTAAAGAAGAAAAGAAGAGCAGTTAATAAGATTGAAATGATAATCTAGAGTATCAGTGGTAATTCAGATATAAAGCATGGTTGGATTACTTCAGTACTTCTAATAGTAGGATTGTTGAGTTTTTCTTTGTACAATGACTTAAAGGCTAAAAGTTTGAAAAGAGCCCTCGTACTTTTTCCATCTTTCGATTTGTTAACTTGCATGGCTGATGAACTTTTCATCCTTTTATATTTGCTTTATCCTATTTCAAATGCACTCTATGGGTAAGTAGAGAGTCACCAATTAGCCTGTGTGTGTTTTTGAAAGACTTGGAGGAAGTCATCCACATAGAAAGAACACAAAGTCTGCCATAAAAGGCCCCGGCCGGGATTTAACTAACCACCCCAACATTGAGCAGCCTGTCATGGATCTAAAGAAAGTTAATTACACACAACTACTGCTCTGTATATTTGCCATCCAGAATATGACTTCACATTGCGTTTTAACTTTCATACAGAATATTATCCCTTGACCAAAGAGAATTTCAGCTTTGCAAAATCTGATGGAAGTGCAATAACGACAAAGTTGTACTAGTTACTCTAAACTTGAGAAGTGTGAGGACTTTTTCTATCTGTTGTCATACCGACTGATAAATGCTCTGTTTCTGTGCACTGTAACTCTTTCTTGCAAATCTATTGAGTTATTTGCCATTTGCGACAGCTTTGTCATTTACACCAAACTCAAAAGAGGAAAGAGTTGGTTCTTTCGATAGAACATTTTCATCTTTGTCTTTGGATCTCTGTGGATCTCTTGAGCTAAATGACTTGAATATAGCAACAGAGTGACTAAACTTCTCAGCAGATGTCTCTGTAAATTTTAAGCCCATCTTGGGCCAGTGTGTAAATAAGTGGTGGGAATGACAGATCGATAAATATACTCTTCTTCAACAAAGATAATTGGAAAAAATCCTCAATATTCTTAGACCACAATGATTAAAAAAACCTTCACACCAAGAATTTCTGTAAACAAGCCTAGCAGATGTTTGTTTATACATACTATATATGATGATGGCTAGGGTGACCGTCCTGTAACTGAAGACTCACCGGTTCGATCCCCAGCCCGGAGTTCATGCCGAGGTGTCCTTGAGCAAGACACCAAACCCCCAATTGCTCCTAATTATAGTAATGTACCTTGTATGGCAGCTCCCATCATCAGGTTTGAAAGTGTGTATGAAGGGGTGAATGTGAGCTACACCGTAAAGCGCTTTGAGCACCACCACAGATAGAAAAAGCGCTGTATAAGTAGAGTCCATTGACCATACATAATGAGCATCCACTCTGTTAATTATAATCATAATTTTCCTTTTACTGTGCATGGTTTTGACTGCTTCTTCCATCTTTCAACATGACCACATATTTTATTACTTACAAACTCACAAATAAAAAATAATTTATCAGTCAGCTTCATTGAGCAAACAGATGGTGTTGTTCTGAATGAATTCACCTTAACATGTTCAAAATGACTATTTTTGGTCAATTTTATTAATATCTTGATTTGTTACTATGACTTGTTTAATGAATAACTTTCATGGTTGTATAACTTAACTATAAATACAACTATTGTTTATGGCTTCATACAACAATTATAATGTTTCCTCATGGATATCCTCCATCCAACGAGCTCTGCCCGTGCAGTCTATGGGGTCTTCTCTGTGGGGGTTTGACTGGCCTCGGTGGTGCGGGGGCCTCACTTTAGCCAGGTGGCATCTGTGGGTGCCTGTGTTTCCTGGAGCTGGGTGGACTCCTGTGGTTTTGGCCGCTGCAGTCATGGGCAGGCCGACTCGTGGTGTGGATTGATCCCCAGTTATTATTTCCTCACAGCAGGCCAGATGCTTACTTTTTATTTCAGTTAAAGAGACAGTAGCTAGCAGTTCAGGTGAAATGGGGTTTGTGGAAGGATGGGCGTATGAAGAGGGGGGTGGGAGGACTCTATAAATGTCGATGCATGTGTACAGTGTTTATATGAGTGTGTGATTTTTGATGGATGCTTGTTTATTTTATTATTTTTTTTAATGATCTGTATTTTAATGTTGTTTAAGTTTTTATTTGTTCTGTTCAGTACTTTGTGTGTCTTTGTGTTGGAAAAGTGCTTTATAAAAAAAAATTTGATTTGGTAAGCATATAAATTATGCATTGGTAACTAACAAAAATATATTGAGAAAAATTCAATCAAATCAGTCAATAAGATTAAAGAGAAATCTGCATAATAAAATACCATTAAATATAAACACTTACATGTACGTTTTCAGAGGACTCTTGTCTAAATCTTTCTTTCATTTTCTTACAATACCTTTCATTCATTATTTCAAGTTGTTGTTGTTTAGTATTATAAGACCCGTTTTCATGTCCAACCATGTTTCTGACCTGTTGCCAAGAAACCTATTTGCTACAAATTCCATTTATTTTTTTTTGGGGGGGGTTGTGTTTTTTTTTTTTTTTGTCTTTTTAAAGTGGAATTTTATTATCTAGATGTGCTTTGAAACACAATCAACGTTGCACAATAAATATTAAAATATAAATATAAAAAAAGCTCTTTAATGAAAAATCTATTTAAATTTCACAAACGTAAAGAAAAAAGCCACATGCATGCTATGCATGCTTGAAATGTTAGAAATGTTGATTTTGAATGAGACAGGCCGACACATTTTTCTTAAGGCTCATCTCTGACGATATGAATAAAACATAGTTTTGTTCACTTCAGTACAAGGTTCAAGAGCTACGTTTTCAGCAGTAAATGAAACATGATCACACATAATGTTATATTAAGCTATATAATACTACATTGTAATGTATTTTGCAGAACATGCACATTCGGCTGATTGGTCAGTTCAAATTGTAAAATTGTGGTGTGAAGATTTAGTTAAAACGTCTTCGATTAAAAAAAACATGACTGAAAACCTGCATTATTTTTTAAATCTCATTTAAAACAATTAGTTTGTTAATTAATTTCTTTTTTATTTGGTGATCTCACAAAGAGCCACAATAAAGCATCCAATAAGCCACATACAAAAGGCTTATTCTGGGTTAGCAGGATCCTTTTACTATGGTGCATTAACAACCACATTTGCTTCATTGTATTGCTTTCTGACACAATCCTCAGATTATATATGTCCTGAATGATTTTTTAATTGATTTTATATCACTCCTGGGTGACCAGTAAAATCAACTTGAGAACCTTACCACTGACATACAAAATCTAATCACAAACAAACCCTCTCTGTTGGTTTCATCCTTTTAATAAACAGATGCACGACGGTTCTCATCACAGCCGGCAAAGATGTTGATGGCGCTGTTCAATTTCCTGATCGTCTCATTGGTAAATCTCTCAAGGACTGCCTGTCTTTTTATTGTACCACCTGAGTATTGCGTTTGATCATTAAACGCATTTATTTCTCCAGATAAAACAAAGGCTGATTAGTGTATATTCATATCTGTGGTCACTATCCCCAGGTGGACACAGTCAATGAGAACTGTCACAGCCTGATTTAATTTCCATAGGGTTGTTCACAGCGAGTCTGGGAAAAGCCTTCACCCAGCTCTCTTCATTACACTCCCAATGCACATTCACTTCATTTCTACAGACAATCCATCTGCTGTTCTAAACCCTGTTTTGTCAAGAGTTGTTAGCTGCTTGGCCCCAGGGATGAACACCACGGGCTATTATTAATCTTGTTTGTTTCGTGTTTCTCTGTCTCTGTGCAATAGCGGGATTGAATGCCCAGTGGACTTTCTCTTCCACAGACATAATCAATGATGTAAGTAAGTGCAGATTATCATTGAGACTTGTGAAGGAGGGCCGCCTCTGGGGTCCACAAGTGTCACCTTGTGAATGATTAGATATTTGTACAGAAGCAGTTTCGTTCTCCTAACTTAAAATTTCTAACCAAAACGAGCCAGAACAAAACTTGAAAGTCAAACACAACCACTTAAAATGAATTCAGGCAATAATTAGTTATTGTTTTGCACTTTGAGATGCTTTCTTCTTTGGTTTTGTGTAAATAACAAAAGAATTATGCTACATTGTTTTTTATGTTCTGCCTTGTGTATGTACCACTAGGGGAATACTCCTGCAAATGGAATTTGTAGCTATTAATTAAACACCTTCAGCAAGTGTGATTTCCAGCAAAGTAATGCTGACCGGTGGTTAATACCATGAAGCTAACAGTGGGAAGAGTTGTCAGGATCAGATCCCCAATAATCGCGACCTTGTTGTAGAAGGACGAGGTCAAAAGAGAAGGAGTCCGGCAGGTTTAATCCAGCCAGTGGTGCTGAAGATTTCTGAGCACTGGCAATCAATACGTTTACACCCATGTTTCTCATGTTAGAGTGATCTGATCTGGAATCAATCCCACTTTGGTGACTCCAATGCTTTGCTGACCTCATCTTTTTCCCATCACATTAGCATTGAACAAATGAGCTGTACCCCCTCCTCCATGCAGCCTGACAATACCACAGACACCTTAACAATCGAAACAGCATAGAAAAATGATAAAATTGCACTCTGTATCTGTTTTCTTTTCTTCAATTTCTCCTTCGGTCCTCACGGTCTTCAACTCATAGATCTATTTTCACTATAATATTGAGTGTCTGCAAAATAATGCAGTGAGTAATAACAGTCATATCAATACTGTAGTTCAAGGTTTGAGTTTAAATGCAAAAAAACTGCAGCACTTTCTTCCATGAAAAAAATTTCGCTTATGAAAAATTCAAAGAGCATGAGATTTTACATTTAAATGTAACTTTTTTAACACTTCATTTGCTTTTGACAACAGACCCAATATGTGCCATGATTTAATGCCACTGCTCAAAACCGAAAATAAAATATTACAAAACCAGTCTATTTTATTTATTTAAAACATATTTTTTTTGCGGGGTTGCGAATTACATTAGTTTAAACTTGGTGTGCCTTTTAAAATGGAAGCAGCGTGTTACTACAAAATGAAACTGTGACTGATTATGATTCCAGCAAAGACAACTTTAAAGTATTAAATGCTCATGCGAACATGTGCATGAGGTTGTCTTAGCTCTGTAATGCTGCTATAACTGCTGATGGTCTTTTGATGAAACATTTTCCACAGACTTTCATGATCCCCACACAGTGGAGCCTATGACTTTGATCCCTCCTCTCTTCTCTCACCCCAACCGGTCGAGGCAGATGGCTGCCCAGTGCCCACCCTGAGTCTGGTCCTTTCTGATGTTTCTTTCTATTAAAGAGGAGTTTTTGCGCCTTCACGCTGCTTTGCTCAGAGGAGAATAGCTGGCTTTCTCTCCACAATGTTGTAACATCCTAACCTTTCAGTGTTAACACCCCAAAAGAAAGTTGCATGTTTTGTAGTCATGTAATTAATAAAGAATAGCAATAAAATGTCACCTTTTATTCTTATTTAGAGCATCATTTGCTACATTATAACGCAAAATAGAAATCTAACAACCATTCAATGTGCTAGTCACTTAGGACTAGCGTATTAGTTTGTGATTAATATGAAAAAAGAGAAAGCTAATATTTTTTTTCCAAAGTTTATGCATTTTCTTACTTTCAGAAATGGCTTTTGCTCCTAAGTTGTTGTATGATGTTCGGGCCTGCACAATTACTGCTATAGTCGTGTTAACTTAGCATAAATAGTTAAAGAGAGGGTGTTGCCTTTTTGTGGGATAATAATTCAGTTCTCATAGCATAAATAAAGAAACACGGTACCTTTGTTTTAACTCAGAGGTAGTATACAACCTGAAAGAAGTTTTTAAATACATTTGTTCAGTTTCACTACTGTCTTTTAACACAGTGAATTCCCCTTTCTTATGCTCTCCGCTTAGTCCTCCACCAGCGTGTCCAACACATAGTAGCAATCTTTTTTAAAGGCAGTAAATACAGCTTAAAGTGTGGCAATTTGGAAAACCCAGGGCATACTGTATACTTGTAAATTGTTATTTCTGTGCATTTATTAAAAAATGATCAGAATCAGAATCAGAATGCTTTTATTGCCATGTCAGTGAAAAACATCAGAGACTAGGATAACTTGTTCTGGTACTGGTGTGCAAACATATAAAATAAAAATAATAAAAATAAAATAAATAAAAATAATAATAATTTTTACAAAACTAAGAGTGCTCAGAAAAAGAAAAGTAGTGCAATGTCATAGAAAATAATAGAAAATAATAAAGATAGTAAAGTGACAAGAGGGAGGTGACTAAGAGATGTGGGGATCCAGGTTATAAAGAGTTCATAAGTCCAACGGCAGAAGGGAAGAAGCTGTTTTTGTGGCGGGACGTTCTGGTCCGAATGGACCGGAGCCTCTTGCCCGAGGGGAGTCGCTCAAAAAGTCCATGTCAAGGGTGGGAAGGGTCAGCTACTGTCCGACCTGCCCGCCCCCGAGTCCTGGAGACGTACTGTTTGAAGGAGTTGGCCGAATGGGCTGAGGAGAGCTGCACTAAAACACATTACATTCAAATTTGAGCGGCACGATAGAGACCAAAAGTTGTGGCCAAGAACAACCCAGCATTTGAATAGTAAACAAAAACTGAACGGGAGAGGTTGCAAATTACTCAAACATATGTATATGACTGAAATTAAAAATTAAAACTTCAGATAGGTTTTTAAATGCCAAAATGATGTTCAAATTAATTTTGTATGGAACCCCGCCCTTAAAATTTCTGTTGAAAGACATTATATAACGTTTATCTTTAAACCTTCAGAGTGAGAAATCCATTTTCTACTGAAACTTACTGCCAAAAGAAACATACAAACCTTGAACAAGTTCATCAACCCACACAAGACAATTCTCAGCCTTTTTTTGCATTGTTTGCTTTGTTTTCCGCAATGTATTTTGATGGTTTTGCACAAAATCTTTGAATCTTACTGATTATGTCTGCAAGGGCTGAAATATGGTTTCTAACATTTTGGTATATTTATTTTTTTTTAAAAATCTTTAAGAACCATTTAAATTTGCTACTCATAAATCCTTTTTTTTATATTTTTACTTATCAGAAGGTTTTATTAGATTCACTGTTTGGTTTAGACCCCAATCAGCTTTATATAGACATTTTTTACTTCTATTTCAATACACATTCGCTAACAGCATTTTTACTGCAGTGAAATAATCCATTGCTCTTTATTTTTGCATGCTGCCACATATCTGCTGCCTGGTTGGGGGAGGGCCTTCCCAGCAGCTGGTGCACAGTCAGCACATAAAGGGTGCTCATTAGATCGTCTATAACCTATGTGGTCCGAGGTGTTCAGTCGGGGTCAGCTGTTGGCCGACTCTGCTCATATGCTCATTTGGAAACTCTGCTGTGACACTGGTGTAAAAATATTGCTACTCTGTGGAAAGAAACTTTCACCCAAAGGCCCCTGTTTGCACTCACTTGTAATTGGATAGAAATGTACTAAGGACATGTTTTTTAAATTTTGTTTTCAACTAATCAAGAATCAGATAGGACATTGGAGAACATCCAACCATGTTTTTGTACTTGTGATATTTTGTTACTGCCAAAAGTTTGGGTTTTTTTGCAATGAAAATTATTCATCTTCGTACATGTTTCTGACTCCTTTCGAATTTACTGTGTTCAGCTTCAATGCAGGGAGTCTAGAATGACTTGAGGCATTTGTTTATTTCCTTTCATTCAAAACAAAACCTTTTATTAACCCCAACCAGTGTGCTTTTATCAACTGAATGTAATCACAGATGGGAATTCAGAGGAAAATCACAGGTCAGTTTCTACTGTGCGAGCAGAACAAACAATCTTAACTGCGGCCACATTGACTCCAGTGGAAATCAGAAATGTGGAGTTTCATTCCCTCAAAAGAATTGTTTCCTTTGAACACAGTCCAGAAAGAGAATTACCCTGCACACAGTTGTAATTAGGAAAAAATAATTAATTTGTGATTTCTCTCAAGCTTGGATGCAATGTGTGTTAGGGGGCCATTGTAATCACTCAACTCTGCACAATAATTGTGTTTTTAAAATAAAATCAACTGGTCTTGTTTGGAATCTCGTTTTCAAGATCACAGGTTACAAACATGAAGCTCAAAATGATTCACAAAAAAAAAAAAAAGAGTTAAACATTAAAATAAAATTGAGGAAATAAAAAATAGCAGAAGTAATGCATAATATGTATCAAATACATTTTCAAATTTATTTGAGCCTTTTTGATTCATTTTTTTCAGATATAAAAGATGTAAAACTGACATATTTTATAAATCCTTGTACTTAAATTATTCATATCCCCCAATCCAAAATATCCTTGAAAGTTTGAAAAAAGTATGTCAAAAACATTAAATAAAGCTAAGAAACATAACGTCAATTTCTCATCACTCTTTATTTGACTCAGTCAGTTTATATATCAGATTCTTTGGTTGTGAAATAAAATAGCAAATAACTTTAAAAGTTTTTTTGTAAAATCCTCAGAGACGTAAAGAAAAAACACTCAATGAAACAAACTTGCACATGGCCCTTTCTGATCACAGAACATTTTCCAGCTAATTGCACAAGAGCGATTAAAACCAGGATTTAAACAAAGGACCGCCATCACCTGAAGCATTGAGTTTTAATTGTGTTCTTCAGATGAGGGAAGCAGATATGATTGAAATTTTCAATGTGATTTGATTTTTTTTTGTCCGTTACTCGGTATTGTGCAGGCAGCTCGGAGACAGAAAATATAATCACGTTGTGTATTGGTGTCTGTTGTGATTTCAGATTTTCGCTCTCTGTTTCAGACAATCCACATCACCTTTTGGCTTCAGAAGTAAATCTACCCAGACTACACACCCTGTCTTTTCCAGATTGCTCCATCACCCGCCATGCTGGTTATTTGTTCTTATAACAGTGATTGTCTTCCGGCTTTATGCCTCATGATTGAATCCTCTTTGCCTCAGATTCACCCACATATGCTAACCCAGTATCCTCTCAGACCGCAGCCTACCTGCTCACTCTCATTAACAGCCTCACTCTTTTCAGCCAACACAATATCCTTTTTTCCCCCACTCAGTGAGTCAGTTTACTCACCTCCCTCAGTTTCCATAAACCTTTCGCCATCCTGCCATCACTCATCTTTGACTGAAGTTATAATAAATCCTGCAAAATACTTTCCCGCAAGTAAGCAGGCTGAATTTGTATCTGCTAATACTGAGCACTTATCTTTAATCATATGCAAGCACCCCACACATTTCTTCAGCCTTTCCAGAGTGGAGATTGAAATGGGGATGGAGCTCTTATTCATTTATTTACTCTTCACCTTATGCATTAAAATTTCAGAATGGCTTGCACATGCGCAGAAGGAAAAGTAGTCCGCTAGCTGTAATACTTATACAGTATGTCTTTAGGGTGTACACTTAAGTTTTTCCCTTACTCATCGACGTTGAGCTATTTCTAGGGTTTAACATTTCTGTTTATACATTTCAGTGGACCTCACTTAGCACATCGACTTTATCCTCCAGATATTATCCGAGCTGTGGATTCCTGCATCAAAGAGCTCACTTGGGGTTTGGTGATGGAAAGTTTTATTTTATTTATTTATTTTTACATTTTCACAAGCAGAGCTTCTGCTCTGAGCTGTTAAGTGTCTTGATGCACGCAGCAGGTGATGAGGCACAACGGTAGACCATGTACCTGTGCGTCTTACCTGAGGCAAGGTTTTAATGAGCATTTACAAAACAAAGAGAGCATTGCATATCAAATGGGTAGATAATAAAATCAATTAAATGTTTAAAAGTATTTGACAGTTGAAGATCAAAACCGGTAGCGAAGAAAAAAAAAAACACACCTCAATTAATATTCATACAGTAATCAGTATTCCGCGGAGCTTGGAAATTAATCATAGGCATTTTATTTCATATAGAAGTTTCATGGCCGTAGGGCTCCTTTCTATGAGATATTTCTCATTTCTGTACACGTAAAGACAAAAATAAACACCCTGAAGTATCTGTTCCTTGTAAAAAAGACTCTATAATGAGCCGTGTGGTAAGGAATGTGCACGTATTCATGCACTCGAGGTGCGAGAAAATAAAAATAAAAGCGCTTGCTGTGTTTGTATACAGAGTAAAACAAGAAAAGATCTACAGCTCAATAAAGTTTTTCTTTATGTCACAAAGCTTTTGACCTCAAGTCAAGTTTTCGTGTATGAGTTAATACACATTTAGCTATAAACCTAAAACAGGCATACAAATGGATGCAAAAATTCACTTTTATTTAGCTAAATGGCAAAACGATTTAAAAGGCAAAAATTATTAGCATGCAAACAGTTGGATGCATCTGAATGTTACTGATCAGAAAGATAGCATCCTTTTTTTCCTGCAAGAAACTGAAAACAAATAGAAAAAAAACATGTTTTGCCACAGTGATGCAATACAATCTTGTTATCCTCTTTTTATGTGGTAATGTTTTATGTTCAGGCTTTTTATTCTTTCATGGAATTCAGTTGGAGGGAGGAATCTTTTGTTTTTTTCTGCTTTGTATTGCTTAATTTCTTGAGGAGCAAGACAACATCACCAAGAGGCTGTCAGGGCGTGCAGTAGCCAATTATCCAGCACACTGTCAGAGGAGCACAGAGCAATGGGCACCATCCGCTGCGGTAAGATATTCCCTCTTTGGAACTGTTTACAGAGTAGTTGTGAAAGTTGTTCCGCTAGTGGGTCAGTGGGTCAGCCTGTCCACCCTCAATCAAAATCTTGGAGCGGATAAAATGGTATTATGTGTATGTTTATCCTGTACTCACAAACCAGTGGTCTGCAAATTTGGTTCAAGGTTCAAACTAATAAATATCTAATGTTTTTAGCTGCACTGTGTTATTAGAAAAGAGGAAATGGTAATGGTTAAGAATCCTCACCCCCACCCACAAGATTTACATGTATTTTTGTACCCACATATAAAAATGAAGTAACTTGGTGTGTGAATAAGGGAAACAAAAGAAATACCACATAGTTGTTTTTTTTTCTATCAAAGCTCACTAATTATCCCTTTGTTTGTTCTTCAGGCTGTCATTGCAAAGCTAGAAAACAAGGTTAGAGTTGTGTCTGTTTTCTCATGTTTTTGGGTTTGGTGTTAATGAGATGAGTGCCAATCTTCTCAGCTTTCTCTGCAAGAAAACATAAAGTCATGCATTTCCTGTGTAGCCAGAATTTTAATAAATGTGTGAAAAAACAATCTTTTAACTGTCATAACTACAGTTTGCACTGTGCAGTTTTTTACTATCAGTGTGAGTCGTCTGTTCACTGAAGTGTCAGCAAAGCACGTGTACTGAAACACTTCATACTTATGTTAGTATGTGGGCAATGGGTTGAACAACCTGGCGTTCAAATAGTGTCCAAATACTGGAATAGAAAGCTTACAAGCTACTCAATCATGCACAAATAAATAGCAAATCACTTCAGGTGTTGTTTTTGATTAGCAAAAATGTTCAAATATGGGAGAAACCTTCAAAAAGTTGATTTTACATGAAACCCTAACCTTTAATAATATATAATATATCTGTATGTATATTATTGTGTATCACACAGTCATTTTAGGATTTGATAATTCTATTTCTCAGATGAAAAGATTGTCATGTGCATTGGTCTGTTTAATAAGAATTTGGTACATCATGTGCCCCATCAAGATTTCTTTTTGTGCCCATGTTTTTTGGGCTCACTTTAAATGTAAACTATGAGTAAAATACCTCTTTGCAGCTCATCTGAGGTTCCATTTATTCAATTCTGAAAACCTTTTACGGACCAATTTGTTTTGTTTTTTTTCTGTTAAATCCATAAAAGCTCGGGGTTGAACAAGGATGTACCTGGCTTTTCAGATGTCTAAATCTTTAAAAGAGTAACTATTCCACTTCAGAGTTACTTAACAGAAGTGACAGCAACCGTTTACAAACTACTAAAGTAATTACCAAGTACACCGTTAATGAGTGTCAAAGTCATTAGGAGATAGTAGACCTGTGCAGCCATGTGGTATTAGCTTCTTCCTCTTTTTCCTGACTGATCCAGGTTTTTTTTTTTTTTTACAAAAAAACCCCATTGGAGCATTCATTGTGTCACAGTGAGCTGGTAGGTCAAAGCTGAGCTGATAGTTCTGACACATCACAGGATGTGTAATACATAATTAAAATAATAATAATAATTTGATTTATATATTTTGATGCATTTCCTTTGTAATTCTTTATCTTGCTTTCAATGTTTGTTACACTTTTACTGATCTATACTTACATTTTAATCTTATTTCAGACGTTGTGTATTTTGTTCTGACTAAGCTTTGTTTCAATACGATGTTTACCTTTGTTTTCAGTCACTGTTTGGTTGGATTTACACAATGATCTTAGTTTGGGTTCAAATAGCCCCTTTCAACACATTCATCACATTTTACAATGCTCTATTTTCCATTCTGCAACGTTGCCAGGGTGACGAGTGTGACGAGGCCCATTTGCTTCACAGAGGAGAGGTTTGCGAGGATTTCTTTGTAATATACGATGGTAAGCTTAATATCTTTGGGGTTTAGTGTTTGTCTGATAAAAAGAAATATATGTGAAATGAATCTCTTATAAGGTGGACGTTTCCGTTTACGGGGACAGTAACAACAGAAATAATAACACAGTCTTTAATTATGTCAGTTTTTCAATTTTTCATTTCACTCTAATTGTCCCAGTTTTGATCAATCGAGTGCTTGATGTCGATCAGATCAAAAGCACAACACAACCTAATTATCCTTTCATGGGTTTTAAGTTGACCAGAGTTGATACGTTACAATGTCTACAGTCAATTTAATGAAAGAGTCAAAGCTTAATCCAAACATCGACAAATGCAAACAATCAGTTTTATCCACAGGCTGTAAAAAGTGTTCCTGCTGTTTAGACTGCCCATTTCACTCTCACTGATTCATTATACATGCAATGAGATATGTGATTACCATTTTGAGTACTCCCCCTCTTCCCTCCTCCCACTTAACCATCCACCCACTAGTCCACCCCCCCACATACACACATACACATACGTATTGAAGGTCAGTTTTAAAGGACAGGTTCGCTGTTTTCATTTTTAAAGTCTTGCAGTGTCTCTGTGGCTGAACATCAGAAGCAGCATCTCGTGCACCTGTTTGGATTTAAATGCCACTCAGATGGGCATGTCGCCAGCACAAATTTTCATCTTAGTGGAGAAAATAAATGCTAATGGTTCTGCTTACCATGATGGCGGTGCAAACAGCAGCACCTAATCTCTGACATGATACACTATTATTTATTTATTTATTTTACTGAGCTCAGTGGACTTTAAAAAGCCATCTGTCAGCTTACCTGTCAGCGTCTGTTACTACGACTGTCTAGCAATTATTATTGTGGCATTGTGTCCAGAAAACCAAAGCGAGACGATATTCTAAAAGAAACTTTGTGACGTGATATGATTGGAAGATTAAGAGAAACAGGCTGACTAGCTTTCTTTAAATGTGTCACTCTCTGACTATTTGCCTGACTTTACTCCCTTTGCTTTTTCACATCAAAGGAAATGTTCCATTTTTGTTTCCCGGAGAGCTGTTGGAGCAGCCAGAAGAACTTTTGAGAGATGCATCATACTGCTTCTCTCCAGCTGTCCGACCTCTCCACCATTTACACCTTTGCTTACATCTCTGCCTTACTCCCACTACACATTACATTTCTATATCTAAAGAGGAAATAACTCCTTTGGAAGAAGTGGGCTTCTTACTTCTCTGTCTGTCATGGTGCGTTCGTTGGCCACTGTATGCACAGAGTAAGTCTGAACCAAGCAGATGAGACTCAAAGATGACTGAGGGGGGCATATGTGGTCTTCAGAAAATGGACAGCTGTGCTGGTTTTGGCATTCTGTCAGACATCTTTCTCACTTGCCTGTCTGCCTGGCACCTCTGACCCGGCCCAGTGTGGGTGGAATGTTAATGAAAGCACTATTGAGTATTGTCATTAGAGTATAGGCTCTGAAATGTCATTAGCAACGAAGCAAACCTATGCTAATCGCTAACATCTTGAAAAGCCTGCTTCTGACACTGGTGCAGAGCCTGAATAAGCTGTGATAGCTGATGATTGTTATCTGCTCACAGTGTAGACACACTGTGCTTGTCACTGTGCTGCTGCACCTATGAATGCACCGTGACAGAAAGCTCAATCTCACACCCTTCTAAGAGGATTGATAATGCAGCCAAGGGTAAGAGAGAAGAAAAAAAATAATGAGAAGTTGATATATTTTCTCAGAATGGTCGTGCTGAGTATTAGGCAAAAGCTGTTTATGTGATGATTTGGTGAATAATGGATTTATCATAGAAAATCCAGCTTGGCTTATTCACTAAGGGGTTATATAGCCTGTATGTAACTCTCTCTGCATTTTTCATTAAATTATGTTTGCAAAGAGGTCTAACGTTTTCATTCACACCAGTCGCATTTCTTCAACGAACCTAATGACTTCTTGATGCTGTGCGCACCCTCTCCATTTCTCAGACACGCGCATGCATATTGTGTAAATGTTTGCCAATTAGCATTTCAAAACAACACATCATATATTAAATGCTTATCAAGTATGTTTTCACAGCGGATTGCCATTTGGCTGACATTGCCCAGCAAATATACTGCATGGCACACACGGTGGTGAGGAACTGTTTAATTTCAACAGTGTAAAGTCTTTGGATTAAACACCCTGTTCAAGGACACAATGGCACAATGTTTCAATGTCTGTTGTCACAAAGCAAGGGGGTCAATATCTAATCAGGAGTTCAGCCAATGTAATCTTTGCCTTTAGATACAGACATTAAGTTACAATCATTTTCAACTTAACACCACCAAGTGAAAAATAACACTTGTTAGCTAAGAATACTGTTGGCTACAGCTGTGCAATTGTTGTTAAACTAGTCATTCTTATGTGCAGGAGATCCAAAAAAAGAACAGAAATCATGATGACGAGTAAAGAATGAAAGTAGTGCTGGGTTTAGCGTTTTTTAACATTTTGATTTTATAACTTGTGCTTGGTTATGCTGACGATGATTTATTTTACACATTCCCTGGAAAAGGTATTTTTCTTCAAACTGCATAGATAAGATGGATTGAGTCATAAGTGAAGCCAAATGTGAAAGTGCCTGACAGTTCAAAAACACTGATGTCCTCCGGCTCTGACGCTCTAAAACCTCTCTGGCTACAATAAACTCCCATTCAAGTGTCAGGATCGCTCATGAAATATTAAATCAATACTTCTTTTCCCACAAGCTTTTACAGGGTGATTCTCTAATTACACTCTTTCTGATTAAAGTGGTGGCGTTCATCTGAAAAAAAGCTGAATTGAACCTAATCTCAATGACTCAAGAGGGAAATTATATTGTGTTGTTTATTATTTTAATTCTATTCTACTTCGTAAAGAATGAAACACAATGAATGCATAAAAGAAAATAGCACATTTCATCACACACTCAGTTTGCTTGTTGTGTTTGCTTGAAGGGAATAGAAAATGCCTTTCTTAACTGCTCCGAAGAGCTATTTTACTATTTCTCTGTTTCTAGTTATTTAAAGATTCAGAGCCCACAGTTTTACCATGCAGATAAATGTCAGATGAGGAGGGATTCTGCCAGACAAAAATAATAGATTAAGAGAGCAGCTGCTAAAATGACATTACACAGCATCAAAGGGAATTTGCTACCAATATGGTAGAGGCTTCCATACAGTGTACATGTGTGTGAATGAGAGGGACCCAAATGGAAAAGGGAGGTTACAGGGAGAAGAGATAAAAAAGTACTTAGGATCAACAGTCCAGAGCAATAGAGAATGTGGAAAAGAGGTGAAGAAACGTGTGCAGGCAGGCAGTTCCGCAGAAACCTCCACAGATAAATCTCATTTATATAATAACTTTGAACTCATCGTAGGTCATGCTTATGACCCACGATGAGTTCGTAGGTCAAACGAATCAGATTTATTAATGTATATTTACATACATATGTGTATATATATATATATATATATACTGTATATAGTATGTATGTAATAATGTGTATAAACACATATAAGTATATATTCACAGAGATAGAGAAATATGTATGTATATATGATGTAGTTTAGTTGAATATTGAGCAGGAATGTTCAATTTGTTTTTTAACAATATGTGAAGAAAATTTTCTTCTTTTTTGTTATCTAGAATGTTTTGTGTTTTTAGTGTTTGTGAACTGATAGGGCCTTTTCTTGTATTTTAAATGTTCTGTGAGACATGTTCTCTTTCTGACAGGTGATTTAAAATACACATTCCTCACTTATTTATGTTCTTCATTATGTCGAACATCAATCTTGTGTTTGTGTTCAGCTCCAAAGCAGTCTACAGCACTTCTTTTTTTTATCTATGTTTTCAGTTTTTGGGTGACTGGATCTGATACAGTTTCTAATACTGAAGATTGCACTGCAATCTTTTCCATAAGATATACAACATCTTGCGGCAAGCATTTAATCTCCTACAAAAGTATCCAGTCTGGTACTTTATTGTAAACAGTATGACTGCTGTAGCCTGAGACTGGTCTGTTGTCCAGGTGAATACAGAGGCATTTGCTGTTCTATCTCTGCATCCTTGCTCCTGCATAAAACACAGTTTGCTTTACTGTCTTTCTTCAAACACGTAGTAAAGTCCTTTACTTCCATTACATTTGGGATGAAGAGGCTGTTTCTACGACATCTCATAAAGCATTAGTCCAAGAATTCCATAATTAGGTTCCATAACTAATTAAAGATTAGCCCTGAATTTTCATTGTTTGAGGGCATGGCTCTCTTGATTGGCATTGCTGGGAGCCATGAGATTGATTTACAAGCCTGTTTGGAGAACAAGACAACCCACTCAAGAGCTATTTCCTGTATCTGTGTCACTTCCTATTTGCCACCAGCCCACCCCTTTAGGTGGCTAGTGGCAGGTCCAGAGTCAATTAATTCCACAGAGAGAAGTGAACACAGATTCTGACTGATTCTTTCGCCCGATGGTCTCAGAAGAACTGTTTTACACAAGCTTCACTTCTTTTGAACATTTTGACATTGAATTAGCATTTTACATACTGAGAAATCAGGGGGAAATTTGTTCAAGGCCTGCCTGTGTCTCAGTAGTAACCTCTCAGGAGATCTGGCAACACAGATATGTCTCAGCAGAGGCAAATTTAAATAGATGATGCAAATATAGAATGGATGTGTACATTTCAGTATTTACTCTTTAGCCTATTTATCTCTGGTGATACAGTGTTTATCAAAAGGTATCATTGACCCTTTCACATGGTTGATGAGTAAAACTACATCACGAGAACAGCTCACACTGCTTTATGTCGTGTTTGTTGGCACTTCCAGTAAAGATATCAAACATTCGTCTGCAAAACTCAAGGTAATGTTCTAAAATAATGCTAATTAAGGTCCCCGTTATTCCTTTGAGAAAATATGTGTACATATTCATCTTGCATTTAGTCAGTGTTATGAGCATCTCAATAAATCATCCCATCAGTTAATATAATAACGCCATTAAAAGTGGGTGCATGGTGTTACAGTGGTTAGAACAATGGCCTTACAGCAAGATGGTTGGGGTTCAAGCCCCCAGTGGGATGAATTTTGAAACACTGGCCTTTCTGTGTGGAGTTTGCATGCTGTCCCTGTGTATGCATAGGCTTTCAACGGGTTCATTGGTTTCTTCTTACCCTCCAAAAATATGCATGTTAGGTTGATTAATCACTATAAAAAAATGCCACTAGGAATGAGTATGTGTGTGTTGTCCTGCAGCAGACTGGTGACCTGTTTGTGGTGTATCCTGCCCTTTCGCCAAAAATCAGCCGGGGTGGGTTACGGCGACCTCATTAGGGTTAAGTAGTTCAGCAGACAAAACAAAACCATTTAAAATTTTATGCGTAAGATCCACAAGCTTAAGATTAATAATTGGAACGAAAATAAATCCTGATTATTTTTTATTTTTGTTTAATAGTTTAACAACAATTTTAGAACTTACAAAGTTTAAGCATCCACAAACTAAAATTTGTATTTAAAAAAAGAAAAGAAAAAACTTGGACGCAGTAATTTTTAGAGACCTATAATTAAATATTTTTGTGTTATTATCAAGCTTTAGTAATTTGATGTGGAATAAAATTGCTATTATTGTTTTAGACTGCATGCATTGCTCACTAAAAAAAAAAAAAAAACTTTGCTTACCCATTCTAAAACACTGATTGTGGTCTACAATTAGTCAAATTAGTTTTTCTTTTTTAAGCCAACCATTAAGCATTAAAACTACACCAAAATCTTGTTAGTTACAGTATTTCTGATTGCACCCCGTTATTATCTGTTTGTGTTGAGCTTCATTCTTATGCTTTTTATGCAGCAGCAGGCAGATTTTTGTTTGATTTTTAAATAGTTCAGTTATTTAAAAAGTCAAAATAGAGAAAATAAAAGGTTTTTAAATCCTTAAACGAGCCAACACTCATTCCCTTTTGCTGCACAGGTGATTGGGAAGTACACGCGATATACTTAAACAACTCACTGTTTAAGGTCAAAGTCATTATCAGCGCTAACAATTAATGCTAAGGTGAAGAAGAGGATACAGGCGGGCCCATATCTTATTGCATGCATACAAATGAGATAGTGGCGCAGGGACCAGGCTACCTTTTTACTCAAGCAGAACATTACTCGCTGCATTAAATTATTTCTTGTGGAGCTTGTGTTGATTTTCTTATAAATGGACTGTTTACTTGTTTAATTGAGACACGCACCACCTGCTAGTTTGTTTGTTTTTTTGCTTATTACACTTGGCTAAAAAGCGACCTGCCTGGATAAAAAAAAAAAAAAAAAAGTCAAACAATGTACCGTGAATTGTGAACCCAGAGTCAATCCCCTTCCATCAAAATCATCACACCTCACTCATTCACCTCAACAGCACAATTAAAGAGATAAAAGAATAATTGATTTTTGGAAAACCAAGTTAGATTATGTAAAACAGGCGAAAATGCTGTTTTTACAAGTAACATCAAATGAACTGAGCATCTTCTGTAGGTTTTTTGCCAGACACCCACAATTACAAAGACACACTGAGTTTTCTACATTGATGGCCCATTATGCTGCAATTACCACTACAGCATCATGCCATAACTTAAAGTAATGATCTAAATCTGGCCAGCTGCACTTACAGCTTCTCCTCAATGACTCATTGTATCCGTGACCAGATTTTAATGTTTAAACTATCCAATAAATACTGACGTTATATAAAGTGGGCCTAAAAGAAGGTCCTTGCATTTCCTCACTTCCTCGCCATCATTTGAATAATCATGCTTGCATATGACCTAGCTCACTCAGAGAAAGCCGCTCTCCATCTGCTGCAGTAGGAAACTAACACAAGCTGTTTTCAGCTCAACACATCTAACTCACACACCTGTTACTGTTAGGCAGACTTAGGAAGCTCTTGGCAGCTCACACAATATTATAAATTGCAGCCTGCTGCTTCCACTAAATGTAATGGGCTATATCAAGTTTACCAAGGAAAATCACTCCACTCCTTCATGCTACTGTGATTCTAAGTAATTGTGACCTTTAGAGAGAATAACGTGTCATTTAGATTTCTTTGTAAAAAAACTTTCTCCAATTTCCTTCTTTTGTGTTCTCACAGGAACAAAATGAAGGGAGGGGCCGTGGTATTAGCAGAACTGATAGAACAACATTGGGATATTTCAAATAAATTATTATGTGTAAAAGCCATTTACATCCACGTCTCCAAATGATGCAGAAGACATTATCTCATTGTTACATCAATGCTTTATCAGATTTACCTTTCTGTCACACGGATTCATTGTGGAGAGAGTCGCTCCGAACTTTTTTGTGCTGACTGTTTCCCATTGTTGCCTACCACTTTTTCTCATAAATCACATTAGGGTTTGTCAGTAAACCATTTATCAAACCTCACCGAGGCTAAAAGACAAAAAGCAGACTGGCAATGAAAATTCAATGCACTTAAACGCCCATTTGAAGGTTTAGATTCCGACAGTATGAAAAAAATGTTTGCTGTTTGCTTTTTGTAAACATGCACAAGAGTTCAAAAAGGCTTAGTTTTTATAAATGTGATTCTCAGTCACTATTTGTAGATAGCAACGAAGAAGCAAACCCTAAGACTAAAAATTTTTTAGAGCCTTTGAACTTGAACATCTCTCATTAACGCAGATATGTCATCTTAAAATCAAGTACATTCATTATGAACCCAAGGTTTTGCTTAAAAGTGAAGTAGTTCAAAAATCTCCTGCTAATTTTTTCCTAGATAATATTTGGTGATTAGTGAAGTTACATTTCTGAGTCTATTAAAACTCTACTTTTAGACTTCAGATCCAGTTTGGACCTCAGGATTATTCCCCAGATGCTGATTAAAGTTTTACCATCATTAAATTGTTGATGATTTGTCTTGATCTGAGATTTCTCGCCACTTTGAAACAAGTGTCAAAGTGGTTGCCACGGTATCACAAACCTACTCTGAAGGATGTTTATTCGATGTAAACAAGATCGCATGGCAGATCATTTCAGGATCAAACATGATTGTATTCCTATTGTGAACAGATCATGTTTAGACTGCAGCACTGATGATATCACCATGTATGTTTATTCACATGAGAATACCTGGCATATACATAGTTAGATATTTTATCTCACACATTAAAAAACATCACCTGTCAAAAAAAAAAAAGAAAGGCAGAGTGTAATCAAACTTCAGCAACTTATTGGTTATGCTAGTGCTACTTGTTCAGCAGTAACTGGTTTGCGATATATCCTCATATTTGACCTATTTTTCATATGTGTGTTTTATGTAGGGTATAGCTGTTTTTATATATTGATGCAGGAGATTGAACCCTTCTTTTACTGTGAAACAATAAGTATATTTGAACTTGAACATGTAACAAGGACTTGAGGGAGTTTTGGTCATTAAATGGCATTTTCTTGATGGCATGGTTTGTTCATTGTTTTTGTATTTTCAATGCACATACAAATGATGCAGATACAGCAAATATATGTGCATCTTTTATATTTGCACAAATGATGCACATATATTATTTCGTGCATCATTTATATACTATTTTTAAAAAGTTGGTAACTAAGGCCACCAACACTTCCAAACAGGTATTGTTTAGGTACATTATTTATTAAAAGCGATATGGCGGCAATAAAAACAAACATTCAGGTCCAAAAAAACTTTTTTGTATGGGGTACTGATTATTTTTAAATTCTGAGCCCAAGGTGGCTTTTTCTAGAGAAATAATGTCAGATCAGACAAGTATGAATAGACCAGTTTAAAATAAAACCAATAAAAACATGGCTGTCCAGAGATACTCTGCTCTGAAGTGATGGCTGTTTCTGACCTTTAAAGAGTTGTGGTTGTGTTTGCATGATCAATGTTCATGCAACATCAACCTTACCCCATACACAACTACTGGTTGTCTTTACTATTTATTTCTTATTATTACACATAAACTATGTAGCTTATTCATCTTTTGTTTTTTTGTTTGTTTGTTTGTTTCTTGCGTTGGATGAAGTTGGAATAAAGAATACCAATCGGAGCCTTGGACATAGGCTCCTCTTCAGAAAACATATGTTCACCACAACTGAAAACTGAAAAAAATATCAACCAATAAAAGTATTGGAAGTTTGTTTGCATATCATATTGTTACATTGTAAACTTGGAAAAGGCAACACTGTTTATTAGTAACACAATAAGGCACTGCCATGTGTAATGTGATAATTGTTAAATGTGGGTAATATATCATATGTGTAAAACTAGCTTCGTATTTAACAAATTTAGTCACATTTCACGCATTAAAGATGACAGAGCTTATATTATAGAGCTTATATACACACTTTCCAAACATCTGACAGTGATCTATTGTTCTAAGTAACGCAAAACACAAGAAAATGAGTATTAATAGACACACTACCTGGCTGACTGAATGACTCATTTTTGTTTTTCTCAGTTTTCAGTCCCTTGCACTCTACCTGACATACTTGTTTTACCACTCATCTTTCATGGTGACTTACCTCAAAACCATTACTACTTTTTTATTAGACTCAATGGGCTTCTTCTCTCAATAAACAAATAAACTGAACATGCATTAAAATTAAATAAATGAAAGAAAATTGAATAGATTTTTATAGATGTGTAGGGCATGTGGACTGTCCATAATTTATGACTAATTTGGACATAGTCTGAACTTCGTGTGGGTCACCGAGGTATGCAGTGTTGTTATCCTAAGTTTCTATGATTACTAAATTTAGTTTTGATGAGGCTTGGTTTAGAAGGAATGAGGGAAATCATTTAGTTCTCAATTGACATCCAATGATATTGACACCCTTCTCTTTAAATAAAAAAAGAATCTTAATTTGGATTTGAAAGAAACTTTAAAAATGCTTGAAAACTGTCAGCTAAATTCAGTTCAGGTAAATGAATTGGGGAAAAAAAAGAGGTTCTCAAGGTTACTTGATCATTTCAAAAGATGCAATGATATCAAATTTTACCAGCGGTTAACTTAATATTGTATAAAGAGGTATGAATAAAGAAAATAAACATATCAAACTTTTTTGAAGGACACGGTTAAGATAAGGAAATAATTTAGCATAAGCAGCCCTTGAAGTCCCATCTGCACAACACATCATTGGTTCAGACAAAATGATTCAGTTCTTTGTGCAATATTGAAAATATGTTTTATTTTATATTTTGATCAAAATTATATTTGTAAAAATGTTAAGTAAAACATAATCACTGTTGAATGAATTCAATCACGTCTTCTTTTTCTGTACTTTTGTCTCAAACTGAAAAGAAAATCAAACAAACTGATGACAGACAATTTATCATTTTATGGCTTCCGTTTGCAAAATTTATCTTCAGTGACAGTGATTCTAAAAAAAATCAAGAAGATGTTAATGTCTTGTTTTTCTTATTTTTGACAAAATCTCCTAACAGAACCTTAAATTAGCCCCGTAACTGACCACTAAATGATATACTCGGCTTGAATGATTGAATCTGGGTTAGATGGTTTGAGGTATTCTGGAACTATTCGGCCAATAGTAATAGCATGAAGCAGTCAAGTAAACACACTAAAAATCGACCAATTTGCTTTCAATTTACTCTTTTGCTTTTTTTTTCACTTTTTTCACGGTCATGTTGGACTGTTGCATCTTATTCAATTAGTGATAAAGTTCAGTTAGTTCTCAGAGGGTTTTGAAGATGCCACTACACACGCTGCTGCCCAGCAGGGGAGTCAAGATTGAGTCACTTCCAGACCACTGGTGCCTTAAAGTAATTTTTCCTAGCATTTTTTTTTCATTCTATTGCAGCAAGTTTAACTCACTGCTCATCATTCAAACCATTTGGATACAGACTGACATGAAAAGGAAAAACAAGTGACAAATAGAAAACAACTAACTTCAGAATACAGTCCACAGAATAAATTCTTAAAGAAACAGAGTATTGACTCATGTGAAAAGAAAATCAGGTACTGTAAAAACATTTGTAGCATTAAAATAATAATTTTTCTTTTTGCTCATTTTTGTTGAACATAATACATAGAACACAAAAAGTACTGGGCAGCATGGTGGCACAGTGGCTAGCACATTGGCCTCACAGCAAGAAGGTTAGGGTTCGAGCATCAGGTGGGATAATGCTATTTTCTATGGAGTATGCATCTTCTCCGTGGGTTTTCTCCGGGGACTCCGGTTTCTTCCCACCCTCCAAAAACATGGATGTTCGATTAATTGGCCACTATGAAATTTCCTCAGTAACGAGTGAGTGTATGGCCCCACCACAGACTGGCAACCTCTTCGGGTTGTACTCTGCCTCTTGCCTTTACTCAACCAGATATGGCCCCGATACCTCCTGCGACCCTGTTAGGAATAAGCTGCTCAGAAGACAAAACAAAAACTAGTGCACAGATTTTTGTAACTATTTTCTGTATTTCTATACTTAGACCGAACAGAGCCGAACATTGACTCATTAAAGTTTTGATTTTCTGACTCTGAACCCATATTTTTACGTGTGTCATTAACAAAATGCTAAAAAATACTAATAAACTAAAATTACTAACTGTATTTATTTATACCAATATATTCGCTTTATTTGTCTTTGACTAAACATGGAGCAGCTGAATTTCAATTTTATGCTTCAAAAGTCTGGAACAAACTTCCTGAGGCCGTGAGACAGGCCTATACTGTGTCAATGTTTAAATCTAGGCTGAAAACAGTTCTGTTTAACTGTGCATTTGACTAATTTCTCTTTTTTTACAGTTTATTTATTTATTCTTTAAACTTTTTGATTCTACGTTTTGTGATTTTAATAGTTTTTTTTTTCTTCTTGTGAGTTACATTTTCTTTTTTTCTTCTTTGAATTCAATTTTGTATAAATTGTGCTATACAAATAAACTTGCCTTGCCTTTTTTCCTGGGCTGAAACCAAAGCCAGCTATTTTCTACTTGAGGTTCTGTTGACTACAAGAATACGTACCTATTGATTTATTTGTAAAACCTTTTGTGACAAAAATCTTTACAGGACCTTAAATCTTCCAGACCTCAGTGTGTGAAATGGTTCAGTTTATTCATCAAACATCTTCTACTGATTCATTTGTGCTACCACTCAGGAAAACTGATGTACAGACTGTTCTAAATCCATCAAAAGTGCACTTTGTTGATAAGTTTATGTTTCTATACAAAATGCAAATGTCATTTCAACTCACACCCACACCAAGTTTTACTCAAATAATTTCAGGCCTGTTCTAATAGGACCTCTTGAGAGCAAAAACTGTCTTTGTCGTGTTTTGGAATTGACAGACGTGTTTGCTTGATGACCATTGTCTGTGGGTCTTTGATTATCTGTCAAAAAACTGTCGGTCTTGTCATTTTCTTGTCATTTTCCTCATGGATTATTCCACTGACCAAAAATCTTTAAAATACTCAGAACAATAATGAACTCTAATAAACTGTATTTGGTACTTAAAAACAAAAATTCACTTTGTTTCAAAAAATTTAAATTGATCTTATGGCAATTTTGTTTAGTGGTAAGATGACATTTCAAACAATCAATTAGCAAACCACAGTGGAAAACTTAATTAAGCTAAATGAGACAATATTTTCAGTCAAAGTGTTCCATGTATTTTTCATTCAAAGAGAAAAGTGAGAAAAACAAACCATCTATCTCTTAGCTGTCTTCTAGAAATATGCTTTTTTTTCACAACAGAACTTGTGTGTATCAGCATAAATATTGCGCAATTCATCTCTTGTTTGTTTCATTATTTTCTCCCCGCTAACTGAAACAGTTTCCATCTATTTTCAACAAAATGGACCCATTAAAAGTATTTCCACTCTTAAGAAAAAAAAAAAACTTTGAGAGTTTCATGGTTAGTTTAGCAGTTACAACTCCAAGGGAAAAATTACTGTTTCTGAGGAAATATGCATCAAGGGAGGTCCAAACTGACCTGTTCAAGTCTGAAAAACCTTTTTGGTGGATTGAGAGTGACGAATACATGTTGAGTCTCTCATTAATATCATTGATTTGATTCCCAAATGAAAACATCCTCTTTTCAACTTGTATGGACATCTTAAGTCCAACTAATACATTCAGAACATGATGATGTACTAATATGTATGGAGGAGAAATTCTGGTGTCCAGCAGCAACAGAAATCACACAAACTGTACACACAAATAAATAAAATAAAAACAACACACACACACACATGATAAAATAGGACTCAGTTCCTTCCCGAACCAACTGATCTATTCAATTGCCTGAGGGCTGAAGGGATGAACGACCTCCTAAAGCGCTCAGTCCTGAAGCGCAGTGAGAGGAACCTGTTATTTCGGGTTGTCTTATGAGTAGAGGTAACATCATGAAAGAGTGACAGGGGTTATTCAGGATACCCTGCATTAAAGCCCTCACCCTCCCCTCCAAAACAGCTCCCACAGAGTCTATGTGTGTAAAACAGCACTGACTTCTTAAACTGTAAATATTGAGCATTAAATCGCTTAACCCTGACTCGGATCAGAAGACGAATGAATACTAAATAAATAATAGTGGGCTTCATTTTTTACTGTCCCAACCCCCAAACAGACATTTTTTGAGGCATCTACAATGTAAAAAAAAACAAAATCAGAATCAGAATATACTTTAATCATCCCACACATGGGAAATTTGTTGTCACAGCAACAACTTTCTATCTGCTGAGTGAGTCGTTGTAGAGCCCAATCACGTACGGGAAGAAAGACCTCCGGCAACAAGATGTTTTCGAGCGAATCTGTCTGAGCCTGTTGGAGAAGGAGCTCCGCTGTTCGTCCAGGACTGGGTGGAGAGGATGGTCATGGTTGTCCATGATGGACAAAAATTTGTTCAGTGACCTCCTCTCTACCACTACCTCAAGTGAGTCCTGTTTGCTGCCAATGACAGAGCCAGCCATTCTGATAAGTTTATTCAGTCTGTTGCGTCACGATGTTGGGTGCGATGTCGCTCCCCAGCAGATGACAGAGAAGGACAAGAGAAGGAGAAGAACAAGAACAAGGAGCTACCTTATATGCTGTAAAGTAGTGGAAAGTTTTCATTTCTAGCAGCAATAAAACTTTTGCTTTGAAAATGGTCACAGCATGGACTGTATTATGTCATTGTAGCTTCATTCTACTGTAATGCTTTATATAGTATATAGGTGGACATGTACAGTATATCTTATCACCCTGACCTGATAGTTTCCACTTTTTTAATGGGAAGTCTCTGTAGAAATACAGATGCTTCAATGGTTCTCATTATACTTCGAATATATTTAAGATTAAAATGTGTTTTTTCTTTTTACAAATAATAGGTTTAGAAAATAATAGATTTGCTCATTCGTGTTGGATCAACAAAGACCAGACACACAGACTTCAGTCAGTTTCTGAAGTTTAAACAATCTAGGTAGAAATAAATAAATGATATGTATTAGCTAGAAAGACAGGAGAAATCTTTTAAAGGGGATTTGTAGCCCTCTCCAACAACTCTTCAAAAGACTTGACAATGCAATGTAGTTAAAGCCACTTGCGACCAGGGCTGAAATTACCCAGGGGCTTTCAGGTGGAACCTTATTTTCAGCCGCGCTCTTTGACTACCCGCTTCACATGCAGGCGAATATATTAATAACTGGGTTTTTATCATATTAAAAGATTTTTAAAATATTATATTGTCAAAAAAAACCTTCATGTAGGGATTTTAAAAAAGATAATTTACAACCAGAAAGTGGCAAATGAGGTTGTTACAAGTCACTGATCATGTGGTAAAACATGAACAATCTTACTGTCTTTAGAGATTTTTTAAAAAACTGAATAAATTTTGTTGCGTAAAAAAATAGTGACAAATTTGCCAATTTCATAAGCACCTTGTTATGCAAATCAATGCAATAAATTTTTTTCTGTAAAGATACATAATAGAAAATTGTGAAAAAAAATATATATTTGAACTGAATGCTAACTATTTTTAGAGAACCCAAGTGGCTCAGGTTAGTATGTTTTTGAGGAACTACACAGTTATCCCCCTCTATCCTACTCACCCATCCCATTAGTTTTTTTATAACTGTGGGTTGTTAAAAGAATTTTAAAATGTAGTCTTTTATTTCAGCACCCATTTTTTATCTGAACCATTACCTAAAACACTCAGATTTGAAGTTCCTGAAGCCCACCGCCAGCTGTTAGCAGGTCAGGATGAAAAAATTAGGAAAAAATTGAAATGCCACACAGAAAAGTCAGAATCTCAAGCACCTGCACAATCAGGGTTCAAACCCGCAACCTTCTGCTTTGAGACTGCGGTGGTACTCACTACTTCACAGTAGCCCTTTTACTATTTTGTTGTTAGGCTCCACAAAATAGTGAGAACAAGGTCGTACTGTAATATCCAACTTGTATTTTCCTTAAGTTTTGTTTAATTTGAATACCTTTCATCAATAAGCAAGAATAAATTGTTTTAAATTATTAAGTAAAGATCAAGTGAAGATTAAGTAAAAAACATTTTACTATATAACTTAAAAATCAAATATTAAAGAAGAGAATGTATTAGATCATGGCACCCACTTTCTTCACAGTAACGTATCATAGTAGTAGGAGTCATGCTGATAACATCAGCATGCTTTTGGAATATTCAAAGATGACTTGGTAACTTAAACCCAACAACATATTTTAGTGCAATTTATGAATACACCAATTGCTTTGAAACTATGACATTATCTGTCTTAAAAAGAATAACTTTTTTAATAGAATTTTAAGTTCTAACATGTAAAACTGTTATAGTTGTGCATCATAAAACATTTACCGAAATACTTTGATTTTTAAATCTTTTACTATAATGAACCACAGAATGTACACACATGCAGATCTGCAGAGGGTAACCATGAAATGCAGCAAACAGCTTGGGCTATCTGTTAAATGTGTGAGATCAGATAAATTTCTTTTCTGAACTTTGTTTCCATATCTGTGGAATTGTGAGATCGGGATTTTAGATGCAGATGGTACACAATGAGGTGATGAGGGCGACTGTGAATAAATTCTGTGTTGATAACTGACTAAAAGAAAAAAAGTTCTCATTTTTCAAAGATCTGAAAAGTTACAGATATGCACATGATGCACATAAGGTTCCTCATCTGTGGGTGTTTTTGGAGCAAAATGAGCCAGATAAAAGCCTAAAATATACAACGGGTGTTTCATTCTTGTTTTCCCCTAATATCATCCAGTATGTGATCACATGAAGTGTGCTAAAACATACCAGGGATTTAAAGACTTTGTGACCATCATTTGAACTGTGGCACACAAATTGACTTTTTTGTGTGTGTTAAAGCGGAAGAGTTAAAAGATTTTTCTTCTCAGTCAGAAACTGCGGTGGAACAAAAAGGTTTTGTTTTGCCCTGTGGAAACTTCAGTACAAAGAGGAAAATAACATATCCCATGTAGTTTTACTGTAGTTATGATTTTCAAACAAGCATATCGTATGGTACCTCATCCTCTGCAACAATTTTTTTCTTCATTTTTTCAATAAATGACCATTCATAAAGCCTTTATGAAACAATGTTGCAATGTTCTTGTTGAGATCCTTGGACAGAAAATTTCACTTACTGTTTTCTGATATTTCTGAAATTAAAATGAAAGAGTTTTAATGATCATACACACACCCCTTTATTCTTTAAATATGCTTATTTTTCTCTACTCTGTGAGTGGCTTGGAAAAGGTTTTTAAAATGTTACGTTGTTTTTCTGCTCGACAATAAAAAATAGATCTCATCAAATTTAAAGGAGTTGTAAATTATACTGAACAAAACAGTGCGGCTCAAGCAAAGCGAGAACCCCTTAGAAACATCTTCAATAATTTATGTCCACTGAGGACTGTGTAAGCTTTCTTTGTGCTAAAAAGTTTACAAGAACATAAAGGTTACATTTTCATTAAGGTCTATTTAACATCCACCGACAACATCTGATCAGGGACACAAACCACAAAAACCTTCCACTCTTCTCTGCGGCATGGTTTGAACAGTGCAATAATTAATATTTAATAATTACACACAATTTTTCAGGCTTAAATTTTCAAAAAGTCAACAGAAAAAGTTTCTTCAGCAAATTCTTTTATCGTACAGCCAAATTTGCAGCTTTGATGTGAAATAAAAGAAAAATTGAGAATCACATTAATACCAAAGTATGAGTTTGAAGACTTTCCTCTTCAGGCTAATAAACCTGAGTTTATCCACTGTTCATATTTAAATAAAGGGAAACACTATTTATAATTGACATGCAAAAAATAAATATTAAAAGCACTGGAAATAAAAAAAAAACTGGAACAAGTACATTGTCACATTTGTGGACAAATAATTGAACTCTTTTTCTTTTCTTTTCAGCATTTCCCTTCAGGGGTCGCCACAGCAAGTCAGTTTCTTCCATCTAATCCTGTCTCCTGCATCCTCTTCGGTCACCCCAACTACATTCATGTCTTCCTTCTCTGATCCATGAACCTCCTCTTTGGTCTTCTTGTAGGCCTCTTTCCTGGTGGTTTCAAACCCAGCATCTTTCTGCTAATGTACTCTCTCTCCTCTGCACATGTCCAAACCATCTCAGTCTGCCCTCTCTGAGTTTATCTCCAAAACCTCTAACATGTGCTGATATACTCCTGAACCTGCTCATCTTGGTCACTCCAAGGGAGACCCTCAGCATCTTCATCTCTTAAAGCTCCATCTCTTTACCTGTCTTTTCCTCAGGGCCACTGTCTCTAGACCAGACAGCATGGCCCGTCTCATCACTATTTTGTACACTTTCCCTTTCATTTTAGCTGAAACTCTTCTATCATACATCACACCTGATACTTTTTTCCACCCGTTCCAGCCTGCCTGAACATGCCTCTTTACCTCTTTTCCACACTTCCATTGCTCTGGACTGTTGATGCTAAATACCATACTTCAAATCCTCCACCTTCTTTATGTCTTCTCTCTGTAACCTCATTTTTCCATTTGGGTTCTTCTCATTCACATACATGTACTCTGTCTTATTCTGGCTAATCCTCATTTCTTGTTTTCTAGTTCAAACCTTCACATCTTCAGCTTTTCATCCACTTGTTATTTTCATGGACTGATCATTGAATTAGGTGATTAAATAAATGCTTGAGACACACAAAAAGTTTACACGTTGTTATTTTTTAAGAATTAACAATTTCCAAAAGGCCTTTGTTCCTCTGTGTCAAGAGAAGCCAGATGGGGTGATTTGGGGATCTGGTTAGGATTCCCCCCCAAATACCTCGATGGTGAGGTGTTTGGGGGCCTCCTCTCGAGGCACGTCCCATCGGAAGGAAACCCAGCAGCAGACCCAGGACCCGCTGGAGGAACTATGTCTCACAGCTGGCCAGGGAACACCTCGGAATTCTCTCGGTGGGCTGGAAGATGGGGTTGGGTGAGGAAAGCCTTGTCTTCCTGCCTGAGGCTGTTGCCCTCGGGTAAAGCGGAAGATAACGGAACAGAAAGTTCAGAATGGGGTGATAAAAGACCATTTAGATCTTTGGACACAGGTTTACCATTTAATTTAAGAATAAATTTGGGCAATAATTAGTTGCTTTTTTTCTTTATTCCTTAAATCTATCTGTGTTTTTTCTCTTCTCACAACCGTTTGATATACCTTTGCATATTTATACGTAAATCATTTGGAAGAAAATCGAAAAGAAGTTATTCTTGCAGCCTTGAAAAAAATATATTGAGAAAATCAGCTTATTTTTCCATTATAAGTCTTGTTATAAATGACCGTTATGTTTTTATTTTCTCATTCTTGCAGCAAACTAAATAAAAATATTCTGCAATAAAATAAAATATAGGCAAAAATGGCATGCGATAGTTTCTAATAGAAAAAAAAAACTTTTAAGAAAGTTATAACAACTTTTTTTTTTAAATAAATTATTTCCAGGGTTATTTTTTATATTTAGTTGCAACCACAAAAAAAATTCAATTTACCTGAAAATTTACCACTCTCACCTCCATCTCCCTCTCTGCCATACATCAACCCTGTCATTAAAGTCTGTTTCTGTTAGGCAGCGTCATGTAATGCATGTTTGTAACCATGGCGACAGTGGGTACGTCAGTGATTCAAATCCATTTGAGACTGCTCATCTCACTTGTTTTCAGTCAAGCATGTGTATTTATTTTAAATTACGTTAGAAGCATAAAAAAAAGAAAGACCAACCACTTATTTACACACATTTCTTGGTCTCACAGCTTACCGGTCACGGTTGCTTTTTCTTCAAGTGTCAACGTTCTCACCCTCTTTTATAACTGCTGCTTTTCACCCTCTCCAAATACCTGAAAAGTGTCTGGGTTTTTTTCCATTTGTCAGACCAACTTTTGCAGTTAAAAAGTTTTCCGCCTTTCTCTTTGTGCTCATTTTTTGTCTTTGTGGTTCTAAGGATAGCCTGCAGTAACTTTCAGTAATTGGCTTGCGAGGTAAAGAAGAAAGGAAAAAAAAACTTTTCAAACTAGTAAAGAACCAATTTATTGTTTGGCTCAATCTAAACTAAAAGCACCGTTTTGATTGTTTTTTTCCGTGCTTAAGTGGGCTCAAATGTAATTTTGAACTGGTAGTTGGATGTGAAAACGTTCTGAGCGAGCATACCATTAAAATCCACCTGGCTAATAATGTTCAGGTCTTCTTTGTGTCCAAAACCTTAGGGAGTATCTATGTTTCTGACACTACGCTGACAGCAAATCCTGAGGGGCCGTGGGTTGCCAGGTGAGGCCTCAATGGATTAAGCTTGTGCCTGTACATTATGCATATGCTTAACTGGAATGGGATCTGGGGAATTTAGAGGCAAAGGCCTGGCATAGGTTCAACATATTCAGAATAACTTTTGTTTCAACTAATCCTAATAAATAATTCCAAGCTGTGACACAACTCTGGTTAGACGATGGTTAACACTGCAGTTTTTTCTTAGATGTAGACTTCAAGATGAAACAGAGGAGGTTTACATTTGAAAAGCCGAAAACTGTACTATTTTATTTAGAAAGTTATAATAATTTTATTTTTTATTTTAATGTACTTTATTCATCTCTCAAAGGAAAAATTTCTGTGCTGCATTCCACAACAATGGTGGGAGTAATGGGGGTTAGGTGTCTTCCCCAAGGACCCCTGAGCAGGAGCTCTGCGGGATTTGAATCAGCTTCTCTCAGCCCAAGGGGGGACATTCTACCACTGAGCTATTGCCTCCTCCAATAAAAGTGAAGACTTTAAAGCTAAAACTTGTGAACTGGTTTCAAGCTGTGCAAGGTGGCAAAGCGGCTAATTATTTATTTTTTTTTTACTGAATGTTTATTTAAATCCCTTTTAGTTTATTTCAAGGTCACATCAAGAAATCCAGGGTTCATCCCACAATTTACTGCTCATATTGACTTCAGTTTTATAACAATGTGTTAGAGTTTTTCTGAGTCAGTGAGATGATTTCCATGTTATTTTTACTGAAACATCCAAAGTTTTCAAAAAAAGTTTCAAAAGGGAGAAAACATTTGCTCTGAAAAAAAGATGGCAGCTGGCGCAGAAGAGGAATTATTACACCTTCTGTTTATTTAAGGCACAAACAGACTAATACAATATATTGATCAATATGTTAAGTGAAAAGGAAGAAAACACACTTGTGATCTCATTTTCATGGGCTCAAGCAAAATTAACTAAGTTGTGTGACTTTGCTCATTATTCATCGCCACAATTACTTTCTCAGACGTGTCACACAGTTAGCGTAGCAGTCACAGGCTTTAATGTTGGTCGTCAGATCACAGTTAACTGTCCGCTAACGTGAGAAAACACTCCCGAGATATTGTAATGATTAGATTAGTAGCCTACTAAATTACAGGGAAAATGTGTCTTTCAGCCAAGCATCAAAAAGATGCTGTGAAAACATTCAGAATTGCAGATGATTCTGACAGAGCTAATTAAGCTGTGGGTGTTGTGTGGTGCTAAATGAGCTGGCTCCAGGTTCCCAATGTTAGACTGCTGCTATGTTACTGTCATCTTTTCACAGTGTGTGATTATCTAAGACGGAGACTAACAAATTGAAGCATTTGAGTCTTTTGTTTGAACCTCAGCATTTTACTGCACAGGCTTTTTAAAAAAGCGAACCAGACTTGGAAAACAATGTTGTTAATTTTACAGTTTCTGTTAGTGATTAAAAAACAGGATGCATGATTAATTGAGAATTTTCCCCATGTGATTTATAACCTCGCGTGGCTGTTCCTCCATGTTATTGATGCACAGTTTGTATATGAAACAAGTGCGAGATTAACAGCCTTTGACGGTGAAAAATTAAATGATTCAAATGCAAATACACTGATGGGCTGTGGCCGCTTTTTGTAATTCACTTCAAGGGCAGAAATTAGACTTGCAAAACTTCACCCGTATGCAGGGAAATTGCACTGAGATGTAGCCTTGCTATGAGTGGCAAACAACAGGGAAATGAAACATGCACCAAAAAAGGAGGGACCATCAATCTAATGGGATTCCATTGCAAATTCTCTTCCTTTCAGTATCACTCGCTCTCACTGGGGGATAGTCAACAGTGGAATAGCTTTCAGGCACTTCAGCACACACAAAGGGGAACCGCAGCTATCCTAGATCCCACGTAACAAGCAGCCCTGCATGTAAATCTCTACAATAAAAGTCATTTTTAATTTTTATATAGGAAGAATAACAGCTTGGAATAGAATAATGTAGACTCCATTAAAAACCAAATCAGCTTCATTAGACGCGGTAATAGCCTCACTTAGTGAAGGCAGGCACAATGACTATGGCAAGCATTAACTCTGCTCATTAAGGCGAGTTGAGCCTGACTATGATCAACACATGCCAGCATATGATGAATGGCAAATTGTGACCTTTTTTTTTTCATCCCAATGCAGTACTACTTGGTAATTATTTTGCAATCTTAACCTTGATAAAGTTGTGAAAAAATGTAAATATTTCACTTGATTTTAGAGCAAACTACCAATGCTACCTCCAGCATAATGAAGTAAGCCTGATTTTTTTTCTATTTTTTTCTAACAGTGCAAAAATGGAGCTTGAAAACCATGAATAGATCACAGCACGTCCTATGTGTGCACTCATTTGTGCTGGGAAAGAAAGTGGAGGGTTGGATGACAAATTTGGAGGAGGGAATGTGATTACTGAGACATTGGCAGCAGCAGTTGTCACTTCGGCACTGCCTCCGAACGCAGCCATTCCTCCCCAATTCTGCCCAACTAGTGCGAAATGAAGAGGAATAGATTACAGTTGCTTACAGATTTTGACAAATGGCGAGGTAATACATAAAGGTTCAATTTGACCTTCTTACCACTTCAGTAAATGGCTTGGTAAAGTCACGTCACGTCTGCCCTGATGAGAGTTCAATAACCTTTGCATCAGTCTTGCTCTCAGCTACAGAAAGACATCATGGGAATGAGTTATCGGCATAGAAGTGTGGGCTGATGAGTGAAAAACCCCACCACAGCAGAAACAGCTGTTAGATTGGAGGCAGCAAAGCTTCTTCAGTACTTTCTAAAGATCACTTTTCTAAAGTAAAGCCTGTAAAATGGAATTACTTGAAAGGAGTTGCATTAAGAACTAAGATCAAGTTACTTGACTCACATTTCCGTGTTCCTCCTTTCTCCCCCGGCTGTCTGGTTTTTAAATGGGACTTATCAATTTTACCCCATGATCATATATTACATACTTATGTGTAAAAGCATTCGATCAGCTCTGCTGCATGTCTGTCTGATGCCAACTTGCTTTTCATTCAAAACACTGCAATTAAAACTGGGACTGGGTGCAGTTACATGGAACAAAAGAATGAAGTAAACAACACAAATTATCTGAGTGACCAGGCAATCATTTGTATTGTCCAAAAACAAAAAGAAATCTTAATGAATGAACAACAATTGAATTATACCCCCTATGGTTCAAGCGTACCAGCTATCCTGATAAAATGTGAAAATCCTGACCCACTCACATCAGATAGACTGGGTGGGAGTTTAATAAAACAAATCCCTCTACTCTGCAGAGTTGTGAAACAAAGTTTTGTATGCCGGTGAATCAAAACGCAGCCTCGAAAAGCACAAAAGAGAAAGTGGGGGAAAAAAAAGAAGAGTATGATCCATAGCTTAGCACCTCACCTTTCAAACTTGGTGATTTATTGATGGCATTTACTGGTAATTTTGCCTCCGAGGGAAGCAACAGGATAAACGCAGAGGTGTAGGGGTGTGCTTCCAGATTCAGCCGAATCCATCAAACCGCACAGGACAACGTTCCATCAGTCAGTGAGACGACAATCCTAAACATAGCAATCAAAGAGCTGGTCTAGGTGAAGAGGTGGAATATTCTGAGCTGGGTGAGTAACCTGATCTCTGTCTGACTGAGCTACATGAAGAGCAAACAGTGAGCGGGCAAGCACAAATTGCTGACAGTGGCTGTGTTATGGGCCCAAAGAGTGTGTCTTGATGAATTAAAACAACGCTTGAGTGCACTATTTTCCATGAGAAAATTATTAATGGGAACATTTTTACCTTTATGTGCAAAACCGGTAGAACAGCTCAGATTTCTATAATTTTTTCTTACAGTGTAACCCTTTTAGAGGTGTTATAAAGCTTCTGATAGTATTTATTGTTGAGGTGCAGCACTAAGTCACTGGACACAGCGGTTGTTGAATCTGCTCCTGAAGCACAAATTTATGTGCATTGAAGCACACCATTTTAAAAGAAAAGTACTCAAAATAATCTTTCAGCAAAGCTTTTCACTGCAATTGGTAACTTTTGGGAGATTGTGACATCATTTACCGCCTGGAAAAAGTAGGTTTTAAATTTTGCATTTCACGAAGTCATGACAGTTCTTGCGAGGAGGCACAGGTGTTGTGAAATATTGGCAAAGAGGAAGAGTGAGATCATCCAGCTGGGTGAGATTTTATTATTTATATTGCACATATCGATCACTAAGCTGCACAATCTCTATTTAATGAAGCAACTCAAAGACAATCCCACGCTAAGAAGATTCACACCGAACTTCATATTTTCTCTTCTGTTGAATTTATTTGTTTTGTTGTTCTTTTAAAATATAAACACAGACACAATAAGTCACCATCAAATTACAACCTAGGTTATGATGCAATTTCATTTTTATGTGCACATAAAATGTTCTTTTTTCAAAGTGGGAAACAAGACTGTATTGATAATTGGCACAGTAAAAAGTTTTTCCAACACTGCTGTATATACTGTAATATACACACATATTAAATAGAATATATATAAACCAGTTTATTTTGTCCTCAAGCATTACAACCACACCTTAGCTTGCTTTGCGAAATTTGTCTAGGCCTCCGTGCTAAGGTGTCAAGCCCATTTCTTACTTTAATTATAAAACATGTGCTCCAATTACAAGCAAGGCATAACAATTGGATGTTAAATAGTTTTTCTGTGAAAGAAGTATGTGAAAGCTTGTAAACAGCCTCTCCGATCTGAGAGTCTGAGGTGTAACCATGCTTTCTATATTTGGTAATCTTATTGTAAATTATTCTAGTTAATCAGTAAAAACTGTATCAGTGTGATCCCACCATGCATGTCATTTGGTCTGAATAGAGCCGTGATTGCCTTTATGACTCGCAGCAAAAAATCTGATCAGAAAATAAAAAACAATCATTTGTCCACTCATTCCCTACTGGACAAATAGATTTTGTGAGTTGTTTTGATTTCTAAGGTTTGCCTCCAACTCGGTTTTGCAGTATGTTTGGATTGGACTTTCTACAAGTGTAGTTTGAATACTAAACAAAATAATGTTTGTTTCGGGCAGACAGTTAACCCTATTTAGTTGGAACAGTAAAATTCCACTCAAACACCAAAAGAAATTTTTCCTTAAAATATAAAATGGCAAACTTGATTTCCTTCTTCTTTCGGCATTTCCCTTCAGGGGCCACAGCTATCTGCTGTATCCTCTTTGGTCACACCAACAGTTTTCATGTCTTCCTTCACTTCGTCCATGAACCTCCTCTTTGGCCTTCCTCTAGTCCTCTTTCCTGGTGGTTCCAAATCCAGCATCCTTCTTCCTATGTACTCTCTCTCCTCTGCACATGTCCAAACCATCTCAGTCTTGCCTCTCGAACTGTATCCCCAAAACCTCTAACATGTGCTGTACTCTTTTCTAATCCTGTCCACCCTGGTCACTCCCAGAGAGATCCTCAATATCAATATCTTCATCTCGCAAACTTGATTTTCAGAGGTGAAAAGTAAAGACAACCTTTTCTTTAAAAAATTGTTATTTATGTTTACTTGTTCTGTTTCAAGGGCTGTGTTCGGGGGGTTGAGTCTCAGATGGGACGAGGCTTGCAACACTGACCTTTCTGTGTGGAGTACCCATCAAAAACATGTATGTCAGGTTGATTGGCCACCATGATCCCAGTAATGGGTGTGTGTGGCCCCACAACAGACTGGCGACCTGTTCGGGGTGTACCCTGCTTCATGCCCTGAAGCCGGGACAAGTTCCGGCACCCCCGCAGCGCCATTAGAGATGGTCAGTTTAAAAGAGAAGTGTTCTGTTTCATGTACATGTGACACATGTATAAAACATGTGTCACATGTACGTATATTATAACTTTAAAAATAGAAAAATAAAATAGTAAGAAAGTAAAAAACATGTTTTTTTCTCGAACTACATGTTAGCAACATACCTGAATAATTCATATTGATATTCACAAATCAAAATTTATTTAATGACTCTAATCTTTTGTTATCACCCAAATAAAGAGTGGAAAACTTTCCAATTGCACATACTCAGAGGGGTAGCATAATGGCCGTCATGTCACTGTAATTGTACAATTGTTGTTTAAATTTAGAGTGAGAACTTATTAGCAGTATTTCTTATTTTATTTACATCCCCATTATTCTCAATATCGTTTGGACAGCAGGTCCCATTACAGCTCTGGCTTTATTACAGCAACATGGCTCGCTGACAGCAACGAGTCCGGCTTTCAACTCTGAAAGTGTTGAAATGATGTCAACACCCTCAAACTCACCAGAATAATTTGACAGTGCAGAGCGTGAGTTCAACTAGAGTGACAACACTTATCCGCACAATTCAAAACTAATGAGAAGATGTTTGAAAATAGAGCAGAAATAAGTGCACAGGAAATCACCAACCACTCCAAGCATGCTTGCAAAATGATTCCTTTCATTGCACAACTGAGATTACTGCTATTATATGCATAATGTATCTATGAACACACACATACACTTTTATATATTTGTATGTGTATTTTTTTTACTTTGTTTTAACATCTGCCACTTTGCATTTCTTTTGCTTGTAATTGTCTGTGAATAAGAAACAAATTATTTGATTTATGTCCTTTATGCAAGTTCATTATTGAGAAAATGTCATCCTAGAAGATTGTTGATTGGTGATGGTCGGTGTGAAGCGTTTCACGTTTAAAGCAGAGAAAAAAGTCCTGTTTGGTATAATGAAACTAGGAAATGGTCTGTGATTCATGTCAGTGTTTAAGCAATCTCTCATCTTAACTGACAGATGGACTATTAAGCAGCTGTTTTTTCTCTGATATGAAACTCTATATGTTGATGACAAGGTCAGTGCTTAAATGTTTGGAAAAAAAATACATCAAAGGTTTTCGAGTTTTAGTTTGATATTTTTTGGAGTGATCTCCAGGATCATACTGATGCTTTATCACTTTTCATTGAATTCATCCTTCAGTATTGTGTATGTGCTTGGTTTGGTAATCTGACAGTTACCGTCAAGTCTCAGCTGAACTGTCTGGTGAGCACAGAAATGAAGGTGGTGGTTGTGAGTGACCAGCCTTCCCTTCAGTCCAATTACTCCCATCTGTTCTACGTTGTTGCACTCCAAGGTTCAGGAAAGGCACGGAGCACTTCTTCTTCTTCTTCTTGCTTTATTTTTATTTCTTTTCACCCTTAGGCTACAAACCCTGGCAAGTGCACATACATGCTCAGAATGCATTTCCATCATCTGCACAATTAAAGTCCATCTTGATCCAGAAGGGAGCCCTAATTGTTAATAATGCACTTTAAATAGGGTTCAGTATCTCCAGGGCAGAAAAGCTGATAAAGTATCAGTATCAACACCTTAATTAACACTTGCTTGAAATCAATGAAACAAGTATAACTAAAATGGAAAAAAAAAACATCATTAGCACAAAGGAGAGACTTTTCACTTACATTTACACTGTCTGAGAAGATGTCAACAGAAAGAGAGAAAAGGAAAAGCAAAAAATAAAATAAAATGAGGCAATAATCATCATTAGATTTACTTGCTATTTGTTAGTCCCAAATTAGTATGAGGTGCTGATTGTTTCTTATCCCTCGTGTCAGAAGGAGGTAAATCCAGTCACAAAAGATCACATACATAATTCATTATGTTGCTGTAAATTTAGATCACTCAAATACTCTTAGAAAAACTGCTTCTACCTGTGTGTGCATATGGTACAGGAAACATCAATGATAGAACGCAGATTTTTTATTGAATCGAGACTCATCATTTCCTCTCTTTCCAACAAATATTCATTATAATGAGCATGTTTCCCCTGTGGACTTAAATATACCCACTTTGATAATTTTGTTGAACTGCAGTGTTTTTGTATGTGTGTGCTATGTTTTGTTTCCAAGTTGTTAATGAGCTTGTTCTCTAACACCTCAATTATTATTTTTCTTTTCTTTTTTTTCCCACTGACTTTTTTTTTTATTATTATTTATCACCACTTTTAGAAATCTGGTATATCCAGTGGTTCTTGTGAGATTAAAACATTTTTCATGAAACAAACAGGCACATTTGAGCAAGATTTCTAATTTGTATGCATTGCACTTATTTATAAAATTGGAGTTATCAGTTGTTTTGTCAATATGTACAACTTTGCCTTCCAGCCATGCATTCCTGATTTAGGAAGCCGCGGTAATATAAATAACATGGCTCATTGGAAATGACGTCTGTCTTTCTTCTTCTATGGTTTTTAATATATTTACTATCTGCACTCTGCAAATCTATTTTATTAATGAAATTTAATTGCCATTTATGTTGCTTGAGGGTTTGTTTATGTATTCATACATTTTATTTTAGTCTTTACCAGCAATGCCAGCTTAGCAGGGAAAAAAGTAGTGAAAGCCAAAAAAAAAAACATGTAAAAGGAATATTTCTGCTAACAGCACCCAGAACTTAAATGGCCCGGGGCTTTTTGTCTAGAAGCTAAAAGATTGTTTCAGCCATGGAACTGTTACGTTTCCCCTGAGGTCTGAGGTTCAGGATAAATTAGGCAAATTCTTCGATGCATGTCACTCCATCTCGAGTGATTGCCAGAGTTTCAGAGGGAAGAATTGACGAGAATTTGCTGCATTTTGATTTTGTCTTACAACACAACTGCTATGACAAGATAAGATGATTAATGTTTCATTTCTTTTAATCACATGATGTTTTTAATCACTCCTGTCTCTGTGGTCCACTTTGGAGCCAACTTCATTACACCCCACGTTCTCCATCCTCACAGTTACCAACACACAAAGGGGTCTTTCTCGGTTGTATAAATTTAAAAAGTGTTTATAAAAAGCATTTTTTGTAGGATTTGGAGTGTTTTATTTCTCTCTCATGGGAAGGTCGGTGTTGGGAAATCACCATTTTGGTTCTCGTTTTCACAGCTTTTACATAACAAGCAGAGATCCATCTACACAATGTGTTACGTTAGAAATATAAAAAAGTCAAATTCACTGTGTTGTATTTTCTAAATGATAACTCTATGCACGATGGACCTATAGGTTTAGATAGATTATAAAAAATATATATATATAACTTGATATAACTGAAACAGAAATGATCAGGCCACCACAAAGGCTCAAAATAATTTCCAAAGCTGTTCTCAAGCAAGCTTTTTGTTTGTTTTCATTTCAGAAACCATGGTCTCTTAAGGGAGAGGAGGTTCTTTTTCTTGACCTGCTTTGTTTTAACTGCAGATATAACAGACTTATAACAAACAAGAGAGAGGTTTTGGCTTCTTAAGGGTTTCTTCCTTTTGGGAGGTAGTACTTTGGACACTTTGAGATGAAGCCAAATATGTCTTGTTTTGCCTTGTTTGTCTCCACTGTAGATAATTTTACGCAGAAACAGTTGTAATAATAGTAAAAAAAAAAAAAAATCAAAACACAGTATGCATAGAATGAAACAACAATAATTTTTCATACGACTCCAAACACCATAAAAGCAGGATTTGGGTTTGGAAGGAATCCAACTGATGCAGTCTTCTAGGTTTTTAACATTTGTCAAGGTGCTGCATGCAAAGATTTGATTAGACTAACCTATCCTATGTTGCAATGCAACAGAACCAAGGCTGAAGTGCCAGTAACTCTTTTACTTTTGGGAAAACAATTGCATTGCAACTGTTGTTACGGCCTGAGTCCAGTTGATGAAAATCTAAATAAAACAAAAGTGGTGCCTTCCTTCCAAAGATTCAAAACACTTGAACATTCAAACTTGCCCTGTCAAATGTAAGGGCTTTGCCTTTCAGATCAGCTTTCTCTTCACAACAATGAATCGATGTTTGGGCATAACTATTACGGATGCTGCATCAATCCACTTGTCGCTCTCCCGCTCTATCCTTCCCTCACTCATGAACGAGATCCTGAGATACGTACTTGAATTCCTCCGGTAGGGCTACACTCTAACCCTGACCTACAGTGAGCACTCTGCATTTTGCAGATCATGGACAGTAGATTAGAATTTGAAGGAGCTAATTTCCATCCTGTCTACTTCACAGGATTTGGCTAAGAATGGTCACAGTAAGAATTACAGATCACAAATTAGCAAAACAGAAACATGTCATTTGCAAAAAAAAAAAAAAAAAAAAGCACATACCCAATTCTTAGGTAACTTAATCAAATACCCCTACCAACTCAGCTATGTTTATGATTTCTTTCTACAAAGTACTGAAAAGAAGCACTGACAGGAGAAGGCGATAAGAAAATTGGTTTTACATGACATTAAAAATGTATTTTGTTATTTTCTATGTATTTGTTTGTAAGTCAAGTATTGACCAAGCTCTAGCTATAAGTCTTTAGGAGAGGGGAAAACATGCTGTAAATAATCTTTTCCAACATTTGAAAATACTCTCTTGTTAATTCACAGGTAAATGTCATAGAAATGAATGTGAATACTAAATAGAAGGCGCAGAGTGTGAAATGTTGGTCGAAATCTAATGTCATTGAAAATATCTAACAACATAGAAAGATTGTCGTTGGCAGCCTCACCTTGAACACCCAATCCGTGCAATCTCAGTCAGATTCTTTTGTTCATTTGTCAATATCTTTTGCCATTTTTTTCCCCTTTCAAGGACATTTAAACGAAAGGTTGAGTGCAGACATTGAACCTAATCATGCTGATGGCTGTGGGACTCTAAAAGCTGTGGGTCATTAGCTCTCATAAAGGTCTACATGCCGTCCCCTGAGTGACGTTTTGCTGAGGACAGGGAGATGCATCTGATGCATTTTTATTATGGACTTCACAATGACTGCGGAGGGAGGCTGGTCGATAAAACAGAAGCTTTGGGAGCACTAGGAGTGTATTGTTTTCTCAACTGTCAGGTCTGCCGTCACGTGTTTGTATTGAATCTATAATCTGTATGCAGGCCTCTATCATATATCTGCAGAGTAAGAAAGTACCGTTGCACCAGGCTGAGTGGATTCTGCTATGAAAGAGACTCAAAAAACTACATGAAAATGTGTCCTTCCTTATCTCTAGCAACATATTTCCACTCATGATTGTGTGGCCCACAACTGTGCGGCATCGGGACAACATAGTTTACAGAAAATGTTTTGTTTATTGCCACTAAAAACTGCTGCACCTCTGTGATTTTTCTTAAATTTAAATTTCTTGTGCATGTCTTGAGCGGGCGGTTCTCTCATGGGACATGTATCTGTCTCCTTCACACAACAAAGCCTGATTTATTTTCAGTTCACTCTGTGCATTCGATATGTAGTTTAATCTTGGCATCAAGGTAAGGAACGCTTCTATTTGTCTACTCTTGGATTTAGATCAATCTTTTTCTGTGGGAACTAAAACAAAGCATGTGTTGGATGGGCGCCACTACACAGACGAGTAGCTCAGAAAATGATCTTCAGCATGCATCAATCCAGGAATGATTCAGGTGGGGAGACTGAGTGGAGCTCGTTTGCAAAGCTCTCATTGCAAAACAAACAAATTGAGGTGTCTAGATTGTTACCGAAGGGATTGCACTGGTAGGACAAAGAGATCACTTTATGATAACATTGTATATACTCAGCATAACTTACATACTACATACTTCACATTTGATTATGGCTTTCATTTTCATCCTTACAAAGCCCAAACACAATTATTCCATAGTTCTACAACTGAACAGTTGGCAATAAAACACTATGATACCTGTAGAGGTACATAAGGAGATCTTTAAAGGCAAGCACTTACATTCAAATTGGTTTCTTTGCTTCCACATTGATATACCAGCACATCTTCTATATTCAGAAACAATAGAATATGTTCTAATTTCACACTTAACTGGCTGGTAACATGATTTCTGTATGACATACTTTGCCTGCGTGGAATAAAATGCCTGCAAGGTGTCAAACATATGGAAGATAAATTGCTCGGAGATTAAAATTGCTTCACAGGTAATTATGTATATAACAAAAAAGGTCAAGAAATATAACTAAAAGATGCCATGAATATTAAAAATACATTAAAACACAATTTAATGCGTATTTACGAAGCTAACTTTCTCCATTTGATGGAACTCAGTTCTGTATGAACATTCGTTTTTATTCTCACAGAACTTCAACACAACCCACACACATAATAAGATAACATATGTTCACTAAATCAACAACAAAAGAGTTCAATGTCCTTCTTTAAAAAAAAAAGATGTTGATAACAAATTGTCCATTTACGTAAAGCCACAGTGTCTCTAACCACAACAACAATTATTAAAATGTATAGTTAGAAAAAAGACTAACATTGGGGAAGATTAGGTGCTAAGATATTGTACAAGAATATATGTGCCGAATATGGGTTAGAAGTTTCCAACTCCCGATGGGACACACTACTGACAGTGCTTGAGAACAACAGAGTGAAGCTCCTGTGGGACTTCCATTTTCAGACTGACAAGCAGCTGCTGGCCAACCAACCAGACATAGTGATGGCTGACAAGGTTGTGACAGATGTGGCAATCCCCACTGACAGTAAGACAAGGAAGAAAGAGCACGAGAAGATCGGAAAGTAGCCGGAGCTGAGGGAGCATCGTGAACAGAAGTGGGAGGTGAAATCCACAGTGATTGTTAAGCAAATGATTGTGACAAAAAGACAGAAGAAGAGCTTCAACAATTTTGAGGTTATAATATGTTGTGTTGATGTACAGTATATGCATTTTTTAGCATTCTGTTCACAGTGTGCATCGCCTGTGTGGTGATGAAATATTTAAATACTATATAAGCACATTGGTTCTAAAACTATGTGGAGTTAAGACAGTGATTATTTTAGTTTCATTAAAACACAGAAAAAAGATTGTTTCAGTACGGAAAGGAGACAATGTTACCCAGAGTGCTGTAGTGCTGGAGCAATGTGACCTTGTTCATTTTTTTTTACAGTGTGCTGCCCGGCAACTTAGGATTTATTTTTATTTCCCTTCCTGACTTGATTACATCAGTGAAACTATGGATGCAAGCAGAAATTAATCCAATCCACCAAAATGAAAGAAAATAGTTTGAGTTTACCTCAAAATAATGATGCTACGTTTTATTCTTTTAAATGTGTGCAGCATGAACAGAGGACAATGACACATTTCCCATTAGTAATCCTTTTGTTCATCTGCATAACTTCAATTTTCATAATTGCTTTGCTCAAATGGAACTCCAGGCACCTGCCCAGCAGCACTATTTGGCTGTGTTTTCACTTATGCTGCTTTCAGATTCTGGCTAGTGATTTTTCATACTTACATTGGAGATTTAAAAAAAAAAGAAGGAGCAGAGGTTGGTAAAATATTCATCCCTCTGTTTTGCATAAATTACATCTCACATACTTTTTTGCAGGCATTAACATCACTTTCATCTTTGATTGTGTGATTAATTTAAATCCTAAATTATGTTTGTGTCTAATTTTGAAGATGATGACTGTTTTGTTGCATTTTTACCTACGGAGGGGATAAAAAATGGCTTTGCATAACAAGGTTGTTTAAACATCCAAGTAATTTTGATGTCCGTTCATTCTCATAGAACAACAAATTTCCCCTGACGTCTTTAAGATCACATAAAAAGGTTCTGTTATTGTATGGAAAATTAACTCCCATCATGCAACCTTCATTTTTTTTTTTGAAATGAAGAAATGAAGAAATTAATATTTTAAAGTGGACAGATGACTGATTTTTTTATTGCACCAAGTCTTTATCTGTGGAATGAAAACCCATCAGAACCAGAGATAAGATCATTTCTAATCCAAGCAATATTCCCCGTTGTCAAAACTTGGTTGCCCACAATTTAACTTGGACTTTGACAGGTCAATTTTAGACTCTGCCGGGCAGCCACTAATACTGCTTTAAAGGGAAAAACTGTTGCGTTTGGTATGAAAAAGCTGTTAATTTCTTAAAGAGGATGTCAAGACATTTGAGATGTAGTGAATCTTATTGTGTTTCACACAAACTATTATATTTTATTCTATTTCATTGTCTCAAATTTCAACATTTTTGCCAGGCTTTATGTTTTTCTTTGTCACTTTTTGAATTATCTGCCTTTTTCCACTGAGTTATGATGGCTTGATGTGACAAGAAACTAAATGTTGGCACAAATTAGTCACAGTGATGTTGATGGTTTTTGTTCCTGACAACTGGAGCATAATTTCCAAACAAACATTGCTGTTTAAATTTTAAAATTTTCTTGACGCTCACGGCATCGTAAGTCAAATGCTGTCCAGTTCGTTTGTATTCAAGAGACATCAATACAGCCAGTATTTCCACATTTCACCAGCTCATAAAAAACAATTAAATGGATAAATAGAACTGCAGCCCAGAGGAGAAATCGGGATATTTGATTCTGATGTTTAAAAAGAATTTTTGAAAATAATCATTAATAAACCACAGCAAATTACAAAGTCTTTCACAAAGTTATTTTAAATGAACAAACAACTTTTCTGTTCACTTTTCATGGTATAATATTTTAACGGTATCACCATAACTAAGAAATCTTAAGTCTTAAACATTGGACGATATTGGACGTACGGTAAATCCAGTTTGGTTGACCCATTAAAAACTAATTCATCAACCATTAGTTTGTGTGCAATTTAGTTTTGTTTTTTTAAAAATATATTTTTATAATCAGTGTTATGGCTGCCGTTGTATTGGATTATTCCTTGGCTGATTGGACTAACAGACCCTGAAGGGGCATTGGATTTCACTTCTTTTCAGTAAGTTAATGTTTGTTCAATTAATGGCTTTCAATTTTAATCCAACTAGCTTGCATTCACTTATTCATTTATTTTCTGTGGCATTTCATTCAATTCAGGGTCGCAGGATAGACTGGAGCACCTCCCGACTGTTTTAGGGATGCACTCACCATGACCAGTTGCCAATTTGTTGCAGGGCCACACAGAAAGACAAAGACTCATTCAGCATCGCTCTGACTCCAAAGAAGGACCAATTAACCTTACATGTATGTTTGTGGCAGGTGGGAGGAAGCCGGAGTATTTGGAGAGATGCCACATAGAACTGGGGAGAGCATGCAAACTCCAGACAAAAAGACAATGCTTCAAGGCTGTCCGAATCTGAGGCTTTCACCCTCTCGCTGTGAGGCACAAAGTTGACCGCTAAACCCCCCATAGCTCAATGAGTCTGCAGTTTCACACAATTTAAGCAATTTATGAAGACATATTTGTTATTACATTCCCATATACAAAATTATGTGACTCATCAGATGAAAATGAAATGTCCAATGACAATAGAAAATATAAAGCAAAACCGTTTTCATATTTAAAAAAAAATCTTTATTCAGCAAGTCTCTATTACAATTATTTACATCCAATTTACTTGTCACAGTTCACTGCTGCAAATTAATTTCTACTTCTTTCAATTGAATCCCTTTAGTTTTATGGATTATTTTGGTCACGACTTAGTTATTTTTATTTCATATGATAATTGCAAATAACAATCTGTCAATTCATGCTATTTAAATTATGTAGCAGCTTTTCTTTACAGAACAATCAAGGTGCATAACAGTTGAAACAAGATAAGAACCAACTCAATACTATGAGGTGTTACGTCAAGATTATGAATCCTGAAAGATGTCGAAGCACTAAAAGCGTAAAAGAGTGTCACATTTTTGTTGAGGTATATAAACCAAACAAAATAGGTGGGGTTTTAGTTTGGGTGCAAACAGCTGCAGGTCAGTGATGGAGCATAAATCTAAGGGGAGGAAATTATAGTTTTGGACCGACACCTAAAAGAGAACAATCACAACACTGCTTCGGGACCAGGAGACCTCCAGCAGGTGTCATTTGGCTGCTCTCAGGGCTCTGTTATGTTGGTGGAGGGTCAAAGCTGTGAATAAATAAGACTGCACTAAGCCATTGACGGTATTAAAAACAAAGAGCTTGAATTTAAAGCAAATCCTGAACTGGACTGGGAGCCAGTCCATGGCCTGCGTGATGTGATCATAGTTTTTTACTGCTTGTGTGCAGGCGGGCTGCAGTATTTTTTTTTTATAAGCTTTAGAAAATGGGAACCAACTTAGATAATATAGAGATGTGTATCTCAATATGTATTCATTTTTTCTTGTGGTTTTATTGTTTTAACCATTTCCCTCATATTTGTTTAGAAATAATTGGTGATGTATATATATATATATATATATATACAGTATACATATAGACATATCTATATGTATACCGTATATATTAGTAGCCCACTGTAACACAGAGAAAATGTACCAAACCGTGATGAGACCAGCCATGCTGTTTGGTCTAGAGACAGTGGCACTGAGGAAAAGACTGAAAACAGAGATGGAGGTAGCAGAGATGAAGATGCTGTGGATCTCTCTGGGAGTGACCAGGATGGACAGGATTAGAAATGAGTATGGGAGCACATGTTAGAGGTTTTGGAGATAAAGTCAGAGACGCCGGACTGAGATGGTTTGGACATGTGCAGAGGAGAGAGAGAGTACATCGGAAGAAGGATGCTGGGTTTGGAAACACCAGGAAAGATGCCTAGAGGAAGACCAAAGAGGAGCTTCATGGATACAGTGAAGAAAGACACGAAGATAGCTGGCGTGACTGAAGAAGATGCAGGAGACAGGATTAGTTGGAAGAAATTGACTTGCTGTGGCGACCCCTGAAGGGAAATGCCAAAAGAAGAAGAAGAAGATATGTTAGATATGTCTGTACTGATGTAAATCTAATTAAATTGAGTTGTATAAGGAGAGTGGCAGCCCGGCGGTACACTGTTTGGCGAGAAAGTCGGGAGTTTGACTCTCTGGTGGAGCGAGGCTTGAATTACAGGTTTTCTCTGTGGAGTTTGCATGTTCTCCCTGTATGCATATGGCTTTACTCTGACACTCCAAAAACATGGTTAAATGACTGCTGAGAAATTGGCCCCAAGAATAGGTGTGTGTGTGAATGGTTGTGCTGGTGACCTGTTTGGGGTGTAACCCACCTCTCACCTGTAATCAGCCAGGATAGGCTCTGGCATTCCCTGCTACTCAACAGGAATAAGCGGTTTGGAAGATAAATAAAACAGAAAGATTAAAATGAAGATATGTTCTTTGTTCCGTTCCATCATCTTCCGCTCATCTGGGGCCGGGTTGCGTGGGCAACAGCCTCAAACGGGAAGCCCAGGCTTCTCTCTCCCTGGCTGCATCCTCCAGCTCACCCGGAAGGATCCCAAGTCGTTCCCCAGCCAGCTGTAGAGGCATAGTCTCTTCAGCGGGTCCGGGGTCTGCCCCTGACCAGATAACCGAACCACCCCACCTGGCTCCTCTCGACCTGGAGGAAGAGCGGCTCGACACCGAGCTCCTCCCGGATGGCAGAGCTCCTCACCCGATCTCTGAGTAACAGCCCAGCCACCCTACGGAGGAAACTGAATTTCAGCCGCTTGTATCCGCGATCTCATTCTATCGGTCACCACCCACAGCTGGTGACCATAGGTGAGAGTAGGAAGGTAGAGATCGACTTGTCTTTGTATACTACTTTTTATAATGAAACTGTACATGTGTCCTTTGTGCACCTTTTAGCGTGTTCTGTCATACTTTGACAACAGACAGTGATTTTGTGTGTTTTGCTATTAATTTGTGTAGGTTATGTACAAGTGAACAACTTGTCACAATTTGTTCTCCTTACTTTATGTGTAACTACAATGAAGGGTTCCAACAGACATTAATAACTATATCCAAAATGAATTGTGACATGGTGCTACGAAAGGGCAAGTATTTGGATTTTTAATTTACTGCACAGAAGATGAGGTAAAGCTTTCCATAATCTTTTATTTAAGCACTTTAAGTGCCATGGGTTCTCACAAAAGAGGTGGGTGGGGGGGGTAGAAGAAACAAATCTCCCAGCACATTTTTTTTTTTCTGCAGGGCCCAAGTAAAGAATTATTTTTATGTCAGCATGCCATTCAATCCCGCTCTCCCCTATCGTTCCCCCTCAAACACATTGCTTGTGAGGTTATCTAGGCAAATCCTGGGAGGAGATGCAGCAACAGACCCAGGGCCAGCTAGGGTACAGTGTCTCAGATGCCATGGGAATACCTCAAGGTCTGATTTGAGTTGCTTAAAACTTTGTGTCAAACAATTTGTCAGCAATTTTCCCATTGTGGGACAAATAAAGGTTTTCTTACTTACTTAAGAAATTATTTAATATTTTTTTGTTTTTGCATTTTTACTCATAGGTTTTGTTTTCACAACACATAACAAAAGTTTTTTGGTTTGATTTAAAAGAAGGTTTTTGCTTGACTTGAAATTCAACCTTTCACAACAAAAACTATGAATGCTGACTTCATCTCTGCAAAGTTGGCAACATGTGATGTGAACAGCTCATTAAACTCTCTTTGCCCATTTAAATGATGCCACCCAATTTATCATATTTTGTGCAGCTCCCACGGGAGCAACAAATTGGTCTTTTACTATTTCTACCAGATCTAAGTTTGTACAAATAGTCTCAAACTCCCATACAAAACTCTAATTATTTAAACTGAATGTTTGTTGAATCTTTTTTCTTTTTTAGCCAGAATGGCACAGAAAGGGGGGTTTATTAATTATACCAATGCTAAACACCAACAACGTTACCAAAGGCTTTTAGCTGGCTTATACACTGCAGATGATCAATTATACTCGGGGTGTGCACAGTAAATAAACATGAAGCCAAACTGAACCATTCAGACTTTTTTTCAAATCAAAATCTCAGAATTATAAGGAGGGAAAGAGTAAACTATCACCAAAGAAAACTTAAGTATTCTGAAACGAAAACCTCATCAGACCAACAATACTGCATTTCATTAGAGCAGAAAAAAAGATGCAGAAAGACTAAATGAAAGTGTAATGCTGCTATTCCTGCTTTTAAAGGTCAAAAGAATGCCCTTGTTTATTTTAATGAAATTCAAGTGAACACAAAATGATTCAGTAATGGAATAAATTATAAGTTTGCTGCCAAGACCTAACATGAGCTTTGTATTTGGTTTGTTATGCTGATAATTATGCAGGTAACTTGAGACTCATTTAAATAATAAGTTGTGGCAGGAGGACCGTGAGATACCTGGTGTCTGTGGGAGGTTGTGGATTAACATGAAGCAAAGTTAAAACAGAATACTCACAGGAAATTCACGCTTAATGTGCTCAGTTGTTACCTAACACAAAAGACTAAGGAAAATCTATGAGCTGTAACGCTAATGTGGGATATCGGGCCGAAATCATGTTAGTACAACACAGACTATGTGGTTCTTTGGCGTGATGCTGACAAGCTGATTTTCTTTACAGGGCCGTGCCACTCTGACAGCTTATTCTGTTCAGCACAGTGTGGCCATGTGTACAAACATCTGCCAGCTCTGGCAGTCGCACTGTGCCTAAAAAGACCTCAGCCAAAGCCATGAGGGAGATAAATACAGTTTCTTTTGAATAATTGACGAAAGTCAGAGGTATCTTAATTTTAATGAGTTTGGACATGAGGGAATTTGAGGATTGTCATTGCGCTTTCAATTAGATGAAGGACTTAAAAGCAGTCTCTGGTTTAACAATGAGCCAAGCTAAAGCTGTGCAGCTACTCCGACAAGAGATAATGACACTCTGCAATGATTGTTAACACTCGGTTGTGCTATCATTTTGAGACAGTCTGAGCTTCATGTATGACTAAATGTTTGCTGTTCTACTCCGTAAGCATGCCAATTTTCTTTGTATCTGTATGTGCAACTCAGCATTTCACATTAGGTCTGATTTTTCAAGATCCACGCAGGCAAATTCAGTGATGACTTTGAAGAACTGTTCTGTTAATTCAATTCTTTCTTTTCAATCAGATTTTTGCATCATTGTAATAACATTTTACGAACCACTGTAACTTGTAAATGAGTGCAGATTGTGGAAGGCAAAAAATGAATAATAATAAAAAAAATTATCCCTGAGCGTTTACCTTGATTCCAAACAGACAATATTTTGCCTCATAATTTGAGACGCTGCCATATTTTTTGAAACTGTCTATTTCATAGGAGATTTTATTCCACTCCCACATTATGAAAAGACAGGTTTTGCTATTTGCTGAGAACACACACACAAATAAAGTCTGTTGGTGTGTAAACAATGAAAACAGCAACAGCTCTGTGCAGGGCTTGAAGAACAAACATCAAGTAAATTATTACAGCATCGATATACCAGATTAAACAAATTGATGTTTTATTATTGAATTTTTTTTAGATATTGAATCACCTGCAAGTGTGTTGCTGTGCTTTGATGCCTTTCAGTGAAAAATGATTGTATTATGTTCTTCGGGAGCTTCACTGATGGTCCTTGGTGGTTTGAACAACTGCATTGATTAATGGCAACATGAATTTTCCACACACTCTCTACTGGATTCAGATAGAAACTACTAAAGCCTCAAATTATTCATGTCATACCTATTTTTTCTCTGTTCACTTTTTCTTATATTAACATTTAATCATAAATTTTCCTTTTGATTTAATACTGACCACCCATACCTAAAATCTTCTGGTTCCTCTGTTATCTCTGCATTAAATAAACTCATTCTGTAGCCTCCAAAAATTAGGTCAGATGCACCAACACATTACATCATGGCAAAGCCTCTCTGCATTTGGGAATGCAGCATTACTTTGATGAATGAAGTAATGTGCACATAGGAATAAAATATATGATCTTATAATGTTCTTAAACTAACTGTGAAAATGTAAACCAGAGAGTTTGAGCTGACAGTTCAAGTTTATGGGGTGTCAGATTTGATTCTTTTGTTTATTTGATTCATTTTTCATGCTTGTTTGATCTTGTCCGGGGTAATGAGGGACTGGAGCCCATCCCAGCTGTCACAGGACAGAAGGCAGGGTTTAAAGTGGACAGGTCCCTTGTCCATAAGTGTCACATTTTATTTTATTTATTCTAAGACTGTCTGACAGAAATGTCTTCGCACTGTGGGAGACGGATGACGAGCACACTATAATCAATAATCAGTTCAAGAGACAGTATCCTGCTGGAGTACGGCCTTCCCGTTTCCACAGGAACTCCAGAAGTTCCTGTCTGCTGAAGAGGGATTCTATTTGTTGGAGTTTTAGTGCCGTTAATACCCTTTTGTTATCAGGCAAAACTTGTTTTCATGCACAGTTTGCTAAAGTAAATCCAGACCTTGATTTCTTAGGAACATATTCATCATCCAGGGATTAGCAAGCTGCCGAAAAAGTAACCAAATCATGCTTTCTTTTGCAATCTGGACTTATTTGCTATCGATTGCGTTTGCAGCTTTCTGTCAGCATAAATCATGAATGCAGTCCTGTTTGGCGACTGACTTTCCCCAGCACATGGATGCATCACGCAGGCAGACTTTTCAAATCTCTCCACGGATTTCAGCACGACATAATATGACTTTGACGAAAATAAAACTAGACATGGTGTTCTTTGTAATGGCTTAAGTTGTCTGTCATTCCTTGCAGACTTTAAATGAAACCAGTGACTGCCAAGAAAGCAGCAAAACAAATCAAGAGTTCTTGGCAGTAATGTGAAATAAATGTGGTATGAGTGAATGGACTTAAGCATGCAAAATACAGGTTATGGTCCTTTGATATTTATTATAAAAAGACAATGAAAGATTTGTTCCAGTTCATTTTTAGAAACAGTGACAATGGAAGTTAGCTTGAAATGTTGACTATGATTTTTTTTCCACATTTTCATTTGCAAATATAGCTAAATCTATTTTTGTAGGAGCAGGTTGGCAATTACATCCATTAACCAAAATGGAAAGAAACCAATATATCACATCGTATTACGTGGTGACAATGGACTGCACCGCACTTTTTGTCACTTTAGCTTTGAAGCTGTTTTTTGAACTCCCTCTGAAACACTTTTAAGTGCTACCTCATTTTAAGTTGCCCTGTCTTACTTGAAAGACATTCATCCCACCCCCACCGTTGAAGTATTAATGCAATAGAAGTTAGACATAGAGTGAGACACATTGATGAGAACTAGACAACAAAGATATTTGGGAAGAGTAATAATTATAAAAATAGCTGTAGACTGAATAATGTAAAAGATTGAGAATCAAATAAATTATATATAGTCATAGCCTGAATTGCATTGCATAATTGATGTACCTAGTCGTACATTATGCAGCAACTGTCAACATGTGAAATATGTTTGAAAAAATAATACAAGTATGATTCTCCAACCACTTAATGGCAAAGAGGAAGTAGATAGCTATGGGACAGTGCTGGTGTCATCACTGGACTCACATGAATCATACAGCTACTGTGTTTTGCAGCTTTTCTTTTCTTCTTTAATCTGAGGCGCAATTGAAGTGTCAGAGAAAGTGTTAGGATGCCTTTGGGGTCTCAGCTCCTTATGGGTGAAAAAGATTAGAATGTCAAATGTCGCTGAGCACATTACAAATGCCTCATAAAGCTACCATGCACTGCAAAGGCACGCTGTGGAAAATGGTGGGTAGTTCATGGCTTCTCTGATTTCACGAGGTTTTGGCATGAAGCTCAGCATGATGCTATTAAGACAAAAAAAAAATAATGGCTTTGACTCGGGATTTATTGTGTTGACTGTGATTGCTTTCATGTGTTTGCAACGGCATCAACTATCTTGTCAGACATCCAGGTTAGAAGTAATGATTAGAAATGAAAGGTGTTGTTATGAATAATAACTTATTTGCCTGTTTCCCTGTTTTATATGATTCAAATATCCACGGTGCATGGAATTCTTCCTATACGAGAGAAAATTGAGTTTCATCAGGGCCTGAGCCGCAACCGCAAAATTACAAGTGCAAACATTCATCTGATAAAGAACTCATATTGTTCTTAATATTCTCATATTAAGAGTTATCACAAAGAGCGTGTCACCCATTTGTTTTGTTTTACTGTCATTTAAATGCTATTTATTGAAAATTAAAAAAACACATACACATTGCAACTCGTGAATCCTTTTTATTGAATCTATGAGCCAGGATGTTATCCCGGCTTATTTCAAAACAGCTGGGAGGCAATATTGTTCAAGAAAAACAGGTACAGTCACATGCAAAAGTTTTAGCCTAAGTTTTTGTAACTTTGAAAGCTCAGGAAGTTATTCATGACCTGATTTCCAGGAGGCATTTAGTTACAAATGACATATTTCTTTCATATTTGTCCATTTTAAAATGGTTTCCATTTTTTAAAGTTGAAAATATGAAAGAGGCCTGAAGCAAATTCTACTGCACTTTACATGTTCAGGACTTAATAAAACCCCCTGGCAAGTCTTGGGTTGTAAACACAAATTGTTTGTTGCTAACAGTGTTTGAATTTTCATCATAGAGAATCTTCCTGCAAGGTTTCTAGTTCTATGTGTGATTGGGTCATATCAATTGTGCTGTGCTTCTAACACACTCCAAGAAAAGTTATCATTAAAAAGTAACCAGTCACAGTCAGGGAGGCGTTTTCACCTGTGAGCTTTTTATAAATTAAACTTCTCTATATAAATGTAAGAACAATTGCTGGGTCAAACTCTGGATATAGTTTGACCCAGTAACTCTGGAAAGGATTCTAACTATCATGTTGTGTCCTTCCAACTTCACACTGAGCATGAGCTGGAAATTTTTGGCCAACTGAAGGTTTTTAGCATTTCTACCAGGTAGCAATTTAAAATGTTGCCATTTCAGTAACCTGGTCATTCTTAAAAAAAAAAATAAGATGTGAGATTTAGCAGGGAAGGGTGATTCTTAAGATATTCAGGCTTCAAACTTTTAAATAGTTTAAAACTAAACATGCACACTAACTTATCTTAAAGCTGTGAAATGAATGTTCTTTTTGAAGAGATATTCATCCTTTGGTCTTTGAGATGTTCACAGCAACAGAAAATGTGACTTTACATCTTTGCTTTAGTCATGAGGGAAATTTATGACTGTTTGCTTATGAATGAGCAATCAAAGCCTCTTTAATTTCAAAGCCACCTATTTCAATTTGAACTGACTGCAGTTTCTATGGTGTTTTTCCAATTTTTTATAGTCATGACATATTAAATGTAATTTTCTCTAACCTTGGTCAGAAACAAATGTGCTAAACTACCCCTGGCTTCAGCATTTTACTGTAATGTTTGGCTTATGAAAAATTATTATAAAAGAAAAACACGACAGAAGTGATGTCTTAATTCTATTTGCTTGCTTTTTATAAAGACACGGTATTTTCTGCAAATGTCTCACCAATTTTCTCTAATGTTGGAGGAACAAAAATGGATAATTGTCACACAAAAAACCAACATAGAAACAAATGAACTAGTCATTAATATAGTTGACAATTTAACTATCTTACTTTATGGTTTAAAACGCTTTGATGGAGAGCTGCAATATGGGCTGTTAGGGTATTGAAAAATGATCTATTTCTCTACCTCTACATCAGAGGTCAGTATTCCGGGTCAACTGCACACGTTTTGAGTCTGCCTGACTAATCAAAGAGTTATCAATGTTTTCCTGTCTTCTGTCAGAACAAGACAGACGAAGAAAACCGAGAAGTATTTTTAAACTTCTGTTCAGGTTAATTGCACCTGATCAGTGCGAAAACAATCAGGTCTCGAGCTATTGTCAGCCAAGGTGGTGTTTTTCTGTGTGTATGGAGGTAGCACAGCCTGGAGAATCGTGTGTGGATACCCACGAGGCTACGCAAGCTTTGAAAAGGTAGGCATTTTGGAGAGGAAGCAGATGGCCCACATTAAAAGCAAAGGGCCCTTGTGACTGTCCTCAATGGCCCTGTAGAGAACTAGGTAATTAAATGAGAAATTTAATCAAATTCCTCAAATTAAATGTCCAGCTGGATAATTCTACAAGAACACCACTGACTACACATTTACCTAAGGGAACATCACTAGTAGATGCACAATTCTCCAATCGCCACACACTTGCATATGATGATAGCCTATTTCAGGTGATGATTACTGCTGAAGTATTCCATTCACAATTCAGCCAGCAGGAGGCAAAGGGGCATCATGTGTGGCCACAGAGGGGTCATTTTAATAATAGGAGCTGAGAGGAAGCAACAAATGACAGGATGGGGGTGGAAATGACGAGTTAGAGAGAAAACTGTTGTCTTTGATTTTTTTGGTATAGGTTGAGACTTAAACCAAACTATTCAAGATGAAGACTTTTAAAATCTATTCTGAAGAAGAAGGTGCTTTGTCTATGTGAAAAAAGAACACAGATGATACATTAAAAATAAAAACTTCCATATCTACATACTGTATACAGTGATGGTGCATGCTGTTTATTGTGAATATGAACACAATTGTTCTTCAAACAATCAAAATGTAAGGTGTAAAAGCAATTGATGCATTATGTATGCAGTGGCGAATCCAAAGGGTAGAGGATTGTTCCCTCTTTTGGGCCACAAAAACAGTGTTCTTACTACTTTAATTATTATAAACTTTGTGCCAAATATGCACTAAGATGCAGGAAAATAACTCTTATCTTTCAAAATGACCTGGGGGCGAATGCCTCCAGACCCACACATACTAGCGGGCACCACAGGTGCTCGTTTTTTGACTATGACCTCACGCCCCCTTTAGAATCCTGGATCCGCACCAGGTATGTATGTATTTAATAATATGATTATGTACAAACAGTAAAAAAAAATTCATAAAGACTATTTAAGTTGCAGAAGTTTTGCAAAAGGACATTTTATTTGTAAAAGGCATTTTACAAAGAACATCGTCTGTGAGGAGATCGCCACTGGAACGTCGTCAATTGGACGACCTGCCCAGGGATAAATATGTATGCAAGACGGATCTGAAGTTGTGCAACATCAAAAAAGCAGATCTCAAGTCAGTGCCCTCTGTCCGCCATAGGTAGCTTGCAACTGTCAAAATCGTTATCAAGCAGGCCGATTGAACAGACAGATCCTGTTCAATCGGCCTGCAGGATACACTACTTCCTTTGTATCCTGGATACAAAGACCTGGATGCAGCAGAAAAGTCAGTCTGCCACTGCTCCCCCCATGACTCATACCGGTTATAATGTTTGCAACAAGTGTAGTAGGTACTGGAGCCCCCACATCGTCTTATTTAGCCAGAGCCAACGCTGCACAAACAGATACATATCCAGGTGCGGAATTCATTGTCTCTAGTGAGACAAGAATGTCATTAAGTTTTTTAAATAGTAAGAATGTGTGGGGTAGGCATGTATAACCCCAAACACGGGTTTTTCTTTTAAGACTGGAAGCAAATTGCAAAAAAGCAAACGTATGTATTTCATCTTCTAAGCTGCTTATTCCTAATGGGACTGAGGGACACTATCCTGGTTGATTTCATGCAGAGGCAGAGTACACCCCAAACAAGTCGCCAGTCTGTCAGGGCCAAATACACATATAACCAACCACACACACACTCGTTCCAAAGGGGTAATTTCGTAGTGCTCTATGAATTCCCAAATGAACCAAACTAAACTAAACTTAGACCAAGAGCTGATTGTAAAACTAATGCAACATTTAAAAGAGGGATCCGCTCCAATGGGGATAGTGACATGACAATCTGATTCGAATCATTGGCTTTTTGGATTCTTTCCTGTTCTAACAGAAGAAAGAAAGCAGCCTCTGGGTTCGTTCTGTGTCATTCAGTAGATCAGGAACCGCCTCCCCCTTCTCCTCCCTCACTGATCCCTCCCCGTGCAGACTCCTCACACGCACGCACGCAGCCTGTCCGGCAGGATGGGACCAGAGCAGTAGCCTGACCGCTACACTACTTCCTGGATGAAAGAATGGGACATTTCCAGAAACCTTCTTCTCGCTGACGCCGCGGATAATCACTTAATAATGACCGCGTATGATCGATAATATTCGACCACTTTTTCCTGTAGTTAAAGACAGCGATTGATTTGCCCGATTGAGCCTCCACACTTCTTGGGGAATGTCTCTTTCTGGAAGCCCGCAGCAGACACGGAGGAGACCAACACATTCCCAATTGTTTTCGTCTTGCCGTAGTGAGCTTAAGGCTTTATTCCTGGAAGCAACGAGCAGCTTCTGTTCAGACTGGAGGCGAAAGCATTGACTTGTATCCAGTGTTTTTTAGATTGATGCTCTGCTTTCCTTCGTGTTCCAACTTCATTCCTGAATTTTCTCTGATTCGTTTGAAAGAAGAGACGCAAACTTAATCACCCGCTGCCTTCTTGTTGCTCTCGATGAGTAGTCTAACATGCGGAAAATACGGGATCCGAGTTACTGGTGGATTTTATCCTTAATGTTTTTCACCTTGCCCGAAAACAAAGACTGTCAACCTGGTAAGTTCTCCTTAAAGACACAAAGCTTAGCCACCAGTTATCTAGCCGCTGTCTATTGTTGCCTTTGAGGGGTTCATTAGCTAGTTTTTAAAAGATGGGGAGATTTCTCCAGAGGTGAAGCTGGGCCGAACACGCAGACACGTTTAGCTTCACTGATTTCTCTGCATATTATTGATCAGGCAGCTGGACTGTGGCGCAAACTAAATCTCTGCGTCGACTGGTTTGCGGATATTTGACCTTTTCTGTAACCGGTTGTTTCCACACAGCACGAATTTCGCCAATTTGTGAAACATGTGAAATGTAGATATCCGTGCTGTGCATTTGATTAGCTTTAACGTCATAAAATCCCGGTGGAATTCCAACCTGTAGTTTCGTGACCGTGAAAATAAGGTGTCCCAAGTTTGATTGCAGGTTTTAACCATAGTTGTGGAAGAGGTGTAATCTAGTCTTTTTTGCGGTTAGCGGAGAGAAAGATAAGGGCGATAGTCAGCGCTGTTGGATTGTAAATGGATGTACGTGTATGGGGGGCGATTAATGCCACTGAAGCGTGAACGTACTTGTGTTTGGGATGACTGGTGTTGCACTGGAATTTCTACCAGTTTTATAAACGCTATCGTTGTTAAGTATCGAAACGTGACATTTAGAATTAAACTAAGGTCATACTCTTTTTGTAGCTCGCTGTGGAAGATATTCTTCTGCTGAAAGATCAGCAACTTTTTGTGAATACTGACCATCATAACCAGGAAGTTGGAATGATTTACAGGCTGTGGTCCAATGGGTTTTGCTCCACATGCTAAAATGATTGGCTGGTGTTTTCAATGTTCCATTGCAAAATTTGATTCTTAAAATTTATTTATAACACTTTTAAGGTTGGCCCGGCTCTTGCTCAGAGATGGAGGAAGGAGCTTTGATATCTGGGAGGAGCTCGGAGTAGAGGCGTTTCTCCTCCGGCTCAAGAGCAGCCAGATAGGGTGGTTTGGGTATCTGGTTAGGATGCCTCCTGAACGCGTCGCTGGTGAGGTGTTTCGGGCATGTACCAATGGGAGGAGACCCAGAGGCAGGCCCAGACCCATTGGAGAAACTGTCTTTCAGATGGCCAGTATATGCCTTGGTATCCTCCCGGATGAACTGGAGGACGTATCCGCCGTAAAGAAATCCTGGGTTTCCCGTCTTAGGCTGTTGCCCTCGCGACCCAGCCCAACTGAACAGAACAAAGATAGATTACTGATTAAAATATATCATTCCTCTTTATGTCATACAACATAAGAGCTTCCTGTGACTCAATCTTTTTATATCGTTTAGAAGATTGAAGGTGAAATTATAATACTGTGTTTACTGGTTTGGGTAAAGCTAACCAATTTAGTTTAGTCCTTCTTAACACATAAAAGACTTATCTGTTTCCAAGCAGAGCACATTAATAATTTACTAAATCCATTTAAGTGCTGGACGCATATCAGTAATAGCCCTTGTAGAGTCACAAGTTTTTAGTTTTATATTACACAAGATATCTTAGAGAGTATGTTAAATATGGGAGTTTTTTTTTTAAGCTAAATAACTATTTTCTACACATTCAAACCTACTAAAATGTATCTTTACAAGCTCGACTTTAGATTTTTTTTTTAGATTGGTGTGTGTAACAGCATAAGTACTGGTGTGTGAAAAGCAATCTACTTCCTCAGAGAACACTCTCTACTTGGTTGCTGCTGTTTGTTAGATGGAAAGCACAATGCGTGCGAAAGTTTTATCAAGTTGATTTGCTTTTACAGAGGCATAACGACCGATGTTCGCTGTGACGCACCTCCAAGGTACTATTTAGGCATCCATCTTGCATCCTACCTGTACTGTAAGCTTTTAAAAGTGAAAGGCATTTCTTTGTATGGTCTTGATTTATCTATTGCTCTGTCTGTTTCTTTTTGTCTCTTCCTTTGATAATATCCTTTTACATTTCTTCGCTGAATCAGCCACTGCGCACGTTCAAAAACAGCCATTGTGTTGAAATCTGCTCGCCCATGTTTGAAAGTCAGCTTCAACTTCACAAAGAGTCTTGGGAGAAATCGTTGTGAAGCGTGGTTTCTGAGCCACGGTTGCTGCTGGGCAGCAACAGCTCCAAAAATGTTCATAATGAATACAGCTTTGGCATTAAATAAGTCGAGAATGCAGAGCTTTAAGGTCAGGAAGTTTTATGTCAAATCATTTCACATGGCATTGGGTTTAGATAGAAGGTTGAAAAGTTAACTATTGATAAATAACAGAAATATATAGTTTTTTAATTATAAAGCTTCTAAAATGTTTGTTTCCATTAAAACTGAAATTACTAAGAGGAAATTAAGTAAAGGAATTGTTGTCGATGTAAGGAAGCAGTCGAAAAGCTTAAACTGCTCAGTTAATTAAAGCAATCCACATAATTACTAAGAACAAGTGATAGTTTAAGCTCACCACTGTGTTTTATCTGTTCTTTGCTTTATTTTTTCTAAAAATTCATTTGGCTCTTTGTTAACGATACGGGAACATTAACAAGACTGACTGTGATATCTTTTCTATTGCTAAATGTTCCATCAAAAGGACCAGGGTGCTCATGCAGATGTGACATTGACATATTCACTTATCCTCCAAGTAATAGAAAGCTTGTGATTAGAATCGCTGGATTCATTTATCAAAGATGACTGCACACTTAAATATGCATTGATTAGGTGCGTGTATATTGATAGAAGTACCCATGAGAAGCATATTTACTATTAGAAGAATGTGAGAGGTAGCATGTAAATTTTTGTACATGTAGCAAGTCTTTGTTTGACTTTAAGGGGACAAAAAAATCAGCTTTGCTCTGAAAGTATCACAAATGCTGCAAAAACCAAAATGCATTTATAACTAAAGTAAAAAACCTCTCTGATAATAATTAACTACTTTTTTATTTTTCATAAAAAACTACAAACTGATGGACTGTACACTTTTTAATTGAGTCAGCATTTTCATTTAGGTAATACAAATAACAGCAAATAGAAGAGATTCCAAAAGCCCGGGGGTATTGAAAGACAAATCAGTGTGCACTAGTTAACTGTATTGAATTTGTCCGCTGGGTTAATGATCTTGTGGCTGGCATAGCGTTCCTACTTTCACTAAATAATTTTAGAAAAAGAACAACACATACGCCAGAACTATCCCACTGGTACTAATGGTTTTGTCCTTCAAAAGCCAATAACAGAAATAAAACAAAGAAGGCGAGAAAAAATTGTGAAGGGCTGGTCAGGGAGAAAGCAGAAATGTGTTGGTTTTATTTTTTATCAGCAAGAAATTAAATTTCTGACAACTCTGAAGGGCACTGCAGGAATATTAAATTATGATATTATCTTTATAGAAGGTTTTAAAAAATCTTTAAGATCTGTAATTTGGCCAAGTGAGAATTAATAAAAAAGGATGGCAAACAAATTCAAAGCAGAATCTTGACGTACTTCACAAGTAATAGCAGATACGTTATGCATCACTTAAAATTTTATGTTTAAAAAAACTATTGTGTAACATTTGTTATTCCAAACACATCTCGAAGTTTGATGTTCGTAAGACTTTCATCAACAATATCAAATAGAGAGAAAAAAAATCAGCATAACAAACTGTGTATTCTCCAGAGTCAGCTGCCATCAAGTTTCTCTGAAACCTTTAAGTGACGCATTCTCGGTAGAGTACAATTTGAAAAGCCAGACAACAAAAAGTCCATTAAATGTTTTATTTTATCAATTTCTATTTGTTTCGTGGTTTAGGTTGTTCTACTATCTTTTATAAAATGTTTATTCATCCATCTTCTAAACCGCTTATCCCTTCGGGGTTGTGGAGGGTGCCAGAGCCTATCGCGGCTGATACTTCCCGAACAGGTCGTCAGTCTGTTGCGGTGCCATATACAAAGACAGAAAATCATTCACACTCATTCTTAGCGGCAATTTCTTATTGGCCAATTAACCAAACATGGATGTTTTTTGTACGGAAAAAAACCCCATGTGTACATGGGGAGAACATGCAAACTCCACACAGTTAGGCTAGTGATTCAAGCTTCACTGCTATCCAAGGCCCAAAGCCCCTATTTTCTTGCAGTAAGGCAATACTTCTCAATTAGATTCTGTAGCGCCCCCCAAGCAAGGAGAAAACAATTTGTGCCCTCCCCGTTTCTTTATTGCTGTTCTTTTTGCCTCCTCTGTGCAAAAAAAAAAAAAACCCTATACCATAGAGCTAATGCTCCCTGAGCACACTCTGACAATGAGAGTGCCACTGCCAACTAATGTAGTGGATGTGCAATTACACTTTATTCTAGTACGGAAGAAAAAAAAAAAAAAAAGAAAAGTAACCATGTTGTCCAGGGTCACACGTACAACGCCGCACTATTTGTGAATCACTCCTGTATGGGCACAGTGCTCACAACTGTAACCACTGCTCCACTCTGCAGCCATTTCTTCTTATTTATTTTTTTAAAGAAAAAAAAAAAGGGTTTTGGAATTCTGTCCTTGGACTGTCCGGAAGTAAGGACGTCACCATATGCAAATCCCAGGATAGATTATCACAATATTAACCTCGCAATACAAATTTTTTTGTACAACATTATGGGAGGCACAAAAATATATTCTAGAAGATCTTACAAATGTTTATAAGACTCAAAATGTCGTTCATATAATCCAGCCATTAGCTACCAAACCTTTTATTGTCTTATTGTACATCCATAACAGCACAAATAACTGGGCGCAACCACAATCACTTTCTTTTTTAGGGAGGAAGTCAGTTCCATTTGACCAAAATACGGACATCTTTTGAGCTGATAGAAAGAAAAGCCAATCAGGTGTTGGGTTCAGCAAAGTTTTTACATTAACACCAGAAGCCAAATTGAGAATTTTTTTTGGCCTGATGGCAATGACCTCATTTAGAAAATACTGAAAAAATGCATTACATGTACAAGGACTGTTTATGTTGTTGTTGATAAATAGTTAATCTATCCAACCTTAAAATCCTTGAACTTTCAAGACTATGTATAAGCTAGACACATAATAATTTCAGGCTCAGAACAAAAACTTCAGGTTGCGGTTCTCAGTTGCACATCTTAGAATTTCATCATCTACTTTCCCACTGGGTCAGCCGTGTTGTAACTCCCTGAAATAAGTTTCCATTGAATGAATAAATGTACTCTTGTTTAATCTATTTACTTCTGTGGCACCGATTATCCTCCATAGCAGAGCAGCAGTAATTATGATGTAACAAAGAAAAATGGTTCCTTTCTGAGTCACCACTACCCCAGTACACCCTCAAAATCCCCTACTGCTATCCTTCCACATCCTTAGTTTGCAGCTTTATTGACTGCTAGTTTTACAAGCCCCTATGAACCCAGTTTTCTCATATGACTTGTCTTGCTAGAAGTTTGACATCCATACGAAAGGCTGCGCAAGCAGGCGAGTAGAAGGTGGTGAACAAATTCTAGTGTCTATAAACCATTTCTCACATTTTAGTTTGAATGTTTCCGTCATGAAGATTGATAGGGAAGTTTCTATGAACAAATAATGTTGAAGGTTTGAGACTTTTCTTGAAAGATTTGTGTAATGTTTGAACTGATAGCCTAAAATCAATGCCACTTTGTTATATAGTCTAAAAAGAAGAATACCTTTAGTAGTCCCATAATGGGGAAATTTTTGTGCTGCTTTGCACCGCAGCAGGTAGCCACGATGGCGGCAATGGTGGGAGCAACTAGGGGATTAAGTTTCAGCTCCAGGGACACCTAGGTGGCTTAGAGGGATTCGAACCGGCTTTTCCGGGACCAAGGACGAACACTTTACCACTGAGCCAACGTCTCCTGTGGTGTTCAAATTGTTCAAAAAATTTGAACAATTGTTCAGATGTACCCTTATGTCAACAGTTATACAATAATGTACATACATTTAAATATGTATAACAAACCTTATGCATCTGTTAAATTTAAATAAACTTTTTTTGTCTGGTTTTGCTTCGTGATTTAATTTCCAACTGCGTAGCAGCTATTAGAAGTATTGATCAACTCTCTGATCGTGGTACTTAATGTCCATTCAACCTCGCTAAAAGTGATAAATTTGTTTGCTCTTTTGAAACTGATGAGCTCTAATTTGGAGCTCTTGCAGATGAACAGGAAATGAACTGGATCTAAGCAATGAGTATTTTTTAAAAACTCATATTTGTTTTAGTTGTGCCTTAAGATTTTTTTTTGAAGGGCGTTATCAGTGGTAGCTGAGGGAAGTAGATAAGTAGAAACACATTTTCAGAATTTAATTAATGACGTCTTGATGGACTGCAGTACCGGGAGAATGCCAGCTGCATAGACATCACTAATGTTAGCAACACCATCATTACCATCAAAGTCCTTCTCCGGATAATTGGTTCAGTGCATATAGTACTGACAAAACATCTCACAAGGAGCTCTGGTGGTTTAAAATAGCCTAACTAACATATGCTCAGTCTCAATCATGGATGGGACTCAGTGCACCGTTATCTGTTGTCTCTCCACCAGCTGCCTGTGCCACCCACTAAATGGTCCGATGGGGAAACATTGCAACTGTAATCACTTTTTGCTGGTGCGCACATAATTAGCTGTTTATCGTTTTTCACTGGTGATGCTCATCCTTTTCCTTACTGCTCTTAAGTTTAATGACTAGCTTATCTGTCTTTCTAATTAGACTGGCGAAACTTTAGCACAACTACATGGTATTACTAATATCATTAAATAAAATGGGTCGACTTCAGAACCAAGAGGGAGAGGAAGCCAACTTTGTTATCCAACTGTCTGGTTTTGGAGAACTGAGAGTTAGTGTGCAGCTCATGCCACATTATGGTGGTTAAGCAGTGATCACCATTGTGGTTTGGGAAAAAAACCCACCCCAGCATGTTTACCTCAAACCGATCAGCTGTAAAAAATATGCTTCATTTGGCTGAAATGACTTGTGAAAGTACCTATTTATTTATTAAATCAAAACTTCCTATGGAATTAGTATTTTTTCTAAATAAAAGAGAGTTGTTTTTTAAGTTACATATCTATTGAAATAAAAAGACTAGGCATGTTCAATGTGGGGTATTTAAAATAATTTATAAAAATAAGAAAATATGTCTCAAGTTTATGACACACCACTTACTGTAAGAATATTTGATTATTTTACCATGGTAAGTGGAATTTTAAAACGACTTGTGCTGTTGAGACAAAATAGAGAATGGTTTGTGAGTTTTTTTTAGTTTATGTAGACTTCAGCTGCAAAATTAAACCGTCATTAATAAATTAAAAGAATATTTTTTAGTTGGCACTAAATCAACATTTTTTTGCATGTTTTCAGGGATACAGTTAATAAAGAAAATTATTAATGGCACAACCCATCAATTAAAATGTTTTTTTTTTTTTTTAACTACTTAATGGATTCCCAGTTAGTTTGAGTGTTTTTCATTTTCACGATTCATTTTTGTGCTCGAAAGAATGCCACTTTAATGATTGATAAAAAAAATTCTTTCGGGTTTAAACTATCTCGTACACAAAATCTAGCTGAATAATGTAGCCCAGAGGAAGAAAGAAAAATAAGCTTGAATAATGGATAACTCCTCCAGTATGTCATGGACAAAATATTTTCAATCATCATGGGCTTTGAGAAAAATTGTGGCTGTGTGTTGTAAATCCTACATTGTATACATTGACATTGGCGGCCTACCAATCCCATTCTTTCCTCTCATTGTTGGCGGTGGCTGTTTGTCAGTCACTAGTAAACTATTGATCTGCAGAACAATGTAAAATCAGGATGTGTATAATGACATGTCTTGCCTGACCAAAATGATCCCAGATAAAGGCTGAAACATGTCTGCTCAATAAATTGGTTTTGTAAACTGAAGTTGTTGTTTTAGTCGTCTTCTGCTTTTATTCATAGCAATTTACATTTTTTGCAGAAGGTGAAGTTATGTATTAACCTTTGCATTTTGATTTAAACATTTATACGTACAGTATATTAGAATTAATTCCCAACGACTGCGTCATATTATATTGTCATGTTTCTAGTGAACAAATAAAATAAATGTTGTAGAAATTGAAGCAAAACTTTGAAGTAAAACCATTACAAAGATATTTATGCTTATGAAGCTTACACTCTGAGTTTAATGCTTTTAATAAATCCATGTATATTTGCATTTTGTTGGACAGTGAATATGTCAAACTAACATTTGGAAACCTACTTTTGCATGCCTTATGTATTGGTGAAAACAGAGTGAAATTTTGTTCACAAAACGCCTCAATTTAACAACTTAGCATGGTATATTTTATTAGTGTTTGGCTTAAAGTTTTGCACAGAGAAAATAATAGGTGAATTTGTCAGAGGACAATTTGAATAGTTCTAGATTTGCAATAAGACCAAAATTGATATAAAATACATAAATGCATTTGATAAGAAATTTTCTTCAAACTTAATCTGCATGTGGAATAGTTAAATGTTACCATATATTTCTTATTGATTAGAGTGGTGCTAATTTGGAGGATGTACAGATTTTAATCTTGTATTTCTATTTGATTTTAAATGATTTTTTTCAACATAGATTTTTGCATTTTTATGTTTATAAAGAGAATAAGAGAAAAACTGATTGCTGTAATTTACCCAACATCGATCAGCTCCATGGGTTTTGCTGTTGTGCCACGGCTTTGTCATGTCTTCTCCAGGATTTTCATAACTTTCAGAAATGGAGCACCCTCGAGCAGTCTGTTCTATAGCAATCAGATTTCCAGTGGTGTTGGCAGTTGCTTTGGGGTTTTTCTTTTTGTTAGTATAGGCTTATGGAAGACATTTTTTCCAGCTCATATATACAGTCAAATTGGCAAGGATCACTTTGTGACTGATTTTTCTTGTTTTATTTACTGCATACTAAATAAAGCGCTAGCATTTGCATTGGGTATGCATTTGCGTGGGAAAAAAAAATAACTGAAAAGGTCATTAAATATTCATTTAATTTCAGTTATCAATGAGCATTTATACATTCATGGTCGAATATCATCCTTGAGGAAAAAAAACAGTGGAGCTAAGACTGATTGAGTGTAATAAATACATTGTAAGAGGGAGAGAAGAGCCCTGAGTGAAATAAGACGTCATGAGCCTGCGGAGCATTTGCATTCCCACTGACTTTCTGAGGGTGCTTGTGGTGCATGGAAACACGTGAATTGATTTTAAAATAAAAAGTATTTTTGTCAATGTGACACAAATGTTCCCAGAACTTTGTTTATTTTGTGAGATGATTGCAGTAATTTGACTGTAATAGTGATAAAACTGTTTATTTGTCCAACGTATGTTAATCAAGGCAATCAGTCATCACTTCATTACTTGATGTGAATGGTTGACTTCACTCGGTCTTTCAGCCAAGACATTCAAAGCTGGTCACTGTTGCATTTAATCATTCAGAATGACTCACAACCACTTTAGCCGAGACTTATTTTTTTTCCCAATCTCAGTGGCGTTAATACCAAAATGCTTGCATGCAAACTGGATTTGACCAGGTGTCTTTGAACAAGGGGAGTGTAAGGCCATCGGGGAGGCTAGTGGACTTATTTCCTTTGCTCCATGACAATAGTGATTAATATCCAGTCAACAAGACACTTTCAATGAAGGACATCTACTGCTGCACCGAAGGACTTGGCCATATCAATAAATGTCCTTTGTCCTTCACTTGCCACATCCCCTTTTCCCTTAAACAATCTTGTGGTGATGTGATACAGTGTCAGCTTTACTTACAGCAGAACTGTCAGTCAGTGCTGTCCTGTGGAGAGCGAAGACAATGGAACCTTCAGGCTCTTTTTTTTTTTCCTTCATTGTGTTATCGTGGGTCAGCAGACCATTTGCTTTGTGCTTGTGTTTTATCGTTTCTATTTTTTGTGACAACATTCAAGATTGTCTTTTTTCTGAAATGAGGAAAACAAATTCAAAATAGGCTATCTCCAGCACAAGACTCATTTTCCTTGTCATGAATTATGGCAACAATCACTGAACATATAGAATTAGGTTGTGCGTGTTTATCAAATCTGGGGTGCTCCGTTGAATGCAAAATATGTCTGCTGAATGAGATTCAAGATCTGTTTGATGAATTAAAGTTTGACGCTCCCTGAACTGTAACAGTAACACAATATTAATTTTATATACCTTTGCCTCACTGAGTGAAAAATATTGCTATTCTGAATTTGTTTTTATGTGGGTGAATCAACTTAGATACACATTTCTTAATCATAAAAAAAAGCTTGAAAATAATCTGAATGCTTTTTATTTAAACATTGAACGAGAAACATGTCATTTTTCAAAATGTAATTCTCTTTAGTGGTCATTGGGCTGTTGTTTTTCAGCTAGAATGAAGTTCAGTGATTTCCTTTTGGATTAACATAAAAAAAAAACTCCATATTTCATATTTCTGCAAAATGGTTACATGCGAGTTGGTTCATGCAATTCTTATTGAATTTTTGAAGGTTTTCATTTTTTTTTTCTTTTTTAACATTTGCTGCAAAATGGTATAAATTGCCACACACCCCCACCCCTCTGGATAAACATGGTTTCTGGTAAGCTTACAGTAGAACGGTAACTCACTGATCTAATACTGTTGTCTGTAAATACTTGACATTGATGAATGTAGCAGGATCCTTAATGACATTTTATGTCATCATTTTTTTCACATTTTTATTTAATAACTCAAGAGACTAGAACTCTATGGTATTGCTTCTATGTTTAGATTTTATTTTGGCATTGTGATTTAGACATAACATAATAACAACATTGACATTTTGTGATCTAAAGTTTGGCTGTTTTATTTATTTTTTTAATAATTTGAAAGTCTTTCAGAGCTGTGTCATTGTAACCATTTTTATTCAAGATTAAAAAGAAAAATTGTGCAGGGCGGAAAAGATGAAAATTGCATTGCTTATTATGCATGCCTAACAAATTAAAATATTTGCATGATAAGACAATAATAAAGTGTTCGTTTTAGTAAATAATAAAATAATAGAACAGAGATTCAACGACCTTTCACCTTATTAAGAATACCAGTACCGGGTTCGGGTGTGGTTTTGAAAGCTAATGGCAGTGTTTGTTTGATGGGGAAGCGCACCACCCATATACAACAAGGAAGAAATTATGTGCTGAAATGGGAAAGGAAACACTGGATTTTATTTCCAACAACAATGGTTTTCAAGCCATTGCTAGAGACGAAAAGATCTCAATTTAGTTCGGCCTTTGAAAAATTGAGGTGAAAACACAGCAAGAGTAGCTAAAGTTTTTGTGAAAATATTCTTTTTTGGAAGGTATTTCAAACAGAATTTCTGAGATTTCTTTTACTTTTCTGGCATTTTTTCCAAATATTTTTTTCATTTTAGCCAGTTTCATAAATTATTATTGTTCCCAAAACTGTTAAAAACGTGTTCTATCTATAACAAAAAGATCAGTTTCAAATATCCCTCTTGCAATAATAAAAAAAAGTTAAGAGCTTATGAAATCATCTCACGTTAATGCACGACAAGATACTTTAATCTACAACAAGCTTTTTTGTTTTGTTTTTCACACAGTCTGAATTAATCTTTTCCACGGATTACAATTACATTCTCCTTTTAAAACTAGTTTTGGCACAATTTGAATTTGTATGTACTGCCCAAAAATCAAACACTATTGTTCTGTTTTTATTCTTTTGTTTTGCCAGCTTAATAAATGTCATTATTAATAATTTATGTGACAAAAGTATTAAATGAAAGGACCACTTGTAAACAAATTTTCTTCAGTGTTTCTCCTGCTCCATAACTGCACATCTAGTCTTTTGCTAAGCTAATTTTCTTTAAGCCCTCGTCAAATGTCCCCCACCCCTTTAAGTTAACATCCTGGGAGATCAGCCCTAAAGCTCTCTCCTTTGGGTTTAGAATAAGATTGATGTTCTGTTTGTTTCTCTCACACTTCAGCTGGCTCTGTGAAGAAGCTCTAAAACATCACAATGTTTTGGGATAATTGGCGTTAAACCATGAATCTTAAAAGACTGTGAAAACTTGAATGTAGTTATAGGTCTTCTCCAGGTATTCACTTTAAAATGACTTAAGTTTTATTGCTTCTTGAAACAAATCTGACTGAGAAAAAAAAAAAATCTGAATTATTGTAAATATGACACAGACAGTCGGTGTTAAAATTTGGAGTCAGTTAATTCACAAGACTCCCAGGGTGAAGATTTGCTGAGTTTAATGCTTTTTTGGAGGCAGAGCAGGAGTTCAGAAACTACCCTATCGATCCTGTTGACATGCTCCCCTTTAGGGAATGCAAATGTTTCTGTTCTTCAACACAAACATTCAAACCCCTCCAAGTAGTAGAACCCTAATTAACTAGGGATTTGAATACCATGGCCTTTTCATTTGACATTTTCATATTTCACAAAGAGATTGTTTCACGATTTCTCAACAAAGACATCTCTTCGCACACATCAGACAACGAAGTTTTACGAGCAAGTAGTTTATCGTAATATTTATTAAACATTTCAAACATAACGCCTCCCACTTGATCCTGAGATAATTCGAGTCTTGCCGTCATAAAAATGTTCTTTCGAGCTATTGAATTGTCCAACAAGGATGTGGACTCAAAAGTAAGAAGCTAGCTGCTTAATGTTGGTGATGACATGGTGATACACGTATTCATTCTGGTAAAGCGAAGCTATTCCAGAGTAAAAACAGGTTCTATATGTAGCTTTATATTCAATTCAATTTTTCAATTCAATTTTATTTGTATAGCCCAAAATCATAGAATTTCTGTCTCAATAGAAAGAAGAAAAACAAGAAAAAAGTGGAACGTATAAACACAAATACACAGCAAGAAAACTAACTAACAAATGCTAGATAGACAATATTAGCACATTCCTGCCCTTAGACTCTCCTTCACGGTGATGAAAAAACTAAAAAACTCATCAGTGGCGAAAAAACAAGAAACCTCCTGGGATCCACACAAAAGAGAGATCCCTCCACCAGGACGAGCATTCAATGTGTCTAAGACTATTGTTTAAATATCAGCTTATACTACTCTACAGCTAAATATCTAAAGAAGTCAATAGATGTTCGTCGTCCTTATGGAAACACGGGGGACTCCTCAGCCTGGCTATGCTCAGGACGGGGATGAGTAGATGGATATTATCCTGATGAGAACGGAATGGTTTAGCAGCAACCATCCCGAATACATTCCATCCCGTATACATTCCCTCATCTTACAGTTAATATCAAGCAGGTTGGAGCTCCATAAACATTCATCGTCAACATGCCGTTAGTATCTGTTAGCATTCATTTTGTATCTTCTAACCAGCAAAATTAAATTTTAAGTTAATAGAGAAAATATAAAGAGCTACCCATTAAGATACAAGAGTACAGAAAAATTCAATTTAGATGGATTAGTGTTTGAAAGAAGATGAAATACTTTAATTTTCAATCCTTTTTTTCAATATTATAATTTTTTTAGATAATTAAATTAGACTTTTCACAAGTTTTTACACAACAGCAAAAACATCAAACATACATGCAATAATATGTCTAATTTTATTTTCTCTTCTAAACTACTTAATTCTTTACTGCAACAGTTTCCTGGTTTGTTAGCAGGTCAGAGGGAGGATACAACCTGCACAGGGAGCAAATCTTTCAGAGTCACACAAAGACAGATAACCAATCACACACGCTCACTAAAAGGAACTATTCACACCGGCCAATACACTTAATGCGTTTGCCATTGATGGTGGGAGGAAATCGGAGTATCCAGGGAAAACTGGAGCATATTTCCCAATATTGTAAAAGGTCAAGGTTAAAATGTAGGTATTTAAATTGTCTATGTTCTCAATATTCATTAGTTGTACATATATTTAGTGAAATAATTAACTAAAATATTCAATCTAAGTGTTTTGTAGCTTTTTGTATATTAGTTATGTTACATGCAGTAGAATTTTATCTATTATTTGAACATTTTTGTGTAGCTAATATGGTCCAGATGGAAAATTTATCTTGGAGTCACGAGGCAAGGGTTTTCTTGGACCACCTTTACTAGCAGCTAAATGTCCAGATTGCATGATGACTTTACCATTCAGCTGTGGTGTGCTGTATTTGATTAAAACCATTACCCTGAGTTACAGCCAAGTAGCCCGTCAGCTGAATGTTGCTTTACAGGCTTTGTTTGCTCCTGCTCCCGTGCGCTCTGGAGCACATGTTAAAAAGCTTTGAATTGGTTTTTCTACAAGTTTGACTACACGAGGATGATGAGATCAGTGCCAAAGTGGCTTCAGTGTGTGTTTGTGCAATGTGAAATGTTTTTGGTAGTGTCTGGATGAGACACAGAAGACCACTGAGCTGCCATGAATGAAAGCAGGGCTGAATGTCAAGGAGCTGTGGCCTAAGCAGATGTCCTCATTTTCAAGAGTGATGTGTTGCCATAGATGACTTGCACTGTAATAGTCTTGTAATCTCTTTTGGCTAATTGATGACCATCTTATTTCTGCTTGCCACCTAATTTTCTTCTATCACAAATCCTCAAAAATCCAATCAGTGAGAACATTTTTATATTATTTGGTTCATTTATAGTCATGATTAAAATTAAATGTGCATTTCTTATTTTATATAAATGTTTTAGTTTTGCAGGAAATTTTATGTGTTTGATGAAATTCTTAAGAACAACTTAACCACTGTGCTAACAAAAAATACAAAAATGCCAGTGAAAGTCTAATCAGCATGATTGGTTCGAGACAAATAGTGTCATTTTTCAGCAGGAAAATATGACAAGAGGAAACCAAGAATAGTCTAATGTGAGACAGAAATTATATATCTTTAAAATATTATATTTCAGCATGCTGTGTCTCAGGAAATTGTAATGAAAGTGACAGCTGCTAATGGATCATCTTGAATGCTGCTAATAGATAGCGTTTCACTGTGTTCCATGTCTGGAGGAAAATGACTGATTTGTAAAAAGAAATAAAAAAAGAGTTGAAGAAAGATCACTTGACAGGCTTTTCATGGGCCACAGCATGCGGTATATAGGCTGATGCTGAGCCTGGCACCGTCATTGAAATAGTGTCAGGTTTGTTTTTTTTTTTTATGATATAAAGTCTTTGTTTTAGAAGTCATTTTGCTATGTAAAGGTATTAGGTTTTTTTTTTTTGTTCTTCTGAAAGCTCATTTATGTTATACGGTGGTTCAATGCAAATACCTCTAAGGGCTTCAGACATGTTACATCGTGGTTGTTGTACAGTAACATCCTCGTGAGATAACAGAAACTGTTTAAGGAGTATTGGGGACAATGCTATTTATGGTTTTATCTATTGCTTCTAAATTCAGCCTTCAAGTATTGATTAGAGGCCAACATCAAAGAGCGTTTAAAAAGAATAAGAGGACTTACTGCTTGTACGGCCGCAGGCAGGCATGACGAATCTCTTTGGAAGTGATGCATGCAAAGTCCTGGTGCAGTGTTTTTATTTATGGCTATCAGCGACCTGAAGGTTAGGTATTTTTCATCAGTACCAGGCACACATTTTTCTACTGAAGCACATTTTTACAGGTATTTAATCTGACTCCTAACATTTGAATGAATTTGAAGTTGTATTGTGGTCGTGTTTTATTACCTGACAATTATGCAGTACTATTTAACTGATGCTTCTCTAAATCACGTCCCAGTTCTGCACCAACATAAATTTCCGGACTGGGTGGTCGTACTGGGCAGTGATCAAATAACTGATCCGGTGATATCTGTGTCAAGCTCCTAGATGGACCTATTTACATTACCAGTAATCAGCCATCCGCACTCACAAGCACCATTAATGTGTGAGGGGTGTAATGCATCTACCAGAGGCAGCTGAATATATTTCAGAATCAATAACTAGACAATTCATGCAGGACTGCACACCATGCTTTGAAGAATGACCTCATAAGCTCTTGGCACTTAAGTGATCCAATTGCCACATATTGAAAATTGAAAACTCACTTTACACAGTAAATTTCTCCAGCATTGTTAGAGCTCTTATGTACAATCCTGCCAGTCAACTGTGTGGACAAAGATTTGAAGATTGTTTATAGTGGCCTGTTCAAGGAGCGAGCCATGGCTGGTCTTAGAAGGATCACAAGCCTGATTTTGTGTAATCTTGTTAATGGTTTTCATCAGAGTCCCTGATGCACGCAATCAGTAATCACTCCAGCTATTTAATGCATTTAATTCACTGTACAAGCATTGGCCTGGAAGCACATTTAACGGCTGATTGACACAGTTAAGATTTACTGTATAATTTCACCATTTCTGAGGAGCAACCACCCACCGTAGATACAGCCTGTCTGTACATGGTCATGTTAAACACCCAGTCCTTAGCAGGAAGCCATGCAGCTTTAATATAGTAGTCACTTTCAGCCTGACAATACAGCAATTGTTCTTTCCTGGCATCTTTTTAAACAGTCATACGGTAAATGCCAGGATGTGTCTTTTAGGCAAACCAGCCCCCCTCTTTTTTGTATTCAAGGAAGGCGGAATACACTTGAGACTGTCATCCAGACCTTTCCCCCTACATGCTCTATCAAAGTCTACCAGTTGATATGTTTTATGTTGCACTTGTTTCCTGCAGTAAAAGGTTGTTTGACATGACACGTCATAGAATTTAGGCTCATTCGCCTTTGACATGTGCAAGACAATTTAAAACTTTACTTTGCTCCCAGTGAATTTGGACATTAAAGATGCAAGACGTGACATTTTAATTCCTATTTGATGGCCTTATCAAGTTTTTACAATTTTTGTCAAACAACATAGTGAGAAAATGAAGCAAGGCTTTTAGTCTACTTCCTCTAATTCTTCTCACTTTGTTGTTCTAACTTCCCCCGATGAAGCACAAATAAAAAAAGAAAAGTGTTTTTGTTTGGAAGGACATTCAAAGCTTCAACGCACACAATGCTCCCAGTCGAATTTGGCTGACTCTCTCTTTGTCAACTTGAGTAAAACTTAGTTTTGAGCTCTCACCACAGCACTGTTTTTGATCGTCTCTAAATCTCACAATGAATTAGAATTAGGGTGTTTGCATCCTATGTGGCATTGACAAACAACTTTGTATTTAGCATGCAGTAGCATTTTCTGTCAATTAACATGATGAATACAAAGACTCGACAGGTGCGAACATGTACACAGATAGGCTCGTGCTCGTGAAAAAACGACCAAGACAAGATGTGAATTTTTTCCCCCCTTTTAGTCGGGGAAGGTTTTGTAACACTTGACTAATTGGCTTAATTTTACTGTTACATGGCTTCATTTCTCTGGCCCAAGGACGCTGATGGAAGCCGCTTTGCTGAAACTGCTCATTTGCGTTTAGCTGTGTGGGTCTAAATATCTGCTTTGGGATTTGAGTTGTTGTGTTATTATTTCATAGTTTGATGTTTTAGCCCTAAGGCCTGGTTCCCTCTGTGATGTATCTGTGGCTGATCTTGGCATTTCTCATGTTCCCGGGGTCCTTGGTGTGACTGAAACACTTCCGGGGATATCTTGCCACATATCCCACTTTCCAACGAACACATGCGCTCACACGACCGAGCTCCTCTTTCTTCTCTTCTTTGCTTCCCTGCACAACAGAGGGAGGTTTTTTTTTTTTCTAAATGATTTTTCTACCACTGTGGCTTGTTGTAATTTAATACTGTTTAACCACATTTCATCTACTGCAAAGAAACTGAGGTGTTCAGTATTTAAAAAAGAAAAAAAAGAGCACATTTGTAATGAAAGTGTGCTTGTCATAGAGATGTGCATTAACAGAAAGCAGAGCAGATGTCCTTATATTTCACAGTTGACACTATGCATCGTAGATGAGTTTGTCCCAGGAAGCAGCTGTCTCTAAATATGCATATTTTTTTCCTCATTTATAGACATTTTAGACCAAAACTCTACCCTTGTGTTAATCAATCATACCAGAGAAAACAAAATTTTTAGTAGCAAGATCTGTCAAAAAAAAAAAAAAAAGCAAACTAAAATGTTTTGGCTTTTTTTTTTTTCTAATTAGTCCAGTTAATCACATGCATTCTCTATGTCTTTAATTAAAGGGACATTGAGGAGATGGGGATGGGTGACAAGCATGAGCTGTACTGCCCTCTCTCTCCCACAACAACTGCTGTCAAAATGTCTGGATGTATCCTGAATGTAAAGCAGGACAACACTGAAGGAGAACGTGGAAACTCTAACGGCACTGACTGATGTGTTGGAAAGAATCCACTTTATTTAAAAGACACAATTCATCACATCACCCATATTAAGCATGTGAGAGAAAAACATGTTTTTTTTCCTGTGACGTTGCCTAGAGATATTTTTTTTGCTATCATTATTTTTGCAAAGTAGTAGAAAGAGTGTATATGAAAAAGTAGAAGAGAGCTAATGGGATTTTCTTTGTAATAGACTGATCTTCTCTCAGTGATAATGGATTTTGGCTCCGCAAAGTAACACCAGGGCTGTGAGAGTACAAGGGAATTATTTGTGTCTTTTGTTGTCTTATGGTTAACATATTCCAAAAAAAGACAACCCCAGAGATGGATTGATCCTGTGAACACACATTGTCTTGAGATGACAAACCTCGAAACAGTGCCGTGCCGCAGATCTCCATCTTTTTTTTTGTTTTTTTTTCTTCAAAAGCCAATTAAAAATGTATCAGTGAGCCGAGCCATTTTTCTTTTATCACATGCTCCTTCATTACCATGAGCACATGCACTGTAGTTTATTTTGAGTCAATCCCACATACATCGTCCTGCTGCAGTAAATATTCATTAGCATACCAAATCCATGTCTGAAAATAATCCTATACACCATTTACTTCATAGAATAAGAAATGTGTGCTTCAAAATGGCAGCACAGAGATGCTTTATACTTTTTTAAACCTCCTTTGGAAATAAAACTACATAAAAAAATCAATATAAAATTTGTCCTCAATTCGGTGAATCGGAGGCGCGGATATACAAAATAGAAATCAACGCCTTTTTTTTTCTTTTAAAGAAAATTTGCTCATGTTTCTTAGCATATAAAATATTAACAGCCATAAAGAATTGGGGATAGATATATAGAGGAAATTTGTGTATGAACAATTTAACGTTTCACCCCTGAAGGTACGTGAAAAACAGGTGAAGTCCATTTTACAATGGACTGTTCAGGTAAAATATTTATGTAAATGTTGAAATTTACCTGCAAATTGCAACTCTTAGAGCTTAACAAATCCCTGAGTAATCCTTCAGGTGACAAGGATATGCCAGCCTGGTTACCTTTCACATATTGGGAGGCTAACACTGGTGATTGATATTTTAACTCTGTCCCCCGATGACTAATGCAAGTTAAATGCTCCTGTGGTTGTTGTTAGGCTGCTGTTTTTCAAGGACTCTCAGGGGTTCTTGGCTTGTTGTTGCGTGTGATATTATGGAACAAATAGTGGGGCTTAATGGTTGTGTAGATGATTTAACTGCCCTTGGGGCGATTGAAAAGGAAAATCATTTTACATAGTACAAAGTGTGTTTTTTAGCTGGTAAAAGACCTCTTTTTTTTTTTTTATTCCTTTCTTTCTGAAAAAATAATCAACATATCAATTCAAGACAAACCATTTGTATGCATTGTCTCAATTTAAACTACTTGTTAAGCTAAATGATTCACCCGTCTTTTCCACATTTCTGATTTATGTGTTTAGTTTGAGTAAAGCACAGCTCTCCTTAGTCTCCTCCAGGCTCAGCCATGACTGCGATGTCTGCTCTGCTCCATCAGAAATGCTGTGGCTTTAATCCCTTGCCCACAGGGGATGGCTGACATGGATGTGTGTAAACTGTTGACATGGTGCTGTCTCCTATGCTCTCTGATCAAAGACAGTGCAGCCCTCCTGTTTCACAACCTGCCTTCAAATATGCTGCAAGTCTCACGCTCAGATATTCCCTTCCTCTCTGGTTCACACTTCATGTTAACCCAAGTCTCCTCACACTAAATCGGCACATCTGATAATAACAAAGCAGCCATTTATGACTGTGCTCCTGTCGCCTCTGTGACCTCCCTTTGAGCAGCGAATTTGATTTGGGAACCGGTGTGTCAGTGGCCCACGCCTTAGCGGAAAGCGTTTTAAGAGATGGTAATGCCCCCATTTTAAGTGCAAGAAGAGATTTGGCTCGATGTTGTGCTAACTTTAATTAATCCTTGGTAATGATGCAACTATTAGTAAGCGCTCAGCTCATCTCAAGTGGCTGTAGATGTGTGTATGTGCGAGTGTGTATAATATGTGTGTGGAAATGCTGATTGAGTTAGTTAAAACTCACTGTTTGAAGGTGATCTTAACTTCAAGAGTCAAGGGATTTCAACCTTAAATTTTATGATGGTAATGAGTTTGTTTCCAAAATTGAGAAAATTGTTGTCATGGTAACAATGTATTCATTATAAGACAAAACTCTATAACTCTGAAATTAAACCAATGTGAGAGTGAGTTTATACAAACAAACCGCTCTGGTAATGTTAGCAGGTTTTGAATGTGGGATAAACTTTTGTGCAAAACTGCATGTTTGTAAAAAAAAAAAAAAAAAAGAAAAAGTTGAGATGAAGACTTTTTTTTTTTTAAAAGGTAAAAACAGTTTCTGGGTAGAGTGTGCAGTAAGTTGTTTAAAAAAAGAATCCAGCGAGAAACGTACTATCTAAATAGATTCCAAAGTTATATTGTAGCAGGCGACTTTTTTTTTTGTGCTTCCAATTGAGTCTAGAAGATTGTCATCTTTGGTTTTGTTTGAGTTTTTTCCACTGTTTTCTTTATGTGCAAACAATCTGCCTTCCAAATTGTTGGCGTCTTCCAGCACCAGGGAGCCAATATTAACCCATCTCCAAGTTTTGAACAGCGCGGCAAGTTCTGGCTGTTAAAGAAACGCCAAACTTTGTTGTCTTGCTTTTACACCTGATTGACAATGGCTTCAGCGAGACATGTTCTTCTCCACTGGCACAGAATGAAATCTTTTTTTTCCAGAATGCATTTTCCTCCAGTGAGATGCATTGTAATCCGTCTGAGGCTACGCTCTGGGTAGTGTGCATGTTAAAGGACAATTTATGCCCCTAGCATCCGTTGTAATTCTGTTGACAGTGTAGGATTTTTTTCTTTCAGGCAAGTTTTCATAAAAGTTAAAGAGACATTTCCGCCTAAAAGAAATGGTGCGGAGTGTCTAAACCCCCTAGTAGCAAAGCCTGTCTGCATTTTACTAATTTGAGTTCTCATCAGGAGGCTTGATAGGGAAGTTGTTGTGACATCAGTGAAGATGCGTGTATTATGTGCAGACCGACTGTCTGGCTTATTTAATTCTTTTTTCTTTCTCCACTGAGCCATTGCTGTAAAGGTTGTGATAGATTGTAGCTGTGAGGAGGCAGGAAGCAATCACATATATGAGAGATGTTCCTTGTGTTTTTCTGCGAAGCTCTGATGGTGGTCATTACCTCCCATTAATGCTTCGTGTCATCTCACAGCACCTGGGCTAACAGTATGGGCTTTTTTTGTCAGATCACCATTATTGCTTGTGTTTCTCATGTCAGACAACTCAACCAGCAGGGGGAAGTGAAGATTAAATATAGATTTATTAATTGGTTGGCAGATGGCATGATAATTAGTCATTTGGAGGTATTTGCAATCAACGGTATGACATTTTGAAAGGGAACAAAATGCCGTATATGCAGCAATGTTTGTGGTAGGTTTTTTGGGTTGTGTTTTCAAAGCTGCTCTTTTTTTGCTACGTTCTCTATGTTTATCAGGTCAATTCATATTCATCGATGTGACGTAAGTCTGAGTGTGTGCACTCTAGTTGTGTTAAGAGACACACTATCCGGGAATTACTTTGATTCTCAACCAGTGGCTGGTAGAATAGCCCTCGGCTTCCTCGTGACCCTGTGCAGATAAAGCGAATCTAGAGGATGGTGGGATGATATTTATATTATAATTTGTCCGTCGGCCATCCCGGTTTTCTAAATATGCGGCAATGGCCTTTTGAAAAATCTCTTCTGGTCAAAAGTTATCATTGAGGAAAAAGTATGTTCCTGCCATCGCCGTCTCGGGGGTCCCTGGCGAAGAGTAAATGTAAATCCAGAGAAAAGAAAGAGGCTGTTAGATTGCAGATGTCAAAATGTTTTCGTCCACTGCTTCGATAACAAACGTTAATTTAGATGAATCACAACAGATGCATTCAAATGTTCAATCTCAATTTAGTTTTGATTGGCAACTAAAATGGTCAGACTGTTTGGCTGAAGGGCTAGCTGAGAAATTTTGCAATCGACATGATGTGTCGTAAGATGGCTTAGCTGCTTAGTACATGTGTTTCGACTAATTCTTTTGACTATGAAAAACAGAACTGAACCATATATTTTTTCTTGTGAATTTTCTGACCTCTATTTCCCCTCTTCATAGTTGCATTGGGTGACCAAGCACGCCTCAGTGGAGGCAGCCATCCTGGAAATACAGGCATAACGAGGGAGAGGAGGACAGCTGGTGACCCCTACTGGTCCTATTCAGGTAAGCTCTCGTATTCGCTCTAACCAGAGCTTAAAGAGGAAGAAAAATTGTTTGCTTCTTTTCTTATCTGCCTGTCATTTTCCTTTTCTTCCAGCAGCCCATGCTCCCCCTTTTTCCCTTTTGTTGCCAGAAGTGTTGCTGTAGACGTTTTAGCATTCGCATAATAGAATACCTGCTCTGTGTGTTTTCATTGCTCTTAATAACAGTAATTAAACTAATGCATTTGGGATAGAGAAACACTGACGCACGACAAAATGAGTTATTGTTTAAAAAATTAAAGCACAATTAGTTTGTTGTTGAATATGAATTCCACAAGTTTTCTTAAATGATTTTACATATAAACATACAAAATTAGGACCACTGAGTCCATCGGTAGAGACAGACATGGATCAATTTTTGTACGTTATTTGACAGCGTTGCATCATTTAATGATGTTTAAATAGACTTATGTTTTCTAACAGTTATCATGGCATATTGTTCTATATTGTGATTTGCGACTGTCTTAAGTTCACGTGTTAAAAAAGGGGAAATTTTAATCGAAAGGACAGCAGGCTAAGTTGTGAAAAATGGGGTTGTTAAATTTCCTGTCGACATTATTGATGATATGCATGGCTTCAGTGTCAAAGTCAGTGTGTTTGGAAATTTTGCTTTGGTGCCTCTTTTAATTTTTCAGTCATCTACCTTAGCAAATTGGAAAGATTGATGAATGTGGCAACCAAGAATAAACAGTGTGATATACGCTTTAATGGATGATTCATCATGTGCACTCATATGTTGGTAAATGTTCACACTTGCGTATACAAGTATCTGTATAATTTATGTTTGGAAGATGCTGCACATTATTTTTACACGTTGGATGTCTAAATTTAATAATAAAATTATAGCATATGATAGATTTTTAGATTTTGCATGTCAGGAAAGGATGTATTGGTAGAATTTAACTGGTCTAATTTTAATTTTCTGTCTAAGCACAATAAAGTTTAATCCTTGCAGTAATCTACAAAATGTAAACCTCATTTTGAGTGCATGAAATGTTTTCAATTTAATGTTTCGACTTCTGAACTGCGTATCCCTAATGAGGTCGCGGGGGGCGTCGGAGCCTATCCCAGCTGATTCAAGGCGAGAAGCAGGGTACACACCAAACAGGTCGCCAGTCAGCCCCAGGGTCATGTATGCACAACCATACGCACACTCATTTAAGGGGCAATTTTCAGAGCAACCAATCTAACATGCATGTTTTTGGAGGATAGGAGGAAACAGGAAAAACCCAAGCGTACACAGGGAGAACATGCAAATTCCACACAGAAAGGCCAGTTTTCCAAGCATCGTCCCTGTTTTAATTTAAATTTAGGAAAACATAAATTAGGAGATAGAAAGTGGCAATATCTGGAATTATTTAAAAAAAAAACCTGTGGACTCACATCTGGCCCAGACAGTACAGTCGTGTTCTCTGCACAAGTTTATTTACATGACATGAGAAAGGAATGGGAAAACATTGAGTCATCATCCTTGTCCAACTCAAACCAGGCTTGGAAAAAATTACATAAACATAACAGTCGAGCTGATATCTTACCAAGTAAGATTTCTCACAGCTGGTTAACACAACCAGACAATGCAATGGGGGGTCAAATTACATCTGCAAGTAGTTTGTCCTGCGTTTCGACCCAGAACAAATTGCAGGAGTCAGTAAACAGAGGGGAAATAAAACACCAAACTGCAAGAAGTATGCATTTCATTTGTAAAGAAATAAAACTGCAGAGAGTTTAAACTGTTCAGTTTGCCATTCAAAGTAAAACTAGTTTGCTGCAGGCTAAATTGTGGCTTGTTTTGCTCTGTGACTTCATATCAACCATTTAAGCCTAATACTATCATCCTGAAAAGTAGCGTTTCAACACCTATTGTAGAGGAGTTAGACATAGTGTGGTGAATAAATCAATTCCCCTTTTGTGCTATATTACTGGGACATGGACACGAGACCGTTTCGACTGCCCTGCAGGGTTTTAATTATTGCTTGGCTTAACAGTGCATGTACACAAAACACAAAGTATTTTCTACTTACCAAAGCAAAATACCCAGAAAATAGCTGGAAATTGCAGGTGAGGGTTGAGGAAAAAATAGAGCACCAAAAAATTTCAATACAAAAGGGAACTACTGGAGTCTGTTATATCTTAAATAGTATCTTCAACAGCCAGGGTTTTCTGACACTTACATGGCCATGTGTGATCATGTACCAGAAAAATACATTTGTAAAAAAATGGTGCACGGTATACTGAAAATGTACTATCAGTGCAATATCAATATCACCAAAAACTGCTTGCCAAGCAATAAATGTTAGGTTATAGACCTTCCTGATGGATAGCATTTGAGCTGAAATATAACAAGCACAAGTGAATGGAGCAAGACGGCACTCCTCTTACAAAATGTGCATAAAAGCAGAATTTCCTGCAACCACCAGCATGCAAACATTGGTACTGATGTGGGATGCAGTCCTTGAGCTCAAGTCTTGGACACTGACATTTTATTGACACATTGCTAGTCATACTCTCATTGCAATATTCAACAATAATATTGCATACCACGTATTTTTTAATATCATGCTGTCCTACTTTCCGGGGCATATATTAACCTATGACTACTTGCTGAAAGCATGGTAGCCAGCAGTTTTCATCAAATCTTCAGTATCTGATGCTCAAATGATTACTGTGTAATCCTTTTGCAACATGCTCTACATTGCCCTTTCAATCCATGTTTTTACAAAGGCATGGACAGACCATATGTTTGGGGTTTTTTTCTGTCTGGTGTGGGTGGCAGACATTTCTGATAAGCATGTTCTTTTAGAGTACTGCTTCTCATGCAGCTATACACTTCTACACTAATGCAAACACAGCCCTCCATTGCCCATCAAACAGTTCCAGTGGGAAATTTGGGTTGTGTGCTTTGATCGAGGGCACCTCGCTGAAAAGAGCTCGGGGAGAGGCAGAAAGAATGGGGAGGGGGGCGCTTGTATTTACAGGTCCGAAAACACCACCTTGCAAATAACAAGCATGGTCCCTCTGCTACAGGAGTGCATCATGCTTGTGAAAATCATTACACTGATGGAATATTTTGTCTTTGGCGCTGCTGTACTGAGCCCCAGAAAATCAGGGTTTTAGGCAAGAAAATTGCGCAATTCACTGTGGAAAAAACGAGCTGTGCTTACTTTGGGCTCAGGTTTGTTTGGTATTCACGTCACTCCTGTTGGTGGTCTTCGGCTCCTTTAGTTGTCTGGTTGTGGCAGTGAAAGACTGTCGGCTTTGACTATCCAAGCTTGACAGCTCTCTCACAACATATAACGCATTTACAGAGCCAATAATAAGAATCTTAATCACCTCAAACATGCCTTTGTTTTCCTCTATGCACAGAACTCTTCCATAAATAGTTCTCCCCAATCACCGCTTTTCTTTCTGCGTGAGTCTTATCTAATGAAAAGATTAAATACTTTCAGGGCTTGGATTGGAGGACACGTATTGATAATACGACACTGTGGTAATACCTACTTTATGGTCTGCACCACCATTTGTGGTTTAAGTAAAAATGGCAGCAGTCTGAGTAAGTGATGATAAAATAGCCACCAGGGCTTTGCTAAGGGAATTAAATACGAAGAACCTGACACAACTTTTCATTTGATCTTTTTATTTCTAGGATGAGTTTAAAGAATACCAATACTGTCCTTGTTTTAGCATTACCATGTAAAATACAATTTTTTCTTTCTTGTCACAGTAATGCATTCCATTGCTCTTCTTTCTCACGGTTTGTGTGTGTCTGTGTGTGTGAGCTCTTGCTATATAAGTGTACTTATATACGCATTGTTAATTTCTCAAGCTGCCTCAAATTGCTATTTTAGGTTGAGTTCAGACTATATAGGAGAGTGTTATGAAGCAAAACACAGCTAGCTTTGCTCTGAACCTCTTCTCAGATGCATATCTTTCCAATGGTAGTGGACATACAAAAATGGGATGTTTACTTTTATGCACAACATGCTGACACCTGACACTATTCAGAAGATGAGTGGGCTGTTTTAATAAAGAGGTGTGAAAACTATTAGTTTTAGTCGAGAAATGAAAAACAACACACTTACTGCAATGGAGATGAATTATTACCTGGATTCTGTTTATTTATTTTAGATTAGCTTTTTATGTCCTAACTTGAGAAAAAGAGAAGTTATCTTGCAGTCAACCATGTTAACATGGGGATAAGTAAAGTAAATTTAAAAGAAATGAATATTTTCAGACATTTGGCTTTGTTTTAATTATCCTTCTAATCTCATTTAGATCTGGTGTCAAAAACACAGATGACTATCATGACGAAACGGAAAACTCATTTAGCATCATCACCTGAAAGCATGGTTCTCATAGTAATGTTAAATTATTATTATTTTTTTGTAATGTCATTCAAGAGCTTCTTTGGTGGCAACAGGATCCAGGTCAGAAAACTTGTTTAGTTTTTTAAGGTTAAGAAGCATGGCATGTTAAAACTTTAAACCAGCATTCTAAAGCATGATCTCATAAGATTAAAAGTTATGGTTGGATTAAGGTCTGAAAATTTAAAAGCATAAAAGATGTGGGTTCATCTGATGATAGAAACACCAATGCTTGATCTGGAATTAGATGAGAAACCCTATTCATTAAGTGCATGGTTAAATAATTTTGTTTTTGTCAACTATTTGATTAGTACACATTTACTTCGTAAGAAGTAACTGATTTTACATGAGTCACAAAATCAGACTGAAACACCTACAATTTCTGATTGACGACATTTAAATGCTCCAGTCAGATTCAACCATTTTGAATATAATCAGGAACATAATTAGTAAATGAATGCAGCTTCTCAAAATGTATTTTTATGATTTCATCCATAGGTCTGGACATAAATGGCTCTTGAGCAGGATATGATTGCTGCATACGTAATTTACTATGGTGATGCAGTTGAGAATGAAATATCTTTGTGATGCTGTAAAGCCAGACTTTCTGTTTGCTAAATGGCTAATCTCACTTTATAGTACACACATTGTGAGTATTTAGGTTGATTTCTCTCTGTTTTTTTTATTTAAGACATCACACCTGGGATTTTCTCACAGCACATTTTATTTTCTTGTCAAATTTTATGCCACACTTTTTTCACTTGAGTAATTGTAGAGTAAATCTTTGAAGACAGTGCTACAGATGCATATACTGGTTTACTATGTATATTTTGCAATGTCTTGGGGAAACATTAAGCTTTGTGACGTGTTGTTTGTTCAGACTTGCATGCAAGCTAAACAAGAGAGGCTTGCAATTGCTGGGATTTATTGTTTCTTTTGCCCCCTTTTTTCCCTTTAAAATAAAAAAGGCTATCTTTAGGACTTTATATCAGAGGGCAGCCAAAACATGAGCAAACATTTGGTCAGGTATCTGGTGGACAGGGGGTGATTTTTCATTTCAAGCCTTTGCAGACCACCAATTCCTGCTCTCAAAGGCAGCTGGCTGATTGTACTGAGAAAAAGGGAAGCATTGAGGGAACACAGAAATGTCCATTACTTTGGGAATGTAATTAGTGGCTAAGGCTGTGAATAGGGGACAGACAAGCGTGCCTTAGCAGCTAAATGGTTATTAAGGACATTTGCTCGGTGCAAGCAAGTGTAACCAAAATGCACGCAGTAGGGTTAGCCTCAAGCTAGAAGGTACTCGTGCAAGGCAGACTTCATCTCTGTGATCTACACACACACATAACATATAGAAGAATGAGCTGTTGCTTACCTCTTGCTGTGTAGCCTCCTAGTGCACATTGCTCAGGGAACAAGCTGTTTGAGCAATTTGAGCCTCAGAGTGTGGAGCAAAAAACAAAAGAAGTTGAGTGGAAAGATTTTTTTTTTAGTTGACCACATGGACATGTAACAATAGTGAACCATTCAAGTTTCTCACATGGGTTTTAAATAATTTGATTTCTTTTTTATTTTCTCTTGACTTAGCAATAATATTTTCTGCTCACACATTTCTCCGAAGCATCAATAGATAAGAGTGCACAAAGCAATGAAAGTTGTTATCAGCGTGTGACACGTCTGCTTCACGGGCACTTCCCATATGAACTTTAGTACAAGAATTCCTGAAATCCAGACTTCAAAACTTGATTAAAAGTTATTTAAGGGTAGGTTTTCACTCTCCGTATGCGTGTGTGTACGTATGCGGGCATGTGGAGAGACATTTTTCATAAGAGTGATGATATCATACTCGCCATAGGACTCCCACAGGAACAGGACTATACATCATTTCTCTCTTTTTTTTTTTTTTGAAAAAAAAACCTCTGCAGGTTCTCATACCATCTATTTCAACTGCTTATCAGTACTTTCAATATTTTATTTGATTTTAAATGCTGTTTTTATATTCCTATATTGTTGTTCTGCATGCATACCATTGTTGGTGTTCTATCCACACCTTGTTGATTTATTGTTCACGTTTAATTACAGCACAACATTTAGAGAACCTTACGTGCATTTGAAGAAGCATTACATTTGATCCCCCTTAACAGGGTGTAAAATGGAAAACAAATAAAAAACAAAGCTAAGAAATGGTGGCGCTAGATGCGGGGAAATATAGATTAATGTCCCTCGAACAATTGTCGATTTTCATTTTCGGTGCATTACAAGATTGTCCTTGGATTACCTCGCACATCATTTCAGACTGATGTGAAGCATTAATCGTTAATGAAAGATTGATGGTTTTTCTTTGATCACAGCATGAATTTGTGATGTTGGTTTAGAAAATAGAGTAACTGTGTGAAATTGGTCAAATTAAAAGAGTAGTGAAAAAAGATTCTCCTACAACTCTATAAATTTCAGGTTATACCTTGGATATTTTCTTGGTAAGACTACAAATGAAACTAGTGCGTTTTCAAGTTTTAGCTAAAACTTTGAACGTATGAATTAATAAGTAGTCTATCCTCCAAAAATTGATTATGCAACATGAGGCACTGCATCTCAGCAATTTTTCACATTAACAGCTCACTAATGACGCAGCGCCTCATAGAGATAGAGGTCCTACCGTCTGTTTTTCATGCAGCATTTGTGTGGATGTTTGGATGGAAGCCACCTTGACAAGCTTCTGTAGCCACTAAAACAGCCTGCAATAGTCTGATATGTGTGGATTATATTTCCCCCTCTGCCTGACTGTTTCATTTCACTTCACTGAGGTTGCCCATGATCATTAGCAATCTTTCCACTCATGTCTCTCATAATGAAGTGAATGAAGTGTCATTTTCAATCAACTGTTATGTTGATCCAACTTAATTAGTACTTTAGAAAATACAAAAAAGATTAGGTAACTCATGGTACTTAATTGCCAGAGCTGTTTGTTTTGGCTATGGTTTAGCCCTACATCCAAGGCTCTATTTTTCTTCAGCGATTGTTTTGCTTTAGTGCATGAGTTCCATGACAGTGCTCCCCTTTGGCTTGAAAGCTATACATTGGTAAATTGTCATTGATCCATTGCTTTTAAGATAATTTTTTTCAGTCATAAATTATTCAGCAGGTACATAACTGATATTACTTTGAAGAGAAATCCTTCTTAAGGTAATAATTTGAAAAATGGAACAGAAGGCTCATTTCAAAGCCTAATTGGGCTCGCTTCAAAATGTACCTGTGCTCAGATGCTTAGTTATGTGTTATATGTCAGGCCTTATGATTAATTTTGAATTAGCTCAGCGCTGGTGAAGGATGTACACTTTATGTTGTGAACTCCACCCAGCCAAAGGCTAGAGGGAAAAGAGCAATGCCATGTTGTCATGGTGCCCAGCAGAAGGAGCACTGGCTCCTGGTGGTAATGAATCGAGAGGAGGATTGCTCCCAGTAGACCTCCTTATATGAGAAGTACATGAGTTTAAAGCAAAGCTCCTCCACTCTGCGTCTACACAAGGGACAAGAATGGAGCTTAAAGTATAGGGCGTACAGGGATCTAGGGACATAGTCACCTGGGATGGAGATAAAAACAGTTTTTTATCACCTAGATGAGACAGAATTCTTAATATGCAGATGATCTTCCTGTGCTGGTGCTTAAAAGATGTCAGTGTTCCAATTGATAGAATTGATTTTATTGTAAACTGTGATACATAGTAGTTTTAGGGCAGTTTTAGTTGTTGAAATAATACTTCAAACATAAAACAAGATGACAGAAAAAATAATTTGGAATTTTTCCAATCTTTTGGTCAGATTTCCATCAATTTAACCATTTGATCTTGTAAACTAATTAACTAAAAGTTCAATCGCTTTAATGTGAATTTTTTTTCCAATAACAAGTTTACTCAAATTAGTCATTCGACTTGAAATAATTTGGGTAGACACAGCAGTTGCTTTGTACTTACACACACCAAGAACAAACGCTTTACATAAAATTGCCATTCATTTGAATCATCAGAAGTGGCAACTCTTTGTTGGTACAACAAGCGCTTAAGTATACTTGATAAACACAACTTTGTGTCATGTGCATAACAATAAAAGCAAAAAGCATTGTTTTCCCAAAAAGTAATTAGATCCTTAATCCCTTTGTAAAAGTGCCTCTTAAAGGGAGGCAAATCACAAACAAGCACCAAAAACGCAACTTGTGTGCACATGATTTTTAAAAAGTGTTTCAGTAAACATTGTCAGATGTCAAGTGTCTAGCTAAAATTTTATAATATTCACTTCTTACCCTGGCAATGGAGAATCACTTCTGTCCATAAGAAAAATTGGAGTGTTGGGGTGTTGCCAGCACTAGGCGCATTTCATGTTGTACTAGAACACGTTTTTTCTTTTTTCCTTTTTATTTTGACCCTCTGAACTTTATGCTGCTCATCCTGAAACATTTCTTTACAACCGCTCATACCACGGTGCTCTCTGGACTTGATTAATTTCCTGCTCCTGAGAGAACACAGAAAGATTCATCTGTCTTGCACCCCACGTTTCTAGTCACAGCCATTCTATGTGATGATGGAAGCTTAACACACAACATCATCTATATTCCTCCAGTCTTGCTGATGTGTTGTATCAACCTGTAGATGTACCCGCACTCATTTTCTGAGAAAATGAGAGGTGCAGGAGCACTAATTATTAAAAATGAACTTTGCTGGAACCAGAGCTGACTCATTATTCATCTTGGTTATTGCTAGCACTTTGGATCAGCCTTTGTGTGCCAGAATTGGTCAATTTGTCTCTGTCAGGGGTGGGCCCTTGACAGATGTGCCAATATGGCTGCCGAAGTTCTGTGCTCGAGGAGAGGCATCTTAATTCTCCATGATGTATCACACTGGCAGCAACCAATTTAGCAGAATTGAGCTCCAAATCATCTTACTTCCCACTGCCTCTGACAATCTGTTTCCTTTCTTAGATGAGGTAAATATATTATGGATGGAAATAAATTAGGGATTCCAGCACCCTGAGTTAACTAAGTTTTTGTTGACTCAATTGTTTGTATTGTTACTGAGTTGCATACCAAGACCGGCATTCTAGGTGGCGCCATCATTATCCATACATCCAAGCCCCAAGTGAACATCTGCACTGACAAATGTTGCCAAATTTCCTGGATTCCCTGTTTAGAGCACATTGATGCCTTAAAATGACAGTTTGTTGTGTAAACCTAATTAATTAAATTTCAGGTGTCACATGGTGTTATTGTGCCTCATGGCAGTATATTAGGCTTAGTTGGTGGCTCCGGTCCAACTTAATAGATGTGGACATGCTTGGTCTGTCGGGATTGCGTTATTGAGGAAGTGTGAGATTGCCAGCCCACAGGTTTCCTCTCTAATGTGGTTATGCTGATGAACTGAAATGAGTTAGATAGCAGCTCAGCAAATTTTTAAACTCATAATCATGATGACTGACTTTATAATGAGTACACATCCCCCTAGAGGTGAGGAGTTAACTGTTAAGTGCAAGGTCATAATGGTGACATGATTTACACAGTTTTTTTAAGGTGTGCAAGTTTGCCTTTAATCAAAAAACAATATTTATCTCAAGGCAGCGAGGTGTTTAACCATGACATTATACTTCAAATTGGAGCTGTCTGTGTCTTGTACTGCATCATTCTGACTTTCTTGGGCTTGTTAGCTTGTTTATCCTGCGCTACCATCTTTGGATTACTGAGTTACACTGCTTCTATTGATTTCTGTCTGGATTCTAAATTTTAAGGACACTTACTTTGCAAACATGTAGCCATTGTTGTTCCCGCCTCGCCAGCAGAACAACTGCAAGAGTAATAGCTGCCGAGGGGCTAAGCAGTGCTCAGGGATGGCAATAGCTCAGAGTGATTCAAGTCTATTTTTTTTACCTTCATCTGAATTAGTTTTAGAGGTAATGGTGTCTCCGTGCTGTCTTAAATAAACATACATATATCGTGTGTATATACACACACACACGCGTATATAAATGTATTTTTATACTTTTATACATGCACATTTGTTTCTAGACATATTTTTATGTGTCTCTAGATTGTGTTTCACATTTTATCCTTCTCTTTCTCTCTTATGTGAAAACCTAAGAGATTTTCTGGCAGCTTTATTTTTTTTCCCTAAGATATCTGAAGGCATAGTCTGATTAGTCATACATAGCTAGCATAAAGCCAAGTGTCACCAGTACTCGGAAGGACTCCAAGACCTTTCTCTTTAGTTGTGTTGATCCAGCTACACTTTCACCATAGCAGGTAGGAGAAAGATCACTCAGGCCTGTCATCCTTTGTCTTGTAGAGTCTCATGACTCAGTGTGTGCTCAAATACCTGCAAGGGATAGTAAATAATGTAGATGCATCCTGAAATTGTTCAGCTGCAAGCAGCCCTCACATTGGAATATGTGAATGAGGCCAAACCTCTTAAACCCATATTGACTTTTCTTTAAGCTTGAACTTGAAAATGTTACATTTGCATTTAATTAAAGTTTGAAAATTAAATTGATTTAATGCGCTATATTTTGGAATTCTATCAATTTTCTTTTTTTTTTCTCAATTTCTGTTTGAATGTTTTACCATCCAGCTGAAAAGAGAAAGATAAAAGCTAGAGGGCAAAAGACCACTTTTGTCAATCATCCATGTGTATACCAGTGTCTTTTCCTTTTTGGCCATTATCTACTTTGGTGACACATTTTCATTTCAAGGATTTGAGACTCGCAATAAGATGGGTTTTGACTTCCTGATGCGTGTCTGGAAGGTACTGCAAATGGGATCTGAGGGGTATTGACTTTGAGAAATTGTTTTGTTTTTTTTGTTTTTTCCCCCCCCTCCTTTTTTATTTATTTTAGGTAGAGACCTGCCTACAGCATCTTTAATTTTAAAATGAATTTAGCCAATCTTCACCAGCATTCACCTCTCCCCAGGAATCAATTTTCTGCTGCTTTATGTGCACTCCCTCCTCCCCTCTATTCTTTAATTTCCCTCCTCATCCCTTTCCTAATGCTGGCCACATACCAGCTCCGAGAAGTGTTTTTTTTTTTTTTTTTTTTTTCTCGTGGATGCTATGGGGTAGTGAGGAGGGTGAGTGAAACACATACTGGATTAAGGCTTGATTTAAAATGGCTGCTCACTCTGCTTAGCTCAACGCTCATCTGGGGATGTGGTCATGTACAGTCTTGTGATTTGTGGCCTAATTAGTAGTTTTTTGGGGTACCTGAGGCTAAAACACAAATGTGCACTCCTTCCTACTCCTAAGCTTTGAAAATCCAAGCACATATGACTGCGAAACCTTGTGAATAAGCTTCAGATAGGATAGTTTAGCTGTGCAGATAGAGGCTTCTCTGTACAGCCAATTTGTCACTGCAGTCGGAAATAAATACATGTCTGTTTATATGGGGTCAAAGTGCTCAGGTGCAAATCTAAAAGATAATTTGGCTGTAGCTGGTGTTTACCTCTGCCAAGAAGGTTATGTGTAGATGCCCCTTGGCTGTCTGTTTTGGTCTGTTTCCTAAATCTCTGACATTAATAACTGGATTACTTCGGACTTCACGCACCACAGAGGAAGGTACATATTAAATGTTAAATAGAAAGACCCCATGAACTGCTTACATAGAAAAATTATCACTCAAATGTAGGTTTTACACACTCTATTTTCCATCCTCAGTTGAAAAGATGCCTTTGCATCAGTGGCTGTCTCAAGGAAGTTTTTAAAAACAGATATCAGTTTTCTGTGTAGTTTTTAAGGTTTGCTTTTTGCTATTTTTAATCAAGAGGTGGGTGAAAATATTCTTTTCTACAAATGCGGTGCAATAGCTTTCTTTGTCTTGGTGGTTAGTTTTATTCATCCTTTTCTTGTAAATCAATCGTTTTCACTTTGTGCTTTAATTCATGCTTTTTGTGATTCACATTAAAGTAACATAGAATAGATGCCATGCTGTAAGCTCTTTAGGAAGACATTACGGTATCAAGATGGTTCATAGACTGTTTATCAGCTCCCAGCAGCTTGTGCACATGTTTGCTGAACTGATCCTCGTTCTTTCATAAAATATAGAATTCTAAATGTATACACTGTTTCCATTATAATTCAAAACCAACTCTGATAAGGTGTGATTGCGTTTTTTTTTTTTTTTTTCAAACACATGTTTTTCACTGTGATTTTTTTTTTTCTTTGCAAAAGACGACATGGGTGCAACACTGTCTGCAACTGCTGTGTCACTGAACAAATGAGCTTCTATTTTTGGGCCAATGCAGGTTTGGTTATTGAGATATTTGCTGCTTATCACAGCATAAAATTGCACTGTAAGCCCAAACACTTAAAATGCAGCCTCTCACAAAATAATATATACAAGCTGGTGAAATTAAATTCCATATAGCATGTCTTCTGGGGGAGGAGGGGTCACTGTGTGGGTGGAGATCTTTCACCTCCGCCTGCTGAATGTGGCTAATGGTCTGCTTAGTCCTAGCCTCATATCATAGATTTATCCTGCTGCTATGACAGGCAGGTATGTGAGAGGTTTCTGTTTGTCTCATAACCTTTGTCACCCCAGGAGACAGCAGTCTCCTTATGCTTGTCCTGCTTTATCGCTATACAGTGACCCACAGTGAACTCATTCTCCTACCAGTGCGTCCCTCATTCCCAAGGATGAAGCCCCTCCAGCAGGTTTCTGCTGCTGCCCCCGCTGCCCTGCGTACCTGATGACCAGCTGCTTACTGTGTGAATGATGACACCATTGGAGCTGCTGTCTCTAGGATGTGTTTCACATTTTACCCATTCTGGTTGCTTTAATCTTCAGCCGGCAGACTGATTTTTTTTCTGTGGTATTTGGCCCTTACTTTAATAGCAATCCAATAGCAGATTGGATTTATTGCATTGAATGCAATTTTGTTCCTATGACTTTGCCTATCCTCCTTCTTTCAAACCATTATTACCACCTAGATTTAAGTTGCTCACTCCAAGTTGGCAGCTTCAAAGTTTTCAACATCTGTGATGCCCCCAAAAGATGTATCATATTTAGTTTTACTTCCTTACTTAATATTATAATTCACACCAGGGGTGATGGACTGTCAAGTGAAATGCCTCGAAAGGTAGATAATTCTGAAATTCATGATCCCATTAGAATGATTTGTGATATATTAGATCTATGAGATTATCCTCTTGTGCTATCATCAAGCTAAAAATTCAGGCTTGGTGGGACTTGCATGCTCTACTTATGTGATAAACATCACACCTGCATCAGTATGCTGGCTTTGTCATTTAGACCATGTTATCATGCTGATGTGAGCATTTAACTCTCTTTCACGCTCTGCCCAAGTGTAGTCCGACAGAACGCTTGTGTGCCAGTTTACGGCCCGTCAGTTGTAGTTTGTAACTTCTCTGGTCTGACAACGTTAAAAACCAAAGGTGCATTTAGCTGAACTGAACAGCCACACCGGAAGGCAGATCGTGGTTGTGAACGTCAGATGGTTGATTTCAGATAGCGATTGAACACAAACACCATCTTGCCCAGCGTCCAAGCTAAATGTTTGAAATCTGTTGAGGAGGGGGATGGTACTTCTAACCAACAAGCTGTTTAAATTCAGTATGGGAGGCTTAAATTTTTGCTACCATACAGAACAGTCTAGTGATGACTAATTTGGTCTAAACCTAGAAATGAATGGAAACTGGAGCACAAAAAGCTCCCCGATTTAACCTAAAAGAGAAATACTGTAACATAAAAATGACTACATAGACATCTTAATCCTCTGAACCTAATTGGTGAGTTTTAAATCTGACATCATCTTAAGCATACTTAAAACTGACACAAGACAAAAAGAACAGTGTGTATAGATCCTTCTTTCCTTAATTGAACTGAAGTGATTTAGACTGACCAGCAGGGCATTATCATCATTAAAGTTCTGCACTCTCGCTAGTGAGTCGAGAAAGTGGTCACAGTATGCTTTCTCTATCAGTAAGGTGCTGAAGCCGTAGCTTAGTGCAAGTTCTTAGAGCCAAAGTGTTAATTAAACTAATGGATGAAGCTACATGAATTGAATATGAGAGTATGGAAGAGGTGATGGCTCACTGCAATTGGTAGGGTGTTCTCTAATAAAGTTATATAATAACAGGAACAGATTTAAAAGATGATGTGAAAAATCAGAGCTGGTTATTTTTCCTCTCTTTGTTTATGTAAGGTGCACAGCTGATGTAGGCAGGGCTTATTATTTTGCGTCAAGCTAACATAAATGCAAATAGTACAGATGGCTTTACACATTAGTGCATCCGTCTACTTAAGTCTTAGTGCTTTATCTTCATCTGCATTTTCAGGGCGACGAGTAAATACTGAATTACTAATTGTCCCTCAATTTATTCGGCTGCGATTTCAATACAATCACAATTTCCTTATATTAAACCGTCCATCACACTCAGCTGCAGGACATTTATGAGTGCTGAGGTTTGCGTCTGAGTTTCCGACAGTTAGCTGATATGAAACATTTGCCCTTGGACAAAGCAGAGTAATGTAGCGTCACTAATCAGTGTTTCACTTTGCAACTCTACAGAGGAGATCTGTGTTCTGCTCGACAGAGTGCTCACCTCCCTCTCCTGTTTACAATTAGCAAGAGGCCTCCGTTCCACTGATGCACTGTTGGATTGATGTCAGTGTGCACTGATACTCAGAAGGCCGAACCCTTAGAGAAAACATTTACTCCTTTATACTGTGCGGAAAAAAACAACTTTTAAATGTTCAGGGAAAACTGCCAACTATAAAGTTGAAAGGAGAACGCTTTTATTTACTTGGTCGGTTATGCACAAACCTTCTCGTTCAGACTTGGTCATTATCCAGAAAAACATAAGGTTTGTAATACTTCGCTAGATTGAGCGCATCAGCCAAAGATATTCCATAATTATTCCCAGTTTAGAAAGTTGAGCAACTGATTCTTGGTTGCCAAAGTCATTCAAGCTGAATATATGTAAATGTAGGAAATAAGGAAGATGATTTGTGAGACGTAATGAGGCTGTTTAAGCAGTTTCTACTGCCTAACCGATAATAGTGAGATGTTCAGTGTGCGCTGACATAAAAGCCCAAGAAAAAACAAAAAGAACAAAAAAAAATCAGCTTTGCATGAGGTAATTTGTAGGATAAGCTGCAACTTAACTGCATGGAACAATATAGCCAAACCATTTAATGTAAGTATTTTTTGTGGGGTGTTTGTGCAAAGAATTGCCATGTGTTGCGGCCGTGCCCATTTTAAAGGACAACTAACAACATAAAAAAGAACAAGGCTTTGGAATTGGGATTTTTATTCGATGAAATTAGATTCGAAAATAAATCAACAATGCAACTGTAAATTTTTAAATTGCAATAGATTTCCTTTTTTAAATAATTAGAAACGTTTTTCATGTTCAGGCTTTTGGATGCATTAGCAATTGGATAAAAGTATGAAATACATTTTTATTTTCATAATATTCCACCGAGAGCAAAATTTCACAACTGTTTAGATGTTTCCTGCACATTAGCTGGCTAAACTATAATCATGTTTGGTTTGGCAGATGTTTTTTAGCACGGCAATTTTGTTGGATTTTATTCTGTTTTTATGGCAATATTACCAGGCATATTTTATTTGCACATATGTACACTTAAATCATTTTAAGCTAAAGTACAGTATATTTCTTTTGAAATAAACAACATATTTAAGCAGAGCTTTCACAATTTTTCCTTCCTCAATTTTTGGCCATAAAAAAGAATTAGTAAGCACTGATTAATGGTCAGTTTTTCACTCCAATTCTCCATCACATAAAGGAAGCTTTCTTTCAAGATTTGTGTTTGTTTGTAGATGTTGAGCTTATTTTTGCGGAGCTCATCTTTCGACATGGTGAATGCACAAAAATAATGAACAAATTTGTCTTCTTGCAGCTCGACAATGGTTATGACAAATGTTACAATTGTCAAGTGTTTTTCAATTTAAGCACTGATCAGATTAAATCTGAAACTAAGGGCTATTGTACAGAAAGTAAGCTAGTCAGATAAGTCGGCGCAAGCAGAGGCTGACTTATCGGTTTTGGTTTCCTGTCTTCTTGTATTTGGTTGCATATCATTTAATCTTTATTGTATCTTATTACAAGTCTGGTGTACACCAATATTGCTTGCACAGTCAAATTAACTGGGATTATTATAAAAAAAAAATTACATGAATTTCAAAAACCATCATTAAAATTTAAAACATGTTTCCTAAGATGATGGAGTTTTTAATTCAAGTATGCACCACATGTTCTGTTTAAGTGAAAGCGGTGGTTTGCAGCTAAGCTGATTCAGCTCCCGGACTCCTGTTCTGTGAAGCCATGCTGTTGCGATGGCTTTGCCACCTGAAATCTGCTAAACCTTCCCTGAAATAGACATCATCTGGAGTCTAAGTGCTCCAAAATATGTATATTTTTTGTGCAACCCACTCATGCCGTATGCTCGTATACATTCTCAAAAATGTAGGCTTTTATAATATGCTGGAAGGTTGCCATATTCTTCAGTCTGGAATAGATTATGCGTGGTTATAATTACTACTAAAATATCACAATTTTTCACAATTTCTGATTGGAAATTGTAATTGTAAATTTTTTCAGTCAATTTGACTGATTGAATTTAAGTTTCTAAAACTGCCTCTTTATTCCTCAATTAAACAAATTTGAATTGCTTTAATAATAATCAATCATTTGGAGAAAACAAGCTAACCAATTGTCAACTTTGGTGATTTCCAAATTGGGAGTTTCTCTTTTATTCTGTTGTAGGATAATTCAGAATTAAGGTTGAAAATTATTTCCGAGTGGAAGTTGCAACATCTCAATCGTCAAGTACACTGACCAAAAGACAACTTTGAGGCCTTTTCTAGGGTAGATCACTCCTGGATGAATGAGGGATTACATGGACGTCTTTTATTTTGTTGTCAAAGTTTATTGACCAAGCAAATTGTTTCATTAGTATTCAGGATAGAAACAATTACCCACAAACAACATGGTTTACAGTATGGTGCGCAGTTCTTCAGTGAGATGAAGTGAGTTATCCACCTGCTGCTTCAATCACCCTTGTTGCTTGTTGCCGAGCAGCAGCTGCACTTGCCAGGCAAAAACAAGCAAGAACTTGCAGAAAGTGATGACCCATAAAGCAACTTTTTTTTTTCTCAAGCAGCAGTTGTGTAACACTGGTTGTCTTTGTTGTATAACACTCATTGTTTCCAACAATGCAGCCATTTAAATGCCAGATTCTAATGGGAAGGAAGCAACTTTTCTGTAATCTCGTGTTAAAATGAACATGACAAATGTAGGTAGGTATTATATTGCAATATCTTTAAATCATCTCCCTTTCTTTAGTAAAGTATTTGCCATGATTTGGGGGACAGTTTTGAAAAGCCTTCGCCCATTTTGCTCCTTCTGCTTGGAGTATGTTGCAGAAAGACTTGAGACTGACCGAGTTCTAACAGAGTTAGTTTTAAAACTAAACTGAAAGAATTAGAAACTGCCTCAATAATTTGTAACTTTTTTCTTTACTTGTGTAATTTAATATCTATGTATTGTGTATTAAATTTTGCTGCCACTTGTCCAGGACTCCCTTGAAAAGAGGTTTTTAATCTCAATGTGACTTTCTTGGTTAAATAAAGGTTAAATGAAAATAAAAAACAATTTGCGGTGTCTGTAGCATTGTATTTGCGTTGTGTTCAATTAGTCTGTCCTGATATGTGTTGGCCGTCAGAAGATTTTTTTTTCAGAAGCATTTGTTGGGAGATGCGGGCTCTTTGCCAGGTTGAAGAGGAAACTGTTGAAACGTTTGAATTGCAGAGGAAGTTCTTCCCCCCTATGGGACAAAATGTATTTCTGTCCTTCATTTTCTTCACACAAAGTCCCGAAGATTATTTTTACAGACTAGGGGATGTTGTACTTATAAAGCGGCCAACACCCGAGAACAGGAAGCCACAGTTTCTATAAAGTCCACGAGATGGAAGCAGATAGTGCTAAAGGAAAACAATATTTTGGCTGGAGCCCATTCTGGTGGCCAATTAGACCCCAATGCCTGTATGATTTACCACTTCCTCTACCTGCTTTTATGTGTTTTGGACTGCTGTGTTAAATACAATGACCCTGATTAAAGATTGGGCTCAAGCTCTGAGACGTCTGTGGCGCCATTCTTATCAGATTCCTTCTATATGGAACTCAGCATGGACACTTCAAACTAATGCTTGTATAATCTTGGTGAGAATAGTTGAGCTTCCATTTAAATATCAATTTGACAGAACACAATTTATTACAGCATCATAATTCATCTGACACTTTAACATTTAGAAATAATTCTTTAAAGCCTCCATTGTCTTATATTAGTCATATCATTTTTCAATCGTGGTACGTGGATGTTTTCAAGGATCCTAAAATGATTTCAAAAGGCTGATATTTTAAATTTAAATTGGAATAAAATGATTACTTACTTTGAAAATGTACAGTGTGTTTGATGATTTTAACTCTGTACCAATAGTCCTTTGTCTTTGCAAACAGTCACTCAGACGCATTGTGTATGAGGAGAGAGGAAGTGATTGTTTGTCTTTTCCTCCACCCTCTCCTGCAGACATGGGCTTGGATCTTGAAGCCGGCTTGGGTACAAAGTATGAGATTGTACCACTAACTGAGTAATGAGACGCATCTGGTTTTAGATAAATCCTAAAAGAAATTTTGATTTTAAAAAAATTATTTTAAATTGGATTCTAGTGTAAACCGTATGAAGACAAATTAGAGATACTCTGATTTTATTGTGTGAAAGCACTTTAGAAAGAAGTTACCATCTCAATTTTGGCTATTTTCCTCCCACTCTTAAGAATATATGAAAGTGCCAGTATTCAGTGAACTAAACAGGAGTTTCTAGCTCTTGTGCTAATTATCTACCGATTTAAGGGCAGAGAAGTAGAACAACGGCTTAAATTACCAAACTCACAAAGGACTTTTTTTGATATACGTATGTGGACAAAAACTAAAGTGCTATTGACTGGACAAGTCCTTTGGCCTAAATGTCTACGAGTGTGTATTTTACTTTCTCATGATTAGACTGAAGACAAAAGTTGGAATTGGAACTCACCACCAGAACCTGCTTGTAGGTTATAAACTTCGAAATGTGTTCTTAAATTTCAAAAGGGACATTTAAAATGTAATAATTAAAAAGTATTTTATGCATTTAGAGCCAAAATTTTCTGAGGATGTCTCTGTGAATGACCAGGATGGACAGGATTAGAAATGAGTACATCAGAGGAACAGCACATTCGAGAGGTTTTGGAGATAAAGTCAGAGAGGCCAGACTGATATGGTTTGGACATGTGCAGAGGAGAGAAAGAGAGTACATCGGCAGAGGGATGCTTGGTTTAGAACCACCAGGAAAGAGGCCTAGAGGAAGACTAATTGGAGGTTCATGGATACAGTGAAGGAAGACATGAAGATAGTTGGCGTGACCGAAGAAGATGCAGCAGATAGGGTTAGATGGAAGAAACTGACTTGCTCAGGCGACTCCTGAAGGGAAATGCTGAAAGAAGATCAAATTTTCTTTTAGTGTATATTATTTCTTGTAAAAGTATCTCTAACTTCCTTCTTCAGATCATCTTTTTATCTTTCTAAATATAATTGTCATTTTGAATGAATCCCATAATTAAAAAAAAAAAATTCTGTTAATAGATAAAGAGAGACACATGCTTTAAGAGAGACTGATTTTTTTTTTTTTTTTATGCAGCACAAAAGAAAACCATCTAGACATGTTACAAAAAAAATGTGAGGACACTGCTCTCCACTAATCATGTGAGATTGATTGGCATTAATTGATCTGACCAATCAAGTCCGTGATTTGGGTGTGATCATATTTTTTTTTTTTAGAAATTTGACTTGTTTTTTAAAATATATTAAATATGTTATTAATATTGAGTCATTAAACACACAAGAAAAAACATTGAAGGCTTAGCTTAAGGTTGAAACTAGTTTCTCATCAGAACTCCTTTTAATGGCTCTATCACTCTCAGTGTTTTTAACATTTTGGGGAAGAAGACATTTAACCTTTTCACTTCCCTAAAAGAACATTGAGTCCTGCTAATTAGACACTGATCCGTTGTTCTATACTCTGGAGAAATTGCTTTGAGGAAGGAAAAAGGGTTTTTTTTTTCCTCCCCCAAATCCAAGATAATACTTTGGTTGAGTCACAAGAACTAGTAACAGTTTCTGAAAAGCCAACTTTTTCTGTTTGGTCTGTTCAAGACAAACAAGCTAAGTTATGTCAAACAATCTGCGTCTGAATCTAAAACAGGCACAGGATGCTTGCTTGCATTTGGATACTCTGGTTTACAATACAAAATATTAATTTGGCCTAAAATTGGTGTGGCAGAGAGTCTAATGCCTAGTAAAGCCTTTGGTGGCATGAAGTATTGTTTTGACTTTGGTTGTACAAAGTAATTACAGCAGTGATAGCTATGTGGAAATCTTCATTAATAAAGACAATTAAAAGTTCTCCTGCAAAGTAGAACATTAAAGGACTGTTGTAAGTTGTTAGAAAATTATATACTAAGTGCATTCGTGCACACTTAATATGTGCAAACAAATCCACACCTCTGCCAGGGAATATTAAAATATAATCATAAAGAAGAGAAAATCAGTTCAAGAAGTTTCCAGCAGCACTGGCAAAAGAAAGTTCAACTTCAATATACGTGTAGAACACCTTTTCTTTGATAGTTCAGATAGCAGCAGATTAGTGATGATCCAATGGGTCTGATGATTCTCTGGATCTTGCCTGCTTTTCATGTTACTCGGGCTTCGACATAACACTTTAGATGAAAGTATTTATCTTATCTGAACCCCCTGCAAGCTATCCCAACTACACCTTTAATCACCTGCCAGAGCGAATGCCTGCAGTAACTCTGGGTAATGCATAAGTAGTTTCACAAAATAATAGGAAGATTCTTACAGTGCGGCGAGTATGCTGGGCATTTGTCAAAATCAAGATTTTATTACAGATCTACAAATGAATGGAGTAGCATTTTTATCTTATATTGATATAAATCTTGTAATAAATAGACCTTAACATGCGCTGTGACAAAGCTATTAGACGGTAATAGATACAGATGCACACATTGATCTTTTAACATAGTTTTGATCAAGCTGTTTTATGAAAGTTAGTGAATATCTGCAACTTATAGAGATACAAGCAGCTAATGTAGAAAATAAAGGATTAAGTACTAACAAAATCCACGGTTTAGCTACTGTGTAGGGATTTGATTTATGTTCCTTATTGTAGCTAAATTAAATCCCCAGCAAACACTGTGATAACGATTTGGATAAACCCACCCCTCATGGCCTCTTCGAGGATGAGCCACTCAGACACAGTTAACGTTGAAAAACCAATGCCGCCTCTGCAAGTACTAAAATATCTCAGGTGCTTGGGTAGTGCACTAAATGTTCTGTTGTTGGAAGCAGGAGCAAGCACAAGTGTCATCAAGGTTGGTTAAAGCAGGGTTACGTGAAGTACTCATCCCTGGCCTGCATAATACCTGCTCAGGAGCATTTCCTGCAATATCAGGTTTAGGAGAGCCTATAGGAGCGGGACGACTGTGGAGTGGCATAACGGTAAAGTGTAATTTAGCCATCTAAAAGAAGTCACAGCCATCTAAAAAAAGCCCTCTTTTTGGGGAAAGAAAGAAAATCTATCAGCTCAAGTAGCTACTACATGTAGAATATTTCCAGTGCTATATTTACTTTCAAGCAGCAGCTTCAAACAAGCAGCTGATGGTGTTGCTCTCACAGCCACCCAACTCCCGATTGGGGGAGAAAAAAAAAAAAAACTCCAATTATAACTCTCCCAAACAGTGGTTTCTCCTCCACCACTGCCTTGATCTATTTGTTTCTGCCCTTGTGTGACTCTGGTGTTTTTCAATTAGTTAATTCACCAAAGTGACTGTAACAGAAACACCAACCATCTGGGCTGGTAGGAGAAACTCCAAGTAAAAAAAAAAAGAAAAAGAACTTTCCACCAATACATTCATGTGTTTGTGACAAGAACAGCATAGCACCTGGTGTAGGTTGACAAGTTTATTAGTAGAAGTTTCCCTAAATGTACTAGAAAAAAATTCTGAGCAGTTCTCATTTTGGTCGTGTTTTCACATTGTCTTTTGTTCTTTTGCATGCCACAAGCTCAGCTTCTCAGCACTCTGCATCTATTTGCTTCTTCTACTATCCGTTTGTACACCGACTCTGGATTCTAACAAATTCAAATAATCAATAAGGCTTTTCCTCATTTTTTATTTTCCTGTTTGTGTTGTTTTAAAGAGAAATTTTTTGAGATAATTATCCAAATACAGTTTAGTGAGCGTTAACTTCTTAAAAAGTCATCTTCTTAGTTGCCCATATCTAATAAATTTCTTATTCGTTTGCCTTTTTTTTTTTTTGCAACAATTATGTAATCTGCATTTTCTTTCTTTTTAAAGCAAAATTTGCCTTTTGTAATTTTTTTAAAGTTTATTGTCTCTTTGTTTTTTATTTATTTACCGCTGTTGTAACAAAAATGGGGGGAAAAAGCATAAATGAAATTAAATTTATTCTGTATTTAATATTTTTTGGTTTTTATTCATCATATTGCACATCTTCAATATGAATACTTTATATATTCCATCTTGCTTGTCCAAATTTCAGTATATTGCAGCACCTAATCAAATTATAATGACATTGACAACAGTACCCTTTTCCATCTGACTTTAAAAATATCAAACCAGCTCTAAAGAAGCACTGATAAAGTTCTTTTTAGAGGAAACGATATATTCCCTCCTAATGTTGTTTACAAAAGTATTAGTGATTTTTTTTTTTTTTTCATTTGTAGACCATTTGAAGAAATTACGTCTCGTCTTTATTGGAATTACTTTTCCATCTCTGTTCGGTCTTAGACAAAGCAGATCATTTCATTTTTTCATTAGCTTGCTTGCACTAAACAATGCATTGAATACAGATAATGTTTTTTTGTGTACTTTCACATAACAGCGCTGACAAGGCTGAGTAAATACACGGTTAATGTGGTGAAGTGTAACTGAGGGCTCACTCATGCATCCCTGTCTGTGTTCTCTGCAGTGACCCTCGCTTGCCGTTTTTCATTTTTTCAAACTCCACTGATATGTCAAGTAGTTGTTTCTTTACATCTCTCTCCAGAGACGGAGCTACTGGGCAATGTGAGGAAAATGGCTTTTAAGAGCTTGGAAGCTGGCGCTGCTATTATTTTCTCATCTTATAATTCTTTGGTTGAAATTCCTCACTATTACTTCATTTCATATTCCTTTTTTTATGCTGCCCACCAAGGGCATTATGGTTTTACCTTCATGCTCTACTGATAATTGAGTCATCTTATTCAGATCGGTCAGTAAAAGAATCCAGTTTTTTAAAAAAAGCTTTGAAAGTACATTCCCGTGTGAATACCAAAATCTGCACAGAAAGATGGAAATCTAATTGCTGCATCAGATAAATCACCATCGTGAATATTTTTTTTCAGAGTCTTGAAGATGTTTGCAGACATGTTAAAACTTCCAAGAGTTTTTGGTGAACATTTTTCTGAGAAACTTCAAAGAATAAGAAAAATCTTTATCCCCGGTTGAACTGTTGTTCAGTCACTTATTTTCCCCGGTGTAATATTTTGCAGTTTTGGCAGCATGACCCCTTTATACTCAGGAACAGTCAGTCACCAATTGGTTGCCCCAGTTTTTCTGGAATGAGTTTTTCCCATTTTGACAGTTTGCTATATTTTCATACACGCGCGGAATAAGTCAAATTAATTTACCTCTAAAACTTTATGGTAGATTTTTTTTCTATCATCTAAGAATCTCGCTGTGAAAAGTATGACTGTGTCTGAAATCACCCCAGACTAATCACGTTTAAAAAAAGTCGACAGGCTGAGCCCCCCAATGGGAATTAGTGAAACAATTGGAAGGAAAAAAAAGGAGTTGTCAAGTATTCTTGGTAGCTTTCACCCAGACTAGTAAAATCCTATCTGTGTTTCCAAATGCTTTGGAGTCGGCATCATTCAGTAAACTGGATCTACTTTCTTCTTTTCTCAGTTGACTCAGCTTTGGTCTGAGCTCTCTTCCTTTTTCCTTGTCACATCCCAGCCACTAGGTCACAGAGCTGCCAGGAAGCATGCAACGAGATCTGCATGACACGGAGACAGTGGAACCAAGGGATAAAGATGATGGCTTGTTTTTGTGCAAAAGGAACTCTGGTACTACATTAGATTCAGATGGAACCGTAATATGTTAGTAATGTTGCTTTACCTTGGACTCGCTCTTCCTTTGAGTTCATTTTGAATATAATAAAAGCCTAGAATTTTTTCCACTCCAGTTACTGGAAGTATCCGTGTTGCAAGCTTATTTCCACTTTATGCACCTGTAATTTTTCACAGGTTGATGAATGTTTTCTGCACTGGTACATACATTGGTGCATCTTTTTTTTTTTTCTTTTGAATTTTCTGCTGATCTTAAACCACCTAAATGTTACTTGACGTGTGAATTTTCTAGAAAAAAAATGTAGATCAAATAATCCTAAAGAAATAAGACTTATAAACAATATTTGGTCTATGAATAGACAGGTCTATTTAACCACTTCAAAATGCCTCATTTCAATCAGTGGCATTTGAAGGTATGAAAAACAAGTGTCAACACTTTTTTACCCAGTTACTCTAAAGTAATATTTGAAAAAAAAAAACCCAACTATTTTTAGAAGTTAAAATGTCAAATCATCCAACTCATTACACGTGTTTTCTGCACAGAACTTAATAAGTGATAAGTTAGGGTTAGGGTTATCTTCTGTGCAGGAGAACTTATGTGTTAGCCACCTTGTCACAATCATTTATGGAATCAATAAAATCTGATTTAATCAAATATGCTAAAATATCACTCTTGAAGGGCCATAACTTTGAGCTTAAGATAAGTTTGTGTCTATGCATGTATGATCAATATTAACATAGACGATTCTTAAAAGTCCTGAGTGGTAGGTTAAGGTTTAATGCATATCTAAGGATTTGAGCTTTATTAGAAACAGATGATGCCATTCAGTTTCATTTGCATAAATTGTGTCTAAGCTTTATCTTCAATCAGAATGATAATCCAGCCTATTTTAGAGCGTAACTGCATTCTGTTATCTGCTTTTTCATTCAACTGATTTGATGGGAAACAAGTTTTCTGAGTCACTCTTGGTTTTTAACCCATTGCAGCAGCAACAGTCTTTTGTGTGATTGAATGATAACAGAGAAAAGATCTGTCGTTGGCTTGACAGGAATTGAATGATTACCAACTAAGCTGTCTGCTTCATCCTGTCTCAAGAATATACAAGCCTTGAGCTCATCAGTTGTCTGACCTGGACATTTGATAGCACTCAATGCTGCTGCGTGTCTGTTTCCACCATCTGGAGTGTTATCAGAACATTGAAAGTGACAGCAGGAATGTTGTTGTAAATGTTATCCGATGCGCCTGCATTCACCGATCTTACAGCATACACGTGCCTTTAATCTCCTTGGCACTATTCTATCTTTACGAATGGAGCAACCTTTCTAAGCAATGACATTGTCTCCTATCTACTGGCCATGTTTTGCTGTCAGTGCTACTCATACATATGGACTGATCAGTGTGGATTTTTGCAAGCCCTAGTGTGCCAATTCTGGGAGGTCTGCCAGCCGGCATACAGCATGCATGCCTTCACCGCGAGGGACAAAACGGAAATGACAAGGCAATCGCCATTCTGTCAGCATTGCCATGGAAGCACAGGCATGGCTGTTTATCCCAAGGTTAATGGGATGACGTCTGGAACTGAAAGTGCCAGATTGAGAGAAACATGTGCCTGTTTTACTTAAAACCAGTCGATTGCAAAGAGTGTCACATCATTCAGAGAAAAGCCCCGAGCAGGTCAGAACAATAAATTGGATATATAACTTTACAAACATTGCCCATCCGACTCCCAGGAAACGTTATAATGCGATAAAGTCATGATTTAGTTTCAATAAAATCCGATTTAGGTGTAATGCTTGACAATTCATTGGTTTGGACTTGATACTTGTGAAGATAGGGGCCAAAGCCGAACGAGGATGAAAATAATAACTGTAAATATGAAAGTATCATTTTCAAAAGGGAATAAACGTTTGCAAATGGATCTTTTTTTAGCATAAAATTTCCAATAATTTGCATGGAATTAACTTGACAAAAACTATTTTGATGTTTTGTAGCAAAAGCATTCACATGTTTCTGCTTTAGGATGACAGTAGACATGTAGTATTAAACTTCAAATATGGTGTTGCGCTTAACCGTTAAGGACACATGATGATCCAAATGAGCAACTCATCACTGTTAGGCTGCGTTCAGTAGCTGCCGCTTCCAATTGTAAACAACTGATCAGATTAATTAGACTATACAGTCTGCTCAAAACCGTCCCTTCAACATTTTTCTCCTTTTCGCAAGTGCCTATCTAATTCACATTGCACATTGAGTTCAATTAGTGCTGCAGCAATCAGACTTTAATTACAATACAAATGACTTATAACTGATCCAATATATGTAATTACAGCTGAGCTCAAGCTGCTTTTATTGCAAGCATTGGCCAACAAGCACGCTGCATACAGTTCTATTTTAGATACAGCAATGTTATAACATGTACTAAATATATATTTTTAGCCGTTGAAAATTATGTAACTATCTTGAAAAGCAACAAGCTATTTTTTTTCTTTTTAACCACTTGTTATTCATCTACTTATTCTACGGGCTGAGAAACTGTTTAACATACAACTAATCCATCGTTAGAAAATGAGAAATGAAACCTAATATTTAAAATTATTTTGAGAAGCAAACTACTACCCTTTGGGATCCTTTTTTATTTTCAGGTGACTCAATGCTTTTATGTTTTCAGCAATAATTTAATTGTTCATTCAGTCATTCATCTTCTGAACCGCTTATTCCCTGAGGGGGCACGTGGGGTGTCGAAGCCTACCCCGGCCGATTCAAGGCGAGAGGCAGGCTATACCCCGAACAAGTTGCTAGTCTGTCGCAGGGCCACACACAGACATCCATCATTCCTATAGGCAATTTTGTGGCAGCCAATCAACCTAACATGCATGTTATTGGAGCAACAATAGTACCTACAGGAAACCCACACATACACAGGGAGAACATGCAAACTCAACACAGAAAGGCCAGTGTTTTGAGCCCAGGCCGTCTTGCAGTCTTCCAGTGTATCTTGTCTGATAAAACCTAAAAAAGATATTTCTTAATCAACAAAAATACAATTTTATTACAGTTTGTTTGATTTAGTTGTAAACACGCTTAAAAATATTGTTTAGCCTACAAGTACCTGATGGTAGTTAAAGTTTTTTCCCCACACCAAATGGGTGGTTAAACTGATTTACCACTGCCGCATGCTGTGTGAGTAAGTCTTAGGTGCCGTGTAATGTCTCATAACAGTTTGCACTATGTACTTACTTTGGATTTCCTCAACCTTCCACCAGGACTGCCATTGCAAAGACTTAATCACTTGAATTATGTTCTGATTCAGATGAATGGCAATAAGACCTAGTAATTGCTGTTGTGCAACCCTCACTTATTTGATTTTAAGATCGCTCCTCCCTCTCTGTTCTTTAAAGGCAGAATTATCCCTCGAGCGAAAAACAAGTTGTAATTTGCTTTTGAATGAATAATTAGTAAAATATCATACCTTATCTTCTTTTCATGTGAAACTCTGATGCACATTGAACTAGTTGGGCTCTAAGTAAAGGAATCACTTACTAAATGCAATGACAAAATGGGGAATGAATTTTAGTGGGTTTTCGAGCATGTTTTATGGTAAAAATGCTTGGAAAATAGTGAGTAGTCAGTTAAATTATGTGCCTCAAATGCTTCTCCACAGAAAATATATAAACACATGTAAATAAACTCCATATTATATTTGAATAAATCATATGGTATATTAAATGGTTGTTTGCATTTTGTGCAATTTAAAAGTGCAAAAATCTGTAAAGTTGAGGGAGTCCACTGCTTCAACAGAATAGAATTCTGATTTTATTTTCTAATATTGATAGCTGCCCGGAGCAGACTTGGGCATTTAGGGAAATGATGTTGGAAGCAGCTGGGGGGCATTGTCCCTCAGACTGCTCAGCCGAACATAATGAACATTTTCTGCAAACATTGATGGGATAGAAATGTTTCATAACTGCGTGTACAATGGCCTCTAGCTTGTGTTTTATCAATAACGTTCTTAGAATGATGTGACAGTGTAGAAAAATAGTAAATTCCATGTGTGACCCATTGTGTACATTTTGTTTACCATTTTATTTTTAAAATTATAGACATATTTTTTATACGTTTGGGATGGAATAGTTTATTGATGTTGTCAGTCCTTTAAATTTGGGATGTAGTTTGGTTTTATTTTCTCTGTCAGGTCTCTTTTTTTTTTTAGTTTGTCCTTCCAGTTTTCTGCCTCGTAGTCCCAGGGAGAGCTTTGGCCTGGTGGGATTCGAACCCGGTTCTCCCGGTCGAAAGATGGTAATTCTACCACTATGCCAACGCCCCCTGGGACCTCTGTCAGGTCTCTTGTATTAAAAGATCCGTAATGCCATTTAAAAGTAAACAACATCTGAAAGTAAAGAAAAGGCAACAAAAATAAACTAATGTCAAATTTGTGGCTTCAAGCTAAATTTAAATGTCTCCCATTTCAGTTGTGTTTTCTAACTCATCAGTGAAAAGGCTGTTTCTTCGGCTACAAATTAGACTGTTTTCTACATCTTATTGCCGATGAGTCTGTTGATTCAAAGTAAATTTCACCTCATCGTAGCAATATCTTTCATATTACAGCGAGTCATTTATTTTCACTGATGATATAAAAAGAATATTGCTCTCACAGTTTTTTTCTTTTTATGAAAAAAAATGTGTAAAAAGCCACAGGCTCTGACACAAATACATACAAGGTTATTGGAAGTTATCGAGCTCGAATTAAATGGGGAAAGACAGATGAGCATACATTTTCATACACAAAGGCTTAATCAAAACTTTTGTACACAAAACACTGAGCAGAAATTGCAAACATTTGCTCTATTTTATGTAAATCCTCTGTGTAGTTATGATTGGCAAGCAGCTTCCAATTGCTTCGTGGTATTAGTGTTGCACTCATAATGGGCTTTATCCAGCATATAAAATATTGGGGTTGTACTGGTACAAATGTCTTCATAAACTATAATCATAGCTGACAATTTTAATCCAGCTCGCTAATACTTTCATTAGTTCAAAATGCAGCTGAAATTCATTGAAATATTCAGACCTTGAAAAACCCTAATATTACAGCTGTTGCTTTTAAAGACAGTTTATCTTCTTTTAAGTCACCAGACAGATATGAGGAATGGTTTTTATTAATCCCTCCAATGAACATGTCACTGTGCTCTGAAAATCACCAAACTTGTGCAAATGGCTGTCAATATGTCGCCCCATGGGGTGTTGTTGACTAGTTGATGTGCTAAAACTCAGCATGTTTCAGAATATTTCTGAGTCACACTGTGTTTTTTTTTTTTTTGATTGAACCAAACACAATCTGTTTAACTGCAAGGTGTTTATACATACCAAGACATAAAGCCACTCTTGATTCATGGTTTTTAGTCAAGGAGTTCTCATATCTTTTTTATGAGCTCATAGCAAAGTTGTCCTATATCTGTAGGGAACGAGATCATGAATATTGTGTTAACCCAGAAAAGTTAAAATCCGTGCATGCATCGTTGTTCCCCTGATCCTTCAGCTTTTGTTGTTGCATCGGCCAATTGTACCCAGGAAGAGATCAAGGGGACCCCTGTTGGTTGTGGATTATTCCTTTGTTGAAGAGCCACTGTAGGGGATAAAGGATTAAAAGAGCAGACACTGGATGTGGATTCTATTGGAAGTTACATACTAACACACACTGCAACTGTATTGTTAATAGGACGCATTTTGAAATCCACGTCTATTGATTGTCATTTCTTTTATTGCAAAAATAAAAAAGGGTAAAAGAAGAAGAGATGAACATTAACTCTGTTTGCATTCCTGGCTCATGCTCCAGGTATTAAAACGTGACTCATTTTGGTATCTTTTGTATCCCATATGGAAGGCTGAGACTAAAACTATTTGTACCCATGTGATTAAATTTTATTGTTTTCACATGTTTTCCCAGCTGAGGGAGAGTGCAGCGGGGGGAACGGTAGGGCACTGCAGCTGAATGAAAATGAAAGAATCTTTGTCCTCTTTCTCTTCACTTCTGTTACCCTGAGGGCTGCAGCAGCAGTAACTTCATTGTCACTGTTTCTAATTTCATGTGCGGTTGAGTTGATATCCTCTGATAAAAGTGATCAAGGGAAATTCTTCTGCATTTTGCACAGCTTACATTTTGTTCTGTTTCTACTCCTCCCTGCAGGAAGCCATGGGCCTCGAGGATGGGCAGCCTTATATCCAGAATGTGCTGCAAAAAACCAGTCGCCTGTTGACATTGTAGATGAACATGCTCTGGTTTCAGAGGAGTACCAGGAGTTGGAACTCGACAAGTTCAACGTTGAGTCTTCCAACCAAACCACAATGAAAAACACTGGGAAAACAGGTGTGTGTTAATTAATATTAGTTCAAAGATCTAACATTAAGATTCCCGTCTGTGTGTGACATTTTTGCTTTTATTGATTTTATTATTAAACCAAAAGAATTTTTTTCTCTGGAAAAAAAAAAACAAAAAAACAAGATGGTTAAGTTTGTTTGTTTAGCTCATAAATTTAAGCTAAATTTATGAGATTAAGCTTAATCATTTCAGTTTTTAAAAACTTTGATTAGACTAAAAACAAAACAAAAAAACTGCATTATTGATATTATTGAGTTATTGACCATGGCCTAACAAAATGAACTGTGGCATATTTACTTTACAAAAAATGTACAGATACCACAACCTATGCAATATCTTACATGGGAATAAATATAAACAAAACGGATTGTGAAGAAGAAAAACTTATGAACTCCAACCTCAAAGTACATAGTTTTCACCATGTGATTGCATCCTGTCAACAAAGTTTCATGTACATAGGTACATAACTACACCTCATGTGCACATGGTTGTCCGTTACGCAAAAAAAAAAAAAAAAAACTATAGACACATCATACCTTTGTGCTGCCATATCTGCTTACTCACTTTTCCTTAGTTTTTCTTTTTTCTTCTGTTTTATAGTGTGTCCACACATTATTTTATGAAGAAACTTAAATTGGTGGATTGTTGATCTTTGCTTTGGGTCCAAGCCCAGACCGTTCCAAAGCTTGGCCTCACTAACTGACACACTCCACTTATGGCCTGATGAAGTCCATTTCTGCTACACATACTGCAACTTTAAATGTGCAGAATGTAATTTGGTTTCAAAATTGCTACAACTATCCATCCAACCACATTCTGAATCACATGGGCTGCTGAATTTATTCTGTCTAGCAATATGCAGTATACCAAATAGAAACACAAAGATACAAACTGCTACAAATATTAAGACATGAAATTTAGTTGCATTTGTGACGGGAAATACAACAACGGGGGAGGATGGCTCGGTGGGTAGGGCGACCGCTCCGTAACCGGAAGGTTGCAGGTTCGATCCCCCGCCCAGAGTCCATGCCGAGGTGTCCTTGAGCAAGACACCGAACCCCCAGTTGCTTCTGATGATAGTGGTCTGCGCCTTGCATGGTAGCTCCCATCATCAGGAATGAATGTTGTGTGTGTGTGAATGATTGTATGGAGTGAATGAATAATGCATATGTACTGTTTATGTAAAGCGTCTTTGAGTGTCTAGAAAAGCGCTATATAAGTTCAATGCATTAACATTGATAAAGGTTTCCGTTCCATTCTGTCATCTTCCGGTTGTTCTGGGGTCGGGTCGCAGGGGCAAAAGCCTCAAACGGGCAACCCAGGCCTCTCTCTCCCCAGCTGCATCCTTCAGCTCACCTGGAAGGATCCCAAGTCGTTCCCCGGCCAGCTATGAGACATAGTCTCTCCAGCGGGTCCGGGGTCTGCCCCTTGGTCTCCTCCCAGTGGGACATGCCCAAAACACCTCGCCCGCGAGGCGCTCGGGCGGCCACCCCATCTGGCTCCTCTCGACCTGTAGGAGGAGCGGCTCGACACCAAGCTCCTCCCGGATGGCAGAGCTCCTCACCCAATCTCTGAGTGAGAGCCCAGCCACCCTGCGGAGGAAGCTCATTTCGGCCGCTTGTACCTGCGATCTCATTCTTTCGGTCACCACCCACTGCTGGTGACCATAAGTTTTTTCAAGGTTTAGAAAAAAAAAACGAGATCTTGACTTCAAAACAGAGTGCTGAAGGAAATGGATTGAAAGCTATTGGACCAAATTTAAGGATCTTAACATCACCAGTGTGAGACAGAAACAACAAAACCTCGAACACAATGTCTCATTCAAAAACAAGGCACCCATGTGACAGTGAAATCTTTTGCTATAAACAAGTAAGCAATGTGACACAAACTTGTAGAGAGCATTGTCCTTAAGTCACTCAGAGCTCTCAATATGGTGACAAGTGTGTGGGAGGTGATGGAGACATGAGTGAAAGGAACTGAAAGAGCAAGTGTCGGCTAGGTTAAAGGACATTGATCCAGGATGAAATGGCAGTCTTCAATACAAGTAACTTCTACATGCTTTACAAAAAAAGTTTAAGAAATCTTCAAACTGTTAGAAACACATTTGTTGTTTTAGCAAAGCACAGTGGAGCCGCATTTAATTTCAATCCACAGTTCTTCTTGTACATCTGTGACTTATTATTCCAATATTATTGCATTAATTGTCCTTCCTTTTGCTCTTCTCTGTCACTCAGCATTCTCTTTGTATGCAATGCTTTGCATGCCTTGTTTACTGACTCATTTTGAATCTCCCTCAATTAACTGCTACTTAAAATCACTGCCACAAAGTTGTTTTTTTCTCTCTTCTCTTTCTTTAATTCCGCAAATCCGTGGGCCATTGGCGTGAAAAGCCTGACCCTAATTGATCTGTCTGCTTTTGGCACAGTTTCTGGTGAGAGTAGTGTCATGTTTTTCCTTTGATCATAATGAGAGTTGTTAGCCTCCATGACAACCAAGGCCACTGACACATCCGAGCAATGCTGCGGGCTGCTTATTTACAAAGATGGAAGTAACATGGCTTGGGGAAACTTTGATCACATGCAACACAAGAAAGATCTCAGATTGATAAAAAGATCCAAACTAGATTTACACAAAACTACTTCAATGAAAAAGGTCATTCGGAATCAATCTGCATATTTTTTCCCGACATTTGTGTTATTGCACCTTAAGATGATTGAATTTTACTCGAGAGGAGAGTCTCTTTTGGTCAATCATGTATGTTTTTCAAAATTAAGAGTGCAAAAAAATGATTTTCCAAATTATAAAGAAAAATGCATTTGTGTTAATTATGTGTGTGATGTGTAATCGTTCATCTTATTTATGAGTTCTCCTTTTAAATGCATAGGCGCACTATGGGCTGCAGATTTTCAGCACTTTCGATCAGTTCAAAGATGCTTTACAAATGGAAAAAAAAAACTACAAACAACAAAAATCCTCCCTTTTCCTATCATGGTAATAATAACAACAATGGCTATTTATTCGATCTGCCAAAAATTGGCAAAAACAAATGAACCATTCTACCACTGAGTAATAGGAAAAAAGTCAAAATTACAAATATTATCTCGATTGAGAGCAAGAAATAGAATTGAAGGAAAAAGTATTACCAGTATTTTCACAGGCGACTTTAAGCAGCAGGTCAAGGTTTTTTATTACTCTCAGGCACCTGAACTATAACCGAATGAGAGCTAGCCCACAAAAATATCTGTATATTAACCACACAACCTTTTCCACTGCTCCCAGTGCAGGACACTTTAACCACAAGTGTGACATTTCTAATTCTGTTATTCCATTTTTCCAGCAGAGTCAGGATACATGACCTGAAATTATGTAGCCTAACTGAAGCAGCTGAACGTTGGTAGTCTCTGCAGGTTAATTTCCTGTCACATTACCGCTCCAGTTCTCAGGCACCACCAAACATCTAAAGCAGACTATCTGTGGTCATGACTCCTATGAAATAATTTGCTATAGAGGTGGCCTGGTTCTCAGATGTATTTCATCCTGAATAGACGCTATATATCAAAGACGTTATCATCTTAAATGTGGATGCTTCTAACATCGTTCATATAGGAGGGATTTATTAAAATCCACAGAATTAGAAAACAGTTTCCAACACATTTTAGATGTTCTACTACTTCCCCAAGGACTCTTTTAAACATTTTTTGAGGTTTAGTTCACAATTTTTTTTCCTTTTTTTTGTCCTTTTGACCCAATGTTGAAAAATGTAAGCTAAGAAATTGAGTTCAAGGGTAATTTGTTAACTCATTCTTAATCATTTTTGTTGTTCTTTTATTTTCTATTGTTTCCATTTTTTTTATTATGTTTGAATTATTTTTTCACCAATTCAGGTTTATCTAAGCCTTATAATGTTTTTTTTTTTTTTTTGTTTATTGGGCTAATTTGTATTTTCAAGCATGGTCCTCGCCCGGAAAAGGGTGGAATGCCCCCTGCAGGTCAGGGACAGGGTCCTGCCCCAAGTGGAGGAGTTTAAGTATCTCGGGGTCTTGTTCACCAGTGGGGGAAGGATGGAGCGGGAGATCGACAGGCGGATCGGTGCGACGTCAGCAATAACTAGGACGCTGCATCGGTCCGTCGTGGTAAAGAGAGAGCTGAGCCGAAAAGCAAAGCTCTCGATTTACAAGTCGATCTACGTTCCTACCCTCACCTATGGTCACCAGCTGTGGGTGGTGACCGAAAGAATGAGATCGTGGGTTCAAGCGGCCGAAATGAGCTTTCTCCGCAGTGTGGCTGGGCTCTCACCCAGAGATTGGGTGAGGAGCTCTGCCATCCGGGGGGAGCTCGGTGTCAAAGTGCTCCTCCTCCAGGTCGAGAGGAGCCAGATGGGGTGGTTCGGGCATCTGGTCAGGATGCCCCCCGAGCGTCTCGCGGGTGAGGTGTTTCGAGCACGTCCCACCGGGAGGAGACCAAGGGGCAGACCCCGGACCCGCTGGAGAGACTATGTCTCACAGCTGGCCGGGGAACGACTTGGGATCCTTCCGGGTGAGCTGGAGGATGCAGCCGGGGAGAGAGAGGCCTGGGCTGCCCTTTTGAGGCTGTTGCCCCCGCGACCCCACCCCGGAACAAGCGGAAGATGACGGAACGGCACTTATTTTACAGCAAATCTCTCTGCATCATGATGATAGTTTGAAAAAAGAGAATAATTTGGCTCATTTCCTGATATAGCTGACAAATTTTGCACCCGTCTTGTACATCTCGATTTGTTTATTAACTGTGTATAAGGTCACGGTACAGTAACTAGTTTTTTTTTTTGTTTTTTTATGAGCTTCCTCAGCCATCCATTCTAATGAGCTGCCAGAAAAGTGCTTGAATCAAACTGTCACCTTGGGCTGTTCAATTATAGAAAAATTACAATCACTGTTATTTTTTTGGTCGATATTGAAATCACAATTATTTAACACAATTACATTTTGCATCCCCTTGAGTGTTGCGTCAATAAATTGTCTTTGAGCACTCTTGCTGCAAAAAATGCACTGTGCATTTGTACAACAATGAGCCCGTTTTGAGTGCTTTTAGATGGAAAAAAAAGTCCTTATTGAAAAAGGTTTACAGGGTGAATAGTTTCCCTAGCCAGATAATCATCCAAAAATTTCTTACTCAGCAGTTGCAGAGATATTTAACGTCAGCATAAGACATTTTTCCTTGAAAACATGTAAAAATGTGTTCAACAATAGTTCTTCAAAACATTGTAAATTGTACCTACTTGAAAAGTGGAGCATTACTATTGAAAAAAAAATCTTTGGATATTTTCTACATATTTTTATATTGAGTGTAAAATGAGGACTGTGATCCAGCGATGTAAAAATGAGAATCAGATTTGTGCACAATGGATTGCAGAGCCAAGTTAACTGCATCATACAGTGGTTGTTACAGCTCTGTGTGTGCGTGTTCTTGCTGAGTAACACACTGTGGACTAATTTGTAAAGAGATAACACTGCACCACAGAGGTTGGAGGGCTGTGTATCTACTCGGAGAACTAAAGCCAAAGGAGTAAGTGGATGCTTTGTGGACTGCTTGTGTTCAGAGATGCAGTGTAAGAAGGTTAGGATCACCACCTCTCTTTCTCTTGCCAGCCCACCATGCCTCTGGCTCATCGTTGGCAGGCGATGCCCAAACAATGGGTGTTAGTCCGTCCAGAAATGGTAATTTGACTTATGAATTTCCAACTGGAAAATAAAATATAAATTATTTGCTATGTGCTTTGGTAATTCCACATTTAAATTTGACCCTGTAGTCCTAAGCAGACTGTTATGTCTTGGTCTTGTTAGTGTTGTTCACTTAACCCAGGGGTGTCAAACTCGATTTGGTTTTGGGGTCAAATGACGTACAAACAAACAGGGCTTTCTGAAAGGTGGGAGATAATGCTGTATTATGTCATGCAAGTTCTGGCTTTACGGAATCTGTTAGGGAAATATTTTCTGTATTTAGTTGGGCTGGAACACCACATTGATTTACTTGCTTTTAATCGATCATTAAAATAGTTAATAACCAATCTGGTCATTAATTATTGGCCTAATACTGATAGTGTAACATCTAATAAACACAACAAGCTAGTAATTATTTTATCCTCCTGAAATGATGTTAGTGAGCAATTTTATGATTTGATTAACTTGGAAAGAAGAAGTAGCAACCTGTCCTTAATCATGCACTCGGGCATAGTGAACAACATGATGAAGGCATTAAAGGCTATTGGAAATAAAGATAAATATTAAAAAATGTCTTAAATTTATTTAATAAGCATATTACTACTAATTACATCACTAACTGAGATGCCATCAAAAGACATTTTATTTTCTCTATAGTGGCAATAAAGCTTGTTGAATCTTAGGTTGTTTCATTTTGTCTTCTGATCCGCTTAGCCTTAATTGGGTCGCGGGTAGTACCAGAGCCTATCCCAGCTGATTTCAGGAGAGAGGCAGGATACACCTCAAACAGGTTGCCAATCGGCTGGAGGGCCACACACACAGACAACCATACACACATATACTCATTTCTCAGTGCAATTTCATGGTGGCCAATCGACCTAACATGGAGAAGGATGGGAGGAAATTGGAGTATGTTGTGAAATTGTGATATGTCTTGTTACGGATGCATTAAAGATCATAAAATACACAAAAGAGACATATGTAACATCTAATAATTTGGATTTTTTTTTTTTTTTTTTCTAATTGAACTACTGTAACAAATCAGTATCCCTTCGGTGATTATTCAAATCAATCTTTTCTCATTAAACCATGTTAATAACATGTTATAATAATGAAAATAACACAGATATACCAGTTATGTCTATTGTTTACTGGGAAAAATAGGTATTTTTATGTTATGATTACATTTTTTTTTTCAGATTATTGAAGAAAAATAACATGAAAAAAATTCTTTGCAATTTCATTTTTTATCCAGCAAAATATAAAAATTCTGATCAAACAATTGATAAATTAATATTTCAATAGTCAATCAATGTATTCCATAATTTATAGATAAATCAATTATCAAAAAAATTGATAGTTGCAGCCCTTGTATTTAGAAAATAATACAGCACAAAGTCTTACTAGAAATTTAATAAGTAAATAGAAAAATATTATATTAGATAGTTAAAGATGGGTGTAAACATTCATCATTTAAAACGTTATTTTTAAAAATAACATTTAACTTCTACAGTGTTTTCATTTATCCTATTTCTATCATAATCCCCAAAGCTTTATGTTTAACATCTATGATTTAAGTTGATTCACTCCCCTCGATTTTCCATTTAAATTCAGCTATTTTTCCACCATTAAATATAAATTCTTTATAATTAATCATTGTTCTAACAATCCAGGCTGAGTTCTTTATGATACGATGATGTGGAAAATCTCAAAGCACATATTCATTTTTTCATTTTAGTCTCATAAACCACTTGCGTTGAAACAATGACAGGCACATGCAACAATACATCTCAGCCAGAAAACATCAATTATCCTTTTATGCATTTGTTATGGCACAGACTCAGATATATTAGCTTTTACTAGAATAATCACACTAGTAATTAAAAGATTTGATAAATGCTTTGACATTATATAGTGTATAGTCTTTATTATATTTCAAGTATTCATTGTTTATGACGGTTTATTCCATTTCACCTCAAAAACACAATCTGTATCAAAATATTTCCCATCCTCACATAATTTCCCTTCAGGGTTTATTAAAGTCAATCTAATCTTATGCTGATGTTTATCCCAAGTACACGCATTGGGTTTGATTTGATGTTTTTGTAGTTTAAATATTTTATAAATTTAGATCATTTCTGTACTATGAACACATTTTTATGAGTGAGGAAATAAATGGAACCTTACAGTTGTATAAGATTTGACCTGACTGTATTTTCATGTCCTAAAAGAAACTTGCTCCCATTACTCTCTCTGTTCACCAGCTTGCCACCAACTGTGTCTGTTTCCCATTTGGGGTTTTGCTGGTAGAGTGCTGTTGCATGTTACAGCTTTTTAACTGAGAATTGTTGCCTGCTGAGGGTAAGAACTGCAGTATGAAAGACTAAAAGGAAACTGTAAAGTTGCAGATTGGGGAGCTAAACAACATCAAGAAATTCATTCCTAAGACAGTTGATTTCAAGAGGCACAGATAGAGTGGAATGAAGAAGTTCCTTACGAACAAAGCTCACGATACATACTCTTGCTGAGTTTTTAGACTGACACATTGGTCTAATAAAATACTTTTTTCACATTACAGCAGCATTTCTTTTCCTCTGACATGCTGCCTGGCTCTAGGGGACACTAAAAGGAGTTGCTTAAATTCCGCACGGAGGAGCTTTAACATCCTTCATACTATTTAAAAGTCAGCGTTGCAATTAAGAATTGAGTGAAAAGATCTTAAAAGTTCATTGCAATTGATTACATGACATTCCCTTGTGCCCTGACCTGCTTTGAGATCAGGCAGATTGGCAGCCATTTATGCACCATTCCTGAACAAAACATTTCTCAGTGAAAATTTCAAACAACTTTAAACCCAATTCAAGGGAATCGGAAGGCCCCAGAGACGTCTTCATTGATCAAGGATTTACTTTCACACACACCACCCTTCTTTTACAGACTGTGATTCAAGGTCTTTTTGGCTTAGCTTCTAATTCCTCCTCTGCTGTTTGAGGGTTCACACACACCCAGGGCCGCATTCCTAATGAAACTCCCAAGGCCAGTCAGCATCTTCGTTCCCCTGCCTTTCTTATGTTGCGCATTGGATTACACCATCCCAACAACATCACTTACAGGCATTTTTTTTATGTTGTTACTTTGACACCATTGCAAAGAAATGGCAGTTATGGCCAATGGGATGTGTTATTTTCTTTGAAGGATGATTTTTAGTTTGACTAAATGTTTTATGTCTTGCAAATGTCCACCATCATTTTCTTCTCCTTGATGCTGCAGGCTCTGAGTTTAAGCAGCACATTAATACTGCCAGCGGATTGCAGCCTCTCGACAGGATCTAGGCTCATAGCACAATCTCCCTCTCCCCACATTTCTACTTTCTTCCTTTTATTTCTCTAAACCTCTCACCCATTTTCTTTCTGCCATCGATCAGCCAGTGACCTGTTCTGGTTACTTAAATCTTTTTTGGATTTTTTTATTTTTTTTTTATGTAGTGTACTTCTTTTTTAAAGCTTGTTCACACGCCCTTAGTCCTAGTTTGCTTTGTGATATGATTAAAAGGGGGTTATCCTGATTTAGAGGCCGACTAAATCCTCGTGTAACACGGGGGATCAGCTGACACAGCATAGGGTCTAATCTAGCTAATGATGTCAAATCTAGACATGGTAAAAGCTTCTGGATGCATTAGCATTTGACCTTAGCCAGGGCGCTAGAGATGATAATCTGGCTTGTTGGTGTGTTTCGAAGGCCATAGAGCAATAACGCAGTTTCAACTTATCCCTGCATGCCACTGCTGAGAACATTCACAGGCAGTAATAGCTATTCCAGCTTTTCCTGTACACATGTGGAGATGCCCTCAGGCAACATACTGAACACCAAGCTATGGCCAGGGAAGATTCTTGTAGCAGCTCAGCTCTTATCTATGTGCATGTCATCACTTTAAATGAATAGGGGTTTTTTGTAATTCACACTTTCTGCAGATTTTTACATGTTAGATGTAATACCTCCAGATAGAAACAATCTGGTTTGTGCTCTAATAGAGATTAAAGAGATTTAAAACTCTTATACATATAACATATTTCTGAAACCTGCCTGAGTCAGTATTGTATTGTGAATATTTACAGTGTATCATGACAGAATGTGGTCTAACAGTTTTTGCTCAACATACTAAAATGTCGTTCTAAGGTTTTTAATGTCCCACAGACTTCACAATTTTATGATGTATAGAAATATAAATATTTTTTATTTTCAATAAGCACAAATCCAACCAGTTGCTGCAATGGGGGGGAGACGATGGCTCAGTGGCTAAAAGCATTCGACCGCGGACCGGAAGTCAACTAGAAGTTTGTGGGTTTGCATCCCACTTAGTGCACGACTAGGGTCCTTGGAGAAGACACCTAACCCCCTGTTTCTCCCACCATTGGCACTGCCGTGGGCAGCCTACTGAGGTGTAGGAGTGCAGCACACAAAGTTCCCCGGTGAGGGATCAATAGAGTGAGAAAAAATTTAATGCAAATTTACGTTAGCACTAGAAAAACTAATGTATAAAAATCATCAATGCTGCTATTAAGTAGCAGGAATAAAATAGTTTTCAGATCAGTTTTTAGATAATATTGGTTAAAATTGTGTGTTATGAACAAACGAACAAAACTTTCATCAGGCTAAAATGACAAAAATGGTAGAATATATATGTTTTTGTAATTTACAACCAACATTGTTGCATTCATTCCACGCTAGTATAGCATTTGAAAGTTTTTTGCAGAATTTCATGACTAAAATAAAGTCAGCTGTAATAAAATTGGTTGTTTTTAAGCTATTGACACATATTGGTGGAGACGGTGGCCGCGTGGTTAGCGCGTTCGCCCGCGGACCGGAAGGTCGCGGGTTTGCGTCCCACGGAGAGCCCGTCTAGGGTCCTTGGAGAAGACGCCTAACCCCCGCTTCTCCCACCATTGGCGCCGTTGAAGGGCAGCCTGCTGCGGTGTAAGGAGTGCAGCAAAACAAATTTCCCCGGTGAGGGATGAATAGAGTAATTCAAAATAATCATAAAAATAAAAAAAATATAAAATAAAATTTCAAAGCGTGACATGATTTAAGTCAGATCCATATGTAGAAAAAAAGAAAATATCTCCAATTGTTTAATTATAAAGACATTCTTACATAAAAGTTTGCAGCAACCAGCTTTAACTGGTTATTATTGTACTCAACAAGAAATGCCTGATGTTTTGCATAGGAACCAGTTGTACTACAGGCTTTTTGCTGGTAGATACAGGTATCCCAATGAAAACCAAAGAATATGCAGAAGCTATTATATCAATACAAGTTACGCTATAATTAAATAACGGGTCCCGTTTACTGTTTTTTTTTCTCCAGTATTTTTTGTGCAGTAAGCAGAGATGTCAAGGCTACTGGTGGAAACTTGTTTTTGCTTTTTTCTGAAAGAAACATATCTAACATTGCTGCGGAGGCGCTCACACTGACATTGCATTTAGCAGTTTATCAAAAGAATTGTTCACATAGATTGAAAAGAGAAGTAAAAAATATCAGTCTGTCGGTGTGTGTTAAAGAAAGAAAACACACCACCTTTTATTTCCCTCAAAGTTGAGATCATTTGTAAAAAGGTTTTATGTATTTAGTTTGGATATTTTAGTAATACTGAAAAAAAACTAATTTATAAAGATCATCCATGTTACTGTTAAGTAAAATTTTAGATTGGTGATAAAATTGGTTTCAGGTTTTTAATTTGTTTCAGTATCAAAATGTAACATTAGGAGAGCAGAAACGGTGCAAAGATTTAGCATGTTGCCAATAATGACACCTGAGCTTTTTTCCGCTTTCTTCTTTAATTGGTAATCCCCCTCTTCTCGCTGCCTTGACTAAGTGCACTTGCACTTCTTTGTTTGATGCCTTTCTTTTTGTCTCCAGTTGCTGTGCTCCTGAAAGACGATTACTTTGTGAGAGGAGCTGGACTGCCAGGCCGCTTTAAGGCTGAGAAGATGGAGTTTCACTGGGGCCAGAGTAATGGATCAGCAGGCTCAGAACACAGCATCAATGGCAAAAGATTCCCCGTAGAGGTAAAATGTCATGTTGCTACTCACAATTTGACAAATGTCCATGGTTTTGTACGACACTGCATGTTGGAAAGATCCGTACTAGAGGGTTTTGATGGAATAAAAGTTTATACTAATCCTAAACTTAATGAAAAAAGCTTGAAGATGAAGGCTTAAGTGCATTTGGGCTTGTAGATTTAGGGGGATTTTGAGTGGAATGGGCTTTGTGCTGGTTTAAAACTCTTCCAAAAATCAGCAGTACTATCCTACAGTCAATTTATAATTGAGCTACTGTTGTGCCACTTTTTTTTTTTTTTACTGTTTCTTTTTTTCAAAGTTGAAACACTTTTTTGAGAGCAAATGCTTCAGGAGCATAAATTTTTCTAGCTTAAAAAACAAGTTTGACCTGGTTGTCAATTAGTGCTTTTGAAAAAAGAAATATTTGCACATTTTCTTAGGTATTTATACAAATGGAAAAGCAAAAAATCATTTAAATTTATTCTTAACTCATTAACAAAAGTGCCTAAATGGTGGCTTTATCACAGCACCTTTCAGTAAATAGTTTTATTACCCAATTGGACACTCGTAATGTTCCACATACACTAATAAAACTCAGAATAATGAGATAAGTGAGAAATATAAGCTCAAGCTGTGTGAATTGGTGAAGTCTACAAAAGTAATCCATCCATATAGCAGGAGGAGATTACACAGACATTTTAAGAGTTAGCACCACATTCACTAATACAGCGCTATAAGAGCCAGAATCATGTTAATATGGAGCTTCACAGCCTTTTCACATTAAAGTCAGTTTACTAGAAGACAACCCTGTGCAGAAATTAGTGCAAATAAAACCCTGATGGCATTATCCACAGCTTCATCAGTTTGTTATTGGAGACACCACATCTATAACACAGACAGGTTTTATTGCAAAGAGGGTTTCTGGATTTTAAAAGACATGAAAATTTGTTGGATGGGGGAGTATCTTACTGCAAGCATTAGTGGTAGTATGTAGCCGGCTGAACAAGAGAGAACAGATTGCAAGTAATAAAGGAAAAGCAACAAAAATCAGACACTCTTGTCAAATAAATGTAAAGGGTATAAAGTCTGGAACTCCCAGTAGTGATTTATTCAGATTAATGGATTAAAACACAAATCTGTCTTTTTAGATCATGACCAGAAAGGGTCATTAACTCCTTTTTTTCTGTGTTTCACTAGATCTCAGTGCTGTTCCTACTTATTATCTAAATTGAATGACAAGACACATCATACTTTTGACAGCATTTATAAATGATTCCAAACCAGAATGGACAATAATTAGTTCAAATTTAACATAGTAAAACCAGAAAATAGCTGTTGGTGCAGCTTTCTGTATTAAATCCAAACACACAGCTTGAGTCGTCCTCTGTTTGTTTCTTGGCTCTCTTCTTTGGAGCTCTCTCTACCGGCAAGGCGTTTGATGCTGAATAGCTGGGTAATTAGATTTATTTTTGCCACATCATTTTGTGTTCAGCGTAGTGTTAAAGGGCACCGGATTATACACAGCCGCTATAAAGTTGTTGTGCATATGGGTCTTTTGATGGTGTGCTTCTAAACAATATGATGAAATTCCCCTTAATGGCCAATTTGGACAGCTGTTAGAACGACGAGGGGGAGAGAACACTAAAATTATGCCCTTCAGTTGTTAATTTATGGATATGAAATGTAGATTTGTTTCTTGGCATGTCTTTCAGTAGACAAAGGTTTTTGCTTTGACGCTGCTGAAGAGCCGGAGCTAATTTTTTTTTCTCCTTTTTAAAAAGACGGTTAAAAAAAGACCTGCTGAGGTTAAGTGTAAGGGCAAAACCAGCTTCAATAATTTGTCGATTTAAGAAGTGAAATACAAAAAGTCTGTTGAAATGATTCCAAGAATTTAACATTGTAGGATTTTTATTAATGCATTAATGATTTACAACCAGCATTATATAGATTTAAACTGTGTTGTACGATGATGATTCTGTCATACAGGTATATTTATCTGCAACTACAGCTCAACCAACAAAGTATTAGAATGATCTCTTGGTGCATGGTAATCTTTTTTTTTTCCCACAAACTGCAGCTTTTGCAGAGCCAAGATATTTTCTCATTATAAATACAGCTGCACATAAAAAACATTTAAAACAATAAATAAATTAGCATAATTAGTCATATTTCTGCCGACATAACACAGTTATTTGATCCAGTGGTTCAATTGAAATGCCTTTAAAGCGTACTAAAAGAAAACTGGGCTGCTCATATTACACATAAAAGATAAATGTTGAAATGTATCAGTCTGGATAGATATAGTTATTTATAAAATTATATTTTAAACACAATTCCATGGACTTTAAAAATATATCCTCAACGTTCATCAAAATATTCGTTTTTGTATGTATATAAGGATTATTGATGCAGATGTTTGAACAGTTTAAACATTTCTTTTGTAAATTGTACACATTTACAGAATGTGTTTGCATGTTTATGAAGCTTGTATGTATGTTTGTATGCATGCATACACATTTGATTGCAATGAACAAAAAGACCCAGAACAGTTCCCGAGCTTTTGGCTGTAGGCACTAGCACGAGGAAATAAATTTAAATTAAAAACAGGAAAAAAATGGCATAATGCTATATTCTTCTAGATATGTCACAGCAACCTTAAGCAAAACTGTACCACAATATTTTGCAACTGAGTGCATACAAATTGGTTGATAAGTTAGCAGAAAGGTCAGAATAAATAGCCAAAATAACAAGCAAATGATTCAAACCCAATGTTTGCCATTTTGAGAAAAGCAGACCTCGATCAAACACGCTTTAAACGCAGGAAAAGGAGGAACAAGCTCAATCATGCTCAAATTCAGCAGAGCTGTGTGCTGATGCAAGAAATGCAAATTACAGAGCCCGGCATTGGCACCAAAAAATGATTACTACTGGATGTTTTGGGACTATCATGAATGAAATTTTGTCATTTACATGCAAAGGTCATCTGTTGGAAAAAGTCTCACCAGAACAGCTTGGATGCTTTTAAAATGTTAAAACCAGTTATTAAAAATCTGTTAATACCCTAATTATACTTGATAAAAATTACACAAAAAAAAATGCCCAGATAAAACTGTGGAAGGCAACAGAGAGCATTTGCCTTGTTAACTATAAACTCCAAAGCTAGCATTTAATAAATTGTAATGTTATAGAGCATCAATAAATGTAACGTCTGTTACTCGCACGTTTGAAGACATCACTAGATACTGAACTCCGTGAAACGCTGTCTGGCAAAAACACACCGCTATCCAAAAAGTCTGCAGCGTTGAAGATCTTCTTTGTTTTACCAAGTCCAGTCAAGACCTGACACCCACTGAAAACAGTTGGTGCTGTCTGAATGGAAAATATAAAACAAAGGCAGAATTGTTGAGCTGAAAACATACATCAATAAAAAATCAGAAAAAATGCTCTCAAAACTACAACCATCAGTCTCCTCAGTTCACAAACACATGGAGAGTGCTTTTAAAAGCAGAGGTGATGCAACATGGTAGTAAACATGCCCCTGACCCGACTTCCCATAAATGTGCATTTATGAACTGTTTTTTTGGTGTTTTATTAAAAATTAATCAAATAATCCATACATTTGAAACTTGTCATTTTGATGTGTTTAAAGTAGTCTCCATTCTTTTGAGGTGGTTACAACATTTTGATATCATTTAGTAACAAAGGGCATGTAGAGCATATAGGGTAGATGAGATGAATGTGGCATCTAGTTTGATATGACGGGGGGCTGAAGAGAAAGAGGGGGCAGGGACTGGATGAACAAAAGCTTCTCAGCTACAAAAAATTGTTACCATTGATTCCCCAGCATAAAATACAAATAGACCATATTTCTCCATTGTTCCCGTAAACTACACTCGCAGAAAAAGGCAGAGTGGGAGGTATGCTTTTCTGAAAAACTTTTGTTTTCAATAAGTCAGATTACATATATCAGACAAGATGTATTATTCCATCTTGTGAACCAGAAGGTATGGGTGAAATCAGATGATGAATGGTTGAAGAGGAGAGGGTGGGTGTAAGTTTTACCCTTTAGCCATTTGACTGCTCCATCTTGTAAGATGTGCTATTTTCATTTTTCATATTTATGACCTCGAACGATTTGATATATATGAGATTATATTATATCTGACAAGATGTGTGCTGCTAAATCATTTGCGTTATGCAGTTGGGCTAAATGTTTGGTCTTGATGTAGCCACCGACCTTTTGAAACTGAAGTTACCTTTGGTGGGTTTTTGTCTTTCTTTTTTTGTATTTCTTTTGTTCGAGATTTGAGCTCCATGACCGTAGCTTAGCTGCAGGACTTATTTGCCTCTGTTAAACTGAAACTGTTTTTCAACCTGCCGTCTAATTATCTCTCAACTCCAAATGAGTCACATTCAGCCCTGAGTCACACACTGTGTAACACCCTGCAAAGGATTTACTTTTACAGTAGAGCAAAATAAAGGCTTTTGTGCCACCTGCCCAAAAGCTTTAAAATGCACACAAATATAGCTGGCATGTGCAAAGGATGTGGAAGATAAATTTAGTTTCAATGCGTTACATTATGGAGCAAATTGGGCTTTGCACTATAGTTATGTTAACAAAAAGAAAAAAGAACAGAACCCAATGGGCTGCTTGGCCTGTGGCTCCTGAGCTTGACATTAATCTAACCACGGCCTTTTTCATGGGAATGAAGTGGGGAAATCGATAGATGGACCACCTGTTCGCTCAAACAGCACAATGAAAAATGAAACTGTGGATTTTTTTCTCCCTCAGGGTACCTAAGGGAGATCTTTTCTTATAATATATTAGGGTGTCACCGAGGTTAGATTAATTATACATGGATTACAAATCACACCTTAGAAGGGTATACGTTTGCACACCCCGCACTAAAGGGCATATGAATAAGTGTTATTGTGAGCATACAGTAAGAAAGATAAAAGCTTTAGTGGCACTGAAACAAAATAAATCCAGTCAGTGTTTGATGAGTCATGTCTGATCCTTTCACTCATGCTGAACCCAAGAGCCAAATGCACCCTCACTAAAAACTGACTGAAAACCCAAAACCCACTTTTCAGATTGATAATATGTAAACCTAATGATCAAGAGAGGTCAATATTTTAATCACAAAGATGTGCATTAAAAGAACAAATCTACAGAAGATCTAAAGTGCTGCATTTGGATAGCTTATGGTGGATCTCACCAGCATCAACGACCTGTCATTGATTGTGAAAATAGACATTTTTTTTAGCTTCTGAAACTGGTGTTCAATTAAGGGGAAATACCAGCGTTGGTATTTGAATCAATGGGAAGAAATCTGTTAGAGGAAGGTTTCCATTTGCTGCTCTTTTTGTTGTGTTAAGTTGAAGCACTTGAGCTGTTAAATCTACTGAAGTGTGAGCTCTTGCTAGATGGCAATAAAGCAATGTGTGTTTATAGCGTTCGCCATTATACCAACAGCTATGAGTAGATTTTTATAGGAATCCATATGACGAAAGAAGCCATCCGCTTCTGTTTTTCATCTTTTCAATTCTTTCCAGTAATATTTAACAACGGCTGTAAGAGTGTTTGCTATGCCGACGCCGATCAGAAAGTATATTTACCAGGTATATTAGTTCTTCTCCATTTTATTACTCTTTAGTTAACAAGGCCTCCTGCAGGGGGTTTCCACACAGTCTCACTTAAGCAAACAAAGAAATCAGGTACTGTTTTCTGAGAAGTAATCTGAAATATGAAAAAACTAAGTTTTCATTTGTTTGTTTAGCAATGTCAAACTACAGTACATTGAAATTCTAGTTTCTCTGGGGAAAAAAAACAGTCCACAAGCACTGAGTGGGTGCTCAGAAAACAGATAAGGTAGAGGATTAAGTGTTATGGAAAGTGTGAGAATTGAGAAAATACATATTTTTTACATAAAGCTCAGTTGTTAAAGAAAGAAAAAGTACATTGTGCGGGGTATTATGTAACATCTGTTCACACAAAACATTTTGTGCAGTTTTTTCTTGGCTTCGATTTCTTCTCAATGGAATTTATGCCAAAAATGACTTTGTTTTTTCACCTTTTTGGCTTAAATGAAATCGGGGAATGCAAAGTGACTTTCGAGTTTTGTCTTCACTCTTTTACTGTGCCGCAAATGACTACAAGAATTGGCAAAAAGAATAAAAAATTTAGACAAAGAGAAGTTTTAGGAAATGTGGATGGCACATCCCTGTGCTTTACAGATGGCTTAAAGGTTTGTCCGACCACCTGCCGGCTCCTTGAATCAACATCTTTATCTGTGAGTATGAATAAATTTCCCTCTTAAATGAGGAGAATTTGTCAGATTTCAACAAACACACAACAAACAAAATGAGTAATCAAGTGATTCATGTTGCTTTATTGACTGCTGGGAAGGTATATAATTGAAAATCAGGTTTTCCAAAGTGTGCCGTTAAACAGAATGGGTCGCATGGACTGGTTTGTGTGAGTAAATGAAGCCTAAGGGGGCCAGCTTAATTGGGTAATGTAGTTAATAACATCTGAAGGGTGATGAATGGCCAATCGTCTTTCTTGCTGAGTTCTCACACAACAAATTAGTTCCATTAAGGACTGCAGTTATAAGAACTCTGAAGGAAACCGATTAACTTGAATTATTTGAATTGAGTAATTTCGTACCTGGTTTGGGGTTGAGGTTCCCACTTATGGACTTATCCTTGTTTATACTCTTATTTACTCATTTATTTCGCATTCGTCGTGAGCAGAGTGAGTTGTGGCTCACCGTATCTTCTAATTTTTCTTTTGAAAAGGGGTAAGAAGAAGGCAAACACCTTCATTAAATCAACATCTAGAACGTTTTTTTTTTTTGCATATTAACTCGGTTCATTGACATGAAAGGATTTTTCAATTTACAGAGGCCTGGCAGCGTGGTGATGGACACCTCCAATTGCTGTTTTTAGAATCATTTGCTGATTTTTATCAGCACTGCCATACTATTTGTGCTAGAAATTAAATATGAGAATTTCCTTATGAAAGCCTGAGCCATGGCAGGTGTGTGATGCATTTCACATTAAAACCCACACATCCTGAGAGTTGTTGTGAAATCACAAGCCGTGTGGTGGGTGATTTTTAGGTAATTGGGATTCATGATTAGAGGAATGCCAATTTGTCAGATCTTTGCACAGAGGATAAAAAATAGAATGTTTCTCCCAGTTTTCCCCTCTCACTCGGTTCCAGTGCCTGTGAGGACAGTTGCCCTGAGGAATGGGATGCTGTATTTCTCTGGCAGCCTCCACGAGTGGCAGCACACAAAAAAGACTGACACAGATTATGAGAGATTTATAGGAGTGATAAATACACCCTCTTTTCTGCCCCTCAAAACAGCTTTTCATCAGCTCCTCAGCACTGTGCCCCCATGATTGATGACGAGACTGTTGGTTCTCCTTGTCCAGTCCTTAAGTTGTTTATGCTCTTTCTCCCCTCAGATGCAGATCTACCTTTACAATTCAGATGACTTTGACAGCCTCAGTGCTGCCATCAAGGAACGACGCATCATTGCTGCTATGGCTGTCTTTTTTGAGGTAAAGTATGAAAAATCAAGATAACCATAAATAATCAAACTTTTTTTTTTTTTTTGTGTTGCCTCTGAATATTTTGCTTCCATCATGAAAGAACTTCAATAATTTTATCATCTGCTGTTTCAGTTTTTCATTAAAAAATATTTTTGCTGTTTTGGTTTAATGTGATTTGTCCAAAAAAAAAAGTCTTCGTAATGGCTTAAGGTACATTTTTCTGGTTGCACAGATAGAAATTGGACTCATTTAGCAGGCTTGTAAAATAACGAATAAATAGGTATGTTCATAGTTATTTATCTTGAATGTTTTACTAGAATCATTAAAATGAACGAATGAGTAGAAACTAATGACAAAAAAAAGAGACTATTGAAAGGTTTATTAAATTGTCAATAAACTTTTATGTTGTTTAAAAAAAAAAACAGAGACAAAATAACAATCCAGAACTAAATATGCTGCAAATTAATTTTGTAAAATAAAATATAAATTTCCAATCAAATTTGAGGGATATTTGGTATCTAAATTAGAAATAATCATAAGAAATCTCTTAAACCTTGTGCCGATTGTTTTCCAGCTGTCTGGCAGATTGCTTTCTGAGTTTCCACAAATTGTGCCCTGAAGATCTAGACACATAAGCTTTTAATGGGCAAGATTGGTCCTAATTTCCTGTAAGTGTTAAAGCACCTAGGAGATTTGTGAGCAGGCACACTGACAACCTGAATTCTCTCCATGTTTGGCTAATTTCTATTAGCAGCACCTTTACAAATAATGGCAGGTGATCAATGCGTGTTCACATTCTGCTTAACGGTATGTAGGTAAGGGTCAGTTTTCTGGCAGGAGTAGGCTGTAATGGGGACACAGGTGCTTTGCAATGTAGGTCTATCCTCAGACAGTGATGAACCGTGTGTGTGTGCGAGGACCTAAATGCCTCCGCTGGGTCCTGACAGCCCTATTGCTTACTGCAATTAGCACCAGCATACAAAATCCGCTGAATAGCAGTTTACAGTGGGAGAGTTTTTAAAGCAAGCACACACACATTGGCTCAGATTTACCATTTCTAATCAATGAGAAGAATTCTTGCTGCGTTCCCCAAAGGCCTATTAATGGCCTCTAAGGTGTGCATATTATCCACGTTCAGCATTCAGTTCCACACAATTATTCTCTTCTGACTGACCTGAATTAATGTTGAGCATGGGAAGAACGGTCCCCACATCCCAAAACTGTTTTGTCCAGTCTTGTCTTCTAAGTAGGACATTGGTAATATTCGTAAAACGCCGGGCTAAGTAACATAACCAATCATTTAGTCATGACAAACCATTAAATATTAGCCAAATGGATACAGAAAAAAAATGACTAGGGTTTATATTTTGTCCTCTTGAGATATGATACATTAGTATGAATGTTCTTAAGAAAATGGACAAATGTGTAAAATTTAAAGTTGGAAAGCTTAAATTCATCTGTTTTGGGTGTGTGATGACTTGAAATGTTTGAATATGCTACCTGAACTTCATACATTTTTTTTCCCCCAAAACCCTTAATTTATCTTTTTGGTCTCATGCTGCAGGGTGGAACTACTTTGTCTAGTTAGAGGTGATCTATGTTCCAGGTCCGAGGCCACACATGAACATTATTTGTCATTTTTCACTGAGTACAAATAATGTGGATTTTGTATAAAAATATCTGCAACAAGGGAATTCTCCATAAATTTATCATGCGAACACTCCAGGTCCGATGTGAACCCAAAGAGTTTTAAAAGCAGCAGTTCTTGAACAAGCTGTGCTTCAGCAGGCAGATATTGAGCTGTTTAAGTCATTATTTCTTCCTTTTGGGATTTGTTGCATCAGGATATCTCTCTTTCTTCTTCCGTCTCATACCTGCACGCATGCTTATCTCCAATGCTTTAACTTTAGTAAAACGCTGTTGGAACTATGTTTGGTTTGTTTTAACAAAACAGAAAATTAAATCAGAAATGTAGGTTCTAAATATCTGATGTGAACTACTTTTAATTATTGATTTGGACTTCTTTAAATTTTTGCAGCTGTGTGTGAAAAGAAGCCCACCTCACACACAACTCTGTTCACAACCCCTTAAATTCATTCAAAATAAAGCTGAGAATTTCTTCTCAACATTCATTATTTATCTTATACAAATTTGTTGAACCACAAAGTAGAAAGAGCAAAAAAAACTGTGTAACTATCCAAATAGTTCTGGTCTGGACAGACTGTCTGTCTGCATGACTGCTGCTATTTGCAAAAACCATCAGTCCTCACTGCGCAGAGACCCACCACAGTCTGTTAACATACTAGCAGGCTTTTTCCCCATGTTTAAAAACTAACAGCGAATGAGGATTTTCTAGTGTATTTTTTTCTTGCAAAATTGATGGTTCACTTTGATGACTAAAGGGGGCGGGAGGAAATCTGATGAAGCCACTAGATAAGGTACATTAAAAGTAATACGAAGAAATTACTGCAGACCATCTTGACATCGTTGGTCTGGATTTAAAGCCCCTGTTAATATCATTCAAATCCATTGTCTAAAATTGCCAGACTACTAAAGCTGTGAAAAGAATGAAAACCTTGCTTGTTATTTTTTTTTTTTTTATTATTTTGAATTACTCTATTCATCCCTCACCGGGGAAATTTATACAGATCATCTATTAAATTACAGTTAAGTTACAGATTAAGTTACAGATCATCTATTAAATAATATTTTGCTCACTACATTTCCTTAAAAGTTCCTGGTTGATTTGTGGTTTTTGTCCCACGGAATGAACTGATAGTATATCCTTAATAAACTAAGATTATCACATTCAGGAATGATCTTTGTAGTAAAAAAACGTTATTTTAAAAGCTTGCTAACAAATACCGTGTCAGAATTTATTTTCTTTTTTTATTCTAAAGTGTGCATGGGTCATTTATTTTGTCTACGTTGACTTTTTTTTTTTGTTGGGGGTGTTTTTTGTGTTTAGATTATTGTACTAGTCACATAATCCTTCTTGTAATCCTTTTGTCTCTGGACATTTCGTGCAGCTGGGGCAAAAGGACAACCCAGCTGTGGACCCAATCATCCAGGGATTGAAAGGAGTAGTGCATCATGGTAAGTAATGAAAAAGCCACCCTTTGCTCCCAACTTTGCTTCTTGTGGAACAATTGTATCCGTGCAGGCTGTGTAGGTAGACTGATATTTAAAGGGTAGATGTTATTTTTGCTCCTCCACTGTGTTATTTTTCCGCTATGTTATATACTTTGATCTGTCTGCCCAAAAAAGAAAAAAAAAAAACCTTCTTACTTCAAAACATTACCGTACATATTAAACTTATGTGGGGATTTTCAAAAAGCAATTGACCTTTACAGAATCCATCTGACATTGCTGGATAGTCAGTGATGATTGATCTTGGAAATAAATTCCTGTGGCAGTACAAATGTAGCTTTTCCTGAAAAACCCCCCAATATTTATTTTCATGCATTCAACAGCTTAAATGTTGAATGTCATTTTTGTTTTACCTCCTAAATTAGACTAAACACAAAATATGAGCAGAGTTTAACTTCAAAAGGAGAATAAATTTGCAAGATACTGTCCCTCCCTTGGTGTTATAGCTCTGCAGGAGTAGATCTCTGCTGCTTCACTCAGACGCACAACTATTAATTATATTTCAGCCTCAATTAAGACAACCTCCTGTTTAAATCTTATACTATATGCTCTCATAGACTGTTGGCCCCTGCAGAAGTTCATATTTGCATTTTAACTGTTAATTTGTGTTGTGTGCAGTGGTAGAAATCCTAATGTCACGGCATGTTGATCCTAAACTATGGGCTTTGCAGGCAATCCCGTCGCCCCTGTTTTTCCATAAGTGTGTAATCCTTTACTGCAGATTGAGGCACAATAACATGGCTGATGGTCATTTTATGAGTTTAACTGGACGCCGACAAGGACAATGTATATGCATGAGGATGTATAGGAGCATGACGTCATTTCTCTGCTCTCATGATGGCTTGACTCGGTCGATTCTAATTATAATTTGTAATGAGATGGATGTTTGATGTTGTGCTTTGTAGGCTGTAGGGGTTATGACATTTTGAGTTAAGTGTTTGAGAAAAATGCTTCCTTCTTGCCAAAAAAACAAAAGGTGTAATAGCACTTTGAGAAAAGCACACTGTCACCAGAGACCATGCGCGGTCATGTTTTGACCTCAAAATAAAAGCAAAAAAAAATAGGTCACTTTGAACTAGAGAAACTGGAATAAAGAAAACTGTCATCAACTAGGAGACCTTTAACTTTCAGCTCAATTTTATTGACTTATACAAGCACTCCTTTAACAAAGAGGTATTATAGAACGTTTATGCTTCACTGTTCATTATACTTTCCAATCAGTATTCATTTTTAATGTTTCTATTGCAAGGACACACACTGCAGCACAGATACATGTTAGCTGTTTTTTGTCCACCATAGGAACATTAGGGTAACTTTCATTGTAAAGAGGTCATGGATTAAGCAATTAGTGGATGACCTCTGCTGCTCATGCTGAATTCAACTATGCAAATCTGTGAGTGTGCACCATGGAATTTTATGAAAAGGTGCTTAAAATGGATGTTGTGCAATTTCAAATCTCTTCCTGCTAGCTGCTAAATGCTCCTCACCCTCATCCCTGTTTGGACGGTTGCTTTTCCACCAGCTCGTTATCCCACAGTCATCCATCTATCAGCATTGCGCTGGCCCAGGAGCGATAGGGCACGTACACTGTCTGAAGACGGGAGAGAAGAAAGGCTGTGCATACTGAATTTTACTTGGAGTACAAATGAGGCACGGGGGCGAGGCTTCCCGTTCCTCTGTAGTCTGAATGTGCACCACACCCTAAACCTCTGTTTCTTTCAAGATAAAGACACGAGCTGAAAGAGATTGGGTTTGACACAAATTCAGCTTTATTTAGGTTCTTCTCAACATTATTCAGGGAAAATAACAAATCAAGCTCCATAACCCACACAGCATACTTCCAGAAGATAAAGGCATCTTCCTTTGAATAGTTTTAGCTTCACCCCTCCATCGTCTCTTTTTTTCTTCACGCAGTCGTTTCCACACTTTACCAGGTTTAGATCAGAGGATAGAACAGATCCAGTAATCATTTAGATCTGTCTTAATCCGTGTGGCCTATCCACAGTTGTTACATGGAGCAGAGCATGCTACCACCCAGCTACATATCAAGTGTCAGTGCCGGCCATCTTATCAGACTCCCCCTGCTTTGCTCCTCTCTCAGCCCTCCTCAGCAGTGAGATCTAGCCAGGGTGATAACAAGTAGTGAGGCTTTTAACTACTGCTCTTCCACAAGACGAGCTTTCAGGAGAGCAATAAAAATGACAAGGGGAGACTCATGAACAAGTTTAGCTGTTTTATGTTAACATAACTTAATTATTGCAACATGTGTAGGATGTGGTGTCTTTGAAAGCACCAAACTGTTCACTACTATGTGACCGTACCAATTTTAATTATTTTGCTTTCCCCAGAAAAAGAAACAAACCTCAGGTCATTCATCTTGAGGGATCTGCTGCCATCATCGGTGGACAGTTATTACCGATACACTGGCTCTCTGACCACCCCGCCCTGCAGCAAAGTTGTGGAGTGGATCATCTTTTCCAGGCCCGTGTATCTGTCCCACTCACAGGTGTGTTCAGATCAGTCGCACAGACACCCGCTATGTTCTCCACACACAGTGAGATCCCATTTGTGCACAGTCAGTGGATCACTGGCAGTCCAGCGCTGTGAAGGCACAAGCAATTTTCCCCTCATGTGCTTCCCCTTTTTTTTTTTTTTTTAATCCTCCTTCTCTCGTTGTTCTCCACCTTTACATATGAAATCACAGCTGCCTATATGGTTCATGATTAAACAGAAACTGGGAGGCAATTACATGCATTTGAATGATAGTAAGTGTGTGATATCACTTCTTCCTATATCATGCTGATGCTCTTGGTGTCTATAGGGACTTTAATACAACACAGTTTTATGTGGAGGCTGTTAATCATACTATTAAAATTTTTCTAAAGCATTAATTTAAACTGATGAAATGGACCTTTTACAATAAGCTTTTACGTGAACTAATGAAAACCAGCATTTATTGCCCATGTGCCTCGCAACAACTATCCCCCAGCTGTTTTTGCTGCTTGTGATTTTTTTGAAAGATAATTTATGCCAAATCATGCCTCTCAGTTTTTGCTGATCCCCTTCACACTGCTTTGCTGCATCTTTTTTTATACACACAATTCTTGGGTTACCAGCTGCGTATCCTCCAGTGCATTCTGGGGCTGCAGAAATTTGCAGGGCTCAGGGGAATTTCGATGAACTTGCACGAGGACAAATCTTTTGTTCAGAAACGACTTCTGCTGCAAGAATATTGACCACCTCTACAATGTTTGTGACGCTCACAGATAGTCTTTTATGAACCTGTAATTCATTTCTCCAAGCACCCATAGGACACATTGATTCCTCAGTATCTGTAATGTGTAGTCATTACAGCACGCGGCAGGAGATCATTCTTGGCAATCAATGGCCACAAATTTGCCCCATTGAGAAGTTACAGCCCAGCAGGTAGCCGGGGTGGTGATTGAAGTCGGTGCCTGCTGTTGCCTGTGGTGTAAATGTTTCTTGCAAATACTGCTCTCCACTTGTGAACAGTCAGCTGCTGGCGAGTGACTACGAATGCAATGCTGCATGATATATTGTATTTAACACTTACATGCGCACGCACACAAAATCTCACACACATGCACTCAGTAACAGTAGCACTTAAACTTGCTTTAATAGCGATTCTGTGTTTTTTCTCGTCTAGCTGGACGCTTTTTACTCCATCTTTACAACAGAGCAACAGGACCACGTCAAGTCTGTCGAGTACCTGAGGAACAACTTCAGGCCCCTGCAGGACTTGGACAATAGGAAGGTTTTTAAGTCCGCTGTAAAAGATGCATGGCAGAAAGATTTGACAGAGGTTCTCGGAAGCCCGCATAGCACTGAGTCCTCAAGAGGTAAGATGTTATATTTCTAAATGCTTTAAGTACTCTGACATAATAAAACTACTATAACAGGAGCAATCCAGGTCATGGAAATTCTGCAAACATGGTGGTGCATTTGATTTAGTAAAATGTGTATTCCTCCGAGATTTGAGTTAGATTTAAATTGAGGGATTTGATGTTTTCATCTTCTCCTGAAACCATTTGAAAGGAAATAAACCGTGTACTTGATTATTTCCTCAAGGGAACACATGTAGTTATTACTTTGTTTTTAAACAAGATCACTTGAGAAAAAAAAAATTTACAGTTTCTTTATAAATTAAATTCCTGTTTTTAGGTAAATGAAAATTGGATTTATTTTAAAACCTAAAATAATTTGGGTCAGACATACAGTAGCTGTGTTTGCTTTGCAGTTTTTGTGCACAAAAACAGGATTTTACCACAACTGAGCATCTACTTACTTTTACCTTGTCCCCATTAAACTGTTGCTACAACTCTATGTTAGGTTCCTGTTATACATCTCAAATTTATGTGTTTTATTTTAGCTTCGTTTTCTTACAAAATTCTATAAATGTCTAATTTAAAGAGGTTTTGCTTGTCAATAAAAAGGAATCCTTCCCCATTGATGGTCATGTTTCTGAAAAGATCTAATTTCTTGTACTTTTAAAAATGGCTTTTATTTTAATTCAAAGTCATTTAGAAAAATTGTAGTTTTGCAATTTTGCGCAAGAGAAAATTAAAATCTGCTTCTGACTACAAAGGAAGCATTAATGACCAGCTCGTTTATTCATGAGTGGAAAATTTAATTAACAGTTATTCAATGCACTTTTTTTTTTTTTCAAACAAAAAGTTTTAAACTAGGAGGATCAATCTGTTTGAATGAATTATAAAAAAAAAAGGCCATATTACCGTATTGTCAGCGTTCTAGGAATAAAATCACCATTTACAGTTTATTTAGTTCCACTTTTTTCTAACCTTGGCTTCATGTTTCTATTCCAGTAGGTAAATAAAACAATGAGTTCTAAAGATTTAAGCGTATTGATTACACATTGGCCAGATTCAATTTAGTTTGGAGTTCTCAGGAAGTTTTCCATCAAAATGGCTCATCATTTTTCTCACAACTACATCATACTCCTCAAACAACATAATAACATCAAAGAGCAGCAACATGTGGAGTTTGATTATAGTATTTTTGTTTGTCTTTCTCTTTTATGTGTGAATCTTGCTGCGCTTGCTTTAACAGAGCTTTGCAAGAACTAAGGGGACTAATGAGAAAGGCTGCTGCTCTCTAAATTGGTGTTGTTGCTTTCTTGGTGTCTAGTGGGGTGAATTGATTGGGAATGCTTGCAATGGAGTTGGAGCACTCTAAAAGAGACGATCAGCAATCATCATTAATATGTAGCACTGCTAAAATAGACCCGTACAAATTAGGTTGTGAAATTGCTTTTGTGATGTCACAGGGCGGGATGTATGTGGACCAATGTTATCTCAATAAATTATTCTCTAACTTCACTTTATCTACTCATGCTCTCTTCAAGCTTATTTAATTTCTTTTAAGCTGAGATCAAAGAATAAGTAGTTGATGTGAAACGTTAGACAATGTGAGGTTGTTCTGATGAGAACCTGGGCCACACCTTGTAGTCACTATGTCTTTCCCAGCATTGTTTGGCCATTAGAAATGCAGAGCTAACCTTTCAGATGCTGAACAAAGATTCCAGATTACTTTGCGTGGTGTGAATTTATGGTCTGTCTAATAATAATTTCAAGATCAATAAGGCAGCATTTATTTTATCATTTGTGTTTGCTGTGTACCGAGTGTCTATGTGTACTCCATCAGAAGCTTCGTCTCTCAGGCAGACCTCCGTTTAGAAATAAATTCATTCTGTCAGTGCCGATATTACTTTTATTTTCATTAGAACCTGAACTGTTTATTGTTTTATTTCCATCAGCTACCTGCCCGTAAAATGTCAAAATACTGGAAAATGCCAAATGCAATTTCTCAAGATGCGAGGATATGTCACAATGGCTTGTGTTGTCGTATCTGCTACAAAAGCGGTGTGTATAAAGGATCTAAAATGAAGGGGAGCAGCAAATTCTCACACTGCAGCTTCTACAAACAAAGGATGATTGTTGCTTTTCTTTTTAAAACAAAAAAACCCTCAGTCGAGACTGCTGCGGTATCTTTTGCAAGTGTGGCACATTATCATAAAATAAGTATACTAGCTGATTTTTGTCCCTCCCATGGATTTCCTGCAAAGTTCAGAAAATGCCAGTTTATGCTCAAATCAGGTCTTTCATTGTGTTTTCAGTCAACCTCTTGTTTCCAACGCCGACACACGCTTGCCTTTAACATACCATGCAGCTTTCAGAGGCGAGATGTAGTGGAACTGCTTGCTGACAACAGTCGATTCATCTCCTTCACGGTAGACGCTGCCAGGAGAAAGAGTCGTGCTCCTCTCCGAGTTGTGTTGCGAAATGAGATGGAACCTTTGTGAGGGTTATTTTTGTAGGTTAGAGGATGCATTCACAGATGACTTTTGTGAGTCACTAGTATTTTTTATCCTTTTAACTCTGACAAAACATTTGTTTGGTTCTGCGTTGCTCTTCTCATCCGTTTCAGCTATTGTTTGCTGTTGAATGGATCTAGATTAAATGACAAAATCTTATCTGTGACAACTCAAGAAGTAAAAATAAATCAATCTTTTATTTTAAAAGTGTTTGAAATAATATCTCGTTACCTAAATTTGTAGATTTTCAACAACCCGTCGGCAGCAAAATGTTTTTTTAAAAGTAAAACAATTCACATAAAAAGGTAGTTCCTTTTATGCACATGTTAATTCTTAAATGGGGAGTTTATCATCAGGATAGAAACAATGTGAGTTCTTTGAGATGCAGTGACATATTCAGCAGCTATTAAATTATTGTTCTTGAGCTACTGAACTTGACAACGAACAGTAGACAGGTTATGATGCATTTCACACCTGTCACACCTAATCAACACCCTGAGATTCTCTTCCTGTTGTTTTTTTCCCCTGTGTTCCTTTGACTGATTCCCTTCCTCCCTTCCTTCTTTTCTTTCTCACATGTCATGGTGCATAATTTGCGTCACAGCCCCGCTGTGTGAATGGGGAAAATTGTGGTGACAATTTCAATTTGGAAGAAACTCTGAGAGCACATAGTCATTTGACACTAGTTTCTGATTGCTACTGCCCTGATGTGCTGAAAGGCATGTCCAGATTGTCCCTTAGTCATACTGATGGATTTTTTTAAATACCCATGCTTCAGCCTACACTGACACCTAGAGGCTGACACACACGCACATATTGCCCTCCATTCTTTTTGTATACTGCTTACATACGCTATGTAGGCCTTGCAAATTAGATATGGACAGAAAGATGCTGTATTATCTGCAGCATCTATGTTGCACTATAGCTGGCTATTTGATATTCTGCCCGGGATCTCTTGCTGGGTTGTTGCATGAAAAATGCACAAGTATCAAGACTGGCAGCACAGAATAAACCTAACCTCTGTCAAGCCTGGAGGATGCTTCTTTTTATTGTTGTTTGCATTTGAGTTTTTGGAATTCTTCTGTTGTTTTGTAGTTAGAAAAAATTTAAATTTTGCTTTTAGAATCAAATGCGAGGTTTTAAAAATGCAGCTAACCATAATAAAAACAAAACAAAGAAATGGTTAAGAATCCTTTAATCTTCCAGTGGTGTGCAATCACTAAAAGACTAATGCTTTCTTTTTTCTTATCCAACATCTTTTTTTTAATGCTTCCTCTTCATTCTCCTTTCTTTCTTCCATGCCTTTCAGTGTGCAGCAGTGCCCCAGTGAACATGAAAATCCAGCCACTGAACCAAACAGCCTTGATGGTGAGCTGGGAACGCCCTCTGACCATCTACCACCCACCCATCACGGGTTATATGGTCTCCTACAGCTGGGTGAAACGTGATGTTGCAGATGAAAAGACTTTCACCAAGACTGGAGACCAGAGGATGGTGAGCCAACTATCACATTCTACTTCTCATCCTAGAGTAAAACTGATGCAATGACACCTCAATTACTTCCTCTAAATCTACTAAATATTCCTTTTACATTTTCTGTTGCCGTAAAGAGCTGTGATTGGTGTGCAGATTCTCAGATGTAGCGTATCTGTCAGGATGAAAGGTTGGCTGGATCAGTGCCGGTGTGTAAAGGGGAAACGGGTTGTGATGAACTCTGCATGTGGCGCTTGGTTGATATGAGGACCCAGACGTTTCCCTGTCACTCACCTGTCTATGAATAGAAACACAGGCCTGTCGAAGGCTTTGACGTGTCACAACTGATATATGTATAATGAGCTGACAAATGCACCTGTGGCCTTTTTCCTGATGGAACGATTTCTATTATCCATTGATTTTTTTTTTTGTTTGTTTGTTTGCTTTCAATCTGTATTTATTTCAATTTAATCCTGTCTCTGAAGAAGGCACAAGGTCAAAAAGCTAATTTGAAAAAAAGAAACCATGTAAACAAAACCGTATTTGCACTTTCAGTTTTCCATTTCAAAAACCTTGGGATGATTTCGGAAAAAATCCAGGTCTGGCTCAAGGCGGCAAAGACCGCTCTTTGAACGCAGACTTTCCCTGAGTAACAAATGCAGAGCAAATGTAGTCCTTCAGATCTTTGATCCAGTGATCATTTACAGCTCAGTTGCCTTAAACAGTGAAATACCACTTCAGGTTTTACTGTATCATTCCAGCAGAATATTCACTGTGTCTACAGAAATAAATCTCCTCACTGCAGGTGGCTCTAACCTACTGGGATGTTCTTTTTCCCACTATATATTCTTCTCCCCGGTCACATATCTATTCATTTCTGGGAATCCTGCACCCGACTGTGCATTTCTTCAAGGCCTGCTGACCTCCAGCTGTCTTGATAGTTTGCATGACTGACTCTTTAGATATAAACACTGTCGGGTCAAAACACGCACCCACCAGTTCAGAAACCTGGACTCAGTTCCCTTGTGACACCGTTACCTTTGGCGTGGTCATGCATTTTAAAATACACGCTTGTCATTGTCATAGGTTGGAAGCTGCTGAGGCATCTCGAATTGTTGCCGCTTTTGTGACTCCCGTTCGGTGCGGAAAATTGCACAGAGAGGACAAAATCTGAAGGAAAGAGCTTGCTAGCCCTCGAGGATAATAACCTTCTTCAGATATGTGTGGTCTTGTGCTGGTATAGTGATACTTTTACATTCATCTGTTCACATTTTACAAGATCATTGTGTGACATTGAAACTGGTTTACAAGCTTACCGCGGTCTGATATCCAGCTTACACACAGCCTTTGCCTTCATTGCACCTACGCTGTAAATAAAAGAGATGTGTGCTGCTGAGCGGGTTGCACTTTCAGTATGATTTGAATATTCATAAATTCTTTGTAAGTGCGGTGGGTGGAGATGGCGTTTTAGAAAATGTTAAGCAGGTAATGGAAGCATTTAGCGAGGGGAGAAAAAGATGTTACACTTCTTACACACTCAGCCATCTTTGTTCTGTGTGCTGTGCAACATCTCTGCAAGGCATCTTGAAGGTGGAATATGGTTGTAAAAGCTTAGAGGTGATGGACAAGTAAAACAAAACAAACGGCAGGGAGATTTGCTACTATTGACACAGTGAGTTAATCCCATGCTCAGTTTAAAGTGGATTAATATCTATTTCCTGTCTGTTACTTTCTACCGCCTTTAGAAGTCTCCGTAGCAGGTGCTGCTGTTTTTCATATTCTTTTATTCTGAAAAACCTAAATTGTTTAAAATCATCTATTGATTTTTTTTTTTAATTTTTAGTTTTTCTGCCCGTTGTCAAACTTGAGATGGTCTACATGTTTGTATCTCTAAAATTATGAATATGTCACAATGTCTGAATCATTTCTTTTAGGGCAGGTTGAGGGAAATATGATGATTCAGACCTTCAAACCTGTTTGATATTTCTTTAGCGAGTCAAAAACTGTATTCTCTCTTTCGTAGAAAATGTTTTATATTTAATGGCAGTGTCTTCTTCATTTTATTTGAACTATTCCCAGTTATTATAAAAACTTCAACCAGTATTATTTGTTCATTTTAAATGTGTTTTGTTTTGCTCTTGTATCTTTACTCTTCTGACATTATTGTCCACCTCTTGTTCCACTATCAGCTGCTCTCATTTTGCCCACTTTCATTTTCATTTCAATTTTCCGTTTCTATTTCTGGTCACTTTATCTAAATGATTTCAGAAGAAACATGAGGTCTGCAAACCGCAGCAGCAATCAACCATCTGTTGTGTGGACAATTTTAATACAACTAAACCCATTGCATTAGACAAGAGACTCTTTTCAGAACTGTAGCGATGTACATATTTTTATTGTTATGGCATAAGCATCCCTGCTTTAAAATCTTATTTTACTACCTTTATGATAATTCTGCAAATGCATCTGTGTTTTCTTGCAGAAAGCAGTGATTACTAATGTGTCCCCTGACCTGCTGTACCTGTTCAGGGTGCAGGCAGTGTGTCAGCATGACCTGCGCAGTGACTTCAGTCAGACGTTGTTGTTCAGAGGTACATCATCCAGCTGTTCAAACTACAGTTGCTGTGATTTATCACCTCTCAAATGTCACATGCAAAGAATAAAATCACTTTTTTTTTTTTTTCCAGCAAACACAACAAGAATCTTCGAAGGTTCTCGCATTGTGAAGACCGGGATGGTTAGTTAACCAGAAGATGGCAGTACTCATTTCCTTCTCCAGATGTGTAGCTTTGCTATAACCTAATTTCTTTTGTCCTTCTCAGCCCACTATTTCTCCAGCCTCTTCAGCAGACATGGCTCCCATCAGCTCCGGTTCTTCGACTTGGACATCCTCCGGGATCCATTTCTCCCTCGTCTCCATGGCAACTGGGATGGGACCATCCTCTAGTGGCAGCCAGGCAACAGTGGCATCGGTGGTGACGAGCACGTTGCTAGCAGGCCTGGGTGTTGGCGGAGGGGTCATCTCCTCCCTGCCCAGTTCAGTTGGGCCTACGCAGGCCCCTCGTGCCACCCAGAACCCAACGAACCCTCCTACAGCTCCTGCTAAAACCAACACGGAGCAAACAGCATCCCAAGGCGCAGAGACAGACAAGCAGTTAGAGGAAAAAAACACTGCCAGCGAAGGGAGAGAGGATGAAGACGAGGGGGAGAACGAAGGAGAGCAAGAAGAGGATGAGAGTGAGAAGAAGAAAAAGAACAAGAATTCACCTGATAAGGAGGAGAAGCAAGCCAACACTACTGTGGTGGAAGAACCTGTAATCCCTACCCCCACATCCACAGCCAAAGAAAAAGGAGTGGGAAAGCCTACAGTTAGAGGCACAGCTGTTACTTCAAGCACGAGCGATGAACAGCTGGTCAACACAGAGAAGAAACCTAAAGAAGGAAACACAACCTCCACTCAGAAACCCCTTAACGACAGCACAGAAATGCAGATCCCCCGCAGCTCCACTATAAGCCCAAACATCGACGGCAATGTAAAGAGTCTCTGGCCTTTCGTTCTTCACACCGGTGAGCACTTTCTCTCACGCAAAGTTGACACATTTAAAATCCCCTGTACGGAAAATAAAACAAAAAAAAAGCTTGTTGTAAGCTTTGTTCTCTTGTTGTCAGCTATCTTACGAGGAGAGGCTTTACTCCAAAGCCAAATACTGTAAACACCAGCACCAGACATAGAGCTCAATTTAGAAGAACAAATAACCTGATATAAAGCCACAACTACAACAGCTACCATCTCAGTCAAAGATAAAGCTCCAGGCTTTTGTGTCACTACAACACGGGGGCCTGAAGGAAGGAGATGCCTGTCTGCCAGCGGCACTCCGCCGCGAGGAACTCCTTTAAGCAGATTTCAAAAGAGTTCCCTTCAAGGGAGAGCGATTATGAAGAGTTTTTATATTACGCTGTTAAAAATGACAAATTCATAAAGATAAATTGTTAGACAGTCAATATTTAGGATATGACTTGTTTTGAAAGTTTTTTTTTTGTTGGAAATATTTTTTATAGTTGAACCTACTTTTTCGGGTTACGGTAACTTTATCATTGAAATTCTTGAAGTTCCTGATTTATTTTCTGAGCTGTAAGTTTTATGGTTGCTTTGATATTAGAAGAATTTAATGATCCAATTCTAGCGTCCAATTCTTACATCTAACCATGTTTTCATCAATTAATTTGTAAAAATGATGTAATAAAAAAACGACTTGGCAAGATTTGAAAATTTGATGACATTGGCCTGCACTCAAATTCTTTTCAGAATTGAGATTTATCCATTTTTTACATCATTCTTGGTCATACCGTAGGATGCTTAGGTTTTTCTAAAAAAAATATTAAAATACCTTTAAAAACATTAAAGTAAGAATAACAGTTTTTTTTCTTTCAACAACACTTGTGTTTTTCTGGACTACAAGTGTAATAGGTTTAGTACCCATAACATTTGTGATCATTTTATATTGAAAAGCTCTTCAATCCAAATCACATTGTGAAGGTGCATCTAAAAATATATCATTTTAAATATTTAAAAAAAAATGCTGTAAGAAAGTTTTCTATAGAAAACTATTTGTACGAATTTTCCATTAATCATCCATATTTCTATTTTGTTCTACAGACAGGACCCCTCTGTCCAACATAACCCGTACCCCTAGCCCCGGCATGGGGAGGATGGTATGGATTGTCCCCCTGGTGGTGGTCTCCGCTCTCACTATGCTGTGCCTCATTATTCTGCTAATTGTGATGGTCTACTGGAGGTGAGAAAAAAAATTAATTAAAGCTTCATAACCACATTAAGTAGGCGTCATTATACCGTTAGAAGTGTTTGCTAGATGGGAAGAAATTCAATTGAATGAGAGCTTTTAAGGGTGAGTAATCATCTTGGCTGTAATTGAGCCGTTTTGTTTTTATGGATATGTGTGTGCCACACGTACACACCCGTATGTTTTACATTCTAAAAACCAACACAATCTCACACACTATCTGGATTTTCTAGTCTGACCGCTATACTTCGAGTGCTTTTCAAATGCATCGATTTCAACCTAAGAAGTGGTAAAACTGGCCTTTTGTCTTTATTTTGCTGATTAGGCCTATCACCCACATGGGTGATGGGAAGAAACCTAAAGGCCCTGCAGTTTCTGCACAGGTCCCAGCTGTGTCTTCATCTGCTGGACTAATTTCCAGTCACGCCACTGGAGCCCCAGTAATTACACAGGCCAAGCCACTTGCACATGTCGGATGGTAGTTAATGAGAAACAAATAGCACTACGGACCACTTCCTCAGTCTGTGCCAGGCATGTTTACTGCCGCTGCTTGCCCAAGATTTTATTTGTTCATGATCTAAAGTTCTTGTTTTTTTTCCTTCTGTTTTTTTGTGGGACCGCTCTGTGGAATTACTGCAGCGAATGTTTATAGCACCTTTCTGTGGCTGATAATAAAGTTGTGATATAAATAAAAGCCCGGCTACCAGCTTCACGGAGGTGTAAGGGGAAAAAAATAGACTGTTGGAAAGAAGACGAGTGTTACGGTTTCAGTCGGATGAATTAGTGAAAGTTGCCCTATTCAAGCAGGAATCCAGGGGCAGCTCTGAGATTACAGCAGCTGTTGTTGTGACAACTCCGACAGTTCACAGACAATGCATACTTTCCCTGGGGACAAGGCCACAATGAAAGATGAAATTCACACTTTCTTAAGTCTTCATCCTGGGTATAGCCTTTTGTTGACAGAGTGGCTACTGAACCGGTGAGCATCCCTGGTTACAAATGTTTTGCTCATTATCACACTCATTCTACAGCTCCTTAAATGTTTAAGAAGAAATAGCCAAGAAAGTTAGTTTCCTCATCCTATTATTAGCCACTTAATTTTGCTTGTCTAACCAATGGTAGGTCATGAGCCTGTTCACTGTGGAATTTGTTGGTTGAATTTGAGGTGCACATCTGGAAGCTTCTGAGGCTGGAGGTGTTTGTTGGAAAGTCAGACAGATGTTGAAATGATAACACTTCCCTGTTCTTGTTAGCGCCTCATCGCTGCCAAACAAGGCCTCCGTTTCATTCTGTCTCTGCTCCCAGGAAACAGAAGAGCTGCTCAGCTCGCCGGACCAGCTCTGCCCTCCCAGAAAGTCATTAGATTTAGAGGCCGTGACGCAATTGGAGGGGGACTCTCCTCCTCATTTGTGTTTTCAGCATCCCCCTCCTGCTTTCTTTCTGTCACTCTTCCTCCATCTAAATGCAAGGCAACCTATTTTATTTTTGTTTTATCTCTCTTTAAGAATGACCAGCATCTGCTCCCTGCTCTGCAGCAAGTACAGGTAGGATTAAAAGTAGGATTAAATAGCTCTGAAATTCTATGCGTTTTATTAATGTATTAGCAGTCATTATGTGGAAGAAAGGGTGGTAGATATGCAAGGTGTGCAGGACTTAAAAAAGATTCCTCCTCTGCTGTCTTCAGTCACGTTGGAATTGTAAATTATCATTATCTCTTATGGCAGAGAGGGATTTTTAAAATATGGAATGCATTAACCTCAAAAATGCACACCTGCCCTTTTTTTTACCGAGTTGAAATATTCCCAGTTTAATAATTTAAAAGATCATGGCTGCTTACAGTTTTTCAATATGTAAACTTTTGACCTTGGACTGCGATAGATTTGTGAGGAGTTGTTCAAGACGGATTGAAAGTGTCGGCTTTTAGAGTGAGTTGATGATCTGGTAAGAGTTTTAGACTCTGGAATTATCGTTAAACTTATTATAACATGAGGATTACCAAAAGAAATAGAAGTTGGTTCTTTCGCCTTCTGTATGTTGTCGGATGTTTGGACGAGTTGTTTTGCGTTTGCATGGAAGGAACAAACTTGGGAGTGTGGCGAGAAACTGTGGTTATTCTAAAGTTTTTATTAGAAGATTTCAGTCTTTCACATTTCACGTGTTTGCAATCCACATGTATGAATGACTTCTTAATATATTTCCCGGCATCACTTGTGCTGATGGGAGTGAGTTTGCTGGGCTGGATTCACCGCTCCCATCTTTATGTGTCTCTGTAGGAGATTTTTCCAGACGGCTCATTTCTATGTGGAGGAGAGCAGCTCTCCACGGGTGGTTGCCAACGAGAATATTCCCATCATTCCTATACCAGGTAAGTTTTTATTTTTCCTGCTATGTGTAAAAAAATATATATTTCAATATGAGGATGAAAAAAATTGAAAAAAACAATTGAAAAAAGTTTAATGGGTTTCATAGAGGTGGAAAACTAGTCCATAGAACAGCTGGTATTTTGCAATATGAGTATCCACTGGTGCAAATCTCCCTGTCTGTACAGTTTAAATCTTTTCTCTGGGATGTATTTGTATTGTCACATTAAACCTCAAAGTGCGTTTAAAGCCAAATATTCAGATGGTTTGTTGGTTTACTGGTTGAGATTTATGCTCATTGATAAAAGCGTACCCCTACGCCGTCTCATTAACTGCTTTCCAATGGTTTCATGAATCACCTTTACATCTCTGTTCACACAGTTTTGGTTCATTTGCATGTGAAGTGACTCCTTGAAAGGCTCCACGAAGGCTGTTGACTTTTTTTTTTTCCCTGCTATTATCCCAGGCTGCAGGGAGGTGGCAGCTTGTCAATTTCAGACGTAACTTTTACAATCCCTTAAAGTTCATTTTTATGCAGTAATAATTTAGTTAGTCAAGCTCATTTTAATGTTCCTTTCACATCTAATTTGCTTCTTTTTTCAAAAAAAATTGTTGTTCTTAATATTCGCCTTTAATTTGTGCTTGGAATATGTGTTTTTCCATACTTATAGACGCCTCCCAGCTCGCATCTGGGGGAGGTGTCCACATTAGCTTAATGGCAGAATGTCCGTCTTTGGACCAGGAGAAGCCGGTTTGATTACCACTGAGCTCATGCCTAAGTGTCCCTAACCTAACACCTAACGTTTCACGTGGATCCCCATGAGGTTTCTTATTTTTTCCCCACTGATGGGTTTTTTAGGAGTTTTTCCTCACCGAGAAGGAGAGTCTAAGTCTTTAAATTTGCTAGTCTTGTTTAGTTAGCATTTGTTAGTTTTTTTTCTTGTTGTGTATTTGTGTTGATACATTCCTCTTTTTCTTGTGAAGCCCATTGAGACGGACATTCTGTGATTTTGGGCTATACAAATAAAATTGAATTGAATTGAATTGAATTAACGGCCCAGTTACTCCCTCCATTAGCGCCTTCATGGCTGCCTGCTGTGGTGCAATGCAGCTAAAGGAATTTTCCCGTGAGGTATGAATATATTACAATTAAATAAAAAAAAAAAGAATAGATCTATGCAGTGTATTAATACATACAGTGCTGCTGATAAATATTCCTACCGATAGCTAATTGTGACCTAAAATTATTTTAAATAACCGCAAATTATTCATTTTGGGGTGGAATAGCAGTACTATACACACAAGTGTGTCTGTGTGAGAGAATTTTTATTCAAAGTTATTCATGCCATCAGAAATTTTAGTACGTGCAAACACACAAACGTACACTTTTATTCTTTGCTGCCTAATCTGCTGTCGTCAGTTTGAATCTCGAGCTACTAAAATCACTTTGATAAATGACCAGATTAATAAATAAAAGCTTACCTTTAGGCTGTTAACGTAGGAGCAAAGGAAGGGCCCCTTGGGCCTCAGCTGGAAAGGTTTGTTAGTTAAGACATCGGCCGGCATCCGCAGCGCTGACAGCTGAGTCCCAGGTATTGTTGTCCCTGTGCGATGCCAACCATCCTCATCAACAATCCTTCATGTGTGATATGGGACTGATTTTTTCCTCAGATGAAACAGATGGTCCCTGCCATAAAAACTCACAAATCCAGCTATAGGTGTTTGTGAGCTTAGTGTGTAGTCTTTGTTTTAAAAAGGATTCCTTACAGCTGGTAACATTTGAAATCTTTACTTTTAGATTTAGATATTTTGGTTGACATAATTTTAAAAGAACTGGTTTTTATATGTGTTTATCTAAACAAATACTTGCAATATGATAATAATCTGATTTCTAACCATATCTGTGTATTTCCTCCCTAGACGACATGGAAGCCATCCCTGTCAAGCAGTTTGTTAAACACATCATGGAGCTCTACAAAAACAACATGCAAGGTTTCGCTGAAGAGTTTGAGGTACAATTTGTAACACATATTTAATGCTAAATAGCTTAAGAGCATTATTCTACGTTGAAGATAAAGCTCTTTGATGGCTTAAAATACAGTTTTCACAACATAAACGAAGCAAACCATGCATGCAAGCACATTTGCCTTTCCTCCAGTTTCTAGTTCAGGCTAATAAACCGCTAAGCTCTGATAGTGTTTGTCAGTTCTGAACATGTCTGCGAACGGGACCGCAGCTGAACTAAAGTCGTGCATTATTTTCTGCATGCACGCATGTGCAGAGTTTGCAGAGGAAGATGGGGAGAAAGATCAGAGAGGCTGAGGTTAATTAGAAAAGGTTTCTCTGCTGGTCGACTGGATCGGAGGTTTTTTTTTTTTCCTCTGTAACTAGGTTTAGAAAGGAGGCAAAAGCTTCATCCCCGGAGTATTTTCTCTAATTGGGGTCATTTGATGTGAGACTGGTGCGCGTGATTTTCCACCGCGCCGGGATGGAGCTGCATTGAAAGCGACTGCATTTTTTTGGATGGGTGAATGCGTTTCGGTGTAGTGAAGAGGAAAAGGAGAAGGCTGTTCCACTGCAGGCTCTAGTTCAAGCCCCAGTGGCAGTAAGCATCTGCTCTGAAGTGTCCTTGACCGAAACTCTGAACTCCTGCTGGAAATTCATCTCATTCTGAGCTGCCAGCTTTTCTCATGTACGGAGATGTGGAAAAAGCTTCCTCATGGAAATCAATACTATTGTGAAAATGTTAGAAATGTTACAGCTCAGGCAAAATTCACACCTGCTAATTTCATTATCTTCTCACTTCGTGTTTAATAAAGTCTATTTCTGTCCATTTTCTCCCTACCCAGGAGGTCCAGCGCTCCACAGTTGATCTAAAAATCACAGCAGAACATTCCAATCATCTCGACAACAAGCACAAAAACAGATACATCAACATTGTGGCCTGTGAGTCGGCTGTAAAATCTGATTAGGATTTATATTGCTGTTGGATTCAATCATGTTTTTTATATCAGGTTTTCATTCTTTTCATAATCCACATAAACATGGCAATGCTTTTCTCCCCCTAGATGACCACAGCAGGGTAAAATTACGAGCTTTGGCAGGGAAAGACGCCAAACATTCGGATTACATTAATGCCAACTATGTGGATGTGAGTTTTTCCATTTACTCAAAGCTTAAGAGTTTGGGATTTTTAAATTTATTTTCATATTTGTCTATTTTGCTACATCCTTTAAGCAAGGTTATTTTCTATAATTATTATTAAAGGATTTTATGAAAATGTTCATTGAAGCATTAAATCCACAATCAAGTCATATTAGTAAAATAATTAGGAATAATAATGACCTTGTGAGTATGTTAACGATCGCTTTTAACAGCAAATAATGATTTGATTTCATTTTTCCAGGGTTACAACCGGCCTCGAGCTTATATTGCTGCTCAGGGTCCTCTCAAATCTACATTTGAGGACTTTTGGAGGATGGTTTGGGAGCAGAACACAAGAATTATTGTCATGATAACAAATCTAGTAGAGAAAGGAAGGGTAAGTCTACTTTTAATAATTCATTCAGTCAATAACTCATTCATATGAAGCATTGACGACAGTATGTCAGAGAATGATTGGGATGATTGTGTATTTCAGAGAAAATGTGACCAGTATTGGCCGACAGAGAATAGTGAACAGTATGGGAACATTGTGGTGACGCTGAAAAGCACCAAAGTGCATGCCTGCTACACCCTGCGCCGTTTTCTCATCAGAAACACAAAAGTTAAAAAGGTAAAAAGAAGAGTAGTAATTATCTTGGACTCGTAAGCTGTTTTTGATTATTATTTTGCAAAAGAGGAGCAAGAATAGATTATATTTTTATTAATCTGTTCTGATCCATCAGGGCCAGAAGGGGAACCCAAAAGGGAAGCTAAATGAACGCACTGTGGTTCAGTATCACTACACACAGTGGCCTGACATGGGTGTACCAGAGTACACCCTCCCCGTCCTCACCTTCATTACCCGCTCTTCGGCTGCTCGTACTGCAGACATGGGTCCGGTTCTAGTACACTGCAGGTAGATTATTACCACCGCGCCTTTGGGCTAAATAATTGTTGCTGATGAATGTTAAGACTCATATTTGCTGACTTTGGTGAAAGCTCCCACTGCAGATCCGCTCATATTAAGTTGTGCTCTGCTCTCCAGTGCTGGGGTTGGGCGCACGGGAACATACATCGTCATTGACAGCATGCTGCAACAGATCAAGGACAAAAGCACAGTCAGCGTCCTGGATTTTCTCAAACATATACGCACACAACGCAACTACCTAGTCCAGACGGAGGTAAGACGCCCGAAATTATCAAGCACTCTGGGAAACTGGCTTCCTCTTCCAAAGGTCAGCTGTAATTTAAGATGGTAAAGCAGTTATGAAATCTATTTGGTTTGATACTCTGAGCTCAGGTAAAGGTCAAACTCACTGCAGTTTGAGTGCATTACAGAGTGCAAACTGTTACACACCACTGTGCACATAGGTCGAGTCCCACGGTCTTTAACTCATGAACATTTAAATATCTTTTTTATAAATCCTCACATATAATCTTTTTCTGTAGAAAAAGAAGTGAGAAGGTTATGAAGAGAAGGTTTCAGCTCACTAAAAAAAAAGTTAAGAGAACTCAAGAAGTCCAAATAGGCCAGATCATAAATTTTTCATTTTCATTTAAGTTCATGCTGTTTATATATCATTTTTTTTTTTTATTAAAGCTCTCTTGAACATTACCAGCTAAATAAAAGATGTAACAAAATGTAGCATGTCAGCTCACATGCTAAATTTTACACAAAGATTTGTTTAATCCTTTCCTATGTTTTTGAGACAGTTTATTTTAGAATTAAAACATACTGTACATTTACATACCATATTTAATAACATATTGTATAACTTTGATGAAATATAATAATCTTACAACTTTATATCTGAAAAATATTGTTTAATAAAAATAATCCATAAGAAATAGCTCGTATTTTTAGCTTTATCTTCTCACGGGCCACTTTATGATTGTGAACGGCCAATTTTGGGCCACAAACCATGTGTTTGACAATTATCCTTTGCTTTTAAAACTCTTAACAAACACCAACCGATGCATGTGGAATAATATTTAGGTTTTAATAGTTATTGGTTAGATTTTTTTTGTTTTCATTCTAAAAGATTTGACATCTTTTGTCTGTCATTAGGAGCAGTATGTTTTCATCCACGATGCTCTGATGGAGGCCATTCTTAGCAAAGAGACAGAGGTGCCTGCCTGGCAGCTGCACAGCTATGTCAACAGCATCCTGACCCCGAACTCCACCGGGCGCACACGACTGGAAAAGCAGTTCCGGGTGAGTCAGTGACGCCACCAGCTAGATTGGAGGTGGTCTTAGCATTGGAAGCTTGTTAGCAGCGTGTACACTTTCTACTTCCAGACATGAAGAGATTGGAAGTGTCTTTGATGTTAGCTTTAATAAAGTCATGTCTGTCACCCCTGCTGTGTTATGCAAAGTTTGATTAATGTTTTATCAAGCCGAAGCTCTTTCAACATCAAGAGCGAAATAAATAATTCCCCCATAATGTCACTTCTTTCTGAGCTTCACACACTCATTATTAATTTGGAAGATGTGCTGTTAATTCCAGGTTACTAAATAAGGTTATATCTTATTCATCATGTTTGATTTGAATTTACAGTGACTCCAAAATCAAAATTTGATTTTTCCATCTCTCCTTCCAGCTGCTGACACAGTGCAACACTCGGTCTGCAGAGTGCTTCAGCGCCCACAAAGACAGTAACAAGGAGAAGAACCGTAACTCCTCTGTGGTTCCCTGTGAGTACATACTTAACCATCCCAATGAGAAACCCCGAGCTGAACAAATTTTATCGCAATCCTCCATCTGCCTTTTTTTTGTAAATTATTCTAACAATTCATATTCCAAAATTAAAATCCATTCCTCTAATCCAATAAGTTAATCTTTCTACGCATTCTTGGCACACTTACAGGCGGGTAAAAGGAGGTACTTGTTGCTATAGCAACAGACGGGGATTGATAATGGATGTGTGCATTATCAGTCGGTGTGATATAAAAGAGGCCTCGGTTGTGATTTAATGCATGTTTTTCTATCTCTCCCTCGACAGCGGAGCGAGCGAGGGTCGGACTCACCACTCTACCCGGAATGAAAGGAACAGATTACATTAACGCATCCTACATAATGGTACGCTTTCCATAATTAACCACGAGTGTTTCTTTCTCCTTGCCCCTCATGCTCTTGTAAATGATGCTACAGAGAAAATGAGTCAGTAGTCGTCCTCTAAAAGGCTAACCGCTCACCTCTGTCACCTCAGGGTTATTACCGGAGCAACGAGTTCATTGTGACCCAGCATCCATTGCCCCACACCACCACAGACTTCTGGAGGATGATCTGGGACCACAACGCTCAGATTATCGTCATGTTGCCCGACAACCTGGGGCTGGTAAGTGTCCATGATGACGATCGTTAAAACATGAATACAGACAGAAAATGAACGCTAATGGATGATTAGAGGAGAAATTTGATGAGTGGGAACGTTCCTCCCCCGCAGGCCGAGGATGAATTTGTTTACTGGCCAAGTCGAGAAGAGGCCATGAATTGCATCACCTTCACAGTCACTCTCATCAGTAAGGACAGACTGTGCCTCTCCAACGAGGAGCAGATCATCATCCACGATTTCATCTTAGAGGCAACACAGGTACTTTCTCATCATTACACACTAGCTTTGGAAGAGACAAGACATCAGGAGCATCTTTCAAGTCTTTTCTTAAAACTTACTTTTATCTTTATTCACTATCTTACAGTACTCCATGATTTTGATTTATTTTAAGTTTTGTTTCTACCTGATCTCTATGTTTGCCTGTCTGTTTTCTACCTGTTCATTTAATGCTCACATTTTTTTTTACTTGCTATTTTTTATGCTTTTGGCACATTATTTATGTGATATGTGCAAAGTGCAATGTAAATAAAGATAATTATTATTTTTAATAGTTCATTTATTGTAATGTTCCATTTATGCACGCAGGATGACTACGTTCTTGAGGTCAGACATTTTCAGTGTCCCAAATGGCCGAACCCTGATTCTCCTCTTAGCAGCACTTTTGAGCTCATCAGCGTTATCAAAGAGGAAGCGATGACTCGGGATGGTCCTACCATTGTGCACGATGAGTAAGTGTCTCGTTATCTATATATTTTTTTCAGTTTGATTGGAAGTTAGATCCGTGATAATAAGTTTCTTATAATATTTCCTCACACACTATTGAACCTGCATCTGTATGTTTAAAAAACTGTGAAACTCCTCCTGATGTTTAATTACCTTCCATGAGCTGTTGTGTTTGCACCAGCAGTAGGGAGAAGAAGCACTAAACGCTGAGTGCTTGCCGTGGTTTGGGCTTTCTCAGTCCTTAAGTGTGTGTCCACGCTGAGAATTTACAGCCGCCACCAAAATAAACAAAATGAAGTTGAGGAGAGAAAAAAATCCCACACGATTGGCATCCTCGCTCCCAGCTGGTTTCCTCCCAGCATGCATTTATGTCTGCGGCACCTTCGCTGCTATTTGTGTGAATCTCAGCGATCTGAGCATCAGGCTTCACTCGCTCTTCTTTATATCTGGATTTCCTTTCAAGTCAGACCATCAGACATAAGAAAACAATTTCTTCTCACTTATTTTTACTCCGTTTATACACACCGAGGTTCTCTTCTCAGCATTGATGTTCGAAACAAAGATTCGTAGAAGAAAAATTTGTTTTGTTCGTTTTTCTTCTTCCAGGTACGGCGCTGTGTCGGCAGGGATGCTCTGCGCTCTCACCACACTGTCACAGCAGCTGGAGAATGAAGGGCTGGTTGACATCTATCAGGTGGCTAAGATGATCAATCTCATGAGGCCGGGAGTCTTCACTGATATAGTAAGTGTGCACCGAGGTAAACAAATCCAAAGGCTTTAGGGGAATGGGGTGTAAAATAAGAAGCAATGATGCATGAAGTTTAAATCTGAGCTCATTATGATGCTGAACCCTTTTAAAGTTTCACATCATCTTCAGACAAGTCAGAAACAAACATTTTTCAGTTTACAAAATTTTCAGTTTGTTCAACATTTCCATGCTGTTGGACTTTCTGAATCAAACCGGTTTAAACAGCATTCAAACATCTAAACACATTAGTTTGAATTAGGTATAAAATGCACATGTCCAGCTGCACAGTGGTGCAGTGGTTAGCACAGTGGCCTCACAGCAAGAAAGGTGGGGGTTCGAGTCTTGGAGTGGGACGAGACTTAAAACACTGGTCTTTCTAGGTGGAGTTTGCATGTTCTTCCCGTGTATGTGTAGGTACTCCGATTTCTTCCCACCCTCAAAAACATGCATGTTATGTAGATTGTCAGCTACAAAATTGTCCCCAGGAATGAGTGTGTGTATGGATGATTGTGTGTGTGTGTGCATGCCCCTTTGACAGACTGGTGACCTGTTCAGGGTGTACCCTGCCTCTCACCTTAAATCAGCCAGGATAGGCTCTGGCAGATCCTGCGACCCTGTTAATCAGTTCAGCTTGATAATTACTGCTAGTTAGATTTGAGCTTGGATTGACGAAGATCAACAACCATGACAGATTTGTTTGTTCAGGAAATTCATATTACATGCTTAAATTCCATTTGAAATGTTGTCTGAACCATCTAAACATTATAATACCAGTTATTTTTATCTTCTTCTTTCATAATAAATAATTTACTTTGCTGGTTTCTTGTTGATGTACATGATGGGAACAAACGCAGGGAACTAAATCAATCTATGCACTTAGGATCAATCAATACTTTTTGTACTCTGTGCACAGCTTCACTACACAACAACTACACACTTTACCACTTTCTTTTCATTAAAAAGATTCCTTAACTTGTTCTCATGTTGTACAACCACCAAGCCAGACTGAAAGTGATGAAGGGCTTTTTCTGCTTTCTAATTGCTGCTTTTTGCTTTAGACAGGCCTAAATAAATCTAATTTAGCATTATTAGCATGATATGAGGTAATCAGCGCAGGATACTTATCCAGTAGTACCGGATAAAGAATTGAGCTGTTTCTTTTTTTTTTTTTAAAAATGTGATCAAAAGGTGAAAAACAAAAAAAAAGAAAATAATCAGAAGTTAGATTAACTTTTATGAGTCACATGCACGAAGAAATCAAATATGAATTTGATGCTAAAGTTCCAAACAGAAATGGTTCAGGCTGAACTTTCATAGACAATTTAGTCCATTTAGATTGAGTCCCATTGAGATCAAAAGAGGTATTTATTAGGAAAAAAGCAGTGGATGATGGCTTTAATGTGTTTGTGTTTACAGGAGCAGTACCAGTACCTTTACAAAGCCATGCTCAGCCTGGTCGGCAATCGAGAGTGCAACCTGAGCCCCATGCACATGGACACTAATGGGGTGGTGGTGATTGCAGACGAGTCGGACCCTGCGGAGAGCATGGAGTCTCTGGTCTGAGGACATTCATGCAGGCACTTAATTTGTAAAAAAAAAAAGAAAAAAAATCCAAGAACTTTTCTGAGGCCTTTTTGCCAGACTATTGATTAAACGAATAACCTTATTACTTTTTATACTGATAAAAGTTTTTTGATATTTATGTTTTTGTCCTTTTTTTTTTTTCTTGTCTTAATTGTTTTACTGCTGAGCGTTTGCACCTGTTTAAGTTGACATGAGGAAAAAGCAGCTCTGTCCAGTTTGCACTATTACTATCAGTGTTACTGCCTAAAACCCAGTGAGCAAAACTTTACAAACTCTGGCATCGGGACTAAACTGGGATCTTGGATGAACCTTGAAGCATGAAGATCTGGATGAGAGAAGGCCCCACTTCCAATGAAGTCTCAACACTAAACACCACATCACTTGCTAATAGCCCAGCATGTATTTTGTCACTTTTTTTTAAATTTGATCACACTGTTTTTTGGGGCCACCTAAAGTGGGCGGAGTCTTTTTTTTCTTTCTTTTACTCCACGACACATGAAGAGACTCATAGCTGCCTAAACATTATCGTCCCAGTATCTCACTGCTGTCTTGTAAAATGTACCTAATTGCTTATTTTGTTAAGTGTGTTCGAACATCTAATGTGAACATTTATTGCTTTTTACAGGGATTTATATTGTTATATTGTTTTGTAATATATATATAAATATATATATATACACATATATATATATAACCTTAATAGCTGACTTTTATGTTATTTTTTTTCTTGTTTATTATGTCCACTGGCCTCGGTGTGGATCCATATTTTGGAAGGTTTTTTGTAGCTTCTCAGATATTGACTACAAATATCCCATCACGCCCTTTTTTTTCTCCTGCTTTTGTTGTTGCTTTTCTAACCTCAGCAGTCAAAGCTCAGCTGTTATAACCCACGTATCTGTACCGACACAATGAAATGCCTACAAAAAAAAAGACAAGAAAAAAAAAGTCTTCACACAAAGTTTTTCATGTTTTATTTTACAGCATTTTTGTCCTTAAAGTAATTTGTATTTTGTTTTTTTGACACTGATCAACACACAGAAGCGCTGAACGTCAAGGTGAAAAAAAAAAGCAATCTTAGTGGACTTGATTTATTCCTAATGAAAATATAGTTCTATTTCTTTTGTCTTGAGTGTATGAGGACATGCCCGTCAGCTTTCTGTGCTCATGGAGACCAGAGTGTTTCTTTGTGAGATGCTGCCAAGCTGCTGTGAGCAATGTGCAAATCTTCCTCCTGTAATCTCCACCGAACTCTGCTCCATGCTCCCGACTTTTTCGCCCTCGGACACCAGACTTTCCTGCAGAAATCTCGGCGCATCTCCGGCGCCACTTCCTGCAGGAATTTTTTTAGTTTCCCAGTTTTAGTAGATTTTAAAGCGGAGGAGCATCCTCTCTGGCCCTCCTGGTGAAGATGCTATTCAGTGCCTTGAGAAATGTTCTTAATTTTCATCCACTGTTGGAAACTTTTTGGTTCATGTTTCAACATATTCATTGAAAATCCATGTGTTTTTAAGATTTGTTTTTTTTTCTGAAAAGTTACATATGTTGAATTTTAGGAAGAAAAACTCACTGCTCTCATCATGATGGTTTAAAATCTCCAAACAAATAATGATGCTTCATAATTTGTCTTTAATTTCTTTGCTACAAATTTAACTACCCTTTTTTATTTTCATTTATTTATACCTTGACATTAAAGTCTGCTGATCAGTGTCCTAAAAAAAAAAAGAAAAAAAAATGAATATGTAAATAAATAAAACATGAAAAAATCAGGAGGTGAAAACTTTCTATACACTGTAGTTCCTTTTGGTGGGATAATGCTTTATTTGTAACCAAAGATGTGGTTCCAGTTTGAAACAATGTAAGTGGTTTTGTCCTAAAAATCTATTTAATCAACAAATTTTTTAAAAAGCTAAATTGTTCAAAGCGTGCAGTTACAGATTTCCAGTTTTTAAGGTGTGAATTTAACCAGACTGAAGCATGTTTCCGTTTGAGCCTCAGGAACTCACCTTCCAGATAATCAGACTTTCTCATGCTTTCCTCACCTAAAGAACTTTTCAATTCAGACTGTAAATTGTATTTCATTTGGGCAGATTATCCGTCCCTGCGTTAATTTGTGGAGATAATTATAATCCCTTTTCAACCATGGATGTTGCTCTTTCTTCTTTTATTTACATTTGTTCAGTTTTGCAGGTAAACTGAGGATATTAAACTCAGCTTCTTGATCACTTGTTTTCACCTTTTATTTACTATTTTTAGACATTATTTAACCTCACAGTTTAATGCAAATGTTCTGTTTGTAGTTTGGCTCTGTGATACATCACTCATAAAGATTTATTCTTTACACTTTCACTGCAAAATCCTAGTAATCCCAGCTGCTACTGGTAGATCCCTGTTGGGATGTAGATCAGATTATTCTGGTATTTGTGTACAGTTCCAGTGGAGCAAAATCTTAGCCCATTTCAACTGGATTCACTGGGTTGTGTTTTCATAACAGAAAAAAAAGATTCATCAGTCATATCGTGTACATACTACAAAAGCACTGTGGTGATCACTCTTATGTATTATGTTGTGTGTCAGTGTGAGATTGTGAAAAATTTGATGGATGAGCTGATTTTCTAGAAATGAGGAAACAGGTGATTTGTCGTCCTCTGGTGGCGGCTGGCCAAACAAAAGAATTGATTTAGACTCAAGAAGCTTTACTGTTATTTAAATTAATTTTTTTAGTGGCTTCTCAATCAGTGATGTATTTGTTATTACTATTGGTTATGTTGTCATTTCAGGCTTCATATTACAATACTTCTTCTTCTTTCGGCTTTTCCCTTTAGGGGTCGCCACAGCAAGTCAGTTTCTTCCATCTAATCCTCTCTGCTGTATCCTCTTTGGTCACACCAACCTATGTTCATGTCTTCCTTCACTGTGTCCATGAACCTCCTCTTTGGCCTTTCTCTAGTCCTCTTTCCTGGTGGTTCCAAATCCACCATCCTTCTTCCTATGTACTTTCTCTCACTCTCTCTCTCTCTCTCTGTACGTGCCCAAACCATCTCAGTCTTGCCTCTCGAACTTTATCCCCAAAACCTCTAACATGTGCTGTTCCCCTGATGTACTCATTTCTAATCCTGTCCATCCTGGTCACTCCTAGAGAGATCCTCAACATCTTCATCTCTGCTACCTTCGTCTCTGTTTCCTGTCTTTTCTTCAGTGCTACTGTTTCTAGACCAAACAGCATGGCCGGTCTCACCACGGTTTTGTACACTTTCCCTTTCATTTTAGCTGAAACTCTTCTGTCGCACATCACACCTGATACTTTCCTCCACCCATTCCAGCCTGCCTGAACACGCTTCTTCACCTCTTTTCCACACTGTCCGTTGCTCTGGACTGTTGATCCTAGGTACTTAAAATCTTCATATTCTTCATATTACATCTTCATATTACAATACTCTCTTTATGATTAACAGAAAAGCCCAATTTACCTACAAAATGAAGAGCATATACGTAAAACATTTTGTGGTATTGCTAATGAAAGACGTTAGTGTCTTAAAGTAATCTGACATCATTGGTTTAAAGCAGTGGGATGTAAACACTTTCATCAGGATTTTGGTTCACTATTTCATCACAAAGATTTCTTTCATGTGATGCTGATTTACACACCAGAGTGCTATAGCACATAAAAAAAAACAGCACAATCCTGTTTGCTTGTTGAATTTGAAGTTAATTAGCAGAATTAGAAGAGTGCTGGATTACTTGTCAACACTTCCTGATTCAGACTAACACCTGAAGTAAAACTAAAAAAAATACTGATTCAGATCTGAGTTCATTTTCTCTTATTTCTATGCTGATTTATGGACATCTGTCACAGCTGGATATTACCTCCCTGGTGAGAAAGTCACACTGCATCTGGAAGTGTGTCGACAACACTTTGTTTGAACTTGGATGAGGTCTCAGCAAGTAGTAAAGGGATCTTGGTGTAAATTTACTTAAATAATTGTACATTTGAGTTTGTCTCTGAGTGTGTGTGTGAGGCCTGCAGGTAAACATAAGAGAGGATGCACATGTACAGTAATTTTTATTTCGAGGCCACAGCTCTTGCATATAACAACTGTTGGCTTTCATAAGGCAAAAGCAAGAATGAATCCACCAGCTAATTCACACAGAAAACAGAAAGCGTTTAGGGAGGTTGGGAACCCACAGGCATGCAGCGATGGCTCAGAATGCAATGTACAGCATTTTATATTTATATATATATTTATAGAATATATACAAAACAACAGTGAGACCCAAACAAATGCCAGACATCTCATTCTACACAATTACAGAACAAAGACAGACCAACTTTTTTTAATAAAAAAAAAATATTTTTTGCTCTTTTCTCTGTAAAAGTGCAACTCAATTAAAATAGAACCTGTTTCAAGGCCTTTTTTAACGTTGAAATAAAAATAGATTCTTCCCAAGTTATCAAAATGGAGCTAGGAGGATATTGCATTTCCTGAATACCTACTCGCTCAAGGTCAAGTCTAATTAGTAAATCGAGATGAAACCACAGAGCATTGACACATGATAAAAACGCAGGCCTAGACTTACTGTCGATGTTCAGAGCAGTGAGTAGACAACCGTTTATCTCCTTACAGCCGTAAACAAAAACAGGTTTTTATTTTCAGATTGAAGCAGTTGGCATCCACTTAGAAACAGACGAGACAAAGAAAAGGCTCCACACACACTCATCATCACAACAATGTACCATCAATGAATGTAGATACGACAAAGAAGCGCCATATAGGTTTGCATTGGACAGGGACACACCTATTAATCTCACTCAACATTGTCAAACAAATGGTTCTCCATATTGCTTAGTAACACAGAAATGAATTTCCAAATGAAGATCGAAGATAGGTGCTATCTTTATTATGACACAACTAAACTGCCAATCATGGTTATTTTTTGACATTTTTCAATTTTCTTCATTATAAGTTCTATTTTTAATAGTTAATAGTTCCTTCATAGGCATTTCGAGCTGACAAAGAGGTCCTAGAGTGGCTATCTGAGTTGGTACATGCATCGGTAACCAGGCTAAAGTCAAAAATGTGAAAAGGGGTCAGAGGAGGTGGGGTGAAGGGGATCGGACAGACAGACTGGCTGGACAGTCAGTACACTGGCTCTAGTTGTCGTCTTCATCTTCTTCGTCACTGTCCTTCATGGAGATGCCCTGCATGCCTCCTTCTCTCACCGATGCGGTGGCCTCCTCCACCGTCAGACGGTTGCGGACCGTGTCGTACATTTTGCTGTTGAGGGTGGAGTCCAACACGCCCTGCAGCCGGAAGTCTCTGTATTTTTTCTATTTGGACACACACATACGTCAGCAGGAGACCTGCATGTAAGGTGACCTCCAATCACGTCTGAAGGGTTACCTTGGTGATCCGGATGAGAATCTTGAGCTGGTAGACGTGGAGCTGCTGGTCCATACGTTCAGTGAGCCAGGTCCCCAGCAGGTTCATGGTGGCAGTGTACCATTGCTGAAAGACAAACAACACTCTCCAGCAAAACACACATGCACACTCATACCTGGGACAGCAGGACATAGATCTAATCTCTGAGACATAAAAACAAAACTAAAAACACACCGTCTGCAAAATATTAAAGCTATTTAATCATTTTTGGCAAAGTAAAACTAAAGATTAAACTAGTCTGCACACCACTGACTGAAAAAGACGGCTTGGTCTTCTATCCTTTACTGATTAATAAAAAAGATTTTAAAAAATTTAGACCGAAAAAAAAAAGAATCAAAGAAACTGTACTTAAAACAAATAAAGCTAAAGCTAAAAAAAACCACAAAAAAACCACAGAGTTTAAGTATCCCGGGGTCTTGTTCACGAGTGGGAGTAGGATGGAGTGGGAGATCGACAGGTGGATCGGTGCGGCGTCAGCAATAACTAGGACGCTGCATCAGTCCGTTATGGTAAAGAAAGAGCTGAGCCGAAAAGCAAAGCTCTCAATTTACAAGTTGATCTACGTTCCTACCCTCACCTATGGTTACCAGCTGTAGGGGGTGACTGAAAGAATGAGATCACGGATACAGGCGGTTGAAATGAGCTTCCTCCGCAGGGTGGCTGGGCTCTCACTCAGAGATTGTGTGAGGAGCGCTGCCATCCGGGAGGAGCTCGGTGTCGATCCGCTCCTCCAGGTCGAGAGGAGCCAAATGGGGTGGTTTGAGCATCTGGTCAGGATGCCCCCCGAACGCCTCTTTGGTGAGGTGTTTCGGGCATGTCCCACCAGGGGGAGACCAAGAGGCAGACCCCGGACCCGCTGGAGATACTATGTCTCACAGCTGGCTGGGGAATGACTCGGGATCCTTCCGAGTGAGCTGGAGGATGCAGCTGGGGTGAGAGAAGCCTGGGCTTCCCATCTGAGGCTGTTGCCCGCGACTCGGCCCTGGATAAGCGGAAGACAACGGAACGGAATGGAAAAAAATATGAGTTTGGGAAACTGTAAAATAAGAAAACACAAGTTTAGCATTAAAATGCCACACTACGTAGATTATGATGAATAATAATATGAGTTTAGTTTCTGTTAATCTACAACCAGCTTCCCCTTTTAAGCACCATCTCCTATCTTTCAAGATAATCTAGGAATTTATGCTTTCATTATCTATTCAATATTTCTAATTGGACTCACGTCTTTAGGTCCACTTGTCTTTTCAGGTCTTCTTGATGAGTAAACATGAGTTCAGTTTATGTTGCTAAAAGTTTCCAACAAATTATGTCTTCAATAAAACTCCTTTCTGTATATTTTCTATTTAATTCTGCTTATACAAATAAAAATAATTTCTGGGCACAATTACAGTATTAAAGGAATTTGGATCAGTGGCCTAATGATTTTTGTCTCCACTTTTTCCAGCTGATGAGGTTCAGTTTGTTTCATCAAACCATGATCTCTGTTTCTAGCTGGAGTGGTTTTCAGGCAAGTGTGAAACAGCAGGGAGGGGGGGCCAGATGAGGTGCTCCAGCATCTGGTTGGGGGCTGTTGAGCTGTTCCCCTAAAGGGAAAACATTTCCCAGGATTAGGAATCCCTTGGGATTCCTCCAGGAGAACAGAAGGAGGAGGTGACCAAGAAGAGAGAAGTCTTTGCTTCTCTGCTCCTCACAGCCCAGGATGAGCAGAAGCGAACGGACGGATAAAAACAGCCTCAAGATGGTAACAACAAAAGAAAAAAAGGATCATATATACTGGAAAACTGGGTCAGAAAATGACCACAAGAAAACTGAAAGAGACCAGTCTGAAGCAAAATAAATGAGGTAGAAGAGACGACAAGAACACAGAGGGAAAATAATGTAAAACATACTCATGGAGACACAAACCAGCACATTTTCTTTCTGCCTGGTTTAGAACCATGTCTGTGTCTCATCATCTCAATGTCTACTTTCATCAGAATGGATGGATTTCTCCCTCAAATAAGTCAGAAAACAGGTTTTGTGTTTCACTGGTCTAACAACTTGGCAACTCATGCAAGTTAACGTTCATTCATTATGTATGAATAATTGAATTAATAATAAATAATGTGTGAGGAACTACAGAAACATCCACAGCTTTTCTGGTTGGTTTAAAAAGTGTTTTCTCTCCAGCTTCTCAAATACATGATGGAAATTGTCTCTAGTTTAAATTCTGACTCACAATCACAGTTTAAATTGAACAAAAATAAATTGTTCATCATTAGAACTGTGTGCCATTTGACTACAAGTAACGCTTTTTTAAAAAATTGTGTATTTGTGTGAGTTTTGGGCACGCTGTAAACATACAATGATGTCTGTGTGAATATAGCTTTAATCGTTTATTTTTTATGAAGTTTTTCCAACTAAGTAGAACCAGCGAAGGTAACAACACAACAAAGATAAAGTGGAAAAAAAGAGATAATTTTTGAGAAAAAAATACTTCTAGTGTCTTCATATTGACTTTTTTTATGGCACAGCCTAAAAAAAATGTGTAAAAAGATGGAGTGAAATACAGTTGATCAAAATGTTCTAATAAACTCTTTTTAGATCAGTGTCATTTTAAAGCCTTAATTTTTAATGTATTTGAAGAAAAAAGTTGAACATTTAGGTGTTTTGTGCAGTAAAAAACAACAAGAAAAAATGTTTTTCTAGATCCTTTAAGCTGCATTAATATGACGTAACTATGGAAAAATTCTGTTATCACAAATGTTTTTTCTCTTTTATTTCTATTTACATGTTCTTCAGGTTTTACTTCATTCTAAATAGTTCATTTAGATTTTATATTCAAACTAAAAATGCATCCAAAAAGTGTTGAAGTTGTTAATAACTAACCATAAATGTCTAGTTTAAGTAAGTTTAGGTTTTCTTTACTGGATCACCAGACTATATCAGACTTTGGAAATGGTTCATCTCAAAGAGATAAAATAAAATTAATGTAAATTATACCAATTGTTATGCTTTGCTGTGGAACTAGAATTATCTAAGACATACAACATCCACACATAAACACACTAGGAACCTCTGGAAATCTGAAACAAGTCTTTCCAAAGATATTCTCACACTTCACTCATTCTCCAGCTACTTGAAGAAATAATAAAAAAGAAGAAAATCATAAAGTGCTTGAGATTCATCTGTTCCAAACAGTAATTACATTTAGAATGATTCCAAAACATTCAAATCAATATTTTGTAAAATCTGCATGTCCCATCCATTACTGAAGGCAATTACTGGACTTTATGTATAATTTATTCAGATGGAAATGTGTCCAAAACGCTCGGTGCTGCAGATATGAAACAACTACAGGGGAAAAAATGAAATTATAGTTTCGACACAAGTTCATTAGCAAAAAGAAAAACAGAATGAAAAGTGAGAAAATGGTTGGCAGGCAGGAAGATGGGTGCTATTTTCTTGTAGCTTCTTTCTAGTTACTGTACTTTAGGTCTTCGTGTCCAAGTTTGAGGTTACAAGAGAACAGCACACATGTCTGACAAAAACAGCTGTCATACCTCCAAGAAGAGAAGTCAACTTTAAACTTGTGAGTAGGCAGGAAAGCAAGGAGGGAAAAAAGCTGCTGAAGCCCAAATCAGGAGTGTGTTAAGATAAATTTGCTGGTGAAAAAAAGAATTATTTGTGGGCTTTAATTTTGGGAAATGGTTGTTGTCTGGTTATGCAGATGCCTGTCCACTTCACAGTCGAGTTGAGCGTGCAGTGCATGCAGACCCGGCAGGTTGCTGAGTGGCTGAGGACGTGCTAAAAGGGCTGCTCTATGTGCAAATGAGGCAGAGCTCTGAGGAGAAGGGTCATGCTAGAAGATGTACACAGGAAGATTATTTGACTCTAAAATCATGCCGACCAACATAATGTGATAAAACAACCAAATGCAACGCTAGAGATAAGTGCCACTTTTTGAATCGAAGGAGGCAGCAGGAATGGTGTTAATCAGAAAAGAGGAGATTAAAAAGGATTGAAATGACTTAGTGAAAGAAAGAGAGATAAAGTAGAGCCTGCACAACTTCCTGAAACAACTTTCACATGCATATGAATGGATGGAAAGACATGCATTTGTAATTCAGGAGAAAAAAACACAAACAACTTTTTAATTTGCATGCAAATTACAGATGCAAAAAAAATGAAACATTCACAGCTGTAAAATAAAAAAAAAACTGAGATTTTAGTGCTGAGTGGGATTTTTGGTGCACTTTGTGGGCACACAGAGGACACAAAGGGTATAAAACTCCACATGTAGGAAAACAAACAGACAGGAGAGCTGGTGTGGACCTCAAAGACGTAAGCAGACCCACCAGCTCCACTCCTCACGTGTCCACATAAAAAAATATTGAGTTTGTAAAAGTCCTGCTTCAACAGCCAACACAAAAACAGAAACCAAAAAGAAGACTTCAGAGTGTCTGCTGGACATAAAAAATCTGACGGCAATGCCTCACAGAAAAGTGTCAAAACACACACACAGTTGCCACACACCTGTGCAGACACACACAGGTCTGTGTAAATGACATGAAGCACACACGTCTCTGCGTTATGTGTCGATCAAATCACACATGGAGGACACATTTCTGACAATGTATCCTGTGGGGATTATGTTTGACAAGACAGTGCTCTCTTTGTTCTCACCGCATCCCAGTTTTATTGTTATGTTTCCGTGATCTTTGATTTGTTTTTAACCTGAATGCTTCCTTATTGAGATAGTTACAATTGGGCTTAAAAAAATCAAAGGCAGATGCACAAACTCAGAGGCTTCATGAGCAAACTACAAGCACAAAGATCTGAATCCTTCAAATTTGATGTTTAGAGCCCTTGAAGAAAAGATTATGACATAGTTACGCATTAGCTGTTTTTAATAAACATTCACATATAATCATCAAATTTTCTGATAAAATTTAGTGCATACTCAATTATTAATGTAGGGATCCCTGAATTGGTAATGAATCCTAATATTACAGCTGTCTTTTGGGGTGTGGGGAATATTATGCTGGTAGAGAGAGTAACATTGCTGTCTATGTGCATTTTTGTCTGAATCAGGTTTCGTTCACATTCTAAACAAGCATGCATCAGGTGGGACTTCATCCAGTTTCATAAAATTTGTTTGTATTAGAAAACAGGGTGTGTTTGTGTTTCTGTGCTTTTATTTTATATCATTGTGGCACCAAAAATAATCACAACACTTTCATACTTTCTCTTAAGAACAAATAATCTCACAGCTTTACGGCATGTTACCCTCTGAGTTTGACATTGAATCGTGACCAACTCTAAATTTTCCTCTTTTTCTGATTACTAAAATGCGTTAAGTGAGAATGAAGAAATGATCTAAAAGACAAAGTAGCAAACGAATGTTTCAGGCACAAAGTCACTTCTGGGTTTTTTTTCACAGAGAGCACTGCTTCAGATAATCCCCCTTTTTCTTTTTTTTTTTTTTGAAAAAATGCTTTTATGGACTCTTTGAAAATGGAAAGTTCTTTTTCTCTTTTCTTTTTAAACAAAAAGGCCCAAAAGCACAGTGGCGATGCACACCAGAATGCAGAGGGCGGCTGTGATTAAGAGAGGAAAGAGACAGAGAGAAATAGAGAAGTCAAGAGGGGTTGAGGATCAGAAAAGCCTCTTATGCCAGGCTGGAGAGCACTTCCTGGTCTGAAAATGGGACTTATCCCCCACTGCCCTGTTGTTTTGCCACATTTTGAAAGGCCCCTCCCTTTGTGAGTGGAGGAGAAGGCATCTTACTTACATCAAATAACCTTTCTATATACACCTCCTCATTGACCTTATCACGAAGCATGTCCTGAGAGTGGCGCATAAAGGTCACGTAGCCATCGGCTACATCCATTCCAGGTTTCTGGAAAAACAGAAGCACAGCGTGACTGAAGAGACAACACTATCACAAACTGCTAAAGCAAAAAAAAAAAAAAAACGCTGGCATCAATTACAAATATTTTACTCGCAGGCAAACAGAGAAGTGGGATAGAAATGAACTTACAGGTACATCCACATATTTTGAGGCTGCTTTCACCTGAAATCATAACAAATGTCCATCACTACCAGAAAATCATCACAGTCATATTCACCCACCACTCTTTTTTTTAACAAAGTAAAAATTTTCATTTGTTTTTCATTTTGTTTCCTCTTGAGTTTGTGTGCACACACGTTTAATTATAAGTGTGGTGTTTTGTGGCCACAAGGGATCTTTATTTAGACTAATTACCAACTTTGCGTACATTAAAGTTGCAAAGATAAGGTCTGATGATAATAAACTGAAGCTAAACACAGAAGCTTATCTCACCGTGAAAGAGAGGAAAGAAGAGAAGAGAGTTCCTTCATCGTATCTGGAAATCTTGGCCAACACACCCTCCAGAATGGCAACAAACTAAGAAATCAGAAAAATGTTTGAATGTTAAGCTTATTTTTTAAAATCTACTTTTTAACATTTTTTTGTGTCTAAGTTATGTTGAAATACGGCTGCACCTTTGCAACCAGAAGCTGGATCATGTCCTTCACACTCTCCTCGATTAGATCATCTATTTTAGAGGCGAACTGTTTCTGTAGAAAATAAAGGAAATTCCTTTACCATCCAAGATTAAAAACATACAGAATTTTCTTCTAGCCAGTGATTTATAACTGGAATTATCTCTTTACCTCTTGCCCCATTTCCATGGCGCACAGTTTGGCTGACTGGTCCTTGGCGTCCACCATCACATTGAACATGGTGCATAGTGATGGAGACACACGGAAATCCGTGGACTTACTGCTCTTTGCCAGCTTAGACTCAAATGCCATCCTGGTGCTAAAACGCAAAAAAAAAAAAGATTAGATTCCCGATGAAGATTATGATAATGTGGATTATCTGTTCTGTGGTGTCACGCACCGCTTGACACAGTTTTCGATCATGTTGCTCGACATGAGCTTGATGCGACTCTCGAGATGTTTGGCAAACTCCTCCTCAGGCCAGTGCAGGTCTCTGATGAAAGTTTGAAGGGCATCCAGCTTCCAAAAAAGGTCCTCTGATGTCCCAGAGCCATTACTGCCAAACACGCAGACCCATTATTCAGAAAGGCAAAGCGTGTTGCAAATTCACAAAGGTGCACCCATACACAGTGAGGCTTTACTTCACCCATTCACTGACTGCTCATCTATGTATTAAGTGGTGTGAGGGCGGTCAGTGTATGGGTGAGGAGGACCAGTTTGGCTTTACTGTGAGAAACCAATAACCATACTGGTTGGCATGGTTATTGACTGGTATGTGAAGTGGCCACATGCAGGTAAAATCACTGCTAATAGAGAATCTACTCGCCGAGACAAAAGAGGGAAAGGAGGAGAGAGGGAGAGCATGTGAGAAAAAAATACTAATATTACTAAAGGAAAGGCATAACTTATCATAGGCCCTCTGTCAGCATCCGTTTCCCCCTGGCTGATGAGAGTCCTGATAAATTTAGCAAATAAACCATGCAGACCTTTACAGAAGCAACCTTACAGCTGATTGGAAAACATGAAATATGCAGAGGTGTATTAGAAGGAATAAAACGGAAAGGTTTGGACTCCCTCCAAACATCCCCGTTTTATCATTTCAAATGGACAAGATGGTCCTCCCTCTCAATCAGACTACTGGCAGGCGGTAAAGGTCAAAAATGAACCTCTGGCCGTGTGGCTTTGTACAACTATAATGCCTCCCCCCTCTTTTGTCTTGGACAGGCCCCTCATTTCTGTTCCGACCTGCGTGAACTGTCTGGACCTCTGAAAATGTTAATAACACATGAGAAGAAAAGGATCACAACTGCTCCTGATAGAGCTTTTGTTACTGTGCTTTACCTCTCTAATTGAACTTCTTTCTTTTGATAATACTTTGAAATCTTCAATGCCTGTTTTCTCAATTTTAAATCGCAGCCCAGTTGGCAGGTCGAGTCAGAATTATTCTATGGCTGTCATCTTTTTTGGAGATGTAAAGACCACAGAATAGAAATCTTGCAAATTTACTGTTTTCCTTTGTTTGCAAATTTGCATATTTATACTTTTTTGGCCTGTTTCTCCACATCTCAGCTCAACAGCATGCAGGCTGAGACGTAAGAGAGTGTTTCAGCCTCTCAGATCAGAAAGCAGCATCCCATCTACTCTAATATTTCAGAGCGCCCTTGGCATGAACATGTTCACCCCTATTCAAGAGAAAATTTAGCTTTCAATTTGGGTTTTGTGCAGTTTAGAAGCAAAAGATTTGCTCATATTTTTTATTTAAATTAATCCAGAAACATCTTCATACCAAGTTACCCTCTAACAACTTGATTTAATCTAGAGTGAACTAATTTAATACACACTCAGAGTCATAAATAGCAGCCATCCATGACGGGGTAGAAAAGCTAGGCATTTGTGGAAGGTTAACTGATAGTCCTGCTACTGGCACTGGCAGATTTGGTACTTTGGGAATTTGGAGGTTCACATTTGGTAGATTCACATTGGGCAGATTACTTGTTAAACTCCTGTAGGAAAGACAGACAAAAAGAAAAAAAAAAAAGAATCCATAACAGTGGCATGGAAAGCAGAAAGCCATGTGACACACATTGTTAAAACAAAGTTAGGAAAACAGGTGGAGACAGAAACATACGATGACATATAAAACAGGACAGTTTTAGTCAAAAATTCACGTTTTACAAAATTTACTACATAGTCACACAGATTTTAAACGGGATGAATCAAAAAGTCAAACTAAGACTGAAAACAATGAACACAAACAACACAAAAAAAAACTTAATGTAGTTTACTGTATATCAAATCCCAGCAAGAAAAAATACAAATGTAAACATAATAAAGCAAATATACAAAATTAAAAAAGCCGACATAACAGCCCAAAAGTGTCTCGCTTTTGCTATCATGTAAAAGAAATTATGAACAGGATTACGTCTTGTTCTGACCTCAATGAGTTGGAAAGAAATTGGCAAAAAACATGCATTAATCACAGGCTTATTCCAGAATAAATAACCTATTTCTTTTATGGGGGAAAAAAAATAGGTTTTCCAGCCCACTCTTGGCTCTTTTTTTTTAAAGTGAACCTACAGAAAAGCTCACACGAAGACATAAGCGGCTCTTCTGGATTATTCTGCCTCCACACACTGCACCTCCAAGCAGCCAACATTTTTGCTTTAAACATAGAAGCTTCTTACTTTACGGGCTCCCACGACTCTCTGTCAAAGCCTTTGTGAATTGACTGTGCAATAGAGGACTCCATCAGATCCACATATCTAACAACCAGAGGAGCATACAGATCCTGTAGGTGTTTGTGGAACTTTCCATTGCACAGATGATCTGTAGATTTAAACATGGACAATATCAAGTTAGCAACGTTTCATTGAATCTATGAAGGAACTGAGTGAGCTTACAGTCTGTCCGAAGGAAGTCATTGAGCAGCTGGAAGAGAGGGAAACTATCCCAGCTCTCAGGGGACTGGATTTCCAGAGCAGCATCCATGTCGGCGCCATAGAGGGCCAGGAAGTTTTCTGCGTGCTCCACCATGAGGTCAGTCCACCATGCGAATGCCTGATGACACAACAGGAGGAAGAAGAAAATGATCAAATTAAAGTAAGTATGTTTGAAGATAAAAAGCACAAAAACAAACTTTTCTCTAATAAGTTTACGTTTGTGTAAAACTATGTACAATATAGCAGGGAAAGTGCTTGCTAACAGTCAATACCAGTTCCATGGTGCCCCTCAAAAAGAAACCCATTACAATAACTGTCTAGCTTCTTCTAAGATGTTATCGTTATCAGATTTTTCTTTTATTTTCAGTAATAAATGTGAAATGAAGCTCCATAAGTGCAGTCGATTACTCACTGCTAAATATTCAATATATTACAAATTTAAAGCCAAACACTTTATGCCGGTTAATCTATTTTCCACTTTATTATCAGAAAATCTATCAGATAAAAAAAATTCTACAGTTAGTCTACCAGTGCAAATGAATTAGGCTTTTCTATAATCTCGCAATTTGTTCCGAGTTTTTGCAATCATAATTAGAGCAAACTAACTTTAGAACTTACTATTGGGTCATGCATTTAAATACATCTTACTGTAATTTTATGTATATGAGAGAGTGTAATTGAAAGAGAGGGTATTACGTTAATTCTTATTTTGTAGCATGTATAGATGAACACTGCACCTTTCGTTAGCTCAGACATATTTATCAAAAAAAAAAAGAGCTCATGAATACAATTCTTAAATTCACTTCTGCTTTGACATGTGAATTCCCCTCGTCTCACTTCCTGCCCCACTTGCACATGCACTGCACAGCTTAAATTTTGTTTGTGCCCGCAAATACATTGAAACGCATCAGGTTAGGTGAGCTAGTTCATATTCTTTTATGTTCTTATTTTGATATCTTTACATAAAAATGGTATTTCCTGTTACACTGCTGCAGCAAAACACTTCCTGCTTACTTCAGACTGTAGGTGTGATGGAGAACAAAATTCATGGACAAGAACAGCTTGGCTTTCGAATACCAGATGGAAGAGCTTGCAAATTATTCAGGTACGTTTCAATAAAATAATTTTAAAAACATTTTTATGTGGAAATAATGTTGAAACATAACCAAAATTTCTAAAAAATTTATTTGGAATAATTTAAGCTATTTCAGTTGTAGAAATAGATAAATTAAAACAACAACACTATGAGGTTATAATACAGTTTCTAGTGGGTAGTTGTCCAGCTCCAATGACTCCCTGGCTTCAACTGGTTTATCAGAATCCACTAAACCTTTTTCTGCTTGCATGGTAAATTAAGGTGGGGTCCTACTCACATTCCATTATGAGCATTCAGACAGGAACTAATATTGATTTTTCCATCAAGTTCCCTTTACAAAAGCAAATTGATGCATTTCCTAAAATGCTCCAATTCCTTGGTGGAAGTATTGAATATTTCCTATTGTCTTGTTCAGGAGCCATATGAGGATTAAATGGCTTCCTTGCGTGGATTTTGAGTGGGTATATGTTTCATATGTGCAATTGAGTGTTTTCTCCATCACATATATTTGGATGTTATTCTGCGCTCTTTTTAAGAAGGGATTTGTTAGGAACATATTCACTGTAGGGTTACATGTTTGTGCCTTGCTACGTTCATGACAGCTTCTGTGCAGCTGAGGCAAAAGTGCTTTTCTCATGCAAATGTGGATCACCCAGCATGCTTTTATCCCAAGCTGAGGGATGAGAGGCTCTGCCATTCACATCTGCAACAAACCTAGAGCCCACTGGATGTGAACATGACTCATGCACATCTTTGATTAAATGCACCAATGACTGCAGCACACAGCATCTCCGGAAGTGGAGGAAATACATTCCAATTAGTTAGAAAGTCTCTGAGATTCAGCTGACCAGTTTCTGGCACGGCCAAGATTTCTGCGCTCTTTGGCAGCACAGTGGTTGCTTTGCTGGCAGTCTTGGCTTATTTACTTAACATTCAGACTAACGTGTTGCCAAGTTCAACAACTAAATCTTGGTTTTTTTTTTCTTCTGTCAGGGTTTTCTGCATGCTTTATTCGAAAGCTTTCCTTAAAAACTATCATCCAACCAGGTTTAAAAGCAGACACACATTCACTTACCTGTCTACCTACCTGTCCACTCCAAAAACATTTTAAAAAGTGTGATGGCCTTAACATTAAAGAAACAAGCTGCAAACAATGCTCTTCTCCAACACATTCAGGAACAGATAGTCTCATGACAATTAAAAATAAGTTCACAGGAATCGAAGGAAGGCAAAATGCTCAAAGGTAGAATAACCTTCAACCTTTGATGGGGTTACGGGACACAAGAAGCTCTATGTTAAAGTCGATCCTAAAACACGTGGTGTATAATGCTGTAACAATGCAACCGTGTCAAGGGATCAATCCTGAGGGGGGTGCAGTGATGCTGCGGTGGGGAGGACAGGCAAAATTGTCTAGTTTACATGCACAAAGCATCATAGGAATCGCTCATTCAACTGGATAACATACCTCTTTTCCCTGCTGGGATAGTCACCAATCATATGACAGTTAAAACACAGGAAGATGTACAGGACAAATTTGTTTAAAAGGGTTTGTGTTTTCATAACAGACAGCAGAGGGATGGAGGAAGGAGAAGCTTGAGAAGAAATGCTTGAACAAGTGTGAACTGTAAAATTAATGCTCAGATGGAAGGGGAACAAATGTTCATGGTGGATCAAACTTCAAAGGTTCACATGGAGCATACTTTAGGAAAATCTCTGATTTGGCATGCTTGGAGAAAAAGGAAACCTCTTCATGACCCAATGAACATGCTTTATGATCACGATTATGTTGTGCAAGCTAATGTGCCATTTTATCCATTTTTGAAGAAGGTAGCTCTCGTGTCTTTGCCTACAACCCCACCCACTCCTATGAGAATATTTGTTGCTTAGAAACGTGCCTCTTGCCATAGTGGCACACATGCCATACAGGGAGGTTGTGATGGGGACTGAAAAGGAGAAAGAAATATAAATACTGTACCGATTGATCTCCAGAACTTGTGACTGCCGCCTGTCAAGCATATTCAGAGAGATACAATGAATCTGCTTTATCTAAGATCACACTGGATCACCTGCAGATCTACACAACTACACATACTCATTATCAGATTTTTGTTTATGGTGATTGTAATGATACCGAAGCTATGTTGATTTTTTTTTTTTTTTTTTTTTTAGAATAGAAAATGTACTTTTACTTGTTTTAGACATTTGATTCAAAGGTTTGTAGTTTCTTGGATATTTGACAGTTTTTGGAGAGGCCATATAAAGTAGACGAACATTAATTACAGATTAATCATGTCATCTAAATAAACAAATTCAAGCCAAAACTCATAACTATTCTTCTTGTGCATTGCCTACAGGAAAAAAGATCCAGCAAATTTACTTGCTGTGAATGTCATTTGCTCTAATTTGCACTTAAAATTGGTTTCAAGCTTGAACATGACCAGATAAGTCAGGTTGTCATGGCAATTGTTCGCTAACAAATTTATAGTTTGCCAATGAAGCAGCTAGAGTAAGACGCGTAATACTGAACAATCAAACAAAATCAACAAAATAACCTTGTTTTAGGACGTGAGAAGAGAACTCACAAAGAAAAATTAATAAGAATAAAAAGCATGGTGATGCGCATAAAAGATCAGATTGAAGTTGAAATGGTTTCTCAAGTTGGTGTTGCTTTAAACTTTAATAAAAGGGTGGATGCACTAACCAAACACTTTCCTGATTAAATATAATTTAAACATGAATATAAAACCTTTTGAAATAGCTTTTAAAATTGAGCAAAAAGTTGTATATTTGTTTCTCTTTTTCTCTAAGCATCTATTGTGATTCCAAAAATTTGATATGCCCCCATAAACAAACCATTACTGGAACTTTTATAGTTTATAGAGTTTATATGCATACCACAAAAAAATGTGTGCGTGTTTTTTATGACAATTAATGAAGACACTGTGTCAGTGGAGGCCAGTCAAACTACGGAATGTGTCATTTTACCTTTTTTTAAGTTTTAAAAATGTGTTACAAACAGATATTTCTCGTTACCTACCAACATGTTTGTGTAGGTTTATCTGAAAACAACAACAATATTAAAAGAACATGAAAAGAATATATGTCTGACATTGTATCCCTCTCATTTTACAGTGCTGGGAATATTTATTACCTTGACTAAATGTCAGACTTTGATTTAAAGACTTGTTAAAATGTCAGTGTATCAAACTGTATTTAAGAGGTTTGTCATGATATTATCAAGCCTACAGCCTACAATTACAAAAGAATAGGAATCTTCTTAGAATATACTCAAGCTTAGACTAAAGCATAAAGTTTGCATTTTATTGATTTATCAATACAAAAATAGACCTATTAGATGTTGGAAAACTTGCAGGATAGTAACACCTTACATGTGACAGAAAATGTGTCTTTTCTTAGATAAAAAAGTTGGAAATATAAGAATTACCCAATTTGTAGTGAGACCGGAGTGCACACTGAAACAGTGTGGAAAAAGTGTCAACCATCTATTGCTTCCTGTCATTTTTATTTGCAGCCTGTACTCAGACATCACAGCTGGATTCCATGTAGCCGGAGTCTGTTAAACACCTTTTACAGTTTTACCAAATTGAATTCATCCTTGCTTCTTATAGATGAAAGCAGCTTTTATTTATAGCAGACTGACAATACGACTAACTCTCTACAGTGGGGCGAGTGAGATTAGAGTGAAAGTATAGAGGGGGAGTGCTTTGAGGAGGATGGGAGGAGAGGGTTCTCACTCACCTCCGCATGGTGTTCCTGGTTCTGCTGGAGGACCTCTATGACTAACTCCGCCAGGCGAATTGTTTCCTCCAGCTTTTTGGCAGGCGTGACTAAGCGGCCTACGTTCTCTGAGACAAAAGGATGAGGGTGAGGGATGAGCAGTTAGTCAAGCACAGAGAAGTATTGAAGGGGGGATTTTGTATGAGTATTTAGAAAATTGATGGTTTCCAATTCTTTTTTATTTATTGAGTATTTAAAAACATTGCAAACATCACTTAAACTGTGATGTCTAACTATTTTTTTCCCTCATGACATGAAAAAACTTGCTTTCATTTAACGTGTGTATGTTTATGCATGGCATCAAGCAGCAGAGTTGATGTATTTGTAGAAAAATCAGATTTATGTTGGAAGAGTATCAAGACACAAAAGTTGTGGTGTTGAGATGGTAGTGCAAAAAAACATGCATATCGTGATGCAGCACTGAATAAAACATCTGTATAAGGAGCTGTCGCATGGCTTGGCTGAGAATACTCCATGAACACATGCTGTAAAAATATTTCCACGCTTCCCTTTGAAGTCTTCCATCTAGTAAAGTAGGTTATTCATTTCATGCTTCTTATTATATTTCATTTGGTGGGACTGGAAATATGGCTTTAAACCAAAAAATGTTACAGAATTGACATCATGAAATTTTTCTAATAGTGGAGACTTTTTGTTTGATTTTTTTCAGATTTCTTTTTCTCCAACTCATTTGGTTAAATGCAATATTCTTTTATAACGTAACAGACTTATTCACATATCTAACCATTGAAGAACGTCAAAGGTGTTTTATAGAAATATTCTTACAGTCTGCAGGAGTCTGATTTCATTACAATAAAACTATTGAGTTAAAAGCCGATTTAAGTCAACTGATCCATTTAGCTAAAATAAGGCTTGTTACACTCGCCAATAAATTACCAGGTAAAATGGATATATGTCATGATGACGACAGCTTTGTGGGATGATAAATGGAAATCTGAACGTGAAACTGAATAGCAACACAAACCAAACTAAAAGTCACATAAATACGAAACTACCAGAAAACAACAAGTTTTGAGATGATAGAAGTTTTTATTTTCTATTTAGATTTTAAAGTAAGGGGACAGAAGTCTTCAAGCATTTTTTTAATCTACTGTATATTAATGGCTGAGTTAGTTAAGTATGTAGTGATGTCATACGTTGTGGTCCAAACATCTAATTAGCCATCTGATTACCAGAAGCACATCTAAGGCTCAGAAGAACAACATTGTGGTTTGCCTCTTACGTGCTTTCCTGTAATTATACGACACAAATATATTCAGTTGATGTCTTTAAATCAAATCCTGTACTTTAAAGGAATACTTCTAATTAATATCAACTTTTTGATTGTGTTAACTAATTCACATTAAGTGTTTTGTTAGATTTGCTTGGGTTTCTGAAAAGATTTATGGGCATTAAACCTCATCCAGCAATCTAAACCCTCATTTCTATGTTTCCACATTAGAAGCACATCAAGGGAAATCTGAAGTTTTCAGCTGAGTCCCTTGAAAAATATGTTGCCATCTTACAACTTTGAAAAGCTGTAATTTACGTTGAAACGACAAGCAGAGAATTTAGATTTCTGTGTATGCAGTTATACAGTATAAAGTTGGCATTTTTCTTCCAGCCATAATAATTAGATTGAGAATTTCTTTGATATAAATTGAAAGGACACTTTGTACCAAGTTGAGGATGTTTATGGACAAGCAATAAACATCTGAAATTTTTGTTTGTATTTTTTTTTCTTAACGTTCTTGAATGTGAGACAAATATCTTATCAGTGGCAGATTGATGCTATTGTTATGCTAAAAGATAGACTACAGCTTCTTTTTATAGACTGATTGGTGAAGTAGCTGCTTATTAACAACATTTAGAAACAATGTCCTTTAGCATCTAAAGTTGTTATATATCATAAAATAATTCTATTATCAATAACATGTGTAAAAAATTATCAAAATATTATCAGAAGTTATTCATTTTGTTGCATCATGATGATAAGGGAAATACTAAAAGATAACTTTGGTTTTGTCCTGTTAAAACTGACATTAAAGTACATTTGTGGCTCAAACAGTGGGTAAGAGATTGTGTTACTTTATGATTTCTCTTTTTAATCAATATACTGTATACTCACATGCAAAAACCCAGTGAAATTGTTTAAACTGCAATCAAGATTGTCTGGTCATTTGTATTCAAATATGTAATTTGGTTCATGTTTAGATACAGTGCTCAGTTCAGGTCTTTCTTGATAAAAACATAAAGTATTGCAATCTCAAATGTGTTTGATTTATAAGTAAAATTGTTTGTTTAAAACATGCCTGTACACCAGTGTATAAATTCTACAGTGTGGGTAATGTACTACTAAATGCATGCAAGTATTCAGTAGTATTTTATTTTGAATGGAATGTCCAGCTCACATCCTTATTAACCAACTTCCTGCAGGTTGTAGGGTTTCATTCCATTGTCTTCCAGAAACTCAGGCTCCTCCAGCTCGCCCTGGAGGATCCAAAGGCGTTCCCGGCCAGCTGTGAGACATAGTCTCTCCAGCCGGTGCGGGGTCTGCCCCTGTGTCTCCTACCGGTTGGACGTGCACGAAACACCCCACCAGCAAGATGGTCAGGAGGCATCCTAACCAGATGCCCGGATCACCCCATCTGGCTTCTCTCAACCCAGGGGAGCAAAAGAATGGAATGGAATTCTTTTATAGAACCTGAGAAGATGTTGAATAGAATTAATTTCATTTGGTACAAATTATTATAAGTAGGAAAACAGCTAAAACCTGCAAGATAGTGACGCTATAGGATCAGAACTGGACATCCAATTGAAAGAAGTATGTGTGGGTGTACTGTTACTAAACTATAAGCTAAACATGGCTTCACCTGGATCCTTCTGATCCTTTTGACCTTTCTCAACTTCAGCGAGAAAAAGGAAAGAAGAAAAAAGATAAAGAGGACATGTTTAGAATAAGCATGTTTTTTTTTTTTTAGTTTCACAATAACGGAAAGGGTAGGGTTCGTGGGTGTTGTTCATCATCTTGTCTCCCTTTCAAGGAATCTGCTGGGATGGTTTCAGCTTCAAGGATGGAGGCTATTGACAAATGTCACAAGCACATAATCAAATAAAAACAATTTGACAGACAAAGCAGAGAGACAGAAACATTAGCCTGTGGAAAACCAGACATTAAAAAAAACTGAAAAAAAAAGAATGTCTGTTAACAAAGCAACAACTGTAAACAGAGAAGACGCACATAAATCTTTTAGGATTATAGACAGGACAGGTTGAATGACTGAGGCTGATTTAACTGGAGCTTTAAAAACCAGTTCACCCCTACTTGTCCTTTCCATTCAATAGCTCTATTGACAGATGCTCCTTCACTGTAGCTGGCTGCAGAGTGACAAAATAAAGGTCTACCTGTTGGCACGGCACATCACTGACACACGATCAAACCAAATGGCTGGAGGATATATAAATGTAAGCAATTTAAAAATGCATTCAAGTCAAAGAAATGGGTGTCCAACCAAAAGAAAGAAGCTTACAAACCAGACTGCTCATTCATATCCATAACAAACAGATTGTGCTAAAAAAGAAGACCTCCGACTGATTCAGTATGGTACGGCACAGATCTCTTGACTGGTGCGCTCCCCACTCACTCACACATAAAGGCACGGATAAAAACAAGCATGTGCAGGAGAATCTGTGAAGGAGGAGAGGAGGCAGGAAAGGAATGAGGTGAAAGACTGCTTAAAAGAAGAAGAGGGAGAAGGAGCGAGAGGGTGATGAAGGTACTCACGGATGGTTAAATCCATCACTTGAGAGGCCAAGCAGAAGACAGGATGCTCATACATTTCCCTCTTTTTCCCTACAAAAAAGGATTGGGGCATGCAAAAGGCCAGGGTCAGAAGTGGAAGGCTAAAGATCAGAAGCTGATGGGGGGAAGGCCATCCAGGTGAAAACAACATTTTGATTTGGGCATGAGGCCCAAAAGCACACAATTAATGTTTGGCTCATTTTGGACCAGATGTCTCACAACGACGGGGGCGGGGGTAAGTTTATGAAGAGATAGTAAGGTTTAAAACCTTAGTATCTTTAGCACCCTGGTGGGGTTTCCTTAAAGGCATGTATAACATCCGAGTTTCTACATGAATATGTATATTACACACATTATTATTTTTGCCAATAAATAAATGCACTTCTGTGACAGTAAAATTTGTGGGTTTTTTTCTCAACAAATGAAATCCATGCCAGTAAAGGAAGATCATGTTAATATGTCTAAAAGCACATGCAGATGTTTAATGCTGGTTTGTACACTGGTGATTGAATGTTCAAGACCCCTTTAAAAAATGTAAATATTTTTAGGTAAATTTGACTTTCAACATGTATTTAATTATTGGAGGCAGGAATTAAAAACACAAAAAAAAAAAACAATCAGATGTATTTCTCAATGATTAGTACTCTTTTTTCATCATTTGCTGGGGTCATTTGCATTTAGGTACGAAATTGCAAAGGGTTCACAAAGCATAAAACCACCATTATATGTTCAATTCCAGCATTCTTTAAGTAAGTAAAAAAATCAATATCAGAGGCAAAGTCAATAACTGTGGGAAAAGAGAGAGAAGCAGAGCAGACAGTGAGCAGGAGATAGTGGTCTTAAGCAAGAGCATAAGACAAAGTGACAGGGGAGCTGCTGCTATTTCCAGGCAGAGGGAGGTGTAAAGAGCGAAATCAGCTCGAGAAATCAGAGACATAAGAGCTACGGTGAAGAGGTGTGGGGAAGGGGTGCAGACTGGGAGTCTGAGAGGACACTCAGTTAAGCTGAGATAATAGTCCAATCATCTGATGTCAGAGGCCAGCGACCACACAGCTCGAAGAGTCAAGGCACAGAGAGAGATCAGCTTGTCGTCAGATTTCAGGGCTTTGGATTTGAATGCATTTTTACTCACACACCTCTACAAAAAAGCCAACTTGACCTACAGAACAGCACAGAGCTAAAGCAGGCCTGAAACAAAGGAGAAAGTTATTGGACTGAGAGACAGGAACTTACACCGGTGAAAATAATTTGGAATATGGAAATAAATACCCATATGCCAAAGTCATTTCACCATGAATAAATAACTCAATAATAGTGAAGAGCATAGTCTCATTCTGGGGTAAGAAAAAGAGCATAAGAAAAATAAACACTGTGTTTAATGCTTGGTTTTATTCTAATTTAAACAAAAATCATCCAAAAAAATCACACTCACACAACAATGACCACTAGATCACTATTAGATTTAGTACATTTATTTCTGTGTGTACATTGTGTTGTTCTGGTTACCTTCAATTCTAGCGTAGTCTTTAATCCGCTCATAATTGAGCTGAGCAGCCTGCTCCAAACATTTGCGGATTACTCCTTTAACTTCTTCTGGAGGAACTGGGGTTGCGATGTCTTTCATCAGGACCTGCAATGAAAAGATAACTACATGTATCTTTATTTTATTCAATACAGTTTATTTTTCTTGTAGCATCTATTCACCCTCTCCAGCAGAGATAACGTCGCTTTTAGCGCACCCTCCGGACGACCAAAGGGGAAAAAATATCTGCAAATAAAAATATAAACCAAACCTGAAGCTAAAAGAAAAAAAAAATGTTTTAAACAATGTGCTGCTGCGTGAACCGGAGCTCACCTGAAATTTACAATGTGGTTCTCCAAAATCACACGCAATCGCTCCTTGATGTCTTCAAAGCGTTCCTTCTCATCCACAGTCACTGTGGTGAGTCCATCCGGCCTGCGAAGATTACACCCACACATTTTAACCTACACAAAATCCAGGAAATGTTTAACCCTGATCTGAGTCCCACAGCAGCCAAAATAAAGAAAGACAAAAATAAAATTGCTTGGAGCACCTGAACAGCTAAAATAAAATCTCTAAGATGTTTTTCTTTGGTCTCACCTTTTATCACCTTGAAAGGACTCCTTTCTCTTTCTAAACTTGAATATGCGTGCTCGCTTTGAGGCAGCGCCAGGGTCTGGGCTCTGGCAGTTCTTTGGGGATATTAAGGCCTCATAGCCCAGTGGCCCCCAGTAATTGCTGCCCTCTCTGACTTTAACGGACGCATGGGAGGATGAATAATATGGATAGTAAGAGACTATGGCAACAAAGGACAGAGAAAAAAAAAAGAAAAACAAAGAAAAATGGTAGAAGACATGCAGATATATTCAAGCGATTAACAAAAGAGCATGGAGGACATAAAAAAATACATAATGACAAATATAAGTGAACATAAACACAATAACTAGAAATAAAGACAAAAACAGAGGATGCTTGTGATGAGGCTGAAATTTCTTTCTTTTACGTCATCCTATTTTATAAAATCTAAAGTTTTCTACCTACCATATTGAATAATGTGTTAAAAGTTGTCTTCGGAGGTCCTTCCCTATTTAAATTGTTCCTGATTAAGTCACCTATTTATCTTTGAAAAGAGCTTGTCTTATAAAAAAAAAAAAAATGGCAAAGATTGCTAATTAGACTTTTTTTCCTGTGAATTTTCCAAAATAATTTAAGCCAAGACACTCTAATCAATCATTTTAATGAGTTGTGCAAAATGCTCCAACATTTCTTGAATTGACTGATGCTCTCATTGTGCATGTTTTTTTCACAAGTAATTTCAGACTTTCCTGAGGCGTTTTAAGATATTGAGAAATACTGAAATGATGACCGGAACAGACATAAAAACATTGATTGCAGAAAATACAGATGTGGGACTTCTGCACATTTTTTAAAGTACTTAAGAATTCCTAACCAACTAAATAAAGTCATGAAGGCACACCTGTTCCCATGGACATGGGACACACAAAAAGCGAAGCTGTAGTGAAGAAGCGTGGGATCAATAATCGCCCCGTTTTCTGCCCTTTCCAGTAGATCACGCAGGTAACACAAATGTCTGTGACAACCTCGGACTCCGTTCCTTGCACAGTACTCATCCAGGACAAAAACCTGGCCTGGACTGAACCATCCCTGAATGACACAGATAGACAAGCAGACTGTGATACTGCAAATTGGCAAATAAATATATCTTTAGTGATCACATGGAAACGTTAAAGCAGGTAAAGTGACTCTCACCAAAGAGCAGAAGGTATCATTGAGCCTGTGGTCCAACGTGAGTCGCTGCACCATCTCAAAAAGTGAGGCGTGGTCAAAGCTACATGGGTTAGCGGAGATAAACTCATCCATGCCATGTTTCTGAGCTCTGTCAGCATCTATCCAGCCAAATGGCACAGGGAAAAGCACACGGTTCACAGGGAGACATCAGTGAGGCTTAGCCACACAATGCTATGGTAAAACACATGAACCATGGGAGGTTTATGGCTACTTCTAAGGGCAAATTATAAACACTTACAGCTTACATTGTCAACTTGCATTGTGTTTGACAGCGTAAAGAGTTTTTGTCCCTATTTTTAATATTAGTGGGAAAGAATCTATAAACATAATGTTTAGTTTGGAGGGACATGTGCTTCTCTGTATGTGCATGCATGCATCTTAGCACGTCACACTTCCTAACATTTAGTAGGGAAGTAAAGGTATTTAGTGTTGTTCTGTAGTTTTAGATTAGCTCCATTCTTCCTGATGTATTCAATAGATTCTGCCATTCGCAACTGTTGTCACTCAGGTCCTGACAAATATTGATGAAACCTGTACTTGTGGACACAGATATGGCGGAAGACTAATTCATTTCAACATGCTTCAAAACAAAGGATACAGAGATAATACAAGAACAAAACATTAAGTAGTGAAAAAAAATCTCTCTGATATACATCCCATGCTCTAGTCCAGCTTGACCTGGATTCTCATGTTTGTCTTGCTTCATAACTTTTGCCATTTACCCTCTCTGTACCAAAAAGGAAAACACTGCTACTGGACACAAACTGAGCTTGCACTGGTAAGTACACCGTCAAATAAGTGACACAAATAACCCATAAAGATTAAAACCCCTTTGTAACCACTATAAGAATTTGAAAACAAAATATTATTGCTGTCAGAGAGAAAATGCCAAAATAATGGTAATGTGTATGATTCAAAACAGAGAGGAGGCACAGTCTTGTCCTCAGTGTGAGTGATATGTGTCATGTCCAAAATACACTGACATGAATGATGATGATTTGGAGCCTAAGTAAAGGATGTGGGCGACTAATCTTGGTAAGCCCAGACCGAGCTACAGAACTCTGTCACCCTCCAGGTCAGTTGGAGGTGAACAAGAATAAATTCTGAATAAATAAGCCAACAAAATATTGGACTTATTTTCCCGTAGTAAATATGCCAATTAAAAAGGAATGTTATTTTTAGACAATATGTAAAATTTGGTCAATGAAAAAGTGAAACAGAGAGGAGATGCTGAAGAAGACAAGGACAGAAGGAAAAAGATGAATAGTTAACACGTAAGGTGTCAGGACGAATGGTGGTGGTGGGTTTCGGAAGTGCTGAATGATAAATGGAGGGGGATTTGATTGAGACAATTTGTGCAACAGCAAGTTATTTTTTGTGACCGTGAGAGCAGATTTACCAAAGGATCAGTACGAAGGACGAGATGCTAGAATGAAGAGTGAAGAAACATCCAAAGCTGTGCTTACGACTACACTGTGAGACACCATGAGTGAGCAACTGTTCTATTGGTTAGATTAAAGACTGCTTGGTATTAGCCTCTTCATAACTCCCATAATTATATTTAAAATTGCTTCAAACATTAAAAAAGAGCAATGCATCAAAGTGGATTTAAAATTCCTCTTGCAAACATTTATAAAGTACAACATGCTGGAGAAGAGAGAGTGACTTTTAAAAAGCTTTGAAATGTCATGCATATCTGCAGAGTCATTATCAGATTTGCATTGTATCTCTATCAGCTTTTGCATTCCTTTTTCGTTTCCTTCTCTACGCATTTGCAAGTTGACAATACTTTAGTATGTTGCAGTGTATTCATGATTTCTAAGGAGCACACTAACAGGCATACCACTACCGGAGAATCTAATAGGATAGCAATACAATTTGGTGCAAGTACATGGGTAGATAGCATGAAGCCGACAGAGGCAAAACTGTATCATTCTCTGGGAGATGGGGGAATGAATGAAAAATTCTGTATTTGTACAAAAGTATGGACACATGACACAGGTGTTCTCCTATTCAGGCAAACAAGGGCAGTCAAAAGAAATCAAAATGAGAACTCTCCTTTCAGGAGGTGGTATTCCGGTCTAGCCTCCATCTACAGGCCCATCTACTACAGGAGGGAGTGGGAAAGGGGTCCGGAGTATTTTTCTCCTAAGAAGGGGTGGCAGTGGCTACTCCTTGGCTTTGGCATTCAGAATACTCCGCATACATATTTGCCAACTCTCATCAAAAAAGCACCAAGAAAAAGAATTAAAATCAAATTGAGCCCTCTGATTTCAAACTTTGAGTGAAAGAAGAAAGAAATCAATTTAAAATAATTCAAAATAGTATTAATAGTGAAAAAAAGAAAAAGTTTTAGTACTCATTATTTGCATTTGCTAATTTAATTCAACATTACAAAAGTCTGCTTTTAGTGAATTTAACCGTTACTGTAAATTGCTTTACTCTGAGGGAACTGGTCACCAATAAGAATAAAGAGAGAAGGCAATTATGCAGAAACAATTGTACTATAAACTTCAATCATCACTAAGTAAAAAAAAAAAATTCTTAAGATATAAAATACATGCATCCTATATTGGCACAAATGGATGCTTATTTTTGATCCTCAAGCTGAGGTCAATTAAAAAAAAAGTAATCAACTAATTTCTAAGACATGAAGCGAGACGTGAAAAAGGAGAAGAGGGAAAGAAGAGAGAGAGAGAACGTTGCATTTGTCAGATAATCGTCGGGGATTATCTGAGCAGTGCCGGCTACAGGGAAGCACTTACCCTTGAGTCCAGCTAGAAGACAGCAGGGTAAGAAGGGACAAACCAGAATAACATAAAGACTAGCAACAAGGCTGGAGGAGAGCAATCACGAGAGACCCTGACCTAGCAGCTGCATTACTAAAGAAGGGTCCAGGCAAAGCATGAAGAAGAAAACACAACTCAAAAACAACAACCTATATCAACATGATAGTTTGTGGGTGGTGGCGTGTGAGCACATGTGAGGATATGTGAACAACAGATGTGGAGGCATTTTAGAGAGAAAAATAGAGAGAGAAAGTGAAAGAAAGAGGAAGACAGATTCTTACGATCCTCATCACTCTACTGCAGTTTATTTATTCTGGATTACACACAAGTACTTATGGAGGCGTGAGCTACACATTAAGTACTGGCACACGCAGTGATCAAACACAAGGCTCTCGGTTAAAAGGGAAAACGGCAACCACATACACATACACCAGAAAGTGGGACCCGACAGTCAGTTTAAAGATTTGTTCTTATTTTAATAATTGGAATTAGACACTATGAAGGTTCTGGAAAAGCTTCACAAAAATCTGAAAAAAGACATGAGTTTACATAAGTTTAGGCAATAAATTCAAGCATCAAGTGAAATATCGACTTGAAAATGTTTTCATTGCGATTGATATTAGTTTCCAATGACATAAAAAAGAAACAAAGACGATTACACATCACTACTTTAAGAATTAAAATGTTTTATTTGATTTTTTTAAGACCAAAAATGGCTCTATTTCTTTTTTAGGAGAAGGAGAAGAAGGAAATACTTAAAATAATTTATTCAAAAGTTATCTAAAAAAAAAAAAAGCTTCCTAAGAAACAAGAATACTTGTTTTTTTGTTTTGTTTTGTTTTTTTAAAAGAAAGATGCTCAGAAACTAATCTCAATTGCAATGAGAGCTGCAATGAGATGTTTTTATCTCACTAATAACTCACTAATAACTAGCACTCTTTTTGAACACGTTTATGTATCATTTTGTGATTATGTTTGGTGTGCAAGTTGAAAGTTGTTTTTTTAAATCTAGAATCAACCAAACAACCATCTTTGTGTTTAGATCAAGTTTCAGAGCAAAACCGTTTATTATACAATATGTCAGGTTTTTTTTCATTTTTAAATTCTTAACAAAAGAGTATTTTTAACTAAGTCCTAAATGCAGACTCAAAGGAGGTTCTTACTTCCAAGTTTCACTTCTGGTGGGATCGTAAAAAAAATCCAAATCTCAATGTCTTAAGTTACCGTTTTGAATAAAATAACCTAAAAGTGAAGTGAAATAGCTCTCACCAGTCACATGAGATGAACATGTTAAATTATCTGACTAGTTCAATTGATAGAACATAATAAACACAAAGTCCAACACACTGCCTCTATTTCTGTCACATCAAACACATGGGGTGTCAATGTTCTCGTCTTCTAGACCACTAATCCCTAACAGGATCACTGTGGGTGTTGGAGCCTATCCCAGCTGATATCAAGCAAGAGGCAGGGTACACCCAAACAAGTAGCCAGTTGTTAATGTTCTGTAGAAACTAAATTTGATAGATGATCTAATGCAGTGCGCTCAGAACCTTCACAGATGTCTTTTTTTATTTTTTCCACTGCAGTAGAGTCAGGAGGGTTGTGTATGTTATGGTCCCAGTGCCATTCAAGACGACCAGAGGGTGAAACATGTACTCGTGGTGTGCCACAATGTTTCAGGGAAGGGAAGGAGGTCTGTGCCACTGTGAGGAAGCGTTGAATGGCAACAGCTGGCATCAGAGAAGTCAACTAACAACAACGATCACATACTGAACAAAGAAACCAATGGAGAAACAACATAGACTCTTATGTGATAGGATTCTGAGTAACTCACTCAACTTTTTCATTTGTTACATTTGTCAAAAATGTGAATAAAACTTGGATATTTTAACAATTATTGGTAGTACTTCAGCGCACCTCTGGCAAGATTTTCTTTTCAAAAGAACTTCAATTGTAGCAAAAAGTTGTTTTTTTTTAACTTAAATAGTCAAATGATGCACATATGTACGTAGTTTGTTTCTGAATAGCAGGATCTATTAATATGAACCGTTAATCAAATTGTGACTTCAGGTTTAGTAGATAAAAGGTCCATGTTAGTGCTGTCATAGGGGAGTAAGTATTAAAGTTAGAAATAAGACAAAAATATAACATTAAAACCAACTTGAGGAAATACAGATTGAGGAAAGAAAAATTTCAGAATTGGAAGTCTTCTTAAATGAAGGGGAACACAGGAGACATTTACGACAGAAGTTGATACAGATGTCACACTATTTAAACAGTCTTACCTTAGCTTTGCTATCTGACTTGGGGACTGCTTAGAGGTACAAGTACAGTCACAGATTGAATAAAAGTTTAGACATCTCTGCCATCCTGTGTGGCTGTGCAGGTATTTAACACTGCAGCCCTCTGAAGCTGTAACAGGATAGTGCTGCAGGCTTTTAGTAAGAAAAATGCAGCATACCCTGCCACAATGGGCTGGAATTCAATCCCATAAGGCTTGAATGTTCAAATCTTATGAATGGTGATCTGTTTTGTAATTGTACACAATTAACAAATAAGCTGGTCTGCATGATGAAGTCTGTTTCAGGCTGGTTGTTCCTAGCGTGCAGGCTAATGGAATAGCATGGAATTGCATCGTTAAACACAGTGTGAGTGGTGACAAATGAGTGGGAGTCCATCAGATGCAGGAGGAAACTGTGAGAGATCAATGCATGTGTGTGCGTGCTTGTGTGTTAGTTCTGACTAGCAACATTTTGTGACTGTAGTGGCGTGACACAGTTATGGGTTAGAGATTTCACTGCTTTGTGGATGGAAACTGCTTTCTGCTAATGAGACCATGGTGTGTTCAGGGTTACTTACAGAACTGAGAAATGGGGGCATCCATCTGCGCTGAAGCACCTCCTTTGGAGTTTAGTTTCTGGACCTGAGTGGGTGGTACAGGTTTGTGGGACTGGCCAGTTGCACGATACATAGCCTGTACCCACAGGATGCGATCTTGCTCATCATCACTTGCAAAAATCACAGTATCACCCTCCTTCACCGCGTTGAAGAAAGCCCTGCCACCATCCAGACCTGAAAATATGAAATCAAAAACAAAGTAGCTTTCACATAATGTTAATCATTGTGTCTGTTTGTATTGTTTCTTATGGCCGCACCTGGCTGTGGGTCACTGTAGTCTACAGTATATCCATCCAGCTGGAGAAGCTCTTGCGGCTCGGATTTTTTCTCCCTGTAGCTGCACATTGCAAATGTATACTGACTCACCTACGGCGCAGAAATAGAGTTGTTACATCATCAGGCTGCAAAAAGCTCGGGTAAATTGTGCCTCATTTCAACATTAAATATTTCAGTCATTGACACTAGAAGAGAAGTACATTTATCATAATAGTTGTCAATTTAAGTAATGTAGTAAAAATATTGCACAACAATCCAGGAAAACCCTAAATATCCTGAAACTTTATATTTTGATTGATAAAATAAAAAATAAAAAAAACTTTTTTTCTCATTTTAAACTAATTTTTGGCAAAAGGCTTATAAAATATCAATCCTAAGATTGCAATATGACAAGAAAAAATATAAATCATTATTTAGAAACATAAAAAGTGACCCAGTGAGGTGGAATATGATATGAATATGACGAATGTGATTTTATTCAGGCAAATTAAGTCTTTTGAAATTATTTACAGAGAACAAAAACATGTTGAAAAACTGTGTCCACCTTTGAATACATCAGTCAAGGTGAAAAAATTATTGAAAGTAGTGAGCTAAAGTGGAGTATAGTTTGTGTTTAAGAATTATTAAATGTGTCTAATTTTTTATGATTAATAAAGTTACGGTACATTTCAGATGGCACAAATAATTCTTCTTTCTAATGGTTGGAATGAGTATTTCATATTGTCAGCCTTACAAATTCTTTTTGCACAATTTAGTTCAATTTAATCGATTGCTAAATATTGTTTGCACACAAGACATCGAGAAAACAATCCTTTCCTCTAAATTGAGTTTTGTGTAAACAACCCACCTGGACAAGAACAAAAAAACGTTTCTTCCAGCGCTTCCAAACATTCTTTCCAAAAGCCCACAGATACCTGCAAAAAAAGTATTGTAAAAAGTGTCATAAAAAAAACAAAAAAAAAAACAAGTCTATTTCAGAGTACTGGGATTCACACTTTACATTATTTATTTATTTATTTATTTATTTGGCAAAAAAAAAAATCCAATATCACTTTTTAAAAAAATCTAGTTTAATGTTTTGAAAATATTCTGAAAAAGAAACACTACACACTGATGTCCACCAGGAGGAGATATGCACTGCCTGGTTATTTTCTACAGTCAGTGAACAGAAAATGAGGCCAAGGAGCTGAGAGGGATGTAGGGAGTTCTGTAGGAGTGGCATGGAAAATGAAGAGCATGAATGGAAATTACACTGTCTCTGACCTGGGTGTGGATGTCTTACCCGCAGTGTTTCATGTTCTGTGGTTTGTCCATTCGTATGGCCAGTTTAATCTTAAGATCCTGATCAGGGCAAGCCTTAGTTACAGTCATCTTGTGGAGCTCTGACTGTTTGGGACTGTTCGGTGTTGGGTGGAGGACAACCTACAATGAAAACAAAAAAAAGACAATAGATGTGTTTATTAATAGACTGTAAGCTTATTTTACATACTATTCTTGGCACAGATTGGCAGCACAGTTCCGTGCGTGCGGTGGCGGGGGATTGTGTGTTTTTGCTTGATGAAAAATCATATAGTGAGGGGTGGTGAAGTAAGAGAACAACGTACTGCTCAGCTTCCCTGCAGAGGGTGCCTAATCTCTCTTTCCTGACTTAAAGAGCTTTGAGGAAGCTTGCTTTCCTGCCAACTCTGCTGCAGTGGGAGATCAAAGAGCTTTGTTACAGCCAAGGTCATTGCCACTATGGGGACGTCTTAGGTGATGGTGCACAAATCTAAACCAGCTACACCTGCCTCCTTAACAACCCATTTCTTTAACGCTAAGAAACGCTGAATAGAGAAGAAATGTGTGGCTATTCCCTTGACATTTGAATTATATTGAGTTGGAAGAGATTTGAATAAAATTGAAGACTTGCTGAAAGGGATAAAAGTCTTTCTTTCTCATTAGCCTCTTATGATCTTCCTAAAAAGGAAGTGGGAGGGTAATTAATGTTAGCCATTCTAAAATACAAGCCACCGCTGGAAGAAAACATCCAAAAATGATGATTTATTTAGGAATTTCTAAAAGACTCATCTAAAAATTTAGGTTTGCTCAATTAAATTTCAATTTTTGAAATATTTCAGTTCTATTTACAGACATTTCATCTCATTTAAAAATTTGATTTTTTTTCAAAATTCAAACATATCAATAGAAAATCAAATTATGATATGTAGAACAAGTTACACAATTTACCAAAGAAATAGTGAATAAAAGTTTAAATAGGAGATTTATTTTAAAAAAAAGAACAGTTTATACAAGATATGTGACTTCATAATGTTTTTTAATTATGGTGAAAGCAGAGCGTTGATCTGTTGATGAAAAAGTAAATAAAGGCGTTACCCTGCCCAGTTCTTTGTCCTCCAAAGCTAGCACGCCTGTGCTCTCTGTAAACAGTTTCACCTTGACAGCAGGCAGAGGGTGTGTGGTGGTGAAGTCCCCTTGGGTCCCCCAGCTGAAAGACACAACAGGAGACATAGAGGTTGTTTATGATGACAACATGATGGGTAGGGTTCCCACTCAATAAGTTCATGTCTTTTGACAAGGTACAAGACTTGGTCAGCAGGGCGGATACCTAATGATCCTAGTTTTCACATTGAAAAATGAGAACTTTTGAATTCAACTTTGTTTAAAGTTTTTAATATTTTAATTATTTTTGTCAGATACACTCAACCAGCTGCTTGTCTTTTATCAAAAATGGATAATAAAATCTATTCTAAAGAAGAAACAACTGGCACATTAGTTTGAAGCGATTCAAAAATGGGCTAAACTGACAAGATGTTTTTTTTGTTTGTTTTTTTTACAACAAAAAACATTAATTTTCTTCTTCCGATTTGGGTTTGTTCTATTTATATGCATAACAATACAAAGGTAGACAAGAACAGTAGAGATTACTTTGAAGCAGAGAGCATTCAGACACTGGCCATTTTTAAAAGCAACATAATTACTTTTCCATTAAACTGCATCAAATATATTGAAGTTGAAAAAAAATAGTGTTTGATAACCATCTAAAACAACTGAAAGGGATGGACAGAGAGGCTCAGTTTCACATTAAACACTTCCTGGTACACATCCCAGCTTACACATTGCACATTATGAAAAATCATGATGTAGTTCACCTTGTTTTGAAACTGGGAACCTACTGGACAAACCATTTAGTTTTAAGAACTAAACAAAAATTAAATGTGGGAGTAAAAAATAAAATTGGATGTTACTTTAGTGAGGCATTAAGTTGTAGACATCTCAAGAGAGAAAGGGTCAATACAGACTTAATCTCCTGTTTGTCTGGAGCCTCTTTGTACAAGGAAAATGTTTTATGGCCAAAGGACAGTGATGGGTGAATAACCTCTGAGCTCTTTAGATTCCACCAGAGATACAAATAAACACATAAAACTGATGGCAATGCAACTGGTCATTTATTTACTCTGATGACAATTATGAATTTGCTATATTTATGGAGAACTGAGCTCTGAGCATCATTGTACACATTCTGACACTGGATTTTATGTTTGTATAAATGATTAAATGACATTGACTACTTTAAAACTCTAACTTCTGCCATTGCCAATGGCACTCAACATGTCAGCTCCAACATATTTCTAACAGCTCCAGACAGTGGAGATAATTTGATTGGAAGAACCTTACGAGGTTCCTCATCACTCTACATATCCAGAGTAAACAGCTGTAAATGCCACAACAATGCTGACTCTGTGGGAAAACAGATGCCAGTCATTCACTTAAACACTTTCTACAACAATACAGCTCATTTTTGGATGTACAAAACTAACTCAGATATTGTACTTGGGCATTGTACTAGCTGCAGAGATTTGAGCGGAGGACATGCACTGGTTTAAAATAATAAAAACAGACCATAATGCGGAACTGGCTGAAAAATGAATCCCCATCTCAGAAGTAATGAAGAGACATGGAGGAAAGGATAACACACCATATCATACTGAAAGCCCACAAATTCAAACTCTGAAGGAGCAAGTGGAAACTTTATAATGCCTGTGTAAAATTGTGTTGATCAGTGGTATCCCTCTTTTTGTTTTTATGTGTTTGAATCACCATTTACATGAATTGTTTGAGAAAATGCATACATTTAAAAGAAACCCAGAAACTAAACTTCTTGATAGAAACAACATAGCCTCTGAAAATGTAACTATTTCAGCATTACATGGGGGTAGACGGTGGTAGAGTGTTTGCCTGTGGTCTGGAAGTTTGTGGGTTCAATTCCTACTGAGTTCACATCTAGGGTTCTTTGGAGAAGACACCTAACCCCCCTGTTTCTCCCACCATTGGTGCTGTTGTGGCAGCCTGCTGCAGTGTAGTAGTGCAGCACACAAATTTACCAGGTGAGGGATGAATAGAGTATGCAAAAATAAATAAAAAATTAAAATACCCACCAACAATGTGCCAACTTCCTGATTATAGCTTTATAGTATAATCTTTTTTATTTTATACATTTCCTAACCAACATAAAACAAATTATTTTACATTTATTTTTATTTAGCTGTGTCTGTAATGTAGAAACCCTTTCTAGAGGCCAATCTGATTGTTCCTACTTGGTCTCTTGCTAACGTTAACTTCACCTTGTTTCTTTGAAACATTTTTTTACATAATCAAAATAGTACATTTCATTTCAAATTACAGTATTTCCTAGTCTTTTTTTTTTTAAAGAAAGAGTAAAAATAGCTCTGGTGGATAGAAAATATAATTTGTTGTTTCATGGAGCTGTTCATGGATCACTCTATTAAGCTATGACAAAGGGAATTCTAGGGAAAATGAAATTGCAAAGGATTCATTCTGAGTAGCTTTCATTGCATGCAAAATATGGGATTTTATTAAACTACTCAAGAAAAAAACCTCTCCAAACTTCCTGTTAACCTAATTTTTATTTCCGGCCCCATCCTCCAATGAATACAAACAATAATAATTTTTAATCATATTATAAAATAGCCATACAGAGTCCTATCTGCCAAGCCAAACTACTTAAAGGTGATATTACACATGCACACAGTTACATGACATAATTCAATAAACTAATTGTGCGTGCTGAGGCCTACGTTCATCCACGGATAATAACGTTTTATTTTAACAACCATTTATAAAGACTAAACCCACTTTCAGAAGTAACTTACTGTACAATGAAGTGATAGCATCTTACCATGGCAAGTACATGTACAAAACAATTATATTAATATGCTTTTAGTTTTGGAGTAGTGGGCAGCACAGTGGCTTCACAGCAAGAAGGTTGTGGGTTCAAGTCCCGGGATGAGACTTGGAACACAGGCCTTTCTGTGTGGAGTTTACATGTTCTCCCTGTGTATGCGTGGGTTTTCTCGCACTATAACAACATTGCATTGTTAAGTAATTTTGTAAAATTCGTCCTTCGGTTTCCTCCCACTCTCCAAAAAGTTGGAGAATGAGCGTGAATGCATGTGGATGGTTGTCTGTGTGTGTGGCCCCGCAACAGTTTGGCAACTTGTTAGGGATGTATCCTGCCTCTCACCTGAAATAAGCATGGATAGGCTCCAGCACCCCACTGGGGACAATAGCTTCAGAAGACAAAACAAAACCTGTATTATTTACTTTATGCAACTTAGAGTTGTGGGGGTGACGGAGCCTGAGCCAGATAGTTACAGGCAAGAGGTGAGGTACACCCCAAACAAGTTGCCAGTGTGTTGTGGGGACACAAAAATCCAGTGGGATTAAACTGGATTCTTTCTAAACTGATATCTTGAAAGTATCAATAATAAGAGCTTGAAAAGCCAGTTTAGACCAAATCTACTTTAGGAGGAAACAGCAGCGATAAATGTATTACTCTGTGCACTAACAGGTAAAGAAAGAGAAATTTGTGGGTTATATATTTAAATACAGAAGGTCTGGCATTTATTTCTTAAATAGACAAACATTTAATACTGATAATAAAAGCTCCATACTCACAATATGTCCTATAATAATAAAAACACAAGTAGAATTGACCTCGTTATAACCATGTTAAACAACCCGAGTTTGCTTCTGGCTCCTGCCATCTGTGGCGCCCGGCAACACAATACAAATGACTGAATTCTTGCTGTGTTAAGAATGGAGAAAATAGTGCCCATTTTAGAATGTTTTATTCTCCCCTATAAGTATTTCTAACACACATAATGAATTCTTGCTTAACCTCCACAAAAACACGCCTTCTCCAGCTTTCAGTGAAAAGAAATGGGAAGTTACTGTCAGACACTGTAATGACTGGTGAGTTGTGTAGATTTACCATGAAACTGTTATTCTAGCGTGAAGGTGACCTTGTAGATCAGTAGAAGGTTTATTAATGGACATGAACGAGTTCGGCTTTTTTCCTCCTAAATGTATCAAATTCTATGTGTACACAAGCTCATCAAATAACAAAATATAATAAAATCAACAGAATAGATTCTAACATTGAGCCACAAGATTTTAAAGTTACAAAAAATTTTAACACTAGCCTGAGCACAAATTTACTTTAGACCATGTCAATAGCCGGGAGTACTCTGACGATTAACAACCGCCTCAATTTATGTTCCCCAACAATATTCCTTGAAGCTAGGAACAATAAAAAGAAAGTCTTCTCTAACCATGAACCAGATCTTCACTTTCAAGTCAATATCCCTACAATATGTCACCATGAACAAATTTCTGTTAACACAGCCGATGCAACTGATGCAATACAAGTGTGCGCAAGAGCAAAAAAAAAGAAAAGAAAAACGTGTGAACACAAACACAGAAAAAATGTTGTCTAATTCCTTTTCTTATTCACACAATTCCACTGCTTCTTCTTAAAGCTCTTAAATGAGGAACGTTTAAGTCCAGCTTTATATATACTGGTTGCTTACATTTGCAATGAAATGTATTTTCTTAATGCTACACTATTCCAAATTTGTAATTTACTTTTACTTTTTTTTCTTGTTAGAAATAGTTTTTTGGGTGGTCAGATGATTACCAACAGAGACAAAATGGGTCGGGTTTTATTCCAACAATAGACATTCCTCAGTAAATAGTTTTCCATCAATGGAAAGTTAAAAATAACGGTTCTGATCATTTTATTTTTTGGAACACTTTAAAGACTCAAGTTATAAAGTAACAAACTGCATAATTTCCCAAAATTCAGAAGGTTTGTGCAGAAGAAGAAGATTTTTTTTCATACTAACTCTGAAGACAGAAATCTTTCAATGTATTGCAGGAGAATTTTAAGAAGTAAAAATTGTTAAACTGAAACATTAATTCCCTTCATTCCCATTTGGAAAATAATGGAAAATAGTTATCTACATGCAAAGTAATTTTGAGAGCTGGGAGTACTTGCAAAAATGTTAATATTTCAGTGCAATAAAGACTGATGGATGGTAAGGTTGGCACTACACTAGCTGTACGAAGTACATCTGCTTTTGATGATTAATCCTTTGGATTTTTTTGAGGTAGAGAGTAACTGTCTCTTTTTTTGATTTGATGAAACACTAAAAGATTATTTAATTAGAAAATAAAATACTCCTGGGTTGTATTTATAAAAAGGGGATTGATTTTTCCACCTTAGACATTTGCGAGCTGTGTGTGCACACTTACGTTGGCTTGGACGCTTCCGCTTGGTCAGTTTGAAGCTTCTCACCGCCCTCCACCTCCATGGTGCAGTAAACAATCCTATTGGGAGCCAATGACTTGAGTCCCTGCACCTCCATGATCACCACCTGTAAAGCAAAGAAGGTAGTAGAAATAAAGAATTTATTTCTTGAGGAGGTCTTGGCGAGCACAAGGGGCAACAATGGATGCAACGGCTGAAAATATTTCTTTTTTTTCTGGCACAATAACTAGTTATTGCAGTGTCTTTGCCAAAGCTAATAATTTTGTCTGATTTATCACTCAAAAAGTCTGTAAAGATTACAGGTATTCTTTCTTTTAGAATTGTCTATCTTTAAATCTGCCAGCAGAATTTATTTGCCATTAAACAGTATTGCTGGTGTTCTTTAACAGTTTGCTGAATACTGTTCCTTTCAATGCCTGGGATTTGTTTTCACTGCAAAAGTGGATTTCAACTGAAGATCTAAAGCAATGTGCACCACATAAAGATGGTTCTGTGTTAACACAGGCAAAAAACAAGTATTACAAAGAAATACATTCAAAATGTTTTAACAACTGTTTGAATTACTGAATAATAAAAGAGGTAAAATGACTGATTGTATATTTATGACATCCAATCATAAATTATTTGGGAGGAAAAAATTGATAAATTAGACAAGGACCAATTTCAGCTTTTTAGATTTCTTAAAAAAAAAATCTAAAACCAATTTTACAAGATCCATGCCTGTTGTGTGTCGTCTATTTTATTTATTTATTTTTGTTCATAGCGTATCAGAATGAATGGTTTTCTTTATCAATCTTTGCAAGAATTTGTTCTGCTGTTCAGTTGCCGTCACTTCTCAGACATCTCCCAGGAACCCCAAGCAATGAAGTGTGTAGAATATGCGCTACAAATTGAGCCCTTTTTCTCACTCTCCTCCCGTCAGCTGGGAACTTATTAGATAACTTGCATATTTTCCCTTTTGTATTTTGCGTAATTTGTGAAACATTTTGTGTCTTCTCATCTGAAGGCATCTGAAGAGTTTCATGTACACAAAATCTTTTTACCCTTCCAGTTTTGAAAAAGGTATATTTTTAAATAATAAATGTTAATGTTTCTATATGTCTAATAATGGTTAAATGTTGTCTACAACAAAACAAACAAATTAAAGATTGTACAGTACATACTTTTATTGTGTATATAAGGTATAATAATAACGAATGACCAATTGACCAAAGTAGAAAAGCACTTGGAGAGTGGTGACTCCTGCAAAACTCTGAGAAAAAAGGCCACCCCTTTTTTTCCCCAATGGCCAAGTAGTGCAAATTAACATCCTGAACAGGTTGCAAGTGTGCCTAACAGCCAAATCTAGGGAATGACAAGCCACGTGCACACTCACACCTATTATCCATTTGAACTAACTAAAGAGCCCATTGTGAATATTCCTGTGGGGAGACCCACAAATTCATGTGGAGGAAATAAAAACTCTTGTTTTCTTATTTTCTTTTATCTATGCAGCATTAAAGCTGAAAAAGCTGGAGTTAGTTAAAATGCTTAAAAAGAAAAAAATACAGGAAATGATCAAGTTAGCTTAAATGCAAAAGTTAACCTAACAGTAAAAGAAGGTCAAATTAGTTTAAAAGCTAAACTTAGCTAAGAAGCTTAAGTTAGTTACAAAGTTAAATAAGTATAAAAACTAAATTGAGCTGAAAAGCTAGTTAAAAAAAGAAGAGGTCAAGTTAGCGAAACTGTTAAAGTTAGTTTATTTAACTACAAGTAAAAGCATTCAACCAATTCTTTCTTTCATCAAGCCAATTGGTGCAGATTTAAAAACTAACAGTACCTGTAGAAATTTGACACATCCCGATGTTTTTATAGAAGAGTTCCAATTTCCCCTGTTTCACCTCTTAAAGAGCCAGTGTTTGACAAGACTACACTTCAAACAGAACCTATAAAACCCTTACAGACTCAAACAATGAATGGGATCACCCCCAAAGTTGAATCACTTCTTCATCTTTCCATTGTGGATATATCCTGAAAATTTTATGAAAATCCACTTCTAACTTTTTGACTTCTCTTGTTTACACACTGGCACGCAGAACCTCCTTGTTGGAAAGTATTAAATCTGCTGTGTAAGTGAAATGGCTTATAATGTTCTAAAACATGCAGAAAAGCAAGGTCACATCTGGGTGGATTACGCTGATTCTGAAATAGCTGTACATCATGAGGAAAGAGGTGTGACTGCTGTCTGTGCTGTGCTGATAGCTCATCTCTGCCAAGCTGACAACAAGATGAGTCATATATCCCAGTAAAAGATCAGGTAAAAAGGGATGATTTGTGCATGCAAGTAAATGTGTGTGTGTCAATCTGTTCTTCACACAGCATCTGTTCAACCCTCTGAACAGGTGTGCTGTCTGGTTCTCTACTTAATCTATACCAGAGAATTACCTGACAACAGTTTTGGTTTTATCAGTTCAAGTTAAGAGTCATGTAGTTTCGCTTGTGCTGTCCTCTAAAGTTTATAGAGGTCTGAGAGGAGCTGAAAACTTAAAATAAATTAAAATATTAAAGTGGAATCTTTGCAGAATTACTTTGAATTATGCATCATATTATGATTTAGAAATGCCTTCAATCTGGTAATGAAGAAAGAGGTTTTTGTCCACTCAAAAAAACCCCATTTAAATTGCATTGTACCTCCAGAGTGAATGACAGGACAACATCAGACTTCGACAGTGTGTTCTCGTCCTCCTGGCCCATGTCGATGATGGAGGTGTTGTGGCCCCTCTTCAGCTTCTGCAGTTTGAACTCTCCACCCTTAGACACAGGCATGCTCTCCAGATTGGCCATCAACTGATTGACTGAAGATTTGAGCTCTTCGATAAACATGGCCTCCATTTCTTTAGACACAAATTTTGGGAATTTTCCACCCTGCTAACAAAACCAAATAAAAGACAGAGTCGGAGTGAATTGAAATCCTCTCTGAACAGTGACATTAAAACACATGCATGTATTCATTCGGACAAGACAACTGACTAAAATGTTTAGATTCTTAATAATATGTCAAAACAGCTGATAACAAAGTTTATTTTGGCACTGTTCATGTCCCACTGTGTTTGTGTATGGACACTCACACTACTTGTACAAGTTTCACCATATTCAGGACATATTAACTATATAACAGAGCATATTAAAACAATCTGAGTCACCGCCACAGAGACTGACTCACCCTAGCAATCTGGTCTGCCATCTGAAGACGGCCGTCCAGCTCTCGTCTGATCTGTGCAGCCTGCTCATCCAGGTTGTCAAGCTATTGGTCAGCAAACAGAAGAAAGTTGGTCAAAACCTTTACATGGGCCATGCAATAAATCCAATAAATTGAATCATTCTTCTAAAAGCAAAAACATCCTTGATGAAGTACTTTTGTATAGTAAATTGATACTTTCAGGTTTTGATAAGAAGTTTTTTTAATTTTAAGATTCCGAAGGTTTTCCTGCTCTCCAAAGGACATCTGTCTATCCATCGTAGTAGTACGCTTTTGTCATTCTTTTACGAGTTCATTATCTCAATGTCAATCCAGTCCATTGAGAGTTTCGGCATTTTTCATGGTACTTTCATTTAAGATTTAATACTAAATGCGTTGTTTGGATGGAAAAAGTGAGATAGTTCCTGTTTGTTTAATCCCAGCCTCCCCACAAGTGCACTCACACCTGAGTATTAAGTTGCCACAAGTTTTGTGTTGTACAGCAGCTGATAAAAATCTAGTGTCCTTTAAACTGGTCTACAAACTGATAAAACACTTTTATTGCACTCAAAGGAAAACTCACTGCATCTTAACAAGAGTTTAAAAATGGCTGTAGTGTTTTTGTAGTCTCTCCAGGTTGCAAACATAAACATTAAGACAGTTTTTGTTCACATTTACTGTCAAATTTCAAGCGTACAAATGTGATAATACATTTTTGACTAATAGTTTGTCTTCTGCTACAATTAATGTACTGATTAGATGTCCACTCGCTCATCTTCCAAACCAGATTACTGGGTCTGGGGTGCAAGGGGCGGAACTCATACTGCTATATGAGGTGAAAGGATGTATACATCCCGAACAGGTTACCAGTTTGTTGCAGCTGGTTGAAAATCTTTAAACTTACTTTTAAAATGGACATGTACAAAAGTAATGAAGGTGGCTATCAAAATAAACTATCAATTTTATTTATTACATTTATATACTTATATTTATAATTTATTACTCTTTTTTCTCTCTGTGTGGTTATTTCAGGATTCACAAAATAAAAGTTTCTCAGAAGTTTAAATACAAGCAGAAGTGCATAATATTTATATCATAAAAATATGTTTTCTATCCTTTTCAAAGAGTGACTTTTCTTTCTTTTTCGTTAGTCTACGAAGTATAGTATTGATGAGAATTTCAGCTCAACTGAAAGTATATTCAGCTTAAAAGCAAAAAGAATAGCAGGAAAAAGAATATCTTGGAAAAAAATAAAATGTGAAAGAAGATTTGTCTTCAGGACTTTTGCCGAATTGTCATGAATAAGTAACGATATAACCTTGATGTGGGCGATGTCTGCATAACCTGAAACAAGCTTTCAGCTCTAGCTGCTGGCAAAACAGTAAAATGAAGAAACTTTGTAACTCAAGACAAGAGAAATGAGCTTTCCATCATAAAAGCAATTAGCTTTCACATGAGTAACTCCTCAGCATATTATTCATTTTCCTTTCAGCATTCGTGCAAATGATTCCAAAGACAAAATCACTTATTCATGCACTAACAAATTATTTAGGGAACCCTGGTTTTTTTAGAACATTTTTTTTGTTTGTTTTGTTCATTGTGAGAGAAAACTTTGCAGAGAGATTATTGATGATTTTTTTTACATCAATGATGAAATTTGTTACATCTTAAACATAAAGTTGGATTAACTCTTGTAAATAATTAGAAGAAATCACTGTGTACCTCCTCCCAAGGGATACAAATATAACACAAGAAAACAATTACAGTCCCATTTATTTGAACGAGAAACATTGAGTCTTTTCCACTATCTGCTTCTGAAATGGGACATTTAAAACTTGCCTCTAGCTACTGTAGTTTGGTGTTACCTGTTTTCAGCAGTAACACAGAAAATTTTCCAAATCAAAAAACATCAAAACCATATAACATTCAGACATATTGATGAAAATAGTTCAACGCATTTGTGGATATGTGTGAATAAATACTGTATACATTCATCTTCAAAATTTTCATTTATCGGATCTTTCTTTTTAGTACGTTTTCAGTGACAACTATACAAGCATTTTCTGGTGAAAGCATTCTAATAGAAAAGCGAAAACTATTTGATTTGCTACTTAATTTTTGCAACAAAATGGTTCTTAACTGATCAATGTGAACTTTTAGTGGTTGTAAGTTTCACAAGTTTCTTATCATTCATAAACTTTATGGATGACTTGAAACTACAGTAGTTGGAGTCTATAAAAAAGGTCATCAAATGGTGCATGGTTTCCAATAATTGAATGTAAATTGCCTTTTGTTAAAAAAAAAAAATTACTGCAGGAAATAAAAAGGCTAATCAGAGCGTCAATTTTTTCTGTCTGGATGTAATCAGGGAAACCTGGAGTGCCAGCACAAGGGAACAGCAGAAAAATATGAAAAAATTAATCCTACTTTCACAAAACGCTGCAGGTTTTTCAAAATTGTGAATGAACAAGCAAGTATTTCAAACTTGAGTTTTTCTCAATCTGAGAACAATCAACAGAGAAAAGAAATGGAACTCTGATTGTGTACAATAATTTGCACTAGTTTAGTGGCAATGGAGTCACGACTAATTTGAGATATCATATATGATCTTGATATAATTTTCCAAGTGACATTCTAATTTCTTTAAAATATTTTCTGCCTGTAAGATATTACTTTAGTTGCACACAGAAAAATCCAACATCCGTTAACCTAACATTTCTGTCTACTGTGGTTAAAAAAAGATATTCTTGCTGTTCTTTTACAATATAAAATAAATTTTACATGAACTGACAGGAAAATAGTGGTAATGCTTTATATCTTGTTCTTCCTCTATGTCTTCTTTAACATGCTTCACATTTCTTCTCTTATTTCTTCGTATTTCATTCTTGTCAGACTAGATACTATGACTCACCAGTCAGCAATGCTATCTCTGTGAGGTCTATAGCTTAATGGAGACATATCTCCAGCCTGGCTGCACCCCGTGAGTCACAAACATTTCCATATAGAAGTGTTTACATCTAAAATTAAAAAATGCCATGTTGCTATGATACAAAATTAATTTCTTTGAACTTTTTATAAAATTTTATATCAATTTATAAAATCCTTGAACACTCAGATTCAAAAGAGCATACTGAATATGAATAGTAGGCAAATAAAAAGAAAATCTAGACAAACGTATGTTTCTATAATGTAGCTGGTCTAAAAAAATGATGAAAATGGACTTTGCCAGTTTGGAATCATCTCTCCTTTAGAGAGGAAGTTTATTATAAATGGTACCAAGTTCGTTTGGGAAACAATTTGCTCTGCTGAAGACAAAACTGAGCAAAATTAGATTTTTCTAAGATTTTCCAGACTTTGTTCTGTGAAATATTCACAGAAGATTTAAAGAGATGGAACAAATTTGAATGACGCTTTTTTCTTCCAAATGTCTAGATCTTTGAATGAGATTTGGGACTATGAAATACTCGAAGACATGCACTGAATTCCTCCTCCACTCTACCACAAAAGCCTTTAAGGTTTCTATGATTGGACTCGTATTGTCAAGTCGTTCTTGTATGAGAGTTTTAAAATTAAATGTCTCAAGCTTACCAATGACTGACAACTTTTTCAGTAACATATATTTTAAGATATAGGCTCATACTTTGTGATTTTTTAACTGCCTGTTTCGCAATTGCTCTTAGTAACAGTTATTTTTCACATTCATGGTTTCGTCAGACGTATGATCTGTCTTATCACAACATGCAATCTGAAAAAAACCTTAAAGCAATTTAAGTCATTCTCAGTATGAATGAATAAAAGATGAAAAAATGCTGGACAACACTAGTGCATTGATTCAATTTCCACATTTGACTAAAATATTTAACAATATTGCATTCACATCTTTTTCTTAACTGAAGTGACTTTAAACTTCTTTGTCTCTGGCTGCTGGGACCGTACCCAAACTGACCTCTCTGTGCCCTTTAGTGCTTCACCCAACTCCTATTACATTTATAGGCCTCGTCTCCAAAGCTTTACCATATTGATTCTCTGCCCCTTCCAGCAATCCTTTTTAAGAGAATATGAGCTGATGTCCCTGTGCAGCTGTTAGCAGATGGGGCGGGGAGTAGTAAGCAATACACAGCAGTTTAAAGAGTGACACAAATACAGTAGGAGGGATAATGAAAACATAGTTAAAAGCAGCCTCTTTATGGGAATTATGGCGATCTTCGGCATGTAATCAGTAGAAAAGCACTTTCATGATTGAAGGGTCTTACCTACCAGTTTGGATTTGATTTTGTTAACTGATGTGTGCATTATGACTTGATGTCAACCAGATGTGTCTTAAATAGAGGACAGTAACCATGAACTGCTAAGTCTGGTGTGTTACCAGTGTTGGCCACTGTACAACCACCCTTCTACACAACCCAGAGTTCCTGTTTAGTAGAGCACAAAATCAGACTATGCCACCAGCTGCAGCAGAATGTCTGTACAGAAAACACAGTGATACTCACTACAGATCCGACACGGAGTGACTCTTTAACAATACCGTGCAGGCTGTTATTGAAAGAAAAAACGAATTGTATTTTTTGCTCGACAACTAAAAATTGACTTTACAAGTGACTTTTACTATTTTTTTGCTTCAGCATCTCCTTTCCCCAAGATAGTGGCAATCTTGTGTCAAAACAGTCTTAGCTATTTATCCAAACAGGGAGCGGTGAAAGACACGTCTGACACGTGCAATCCAACAAGAACTCGCAGTCCCGTGCTTCAAAATCGGCTATTTGTTCTGTCAGCATCTGACATTGCATTTTTTTGTCCCGTCTTTGTGCTGCATACTGCCACAGTACCCTCTGGGACTCAAACTTATATTCACATTTTTAGGCAATAAAGGACAATAAAACAATGTGTAACTGGTCATTGTGACCGTGTGGTGATTGTTGTTTTATTGTTCAATGTCTAACATGAGACACTTTGGGAAATAAAGCAAGACATCAGTGGTTTGTTCCAACTGTCTCCATCTTGACAGAATTGAAAAATAAATACAGTATTGCCCACGAGAAACGGCAAGGGTGGTCCCTGCGAGCTGATTGCCACCCACTGAGCCTTACAACATCCAAATAAACAGCCATGAGAAGGTCAGTGTTGTCAATGACCCGCAGGCACAATACAGGTGGACAGGCTAACACATCTGAAAATGAGACTGGTGAAAAGGTAAATTTCTCACTCGGTTGCTGAAGCTGACAGCGAAGCTGCTAAATGAAAGTGACACTACTTTAGTGTTAGCCAAGTTGACAGCAGGTTAAAGGTGAGAGAACAGAGGCAGGCGGGTATTTAACAGCCCAGCCGATGACAGATTTTCAGGTGGTGGTCAGGACATTAGCTGCACAGAGCAGAGGCAGCCAGGGGATTTCTTGCTAAGAAAATGACTGGCGAGCGTGGACCTGGAGGAGTTGCAGAAGCTGGTCTATATTTAGACTTGCTGTGTGAGCATGTGTATTCTAAAATGTGTGCACTGTAAAATATGGACATCTCTTCTGTGGTGAAAAAACATTTTAACCGTGACAATTTTGTCTGAGTAATAAAGTATTTATTTATTTAATTTAAACTTAGAATTTATAATCAAATGGGCAGCATGGTGGTGCAGTGATTAGGAAGGTGTCCTCACAGCAAGATCAGAGTTTGAGTCCTGAGTTGGATAGAGATTAAAACACTGGCCTTTCTGTGTGGAGTTTGCATGTTCTCTCTGTGTCTGTGTGGGTTTTTTCCGGATACTCCGTTTTCCTCCCACCCTCCAAAAATATGCATATTAATTTGATTGACCGCAATGAAAAATTGCCCCTAGGAATTACATTGTGTGAGTAGTCCTGCAACAGACTGGCGACCTGCTTAGGCCACTTGTCTGAAATAAGCAGGGAAATGCTCCTTCATTCCCGCGACACCTTAAAGGATAAGCGTTCAGAAGACAAAACGACACAAAATTTACAATAGACATCTTGCATGCAAGTAGAATAGTGAGTTAATTGTTCTTTTGCCATTGTTTTGAAATGTTTTCATCATTTTGTTATATCCACATAATGCAGAGAAACAAAGAGAAAAGTATTTTGTCAAATTTCTATTTAGTTTTTTTGGAGCTGCTGAGAAATAATTAGCTCATTTTCTTTTATTTTGAGAGCAAGTAATATTAATTACAGAGATTTCCACAACTTATTTTTGGGCTAGCGGGTGAGTTATTTCTCTTCATCAGCTGCCCAATTGCTGATTTCAGGAATATGTATTGTTTATCGACTTGTACTAGCGGAGAATAAATGTTTTATAAGGTTACTTTACAATATATCTTCAAACACTGATATTTGCGAATCTGTGTTTCCTCCATTTTTGTGATAAACAGTTTGAATGTTGGCACAAAATGCAATACTTTATCTTTTAGAACCTTTTTCTACAAGAGGAAGTTGTTTAAAATCAGAAAAGAAAAGCATTCAATAAATTCCAGACAATTCTTCTGGTTAACCTATCAAGGAAAGATTTTATTTTTTATTTTTGCTCCTCTGTAATAAACGTTGTCCAGATTCCATGGAGTGGGTGCATTCAAGCTTCCCCCAACATTTCAGCACCACTGCTCTTTCAGTTTAGAAGCAGGCCTGTGTGCAGTGAAGAGATTCCATTACGCAATTATATCAGCTATAGGCTAAACCAGGAAATGCTCGGGCCTCATTTCCCTGCTAACAGTTACTGACATGATAAATTAGAGGGGACAAAAAGGGGCTTCAAAGGTGGTAGAGAGTGAGCTGGTATATTATTTAGATCATAGAACAAGAAACAATCATTCATGCAATACACTTAGATTTGCCTTTAGCTTGGTGATTCAGTTTGATATTTCTGATTATGGGGTGAGTATCTGTCTTAATAGAAGACCTTAAAATAAAATTTTTAAATATTTAGTAAGTTATTAATAAGATTTGCAGTATTTTATAGAATTGTGTTTCACAGTTATTTCTTAGATGAGCTTTTTTGCACATTCTTTGACCACCAATAAACGCTTCATTCAAGATTTTGCTAATGATTAAAGAGAATTAATTCATTTATTCTCTAATCCGCTACCTTCAATCCAGGGTTACAGAGAAGCTGGTCTTTATCCAGCCGAGAGGCAGGCACATCCTGAACATGTTTCCAGTTCATAACACAGCCGGAAAATAATTTTCTTGTCACTAAAGCCCTTTCTGAAGTACAAGGTCATCAGCTTGTCAACTCCATGCATTAATTTGGAAAAATCGGGATGGTTTTATGAATTCAGAAATACTTTTTTTCTATGATATTACTATAAACATCTCAGGTATCAGTCTTAAAATTCCATTTCATTTTATCCCAAGCATGTTATTAAAACCCGGAAAAAGAGGGAAATTCTGTATAATATTTTAGTGTATGTAGATAAAACAATCAAGTTGTCTCCATTTAATACTCAAAATAATCCCTGTTACTAATTTGGACAGCTGTATTTTAATGGCAAAACATGTTTAATTTTGAAAACAGCAAATTAAAAAAAGACATATTATGAGAGTTGGCATAGTGCCATAAAGATTAAGAGACTGTGGTACTAATATGTGCTAGCAGGTGCCAGCGACAGAATGATGTTACCTTTTCAGTGGTTTAAAAACCAATGACTGATGGGTATCTCAGATTTCTTGTGTGTCACCACCACGTTTGTTCCCGCCCTCATTTCGCTTCTATCGTAGCCACATACACCAGTAGAACACTAGATAATAATGTTCGTAATACATTTCATATTCAATTAGTATGAGCTTGTTAAAGGAAACTTTACTTCAGTATTATCTTTGTGAGTTGATCTGAGATCCATCAGCCGCTGTACTTATTAGATGTAGCTATAGCCAGAAAGCTTTGACGTTTTCATCCAGTTTTCACATCAAATCAAATATTTGCAGTTGTTTAAAATATTTATATACCACTAGGTAGTCAATAAATTTTTCTGTAAAAAAATAGAAATCCATTTGCTCGTTTGAACTTCTTAGGAATGCAATAAATAATATACTTGTTTGGAAGCAAAAGCATATTATTTTGTGTTTTCAGTAAATGTATTCTCTTGCATGTGCACGATGATGCTTTGTGTTGACGTAGCCGTCGGAGTTGAACACAGTCTGAGGTTAGCAAAGCATCTGGCTTTACCTCTAATTAGACTGCTAGTCATTCCCGAGGTCTGTTCCAACTTCAGCGGGACATTGAAAGAGGTCTGTACTTCTCATTAACTTTTTGATGTCATTCTTTTTTAAAGGAAAATAGAGATAAAAAGTAAGCCCTCTGTAATAAAAACTAAAAAAAAAAATTGTAATATCATTCTATGAAAAGTGTACGTAGAAACCTGCACCATGTCTCCAAAAATGCTGCATTATTGGTGTGTTTGGTGTGGGTTTTTTCCCCATCGAGCAGTATATTGTGACTTATTGCTTGCTGACAGGTGATTATTGTCACTGATACCACAGTCAGAAATATTTCCCACCTTTTCGAAGAAAGACTGGAATATGGCAAAATAAACCTGAATTCTCCGAGAGTGTTTTTTTCTGTTTCGCTAATCATGATAAAATAAAATTAAAAAAAATGTTCCCCAATATGGTCCTAATTTGTTCTAGTAAAACACTTTTCACATACCAAATTATAATGATGGGAATAAAAATTTGTGTGTACCATTGACAACATCTTCATGATCATGTATACGTAGTTTATTCTTTGTCAAAAGTACGAAGGGTTCCGAATTTATACAAATAACTCTCCTGCAATAATTAAAAAGAAAAATGGAAACTAGGTTAAGCATCCTTGAAGGGATAAAAGAGAACATAAACAGTGGATATGAGGGCTGTAGTGATGCATAATACATCTACATCTAGAAGGTTTGCACTAATGAACACTCATGCAGAACAGAGCCTGTATTGATTTTTTCCAACTGAGACATTCAAACAATACTGAAGACTCTAATTTGTTTAACAGCAGCTCGTGACATCTGCTTAGATCTATAGGTTAGCAGTTGCTGAAAGGGGACCGACACCTGAGCCAAGAAAACTCAGCTATCCAAAAACAAATTGGCCATCAAAGTGCATGCCTGATAGATCCAAATGAAATGGAGATGTGCTCATTTTCTACATTAAACATTAAGCGGATGTATGAGTGTCAGAGGCTTTCTCCAAATCCTATTGGGCGTAGACTTTTAATCAATCTCTAGTATAAGGACAACGTTAGTGCTGCTTTCAGCGTTCCCAGGGAGAGCACTAAAGACAGCAAGGGCAGGAGAGTTATGTCTGACACAAGAACCCCAGAGTCCACTACCATCCACCAGCAATCTCAGCATCTGTCCCAGACAATAAAGTATCATTGGCCTGGTACTAAGAAAAATCTCTCATTAATAATTTTGAAATACTTTTCTCAGTACAGCTGAATATGAATACATATTTGGTCACAATATTCATTTCTTGTTAAGATTAACCTTTGAAATCTGATTCTGAATATATTGTTACAAAGTTTCTGGCCTTGTTTTAAAGCGCTGCTCAATTCAATCCCCTCAGGGACGCAGTTTGTTTTTTTCCCCCGCTTTAACATGCCAGATACAAATTAATCAGTTGTTGTGCTAAACTTCATTGACTCTGGAATCCATTTTGTTTCAAGGAACTTGGCTTGTTGCTGTCCTAATAGCAAAGAAATGCAGTAAATAACACAATGCAGAAAAAAGGAAATAATAATAATAAAAAAAAATTCTGTATGCGCTAATTTTAGTTAACAAAAGATGGACAAAAAATAGAGAATTTTTTTAAACAAATTATTTTGGTAAAACAAAAGAAATGTAAATTGCACTTTTCAATGAGTTGCTAAATAGTTACCGAGTAGTATTTACCAAAAAGCTTTTTGACAATAATTGGACTCTTTTCTGCATGGATAGTTTTATATTATATGTAGATATAACTTGTGGCTTGATATTCAGAACATTACCCCTTCAGTTTGTGGTTGCATTTATTACCATCTCTCTTAATGTGTTCTGTTTCACTTTCTGATGGATTGTGATGAAAGTATGCCCATAGATCATTTCCCCCTGCCTAACCATGAAGCCCCTTTGTTGATGGTGTAACCACGTATGAATTAACTTAATTGCATGTCTGCGTGTATAATCACAGGTTTGTTCTGCAAAAAAATGAGCTCCATCCCAGATGGTAGAGCCCTTCATAGGTCTAATATTACTATTTTGAACTGAAACTGGACCTGTAGGTGAGTGGGCTTCAAGACAGTTAAGAGCAAATTACAATGTTACTTCATAATTAATGATGATTGTAATCTAAAAACATGGCCCCATTCATGTGTAAGAACTTACCTGACAGGCTTGATAAAGCAGCTGGTGTTCAAACTTTTTGATGCCCAGGATGTTCTGAAACATCTCGTACAGCTGGTCTTTACTCAAGATCAGCTCAGAAGCGGCGCTGGCGGTCATGCGTTGCTGAGCCTTGCGTGGATCTTCATCACCGCGGTAGATGGTGTCAAACTTTGCCATCCAGGAGCTGAGCACTGTCTCCTTACTCAGACCGTCTATCTCTGGCAGGCTGCGCACACGCTTCTCAATGTGCCTCTTGAACACTTCCCTGAAATCGCTGGCAGAGAAACCGCCACTCTGAACCATTTTAGCCACACGATCACTCTTTAGGAACACCTGGGTAAGAAGATGTGTGTCACTAATTGCACTTTAAAAAGATTAAATAACAAACAAGCTAAGTCACTGAAAGTGGTACTTTAGAACAACATTGGACTTTTTTATTTCATTCCTTAATCATTGTTTCCTACTGCTTGATTTAATTTTGGATCCTTTCCTCACAATTTTGTGAATGAGTGCGCGAAGTTGAGCATTTCCGACCAAATATAGTCTGAATCACCTGGACGCAAAGTTTTGCTCTGGAACCAGTCCTCTTGACAAGGGCTGGATCCTGCTCTGATCCCTGTGAAAGATGCTGAGCTGGGATTGGCATACGTATCACCAAGTGGTGTTTGTTGCTGGACTTCTGTGATTGTCACGATTGTCAGTAACAAACACCATGTTAGAGTATAAGTATGTCCACATGCACCCGTGGCACCAGAAAACTATAGGCTGCTGTTCCATGATCTAACTTGGAGCCGCATGTCTTGGCACTCGATTGAAGAGAGGGGTGGCTGAGATTTGGTTGTGGGTTGGCCTAGATAATAGAGGAGGAACCTGGTCAGATTTAGGAGGCCCAAACGATCGATGGGGATCTGCAGGAAAAGTCTGGAAGGTCCTTCCACCAGAGAGAGCTTCAACCCGGCCCTCCATGCAGCTTCTCCAATGGTTTGGAGAAGCTGGGAGACATTGAGTCAGAATGGACTCTTTTCCTGATTTCTATTGTCGAGACAGCAGTAGATGCTCTGGACACAAGGTCAAATGGGATGGTTTTTCTATCTGGTCGGGATGCCTTTTGGACAACTCGCTGTTGAGATGTTCAGGGCATGTGCCATCAGGATGAGACCACTGAGGCAGAATCAGGACCCACTGGAGCTGGCCAGAAACACCTTCCAAGGGTAATGTAAGATGTGGCCGGGGATAAGGAACCCTGGATGTGTTGGCTGAGGTTGTTGCGCCTGCAATCCAACCTCGAACAGAGCATTAGACAATGGAATAGAGTTTGTCTTTAACAGGTTTGTCTTTACACGAAAAAAATGATGATAAATTTCATCTAAACAGCGTGTAATCAGTCTCTTGAGTGAGTAATGCAGAATATAATCCCACTATTTGAACATAGGCAGCCAGTCTGATCACTTACATACACAACCCTCTCTTTTACTTTCAGCATTTCATATGTTTTTTGTTTCTTATCATGAGTTTGACTTTTGAGCGATCATAATGACCTCATTTGCAAAATGAATAGAGAGGCTGGAAAGAGATGGCTGTGTCAACCACATGCTCTGAGTCATAATCTATGCAGTGAAAAGCTTCAGCCACCATTTTAACACTCAGCCCACTGAATTCAGGCATTTTGACGTGGTAGGAAAGAAGGTTGTGTCTTGCTTTTTGAATAAAAGTGTTTCTGTTTTTCTTGAGAAAAACAAAAGCATATTGAAATGAACAATGCATTTTTATACATGTCATACAGCACATAACTCAGCAGCCATAATCTAAAAAATGTAGACAGGAAATCCTTCATAACAATAAAAAATATTGTAATAATGCAAACCATACTGACTGATTTCGGGACATTAGGTTGTGGTGCATGCATAGAAAGGAGATGTGACTCTGAATGGGTTTCTTGGTGTGTTATTACCTCGGAGTAACTCTGCACAGCATTGATGAATGCCTCATCAGCTACAATTTGTGTGTCTCCATTAAGGAAGGCCTGGAAGCGATCCTTGGTCTGCTGGAGCTGCTGCTTGGTAATCTTTGGAAGCAAAGACAAACAACACAAGAAATATGTCAAAATAAACACCTTGAAGACATATGTCCTCTTAGAGTTATTTACCTCAATCCAATTTGTAATGAAAAAATATACCTGAGCTTTTTCTCTACAAAGTTTCTTTGATTCAGGCACACCAAGACCACTCCGTACTCCATCAAAGTTTTTCATACGCTTACCTCTTCAATCCAATTTTAGACAGTCCTCATCTGACTGCTGAATAATGAGATCCTTGAAAAATCACAGTTGCCTCAAGCTGTATTATGAACTTTAAAAATCTCATTTCAGTTGATTATATCCACAAACTTGTTCTGTCAGTACCTGCAGAATGACTATAGCCGCAAGTGAAAGTTGAAATTTAACTTGCAACTTCTCTTTTCTGTTTGGATGATCTGAGTCACATTGTCTCCCCCTCTGTGTAGGTTAATCCAACAAATACACAAAAAAGAAACGTGTTGCTTAAATTTTCCGGACAGGTTTCTCACCACTTACATGAATAGAGCAATCCACCGACCCACACACATCAAAGTGGAAAACTGCTCTAGTGAGCATTGTAAATCATGGTCCAATGAAGCTGAACAGACCCACAAATAGAAGAGATGCTGCCCAAACATCATTCAACAGGACACCTCTAGGCCTCAACTATGTTATCCAGCTCACAAATACTGCAAACAGAAGCAGTCAAGGCAATTTCTGATGTGGTGGGCCACAAACGGGACTAATGCAAATCCACAGAATGAAACACCGATTTGGATGTAAGAGCATTAGAACTCATTTAATTTTAGCCAAAATGCATGAAATGTTTAATCTACAATTTATTTATTTATTTTGTAATCTTTTATTTGTTATTAAGGTGCAACAAATTCTTCATCAGTGTAATTTTTGTAAAAATATACAAACAAAAAAAACAACTAAAACACAAGGACTGTCAGCGAATGTCTCACGTTGCGGTTTTCAAATGTATCATTCATACTTGTTTACTTACACAGATATACATATATTTCCAGTGACCCATTCATTTTCTAAATGGCATTATTCAATGCCAACGGGCAGGGTTTATCCTGGATTTGTTGGCAGTCTGTTTGTGACAGACCTACTTCTTCAACTAATGTGACTTTCCCATGGAGTGTTCTCTACAGTATCAGTCCACAAAGTGACCTTGAAGATAAAGCTTTACTCGTTCATCTGGTTGTTTGCGCAGTACAAGCTGGCTTCTCAGCACCATAATTTCTTACAGGGACATCTTGAAAGTTCTTCAGAAGCTGGGAATATCTTTAGTTCTAAGTTCATTTTATTTTTCTTGTACAGTCTAAGATAGCTCAGTGGTAAAATTGCCATGTTTGGACCGAAGAGTTGCCAGTTCGAATCCTGCTGAGCTCATGCCTAAGCATCCATGGCGAAGACATCTAGCCCCTAGTTACTACCATCATTAGCGTTGTCATTGGTTGTCCTACGTATCTAAAGATAATCACACATATACCTGAGAAAGGTCTGATTTGAGGTTTGAAGCTGCATATCTGACTAAACAACAAATGCCTGACTTGCAGGTTTTACCCATAAAGGTCACAGTTCATTTTACGTCAGCTTCCATTGCGAATTTTAGTGACCTTCTTAACCGTCTATTCTGTCAAGGGCTTACGAGGGTACCGGGGCCCGTCCCGGCTAATTTGAGGTGAGGGGCATGGTACACCCAGAACAGGTCACTGAGAATTTCCCTTTTCAATTTGAATTTAACCCAGTAAGCCACAAATATTCATCTGGTTTTTGGTTTTAACGCATTCAAAAGTAAACCAAGTAAATTGAGCACACTCTCACCAAAGCACAGTTCAAGTGCACAGAGTATTTATTACTTTTAGCCTCAATAATTTTCATTTCACCACTGATTGAATAACTGTACTGATTAGCAAGTGAGCTGATGGATGAGTGAAAATGCTTCCATTTTCATCAGCATAGCCAGACTCCTAAGACATACTTTTCCTCTCTGCTCATATTGATTCTTTCTGTAGCTCTTATCAAGATTGCAGAGTTACAAAGTTATTCATTTGCATGCAATGAAGTAGACAGTGACATTAATCACTAGTCACACGTCAATGGAGAAAGAAGGCACATGTACTGCAACTTCATTACAGTTTAAACAGGGGATTTTAGTTCATGATGTGAGAGTACGCACTGTTCTGTACCTAACATTTTCAACATGCATGTACTTAAAGTTCATTCAACTTTCATCTTTAAAATATCTCTTTCAAACCGCTCATTAGAAATATCAGTCTGCCTGTGACTGAACACAAATTTAAAACGTCTAACTTGAACGCCCAGCAGGGTTTCAAATAAACTTTCATCAGTCATGCTCAATACTGGGATCTTTTTTTTCTGAATGAGTAGTATTTTTTAATACATGTCCAAGCTTTTCCCCCCAAATTATGGAACAGCAAATAAGCAAAAGGGTTTTTAAATACGAACAAAAATTATCTTTTCAAATTTGGAGTCAGAAAACATTTTGGCATTTTTATGACTTATTAAAAAAAAAAAAAAAAAAAAAAAGCACAAATTCTGTGCAATGGTTAGCACAGTGGCCTCATAGCAAGAAAGTCGGGTTTGAGTCCCGGAGCGTGGGCGAGGCTTGAAACAATGGCCTCTCTGTATGGAGTTTGCATGTTCTTCATGTATATGGGTGGGTCTTCTCCAGGTACTCCGGTTTCCAGGTACTCCGGTTTTTGGAGGGTTTCCTCCTACCCTCCAAAAAATGCAGGTTAGGTTCATCAGCAGCTATGAAATTGTACCTAGGAATGAGTGTGTGTGTATGATTGAGTGTGTGGCCCCGCAACAACCTGACAACCTGTTTGAGGTGAATTCTGTCCTCACCTGTAATAAGCTGGGATGGACTCAGGCTTGCCCTGCGATCCCACTACGTAGAAGCGGTTCAGAGGACAAAATGAAACGTTTGCATTCTATTGTGCTACAATGAAGACTGTAAAAATAGTTTTTCTATGAGCCCCAGTCACTGGTAATTTGTTTGACTGTGATCAAGGTTTTTTTTTCTATTTTTTATCGCTTTTTCGTTTTCAGTGCAATTATTTTTCTACGTCTGAAGAGAGTATATACTGTATATAGTTTAATGATTAATTGATTTTTTTTCTGGTACGATACAGTATTCCCCACATAACAACAAAGTTTGATGTGTTTTTTAAATTATGTTTCATTTTTAAGTATTTAACGGTGCATCTTATCTACTCAAATACATGATTTCTTCAAAAAAAAGATACATTGAGCTAATACCAGTGTATTTATTTTTCAAGCAATGAAAATCAAGTAGTGACATTCTGGCAATTTTAGTCAATCGGGTTCAGTCAGATGCGGATTACATAACATTTATTTTTTACAATGACTAAACAGTAAAATAAGTCAATATTAAATCATTGAGATCTTATAATAGAGTGCATTTATGAATCATTTTATCTTCATGGAATATTTAATCAACATGTCATCAACTTGTGATGTGGCTTTAGCCAATGTCTACGCAGCTTAGTAATGAGTTAAAGCCATTAGCTAATTGAATGCAGCATACAGTAACAACTCTGTCAGACCAGTAAAGTCCTGGCTTTGCTGACTCACACTTGAGCTTCCTCTAGAAGTTACATAACGCTGAAATGAAGAGTTCTTTCAGGCTTTTCTACTAATTTGAATGGCCACAAAACAAATGAGGGTGTTTTTGTAAATAAAACAGCGGTTAATATGGCAGCAATTAGTTTCTACATGTCCCAATAGTACGCGTAACTTGATAGTAGAGTCTAACATCAGATTAAATTTATTCTTTTAAAATGACTGGTTCTATAAATGCTGCTTTAACAAGTAGGGCCACTTAGCTAGTTCACCTGGTCTGTGTCTTACATGTGCATAAATGGTACACAAAATCTCAATAGAGAGATTTGAAAAAAATCATTTAAAAAAACTTGTCGGTATTAAATTTGTTTGCTCCGAAATATTGCACAATGAACATTCTGCTGTTTAGCAAACATGCTGCATATAGATCCATTTACTATACCAAGAGCATTATATTCCTACTGCATATAATACCAGAGCCCCACATCTGAGTAAACAGCAAGCTTTAGTACAGTAGTAAGCACGGCATGACAGCTGCACAAAATCCACTAGCAGCAGGCCTCATCAAACACTGAACACCAGCATTGTGTGGTGACTGGGTCACGAAACTACAATCACACAAAGACAGATGTCCAAGCTTTTATCCCCAACTAGAGCAGCTTTTTATAGATACAAACACACATAGCAGTAGTAAATATCTGCCCACTTGGTTAGTAAACAGCCAGGTGTATTTCAGAGCCATAGCTTAACCCACTGCATTCATGAAAATAAAAAAACAGAATACCCTAGCTCTTCAAAACTAGCCTTCACACTGTTGTCATACTTCATCACCGTGGCATTGCTGTTACATCCAGGAGAACACTGTGTTCACATCCAGCAAAGTCCTGTCTTATAACAGTCATCTATTGTCACACCACCAACTCACTGGCAGCAGGCGTACAACTCAGCTGCTTCTATGCAATGCCCATTTAACTTCTGTATACAGGATAAAATTATGTATGCATGAATAGTTGCATGGGCTGATCTGTATCAACTTAATGGCTTCATTATTTTTACTAAATACATTTATGTTCAACACTTGGAATCTTTAAGGGTAGTTTGTCATATCTTTGTAAAAACAACTCAATCAAAATTTAGCATTATACTTTGTTTGACGGGGCGGTATGTTGGTTAAAATCAGTAGTTTTAAAGCAAAAAGGTTGGGGGGTTGAGTCCCAGGTAGGACGGGAACACTGGCCCTTCTGTGTGGAGTTCTCCACATGTATGGGTGGGTTTCCTCCGGGTAATCCACTTTCCTCCCAGCCTCTAAAGACATGCATGTTAGGTTGATTGGCCACCATAAAATTGCCCCTACTAATGAGTGTGTGTGTGGATGGCCTCGTGACAGACTGGCGACCTGTTTGGGGAGTATCCTGCCTCAGCTGGGATAGGCTCCAGCCCCCCCTGCTGTCCCATTAGGGATGACGGAATTCAGAAGACGAAAAAAAATTGTTTGACAAAGTGTATAACTTCCTCAAGAACATTCTAACTGGATAAAGTGCAGTGTTGTTTGTGTATGATTTCTATTTTTAGACATGGCTGTATCTGATGAATGAAAAAGTCTCACTCCAAAAACAACATAAATTCATAAAAAAAAAAAAAAGGAAAAGTGAGTGATAGTTGAACCACAACATTACATTGTAGCACATAAAGCTGACTGGGTACTGTCTTCATTTCTGGTGCAGCACTTTCATCAAGACTCAGGCATAAATCTTTTCATTCCACTCTACCATCAAATCACTTTCTCTGTAATCTCTCCTTCTCTCTCTCTCTCATTTTCTCTTAAATGCTCACTCTGCTTTCAAAGGTGATTATCTCTGATAACTCTTGTTTGATGTTCAATGAGGTTTGCATTGAAGTGGTTATCCATAGGAAACTGTGAAAAGACATCAAAACATGACAATGGCCACGCTAGTGAAAGTAAAACAGAAAAAAAAAACATTGCTCACGCAAAAAAAAAGATTATGAGTAAAAACAAAGTAAGAACTGTTTTTTTTTTTGTGATCTGCTTGAGCAATCTTTATCAGTCAACTTTATGCACTTTGCTGAGAAAACACACACACGTAACAACATAATTCCTTTTATATGCAATTCGAACTTTTAGTTCCTAGCTATGAAAGCCACTGGAAACCAAGCAAAGACAGAAAAATATGTTTCTTTTAGATCAGGTTCATGATAAAAATGTGATAATCACAGAAATACCGTCTTTTAATTTAGATCCAACAAGATATTTTTTAATTAAACAAAACATAACTCTAATGTGAAAGATGTTAGTCAGAGACAAAAGACAGTTTACAGATACAAAACTGTGCGTTACGCTAAAAGACGTATCTTATCAAACCATTTAAGTTGAAACCTACTGTGCCCTCCAAGACAAGACAGTGATTTAAACAGTCTTTTTCATGTGGCAGCAGAGCATTGCCTAGTTTTTCAATGAGGAAGACCAATTAATGCCTTTAAAATATTAAATGCTATTTAGATAAATGGAATATACCTGCTGACACCTTTGCTTTGGAGAATGGGGTGTAAAACAACTTTTCATATTGTATAATCTGGCCACGGATGAGCAACAAAGCCTTGCTAAACTTGTCACAAAATCTATGTGGAGTTGTTTTACCTCGATCATTTCAGTCAATCTGATAGAGTGATACTGAAGATGGAAGCAGTTCAATGGAAGAGTTTAACTTCCTAATGGCAAAAGAATAATTGATAGTGTTAAAGTCTGTGGAGGGGAAACCTTGTCGCCTTTTTGAATGTTAGATATAAGACATATGTAAACTGGAAGTTTAAACGGGGTATTTCACGCAAAAGCACATTTTTGGTTGAATACAAAAGGGCGATTCAGGAATTGCCAAATGTGGGGCTGGCGGTGGTGAAAAATGCAGAACATTTTTCTAAATTTTTATGCATATTTTACTAAAAGTTTCTTAAAAAACACTGCACTTAAGAATCAGTAGTGATTTGAACTTTTTAATGTTTAAAGAAAAATCAAAATGGCACTTGTCCAGTCAAATATTGAAGGTGGTCCATCTGCTGTTTTGAAGTATAAGACAGGTATTTAGGTCATACTGTATCACCAATAACCCTTTGTCTGTCTAGAATTGAATTTCCCTTTCTTAATTCAAGATATCTACATGATTATAGTTGTGATTTCAATCAAGATATCTATATGACAATAATAATATAGATATCTTGAATTAATCCTAAATATTTGCAATATAATATAATTTTTACTAAACATGCCATTCTTATCTAATTGCACCAAAAAAAAAATACTAAGCAAAATGTGCTTGCTCAGTTAACTTGATGCGCTTATCATTGTATCAGCAGCCTCAACACAGATTTAAGCTGTATCGTCCATGTGTGGAAGATTGAGACTAGCTGGGTTTTTATTTTTAAACTTCGGTCACATTGTAAATTCACATTAACCTCTTAACTTCCACTGACCCGCCCACGGTACGTTTGTGGGTTTTTGGTTTTTTTTTCACTCATAAAGACACTTAATCTTAGTTCAATTCCACTAAGTTATACCTCATTTTAAAGCTTTGACTGTCAAGAAAACGATCATAGCATCCATATTTATGTTTTCACTAGTTTCAAGAAGAAATAGTTAACTATCCGCAAACAAAATCAAACTGTTTAGAGCGCATTTCTCACCTATGATCCAGTCGTAATGGGCTCAGACAGGTTCAATCTTCATCTGATTGGTCTCATTTTGTCCGTAACAATCCACAGAATAACTATATAAAATTGTATTTTCTCAAAAGTAAACCAGTTTGGAGAAAAACTCCAGAAAACGTGATTTTTTTTTCTGCGAAAAATCGTAGCGGTCGCGTTCCAATCTCCATAGTAATTGCCAAGCTGTGTTTTTAACTTCATCCTGGGTATGTTTATTTTCTTCACGAAGTTATCTACAAAATGAGACCTTTCGCAAAATATTCCGATTAAGGGTTTGTTTTTTACAAGGCTTTGAATGAATCAAGCGCTCCTCGTTCAGCTAACAGCACTGCTAGCATGTTAGCTTCTAGCGGGCTAACAACGTCACTTACAAATATATGATTAGCAAATAAAGAAAGCTGATACTTCCACCTTCAAAACGAGGGGATTGGTTCAAAACCGGACCAATAGAATCGCGTGTATTTCAACTGCGTAACGGAAATTTTATCAAAACAAACGGCGCCATTTTTGTGCGTCATGACGCGAATGAGGAGCAGACACTGAGTGAGTGAGGTGATCACAGATTGAAAGATTTTTTGGTTTATTTTCAACTTTTTTTTTTAGCAAACTATATTTCTGGGGTTTTGGAACATATTTTTTATCCGAAAAATTTTTATTGTGCATGATTTTTATGAAAAAAAATTATAATTACAGCAAAAATTATGTAAATAAAAAAAAATAATAAAAAAAAAGGAAAAAAAAAAAGATCTGTGGGAGGTTTTTAAAGTCACAGAAACACTAATATGCTTTTTTTATGACTAAAAAGGTGATAAAATGGCAAAAATTCAATTTGTTGCTTGTTCAGATTAGACATTTTTATACTAAAAGGTCAATAAATCAAAAACTTTTGTACATAGAGATCTGAAACTTTACACAGTTGTTGTCATACACAACATATCATTTATCCAGTTGTATATTTCATTTCTTGTGCATAATTTTTATGGAAAAATTTATAATTACAGTAAAAAATATTAAAATATACATTTAAAAAATTATGAAAAAAAAATATCTGTGGGAGGCATTCAAAGTCACAGAAACACTAATATGCATTTTTTATGACTAAAAAAGTGATAGAATGGCAAAAATTCACTTTGGCACATTTTGGCACAGATTTGGACAGCTTGTGCCGAATGGACACTTTTTATAGTAAAAGGTCAATAGGTCAAAAACACTTGTACCTAGAGATCTGAAACTTTACACAGTTGTTGTCAACAAGATTTTTGTCATACAAATGGAAGGAATTATGCCTACTAAGAAGTATGTCTTGGCTAGGGACATTGGAAAATGGAAAAATTAGGCGAGGCTAAAATTCTACAATTTTTTTTATGTTTGAACTACTGTAGGATAGGCTCTGAAATTCTGACACTCTCCATGTACATATCTACAGAAACTAGAAGGTCTAAGCTTTATTTTGATGTATAGTACAAGCATGTGACTTGAACAATGCTGCTGTAATAAGCAATGGCATTTGGGTATGTCCAACTATTGTGCACAGCCCGAAAATAGGTGGGTGTTAAGAGGTTTTAAAGAAAGTTACATTTTTTTCTGAAGTTGTATTTTACCAATGGAGCGAAAAGGTATTGGCTGAAGCAAATGTTTATTACACTGACCCTTTTTTCAAATCACCATGAAAGCAAAAATATATAAGAATATATTCAGAAATTTATCATAATACATAAAATGAAAAGATGGAAAAATAAAATCAAAAATCAAAAATGGAAGTGAAACTGAATCATGTTCTATTTTTTTCTTTGGCAAACATTGCATTACTTAGCCGACAATAGGTTTTGTGTTTCTCTATACATGCTATGATCTTTAAGAAACATATTTCTAATATCAACCTCAGCAGCTGCATTAAGCTATTTCAAATATCAACCCAGTCCTTCAAAAAAAACGGTTGAACAGAAAAAAAAAAACACGTTTAACACAACACTCCTTATTTTGGAGGTTTACATAGAAAGGATTATCTAGCTGTAAATTGGAGTAATAAATCTTGAGTCATTTGTGACCCTGACTTCATCACCCTAATTGTATTTCATATTTTAACTGATTTTGTTGGCCGTTGAAGATAGAAGAAGCCAGATCTGTCATGACTCCTTTTGGAGTCAATCTATAGAAAAAAAATTTCCTAAGCCTGTACCTGAGTCAAGAGACAAACTTCTGGGTTTACTTGAGTGTATGTCAAGTTGTTATGATAGTAGACTGTGAACTGCTCTGGGCCATGTGGTCAGTTTGCAGCATCATTAAGGTGTTCTTCAGCAACAGATGGCAGTGTGAGGTCTTCTGAAGTGAAGATGAAAGACCACACATACACTCAACCAGTAACTCAGCTTGGCACATTGCTTCATATGCCTGGCGGTTATTCCACCCATTTGTAATCACATGAACTTTACGTTGTGCATTTTCCATATGTGAGCAACTAAAGAAAAGTTTCTGTTATTGAGAAAAAAAAGCCATATCCCAGCATTTTTTGTAGTGTTATGTGGTGGCAGCTCAGTGTACTGCTGCTATTTTTAGGCCAACTCTCTTCTTTGCACTGAGTCTACATAAACTAGTGTGCTAACAGTGTTGGTCTCGGGTTTCTTGAGAGTTTTTTCACATAACACTGCTAGTTTATGAGGAATGATCCTCAATTTTAGGTTACAAGACTCCACCTGACAGAGGACACAGCAGCAAGTCGTTCCACCAGAAACCATTTTTTCTATTTTTTTTTACATGAAATGTCATTTGTATTTCACGTTGCATCGACGTAGGCTCAGTAATACTCCCGCTCTGATTTTACATCATTGTTGGAGATCAAAGCCGTGATCCTGAGCATAAACAGTGGCTCTGAAACAGACTTTAGTTTAATATCTGTCAGAAAGAGAGTTCAGCAGTGTTTCTTTTCAAATGAAATGTGACATGAACATCGGGCACCCAGGATAAAAGAAAAAAACTCAGACTGAGTATCTACCTGACATCCAGCCCTGTGTCTGCCTAATGCTACTTTGTGTTTTCATGCCCCAGTGAGAGCCATCAGTGAGAGACAGACAGGACGGCAGTAATAGTTGTGCTTTAGCTTCTCTGTCTTTAATGTGGAAAATTACAACAACTTATCTCTCTCTCAGCCTCAGCTGTTGTCCTTTGATATCCAGGCCTTAGTAGTTTTACTTTTGATGCAATGTTTCATGGTAGCATTTGTCTGGAAAAAAAAAATTCTTGGACACTAAGTGACCAGTGACAGCTGCCTGCACAAAATCACTTTAAATAAAAAAAGCTTTCAAAGTGACCAAATATCAGAACCCTTTGATAATAACTTCAAATAATGATTTGGTTTTTTTGTTTTTGTTTAAAAAAGAAGCTCGCTTATAGAAGAATTCTACAGTTAATTTAAACTTTTATGCACATGCTCTGCTCATGCTTAGTCCGAACAGGGATTGCCATTTTTAAGTACATGAACTAAAAAAGACTAGAAACGATAGTGGGTTGGCTTTGCCAACTGTATAATACACTGTATTCACACTATATTTGCAGCCTTCAGCAAGAATTACACTGTGTCATGCACGGGTCAAAGAGGAAAGACTAAGCAGGAACAAGAGAAGGGTAGTATTCACAGTGTCTATCTGAAGTTACGATGTTTATGTATAAATGCTACAAAATAAGACTTTATCACCTTCAAAAGTAAATACCTGTAGTATTTGTAATTACAAATATAATCTCTGTAATATATGTAATACTAACACATGTATTCCTGTTTTTAGGCTGAATGAAGAAGAAAAGCCAGTAAATACAGGTTTATTTAGGTTTTGATATAGCTTTGATTTCTATCAATCTAAACTTTGGAATGAATATCAGTGTAAATCTTACTCGTTAGAGATGGATTACTAATTTAAAAATGTTGCTTCATATATCCTATGCAAATCAGATATATGCTGACAGTTTAAAACTGTTAGCAACTGTAAAACATATCTCTATATTGATCTGCATCGTCTTTGTTTTCAACTAATTTAAAAAATTTCTATACAAATAATATTTTTATTTTTATAGTTCTACTGGAGAACGTTCTTGTCAATTATTTCTATCTCTCTTCTTAAAGACCATTGACGACCGCCTCGTCTGAGATTGCGAGGTTGTTTTCTTGCTCACCTCCAATTTCAGAAGGAACAGGAATTAATGATGTTTGCTAAGTTAATCTCTCTGACTTCTGGCCTTAAGAGTTGCTTTTTATCCATTAGTGATCCTGTCAGGAGCTCAACTTTAACAGTTGCTCTTGTTTCTTAACCTCTATCAAGGTGGCAGTTGTACTTTTGTTTGCAATGATTTATCTTTTCATTTCTCTTTATCTGTTCAGCAGATGATGTCAAACCTTTTTGAAGAACTTGCATAGAGTATCGTACGAGTGTGATGTAAAATTGCTTATATTATGGAATTGATTTGGACCACCTGCTGGAAAGAGGACTCTTTCAAAAAGGTATTTTTGAGAAGCTGGAACGTATTTTCAGCTATTTAACTAAATAAATAATGTCTTGAATTATTAAAAAAATCTCAATGGTTCTTAATCCATATACTCACATTTGTCCTCATAACTTAGCCTAAAGATGTTTTCCAAACCTGATTCAATTTTTTTCCTCTCAGAGTATTTGACTGTGTGCTCTTCAGTGCACAGTGGTATAATAAACTCCTAACAGCTTTACAATACACTCATCGCACCAATATATTTTTTTATTGATTTGTTTCATCTTGTGTGTAATGCATTTTTCAGACCCTTGTTGACTATTTGGATCTAAATGCCTGTCAAGAGGACATGACTCACTAATATACTGTAGCTGTTTCAACAGTGTTTCACATAATTAATATAAAAGGCTTTTTTTTTTTTTTTTTTACAATTTTAGAGTCAGTTTAATCTTTATTTTGAGCTACAATACCTCAACTGCCTCATCCACCTAAAACATGAAGTAAGTTATAAATCCCTGAGGCCACATTGTCCCTCATTACGCAAATGCACATCACCTAAGTATGATCAAATCCAATAAGCCTTGAAGTCTCTATGATGTAAAATTAGAAGGTGTCCCTGACTGGAATGATATAGTATAGTAATTGTTGAAGTAATAAAAGTAATAGAAGGCAGCGTGGTATTCTCTGTGTCTTTTTTGGGGGGTCTACTTACAGCAAACCAGCCTTTATTTTGACAAATGTGCAGCAGTGACACGTAGAGACCCTACTGTTCTTTCTGCAGCAACACAACAAGAAATCACGCAAGCTTGCACATCTATCTCGCTCATTCCTTCACTGCATAACTCCTGGCCTTGATCAGCCTTGCTTTATTATTTTTATAAAATTTTGTGTTGTATCGGACTATCTGAGCAGTGAATGGTTCATGTTATAAAATTGATCATACGGGCTATATTTAGAACAGCTTCTAAAATTACATTGTTGCAACAAAGCACCGGTTCCACAGTGCAGTCCTGCAAGTGACATTTTTAACCCAACAAAGCTCCTTATTAGTATTCAGACATTTTTTGTTTATTTTAATTAAACGGAAGAATTTTAAGTAAAAGAGGGTTGTAATTTGTAAGACTTTTTTTTCCATCCTGGCTTAATGAAGACACAGTTTTTAAGTATGACTGTAATTACAAAGAACATCATGTACCCTGAGCATGAGCAGTCAAAAGAAACGCCACAACATGACACAAACTCTTGAAACACTTGAACACTTTTTCCTTGTCAAAGTCTAATATTTCCAGTAGGAAACTTTTTATGTTACCAATCAGTTATTTTATTTCACTTTTGAGTTTTCTGCAGTCAGATGTGTAATTGTGTAAATTTTCTTTTGCACAATGTTTCACTATGAGGCCAAAAGGCCAAAGAGATTTTTTTCTACTTTTGCAAACCTTTTAGAAATAACTTGGTTACAAACAAAATTGTGTCTTTCTCCCATGATGCTCCCTCAACAGGAAAAGAAACGTGTAATTTGTGAACTGTGATATGTTATACTAAGCAGCACAGATTGTGGTTGAGGGGGTTTTTTCACCTGCTGCTTTTCAGCTGTCATCCGAACCAAGTCCACATTTGCATCTATGCTACTGATAGAAAAAAAAAAACCTTTGCTCTTATTTGTTGCTGAGTTTTGCCATAGTCTTTCACAGGAAAAGTAATGATCAAAGATGTTCAAAAGAAAATAAAACTGCAGCTACTTGCATGTGTCCTAAATAGTGTTGTTAAAAAAATACATGTACTAGCAAGTTAATTCTTGAGGGCATTGCACATAAAAGCTTAAGGACAATGTGCTCACGTGTGTTTGATTAACCAGGTGCAGAGTGTCTACAAGCCGTAAAAACACAGGTTAAACTACATCAATAAAAGCAATTTGAAGTCAGCTATAAAGCACATTGGTTAATGAGACAGAAAGCACCAGCATTCCCATCCGGATTGACATTTTTTATTGTTAATAAAAGCTTGACTTTCACACAAAGTGTCTTTTATTGTCAGTGGATACTTTTGTCTGGCAGAACACTATTTCGAGATCTTACATAATAATGCAAATTATTTCAGTGTCACACTTATACTCTCTATTTGCCGCTGCTTTCTTTATGTCTGTTTAACCCTGTTTTATCATCACTCTGAGTTTTGGATATTGATAGAATGTATATGTCTGTACCTCACACCTATTAAAAGAAGCCACCTATTAGCCACCTATTAGAGAAGAAATTAAAAATTGTAAAGATCAGTTGAATGTATCTAAATGCATATGAAATTTAAAAATTTACAAAGAACAGAAATTGTCATTATGTCATTATCTTTTTCCCAGTGCTTTGCTGTTCATCACTGATCAGTGCAAAGAGAAAAGTCACATTCACTTGAATACATCTGTGTATTTCTGCCAAGACCACATTAGCATGTCCTGGTATGGACTTTAATTAATATGTTGGACCTAAAAATAGAAACGTGTTTTTGTTTCTGTGGCCCACTCTATATGGAAAGTATTGCATTAATAACCATCCCAACTTCATCATGTACAGTTCTCCACGTTTCACAAGAATATTGTGTTATTTCATTTTTGCTGTCTTCTTTGTTCTTATTTTGCTTCTCATTTACACAAACAAAAATAGTGTTTCAGAAGTGAGAAAACAGTCCATATGGAAAGGTTTGGTTCAAGGCAAAGAACTTTCAACAAGTGCTTTAAAAAAGTTGTTTTTCTTACTTTAACATATTAAATAAGGAAAGAAAACAAAGAATAGTTAAAAGCTGTGAATCCAAAATTCTTTGCCAAGTAAACCAAAGAAGATTTAATTTTGTATTCCCATCACAAGCTAGGACGATTAAACTCGGATTTCTTTTCCTCAGAGTTCTCATCTACATTAAAACACAGAGCTGGGGGCCAAAATATCAAGAAAGGTTTCTGTAGATTAGCCAATTGGGACAGATATACTTTTGGTTATCCAAATGAGCACTTTCAGACAATGACCATTTTCACACAACAGTTTACAAAAGAATTGGATATCCATAAACTGATCTGTCAAAACATACATGTTTAATTGATCACATTTAATTAACAGCAATCAAATCACTATTAATTACTCATTGAGTGTATTTAAAAGACCACTTGGAAGTAATTACCAATTGGATAGCTTCTTATTTTCAAGTCTACTTGATTAATTCTATCATTTATTTGAAAAAAAAAAATCATCCGCACCATCATTGAGCCTTTGTGAAAATTCCTATTTTGTTGTTCTTTGAGCATTACACATCATTGTGTTTCTTCATGTTTATTTGCTCTTGGTTAGTAAGTAGTTTTTGTTCTTTTTTTCTTTGCTGGCAAAAAATGATGCTGCACGTGAATGTATAGTGAATGTATATTCAAGCTATCAAAGTGGTCATAAAAAACTGCGATAATTTTGGATGTTTTTAGGCAGGATAGACAAATTGTCATGAGTGGTACAGATGATGAATGAATGAATGGTAATCTTAAAACAACCATCAGAGCACTTCACCATGTATTTTTATTGAAGAACAAACAGAAAGAGGTAAGAACATAAATTATTCTTTTCATCGCTTGCACTACCTTGTTCATTCTTCTATTTGAGCTATTTATTCTGGTTACTGTGATTGAATAGAGAGATTTTCCCCTCCAGGTCTATTGAAATGATTGCACCAACAGAACCTGTATCTGTGAGTAATTTCAATAATTAACTCATTTTCAGGGAATGGGTCATTAGTGTAAATGTGCTCAAAGATGCTTGGCCTTGCATGCAAACATGTGAAATGTCTTAATTATTTATGAATGCTCATACACATGTATGTAAAATAAAACAAATCCAGCAGACTTAGTACAGAAGCATAGAATATTTTCCTAGTCCCTCATAAAGAGACATCTGGCTGCTACTGCCCTGTTGGCTTATCCCCTCACAGGGTTACACTATTACATCCTAAGAAGCAACGGCAGAGCTTACAAAGACTGTAGCCGGGCCTGTTTCTCTGTGATAGCCCATCATTGCCGTTTATGTGCCAGAGCTTCTAATAACGGATTATGGTGGAGCCACTCCACATGTTTTACTGAGGCCTTTAAGTCTGTTCAGCACAGGATTGGTTTCATCACATTTCTGTGTCTAATCAGCAATTACAAAAATGAAAAATGGTTTTATTTATCATATCTATATATAGGAAGACATTTTCTTTACAACTTGTTTGCATACACCTGTGGAGCAAACAGTCATTAAATGTTTATTGCCGATGGAGATCTACTTGGTTATTATTGAACCAGTATTGCAGGTGTACATGAAAGTGGACTCCTTCAGAACGAGAAACGATCATAAAATCAAATGAGCAAAATTAACTTTACTGTGTGGTGAACTGTAAGAATTAATGCCCACTACTGCTTTGAGGCAATTAACTGAAATTCCAATGCTCAAAGTTACAAAAATCTTGAAGTGCAATAAATTATCCTCAAACTGTCAGATTGAACTAAATACCTGTGATGAAAAGACACTGTATGGTACTTTAAAATTCACAAAGAATATTTTCTAGATTTTCTATGAGTTTTTGAGTGCAAATTCAAACCAATCAAAGTTCGGGTATACCATAGGCAGGCTGATTTCCCAAGCTGACAGCAGGCATCAACAAACATTTTACAGATTCTCATTCACTCACAGCAGAGAGCAGCTGTTTTAGGCAGATAGGAAAATACATTATACTACCCATAACCTGTGCTCAACAGGACCAGAAACAAACAAATGGATAAAAACACCGGTTTCTGCCTCCCACAAGCATTTGTACATGAGTCAGCAGAAAATTTATGCCATATGGCCAAACAATGTCCTGAGAAAAGCGAGTACTCTGTGGATTAAAATAAACTAGTCTTTTAAAAATGGTATGGCTTACAAAGCCTTAAATAATGTTGCTCAAATGTACTAGATTAGCCTCTGTCCTTGTGAGAAAAAAATACCCTGACATGATCATGAAATGTGTCCTATTTACAAACAACCATGGAGTGTATGATCCTTGATATAAAAATGAAACAAAAATAACATTTGATAAGGCAGCAATAATCAGTGGAGCGTCCTTTCACTACAGTCGGGCCTGTATGGTGACTTTGACAGTAAGGACAGCATGACCCAAAACTGGCTCCAGCGTCATTGGAGGAGCTAAGCAACAGTCTTAAACTAGGATAAGGGCCTCTGCCCTTCCAGTGACACATGTAAACCCTTCAAACTGTACAACTTGAGGTGAGTGGCATAAAAATCAATTTAGCAAAAGAAGAAAATGTTTCCATATAATAAATTTACAGTAGACCAGCTTCTTCACAAAATAGACAGGCTATTTAAGCTACACACCTCAAGGAGGTCTGTGCCAAAAAAGTCACCTTGGGAGACCATATAGACTAAACAAGTGATGGCAAAAACTATTTGGAATCACATTTGCCAAATATTTAGTACATTAAGACGTTTGTATTTTTGTTGTTAATGTAAATCGGGACTTTTTTTTCTTTCTTTATGTCAGCCAGCAAAATGTCACTGTCCCGTTGTAAATCGTCATCCAGCATCTCCTAAACGCCCTTGCCATTAATGGGCTTGCTGGTGTACCGATCTGACTTTAGTGTTTGTGCATTGGAGGAACATGAGCTGCACTGTGTCTGCAGCTCTGCAGCACCACAACTCCATTAACTATCCACACTCGGGAGCTTTTGCTTTCTGCAACCATGCTTCGAGGATTATCAACATTTTCTTTTGAAAAAAGTCTTTGGAATGAGGGGGATGTGCTGTACCCATGCGCTATCGGACAGGCCTAGTGGCCACCCACCCCCCTCTGTGAATGATGCTTATATAGGTCATCAATAACAACATCTGCGGAATGAAAGAAGTCATTTCGTCATCCTGTGGTTATTAATCATGCTTTGCACCGATGGCTTCTTACCTTCTGTTGTCGCCTTGCCATATCTGTGGGCTGCTTTGCATTGAACGGATACGCGATGCATCGCATGACAAAAACATATAACTGCAGCTTCTTTTTGCGGTCTTCCTCCTCTCTGTGCAGCTTCTCCAGGTCCTCTTTTTCCTCGCTGACAGCTGATGGGCTCGGGCTGGTCGGACGGGCACTGCTGCGGCTGCTGCTGGGAGCTAGTCCACCAGAGCTCTCACTGGTCCTGCTGGGAGAGATGCGGGATCCGGCCTGAGGTGCCACAGTCTCTTTGCTTTCCTCTTCCACTATCCCATCAGATTCCTCCTCGCTGGACGACGGATCTAACATCTTTGCTCTAGGAGCGATGCCTCCTTACAGCTATCCCGGCCTTTCTGATTTATTTCTATAAATGTATTCCGGTTGATATATTCTCCAGGTATAATTTCTAAGACTGAAATAGGCCCTGGTAGTAGTAGGTTGAGAGATGTCAGCAGTACGAGTGATGCTGGAAGAGCTTCAGTCTTCACACTAAGCATTCTCCGCCTGCGCCGTGAGATCGTCGATGCCTACGTATTCTCAGTTTTTTTATTGGACGGTCGGTGCTGCGGATGTAAGAGGGGGGGAGGTGAGGAGAAAGCAAAGGGGAGGGGGAGGTGTAGGGTAGCTACAGATGAGGAATGGAGAGCAGATTTTTCTCTGTCAAAGCGGGAGATGGACCCTCTCCTCCTGCTGCTGGTACTTGGGCAGAGGATGCTGTCCTTGGTCCTGATCACACAACCAAAACTCAAAGATGCTCCTCCGATTAATCTCTTCATAACATTCTGCAGTACAAGGCTAGACCTAAGATGGCTGACAAAGAATTCCTCTCAGATTGTCACAGACTGAATTGGACACCTTTTGAGGTTATGAGCAGAACACAGGAAGCAGAGCAGTGGGTGTAAATTTTCAGTGACTCTTGTGCCGCCCCATGCAGTGAGCTGAAGGGTGGGGTAGTCATAAGAACTGAACTGCTTGCTCTCTCCCTCTCTCTTATTTCTCCCTCAATCTCTCTCTTTCTCTCTTTGTGTGTGTCAGAGTGTGCACACTAGAGGAGAGAAATCAATTGTTGCAGCATATGCTGGTATCTCATGTCAGGAATTTGCACCACATTGACATGATTTATCATCCAAGCAGGGTAGAAACTGGCTGGTCAAATTTCAGATATACACAAGGCAAATATAAATGTTCAGGGGACGATGGGTTGATTACCAGGCTTATGGTGTCACCGTTTTTAAATCAATCCTATTGTCATGACATACATTATTGTGAACATCATAAAATGTGTAGAACTCTCCGAAAGAACAAACAGAAATTTCAAATAAAGTGCATAAACAAATTTAATTGAATCTTCTTTTCTCCTCATCCATATCTTTGAGCTAATACATACTGTATTATTGTCATCCCCTTGCCTTGTTAGATATAAACTGTCGATATAAACACCTGCATGATGGCGTGAAGGTTATTTGAGTTGGGAAAAACAACATTGACAACATTGATTTAATAATAATGGAAATAACTGCCCGTTTTGGAATCATATTGTTTTAAATGTAATTACATCAAAGGTAAATGGATCCATATGTACTGCTGATCAAATGTAAGGAATCACAAATCAGTAGGCAATGTGTGTAACTTTTAAAAATATGTCTGCAGTACGGTGGTGTAGATAATTCATACCAGGAGGAGAAACATCAGCAATGATTCAAGAGAAGCAACTGAAGCTGCCTGCCATTCTGGTAAGGTTTAGTGATTTATAAAACATGAAGGACAGTTGCCAATTTCCCCACTGGTGGATTATCCAACCAGGTCTGTGTCCAACAAATTTCCTAAAAGTCTCAAAAATCTTAGGGTCTTGGTTATTACGTTCATTGTTGAAAATTTGAAAAGGATTGAGCATTTTTTTCAAGGCTTTAAAATGGTGTTTGTTTTTCTTAACCCGACAACGATGGAAGCAACACATTTCAAACAAGTTGGAAGAGGGTCACAACCACCACTGCAGAGTGTTACATATTTTTTCCTAATGACCATCTGGCATCCTTTTTTTTTAAGCAATACACTTTCCAGTCTTTCATGGTACACACGGACTCTCGTTTTTATGAGCATCAACATTTATACGTCGAGATGGCCATAATTTTGTTTTGTATACAGAGATTTTTTTATATATTTTTTTATTTCAATATTTAAATTATGTGTTGCACACAATTTTCAGTGGGTTGCACGGTGGTGCAGTGGTTAGCACAGTGGTCTCACAGCAAGAAGGTTGGTGTTCGAGTCCAGGAGTGAGGGTGAGGTTTGAATCACTAGCCTTTCTGTGTGGAATTTGCATGTTCTCAATGTGTAAGTGTGGGTTTTCTCCGGGTACTCCGTTTCCTCCTACCCTACAAAAACATGTGTATTAAGTTGATTGACCACAACGAAATTTCCCATCATGAATGAGTATGTGTGTGGCCCCGCAACAGACTGGCGACCACTGCCTCTCGCCTACAAGCAGCCGGGATGGGCTCCAGCACCCCCTTTTGCCCTTAGGGATAAGTGGTTCAGAAGACAGAACAATTTTCAGTGAAAAAATAAAATGATTTAATAATAATTTCAGGTGACAAATGTTTGAATTCTAATGTTGTTGGGTTTTTATTTAGTTTTCTGAATTTACAATATTTTTTGACTTACTAATGTCAACAACAGTTTTTTTTTAATATTAGTAGTGTTGTTCATTTTAAAATAACATTTTTTTAAGTTGTTTAATTTTAAAAAAAAGTTTGTTTTTTTTCCAAATGGCATGGCTTTTCTTTTAGTTGAAGGTATAGCTTTTCTTGCAAATTCACGTATTGTGTTTCATATCACTGAAAAAAAATGCTAATATCACCCTAAAATGCTGACATTTCATTTTTCACCAGAGCCTTAGATAATTTATGCTACATTTGGTATTCTATGACAACACTGCCAACTCCACCTGCTGATGAAATACTTTCTTAATTTTTTCTGTGACGTTTTGTCTGTCAGATGAAATAACAGGTTTTCCTTATCGTAATTTTTTGTCCATTTTTTTTTTAACTCGGTCATGCAAGTTTATTCAATCATTCAGGTTTTTTTGCTTCCAATGGGTATTCATACCAACAGCTTGCAGCTACCTGTACATAGTTTATTCTGTTTATGACTGATTGCTCAGTGTTTCAGCTTTCTAACATTACACTGCTGTTTTTGTAGAACAGACTTGTTTTTGCCTACTGAGCCTTCTCCCTGGTGTGTTGAACTTCCCAATTCCAACCTAGAAACTTCTGAAAGAAAAGTTTACTTGCTTTTGGGTATTTTGATCAGGTCTCTCAAATTTTGTCTTCACCACAGTTACTGTATTGCAAAGTATTGCCCAGGCAGAGCCACTGAAACCTGAAAATATTTTTACAGTAGAGGAGACAACTAAACCAGAGAATATTTAGATTTTTTTTAACAAATACGTGTTTGAGCACAATAAACTGTGCTTCATGCCAAAGTTTTTATACTGTTTTAATATTGTTGGAGATAGCCAAAGTGAGTAGTCTGTGATTTTTTGCATCTTTTTGTTGACTTTGTTTGTAGACTAGCAAAAAACAAAAATGACAAAAACATATTTTTAATGCTTGCAACTCAAAAGCAATTACTTTAAAGATGCAGATCAAATATTTTATACCAGGCATAATTCTGCAAGATTTGTTGACAAAAATGTGTTTTGTCCATTGCACAGGCGAGCTTTCAATAACTGGCTGAATTGATATTTTGTGAAGCACATTTATTCTAAATTGGTGCTAACAAATAAAGATGGATTGACATCCATTGATTATTGCTGAGACTGCCACAACAACCCACTACAGTTGGTTTAACATAATGTGAGAGCATGCATGCCTTAATGTGTGTGTGTGTGTGTGTTTGAGGTTTTTTTAGACATGTTTTTATTTGTTTTGTTATTGTTTTCTTCTCTTGTTGCTTTCATTGCAACTTAGAATTTTCAATCTTAAATTCCAAAGTCACTGTCACAGGAAGTGCAGTGAGTAATGCTCCCACTCGGCGTCCAAGGCTGTTGCTAAAATGTCAGGCTTTGTCAGGGTGGCTGGGGGTCCAGCACTTCTACTCTGTTGTGTGGATCCACTCCACCAAGAAGTAGATAGTTTCTGATGCTGACAGCCTTTTTGATCACAGCTTTGTCAGCAGACCTTTTTAGACTTCTATACTTAACCGTGTTCCTTTCAATAACCTCTCATATAAGGTAGTAGAGTAGTTCTTCGGGATTGTTTTTTTCTGACTCTGGTGCTAAAGTTGCTAAGGTGACTAAAACCTCCTTGGTGGGAAAGCCCAAGGGCTGAATAAGGCCACCCAGAGCCTCTGAAGGCCCTGGAGGATGTTAAAGCTGACATGTTTCTGCAGAATTGCTGATGTCTCAAGGTGACTAATGTCCTTGTATGAGTGTCAGTCAGTAAATTACAATCTAATTTTTTTTTCTGAATCATAAAAGGAAAAAACAAATATAAAATGTTTTAAAATTATTCAACGTAAACCACCAAAAACATGCTTGCTTTGCATTGTTCTGTCTGTCATTAAACTTAGAGCACCAGCAGACTCCAGACAACCTCCTTACTGACCCACCATGCACAGAGCATGCTGAGCAGACCATCGTGGTTCACCTCTAAAATTAAATTGGTCCTGACAGGAAGACCGTTTGGCTGTTGGCCCACATCTTCCTTCCCTGGAGTCAACCAAGCTTTCAAGAACTCCTTAACTCTTATTTTGTTCAAGAGGACCCCCTGAAACCCTATCCATCGAACTCCTAGTTTTTACCCCTTCGTTCACGTGGATGTTTTTTATAAAATAGTTAGTTTCAGAAAGGTTTGAAACAGAAGGCTTGGTGAAATTGACTTCATAGTTTAAATCAAAATGTAGTGTTTAAATTTGGTAAATGAAAGTAAAACAAACAGAAAAGTTGACCCATTTTATTTTTTCCACTTTCAGAGTGTTCTAAATAGCCTGGGGTTGTTCCTGTTTTTTTCCACTCATACGCGTCTTTATTTGGGACTGCACACTCTCAAGATTCTTGGGAAGGTCTGGCACTAACCTCAGCAACAGAACTTTTTAAACCTTTTAAACATTAATAACTGACTGATGTTCACGGTCCTGCTTTTTCTACTTCCACCAGAGTGTGTATGCATTAAATGTTGATGTTCTTTGGGGCACTTTGATACAAATGTTTGTGTAGCAAAAGAAATACTTTTATATTTATCTGTGGCTAAATTTATTTTTACTTCTGTAAAATAAATTTCTCAAAGTATTTAGAAGAGAACTTAAAATGGTTTTGTTTGGAATCAGCATACACCCGACCGGAATGTTTTCAGTTCAGCCAGGCTCATCTGGCATTTCTTAGCCAGCCAGCAGATATTATCTCTAATTCTGTTTCCGCAAGACAAATTGAAAACAGTTTCTACAAAAGGTTTCTGGAAAGCATTCTGATCAGTTGGGAGAAAGATAAAAGGAAGTTCATGCTCTTGCTTTATAAAGGTCAGCACAGTCACACTTTGGACGAGAATCACTTAGATTTTTGTGTGTGTAGATATATATATATATATATATATATATATATATATATACATATGTATACGGCTACTCGTGTCTTTTGTTTGTCAGTAACTTCACTTCCGATAATCAGATTAGTTATACATAAGTTATGACCACTCAGTAACCTCGGCTATGAACAAAGTGAAGGGGATTCATCTAAAATGTTTTTTTTAAACGTCATATTAGCTTCCACAATCACAACCCACTGGTGGCGATTACTGATAGATACATTCAAGTCCTCCTCCAGCATCAACAGGAAAATTAGCAAAATCAGCAAAACCAATAACTCTTTTTTTCTTTTTAGGAAAATGCCTGTGTTTTTTTGCTACAGTCATTGGTAAGCCAGCACATTGTGATGAGAAGGAAACAATCTCACAGAGGTGTTAAAATTTGTGTCAGATTTTTCAAAATACAAAAGTGTGAAGCTGAGTCTGTGCTTACTGATGCAATACTCTGAAAAGTTGTTTTACATCTTATGTGTGATCCTTTGTGTGAAAATGTTCGTTTTGGTACATGAACAATTATAACTGCACAGGTTGCTTTGACAAAATGTTACAGAGCTCTCTACATGCTAATGTTTAGTATATGGGTTGCCACCATTTTTGACAAGTTTTTAAGAGATTTCTGAAAAATGTGCACACTATTTTGTACATTTATTATACACTTCCAGCAACCAGAACATCCCTGATAAGTTTGTGCATGGCTTTCTAAGAACCTATAATACATTAAACTAGTCAGATTTTAATCGTCTGTGTTGCATCTATTTTTGACACACTTCTTATGCTACTAAAATAAAGCCCAAAATAGGCCAGTATCCCCTCAGAAGAAACGAAAAACTCTAGATTTTGTTTCAAAACCATGTAGACAGTGTTTTTCTCATCCAACATGATTTTTCCAATTAACACTGACTGTGATCGAGGGTGTTATTTTTTTCCCTATAACATCAATTCTAAGAGATTGGGTTAATTCTGAATGTTAAATTTGAGATTTTAAATTAGCTGCAGGTTAGCAATCTGTCTTTTAACATTTGTAAACTATAAAGAGACTTATAAAGTAAACACTCAACACAAATCCTAAAATGTGAGATTCATGGTTAGAATACAATTGGTCTAAGTTTGGTTTTACATGACAGTAAATAAGATTTACACAAATGCATGTTCAGATTTTCAATAACTTCTAAATATCTTGTAAAAATAAAGGATGATGCAGAGATTAGTAGTTCAGTAGATAAATTAATTTGTTTGAGGTTAGAAAAAAAAACTATGTGCTTGAGTAAAAAATTTTTAACGCAATTTGCAATGGAAAGCATTAAGGTAGATGATTAAAAAAAGGATAAGAGATTAGGAATTTATCCATCTTGATATATGAAAAGTAATATTTGCTTTCAACATTCGATGCAACCAAGATTTCAAGAGGCATCACACTATCATTTGAAGCTAAAGACTTGCTGGATCATAACTTTCGTTTCATCTTCTGAACTGCTTGTCCCTGACCGTAACTCAGGGGGTGCCGGAGCCTATCCCAACTGATTTAGGGTGAGAGGCAGGGTACACATTAAACAGGTCACCAGTCTGTTTAGAGGCCACACACAGCCATCAACACAGACACTCGTTCCTGGGGACAATTTCCATAGCGGCTAATTAACCTAATATGCATGTTTTTGGAGAGTGGGAGGAAACTGGGGTACCCGGATACATCGTTGCATGTTTCAGCTATTTTTCTTTATCACAAGGCAGTAAATTATGATAATAGGCGGGGAACATGGTCATAACTTCAAGATTGCTGCGAATCTCTATGCCAATAACAAAGAACAGCTGCGCCTTTTGCTCCTGCGATGCACGCACATCTGCTTTGTTTACAACAACAAATCCCCTCTATAATTTGACTATATCTTATCTACTGCGTCAAAGACTGGTGAAATTACTACAATTGTGTAACATAACCACTTGTTGAACAACAACAAAAAAGCAATACAGATATAACCGGCCAACTAAAATATTCAGTTATTTGCAGAATCAACTTCTAAAAATTTGATCAACTTCCAAAAAGTTGATTCTGCAACTACAAAATATATTCTCGATGTTTGGTTAAAAACTATAACCATGTCCTTTTGTGACCGGGACAAGCAGAAAATAAAACAACATGGTATGACTCAGTCAAAGTTGTTAATGAAGCATTTCTCTTGTCCAAAATAATTGAGGCAATAATTAATACTCATAAAGCAATCTGCGGAGTCAAATGTTCTTCACAGAGTTTATGGAGAAAAACAACCACACAGTCCAAAGTGAAGATGACGATGAGACTCAGGTATCTTGTGGACTATCGGGGTAAGTCAGAATATAGGTATGAACGTAAACATAATAATAATAAAAGGTTTATTAGCACCAATAACATGTTTCCTTGTTCATTTTTTTGGCCGGGACAAATGCTTAAAACCAGCAGCCATAGTATTTAAATCAGCAGCTAGCACAAAATTTCACCGTTCATTTGTCTTAAGTTGTTTTGGATATTTTTCCTTTCCACCATTAGTCACTGAACACATGATGAAACTTTATTATCATTGTCGTAGTAAATTTATCATCATCGGCATCTGGTTGGAACAGCTGACCTATTACTGGCAAGTCCCAGACTAGCCAGGAGAGTGTTAATCAGACCCAATTTATGGAAAGCATTAATCTCGATACAGAACAACACTTGGGTTCAGGTTGAATAAGTTTTCATCTCTATCACTTCCCTCTAAGTCATATTGTTTGGCATCAAAGTCCTCTTGCAACCAATATGCTGTAGTTCCAGAAAGGTATGTCTTAGAATGCTAACATACTCAGTGGCACAACAAACAGGTATTAATCAAGGAGAAAGGGTAGTACACCCCCATCGACTTGGAGGACCACATAGTAGGAAACGCCAACATTCAGCTGTTTCAGAGGAAACTGGATTCAGACCTTAGGATTAGTAGTCAGGTTATACTAGTTTAGTACATACATGCAGGAAAAAGCCAATAGAAAAGAACAATGGTTCAAAAGATGGAATTGATTTAGCAACAACATAAGATAGCTGTTGGCGTTGTGAACCAGAAGGTTACTCTTGAAGAGAAGAAATGATTTACGGACATTTTCCTGATGTGTTGTGTCCACAAGATCTCACATTTTCAGCTTTAGAGGACCCATGGTACATAATCCAGAATAATTCAGAGCTGTAATCTCTACACTTAAACAGCATACAACCCCATTGATCTGTGCTGTGCAGCAGGGATTTACATGAGGGTCTGAGTGGCCTTTTTTCAAGTCTTTCAAAAGGAGCACATAACTTCACTTGACTGAAATTAGAGGGAACGTCTGTATGGTTTGAGAAAAAAAATTCACAAGAGGTGAAACACCTGATGCAACTCACACATCACTTTCAAACTTTTTGAAATCTAAATCACACTAAGGCCAGAGGGCTTGAGGAGAAAGCCTGAGGATGCAGGAGCCTGTAGGGTGCCAAATTTGTAGTTTTTCTTGCCCAAGAGTTTGAGGGTGGAGGAAAGAGATGACCACAGGGACGTATATAGTTAGTGATTGACTTTACAGTTTGCCATCGCCAGCCACCACCAGCAGCTCATCAGGTACACTGGTTCCTCAAATTGTTGTTTGTAGTGATGCTGCTAACACATTTCTATAATGCCAGTAGTCTTCCTTTACACAGTTCCATCCATGCACACATGAATTGATTCTAAAATTGCACTGTCATCTGCCACTTGTCTGGAGTTGGGTCATGAGGCGGAGCCTCAGCACGAAAGCCCAGTCTTCCACCCCAGGTACATATACCAGCTTCAAAAAGTGTCCCAAGGCCCCCATGAGTAAGCTGCAACACATAGACCCTTTAGTGGGTCTTGGACTTACCTTTGGGTCTCCACCCAGTGCGATGTGCCTGAAACAGAAAGTCATTTTCACTCAGCTTGAAAATGACTTTGTGATGAGAGTTGAAAGATCTCAATCTTCAAATAAGCTGTCCAAAAGACAACTTTAAAACCTTTCTGTGCTGGATCTCTTCTGGACAAATTACAAATTACACATTCCTGGGTTGTAATTATTAAAACACATTATCAGGATGAGGAAAAGTGGACATAATACAACCAAAAAAGCCAACCTTGACATCTGTTAAATTTCAACATTTCTACTCAGGCACTGACTCAGATGATTGACATTGTCACATTTTTTTAGACGCAGATAAACAAGCTCAAAACACATTTTCCATTCACAGTGTCACAAGTGTGGCTCGGCTAGAAACAAAAATGTTCTTCTCTGTTATCTTCTCCGGGCCCACATCCTTTTTAATTAGTAGGTGAATAATCAAAAGTGATGGAGCAGAAAATTTTACATATTCTTTGGGGGTTTCCAGACCAGTCACAGGGTTGGCATGCGAACATATTTCTGCATGGAGATGCTGACGGTGGTACTAATGATGACTGCACTGCAAACATAAAAGCAAGATTTATGTGTGTGAAAGCACTGAAACAATCCGCTCAATGGCTCAATTTTGCAGCAACATTAAAAATAGATATCGGGGAGAAGAATATATAACACTGAAAGAAAGAAATCTTAAAATGATGTTACTGTTAGGTTAAAAAACACACTTTACATTTCATTGTAAAAATCAACATTCTAGTTTTTAGATGTTATTTTTCTTCCTTTTTTAGCTTCACCAGCAAATATAAATATAATTGTCACACCTCAATAAGGTGGAACACTTGAGAGAAAATGTCTCATCTTAACAAAGTGCCTGTGATGGATAGAAGATGAAACATTTGAACTCTTCTTGACCCCATGCAGAAATTTAATATTAATCACAGTCATATCAAATGAGGACGAGTTTTTCACACAACCCGGATTTTTTTTCAAGAATACAAAAAGTGACAGTAGACCCATGCAAAAACAATAAAAGTATGTTTTGAGCTGTGCACATTGTGGTGTGTCTGCCTTTGTACTGTTGACTCAGACAGCAAAGTACAGAGTGATCCACCAGGCAGAACCAAAACATCACACACTAACAACATGGTAATATATTCATATCTTTCATTTATTACTTCTCCTCATTTAAAAATCCCTCTAGCTAGTTTATTTTAGTATAAAGCAGGTTTGTTTGCTGACAATACAGTCCAACACACAAAGTTCAGGTGAAAGAACAGGAGAGAGAAGGTGTGACTATTTTCCTGAAAGAAAAAAAATCTCGCTCTCCAGTTCAAGTCAGCAAGAAGCATATCTGTTTTTATTGGCATTTGTTAGACGTTTAGTCATCCGCAATGAGATCTAAATTTAACTGCATTTAAGAGAAGAGTTTCTCAAAGGAAGACAGAGGCTCAGCTTCTCTGGACTTAACTCAAGAGCTCTTTGAAATATTTAACTGCTGGAAGCGTTTTAATGTTAGATTGATGGAATAGGGTCAGTGTCAGCACTGCAGCTATTATAGTCATCTTAAAAAGGGCTTCCCACCTGGTAAAAGATAAAGTACAACCATCTAACCAGGAATGAGCTGAAATTGTCATGCTGAGGTGCATAAAAAATTTGTTATCATTGTTATTTAAATGCAATGAGTGTAAGAAATACAATTGCTTAAATTGAAGAGTACTGTGCAAAGATATTTTATTAAATTGAAACTGATTAATAAAACTAAAATTAACATCCACTAAGCCTTTTACATAACACAGCATAACAACCCCATCCCACCACAGTAGGAAACAGAAAATGATATTTTAATGTCTCCATGTTTCTTTCTTGACATTAATCTTGCAGTGAATTCAAGAAAGGATCTCACCACCCAGAGAAGCATATTTAGTCTTCTCAGTAAGAAGTTTTTACATGCATGCATTTTCACAAACATAGAAATCAACCTTCAAATACAAAAAATATTCTGAATTGATTTGAAAATACTTTATTAATCCCCAAAGGAAAATTTGCAAATGCAATATTTTAAAACAAGAAGTCAAATATTTATTGTTTTATCGTTTCAGGTTTTTCATTTGCAAGCTGCACTTTTCCACTGATTAAGTTTTTTGTTTTTGTCAGAAATATGTGAGTTAATACGCTAATTGGACATTATAGGTGTTTCTTTTACTGCTATAAGTGGATCTCATGACAGGCATCAGATGTATCCCCATCTCTTCCCCGACCATTTTCAGGGTAGGGAGAAGAGATGAATCCAGAAAAAGATTCATTAATAATGCAGCAAGAGGCTGAAGCTTCACCACTTTAGCATGACGAGAAAAAAAAACAGCTGTTAGACCTCCAAAAGCTTCTCAGCAGCTGTACTGAACAATCTACCAGAATTCAAATAGCCCTTGATAAGTTGAAATATGTTTTACTAAGTGTTCATCTAGCTGACACATGTGTTAATATCTTTAGAGACAAGTAGATAGGAAATGCTGTGGGGAATAAAATAGGACTGAACAAGGTTTGATGGATTTTTATCTGATTCAGAGCAGCTAAGTACTGCACTCTGCTGGCCAAATTGGGTCTAATACAACGGTGGGCAAACTTTTTGGTTCGTGGGCCACATTGAGTTCTAACATTTGACAAAGGGGCCAGAACAGGAGCAGATGGATGGCATGCTTTGGTAACCTCACCTCATTGGAGAAAAAATACACATCTTGGGATCTGGACAAAACATGTGCTTTAATTTCCAATGAAAACGAAGAAAAGCATTACAACAAAATGCAAGGATGAAACAGTCGCAGCAAGTCAGTCTGTGGACGCATTATATTTGATTTGGGTGTGGAAAGCCATCGGGAACACTACACGCATAAAACCAAGCGCACTAGATGTTACATCAAGCGCGTTAAATGTCAAATCAAGCACACTGGCGCTTAAAAAATGTGAATCTAGTGCGCTATATTTAAAATGTAGAGTTGAAATGTGACACGCTTGTTGACGTGCGTGTGTTTGCCCTGATGGCTTTCCCTATCTGCGCGCACTGTTTATATTGATAACGTGCGCGTCACAGTGACACCCACACATTTTAATGGGGATAGTGTTGTTGTTTTCTCAACAAAGCCAATATGTCTAGAGCGCGCCATATATTGAATAAACATCAGAATTTCAGGGGAAATAAACATTACCACATTACCAAGATTATTTGGTAACATTACCAAGATTTTTTGATTGTTACCAAACAACAACGTTGTATTGTTACCAACGTTATTGATTGGTATTGATTGAATCTTGGTAATCTGGTAAAAAGTTGGCCTGCCAAATTTTTTTAAGTTTGGCAGACCGGATTAAAACTTTTAATGGGCCACATGTGCCCCTCTGACCATAGTTTGCCCATGCCTTGTCTAACTATTCCCTGACATTATTGTAACTTACAATCAAACCATCAACACTTAGAGAATTGAAAAGATGGAATAAACAGAATGAAATCAGAAAGAAATCGGCACCTGGATGTGATTAGAACAGGGGTTTGTGTGAGTGAGTTATCTACTGCTCAGTGGAAATTACTGATATGGTAACAACTGTATCTATAGAGGGCATCACTGTCCTTAGGAGAGTCTACAGGACAGGAGGAGAGAGTAAGGACAGGAATGGGCTAAACTTGTCTAGCTGGTATTTGTTAGTCAGCTTTTGCTGTGTTCATTATGCAATCCTCATTTTTCTTGTTTTAGTTCTTTTTAAATCTGCAGTGTGAAGCCCGTTGAGACAAAAAAAATGTAATTTTGGACTTTACAAATAAAATAGAATTGAATCGAATCAGAGACCGCCTGAGGAGCACAAAGGGTGTAGGGGACCCACTGAGGCCATGTTGTTGCTCAACCAGTTACGAAGGTAAAGCTCTTGCATTTTAAAGCCAAAATTCTTATCATTCTGCTAAGCTCATCTGCCTTGCTCTCTACCTTCCTACCTATCACTTCCTGCCTTCCTTCCTTCTTACCTAACCTTACGCAAGCATTTCACTGATTTGAGCAGGAAACAACTGGTATTGGGGGGAGGTTTGTATCACTACCCTTTCTGTGTGGAGTTTGCACATTCTCCCTATGTACGCATAGGTTTTCTCAAGGTGCTCAAGTTTCCTCCCACCCTCCAAAACATGCATGTTAGGTTGATTGCCTATTGCACAATTGACCCAAGGAATGAGTGTGTGTGAATGTTTGTGACCCTACAACAAACCAGCGACCTTTTTGTGGTGTACCCTGCCTTTTGCCAGTAATCAGCCGGGAGAGGCGAAGTTAGGTTTGTCTGTTTAACTATAAGCTAGTTTTTATGTTGTGAAATAGCTTTGTGTATTTTTTGGTTGTTTTACTGTATGAAAGACTTTGAGACAACTGTATCGTAATATTGGGGGTTTTGAATCTAATGTAATTGAATTGAATCACATTTGGTGTTAAAGTACAGAAGAAAATACATAAAAATAGAATACAGATACAGTATTTTGCAGCGGCATCGACATCTATTCAGTAAAAATGTTAACATTTGAAAGTAGTAACAAATTTGTTTTATACATAAATAGCTCCACTATTTGAGATTTAAGATTCCTATGAACACCCTAAAAATATTTTATAAAATTATACAGACAGATAAAAATGTACAAACGTTATTTTTAAGCATGTTCTAAAGAATGCTCAGAATTTTTTTTAAAAAAAGGACATTAAATGTAAGTCAAACAAATTCTTGCAAATCACATAAAACCAATTAGTTTTTTTTACTAGTGTGGCGTGTCTTACAGGTAAATAACACATTGCAAATAACTTTTATGGAGGTTCACTATCTGATCTAATCCAATCCATCCTCCTGACAGCTGCAACAATAAATGGCCACAGGAAACCACAATGCAATTTGAGCATGGGAGTAGTTCTCAAATGAAAACAACAGAATCTAACAATCATGCACCATGCGATGGGTAATATGGATGGTTTAGTGTAACTTCTTTACTAAAGAGTTCATGTATCTTTTAAAAATGACTGAGCCTTGAAATATATATATTTAAATGACAATTTAAAGGTAAATAATGTTTTACACAATGTTCTCAGTTCAGTCAGAATGGGTTGCTACTGGCAACAGTGTCTGACTGCTCTTCGAGCATCATTCATTCCGTTCTGCAGGATGGATGCTGTCATCACTGAGGTCTTTCAGTTCAACCAATAAGATGCAGGCAGACTGATGGTTCCTGTCAAGGGCAGATGCTATGTATATACAGTATGTTGCTTATTAATCAGCCACAATCATGAGAAATATTAAATGAGATGTTGCATCCTTGTGGATTTTGTTTGAACATATAAAAGCCACAGACATATTTTTTCAAACTACAAAGTAAGAGCTCATATTGTTGTTGCAAAAGCATTTACACTTGAACAAAGTTTATTAAAAGGTTCAAAATATAAGCACTTTGAAAAAGTGCCCAACTGTATCATATTTACAATATCAAAAGTTAGTCAGTAACCTTCTTATCTGTCTTTCCCTCTCAGGGTTGCGGGGGGTGCTGGAGCCCATCCCGGCTGATTTAAGGCGAAGGGCAGGGTACACCCCGAACAGATCGCCAGTCTGTCGCGGGGCCACACACATCAACACACACATACTCAATCCTAGGGGCAATTTGGCACCGACCAGTAAACCTAGCATGCATGTCTTTGGAGGGTGGGAGGAAACCCACACAAAACATGCAAACTTCACACAGAAAGGACTGTCTTCCAAGCCTCGTCCCCACCCGGGACTCAAACCCACGACCTTTTTGCTGCAAGGCCACTGTTCTACCCACTGCGCCACCGTGCTGCCAATATCAAAAGTATTCTTCCCTAAAAAAATTGTTTTTGAAAGAGTTGTTTTTAACCCTACAACAGTTCCATGTGAAAAATGTCTTTTCCATTTTTTTCAAACCCAAACGATATTTTGTGAATCTTCTGATTTCTGCAAAACACTTCGTTTTGGACAATTTGAATATTCTGTCAATCTCATTTGTCAAACATCAAGTGACCGTGTATTAAAGCTTCTGTCATCTACACGTCATTTCAAAGAGATGTAAAGATATCTTCTTTAACATATTTAATTTGACATATTCCCTAATCCTTCCCAGCTTATAATAGCTTTTCCGATCATATTTTCTAACATGCCTTTCAGTGTGAACTACCAAGACAAACTGTGATGAGTCACTTTGCCTTCAGGATCAACGTCGTGTCTGAGAAATCAATCAATCGGTGTCACATTTTGCTTTGATGTTTCCATTCACGACAGATGTTATAATTATCCATTATAGTCATGTTTTTTGATTGCTTTCAAGTTGTCAAAGGCTAGTTTAGAGCTACAAGTAAAGCCAAATAATTTGAATGTTGGTCTGGATTTATTTATGACTTATTTTGGTAGCAATGCAAAACAAAACTGAAAAAAAAAAACCAAAACACTGGCTTTTGTAAGGTTTTTTTTTTTTTCTCTTTTTTGGAATACTCAACAGAGTTGGACAATATCCTAAAAATTCAAAAGTACTTTTTTTTTTTGCAACAAAAACAAGCCATAATTTATAACAAATTTCTTGCACATATGTAATTAGATTTGTAATGGTTTTAACTTTTTTTTTTTTTTTTTTTAAGTATTTATGTAATTTTGATCATTGAGGGGGCATAGATGGGAGCGGGGTCACTCTCTCAATCAAAGATCTGGAATCTATCATGAGTCGATTTTATTCATGCAAATATATCAGAATCAGAATTAGAATATACTTTAATGATCCCACACATGGGAAATTTGTGTGTCACAGCAACAACTTCCTATCTGCTAAGTGAGTCGTTGTAGAGCCCGATCACATACGGAAAGAAAGACCTCTGGTAACGAGATGTTCTCGAGCAGAGCTGTCTGAGCCTCTTGGAGAAGGAGCTCCCCTGTTTGTCCAGAAGTGGGTAGAGAGGATGGTCATGATTGTCCATGATGGACAAAAGTTTGTTCAGTGATATGTTCAGTAATATGAACTTAAAATTGCATTTACAAGAAGCATAAAAAAAAATAAATTGGTCCACCTTTAATGGAATTTCCCTTTAACAACTAACCAAAAAATAGTCAATTTGTCATTAGTGTTGTTTAAGTTTTTGAAAAATCCTTTCGCATTGAAGTGGAAAATGAATGAAGAAGCAGAACAAACCCTTTTCAAGAATCAAGATGGACTCATAATGTTCAAATAAGGAGACTGTGAATGGCAATCAATTCTTTACTTTGGGCAGTTAGAATATTGACATATTTATACATCGCTATGCTTTACTTTGTGAACAACTTAAGCATTTTGGATGCACATATAAATGTTTTTTTAATGCAACATAGCAGACCTTGCTGTTGCTTATGCTTCAATTTTTTTCCACAGTTAATCTATTGAAAATTCTTTTCTTCAAGTAATGCAAAAATATTCTACAGGACTTGCTTTAGTTTTGTGGTTAGATGCTACACTATTTAAACAAATCTGAATTAAGATGGGTTGTAGCACATTCCAGTAACTTTGCAGACAGTACTAGGGAAACCCTGAGCAGGTTGACTGCCTATCAATGATAATATAAAAATTATTTATTTGACATTATTGAGCACATAAATAAACAGATAGCAAGGTTCTTCTGTTGACATTTTAAATTGATATAGTGTCGTGAGAAAGTGAGTCTTATTCAGTCCAGAATAATTTTGTCATAATGAAGAAATCTGCAGTACAGGCCTTCACCAGATGAGGTCAGTCTTACACTTTCTGTGCATTTTCAAACGAACTCAATCTTAAACAGAAAGAATTGTTGTTAATTGTCTAAAAACGCAAATAAAGGTTTATCTTTAACAGTTTACATGTTTTCACATGTAATTTCTGATTCTTCAGTAATCACACTGCTGTTAATTTTAAATATTTAAACATAGTGTGAATTTTTGCAAGAGCCATTCAAGAAAAAATGTACAGAAGATGAAAATTTATTGAAACCATTTTCAATGCTTTTGTCAATGCATGTACCCTGCAGTAGTTTGAATAATGAAAAACGTATCGTCTATAATTATAAAACGACTAATTATGTACATTTTGACACTGAAGTTCAAAGATTGATGTTCAGATGCCCACTTTGTGTGGCATTCAAAGTGAGTTCAGACACCTGACTAATAATTAATTCAGTGAAAAACTTGCCCTATATTTTGATTGTTATTTATTTGACTTATTTAAGAAAAAAAAAGAGTCTTGCATAAAACAGAGAATAAAAAATATCTTCAACCCAAACATGAAGAAAGCATAAATGTCAAGTCTTTAAATCCCATGTAATTACTTGATACTTTGTACATGATTATTGAAAGTCTTAGACTCCCCCTTGGGGAAGAAATCTTCTGTCCACCCTCCCCTCTTCTGAAACACTCGCTCTGGATTTTTCTCTGCATCAGTTTCATCTCAGTCTGATGTCTTCAGCAGCTGCTTGTGTGTGAGGCTGGTCTCTGTGATCTTTAAATGTGTATGGTCATATTTGCTCCGGTAAGTTCTCTATGCTTTTATATTTGTGTTTTCATTTTGATTTAAACTGTTCCTTATCCTACTCTAATATATTTATGACAAAAAAAAATTGTGAAGGATTGTTGTAACACTTGATCTTGTAAATCAAAAAGAAAATCTTGACCTTTAATTTTGAATGTTTTAAAGTAGTTCTGAAGTTATGAGGTATAATTTTTTCTCTTATTTTCTACGTAAATTTAATGCAACTAAAATAAAGGGATCAAATTAAAGATGTGTGTTACATCTCTAAGCTGAAGGTCAGTGTACTACTGGGGCTTCCCTCCTACGCACAGTAAGCAGCTCTGTTAGTTATCTTCCTACTTTTAAATTATTCAGGTTTTGTTTTCATACCAATTATAAATTCTAATAATCAGTTGTTTTATTTATTGATGTGCATTCATTATGCAGTTAGATCCCTTCACGATGACTTCATGCTCATGGGAGCTGGATAAATGAGCTACAGGATGACTGCTAATTATTTTGTATTGATTTTTTAAACTTTTTTTCAAATAGATTTTTGCTGTTTGTGCATTTGCAACATGTGGAGGATACTATGGTCATCTCCAGGTTAAAGTGGACTGTGCTGTCAGGAAGCAAAGCAACCTTAGTATTAACATTGAGTTTGGCTATCCATTCAGGTAAAGTCTATTTTGAACTTTTTTTTTACACTAGGTTCACACTAAATCAGTTCAGCTGGGCCCATATGTGGATATTTTAAGAAGAAAGACCTTTTCAAACAGCACAGATCTTCTACATTATGAACAGTGGCTCAAAAAAGATCTGTTCCTCACTAGTTGAAAAAAACTGGCCTGATGGGCAGTTGAGATTGAAGTCGACCCAGTTTGTTTCCTTCCAAATCTTTAAAAGTTTCCTTCATCATTTGACACAAATGTTCATGTAGGCCTCTTGGTTGAAATATTTCTACAGAAGGGCCCTATTAGTCTCCCATAAGCTGCACAATTTATTGACTACTAACTACAGAAAAAACATTTGATCAAAAAGAGAAATTATTTTCAAAAATATTATTATTCTATCATTTTTAAATAATATTTTAATTATTTCAAGCAGTTACCTGCAATGGTGGTTATTTGGAAAATTAATTGACACACAAAGAATAGTTCAATCTTCGTGTTTGATGATTTAGAAAAAAAATCTAAGACTTACATTTTTTTTATGGATCAAACAAGAAGAAAATTTAGAATATTTAGCTTCTCTTTACTTCACTGCAAGCCACACATTCTTTGGGGTTTCTAACCTTTTCAGGTTGCTGGCTGAGGTTATCATTTATTTTTTTTTTTTTTTTTTTTTTGCAATTGAACAAGAATAATTTGTTGATCATGACAAGCGATGGTCACCCTTGGTGAAACTGTTCAGTCTGTAATAAAACCACCAGCAGTGGTAGAGCATCTCTCAGACATAATTCAAGAGTAACTGACCCTGCATTATACCAAACACTTTTCATGTGTTCTTGTCAACTCTAAATTCTAAAAAAAAGCTTTTCCGTCAGGCCAGCCCTCATACAGGGATGTACCTGTCAGCTATAAAGGCTTAACTGACTCTTTCAATAAGGGAATTATTAATAGTTGTTCATTTCATCAAGTGTTTCAGTAGGTGAGAAATTTTGGTAAAGATAAAATCCATGAGACTTAAAAATGTTCACAACAGGCACATATTAAAATGACACGTTTTAACAAATCTCACTTATTCTTCCTATCACCTAAATTATGAAGGAACATTGTTTTTTAAATGGTTAATAACACATTCAATCTAAAGCAACAATTTCTTTTCTTGTTTCTTCACACCTTTTTTCTGTTTTTCAGGTTGCATCAGGTGCACTTCAGAGCACCGTTATGCGAGGCAAAGAGAGATGAGGTCATTTTCCTGGATGGTGACTTCTCCCTGGCAGCTCAGTTTTTTGTGGCTGTGGGGGTTTTTGCTTTTCTTTATTCCCTTCTGGCAACCATTGTCTACATATTTTACCAGAACAAGTATTTGAAAAACAACAGAGGTCCATTAGTGGTTGGTGACATCTTATTTTTATTAATTCATCAATCTCAAGTTCTCTCTAGACTCTGAGTGTAAAGAACTCCATTTAGCAACAAATATTCTGATCATTTATTGAGTCTTTTTCTTGTCCTTGGCAGGATTTTTTTGTAACTGTCACCTTTTCCCTGATATGGCTGGTCAGTAGTTGCTGTTGGGCTAAAACTCTTTATGATATCAAGATGGCCACAAACCCAACGCAGGTGCTTCTTCTCATTTCTGCCTGTAAAGCTCCAGAAAACAGATGTGCAGCAACCGAGGAGCCCCTCTGGTCTCGTCTTAATTCATCTGCTGTAAGTTTTCTTTAAACATGTTTGAACGAATGGATGTTAGAACACTTAATCATGTTTTGTTTCAATTCACAGGTCTTTGGTTTTATTAATGTGGTTCTTTGGTCTGGGAATATTTGGTTTGTCTTCAAAGAGACAGGTTGGTACAAGACCGGTCAGAGATACCCAACCAGGAGCTCTTCTAGGAAACATTCAAATGAGATGCGACAGCGACTCTACACTGAGAGCAGTTTTGACCACCCAGAGGAGAGTTTTGGTCCCTTTAACCAAGAAAGTTTTAATCAGTCAAAGGGAGATTTCAGTAAGCAGCTTCAAAGACAAGTCTCAATCACCAACCAATCACAAGTGAGCTTTAGCTTACCTCAGACATATCTTGGAAAAACAATAATTTATGAAAGGGAGAACAACCTTGTTTCTCAATGACCCATGGTTTTTGTCAATGAAATGTGAAAGAGAAATGTGAATGATTTATTGTAACCATTGGATTTTTTGTTTGTCTTTATTCAAATACCGACACACACCATTATAATATTCATCCAGTTGATAGAAAATACAGACTGTCTGGTGTATAAAGAAACTTCAGCAAACATGCTAACTCATTTAGATATGCTAATGTGGAAGATAATTCAGAAATTAAAGAAATATTTTGCAGAGAAATATAAAAGTTAAGAATAGTATTTTTCCCATGAATGTAACATACCATACTTTACAAGAAAACATTTAAGGAGAGAACGTACCACATAAATTGCCACTCAATTTTATTTGCAGCAATAAAAGGATATGAAAGACAGTGAACCTCCAGTTTGTCAGTAGAACTGTGGGATTTGATGAATTTAAAAATGTGCAATCTGGGGGAAAAAAAATCTACATAAAACAATTAGCTTCTGATGAATTGTGTGATTCAATAAGTTTCAAGGTTGTTTATTACTTGTAAAATTTCTAATTTTACAAATAATGTTTATCCAATTTTATGGTAAATATTGTCAACAAGTATAGATTTACTGGTGGAATTTGGTATGTATTGTTGTGTCATTAAAGCTTTTTATTTTTACTTTTTGTAATATACTGCTGTCTTCTGCTTATTTGGGGTCAGATTAACTTATTATTTTAACACATCCACTGACCGGACCAGCTGCAAGACATAAATCTTCCCAAACGTCTGCAGTCTTTCAGGTAACACACTTGAAACATCTTATCAGGGAGCCATCAGGCAGGCACCCAGGAGGCATTGAAATAATTGCTCCAACATTTTTGCCAAACTGATACCAGCCCAACAATTTTTACTTCATTTTTTTTTTACCACCAGCTGTACTTAGCATATTTGTAACCAACATGCATGACCAAGCTGAAGTCATCTTGATATGAATATTTCTATTTGTTTTTCAAACCTATGTCAAATGTATATAAGACACTCCACAACTGAAGTTGCTTGGTGTGAAAAGCACAGTACTAAAATGAAGATGTTTTACATTATTCCCCTCTTTTCAACACATGTTGGACTTGTAAATTTCTTTTTAAAATTTTTAACATTTATTTATTTGAACTACTGCTGTGCTGATGGAGCAAAGTGAATGGATTACATTTATACAACACTTTTCTACCTGTGTAGGTTATCAAAGTGCAGCTCACATTCTCCTATTCACATCTGTTTGTGGAAGCTGCCATGCAAGGTGCAAAACACCAATGGGTAGCAATTGGGGGTTTGGTGTCTTGCTCAGGGACACCTTGGGAAACCCTTTGGTTTTGAACGGCCTCCCTACCCACTGAGCCATCCTTCCCCAGTGGCTCTTATTGCTTGATGTATTTGAATGTATCAATAACAAAAATAGCAAAAAAAAATGTCTAAACGTGGCTGCTTTTTATAATTAAAAGAAAAAAGAAATCATGGCACACAATATGATTGGCTATTTAAGAACGTCACGTTTTTTGCCTATGTTCTTACCTCACCTATGGTCACCAGCAGTGGGTGGTGACCAGAAGAAAAAGATTGGGGATACAAGCAGTCAAAATGAACTTCCTCTGCAGGGTGGCTATTCCTTTCTCTCACTAATGAATACAGTGAGAAGCTCTGCCAAACAGGGAGAGCTTGGAGTAGAGCCGTTGCTCCTCCGGGTCGAGAGAAGCCAGATGGGTGGTTTAAGCATCTTTGTTAGGATGCCTTCCGAACCCCTCACTGGTGAGGTGTTTCGGGTACGTTCAACTTGGAGGACACCCAGGGGTAGACCATGGACCTGATGGAGAGACTATGTCTCACAGCTGGCCGGGAAATGCCTCGGGATCATCCCGGGTGTGTTGCAGGATGCAGCGCGGGTGAGAGAAGCATGGGCTTCTTGTCTGAAGATGTCGCCCTCGCGACCCAGCCCTGGATAAGCAGAAGACAATGGAACAAAATGTTTATCATGCAGTTTAAGTCATTTATCGACAGCTGATTGTTCATTAGGTAAAAACAAATATTTGTGTCTTGAATTGGAGTTAAATACCTGTGTTGACTTTAGAATTTTTTGCATAAAATTTAAGCTAGGATTAGATGGCTTATGCAATTCAAAAATTTGAGCCAAATGATGGATTCACTTAAAAAATCTTTGGGTTTTTTTAAATGCATTTTGTTTAATTTAGGTAAGTCATAAAGTGAAAGATATTAACTCTGTTATGTTCCAGGTGTTGCACAATCATTGTCGAATAAGAATATAATCAGGAAGACTGAATACAGACCTCAACCATTCATGAGTTTTTCACCTCCTGATTCCACCTGAAAAGCTCAACAGCCTGATCTCTTGTGGTATCTGTTTCAACCCTTCTAAGACGGTTAAAATAACACTGACTAATTCTTTAAACCTCTTACTAGATGTCACTCTCATGGAAACTATCATTGGACACAGGTTCAGGCCACTGAGTTCGCTCTTGGTAAATCCACGTGTTGAATATTGAATTTTTTTAGTTACTTTGATATATTTTTCTACTAGTGCCATGTTCACATTTACACAAGGGTTTAAGTGTACACATTTATTATTGCTTTCATCTGAATGCTTTAGGACATATTTCAGTAGCTTTTACACAAATCTCAGCTTTTTTTTTTTCGATCACAATATTATTGGCGGCAAACATGACAGTCAAATTGAACTATAGATACTGTCTAATGGCTGAATTAATATTCCATGTAACACTAAAATTCATTTTGTTGTTTGAGTCACCACACTACATGCAGAATTGCTAAACAAATTATCCACACAAATTATAACTGTTCAGTTCAGTTGCCAGTCGGTGTAAGTCGGTAATCTGTTATGCATCTCTGGGTGATCCTGAAATACACCAACAGCCTGTGCTGGGTGTATCTACTGAACTCGCTGGAATACGCTGTAGCTGTTTTCAACATTTTCTGCCAGTTTCACAAAGATTTTTCTACTTTAAAAATTATGTCCAGAGAAAATGATCAGAATAAAAATTTTAAAATGTCGCAAATTCCTTTGGGTTGTTGTTCATTGTTTTGACAAATCCACCAAAGTGATGTGAAAAAAACTAAATTATAGCTATTACTGGAGTATCTATGACCTCAAAAACTGATCCCCGCAAAGAGCTCTCATTGATGATGTGATTAAGGTTTACATAAAATGGCAAAAATGTATTGTTTTCTAATAGTTTCAAGCCTCAGGTATTTGGCATTGTTTCTCTGAAGTAGGAAATAATTAACTTTGGGAATGAGTATGTAATACAGCAGACATCCAAGATAGTGTTTTATTCATTTTTAACAACAGCGAAGCTTCAGGAGATTTTGCAGCAGTTGTAAATTCTGAATTTGGATGTTTTTATAAGTGTCAGAGGAGCTCTTCTCTCAACATTCCTTCTGTTTTGTGGATTTGTTTCCACGCATTTTGGAGACATTCTGAATTTAACCATGTAAACCGTTACCTTTTTATATTAATTATAAAAAAAATGATAAGATTAATTAGAAAAATTGGAAATAAGACCTAACAGAAGACTTTTTGCAAAACTAAATTGTTTGGAATACTGACAAACAATATTAACCCATCCCATTTCTGTTCATTTGAAAGTCTAAAGTTAGTCAATAAAAGAGTAAAGTAACACATCTGCAATCCAAACTAATTAAATCAGGGATGAAAATCATTTCACAATAACAGATTTTATTTTGTCAAAATACGGTTATTTACAATCTTTATCATTCTTTACTGCATTACATTTTCTTGAAATGAATCTTTTAGATTTAGCCTAGACCACACTACTGTCAAGTTTATGCAAATATGTGCTCTGTTTGAATTTTAAATTAGCAGAACCAGATTGTGTCATGTAAATAATTTTTTAGAAGTTTGTCTTTATTTGTTATATTATTTGGCTTGACAAATATATTTTGATATTTCTATAGAGATTTTTCTCTGTCTACCCCTTCCTCTCTCTCTAAACCATAGAGAGGATTGTTGTCTGTCTTTGAGGTGACAGTGTTGTACACCGAATGAAGCAGCTCATTTGCAAATTCATAATTATTAACGAGCCAACTTTCAAAACACTTGATAGTAATAAGTATGATAGAATCTCTCTTTTTCCGATTTTTTAAAGGTTGCAAATGCAAAAAACAATAAGAACTATTTAGTTCAAACCTAGCTACGACAATTCTTCCAATTAATTTAACTTAAAACCAGTTTAAATATAAAAGTAATCATGGATATATTGTCTAAAGTCCTGCTTAGACTTGAACATTTCTTCAAAACCAAACTAGAATTGTATTTTTCTACCCTACCAAAGTGATCAGTGCCTTTCAGGGTTTATTATTAAGGCCTCAACATGCAGCCCCCCTTCTGATCTGAGCAATTAGAACAAAGAGAGGCACCACTGGTCTTATTCAGCCCCCTGACAGAGACTAAGCACATGCAGGTGTCCAGAGCATGCTCTTTGAAGAAAATTACAGTGCATGTGCCGACAGCATGACAATTAGGCATGGGTTATCTGCTGGAAATAAAGGCCAATGTGACAAAGACGAGCCACTGCATTAGAAAGAAGTGTGTGTTTAACAGTAATTAACCCCCTTTGACCTATTATATGGTATACATTGAAAAGTTACATTTGTTGGTTCCTGCTGAAGATGAAATTACATTGGCTGTTACTTTCAAAAGGAGCACATAGGAACATATGAGATGCTTTTAAAAAAACAGTTTCCCCTTATTCAGTTTTCACCTGCAGGAGGCATCATTCACCTATTTTACAAGATCAATCCGTTCAGTGCATTAACTTTGGGTTCAAAATCAACGATTCAGAACATTAATCCTATTATAAGCTCTTTTTTCTGTCATGGGAAAAAAATAAAAAAATGTGCAGTGCATATTTGATCAAGAATAATATTTCTTTTTCTCATATTAAATTCATTACATGTGCATGTTCTTAAATTGGCCTCAGGGTGGTAATACAACCTAACATGTCAATGTGGATTCTTCGAAATTTACAGACTACTCATTCTAGCTTTGTAATGCTCAAGTGGTCGTGCATGGAAGCTGTAAGATATCTTCACAGCCTTAGAAACTGTCAGTAAAATTTAATTCAAATTGTAGCTGCAATATTATAAAGGCCCTGCCACAGCATGACAACCAGTCCAAAGAGAGTGATTTTGTTGATCCCAGATAAGAAACAGAAAAATAAACTTGTCCCATGTGCTACACCTATATCATATATCATATGACAACCAGGAAGAAAATGTCTCATTTTTTCTTCCATTCTCCAACCTTTGTAGGGTTTGATACATTTGGTATCATTGAAAACCCCTAAATGTTTTCTTGCAAATGGAGCTGATGTGGTAACTGCAGTGGGTGAGAAATATTCAGCTTTAAAAATGTCCTCCACAGAGGATGGTAGCCATTCCCTGGCCTTAAAATACATATATTTTTATTTAATTTTTGCTTTGTTGATATATCTACGTTGTAATTTGTCCTTTTTCAGTATGCATTTTTTTTTTTACTTCTTAGTTTTCACTAGTGAGTTTGTTCACTAGTCAGTGGCTACTTGGACAGGGTTAGGTCAGCCTATTAGTGAGAATTAGCATGTGTGCGTGAGCAGCAGGGGATGCAAAACCTGAAGTGAACCTAGGTAACCGCAATGCTTCGGCCTTTAAAGAAACCCAAAAGAAGTGTTTGTGACATATAGAAAATGTTTTAATTTAGGAAATTAAAACCATAACTGCGTTCTGTATTTTTATTAGGCTACTTACCTTATCTAAAAATAGTTTTTGGGTTTTTTTCTTAGGCTTTTACTTCCACTCAGATACTGTTGCACCAGGTATTACAACCATCACTTTCTAACAATGATTAGATATGCACATGTATTATTTCTTTGTAGTATGTCCCCACATATTACACATAGTTAAGTCATAGATAATCTGAGCTGTCTGAATTTAATATCTAAAATTAAGGACTTTTTAAGTTTTTGACCAAGCAAAAAATTTTCTCTTTTTTTCTTTTCTTTTTTTTTAACAGAAATGATTGGTTTTTGTGAAAAATACTCTGATTCAGACTAGAAATCTGTTCATCTGCCCAGTGTTAAGCAACAGTTCCTTTTAGTCTGAGTGATTTTTAAGATCTAGAAGGGATTACCACAAGGAAAACTTGACCCCAGCTGTCCGTCACATCTTTTGAGGCTTAAGACTCAAGAGTGGCTTGTCGGGAGACAATTGAAGATTTTCTTCTGGGGGAGTACGAACAGACTGCAGTTAGATGAGAACAAGTAGGTTGCAAAGCAAAACAGTTGCTTGCCCAGGCAGCAGATATCAAAACAACAAGAGGTCAATGAACACAATAACGTTCTGAATTTCAAGTATGCATTTATTATCTATTTCATACGACATGTTTTTGTTTATTACTTACAAAATGCATGAGCAACGCAACTGCAGTCTCATGCAATGCAAAAAGTGTCCCCACAACTAGGTATTTTCTGTTTAGAAGTCTTAAAAGATCAAGGTATTTTAATAATTCATCAATACCTTTTGCTTAATAATTCTTGTTGCACACATTTGTACATTGAAGCTGAGCAAACTCAGTTGGCCAAATACAAAAAAAGTATTATTATTATTATTTTTAAGATTATTTTGTGTTCCATAGCTAACAAATAATTAGAAAAATGGAGAGAAGCTTTAGAAATACGTATGTTGGAATGAGTTAATTTCATATACTAAAAAAAGACAATGTCCAGAGAATTGGAGAAGTGTTGATGAAGTAATGGTCCTCAAGCAGCGGTGGAGACCTCTGTCTTGCTTGTTGAAACTGAGGTTTCATCCTCAACCATTCCTCCCATTCCAATTGTGCTCAGCATGCAATTACGGAACTGAAAGGCAGAAAGACAGCCAATCAAATACTGTATTAGGGCGGAATTATCAATAAATGAGTAAATACCGACGCCTAAAAAAAATATATAGGCAGGACCCACCTGTTTATTTAACAGTACATAGATGACAGCATTGTATAGGGCTGAGCTTTTTGCAAAAAAAGCAGGAATGGAAGCAGTCAGGGCAGTGAAGGCAGCTCCTTTATTCAAAAAGATCCAAGCAGCGAAAGAAGCATATGGCACCCATGCCACCAAGAAACCCAAAACCATCAAGACACACATCCGCGTGACTTCCTTTTCGGCTTTCTGGGTAGATGCCGAATCCTGCTGTTGGGCAGCTGCCTGAACAGTTTAGTTAAGAAAGATGACAATAACATTAGTATAATACTTAAATAGATTAGAGAGAGATTCTTGATTAAGTACATTTGATTATATTACTGGTTTACAAGATAAGTTCCAAATGTAAAAATGTTTGAAAGTATTTAGTGGAGTGAGATTAACATTTTAAATTACTTACAGCTTTGACTGTCATCACAAGGCTTCCATAAGTAAAAAAAATGAGGAAAACAGGAATGCAGAAGTGACAAGAAAACATATATATGACATAGGACTCGTTATTGAATCCAGGGGCTAGAGTATAGTAGTCTGGTCCACAGGAGCACTGCATGCCCTCTGGTATGTATCTGTAAAATAAAATCAATTAGCATTACTTCATCTAAAGTTTAAAGTTTATTTAAAGAAATAACTCTTTTCCAAGAAGCTGTACTGACTTTTCCTGGAGTATGAAAAAAATCTGCATATTACCTGGACCACCCAAAAAGAGGAGGGACAGCACAAGCAAAAGCCATAGTCCAGGTGAAAAGAACTCCCATTCCTGCATGAGTTCCTGTGAATTTGAAGCTTCCCATGGGTTTGCAGACAACAATGTATCTCTCAACGGCAAGGACAACTAGGGACCAGAGAGCAACTTGACCTACACAGAGAAAGAAGAAAAATCTGTTTCAATTCATACAGTACCTTTGGTTGATGATCAACATCAAAGGTAAGTCTTGGAGACTATGATGGGTACTGTCTCCTCTCCCTTACCTCCAAGCGTAGCCATGAATCCCTCAATAGCACAAAAGGTGGGTCCCAAAACAAAGTAGCCATAGAAAGAAGATGTAATGGTGATAGTGAAGCCAAAGCAGCACATGATGAGTCCAGCCACAGCCAGGTTTACCAGGATAAAATTCAGAGGTTGTTGAAGCTTTTTGTTGGTAAATGTTACAAACAGTGTCAGACCATTGATGGGAGTTCCAGTGCAGATCAAGAAGAACATGTAAAAAGCCAGAATCTTGTACATGATTGGGTCCACCATGTAGAACTGCGGGTATTCAAATGGACTTCTCACAATCCCGGTCCTGTTGGACATGGGAATGTAGAAGTTCTGGCCCTCTGTGCCATTAGATTCATACATGTCCCGACCCATCATCTGTGTCAGCCGTAACCTGTAGATAAAAACACCAAGTGGCAGAGAGGTTCAAAGCCAAACTCACACAACTTCATTAAGTTGATGTGTTTTATACTTTCTGAGGGATATACTCAAATTAGTAAAATTAGATTACAGGCGGATTGAGAGGAAGTCAACAGCTCAAGTCCCCCTGATTATCGACTTTAAGGAGTCTCTAATCAATTTGTTGAGAAATCTTTTACTGGTAGATTTTATATTCAGCATCCTTCCTTTTCTTCAAAAACTACTGTGACAGTAACTTTGAAAAAGTTTCCCCAAATACTAAATCAGACAATTATTTTAAAATGCAGTTCCAAAATTTTTGCCCAAAATGTATTAGAATTATATATTACATTTGTACAAGAAAGTCAAGGTATTGATAGAAATGTTACTAATGTAACTCTGAAAACTAACTGAAGATGCATTGAAACAATACGGCTTACTTATTATGACTTATTTAAGATGTTTCATGAAGCACAAAATCACTGATGACTGTTGTGTTTACTTTAATTGATTCTATCTGCAACCTCAGCAATGTGTGATTCAAATTTAACAATCAAGAAATGCAATTTGGTGAAAGATTTTTTTTTTCATGTTGCATTCATAAAACTATTGGTTGCAGTTGGAAATTTCTGGCTGTGAGTAATCTTCTGTACACTTTTCTCATCTTGTAAAATACAGTATACAGTATAACATTAATTATTGTGGGTTTTTTTTTTCTTGAACTATTTATTATCCTAAATGTGAGTATGTTTTGTTTCGTCTTATGTACCACTTATCCATAACAGGGTCGCCGGAGCCTATGCTGGCTGATTTAAGGTGAGAGGCAGGATACACTCCGTATGGGTCGCCAGCCTGTCGCAGGGGCACACACATACAACCACCCACACACACACTCATACCTAGGGGCAATTTCATAGCGGCCAATAAACCTGACATGTATATTTTTGGAGGGTGGGAGGAAATCGGAGTACCCGGAGGAAATGCGCACATACACAGGAAGAACATTAAAACATTACACAGAAAGGCCAGTATTCCAAATCTCGTCCCACCTGGGACTTGAACCAACCAACCTTCTTGCTGTGAGACCGCTGTGCTGCCCTGTGATTATGTGAATAACTTAAATGGTAAAGTCAGTATAACACATAAGATTTTGCAAAATATTGTTGTAATAGTTATTAAATCTTCCACAAAGTAAAATATAAACAAGTAAAAATTCTAAAAATGTATAAGGAGAGCACAATGCACCTATGAAATGGAGGGAATATGCTGCTCATGATGAAAGATATATTAATCTTAGACCAAACCAAAATATACTGAAATTTATACACTGGTTTTCTTGGACTACACACAAAAATTGGACCACATTGGACCAACTAGAAATCCATCTTTCATTCTATTGCCATTGAACAACATGGCAATAATTTAACATTAAATATCCATGTTACTGGTAATATTTATCAATCTTAACATGTCCATAGGCACAAAGGACCTAACTACTTAAAGTGATTAAAAGTTATTTTTGCATTCAGTCATTTTTTTTCACTGTTTTTTGTCCAAACTCAATGACACAGGGACATTTTAGGAGAGTCTTACTCTGCATTAAAAGCATGGTTATTTTGAACTAATGTTGCTTTATTCATTAAAGCTTGTTAAGGTTCATTGCTGCTGGCGTGCCCTAATTTTGGATTCAAAGAATCAATTTGGGTGTAGCAGCACACAGAAAACAGGATTATACAGAGCTGAGCTCCTCTTGGTGAAACAAGATTTCTACTGAACAGACAATGAATCTTGACACATACTGTAGATTGCAGTCTTGCCGTTTTGATAGTATATTTCTGTTGTTATCAAGGCATGTTCAGAATTATTTTGTGATGAATGTAAAAAGCTAACACTCTTATTTTAGTTATTTTGATGAAGCTCAAAAACCTAAACAATATACAAATTTGAAAATTTCAAGGTTATCAAGGCATTACTGGTTTCAATCCTTTTTTTATATTTTACTAATTCTGATAGTTTGTTCATTCATCTGAACCACTTATTCCTAATGGTGTCGTGGGAGATGTCGTAACTTAAAGTATTTGCTGGACTTGGTGAGAGGAAACCTGGAAAATCAGGATGAATGAATAACTTGGAATGCAAGAAAAGCTTTCCAAGGTATTGGAATAGCTAATAAACGTTGTGGCAAATCTATTCTGACTTGCCACAAAGGTGGAAGAACTCCACAGTTCTCCAATCAGCTCATAGCAAAGGGAAAAATTAATTTGTCAATAATGTTTGATGCAAAGTCAGATTCCCTGATCTGCTCGATGAAAGGATGAACTCGTCAAACACAGGTCTCCTTTGAAATATTTTTTGTTTCTAGATTTTTTTTCAATACTCTCAGTTAAGAGCTCCACCATGGTGGGGAACTTGGTTCAGTGGGTAGAGTGGTAAGTCTGTGGCCGGAGTATTGATGGTTCAATTACACCTCTAATTGCTATCGCAATGGCCTTTTATAAAATGTTTTGATCCCAATGGGTTTTCACTTACTTAAAAAAGTGTATAAAAATAGTGTCTGAATAAAATTAATTTCAAATCACTGACAACTTTTGCAAGGCTGATGTAAGGTGACAGGATCCAAGGAACAAGTGTTTTCTGATGGTGTTAGCTAGTCTGAGCAGCAGCTGCCTCCCTGTCTGCAAGTATTGCATTCAGCAAGACAATAATATCCTGAGGCTAATCTTTCAACCCGAAAGGTTTAAGATCCCGAGGTTATCATGAGAAAGCATCTGCATTAATGTGGACTGTCTCATCTTGTATTTAATAACCCCATCAAAAGGGTCAAACTCCCAAAGTCATATGGATCTCAAACTTGTTTTTTTTCTTTTCAAGAATGAAGTTGCAAAAGTGTAATGAAGGCTATTGACCAGGTATGATGGTATCACTTGACGAAGGTTGCGTCTGAACTCTTACATAGCCCACACGATGGATGTAACTACTTTCTCCAGTTTACCACAGTTCTCACACTATGAAGTTCTACAAATGTACACACAAGAAATAATGTACCGTAAATACAACTAGACTGAAAGAAAACACTAATGTGAAATCCTCAAATTTGATTTTGGAAAAAAAAGTCAGAGAAGCTGAAGAATTGAGTTCAAAATGCTTAATTGTGTCTGAATTTAAATATAAATAACAACTATTTCTCCTGTTTCAATTGGGCTCGGCATGAAATTACAAAACTGAAAGGCAGAGTAGGAAGAATTAGAATTTAGTATTTAAAAGAAAGTAAAAAATTTTAGTTAAGATGTTAAGAGTGTAATACTCTTAACATACCAATATAAATTAGTTGTACAGGACAGAAAGTTGATTTTATGAATGCATTTATTATCAACTCTAAATTACATTTTTTTTTTGTATTTTTCACAGAAAAATTTGTGCCAGTAAAACATGTTTTGTTTTGGTTTTTTGTGCAATTTTATGAAAATGTCCCCACAGCGATTGCACTCACTCATGTGAACTCCCACACATTTACATAAATGCTGTACATAGTTTTCTGTATAGACAACTGACATTTTCTGATTTGTGTTGTGAGACACATAAAATTGTATTCCTGAAGGACTTCCATCCAGAGTTGTTGAATCCATAAATTTGGCAAAGATGCATTTTGTTTTGATATGAGTTCTTTTTTTAAGCAATCACAGAGAAAAGAGTTCCAAAGACTTGAAGAAGTTATTACGTCTAAGCCAGGTGATCCTTATGCAGCGGTGGAGACTTCTGTCTTGCTTGTTGAAACTGAGGTCTCATCTTCAACCATTCCTCCCATTCCAATTGTGCTTAGCATGCAATTACGGAACTGAAAAGCAGAGGATAAAAATGTAAGAAATATAAAACATAGCTTCACATTTTCAACCAATAGAGCTTAAAGAGGAAAATAGGACAAAATAACTGGGCAAAGTGGATCAGTAATAACCAACACATTTCAAAGATTAATGGTTAATTCTTATAGACTAACAAACACGATGTACAAGATTTGCTTTTAATCAGACTGCTGGTTGAAATTTTAAAATGAACCCTGTGTCCAATTTTTGTTGAAGTAGACATCATCACTCAAGATCCATTCTGATAATTATTGGAAAGCTCTTTGTGTCGAGTTTTGAATCAACAGAAGAATTTCCAAACTGCAGGCACATAAACAAGCACTCTCTAACTTTCTAAACTAGAATGTGTATTTTTAAGATGAAGAAACTATTTTGTAGTTGCACAATAGTTGGGTTTTACTTTACAGACTGAAATAGCAAGATGTCAACAAAGAGACTGCTCCAAATGAACAACTTGAGCTAGTCATAAAAAAGGTACATAATTGGAGGTCAAACATCATAAGACTGACATTCGCGTTTGACACAACTTTGACAGTTAGTTATGACCCAAACGCTTGGGTAGTTTTCATCCGATCAGCTCAAATAAATGCCACAATAAAAAACGTGTGACATTTTGTGTTTTTTTCTGTTTCGTCAAATAAGTGTTTCTCCCTCCTATTTTAATTTTTTTTTTTCTACATAAGGAAGTACTTCCTCACAATTGTTCTACGAGAATTCAATAAAGAGAACCAACCTGCTTGTTCAACAGCACGTAGATGACGGCATTGTACAGGGCTGAGCTTTTTGCAAAGAAAGCAGGAATAGAAGCAGTCAGGGCAGTGAAGGCAGCTCCTTTATTCAAAAAGATCCAGCCTGCAAATGTGGCATATGGCACCCATGCCACCAGGAAGCCAAAAACCATCAAGACGCACATACGTGTGACTTCCTTTTCAGCTTTCTGAGTAGAAGCTGAATCCTGTTGTTGGGCAGCTGCCTACAAGAAAAAACAAATGAGAAAAGTATTCAATAGATTTTGGTTTAAGAGCATTTATTTTCCTTCCTTGGTTTTCAAAAATTTCCATCACTTACATTGATAAATACAAATTTCTTGACCACTTACCGCTTTGACTGTCATCACAAGACTCCCATAGGCAAAGAAAATGAGGAAGACAGGAATGAAGAAGTGAACAACAAACATGTAAATGACATATGACTCATTGTTGAATCCTGGAGCCAAAGTGTAGTAGTCTGGTCCGCAGGAGCATTGTATGCCCTCTGGAAGATATCTGCAAGAAAAGTTTGTCATTATAAAATGTCATCTGATGACAGTAAAAATTTATTCTGAAAAACAAAATAACATCGTACCTAGACCATCCGAAAAGTGGGGGTGCAGCACAAGCAAGAGCCATGATCCAGGTTGAAAGAACACCAAGCCCTGCATGCATTCCTGTGAATTTGAAGCTCCCCATGGGTTTGCAAACAACAATGTATCTCTCAACAGCCAGGACAACCAAGGACCAAAGAGCAACTTCACCTACAAGGAGACAAACGACAAAAGAAGTTGGACAGTGGATTCAAAAAGGAGATCTTTCACTTTGATTTTGTGTACTTGATGGTACCTCCAAGCGTAGCCATGAATCCCTCAATAGCACAAAAGGTGGGTCCAAGGATAAAGTAGCCATTGAAAGCCGATGTAATTGTGATAGTGAAGCCAAAGCAGCACATGATGAGTCCAGCCACGGCCAGATTTACCAAGATAAAATTCAGAGGCTGTTGAAGCTTTTTGTTGGTAAATGTTACATACAGCGTCAGACCATTAATGGGCGTTCCAGTGCAGATCAAGAAGAACATGTAGCAAGCAAGAATCTTGTACATAATTGGGTCCACCATGTAGAACTGCGGGTATTCAAATGGACTTCTCACAATCCCGGTCCTGTTGGACATAGGGATGTAGAAGTTCTGGCCCTCTGTGCCATTAGCATCGTACATGTCCCGACCCATCTTTTTCTCGTGTGTCTTGTTCCGATCCGTATGAATCTGAGAATTTTTTTTGGTAGACACACGATTTGGTCTTCTGTGCTGGTATTTTATACCTGCCCACTCCCCCTTGTTTAAATGGATTACCATTACAGGATTTTGAGGTGAACTGAAGTAAATGGGTCATTAATTCAACTTAACACCTTGCAGAGGTAAAGTATCTTGGTCCGGATGAACTCTCCTAAGCCTCAGTGAATGAACTCAAAATCAGGTTTAAGACATTAGAACATTAACACCTATAAACAGGATGTGTTTGAGGTTCTTATAGTATGCATGTTTTTAAAAAAGTCAAACAATTTAATTTCTTCCACGGTTTCATAAAACAAATGAACATTTCAACTGGAAACAACTCAGTATCGAAGCAGGTGCAGGAAGAAGCAACTTCTGAGCCAGTCGGTTTTTCTTTGGATCAGCTATCCGCCTAAGGATATTAGTTTAAAAAGTTGTGAAGATCCATCCGGAACACCTGTAAACCAGTTAGCTAAATGAGTAAGTCTGTTGTGCTATCAATAAGCATGTTCCATGAATAATTCCACATCTCTGCAGAAAATTTCAACCTCATAAGCAGCAGGTTATTTGTCCCAAAAACATTTTCAGATAACAGAAACCCATAAATATATATATATATATATATATATATATATATATTTATATAGGTGTGTACTTATACATATATACATTTGTAATGTTAATCTTGGTCTAAACAAGAATGCAATGAGTGTGTTTTTGTAAACACTTTGTGTCTGTATTATAAATCTTTCACAGACACTTGTAGTATTTAAACTGTGTTTATATGCACACATTTCTAGCAGTGCTCTTAAGTCTGTGCATTATTTTCTGGAAAAACCTTACTTTGTCATCTGAGTTGTTCATTCATTCAATGTTCTACATCACTTAATCCTTTGAGGTTGTGAATGGTATCAGAACCTATCAAAGCTGGTTACTGGCGAGACAAAGGGTCCACCCTGAACCAGTCGCCAGTCTGTTGTTTCATCTGATGTGTTGTTGCTACTTATTATTTTACATGGTAAACAGTAAATAAATGCAGGTAATATTTAAATTAAGGTTTAAAGTGCTGCCAAACTATTCACAATAATACAAAGGCTAATAAAATTTTAAATGAGAATAAAATTGTGTTATTTAGTATTAGAGAGAGAAATAAACATTAACAGGCTTTCTGGATTAAAATTAGGATTTAAGTAAATTACCTCAAGTTCAGTATTTCCTGACCTTTTCCTGTTCTCATGTCGACAATGTTATACCACACACGTTTACATGAAATATTCTAAAATGCAAGTCTTAAGATTAAGATTCTATTGAAATTGATATTGATGGCATTTATTTAAAAATATTGTATTTATTTCTAATAGAACAGATTATAAATAGCAGTATGACAAACAAGAATAGTGATTTTCAAAATGACTTACTTAAAAATAAATGGTTATTTGAAAGCACTTTGACCAATATTATGAATCACAATCAGAAAATTTTATTGTTAAAAAATTGCATAAAAACATTGAAACTATAAAGATGGAGTTACAAGATGGATAAAATAGATCAAACCTAAATAAACAAATAAAACAGGAATGAAATAAATTCATTATGAAACTGGTGGGGTTATACAACTGTTATCAGTTCTTAAGTAAAGAAAAGTGCTGTTTTAATCCTATTGGACCTGAGTGCTGCGTTTGACACTGTAGGTTATGAAATCCTTCTACAAAGGCTAGAGAACAGTACCAGAATATCTGTGTTTAATTGGTTTCAGTCTTTTTTAAAGGGACGTAGGTATTTTGTAGAAAGTAGAACTTGTGTGTCAAATCAGATGACTTTGACCTGTGTCATGTGACACAGGTCCATTCTTGGACCCCTGTTGCTTGACCTATACACGCTGGTGTTAGGGCAATTGATAGCCAGTAATAATGTGTCCTATCACAATCAAATGGACTTTTGACAATCCCGTTCCTAGCATCTGAGTAATGCAGATGATACTCAGATCCACTGTATGTGTCACTGACAGCAGGTGAACATGGACCTGTGGATTCACTCTGCCACTATATTCAACAAATTAGTGTCTGGATGCAAAACAACTTTCTTAAACTAAACTCAGACAAAACTGAAATCATTGTCTTTGGCCCACAGAAACAAAAAGAAAGTGTCATCAGTTACCTTCAATCTCTCTCTCCAGAACTGACAAATCAAGTTAGAAATCTGGGATTAATAATGGATTCAGACTTTAACTTCAATAGTCACATCAAATCAATTACATCTGCAATCTTTGTTACTGCCTTAAAAACATTGCCAAAATCAGAGGTTTGGTGTCCAAAACAGATTTAGAGGTTCTTATCCATGCATTTGTTTCCAGTAGGTTAGATTATTACAACAGTTAGCTCGTGGTCTGAACAAAAAGGCCTTAAAACAGCCGCAGTTTATTCAAAATGCTGTGACTGAAGTCCAAATAAGAACCAGAAAATATGATCACATTAGTCCTATGCTCAAGTCTCTGCACTGGCTTCCTGTGGCTCAGAGAATAGACTTTAAAGCTGCTCTGATTGTGTTTAAGTAAACAAACACAAGCAACAAATAAAAGTACTTTGGTGGTCTAGCACCAAAGTACATCTGTGATATGTTAGTACCTTATGAACCATCTAGAACTCTAAAGGACTGGCCTCCTGCTGGTGCCTAGAGTCAGGACTAAACATGAAGAGGCTGCATTTTAATTTTATGCTGCAAAAGTCTGGAACAAACTTCCTGTGGCTGTGAGACAGGCCTCTACTTTGATGTTTAGATGTTTAAATCTAGGCTGAAAACAGTTCTGATTAACTGTGCATTTGATCAACTACTCTTTTGATTTATTTTAATTATTTTATTTATTTATTATATTTTCTAAACATTTTGATTCTATGTTTTGTGATTTTAATGCATTTTTTCTGTCTTGTGAAGCACTTTAACTTACGTTTTGTATGAATTGTGCTGTACAAATAAACTTGCCTTGCCTTAAAAGTACTCCTGACGAAGTTCATAAGTGTAATTGCAGAGGAAATAAAAGACATAGATTAGCAATTTGTTTTGTGTCGAAGGGTCTGAGACAGTAGCTTGCAGTTTAGGTTTAATGGGGGTTGGGAAAGGATGGGCGTATGAGGGGTACGTTGGGTTGGGGGGGGCTATGTGAATGTCAATGCATGTGGCATATTTTCTTTTTTTTTTTTTGGATGCTTATTTTTATTTTGACTTCTGACTTTTTTACTTTTGATGTTGTTCACGTTTTTATTTGTTCTGTTCAGCACTTTGTGTGAACTTGTGTTGGAAAAGTGCTCTATAAATAAAGTTTGATTTGATTTGATATTACTGACTTGAGCTTGGTAAAATAAAACCTGATGATAAATTGTACCTCTGATCTTGGTCAATAAACATTTCATGCTCCATGTTTACACTTCCCACAATTTCTCCTATTTTTGGAATTAGGCCTGTAGTAGTAAAATATTGTTTGTGTGTGTTTCTGTGTTCTTGATGCTATCCAGAAAATCACAGTCTTTGACCTCTCGTGCCCGTTCTCCTCCAAGCGTCAGTATCCTGATTGGATTATCTTCATTATCCCCTTGTCCTGCAATGCCCTGGTCACCGTGTCGAAGAAGCTTAATGTCACAAGCCAGCCAAAAACAAGATTGGACTTATTTGTTTTACAAATTAATATTGACAGGAACATAGAGAGCAGTTATTATGATTATAACATCTGATTACCTGAAGTGAATGAATATGTATAAATACAATAGTTTTCTAGTTTATTCAAGTAGAAATACCCCAAAGTAAATTTATTCTTTTGTAGTCAGAGCACCCTCGGAGTTACATAAAATCTATCTAAATCAAAATCAATTCAGTTCTAATTTTGAAAAAGAGACATTTTTCATCAAAAATAAAAAAAATAAATCTCCATGTCACCTCTTTATACAAAAAAAAAAAAAAAAAAAAAATTTTTTAGATCAATTTCAACTTTAAGTTGTGATGAAATTTTAAAAAGAATCTTTCAAATTTGATCATGATTTCTGATATCTGTAACTTTAGCACTCTGGAAGTGGTGCAAGAGACTATTTTGTTTAACTAAATTAGTTGGTTTAGCTTGTATTTTAAAATGAAGGCAATTTGATTTGCTCTGAAAGTAATTTTTCAGTCTTTTTACACAGACCTGACTTAAACTAATTCAGCAAAGAAATAGATTCTTTTGGTTTAATGAATATTATCAAAGAAGACAAACCTTTAACCTCATCTGATGAAACCACTCATGGTTGTGACATGGAGCTATTTTTAATTTCTCTTTAATATTTTGTCACCTCTAGTGACAGAGATAGAAGGAGAATCACCTGGTAAACTTTCGTGCATTCACTTCCAAAGTATGCCTGTATTTGAACTGACCTTAAGGATTTATTCCTGTATTTTGCCTGCATTGGTTGATCTGACACAAGATTCTAATTTAACCGGAAAAGCCTAATGCAAAAACATTCAGACTCAACAGAAAATTTCTCACAAGGAGCTTCTCCTGTACTCCCATCTCTGATTCCGGCCAGCTGATGTGGCATAATCTCTCTCGCTCCCTCTCTCTCACATACACTCACACAGTTTCTCTCTCACGTATCAATTCCCCCTTAAAGGGACCATGCGTTCTTTTGAAACCAAGGGAAAGATCTCTGGTTAACGCTTTACATGACTCTTTTATACACACAACATAATTCTTTTCTAAATGCGTGTGTTTGTTTCAGTATACAAACGACAACTGGTCTCAAATTTGTCAGAATAATCCTGCTCATTGTTCTATTTACTGTAGGTGCATGAGGACTGGAGTCTTCTTTTTTTTTTTTAGAAACAAACAAGTGGGATGTATAAAGTATTCTTGTTTTGTTCTTTGAAAAGTAAGCATGATCAGAAAGACAAACTAAGTAAAAGAGCATTGGATGTTTTCTGTACACAGAGTTTTAGGTTGTTGGAGATCTGTGATGTTTACATTCTGAGGAAAAGTGGTAAGTTCTGATTAATGTGTCATTTCAAGGGATCCAATTTGATCAAGTTTTTAACACTTCAGTGCATTCCCTGGTTTTAAAAAAGAAATAAACTTCAAGACACTAAAACAGTGCAATATGTTTGTGCACATTCACAGAATGGAACAAGGAATAAAATTGTATTCTTTTTTACTATCTTTTTTTTTTTTTTTTTTAGAAAACTGAACAGAGTGTTTGACTATGACGCAGCAAAACAATGCTTTAGTTGATGATATGAAAATAACTACTTTTATAGATTAAACATTTTTACCAGTTGACAAGTTGGAATTAGGGGGTTGAACGGTGACACAGTGATTAGCACAGTGGCCTCACAGCAGGAAGGTTGAGGTTGAAGTCCCAGGTGGGATGACGTTTGAAACATCGGGTTTTCCTTGTGAAGTTTAAATGTTTCAGAATCAGAATCAGAATGCTTTTATTGCCATGTCAATGAAAATATCAGAGACTAGGAACTTGCTATGATACAGGTGTGCAATAATATAAGATAAAAATAATAAAAAATAAAATTAATAAAAATAATTTTAACAAAACAGAGTGCTCAGAGAGAAAAAGAAAAGTAGTGCAATGTCATAAAAAATAATAAAAAATAATAAAGATAGTAAAGTCCCTGTCTACTTGGAGTAGACAAGGGCCGGTGTAGCTGGAGAAAACCCACTCCAGGTACATCGGTTTCCTCCCACTCTCCCAAAACTGGTGCTAGGTTAATTTGGCCACTACAAAATTTTCTCTAGGAAAGAGTTAAGATGGTTGTGTGTGTTGCCCTCTAGCAGACTGATTATCTGTTCAGGGTGTATCCAGTCGGGTTAGGCGCTGGCACCCCCTGCGATCCTGGTAGGAATGAGCGGTTCAGAAGACAAAACAAAATTTAGAATTAGTGATGATTCTGTGAGTGCCTTTTGACTTTTTTCTCACTTTGTTTTTTATGAGATTCTGCTGTCATTTTGATAACAGATGTTATTGTACTCTCTGTTATTGTAATCATTGCTGGACAGAGTTTAGTAATGGATTGTTTTGGATTGTCCCGGTTTCTAAAAAAAAACTCAGTTACACTTTCAAGTAGCCTAATATATTTCAGAGCTGGGACATGATAAAATTCCCGTCAAAGCTTTTAGGATGTCATCCTGGTTCATGCTGCAGATTTACATGCTTAGTAATCCAAGACCAACATAGCTTTTCCTGTGATTGCTCTTTAATTGTCGTACAGTCTGTTTGCGCTCCTTAGAGCTGCTTAAATGCTGTTTGGTTGTTAATTTTGACCTAATTCTTTGCACTGACCTTTAAATGAAAAGTCAGTGGGTGTCTTGTTATCCAACAAGGCAAAACTCATTAACACAAATAAATGTGGCTACGGAGATGGATTGAGATGGCAGAACAGCCTCAGTTCCATATGGCTGATCATTGTGGGGATTAGTGAATGTAAACACCTGGAAGGTGTTGTAGCCGTTGCAGTTCACAGTGGCTAAACAGTAAATCCAATTAGGAAAGAAGAAATTCTATTAGACTGAGAACATGGTAAGGCTCTTAGGGCAAGGCTCTTGCACAGGAAACTGTCCGAACGTAAAGCAATGATGATGGTAATGAATGACACTGTTTTTTTTGTTTGTTTTTGGGAATTGTAGAATTCGCAAGTGTTCCCTGTGGATATAGAAAAAATCCCCCAGTAAAAGAAGAGTTTTTAAAGTTCACAAACAGAAAAATTTAGTTTTTAAAAAAATAGCATGTAACATTCTGAATGTCTTCTCACCTGCTAGTTTATAGGGTCAAACGTTACAGTAAGCTGAGTTTAATTATAATTTGCTAAAAAATGTGTGCCTCCATTTTATCCATATTGTCGGGTTGGCTCTAAAACCAGAAAGCTCAATCTTCATCTGTTTTACCAAACCAGCAAAGAATTGTGAAAGTTTTTTCTTGGTTGGCCAAAAAACAGAAAGAACAAGGCCACTTATTGTGGTGTAAGCCATTCCAGTTAAGTTGCATAAATATATTAAGGTAAATGTCTTGAAAATTATCTGTTGCTTTACCTTTCAATTAAAATTCAAACAAAAATTAAAGCGGATTTGATCAGACATAGGATAGTTGTATTCACAAGTTCATTTAAGTCTAATTTGGTCAAGTAACCTCCCAACCTTTCATGTGAATCTACCCCATGACAAGGAAGCACCGTGTATAGCTGCATGTTCTCGGTCTATAACTCGTGTAGCTTTGTTTATGAATTGTCATCTATCCAGGTGTGCTGGAAGTATAATTATGTTTTTCCCTTGTGGCTAAATGACAGCAAATTTCTGCTGATTCAGAGTCAAAGATGATTCTCAGAACTTTCAAAAAAGAAAGTGTAGGTGTTGTCAGTGTTGACAGCAATAAACGTGTCAAGTAACAGGAAAATATTGGATCTGAATTTCAAATGTCACCTGAACTGCTAGACAAAAACAGTCTTTGGTGAAATATACATGTGGATTAAGTTTGGAAAAACCCTATCATTGTGGCTCACTTTCTAAATACTTTTAGAAGACAAAAGACGAAAATAACTTTGACCCTCTCACTAGCATTAAATGTTTTGCAAAGGTTTCTACATAAAATCAACGTGTGTACATTAAAAATTCAACAGAACAGACATTTTGTCTTTTCACATATGCATTTATTTAGTTTTTTTTCTAAAACTGTCTTTTTATAAAATGCCCATTCACCATTCAAGCATTATCCAAGCAAATGTTTCCATCCTTTTTCAACAAAGAAACACTCCAAACCCATAACCTTCCTTGACACACATCCACACACAGTCACACACATTTGGGTATACTCATTATTAGCACTGTAAATTACTTTCATCGGCGGGTGTTGAGAAACGTATGTTTGTGTGTTCCAGCGGATATCATCTTGAATATGGTCGGAAAAACATATGTCAAGACTCCCACTTGGAAACGGGTAGACATTAAGAATGTAACTGTCCAAAGAGGTGTAACTGTTATCCTTAAGCAGCAGTAGAGACTTCTGTCTTGCTGGTGGAAACTGAGGTCTCATCTTCAACCATTCCTCCCATTCCAATAGTTGCCAGCATGCAATTACGAAACTAAAAGTTATAAAAGAGAGGAAAAAACAATTAATTTAATGTTTTATTGCAGTGTCTACACAGTCTGCAGAATTTATTGGAGCGGTCATGTACGCCTAGCATAAAAAAGTTGTGCAATTTGGGGATCAAGCATTTAAAGTCAATCATAGATGTCTTTGTTATTAGAATGTTTGGCTTGTCAGCAATGAAAGGACTAATCATCTGCATTTAAAATGGATTCAATCCACAATACAAAGAGTTTTTAAAACTGCAAATGTTTTGAGTATTAGTTTGTCTTGTTAAAATGTTATACTAAATGTATCTGAATTCATTGAGCTGATGCAATTTGAATTTGTAAATGCATCCAGTTTTAACTTTAGCACTTTGCTTAACTCTAATGTATGTTCAGGAGAATTATTTCAAATACAAACTTTAACTAACCTGTTTGTTCATCAAAATGTAGATGATAGGGTTGAACAATGCAGAGCTCTTTGAAAAAAAAGCAGGAACAGCCATGGACAAAGCAGAAAAAGCAGCCCCTCTGTTCAAGAAAATCCATGCAGCATAGGATGCATATGGGACCCATGCGACGAGGAATCCAAGCACCATCAAGACACACATCCTTGTAACTTCTTTCTCAGCTTTTTGAGTAGAAGCAGAATCCTGCTGTTGGGCTGCAGCCTGGAAATGAGAACAATAGTTAGATGTTATGCTGTGGTTGAACAAAAGTTATTTTAGTGATTGAAATTGTTGGCATAGATGAGTGACACCATGAAAGTGTATAAACTGACTTATGTAATCACAAGAATTGAAAATTAAACACTGTTTCCAGATTGACCACACAAGAAGACAAAATTATTAGTCACGTCTGATTATTTGGCGATAAGGTAAGCAGGACAAGACATTTGTCGCTTTGGTGACAGCACTAACACACAAATTTCCGTGCAAAAGTATGAACAGCAATGTGACTGTGCAGTCTCTAACTCATACTACAGTGATATGTTAACTCATTATCGGCAGTAAATATGGCTACTTGGAGTCTAGGCATGTGGTTCGAGTCTAAATGGTGCAGAACTTTTTTTTTTTACAATGTACCGAATACATATGATGCACATAGTTTAGATGACTGGTCGGTGTGAATGTGTTGTGTACATGTAAGGTTGTTTGTTTTTTTTAGTAGATTTACTTGCAACATTGTTTAAACAGTTTATAGATATTTCTACAAATCAGAACAAACCATAAAAAAATTTGCAGAATAAATTTTTTGTGGAACACTTACAGCTTTGACTGTCAAGACAAGACTTCCATATGTGAAGAAGATAGTGCAGACTGGAACACAGAAGTGGCAGCTGAACATGTACATCACATAGGATTCATTGTTGAAACCTGGAGCCAGAGTATAATAGTCAGGTCCACAGGAAACTTGAACCCCCTCAGGAATATACCTGTAAACACAAAACACATTAGAAAATGTGTTTTTCTTCCTTTTTGAAATTTGTCTTCAAAAATGTTTTTCTAATTATCTTGCTGAAACTTCATTCCTAATAAACAAAAAAATAGTAAAACAAAAATTTTGGATAAAAGCAGCAACAATATCCAGAAACCCTTTCCATGCTTGCACTAACATTATTTAGAATTAATATAGTATTACCTTGACCATCCAACCAAAGGGGGAACAGCACAAGAACAAGCCATAATCCAGGTGAAAGCACAACCTACTGCTGAGTGGCTGGCTGTAAATTTGAAACTTCCCATAGGTTTGCAAACCACAATATATCTCTCAACAGCTAAGACCACAAGAGACCAGAGGGACACCTGACCTGTAAATAAAAGAACAGGAGACCAGATCCAATCAGTCAAACTCAACTATTATTTCTAATAGCGAAATACAAGTTATGCATTTATGTACATGCGATCATTGGACTTACCTCCCAGAGTAGCAAAGAATCCCTCCATTGCACATCCCATGGGTCCCAAACTAAAATAGCCAAACAAGCAAGAATAAATGGTGACTGTGAATCCAAAGAGAACCATTATCAGACCAGCTACAGCCAAATTGACCAGGATGAAGTTCAGAGGTTGCCGGAGTTTTTTGTTCTGAGCTGTGACTACTAGTGTCAGAGCATTGATGGGAAAGCCAGTGCAGAAGAGGAAAAACATATAGGCACCCAGTAATTTGAAAAACCAGGGATCTGCCAAATAATACTGTGGGTATTCATAAGGACTCCTGACAAGTCCCGTCCTGTTGTTCATGGGGATGTAGAAGTTCTTGCCTTCAGTGCCGTTCTCCATCTTCACGAGGTTAAGATCTGGATTAAGAGAGTAATTACCTTTGAGCTCTGTCAATGCAACAACCTCTGCTCCTCAACTTCTTCCATGCAGTTCTGGAGGGACAGTTTTATACCCCTTGGAGACGATATAAGAAGATGAGCTAAGAGGATCTAAGAATTCAAGCCATAATCTCTTAGTATAATTACGTGTTAATCAGTGATCTGAGTGATCTCTCGTTGTTTTAGGGCATGTTTACCGATTGAAAGTATTTTGTGTCAGATGGATTAGAAAAAAAACCTTTTATCCACTCAGTTGCCAGATTTATTTTTCTTCTAAATATTTTTATCTTTACTTCCACTTGTTGGAGACACCTTTTTTTAAATGACCCAAAGAGAAGGTAATTATATGATCCCAGAATAAAAAAAATGCAAACTTCAATTTAGTTCAAAGCCGTTTTTAAAGACAAAATTGCGTCACATTAGCAGAAAAGTTTATTTTACTGGGTATCGACATCGTTACATTCAATTTCAAGATGGTTATTGTATTCATTTTGAATCCGGTTTATTATAAAATATAACAATTGGATTAGATAATTGTTACTTTCTGTTTTTATTTTTGCACTTCTTTCTATTGCTATTGTTTCCTCTTGAAAAATACATGGAGTTCTTTTTTTAAAATAAAAGACACGAAATAAACTCATTTGAACTTTAAACAGAACTTAATCACTTGCAATTTATGAAGCATATTAACATTCAATTATTACCTAATCCAAAGCCTAAGCCTGTCACAGGTACGCACACTTTGAATTGGCCCTGAGTTGGCACTTCGTCCTGCGATTGACACACTTACGATAATATTGAAAAATGTCAGACACTTGTTGATTTTTCAAAGGTTTGGAAAGATTAAAAAATGGGGCTAAGAGCAAATGAAAGTAACTGTGTCGATTAAGAAAATTAACAATACTTCTTTTTTTTTTTTTAAGGTTCTTTGCTCAGCTGACAGGATGACAACTAAGTGAGATTATAATGTGTGTCATAATCCCAACTGCTGAATTATCAGTGTCAAAATTTAAAAATAATGAAAGTTACTTTGCTTTTTTCACTTTCCCAATTGAATGTAATAAGTGCACAAGGTAAAGTTTGGATTTTCTACACTCAGTTGTCCGTCTAAATTCAAAACAAATTCTAATGACCTTTTTGTGCAGTCTCAAGGTTCCAAAATGTATGCATTTGTGTATGTATTTACATACAGTATGTCAATATGTAAGCATCCACTATATATACATATATGCACATGTATGTACAAAAAGGTACAGAGAATAGAAAAGAGGTTCAGGAATAGAGAGAGACCAATCAGTCTTCTTGAAATATAGATGTATGAGCAATTACAGTACATTTATTTTTACAATTAAAAGCCTTTTATTTTTTTCTTCAGCCTGATATCCACTGGGATTTATAACCATGTCTAAAAGAAACCCCCAAAAAACTTGTGTTCTTGTGGAGAGTATATTAACAATGTGCTGTGCCTGTGTTTACAGCCAGATGTCACCCATCCTCACTGTCTGTAACTTTAAATTCTATCATCTGTCTCTCTAGACATCTGTCTAGTAAATGCACAGTTTTATTTTAGCTTTTGGTTCCACCAGGTCAGGTAACATTGAGTTGAACTCTAAATCAGATGTCTCAGTGAATGAAAAGTTTATCTGAAATGAGCTATATTTTCAGACACTACGACATCAACATTTTAGTGCCTGTGTTAATGCTAAGCTCTTTATTGCCAAACATTAATCACTTCCTCCTCCATTTCCTGCTTAAACAATTATCTAAAATTGTGCAATTTTTTTTTTTAAGGTACAAAGAATTCTGACTATATAAAATGAGAAGTCAACGTATGTTTGCATATTCCAATATTTTAAATATTTGCCTCTTTGAGAAATTGAATTAACTGCAGGAAAGAATAATTTAATGTTACCATTGTTATGGAGATGGTCTTTAGTATAGTAACATGGTATTTATTTGATAGACTTTTTACAAAAATACAGATAGTAAAATATCACTTAACTGTTTATAATAAAAAAGTTCAATTGAAGAGTGCTTTTCAGTTACAAGAAAACTGTGAGAACAGAATTGCACATAACAGTAATTATTTGCCATCAGTAACTATGGTTTATTAATTATTCCTTATTGATGGCAAAAAAAAAAATCACAACTGGTAAATTATGCCAAAAAAACCTTTCATTTTTTAGATTTAAAAGAGTAAGTTCTCATATTGTACCTTTACCTCTCATTGTCTTTTTATAATTTTTGTATTGTGATTTTCGATTTGCCAAGTCGATAAGTTGGTGCCAGTTAGGTGTGGCTTTTCAATGTGTGGGAGAGCTTATTTTATCTGAGGAGCCGCAGTGATTGGTTAATCGGTGTCCACTTCTGTAGGCGTGGTGTGTCGTACAGAAGCTAAATGGAGATTGTAAACCTGAAAGGAAATCCAGTCACTTAAAGGATTTGGAGATGCAAGGCCAAGAGAAAAGAAAAATGAAAAAAAAGAACTATTCTTTCAAATGCAATCAAAAATTGTGTTGTCTTGTCTTATAAAACAATATTTGGTTACAAATTTACAAATTGGAGCACGTCAAATTTAAACATTTCAACATCCAATCACTTTTTTAATTTCTAGACATTTTGTAATTTGTGTAAAAAATTAATTTTTCTTGTGCAAATCAGTCGCTCAATTAAAAACTACATTCATCAAGCTATATTTTATTTAAGAAATCCATTTATCTTTTTATAATCAAAAGGCTATCTCGACTGTTTTAGACTCCTTGGGGAGCTATGACTTAACAAGGAAAAATCCAACTCTTTTTTTAAAAAAAACTCAAAACAAACCTTCTTGTCTTGGTACTTTTATTTTGTTCACAGCTTGTTTGTTTCAGAACATTTATCTTTTAGAATGCATACGTAAATTGCATTTAAGGCACTAGTTGCTAAGGTGTTAGAGCAGGTCATCCAATAAGCAGAAGGTTTGCTCTTCAAATCCTTCTTCACTTAGTTAATGTGTTTTTCTTTTCCTCATGATGCCACCTGTGAGTCAATATAAATTAGTGTTTAGCCACGGTTGCCAAACACAGACTGACCATCTGGCACTTTGGGTATTTTCCTAATGTCTTTTTTGGATGAACACAGTTTTTTCTCACTAACTAATAAATATCATATCAGTGTCAAGTACCAAAAGCTTTGTGCTGGTTTAGTTGTTTTATTTAAATTGACAAAAGATATTTTTCTCTGGTCCTTGTGAAAAAAAAAAAAAACACCTCTAATTTAAAAAAAAAAGGCCAAGCATTACTGAACCATAAGAAACAAATGGCAGGATTATGATAAATTAGTGAGGGTTTTTAGGGGATGGGTTTGTATGGTCACATCTCAAAAAACTTGTTTTTTTTTTTTTTTTGCACTTTTCTTATTTGTGTTTTCTTGCTGAAGAGACATAGATTGTTTTATTAGTATTATTTTTGTGAGCAATTACAGTGAGTTAGTGAGGTTCTGATTCTTTTTTTTTTGTTGAACATAGTAAACTAATAGACATGCTTAAATGTGTTACAGACTGCTTTGATGTCAACTTTTTTTAACAATGAGGATTAAAAAGGCACTTTAGCAAAAATTTGCAGCCTGGGATTTATAAAGTTCATCCACACCATTCTTCTCTGTAAAAGAAAGACAAAAACCAACTACATATTTTTTAAATTACAGAAAATTTTCCACAGATTTTAGTCTTAGAATTAAAAATTTAGTCAAAATGAAAACTGCCGTGTCTGAGTAATTTGTTGAGAGTCTTTCTCAAAGGAAATTAAGTAATTAAGCTAATGATGTTTGGACTTAAACTTTATCATTATCTTTCAATTAACTAAGAAAACTCTTTGATATTTTTTTTCTTTTTCTGATTAACTGGTATTTATAGTCATACATAACTTACTTGAAAATCATAATCTCGTGGACTATATGGACTTAAAAAATGCTTTCCAATATTGCATCTCACATTTTACTAAAATTTTGCATCTTGGGATTAATAAAGTCCGAACACCATTCAAATATATTTTGACACTGGATTGTTGTGTAAATGATAGATACCGGTAAATACATAGATGCTCAATATATATTTATATTTTATAAACGCACTACGTCTTACTGATTTTATCCTCTCTATTTCTTTAATAAGTAGGTTATAAGTAGGTTGTTTTATTTGCTTTTCATCTCAGGGGGCCACAAACATTGATGATAGAATAACAGATTACACAACAGTCTTTTCATGCATGCATTTATTAAATTTTTCTACATTTTTTTCTTTATAAAATATTTACAGGCTTAAATGTAAGAGGCTAGAACATCGATAAGCCTCTTAATTTTATGCACAGGAAATGTAAAAGTCAGATATTCTCCATCCAAACATTCACCAAGCTTATATTACTATGATCACTGTCCAAAAAAATATATATCAGGTTGTTTTCTCTTTCATTTCATTTTCAGTCATTTTTACAGCAATCAGTGTTGAAAACTGAATGTCATAAAATCTTCAAATGTTTTATCTCGTCTTGATTGGTTTTGTACCCATTCCAACACCGACACGCAGAAACAAGTAGACATAAGGAGTGAGTCTGTCCAGAAAAATGTTGTTGTTATTTTTAAGCAGCAGTAGAGACTTCTGTCTTGCTGGTGGACACTGAGGTCTCATCTTCAACCATTCCTCCCATTCCAATTGTGGCCAGCATGCAATTACGAAACTGAAAAGATAGAAACATGGAGAGAAAGATATTACTACATGTGTTGTACATGCATTGTTCAATTTCTAAGTAAAGAAATCAATTAAAATTTAAAAATACATAACAATCACAGGTGAAGCATACTTTTTTTGTCACATTAAGTAAAACAGTATACCAGAGTTATACATTAAACAGCTGAGTAAGACTTAATTTAAGGTTGCACCACTACGTCATGAATCCCCACTCTACACAATCTGAATCTGATGATGTTTGGTACACTCTGGTCCTTTGGAATTTTAAAGCATAGCCTCCTGTCTTGTGTTTTAATTCCTTAAGTTGCTGAAACTGAGCTAAGAAAAGGAAACTGAGCAAAATCCAAGTTTGCCCATAAGATTAAAGTAAAGGGCAATGATGAGTGCATCACTTCATCAGTCTCTTTTTTAGCCTGAAGTATGGGTCAATCTGAAACAAGAAAATCTTGAATTGACAGACCACAAGGCCATTCTTCAGAATACAATTTTTATTTTGTCAAGACAAATTGAAGTTTTTGGGGTTTTTTTGACTGGGATGACCATTGTTCAGTTGTGACTGCACTAATACAATCCCCGAAGTTTCTATTGACATGCAAACTCGATCTTATCTTTTCTCTGAAACATTTATTACTCAGTTCAAATAAAGTCAAACATACCTGTTTGTTCATCAAAATGTAGATGACTGGATTGAATAATGCTGAGCTTTTAGAAAAGAAAGAAGGAACGGCCATGGACACAGCTGAGAAGGCAGCTCCTCTGTTTAAGAAGATCCATGCAGCAAAAGATGCATATGGGACCCATGCAAATAAGAATCCAAATACCATCAAGACGCACATCCGTGTAACTTCTTTCTCAGCTTTCTGAGTAGAAGCTGAGTCCTGCTGCTGAGCTGCAGCCTGGAAATGAGACCAAAGTTATTGGTTAAAATCATTAAAATGCAAACACCCAATAGAAACAAGTTCATACTCAGGGGAATATACTCTTTTATTGTCGGTATAAACTGTATAGTAAATATAAACGGTGTCAATTCTTGTACCCAGAAGGGGGTGTCTAACTTTAAAATGATGTTACATGCATGGTGTTCTTTCACAGATATTTACATTATCCAGCAGATGCAATTGCTTCAAACTGCACCTTCTGTGATCTTTTTTTAATTTCATTCCTTAAAGAGGAAACTTAAACTAACTTTCATCTTATCTAAAGATTATCCAAAGATCTACAACAGATATTTTTTTATATATTGAAACAAAATAGCTGTTTTGAAAATCCAGTGGTTTGGTCCTAAGACTTGATTGAGAATGCATGTTGGTTTGGTTCTAGGTCTTTACTCATACACAAGATTTCTGCACTGGTGTAAGAATATTCATGTTGTAAATACTCACAGCTTTGACTGTCAACACAAGACTTCCATATGTGAAGAAGATGGTGCAGACTGGAACACAGAAGTGGCAGCTGAACATGTACATCACATAGGATTCATTGTTGAAGCCTGGAGCCAAAGTGTAATAGTCAGGTCCACAGGAAACTTGAACCCCCTCAGGGATATACCTGTTAACAAAACACATAATTAAAAGTGCCTTTCTTTTTTCTTCCTTCTTTTTTATTCTTTGAATAAAATGTACTATTCTGTGAAAAAAGATCCTGAACAGAACATTTGGGTTGGCACACAAACATTCAATTTTAAAACTTACAACCATCCCTGTTCTTGACTATTGCTTTATATGTATTGTGAAATTTACTACAAATATTAAAAATCCGTTGTGTTTATGACATTAACAATTGCCCAAAAATGGGCCCACATTCTTATCAATGTCACTCAATGTAAAGAAAAAATCATATGGAAAGGATATCACAGTAATTTACTTCCATTTTCTTACAGTTCTGTCTAAGCTATTGGCACATGAATATGTGATCTTTTTAAAATTTATATTTCAGTACCTTGACCACCCCACCAAAGGGGGAACAGCACAAGAACAAGCCATAATCCAAGTGAAAGCACAGCCCACCGCAGAATGGGTGGCTGTAAATTTGAAACTTCCCATAGGTTTGCAGACCACAATATATCTCTCAACAGCTAAGACCACGAGAGACCAGAGGGACACCTGACCTGTTAGGAAAGAAAAATAATGGGTAAAGTTGAAAATCCTAGATTTTGTCATGTATACCAGCTTAATGTTGACCAACTACTTCAATTATACTGTCAGGAATCAAGTAACAAATAATCTACATGTGTGATCAGTTTGATGGGCTTACCTCCCAACGTAGCAAAGAATCCTTCCATTGCACAGCCCACAGGTCCCAAATTAAAATAGCCAAACATGCAAGAATAAATGGTGACTGTGAATCCAAAAACGACCATGATCAGTCCAGCCACAGCCAAGTTTACCAGGATGAAATTCAGAGGTTGCCGGAGTTTCTTGTTCTGAGCTGTGACCACTAGTGTCAGAGCATTGATGGGAAAGCCAGCACAGAGGAGGAAAAACATGTAAAGACCCAACAACTTGAAAAACCAGGGATCTGCCAAATAATACTGTGGGTATTCATAAGGACTCCTGACAAGCCCCGTCCTGTTGTTCATGGGGATGTAGAAGTTCTTGCCTTCTGTGCCGTTCTCCATCTTCACGAGTTACGATCTGGATTAAGAGTGATAACTTTGGAGGTGTGTCTTTTCAACAACCTCTGCTCCTCAACTTCTTGAATGTAGTTCTGGAGGCATGGTTTTATACCCCCTTGGAGACGATATAAGAAGATGAGCTAAGAGGATCTAGGAAATCAGCCCATAATCTCTTAGTATAATTACGTGTAAAGCAGTGATCTGAGTTATCTCTTTTATAGTCTTAGAACATGTTTACTGATTAAAAGTATCATTGTTCCAAACACACAAGCAAAAGTATCCTATTTTCATGGGATTTCCTCCCACCTACATTTATAGAAATGTAGATTTACATAAGAATACAAAATCTCAGCGTGATCTCAATCACATTACATTGGTCCTTTGAATATATTTCTCATCTAAATACATTTTATAGTGTGCAGACACCTTAAATTTTCAATTTGAAAATATTACCCTCAATTCACAGTAGGACTGACTTTATTTCTATTAAGACTTCTATCTGCAAAAATTGTAAAGGGATAAATTGACCCATTTAATCTATGACCATGAAAGCAGTACCTATGCTCATGCTTATAACTTATTTTGAACTATTTAGAATTGGGTTGTTAGGCTTGTATTGATACATACAAGTGGAAAACTTATGGTTTTTATGGTCATCATGGTACAAAAATATGTTTTATTCACAGGAAACTCGGTGAAAGGTCTTAATTGTTCATTCTTAATTGTTAAAATTAAGATTTCTAATGGCATTTACAATTTTTTTTTCAGATTTTTATTTGTTTAAAATGATAGCTAGCTATTATAATTCAGTGCTCCTCGCCAAATACTCCACAAAACTATTTGCTAGGATTTTTGTTAAACTCAAAAATATTGAAAAGGCATAATTAGGGATTTTGAGATTGTTTATTGACCAAAAAATTATGAAGAGAAAAATTTTGGATAGAAATAGTTAGAGAATGCTGATTTTTGCTTATGCTAGAAATACAATGATCATATCAGCTTCCAGGTAAAAGTGTTTGACATCTGAGGATACTTCACATATCCATTTAGATATACTGTACATTTTAAATCCAAGTGTTTAATTTTGATAGAATACATACTTGTTGGACATTTATTTTGGTGAAAGACACCAAGACAAGTGGTTGCCATTCTCAAACTGTACAAATCTCTGTAAAGATACAAAATGTATTTTATTTGGAAACCAGTATCAAAGTTATTTTAAATAATAACTTAATCTTATTAGTCATCCAATTGCTTCAGTGACTTACCTGTTTGGATAACAACTTTGAAAATGAACCGTTTACATTTCTACTTTGTTCAAAGTGAGTGTGTTGTGTGTAAAAAAATATCAGAGTGACCCATAGACAGAATTTGTATCTCTAATTGGGAAAAAATAGTTGTGAAATACTTAAAGTCTTGGGCTTCACATCAAAATTTCTGGAGATCCACTTTTCACTGAAGTCCAAATAAGATGAAATGACAATCTTCAAACCTGTGTCAGTCATCTATCACAGAATAATTTTAAAGTGAAGCTATTTTTCATGTTTTAATAATTGTGTGTATGTTTAATAAAGTTATTTTAGCTGTAAATAAAGGGCTTGACTGCTTTTGACTTAATCTTTAAAATTGTTTTTCTGTGGAAAGCCTGAACTTCGCCACCTTCATTCAAATAATAATGCCAGACATAAAAAAAGACAAAAAAAAATTCTCACCATACAAGTAATAACTTTTCCACACTTTTCAAATTGTTTTTACTGGTTGTAGTTGAAATATGTTCAGATCTCTTGGAATTACCAGCATGCAAAAGGACGAAGTCTTTTCTACAACATCCAAGTACTGTCCAGGCAGACGTTACCATTGGTGTAATTTTTTTTTGTTTTTGGTGTCATTAATTGTGAATAAGGTTTGATTTCGTACTTTGTTTTGGGCTCACACATGCTATCTGCCACTTTTGCACCAGCAATGATGTCCCTGAATAAAAACCCTTTTTGGGTTTTGGGTTTTAATGCTGCCGTACTAACTTTCTTCGATAGGGCCATAGCTTAGTTCGGAATAAATAAAAAACTTTGAGGGATTGTTAAAAAAAACAAAACTTTAGTGGTACTATAAAGACCACTGAACTCACACCCAGAAATGATAATATGTGTAAATTTGAAAGAATTCTGCCTTTTAGCAGACCCTATCCAGTCTTACCATGCTATGCTGATACTTACAGGTAGGTGTCACTCAGTCTTGCACGCTGCAACTTTTAGGTATGACAGTTGTTTTTTGTAAGCTCAGTGAACCCTTGTATTCAAATGTTACTTTAAATGTGTCACAGATTGCCTTTGCTTATTCAACCGTTTTTGCAGATAAGTGACATACTCACGTAGTTGGCCAGCATCAAAATAATTAATCAATCTCATAAAGTCATCTTCTTTTACTCAAAAAAAACCCCAGGACATATTTCTTTTGGGGTCCTGTTGTGCCTGTTGTAATGAGGTGTTTGATGGGGTTAGGACAGAGAAAAGCATTGAGTAGGCGGCTTATAGCTTTGTGTGAATGTTGGTCTATATTGAATAATGAGCTTTGATGATTACTTAGCCTGTGTCTGTGTGACTGTGGATTTGCAGTACATGAGTGTGAGCTTTTACAGGCACTGCAAGTGTTGGAGGCGCTGAATTTGTGTGGTCGGAACTATATGTCCCAGTTTGCTATTGAGTACCAGGTCAAATGATTGTACGGTCATGTTGCCTATTTAGAAGTACCAAATCGGAGCAGTAAGGGACTTTCTTCAAATCTGAACAGGACATTGTTTATGTTAACGTTTTGAACATATCTCTGCCTGTTTGTGTCTGTAAAATAATGAGCTCCTTATTTTCTGCCAAACCTTAATCACTTCTTTCTTTGCCTCCTGCATGAGGAAGTTAAACAAATATTTTTATATATTGAAAAAGAACCACGCATGTGGGCCATGACTTAACCGTGAAGAAGATTCTATTGTACGTTTATGTTGAGCCACCTAACCGAATAAGGATATCTAAATTATACATCAGTCAAAGGATTGTGCAGAGGGGTCTTCTAGGTTAAAAAATTCATAACTCAGCTTGCCCCCCTTTTCTTTTTTTATTTATTTATTTTTTTTATCAATTGGTGGTGTAAGCTCTAACTTTGCATTTGGGCCAGCAGTGGATCAGGTGAAAGCATGGGTTATCCAATAACTAGAAGATTTGCATTTCAAATCCTTCTTTAGCTACTCAGTCTGTCAATTTATCTTTGGACAAGACATTTTCAAGTGTGCCTCTGCGTGTGCATGCATGTACAGTATGTACAAGAGTTTGTGTATAAAAATCTGAGAAATGAAGCATGTTTTATAAATTAATCTGCAGCCCAGGTGAAGTGTGTAGTACATTGTGTCACCTTTTGTGTAAAAGTTTTATTTGTTTAATCTGGTCTTCTCCGTCACTTGCTTGTAAGATTTTCAGTTTTCTAAAAGGTTTGCATATTGGTTTAAAAACAATTAAAAATCATAAAGAACAAATTATGACATGTTTTTCATGCATGCATTTATTAAATTGTCTAATTGTTGTTTTTTTCTTTACAAAAATATACAGTTGGAAACACCTAAATTTTATGAACATACAAACCATTAACCACTCCAGGATTTTCAAAGCAGACAACATTATCCTTCTTGAACACTTGAATAAAACACTTCAAATTGTTGTTGCCAGATGAAATGCTTTTAGTGTTGAGAAACGGATGTCCATATGTTCCAGAGACTGTTACCTTGTATTAATCTGCTTGTATCCATGTCAAATTTGCCCCTCAAAAACAAGTAGACATAGAGATTGAGACAGTCCAGAAAAGTGTAATTGTTATCCTTAGGCAGCAGTAGAGACTTCTGTCTTGCTGGTGGACACTGAGGTCTCATCTTCAACCGATCCTCCCATTCCAATTGTAGACAGCATGCAATTTCGAAACTAGTCAAATCAGAGAAAAAACACAGATGGCATTTCAAATTCAGATGTATGTATATATCATTGCAACTGCCTTCACATAACAAACATAATTCCTCACAATAGTAAGAGCAAAAAATACATTTTGTATCCCATATACCACATATACCCCACAGAAAGGTAGGTAGGTAACTGGATGGGTAGATAAATAGATTTACTTTGTTACAAATAATATACTCTTTAGTTTGTTGTGATTTGTTCAGAAATTTCTAGACATGTAGTTTAAAAATTCACTGACCTGTTTGTTCATCAAAATGTAGATAACAGGATTAAATATAGCTGAACTCTTTGAAAAAAAGGAAGGGATTGCCATGGCGACAGCTGAGAAGGCAGCTCCTCTGTTCAAGAAAATCCATGCAGCAAAGGATGCATATGGGACCCATGCGAGGAGGAAGCCACAGACCATCAAGATGCACATTCGTGTAACTTCTTTCTCAGCTTTCTGAGTAGAAGCAGAGTCCTGCTGCTGGGCTGCAGCCTGAAAATGAGAACAGTAAATTTCAATGCTTTGATCTTTACTGATATTCTGATTGAACCTGGTAAAGATAAAAGACAGGACGTGAAACAACCAATAAGTGAAGTTCATTTTGATTTTACTTAAACTCACTTTTTAACTATCACTTCTCTAATGTATTAACAGTGGGTCTGGGAGTTACTTACAATTAAAACTCACATGAATTGCTATTTCCATTGCAATATTTTTATAAAATTGACTGCCGCTACTTTCATTGATGAGTTATGCTTTTAGGTAAGTGTATGTATATTAACAAGAATGTTTGAGATACCTTTCCTATCCATGGAGAAACTACGTTTTACATCAGTGGAATAGAATGTTGTACCGCATCAGCAACATACTGTACATATCTTATAAATGAGAGAGTCTTTAGATGTCTAATGTTGGAATTCAAATATTGATGCTTGGGAACTTACTAACCTATTCTTGGATGTTGGAGGCCAATCTGTTTATGTCTAATGGGACATCTCTACTGAACTCCATAAAAAAGCTACAAAAAATATTAGTATTTTATTAAATGATACTCTAGAACAACATTATTTTAAACTTAACTTTGTAAGACTGGAAGATACTATACACACATAAATGTAAATGCAAAATATGTGTAGATTATGTAGTTGTAGTTAAAAAACTCACAGCTTTGACTGTCAATACAAGGCTTCCATATGTGAAGAAAATGGTGAAGACTGGGACACAGAAATGGCAGCTGAACATGTACATCAAATATGTATCATTGTTAAATCCTGGAGCCAAAGTATAGTAGTCAGGACCACAGGAAACTTGAATTCCCTCTGGAATGTACCTGCAAATAGAAAAAAAAGGCACTTTTTTTTTTTTATGCAACATTTTTCTTTTGCGTTCATTTAATTACCCCCTCCTTCATAATCCAAAATTGAGACCAGTGTTCAATTTCAATAAGCCAAAAAGGACAACTTATGTTATTAATCCAATTTAAGTCCAACAAACCATTAATTCACATTAATTAAAAAAGAAACACCTCAATTTTTATTTTAAATATAAAAAATGTTTTAAATGATATGGTATTCAACTATTTTCTATGACATTGCACTACTTTTCTTTTTCTTTCTGAGCACTCTTAGTTTTGTTAAAATTATTATTTTTATTTATTTTATTTTTTATTATTTTTATTTTATATATTTTTGCACACCAGTACCATAACAAGTTCCTAGTCTCTGATATTTTTCACTGACATGGCAATAAAAGCATTCTGATTCTGATTCCGTAATGCATTGTATAAAAAAGAGGCAGCTGTTACAATTTTTACGCATTTTGGCTTGCTTTGTGGCATTTAAAGATTCATTGAGTAAAGGCTGAACTCCTGAGCTGATGGATGTAACCGACATTGTATTAGCATCAAGATTTTTTTTCCAAAACGACAAAAGTGGTGTGATGTCACCAATCTTTGAACAGATGAAAATGGTAATTGCAGACATTAGTTGAGATGAAAGCCTTTAATGTTGATTGATCCCGCAGTTCTTGATCATAGATACATTATGCTTTTACAGCAATCTAATTTCATGTATCATTTCTAAAAGTTTGACATTTTTCACTCTGGTAGCCCAGATGTGGGAACCTCATGTGATTAATTTTGACTAATGATCTCATTACCTTGACCACCCAACCAAAGGAGGAACAGCACAAGAACAAGCCATCATCCAGGTGAAAGCACAGCCTACTGCAGAGTGGGTGGCTGAAAATTTGAAACTTCCCATAGGTTTGCAGACCACAATGTATCTTTCAACAGCTAAGACCACCAGAGACCAGAGAGACACTTGGCCTGTTTGAAACACAAATGCAAAGAAGTGTAAGTTTTGTGATTAGAAAATTGGTGTGATCTCCACAAGCAAAATACAGACTCTGTCTTACGGTTTCAACTTAATAATGTGTTGTCTGGACTCAAGTAGCAAAATAATCTACATGTGTGATCAGTTTAATTGACTTACCTCCCAATGTAGCAAAGAATCCCTCCATTGCACAGCCCACAGGTCCCAAATTAAAATAGCCAAACATACAAGAATAAATGGTGACTGTGAATCCAAAAACGACCATGATCAGTCCAGCCACAGCCAAGTTTACCAGGATGAAATTCAGAGGTTGCCGGAGCTTCTTGTTCTGAGCTGTGACCACTAGTGTCAGAGCATTGATGGGAAAGCCGGTGCAGAAGAGGAAAAACATGTAAAGACCCAATAACTTGAAAAACCAGGGGTCTGCCAAGTAATACTGTGGGTATTCAAAAGGACTCCTCACAAGCCCCGTCCTGTTGTTCATGGGGACATAAAAATTCTTGCCTTCTGTGCCGTTCTCCATCTTCGTGACTCAGAGTCTGGATTAAGAGAGTAGTAACCTTAGAGGTGTGTTTATGCAACTACCTCTCCCCCTCAACTTCTTGAATGTAGTTCTGAAGCAATGGTTTTATACCCCCTTGAAGACGTTATAAGAAGATGAGCTAAGAGGATCTGGGAAATCAGCCCATAATCTCTTAGTATAATTACGTGTTAATCAGTGATCTGAGTGATGTCTTGTTGGTTTTTAGCCCATGTTTACCGATTAGAATTATTGGGTCAAAGCAAACCCTTGTTAGAAGCATTTCCTTTTGTATCTTTAGTGTACTATTTATGAAAGTTTTAACTGTGAAACAGTTGTTCTTTGTGTCTTAGGGATAAACCGTTGTTACCATTTATGAGTGTTTACATTTAAAAAGGTTAAACTAAAATTTCTACACATTTGCTTCAGAAACTTTAGAAACTTAAATCAATCAGTTTCTTTTTCTATTTTTAACCATAGTCCTAGAGACAAACATACTTCCACTAAATATGGACATTGTACATCCAGGTAGATTTTTTTCCCCAATTAAAATACAGAATATGTATGAAAGTATATTTTTAATTCCTCAAATTTTACCTAGTCTCAAACAACATTTTTGTCCTTGATTTTTTTTTATTTGTATTCAAACAATAATCAACATTAAAAGAGTCCAAAGCAATTTTTAATGTTTTAAGTATCCTAACTTAATGCACTTCTGCTGCACCTCATGCAACATATTTGTCAGAAATGTAGACGTTTGTCACTACTGTGGACATTTTGGGTTGTGTGGAACAAAATCAAAGTTTTGAATTAAGAAAAGTAGAATTGCAACGATCCAAAAATTGCTCAGAGTTGGGTCATAGAAGCTTGAAACAATTTTATCAAAAGATTTTAATGTTTTTTATCATCTCTCTGAGATGACAAACACATAGACAGTTACCATTATGAGTATTTGTTTTGGATCATTTAACGTTTGACTTTTGATCTTTTTAAAGTTTGCCCTCATTTTTTTTCTTAAAATTTTTGAAAATGTCTAATTTTTATGTTTTCTTTTTTTTTTACTTTTTTTTTATTTATTTTTTTTTTTGTTTATTTTGAATTACTCTATTCATCCCTCACCGGGGAAATTTGTTTGCTGCACTCCTTACAACCGCAGCAGGCTGCCCTTCAACGGCGCCAATGGTGGGAGAAGTGGGGGCTAGGTGTCTTACATTACTACTAGGTGTACTTACATTACTACTTACATTTTTCTGTTAACTTGAACTCACATACTATTTTTTAGATCAAATGTGCACAGTGAATTAATCTACCTTTCCAAAACAAGAAACAACATACTTAGACGTGAGCGGATATTAACCTTCAAATATTACTTAATCCCATGCAATGAGTGGCCAACAAGAGGATTGCACTTTTCCCATGACCATGTCTTTGGCTCGTGCGTCTCATCGAGTTGGGAAAAAATAACCCCTGAAGGCAGCCAAATGTATGACATTTTCAGATATTTTTTAAATTTCTATCAAGTGCACCAAAAGGCTATTTATTGGTTGAAAATTTTATAAAACAGATAATACACATTTTTACCTCAAGATAACAGGATGAGTTCCTGTAAGGTTTTTTTTTTTTTTTTAATGACAGTCATAAAAATGGCCTTGAAATTGTGTAAATCCATTGATGGTTTGTTTCAAGATTACCACACCTTTATAATCCTGAACATAGAAACAAAGAATTAATGTTATCTTGAAATTTATGAAAAAATGAAATGTAAGATTTCCTGATTTAAAAAAAAAGATCAAATATTTATTTGTATCATTATTTTATTGTAACATTTGGTTGTTTTAAAACATACACTACTTGTAATAGTTCGCATACTACTATACTCTTTCTTCAAATTAGAAACAAATACACATTTAAATACAATACTTTTAAGTACAATTTTTTGAAAGCCTGAAAAAAATAAATAATTTCTGGCCCAGTTAAAACCTTTTGAGGAAAAACAGTTTCTTTGTAGTTGTGGTGCAACTGTCTTATTGCTGGTCAAATATGTTTTATGCGTGTGATTTTAATGGAAAAAACAGCTTACTGTATTTGGGTTTGATTTATTTCTCTGTTTAAGTTTTAAAATTGCTTTTTTGGAAATATTTTTTTACTATTATTAGTATGATTCCAACAACAGTTAATGCATAGCTCATGTGTGTTATGTTCACATTTATGTTAGCTGCCATGTTGGTACATCGTTTGTACAACCAATATTTAGAAAAATCGTATTAACTCTAAAGTTGACTTCTTCTTCTTTCGGCATTTCCCTTCAGGGGTCGCCACAACAAGTCATATTCTTCCATCTGACCCTATCTGGTGCATCCTCTTTAGTCACGCCAACTACATCCCTGTCTTCCTTCACTTTATCCATAATCCTACTCTTTGGTCTTCCTCTAGACCTCTTTCCTGGTGGTTCCAAACCCACCATCTTTCTGCCCATCTACTCTCTCTCTCTTCTGTACATGTCCAAACCATCTCAGAGTGGCCTCTCTTACTTTATATCCTCTAATGTGTGCTGTTCCTCTGATATGCTGTACTAATTTCTAATCCTGTCAATCCTGGTCACTCCCAGAGAGGGCTTTAGTTCTGAAGTTGACTGAAAGATAGTAATTCAAGCAGTTTCAAAGTCGATTCAAGAACATGCCGATGAAATTTTGTGAACAGTTTTTTGTTTTGATTCTTAATTTCTTTGTCAGCACTGGTCCTTTCATAAAGTGCCTAGTTTGTTTTTTTTTTTTGTTTGTTTTTTTTAAATGTCTGTACTTTTGTTTTTTAACCTCATGGCAAGGAAGTACTGTATTCTGTTGAGCTCAATGCCAGTTTCGTTTTCACCAATGCAAATTGAATCAGTGGACATCTTTGTTCATACAACTTAAGATGAATAGATAGTTAAATATAAACTTTTTTTTATCCAGAAGAACAAAAGTGGCTAACTACTCCCCACAGCAATTAATCCTTAAATAAATTAAAACAAACTAACACAAGTGACTAAAATACAATAATACAACTACTTAAAATCAAATCCCAGAAAAGAATATCTGAATAAAATTTCTCGTGCTTGGACAGTGTGTTATTTACTCAGATACGTAGCTTGGGAGACAAAGTTCTTTCTCTGTCTGTTGGACTGCATTTTTTTCTTCCATAATATGGGAATTCTTGCAGGAACATACATCCAACGACAGTAAACCAGCTGCTTAATAAGATGCTGACTATATGAAGATGCATGATGCAGAATTGTATCACATTTTGAAATATGGACACCGTCTCTGTATGTTGAAATCACTTCATGAAAGGGTCAAGGAAGAGAAAAAACAGGACTGGTAGATTGTAACTTTGTGTGACTGTTTGAGTTTACAGAATAATGAGCTTTGGTTAAATACCGAGCCATGCAGAGTGTGCACAGACTTTAGCGAGGGAGAGCTTTCACATGCAGGGATTGAGCTGGCCTGGTTTAGTGTGTGCTTGTGAGACTAACTGGACACAAGATGGCTACTTTCTACACAGCTCCAACAGTCTGACTTCCGTTCTTATTTCTTTGAGCTTTTTATACTATAATGCCTCATTAGATGGTTTTGCAGAAAGAAACCCTAAAATTCCTAATAGTTGATCAGTACTTTCTATACGGAATGTAGACATTCAATTCACATGCATCCACTTTGTTACACATCTATTAGGCTCATCTAATCTTTTTTCTGTGGAAACATCTTTTCAACCTTCAACTCATTTAAGTACAGTTCGCATGCTTAATTACATTTTGTGCAAATACTCTGCCCAAAAAGTACAACATAACAAGATGCATGTGTTAAAAAATTTCCAGAAAGCGCACAAAAAAGAAAAAAAACGAGGACACATCATTTCATGCATGCATTTATTATCTTTTTCTACACATTTTATTCTTTATAAAATATTCACAAGCTATAATAATACACGCTCAAACAGTGTCAACAGGTGATACGCTCAATAGTATTAACATATCAAAATGCATCCAAGAAATTTCACAACGCAATAATTTTCCAAGTGGACATCAGCATAATTTTTGAACAAGGAAACACTTTTGGCTGTTTTGTGTTATTGTCCAGTTTAATGCTTTTAATAACCCATGTTGGGAAATAATACATCCGCATGTTCCAGAGGAGATTACCTTGTCTTGTTTTGCTTGTATCCATGCCAAAACTGTGACACAGAAACAGGTGAACATAAGGAGTGAGGCTGTCCAGAAAGGTGTAATTGCTATCCTTAAGCAGCAGTAGAGACTTCTGTCTTGCTGGTGGACACTGAGGTCTCGTCTTCAACTGATCCCCCCATTCCAATTGTGGACAGCATGCAATTACGAAACTGAAAATATACAAAAGAAATAAATAAAATGAGGTTGAGGCAATACTTTGATGTGGCATTCTAAATTAGCTTTTAAATTAAAAAATTTCTCCCCGACATTAACTTTTCTTTCAGATTCTTAATATACTGTATGTAACATTCTTTCCAAATTTGTGTTTGGTAATTTATAATAAAATCTTTGTTGCTTTTTTTCCAGAAATAAAGCTCTTACAAAGTTCACCAGGAGTGCATGCTAAAAAAAATTCAAAATAAGGTGGAAAAGACATCACAGTACAATTTCTAAATAGGTTTAGAAATTAGACTGTAACAGTGAAAAGACATTAAACTTGTACTGGTGTTTTTATTATAAGATTGCTTTGTTTTATAAACCCAAAGACATTTGTGTTTGTGTTCTCGTGTAACAGTCACAATACAACAGAATATAAATTCAAGCAAAAAGAAAAACAGCAAGTGGGTTGCAGTCAAAAATATCAATTGGTTTGTTTTTTGGCCTTTTTACATATGCAATTAGCATGACACAATAAAATAAAATTTTGTTCATATGTTATTTTCAGTTGTATATTACTTTGTTTGAACATCTGTTGTGTTTTTTGGACTTAAGCTACATATTTTCACTGTCTATGTTTTGGAAGGGGTGTGGTCTTCAAAATGAATTTTCTCAGATGCGACTAGATATGCATACATTAATATAGTCTAAAAAATTATTTTAAAAGAGCAGAATGAAAGCCTAGTAATTACAGCTTGTATTTTTTAAAATCAAAAATAGGAAAAAAATATATTCTTGAAACAAATCGAGCAGTGAGACACTAAATGGGTAAAAACAGTGCCACAGTACTGCTTTTCAAAACTATTTGCAAAAAATATTGTGGTACTCTAGTTAATAGGTGAATTGATGATTAAATAGAATGTAAAACATCACCAGGTAAAAAAAATATTGGAACAGCTGTTGGCTTCCTTTTAATTTGTTATCAAATGTAAAATAATGTGAACATGGCCTCCACTATGAATTGTCAGTCGTACAAGTAACATAGTTTGTTTTACCAAATTTGTTTTGCGTATTCAAACATGTACACCCTATATGAACAGTTTATGTAGAATTGTGTATAAGAGTGTGGAAGAGAATACAGAAATGCACAAACCTGTTTGTTCATCAAAATGTAAATAACGGGATTAAACAATGCTGAACTCTTAGAAAAGAAAGAAGGGATGGCAAGGGAGACAGCTGAGAAGGCAGCTCCTCTGTTCAAGAAGATCCATATGGCAAAAGATGCGTATGGGACCCATGCAACAAGAAATCCAAGAACCATCAAGACACACATCCTTGTAACTTCTTTCTCAGCTTTTTGAGTTGAAGCAGAATCCTGCTGCTGGGCTGCAGCCTGGAAATGAGAACAACAAAAGAAACAGTTTTTACAGTGGATCATGCAATTTATGCTTCAACAGTAAATTCAGATCAAGAAAAAGGGTGGATGAATATAGTAAGACAGCCTAAAATCCTCTGAAAAGATATTCCAAATTACTTTCGGGTAAACTGACCTCTCTTTAAATGAGTGAAACATCAAGGAGTTTATGTCAGTTCTTCTACTGTGAGTGTTGATATTTCAAAAAGATTGAAAACATTGACGCATGTGGCAACAATTAAACAGGCAATAGAAACAAGTGTGCTGGTCACATACAGTTGGCCCCTTTGATTTAAAAAAAAAAAAAAAAGGTAGTTCTTCTATGTGTGGTTTACAACTGGATGTTTGTCAACTATAATAATAGTGTTTTTTGTAAGTGTCACAAATAGTGCTCCATATTAAATTAAATCATTAAAGTTAATTCTATTATTTGTGACTCCTACCAGAAAACCAAAAGGCTACTGATTGCATTTGAAAATATTATTCTGAACAATACCCCGATTTCTTGATAAATGTATCTTTTAAAAAAGATGAACCCTTAAGAGTAGTCATGATTTGAGATATACAGTACGATGCTAATTTTACTTTTAATACTCACAGCTTTGACTGTCAACACAAGGCTTCCATATGTAAAGAAGATGGTGCAGACTGGAACACAGAAGCAGCAGCTAAAGAGGTACATCAAGTATGAGTCATTGTTGAAGCCTGGAGCCAAAGTGTAATAGTCAGGTCCACATGAAACCTGAATCCCCTCGGGAATGTACCTGTAAATGGAAAAATTGTGTTGCCATTACTTTTCCAATGCATGTAAATAGTCAAAACAGTTCAATAACCAGATGTCTAAGTATGTGATGTTTACACATGCAACATTATTCATCACTGTCCCATGAGGTTACACAAACTATAATGGTATACAGTACAATGCAATGTCTATTGGGAAAATTCAAGCTAGTATTATATACCATAAACCAAAAAGGACCATAAGCCCTGATTAAATCAACTTTAGAGATTAAAAACTAAATCTAATATTTAAAATTTCCTTTTCAAAAAAGCTTTTTTTTTTCTTTTTTTTTTTTTTTATTTCTTTTAAAAAAAATCAAGAAAATTTGCAATTTCCCCACTGTTGGACTAATAAAGGTTTTCTGGATTCTTGACTCTTGAAAAGAGTTCATCAGAAAGCAAAAACATACTGTATATATTCTATCTAAACTGAAATAACCGAAAAACCAAAACTGTAAACAGTTTCAGAAGAATATTCAAATTTAAATTCAGAAGCTTTGTACAAAGCAGACTGAATACGCATCCATCTTGGAATATTTTCTAAACATGGTGGTTGCCATCACAATGCCGTTATTGCATGGATATAGCATAGACCCCGATACTTGGGGTAGGAATGGCTCAGATGGTAGGTTGCTGGTTCAATTCCCCACCTGGAGTGCATGCAGTGGTGGCCTTGAGCAAGACACTGAACCCCCAATTGCTCCTGATGATAGTGGTGTGCGCCTTGCATGGCAATTCCCATCATCAGGAATTAATGTGTGTGTGAATGAGTGTACCTCGTATGGAGTGAATGAATAATGCATATGTGAAGTGTCTTTGAGTGTCCAGAAAAGTGCTATATAAGTTCTATGCATTATTATAACTATAACTGTACCCCCGATGAAGTAGCAAGTGAGTGGGATTGTGTTTGCCAGACCGCATATTTGCAACATATGCTTTTCAAACCACTCCAACAGGTGTGAGTAAGGAACAATTCAACAGTTCCATCCAGGAAAAAATTATGTTATGCTGCATGACAGACTTAACCATTGACCAATCCAGCAATTTTCTATCACATGTCATTAGATTTTGCTGCAGCTTGTCATCTGCCACTTGGATGTTTGATGTTGTTTACTCTGCTAATCTGATGTTTGCATATCATGTAATCCAATTTAGCATTGGTGAGGATCTCATTACCTTGACCACCCAACCAAAGGAGGAACAGCACAAGAACAAGCCATGATCCAGGTGAAAGCACACCCTACTGCGGAGTGGGTGGCTGTAAATTTGAAGCTCCCCATAGGTTTGCAGACTACAATGTATCTCTCAACAGCTAAGACCACAAGAGACCAGAGAGATACTTGACCTGTAAATAAAAGCAAAAGTTTTGCCATGAAGTCGCACATCTCGACATTTCATGTAACATCCAAAACAGTCAGTTTCATAACAAATTTCTTACAATAGAAAGAATCAAGTAACAAATAATCTGCATGTGTGATCAGTTTGATGGGCTTACCTCCCAACGTAGCAAAGAATCCTTCCATTGCACAGCCCACAGGTCCCAAATTAAAATAGCCAAACATGCAAGAATAAATGGTGACTGTGAATCCAAAGAGGACCATGATCAGTCCAGCCACAGCCAAGTTTACCAGGATGAAGTTCAGAGGTTGCCGGAGTTTCTTGTTCTGAGCTGTGACCACTAGTGTCAGAGCATTGATGGGAAAGCCAGTGCAGAGGAGGAAAAACATGTAAAGACCCAACAACTTGAAAAGCCAGGGGTCCGCCAAATAATACTGTGGGTATTCATAAGGACTCCTCACAAGCCCCGTCCTGTTGTTCATAGGGACATAGAAATTCTTCCCTTCTGTGCCGTTCTCCATCATCGTGTTAAGATCTGGATTAAGAGAGTAGTAACCTTAGAGGTGTGTCTATACAACTACCCCTGCTCTTCAACTTCTTGTATGTAGTTCTGAAGCAATGGTTTTATACCCCCTTGGAGACGATATAAGAAGATGAGCTAAGAGGATCTGGGAAATCAGCCCATAATCTCTTCGTTTAGTTCCGTGCTAATCAGTGATCTGAGGGATCTCATGTCGTTTTTTAAGGACAGATTTCAAAATTAAAAGAAATACATACTTGTGTAGTGTAAACTTCCTTCATTTTGTATTTCTTTAAACAAGTCTTTTTACATTTTCTAAGATCCCTTTTGATAAACAGGCATACTTGTATTTACAATAGCCAAAACAGAGGATGATGTTTGTTTAAGGAAGCCTAAAACTTCAAACTTCTGTGTTTTAACTTCCATTTTATACCATGCTGACTCGGATGCTAACTGAGATAAAATTATGAGTGAAAATTAAACTCCCACTGCATGAAATCAATTTCATATTCACCTTTTTTCTGAAACAACATTTACACAACAAATGTGTTGTTTGCTTGCGTGCTTGTTTGTGTGTTTTTATCCTGGACACATTTTCATTTCTTGCCGTGTTTCAATATTGCCACATTATTCCCATCCAACTCCAACTTGTATTTTTGGTAGTTTAATGGACCACTTGCAATTCTGGATTTTCTTGCTGGTAGATGTTTCCAATCTACCTCATATGAAGTTCTGACCAGGCTAAAATGATGAAAGAAGGTTTGCTGTGATGTGCCTCAAAACTCAAACAAAACCATTATTGTACTGACATATTTTAATATGAATTTTGGAAAAGATTGCCATGCTTTTCATGTTCACATCATTCTCATGACAAATACACAAAACATCTGTATGGAGTGCACAAAGGAGAGACAAGTTAAAAGTTCACCATAGTTTTTTTTATTTTTTTATTTTCTTAGTTTTTCCACTTTTGCATCTATTTTTTTTTCTTTAATGAGTCATTTTTTACTTTGCGTCATGCTGCCGTTAATGTTTACTAAACAGTGTAACTGCTTTACTAACTGCTGAGGAATTACTTTTTGTCCATGACATGTTTTTGTGCCAATGTATGTGCCAAGCAAACAAGCCTGCCTTATCTTTAAACAAGTGCTTGAAGTACTAGAAGGTGAACACAGCATATTAACCTTTTAATATTACTTAATCCCATGTCTGGAGTTGCCAACAGGAGGATTCCACGGTTCCCATGGACTCTTCTATAGCTGGGCTCACTGATCTTGTTGGGGAAAGATGAACTTTTCAAAGTGGGCAAATGTTTGAAGCTTTTCATCATCTCCCAGTTTAACACCAAATTGAACATCTTGTGAGCAGTGACATTGTAAATGGGCTTTCTAGTCAATACATGATCAGCTATTTCAATGTTTTACAACTCTGAGAGAAGAAAGTCTTATTTGTTAACCTTGTTAACCTTTAAACTTGTTAACCGTTTTCCCACTCTTGAATGCAGGGGGGTGCCAAATCCTAATTTGGCTGGTATCGGGGGAGACACAGGGTTCACCCACTATATGTCATTAATTTGTTATTAAAGGTGACTTTGTCTGTTTTTTTTTATATAATTGATTGGTTTGGTCAGTGGATGCTACAGATTGCAGAATATTTTTTTTCTGTGTTATCAAAATTATATGTTGGAGCATTTTATGACAACAATAAACTAGCATCTAAACAACTTGCTTATGAAATGAATTATGGATCCACAATTGTGGCACATCATAATGTAGTGAGTCCTATTCCAACAATTGAATTGCACCTTGTAAGCGGGTGAGAGTGAAGAAATGATGTGAGATTGATGACATATTTTGGTCTTACTGTCATTCAATAGAAAACTATGTGCTTCAGTTTAAAACCAAGTTTATAGAAGTGTGGGTTGAAATTTTGATGAGTTTTCTATGTACGACTTGTGCTGGGGAAGACTGGCTGTGTGTTTGGGAAACTCTATGGTTAGAGATGCTAATACTTTCAACAGCGCTCCAACAACATGACTTTCTATCTGTCTTTTCTTTTCCGGTTCTAGCTAATAGGATTTTATGTATGATGATTTTATAATATTAGAAGCTGAAATATTTATTTGTCGTCTCTTTTGTACAGCAGTTATGTTGAGTAAATCTGTTCGCTTCCTTCATGCTTCTAATAACTTTGTTAGTCTTTCCTTCACTTTACCTTAATTGCTCACCTCTCCATCACCTCTAAATACATTATTCTTCCACTAATGTCTTCTCAAGATTTGATAATCTGGCAGCAAGAACACAGCACTTGCAATGACAAAACCTTTTGCATTTATAGGCAGTTTCTGAATAAAGTGCAAAAATGAGGACACAGATTTTCATGCATGCATTTATTAGATTCCTCTACATGTTTTTCTTTATAAAATGTTTACGGACTATTATAATATAAACTGAGACAGCTGCAGTGGTCAACATGTTCAATGTTATAAACATAACGAGTTGAATCAAATGATGAGGAAGAAAAGAAAGAGGATGATGGTTTTGAAAGAATCCCAATTATTCACCATCCAAGCATTTTCCAAGCAGAGAATTGTATCAAAATACTTTGCTGTTTTGTGTTACAGTCCTGTCAAATGCATTTAATGGTCCTTGTTGGGAAATTTACATCCGCTTCGTCCAGAGAAAATTACCTTGCCTTAATTTGTTTGAATCCTTGCTGGGTCTCAGAAACAGGAAGACATAAGGAATAAGACTGTCCAGAAAAATGTAATTGTTATCCTTAAGCCGCACTAGAGACTTCTGTCTTGCTGGTGGACACTGAGGTCTCATCTTCAACCATTCCTCCCATTCCAACTGTAGACAGCATGCAACTACTAAACTAAAAAAAATCAAACAAAAAGGGGGAAGAAAGGCATAGTTTGAGATGACACTTGAATGAAAATGTAATTGTCCAACACACTATTCCTTCTTTAAAAAAAAACAAAAAAAAAACTTGAAAATACATATACTGTCTTTTTGTTGTTAGAGACCAAGATTGGCTTCACAAACAAATGCAACAGGACCATTTTTGGTTCAGAATAGCAGTTTGAGACTGCTCAGTGGTTAGAGCGTTTGCCTGCTAACCGGAAGTTTGTGGGTTCGCATCCCATTGAGTTTATGTCTAGGGTCCTTGGAGAAGACACCTAACGCTCTGTTTCTCCCACCAATGGTGCTGTTGTGGGCAGCCTTCTGTGGTGTAGGAGTGCAGCACACAAATTTCCGCATTGAGGGTGAATAAAGTGAGTAAAAATTCAATTGATATTTCAACAAAAAGTGTAATTATGTACAGCAAAGAACCACCATACATTTTTTTCAGAGCTTTAGCTGTAACAACAGTCTTTATGTACCTTTTGATGGGCTCAAAAAACAATACATTGAGTTAAATGACTGTAAAATGCATTCAGTTATTTGGTGAATGGTGAAAGAAAATTTAACATATTTGTTTTTGAAGAAGCGTGACACTCCTGCCTGATTGAGGTACTCACAAGGGAATTTTGATCTTCGTTTTTCTAAACCACTTAATCCGATACTCAACGGAAGGTACACCAGTGCCTTTCTTTGATCATATCAGGCAAACGGCCGGGTGCATCCTGGACAAGTCATCTGTCTGTTGCAAGCAACATAAAGACAGACAATCACACACACATGCACACTCACTCCTATGGGAAACTTTGTGGGGACAAGTCAGAGATATCTGAATGTCTTTGAAGTTTAGGAGGGCAAAAGAAATTGCCTGGATGTACATTAATACAGTTTACAAATTGTATGTAAAAGATGATGGTGTATTGTGTTGTTGTTGCATTGGTAAAATCTCATGAAGAGCAATGGTATTCTTGTGTTTTCTTAAGAAGTGTGAAGTCTGTATTGTGATACTAACCAACGTAAAAAAATGATCATATAATTGTTTTTAACACCGATCTTGGTAACAAGTTATTTGAGAACTGCACAACAAAAGTTATTTATTTTTAAACTTGACGATTCTTGATATTGTGTGAGGGCTCTGCTAAAGTTTGCATGCAGGGAGGATGAGCAGAGGCAAAAAGCTGGCAGCAGCTTTGGGTTTTATGGCCCTATAAACAGAAGATGGTCACCAGATGGACCAGATTGCCGCAAGTGTATAAGAACTTCACACAACTGTGCAAAGTACTGTAGCATCTATTTAACAAGAGCATTCAGCTTCAGAAGTTTCCAGCCCATAAAAGACAGTCAGCGTAATCCTGCTGCTAAAGAAGCTTGATTCAGTGATTACTGGCCGGTAAAATTGATTTCTCTTGCAACAGTGCAACAACTACTTTTAGTTTTCAGACTTCTGATGAGATCTTTCCAAAATTGCTATCCATACATCAGCACCTGGTGGAGATTTTACCTCTGTAAAGGACATGCAACTTTCTGGACAAACTGAACACCTCAGTGCAGATTCTGTTCTTCTGCCTTTGTACTGCCTTCAGAATCATCCACCCAGCATTGCTGCTTTTTCAGGCTCCATCAGCTTCATGACCATATGACTTCCTGACTGGTCAACCACATTTTGTGAAAATTTAAAGCTGTATGTCCGAAAGCTTGACCAGCAAAACAATGGTTGCTCAAGAAACTGTTATGTCTCCCTTCCTATTCACATCCTATGCAGCTAATTACCAGTCCTATTCTGAGTTATGTCCCATGCACAAGTTCCCAAATTGTGCATGCATTATTGGGTGCAAAAAAACAAAAAAAGTGCTATAGACCTTAGTTTCACTTCACTGGCTTCCAGTTACATTCATACAGAAATGTTTAATCATTCGAAGTGATTGGAACTACGTTGGATGTAGAGCCTTTAGCCACAAAGTGTATAATGGGGGTAGACGGTGGCTCAGTGGTTAGAGCGTTTACCCGCAGACTGGAAGTTTGCGGGTTCGCATCCCATTGAGTTCATGTCTAGGGTCCTTGGAGAAAACAATGGTGTTTCTCCCACCATTGGCGCTGTCACAGTTGGCAGCCTGCTCCAGTGTAGTGCAGCAGACGAATTTGATGGAAACACAGGGGACTATGTAGTTGTCTTTTAATTTTTATAAAAGTCTACTGTAATTTTGATAACTGCTGGCTGTGTTGGCGAACTTTCATCAGAAAGTAATGTTTCCAGATTCCATGCATCTTTTTTTAAAACCAATTAAACCAACATTGCATAGCAGTGGTGTTGGAGAATCAGGTCAGACAGGAATTGAATCATCAAACCAAATTTTGGTTTTAGTTCTTCATTTTATATAAACACACTCCGATAAATAACTTTTTTTTATTCTAGAGCGACAATGTATTTATTGCTGTGGGTGAGTTGATTGGCTCAATCAAATCTAAAACGACATCAACAAATTTAGTAAAATACAAGTTCAAAGTTAAGATTTTTTATTTTCAAATCTTCTTTCTTTTTTCGGCATTTCCCTTCAGGGGTTGCCACAGCAAGTCAGTTTCTTCCATCTAACCCTATCTGCCGCATCCTCTTCGTCACGCCAACTATCTTCATGACTTCCTTCAAGATGTGCTCTCTCTCTCTCCTCTGCACATGTCCAAACCATCTCAGTCTGGCCTCTCTGACTTTATCTCCAAAACTTCTAACATGTGCTGTTCCTCTGATATACTCATTTCTGATCCTGTCCATTCTGGTAACTCCCAGAGGGATCCTCAGCATCTTCATCTCCACTACTTCCATCTCTGCTTCCTGTCTTTTCCTCAGTGCCACTGTCTCTAGACCAAACAGCAGGGCGGTTCTCACCACAGTTTTGTAAACTTTCCCTTTCATTTTAGCTGAAACTCTTCTGTCACACATCACACTTGATACTTTTCTCCACCCGTTCCAGCCTGCTTGAACACGCTTTTTCACCTCTTTTCCACACTCTCCATTGCTCTGGACTGTTGATCCTAAGTACTTAAAATCTTCCACCTTCATTAACTCTTCTTCCTGTAATCTCACTTTTCCATTTGGATCCCTCTCATTCACACACATGTCTGTTTTACTCTGACTAATCTTCATTCCTCTTTTTTCTAGTGCAAACCTCCACCTCTCCAGCTTTTCCTCCACCTCTTCGCTCCTCTCACTACAGATCACAATGTCATCTGCAAACATAATTGTCCATGGGGATTCCTGTCTGACCTCGTCTGTCAGCTTGTCCAACACCATAGCAAACATCAAAGCACTCAGAGCAGATCCCTGGTGCAGTCCCACCCCCACACTGAACTCCTCTGTCACACCTACAGCACACCTCACCACTGACTTACAGTCCTCATACATGTCCTTCACCACTGTAACATACTTCTCTGTCACACCAGACTTCTTCATACAATACCATAGTTCTTCCCTAGGTGTATGCTGTCATATGCTTTCTCTAGATCTACAAAGACACAATGCTCCCTTTGACCTTCCCTGTACTTCTCAATCAGCATCCTCAAGGCAAATACTGCATCTGTAGTCTCTTTTAAGGCATAAAACCATTCTACTGCTCACAAATTCTTACTTCAGACCTTAGCCTCGCTTCGACAACTTTTTCCCATAACTTCATCATATGACTGATCAGTTTTATTCCTCTGTAGTTACCACAACTCTGCACATCTCCCTTGTTCTTAAAAACAGAAACCAGCACACTTCTTCTCCATTCATCAGGCATCTTCTCACTTTCTAATATCCTGTTAAACAGCCCAGTCAGAAACTCTACTGCCACCTCACCTAAACACTTCCATACTTCTACAGGAATATTGTTTAGTTTCAAATAGTCAACAGCAAAATATTTTGCTGCATCCTCCAGCTCTCCCTGAAGGATCCCAAGTCTTTCCCCGGCCAGCTGTGAGACATAGTCTCTCCAGCGGGTCCGGGGTCTGCCCCTTGGTCTCCTCCCGGTGGGATGTGCCCGAAACACCTTGTCCACGAGGCGCTCAGTGGGCATCCTGACCAGATGCCCGAACCACCCTCGAAATCAAGTGGGTATCAGGATGGGATCACAGTAGTCAGGTGAGATTATACTCTTTAATTAGGTTCTTGTTTGCAAACTTGGTGTCTTGGTGGGGCAGAAAACGCAGCAACAATCAGTTTGCAGTTTTTCTGATTTTGTGTCAGGCCCCCATCTCACACTTTCACACAAAGAAACATCACTTCTCTGATTTTCTCTAATTGTCTCTGGTTCTGTACAACAACAATAGGTGAGATTCGTAAAACAACCTAATAAACAGTGGAAATATTCCTACTTTATAAGAACACGTAAAAAATTCAGTTGAACTTTAACATATCCAACGTTTCTTTTTTATTAGTAGTACATGATTGGAAGTCAGCAATAATTGCCTATATTTACTGCCTATTCAATCAATATGCAGTATATACACCACTAGCACTTGCTCATATTAGACATATTCTTGAGAAAATAGCTTCAGATTTCAACATCAAATTGAAAATATATACATAAGTCTATTTTGTGTTATTGCTAAGAACAATCCAGTTCTCAGATCTGGTCTTTCTATGAATCAGATCACGTTGGCCAGCTGCAATTTTGGAAATTGTGGCACAAAGTAATAATATTCAGATGTTCTAACCATGAAACAGGCTAGAAGACTTGCCAAAAAAGTAAAGAAAGAAAACCAAACCAAATGAAAGGAGAATTTGCCTAATTACACACGTTGTTGAATTCAGTCTGCTGTCCATTGTTGTGAATGGGCCTCTAAATTTAAATTGGTCATTTTGATTTTTTATACCTAAAACAAGAATAAACAAGGTCTTGCTTGAGCTGTTTTTGTTTTGTCTTTTTTTGTGGAGCCATGTACGTTTAGATTATCTCAAAAATACATTGGTAAAACTTGCTACTTAGCAGAATAAAACAATCAAATAATTTGAATGGTGTATGTTCAAAGACAGAAACAAGTCAAACTTACAGAAGAGGTATCTAAGCACTGGTGTTGGCAGACTGAGTCAGATTATCAGGTTACTCCCAGATGGTCCAGCATTATCACTAACTTGGATCTACTTACCCTAACCAGTGGTAATTGAAGCCATTTAAAGTTGTACTTCGATAATTTCAACCTTAAAACTCGGCACCTCAGTTGGCTTAGAGACACAGTTTAATATGTATATTTCTTGAGTCATAATTGCACTGAAACATCAAAAAGTTCAAGAAACTTTGAAACTTCCATTCTAGGAGGTCATTCTGATTGCAAATGACCTCCTAGAGTTTTATTCAATATACCTTGTAACACATCAATAGATATCCATTTTACGCAATCAAACTAATTTGTTAAAAAAAAACAACAACAAAACCCAAATCATACAAATCAAACATTTTTGCATTTGAAACCCAACAGAACGCACCAGGCAGTTCAAGTAGTTGATTAAGTGCTCAATAGACTTCTGAAGCTCCTTAACAAAAGGGTAAAAGTTCAAGTACCTAAATAGCCTTAGGCTTCATGCATCTACTTCTTATTGAAAGCTCTGTCTTGTCGTGTGAATTCAAGTTAGTATTTTTATTATTATTATTTTGATAAACAACCTCATAGGTTTGGATTTATTTCTCTTTATGTTTCTGAGTTAAAAAATATTCCGAAGATTTTATAGTTTTTTTTTAAATTAAGTTTTTATTCTATAATTTAAAAAATTTCAATGTTTCTTAATGTCATTTATTAGCTTTTTCCCCCATTGGTACTAAAATCTTAATTTAATTACTTAAAGACTTAATTACTATTTGAAGTTTTATAAGTGAGGCTCCACTGTAGTACATTTAAGACAGACACCATCCTCAAACTGAGCATCCCAGCTTTCACAAAGCAAAGGTAGTTACCACTGGTTATTACCAATGCAACACTTCATCATTATATGAAGCTAAGAATTCTCCTGTTTGTTTTCCAGTCAGCACAGCTTGGAATAAAGATTAATTATTTTTTTCTTCAAACACCTTCAGAGCCCATTCTGAAGCTTCTTCTCTACACAAAGTTAACAGTAGTAAAAGTTTAGCTTGTATCAATTGGTGGACTATGAGCTAGTCTTCCTGTACACTCAGAAAGCCTTTGCTTAGGCTCAGGGTAAGTCAACATTTTCAGCCTGCTGAGCTAAGCTAACAAACATTGAGTCAGTTGCGGGGTGCTTGTTGGAAATACAATTTTGTTGCTGGACAACCTATTTTTTGTATCAGCAAATGACAAATGAAGGATGAAAACAAATTAATTTGGAGGCTGATTTGTTGTTAATGCGTTTAGGTTTTTTGGAATGGATATTCCAAAAATGAACTAAATAAAGAAATCTGCATGTTTTCCCCATATGCCTGCCCCTTCCCTCTCCCACCCTGACACATACAGCTCATTGCCACCTTGGGCTTCGGGACATGGATTGGTGGGGCACATTGACGAGGTCCAGGGATGATGACCCCCCTCAGAACCCTTGACAGCGCTTGCCCACCACCCCTCTTTTTCCTTGCTTCTTAGACAGTTGTATCCACATAGGATCTTGAATTGGTGGCTAGGAGAGGGATGTGTCCTGTGGTGAGACCTGTGCTCCCCTCATGCATCCTACATCCCCTTCTTCTCTACCACTGAAACTACACCTAAGAAACGGTACATAGCACAATTGCACCACACACGCTACTCATCAAACACACACAGATGGGACCACTGAGGGCCAATGTCATTAATTTCACAAGTGGGATGAGAGGGGTTTATCTACGTGCATCCCCTTGAGGTTTTCCAGATCAGTGGGGGCCATCAGGGCTCTGCTGAGAGGCCTTACATTCCTGGGCTGCTTGCTGGGTGGTGGAGATTGGGAGGCACTAAGAGGAGTATGTGTGAGAGTAACTGTTTGTGGGGGACAGGACTGGTGGCTGTCTCAAGCCCTGTATCTAGCACTGGCTAGGATGGTGTGTGTTCGGAAGAGAATCTTGGAAGAGCAGACACGGTTAGTGTGGTGAGGAGGGGGAGAGGATCGTGGACTGGAGAGGTACGGGTGAAGAGGGTAGTTTTGGGGTCCAGGTGAGGGGGAGGGTGGTAGATAGGAGCAGGTGAGGCACTGGGGGAGTGAGTAGAAGTAGAGAAGTGGGAGTGGAGCTGTGGGTGCATGGTGGTCCTAGGTTGCTTGCGCAAGGAGCCTGGTCATGCTGTTGCTTGGGGTGAGTGATTCTGCATTAGCCCAGTCCTGTCGGAGCTCTAGCTGCGTGGTGGGAACTGCTGGGTCCTTGGGGGTTGCTTTCCTCTCGGTCAACGTCACTGGGCTCACTGCTGCTTTCTGGTGTGGACGGCATGTCTGCCCCGCCGGAGATACCCCTTCTTTATGGTGCTGGGGGGAATATCGCAGGGGGACCTCACCCGCACCTGACTGGGTGGGTGGGAGGCCCTCTCTGCTTGGACTTCACAGTCCCGGCATCAGGGAGGGTGTGGGCCCAAATACTTTGTGTATGTCTTTCCTCTGGTCTTCTTCCTCCAATTTGATAATGCTCATTTTTGTTCTTTAACATGAGGCTTGCTTCACAACTACAGCAATAAGAACGATGAGTTTAAATATTATCTTAATAGAGTAAATGGTTACTATCATTTGTGTGGTTTCTCATTAAAAACAACATCAACAACAACCAATAACTAAGTTTTTTGTCAAAGTGATCTTTATCTGACTGAAATAAATCTAATTTTGGTTTCCAGCGTCGTTGATTAAATGAAAACAACACATAGTCATTTGACCCATTGTGTGATTTCAAAGCAGTGAAATGTAACACAACCACATCCTTTAGAACATTGAAACTGGGCTTTGGTTTGGAAACAAATAAGGCAGCAAATGCATTCTATCCTGAAGGTTTTCCATGTGTTCTTGGTTCAATATATAGCTGATGCAAATAAAGTGAAATCAACAGCCAATAAAATAAGCACATTGACTCTACAAGCTGGCCCAGGTGTATAAATGCAAGAACACATGGAAAACCTCCAGGACCTGAGTTTGACTCTTGTGTGTTAGAACAACTCATTTCAAGTTGTACTTCAAGGATTAAGGCCTCATATAACAGTATAAATTGCTTTCAAATTACAAAACAAAAAACATTTAGTTTAAATTCTGTGTTGGTGAAGCCAATTTCCCGATCTATCCATCATCCACAAACGATTGTCACAGTGTAAAACTCCCAAGTGGTTCAAGCAAGTGCAGAAAAATGTTTACCAAAAAATATAAATTGTCTGTATTTGTGTTACTTATTACACTATATGCAAACCAATCCTCCCCTGGATTAACTTGGACTGATTGGACATTTTGAAAAATTTTCCAATGGCATCTGGGAACCAACTATTGAGAAGTCTTTTTTACGTTTCAAGACTACCCACTGTAACAAAGATATACTTGTCCCTAAAAACGGACAATAGACAAAGCAGTAACCAAAGGATTTGCAACAAATTCCACACCACCATCAAAAAGAACCTCTTTAACTCCATCAAACCATGAAATCAAATCAATGCCATCACAGTTGTAATGTCTTGACTCTGAAGGAAAGGAGACAAATGGTATGACCAGGTCAGATAGTATTTAAAGTAGCTTAACTGAGCGTTTACCTTTAGGAGAAACAAATTACATGCCAATCATAATGAGGTAATGGGTTCCTTGATTGTGTAATTAAATAAGAACATTATCTGGTTGTGGAGTAAACTGTGTCCTTATTTGAGAGGTTCCTACCTTCCTTTAACCTAATTAAAAGGTTTAACTCTGAACAGACGCTATTCACAAGCCAGTAATAAAGTAATTGGATCGAGTTACTTTCATTCAACCACATCATGACGTTAATGTTGCTAGTACTTCACAATCAATCAAACTTTGTGTCCAGACTTTCTTTTGTGGGAATTTTGGTTTGTCTTTTTGGGGTATTTTTTTCTCTCTTATAACTGCAGGATGATGACCCAATTACTTGATCCTGGTACCCACATTGACACTACGAAGGGTAATGATATCTTCCTTTGGCAATTCATTTCATTAAGAAGATTAGGACAAGTAATACCTCAAAACAGATGCTGATCCCCATTACTCTGGAGAGGATTTATTACACCAGTCTCTTTGATGAATGGATGTAAACTAAACATTGCATTCTCATTTGATTATCAGTTACATTTGATAGAATTGTTTTTATTCTGGATGTTAATTTTTTTTCTTTCATCTGCAGGTGTGTTTGCATGAAAATGGTCATCATTGGACACAATATGTACTTCAATAGTGTCTTTCCCACATATTGAAAAGGTGTATCTAAAATTAACCTTGTATTTTCTGTAGATCTAATCAGATTGCCAGCCCAACAGATGCCTGCAATTCTTGACAACTCTAATGATTATCCACAGAAGCTGGAGATGTGGTTGGAGAATTTAGGACTAAATCCCATTGGTGTATATACAAAGAAAGTTAACTCCAATTTAATTGGTTAAATTCAATTGGTTAATCACAACGATACCTGAATCGTTGGGTGGTAGATAGGAGCTTGCGGGATTACAGGTGAGGTATTGGGGGAGTGACGAGAAGTAGAGAAGTGGGAGAGGAGCTGTGACTGCATGGTGGTCTCTAGATTGCCTGCGCAAGGAGCCAGGTCATGTTGTTGTTTGGGGTGGGTGCTTGGGGGGGATCTCCTAATTGCACTTATAAAAATTTACAGAATTCAATACATATTAAAACAAAATTCTTTTAAAAAAATTATCCTAAATTTGATTCTATTTGATTATCATCTGACTGTCAAGGTTAAAGGTAGTGTGATCAATTTGGAACATGTATTTCCCACGATGTGCGGCGCTTTCACCTCGCTGGAACTTACTTATACCTATTTAAATAACTAGATTACTGCCTGGCATAGTCCAGGCTGTCTTGAAATGAATAAACGTTAGGTGCAACTGAGGCAAATCCTTTTATTGGAGGATCCCGTGATGACAAAGAAAAGCTTATACCATTAGACATTCAATATCCGATTAACTTGTTACATTTGAGGAGAAAACCCTTTACTCACTGAGCTACTTTGTCTTTTCTCTTCAAGCTTTTAATATGACGGTGTACTTTACCAGTTTAACAGCTAATGATTTGCTTTTATGCCATAAAATAAATAATAAGCTAGAACTAACTATGTGAGGTAAAAGTAGTTGTCTTACATTATATCTTCAAATTTGTATGATGTCACTTTTACACATGTTTAATTATTGACACAAAAATGTTCTATTTTTTAATTAAATTGATTTTTAACTTAAAAATAAATTATAATACCACATCATAAACTGATGTATCGTTCAATTTAGAAGAAATGGTAACCTTTTTCAAATTATGTGCAAAAAATTAAAATGCAGCCCACAATTTTTGGCTTTTTTATCCAGAAAATAATCATTTTCAGTATGATGTTATCAATCTTCAGCAGGACTGGAATTCTGGCCACGTGTTCCTGGTTTTTGTTCACTGGGATATAAAAACCTCTATTTATCCACTGGTTAATAAGAAATTAAACAAAATGGCTGTGTTAATACTTTTCCTTTCTTTTGGTAACTATAATATTTTTTAATTGATTTTTGTCTCAACCATGCCTAAACAAGGACCAGTTCAGATTCATTGCTTTTTTGAATAAATTTGCCAATTATCATTAACTTAGATTGAGAGGCCAAGAACACTCAGACTACTTTAATTGGGTTAGAGTTATTTTGGGTTTTCCTGTTTGTGCCAATTGATTTAGGCCCTTCCAGAATCCAAGAATGAGCAACATTGTGATTCTATGAACAGAGAAAAAATCTGATTCTTTCATTTGTTCTTTTTTTGGAAACCATTCTATGCATAGATGGACCAAATTTACCCCATACATATGGTTTTTAAGGTTAGTCTTGCATAGCAATGTTGTCAGAGATTCAGATTCAGAAGACTTTTTTTGTACCCGCAGGTACATTTGCTTTGTTGCCATACAGCATTGGTGTCAGAAACACATTTGCATCATAGACATGGGCATTCACACCAGGTAATACATTAAATAAAAGTAATACGTCAAGTAAAACACATGTAAAAGTATAAAAAAAATTGTTAAAAGAAGGCACTAGGATTTATTAAGTAAAACTACTGCAGATGGGACAGAACTGTTCCGTGCTTTGGTTAGGGATCAAAATTTAATCAGTAAATATTAATAGTTTGAAAACATTGGCATGATGAGAGCATGTCATAGGGTCCAAATGGTCTGATTATCATACACATTACCAGATTGATTCAGTTGAACCAAACTTTTGAGAAATATCCAACTGAGAGAAACTTTTTCGGAATTTTTGCAAAATTAGTATCTGTAATAAATTGCTCTTCCATTTTTGAATCAATAAATTTTGGTGGTGATATGTAGTCGGCCTCAATTCATCCAGAAATGGACACACTTTTGTTAATTTAATCTCCTTTCTTTGGTGTTGTTAGTTTTAAATGTTCATAATGAGCCATAGTATTTGACATAAGGTATGAACCAAACCAAAGCAAAATGGTGAAAGATTTTAAATGAAGAGAGTAAAAACATACAGTGACCGTGGTGGATGTATTCTCTGAAAATCTTTCAGAAGGGAAAGATTTTCAGTAAGAAGGGAAAAAATAAAAATGATTTTTTTTATTTCAAAAATGTATTTTTTATTGATTTTTTGTCTGTGCCATAATAAAAGAAGTATCTTGACTGCAAAAGTAAGAGAATAAATTACATACAAAGATGGAATGCAGTCGGCTGGAAAAACTTTTTTGTAAGAAATTGTGTCAAAAGAATGGTTTTCAATGTTGATATTTTTTCTCTCCTTCATAAGAATGCGTTATTTTAATTTCTTAACAATCTTGGCTACAAATGGAAATACCTTAAATTTTTTCCGCAAAAATTTACGGGAATTTTCTTTTCAAAAGTTTTTCTGTTAAAAATATTTTTTGCTTGTGTTTGACCTTTTTTTTTTTCAATAAAAGGCACAAGATTTATACATTTTACAGCAAAAATTATTTTTTTTCCCCCAAATTTTCAATCTGTTTCATTTTCTGATTGCAATGTGTTTTGGTTGTACAGTTAAATGTACATATTTAACTGTATATTTTTGCATTTCCAAATCTGCAATATACAAAACAGTTTGCCAAAGTAGGAAAATAATCAGCACTGTATTCAAATTAAACATGGAACACTTATTTTATTCATGCTTATAAAAAAAAAAAAACTGTGTTCTAATCTCATGCCATCACCTATAGGAATGCCCCCAATCCTCTGACAGGAAGCCATCTGTCACACAGCTTTCATAAGACTGCCAATTCTAACCAAAGGGATTTCCAGACCAAGAAGCTTGTGTTTATCCGCTTAGAATCCAAAAATTGTCACTTGCAAGCTGTTAAACCGGAGGCGTTAGACCCTTCCTAATCCTCAATCCTCACAAATTGGATTCACACCTCATACGCAAGTCAAGGGTGATAAGTAGGTTGTCTAGAAGTCATAGTGCATGGTGAAGGTGAAACCTGTCTCCTTTAATCAAGGTAGTGTTTGAACGTGCTTATCGCGGGCCTGTGCTATTCTCACAGAAGCTTAAATAAACAAATATTAGACTAGATATTTCCAGTTTGGTTCTTCCTTTTATGTCATCTTTTCATTTAATTTAATAGGGACAGTAAATGTTAATGAGCATCTATTTGATAAGAATAGTTGTAAAAATACTATATTAAAGCAACAAAACTAATTTGCATCCATATCCCCTGGGCAATAAATTGAAAGAAGAAGAAGAAAAAAAACATACAAGATGTAATCAGTGAAAAAGACACAATCAGAACAAATCAAGATAGTTCAAAATACAGATTTAAACAGTAAGTGGTGACTGGTTTACTTTCAAGCACTGCTTCAGCTGTGTTTTAAAGTTTGAAAATGTTTCAAACATGTTGGAAAATAAGATTCTCTTATGTAAAAAGGAAGATGGTTCCAGATGGTTTCAATCAATTTTATTTTTGTGGCCATCACAGTGTATGTCAGATGTAATATCAGGCATGTGAATATCAGACTGTAATCGTCCAGTTTTTTTCTTTCTTCATTTCAGCTTATTGTGATTATGACATTTTTGTAGCCACGAAATAATACAAAATACAGTATAATCACAGTAACACTTCCTTCTGTAGCTATGTACATGACTTTTGTTTCCAAAACCATTCAAATATCCAAACACAATTACACCTGATAAATTACTTTACACCTAGTATTACAACACACAAGTATATGAACTAATATGGCAATATTTAAATAAGAACCTGATCTTTTAAATTCTTAATTTTTCAAAAGCCCTACTGTTGCACAGGTGTAAAAGCAATGAAAATGACAGATAGATTTATAGATGGAAATTTATTAATGAATATATCATTTTTATTGAATGAATGGATGGGTGGATGGGTGGGTGGGTGGCTAGATAAATAGATAGATAGATAGATAGATAAATAGATAGATAAATAGATAGATAAATAGATAGATAAATAGATAGATAAATAGATAGATGAATAGAGGTCAAGGCGATGATTTCTGGGACATCTGGTGTAACAGGGATATGAGAGCTGAGAACTAAATGGGATTTATATAAACGCTTGAGGAAGGTGAGAAGTCCAGAAAAGCTTAGATCGCTTGGTGCCTGCCTACATTCACACGTAAACAGCTAATTGGTATTAGCTTTGTGCTTAACAGCAATAGGGACTTACTTAGCACACTTTGGCTGTATAAGTGCACTGAAACTGTTACAAGAAGCAAACAGGAACTACCTTCGATCTGTTACTGGGTCAAAAAGGCTCGTTATAGCGTCACGGAACGACAACTTTATTGTACCATTGATAAATTCAAATAAATATTGTTTATCAGAGCTATATTTAAACACGTTAGTTTTATTTTATTTGAAAATTGAGATGTACCATAATTTCCTCACTGACATCAAAATAACCTTGTTTTTTTAACATAGCTTTTTATTACTCTGCTTATGTTTACAGTGGTTTGAAAATTTCTCGTTCAGATTTATTTTTAGAAAGCAAAATGTTATTTTGACCACCCACATGTTTGATTTCTGAAATATTCAAATGAAAAATGTCAATTTCATTTGCATTCGAATTCTCAAACAACACATACATTTTTTTTTTATTTTGTGAATTCACACCTTACTTTTTTGTTGTTTAAGAAAGAGTGTATACAAATATAGTTATACTGTAATTCTATTCAGTTTAGCATTTTAAGTCTTTTTTTTATTGTTGCTCTGATTTTAGATATAAAAATTCAATGTTAAATAAATAAAACTAACTAAAATATTGTCAAGCTGTCTCAGAAGATAAAAATAATTGTGTGAACACTTTCTACTGGTACCACCTGTCAGATACTTCCTCTGATGCTAAGTAAGGTTAATGCCCTGGGCTTATTAATCCACTCTGTTCTAGTGATTAAATTTTCACTTCCTTTTTTAGCAAGTTATAGTTTAACATCTTTTATGTGATACATTGTTCTTATGAGATGAGTGTTTGGGTTTTGCCTGCTATTTTCTATGTTAATTCCTTCAATATAATTTTTTTTTTAAGTGAGACTAAACATGTTAAAGATGTGTTATTGTACGATAAAATGTAATACAATACATATCCTTATCACAGGTCAATTGTTTTGTCCTTTTCAATTAGTGTGTCATTTTCACCCTCCAGAAATAATGCTTTTGTTAGATTAACTGGATTAATTGCGTTAAACGCCTGCCTTCTATTAATTTGAATATAGCCAAAAAAGTTGGATACATTTCCTGACCAACAAATTTGATGCATCTTTATAATATGAAGGAAAGTTTTTGTTCAATGTTTCAGTTTTTGTTGATGTAGAAATTGTTTGATCAAAAAACAAATTTAACTTGTAGTTTACAGATGAGACACAGCATGTGTTTTTAGGTAACAAAAATTTCCTGCATTTTTTTTTGTCATTTGAAGTTTTGTGTTTTGTTTGTCAAAAGCATGAAAGTTGCAACATTCATTTGTATAAAGAAACTTGGAAGTGATCTCTGTGTACATTTACTGGTCCTTGTGACAGTAGTACTAATGATTCAGACAAGTAGTCTAGCCATTTTTTGGTGTTATTTAGAACCACTCATCCCAATTGCAGAACAGGCTTCAAAGTTGTCGTGTGGACAGTGTTTTTGACAATCGAGATGTTTTGACTTCTATCTGGAAACTGAAATACAATATAATACTCATACCAATACAAACACGTCAGAAAAAAGCTTGGAGGATCACATTATCAGCATCCATTGATTTTTGGAAAGGTCTTAAGTCGCTGTATTTGTAGAACTCCAGAAGTTATAATGTGTTCCTGTAACATTAACCTATTAACAGTTGTCTTTTAATACATTGTGTATGCAGATACGAGCTGGCCCTGTCTTTATTGAAAGCTGGATTGATGGCAAAGTCTTGATTTAGCAATATTAGGCCCTCAAAGAATGAAGTCATTCATCTATGAATATAAATTATGCTAAACTAATTGATCATAATTAACAATGTATGTTCTTTTCATTTCTAATGGCACATGGATATTTCAAAATGATCATATTCAAAGTCATTTAACCAAAACCAAAAACAGTAATTCTGAAAGCAACAGCACTAACTTTTACCCATGTTCTGTCCCTGCATAATAATGACTTAAATAGAGACAGGGTTTTTTACATATCCAAAGATTGATTCATTTTATTACAGGCAGTGAAGATGATTTGTTAATTTTTTTCAATACAATTCCCTCTTTGATCTTCCAGATCCAGAAACTAATCAAAATCATCGATAGCCCTCTCATAATTTCTAATAAGTTTTGGATTAGAAAAGGTGTTTCTTGCTTTATACAATCAGTCCAACTTATACATTGTCCCTCCTTCTCTAAGAGGAATAACAACATAATAAAAGCTTCCTGCTGATTCCCAAGTGCTCATTGTTTTGCATTTTAATGCAAAATTGTTGCATTTTACACACGTTTAGAGGGTTTGAAAAAGCTATTAAAATTCTACCAGCCCATACCTGCCTCCTTTCACTGCTGCAATGTGAACAAAGCTGAAGCAACAAATTAGATGGCACTGCACCATGTGTTTTGTTACAAAAATACATTTTTAATTCTTTGTTAAAAATGGCGTTCGATTCAGATCGTTATTCCTTCATTCTCACACCGTCTTGATGAAGGTAAATAGTCAGACATGAATCTGTTGTTGCATTTAATTTAGTTTTTTTTTTTATTGTTTAATCACAAACAGAAGTAAATGACATCACATCAAGAATATTATGACAAAATTCCTTTTTCGGATTATTCCATTTCGACCTTTAGTCACCAAAAAAATGACAAAACACTCAGGTACCATGCTCCCTGATATAGTAATTAGATTACTCTCAGTATTGGGAAACCAGTTTATATGGATTTATGGTAGTGATGGGAGAAGTGTTGGACAATGAAACTGTTATCAACATGGTTCTCTGTTGCCATCCAGAGGCCAAAATCTACCATTAAGTTTTCCTCTGTGAAGCCTGGGAGTTCCCCTTTTGTACTTTCAGATAGAAAAAAAATCAAAAGTGCAGTGTTGGATTACAATCACTGAATGAGAGCAAAATAAATAGATGAATAAATATTTTTAGAAAATACTACAAAAAGTTGCAAAAAATCCCAACTCTACACAAACACAAAAAACTGATCTTGTGAATCTTTTTTTATTATTATTATTTCACTAGTGAGATTTTTATTTTGTGCAAAACAATCCTTGTCATTTTGGTTCAGGAGTCTTTCATTCTGGTTAAGCATCCTAACGTGATTTTTTAAATCTGAATAATATAAAACAAGCATGTGTTGCTATCGGTCATCCCAAAACATTTTCAGCAAATTTTAAAAAGTTTTACATTTTTAACTGTTAGATTGAAAGGTTAATTTGATTTTAATCTTAATGTTTTAGTTTAAGATTTGAATTTCCATAAGGGAGTTTTCCTGTTCATAGGGGGGTAGTAAAAATCTATTCATATGTATCTATTTATTTATCTATTTTGGTCCGACAAAATTTCAAAGACAAATTTGACTTTTATAAATATGTATTTTTATGTATATACAGTAAATTTACTTTAAAAAAAAAAAAGGCTAAAAAATCAATTTTTGCAAAACCCGAATGCTAATTCAATAATAATTAATTTTCTTCTTTATTTCTATTTCTGCTTTTAAAATGTTTGCCTGTTCAATTTTTCTGATTGCAACAAGGTTAATGAAACTTCAGAGTTGGAATGTATTTTTTAGTGGCCTTTTGTTGATATAAAACTTCTGAACTCAGACATTGTAACACTCAAATTGCCCTTTGGGGATCAATGAATTATTTTCAATTCAATTCTTATGAACACTGACTGCATTCCTCTTTCTTATAAGCTGCCATCAAATGTCAGTGTTCAAACTTTACTGTTCTTTGATCAGGATTTACCTGTTTAGAGGTTTTGTTCTAAACAGCGATAATGAGGGGAAAAGGTAGATGCATGAACTTGTTAAGTAAAAAGAAAATTTGTATTAAATTACACTGTAATCAGTCTGTAATTACAGTCATGAGCATGGATTGTGTTTATTGAATGAAAGCTGACAAACTTGTTTTTCTCCCCACAGTTCTAAGTGATAAAAGTGATGAAGGTGTGGTCCTTTTTTCTCGCAACAAAGTACAGTTGGATTAGCACCAGAGAGATTTCCCTTGCTATTGGTTTACAATACCTATCACCACCTACCAAAGCAGGACGTTTGCCACTAGTTCACAAAAAAAATGCACATGAACTAAGTTAAAAATGTAAAGATTCTTTGTAAAGAATGTAAAGAAACCTTTTCCATGGTAACTTTTTTTTTTTAAAGAAATGAGTTGTAGTTATCTCAGCTGGGCTGACAGCTAGTTTTCTAACTTTCTACAGCGGAGCTACAGCAGTGTCATTCATCACAGCATGGATTCATGTTTTATTCTGCTACCATGTACAGTGGGAAATTGAACACTTGTAATTTGTGCTTTGTTCTGTAAGATAAAAGACTGAAACTGTTATGAAGTGAAACTAAGTTTATAAATAAAAAAAACATTGCCCAGTGCAGAACTTTTTCAAGCTTTTTTTACTTGTGCGTCTTGATCTTTTTAATAAGTAAATTAGTCATTAGAGGTTTATGGTGGAATTTCCAATGGAAAACTGTTATCACACCAATAAATTCTTAAGTTGTGTAATAAATAGTTCACTCTGAATATTGGCCCAAAACCTACAAAAAAAAATAGTCTTAGTAATGCAAACAACTCAGTGCTCCAAAATTCTACTTTGAATCAGAGACGAAAGTCACTTTTCCTTATCAAACAGCGACAAATAAGATCAAAATTTGTCTTAAGTTGGGCTTTAACAGTAAATTGTACAATGCAGAGGTGGAATGTGTGTTATTTTATGCAGTAGGCTAGTGAACTTTTGAAGAGACTCCTGAGTGAAACGATGTTCAAAACAGAGCAATGAGACATTTTCCGGGCTTACACATCACCAGGTGACCTTACCTGAAGAAAGACTAACACCTGAAGTTTATAATGGGGATAAAGCTCAAACATATCTCTTCTCTAAAGATGTCTTATATAGATGTCCGTAAACCTACCATTTTTTTCAATCATTTCATGAAAAAGTAAGATAGCTAATTTTACAGACACTTTGATTATTATAAAAATACTGATAAACAAAACGGATTCAAACACCAAACTTAATAAACTTATTTGTGAATTAAGAAAAAGTTCTCCACTGAGCCATAATGTATGTTATGTTATAACTTAAAAAGAGAACAAAAATCTATGCATGGTCATCTCAGACCTGGAGCGCTTCCCCTACAGATGGAAGTATGCTGCTTTAAAAGACTTCCTGCGGAGGTAAGACTTTGTGGGGTCTGTGACCTTGACGTTGTAGAGGACAGATTTAATTTTCAGTTTCAATGCTTTGTGTATGAAAACTCAAAGCATTCTATGGAAGAGGTAATCAAACAGAAATATTCTACATTGTTTTGGTTGTCTGAAGAAAAAAATTCTCTTTGGCAACATTTGTGGCAAACGCATGGACACTGAGAACGGAATCTGTATTTGTGAAATCTGAATTGGGTATATATTTTTTAATTATACTATATACATCCCTCAATGGGGGAACATTTTGTGCTGTATAGCACCGCAGCAGGCAGCCATGACGGCACAGAGACAATTGTTACACTATTACACTGGTTGGATTTTTGTAAACAAATATTTTTACCTCTTCAAAACTTGTTTTTCTCTTGTATGTATTTAGCAGATGAAAACTGAATTTCAACACCTCCATCATTTGGAGTTTGTCTTGCGCAGAGTGTGCAGGTCAATAAAAGTTTGAAATGCTTCATGATTTGTTGCTTTCTTTGACGTTGCAATGGACAAATCATTTGCTGGAGTGCAAAGGCGTTTCAGTCTCTGTTGGAAGAGAAACACAAGTTTCAAAGCTACCATATGAAGCATTGTTGCCCTATTAGGGATCCTTTGTATTACCAAATAAAAAGTTTGTAATGGGTTATGTTTATTTCAGATAAAAAAGTTTGGATTGATGCATCAATGCCTCTTTTTGTTAACATTAATAGTAGGTAATAATATTACACTTTATTTGCAATTTGCTTAATTAGACATCTCAAAGTTGTTCAGTGTGTTTTACAGATTTATTATATATGTACCTGTTTTAATGTTCCAGGGGTGGTACAGACAGCATACAACATCCACAATGGAACCATTAATGTTGAAGATAATGTGAAGAATCCTCCAATGGCGTAACCCCACCATGGATATTCATACGTATTGTTGAACTTCAGAGGTGTGTGTTTCACCACAGAGAACAAAAAAGTACACTAGGAAGAGAAAAAAAAAAACACTGATCAAATACAAAAGAAAAAAACACTACAATATAACTGACATGGATTTCTGCCAACATTTTTTTACATGTATTGACTTAAAAAAAAAACTATCTGACAGATTTTTTTTAAAAGAAAAAAACCATGTAGTTCTGATTTTCTGATACTTACTGTGCAGACAACAGGAATGAAGTACTTCCAACAATATATCATAAAAGGCCATGGACGGTAACCAATCATGTCCTCTATGTTACCATAGTGACGATCTGCACCTTTGGAAAGTAAGTAGACACAAATAATCCCTTTTCATTTAATGTATACTTCCTAATTTTTTTTAATATACCTATCATTTTGGTTGAATTTCATTCCTACCATAAATCCATCCAACACAGATTGACTGAAGAATAGCAAAAAGCAGAAGGGTGGACCCGCTGCAGGCGTAATAGTCAAACAACTGGAAGACATAAAGACCTCCCTGCAGATTTAAAAGAGAGTCCAACACTGTAACTCGTAAAACACACACACAAATCTACTTGTATTAGCTGTATGGTTTGGTCGAGAGGGATTAGTGAATAGATTTTATTTTGTGACTCTGAATTGCCTCTATGTTGGATCTAACATCTTAGAGTTACCTTAGCATCCTCTTAGCATCTGACAGGATTTGTGGAGTTTGGGTCTTTACTCAAATGAATAAAATCTTTATTGTGTTTATCAATTTGTTTCTGAGCAGTTTGCCTCACATCCCTCCACGACAAAATCTGCATCATTAAGTTTCCACAAATAAGCAAAGATTAAATTTCAAAGTAGAAAACACATTTTGATTCCATTATGCCTACTGTTCTACTCAATGTTTCAGCATTTGTACCACAGTATTCCTCCAGAATTGTTTTACTAAATTAAAAAATTGTTTGCGCAGTTATTTTTTTCAAAATTTTCTCCCAAATTTGCACAAATAATCTCACACCTGCCCAATCTCACACCTAATTCATCTAAATGGAGTTTTCATGGTGTCTTGCTTCCAGAGTTTTTTTGTCAGGTTTTGTTACTAGGTAGTAAATCTCATGCAAATGGAGAGACTTTTCATTATCACAATGTCATCATTAGCATATTATTATTATTAAAGCATTTGATATCCACCATGTATACCCAACAAAGTCCAAATGTCCCATTCTTTGGTTACAGTTTAAGTATAATTTATTCGTACATACTGTAGCCTACTTTTTTAGGCAGGCTACAGTATGTATGAATACTGTACGCAGTGAAGGAAGACATGGTGATAGTGGTGTGACCAAAGACGATACAGCAGATAAGGTTAGATGGAAGAAACTGACTTGCTGTGGCGACCCCGAAGGGAAATGCCGTAAGAAAAAGAAGACTGTAGCCTACTTTTTAAAAATTTAGTATGTAGATCAAATATGTACAAAAAGGTTGAATCAAAAAGAGTTTAATCAAAATTGTGTGCACGTGTCTCTTCATAATCTAGTAAAACAGATTTTTTTTTTTTAATGTGATCTTCCAAATTTTCCGAACAGTAAGAATATGCTGACAGAACAGCATTTTATTTTTTTTTTTGTGCCATTGCTATGTTAAGATTATTCTTGACAAATTAAATAGATAAATATTTTAATCAAAATTTTCTATGACTTACTTCAGTGACCATGACAAGTCCAACCAGAAAACCTCCGGTGCAAATTGCAAGCAGAAGGAGTTTACGTCGATAAGTCTTTCCAAAGAACACTGGATACATGTCAGAAATGGTTGTGACCAGCGCCTCCTGGTACACAAACTGGAGGTAAAAAAAAAACAAAAAAAAAAAACTATCTATCAGTACAATGAGTTATATGACAAGAATTTGCATTACATACCCTCTACTACTTGGTCTTGGTCTTACCTCACTGTCTAATCCTAGAAAAATTATCATTACAAAGAAGAAAATTGCCCATAGCTGAGGAAGAGGCATCAGAGCCACAGCTCGAGGATAAGCAATAAAGGCCAAACCTGGTCCTGGAAAATAAGTTTATTCAAAACAAAAGGTAAAACAAAAAAGTGATCATGCTTTTAAATAACATAACTGGTATAAGTACATTTAAAACATTTTGTACCTGATTCTGCTACCAGTGATATATCCACCCCTTGTTCTTTAGCCATAAAACCTAGCACAGAGAAGATGGCGAAGCCTGCAATGAAGCTGGTTAAACTGTTTAAAAGGCACAGGTAAAGACTATCCCTGTTGGTGAGGTGAGAGAGAAATGTTAGCTTGGTGAATTATTATAGATTCTCAAAGAATAAACATAAAAAGTACAAACCTGTAGCAATTGTTACTGTATTTGTTGTAACTTCCTAGTGATGTCAGAACCCCTGTGCAAACTCCATAGGAGTAGAAAATTTGACTGCCAGCATCCATCCATACCTGAAAGATTTCAATGTGTTTTACACAAATCAAGCTTTCTAAGCTCAAGATGAGCAAACGTGATGCCAAATTTTAAAAATACACAACTAAATATTTCAACCTTTATATTTGACACACACATACAGTATTTGATTTAAGCGTAATGATGCTTGGAAAGACAGTAATTGGGTCATATTTCCCAAAGAAATAAATCCTATTTTCGACATTAACTTTTTCTGTACTCATGCCAAGACCCTCACAATTGCCCAAAACACCCAGAGGTGGGGTGGGGATACATTCTTTATAAAAAGCTAAACCAAAATTATTTTGGAGTGTGGTTCCTCTCGTGAATGGTCAATTGAAGGTATATCTTTATTAAATAAACAAATAAGTTCAACTACACATTAGTGAATTGATGACTAAAGAGCAATAAGTGACTTTTTTTTTCTTTTACTGGTACCTCCTGGTCAGCGAGGCGGGTTGGGTCTGGGTAGAGGTAGAACATGATGCCTTCTTTGGCTCCAGGTAAAGTAAGACCACGAACAAGCAGTATCCCGAGCATTACATATGGAAATGTGGCTGTGAAATACACCACCTATGAACAAACAAGTTTTTGGTTTTGAGCAACCTTTCTAGATCCATTTAAAAGCTGGAGTTTAATACATACGTGTAATTGAATCCTACCCTTCCTGTAGTTTTTATTCCATTCCATACACAGAAATAGCACAAAATCCAGGCGAGAAGTAAACAAAGAGCCAAATCCCACTGAACACGACCAATGTTGTCTATTCTATCAGACAGCCCCAAAATTCTCCTCCTGAAATAAGTTTCATTATGTTCACGGAAACAATACAAACCCAGATGTAACACATCAATTCAGATACCTACTCCCAAAATTCCACAACTGAAGATGTAGCATTTACGTACAGGAGGGAGGACGTTTGGTTGCGGCCATGCTCAAAACAAGCATCTTACATGTAAGACAATAAAAGGTTAATTTTATGAAAATCAAAGACATCCAATAAGCAATGGATTCATTCATTTTAGTATAAGTACCTGTATTCCAGCTGTTGTTGCAGCTCACCCAAGGAAGGTCAGACCTGAGGGATGAAAACAGGTAGAGAAAGGTCCAGGCCAGAATGATGATATAATACACCCCAGTGTACAAAACAATCACTTGGCTTCCATAACCTAAGCCTGTAAAGAGATAGAAGTGTCATGTAGTGTCTTATTTCAAATTTGTTTATAATTTTCAAAGGGCAAAAAGATGTCAGATTCAAAATTATACTTTTAAAATTGATCCTGAACTAAGTAACTAAATCAGGTGTATATGTCACGTTTTAGTTTTGTTCGTAGTACTGGTAATCACCAGACAATTTTTCCAAGTAGGTGACAGATAGAAACTGTATACCTTGTTACCCAAATGTAGCTTTTTTGTTTATGGTGTACAGATTCAAGTTAAACTCATACCTTCAAAAAGAGGGCAGATTTTTCTCCAGCATGTAATTCCTCCTTGACTGGTAAACTGGCCCAAAGATGTCTCCAGGAAGAAGAGTGGAATGCCACAAGTGAACAAAAATAAAGTATATGGAATGAAGAAAACCCCTGAAAATAAACATGTCAAACAGTATTGAGAAGTCAGAAATGTTCAAACAGAAATAACTGTTTTCTACTAGAAATTATTCATTTAAAATTGTTTTTTGTTTTATGAATTTAACTTGGACCTGTTTTAACTTTTATGAACAACACTTGGATTTAAGATTTTATAACAATGCCATCAGCTGAATGTTGATCAGAGTGACTATAAATTGAAATAAAGTATTTGACGTGGTTGTAATGATGTTAGTAGTAGATAATTACCGCCTCCATTTTTGTAGCAAAGGTACGGAAACCTCCAGACATTTCCCAGACCAACTATATGGCCAGCCACTGCCAGAATGAATTCCATCTTACTGGCCCACTGTTCTCTCTCCTGAGGTTTGGCCACAGTAGATCCAGGCTTGATCTCAAGGTTCAGATTCCTAACGTGAGGCTTTTGGTTTTGTTCCATGTTTTCTGTTAAGGAATAAAAAAACTACATCAGCACACCCAAGAGGAGATGAAATCTTGAATTCAATTGAATTGATGAATCGGCCTAAATATTAAATATTATAAAATCTTGAGATTTCAGCTGAACTTTTCATCTACAATCATGGGGGAGGCACAGCCTAGTGGTAAAATTGCCATCTTTGGCCCAAAGATGGCCGGTTCAAATCCTGCTGAGTCTTCCTTGGAGAAGACATCTTACCCTCATTTCTCCCACCATTGGTGCTGTCATTGGCTGCCTGTTGCGGTGCAATGCAGCAGAGAAATTTCCCCCTGAGGGATTAATACGGTCTGGTAACAACCCCAGCCTGTAGATAAATTATAGTTCTTTGTAAATTATTTTATTGTTGCATTCTGGTGTTCTCTTCAGCTCTTAAAATGTTGTTTTTTAAGTGCTCAGTGCTCACTTCTACAAAAGTCTCTTACGCCTTAAAAACTTACTTTTATCGGAAAACCTTCCCTGATTTTTCCTAGCATGTTTTACATTTTTATTTGTATTTTTGAGTCCACAATGTTTCCTTTTTTCTGATGAAAACAAAAACCTGTTTTAAGAAGTGCTATCAAAAAAGCCATGAGTGTGCTTATTTTTAACTAAAAATATTCAAACTTTTTTTACACCCTAATTTAGTCTGTTTATAATTCAATTGATCACGTAAAGTACATTTAGCTACAGTGAGTGTTGCAAAGAAATTATGATCCAAAACACCTGCAAAAATTTATTGTTGCATTCATTTATTTGGTTTCTTTTATTAACCACAGATAAAGAATGTGTTATTTAAGTACATTTTTATCAGCATCCATTACTAATAATCAAACACTCTTTAGATCAAAACAATAAAACACAACTTCTCTAAAAGTGTAAAATTGATTTTGTGTAACACATGTAATAAACTTTTCTCTTTCATGCCATCTGATTTTGCCATGGCAAGGTATTTTGGTCCAGAAAAATGCCCACTTTATCATTAAAGGCCCATTGTCCAAGTAAACTGAGTGATTTTATTAAAAGTAATTTGTTATTCAAAACTATTAAAAAATAGTCACTCAAAACTATTTCTCCTTGTTATAGATGACTACTGTAGTTGCAATGTTTTTGTCATTGCAAAAATTTTGAAATTTCTGTAAAGCAAAATAAAAATGTAGTTTATTTAATTTTTTTTTATATCAGAATTATTTTATTGCAGCAACACATTTGAAACTAGAGCACATATGTACATTCTTATGTGTCAAGCCAGTTCAGTAAGTCTTGATTAAAAGATTAATATATATATAATCTATTTAGCTAATTAGAATTTTAAAAAACTTACGCATGATTGAACCACTATATCTGCATTAAAAAAAGGTAACTACCTTATGAAAGTTTGATAACCAATTAGATTTTTATCAAACTAAACTGTAACATACAGTTTGATCATTTCTAATAGAATATTTGTGCTCTATTTGTAAAAGTAAAAAGACATTAAAGTCATTATTTACCTTGAGTAGTTCAAGAGTCACTTCTGTGAAACTGTCTACTGACAAAACGTTTGTTGTGCTCCTCCTTGTAGTTTCATAAGTGTTTGTGAGGAGGAGCCAGTGAAACTTTACACTGACCATTTTGTTTTTAATAACCAATACAAAACAGTGGTGAACACACATGTACAGTTGGGTGTCAGTGTCTGTTTCGCCTGTTTGCCAAGATAAGATAAGAGGTTGGATCCCACTGTGGAGCGGGGTTCAAATATCTTTAGTAACAGGCTTTAAAATTGCTTTTTTATTTTCTTTTGTCACAAAACACATATAAAACTACCTTGTCTGCTTTTCCCAATCATTTTCAAACTATTTGTTGTAAGATCCAACAAATAAGTTTGGGTCAAGAAAAACTCAACATGTTGTGGTTGTCAAATTACTTATCAGGTCAAGTTCACGTTGATTTTGATGGAAGTTAAAAAAAAAAGAGTTTGAACATCATTTGTAATGCTCAGTGGTTTTTTTGTTGGTATGATGTTTTCTGTTGGTAAAAAAAAAAAAAAGAAAACTCTTCCACCAAAAAGTTAGTGTTTCACAATCAAAAATATGCATCTCTTGCATTTATGATAGAAAGACCTCAAGTCGACATTGCATAAACTATGCATTATAATATTTCTACATGTTAACATAGATGGTTATTTTCAGACAAAAATCCATCTCTTGGATTATGAAAGATACTTGGAGAAATAAGCTGTTATGTGGTTAATTGACCACTAGATGTCAGTAACAGCATAAAAACTGAACATCCACTATTAAATTTCAATTCCTAGAAGACGACTGTGAATGTAAATCATTGTGCATGCTTACCTGCCAAAGGCATTCATCTTTCTTCCTGTATTGGAAAGGCTTTCTCACAGTACTGAATACTTAAAAATTGTATTTATTGGCCCTTATGAAAATCTCAAAAGATTGCTTATAGGCAGTTAATTTAGGATAAGCAAGACTGTCATAAGGGGAGGTAATCAGTCTAGCTTTGACTACGCTGTGACAATAGCCGCCTGAAATGTACCATAATACGCTCTAAATATCGTCAATTTGCAAGTGTTTTAATGTATGAAACACGACGACTATTAAAAAAAACTGTAACATTTTAAGCAGTTTTTGGGGGCACTGTAAAGAAATGACAGTTACATTTTTATTTATATTACATGACATAGTCTCATAATAATCATAAAGCATAAATTTTTGTAGAGAATATTGTTTTCTATAAATAATAATTAGACAGACATTGCTACACTAACACCTGCCTAAGTGAGTTTTCAAAACCCACACATACTGTAGTTATTACATTGTGGATAGTAAAATGTTCTCATGATCATAAGAAAAAAAATCACTTTGTAAATGTAGCAATGTGATCACAAGAAAATTTGGTTGCTCAAACAAATTGTTGTCTTGATCTGATACTGGTGGATTTTAATCACAATTGTCTTTATTTAAAGAAAAAAAGAATAACTGAGATGAGACTGTCTTTGAAACAGTCATAGTAAAGCTTATTTTGAAAGGGCCATGCTAAGATTATTCATTAAGTAGTTCTAGCGTTACTTGATTGGTTCATCATGGACACACCTACATTCGTCATAAATTCTTCAGGTGAAGTATTGCAAAAAAAATTTTAAAAAACACATCACCATCAGGGAGTCAAGATTAGTTTTCCCAAGGCAAACTCTGAAACAATGTCAGAAGAACCTCCAGGATATCAGGAAGTTTCAGAAGCGGGCAATGAGTGAGTACCCTCTGGGTTCCTGAAAGGCATCAAGTACTTTTTTTTCTTTTAATACTTATTTTTCTTTATATGTAGAAATTTATAGATTATAGATATATATATATATAGAGAGATATTTGGCTTGTAGAAGTAATCTGTTACTAAAAAGTTTAAACAGTAAACAGTTTTACATCTATTTTTTACAAGACTAACTTCATTTTCAATGTCTGATCATTATTTTGTCTCTTCTAATCTACATTTTTCCATCTTTTCTATTCCTGTTCAAAAGATGATATTTGGCCCGTGTGTACAAACCGATTTTTTCCTCTATTTTACCGACTCCCAGAGACAAAATATCCCTTAATATTGAACTACAGGCAAGTAGACAATGTTGAAATAAACCTATAATGAATTTTAAAGAACTAAAACAAGTATTTATGAATTGTTGTGGGAAAAAGATTATAGAAAGTCAACTTGAGCTGTAAAGAAGTCTGATGATGAATTTGAACAAAGTAACTACTTGATGCTCAGCTGTTCTCACATTCAGCTGGCAACTGCTCCAGTGTTATTTCATTTACACCCATAAATTAGTATGTTAAGGTGTTTGACACAAATAGAATTAAAATCAGAAATTTGCTGGGAAATATAAAGCAAAACACAGAGAGCCAACAAAAATGGACACTGTTAAAAACATAAAAAAGATAATGAACACTGCTCAAATGTGTAACAAATTAGAGAAAGTAAAACATGTGTTGGTGATGATACAAAATATGGACATTATTTTTTAATTCACAATCTCAAAATCAGTGATAGTTAATTATTATCTTTGTAACTATGACACCAATTGTCAAATTGACCCCATACGTCTATCTAATTCCAGATAAAAATGAAATGTTTCTGTTAGTTTCCAAATGAAAATGAAGTCTTTCTGACTGTTGTCATATTCTTGTACTATGCTTTGAAATGACTTTGGATTGCTATTTTGGGAAGTTTGTCTCCAGCACTTGTGACACTTCTTTACATGTTATCACTTTTTTGTATTCCATCAACAACTTCCAAAATATAAATAGCAGTTTGATTTCATATGTGGTTTCTGATCATCATTTACCCTGACCAAATAGTTTTGTTTTTTCTTTCAGTTTTTGATAAGTATTCTTTCTGCAAACACAATTAAGTTCTATTGTTGTTATTCTTCTTAAAAATTCTTGCACACTTTAAACCTTTAAACATTTTATTATGAATACACAGCAGGCCAATTCCAAATGGAATTGAGGACGCTTGGTGAAATACAGTTGAGTAATGCATCACAAGCAGTTTGTGAAAAAACTAATCATTTCCTCTTTTTTTTTTTTTTTTGTTTATTCAAATACCTATCATTGGATACAATTGTACAAAGATTTGAAAGTCACAGCATAACACCTCAACAGTTTGTTTTAGAAACTCATGGAGACTTCTTAAAGAGCTGAAAAACGGCTTGCAGACTGTATCAAGACAAAGAGAGACATCTGAATTATACATGTTTAGAGAACCAATATTGTAGGCAAAAAAATTACTACATGATGTTTTATATGTCCGAACGTATTGTCTAGAGACAGAAAACAGAAACACACAGCATAAACAAAATGCATTTTTGCTTTGAAATATTATTTACAGGCACAATAAACAGGACCTCATTATTGTCATTAAAATTTTGAACATAACGATGAGGTTGATCTACATAAAAGTATGTCTTAAGATTGAATTCTAAAATTATGACTCAAACAGTTTAGATAAACACAAGAAAAATGTACTTATCAAGCAGATTTTGTGTCCAAAACCATTTAATGTGCTTTTACAAAAAAATGTTTAAAAGAATATTGCAGGGGAAAGAAAAAACAAAATCCATAATTGATTACGTTTTTTTTTTGTTTTTTTTTAATGAATCAAAGATATAAACAATGCCACTCTGAACTCAATGGCATGCACATGCAAAAAGAATGTTTTAACTTGGATTTAAAAATTTTCACATTCGGTGAAAGTTTAATCTCCACTGGCAGTTTGTTCAATTTGTTTGCAGCATAACTGCTACAGTATAAGCTGCTCCCTCATGCTCAGTCTGGACTCTGGTCTGTACTAACTCACTTTCTGTGGATCTAAAGATTGTAAGGGTAAGAAGCTGTCTTAGTGACGGCTTTGATGTGGTTGCTAACAATCAGGTATGAATCTATAAACACATTGTGGTTACAGACCTGTCAGTGGTCTTAAGAGACGGTTTCAAGATGTTTCGAAATGTAACCCTTTTCACTTTGCTACTGTTAAAGAACAGACCCCTGAAAAACTCCACAGGCCCTAGGAACTCGCTCTAGAGTCTAGTTCATAGTCGATATTTGTTACAAATTGCTCCAGCCTTCTAGGTACATCCAAGGATCACTCCGGAACGTCCAACCCTGTGCTCCAACCCTTCCAACGGTTTGGGAGAGATTGAAAGAGCTCATCTACAACTAAAGGACGTTTTTAAAAACCTTGTGTCCCAGTTGTGTCTTTAAGAACTGTTTTTTTTTTTTTTTTTAAATCAATTTTTTTTCTACAACACCCATTATTTTTGCTTACTTTTGCAAAAGGGACATTTTTTGGAATTTTCTAAATATCTGAAAAAGTGACATTTTTTTAAAGATGAGGTAAGTTAACTTTAGTGGCCCCCCGTGTTTGGTCCCAGTAGTTCATTTCAGCCAAAAAAAATTCCAAAATGAAGTAATCCTTTTCAGACAACTGAGTTATGTACAGTAGTTTCACTACCAGTGGTACAAAAGTCTATCTGTAATTCCTTTTTACACGGTAGATGAAGCAGTCTCCGGCTGAATGAGCTGCTCAAGCTCCTCACTGTTTCAGACATAGGACGAGAAGTGATGTTATAAATCTAGTGCAGCTTGATCAGTAGCCTCCACTGACCCACTAAGTCCTTTCTTTCCGCATGACAATGAGAGTTTCACTCTTTCTCTGACTCCAACTGCAGGAAGGTGCTTTACTCTGGAGTGCGGTCAGCAGGGCACAGCAAGTAAACTAGTTAGGTGTCTAGTTTTTTCCAAAACATTATTCTGCAAAAAAAGGTGTTCTTTACTGCTTATTTACTACTGATGGACATAAGAGAAGTATCAATGATGACCTTGTTTTATCTTGTTTAAATGCTTTCATAATACTTTATTTACACTGGGTTTTATTATGTATCATGTAACAATAAAATATTTAAAGGGGATTTATGCAAAATCAATTTGTGGAGGTACTTAAATAAATTTCAATTCTAGTCTATTTTTATAGCCCCTATCACAAAACAACTGTCTCAACAGGCTTCCCATTGTAGATTTAAAAAAGTACAAAGACAAAGTGCAAATAAGGGAAAACGAAGATACTCAAGTACACAGTTAAAAGCTAACTAAACAAAGGCTAACTAAACCATTTCAGTGCATTTCTGCCCTTCGATCCTCCTTCACAGTGAGAAAAAACTCCTAAAAAAAACAGGCAAGGGGGGAACCTCATGGAGATCCACAAAAAAAGAGGTCCCTTCCCGTTTTTTTTCATGTTTAAATATTTTCTTCCATATAAAAAGCGAAGTGTTTTCCTATTTTATTCATGCATATTTGAGTAATTTTCAACTATTCTGGTAGTTTTGTCCACCACACCCTTATTCTAATATAAGCAATGTAAGTTTTGTATGTATTCTTTTCAAACTTGGTTGCACAAAATATGCACAAAAATAAGAATATATACCAACAAACAAATATACACACAAACAATATACCCAAAACACACACAAACAAAAAAAAAACACACATGAATTCTTTTCTCTCTCAAACTCACTCACAGAAACAAATTCCTTTCTTTCTCAGATAAACAGACATTTTCTGCACGCACACAGTGGTTTAGCAGGAAAGGGGCCACAGCAGCAGCAGGCGCTGCACATTGAGAAAACGCTTAAGAACGTGATTTCACGTCACAGTCTCCAAAAATCCCATATAACACTAGAAAAAGCTACCAGATTTCGCTTTTTGGGGAAGACGGGTGGAAGAGTCGCTAAAAGATCGGAATACTCGCTAAAAAAAATAGCTTCAAAGTCCTGTCATTCAATGTATTTTTTTTATCCCTACACACTTGGTGGTCGACTTGAGATTGACTGATTGAGCACCCCTGCTTTAAAGTCGACTCCACACACAAATCATTTTGAAAAGGTATCTTCACTTAAACAGTATAGCACATTTTTATTGTTTTGATAAAACAACCCTAACCCTAACCCTAAAGCCTCACCTTCCCTCATTTTAAATGATTATTTAATTGCTCTGAGGGTGGAAAAAGCTATTTTAGAAATAGCTGTGTTAGAAATAGAGAAGTTGATGTTCTGACAGCACAAAGGCACATTGACTCTCACGTAGAGGACATGGTGTGTGTGTAAATCCCTCCTTCTTTACAAAGAGACCATGTGGGCAGTTGGAGGAGTCCCCGCCTTATGTTGACGTCCAGTAACACCCGTTCCTCTCCTTTTTCTGTCCTCTATTCTATCGTTCCCCTCATTGTCACGCCACTCAGCTCCTCAAATCTTTACTCATGGAGCTAGAGCGGTTGTGGATTCTGGGTTTGTGTTTTATTCTTGAAACGGCAGATGAATTCACCCGGAATTGACTGAGAGAAACAGCATCTTTCATAGGTACGCTTCCGTTTCTTTTTATGTCGGCGTGTTTATTTTTGTTCCGTTATTATTTTGCACGTTAACTCCTAAATGAATTTTTATTTAAATGTAATCTTTTTTTTTTTTAGTTTAAATCTACCTGTAGGGTTGTAGCTTGTAGCTGTGTTATGTAGGCCAAAGGTTACCGGTTTCTCTGGATTGAGGGCAACTAGTTTCCTAGTATAGAAAAAAAGGAAAAATTCTAGCTTCATCTATGCGAAATGCAAACATTAATGACAAGAAAGTATTTGTTCTATATCTGTGATATCAAACATATTGTTCTACATCTATACATACTTATTAACATGTACATTTATTCTACTTACACTTATAATTCATTACTAAATCACAGAATTATACTTGTGGTGATTTTTCATCAGCCAGTAGCACCTAAGTGTTATTAACAAAATCGTTATGGAGGATCTTTTCCATGCCTGTAAAATAACATAAAGATCTAACACTGTTTCCACTATCTCTAGTTGACAACTTTCCATCAGGTGACTAGTGAGTTGTGCAATAGAGGCATGTTAACCTGTCCTTCAAAAATTTATTACTTACTAATTAGCTCAACTAGTTACATTACATGCAATGAAATTGTTGAAAAAGGGCTCAACAATGCTTGCTATTAGTTCCCTGTTCAAAATCCAATATACCGTATTTTCACGACCACAAGGCGCACCTAAAAGTCTCAAATTTTCTTCAAAATGAGCGGTGCGCCCTATTGTGCAGTGCGCCCGATCTGATTTGTGATTTGCGGACATATTAGAGAACCACTAGGTGGACGCAGTTGAGAACATGAGAACGTTAAAGAGGAAAGTGTGGGCGTGGATTGTACGTATATAAAAAAACAGGTATATGCTTTATGCAAAACATTGCTGTTTTAACAACACTGAAAATGAAAAAGAGACACGCTTATGAAGCTCAGTTTAAACTGATGGCAATCAGCTATGCGGAGGAACATGGGAATCGAGCCGCCGCAAGAAAATTTAAAATTAACGAGTCGGTGGTTCGTAAGTGGAGGAAGCTGCAAAACGAGCTGCAACAGGTGAAGAAGACGCAGCTGAGTTTCCGCGGAAATAAGACGAGGTGGCCAGAGTTTGGAGGAAAGACTCCAGCAGCGATAGATGACCAGAGCAGACCACAGCTTTACAGAGGGTGGAAGGCAGCGCCGGGCGAGTTACGCCACAGTTTGCCAGTGGATTGTAGATGCTTGGGCTAACATGTCTGCTGGCACTGTTGTCCGAGCTTTCACAAAAGCAGGCATCATTTCCGAGGAGCTGCACGATACAGAAAGTGACTCTGACTGCGAGGAAAGGGAACCTGCAAGGTTGGATTTAGCGCAGCTGTTACATTCCGAAACAGAGGATGAGGACTTGGATGGATTTGATAAATGACTTTATGATGACTATAATTAATATTTAAATAAAGACAACCAAACTCAGTTTTGCTCCTGATCTATTTTTAAATACGCACGTGTGTACGCGCGTGCGCATGTGTGTATGTGTGTGTTGTTGTAAGGCGGACGTACGTTTACGTACGTAAACGCGGGTTTTATATACATATCCATCTAATAAGTTTATATGTTTATATACATCTACATATACATGTTTATATGTTTATTATATGTTTATATACATATACGTACATCTAATAAGGTACATCATTAGATGTGCCTTATGTGCATGTTAAATACAGGGCACCCAAAATTTGGACTGCGCCTTTTAATACGGTGCGCCCTATGGTCATGAAAATACAGTACATGTTCAGTATATCAATTGATACTCCTACAATATTGAAATGCTACAAACCACTCACATGTGCTTGTTAAGTTGTTATTGTAATAGGTAACATAACTAAACAACTAATAACAACAACTACACACCACTAGATTCTTTCTACTGGAATGGATTCCTTCTACTAGAGTAAGAAGCATTTCATAACTTAATGAGTAGCTCAGATGGAGATGGTTGAGGGAAGTGATTTCTGAGTCATGGGCATGTACAGAAATGCGTGGTAGCATAACTCGAAGAGTGGCAAAAATTGTCATGACGCTGGCTCCCGGACAAAAAGAGGTGTGGGGAGGATGTAGTTTGCATATAAGGTAAATGATGCAGGAGCACCGAACAGTAAAGACCTCAAAATCAGAAATGTTTTTATTGCCATGGTCAATGAAGAATATCAGAGACTAGGAACTTGCTTTGGTACTTGTGTGCCAAAAAAAAAAAAAAGAAAATATAAAAATAATTTTCACAAAACCGAGAGTGCTCAGAAAGAAAAAGAAAAGTAGTGCAATGGCATTGAAAATAATAATAAAAAAATAATAATAATAAATATAGTAACGTGACAAGAGGGAAGTGACTAAGAGATGTGGGGATCCAAGTTATAAAGTGTTCATAAGTCCAATGGCAGTAGGGAAGAAGCTGTTTTTGTGGCGGGACGTTCTGGTTCAAATGGACCGGAGCCTCCTGCCTGAGGGGAGTTGCTCAAAAAGTCCATGTCCAGGGTGGGAAGGGTCAGCTGCTATCCGACCTGCACTCCCCCGATTCCTGGAGACGTACAGGTCATGGAGAGATGGAAGGCTGCAGCCAATCACCTTCTCCACGGAGCACACAATGCGCTGCAGTCTATGTTTGTCCCTGGCTGTGGCTCCAGCATACCACACATGATGGAGGAGGTGAGGATGGACTCGATGATGGCTGTGTAAAACTGCACCAACATCTAGGCAAGCAGCTTGGCTTTCTTCAGCTGCCGCAGAAAGTACATCCTCTGCTGGACTTACCTAAAGTCCACAATCATCTCCACTGTCTTCTGAGCGTTGAGCTCCAGGTTGTTGTTGCTTGACTATTTCATCTTTTGAGAAAAATGCTCCCAAAACCATTTTGCCACAAAAGTTATAGACCTTAGAAGCAGAAGGTCGTGAGAGGGCTCTGTGGTCTAAACTACGTAAAATTACTACTGCCAAAGAAACCAGAGCGACTGACTGCATTGCGTTCAGTGAGAATGCTGCTCTTCATGTTTAACCTGAAATTGTTGCGCTATGCTGTCTGAAGCATTCTCTAGCACAATTGAAGAAAGCTTATGAAAGTGTAGGCCAGAGTTAGCAGAGTGGTATTCTGGACATCCTGCTGAAGGTTAAGATCTTGTCAATCTTAACTAGCTGTCAAATTATGCTACTTTGGTTTTCTTTGAGTTATGGTTTGCTCATCTCGATAAGGCAGCACATCGAGACAGAACATCGGCTTAACACCTGGGCATGTTTAAAAGCACTCCCACTAGTCAAACAAACTGTGTTTGGGGGGTCAAATGCACTTGGCCGCAGATCAAACTGGCTAATACGAGTACGAGTGCTCCCTATGTGACAACTTATTGTCACATAGGGAGCGCACACCTTGATGCTACATGTTTATACATAAATTTAAACTTATAGTGTGAGCATAAGCAAGTAAATTAATTTAACTTGACTAACCTAGTGACACTAGGTTTTTTGGGGTTTTTTTTATTGAGGGATTGGCAAAAAGTTGTTGTTTTTTAGATTTTCAAAGTTTGTTCATCAACATTTGGTATGCATGTTTGACTTACCTGAAGGAGTGGGGACAAAAAACAGTTTGTCAAAGGAATTAGCCCATATTTTGTATAATTTAATCTGCACAATGTACTTTATGTTTGTAATTTGTAATGTACTCAGATGACTAGGACACAACTCTTAACTCCTGAGTATGTTCAATAAGTGTGCAAGTTTTTTTTCTGGTATTAAAACAGTTTAAAGACATATTTATGGGATTGGTCAAATGGGTTGTGCTGACTATGTCTCACAGCTCTACCTTCTGTAGAAAAAGATGTGCACCATATTTACACAACTAGATCCTATCTTTTATTTCATATTTTCTCAAATTTTTGGTTGTGACCAAAAAATGGAGGAAATGAAATTTTTTGCTTGCTAGACAGGTAAATATTTTTTGATAAAATGATTTCTTACTATGCCAAAAATTAAATGGCAAAAAAAGGTTATTGTTAAGTTATAGTTAGGATAGCATTAACCAAAGAGTAGATCAGATGGAGAGGAATGTGGGAAATGATTTTTGAGTAATGGGCATGCTTAGAAATGCGAGGTCGTATAACTCTGCAGCAACTTTTGCGAGTAGCTCAGATCAACTGGACACTGATCTTGGTCCAGTTGGAAAAGGTGTGAACATGATAGGGTTTGTGAGGATAAACCATGCAGGAGCATTGAACAGAAACGAAGACTACACATTTTCGCAATGCATTTACAAAAGTAATAGACTCTAAAAGCCACTCAGACTTTGAGTGGCTGTGTTGCGTTGACACTTGTAAAACAAACTAACAAAAAATTATTGCTCACTGTTTACTCTTTGACATCACTGAAACAGAAAACTAGCAAGTCATAAATTCTGAATGACTATAAATAAACACCACCAAAGCATTCAAAGCTGAAGCCAACCTAAATTCAAGACAAAAATGAAGCCAAAATTATTCATTATTTTACTATTGAACTGAAACTAACATTGGTGCATTTTTGGTGACAGAGGAGCAATACATATTGTCTTAATATTTAAGAGGTTTTAGAGAGACTTGAAATATCTGTTCATTCATTCAAGACAAAAGTTGGGTAAACTAGTGACATGCATTAAGTAATTCTGAAGTAAAAATCTTTTGATTTGCTTTGAAAAGATATTTTGCACTAAATCACACAATTATTATAAAATAGGCTCTCCCAAATAATTACACATTTTGTTCTTGTAACAATAGATCTTTTGCCAATGAACTACTTTTACACAACATGTTCAGAGCTGCTGCTGTCTTTTATCTTTTCAATTCATGTGATCCTGCCACTTGTCAGAACAAGACATATATTTGGAAATGATGCTGTGAAGTTTGTGAAAAGCAAATTAAGTTGTCAACATTTTTAAAAGCTCAACATCAACGGTTACTTTTCTGCTAGACCATTTCTTGAATTTCTTGTTATTATTTGTTCATCATGCAAGCAAATTTAGCAAAATGAGGGCAGTCACCTTTTTTTGTAGTAAGTTATGAGGTAATATAACATGTAATGTAACATAATATTTCTTTATTTTGCTTAAGAAAATTTTTCTAAAAAAGAAAAACTGTATATCTTCTCATTTTTGGTTGTGAACACAAGCCTCAAATAAATTAAACCACTTTTAACCAATATCAAAGGATGGCCCAGTGTTAGAAAAAAAATCTTCCACTTGTAGACCCACACCTTTTTGGAGACTCAAATCTTCCATTTGGGCCTGTGAAAAGATGGACTTTCTGTAGTTTAAGTATAACTTAAGCTTACCCATTACTGCCCATTTATTTGTAAGAAAACTGCTGTGTCACCAAAGACTTATTAAAACTTTGTTGATGAAATATTTTAAGCAAATCAACTTCTTGTTTCTAAGAAAATGTTACCAGATGGTCCAGAATTTTTTTTTTTTGTTTAGTAATTAAAGAAGTTTTTTTTAGTGCGTACAAAGCACCAACTCAATGTTTTGTTTTTTCTTTTGTTGAAACTATTTATGACAGAAACAAGAGTGATGATCTAATGCATTAACTATCTTGTGACCCGGGAGATTGTAGAACAGTAGGCAAGGCTTGCATAACTAAAAACCACAGGGGTCATTTCTTGTCAACCGAAACAGGAAATTAAAAGAAAACTCAGCCTTACTTTACAAAGTACTTACTGTCAAAATGAGCGCTAGTTTTAGAACAATGGTGTGTATCGGACAAACACATGCAAAAATCTACGGTGTTACTTTGGAAATTTACAACAAATGATTGAGTTCACATTGGTGTTGCATATGGGGTGTTGATGCATTTTAATTTAAAATACTCTAGTACAGACCCATTTACAGTTAGAATAATTAACAAAAAAAGAGGAGTGTGTGCAGTAAGTAAAATTAGGTTGTGTTTAACTCTCTTACTGACCAGGCTGCTGGCCAGGTGCCTTTGCACAATTTAATTTTACTTAGACAACTAGTCATGGATAGCAGGCATTATCTTAAAATTGCAGCAATCGAAAATGTCCAACCCAACCAGCAAACAGAGATGATGCTGTGACATGAACACAATCATCCGTTCGGTTTACAGTTTTGTGGCTGAAAAAAGGAGGCCAGCCAGTTTCTACGGTCCATGTAGGCAAGGATTCCCTTGCCTGAGACAGTGTTATTCATTTTAAACAAAGTTTACTCAGGTGAAAGATGTGCTTTCGCTGCTTAATGTGAAAAGTTTGTTTTTACGCTCTGTGTTCCGGACTACATTGACTGTTCACACATATCGCCTACGTCAAGTACGGTCCTGTCCAGAAAGCAGCAATTGGTTAAAGCAAAAACATACCCGTTCACCATGGGGCGAGCAAACACCAATGCTGCAAGGCCAGGCTGTTTCCACAGAGTGAAAGGAACATCCAAGAAACAGTCTGACGGATCAGGCTGGGCTTCTGTTGCAGTTTGTCCTCCACAGACACCACAAAATTCAGATAGAATCACACACTGACTGTTAGATAGAAAAGCCGTGCTGACTGGAGAACAACTCAGAGACACTCATCTACTTGTACAAAGTTACGGTAGAACAAAAGAGAGAGAATCTCAATCAAATGTACAAGGGTAAAAGTTTATTAAAACTAGTTACAAAGGAAAAGCATCTTAGTCTGCTGTATTTATACAGTGAAAACAAAGAGGTGTGTTTCAACCAGGGCGGAGTAGGGGAGCACTGAAAACCTTCCAGGCCCCCACTTAGAGACAGGTAGGGACAGAATTGAGGGATTGTCTGCCCCTCCCTTAGTTAAAATAACACTGTGTCTTCTACTGTCTGGGTTCCCTGAAGTTGGGGAATTACGTTAACTAGAGACACTGTTGAATGAAACAAAAGAATTATTTACATTTCCTACCTAACACTGACCCATCAGGTTAATTAGCCAATTTGACACAAACGCTACACAGGAATAAATAACGCTTTTTTGATTTAACACAACTAAAACAAGTATCTTTTGATGAGTGATTCATGTATATCTAATAAATATATTGTCCTGATTATTATCTTATGTGGGATCACATCTGTGTTTAGCACAAAGCAAAGATTTCTGGGTTTGTTTGTTTTGGTGTGTTTTTAGCAGGTTTATTTTTTTTGCCTCATACTTTTATCTGGTTTAGGTTTTTTTTTTTACCTTGGTTCAAACACCAAATTGTAGCTGAATTTTTTTAGCTGAACAAAGAGCCAAAGCATTGCTGGTGTATGAAGCACTAAAAATTAGAGGGATATCAAATAATTTATTTGTAGTTTTAACAAATATTCAAATGAGAAGTTTGAGGTGGAGAAGGGTTCCACTGCAATGAACATTATTGCAGTGTAGATCTTCACTATGTTTGCATATAATAATTTTGTGTTTGTATGTATAAATGAAATCCCATGGACGTAAACAGCTCCAAATTGTTGAAAATGAATTAGGATTTCAATGTTCTCAACCATTTTTGTTGCTATTAGTTCATTTATTTGTCAGTCAACTATTCTTGGCACAGTGTTTTGTTGCCATACGTCACGGGTTTTCTCAACTTTGTAAACAAATTGTTATTAACCAGGCATCCGCCAGGTGAATGAGTGATAAGTTTTATTGCATTTCTCATCTGCAACATGCATCTGCAGAGCCATTTGGGAAAAGAATGTTGCGGTGACTTTGAGTTGATTGGATTTATGTTTAACATGCACCTGCCCAAAAGGAATTTCTCTGAGCCAACCACATTGTTAAAACATAATTGTGTATCGATAATGCTATAGCCCCCCTATTCTGTAAATATGTGATTGTGCCATTTACCTGTTGGTGCATGTTGCAAACATATCTGCTAAAAAACAGCCAGATTACTTCCCAAGCATTTGTGAACTGACAAACATCCCTAGTATTTATTTCCAGGTTACATTGACTTCTAATCGTATGTAGATCAAAATTGGATTTCCCTTGGTATTTAACAATCTTCGATGAGTTACTTCAATTCTTGCATTATCTGTCTTAAGCAAGAATTAAGCTCACATAAACAAGCGATGGGTTGGCAATGCATCGATTTGGGGAAAATTGGCAAATTTGGGCACAGTTTCCTTCTCACTCATTAAGCAGTGTTCACCTCATTTTTTAGACGTTTGCGACAGATCACATGATTATTGCTCTAACTTACAATTCTTCGACCGCTGCTATGATTTTCTGACATCTACTCCAAGTCGGAAAGGTCGTGCAATTATCGATTGATTACCTACAGATAAGTGCTAGACAAACGATCGACCATTGGTCAATTTAATAACAGGTGTAAGTGGTGACATTTATAGGATGAACGTCGTGCAATAATCTGTAGATGTTTGGTAGAAAATGTGTCGTTACCTGACCGATCTTGAATGATCACAGATACGTCATCTTCTAGTCAGTGACCTTTCTCTGATCACCTGATAGTAAATTGCAGATGAGTATAACAGCTACACAATTGTTTCCCGGAGACAATCAACCTCATTTCAAGTGCCTATAAAAAGTAGATGATGCATGAAACCCCAAGTTTATCTGTGTGTAGATAAGCCGTGCTGTGTTGTGTTGTGAAGTTCAATGCATCTTCAGCTGGCCGTCTCCATATGCAGCCCAACATTGGGTTGCTCGCAGCATTTTGTACAACTAGTAATATATGCAATGTACAGTACAACTTGCTACAGTAAGTACCCACTAATTCTACTAAAAGCGCTGATACTCCCATCGCATCGTTACTTCCCCAAAATGTCAGCATTATGTTTGCAATGCATCGCCTAACAGTCCGTGAGAGCCTCCCGTCGAGTGCTTTACAATTGATTGTCTCTATACAGGCAAGACAGCATCGTTTGATGTTCTTCCAGCATGCGGTCAATTTAGATCAATTCATCTCCCTAATCAAACGTAAGCACGACGCCAATGAGTCGTTTTAATGTGAGCAACACCTATCGCAACCCTTTTATCTCACGCGATTTACTCACAAAGGAAAATCACCACGATTTTCCTGTATGTCGTTGCATCTCATTTTATGTGAGCAGGGCTTTATTGTGGCATCAGGTTGTGTTTTTGTGCACAAAAGTTGTGCAACTGTGCAGTATTTTTTAGTTGGCATGTGCCTTCTAGTTTGGCATGCTATTTATTCTTTGACAGTGATGCCTATTGGTGTCAATTATCAAGACAACTTTCATCTGAAAGAACATTACACCCTTTAAAGTGAATTATATAAGCAAAGCAGTTTAATTTCTAATCATGGGAAATTAGTATTAACAATTTTTTATAGTTTAAAAAAAGATAAGATTTTAAACATTTTTATTAGCCACAGAGTCTGATCAAGTCTGCCAACTTTATGTCAAGCGTTCTTGAGTATAAAAAGCTTGTTGTTGCACGTTCACACAAAACTAAATTCTAATATTGATAGTCATACTCACATTTGTGAAGGTGCTCTTTGTCTGGGGGCGGGCTCACTTGAGCCCGCTAGGGCCTCTCGTCACTAGTTGGGGTTAAGAGGTGAGCAGCATGGGAGAGTTGGCAGGGCTACAGGTGAGGGGCCAGGGTAGTGAAGAGGGAAATTAGGTGGGCAGAGGTGGTTCCACAATGGTCTCTGAGCTACCTGGGTTGGGCACCTGGCCGTGTTTTGGGCTGTGGTAATTGCATTTAAGGTGGCCTGGCCCTCCGGCTGATCCCTGGCCGGGTGGAAGGGAGCTCTTGGGATGAGTGCTCCCCTCTCGGTCTGGACCTTGGCTTCCGACACCCTCTGGGCTTGCCTGCGGCCGCGATGTACTATTAGCACGTCTGCCCCATTGCCTGGGGGTCCTAGCATCGCGGACGCCCGTGCCCCTTGGTGCTGGGGGGACTCCTGCTGTGGGGTCACTTCTGCCTCCGCCCCCCTCAGTATTCCCTGTCAGGTCCAGCAAAAAGAACCACCGCATAGACATTTTGGATGTAAAAGCATTTAAAATAAAAATTTAGCGCTTGCCTGGCAGAGCAAAACTGTCCAGCAATACTTGATATACAGATTTTCATACTGCTTGTCACAATGCCGGACAAAAAAACAAATAAAGGTGCTCTTTGTTTTGTTTTGTTGTGTTCAATCAATCAATTAACATTAATGCTGCGCATATAAAAATAAATCTAAAACCAACTTTTTTTTCTCAAACTAAGCATATTTTCCAGTCTACTTGCTTCACCCCCCACGTCAAATCCTGGGCAGCCAAACAAAAGCGGCATTGACAAAAAGAATTCCTCTCTGTTAAGCTAATGGAGAAAAACAGCTGGCATGGTTGAAGTAATGCTCTTTACCACTGTGCCACAGTGTCAGAGGGAGGTCAGTTGTATTGGGGTTCAATTGTAATAATGACATAGGAGTGACAAAAAATGAAAAAAAAAAAAAACACACATTTATAAACAAGTTACATATTGTGTTCGGTGCAGCTGTCAGTGGGAATGAAGTATTCATGTCGCTCTATTCAAACGCAATTTCTCAATCTTCAACAGCTTTATTACCACATCAAACAAAAGGGACAATGCAAGAATGAGCTGTAGATATGTCCCAGGTATCTCGATATCTTGTGAAATCTGTCTCACGTACTTTCAAATAACAGAAAACAATAGGATAATTCCCAAAAGTTCGCTGGTAGATAGATAGCTGTGTGTTTATTTGATATAACAAATCAAATTTATACTTTAAACACATACTGGATTTTTTTTTCTGAAAAATAAAAGTAGTGTGGGGTTTGAGTTACAAAATTTAATTTATTTTTATTTAAGTGAATTAGATGGGCAATTCAACTGACCAGAAGTCTGGTTCCTTCTTGATAATATGCAAATTATCTACAAAGGAATTTCAAAGTTTTCTTTTCTTGCCCTGACGTTTTATATGCTCTTCTGAGTCTTGATCAAACACTTGCAACTATAATAACATTGATGAAATCATACTTGCACGTTCACATGTAAAGAAAACTGATTGGTTTTATTAAAGCAAGCAGCCTGCAAAAGGTTCAGAAATGTAATTATTTCTTTATTAGTTTTGTTCTGTATTCTTTATTTTTTTCCTCATGTCTTTTTTTTTTTTTTTTTTAGTTCAAGCATAATGGGAAAGAACCATGGTCGAGAGGGCAAACTGAGCAAGGGCACAGTACCCGCACCTTCAAGAGGACAGTGGTCTAACAAATTTGAGTTCCTTTTGGCTGTTGCAGGACAGATCATAGGGCTCGGAAATGTGTGGCGCTTTCCTTACCTCTGCTACAAAAATGGAGGAGGTAAGTTCTTTTATGAACCAAATACTTCCAGCATTCTGTGCTATGAGGAAGTAAATTAATTTAATTTTTCACAAAACAGATGTGGTGTCTTACACCTTGTGATTATTCCTTACCTATAGGTGTGTTTTTCATTCCGTACATTCTCTTCCTCTTCACCTGTGGTATTCCTTTGTTTTTGTTGGAGACGGCGCTTGGGCAGTACACCAAACAGGGAAGTATCACCTGCTGGAGAAAAATCTGCCCCCTGTTTGAAGGTAAAGAAGCAGTTTACTCATGTAAATAAATCGTTTTTGTCCAGATATCGATGTCATTTTTCTACATAGCATTGTCAAGTGTGAACAAATAGAATACGTAGGAAATACAATAAATTGTGCTTTTTGTGTTGTAATGTTTTTACATTTTAAAATGAATGCTGATTTATATTTGAAAAAATGTAATTTTTAGAGTTTTTTACAAGTGAAACATTGATGTCAAATTATTTTAAAAGGATGTGCAGTTTCTTCCAAATATTGTCGATTCAGGACACACAATCCCATGGTTTACAGCAGTCATTTATTTAACATTACCATAGTAATTTGGCTTTTTTTTTTTTAAATGCGCTCTCAGGAGCTCTTCTTTTGCAACCCAAGTTTAGTTGTTACTAATGAGGTTTTAATTGTTCAGAACATTTTCTGTAAAAGTCAAAGAGGTTTTTTTTTTAGCTGTTGTACATAGTTTTGTGTAGTATTTTTGGTTTTATTAGTTATAGACATGGATTTGGCTAATCAGATAATCGTCATTTCTTAAAATTCTCATAGCATTTTTCAGCTATTGATTCTAAAATTGATTTTTCTTAGCATGTTTTAGCTCCTGTTTTATTAAGACTCTGAAAGATCCTGTTTTTAGTTAAAAAAAATCAACTGAAAGTCAATTAGCTAATGCGTTATTATTAGTTTTTATTTTTATTGCACATTTAGATGTTGTACTCCTCTATGAAAAAACCAATCATTAATCATCCAAATGTTTGTGCAACAGGCATTGACCCAGATAAACACAGATGTAATGTCAGGAAAGGCATCTGATACAAAACTGTGCCAAAGAAAATTTTGCAATTCAGTAGTAATTTGGGATTCCTCCTTGTAAAAGTAGTGAACTGAATTTTGGTGATTCGGGAAGTAGGGCAAGTGACTAGTCTTGTTTAACTGCTTCTTCTAACACTTGCTTTTGTAAAATGTAGTAAATTCTTTTTGCAAAGGAACATGATTTTATCTTGTGTCATTTGTTTTCTCTTTTAGAAAATTCTTTGACTTTTGTTTGATGTCATGACTTGCTTTAGGCAAAATTTTCATCATCGACTATGCATTGTTTTACTATCGACTATGTTTTACTACACAGCTTATCTCGAATCTTTGCAAGTTTTGCTTAGTTTTTTTTATTGTTGTTGGTTTTCCTATTCGTTGGATCCATCAAGATTTATTTGACAGCTGCTTGACAAGAAACAAGTGATAGCAAGAAGAAAATGTCTGCAGGCTAGGAAGAGTACTCATTAGTGTATAAACTTGTTCACTCAGAAAATAAATGTTGATTTGTGCTTTTCCACATCGTTAAAAGGTTCTCGTCATTAAAGATTTACTTTCCAAATGAAGCCTTTCTATCCCATAGACAGATTTCACATAAAGTATTTTGTTGGTTAGTACAGGCATGTGAAAAAATTAGGACACCTTATGAAATCCTGTGTATTTTAAAATATATTTGGACATATGGGTAGTTAATGTCAATTTTAATTAAACTCAGGGATCCAAGTAATATAACTAAACAATAAAAAAATAAGAAAAGCCTTTTTAAAACTTTCTGTAAAATTTAATTAAAAAATAATGCAATTTCTGGTGAGGAATAAATTAGGACACCCCCTATACTATCCCTCTTAAAATGTTGAAAATCCCAAAAAGGTGCATCACGTAAGGTGCACATGATTAGTACATCATTACCCAGCATTTGAATGGAGCCTTGCCCTAATTAAACCTCAGATTTAGTTTGGTGTGGCCCTGACATTTGAGATGTTGAGATGAGCGCCATGGTGAGGTCTAAAGAGCTTCCTGATGCCCTCAGAAAGAAGATTGTGGCCGCTTACGAGTCTGGTAAAGGATTTAAAAAGATTTCAAAAGAATTTAACATCAGCCATTCCACCATTCGGAAAATTATTTACAATGGAGGACATTTAAAACAACTGCCACCATGCCAAGATCTGGCCGTCCGGGCAAGTTTACCCCCAGAGCAGAACGCGAGATGCTCAAAGAGGTCCTGAAAAATCCTAAAGTGTCATCAAGGGAATTACAGCAGGCTCTGGCAACTGTCAATGTGAAAGTGCATGACTCTACGATCAGAAAGAGACTGCACAAGTGTGACTTGCATGGGAGGTGTGCAAGGAAGAAACCTTTGCTCTCTAAAAAAAACATCAAGGCCAGACTGAAGTTTGCCAGAGAGAACATAGACAAAGACCACGACTTCTGGAATAAGGTTCTTTGGACAGATGAGTCTAAAATTGAATTATTTGGACACCAGAACAGAAGACATGTTTGGCGTAAACCAAATACAGCCTTCCAAGAAAAGAACCTCATACCAATTGTAAAGCATGGAGGGGGCAGTGTCATGGTTTGGGGTTGCTTTGCTGCAGCAGGACCTGGCCAGCTCACCATCATAGAATCTACCATGAATTCCACTGTGTATCAGAGGGTGCTTGAAGAAAATGTGAAACCATCTGTCAAAAAATTAAAGCTGAAGCGTAACTGGATACTGCAACGAGACAATGACCCAAAGCATACCAGCAAATCCACCAAGGACTGGCTAAAAAAGAAGAAGTGGAGAGTCCTGGAATGGCCAAATCAGAGCCCTGATCTTAATCCCATCAAAATGCTCTGGGGTGACTTGAAACGGGCTGTACATGCAAGACACCCCACAAACATCTCACAGCTAAAAGAATTCTGCATTGAGGAGTGGGCCAAACTTTCTCCTGATCGATGTCAGAGACTGGTAAAAGGCTACAAAAAGCGTCTCGTTGAAGTTATATCAGCCAAAGGGGGCAAAACTAGCTATTAGGTGGTAGGGTGTCCTAACTTTTTCCTCCATTAAAATACATACTTTATTTTTTTTCTTTTTTTGGATTTGTCAAACAATGTTCATTGTTGTTGTTAAATTGCAATCAAATCACTTTCTTTTTGAAAAATACATATAAACATGACTGGATATTGGTATGTGAACCATTTCTAAATAAAGAGCTGATTATTTAATGGGGTGTCCTAATTTTCTCACATGCCTGTAAGTAGTACATATTTTGGCCACTTTAAATGCATTTTTTGCTATCATATTTTATTTTTATTCTAACTTTATCGAATCTAAAGGTTTCCGAATACATTTTAGGCATCTCATCAATGTTAAAAAAAATTTTTGCATTAAGATTTATTGTTCTATTGTCGCTCTAAGTGAAAGCTACCTTTTTCAGACAGATTTTACATGTTTATGATGATAAAACACAGCTGTTGATGTTCTTTGTTGTATGCCAAGTGTAGAATGTATGGCAAGGTTTTTGTAATTATTGTAAATATGTACAATTCATATAACCCACTCCCCCTTTTTTGTTGTTCCTCAGGGTTAGGCTATGGCAGTCAAGTGGTGGTGTTATATTCCAGTATCTACTACATCATCATATTAGCCTGGGCATTCCTGTATCTCTTTTCCTCATTCAGCTCTGAGCTTCCCTGGTCAAGCTGCAAAAACAGCTGGAATACAGGTACAAACCAGTGCATGTGGATTATTATTGATATCTAACATTGATATGTTTGGGTTTTTTTAACCCCCATCCTTACTCAAGGGGTTATTATGTGTGAGTTGTAAAGTTATTGGAGATTTTCTGCAGTGTATAACTGAAGCTAAAGTGAAGGGGAAATAATTTGTCTGTTTAGAAGCATAACAATCTTCTTTAAAAAAACAAACAAACACCCAAAAACTCTTGAAAACTTCCCATCGCAGAAAAGACCTGCGATGGGAAGTAACATCATAAAAAAAATAGCATCATATGTTAATCATATGTTAATGCATATGATGAGTTGTGCATAGGGCAGGGCAATATGGGAAAATATATATATACATATATATCAATCGATATTTTTTTCTACATTTCAATATATATATATTTATACATCAATATAATTGCAAAAAAAAACTTTCCCTTCAAAACATCCACCAACTTACTCTAGGGCCAGAACTCTGTCACTGCCAGTCTGGTGGTCCCTTGTGTCTTTGAAACGATGGCAAAGCATCAGAGGATACAAAAAAAACACAGGTCCAAGCTGATGGCAGCCCTCCAGGACTCCTTCCAGAGTAGAATGGCCCCCTACACTGAAAAGGGTGGGGTTCATAATAGCTACAGCTTTGGATCCCCGCTTCAAACTTAAGTGGGCCCAGGTTCCAGAGCTAGAGAGACTGACATCACTGCTCACCAACAAGGCCACACAGCCAGTGCCAGCAACAGTGCAACTGCACCAACTCATGCTGCTGCTGCTTCAATGCCAGTTAAGAGGTCTCTTCAGGAAGCTGACTTCCTGAATATCTTCATGGAGTCTCAGCCTCTAACTACTTCAACCACCACAGCATCACCTACGATAGTCCAGCTGGAGGTTCAGGATTCTTTGGACAGGTCCAAGTATCCTCTGGCCTACTGGAGTATCCAGGACACCAAGTACCCCCACCTGGACCTACTGGCTGCCAAATAACTGTCAGTTCAAGCCGCTTCAGTGGAGCACCTGTTCAGTGTTGGGGGAAAGACCTTTTGCCAGAGAGATGCCGACTCTCAGACACAGTATTTGAACAGCTCATTGTCATCCATTCAAAGGGGTACATTCATAATTAAAGGGAACTAATGTGAAGGATAGTTTGTATAAATTATAATAAAAAGTAATATTGTAGTAGTTTAACATTATGGACCAAAAAGAAATACCTTTTGAAAGATGTTAAACACACAAATTGTGTGTTGATCATTTCTGTCAAGAAAGAAAGTCCAGACTCGCCAGTGCAAATAAATGTAATACGTATGTAATGGTAATATCAATAAAAAGCACTGATGAATGCAAAAGTGATAGTAATATATTGCCTGAAATAGATCCCATCCCTGGAAGATGTACTGTACACTGTATTTCCATAAAAACTTTCTTGAAATCTTATGTGCTTTTTAGATACCTGTGTGGAGTTTGATCGAATGTCCAATGTAACTATAATTGCAAATGCAACTTCACCAGTGAGAGAGTTTTGGGAGTAAGTATAACAAATAAGAGTACTAAAATTAACAAATGAGTAATTAAGTGCTGTTAATTTGACAATAATATTCTGCTTTGCAGAAGAAGAGTTCTGAAGATTACTGGAAGCATCAACGAGTTAGGCAATATAAGGTGGGAGTTGGCTTTGTGTCTTCTGTTGTCCTGGATCATCTGTTACTTCTGCATATGGAAAGGTGTGAAGTCTACAGGGAAGGTAAGACAAGGGTTTAAATCTTCTATGTCAAACACAAAGTATCATCATAATTCTCTCAGAAAATCCATAACATAATCTTGTACACGCAAATCAACCAAAAACCTATTTTCACTTTCATTCCTACTTTGATTTTACAGATGATTTCTTAAATGTTAGATTGTTAAAGTGTTAAAGCTACAATGGAAAATTGTTGTTCTGTTAAATTCAAACTGATCATGATCAAACTCTTTGCAATTGTTTACTTTGATCCTCTTTCCACCTCCAGGTTGTTTACTTCACTGCAACGTTTCCGTATGTCATGCTGGCTGTGTTGCTTATTCGTGGAGTTACTTTGCCAGGAGCTCTAGATGGGATCAAGTTTTACCTTTACCCAGAACCATCTCGCCTCAGTGACCCACAGGTTACTAACATCACACTCTCTTTGTGTTAATTTACTGTATTTAACCTAGTTTATTCCCCAAAATACCATACAAAATTGTCATAAATGTATTTAGTTTAAATACAAACATTTGGATAAAGAAGACATCATAAATGCACTTTCAGCCAGACGTATCCATTTTTTTAAACAATTATTTGGAAGTTATTGTTTGTCATAAAAAATGGACCTAAAAGCTTATGGTATACGTTTGCACTCAACAAATTTTATGTTTAAAAAAGAAAAAAAAGTGAGATTAGTTGTATTTCAAGAATTTAGTTTTACGCTGACAGTTTGTCATTTGGTGAGGGGAAAAAAATAAAGTGAAAGACTTGGGCAGAATTAATATCTATGCTACTTATCTATCATAATGTCTAGCATATCAGCACTTCCTAAGACCCATTAGATGTAATTCATAATAAAACTTTTTTTTTCAGTATTTATTGTTTAAAATCTTTTTAAATGCAAAGATTGTTAAAAAAGTAGTTTTTTTTTTCAACAAACTACTTGACACAAATGTTTTTATATATAGTATATTTATATTTTAATGTCATAATCTAACATGAAACTAAAGAAAATCAAGCAAAACTTGATCAAAACAAGGGGATTTGAAGTAATGAAATGCTTTTTAATTCCCACCCCAATCGATACAATTTCTCACGTTATTGTGTATGCTTTCTTACATCACAATTTGTACATACATATACATACATATGCATTCATTCATGCAAATATGCACACATATCAATAAACGCATGTGTTAGTTATTTACATTTTTTTCACAATTGAAAAAAACTCAATAATCCGCAGATTTATTTTTTGGGGTTTTATTTACGATTAGTAGACCAGATAAGTTAAGATTATTTAACTATAAAATTACACTTGTCTGTGAGTTTAAGAAACCCCACTGACTGGATCCGGATCAAAGGAAAGTGAAAAGATTCTTAAGGGGTTGTTGGAAAAAAAAACTTGAGGAAATTTTCTACAGTAGATTAACAAGATTTGTTACTCATAAAAAGATTCTTAAATGTATGCTCTTTTCTGCTTTTTATTGGTTACTTCTTCAAAGTCACAGTAGTGTCAAACATTGTCAAATGTCTTTGATCACACAAAACTAAGGACAACTTTTTATATATGTAATTTATTGTGGGTGAAAAATTAAAGAACTTTGTTTGTCTTGTAGGTGTGGATGGATGCAGGCACGCAAATATTTTACTCCTACGCTATTTGCATAGGGTGTCTAATTGCACTTGGCAGCTACAATAAGTACAACAATAACTGCTACAGGTAAGACTTTGTAACAAAACAAGTAAAACAAGAAATTAAGAAAGTAATGAAGGATGTTTGTTTTTTGTTTGTCCAAAGGGATTGTGTGTATTTGTGCCTTTTAAATAGTGGAACCAGCTTTGTTGCTGGATTTGCTATCTTTTCTGCTCTTGGATTTATGGCTTATGAGCAGAATACTGACATATCAAAAGTGGCTGAGTCTGGTAAGTTCATGAAATACAAAATAAATTATTCTTAAATTGTAAATGTATTAGTTTTTACATTTACATTTTTAGTATGTCAGAAATATAAATATTTGCAGGACCCGGCCTGGCCTTCATTGCATACCCTCGAGCAGTTGCCATGATGCCTTTTCCACAAATCTGGGCTGTATTCTTTTTCATTATGATTATTTTGCTGGGACTTGACAGTGAGGTAAACTCACTTTTTTATGTATTCATTAACATAATTGTTTAGAGAGTGATGGTAAATTTGACATGATTCTTTCTCTTTCAGTTTGTAGGTCTGGAAGCTCTTATGACTGCAATTTCTGACTTGCATCCTACCTTTTTTCACTTCGGCCATCGACGTAAATGTCTCCTGTTTGCCATCTCTGTTGGTTGTTTCTTTATTGGTCTAATAATGGTGACAGAAGTAAGACTAATCTAAATTGTTGTATGACGTGTTTTTCTCTTATGATAAACTCAGAGATATCTAACATCAAAACTTGGTACGCAGGGTGGGCTGTACATATTTCAGATTTTCGACTACTACTCCTGTAGCGGGATGACTCTTCTTCTCTTTGCAATATTGCAATCAGTGTGTATCGGCTGGGTTTATGGTGAGTGATTAAAATAAACTGTGAACATGTCATTTCAGCAACACATAGACATATTCCTGTTTTTTTACATCTGTGTTTTCTTTCATTAACAGGTGCTGACAGGTTTTATGACAACATAGAGAACATGATTGGATACAGGCCTTTACCGGTCATTAAATACTGTTTAAAATTTGTCACTCCAGTGATCTGCTCGGTAATTTGACTTCAGTTTAACTAAACTCAATCCCATTGATTTCATACATAAACACTCACATGTTATTTAATCTATTGCCACATCTGTAACTTTAAAGACTTTTATAGCAATTAGTTACAAGCAAATAAATAGAAGAAAATACTTTACTCTTCTGTTCAGTTTCAGTGTGTCCACTCTGAGAATTCATTTGGTTTGAACAAGAATTGTCTGGTGAAAAATAAAATGATCTGAACTATATTGTACTTATTTAATGACATCCCTTTGTTTAAAAAGATAGTGAACGCCAACTTTCCGATAAACACATTCTTAAACTTGAAAAAATGTTGTCTCTCTATAAATGTCAATGAGCTTTTGCTGTACAAATTCATTAATGATCAGTAATATAGACCAGAAATTTTGTAACAATTGAATTTTAATAATTTTTTACATTTTGCACATTATTCTACAGCCACAATTTGCTACGTTATTGTTATGAAAATGACATTAGTTTTCTTTTCTAGGGAACATTCATTTTCTCTTTGGTCAAGCACACTCCTCTGAAGTTCAACAACACAATAGAGTATCCATGGTGGGGTTATGTTCTTGGCTGGTGGTTCACACTTTCGTCAACACTCTTAGTTCCTTTGTGGATGGTGTATAATATGTATAACACTCCTGGATCGCTAAAAGAGGTAAACCATACCAGAAGGTTAAAGTTTGGAGGAGGAAAACTGAAATGAATTTTATTTTATCTCATACTTACCTTAATATTCTTTTCTCCCAGAGGTTTGCTATCTTATGCACACCAGCTGAAGACCTTCCAGTAACCAAAAAAGAACAGAAAACTTTGGAACTACTGAAAGCCTGATCTCATACGAGCACTAAACAGCACAGAGGCTGCTTTTTTATTTTGCCTCTTCACTTAAAATTTAGGGCTATACCATTTTTAAATCAGTGCAGTTTCATATAGTTTATATAGTTTAGACAAACTAATTTTGTAAGTAATGCATATTCAATGACTATGGCCACAGGAATAATCTTTATGAACATTGGCATCCAAAATGCCACAAACACACTGCAAGATCATCTCAAATGGAAAATAGTTACTGTCATTTATATTTTATCTTTTTTACTTTTCTGGGTTTTTTGCCTCACACAAAGTTACTGTATTACTCATTATTTCTAACCATTTAAGTGTTTGGAGCCATAAATCTACCGTAAACTGTTACTGTCTACTGGTCTGCCCTTTTGTCTGCGGGAATCTTGGTTTTCAGTATTTGAATTTAACCCCACAGTGAAGACGGGCAGGCAATATCTGAGTGGGTCTCCTGGCAAGGGAGTTGTTGCTGTAGCTTATACAATGTCTAGTAGCAAAGATTTAAGTATCTTTTACTTACCACTGTGACATATCACCAAGATCAGCGGGAATACTCTTTGTTAGTTTGCTTTGAGCCAATGTTGATTTAACTGTAAAATAGTTTTTTTTTCTAAACTTGAAGTGTTACATAGTAATATAATTAAACTTTCACTATCATCTAAATTTTCTTTGTACATATTGTTTGTAATGCACAATATTGAGAAACTTCTGACATTTAGAAATTTATTTTTGGGCTTTCTAGACTATTCAAAATGTGTTTTATATCTTCATGTTGTTACAATTTTTAGATAGTTACTACAACAGACAAAACAATTTGTCAGAATTCAGAAAAAAAAGGGGGGGGGGGGTGATTATCCCGAGAATTTTTCTTTCTTCTGCTGGAAAGTAATCCTTTCCGGGTTACATGCTATATCTACAATAATTTTAATGATCAAGCCCCGCAAACAAACTGGCGACCTGTTTAGGGTGTACCCCACCTCTCATCTGTAATCTGATTAGAGCCAGCTATTGAGATGTCAGAGAAATATTCAGAAATCATTCATGATGGACAATAATGCTTTCATCACACTACTCAGCTCCTCATGCCTCCTAACAATAACCTCAGAAACTGACAGCTGCCTTTAAAGCCTGAAGGAACATTTGGTTCCCACAGATTTTATAGTCTACAAACTAGCACCATCCACACTAAATAAAAAAAAATCAACTAAAAAATCACTAAATAAAAAATCAACTATCGATGTACTTTTATATACAGTAGATTTCTTATTCTTTGGTATCAGCCATTTTTCAGGATTTCTGTGTGAAGTTTGCATGTTCTCTCTATAGGTTTTTTATGAGCAAATGTATGCTTCTGGGATAGTGTTGGGATTCACTCACAAGTGTGTGATTGACTAATACAATATTACAATCATTTACAAGAAAAATATACATTTTGTCATCTAAAGACAGCAAAAAAAAGTCAGTCAGCAGTAAATAGCATTAAGAAAAGTAAATTCTAGCTTCTGTAAAAGAAATAAAATTTTTATTTTTTTTTAAAACAAGTCATTTATAATTTTTACAACTATAATATTTACAACTAATCATTTGCTATACAGAAGTAGTTGTATTTCACTTTATTATCCCTAATCTAACAGTGAAAATTACATGTTGGCTTATCATGTGAAAAAAATGATCAAAATAGTGGAGGTTAAAAAAGTTTCTATTTCTGATAGTTATTTGATGTTTTTCTTACAGTAGTAAAAATCCAGAATGAAACATAGTGGAAAAATGTGCATAAAATAAGACTGAAATAATGTTGATAAAAGATCCCTCAATTCTTATGATGAAAGTCAGTTATTCTGAGTGAATGTCTCACTTTTTTAAAGTTTGAAATAGCATTGTTAATCATTTACCCAAAAAAAGCTTTGAAATTGATCTCTGACACTTTGCGCTTGTGATAGATTAAAATATTTCACTTAAAAGGCTTGAGAAAACACTTGTTACGTGTTAACAAGACTCATCCTGCGCAATATGTGTTCTTTCACCATAGAGCCATGTTCCTGTTAATGATGCACTTTTATATGAGGTCAATGAGCAAATAACCTTTCTATTTACTGTTTTTTTAAAAATATAGTTTTATAAGCAACACCTATATTTGTGGAGGGTTTTATTTTTTGTACATAATTTTATAGTAAACTCATTGTAATTAATGGTGCAGCAATTTTGTTTTTTGTCTTAATTCTGTTTCTTTGATTTTTTTTTTAATGTTAATGTAATTGAAAAAATGTTACTTTTTTTTTTCTTTGGTCTTTAGTTAAAATTACTAAAAGTTTGTACATGTCTTGAAACAATTATTAAAAATCCTTTAAAGTGAAATCTTCGTTTGCCTTTTTACTGTCATTACACATTACATTATCTTTGACTAATCGTAGAAGTAATTTTCTATCTGATCATAACACAGCATATAAATGGTTATGTTGGTGATGCATAAACTAAAAAATACCGTAAAACACCAAATGTGGACAAAAGAAAGTATTTAAACAAATGGAACAAGTTTCTCTTTGATAAAATCCCAAAGTTTGTTTTTTTTCATCTGTGAACAACAGGTGAAATGATAGCAAGTCAATTAGATTTTTTCTGGTTGTAAAGAGGTTTTTTTTGTTTGTTTGTTTTTTGGTAAAACCAAATGTTTTAAATCCCATCTTAATATAAAATATTTACTCATTTTTTTTATGGGCTGCAAATGTTAAATCTTGTGTGGAAATCAATTGTCCTTTCATTGAACATTTGACTAAACGTTACCTAATAAAGTTCATTATTATATACTCTTCAACTCAGCAGGCCGATCTCAAGTTTCCTGGATACTTGAACTTTTGACTTTGAAAGATTTGAGAGCAAAACAAATAGGTTGACTATTTTAGACAAACCACTTTTCTTTATGTCTTACCTACTGTAAATGTCAACAGATTTTTCTAACTTTCATTAGCAAGGCAGAAGGACTTAAGTAAACACTGTAAATATTTCACCCTTCAAAGGGACAGAAGACATTTCTCTCAGTGGACAAAGTTTTTGAATAACTAATTTGGCTTGTCTATTTAACCAGACAGAAATTGAAAGGTTTTTTCAGGTCATAAATTTGCTTAAGAAAGGGTTCACTGAGTTGTGGCATTCACCATATTTCAGTGTCCATCAGGACTTATAAAAATAATAACTTACAGTTAGTTTAAAAATGTAAAGTACATCACCTGTAATGAATGCACTCTAAAGAAAATAACTACTAATTTTAGGTATGTTTGTTACTATTGCATGTAAAACCACTAAAACTGTTGAGTTGAAATAGATCTCATGTGGATCTTTTACTCTACAATTGATGCTTCTTGGCAGCTCTGATAGTGAAATTGTTAATCATATTAGTTCAACAACTTTCTTTGCCCACTGGAATTCTTCTGACATTGGAAACTGTAATTATTATTAATAGATAGATAGTGATAACTCATTTATCATTTTTGTGCTACCAAAAACCCAAATCTTACAACTTCTGAAGAAGTAAAACAAAGCACGTAAATTTTTGGCATTAACTGTGCGTTCACTTTATTTGCTTCTTCTGCCCTGATCTACGGTCTACTCACTGGTCTGAACAAAAAGGCCTTAATCCAGCTGCAGTTTATTCAAAATGCTGCTGCTCAAATCTTAACAAGAACTACAAAGTACTGTATGATCACATCAGTCTTGTGCTCAAGTCTCTGCACTGGCTTCCTGAGGCTCAGAGAATACACTTAAAAACTTTGCTCGTGTTTAAATCTGTGCATGGTCTAGCACCAAAGTACATCTGTGATATGCTAGTACCTTATGAACCATCTAGAACTCTGAGGACCTCTGGGGCCGGCCTCTTGCTGGTGCCTAAAGTCAGGACTAAACATGGAGAACAAACTTCCTGAGGCTGTGAGACAGGCCTCTACTGTGACGATGTTATATCTAGGCTGAAAACAGTTCTGTTTAACTGTGCATTTGATTAATTACATTTTTTATATGTTTTAATTTTTTTTTTTTTCAACTTTTTGATTCTATATTTTGTGATTTTAATGCATGTTTTTCCTTCTTGTGAAGCACTTTGAATTACATTTTATATGAATTGTGCTATACAAATAAACTTGCCTTGCCTGATGTGGCCAAAATAAGCTATTTTTAAATGTGATTATGTGACCATCTCAATATTTTGTCAATATAAAATTCTTCTTCTATCGGCATTTCCTTTCAGGGGTCGCCACAGCAAGTTAGGTTCTTCCATCTAACCCTATCTGCTTCATCTTCTTCGGTCACGTCAACTATCTACATGTCTTCCTTCACTGTGTCCAAGAACCGCCTTCCACTAGGCCCCCTGCCTGGTGGTTCCAAACGCAGCATCCTTCTTTCGATATACTCTCTCTCCTCTGCACATGTCCAAACCATCTAAGTCTGGCCTCCCTGACTTTATCTCCAAAACCTTTAAAATGTACTGTTCCCCTTATATATGTACTCATTTCTAATCCTGTCCATCCTGGTCACTCCCAGAGATCCTCAGCATCTTCATCTCTGCTACCTCCATCTCTGTTTCTTGTCTTTTCCTCAGTTCCACTGTCTCTAGATAAAACAGCATGGCCGGTCTCACCACAGTTTTGTACAGTTTCCCTTTCAATTTAACTGTAACTCTTCTATCACACATCACGCCTGATACTTTTCTCCACCCGTTCCAGCCTGCTTGCACATGCTTCTTTATCTCTTTTCCACACTCTCCATTGCTCTGGACTGTTGATCCTAAGTACTTAAAATGTACTTAAAAACATAAAATGAAATATACTATACCTATACCTAAAATGTCGCAACCTTGCAGAAGATGCCATTGCTTTTAATAAACTGAAGCTAAATGTGTTTATGTGTGTTAATATGTCTTTAAAAAACACAATACAAACAAAGACAACATTGAAACTGATTTTTTTTTTTTTCATAAATGCCAGTTTGAAACATGTTCAACCACACAATTATCTTGAAAATACATGTAAACACATTTTAATGTTTTATGACAGAAAACTTCAAATGATGATAAAAATAAATCTCTGACACACTGCTTTATGCCCAGCTGCACTCTGTATTTCTTGTTGGGTCGAATAAAATCTGGAACATCTACGGTCAAATTGTTAATAGGGATGAATGCAGCACTACAAAGCCTGGAAATACTTTAGTTTTAGTTGCAACTGATGGGCTGGTAAAACAGTCTGTAAATCATTGACAATACTTTATAATGGCTAGAAAAAGTACTTCATGCTCAGTTCCAATGTACAAAATGTTTGAATGTTTAAAGGCAGCAGCATTTGAAAACATTTAGCGATAAGCTGTTTAAAAAACTTGCATACATACAACAATATATACCGACACACACACTCTCACGCACACAGTTGTCAATTTTCATTTTTTCTTTTCTTATTTTTTTTCTTACACAAAATATTTAAGACAGCTAAGGTTTCCATTCTGAACAAACCATTGTTTATAAAACATCTCAAAATTATTGTCCAGATTTCATCTGGACATTGAAAAGGTGACAGTGTTGGTTTGACAGTTACCAAAGTGCAATATCGTCCACAAAAACTAGCATCCACACACAAATAATAAAAAAAAAGATTGAGTGTGAAGTAAAGAAACACCTGTTTCCAGACTGAGGCAAATTTCACTGCACAGAAGCAAGATCATGTAGTTGATCACAATACCAGAACAAAACCTAATGTATGAAATTTCTGACATTTTTAAAGCATATTAGCAGTTTCCATACCCTTGTCCCACATGAAAACAAAAAACTAACCCTATCAATAAAAAATAAAAAGGGGGTTGAAGTTGTTTTAAATTGGTTTTAGGTATAGTTACAAGAATTTTCTAGGGCAGAAGAGAACATGCTGGTTGATTTTAACTATTAAATTTATTAGAGGTTACGCAGAAAGACTGTGCTGTTTTTTTTTGTTTGCAAAAAGTTGCAAATAAAAATGTAAAGTACAACTAATTTTTTCTCTTTTTTTTTTTTTTTTTAAAGCTGCAGAGTGTAAACTTTTAATCCGTTAAGTTGCTGTAATAAGTTTGTCTTTTAGACTGCGGGGTCACATAAAGAAGTAAGAAACCTTTGAGGCGTTCATGCTCACCGACAGCTAAATTAAAGTCGTTGATTGACCTCGACTTGGATATCTTTGGACTATGGGAGGAAGCTACTGAAAATCAACCAGGACATGCAGTCTTATTGGCAGGTCAAACCCAGAGGCCTCTTAAAATGAGCCAGAATCAGAATAAAATGTCCAAAGATTAAATTCAATGTTTCTTTCTTTTTTTTTTTTTTTACTGTATGGAGGTTTTACAGCTGCTAACAGTCTAAAAACAGCATTCGTCTACTTAATTTGTTTTTAATCTTTCTTTGATCATCTCCAGTACCAGACTGCTTTTCGTTACACAAACTGCACACATTGTCCAATGTATTGAATACATAAAATAGAAAATTTCAGCATGAATGTTTTTAAGTTAAACATCATTTTAGTGCACAACCATTGTCAAATACATCTACATAAAATATATCTTAGGAAAATAAAGGGCTCATTTTGCTTTTTTTTTTATGGAAGTAACAACTCCACACCACAGTTTAAATTCAGGTGTAGATATATTTTTAAAAAATATCTACAGTCCAACGTCACAAATTACACTGAGCTAAAATGATAATACTGTTGGTGCTGTTAGACGTAGTTTTAGATAGTTGATGGTCATTGATTGTATGTTTTGGCTTGTGTCTACTTTTTTTTTTTCCCCCCCGACAGTGTCATCTGACTGCTATGAGGTGTTGTGCCTGAAATAACAGCTGAAAAATGACACTTGGTAGCAATCAGATGATACCTCAGAGGAAGTCACAAGCCTTTTAAAGGTAAAACAAAATAGATGAACTTTGTCTAACAGGAAAAACAATATTATATTTCAGTAAAGAAGACAAAATAACTTATCTAATCAAAACGGCAAATTTGATAATGGTGTTTTATACAGTTTTGGTACCTATAATTTGTGCTTTTGTGCTTCTTTTTTTTTAGCCTCTGCTTATGTTGTTTGGCATGTGTAAGGGATTTATAAAAACATCTTTTAAAAAAACTTTGTCTTAAGTCAAAGGCCTTTCTTTTCATTTTTAGCTTTACTTTTTTTTCCCAAGACTAAATAAAAATAAGATTATTTTAAGTGCCTGCACATAGATTACTCTTTGGGAACTAAGGCTAAAATTTAGGCAAAAACAAAAAAATAGACTTTTTGTGTTTTGAGCTGGTAAAATTAGTCACATTTTTAGCCTAATCACATATTGCACATGTAAAATATAACCAACTTTTGAGTCTAAATCCCAAACACCTCATGAACCATGCACGCAGCTGCCTTCAAAAGGCTCAATACTAAATACAAGTCAGAGGTCTGAAATCCAGCAAGTGTGGTCTTGGAATCAGAAACACACAATGGAGGCAAATGTCAATTTCTACACAGTAGCCTATTGACACAGAAAATGGGATTCCTCAGTGTTTTAGAAGAAATTAAACAATATTATTTCAAATAATAGCTTGGGCCAAAAGTATTCACTGATCTTCACTCAGTGATTTTGTAGTACTTCCCTCTTAGAGAGGAACGCCTGGCAGTTCAGCAGTCCACGTGACAGGGCAAAAGAAGTTTGGCTAGCAAACATCCCTGCTCACACTCTGCTTTAAATGCAGGAATGATCACACTGGATTTGGGATAACGAGGATTGGATTAGAGGCTTTTTCCCCCAACTTCATTCCCGCCTCTGTTCCCTGTTTGGGAGATTTTATACTTCTCCCTTTCAAATATAAACTGTTATGATGGAAAGTCCTGACTCCTCCGCCGTCGTTTAGTGCCCATTTCACCATTTATGCTGGTCCGCACACTTTCATTCCGCCTCCTCTTCACCTTACCGGTCTGTTAAAAAGAAACAATGTTAGAATATTTGTAGAACAAATGGGTAGAAGTGTCTGAATAAAATCCTTAATTCTGAGTGAGAAATTGATTATTGCCTCAAATATTCACATGAAATTGTCCGTTTAAATCGCAATTTCTGGGAAAACATGTCACATACAAAGTAATCTAAGAAAAACCCTTATTTACAATTCTTCTTGTTTGTCACTCTCTTCAGATGATGAAATAGATGAGAAAAAAAACTGACCACTAGAGCTCAGTGTTGTACTAAAAAAGTGCAGGTGAGATTTCTAAAGACAGTTTGCAATCAAAGACTTACAAAATTGCTCAAAAAACAAATGACTCAGTCGTAATAGTTTAAAAGGTCATACATCTAGAATTCAAATTCTATCAAACACATGTTCGGAACATGTTTTTGTGTTAAGAAAATATCCTTACACAAAGTATTGATAGTGTGCTTCAGTTTCACTTGGTCTCTAGATTAAGAATACACTTGTTGAATGTTAAACAAGATTGAGTAATTAAAATAATACAAATAAATTAAAGAAAGACAAAAATTAAACAAACACAATCAAATGAGAGAATAACCAAATTAAATCAGGGCTAATGATTGATTCTATTTGGTAAAAAAAATAACTTTACAGACCTTTGTGTCCTGATCTGCAAATTTCTGGAACATGTTGGCATAAATTTTTTTGTCCTGTTCATGATGTTCTTTAATCCTGCTCTGACAGATGGAGATCTGAGCACGAGCTGCTCGATTTGAAGGGTTGATATGCAACACTTTTTGAAAATCTGCTGTGGCCAGGGTGAACTCATTGCGGAGGAGACGAGCCTCCCCACGGCGATACAGTGCCTTCTCATTGGTGTCATCCAGCTCAATTACCTTAAGAAAATACACACATGCACAGAAAATGGTATAATGCAGTAGCAGATAAATATACTTTCCAAACCAAACATTTAGCAGAAGTGATATGGCCTGAGACCACACAGCTCACCTTGTTGCAGTTTTCTATCACTTGTGAAAACTCTTCTAGCCGCAGGAAACACAAAGCCAAATTGAGGTGAGCTGTCAAAACATAATCGTTTATCTTCTTTTGTTGCTCTATCCCGTTTCCACACTCCATCTCGAACCAGGATATGATGCGCTGGTACTGGATGACAGCCTGATGGTACCGTCCTGCCTGGTGATGAATATGACAAAACAAATAGTGAAGACATGTAGATGATAAAATTTTTAGAAAAAAGATTAGCAAAGTTTAAACTAAAGAATACCTCAAAATATTGATTCCCTTTGTTTTTTACATCACCAGCTAAATCCAGCTTTTCACTTAAGTCCATCTCCCACGATTCCTTAGCCTGTTATAACCACAGAAAATATTAGGGGAAAAAAAGGCTTTCTAATATGTTTTTTTTAATTTGTAGTTAAATTGGATGCCATTAAACCCTTGAATGAATCTTATTATTTTACGTGTTATTAACTAACTATAGTAAAATTCATAAACACAAAATTCTGTAAACTGTACAAAATGTACAAAATATTTAATTACACAAACCCTTTTAAAGTCTTTTAGGGTGACTTCATAAACAATGTCTTTGTCTGGCCCAATTCTGAACTCTGGTTTACCTTCGCTTCCAAAGCCATACCTGCAAATACAAAACAGTATAAATCAGAAAACAAACATTTTAAACTGAAGAGAATTGCTACACATTTCAATTTCAAATCATTAATGTTATTTAGATTGGAGCTCTGAAGCTTTATGTGTAAGTATAGAAAGCTATAATGATCAGTCTAGAATGAAATGCAATAACAAGAAATAACAATAAAAAATGTTTTAAATTGGAGTTTAGGCTTTGGAAACCTCAGTCAGAGACTTGTTTCTTTTATTTGCTTTATTTTTTGTTCATAAGCACACTCTACAGGTGTCCCCATGGTATTTCACTGTTTACAGATATATCTCTTAGATCTCATCTGTTTATGTTCTATAAATTTCTGTTATCATCGCCCGGAGCCCACTTTGTAATGCTTTTGCCTGAAGTGATTGTCTGGGAGGGCTGGTGTGGGCAGGGCTGTGGGTTGACTTTATGTGGCTTGAAAAAGCACATTGTGTACCTTCTGTTGCTTTAATATGTCTAATTTCCTATTTGTTTGATGGAAAACTTGCTGATAAAAAGTATTTGCACAACCAATTCACATTAAACCCAAATAATTCCAAATCTCTTTGTCATCTTTTGTTCTATTTTCATATTGAGGTGGGATGTGGTTTACATGTGATGTGGTAGGTTAGGTGTGTTTACCCTGCAAAATGTTTAGGTTGATGATATCAAATGAACATTGAATTTTTGAAAGCAGGCGATATGCCAGATATAGCTCATTATCGCTTCTAAAATGCAAGATTGTTGTAAAAATCACATTTAACAAATAAATTTAAATCTCATTAATTTCACAGGAATGACACTGACTACTGGAAAATTCAACATTTTCTATTACAGATGCAAACAAAAAAAAACACACATTCTTACAGGTTTGTAAGAAACTTACTTTGGTTTTAGGTAAAGTAAACAGCACTCTCCTCTTTGCATTTTGTCCATAGCTCGGTCCACTCCCAGGGGAATGCCTTTGTCTTCTCCTTGACCCACAGTAAAGCTTAAGTCTCTTCGGTCAAACAAGCGCTCCCCACAGCGCCCTTCTAGATGGACTGTGGAACACATGATGGAGCAATTTAACTCTCTGGTGGAAACATCTAATCATGTTTGTGGAATTTGCACTGTTGAATAAATAATGTTGGTACCCTCGACCGTTGCTCCATCGTTGGGATTACTATAACCTTCTCCTCTGACTTTTGTTCTTCTTACAATCCCACCGTCATTTGTGAGTACCTCTCCTTCAAAATCTAACAGTTCCATCTGTGTTGGGATGAAATAACAAACAGAACACAATTGATCAAGTATGTTACTGCTAAGTTTAGTTTCTTGATTAAAATGTTGTTAGTTGGCAGTTAGTTTGTACAATAATTTGACTGCCTTGGAGAGAAAACATGAAGTTGTGTTTGTGTCCAATGTGCAGTCGCATTGTGGTATTGATACTAATCCTTGTAATATCTGAACCACAAAAACATTTTTTTAAGCCACAAAGACATTTATACTGTTTGAAACCACACAGACTCATTTAATTGTTTATATCAATTGTGTTTTGTTTTTTGTTTTTTAAAAATGGAGTCAGATTTACATGTGGAATTAATTTGGTTTTTATAATGATGGGCAACTTTTTTTTAAGGTTATTTGAGTTGGAAGTTGTGTTCAGTTCATGACCAATTCAAAAGAACACTGAGTTCATAACTGAAGTCCCAAAGCAAGACAAACAATACATTTAATAAATAAATGTTTAAAGATGATAGCAAAAACAAAGAAAATTATATTCCTCATATACAGTACATCTTACAGTTATCAGTGGTTATTAAAAGTAAACATCTGTATCCTACAGTCATGTGGCTACAGACTAATTAAAATCAGCAAGACAACTCTTATTTTTAAAGCATTAGATGTGTTTCTAAAATGCAAAGATGCAAATAATGAACATACACATAAAAATCTTACCTCAAACACCACTGAAGAGCTGGGAGGAATTTTGCCACTATTTCCAGAAGCTCCATAAGCATATTCTGGCTTACAAAGCAGTGTGCACACTTCACCTCTTTGCATTGTCAACACACTGATGTCCCAGGCCTTGAGGACTTGTCCTGTAAAAAAACAGAACAAAAAAATTATAATTAAATTATAATTGCCCTGAACAAAGTAAAGCAGAACTACCAGCCACAAAAAATATTGAAGATATTTTACTTTGAAAAAAAAAAGCCAATAAAAAATTTGTCTTTGGAATGGAAACTTGTGGTGACTAAAGTTTTGCTGGCAAAACTATTTGTGATTAACTAACAAAGTTCAAACAAGAAAAATAACCTTATTTTACTAGAAAAATAAAACAAACATGTCAATAAATCCAAGAAACCAAAGCTGAACATCATCAAACCCATTTCACAACCAAATGTCCAGCTTATAACCAAGATGCATGTAGCTACATACCTCTTCCCACACTGAAGCTCAGAGGCTCTTTGCGATTTCGACTGCAATCAAATTTCTTCCCAGTGAGCAGCTTTCCAGTGTAGTGGACGGTCACTTTGTCACCGATCATTGGACGATCTCCATTGAGCCCCTGACACTTAACAATCTACAGGCAGAAAGAAAAGTTCCTAGTTGGAAAAGAAATCTAAACAAAGCACCTGCAAGAGCTAAAGAGAAAAAATCTAAAAGAAAAGAAAACAGAGCATGTTTTATAGATTCCACTCATAGATAATTTATGGTTGAAAGTGAGGTAATGTAATAAACACCTTGATAACGCCTTGGTCTTTATTTGGTGTCACATCAATGCCTTTTGCAGCAAAAAGACTTGTGGGTAATGAGCCATCCATGGACAGTTCCTGATCGGTGGTCATTTCTGTCTCATGGACATCACACAGTAACACTGCCAGAAAAATATTAAAATAAGCGCACGTGATGGCAATTCAAACAGTAATAATAAAATTTTCTTGTGTCTAATAGTTTCTCTTCAGAACCTCAAAACATACAAAGCATGAACAAGTCTAAAATGTGATATAACACTACCTACAATCCTCATATAATTTTTTTTTCATTTTCAAAACTGTTTTATCTACTATTAAAGTACCTGGTGCTATACTAGCAGGTTAGCTGGCAAAAGGTGAGGTACAACTTGTCATATGAGCTTGTTACAAGTCCACATATAGTGATTAGTTGACATGGAAAGAAACACAACCATTCTTGTTTTGTTTCATCTTCTTAACCACTATTCCTACTAGGGTCGTGGAAGGTCCTAGGGCCTATCCTGGCTGATTTCAGGCGAGAGCCAGGGTCTAAAAAGTAAAAAGTAGCTACAATAAAGCTCAACTGTTTTGTCATCTTGTTTCAGTTTGGTTAGGTTTCTCAGTCCAGTAAGCTTTACAATTTAGGGTCTTAGCACTACAACTTGAACTTCACATCATCTGAAATCGCAACAAAGTGTCGTCAAAGATTTTATGCATAACAACACTGCAGACTCATATATATATATATATATATATATATATATATATATATACATATTGAATATATATTTTGCATATATTCAATATATAGTAAAAGAATTTGATATGAAGAATAAATGCTGATAAAAGAAAAGGTATTTTTTTACAATAGGTAGATTTTTTTACTACTATTAGCTTTTATTTTGGTCATTTTATTGAAAGAAATTAACACATACATTTTTTAAAACATTTTTCAGGTAAATATCTGCTTTTTCTCACAACCCTACTATTGACAATGTTCGATATTTGACTAGGTTTCCGTCATTGTTTCAGCTATTACGTCACCGATTTGTGGCAAAACAAAATCCGGTCGATTTTTCAAACAAATGTAAAATGTATGTTTAGGATCTTAATTTCCATGGCGAGATTAAACTTTAACTAGACAGTTTTATGTCCAAACTATTCCTGGCATTGGACATTGCAATATGACTTTCCTCCATAAAAAATCTCAGCTGATTATTCAAGATAACGTTTGCGAGGACATTTTTCACATTCATTCCCGATCTCACTTCTGACCTTTTCTCTAGTTGTGGAAGTTTCATCATGGACAAAGCTCGGCGATGGCCTCTACACGTACACACACACGTAGACCAATTAGCACGCAATGCTGACAAGGACAATGTGTCAGCATTTTAAAATGAGACCATCGAAGTATCTGATAAACTAACTGTTTGAGGATAAAACACTGATAAAAGAATAAAAATGGATCACCATTTGTGCAAATAAACTTCTGGAGTGGCAATAGAAAGTGCTTGAAAAAATGTCATATTGAATATTTTCCTGTCTATTGTCTAATTTTTTTGTTTAGCCACTAAATGCATGAAGGGAAGAAGTAAAATCCAGGCCTTTTTTATTACTGTGGCGTGCTAAACGGAGATGTACAGAAAATCAATAAACATCATTGGCAGATTTAACCATGTAAACAACACCTTACAACAGGATGCCTTAATGGAGAACCGCAAATAAGATTTACCTTCACAGGATTCACCTAAAACTTTATTGCATCAAAATGTTTCTAGTGAACCTTTAAAAAGATAGTGTGCATTTTGCTAATACCAGACTTGTAAAGAAGACCTCTGTACAATAAAAATTCTAATTTAATAATGAATGTTTACGGAATTTAAAAGAAAAAAAAAACTGTTTCACAAACGTCAATAAATTTTCTTTTTTTCTGATCAATCAGCACATGCTGTTTAAACAAGCTGTTTACATCAGCGACGTTTTCAGAAATGCCAAACACAAAACTCCTTTCTGCACACATTCAGGACCCACGCACTGCTTTTTTTCTTGTAGTGACATCTATATAAAAAAACGTAATTTTTTCTAGAAAATGTCACATTTACTATTTTCGTTTCTTGTTGTTTTGTAATTGCATCTTGTTTAAATTAAGTAACTCAATATTTTACAAAGAAATATATTTGTATAGATTATTAATATTTCTACATATTTATCTACAGTATATACATTTAATAGTCAATAACTAATAATTAAAATGTGTTAGAAATGCCATGATTTAGGACACTTTTAAAAGGAGCTCAGCTGGACAGTGAGACTAAAATGCACTCTCGAAGTCCAATGCCTCTTTGTGCCAAAAAATTTGAATATAAGCTTTGGCAGATCCATAATGTTTCCTAATGTTTATTAAGAAATGTATTTGTATAGATTATTAATATTTATACATTTATCTGTAAATATTTAATAGTCAATGACTAATAATAAAAATGTGTTAGAAATGTCATGCTTTAGAACACTTTTAAAAAGGAGCTCAGCCGGACAGTGAGACTAAAATGCACTCTCGAAGTCCAATGCGTCTTTGTGCCAAAAAATTTGAATATAAGCTTGGTAAGAGCAATAAAAAATATAATAACATGTTGCTCTTTCAACTGCTGCATGTTGCTTCTTTCATCACAGCAGCACAAACTGTCCAATGGGCAGCACGGACATTTGGTAACTATCAGCCTGCCCAGCCACAATAATGTTGACATTGAATAACGGCAATTGAAAAGCTTTACTTGGCCATTCCAAACATCTTGGCAAGAACTATAAGGTAGTTTTAATCTTTTTCAGTAGCTGAGACATTAAACACTTGCTCACATAGCATCAGATCACAACTACTCCGGTCCATTTCTACTGAGATTAGTTAGCACTTTTGGTCAAAACTGTGAAGTCATTTTTTTCACCTTAAAGAAGACTGTTAGAAATATAATCAAGTAAGGTAGAAAAGCAGCCACCTAAAAAGCAGGGTTTTATCTTGATATAGACCTTTTTTTCAAAAGACCATCCAAATGTCTGATGAACTGAACAAGAACCAGGCGAAGAACTTTGTGTTTTCCATACAGGTAAACAAGTCAATTATGGAAAAAATATATATGTTTTTCAAGGTATGTTCTATTCAATAAATTGTATAAAAACTTCGTTTAAAAAAGCGACAAAAAAGATGAGAAATGCAGTGGATCAAATTGCAGTGCAGGAAAACTTTGACGTCAAGTGGCACTTCTGAAATGGCGCAACATCACGTTGCATAAATAGAAAAGAACAATACCTTTCATCATTTGTTTTTCCAATTTTCATATGCATCTTTTTTTCCATCGGATCAAATAGCAGTGCAAGATTGCTTTGACTTCAAGTGACACTTCTAAACTCGCTCAATATCAAGTTGCATTAATGAAGAAGAGCAATATCTTTCATCTTTAGTTTTTTCCAATTTTCATTTATCTTTGTTCCCATCGGCTGCTTTTATCCTAATATTATGAATGTGCAGAAAAATAATGTCATAACATGGTGACAGACTTTGAGAACATCTTATTAAAATGATAGAGATGAGGCAGCATAATTAGATCGTCTCATCAAACTGGTACTGTTGTTTTGCCTGGTGATAAAAAAAATACAATTGTGCAGACTATCTTAGTTTTTTCTTAAACTCTTGTCATTACTCAATCTTCGATGACTTTCAACCCAAAGGAGGAAAGCATAGAAACCTTAGTCGCTGTCACCAGTTAACTATTTCTTCAGTTTCACGCTTCTTTCCAACATTGAGTGTTTGTGAGCTAGAACAGCACAAAATGTACATCATCATTAAAAACACCATGTTCCAGGTCTTTTGAATTTTATTGATTTGATTTGAGATGTAATTCATGTAAGAGTGTGTATCTATATGTGTGTGTGTGTCTGAACACAATGTTCCTTCTATTCACAGTTCCCCGCTGGCAAAGCCTGACGGTGTGCACCAATCTGAGACCCCCTCACGTACACACCAGCTTCAATTTTTGGATAAAAACAACACCCTACTTGCATCTGTAAAATTATTGATACACTCGCTTGATGTTGAAACAAGATTTGGAAGAATAAAACAACATGACTGATCTTTGAACCAGTTGTTCTTATTTGTTTCACGTAAAAAGTTACTCAATCTTAGTATGATTTTTTTTCATATCTGAAAGGAATACAATTAGTACAAAGTGTGAAGAGAAGTGAGGTACAAGTTGTTACCACAAAGATAAGATGGCATGTAGCCTTCATAAAACCAAAACTAAGATACCCTGCAGAGGAATGCTGGAACAAACACAATGAGCCAAAGACCACATCCACAGTTGCACACTGTGTATCTGTACATTCTGTCTCACATCCGTACTCCGCTGCTGATTCATACCTGAACATGTGAGTACACTCTGTGCAGGGTAAACCAATACAATGACATCCAAACTCAAAGACGGAATTTCTCTACTTCTTTTTTAGTTTTTTTGTTGTAATTATCATTATTAAGTGTTGCCTTAATACAGAAAAATGACTAAAGTTGCTTTTATTTTTTTTATTAGTTTTTTTGTTGTTGTTTTTGCAAATACTGCTTTAACTGGGAAAAAAAACTGTTTTGGAATACTTTGATGTAACATCATGTTACATATTATAAGTGACTTTTCACAGGTTTTAGATTACAAACATAACTAATATTTTATTGCATTGCATTCTTTGGAGAAAAACATATAACATGCATTAGTATACATGTCTCTGTTTTGGTCTTGGAGTTTGCTTAATGATTTCAAACAACCACCTTTGGTTGTAGACTTTTCAAACACATGGACTTAATCTAGTCAGATTTAGAGTTCCACATAAACTATAATCATGCCTTAAAATGTGCAACTTGGTCCAGATGAATCAGCACAGAATTTAGAGTTGATGTTATAATTTAAAGAAACAGTCATGCAACTTCTTATTTGTGAAGAGTATACTTAAACTGACAAAGAATTCTAGATGTTCTGATCTAAAGCTTTTGGGACATCATGAACCCCAATTACACAAAATACAAATCTATGAACACACTTGAGTTATATCAGTCATATAAAACAGCAATCTAAAAAAAAAATGTTATATAACACTACTTTCCATTATTCTTATGCATAAGTGTAAAGACTTTAAAGGTAGATCATCAGTGTTTTATGTGTATTAAAGTCAGACAGTCATGAACATGAGTGTAATAAGCGGTAAAAAAGCCGGTAAACTCAATGACTGAGACAACTCGTGCGTCAACATCCAAACACACAGACAACATTTTAAAGAGACTTACATGTTCTTTCAAGCTGCAACAAATATTTCTCCCGATGATGAAGTGAAATGGACTTTGCGGGATTTTAAAATCGTTCCTTTTTAAATTCAATCCTGTTCTTGTGATCTCCTATCCAGCTGGGTACTAAGTGTTCTGCCCATGTGGTTATTAGGTAGCACTCTTTTTTGTCTATCCCTCCCACCCCCCTTCGTCTCTCAGCCCCTTCCTCACTGCTGATCGTGCCGGTGTTCGAGCCACATGGAGCTCTGACTTCAAAATGACACAGTGGAGATACAGTAAGAGTGACGAAGAATCAGACAGAAAAAAAAACGGGGATCAGAAACGCGGAGAGTTGTGGGAGGGCGTTTAGTGTAAAAATTAAGGGCAGGTCTTGGAAAGCAGCCACAAAGTAACACAATGTTCCGGCTGTACTGTAGCTGTACCGCTGCTGATGAGAACACTGTGTTCCAATAGACACCCTGACCTGTAACCCGTTCCGTGCCGGGCCGGGAACAGCCTGTTCCACAGCAGGCTGTCCTCACTGCTCAGCTGACAACACATATCAACAACAGGACTGTCTGTCTGTCTGTCTGTCTGTCTGTACACACAGATCGGGAGGTGTAAGCACTGAAATAAAAGTACACCTCACCGGCTGATAAGACACGCTGTAATACGGATTATTGTTTCTTAGAGAGACGGTAAAACTCCGCCGTTTATCACCAGACTGGATTCTTATTCAGCTTTTTTACAAGCTCAAAGTGATATTTGTAGACATTCCTATTCTCTTACATTCTACGACTTTTTTAAATCGGGTTTACATGATCATTATTTTGCGTTATTTAGAGTTCATTTGTGACGTTTCATGTTGTGAGGCATTCACGTGTCGCAAATAAGACAAAAAATTCAAGAACTTATATTTTTTTTACTTTCAACAAAGTCATAATAATTTGGTCATTTTAAAATCAAGAACGTAAAATCAAGAGAGTGAGTCATTTGTTGTGGATTTGAGATGTTTTGCGTCCTAAAGGCTATAAAAAAACGCAATTCACTTGTTGTTGACAAAACATGTGAAGTTCAAATGCAGCCTTATGCCTTCATTTAAAAAATAGATGTCTATATCAAATTAATCACTTTGTAAGGATCACAAACACAAAGTACTACATATATGATATGTCTTAGTAGACTATTACTAATCAATCAGCAGCTAAAACAGGATAAAACTTAAGTGCACTAATCAAATTAATAAATCTATAAAGATTTTTGTAACATGGGCCTATGTCAAAACCATTTGAAAAAAAAAAATCCAATAATCTACATTACATTTAATGATGATACTAAACTGAACTCAACTTCATTTGCTGATTACTTGACTCTGCAGGAGAAAAAAATGCTCACCTCAATGGCTATGCCTTTGAGAAAGAATAATGAAATTAATCAAATGTAACATTTTAATAATAAAGTATTTTCAATTTTAAAATGTGAGCACACAATTTATTGAGCCGACAATGAAAAGGTAAAAATAACATTGGTGTCGTTTTAACTACTGGGAACTGTCTGTTTCTTTTTTTGAAAAGAGGGGATTACTCATCTAATTTTCTGGTCAAAAAGCCTCAAAGACAGTCTTTGTGTATCTAACTTAAGATTTTAGCTTCTGCATGTTTTTTTTTCATAATAACATAGTAATTTTAACTGATGTAAAATATAAAAAAAATACAAAAAAGTTTAAAAATCCTTTGACGACAAGTTTGAGATCAGAAACTCTCATAATTGATTTATGAGAACAATCAATTCAATGAATTCTCAATGTGCTTCTGGTGATTGGAACAGTTCTGCTTTTTGGGATTTGGGTCAAACTCAAATTGCATGACCTTTGAACTTTGAGCAGAATAGTTTCACTGTGTAAAGCAGGTTGATGTCTTTGCCAAACTATCAATGAACTTCATCCAATTACATAACAGGGTTCAGAAAGGGTTACCTGTGATTCCTTTTGCTGAGGTAGGAGTGTTCAACAGTTCAAAATACAGTACGTTTGTTGTTTTTCTTTCAGGAAAGTCAAATTTCAATTGTATCTCTGCCAAATTGTGTCCTCAGAACATACTTAAAACAAGCTTTCTTTCCCAATAAAATAACAAAGAACTCCCGTAAATGGATGACTAATAAAAATTAAATAGAAATGTTCCTGATGACAAAGAGAAAAGATCTTTTCAGAAGTTATTTCTCAGAACCAAACTCTTTTTAAATTCTGGTAACTATTGAGATTAAAAAATTTATGGCACACAAAACATTTTTTGTGTTTTTATATCATTTTTAAAATGATATAATTTTAGTTTGATCATTTTTGTGAGATGACTTTCCAGTCAAAGTAAACAGTGAGTATGGCCTGGAGCATTTCTCTTCTTGAAAACTGTCAATGGACTTATGCACATGTTCTTAGTCATTCATAAGCCCAAAAACTGAATGGCAAAGAGAAGATGTAACTCTTTCTCTGAGGTTTCATTTAGTCTTCTGAACTGTTTATCCCTCATTGATTGAAATAAAAAGCATTTAGTTATTGGTAGTGAACTAAATTTATTCATGGTGCTATTTTCTCACCAGAATATTCAGAGAAACAGAAATATTGTAGTAAATTCAACCAAAGAAATCAAACCTTATCCCCACACAAAAAATGTTGCAAGAAAATAAGAACAGTTTAAGTTGAGGTTTTCTGTCCTTAACGCATTTTGAATATTACTTTTGTTGATGTGAGTTAAGTTATTAAGATAGTTAGATAGATTAATTTATAACCGTTCTTGTCTCCACAGCTTTGAATGAAGTGTTTTGTTAAAACCTGCTGACAAAGTTAGCATGTTTTTTACATATTTCTGATATCTAGGAATTTCCATGTAAAATATTGACATTTTTTCTGCTTATGTGCCCCTGATGTGTTGTATGTTTAAAACAGCATGTTTCATGGTTGCAATTTTTTGAAAATTGACTACAATTCTAGCAATAAAATTCCTTAAGAAAAGCAGAAAAGTACAATAAAACAACAATAAAATGGATTATTGTTGTTCGTACGTCGTCACAAAGCTCCCAGTGTTAGTTTATATAAAACGTTTAGAGAAAATCCCATTTAAGAAATTTTATTGAGGGTTCCTGGTAGTGAATCCTCCAACCAGAGATAGTGAGGATTCTGTCTGACCAGCTGGCAGACAACAGGCAGTTAGTGAAAGGAACATGATGATCCTGATTATTATAAAGGTGACATTACGCAAGTGAACCTGATTCTGCAAACATGGATGTTGTCAACCAGCTGAGTAATCCTCTGAGCATCTGGTTATCGGAAGAGAAAGCATCTTTCACACAAATGTTTTTTTAGGACGGTGATCCACAAAAAAAAAATACAACTTGATTTTATGTGGTCTTGTATCTTGATAATAAACTACAGCATCACAACTTTTCTCCACCTACTGCTACTCATCAAAAATAATACATGGATCATTTTTTAAAACTTTAAAAAATTTAGAAAAGCTCAGTTTTGGTCAAACCTGGAAAGTTTTGCTCATAGTCAAAATGAATTCTCTTTGACCTGTTGCCTCATCTCTGTAAAGGTCATGTGAATATTTCTGACCTAACAAGAAACGCATAAGTAGATTCTCGTAATACGTACAGTAAGCTTTGAAAAGAAGCTCCCCCTTTTTTTATTTTTTTTATTAACGTTGAACGCCTGATAAGTACAAAACAGAAAAGGATGTCTGTAGTTGTCTTGCAATGTTCAAACTGATATTCATAATAATTAGTTTGTACAAATTCACTGGCCTATTGGAAAAATAACTTCTAACACATGTCTTTTAACATTTTTTTCAACTAAATTTCTTTTTTTATTATTATTATTATTATTTATTCATTGCAACCAGTCATTGAACATTTTAGCTCCCCAATAAATGTTTCACACATTTGCAACATTTTGTGTGAGGTACTAAAATCTGACAGGCAGTTGCATGAATACCTCTGTCTGAATGTGCGTCTTGATGTAACCAGAAGCACGCGGGTGAGTTCATTCAGGGATAGAGGCTGCACAGTCATCAGGAAGTGAAACAGAACAGAATGTGCTGTACTAATCTGATTGAAAAACACTGCCGAGTGAACGTATAAAAAAATGTTTCATTTAAACAAATTCGAGGACAACTTATTGCAGCAAGAGGATATGTGCAATCAAAACATACCAGGCTTGAAATCTTTATTGGTTAATATTAGGGTACAAAGTTGAAGATAATGTTGGAGAAGCTACACGCTCTGGGTAAAACGAAGCTGAGCAGCATAATGCTCTTTGTTTGTGTTCTAGGCGTCCCTGTTACGTAGATAGGAGTAATCTCCTGAGTGATCCCTTTTATCCCTGAACTTTTGCCCTATGAAGAAAGTATTTGTTACAACTGTCTGCCAAGGACTTAAAATAAATGACTAAGAAAATGTGGAACAGTAAATTCAGATGGGAGGTGGTTTAGGCTAAGGGGGGGCAGCTCAATTTATCAGTTTAAGTTCAAAGTAGAATAACTCATTCTCATTGGACATACCCAGACAATGAGAATAGTTGGCCCAAAAGGCAATATTTTTTCTGTGGGGACAGATTTGGGAGTTAAAAGTTTAACTGTCTGACGGAACTCAAATAAATAAAGAATAAGTGAAACAGTCAAACTTTTATATACATCGAGACAACCTAAAATAAACTTTGAGCATGGCAATTTGGATTACATATTGACATTGGATTAATCAGTGAAAAGAAATGTTTAATTATCACCATTAAACATAGCAAATGATTTTTTGTGAGAGTTTATCTCTGAAGCTCTGAGGACACTGAGGATTTGTCAATAAACCTAAAAAAAAAAAATCTAGCAATAATCGTAATTATTTATTCAATGTTTTGGCAGTAAGCACGCAGATGGCAGGGGAAAAATTAGTTTAAAAAAATTGTGTGAATTGGAATCAGGGGTTCAAAAAAATTTAAGGATTAATATCACAGATTATGCCTTCTGAACAGATCACAATGCTAACTAAAAATGTACTTGTTTTCCCAATCCATTCAAGCTCAAATTGTTGTTACATGTTATTGCTATGGTTTCAATATGTTTTCATCTTTGGGAATAGGGTAGGTATTCATAAGTCGTGACACATTTCCTTATTTGGTGTTAGCAATTAAACCTTGCACGTCATTTCCTCTATGTTTGCCAACTGTCCACTATCTAATCATGATTTGTGGTTTCTCTTCAGTTAAAATTGTATTTGTAAATATGCAATTATCTTTACGAGAGAAACATAAAGATATTAAGACAATGAAAAGAACATTCTGATCATGCAAAACATTTGTTTTTCTAGACCTTTTTAGCACTAACCCAAAACTAAAATGCCAAGTCCTACAAAAAACAAAACAGTTTGATAAGACTGTCATAAGACTGGATAATTCTGGGAAAGCAATTTTAATCATTGTGGTTAATTTATTTATCATGCGGACATTTTTTAAATACAACAATGCAAAAATGAAATTCAAAACTATTCAAACTATCTCTTTTATAATTGTAGTTTTTAAATGTGCTTGAATAAAATGTTTAGGTTTTATAGAACTATAGACTCAACAATTCTTCTTAATTGAAACCTATGTTTTAACAGTCAGATGATCAAACTGCCTCCACCTATCTCCGAAACCACTTGTCATATCCAACTATCCAAGTATTTTTGGTTCATTCATTAGCAGAAAAGTACAAAAACTTCTGGTACACCCCTCTTTTTTTACACTCCTCTTTGTTTTTACACTCCTACTTAAGCTTGTAATTGGACTAGAAGTGTGCGTACAACCACACGCACAATTTCAAGTGGGCAGTTGCAGTGATTTCACAAGTCAAACAATATCCATGACTGGTAATTTACCAGTGTTATTATGCAATCATGGCAACCAGCTGGTTTCACTGTTGCATCTTTTTTTGGGGGGTGAAAGAGTCATCACATAATAATTAGTAAGGTTGATCTGACTTTTTTTTCTCTTAAGTTCTAGTAGTCTATACATTTTAAAACAGTCTTGCAATTTAATTACTCCAAATGATATGGTGTTTTACTAATTAAATCAAAGTTTTAAAAGTTTTTTAAAATTATTTTATTAATGCAAGTACTGAAAGAAGCATGAGACCGGACATTTTTTTACATAAGAAATTTTTTTTTCATGCAAAGAAAATTATATCACTACTATTTAATACTACTATTTAATCTCAAAATACAAATAGCACACTGTAACCAGACTAACGTACTACGTACATGATAAATAAAAATCTTTTTTGAGAGAGAGGTGGTCCTGATTGCATCAGTGGAACATAGACTTCTAAGTTGCCAGCTCAAGTGGGGGTAAGAAAGTTTTGCCTCATCTAAAAATAAATTTAGGGTGCTCACTTCTGTGGGGAATGACAAACAACCAAGCATAATACAAAAACCCTGAAAGTTACAAGTTTTTAATGATGTGAACACAGTTATTACAAAGTCTTTACAAAGTTGTCTAAACTCCAACCACTGGCTCCATCTGGTAATCTCATGCTTAAATTCTAATAATACATTTTAATCAAATTTACCCCTCATACATTCCCTTAAAAAGTGGCAACAGTTGTCAAAAGGTCATTTGTGTTCTTTAGAAGAACCTTTGACGTCTGCTTCAGTTCAGCACTAGCTGTCTTGTAAAAAGAATTTGATTCATGTTGGAGAGTTTATTCTTGGAAAAACTATCAGTGCTTCTAAGAAATAATAGTTCAGAGAAAAATATTTCAGTGTAATGAAAACAGACACTTATTCAGGTCTAAATAAGTGTATTCAGTAGCACAGTTCTTTAAGCTTGCTTTATTTAGTCAATCTTTTGTTCAATCACTGTTTTTTCATATAAAGAAGTGATTAATGAATAGTACTAATAGCTCTACAGGAAAGGGTTTGAATTTGTTACATGACACCAAATCTTTAAATATGTATTCAACAAGAAACTTGTGGTTCACAGGACTTGTCCAAAGTACCAAGATACCGCATAATATTCAGTTCTTGGATGACTTGCAATGAAAAAGCAGAAACATCTTTCATTTCCAGAGTTAATATCTGTAATAACAAATACTCATGAAGAAAAGCTATAGGAATAATTTCCTTCAAACCTCTGCAACCATAAATGCATTCAATTTGAAAATGCACTTCAAAGCCATTTTTAAAATATATAGTTAATAAAGCATCTATAAAAATGCGGAAGTGTGAAAAATGCACAGATATAATCATCCATCTATTTATCAATCTAATAATCCAATCAATCAACTAACCTATTATCCATCCTAATTACCAACTAAAGTTAGTTTTTAAATCTGGAACACTCGTGCAAAGAAAATTTTTTTTTTTTAAATCCAGCTATAGAAAGCTATTCTGACTGTTTTTTTTTTTTTTAATTATTATTATTATTTGTATTTCTTAACATGGTCTAAGTTTGTAAGGTTTTTTTTTTTCAATGAGCTCTATCAATAGACGATAGGGGGCAGTGTGGTTTTTACGTCCCATTTTAACAGAAGAAGAAGAAAAGGCGCCTAATCGTTCCTTCCGTTGTGTCTCGTTGTTAGCTAGCTAAGTAACCGGGCCTCATCGTTAAAGAGAGGCAGAAAATCCACTTCGTTACATTTTCTAGAGTTTATATCTTTAAGGTGAGCTGTGAGTCTTTTTTTCGCTCGTTTCTATTTACCAAAAAATATGTGTTAGCGGATTTAGTTATAAAACATTTTAACCGTTTTCTGGTGCTAATTGCTAACTGAATAGCTGTTTCAGTTTGAGCTCCTACAAAGAGTTGGTTGCTGGTATTTTATTATTTCTTTACAAAAAGAACGAATAATCTAACATATTTTTACATCGCTTTAAGTTAGCTATTTTAAAATCTGTTTTAATAAATTATAGTTCTTCATCCCGAAATCAGCTTCGCCTTTTACCATCGAGCCCATTCAACTCTAAACACATGGTCTAGTATTTATTCTAAACATCTAACTGAATACTTGAGCTCGCCTCGTTCTTGATCAAATCTATACAGGATCAATAAGAGGTCCATATTTGTAAAAAAAAAAAAAAAAAAAAAAAATCTGCCAAATACAAACAAAAAATAGCTCATCATTTCCATTGATTTTCATACGTTGAATGAAGATTTGTGAAAATAATGTAAATTTTGTTTCACCCAGAGGATCTAGAGCCACATATAAAACTACCAGTTCTGCTCTAATTGATTTAATTTTTTATTGTTTTTATTCTGATAATTTATTCCATGGTTTTGTTGTTCTAGTTTTTATTGATATTTCAAGCAATCTTTTATTTCCAGACACAAAATAAATTTAATGGAAACAAATCCGTAGGCTCGCTGGGCTCACAGTGATAGAGGGAGGATGTCTGCCCTCTGGGAGGAGCTCAGAGTCAATTGCTCTTCCAGGTTGAAAGAAGCCAGATGGGGTGGTTGGGCATCTGGTTAGGATGATTGGAGACCCAGAGGGAGGCCCCTGGCCCGCTATGTCTCACAGCTAGCTGTAGTACCTTTGGATCCTCCTGGGTGAGAGAAGCTGGTTTTTCTGTGTGGGGCTGCAACCCGACCCCCGATAAGCAGAACACAACAGCTTTTTTTTTTTCTCAAATAAATGGAAATAAGAGGCTAGGTTAAGAATATGTGTATACATTTGAAACTATGCACATGCAGGAAGATTAAATGGACAGCACATAGTTCATCAATTGATTAATTCACTGAATATAATGTATCAAATGATACATACTCTCATTGATTTGATCAATACGCTACTACAGGTATTTTTCTTTTTGGCGCACTCCAATCCATAATTCAGCTACATAGATCTTTTGTAAGAGCCTTGTGTACTGGAGGCTTATTTTGAAGGGATGTGGTATTCAGCTTTTTACAGAACTTGGCTTCAGATACTATATCTCTAATTAGTGTGAGCATTGTCGTGCTCCTTCCTTTGCAACAAGATGTAATTTAGTTTGATGATTGAGGACAATCTCGAGGATTCAATCAATCACTGTATCGCTTCTCTATCTCCTTACATTTTGTTTTGTAATTAGATATTGATGGAATTTAAGTTTTTTTTTTATAACGTAGATTAATTTTGATTTATTTCAAATATTTCTCTTACTGTTTTCTTTTTTTTTTTTTCAGGTAAAGGACTTCTGTAAGAAGATATCTGAAATGGGAGGTATGGCTACAGATCACAATCCAAAGCTAATGATTCTAGCTGAGTTGTTGCACATTGGAAAAAAGTATTTAATTGTGAAGTTTATTTTTTTACTATCTGTTGCTCTTCTAATTTTTTTGTTTATCTGTTTTCCCAGATCCTTCGTTTAGTCGAGACTGTCCCCTCGACTGCAAGGTGTATGTAGGGAACCTTGGAAACAATGGGAATAAGACAGAGCTGGAAAGAGCATTTGGGTACTATGGTCCTCTAAGAAGTGTTTGGGTTGCTAGGAATCCTCCAGGTTTTGCTTTTGTTGAGTTTGAGGATCCCAGAGATGCAACTGATGCTGTACGAGAATTAGATGGCAGGTAAGGATGTCAAAGCAATTTTTTTTTTTGTTTGTTTGTATGAAATCAATCGAGTAGGGCTTGATGATAAATCAGTTTAACTAAATTTACAGTTTAAAACAGTGGGGTTTTATTAATGAAAATTGTTTTTAAGCTTTTTTTTTTTTTTTTTACATGAATGCGGAACCAATGCGCAGTCATGTTCTACACTGCACTGTTAGCAGGCTCACCCAAATAGTGGTGCAAACATGGCGGCACCATAGGATAAGCAGGAGCTCATATCAAAGAAGGGTGTTACCACAGCTATCCTTTTTTTTCTTATTTTTTTTAGGGTCAGACTTGAAGCAAACAAGTGCTCGCTGTAGGATTTGTTTAAAGGCTGTTGCGATTAAAGGAAGCAGTACAATAAAGTTATTCCAAGCAGAGACTCTGTCGGCCCTTTAAAGGGCCGACAACTTGTGCGGCCTTGTAAAGGGTTCAAATCAGAAATTTGATTTTGTTTCATATGTTTTTAATTAAGAGATTTTTTTTTTTAACCCATGTTGCACAGCCCTACGATCAATCAAATATTGTGTACAATAACATGATGAGTTGCCTCCAGAACCATGTGTGGTTGCCGAGTGCGTGTGGAGTTGTCCACTGGAGAAAAGCGCTCCCGGAGCCGTGGTCCTCCTCCATCTTGGAATAGACGCCCTCGAGATGATTATAGACGTCGCAGTCCTCCAGTCAAACGCAGGTATGCTTTTCAACCAGACCACTTGTTTTTTTCACACGATCATTATTATTTTACAGTTTCAAAGGCAGTTTGATTTGCGTCGTCCATTAAAAGTTCATTGTTTGTCACACATGTCCTACTATCAGTCTTTCACTTTTATTTTTACAAGAACATTTTTAAACCACTAAATTTTTTTATTTGAGTTGAATTACTCTTGTGAAATTTCAGCCTAATAGTCATCTGTTTTATCCTTACGCTTATGTTCAGTTTTTTGCTCTTCAAATGCTTCATATGTTGAGATGGAGGCATTTTTATTTTGCTCATTTCAAAAATAGACAACTAATCATTTTATTTGGCATACTCTGGTGTCATATACACAAATGACCTTCTTTCAAGCAATGCAAAAACAATAGTGAAAGGACTGTTAATTTAACTGGAAACTGAACCTCAAAGATTGGTTGTTTTTCTATTTTTCAAAATATTTCTTAAAATCAACTGAATATTTCCACGTAGGTTAACTATTTATTTTGTGCTCTTTCATTTATGATGCAATTTAGTCAACACTTTTTTTTTTTAAGTTTTAAGTTTTAGAGATTTTGTGAATATGACCTAAGATAGAGTTTTACTTTCATGAACAGATCATTTCTTTTTTTTTGCCTCAAATATTATATTTGTGACTAGAAGCAGTTTTTAGCTACTCTTGTTTAGTCAAATATCAAAACTTCCAAGCACTACCATAGCAATGCTGCTTTAGGGGCCTTCGAAAAGTTCAATTTAAACTTAATCATGAACCAAACATTTTTAAAAGATAATTTTAGGATTTCTCTGTAGGTGTAAAATTTGTTTTCTTTTCAACTTAAGTTGCCTTTATTAATTAAACTGAACCCCGTTGCAGAGTCGCCAACAAGCTTCTCACCAACCGAGTCAGTCAACTAGTCTTCTTTCAGCATCATTTGGCTGCTGACCAGCGAGCCCCAATCAGCTCAGCCAGTGTTACATGAGCCAGATGCGCCGCCATTCGTCAGGTTCCAACCTGCCAATTTGTTCCTGAGCGTGCAGTTTCCAGCATTCTCCACTACTTCCTCTGACTTTTACCCAATCGGCAGCGCTCCACTACACTTTATCAACCAGTCAGCGTCCTAACTCTTTTGATTCTCCAAACTACTTCTGTATCAACGGGAACAGCCCTCGGCTAACATTCCTCTTTATTCCACATCACCCCTTCAAAAAAAGCAGGAAAAATCTACAACTACCCTTTCCAACCAGCCACCAAGCATCTCCAACATTTGCATCATGTGGCAAATCCTCTCTGCAATTCGACTTCCCTCACCATCACTCTGGCTTCCATGAGTCATTTCTATCTTGCCCAAATCCCCCACAATAGTAAGTTGCTTTTATCCTGCTCTTTGTCATGATTAATCTGTCTTTCAAAGCAGCTCAAGTACTCCGTCTGCAGTCCAGCGCAACACTACAGATACCATATTAAGCTGAAGGAGCTTAATCATCAATCATAAAGTTTCATTTGCAGAAACTTGCTTGTTTATATTCTGGCTGTAACTCATCAGTGTCAGTCTCATCAGTATTTTACAGCTCAACTTTAAACCATCTGAGGTGGTAGTCCCTGAGCTCTATTTTATAAAGTGAAAACAACAATATTAGGCTTTTTGAGGCGAGGAGTTGTAAAAAAGGTTAGTCTCATGCAAAATCAACTTTTCAGAACTTTCTTCCTACTGATAGTGAAATGACCCTACCGATTCCGATAATAACATAGTAATAGTAGCATAACTCGGCAGGTAAATTTATCAATCGATGTTCCTGCGATTAAATACCAGAAAGCATCCATGTACATGCAGAGTCACTATTGGAATGGGTAGCATTACCCAACAGGTAAATTTCTTTAGCAATTGACTACAAATAAAACGCAAGCAGCACAACTCGACTGGTAGTTACGATCAACAGGACTCTGGGAGTAATCCGTGGGGCTGCACAGACGGGATCGCCTTGAAGTTAAAATATTCTACTCCTCTCTTAAAAGTTAGATAGAAGGTGGTTCAATAAAATTTTGGAGGCAGAGCATGAGTTCTGTAGACAAGCAGAAGAATGAGTAAAAGGATCTGGTCTGCAATAAAGCTTTTTATACACTATCGTTTAAAAATTGTGCAAAAGATGTTCCAAAACCCAAGTTGTGGATTTTTGTTGTTAAGTACACACAGAGAAAAGTTATTTTGCCTGAGATGGGACTTTTAATAATTTACTCTGCTCAAAGTGCAGTTTCCCCTGCCTCAATCTTAATTAAGAAAATCAGCCCATTGGACAGTTTCCTTTAAGAGTTGGCCTAATCGCTGCTCTTGGTTACGGATTGTTGTTCTGACAACAAATGAGAAGAAGCCCACTTTTAAAAATTGAAATTCAGTAGGTTAAATTCTCCTAATTGGTTTTTCATTTTCCTCACCCACACTACACATTAGATCACCGAGAAGGAGGAGCCTGAGCCGCAGTCGCAGCAGGTAAGATTATCTAGAAAAAAAGTGCTTGGTTGCTAAATTTTAGTCTTTGTTAGATTGCTGACATTTATCTATTTCCCCCAGATCTCTTTCAAGAGATAAACGCAGATATCGATCTCTGTCCAGAGACAAGAACCGAAAGAGGTCAAGATCTTTCTCACAGTCAAGAAGGTAATGTTTTAAATTGATATCTATTTTTTTATCTATGTGTTATTCATCTGATAATCTGTCTCACCAGCCGGTCCAGGTCTAACGAAAGAAAATGAGGATCCTGGATTTTCCCAGTGGAAATGGCTACATCTACGAGGAAAAGACGTTCTCCTTTTATCCAGTCATATTTTTTTTTTGTCCTTTCGATTTTTTTTAAGTGTCTTTTCTCAGAAAGGGGACAAGAAGTGGCCAAGTTATATCTTCAATTCCCCTAAATAAAAACAAGGAATTAAATGTTTTCATTTTTGTCAGCTAAAATGGCAAGATTTTTCATTCCACTGTATTTTTTGGGGGCAGCAGCGGGATTTGTTCTTGCATGTTATGAAACTGAGTAGAACATTTAAACAATGATTTTTCTTTTTTTATTTTAACTGCTGAATAAAAGTCTTGTGATGTGTTTGGTTTTGTGTTTTATTCTCAACTTTGTTCCTTGTTTGTTTTTACATGAGGTGGTAATGGATATTTCACCAAAGCATCCGTATTGCGAGATAGTTCTGAAAACAATGTCCCACTGTTTGTCACTATCACAAATTTGGCATTTATTTGCATTTCCTGACTTTTGTTCCAGACTTTACCTGCTTTCTAAATGGTATTTTGTTTACAACCCTTTTTCAACCAACTGGTTTTAACTGGAAACATATTTTAGGCATGTCATTTTTAAAATGGAATTTTTAAACTGTTCAGGAAGTTCATGTTTGGTGGCGATAACAACTGCAAGTGTAACCCACACAGGAAGTTCTCATGTTTGCAGCCAACACTCATGTGAAATGCAACTCCTGCTGGGCAGAAACTAACAGAAGTTGTGTCGTTAGACGTCAGAAGTCCCAGATTTAGAGGGTAAGTAAACGTGATTATTTGAACTAAATTAATGCAACTGATTTTATATATAAACTTTTATTGATGATCATATAACAAAACTTTAAATACTATCTAATTTGGTATTGTTTTAAAATGGTTAGTTTGGGAATATCTGCATAAACCTAATACTAAAAGTTTCAACTTGATGTTTCAGTCTGCAGGCAATAGCGTTAAAATGAACAGTTAAGGTTTGTTAAAAAGTTTATAACTTATTTTTCAAGTTGGTGAATAGCTCTTGATTGTAATATTTATTTTAAAGTGTCAAACCATTATTTTTTTTTAATACTGACAGTTTAGAACTTGAAGCCACAATGAGTAGACGAAAGCTGGGAACTAGCAGAAGAAGTAAAGGCAAGTATCTTGCGAAAGATCCAGAAACCGAGCTTAATTATGAACCTGAAGATTTTGAGGAATCTTTCAAGGTAAAGAAAGCTTTAGATACACGACAGTTGGCAGCAACACAACTTGAAATTCAGGATAAGTCAACTCAAGACCATGAGGATGGAATGTCAAAAATGCATGATGGCACCTTATTGTCAGAGTCTTCATCTGATTTCTCTGCAAAGAAGACAAGCACAGATAATCCAGAACATTTAAAAAGTTTAATGCCTGGAACAGACAATTGGGAAACATCTCAATTTCTCAACAAACTGGAGGAGACTGATGAGCCTAAACATCCTGAAAGTGATGAAGTAAAAGAAAATCTCCCTGAGACTTCTAATGTGTGTACTCTTACTGATCAGCAAATGAAACATCAAGCAGACACTTCTATTGTGCATGATGCAGCAAAATCAGAAAGTAATGAGATTGATAAAGCGGACATGTTCAAACAAGATGGAAGTTTTCAGGACAGCCACATGCTGGATGACTCACAGTTGAGCTCAGACAGTTTTGAGCCTAAAGCAGAAATAACCACAGAAAAAAGCAGCACTACTGAAGGTGTTGATAATGAAAGAGGTGCACTTTTCTCACCAAAAGAGGCCTCACCCAGAGATACAGGAGGGGATTTTGCTAGTATAAATAAAGTGGACATAGAGAATATATATCCAAAAGAGGTTGGTTTGCATGCTGCAGATCAGAGAAATGAGCTTGATCATGCACAGTATTTGGAGCAAACAGGGAACAGAACAGAAACAGGAAAAACTTGTACTGAACAGATGTATGAGGGTGAAGTGCATGAAGAGGATCATGCAAAACAAAATGTTGAACAAACTGTTTATCATGAAGATCTTTTTGAACTCGACAAGAGTCATTTTCCCTTAAATTCCCAGCCCTCTGGGACAAATCCTTTTTTGACATTCAGGCATGAAGCTTGTCAAGATTCAAGGTCACAGTCTTTGAGTGTAGATGAACAGACTAACACCAGATTTGGACAAACTGGGAGTAGAAAGAAATTTGGTTCCAGGCGTAAAATTAAGGGTCAAGTTCATTTGAAAGAAACTGAAGAGGAAGTTTCGGAGCGTAACGAAAATGATCAAGCCCCAGATAAAGAAAATGCATTTAAAACAAGCCAGGAAGAATTAAACCAAGATGTAAACCAAGATATTATTTTGTCCAAATCACATGACAGCTGCATGTCCTTGAACACATCTAATCCTTTTACTGATGTTCAATGCTTCCAACCACCACAAATGCAAGAAATTCTGCAAACTAATGAAGCTGTGATGCACAATGCATCAGGAAATCCTTTTGATCATCTGAATAACCAAAATGAGATCACAAATCAGTTGAATCCCACAGTGGAAAGTACTGATAAGCCCACAACCAAACAGGAAACTTTAACTCATGTTGTCAAACAGAATGACTTTCCTGCAACAGATTTGGAGGCTGACCAGCAATTTGAAGGTTGGGTCTTATTAGAGGACGACACTGCCTCGAGAGAAACTCAACTTTTAGAATTCAATGTCCTTCCTGAACCCCAAACTACTCATTTAAAAGATGACAAGTTTGATCCAGCACAAATACAAGAAATGTTACAGAGTGGAAACACTCCTGAATCCTTTACTGAGGAAAGCCTAAATAGGGTAGAAATTTCCACTGAAATTTTTAGTGACCAAGTTGAAAACCCAAATGCTTCCCAGTCTGAGTTCACAATGGAAAATACTGATGACTCAACAACCATACAAGCAACTCCACATGTTGAAAATAAACCAGATGAATATTCCCCAAATCAATGCATCTCAGACACTTTTGACCCGAATAATGAGAATTATAAATTACACAGTGTGAACGAACCAGAAATAAGTAACTTAGAAAGTTCTGCTCGAAGTCAGGAGTATGAGATCAGAGACAGACATGAGAGGAGTGTAGAACCAAACACTGAGCAAACATTTGATGAGGAGAGTTCTCATAACGAAACAGACAAGACAAAATCCCTTCACTCCCAGTCTCATGACAGTTCTGTGAGTGTAGATGAAAACTGTGCCGCCACAAACTTTCACAACAGTAGTAACAGAAGAAAACTGGGATCTAGTCGTAAAATTAAAGGCAAGCACACCTTCAAACAGTTTGTCACTGAAGAGAATCATGAAACCAGTCTGGAAACTGATGGAATATTTGCAGAAGAAATGGGTGGACAGGAAAAATCTTTGGAAATATTTCAGGAGGAAAAGGAAAAGTCTGAAGATCCTCAGACTGCGGAGCCAAATTTTAATGCTCAAAGTTTTGAATCACCATCATTAAATGTAATTTCATCTGTGAACAAAGAAATACTTGTTAATACCGAGCTTCAAAGACAAGATGAATGCAGGAAGGAAAAAGAATCACCAGAAGATGAGTTATCTATCTTAGAAGAAGAATTTGTTCCTATCAGACAGGCTCAACAATCTACAGAAATCCAAAGCATGTCCCAAACTGATTACACAAGTGATAAAAACAGATCTGATGTGTATGAACAAACTGAGATCCTGGACATCAAACATTCTGAGTTTTCTACAGAGAGTGGTGATCATCCCAAATTACAGACGAGTGATGAGAAAAGATTAGAAAATGAATTAGATGAGGTTTCAGCTGAAGCAATTCTGAATCTGAGTGATGAACAAATCAGTCACCAGGTGAGTGAAGGGCATCTCTTTGAAACTGGAGATCCTGTATCCTCCTTACAAAGCTTGCAACACAGGACACATGATGTTTGGAATTCTCAGAAAAATGACACAAATAGTGGAACAGTTGGGTGGAGCGGCGAAAAATTGGCAGAACTTGAACTGACAAAAAAAGATCATTTGGACACTTTCTGCTCTGACACAACAGTCGTTGACGAGAAGCAAAATGAAAAATTTGGCGCACTTGCTGACAACTATGAATCTACAGTCGTAAATCCTTTAGAGACGCTGCAGCTCATGTCAGATTCTGTGAAGTTTGCAGATGACAAACATCTTTCCATATTCTCTGAAACAGAATGCAAAGAACCACATGAAGAATGCAAAGAACCACATGAAGACACAGAAAAGTTAGAACCATCTGAGAATTTACAAAGTAATCAGTGGTCAAGTGAAAATGAGTTTTTCATCCCATATGAAAAAACCACAGAGAAAAGTAACCAGAAAAAACAAACTGAAAGTCATTACAATTCTGAGCAACAGACAGTTTTCTCAGAAGAAAACTTTTCTACAAATGAGAAAGAAAATGACCAATTGAAATCAGAAAAGGCCTTTGGAGCTCCACACTCTGAAGATGTGCTGACAAGTAAACCTGATGAACTCCTAAATCTAGCAGAAGCGCAACCAACACAAATTAATGACACCATAATTACAGAGGAAGAATCTCCTCAGCTCACACTGCAATCTGACAAAGATCTGACAACCATGGATTTAAAACCTCAAGAAAGTTGTCAAAGCTCTAAAGGAAAACACAGCACAGGAGACAGGAGGAAACTAGGGTCAAGTCGAAGAACTAAAAAAAGAACACAAGCCAACGCTTTTAAGGCAAGCCAAGAATCTGAAGAGGAGACAGAAAATGAGAAAATGTTAGCCAACACATTGAATCAGGAACAACTAGAAGATCCCATATCTGATTATAAAGTAAATACTGATAATGCTGTTGCTACATCAGATGTTTCTCCAGGCTCAGACAATGGAGACTGCCTAAATTTCAACAAGAATTTCTATGAAAAACCCACAAAACTTGTGACAGAACATGATATTTTAAGCCAGTTTACAGGATGTGAAACAGTTAACTTGATGCAATCACCACAGCTCTGTGTTGAGAAAGATGAGTCAAATCCACAAGGTGTATTACACCCTGATGACATTATCAACTTCGGCTCAGGCATTGTGCATGTGCTTGATCAAGAATTAGCCTTTCAAAGCCAAAACACACACAATTTATCTTGTGATAAAGACTTGCAAGGACAAGAAATCCACTTGCAACAAACCGGTAACGTGAGGTGTGTCACAATGGAGGCTTGCAATGCAGAGGTGGAGAACTCAATAAATGTTTTCCACCAAGAGCCAAGAGGGCTTGAACAACAAGAAGAAAAAAATCTTCATACAGTTCAGAAAAAAGAAGGATCTCAAGAATCAAAAATGGACATTTCTGCTCCATTGCAAGAAAAAACTCCATCAGAATACAACAAAAATCTGGAAGAAAAATCTAAAGAAAAGAGGAGAAAGATGGGCTCCACTCGCAAAACTCTACTGAACAAAAAACAATACGAGGATGTAGATAGTAAAGAAAATAAAGAGGCTGAGAACATAGACGGAGACAAGTTGGAGATTGGAGAAAAGTTATTGCTAACTGGGTTGCAAAGTGAAGATTCCTTGCCGTCCCCAGGAATTTCAGAACAAGAAGAAACTAAAAAAAATGAATCGATCCACCATGATGAGTCCAAGCTAGAAAGCTCTATTTTAAATAACCAGAGTAATGAGAAAGATGTGATGACAGCTTTCCTTCATCAACAGTCCTTCTCAACAAATCCATTCCTCATAGCTGCTGAAGAGCATGAGAAGATTAATGTAGGTGAGTTGTCACAGGAAGATGATTTTACAAACACTGAAACACTGTCAGCTCCTGCTGCCACTGTAATGAACAGCAGCGCACATCTGGAACATACTGAAGCAAACACTGGGATCTCTGTGCAAACACATATGGACCAAGTAATAGCAGAACGAGTCCAAGATGCGGAGGAACAACAGCCAAGTAGCTTGTTTGAGGAAAGTCGCTGTAAAAATCTGGAAACAAAAACCTCAAGTTCAGACATAAATTCTCCAAAAAGGAGAAGAAAATTGGGCTCCACTCGGAAAAACTTTCACACACAAGCTAAAGAAGATGGCTCAAATCAAAAGCAGGAGTTGGAAGAAAACCCAACAGAGACCATAACAACCTGGGAAAACATGATGAAAGAGAGTTCTTTTGGAATGCAAGAAAAAGACCTACAACACAAAGGCAGTGATTCTGAACAGAGGGAAGAGAAAGTGTTTGAAACAGAAGAAACCAGCCATGTTACTGAGTCTTCAGCAAAATCTCTGGCTGAGCCAACCGCAGAAGAAAGTCAAGTTTCACAGAGTTTTATCCCAGAAACAGAAAACTATCTGAATCCGGAAACTGAATCAATTCCATCCTCCTTCCCTATAAATGAAATGCAATCAGAGTCTAGTGGAAAACGAAGAAAATTTGGATCCAACCGGAAGTCACGTCTTCATCAAAGTAACCAAACCCAGACTGCAAGAGAGTCCAGAATGATGGACGGCCTGAAGGAAAATAATGACACTGAGAAAGACGAACCTGAGGAGCACAGAGATGAATCTCCTGGTCAAGTCAAAAGACCTGAGGTAGGACTGATTTCCCAAGTTTACTTTTTTAATTCAACCATTTCAGACTTTTCACCTCTTTTTTTGTTTAAATGTGAAACAAACAAATCTTCAAAAGTGGGGGTCTCAGATACTGCATTTTAAAATCCTTTGTTAAGTTACAGATTTTTGTTGTGTTTAAAGAGGAGTAAAACAAGCATATTAAGTTAAATGCCCACTAGAATAACCATCCCTTGTTGTGATTGTCTGCGGGTGCTCGCCTCTCCCTGTGATGGGCACCCAAATAACCCCGATGGAGAATAGCGGTACAGAAATGTTTAAGAATTGATGAAAGAGGGTATATTGTGCTTTAGTGGGGTATCTTATCACATAATACAAAAACATGGTACATTTTGTAAGCTATGAAAGATAATATTTGCCAAAAAAAAAGTTTAAAAATTTTCTCAGTTTAACTTCTATATTTTATACTTGGTTTTCCTCTTGCCTAGTCCAACCCTTAGGCGCGTGCATGACCCAGCTTAAAACATGTTTGAGGCTGCAAATACTCTGGAAACCACATCAGCCTAGCAAAGCTAACACATATTCTTCATTATTATTTTTTGAGTACTCATAAAAAATGGCACTCACTGTTGGGGACAGTGAGTGCAAAAACAGCATGTACTTTGAATGTGGGCGTGGCTGAGTACAAAAAGCATGGCTAACAAAAAAAACTGGCATTTGAATAGTATTTGACGGGGAAGCTCGTAAAGTACTCAAAGATGCATGAATGAAATCGAAAACCACCTTGGGTATGTTTTTTGATGTCAGAATAACATTCAAACATAGAAGAAAACTCTCCTCTAAGAATTAAGAACATTTAATCTGACATTAAGAGTAAAGTGAATTCTTTCTTTCATTGCACACATTTCTGAGCTTTACTTCCCATCTAGATAAAATTTTGCACATTTAGTCACAGGTTTTGTTTCAAAAAAAGAAATGACAAAACAGAACAAAAAGAGGAAACTGTGGTGGCTGCTACATGTTTTGTGCCTTGAAAAAGGAGAACACATCTTTCGCCTCTTTTCACAAACAAAAATACATCACCAAAAATTATGCAAACAAAAAAGAAAGAAAAGGGTAACCTTAACATTTACTGTTTTTTTTTATTTCTTATCATATTTTTGTTTCTGCAGGTTGATGAGCCTATGAAAAAAGCTGTGAGCTTCAACATCCCAAGGTACTTTGGACATGAGTTCAGGATGCATCAGAACCAATTGCTCATGTTCTTTAGTGACTTGGCAAACAATTCATGCACAAAAGTGAATTTAGGTTATTTTAAAATAAATTGACAACATTGACAAAGCATCCCCAAATGTATGATTGTAAAAGCTTATTATTTACAGGAACATTGAAAATGAAATATTAGACATCTTTAGATTATTCTGATAGCATCTACATTTTGTACAGGATCTGAATTTCTTCTTTTTTGAAGATGAACCTTTTTTGAGGTTGCCTAATCAGGAAGAGGACATTTTAGATGATAATTTCAAGGCTGAAACAAGCTGTTCTTCCTCCACTGAAATAACTCACTTAATTTAAGTTGTTTATTGAAGGACACCAGTGAAGGGTTTGGTTATAAATTTCAACTGATGTACATTATGTTCTTAATTCGACTGATTCGGTTCAAGAATGTCATGGTTAGCTTGTTTCTTCTTTTATTTCAAATCTCAGTAGAATTATCTAGACAATGTCAACTCATTGACCTGTTTGAACAAATCTGCCAATTTTTCACAGATGGGCTGATATGTTTGTTTGTTTTTACAGCGAGGAAACTAAGGTTCAATCTAAAATCCATTTTGATCAAAACACCCGAAGAAGCCTTTCTTTAGGTAAACAGAGTGAGGTCATATTTTAGCGGCCATTGGTTGGAACAGCAAGACAAACATTATTATGTGACCACAGTGTACTTTTACTACCATGTCTGCAGTTGAATCTGGAAACTGTGGCCTGAAAACAACCTCCTTCAATGTGGTGATCATTGGGGAAAGCTCTGTGGGAAAAACTTCCTTCATGAAAAGAGCGCAGAGTGGAAAATTTTCCTTAGATTTACCGGCCTCTGTTGGTAAGGACTGCAAGTTTAACTGAAGATTTTTTTCAACACTTTAATGGTTAAAACTATACAATGATGACACCTAAATAATTCCTTTTAGGTATGGATTCCTGCACGTGGACTGTAGTGGTTGAAGGAAAGTCTGTGGTTCTGAAGTTATGGGATACAGCAGGTCAAGAAAGGTAAGCCCACAATACTTATTACTTTTAGACACGTCTTGATGGATAGTGCGTGTACATGAAGTGATTCACTATATAAGCAAATAGTTTAGAAAATCTATTCTTTCCATGGTAAAATAATCAACTATTTGAACTTCTAAAAGAAATGTGTCAAATTGGGTTTACTCATTGCAGTAACTGGATGTTCGAGGCCTTAAACCGCTGAAAATAACAACTGGAAACATCTGTTAAGAATCTTGTAATTCTTAAGGGTTTTTTTCTGACTATTTTCTCATCTGTATCAAAAGGTTTCGCAGCATCACTAAACAGATTTTCCACAAAGCTCAAGCGTTCCTTCTTATGTATGACATCTCATCCTCTCAGAGTTTTTCTGCTGTCAGCTACTGGGCTAACTCCATTCAGGTAAGAGGCATCTCATTAATTTCTTTAAATTACTTTTTAAAGTACAATTTCACTGTTATGGGATTAATGACTAACTTTAAAAAGTTTCATCATGTTCCACTAAACCAAACCTGGTGGGACTATATATGTCTCCAACAAACAGGTAATTGAGGTCAAAGAAACGTTTGAAACCCAAAGATGACCGCTGACATATTACACTTGAAAACATTTTCATCCTCTGAACAACACTTATCCTATTCTTATCAAATGTGTTTTCAGTTCTGCTCATTGGGAATTCCCTACAGCTGTATTGTGACATCAAAACAACAAAGTGAATTTCTGTGGACCAGTCTTTGTTTGTACAAGATGTATAGTCTTTCTGTGTCGGGATGATGTTTAGCTTGATATTAAAAATTTAAACTTTTTTATGTCAAAAATGAGAAACAGATCTTCTTGTCCCAGTGTTTGTATACTAATTTAATATCACACCCCATTAAGTTTGACTGTGTGGTATTATCTTGTGCAATAACTAGGGAAATATGAACATTTTGCAACCTGATATAATATCTGTAGCAAATAAATACAAGTGTTTATGCGGCTCTAAGAAAACATAAAACCTACTATTAGACGTTCAAATTTTTAATGATTTACAGGAATCTGCAGCAGAAAATGTGACTGTTTTACTTCTTGGTAACAAGAGTGATCATGAAAGACGACAAGTTAAAACTGAGCAAGGAGATATTCTTGCAAAGGTATAATGTTTTTTTTATGACTTCATTTAATCTAGTATCTTGTCAGGAATGATGAAACAGTCATGCTGATGGCAGCTGTCTCTTCCCACAGGAATATAACTATCCCTTTCTGGAGTGCAGCGCTGCCACGGGAGAAAACGTTGTCCAGGCTTTACAAATTGTGGCCAGGTACTTTAAATAAACTTTCATGTAAAAAAATATTCTATAAAAGTTTTAAACAAAATAAACAGTAAAAACATTGTTATGAAATTTGATGGAACATAATCCGATTTTGTTTTTGCTGTTTTTGGAAGGATGTTGAGTCAACGAGCTGACTTGAGAGAGGAAGTCACGGTCTTACACAAAGAAGCAGAGCAGAAAAAAAGGTCAACATGTTGCTGAACACATTTTCAGCATGTGTAAAAAGTGAACAAGAGGTGACACCCTGCAAGGAGTGGACACACTGTACCCATGACTCCTGTTGTAATAAACTGCACATAGTGTTACTACCCTTTTACACAATGAATGACAGCATTTTGTTTGTTTATTTAACCCACTTGTAATTTAATCCTGCTCTTTGACGTAATCAGAGGTATAACATTGTACATACATTAATGTTTGAGATTAAATTTTGTTTTCAAAGTTGAAATAACTAATCTACTTAGAAGCAAGGTATTTTTAAGTTCATGTTACTTGAACACATCTTTAAAACATGCATTAGCATAGCATGTTCACATACGTTATCACTCTAATTTGTGTTTGTCATCTGTTCTAAATAAATAACATAAGCAGCCATTTTCCCTGCAGTTGTTACTGTTGCCGGGACGACAACATAATCACAAATGCATTTCATGGCTCCATAATTAAATGCATTGGGAGTGATAGGCCTTGTGTCATTTTTTATTACCTCATTGCATATTGCCTTAAAACTTGTTCCTGAGTAACTCCACTGCACATTGTGTACCAAGAAACATAAACAACAAAATTGTTCTATGTGTCATGATGTCTAAACCTCCAGAACCACTTAGTCTGCATGATTACTTCATTTATGTCCTCAAGTGAGTTTTTATTTTTCCAGACTGACAAAGAAAACAGTGTTCCCACTAGGACAACATGTCTTTCAATGGTATGGAGAGTATGACAACAAAGGCAAAACAACGCCAACGCCAAAATCTCCCACAGGAGAGATTGTGGGAAATGCAGACAGCATCTTCCTGCTTCATCCAATGTCACAGATAAGACCAGATGAGGTGGTGATAGTTACTAGTAATACTTTAGAAAAATATTAAAGATGATATTGTTCTTAGTTATTTAAATTATTCTTAAAAAAGGAAACAGTTTTTTTTTTTGTCTTCTGAAATATCCATCCCTAACAAAGTTGCGGGGATTGCTGGAGCCTATCCCGGCTGGTTTTAAGGTGAGAGACAGAGTACACCCTGAAAAGGTTGCCGGTCTGTTGGTGGGCCACACACATTCCTTGAGCAATTTTATAGCAGCCAATCAACTTAGCATGCATGTTTTTGGATGGTGGGAGAAAACCAACACATACTTAGGAAGAACATGCAAACTCTACACAGAAAGACCAGTATTTCAAGCCTCGTACCACCTTGGACTTAAACCCCCAACCTTCTCGTTGTGAGGCCACTGTGCAAACTAAACACTGTGTCACCGTTCTTTTTTATTATAAAATACAATTGAACTAGTTACCAAAGACAAATAAAATATGGTAATACCTGTATTTGTTCTTATTTAAAAAATGGCAAATCTTTCTAATGAAAAGATGTCCAAGATCAAGTAAAAACAAATTTTAATGCAGTAACATTTGAGAGCAATTCTGTTTACTTGTTCATATTTTGGAGATGATCTATAAATAATCTGAACAGGAACGAGAAAGTAAAGTATAGAGCAAGTAATGATCCAATAACACTTAACAAGTATATTTATACATGTTAAGTGTTTACAACTCAAGATATTAAATGACAGTTATTTCCACAACAATCAACTTGTCACATCATTAGGATTTCATATTTCTTCAGATCTTAAATGTGCATAAAGTTTTTAAAATAAGTGAGCAAACTATAATTTGTATCCTTGTTCATACAAATATTTCTGTTCTGCAAATATCTTTTAAAGATTCATTCAGTCATTGATTTGCTTCTTCAAGCTGCAGGTTATCCAACTCTGTCATTTCCTTAATTCCTTCTGTTGTGTTGTCATTCTGTTCTGGGATGCTTGTTACGTTGGTTCTTCTCTGTGTAGCTTGCAGCATTTTCTTTCTTTTTTTTGAGGCGTGGTACCGCCGTATAGCCTGCATGACATCAGCAGAGGTCCACTGGTGACGAGTGAGAGCATCCGCCAAAGTGAAATGGCCATCCCTGGTGCGTCTTACATGTTTGCACACTGCTGTGCTTCTCAGCTCAAGTCCTATTTCGTGCACAACTTTACGCAAATATTTCTGGGTTTCGTTGAGACACTGCACCTCTGAAAAACAAGATTCACAAACATCAAATGGGAAAGTGTTTTTTTATTGTAGCATGAAGTGTTGCTGGTGTGAAGGGAGACATATGAACTTACCGAGTGTAAAGTTAGGAGGCTGAAAATGAATGCAACGCAAGCCTGTTAAAATAGGAACAGATTTGTTATCTGGACCCAGTACACCTTGTACGGCCATCTCATAAGCTTCTTGTGAGCTCATGTCCACTTTAGAATTCCTGTTAAAAACAGGTTACAACTTTAGTTTATAAGACATGAAGGGAGTTACATGTGGATCAAGGTAAAATATGCAGAAAACAAACAGGAGAAACAGTGATACAAAAAAGTTTTTACACAATGTTATAAAATAAATATTGTAAATAGTAGGCTTACATTCTCAAAGCTTTTTGATTAGCTCCCTCTAACATCGCTATAACTTTTTCTAGCTTCTCCCGAGTGATGTGATCTAGAAAACAAGGTAAGATTTCAGGAGAAATTACAATTTCACAAGTAACCAAGAGTTGTTTGAGATATACCCAGCGAGTTGGAAATGAATCAAGTAGAAATTAGATTTAAAACATTAACAATATTTACAGGCAGAAAAGCTACACTAATTGTGGCAGTAATGTTTTTCTAATTTTAAATCATCTTCAGGGATGTTAAATAGAGAGCTGAAACAAAAGCATACATAAATAAGATCATCAAATACCATAAGTGGTCTTCTCCACAATCCGACCAGTGCTGGTGAAATCGTGTGTTGCTGTTCCAAATTCACCTTCTAATGTATAATCCTTCAAAATAAAAAAAGAAAGAAAAATCATAGAGTAATTATTAGTATCAAACAAATGAAAAGATAGTTAAAACAATTAGAAGAGGCAGAAATCAAAAGTTACCCTTGTGATTCTTATTTCATCGAGATGATTCAGGACTTTATTTCCATTTCCAACGGCAAGAACTTCAGTTCACAACAGAAAATCTTATGTTACAATTTGCAGATTATAGATGACACTTTCATCACATCATCAAAAGTGAAAACTTTACCCAGGACACCAGAGGATCCAGCATCCAGGCGATGTCCAACTCCTACTCGAATACGGTGAAATTCGGGTCCTGTCACTAAAACAAGTAAAATTTAGTTTTATCAGAAAGAGTACACAAAACAGATTTAAGTTATCCAGTTATTACAGATAACCTCTTGATGAGAAAACATGTAGGTGGATGGAGAAAAATTTCCCATGAAATTTATGGTATATTGAAAGAAAAATGGCTACATTCCCAAAGCAAGAAAAAACATTTAAGAAAGCGTCAGAGAATAGCACATTGCTCTGTCCAAAAAAGTAGAAAGGCCATTATCATCAGAGTAGCTCTTATACATCTTATTTTCTCAATTTACTAGTCAATCTACATTCCTACCCTCACCTATAGGCACCAGCTTTGGGTGGTGACAAAAATAAAGAGATCGCAAATACAAGCGGCCGAAATGAGCTTCCTCCACGGTGTGGTCAGGCTCTCGCTCAGAGGGAGTGAGGAGCTCTACCATCGGAGTTGAGCTCAGAGTAGAGCCATTGCTCCTCTGGGTTAAGAGAAGCCAGATGAGATGGTTCAGGCATCTGGTTAGGATGCCTCCCGAACGCCTCGCTGATGAGGTGTTTTGGGCACGTTCCAATGGGAGGAGACTCAGAGGTAGACCCACAGCTGGCCGGGGAATGCCTCAGGATCCTCCTGGTTGAGCTGGAGGATGCAGCCGGGGTGATCCTCCTGGTTGCATCCTGGCTGCATCCTCCTGGTTGAGCTGGAGGATGCAGCCGGGGTGATAGAAGCTGAGGCTTTTCATCTGAAGCGTTTGCCAAGCCCTGGATAAGCGAAAGAAGATGGAATGGAACGTTTTATTGACTACATTTAAGCTTTTGAAACTGATTCATTGCATTATTGCAGGGGTTTGAGACCCGGAGTGGGGACGAGGCTTGAAAAACTAGTCTTTCTGTGTGGAGTTTGCATGTTCTCCCCGTGTACGCATAAGTTTTCTTCGGGTACTCCAGTTTCCTCCTACTCTTTAAAAACATGCATGTTAGGTTGGCTGCTATGAAATTGCCCCGAGGAATGTGTATGCGTGTGGCCCTGCAACAGATTGGCGACTTTTCGGGGTGTACCCTGCATCTCACCTGAAATCAGCTGTGCTAGACTACAGCTACAGGATAAGTGGTTCAGAAGACAAAACATTAGGAGGAAATTTAAAATAATTGCAAGTTTCAAGATTTTTCCCCAAAATATAAACAAGACTGCATTGATTTCATGCAGTCTTTACAACCAGAAACCAAAATAAAACTCTCTTTAAGACAAGGATAGTTACATGTTAACAACATTTAAACATTGTGAGATTAATAAACCTACCTAATGGATGCTTTGACAGCACAGGTACTGAAGCAGCAGACAGAATCAGACTTTTAGATCCTTCACTCTCATCATTTGCTTCCTCCATCAAGAATCGAACTTCATTTGGAAGAGGCAAAGATGGTGTCGAGTTTACACCTAAGAAAACCCACACTGGAATTTAGCTGAGTAAAACAGACGCATAAATACATTTCTGTGATAAGAATATAGAATAATACCTTTAAGAAGATTTGTTTCTATTGTGTCACGAACGAGTTTCCAGTGTACACCTAAAGGTTTGTAAACACAGAATAAGCCCTCTAACCTACGAAACATCCGAATAGCTGGAGTTGCCATTGTATCAGCAAAATATGACCATTTACATCGTTTTAAATTTACTACATTGTTTAAATAGATTTTTCATAGGTCATAGTTGAGGACCAAGATTTACACATGCTGTCACAGAAAGTTACATACGCGCATGCGCTGTAGTACATTATGGGTGTGGTGGATTGATTATACACTGCCACCTGTTGGACTGGAGGAGTAAATTATTCAGAAATGATCCATCCAGCAGAGGGCGACAGAGAATTAGTCTCCTGCAGGAAGAGGCGTCATCAACGAGGAAGAGGATCGGTTTTGACCTGCTTATACAACCTTAAATCTTTGGTAATGTATAACTTTTGGGTGTTTTACTCCCTCTTTGTTAATGTGCCTTTATGTCATGATGTGCAAGAAATTCACGCAAACTATTCGCGATCAGATCTGTTATTTTATTTTAAAGAAAGATGCACATTTGATGTGTTGATTTCAGTGTTTGATAACGTCTGTACACTCAAAATATCAATACTTCTTGGTTTTTATAGTTTAGGTAGTTTTATAGTCTGTAAAGCTCGAATTAAGAGAAAATTAAAGCACTATCAAGTGGATTTTTTTCTTATAATATTTTATGAAAATTTTATTGGAATATTTGTCATAAACCCAATTTTGATTGCTTATAATCTACTTATACAGATACATGAATAACAAAACAACTACTCATTGTGATCCAACTTCAGAATAATGTGCTTTTTAAATTTACTTTGAAGAATTAATTGTACTTTATTGTTATTACCTGATAACCTATAGAGAAGTTAATAGTTTTACTTTTCTAAGATAGTGCATATTGAAAGCCTAAAGTACTTTCAAAATGTCATTTGGTGGATTTGCTTTTTTTTTTTTTAATGTGGTCCCATGAAAATGGGTTTTACAATTGTAGAAAGGGTTTCAAAGTTGTCTTCTGGACAGTGTGTTTGACTTTATTACTGTCCAGAAGACAACTTTGAAACTCTTTTCTAGGCCGGATCACTCATGGACGAATGAGATATTATACAGACTAGTTTTTACAATTGTTTCTATTTTATTTATTTAAGGGGCTGAAATGAGCTTGCTCTCTGAGGTGGTTGGGCTCTCACTCAGAGATACAGGGAGGAGTTCCTCCATCCAGGAGGAGCTCGGAGCAGAGCTGTTGCTCTACCCGGTCGAGAGAAGCCAGATGGGTTGGTTCAGGCATCGGGTTAGGATGCCTCCCAAACGCCTCACTGGTGAGGTGTTTCAGGGATCTCCCACTAGGAAGAGACCCAGGGCAAACCCCGGACTTGCTGGACAGACTATGTCTCACAGCTGACTGGGGAATGCCTTGGGATCCAGTGACCTTGAGGATGCAGCCGGGGTGAAAGAAGGCTGTCTGAGGCTGTTCCCCCCGTGACCCGGCCCTGGATAAGCGGAAGACACCGGGATAAAATTGTGTATTGATCTCTTTTTATTTGATTTGTACAGGTGCAATGAGAGCTCCTCTACGCTGGGTGCTGTGGGATGTCAAAGACACCTTGTTGAAAGTGCGTTCATCTGTGGGCGAGCAGTACTGTAAAGAAGCTGAGCGATTAGGCTTGAAGCTTGATGCTGCGGAAATGAATACTGCTTTCAGGCAGGTCTACCAAAATTATTCTCGGAGTTTTCCAAACTACGGAATCTCACAGGGATTGACTGGACAAGCCTGGTGGAAAAGAGTATTGTGGGACACATTCTCTCGGTGCAAAGTCCAGGATCCCGCTCTGTTAAATGAAGTGACTGACAAACTTTATCATGCCTTCTGCAATGCTGAAAACTGGGAGGTAATTTACTCTGAAAAAATGCGAAAAGTGTACAGTATATGGAATGTTTTGTCATTTATTTGATATGATACACTCCTCATACTTGTTTTTATCATTAACAGTGGGGTTTTTTTTATTCCAGGTGTTTCCAGACTCTGTGAGAACTTTGGAAAGTTGTTCTTCTCTTGGATTGAAACTAGGTGTGGTATCCAACTTTGACAACCGCCTTAAATCTGTGCTTCGTAGCTGTGGACTGCTGTCACATTTTAGCTTTTTAATATCTTCTGAGGAAGCTGGTGTGGCAAAACCCAGCCCGGCCATATTTAAACAGGCACTTCAGAAGTGTGAGACAACAGTGGACTGTATTGCTTATGTTGGGGACCACTATGTGAATGATTACATAGCCCCGAGGTCTATGGGCATCCATGCATTCCTTCTAGACAGACACAATAAACACAACCAAGATGATGTTCCATCCAAGCACCACCTTGTTTCATTGGACGAGCTACCACCACGGCTCCAGCAACTTATGAGCTAGAGCAAAAAAAATATGTTAAACCTTCATGTGCTTTTAAAATCAATGTTTGATTTTAACCATGTTGACTTATGTGAACTTGAGCACTTTGTGTACTTTTGATGCCAAAATACTGGTGTAACTTGTCCATCATCCAGGTCATGATGAAAAAGAGCTGAAAAAGCTGCTCGGACGAGAAGGGAAACATCTCAATTACACACTTTGTCCAGTTGAATTTTTTTATCTTTTTGATGCCGAAAATTACTTAATATATTTGCTTTGTAAACAAAGTTCATTTTTATGTTTTAAAGAAAAATATAAAATAAGCTTATAAAGTAATTAATTTAATGTGTGCAAATGTTTGATGTATTTATTCAATAAATAATCACTGTTAAAATAAATGACCTTGTCTTTTATTAAATATGCCTCCTTGGTTAATGTGTCATTTGAACACAATGTTTGGAACTACTAAATATTTTAAGACTTGTCAATATAATAAATGCATTGTGATAAATATCGCATGACTAATTTACAGAAATAATAGAAATAAAAATTTGTGATTGTATTTACATAAACAGTCCATTTAATTTAGTTAAATTGAACTCAAATTAATATACATAAGTGTAGAAAACTCCAATTGGATATTCAATTATATATATATGTGACCAACACATACACCACATACACCAACTTTGTAAATTATACTCGGTGTATCTGTACAAAGATGAAAGTTGCCTTTTTGTGCATTAGATTTACTGTTCTTGCAAAATACCATTTCTTCTTCTTTCGGTGTTTCCCTTCAAGAGTCGCTACAGCAAGTCAGTTTCTTTCATCTAATCCTGTCTCCCGCATCCTCTTCGTTCACGCCAACTATCTTCATGTCTTCCTTCACTGTATTCATGAACACTTCCTCTTTGGTCTTCCTCTAGGCCTTTTTCCTGGTGATTCCAAACCCAGCGTCCTTCTGCCGAAGAACTCTCTCTCCTCTGCACATGTCCAAACCATCTCAGTCTGGGCTCTGACTTTATCTCCAAAACCTCCAACATGTGCTGTTCCCCTGATATACTCATTCCTGATCCTGTCCATCTTCATCTCTGCTACCTCCATCTCTGTTTCCTGCCAGTCCAACACGGTTTTGCACACCTTTTCTTTCATTTTAGCTGAAACTCTTCTATCACACCTGATAGTTTTCTCCACCCGTTCCAGCCTGCCCATACACGCTTCTTCATCTCTTTTCCATACTCTCCATTGCTCTGGACTGTTGATCCTAAGTACTTAAAATCTTCCACCTTCTTTATCTCTTCTCTGTGTAACCTCACTTTTCCATTTGGATCTCTCTCATTCACACACATGTACTCTGTCTTACTCTGACTAATCTTCATTCCTCTTCTTTCTAGTGCAAACCTCCACCTCTCCAGCTTTTCCTCCACCTCTTCCCTCCTCTCACTACAGATTGCAATGTCATCTGCAATGACGAAATACCTTTTCTGACAGGAGAAATTGACCTTTTAACCCAAGCTACTTAGCTTTGGCCTTTTCTAATTATTTGTTTTAGCACCAACCAGTAAGAATGGGGCAGGGTTGCTTAACCCTAATACCTTTGTAAGTACTCTTATTTTAAACGATTATTCAAAAAACACCTCCCAACATACTGGGAATTGTGGGTGGGGGAATCAAGAGGACATAAAAAAGAATCATAAAGAAAATAATAAGAGAGACAATGCAAGGGAACATAGCAACACTGGTACATTACATTGTATCCACCTTTCATAATAAGAGGTTTAACACTTATTAAAATTCTAAAATTAATTGGCAGTATAAAAATGTTTTATTGTGCCTACTGTCCATATAAATGTAAATCAATGCTCCATTTGCTTCCCCACATATGCATTGTCTCTCAAGACATATTGTGTACCTTTAGAGACGCATCTACAAGAGCTTCCTAATTCAAAGCTGGTTTAGTAGCTCAGCCAGACGGCTCTAAAGGGCTCCGTAGAAATCCAATTGCTCACATAAGGGGATTTTCAAATGAAGCCTCTCTATACAATGACAAAAGAAAAGAGCAGTGAGGAAAAGGAATTTCCCAAGCTAATAATAAATGAGAAACAAAGAAGCACGGCTTTGTAAAGTGAAACACTATTTAAAATAGAATTAGAAAAAAATGACAAAATAAGTTAAGAAATTTTGAAATAGGCAAAGAGATTTCTTTGAGCTATAAAAGTACAAAGCTCTTAGCTTGTGCCTGAGATTGTTTTATATTAGAAATTTTTTGGGGGGGGGAGTGGAAAAGGATATTTTGAATTAGAATGAAGCTTTACAAGTATGAAAAGAGGGACACATGACAAGTTAAACTCATGAAAGGTTATAGCAAAAACTGCATAAAAACACAAACATATTTGCACATTTAATTATTCATCAGAAAAAAAAAACACTTGAGGATTCCCTCTTTTAACAACATAATTCTGAAAAGTATGACTCATGCAAAAAATTTCAATTAGAACCTTTAGAGATTTTTTTTGACACGTCTAAATATTGTCTGCATGTTTTATGAATATTTACACAAATACTGTAACCAAAAATTGTCTGCAAAGCAAATGCCAAATATTGTAAACATTGAGAAGCTTATCCTCTCTGCATTATTTTGGCATAAAAATATCATAGCATAGTATTTCAATTTTCCCCGCACTACAGGAAAAAAAAAAAAAAAAGAAGAGTGAGCACATATTCAGCTAATCTTATCATCAGTTTGTAGAGACTGAATTGAATACTTTCACCAATAATAATTCTATTTAGCATTCAGAGGCTTTTTCATCTTTAATTTAAAGAAGAGGCAATGTTATACCACACCATCATAGTGCTTTATCATTTTACTTTAAATACAAGTGCAGTGATTTAAGAGCATGCATGGTGGCTGTGTGGAAACCATGTGTCCAATACCATTTCGTGATAATTGAGGCAGTTACAAACAAGTGTATTTGGCATCTTGCACATGTGGATGATTTATTAAGTGACAACATTGCACAGCGAATGAAGTCGCTCAATAAACCAAATAAATAAAGAGCAAGCAAACATGTACAAAAATAGCATAAAACCAAAGTGGCCACCCAGGATGTGCTTCTGTTGGAATCAGTAGAGCGTAAAAAACCTCTGATGCAGGAATGCATTCAAGTGCAATTTAGGATTAAAAAATAAAATTGAAAAAAATACTTTAGCTTCAGTAGCAACACTAGCGTCATTTTCTTTTCTCCAGATTCAATAAGAGTAATTATGGAACAATTCAAAAGTTATAAATATGCATAAATATTAGATGTGAGGTAGGGGAAACCAATAATCATTCAGTCTAGTCAGCAATTCCTACTCCCATCAGGTAAAGTGAAATCCTTCATTAAAATCAGATCCTAAAAAGTAGAATTGTCCCCACCATTAATAGTAAAATTTTCCACTGAACTTCAGACGTTTTAAGGGAAAAATGTGCATTTATATAAAAAGACAAAAATAGAAATTGTATTCCTTGGACTTGTCTTAATTAAATATTGTTTTCCCCAAAGTCATAATCAAGTGAAACCATCACTTAACCTCACATTGGATAGTTGACAGGGGTTGATATTTTTTTGTTTCCACTGAGGTGAAATTCACAGAAATCCCAACATGCAGAGTTCTTCCCATGCAGGCTTTGGCAGCATCAGTAGGCTCAGAGATTCAAACAGATGAACGCAAGTCCAGGTGTGTTTCATTTCGAAGTTCAAATGTCTTTAGGTCATTGTAATCCAAACAGAGTGTGTCCTGGAACATCTGACCCTTGATTTCAAAGAGTCCTAGCTCAGTCAGAGAGAAAATAAGGCTCATTTTACACCTGCTGTATCACTTTGGAGGAAGTCCCAAAGGCTTGTGGACCTCACAGATGAGGGAAAATGCAAACAACATCCAAATAGATGTTTGGTCAAACCGCTGAAAGATAAAAAAAAAAAAAAACAAAAAACAATTATTTAGATTTCTCATTATTCATGGAACAAATTATTATTTTTTATTTAAAGTGATAATGACTGTTTTGTTAATGAAGAAAAATCAAACAATTTCCCAAATATATTTTTACTTGGCAGTTAGAGGTGGTCTGTGATAATCGGATTGTGTGAATTACATCACATCCTTGTAAAACAATCGGAATATAAAGTATATCTAAATTCATTAATGTTATATTTTCAGAACTTGTATTTTTAAAATTAAAAGCTAAAATTTTACTGAATTGCTGTGTCAAAGCAAAAAGATGGACGTTGACATCTTGAAATGAGAAGATTTTCTCAAGCATACAGTAAAAAAAGAAAAAGGGTGAAGCAGGCTCGTCTTTTTCCCACAAATTTGACCACACTTTAAAAATAGTTGATTCTTTTTTCACAACTAAACAGATTAATATACGATCAGACCTCCTCTCTGAACACAACTTGTCAACATGCAACTTGATAGAAATTATGTATGGTATATAGTTATAAACTTTGTCGGTACAAAAAAGTAGAATTAGAAAAGTCATTCTATGAAAAAAAAATTTCAACAGGATAAATAGTTTGTCATAGTAACATTTCTTTATGTCTCACTACAAGAAGTTTTCAAGAAAGCAAGCTTTAAAATGTTACACTATTGCAGCAAACATCATTTCATGGTCAAACTTACACAAAAAAATCTAAGTCATAGGTTTTCTTTTTTAAGAAATGACATTTTTTTTCTCATTTCCTGAACTTTGAGATTCTTTTCTGTAATTGAGTCACTTCCACTTTCTGAATTATAAAACGTTTTTGCCAACATCGTTTTGAAATATTTCTTCTAAAAAAAAGGAACATGGATTTTCTTTCATAGCTTTACTGGGCATTTAATGATGCCTGGCCTGGCCCCTCTACAGTTCCCACCACTTTTGATTTATTCAGCAACATCAAATCCTCTGTTCCAAACCCCTCACAGTGACAAGCCTTCAATATTGACTTAAGAAAGTGTTACCTTGACAAACTTTTCCATAACTGTCCATTACCATTCTACAAGCTCATGTCTCCTTCCAAATTCCTTTCAGTTTTATACCCGATCTCATCCAAAATTTAAGAAGCATTACAACACAGTAAGAAAAAAAACGCACCACTTTCCGATGGATAGTAGGAACCACCATGTTTCTCTGTAATGTAGTGATGAGCATGACTCCGCCTACGACAGTCTCGTCGCCACCAGCAACTAAAAAAAGTAAGATAATAACGGTGGGTTTCAAAATACTTTATTTGACCAATTCAGATGATGTCAAGTTTGTCTCAGTGTGTAACTTACTGCAAAAGCGAGCACAACACCATGATGAGGACACAACCAATCACACAGAGAACAAGCACTGTGGCAACGGTCTGTTGTCTGTTTTTGGTCGCCACCACAGCGAGCAGATCTGCGTACTCACACCTCATCCCAACAAAGCCAGGATGACACCTGAAGAAGGAAAATAGAAATCCCAGGAGTATATCAGAAAAATACTGATTAAGTTAGAGTTCGCAAGTGACTGTGTTTTATCAGGTTTGAACCAGATACAAAAGTCACTTATGCTCATTTATGAAACTTACACACAAGCAGGTGTCTCCTCCAGTATGAGGTAGCGACATGTGCCGTGAAAGCAGAAATGTTGGTGCGAGTCCGGACAGTCATCAAAATGAGACCGGACAGCTGCCGCCACAAATTCTGTTGAATTGATAGATGATATAAAGTCCAATATTTGGAGAACAGAATAAACAGAAATGTGATAATCATAAAAATCTTCAGCAAAAACATGAAATAATGTGCAGTCTTTTTCTCTATCAAAAAATAGGTTGTTTACAGCAATTCTATTATCACTTGCTTTTATATATAAAGTTTTTATGACAAAATTTTCAGATTTGTGCCATGTGCAAAGAGTCTGTTCAGGAACATCTGACCCTTGATTTTACAGTATTTTGTACAAATTGATTATATAGATCTGAATTTGTACACTAATTTCAAGATCATCCAACACAGATGTACACAGATATTGCAGTGGTGATTGTGTACAGTAAATTTGATTTTACTTGTCATTTTTAATACAAGTGATTAGATGCTCAAACCATGCATTGTATATCCATCAGTGTCGGAAACACAAACCTAATACGATTCATAGATTTGATGTTTTAACCTCATCTAAAGTACATCTTACCGATTGTAGTAATTTAGTGTCAAGGAGATAGCAAATATGATTTGCAAACAAAATCCCATCTACGTGGTTAGTTAACTTTTCTATTTCTACTATTTTTTTATCAAATCAATTCTGTACAATTAAATATTTTTATCGTCTTTATTAAAAAAAAGACGTTAAATGGAAATCTAAAGAATTTGAACACATTCAGAATCCTTTAGTTTAATGGGAAGTATTCCACTTTTCTCACCTAGAAATAAAAATAAAGCAAAGAGAAAAAAAATTCTAATTTAAAATGCAGACAGACAAAATAAGGTATTTCCTACAATTAGGTGGCATCCGATCTGACAAATTCCTTTATTAGTGACTCAAATAGATGTCAGTGTTGTCCAAGCAAATGAAACAGACACCCCAGTGTAGAAATGAGGGTGAGATGGAGGATGAATCTCCAGACAGATATCTGCCTCCGTCACACACACTTCATTCCAACACTAAATGGGTTTCTGGATTCCAGCCTGCATGCATTGTTTATGTCTTTCAGACTTTGTGAAAGCCCTTTGTTTTTCCTGAGGCATCTGCCTACCAAGACCAGTCTTTCTCTCCATGTGATTTTGGCAGTCAGACGAGAAGAACTCTAAAAACAGAAAGTAGGCTTGTAGGGAGCATACGGTGCTTTTCAGATTATAATCCAATACAGTAGCGGCAGCATATGCAAAACAGCTGAGCATACTGCTACTTATTTTGAGTTTATTACAATTGCTGTCCCTGCTCCTGTTAAGAGGATCAATTATCAGTGAGCAGCACACAGTCTGCACGCTGCCAACATACTGCACAGAAATAAACAGTTTGATGAACTCCCGCTGAGTTTAGCAGAGCTGTTAAAGTGGCACCATGAAGATAATGGCCTCATTTTGTGTGAGATCATTTCTGTTAAAAAAAACTTTTGGCGAAATCTTTCCACTCACTTTTAGCTGGATGTTTGTTTGTTGTTGCATGAGATTGTCTGCTTGTAGGAAGGACGGATGGTAATGTGTTATTGGCAGCATCAGCAGAGGAGGCATTGGTGGAAACTGTGGCACCAGGATTTGTAGTGTTGGTTTGTCCTGCTGCAAATAAGTCAAAAGAACCTATAAAAAACAATTAAAAAAAACAAAAAACAACGTAGTTGTTCGTAGGGTGGGAGGAAACAAGAGCACCTGAAAAAACAAAACATGCATACATGGAAAGAAAATGCAAACTCCACATAGAATGGGCTAGTCTCAAGACTCGCCCCCACTCAATGTGTGTAAGGATGGTTGTTTATGTGGCCCCGCAATAGACTGGTGACCTGTTCGGGGTGTATCCTGCCACTTGCCTAAAACCAGTTGGGATAGGCTCCAACACCCCCACAACGCCATTAGGAATAAGCAGTTCAGAAGATGAAACAAAATGTGGATATTTTTCATTGAGCAACACATTAGTTATTTTTGTGTGACTTACTTTCAACCGTAGGTGTGATAGATGTACTTGTGTTTCTGTCACTAGTCGTCTTGGGAGTAATTGTGGAGTTTATTTCAAAAGAGATATTTGCTTCAATAATATCCGGGCTGCTCGGTCCTGATTCATATGTGAAAATTGAACCTATCAGGGAAGCACATAGATTAGAGTTATTTTTAAAGAAAAAAAATATATATCTGTGAATATATCTGTAAAGCTTTTAAAAACCAGAACTATTTCAATTTAAACATCTAGTTTTGACTTTTTTTTTTGCTTTCTAATAACCATTGATCATGTAAGAGAGATGCTTCATTAGCTCAACTTTACAGTATATCCAGCAATGGTTAACAAGGTCAAGCATCTACTAAAAGGATGACAGCAAAGCCCTATTAATACACCTAGAAAGAGACAGTGCGTGGGAATAGAAAGAAAAAACACGCAGTATTTTAAATATATAACATTAACATTCTTATTAGGAATCATTCACTCGTTGAAGCATAAAAACAAAAGCCTAAAAGCGCATTAGGATCAACTAAACCTCAGATAAACCACTAAGGATGCAGCAAAAGGACCGATTAAATCACACAGGGATTGATTTAGATTACTCAAAAAATAAAAAAATCAAATAAAACTTTAACTAGTAAAAAAAGTAATCCACTCACCGCTAATGATAAAAAATATATACCAGAAAATCCGAGTCATTCTGTCGACTGAAGATCAGAAAATGACTGAGTGAAAATGTGGTGAGTTAGGAAACCACATCAGGATCCAGAATAAACATTTAATCCTGCGATCACAGGACAGACCTGTCTATGAGTGTCAAACACACACATCTGATCCACTGGCAATTTACAAGAAGAGAAGTGATTAACATGTCTTTCTTTCTTTCGTGGAGATCCGGCTGTTTGACTTGAGGAAACAGTTAATCCTGTCAGAGAGAACCAATTAGAGACATAAGGAAAGGGAGGGAGGGCTGGTCAGGAAAGACCGTTTAGGATTTTTTTTATTTGAAATTTGCACAACATACATGCAAACTCTCAACAGGAGAAAAAAACCTAACAAATTAATTAACGACAAAATACAAAAAAAAAATATCAAGGCCAGTCAGAAAACATTCTAACATTTCTAAGAGCCAATCAGCTTCTCCCACATGGTTTTCATGTTCAACTCAATGTCCTTTGACACTTCTATGAAATCAAAATAGGAAGAAAAACAGTTGGTTTGGATTTCTGTTTTGCATTTGTGAATATGATTTTTGGCCAATATTATTACGAGGTTAAAAAAAATCTTTTTTTTTTTTTTTTCATGTGATAAACTTTCGTTTCAACTTCTGAATCCCTTATTCCTAAAGGGATTGCGGGGTGCAGGAGCCTATCCTGGTTGAGTTCAGGCGAGAGGGAGGGTACACCCCGAACAGGTCACCAGTCTGTCGTAGGGGCCACATACACATTCCTCGCGGCAATTTTATAGCGGCGAATTAACCTAACACACTTGTTTTTGGAGAGTGTGGGGAAACCGGACCACACTCACGCACACACGGGTAGAACATGCAAACTCCACACAGAAATGTCAATGTGTCCAGCCTCACCACCAAACCAGGACTCGAACCCCGACCTTCTTGCTTTGAGTTCACTGGGCTAACCACTGCACCATCATGCAACCCTTTGGCAAGCTTGTGTGTCCAAAAACCACTTCCTTCAGTTTTATGTGCATATTTAGAATTATTTTTAGTTTTCAGCCAATCCATCATTTTTTTCCAGAACAGATCAGTTATTTCACATGGGAAAAAATACGTTTTTTTTTTCTTCCTGCAAACAAAAAGCCTACGTCCCCACCTCAAATCCAAACCTTTTTAAAACTTTTTTTTTATTGCTGTTGGATAATATCAATGAATTCTTTTGAGCTGCGTTTAATTCACTTTGGGGGTAGTGGGCACTTAATAAGTGACATTACTATCACTTATTTTTTACTTCTGCTTAAAGTGGGATTTTTTGTCTAAAAATTTCTAGATTTTTATACAACATTAAATAGAGATAATAATGAAGACAGCTTTCTGTTATGTGATCAACAGGTTTTTGTGTCAGAAAATAATTAGTTCGTTGGGTGTTTATTTATTTATTTTTTTTACAACTTTTTTCTTACTTAAATCAACATTACTATGACCACTTCTGATGTACACAATTATTTTTATATCACTTCACCTTAAACGACCTGTGGATTGGCCTCAGTTGTCTTTACTACTGGACAATACTTCTTACCAGACATCACTGTAAGGAGTATTTGGCGCTATCTGCTGGAAAAGCTTAATCACTTCAAACATCCCAAATAAAATAACTTCTAAACTTCTTATTACAGGTGATAAAACACAGATCACAGATGAGTTTAACTTGGTTCAATCATTTTCTGGAAAACACTGGCAGTCCAAATAAACATACCTAGAAGCCTGGTTTTCCGATTGTTTGATTAATCAATTTGTCAACTTTTAGGAACACTGATGCCACTGATGGAACTATTTTTTCAAAGGTAATATAGTGAATTAAACAAAAGTAAAAACTTACAAAATAGTTTTAAAGTCATTGTAATACATTTTTTTTCTTCAAACTGCTCATGGTTTGTGGAAAAATATCAAAGCGTGTGAAACTTCTCAATAATTGAATTTGCTTAAAAATGTGAACATCAGTATTAATTTGCATATCGAAGGAACATTAGAAATCAGTTGTAAACAAATTTGTGTAAAATTTTTATAATTAGAACCATTTCGACCAGCTAGATTTCTATTTCAATTAAGCTTCTTTAGATATATATGTATACATATGTGTATTTTACTTTTTTCTAGTTTCTATTCGATTTTACTTGGTTTTATTTGTTCCTAGAATTTTTATGCACTTATTTCCACTTTGTGCACGTCAGCCAATCACAACCTCGTTTTGCACATGCATGCAGCGTGTGCTTGTGTACAAGCCATGTGAGATCACTCCTGTAAGTGTGTTCCTGGTCACTTTCATAGAACTCAGTTGATCAGTTTTTGAGGTTTTTTTTAACTACAGTTTTCATAATGACAGGTGTTCAGAAGGTAAGTGGGATATTTATATTTTTTAGTTTTGTCTTTCTACTTTGTATTGGTTAAATTAATATCACTGATCAGTCATCATTATTCTCTCCTTTGTTAAATGAACAGTAACTCAGTATTTTGTGACTTTACTGTCTTGTCTCTAGAAGTTTTTGATTAGAATTAATATTAATTTCTCTGTTCTCTAGGGTGGTAATCTAACTTTGATGTTGATGGTTGCATCTGCAGCCATCGGAGGAACTTTACAGTATGGGTACAATCTTGCCATCATGAATGCTCCCACAACTGTGAGTTTATTTTTTTAATTCTATGTGAGGTGATTTCTAATGTATTTTTACCCTACTATTTTGATAAAATGCAATAATGTTCATGGTGGAAGGAGAAAAAAGAATCAAATAATTGAAAAGTATGTATAAGATGAGGTCAACTCCTGAAATTAGCTGTGTGATAAAAAAAAAAATTGTCGAAATTTCACTGATGTGTGACGGTAATCGAGTCTGATGAAGCTTAATCACTAAGAATACAAACTCTATAAAATGACTTTTAGATCAAGCACAATTGTTTGATTTGAAACAAACATGTGATAACCAGATGACAAAATTGTCTGTTGAAAAAGAAAAGATATATGTTTAAACCGAAAAGCCAAATGATAGTGTCGGGACTTTTTGTTTTACTAACTCAGTTGACCTTCAGGTTTTCCCTTGCAGTTTATTCAAACTTTTATCAACGAAACCATCTTGGAGCGCTGGGACATCCAGTTGGAAGATTACCAGGTGACGTTAGTGTGGACAATCATTGTTTCCATCTTTTCGTTGGGAGGTGTTGCTGGTGCTCTGATAGCAGGACCAATGACCATTCGCTTTGGAAGGTAATAAGAAATGAAGAGCGTGAATGATAAACTTGTTATTGTTCACTTAGTGTTTTTGTTCAGCATAAATGCTTTCATGTGGTTGTAGAAATTTGTCCAAATCAATTTGAATTTTATTATTAAAGTTTTTTGACAAAGAATCTCTAAAACTTCTTTTTACAAGAAAGAATTGTCTACTGCTGAACAACATTTTCCTCATGTCTGGTGCACTCCTGGCGTTAACAAGTAGAGCTGCCAAGTCTTTTGAGATGATCATCATCTCACGTGTCCTCATTGGAATTAATGCTGGTATGTCACGTTAACCTTTCCTCATCAATTAGAAAGTAACACTGCTCGTTCATTTTGTATTTCTGTCACACATTAAACAAAATGACACGAGGACTTTAGTTCATTCACAGAAATATAACTTTTGTTTTTATAGGAATCAGCATGAATGTCCAACCCATGTATTTTGGAGAAAGTGCACCAAAACATTTAAGAGGAGCCGTTTCTTTGTCCTCTTCTGTCTTCACATCATTTGGTGTTGTGTTGGGCCAGGTAGTCGGACTCAGGTGTGACAATAGTTTGTCAAAAAGAAGGTTATTTTATATTTTAAAAAGCAATCGTTAAATGACATGCATTTAATGCTTTGGATTTTGTGTTTAAAGAGAGATCTTGGGCAGCGAATCATGTTGGCAGTACTTACTAGCAAGTAATGCCATTCCAGGTCTCATTCAGCTTGTCACCCTACCATGGTTTCCGGAAAGTCCCAGATACCTGCTCATTGATAAGGGAGACAAGGAAGCATGCATTGATGGTAAATTAGTATCTTGTGCCAACCAGTAATGTGTATAATTTTCTGGTCTTTTAAAGCAATTTCTTGGATAGAGTTTAATATATATATATATATATGTAGATATAGATAGATATACGCAGACAAAAGTACAACCATAATTTAAAATATTATTACTTTTTTTTCTTTACTATTTTTTTTACTTTGAGTCTTTTAGTTAACTCAAATGTACAGAAAAAAACAAGGTATCAATTGTGTCTTTTTCTTCTTGTCAGCTCTGAGGCGCTTAAGAGGTTGTGAAGTTGAAAGTAGTGAACTCAACGAGATCCTGCAGGAACAGGCCGAAACCAAAGGATTGAGACCGAGCCAACCGTGGGATCTTTTTACAGATCGCTCTGTTCGCTGGCAGCTCATTTCTGTCATCATCATCAGTAGTGCCATGCAGCTTTGTGGTAATGATTCGGTAAAAAGAAGCTGGTACATTCTGAATAAATAATTTGTAATGATCCGTAAAATCCAAAAACGCTGCTCTAACTTTGGTTGGCTGAGACATTGTTCCTTTTTTTTCTCCATTGGGATCAGTGTGTAACTAATCCAAAAGTACAGTACCAGGATCAGGTTCTGTTCTGGCCAGAGTGTGCCTTGCTTAGATGGGAGGTTAGTTAGAAATTTGAGAGGATTCATCAGTGGTTTGTTCTCTGTCCAGGTGTCTTTACAGTATGTTCCTGTAGAGCAAATTAATAATGTAAGCTGATAATAAAAGCACAGTTTTCCATTATGATGCTATATAAATATTGCAACGACAGTTTATTGTTTTTTATGCACATGACCAGGGTCAAGTTCATTTTTATAAATCAATCAAGTTTGCCCGTTTAGTTCCCTTTTTATCTTTAGTGGCAGAAAATGTTGCCCTGACTTGTTGCTAGGTTTTCAATCACATGCTCGGTAGGTTTAGTGGGGACTTTGTATTAACACAATTACTAAATGTACAAATACTTGAATAATCTGCTTAGCAAGCCGAAAAACTCTGAAATTAACAGATAATTGGCTTAACTATTTTTTCTGACAAATGTTTTTTTTTTAAACAGATATATTTCTATGCCACATATGTGTTTAAAGAGGCTGGGATAGCTGATGATAAAATCCAATACATCACAATCGGCACTGGCACGTGTGAGTTCACTGCCTGTATTTTATGTGTGAGTATCAGTCATGAAAACCTTCTTATGTAACCTGCAGCAAACAGAAAAAATCTGTTGTTAGCATTCTTTGAAAGACTTCCAGGAAGGAGACAAATGGTTAAAACATCTGCATACCAGTTCAGTCTTCTGTTTTATGATCGCCTCACTGTTTTATTATTAAAAAATAATTCTGCATATATGTTGATTATTATTATTAACTCTTTTTTTATAACCCATACCAAAAAATGAGACAAACAAGTTGATTGACTCCGTTTGAAAACTTTCAGCGTGAACAAAGAAGAATCTTTTTTATTTTTTTATCCAAAACTGGGTGTTGTTGGACACAAGTCTTGAATAATAACTGATTGAAACAAAATATTTTAAACTTTCAGAACCTGCTGATTGAACGCAAAGGCCGGAGGTTCATGCTAATGGGAGGTTTCATCCTCATGACCATTTGGGCCATCGTTTTTACTATAGCTCTGTTTTTTGAGGTAATTATCTAACTAATGTATCTCTGATCCTGTTTTTTCTCAATGCATCTATGCAAACAGAACCTGACATAACACAGCATAAGATCGACTTATCTCCTGCTAAACAAGTAAAGTGATTTGAATGTCATTTCTCACTCAAATGAATGTTAGTCTGACCTGATCATGTTGGTAAAATGACTTGAAATATTTAAACATGTGATATCTAAGACAGTTTCCAAAGCATTTTAGTCTGATCTGGTATTAGTACTATGAGGTGTTACAAGTCCATGGCCACATGTGTGATCTGAATTAAATGAAGCAAAGTTTGATATTAGATGGTGTTGATTAAAAAAAAAAAGTCCCTAGCACCACTGCATCAATTAGAAATGTTTACTTTTCTATCTTTTAATGACCACTACATGGTTTTTCATTGAGAATGTTTAGAAGTAAGTAAGAAATGAAAGGGAAAAAAAACTTGATTTTATTTCTACTCTGTTGATGTATAAATGCACATTTTCTATATTACATAATACCAGAGCTATATATCCTGGATGTCTTATGTCAGCATGACCTGCATCTTCACCTATATTCTCAGCTTTGGAATGGGACCAGGTCAGTCAACAATGTTTAAGTCTAATTATAACTATGTAAATTTTTTTTGTTGAATATTTACCTTCACATTCCCCCATGAACAACTGTTCAACACTGAACACCTAAATTTAGATGCCAAAAAAAAAACCAGAAACCTACCATTTCCTATGCATTTTAATGAACTGTAACTGTAACAAGATCTAAAAGTAAAACAAACTTTGACATCATTTAATGTCGTTTTCTTTGTCATCTAATTTTCAAAAGTCCCAAATATTTGAGATCAAGCCAGACTTACAGGTAATGGTGCACATGGTGATTGTATGTCCTGTTTTTTCCTCAGCTGGGGTGACTGGTGTCCTTCCTACAGAGATTTTTAACCAGACCGCTCGTCCAGCAGCCTACATGATCGCCGGCTCCATGATGTGGCTCAACCTTTTTATTGTTGGAATGATCTTTCCATTTTTAGTGGTCAGTTTGCCCTAGCACACAGATCAATTTTTCCATTAACAAACTGACTTGAAGTGAAATTTAATATTTAGAATACAGACATTGTAAATGGCGTGACCGAGACATGTCTTAAAATTGAATTAATTTTAAGGAGGGTAGGCTCAGTCTCAGGATTATATTTATAAGTATGATGTATTTGTTTTAATTATTCATACAAAGTGTATTGACTCTAACACAGTTTTTTTTTCTCTTCTTTTCTCTCGCAGAGTGGATTGAGCGAATACTGTTTTGTGCCATTTGGTGTTGTTTGCTTGATGTCTGCTTTGTACATAGGCTTCTTTCTGCCTGAAACTAAAGGGAAGTCTCTGTCAGTTATCACACGTGACTTCAATAAACTAAACTTCAAGGGTCAAGATAAATGTTTGGAATCCCTGTCTGAAACTCAGTATCAGCTTGGAGAAAAGTGTCTTTCCACAGCTTTCTAGACAAACTGAAACAATCTACGGATGGACCGAATTTGCTTCAAGTCACACAAGTCTCAAAGCAAAGCTACTTTATTTACACATTAAATACCTTCTAAATCTGGATTTTTTTAAGTAAAAAAATCACATATTTATAAATTTTATGCTTTGTTGCTCTTTGTTGTAACCTTTATGAAGTTCCAAATGACTGCTTTTATAATTTGTGTCTAAAAAAAGATTACTTTGTGAACAATAAACTGGAATTTTTATGCAAAGAAACACACTTAAGCTGGTAATCTCACATGAAAACCTTGTGTTCAAGTTTTTGAAATCAAATCGGTTACACCTTTGAACAGTTTATTTTTAGTAATCACATCAACATTCATCAAGTCAGTCAAATATCACAAATATTTCTACAAGACCTGTTTTTTGTCCGACTTACAAAAAATACTCATAGATTCTAACAAACATATTTTGTGACTTTGTTGTAAAAACATTGTGATCTGTAGTGAGAGGAGGGAAGAGGTGGAGGAAAAGCTGGAGAGCTGGAAGTTTGCACTAGAAGGAAGAGAAATGAAGATTAGTCAGAGTAAGACAGAGTACATGTGTGTAAATGAGAGGGCTCCAAATGGAAAAGTGAGGTTACAGCGAGAAGAGATAAAGAAGGTGGAAGATTTTAAGTACTTAGGATCAACAGTCCAGAGCAATGGAGAGTGTGGAAAAGAGGTGAAGAAGCGTGTGCAGGCACGCTAAAATGGGTGGAGAAAAGTATCAGGTGTGATAGAAGCTAAAATGAAAGGGAAAATGTACAAAACCGTGGTGAGACCAGGCATTCTGTTTGGTCTAGAGACTGTGGTACTGAGGAAAAGACAGGAAACAGAGATGGAGTTAGCAGAGATGAAGATGCTGAGGATCTCTCTGGAAGAGACCAGGATGGACAGGATTAGAAATGAGTACATCACAGGAACAGCACATGTTAGAGGTTTGGGAGATAAAGTCAGAAGGCCAGACTGCGATGGTTTGGACAAGTGTACAGGAGAGAGAGCGAGTACATTGACAGGAGGATGCTGGGCTTGGAATCACCAGGAAAGAGGCCTAGAGGAAGACCAAAGAGGAAGTTCATGGATACAATGAAGGAAGACATGAATATAGTTGGCATGACCGAAGAAGATGCAGCAGATAGGGTTAGGTGGAAGGAACTGACTTGCTGTGGTGACCCCTGAAGGGAAATGCAGAAAGAAGATGAAGAATTGTAAAAAACATTAGTATTTTCACGAACATAAGGTGCACAGTATTAAAAGACGCAGTCGAAATTTTGCGTGCTCTGTATTTAACACACATAAGGCGCATCTGATGATCGGGCGCAGGTTTTATGTACATATCCTCTACACCGTTCACCTTACAACACACACGCACGTGAGCAAGCAAGCACGAGCACACACACACACATACAAGTGTGCGTATTTAAAAATAGATCGGGAGCAAACTGAGTTTGGTTGGCTTTATTTAAATAGTAGTTATAGTCGTCATAAAGTCATCTATCAAATCCATCCAGGTCCCCATGATCTGTTTCAAAATCTAACAGGTGCGCTAAATCCAACCTCGCAGGTTCACTTTACTCGCTCTCAGAGTCGCTTTCTGCACCGTGCAGCTCCGCGGAATTGATGCCTGTTTTTGAGAAAGCTCGGACAACAGTGCCAGTCCTGGTCCGGATGGAAAAATTGCAGCGTTTCATAAAGCAAAAGCACCAAGATGGACCTCCTTGGAAATGCTTGATTTTCATTTCCTCCGCTAGTGCTACTGCCGAATAGTGACAGTGGAAACACGCCTCCCAGTCGTTCTTTGGCCGAGGAGCCACTGCTGGAGTCTTTTCTCTAACTCTGGCCACCTCGCCTTATTCCCGCGGAAACTCAGCTGCGTCTTCTTCACCTGTCGCAGCTCATTTTCCAGCTTCTTCCACTTACGAACCATCAACTCGTTAATTTTAAATTTTCTTGCGACGGCTCAATTCCCATGTTCCTCCGCGTAGCTGATTGCTATCAGTTTAAACTGAGCTTCATCAGCGTGTCTCTTTTCCGTTTTCAGTGTTGTTAAAACAGCAATGTTCTGCATAAAGCACATACCTGTTCTTTTATACACAATCCACGCCCACACTTCCCCCTTTAATGTTCTCAAATTGTCAACTACGTCCGCCTCATAGTTCTCTAAAACGTGTGCAAATCACAAATTAGATGGGGCGCACTGCACGATAGAGCACACAGCTTATTTTGAAGAAAATGTGAGACTTTTATGTGCACGTTATGGTCGTGAAAATACGGTAACTCAATACATGCCACAAATGACATAAACGCTTTTTTTTTTTTTTTTTTTTTTTTTTTTACAAAATTGTTTAAATTTTTGTAAAAGGTGGCAGTTTGGATCCCATCATGTTTTCTTACCTTTTTTTTTTTTTTTTTAAATCAACAAGTTTTGGTTGGAAAAATTTTCTAAATGTGACAGAATGATTCTGTTCTATCCCTAATAAAACTAAATTTGGACTGAATTAATAATTCATTGCTTCAAGACTTAACGAGTCAATAAACAAAAGATAAGGCCCATCTCAGTAACGAAAACAAAATCCATATGCAAATTATGATCAACAAATCTGCATCCCAAAAGGAAAAGTGCATAAGGGACACATTATGCACATTTAAACAAAATGGATATTTATTTGTGTTTTATGGCACAGAAAAATTAAGGATATTTTTTTTATCAAAGTTGCAAAAGAGTTTAAAGCAGGGATGCCCAACCTTTTTTGTCTCAAGATCTACTTTTCAACTAGCAAACCTTTTTGAGATCTACCAGTCCCGCAGTCTTGCGATGATGTCATGTGATGACGTCTTACATAATGACAACATTGCGGAAGTATGCGTCCACTCCTTTATTAGCCTTCAGATCTGCAGCTGAGTAGAACTTCGGGGTGAATTGCAGGCATCAAATCGGGATTGTTTGAAAATAAATTATTTAGATTGTATGAGGATTTTCTCCACTAGTCAACAAAAAATATTGCTTTGATAGTTTCATTCTGATCCTGCCCGACTTCCAGGTTTAGTCACGTGGGTAAATGCACTCTATAACACAGGAAAAGCACTAGATTTGTGCTAGTCACTTTTTTGAGCAGCTGAATGGTCGCTAAATTTAGTGTCAAAGTCGCTAAATTGGCAACACTGTTTTTTTATCATAAAAAAAAAAAATAAAATCGTACATTTCTTTTTCCTTAATTTTTTTTTCAACACGTCTCGCGGTTGACTCGGGACCAATCCGCGATCTACCGAATGATCGCTGTCGACCGGTTGGGCACCCCCTGTTTCCATGTCAAGTCATGACATGGAAACAGACAAAAAAATTTAACCTGATGCATAAGAATTGTCCTAATAAAATGACTATGGTTTGCCGTGGACTTCCTCTCTTGTTTCAAATATGTTTTTCTTTATACATTAATGTAAAAAAAAAAAACTTTAGAAATAAATAATTGTCATTCACACGAACCTACACTGTAAGAAGTTAAAACATCTTAATTCACTATTGGAGTGTAATTTTTTGATGCTTAAATAATTTTGTGTGTTATTGTCCGGCACACTCAGTGCAATCCACTAGAATCCAGACAGTGAACTCAAATAAGAAAACTTGACATTGAAGCTGGCAGCTTACCGCTTAACAATTGTACATGGTCCCCTTTTAAAAATAAAGAAATATATATTTGTCAGTGAATTAAACTAATTAAAAGTAATGTCCTAACTAGTGCTATCTTTGAGAATACCCAACATGAGATTTAAGGTTGTATTAGTGAAATTTATGTCAAGCATAACAGTATAAGATCTTTCATGGATCATTTTTCTTTAAAGACAAGAACATGCAAATGGTCATGTCCCAGATGAAATTCTGGATGATCTAGTTCAATAATATTCTTACTGCAGTACAGTTACTGAAAAAAAAACCCAAAACATAACAGTTTATGCTCTATGTCAAGCTTGCACTGAAAGCCTGGCCGTTAAAGGTGTCTATCCATCCTGTTTTCAGTTTAATGCAACGTGTGAACATCAGTATGAAACACGCCTTAGAACTTAAAATATTGAGATAGGTGATGTTAGTTTAATTTGTGCCTGACTTACATAACTCATTCTTTCATTGTAATTGTTAGATGTGAATACAGTCATACCTTCAATTTTTAACCTCAACAGACATAAGAGAACATGTGAAGGTAATCACTGCAAGAATCCACCAGGCAGACCAGGTTTAATCTGGAGGGACATTCGTTCATCCTTATCGCTCACGTCAAAACATGACGATCATGCTCTATTAGCATGAATGGTCAACCTAACTCTGTTGATGTGTAACTTCAGAGGGTCTCCAATAAATATACTGGGCTCTGAATACGCTATTCACATCAAACCCGAAGAAATAATGGAGTCCAACAAGGTAAGTAGAAATCGGGCCAAAATAGATCTTTTTTGTAAAAAAGACTAAAAGTTCTGTCTCTTTTTTTTTTTTTTGCTTTCAAGACTTATTTTTTTCTAAATAATGCAACTGACTGTTTAATCTAAGTTACTTACTGCCTTTTCAAAAACAAATGAAGTCAAATTTAAAAAAAAATATCAAAATAACAATTTGCTTTATTGCAAATTGTTATTTTGATATTTTGATAATTTGCATTTGATAATTTGCAATAAAGCAAATTGTTATTTTGATATTTTTTTGCTTTTTTTTTGCAATAAAGCCAATTGTTATTTTGACATTTTTTTCCCTTAAGAAATCAAATGTGTTTTTATTATAAACACATGCTTCTTATTGTAAATAAGTATGATTCTTAGTTCAATATGTTTTAGATTATTTTCACACATTCAATTTTACAATTATTTTTTTAGAAGTAGCAGTAAGTGAAATAGCAAAAAAATGAGTACAGATGGTTTTATGTGGTGTAATAGTTTTTGACATTTTAAGTGCTGGTAAAGGGTCTCAGGTTAGAATGTTTAAAAGAGATGAGGTTTGATATTATTTTTGTAGAAAGTGGTGTTTTTGTACGAAATATTTCTCTTTATCCCACTAGATTAGCTTCCATAGACATGTATAATAAGAAAGCACCCTAAACTAAGTAAAAAATATTTAGCACATGTAAAAATGTCTTTTTTGGAAGCACACAACAAGTGCTACTTAAGCCCATATATAATATTAGATATCATTTTTAGTTGGTTAGGAGAGGGCATAATCAAAATGTTTGTGTTCTTTAATATGAATGTGAAATTTAAGAGTACACTTTATATGAAAGTGACATTTACTGTATTACGTAGTGTCTTTGTCTTTACCTCTGTGTTTAGCTGCACACAAAATTGTACAGGCTTTAGCCAAAACACCTCTCATTAGTTTAAAATACCTACTTAATGTGATATTTCATCTTTGGTCATTTCAGGAAACGGTACATTGAGTAGATTTCAACTTTTACAAAACTTAAGTATGTTTGCTCTTAAGAGGAAAACAACTGTACAAGTTGCCATGTGATTATTTTTTATTAAATTATCAGATATTCTCAGTGATCAAATTGGTACAACTTAACTGGTTGAAATAATCAAAACCTTTTCAGGCTGTTCTTTAACATTAGAAAAAAGAGTGAAAAGAATATCTTAAAAAAGAATTTTTTTTTTTTTTTTAAATTGGTAAAATTAGCCTACTGTAACAAATAAAAAGAGGCAGCTATTAATTGTCCCAAGCGGACAAACAGAAAATGTGAATCTTCAGCATCATGATCAAAGTGCTACTTTTTTAAGAAAAAAAAAACCTTGCCTTTCTAACCTGCCAGTTGCAGTATTGGAGACTGTACCTGCTATCAGTCGTACTGGGGATCGGAGGATCATTTCAATATGGGATCCAAGTTTCCCTCATTGCCTCTCCTTCTGAGGTAAGACACATCTGCATGGGTGTCACTCTGTTCTTTACAAGTCTTTTTTTTTTTAAACATGACTCTCACAATAAAGAGAAAATTTTAGGCATTGAATTTTATACTGATTCTTTGACTTGACTGTTTTTTAAAGCATATTCACAGTTTCGTAAACACCACCTGGATATTGAGGTACAACACTCCAGTAGACAAATACACAAATCAGCTCATCTGGTCCTTCATTGTGGCTGTAATGAGTCTAGGAGCCTGGGCTGGTGCTTTTCACAGTGGGAGCCTTCCAGTCAGATATGGCAGGTAAGACGACGACACAAAGAGAAACATGATATGATCAAATATAACAGAAAAACATTAAGTTTACATTGAAATGATGTATATGTCTCAGCAGCTCAGGTTGTACTGTCTTTCCTTGTTTCTCAGGAAAAAAGCTCTCCTCTTTAACAATGTTGTGGCGATTGTTGCTGCCTTTTTAATGGCTTTCAGTCGTGTGGCTAATTCTTTTGAGATGATCTTACTGGGAAGAATTCTCTATGGATATAACGTTGGTAAGTTATATTAAAATATGGCTAAATGTATTTCTTCGGGGATTTCTAACTTTTACTCTCACCACCATGTTCTTCTGCACAGGTCTTGGTCTCAGTGTTCATCTGATGTATCTTGGTGAGAGTTCACCAAAACATCTCCGAGGTTTTTTAACACTCACCAGTTCAATCTTTATTGGACTGGGAAAAGTCACGGGTCAGATAATTGGCATCAAGTAAGAATTTACACACACAAATGCCTTTAGAAAAAGAATTAAAAAAAACCTTTTAGAGCTAGTACATGCCTTACAGTTAACTGTGGAATTCAAACTTGAAAGAATGTATTGCCTTCATGATAGTTTTATGTCTCAAATTGATGAAATTAATTAAGATTAAAGATGTGTTCCTATCCCTATTTATCTGATCTCCTGCTCGGATGCTCCTTCTAACATACCTTTTCTTACTTTCTGTGTTCAGTGAGATCATGGGAACAGAGGAAATGTGGCCCTTTCTCTTAGCGATAAGTGGTATTCCTGCCATCCTACAATTTGTGATGCTGCTTTTCTTTCCTGAGTCACCACGCTATCTTTACATCGACAAAGGTGACTTTGACGGCAGCAAAAAAGGTGAGAGTATGGAACTGATTTAAACCCTAATAAAAAAGCAGAAATAAATAAATTGCATATGAAGTTGGGCGGCACGGTGGCACAGTGGGTAGCACAGTGGCTTCACGCAAGAAGGTCGTGGGTTTGAGATCCGGGTGGGTACGAGGCTTGGAACACCATCCTTTCTGTGTGGAGTTTGTATGTTCTCCCCATGTCTGCGTGGGTTTCCTCCGGGTTCCTCCCACCCTCCAAAGACATGCATGCTAGGTTAAATGGCCGGTGCCAAATTGCCCCTAGGAATGAGTGTGTGTGTGGATGGTTGTTGTGTGTGTGGCCCCGTGACAGACTGGCGACCTGTTTGGGGTGTACCCTGCCCTTCGCCTTGAATCAGCCGGGATGGGCTCCAGCACCCCCTGCAACCCAGTAAGAGATAGACAGATAAGAAGATGACTGACTGACTGCATATGAAGTTTGATTTATGTAAAACTACAATGCAACATTTCTTTGAAAATTTTCTTTTTGCTTTTCTGCTAACAAATTTTCTATCTAAATTGTTTCAATGTGTTCCCTGCCTCAGCGTACAATCCTTCCTCTCTTATGGGAAGGAATGACAAAAACTAATTGGCAAAAATTTAAATTGTGAACCACATTTTTCTAGTATTGGAATTTTTTTTTAACGTTTCATTGAGAAATTACTTTTGCTGCATTGCACCGCAGCAGGCAGCCATAATGGTGTCAATGGTGGAAGTAACTGGGGGTTAATTCTCTTCCCCAAGAACACCAAGGCATAGGCCCAGTGGGAATCAAACTGGCTTCTCCAGGTCCAAGGACAGACATTCTACCACTGAGCCAACTCATCTTCCAATAGGGTCAAAATTGGCCTTATTTAGAATTTAAGATATTTTTTAAAATCAGATTTATGACAGTTTTTGTTTTCTTTATTTTGAAAGATGGATGTTTTGTTGTGGCAATTCTCCAAAAGTAACTTGGACTGTATTATGACATCAAAGTGCTAAATTTTTTAAAAATGAAGTCCTTTTCTGTAACCGGTATTCAGTAATGTGTGTTGTTCTTATGTGTGCAGCATTGCGGTGGCTTTGGCAGGAAGATGACTTAAAGATAGAGCTAGAAGACATGAAAAGAGAAAGAGAGAGCATGCAAGGAGAAAAGTCCAAGACTGTGAAAGATGTGCTCACCTCACGGTGTGTAAGGTGGCAGCTGCTGACTCTTGCCATACCATGTGCAGGTGTTCAATTCTGCGGCATCAATGCTGTACGCTGGTTTTATTTTTCAACATTAAACATTTGACATTGTAGATCAATTTCAACCAGTTTAGTTACTATCTCTGTTTTCTTTCAGCTCTATTTCTATGCATTTGATATTTTCCGTGAGTCAGGAGTTCCAGAGAGCCAGATGCATTACTTAGCTATTGGTATTGGCGCAGCAGAGCTTCTCACCATATCACTGTGTGTGAGTATTTACAACAGAAAGTCAGTTTAGTCTGCATAAAAGCCAACTCATTTTATGTTTCTTCTAACTGACCTTTTCTGCATTATTGTCACGTCTCAGTCCTTTTTAATAGATCGTGCAGGCAGGAAAAAGCTGATGGGAATTGGATATCTACTGATGGCCATCACAATGTCTATACTTTCTGTCATGCTGTCATTCAAGGTAAACATAAGGAGATAGCCCATCTTCTTTTACTGAGACAAAATCTTACACATCTTTCTCTCTGCAGGATCTGAATCCACAGATTCCTTATGTGAACATTGGTTTGATCTTTTGTGTCATTTGCATTTATGGGCTTGGACCATGTGAGTTTATTTTATTGTTGGCCCCATGAGACACCATAAATCACAGCTTCTGTTTGATCTGATGTAGTGTGCAGTGTTAATAGCTTCTTAACTGATGTCTGGTTTCAGCTGGTGTGTCTATGGCCCTTCCCGCTGACCTCTTCCTACAAGCCTGGCGTCCTTCTGCTTTTGTGATCAGTGGGACCATCAACTGGCTTGGCATGTTTCTGATAGGGATGCTGTTTGGCTATATTGTGGTGAGTTGTCCACTCTCTACTAGCTAGTGATGACTTTCTTATGTCATCTAAAACGATCATTTTCTTTTTGTTGTTTCTTAACACAGGAAGGTCTCAAGCACTTCTGCTTCCTGATTTTTGTGGTTTACTGCATTTTCAGCTCCATATTTATGTATTTTGTCCCAGAAACTAAAGGAAAGTCCATGGTGGAAATTATGGAAGATTTTAACAAATTAAACTACAGGAACAGAGCATCAGATACAGAACAGGCTGACGTAGAAACTAAAATGTAACTTTTTTTTATTTGTCTGTCAACACAATTAAGAGTATTTATATAAATGTGTAATTTTGACAACTAGATTGCTTGAAAATTACAACAAATATTAAAAACATTTTTTATCATGTTTAAATATGGCCTTTGCTTTGTTAGAATAACTTATCTAAACCTTTTTGTGTTCAATCACGTCAATGTTGGTGGTAAGTTTTAAACCAGAAAAATAGACTGAGATTTTAACGAGAATTTAAATTTTGGTGTATTCACTATTTTAAAATCAACTCTAATTGAACACATTTGTCCCTAAAACTGCAATTGGGAGTTTGAATGTGTATCTATATCAATATAAATATATATATACAGTATGTTTTGTAGCTTTCTGCTTATTTAATAGTTTGATAAATAATTTGATCAATTTTCTAAAAAACTTACTAACATGTTTTTCTTTTCTTTTATTATTATTATGTTTAAAGTTTTTATTTATTGTGTGACTGTGGAAATGTTGTTCCCTTGGGGAGGAATAAAGTACAATATGTTATATATTTGCACAAACAGTAATGTCATTAAAAAGGCCAACAGAAACGTGTGATTTTCAGCTGCAATTTATTTGATGCGTGTCATTTGCACCAAGAAGAGTTGGGACTCAATAACAGAGTACAAAAACAAATATTTATAGAAAAGTAAGCTTATAGTGAAATATGTCCAAAGACGACTTAACAAAACATGTAGCTCACATTTTTAAGAGCAATCTTGAATAAAATGATAAAATACCGTGTTAACATATTGTACATTTTACGCTTTTATACAAAAGTGTCAATGCAAATCACTCTGTACAACTCTCGTCTTTTCAAAAAAAGAGGACCATTTTCAATCCACTGCTGTGCACAGTCAGTATTTTGGAAGGCACTTTGCAACAGACCAAAAAAGCAGAAAGCAAACATTGAGGCCTAGAAAAATGTCAAAATCAGTGACATTTAAGTACCACTGCGAATAAAATTAAACGTACACACCAGTGAATACCCAAAGTAAAACAGAAGTTTCCAAGAGCATTTTTATATCACATTTGTAATCAATTGATAGTAACCTTTAAAGAGTAAATAATTCTGCAGAATGGCTAAAAAGAAAGATGAAATAAAAGATGAAAATTGAGCAGCTGGCAGTGTGAGTGCTACCACAGCAGAGTAACAGTGAGCAGTGTTACTGTTACCGTCAACCAGTGATCGACATTCAGTCCCAAGCTCAGCTCGAATGACATAACATGCACTTTACACCTCAAATGTTTATAACTTAACATATAAAAGGAAAAAAATATATATATGTACAAGAACACTACTGACAAACATCGATCAAATTGGTTGGATCATTTATATAAGTATATATCTATTTGTAGTGTGTATATGCAAGATATACACTTGTTACAATCACAATATAAATAATATAGGAATGTACTGAATTTAAATTGAAATTATGCACAAATAACCAAATGCAAAGAAATTTTCTTCAAAAAGGAACATAAGCATTCTGAGCCATTACCACACAGACACACACACACACCGCCAGCATCTTTGTTTTGGGACTGAACCCAGCTTTCATTCTGAAACAAGTTTTACATCACACAACTTTTAAATTTTTGCTGTGTAACAGGTCCACAAAGAATATTATTCACTTAGCAGTTGTCAAACTCTGATGTGAACGACTCAGCTCACACATTTAAATCATTTAAATATTTACACAATCATCAGGAAAAAGGATTGTTTAACAGGTTGGATCAAACAGCATATTCCCAAAAGTCAAAACTGTATTAATAAACTCTTAATTTTGACAGAATACTTAAAATTATTAAAAACAAAGTCAACCTACAACAAACTTAACATTTAAATGGCTTTTTCCCAGATACGGACATTGTAGGGGATGAAGATCAGATGTTTTGTTAACACTAAGTAAAAATTTAGTCTGGAAAAAAATGATCAGATGGAGCAATAAAAAAGCAGGCAAAATATGAAGAGTGAAATGGACACGGAGCATTGCAAATTAATTTGAAAAAGTTTCAGTTTGAAATGTATTAGATTTTCACGGTGAGCTGTTGTTAACATAATGAGTAAATTAAAAAGAAAATCAAAACATGAGTAGCTAAAAAGAATTACAATGTGAAGACTTTGAGCGATGATTAGAAAAAAAAAAAAAAAAGACTTGACGTCAAAAATGATGTTGATGACCGGTTACAAATGTTTGGTGCACCACACTCACATCTCTGTTCAAAATACCAATAAACAAAAAGTATTTACACTAAACTGAAGGAATGAATAATTTAATAAAATACAATCTATACGTCTTAAAATATATACTGAAAAAGAAATAAAAATAAAATAAAATCTTGGTCCGAGAGAACAACAAACAGCATGTGGGAACAATCTTCATCTCTTTCCTTGGTTCTTTATGCCTTCTAGCAGAAAAGTGAATGATGGTTAAGGTAGAGGCAAATGAAACAATCTTCCTTTTGAGAAATCATCCGGAATACACAGAATTCAAACTTATTTTTACTGTACTTCCGTTTGCCCAAATTAAGAGTCCCATGTCACAGCTGAAAATATCATCCATCCATAAGATTGCATCATACAGTCACCAAAAAACATGATTTCAGCGTCAAATACATTTTAGTAATTGAAGCATCGTATAGAGGGATTTCTGGGTCAGAGGCATATTGACTCGGAAAAGCAGAGATGATAGAGAAATAAGAAGAAACCATTAGTTTAAAGGAACGGTTCAAATGGCAGGAATGCACTGAAAATGGTTTAGTTCGTTTTTGTGTGTACTAGGTACGCCCCGGACTTGCTGGAGAAACTAGGTCTCACAGCTGGACAGGGAATGCCTCGGTATTCTCCTGTGTGAGCTGGAGGATGCAGCTAGGGTGAGACAGGCTTGGGTTTCTCGTCTGAGGGAAATGTCTGCCCACGTGACCCGGCCCTAGATAAGCGGAAGACAATGGAATGGAACAAATGAAATTGAATTTTACAGACGGGAAGGCGGGTCTGACCCTCCAACAAATTGGGGTGCATTTCACTTTGAAACTTATCACATCCCCTTAAATTCCTCACAAAATTATAACTGGCTTTACTGTCTTTACAGTTACCTTTTCTTGAGATCAATTTCTCGCTGATCACAAAAATAGCCAAACAAAAATGCTTTAAAAAGTGCTTCTCCAGTGTTGCTTGCTGTCAGGTACCGAGGAATGAGGATTACTTTGCCACTCCATGTAAAAGAACAAATATGTATTTATATTACAATCATAGCTGAGATTGACCTGAAGCCTGCACACAAAACCAACAAAAACTATCATCCCTTAGGGAAAGAAGAAATTAAAGAAATATAGAATTTAGCCCTCTGAATACTTTGAGGTAAACAATTCAGTTTACAAGAAATTAGAAAGCATCACTGAAATGGCCAAAAATACATTTACAAAGTTCACCAGCGCAAATAGTGTGTGTGAAACAACAATTACTTGTCTAAACAACATACCAAATAAATCATGTTATATAAGAAGCATTTGTGCAGCTGAAACCAGCAGTTGGGAAGAGTCGCACAAGGAGACCAAAGTAACAATTCACACAGATTTGCGCAGTTCAAAAAAAAAAAAAAGTTTCTGTACAAAGAAAATCTAATACCAAACATCCTTTTCTGTACATTGAAAAAGTAGAAAAAGAAGGAATCATATGGCAGTTTTTGACAAACATTGGGATACACAGAAGCAACATGACAAAAAGATTAAGTAGTCTTGAGGCAAAGTCATTCCCAAATGCAAACCATCTCTTGTAGGTAACTAATTCGTTTTAAGAACGAGAGAGCAACTTGTAAACCCTCTTTAAATAAGTCACTTTCCTCCAAAATCAATTCCACTTTGTCCTGCTTCGGCATCCACAAGCGAAGAAGCAAAAGCAGACTGGACTATCTGAAAACCAAAAGACTCCAGGAGAGACATGTTCTGTTGGGTAGAGAACGGGGAAGTGAGGGAGGGAGCCATGTCGCCCAAACCTGAAGCTGTGACCCCATGTGGCCTCTGGGCTTTGTGTACTCTGTGCCGGTGCTTGTTGAGGTAGGACTTAGTGCGGAAAGCCTGACCACAGATCCCGCAGATAAACTTCTTCTCTGGCTCCGTCTTGGACTTGGAGCCCTCAGGAGATGGCAGAACCCTTGCAGACGCTCCGTTACACATTAAAGAAGGCATCTTGAGCTCTGATCCATCAGATTTGTGAGGAGATTTAAGCTCTTCGCCGTTGGACAATTCCCTGAAAGAAGTATCCGATTCCTCTGACTCCAAATGAGGACATTTCCCAGTGTTTTCTTGCCCATCTGACAGAAATAAAGTGTGAATATAGAGAGTTTTGAGGCAGAAAAGGGGGACAAAAAGTAGTGGGAAAGAAGAGGTACAATTTAGAAACTACAGTTATAACAAGTTCCAATTAAAACGGTTAGCTGGTTGGTACCTGAAAAAAACAACCTAATCAAAACCGAGATTGTTAAGGAAAGAAATGACGACAAGTACAATCTACAGGGTTAAATTAAGAACAGCAAAAGTACTAAAGATAAAACAAACAAAAAAAAAAAGAAACAGCTTTTAAGCATAAAGTTATTTAACTCAGTCCATTTGCCCAGAGCTCACTGCTGTTTCTGCATTTAAGCATAAAATAATTTCATTCAGTCATTTTTCCAGACTCCACTGGTTCTGTTTTGCCTATCCAACCAGAAAGCCATGCTTGCTCCATGCCTCAACAAACGTTCTGCTGGACTTTACTGACCTGCGACAGGCCCATGGGCGGGGAAGCCAGGCACCCCACCAGAGCGACACTCCCAGAAATATGGAGACCCACCTGGCTTCCCCGTGAGCAACTCAGGCTGCAAGCAGAGGGCTGAATGGCCCGGTTGGGGAAGAACTGCATGTCCCGACAGACCATGACAACGACCCTCTGCCTCAGACGAGGTGAGAAGCAGCTGGCGACTGGCACACAAGTCTACACAACACCCAGCCAGGGAGGGGGAATGGAGGGAAGGCACAGACATAAAAGGCCAACGAAAACCATTTGGACAAAGTTACCTTCATATTATAACTTGTACCATGAACACTATTTTTTAAAAACACAGTGCACAAAGTCGATGTGGTCATTTGGATGAAACCATGCTAAAGCTGTCAGCGGTGAATGAGCAAACTGGTTTTCATTCATCTGCTCAAAGCAAAATCCATTATTTGCCAAAAAGGTGAGCAGCTCATAACTTGAAATAGTGGATTATAAAACATAAATAGTTTTTTTTTTTGGTTAAGAAAGGCAAGGATACCAACAATTTATATGTAGAAGTAAACTGTTATAAACTCTGCCAATTGAATCCTTCTCGAAATGAATGTTTTCTTTGGTTTCATTAACTAAACTTATTTCTATATTTAAGATATATACGAGTCCATCACAAAACATCATTCATTTTGGCCAGTAAAAAAGTTTTAAAATACACTTTAAGCACAATTGAAGAACTCTTAAAAGAACTTTGTAGTTCAAACTTTTTTGTCTGGTGTATTCAAATCAGGTAGTTGTGGTCATGCTGTGAGAAAAGCAAGAGGAATCAAAAAAAAAAAGAAAAAGAAAAAAATAATAATAATCACAACTGCTAGTTGATACAAATCAATTTTGCAAAATTAAACAAAACAACTTCACTGGAAAATCTGTCAATTTGAGAAAACTTTGAAATTCTTCAGTTTCTCCCACACAACTGGCACCATTACAAGCTTTCAATGAATCCAGGGCAAACTGAGCACACATTCGGACAATCATGCAACACTGATTCCAATTGCACAACTGATGCACTAGCCGAGCAGTGACAAGGCGCTAACCGTGCCGCCACAGCCATGCTGAACAGACACAAACACAAAAAAATGTAAGACTGCAGCCCTTATTTTACTCAGAGTGAGTTACAAAGAGAGAGCGGGAGAAAGAAATTAAGGCAGAAAAAGACAGAAAGAAAATGAAAAATTTTGTTTCAAAGTTCAGACCATACAACAGCAATGGCGTCCAGAAACAAAAACTATATTTATGAACAAACCAAACATGTCAGACCATACATCTTCAATTCTTTAACTAGAAATTTCTAGCATCAACATTATCTTTGCAGGATAATGTAATGAACTTTTTTTCTAGGCTCCTGTTTTTTTTAAATACAGACTCATTTATGAATAGGACCAGACACAAAAGTTAAAAACTACTTTGACACATGCGGAAATTTAGCAAAAAATGAAGTTGCAACATTAAACGTTGGAGCAAAAAAGCATGGAAGCAGGAATAAATGTATGCTGGTGTTAAAACACACACATACGTGGCAGCATGTTTCTCCAAAAAAGAAAAAAAAAAGGCAGTAAAGCAAATGATAGTCAGAAACATGAAAGTTTGGGGATGGACGAGCGACCGCTTGCCTTCCACTGAGCACTGGCGTCCCATGTGGTAAGGGGTGCCGTTGTGCATCTGCAGTTCCCCCCTTGGCTCAGGGAACGTGTGCATTGTGGCAGAGGGGGACAAAGCAGAGCCATGGTGTGTCTTTATATGCACCTTAAGGTAGGACGCTGTGGAGAAACCTGGGACCAAAAGAACAAAGAACAAGGAAGTTGCTTGGCACATCTCAAAGCCTTGGCAATGAGAGGGGCAAACACAATCTTGGTCTCAATTTAGCTGGGCAAGTTTCCCTCTTGATGTCATATGATGAACTAAAACTGGTAAACAATATGACACCAATCTTTGGAAACAAACCTATTAGCAGGGAAACCCAACTAAATAGCAACATCTCATTTTAAAACACAAAAGGTGGACGTTTGCAAAGCAGCACCTCCAACTATCCTAAAAAAGTGAAGACAATAACCAGAACTTTTGTTTACTGTCCACGTCAGGGGTTACTATCCTCTTTGATACTAAGAGCTACTTCATGGGTACTTGAGTCATATAAAGACCTAACAGTTTGCTAGGTTCTCTTGAAGTAACAAAATAGCTCAGCTTGCCTGTATCTATAAACTATTAATAATGATTAATATTACTCATCTATGTGAAGATACTGATCACGCTTATAATTTTCCAAAATAATTATGAACAACGACAACAAAATTGTTAAGTTTTCAGATGATCACTTTTGTCATTACATTTTCACAATGCTGCACCATGTTAATCAATTATGTAATGTAAAAGAAAAATGACCTAACATATTTTAAATAAATCTCATCAGATTTTGACCAAAATCTGCAACATTTGCAAGAAAAATTATAGCTGCAACTGCTACGTGCTATGAACAAACTTCTAACACAATTCTACAATTTTTTAATTTGGCTTTGCCATGACACTGCCATGTTGCCACTGATAACGTTTGGTATTTGCTTCTTTATTAGTGGTAACTATCATTATTGTATCATTATCATTAATGCCTTCTTCTTCTTGATCAGAAAATGTGCAGCTCTAAATGAGGTTGCAGTTGCTTTTTGTGACTTTTTCGCTGGTCTTTTGAAAAAAGACAGTTGCTTATCCAAAGCTGCTTCTAGCTCACAGGCCTTTTCTGCTTGTAATTCGCTTTCCAGTAGGTAGTTAGCATGGTAACTTTTATGATATTAAGTGAAGTGTCTCTCCATTTTGTACCGATTTGCCATCGCCACACTCGCCCCACAAATGGGACACACACTGATTTCTTTCACAGTTGTAAAAAAAGAACTCCTCCTGCTATTTGTTATTAAAGTGATACATTTTCTGTCTTTTTTCTGCCATGTTTTTGGGATAAGAAACCAGTCAGCATCAGCTAACTTACTCTCCACTACCACTCATTTTGTGCCCGTGCAAAACAGACCTTATAACTATAGAAGAACAGAGGTCACCTAAACTTATCTAAATTTGTGCATAATGAACATATTTTGATTAATATTAATTCAAGTGTAGTTTATGAAGAATAGCAGCAAAATAAAATTATATTTATGACTCAGGTCAATAATAAGTTGTTATTTTTAGAACAGGTCTGAGAATGACTTTTGTAGTCCTTGGTGGCAACGTATGTTGGTGACCTTAGATCTATATAAGTAATAGTAATAATAAACAATGAAGAATAATAATGATACGCTTAAAAAATTGATAAGGTTTTATCTAAAAAAAAAATAGTCAGATCTTATGACACCAAAAATCTCAGTTCTTTGATTCTTTTTAATAGAGATAAAAAAAAAGTCAGTGTATGAAATTTCAGACCATGAAAACCTGTAATGCACACATGTTCATATACACACTTAAGCAGGAATCAGCTGTATCAGCAAAAGTTTTTTTTCCCCACTAGCTGGAAAAAGAGGTTGTAATTGTTAATATGACACCATAGAATCTGACTACATCAACAAGTTTACTTGGAACCAAATAAATGAAGAGCAACATCTGTGTGGTTTGAGAAACATCTCAAACAGCAGGTCATCCAACTCAGTAAAAAGAATCTCAAATCTATTTTTATTTTTTTGTGAGTTCAAAAGAGTAAATCTTACTAAACATAGTAATGTGATATTCTCTGATGGATGCTTTTGAATCCATTTGTTTGGTTGCTAAGACAGAAAATAGTCGAATAGGAACCATCACACAGAAATGGTTGCTTTAGATCTTATTCATATTTTGGGTGGATGTCATATGACTAAACAAGATTACAGTCCTAATTAAGCACTGGTATTTAAAACTAATCATTAAATTTTGAAAGTCTACTATGATAGTAAACTGTATTTTTTAAAGTAATGTGATCCAGTGTGATTCAGAGAGCAGAAAAAGATTCCCTTTAACAAAAGCACTGAGTCTTTCTTTATTTTTTTTTATTTTCTTATGACATCAGTGCACGATTGACCTCATTAAATTGGATAGAGAAGTTTACAATCATGTAAAAATGTGAAATATTTACCTTTATTGCAGATACCACAGTAGTTGTGAGTTCCTTCACTGTGTTTTTTAAGGTGGTCCGTCATGTAGGCAGCTCGCAAATACTTGCCACAAACTTTGCAAGGTATTTTATCCTCATGACAAGCGAGATGCGACCGAAGCCGATCTCTTGTCGCAAAAGATGCATTGCAAATCTGAAACACAGAAATCATTACTAATTTAATTTTCTCATCAAAATTGCAGGTTGAAACCATAATATACTGTAAATGAGGGTCTCCTCATAAAGGCAAATTTTCTTAAATTTCAAATGTTACCTGGCACTTGTGGGGTCTCTCGGTTGTGTGTACTTGTTTGATATGTCCGTTAAGGTGGTCTGGCCTGGAAAGATAAGAGTTTTTAATTATTATTATCACAATTAGGGCTCATTTTAAGAATCTTTGGAGTCACTCTGCAAATTTTTAAAATGTATTGTTAGTATAGACTAAACAAAATGATCACATGTTTATTGATCACATTTAAAATGTTTTTTGTTCCATTTTCTGAACCGCTAAATCCCTAATGGGTTCGTGAGGGTGCTGGAGCCTATTCCGGTGGATTTAAGGCGAAAGGCAGTAAACAACCAAACAGGTCATCAGTCTGTTGCAGGGCCCCACACACACACACACACACAACCATTCACACACACCCACTTATTCCTCGGGACAATTTTCATAGTGGCCAATCAACCTAACTCACATGTTTTTGGAGGGTGGGAGGAAACCCACGCATACATGGGGAGAACATGCAAACTCCACACAGAAAGGCCAGCGGTCAAAGCCAAGTCCCTTGCTGTGAGGCCACTGTGCTGACCACTGCGCCACCGTGCCGCCACATTTATAATATCTTTCACTGAAAATTTTCCAGTACTTCTATAAACAGCTTCATGCCTATCAAGACTATTCTTTATAGAACTATATTTTATGTTGGCAAACAAAGTATTTAGAAATGGGTTTGTAATTTCAAACATGCTAAGACCCAATCTGTGAACTCGAACATCCAGTAATTAATAATGAATACGTTTCAAACAAACACTAATTCATACTAAACATAAAACAGGTTAAAAAAAAAAAAAAAGTGGAAATCCATAGAATTTTGTTCAATTTAGTAATTGCTTGGATTAATTACTCTGATTGTTATCAATCAAAAATAAATATATAATAAATCTAAAATTAAATTAGCAAGGACATTCCTTTTGTAAAATAAAAAAAAACTCAAAACAACTGTTCAAAAAAGTTTTTCAAAATCAACAAATTAAAACACTTTAAATTAAAAATGTATTTAAATGGTTGAAAAATAAATATAGTTCACTTCTTAAAACTAATTCAACAAGGAGACAAAAACATTGACATGGTGTCTTTAGACCACCCTACCAGAAGGGGGCAACAGTGAGTTAGAAACATAATGGGGAAGCTACTGGCTCACAACAAACTGAACTAGTGGCAGGTAAAAAATATAAAAAGCAACACACACGAAAAAGTAAAATTATTACAAACTATAAAATACCCAACACTCAAAGTAAAAAAAAAATGTATGTGTAGCTTTGTTGTTTTCTTCAATGAACAGAACCCTTCATCCAAAATATTAAAAATCTCCATTTACAAAAAAAAAACTAAAGAAACTCGCTCCACATCAATGATGTTAAAAACAGCAGTCTTGCTGTTTTTGATCTGATCTCAGTCCTTCAAACTTTCAAATGCTCTCTCGTGTTGAACTGTAAAATAGTTTGGACTCACCTTGAGAACCCTTTTCCACAGCTTTGGCACACATAGGGTTTTCCAACTGAGCCATCGTGGGATCGCACATGGTAAGACATCCTGTCCTTCCGTTTGAACCGGAGCCCGCACACAGGACACGCATATGGTTTTTCCCCGGAGTGGGAGAGTTTATGTCTGTTTAGGTGGTAAACATCACGGAACACTTTACCGCAAATGTCACAGCCAACATGCCGCCGGGTCCTTTCCCGTTTTCGCCCGTTATCCAGTGCCAGTCCACCAGGTATCTGCACGCCGTTTTCCAGCAGAGCGGGTTGGGACAGTAAGGACAAGCTGTCACCTAGATTGTTTCCTCCGGTAGAAGCTCCGTGCTGCGCTTCGTGATTCTTTAACCGTGAAGCCTCCGTGAAAGCTTTACCGCAAGTTCCGCAAGGAAACAATCCGTTATCTGTTTGATTAGCAATGTTAAAGAGGATCGGTTCTACCATTCCTTTCTTTGGTCTCCCTCTTCCTCTTTTGGAATCGGGGGAGTTTGTGTCCTGATTAAATGTACTTCCAGGTATTTCTGACGTTGGAGAGACAGAAAGTCCTTCCACATGTTCTAACATGGCTGCAGAGGAATCCTCCTCCAGTAACACTGCTGTTGTGTTTTCACCCTCCATATGCATGTGTGTGTTGCTAGAAAAGCTCTGACCGTTTAACAGCAAACCCGTTCCGTTCACCAGATCCTGCTGCGCCACCGTGAAACCGATCTCCGTGGCTCCGGTGGCCTGAAAGAGGCTAGCATCTCCTCCTCGAGAAGTAGGAACAAGAATTTGCACGTTGGATTGTTTGATGACCTCCTGACAAATCTCGATGACTGATCGCATCAGCAGAAACTTAGCAGCTGTCATCAACTCCGGAAAACACTCCAATCGAACCACGATCCGGGAGGTGTAAGCAAAGTCCAAGATGTCTTTAAAAACTTTGGGGCTGATCGTGTGCATCTCCAGCTCCTTGGAATCTCCTTCAGTTTGATGGCTGAATACAGACTCGAAGTACTCGCTGCACGCTGCTAGCACTGCTTTGTGAGCAGGAAAGCTCTCCTCACCAACACGCAAGATCACATCGCAGAACCTGCCTCCATCTTTCCTCTGAACGTTGAGGTTGTGTAGCATCTCCGCACTGTGCTTGCTCACCTGATAGGTGTACGAAGAAGTCCAAGACGGCTCCGCTACTTTCTCCATGCCGAATTCATCCAATAGCGATAGTTTGGAACGGCGAGGATCGGAGAAACAATGACAGCTTGCGCGCAAGATTTCGATCGATCGAGGCCAGCTAGCAACAAATCCCGAAGCCAAACCAGTCAGCCGCCCCTCCCGTCGTTTTAGCATCCACTGATAAATGTTAGCAATAGCAGCAGCAGGGGAAAAATGGCAGCCCCCCAGTTTCCTGTCAACTTTGACCCTGCCTTCCTGAGGTGGGGGTTGTTTTGGTTTAAATGTCTAAAGAACATTCTATAATCTATTTATTTTAATTTATTTAAATTATTAACAAGATCATTTGTTACAATAATATCAGCCCCGAGAGGGGCTTTAATGCCTTTAAAGACCAAATGTCTCTTCCTGTATGGGTGCAATAAAAGCCCCTCCCCCATATCAGGCAAAAAAAAAAAAAAACTCTTTATGGCAGTTATTCTTTACCTCAAATCTTAAACATAACACTTCAGTTATCAAACCCAGCTGAATTGATACAAATGATAAAACTGATTTAAAACATTAATAAATCAAGATTTTTGGCAATTGATCTCATTTATTTGACACAAATTTCACTAGATAATGATTTGTTGAATTACAAGTTAACTTTGTAGTCTTATTTTAAATTTATGGGGTATTGCTGCATTATTTTTTTTACGCAATTACAGTAACTTGAAACTATATGACCAACTGACAACAACACCTTATATTCAATTTAAGCCTAAAGAGACAAATTTAAATAACTTCAGCTGTTTCTTCTCATGACAGTTAAGAGTTTAATACTTTTAAACCCACAAAAATAGATTAAATTTAGGGTTTGGCACACTGGAATGTAGTGCAGTTTACAAGGCAATATTTCAGTCAGTCATCTTCTTAGCCGTCTGTCCCTTTCAGGGTTGCGGGGTGCCAGAGCCCATCCTGGCTGATTTAAGGCGAAGGGCAGGTTACACCCCGAACAGGTTGCCAGTCTGTCACAGGGCCACACACATACAACCATCCACACACACACTATCATTCTTAGGGGCAATTTGGCACCAGCCAATCAACCTAGCATGCATGTCTTTGGAGGGTGGGAGGAAACCGGAGCACCCGGAGGAAACCCACGCAAACACGGAGAGAACATACAAACTTCCCACAGAAAGGACAGGACAGTGTTTCAAGCCTCGTCCCCACCTGGGAGTCTAACCCACGACCTTCTTCCTGTGAGACCACTGTGCCACCGTGCTGCCCAACCAAATATTTAAGTTTTCCAAATGGATGCTTTCTAGCAAACTGTCAAACTTTTGTAGAAAAGTTTCTATTTAAAGAATGAATCATTTTAAGGACCCAATTGTAAATTTGCAAAACTTGTAAATGTTTTTCTTTAGCATACACAAATTATGGTTTCTGTAGTTAGTGCATGTCTCTGCATCCCAATCCTTTCAGAATCTGTTCACAATAGAGGACTTTTAGAAAAATTAAATGAAAAACAATTTACTGGGTGTTTTACTCAAGATTTTATTAATTCTATTTGTGCTTCTTTTTTTATATAACTTAGCACATGATGATAACCCCAACCACCTTCAAATGACTGAGCAGTGAAGCCCTCCCACCCCCCATGACAGGAGTACAATTTAAAAAAAAAAAAAGAAAAAAAAGTGGGGGATGTTGAAACCACACAAAAAGGCACAACCAGCTCTCTGCATCCTTAGAAGATCTTCATTGAATTAACCTACCAAAAAAGGAGCTCCTGGCCATGCCAGAGGGGGCATGTACACTGTAATCACTTGCTAACATTATTTCTCACCAGTAAGACTCCCTTTAGTATAAGTTAGGGAAATTTTTTAAGGTGGATATAACTGAATGCTACCAGCTATTAGTGACAGTCTTACAGTTGAACCTACAACCGTGACATTTTCAGATTCCCACAAAAAACAAAAATACACCATAGTTATTTACACAGAATAAGATTCCTTCCCATGGTATATACAATTGAGTCTATACATTATTTACTTTCTAATACAAAAACAAAGCTGGCAAAAAAAAAAAAAAAAAAAAATTTCCTCTTCAAAAGAAGTATTTTAAGGTTGAAGACAGCACTGTTCATTGCTTTTAAATTGTTTGTTCACACCCGTTCATGGTATCCGAGAGGTGCAGATAGGTAGAGGTGGAAAAATGCTTCCCAGTACAGTTATGTTTTCTTATGGCCGAAACTCCAATTCATCTACACTAATAACTTTGGCTGGCATGGATGGGAGAGGCTGCTCTAGTACATCTGATCCAAACCACTTTGCAAGACCTAGAGGGGGGCTGCTCCCGTGATGCTGGGAGCCATTTGTCCGGGGAGGCCCTAGGTTCTGAGCTTGGCTGCCTGGGATGATTGGATGTGCTGCAAACAACAACAAAAAAAAATCTTAAAGCAAATTTGTTACATTAAAGAAGCACACTTGCTTACAAGTTAAAAAAAATATGTCTTGAGTAAAATCTTAAGATCCAATCACGTGAAGACCTTTAACATACCTGTCCTCTGCTGCTGGAGTTGGTGCTGCATTACCGCTATCTGCATCGGTGTATTCGATCTGGGAGGTAGAAGTGGATGTCCTGCTGCATTTATAGAATACAAGGGCTGTCCAAGGAGAGCAGGAGGCAAGCCTGGAAGTTGTGACAGGTCAACTTGGGTTGGGTATATACCTTTAAAGTACAATTCAATTTGAATCATAAAACAGAGCAATTGTTTAATTAACATTTGACGATTTTTAAAAAACAAAAAAAACAGAAAACTAAGACTCACCTGCTTGCACAAGAGCAGGTCCTAGCTGCTGGGGCTGGATCCCTTGTGCTAGCATTCGTTGAACTATGTTGGGGTGGAGCTGAGGAGGTGGGCGTACAATTGGAACATGGGGTATTAGTGGTACAGGGTAGACTGGGCGGGGAAATGATGATCCCGGCCCTACTATAGTAGGAGCAGGGTGTCCGGTGGAGCCGGGTTTGAGACACTCTTGATCCTTGATTTGAAAGTTCTGCTTCAGTCCGCCTGACTGCACAATGTTTTCATCCATTCCTTGTAGGAACAGATTGGGAGAGTTGTTGCCTGTAATGCCACCAAAATGTCAGTGTAAAGGTTTTGCGCATTCATCAGTTCAAATAGATGTTATGCACTTGTACTGAGTACCGTCTTGAGAATGTCCTGCTGTCGCTTCCTCTTTCATCTCACCACGGGTCGATGGTTCATCTTTGCTTTTCTCCTTAGTTGCATACATTTTACGTATCACAGATGTGGGTGTGAATGATGGAGACAGCTGATAATAGCAAAATAATACTACAGTTTGTGTAATGATCAAGAAAGACATGGGAAAATACAATGTTTCAAAAAGTTTTGCTTACCATGCTAGTGACAGCATTTCCTGGTGAATTTCTTCCAGCAGGCTGGGGTACTGGTGAACAATTTGCACGCTGTGGTCTGTTGATCACAAAGAGTTTCAAATAAGATCAAGCAACATTTGAATATTTAGATACATGTGAACAACAGGAGTCCATTTACACTGTATAGTACGTATCGAGACTTTTATCTAAAGTCATAGAAACACCTAACCCAGAGTAGTGCCCAACCGTTTTTGTTCCAAGATCTACTTTTCAAATACCAAACCTTATGGGATCTACCAATCTGGTGTTACCACTCCAGCATCGCAAATAGAACATCAAATGAAAATAAAATGAAACTTTGAAGCACAATAGAAAAGAAAGAAAGAGAAAAACTTATCAAATTACTCAATTTTAGGAATTGTTTCAGCCCTAAGCCAAATAAAATAATTTTGGCCCCTCAGAACAATGAGCAGTCAGAAATAGAATTACTTCTAACATTTACAGTTACAAACCTATTACGGAGACCCCGGTCCTGTGGCTGTTTGTTGTAACCTGACTGGAATGAGTGGTGAGCATGAAGAGCAAGGTCCTGCTGGAAAGCTAGGGCTTCCAGGTCCGCCTGGCTTATTGGTCTAGAAAGGGCTCTCATCTGCACAAAAAATAAACCAGAGCACAAATTTTTACATTTTATTTTTTTTTTAAAGCTGGAATTTGTTGTGGTCATTTAAAACATATAATTTAAATGTGACAAGTTACAAATAACATATCAATGTGCATCTACACCAGGCATGGTCAAACTACGGCCCGCGGGCCACATGCGGCCCGCTAAACATTTTAATCCAGCCCGCCGAACTAGAACAATTTAAATAAATAAACCATGTTAGTTTGATTTTTCCTGCAATTCTGAGGTTTGTCACCAAATGGCACCAAAAATACAACAACACTGCTCCCAATAAAATGTGCGTCTCCGTGATGTGCACACCTTCAAAATAAACAGTGTGCACAGATATGGAAAGCCATCGGGCCCAATACACGCACGTAAACAAGCATGTTAAATGTTAAAACAAGTAAAATGTTACATCAAGCACTTAGATTTCAAACCTAGCACCGCTAAATGCACGTTTTTAAGCGCTATCGCACTAGATTTCAGACCTAGCGCTGCTAAATTTGAAATTGATATAACATTTAGCGCTTGTTTAAAATCTAATGCGCCATTCTATCCGTCTAATCTAGCGGTTACCAAAGCATGCCATCTGTCTGCTATTGTTCCCAGGGACAAATCCAAGATTTTTTATTCTCCCCCAGAACATTTTGAAAAATAAGTAATTTTTCTGCATTTTGATGCATTATTTTCCCAAAAGTTTATAATAATTAAATTAGTAAGAACACTTGTGTGTGTATCAAGAGCGGGGCGTGCACGCTCCTCCCCACTCCCTGGATCCAGCCCGCTGGTCAAATGTTAGACCTCAATGTGGCCCGCGAGTCAAAAAGTTTTCCCACCCCCCGATCTAAACTTATCTAAATTTAAACAAATTATCTCAAGAAAACAAAATGTTCAGCATTAGCAACAATTATTCAAAGGCAATGGACATGAGTTGTCTCTGGAATACCATGACGTCAAAGTAAAAAATGTACAGGATCAAATGCAAAGTTTTTTTTTAACCTGTTGCTGTTGAGGGCTGATAGACCTGTGTACATCAGGAAACTGTTCTGGCAGCATGTGTTGAGGGCCAATGGGAAAACCTTCAAGTCAAAGAAGGATGAATTAACAGTCTGTTTCCAGCTATTAAAGAAAAGTTCATAATGCTTATTATATACCCCCTAATTTTAACTTACCAGCAGAAGGTGGCAACCTACTGCTAAAATAGTCGGGTGAGGGTGCCCTGTGGGGAAAGAGGGGAGGTGATGGGCCTTTATGCAGTAGGTTGTGAAGAGGAGCTGAAGCCATCGAAGCCTCAGGGGCCCCCAACAGACCACCTAAAGGTGATGGAGAGCTACGACGACCCTCCAGAAGCTCCTGCAAAAGATTTCAAACAAAATTTAAACTTTTCTTTTATAAAATGAAGTGCATTATGCTTGTGGCACAATTATCTCAATCTGGGACACACTGATCTTTAAATGCTACATCAGCTGTACTGATACAGTCATTAAGTTACAATGTACTTAGTTTTAATCTGAAGGGGTTGACCTTATTGATAAGGTCTACAACATGCAGATTGTATATTAGGAATTGATACACTATCTGCAGCAAAATTGTTTATGGCAAACTGCAGTTGGAAAAATTCAACTACCGTATTTTCCGCATTATAAGGCGTACCTTCAATAAATGACATTTTTGAAAACTTTTTCCATATATAAGGCGCACCGCATTATAAGGCGCTACAGTAAAGGCTGTTCAACTTTGTCCTCTAACTGTGGCCATCTCGCTTTGTTCCGCGGAAACTCTGTTTAGTCTTGTTTACTTGGCGCAGCGCATCCTCTTGCTTTCTCCTTTTCCTCACAGAGGTAAGATCTTAAGTTCGAGCCAGACTTTCGGGTTGGGTCTAAAATGTCAATCTTTACTTCGGGTCGGGTCAGGCTTCTCTCACGCGGATTTTTTTTTCTTTCAAATAAATATATGTTTATAAAATGTAAACTAAAACGAGGTGTGGGTACTAAACTAAGAAATACTAGTTATAAAATGAATCATTTGTATAAAACAGAGAAGTAACGTTTAACAACTAAACAGGATCCGCAGAGCCAGCTCATCCTCTGCGCACGTGAACGCCCCCTCTTAATTTGGTAATCCTCCCCTGCGCACGTCTTTATTTTATTTATTTTGAACTGGTATCCCCGATTTGAAGGAGTAAGAAGTTAAGGATAAACTAAAGGTAGGAGAATTGAAAAGACAAACACACACCGGTAAGAGTGAGGTGTGGAAAAGCGCAAAAAAGACTGGCACCTCGACGCTGAGTGGGCATTTAAACAGCTGGACTGGCAAAAGTGATGATCGCTATTTTATCATTTGTTTCAAAGACCGTCCCTCCTCTTCACGCTAAGCAGGCCATCACAGACAAGTGCATTAGGGGTCATATAGTGTGATTTAATTTTTTTTTGTTATTATTCAAAATGTTCCTATTTATAAATAACCCTCCCCCTCCCGAGTCCTCACAATAAAATATGACATTTCGGGCTTGTTTCGGGCTTGGGCCGCAAATCACGTTAATTGTTCGGGCTCGGTTTTAATAGTCGTGCTGGATTTTTTAGGCCCGATCTCACCTCTGCTTCCTCACCATTGATTCATTGATGTTAAACTCTCTCCCTGCGGCTCTATTCCCATGTTCTGCAGCGTGACCGATCGCCTTGAGTTTAAACTCTGCGGTGTAACAGTGTCTCTTGGTAGAAGCCATTTCCAGGTCTTTACACAAACAGAAATGAGACGCCCTTTCATATATCCTAGCATGCACCGCGCACTACTTCTTCTACGAGGGAAATGGAGTTGCCGGCTGCTTACCGCAGTTGTGACACCTGTTGTAGCTCAATATTAATCCATATATAAGGCGCTCCGGTTTAAAAGGCGCATCGTGGACTTTAGAAAAAAATTTAAGGTTTTTAGGTGCGCCTTATGGTGCGTAAAATACGGTACTTGACATTTGTCAGGGTTTAGTATAAACTTCCTCAATCGTACAAAGTGAATAAATCTTTAAAGGGGACTTAACCAATATTTTAGAAAACTAGTATTTAGACAGTCAACATACCTGGAATATGCTTTTCTGCTGGTGAGAAGTAATGTGAGCCTCAGAGCGTGTCCCCAACCCCTGATCTGATTGCTGCTGCTGCTTTATGTATAGTGGAATAAAAGACATTTACATCAAGAATTTACCTTTAAAATGTTGAATAACAGTTCCATCTCAGTATTACTTTTTCTAAATAGTGCACGGAAAACCCCAAATTGAACATTTTGTTTGAGTGGAACTTAATTGGAGTCCCGAAATTTAATCCAGCAAGCTACTGAGATGGATGTGCATGCAGGTACATTTAAATGTCCTTTATGCAAGTTGCATGCTTTGAGATTAAAACAAATCTTTTCACCTTTTGTACTTTGTATTATGTTCCATTTATTAGTTTAGCTTTAGAATGATTTGCAACCCAATCAACTTGCATAAGGGATGGTTTTCAGACAAAATTCAAGAGAAACTTTTTCAAAGAATTTATGCAAATTTATGCCCACCATCATTTGAAATTGTTATGTGCAATTTTGACTACAAGGCATGCGAGTGGCATTGGAAGGGCAAATTTTATTTTATGCTGCAACATGCTGCCACCCATCCATAAAACACCTGAAACATGAAAAAAAAAAAAAAAAAAAAAAACACAAGCAAAAGCTGATACTTACATTGCTTGTGTTGGGTTTGGGGTGAGTTGGTAGGGTTCCACCTGCCTTCATGCTACTAACTAGCTTATTAAAGGCAGACATGTCTGTGTCACGCAAACGCGGCCGGCTACTTGTACCACCGGTTAATGCTTCCTCTAAATGCTCGGCCATAAAAGGGGTGCCATTTCCTCTCTTGGGAGGAGACACTTTCCGCACTTGTGGTTCTGAACTAACTTTCATTCCCTTCATTTCTCCTTCCACTTCTTCCAGTGAGAGGACGACCCCCGAGTTAGCTGGTGACATATGGACAGAGATTGATTTTAGTTCTCTGAACAGAGTGCAAATTACAGTTAAAAACTAATGACAGAGGGCAAGTTTTTAAGCACAAAACTAAAGGATGGTCATTTTTGTCTAAACACAGTTTGCAAACAGGAGTAGCACTCACAGCTTTCTCGTAGCCTTGCTTTGTTGACCGAGAGGGTGGACAGAAGTGGCTTCAGGTCTACTTTGGCCTTGTGCAATAACTCCAGGATATCTACCTTTTCCTTGCCATCTGTTGACTGTATAGGTGTGAAGTACGGAGCACCCGACTGACCTGATGATCTATAGTGCCCCTCGAGTCCTTAAGAGACAAATAGACCAAGATTTACATTGATATGAACGTGGAATTTAGTTGTTTACTTGATCTGTTGTGGCACAAATGCAAGAACTATATGCAAACAGAAGTAAGTTAGAAGTTATATGTAAAAGAATTTACCAAGCAATGGAACAAATATGTGGAACTTAATTATATGTTAACTATGTTTTCCTTATTCAACCATTTCAGTTGTTCAGGGTCACATAGAAACTTAAAACGGTTACCAGGAAGATTTTCCAACTCCTCGTGTGGGGTGGACCTCAGACTGCTCGACTGGCTGCCTGATGGGGTCAGATTACTAGAAAACCATTGACTGAAGCGGCTAGCTGACACTGGACCTTCCCCCAAAACATCTTCTATCATCTGTAAAACATAGAGACAAACATTTGAGGCAGACTGAGAAACTTTCCACAGACTGAAGGGTACATAAACTGAGGTGGGACTTACGTTTGGTGCTCTTTCCATCGATTTAGCACAAATTGTGCTGGAGATTGTGAGCAGTTTCACTGAATGAACTGCTGTTTGGCAATATTGACTTAATACCGTAAATTGCTTTAATTTAGAGCCTTGATCACTGTTATCTATTAATCTAGTCAATTAATACTTTTGGATGATGGGCATAAATTTGATTTGATGTTTTTAAAACTCAACCATGTGCAAGAATCCATAGGACAGAAAGGGCACCTTTCAGTGACAGTACACCACATTTACAATGAAAACAAACCAGTTCAGCTGAGATCATATAGACAGTGAGTATTTAATAGTTTTTATCAAAAGCTCATTTGTCTGTTTTAACAAAATCAAGTTAAACTAACATTCTTGAGGTTAACCAAATGGGGTGACGGGATCGTCTCAAAAAAAAACAAATACCTCAACTGATCTGGATTGAGTATAAGGAAACAAAAAACATGGCGATATGTGAACAACAGTAAGCGTAGAGCTGGGCAGCAAAGAGTCATTAAAATCAAGTGCTCTCATCTTGGTAAGTATTACTTTTTATTTATATGACCATTTTGTGAAATGACTACTCTATATTAAACTATAACTAATTCAGGACCTTACCAGAGTCAGAGTCCTGCGGGTTTTAGAAGAGAGTCTTGCTGCAGAAACTATGACAATTTTTTTTATTACAACCTGGAGCAAATTTAAAGTATTGAAAAAGTTTGTTGGAATCAGTTTGGCTAGAGCAAAATACATCTAAAAAAGCAGCTACCAGAAAATATCTGATGTCTAAATTTCTTTTAATGTGAAATTACAATGTGACCGAAATAAAAAATAATAATAGTAAATAGTCCAGATTTTATTAGTGAAGAACTAAGGAATCTAAATGGAAAGCAAACTGAGCAATGAAAAATGAAATGCAGACTTAAAGTAGAAATGTGTTAATTTGCCTAGGTTAATTAGTAAAATTTTATGCGCTAATTAAAAATAGCAACATTATTTTGTTTAGGACCATGTGCTTGCCAAATGGCCTGCAGATAAATTGCTGCTTAAATTACCGTATAAGCAGACCTTCAGTCAGTGTTACCAAGTAGAATGCTAAAAGTTAGAATGTGACAATGAAAAATAAAAGTAAAAAAATACTTGCGGTTAAGAAAAAACAAAACATGCAAGCAAGGAAGTCAATATGTTGCAGAAATGTTTCTTTTTTGCCCAGCCCTAAATAACTGATGGACACCAGTGCTTTTTACAACTCAAACAAAAGAAGAATCACAAAGAATCACTCCCAAAAAAAAAAAAAATAGGGAAGAAGCAGTTTTGTACTTACAGATGCTAGCCCTGGCATTGTCTTCTCTAGATTGAAGAATTCATTAAAATCAAAATCTCCAGCAGACTGATCTGGAAGGACAGAATGAGGAACTTCCTGATCCGCTGAGGACTGCAAACCTGCTTCTTGATCCTCCAGCAGTCCACCATTACATTCCACTGCTGCGAAATATAAAAGATTAACCAAATCAGACAAAAATAGTTTTTGTTTAGAGAGATAATTACACCTCAAACTAAATTAGAAATGAAGCATTAACTCACCTTCTTTAACTGACTCTGTCCGCTTCCTTGATCGCTTCGATTTGCGTTTATCATCCTCTAGGATTTTGTCATCAAACCCAGTTAGCTCAATTGTCTCAGACTGGCTGGTGGGACCTGCGGAGAACCACTCTGGTTCCTCCTCGACGTACGAATCATTTCTTCTCCTTTCACTAAATACACGTTTATCACCACAATCCCTCTGCAAATCAGAAAATATTCAAATACCTCTAGAAATTTTTTTTTTTTTTTCAAATTGTGCCCTCAATTGTAAAAAGAAACTTTCGAAAACCCATTTCATCACAGACTTAAGAGTATTTCAATTATGTCTAGGGAATGGAAGGAATAATAAATTAAAGAATTAAAAAAAAAAAAAAAAAAAAAAAAAATTGTGCTCTTGTGGGGTTTTTTCCCCTGAAGCTCAATGTTCCTAGCTATACAAATGAAAAGTATTGAAATACAAAGCAGTGCAGATAAACATACACAACACTCACCCTGAATCTTTTATCCTTAAAATCTCGCTCCTTCTCCACGCGAGCTTCTCTCTCGAAGGCCCGTGCAGCAATTATGCGTCCACTGCCAATTCTTCGAGCGCCTCCAAGTCGGAGAGTCTCATTTTCCTTATTTTCTAAAGGGCTGATAGGCCGGCGGCCTTGAGGTGCAGGAGCGACATTTCCTTGACATCCACCTCCAAAACTTCTCCGTTGTGGGCTCAGTACAACATCCAAATCATCCTCCTTTAACCGTTCACGGGGATCTGAAGACATTTCAAAAAGCAAACATACCATCAGATATTTTAACAGAATGAAAAACTAAGTACATTTTTTTTTTAGAAAAGAAATGTTTATTTTCAAACTAAAAAGTTGCTGGTGTAATTTTTTTTTTTTTTTTTATCAATAGACATATAAACAGAACTTAAGACATTTTGCCTGAGTGTACATCAAGTAACTTGAAAAAATATGTTTTTTTACTTTACATTTAAAGTTACGTCTTCAATGTGATTGACACAATGTTTCAAATTTCTATTTCTTACAACCCATTAGTTTATCAATTTTTTAAATGAAATTTGAGACTAAATGACCAAGTCTACATTACAATGTGGTTCATGTTAATTTAAAACTAATGGCTCTGTGAAACTTGGGCAACAAAAGTGCCCAAGTTTCCAGTAGCAATAAAATGACTATATCGGGATATGCACAAAAAGTCACAAGATGGTTCAAATTATGCCATTTTATACAGGAAGTGGGATGAAGACGTTCTCTGCATGAAACATAAAATAGCTAATAAAATTCACGTAATTCACAATTCTGCTATATCATTGGTAAAAATCAAATTAAATGTTTTCATAGAATGATGAAATTCAAATAAAGAAACTTGTCCCCTAATAACACACAATTGTGATTATTTATCTATTTTTTTTTTAAATCACCACAAAATCCCTCAAATTCAATTTGAGTAATTTTAGTTATACCTGGAATTCTTCGCTTCAAAGGAACTCTGTCATCCAGATGATCCTTCTTAAAACCATCCACAGGAGAGTTCCGCTCTGACGTGGGGTACAATGAAGCGTGCCATTTTTCCGGGTCCCAAACACCATCACTAGATTTTTAAAAAAAAATTTGCATTAAAAATACATTTGGAAAAATGCCTTGATTTGCGAATCAAATATGGGACTGGCATTACATCTGATAAGAGAAAATGAATTAAACTACTAAGAAACTAAATGATCTCAACTGATAAATGAACAGGAGTCATTTTCTAAAAATTGAGGAACAGCATTGAGAAAGAAGTTTTAATATCCTCAAATAGTCCACGTTTGATTTTTTTTTTTTTTTTCTGAAAAACAATTTAGATTTGTTTAAGTCAAAGCAACAATTTAAGACTCTTGTACATTTACCTCATAAAAAATATTTAAAGGGCCCATCTCATTCAAAATCAACTTTCCAGAGTTTTCTACCTTGTAAGAGTGATGTCCGGGCCTTGTATATGTCACCAAAGGGGTTTCTAGATTGATTTAGCCCGTTTTTCACAAATTGCTGTGGATTTCTAGTACGCTCAGACAAAACAACGAATGAGCAGAGGCCTAAAGTATGACGCGGCTGTCTAAAGTATGACGCATTTGACGTAGCCAGGACGGACTTCGCACACACCCCCTTCCGCAGCAAACCCTACCTCCTCACCACCCACCCGCCCTCCTCCACTCCGGCCTTACGCCCTCACAAACTCGCTTTCAACGTCCGATATACAGGCTGGTTCGCTGCTCTGCATCTTTTTTATTTTCTTGCTTGAAACACGCTTTTTGTAGCTACGCACGGGTTTACGCCTGCCTTCCCCCTCCCGCTCAGAGATGGGCGGAGGAATAGCGGCTCAGTGAGAGCAGAGGGCGGATCTAGTACTTTTCTCGGGACGGGCGGGGGAATGATCAATACCCGGCCTTTCATAGTTCCGGGTCTGTGACTACGCTCCACCAAATCAATATATTTTCATAACTATTGTGTAATGCATGTTACAAACCCTACGTTTTGCATGTGTATGTGCATAGGATACAATGTGAAAAGAGTTATTTTGCATGAGATGGGCCATTTAAATTTGGCATTAAAAAAAAATCTTTCTGCAATGCTTTTTTGTAAATTAATGCAATTTTTTATTTGCAGTGAATTAGCAATCTTTAGGAATAATCTTACCATTTCTGAGAGATATGAAAAAAAAAAAACAAAAATGTTTGTGACCACACTTATCCTCTCACTTATCACATAATCTTACCAGCCACCATGTCTGTAGTTGAACTTGAAACTGTTACTCTGCAGATTTCTTAAGGCATTCAGCCAGAAGGCTGGCTTCTAACCCAAAGGAAGCTATAGAATGTTTGGATAGTCCATTGCTTTTTATGACAAAAAAATAACATGTCAGCTGAAATTCAGCAAATTAGTATCACTTCAGTCACCACCTCAAGGTTTTCAGTGCTTCTCTGTACAAAACAGCTTAAATTCAAGATGTGGGAAAACTTCACTACATTATTGACCACTTTCAAACTTGGATCATAAAACATTAACAAATTAAAATCTACAAACCATAAGTTTGCGATGTCTGAATCTTAGGAATACGTATCAGGATAACCTAGAATTGTAGCCGAATCCATGTAAATATATATTTTTTGACCTGCAGCCATTTTCTTGCAGCATTATTAGTTAGTTCACGTCATAAAAGGCAGCAACTAACATTAAAATGACTGAAGACTTTATAAAGTGACCAGAGTCATTCAAATCTCAAATTGTGTTGTGAGTTGTCAAGCAAAAACTATAGTGAATTTTGATTTGAAACAGTGGAGAGGCAGACTATTCAATGTTAACTTTTTCTCCATTTATGTAACAAATCTTAACATTAAATGTCTAGATGCAATAGCAAACTTGGATATTGAGTTCTTTGGGTATAATTTGAACAATGAGAACTTGTCAAAACTAAAGTGTTCTAGAAACTTGAAAAGTTGGCTTGGTTCAAATCCAAAATGACATGCGTAATCCCCCATATCTTCAGCAGTGATCCAAAAGGCTTCAAAGTTGTCTTCTGGACAAGTGTGTTTGATGATCGAGACGTTTCAACTTTCAACCTGATATAAATTTTCAATCAAATCTATCAGACTGGAAATAAAAGGTCTGATTGAAAATTTGTATAGGAATAAAATGATTTCCAGATGGAAGTCAAAATGTCTTAATCTGCAAATACATTGTCTAGAAGACAACTTTGAAACACTTTCTAAGACATTTAACCTTCACAAGCGCTAAAAAGTACAAAAGTTGTTCATCCGAGAGCGCATTTGCTTCTTTTTGAATAAATGAGTTTGATTTTGAACTCGATCTTAACAACAGCTTAAGATTTACAAAGTAATGAGTCTAACCTGTCATATTTCTCTGAGAGACATTCTGGCCTTTCATTGGAGATGGGTAATTCTTTTATCTGCAACAGTTCATCCTGTAAAGATAGAATACTTTTTAAAAATTTATTCTTGTTTCCAAATGAATAAGTTGCAGACATTCCTGATTACCTTTGTGTATCTGTAAGGAGCTGTTGCAACAGGCTGGATCTTTGCTGAATCCACAGTTGTGTCACTTTTCTGCTGTTCACAATCATCGTTCTCCATGACTAACAGCAGATCAGACTGCTTCAAGCCAAAATGATCCCTTTAAACAAGACGAGAGACCGTTATAATACTTAGGTTTTTAGTAGCAGATAGAAAAAAAAGGAGAAATTAGAAACCAGATCATGTATAAACGCTAGTTTATATGATCAGTGAACTCAAACTATTATGGCTGACATTAAATATTTTAAATAAAATTATAAAATGAACTCACTGTGAAAGCAGAACTTCATCTAAAGGTTTTAAATTTAAAGATGTACCTTTCTTAACATTAACTAAAGATACAGAGAGAAATCAAGCAGATTTGGCCTGAAAATTAATGAGATAATTGACAACAACCGGCTGATTGCATGAGAGCAACCAGATCCATTTCTACCAACTAATTAATCAATCAACTAATTAACCAGAGGGTCTGTCTTTTTAACAAAAATAAAATGCTCTAAAAATCTTAAATATAACAGTTGAAATATGCTTTATTGATTGAGAGCAACATAGCGTGTCCCAATCACCCTGTACAATCAGTTATATCAGATAAAATCAAAGCAACTTATAAATGATCGGAACATTTAATCAACATTTATTACTTACTCAGATTGAATGAAAGAAGATGAAGAAGGTGGTTTACGATAGTTAGCTAGCCAGCTAGCTTAGCACCTCTAGCTAGCTAGCAGGCTAGCTGGTGAATGAGAGAAAACCCACCAGCAAGTAACTTAATCAAATACCAATTCTTCAATTTAGTGGGTTTTTAATAAACATAGACTAGTGGTGGATAACCTAATAGAAAAAAAAACAAGTCCGATTAACAAGTTAGATCACACAGAAACAGTGTAATTATGAGTTATTGTTTTCTCTTTCTCTGTTTTTTAAGTCGTAGCTACAATTTTTCCTCCGATCACCGCTTTAAGAAGGTCCTGGGAGAGATTACACTGCGTCCACCGCGCCTTTATACAATTTAAATGGAAGAAGTTGAATTTATTTAAACGACATTATATTTTAAAATTAAACAACCCTAATAAAATAAGGGGCTTCTGGTAAGATATTATTAGCCCCAAAATTTTATTAGATAAAAATAACCTCTCAAGAAATATTAGCCACTTAAAATACAAAAAACAGAACAGGCTTTGTTAAGGCAGCTGTAACTTACGTTGAGGTGCGTTTGATTTAAACCACTTCATCGCTGACTCTTTAGAATCACACCGGCACTCACTGTACCCGCCCACACAGGGTAATCATAGATTTAAATACAGCTTACCCTAACACAGGGGGCCCTTGTATGTTTTTAGTATTATAATGTACATAATTAGTCGTTAAACTGCTTCAAAAATTTTACAAATAATTACAAATTTGTAATAAAAAAACGTTTAAAAAACTGAAGTTAACCGGAGCCGTTTCAAACTGATTCCAGCCTCACAGCAACAAAGAAAAACAAGTTTGTTAAACTAACAGAACAGTGATTTAACAAACTATGAAATTTAAATTCAGCAACTTCTTGAAATAATAATAGGAAGTGTGTGTATGTTTTTTAAAAAAACATTAAGTGTGCTGGAGGGTTTTGAGTCGTCACAATGCAGAGAAATTCTGCCAAAAACTCCGATCAAGTGAAAACTTGTCAGATCAAGCAGGCTAAGAAAGTTAAAACCAGAAGAATTCCTTATAAAGTTGGATATACTTGGAACAAAGGAGGAAGACTCAAGGAACTCAGGATTAGGTAATTTCAGGCTCTAATCACAATGTTTTATGATACCGATACAATGTGCATGTAACTTTGTTTCACAATCTTTACAGGCAATTGGCAAGAAAGTATCTACAAATCTGGATAAAAAACACATTTGGTCGAATCCTACCTCACCAGGCCAGGTAATTGATAGTTTAAGTTGGATCTCTAATATTTTTAATGGTATTATGATCATCAGTGTGACCTGGTGACCTCACCTATGGTCACCTAAACAACACGATCACTAATACAAGCGGCCAAAATGAGGTACCTTCACAGGGTGGCTGGGCTCTCACTCACATAGAGTGAGGAGCTCTGACATTCAGGAGGAGCTTGGAGTAGACCCATGGCTTCTCTGGGTCAAGAGAAGCCAGATGAGGTGGTTTGGGTATCTAGTTAGGATGCCTCCTGAACGCCTTGCTAGTGAGGTGTTTTGGGCACGTTCCACCAAGAGGAGACCTAGAGGAGACCCTCTGGACACACTATGTCTCACAGCTGGAACAGGAATGCCTCTGGATCCCCCCAGGTGAGCTGGAAGTTGTTGCCAGGGTGAGCTGAAGCTGTTGCACCCGCGACCTACCCCTGGATAAGCGGAAAACAACAAAATGAAATGATCATTTGTACGAAATTTGTTTTTCATAAAATACATTTTGTGTGTTGCAGGTTGTACTTCAACAAAAGAGTTCTGAGACAATCTTTTGAAGGATGGAGAGATGAGTGGTGGACATCCAGGAGGGAATGGAGCCTGACAGTCCGAGCAGAGTGTCACTACAGGTCATAACTGAATTGAATTGAAAATACTTTATTTATCCCCAAAGGGAAATTTGAGTGTTGAAGTGCTACAATCATACAGCAACATTTTATTTTGTAACATGACATTTTATTAGATTGTACGAATGTTTCATATTTTGAACAGTTATTGTCTACCAATTATTTTAGATATTACCTGTGCAATTCTACATTTCTCTCTTGGAGAAACTATGTATGCATGCAGAAGGAGAAGAGGATCCAAATGCAGAATGAACAACTTCTAGGTACAGTTTATCGCAAATCGCAAAGTAAAATGTTTATTTTGCTCTGATGTGTTGCTGAGATCTTTTATTTTATTTTGTTATTAGTTGAGAGAAGACTGGAGCAACTTGTTTGCAACAAGTGGAAAGCTTTTATAGAAAAAAGAAGGACACATAATAGAATGGTTGAGTCTATTATTGCACAAAAGAGAGTCTCAACTATCCGGTACGAATTGGTTGTAATAACCGATCAGACATATAATTATAAGACTGTGTACTTTTTTGTTTTAACTGTGAATGTGTTTTAAAGCTGGGCGTGGACTTTGTGGCAGTCTCGGTTACAACAAGAGAAACACTTAAAGCAGAAAACACTGGACTTACAAAGAAAGGTAAAAGATTACTGACTGCTGTTATGTCTTTTTTTAGAACACACTTCTCTACCTTCTATTTGTGTAACATTGATTTTTTTTCCCCCAAGGCTTGGATTTTATGGAAAAGAAAGCACAGAATTGCTTGTCTCCAGAAGGAAAAAGAAGTCGAAGCCACTTTTCAATTCACTATAAAACTCAAAAAAAGAACCTTACATCAGTGGAAAAATTGTGTCTCCTTTTGCCAGAGCAAGAAGAGAGCGCAGGGTGATTACACAAGTTTGCATGAATCCTTACCTAGATCATTTTGTCAGCTTCTTTATTTATTTCTTTTTAGCTGTGGCTGAGCGTACCTGTCACCTGAACCTGCTGAGGAAAAGTTGGAGGAAATGGAAAATCTCTTTAGATCACAGACAAAGTGAAGAGGCTATTTTGCAAGCTTCAAATCAATTGGCTGTCAGGAGCATTCAACACAGAGCCATAATACGCTGGAAAGCTTGTATCCTGAGCTTTACATTAGGTATAAGATGTTGAGTTAAGCTTTGGCTGCTGAATCATTTCTGCTGTTTAGTTCTTTAGCAATTTTGTAGATATGGATTCGTTCCGGGAGGAGGCTGAAAAAAACCACAAGGCAACGCAACATTATGATCAAGTTTTAATGGTAAAGAAACACAATAAAGCATGATATACAACCAGGAAGTGTGATTATGTTATGTTTTGAACACTTACAGCATTCTGGATTGATGGGGTTGTCTCTTAATGTCAAGAGGAACAAAATGCACCGATTGGACAACAACGTAGCTGTCCGGCATCATCAACAAACAGTAAGAAATCAACGCTAAATGACTTCATTTGTAGTTGGCCCCTAAAAAAATAATTTTGTCTGATATTAACATTTGTATTCTTCATAGATAAAAAGCAAATATTTGAAATTGTGGAGGGAGCGCCTGGAAAAAGCAGAAGATCAGAGATGTCATCTTCTAATTCAGACAGCTCAGACTAAATACAGGTGTTTTAATTTACCGTATTTTCCACCATATAAGGCGCACTGCATTATAAGGCGTACCGTCAATAAATGACTATTTTTAAAACTTTTTCCATATATAAGGCGCACCGCATTATAAGGCGCTACAGTAAAGGCTGTTCAACTTTGTCCTCTAACTGTGGCCATCTCGCTTTGTTCCGCGGAAACTCTGTTTAGTCTTGTTTACTTGGCGCAGCGCATCCTCTTGCTTCCTCCACTTCCTCATCATTGATTCATTGATGTTAAACTCTGTCGCTGCGGCCAGAGGTAAGATCTTAAGCCCGACCCGAACTTCTGGTCGGGTCGGGCCTAAAAATGTCAATCATTACTTCGGGTCGGGTTCGGGCTTCTCTCTCGCTGACTTTTTTTTTTTAGTAAATATATGTTTATAAAATGTAAACTAAAACGAGGTGTGGTACTAAACTAAGGAATACTTGTTATAAAATTAATAATTTGGATAAAACAGAGAAGTAATGTTTTACTACTAAACAGGATCCACAGAGCCAGCTCATCCTCTGCGCACGTGAACGCCTCCTCTTAATTTGGTAATCCTCCCCTGCGCACGTCTTTATTTTATTTATTTTGAACTGGTATCCCCGATATGAAGGAGTAAGAAGTTAAGAATAAACTAAATTGCTTTCATACGACACCAAAAGACTGGCACCTCGACGCTGAGCAGGCATTTAAACAGCTGGACTGGTAAAAGTGATGATCGCCAAAGATCTATTTTATCATTTGTTTCAAAGACCGTCCCTCCTCTTCGCGCTAAGCAGGCCATCACAGACAAGTGTGTTAGGGGTCCGATAGTGGGATTTTTTTTTAATTAAAAAAGCGTGTTCTTGAAAATGTTCCAATTTATAAATTTTTATATATAATATAATTTTTTTTACCGCGAGCCCACAGGCCCGCGGATATTTGGGTAGGGCCGGATTTTTTAGGCCCGATCTCACCTCTGGCTGTGGCTCTATTCCTGTGTTCTACTGCGTGACCGATCACCTTGAATTTAAACTCTGCAGTGTAACAGTGTCTCTTGGTAGAAGCCATTTCCGGGTCTTTACACAAACACACAAATGAAAATGAGACGCCCTTTCATGTATCCCAGCATGCACCGCCCACTACTTCTTCTACGGGGGAAATGGAGTCAGCGGCTGCTTACCGCAGTTGCCACACCTGTTGTAGCTCAATATTAATCCATATATAAGGCGCTCCGGGTTAAAAGGCGCACCGTGGACTTTAGAGAAAATTTAAGGTTTTTAGGTGCGCCTTATAGTGCGGAAAATACGGTACATTATTAGAGATTTTTGGTCATTTCGTACCAATGACCGAGAACTATAATGATGTAGTTTTTGTAAGATTTTTTTTTTTTTTTCACACAGGACATTTCTGTTGGAAAACTATTTTTATCAATGGAGAGAGAAACTCGTTTGGCTGACGCACATAAAGGTAATGTTCATATTTTATTAATTGGGAATTCAACGCTTGCCCAAAATACTCAAAGCAAATTTCAGGTCTTTAATTAAATTAGAAATAATGCAAAAATCAGTTGTGCAATTTATTTAGATGACATATAAGTGTATCTCTTTATGTTGTGTTGTGACTTATAGTACCACAAATAACTGGACTGATACAACACTAATGTTTTTATCAAATACATTTTTAGTTATCTTGGAGAGTTTTTTTTTTTTAAAGGCACTCTTAAATAAAATGTACTATTAGTATTTGTCTATCCAGGAAGGCCAGGATAACAAATTCAATGTGGATAACATTTCTTACACCAAATCAGTTGCAAATGTAAAATTAAAGGAAAGGAAGAAAAAAAGAAAATGCAAAATTTGTATTTAGAAGTTATTTTTTTGCAGGAACTTGAGTGCCGTGCAGATATTTGGTTTGCAAACCACTTGAAATCTCAATGTTTTAAGTCATGGATGGACTACGTTCTGCAGAGACATGCATCTAGGCAAAGACAATTCAAAGCTGATGTTTATAACCAGTAAGGAATTGCCTTTTACCTATTTTCTAAACCATTGATTCATTTGAATTCAGAATGACTTATCTCTTAAGTTTTGATTTTTCTGTGTTTTCAGACAGCGTCAGTATAAACACATTTTTTACACCTGGCAGAGAAAGTCAACAGAGCGAAAAGAAGCAATGCTTTCAATGCGAATTGTAAGTTAAAACAAACAAAAATGTTAGCTTTGAACGGCTGTCATCTGACACATACAGTAAATGCTATCCCTCCAGGCAATCGTTCATGAAGGGCGATGCCGCATGCAGAGAACCTGGGACCGATGGAGACAACGCACACAACAGCAAATCCAAGATGCAGAAAACCAGGATGCTTCCGACCGCCTGTACCATCACCGACTCCTCCACAACACAATGATGCATTGGAAAGACAACAGCGAAGAGATACGAAACAGGTGAAACATCTAAGAATTGCTGAGGCAAATGATTGGTTCTGTTCGTTCCGTTGTCTTCCGCTCATCCGGGGCCGGGATGTGGGGGCAACAGCCTCAAATGGGAAACCCAGGCTTTTCTCACCCCGGCTGCATCCTCCAGCTCACCCAGAAGGATCCTGAGTCGTTCACCGGCCAGCTGTGGGACATAGTCCGGGGTCTGCCTCTTGGTCTCCTCCCTGTGGGACGTGCCCAAATGAGTGGTACTGTGTCCAAATACATTTGTCTAACTGATCTTTTTCCATTTCAGGAGGAGTAGAGAAAAGCTGGCTTGTTATCAAGGTGACCAGCGCTGCCTAAGATTGGCTGTGAATAAATGGAAAGAGGTGCACTGCTTTGCTCATTTTTATTTAATCCTTTCTTATAAAATTATTTGGTTTTACGTTCTTTAACTCAGCATACTGATGCGCACAAAGATGAACGCTATTAATTGTAGCCATAAAACTTTCATTCTGTCACATTTTTTTCATGACAAAACGTCACTAACAAATGCTTTGTGCATTTTGCAGTTATAGATCTGCATTTGTGTAATAATTTCTTCTCTATATGTGTGAAATCAGTTTGTTCAAAGACAGAAGATAATGAAAAACAAGTTATCTGCAATTCAGCGCTACAATAAAGCTCTTCTCCTCCAAAACGTCTTTGAAACCTGGAAGGTGAGTGAGCCTTTGTTTCAGATAGAGAACCAAATGACTGAATGACAAAGTAGTGAGAAAAATAGTACTGCAGTCATAAATTCTGTATTTTCAGAGACGCTACACATACCTTTCTCTCAAATATGAGCATGCAGAGGAACTTAACAGACAGCGCACAACACGTAATCTCAGGTAATTGACGTATGCATAAACTTTAAACATTCATATTTTTTCAATTATCATGTGTGTTGACATTGTAACTTTATGACATTAGATATACTTTTAATGTTTGGAGAGAAAAAACTGCTCTGCTGATCCAAGTCCAGATCGCAGACAACCACTTTCAACATGTCGTTCAACTCAAGGTAAATCAGTGAACTGTTTGCTGTTTGTCTTTTACAACGACAGTCATACTTACTCATTTATTTTCAGTTTTTTAAACAAAAATGAATTCATTCATGTCTCTAATTGACTCGTTTAAGGTGCTTCTTGCTTGGAGACAAGTTACAGTACATGCAGTTTCAAGACGCCACCAGCGAGAGGCAGCCCAAATCCGATTTCAACAGTCAGTAAATCGAGGTGATTACAAATTCATTACAAATACTAACATTTGTATATGTTAGTGTCACTCAACACAGGATTTCCATAAGTAGACAGTTAAGATTTGTGATTCATTCTAGATAATAATTATATTCTATTCTCCTCTGACCAGTTGAAAACGCACTTTACTAAACTCAAGAAACACTATTTCTACAAAAGTTCTCCTTTCGTCAAGTTCATGATGACATAGCTCAGCAGTATGGATGTTTTAAAACCTGTCTTTTATAAAAAATTTGCTTAATGCGAAGAGTTTTGCAATAGTTGGGGTGATTTTTGTCCATGTTATGGTATGACGATTATTTGCTTGCAACACTTCACAAAGTTGTGAAGTACAGCTGTTTTGAGGCCCAAAATACAGCAACATAGCTTTGGACACATAAGAGTTGGGGAATTGGGAAAAACAAATTGCACATAGAAAGCAATTTTTAAAAAACTTGTTTTAAAGTTTAAGTGTACTTACTCAACATGGACCTTTGAAAATACAGTAAAACTTTTAAACAGAAAACTTTTCTCCTGTGTTTAGCGGTGCTACTGAAATATTTCAGTCGGTGGAGGATCCGAACCATAGAGGCACAGAAGAAGAGGATGAACCTGGAAAAAGCCATGCGCTACTATGAGAGCAAACTTCTTTCTAAAGCTCTGAAAGCGTGGGGCAAGCATCACAAGACGCACCAGAAGAAGAAGGTTCTCTAAATATTCTCTGCTAAATATTTCATCAGGCTGTTGCAATTATTTTTTATGTTGTGACTATTTTTTTTTAAATATATCAATTTTACAGATGATGAAGCGACAGGCAATCATGTTGCTGAAGTTGAAGATGTGCCAGACTTACTTTGAACGGTGGAGAACAAAGGTTTCGCTTTGAACTGATACAGTTTTAACAATTTGCTTGATTCCTTAACAATATAATTTGTTCATTATAATAAGTTTCAAATGTAAAAGCAAAGTTAAAGAATAACAGACAGGCATGTTAGGTTGGGGAAACTGCATATTGGAATTAGTGTGTGCGTGAATGGTTGTCTCTATTTGTGGCCCTGCAACAGACTGGCATTGTTCTGGATGTGCCCGGTCTTTCGCCTTTAACCAGCCAGGATAGGCTCTGGCACCCTTAAGGCCCCAGTTAGAAAGATGACTTACTGATGACTAAAAGTTAAAGAATTTTTGTTTACATAAGTTTAATGTAGATATTTAAAAATAAATGTAGTTTTTTTGTATTTTTATATCTAAAATGATTCTTTATCATCTTTGCATTGTGTGGAGGAAGGCAGCTCAGCACTATCAAAAAAACAAAGCAATGATGAATCAAGAATTTTCAGTTTTGCTTTAAAAATTTTCCTTTGAGTTATGGTTTTCTTCCTGGCCACAGCTGCAGCACAGACAGAGAGAAGCTTATCACACGGAGCAAGCTCTTTGGCACTGGTCCCTCAGTCTCCAAGCCAAGGTAACTCCGACCTCCACATTCTTTTCTTGCTGCAATAATAATCAGCAAATGTGCCATTTAAATCACATGATAGGGTTTTAAACATGAGTGTAGTTACCACCTTGGTTTCTCCTGATTTAAAAAAAAAACCAAAAACCTCAGCCCCCATACTGGTGTCTTTATTTCTCTGAAGACATCTCCTTTCTGAGCACTGTGAAAACTATAAAATACAAATAGTTTAACTCATTTATTTTGACACATTCTAACATTCAAATGTTGTCATTAAAAAACAATGATCATATTTTTCTGTGGCAGTAGTTAGGGTTTCTCCAAAGTAAAACATTACTTGACCAAAACTATGACAGTGATTTTCAAAACATTTTAAACCAACTCACAGGTACTGAATGGATGGAGACTGTTGGTGACAGAACAGCGTAACAGACGTGAGCAGGCGGTCAAAGCTGCTCAGGTGTACAGAGACCAGCTGCTGAAAGACGGTGTGACCTCCATCCTCACTTATGCCGCTTACATGAATGACCTTACAACAGACCTGACAGAGTTTTGCCAGCAACAAGTGTGTTAAATATACGTGCTCATTTTCTGATTGTCAAATCTGAGACCAATATGTCATTTCAACCGCTCTGCTTGTGACTTTCAGAAATCACTGCATCTCCAGAGAGTTGTGAAACGATGTGCCATGCGATGGAAGCAGCGGGCATTGTATAAACCACAGAAAGAGCGGGATGTCCAAGTGAAACCCTTAAAAAAGAGTGTAACCTTCTGTCTCCCAGCACACACCATTTCGGACTCAGCAGAACAGGCAGCGGAAGTTTCTTTTCAGAGCTCCCTGATGCCCACTGGACCTTATACCATGAAGTTCCCTCTGAAGAAACAAAACCAGGAGCTGCTTATGCCTCCTTCGGCTTTTATGACACCAGTAACACCAAAAGCGGTACTTTTCTCTCTCTCTTTGCTTTTTGTTAAAATCTTATACACCACTAAAGCTTAGCATATGTTGATTAAATTGTGTATTTAATGTGTGTCTTTCTACTCTCAAGTTGGGAACAACTGATATGTTATGTTCTGGAGAGCCTCTAATGATGGCTTCTCATCAGTCTGCATTTCAAACTGGTCACCATTCATCAGCTCATCCAGGTACAGAAACTAGTATTTCTGCTTTAAAATGCAGATAAGAAACATTACTGTCAAACTTGGAATATTATGTTCTTTATCTTATTAACTTTGAACATTTTCAAAGTTGAACATCAAAGTGCATTCGCTGATGAAAAGTCATCAGCTGATCCAGAATCTACATCAATGAATGAACTTCTCGCCATGAAGAAGAGTTTGAAGTGCTTTCTGCAGAAAAAACAGCGGCTTCAGTATAAAAACTTTTTCTACTTCTCATAATTAAACACAAGGTGGTGAGGAAACTGATTTTAAGTGTGTGTCTCCTTCAGTAAATGGCGAAAGGTAAGTGAAGTTTTCCAGACTTGGCTGGAGGACGTTGGGAAGGACACTCCAAAAGAAAGAGCTGAAGTTTCTCAAAGCCTGAAAGAGGTAATAACAGAAGGAATTTTTCATGTGAAAATAATAAACACTCTGACGATGTTGGGATTAAGAAAAAAATTGCAACATTATCAATTCTGCAAAACTTTATAATATGTTTTTGATCCAGACAAATTTTTTTATTATATGGAATTCTCATAATTTATTTATTTTTTAAAACCAGTATACTTTCTCGTAAACACATTTCTTTTTTTGGCATGTTTTATTGTGTCAAAAAATTAAGAATGATCATACGTGTAACTTTTTTTCCCACTTCAAAAATATGGAATGATGTTTCTTTTTGCAGTCAAGAAAAGCTCTAATTCATCTTCCATTCAGTTTCAACTTTTTTGGAGAACAGAGTTTTGTACATCTAATTGTAAAAATGTTGAAAATTAATTATTGTGATCCCAATAAATTGGAGCGTGTGTTTCATATCTGTTAAAGGTTACTTTCATTCAAGAAAACTTTTTCTCGTATCATATGCAAATAAGCAGATATGTTTTGGAAAATCCATTAAACATGAGTCCTGAAATTACATCGATTTGTGAAGCTTTATTGCTCATTTTATTTTTATCATGGTAACTCTTTACAGAAGCACAGAAATAGAGACGATATCAGCTTATAAATTATATAAACTGTGTAGAAATGAGCTGAAAATGAATAGTTTCCTTAAATGTTTTTTATCTGGGTTTAAATTATTTAGGATTTTCTTATTGCAAGTTTCATGCATTCATTTCTTCTTAAGTTCTGCTTTTAACAACAAAAAATTCTCTTAACGTACTTTGTATTCTAACTGTGCCTTTAGAGGTCTTGATTATGAGAAAATTTCACAGGCAAAAAAATCCCAGATACTAGTGGAAAATTGTTTTTGCTACTGTTGTTTGATGAAAATGTTCTTTTTCTGATTGAGTTTTTTTTTTTTTTTTTTGATCCTTGCAGCTGGAAGCGCGCATCCTCACACTCTCTACTGAGCTGGAAAAACAGAAACCAACCATGATCCTTTACACAGAGAGAATTAATCATTTACAGTCTGTCATCCGGAACTCGGGAGATCATTCTCTCTGAAAAGCCAAACATGTGGAACCTCAGAACTGTGTGTACGCATGACCATAGCATGATGCGGTCACTTACTGTTCCATAGAACAGCTGTTCCTCTTCTTCCATCATATTCCTTCAAAACAGACGGAGTGAAAGAGGATTTGAAGCTGTTGATCCAAAATTTAGTGCAGCTTTAATACTTTTATACATTTACATCCCAATAATGCTTGGGATTTTTGTTAAATATTCAATATTTCTTTTTATTTAAAAATGTTTGCTATATGATGTATAGTTTGCCCTTCTTCTTACGTTTACAGTTTTGTTTTTGAAATGTTGGATAGTGTTCTTCTTTGTGACAGATGGTCCTAATTATTTTCCATATGTGAAAAAAGTGATATAACTGTTTTCACAGGAGTTAGACTTGCGCAATGGGTTTTCTATTTTCCCGTTTGTACCAGCACTTCATGCTAGAACAGAAAGTAATGCAGAAAAAAGCTGGTATTTTACATTCAGGGAGAGGAGAGCAGTCCATTGCCCTCTGAACATTTCATTGGATATATTTTATGGGTCTGTGAGGAAAAATGCAGAAAATTTATTTTGTTTTATTCGTTTTTACCTTTGCCTGCTGCATCAAGGGTAAGATTGTAATTAGTTTGCAGTACTTTGCTCCCTTTTAAAAATTTTTGTTGTCTTTTGTATTGAAGTTTAATTTGCTAAAACAGTTAAATTATTAAAACATTTTCTTTCCAGTAAAGTTGGTCATTTTTAATGCGTTACATTAAAAATTACAGAATTGAATGAAAATGTAAAATATCTCTGATTGGTTTGTACAAATTTTGAACGTGGCACGGCAGCCAAGAAGATGCGCTGGTGCACAGTGTCGGATCCTGAACAGAAAAAATGTGCAGAGTTGGCAAAGGCTCTGGTGGCTGTACTCCCTCCAGCTGCTGTGGCTGCTTTTGCGAAACTGTCGTGTGTAAGAGCGTCTAGCACAGTGGACTGCATCGACAAAATCAAGGTGAGTCTGCATGAGTGGACAGCAGCATGATTTTATTTCCACATGTAAAAATAAAAAGTAGTTTGGAAGATCTTTATAAAATACTTTTGCCATAGTACTTAGTCTTCACTGATTGGAGTTGTGCTCATAAATAAATATACTGGAAATAAAAAATGTATGTCAATTGCATACACCTCAGTCCATCATTTCAAAATGGTGAGCAATAACTAGTATCTTCCATACTGCCTTTAAGTCTCACCGTGTGATTATAATGCATTGCTAAACCAGCTTTAACTTTTTCCAGGCGAATCGTGCTGATATTGTGACTGTAGATGCAGGGGAAGTTTACTCAGCAGTAAAACAGTTTGATCTTGTTGCTGTTGCCAAAGAGATCTATAGCGATGGTATGCTTACTGCATGTTTCTCAGGCTCTTCTCCCTCTGCTCATCAGTAATCTGCATGTTTAAATTTGCAGGAGGCTGCATTCTGTCTGTAGCTGTAGTGACAAACAGCAGCTTGGATATTAGAAATTTGAAAGGCCTCAGGAGTTGTCACAACGGAGCCCGATGGACCGCAGGATGGAGCCTTCCACTAGGTTTCTTGCTGTCCAGAAACTACCTGATCTGGTCCAAAGAAAATCCTCTTAGTCAGGGTACTGATGCCTCTTAGTTAACTCAATATCTCTCAAATCTCTGCTGTGTGTTCTTTTTAACTCCCCTGACTTGTTTGTTTCATTTTTTAGATGTCACTGCCTTCTTTAATAGCAGCTGTGTTCCTGGAGTTGCTGCCATCGCCCCTTCTCTGTGTGCCCTGTGCCAGGGCCAGAAATCTTACATTCGCAGGAAAAATTACCACTGTGAGACGTCTCACAATGAGCCTTTCTACAACAACCACGGAGCTCTTAAGTTAGACCTAACAAAGCATTGTTCAGTTTCAACTTAACACAAATTGTGATTTTTTTTTTTAAACTGATCTTTATGTCACAGATGTCTGAGGAGTGGGGCAGCAGACATTGCATTTGTAGACCATTTAGCTCTTGAACATATTGAAGGTAAGTTGTTTAATCTCATCACAGCAAGAAAAACGTGATTTGTTGGGGTTTTTTCCCTTGTAATCAATGGGAATTTGTATTGTCGAAATTAAATTTGAGTATTTTTTTTTTTTTAAAAGAGAATCAACTAAAACTATAAAATGCACCTAATAATTTGGGGACAAATATTTTTCTTCTTTATTATTTTGATCTAATTTTTTAAAGTAGGGCCCTCATGCTGAAAGACTGTCTTTTAAGGAATCTCAATTTACAAAAATTTAATCAAAATCAGAAATAAAATTTGCCTGTGAGATTTAAAATGAACTTGTTTATAAACTGATTATTACACTATATTCACTGATCATTCTAATCAATTCTTGTCTTCTCTATTAGAGGCTGAGCGGGACAAGTTCAGGTTATTATGTACAGATGGCACACAGGCTCCTCTCAGCCAATACAAAAACTGTAATCTAGGACGAGGTCCTGGAGCGGGGATGATCACTAGACACAATTTCCGCAAAGTTGTCAGGAAATTTGTAATGACCATTCAGGTAAATATTTCTCTTTTTTGTCTCTGTGTTTGTTTATTTAGTGTAAGGATAATGATTTTTTTTGTTTGGTCAAATGCCATAAATAATTAATTTCTTTTCTCAAGTGCGATCATGGATACAAGTCAATATGAAGTGAGAACATTTTTTTGGGGAGGTGTAGGAGCGGGATGGAATAACAAGTGGGTTCATAGACAGGATGGAGAGGAATTTTTTTTTTTTATACCAAGCTTCATTATTCTTGGAAGCTTTGAGACAGCTGTACTGGCACCATAGAGACATAGCCTGGTGTTCCATATGATCACCAGTTTTCCAATTTCCTCTCTCTTCAGCTCCCTCTGACCAGTTTGATAGTGTCCTCCTTTTTATTGTTTCCTCTCCAACACATTATACATTCGAAGAGATTGCTGGAAACTACAAACTAGCTAAAAAGCTATCAAAACTTTGCCAGAGGGGTTAAAGGCCTTAAGCCCCCATAGGAATTACATCCTGGCCTGTCTACAGTTCACTTATGTGTCCGGTTTGTCCTCCACTTGGAGACTGAGAAAGTTTTATCTATTTTATTTTGATTGCTTTAGTTGCTGTTTGGACGACAAGGAAGAGAAAAGAAGCGTTTCCAACTCTTCGAATCATCAACCTTTGGAGAGAGTGACCTTCTCTTCAAAGATGCGGTAGATAAGCTGGTAGTCCTACCCGACAACATAGACGTCAGTCAGGTACTCGGGCTGGATTATGTTGCACTCCTCAAAGGTCTCGGACATGAAGGTATTGATGCACTCACCTCTTTTTTGCTATCATAACTGAATCTAAAATGAAGGTAATTTTAAAGCAACAGTGTGTGTTTTTAAAGGAAGTTCTCTGGAGGACAGTGTTGTGCGATGGTGCTGCATCAGCCTCGCAGAGCAGAAAAAGTGTGAACAGTGGGCCCTGAGTATAAAGTCTGACCCCCTGGTGTGTGTTAGAGCTGCGTCCATGCGTGACTGCATAGAGAAAATTAAGGTAAGTCCTCTAAATCTAAACTTTATTGCACAGTCTTTGCTCCACAAAAAACTCACAGTTTTTGCTCCACAAAATTCAATAAATTATTTCTCCACCCTAGAGAGATGAAGTGGATGCAGTTTCTTTGGATGCAACTCATACATTCATTGCAGGAAAATGTGGTCTTGTTCCTGTGGTGACAGAATATTACGGTAAGACTTTACTGATGTAGTCATTTAAAACAAGTAGGGTTGCTCCAAAATCAATTAGTTTTAATTAAGTTTTAATTAAGATTTTCAGGATTTTTTTTTCATTATGAATGCAATTATTTTGCTGGATTTAACTTTGTTAGGAGCAATATTTCTAAAGATCTGAACAGATGTGCTTATTTTAATATATGCCACTGACATTTTTATTTGACAGACAAGTTTATTGTTGAAAATTGCTTCCATCGGATTGAAAAATATATTAATTTTCCATTTTTTTAGAAAACAGAAGGTCTCTTTTTCTTCATAGTCTTGGTCATCTTAACCTAGTTAATGTCTGAAAACGTTCAAATTTATTAGAGGCCAACTTTAGATCAGTTCTTGAATTAAATGAAAGTTTATTGATCTGTTAATTGATAAGAAAATCAGACTAATTTGGTTGTGTTCAGTTATATTACCAACATCCTGACCATTTTTTTGTTTCTTTGTTTTCTTTTAAGGAGAAAAATGTGTTCTTTCTGATGGATCAGCCCATTTTGAGACACGCAGTAAGATTATGTAAAAAAAACAAAGAGTTTTGTGTTGAGCACAATAAAAGAGTATTTTGTTATTACAGTTATTGTTTAAATATATAAAAAATAACACGGTTATTTCTGTCCTGACAGTCTTACCTCCTGTGGTGGGAGTAGCGGTAGCAAAGCACTCCAACAAAAATGTCTTTGTGGGTAATTTGGGAGGCCGGCGTTCCTGCCACAGCCACATGTACAGTCCTGCAGGCTGGTTGCTGCCATACAGATACACGCTGAGTCTGGAGCACAATAGCAGCTCCACCTGTGATCCAAACCAAAGTAATGCTGCCTAAAGTTTTTAATAAACATCATTCAAACTTCTGATATACCTTATACTCAAATTTGCAATCTTTTTCTTGCTATTTCTTTTTTTTAGTATACAATGAGGTGTTCTGGAAAGGCTGTCTCCCTGGTTCAGAGGGAAACCTGTGCAAGGTGTGTATGGGAGGCACAGGAGAGGCTGCCACTAAACGCTGCACTGACAACCACAATGAGCGTTACTATGGTAACATGGGTGCTCTAAGGTATAGTGTTTGTTAATTCAACTTTATTTAAATATTGAAAAAAGGGCAGGTTTCACTGTACTGGTGAATGTGATTCTTAGTTGTGCTAATCTGACTGTTTCATCCATAACCTGCGCTCTGAATTCAGGTGTCTGGTTGGAGATCCGACTGAAAAAAGCTACGGTGATGTTGCCTTTCTTGACCAACACAACCTAGAAACCAATATTCTCAGTGAGATATTAAATTAAACACACACAACATTCATGGACTGAAACATTTTTAACTAATGCTTGGCATGTTGATTTTATGTTTTTAGGTTTGAATTCCACTGGCTGGGCAGAAGGATGGACAGTGTCAGATTTTGAGCTACTTTGTGGTGACGGAAGGCGTGCCTCTTTGTCAGACTGGGAAAAGTGTAATCTGGGATTGATCCCACCAAACACCATCATGACACGGCCGGTTCTCATTGCACGTGTCTATGACTTTCTCATGAAGTCACAGGTTAGCTCTACACCAGCAGCGATATTTTTTTGGAGAGACACAAAGACAAGCTGTTAATTTAATTGCAAGGTTATTTTAATATAGTTGTAGAGATTTTGAATTTAAATCACTTCACTTTCTTATGGTAAAAATAAAGATACGTTTAGTTGCATTTTTCTAGTTGTATTTATTTAGCTGTGATGTACTTGAGTGAAAAGGAAAGACAGTAAGTAGAATTAAATCAAGTTTTTTATTTTTAAACATAATTTTGTGCAACAGGAAACTTTGGCGACCAATCCAAACATTGAGTTCAAGCTCTTTAAGTCTCATAAGTACGGAGAGAGTGACCTACTCTTTAAAGATGCAACTAAATGCTTTGTTCATACAAGTCACATGGACTACCGATCCATCCTCGGAGAAGAGTTTTACGCTCATGCAGAAAGCGTCTTCAACTGCACCCACTCTGGTAAACACACAGTGCCCAATGTTAGATCATAGAAGCTTTCTAATTTCTGTTCACTTTTTTTTCCAACAGATATCTTGGAGTTTTGTAACCAGGACGTGTGCAGCATTTTTTAAAGGAGAAAACACATTATTTTGTGATTCAATATTTGAATTTTTATTAAAGTCATTCCTTTCATTCATCATCATAGTCATTCATGAACATAATCATAAAAAGACCAAACTACATGAGGACCTCAATTTCAATATTTTGTCTACTTCAACGTTAAAGTTTTTTTTAAACATGAAAACAACTTTCCCACTCTGCCAACTTTAGGTAAAGAAATAGAGATCATCTAGTGTTTTTTTTTTTTTGGTTATGTTTCTAGTGTCCACTAATGGTGACCTACGACTATGGCTGTTGGACTACTCAGTTTGCTAAGTCAAATGCTGGTTTCACTTAGACTGGGTCTCTGTGAGTTCTTCACCCTTCAGTAATGTGTGGACCCCATTTTGCCCAAATCTATTTGGTTTCATTTAGTTTTTTATAATTATGAGTTTTGCTCCAGTAATGTTGGGCCCACAAATTATTGTTTCCTCATACATCTGTTTGATTTTTCAGCACACATGACATTGTGGCATTTTGGGATTAAAATGAGGTTTGATGCAAGTGTGTGAACATTAGTTTGATCTCTTTTTTTGTTAAGAGTGCATCAAAAATAGACATTAATTGGCAAATGGTTTACTTGTGACATTGTTTGGTTGGAGAAATAGTTTGGAATTACAATGATAATCTGTGAAAAAATGTGAAAATTAAAGTGGAATTGGTGATCATGGAGATCATGACTGAAATTAAAAAAACATGAAAAAACTTTCCAATATATATATTTTTAATTGAGCATGTAGACCAACAAAATGCTGTTATTCTTGGCTTATTTAAAATAAAATAATATATTTTAAAAAATATACACAAAGTACACAATGAAGCAGTTATATCCTGGCATGATCAAATTAATAACGTGCCAAATAGATTTGACAAATTTAGGGGCTTTGCTAAAATATAAATTCCAGATTTCTACTTTACTACATTACCCACAATGGACTGCGGCTTAATGGTGTAACATTGACATAGGAACTTCCTGTTTCTGCGCTCTGACAAACGTTCCTATCTAATGTCGGTCTGGTTTAGTTTAACATATTACTTAACTACTCTTCCCAGCTGCTGTACTGTTTTGTTCTACTTGAATTTTTATCGCTAGACGCAGTTTCAAAGCTAAAAGAAGTCAACCAGACTTGAAGAACACTTTAGACCAATAAAGGTAAAGGTCATTTTTCTATTTTTTCTGTTACAGTTTACATTAACACGTTCTGCTGTCAAGCTTTTGCTGATCTAAAACTTTTACAGTGGTTAAAATAAAATCGTTGTTATACTGATTGATTGCATGATAACTTCTTTATAGATGAGGTTCCCATGGAGATTCACCGGTCACACAATCTGTGTGAGAAACTCGTCCTCAAACGCTGCAGGTGAACTTCTTTTTGTACCAGCCTGCAGCACAGCTGATGTACACTCTCTGGACCTCCTTCAAGACTTTGTGAACCGGACTAAACGCATGTTCGTCATCACCGGAGCAGGTCTTTCCACAGAGTCTGGAATCCCGGACTACCGATCGGAAGGGGTCGGTCTTTACGCACGAACCGACAGGAGACCCATGCAACACACAGAGTTTATCCGCAGCGCCAAGTCTCGACAGAGATACTGGGCTAGGAACTTTGTGGGGTGGCCGCAGTTTTCTTCTCATCAACCAAACTCTGCACATAGATCTCTGCAGCGCTGGGAGGAAAGTGGGAGGCTGCACTGGCTGGTCACTCAGAATGTGGACGCTCTTCATTCAAAGGCTGGACACAAGAGGTTGACTGAGCTCCATGGATGTGCACACAGGTAAGAAAACCACTGATCCACAATCTTATTAAAATTTCTAAAAAATGGAGTGTAATTAGATTTAATCTGCATTTCCAGGGTGATCTGTTTGGGTTGTGGTACCATCACACCGAGGACGGATCTGCAGAAACGGTTTATTACATTAAACCCAGAGTGGTCAGCTCAGGCTGGGGCTGTTGCTCCAGATGGGGATGTTTTCTTGGAAGATGAGCAGGTTTTAAACTTCAGGGTTCCATCCTGTGAGAACTGCGGGGGGATACTGAAACCAGAAGTCACATTTTTTGGGGATGCAGTCAACAAAGCAGTAGTAAACTTTGTGCATAAAAGACTTGCAGAGTCAGATGCAGTCTTGGTTGTAGGATCATCACTACAGGTACGAAGAGAATAAACAAATTGCAAATGATTATATATTTTTTTGTAAAGTTTTGCTTTAATATCTACTATTTATCTTTTCCAGGTTTATTCAGGATACAGGTTCTTGCTTGCTGCAGCAGACAGAAAGATGCCAGTAGCTATTCTGAATATTGGACCCACAAGGGCTGATCATCTGGCTCAACTGAAAGTAAGCGGCCGCTGTGGTGAGGTGCTGTCAGCAATTCAGATCCCTTGATGCTGGGAATACTATCAGCACTAATTTGGCTAAAACTACCTCAAATTTGGATGTACTTGAGGTTTTTGTCATATGTGAGAAATTACTGATACTACAATCCAGTGATGGAAAGACATTCACCAATGAAATGCAAAATAAGATACAGCCACTCTTATGTACTGTATAAATGAGCGATTAACGTTTTGGAAACATGAAGTGTTTATTTAAAAATGTAAGTCAAAGTGTGCAAAATGCATGGGAAAAAAAATGTATTTGACTTCCGAGAGGTCATCCGAAGTTTAACAGTGAGTTGAAAAGGTTTGCGGTTAGAATCAGAATATACTTTAATCATCTCACACGTGGGAAATTTGTGGGGGTTACATGTATTTACAGATGTACTCTATATTGCTGCTTTTTAGTAACAAAAGTTAAATATAAGATTGCCTTTTTACTCTCCATACATAGTAATGGAATTGTAACTCCCATTTTTAATGAGTTAGTGAATCAGATTCACATTAAATTTAATGACTCTCAGTGCACTTTAGGCTGATTCGTTGACTCAAATGGTCATGTCGCCCATGTAATAACCTGGTGACTTGTCTAAGATGTCTCTCACCTCATGCCTGATACTAGCTGAGCAGGATCGGCTGAGCGTCCCGCTATGACTCAAAACTGGACAAAGGGGTTCAGAAGTTAAAATGGAATTAAATGCCTTATGTGAAATGGTTTTGATTAAATGTGCAATCCTCAACTTGAATGTTTTTGGAAAACTTGCATTTTAGGGTTTTTGTTTCTTGTTTTTCTAAATGCAAAGTTTGAACTTCTTTGAAAAGTGAATACATACATACATATATATAAATGTATAAAGCCTAATGAGTAATCCCGAGAATGCAAAATAGTAGTTCTGAGCCTACCTTAAACAGACTGTTTCACAAAAACAATGTATTTCATGATTTCTAATTGTAAGTGCACCAATTTGAAACAAATATTGAAAGCTCAAAAGTGGAAATGAATTTCAAAATTATTCTGATATCTTAAATTATTTTAAATCATTTAAAATGATTTAAACTTCTTAGACTTTAATTGGTTGCTGTGCAAGTAAAATAAAAGACCAATTTCTTGCACGATATTATTGTATGATAATAATAAAGTCTTTTTAATGTTGAACTGAGAATGTACCCAACTTTTTTTTCCAAAGCAATTAATGTACACCCTTTGCTTCTCACATGAAAAATAAGTACGAAAATGGGTTGCTACTTTGATTCTAAATTCAAATTTCCATTAAAACATTAATTAAATGAGAATGTTGATTCAACATGAATAGTGAAGCCCTTGAGATAAACAGCTGCATACATGATTTAATTGAAATAATTCCATTTGTAAGAACTTTTTATTGAAAGACAATCAACATCACAAACATACAGCGGGCAGAGTGACTAAGGACTGACTGATAGTGAGGTCCTTCAGGACATGTTGCTGTTCAAACTTCTCTTGTAGATGGAGCTTCCAGTTCTCCAGCTTGGACTGAATCTCCTGCTGCAAAGCAGCTGGGACACTGAAGGAATACAGACAACATCTGTGACCTATGTCATCTACTTGCCAAGTTGCTTCAGCCATAAACACTGTCAGGGGAGTCATAGACAAACAATTTTCAAAGCTCTTGTTCTGGTCAAACCAATAGGTGACGGGATAACCCAGTAAAAGGCCAAACAGTGTGCACAAGTTCCAGTCAGATTCATCCCAGACACAGAGAGGTTCCTTTCCTTCCTCAAGTTGGAATCTTTCCAGATGAAGCAGCAGTTCTTGTATCATGCTCTTTAATTTCTTTCTCTGTGTGTCGGTGATGATAGGCTTCTCCAAAAAGTGGCAGACATCAATCACAACCACACTGTCATTACAAAGTATCTGCTCTAGATTTGTTCTTACAATATCAGTGTTTATGATAAGACTGTTTCCTCCTAAATCCAAAGTAACAAGTGATTTAGACACTAGCTGGAGAGACTGTAAAGAACTCAGATATTGCTGTACTTGCGTTGCACATGCACCGTTGATGTCGTACAGTAAAGCAGGTTTTAGCCCCACGTCAACAGCTGAGACATGAGCAGCAAGTTGCAGACACTGAGCAGCAGAGAGAGATTTTCTATTGGTATGCAGACATTTACAAGCTGCAGCCACAAAAAGCTCTTCAGTTGACATTACAAATATCTCTTAAAAAAAAAAAAAACAGGACAATTTTTTGCACACTATTTAAATGTAATGTTTAGTTTCATACCGGTTGAAAAAAAATATGTATAAAGAAAATTCTCATAAGTAAACAAAAACTAAGTATTAATTCACACCCATGGCTCCTCTTCAGTCACCAAAAAAACCTTCAAGAAAAATAAATATATGTAAGCAAATGCCACACATATTTTTTTTTATTTTTAAATTAATCATAATCCATCTTTTATAAGAAATTAACTTTTAACAATCAGTAATGAAAGTGGGAATCTCACCATCATCCTGCTTTCGATTGCTGCCATGCTATGTTACTGGTTGAGGAGACATCAGGTCAAAATCAGAAAGATTTCTTGCAACCCAGACACCAGCAGCAAACAATCCCAAGTTAACAAGAAGATTCCTAAAGAAGAGAATAAAAGAAGTTACTTACACTTAGCATGTAATAAACAGGACATGCAGAAAAAGAACCAAATTGAAAATCGAATGCCAAAAATAAGATTAAAGCCCTGCTAACCACCCATATTTTAAAAACATGCAAAGTGTACATGTTGATAATTTAATAAAACACTTGAGATTGGCAGCATGGTGGCCTCACAGCAAAGAAGATCTGAGGTTCGAGACCCAGAGTTGGCGCGAAGCTTGAAACACTCGCCTTTCTGTGTGGAGTTTGCATGTTCTCCCCATGTATTGTGTGGGTTTTTTCCAGATACTCCAGATAATGTATAAACCTTGTACGTTAGGTTAATTGGCCACAATAAAATTGCCTCTAGGAATGAGTGTGTGTGGCTGGTTGTACGCATGTGTAGCCCTGCAACAGGCTGGCAACCTGTTTGGGGTGCACCCTGTCTCTCGCCTGAAATCAGCAAGAATAGACTCCGGCATTCCTTATTAAGGATAAATGGTTCAGAAGACGAAACAAACTTTGGAAGTTCTTGTGTCAGAACAGTTTGTTTCAGGTTTTGTGGTCAAAAGGTTAAAAATAAATGGTATACTTTAAACTGATGTGAGTATTTTCTAATGTAGTAAAAGAAATTAGATCAGAGAAATAAAATGCATTTTTTTTTTCGTTTAACCAAAAAACAAATTGCTTTTAAACAGTAATAAAAACCATAGTTACCTTGTTATTCTGCGAGCTAAAGCATTATTATTGTAAAATTGTGTCTAAATGTCTCTATTCTGTATGTTTGTATTTAAATCCAGATGACAGTACAACACAAGGACAAATCCCTCCTGTCTGCATGCTAACATTAGCTACATGCTAACAGCAAAAAGAGAAACTAATTTGACTTCTTTCACCAGCTTACCTTCTAAAGTCGTTTCTGTCTGTTGCAAACCGACAAGCAGAGTTTATCCACTCCATCACCCCAGAAGAAGGAGGTTTTTTCACGTTTGCCCCACTCATTTCGCTAAAGTGCAGCTTTAAAACGCAGTAGAGATTCTAGTGGGACGCACGTTTACAGGAAAAAGGGAAACATTTAGGTGTAACACAACTACGGCGTGGGATAAGGCTCAAACAAGCGCTTGAGCTATTACATGATCAAAGATGTCTGCGACCAGGTATCGTCGCTTCTTAAAGTTGTGCGAGGAATGGCCCCGAGACGAGACCAAGAAAAACCGGGATTTGGGGACGTTTCTTCGGCAGAAAGTCGCTTCTGCATTCCGTGAGGGTGAAAATACACAGGTTGGTGATTACATCCATTTTGAACTATCCCACACTGAGCTGAGCTAAGAAGAGAAAAGCGAAGTAGTTACTAAAAGATGTCGACCTTGGAGTTTGTTTATATCTGTTAAGCATCTGCCAGTGTTGGTGGATTACAGAAAAAACTCATATAAAGCCTTTTATTCTGAGTAGATTGCTTTATAGTCATATTTTTCTCTCTATAAGACTTTCTTTGTTTATGAATATTTACCAATATATATTGTCGTGCTTCCATTAGGAGATTTTTTTTTAAATCACAGACTATTTTTCCTCCAGATTGCAGATCCAGAAAAATGTGACCAGATGTATGAAAGCCTCGCTCGTATTAATGGCAATTTGTACCGACAGCGAGTAAGTAAATGCATCTTGTTTAAATTCAAGTTCTGTCCTATTTTGCTTATGTAAAACAGATGGATAATCAAGTTGTTGTCCTGCTTTGTCCTGTGCTAATTAAAGAAGCTACACTTGCACTAATTTTTCATAATTTAAACATAAAAAGAAAATTATTCAGATCAATAAATGGTCTAATAACCTTCTAGGTTGACTCTTTTCTGGCTCAGTGCAGAAACAGAAATAAGTAAATGTCAAAGTTTCAGATGAAAGTGCAAATTGAAGCATCTTTTCTTTAATACATACCAGCCACGCTATACGGTTTCACCGGGGTTTTTTTTAATATGTAAACTGCGTTTTTGACTAATGCAGACACGTTGTCATTTCTATATGACCGAAAACTTTAAAAATAAATAAATTAAAATCAAAGTGTTTTGTCAGCACGTGTCATATCAGAACGCCTACATGACTGATTTCAAGCTGATTAGGGTACATTCCGGGCGACTATTGTTACAGCGCAGTCAGAGCTAGAATGGTTACCTCCCCTTACGTCACCCTAGCTCATTATGGATTGACTATGCATGCGCACTCTTGGGATTTTCAAAACAGCTGATGAATGCAGCTTCTTAGGCACTCATGATGTGAAAGGAATACCTTTGAATTGAAAATATTTTATCCATCCCCAAGGGGAAATTTGTGTGCTGCAGTGGGAGGGGTTTAGCATGATGCCTTGACGGGTTTATTTTTCCATGGTAATATATTTGAAGAACATCAATGTAAACGAAAATGTGTTCAGTGCAAATGTTCTTTATTCAACCAGTTTCCTCGTGTGAGAGACACAAGCTTTACTGGAGTCACAGTGGAGGAGTGTCGACTGCTTTTGTCAGGTATGGGCTCAATATCATGTTTGTTCACAACTTAACGAACAATAAAAAGTTACAGCAACTCTCACCCTCTCAATTTTGTTTTTCAGGAAGTATGCAACAAAGTATGGATGAAGAAAAAAAGGGTTTGTGGAAAACATTAATGGAAAGATTCTCCTCCAAACCGCCTGAAGATACTCCAGAAAAAACTCCTGAAAAATAGTGTTATGTCTTTCCTTTGTAGCTTGTACAGAAATAAAGCATATTGTTGTCTTTAAATATGAATGTTTTACATTTATTCTTGGTTGTGAAATGAAAGAATGAACAATCTGCAGTGGAAATTCAAATATTAGTTTTAAAATATGATCAACAAAATCAAGTTAAATGATTTGACTGTGGAACATGAAAAGTTTGTCTTATGCCAATTTTTAATTTGGAAAAATCTATTATACCTACTCAACAATTTAGCAGAATTTCCATGTTTGATTGCTTTGCTGTAATAACTCCATGAAAATAATTCAAGCTGATCTTTATACAGTTTTGTTTTCAATTGGAAAAAAACCTAAACAAAATCAGTTTGTGGGTAACGAGAAAAAAAACTTCTTTAATAGGGAAACAATGAAGGTCAATTACTGTTTTGTTCAGAAAGTACCTGATTTTGCTCAACTTACAATTAAATCTAGTTTCTCAAGGTTTTCTTGTAGCACAACTTTGATTGCATGCGGAAAATAACATTTTTTAACAAAAGTGTTGATTTCAAATTCATTTAGAAAACGTCATTTATGGAAGCAGTGCAAGAGAACAAATCTATATTTCATATTAACTTCAGCTATAAGTAAATAGAAAATACTAGTAACGTACACTAGTTAGAAACAACTCTTCTGGGCAACATTATTATAGTTCTTGAGCTGTTTCAATTTTAGAGACTGAAAGGTCCACACAAGCTGATAAAATATATTTTTATATTAGCAGAGTTATTGAATTGACAAGCTTGTGTCTTTAGTGAAACTGAGCTTGAATTTATGACCAATCTGTAATGAATCAAAACAATACTTCATTATATTTAGCAAGAAGCCATTTCTTTTACTCTTCTTTGATTTCAGTGTTATCTTTCCATATGCGGTAGTTAAGGGAAGTAGCAAGGCACAGCCAGGCCAGGTAAGGAGCCAGAAGCAGTGTGGCCGATGTACTGATGGGATACCAGGACACCATGGTGGCTCCAACAGTTCCGGTCAGAAGAACAATCTCAATTAGTGCCTACATTGAAAAATGAAGACATTGAATCGTTAAATGTTACATTTTCAACACTTTGTTCTTGCTTTTAGGTATAATATACAGTTATTGTTTTAAACCTACCAATTTCAGCTTATGAGCACCAAAGAAAATAGGAGTCCATGCCCAGTTCAAAGCAAGCTGTAGCCCATAAAGTCCCAATGGAACCACAGCTTTATCATTGAAACCTCCAAGCTCTTTCCACACCAGGTAGGAGCCATATCTGTGTTACAAATTTCAAATAAGCTCATTCAGAAAAGCACAGTAAGACTGAGTCACAAGAAAGGTTCTTACCCCATGCTTGTGTAAAGACAAGTCCACACCACAGGGAATGCTGCATTTGGTGGGCGCCATGAAGGTTTCTTCAAGGTTGGGTACCAAGTTTTTACCTCCTTGCGTGTGATTAAACCCCCAAAGATCCCTCCAACATGTGGCAGGGCGGTCATTCCAATCATGGGCATCCACGTAGACTGAGACAAACAACATTTAATTAAACAGGGTTTTAGGAAGCATCTGATCAAAAGATGGCAGAAACTGTTCCTATTTTTTGACAACATTCAGAAAAGGCAAGCTTATTTGCTTGACACATATAAGGCAAGTCAAAGGGCTTTACAACACATAAAAAATGCATTAAAATAAAAAATGCTGAGATTTAACCATTGTCACAGTAGAGATCTGTCTCAGCCTCAGGAAGTTTGTTCTTCATGTTTAGCCCTGACTTTAGACACCAGCAAGAGGCTGATCCTCACAGTTCTAGATGGTTTCTGTTTGGTTGTCTTCCGCTTATCCAGGGCTGGGTCACTGGGGCAACAGCCTCAGCCAGGAGGCCCAAGCTTTTCTCACCCTGGCTGCATCCTCCAGCTCACCTGGAAGGATCCCGAGTCGTTCCCCAGCCAGCTGTGAGACACAGTCTCTCCAGTGGGTCCGGGTTCTGCCTCTTGGTGTCCTCCCGGTGGGACGTGCCCGAAACACCTCACTAGCGAGGCGTCCGGGGGGGGGGCATCCTGAGAAAGATGCCCGAACCACCCCATTTGGCCTCTCACGACCTGGAGGAGGAGTGGCTCGACACCGAGCTCCTCCCAGATGGCAGAGCTCCTCACCTGATCTCTGAGTGAGAGCGCAGCCACCCTGCGGAGGACTAGATGGTTTATAAGACACTATTTCACAGACCATGGAGAGACTTAACAAGCAGAGCAGCTTCTAAGTCTATTCTTTGAGCTACAGGAAGCCAGTGCAGAGACTTGAGCACAGGACTAATGTGATCATATGCTGTGATCAAAATTTAAAAAAATAAAACAATCTTTTTTGGTGTGTAACACGAAACAGACATGTTTGTACCCTTTTAAAGTGACCTTTCATGTATGATTATGTTCACCAGTTGATCATTATCTATTTTATAAACTGTAAAACAATAAAACACTGAACTAAATAAATGTAGCACAGAAGCAACCACACACTACTTGACTGAATGGGGTTTGTACAAGTAGTTTGTAGTATGGCAAAACAAATTCCAAAAAATTGTTGGTTCAGGATGAGACTGGTTAGAACTATTCTGATTAATGTAATAAAAATACAGCCGAAAATGTTTAGATAGAAAGTATTGTTTCTAAATATGTTAAAACAAAAAGCTATGCTTGTATGCTTAGAAATATCACAATCTATTGAAACTTAAAAGCCGTCAAACTTTAGAAAACCAGCAAACTAGCTCAGATGAAGCTAGTTGCAAATAGTTTTAGAGAAAAGTCAGTTGTCGGGTATGAAGAAAGAAAATTTCCCAACAACTTTCATGTGACTCTAAGATAATGAGTTATGTGAAGATAGCTGATTTAATACTCACCATCTTTCAGCAATCTGAACCTTCAGCACAAATAAAAAGAATTCTAAAGCGAAACTATTCTACTGGTGTTGAGGAAATGTCTCAGTCATGCTGTAATTGTGTGATATAGATTGTTGAACGGGCAGGACAGTCTTATCAGTGGTCACTCCTCTGATACTGCCAGCATAACGTCTCTGGGTGGTGACCAAAGAGAGGTGGAGCCACAAAATGGCAAGTTAAAGTAAAAAAAGAAAATCAAATTATGACACATTGGAAGATCAAGATAAATTTACTACTCCTTCCTGTTTGTCCGGAGTTTTAAAACGTCCTAAAACCGGAAACGTGGGTACAACAAAGATTACTGCAATGTCAAGATAGTTCTCCCCCTATTCTTCACAAAGATGTTTAAAAACGACAAAGACTCATTTGTCTTTTTCTTTTACAAACTACAGAAAAAGCTCATTTAATATGTTAAGACCACACATATCAATTTCAGGCGAAAGGCAGGGTACACCCCAAACAGGTCGCCAGTCTGCTGCGTGTCCACACACAGTCTTTCCTTGGAGCAATTTCATAGTGGCCAATCAACCTAATATACATGTATTTGGAGGGTGGGAGGAAACCAAAGTACCTGAAGAAAACCCACACATGCACAGGGAGAACATGCAAACTTCACACTGAAAGGCCAGTGATTAAATCCTCGCCCTCACTCCAGGACTCGAATTCCAGCCTTCTTGCTGAGAAGTCACTGCGCTAACCACTGCGCCACCATGCCGACCAAAATATAATGTAATACATATTAAATTTTTAACTAAAAAAACAGATATTCGGATTATAATTTATAAAAGAACACCAATGAAATGTGTCACGATAATTCCACACTGTGATAAAAGCTGTGTTTTTGAAGAAATCAGACAACTTTCCAATAAATACTACTGCATTTATGTGGGTATATTTGATCAAAGAAGATCAATTAACTGCAGTGTTCTAGAGTTACATCAATGTCATCCAAAATAGTCATCAATACATTTTGTATCATGCTGATTACATTCACATGGGCTTTCATCCAAATTCAACCAAGCTAAATTCTTTAAACATTCAGTTGTTTTTCTGTTGTTTTTTTTTTTTTTACGGCCTCTTAGTTCCAAGGTTTCTGACATCATTCCTCAATGGTAATTTTTCTTGTATCTAATGAATCAAATGATTGATGTATCAATGATCTCTGTCTGTAAACAGATCGTAAGATTTTGTGAGAATTTTTGTTAAAAATTATTTTTTGAAATAGTTTTAAAAATATCTGACATATCTTGAATAAAAGGTATTACCCATTAGGTAAAAAGTGTATTTTCTAATCATTCATTTGTCTTTATGATATAATAAGTTAATTCAATTCAATTATATTTGTATAGTCCAACATTACTGAACAATCGTTTCAACGAACTTCACATTGAAGAAATAGATTTGAACAAGATTTTAAAAAGGGCAAAAACAAAGAACAAGATGTATATACACAAAGGCACAGCTAAAAGCTAACTACTGTAAATAAAAGCTAGCTAAAAAAAATTTCAGTATATTTCTGCCCTTAGACCCCCTTTACGGTGAGGAAAAACACCCAAAACTCCAGCAGTGGTGGGAAAAATAGAAACCTCATGGAGACCCACATGAAAGAGAGATCCCTCCCCAGGATGAGCAGCCAATGTGTCTAAGACTGTTAATTAAATATTATCTTATTCTAACAGATTGTAGTAGATGGGCTTCATCCTGATGAAAACGGGATGGGAAATCAAGCACAGAGGCTTCCTCAGTTTAACGAGTAACTTTTCAGGTGAAGAGACTCGAGTACTTTATCAGCCCTTACATTATGACGATAGACAAGAAATATAAATACCTGTGCAAAAGAATTTTGTAACTCAATTTTCAGTTAAATTCAAATCTTCCTAGTTTTTAATGTGTGTTACCTTCACATCAGATCAAATATAGTACAAAGGGTAAATTTAAATAATTAACATTTTACATCTCAGTTTAAAACGTACTTTTTCAGCACAGTTTATAATGCCAACTGCAAGTTTTTAATAATCAAGAATTGTTGTAGTTTTGTTGTTTTTTTTTTCAAATAATAAATTCTTTCTTTTAAGTAAAGGCCTCATAGTGCTTACAATCTTCAGGTTGCATGGCTAATAATTGCTCAGAAACATCACATTGACAGTTAATAATTAACTACTCTTGTGAAAGTAAGCCAAAATGGAAAAAATGTTTTTTCTAAATCCCTAGAGGTTGGATTTTGTTGTTTTTCTCATCTACTGTATATTTGATTGATGAATGTCAGTGGTGTGAATTGAAATGAACTGATATGTTTACATGCAAATAATGTGAATCAAGTTAATATTATAAACATGCTGAATAAAGAAAGAATACTTGCTTTTGTTGACATGATCTAAAAACATTTTGAAGAAATGTACAAGCTAATTACTGAACTTTATGTTTAAATTAAGTCTTACATTTCGGTGTTTCTGTTTTTTAAGGCCGGAAACACCTAACTTTTAACTTGCTGCAGAATTTTTTTGTCTGCTATAAGATGACGTGCAGTTTCATCACAAAGAATCCATTCATTCCTGCACGAGCAGTCGAATGGAAACTTTCTCAGACTATCCCTTTTGGTTTAAGATATAGGAAAGAGTTGCAAGATGCAACATTTGGAATGAGTCTCAATTAAAACAATGCCATTCCTCTTCCAAATCACTCACACATTTAAAACTTACTTACAAATCAATCCTGGATTAATTCACTTAACTAATCTACATCTCATTTTCATTAGAAAAGTGAAAAGTGTACAAAACTATTCTTTTTGCAAGTTACACTAACAAGAGGGACTAAATGTACCCAATATTAAATTACATTTTTTTTATATCTCAAGTAAATGCACAAAAATCACAAAAGAGCCACAGGTCATCCCCACCTCTCCTTGGCAAGAAAAAAAATTCCTATCCCCCTGCTCCAGTACATGTATTTACACACTTTAGAAACTGAACCCATCTTGTGTATTCGTGCTGCTGATCTCCCATTAGGAAATCAAGCTTAAAACTTATTTGAGTACTCCTATGCTCTCAGCAGAGATATTGTTGAAAATATTCCAGGTAAAAGGTCCATCTAGCTATGATTTGCTTGAATACAATCTGGAGATATGTCAATTTTACAATGAGAATAGGAGAGAGTACATCGGCAAAGATATGCTGAATTTGTAACTACCAGGAAAAAGGCCTAGAGGAAGATCAAAGAGGAGGTTTATGGATACAGTGAAGGAAGATATGAAGATAGTTGGGCGTGACAGAAGAGAATGCGGGAGATAGGATTAGATGAAAGAAACTGTCTTGCTGTGGTGACCCTTGAAGGAAAATGCCAAAAGGAGGAGAAGAATGAGCAGAACACCAGAAAACGCCATGCCATAATCAGCACAAATATACCCCACATTTTCATCATATTTTTCTAGATCCCACTCACTTTCAACAACTATTTCAGAAACTTAGTATTACTAAAATCTACATTTTAAGTCTACAATTGTTCCTAAGCTCAACAATATACTTCATGAGAGAGTTCACAAGAGATTCATCATATAAAACCAGTGCACTCATTGCATGGCTCTCAGAATCTATGCCTTCTGACATTTAACACGCAAACATCAGTTGTCACTAAAAATTGATAGCTGGATCCCTTTGATAAATTTACAGTAAAAAAAAAAAAAAAAAGTGCAAAAAATGGGTTGAAAGCCTAAAACCTACAAAAGAGGACACTTTATGTTTAAAGGACATGTGAATGGAAAATCTCTCTGCTTGTTTTGTTATTAATTTATGTGTCTCCTGCCTCGAGCAGGAGGCTCTGGTTCATTTGGATCAGAACGTCCCGACACAAAAACAGCTTCTTCCCTTCTGCCATTGGACTTATGAACACTTTGCACACTAGTACCACAGCAAGTTCCAAGCTACCATTTAATTAACAGTCTTTGACACATTGCTTCACGTCCCAGGGGAGGGATGTCTCTTTCATGTGGGTCCCCATGAGGTTTGTTCTCTTCTCCACAGTACTGTTTTTTTGGAGTTTGTTCTCACTGTGAAGGAGGGTATAAGGCAGGTGTGGGCAAACTTTTTTACTCACGAGCCACGTAAGCTTCTTTTATGTGAATGAAGGACTACTTTTCTTATGTTTAGGTAAACAAAATTAATAACGTAATAAATGTAGAAACAATAAAAATTTGGGGGTAAGAGATTTATTTATAGGATCTCCTCACATTTGGTGGGCCAGATTAGTTGGTTTGGTGAGTTGCATATGGCCTATGAGCAGCGGTTTTCCCACCTGTGGTATAAAGACAGGACTGAAATTGTTTAGCTAGCATCTGTTTAGTTAGCTTTTAGCTGTGTATTTGTGTATCTACATTTTCTTTTTTGCTCTCTGTTTGTATTTGTACTTTTTTCAATCTAGAATGTAAAGCCTGTTGAGACAATTGTTTTGTCATATTGGGCTATACAAAATATAATTGCATTGATTTGTCATGATGTGGGATGCAGGTGGAAAGAGTAGGACTCAATTGCAGGACGAGAAACATGGTTTATTTAATGAAAGAGTCCAGTAAAATTGTTCTAAATGTTTATCATGGTCAGGCAGCCAGGAACACCTGGCTGGGATGGAATCTAAGGACCCGACAAGAAAGTCTGGGGTGATTTCCTTTACATATGCAGCAGGCTGACGATGCAAAGCTAATTGGTACCAGGCTAATAACCCAGGTGTTCAGGATAAGGTTGGAATCTAGGAGAGGTAAGAAGGTCCAGGGCTCCCTCTGTCGGCAGGCAAGGGGTCATGACATGATCAAATGTTATTTGTCACAAAAATTGAAGTTATAGAGTAATTGACAGAATGTTTGAGCCAATAGTTTTTGCTCACCATGCAAAATAAACATCTGGAGTTTTAAAGTCCCACAGAGTCCACAGTTTGTTGATATACACACATATTGTATTTACAGTAAAACATACATAACAATGATTCCAACCAAAAAAGATAGATTTAACTTATATAACAAATATATATATATATTTTACAGAGATCTTTCATTCTAGCTTTAAATGAAAGGGGTGAATAATTTTCTAGGAGCCCCTCCTCTCCTTCTCCTCCTCTGTGGTCCTCCAGCGTTTCTCCCCCTTCTCGTCGCTCCTTCAGCCTCGTTGTCTGGCTGTGAACTCTCACCCCAGCTGCTTGGGAAATGTCATCCAGGCAGAGGCCCGTGCTGCAGTAGGGGGGCGTATTAGGAGGGGGGGAAATAACAGTTTTTCTACCTCTCACTGCATCATTTACCCGCGTCTCTACCGTGCAAGTACCACATCCCGCTTCCAGCACCAGCCGCCCGACAACTCCCGCAATCTCAATATCCATTTCGCTTTAGATCTTAAATTTAGGAAAAGAAAAAAAAATCCGTGCCAGACATGTGAGTAGAAAACCATCGCTGTTGTTTTCCTCTGCTGTGTGCGCTCTCACCGGGAATTAAGTGCGTTTAGTGTAAATGTGCTCGTAGATGCATGGCTGGGTTCAAATCTGCCTGAATTAAAAGGTGTATGTGTGTGTGTGAAAAAGGAGGTGTGAGGGGGGGCACATGAAGCCTCGCTGTTTTGGAAACTGAATCGGATTTGTTCATTAAGCAAATGGTTGCGATTTCAACCTGTTTGTGTCCTGATTTCATTGAGTGATCGGAAAAGAAAACGTGTGATGTAGCTTAGCCTTTTTTTTTTTTTAGCCAGCTGTGAACTGGTGTTCAGCCCGGTGTCAGTCAGATGTGGAGGCCCAGGTTAGAGCACATAATGCAGTGGAGGGGGAAACGTGTTAGCAAGACTGTAATAGAGAACAGAAAAAAAACAATGAAAACAGACAATATCCTAATGAGTGAAATGTAGGATTGTATTCACATCTGATCTTTGGATGCCAAAGTGGACATGATCTATGCTTTCATCCTAAATGATCCAATATTTCGTCTCAATTTGCGTCATTTTTTGGACAAAAACAGGATATTTGTAGCTTATCTGCATTTTTATTAACTGAGTTTTTCCTAAAGTTTCTTTCAATTTGGATGTCTGCCAAAAATCTGGCCCTTTTTTTTCTCCTTTTAGCAACATGCTAATAGTTGTGGTACTGAACACGTTACTTGTACTGTGAGAAATGTCATAAATTTGATAAAACTACTTAATTTTTTACAGCTTTTTTGGGCCTGAATAAGTGTTGAAACTTATAGTTATCTTATTCTTAACTAAAACATAAAACAACCAAAAAAAATCTCTAAAATCATCCCAAATTGTTTTCTTTTATTCCCTCCAAAACTGAAAGTGTTCAGATAAACTTCAAAGAAACAGAAAATGATCAACATGTCTTTTATTTGGTTGATTTATTTATTTCCAAATGTGTGGAGATGATCAAAAGGAATCTCAAAAATTCCTTGTCCTGATTTATTTCCCTAGAGTTGTATTTAGGGTTTTCTTTTTGATTAAATGTGGAATTTTTCTTTTGCTTAAAACTAATGTGGGTTTGTGCTTTCAGGGGGAATGCCATTAATCTTTTCTTGAAGATGTCAGTCCAACAAATTAACTGGCTGGTGATGCAGCTGCCTTGTCGAAAATCCTGGGATTGAGCTGCGAATCCCTTCCTACTGATGGCCTGGACTGAGTAAGAAACCTATCAATGTTTCAAAGAGAAATTTTGGTATTATTTTGTACTGTTTTTGTACTTAATATGACTTAAATGTGTTTTTGCACATAGAGATGAATGTGATAGCATTGCCTTCATTCTTGACAGGTTTCAGCTGGCCTGCTGAAGCTATGGGGAGCTGCTGGAGTTGTTTGTACAGAGACCCCATTCGAGACAACCATCTCACCAAGTTTAAGGTAAAAAAATCTATGACATACAGCAAACTTTCAAGAAAGTAGTAAAGTACTTTAATTTTTATTATTGGGTCTTAAAATGTGAAATGTATTAAAATAACGTGTTTAATATTTACAATAGCATTGTATAACAATACATAAATTATTAAAAAGAAAAAGGTATGTGGATAAATTACTAGAAACACCCTATTTGTAGGCAGCACGGTGGTGCAGTGGCTAGCACAGAGGCCTCACAGCAAGAAGGTCAGGTTTCGAGTCCTGGGTGAGATGAGGCTCTAAACACTGGCCTTTCTGTGAGAAGTTTGCATGTTCACCCTGTACTGGTGTGGATTTTCTTTGGGCACTCCAGTTTCCTCAAACCCTCCAAAAACATGCATGTTAGGTTGATTGGCTGCTGTGAAATTGTCCCAAGGAATGCGTGCGTGTGTGTGTCGCCCTGAGACAGACTAGCAACTAGGGCTGCAACTAACGATTATTTGGATGATCGATTAATCTGGCGATTATTGGCTCGATTAATCGATTAATCGAGTAGAATTGACAACTTAATAAATAATAGTTTTTTGGCATTTTATTGAATGTAGTTATGCAAAACACAACTCATAACCACTTGAACAACACGTTGGGCTCATTCTAATAAGTAAAAATGTTAATCTTTCTGTGAAATAAAGAGGGAGAATATTACCATTTCTACAGCTAATATAAAATAATAAATCTACTTACTGTATACAGTAAAGGTAAATCACGAGCACCCATAAAATGTGTTTTATAGTACTGGCTAAAAAAACATAAAATGTAAACTGTTGACCATCCAGGATCACATTTAAAAACAAGAAATTGTTAACAGTTTTAGATTTGCAAATTTAACCTTGTTCAGAGGTATAGTACCAAACAAAAATGGCCTAGGTTAATATGAGTAAAAATACACAAAAAACAATCAAGTTGTGTAATATTAGGTGCAGTTGACAGCAAAAACTTTCTAAACGATTAATCGATGACTAAATTAGTCGACAACTATTTCAATAATCGATTATAATCGATTAATTCGATTAGTTGTTTCAGCCCTACTAGCAACCCGTTTGGGGTGTACCCTGCCTCTTGCCTTGAATCAGCCAGGTAGACTCCGGAACTCCCTGCAGCTCTGTTTGGGATGGACGATTCAGAAGACAAAACTCTCTTTGTCTGACCTAAAGCTGTGCTACTTTATTCTAAAAATGCATTTGCGATGATATGTGGGCATTGATTTGCTTGTTAACTGTTCCGTTCCGCCGTCATCCGCTTATCTGGGGCCAGGTTGCAGAAGCAACAGCCTGTGAGACATAGTCTCTCCAGTGGGTCAGGGGCTTGGCTCTGGGTCTCCTCCTGGTGGGACGTGCCCGAAACGCCTCACCAGTGAGCCGTTTAAGAGCATTCTAACCAGATGCCTGATACACTCCATCTGGCTTCTCTCGACCTGGAAGAGCAATGGTTCTATTCTGAGCTCCTCCTTGTTGGCAGAGCTCCTCACTGTATCTTTGAGCGATACAGTGAGGTACGTTTCCTCATTTGTTTGATCAATCTAGCACACAAATGTCAAACTCCAGTCCTGGAGGGCCAGTGTCCTGAAGTTTTTTCATGTGTTCTTGCATCTACACACCTAATCCAGCTTAAAATGTTAATATGCCTAATTTTATTGGCTTTTGATTTCACTTTATGTGCATCAGCTGTAATAAACCAGGAACACATGGGAAACCTTCAGCACACCAGCACTTCGAGGGCCGGAGTTTGACACGCTTGATCTATTACAACGTCACAATCAGTTCTGAAAAGGACTAAGCCCAATATAGTTTTTGGTTGCACTTGATACTTTAATCACATTGTTGTTTTGTTTTATTTATTGTTGATTATAATTTTGTTGGGTTTGTACTGCTGGAAACAGATAAAATTCAGTTTTTTGTTGAAAGTTGATGTTGATTGTCTGCTTCTCAAAGACATACTCTTAAGTAAATGATAGTTAAATGAAGATGGATTTATTTGTAAAAAAATGAAATATTTTAGGTATTGCTATTTAATTATTGAGTATATTTGTTATGGATAAATATGCAACACATAGAAATATTTTTTTGAAACAAAAGCCAACCCAATTTATGAATCATGGTGTTTGTAGCAAAAGCTAATTCACAACACTGGTCACTACGTGGGCCTTTGTAACAACCTACGAAATAAATAAACAGAATGTCACTAAAAGGTTTGCAAACAAAAAACATAGACACAGAGCATGAAAAGCAACATATCTTAAAAATGATCTTTGTTGTCTCTGATAAATTTTAGAAATTTAATATTTTACATCCCCTAACAATGTTTTTACTTAACACTCTAGGTAATCAATGTGGATGATGAGGGCAATGAGTTGGGTTCCGGGATCATGGAGCTCACCCAGACTGAGCTCATCCTTCACACACGAAAGAGAGATGCCATCCGGTGGCCGTATCTCTGCCTGCGTCGCTATGGCTATGACTCCAACCTGTTTTCTTTTGAGAGTGGCCGGCGCTGTCAAACGGGGCAGGGTAAGCAACATTGCTTTTGATTTTTGTTTGCCCACAGTCAATTGTAACACTTTGTAACATTATTGTGCTTATTAGTAAAAAGTCCCATATGCAGGCTGTTAATGCTCTTACAAATTTGTTTCTAATACTTATTGAAGTTTGACTTTTTAACAGTCAATTATGACCATTAATGTTTTATTATCATGTCCATTTGTCCAGGAATATTTGCTTTCAAGTGTTCCCGAGCAGAAGAGATTTTCAATCTTCTCCAGGAGTTGATGCAATGTAATAGCATCAATGTGGTGGAGGAGTCGATGATGATGAGTCGCAGTGGCCACACACCTGAGATGGAAATGTCTCACGCTCCACAAACTCCCAACAGTGAGTCAAACACACATCAAAACAAGAATAATGTTACATATTAAAACTGGATTTCTGATTAATCTTGGAACATACACCCAGTTGCAGAATTAATCAATGATGAACATAAACAAGATTGAGAGTCGAGCTCTGTTCACACCTGAGTTTTACATTTGTAACAAAGTCAGTTCTGACATGTTTAGCTAAGCACTCCTGTTTCATACAGTTTTATATTTTTCAGACTCACCCTAACTGTACAAAATATGTCAAGAATGAATCTAAAATCCCTAAATATGATTTTAAAAAAATTACTCCATATAAATTTATCAGATCAGTAGCTCAAATCTAAAACGCACAATGCACATACATTTTTTCTATTTATTTTTTATGCAGAACAGGAGAAATTTAACCACCACAAGCGTGTGTTCTGTTAAAAAACACACTTATTAACAATAAACTGTTATAACATGAAATAATATGTAAATTAGCAAAAATAGAGTTGTGAAAAACATTATTATCCAACAAAAAAAGGTAATTTTTTGTTCTTTTTATGGCAAATTCAGCTACTCAGGCATGGCTTTTTGGAGCCTAATCTTTGTGCACATTTAGGCTCTACCAGACTCAAACATAAATAGTTTAAACATTTAAGGATCCAGGTACCAAAAAGTGATATTTGCTACTGTTGCTGTACTGACTTTTTTTTTTAAGTATTTTATTTGTGACTGAGTGGTGAAGCCTTCTTGGCTGTTGAGATGCATAGAAGATCATCACTCACTGAGGCTGAATTTTGTGGGTAATTTTGTTCAACACTTCTACAATCTTGTTAGCGTTACCTACAAAGTACAGACACATAATCTCCTGCTGACCATGAACTACAGGCTGTATTCACAAGAATCCGCTCTCCTTACCAACTAGTTTTCTAAACAATTATATTGAAGATTTCTATGCCTAAAACAAAGACTCAATGGTTAGATGCTCATAAAAGCAGATGCATTGTGTGGAAATAACTACTCTTTAACAACAGCAGGCAAGCGCATGATATTATGTTGTTGCAAAGATGAGGACACAGGAATGTCTAGAAAGTAAAACTCTCAAGCTTATAGTCACACCTCAGATGTCCCTGGCCTGATCTGTCTCAGCACTTCTTCATGGGATCACATTTTTAGTTGATGTTATAAAAGCAAATTTGTTTACCTTCAAGCTATTTTTTGTATGATTCTCTGTTCCATTGAACAAGGGCAACTGACATAACAGGCAAAAACACAAGATAAGACAAAACTAAGCAGTAACCTTGATATCAAACCATCTCAAACTCCTTTCAAGATAGCACAAAGATAACCCCAGGATGCATAAGCCCAATCATACTCCGCCCAGGTTATCTTTTTTTCCAGCTTTACTCTCATCATTTTCTTTTCTTCCTGAACCTACTAGCATGAATGACTTGTTCACTGTTTCTGCCAAACTGAAGCTTTGCTTCTGTATCAGCTTTTCCTCATTTTCTCCTTACCAACTAATGCTCTGGCAAACTTTGAGGCCATTGCCTTATTCTCATTGCTAAGTAGTAGATATATGCAGGTGGTAGTTACATGCAGGATATGAGCCTCAGCCACTTTTCAGCATGATTAGCATTTAAATATTTCTGCTTGTTTCTGTTTTTCTCAGTGTTATTAAATTGGCTCTAAATACTTTCTATACTTTCTATTTTTTCAGTTCTGATAACACATTTTTTCAGGGTTATCAGAATATCCTTAAAGAACTGACATATTAAAACAATGTCCGTTGGTCTTCCCTCCAACCGAAACTATCACTGCTAAAACTATGTAGATCCACTTATGAGCAAACGTACTAATGAACAAGTTGATATAAAATGTTTGTTTCTTAGATAAATTATGTAAAGACTATCTAAATAGTCCACTTGTATACCTTAATTTTTTTTTTAAGTTCACAAGAGAACTTTTTGGCTCTTGTAAATTACCAACACAGTTTTAATAAAAAAACTTTAAAAACCCTTGAAGCTAGATGGCAGCAGAATTGGAGTTTATTATATTACAAAAGGGTTTTTTATTTATTTTTTTTATCCTTTTGCTGTGCCCACAAGTGCAAACTCTATCACTCGTCTTTTTTTAGTTCACAAAAACTATCAACTGCATGGTTTGGTTTTGCAATGAGTGTTAAGAACCACTTTCTACTGCCTTTAAACAACTTTATGCTGATAAAAATACAAGTTTCACTTTTACCTCCTCTTTCATTTTAACTTGAAAAAAGTCTACACATGAATCGCCATTCATACACACACAAATACACTTTTTTTTCCCTAATTTCCCCTGAACCGTTAGCAACTATCTCTTTAACGGAGTTAAAAAACAGTAGATAAAACAAACATCTGGCCTGATGCGTTTGCAAGAAAACAACAGGATTCACACTCGGAGCCAACCTACCCATGACTGCAGTGGTCAAAACCACAGGAAGTCACCAGGAACAAGGCCGGACACACATACACAACAGCCACATGGCTGAATTGAATCCAGGGCAGGCAGACCTCTACAGCAAGGACTCCACAGACTGAGTAGGCCTGGGATCCCCATGAGGAAATACTAAAATAAGACAGGTTAAAATAAGAAATAAAATACAGGTGTTGCACATAAAACTATTATTACAGAAAAAAAAACTAAAACCAGTAAAACAAGTTAGAATTATTTAAGAAAAAAATTCAAAAGTAAATCAGGAAAATGAAACTTTGTAAAAAAAAAAATAATAAAGTGATAAAATAGTTATCAATAAATACACAGAATAAGACTAAACAAAAATAAAAGTCAAGTAAAAGCTAAGTTAAAAGCGTGGGTTTTCATCCTCTTCTTAAAAACATGATCAGTCTCTGCAGCCCTAAAGTCCTCTGGCAGGCTGTTTCATAGGTGACGACTATAACGCTGGAACAATGCCTCACCTTGGGTTTTTGTTCTAAAAACTTAGCAGTATTAAAAAGACTGTAACAGAAGACCTCAGCCCTCAGGTGAAATAAATAAGAAGGCCCAAGATCATTAGGACTTTTAGACATTAATAAGTAACATTAAAATCAATCCACATATAGGAAGCCAATGCAGCAATTAAAACTGGTGTAACGTATTCAATCTCAACCCTTTTTATTGTATGTTCTCATGTTCACAGCTCCAGGATTTCCTGTCCAATCTTTCCCTAATGGATACCCAGGTTACCCGGTGAGAGGTGATTCCTCACAACCGTCCATTGATGATCACGGGCATAGTCTCATGGGAATGGAAGACCAGGTAAAAAACGTTCACATGTTTTGCAGCTGTCTTGAACTGTTCAAATGTATAGTTTAAACTGACTTTTGTTTCGCCTTGCAGACCCATACGTATGTTAACACTGTGAGTGTGGAGGGGGACCTCTCCATGCGTCACTGTGTGCACTCTCTGCCCGAAGTGCGGCCCAGCACTTTCCCTGAAACAACAAGGGGAGCTATGCCTGTCGGAGGTCAGGGGAACCCGCAGTCCAACATGCGATGTTGTCCCCTTGAGGAACACAAAGACCCTCAAGTGTTCCTACAGCCGTCCTCACAGGAGGCTAAGTTTATGCTTGGTCCTACTCCAGTACAACGACATTTGCTGGAAAGGGAGAGAGAAAGACATGGGCACAATCCTCACAACCTTCAGCCAGTAGAGGGCGCCACAGGCTCAGAAACGGAACCAGATGAGCCCTCGATGCACCTTTGCAACTCACATTCGTATCATCATTTCCATCACCACACACACCGACACCCGGGTCATGACCCACCTGATGGCTGCCAAAGTGACGAGCTTACCTACGAAAACATCAACGGCCTGCGGAACATCCGGAAACAGCGTCTAAGCCCCAGCAGTATGTCTCAGTCTGTGGGTTCGAGCAGTAGCAGCAGCACCGGGGACAGCCACTCACATTCACTCCTACACCCACTTTCCCACGGTCCATCATCTCTGCCCCCACAGGGCTATCCTTGCGATAGGGGCATGGGTGGAGGTCATCGTCGGACAACTCTTCTCAACTACGAGAATCTGCCCTCTCTTCCACCGGTGTGGGAATACAGTGCACTGCAGCGAGATGATGAGCAGGAAGAAGATGATGAAGATCAGGATGATGAGGAATATGAGGACGAAGATGAAGACTTTGATGATTACGAGTTCTCAGAAGGACCTGGGACACCCAACGGGTACCACCAGGAGAGTCGAGGAATCCACAGGGATGCTCTTCAGAACTATGTGAACACGGAGCAGGTTCAGCCTTCTCGGCTTCGGCACGCCTGCCCCCCACCACCACGTCCATGTCAACCGGACAGAGGGGGGCGAATATTTAGCTTTGATTTCCGCAGACGATCACGTTCGGGCGCTGGGGGGTGCGAGCACATTCACGTGCCTCCATCGCGGCAGCTGAATTACATCCAGGTGGACCTGGAGGGAGAAGCTCCCTGCCAAGCCCTCAGCAGTGGGGGTGCCCAACCACAGCACCAGCGCCTGCCACCCAAAAACTGTGGTCCACAGGCACCTCGACGCAGCGAATGTTACGCAGTTATTGATCTAAAGAAGACCGCTGCCATGTCCAACCTGCAGAAAGCGCTGCCCAGGGATGATGGAACTTCCAGAAAGACTCGCCACAACAGCACAGACCTGCCTCTGTAAATGGAGTTCAAACTGAAGAGGAGCGATGAAGACAGATGAAGGCTTAACCTCATCTTTTAGCACACTGGACCCTTCACTGTCATCCATCCATTCAACTGTCAGGAAGAAAAATCACAGAACAGGTACCTAAAAAGAAACTCACTGAAACCAAGGTGGAGATTTAAATAGGAAATTTGAAAAAAAAAAAAAAAAGATATTTGTGAAGAATTTTTTGTTTTATACATTTTTGTTACTTATTAATTTTTTTCCCAGCTGAAGCAGAAAACTTTCGATTTTATCGTAACAGTTACTGAAAACATTGACTCTTTTCATTTATGCCTTTTACTTTCAAATGTTAATAATTTACTCTGAACACCAGAGCAATGGCCCTTGTTGGTAAGGAGTATAGGCTGGCATGAAGGATGGATTTTGATTCATCCCAGGGACTTACCAGTGTTCATACCTCATCACAAGCACTTAATGTTTTGGCTATTGAGACCGTCATTTCTTGCTGTATACCTATAGAGCATTTTGCACACAATCCTATGGAATTATATCAAGTAATATTTTATTAGATAATTTGTCCATTCTGGGGTGAAAAAGGAAGGTCAGGGTTTTTAATTAGTAATTGAATAAAAAAATCCTGCAAGTTCGAAGAATTATTGGTAAAAGTAGCACAAATAGATTGAATTGCAGCTCTTTTGTGTCGACATGCAGATATTTAAAAAGTAGCATATCATCTTTGATCACACCTTTAATGCATCGTCCCAGACCTTATAGAGGAGAGCGGTGGGGTATTTAAGCTCATCACGTTGCACTTTCAACTCCGGGCACTCAGATGTTCTTTGTCAGCAGTTCCCGGTTTATCGTTTTTCAAAATGAAATAAGTCAATATGTTGGGCCAAACATAACATGGACACACTTTATCACAATATTCTTGAAGAAAATGTTTATGATCTCTTAAAGTGGCATTCTGTTATGCTTTGTGCAAAACTTAATTTTTGTTTGTTTCCATGAATCAACGTTCTCTTTTTTAATATTAGTTTTAAAGATGAACTAAACAAGTATGATGCAAAGTCATGCCGAGCAGCTCGTGGTTATCCTAGCCAAATATTTATTTATTTATTTCATGCTTATTTATTCTCTTTTTTTTTAAAGTTGTGCGTTTGATTTTCTTCAGTTTATTTTCCAATTGGTTCAAAAGAGACCAAAGTTTCATCTCATGTTATCACTAGTGTTAAACTTATTACTGTGCTTAAATTATGATTTTTTTTTTTTTTTTAAATAATGTGTTTATACTTTAAAGTGCCAAAACGTAATTGCCATTTGTATTGAAAATACATTTGCCATCAGACAGAAAGAAGAACATGAGTACTATTTGGGAGGATTTAAAAACAGAATAATAAGAAATCTAGCTTTTATGAGTAAAACACACCGAAATAATAAAAATCACACATTCCACCTCATCTGCATCGACAGCCATTTTTGGAGGGAGATGTAAGAATCTTGTAGTCTGATAATCACTGTTAGGAGGGTTTTATGCTGCTATGTGTACATACCAACAGTAGCCCATGTAAGCTACCGGTCAAAATGAAAAATTATTTGATGTCAGATCTTTTACCGGATTGCTTGTAGAAATAATAACGTTGTTTGTCAAATTTTGATTTCTGAGCAGCAGAAGTGATCCATACCATTTCAGAGAATGTTTGATAGGATTGCAATTGCACTCCATCAAGGTGTTTGTGTTAATATGTTTTTGTTTTTTTTACCTCATGCTAAACTGGTTTATTGAGTAATGGAAGCCCAGGCCCACTAATGCTATCATCTTTTTAAACTGAGAGAGTATTCCAGCTTGGTATTGAAATCTGCTCAAAGTGAGCCATATGTTTTAGATTTACACACTTTTAGCCTTTAAATGCAGATGGATTGTGTTGTTTGGCTCAACCTGATTTTTTTTTTTCTGAAATAAGATATTAATTCAGACCTGGCAATGATGTAGAAAATTCTTTATGATGAATACTCAATCCATACAATTTATTTTTATCATAGTAAAAAGGTACCAACATAAATCAATTTTCAAATAAGGTTTGATAGAAAAAAAATCAACTCTATTAATAATGAGTTTAATAAAGTATGAGGACATTAATGAAAGAAATAATTATTTGCTCCAAATTTTAGTGTTTGAGAGCAGATGCCATCCAAAAGACATAGGCATTTAAAATGACACAATTAATTTAGAAGACCATAACAGTGAACAAGATGCACATCCAGAGCACGTCTGCTCTGGACCAATAAAGATGTTTAAAAAATTAAAAGGGAAAATATCCTCAACATTTTAAACACAATATACTGTAGATTGCTATTTTTTAGCCGCCAAACAGATTCCTAACCACAAACCATACAACTACAGCATTGTTTAAAAAATACAACCACTATTATTTAAACCTACTATTTAAACTCCTAATAATCTGGCTACCAGTTAAATTGTTGCCATGGAAGCCTAAAAATGTTAAAAAAAGTTGCCACCTGCAAATGGACTAGCTATGTGCGGAAATACTGGACAGAAGGATGTTTACATTTTTGCAATAATGAATAAACTATTTTTATGTTGATCTAGTACGGACTAATCTGTGAAATATCAAATTGGAATAATTTGTAGAAATGTGTGCTTAATGTGTTTATATCATCTGTTTCACTGCGAATCTCTTTAGCATCTTAAATCCAGTTAGTTTTCAGCATTCTGAGAGTAAAACAAAAAAAAAAAAAAAAAAAAGCAACAGCTAATTTGATCGTCAGTGTAAACCCACAAACGGTGCCAAACAACAAGCAACCATGACCAATGCTTTTGTAAGATTTTATTGTACACCATCTTTCCGAGCTGTGGCGACATTGTAACCACATCAGTGTGTGGCTCATGTAACTTCTTCAGCTATTGTTACATGTGGTTTTATGGTCATTTTAATAAATGTGTTATCTTTGTTATAAAATTGTGACCTCACACCACCTAAACTTGTTTTGTGGCATCATTACAGCTATGCTTGTGTTTACTAACAGATAATCTAAATAAAATAGATGCACAATTTAGTCATTTTTTTCAGCTCCCAGCTATTATGGGAGTTTTTTTTTTCTTGAAGTTCAAAAGAAAAACAACTCTCACCTCTGTTCTCATTGTGATCATACTTGCATGCTGTGTCAAGCAGTCAATTATCATAACCATCAAGTTTCTATGCTCGAGGCCTATTTCACACAGGTGTTAAAGAGTTTGTTGAGCAGCAATTATGAGTCTGATTCATTCTGTTGATGTAATCTTCAGGGCAAGTAGACACAAGATGAGAAAACGATCCCTGTCATTAACTTAATCAGAATTTACTGAAGGGGTTGTTTAACTAAAGGGCTTGCTCTGTGTTTAGTGCTCCGACTCGATTGTGCATCTTGTCCGTTTAGAGAAAATTTCTCACTGTGCCTTGCATATTTCCGCTGAAGTGACATTTTCATTGCTTTCGATGAGGGCGGCCTGTTGTTAAAATGTAAAACCAGTGCCTGTTAAAGGTTTGGAGTCTGAAAGTGGAGATGTTTATAAAATGTGCCAACTTTAACATGTTCTGTGCTAAATATGACAAAAGAAAGTTTGACAAGTTGATACATGTGCGTTTGCTGTCTTACTTAGAGTTAGAGGAGAACATTGATGCCACTCTCAAACTTTGGATTGAAAAAAAAAAGATCTTTAAAAAATATGAATGAATGGTTTAGGTTTCTTATGATATTGTTTATTTTGCATTGAAAATTGAACTCAGTTAACTTGGGCGCAAGCCAAAACTCTTGGTTGATGGATGTTTGCCCTATTGGCCTTTCAGTTAAAAAACGATCAGTCTGCAGACTGAGCACCAGCCAAAGGCAGTTTACATTTTTGGTGTTTTGTTCTTGAACGCTATCAAATTACTCTCACCAGTACACATTCATCTCTGCACTTCACAATAGCAGCACTGAAGTGGCCACTTGTGGGATCCACTAAGGGTTCAAATTTGAGCCCTGCGAGGTTTACCTTAATTCAAAATGAGAATGTTGTATTAGTTTCAAAGTCAGTCTGTTTATTTTGTTTGGTTAAACCACTTTTCCAATAATGCATACAGCCATTACAACATTAAATTTTGATAATTATGCCATTGCTGTTTCTAGACTCTAATGTGGACATCCGAGAGTGGTGTTGTACTTGTCTAACTCTGAAAAAGAAAGCAAATTAGTACACTTTCAAAAAAAATGGACTTTTTTAAAAAATACCAACTAATGGCGTGTTTTAAGATTTAGAGAGGTAGAAAGTGCGTCTAAAAATTGCTCGAGCAGTGAAAACATGTGTGATTCATTCCTGGTTGCTGTATTTCACTTCTCATTAAAATGTCTGAGAATCGTACTAAATCTCATGACAATCAGATTTTACATCAGCGACAAGTTTAAAAAAAAAAAAAGTGGAAGCAAACATTTTTTTAGAGATTTGTGTTTTGTGCTCTTCAGATTTACAACTGCGTGACAAATATGACAAGAACTTAAAATCAAAGCAAATGGAAAGATGAAGCCAGCAGTTTCTCACCGGTGTTTTTGATGAGTTTCCATCAGTTTTAGTAATTTTCTACATTTTCAAAAAGAAATATTTCCCATTAGAATTCAATGGAATATTGTAAACCTCAACTTTTCTGTCTATTCTTTGAGATAATTCTTTGTCAAATACTGAAAGTATCAGAAAACTGTAATATCTCATGTTATTATTGTGTATTTTTTTTCATTTGATCTGTTATTTTTTTGTCTGGTGCAGGCTGTAATCGCCACCAGATGGTGATGTACATGTACGGGTCTGAGTTGTACATCTGTATGTGATAGATTTGTGTATTTACATGCAGGTTGGAATAAAACCTTGTGATTATTATAAAAATGTATGAATTGAATGAGTGCCAAATATGCCTGAGCATGATAATATCCTGTACGTGAGATAAGCTGGAGGTACTCTAGCTCATTGTTTGAGACTGGAGTGTTATACTGCTGTTGGGGACACACAACTGACTGGTTGATCATGCTCAATATTTTTTGCTGAGAGCAGAAAAACTTCTTTAGAATTTTTTTTTTATCTGTTTGAAAAAGTTTCTTCAGATATTTGTTGTATGTTCCAGTGTCCATTCATGGCTTATAAATGCAATCATTAATGGTCTTTATTATTATGCTGCCATTGCAGTTGAATATAAAAAGCTGATTTACTTTCTTTCTTGGACTGTCAGCAAAAAAAAAAAAATATGAGAAAAAAAAAAAGGAAACTTTCCTTTTTAAATCATTCCACACAAAGATGTGTTGTTTCTCTGAACTCTGCTTCATCCCAAAAAAGACGGTGAGTCTGGCGTTTAGTGAATTTTATTCTGGATTTTATCAGTTATGGAGTGTGACTTTCTGTCAAAATGTAAAAAAATATAAAAAAATAAATGTAATTCTAATATTAAAATGAATATATGAAAAAATCTGTGTATCGAATGTCTCTTTTTCAGTGGATCGAGGATAAATTATTTGCATATATTCAAGTAAACAATTTCTCCCTCAAAATGCTTAATTTAACTACTTCAGTTTGAACTTTTTCTAACATGTTTAACATGTTACTTCAAAGTATGTCTAGTTCAAACCTAACAGGTGATACAGCACAGGAACATTGCTGTAGTCTACTATACTCAGAATAAAGACTGACCTGTTCATTACAAGTGTGATACAACCTACTTTAGCAGAGTTCTGATTGTCATTTCTTCCCAAGCTAACTGTCTGTGAAGTAATATGCTGTCTGACTAGTGTCTGTGTCCTGAGGACATATGAGAAGCCAAATTTGAAGCAGAAAGGTAATTATAGCACCTAATGATGGAAGTACTAACTTTCTGAGTTTCCCACACAATTTACTTGTTTAAGTACAAAATGTGTGTGATTAATAAGCTTCAATAAAAACCATCTCCAAATTTAAAAATGAATAATAGCAAGAACTACATTTATATGGTTATTTTTCTACATGTCTGTCTCTTTTATTATAGAAAATAGCTCTGTCTGAAATTTCTAAAATAATGCAGGCGCATTCATAATCTACTTTGCATTTTGATGGCTAATTCTGAACCCTTTGTTAACAAATTTGTTAACACAGTAGTTAACACAGTTGTTTAGCTTTTAACAGGTTAGCTTTTAATAATCAAACACAGATTGATACACAAAAATTTTGGCTAAAATGTTCATTTAATCTTCTAAACTGCTTATACCTGATGGAGTTTTTAAATTTTTTCTAATTAAAAATCAATTTAGATGGGCTAATTGAAAGTACTGGCATAATTTTATTCATGCTATTTTTTTTTATTTAGCAATTAAGTTGATTCATGGATGTCAAGGTCAAGAAGGGCCCTGAACCTTTCCCAGCATGTGAAAGCCAGGGGACACCTGGGACTAGTTGCCAGGTTATCAGTAAGTATGTAGTGACAAGAGAAGAAACATAGATTTACTCATGCTTTAAATGAAATGACAAAAAAAAAAATAAGACGAAGCCAATAAGGTTGGCTTCGTCTTTAGTCTGAGGAAACGTTTGATTCCTGCAAGAAGATTGTAAACAAAACCCCTCCTACAGTTTAACCAGCACACATTAAAAAGTTTTTTATTTAAATTATTTTCAGATTAAAATGTCCATTCTTTTTATAACTTAGGAAACTGGATTACAAGTGTGAAATTCACATATTCTCCCTGTGTGTGTTGTTTTGTTGTCTCTTCTCAAAAACCAAAACCACAAGTGTCAGACTGATTTCTTTCAGTCTTGAAGTCTAACAGAATGTTTGAATTTCTGATTTGGGTTAGAAAGGTTGCAGCTCCAATCTAACTGCATTTACAAACAATTATTTTCTATGAGAAAAAAAATAGCAAGTGATCATGAGAACATGACTTTCACTTACAACCTACATATATGACTCCTCGTGGATCACGTCACTGGCTTAAACACAGTGTGACCAGGCGATTCTGCCTTAAGAGAGTCGAGTCGATACCAAGTTATGTGTAAAATCTTCCTGAGCAGTTGCATACTTACTTAGACTCTCTCGTTTGACTCATTATTTTGTCACAGAATTATTATTGGAATCAAAATAATCCTTAAAAAGTACAGCATATTTTTTTCAATTAAAATATTGATTCATTTACCATGTTGAAAAGGCTTCTTTTTGTTTTAAAACAACCCAAAATAAATCAGCAACTTTATTAACATTCATAAAATTAATAATTTAAAAAAGTTTTGCATTGCATTTTTGTTTGAGACATAACAACCCGCCACCCCTATCCAAATATGTCAATGCATTTTTTTTTTTTTTTTGCTTTCCATGAACACGCAGATTGTGGTTGAAGATAAATAATAACAGGCTGCACAGCATCAGAGCATCAACTTTGGTATTGATATTTTCGATACTGGTATCGACCGGTACCCGTAATTTATAGAAAGCCCCCCAGGTCAGGAGCAGATGCTGCGTGCCGTCAAACTGGACAGCAAGTGAGTTTTTCGCTGAGTGAAAATATGCCATAGACTTGCTTGTTGCTTTTTAAAAAAAAAAAAAAAAATCAAGATAATTCCTCATTACTTATTAACATTCTTAATGACTCCAATTAAGTGGCTGTAATGAAAAATCTGTAGTCCAGACTTTGCCATAAATAACATTTCTACCATCTTCAGATCAAACATACAACTATTTTCCCATGTGAAAATATCTGTTAAAAGTTTTTGAATATTAATAATAATATTGTGATAATAATTTCTCTACTGTTTTTATTGCTAATTTTTTAGAGGTATTTGCGGAAATATTCTGAAGAGGCTGAATCAGGAGCCTTGTAAAAATGATTGAAGTTCATGTTAAACTTTTGTTTTTAATTATGTTTAATACAAATAATATTAGCCACACTGTTAATAGTGAATGAATGCATTTAAAAGAAGAATTTATAGATGAAAGTGGTGAAATGGTCTATTTTAGTAGACTTTTCTGTGGGACTTTGACTTTTTGGAAAACAAAAACAAAAAACAAAAACGTTTTGAATGAAAAAAAATGTTTTACTGGTTTTGTCAGCTTTAAAAGTTCCCTCATTTCTACAGAAACAAAAAAAATGTTCTATGTCAGATGTGAAAGCGCGCTAGATGTTATATCAAGCACGCTAGATGTCAAACCTAGCGCGCTAGCATAAATTTATGGAAAGCCATTAGGGCCTCTACACGCAGGTAATCTAGCGCGCTAAATTACCTGCGTGTAGTGGCCCTCATGACTGCTTAACATTCTAACCCTCATTACTGCAAAGGCAATCCTCTTTCTTGTAGACATATTCCCTCCCTCTTTTCTAGTAAAGCCAATCAAAGTGAAATAGTCTGGTTGATAGTCCAGTCAAGATTGACTGATGATCAAAAACTCCTAAATTGCCAAAAAAAATCCACGTGAGAGTGGATCGGGGATGGATTACTGTTGTCTGCTGTGTTTCCCTGGAGATTGAACCCGACTGTTTCACCTTGATTGGTTTCTGATTAGATTGCTATGAGGATATGGCTTAGAAGCAACCCACTAAAGCGAATGACATCCGTCTTTAGGAAATCTGTCAGGGACACCTTTGCAGTGTTGTTGAAAAACACTTTGTTTAGGTTGCTATAATTAAGGCTAACGTTAGACAATAAAGTTAACAATCAGACCGAGTATAATTCAGATTGTTTATGTTGGAATCAAACTACATAACCTAATCCGTACCATCTTCTGCCACTTCTTCCAGAGTCAGGCATTGGAATAAGGACACACAGGCTGTCCTCTCCCTGGCTCAATCATCCAACTCCTCCAGGACAAACCCGGGGCAATATAGTCCATCCAGGTATACCCTTTGTTCTACGCCTCATGGGCCGTGCCCGGAACATCATACCACCAAGGTATCCTGACCAGGTACCTGAACCACCCCATCTGACTTATCTCGACCCAGAGAAGCAATTGCTCTTCTCTGAGCCTCTTGCAGATGGCAGAGCTTCTCACCTTATCTCTAAACCCTGGAATTTTGAGATGAGCCTTCCACCATGCATAACAGGCCCATTTCGTGTGCTTTTATTTGTAGTCTCGGTAACCACTCACAACTTGTGATGACTGGTGAGGGTAGGAATGTAGATTAACTGGTAAATCAATGTCTTCTTTTAATGTCTCATATCTTTCTTCATCATGATGAACTGATGCACTGTTCCAATTATTGCGGACACTACACTGACCCGTCAATTTTCCACTGGATGTACACTCACTTGTGAAAACCCCCCAAGATTTAAACTCTTTCACCTAGGGGGAACATGGTAAATGGTCCTCCACCCTTCTCTGCTTGAAGTTTTAGATTCACTCATCTTGTAATAATACTTACAAATGAGCATCCAGGGTAACTTTTTCTTTTGATTTACAAATTAAAGACAGAATAAATTGGTCCTCTTTAGTTTTTTACTGTCTGCTAAAAATAGAAATTTTATGAAAATGCATCAATATAAATTCTCACTTAAATATAACTTCAAAATGTCACAAAATCTTTTAAAGAATGCTATGTTTTTTATAAGTATGTAGGTGACCATTTCACAGTTATTATTAATTTGAAACATAATGTAGAACAGTAGCATGTTGAAGCTATTCCAAGTCAAATAATGAATCTAAGGAAAGCTCAATTATTAACTGTGTAGACTGTGAACATAGATAATAAACAGAAGGGCCAGCTCTAACTAAAATATCTGATTTGAGTTAGAAGAATGAAGTGATTGCAACAAAAACACTGAAATACTTCAATTGAACTTTTACTGACTGTATGCGGACAGAATTGTGCATTGTGGTTGGCATGAATAACTTAGAAATCAATTATCAGGAGTTCCAAAGTGTCATCATGAAACATGATAGGACAAAGTCACTGTGGTGAATTCATGCTAATTAAACTGAACAAGTAGCATAATACTTTACAAATTCCATCACAGTTTGTACACAATAGACAAAGGAGCAGATTTTAGGCTTAAGTATTAATACCAATTGACTATTTACATACAGAGCCAGTTGTTGCCATTTGTTTTGTATGATTTATGATGGATAGCAACAAATTGCCAGTTGGCAATGTAACTGCAGTTTGTCTACTGTGCCCGATGGAGCTGAGACTCTTTGATTTGCTTGTTACCAATTCTACTAATCTTAGTTATTCAAGGTTCGTCACAGTGGAAAAATACAAGAAGGAAGTGGCATTACCTTGAACCTTTTCGGAGCCAAACATAATTTCTTTGTGAGACAGCATTGTGTGCAGACCAGTCTCACAATAGCTTCTCTTTTTTTTGTAGCTAATAACATGCTGTTTGTATAGCAGTCTTGTGCTGTTCCCAGCTGAGAGGAATACTGATACGTTTGCTGGAAGCAGCTCTCTAAGCGAGGGGGCTTTCTGATGGGGTAAGTTGTGGTCATGTTTTTGTTACTTTAACCCCAAAATGTGCTCTGATAGGTTTAAGGCTTTCTTGATCAGCACTTTACTGTAAAACTTGTTTTAGTTGTCAATACTTCAATGTGCTGGGGTTCAGGAAAATAAATGTGAATGTAAATTTGCAATGCCAAAAAAACTGTCTGAATAGTTCTATCTTTGTGAGCCAAATTGGATGGTTCTTGTCTATTCAATGTGAATGACTTGGAGACAGTTTAGGTCAAGACTTTACCGGCCTTAACTTTATCTGCTGCTCAATATATCAAGGGAGTTTCTAAAAGGACACATCATGGGAGAGAATGGTCAAGAAAACAGTTCAGTAAAGAAGACTCAGCTGTTGGATCGTGGCCAATGGGGAAACAAGTCAGAGTTCCTTCTAGCCGTTGCAGGAACCCTTGTTGGATTGGGGAACCTCTGGAGGTTTCCCTATTTGTGCTACAAAAATGGAGGAGGTAAGCACAATTATAAAAGGTCATTATAGCAACTTACATTAAAAAAAAAAAAACATTATTCTGGTGTACTTACAGATATGGACTTCAGGTTTTGATGTTGTTTCATTTCATCACCTGATTTTTGCTGTCAATTTCTTTTAAATCGGAGTCTCAAACTTTCTTTTACAAAGTAGAACAAAATGACTGAAATGTAATTAAGAAGTAACATAAAAACATTGATCAGCTCTTTAAAACTATTTTCTTTTATCTGTTGAGAGAGTCAATCTTTGAAAACTTGAAGATTTGTGGATTTCTCTGTTTTCATATTTGCCATTGAATATCATTTTCTCTTTCTGTTTTTCTTTCAGGGGCATTCTTGATTCCATACGTTTTATTTCTACTTACTTGTGGTATTCCAATGTTCTTCCTGGAAACAGCAATGGGTCAATACACAGCTCAGGGATGTATCACATGCTGGCGGTACTTCTGTCCCTTGTTTGAAGGTTAGTTAATCAAGCAGCAACACAAAAAAACCTTGACAGTAATATGTAAAAAGATTTATTTATTCCAAAAGTTTTGTGGAAAAAATATAGTTGAAAAGTCATTTTGAAGATTAATATGTTGCCTTTTTTAGTGGCAAAAGTTAATTTTCAACAAATAATATTTGAAACATTTTGCAAACAAGTGTTTTGATAAAGTGGCATTGCAGTACAGTTAAACATGTATTTTTTGCCAAATGACTTAATCATATCAAAGAACACACTTTTCTTTATCAAGGATTGACATGGAGGACAAAGATTAGTACCATAGCTGGGATAAGCCCAAGTCAGTAAAAGTAAATGACACAAAAGGATTTTGGCAATGAGAGAGGAAAAGCACAACCTGTCAAGCGAGTTACACAACAGTGACATTGTTTATCTGGGTCTATCCTAAAATATGCTGGCATCTGTGTCAGTTAATTGAATGAATATTATTGTACTTGTGTCACATAAGAAATCAAACTGGTCTCTCAGAATTCTGTTCATTCTGACTTCTGCAACCAGTGATCCTACACCTGCTGCTCACCACAGACTCCTTTGTTGAAGATTCTGATGAGAAAACAACATAAATTAATTATTGCAGATGTTGTTGCCATGCACTTGTGTAGCAGGACTTTTCCGTGCTACAATTTGTTAAAATCCACGAATATTTTGAATCCCCATTCACAATTAAAAGCATAAAATCATTTGTCCTGCCCCAAGTGGAGGAGTTTAAGTATCTCGGGGTCTTGTTCACAAGTGGGGGAAGGATGGAGCGGGAGATCGACAGGCGGATCGGTGCGGCGTCAGGAATAACTAGGACGCTGCATCGGTCCATCGTAGTAAAGAGAGAGCTGACCCGAAAAGCAAAGCTCTTGATTTACAGGTCGATCTACGTTCCTACCCTCACCGATGGTCACCAGCTGTGGGTGGTGACTGAAAGAATGAGATCGCGGGTACAAGCGGCTGAAATGAGCTTCCTCCACAGGGTGGCTGGGCTCTCACTCAGAGATCGGGTGAGGAGCTCTGCCATCCGGGAGGAGCTTGGTGTCGAGCCGCTCCTCCTCCAGGTCAAGAGGAGCCAGATGGGGTGGTTCGGGCATCTGGTCAGGATGCCCCTCGAGCGCCTCGCGGGCAAGGTGTTTCGGGCACGTCCCACCGGGAGGAGAACAAGGGGCAGACCCCGGACCCACTGGAGAGACTATGTCTCACAGCTGGCCGGGGAAAGACTTGGGATCCTTCCGGGTGAGCTGTAGGATGCACCCGGGGTGAGAGAGGCCTGGGCTTCCCGTTTGAGGCTGTTGCCGCCGCGACTTGACCCCGGAAAAAGCGGAAGATGACGGAACGGAACGGAAAATCATTTGTAAAAATGGAATCGTTAAATTAGATACTCAAAAGTCCAAATTTGAGCACCTCTTCATCCTGCAGACTGAAGCAAACTTGTTCAACTGCTGATATGATAGAACTCATCTCCATTCCTAAGAGGAGTAAACTATAACAAGATTAAATTTTTTTATTTCATAATTCAGCAAAACATTGCATCTCACACACTTTTATTTTTAAAAAGTGCACAAGATTGTACAATTTGGGTCCTAATATGTATGACAGGACTTTACAAGCATGTTTCAAAAAGTGCGCCAAAATTTTTGCTTGCTGGATAAGTGTGTTATATTGTCTTGTAAATTGACAAAAACATTTCTCCCACTGAGAAGCAAATGAAGAGGTTTTCACAGATCACACCGAGTTTTGCTTTAGAGATTCATCTGGTTGGTACAGACATGAGTAACGCTGTGGAACTTTCTTGACAAATTTTGAGCATTTCAGTTATTTATGTGACACATTACTTGACCTGAAGAAAAGTGCATTCAGCTTTCAAAGCGCAAATTTCAAAATTCTTCAAATTGAAAAATAATTTATTGAGGTGTGAATGTCAGAAAGGTGTTACAGAACACAACCAGACATGTCAAGATGAAAGACATATCCTGAGGGTCAGAAACCAGATCTATTTAACTTCCCGACAAGGTGATTCAGACAGTCACGCAAACTGACTACTTGATGAGCATGAGAAATAAGGGAAATATTTCTTTGATGGAGACACATAATTTTTTAAAAAAGAATTTATCAAAGTCTGGGAAAAGTCTTTCTTGGAATACAGCTGCAAAATACTTGGATAGTCTTCGTGTTTTTATGCAAAGCAGAACTAAAGTTTGAAACATTATGAGAGCCTGTTTTTTCACAGTTTTTTCCCGCTGGCTCAGTGACTTCAGTCAATCCATGCTACAAAATAAGTTTGCTTTAAAAATAAGTTAAAAGGCATTTTGATCATTAAAATGAGATATGTTGAGTTTAAGAGAAATTTGAAAATATATAAAGTGTTTTAAAAAAAAATTCTAAACGATTACTCCGTCCCGTTCCATCATCTTCTGCTTGCTCCAGGGCTGGGTCACCTTCAAAAGCCTCAAACGGGAAGCCCAGGCTTCTCTCACCGGCTGCATCCTCCAGCTCACCCGGAAGGATCCCAAGTCGTTCCCCGGCCAGCTGTGAGACATTGTCTCTCCAGCGGGTCCAGGGTCTGCCCCTTGGTCTCCTCCTGGTGGGACGTGCCCGAAACACCTCGCCTGCAAGGCGCTCGAGGGGCATCTTGACCAGTTCCCCGACCACCCCATCTTGCTCCTCTCGACCTGGAGGAGGAGCGGCTCGACACAGAGCTCCTCCCGGATGGCAGAGCTCCTCACCCGATCTCTGAGTGAGAGCCGAGCCACCCTCCGAAGGAAGCTCATTTCGGCCGCTTGTATCAGCGATCTCATTCTTTTGGTCACCACCCACAACTGGTAACCATAACCTTTGCTTTTCGGGTCAGCTCTCTCTTTACCACGACAGACCGATGTAGCGTCCTGGTTATTGCTGAGGCCGCACTGATCCGCCTGTCGATTTCCCGCTCCATCCTTCCCCCACTTGTGAACAACATCCCGAGATACTTAAACTCCTCCACTTGGGGCAGGACCCTGTCCCTGACCCGTAGGGGGCATTCCACCCTTTTCCGGCGAGGGCCATGGTCTCGGATTTGGAGGCGTTAATTCCCATCCCGGCCGCTTTACACTCGGCAGCAAATTGATCCAGTGAGAGCTGGAGATCACGGTCCGATGAAGCTAACAGAACCACATCATCCGCAAAAAGCAGATGATGAGTTTTCAGGTGTAGAGTTTAAGAGGAATTTGAAAATATATTAAGAGTTTAAAGAACTCTTAACGATTACCCCTTCCTTTTTTAATTAGTAATAAAGTCAGTGGTGGAGGTGATTGGATTCCAAAAGAGGACACAAAAATAATACGGACTTGCTCTTTTGTGTACTGTCACATAAGGGGAGAGATGGTGGCTCAGTGGTTAGAGCGTTTGCCCACAGACTGGAAGTTAACTGGACGTTCGCACGTTCGCCTCCCACTGAGTTCACGTCAAGTGTCCCTGGAGAAGTCACCTAACCCCCCATTTCTCCCACCATTGGCATTGGCATACGTGGCAGCCTGCTGCGGTGAAATACAGCACATAAATTTCCCAGTGAGGGATTAATAAAGTATATTAAAAAAAAAAAAATTAAAAATGACCTTGACATCAGACTGAAGTTCACCTGGAGAAAGAAGAAAAGATCATAATTAGTCAAATAAAATAATCCAATGGTACAGTATCATTATTTTTACGAGGTAACATGTTGGTACTTTCAAGCTTTAATATTTAATGTCAAGTTGTCTAAATTTATCTCTTTAGCAGTTCACATTTTGTTTAATTGTATACATATTTGCATCACATTTTCTGAACTAGTTGTGCAAATCCTTTTCTATAATCCGTTCTTCCAATTTCATGTCTCCTTAGGAATCGGCTATGCCACTCAGATAGTGATTGCATATGCTGCTGTATCCTACATTGTCATCCAGGCATGGGCCTTCTTCTATCTATTCTCATCCTTTGCTGCTGAGGTTCCATGGGCCACCTGCAGCAACTACTGGAATACAGGTACTCGTAACAGGGAGGTGAAGAAATGTCATTTTTCTATATTTTATTAGTAATGACTGATCTAAAAATGATATTATCTACCCCAAACAGTCAATTTCTTTCTTGAAATAAATGCTGGATATAAAAACCCAACTTAATAATAAGCTCGGCAGAGCCTGTGAAAAACATACAGTTTGTTGCATTCTAATTAAATGTAGCCTCTTTTTTTCTTTAACATATTTTTTATGTTTCATTAGAGTCCTGTGTAGAATTTGACAAAAAAAATGTATCATCTAATTGGACTGCAAATGCAACAGCACCCGCAACAGAGTTCTGGGAGTAAGTATAAATCTTACCTGGCTCGTTTTGTTGATGAGTTCACATTTTATCTTTTCAGTGTGTTTTCTTTTGGAATGCCTTTCTTAAAAACAAGAATGATCACATTTTAAAAATGTATAAACACTGGCAAGAGTCATTGGTGATTATTATCATAGCTTATTGGTGGAATAGCTTCTCTAACCTGAAGATGAGGACTTCACTGACCACTAAGAATTGACAACGAGCTTTTTTGCGCAGCACTACAGCGGTACTCTGGCTACGCAAAATTGGGATTCATCAAAACCATTGTAACTCTCCTTACATAATGTAAGCATCTCAATTCACATCTGGGAAATTCTCAAGCACAAGCCAACTCGAAATTCATCCCACCCTTGCCACAGTTCTAGAGCTCATACAAATGACATGTTAAATATGTAATGGTCCTCAAATGAGCCGGTGGCACCTGAAAATTCTCATAAACAATGGCGAGGTGTCACTATTGCGCAGCATTTGTGATGTCTCCCACAAAGGAAAGAGAATGGAAGACAGTCAGCACAGCAACTCTGATTGATACAATGATCTGTTGGGGAATTAAAAAAAGACATTCAGAATTTATAGTGATAATAAAAAAACACAGGATAGCTGTGCTCCAGGACTCCTGTCTGCCACTGAAGGCTGTTCAAAACATTTTTAATTTAATTATATTACTTATTATTATTAATTATCTTTATGCGTAGGATGTAAAATAGAGCCGAAAAACGAGTATGCGATAGCCACCACTTCAAAATGAGTTAAACTGTGGTGAGTTGAAGATGTGCATGTATCTTAATTAATCATATTTATTGTAATGTGATCCAAATTTTCTTATGACAGGCATTTATCTGTAATTCCTTTTCCTTTCCGCACTGCACTTTCACTTCATTTCACTGCTCTCAGCTCACTTCAGGTTTTATTCACGTGTCGTCTATTCCCCATGTATTGGTGCAGCTCCTGAGATGCCCTGAATTACGCAACATTCCACGCACTCCACCACTTTCATAAATTACTTGATCTGAGTAGAAGTTGGCCTACACACACCTGACAAGTTAGGCCACAGGTATCTTGGGTCTTCCTCATGGGGAGGTTTCATGGGCCCTATGGAAACATCTTGAAATCCTATTATAAACTTTTATAAATGAAGAAACACATTTTTGTTTGTATCATATGGACATAAAAGTGGTAGAGCGTCACTCCAGTGTTCTCCTGAAGTTCTTTACAATTGAGCTTAAGTGTTGAGTTCAAAGAACTACGAAGTACTTTAAATTATTGTTTATCTGTAAAATTGTTCATTTTCCCCAGTTTATGTGTCTAAAAACTACCGGTTGTATACATTTTCTTTTCAGGAGACGAGTTCTGGGCATCTCTCAGAGCATTGAAGAGATTGGTAGTTTGAGATGGGAATTGGCCTTATGTCTATTACTGGCATGGATCCTGTGTTACTTTTGTGTCTGGAAAGGTGTGAGATCAACAGGAAAGGTAAAGAAACATTTATGTGTTTACTACAGAAGTTTAAATATATTCAGCAACCATAGCCGTTTTGATATTATGTTACAAGTATACAGTATGTTACAAAAAGTTACTATAGACTGTTGCATTATCATGTGACAAAATATTTTCAAGATACTTTCTTGTAAGCATATTTTACCCCCGATTAATTCTGAAATGCACAACATCTAACAAAAACAAAAAGATTTATGTTTGATTGATTTGGTTTTCCCCATTGTAGTGGGACTTAGGATAAAAAGTGGTAAAACATTCTGTCCTTTCTGTTTAAAGAATTATAACCAGAAAGGCCAAATGTTAAATTCCAAAGCTGGACTAACATCCAGATTTGATGAAATCTGATTATGCATGACAATGTGTGTCTGTTTGATGGATTAGTTTAGAAAGTCAAAGGTTTATTTGTATAAAAGAAAGCACAACATAAATTGCTTCATTTTTAAAAAAAAAAAAAAAAATGATCAGACAGTTACAATATTAGTGATTGTAGTTTGCTATGACTTGACCTTAAATTAATCCTTTGTTAAGACTCAAGCTAAGACATCAAGGAGCACAATCAAACACACTGGAAACAGATGTCGTAAACCCTAAAATAACATCACATAAAAGGAAACACAAATCGTTTGTAGTACCAATGAAATCAAGACTTTTTTTTCATTTCTGGAGGGATGTATCATCAGTGCAATGCTATTTCAGCACCAAAGTGTTATGTCTACCTTCATGTTACTGTCAACTCTTGATTTCATAATAAAAGTCTCCACTTTGGTTTCTCTTTTTCAACATAAACTATATCAGTACTATGTAAACTATACTTAAACCTAAATCAGATTTTGGGGGAAAAAAGATCTTCACATTGTTCATTCAAGATGAATCTTACTAATAAGGACTGGTATTGTTTTACATCCCATCGGCTTCCTCTGTGACAGCTCCTTGGCATGGAATCCTAAAAAAAATAAAGAAAACTAGTCAAGATTTAGAAGAAGTTGTTTGATTCTTCTTGTGTTTATGATGCCACTAGATGGCCTTTAATTGTAACTTCTTTTGAGGAATTTTCCGGTTATCAAGTGATTGTCTTCTCTAATAACAATCAAATTAGTTTTTTCTGCTTCTTAAGTGTTCTGCATTTTAATCTTCACTATGAATTTGCAGGTAGTTTATTTTACAGCAACATTTCCCTACGTGATGATGATTGTACTTTTGGGTCGTGGGCTCACTTTACCAGGGGCCATGGATGGCTTGGCTTTCTACTTGTATCCTGATCCCACAAGGTTGGTGGACCCTCAAGTAAGTGGCAGAGCAATTATTTATTTATTTATTTATTTCGGTCACAGTGCAACCTCATATCAATGAAATAAAGATTATTTCTTATAAATTATAAAAAACAAAATAAGAGTTTTTCTATATCAAACTAGAGTGGCCACTGTTTTTTTTTTTTTGTCTCTTACAGTAGTTCTAATATGTACTATTAACTATACTTGTATCTGCATAGGTTTGGATGGATGCAGGCGCACAAGTACTTTTCTCTTTTGGTATTTGTCAGGGGAGTTTGACGGCTTTGGGAAGTTACAACCAATACAACAATGATTGTTACAAGTGAGTTTGTTTTAATTAAATGCTCAGTTGATTGAGAGCAGAAAGCTTCCTTTTGTTTTTCATAGGTTAAGTTTTTTCGAACTGTGGAAAGCATGTTAATATCATGAAGAACCGTAAGAAAAATAATATCTAAGAAAGAAAATGACGTGCATACAAAAGTTGAATTGACCAGCTTTTAGATGGAAATGTTGCCAAGATAATCTGATTAATACGGATAAGCTGTGCATCATAAATTTCAAACAACATAAGTTCATCCCATTTGGGGGATAAAAAAATGATAATTTGAAAAGAGTAGAAAAATTACTATTATTAATACATTTCTCAAGTCGTTTCATATAAAAAATGTATTTTATTGTGATGTTCACATTTTTTCTTTCATAGTTGCCACAGTGAAAGCTGTGCAAGCTTTAAACACTGGACAAAAATATAATTTATTTTCTCTGTTTCTTTTTCTCAGGGATACATTTCTTTTGTGTCTGGTTAATGGTGGCTCCAGTTTTGTTGCAGGATTTGCAATCTTTTCTGTTTTGGGTTTCATGTCTTTGGAGCAAGGATTGCCAATATCTCAAGTGGCAGCCACTGGTAAGATAAACACTGCTACTGTACTGTTAACAAACTCAGTGATTATGTGTACTAGTAAAGAACATTGCATGGTTATTGTAAAAGTTGCTTCTGGCAGAGGAAATGGGCTTTTTATTTCAAGTTTTGGACATGTGTGTTTCAACTAAAACTAATAAAATTGGGTCTTAAAATTTCATTATGACCCAATAAATGTGAGTAAACATGAGTAAAGTTTACTATCACAAGAGCTCCTGAAATTAGACAATTTATACATACAAGCAACAGAACAGGAAGAGGCGATAGCTCAGAGGTAGAATCTTTGCCCTTGGACCAGGAAAAGCCCGTTGGAATCCCACTGAACTTATGCCTATATGTCCTTGGGGAAGACACCTAACACCCTGTTTCACCCACCCATCACCCATCGGTGCCGTTCTGGCAGCCTGTCACGGTGCAAAGCCGCACAGAAACTTCCATGTTGAGGGATGAATACAGTACAATAAAATAAAAAATTAGGCCCAGAATAAAATGACTGTAAGTTATTGTTTGCAAAGCTAAAAGAAACAAGCTTCTTGGTGGGTTTTAAAGTGTTAAAATTCTATGCACTCACATTTGTTCTGATATTTTTGTGCATAAAGGACCTGGTTTGGCATTTATTGCCTATCCCCGTGCCGTGGCTATGATGCCTTTACCTCAGCTATGGGCTATATGTTTCTTCATCATGGTAATCTTGTTGGGAGCAGATACACAGGTAAAATATGTAAAACACCGCTGAAATTCATGCTAGAAATGCTTTTCTTTCTATCTATTCATTGATTGCTTTTGTTCTGTGTTTTTGCAGTTTGTAAGTTTGGAGTGCTTGATGACCTCTATTACAGACATGTTCCCCTCTATGTTACGACGAGGTTATCGTAGAGAGTTGCTGCTGCTTTGTCTCTGCACTGTATGCTTTTTGCTTGGCCTCCTTCTTGTCACGGAGGTAAGATTTCTCTAACAAAGAGAAATATGGGGAATGTTATTTATCACATTTAATCTACTTGTTGCATAAACAGACTTACTGCTTATCTAATTTAGCCAAATTAAAGCTGTACATATGCTTTTGTTTTCTTTTTTGGATTTAATGTCTGTAACTATAAGCTCCATGTCCTCCCGCAGGGGGGCTTGTATTTCCTTCAACTCTTTGATCACTATGTTTGTAGTGGCAACAATCTTCTGCTGCTGTCAGTGTGCCAGTCAATAGCAATAGGATGGATTTATGGTAAGTCAGAAATCTTTCTAAAACTGACTAAGACTCAGGCTGTTCTATTTTTAACAAAAGTATTTGTAAAATGTAATAATGTCTATGCATCCACTTAACTTTCTTAAGCTTGCAAGCCATTCCAGTTTTCTCATTACTAGCTGAACAAATGGGCAAAAAGAGTTCAGACAGAGGACAAGATTGCACACAAAGAAATTTTCCATTTTCCAAACAATAGCCCAATGATATTAACCACATGTAATAGTCAGGCATGTTACGAACCACTGATCCTGGTCAAGGTGGCAAGTAACTGTTCCGGCACACAACAGGCCAGAGGGAGGGTTAACCTCGAACAGTCTATTGCGGAGCTACACACAGACAATCATCCACACACTCTCTTTTTCCAACGGGCAATTTCTCAATGCACTTGACAATCGTGTTACTATCATAGTCATCTGCAATTTAGTACCAGGTGATCAGAGACATGTCGCCAACTAGATGATTACGTGTCTGTGATCACCCTAAATTGGTCAATTAACGGCATATTTTCTAACAAACCTCTACAGATTATTTCATGATGTTCATCCATTAAATGTCGCCACTTACCTGTTATTAAATCAACCGATGGTCGATCGTATGTCTTGTGCTTATTTGTAGGAAATTAGTCAACAATTGCACACCCTTTCTGACTCGGAGTAGATTTCCGAAAATCCTAGCGACAGACGCAAACGTACAAGTCATAGCAATAATGAAGAGATCTGTCGCAAAAGTCCAAAAATTAAGGCGAACAATGCTTGATGAGTGAGATGGATGCCTCAGCTGTGCTCATATTGCCAATTTTCCCCAAATCGACACATCGCCGACAATAGCTTTTCTATGTGAGCTAGGCTTAAACCTACACACACACAGGGAGATCATACGAACTCCACACACAGAGTACCAGTAATTTAAACTTGCTCCACCAGGAAGTCAAGCCCCCACACTATTTGTGTGAGGCCACAGTTCCCCGTGCAATAGTTATTTTTTCATTTAATGTATTAATCATTTCATTCTCAGAAGTCACTTGATCAAAGAGGAAAACCACTGCTTTGTCTTCAATTTATTTGGAATTTTATTGTTAATCCCGATGATGATCCTCAACTTGGTTTCAAATAAAGAAATACTGCTTTTGCTACTGTTTAAGGACATCACGTTTTATTTTGCAATAAACTTTGCATTCTATTCAACAGGCGGAGATAAACTCTATGAGGATATTGAAGACATGATAGGTTACCGTCCAGGGCCTCTGATAAAGATTTGCTGGCGTTATGTTACACCTGCTGTTTGTCTTGTGAGTGCAACCACTTCTAAAAGAAGGAACATAGTTGGAGATAGTTGCATGGATGTATGGATAGATAGAAGTTTTTTTCTTTTTTTTTTTTTAATTTGATGTCTTTTTTATGGCAGGGTACTTTTATGTTTTCTGTGGTGAAATACACGCCTCTCAAGTTCAACAAAACGTACATTTATCCAACTTGGGCATACGTTTTGGGCTGGGTCCTTGGATTGTTCTGTGTTCTTCTGGTTCCTCTCTGGATCATCTTTAAAATGACACGGATGGAAGGGACATTACAACAGGTAATTACAAATAAAATCAAAAGTTAAATACCAACCACAAATTGTTTCAGATGAAGATTTACAGTATTTGTGGAGGGTTTGATTTTAATTGTTGAAGGTTTTGTTTTTGGTCAGTAATAAAACAGATTCCGGCTTAAGGTATCTGTACTCACCAATATTGGTGCAAAAATAAGTAAGTGCAAAAAGATGGCATAGTAATGCTATAAAAAGGAAAGGTGCAACTTGATAAATAAATACATCTGCTAAATGAGACCGTAAAGGCGTAAACATTGTAGGTTTCAAATCTTTAGACTGAGAAATCTTTGGGTGTTTCATTACAGCGCAATACTCTACTTTAGAAAACTTGCTTTGGCCAACTCACTGCCAATTCCACTGCCCATTTCACACATGCTGATACAAGCTTGGAGAATTGTTTGATAACATTTATAACAAGCAGTTTTAACAAAACTTTAATCCTCTCTCTTTCCACACACTGCACTCAATACAATCAGCTGACAGCAAAAAGAAATGAAACAAATTTGAACTTTGATTTAGGCAAATTTTTATCTTGTAACAACTGTGTCATTCATCAAAGACTGCAAGCATGTCTCCAATGAATCTAATCTCAAATATATTGTTTTTGCAAACATACCAAGGCCAGGAAAAAGTGACATTGCCATAAAATTAGTTAAAAAGAAGTCAGAAAACTTTAAGAAGATTATGCAGCATCTTTTAGAAAATGCTCAAAGTTTTGAGTAGAGTTAAAGTGTTCTAACATCCATATAAAATTCTAAGACAATCTGTCGAATCGCCATCAGATTTAAATGAAAATCAAGTTCATGGTGCATAAGTTGAGAAACGCACCAAGAAGATTGCTGAAAGGGATGCTGTGGAGTATTGCATATGTTTATCTAATGACTAACTTAGAAAATGTGTAGTTTTTTAGGTCAAGGAATTCAAACAATCTTGTTTTCACAGAAATTTAAGGAGCTTTGCCGCCCTGAAAACATCAAAAGGTCCAAAGTGAAACAACCTGAGTGGTACCCTTTGAACACAGACAACGGTTCTGCACTCTTTGCCAATGACAAAAGAAATGGTGCAGCTGAAGGGGAGGGGCTAGCGTGAGAAAATTTTTTGTATTTTTAATTTTTTTTTTTTAATCAAATCAATGGAAGAATAGTATTTAATAGAATTTCCTTTGGGAAATTTTTTCACAAACCAAAATTTAAATTTCCTTTCATTTACTATAAAGGCAATCAATAACGGTTTACTTTTACATAAAAACAGCAAATAAAAGAAAATTGGGGTGAAAGAAAATAAAAAGTTTGACATGAATGCCAGCGGAAATGTTTTTTTGAGCACAATTTTTTAGTCTTTGCTGAAATGCTCATTTACCTCCAGCAATCAATCCAACTTTATTTGTAAAGCACTTTTCAAACTAAGTTACACAAAGATCTAAATAGAACAAATAAAACTCAAACAAGAATTAAAATCCAGATTGTCGAACAATAACAAATTAAAAACAAACATACATTAAAAATCACTCACTTGCACAAAACACTTCCTACATGCATCGACATTAACACCCCAACAGTGTCCCCGATCACCACCTGTGATGGACCAAGCAGTGCAAATAGACAGGCATAAGGTTTTAAGTAAAAAAGGGTTTTTTTTATTGAACCCAAAAAATGTCAAATGTTCAACAATTATAAAAGAGGTCAAAATAACTAACTCAACTCAAGATAAGGTTTAACAAAAGAGTTGTGAGAACAGCATGACCTTAAATGAAAGAATACTAAACCACTGCCAACACAAAGAAGGGGGGGTTAACAAAACAGCTTAACTAAATCTAAGCTAACAAAACCAATTTCACCCCTAAAGAAAATAAATGGTTCAGTCCAATTAGGTGACTCCAGCCCAGGACAGCAGGTGATCATTCGGCCCACGAACTGGAGCACCTGCAAAACTCAAGAAAATCAAATTAATGTGAATCAACAACATAAATCAAACATGTGCACTAATCTAAACTTGTATTAAGCCCAAAGTAAAGAAAAGTGGTTTAACAATCAAAATATCTAAATTATATTCATAAAGTGAATAAATTATGAAGTTTACAAACTAAATAGTTGTGTGGCTGTAGCCATCACACCCCCCTCCCTGCCATTTCCACTGAACAACTGGCTACTGTCTCTTCAATTGAGTTAAAATAATGCTAAATCTTGCTCCAAGTGGAGGAGTTTAGTTCAAGTAAGGTAAGGTTCGAACCGGACATTGTCTGCAATAATTAGGACACCACATCGGAATGCTCTGGGGAAAATAAGTTGAGCCAACAGGCAAACTCTCAATTTTTTTTTTTACCAGCTGTGCCTAGTATGAAATAACAAGATTTCTTATTTTTTTACATACTCTATTGATCCCTCACTGGGGAAATTTGTGTGCTGCACTACCACACAAGCAGGCTGCCACAACGGCACCAATGGTGGGAGAAAATGGGGTTAGGTGTCTTCTCCAAGGACCCTAGATGTGAACTCAGTGGGAATCGAACCTGCAAACTTCTGGTTAACTTCCGGGCCGCAGGCAAACGCTCTACCACTGAGCCAGCGTCTCCCCTTTATACATTATCTCCCCCTTATACGTCGTCTCCCCTTATACATTAGGCAGAAAAGTATCTGTATCATTCTTTTATATATTTTGGGACCAGTCAGGCGCTAACTGTAAATTCAGTTTAGGCGTGAATATTAATGAGAAAATACAAGTCTCTAAGGTACAAATTCTTCTTATTACATTTACAATGTGTTGTTTCTCAAACGTCCTCTTTCATCACAGAATGAGAACTTTCTCTTATCGCATTTATTTTATGTATATATGGCGGATTGGCTAACACACTGCTCATTTTATACACTTGCCCATACCAATTCGGAGAATAGTTTTGTAACATTTCACAAGAACAACGAGCAAAAAGAAATAAAATATAGTTGAAGTCAGGTTCAAACTCAAACTTCAGGTTCCTCCATCTGTTCTTGCAGTCTTTTTACAAATAATTCCCATTTACAATAACGAAGTCCTGAGAAAAGGCACTTAGATCTCCACTGACAGTTGACACATTCTGCACTCGCTCTACACCCTGTTACCATCCGGTCCAGGTTCGGGTCCCTCGCACTCAAGACCAAGAGAGCCACATCCTGCTTTTATACCTTCCTCAATCTGACTGTTGAATGGCTAAGGGCCCTTGTGACGGGTGGCCATGTGCTGAGGAAGCAATGACTAAATGATCTTGTTTTATTGTGTATTTAATAAATGTGGTTTTTATGCATCGGCCTGTCTCTATCCTGATGCTCTGTCCGCAAATGAAGTTCTTAACGGATAAATAAAGTTATTATTGTTATTATTAACTCTGCTCTTCTCTCTGAATAAAACTGTAAAAATGATCATTGTCTTGGCTTTTAAATTCTTTTCAGAAATTGTTGCTAATACAGACTGTATAGTTGGTCATCATCTAATCATTGCTACCGAGGAACAAACAAACCCAGATAGACATTTTTTGCATTTAACATCATAGCCTCCTTTCTATTCGCCTGATCAGAGACACTGAGTGGCACCAGGTTGGCTACTAAGCCGCAAAATGTAAGACAAAGGACCTCTTGTTTTTTAAACACACGAGGTAAACCATTTAAGTATTTGCTCGGTCAATGCTGATGCTTATTAGGTTACACATGCTAATTTATTAACCAGAAGGAACGCCCAACACCTGTAAGATTAGGTGCAATAATAATAACAAAAACTTTTTTAACAAGCTAAAATTTGATTTGAATACACGTACTTGTATGTTAGACCTAAGTATTTTAATAAAAATAAGAGAAAAGCAGCCTTGTGTTGAAATGGGAACTGAAAATGTTGTTCATTTAGCCAGCGAAATTAGCTTTGCTTTTGCACGAATAACGACGTGATTAATTAGCCTTCTGTTTGCAGCAATAAAAAGGATAATAAACGTTTTTTTTTAAAGGCAAACTCTCTGGAAATGTATTAAATATTTAATAAGGATTAGCCCCAAAGGTAAAAGGTGTATTTAAACCTGTCTTCTTTCACCAAATTTCTCAACCGAGATGGGTTCCGGCACCCCGCGCAACCCCGTAAGGGATAGACGGCTAAGAAAACGACTGACTTTTCAACATCTTGAGACTTCGAGGCTCATTCCTGTCATAATCCTGTTTGATGTCTAAAAACTTTATTACGGTGATTTTTAAATCAACGAACAATTTGCAAATTGAAAAGCAGTGAATGTTGTGTAGGAGAGGGAATGAGGAGGATCCAAATGCAGGTTTAACAGTTTATTAAGTGTTGAACAAAGGAATCCACAGCAGAGAGATAACGGCTTCAGGCAGTGCTGGATGGCCAAGAGGAAGGGCTGAAGGTTCCTGTGAGGAGAATAAGAAAATTAGTCTGATATCAAAATTTGACTCAGCTTAGAGGTGGTCAGTTTACCACTAGAATCGTTGAAGACCTGACAGAGACTGTGGGTGACACCAGGTCTTTTATAGCCACCGGTAAGTCTGTGCAGCTGGGAGCAATCAGCCAATCCTCCCGTTAGAAGCCATCCAGCACCTGTGAGTTTTGGGGGAGAAAAAAAAACAAACAAGCAGGCCTAAAAGGCCTCACACCACAGTACCCCCCCCTCTACGGACGCCACCTGGCGGACCACCAGGCCTGTCCGGAAAGCGGCGGTGAAAGTCCCGGACCAAGCCAGGGTCCAGGATCGCTGAACGGGGCACCCAGCACCGTTCCTCCGGGCCATAACCCTCTCAGTCCACGAGGTACTGTAGACCCCGACCTCGGCGACGAACATCCAAAAGACGGTTGACCGTGTACGCATCCGAGCCGTCGACAAGGCGAGGAGGTGGAGGGGGAGCAGAAGGAGGCTGGAGGGGACTGGTAGAAACCGGTTTGATCTGAGAGACGTGGAACACAGGATGTACCTTCATGGAAGAGGGCAGGGCGAGCTTTACCGAGACCGGGTTGACCAGCCGCAGGATCCGGAAAGGGCCAATGAAGCAGGGTGAAAGCTTGCGAGACTCTGCCCTGAGGGGAATGTTCCTGGTAGACAGAAGGACAGACTGACCAACCTGATATGCTGGGGCTGGCTGACGGTGGCGATTAGCTTGGCGCCGAGCCCGGCCGCAGGCCTGTTGGAGGGCCCTCCTAGTTTTCCTCCAGATCCGACGACACCGTCTGATATGGAGCTGCACCGAAGGGACGGCCAGCTCCTGTTCCTGATCCGGGAACAATGGGGGTTGGTAACCCAGAGAAGCCTCGAACGGGGACAATCCTGTGGAGGGAACTTGGGAATTATGGGCATACTCAATCCACGGGAGATGATACGACCACGTGGACTGGGCAGAGGCCAACACGCACCGTGATGTGGATTCCAGGTGTTGGTTAGCCCGCTCCGACTGGCCGTTGGATTGGGGGTGGAAGCCAGATGACAAGCTGACGGAAGCCCCCAGCGCCTTACAGAAGGACTTCCAAACAGCTGATGTGAATTGCGGACCCCGGTCAGAGACTATGTCCAGAGGGATACCATGCAGACGGAACACATGGGTCACCATGAGCTGGGCAGTCTCCAAGGCTGAAGGGAGTTTAGGAAGAGGCACCAGATGTACAGCTTTGGAGAATCGGTCCACAATCGTGACCACAACAGTGTTACCTTCTGAGGGAGGGAGTCCGGTCACAGTCCAGTGCGATATGGGACCAGGGACGACTGGGAACCGGTAGGGGATGGAGCAGCCCCGCAGGAGGACGATGAGGGACCTTGCCCCGGGAACAGGCAGAACAGGCAGCGACAAAATTCCTAGTGTCTGCCTCCATCGTTGGCCACCAGAACCGCCGCTGAAGAAGCGCCATTGTACGGCGAATCCCAGGGTGACAGGACCACCGGGATGCATGTGCCCATAGGAGAACCTGGGAGCGGGCAGAGGATGGCACATACGAACGGTTAGCTGGGCCAGTACCTGGGTCCGGATCATGCTGCAGACCATCCCTTATTGCAGTCTCGATCTCCCAAGTGATTGCCCCAATGACGCAGGAGGGGGGTAGAATGGGCTCCGGCTCCGATCTGGACTGATGACCATCATGCAGGCGGGAGAGGGCGTCAGGTTTGGTATTGCGGTTGCCCGGCCTGTAAGTGAGGGTAAAATTAAAGCGTGTAAAGAACAGCTGCCACCGGGCCTGTCGAGAGTTGAGTCTCTTAGCTGCTTGGATGTAAGCGAGGTTTTTGTGGTCTGTCCAGACCACGAATGGGTGTTCTGCGCCCTCGAGCCAGTGCCTCCATTCCTCGAGTGCCAGTTTGACTGCGAGCAGTTCTCTATTCCCCACATCGTAGTTTTGTTCAGCTGCAGAGAGACGCTTAGAGAAAAAGGCACAGGGATGGAGTTTGCCATCCTCCTGATGGTATTGGGACAGCACAGCACCCACCCCTGAATCCGAGGCGTCCACCTCCACAATAAACTGCCTCAAGGGGTCGGGCTGGACCAGAACGGGGGCCGAGGTAAACCTCTTTTTAAGCTCAGTGAATGCACCCTCTGCTTGGGGAGACCAAACGAACGGTCTGGCTGTGGAAGTAAGCTGGGTAAGGGGAAGAGCTACCTGACTGTAATTGCGAATGAAACGCCTGTAAAAATTTGCGAAACCCAGAAATTGTTGTAGTTTGCGACGGGTGTTGGGTCGAGGCCACTCAGCCACCGCGCTAACTTTTTCGGGGTCCGGGCAAACCTGCCCAGCGTGTACAATAAAACCAAGGAAGTTGACGGACTGAGAATGGAACTCGCACTTCTCAGCCTTTACAAACAGACGATTCTCAAGGAGTCGCTGGAGTACCGCACGGACATGGACGATGTGCTCCTCAACAGTGGGCGAAAAAATAAGAATGTCATCCAGATAAACAAAGACAAAACGATTAAGGAAGTCACGGAGCACATCGTTAATGAATGCCTGGAAGACTGCGGGAGCGTTAGTTAACCCGAAAGGCATGACCAAGTATTCGAATTGGCCCAGGTGGGTGTTGAACGCCGTCTTCCACTCGTCCCCCTCCCGCATTCGGACGAGATGGTAGGCGCAACGCAGATCGAGTTTTGTAAAGACCCGGGCTCCCTGAAGTAGCTCGAACGCCGAATTAATGAGGGGCAACGGGTATTTGTTGCGAACGGTGATGTTATTAAGACCCCGATAATCGACGCACGGACGGAGGGAACCATCCTTCTTACCCACAAAAAAGGACCCCGCTGCTATGGGTGCCGAGGAAGGGCGGATAAGCCCCGACGCCAGGGACTCATTGATGTACTTCTCCATCGCCCCCCTCTCTGGAGCAGACAGATTGTACAGGCGACTGGCGGGTAAGGTTGCCCCAGGGAGGAGGTCGATGGCGCAATCATATGGCCGATGAGGCGGGAGAGATTGTGCCCTCTCCTTACTGAAGACCTCTTTGAGGTCATGATACTCTGCCGGGATAGACGCAACGTCCACCGGGTCGATTGAGCCTACCGTGTCAGAAGAGACGGTTGTCACGGCAGATTGGAGGCAAGTTGCATGGCACTGATTGCTCCACCCGACGATACGCCGGTTTTGCCAGTCGACCTGTGGATTATGCAACCTAAGCCAGGGGAAACCTAACACAAGGGGTGAGCCGGGTGAAGAAATAACGTTAAACGAAAGGTGCTCACGGTGATTACCCGATACCACCATCTCCAACGGGGAGGACTGGTGGGTCACCCTGGTGATAACGTGTCCATCGATCGCCGTGGCATTAATGGGTTCTCCGAGTGGTTGGGACTGGAATCCACACTGACGGAGAAAATCTGCGTCGATGAAGTTGCCGTCGGCCCCGGAATCCACCAACGCTTCGACCGGAAAAGAAGAGGAACAACCAGAGGTTAGTGTCACAAGAATCATAAGCCTAGGGGTACCATGACATCTAGTTGTGCCCACCCGTAACCCTAGGTCTACCGGTGGGCCCCGTCTTTTGGGCGACAAGGGCAAGCTGAGAGTAAGTGACTTCTCGACCCGCAATAGAGACACCTCCCTTCTTTTAGTCTAACCTCTCTTTCCTTTTTGGTTAGATGCATCTGTCCCAACTGCATTGGTTCTGTGGAAGGCTGCTCAGCCTCTTGTGGAACAGATGCAAATGCCCTAGGTGGGGGGCAGACCGAGGAAGGCTGTCGATGGCTGTGAACTGGAGTAGGGTGTAGGGCCCGGGTGGTATTTTCATATCGTTTCTCTCTTTGACGGTTGTCTAACTGTATTGCCAGCGAAATGAGTTCCTCCAATGTGGATGGGGTCCCCCTGCCAGCTAGCTCATCCTTCAGAGGATCATTCAGGGCATTTAGGAACACTCCTCTTAGTGCCTTCTGTCCCCAGCCAGCCTCTACTGCTAGGGTCCGGAATGAGATGGAGAACTCCGCCACAGATAGACTTCCCTGGGAAAGGTGGAGTAGACGCTGGGAGGCATCTCCAGCCCGGTCCGGCACCTCGAACATGGTTCTGAATAAACTCAGAAAATCAGATGTTGAGCGATCAGCCAGGGGGGCTGCCGCGTCTTCGGCCTCGGCCCACTCCAGTGCCCTGCCCCGAAGAAGACCCACAATGTACAAATTCTTAACTTTGTCTGATTCGAAGGTCCGCGGTCTTAGAGCAAAGACATTTGAACACTGCAAGAGGAACCCACGACATTTCCCCAGGGTTCCATGGAAAGGTTCCGGGTCCGTAATATGGTGGTCCATGAGTGGGCTGGGCATAGCTGAAGGAGGTGCCGAGGCTGTGGACAGAAAAAGAGAACTTAGATTATTTACTTTGTCTGTTAAAGCCTGTAACTGTGTTTTTAATTGAGTATTTTCGTCCATAAGGGCCTTTATGGCCTGTTGTTGTTGTCCCAGGAATATTCCTTGTCGGGTCAGAATCTCTGACACTGAGGGTGATGCAGAACCCGCTGGATCCATTCTGGTCAGGTCTTCTGTTGTGTAGGAGAGGGAATGAGGAGGATCCAAATGCAGGTTTAACAGTTTATTAAGTGTTGAACACAGAGGTGTCAAGTAACGAAGTAAGACTACTTCGTTACCTTACTCAAGTAGAAAATCTCGTTATCTTTACTTTAACGAAGTAATTATTTTTTTGTCTACTTTTTACTTTTACTCACTACTTTTTTATGCAATTATCTGTACTTTTACTTCGTTCATTTTATAAAAAGTAGTCGCTACTTTCGCCATTTTGTCACCGTTAAAAAGCGACTGTTTGTCGGAGTTTTTTTTTTTTTTTTTTTATGAACCCTGAATGCATCAAACAAAGGAACAGATGAATGATTGGCTGAAAGGTCCAGTCAATCATTACTTTGGGGCGAGTAGCCCCGCCCACAAACTTTTAAAGAGCAGGGACGTCAATTTCCGTGTTTGAGACTCGGGCTCGGAAATCAAAGTGTTTCTGATGCTGCGACACTGAACTTTGATTGAATTATCAATTTAAAAAAAAACAACAGCAAAGAAATGTTTTTTTTTATTATTATTTTCAGTCTGCAGTTATTGTAAACGTCTTTGCTGAAAATGTTGTAGATGGTATTTTTATAAAAATAACTTTGATCTGTGACGCACTATTTTATCTTTAGAAAAAAGCTAATTGATCTGATTAATCCATAAATAGTAGTGGATGAAGTATTTGTGCTTAAAAGCATCTAAAATGTTATTGATTACTTTATAAAGACTGACTGAGGAGATTAAAACTACACATCGCTTAGATTTTGTATCATGTAGATGTTTGGGTTAACATTAAAAAAACCTTACATGTACACATATATATGTAGATATGTATATATATATATTTATATATACCGTCTCCTAAGTCCCGCCCCTACTGTTTTTTTAAAATCTTATTTCCCTGGTTATTTTTTCATTTTTACAGTTCTTAAAATTTTAGAAAAAGAATACAAGGATTTTGCCTCCTGTGTGTTTCCTTCACTCCCACTGCCTTACGAGTGCATGTAAAGGGTGTGATTTTGTCAATGGGTGTGGTTTTACTGGGTGTACGATATTTTTTGTAAAATACGATAATTTTACGTCATTAGTACGATAATCCAGCACCTCCCACCTGGCAACGCTGGTTCCAGGTGTCACGAAGGCTTTATGTGGCACTCCCAATCTTATCAACTTGATAAAGACTATTCAGCATTGCCTCAAAGAACTTTGAAAACTAGCTGTCTTCAAGGCTTGAAAAAGCCTTTTGGTCATTTTTTTTTTTTTTTTTTTTTTACATTGAGTGTGTTTGTGTCTTGAAGTTGGTTAAATTAGGTGATGCAGAGTGAAGCTTGGTAGCTGAAGGGACCTTACATAATGCCCTGCTTATGTTAATACATTTGATTGTGTTAATTAATCGATTTCCAATAAAGATTATTAAGAAATTAATGTTTCTGATTCATAAAGTTTCATTTATTATCATATTTTCTGCTCCTTAAAGCATGTGATAATGGTTAAAAATATGTTCATACGCTTTTGTTAACAATATTCCTTTTTTTCTGAAAATTACTTTTACTTTTTTTACTTGAAGTAGTTTTAAAATAGGTTACTTTTTACTTTTACTTAAGTAGAAAACTTGAGTTGATACTTCTACTTTTACTAAAGTAGTTTTTTAACTCGGTATTTATACTTCTACTTGAGTAGAAAATGTTGGTACTTTTGACACCTCTGGTTGAACAAAGGAATCCACAGCAGAGAGATAACGGCTTCAGGCAGTGCTGGATGGCCAAGAGGAAGGGCTGAAGGTTTCTGTGAGGAGAATAACAAAATTAGTCTGATATCAAAATTTGACTCAGCTTAGAGGTGGTCAGTTTACCACTAGAATCGTTGAAGACCTGACAGAGACTGTGGGTGACACCAGGTCTTTTATAGCCACCGGTAAGTCTGTGCAGCTGGGAGCAATCAGCCAATCCTCCTGTTAGAAGCCATCCAGCACCTGTGAGTTTTGGGGGAGAAAAAAAAACAAACAAGCAGGCCTAAAAGGCCTCACACCACAGTGAAGTGAAAGGACAATTAAGCTTGTGCTGACATTAGTAGTTGACTACATTTTATCACAAAGATTAACGTGGTCTTTTCTAGTATTTCTAAAAGGAAATATTTTGTTGCTTTTGCAAAGCACATTCTTCTTAAAAATTTGTTTTTCTAGATATGGTTGTTTGTGTGGCTGGGTGTCTGTTTGTGTAGCCCTGCAACAGACTGGTGACCTGTTCAGTGTGTATCCCGCCTCTTGACTGATATGTAAGCCAGGATAGCCTACGGCATTCTCACTTAAACTCCATATGGTATAAACGTTTCAGAAGACGACACAATAGTTATGGTTGTGCTTGGACTAGAGCCAATGAACACGAAATACGAAATAAATGGATGCTTTGAGACATATTCCAGTCTTTATGTGTCTGGAGGCATTATATTATCTGTTTTTGTAAAAACTTTATTGTCAGTTCATAATTATTTGATTCATGTTGTCGTGTGCCACTCTCACAAATATTTTTAGTGCAAAATCAATCTGTTATATTTATTTTAAACAAGCTGCCACCAACATTTGTTTCTTTTCATTTCTGCGTTTTCAGCAACTAAAGCCACCGCAACATGCACAAAGGTCAATACCTTTGTCTTTGAATAATTTAAAATTACCCCTGAACAAAGTTTGTTTTGAATGAACACATATAACAAAAATTAGTCACAACTTGTTAGCAAATCCCATTGTTTTCAAAGTACTGGTACAAGTGTATACATCTGTGGAGATTTGTCACACTATTTACCATAGTTTGAGATCAGAGAAGATAGAGAACTCGAGTCATGACTGTGTTGCTGGTGTTATGCTAGGATTACAAATAACTTGAGAAGCCAATGGTAGCGTCTCACAACCACGGACACTCAAGCGTGTGTCATTGTGCAACTAGAAACTACACTAACTTTGCATACAATAACAATGATTTTTTAAAAAATGAATGCAAAAAAAAGTCCATTTAAGCTTTTGAATTTAGTCAGAAATCCAAAAAAATGTATTGAGATAAATACATTTGCAATTACTTGTATTCATTGGGAATATATTTTTCTTTCAGTGTATCATTGTTCATGTTGCTCAACAAAAAATGCATGCCATGTTTTAAAGATAATAGACATAACTTCACATTAAATTTGATTGGCCAAAAGTATGCTTATTCCCTATTTTTATGCAAGTATAAATACGTACTTACAAACACCTGCTTTTTGAGAAACTCTAACCTCTGCATTTTTTATGTAAGAGGCTTGGAGGGGTGAGGGGCATTGGTGTCATAAGGCAGCATGCATTCTTCTCAATGGCTTCCCACTGACTTGAACATTTGCCGGTTGTTTGATCTCTGGACTGCTCTGGCAAGCAGCCTTATGTGTGTGTGTAAATATGTGTAGGATTCAAGGGTACAGAACTTAAAGGAAGTTCAAGGAAGTTTTGTGTCATTCCACCTCACTTTAACATTTTTATGGTACAAAATTAGAGCTGAGGTCTTAGTTAGCGTCATAAAAAGAAAAGCAATAAGTGTAAAACAAAAACAGAAATATAAATCAACAGTAACAATAGGAAAAATAGTGATAGACGACCAGGCTATCCATAACATATCCATGTGCAAGTATGTGCATGAGACAGATCATTTGTCAGGGAATGAAGTTGGTTCTACAGGGCAGGGCAAGAGTTCAATAATCTGCCAGCTTCAGGGAAAAAGCTATTTCTGAGCCTGGTGGTTTAATATGTATGCATAAATAAAAACACTGTCTTCTCCTGCTTATCGAAAGCTGTTTGAATATTTGCCATTTTTTTTCTGACTTGATTATCACCCTTTCTTCTTTTGTCTCAACAAAAGTTTATCTTTATACTTTCCGGGGATATTTTTTTTATCAAACATAATTTGTCTATGAAACTGTGAATAAATTCAAACAAGTTTACAAAAGTAAGGATGCATTGTTCATTAGTTAGTCCCAAGCTATTCCTGTTTTGTGAAAGGCAATTCTATTTAAAAAAAAAAAAAAAAAGGTTTTACTTTGTAAAAGTCACAATTCTGTTTTACACTAAATCACTTTAAAAGAAACAGCTAGAGGTCCCCCTTGTGGCTAAAATACTATCAACGTTAATTAGGTAACCCTTAGGTAAGACTAAAACATAAGTCCTCAGCCAGTTTTTCCAGGAGAACTATTCTGTTTGGACCATTTCTCACTTGGCAGAATGGCAGGCTCTTTGTGCACGCTGTGCGGTCCGTCGACAAAGACCACTACTCAAACTGCTCGGGAGCGTGGCAAGTGGGGTAGCAAAAAGGAGTTCATCCTGTCTGTGGCTGGTGCTATTATTGGACTGGGCAATGTGTGGAGATTTCCATATCTTTGCTATAAGAACGGAGGGGGTGAGTATCTTGAATTTGTGACTTATCTCCCGATTTCATTTTGGGAAAATGGAAACATTTTGTTTGTACAAATGCAGTATAATTCCGCAGTGAAAAAGAAATAAACCAATTATGAATGTAATTATGTCATAATGATTTGATTGGGGCTTTCTTTCTTTGTTGTAGGTGTTGCAGATATCTGTGCAATAAATCACACATAATTAGAAATGAAAGTATAGACCAGAATATTACTAATTTAACTTATCTATAGAAAGTTGGTTATCAAACATTTTTGCACAAACATTTTTACAAGCTATTTCAGCGTACATTTTTACACAAATTTACATTCTGGGAACAATCTGTAAATACTGTGTATTGTACCTAACACTTTTTTTTTAATCAGTGTATTATTTAGTCTATTACAGTATTTTTTTAAATTTGCAATCAGAAAAGGAAATAGTTTTAAGTCATACTGGCTGCAACTGACCTTGTCTATGTGATCACTGAGTTATCTAAGGATCCACTTCTTCACTTGCACAGGCATTCACATTCTGTGAACGGTCTGTAAATTCATATCTCAAAAATTTGATGTCAATGAATTGTATCGTCTATCATAGTATTAGTAACACTTGCAGCCAATAAACAAAAATGTTTTAGATAAAACTGGCTCCACCTGACCTTGTCTGTCAGTATTAAATACTTTCAGCATAAAAACGTCCTATCGCTTTTATTGTTATTAACCTCTGACGGAATTTTAGTGTTTTCCTGCTGCAACACACTTGAACCAAGTAAATAGTTAACATTCTAGTCTGACAATTAAAATCAAGTTTGAACCGGCAGTTCTCAATCTGACCCAAAGTTCCGCATCACGTGGATGTTCTTAAAGAATAAATTGACAGAACAAATAAAGATAAAATTGTTTCAGTACATTGTGTCATAACAATGACATTGAAATCGTCAAGGTCACCTCTGTTGAGAAGTTTGATAATTCTCTTTCTGGGTGACTTTAAACCAATCTACAGCTTTTCTAAGTCATTAGAATGCTGTTAAAAGTTATTGCAAAAAAAAAGTTTGATTGCTTGCATGCAGCCCTTTACCTGGAAATTTGGATATACATTTGGTGTGTAAAACTGAATGAGAGAAAGAATGTGTGTGTGTGTGGGGGTATGTTTGTGTGTGGAGTGTGAAGGATACTATTGCTTTCCATCAATAATTAATAATGAACAGAAATTTGAAAATTGTAACTAATGAACTTGAGTCTCTATAAACACATTACCAACTTTCAGGTTTTTTCTATATTCTCTATTCTTAATGATATGTGACAAAGCTGGAGACTCATCTCAATTGGTGAAAAGATTGCTACAAAAGAATTTCTCATTACACTCTCACAGCTAGTTGAAAAATATATGCCTGTCAGCCAGATGCTACTCCTGATTTTGCTTTCTGTCTGATCTAGCTTGAATGTAAATACTTTTGCAATGTGAGTTTCAGAGTAAAATCCTTCTGATTGGTACCGTACTTTACAGTATTAAAAGAGGCTGAACTTCTACAAGAAAAATGTGAATACATTTTGTGCTTTGTGTATACCAGTCCATTGAAAGTCAGCTTTTTTTGGGCCTGATTAGTGCCATTTAAGCCATTTGCCTAAATGGCCGCCATTGAATTGAATATACTTTATTTATCTCCGAAGGGAAATTTGAGATATGCCAGGTCCATAATTATGGATATTGAGCTGGTCCCCTACTTATCCCATATCAAAGATGATCAGAAGATTTATTTTGAAGGAAAAAAAACTTATCTTGTGTTATTTTTGTGCAGTTCTTTCAGATTCAGGAAGAGTGAGTTTGACAAGTGATTATCAATGGTATGCATATTTTGTTTTGCATTTATCTATACAGGGACATTGCTCAACCCTATGTTATCTAAGAAAGAATCATAGGAAAGACACTGGTGCAAGGTTATGTGCTGTTTGCATAAAATTAGTAGTTTGCCTAAGAATGCAAATCCAAGATGAAATATTTCAGTTTACTATGAGTATTTCATCTTGATCTTCTTAAGAATCAGTCTGATGTTCTTTTGAAATCTCACCAAATAAAAGGTTAGAGTAAAATGATCGTAAAAATACTTCCAAGATAATTGCAGAAAATCTGGAGAAGTCTCTTATTAAGATAATCCCCGGTACGAGCACAGAGTGTACAACCAAGTCCTGTTTAGTTTTTGTCTCAGTTTAATCACTCATTGGATTGACTGCTGTTTTGCAGCTCTCTAATATCTAAAGTTCTGGCGTAGCCTTGGGGTTTTGAAGATCATGGTTCAGATACTTTTTCTAGCTTATAGCTGTTCTTTATTTTTACAACTGGCACAAGGATCATATGTCATCAACTGAATCTCACACGCTCATGTATTTCTTTTGCATGCAGTGCCAGATTGAGAATGCCCACGTGTCAGGATGCTGTCCTGGCAACACGGGGGAATCAAAATGATTTTTTTTTATGAATTGTGGAAATAATGAACAGTTATAGCAGAAGAATTTTCTAGAAACTCACCCATTATCACTTGTTTCAATGATAACCAAAACAAAAGCAGTGCTTTAGAAATTTATTCATGAAAAAAAGACAGATGTAGATGGTTTCAATTAGAAGAAACAGAACAGGAATCAACCGTAATTGTTACTTCTTTAAAAACATTTAAATCATTTAAAAACATTTTAAATGACTAACATTTCATATATGCAAATATATAAATTTATTTTGTATTTTTCTGTCCAACTATTTGCTGGCTTTTCCCCTTACAATTCAGGGCCACAGGCCAACTAAGTTGATCCACTTTCATGTGAGTATTGGTGTACAGGACAGTGAGGGTTACTTAATATGAGATTAAAACAACTGGGATAAAAAAATCTTTGGCTATACTTGATTATGTGCAATAGAAGTTTTTGAAGTCTTTCCAAGAATGCATGACATGTTGGAGTGATAAAGTTGGTGGTTAGGAAAGTTAAGGGACAAATCTGTAACGTATTTTCCCATTTGTTTGTTGGAAATTAATGTTTTTTCCTCCTTTTGCTGGGTGGGCATTACAATAAAAGTCATCTTCTGTATTTCTCTATTCTTGTTGAAAAGTAAAAAAAGGAAACCGTGGTGTACGTATAACACCAAGTGCTTCATAAAATTAATATGCAATGAAGTGTAGTTTTAAATGGATAGAATAATATTTATCTAGTTTGGGTCTCATGTTCCTTGTATTGAAATAATGACCAAATATCAACAAAACTATAGTAAGTGATAAAGTAGAAAAAGCTATTTCAGAATGCACTGTCGAGTTATCGGACGGTTGGTCAGTCTACTGCGCTTTCAAAGCATTTGAAGTTGGCTATTAATGTTTAAAAATATGCTGCATCATCAAAATGGACCAATGTCCTCTAAAAAAAATTATCATCCTCTAAAAGAAAAAAAAAATCATTGCGCTTGATATATTTCCATTTAGTGTTGCATTCATTTTTCATCAAGAGCTTGCATAGGCAACGAGAAAGACTGACCAAATGCACAAAATATTCTAATAAATTCAAATGATTTTCAGTAGGTTTTAAGTTCAAACTCGAGTAGACAATCTATAAGTGGCAATTATGTATTATGAACTACCGTCCAGTCCTTCACAATGTGAGGCACATACATTTGTGCAATGCCAATCTGGACTCATGGGACCAAATGGTATTCTTACTTTGCTCTACAGTACAGAATCTAAGCAAAATTAAGTATTTTTATGTTAGACCTTATCACATAAGGATTTTCTTGAGATTTTAAAGCTGTTAAATCTCATTACTTTAAGTTCCTTTTCCACCATCTGTGATGAATTGATCCTACTTTCATGATCAAACATAGCCCATTAAATCTACTATCATTTTTTTTTTCACTAGATATTTCAATTCTTCAGAATTTTTAACATCTGTCTTTATCTAAGATGATGTTGCACAAACTTCCAGTACTTTTGTTACAAATTGGGCAGTTAACCAGATTATTCACGTAGTTCACATTTTGTATGGATATTTTAGGGGTCTTTTCTTGCTTGCAGGAGCATTTCTCATTCCTTACACCCTCTTCCTCGTCACCTGTGGACTTCCCCTATTTGTACTGGAGGCCGCACTGGGTCAATACACCAGTCAGGGAGGAATTGTGTGCTGGAGGAAGATCTGCCCATTGTTTGAAGGTAAGTAAGCCTTTTGACAGAACTGTGGCACTGGTTAGCGTTAAGATAAAGTAATTGAATAAATGTACAATATTTTCAGGAATGGGATACGCCAGCCAATTGATAATTTTTTATGGAAATATCAGCTATGCTGTGATTTTAGCCTGGGCATTCCTCTACTTCTTCTTTTCTTTCTCTGGAGAGTTGCCATGGGCAACTTGTAATAACAGTTGGAATACAGGTACATGCACCACAATCTGTTTGCTTCACTAAAACCAAGTCACTGACATACCATGTATGTCAGTATAACACTAAAATGTTTGAGAAATCCTTAATAGCTATGGCAATTTTTTTACCTAAACTAAATAATGCTTTTGTGTTATAAAACAAAACTGTTGTATTTCAGGTCAATGTATGGAAATAAACAACCATAATGTCACTGCTAACGGGACCTCACCTCTGAATGCATCATCATCCTCTGTATTAGAGTTTTGGCAGTAAGTTTGTTAATGTGAAACATTTGTAGATATTTTTTCTTTGCAAGAACTAAGAAACCAAAACCAAATTTGTTTAACAATTTATCAAACAAAAAGGTTGGGGGAATAATTAGGTCTAAATCAGAGCAATCTTCCGTCCATCCCACATTGATTCATCCATCCAATCATTGTTTGGCGATTACTGTCATGAAGAGTTGCAGGAGTGCTGTAGTTTAAACCCTCACCTGTTCAAATCTTTGATGAAGTATTTGCAAATAGTGTAGTAAAGCATCTTAAGCCTTAACCAGTTAGTGTCGACCAGTTACTGCGTGCAATAGTGCGGCACAAGAGTCAAACTTTTGGGGTTGTGGTTAAAATTTTTTAGAAACACTCGACAAACTACTTATGTCCATTATAAACAAATAATAAAATGACTAACCATTTATGCTATGACATCCCAGAAAAGAAGCTGATTAAAGACATTTTTAGACCACCAAACTTCAAGAATAATTACAAATGCTTAACTTTGTTTTTGGCCAAATAACTCTTACCATTCTTCATCAGGCTCATGTTTTCCTAAGATTGGAAATAAGTATTTGTTTATCTGAGAAGAACATTTCAGTGAGTAAATCAGTGTTTCTTTTGAATCTCAACGTTCAAATCTCATGAGTTCATAAATTAGGGGGAAAAAAAAAAAACTATGATTCTCTACTTGTTTTCCCAATTGTGAGACACAAAATAGTTTAATGTCTTTAAACTAGTGATAAGCAGAATAACAGGTTGAAGCTATCATTATTTTGGATAAAATAAATCAAATTTTTGCAATTTTATTGCCACACTGGCCTCCAAAAACTTTAAAAATGTACTTGGTGAGAGTGTCTGTGCTGGTCCTAAAACCATTGAGTTTACTTTTAAAATGAAATGTAATTGGCTACAATCTTGTTTGTGTATTTTGTAACTGGTGTGATTAAAACACAGAGTTTATGAAATTGTTTTACTGGAATTTTAGATGTCTGTGAGGAGTTTTAATCAATCTTCTCTCCTGGTGTTTCTTGTTGTGAATTGTTGAAAAAGTGGATTATTTTACTTATTCATTTAGATTTTGTACATTTTCTTCAAATTTTTTGGATTTTATTTGAGATCACCTCATTTCATCTTTTAACATGTGAGGGAGTATATTTTTTTATACTGATTCAATGGAAGTTTAAAGTACCGTAATTTGTGCCCGATATGTTTACAAGCATAATTATTCATTGATATACCACCATATCATCACATCTGATGTCTGCTGAAAGAGTAGTTGCTTTCTGCAAGGTGGACATTTATCGTCCAGATAAGCATTGCCGATATGTGTGTCTGAGGGTGCATGTTATCTGACCGGTGGCGCACTTCTCAGACTGACATGAGCATTTTGCTCTTCTTGTTAATATTAAAGTCTTCCTTTGTTGGAAATTTAAAGAAAAAAAATATTGCATCATTGTAAAAAAAAAAAAGTGGTTCTTGTATGTATTTTTTTTTGTTTACATGGATTGCTTAAACTATGTACCACCAAAAAGTGAAATTCAACAAAAAATGCATCTCTATAAATCCAACAATTGATGAAAATATTATATCTGTAATTCCACCTTTTCTACCAACCTCTACTGCCAATTTGCACCACAATTTAAAAGGCAAGGCAAGGCAAGTTTATTTGTATAGCACAATTCATACAAAATGTAATTCAAAGTGCTTCACAAGAAAGAAAAGAAAAAGAATGCATTAAAATCACAAAACATAGAATCAAAAAGTTTAAAAAATTAAATAAATAAAATCATTAAAACAGATTAAAAATTGAGCAATTAATAAAAAGCACAGTTAAACAGAACTGTTTTCAGCCTAGATTTAAACATTGTCACAGTAGAGGCCTGTCTCACGGCCTCAGGAAGTTTGTTCCAGACTTTTGCAGCATAAAATTGAAATGCAGCTTCTCCATGTTTAGTCCTGACTCTAGGCACCAGCAGGAGGCCAGTCCCGGAGGTCCTCAGAGTTCTAGATGGTTCATAAGGTACTAACATATCACAGATGTACTTTGGTGCTAGACCATGGAGAGACTTAAACACAAGCAGAGCAGCTTTAAAGTCTATTCTCTGAGCCACAGGAAGCCAGTGCAGAGACTTTAGCACAGGACTAATGTGATCGTATTTTCTAGTTCTTGTTAGGACTCGAGCCGCAGCATTTTGAATTAACTGCATCTGTTTTAAAGCCTTTTTGTTCAGACCAGTGAGTAGACCGTTGCAATAAAACAAGTAAATCTTTTAAATGGTAAGTTTAGAGACTTCTGTTGAAGTTTAGGAGGTGAGTAATCAGTCTGAGAAGCTAGTCGAGAAGAGTCCTGACTAGACTGAGGCAAACAATCCCTGATTTAAAGAATCCACAACATTCTCAACAACAAATTTGCAAGGAAGCTATAAAGGTAATGTAGCATTGCTGGGAGATTGTGTACACCAGCATGTTATGTGACTGAAAAAAATAATGTTAAAGAAGAAAATGTTCAAGAAGAAAATAACCCATCATGGGGTTGGGAGAATACCGCTGACTTCTCATAAAAGTGTCAAAACTGCTGGCCTTGACTTCAGATTAAGGGGGTTTCAATCAGCAGGAATAATTTAAAACACCTGTCTCCAAGAAGTATGAAAACACTTATGTATTTGTGTCTTTGTAATAGTCTTCTCAGCTTAAGCATTAGTACAGAATTAATCATCAACGTTACAGCTCAATCAAATATATAAAAAAATGACTATAGAACAACTTTAAAGGCTATTTCACAAAGCCTCTTTTTCTTTACAGGCGTAGAGTGTTAAACATTTCTACTGGGATAGAGTCTTTCGGAAGCATCCGATGGGACCTTGCTCTGTGTCTTCTCCTTTCTTGGGTCATCTGTTACTTTTGCGTCTGGAAGGGAGTTAGATCTACCGGAAAGGTAAGGAGCTTTTTCTCTTTTTTAATCTATCTATAAGTTTTCAAAGATTTCCTATATTATATGTTAACATTTTTTAATGAGAAATCGTTACTTCAATCAAAAAGTTTGTATATATACTGTATATATTAAGTACTGACCCGATAAATAAGTACAAGAAATTCTGTTTAAGATTTAAATTTTCTTAATGCTCAACCTTGCTGAGTAATTCAGAGTCTTGGTTTGAAGTCGATTCATCTCATAATAAATGAGATGACAGAATCTTACCTTGGAAAAATAGCAAGAAATTGATGGGAATAATGTTTAATCAAGCTAGCAGCCACGAGCCCAAACATAATACTTTTGCTGAATAGTTGTTGCTATCTAGTGTTTTGTGTAAAGTAAAAAAAAAAATCTAACTACATTTGTTGGCCGTGAAATTTGTTGATTTGTTCATCATCCCTAAAAGGCTCTATATCTAACATGACTTTTTAGCTAGTTTAAACTGCTCAGTGGTACAACTTTTAGAACAAAGTAAGATTTTTTGTTGTAAAACTTTTAAAAGTAACAATTGCTTTGGAAAAAAAAATCTAAATGGTACCCTGAATAATAATAAGTTGTGTACTGTATGTGCTAAAAGACTTAATCATCTGCTGCTACTGTTACTGTTAGTCGCACCTCAAATGCATGACCTGCTTGGAAATGACTTTTTGCTTACTTTTGTTGGACTTAAAAGAACTGTAACTCCAGCAAGGAGGATGATATAAACTACCAGCTTAGTACCTGTCAGACAGAACTGAAGAAACCACTCTGATAAGATATCAAACGTCTTTTCACCAGTAACTTTTTCATCATGACCTGAATGGCTGAGAATCCACACAGACATTAAAGCATTAAACCGTCTTCATTTTCTCGAGCAAGTTACTTCATCTTGCTTTTGAAGGATGTAATAATAAACTTTTGAAATGAAACGAACGACCCAATTTAGCAATAAAGAGCGCGTTTCATACAAAACCAAGTTTTTGGAGGTTTCTATTGTGTTTGAACATTATTATTACATCAAAAACATTCCATAAGTGGTTTTCTATTTCTTTCCTGAATGTATGACAAGTTTTATGAGCCCTCCCATCCAGTATTCAGATACTGTTTGAATGCCAGGTTGTTCTAGGCCACACATTTGGTTCTGCACCACAACCATGTTCTAACATAAGCAGAAAGTGCTTTAGTACAAGTGCTCTGCTCACACTTGGTTCTTCACCTCCACGGGGAGTGACACTTTGATGTAAATGTACCAAAGTAAGAATATAAAGCAAAATGTGCATGCAATGCCCTATGAGTTATTTTACTTTTTTTAGCGGAACGGAAGTTAACTGGAAGTTCACAGGTTCAATTCCCACTGAGTTCACGTGTAGGTTCCTTGGAGAAGACACCTAACCCCCTGTTTCTCCCACTATTGGCGCCTTCGTGGCAGCCTGCTGCAGTGTAGTAGTGCAGCACACAAATTTCCCTGGTGAGGGATGAATAGAGTATGAAAAAAAAAAAAATAAAGTAAACCTTACAAGTGTCGGTATTCACTCAGATGAATAAAATCGCAAAAAACTAGAGTGTTGCCATTCATTTTTAGTAAAAGATATTGTGTTAGGTAAAATCTACGGTAAAAATCATTTTAAAATAAAAATGTTGTGAACGCAAAATAATATTGGAAAAAAATTGTTATTGGATTTTTTTTTTTTTCACAATTGCACAAAGAAAAAAGATGGCTAACTGTTACAACTTTTACATGTCTGTTCCGTAGCTGAACCAAATTAACTGCAACTATTAACAAAAAAAAAAAAGGGAGAAAATTTAGTGAAAACAGCAACTGGAAACCTACATTTTGTGACATAACTGCCAACTGTAGAGTGACTCAGTTTCAATGGCTGTTTTTTGTCTTGTTCAGTAACCAAAGATCGAATTACAATTCTTTCAACTTGCACAATGTGTTTGCACCCAGGAGGATCTAGTGCAGCGGTCGGCAACCTTTGACACCGAAAGAGCCATTTGAACCCGGTTTCCACGGAAAAGAAAACACTGGGAGCCGCACATCTAAAATGAAAAAAAAAAACTTCTACTACTTTACCGCAGCATGTTTCTTATGAAAACCACGTGCTACAGAGAAAATTACCGTAATTTCACGGCCATTAGGCGCACCGTACGAAAAGGCGCAGCCTCAGTATTGTGCGCCGTTGCTGTATTTAACACACACATAAGGCGCACCGTACGAAAAGGCGCAGTCTCAGTCACACACCGCCTTACAACAACACACTCGCAAGCATGCAAATGTACGTATTAAAAAATAGTCCAGTGCTTCTCAAATAGTGAGGCGCGTGTGATCCTGTGGAACACGTTTATCTTTTTTGCCGTACTAGAATAAAGTGTAATTGTATATCCACTACAGTAGTTGTAGTTTATAGTTTAAATAAGAATTATTTTTATTAAATTCAAGTTAATTGATGCACTTTAAATATTTTCTGTTTCACACTAAAAACGATAAAGCTGTTCTTTTTCTTTAATGTTAAAGGAGGAAACAATGTTATGCAGAAGTGTACTTAGAACCAGGGGTCCCCAAACTTTTCTGCGCCACGGACCGGTTTAGTGTCTGATAATATTTTCACGGACCGGTCTACAGGTGATAAAACCAGCCGGGAAAACGGGCTTTTTAAAATCAATAATAATACATTTAAATCCACGTTGTCTTCACGAGAAAATTTATTAGCAGCGTCTTTATAACGTGGAAAAATTCTCTCTGCTAGAACGCACTCTGGTTGCCATGGTAACGGTAAACATACCTTCAAAATAAAATACATCACAAAAACAAAGTGAATAAAAATACTAGTTAGACACCTCACTCTTTAATGTTCTCATGCTTTTCTTTCAGGTCCGCTTCACGGGCACCGCTTTTTCTTTTAGGTCCGCCTTTTCTCACACACAAGGCGCACCGCACGAAAGGGCGCACCGCTCATTTTGAAGAAAATTTTCGAGTTTTAGGTGCGCATTATGGCCATGAAATTACGGTACATTGTATTCATTTAATGAACACATTTTGAATTCTTGAAAAATAATAACAATGAATGTCTCTTTCAAATAAATTAAAAAGCTGAATTTAAATTGTCCATGTAGCAAACGAAAGCAGAAAAATGCCATGAGGCGTCATCCTTATATCCATTTATCTAAAATGAAGATAACACTGTATATATTGCTTTTTCTTACCTTTATACTTTGTATAAACAACTATAGTGTGGTTATGTCTTATGAAGTGCTACGGAGAAAATTTAATTTTACCGATGTAATGAACACATTTTGAATTCTTGAAAAAATAATAATGTCTGAATGTCTCTTTCGAATAAATTAAAAAGCTGAATTTAAATTGTGCATGCAGCAAACAAAAGGGAAAAATCCGTGAGCCGTCATCCTTATATCGCCTTGGGCTTTCAAAGTATGCAGTGGAGCATACTTTGTGATATTTCAAGATCACAATAATCTTCAAATTTAGAACTAAAATAATATAAAAAACTAACACAAATAAAACACACTTCAATTAAATACAAAAAAAATTTTTTTTAGTAATTTATTTTCCCAAGCCAATCAGAGCCGCATTATAAGGATGAAAGAGCCGCATGAGGCTACGGAGCCGCGGGTTGCCGACCGCTGATCTAGTGTAACTGAAGGAAAAGTTATAGGTCAAACAGAAAGAGGCGGTATAAGTAATCCTCAGGTGAAGTGTGTGTACAAGAATCCAGTCATCTAGTATCAGTGGCTTCCTAAACCAAACTGACATGATGTAACAACTTGCATTTTATGAGATAATATGTGCAAATTTTGAAGCAACCTCTAAAAAACTCATTCCACATTTCTTCAACAAACTTTTGTGCTACCCAATCATTCTAATATATTTTTCTTTTTACAACCTCTGTTTTTTTTTCTTAGGCTGCCTACTTCACAGCTACATTCCCTTTCCTATTGTTGGCAGTGCTTTTTTTCAGAGGGATGACTCTTCCTGGAGCTTTTCATGGCATCAAGTACTATTTGTACCCAAATCCTTCACGCCTTGCTGATCCACAAGTACCATCTCATCTTTTTTGTACAGGATCTATTCGTTGTACAGGTGTTTGAATAAATAACATGTGATTAATTTATAGGTCTGGATGGATGCTGGGACACAAATATTTTATTCTTATGCTTTATGCTTGGGATACCTGACAACATTTGGGAGTTACAACAAGTACCACAACAACTGTTACAGGTGAACATCAGGGGGTCTTCATAAATTCCTTCACGTGTTACATTTTTTACATCACAAGAATATCTGCATATGTATATGATCGGTAGAAAAAGATTGGTCAAAAAAGAAGCAAAGTTGACCACAAAAAATTATTATGAAAAACTGCAGGTGAAAAGTTGAAACAGCACGCCAACTATTTTGTGTAAAGTGCAAAGGCCATTTCTAATTACATCGTAATGCTAGACAAACATCTACACAAATTCACAAAATTAAACACTTCATAGTTTTATTCATTTTTATCTTTTTCTACAAGAATTCATACTGGTGCTGATTCTGGATCATTAATTAAAAAAATAAGAAAGCATGTGTAATGTGATTTTTAGCAAGCGGTGCATTGTTTGTGTTTCTAATTGTTTCTGTATAGTGCTTTTTTTTATTTTTTATTTACTATTATCTAATCTTCTATGGCTGGAAAAGAGTTTTGCAAATTTGATATATATGAAACTTAATAACTTGAAATATTTTGATTGTACAAAAAAAAGACCTATTTAATGTGTCGCAAGTTTAAAAAAAGGATGAACTGATATTTTTAAAAAAAAAAATCTGAATAACTTTTTTGAGTTTTGTTGTGTAATTGTTTTTTTAACCCTTACAGCAAAAAAAATGTATAAAAATCTCATAATATAATTTCTTAATTCTTATTCTAATAATTTCTTATATTTTATTTAAAACTTATAAGACAAATATTTTTGAAAAAAATTGGGGTAAATTACACTAAGAATTATACATTTAGTTCAATTCATTGGGTATGAGCCAATTTTACAATTGTTTAGTGGAAACAAATCAAATTTACATTTGTCCTCTTTTTGTTTCACAGAGATGCCTTCTATCTTTGCTTGTTGAACAGTGGGACCAGCTTTATGTCAGGATTTGCCATTTTCTCAGTTCTGGGCTACATGTCACAAAAGCAGGGTGTGGACATTTCCACTGTTGCTGAGTCAGGTACCAACATCTGATCCCAGCGCTGTCAGACTACCACATATTATAACCAGATGTTAAATCAAATTTTCAATTACACAATAACAATGTGTAAACAACTCATCACTTCTAAATGATTTACCAGAATTATGACTCGTTTCAGTCAATATTATTTAGCCTGGAATACTTAAATGAAGCGAGTGTGTTAAATGATGGATGAACGTCTTCACAGTTGTCATCTGAGAAAAAAAATTAATGACACAGAGACACCTGGTAATGATTAACAAGTTGCTTTTATCGTGCAGGACCTGGACTTGTATTCATTGTTTACCCGCAAGCTGTGACCCTGCTGCCTTGCCCACAGGCTTGGTCCATCTGTTTCTTCATAATGATTCTTTTGCTGGGAATTGATGGTCAGGTGAGTAAAATGTTCCTTTGTTTTTATTTAAAACGTGCCAGGTGTCAGGCATATGTACTCATCTCTCTCTTGGTCCGTCATTTTGGGATTTTTTTTCTTTTTTTAGTTTGCTGGACTTGAAAGCATCATGACATCTTTAACAGATGTCTATCCTACCCAGATCCAGAAGGGTTTTCGCAGAGAGCTTTGTTTGATGCTATTGTGTGCTCTTAACTTTGTGTTGGGTCTGTTTTTGGTGTCTCAGGTGAGTTGTCAGACTTGACTAGCACACTGAAACAGTCTAACTTGGATCGAATCCAATTATCCATGGAATTTGTCTTGAAGTTTAAAAATCAAAAACATAAAATGAGATTTGGGGTATTTTGATTGTTTTATTTCAATTCAGTTTTAAATGAACAATGATTTTCAGAACATTCCAAAGCTGTGACACTTTTTTTATTTCAGGCTGGTGCTTACATTCTGCAGATCTTTGACCACTATGTGTGCAGTGGTCCAACTCTTCTTTTGATGGCAATCTTCCAGTCAGTGATTATTGGGTGGATTTATGGTGAGACACATCTGTCGGTGATAAAACCTCTTCTAGTTAATCGCTTACACTGACAACCTAATCTTAGAAGAAATATTCCAATTCAACTAAGAATTATAAATAGACAAACTGTCCTGTCTATTATGAGGTTGTAATCGGATACATTTTGAGCTTTTCCAAATAAGTTGAACAAGGTACAGATTTATAACCACTTAAAAATCTGTCATGCTTGGAAAGAAAGGAATTTATTCTTCTTTTTAATTTGACAGTGATAAGTTTGAGTAGAAGACAAATTAAATCTGTAATATTTCTCCAATTTTCAGATAAGCAAATAAGTCTGATTAAAAGAAGCAAATAGAGGATTCTTTCTCGGTTTATTCACAAAACTACACATAGCCAAAAACATCTATTCAAACATTATTTTTATATATTAATATTTTATGCAACAATTACCACATTTTTCTAAAATATTTTTAACTTTTCATTTCGTCGTCTTCCGTTTATCTGGAGCTGGGTCACAGGGGCAACAGCCTCAGACCGGAAGCATAGGCTTCTCTCACCCCAGCTTCATCCTCCAGTTCACCTGGAAGGATCCGAGTCGTTCACGACCGCCTGTGAGACATTGTCCCTACAGCGGGTTTGGGGTCTGTTGGGGCCTCATGGTGAGACATCCCCGAAACACCTACCAGTAATTCGCTCGGGTGTCATCCTGACCAGATGCCTGACCCACTCCATCTGGATTCTCTCGACTTAGAGGAGGAGCAGCTCGACACTGAGCTCTTTCCGGATGGCAGAATTTCTACCTGATCTCTGAGTGAGAGGTCAGCCACCCTGTGGAGGAAGCTCATTTGGGCCGCTTGTATTCGCAATCTCATTTTTTTTGGTCACCACACACAGCTGGTGACCATATGTTTTTAACTTTCATTGCTCCAAAAATCAATTCAATTAACAAACTACTTTGCCATTTGAGATGTCACATTTGCTGTTTGTATGGATAAAAAACTGACTGGCTTTGCTTTTCGGACATTCCCATAGCTTTTGCACGATTGTCTCATGAAGTCTGTATATCGCAGGAGCTGAACGATTCTATAACAACATTGAAGATATGATTGGTTACAGACCTTTCTTCATCTTTAAGTATTGCTGGCTTTACATCACCCCGCTGATTTGTCTTGTAAGTCTATTTCTTATTTTACTAACACAAACAGCTTTAACTCTTTGTTCCACACCACACATCTTTTCTTCTTTTTTTTTTTACTTTAAAGAGCACACTTGTCTTTTTGCTCCTGAGATACACACCAATGAAGTTCAACAACACCTATGTATACCCTTGGTGGGCGTACTGTGTTGGCTGGTTTCTGGCCATGTCTTCATTGTCCATGATACCGATAAACATGATCTCCAAACTGATCAAAGAAAAAGGGACCCTAATGCAAGTGAGTTTATCTTATTTGGTCATTTACAAATCAATAAAGAATTTCGCTTTTAAAACTTTGCCACTGCAAATCTCGCTTACCGATACTTATGTTTTACTTAGCGCATCAAAGCAAGCTCTCATCCTGCAAATGACCTGCCAGTGATGATGAAAGAAATTGAAAGTCTGAGACCTCCGCTTCATGTTGGTAGTGATGGAGAGGATGATCACAAGCCAGCAAAATGCAAGTCTTCCCCTAAAGCATAGTCCTGAACTGATCATTTCTCCTGTAATCATCTATACAAGTTGTTTATGTGTGTACTTATGAATGTATCTTATCTATGTAGCTATGTCAGTAAATCACTGATCATAGCTATAAACATACATATGATGCATAGACTGGATGTGCAGTGACCAGGAGACATTGTCTCTTTTCTGGTGCTGTTAGGTCTTCTTTTAAAAAAAAATTCTATACTCTAAATGCAGCAAAATGCAGTGGCATGAAAAAAGTATGTGAACGCTTTGAGATTAGTTTTATGTTTGCATAAATTGATTATAAAATATATTCTGATCTTCATCTAAGTCACATCAACAGGCATCAGGACATGTCAACCATATGGCATTAGAAGATATACCTCCACTTGCCCTATTATTTAGAGACCTTGAACTTTGGTTGCATAAATCTGAAAACCTAATAAGTTCATCCATAGTTGATTTTGAGTGACTGCAGGCAGTTTCATCAAAATCCCTTAAGTGATTTGGAAAATAATGTGTTCACAAAAGTGTTCCAGAATAAGGATGCACGAATGAACAGCCCAATGTCATATTCCTCCCCCATATCGTGTGGGCAATTGCAAAGAAACAGTGGGACTGAACTGATGTGACACATACATACTGCTTGTTTTTTGTTTTTTCAATAAACACCACCTGTAAATATCCAAGTAGAAAAAAGTATGTGAATCCCTAGGATTAAGACCAATTTGAATACAAGAGGTATCTAACCTGGGGTCCCATCAAAGTGATAAGACTGAATGTGTTAGTCAAAGCTGTTTAAAGATAAAACAGTTTTGAGTTTGCTATTTTAAAGAGGCATTGCTAACGTGCACCATGCCTCCCACAAAAAGGGTTCCAAGATCTCCAATCGAGAATTGTTGACATGCATCAAGCTGGGAAGGGTCACAGAGGCATTTCTGAAAGTCTTGTTGTCTATGTATCCAAGGTAAGTCTGACTCTGCAGACGGAGAACATTTTTCTCCTGCGCTGATTATCTTGCAGGTATGACTGGGAGAGCTCAGTGCAGCATGTTCTATTAGGTAAAAAAGACTTCTAGAGGGAAAGGGAAAGACTTACAGAAATCACTGACTTCTGGCTAAAGTAATGTTACCACACCTGCAAGAAGTCAAACAAAATAAGAATGGACTTCATGGGAGGACATCATGGAGGAATTCATTATTTCCAAAAAATAGTTGCTGCATTTTTGAAGTTTTCATAACAGCACCTCGATGTTCCACGCCCCATGGGCAAATTGGTGAACAACTATTGTAGTGTGGACAAATTAAACCAAAATGGAGTAAAACACAGTGCTTTAGCCCAGCACACCAACATCAAAACCTCATTCCAACTGTTTAGTATGGGGAGGAGGCATCATGACTTTGCTGCCCCAGGAATTGGACGGATTATTGTTGATGAAAGTCATTCCAAGTTTATCAGGACATTTTGCAGGAAAACAGACCATCTGTGCACCAACTGACGCCAAGAAGGAGATGAATGATGAAACCAGACACCAACCAAAGCATTGCTGTAGATCCACAATGGAATGGTAATAACAAAAAAAACTCTCTGCAGTGGCCCAGTGAGAGTTCTGACCTTAGACTGATTGAGATTTTGTGGAATAAACTCAAAAGAGCAATTCACACTGAACATCTCAAAAATTTGGCTGAACGTAACGTTTAATTGAAACAACGGTCTAAAATTCCTTGTAACTGTTGTGCACATCTGATCTGCGACTCTACAAGATGTTTGGTGGAGGTTCTTGCTGCCAATGGAACATCAACCAGTTATTAAATCTAAAGGTTCACACATTTCTCCCACCCACCTGCACTGTAGATATTTACACCATCCGTTCAACAAAAACTTAATTACTGCAGACTGTGTTTGTCTAATGATGTGACGTAGATGTACATTGAAACAAATTTATAACAAATTTATGCAAAAAATGCGTAATTCCAAACTGTTTGAATACATGTTTTTGTAGCTGTAAAGAACATAAGATTTCGACTTGAAAAGAGACAGAAAACAAATACCCACAAAATTTCCAGAAGCTTGTTGTAAATTTTTAAAAATATTTTCTAAATGTATTAACATTGTGAAACAATGGCTAAAAAAGGTTCTTTTACACATTTACAATGGTTTTTTTCTTTTACTGTTAATTATTTTATTGGTTAAATTAAGACTTGATCAGGGTTCTTTGAAATATTTCTGTTGAAAACATAAGTGTGACAATTCAGAAGACAAAAAACATTAGTGACAACAGTTAAATTATCATCTTAAAAGTAGTTTTAAAGACAAAATCATAAAAACATACTGTTTACAATCATTTAATTAGTTGTGTAAAGATCTTAGGACAGTATTATCATCTGCGCAACCAATTTTATTTTAATTTGACGTTTTAAAAGTATATTTACACACATAGAACAAATCAAAAGTTGGTTTTGTTCATTTGTAACTTTCCAATTCCAAATAGTAGAATGTGCATTTTAAAGGCAAGCCTAAAGTATTATTATTACTGCACAACTATGGTGTTAAATAACTTTTTCTACATGTCTTTCTGACTGCCAAATGAATTAGTAGGTAATAAAAGCTCTGAGTTTAAGTCATGTGAAATGACAACAAAGTACTAAATGCTTCTGTAATTGTCACAAAATGATCCTGTCTGTCAGAAACAACACCCATGTTTGCAGTTCATCTAAATCCTTCCAATTCAAAATATGCTTAATTTAGTCGGTCTGTTTCTTATCAACTTTGAGTAAACCTTTTAATTGCTGAAATTAAACCCACATGCAGCATTCTCCTCCACCTTTTTGAGCCCTGCTGGGCAAATACTCAGGTGAAGACAATGTCTGTGGCCGTAACTAAATGTCCTACATTCTTAAACAGGAATTTTGAACCCCATCCCAGGTAAATGCTTGAAACTTGGCAAAATGTTGCTGGTGCACACAAAATACTGACTCACACAGAGCAGGTGTGTACCAAAAATTCTGCAGGGGTAATAGTAAAATATACATCTATTGCCTTTGCAAGGGTGATGCTATTTTTTTTTCTTTTTACCAGTATTTGGTCTTTTTTTGACTATTTTTCTTTCAAATACTATTTGGCAAAAAATAGTAATTTGCTGGCAGCTTTTCTTACTTCATTTATTTAACTGGCCTTTACAGTGTAAGTGAGAATTCAACAACATTCAAAAGTTTTTTTAAAAAGTTTGTTTCAGCCTTGAGGTATTACATGTTTTATAGTAAAAAATTTACCATATAAAACCTCCTTACAGAAAATCAGGTGCTTATTGTAAGTTTTTGTGGCCTTGAGTAGCTAAAGATAAACTACAGCATACCTTGAATACTTTTATGCATCCGAAGTGTCCTATAAATCATCTGCTCCAAAAGGAGGTGCAGATAACTTTAATGAATGATACATTTGTGCCTTACAAAGTATTTAGTCCATGCACAATCCTGCTTAAAGAACTTTATCATGTAGCTCTTGTCAAGATGACACGTCTGTTCTGACAGCTTTTGGCTAAGAACAACTAAATCACAAATAATAACCATGTTTGGTATTGTTAATTTCTTCACAGGGTTTTGTCATTTCAAAAGGGCTCTTCACAAGCATATCATAGAACAAATAAAAAAGAATAAGCATTAGTGTACAACAGCTCATTTTCAAGTTTAAACCATCACATTGCACACCAAAATATTTTAGGTTTTGATAAGCTTCTTGTATTCACACAACTTAGTCACACATAGCTGCTTTTAAAGTGCTAGTTTGTAACTCTCAACGTAGTGTTAAAAACAAGCACTTTTAACTTCAATCAAGAATCTTAAACTTCTCACGCAGATATTTAAAACCTACTAAGAAGCATTGGGCCTGGCGACTTCCCCGAAAGACCAAAGATAATTGTCACTGCATCCAATTTTTGCATTTCAGGAGTTTGTGAAAGCGAATCCTGTGACTTTTACTTTTGTGTGCATGTATCCACTTTACTTTTACTATTACAGGTCAAACATTTTCTAAATGTTGACAAATTATTAGAAGTTTAAGTTTTTCTTCATATAGAAGAATATTTTTTAAATTTCTTTCTGAAAAGTTTTAAACTTTATTTCTTGCACAAAGTGTAACTTTGTATATTAAGAGATGTCCAGGTGTTATATAGCTTTACTTTTTTTTCCTTTTGCTATTTCTATGTATTTGGTTAAAAGGTATTTACAAGTTTGGTTTCAAAGCTTTTTTTACTTTTCAACATTTTAACAACTTCCTAAAGTTGTAGTTTGGTTAGAAATGTGATTAAACCATTCCATCGTCAATATACTGCAAATATCTAATCAGTTTTGTAACATGAATGATCACATGATCACTCAAGTTTTTCTTTTAACATTTATACAAACACACATCAATAAAGAATATCTGCTCTGATCATTTTTCATTTATGCAGTTGGCATTATTATTTTAATTTTTATTTGTCTCTAAATTTGTTTTTCTAAAGGTACAGAGTTTAAAAAACCTGAACGACAGGTATATTTTTATGAAAATTACTTTATTAAAATAACAAAATGCGTACAAATTTAAAAAACAAAAGCCGATTGAATACAATTCTACATGGGTACAGTGGCTCTGACAATTTGAATATTATCAACTGGACGATCCTGAGAGTTTGTCTCCACCATGCCGATCCGGTTCAGCACTCCGATCCCCTGGCATATTCTTCCAAAAATACTGTGTTTAGAATCCAACCACTGTGTGGGTGCAAGCGTGATGAAGAACTGACTTCCATTTGTGTCTGGTCCAGCATTGGCCATTGCCAAGATTCCAGCACCTACATGTACAGACATACCACAAGTTTATTCAACTGTCATAAACAAACCATCATAAAGTTCTCTTGAATAATCAGTGAAATGAAGGGGATCCAAACAAAGTTGCAGTCAAATTAAATGGATTTATAAAAAACATCTGTACATAAAACGTTTTTGTCTGGCATCTTTTAATCAGTGTATTTACCTGTGAATTTTAGATCTTGTGTCAGTTCATCTTCAAACTGTTTACCATAAATGGAGGCACCACCTCGACCTGCCGGGTAATAAAAGACAGTTTTAGTTGATAAAAAGCCAAAAAGAAATTAAGCAGGTTTAACATGCAATCATCTTAAAGATATATTCTTTAAAAAAATATTTTAATTGATACTGTTCATGTTGGAAATATTTAATTAGTACTTTTTAATCTATAAATAAACAAGGGAGTAAAAATGGTGATGCAACGTGTTATATGGTGTAGTTACATGTGGAGTAATGATACCTGACTTTAGTGTGAACTAATCCCACACAACAGTGAGCAACATGAATCCTACAACATCATTAAAACTGCATGACCATCCTCAAATTCTCTCACTTATAAAAACTTTATTCTGCACAATCCTGTCAAATTACCGAACTGTATTTGACATCAGCAGCGATCTATAGTTAGGAAAGATAACAAACTAGCTCTGTTGTCTTTGGCTTATGCGGGGCAGGTCACGGGGGCAACCGTCTCAGACGGGAAACCCAGGCTTCTCTCACCCTGGCTGCATCCTTCAGTTCACCCGGGAAGATACCGAGACGTTCCCTGGCCAGCTGTGAAACACAGTTTCTCCGGTGGGTATGGGGTCTGCCTCTGGGTCTCCTCCCGATAGCCCGTGCCAAAACACCTCACCAGCAAGGCGTTCGAGAAGCATCCAGACCAGATGCCCTAACCACCCCATCTGGCTCCTCTCAACCCTAAGGAGCAATGGCTTGTCTCTGAACTCCTCCCGGATGGAAGAGCTCCTGGTACTATTTATGAAAGTTTAAAAACTAGTATTTAAGAATATTTTGGGTGGGGAAGGAAATAATATGTGTGTGTGTATGTATAAGCACGTGTGTGTAGATAGATGGAGATGGGTGAGTTAATGTTTTGATTTGTTTCGATCTGCATATCATCATTTCCCACAATCACTTGCATTTTGGTTTGTTATTCCATTGTGTAACCTACCTGTTCCAGTGGGATCTCCACCCTGCACCATAAAATCTTTGATTATTCGATGAAACTTTGTGTTGTTGTAGTAACCTCTTCTGGCGAGTTCTGCGAAGTTCTTGCAGGTTCTAGGTGAATGAAGCCAGTATAACTCCACGACCATTGTTCCCATCCTGTAATATTTATTTAGTATAAGTCATTACTGTGTTATTTTATTTTACCTGACTGGTTAATAGCAGATACAAAAGATAAAACACTAACAGTACACATATAGCTCCTTTATTTAGCTATAAGGCTAACTAACGCATGGCTAACTAATTATTAACTTACGTTGTCTCCAGATCCACAGTGGGCGGCTGCCATGTATCTGGAGGAATTCCTGACATTCTTACGCTGATATGTAACCTTCAGCAACGCCAAATAAATTTATTATAATTTCAGCGGTAATTTTTCAGCACAATGAATTAATGTAATTCACTTCCTGAAGCGGTCTCTTCTTCTACGATTTGCTTGTTTCTTCTGAATACTGGTGGAAGCGCACTGCCCTCTGCTGGTTGAACAGAGTCAGACACGTCAGGATGCATACGTAAGTGCATAAAATGCTCATACTTTGTTTTAGTTCCTACCTTTTAAAATTAACTTTCCGATTACAAAATGTTTTTATCCTAATTTCTAATGTGCCTTCGGTATTTTATTTTCAATAAACACAGTAAATGCTTCAAACTTCTTTTGATTGTTTTTGGTTGCCAACAAAATAATGCATAATGTACAACATTCTATTGTATTGTGTACCACTAATGCAGTAAGTCTAGTAATTCTAGGCTTTACGATTAATGCAACTTCTATCATAACCAAGTTTTATAAAATAATTTAAATATGGGCTGCACAGTGGAGCAGTGGTTAGCACAGTGGCTTCACAACAAGTAGGTCAGGAGTTCAAGTTTTGGAGTGGAAAGAGGCTTGAAAAGCTGGCCTTTCTCTGTTTTTTTTTTTTCAGGGTACTTCGGTTTCCTCCCACCCTCCAAAAATGCATGTTAGGTTGATTGGCTGCTACAAAATTGTTCCTAGGAATGAGTGTGTGTGGCCTGTAACAGACTGGCAAGCTGTTCAGGCTGTACCCTGCCTCTCGCCTGAAATCACCTGGGATTGGCTCTGGCACCCCATGGAACTCCATCAGGGATAAGTGATTCAGAAGATGAATGAATGGATTATACGGGTAAACTTCAAAATAGCTGTACAAACTGATAATAGGTCTATTCCAGAAGACAGAGAAGTGTCATGACAGTGTTATTCTGGTTTTGCTAATAGGAAATAGTCATTCCTCCTGATCTCTCCAAAATCCTCCCACATGTTTTGGCACACGGATGACTGTTTAGGTTGCTGAAGCATATTCTACAGCTCAAGAAAACCCGATAAAACTGTTTCTTTTACTCGACAGAATCCCTCACTGCTGATGTCCAGTTTGGGAATTAAACCATGACAAGTACTGATGACCTTGCAATCAATACAGGTACTAACCAGAGCCCATTCAGACTTATTATACCCCCCCTCACTTGATTTATAGTCAAAGCTCAGCTTGAGGTGGGAGATGAGGAAGGATGTCTTTAGCTCAATGACTTTTGACCAGAAAATTGAAAGAAACAGCCTGGGGCAAAGCGGCACAGCAAGTTCCTTCAAGACAGACAGTCCACAGCTAGCAAAAGAAACCCCACTCAGGTTCAAACCAAGTGTGTCATTTCTTTTAATCACACTCTTTTGTGTCTCCTTGTAATTGTCTATGTGCGTATTGATGTCCCAAAGCAGGAATTTGAAGCCCCTTGCAGCATTCAGTCTAAGGAGTCCAAAACGGGAGAGTACTTTGAACACCTGTTTGGTTCATTGTCTCTAAACACAGCCAGGACTCATCCAGCTCCTCTAACTGCCATGGTTCTTATCTTTAGTCGCTACCCAGTGCCCAGATTGCATTCCATCTTGTAGTGTGGTGGTCCAACACATTTTTGGGTTAAGATTGACTGGCCTGTAAGCATTAAGGCCTAGCATGTCGTTGCTCACCCACATGTTGCCCTGGCTTCATTTAGGGTCTGGTTTACTTGGGTACAAGTCATTTAGCAAGTTCTTCCACTTAGAAGTCATGGCTGGGTCGGGAATTTATACTTTCCGTATTAAATGAGGAATAAAGAAGCTTTATTGTCATTGCAATGAGGGAATAAAATGTTATTTGGTGGCTTCTCAAAGTATGCTTTGTTAGTTATGTATAGTATGTCGATGCATATGTGTGTGTGTGAGTGATTGGGATGTCTGGATTGGGTGAGTGGATGTGCGATGAGTTCTGGACTGTTGTTCCAAGTTGTATAACAGCCTCTTGCTGTTCCTTATCCGATTGGTTTGGGCTCTCAGAACTCCTGGTCTACTAGATGGAATGGCGAAGAATTGGGAGTGTCTTGGGTGGGCGGGATCCTTTTGGCTCTCTGAAAGACACATTTGGCAGACAATAATCCACTGGGAAGTCTTGATGACCCTTTGCAGCTGGTTTTTCTTTTTCTCACCAAGATGGTGGCTCATGTAGACACAGCAACCCAGTGCTCCTCAACAATTTTCTCACTGTACAATATAACACAAACTCAGTTATCACGAGATAGGGATCACAAATGCAAACTCATGATTTCTTGGGAGCCTCAAAAATTGGGTAAAAATGAGGTCAATCAACTTAAATTTCTCCTCAATAGTCCAAAATTTGATTTATAAGAAAAAAAAATTGGTTTAAACATCCACATTTGCAAAATCTGTTGCTGTTTTATGTCAAAAAGATTAAAATAGTAAGGTGAGGCGGCAGCTTACAGTAAAACAAGTCCTCCAGTTGAACTTTGTGTGAGAATAGTAGAGCTTGAATTGTGTTGAAGTTGCATAGTTTTTAATGTTTCCAGGTTCTTTTCACCATTCAAGGATTTGTCACTCTAAAATTTTTCTTGGAATGAATTTGAGTTGTTTTTCTCTGTGTTGGCCCTGCTAGTGACTACTGATGCTTGCATAGTAGAATATTTTTAGTATTTTTATGGTTGTAAGTTTTTTAAACAAATACAAATATTTTATAAAAGTTACAATGGATTATATGATTTCAAACCATTCCCCTGCTAAACTAACAGATGTGTTTCTCAGCTCTTAACTGTTCTTTTCAATCTCATTCTGAGAAAAAATCTCTACAAAATTTAGAATTAACTTGCTTTTCCCCCTTTTTCTCCAGCAATTACATTTGCAAGTTTCTCTTGCTTGTCTCTTTTAGGCACTTCCCTAAACAGAGCTGGCCCAACTGTTTTGTAGACCTGATGACCTTTTCTCATTTCCAGCTCCACGGGTCCATTCATAAGCCAAGCCAGTAACTTGGTCATTATATAACAAACTGGGAAAGTTGCCTGGTCCTACAAGACGACAGTAGCACATTCACATTTAAGGATACATTTCTACAACTACCTAAAAGCATTTTTAAATCAGAAGTTTTGGTATTCAGTTAGCAGTTCACTATATGATCAAATCAAATTTTATTTGTAAAGCACTTTTCCAACACAAAGTTACACAAAGTGCTGAACAGAACAAAGAAAAACTCAAACAACATTAAAATCCAGATAATAAAAAAAAATACTTAGTCAAAAACAACCTCTCAGGGGCAAAGGTCCCTCAGGAAAGATCTGAGATTCAGATAATAAACAGAAATATTTATTGTAGTATCAGCCATATTTTATTTTGGCAGGGTAGCAGTTATTCGCCACTGGCAATGGAAGGTCGTCAAAGTCTTAGCCATTTTAAAGGGTATAAAGTAAGAACATGTGAGAAAGTAATTTGCACATTCCTGAGATGATCATGACACACCTGTCACAGTTTTTTACAGTTCTTTGTCTCCTCAAGAAACAAGCACACTTGTGCATCATCAATCCTCATCATTCTGGCATTAGCTAGAAGTCCATACTTGGACTTACCATAAATAAAATAATCATTCCTGATTATTTTTGCAAAGTTGTTCCTTTTATCGGTCTTTAAAAAAAAACAAAACTATATGTAACCTTGTATTCAGACAGTTTTTCAAACCTATTGACTCATATTTGCCATGCTAAAAATTAAGTAAATTTGTTCACTCAGCAGCTACCTTGTGTCTGCAATTGAATTTTACCATTCTTACTTCACATAGCAGATTGTCAGTATCATCTTATATAAACGTGATCATTTCATTACGATTCATAAAACAGTAGCAGTGACATAGTAAAGTTTGGACTGTAAAGGTGTTGAAGGATAGACATTGGCTTCGTGGAAGACTGTTTGCCCTTGGACCAGGAGAAGCCGGTTCAAATCCCACTGAGCCACCTAGGTGTCCCTGGAGAAGACACCTAACTCCCCGTTTCTCCCACCATTGGTGTCGTCATGGCTGCTTGCTGCGGTGCAATGCAGCAAAGTAATTTCCCCATTGTAGGACGAGTCAAGCTATTCTTTTAAGTCAATGATGACTTTTGGCTGGTAATAAAATTAAACTTTCTTATGCTGACATATTTTTTTGTTTTGTTTCAATACACATAAAATAAATTATGGGATTGCGACCGGTAGCATTTTTCTTGTTTTTTTTTAGACCCTTTACAATGTTAATTGTCAGATGAGGCAGAATTGAAATCAAACCAAGATTCTTTATTGTCACCATTCGCATAGGGAAATTTACACAGACTTCAAGCTAAAAACAAATATAGAAATAAGAAGTAGACATAAAAATAAAAACAACAAAATCACTATAAATAGACACAAACACAGTAGAAATAGGCAACTGGATGATGTTACAAAAATAATCAACAATACAATGTTATAATTAATTATTGCTGTTAAAGTGCGGGTTGCTGTAAAGTGTCCTTAGTACTAGTCAGATGAGTGTACAAGACGATGGAGGTTGGATGGATGATTGCCTTCACAGCTCTGGTGGAAAACTGTCTCTGATGGGAGAGTTACAAACAGTCCATATCCTGGGTGAAAGGGGTCCATTGTTCTATGTCTTGCCTTCTGCTAAACTCGAGAGCTGTAGACCAAATCCAGATCTGGCAGCCTACGATCCCCTGTGTAGTCTTAACCACCTGGGCCAAGTCTTTTTTATTCTGTGATGTGCAGCTGCTGAACCTCACAGTCATGCTGAGAGACAGGATGCTCTCTAAGGTGGCTCTATATAAGTATGTCAGTAGTTCAGAGGAGAGTCCAGAGCGGTTCAGCTTCCTCAGGAAAAAAAAGACGTTTTAACCAGAAACCATTGCAATACACAGTCAAATGTGTGAGGAAAAACTTTCTGTATGTTTTAACATGGCATTTATCACGACCAAGTCATCTGCTTACAAAGAGTTGCAGCATAAGTGGTTTTGTAAACTTAAATATAAGGTTACAGCTCATGAGAACATGTAGGCATGTCATATTTAAAATAATTAAATAAAAAATTCTTTTTAATAATATTAATGATAGTACATTGAAAAAAGTGACATTCTACTGTGCAAGTTTGTCTTTTTTTTATGTTCATCAGTTGATAAAAACCATGCAGAAATAATTCCCCCAAACTGTTGAGATCAGACTCTTTAGTTCATTTAGTGGTTTGAGGAAAAAAGTGAAGACCTTGAATCGGACAGTCTTTAATAGTTTCATTACCCTAAAAAACTCATTCTAAATAATGAACTCTGTTCCGTTCCGTCATCTTCCGCTTGTTCCGGGATCGGGTGACAGCGGGGGCAACAGCCTCAAACGGGCAGCCCAGGCCTCTCTCTCCCCGGCTGCATCTTCTAGCTCACCTGGAAGGATCCAAGTCGTTCCCCGGCCAGCTGTGAGACATAGTCTCTCCAGCGGGTCCGGGGTCGGCCCCTTGGTCTCCTCCTGGTGGGACGTGCCCGAAACACCTCGCCTGCAAGGTGCTCGGGGGGCATCCTGACCAGATGCCCGAACCACCCCATCTGGCTCCTCTCGACCTGGAGGAGGAGCGGCTCGACACCGAGCTCCTCCCAGATGGCAGAGCTCCTCACCCGATCTCTGAGTGAGAGCCCAGCCACCCTGCGGAGGAAGCTCATTTCAGCCGCTTGTACCCGCAATCTCATTGTTTTGGTCACCACCCACAGCTGGTGACCATAGGTGAGGGTTGGAACGTAGATCGACTTGTAAATCGAGAGCTTTGCTTTTCGGCTCAGCTCTCTCTTTACCACGACGGACCGATGCAGCGTCCTAGTTATTGCTGATGCCGCTCGATCTCCCGCTTCATCCTTCCCCCACTCGTGAACAAGATCCCAAGATACTTAAACTCCTCCACTTGGGGCAGGACCCTGTCCCTGACGCGCAGGGGGCATTCCACCCTTTTCCGGGCGAGGACCATGGTCTCGGATTTGGAGGCGCTAATTCCCATCCCGGCCGCTTCACACTCGGCAGCAAATCGATCCAGCGAGAGCTGGAGATCACGGTCCGATGAAGCCAACAGGACCACATCATCCGCAAAAAGCAGAGATCCGATCCTGAGGTCACCAAACTGGATCCCTCCAACGTCTCGGCTGCGCCTAGATATTCTGTCCATAAAGGTGATGAACAGAATCGGTGACAAATAATGAACTCTGTTTTTTAAAAAGACACACATTTTGAACAACATTTTTTAGAGAGCTTGTCAAATATATACTTTTACTTGGACAGCCCCGCCTATCGGTGTGACAAGGTGATGAGACTGATTTAAGAGCTGAGAAAATCAAATTTGAGCCCACACACAGCAGGGGAAATGTCTCCCTTGCTGTGAATGGAATTTCACCTCTATTTCCCCTCCTTCAAAACAATGAACATCAGAATACATGGGAATTGTTTAAACAAACTTAAACTTAAAGAAACCACACCACAAAACAGTTGTGAGCCAAAAATCTGGAACAAATAACTTTGGTAACACTACCAACCATTTAAAAAACCTTTTGTATTTTCTAACCACTTCTTTCAGTGCATGGTCGCAGGGTTACTGGAGACTTTCCCAGCTAATAGGCACGCAAGAGGTTGGGTTCAATCTGGACAGGCCAGGCCAGACTGTCACAAGACCAAAAAGACAACTGCACACAATCGCTCACTCAGCAATAAACTCAACCTGTATTGTTTTAGGTTATGGGAAAAGGCTGAACTACCCTGAGAGAACCCACGAGTAAAAATCATCAGATTAGCATCATATCATTATGTCACATAATCTTTTGGGACATTAACATTTTTAAAAGAAGTGAAAATTGATTGACTATAAAATATTTTACTGGGAAGACTAATTTTTTCAGCGCATTCATTTCAACTCTGAAACTAGCAGTCAAACATATTGTATGTTTGATTATAAAAGAAAAAAATAACAGTAAAAATCAACGGATTATTTGCTCTTTACAGACAAAAAATTATTCTGAGGGATCTGAAGGCAAGTAACCTTTGACCGACATTTCGAGGAATGGTCCGAAGATCAAACAGCATGGTTTTAAATACAGACCATACAAAATGGGAGCATCTGCAGGCTGGCAAGATGCCACTTTGAATTCTTTTCCCAAAGCATTTTTTTACTTAAATAAAAGCAAATTTTCCTTTCATTTTAGCTGAAACTCTTCTATTACACATCACACCTGATATTTTTTTCCACCCGTTCCAGCTTGCCTGCACACGCTTTTTCACCTCTTTTCCACACTCTCCATCGCTACACTATGTTCCCACAGAGTAGATTTTGGGAAATTCAAATTCACACCAGAACAATTTCAAGAAATCAACAGTAACCAAACTTAGGATATTAAATCTGTAAAGCTAACTATTTTCCTGTTAATCCTGGCCAAAATAAATTGGCCTTCCAAAATGAATGGTAGTCAGTTTAAGAAAGTTAAATATTTAGTTTACAAACAGCAGGAGAAGTCTTGTACCTTGCTGTGGACAAAATTCTAATACAAAAGACCTTTTCAGTGTGAGTGGGACCAAATGTGCATCAATTGTTTTTACGGGTTCCAACCTGAATTGAATTTTAGTGAAGAGCCAAATTTCTGGAATTATTTTCCAAGCAATCATGACCACATATTGAAGGTAACTGTTTCAAACTCAGCGCGTACGGCGTAGCAAGCTGATATATTGCGACTGGCTGTTTTATTCAAGACATACTTGGCATTTTTGTAAATCATAAATTTTATTCATTGTATTGCACCACTGTCGACATCAGTAATGAGGAATTAGTTTTGAATGCCAAATTGTATTAAGGATTTACAGTTGTGAGAGTAAGAAATGCAGCGATTGCATTTCCTGTCATCTCGATGTCAGCGTTCTTAGCCTGATTTTGTTCAAAACATTTCATCCAATACAAAAGAAGTATATAGTTTTTAGTAAGTCAAACTTTTTTTTCAATAATTTATCCTTTTTTTCTGGTTTTTGATTGCAAATTGATTACAATTGTTTTGAAGGAATATGAATTAACATTATAATCTGTAATCTCTTGATCATAATTTTCACACACACACATATCCTTAACATTCTCTGGGACTAAATGTTTTTAAATATTATGAATCATGGTGATTAAAACCTAAAAATAATGAAAAGCAATGAAAATTCAAAATTCCCAGAAAAAAAAGAAGAATATTTCTAGTTTGATATAGAATAGAATATACAAGACAGAAACAAAACATAATGTATTTTTTCATCCTGCCACCCCCAAACATTCCTTTATTCCTACTATTAATTTCAAGCCACAGAGGACCCCTGTAGCGTCAATGTGAGTTTAACCTCTGAACGCAAAACAAAGAAATGTACTGAGGGAGTTTGTGAGAGTGGTCAAAGAGAAACACATTTTTCTTTGAGTCTCTCAAAAAAAAGAATGGTTTGAAAGTATCCCTCATGTCTATAAGACTTTTTATCCTCATGGAGGTTGAAAGTTTTTTTCTTTGAAAAATGTATTTACCTCTTTTTTATACACTCGAACCTCAAAATCTAATAAAAATCTTGATGCACTCTTGTAACTCTAAAAAGTTTATAATTACCTAATCAAAAAGTATAAAAATATGTTAACTTTTTGCAATCTGTGATGATCCAGTTTAAAAGGCATATCAGCAATTAGAGATCTGTGAAATCTGAAAATGAATTTCTAGTTTTATTGAATAAGAACAAAGATGAAGGGTTCATGTGTTAAAAAAGAGATAAAGACAAAAAAGGAAGGACAAAGTGAAATGTAGATGTGTCTTGCACAAACAAGACCCCGTTGAACTAAGACATCAGCATTAATAATGTGTTTGAATGTGCAGTGAAAGCGACAAATGTTTTAGATTAGACTGTGCAATACTATAAAGTGGGCGTTCATGTGGAGGTGGCGTTTACAGTTTCTCCTTATTTATGTGAGAGTGAGTAAATCTATCCTCACAAGCAGACAAGGAGCTATTCTTGTTAAAAATGGTTAGCAATTTGGGTAAGACAGAAAAATTTACTTACAAACAATATAGAAGTTGGGAACTCGACCTGATTTTGAACTGGGACATGAAGGGATCAATTACATTGTTGTTCCATGTCTTTGTGGTCTTGTGGCTTTGTTGCTCCGCAAGTGAGTGGAGTTGTTTCAGTTGCTGCAATAACTGCTTCTCTATATGGCTCCTTCCCATCTTGATTTTCATCTCCACATGCTATTTATCAGATATGTTAAGACTCCAAAATGTTTTCCTAAAGAAGTTCTTGTTGGCTTGGTCTCGTTTAAGAACGTCCAGTGATTACAAATATCATAGAGTGAATATTGTTGAGTTGTCTTATTGAGGATTTTTTTTTTTTTTTTTTTTTAAAACACCTCATATCAAGCTGTCTCTGTTCACAAAAAACTGCTGAAGTTTTATCTCACAAGCACTTCCAAGTGGCTCATTTATCATACAGAAAATGAGTACGCTACAAATGAAATCTTACTTGCGGCTGTTAAGTTGTCAGCATTTATCTGTTACATAAAAATTATTGTATGCTATTTAAAATTCTATACATATGATGTTGAATCCAACTCATGAAGAAAAAAAAAAGAAAAAACATGGAGAAAAACTCACCAGATTTGCTTTTCAGCTATTCAGATGAGAAACTCAGTCTCAGTCATATACTGTATATTACAATCCTTTAAGCCAATATTGAAACTAATACATTCTGATTGCTCAAAAGGGCTTTAAAAATTACTGTGGCCCCAGAACTTTTTAAAAAAGGCTCAATCATAATTGCAAATGTACACATTCACAATGTATTAGTCTAACATACTTGACTCAAATTGTGCAGAACTCCACAGGCTTTTAGGTTTATTGAACATGTCAGGTGTGACGAAGACATTTCTGAACTAATTCTATAAGTGGAGATTTACCCTCAGCCAAAAGGATGACAGGAGAGTTTGAGCAAATTTTATACAAAAAAAGGCATCACAAAATTTATTTTTCTGAAATAACAAATACTTGTGATGATATTAAATTACTTGTATCAACCAGGATGGGCTATGGCCCCCCCTGCAAGACCGTAAGGAATAGACGGTTAAGACGGTGACTGACTGACTGTCTCCATTCAAATTGGACAATTTGTGTGTGTGGGTTTTTTTAATCTAAAAAAAAACAATTAAGTGAAATACTTCAAAGTTATCTGCACGATTTGATTGAACATCCACAATAATTGTGTATGGGTTGTCTTAATTTTGCCATTTTTTTATTTATGTTTGAAAAAAAATTTTGACTTTGAAATTATTATCAATCTCTTTAAAGCAAAAATATGAACATCTTCACTGATAATTAAATTCTACCGTCTATCTTCTATATAAAAATTGCATATTAAATCTGTCACTCAGATGTAGGGATGAAAGTTAGTCACGGTACATTTACACAAGTAATTCACCTCCGTTCTCCTCAGGCACAATTCTCTTCACACTTAAAGAGGCTTGAGTGTACATGTTAAAGAAACTATCAGGCGTTCATATCTAAGGTTTATAGAAAGGCTGTATTTAAAAAAGTTTCTAATTTCTTCCCACCAGAAGGAGATCTTTGATCCAAATCAGCCTGACTGTTCTGCAGAAAGCTCCTGAAGGCAGCTCCATTTTTAATCTTTACACTCATGATAACTCACACTCAAACTGTAATGACCCCATATTGTGGAGGCCCTCAGTGTTTTTCTGTGTAAACCGTATCTTGGACATCAAACACCTGACAGAACACCTGTACCTACACACCATTACCTACGTGCCATATTGAACCAATGCATGTTGAAACTTGTCTTTAATATTGTTTTCTCTGATCTCAAAAAGAGTGATGAATCAGATGAAACAGAATACCGACTTGGTACATTCTTCCCTCTTTTCATCAGTGAGTCATGGATTATCTTTTATTTTGGTATGCACGAGTGCTTGCATTACAGTGATGTATTTTTTTGTATTTTTTTCTCTATTTTAATTATTATTGTACATTTTGGTACATTTTGCTTTAATTTTAATTTATTACTCTAATGTTCCTACTGCTCGTAATTTGTGATGTTACTAAAGGAATTTCCCCTTGAGGAATAACAAAGAATTCTGATTCTGATTACACGCGATGTGTGTGTTTAAGGAATAAGGGTACAGTCACTTGGCTCATAATGTTACCTAATTTTGCATTCGATTGATATATTAGTCTTAGAGGTCCTTTGATATTGTTGTTTCCCATACATGATAGTGTCAGAAACCCAGCAGAATATCTGCACAGCCTACACACTGAATACAAAACAAATACTGCTCACCTGTATGCTTGTGATTAGACTTGCTTGTGTCTGTCTCTAGAAAAGAAAAAAAAATATATATATATAAAGGCTAGTCGGTGGAGCAATCAGACAGGACAAGTTGTTGCTGTTAGCTGTGGTTGACGTGAAGGGACATCGGTTTCTAGGTTTTTCTGCAGACCATTAAAAATTGAAGCTGTGTCATACTGGATAAGAAAACAGGTTTGATGTCCATTTTAGGTTGCAAGGAATTGGGGTTAAGTAAGTACCCCACTCCTGTGTCTCTTCATTTTTTAGACTTTTTTTTTTTTTTTTTACTTTAGCCACACAGGACATAGTCCAGCATGGAGGATAAATAAGTCAAAAAATAAACCTGCAAATATTCATCTGTGTATCTCTTGAGTGTTGAGTAAATACAGTATTTTATTAAGCTTTAATACCCTCTAATAAGAGTAATCACTTCTTTTAAAAACAGAACAAACAAAAAAACCAAAATAGTTCTATTTCTCAGATTAAACTGTAAAAAGTAAAAAAAAACTGTCAAAGTCAGACAGCTTCATACCCCCACACCCTGAAAAAAATCCATAAAAGAGAAACATGCAGAGTGTCCAAAAGAGAGTGTTTTGTTTTTTGTTTCCACATCTAGGGTTTAGTTTTTGAGAAATTTCATTACCAACAAGACTATTTTGTATTTCATCCACTCCAAGAAACACTCCAATGACTAATCAACATAATTGATCTGCTTAGAATCATGAAGATTACCACATAATCACTTCTTTACTTGCAAGTGAATTTTAATATGTTCATCATGAAGATGTTTCTCATTTAACTGACAACTCTAATCTCCTGAGGAGGCGATCACTTTTCTAAACAAGTTCATTCTTAAAAACCTGTGTGAAAAATGAAGTTTTTTTTGGAATCAAATTGATTGATGGAGCTCCACAATAAATCACTCTTCACTCATGGATTAATCATTTCAAGTCAACCTGCACTGCTCCAGTACTGATCTTCACAATAGATTAAAACAAATTAATTCTACTTTTACAACTATTTTTTTATTTTGTATGAATGTGTTCAAATGTATTGAGAGAAAAAGAAGACTAACACATCCAACAGAAAAATATTGCTTATTTACCTCTTACAAGAGGGCAAAAACTTAATGTCAAAACAGTAACTATGTTCCTGTAAATGACTTTTTGTCAAATAGCAAGAGGTCCCCCTTGTGGCTACAAAACTATGTAATATGGCACAAATTAGGTAACCATTAGGTAATCCTCAAATTTGCATCCATCCTCACCCAGAGCATTTAGAACCTAGAGGATCTTTACAAGTCCTGCATTTACAGCATTTATCACCAAGCAGGATGGTTGACTATCTGAGAAAGCTCTGCCACCTTTCACCAAAGACTACTTTTGCTGTTGAGGAACGTGGCAAATGGGGTAGCAAAAAAGAGTTTATCTTATCTGTAGCAGGTGCTATTATTGGACTGGGCAATGTGTGGAGATTTCCGTATCTTTGTTACAAAAATGGTGGGGGTGAGTATTTCTACTTGGTATTCCAAAGAAGAGCTGATTCACATTGCAGGAAAAACTTCTTGATCAATACTGTTAGTTTTCAGAAATTAAAAAATAGGAAAAGGGTCAACATAAATTATACTATTGATTACAAAGTGAACAACTTCTTAACACATACAAAAAATGCTACAAAGTCACTTAAAATTTTAAATTGAAACATAAATATTCAATTAAATGTTCATGTCCTGAAGCATAAACAAAGGGTTCTGTTGGACGATTGATCACATGTAATGGAACAGTACAGCAAAACCTTAATTATAATTTATTATTTATTTATTTTGTTTTGGATGAAAGTGTAGCAGAAAATAAAATATTTGTGTCTGTTTCCTCAAATGTCAGTAATATATTTTGTAAGTTTTTCTTTTCTTATTTATCATTTTTTCCGCTTTCTATTTTTTTAAGATGGAAACATTCTAGATACTTTTTTTTTTTTAAATGCTGTATGTTAGATCTATAAGAAAAACTACAATTTCCTGCATTAGTCCTCATGCAACTCATGCACAAAGGGAAATTTATCATTCAATTCAAATTTTATTTGTTTAAAACCCAAATAATTCTGGTTAAAAAAAACCTTTTTCAATATTCTTAGTGGGAAAAAAAAATTTAAAAAAGCAATTGTTACAAAAAAGTTTCATCACTTTTTATTTTTTTAAAGATTGTCTCAAGAATGAAAGCAAGAAGATTGAACTTTTAAAGAAGATCTGATATACCTTGTTTAAATGCAAGAGAATTTAAAAAGAATATCAGTCAAACAATTATTTTAACAATGTTGCAATCTTTTAGTTTTTTTTTTTTTTTTTTAGATAAAACTATCCCTTAAATAAATAGCTGAAACGCACAATCAAAATACTTCTCAAAACATATATTAAATCATGGTGTCACTTTGTTCAACTTTATTCATGTTCACTTTGTGTTATTCTGATTTTAAACACATTTTTATCATTTTCAGCAACTTTAAATAAAGGTTTGAGTAAAATTGCGTTACATACTTTTGCACACCAACATATGAAAACATACTTTTGTAAAAATTCAAATAAGTCAAATGAAGCCTTTTAAAACCATTTTACTCTTTTTTTAAAATAATATAATTTACCAGCAAACAAAATGTTGAAACCACAAATGATTATGGTTATGACAAAATTGTTACAATACTGATCAAATAATTTTTTTTACAATATTGAAATTCAAATTAGCAGTTCTATTTTCTTTATTTTTCTAAATTAAATGATTTTGTTACAGAGCCAATTTATTAGTTCTTTTTTGTACCATTTTATCCATCTCTCTGTCGCGGGATGCCGTACTTTGTTTCGTCCGGTTACTAGGCAACACGTCCAGCCTGCGGACAACTTAAACTGACCAATCAGTGGTGAGAGGAAGTTCCCGGGCAAAGCTCAGCTCAGCACAGCACGCACGGGAAAACACAGAAACTCCACACAGAGAGAGTAACAGCATCCAAAGCAGAGTTGCCAGGCTGCTATGCTAACCCGTTGAGTCTCCATACAGCAGTTTTACCAAATTAAAAAATAAATAAAAGTCCACCTCTGAACTAATTGCGCTTTTACTGCTTCCAAGTCCTGTTTGACAGATTTTATCGTCGCTAAATTCATAGACAGCTTCGCGAACCCAGTAGAGGGATTACATCTGAGGGATGTAACGATCCGGAATTAAATTCCCTCAGTTACCCGCGGGGGGTTCATTGCTTTGAGAAAAACACGCTCTTCGATTACTCTGTTAGTTTATCTTTCCTCGAGCGGAGGGGAATCCAAGCGGGAGAAAAAGTTGATACAGCGTAACTCCATTCCCATTTCCGTTCCCAAGGATCGGGGCGGAGATAGAATTTTTTTTCTCCTAAAACACAACAAAAAAAAGTTTTTTATTTGACTTAAGTAGTTGTACTCATGCTTGTACACAAATGTACTGAAATAAGACATATGCATAATAATTAAATGTGGACTGCAAACTTCAGCCAATCATTTTTGTAAAGTAAACTGAAAGCTTGTCAATCTGGTTTTGGAGACAAGAAAGTATTTTCATTATTTGGAGACAAACCCCAGAAGCTAGAAAAGACTGCCCAGGTTTAAAAAATAATTGCTGAGTTGTCAGCTCTTGCAGATACTCCATCCTACCTTTAAGGATGTCACTTTTAGCATAGACAAAAAAATGTCACCATTGTAATAAAGGTCATTTTTTTTTTTTTTTTTTTTTGATATTGTTGGCAATCTTTTTTATTCGTATGAACTTTTTCCATTTGTTGATGGCTTTCTTAATACAAACACACAGACATCACAGCTTTTAAAGATACTTTTGTAACTCTTTCCCTTTTCATGCAAGTCAACTATTCTCTATCGTAGGTCTCATGGAACACTTTGTGGAAGGCATGGCTGTCATTAGGCAATGTCTCTTGAGAACACCAAATTCAAAACTGGTGTGTGTTTTTATAAACTCAACAACTGCTACCAGATTGATTAGACTCCAACTTGGCTGGCTCTTGCCTACAGTTTGTTCTTGTATAAGTCATTAGTTCAGGGTTCATGTACTTTTACCTCCCAGCACTGATGTTTTCAATGATAACATAAAAACTTGTAATTGGAAAAGTGGTCTGTGCTTGTCTGGCAATGTGACTTAGATAAACACCACAAAATATTTTATGACCAATTTATGCAGAAATCCAAGTTATACCTAAAAAAAAACTGACAAAAATGCACACACATGTGTGTGAGTGATTTTACGTATATAATTTCTGTACCAACATACATACATATTTGTTTAAATATGTAAATGTGTAAATGCAAATGTACACATAGATTTATAGCTACGTCACAACTTATCATCTTTAATGAGATGACAGATGAGATAACACTGTCCTTTCTGTGTGGAGTTTGCATGTTCTCCCTGTGTTTGTGTGGGTTTCCTCCAGGTACTCAGGTTTCCTCCCACCCTCCAAAGACATGCATGCTAGGTTGATTGGCCAGTGCCAAATTGCCCCTAGGAGTGAGTGTGAGTGTGGATGGCTGTATGTGTGTGGCCCCGCGACAGACTGGCGACCTGTTCGGGGTGTACCCTGCCCTTCGCCTTAAATCAGCCGGGATGGGCTCCGGCACCCCCCGCAACCCAGAAAGGGATAGACGGATAAGAAGATGACTGACTTACTGACAGATGAGATTGCCTTCATCATCAATAATCAAGCCCTAAATGAAGTTGTCACTTGCAGGTGTATTCTTCATTCCCTACATGATGTTCCTCGTAACTTGTGGAATTCCCCTGTTTGTTCTGGAAACAGCTTTGGGACAGTACACCAGTCAGGGGGGAATCATGTGTTGGAGGAAAATATGCCCATTATTTGAAGGTAAATTTTATGGGACAATAAGTAAATTATTGCAAATAAGGTTTGCAGTTGCATTGTTTTTGTTTTTTAGGATTGGGATATGCAAGCCAGATAATCATTTTTTACGGAAGTGCCAGTTACATTGTGATTCTTGCCTGGGCTTTCTATTACTTATTCTCTTCCTTTAATGGAGCGTTGCCTTGGGCCACTTGTGACAATCCATGGAACACAGGTAAATATATTAGAAGCACAGAATGTGCAGTTTGTCAAAACAATTTTCAACCGGTACCCAAAGTTAAAATATACAGTCATTTGCTGTTTTCCAGATCAATGCGTAGTGATAAACAATTACAACATCACAGCTAACTGGACCACAGTGGAGAATGTGTCATCATCTGTTATGGAGTTTTGGCAGTAAGTTTAAAAATTGACAAACAAGTAGCTTTGAAAGTTTTTACATAACATTTCAAATATAATTTTGTTAGATCTACTTGAGTGTTACATTTTGCATACAGCATGCTCTTTAGCTAGAATAATTTACAGTGCTTGTCAGAGGGCTGACAAGATGTAAAATGTTTGTGGTTAAGCAACAACATTTCTTGCAAGGGATATACGTAAGCGTCAGCACCAAAAAAACTGAGTAACTTACTTAAAAAAATATCTTGAGGTCAACGTACTTTATTTTCTCAACATCACACTTTGATCTAAAAAATTATTTTTTCAAAAGGAATTATCACAATCTGTAACAGCCATGACAGGAGGATTAGAAAGTCAGTCATCAAACTGAGACTTTGTGTCCTGATTCCAAGTGAACATGTGAACTATGTTGGAACATGCTACAGTTGATATATGACAGGCATAGAAATCCAGCACTACCGTAGATCATATCAGAAAGACTTTTCTTCATAGTCTAACCCTTTCTTGTCTTATTGTAACATAATCAAAGCACTAAAATTCTCAAACAGTTAAATAACAGTTCTTTTTTGGCACAAAATATGTTTTTTTAAAAAAATTATTTACTCTTACAAACAATGTGTATTTGTGCAGGTGGAAGGTCTTAAAAATGTCTGCTGGCATTGATTCATTTGGTAGCTTACGTTGGGACCTTACTCTGTGTCTTCTACTGTCCTGGATCCTCTGCTACTTTTGTGTGTGGAAAGGAATTAGATCAATAGGAAAGGTGAGATTTTGACAATTTTTTCTATGTGGGGGTATATTAAATAAATAAAAAAGTATTACTAATTAAGTTAAGTTGCTGCTGTGAGAGAAAAGAAACCCTAATTAAATTGCTTTTGTTAAACGATGGCCTATTCTATCTGTTCTATCAAATGATGTATTTCTTTTAATGCAGGCGACTTACTTCACTGCCACATTTCCTTTGGTGTTGTTGGTGGTGTTGTTTGTCAGAGGAATGACCCTTCCTGGAGCCTTACATGGTATTAAATATTACCTATACCCTGATCCTTCCCGCCTTGCTGATCCACAGGTATCTTTTTATTTTTTGGGTTTAATTCAACTTATTGGCAATGTGTTCTGTTAATTTTTTTCAAAATGTTCATAGGTATGGGTGGATGCTGGAACACAAATATTTTTTTCCTATGCTCTATGCATGGGATTCCTGACTTCTCTTGGGAGCTACAATAAGTACAACAACAACTGTTACAAGTGAGTTTTTCTCATAATGTGCACCCCTCGATTTTCTGATCAAACTGGACTTTTTCTAACAAAATATTCAAATGCAAACGCTATAAGATACCAAAATACGTACTTTTGCCTTCAACTTGACAAAAGTCCCAAAAATACACTCTGAATTACTGGAGCATTCTTTTGTGTCTTGTGCACCAAGCTCTTGAAACATCATGCTCCTTTTTAATGCTTTGTGGTTACGACCATCTTACATAACATTTGTATTGCTCTGAGAATGCCTTGACAGAAATGAACCGGGATGATAGAAAATTGGGTTTTCTAAAACGTAATCATTTTAAAAATAAGAAAAATTGTCTTTATTTTGTAGTGTTGACGTGCAAACATTTTTATGAAAATCTTTATATCCATGAAGTTACTCTGTTATCTACAGTATCTGTCTTACAGCATGAAATTATGTTTATACTTGAATACATGATGAACAAAAACATTAACATTTTTCCTGCTTTTCAGAGACTCTGTCTATCTTTGCCTGCTAAACAGTGGGACAAGCTTCATGTTTGGATTTGCTGTTTTCTCAGTTTTGGGCTACATGTCCCAGAAGCTAAATATTGATATTGCTACTGTTGCTGAGTCAGGTACAGCTGTACAGTAGATAATACACTAGAGGCATTTTGCAAGGAACAGCAAAATATGTTTGTGTTTGTTACTCTATGCAGGACCTGGGCTTGCTTTCATAGTTTATCCACAAGCTGTCACTCTACTGCCCTGGCCTCAAGTTTGGTCTGTGTGTTTTTTTGCCATGATAATCTTGCTAGGAATTGACAGTCAGGTCAGCTTATGCTTTATTTATCCTAAAGTAATTAATACAAATATACTCTTTTGATTTCAATCTTCACTATTTTATCCTTTGATTGTGTCATTTTTCAGTTTGTTGGGCTAGAAAGCCTGATGACATCTCTAACAGACGTCTACGCTTTCCAAATTCGAAAACACCACCGCAGGGAGCTTTTTCTGATGCTGATCTGTGCTGTTAGCTGTTCATTGGGACTATGTTTAGTGTCCCAGGTAAGATATAAGAAAAGACAATGGTAAATTATTATGTGCTTTTAAATGCGACTTTGATCAAATTGGTGAGACATAATACATATATAAAGCCTGCATAAAACATGTTACCCTGTTCAAGATGAATAGATAAATAAAGATAAATAGATAAATAAAATAAAAACATATATTGGTATTGTAAAAATCAAAAGAACTGTTAATTTGCAATCACTGGTGTTTTACTTTTAGGCTGGTATATACATCCTTCAGATCTTTGACCACTATGTGTGCAGTGGACCAGCACTTCTTCTACTTGCAATCCTGCAGTCAGTAATTGTTGGATGGATTTATGGTAAGACACAGAAATGGGTTGGTTGTATAACTTTTTAAGCATTAAATTAACCCATTTTATTAACTGTTTCACACAGACAAGTACTTATCATTAAATAAATAAACACGGTTCTTCACAGGAGCTGAACGTTTTTGTGGAAACATTGAAGACATGATTGGTTATAAACCTCTGTTTTTGATCAAATACTGTTGGCTGTACATAATACCTCTGACTTGCACCGTGAGTAGGAAGAGAAATAATTCTAATATTTATTGAATATTGATTCATATCTATTCCAGACATTATTTCTGATAATGTGTTTCTGTTTAAAGGGAACTATTGTCTTTTTGCTCTTGAAATACTCCCCACTGAGGTACAACAATACATATGTGTATCCATGGTGGTCATACTATATTGGTTGGATCTTGGCAACGTCATCACTGTCCATGATCCCACTTAACATCATCTACAAACTTGCAAATGAAAAGGGAACACTCTGGCAGGTGAATAGTGAACAGAGTTTTTATCATTTATTTCACGTTTTGTAGCTGTGAATTTTGTTTGAATTACTTGAGTTGTAACGAGGAGTCATTTAGTATTAATATAGATTTATTGTAACTATTCCAACACTTTTTCCAGCGCATTAAGGCATGCTCTCGGGCTTCAGAAGACCTTCCAATGATGGCAGAAGAAATGAGCGGTGTCAATGCTTCACTCACAAGTCCATGACGGCCAAAAAGGAAAAAAGTGAATTGTCCTCTTTCAAGACAGTGATTGTTGTTAAGACATTTAAAATACATTTTGAATGCATGTTTGTATTGTTTTTATATATACATTTGAAAGAAATTTGTACTGTACAGTTGTCTTTCTTTCTATGGTAAGGTGATCTAATTTTGGTGACAGACTTCCTCTATTTAATCTAATATGACACACTAAGAAAATTGAGAAAAGTTGCAATGTATTTTCTGTTGTTACTGTTTCAAGTAGCCTACTGAAACAACTGAGTCACAGCAAATGCTAAAAGATTTGCTCATTGTCATCTCTAAAGGAAAGGCATCCATTGGAGGCATCTGGGGTACATGTAACTGAATTATTAAACTACTCATACCAAACAGAAAAAATACATTTCTGAAATATATGCATAGTTTGCAACATCTTAGATCTTCTCAAATGGCAGATCACTTTGTTACACAGTTGTTTGGATCAAGACAGAAAGTAAAAAGGATTTTTGAATTTGGTTTTTACCTTTTGGCTGGACTGAGATGTCTCCTCAAAAACAGTTGTGGGTGTAGCAAGGCTTAACAATGTTTGATCGAGTGAATTTAGTTTTTATTATTGTTATATTTGTAATAATGGTCCTGTTTGGCCAATATCAATATGTAAGTCTCATCATTTAAAATTAAATATTAAAATGAAACATATCCTTTTATATTGAGAATTTTTGTGGCTTAGTTATTGTAGTTGTCATTCACATTCTTTTGTAAACTATGAATAAATACTTAAGTTTAAGAATAGAAAAAAATAATTTAGAATTTTTATGTAGTGTATACTTTAATTTAGATTTTATAGATGCATGGGATAAATTCTGTAAATGTCCTCCTATGGTTTGAAAAGGTTTGTTGAGCTACATATAAGTACTTTTGCAACTTAAAACTTGTTCTTTGAGAATTATCTTTGATTGAATGGAATAATATTACAAATACTTTAACAATAAACACTTTTTTAAATCATAAAGTTTTGTGTTTGATGATATTAGTTGCTGAGTGGCAAATATATTTGTAATTACAACAGATCAACAAAGAGGGATAAGAGCTACTTTCTTATTTGAATTGTCATTCAAGTTTTCTGGGACATTTATTTCATCTTCCCGACTGAACTGTTTCCTTTTTCTAATGAAAGTCAATGAGATCTTAGTCAAACTCCCCTCACCTAGCATTTAATGAATCACAATTACTGTAAATTAAATGCTAATTTGCTCGTCTATGAGAAGTTTCCAAAAGAACTGTGGGACTGATATTCAGCCAAAAAACAAACAATTGACTGCTGTAGTTGGCACCTGCATTTTGGTTCACTTGAGATTCTGAGTCTAAATTAAAATTTGCCTGTTTGTCCACCAGTACCAAAAGTACTTTTTGTTTATTTTTATTTATTTTGAATTACTCTATTCATCCCTCACCGGGGAAATTTGTTTGCTGCACTCCTTACACCGCAGCAGGCTGCCCTTCAACGGCGCCAATGGTGGGAGAACTGCGAATTAAGTTTGAACAGTTTGTTTAACAGTTTGTTTCAGATCAGAAAATTGTGTGGAAATTACACGAATGAAGTCAACTTCTACTTGACATTTTACATGGAACAGGATTGAAAGCAGGAAAAAAGGCACAGGAAAAACTGGAGAGCAGGTTTGCCCTGGAAAGGATGGTTTGACACAGCCAAGCAGAGTAAATGTAGAGATGAGAATAACCCAGAGGGTAGAGTTAATAATAATAATGCATTGTACTTACTAGATATAGCACTTTTCTGGACACTCATAGATGCTTCACAAATGCATAATTTGTTCACTCCATATTTCACCCATTCACACACCCACACATTCATTCCTAATGTTGGGAACTGCCAGAGTTAAGTTACAGGGAGAAAAGGTAAAAAAAGGTGGAGGACTTTAAGTAGTTTAGTCAACAATGGAGAATAGGTGAGGAAGTGTGTGGACGCAGACTTGAATAAATGAAGAAGAGTGTCAGAAATTACTTGAGAAGAATTTCAGCTTAAGTGAAAGGAAAGGTGCACAAAACTTTGATGAGATCTCCTATGCTGTTTGGTCTTGAGACAATGAAGGTACAATAGATGAGGATGCTGAGGATGGAGAGGTTCAGGAATGAGTACAACAGGAGGACAGCACATGTTGGAAGTTTGGTAGATAAAGTCAGAGAGGCCAGACTGCAATGGTTTGAACATGTCCAGAGAAGACTGGGTAGGGAATACAGTATATTGGCAGAAGTATGCAGAGCTTAGCACAGTCAGACAGAAAATAAGGGAAGTCCAGGAATGAAGCCTTGTGATAAGAGGTCATAAAGACAGTTGGTGTGAGAAACTAGGATGTAGGGAAAAAATAGATAAAAAGAAGATAAGTAATTTGCCGAGGTGGCCTTTGAGTGAGAAAGCAATTCAATTCAATTCAATTTTATTTGTAAAGTCCAGAATCACAGAATTTCTGTCTCAATGGGCTTCATATGAAAGACTCAGGAGGGAAAAAAAAACTAGAAAAAGAGGAATGTATTAACACAAATACACAACAAGATAAATAAGTAACAAATGCTAACTAAACAAGACTGGCACATTTCTACCCTTAGACTCTCCTTCACGGTGAGGAAAAACTCCTAAAAAAAAACCATTAAATTGGGAAAAATAAGAAACCTCATGGGATCCCTGCCCTGGGACAAGCATCCAGCAAAAAGCAGAAAGAGAGAGAAAAAAAGAAGCAGTTGAGGGGAAGAGAAATAGTTCAAAATTCCACTTTTTACTCTGCTTCTTTTGTATTCAAGGTAGAATTTGCTGAAACAAGTACATGATCTTAAATTAACATCCAAATTATGGTAAATTTTGATGGATCTATAAAAAATGCTAACTTTTTCTCTCAAAGTCATCTTTAAAGGAATAATTTGTATTCTTGTTTTTCTTGTCCTCATATTTTGAAGCTTTTGTTGAAACATTGGAATGTCTCCAATGTGACACAAATATTTTTTTTATATGAATCCTAACTTATGTACTGCTGGGCTGACACAAACATGAAATTTTCTTTTTGAAGTTGCTGCAATTGCATGAGGTTAATTTAAAATCTTCAAATAATAAGTGCAATCACATTTCAGCAGCTTTTATTTATTTTAAAAACCGATCATTTAGTTTGAAACAGAAAAAAAAAGAAAGTGAGCCAGTATTGGTAAGATTTTTAAGATTTGGTAAGATTTGTGAATCTTACGTGTAATTCCCCTAATAACCAGTAGAGGTCACAACACGTTACGTGCCTACGTGCAGATTGCTGCTATTTTGAATTAGCAGAAGAAGAGTCTCATTCATCTTTAATATATATATAATTATAGTTTTCACTGTTTTTCACCAGTTATTCAAGCTTTTTCATTCAAATATTCATCTGTACACTTTCGAACTACTCTCTACATTAAGCTAGAACTATGTTTAATGTCACAACAGCGTTTGGCAAGTTTAAATCATTTTTATTAGTGCACATTGAGGTGATTTCACTGCTGAATTCTGATTCAGATCAACTTTTTTTTTCTGCGCTGCGCACAATTAAGCTGGAATAAATAAGAAAAAAATGCAACAAAAAATATATGAGAAAACTTACATTATTTTTTTCAGAATGAACAAATTTGGGATTTATTAAAATGTCAGATTCAAAAGAAAGACACAGTATATCTAAATAGTTTTAGTTATTTTATGACTGGAAAAACCAACTAAATTAGACTGGAAAATGTTCATTAATCTGATGAAATTTCAGATCCAGATTTTGTGGATCAGATTTCAACACAGAGTAACAAACTCACGGATTGTTTGCAATCCTGATGTCTTAACTAATCCACATTAATTAATAGTAAGAAATAAAGAGAATCCTTACTGAAAATAGAATCATTTTTACTGGCAAATTAATAATTAAATAAATTCTATCTAAAATGACAAACTCAGCATATAACACAATTTTAATTAGCACAAAGCTCAGGTGCAAAGGTCATTTAGAATTTTTAATTCCAAGAGAACCTCGGAGTAGAGCCGTTGTTCCTCCGGGTCGAGAAAAGCCAGATGGGATGGTTTGGGCATCTGGTTAAAATGCCTCCCAAACGCCTCACTGGAGAGGTGTTTCAGGCACGTTCTACCAAGACGAGACCCAGAGGTAGGCCGCTGACCTGCTGGAGAACATAGCCGGAGAGAGGGATGCCTGGGTTTCCCATCTGAGGCTGTTGCTCCCGCTACCCAGCCCCGGGTAAGCAGGGGCCAAAGGAAAGGAACTTTAACGTAATGCTAATGACACTCTAATGAAACAGAAATTAATTCTAAATTTGATAAGTAGCGTCACATTTAGATTAAACCCTAATCTAAATTTGATATTAATCTGGTGTTCCCTGCAAATTCTTCTAAAATTGTCTTGCCTATGCATTGCTGTTTGCTACCTCAGACCGATAGAGACATACTTTTTTGATCCCCTCTGAGGATCCAGCAACTCTCCAGAGTCCAAAAGAGAGCTGCAAAACAGCTTCAGAACAGCTACTAGGTGGTGCCGACTTGGGTGGGGTGGAGCTTTAACAGTCACTGGGTGGAACAGCAGCTTGATGGAAAACAGTTTGATGGAACAGAGGTGGAACAGACAGTTTCAGAAGTTATGACTTGACTTGCAGCTTGTAAGATGCACAGAAATAAATAAATGGGTGGATTTTTTTTTGTGTGTGTGTGTAAAGATGATTGTTTTGAAAACAAAAATAATTTTAATCACATCACAATTATGTTAAAATTTAAATTTGTAACCTCTCGCTTGCCGTAACTCAATTTTCCTCAAGTTTGCTCAGACAAACTTGCAACTAAGATTCTCAACCGCCATCTGATTAATCAGATGAGGAGCCTTGATCCAATTAGGATGGTAGCTCTCATTTGCAGCTCTAAGCCTGCAGCTCGGTCAAGATATTTTTAAACAAGCTCCGGCAAGACCAGAAAAAGGTTACACGACCAACAAATTTTGGTAATAAAAATGTAGAGATGTCATAGTTTGGTTTGTTAATTAGGTTAAGTGTTTAGCTTAATAGAAAATTACCTGTTTTTCACTAAATGGGATTATAAACTGTTTTAAATTTTCAGGCTTTTCAAGATGTCTATTGTCAAGATCCACGCGAGAGAGATCTTTGATTCCCGTGGAAATCCCACAGTGGAGGTTGACCTTTACACTGACAAAGGTGGGCTTTTGTACTCTCTTCAAATTGGTAATTCCTGAAAAAAAAAAAAATTCAAAGTTATGCTTTTGTGTGATAATAATGATGATGTGTAAGCTTGCTGCATATTGATTTCTGTAACAGGCAGTCAGAGTGGTTTGGTAATCTCATCACCAAATGAAAGGGTGTTGTTTTTTCCTAAAAATGTGCTTTACTAATGACCAGAGAGAACCTAGTTTTAGTAAATCATTAGTTATCTTGTAGGTCTACACGACATTTTTGTACCAAAGTCTAAATTGTTAAAATGAACACACATATGTAGTACATAGGTGGTGGCGATTACCAATGTCATTACTGAATAGAAATTGCTGAACATGATAATTAGTGCTTCTGGACCAGATATCAAAATGTTCTTGAAGGAGCATTTTTTTGTCTGTAAACAATTCATCAGTGCATTTTTGTTTGTGATTGCAATTGGAGCCTAGAAAAAAAAGTAATATGGGATTTTGTACACATTAGCCTGAATATAAAAAATTATTTTTTATGCATTTCTGCTCATTTTGCAAATTTTTTAGGTTTGTTCAGGGCGGCTGTGCCAAGTGGTGCATCTACTGGAATCTATGAAGCCTTGGAGCTTAGGGACAATGACAAGTCCCGTTTTCTTGGGAAAGGTTTGGACCTGTGATTTGACATCTTTCAGGAATGAATGTCTCATGCTTACATCTGTTCGTAGAACTTCGTACAGTTTGAACATATATATATATATTCCCCCTCCTTCCTTCCTCTTTGGCATATTGGAAAGAATTAGTTAGATTTTTTTTGCTTGCCCTTCTTAATCTAAAAATTATTTGCACTTTTTGTGACAAAATGCACAAATAGGACAACTCATTATTTAATAACAGTTTGCATGTGTTGCCCAATTTGTTATAATTTTCCCCTGATTATTCTTTAATTTTTTTAAATATTAAGCACTAATCTTTCCATAACAGGAGTCTCACAAGCTGTTCAACACATTAACTCAACTATTGCACCTGCACTTGTTGGTCAAGTATGACTTTTTATTTTTGGTAGTTTTTTTTATACTGAAGTTAAATTGTTGCAAATTGTTGCAATGCAAGAATGAGTGTCTTTATTTTTAGGACGTTTCCGTTGTTGAGCAGGAGAAAATTGACCAAATGATGATTGACATGGATGGCACAGAAAACAAATGTGAGACATAAAGAAACTTTTATTTAATATTTCATCAATCTGACTGTTTGTTGATATCAATCAAACAACCAAAATTTTGATTGATTTTACTCTAGCCCAGTTTGGAGCCAATGCCATTTTGGGTGTGTCTTTGGCTGTATGCAAAGCTGGTGCTGCAGAGAAAGGTGTTCCTTTGTATCGACACATTGCTGATTTGGCAGGAAATCCAGAGGTCATTCTGCCTGTTCCGGTGAGACTTCCACCCAAAAATCTTCATCTTTTGTATTGAGTTCATTACAGACTTCATTTGTAACCATCTCTTCTACTTACCAGGCCTTCAATGTAATCAATGGTGGCTCTCATGCCGGCAACAAACTTGCAATGCAGGAGTTTATGATCCTCCCCATTGGTGCCAGCTCATTCAAGGAAGCCATGCGTATTGGAGCGGAGGTCTACCACAATCTAAAAAATGTCATTAAGAAAAAATATGGACAAGATGCCACAAATGTGGGCGATGAAGGTGGTTTTGCTCCAAACATACTGGAAAACCAGGAGGGTGCGTTTTTAAACTGTCAATACAGATAGAAAATTACTCTGGTCTTATTTCAGACATTAGACTTACATTTACATATTATCCAGTAAGTAACTGGAAGTAGTATATTCAATTTTGCCTCCCTCTATTTGTTTACAATTTGCAGCCCTGGAGTTATTGAAGGAGGCCATTTCGAAAGCAGGATACACAAATGAAGTAGTGATCGGCATGGATGTAGCCGCATCTGAATTTTACAGAGATGGAAAATATGACTTAGACTTTAAGTCTCCGGATGACCCAAGTCGTTACATAACTCCTGATGAGCTTGCTGATCTCTACAGGAGCTTTGTGAAGGATTATCCAGGTACAGGCATAATTCTTTTTTACACATTGTTAGAGTACGACAGGGCACAGGGCATTATGGTGTAGTATTTCAGTCAATAAGGAGACAATTGACAACACAGTTTCTAAGAAATCTGGACTTGCGTAAAGAGGGACTTTTCAGTGAAATAGTTGTTATAGTTGCTCTTTCGGGTGCGTGTTTGCAGTCCACCAAACCTTTATGTCATTTTCTGGTTTTAAGTATAGAGTGCTCGCAACCTATCCTATTTTTAGATTGCAACTCAGTACAAATGCATTCTCTATTATTCTGAGGAACGTGCAAAAAATAGTCTCCACCAGCACTCTGGTTATCATACTTGATGTTTTCTTAAGCTACCTTTGCTGAGCTAACCATAACAGCACAAAGTTGTCCGTTTTAAATCAGCAAGGTGCTGAAGCTGCAATATCTCACTCTTAGCTGTACTCATAATTTTTTTTTTAACTTGTAAAATTGTCTCTTCACTTTGACTTTCCAACAACAAATTGGATTCTATTTATCATAAATACAGTTAAATCACAAATAGTTTAATACAACCTTCCTAATTCTGTGCTTCCGTATTGTTTCAGTGGTGTCCATTGAGGATCCATTTGATCAGGACGACTGGGCAGCCTGGACCAACTTTACCAATAGCACCGACATCCAAGTTGTTGGAGATGATTTGACAGTGACAAATCCTAATCGCATCTGCAAGGCTGTTGAGGAGAAGGCTTGCAACTGCCTTCTGCTGAAAGTCAATCAGATCGGTACAGTTACGGAGTCAATGAACGCGTGAGTCTAATGGGATCACATACATAAAAACTTTTGAACATTTTTAATTTAATAAATTGAAAATACTCTTTTTTTTTTTTTGCATGTGAAATATGATTAAACCTTGCAGCTGTAAGATGGCCCAGCAGAGTGGCTGGGGTGTGATGGTCAGCCATCGCTCTGGTGAAACTGAGGACACTTTCATAGCAGATTTGGTGGTGGGATTGTGCACTGGACAGGTACTTCACTTTAATCACAACACGTACAAAGAAAACAGTCTAAACTAAATTTTCTAACATTACCTCTCAGATAAAGACTGGGGCTCCCTGCCGTTCAGAGCGGTTGGCTAAATACAACCAAATCTTAAGGTGAGCTTCGATTTGTCTTACAATTGGATCAATTGTATTTTTCTCTTTTTTTTGTAGTTCAGTAAAATAAAGTTTGTTGGTTTGATGTCTGAAAACAACCTTTTGGTTAAAGTCAAACTATCCTAAATATCAAGTTTGTTTTATTTAATGTAAACATTTTAAGGTGCTTATAGTCACCAAAATCTAATATGCAGTAAGTTTGGAAGCATATGCAAAAAAACATTAAAATGAATTAATTAATTTAAAAAATCTTTTGTTTTCAGAATTGAAGAAGAGCTGGGAGATAAGGCTGTGTTTGCTGGGAAAAACTTCAGAAATCCATTAATTTGAGTACATTTTTCCTGTAGATTTCTACACAAATGACTGTAAACACTTTAGTGCAATGTAGTCAAGTGTAGACCTTTCCAAACATTAACAACAGTAAATTATATATTGTAAATGTGTTGAGAATAATGTCTTTAATTAATAATGTATATGCTGTTAATCTGTGTGTTGTTTTTATAGGTAAGGGAGATTTAAGGATATTAAAATGATTTTGCATTTTAGTTCTGCTGTAATAAAACTAAAATTTGATAGTGACCACATGTTACATTATTCTCTTGGATTTGGAATGTAAATGTTTGAATTAAATTATCTTCAATGGCTGTTAAACTTCTAGACTTTTTGACTTTGTCTCACTTTGATCCACCTATATGATCGGAGAAGCATAATTTTACTGGACCAAAAGAAAACGATCATATTCAACACTTTTCCTGCTGTTATCGTGAACTGGTGCATGATGGAGAAATTACATTTTAGTTTGTAATTGATTTTTAGCTGAAGTCCAATGACCTAATTATGTGGTCAGATGGATTTCTGTGTGCATTCGTATTTATCTTTCATAAATCAAAGTTTCACATCTGATTGCTGATACATTTTGTTGTTCAACTACTGTATTGATTTGACTGTAACACACCTAATTTTCTCTTAAAAATCGGTATAAAATTTTGTTTCACTTTTTCTCAGCTCAGACCAAGCATTGTAAGTGACAAACGTTGTTGAACACGCGCAGCCATGATAAAAAATTATTTATTGACAACGTTAACTATGAACACAACACCAAAATCAAATTAACACGCATCTCAATACGCCTCTGCAGTGAGTGTTGTGCATGAGCTATCAACAAATATTTATATTAGATCGTCCATGTAAATTACTTGGATAGTGATACTAAAAAAAAGACAATAGGCGTTCTGTGGATCGAGAGATCTGGTTACATTCAATGTTTCGCTATTGTGGTCAGTCATATCTTCGACTAATGAGTCATTGCGCAAATGTACTGTGCTTTCTCCGACGTAAGTAAAACCTGGAGGTCGGCCATTTTGGATGCATAGATCAGGATTGTTAATGTGTGGTTAAATTCATAAAAAATTAGTCCAGTTTCATGTTTACTCGACCAACTGGGTTGCTGTTTATTCACACATTTAGTCTCAGTCATCGCAACAGGTCTCACTCTGGTATCTTCAAAAGTAATAATAAAAATGATCGCACTCTAGCAACGGATGTATTGAGCTCACTATTTACAATATCACATATTGTTTCAAGAATGAAACTATCGACAACACAGTATTTCTTCCTCTTTTTTTCCACATTATGGTGCTATTCAGAGGTGCAATTAGTTTTTCAAGTCAGTGGCGTGATATGGTAGAAAAATCGGCTGGTCTTGGCTGGTCTGGTATTGGAAAAAAAAGAGACGAAATTTAGAAAAATTACAGTTGAATCAGTTCTCTATATTTAATGGACACAAGGTGGCGCTCATTGTAGGTTTTAGACAAAACATGATGAGATGATTGTTGAAAATTCTATTTTAATGTGAAAGGTCAGATTTAGTTGTCATTTTATATTTTTAAGTCTTAAATCTAGGAGAATATTTCTTCTTCTTTCGGCATTTCCCTTCAGGGGTCACCACAGCAAGTCAGTTTCTTCCATCTAACCCTATCTCCAAATCTAGGAAAATATTTAAATGTTGTTATTGTTGCATTGCATTGTTGATTAAAAACTCCCAAATTGCGATAAAAATCCACACGAGAGTGGATCAGGAATGGATTACTGCTGTCTATCTTTTAAATTTAACACTTAGCGCGTTATATTTATCATTTTGTGATGAGAATCTCTTGAGCTCAAGTGTTAAGGAAATGTTTTAGCGGATTAGATTACGTGCGGTATAGCGGCCCGGACGGCTTTCCATACTTTTTTTAGGTAGAAAATTTCACGCGTTACACTCGAATAAACACGGTAATTACAATCTTATACTTCTGTGACAAATACTATGAATGTATTTTAATAGATAAATATAAATCAAACAGTAATGTGTAAAACTATTCTCTTAACAAACAAAGCAGTGATAACAGATTGTGTCAAAATACACTTTATTAATCAATTTTTTTAGATAAGTGAAATTTCAAATGTTATTACTGCATATTTTAGAGCAAATTTAGTAAATTTAAGTATTCATTTTTAGATTTTAGTTTATGGCATGAAGCTAATGATCTAATCATAAAAGGAGACTGTTTAAATCATAGGATTTTCATTAATCTTTATCTATATGTTTACATGTAAAACTAAAATGGTTTGAAACTTAAATCCAGAATAGCTAAGATCATTAAATCTACTTTGCTAAGAAGTGTTTTTAATTTAAACTGTTTGTGTTGGAGGGACTCCATGTAATGTCTTGCATAATAATTAATGACCGCAACAGTACACAGTGTTACATGTAGTCTGATTCATGGCCGCCTGCCTGTGCAGCAGCAGTGGTAGTAGCAGCTGATGAGGATGATGCCTCTTCTACTGCTGATCCACAGCACATGCTCAGTTATGTACACCCAGACAACTTTGAAGGCTTAGCTGTGACTGCTGAGGTCATCGCTCCGAGGGGAGAAAAAAAAAAACAGTCCGAGTCCCTGTGCTACACCGCCTCCATTTTGAATAGCCATGTAATAGGGGATTCGCATAGTTGGTGTGTGTATCGCCCACTGCGCTGCGTAGTGTCAACAAGCCACATCCAAACATCCTTCGACATGGACGACCTGTTCAGTCCGCGCAGGTAACTTCCTTAACTAATGGTTTGCACTAATCTTGCATTTAGCGTGTTATTTAGTAGAAATGTTGCACGAAGAGTTTCGCTGCGTTACTTTTGGAGGCGTTTGTGAGGAATTTGCGGAGTGTCAGTGGTCACGAAGTTCGTGTGTGGCTAACCAGCTAGCCAAATAACAGCGATAGCGTTTATACAGGCTCGTTAGCAGCTAGCAGCTCCGTGTGGTAAAATACCCCAATCCAGCTAATCTATACACCTATAGTGACTGTTTAAATAGTAGTAATAACTAAGAAAAAGATCTAATTGAGAAAAACATTGTTTTAATCAACTGTTATTTTCTTGATTTTACATGGATCGGTACAAATGTATGTCAACATGTTGTGCGTGCTAACCTCGATGTGTTTTATTAATTGCACCTTTCAGATTGTGATGCGTTCAGATAGTGTTTGGATTTGTGGAGAAGCACACACTGTTCTCATAATGGTGACCAGAAAAATTAGCAGCTCATGTATGATTGATTGACGGTGTTTAGCGTCGGATTTCATTCATGTAATAGAAGGATCCGTCAGCTGAGATTGGCTCCCATAGGTGGGGGGGCGGGATGTTCCGCTGCTCAAATCTGTGCACTGGGAAGGAATCTGCACTGAAAATTTAATCAAACACATATTGATCACACATCTGTTCCTATATTACTGTTTACTTTTTGGTAATTATCTTCCTAATGTGTCTCCCTCCTTGCATTCCTAATGGTATTATTTTTCTCTTTACAGGAGCCTGAACAGCACTCAGGGTGAGATAAGAGTGGGACCAAGCCATCAGGTACTCTTCACCTCATTTAAAATGTTATTTTACTAAACTAACACCCTTTATTTAAAGATTGATTGAAAATAAGTAGATTTTTTTTAAAAAAGGACATGCCCATATTTGCTATCATTTGGTCTGTATTTTTCAAACTGTGTTCCCTGAGAGAACCTTAGGACTGCCATGGGAAATGATCCGATTTCACCTCATATGGTGATTGGGTTCTACTGGTTGCTCCCAAAGACTGTTTAGGTTAATCTCATGGTGTTTGTGTAAAAAAAAAAAAAAGGATTAAAGTGTGGGGTTTTTTTGTTTATCAGTATAAAATCTTGTCATTTTTAGAGACCGACAGGGCTGTCCTGCGATACGTTATTAATTGTAATCATAGCAACCCACTCTTCTTTTCTGATTTTTGTTGCATGCTGCCGTCCATCCCTTTCAAAAACCGGCTAGTGGATCGTATTTTCTACATGTTCTAGAGCAGGAGTAGGCAAACTTTGATTCGCAGGCCACATTGAGTTCTAACATTTGACAAAGGAGCCGGAACAGGAGTAGATGGAGGGCATGCTTTGGTAACCTCACCTCATTGGAGAAAAAATACACATCTTGAGATGTGGAGAAAACATGTCCTTTACTTTGCTAAATCTTGTCATTTTATTTAGAGACCGACAGGGCTGTCTTGCGATAGGTTATGAACTGTAATCATAGCAACCCACTCTCCTTTTCTGATTTTTTGTTGAATGCTGTCGTCCATCCGTTTCAAAAACCAGCTGGTGGATAGTATTTTCTACATGTTCTAGAGCAGGAGTAGGCAAACTTTGATTCGCAGGCCACACACATTGGTTCTAACATTTGATAAAAGGGCCGGAACAGTAGCAGATGCATGGCATGCTTTGGTAACCTCACCTCATTGGAGAAAAAAAATACACATCTTGGGATGTGGAGAAAACATGTCCTCTACTTTGCTAGGTTTTGAAATCCAATGTGCTTGTTTACGTGCGTGTATTGGCCCCGATGGGTTTCCATATCTGTGCACACTGTTTATTTTCACAACATGCGCATCACGAGACACCCACATTTTAATAGGAGCAGTGTTGTTGTTTACTCAACAAAGCCAAATATTTAGAGTGCACAATCTAGTGAGAAAACATTAGAATTGCAGGGCAAATAAAACATTAACAAGGTTCATTTATTTAAATTTTTTCACGTTCAGCGGGCCAGATTTAAACGTTTAATGGGCCACATGTGGCCCGTGTTCCGTATTTTGCCCATGCCTGTTCTAGAGACATTAACAGAAAATTTAGGTTGCATGTTAAAGCAGAAAATTTGCAAATTCTGATTAAATCTCATATTTTCCGCAAGACTTCCAAGAGGAAAAAGTTTTTCTTGCACTCTAGGTAAATCCTCTGAAAGGCTCATTGTCCTGAACTAAACTTGCTAATATGGAAAATAAGGTGCAAAACTTTCAGAAAGCACTTGTGAAAGCACTTATACACTTATAACGAAGTGCTCATCATGACACGTGGTTGCATATGAAATTCCTTTTGATTAAGTAATTAAATAATTTAACTTGTTCAATTTAAATAATTTAACATTTTTGATTGTTGGTGTGCCTCAAGATTTTTTCCGAGGGAAAAATGTACCTTGATATGAAAAAGGTTGGAAAACCCTGCATTAGGTGATATGTTTGCATGCATGTGAACTTTTATTTACACACGAATCAGCTCCGAAAACGAAAAAAATTCCTATCACAAGGGCATTTACTAAGCACTGTGCTAGTGATAATTTACGTTCCTTGTTAAGTGTTTTTCTGCGTCTTACAAGCAGTGTGACTGTCGGTATTAGGTGCACAACGCAGTCAATTTTGTGTTTGATTTTGTTCAGGCTAAGCTTCCAGAGTTGCAGCCGCGGCCTCCATCTGGTGCACAGACTCAAACAGAGAAAGAGGAACTCATGTGGACACCTGGAGTCAATGACTGTGACCTTCTCATGTACCTCAGAGCAGCCAGGTCAGTGTTCACAGCTAATAGTTTAAAGCTGCTGGTATTTTGTTAAATGGTGCCAAAGAGGATAACACAGATAAAAATCTGTTAAAGGAATAAAAATCAGAACTCATTTACACTTGATTTACAGTTTTCAGCTTTGTCAAAAAACTAAAAATTAAATTTTACTTGTAACTTCAAATAATTTTTTATTGAAGCGTGAAAAAACTTTCTTAGTTTCTTACAAAATTTTTTTAGTTGATGTTTTTTATCGTAATGCCAAAAGAGTTCACCTGTGATTTATGTTATTACAATACTGTGTTTTTATTTTTTTTAAGGAGTATGGCAGCGTTTGCAGGGATGTGTGATGGTGGATCTACGGAGGATGGCTGCTTAGCGGCCTCACGTGATGACACCACACTCAATGCCCTCAACATGGTTTGTCGCACAACGTGTTCCAGCACTGTTAAACAACTATTTCATTCTTATGAATCTGTACTGACATTTATTTTGTTTTTTTTTTTAAATAATTTTAGCTCCATGCCAGCCATTATGATGCTGCTAAAGCCCTCCAACGTCTGGTCAAGAAGCCATTGCCGAAACTGATTGAGAAATGCTGGTCCGAAGATGATTTGGTGAGGCTCTTTTGCCTTCAAGCCTCACACAAACCCCAGACTGTGAATCACAGTTTGTGCTGGCACGGGTTGCATCAGCAGAGGAGCTCTATGAACAATGACACATTCTGACAGATCTTCAGAAGGATGTTCTAAGAGCTTGGCTGCTGACTGTGATTTGCTTGGTTTTCATTTGTGGAACATCATCACCTAGATTCAGTCTATTTTTGAGAAGTAGATTGAGTTTTGAATTTTTTTTCTTCTTACCCTTTAACACCAACATGGTTTTTTTTTTCCAACTTTCCAACACCAAATATCCAGCCAATTTATTTTTGAAAATTCACCAGCAACTAAAGTTAATTTTAATTAAAAAAATTCCAGTATTCTCACTTCAAACAAAGCATTTTCCAAACTTCCCATTCTGCTTTCATTTTGTCTAGTCATGAGGTTGGGATCAAGGAATCAAAACTGTTTATTGCCATTGTCAATGAAAATTCACAGATGACTTGCTTCGGCATAGTGTGCAACATCAAACATAAAATTTGTCAAATAGATAAAAAGATATAGTAAAACATATGCAATAAAAAATAAAAAAATTAAAATAAAAATTGCCCTGCATCTTAGATAATGTAACTCTTTTACAGTTACAAAAATAAAAAAGTAACTGTGCAAATGGCTCCAGTACGAACTTCAGCTTGAATAATAAGTAATATTTTAGAGCATGGATAAGGTTTTTTCCTTCATAAACAATGATACATTCTGACAGAACTTAACTGCCTAAAAGAGGCTTAACTGATTAAAGATCACTTATTTTAGCTCAAGATTTAACATTCTAGATTAACTTTTTATACATAATGAAGAGCTTGTTTTGAAAGCTCATCCTGTGAACTGGTAAGCCAAAGATGTTGGACGGATATAATGTGATTGTTTCAATCTTTTTAATTTCTCTTATTGTCAGTTAACTTCTATATTTATTTAAATAGAAAATAAATCTTTTAAAATGACCAACATTTTAAAAAGAAAAATCAATGCTAAAGAAATTAAACCAAATTGCATTTAAACTTTTATTTTTAAACTAAATTAAAAAACAGAGTGAGACAAAAAAGTTTTTATTTCTTGATGTGCAGTACATTAACATGGTATTGTAATTGTTGGATTAACACAAGACAGTTTAGCTGAATGTAAAACGTGCTGGTCAAATATTGATTGTTTCTTTTTCTTTTGACAGAAACGCTTCATCAAAGGCCTTCGACAATATGGAAAAAATTTCTTCCGTATTCGGAAAGATTTTCTCCCTTCCAAAAAGACGGTAAGTATTTATTATCGGGGGCTAATGGGGCTGTACCACTACTCTGCATAGTTTTAATGTTGCTCTGTTTCCTCAGGCTTGTCTCTGTAATGGGTGAATATGTAGAGCTTGCGTTTAGATGAATTATTGAATTTAAACGTGGTGTATTTGAAGCAGGAATATGTTAAAACTCAAAACGACATTGTTTTTCATCAACTTTTACTATGGACTTTATTTTTCACACATTACTGGAATGCTTGTTCACATCTGATCGACTCTTAGACAACATTCTATAATATATTCTGGTTTCTTTCATCAGGGAGAGCTCATTACTTTTTACTACCACTGGAAGAAAACTCCAGAGGCCGCAGGAACAAGAGCGTATCGACAGCAACGCCGACAGCCATCTTCCCGCAAAGCAAAGACTCGATCTGCTCCAGCTCCTGACAACACTCCCTCTCGAAATTATACAGGTTAATTCTTGGTTTTTTTTTTTTCAAAAGTTTCTCACCAACAACCATGAAGGAAACAATTATCTAACAGTAGTGTTCTTGTCTAAACTGCCTTTTTTTTGCAGTGGATGCGAGCTCTGCCAGCGAGGATGATCTTGATAGTGAAGACAGCGAACAGGAAATCAAAAGCTGTAGCCACTGCAGGACTACAAGTGAGCTTTCATTTGAACTTATTTGATAATAGAAATGTACATGAATCATTTTGAAACTTCCAGTTAAAGCTGTGGTTCTTATAACAGGCTCTAAAGATTGGCATCAGGTTGGACGAAATGGCCGTTTGCTTTGCACAAGTTGTCGCACATATGAGAACAAACATGGGTGTCTGCCGCCAGCTTCAAAAACTGCAAGCGGCTCGTACATGTTCAAACCTGTTAAAGCGGAAGAAGGCTTAAACAGCAAGCATGGCATGAGGACTCGTCGCAGCAGAGCACCAGTAAGCCTCTGGCGGAATTATTATTTGGACAATTTGTACAATTCACAAGTTCAAGTACAATTTTAAGTAAAGAGACAGTAAATGCAAAGTTAAAAGATGCAATAAAGTTAATTTTACATTTTATTTGAAACATAGATCAATGATTTTACATATCTTGTACTAAGACTTTGATCACTTTCTTATACAGCAGTTATCCTCTTTGCGAAGTGGCCACAGGCGGCTCACTGGCTCTCCAACCAACGAGGAACAGCCGTCTGGCAACCAACCATCTCTAAGTGGAGGAATCTCTAATTCTTTGAGATCATCTTCCTCTGATAATAAGAACGAGTCCAACAAGAGAACAAATAAGGTAAAAATCAACATGTTTGTTCTGTACTTCCTGAGCATGCATCAATCTTTTTTTTTTCTAAATCCCCATTTCACAAACAGGTCTGGTTGGAACAGGAAAGTTTGGTTCTCTAAATTGTTTTTAGACAAACACACACTTGCCTGACAGCTGGCTTATAAGCCTGATTATTGCTAATGACTTCTAACTAATATCTTGATGTTATGATGTAGCAACACTTTTTTGTAACAAAGGTCAGATAGTCTCACATTGGTTACATTTTTTCTTTGTCAAAATACCAACTGATACTGTTTACTGGAAACGGCTCATTGTGCTGACAGGAGTGTTGCAACCAGTGAGCATAATTATTGTTTTTCAGCAGAAGATAAAAGAAGAGGTTTCTTTGCCAAAGACAACAAAACGTGTACGGGAAAGTCCAGCTCTAGAGCCTGACGAGCCTGAAAAAATTACACCTAAGAGGGCCAAAACACAGGTGAGACACTACATTGGTACGCATAAGACTTCTTAATTGGGTTAAATGGAGGGGGACGCTTTTTGAAAGCTGAAATGAAAAGGTTTTATTTAAGTAACTATAACCTGATTTGTTGGTTTCTGACCCACAGGGCACACGGTCAGAGGCTGAGGTGGAGGAGGAAAGCTCCTCAGAAAGCAGAAGTGCTCAGGAAGATGGAAGTGATTCTAAAGACATCGATCAGGACAACCGCAGCTCCTCTCCCAGCATTCCCAGTCCTCAGCAGGGAAATGAGAGTGATTCTGACTCCTCTGCTCACCCAAACGGGATCCCTGCAGACCCTGCCGTTGCGCTGCCTGACACACCTGTCCCACAGACCAATTCATCCATCATGGCTACCATTGCTCCTGAGCAAACTATCCCTCCTGTTAATTCAGCTCAAAGCCCCCCTCCACCCGCTTCAGAACCCCCCCAGCCATCCCCTGCCGTTAGTGCAAACCGATCAGAACCTCCAACTCTCGCCGGACCTTCAGCACCCACTTTGGAGACTCCTACTCCCTCGCCAGTATTTCACACCCCACCTGCTCTCAACTCTACGCAGCCACAGGGGCCATCGCAGACCCCTCAACGCCCCCCAACTTTCTTCAAGGAAACACAACTCCCCCAGCCTCCGCTTCCAGGCCCCCAAATCAAACCTCCACCCACCACCCCCATCCCACCTTCACACAAACAGTCACCACACCCATCAGCCGCACCTTACCCTCAGATGCCTTCCAACCTTCCACCCCCTCCTGCTCTGAAGCCCCTCAATTCCTTACCAAACCAGCACCCACCTGGCGCCCCTCCTCCTCCTCTCCAGCTCATGCCGCATCCTCCACCCGCTCATTCACTTCCAGCTCAGCTTCCTGTCATCTCTCAGGCGCCAACTCACTCTGGGAAAAGTGGGTCCTCTTCCCACTCACAGCCCGCAACCCCCGTTCCTCTTACCTCCCCAACACCATCCACTGCTGGTCCTGTACCAAGTCTGCAGCCATCTTTCCCTCCTCTTCCTGGAAGACCCTCATCAAATGCCACCGCAGCGGGATCGCAGGTTCTGATTAAAGAAGAACCGATGGATGAGATAGAAGAAGCAGAAAGCCCACCATCGCCAGCCAGAAGCCCCTCACCAGAACCTACTGTCATCAACATAGCAAGTCACGCCAGCCAGTCTGCACGGTAGGATTTATACAGATAAAGCTGTCTTCTGTCTGCTGATTTATGTTTCGTTCTTTAATAAAAACCCTTCTTTGTCTTTCAGGTTTATCAAACACTTAGATCGTGGCTACAATTCCTGTGCTCGAACAGATCTTTTTTTCACACCACTGCTGTCCTCCAAGCTGGCCAAGAAAAGAGAGGAGGCAATGGAGAGGGCCAGGAGAGAACCTGAGATCAGTGCTCGGCAGGAACGCGAAAGAGAAAAAGAGAGGGAGCGAGAAAGGGAAGCAGACAGAAGTGCCGTGAGTAGAATTTTCTTTTTTTGTTGCTTAAAGTCTTCAAATTTTCTTGTTTACAAGTGTGCGAAAGATGGAGCGATAGATCTACAGTTGGATCAGCGCAGTGTCTACAATAATTAGAATGCTGCATCGATCTGTCAAAGTGATAAGAGAGATGAGCCAAAAAGCAAACCCCTCAATTAATCTATCCACACTTATGTTTACCAGCTGTGTGTGTTTACCAAAAGAACAAAATCTCTGATACAGGTGGCCAAAATGATCTTCCTTTACGGGGCGGTTGGGTTTTCCCTCAGAGATAAAGTGAGGTGCTCTGCCATCCAGCGGTGTAGAGTATTTGCTTCATTGGGTAGAGAGATAAATCAGGCATCTGGTCAGGCATCTCTTTTGAGGTGTTCTGGTCATGTCCCACTGGATGGAGACCCAGAGGTAGACCCACAACTCCCTAGAGAAAGTATGTCTCACAGCTGGCCAGGTAATGCCTTGTGAAGGGGCTAGAGAATGTGAGCAAGAATTAAGGAAGTTTGGCCTTCTCTGCTGAGGCTGTTGTCCTTACAATCTGACTCAGGATAAGCAAAGACGGTACAGTAGTTTTTCATTCTGTGTTTCTGCTTTCAGAGAGCTTCCAGCTCATCTCACGACAGCCGCATGTCTGAGGTACAGATGGTAGCTCAGAGCCATGGAAGACACGCCTTTGAGCAACCCCCTACCACTGTAGCAGCTGTGCCGCCCTACATCGGACCAGACACACCCGCCTTGCGCACTCTGAGCGACTACGCCCGCCCTCATGTCATGTCCCCCACTAACCGTAACCATCCATTTTACGTGTCTCTAAGCCCGGGTGACCCCATGCTGGCCTACCACATGCCCGGCCTGTACAGCGCCGAGCCCAGCCTCAGGGAGCGTGAGCTGAGAAACCTCAGAGAGAGAGAGCTCCGCGAAAGGATGAAGCCTGGCTTTGAGGTCAAACCCCCGGACCTGGAGACTTTGCACCCCTCCACAAACCCTATGGAGCACTTTGCCAGACATGGTGCGCTGGGACTTCCTCACATGCCTGGACCACCCCATCCATTTGCTCCCTTTCATCCTGGGCTAAACCATCTAGAGCGTGAGAGAATGGCGCTGGCAGGACATCAGCTGCGGCCGGAGCTGACTTACGCTGAGCGACTTACCGCAGAGCGGCTCCACGCTGAGAGGATGGCTTCTGTTGCTACGGATCCTGCTGCCCGGCTGCAGATGCTCAACGTAACGCCGCACCACCACCAACATTCTCATATTCACTCTCACCTTCACCTCCACCAACAAGATCCCCTCGGCCAAGGTAAAGCTAGTTGCTTAGCAGTAATTCTCATGCAGGCTTGATTTTAAACTACAGACACTCTATCTTTTTTTTCCACCATAGGTTCAAGTCCTCTTGTGGATCCGTTAGCAACAGGACCTCGTTTGGCCCGATTTCCCTTCCCCGGTGCTCCTCTCCCTAACCCTTTACTCACCGAACTTCCTCATGAGCATGAGATGCTGCGCCACCCACTTTTTGGTTCGTAATCTGAACTCACATCACTTTATTGAGTCTCGTAATCAGAAACCAGACTAACTCAATGTGGTCTGCACAGGAACAGCATATCCACGGGAACTGCAAGGTCCAATCCCCCAGATGTCTGCCTCACATCAGCTCCAAGCCATGCATGCTCAGTCTGCGGAGCTGCAGAGAATGGCCATGGAACAGCAGTGGCTTCATGGGCATCACCTGCATGGAGGCCCCATACCCAGTCAGGAAGATTATTACAGGTGAGAAATATTAATCAATTTCATTACTTTTTAACACTTATAGCAGATAAGGAAGCTATTTTTCTTACGTTTATATTTTTATGCAGATGGAAGTTGCATTCATTAGACATTTATGTAATATCCGCTTAAACATATGATGACTTCCATTTGGAAATATTTTTTTTTGCCATTGGTTGACATAACCTTTGTGTTCTTAAAATGGTTAAACAAAAAAAAAATCTGAAACCACAAAACTTAACATGATCAAAATGCCCTTCTTTTTTTAGCCGTCTGAAGAAAGAAGGTGACAAGCCATCTTGAGGTGGTGCATGCTCTGAAATACTTCATCCATACTGTGTACTTTGACACTGTAAGAGAATTTTTTTTTGGTCTTTTTGTTTGTGCTAATATATTTTAGAAAGCTATCTGTGGATCTTTATGTGCATTCCTTGTTCAGCACTTGGGACTTTAGAAGTCTGTCTGAGATTTTCCAATCACTAAAGATTTAACACTAGTTTTATTGTTGAGATGACAAATAATGACACCCACTGATGTACGTAAGTTTTCTTTTTGTAAGTGTTTTAAAGGAGGTGGGAACAGACTTTGATGTTAACTTCAAATATCCTATCATAATTTCTATAAGATTTTCCTGTACAGAATGACATTTAAATCAGTGTGTGGATGGTAGTTATTACCCAGCATGATTCACCCTTTAGTTTCCTCAGAACTAGAGTAGCGATTTGCATTGTGGCGTTAGACTTTAAAAGCTAAGTAGAGGTTGAATTTAATCCTAAATTTATTTGTTGAAATCCTAAAATTTTATATATCAAACTATCTTTCCACAATATAACTGAAGCTTTTATTCTGTTTTTGAGAATGTAAATATTACATGTTGACATCTATCTATATGAATGAGTACAATTGATTTATCAGATGTGAACTTTTGACCCAGATTTAGCTCGAGAATAGTGAAAGAAAACCTGTAAGGTGGAACGATACGATGGACCATAATCTTTCTCTGATAAAGTTTTATTACAAAGGTGTGATTACAATTGTTATAACAATTTAATTGGACGGAAATTAAATCTCAAACTTTTAAATAAGTTTTCAAATGAACTGCCAAAATTCAGTATTTATCTTATGTACTATCAAACTGTATCCATGGCATATTTATTTCAATAAATATTTCCGCAATAACAATTTTTTTGTCTTTCTTTTTAAACACAATCATGTCATTCTTGCACTAAGCTTACGCTTGTTTAAATTTAACACTTAAATTCCTATGTTAAAGTTTGAACGGCTCACACAGCAAGGACAAAAAGTTCAAAATGGAACTAGAATTGTCCATTTTCTTCAATCCAGGATTGAGAAGGGTAGCAGAGCTGATGCTGTTATGCAGGTTCATGCTGAACATCTTTTATCAGTCTGTCGTGGTAACTGCAGTTTTCTTTTCGGTCGTCTTCTGGGGAGGCAGCTTGACCACAAGGGACAGCAATAGGCTGGACAGACTGATAAGAAAATGTGCATCTGTGGTGGGGAGAAATGTGGATTCTTGGGAGCTGTTTTGGAGGGGAGGATGAGGGCTCTAATGCACGGTATCCTGGATAACCCCCGTCACCTTCTACATGATGTTATCACGACCCAGAAGAGTACCCAAAATTACAGGTTCCTCTCACTGCGCTGCAGGACTGAGCGCTTTAGGAGGTTGTTCATCCCTTCAGCCCTCAGGCAATTTGATCGATCAGATGTATCTATCTATCTTGGTGAGAAGTTGCTGTCACATTGCCAGAGAATCGTACACAAGAACGATTTACAAAGTAATTATTGCTTTCTTTTCTGCATACTAAGATTGGTCAAATTACTTTTTAGGTTGTCTTTTAAAGACATGATTGCAGTCTTTTTTTTATGAGACGTCTATCAACTTATTGGATGTTTGAAGCGGCAGTTTAGATTGTTCTGGGGATAGAAAAATGCAGCAATTTAAAAAGTTAAGATCAAAAATGAAATTGTGATGTCTGAATATTTTCTGTGTTCAAATAAGAAACTTCCACAACTTCCTGCCAAGTATCAAAACAAGCACGCACAACACATTTTTCACCAAAGTTTACCTGGAAGAGTCCATGCTCAGAAAGGCTTCTTTTATTTACAGGTTTTTGTCTAAGACGCCACAAAATCTGTAAGTTATGCACACATCTTCACCTCGGAGGACCAGGTCTTGCTGCCTGAACTCGGAAGTCATTTTGTGACCTCAAAAAAACTTTAAGTATTCTCTTAAGATTCTGCATTTCACCTGCTGAGGACAAAATGGCCCCTAAAACTAAAATACACACACAAAAGGTCAGATTTGAACCAACGAGCAAACATTTTTGAGTCACAAAAAAATAATATTGGGATTTTCATGGTTTATTGCCTGAAATAATACAATGTACAACACATTTTGAAGTCCAATTTTGGCGCAAAATACAAAACTTTTTTTAAACTTTTGCACAATAATTAAACAGTGGAAAATCTAGCCGGCATTTTACATGCATTTTTTTTCTAGATTTATGTTTGATGAAATTATGTGAACGTATCTTTGGTTTTAAATTTGCATTTACGATAAATGTCACACCTGGTTCTGGTCTTTTGATTGAACAGTCTTTAGGCCAACAATTTACAAAATCTGGGTTTTGGAATTTGTGAAACAAGAAAATTCAAATCCCTCTGTCTTTTTTTCTATTGTCAAGCTAATCTCTGACTTAAGAGTTTTTTTTTTTAATATTTTGTAGTGCTTTTGGCTTGAGCTTTTGTTTAAAAATTATTAGAATTTTTTTTTTAAATTTATTTAAAAAAAAAAAAATTGAGACACTAAGAACATTTTTGTGCAAATTGCACAAAAACGGTATTTTCAGGTGAAATATTGCCATCGCACATCAATAAAACTCTACTTCCAGAATTAAAAACTTAAAGGCGTCTTAATTTTTATACACGGGTCCATACACATAAACCACAACAGGAGGGAGGCGGTGGCTCAGTGGTAAAGCATTTACCCTCGAACCGGAAGTTAACCGGATGTTCGCCCGTTTGACTCCCACTGAGTTCACGTCTACTGGAGAAGATACCTAACCCCCTGCTTCTCCCACCATTGGCACCGTCATAGGTTGCAGCCTGCTGCGGTGTAATGCAGCATACAAATTACCCCAGGGAGGGATAAATAAAGTATACATTATTATTACACTTAAAAATTTTACTATTCAATTTACAAAGTGAACAACTGTAAAAACTCTCTTCTTTCTACAGGTTTTAAAGTAATTGGTTGAAAACAAAATAGTTGTCTTAAAAGACCTATCTTTTTCTTTTGGAGGATGAAAACTTGTGTTAAAATTATTACATTTAAATTATTAAATTATTACATTTTTTTTTATGCAGTATAAATGAGTCTTGACTCAGCAGGGATTAAATAGTTGTATTTTTTGTCCATTTATGCTATCATAGTCATTCCTCAAATTCCTTGTTAACTGTTTTGCTTAAAAACTTTAAGCTGTCAATAAAATTGAGCAAAAATACAGCATAAGAACACAAAAAAGAAAGAGTTGTGTACAAAATCAACCAAATGTCAATGTACGTTAAGGTCCATTTGCTAATAACCTCACCCAAAGGAGAACTACTGAATCTACAGACTTAGTGCTTGATCAATAAAGCTGATGCTTTTAACCCTGTTTCTGTTCTGATTGTGGACATGAATCTTAGCCATTTGTCAAATTTAGCACCAGATACTAAAACCCTGTTGGGAATAGTTTGACTTATTGTTCTTTTAGCAGTGATCAGTCAGACACATGTACACAGTGTATCAACCAATGGTTTTAACTAAATATTCAAGGAAAGCTAAAATGTTTCTTATTTCTAATATTGCTACAAATGTCAGTGAAATTTACAGATATGAGGAATGAAATACACCAAAAATCTAAGATCTAAATGTATCTACATTGAAGTCTATCTTGATTGTATTGTATCACATTTATCACAATCCAAAAATTGTTCCAATTTTGCATTTCTGTACTTCACCATAAGGATATTGTTTCCTTAACTCAACAGAATTGGTACCGGATCTATTTTTATGGATGGCCCCAAATAAAATTGTTTGGAAAGGACTTTTTTTGTGCATGTCAAAGGTTGTTTGAAGGGTTCTTTTTCTTCACATACTGCCGCAGATACTGGATAGCTGATAGGGCACTCACATTAGCCAGCAGCGCTGAAAAAAAAAAATCAATGAAGATCACTTTAAACAAGAATTTAAGTCAACAGATATGACTCCTCCTGCACAAGTTCTCAAATACATTTTGCATCAATAACCTAATTACCTGCAATAAAAATGTCATTTTGATTTATGATGCAATTTCTAAGGCGTGTTAAAAAATATTTCTAGGTCTGTCTGACTATTTTTGCAGCAGTTTTTCTGTTTTGCAACACAGTGTATGTATAACTTTCCAAACATATATTTGAAATATTCTATATTGTACATAAGTTTATTTCAAACTATTTGTGACAAAAGAAAAGTTCTCTACCTGCTTTCCAAGCATCAGCAGCATTTGGATCTGAAGATTTCAGTACCCAAGAAGCAAAGGCAATACAGACCAAGCACATATCTGACTGCTTCACTGATGAGAAAAGATTTTCTCGCTCTGAAAAGGCACAAATGTTGGAGATTATCCAAGGATATCAACAAAAAAAAACCCAACAGACTGAACATTGTGGGTATGATTTAGATGTTACAAATTGAAAAAACGTACTTATCCAAACCGTTTCCGGAATTCTCTGGTTCTCTGTCAACTCTCCGTACCCCTGAGAAGAAACTATTGAGGTTCTTCTCTTGTTGGGCAGCAACACTGTCTGATTTTTTCCACTTATTGGAATCTCTTCATCTCTTACTGGGAACACCCAGGCACCTGACTCCTCACACCAGATGCTTCCTTTGTCATGGAATCTGATCTTCCTGAAAGACAGAAACCTTTCGCTACCCATTTCAATTGCTGAGCATCTAAGATCTTTTTGGCCAAAAGAATGAGAAATTAGTTTAATTGGGGAGATTTTATCTAATTCCTGGCCGTTTGCACTTAAAATGAAGTGTTGCTTTGGGAATGTGAGCTCTCTGACTGTAGGACGAGAGCAGGAGAAAATTGGGATAGGTTTCTCTGGGCTATATAGATGAGAAGAGGAGGATGCATGCATCAAAGCACAGAGATCATGGTCGAAGATGAGAGCCACAGAGACGTCTTGTGGATCATAGATTGCTAGACATTGTGACTCAGATGTGGTGTTCTCTTCTGTGAGACAGGATTCAAACATTTCTGAAAGAGGCATTTGGTAATCGGCATCCAGTAAGTTTGTATATGAAGACAATGATGGAGGAAGGAGAGTTTCCAGGTCACTTATTTCTTTCAAATTAATGTCTTCCTCCAGAGAAAGAGTCCTACTTATAGCTAAACTGTTGTCATCATGACTGAGTACAGGCAGCAGAGAGAAGTCTTCTGTGCTGAGAGCCTGAACATTGTACGTAGTGCTGCTTTTTGCCAACATTCTTGGCTGTGAAGTCAACATCTGGACCGTGTGAGAGTCAAAAAACTCCGGTGTCACAACCTCTGAAGGCACCGGTGTTTCTCTCTCTTCAGAGTTTGTAGAATCATCCATATGCGAATAAATAGAGCTTCCAAGTTGGTTATCACCAAGTTGATCAGAGTTTTTACTGGTGCTCAAAAACTGCATGTACTCTTCTTCCCAATCAGAGTTAGAGAAGTCACAACTTGAACGATCAGGTTTGAATTCATCAGTTTGAGTGAAGTAGTCTGAATCTGCAGTATCAGATGTGTCCACCTGGCTCCCATCAGCCAAATCAAACTCCACAGTACCAACACGAGAGCTATGCTTTTGATTTGTATCTGGTTTTTGGATTTGTGTGGGAGGTGAAATTCTACCCATCTTGAGATGCAAGATGTCATTTATCGTCAGCTTTTCCATCTCGTCCCAAAAAGCAGAGATGGCATAGATGGGTTTAGAGTGACCTGCTGCTATGGCATATGTTTCAGGGCTATCACCCACAGAGCAGGGGATTACTGTTAATTTAGGAACATGGAGAAGGGCAGAATGATCTTCCTCAGAGGTAGTAGGATCTGAGACATTAACTGAGTGTGTTAGCGCTCCAGATGTATCCACCGGTGAGTCATGTGTGCATGTGGAGTCATCAGCTGGTGTTTCTGAAGCACTTTGGTTTGCAGATGAAAATGTAACAGAGGGTTCAGTGCTGCTGCTTTCATAATCTTCACCGTTTGGAGCTGCTAAATCACTGCAGAGAGCATTTTCCTTAAGATACATCTGTGTGTTTTTGGCTTGGTTGGTGTTCTCAGACAAGCTGTCATACAAAGGAGGTAATAAGGACTGTGGGTGTTTAATGAGATGCGTTGGAAGAGGGCATTGAGGTTCCTCTGTTGATTCAGTAGCTGATAAATAAGGATCAGAATCATAAGTGAGATTTGAAAAAAGTTCAGGTCCATCTTCAGGTTTATCCTTCTGGACATCATCCGCCTGGAGAGACGCTGATGTGTTCAAAGATGGAGATGCTGATCTGTCTGACTCCCATTCATGCCCAATCAGCACATCCTTGGGAATGTTTTTTTCAATAAACACAGGAGTTTCTAAGCTTCCAGAAAAATCTGGAACATCCTGAATGTGCTCATAAAAACGCTCTCCTGACCTTTCAATTTTTTTTGACAGCCCAAGTTTTCCTCCCTCAGATTTATGTATTTTTCTATTCTTTTTTGATCTATTTTCTGCCAAGCTCTCTTGCCTGAGGTTGGTCTTAGGACCTCTCTCACTAATGTTTTTTATTTTGCGTTTTTTTTTTAAAGTAGGGTGTCTTTGCTGTCTTGGGGGATTGTTGTTTACTGTCACAAACCAACGCTCCTTTTCTGCTTTTTTTCCACCACCAGCCTTTTCTCCAATGTCTGACTCATCCACACTCATTCCTAATTTGTAACAAGAAAGTAGGTCAGGTTCTTTGGTGGGTTGTAGGCCACTCTCTGTTTGCAGAGAACAATCTTTTGTCTCTTCTGAATATTGAACATTTTGTAGGTCAGTTTGCAGTGTTTTTGTAACACTGTGTGATGTCTGTGTGCTCTCTTTGACCAACTCTGTCTTTGTAGTTGCGGTAGAGTAGCTGACACACATTTTTTCTTCTTTCACACTTGTTGCAATATTATTTACTGGTCCTCTGATATCACTTTGGTCAGGTTTCTGTGTTGGCTTTGCCGTTTTATTGCAGATTTCTTCTTCAGTGATGCTTTCAGCATCAGGACACAACTGTATCTTTTGTGGGCAATTTTCCAAAATCTCTGAGTCGCTCAGATTAAAGTCATCAAAGTAGGCGAGTGAGGCCTGTAGGAGATCACACTCTTCACTTTCATCATAAAAGCTGCTCCAGTCAAACTCTGAAATATGAATGCTGTGATCCAAGTCATCCATTCTGATTCTTCACATGCTATTTGATCTGAGAAAAAGATGGAAAGGATAAACTTTACAAAGTATGTGGGAGTCTATTCCTAATGTCTAAGTTTAAAATTTGTCCTGTTAGATCAACATATTATACCTAAAAATAGAGCTAAGCATCTGTTATCACCTGCCTTTTAACTTTGAATTGCCCTTTTGACAGTTCAAAGTTTGAAAGACTTCGGAGTATCAAAACAACACCAGAGCACCGTGGTCACGAGCAAAGCCCCAAAATACCCAATGATGTGGTTTGTAGAAAACAGATCATATGATCTGTTTTGAAAGATGAAAACTATCGTGTATGAAAAAAAATATTAACTACAGTTAACACTGAGGTGTTTAAAAATTAAAACATTCAAATCAATCCTTTCATTTTGAAATGAAGAAATGCACACTTTATATTAGTGTACTTACTCTGCATTTCACAACAAATAATAGAACCTCAGGAAATATAAATGATCAGCCTAAAGTTACAAGGGGTTTAATAAGCCTAATTATCTTACACATATTGTCCTCTGGGTCAATAACAGGAATGAAGCTCAGCATGAAGTTAGTGGTTGTTATTGCAGTTTTAATGACATTTTCCAGTAGTGTAAAGAACCTACCTGCTGGAGAGCAATAAATCGCCTTGTTTGAAGGTGTACATACAGTTGTCCTGGACAAACATTCAGGCTATAATGTCCATCTGTCCTTGCATATGTAAGACTGGGCCCTCACACTCAGCTGTTATAAATAGTGCGGTCACATGTAGCTGCCATTCCCAAAGTCCCCTCTATCACTGGAGGTATGACATTTCATCTCCACAACATACATAGAACCAATTATTACAAGTAGTATGTTTTATTTTGAAATATCAGGTTATCATCAATTTTTTTCTAGTGGTTGTATATATATAAATGAACTCAAATTTAAATTCATATACCATTTATCAAATAGACAATACATTTTCTAAATCTTCTACGTTTCAACAGGCATTTCTAGCTATATGAAAGCTCTTTGTAAGTTTGGACATTACCTTCCTGTGGTGTTGTGAGGATCTGTCATTGATCTGTAATGTGTATGGAAAATTTAGTTACCAAGCAACAATTAAATGTGACCCGTTAAAATTGAAAGTAACAGAGTATTCCAAATATTTTAGGGCTTAACAGTGAAAAATATGGAAACTTAGTGACTAAAATACCTATAAACAACAACAACAAAACTAACAGGGACATAAGGAAAAAATTTACCTTCGACAAAAATCCAAAACATCAACTGATAATTTAAAAGGTGCTTTATTTCTTTTTCGCAAATAATACGTACATCTTTAGAACTTTAAACATGGCACTCAAGAATATTCGCAGCATTACAAAACAATACAGAATTTTATAAAACACATTTATACATATATTCGGCTTTTGCTCATTTGTAAAAAAGTAAACATACAAAGCAAAAAGAAAAAAAGGAAGAATAATTGCCACTTTTATCTGGCTTTTTTCAGACTGCTCTGCATGTACTGAAAATGGAAACTGCTTAATTTCTAGCAGCAGCACATGTCAATATTAAAAACAAAAAAAGAGGAAATACTAAACAAGTACAACTTGGTTAGGATTGTGGATACAGTAAAGGCCACTGGATATACTTTTAATACCAAATAAATAAAAGTATCCTGGCTACATTTAAAGCTCTAATGGCACAGTTATCACAGTAATAGCAGATTACATTAAGAGTCATCCTCTTCAAACATTTGACAAGACGCCTATGAGTCATAAAGTGTTCATAATTTAACAACACAGTTTTGTAGAAAACAAATCTTTCCTCTAAAAGTAAAAACAAAACTTTAAAAACTTCCGACACATAAAGTGCAAATGAATAGGATGATTTTGAAATAATAAAAAAAAGACTATGTTGGAATGAAATTTATGTCAACAAAATTTTTTCAACTAATTTTACCTCAAAGAGGGATAAAATTTCTTCCTCTCTTTATGGAAAGTAAATTATAAATAGAATTGGAACACATTAATTGTTTGCTGGATGTTTGATGTACATTCACTTTAGTTGGTCAATAAAAAAAGGCAACGATAAGAAGACGAAAATGTAGTTCACAATCATTTATCACCATAATCAGGAGTAATTCTCCTCAACACTTTCCTGACTAATGCAGGACACATTTGGCTATCAAATTTATTAGCAGTAAAACTCAGTGCATGATTACAATACCCAAAAATAAATAGCACTCATACAAAACAATATCTTAATTGTAAAAAAAAAAAAAAAAAAAAAAGTCCATTACTTGTTACCGTCTCACAGAAACCATAGCTGCTATTTATTTAGTTTATCTTCTTAAGCTGTAGAACTTTTTACATGTGCTAAAAGCTGAAAAGCCCACCAACTGCTAACATCAGCTAGCTTTGATAAGCACAGCCTGTAATGGACAAAGCAGCCTTCCAATGTCAGTTTTTTTTTTTTTTCTTTCTTTAAGCACTGCACAGGCGGTGCTTAATTTAACAGACAGCTGTGTAAAACTTTCCTATTTTTTTAAAAATGCAGCCCTGCACAAATTGTACAAATTTGTGAAGACCATAATTTAGACAAGATTTTAACCCTTTTAACCCTTTAACGGGTTTTTCACATTTCTTACTCTGAACGGGCGCACACGCGCTTGAACTGACAGGAAACTAGAAGTGAATAATTTCGTTGTCCAACGTGAGTTGCCACAGAAGCTGTTGGCTGTTTTGCCCGATAACTAGTGCTGTTTTTGACCGCTAACCCCTGCAAAGTGTTAACAGGTTCACTTGGTACTTTTTTCTTTTTTAAATGATTGAACTACTACCATATTTTAACCAAAACTGAATAACTTGCTTAATATTTTATAGAAAGAGAAACTACAAGGTTACTTTCCACAGATGTAAGCCTGACCTTAATCCGGAGTAAAACGTTCATAGGAGCCATATGGTTGAAACAAGTTAACATGTGACATTAGGAATGGGAATGGAGAAAAAAAAATAAAAACATCTTTCAATTTATTTAGAACAAATAATTTTAAAAAAATTCATTGATTAAAATCTGTAAAAGTGGGTTTTTTCTTTGCTTTTTAAGTTGTCTTCATTTAGCAGAAAAACAGTAAAACCAAATTTGGTTAGGCTGCTGCTTCCACAGTTAGCTGGTCTTTCTTCACTTTTCGAAAATATTACATCATTGGCATCTGGACCTCTTTCCTGAGCTTTTTTGTCTTCCCTGAACAAGAATTCCTGCCCTCCTGTTACACGTTATATACTTGCGTTGTGGTGGGAGTGATGACACTGTTTATGGTTGATTTGGCAGAAGGCCGCTCCCGGCGGACATATCTGGGTTTCCTCCCTGCAAAAACATAAACAATATTTTGCATGGTTGTTAATGAGTGGCTTCAATAGGAAAAAAAAACTGGGTGTAACACTATAAACCTGTTCTACAAGCCGAGAATGAGAAAACATTTTTATAGGCAGGGCTTCCACCTTACCTGTTGATGAGGGAATCATCACAGCCTAGAGAAGAAAACAAGTAGTATTTATTTTACTTTTTCAAACCACCAGCTTTCCAATTAACCTTTAGCATAAAACAAAACTTACTGTTTCACTGGGTTGAAATATGAAGCCTGAAAGAATAACCACAAAATTAAATGGTGCCATTGAAACAAAGCAGCAGGATTACTATGTTTAACCAGTAAATCTGAGCAGTGCAGCAGTTACTTTTGTTACGGCGGTAGAAGATACTTGGGAGTCGATTGGAGCGTTTGAGGTAGAAAAAGAAGGCAACAGAGAGGATCAAAAGCAGGCTGATCAACACAGTTCCCAGAAGAAGAGATGCAACCACGCCCGGACCTCCTGCAGCAAAACAGAAAATAAAATTAATTTGAAATACGTACAAGACTAACAGCTAAGAAATTTTATTCATAACATACTGTTATATTTAGCACCCATTAAACAAGAGAATGTTACTTACCAATTTTAGGAAAGACAGTAGTCACTGATGTGTGATTTTTGCGCTCCAAAGTGTAGTCTACGATAGAAAAAAAAAAAATAAATACGGATCATGATAAAAGCACAAAAAAGAAAATAAAAAACTCTCTATGAAAAATACATATGCCATGTATGATGAAAACGCCTAAACTTAAGTGTAAATACTCTAAAACACATTTGTTCTTGTATGCTGAAATCCAGTTGATGCTTGGGCTTTCATTGCCACCTGGAGGGCAAATAAAAACAGTTTTTGGATCTTTAGGTTGTGATGGGAAAAGGCAAACAAAGCTGATTGAAGACTTAAAAAGATGCTTTGTACGAGCTTTTTATCAACTAAGTTATGATGTAACTTTTTTTTGGCTTTCTTATTTTGTAAAAATGTTGATGCCAGAAAATGGATTTATCATTTATATGCAAAAAATCTGAATAAAGAATGATACTGAAAAAAGAGGAGAGGAAATGCACCTTGACTGAACAGACAATAACATGGAAATTAAGTTTGTTTTGTTACATGTCTCTTGGTCCTTACTGTGGATGCAGACTGTCAAGTTCACCAGATCCAAAGCAGCAGCGTCGCAAAATATGCAGGCAGTCATGCTGTTTTCCAGGACACGAAAGAAGCATCCTGGGGAGCACAGTATGAATAATAATATTTTTCACTATTGTATAGTAATGCAGCTGAAAAGAGATTGTTTTAACAAACACCATAATACCAAAGAAAAAGGCTTTTATACTCACAAGTACAAGCTTTACAAAAAGGTCAATGTTATTTTTTTTAAAAACAAGAATTTATGTTTGAATCAAGCTAACAAGTGTATTTTTAAATGCAAGATAAAACTTAAACTGACTGAAAGAATTGCAAATGATCAGCCAATCACATATCAGCCAATTTATTAATAATGACTTATTTAAATGGTTAACACACACCATTACAGACCATTTGAAATGTTTTCCAGCTGCTACACATCTGCTAAAAAAAATTCCAAAAGCTTTTTTCAACACACATAGAATACCAGAAACTTCAAAAGGTATGCAAACTTGAGTGAGGAAAAAAACAAAACTGCAACACCCGTAACCAACAAGTGCAGAGTTCAACCTGTGAGCTGTAACCACAATTAAGAAGAGAATCTGTGGATTGAATAAATGACCTCCCATCTTCTCACACAACTTTAAACTTTTTTGTCGGTGATCTATTACTAGTAAAACACCATTACCTGGCTCACAGTGAGTGTCATTTGAGCATGAGCTATTCACTTTCTGTTTCTCGCTGCAGCACTCCAGTGAGTTCTGATGTAAGGCCTGCAAGAAAACAGCATAAATAAAGTCAGGAACTTGTCAAACTGGAACAAGAGAAGAGTACATTTGCTTCCTCAGTTCTATTTACCTTTGTTACAGGTGTCTCAGGTCTGATAAGAATCACAGTGGCAGCAAAGACCAAAAGGAATGACAGAGCCATACCTGGATCTCTGCAAACAAAGCACATTTGAATGACTAAGGATGACGTGCACAACAACCTTAAAAGGAGAACCAGGTGATATGATGTCAGAAGTCTGAATAAAGTGGGTCATAAAACGTTTTTTAGATTCATGTGGCTATTAATGATATCTGCTTTCTTTGCTTCAAATGAACACGGTGCAACAGGTTTTTTTTTTAATCATTTATTGGGTGAGACTCTCATACTGAGTCTTATCTCAACCATAAATCACAATGCATGGCTTGATTTTAGCTGTGCTGCTTGTGTAAACTCTCAGATATATCAGAGTGACTATTTTTGTGGTTAATAATCAGTGAGAATTCTTCTGAACACTATAAGTGAGTAAGAAAACATTAAATAGAGTTCAATAAGTTACTGTCACTTTATGCTTCAGTAGGAAATACATCAATTGCCTGATAAAAAGCCAGTTAATGGCTCTAAATCTGGTGAGTCATGTAACCAATAATAGTGCAAATTTATAAAAGTTTAACTTAAAAAGTTTACCTTTACCAGAAAATTAGCCTGTGTTAAAGGTCTTTGAACTAGTAGACTAGAAAATACATTGTAAAAATCTATTAATGTAGTTATAACCACTATAGACAGAAAATACCATTCAAAAACCTCTCATTTAAAGTACAATGATGGACTTTTACAAACATGGTTAAACTCTTTGTTTTCTACAGCTAATCAACAACAACATTTAATTAAAGTCAATAATCTTTTGTTTCGTCTTCTGATCTACTCATTCCTAACGGGGTCGTAGGAATTGTCGAAGCCTACCCCAGCTGATTTCAGGCGAAAGACAGGATACGACCCAAACAGGTCACCCGTCTGTTGCGAGGGCTATCCACACAGACAATCATCCACACACACACACACACACACACACACACACACACACACACACACACACACACACACACACACACACACACACACACACACACACACACAGAAGGACAATTTTGTAGCGGCCAATTTATCTAACATGCATGTTTTTGGAGGGTGCGAGGAAACCCATACAAATATAGGGCGAACATGCAGACTCCATAGATAAAGGCCAGTGATTCAAGCCTTACCCGCACTTCAGGACTCGAACTTCGACCTTCATGCTGTGATGCCACCATGCTAAACATGCAACCCTCAATAATGTTCTGTCACAAAATCTTCCAATAATCCCAATTTAATAAGTTCTGTTCAACAGATTTTAGCCTTTTCAAGTCTAGTTATTTTAATAGTAATTTATATGGGTGGGATTTTGGGAACATTTAGAAAATCTGACTGTTTTTTAAATGTTTTTCAAATCTGGGGCTGTACAATGTACAGTTAAATTTCACAAACAATAGCCATTAATAGGCACATTTAGGTTATTGTTGGAAAAGCGACTGAGTTAGGGATCACCAAAAACCACAGCTGGAGTCTTCTTTGTTCTTATAGAAATTCTAAGCAGCTGGTGTGAATTTTTTGGACATCTAAGTTATAGCTGGAGTGACTCATTGAGGTCATTTGGGGAGTGTGATTATATTAACATGTGTTTAGATCACAAACACCTCTGCAGTGCAACAACATGCAGTGCAACAATATCCAAAGGGCAAATAGTTGTAAAAGTACTGTGGGGTTTAGAAAGTCAAAGTTGCACTCAGAATGCTGCAAATGTGCCACTTGACTTTTAAAAAACAACAATAATGGTCTCTTGAACTATTTTTTTTTTTTTTTTACAAAGTATGCACATTACTGTCCTCAAAAGGTCTTTTGTATTGGTAAAATAGAGATGTGATACATCCAAGTTATCTTTGTAAACCTAAAACAAGTAGATTCTTCAGCTTAAAAAGCAAGAAGAAAATGCTGAAGTTAGAGAAGAGACTTCTCTTTTTAAAACTTATGAACACACACATCGTTGGCAAGAACAAAAAGAGTGCAACATTTAAAAGAACTTATAAAAAAATCAAATATTGAGTGGGAGTGTCTGTTGGCTAACGTTGATGAAGTAATCCATCGTTTTAAGCAAGCTAGCACCTGTCACGTCATGAAGGAACAACCTGGAAGTAAAAATCCATCAAAGGAGGAACACTTAGATTTCTCTCTATCAGACAACTGTGTGAATCTTTTTATTTTTTTATATCAGACTGTGGATTGACTAAACATCCCTACAATGCTCACAAACTTCACTCACCAGTCAAACACCAGGCTCTGGCCCTGATCGACCTCCTTGATCTGCTTTGTTAACGAATCAGTCTTTCTGTAGATAAAGTCCCGCCGATTAAGTCGATTGTTTTTGTTGTCAATATTGATATCTTGGCTGTATAAGACAGACAGAGGTAAACAGACAATCACACAGCTCATATCTTCATGTTGCTTCTTGTTTTTAATAAGGATGTGACATCCGGGACTTTCAAAATAAAGTGTTACCGGTGTTTACTTACAAACCTAAATCATTTTTAAAAATGCATTATATATTTTTTTTACACTTTTGGAACCCCAAAATCATTCCAATCTTTTCTACATTTTATCTTCAACAACAAACTTGTTTTTGGTCTTCCTTTTTAAATCAATTATATTTTTATAACCTAATATCCCAAAACAATTGTTGATTGTCACAAGGGGCATCACATTGTAGATTTTTTTTAAAAAAAGAACTAAAACAATGACCAATTAACAAAACCGAGAAAAAAGTAGTAACACGAGAGTAGATACACGAATAAACAGCTAAAAGCAAACTGAAAAAAAGTTAGCTAAACAATTTCAGTACATTCCTGCTTTTAGACCCTCTTTCAAGATGAGAAAAATAATATTAACTTAAAAAAAAAATCAAAACACAGCAGTGGAGAAAAAACCTCATGGGGACACACAAGAAAGAGAGATCCCTTCCCCAGGATGAGCAGCCAATGTGACTAACATTGTTCATTTAATATTAGCTTATTCTTCTTTCCAGCAATATATTTGAAGAAATTAGTAGATTGGGTTTCATCCTGATGGAAATGGGAGGGTAGATCAAACATGGAGGTCTCCTCAGTCTGGCAACATTCAGGATCCTCTACTTTGTTTTCCTTCATAATGTGCTGATTAACTCATGTATCATAATCATTTACTATTTTATTTTTGTACTTTATTTGAAATATGAAAGGTTTATAAGGTGGTTGAATAATTTAGAGACTTCTTTAGACTGTTCCAGAGAAATACATTTGACTGAAACATCTACTTTTAGAATTTTCCCCTCAGGTTATATTCGTTTCCCTGACTTCAAACCTTTTCTGAATACAGTTGGTTATTGTGAACCTTATACATAAACTCCTGCTAAATCCTATTGTTTGATTATATTTAGTTTAATGAACCATGGATTTGAGTGGGAAGTATAACTAACATTAATGATTCAAATTTTTTGTAATGAAAAAATGGGATATAGAGTTGCTTTTAGTTGTTTCCCCACAAAAAAGGAAATATGAGAGTTCTTTAATAAATCTAAGATAAATTTACACAATATTTAATCAATTTTAGATATATAAGCTACCTGTTCTTTCCTATTTCATTTAATTTACCCTGAAAAACGTTTTCATTTAAAATTATATTTTACGTATGTTTCTTGTATTTTATTTTTTTGTTCTTTAGTTTGATTAAAATTGGATATCGGAGTTTTTTTGACGGTCTTTAAATGCAACACTCGAGCTGGCAAAAGGCGGGAAATTGAAAACATCTTTTTGAACGGCTGCGTTAAAAATCTGCCATTTGTGAGTTTTTAACAAATATTAATCAGCATTTTTGTCTTTTTTTTTACTTTATTTAAAACATAACACTGATTTCACGCTGTCACCATCTTTGAAGGTGAGTGTTAATGTGATTAAACACGCGATGCTAGCGGTATTTGTTTGGTTAACTTGTTTATTTTCACAAACAGGTTCTAAAATGAATCACGCAAAAAGCATAAAAGAGATGCTGAATTTACCGGCTGGTACCAGGTGGTAAACTTTAAAATATACTAACAAAATATTTTATTTTGCGATATTGTTACAATTTTCTTTGAACTACGTCATTTAATTGTTTGTATTTTGTCTTTGTTTTAATTTCTGAGAAGAACTGTCGCCTCTAATGGTCAGTCCAGTTTAACCGAATCCCAGCTTTTCTTTGGGTCTCAAAACTGGCTGGAAAATTCCCAGGGAGCTTCTCAGGATTTTAGTGTTTCATCCAAAAACTCCCAACAAAGTTCACAGGAGGTGAGAATGTATTACTTTTAAGCATGTTAAGTTTATTGGCTGCTATGAAAGTGCTCCTAGGAATGTGTGTGTGTGGTCCGCAGCAGACTGGCAACTTGTTCTGGGTGTACACTGCCTCTCTCCTAAAATAGGCCAGGCTCTAGTACCCCTGGAAACCGCTTAGAGATAAGGATTCAGAAAACGAAACAATTGTTTTCAATTTTAAATGTCCCAAATTGCTTCAAATTTCTAGTTATACCCACATATCAGGAATCATGAAATTTTTATTGTCAATAAAAATATACAGACGAGGAACTTGCTTTGGCATTGTATGCAAAATCAAACATAAAATTTTATTATAAATTTTTGAGCCCATTTTTTTTCTTTTAATATACTTTATTAATCCCTGACCGGGAAATTTGTGTTCTGCACTATACCGCAGCAGGCTGCCACCTATGACGGCGCCAATGGTGGGGTCAGGTGTCTTCTCCAAGGACCCTAGACGTGAACTTAGTTGGATGCAAACCCACAAAGTTCAGGTTAACTTATGGTCAGCGGACGAACACTCTAACCACTGAGCCACCGTCTCCCCCCATCATAAAAACAATTGTCTCAACGGGCTTCATATTGCAATGTGAAAAAAAGTACAAAACAAACAAATCCTTGTAATCTCTCATTCATCCTGGAGTGATCCATCGCAGAAAAAGCTTCTAAGCTGTCTTCTAGACAGTGTGTTTGACGATCAAGACGTTTTGGATGGAAGCCCATCTACTGGTTTCTTCAGATATTCAGCTGTAGAGTAGAATGAGCTAATACTTAACTAACAATGTTAGACACATTGGCTGCTCGTCCCAGGGGAGGTACCCCGCTTTTGTGTGGGTCCCCATGAGGTTTCTTCTTTATTCCCCACTGCTGTTTTTTTTTTTTTTTGGAGTTCTCCTTTCTGGGAAGGAGAATCGAAGGGCAGGTATGTGCTAACATTGTTTAGCTAGCTTTTACTTAATTAGCTTTTAGTTGTGTTTTTGTGGATATACATTTTTTTTGGTTCTCTGTTTGTTTCATTGTTTGTTTTATCCAGAATACGGATGGAAGTCAAAGCCTCTCGATTAGAAAATACACTGTCCAGAAGACAACTTTGAAGCCTTTTCTACAATAAAACAAACTGAGAACAAAAAAAATCCACTGTAGATACACAAATACACAGCTAAAAGCTAGCTAAACAATTTCAGCACATCCCTGCTTTTATACCATGACAGTGAGAAAAAAAAAACAGGAGTGAGGAAAGAAAGAAGAAACCTCATGGGGATCCACACGACAGAGAGATCCCCCCCGGGGCTAGCAGCCAATGTGTCTAAGACTGTTAACTAAATATTAACCTTTACTACCCTACAGCTTTATATTTGAAGAAATCAGTAGATTGGCTTCATCCTGATAGAAACGAGATGATGGATAAAGCACAGAGGACTCCTCAGTCTGGTGACAAAATGGCGTATTCTGACATACAAAAATATCAGTGTTATCTCTTGAATGTATTCATTTAAGGCACAATGTACACTATTGACGTCATATCAAATGGTCTCAAGAGACTTATTAACAAAGATTCCTGAGTCAGTGTCTACATTTTGTTTATATATTAATGTTGGAAAAAGACTTCAAAGTTATCGTCTAGACAGTGTATTTGACGATTGAAATGTTTAGATATTGATATGCTCCGTTTTTGCCAAGTGTGTAAATTCCCTGGAAGTTTATTTCAATTATTTATGTTGGTAGAAATCATCTGTTATATGTTCTCACCTTTTACTTTTCTCTATTTAGGGGAGTGAATCCAAATTGATGAGCTATTTCACTAAACCTCCACTGTTTGGAGACAATAAGGAGAAAAACAAATTTTCTGGTTTACTGGGCAAGTTTGAGGAGGATAAGGAAAAATTTAATGCAAAACAAGAAATGTATGTATTTTTCTTGCTTTCAATTATGTGCATAAAAAATGCAACTTCATATTTTACTTGTATGCGATTATCAAAAAAAAAATGATACTTGTATGTGATTTTTCACAGTGCTTTTTTAGTGAAAGAATCCCAAAACATCAAACAAACTCTGAGCAGTGTAAGTGTTAAAAAGCAGATGTTTATATCTTTTATGTATCGGAATTTAAGTACATCATCCAACACAAATGTTTTTCAGATTAAGCAACTGGTCATTAATACTGAAGCAAATACGGCCATGTACCAAACCTTCTTTGAAAAATTAGATCATTTATCTGCTGCATGTAAGTTTCCAACTTCTTTGGGTTCTTTTTGTATCTGTTAAAGTAATTAAATATAGTTTCACATGCTATGAAACTAACAGATGTACCATAGAAGTAAATGTTTTCATCAGTAGATGGTGCTCTTTGTCTGAAATTGAAGGGAGATCTATCTATCTGCATACATAAATCAACATGTACCTATCTGTACAGATACATATGTCTTTATATGTTGAAATATTTTTATAAAAACTGACATAAGTTTTTTTTTATACCAGTGGAGAGCGAGGTGAAACTTTTACGTGATGAAATCTCCCAGAAGTTCGAACAACTATCTGACTCTGTAAATTCCCAGCAGCATGTGCTGACTGAGCTGGAGGAAGTGGTCCACAAGGTGTGTAGAATGATTTAAACATACTATAAACCATGAAAGCAAACTTTTCCATTTTTTATTAATTACTTTTAATTTTGTTCTGAAGAAGGGGTCCTTAGAAGAGCTTGACACACACTTGAAAAGTTTAAAAGAAAACCTGCAGTCTCTCAGGGAAGAGCGAGATGGAGATAAACACATTTTAGAGGAAGCTTTAAAGATGCTTAGCACGGTTGCCACTAATTCTTCAACCCAAGCCACCACTGTCAAAATAATTGATAGCGCCAGCCAGACCTCACCGAACCTAGAGCAGTGTGTGTCTAATATCCTTCAGAATGACCAGATTGAAGACAGTCAGCAAATACCTTCCACGTATGAACCCCATCAGCCCACAGCTTTTCAAATAAGAAGAAGAATCTTTACAAACCGGCAGAGAAGGAGGAAAAGGAGGCCTCTAGTTCCCTCTCAGGAGAGGAAATGCATGATGTCTTCTAAAAATGATCACCCAAAAAACAACGACCAGAAGAAAACAAGTTCTCAACAGGAGCAGACATTAGAAAACGAGGAAGATCTCAACTCACAAAGTTTAATGCCACCAGGCCAAGTCACAAGAAATGCTGAATCCATTGGATGTTATATCAAACCTGAGAGCAGCTGGTCCCAAGAGAGTAGCAGCTGTGAATCCATCCCTGGTATCGAGCCACTTTTTGAAACATACGTAAACAAGTCAAACGACAAAAGTTTAGGTGATGAAGGAGACTTGTGGCTGCTGTTTGAAAGTTAAGATTTTGTTCTAATTAGAAAAAAAGCACAAGCCAAATTTGTTCAAATGTAATGGCTACTGTTATTGATATCTTGTTAGAAAGTTCCATGTGATTAGAAAAAATGCATTTCCTGCAATAGTGCACTCAGTTAAAATTCTGCATATTTATTGACAATAAGTCACTAATTTTTTTCTCCTTTGTCCAAAAATGTGTTCTTGCAGAACTTCAGTGGAAAAGTTTCTATAATTGTAATATATTTATCTCTATATTTCTTATTCAAATAAAACTTTTGAACAAATGCAATCTGACTCATCTTTAATCTACTGTATACTAAAAACGACTATTGAAACAATCACTACAAGTTGAATCAATTAGATGTACTTTTTAACTCAAGCTTCTTGCTGCCTCACTATTATGAGTTGTATATTATTGTCTCAAAAATGAAAAATACAAACATAATTCCTTTGTCTTTATGCAACAATACTCAAAAACTGCACATTCTCTTGCTGCTACAATTTAATCTACTTACAAAGTTGTATAAAGACACAGTTGATTTTTTAAAAATAAGTGTACCATATTTGCTGTGATAAAAGATTTTTATTTCATCAGTGATAGATTTATTCACACATCAGGGTGATTTAGGTTGCCGCTACATGTATTTTTAAGTATTTTCTTTGAAACAATTCCCTGTTTGAGAAAAATAGCACAACACACAATATGGGTTGTGCAACTAAAAAATTCCAGTAAATCTTCTTTAAAACTGTAACACAAAAAATAGTCATATAAATATGGTATTTACACTATTCTGCTAACAAATGTGCAAGTAAGCCATAAAGCAGGTATTTTCCACCCAGAACATTAAGGCATTTTTGCCTGAAATAGGTGGATGCTTTGGCTCAGCAATAAGTGCATTAATAATTAATTCCCTTCACTTATTTTCTCTCTCAGACTTTGAGCTAACTGACAGCTATGCTTCACATTTTGACCAAATCTGAAGGTGGAGACACAAGTCCCCTTGGGTTGAGATTCGCCACTAAGCAGACATCATAGTTGTCATGCATCAGTGCACACCGAGCCACCATTTTCCACCGGTTTTCCTGTGGATCCAGTTCCAGGATGTCTTTTGTTATGTCATCATGGCGATCTGAGAGGCACCAAGAAACAAAAAATTAAAATGCATATGGTACTTACAAATACTTTTACATGATTTTATTTCACTACCTGCTCCTTTGTAATAGCCACAGACATAAATCTTTCCACCAACTACTCCTGCATTGGAGGCATTAGTACGCAGTGAAAGCTGGGGACATGGAAGAGAAGGTCCATCCTTCCAATAGTCCCCATCTGGGATGTAGATCTCCACGGCATCCAGACAGTGACGTGATTGTCCACGGTCGATACCCTCACAACCAATCCCTCCTGCAGAAATGGATACGCCATTTAGTTAGAAAATATTTAGCATCCCAGCATTAATCTCCTATTACAGAAAAGGGCAAAACTCCTTACCTATGACATAAATCTCCCCGTTTAGCACCACAGCACTGCAGCGGTATTTGGAGAACTTCATTGGACCAAGCTCTGTCCATTTGTTTGTGTTTGGATTATACTCCAGAAGGCGGTTACTAAGACGGTCTGGCTCATCATCCATTCGGTATGACTGGAAAATTAAAACGGATAAAGAACATAGTAAACAAGTACTCAATGGGTGCAGGTTTTATTTATCTGTTTTGTAAAGATTTCACTTGCATCACCTGTGGGGTTCGTCCACCGATCACATAAAGACAGTCTTTCAATCTGACCACACAGTGATATGCCAAAGGCATAGGCAGAGGAGCTGCACTCCTCCATGGTCCTCCCTGCAGAGACCATCGTTCCACACAGTTTGTGATGAGAAACTGGTTCTTCAGTCTCATCTGCCCACCCAGAAGATAGAGAGTATCACCCAGGGATCCCAGTGCATAAGCGTCACGGTACTCTGCTGATGTCAGATGTTCCCAGCTTCCTTGGGCTTCCACCCTATATCTGTGAACCCAAAACATTCAGTAGCATCTGCAGTGTCAAATGGTAAAATGTGTTCCATACCTGTAGATCTCAGTCTTCATATCTTTCTGTCGAGCAATTCTACGAGCACTCGCCTCTCCGGCCACGATAATATCATTTTTTTCAGTCACAACCCCAGCGCAGACATATCCAAGAGCCTCTCCATACCGAGGTGAAGTGATGTAGTAGGTCCGATCTGTAGATGGGGCAAAGCAGAAACTGTGCTCCGCAAGGTTCCCGTACCTAGACCTGATCCCACCACCATCATTTCCAATGCATAGCAGTAGATCAGTTGTCTCCATGCCATAGCGTAGCTTGAGTTTACGTGGTGCAGCTGAGGGATGCATTGCTGAAACCTCCAGAGCTTCATTTATCATTTCCAGACACTCAGCATCAGCCAGCAAAGCCTGATTTCTCTTCATGGCCTTTCTTAAATAGTCAGCATTTATTAGGGGCAGGCGGACCTTACGCAGCAGCTCTGGAAGATGCCAACTACGCATTTCTCCATCCATTAGAGGTTTGTGCTTGACCCAGGAGAGAACCACATCCAGAATAGTTTCTTCACGTGTCACATTCAAATCATCAGAACTCAGAAGCTTTCCAAGCTGGTGGGCCTCCAAATCCAGGACCTCCTCACTCTGGCAAACTTGGACAAAGTGTTGTCTTAGGAAGTGCTGTGCATAGTCGGCCAATTCTTCTGCTCCAAGATCTCGGGCAAAGTAATACACGCCAAGGCAGTTGGAGGCATCCATGTTTTCAGTCATGTGCTGCTGACAGTGTGTGAAGACATCATCCATTTGGAGAAGAAAAGCGGCAATCGAAATGCCTTGCACATTGTCATTAGTGAGAGGAAGCTCTGAGGAGTACATGTAGTTTAAGAGGAGAGCCAGGCTGTCTGCAGGGGTGTCCCGGAGGAATATCTCCCTGTTGTTGCACTCACGTAGACCACATGTAAACATCACTCGGAAGTAAGGACTGAAGGCAGAGAGAACAACTCGGTGGCAGGGGAAGCTGATGCCCTCAGCAACCAGCACCACATCTGTCAGATGCTCAATATCCCTCATCTTCCTCAGCTGATCAAGCAGCACCCGTCCATGTTTAGCGGTGAGATCCATTTTACTAAAAACAGTTTTAGAATCAAAACATTCACAATCAGAGGTCAGTTATCTGGGTTTTATAGGGAATGTGCTTCTGGAAAAAAACTGAACTGAAATAGCAAAACAAAAAAAAGTTACATGTGAATGCAAGTTTATTTGTGTACTGTATGTGTGTGTGTCTCTCTCTATATATACATATTTATATATACTGTATATGTACACACACACACACACACACACACACACACACACACACACACACACACACACACACACACATATAGCGTTCAATCAGTAAAGAGAGATTTAAGCTTATTGCAAAAAAATCATTTAAAAAAATCTACCATAAAACCTTCAAATAACAGAACAGATGGCTTAAAACCCACAAAAAAGATTAAGATTCTATCACTGACCTCTGTGGGTCACTGCAAGTAATAACCAAATATTCTGAGCACAACTTGCTACACAAGTAGCTTTCCTCAAGTGAAAAACTTCTAATTCCACAGCCAAAATTAAAGAAATTCTCATTTAATCATATTGAAAAATAAAGACTAAGGATCCACCAAAAAAATCATGATCCAGGCTAAGATTTTTAATTTGCCCGCTGAAAAATCTTAGCACTCACCAGCTTTTTTTTGTCCAAGGAGATCTGTATTAAAGGAATCAGTAAACATCCATGTCACTCTTCAGGATACATGTGCTATTGATGTTGTAGAATTTGCAAGTCAGAAGAGTTATAGAGATTTGAGCAAACACAAGGCTACGCAATGTACCCCACCAGTGTTGCTGCCCTCTGAGCCCAAAAATAGACAATGTTGTGTGGTAGCCTGAAAGTAGGTCAGAGGGGCTAGAGAAATCAGAGAAGAAATGATCTGGAAACAGAGTAACCAATGTGAGAAAACCCTTTAAAATGAGGTCGGCTCATAATCCTATTGTATTCATTTTCACTAAATTAAGTCTTAATTTGTGTTTGTGAATCTTTTTTCACATGTAAATTGCTCTGAAATGACACGTCATGATTGTTGTCAGCTCAGTTTTTATGACTGCACTTTCTTGAACGCCCTACACATGCTGGTACCAAATTCAGGATTAAGCAGCCGGCTGAAAAGACACGTGTATAGACAACAAAGTGAAAATTTTCTTCCATAGAAGCTTTATGAAGGTTCTTGGAAGGAAGGAACATCTGTTTCAAAAGCAGGTCTGACCAGTCAGTAATGAGATCACACAAAATACTTGGAACTCCTGAAATCTATAGTCATCAAAATTGTTGAGTTGATGTTTTTCTTTTCTTTGGTATAACCACATAATTTCTTTGTAATAGTAAGTCATCAGTTGGACAGACTCAACCAAGGTCCGGATTTTTGTCAAACATTAGACAACAGGATTTTTACAAAAAGACAATGCACCCATCATTGTTATCGTCATTCTGAAGCATCTGGTCATGTCAAAGTGTATGTGGTGAAAAACAAACTTGCGGTACATTTATCCTCTAAGAGTTAGATTTTCTCAAATGGACAATAGATGCACACCTGGAAAATACAAAGTAGAGAGGGAAGTGCTGGACGAGCAGAGACTGGAAGAGGTCACACAGAGAAAAGCCTACTCAGATAATCAACCTCCGTTTAGTAAGCGACTGAAAGACTGTAAGGTAAAACAATCTAAACACCAGGTATGTATTATCGCTGTATTCAAAATAGCTGCTGACATAAAGACATTTCCCTTTTCCTAGATGCACAATACCCAGACTGAAGAGAAGTGTAGTAAGCAGCCTTCCAGTGCTCTACTGGCTGCCCAAATATTCCTTCTGGGATTACGGCATGCCCGATCTGGTCTCTGGGATCAGTGTGGGGATAATGCAGCTCCCACAAGGTAGCATCATAATTCTCTATGAATTATTATACCGCATATCAATTTGTTTAAATTGAGTCCTGGGTGGGGACGAGGCTTGGAACACTGTCCTTTCTGTGTGGAGTTTGCATGTACTCCCCGTGTCTGCGTGGGTTTCCTCCGGGTACTCCGGTTTCCTGTCACCCTTCAAAGACATGCATGCTTGGTTGATTGGCCGGTGCCAAAATTGCCCCTAGGAATGAGTGTGTGGTTGGTTGTACAGTATGTGTGTGGTTCCACGACAGACTGGAGACCTGTTCGTGGTGTACTCTGCCCTTTGCCTTAAATTGGCCGGGATGGGCTCCGGCACCTCCCACAACCCCGAAAGGTATAGACGGATAAGAAGATGACTGACTGAATTTGTTTAAAGAACTATTTTGCGCCAAAAGGAATACACTTGAAATAGAAATACCTCGTACCAAAGTTCCAATTGATTCCAATTTTGGCAAGATTTTTATACGCCTTATTAATTTAAGAATGTCTTGTTTCAGTGAAAAGGCACAAAAGCACAAGCCATTGGCAATGCTGACTTGTATTATGGATTGAGTATTTTGTGTTTTCCACAGGTATGGCATATGCACTGTTGGCTTCTCTCCCTCCTGTATTTGGATTATATTCATCTCTGTACCCTGCAATAATATACTTCTTTTTTGGGACATCCCGTCATATTTCTATTGGTAAGTTCAACAATAATGAACACACATACTGTATGCTACCACCACTGCAAAGTTAAGTGTAAGACACACCTAGTACTTTTTACTGTCCTCCAATGTTGTTTTTAGGTACACTTACTGTGCTCAGCATCATGTTGGGCAGTGTCACTGAGAGTCTTGCTCCAGATAGTATTTCCCCTTCAGAATCAAATGGGACCAACATCACAACAGAGTTAGAAACAGATGTGCGGGACGCATACCGAGTGAAGGTGGCAGTGGCCACCACTGTCCTTGGAGGACTTATACAGGTTTGCTTCCTATTTAATGCCAAATGACATTCCTAATTCTCTCACAACACAAAAAATTGTACATGTTCACAGATGCTGTTGGGTGTTGTGAAGTTTGGCTTTGTGGGAACGTACTTGTCGGAACCTCTCATTCGTGCTTACACAACAGCTGCAGCATCATATGCTGTGGTGGCCCAGCTGAAAAACATATTTGGAGTTTCTCCCAGACGTTTTAGTGGCCCACTATCACTGGTGTATGTGAGTATTACCAAGTTTTTGTTTTGCCGGATTTGTATGTTTGGTTAAAAATGTCTGACTTTATGCTTAGCACTGTATATGGTCATGCTGAAATACAACACACAATGCAGCGATATCAAGACATGCATAAAAATTATGCAAATATTTCTGAACTTCTTTGTACTGTTGATTAAATGTTTTCTTGACTTTTACAAATTAAGATATGGTGGACCACTTAAAAAAGATTAATAACTTAATTTTATCACCATTTACAATATCCTTCTGCTTTCCTCTTTATTTTCAGACCTTGGTTGATGTTTGTCACTTGCTGCCAAACACTCATCTTCCCACGCTGATAGTCAGTGCCGTGACGATGGTGCTTCTAATTGCAGCCAAAGAGCTCAACTCATTCTTCAGTGCAAGACTTCCTGTCCCCATCCCAGTGGAGCTCATCACAGTCAGTTTGACTAAATTTTGGGCTTCTCACTGTTTCATTTTCTCTACACTCTGAGTTAGTGAAGCAGTACTGAAAAGGTCAAATAAACGGAAAAAATGGTGCTGAAACAGCAAGGGCTTTAGAAGTAATGTGTAATTTATGGATACTAATTAGGTCCAAATTTGGTATATGACTGACAATATTTTAATGATTGATATTTAAACGTTAACATATGTTGTGCAGACATGTGTCAAATATTTTTCTATGCTTTAGATTGTCGCAGGTACCCTTTTATCATCTTACGCCCATCTGAACCAAAACTACACTGTTCCAGTTGTTGGAAAAATTCCTAGTGGGTCAGTATTTGGAGTCAATGATATTCCATTACTTGTGGGAAACAATTTCTACTTCTGTCACACTATTTATACAATATAATTTTCTTCTACCATGTACAATCTAGTTTAGGCTCCCCAAGTTTACCAGATGTGAGGATATTTGGAGAAGTTATTGGTGATGCTTTTGCATTAGCCATTGTTGGATATGCTATTTCTATTTCTCTTGGAAAAACGTTTGCACTAAAACATGGATACAAGGTGGACAATAACCAGGTGATAAAATGTTCTTGTCATGCTTTACTCCAGTATCCTTTTCCTCTCAAATACTTTTTAAAGTTCTTGTTTTTTCTTCTGCAGGAACTAGTGGCTCTTGGTCTATGTAATGCACTTGGAGGTTTCTTTCAGTGTTTCTTTGTTGGCTCCTCCATGTCTCGAAGTCTCATCCAAGAGACCACTGGGGGGAAAACCCAAGTGAGTTTGCATTAACATGTTTTTAACACAAATTAAAAAGAATATAAAAAATATTAGCTACTTTTGGATGAAGTAGGTTCAACAATTCAGCAATAACAAAACACAGATTATTGTTGAATAAGCATTCAGGTACAGGTACAGTAATAGCCTGTTGTTTAGACTATTTTTTGAAAGTCCAGTTTGAAAGCTGGTCTCTGATTGTCTGCTGTCACCACTTTCGCATGTAGTATTATGATTGCAATGCTTATTATTGTTACAATCTGAACATGATCATTACTAGGATGAATCTTAGTTTTTAAATAGATTGATCAAAAGTTAACTCCTTAAAGGATTCAGTGCTTTAAAGATTAGGAGAGAAAGGAAGTCTTCATGAAGAATAATAGAATAGAAACAAAAATAAATGTTTGTCATTGGCTTTGTTTTGATTGTTATTTTTTTTGTTAGAAGTATGAGTGAGAGTGTATTGGATTAATTTCATTCTGACACCATGTATTCACTGTACTCTAACTTTGTTTCACCACCAAGGTAGCTGGAGTGGTGTCAGCTCTGATTGTGTTGGTGACTTTATTGAAACTCGGATCGCTGTTCCAGGAGCTGCCAAAAGTTTGTCCTTACATTTAATCACTGACTTATAACATGACAGACTGCAATTAGAATGACTGGAAATTATTTTCCATTTTTCAATGTCCATGTGATTAACATTGGTTTTGTTTTAGGCCATCCTTGCTGTTATCGTGTTTATAAATTTGAAAGGCATGTTCAAGCAGTATTCTGACATTCCCACCTTGTGGAAAAGCAGCAAGATTGACTTGGTGAGATTCAATGAACACCATAAAAAATCTATTCTATTGTTTAGAAATTATTATTAAAAAAGAAGTCTTCCAAAAATAAATCATTTCAACAACTATTCCCAATATGTGACTTTATTTTACATAAAAATGTTCAATTAAAAAGCACTCTTCTGCTCTGTCTTGCTAGGCGGTATGGGTTGTCACATGGGTCTCAACAATGCTACTCAACACAGATCTGGGTCTGGCAGCATCTATCATCTTTGCTCTGCTCACAGTTATCTTCAGGACTCAGCAGTAAGAGTCCCTCTCCACTTTACCTTTGTCATTTTTTTACAGAAGTATCTGGGTCACACAGAGTGTTTGAATGCTGCAAAACTAATAGTTTATGTTAAAACCAACTCTTATCCAATAGGTAGAAAATGTAAACATTGTAAACATAGCTTGCATTTTTCGTCTTTGTAGCCCGACATACTCCGTCCTGGGAAATGTTCCAGGCACAGAACTGTATGTGGATTTAGAGATGCACCGTGAGGTTAGTCATGTGTACAGCAAACCATACATGAATATGACTGAGAAATAACCGAAACATTTCTGTCGGCAGTCAAGAGAGATTCCAGGCGTCACCATTTTCCACTCATCGGCTACGATTTATTTTGCCAATGCTGAGCAGTATCTTGATGCCCTGAAAGAAAAAGTTTGTCCTCTTTCTTTACTTGTGTTCTCATGATGACAGTTATTACTTAAGTACTTTATACTCATGTGTTCTGCAACCACTAGATTTAGTCGAGAAAATACTGCAACGTGGCAAAGATGGACTTGGCAAATTAGAAGCACGAATCATAACTAACCTATTGTGATAATTAATATTATTAGAAAAAGTATTTATACAAGTGGTGCTGCAAAATTGTGCCAGGGGTGCCAGGGCAGTGCCAAAAAGTGGTCTGGGCTCGCCTCTAGTTCAGATGTTGATAAATAGCTTTCACCAGTAAAGGCATTTGCCTTTTTGCTGCCAAACAGAATTGCTATTTGTTCACAGAGTGGGCTTGACATCAGTAAAATGATCACACATAAGAGGAGGCAAGAAGCCAAACGAAGAAGAGAAGAAAAGAAAGCGGAGCAGAGTGAAAAAAGACAAGCCAAAAGAGAGGTAATGTCTACAATATGTTTAATGTCACCCAGACACAGACTGGCAACTTAAACATTTTTGAGGCAACAAATTATTTAAGTAAAAATACACTAAATGTATTAACTAAGTGAGAGAAAATGAAAAAGACTAAATTTATTTTTCTTAAAACGCATTCAGAGACAAGCACAGAGGAAAGGGAAACAGTTTTCTGGATTACGAGAACTTTCTGTTGAAGATGAAGCCGCCAAAGGAAGTAATGCCCATCTAGATGAGGTTGTTGCAGAGAGAGAGGACGAAGGCTGGCCAGAAAAGAGCAATGGGACTGTGTTTGTCATCCCAACAACTCCCCAAACACCCCATAATCAGGCCAGGTGGGAATATCTGAAAGGAGGTGATCCACAGTACACTAGCTCGGGGCAGGCATCTAAGCTTCAGGATGGAGACACTTCCACTCAGGGATCAAGCTGCCAGGACATGCTGAGTCAGGATTTAGAGCGAGTCTCTCTCGGGTCTTTGGGAAAGTGGACATGGGACATTCATTCCATCATCCTGGACCTCTCTACAGCTGGTTTCATTGACACTGTGGGAATAATGACTTTGAAAAATGTAAGTAGTAAAGCTATCAATAATACACAAGGAACAGAAAAATTTCAGAACATTAGAAACACAATTTTTTGTCGTACACAGAAAAAAAGCATACACACAAACACTTGACAACCATCTTTGAACGAAAACAAAGGATTTACTTTCACAAAACTAAGGCTAAATATTTTTAAGAATAAACATAGGATAGAAATTATGAAATGTATTTTCTTCAAACTGAATAGACAGAATGACTATATTTGTTAAATTGGCAGATATTTCAGGACTTTAGTGAGATTGATGTGGATGTCTACGTTTCTGGTTGTCAAGGTGAGTGAGTGAACTCTTTCATTCTTTTGATTCTACTAAATGAAAAACCTTTCTACACAGTATGTGTGCAAACAACTGTTTTCTATTCAGCATCTGTGGTGGAACAATTAGAGCGTGGTGATTTCTTCTCTGAGGTCATAACAAAAAGACGTCTTTTTGCATCCATTCATGACGCAGTGCTTCACTGTCTTCATCATCGTAGAGCCACATCATTCCCAAGATTTGACCCCACAGTGGTGAGTTTGAAGCACATGTTAAGAAGAAGTACACACAGCAGATCACTGCATACAGCATATAATTACTATAGCTGATTATTCACCACTTGCACCCATTGCATACTGTACAGACCTATACATTTAGGTACAGGTCAGAATGTTTGCACCTAAAATCTGACTGTGCTGATGTACTTGCATAACTAAATTTATTGTTTGATTTCAGGATCTGCATGGTTCTACAAAATTTTAAGGTCTTGCACACTCCAGAAAATTCCCCAACGCAGTGCAACTGAAATACAATAAAAAATCTCTGAAAAAAAGAATAATTTTTATCTGCCTTCTTGTGACTCCAATGTAGATATTTTGTGTATGAGTTATTTTTTAAAACATTACTAAAATTGGAGAAACAAATGTTTGAATGTATTTTCATTATGTAAAAGACAGAGATGGTTTTAGATAAATATTGCAAACAAATTAAACCTAATCAAGACATTTGAGGAAATGCTTGTGCTTTTATTTTCAAAAGAGAGTGTATATTCCGACACACAGGGTGAGGGTTTTTTACGGGGGTTTTTACGTGGCCAGAGAAACCTCTAGAAACAATTTTGTGTTAACCATTAGTATCACCAAAATTTCAAACAAGTGATGCATACAGAGAAATGTGTTATTTAAAGGTTCAGTGTGTAAAATTTACATACCAGTGGCATAAAGGCAAAACCTAATGAATATTTTTTGTAATGTATTTCTATAGTTTTGGTAAAATCCATTCCGTTCCATCTTTCGCTTATCCGGGGCCAGGTCACTGGGGCAACAGCCTCAGACGGGAAGCCCAGGCTTCTCTCACCTCAGCTGCATCCTCCGGCTCCCCGGAAGAATCTCGAGTCATTCCCCAGCCAGCTGTGAGACATAGTCTCTCCAGCGGGCCTGTGGCAAAGTCTGCCTTGTGGTCTCCTCCCAGTGGGATGGGCCCAAAACACCTACCCAGCAAGGCGTTTTGGGGGGCATCCTGACTAGATACCCGAACCACCCCATCTGGCTCCTCTCGACCTGAAGGAGGAGCGGCTTGACACCGAGCTCCTCCCGGATGGCAGAGCTCCTTATCTGATCTCTGAGTGAGAAGCTCATTTCCGCCGTTTCTATCCGCGATCTCATACTTTTGGTCACCACCCACTGTTGGTGACCATAGGTGAGGGTTGGAATGTAGATCGACTTGTAAATTGAGAGCTTTGCCTTTCGGCTCAGCTCTTTCTTCACCACGATGGACCGATGCAGCGTCCTAGTTATTGCTGACACTGCACTGATCCGCCTGTCGATCTCCCGCTCCATCCTTCCCCCATTCGTGAACAATACCCCGAGATACCTAAACTCCTCCACTTGGGGAAGGACCCTGTCCCTGATCCGTGTTTATGATGTAGAACAAGTCCTCTTTTAGCAGATATATTTTTATTTCATCACATTTTTTTTTCTAGGGTTAATGGCAACCCTTCCCTCCCCCCACATATTTTCTTCTACCTTCAATAACATGTACATTAGGTCAATTGGTCCATTCAAATTTTCCACATATATGAATGTGTGCATGAACAGTTGTCAGATTCTATGTGCCCTCATTGATAGACGGGTGACTTGTTCAGGGGTACACAACCTCTTCAATGGGATAGACAAGCTGTATAGAAGAAGGATGGATTGATGGTTGGAAAAAAACAGAAAAGCTTCTGTTTTAATATAATGAGGATTAACTCCTCATTATAAATGACCAGACTTAATGCTTTTCTTTTTACAAAGATAACTACATCTTTTTTTTATATGGAGGGATAGGAAGTTGGTAATGTGTTGTAAAGACCCAGCCCAGCCCACATCCACAATTTAGTTAAACATTAGACAAGTGTGTGTGAGGTTTTTTTTTTTTTTTACAAAATGACAAAGCAGGCAGACTATTGACTGGTGTCTTTTGTCAAAGTGTTTTGCTGAAGAGGACTTAAAATAAAAATTTACCTCAAAAGTTTGAATAATTTGGGCAAATGGCCTGTACACGCAGAGCTGGAAAATACAAAGTAGAGAGGGAAGTGCTGGACGAGCAGAGACTGGAAGAGGTCACACAGAGAAAAGCCTACTCAGATAATCAACCTTCTTTTAGTAAGCGACTGAAAGACTCTGTAAGGTAAAACAATCTAAACACCAGGTATGTATATCACTGTATTTAAAATAGCTGCTAACATAAAGACATTTGTCTTTTCCTAGATGCACAATACCCAGACTGAAGAGAAGTGTAGTAAGCAGCCTTCCAGTGCTCTACTGGCTGCCCAAGTATTCCTTCTGGGATTACGGCATGCCAGATCTGGTCTCTGGGATCAGTGTGGGCATAATGCAGCTCCCACAAGGTAGCATCATAAATCTCAATGAATTATTACACTGCATATCAATTTGATTAAAGAACTATTTTGTGCCAAGAGCTATAAAATAAAAATACCTCGTACCAGAGTTCCGTTTGATTCCAATTTTGGACAGATTTTTATACGCCTTATTAATTTAAGAATGTCTTGTTCCATTGCAAAGGCACAAAAGCACAAACCATTGGCAAAACTAACTTGTATTATGAATTGAGTAGTTTGTGTTTTCCACAGGTATGGCATATGCACTGTTGGCTTCTCTCCCTCCTGTATTTGGATTATATTCCTCTCTGTACCCTGCAATAATATACTTCTTTTTTGGGACATCCCGTCATATTTCCATTGGTGAGTTCAACAATAATGAACAAAGGAAATTGTGATCCAGTAGCCATCATAATATTTTGTTTTGCCACACATCTAGTCCTGTGTGTTTTACTTCATTGTTTTTTTTAGGTACATTTACTGTGCTCAGTATCATGTTGGGCAGTGTGACTGAGAGTCTTACTCCAGATAGACTATTACAATCAAATGGGACCAACATCACAATAGAGTTAGATACAGATCTGCAGAACGCATACCGAGTGAAGGTGGCAGTGGCCACCACTGTCCTTGGAGGACTTATACAGGTTTGCCCCCATTTAATGCCAAATGTCTTCTTTCGTAGCTAATTGATCACAAGAACTGATGTGTTCGTAGGTTCTGTTGGGTGTAGTGAAGTTTGGCTTTGTGGGAACATACTTGTCTGAACCTTTGGTGCGGGCTTACACAACAGCAGCATCAGCACACGCTGTGGTGGGACAACTGAAATACATATTTGGAGTTTCTTCCAAACGTTTTAATGGCCCACTATCACTGGTGTATGTGAGTATTACCAAGCCCTAACTCAAATTAAAACACATCGTTGATCAAACATGTTTGACCTAGTTGCTTGGTGTTTGGTAGTGCTAAAACAAAGACAGTAGAGTAATACCAACACATGCATAAACATTCCACCTGCAATCTAGGAACCACCTGGAACATGTATGTAGAAAATTAATCATGTGGACAATAACAAATATCTTTACAAATTTTTTTAAATGAAACCTTATTTATCTCTTTAAAAAAGTTTAATCAATTGGGTTATCTTTCATTTCAAATGTCTATTTGCTTTCTTTTATATTTTCAGACTTTGGTTGATGTCTGTCGCTCGCTGCCAAACACTCATCTTCCCACGCTGATAGTCAGTGCAGTGACGATGGTGCTTCTAATTGCAGCCAAAGAGCTCAACTCGTTCTTAAGTGCAAGACTTCCTGTCCCCATCCCGGTGGAGCTCATCACAGTCAGTTTGTCTAAATCTCCAGTCTTTTGTTGTGGTATCAGCTTCGCACTCTGTAGTGGTGCTGATGATGCAGCAGTGAAAAAGCACAGACAAAGTGGAAAAAAGGTTGCTGAATCAGCAAGGCCTTTTGCATTGTGCCTGTCACAGCAAAATGTGTAATTTGCGGGTAATATTAGGTCCGAACATAGCATATGATTAACTATATTTTAATGATTGATATTTAAAAGTTCAAAGGTGCTTTGCAGGTATAGGTTTGTTTTTAAATATTTTTTGTTCTTTAGATTGTTGCAGGTACGCTGGTATCGTCCTATGCCAGTCTGAACCAAAACTACTCGGTTTCAGTTGTGGGAGAAATTCCCAGTGGGTCAGTATTAGGAGCCAATGATATTTCATTACTGATGGAAAATAATTTCTGCTTTTCTCACACAGTCTCATTTTTCTTTTATTATTCATACCCTAGCTTAGGCTCCCCAAGTTTACCCGATGTGGGAATATTTGGAAAAGTTATTGGTGATGCTTTTGCATTAGCCATTGTTGGATATGCTATTTCTATTTCTCTTGGAAAAACATTTGCCCTAAAACATGGATACAAGGTGGACAATAACCAGGTGATAAAATAACTTTCTGTTCTTCGTTACAGCCCTGTTTAAAGTTTTTTTTTTTCTTACCCACTTTTTTTCTCAACTCTTGTGTCTACTTCAGGAACTTGTGGCTCTTGGTCTTTGTAACGCACTAGGAGGTTTCTTTCAATGTTTTTTTGTCGGTTCCTCAATGTCTCGAAGTCTCATCCAGGAGACCACAGGAGGTAAAACCCAAGTGAGTGAACATTCATGAACAATCGCTACCAAACAGGATACTTGTAAAAAATCTTAGTGATATATAGATCCTACAGTTGTATCGCTTCATTTAAAAGACAATCTCTAATGGTTCCATTGGTGCATAGAGTAGGATCACTTGTATTGTGGCGACAGCATCAGTGAAGCTTCATTTTACATATTGAATAAGTTTTGAAACAATTATTTTTACTATCTCGACCTTTGTGCTAGGATAAGCTTCAAATTTTTTTTTGATTGATAACAGTTTGTAATGTGACACACAATACTACCCATTGCCTTAAAAAATATTACAAGTAAATGGCGAAATTACACAACTGGTCGAATCCCGCACAGGGTGCGCACTGTCTGCTATATAGTATAAATGTATAATATCAATACCTGTACTAATAAATAATAATAAACAAATTATTTTTTTAAAAATTACACAACTGGGAAAAGAAAACACAACATGTTCACATATGTGTGTCATTAGTTAGACTTATTTTTGTCCAATCAGGGATAAATTGTGCACAATTAATTCCATACCACTTTTATTATCCTTTTACAAAATATTCCAGTTTGTTGGAATACATCCACTCTACAGTCAGTTTACTGTACAGTGAAGACAACAAATCCTGGTTTGAAATGTCCCATCTCATGCCCTTTAAGGGGCAAATTCAAAACCTTATGAGACTCTAGCATGTAAGTCATTATTGACTGTGGTTGTAAATGAATAAATCCTGATAGAAGATGAAGTAGATCAAGTTTTCCATTTGTAATATGATCCAGGCAAAGAACATTGTGTCAATTATCTTTTTTCCCACATACAGGTGGCTGGAGTGGTGTCAGCTCTGATTGTATTGGTGACTTTATTGAAACTAGGATCACTATTTCAGGAGCTGCCAAAAGTTTGTCCATACAATTTTTCTTATTCACAGAACATTGTTTTCCTATGAAGTGATTTTTTTTTTAATCACAATACAAATTGTATTGTGATTGACCGAAGCTGATTGACCGAAAATTTTTGTACACGTTACAATGTACTTCTCACTGATTTTGTTGTTTTTCAGGCCATCCTAGCCGTAATTGTGTTTGTAAATTTGAAAGGCATGTTCAAACAGTACTCTGACATTGCTACACTGTGGAGAAGCAGCAAGATTGACCTGGTGAGTTTGTCAACGAATGCATTTAAAATTACATTATTTTAAAGCATCTCGTGTAATACCAAATCTGACATAAAATAACTGAGTGGTCTGATTTATCCCAAAAAAAAAAAATTGAAATCTGTTAATATAAATAGCCCTCCTGCTCTGCATCTTGTAGGCGGTATGGTTGGTTACTTGGGTTTCAACAATGCTCCTAAATATGGATCTGGGTCTGGCAGCATCTATCATCTTTGCCCTGTTCACAGTTATCTTCAGGACACAGCTGTAAGAGTACCTCTCCATTTCATCATTATTTTGTCACATACACATTAAAAATCTAAAAATACAATAAATGTCCAACAGAATAAAAACACAAGCATTGTAAATGTATTTAGCATTTTTTTGTTACCGTGTAGACCAACATACTCAATACTTGGAAACGTTCCAGGCACAGAACTTTATGTTGATTTAGAGATGCACAGTGAGGTGAGACAAGTATACAAAAAATCTTGTGTGAATATTTCTATTCCATGACTGAAAAAAAAACCAAACAAAATATTTCTGTTTGACAGTCAAGGGAAATTCCAGGTGTCACCATTTTTCGCTCATCAGCCACAGTTTATTTTGCCAACGCTGAGTTATATCTGGATGCCCTGAAAGAAAAAGTTTGTTTTCTTTTCTTATATTTATCTCCATGACAACAGCCATTGCATATTGTAAGATAAGAACTGAGTAGTCACATAATATATGAGAATAGAATTTTATTCTGACCCGACTGCGATATAGTAAATAATAATGTATAATTTATGAGAATCCGATCTTGACTCTAGAAGTTGATTGATAGTTCTTACAAGTGAAAACAGTAAACGATTCTCATAATAAACATATTTGTTGTTTGTTCACAGAGTGGGCTTGACATCAGTAAAATGATCATCTATAAGAGGAGGCAGGAAGCAAAACAAAAAAGACGAGAAAAGAGAGCTGAGAGGAGAGAAAAAAGACGAGCCAAGAGGGAGGTAATGTCCACTATATGTTCAGCTAAATGTTTTGACCCCATCGTTTAGTTGCCACCTCATTACAAAGGGGAGGTTTTCATGTCCCAGTTGTAAAAAGAGCTATGCTGTTGGGGGGTTTATGGCATGTGAAGATCACCCGTGGCAAACAGGTCCTTTGAGAGGAGCTCAAAAATGTTTGAATGCGGGTAACTGGAAGGGCTAAAAGGGATGGTTTGGGTGCATGGTTAAGATCAGACTAAATAAGATTGACTTTAGAGAAACTAATTTATTACAAGAGATCTATTAAAAAATCCAAAAATTAAGATCTTGTTTAAGATGCTTTCTGGAGCCTCACTGAGGAGGTGTTCAGGTCACGTCCCACAGGGAGGAGATCCATAGGTGGACCTAGAACCCACTGGAGGGACAATGTCTCACAGCTGGCCTGGGTGTGCCTCAGGATCCTCCAGGCCGTGCTGGATGATATGGGGTATATGAACTTCCCTTCTGAGGCTGCTGAACTTTGTGACCCAGTCCTGATAAAGTAGCAGAATCTGGCTATGGCTTAACAAATCAAATCAGAAGAAAAATAGTTTCAGCATTAACGATAACTTTTTTGCACATTTCTCAAAAAACATTCCTCAGAGACAAGCACAGAGAAAGGCAAATCAGCTCTCTGGATTACCAGATTTCTCAGTTGAAGAAGAGGCTGTAAACTGGAGTGATGCCAGTCTGGACGACGCTGTTGCAGATGATGAGGACAAAAGTTGGATGGAAAAGAGGAATGGGACCGTGTTTGTCATCCCTACTACTCCTCAAACACCTGATGGCGAGGCAAGGTGGGAATATCTGAAAGGAGGTGATCCAGAATGCAACAGCCTAGGTTGGATGTCTGAGAATCAAGATGGAGACACTACAACTTTGGGATCAAGCAGTGAGGACACGCTGAGTCATGATTTAGAGCGAGTCTCTCTCGGCTCTCTGGGCAAGTGGACATGGGACATTCATTCTATCATCCTGGACCTCTCTACGGCTAATTTCATTGACACTGTTGGAATAATGACTATTAAAAATGTAAGTAGTAAAGCTGCCAATTAAATATGATGTGAGAGAGGAATATTATTTAAACAATCTGATATCAACTTCAGTGACTTCTAGCAAATTATCATAAAGTTTTTTTAAAAAACAAGTTTCAAATCCATTATACACATATTACACAGTATAAAACATTGGTTAATTTGATAACATATTCAACATAAATGTATTTCTAGAATGGTTTTGCAAATATTAGATTTCATTTTCACCAGAAATCAACATTTTTGTTTGCACTTTTAAAAATTATAAAATTATAAATTAAAATTATGAAGGTGGAAGAAGAATATTAAAGTTTATTTTTCTTTGAACTCAACGTCAGAATGACCCCGTATTTGTTGTTTTGGTAGATATTTCAGGACTTTAGTGAGATTGATGTGGATGTCTACATTTCTGGGTGTCAAGGTTAGTGAACGATCCCATTCATTCTAACAGCTTTACTAATTGGAAAAAGGTTTTAATGGGTAAATAACCCACATCATTTTTCTCTACAGCATCTGTAGTGGAACAATTAGAGCGTGGTGATTTCTTCTCTGAGGTCATAACAAAGAGGCGTCTTTTTGCCTCCGTTCATGACGCTGTGCTTCACTGTCTCAACCATCGTGGAGCTACATCATTCCCCAGATATGATCCATTAGCGGTAAGTGTGTGAATGGCATGTTTAGAATAAGCACACACTGTAGGCTGCTGCACATACATTTACTTGAGTTTTCTCCACAACTGTTAAATATAGCTATTGGTCAGACTCAGTCCAATAAATCTGATTGGTTTAATTTGAAGTTCTACTTAAATAACTAACAATCAAAAATGGTTTGATTTCAGGATCGCAATTCTACAAGATTTTAAGGCCTGCAACCAACCAGAAAATTGAAAAAAGTGTAACTGAATAGAGGATGACAATGTCTGAATTGCGAATGAATCTTCTCACTGGACACTCACTTCTCACTGGAATCTTCTCACACCATGCATTATTTGCATATGCATGCTGAAATACACCAAATTTTTCTTTAGATTATGTACAAACACAAATTACTAATGAAAAAACACAATTTTAAATTGATTTTAATCTCACAAAAGACAGCGAGGAATTGCATTTCAAATACGTATTACAAAGAAATAAAATCTAATCAGGACATCAATGGAAAAGCTTGTGCCATTATTGTACATTTCACAAGAACAGTGAAGATAATTTCCAGGAACAAAGACAAGGCATCATGCATCACACTAGGGGTGTGTGAGCTTTTTTTTGGTAAAAGCGGGCAGAGAAACTTTCAGGTTGCTCGTCTACATACAGCAACAGCTAAGTATGAAAATAATGCATGCAAAGAAAATGTTATTTAAAACTCATTGTGTGACATTTATCCAGTGACTTGACAACATATCATTTTCAAATAAAGCAGTTATCAAAAAATATAAATGATTCATTGTGTGTTTGTCCTAGATTACATCTTCTTTCAGCAGAAACATTTATCTTTTACAACAGATACCTTTTCTGCTTGTGTTCTTAAGGGAAAAAAATCTTGTAAGACTGGGTTTTTGTTATTTGTCTATTCTTACACTTGGAGAAGATATTCGGATCTATTTGGGTTCTGAAACTTTGCTACGAGATGTTTTCTAATTCGTACAATCACACATTTTAAATCACAACTCATTAAAAGTGAGCTAGTGCAGCAATCCATAAAAAATAAATTACATTAAATAAAAAATATTAGGATCATATCTCTTTACGTTGCATAACCTCATTGTGACCTCATTCCCTGAATAAATCGTATCTCTACAAACTGGCCATAGAGATGGATTATAAAAAAGTTGTGCACAAGACGGAGGAAGGCGAGGATGATTTTGTTGTATATGTATTTGGCATCTGAGCTACAAGTCTTCATGAATGCTGGAACTTTGTAGGTTCGTATTTAGAGTCAGACCATCATCATCATCTTCATCTTCTGGCAGCTGTGTTACCAGCTGCTGGTAGCGCGCCTGCCGATGGTAATCTGGATCGATGTTGATCCATTTATTGGCAACCCACTTAGTGCCTTGCGTGACCATGCAGCCTCCATGTAGAGCATACTCATCCTGCTCTCCAACCCAACCTAAAAAAATTACACTTTTAGCAATTTCTGTAAATCACTTAAAAGAAATGTTTAATTTTTTATAAAAATTATTTTGAAATTATGATAATGTTGTTATCCACCAATCTTAACATTTAAAAGACACAAAAGGGATTGGTGCACTGTTCTGGAATGTTTTCTTGTGATACTGGGAATAATCTCTTTTAAAGCCTTGCTGGTATTTTTAGCATCTACTCAGCAAACCCATAAGAGATGCTTTGGTCATCAAATTTCAACGAAGCTGAAACTAAGTCGGTGGTTAAGGAGCACATGGACCAGAACTTCCAGGATTAAGAACAACTGTTTTCTTGAGGGTATATGAAGGTGTTCGATTTTTTTCATGTCAATGACGAAGATTTTTTTTTTTTTACAAGTTCATTTGGAGATATAACTTAGTTTTACTTCAACTTTTGATTTTTTAAGAATAGTTGCAAATTATAAACGAACATAAATTACTGCCCCTTTTCTAAAGTCTTGTGTTAGGTCTTTATTTCCCAGGAATTTTTTCCCCTTCATTAAACCCCTTGCTTATTTTGTTTCTCTTTCAAGCTTCTACCCAACAATGAGAAACAAACATCTATTTAGTTTTTTTTCTTTTAAAAGTTGATGTTGTTGTTTACAACTTTGCAACATAGTCTAAATATATTGTGTTGTTCAACCTACCTCTTCCATCAGAAAGGTAATTGTACCAAAAAACTGCTGTTCCTTTGACAGGCTTCACTCTTAGATTACTTTTGTCACAGTTTCTTCTGGTGTCCAAAAGATCCACATTGTTCTGTATGAGAGACTAAAACACACACAAATGAGCCGATACGGTTTCTCCATGCTGCTGTCCACATACTCACTGACAAACAAGTGATTTAACACACGTATGAAAGACATGCACACCACATACTTCTGCAGCACTCCAAGCACATTTACGCACCACTTCATCATAGGTCCTGTTGTCTGCCACAGGGAATGCGGTCTCCCCGCCCCCATCAACAGAGTTCAGGTAGAAGAGAACTGTGATGTACCTAAGTGTGCAGCACATATTTAAATTGACACACCCATGTGTGATAGAAACTTACACAAGCACACATATGAAAACAAGCACATTCAGCCTGTAAGTTGACAATGTTGAATTTTAAAAACTAACATGCCTGTTAAGGTGAATCAATCAGTAACATCAGATGGATGAATCCACAACTGAAAATTCACATTTTCGCTCAGATCTTCTTTGATGGTTTGAGCTCACCTACATGATGTCTCAAAGGGAGTGGAAGTGTTGGCTGCAAGCCGGGTGTGTGTGCACGCTGTTTCAGGGTAGACAGGTCCGCTGTCATGGTGTGCGTGGTAATGTCCCCCTTCCTCATATCGAACCACCTGAAGAGGCTCGCTGAGATCTACTAATGTGGCTGGGAGTCGAGTGAGACTGATTACCCTTTAATGAAGAAAATTTGAAGTAAATATTTAAAAGCATTCACTGACTCTAAAATAGTTCTGTCTTCTTCACCTCTCCTTGATGTCCTGGAGGACTTGGTGAGCTCCTTTGCCCTGGTAGAGCCAGGTGTGCCTGCTGTTCCGCACCAGCTGACTTCTTTTCACTCCTCGCTGCAGCAGAAAGCGCTGGAAGGCATCATTACTCAGGAGCCTGAACTCCTCTAGACTTAACAAACCTATTTCAAATATGAAATGAAAAAAAAATGTAGTTGAAAGATAAGTTTTAAACATAGAAAACCTTCTTACTATTTACTTTTTTCTAAAGCGCCACATCCTTCAGTTCTAGTAGCTGTGAATGTATTGTGATGCTTATTGGAATCAGCTGTATGTTTAGAACGCGTACACCATGACTACCTTCAGGACCAATTGTAGGTTTACTGTGTTCTCAAATCTCTAAGTTACCAATGTGCATGGGTCTGCAAAATGATCAATGTAAAATGTGATTTCAAAATGATGGTAGGAGTTGTTTTCTTACCATTATTATCTTTGTCAGCTTCTAGTCCAGCATAGATTTCTCTCAAATTCTCTGGAGTGAGCCAAATACCATCCCTCACTCGAGAATGAGTCAGAATCTGTTAGAAGACAAAATAATTATGAAAGAATTGAAAAACAATGGTGAAAAACTGAAAGTCAAAAACTGTGGCTGACAAATGTCCACACCTCATGAAGCTGCAACTGTCCATCCTGGTTGATATCAAGAAGATTGAAGATCTCCTCTGGGCTGAGGTTTAACTCTTTGGCCAGCTCTTCTTGCCCATCTTGTACCATCAGCTGACTTTCCATAAGACCCTTCAGCTGTGCCAGCTGCATCACCACACGGCATTCATTGTCAGACAGAAACTCAGGGATTTCTGTAGAACACAAGAAACAGTCAAAGCAACAGATAAGACTCTTTGAAGCAGCCAAATGATTTTTATTTTTTATTTCTATTCATCTTTAAGTTAAGGTATCAAAAACTAAAAACTACCCTACTGATGATGTGTTGTTGCAATAGTAATTGCTCCATTCTAACAGAACAATGCAAAGACAATTTTCATTCTGTTCCATCGTCTTCCGCTTATCCGGGGCCAAGTTGTGGGGGCAACAGCTTCAGACCGGAAGCCCAGGCTTCCCTCACTCCAGCTGCATCCTCCAGCTCACCCGGGAGGATCCCGAGTCATTCCCCAGCCAACTGTGAGACATAGTCTCTCCAGCGGGTCCAGGGTCTTCCTCTTGATGTCCTCCTGGCAGGACGTGCCATGACAATTATGGAACTTAAACAACTACTTTGGGCATTTGGAGAAATGAACAGAAATGAATACATTGGAGGACAGCCGTTGATCCTCTGTGTTGAGAGAAGCCAGATGGTGTCATCCGGGCATCTATATATAGGATGCCTCCCGAATGTCTCGCAGGTGAAGTATTTTGGGCATGTCACACTGGGAGGAGAGTACGAGGCAGACCCCTGACCCACTGGAGAGACTACGTCTCACAGCTGGCAGGGGTGTGTCTCAGGATCTTCCCGGGTGAGCTGGAGAATGCAGCCGAGGTGAAGGAATCTTGGGTTTTCCAGTTTGAGGCTGTTGCCCCTGCAACCCAGTCCCGGATAAGTGGAAGACAACAAAACGGAACAGAACAATTTGGTTTGGTGGAATAAATTACTGTGCAACAGATGGTAGACAATCACAGTTCTCTGAGAAGAAAAGTGCTCTATTTTTCAAAATAAAAAAGTCTTACAGGGACGATAATTACCCCTTGTCTGGATTTGGATTTGTCTATACTAAAACACCATATACTGTAAATAATCTGAAAATGTAACAACTTGATCATTAAACTTTTACAGCACAATAATAACACCCAGTAGAATCAGAGTGATTAAACTTAAAAATTACATTTGTTTCTGTCAAAAGCAACCATTAGAGGTCCCAGTGTGTGTGATGCTTTTGGATGTATTTTATGGCTCTCACCAAACAGCAGTGGTTTCAAACTGAGGGTCTTCATCTCATGTACTTTCCCTGGAACCAGTGACACCTTCTGGACATGTCCCACCTGAGAAACAACCAGTGGTTCAATGTGCCAAAAGACACCAGTAGAAAATAAAAGGTAGTGACGCATCAAACCATTACTCACCCTTATCCCCTCAATTCTGGCCAGAGAGACATCTCGGGCAAACTCAGCTTTTGATGGTGATCGTCGCGTCTCTGGATTCTGATGACCACCGCTGGGTTCATCACGACCCCCGCTGGTCTCCTCCTGCCCGCTGCTGTAGTGCACGTAGAACAGCAGCGCTATAACGTTGATGATGTACACATGAAAAAACACCATGACAACCACGAAGTATGACCGGGAGCAGACGCTGCTCTTGTGGCCGGTGAGGCGCTCGCAGGGCGGCCGCAGCTGCAGGGTTGGTCTCCGGGACGGAGCTCTCTCCTCAGCATCTTCTTGCTTTTCAGTCATTCTATTCGGTTTTTACGAGTTGATTGTTCTCCAGCTGCAATAAAGTGCATTTGGCAATCTAAATAAATACGTTTGCATTCTAATATTAGATCCAAGAAATAAATATTGCTTTGAATTTAACTTAAAAAAGCTTTGTTTTGATTGATGTCTCAGGTTGCAGAATTTGAATGTAAACTCCATGCACATGAAAAAAAAATGCAATAAGAGCGAAGTTTTCTTTTTTAAAATGAAAAATAAGCGATGGTTAGAAGTGTGATTGTCTTTTTGCTTGCAGGAGGTCTGGCTGCAGCTCCACTGCAGCAACGCACTGCGCAACCTAAACTATCTCACCTCAGGAACACGCATCCTGACCCTGCGTCAACACACCGCACTAATCAGACCCAAATACTTACAGGACCAAACAAAAAATATAAAATAGTCTCTGATTTGTCTGATAAATAACAGAACGCCATTTCCCGTAGAGTCCAGATGATAGCAGCCTGTGAGCAATGCTGACCTCTGGCGACCCAAACACCAACAACACAGTTAGAAATATATTTACTATATTTTTTTCCACCCAAAGCAGAAAACGTGGCATTTCTGCAAGTACAAGCTTTCAATGGAGCTCAGTTTAAGAAATTTGAAAGTTGATCCCGCAAAATTTCATGCAGAATAAAAAGAGTCACTAAACGACTCAATTTCTCCAACTTGAATTCCAAGAATTTTGACAATAATATAGAAGTACTGTATTGATCCCACACGTGGGGAAATTGTGTGTTACAGCAACAGCACTGTAATCATGAAAAAAAGTTTTAAAAAAATACACAAAACAAAGGAATAATTATGAAAATAAAAGGAATAATGTGAAAGGAATAAAACCAGTTTTGTTCGCAACCTGAACCACTGATTCCCCAATGGGGCCGCAGGAGTGCCGAAGCCTATCCCGGCCGAAGGTGGGGCACACCCCGAACAAGTTGCCATTCTGTCCCGGGGCCCCACACGCACACAACCATCCATACACACACTCATTCCTAGGGACAATTTCAGATTTCAGAACGGCCAATTAACCTAACATACATGATTTGGAGGGTGGGAGTAAACCAGAGTACCAGGAGGAGACCCACTCATACACGGGGAGAACATGCAAACTCCACACAGAAAGGCCAGTGTTCCAAACCTCAGACCCACCTCAGATTCAAACCCCTGACGGAATAAAACAAGTGGTATAATTTAAAATCTATTAACAAGTAGTATGGCAAGAATATGCACAAAGGAGATAAAAAAGTGACATAATGTGACGTAAAGTACCATACGGTGATGAATTGAATGATCAGGTTATCTGTTAATCTCTGAGTTAGTGTAAAGTGTTATTTTGTTGGGAATTAAAGATTTCCTTTACCGGGCAATTTTTGAGCGGAGCCTGTCTGAGCCTCTTGTAGAAGGAACTCCGCTATTTGTCCAGAAGTGGGTAGGGAGGATGGTCAGGATTGTCCATGATGGATAAAAAATTGTTCAGTGACCTCCTCTCCATCACCGCTTCAAGTGTTTCCTGTTTGCAGCCAATGACAGAGCCAGCCTTTCTCATCAGTTTATTCAGTTACTGGCTTCGAGGCTGCTCCCCCAGCAGACCACAGAGGAGAACATGGTGCTGGCCACCACAGACTGGTAGAAGATCTCGAGGATCTTGCTGCACACATTGCAGGCCCTCAGCTATCTTGGGAAGTAAAGTTGGCTGCAGGTCTTCTTGTACACAGCAGTACTGTTACTCCTCCAGCTCAGTCTGCTGTCGATAGTCACTCCTAGGTATCTGTACTCCTCCACCACCTCCACATCCCTAGCTAGAATGCAGAGGGGCATTTCACCATCTCCCTGGTCTTGTCCACATTGAGTAGCGGAAGACTCTCTCCAGCTACTCAAGAGAGAATACAGGAGAATCCATCCACCATTCTCCTGTATTCCTCCTCCTGTCCACCACTTTTACAACTCACAACCACAGTCATCAGAGAATTTCTGTAGGTGAGATGACTGAGTTGTGCTGAAAGTCTTAGATGTAGAAGGTAGACAGGGATGGAGAAAGCACAGTGCCCTGTGGGGCTCCTACACCACTAAGAACCACATCATTAAGCTGGACGAACCATGGCCTGTCTGCCTCACCCATTCTAATAATTTAAAATCCAGTTTGTTGTCCTTTGAGCTAAAAATTCTGACTTACTTTGGCTATTACTTTACCAAGTCAAGTTGGTCATTTTTTGGCTGGGGATTTATTTTCTTTTTACAACTCAGTAAGTCACAAAAGAACTCTTATTTTTGCAGCAAACACATTTATTCTTATAAGTATCAGTGATGCATAATGTTTGTATAAATTTAAACTTTAATATTTTAAAGTCCAGGTTATGGGTTTTGATTATACTGACTGTGGATTATTTATTTTTACTAATGTGACATTCAAAAATGAAGACACACAAAAGTTGAATAAATAATGAAACTTTATTGACTTTGGTATGATCACAGCATGCTTAACATACTGGACTAAACAAGTAACAAGGTTACCATATTTTATGGCTTCTTGTTATTGTGACTTCGGTCTCTTCATCACTCCTCTCCATCCTTGGCCTGAAATTGCAGGACAAAAATAGACATTTTAAATTTGTCAAAAAGTTGTAAAACCTGGCCAAGATCTTTTTCATACACTGCCTGTCAAAAAGTTTGAACACATTTTTTAGAGTCAAGGGAAAACGATGTGCAAACTTTTGAAGTATATGACAGTTTCTAGACACACATGAGCTGTCTTGTGGCTTCCAGCTGAACTTTTACTCACTTTTCCAATTTCTCTGCTCTTTGCCCTCAGCTTGTTGACCTGAGACTCAGCAATGTCAGCACGTTCCTGAGCTTCCTCCATCTCATGCTGCACCTTCCTGAATCTGGTCAGATGAGTGTTGGCCTGCTCCTCCTGACAAACAAACCAAAAGACAGGTCAAACTTTTAGATTGATTCATATTTTCAAAAATATGTCCTAAAAATGAGGTGTGCTTACAGCTTCCTCAGCTTGTCGCTTGTAGGACTTCACTTTGAGCTGCAGCTTATCCACCAGGTCCTGCAGTCTGGCAATATTCTTCTTATCCTCCTCAGTCTGTAGATTTTTGTGCAAATTGAGAAATTTGTCATAAAAATAAAGTAATTTCTGTTTGGGTTATTGTACTGTTTAAATTGTAAAAGTAACATGCAGTTGGTAAATAACCTGATAAGTAAGCTCTTTCACTCTTCTTTCATATTTCCGGACACCTTTGACGGCATCTGCACCACGTCTCTGCTCAGCATCAATTTCAGACTCAAGTTCACGAACCTTGATAATAAAACAAAACTCAGTCATTAAAATCACATTTTGGTTGATCAAAAATACTTTATGTAGTATTTGTATTTTTATTGCTCACCCTGGCCTCCAGTTTCTGGAGCTGCTTCTTTCCACCCTTCATGGCCAGATTCTCAGCCTCATCCAAACGAAGCTGTAGATCCTTTACAGTCACCTCCAGGTTCTTCTTCATTCTTTCCAAGTGAGCACTAGTGTCCTGCTCCTTCTTCAGCTCCTCTGCCATCATAGCAGCCTGGAAATTAGAAAGAGGTAATATTTTTTTTTAAAGTCAGAGAAAGATATTTGTCTTCATGAAATGAAACAATAAGAAGATTTACATCAGTAATGGCTTTCTTTGCTTTTTCTTCAGCGTTTCTTGCTTCCTGGATGGCATCTTCTACCTCGCCTTGAACTTGCACAAAGTCAGCCTCCAACTTTTTCTTGGTATTAATGAGGCTGGTGTTCTGAAAAATAGATTTATAGTTTGGATAGAGCACTAAAATCATCTCTCAGCAGATCACACCAGTATTTTATCTTTTTTTTTTTTTTTTTACCTGGGAGTGCAGCAGTCCAACACGCTCACTGGCATCAATCAGCTCCTGTTCAGCTATTTTCCGGCTTCTTTCTGTCTGCTCCAGAGCTGCTCTCAGCTCTTCAATCTCAGCCACCATTAAATTGTTCCTACGCTCCACCATGGCAACCTGCTCCCTCATTTCATCTTGTCCTCTAATAGCTTCATCCAGGTGCAGTTGTGCATCCTAAAAAGAATAACAATTTGATTGTAATGTCTCTACAATATTCTGAATTAATTTTTTTCTTCTGAAATACATCATACCTTAAGCTGTCCCTGCACGTTTCTCAGCTGTTTCTGAGACTCGGCTGCCTGCCGGTTGGCATGGCTCAGCTGGATCTCCATTTCATTGAGGTCTCCTTCCATCTTCTTCTTGATTCTCAGGGCATCGTTCCTGCTCCTGACCTCAGCATCCAGAGTGCTCTGCATGGAGTCAATCACCCTTTGGCTGTTCCTCTTGATCTGCTCAATCTCCTCGTCTTTTTCTGCCAGTTTTCTATCAATTTCACTCTTGATTTGAGTGAGTTCAAGCTGGACACGGAGAATCTTGGATTCTTCATGCTCCAGAGTTGCCTGGTCAAATGAAAAATAAATCATACATTGAGAATGTCTTCAATGCTTTTTTTGGGTCTAATTTAGAGTATCTCGAGCAGACAGTACCTCTGCCTCTTCAAGGGAAGTTTGAAGCTCGGTTTTTTCGGTCTCCACAGTCTTTTTTGCTTTCTCCAGCTCATGAATAGTTTTTCCACCCTCGCTGATTTGCTCAGTCAGGTCTGAGATCTCCTCTGTAATTTAAAAAAAGTAAAGTTTTCAATGTTGAATGACTCCAGTCCTTGGAAATGTTATTCTTCCATAAATAAGGAAACTGCAATGTACACAGGAGGATTTTTTTTCCACCGAATGGAGCAGAAGGTGTGATAAAATATTGTTAGAGCACAGTGATTTTTTTTGCTCGATAGTGTTGGGTGAGGAAATGAGAAGCTTCATACGTTGCAAGTTCTTGCTCTCCCTCTTCAAAGTCTCCAGGTGGTCCAGAGATTCTTCATAGGAGTTTTTCAGCTTAAACATTTCAGTGCTGAGAGAACGAGCCTCCTTCTGGGCTCCCTCCAGCTCTGCTTGACTTTCCTCATACTTCTGCTTCCATTCTGCAAGAACCTGTACAACAGAATAGGTTTGTTTAAAATTTTCTGACTTTATGTTGTATACTTAAATTCAAGTAAGAACTGGGTTGCCATACTTTGTCAAAGTTCCTCTGCTTCTTATCAAGATTAGCAGCCAGAGCATTAGCTCTCTCCACATCGATCATCAGATCTTCTACCTCACCCTGCAGTCTCTGTTTAGTCTTTTCCAAAGAGGCACATTTTGCATTCACAGCCTCAATGGATTCTTCAGCATCCTGAAGACGCTGGGCGAGCTTTTTCCTGTAAAGAATTGTTCATTTTCAGACTGAAAGTGCTTCACAATGTAAACCAGGGAGAAAGTAAAGTTCTTACTTGGCTTCCTCCAGTTCTTCAGTGCGCTGAATGGCATCAGTCTCATACTTGGTTCTCCACTGTGCCACCTCACTGTTAGCCTTGGACATTGCCCGCTGCAGCTCAGCTTTAGCTTCCTGCTCCTCTTCATACTGCTCTCTGAGCAGATCACAGTCATGGCGAGACGACTGGACAGCATGAGCCAGAGCATTCTTAGCCTGGGAAAGAATGATCAAGTTCATTTTTATCTTAATGACCAGATGTTAATACTTAAAAAAAAAAGAAAAAGAAAAAATATAATCTATGAAGCTACAAATTTGTAATTCACATACTTTGACTTCCTCTTCAATATGCCTTTTAAGCTCTTCAATTTGCTGAGTGTATGCTTGTTTGCTCCTTGTCAGCTGAGAAATCAGAGCTTCTTTCTCTTCCAGCTGACGAGTGATTTCACCTATTTTCCAATGAAAGGAATAATTTGTAAAGTTTGCTTGAACATAAAGTATGTTGCATTATCTAACCACTGATTTTATCTGTAACGCAATTGTAATTTTCCTTTGAGAAAACATATTAATAGACATTTTTTTTGTTTTTACCATTTTCTGTTTGCAGTCTCGCCCTTTGAACCCCGATGTCATTAAGCTGTCTCACATTCTCTTCATTTTTGGTCTTCACCTCACTTAGTTGATCTTCAAGTGTGCGACACATCTTCTCCAGATTTGCCTTTTATGGATAGCAACCATATTGGTTAGAATATGAAATGAATACTTTGCAAGTTATTTTGTTTTTATTTCACCTTTGCTTTTGCTACTGACTCCATGTTGCTGCTGAGATCATCAATCTCCATCTTGAATTCACTTTTCTCTTTCTCCAGCTTCTGTTTGACTCTCTGGAGGTTGTCTATCTGCTCTCCCAGCTCTGCAACACTGTCAGCCTGCTTCTTACGCAGAGCTGCAGCAGTGGCTTCATGCTGCAGGGTGGACTCTTCGAGATCACGCCGCAACTTTTGAAACTCAGCTTCACGTTTCTTGTTCATCTCAATCTGAGCTGCTGTTGCTCCACCAGCTTCTTCCAACCTCTCACTGATCTCTTCAAGTTCCCTGGAGAGATCAGACCTTTGTTTCTCCACTTTTGCTCGAGCAGCTCTCTCCGCCTCAATCTCTTCTTCCAGCTCTTCAATGCGAGCCTGTGATGGGAAGACATGCACAATTCATGTACATTTTTAACCTATTTGTACACGCCAGCATCTTCAAAATCAGGAGAACTGACCTGAAGTTCCTTTATTTTCTTCTGAAGTTGAGCAGAAAGAGCTTGCTCATCTTCAATTTTGCTCAGAAGTTGACTTGTTTCAAAATCCTTTCTGTGGGAAGAAGTTGAAGTGTTACATATTTCCCCAAAAAAATAAATCAAACACAATTTCTATGTGAACTCACATTCTTTGCGTGGAAACAACAAAAAATTTATTTCCAAGATGCTAAGACTTATGTGAAGTCTTTCAACACATTCTTGCAGTTGTAATTTTTTCTTACTTCTTTATTTTCTCCTCAGACTGCTGCTTGTCGTTCTCCAGGTCCATGATTGTTTCCTGAGCCAGTTTCAGATCTCCTTCAAGCTTCCTTTTTGCTCTCTCGAGATCCATACGGAGCTTCTTTTCTTGCTCCAATGAGCCTTCAAGCTATTTAAGTAAAAGAAAAAGTTTATGTTCACATTCCCACTTCAAGTAGTTTACACTTCATTTACAATTTTCAAACTCACATCATCCACTTGCTGCTCCAACTTGGCCTTGGCTTTTGTCAGAGTGTTGACTTTGTCTTCCTCTGCTTGTAGGTCATCAAGGGTCTGCTGATGTGCCTCTTGGAGGGCTTTTTTCTCTTTGGTCAACTTGGTAATTGACTCATCTTGAGAAGCCATTTCCTCAACCAGATTTTTAACCTAGTTGGACAAATGACACTATCTTAATACTTCTCTAAAGTTAACTTTAAAGCCACAAGAGCTGTTTGTCCTACCTTGTTTTCAGTGGCATGTTTCTCCTTTTCCACTTTAGCCAGGGTGAGCTCCAAATCATCGATGTCCTTCTTTAACTCAGAGCATTCATCCTCCAGCTTTCTTTTCTTTGCAGTCAGCTCTGCATTTATCTCCTCCTCATCCTCCAGTCTCTCTGCTGTCTCTTTGAGCTTAGCTTCAAGCTGGATTTTGGCTTTAATAAGGCCTTCACACCTTTCTTCAGCATCTGCAAGGTTTTCACCTTCCTAGATTTGCAAAGATACATAAGTATAAAAAATTGTCATGAATCCCTTCAACAAAAATGATAGTATTATGGAACATATGGAACGTACAGACTGAATTTGCAGCTGCAAGTCATTCTTTTCCTGAAGGAGAGAAACCATCTTCTCCTCAAGTTCTTTCTTCTTAGCCAAAGCTTTAGAAAGCTCATCTTTAGTTTTGGTAAAGTCTTCCTTCATCTGAGCCATCTCTTTCTCTGTCTCTGCGCTCTTCAAAAGCGGCTTAATCTTGAAGTACAGTTTCATCCATGGCCAAGTTTTGACATTCATGAATGCTCTGATGTTGTACTGGATAGAATAAATGGCTTCCCTGGGAGAAAGAGGTCATATTTGAAATGTGTTTTTTGATATTGGTATTGAAAAACGTTATTCAACACTTCAGCCTTTCTGTAATAAACTGTATTAGGTGCATGAGGTACCTGCGCTCCATCATCTTGACAAACTCTCTCCTCATAAGGTATCCTCTGCAAAGTGCTTGAGTCATTGTGACCAGTTCAGCCAATTTTTCATCACGCATTTCCTCGAGGGTACCCAGCAAACCAGCTTTAAAAAACACCTGTAAAACAAAAAAATGTTGTGTCACCCTAACCTTACAAATATATTTTTTAATGATTTTCATATAGTATGTATATCCTCTTTTTCTCCTTTCAGGTGTCACCACTGCAAGTCAGTTTCTTCAATATATATATTTATAAAGTATGTATATAATGTGTACAAAATCCAGTAAAAGAAACATTTACCTTTGTGTGTCCAAATTTGTACTGGGTGTGGTCGACATCAATGGAGCCCAAGAGTTTCTCTGAGGCCTTCTTGTTGTCGATGAATTGTCCCTCTGGTATGACGCTGGCATTCAATACTTTGTATCTGAATGAGACAAAGCATTCATTTAGGGAGGGTTAATCATAATATCTTGAACAGACCAATGAACTTAGTGGGATTACCTCTGCTTGAAGTCACCGTAGAGGATTCTGCTGGGAAAACCTTTTCTGCAGATCCTGATGCCCTCCAGGACACCATTACACCTCAACTGATGAATGACCAGGAAGTTCTCCATCAGACCTTAAACAATTTAAAATTTAGATCAGTTTTAATTATGTTTTTCTGGTGCTAAAGTTACAGACATGTGTTTTAGTCTTACCAGGAGTTTTTGACTCATTTGGAATCAAGCAACGTACAAAATGAGGGTGAGTGCTCCTCAGGTTGGTCATCAGTTTGCCTAAATTCTCCTGTAACATTGAGAAATCAAAAATAATTTGTGATTAAAAGTTGTTGTTATACTGCATAGTAGATGTCTCTCTGTGTTTGAAAGGTATTTAAATATTGTAATGAAGTGTTTCTTTGAAAGTCTCACCCTGAAGAGAGCAGATACAGTTTGAAATGATCCACCCTTCTTCTTGCCACCTTTTTTTCCACCACCACCCTCACCTGTTACAGATTTAAAAAGTAGTCAGATCTAATGTATGTTGAAGACATCTGTATTTAGGCTTAGAAAAAATTGGTTCTATCAACTACAAAAGATTTAGGATTTTAAAAAGTTCTGATCGATACCTTCGGCTGCGGCATGGGTGGCATAGAGATGAGCTAACAGTTTGGTTGATGATTTTTGGTAGAGTTGAACCACTGTGTCATTCAGAGGATCTTTGTTTTTGTCCAACCACCCAATGACATTGTAGTCCACAGTGCCAGCATAGTGGACCAGAGAGAAATGAGCTTCAGCTTTGCCTTTGGCAGGTTTTGGTTTCTGGAAGGGGGCACTCTTTCCCAGATGCTGGTCATACAGTTTACTTTTAAAGGTATTATCTGTCGCCTTAGGGACAATACACTCTTCTTCAAGGATGGAGAAGATGCCCATTGGCTGTCATGATGACATGATGTCCATGAGTTAAAATCTTCAAGTTATCAGATTTTAGTTTCTGCATATTTTAATGTATGTTCAAGTTTGTGACTCACCTTCTCAATAAGCTCAATGCAGGCAGCCAAGTCCATGCCAAAGTCAATGAACTCCCATTCAATTCCCTCCTTCTTGTACTCTTCTTGCTCCAAGACAAACATGTGATGATTGAAAAACTGTTGCAGTTTTTCATTGGTGAAGTTGATGCACAGCTGCTCCAGACTGTTGAACTGAGGAAATAAAAAAATAAATGGGATGTAGAACCAAGTACTGTAATTTTGCATAACAATTGGCGATAACCACAAATACCTACATCAAAGATTTCAAAGCCAGCAATGTCCAGGACACCGATGAAAAAGCTTCTAGGCTGTTTTGTATCCAACATCTCATTGATTCTGACGACCATCCACAAGAACATTTTCTCATAGACAGACTTGCAGAGAGCGCTCACTGCATTGTTGACCTGGTTTGTAATAGAAATGAAGCAGTTTAAACAAACATATAAAACTAAGGTGAGAAATAGAAAGATTCTTTTATGTGTACATTGAGTTGTTTGTCTGAAACATGGACATGTCTATGTGGGTTTGTTTGTTTGTCTTAGCTCTTCCTTACCTGAGGAACAGTTTGACCTTTGGTCACAAACTCATTTCCAACTTTCACACGAGGGTAGCACAGTGCTTTCAGCAAATCGGCTGAGTTCAAACCCATTAGATAAGCAATTTTATCAGCCACTGGAAAAATAAATGATTGTTATTACCACAACCTACCATTTATACAAAAAAAAACAAAAAACAATCAAAAACCTGACCAAAGGTCTCGTCTACCTTCAGTGCCATCAGGTTCAGCCTGCTCTTCACGTTGCTTCTGTTTGAACTTCATGTTTCCATGATGCATCACAGCTCCGGTCAGCTTAAATATGTTTGCCTTTTCCTCTGCATTAAAACCCAAGATGTCGATGGCAGTCTGTCAAAAGACAAACAAATCTTCATTTCAAACTAACTTCCAATTGAGTATTACAAACCATTTTATAATACATAGAGCCGTCCAGCAATCTACAAGTTCTATGTTATATTAAATACTGCAATCTCTTAGTGATATATTTATGTGTAACGCTGATGCTTACATTTTGAAATATTGCTGAAAAGTGAGTCTGTTTCAATTGAGCTCAAAATATTGTGCTAAAACTTAATGTTCTCACATCAGTGGCGATGAATTCTTCAACATCATTGATACTCTTCACAGTGATTTCTCCTTGACTAATCATGGGATAGTCATAAGGATTGGTGGTGATCAGAAGAGCCTCTACAGAAACACAAAGTCATTATTTACAAATGCTGCAACAAATTACCGGTATGCTTATGTATGCTAACATATTATAGTTGATGAGTGACATTCCATAGCTGGATTGTGACTAACCAATGAGTTCTGGTTTGTGACCAGTCGTGAGCTGGTAGAAGATGTGGTAACTCCTCTCAGCAGACAGCTGGAACGTCACTCTGGACTTTTCCAGCAGATCTGTTTGGATTGAAGTTGTGAGCATTTAGGTAAATGTTCTCTGAGCAAAATGGAATAAAATGTGAGAAAACCTGCTCACATGTTTCAATATCAGCTGAAGCCAGTTTTCCAGTTGAGCCAAAGTGAATTCGGATAAATTTTCCCTGTGTGGAAACAGAAGATCATTTAGATGTAACTGCTTCTGTTTCTGTATCAGGAGAATTCTGTATTCTGTAGGAATCGGGAGAAGAGCTTTGCGGTCTCGGACCGCAAAGCTCTTATATATTTGGTCTAAACCAAATATATAACATTTGGTTTAGACCAAATGTTATATATTTGGTCTAAACTAAATATATAACATTCTAAAAACACTTACAAAACGTGAAGAATTGTCATTCCTCACAGTCTTGGCGTTACCATAAGCTTCCAGCAGCGGGTTGGCTGCAATAATTTGATCTTCCAGAGTTCCCTAAAGATAATTCAGATGTAGTCAATATGTTGTTATTGGTGTTATAACAATGAGTTTTCTGCTGTTTATCTTCACCTACCTGCATTTTACCAGGAACTGGCTCAGCTTTCTTTCCTCCTCCAGCAGCTGCAATTGTTGCAAAATACTGGATGACACGTTTGGTGTTGACCGTCTTTCCTGCACCAGATTCTCCACTAGATTTAAAATAAAGCAGAATTACTCAAACTAAAAATTATATTGATCGTTGTTGATAATCAATAATCTGGAATGTTCTTACGTAATCAGGATGGACTGGTTTTCTCGATCTGTGGGACATTGAGAAGATTTCAGTTGTTGTGGAACAACATTGAAGAATTAAAAAAAAAAACTAAATGATTATTACCTTGGAGCATGAACTGATAGGCATTGTCAGAGATGGAGAAGATGTGGGGTGGGGCTTCAATTCTTTTTTTACCCCTGTACGCAGCGACGACTGCTGCATCGTACACTGGAAGCCACTTGTAAGGGTTCACAGTCACACAAAACAACCCAGAGTAGGTCTGCAATAAAGAATTTTTATAAAAAAGTTAATCAAATATTTTTGCTTACAGCATGAGTTGTTGCCTGCTACATACATAGATCATCCATGCTGCATAACGCTCTTTGAGGTTATACAGCACAGCTGGTTCATTGAGGTGGGTCATCATGGCCATGTCCTCAATCTTGTCAAACTTTGGAGGGTTCATGGGGAAGATTTCATCTTCCTTAACTGTGAGACTCTGAAACAGAGATTGAAGAGGCATCATAACGTTGTATGAAAATATCTACTATATAAAATAATAATGCATTTTGAAAACGATTTAGGGTTTTTTTCTAAATTAAATTGATACTGCAGGATTAACATTGATTCATTCACAAATCTTTTCAACTTTTATTTGTTTTCAACCTAATAGGTACTCACAGGAATGGCTGAGAAACAAATGCCAGTCTAAGAATATCAAGCTTCATTTTTACTTTAAGCGTAGGACACACTGGACCTGGCATCTCTCAAAAAGATGGTGCAAAACCACAGCGGCTTAGTAATCTTACTATGACCTAACTGCGCTACGAATAGTTTTTTCAGATGCTAAACAGCTTGACTTTCTCAGTTCTTTGTGTTAAGGTCAAGGGACCGTGACAGGCAGTATTCATAGATCTTCTCTAGTCTACCAGTTGTTCCAGCAAATCCCTTAGGCCCGTTAGAATTTAATTTCCTAATGCATTACATTTTTCCCCACATGCAAGATATGAGACCTTGGTGTCCCTGAAGATAGCGAAACAAGTTCCTGCTTGAGTATTGCCACCCAATTACGAGAGAGACCGAATGTGTCCTTTAGGTAAAGAATGTGCTGCTATGACTGCAATAATTGGAAACCATGTTTTTTTTTTTGTTTTTTTAATACAATAATTGTTTAAAGAAAATGGAGGATCAGAAAAAGTTTCAACCAGCATGAATCTAAATTCTCTCAGAATGTTCAATAAAGTTTGCTTTCCATTTAGTTTTAAACTGTTAGACCTTTATTTTATTTTATAATTAGTTTTGTATTGACCACATAAGACTTGAACTCTATCTTGATCATTGTTTTTATTGCTGCTGTTTTAAACTTTGTTAAATACAAATCTTATAGTATATTAGTTCATACAATCTCAAAATTCTCACTCACGTATGTGAATAATGAGTCATAGGAGGCTAAGTTAATTTAAAATTTGTTGGTCAGGAAACAAAAACTCTTGTTTCAAACTGAGGTGAACCAGTTTTAGAGTTTGATGTTTGTTTTCCTTTCTTCTCACCTTTCCACACAGAGTATCCACTGTTGCTTTACCACCCTCTCTCTTGACAAGTTTTCCTTTTAGGTACATTTCAGCGGGTTCGGACACAAAATAAGCCGTTTTAGCATCAAATGGGGTGTTCTGAGCTTCAATTCGTTCTCTTTCTGGCTTGCGGAGGTAGACGGCCGCTGGGCCAAAACACTCCATCTCTGAGTCCCCCATGGTGACCCTTCACTGTGAGTAGGAAAACGAGACAAAAAGCAAAATATGTCACGAATTAATACTCTCATGTAATTATTTATGGTTAGAAATGCTTGGTAATATTAAATGAAGTTTTAAAACCAATATTTGTATTGTATGAAATTGTAAAATAATGTAGAATTAAATGATTTTAGGGCAGATAATAAAACTTTGCTTTACCTTTGAGTGCACTAGATGATGAAGATGCTTTCTGCTTTTCCTTGTGGTTTCGAAGGTGTCCTACAAAAACAGCAGAAAATAAAGTAACTCAGTTTTCCAATACAATCTTTTTATATCTGAAAAAAAATTATATCAATTAAAAGGATCACATTTCTGTGCAGATTTCATATAATGTGAGTAGCATTCTTTGTCTGAAGAATAACTTACCTTCTCTGAGTGCCCATCCTCGGAGATGGCTTGGCAGTCCTTATATACTGTATGATGCGAGGCTGTCACATGCCTGCTACTGTATTTGGTCATGTCTTCTCTTGTCATGCCAGTGCAGAATCTGCATCTTCAGTCTGAGCCATTGTGGTTTATATTTATACAATGCGTCACATACCAGAAATAAAAGCACCTCTGAAATGAATTATTTATATAGATATTTGGTTTTGAAGATGTAATCAAATAATTGATTATCTGTTCAAAAGGATTCATTCTTGTCCTGCTTTCAAAGCGATTATGATTCAGAAACATAATTATTAAGCCAACATAAACTTGTAATAAATATTTTGAGATAAAATTGACATATTGAGTAAAGTTATTATATTTAATCATATGTATAAATGATTGTCTTTTTTTTTAAGGTTTAAGTCTTCTCAACGTATCCTGGCACCACTGGAACCCCTTGCTATGTTACAATGAGACTTTGAAAAGTCACTGATATACAGTTGCAGAATCCTAACGGGGCAGAAATTATTAAAAAATGAAAGGAGTGCCAGAGAGCTTTGAAGAAAAAGAAAGATTGCCAAGAGGTTAAATTTCACAACAGTGTCGACAGCTGTTCTTATTCTTCTTCTTAAGGGATATGCAATAGAGGCTGAGACAATCCCTAAATGTAGAGCAGCTGAGAGATGGATTACAACTTTTCTTCCTGTATGCTTTAAAAATAACCACATGACAACAATGTTTTTGTACCTATCAAAGTTCAGTAAGTTTCTTTGAATATTGTTAGTGAAATTCCCTCATTGAGATACTGTTTGTTTTTTTTTTTTGTCAAGTTTGCCGAAGATGTTTGTCATCGTTACCAGACTCATAAACTTTGTTGGCCAAGACATTTTCTGGCACAATTCAGAATGATAAGCTACAAAAGACATTAGGCACAGTTTCCTTTGGATAAAGTATCAGCTTACTACACTTATCATGGGGAAGAAATTCTGAAGTGGTTACCCATAAGATATAATGAGCCTCTGTCTTCAGTGAAGATGTGTTACACGATGCCTGCTCTGAAATCTTCTGTCTTATTTGGGCAAAACTCAAATATAGCATCAAGCTTGTGTTGATACTCTAGCCAAATACCACATGCTCAAGGGGCTTATTGTGTTTTTGTGGGCTTTGAAGTAGGCCTGTCAATTTCTTCATTAGTCTAAGTGCAACAACTGGGGCTGGGATGATAAACCAAGGTAAGTTCTGACTGACATTCCAGTCCACTCGGTGATCACAAGCAGCATGGATATACGTACATTATAACATACTTGCATTCTGATTTTTTTGCAAATATTGCATGTTATATCTTCATTTTATCTTAACAAACATATGACATTCAAAATGTATATATTCAAATCTTTAATGAGTCACACTCTGTGAAATGATAGTCAATGCATATTTAAAATGCAATAGTTTCAATAATTCTTAAAATAAAAAAAAAAATTGGTAGTTTTTCAACATTGTTTTTAGCTGCTGTGGTTCATATGTTGAAGTTGATGAGTTCTCCATATCAGATTTATGGTCCGCAGCACTGCCAACTATAGAAACTTTATTTCACTTTTAATCCCTTACTGTTCATTGATATCATAAATATTATAGACGGTATTTTGTACTGAGACGAAACTTCAGGAATAGTGCTGCTGAGTGTTACCACCTTCACTTTAAAAAATAACATGCTTTTTAATTGGTTCACTCTGGATATCTAAAAAAAAACTCTATGCCTTTTTTCTTTCCTTTCTGTAGACTGAAAAGAAGACGAAAACAAAATGTAACATATGCTGCTGAAAAATCAAACTGTAGTCCTGACTGATGAAAGACGCGTGCAGACTTTGTGTCATGACTTCATTTTAAAAATGTCATTGTTTCTGTACTTTACCATCTAAACTGACTATTTTAATTAGTTTAGCTTAGTTTATTTCATTTGCCCGTCATAAATAAGACAATGGAAGAAATCATGTGTCCAGCAAGTACAAAATAAAGAAGACCGGAGGAGTTTTAGACTGAAGTTAAAAACTTATAGATGCCTAAACCAATTAGCATTAAAAAAATCACCAAGTGAAACTATAATTCACAGCTAAGTTCAACCTGTTAGAACTTGAAAATTTATTATATTTAGATTTTTTAAAAATGTATTGTTAATGAGTGGAGTCATATGATTCCACATTTACGTTGATGACTGTCATAAAAATTTGTGTCAAGTGGGGTGGCGGTCACTTATACATCAGTACCAGGGGGATCTCATGTTACAAAGGTGCAAACATATTGCTTATGTTATCAGCTTTCTGCCGATGTTAATAACATGTGCTCCGTTATCAGCTCTCAGCTCAACACCATGTAAAGCTGTCCACAAGGGCTGACCTGAACATAAATTATACTGTATATTATGATCATGCTATTTGTTGTGCTGTCTGAAGATTTTTGGTAAATGTTTCAACGCGTTTAGCATATTTAATTCTGAAAACACAAGATTCCTCGTGCTTTCTTTGCTGATCAAAAACTATGGTAAGACAAATTGCTTGATTTTTTTTCTTTTATTTTACACATTAAACCTAAAGATCTTTAAGCATGCGTGTCTTTTCTTCAAGGATTCTGTGCTTCATGTAAAACTGTCAAGATGATTCTTTTTCATTGAGTCATATGCTTTTATTTTCTTTTGTTTCTTCTATTTACTGTCTAAAATAAACAGCTTGAACATTTTGTGTAGATGCCACTAAAAGTAGACATGCATCAAGTGTGGACACATAAGCAAACTTCATGTATTTAAGGAAACTTAATGACCAACCATTGCAAGCATGGTTTGGAATGACACCATAAAACCTTACAAGGAATTAAATCTCAAGACTATTCGGTATCACCATCTCTTCAGCATGAATTAAATTACCTTTACACATTTTTATAGCAAATGGGTTCAGTCACAGTAAGATTACATACAAGTTTAAATCCTTAAAAGGAAACAATATTAAAACACTTACAAAAAATTCAGAGTTAAAATAATTTATCAGATTTATTTTCTTCCAATTTTTCAGATGAGGAAAAAAAATCCAGGTTTTCTTACATTTTAAATGCACAACATTTTCTATAAAAATACACATTTTCAGCTGTTCCATAACAAAAGTGGTGTTTTTCACAGATAAAGAAAGAAAACTAATACACAAACTTGATTGGATAATCAGGAATATTTTGTGACATTTTCTCAGATTGAAAGAATTATGTTTGTGACCCAGCAATAACAGGCATTTTATACTCATCTGTGTTTTCTGTACAACGGTAGACAGCAGTTTACCTGTGGGAAACAGAAACATCTAGAATTAATATATCATTTCATATAAATGTTGTCTTATACTGGGATTTTTAAGTGGTCCAAACTGTTTTGACAAAACTCTTATTCTTAGAAAAAATTACTCGATTTCTGCATTTGAAAAACTAAATGACATTTTAGGCCTAAAAAAAAGCTAATTGTTTTATTTTATTTTTTTTATTGAGAAATGTATTCATTCCCCAAGTAATTACCTTTAACGTATGGCTGCAGAGAAGTTGATGGTCAAGGATGTGATGAAATTTTTTGATCTCTAAATTCCACTTGTTCAAGCTCATAAGTTGACTGACAAAATACATTATTACATATAGAGACATGCTTGTTGGAAATAACCCAAAAGACTTTTCTAAACAGACATGTGTTCTCTGTTACACATTGTTGTATATGACAAGATAATAGAAAACATGTACAGAACAAGCAAAAAAAAGTTTGTATTTTTGTTTATTCTGGCAAAGAGATGAATGAGAATATACTTGGGGAGTGGGATAAATTGATCAATTCAAATTTACAGTTGAAAACAAAGATTTTTTTAAAAATGAAAATCAAACATTGTGGGCACCACAACAGACTGGTGACCTGTTCGGGGTGTATCTTTCCTCTCTCCTGAAATCAAGTGGAATAGGCTCTGGCACCCCTCATGAACCTATTAGGGTTAATCAGTTTAAAAGATTGAATGAAGTATACATTGTGGATTGAATCACAAGCATGAGAGTGACTGAGCTTGTAGTCAAAGACAGATGTGGTAAATTTTCCTATTTTTCCTGTTTAGTTTTTAAATCCCTCTGTTTGTATTTTACATCAGGCACTTACTGTAGTTGAACAGCTAAGCGGACGTACTGTGGATATTGATGTGCTAGATTCCTGCTGATAATCGTTAGTTATTGTTATGCTCATATCCTGCTGTCAATTTGCTAAGTATGTATTACATTACTTACTGTATACACAGTATCTCATATTACAGACAGACAAAAAAATTGATGGATCAAAAATAAGAAATGGTCATATTTGTGAATAAAATCCTCATTAAATCTGAGCTTTCTCACTATCCTTCTGTCTACTGCCTCTATTTGCTTTCTTAAGTAAGCATTCAAAATGAGCGTTTGTTATTCGCAGCTGTTGATGTCTTATTCATTACACACCCGGGGATGTTAGCTTAATGTGAACTGCAAAAGCTATCTCTACCTCCCAGTAGATTCGACTAGAGGCCAACTGCCAAGTTACTGTGAGGACAACTAACTAGTTTGTTTTCTTTCAGACATAAGTTCACAAGGGATTTTCAGCATCCTTCATTGAACCATATGCACCCAGGAAATATTTTAAAAATCAGTTAATTACAAATATTTTTTTACATTACCTTGTCCTTACATTGCATTAATTATCTCATCATTTCCAACTACAATGCCACAAAATAGAAACTTTTTAAATGCATCAACTTAATCTATGAGCACAACTGTGTATGTTAGATTTGTTTCTGCTAAGTTCTACAGAAACATACTGTATTGGTTCTTCCTGGTAGTTACAGAATGAAACTGAAAGATTGTCAAACAAAAAACAATGCAATCACACATGCATTAAACTCATTAAAGTGCAAAACTCCAGCAAACTTGCATACCTTACCTTTACCATTAAATCCTTTATCATGCAACAGAACTCAAATGAACAAGCTTGGTAGGGTTCTACTTGAAATGATGACAATGTTACACATGGTACACTCACAGTGGAGACAATCTGTGCTAAGTAACTAGAAGCTGAAAAGCGTCTCAAATTAAATTAAGAGAGGCTTTTGATTTACGTGTTAACAACTGCATTAATAAACACTGAGAGCTTGTTGCTATATTTGCTTTAAGTCCAAAAAAGACCGTAATGGGAAGCAAGAGGGAATGAATATTACATTTTACTGTAACTGAATCATGCTGCTAGAGAGTGTTTTTGGTATCCTGGACATATAATGGCCATAATGGATGCTTAAATTAGATATAAGTGAACACATGGGAGTTTAAGTTATGCATGTGCCAAATATTAGCTTGCAGATTAGATTGCAAAGGGAGAGTCAACGAGCGTGGAGACCTTTTTAATGACTATTAACCTATTCTCATTTTTAAGGAAAAAAAAGCTTTTCTGTGATTTACCACTCTTCCATTAACTTTGAATGAAAACAACACTTTTAAGACAAATTAAGTCGTAAACTCAGCCCCCTTTTCTCTTAAGGTTTAAAGCTAGTTAACTTTTAGATTTTTAGAAGCCAAAGTTGAACTGGATATGGTGACACCATATGTGATGATAAGAAGAAAAAAAAAAGCCATCTGTGACCATTTATTCCTGATCCAGCTAAGTGATCTAACCTCGTGGGTTGTTCATACGTATGAGGTTGCCAAAGTTCTTAGTATAAAAGAGGGCTTCCCCAGGCCCCACAAAAGTTTTGGACTGACCAGGCTGCGCAGAAAGGTATGTCCTCCAATAATTCTCATGATTTGTAATTAAGTGTAGGACTCAACAGCTTGACTCTTGACACCAAACTTTATTCTATTTTTGTTCATATGTAAAGTTTTTGAGGGCTTGATGTTCCACTTTTGGTTTATGTTTTTGTTTTTTTGCAGACTCCACACCACAACTGCATCACTGTAGGACAAAAAAAGGTAATTCACATCTTGTGAATACTTGAAAACATCATCAAAATGACAGATGCAATGACTAGCCTACAGTATTTCATAGTTTAAATGTTTTTTTGTTTTGCTTTAAAAAGGTTGTTTTTCTTTATGCTTTTACTTGATATTATTTACAGCGGCACCATGAGTTCGGACGCGGAGATGGAGTGTTTTGGCAAAGCAGCCATTTTCCTCCGGAAACCTGAAAGGGAGAGAATGGAAGCCCAAAACCTCCCGTTTGATGCTAAAACAGATTTCTATGTGACTGAGCCAGCTGAGATGTACCTAAAAGGAAAACTGGTCAAGAAAGAAGGTGGCAAAGCCACAGTTCAAGTTTCTGGTGGAAAGGTCTGAAAATGTTTAGTGTTCTAGATTAGGTGCAAAAGTAAAAGCTAAATATTTTTCTCTTTTTTTGTGCAGACCCTCGTTGTAAAAGAAGATGAAATCTTTCCAATGAACCCTCCCAAGTTTGATAAAATTGAAGACATGGCTATGATGACCCATCTCAGTGAGCCGTCTGTGCTGTATAACCTCAAAGAGCGCTATGCAGCATGGATGATCTACGTGAGACAAGTTTTTCTTTTTCAGACACTTTTCACAAGCTGGAGCAAAATAATTAGTTACATTTATTCATTGCTGCATTGATGTGTAATTGGGCGGTACTTTTCACCCACAAAATAATATGATCTGATTAAACTTTTAAAGATTAAACACCACAAGACAGAATATGATATTTCATATTTGAGATGTTTAAAAATGTACAAAGGTTTGAGAAATTTTAGAAAGTAGATTTACATTATTAACTTTCAACATTATGAAAATTATTATGTTATTCTAAGTGCGACAGTGTGAAAAGCACCATTTTCCATGTGTACTATTGCAAAACAACTTCTAATTTTGACCAGTTGATCTGCAGACCTCTATTCCACAGTGCTCCTTTAAGCACAATTTGGATGCTTTACTTTCTACTTCTCTCACATGTACATTTCAAACAAGAAAACTTATCTAACCATTTCAAGATTTTGATTTTTAATTGTTTAAGCACTGTTATAGTTTAAACAGAGTGTTTGAAAGCAAACAGTTTTGATTCACTAACTTTTTTTTACTTTAAATAAATGACTGTATCATTGCCTTCTCTTTAAAACAGACCTACTCTGGATTGTTCTGTGTGACTGTGAACCCCTACAAGTGGCTTCCAGTATATGATGTAGAGGTTGTCAATGCATACAGGGGTAAAAAAAGGATTGAAGCTCCTCCACACATCTTCTCCATCTCTGATAATGCCTATCAGTTCATGCTCCAAGGTAGGTACTTTTCCCTAAGTAGCATCTGTTCACAATAATTGCACAAGTTTAGGCTTATTATAAAAGCTACAGTACCTGTTACTGGAGTGTATTTCAACATTTGGTTTAAAAAAAAAAAAAAAAGATATTCTGATGTGTGAGAAATTTATAAAGTTTTTTTTGAACAGATCGTGAGAACCAGTCAATCTTGATCACGTAAGTAACATAATTTTGAACTGATTTTCACTTTAGCCCACTGCTAAATTTCACCAACATCCACACATCTTTTATTTAATTTACTGTAGCGGAGAATCTGGTGCAGGAAAGACTGTCAACACCAAACGTGTCATCCAGTACTTTGCGACAATCGCAGTAGCTTCTGGAAAGAAATCTGAGCCAGTTCCTGGGAAAATGCAGGTGAAGCACTAAGTTTTTGTAAATATTAAACTTTAGACATGTTTGAAGGTATGAATTGTAGAAATATAAATAAGTGTTTACTATCTAACTTTGAAGGGTTCACTGGAGGATCAAATCATTGCAGCAAACCCTTTGCTGGAGGCCTACGGCAACGCCAAAACTGTGAGAAATGACAACTCCTCTCGCTTTGTAAGTTTTGTTTCTTACATCCTATTTAGAATCAAAACATTGTTGAGTCTAGAAGTCAATCATAAATACTAAAAAGTTTTTTTTTTTTTTTTTTTAAGTATATGACTATTTATTTTTATAGGGGAAATTCATTAGAATCCATTTCGGTTCAACTGGGAAATTGGCCTCTGCTGATATTGAAACATGTACGTACCAATTTTTTAAAATTATTCAGAGGATTAACTGGCAGGACTAAATGTAACCACATATCCATCTTGTTTCACAGATCTGCTGGAGAAGTCTCGTGTGACGTTTCAGCTGTCTGCTGAGAGAAGTTATCACATATTCTATCAGCTCTGTACAGGTCACAAACCTGAGCTTGTTGGTGAGCTCCACAGTGTACCAATTTAAGAAAGTATTTATTAATTTCTTCAAGTCTGGTTGCTAATCTGTACTTTTTATTTTCCAGAGGCCCTGCTCATCACCACCAACCCTTTTGACTATCCCATGATCAGTCAGGGAGAGATCACTGTGAAGAGTATCAATGATGTTGAAGAATTCATCGCCACTGATGTGAGAATATGCTAAATTAAATTTTAAACGACAGCACAAGATTGTTTCTGTCATAATATAGTTATTATGAGAACGACTGAATATTTTAAATAATAATTTGGAATAAGGTTGCATGGTGGCGCCGCGGTTAGCACGGTGGCCTCAAAGCAAGAAGGTCGGGTTTTGAATCTTGGGTGGGGACGAGGCTTGAAAGGAAGGCCTTTCTATGTGGAGTTTGCATGCTCTCCCCGTGTGTTTCCTCCAGGTACTCCGGTTTCTTAACCCCCTCCAAAGACGTGCATCTTAGGTTAATTGGTCCCAACAAAATTGTCCCTAGGTATGAGTATGTGTGTGTATGGATGGTTGTATGTCTGTGTGTGTGGCCGAGCGACAGACTGGCGACCTAATCGGGGTGTAGCCTGCCTCTTGCATAAATCAGCTGGGATAGGCACCCCCCGCAATTCCATTGGGAACAAGTGGTCCAGAAGATGAAATTAAATTACAATTTGGAATAACAAGTTTAATAAGAAAATTTAGGTCCAAATATTCACTAATAATTGTTTTTTTGTTTGTTTTTTATGATTTATTCCCTAGACTGCTATTGACATCCTGGGCTTCACTTCAGAGGAGAAAATGAGCATTTACAAGCTGACAGGAGCTGTAATGCATCACGGAAACATGAAGTTTAAGCAGAAGCAGCGTGAAGAGCAGGCTGAGCCTGATGGCACTGAGGGTAATTCTTCAATTGAATTATTCAGATACTTTAAGATCCACCCACCCACACACAGCATATTGTCAAAAGTGAAGGATCTTTACGGGGTAGAATTTTAAATTTAAGTATAACTCAAACGGTGGAGACGGTGGCCGCGTGGTTAGCGCGTTCTTCGCGTCCCACGGAGAGCACGTCTAGGGTCCTTGGAGAAGACACCTAGCCCCCACTTCTCCCACCATTGGCGCCGTTGAAGGGCAGCCTGCTGCGGTGTAAGGAGTGCAGCAAACAAATTTCCCCGGTGAGGGATGAATAGAGTAATTCAAAATAATCAAAAATAATCAAATAACTGAAAGGAACCCAATACAGCTGTATCAGCACTTTTTTAGAGGCAGTTAATTATGAAAATTTATCTCTGATATAGTTTTTCTCACAGTCTGGCTTGAAGGGGAACGCTGAGACAAACTGAACAATAAAGTTATCTAGAAAACCATCTACAGCTGCTGTGGTAGATGAAGGGAGCTTGTTTCAATCATCATGCCCTGTTTAAAATTACGACAACATTTTGCTATTGTTTTAACAGTGGCTGATAAAATCGCCTACCTCTTGGGTCTTAACTCTGCTGACATGCTGAAAGCCTTGTGTTATCCCAGGGTAAAGGTTGGAAATGAAATGGTGGTGAAAGGTCAAACTGTGCCACAGGTAAGCTGCAATTATACAGTTTTTGGCTTAGCATATAAAATGATTAAGAGCAAACAATAATTGATAACCATCACATTCACATTTTTTTCCAGGTCCACAATGCCGTGAGCGCTCTCTGCAAGTCTGTTTATGAGAAAATGTTCTTATGGATGGTGGTCAGAATCAATGAGATGTTGGATACAAAACAGCCCAGAAACTTTTTCATCGGTGTCTTAGACATCGCTGGCTTTGAAATCTTTGATGTAAGGAAACCCTTTTTGTGTAACACATCAACAAAATATCAATGATAGTCTATTGTTCTTTAGTTCAACAGTCTGGAGCAGCTGTGCATCAACTTCACCAATGAAAAACTGCAACAGTTTTTCAATCATCACATGTTTGTCTTGGAGCAAGAAGAGTATAAGAAGGAGGGAATTGAATGGGAGTTTATTGATTTTGGCATGGACTTGGCTGCCTGCATTGAGCTTATTGAGAAGGTGAGTCAAAAGCTTAAGCATACATTGCAAAGCAAAGAAAGTAAAGTGGGATAACGCAAAAGTAATCACTCATGAACATAATTTCATCATGACAGCCAATGGGCATCTTCTCCATCCTTGAAGAGGAGTGTATTGTCCCTAAAGCAACAGACATGACATTCAAAAGCAAACTGTATGACCAGCATCTCGGAAAAAGCACTCCTTTCCAGAAACCAAAACCTGCCAAAGGCAAGGCTGAAGCTCATTTCTCACTGGTCCACTATGCTGGCACAGTGGACTACAATGTTGTTGGCTGGTTGGACAAAAACAAAGATCCTCTGAATGACTCTGTGGTTCAACTCTACCAGAAATCCCCAGTCAAACTGTTGGCATTACTGTATGTATCTCACGGTGCAGGAGATGGTAAGGTTTTATTTAGTTCAAAATGCACATAACATATTTTATCTAATGCTTAGCCAAAATAGATTTTCTTAGAAGTGTATGTCTAAATGCATTCAGTAAAACAAATAAATATTTTTATAGAGGCAAAAGGGAAGAAGGGAGGAGGCAAGAAAAAGGGAGGTTCCTTCCAGACAGTATCAGCACTCTTCAGGGTAAACATGGCGTCTGTGTTTATTACTGCAATTAAAGACTGTTCCCTGGAATTTTCTTTGGGGAACTTTCAATCACATAAAAGTACGGTAATTCGAAGGCAAGGTATGATACAGTATGTCTCAATTTATTTTCAACAACAGGAAAACCTGGGTAAGCTGATGACCAATTTGAGGAGCACCCACCCACATTTTGTGCGCTGTTTGATCCCCAATGAATCCAAGACACCCGGTCAGTGCATGATGTATCAGGTTTGTGAGATGCCTGCTGTGTGTGGGCTTGTAATGACCGTTTTATTGTTTGTCTCAGGTCTGATGGAGAACTTCTTGGTCATTCATCAGCTAAGGTGTAACGGGGTCTTGGAAGGCATCAGGATCTGCAGAAAAGGTTTCCCCAGCAGAATCCTCTACGGTGACTTCAAGCAGAGGTTTGGTAGCTTGTTTGTTTTTTGTTTTTTTACCTCAAGGCAGATCCTTGCACTAGTCTTTTTCAATCTGATTTTGGCAATTCTCACAGGTACAAAGTATTAAATGCTAGTGTCATCCCTGAGGGCCAGTTCATTGACAACAAGAAGGCCTCAGAGAAACTACTGGGATCTATTAATGTGGACCACACTCAGTACAAATTTGGCCACACCAAGGTAAACAAACAAAATATAATTTTATTGATTAAATAGAATAATTTGTGCTACTTGAGACAAGAAATATCCATTTGAGATTCTTTTACATCTGTTTAAAGGTGTTTTTCAAGGCTGGTTTACTTGGTACACTTGAAGAAATGAGAGATGACAAGCTAGTTATTCTGGTCACAATGACTCAGGCTCTCTGCAGAGGCTATGTAATGAGACGGGAATTTGCCAAAATGATGGCGAGACGGTGAGTGAAGAAGAAATGGAATTGTTGGTCATTTTTTCAATCATAAAAAATTAAACTGACTTCAAAAATTGAAAGAAAAAGTAGACCTACAAATAATATATTATATTTAGTATAATATATAGTATATTCAATGATATATGTACATACCCCATATACAGTGGGATTTGAAAGACTTAGGCACCTCCGGTAAAAATGATTAATTGTGCTGTCCTCACGACACGTGACTGTGTGCAGCTAGACAGCCAGCTAACTCTTCCAATGAAAAAAGAGACTCCCACACAAGGCTTGCTTTTCTTGTTTATGTAGACTCTTTTCTTCACAGGATTATACATATATGTACGTATATATATGTACGTGGTAATAGTAACTGAAACAAAACAAACAAAAGAAGTGTATTACGAGCTGTACATAACGCTGAGTCTCCATGATCAAACACACGTTAGCTTAGCTTGAAACATGCGCACGTTAGCTTAGCTTGAAACATGCGCGCCCACATCCTAAGTGGCTTACTACATAAGACGCGATTCACACGTTATCAAATGAAATACAATCTTAAGCATGCAAACAAAGCACATAAACACAAAAAATACTTACAAAGACCAAAGTTATCCCAGGTTTTAACAAGTTTTGAGCGCAGTCTACTTCCGTCTTTTCAATTTCAGACTCATGCTAGATCTACTATTTTCGAGACCTCTCACTCTGCTGTTAGTTTAAGAAACTATAAAAGATCTTTAGAAGAGACGGACGTCTCACTCTGACACATACTTCAATCAAAGACATAACACTCCCCGCTTGATATAAACATATTATATCACCACATATCGAAACATAAAATTTACATAGATAATATCTTACTCCGAAAGCAAAACAACAGTCTCTGAGACTGGTCTCAAAAACACCTTTGGAGTTCCATCTTTGATGATCCGTATCTCCACTTTACGAACCTTCTTGTCACTACTGGGTAGAGTCTTAACTATCAGTCCCATAGGCCATTCATTCCTGTGGGCTAGAGGATCTTTTAACAACACAATGTCTCCTTCTTTGACATTTGGTTGGTTTTCAGTCCACTTTGTGCGCTTCTGTAGTGTAGACAGATATTCGCCTTTCCATCTCTTCCAAAACGTGTCTGCTAGCAACTGTACCTGTTTCCATTGTTTTCCAAACAACTGCCCAGAAGAAAAGTTCCCCGATGGAGCAGACACCGTGCTTGATTTTTGTGTTAGTAGCATTGCTGGAGTTAAGATTGTCGGACAGTCTGGATCTGTAGATATTGGGACAAGAGGTCTCGCATTCATAATAGCCATTACCTCGGCCATAAACGTACTCAAAACCTCATGTGTCAGACATATTTGAGAGTTCTGAAGTAACATCGCATCAAGGATACGCCTAGCTACTCCTATGAGACGTTCCCAGGACCCACCCATATGGGAAGCATGTGGGGGGTTAAATGTCCATGAACAACCCTTTTCTTGAAGGTATTTTCCCACTGCGGATTTGTCGGTGTCTAAACCTAGTTCCTTACAAGCTCCCACAAAATTTGTGCCTCTATCTGAGCGCAAGAGCTTGGCTGGGCCTCGAATAGAGAAAAATCTCCTCAGTGCATTTATAAAGCTGTCTGTAGACATGGTTTCAATAAGCTCGATATGTACAGCTCTTGATGTCATGCATGAAAAAATGACAGCCCACCGTTTGTTCAGAGCACTGCCACCTCTAGTGCGACGTGTGACTACAGTCCACGGCCCGAACACATCTAAACCTACTGTTGTGAAAGGAGGTTCGGGAGTCACACGATCTGCTGGTAAGTCTGCCATTTTCTGGACCTGCATTTTACCTCTCAACTTACGGCAGATGACACAGTTATGGATGACAGAAGATACAAGTCGTTTACCTCCCACTATCCAAAACCCAGCACTACGGAGAGCTCCTTCTGTTATATGTCGTCCTTGATGCGCTGACCGGATGTGAAAGTGTCTGACGAGAAGTGTGGCTACATAACTGGATGAAGGGACGATTATAGGGTGTTTTTCGCCTTCTGTAAAGTCAGCAGATGAGAGACGTCCACCGACGCGTAATAGTCCATCTTCGTCCACGACCGGATTTAGCTTTTTGAGTGTGTCATTTTTTGTGTTAATCTTCTTTCTTTCTTTTAACATTTTCAGTGTCTCTTTGTGAGCATCTTCTTGCACCGAACGAATGATGACATTTTTGGCTTGAGTGAGTTCATTTGTGTTTACATTCTCTTTCAGACTTCTCCATCCTGCTTGTTTATTTGTCTTTTGTTTCAAAGAAACCATAACATGAATAAGTTTGGCTACTGCTCTGCATGCCGTTGTCCAACTTGAAAATCTTTCGAAACGTTTTGCACCTAACTGAGTTGTTGTGACGGTAGTTGCAAGTGTTTTTACATGAGCTCGTATTTCTTTGTCATTCTCAGGCTCTACCAGTGAGAATGAATAGTCTTTTTGAGATTCATTGAGTTTTTCTGAACACAGAAAGCTTGGGCCTGTAACCCAATTACTGTTTTTGAATTCAACGGCTGGAATAAATCTAGTTGCTAGGTCAGCTGGATTCACATCTGTTGAAACGTAATGCCACTGGTCAGGTTGAGTGGATGACCTGATTCGTGTGACGCGGTTAGCTACATACATGTAGAATCTTTTTGAGGAGTTGTGTATGTAACCTAACACAATGCGACTGTCAGTGAAAAACTTGACACTGTCAATTTTGAGGTCTAACTCGTCTTTGATTAAGTCATACATTTCTACTGCCAGCACGGCAGCACAAAGTTCTAACCGTGGTACGGTGTGTGCTGGTCGGGGTGCTAGTTTTGACTTCCCCATCACAAAACCTACGTGATACTTGCCTTGAGTGTCTAAAGAGCGCAGGTAAGCTACCGCACCTATAGCTACAGTAGACGCATCTGAGAAAATACAGAGTTCATTAGTTTTCATTTCACCTAAAGAACCTGAACTATAACACCTTTTGATTTGGAGATCTTCTAGAGTTTTCAGTGAGTTTCTCCATGAGATCCATGCGTCCTCTTTTTCTGGGGAAAGAGGTGCGTCCCAGTCGCTCTCCTCCGTTGAAAGTTCTCTGAGTAGCGCTTTGCCTTGCACGATTATAGGAGCTGCAAAACCCAACGGATCATACAAGCTATTGACAGTTGACAGCACTCCCCTACGTGTGAATGGTTTTGTCTCATTGGATACAAGGTAAGTAAAGCTGTCAGTTTGCAGGTTCCAACATAGTCCTAAGCTCCTTTGAACAGGAAGTGGATCTACACCAAGATCTAATTCTTTCAAGTCCTTTGCTAGATCGTCTGCAGGGAATGCTTCCATAACGAGGCTGCAGTTGGAGGCAACTTTGTGTAGTCGCAAATTGGACTCTGCTAACATGTTTTGTGTTCTCGTTAACAGGTCAACTGCTTGTTCAGGTGTGGCGACTGAAGTGAGCCCGTCATCTACATAAAATTGTCTTTCAACAAACCGTCTGGCATCTGAGCCATGTTCCAGCTCACCTTCGCTTGCTGCCCGCCGCATGCAGTAAATGGCAACAGCGGGTGATGGGCTATTCCCAAAAACATGCACTTTCATCCGATATTCGACCACATTTTTTGTGACGTCATTGTCCTCAAACCAGAGATAGCGCAGATAATCTCTGTGATCTTCACACACCTCAAAACAATAAAACATTTGTTGAACATCAGCTGTCAGGGCTATTGGCTCTTTTCTGAACCGTAACAACACTCCTAACAGAGAATTATTCAGATCAGGTCCACTGAGTAGCACTTGGTTCAGGGATGTTCCTTCACACTCTGCACTAGAATCAAAAACAACACGTATTTGATCTGGCTTTTGCGGGTGGTATACACCAAACGTTGGCAGATACCAGTGTTCTTTACCTTCGGGCAGAGGTGGAGCGAGTTCAGCTTGATCGTTATCCAACATTTTCTGCATAAATCGGATGTAGTGATCTTTCATTTTTGGTTTCTTTTCTAACGTCTTTTTGAGTGAGTATAGACGTTTTGAGGCTTGAACTCTGTTGCTTGGGAGTCTCCTCCTTGGAGAGCGAAAGGGCAATGGAGCGACCCAGGTGTTTTCTTTGTTTTGTTGGACCGCCTTGTCCATTATTGTTAGAAAGTTTTTGTCATCTATAGACAGTGCCACCTTGTCATCTGACTCTGTACGTTCAAACACAGACTGACCTAGCTTGTGTGTGTTGCCTTTAATGTCCACACTATTTGAGATTAAAGGTGTGCTTTGCTGGGGCTGCTTGACATAGTCCTCTTTCACTGTAAAGACGTTTGGACATGGTTCAAAATGAGTAGTCCGTCCGTTGTCTAGCATGTGTGTTCTGTACACGTTGACTTCTGTTGTGTTGTGAGTTTTGCCCAAGCACACTTCCCCTATCACAACCCACCCCAAGTCTAACCTTTGGGCGTATGGTGCGTTATTTGGTCCATTGATCTGTTCTCTTACTTTATGAATGCTGAGGAGGTCCCTTCCCAGCAAAAGGAGAATAGGAGCATGATGATCGACCGGTTGGATTTTGCTTGCAATAGGGAGAAGGTGTGGATGGTACTTAGCAATCTCAGGTGAAGGAATTTCAGATCTTTCGTCCGGCACTGAATCACACTCGATTAAAGGAGGCAGTTTGACATTTGTTTTTCCATCCATGGACTCTACTACAAAATGTTCTGCTCTCCTACCTGCAGTTTCAGCTTTTCCTAAGCATGTTTTCAGCGTGTATGGCACAGGTGCACTTTTTATTCCAAACAGGTTGAAAAAGTCCGTCCTAGCCAGGGACTATTGCTCTGTTCGTCAATCACTGCATACATTTTTATAGCTCTGTCCTTTTGACCTTCTGGATATGCTTTCACCAAACAGATCTTTGAACATGAGCGTGGGCTGTCACTTTGACCACATACCTCTGTGCACTTGGAGACTACTGCAGGATGGTCTTCTGAGTCCTCCTTAGCATCTACATTCTTTGAGGTGTCATCTTTTGGGACAGGTGTGGGACCCGGATGGAGTGCTGACAAGTGTTTTGGACTGTCACACTCAACACACTTCACTGCTACCTTACAATCTTTGGCTATATGTTGCACAGACCCACAACACCTGTAGCATATACGATGCTCTCTCAGAAAAGCCTGTCGTTCCTCAATTGATTTGTCTCTGAATAACTTGCATTTTTTCAGAGGGTGTGGCTTCTTATGAATTGGACACAGACGATCTGGTTCTTCGATTTTCTTCTGTTCAAAACTCCCTTGTTTTCTTTCCTCAATTTCCGTTCTGTGTACTGCAACAGTAGCTCTTCGATTATATGGAATGGACTTTTCAGTGCGTGTGGTAACTTGGTTGCTGCAGCTGGATGGGGAAAAACTTGGATCATTTTTCATTTTTGCTTGTTGCTGTACAAATTGCACAAAGACAGAAAAAGGTGGAAATGACACTCTATTGACTTCTTTATACTTTGTACCTACAGTGGTCCACCTCTCCTGCATGTTAAAGGGGAGTTTTTCAACTATTTGTCTAACCCCTCGAGCCGTGTCTAGATATGCAAGACCTGGCAGTGTACCATCAGACTTAGCACACTGCAACTCCAACAAGATGTCACCCAGCTCCCTTAATTTGCCACTCTCTTTGTTTGTCAGCCTTGGAAACTCCTCCAACTTTTTTAACAGTGCATCCTCAATGACTTCTGAGGAGCCATAACATTCCTCTAAACGCTCCCATACCACTTTTACACCTGCAGCGGGATTGAGGGTGTGTACTGCGCGAAGCCTTTTTGCTTGCTCTGAAGATTTTGGCCCTAACCATTTCGTGAGCAAGTCTAGCTCTTCTCTAGGGGACAGATTCAAGTCTTTAGTAACACTCGTGAATGAGACTTTCCATGCCCAATAGTTTTCGGGTCTGTCATCATATTGGAGTAAGCCAGTGCTAACTATTTCTTTGCGGATGAGATATTTTGCAAAATCTTGTACGCTGTTTTGCTCTATTTGGTTGTGACTTGTAGGCAAAAAGGTGTGAGCTTGGGGTTTGAGTGAGAATGTGCTGGTTGGAACAGCTTCTGGTATGTCCTCATGTTTAACTTCGTTTTTCATTGGGAACTGGACATGAGTTTCTTTTGTTATTATTGATCGACTTGGCATTTGAAATTTTGCGCTATCATGTGTAGCACTAGGTGGCGCCATTAGCTTACATTGTTGTTCCACATAATCACTTGTGCGTTGTACTGCATTAAACGTTTCTCCTGTAATAGGAAGTTCTGGGTCTGACTCCCCGCTCTGACTTTCTAATTCTTCATAGGCTGCAGCTTCTGCTTCAGCTGCTGCTATTTCCCTTTCACACTTCAAAACATGGAGACTGGCCTCCAAATCTGCCTGTTGTCTCGCCTTTTGTCTCATCAGACTAGCTTCTTTTTCTGCGAAACGGAGCTGGGCCTTTGCTGCTTGGGCTTTGGCGTATGCTTTTGTGGCTGACACACTTGAAGCTGCTGTGGTGTGCGACCGTCTGCTGGTGGCTCTGGACCTGACGCTGTGTGGAGGTGAATGCTGCGGCCTCTCTGACGGCTGCCTCTCAGGCGACAGCTGGTCTGCAGGAACCGGGTGATTGGTAGCAGCCTGGTCATCAGTTTGCTGCTCTGAGTTTGCCTCTGGCTCGAACTGTGATTCATAATCTCTCAAGTAAGTCTTACCTGAGCGTAGACTCATGTTGACTGTGTAGCTCAGTGTTGTTTAACCCGCCGTATAGAAGTCTTTTTTCTTCTATTTAGGTCTTTTTACTGTGCTGTCCTCACGACACGTGACTGTGTGCAGCTAGACAGCCAGCTAACTCTTCCAATGAAAAAAGAGACTCCCACACAAGGCTTGCTTTTCTTGTTTATGTAGACTCTTTTCTTCACAGGATTATACATATATGTACGTATATATATGTACGTGGTAATAGTAACTGAAACAAAACAAACAAAAGAAGTGTATTACGAGCTGTACATAACGCTGAGTCTCCATGATCAAACACACGTTAGCTTAGCTTGAAACATGCGCACGTTAGCTTAGCTTGAAACATGCGCGCCCACATCCTAAGTGGCTTACTACATAAGACGCGATTCACACGTTATCAAATGAAATACAATCTTAAGCATGCAAACAAAGCACATAAACACAAAAAATACTTACAAAGACCAAAGTTATCCCAGGTTTTAACAAGTTTTGAGCGCAGTCTACTTCCGTCTTTTCAATTTCAGACTCATGCTAGATCTACTATTTTCGAGACCTCTCACTCTGCTGTTAGTTTAAGAAACTATAAAAGATCTTTAGAAGAGACGGACGTCTCACTCTGACACATACTTCAATCAATGACATAACATTAATAGTGTGCAAAACTAAGCTAAGAAAAAATAGAAAAACCTCCAAAAGGCATTCAATTAAACATGAGACTGTCTCTTAATATGTTACCAAAAAGTTAGATTTTATTTCCATCATTTTTACTTTCAAAATAACAGAAAACAAAAAATTTAAATTTCTGCAAAACTTTGGGAACCCTGCAGAGTTAATACCTTGTATGGTCATTTTTTGCAAAGTAGAAACCTGACAGTGTCATGGATTGTTCTCAGTCATCATCAGGAGAGGCCAGGCGATGTCAATCTCAAAGGTTTTAAATGCCAAGACTTAGTATACGGTATCCCAACATTTAGCACCATGGGTTCTCCTAAGCAGTTGCCTTGAACACTAAAACTTGAAATACTTGATACTCACAAAGCAAAAGAAGGCAACAAAGAAGATAGTGAAGCATTTTCAGATGCCTGTATCTTCCATTTGGATTGCAATAAAGAAATTCCAGTTATTGGGAACAGTGGAAGTGTAAGCAAAATCTGGAAATCCTAGAAAATATCAGACAGAACAGCTTGCAGGATTGTGAGAACTGCAAGTCAAATTCACGCTTGAGTACAAGTCCTCCAGAAAGATCTGACTGACACTGTACTTCTGGTACACTGTTTTTCTGTAAAGAGATACTTGAACAAAAACAGTTTTCATGGAAGGGTTATCTGAGAAAACCTCTTCTACTTCCTAACCCTAACAATCAGCATTTGAAGTTTGCAAACAAGCATATTGACAAGCCCGATGCATCTTGTACATAAGTTCTGTGGCATGATGAAGTTAAATTAGAATTTTTGGGCCGGAATGAGCAAAGATACATTTGGAGTTAAAAGGGCACAGAATTTCGTAAGGAGAACCTCTGTTCAACTGTTAAACATGGGGGAGGATAAATCATGCCTTGGGGTTGTGATACAGCTGGTTGCACAGGGAACATTTTTAAGAGTAGGAAAAAAAGAAATTCAATAAAGTTTCAGCAAATTTTGGAAGCTAACTTGATGCCATTTGTGAAAAAGTAAAGCCTGAACTTTGGAACCCCACTGTATGTTAGCTTTTTTAATGTATGCTTGCTGATTGTATAAATAGTTGAACAAAACCTAGAGAACTGAGTGCACATTGGTGTGTGACAAGTCATAGAAACATTTGTCTCAAATTATAATTTTGTGCTCTTGCCCTTCAGGGAAGCCATTTATTCGATTCAATATAACATCCGAGCATTCATGAATGTCAAAACATGGCCATGGATGAAACTTTACTTCAGGATCAAACCCCTTCTAAAGAGTGCAGAGGCAGAAAAAGAGATGGCGCAAATGAAAGAGGACTTTGAGAAAACCAAAGAGGAACTGTCTAAAACTCTTGGAAAGAAAAAAGAACTTGAGGAGAAAATGGTTTCACTCGTACAGGAAAAGAATGATTTGCTGCTCCAAATTCAGTCTGTGAGTTTCTCAGCGTGTCATCCCTGGTTTTTAAGGCAATTTACATGTTAGATGACCACATTGTCGTTTGGCTTTTATTGTCAAAATAGGAGGGTGAAAACCTTGCAGATGCTGAAGAGAGGTGTGAAGGCCTTATTAAAGCCAAAATCCAGCTTGAAGCAAAGGTCAAAGAGACCGCAGAAAGACTGGAGGATGAGGAGGAGGTTAATGCAGAGCTGACTGCAAAGAAAAGAAAGCTGGAGGATGAATGCTCTGAGTTAAAGAAGGACATCGATGACTTGGAGCTCACACTGGCTAAAGTGGAAAAGGAGAAACATGCCACTGAAAACAAGGTTGGTGGTGGGATTACATTCTTTACTTTAAACTCACATTCCTTTTGGAAATAAATGTAAAATTAAATGTAAAATCTTGCAGGTCAAAAACCTTACAGAAGAAATGATTTCTCAAGATGAGTCCATTGTCAAGTTGACCAAAGAGAAAAAAGCCCTCCAAGAGGTACATCAGCAGATCCTTGATGACCTACAGGCAGAGGAAGACAAAGTCAACACTCTGACCAAAGCTAAAGTCAAACTGGAACAGCAAGTTGACGATGTGAGTAGATGTCCCAATTTCACTCAAGTTCCTTAAACCTCAGAAAGTTCTGAAAACACCTGACTGGTTACCTGGTTTGGACTAGATCGAAGGGTCATTGGAGCAAGAAAAGAAGATTCGCATGGACCTTGAAAGAGCTAAAAGGAAACTTGAGGGAGATTTGAAATTGTCGCAGGAAACAATCATGGACCTGGAGAACGACAAGCAGCAGTTTGAAGAAACAATTAAAAGGTATGTGTATTTGAAATATTTTCTAATTTGATCATTCTTTGTAGAATAAATAATAGCTCGAAATGAATCCAGCTCTCTTTACTAAGGGCATTTGTTGCTTTTGAGGGGTAATAATTTTTAACTCATAATATGTATAGATAAACATGGTGAAAATAAATTTATTATTTTTCCTTCCACTTTTGACACTGTGAATTTGCCTCTACTTTCGCTCTCCGCCTAGTGCCGTTCTCTGGGTGCCTGCTCTCCACAGAATGAATTTTGTTTGAATGTGCAAAAACAGTGTAAAACAAATCACGTTAGCAAAGCCAGCACATACTGCGTTTTTTTTCCTAAATTGTGCATTTATTTGAAAATGACACTACCTGTTGGGAGCGAACGCCAGCAGAGTGATGTTTGCTTGAATCAAATCCAGTTTATGTTGGATGGGTGTGACAGAAAAAGGTGTGGCCAAGAACAAAAGACATGACCTGCTGTTCGAATATGTCTGAATACTGGATAGGGGCCTTGACAAATTGCTCAATGAATTAAATAGATGTAGAAACAATGTTCAAATGTGGTCGAAAGCTCCAAAAAGTTGATTCTGCATGATAACCCTCTTCAAGTTTAGGGTTAGGCTTACAATGCATCAAACATCTAACCTATGTTTGTTTTTGATATGACAGAAGAGACTTTGAACTGAGCGAACTCCTGAACAAAATTGAGGATGAACAAGGACTTAACATCCAACTTAATAAGAAAATCAAGGAGCTGCAGGTAAAGTATGCAAGGATAAACTTTGTTGCACACAATTTAATCTAATTCTTTTCACGAAAGGCTCGCATTGAAGAGCTAGAAGAAGAGATTGAGGCTGAGAGAGCTGCTCGAGCAAGGGTGGAGAAACAAAGGTCTGATCTCTCCAGGGAACTTGAAGAGATCAGTGAGAGGTTGGAAGAAGCTGGTGGAGCAACATCAGCTCAGATTGAGATGAGCAAGAAGCGTGAAGCTGATTTTCAGAAGCTGCGGCGTGATCTCGAAGAGGCCACACTGCAGCACGAAGCCACTGCTGCAGCTCTGCGTAAGAAGCAGGCTGACAGTGTTGCAGAGCTGGGAGAGCAGCTAGACAACCTCCAGAGAGTCAAACAGAAGCTGGAGAAAGAGAAAAGTGAATACAGGATGGAGATTGATGATCTCAGCAGCAACATGGAATCCATTGCCAAATCCAAAGTAAATACTACGTGTATTTGGTTTTTGTGGTTGAGAATATTTGATACTATGTATACCATGTATACCATCATACTAAACTTTGTTTTTGCTTTAGGGCAACATGGAGAAATTGTGTCGCTCTCTTGAGGATCAAGTAAGTGAACTCAAGATTAAAAATGACGAATACCTGCGTCAGCTGAACGACCTGACTTCGAGTAATTCTAAACTAAGTTCTGAACACAGTAAGAGCTTCACACACTGGGAAAATCATCATAAGAAGTACAAAATTGAAAGACGATTTATTAAATTATATTTTCTTCTACTAAGCCGAAATAAGTCGTCAGCTGGATGAGAAGGATTCCCTTGTGTCACAACTCACAAGAGGAAAACAGATGTATATTAATCAGATTGAGGAGCTTAAAAGACAAGTTGATGAAGAAGTGAAGGTATTAAAAGTCTTTATATAAATAATTAAATTTATTCAATTGTTTTTTTATTGTTCTTTGTTACCACTAGTTTGTTATACTAAACTTTCTTTCCCAGGCTAAGAATGCTCTGGCTCATGCTGTCCAGTCATCTCGCCATGACTGTGATCTGCTCAGAGAGCAGTATGAAGAGGAGCAGGAAGCTAAAGCTGAGCTGCAGCGGGCAATGTCCAAGGCTAACAGTGAGGTGGCACAGTGGAGAACCAAGTATGAGACTGATGCCATTCAGCGCACTGAAGAACTGGAGGAAGCCAAGTAAGAACTTTACTTTCGCCTTGGTTTACATTGTGATGCACTTTCAGTCTGAAAATGAACAATTCTTTACAGAAAAAAGCTCGCCCAGCGTCTTCAGGATGCTGAAGAATCCATTGAGGCTGTGAATGCAAAATGTGCCTCTTTGGAAAAGACTAAACAGAGGCTGCAATGTGAGGTGGAGGACCTGATGATCGATGTGGAGAGAGCTAATGCTCTGGCTGCTAATCTTGATAAGAAGCAGAGGAACTTTGACAAGGTTTGATTGTTTCAGTGGAGACATTTAGCTGTTATTATGACGGGTGTCTCCTATTTTCAGGTCCTGGCAGAATGGAAGCAGAAGTATGAGGAGAGTCAAGCAGAGCTGGAGGGAGCCCAGAAGGAGGCTCGTTCTCTCAGCACTGAAATGTTTAAGCTGAAAAACTCCTATGAAGAATCTCTGGACCACTTAGAGACCTTGAAGAGGGAGAACAAAAACCTGCAACGTGAGAAAAAAAAACGACAAAAAAGAGAAAAAAAAGCTTGTTAAAGATACAAAACTTGTTATTTTGTCTCAACAGAGGAAATTACTGATTTGAGTGACCATATTGGGGAAACAGGAAAGATTATCAATGAACTGGAAAAGGGAAAGAAGACAGCAGAGATTGAGAAAACTGAAATCCAAACTGCCTTGGAAGAAGCTGAGGTATTTTTATACTGAAAGTTCTGCAAAGATCACACACAGATGAACAAATAATTGAAAAGGTTTTTCCTTAACTTGAAGGCAACACTGGAGCATGAGGAATCCAAGATTCTTCGTGTCCAGCTTGAGCTCACCCAGATGAAAAATGAAATTGATAGAAAACTTGCAGAAAAGGATGAAGAGATTGAGCAGATCAAGAGGAACAGCCAGAGGGTGATTGAATCCATGCAGGTCGCTCTGGATAGTGAGGTCAGGAGCAGGAACGATGCCCTAAGGGTCAAGAAGAAGATGGAAGGAGACCTCAATGAGATGGAGATGCAGCTGGGCCATGCCAACCGGCAGGCAGCCGAGTCTCAGAAACAGCTGAGAAACGCGCAGGGACAGCTAAAGGTAATAAATAAATATATGTGTATATACAGTATATTTGTCGCTTTAAAAATTTCTATGGCTCATTTTTAAAAATTTTCCACTATAGGATATCCAGCTGCACCTGGATGATGCTGTTAGAACTGCAGCTGACATGAAGGAACAGGTTGCCATAGTGGAACGCAGGAACAACCTGATGGTAGCTGAGATTGAGGAGCTGAGAGTTGCTCTGGAGCAGACGGATAGAAGCCGGAAAGTAGCTGAACAGGAGCTGATTGATGCCAGCGAGCGTGTTGGACTGCTGCACTCCCAGGTGCTCAGAACTGTAATATAAAAACTTTCGGATGCACAAAATCAGTCAATCTGACCATCCGCTCTTGTTTCTGAAGAACACCAATCTTATTAACACGAAGAGGAAGCTTGAGGCTGACCTCACACATTTCCAAGGTGAGATGGACGATGCCATCCAGGAAGCACGAAATGCTGAAGAAAAAGCAAAGAAAGCCATTACTGATGTGAGTATTTCTGAAGAGTTTAACCTGCAGCTGTGAATATTAAACTGTTTATTGCAATTTCATCGCAAGAACAACACATTGACTTGTTCTTGCAAGTCAGGAATATACTTTGCATTATAAATTTGGAACTTTGGGATTCTTTGGGAACTTTGGGATAGTTATTGACAAATTTAGTGATTAATCAGCATTGATCTGATAGGATTTATTGTTCAAAATTACTATCCATTTACAGGCTGCCATGATGGCAGAGGAGCTGAAGAAGGAGCAGGACACCAGTGCTCACTTGGAGAGAATGAAGAAGAACCTGGAGATGACTGTGAAGGATTTGCAGCACCGTCTGGATGAGGCTGAGAATCTGGCCATGAAGGGTGGAAAGAAGCAGCTCCAGAAACTGGAGGCCAGGGTATGTGAAGTACCCTGGCCTCCAGTTGAGGTCTCATGTAACATCTCTGTAAAACTTCTCAGTGAGATCTGGACATTTTCTGTGTAGGTGAGAGAGCTCGAGTCTGAGCTAGAAGTGGAGCAGAAGCGGGGAGCTGATGCTGTGAAAGGCGTCCGCAAATACGAGCGTAGAGTGAAGGAGCTGACCTACCAGGTGTGTTTAAACAAAGCATCTTCATTCATTTTAACCTTGAAATGTAACTGAGAAAGTTTTAAAATGGTCTTTGAAAACACAACATTGATGCAGAATATGTCTGAAACCCCTAGAGGGCAGAAAACTCCATCATTTTGAAATCTATATTTTACCAGAATAAAAAAAATACCATGTATTCAGTCAAGTTTTACTACATTCAGTTAAATATTAACATCTTTAACAGAGATGGAGAACATTATTATTTAAAAAAATGGAGCTAAATAAACGTTTCCATGACAGGCAGGTGACAGACAGTCTGTGGTTTTCTCAGCATGTAGATTTATACCCTGTCATAGAAGCTATTCACCTTTTAGCTATGCACAGATCATAGGTTGTTGTTTTTCCTTCTTGTCAACATTTCTTAAGTGTATTCTCGTGGAAGATAAATGCACGAGCCAGACATGTGTCCTGAAACTCTATCGGGGATTAGACATACAGTCTCTTCTCTGTCCTGCCTATAGACTGAGGAGGACAAGAAAAATAACACCCGCCTTCAAGACCTGGTGGACAAGCTGCAGCTGAAAGTGAAATCCTACAAGAGACAGTGTGAAGAAGCTGTGAGTGTAAAATATTCAACTTATGTGACACTTGAAGGCGTCAAACCAGTAATAGTCGGACTGAAAATGTGTTAACACCAGAGCTCTGACAGCCTGATGACCGCTGATACTCATGCAAGGAGGTAGACAGTTGACAAGTCTTTGCTTTAACTTAACAGGAGGAACAAGTGAACACCCACCTGTCCAGATACAGGAAGGTTCAGCATGAGTTTGAAGAGGCCCAGGAGCGAGCAGACATTGCTGAATCCCAGGTCAACAAGCTGCGAAATAAGAGTCGTGAAATTGTCAGGGTAGGTTTGTATAAACTTTAATTCAATTAATTTTTCTTGTTACACTTACGAAAAAAATATTGTGTTTTTTCCGTATTTTATTCCCTTTCTTAACAAGTGAAAACTATTTCTTTATTTGCATCAAAGGGAGCGGACATTGGTGAGTGAACCTCATCCAGCAAGAGACACAGAGCAAGAAATCATACAATATGATCTTTTTGTTCTATGTGTCAAGTGTGTTTAAGAAATAAACAAGCAAGCAAGTTAAACTGTCTGGAGTTCTTTTTTATTGTTTTCACATACAGAATGTGATCTTTTTTTATGTTCAACTGTTGCAAGCGACTAAATTTAAGTGTTAGAAACAAATAAAACTTTATAAATCAGTCGACTTCTGCAAAACTCGGACTTGTGAGAAACGTGACCATTTTCTCAAGTAAATGTTCACCAGTAGTGTGACCTATACATCTGTATCCTTCAAAATAACAAGGCTGTCAAGTCTCACTTGTCTGAAAAGTCCTCTGAAGTCTAGGTTACGATAACTGCAAATCTGCACCTTCCAGTGTTAATGTTACCCCCAGTCTCATGACCTTACAGTTTTTATATGTACGTCTAAACATATGTTGCACCATGTCAAGTCACTGGGATGGAAATAGCCCCCTAAGTGGTCCTTGACACTGTCTAGAGGGATTTATGTATGCCTTGGGTTGGGGAATTTTTAACCACCCACCATGTTTGCTATCATTTTTTAAGGTGTAATCCTCTGGATTTAACAATAACATGGTTGCACATTTGTTTATGTATAACAGGATATTTGTTTATTTGCTAACAGAAACCCCATTAGCTTCCACCGAGGTGGTCACTAATCTTCCTGGCGTCCACAGTAAAAACACGGCATTAAAACACGTCACATAGTACAATGTAATAATTTCAAATTCTATTAATAAGTCATTCAATTAATTCATGCTTCATTAAAAAAGAAAAGCAATAATATACATAAACAACAGCAATAGCTCATCTTATTAATTTCAATGCTTTTTTAAAAGTGTGTACATTAGGTAAAACTCAACTCAACAGGCAATTCATTCCATAGTTGTACGGCTCTGTATAAAACCCTCTTTTTTTTAAAAGTTTGATTTTGGTCGATGTAAATCAAATCAAATTTTATTTGTTAGGCACTTTTCTAACACAAAGTCACACAAAGTGCTGAACAGAACAAATAAAACTTAAACAACATTAAAATCCAGATCATTAAAAAACAAAACAAAACAGTAAGTAAAAAAAACAAGCATCCATCAAAAATCACACACTCATATAAAACACTGCACACATGCATCGACATTTACACTGACCCCCCAGCCCACCCTTCATATGCCCATCCTTCCCCAATCCCCATTTCATGAACTGCTAGCTACTGTCTTTTTGACTGAAATAAAGATGCACATCCGGCCTGATGCTGTGAGGAAACAACAATTGGGGATCAATCCAAACCAGGACTCGGCCTGCCCATGACTGCAATGGCCAAAACCATAGGGGTCCATCCAGCTCCAAGAGACACCGGCATCCACAGAAGAAGAAACAAATCAGCACAATATGCACAACGAGTGAAAAGAGAATAGGTCTGATCCATATATATGATACAATCATAATAACAATCTGGTTTGCAAGTGACACTTAATTTCTTTAAAAACATTAGTAGGGTGTGCTCTAACTTTGTCTGTAGCAATGGCCAAGATAACATTTTATATACATGTCTATACATCTATATTGTTCTGATATTGCCAACTATAATGAATAAGACCTGCGCATGTTACGCTTTACCAGAAACAGATGTTTCTGAAAATTGATGTAATGTTTGCACACTTGAGGCTTACAAAAAAAAAAAAAACATCAGCCCACATCTGAAAGACTCATAAAAGTGGATTTATCTTTTAGATTTCTGTGAGTAACATCACCCTTTAAAACTGTTCGGGGATTGTTTTTTTTTTTTATATCTCCACTGGATTCCTGGGTTAAATAGATAACGTGTAACATAGTACTGTTTCACATTTAACACATTTCTTACAGTTCATCACACAGTCTTGACTGGATTGGAAAAATGTTTCCGTTCTTAAACTTACAAGGATTGAAGGATAGTGTTCAACCACAAACGTGTTAAACCTGAGGCAGAATTAATTGCCTTGTTGTCAAATTACTCTAATTTTGTTGTTATTTTTTGTTAGTTGATCACCAATAAAGAGTATTGATATGGTCACAGGACGCTGTGTTAAAGAAATTACAGTATGTCCTTTACAATACAATAGTGAATATTTCAACATCTATAGAACTAAACTGGTTTTCTCAGAAAAAATAATGCTATGGGTTGAAAGATCTGGATTTATGCATGAATGCAAAATTGCTGTATATAGATGAAAATTGTCTCCAAAGAAATCTTTGAGAAACTTTTGAACTACACTTTTTACCAATCGGTTAAATATTTTGTCATTGTCTTCTTTTTAAAATTCAAGTGTAAAAGGTTTGTTAATTTTTCTCAAAAGAATTTGGTGGCAGATGTAAAATTTGGCTCTTCCCTTTTTTTCAGTAGCCACTGTTTGAACATGGAGAAGACTGAGGACATGGTTGTTTTATGCCAAAGGTTGTTTCACAAGAAGACATGTGGCTAGAACAAATGGCAAAGCTCCGAGTGCATTGCTGAGGAGACAGCTATATTTGTGTTTCTTCCAAATAAGCACACCCGGGAGGATAAGGGATCATGTATCACATTTTTATTGACTATATAGAACCTTTTCGTCAGGTGTGAAGTCCTCAGTATTTAGCGTCTAATGCCCCCTGGCCTTCTTCTCCCGCTTCGTGTCATCTTTCAGAAAGGAAAGAATGCAAAATACTACACATCATATAACATGATCCCCTTCTTGTCATGTATGGAGAACAAACACTTGACCCAGAGGAAGGTTGAGCTTTTAGCATAGCCTTGTCTTCAGTACATCTGTCAGGGCACACAGCACAAGACCATTTAAAGAAAAGATTTAAAAATACACTTGTGACCTCGAGACAACACAAGTGTCTCCAGACACAAATCTTATCACCTGTTCACTGTGAATTCCACAACAGACAATGACATTTACTGTTCCACAAACAAACAAACCCACTATCAACACAAAGCACAAATCAATAGGAATAAAAAACCCATCAAATTTAGCCATGAGAAAAGTCATTTGGTTAATGTATTTGTAGTTAGAAAAAAAAAATAGGCTGCTTATGTCAGACAATGACAAGTGGCCTGTCACCACTGAACATATGATCTTAAGACAAAGCGGTTTTGTGTTCAAACCTTTGACTTTTAGCAGCTTGGAGTGAAAACAAGACAGACTGACTCTCAACTATTTAGTCACCTTGTTAAAGAAAAATGCAGTTTAATTTAGAAAAAATAGCAAACAATGAAAGTGGTGTACTAAAGTTGAACAGAGTTGAAAATAGAGCACATAGTTTGTCAGGAAAGGGTTAAACTGACAATAATCTTACAAAATATCACTGTCAAATTCATTTTGTTCTTAAATCATCTTGATCTGCCTTTTGTTTCCTTATTTTAAACATTTTTAAAACCCCTTTTTGTAATGTAATATGACAATGCAGAAGGTGGGATTACGTTTCAAGTTGACGTATAAAAAAATTTAATTTTTTGACCCTCAGCAGGACAAAGCGTTTAGAATGAACTGTTTTTAATTCTTCTGTTCCTTTGAACTATTACACTTTTATCAAAAAACAAAGACAGAGCAATAATAATGAGTATAATAGTTTACTTTTAGTGGTTTTATTGAAATGGTAACAGCTTCTAAAACTGCTGATGGCCAACTAACGGGAGTATAAGCTTGTTTTGAAATTGTTAGAAAAGGAGCTGATTTGTTTCTACATTGTGTTCAAGTAACCCAAAATATGTCTTTTTTTCATCAGTTTTTGTTACCAGTATTACCATTAATACCCCAGAATTGACCTTTTATTCCCAGGTTTTCCTAAAGAACCGTTACATGCGTCTGAAGCCTGATGACATTGGGTAAGTGGTTGACACATTGTTGACTCTTCGCCAATCCATCATCAGGGCAAGACAGAGTCAGGCCACCATGTCTGCTCATGTTTACACAACGGCTGACTCAGAATGTCAAGACACCAAAGTCCTATCAATCCATCAAACTTTCTACCTACCTGTCTACCATCTACCAGTGGTCTTGACAACCACTGTCTGTCAAGAGATAAATAGATGCACCACCATCAATCGACCAACGTGCACGTCTATTTACAAAAAAGCAGATAAAGAGGGGATAGTGGTGTAAAAATTAATAGGACGCCTATCTTAACAAAGTAGCTATTTCAAAGTCAAATATTTCTTATAGCAAAGGAAAATGTGTTTTGAAAAATTAGAAATCAAAATTCAGGAAAAAATCAAAATCATAGTTCTTAATCTGTAGAACTTCAAAAAATGATTAAACTCCACAAGAAAACCACAATCCCCAGTCTGACATCCTTCATCCTGATGAGGACAGGTTTTAAAGGGCAGCAGTTGTGTTCATCCTCCTTCTCCTGCTGCAGGACTGAGCTCCAGAACCACCTGCCTTGCTTATGTATTTTAATCATCCTCTCATAAATTCTAGAAGGTACATAGCAGCCATGATAAGATGAAGGAACTGCCTCGTGTTACTTGTGAGGCCACCGGCCAAAAAATAGTTGGTAATCAAACATCAGAATCACTGTCAGCGTTACTTTTCAATGGACATATTTAAATACCAGAATTCTGGACGATTTGAAGTTATTTCTTTATCAGTGGGGCAAAAACCTGCTGGCTTTGGCATGTTTGTAACAATATAAATACCTTGTTTTGTTTTCCCAACCGCTTATCGCTAACGGGTTTGCGGTGGGTGCCATTGCCTATCTACCAACTGATTTCAGGTGAGAGGCAGGATACACCCCGTAAACAGATCGCCAGTATGCTGTGCAGCCACACACACGGACGTCGACACCCATTCATTCCTAGAGGCAATTTCATAGCAGTCAATCAACTTAACATGCACATGCATGTTAAGTTTAGAGTGGGAGGAAACCGGTGTACCCGTGGAACAACCAACGTATAAACGGGGAGAATATGCAAACCCCACACAGAAAGGCCAATGTTTAAAGCCTCACCCCACTCTGGGACTCAAACCCCCACTCTGGGCCTCAGGGTAGGACACCATGCTAACCACTGCACCGCCACTGTGCAGCCTGATGTAAATACTGACATGCATAATTTCCCATACATAAAGTTTATTTGCTTTTTTTTATATTAACAGCTTATTAAACACCCAATTATGACACATAAATATTCAAGATTTTTTCATCTAACAGATATCTCTAGCCACAATAATAAACAAAGTGTTGTTTAACTTTTTAAGTAAAAAAAGTCTTCCAGGTTTTGCTCTCAATGCTTATTTTTTTTGCATCTACAGAAATTGTCCAAATTTACAAATTTAGTTGATCTTTGCAGTGGGTCAGCACAAAACGGCATGTTACTAGAAATACTTTTATTCCAGTATCTTCTTCTTCTTCTTTCAGCATTTCCCTTCTGGAGTCGGCAGAGCAAGTCAGTTTCTTCCATCTAACCCTATCTGCTACATTCTCCTCGGCCACACCAGCTATCCTCATGTCTTCCTTCACTGCATCCATGAACCTCCTTTTTGGCCGACCTCTAGTCCTCTTTCCTGGTGGTTCCAAATTCAACATCCTTCTTCCGATGTACTCTCTCTCTCTCTCTCTCTCTCTCCTCTGCACATGTCCAAACCATCTCAGTCTGGCCTCTCTGACTTTATCTCCAAAACCTTTAACATGTGCTGGTCCCTTGATATACTCATTTCCAGCCCTGTCAATCCTGGTCACTCTCAGAGAGATCCTCAGCATCTTCATCTCTGCTACCTCCATCTCTGTTTCCTATCTTTTTTTTCAGTGCCACTGTATCTAGACCAAACAGCATGGCCGGTCTCACCACGGTTTTGTACACTTTCCCTTTCGTTCTAGCTGAAACTCTTCTGTCACACATCACACCTGATACTTTTCTCCATCCGTTCCAGCGTGTCAGCGCACGCTTCTTCACCTCTTTCCCACACTCTCCATTGCTCTGGACTGTTGATCCTATGTACTTAAAATCTTCCACCGTCTTCATCTCTTCTCCCTGTAACCTCATTCTACACAGCAAAAAACGCAAAAAATTGCATTTATTGTTTGCATTTACCACTCAATTTTGTTTATGTCGCACAGAGATTCAAGTTATCCATAACTTTCCCTTTGGACGGATCAGATTACTATCAGGAGCTGCATGGTAGTGCAGTGGTTAGCACAGTGGCCTCACAGCAGGAACATCGGGGTTCGAGTCCAGGAGTGGGAGTGAGGCTTGAGACACTGGCCTTTCTGTGTGAAGTTTGCATGTTCTCCCTGGGTATGCATGGGTTTTCTCCAGGTATCCCCGTTTCCTCTCACTCCCCAAAAACATATATGTTAGGTTAATTGGCCACTGCAAAATTGCCCTTAGGAGCGTGTATACTGTATGTGCTACTGCAACAGACTGATAACCCATTCATGGTGTACCCTGCTTTTCGCCCAAAGTTGGGCTAGAATCCAGCACCCCTGCAGCCTCATTAAAAATAAGCAGTTCGGGAGACAAGAAAACAAAATCACTCTCAGAGCATAATTGACTTTCTGAAAAATTTGTGGAAAATTATAGGTCTCCCTAAACATTTCTTTTAAGATTTAAACTTGTTGAAAGCAACGGTTTTGTGAGTGTGGCGGCTTTAAATGCATCCATCTAATTTTTATAGACGTGTTGAAAAACAGACAGGTACATTGCATTGATGTCACAATCCAATTTCTCTGATCACCAAGACCAACTTCAAAAGCCTTAACTGTTCAGTCACATGACACCACATCAAAATAGCAGGTGAGTGGAAAACCAAGTTAGTACTATCAAAAAGCAGTCATTTTTGGAATATTTAATAGCATCATCTAAAATTTAGTAAAGGATTTTTCAAAATTATTATTGTTATAATATATATTTTTTTTTACTGGCACAGCAAAAAGATTTCAACTTAGCTGGCTAATTTATTTTTGGCAGCCTTTGTTTGCATTTTTTTTTTTTACCATAAACAAAATTATATATATATTTATTCAAGTTGTGACTTCCTCCTTTTGCCCCCAAAAATTTGGCTTTGGTGTTTGCTGTCCTGATCCGTCGTCTTCCGCTTATTCGGGGCCGGGACACAGGGTTAACAGCCTCAGACGGGAAGCCCAGGCGTCTCTCTAGCGAGTCCGGAATATGCCTCTTGGACTCCCCCCGGTGGGATGTGCCCGGAACACCTCACCAGCGTGGCGCTCGGGAGGCATCCTGATCAGATGCCCGAACCACCCCATCTGGCTATTGTCCATTTTGAACCTTATTGTTGGATTCTCACTTGAACATCAGTAGCTAGAATGTTCCAAGCAAATAGGCATCAACATGTTTAGAAAATAGGGTAGGTCTACTAAAGTTTTCACAAACCCTTTCTGTAATACTGCGCTGTTTTAAGGCTTGTGCAAGATTAATACGAACTTTCATCTCAAATAGTCATTTCCCAATCTTGCAAAAAAAAATTAAAAAGAGGTTTTTATAAGATTTCAATTCCATTCCGTCATCTTCCGCTTATTCGCCTCAGATGAGAAGCCCAAGGTTCTTTCATCCTGGCTACATCCTCCAGCTCACCCCGGAGGATCCCGAGGAGTACCTTGGGCAACTGTGAGACATTGTCTCTCCACTGGGACCAAGGTCTGCTTCTGGGTCCCTGGAGGGACTTGTCCAAAACACCTCACCAGCGAGGTACTCAGGAGACATCGTAACTAGATGCCCGAACCACCCCATCTGGCTTTTCTCTACCCAGAGGAGTAACGGCTCTACACTGAACTCCTCCCAGATGGCAGAGCTCCTCACTCTATCTTTGAATGATAGCCCAGATACCCTGCAGAGGAAGCTCATTTATTAATTTATTCTAATTTATTCATCTCATTCAATTTACTTTATTTATCCCTTGCTGGGAAGTTTCAGCACATTTATCAACATGGGCTAAAACAATTAATTAATTTTATGCCATGAAAGTGGAGTTGCATAATTTATATATATTTTTTAAACTTGTTGAATTTTTCTATTGAGAAAGTTCAAGGTTTCTTTATTTGGTAATTAGAATGAGTGCCAGTGAATAAAAAACTCTCTATGGAGAATGATTGAATGTAAAGGTAGACAGTGTCAGCTATATTAACCCCCAACTGGGAAATGAAATGGATATATATACACATATTGTTCCGCTATCTTTCTTTCAGTACCCTGTAAAAAAAAATGAATTAGTTGGGGATGTGTTTGGGGTAACAAGGGGTATTGTCATTCTATTCTTGTCCTTTGTTTCAGGAAAAGACGTACAGAGCTTTGCAGGATTCCAGGGACACATCAAAGCTTCTCCACAACTAAATTTCGTATCCCTGATGGTGCTGAAGCGCATTTAGGACAGTGCTGTTTGGACAAAAACAATGTCTGACCTGCGGTTACCAATTTATTTTCAAGCAGGATCTTCACACAAGGATTTGAAACTCTGTTTTATGAATATCTTGATCTATATATACATTTAAAAGAAGAGTGCGTTCAGTTTAACAGCATCTGTTGTGTGGCACTGTTGCTCCTAAAATAGTACACAATAGGGCAAATGTGCCACACCATGTGTTCACCTTCATTGTGTTCCGCACCTCCTTAGAAAAAAATAGTATTTCTTTGACACATATAAAACATTTATAATGTAGCATAGTTTGACACAAAAATCAGTCTGCAAGATGCTGTTTTGTAATTATCAGTCAATTTGGAGGTAATTTAATCCATCAGCTCGGAACAATAATAATCACTAATAATTAACCAAAATATTTCAACCCATGGATTTAGCTTGACCCTACAACTTTAAAATCCTGCTTACTTAAATTAGGGAAAATTAAATATTTTGTTATCAAACTATTGGATCATCACAGGCCATTTATCACAGATCAAACAGGAATTTAATATACAATCAACTGCATGTGTTGATCAGGGAGAAAGGATGCCAGAGATTACAATGGAGGCAAAAATACTCAAGCAAATAGCAATAAACAACATGACCAAATAAAGAAAGTCATTGTGCTGTGTGAACATGGCTCTCTCTATATAAGAAGGAAGGTAGGACATCCTCCAAGGACTGACAGGCAGCCAGGCAAGGTGAGTGAGGTGCAATCTTTTATTAGCAAGAAGAAAGCCAGCAGCTTAATAAACAATGCAATGCTCTGAGACTCGACTTAGAGATGCTTTGTTTAGGGAAGGCTGTCATTGAACTTTTCAGTTACTCTTAGAGAAGTTTACTAATCATTTGTCATTTGAACTATTTGTCTTTTGTTTAGACCTCTCCAAAAACACCAAGAACTGTTCTTTAGGAAGGAGGGCAGAAGGTATGGTTTTTTGCATCAGTTGGATTTTTTTTTCCAATATGTCTGAACATCCTTTTATGAAATGCTTCAACAGTTTATTTAATATGACTCATGTTGTGTGTCTGTAAACATTCTTAACTTAATTAATTCAGATAATAATAATAAGCAAGTGCTTTATGATTAAACACTTTATCATTTATGTAGCCACAAGCAAAGTTATCTTCAGCAACATTTGGTTTAATTCTAAAGCAACATGTCCATCCTTCCAGTCTAGGGTCACCATGGGGGATGCAGAGATGGAGTGTTTTGGCGCGGCGGCCATATACCTCCGCAAGCCCGAAAAGGAGAGAATTGAAGCGCAAAATGCTCCCTTTGATGCCAAGACCGCATACTTTGTGAGTGAACCGAATGAGATGTACCTCAAGGGGAAACTCATCAAAAAGGATGGTGGTAAAGCTACCGTGGAGACTCTGTGTGGAAAGGTGAGACAAAATAAGTTTGAAACCTGTTCTCAACAAAGTAGATGCCTCAATGGGCTTTTATTTGATAGTGATAGTTAACTTTGTTGTGCAACATTAATCAGTTTTAGAAGATCTATGTGTGCCCTTTTGGTTCTTTTGAGGTCTTATACACTTATTATTTATCCAAAAATAGAAATAATTACGACAACTTTTTTCCTTCTTCTGGAAATACTCAAATAATAAAGAAAAACAAGAGTATCTTTTTAAAAACCTTCAATTACTCATTCATTTTGTGCATTATCTTCAGCAGTTAAATGCTTAAAAAAACATACTTTGGTATATAAAACCTCACAAAGATTCCAAATGCATTTATCACCTTATTACTAAGTCACTCCAGATATATTTCGTCTCTATGAGTCAGGCCGACAAGCACAACATTTCCAAAATTGTTTGTTTGCATCATTTAAAAACCTGGTTAATCCTCTCCTTTCTGATGTGCTGATGACTTTTTCTTTTTTAAATCAGACTTTAACAGTGAAAGTGGATAGTAGATATTTTCATACAATGTTATGATGCCTCTTCAATCTCTGTTTCAGAGTCTCACAGTGAAAGAAGAAGAAATCTTCCCCATGAACCCTCCAAAGTTTGACAAGATTGAGGACATGGCCATGATGACCCACCTCAATGAACCAGCTGTGCTGTATAACCTCAAAGAGCGTTATGCAGCATGGATGATCTATGTAAGTCTTTGTTTGGACATAGCGGGCTACAACTCATGATGTCAGCAAAGACATTTGATTAACTTTAAAATATATTGTGTACTGCAGACCTACTCTGGGTTGTTCTGTGTGACTGTGAACCCCTACAAGTGGCTTCCAGTGTACGATCAATCAGTGGTGACAGCATACAGAGGCAAAAAAAGAATTGAAGCCCCACCACACATCTTCTCCATCTCTGACAATGCCTATCAGTTCATGCTCCAAGGTAATAATCATTTTGTAATTTTTTTTAAATTCAGCAGCCATTCTTCAATCTTGTTCCACAACAACTGAAATCTTCTCAATGTCCCACAGATCGAGAAAACCAGTCCATCCTGATTACGTAAGAACATTCCAGATTATTGATTATCAACAATGATCAACATCATTGTTATTTTGAGTAATTCTGCTTTATTTTAAATCTAGTGGAGAATCTGGTGCAGGAAAGACGGTCAACACCAAACGTGTCATCCAGTATTTTGCAACAATTGCAGCTGCTGGAGGAGGAAAGAAAGCCGAGCCAGTTCCTGGTAAAATGCAGGTAGGTGAAGATAAACAGCAGAAAACTCATTGTTATAACACCAATAACAACATATTGACTACATCTGAATTATCTTTAGGGAACTCTGGAAGATCAAATTATTGCAGCCAATCCGCTGCTGGAAGCTTATGGTAACGCCAAAACTGTGAGGAATGACAATTCTTCACGTTTTGTAAGTGTTTTTTAGAATGTTACATATTTAGTTTAGACCAGAAACAGAAGCAGTTACATCTAAATGATCTTCTGTTTCCACACAGGGAAAATTTATCCGAATTCACTTTGGCTCAACTGGAAAACTGGCTTCAGCTGATATTGAAACATGTGAGCAGGTTTTCTCACATTTTATTCAGTTTTGCTCAGAGAACATTTACCTAAATGCTCACAACTTCAATCCAAACAGATCTGCTGGAAAAGTCCAGAGTGACGTTCCAGCTGTCTGCTGAGAGGAGTTACCACATCTTCTACCAGCTCACGACTGGTCACAAACCAGAACTCATTGGTTAGTCACAATCCAGCAGTGGAATGTCACTCATCAACTATAATATGGTTGCATACATGAGCTTAATTTGTTCCTTCATTTGAAAATAATGACTTTGTGTTTCTGTAGAGGCTCTTCTGATCACCACCAATCCTTATGACTATCCCATGATCAGTCATGGAGAAATCACTGTGAAGAGTATCAATGATGTTGAAGAATTCATCGCCACTGATGTGAGAATATACTCAAAATAAAATATTTACAAGTTCTTAAGGACGCTTCTTTGTAGTTAAAATGATGATTATCTTTTGTTTCTTCAGACTGCCATTGACATCCTGGGTTTTACCGGAGAAGAGAAGATGAGCATGTTTAAGTTGACTGGAGCTGTGATGCAACATGGAAACATGAAGTTTAAGCAGAAGCAGCGGGAAGAGCAGGCTGAACCTGATGGCACTGAAGGTTAGTTAGATGCATATACATATAATTCGATTTTCCATTACAGTTGATCATTTGACTGAAAGATTGGTTTGTTTAAAGACTAATCTATTTCCCATTTGTTTTACCTTCCAGTGGCAGACAAAATCTCTTACCTGATGGGCCTGAACTCAGCGGACCTGCTGAAGGCCCTATGTTACCCCAGGGTGAAAGTTGGGAATGAGTTGGTGACCAAAGGTCAAACTGTTCCACAGGTGAAACATTCCTATGAAGATGTTGATGCTCTTTAATTTGTTTAACTTCTGGGATTTCTTGTTTCATAATTTAGTCTTATTGAACGGTATTCTAAATCCAATTGCAGGTCAACAATGCAGTGAGCGCTCTCTGCAAGTCTGTCTATGAGAAAATGTTCTTGTGGATGGTCGTCAGAATCAATGAGATGTTGGATACAAAACAGCCTAGAAGCTTTTTCATCGGTGTCTTAGACATTGCTGGTTTTGAAATCTTTGATGTAGGTATTTGTGGTTATCGCCAATTGTTATGCAAAATTACAGTACTTGCTTCTACATCCCATTTATTACTTTCTTTCCTCAGTTCAACAGTCTGGAGCAGCTGTGCATCAACTTCACCAATGAAAAACTGCAACAGTTTTTCAATCATCACATGTTTGTCTTGGAGCAAGAAGAGTACAAGAAGGAGGGAATTGAATGGGAGTTCATTGACTTTGGCATGGACTTGGCTGCCTGCATTGAGCTTATTGAGAAGGTGAGTCACAAACTTGAACATACATTGAAATATGCAGAAAATAAAATCTCGTAACTTGAACATTTTAACTTATGGACATCATGTCATCATGACAGCCAATGGGCATCTTCTCCATCCTTGAAGAAGAGTGTATTGTCCCTAAGGCGACAGATAATACCTTTAAAAGCAAACTGTATGACCAGCATCTGGGAAAGAGTGCCCCCTTCCAGAAACCAAAACCAGGCAAAGGAAAAGCCGAGGCTCATTTCTCTCTGGTCCACTATGCTGGCACTGTGGACTACAACGTCATTGGGTGGTTGGACAAAAACAAAGATCCTCTGAATGACTCTGTGGTTCAGCTTTACCAGAAATCCTCCATTAAACTGCTGGCATTCCTGTATGCATCCCATGCCACTGCTGATGGTAAATATATCTATTTATGTCAAATTCATAATAAATGTCTTCATATTGATGATTCAACCAATTTTCCTGTTTTTGTCCTTCAAAAGCTGAAGGTGGTGGTGGTAAGAAGGGTGGTAAGAAGAAGGGTGGATCTTTCCAGACCGTGTCTGCATTGTTCAGGGTAAGCTGTAAAAAAACAAAACCATATATTTATTTAACTCGCTACCTCTTTAAAAATGTATTTAATTTCTTCAGGAAAATTTGGGCAAGCTGATGACTAATTTGAGGAGCACACATCCACACTTTGTGCGTTGCTTGATTCCTAATGAATCAAAGACACCAGGTACTTCTACATAAAGCAAAAAGTCATCTGCATATTTGGTAAATCACAGATGAGTTTATTTGATCGTGTGTTTCAGGTCTGATGGAGAACTTCCTGGTCATTCATCAGCTGAGGTGTAACGGTGTCCTGGAGGGTATTAGGATCTGTAGGAAAGGTTTTCCTAGCAGAATCCTCTACGGTGACTTCAAACAGAGGTTGTAAATGTGTCCGACTTTAAAATTTTGCTTTTGCGTACAACCTTTCAGTCTAACTTTGGGATTTTTTTTCTAATAGATACAAAGTATTAAATGCTAGTGTCATCCCTGATGGACAGTTTATTGATAACAAGAAGGCCTCAGAGAAACTGCTGGGATCTATTGATGTGGACCACACTCAGTACAAATTTGGCCACACCAAGGTACAGTTTGAAATTAACACTTTAAAAAATGTCAAGAAATATATCAAATCATCACCAACAAAAACAATACACAAAATGATCATATTTCCAAGGTGTTCTTCAAAGCCGGTCTACTTGGTGTACTAGAGGAGATGAGAGATGAAAAACTAGCTGAGCTGGTCACAATGACTCAGGCTCGCTGTAGAGGCTTTGTTATGAGACGGGAGTTTATTAAGATGATGGAGAGACGGTAAACTGTATTTGCACACTTATATATAAACAGTAAATAATTATTATTTTGTCGGGCAATGGATTGGACAAACCAGACTTATCATTTCCTCTTTGCAACAGAGACGCTATTTTCACCATCCAGTACAACATCAGAGCATTCATGAATGTCAAAACTTGGCCATGGATGAAGCTGTACTTCAAGATTAAGCCACTCCTGAAGAGTGCGGAGACAGAGAAAGAGATGGCACAGATGAAGGTGGACTTTGAAAAGACCAAAGATGATCTAACAAAGGCTCTGTCCAAGAAGAAAGAACTTGAGGAAAAAATGGTTTCTCTGCTCCAAGAGAAGAACGACTTGTTGCTACAAGTGCAGTCTGTGAGTACCCAAAGGATACCTGTTTTATTTCTACTTGTTCATTTGTGTGAAACCATAAATTTCTTTGCTTCAGGAAGGTGAAAACCTTGCAGATGCCGAAGAAAGGTGTGAAGGCCTTATTAAAGCCAAAATCCAGCTTGAAGCTAAGTTCAAAGAGACAACTGAAAGGCTGGAGGACGAGGAAGAGATCAATGCAGAGCTGACTGCAAAGAAAAGAAAGCTGGAGGATGAATGCTCTGAGTTAAAGAAGGACATCGATGACTTGGAGCTCACCCTGGCTAAAGTGGAAAAGGAGAAACATGCCACTGAAAACAAGGTTTCTTAGAGCTACTTTAAAATGATAAAGCATTGTTATTTTTGGGTAGCTCTAACAAAAGTAAAAATTTTCAGGTCAAAAACCTTACAGAAGAAATGGCTTCTCAAGATGAGTCCATTGCCAAGTTGACAAAAGAGAAAAAAGCCCTCCAAGAGGCACATCAGCAGACCCTTGATGACCTACAAGCAGAGGAAGACAAAGTCAATTCTCTAACTAAAGCCAAAACCAAGTTGGAGCAGCAAGTGGATGATGTGAGTTTAGATAAGGAATTGTAAACTACTTGAAGAAGAAAATGAAAATAATAATTTTTTCCCCCTCTTTATTAACAGCTTGAAGGTTCATTGGAGCAAGAAAAGAAGCTCCGTATGGATCTCGAGAGAGCAAAAAGGAAGCTTGAAGGAGATCTGAAACTTGCTCAAGAAACAATCATGGACCTGGAGAACGACAAGCAGCAGTCTGAGGAGAAAATAAAGAAGTAAGAAAAAACAGCTTGATAAACTGACAAAAACATCCTGCAAAACATCTAAAACAAACGACTGGAATCTTACTGCCCAACAGGAAGGACTTCGAGGTTAGCCAACTACTAAGTAAAATTGAGGATGAGCAGACTCTTGGGGTCCAATTGCAGAAGAAGATCAAGGAACTTCAGGTAAAATAAAAAGTTTAAGTCATAACAATTATATTAAAATAGATTTTCCAACTATTGTCCAATTTCCGATGTGTGTTAGGCTCGTATTGAGGAGCTGGAAGAGGAGATTGAGGCTGAGAGAGCTGCTCGAGCAAAGGTTGAGAAACAAAGGGCTGATCTCTCCAGGGAACTTGAAGAGATCAGTGAGAGGTTGGAAGAAGCTGGTGGAGCAACAGCAGCTCAGATTGAGATGAACAAGAAACGTGAAGCTGAGTTTCAGAAGCTGCGGCGTGATCTCGAAGAGGCCACCCTGCAGCACGAAGCCACTGCTGCAGCTCTGCGTAAGAAGCAGGCTGACAGTGTTGCAGAGCTGGGAGAGCAGATAGACAACCTCCAGAGAGTCAAACAGAAGCTGGAGAAAGAGAAAAGTGAATTCAAGATGGAGATTGATGATCTCAGCAGCAACATGGAATCCATTGCCAAAGCAAAGGTCAGAATTGTCACAAAGTAATAGTAACCTCCAGTGACGTGGTTATCAATTATAATTGTATGGATTTTTACAGGGAAACCTGGAGAAAATGTGCAGGACATTAGAAGACCAGCTTAGTGAGCTTAAATCCAAGAACGATGAAAATGTCCGTCAACTGAATGATAACAGTGGCCAAAAAGCACGACTTCAAACTGAAAATGGTACAAGCATCACTTCAATTTATTTAGTTTTGATTCACTATCCCACAAAAATACAAGTTTCCTTCTAAAGATGCCAAATTTGTACCACTTTACCCACAGTACTCTGGAATTAATTTAATTGGGATATTTTATGTCAGCACCAACTAAATAAAGTTGAAGCTTTTGTGTTGGTAAGATATTTGTTCCGTTCCGTCATCTTCTGCTTGGTCCGGGGCCGGGTCACGGGGGCAACAGCCTCAAATGGGAAGCCCAGGATTCTCTCATCCCATCTGCATCCTCCAGCTCACCCAGAAGGATCCCAAGTCATTCCCCAGCCAGCTGTGAGACATAGTCTCTCCGGCGGGTCCGGGGTCTGCCCCTTGGTCTCCTCCTGGTGGGACGTCCCCGAAACACCTCGCCCGCAAGGTGCTCGGGGAGCATCCTGACCAGATGCCCGAACCACCCCATCTGGCTCCTCCCGACCTGGAGGACGAGCGGCTTGACACCGAGCTCCTCCTGGATGGCAGAGCTCCTCACCCGATCTCTGAATGAGAACCCAGCCACCCTGTGGAGGAAGCTTATTTCGGCCGCTTGTGTCCGCAATCTAATTTTTTCGGTCACCACTCACAGCTGGTGACCCTAGGTGAGGGTTGTAACGTAGATCAACTTGCAATATACATTTGGTAATTGGTAATATATTGGTAATATATATTTTAAAAAACGTCCTTAAAGTTTAGGACTTGAGTTACAAACAAACACAACAGCTTGAAAAGCCAAAATAACAAGTATGATTTATAGAAATTAAATAGTTTTTAGTTGTGTCCTGTAGAAATAAATGGGGGATTGTGACTTTTGTGGTCTCATGGCACAAATAGTTGTCATAGTAAAACCTAAACAGTCCAAAAAATTAAATGATTCAAATCTTTCTTATCTTCAGTGATTATTGATGTTTCATAACAGGGGAAATTGCTCGTCAGCTGGAAGAGAAAGAAGCTCTTGTGTCTCAGCTGACCAGAGGCAAACAGGCTTACACACAGCAGATTGAGGAACTGAAGAGACACATAGAGGAGGAAGTGAAGGTAAGTTTGAGAATTGCAAATTAAAGAATACTGGTGAAATTCCTCAAAACTATTGACTAAAAGGTTTCCTCTGCTACTTTTTCTTTCCTAGGCTAAGAATGCTCTGGCTCATGCTGTCCAGTCGTCTCGGCATGACTGTGATCTGCTCAGAGAGCAGTATGAAGAGGAGCAGGAGGCCAAAGCTGAGCTGCAGCGGGCAATGTCCAAGGCTAACAGTGAGGTGGCACAGTGGAGAACCAAGTATGAGACTGATGCCATTCAGCGCACTGAAGAACTGGAGGAAGCCAAGTAAGAACTTTACTTTCTCCTTGGTTTATATTTTGATGCACTTTCAGTCTGAAAATGAACAATTCTTTACAGAAAAAAGCTCGCCCAGCGTCTTCAGGATGCTGAAGAATCCATTGAGGCTGTGAATGCAAAATGTGCCTCTTTGGAAAAGACTAAACAGAGGCTGCAAAGTGAGGTGGAGGACCTGATGATCGATGTGGAGAGAGCTAATGCTCTGGCTGCTAATCTTGATAAGAAGCAGAGGAACTTTGACAAGGTATGGCAACCCAGTTCTTACCTGAATTCAAGTATCCAACATAAAGTCAGAAAAATACAAACCTATTCTGTTGCACAGGTTCTTGCAGAATGGAAGCAGAAGTATGAGGAAAGTCAAGCAGAGCTGGAGGGAGCCCAGAAGGAGGCTCGTTCTCTCAGCACTGAGTTGTTTAAAATGAAAAACTCTTACGAGGAAGCTCTGGACCACTTAGAGACCTTAAAGAGAGAAAATAAGAACCTGCAACGTGAGACAACAAGCATTTCCACTTTTTTAAAAAGCAACCTTCTTGCTAAACCATCCTTGTTTATTGTTGTTCATCTACTCATTCAGTGAACATGCTTCTTGATACTGCTTTATTTCTATTGTGCTTCAACAGAGGAGATTTCAGACCTGACTGAACAACTTGGTGAGACTGGCAAGACAATCCATGAACTCGAAAAGGGCAAGAAGACTGTGGAGGGCGAGAAATCTGAAATCCAGACCGCTTTAGAAGAGGCTGAGGTAGCGTCAAACAACATCTACTCATTAAAAGTTTGTGTTTTGTGACATTGATACTTAAGGCTTTCTGTGTTTACAGGCAACTCTGGAGCATGAAGAATCCAAGATTCTCCGTGTCCAGCTTGAACTCACCCAAGTAAAGAGTGAAATTGATAGAAAACTGGCAGAAAAAGATGAGGAGATTGAGCAGATCAAGAGGAACAGCCAAAGGGTGATTGACTCCATGCAGAGCACTCTGGATAGTGAGGTCAGGAGCAGGAACGATGCCCTGAGAATCAAGAAGAAGATGGAAGGAGACCTCAATGAGATGGAGATCCAGCTGAGCCATGCCAACCGGCAGGCAGCTGAAGCTCAGAAACAGCTAAGAAATGTGCAGGGACAGCTAAAGGTATGATCTGGATGAATAGCTATTAAAACGTCGTATGAATCTAACCGAGAGTCTTTTCTGATTTCTGTTTTTTTTTTTCTTCAGGATGCCCAACTTCATCTTGATGAAGCCATTAGAGGTCAAGAAGATATGAGGGAGCAGGTTGCCATGGTAGAACGCAGGAACAACCTGATGCTGGCTGAGATTGAGGAGCTGAGAGCTGCTCTAGAACAGACAGAAAGAAGCCGGAAAATAGCTGAACAGGAGCTGATTGATGCCAGTGAGCGTGTTGGACTGCTGCACTCCCAGGTAATCAATACCAATCAATCAGATAATCAGGTAATCACTACCAATTTAATATGGGAACTCATCACCACACACTGGCTTACAGAACACCAGCCTCATTAACACTAAAAAGAAGTTGGAGGGAGACCTTGTTCAAATTCAAGGTGAAGTCGAGGATGCTGTTCAAGAAGCAAGAAATGCAGAAGATAAAGCAAAGAAAGCCATCACTGATGTAAGCCATCCATATTTTTGACCTATTAAAGAATTTTCTTTTAAATTTCATTAAACAATACAAATTTTCTACTTTACAGGCTGCTATGATGGCAGAAGAGCTGAAAAAGGAACAGGACACCAGTGCTCACTTGGAGAGAATGAAGAAGAACCTGGAGGTGACTGTGAAGGATCTACAGCACCGTCTGGATGAGGCTGAAAATCTGGCCATGAAGGGTGGAAAGAAACAACTCCAGAAACTGGAGGCCAGGGTAAAAATGCCTTTCCGAATCAAACAGAAATTACTCTGAACCCATAGTGAATTTTCTGCGCTTACAGAACAAGCTTCTTTTTCCTTCAGGTGCGTGAGCTTGAAGTGGAAGTTGAAAGTGAGCAGCGCCGTGGAGTAGATGCTGTGAAAGGTGTTCGCAAATATGAGAGAAGAGTGAAGGAGCTCACATATCAGGTTAGTTTTTATATTCAATACAACTAAGCATGCAAACAACCTAATTGTGTTTGATGTGATCCATAGACAGAGGAGGACAAGAAGAACATTTCCAGGCTGCAGGACCTTGTTGACAAGTTACAGCTGAAGGTGAAGGCCTACAAGAGACAAGCTGAGGAGGCTGTAAGTCACACACTCATGGTGTGGGGTAGTTGATAGTTGATGCCTTGGAAGGCATCAATCCCTGCTTATCCTTGACGGGGGTGTGGGTGGTGCTGAACCCGGATGATTTCAGGCAAAAGGCAGGGTACATCCCGAACTGGTCACCAGTCTGCTGCGGGCCCACACACACAGCCATTCATAGCCAAGGAAATCAACTTAACATCAATCAACCTAAGAAGCATGTTTTGGAAAGTGGGAGAAAACCAGAATACCCGGAGAGTACTCTGACTCTCTAAAAAGAGCTGGAATCGCTGCTCTACATAAATGTACACACGCTGACGAGCTGTCTGGGAGTGAACTGGGAACATGCAGACTGTTTTACAGAAATGATCTAAATACAACATTACATTTTATTTACAGTATACAGTGCCTTAAAAGGGTGGATGTGTGTGCCACAGAGGGGCTGTGTTTGTTTTGGGTGTTGTTTGAGTGAGTTTGGTCAGCATAGGACCAAACTCAAACTTGTTTGTAACTCAAGTAAACAATGATAAACCTTCTACAATCATTGTATAATGATAAACCTTCAGATTTTGACTCATGATTAAAAGTACGTTGAACATTCCCATAGGAGGAGCAGGCCAACACTCACATGTCCAGGCTGAGAAAAGTCCAGCATGAGCTAGAGGAAGCTCAGGAACGTGCTGACATCGCAGAGTCCCAGGTCAATAAGCTGAGGGCAAAAAGCAGGGAGATTGGAAAAGTAAGTAGAACTTGGTGATAAATATTATATTTGAATGTTAAACTAAATGCTGTGGGACTGAAAAATCTCTTTTCAATCTTATCATTTATGTTTTGGTTATTATTGTTTCAGGCCAAGGAGTCAGAAGAATGAGTTGGATACTCTGTGAGAGTCGCAATGAGAATCATATAATATGTTTTTTCATTAAAGTGCTCTTCTTGAATTAATCAATAAAACATTCGGCCGATTTGAGTCTCCAAATCTTTTTTTTTTTTAAACCAGAAGGTAAATGTCACTGATCTCATCATGTTGAACACTGATCTTGAACTTGTCAAATATTTGCCACTTAATTTTTTGTGCTCAGTTATCAGAAGCAGAATTAGTTGGGAAGGGAAAGGCAGTGACATTTAGAAACAGACACAAACACACAAAAAAATGCAGATTTTATTTTTTGGAAAAAACTTTCTTGGCAAACCACAGCTGCCAGACTTGTTTTTTGTAAACTAACACATATTGCAGTGCAGAAAAAATTGAAACTCCTTCATTGTTGACTCAACGTACCAAATTATTTACAACTCAGATGCTGGCAGGTTGACATCCCAGTTTTATACTTTACTGAAATTTCTATTTAAAAGTTTTTTTCTGCTCCCTCTATTAAGTAACCAGCTTCCACCACCTCTCCAGCTCTGAAATATCTTCCCAACACATATGCAGAATATCTTTCTGCAGCTGGTATGAGTCAGTTGTTTACAGGGTAAAGAGGAATGAGTAGTGGCAGGACTGTATTCCTGACCATCTCACAAAGCATGATGAATCTGCTGTTTCCCAGAAGTACAATGAGCATACCAACACTTTATAATGGCTATTAATTCAAGAAAGGTGACTAGATGGTAAAAGGATAAAAAAAGAAGGTATATAATTGACTAACTGCAAGTATTATTTAAAGATGAGAACACAACCTGGAGGTGGCAGCATACCCAAACCAATCCAATCAATACAATATACTGCATTAATTATCTAGTTATAAAATGAATCATGTTTTCTTTTAAATTTATAAAGAGGCAGACAATTGGTTTATTTATTAAAGAAGAAGCTGTATGGTAGACATTAAAAAAATATCTAATCAGAATCAGAATCAGAATCAGAATATACTTTATTGATCCCACACAGGGGAAATTTGTGTGTCACAGCAACAACTTCCTATCTGCTAAGTGAGTCGTTGTAGAGCCCGATCACGTACGGAAAGAAAGACCTCCGGTAACGAGATGTTCTCGAGCGGAGCTGTCTGAGCCTCTTGGAGAAGGAGCTCCGTTGTTCGTCCAGGAGTGGGTAGAGAGGATGGTCATGGTTTTCCATGATGGACAAAAGTTTGTTCTGTGACCTCCTCTCTACCACTGCCTCAAGTGAGTCCTGTTTGCTGCCAATGACAGAGCCAGCCAGTCTGATTAGTTTATTCAGTCTGTTGGTGTCACTGGCTGCGATGCTACTCCCCCAGCAGATGACAGAGAAGAACAAGGTGCTGGCCACCACAGACTGGTAGAAGGTCTCCAGGATCTTGCCGCACACATTGAAGGACCTCAGCTTCCTTAGAAAGTAAAGTCGGCTGCAAGTCTTCTTGTACACAGCAGTACTGTTGCTCCTCCAGCTCAGTCTACTGTCGATGGTCACTCCAAGGTATTTGTACTAATAAGAGTCCCTCTAATAATTTCAATGGAATTTCTGCAAAGTCAAAGTATATTCCCAAAGATCCTTTGTTATTGAGGTTGTTACTTACCAGAGACAAGACAGTAGAAACTGAGACAGATTGATGAACTGTCCGGGGTGTAACCTGTCTCTCACCCGTTAACTTTCAATGTCTGTAATTCCTGATTCCAACTGGTGGTTTAGAGGATGGACTGATGGATGACAACATTTTGAACATCTAATTGGTTTTTGCTCATGTGCCTAATGTATGTTATTTATTCTAGTTTTTGCAGCATGTTCATTTGCACACAGAATAGCATGTTACAAAAAGACACATCAATCTCTTTCATTAAATATTTACTCAGTATAATAACTTCATATTTTAATATTAAAAAGACTTCAACCCATAAACACTATATTTGGTCAATACCTAAGTTTGATCAATAGTGCAAGGTATATGTTTTAAAGTACAGCCTACATCTTATAAGAATCTAAATCAACAGCAACATTTTTAGATGCACTTTCAGATCTAAAATAGTAACAAAATGATTATATTTTAGTTATTTTCCAATTCTCTGTAAGAAGTTCTGTTCTGCACTGGACTATGTTAGCCTTGTCTGCTCCGTGCTACTCATGTGGAGTAAGTTTGTGACTTCTGCAGGACAACCCTTTGAGATGTGTTGAAACACAAATAACATTCAAACTGCTTGGCAGATTCGTGATGGTCTACATCACAGCTACAGTAAATCAAACAGATTGTCTTTCTTCTACCTTCTTAATGATTGTTGCTTGCTGATGTGAGACATGACTTATGTAAAAACCATAAATAAGCTGTCAGGACTGCTGCTTTTTTTGGTCTGCAACACAGTGAAAGCCTGCTATTCACTTCAGAGCTGTGTCACCAATACTGCATATCTTCTTTCACAGACCTTCACCTTTTTCTCGCTGGATAAAGTTTTGATTCATTTTTATGTACATTTTATATCTGCATTTTAGATAAAGACATCAAACTGAGAAAATAAAAACAGTCTGAGCTGGAGTGAAAAATATCAATAGCATTTAATCACCAAAGATAAAAACATTAAATATCCATTTGATGATGAAACTGGCAAAATCTTTACAAAGTTAGCCTTCATCTTCTACTGATGTCATTGTTTGAAATACGAGTATATACAAAATGAGGTGGTATTGGAGACTGGCACAAAGAGGAAATCTTTTAGACTAAACAACAAAAAGAAAAGCATAATTACAGCGAAAGCATTTGGAGTAGTTTGGCATTCCGTAAATGAAATATAGAAAATGTACAGGATCTGTTGGTGAATTTTGGCTTTTTTTTTTTCTTACTCTTGAGCTACTTCATCCCCTTTAGCAAGTTTCAAACACATTCAGTTTCTTACTTCCGATATGAATATCATCATAATACTTAAATAATTAAACAAATATAAAACATCACACATGGAAAAGAAACAAAAAAATGTACACTTTTATTGTAAAATTCATTAGTAAGTTATTGTCTCAGCACATGCCACCATCTTATTTCATATAGTCTTTAAATGCATAAATAATTTCCATTAAATTGGACTTAAGTTGGGCCTTTTGTCTAAAGAAATAGAAAAAGTTTCATCAGGCAGTTTGTTGCTCAGAACTTTAAACATGAGACCAAAAATGGCAAACATTGACAGTAAATTGTAGGCTTCACTGAAGTCAAATGTTGCACTTCATTTCTGACCTCTTAATCATCTGCAACGTTCACAAAGGCTTCTGGACATAGAGCCAAAACTTGCGGGCCAAATGTGCACAGGAATGTCAAATATTCACCGCACTATTTACACATTTCTGTCAATTAAAATATCATGCAAATAAATAGCAGTCATTTGACACAAAACCACACTGCATTACCTCAGCAGTGGGATATATACCATAATGTAAGCTGCTGAGAATTTCGAAAAATGTCTCTTTTTTTTAGTTTACAATACTGTTTTGAACAATGCGAAATGATCTAAAATGATACAGCAGGTCACATTTGTGCTGAGCTCTTTGTACTTCAGGATCCCTACATGCTCAGGTACAGAAGAGATGCACAACAGTAGAATTATTATACAAAGTACATAAAAATCTATTTTAGTCAGTCTTGACTGAGAAACGTGTTCTCAACACATTCCAAATATTACCAGCAGTATGCAGACGGGACAAAATAGAAATCCATGAAAATGAAATAATCTTTTCATTCAAAACTGAACCGCAGAGCAGTAGTAAACAGTACATAGCAGGAGGGCAGTAAAGTTCCTTCCTGTCACTATCTGACCATAAGAAGGCGGCGTTCTTCATAGCTGTGCTTTTTTAAAAAAATGTTACGCAACAGCGTCTCTCTTATACCCTGACTGGGAAGTCTTTTAAAAGGCAGACCACCCCACCCATTCAAAAATGCTTGTGTCTTGTTCAGCCATCATGATTAATGTCCACATCCGAGATCTAATTGTTTGTGTTATTCAAAATGACAAGTGCAGCAAGGCACTGCAGGGAGGGACACGGAGAAGACATCTGCCTAGAAATATGTTGTTCCAAAAAAAGCTTTTTAAAAATCTTCTTCTGTTTTTTCGACGGCCAGTAATGACACAAAATGATACAAACAAATGATACACTGAGGGAAACACGTATTCTGCGACATCCACAGTAAAAAGTATTGACAGTTCTGTGCAGACTGTGGAGGAATAAAGTTTTGCTTAAATTAGCCAATTAAAAAAAAAAAAAAAAAGAAAGTAGTTTTGCAGAAAACTTTCTAATGTGTAAATGAATCAAATGATCACGTTTTTAAAACCCAAACAAGAACTAGTGAGATTACACCAGCAAACATTCATTGTTACAGTTATAGAGAAACTACATAGAAATCCAAAATAAATCAGGGCTTTTTGGATTTTAAATTCGACGTGGATCATAACTTTCTAATCTTCTGATTCCAGATTCCAAGTTTTTTTGAGCTTTTAAATAAAAACAGATGTAGAACAAAAATGTTTGATTCTATATCAACTTATTGAAATCGTAAAAAAACAGCTGTTATCTTGTTTATAACAAGGGGTAGGCTCCAGTACCCCTTGCGACTGCAGTAAGCAGTTCAAAAAATGAATAAATGAGAACGAATGTTAATGATTTTATACATTTTAAACTTGTAAGAATAATGCCATCATCACATGAGGCAACAGAAAACAAATCAAGATGCAAAGCCGAGGAATGAGAACCTAAGTAATACAAGCAATACCTGCACAAAGAAGGAATAAAGTAAATCAATTAGGTTCTTAGTAAAGTTGTGCATCTACTAACTCTGAAGCTCAGCTGTGCCTTCTGACCCACATTTTGGAGTCAGGTAAAGAACAAAAACCCCATCCTAAAAAACCCACACAAACAACACCAAACTGTGCTTTTTCTTTCTGCTCTGAAAGGAGAAAATGTCACAAAAACTTCCCAAAAAACAAACACGGCCACAGTGTATCATCATGTTCAGTACAGAAGATTAAAAAGCAGAGCATACTGACGACAGCGGTTCAGAAGCTACATTCCTCATACAGAAGCGTACGTAAGTGCATAAATTCAGATTCAACAAATACTGGCAATGCAAGATAGAAAAATAGGGCAACAAGCCTCCCATCAAACAACTGCAGTGTGTTGTATCACACACGGCTTAATGAACCTTTGTTCTCGTAGAGCTTGTCAGTAACACACAGGATAAATTGCTCTTTTTTTCATGAATATTTATGAAAGGTTAAAGTATTCAATGAGCAAAGCAAGCACTGTGTAGCTTTACACTCTATTAACTGTTTACAGCTCACAAGGATGACCAACGACTTCACAACTAAGTCATGTATTGTTTGATTTCATCTCTTCTGATGGCACCTAATTCAACTGGAAGCACTTCAAGAGCATATCAAGCATCTATGGAAGCTTTGAAATCACTGTGCCACAATAAAGTTACAGTTTGTTTCCTCAATGATATGTAATGAGAAGTCAGTATCAACTTTATCGTATTGGCCTTTCTCATCTTTAATTTTAAGTGTCAAAGTGCTTAAAGAAAAATACATTTTAGAAGAAACATCATCATCACTTAAATTTTGATTAGATTGACAAACTTATGAGACAAGTCGTGTTTTAGAGAACGAGCTGCACTTCTTTAGGGTTGAAAAATAAGGAATAAGACTAAAAGCGATCTTGACAAAGGTAAAAAAAAAAATGGATGAAAAGACACTCGAGTGAATGAGAAGGATAAGGCTCAGATCTACAAAATGCTTGAAACAGGAGTCCTCTGTACTGTACATGAGAAGAATCACACATGCAAAGAACAGGCACAGATACTGTAAATAACTTTACCTAACAAAAGAAAGCTACCAGTGGCATCTCAGAAGGTTTTGGTCTTCCAGCACACAGCAGCAAATTATTTTGATTTGATTTTTTACTGACGCTAACTCGATAAGATGTTTTATTACCTGTTTGAAATTCCTTCAATGGGTTTCCACATGCGCATTCATTTTGAAATGTGGCATCTTTGCTGTGTTCACAAAATATAGACTTTAAAGTACTTTGTATGACTTCCGGAATTAAAAACAACCGATGAGTTTAACATATTTTGGAGACTCACCACATTCAAACCACTGAACTACAATCAGAGTGCCGTGTCTTCCAACAACCACCTTGTGTCTCTATTAGTTTAGAATATAACAAATATGAATGAGCAAAAAAAAAAATGTAAAAGATCAAATATGTTTGTCCATACTCCATGCACAACCACTACATGCTCCTCCTTTATTTTACACTCAGGCCTTGAACACTAAGAAATGCATGAGTGATAAGGCAAATGACACTAACAGCTGACCCAAGGCTTTCTTTCCCAGCACAAACCACGAGAGACGTTTGTAGATGATAAAAGTAGAATCTGGCAGTCGCTGTTTGATTTGACCTTCAGTAGATCCGAGCCTAAACCCAAAGAGATGGAAAATGTCAGAGAGTCTTCACATGTAAGAGATGAAAGAGAGGAAGGCTGAGCTGAATGAAAAGGAGGACTCCTACAGAGGACTGTAGAGAATGGCCGCTTCCACACTCAGATGTGTTTTCCTGCAAAAAGAAAGAAGAATCAGTCACCATCATAAATATATGGAACGATGCAGTATAAATAAATGAATATGGTTACATCTATGTATACAAGTATATAAATGTGAGGGGGTTGTCTATTGAAATACATATGTGTGTAAAAATATGCATATTCAGTATATATATACATGGATATACAGTATACACATGGAGATGTTGAGAAACTGACATCTATATATTCAAGTTTGTAGGATTTGGTTAAAAAAAACTCCCTTTTTATTTGTGAAGAGACATTTCAAGTCTTTGTATTTTTAAACATTGAAAAAAAGATTAGACTATAAGATTAGTTGACTTGAACAGCAATTTACCATAAATAAGAGTTTAAGTTTTAAGGATCCTCACACCTGAGTACTTATTCTGAGCAATTCATTCAACTTCATTATTCAGTTTTATTGTGGACATGATCTCATTTCTAATTTCTTGGTATTTACACTGTTTTCAAGCTACTCTATTCGCAGCCACACAAATATTCATACCGTGGTACTTCCTAAAGCTGATAACAAGCATATTTTTGTTATTTTTAACTATTTGAAACATGCAAAATCAAAATTTGTAAGGAAAGATCCTGTGAGGTAAAAATATAAAAATGAAGAAAATAAACTGTAAGCATTAGTAAAAAATGCATTTGTATGAAATTTATTGGAAATTGAAATAAAAAAGAAATATATTAAAGTTTAAGAAAATAGACAAAAAAAATGAATAGTAAGATAAGATCATTTCAAAGGACAATCTGGGTTTTTCAATTTCAGTAGAATTTGTTCGTTTCACTGTTTGTTATCTACAATAAGAAACACGGTCAGGCTTTACATCTGACACATGACTTACCTCTAGAAGTTAGATCCCAGTTTGAAAGTTAAGTTTGAAAAAAGGTTAGTTTATTTGATCTCTGATCTCGACATACTTACCTGCGGCTGCGTGGCAAAAGACTAGAAAGTGAGTGTGAGAGGTACTGTTCATGCTTCTAAGGTGTTTACTAAATGTGATGTTTACTAAATGTGTCATCGTTAACACAGAAATGAAGAACCTTAAAACTTTATCTACTTACTAAGGCACTGTAGTCAAAACAGGACGTCGGACCTTTACGATATCGCGCATTACTCAGTACTTCACAGGGATTTTCTTCCTGAACTGTTTGCTTTAAGTCAAAGGAGGTAACAGAGGTGTTTCTGTCCCACATGATGAATGGAAAAACATAAAACTGTGACAGTTTATGTGTAACAACCAAAAGGATACACTCCGTCCTGACCTGGGTCAGTCTCTCTATCTCACAGGAGCTGCAGGGCAGCGTCTCGGCCACCACAAAGAGCAGGTTAGTGTTTTCTATCCGCTTTGCATGGAACAACCTGAAGTAGACAATGATGGATAGTTCAGTAACTCTACGTGGGCTTAGCAAAGCTGAGCGCATGAACATGGTGCACAAAGCAAAAAATTATTCGCTGACTCTACAGAAAACACACACCGTGAGCAGTTCCCACAGTCCTGCAGCACATTGTAGGAGTTTGTGGTGTTTGTAAAGTAGAATTGACTCTGGATGGTCACACAGCTGCTTTCTTTTGTCTCAAAAGCTTCGGCAAAGACGTCATCTAGAAGACAAATGCACAGTCAACTCTATTTTCAAAAATTTGAATGGAAGAAATTAAATTCCAGAGCATTTTTGGTGGATTAAAAAAATGTGTATAAATGAATCATAATGTTGTTTATTGTTCTTAAAAACACGAGTAAACCACTTCACACAAATACAATGTGTAACCTTGATAGAGCCAGTTGTTGTAAATCAGTCCATAAAGAAGCTGCTGCATCATAGACCTGAAAAACACAAAGACGTGGTATGAAAATGCAGAAAATAACGTAAAAAAGTTTAGGGAGCTTTGCAGGTGACTCACCATGCCACTGTGGATGTCCACCAGGCTAAACTGACAATGTCAGCAATCGATGGCTTTGGAAACAAAGAAAAGTGTCAAATAAGTGTAATGAATTTGTATGTAATCATTTTAATTCAGTACGATGGTTTCTTACCACATGAATGCCTCTGGGAGCTGCGCCGGTGTGGCTGCTCGTGACTGGTTCGCATGCAGACTGGAAGTGGAAGGACTGCCGGCGGTTGAAGATGGAGTTGTTGTACAGCGCATGCATTAGGAAGGGGTCCACATCACCAAAGAAGAGACCAATCTAAGATGGAGGAGAAAGAGATTACCCCATGTTTAAAATAAAACAGGACACAGTGGCCTTCAAAAAAACAGGACTTGTCTGTTTCTGTACTAATTCAAGTCTGCAGAAATGAAAACTTGATTTAAAATTTATATCATTATTCCACTGAGATTAAAGCGTAACATTAAGCTTGATTTAAAATGCTCAAATTTACTGTGTAAAAATTTCAGACCCTGGATGAAAACGTACCTTTTTCCAATGATCTCTCTGGTTGGACATGACCAGGAAGCCTCCGTCATCTATCAGATAGCACAGGAGATCCTGCAGATTTCAACATTGCAAAAAAAACAGATAGTTAATCTTTTGGAATTTCTTGCATGTTTTTTTTGTGTGTATTTTCTAAAAGCTGTTCAGATAAATTTATACATGTTTGCTTTTTTTTGTGTGTGTGTGTTAGTTCTATTTGTTCTGCAGTTTGCTGAGTCAATTAATATTAGTTTGAAATTGGCTTCTTAGATATGTTCGTTTTCAAAGAAAAGTAGGACACTTGCCATGAATCTGTTAAAACTAACAACCTGTGGTGGAAAATGTATGGAAAAGGTGAAACAATCTTACATCTGTGTTCACTTCACAGTCCATCTCACAGCTCCTAGATGGCCCACACTGGAGAAAAATAAATCAGAAAGTTGGATGAAGTTTACTTAGCTCTAAAAGTTTGATTATTTGGACAGTGTTCAATACCTTGTGTGAGCTTTGTCTACTGTCTGACACATTGCTGGCCAAGATTTTAAACTTGTCCACCCACGCCTCTAGGTCCAGTTTTATTCCAACCACTGTGTGCCCAGTTTTGCAATGATGAAAGAAAAGAGACGAAAATAAACAGAAATAGCTGTAGCATCCAGAAAGTCCATAAAATAAGAAACTGTTTCTAAATGATGTATCATACCTGCAGGTTTGAGCAGTTTTCCTCCCAAATTTACCTCCACAGCTGAGCTAACAAGGATTCCTACCGTTCCGTTTTCTGCTCCATCAGGGTAATCGAAATCTGTTCAGAACAAACAGAAATATGAATTTAAAGTATTTCATAAAGTAATGTGAAAATGTATTTTAATTACTAAAATAAAAAGTGTTACTGTTAGGACTGAGAACCAAAATCAATTCTTCTCCTTTCGGCATTTCCCTTTAGGGGTCACCACAGCAAGTCAGTTTCTTCCATCTAACCCTATCTGCTGCATCTTCTTTGGCCACGCCAACTATCTTCATGTCTTCCTTCACTGTATCCATGAACCTCCTCTTTGGTCTTCCTCTAGGCCTCTTGCCTGGTGCTTCCAAACCCAGCATCCTTCTGCCAATGTACTCTCTCTTTCTCTTCTCTGCACATGTCCAAACCATCTCAGTCTGGCCTCTCTGACTTTATCTCCAAAACCTTTACATGTGCTATTCCTCTGATGTACTCATTTTAAATCCTGTCCATCCTGGTCACTCCCAGAGAGATCCTCAGCATCTTCATCTCTGTTACCTCCATCTCTGCTTCCTGTCTTTTCCTCAGTGCCACTGACTCTAGACCAAACAGCATGGCCGGTCTTATCACGGTTTTGTACACTTTCCCTTTCATTTTAGCTGAAACTCTTCAGTCACACATCACACCTGATACTTTTCTCCACCCATTCCAGCCTGCTTGAACACGCTTCTTCACCTCTTTTCCATACTCTCCATTGCTCTGGACGGTTGATCCTAAATACTTAAAATCTTCCACCTTCTTTACCTCTTCTCCCTGTAACCTCACTTTTCCATTTTGATCCCTCTCATTCACACACATGTACTCTGTCTTACTCTGACTAATCTTCATTCCTCTTCTTTCTAGTGCAAACCTCCCCCTCTCTAGCTTTTCCTCCACCTAGTACCTCCTCTCACTACAGATCTCAATGTCATATGCAAACATCATTGTCTATGTCAATTAAACTGAATTTAAAAGGCTAAAAATCAGATAGAATAACTACATTTCTAATTGGGAACCTTTTTATTTGTATGCTAGCTGTAAGCAGGAGTTGTATAAACTTTGCCATAACACTAATAATGTGACCATGACAAAGTGATTATGTCCAAATCATTTAAAACTAGAAAAAAAAATGAAATCAGATCAGTGTAGTAGTCACACCACCTTTTTTTCAAATTTTTTTTGCAGGGGAGTCAGGGAAGAGGGAAAAAGAGCTGAACCAAGCAAGTACAGATTGTGTTTCCATCTTTAAATGCTAAATTTTGGAAAATAGTGATTAAATTTATAAGTAACAATTAAAAATTGGGTTTTATTCAAGCCTATTTCTCTAGAAGATTAAATATGATTGACTTTATTTTTTCCTTAAAGAAAAGGATTTGACACTGAATTTCAATGGAGAAATATCCAAAGCTTAAACTAAATAATTAAGATATGATCGTAGTAAAAGTCTTTTTTTTCTTTTTTCAGACAACTGAATTAAAGCGTTTCATTATGGTTGTTCAAAAGACTACCAGTTGCATTGACGCTACTTCATTACTAAATACCCATGCCTACAAGGCTAAAAAAAAGTAAATCAATAAAAAAATTTAATAATAATTACTAGCGCACTGAAGCCAGAATTTCTTGTGACATTAATATTTGAAAATTAATTCAAACATTTGTCATCTTTTTATTTGAATAAACATTTAACAAGAATTATTTCACAATAAAAGTAAATCAAATAACAATTTTGTTTGTTCATTATTATTTTCACAACTTTCCATTCTTTTCTTTTTTTAATCAAAATTAGTAGTAATCAAAGAGGAAATAAGAGGTTCCCAAAATTAATTCTGTAAAACTTGACTTTTACTTTTTTTTTCTTTTCTAAATCTTTTCACAATATTTAAACTTTTTTTTTTGTGGATTTAAATAAGGTTTAACATCTTTTTTAAATTGGTCATGATCAAATTATGCTAGGAACAAAAAAAAAAACACTTTTTCAAAGCCAACAGAACGAGAAGAGAAGATTAAGAATCGACCCATAACTCTGCTCTGGATACAAAAGTTTAATCACTCACAGGATCTTGACGGAGGTCTGAACATGTAGCCTTTGTTGTCAAGGCTCCGTCGATAAAAATTGGAATTAAAAGGTTCAGGATCTTCGTCCCACATCTCAGCAGCTCTTTGCAAACACAAACAACCATTATGAAACATTAAACTCTTTCTTCTGTAACGTTCATTGTGAAGAAAATTCTACTTCACTTACATGTTTGGAAAGACTCTGGTTACTCCTCCATCGGTTGACGCGAACACTGCCAAGAAGCCATACCTGTAACAAGTTATTTTTACTCAGTCAGTCCCTCAATGGTCTGATTAGATGTGCCCTGGATGTAGAGTCAACAAGTCGACCTACGCATTCAGATCTTTGTCTTTCCAAACACGGGAAGCCAGTTGGCCAATAATCCTGGAATCCAAGATGAGATTGTGGATGAGGGCATGATCACCTATAACAAAAAAACAAAAAACAGAACAAAATAATGATCCTTTCTCTGTGGCAGGTTGAGTGAATCACAACACTTTCTGAAGACGTACAGTCATCTGGCTCCAGAGAGGTGCCCAGCAGGAGAGTAAGAAAGTTCTGCAAAAACTGCGTGTTGTTATCAGAAAGCTGCAGACGTTTGCAGTATTCCCTGCAGAGGAAAACACACAAATAAGCTTCTTTCTGGGAAAGAGGGTAAAATCATAAAAGTTAAAAGATGGTCACCTGGGAGCCAGAAATACATGTCCTGATGATTCAAAGGAGCTTGGTAGCAATGACTGCATGTCTGTGCAACAAATACAACCAAGCAAAGAATGAATTTACCCTTTGTTGCAGTTTATTTCAGTTTAGTAAATACAAAATGCATTATACTCACATTGGAGCTGCAGAATCACTTCACTGAATTCTGCCTGGATGTAGTACTCATTATAAGGAGGTAGTACCAAACCAAGACTGCAGAGAGCAGCATCCCAAAATAAAGATACACAGATTAAAGAAGCATAGTAAATCCATTGTACAACAAGTACATTATTTAAAGCTGATTTGTTTTGTTACTTAGGATTCAGAGCACTGTATGAACTCACCTGTAATCAGTACCATTAATAGGAGCCCAGGTATAACCTCTGTATACGTCATCAATGTATTGCTAAAATAACAAGTACACACAGAATATTTACTCAATCAACAAACTCATGGTAACTGTGTTTTCATGCATGTGATTTTTAAATCCCATTGTTTTTAAGGTTTTTACCATTTACAAAGTACTTTTACAGCATTTCTGTATCACTGAAGACAAAAATCTTGATGTTGTTTCACTTCTTATTATTAGTTTATACATGTTTATAGGCTTGCACATAAATCTTATTAAAAATTAATCAATTAATATTCACAAAAATAAATCATTAAGGGTATTTTTTTTAATGATTCTATCCAATCACATAAAAAGACATACTGGAACATTGTAAATCCTTGTTTTAAACCAATTATGTCCGTTGTAGAGTTATGATTGTATATCAACAGTTCAAAAATAGGAAAATATTTCAATGTGTATCATTTCAACTAAATGAAGAGTCAAAAAAAAGGCCCAACAAATCCCTCCAGAAACTGGAGCTCCTCCAAAATTCTGCAGTGTGGTTTATCACCAGGACTCCATTATGTCACCATACAACACCTATCCTGTGACATCTTCACTGCCTTCCAATAAAACAAACGATTATTTTCAAAATTCTCCTCATCACTTTCAAAGGAATTCACAATCTGGCTCCACCCTACATCTCGGACCTGTTACATAATTCCATTCCATCTCGGTCTCTCCGTTGCACTTCTTCTCTTCACCTGCTTGTTGCACCGGCTCGGCTTGTTACTATATGAGGCAAAGCCTTCACTCGTTTTGCTCCCCAGCTTCAGAATTCTCTCCCCACTGATTTACGCAATATACAGTAGATTCTATCCCACTTTTCAAATCCAGCCTCAAAACTTATCTTTTTTGGAAATCATACAGTTAGATTTACATATTGATTCACTTTGTTCTGCTTTATTTTGATCTGTTTCTTACAAAAGTAAAAATGAATGGTTTTTTTTTTTTTTTTTTAGGATAAAGCTTAATTATTCATGCAAAGTGTTGTAAACACACTCTGAAAAAAAAAATACATACATGTCCAGATAAATATTGCATTTGCATCCCTTGTTATTCCACTGCTATGTCTCGTTAAAGAAAAATCTTCATAAGTAACAAAAAAAAAAAAACTGTTGGAAACACTAATACAAGTACAAATAAATGTAACACTCTCAATAGTTAATATCGCAAGTGTTACGAACAGTTCAGCTTCGTATCATTGGTAGCCAAATTTCTGAGGAATGTAGTGTTTCCTTCCAGATTACCCATATGTTAAACAAACCCAGCTTTATATAGACATATATCCACTATATTTTTACTGAATAGCAGAGCCAGCTTCTTCTTTAACTTGTGGAATAGCAGAATGATGTCACTGTGACAGTCTGACATGAGAAAAACTTCACCAAAAAGGTTTAGAAGCAAAAAGAAAAACTAAACTAGAATAAAGTTCTAAAAGTTTTTATCTGAGCTGCTCGTCTCAGAGCTGAACATCTTATATCTGAAAGACAAAAGCACTGCCATCTAGATTCACAGTGTACTAAACGTGTGTGTCCTTGACTTGCCTCATCAACAGACTTGAGAAGAGTTTTAATCTGCATTTCTCCTGGTCTCCCATCAATCATTTGTCGTCTAATCTGCAAAAGAAAAAACACATAAAACATGTTTAATACATTTGAAACATGAATGGATTTAATACTGACACTAAGAAATTATTTCCAAAGACATTAAGGTACTTGTTTTAGCCCTGTTAAAAAAATAAAGTGCATAAAATGCCTGAAACCAGAAGGCTTTTTTAATTTTCCCCAAATGCTCACTTCCTCTTTATTGCTGTCCTCTACTTCTGCATCCAGGAAGTCCAACGTCACAGGTTCAGGAAGGTTAACAAGCTAAGAAACACAGGAGGAAGCAGAGGTGTCAAAAGTACCAACATTTTCTACTCAAGTAGAAGTATAAATACCGAGTTAAAAAACTACTTTAGTAAAAGTAGAAGTATCAATTCAAGTTTTCTACTTAAGTAAAAGTAAAAAGTAACCTATTTTAAAACTACTTCAAGTAAAAAAAGTAAAAGTAATTTTCAGAAAAAAAGGAATATTGTTAACAAAAGCGTATGAACATATTTTTTAACTATTATCACATGCTTTAAGGAGCAGAAAATATGATAATAAATGAAAGTGTTTTGGTGTTAAACTTTATGAATCAGAAACATTTATTTCTTAATAATCTTTATTGGAAATCGATTAATGAACACAATCAAATGTATTATCATAAGCAGGGCATTATGTAACGTCCCTTCAGCTACCAAGCTTCCCTCTGCATCACCTAATTTAACCAACTTCAGCAGACACAAACACACTCAATGTAAAAAAAACACAAACACACTCAATGTTAAAAAAAAAACACAAACACACTCAATGTAAAAAAAAATATATATATATAAAAAATAACCAAAAGGCTTTTTTAAGCCTTGAAGGCAGCTAGTTTTCAAAGTTCTTTGAGGCAATACTGAATAGTCTTTAACAAGTTGATAAGGTTGGGAGTGCCACATAAAGCCTGCGTGACACCTGGAACCAGCGTTGCCTGGTGGGAGGTGCTGGATTATCGTACTAATGACGTAAAATTATCGTATTTTACAAAAAATATCGTACACCCAGTAAAACCACGCCCATTGACAAAATAACACCCTTTACATGCACTCGTAAGACAGTGAGAGTGAAGGAAACACACACAGGAGGCAAAATCCTTAAATTCTTTTTCTAAAATTTTAAGAACTGTAAAAATGAAAAAATAACCAGGGAAATAAGATTTTAAAAAACCAGTAGGGGCGGGACTTAGGAGACGGTATATATAAATTTGTATATATACATATCTACATATATATGTGTACATATAAGGTTTTTTTAATGTTAATCCAAACATCTACATTATACAAAATCTAAGTGATGTGTAGTTTTAATCTCCTCAGTCAGTCTTTATAAACTAATCAATAACATTTTGGATGCTTTTAAGTACAAATACTTCATCCACTACTATTTATGGATTAATCAGTTCAATTAGCTTTGTTTCTAAAGATAAAATAGTGCGTCACAGATCAAAGTTATTTTTATAAAAATACCATCTACAACATTTTCAGCAAAGACGTTTACAATAACTGCAGACTGAAAATAATAATAAAAAAAACATTTCTTTGCTGTTGTTTTTTTAAAAAAACTGATAATTCAATCAAAGTTCAGTGTCGCAGCATCAGAAACACTTTGATTTCCGAGCCCGAGTCTCAAACACGGAAATTGACGTCCCTGCTCTTTAAAAGTTTGTGGGCGGTGCTACTCGCCCCAAAGTAATGATTGACTGGACCTTTCAGCCAATCATTCATCTGTTCCTTTGTTTGATGCATTCAGGGTTCATAAAAAAAAAAAACTCCGACAAACAGTCGCGGCTTTTTAACGGTGACAAAATGGCGAAAGTAGTGACTACTTTTTATAAAATGAACGAAGTAAAAGTACAGATAATTGCATAAAAAAGTAGTGAGTAAAGTAAAAAGTAGACAAAAAAATAATTACTTCGTTAAAGTAAAGATAACGAGATTTTCTACTTGAGTAAGGTAACGAAGTAGTCTTACTTCGTTACTTGACACCTCTGGGAGGAAGTAATACACAAAATGAGCAAAAACAGAAACAAATAGAAGATATAAAGACTAAGAATACCAGCAAATACTTTACCTTTGGCTGAAGATTCGGATGAAGAAGCAGATATCCATTTGGATCAATAGCAAATATGTACCCATTAGCCCCGAGCTGTTTGAGATACACAGAGAACCAAAAGATTGTCATCTACCATGTTATACATACGGATGTAGATAAAAGTGTACATACATTGTATCGTGTCGTTAGTCGCTTTATTTCATCGAGATGAACATCAACCCCCATCACGCCTAATATCAGCTGGTTCTGAAATAAAGAGGAATAAATTAATAAAAATTCAGAAATTCTTTTTGTACTTTTCTTTGTCTTTGATCAATATTTCATTTGTATTTTAACTGAGAATTTTTTTTTACCTGTGAGTTTCCATCCATGGTGAGGTTGAAGACTGGTAATGTGCCAGTTACCACCATGCCAAGACCCTGCGAAATAAAAACTTCAAAACTATTCTTGTGTGTTTAAGTAACTATGAATTTCTAATCACACAAAAAGGGACAAAAACACTTCTCTGAAAAATGTTCAGATTTTAGAAAAAGACCTCAGGGGTAGTTTGCTCAATGACTTAATTCACAAATCATTCCCCACCAACAGATGGGACTCTATTCCCTTCCTCCTCTTTACACCAAAGCATTGTTCCACAAAAAAATAATAGATTGTTTGAAATTTTAGGGCAGCACGTTGATGTAGTGGTTAGCACAGTGGCCTCACAGCAAGAAGTTTGGAGTTCGAGTCCTAGGTGGGATGAGGCTTGTACCACTGGACTTTCTGTGTGGAGTTTGCATGTTCTCCCTGTGTATGTGTGTATTTTCTACAAGTCCAAATACAAAGTGCTAGGTTGATTGGCCAATATATTACCAATAAATTACCCTGAGGAATGTGGATGGTTGTCTGTGTGTGTGTGGCCCTGCGACAGACTGGCGACCTGTTAGGGATGTACCCTACCTCTCGCCTCTAATCAGCTGGGATAGGCTCCGGCACTGCCTGTGACCCCGTTCGGGATGGATGGCTCAGAAGATGAATGAATGAATGAATAATTGAATTTTTAAAATATCAGGATAGAAAAATATCCACAGCCCACTGTTTTCAGCAGGAATGTATCATTCAATAGCAAACCAGCACCTGTTTGCAGCTGGATGGGTCAGGGACACTTGTGGCCACCTCATAGCCATGACAGCCAACCATGGTGGCTAAACAAAAAACTGGCAGGATTGCACAAACCAGAGCTGCACCTGGAAGCAACCGCTACTTTTCCTAATCCCCGTAATCCCTCAAATAAAACATTGGCTCTGCGAGGCTTCCAAAGGATGATCTTAGAGCTAAGATGAGTTTTAACTGTGTAATCACAGAACAAATATTCCCTCAAAACTGTCCAGCACTTTGCACTTTTCTTCTGCTTGTGGCTTTTAGTGACAGCTTCTTAAAACAGCTTTCAGCTACAGCATTCATTTTGTTCTAGTTAATAAATAAACAACTTAATGCAGAGCGTATGAGGGCTTGTTGAACTAAGAGCAATTCTGTCTTACCAAAGCATCCTGATAAACATTGGTCCACTGAACTTGTTTGGCTTCGCTGCCAGCTAAAACCATAGGGCGTCCCAGCACATCAAGATACTCCTGGGGAAGCATAAAACAGAATATAACCACCATGTGACACGCCTACAGACACAAGGCCAAAGGGATGCTCTGTGCCAACAGATGAGCATTCATTCTTCTCCAGAGAGACAGAGTGCCACGAGGACAGGCAGATACAGGGAAAGGGGATCAGCTGTGTCATTTGAGCTATAGAAACCCACCTGGGTGTTAATCCTTATAGCACAGATGGAGCGGATCTCAAAATAGTAACCTGGCGAGTCACAGAGAAAAAGACAAGAGAGAGAGTGAGAAAGAAAAAGCAATACATATGAGAGCGGTTCTGTCAGAAACAACACTGGAGTGGAGCTCATACATATTCCAGATTTAACGAGATGGTACTAGAATTGTGACTCAGACAATTGAATATCTCAGAGGAACCGTGCACAGAATATGTCACTGAGCCCTTGTTATGAGCCTTTTCGCCACAATTTGATGAAAATCTGTCAGATTTGATTTAAAAGGCATAATTTTTGCATATGTTTCTGAATTAATTTTGTTTTTATTTATGGACAAGGATGGTAAATATGTAAATGGTCACTTTTACATTTATGTAGTGCTTTATCAAACCCGCAAAATACCTGAAATGCTTTACATTGATCATAGCATTTCATGCGCCCAAATTTCTCTTTTCCATCAACAACATTGGAAAGATACTATGTTTAGTAATAGTTAACAAGCCTCCCGTCTATGTTTTGTTCATTTTTACATTCATTTATCAAGCAAGACACAAATGAGAAAAAATAGTTTTGAGTCAACTGATCCTCTGAATTAAAAAAATATTAACTTTTTTAATTTAAAAATGAAAAACCTCAAAAAGTGTTCAGAGCTGTACAATGAGGGTGATACATCAAGGCCGTATTTTTGGCCAAAAAAAGCTTTTTGGCCTTTTCTCATACAAAAAAAATACAAAAAAATTTTATCTTAGGCAGTGGATCTATTAAAACTTTTGTGTGTATGTTTGGTGTTTTAATACCAAGTTTCATATAGAAGAAGCAATGTGAGTATGGGACCAAAAGTAGTGTGTTATCTTTTTCATATTGACATGATTCTGTTCAGTTGCATTTAAGACTTTAGAACACGCATGGGCAAACTATGGCCCGCGGGCCAAACGCGACTTGTTAAACGTTTTAATCTGGCCCGCCGAACTTGAGAAAATTAAATAAATAAACCTTGTTACGTGTTTTCTCCCCTGCAATTCTGATGTTTCTTCACTAGATGGCCCACTCTATGATATGGGAAGCCATTGGGCCCAATACACGTAAGTAAACAAGCGTGTAAGATGTTGAAAACAAGAAAAAAATATCAAGTGCTTAGATTTCAAAACTTGCGCCACTACATGCATGTTTTTAAGCGCTATCGCACTAGATTTTAGACCTAGCATGCTAGATTTAAAATTTACCGCTCTTGGTGTAACATTTAGCGCGCTTGTTTAAAATCTGGTACGCCATTCTATCGGTCTGATCTAGCGGTTACCAAAGCATGCCATCCATCTGCTCCTGTTCCGGCCCTTTTGGCAAATGTTAGAACTCAATGTGGCCCACAAACTAACAGGTTTGCCCAACTCTGCTTTAGACCAAAAGGTAGATCATAAATAAACTGAAAGTAACAAGTGAAGCATTTAGCTCACCTTTATTTGTGCAGGCAATCCACTGTAAAGGTGTGACATCGTAGTTATGCTGACCCACAGAAAAAGTAAATACTCGAACCTTAGGTAGGGTTCAAGAAGAGAAAATGATTTAGACATTGAAACATTCTCTTCATAAACAACAAGGTGCTTAGAAATATGTATATGAGCCAAACATACTGTTTTATTGGGCCAGTTGTATTGCATGAAGACATCCTGAGCTCTGTCCTCTCCTCCATCAGTAAACAGCATGATTATCTTATTGCAATTTGCCCGTGGGACATTAGTTCTCTGAATCAGAAATTATATGTATGGAGTAGTCAGTTTTATTTGTACGAGTCAGGAAGAGAAAAATCAGTAGATCTCTTACGTTTAGAAGCTGGTTAAAGGCAAAATGAAATCCAGACTTATAGTCAGTGGTGCCTTTCGCCTGCATTTGCTGGACCGCCTCTTTAAAAATCTTTTTGTTGCGTACATTAGCCTGGACTAAATGTTTGAAGCAAGGAACCACTGCCTCGGCCTTCTCGTTAAACTGAAACACAGAAGAATAATGCTGTAATGATGTTCTGACAGACAGAAAAAGCGTTATCAGGAGACAGGAAGCTGCTGAACTAACCCTGGCCACATTGACATAGTCATCATCAGATAATGTATCCAGCATTTCCATCACAGATGCTTTAATCAGTTTAAGTGTAAGCCCACTAACACTCCCACTCCTGAGGAAAAGAAGAATAGTCAACAATTTCATCTCAGAAATGTTAGGAAAAACAGGCAAAAATGTTGACTCACAGCATTTTGTGAAGTTTAAAAAAAGGTGCAGATTTGAAATCAAAGTTGTATGAATATTCACAAAATGATTCAAGTTGAGCAAAACAAAAGTGAAAAAATATATAGGGACTAAAATTATGTGTAAATTTCTCTTTAAAAATGATTTAGGCAAATTATTTGTCAATAACAGTCTTTGCAGAACACAAAGAATAAGAAATGTTAAAAAGATTTGCTGAAATTTTATAGATTAGAAGATAATGTCACTGAAATAAAAAAAAGAATCCTTAGAGATTGCTTTAGTAATGAGTGCTTCTGCTCGCATGCAGGGAATTTTTTACCACTTCTAAATCCTTTACATGTCATGTGTTTTCTTCTATAATTTATTAAGCAGCTCCAGGATGATTGAAGTTGTACACCGTACGCAGGTAACGTGTTTTTTTTTTCCTATGAAATACTGAGAAAATGTGTTAGATGATATAATAATAATAATGAATTACTCTATTCATCCCTCACCAGGGAAATTTGTTTACTGCACTCCTTAAACCACAGCAGGCTACCCTTTGACAGCGCCAATGGTGGGAGAAGTGGGGTTAGATGTCTTCTCCAAGCACCCTAGACATGCTTTCTGTGGGCCACGAACCCACGACCTTCTGGTCCGCATGAGAACGCGCTAACCACTGTGCTGCCGTCTCCCCACAATGTGCTGTACTTAAACATTTTCAGGGTCTTCTGGTCTTGTCTATTGTTGTTCAATGTGTGCAGTAGTGAACATCATTAAGAGTGTGTTGTACAGATGTTGATAAAAGTTCTCATTGAGGTATTATTTTGAGGTTTCTCAATTCAGCTCAGATGCTGGGCCTAGCTTTTATCCACTAACTGTATGCAATAGTACTTACGTGCAATGTACTGTATCTACGATACAACTTCTCTCCATTCTACTGTAGCAGAAAAATAAAATAGCCCCTGGCCCCCCTCACTCACTCTTACTCTTACTAAAAGAGTAAGACTTTTATTTTTACCTTTCTATGTAGCGCTTTGGGATTTTTTCTTAAAATGTAAGGCGCATTACAAATGAAATGTATTATTATTATTATTAAAAATCTAACCAATCCCTTGACTGCTAAAACTAGTTTACACAAACGGCACCTTGTTACAAAACTAAGCAAACAACGTGCTTGATTTTTCTAGAAATGAAGTAAATTCAGTGAATAATGTTTAAAACTATTGAATACTCACACATCAACAAGGATGACCATATCTTTAGGCGAAGATGCACCTTGGATGTACCTGTGAAAAGACAAATGACAGATTTTAAGTAAAATCTTTTTAAATCTACCACATGAGTAGATACAGCATGGTATCACACTATACCAGGGTCTCCTTCTGACATCATAGAGGTCAATCTTATCTGGAGTTTTCCAAGGGGTTGCTGCACAAAAGATGAGAAAAATACTCTCTCACTATCTTAAACATTGAGTTTGACTGACTTTAATCCATTTGACATAACTAATAGCTTATAGAGACGTCTGATAAAACATACCTGGATAATAACGTGTGACTCCAGTTGCACTTCCAAATGCTTGCCAGAGAAGTGATGGATCCTCCCGACTGTTCTCCATAAATACCTTTTCCAAAGCCTGAGTCCAGTTTAGTTCATTTAAAATGACAGGAGCTTCAAAAGAAAAGAGTAAAACCTGAAGCCTTAAATTCAACTGATAAAGTTTTAAATAAGGCAGCTTTTCAAGCTACTATCTAGTGATTGACATATTGGGAGCACTGCTTACCTCCTTTATAAATATCTGTTGGAATCTGAACAGCTGTGTGCGAGTAGTTGACATTGTTTTTGAAGTTTGGGTCGTACACAAACTCTAACTTGATGTGAGAAGGATTTTCCACTTCTCCTTCTCCGTCCATGGAAATCTGTCAGAACAAGGACATCACACAAGCACATCATTGTAGTCATTGTTTCTGCACTTTGAAACATATTGAAGCAATTTGACAATAATCTGCAGACAGAAGATACAAACAAATTCAATTATTTGTCCTTCTTGCACTCACATAATCCGAATCTGCCTTGGAGTCATAGTAGGCCATGTCCAGCTCCTAGAACAACAACAAAATTGTCAGGAGGCTGTGCTGACAGAAAAAAACAGTTTTTTTTTTCTTAAATAGGTAACTAAGTTTTACATCATACTAATTTTTGAGATTCACAATTATGAATAACTGAGGCCCGATATGGGTTAACATTAAGAAAAGGAATTAAACATTTTTGGAGTATCCCGTTTTTGAAAAAAGCCTGAGCAAATAATAGCAAACTTTACACTTTACATAGTGACATTAAAAAAAAAAAAAAAGAAAGAAAACAAAGAAACAATAACTAGGACGCTGCATCGGTCCGTCGTGGTAAAGAGAGAGCTGAGCCGAAAGGCAAAGCTCTCGATTTACAAGTCGATCTACGTTCCAACCCTCACCTATGGTCACCAGCTGTGGGTGGTGACCAAAAGAATGAGATCGCGGGTACAAGTGGCCGAAATCAGCTTCCTCCGCAGGGTGGCTGGGCTCTCACTCAGAGATCGGGTGAAGAGCTCTGCCATCCGGGAAGCGCTCGGTGTCGAGCCGCTCCTCCTCCAGGTCGAGAGGAGCCAGATGGGGTGGTTCGGGCATCTGGTCAGGATGCCCCCGAGCGCCTCGCAGGCGAGGTGTTTCGGGCACGTCCCACCGGGAGGAGACCAAGGGGCAGACCCCGGACCCGCTGGAGAGACTATGTCTCACAGCTGGCCGGGGAACGACTTGGGATCCTTCCAGGTGAGCTAGAGGATGCAGCCGGGGAGAGAGAGGCCTGGGCTACCTGTTTGAGGCTGTTGCCCCCGCGACCCGACCCCGGAACAAGTGGAAGATGACGGAACGGAACAAAGAACGTTGTCCATGAGCTGCACACACTCCCTCAGCCTATGTTCACAGTTTTGTTGTGATATTCTATCTAGATAAGAAAATATTCAATCAAAAGCTGCAATTTAAAAAAAAAAGCTGATTAATATTTGAGTGAGAAATGTAGAAATCTATCAATAAAATCAATAACTTTCAAAGCAATCTTCTTTGATTCATCATCAAATTAGTCGTGCTGGACGCATGTTTCAGATTTTTTAATACAAGAAAGGAAAAAAGTGACAGAAGTCAATGGTTGACCTCACTGAAATGGTGCAAATAATCAAATGCATCTTTTTCTGAGGAAATTTTTGCATCGTAACACAGAAGTTCTTCATTCCCTAAGTCAGTACTGTGAAAATAAGTTTGCTCACTTATAAGCAGCCAAAATCCGCAAAGATCTCTAATCTGTAGTTACACACACAAAAAAAAACCCAAACAAAGTGGCAAATCTTTTCATTTGCGAATCAGTAGCAAGCAAATGTTTTTTTTATTATTCAGCACTGTTTTCTACTTAGAACTGACACATTATGAATCAGTAGACAGCCTGTAAGGCTTGTGTGCAGCATCACCATCTGTTAGCCCTAGTTTCAGATGAGGCCTAACATACTTCTACTCACACGTGACTTCTATTCAGAGGTGTCACTATTTTTGGCATGTACTGATAACCAAATGTTATATCCAGTGAACACCTCAGCTTGTGTTAAAATTCAACAATACACATCTTTTCAGCCTTGGTCATCTTGTGGTTACTAATCCAAATATTTGTCTAGCTCAGCAGAGTGCGTCTATTCCACTATCCCGGTTCAAACATAGACTGTCGATTTAATCAGCATGGCACTACTCATCCAATGAGTTATCAAATGATGATTGTTGATATTTACCAAGGCTATTGGCTAAACATTTCAACAAGAAAGGGGGATCATAGTGCTTCTGCTCAGTATCAACCTTTCATGCTACTGTAATACAATCAACCTACAAGTACAATCATTATTTTACTCATTGTTCCTTTAAAAATGCAAAAAGGCAAGATAATAAATCTAAAACGCTGGTTTTGCTCAATAATTGTTTGACACTGTGGAAACGCTATAGTTTTAAAAGTTAGGCAAAGCCACTATGGTAGAAATGTTTTGTCTGTAATGGCTCATACCACTTAGCGCAGCACTCTATTGGATGCTTGCTTGGAATCAGTCTAATCTATTTATATATCATTTCTAATATGCTCAAAAGAAAACGTTAGCTTTAGCATTTTAAGGAGATTGGTTGGCATAACTTAAAGCAGCCATGCATAGTTAAAAAGGCCAAAGACACACACATTCAAATGAGCTTTTCAGTCAAAATATATAAAGGATGTATTTGTAACTTTTTAAAACTAAAGGGGAATTTAGTCCTTTCGAGAAGAGGTTGGATTTTTCAATGCAAACTTTAATGTTTGTGCTAATTATCATATTAAGTTCTAAATAATTAGCTATATAGTGGGCATAGTGAGCAAATGAGCATGTTTTAGAACAGTAAAAAGAGATCTATGATCTGACCTACACCTAACTGAGTGATAGGCTTGTAAATAACTCCAGCATCGTCTAAGCCTGGTTTCGAGCCTGCTGGCTGCAGAGAATAAATCTCCATGACAACTGGAGCTGTGTTACTGCTTTCGTGAAACCAATACGGGCATAAATTCAGCCAGGAAAATCGGAAAAGCTTCACCATTTATCTTAGTCTTGGTAGAGACCCCAAGTAGTTACAGTAAGTGTGTCAGGTTACATGACAAAAAATTGTCAAACTTAACAATGAAAGAAAAAACATCATAGTCTTGAAAGAAACTGAAATGGAATAAAATTGACCTACGTACATATGTGGAAATTTTCCAAACTGAAAATAAATTATCAGATTTTTACCTTTATTCCATCCTGCCACAAATGTTCTCGCTGGAGTCGTTCAGCTTCTTTAGCTAACCGCTACGGGTTGGAGAAAAAAAAGGCGAAAATGTAGCAGTAAATTTGAAGACACATACAAGATCATTTTCAAGTCAAACTAGAAAAACACAGCGTTGGTTAGATGAATTTGTGAAGATGAACCAAACCATAATTGATTCACACTAGGAAAAAAAAAACACTTCAAATATAACGTCTCTTTTGTTTCACTCTGATTTTGTATGTTGTTTGTGAGATACAGATGCATTTTACTAAAAACTTGAGTAATCAATGCATTTTAAAACTAGTTAATAAACTCCCCATAATCCCCATAAAAATTATGCTGAAACGTGGTTCACTTCATTCTCTGATCAGAGACAAATCACAAGCAAACTAATTGTAATTTGAGAAATTTTCTCTGCTTCTTTTAACATGGAATTTGCCCGAGGCGTTAGTCATGAGAAAAATTAGCCACACACTTCAGTAAGTAATAAAACTTACATCCAAAGCTTTGCGTTTCTTTGCTAGCAGTTTTTCTATATCCATCGCCACCTTCTCCACAATTTTTTGAGGCTGGTTCTTCACCAGATTGAATCGCCGTCTTTCTTCGTTGTAGATCTGTTTGAACAAATTGTAAGGCACACAGCAGTCAAGGGTAACAAACATACAAAGTGGTTTTTCAAAAGGTTGGAATTTTCATGTTTGTTTTTTAAAGATTCATATGACTTTGATAAATGAGTGTGTGTGTGTGTGTGTGTGTGTGTGTGTGTGTGTGTGTGTGTGTGTGTGTGTGTGTGTGTGTGTGTGTGTGTGTGTGTGTGTCTGGTTTTGTATGTGTGGGCCCACATCAGACTGGCGATTTTGTTTGGAGTGCCTCTCTCCTGTAATCAGCCGGGATAGACTTTGGCACTCCCCGCGACCCTCTTAGGAATTAAGCGACTCAGAATACAAAACGACTTATCACTTTGATATGACTTTTCTCCTGCATTTTAAAATTATTTGGTAATGTTCCATAACATACATCAACACGGCTGAGTAGCCGAGAGAGAAGAAGGATCCTTACTATCACCATCATGTTTACCATGAAGTTAAGGAGTGTAACAAATGTTATGGCTATTCTTCTTCTTTCAGCATTTCCCTTCAGGGTCGCCACAGCAAGTCAGTTTCTTCTATCTAACCCTATCTGTTGTATCATCTTCGGTCACGCCAACTATCTTCATGTCTTTCTTCACTGTATCCATGAACCTCCTCTTTGGTTTTCCTCTAGCCCTCTTTCCTGGTGGTTCCAAACCCAGCATCCTTCTGCCGATGTACTCTCTCTCTCTCCTCTGCACATGCCCAAACCATCTCAGTCTGGCCTCTCTGACTTTATCTCCAAAACCTCTAACATGCGCTGTTCCCCTGATATACTCATTTCTAATCCTGACCATCCCAGTCACTCCCAGAAAGATCTTCATCTTTTTCTCAGTACTACTGTATCTACACCCAAAAGCATGGCCGGTCTCACCACGGTTTTGTACACTTTTCCTTTCATTTTAGCTGAAACTCTTCTATTACACATCACACCTGATACTTTTCTCCACCCCTTCCAGCCTGCCTGCACACGCTTCTTCACCTCTTTTCCACACTGTCCTTGCTCTGGACTGTTGATCCTAAGTACATACAGTAAAATCTTCCACCTTCTTTATCTTTTCTCACTGTAATCTCACTTTTCAATTTGGATCCCTCTCATTCACACACATGTTCTCTGTTTTACTCTGACTAATCTTCATTCCTCTTCTTTCTAGTGCAAACCTCCACCTCTCCAGCTTTTCCTCCACCCATTACCTCCTCTCACTACAGAGGAGAACGGTTATAACTATTGTTGTTATCAATAATATTCCTAAAAGACTCTACAGAAAGCCAACAGGTCTTTTCACATTTCTTGTGAGTAAGTAAATTGCTGAGATTTCACAAGCGAATCTTGTTCCTCGGAAAGGAACAACCCTTTAAATACTTGAAGCTAGAATTAAGCATTTCATTTACTAATGCATTGCATTCCTGATTGAAAGGTAATGATAGAGAGATTAAAGAGAAGTGAACGAACAAATGAGTGTCACATCACAGCGTTACTGCAGGCTGACCATCTGCTATGCTGTGGCACAAACAAAGAGGGCACATGCTGCTGCTCTCTGCTGAGGAAACGCCCCCACACATCTCTCCAGAGCTGGCTTCTCTTGCCCCCCGCAGGTGATCTCTGGTCCTTTTTGTTGGCATTTGCCTTTAAAGAAGTGATTGGACCACCGATGCATTTAAACTCGGAGGCCCTTTTTCTTTTAATGATTTGCTTTGAATCCTGTGAAATGCTTTAACTATCTTTTAAATGGTAAAAGTATAACTATGTTTCAGTCAAATTTTGTAAAGACAAATCTTGTTATTTTACATTATTGTTCAACAATAAAAAACAATTTAGTCATTAATTTCATTTTTCACCGCAGGCAAATTTCTTTTACACAAACTAGAACCTTGAAAAAAATCAACAATGATTGACTGGGATTCACATAAAAACCAAGAAGAGATGTTTTGATGTGAAACAGAATTATCATATATTTGTAATATTATTCTTAGATAAATAATGTTAATGATTTAGTACCATGTCTATAAGCTCCCCCAAGTCCAAAAAATAGACATCAAGACAATTATGCATGTTATTTTGTTAAGTAGCTTTCATGTCATCAATTATTAACCACATGAAACCACATGAGATGTGGTCAATAATTGTTATTTGTAATTGCTTTCTAAGTAGTTTTTAAAAGAATGTGAAATTTACTGTTTATCCACCTCATCTTTGTAAGCTTTAACTAATGGACATGTCACTGGATTATCAGTCAATAAGGTGCCAAGTGAGCAGGAAGACTAAAATATTCCTGGACATGTTCTTTACAAGACATATTGAGGAGTAATTCAGCAAGAAATGTCTTTTAGCTGACTCAATTAAACGTTATTATGGAAATCTAGAGATTATGGCAGAGTACAAATTAGGCTTCTCCATCATTTGATGCATGTAATGTGCAATAAAAATGCATCAAATACAAGTTTGTAATCACCCCTGATTTACTTTGATTAACAAATCCTGGAATATTGAGAAAACTTCTTCGATTAATACACATCAAGCACTGCATGAGCCGCTCATCAAAGCTCTATTATTATTCATGAATGTAGGAGTTAATAGGCCCATGACTACATGACGGCTAATACCAAATTTTCTAAATCTGACTAATGTAGGCGTGTGTTCTGGCGTCTCTGTTTGACTTTCAAGACTCATACAGTCTGCAAAACTCATAATTAGTACAAACAACAAAAACAGTGCCAACAAGATAAATAGGAGATGTGTAAAGTGTATAGTGTCTATTCTAAAAAATGTGGAAATTAAAAGCTAATGTGGAGATTTCTTTCATTTACTGATGTTCTGCAGTTTAAAAAAATAACTCATATAAAATAATAATAAGCTGGCTAATTATGACAATGATCCTATATCTTAAGTTCAGCTCTTAATGAGCTTAATAAATTCTGAGCTATAAACACACCATACTCTCTGATCAGTGCGTTTCTTATTGAGTTTTTTGGTTTGAATGGTAAGACTCCGGATCACACACTCACCCCTTTCAGTTGCTGAGCTCCAGTGATGTGTTGAAAGACTCTGTCAATCTCCTGCTCGATGCGTCTGGCCCAGTGCATTATTCTGCAGATAAACACCACAAGCTGTCACACAAAGCAAAACTGCTGAGAAGAAATGAGACTGGTCGTGCATGTCTCCTAATTATATAAACACAGTTTATAGTTTGATCAACTACACCCACATCCACTGACTAGAATTAAACTTCAGGATAAATATAAAGCTTAAAAAGCTTTTACAGAGAAATTATAAAGGCTAGCGTTTAAAAAAAAAGTACTGATGATCATTTTATTTGATATACTGTCAAACAATTATTAAAACCTAATGAAGAACAAACAATTTGGAAAAGGACTAAAACACAAAGATATGTAATATGTAATAACAGATAATTATATGAAATATGTGTAAACCACTGGCACCAGTTTATTTTCCTTCTGCCTCCTCTTTATACTTTGTTGAGTGATTACACAAAATTCTTACAATCATAATTAAAAAGTTAAGAGGGTACAGGAAATTATTTTAACACGATCATCAAGGTACGGTATATGACAATTTCATTCATTGGGGGTGAGGAGCCTATCCCTGCTGATTTAAGGCTAGAGGCAGGATACACCCAAAACAGGTCGCCAGTCTGTCGCGGGCTCACACACGCACACAACCACCCACACAGACATTTTTTCCCAGCGGCAATTTCATAGTGACCAAACAACCTAACATGCAAACTCCACACAGTTTGCATGTGTGTGTGCATGTGTGTGACAGTGTTCCACGCTTGTCTCCCCCTGGGATTTGAATCCTGACCTTTTTGCTGTGAAGCCCCTGTGCTATTCACTCCCCCACTGTGGAGCCTATATAACAAATTCAGCATTCACTTTGTTATAGATGCTATAACACTATTGTGGTTGCTTTAATATACAAGTCTTCTAGAACAGAGAAACTGATTAGTCCAATATAGTAAACAATAGCCTTGGAAAACTAATTAGGAACTATCATATAGCAAAGCAGATGTTTGCATGGTTGTCATTACATTTTTTGTCATTTGTCATCTCTTCATGCTGCTCAGACTGGAAATAAACAGGTGATACTAAACATGATTGCGATGGTAACAACATGGATCCATTTGCTGCCGAGTGTGAAGTGGCCAGGATGGGAATTAGTGCCTCCAAATCCGAGACCTTGGTCCTTGCCCGGAAAAGGGTGTAGGACCCTTTTCGGTGCGGCGTCAGCAATAACAAGGACGCTGCATCGGTCCATCATGGTAAAGAGAGAGCTGAGTCGAAAAGCAAAGTTCTCGATTAGCAAGTCGATCTACATTCCAACCCACACCTATGATCACCAGCTGTGGGTGGTGACCGAAAGAATGAGATCACGGATACAAGCGGCCGAAATGATCTTCCTCCGCAGGGTGGCCGGGCTCTCACTCAGAGATGGGGTGAGGAGCTCTGCCATCTGAGAGGAGCTCGGTGTCCAGCCGCTCCTCTTCCAGATCGAGAGGAGCCAGATAGGGTGGTTCAGGCATCTGGTCACAATGTCCCCCGAGTGCCTGAGCGGAAGATGACGGAACAGAATGGTAACAACATCAGTAACTTAAGCCCAGATAGTGGCTGCTAGTTCAACTGTATTTTGACTGACTAATACTAATCGTTTATCTGCAATCTGACTTGTTTCAACACCAAGGAAATAACCCCAAATTGTTTTATGGTCTAAAGACGAAACTTGCTCTCAATCAGATGAATCACAGCAGTGTTAAAACATCACAGATCAAAACTTTGTCTGGCTTCTTCAAGCATCAGGGAAGCCATATATATTCCGTCTACTGCCCAAAGCTAGAAGAGGAAAACTTTAGATGTTTCCAAACATGACTTATTTTCTTTTTAGTTGAATTGATATACAGAGTTTTGACACATTGATGTAACTTCAACTCTACTCGTTACTGTAGGATGTTGCGGTTTTGAAAATTTTTTGCGGTTTTCTGAAGAAGCCATGCCCGACTGAAAACTAGATCTGCTATCATTTTACCACCTTATAACAAGACGATTGCTGAAAGGAACATTTGAAGCTATGATGAAACGTCTGTTTCTGAAAGGTTTCTGTTTGAGAGTGGGATCTTTTACAGCTCAAGCAGCAGCAGAAAAATACACAAAGAAGTTTTCTTTAAAAATAAGTACCATAAAAGGCTAATTCCTGTTTTATGCACCGATAGGATTAAATATTTATTAGATGACATGTAAGAACTTCATTTCTCAAAGAACCAATTTCAAAATATTACCATTTTTGATGGAAGACATAAAAAAGCTGGAAAATTCAATTTTTTTAAGAGTTCCACACATTTAATTCCAAACCACCTTCAAGATTTCTAACATATCTTTTCAGTTGTGTCATGTATTTTTAAAGAAGGAACAATTCATATCAAGGACTAAAATATTGCCGCCCAACAAAGAACTGATTCTGAAGAAAATTAGATTCCATTAAGACTTTGTTGACTTATCTCACCCAAATTTGCAGCAAAGATATTTTAAATGTTACTTTTATCTAAATGAATGAATTAATTGGAATGGGTTACAATTAGCAGACTGACACTACTCAAATTAATTGTATTGCCCCAACATGTGATTTCTATCAGATGTTTCCAGCTCTTGACTCAAAATACAATAAATAATTCCAATTGTCAAAATGTGTTGAAGTTTCTCTCTGTGGTCATAGATACATTTGCCCCATCTGTTGCTATGCAACAAGAACAGGGCCCTTGTTGTTGTTTTTTAAGGATCACTCATTCTTGTAATGTCAACTTTTACATGCAGCAATTATCCTAGCAACAGCTAAGACAAAATGCAACATGGTGGGTGTTTGAGACATTATTTTCAGGTTATCCCCATGTCGTATCATCAGTCTCCCATCAGACCAGGATTATCTTTTGACACTCTGTATCAAATCTAAACCAAGGTCCGAACATGTCTTAGATTCAAATCTTGATCTATAACTGGTCTAAATGTCATGTCATCTAACAATTCAATCCAGGTCCCATGTTAAAATTATTCAAGTTTTTCAGTCTAATATCCAAAGTACCCCAACAAATAACCTGTTTTATGTCTTTAAATCAATTCAATGCATGCAAACTTGCAAACAGCAAATGTTTGACAACAGCACCTGTTTAGATCCAAGTTTAAATCCTCATAGTTGTTAACAGATTAACTCAAATTTGATTCATGTTTACAGGACAGAATTTTATAGCTGTAATGTATTTTGCTATTTGGATCAAATGAACATGAAATTGTTGTTTAACTGCTGTGGAGGAAAATCATTTAAAATCTTTTTGTGATATATTCTCTGCATCATCAAAGCACTGAAATCAACCTTGTTATGTTACATATTAAATGAACATACCCTCACAAGCTTCAAAGTATTTTTCCAGTTTATCTGCAGCCAACAAAACTACAAAGTAGCTTTTTACCGCTTACTGTTTTTAGGACGCGCTTTTTCTCTTCTCTAAATCTTGTGGGACATTAAACAACTGTTCCAGTGTGCTGCAGGGTTTGAGAAGCAAAGTATGCTTTTGCATCTCTGTTACCTGCTGCAAACACTTGCATGAAGATGACAAAAAGGAACAACACTATGTGACCCACATTTACTTGCAGCACAGGGAGCATGAGTTTGAGAGAGAAGAGTGACACAAATGTGGGTGGAAGTAGAAGAAGCATTAACAGTTTCCCTGCCAATGTCTTTTTATCACACTTTGAAATGACAATGAGTGGGTTTTATTGTGTTGTTTTGTTGTCTGATTTGCTTATCCTTAACGAGGTCGTGGGGATGCCAGAGCCTATCCTGGTTGATTTCAGGCGAGAGGCAGGGTACACCCCAAACAGATCGCCAGTCTGCTGCAGGGCAGACTGGCACAGATGTGTTCCTCTACTTGTGTTCCCCCCACAAGGAAGGATGGCTCAGTGGGTAGGGCGACCGTTCCGTAACCGGAAGGTCGCAGGTTCGATCCCCCGCCCAGAGCCCATGCCGAGGTGTCCTTGAGCAAGACACCGAACCCCCAGTTGCTTCTGATGATAGTGGTCTGCGTCTTGCATGGTAGCTCCCATCATCAGGAATGAATGTTGTGTGTGTGAATGATTGTATGGAGTGAATGAATAATGCATATCTATGTAAATGTAAAGCGTCTTTGAGTGTCTAGAAAAGCGCTATATAAGTTCAATGCATTATTATTATTATTATGTCTACAGGGGAAAACATTCCTAGGGCAATTTGGTAGAGGCCAATCAACCTAACCCACACATGCACATGAAGAAAATGCAAACTCCTCACAGAAAGGCCAGTGTTTCAAGCCTCGGGATTTGAACCCCAGCCCTCTTGCTGTAAGGCCAATGAGCAATAATCACTGTACTATCGTCCAGCCCGTGGGTTTTATTGTTTTAACTAAAAAGTCAAGTTCATAAGAATCTGTGTTTTATAACTGTGTTATAAGGTCAAACTTTTTTTTTAACATAGTAAGTTGCTTTTTGACCAACATACCCAACTGTCTGTTACAGTGGACCATTTACTAAAACGCTCATGTACATTTTAAAAATGCTCCTCAATTAAATAAGTGTATGCAGCAAAAAGTTTTATATGAATAATTTTTACTTGCCTTTTTTTCAAAAATATTAGTTAGACTGAAGAATTGGTAATTCTTTATTTGACACAATAAATCAGATTATACAGTCTACAATCAGAAAATAACATCTCCATGTTTTGGGTATAAAATCTCATAAAAATTAGCACATGAATCATGCATGAGCAGATCCCCTGTGAAAATATTCAGAATATAAATGAGAATAAAATCGGAAGTTATGTTGAGTAGAAAGTAGAGTGAAAGTTTGAAACATTAAAGTTCTTAACATTTCTATTAAATTTACAAGACAATAGTTATTGTATATTTGAAACTTTATAATCACAGATACTGTATGTAAACAAGATCTTTTATTTTAAAAAAGGAAAGAAAGTGTACAGAAGCCAATTCATAAATAATTGTATGTATTGAAAACAGTAAATTATATTTTGAAGTTACATTTAATAATTATACAGTTTTATAAACATAAGAAAAGTGTCTTAGAATTACTAGCTTCTGGGAGAGCCTTGGATCTGTTTGAAAAAATGGAAAACAAGCTGAATTAATTTTTATCAAAGGATGATTTATTAAATATTAATAGAAAATTTTACTTGTGTTTTAATTTTCTGCTTATCAATGGAAAGTGAAATAAAAAGGACATGGATATGTACGTGGAACCTGAAGTCCACTCCAGTGTTTTGAATATGAATTCAATGTTTAAGTTTAAGCTTGTATACTGTCTTCTAAAGAATCTCTAGCTTTTTTTTCACTTGGCATTAGTGGCTACATCTACTGCGGTTTACTGTTTACAACATTCAAGACACTAAATCAATACAGCTGATAGCTATCTTTCTCCTACTTTCTGTTTTTTACTCAATCCCTCCTTTTTTAATTCAAAATGGAAGATCAAACAAATATGATCTGTTTGTTATTTTGGAGGATGGATCAGAAAATCGAATGCATGACCAAGCACCATTAAAAAAATCCTTGCAAACAGCAGGAGATCTTTTCTTTCTTGTGATGTTATTAATACTGTTGTGTGATTTAACTGTGTACAAGCAGCAAGTATGTAGTTCATTTATTTATTTGCTTTTTGTATAGCTTATCCAACTTGGGTTTGTGGGGTGCTGAAGCCTGAACAGTTTGAACAGTTTACACCCTAAACTGGCCAGTAGGAACTTTCCCTTTGGCCAATGTATGTTTTGGCACATGGGAGGGAACTGGTTTACCAGAAGAGAATCCACACATACTGTACTTGGGGAGAACATGCAAACTCCCCAAAGAAACCAGCGTCTCAAACATTGCTCGATCCAGTATTCCAACCGGTATGTAGATTTTCAAACAAATAACAGTGATTGAAACTGTAGTTGCTGTGGTACAACAATTTTTTTTCAGGGAAGAAAAGCAAGAAAAGGCAACACATTCATGGGTTTTCCTTCCACATGGAAAAGTATGAGTAGTACTTTGAGTCAAGTAGTTTTTAAAGGTTCTTGATTCATGAGAAGATTTGTAGCAAAGTCAGACTCCATTATTTAATAATTTGAATCATTTTTACATGTCAAATACACAATTATCACACATCAACCAGTAATATTTTTACATATTTACTTTGTGCAAATATTAGGTTAAAAATTGGCATTATGTTCAAAAAGCATAAACCTCTTTCTTAAAAAACTTGTATTTATTGTTTATCATTGAGCAACTTTGTCAATAAAAAACATAAATCATTAACAACTTCTATGACAAATAAAATTTTAAATTTTGATTTTACCTTAACTTCTAAAATGATGGAGGTTGAGATTGAAAATAATGAGATACTGTATATACTTAAAGTTAAAACAGCAATTAGACATGTTAACTTGGTTAGAAATAGGGCATGTTTCTATCTGTATATTTGTGTATATGCAGTAAAGACATGTACACAAATGCAGTAAAGACAGATGGTAAAAAAAAGAGAGGGACTGAAAAGGGCAATGTGAGAAGAGGAATAAATTCCCACCACTGCAGAATTAATTTGTAGCTGGGATGAGTTGCAGTTCCTCAGTTTAGCGACTGCTTCATTGAACTCACAAGAAGCGACCCAGGAAACACAAATATATGACCATTTCAAAGCGCTCAGCAGAAAAATCAGCAGAGAAAAATGAGAAAAGAGAAGCTGTCTTGTTTCAAACAGTCCAATTAATCATAAAAACACACCTACATACAGCTAGCTGCCCACATCTTCCTGTTATTTCATCAGTAAAAGCACCTCAAATCTCCAGTTGTGTCAGGCTAAAAAGCTCATCACTGTATGGCCTGAAGATGAGTTGACCATCTGTCCTGTTCCTCCCTCCAGAGCAGCCTGATTGCAAAGTCTGGAGGAGGGCCCAGATAACTAGAGTCCAAACTGAAGCACCAGCTGTACACAACACAACGGGTTAAAGGTTAAGAACAAACAACCTGAGACTGATTAAAAACAGAGATGTTCATCTCAGTGTAACTAACCACATGAGCAGATCATGGAGCCAGATCTTTATTGTTCTCTACCAGTTTGAACAGTTAATATTCATTTCCTTCCAATAGCATGAATTACCCAAACGCTGTGGGAAATGAGAATGAAAAATGGTTATTATTGGATTACTACATGAGGGATAAAAAAAATCCTGCACATAAGCCCACCAGCAGGGGAAGCTGACCAGCAAGGTTCATGATGTTGCTTTTTAAAAAATGGAATTGACATCTACAGTGATTGAAACATTTCGGATGCAAATAGTAGCTACATTAAAACCAAACTTCAGCATTCAAACTGTATTTACTGAGAGTTTTAGAACGAATTCAGATTGATACATATGTTATTATAAGATTCGTTGCTGTAACGGTACAGGGGAACATATTAAGAAGAATCAATAACTGATCAGATGCAACAAATTTAACATGAACTTATGACTCAATCAAAACAGACTTAACTTCATAAAAACGACAGGTTTGACTTGTATTTTTCTAAATCAGTTTGATGTGGACTACACCTTCCAGAACATCTCCCAATGCCTTTCTTTCCTGATGGGATCTCCAACACTTAGAAATTATGTAACAGCATAAATAGAGATCCAAGTATCATTTGCTTCCAAAACTAAATGATGAAGCTTTAAGTTGCTTCCCATTGGAGTCCTGCTTCATTTTTTTTACTACTTACGTGTATTGTTGTGGAAATGTAAGAGCTTCTGCTCTAGGCCACGATGCGCTGAAAATCAAGATAATCTGGAGAGATACCAAGCAGACGATGCTGCGAGACCTTTCGCCTATCGCCATTTTCCATTAATAAAAAAAAATCTCTTTTCTGGTTTCAGTCTTTAAACAAAGAGTCCTGATTTTTTTTTTCTCCTGGAGATGCAGGGACCAGGTGTGATGGTCCGGATCAGTTTAAGAACACCTTCATCTCTCGTTCTGCTGTCAGGTGGACGCGGAGGAGGCAGACATCGGCCGTGGAGGCATCGCGAACGATGGGAAATGCACTAATGCAGCTGCCAAGACACTGCAGAGTCTCCCCTCCTGCTCACACACATACACACATCACCACAAACACACACGCCCGCGCGTACTCGATAGCGCCTCATCAGCGCGTTCATGTTCACCAGGCAACAGAGGCGCAGGATGAGAATCTAGTTGGGTTTTATTTATCTCTCTGAAGCCACGTGGGATTTAAGATTGCGCCTGATTTAGTTTTTCTGATACTGGTCTGTGTGGGTTTCTCCAAAAAGATCCAAGCCTTCTTCTCAAGGATGGGATTCATGACATGTGGGTCGCTTCTGCTTAAAAAAAACAGGCCCTCTGAGTTGTTTGCAGCTGGACCAAACTAGTACAACCTATTATAAAAAGGAGTTGTTGACCTTATTTAACTAGATCTAATTACTTGAACACTAACTTTTGGGCCACATTGACCCCTACAGCAGTTCTTGAGATCGATAATCATCAGTCATGACATTTATTTGAGCCACATTTAGCCTGCCATTCTCCTGGTTTTGCCCTTTAATTGTCTATGCTCATTTTAAGGTTACTTCATGACATCTGGGCTCCTTCTGACCTTTACAAAACTGACTTGTAAAATGTTGTGTCCCATAACAAAGCCAGCATTCCAAGATAGTTGCTAAAATATTTCTGTCTCACACTGTTCCCTGGCTGCACAGTGGCCTCACAGCAAGAAAGTCAGGGGTTTGAGCCCCAAAGTGGAGGGAACGCTTGAAATACTGGAGTGTATCTGTGTAGAGTTTGCATGTTCTCCCCGTTCATACAAGGGTTTCTTTCAGGTTCTCCAATTTCCTCCCACTATCCAAAAACATGCACGTTAGGTTGATTGGCCACTAAGAAATTGCACTTTGGAATAAATGTGTTTGTGTGCGTGCGTGCGTGCGTGCGTGCGTGCGTGGCCCTGCAACAGACTGGCAACCTGTTTTGCGTGTATCCTGCCTCTTGCTTGAAATGAGCCGGGATAGGCTCTGACACGTTCCTCTACCCATTTAGGTCCCTCTACCTCAGAAGACGAAACAAAATATTGCTCCCTCTTGTCAATCTATCTTACTATTGTGAGCCAAAAAGGCTTCCACATCACACAAGTGAAAATGCATCTACTGACAAATATTGGTGGGTGTGAACCTCTAAAAAGATTTTTGATACTTTAGTGGGCAGATCATAGTTTATCAAAATGATTTTAACAGCAGCTCTATGATTCAGCCATAAAATAACATAAATTATAAATTACATTGCACTTCAGTGGATACAATAGTGCAACGTTTCCTCTTCGTGCTTTATCTGAGGTGATATTTAAAAATAACATACAACTAGCATACTTTGTCCAGAAAAGACTGATACTGTATATAGTTTAGGTTTCTTTTTTTTGTTTTTGAACATAAAGGCTAAGGATAAATGACATTTCTTCACTTTTATACTGACTAATGCTAAATGTATTACTATTAATTATTTTTATGGGTAATTTAGATAATTCATTTGAAAATATCTTCTCCTTTTTTTTTGGCATTTCACTTCAGGGGTCGCCACAGCAAGTCAGTTTCTTCCATCTAACCCTAGCTGCTGTATCTTCTTGGGTGCAGCAGATAGGGCTTGTTTTTCAGCTTGTTTTTCTTCAGTTCTAAGAGGTACTTGTGTTTTTTTTTTAACCACATGAAGATAGTTCATGTCTTCCTTCACTGTATCCATGAACCTCCTCTTTGGTCTTCCTCTAAGCCTCTTTCCTGGTGGTTCCAAACCCAGCATCCTTCTGCCGATGTACTCTCTCTCCTCTGGACGTGTCCAAACCATCTCAGTCTGGCCTCTCTGACTTTATCTCCAAAACCTCTAACATGTGCTGTTCCTCTGACATACTGTATTCATTTCTAATCCTTTCCATCCAGGTCACTTCCAGAAAGATCCTCAGCATCTTCATCTCTGCCACCTCCACCTCTTTTTCCTGTCTTTTCCTCAGTGCCACTGTTTCTAGACCAAACAGCATGGCGGTTTCGTACACCACGGGTTTGTACACTTTCCCTTTCATTTTAGCCGAAACTCTTTTATCACACGTCACACCTGATATTTTTCTCCACCCGTTCCAGCCTGCCTGCGCACACTTCTTCACCTCTTTTCCACACTCACCATTGCTCTGGATTGTTGATCCTAAGTACCAAAAATCTTCCACCTTCTTTATCTCTTCTCCCTGTAACCTCACTTAGGTAACCTCACTTAGAAACATATTGTTAATTTATTCATGCCCTAATACAGACATTTGATCTGAAACCTGTTTCGCTAGAAATATTTTGAAAGATTCATCATTTTTAGATGAAGTAATGTTTAATTCCAATAGAGGACAGAAAAGAAGCAAACCTTTTTAGCTGATGCATTTTCTCCATCTTGATAGAGGACTGGAGCGCCAATACTATAAACTATTTCTGATCTCTTAAAAAGTTTTCTGTGTGGTGACCCATTTTTAACTAAAACACAGTAAAAAATATTACAATGCAGGAATCCCTCAAAATCCATAAAATAATTTAACACAGCGGTAATACAATATTTTAAGAACACAATTGCACAATTTTTTTCTAAACCACTTCATCTAACACCAAGAAAATGCAGAAATCTGTTCTGGGAAGGCAGTGTACACTCAGAGAGATCTTTAGTCAGACTGTTTCTAAGGGTATTTTATACACGTTTGAATGTAAAAAGTGATGTGAGTGTGTGTTATTTTTATTTCTATGCTTATTATTCTTTGCACATTCGTACCATAGCAAGTTCCTAGTCGCTGAATCTTGTCCACTGACCATTGTCAAAGTCTTTCTGATTCTTTTAAATGAAATAAGTACAAATTTGATGTCAAGTCATTGTGAATACAATATTTTAATTAAAATGATCTACAACCCTCTTCCACACCTACAGTGTGTATACAGACACTAACATTCTTGGCTTTTTGAGGGGATTTTCCAAATTCCAAACACACACACAAAAAAAAGATGTTAATAGAAATAAACAAATATGAAAACAATCATACACACTACAAAGGAAAAACTAAAGCTCCTTACCATTGTATGGTGTCTCCTAAATTGCAATTGTAGTGTCTGAAAAGATTATTTCAGAGAAGCATTTCATTCACTGAGACATCTGCTTTAGGGTTCAAACTTAAAGTCAGCAGACTGTGTGGAGTGGACTGTGTGCCATTTACTTGAGGAATGTCTCAAAAGATCAACTATTAACCTTTAAGATGACCACCAAAATGATAAAATGGTACCAGGTTGTAGGAAAAGAATTTCTCTGACTTCTCAAACTTTCTAAATGAACAAAGGAGGCTGGGGAAATTTCCATCAGACCCTTTAAAAACCACCTCACCATCTCTAGGTGTGACTTTTTTGTCTGAGTTCCATCCAATTTGTTACCATAATTTTTTTGTGATAAACACTTTTTTATATCAATAAGTTCATTGCAAGAAGTATCTTTTTTCAATTTTAAAATGAGAAATCCGTCGCCAAAGAAAAAAAAGCACCACACAATCACTGAAAGACTACAATTAATCCCCATTCCGGGGAGAATCTGGTGTCTGTCACAGACGGCTTTGGCTATAATTACAGCCAGTGGACATGCAGCTACACTGTAGAAAGAAAAGCAGAATGATTAAGGATACACAGTATATTCATTCACCGAAGCATTTAAATGTTAAAGCAAAGAACACAGAAGAAACATAAAAAAAAAAAAAAACTACTGTGACCAACCAGAGAAGAGATTATAGCTGTGCGTGTGTAGAATACTGCAACAGGTTGATCAAAAGGTGTTTGGCAGGTTTGTGGTCCCACTTGATCATGACTAGATCCCACCTCACTTAGTTACACAACTTAGTTTTTCTTTTTAAATATCTGTTGGGTTTTTTTGTTTAAAAAAACCCCTCACTGTCCCACAATGAAAAAATTGGGGATATTTCTGTTTAGTTCATCATTCTTTTTACCAACACAGAGGTGTTTCTGATCTGCTCTGCAGGATGACTGCACTTGCCCCTCTGGGAGGAAGGACGTGGGTTCAGCTTTTATTCTTTTTTCCTGAAGGCTCTATGTGCTAATGCTGCTGTCATGTCCTGGGGAGACAGGAGACTAATTACCAACTGCACAGCTTCCCTCACAATCTCCCCCAGAGATCCATGCACCTTTAATTGGATGACAGCTCGAAGGAAGGATGAACTGTACATAAAACTGACCTTAAGCTAATCTAAACAGCACAACATACCAAATACATTTTGTATTATTAGCTTCTCGGATTTCACCTTTCATAACAAGTCACTGTACATGAACGCTCAGAAGCAGAGGACACGTAAAAACATTATTCATCCACTTGGTTTCTTGTAGTTGTGGGGCTTACAAGTAACATTTGAAGGTTGGTGGATCGATAACACTGTATGCAATATCCTGACCTTAGGGAATATGGTTATAGAAGTTTTGAATTTGTAACAAGATGGAACCATTTAATGTAACATATAACTACTGTATATACCCATGTATAAATATTATATACGTACAAAGGTGACATGGAAATAGGAACTAACAGAGCAAAAAAAAAAAAAGATCAAACTTTTGCAGTCTTTTAGTGCAATCTATGAAAACTGACTACATATTAAATCAATAAAACATGTTTGTTCAGAAATATTTACTATTATTCTTATTTAGAAGCTAAGCATTTCAACTGTGTAAAATATAAATGAAGTCCAAAGGTAAGTTCTGCCTGGGACAGTCAACAAAAAAGGAGAAAAGAATTCTCAGGATTTTTTTTACTTTGTTTAGGTTTCAATGTATTTTATTCACTTAGTTCATTTACCATGTAAATCACTACTGTGTACTTCTAGTTGAATTATAAAAACAATCTCATGTTAATCATTGCAGTGACGTTCTTTTTTTTAATTACCATCCTGGAACTGCCAGAGGAGTAAAAGCTGGCAAAAATATTCTTTACGTATGTACTGTAACTGACAGTGACATGCTTAAAGAGTAAAAACTGCTATAAACAGAATGTAACACTCTACTAGAAAAGGGGAAACAGGAATATTCCAAAAGGAAAGTTTAAATGATCAATGCATATATAAATTCTTCCATTTAGATGAAAGTTGGCGGGCTCTCGGTCACTGAGCATGATCTGACTTCCAACTGTAAATGCTGATTTTAAGTTGTTGGAATACAGTGGTGGTCAAAAGTTTACATACACTTGTAAAGAACATAATGTCATGGCTGTCTTGAGTTTCCAGTTATTTCAACAACTCTGATTTTTCTCTGATATAGTGATTGGAACAGATCCTTCTTTGTCACAAAAAAACATTCATGAAGTTTGATTCTTTTATGACTTTATTATGGGTAAACTGAAAATGTGACGAAATCAGCTGGGTCAAAAATATACATACAGCAACATGAATGAGCAATTTTGGAGACTTAGAAAGTTGTGTCAATGACATGAGCTTCATAGCATGACCTCTTAACTTCTTGTGAGTGATTATGAGTGACTACAGCTGGTGACTTCTCTGAGGCCTTTTAAAAAGGGCTCATTGGATAAAAACACCCACAAACGCTACAATGGGAAAGTCAAAGGAGCTCAGCACAGATTTGAAAAAGAGAATCATTGACTTGAACAAGTCAGGAAAGTCACTTGGAGCCATTTCAAAGCAGCTGCAAGAGCAACAGTGCAAACAATTGTTTGTAAGTATAAAGTGCATGGCACTGTTTTGTCACTGCCACGATCAGGAAGAAAACGCAAGCTGTCACCTGCTGCTGAGAGAAAATTGGTCAGGAGGGTGAAGAGTCAACCCAGGAGCACCAAAAAGCAGATCTGCCAAGAATTAGAAGCTGCTGGAACACAGGTGTCAGTGTCCACAGTCAAGCGTGTTTTGCATCGCCATGGACTGAGAGGTTGCCGTGCAAGAAGGAAGCCCTTGCTCCAAAAGCGGCACCTTAAGGCTCGACTAAAGTTTGCTGCTGATCACATGGACAAAGTTCTGTGGTCAGATGAAACAAAAATTGAGCTGTTTGGCCACAATGCCCAGCAATATGTTTGAAGGAGAAAAGGTGAGACCTTTAACCCCAAGAACACCATGCCTACCATCAAGCACTGTGGTGGTAGTATTATGCTGTGGGCCTGTTTTGCTGCCAATGGAACTGGTGCTTTACAGAGAGTCAATGGGACAATGAAGAAGGAGGATTACCTTCAAATTCTTCAAGAAAACCTGAAGTCATCAGCCCGAAGGTTGGGTCTTGGGCGCAGTTGGGTGTTCAAACAGGACAATGACCCCAAACACACATCAAAAGTGGTAATGGAATGGCTAAATCAGGCTAGAATTAAGGTTTTAGAATGGCCTTCCCAAAGTCCTGACTTAAATCCCATTGAGAACATGTGGATAATGCTGAAGAAACAAGTCCATGTCAGAAAGCCAACAAATTTAACTGAACTGCACCAATTCTGTCAAGAGGAGTGGTCAAAGATTCAACCAGAAACTTGTCAGAAGCTTGTGGATGGCTACCAAAAGCGCCTAATTGAAGTAAAAATGGCCAAAGGACATGTAACCAAATATTAGCATTGCTGTATGTATATTTTTGACCCAGCTGATTTTGTCACATTTTCAGTTTACTCATAATAAAGTCATAAAGAATCAAACTTCATGAATGTTTTTTGTGACAAAGAAGGATCTGTTCCAATCACTATATCAGAGAAAAATCAGAGTTGTTGAAATAACTGGAAACTCAAGACAGCCATGACATTATGTTCTTTACAAGTGTATGTAAACTTTTGACCACCACTGTATACAGTAGATACCCTACACACATACATGCGTATGAATATATGATGTTACATGTGTGCTTGTGTATATTCTATCTTCCTCATAGCCAGCATATTCCTGCGAAATCAATTATGCAAGGTAAGCGGACCAGCCATAAAAATGACTAAACTCACTTCATGTCAATTTATACACCTTCTGTATGTCAGTGTCACACATACTCTCTGAGTGCAAGTGAAGGAAAATAACACCAAATGCAATCATTTACGATTTATTGAATAAGATTATAGTCATAATTTAAAACTTAAAAATTAATACATTGTATATGAAGTTTAGAGAAAGTATTTTACTAACTTTCATACTTCTAAAAAACAGTCGAAACAATGGCTGAAGTATCTAAAAACTGCATTTGTACCAACAGTTCGTTGATAATGCTTAACACAATGATTACGGTGGTTAAACCTGGAAAGTTTTACTATCATATGTTAATATCCTGAGAATCATAAAGTAACACCATCAAAGGTTAAGTGATCATTTTGGCTGAATGACGTACGTGTTGTTAATCTTTGGTAATGTCTGCTAATTTCCTCAGTCAGTTTCCGTGCCGATGATGAAATAACATTTTTTGTATTTTCATAAGCGAGGATTAAAAATGACACGTTGCCTAAGCCTCGCCAGGTAAGGCTGGAACACTTGTCAGAGCTGGGATAAGCCTCTCGTAGATGCTGATTCCCTTCAGGAAGACTTCTTCATTCAAGTATTCATTATGATCGTGGAGCAGGATGGGAGTCCGGTTCATTGGAGAAAAACCAATAGCAGGGATCCCCACCTAATACAACCCAAACACAAAACATGTTCTATCGTTTCCAAATTATAATTAATGAATTAGAAGCAAAAGAAGATTCATACGAAAAACAGGCTGTGTTTTAACGTAACCTTAAACTCACCGCTCGGATGAAACGGCTGTCTGTGGCAGCTGGAAAAATCTCTTTTTCCAAAGTCATATTCCTATAGTTGGAGAGTAGGACATAGTTGCACACATCACACAGGTAAAAAAAAAAAAATTGTTCGATTTTCGCATGTATTAATAAAAAATATACTGTTCTGTTTAATACCTTTGTACACACATGCTAGAAATTCTGCCTCGTTTAAAATAGAAACTAAACAATATAAGTAGAACAGAAGGTGGCTGGTATTATCACAACAGCATACAGTCCTAATCTGGTTCTGTTATGTAAATGAATATCTTCCCTGATGTAGTTTTGCTTCATTCTAAGCAGGTAAAACGTATGTATACTGTATATACACCAAACCTACAATGATTTGCAGGCTGTGCTGAACGCGCTCCACCAGGGATCGTTCACATCTGTTGAAGTTACATTCTGATTCATGTGTTTCTGGAGAAATAAAAAAGAATCTAATTTAGACCTCTTAAAATAGAACAAACTTATTCCAAACGAGTTTTGGTAAAGACCTCACTTGAGCAAACTTGTAAGTGATATCTTCTCCTGCTTCTTTACACCACTGCTGAATCTGCCTTTCAAACTCCTGGTAGAGATATCATTTAGAAATAAATTCAGAATATATGTTGAGTTCAAAGCTCACTTATGTGATCCACAAACACAAATCTGCCTGACTGTATAAAAAGAAATAACTCACACATGTTCATGCACACACCTGGAGATTGACAGTAGGAGGTATTCTAAGGTCAAAGCTGACGTCCATTTCAGCTGGGATTACATTGTAGGCCACGCCCCCTTTCACCATAGTCATGTTCACTGTGGTGACATCTCCCAATGTAAAACACTCGCTAGTGTTCAGTCTGAAATGCACAAACAAAAGTAGTAAATAAAATAAAGCGTGAGAATGTTTTAACCAAAAGGTGAAAATTACTGTAATGTGACAGAAACTGATTTACGTAAAGCAAACTTTACGACTGGGTTTCATAATGTGAAGCTGCTATTTGTTAGTTAGTTCTTTATTGCCAGATTTTTAATAAATTACAAAGAGAAAAAAATCTGATCATCTGCCGTGTGTATCATATATATTATCAAATTGCAAACAAATAAATTCAATTATTTATAATTTTATTAAAATGTCTTCACTAGATTTGAAAACTAGAAACATAAATGTCAAACACTTTTGAAGTATCAAAAATGTATAAACTGTAAATAATAAATAATAAAATAAATTTTATGACTTAGGGATCCATGTAGGAAATCATAAACTTTCTTCCTACAGCCATGATCTTAGCATTTATAACCTTATGTTAGATTAAAATTTTAAATAAGATAATTAAATCTCGCAAGAGACAGAAACAATCTCACCTCTGTTTTTCCTTCTCTCTGAAGTCCAAGAAGGAGTTTATGACTTGCCGCTGTAACAAAGAGAACAGTAATTAATCAAAGCCAGACACACATTATGTCATCTATTCAGTTATTCTTCTCAGTTTTTTAATAGGTCTAACATGAAAAAACTAAGACCAAGTGAGAAATAATACATAACTGAAAAATGTCTTCCAGCAAATTCACATGAAATGGAAAACTTAGTAAAAAAACAACACAAAGCAACTTTGAACCCCAGGCAAAATTGGAAAAAAGATTAGAGAAAGTTCTGAAAAATATTTGTTTCATTCGGTCTTGTTCATTTTTTTTATTATTTGTTTTATTGCAAATATTTTTTAAATAAAACTCTAAATGCACTCCAATTCTTTTTAACTATAGGGCATAAATAAAAAGTAAAAAGGTTTATTTTGTTGAACAGGTTTTTATTATGAGACTTAAAAAATGCCTGGAGATGCACAGAAGGCAACCTGACAAACCTCTCTTACCAGTTTCTCAGCAGCTGTGTTTTCCACAAACCTGGATCCATGACCTGGACTCCCAGGACAATGGACAGTAATCCCTGCAAAGCAGAAGTAGGTTGTTTTTTTTTTGCTTTTAGCCTGAATTCTTTAGGATTTTTTAAACTGGTGAAGGACATGTGAATAATCTCTAGAATTTGTATTTTACACTCACACCAGGGGTTTCTTTCTCCATAAAACACAGTGAAGGCTTCACTAGGATTGGCCAGGCCTAAAGGAGAAAAATAAACAAATACTAGAAGGTAAATTTGGTGTTAGACTTTCTAGTTGATGATAAAAATAAGATAAAACAAGTCTTTAGAAACATAAAATCCACCCATAAAACTTCTACCTATCAGCGACTTAATCAATATAGAAATGTAATCATTTCAACTCATTGTAATATTATAAACATAGTCTTTTCTACAATAAATTTAAGAAACGGAACACAAATAACAAAAAAGTATTTGTACATGTAAATCAGTCGAGGTTGCTTTTAAGATTGAACTCCCACAAGAACTAAAAGTTCTTATTCTACCTTCATCAAGAGCAAAGCCAATGTTTAACTTCTTAAACTCTGGATGTGATACAAATGTTTCCATTCCTTTGTGACCTCCGACTTCCTCATCTGTAAAACACAAAGAGCATAGAAAATGTTATGTTAAATTATTGCATTTATAAAAAGCTTTCCCAGCTTTGATTTGTTCCCATCAAATACTCCAAAACTGAGATGACAAATTACTCCAATTTGGGTGCAGAAGGGTATTTTCCCACCCAAAATACCACAATTGTTAAAGTGGATCATGTTGTGAAACTGAATTGTAATGGAATAAGTATTTTTCACCAATGTTCATAAGGTAGCTTACAGCCGGTATAGAAGATCTGTTTCATTGTTCAACAATGTTTCAATTCACTGTATCACACTGCTGCCCCCCCGAGGCTCAAATCTGACTCATCTTATTGTATGTGTTCATATGAATGAAGTGTGGTTGCATGAGCAAACTATAAACAGAATGAATCAAATATCTCACCAGGAACAAACATTAAATGAACAGTGCGTTCTGGTTTCCACCCTCCTGCCCTCAGTCGTCTGACTGCCTGAATATACCTGCAAAACAAAATTACACACACTATGCTCTGTGACGTACACTGGCAATGAAGTATGAATATTGTACATTCAAATGAACTGAGCAGGTGATAAAACACCAATCATTTGTTGGATTTAAATATGAATTGTGGTCTTGACAACACAAATACATAAAACTTGTTTATGCAAACATTTATTGAGGCATTTTGCACTCACTGTATTGTTACAGATTTCATGTCCTGTGTTCCCCGGGCATAAATGTTTCCTTCTGGGTCTTTGAAAGCACTGAAAGCATCACATCGCCAATGTTCCTGTAGGAGAACATACTTTTAAACTCTACCATAGGTGATGGTATAATAACCGAGTATAATAACTGTAAAATGAGAGAACTTGTACCTGATAAACAGGTACGACATCGGTGTGGGAATTCAGTAAAATCGACTTTAGTGATGGTTTTGTTCCTTCCCATGTCATGATTGATACAACTCTGCCCGGACAAACCTAAAAATAAAGTGAAAGAGAGTCAATTATGTTTTTTGTTTTTAACACAGCAAGGCAACAACAAATGATCATTTATCTGAAACCACCTCAATCTTTTTCAGGGGTAATTTAAGTTCTTCAGCTATTCTGTCCAAAAACTTGAGAGCAGCATCTGTAAATAAATAAACACAATAGACCACTTGGTTTAAAGATTGATATTACTTATTTACTCCATAGATCATAAGTCTTGTAGCTGTTACTTGTAGTACAGCTGGATTTTAGTCAAGTCACAAGAAAACCTGAGCAGAAAGCCAAACAACATCTTATCAACTTTTAAAAAAGTATATTCAAATAAGTTTGAGAAGGCAAATTATCAACAAATACTTGCTGTAGAATCAACCCCCTCTCATCTCCTCAGCTCGAGCTGGAATGATGGAAAATGTCTATCTCCTGAGTTTTATTTGTGCTTTTTCTTTTTTCTTTATGCTAGGTGTGATTTACACTTTAGCATAAAAAATTTCTTTCAGAATAGGGCACACAGGCCTTATAACACGACTTATAAGTCCTGATGAACATGTGTGCTTCTTAGAAAACTGAATAATCATTTCAAAGTCATGTTTTTATTTTTATTTCTAAAGTTATTTTTCTACACATAAAAAAAATTTCAATTCAACCGAGCTAATTTGATTTTAAACAAGTTTATGGAGATGTGTAGTAGTTATGTGAAGAAATGTGGGCAGGAGTGAAAGACAAAATATGTGGTTCTTGGTACATTATGTTACCAAATGTCTATGTTCCTTCTACAAATATTTTTAGAATTTTTCTCCTGTGACTTTGTCATCTTCAGAAGCCCATTGACAAGGGCATTATGGTCATGGGTTTGTTCAGTTTAGTTATGACTTTGTATTGATTGTATTAAGTCTGTTTAGTTTTGTTAAATTAACTGTGAACCTCTTTGGGGCATGTTTGTTGGGTTACATTAATGTGATTCTATTTTATTAAAACACCACCACAAAATAACACTGAAACAAAACCACTCTTCACTTCATCTCACTCAGAGATAGAGTGAGGAGCTCTGTCATCTGGGAGGAGCTCGAAGTAGAGCCGTTGCTCCTCCAGGTCAAGAGAAGCCATATGGGGTTGTTCGGGCATCTGGTTAGGATGTGTCCTCAACGTTCCTGGTGAGGTATTTTGGGCACAACCCAGAGATATGCTCTGGACCCGCTAGAGAAACTGTCTCGCAGCTGGCCGAGAAACATTTCAGGATCCCCCAGGGTAAGCTGGAGGATGCAACCAAGGTGAGAAAAGCCTGGGCTTTCCACCTGAGGCTGTTGCCTCTGCAACCCGGCCCCAGATAAGCGGAAGGCTGAATGGAACACCAGAAAAGTTATAAAAATAAACTGCATAAATAAAGTTTGAATTATGAACAGTCCTCATTTCCTAAGTGAAATCATTTTATGAGTAACTGATGCAGATAAGAAATGGACTTTGATGCAAGCAACTCCACACATTGAAAGTCTATAAGAACCATAAAGTTCACCTATAACACAGCATAGTCAGGTTAGATGTTGTCATAGATGATAAAATGACAACAAATACTAGTTTACCACTGTGACAGCAGTATCTCACCATAGTCAGGCTCAGGATGGACTGTTTTAAGCCTGAGGTAGTCTCTGAACAGAATAACAGATGGATCTTCTCCTGAAGAACCTTGTCCTCCACCAACACCTGGACCATCTTTATCAGGCAGCATGTTGTGTTTCACTCTATTCTTTAAGATGAAAGAGAAACACACTATTCACAATTAAGCAGCATGAAATTCAGTTAGAAAGTACTTCATTTAACATATTTGACCACATACAGAGAGATGTTAAAGCTGGTTCTACCTTACCTGTCCTCTCAGCACTGCAGTCCCAACCTAATGCTAAAGGTTAGCCTTGTTTACCCGCACTTGAGACTCTAGTGTTGACAAGAAAAAACAATCAACAGCTGTGTCATCGATGTTGCTTAAGAGGAGAATGTTGTAAGCAAAAAATATGCGAACGTGTGCTGTTTTTTCTCTTGTTCATTAGTTTAAATAACGCGTGTAACTCGCCAGACGGGTGAAGCAATAGCCGGCAGGGTTAAAGATTTCTTAGGGTGTTACAGACTTTTGAGTATCTAGTACGATCCCGTAAATAAAATAATTCACATCTTTTTGTAATATTATTAAATGTTTGAATCAAGATACTTAGATCTAATAGCATATCCCATCTAATTTGATCTGATTTATTGATACAATATAATCCTTAGCATCTACGACCCCCCTAAAGTGGACTGTACCATTACAGTTGAAGTTAGCTGAGTAATAAAAGGACAGTAGAAAGTTCAAAAACAGAAAAAAAAGCCACTTTTACATTTATACTGTACCCTTTACACTGGTTTAAATGGAAAATTGATATATTCTGCACAAATTAAAATAGAATGCAGTTTTTTTTAATGTAATAAGGTCACTTAGATCACTTTCACCGGTGTAAAATTGCTGTACTTTATGTAAGACTTAAGCCAAGGCACCTATATTTAGTGAGTGTTTACATCCACATTTTTTGTTTATTTGTTTTAAAACGAAATCTAACTTTTTCTCGTGTTTTAGGAGTCTTTGACGTAAAAATCCCCTTGTTACGCCGGTTCTCAGTGAGCAGCGCCTGCTGCTGCCCAAAGAGCTGCGTAGGTGCGGGATTTGTCAATGGTGTAAGAGAAATTTGTATGTGTGCGTGTTTTTTATATATTGCTAAACCTTTAAACACCATCATACTTAAATTTTGTGTTTTAAAATGATCACATTTATTGATTAGTCCTATTTACATCCTTGTCTTTCTGTGTCCTCTTCCCATATCTGATGGGTAGATATCTGTACCTGATAATATGCTTAATCTGCCTATTTATGGGGATGCAAAAGAGTATGATGAAGTACATAACAAGCATTGACCAGAATACCGGCGCATTGAAGGCATCAAAAATGTGCAAATCACGGGATCAATCATTAACATCACTGATTAAAAACTCTCAGTAATTAGACAATTTTGTTTTGGATTGATATCAATTTTATGAAAGAAAAACACAAAACACATATATTCTTTAGAAACAACCATTTTTACTGTCATTAAAATCTTGAAGTACTACTTTGCTGATTTCAGCAAGTAGCTCAACAATAAAATTTGCCATGTTCATGCACAATCCCAGCTTCATATAAATACAATACTTCTTAGACAAACATGAAAATTATATTAACAAGGAGAACACATCACCTACAATTTGATGCACTGACATTTATTTAATTTTACTCAGACTGTGAAAAAAAATGGCAAAACTAATAAATAATAAAACAGTAACTTTACTTTCACATCAGCAAATACTAGTCTAGCAGAAGATCTTGGGCCAACTTATTTAGTGAACAGTTGTATACCTCAGTAGCATTGTGATAGCTGTGGTCCAAAGTACTAGTTAAACCAAGGGTACTATTTAAGGTGCTGCCAAAGGCAGACAAAGGTGCTTGGTTAAATTTACTTGCTCCAAAACCCTTACTTCTGTCTTAATCTGTTGAAGAAAATTCCAAAGATTTGAATACATGACAATGCAAAATACTTTCCTTAAAAAAATAAAAACTGTTGGAGTTGTCAATGTTTTTTAAAAAGGAATGACAAAGCTGTGCAGAAAACAACTAAGGAACATGTCAAACATACATTCACACAGTATCAAAAGCGTTTGGTCAAATTAAACACTCTTTTTTTTTTTGGAAATGAATATTTGTTCTTACCTTTTAGTTCATTTTAGACCTTGGCCCAAATCTATTGCAGATAATTGCCTCATAACAATGTCAGTATTAAATAAATACAGTTTGAGTATTTTTTTATCTGATCCACACTTTTTTCAAAGTGAATTTGAATGCAGTACATTTCTGCTTATCTAGCTGGAACTGAATATCTCTTTGGAAATAGATGAACAACCAGGTTCTCTGTTCATACTTCCAATATTGCTGATCCTAACTTTAAGTTTAGAAGTACAAGTTTAAGGAACATTTGCATATTTATATCTCTGAGCCAGTCACTGACAAAAAACTTTTTATGGTGACAAAAACACATTCCAGGTTTTGACATGCAATGAGAAGCATTAGACAATAAACTCTGGTTATCAAATATATTCTGATAAAACTTTGAACTCAAAACATTCACAATGACAATATTTGGATAACTGCAGTGTTGCAGTTTAACCTTCTAACCTACTGCCTTAGCTACAATCTGTAAGGGAAGACAACATGAGTTTAACACTGATCTTCAAAGATTTTGGTAAACGTGACATCATACTAAACTCAGAGAACAATTTTTCTTCAATCTTCTCATATTTTACACCACTCACTTCAGTTTGGTGAGGAATTCAATCAATCCCTGGTGAAATTCACGGGGTTTGTCCATGTAACAAGCATGGCGAGCTCCTTCCAGTTTTAGTACATGGTGATTAGGAAGTTGGAGAAGATTCTTGTGGGACTGGGCACCAAGGTTTGTGTCCAAGGCACCATACACAATCAGAGTGGGAGTCTACAAAACACATTAGCAACAAGTTAAAATATCTAATTAGTTGGTGTGAACCCAAAAGAAATTTTGCCAGTGTGGTAATGCAATATCAAAATATTATTTTTAAATAACATATATATAATCTATTATGCTGTTTTCTAAATCAAAGTAACGGGGTTGAGTCTCAACATAGATTAATTTTTAAAAAATGTTTTTGAAAAATTAAAAATGTCTCCGAGCAAGAAAATTAATGCAGCCATTTAGAGCAATTAAGCATCAAGTGTTATAGAGCTGGATCCTAAATACATGATTTCTGTTTGGTTTAACCCTTTAAACTGATGAGAATTAACAATCAAACTGAAGATCTGATCCAAAGAGTTAATGTACAGCAAAGTGCCTTACGGTTCTGAAATGCGATATGCTACAAAACTATAACACAGACTTTGAGGAATTCAATACAGGTTACATATGTGATATGCTAAGAAGCAGGACAACAGACTTGTAAAATAAATCTACAATAAATGTGAAAATCATTAATAATTGTTAATATATTTAAGATACAAATACCGACAGAAAGTAAAAATCATCGCAATGAAAACAAGAATTTTATCTCTATAAATTTATTGAGTTCTCTTCTTTGTATGAAACAGGATGCAAAACTGAAATTAAAAGTACAACAAAACAAGTTTGAGGAGACTCACCTGAACATCTTGGTATTGCTGCGCAGAGTAACTTCGGGTTCCAACTGGTGCTACTGAGATAAAGCCACGTAACTGTTCGTTGTTCTTCATGAGAAATGGAAGAGAATAACGTCCACTCATCGACGGGCTCAAAAGCACAGCTGCTCTTACGCCCAAAGACTCCATGAACCTTGAAAGGAGATCGACTCGATTCTGGTCAGTCTTTAGGGCCTCTGAGTCAGGCGACTTTCCGTATCCTCAGTAAAGAAAAAATAAGCAAAGAAAATAATTTTACTGAAAATGGGCATTGAATTTCATGACAATTTCATGACACTACAGATAACAACAACATGCTTTGCAAAGATTGCAGACAAAGTTTATAAGACTAATGCAAAAATATAAGTACAACTAAGAACAATTAAATTGATATTTTGTGCAAAGTTCGGTGTACATTAGGACAACTCATTTCATTTATGGTTTGCAGTCCTGTAAGTTTTCAGTGATTTTCTGCTCCAACACATCCAACTTAGATTAAATAGATACAACACAATATTGTATCATTTGAGTCTAGTGCATCAAAAAGTATGAGAGCTCTTGTTTGTAAACAGCTTGTGAAGTGGTTAAAATAATAACCACAAGAGGGCCCCATCATCAAATGTATCATTTGCTTTCCACGATCAGATTCCTCACTGCAATTCTTTTTAGTATGACTCACTTTTTGTTGTCTTTAAAATCAGATAGCTCAATCAGCTTACAACATATGCTTGGTATTTCAAGTTTCCAGTTTGAAGTAAAAAAAAATAAATTGAAATGTGTTATTGACCAATTTGTGAAACAATGAAAACTGTAGTAGGTATAGATTCACAAACATGATAAGAAACAATATCCGATTTAGTAGAGTTTTGATCTAAAAAATACCTGGCAAATCCATTGCTAAGGCTTGATATCCATTAGTTGCAAGCAGGCTCATGGTGCCAAGTTCTTCCCAAGTCTTGGAAGTGAAGGCCTGGCCATGCAGAAGAACCACTTGTAGCCTACACAAAGAATGGTTTAAAAAGTTTTCAAACAAATTAATTGGAAGTGTTTTCTTTGTTTGCACAAACTTCATAAAAATTCATTTATACTAAATGAACTTGCAATTCAGTTAGTTAATTTTGTAAAACTCAATTTGCGAATAATTATCAAAATAATGAAGAATGTGAGTTGTGTGCAAAACAAGTTTTTGGTTCAACTCACCTTGGTAAGATTTGTCGCCCAGCTCCGTCTATGGGTAAAGCTTCTCTAAAAAACAATGGAGGGTCCCCAGGAAGTTGTCCAGTGCGAACAGTAACATTGATAGAAGGAAGTACAGGTGGAGCTGTGGCCGACATTCCCATTTGTTGAGCTTCCAATGATGGCTCCATTGTGCCCTGACGAATAGATGGCAGCAACAAATACAGCAGCAATGTAGCCAACAACACCAGGCCCAAGACAACAAATCGATTACGAAAGAGATTCATTTCATCGAGATGAAGGACCTGAAAAACAGTATAAACAGTAACCACTGTATCAGCTTGGATGTGAAAGCCCAAACACTTTCTCATTTTAGCATAGCTTTGCCTGAAATCCATCAGTCTGTTAGACTTTACCAATGACACCTACGTTGGTTTTCTCTGGGCACCGTGAATGTGTGGGTTTCTCAGGTAGTCCTGTTTCCTCCCACCCTCCAAAAACATTCATGTTAGGTTGATTGGCTGCTATTGAATTGCACCTAGAAATGAGTGTCTGGCCCTGCAACAAACTGATCCAACCGACCTGTTCGAGGTGTACTCTGCCCATTATCAGCATGGATAAGACCTCGCAACCCCACTAGGAAGGGATGGTTCAGAAGACGAAACAAAAGCAATATATGATATCCTTCACCAGATGAACTGGTACCTGAGAGGTATAACTTTAATAGTCAAGTCAAAAATATTTTAGACAATCTTGTAACCTGCATTCAACTTATGTTAAACCAGTGCTTTCTGCACCACATCTTTAAACTCAGTTTTAAATATTCTGCAAACAAGTACTCAACATTTTGGGTTTTTTTCTATTTCAATTTTTTATTTTATACCCTTTATACTCAAATTTTTCTTTGGGAATTAATAAAGTATTTTCACTTCTTTACATGTTCCGATATTCGTATTAAATCCCTTTCAATCATCATTTTCAAACACATGCTTTGAAAAGGGAATCAGAAATATGCAATGTACCAAATATTCATATTTGTTCACAATCCTTTTCAGGTGACACTGAGATCTAAGATATAACTAGAAGTTTGTCTTTTTTTTAATCATTATTACTTTGTAGGCATAAAATTAGACCATATCTAGCTGCTGTAATATATCAAAATAAATCAGCGTTTTTCAACCAGTGTTCCGCGGCACACTAATGTACCGTGACATATCATCAGGTGTGCCGTGGAATATGATCCTATTTCACCATATATGGTATTAGGATTTACAGGTAGCTCCTAAAGTTTTGGTTGATCTCATGTTATTTGTGTCAAAAAATGGATTAAAGCGGATTCTTTGTTTCTTTTAGAGACAGGCAGGACTGTCCTGCCATTGGTCGTTTACTGTAACCATAGCAACCCACTCTTCTCTACTTTTTTTGTTGCATACTGCTGTCCATCCGTCCCTATGAAAACAACTCAAGCTAGAGGGTCGTATTGTCTACATGTTTTTGAGACATTATGAGAGAATTTAGTTTGGGTTCAAGAGCAGAAAAATGGCAGATTCTAAAAAAATCTCACATTTTCGGCAAGACATTAAAGAGGAAAAAGATCCTCTTGCAACTGCATGTGTATATTATATATATATATTGCAATAATATGTTGTTAATAAAAGAAGCTATAGAGAATTGTTTTTAATATTTTTGGTTGGTAGTGACCCTCAAGATTTTATTTGATTTTTTCCCCGAGGGAAAAATGTACAGTGACATAAAAAACAAAGTGGAAAAAAAACACTAAAATAAATCAAACCCATTAAAGAACTGCATAAATAAAAGACTGTTGTATCTGAACAGATAACATATTAAACATGTTAAAAAAGTTGGCTTCATGTAAAGTATATTTCCTACTTAATTAGATTAAAATCATTAAATGACTGATCTCTGATTAGCAAGTTTAACTTCATAAAAATAAAAGATAAAAACATTTAAAGACCGTTATTAAAAAGCTTGATTTTGTAATACAAGAAACATTAGAGGGAAAAACAAACTTCAAATCCACACAATGTTATTTAAATGAATGACAATACAAATGCAATAATATACAATGTGTAATTAGATGAGCCTAAACATTCACAATAGCTAAAGCTTATTTCTGCTACTAGCTAAATCACAAAGATGCATTATGTAAATCAATGACATACCAACACAGAGGAGATGATTCAATACTATCACCAACTAAAAGACGAGATTATAATCCTTGTTGCCATGTTTTTTGTATTTATTTCTTAAATGAATGGTGTCCGTGCAGGTTAAAGCTAATTTAGCGTTTCAAACTGACACTATATTGTGCCTTGAAAGAAATATATATTTGTCCTAGAGGAACAATATTCCGCACAGTAAATAGCAGATAGACAATTTTTAAAAGCCATATGCCTTTTAAAAATTAAAATATTGTGTAAATTTGAAGCGAATGTGTTTCGAAGTGTTTAAAATCCATCATGGTTAATCCCTTGTTTCCTATCGGAACACGTTCAAAGTTGCACAAAACAACGCAGCAAAGTCACTAGAAGTTTCTGTCTGATGATGAGGTGTATCTGTAGTTGGTTGCAATACAGTATTATTATTAATAATGCATCCCATTTATATAGCACTTTTTAGGACACTCAAAGACGCTTTACAACATATGCTTTACTCATCCTCTAGTGGTGAAATTAGATAAGATATTCATTTACTTTTTGTCCATGGTTGATTTACAACCACGAAGCAGACAATTTCAAATTCCAGTCTATGGTCAGATCAGGGACATTCTCAATCCTTATACTGACAAAACAAGTTAGGAATCTGGGAGTAATAATGACTCAGACGTGATCAATTCTATTACATCAGCAGCCTTTTACCAACTTAAAATCATTGCCAAAAATTAGGGGCGTCTAAAACAGACTGAGAGATTCTTATCCATGCGTTTGTTTCCAGTAGGTTCGATTATTATAACTTTGCACTCACTGGTCTGAACTAAACGGTCTTAAAACCGCTGTGGTTCATTCAAAATGCTGCTTTTCGAGTCCTAACAAGAACCAGAAAATATGATCACAAAAGTCCTGTGCTCAGGTCTCTGTACTGGCTTCCTGTGGCTCAGAGAATAGACTTTAAAGCTGTTCTCTGCTTGTGTTTAAGTGTGAAATACACTTTCACAGGGTCCAGGTACCTTTCTGGAACTCTGAGGAGCTCTGGAGCTGGCCTCCTGCTGGTGTCTAAGTCAGGACTTAACATGGAGAACAAACTTCCTGAGGCTGTGAAACAGGCCTTTACTGTAACAATGATTACATCTAAGGTGGAAATAGTTCTGTTAAATCATGTATCAAGATTAATCACTCTTTTTATGTTTTGTCCATTTAATGTGGCTGCAAGATGGCCTTACAGCAAGGTCAGATTTTGAGTCCAGGATGAGATGAGGCTTGAAACACTGGCCTTTCTGTGTGGAGTTTGCATGTTCTCTCCATGTATGTGTGGGTTTCTTGGGAAGTCCAGTTTCCTCACACCCTCCAAAAACATGCATATCAGGTTGATTCGCCACTATGAAATTGCCCCTAGAAATGAATGTGTGTGGCCCTGCTGACATACTGGCGAACTATTCAGGGTGTACCCTGCCTCTTGCCTTAAATCAGCCAGGATAGGCTCCAGCACCCCCCCAGGACCCTGTCAGGGATATGCAGTTCAGAAGAGGAAAGGAGTTTAATGCTTTTTTTTTGTCTTGAAAAGCACTTTGAATTGCCTCGTGTATAAATTGTGCTATACAAATAAAAGTGCTTTGCCTTAGAGAAGACTCTTTTTAAAGTAAGGTCTACATATGGCGATAACTTTGGCAACATATTCATGTGTAATTGTTCTTAAAACTAAAAATGTTTTTGGTTATTAACTGATGCTTATGTAAAATTTAATACAAATTTTGTTGAGTTGATTTGAAGTTGTTGTATTAAATTCTATAATGAACAAATGAGCTTAAACCTTTTTCAGTCAATACATGTTTTTGTTGCATAAACTGCTTATTAAAATGCAATTAGAACGAATCCTGCTCTAGTAGCGTAATGACTGCTATTTTTTTAAAGTAGAATAAATCTGCACCTTGGAGAAAACAACTATGGTTTCATAAACTACAATTTGTGCATAGAACTAAGTTGTTCAAATGTCAGAACGTTGTGGAAACATATTTGATGTAAAAAGAAAAAATATAGAAGTGCATAAGCAATGATTAAACAAAAACAGCAATGGATATGACATGATGTAAACTGAACCATTTTCAGTAAAAACCAGAGTAACAACAAGAAAGCATAAGCATTGGATTTAGATAACAAAATAGGAGCACTTGTTTAAAAATCACATTATTCAGGCAGTTTACATACGCAGAAAAACTTGCAACATGTTGATTTAAAAAAGCAACCCAAAAAACATAGATATTAGAAAGACAACCAAAAAAAGATGATAAAACCCATTTCTGGGATTTTTTTTTCAGTCTGCTTTTAAATTTTTAATTAACCACATTTTCAAAAACATTATTGCAATACAGTTCAAAAGACACAAAAACAGGATGACATTTTGACATTACACCGTTACTTCTATAAGAAAATTACAAAACGTTCTTCACCAAACAAGCTTTGATCATGGACATTCTATATTTATAAAAAGGTCAGTCTTATCATAGTAAAATATCAAATTGATGGATATCTGTTTATGTATCTGATATTTATTGGAAAATCTGTCCAACTTGTTTTCACAGTAAAATTAGTCCACTTGATCACACCATCAGAAAAAACTTTGAATAAATACGTCACTCTTTCACTGATCATTAATGTTGATTCATTAATATCCATTTTATCTACAGTTGATCTAAACCAAAAATTCACAAATGTAACACAATGCAAAGTACTGAAAGTACTAAAATACTATAAAATTTGTAAACAGATACATGTAAGAAATGGTATTTTGTAGCTTGTAAAAGGCACGTACAGATTTGAAACAGGAAGGTCCAGCTACACTGTTTCAGCAAGCAAAGGGTTAAAAAGATTTAAGACTTCGTGATTTTATTTTCTACCATAAATCATCAATACTTTTGAATTAAAAATGGCCCAGTGACAATTTATAGGCTGTAAAAGAAATAAAATACTTGGCTATTGGTGTACAACTTAGGAGCTTTCAACTCCCAACATCTCCCTGTGTGCAGTCAGGAAAATGTCATTTATTAACATGTCGAGCAGAAACTAAAAGAACAAGTATGATTAAATCAACTTAATTTGATCAAGCGTGTCAAATGAATGCGGAGGCTCATAGGAAAGGGAAAAACACTGGCATACACATTCACATGGCATGTAATACTTTTTTGTAGTTTTATGTGGGAAGTTATTTAAGGCTTATGTCTGTGTTTTTTCCAATAAATGAAATTATTAAAAGGTATTTTTCCCTTTTTGACACAACAGAGACATTCAGATAAATTTTTTAAAATTCTCTCACTCATCTCTAGAATTCAATCCCATCTGACATCTGGAACATTGATTCTTTCCCCTGTTCAACTCCAGACTCAGAATTCATGTGTTCATACGTATATCCCTTGTATTTCTGGCATCACACCTTCCGATCCTGTTTTGTTTTTTTAACATCTATTGTGTTTGTCTTTAGTATAAAGTGTCCTTGAGTATTTTTTAAAGGCGCTTATAAATTAAATGAATTACTATTATTAAAAATGACTATTTAGTCATCTTTCTAAATCCAGTTCCATCCCAGGCTACAGACTTTTGTTAACTCATAAACAGTCTTGAGGCACCATGAAAGAGGCCTAGAAGAAGACCAAAGAGGAGGTTCATGGAAAAAGTGAAGGAAGACATGAAGATAGTTGGCGTGACCGAAAAGGAAGCAGGAGACATGATTAGATGGAAGAAACTGACTTTCTGTTGCGATCCCTGAATGGAAATGGCGAAAGATGAACTCAGTATTAGTACATTAAAATATCTGAATTTTGTTCTGTCTTCTAAACCGCTTATCTCTAGTAGGGCTTGAATTTAACTTATTATAATCAGTCTCGCCAGGATTTTGCGATGTTGCATTCGCAACTATCATTCTAAACTCTGCAAAATTGAGGTAATCCACAAGTTTGTCAAACTGCCGCAACTTTTTCATATCATCAATTTCTTAAATGTCTATTTCAGATCAGTTTTGTGAGTAATTTCATCTGTAATGTCCACGGGGCCCTAATAGTAGATTTACAAAAAAGAAAACCCTCGCGTTACATCCAGTTTTAATGGACATCGCCAACGGAAGAAAAACAAGTGAGAAAGACGTGGCACGTAATGAGCACAAATATGTGGCAATGTTCAACTAAACCATCAGTTCAGTGATGAGTTTAGTAGTTTATAAGCTAAAAATGTTTGTATCTAAGCAAAAAGTGTACCAAGTTATCCTGCTTCATGAAATTTTTTCAACTTTTTTAAAAAAAACTGATTTTGTTTCACATATTTGTTGTCTTTTTTAACATCTCTAATAATTGTATATTTAAAACTTGCAGAAATAGTTGATTTAACTGTAAATAGATAAGTTATTGGGATATTTAAAAAAAAAAAAAAAAACGGAACTTTTTACTGCAACTCTTAGAAAATTGTTTGTGAAAAAAGGCATTTCGACCGCAACGACCAATAAAAATGTCCGCAAAACCCTGAAGTTACTCTGTAACGGCTAAACAGCATGAACTTCTGAGTATCCTCAATGAAGCAAAGACAGGAGTCCGAGTGGAAGTAAAAGGCAAAGAGGCCAAGTTCCTAAAACAGAGGAGGCTCTATTCCGCCCTTTTTCTTTTTGCTCACACCAAGTGCCCCTGTACCCACTGTAGCATTGGCAATGGAAATGTGTGCGGAAAGTGGCTAGCTCCTCTGGCCCAGGTGATCCTGTAACCTTTAGTTGGCCATTCTGACTTGTTATTCTGTGTGTTGCTGGACTGAGATGCAGGTATACATCGCTATCCATTATTTGGCGTAGACAACGACCGTGGGATTTACACAGTGACTGGCTGCACTGTTCAGCGGCTGTAGTCACATTGAGAAGGTACTGACCCAGTTGTCCTACAAGAAATTTATTCAGAACAGAACAGCTGGCCTGCAAGTTAGAAAACAATGATATTAGTTCAAAACCACAAAATTTTGGGGAACAACATTAATAACATTTCAGCTCTTACAAAGGTTGCATAAGAAGTGTCCCCCCAGAAAATGACCCCTGCAGCTCCAAGTGCAACACTCTCACCAATGGTTGAGACCAAGTCTTTCTGCAAAAGATAAAGAAACAATAATTATTGTATATTATTAAATATTATTGCACACAAAAATAAGTTATGTAATTTAAGTTTAGATACAAACCAAAGTGGAACAAAGAACAAGTAATATCTGATCTAAACATTATCGTTAATTTAAACTAAACTTGACTTGTGCAAGGTATAAGAGACGGTGGGGGACGGTGGCTCAGTGGAATGAGCGTTCGCCCGCGGACCGGAAGTAAACCGGAAGTTCGCGGGTTCGCATCCCACTAATTGCACGTCTAGGGTCCTTGCAGAAGACACCTTAAGCCCCTGTTTCTCCCATCACTGGCACGGTCATGGGCAGCCTGCTGCGGTGTAGGAGTGCAGCACACAAATTTTCCCGTGAGGGATGAATAGAGTCAGTAAAAATTAATATTATTATTATTTTCATTTATAGAGATCATTTTATGGAAAGGTTTTATTGCTTTTACAAATATTTTATTTAGCTATTAAAGACTGCTTACTTCAGATAAGAGTGTCATCTCATTGTTGTACGTAGGCCGGGTATACACAAAAACCGGTCTGGCCAATCCATCCCCAACAGACGCCAAGCGCATTGCCTCTTTCACCCTGTTTTGGACAAACAGGCGGCCGTGCTTTGAAGAACGAAGGACAGAACCCATGTATATGGAGGGAAAGAGGGCTGTACACTCCATCCATAGCCAGTTCAGTTTATCATTGCGCTCTATCTCTACAGCAGGACAACGGCCTGTGTAGTTTGCAAGGCCTTCTCTGTAGTCATGGTTGTAGCAATCGGGAAACAAGTAGAACCCCCACAGTTGATTTGGTCTGAGGTTCTTTGCAAGTTTCAAAGTTTCCAGCATTAATTTCTTTGCAGAGAGCTCAAATTCTTGTTCTGCAACTACTCCTGTTTTTTCTGGGGACCATTCAGGGTTCTTTTGGTTAACTAACATGCGTGATTTATTTCTATAGATGTCTTTGGCATCCCAATTTCGAATCCACAACGGGCGCCACTCCTCCCAGTCAATAACAGATAAACCTTTTGCCTGGGGCTCTCTTATGTATTTCTGTAAACCTTCAGGCATCTTTTCAAAGTGTCGAATGAGGCTGGCAAGCTGTGGAAGGCCCCCATTCACAGCAGTGCCCCGATGGTCATAATAGGGATACAACCCAAGGCGTTCCTTATAGAACATAGTGAGATTCTGTCGGACAAAGCCTTCATTGGGTGTTGCTACGATGTCAAATTGGCCCAATGATAGAGTGACACCATGACGTGTCCCACACTCTTGTGTTGGGGCATTCCAGACAAGAATAACGGGCTTCTGAGAATACAATGGCCATCTTGTCGGCTTTGTATCTGCTGAAGACAGAAGAATCCAGGAGGAAAATAAGGTCAAGATCAACCAGGGCAGCTGGCTGGGTGTAGTAAGAAGGGTGTGAAATACAAGCTTCATGGTCACTCCAAAGATTCACCTCTTTTTCTCTGCAGAAGACAAGAAATTAAAGATCATGAGCATTTAGTCAGTGGGCAATCAATCGTAAAGAAACTGACTAATTGTGGCAGATTTCAGCAATTAGCCCAAAATAAAGTGTAATCTTGAAGCAACCCTCATAATTAATGAGGGTTTGATCTATCCACCCATTCTATCATTTCAAAGACTTTACTTCCTGTTTAAAATAATAAAGATAAAAACAATCATTTAAAATATAAAGGATATCAAAATGCAAAGAAAATTTAGTTTCTTAGTAGAAATGTTTGTTTCAACTATAAGTTGCACATGTAAACAATAGAAAGTGTAATCAAGTTAGTTAGTTAGTTAGTTAGCCACGTTAGCTCAAAGTTTCATTGAAACTAGCCTCTATGTTGCTATTAGCTGGTTAGTTCTTGTTTAATCTAACCTGTTCAATTGATGGTTTATTTGACTCATGTAACCGTCATGTAGTTTTCTTTGCCGCAGTCCAGCCATGTGAAAAGTAGAAGTCAATATCTGTTTAATCCATGACGATGAGAAAATAAACCCTCCATAGTAATAACTAGTCTGCCTGCAGGAGGGATGGTTACGGAAAACGTTGAGTAACAACAGACCACTTTAACACACTGCTGTAGGGGTGTTTTATCATCAATGTGTTCATAAATAATACTTACAAGCAATCAAAGAAATATTATGTTGATTTAAAATATTAGATATTTCATAGTTAAATAAAAAAATAATAATAATTTGACGTAAATATGTTTATAAATATGTAGTGGAGTGTTAGCGTTCACCCCCATAAAGCAATGGTTTGTTCTTAAAGGAATTTCATTGATTAAATTAGCAACAGATTCTTTTCATACAAGTTTTACGTCAATATGAGTTTAACCATTAAAATTGTTACTGTCTTGGGGGAAAAAATAACTATTGTGACTTGTAAGTTGAAAAATATTTATCTGATAGTCCGTTTGTTTTGTTGTTTTTGTTGTTTGTTTTGTTTGTTTGTTTTGTGGGGTTTTGTTAGTTTGTTTTGGTGTTCTTTTGTTTTTTTTTCTAATATTTATTAATTCATTTTCTGAACTCGTTACTACTCCCTGACGGCATTGCGGGATGTGTAGGAGCGTATCCCGGCTGGTTTTAGGTGAGAGGCAGGGTAGACCCCAAATATGTCGCCGGTCTATCGCGGGGCTACGCACAATCATCCATCCATCCACACACACACACTTTTACCTATCATGGTCAATCAACCTGACATGCATGTTTTTGGAGAGTGGGAAGAACCCCACGCATACACGAGGAGAACATGCAAACTCCACATAGAAAAACCAGTGTTCCAAGCCTCGTCCCCACCCGGGATTTGAACCCCGCACTTCTTGCTTTGTGGCCACCGTGCAGCCCTGTTTCTAATATGTAAAACCCTAATAAAAATGGTTTAAAATGGTTACAATGCCTGGTATTCAACTTTAGTAAATGTCTGACATCAATATTTTTTTCTATTTTATGTCTTTGCCAGTTTTGAATAATTTGGTGATTAAATTTACCCAATGTAACAAAAGGCGATTCAGTAAGTTCTTCTGCAGGGAATGTTGCAAGTGCAAACTTTTAAGTGGATCAAGATGCTCTGAAATTGTTCATCAATCAATTCTTTGTTATACGTTCTCTCCTGCTTATTTTGAGAAAAAAAAACAATCTAGTTATTTTAGGTTTTGTAACTTTTTTTTTTAGTTTTTAACATTATTGCAAATCTGGCAACACTTTTTTTTTTTAAATATTTCTAATGCACACATTATTTAGTGTTTTTAAGAGTTTAGATTAGAGTTGCAATTAAATCAGTCAAATATAACTGAATTAATGTAAATTGGAAAAAATAGCCCCCATGAATGAAGTAAGGGTGGTGCAAATTTGAAGTAACTGTAAATTGAATATATATATATTTCATCCTCTTCTGGATCTGTCTTCTTCCAGTTTTTGTTTACTAGGAAGATGGAATGGGTCCAAACAAGTTTTCTTCTTCCCACTCCTTTTTGAGTTTTGTATATTGTAGTACTAATGTGGAAATGCCTGTTGTGTATCTGCTCAAAATAAACTTTCAAATTCAAAACGTATGATTAATGATTTTGTACAAACAAGTGAGTCTTGAAAATAGTAATTCTCATACTTTTGAATCAAAATGACCCTATGGTTATTAGAATGAAATAACTACTCTGTGGCATTGAAATCCTCACTTTTTTAATAGTTGATCATGTCATTAATATATAGTATATATTTTTTATATTTTAAAAAGACATCTTGTAAAGCTAAGAATCAATCTATTTTCTTACCTTTTGGTGAGTTTGTCTCCAAACAAAACTTGCTGATGGATCAAAATGTGAATTCAGATGTAGAAGTATCCAGGCAAAAACAGGTTTGTATTCTTGACTGAAATCCACCTCAACAGCTGTTTAAAAACCAAGAAAGCCACTCCTTTCAAACCCACCCACTGGCATAAAATAACAAAGAAATGAAATGCATATCTTAAAATCTCTACCTTTAATTTGTCTTTGATGGGAACATTTTGAAGACGGTCACCGGGTTTCTTCAGTAACTGCTGATAAACTTGACACAGGATGTCACAACTGAATGAAATACACATACTTAGATTGTGTTGTTCTTTTTGACTATGCTGTGAGATTGAACTCAAGAGCCTTCCTTGATAAGTAAAAGTATGAATTCTTTACTTTTTATTTTGAGAATATAGTCTTTCTTTGCAAACACTGAATCAAGACATTTTTTACATTCATTTGTTTAAAATTGGCCATAGGGATTTTTTCTTTGGAGGTTGATAGATCTCCAAGTTTCATAAAGAAAATCAGACCTCTGTGAGTGTACAGCTATTTCTAAATGTTTTTCAATGAATAAATATGTGAGTCCGTTAGTTCATAAACATGTATGAAAGGGGCATTAAAAAAGGAGGGTTACTCCATTCAGTCATAATGCTAGAATAGTAGTTTTTATGCTTATTTTTGTAAGATAAAAGAATTGCACAAACCCAGTAATAATTAAATACAGCATAGATCCATAGCTTTTGCTTAGGCATTTGTTTTGGGATTTTTATGTCTTCAAATATGCTTAGGTCAGCAAAGCCGCAGGATGGGTGGTTTGCTGATACAAATTTGTTTAACCCCAAAACGGTATTTCCCCCCGCAACTTTACATGTAATTTCAGCTCTATGAAAACAAACAGAACAGAATTGCACTGCCATACCTCCCAAAGACCATAAAATAACACAAAGTAAGAGCACAGGCCATAGGGCAAGTTCATATCTTAGAAGTAATAAAGCAAAGCAAATCCCAGCCTAGAACTCATAAGGGTGCAGTATCAAACATGACCTCAACATGACCTGTCAAGATTAAGTTTCCATAAAAGCACCCTGGCTCAATCTACTTTTATCCTCATCTAAGAAAATTAAAGATACACACTTTCCTCCAAGTAAGTTTGTCATTGTTATAAATTAGATCACTTTGTTTAAAAAAAACAACTTTTTACACAACCTATTTTAATAAAATTAACTCAATTGTTGACGCTTAAATTTTGCCAAATAGCCCAAACCTGTATGTCAGTCTTATAAAAAAGTAATTTTTGGTTTTATGTTCTAATTATAAATTTGGTAAATTTTCTCGTGAATTACAAAACAAGACACTTTGTAGCTTTACATTGACTTTTTCACCTGCATATGATAAAACATATTTCAAATGCAACTGATTTAACTCAATTTAATGTTGCTGATAATGATCAGCAAATGGAAATTAGATGAGTTTACATCATGAGGATAAATCACAACGCATCAGAATAAGGCATAATATGCATTTAAATAATGTATTCCTAAACCTGAATTTAAGCTACTAAATTAAAGTTTATTAAATTATGTCATTTATGACAATAGAATCGTGGGTGATCACAAATCAGCAATGGGTTTTGCATCATAGTAAGCGTTTGACTTGTAAAACATGCACTTAAACATGATGCATGGGTGTTTATTGATATAAATCATGAAAATAACATTTGTAATAAAAAATTATTTAATAAATTAAATGTGAAACACATTATGCCAAAGCAGCAAAGAAAACAACAGGATCTCCTTTTTAATATTCCTGTTGTAGTTTACATGTGTGACTGATTTTATCAAGCCGAGTCCTTCGACATCATAATGACATTTATGAGAGTCAATGATTGTCAACTACCTAGGACATAGCTCGTAACATGATTCTGTCCTATCCAGTAGAAGCAAGTCAAATTCGTGTGAAAATAACTAAACTGTGCAAGGACAACTTTCTTATTCAACATTACGACCAATCACATTCTTCTTCAGCTCCTTGACTTCAAAAAGCCGGCTGCAAACTACCATTAAGGTAAAAAAACAAAACAAAAACTTGGAACTCTTTTGTGTCATTCGGTCTACACACATTCCCACTGACATGCAGGCAAACCACAATCTCTACAAACTGAGGATTTTGTCAGCTTAGCAAATCTCTACATCCCTGATGGTGGACTATCCCATGTCTCACTGCACACAAGCCAAAAACAGATCACATGCAAAGGCTTAGCACATTATGCAGCGGTCCGTCCACATAAGGGCGTCACAAAAGATCATGTTTTTTTAAAGGTGGTTCGGGCTTCCATCACTCAGGGAAACCATAGGACGGGCTTGTCTGAGAAACTCAGAGACTGTCAGGCTTCACAGAGGATAACTGGGAAATCTACATGGATGCACGGGTAATCCAGCTTTATAATTCCCTGCAAAGACAAACAAGAAACGTTACGTGATTTGAAATGATACTGAAACTAAAGCTCTCCTTTCTCATTATGAATTTCTTACCTGAGGTGTCAAGTTTTTCTGAATTCGTTTCAGCTTGGCTTTTTTACGTCCATTCTTTGTTACAATTGTTTCTTCATAGAACTCGTGGGCCAAGTCCCCGTCTTCGTCATAAAACAAAGAACTGCACCAATAGATAACAAAAAATCAATTATTTTATGGGATCAAACCTAAATGCTTTCGTCCCATCTGTCAAAATCTTATGAATATTAGGTTTTAAAATGTGTCGTGCTACTTAAAAAAGAACGTTAAGAAAAGAATCTACCACTTAAGTCTTTTTCTGAACAAAAAACAGCTACAAATAAGACATTCAAATAAGCACAAATAAAAATAAAAAATTAAACATTTCAAGACTGTCACAATTTTCTTTTTGATACAATACATTTGATTTTTGCCAAAATCCACTTGGAAAAATGACAAATTGTACTTTTGCATATTAGAATTATTACCCGAGTCAATATTTGATTTTCAATCAGACTTTTTGTGCAAAAAAAATAACAAATACACCTCATCAATTTTGAGCTAAAGCAAAATCTGCAAACTGATACAACTTAATGTTGATATGATTTAAGTTTATTTTTTTCTTTCCCTTGCGAAAATGTACTATGTTCCATTCCATCACCTTCTGCTTATATGGGCCGGGTAAGGGGAGCAACAGCCTGAGACAGGAAACCCAGCATCTTCCAGCTAACCCGGGAGGATCCCCAGGCGATTCCCGGCCAACTGTGAGACAGTCTCTATAGCGAGTCTGAAATCTGTCTCTGGGTCTCCTCCTGATGTGATGTGCAAAAAAACACCTCACGAGCAACCCGCACAGGAGGCATCCTGACCAGATGCCCAAACTACCTCATCTAGCTTGTCTCGACTCGGTATGTATTATGTCATTCAACAATTAATAGCCAACAGGATGGATCATTAAAAATTTTTTTTTTTTTATATCAACTTTTCAACTCTGCTTGGTTCAGAACAATAAAAAACACAACCTCTGCGCTGCCAAAAAAAAGAAGAAATGAGTGTTTTGAATTTTGTCATTTTACCTCCGTCTGGTAAACACAAATGGTGTGGCACCTAGGAAACCTCGCATTTTTGCCACTGACTGCTCGTTCCCATCTTTGGCAGAATCATCCCCGCTACCTGAGCCGGAAAAAGGCCAAAATCCTTTGGATTTGGAGCCGCTACCTCCCATCTTCAACTGCTGCACATTATTTTCTTGGGTCACAGGGCTGCCGGTAGTGCTTCAGTGTTATTGTACAAGAAAAAAAGTGATCTCCACTGTATAACTAGGGAAAAAACCACACATAAAAGAAGGAATGAGGTTAAATACAGCACATAAAAATACAAACATGTGTCAAATTTTTACAGAAGGCATTAATTAACAAAGCACATTATCATTGATTGTTCACATTAAGGATCAGAGCAAGATTACAATCTTCTGTCAATGTCAGAAGTCAGGTCAGAACAGTCACAGCGCCCCCTAAGTTTAATGCTACAGCTAACACACATAAAATAATACATTTATTTTGTAAAGAGGTCATTAACACTATCTATAAACACACAAAATCAGCATTAAAAATTGCAGTAAAACTAATCACAGCATAAACCAGCCCTGATTTGTGTTTTTATGTCAGGACTTCGTAAATTTGACATGGTTGCTAGTTTGGTAAGCTAGCTATGACCGACGTCAGATTGGCTTTAAAGCATTATTTATAAGCAATTTAAGTTTTATTTTCTTTACCCATTGCTAATGAACATCAAAGTGGAGGACAAATATTAATAGCTAGTAACTGTACTAATAACAACGACACGTTTAACAACATTAACGAAGGCAAATATAAAATAGTTTGATAAAAAGCCAGTAATATCAACAACATACCCGAATTCTTTTAGAAAAATAGCGGGGGTTTTATGCGCAAAAAATTCTTAGATAGTTTGATCTTAATAAAGAGTCAATTCAACCATTAAAAATAAGCTTTTGTCAGCTAAGCTACGCTAGCTGTTTTTGCTCCTTCACACGCTTTTCTTCTGTTTTCCTCTAAATGCTGTTGCAGGAAGCATCGGTGCTCTTATACACCACCACATGGTCACAAGAGGAAGTGCAAGTTAGGCAATGAAACGGAAATAAAAAATGGGATTGTTGTGCTCTGGTGTCAGTGTTTGTCAACCTTTGTTTTTTTTTTTTTTTTTTTTTTTTTTTTTTTGACAAAGTACATTTTTTCCACCGGAAAAAAATAATAATTTTGAGGCAAACCACTAATCAAAAATGTTAAAAACAATTTTTTGTAGCAGCCTATGTTCACAATATATCATGACACTGAATGATAGTGTGACCTTCTAGAATGCAAGAGAATCTTTTTCCTATTTAACGTCTTGCAAAAAATGTGAGATTTCATCTTTCTGCTTTAAAACGCAACCTATATTTTCTCATCATGTTTCAAAAACATATAGAAAATACGATCCACTAACTGGGGTAGTTTTTTTTGGAGGGATGGACCACAGCATGCAAAGAAAAAGCAGAGAAGAAAAGTGGGTTGCTATGGTTACAAGACAGCCTGCATGTCTTTAAATAAAAATACAGTGTTTCATACCGGTAAACATAAATAGATGTGCCTTTTTTTAAATTCATCCATTATTTATTTATTTACACATTTTTATCCATTTTTTTTAACGTAGAGACCATTAGATCAACTACAGCAATGCCAATTTTTTGGCTTCACAAAGAGGGAGATCTGTCAGATCTCAATGCTTTGCCCAATAGCAGGAAAATTGTGCGTCTTACGTGTGTTACCACCTAGCGTTATGTATCAGTACGAAGATAAATTTCCACCAGAATTACACCCCTGTACTGCTTGCTCACGCTTTGTTTTGCGACTCACACACATAAGCTGTCACATGACCAAAGTTCCCGGATGTCCGACTTCTTCCATACGTTCATCAGAAACAATACTGGCAATAGACCACGCAGATCGCTACTAGCGGCTTACGGAGGAATAGCTGCAAACGCAGGAGATGCCCTGTGCTTAGCCTCCTAGTACCTAATCATGTTCATGGAATGCACTCGCGTGTTCATCATGCGGGAGTTTTATTAGCCTTGGCGGGTGAGCGTGAGATAGGTTCTAATTGTGCGTGTCTGCCGCCCAATGCGGGAGACTTGGCATATCTGCAACTAAAACAGTCTTTGGGAGCAACCAGTGGATCTCGATCACCATATGAGGTGAAATAGGACCATTTCCCACCGCACACCTGTCGATCGCAGAACACTGGTTGAAAAACGCAGCTGAATGTGACGAAGATTGGTTTTCTTCCTTTCCCCCCCACCTGGGACATTCAGGTGAAGTTAAACACGCCCTTTAAGAAACACCCAAACACACCCTACAAAAAGTACATTGTATTGTATTAGCAATCTATCAAAAATATGAAAGAATTTCTACATTAAATTATCATCACCTGTTTTTGTGTAAAGTTTGTTTTTACTGTGATAACCAGTTTTACATTCCTGGGGAAATATTGGACATATTCAATTTATCATTCATTTTATCTGTTCATGAAGTAACAGAATTTGACCTGGATACTCACTGGTCAAACCTGGGTAAAAAGAAAATAAGAAGTGATGTGCTATTATAACTTTATTAAATAATTAGACAGAAAACATTGCTCTATTTCATCAGAATGACCCGTTTAACTTTACAGGTTAACTAAAGTGCCAACTTAAAAAAAACATTGCTTTTACATAAAAAAAAAAAAAACCCAGAAATAAACCACATAGGTTTAAGAAAAAGAAAAAAAAATATTCTTCTGATCTCTATGAAAAAGCCTATTTTAAAAAATATTCAGTGGTGATCCATTGTGAATATTTTAACATTTCAAACCAATCTAATTTATTAATGCAGTTGATTAGCACAAATGTAGAACATGTTGGTATTTTCTGATTGAGAACTTGGTCATTTTTATATTTCCTACACAGTAAAAACTTTTTTAAAAACAAATTTTCTTCATCAGCTGGGTGTGGACATCTGAATCATTGCCTGTTTCATCTTCTCTCTTGCAAGAGCATAACGCCTAACAATCTGCCGAACATGTTCCTCTTCCTCACGTTGCAAGATTCGTAGAAAGTTGCACAACTCTGGAAAGCTGAAGGCATCCCACTGCATACAAGAGCAATTTGTCAGTTAGTTACTGTAAATGTTCAACAAGTCTTCTTAATTAGTTTTCAATATTCATTTATAAATGTGTTTTTATCCACTAATAAATGCAATCTTACATTTACATCCCCTGTTTCATTTTCTTTCAAAACTAGACTCAAGACTGTTTCACCAGGGCCAGCACACAAACGTAAAAAGAGAGGGCGCTCATCATTCAACAATTTCCGGAAGAACACTTAATGAGAAAAAAGAAATGTTCTTAAAATGATATATTTCCCGTTTTGTTTAATAATTTGTTTTTTGTCAGTAATTTTTTACCTTGGTTTTGTCTTTCAGTCCGTTCAAACAAGGCAAACTTTGCTGGGTTGTCTACCACAGTAAATTTGTTGAGCAAAGCCTGGATGACTTCTTGTACTTTAGTTTCTGAACTTATGTGTAAGTGCTTTGCAGCATCTTTGGGAAGATAAAAAGAAGTTCGTCGTTTCATACGTTTTCCTTCTTGATCTTTCTCGTCTGAGAAGCTCTGGCACTGAGTTGGAGGTAGGGAGATGGGACGTACTAACTGAAAGTGGACCTTGATAAATCCAGTGAAAGACCCATCTTTATTCTGAAAGACAGAGAAACACAGCAATGAATATAATGAAATAATTCATTTTCTTAAAATAAAAGTCTGCAAGTCAATAGAAAAACAATTTTTCTCATACTTTCAAATAAACATATCCAGGAGGGACAATATATCTTACTTACATCAACCATGTAGAGATTATTGTTAATCTGTGCGTTGTACTCTTTCACTCTCTGTTGAATCTCATTTACACTCAATTCTTGTTTACCAAATTCAATCTGTTCATCCTGAAAATAAAAGTAAAATCAGGCAGAAAGACATTCGATTAAGAAATTTCAGATAAAGAACAGAAAAAAACAGTCTCATTAGTTGAAACTCTTGGGGACATAAATGTTTACAGCAGAGCACCCACAGCAAAATGTTTAAAGTGTGTTTTGTTTTCCAAGAAAACAGGATAAATTAGATTTATGTCGTTAATAACTTTTTTCTATTGTAAAAATACATCTGGGGATAAAGTCTCTCAGCAACAATGTGTTTTAGGTTGTGTGTTTTTAATTAAATGCTTTGCCTACTTTTTATCTTCAGCAAGATGAATGTGTAAAAATAGTCCTCTATAACGGCACTGTCCTACTCTAGATCACATTTATAGTTCTATCAATAGCACAAGTCTGCAAATAGATTTCTTTTCATTATGCTCAGGCTAGTGATGTTGCCTCAACTGGGACATACTGTATGTGTCCTGAGTGAATTTTTAGCAGTAGCGTAGACCTGAAAAAAAGAATCAGGAAATGTCATCTCATTAAAAAGGAACTTCAGTGGGATGGACAAATAATATTTGCTCACAAATGTCAATGTCATATCTTCTATGTTTTATGAAAGGGAAGGTTTATAATGTAAGGTGTGTTTAAAATCTGTATTGTGCTCAAACTGGCATACGGGTGGTCTGTGCATTTTTTTTTGTTTGTTTGTTCTGGGTGTTTTTTTTTCTTAACAAAGCTCTGATAAAGATAATCTTGTTGGTTTCCCACTGTCTAAAGAAAGTCATTAGCTAAACACACAACTCAAACACTAAATCTAGGATTTAAAACAAAAATAATAAAAAAACAAACTAAAACATATAATCTGATTGGATTAAATTTTTTTATTTACCACATTTGTGTCCGTCTCAACAGACTCATCAATGTAAGCTGCACTGTCTGTCACAACACCATGTGTACTGCAGTCCAGTTGGATGAATGGTCGGCAGCGGTTATGACATGTGTAACGGCAGTCTAAAAGTGAGAAAAACAAAGTATAAGAGTGATTTTTGGACACACATGACTGGAAGTCAGTGCTTCCAAAGTACGGTTCTCAGGTGTGCATTGTGCTCAGTGATTTGAGCCAAACAGTGTTGGGGATTGGTTGGCTAAACACTACACCACGTAGAAAAACCACAAATAAAAGGATACAGAGACAGAAACTTCCTGACGCTATCTTTTAAAAAAAACAAAGTTGACAAATGACACTGCCCATAGCTTCCATTGCAGAGTGATCATTTTTAACAACGGACAAAAATGAACAAGAAATTCCAACATACATGACATTTAATCTTTGTTCATAAAAAAACACATACTGAGGATGGATTAGATATTCTGATTTCATAAAATAATTTCAGCTTCAATGTTTTAGGTATTTCTTTTAAGAATTGAATTTCTCTTTATTGTTTTTGAGAAAAGAAACTAAGAAATAAACTGTTTTTTTCTTAGTTTTATGTTCCTGTCTTTCAAAAACAAACCCCGTGACAAACTGTTAAAATAATTAGAATATTGGGGAAAAATCAAACTAAACAACAGAGAACATGATGGCTATAATCATCACCAGCTCATTGTTAGCAACAATTCACAAAACATTGTTAATAAATGCATACAATAAAAACATGTTCATATTTTCTGATCATAAATTAACCAATAATTACCAAGTATCACAATTTGAAAATCAAGCTGTCAAATTCTAACTTTTTTTTTTTTTAAGTGTTTTGATCATTGCTGATACTAGGTAAAAATAATTAAGCTATTACCACAGAAAGGCCATAGTTCTTTATTTTGGTTGTGCCTCTTTTTAGCTGCATGTTATTTATGAGGTTTCCATTACTTTGTCACTCCTATATTGACTGAATATCGAAACACAACTCAAATGCTGTGATTGTTCAGCCATTCTGGCAGGAGTGCAGCAAGTGAAGGACTGACTCAAGCAAACAGGGATTGTGCTTCCTGTAATGAAGGAATGTGTCGGCCAATGTAGTGTCATGGCTCATTAGGCTGTTTTTGGTAGCTTTGACAAAACACAGATGAACAAAATGTACAAACCAATTCTTTCAGATAGCCCACAATTCCTAAAGAAATAAGTAGAACAGCATCCCAACTTGTGCATAGTTAAAAAAGAAAGGATGATTTTTAAATCCTTTAAATCAATTGTGTCACAGAAAAAAAAATCTAATTTGTTTCGCTTCTTAGTTTATTGGGACAGCATACTAGTGCAATAAGGTTACGAAACATAGACGCTCGCTCCAGATTATAACTTAAATGTAAAGATTATATGTTTGTTATTTTACAATTTCTCAAACATGTCACATCCCACAAACTAGTTGAATGATATTTGGTTTATTTGACAAAAAAAAAAGAATGAATTAAAAAAAAAAAAAAATCAAAGACATGACATGTTTAAAAGGGAAAGAAAAAAAACCTGCTGTTTCCAAGAGGAGTGAATTTGCCTTTTGTTAAAAACAGGATCCGAATTCGTTGAGGAACTTTAAAAATGAGTCTTTGCCAATGGCTTTATTGGAAGTAGCAGTTTGGAAAATGGATGTGTTAAAGGCCATGTGAATGAAAATTGCAATTGAATATTTTTTAAACAATACCATGTCCAGTCTATAGTAGAAAAATGTATTTTTTAAAGAACAGTGTTCGTAATTTATAGTGAAATTCTCAGAATATTTTGAGCCTTGATACATACATAGAAAAGTATAATCAAAGCAGAAACATATACAAAGGTTTTGGGGAAACATTAGTTCCCATGCAGGTGATATTGCCCAAGGAAAGAGAGGAAGACCTCAGCAAAAGAACACAGCTCAATAGAATTTCTGAAACATTTCTTTACTATGAAAAATTTTGCGCTGTATTCATCTGGACATGATTTAAAAACAAATACTGGTAATTAAAATCTAAACTCTTGGCTTTTGAGATTTATTTTTCTATTTTATGCTGTAAATTAGTTATTACTTTTGAAGATTTGTATTTGTAGTAATCTTGTTGAAATACTCACTGGCACAGCGTAAGCTCTGCTGATAAAGACCCCAGATGAATTCTCCACACAGGTCACACCATGTGAGGTGTGTGTAACTGTAAGGCTGGAAGTTGTGGCCAACAATAGCTTCTCCTCTGTGCGCCTCGATGCTGACGCTGTCTCCAACCAGACGGACAACATGGAAACAACTGGGCTGAGATGGATTGTGAGGCAGTGGGGTAATGTTGTTAGCTGTAGCAGCGAGTTCAATAGAGTCATTTATACTGAGGTCCTTAAGCTCAATCAGCTCGCATTTAGACATCCTGTCTCTGATGCAGACACCAAAGTGTCATGCAAGCACTTCTTGTCCATGAGTATTGGTATGTGAGCAATCCTGGAAACAAAGAGTAAAGCAAAACCAGCTTTAGGAATGTTTTTTGCTACAGCAAACTTTCAGATGTTTTTTGCAGAGACACCATCGGACTCGTCCAGAGTACCAGATCTGCAATAACATGCATCTTATTGATGAATAGCCCTCTTCTTGGCTACACATCACATTTTTAATATTTGCCATGCATATTTAGAACATAATAAAAACAAAACAGAAAAATAGCATTTGCCATTGGATTTCAAGAAGTAATCAAAAGCATTCAAATGTGCAATGAGTTGATCCCTAGTGTTTTTTTCTTTCATTTTTAAAAGTTATACATTATTGCATTAACAACTCATCAGAAATACATCGAACAGACAAAAAATTTAATTATGCATTCATATCTTACACTCTCAATATAGGGATGAGAGATACATGTCATTTCATTTGCATATTATGTACGCAGAGAAGTTCCTCTTCAACATTTTTATGATTTTATACTAAAAACTGTAGATGTTGTGACTTTCAGGTAGTGCATTATTTTTCTTTGCAACATTTCATTTATACTATCTCAATCCTCCAAAAGTAGATGTCAAGTTAAGATTTTTTTCAGAGTTTACTGGCTGTAAAGTGTGCATTTTTTGTTACTTTTCAGAAGATGCTAGAGCTGCAGCTGAAGTTTAATGGATGTTAGCACCTTGCAAAGCAGAGTTATTGTGACTTGAATATGAACAACCCGGGGCTCTTTAGTCCAACTGGGTCACCACACATTATTCACCCGGAGCAACAAGAGCTCATTGTAAGCAGGATCATCCAAACATGTTTTTATCATTTCCCCCCTTATACATACGTGTGATTTAGTCTAAGGGAAGGATCATCTTCTAGTTTGACATGTACCGCTAAATGCAGCGCTGGGTGTAGGACGGGACAGCCCGGATTAATCCTCTAGTCTGGAACAGGACAAGAAACTCTGACACACAGACATCGGAGCAAAAACACCAAGCATCAGACAGATATGGGGTTTAAAATCAAAACCTTACCTGGTTTCTTTACTCTCCACCCTAATTCGTATCCGACGTTTTGTTACTGATGATTAACCAGCGAACAGACCTCACAGGCACGCACTTGAGTTCGCGCATGCACATTGGAGTGCGGGATTACATCTAATCCCATATGTGCAGTGAAGTTGACAGAGAAAGAGCTCATCAGGAGGAAAGACAAAAAGGTTTGCACTCTGCTTGATAAAAACCCAGCAGAATCACATAAGACTAATTATAGATTGAGAAAAGTCATTATTTACAAAAAAGGACAAATGATTGTAACTGGAATTTCTTCAAAAAATGACTAACAAGATTGCTGCACTCTATTGGATGTGTTTAGAATGAAGGTATCTGTCATAAATAAAAAGATTTGATGTAAAAATAAAACATATATTTGTGTAACAACTTCAAAGAAGTGCAATTTTAACAAATCTAGACCTTTTTGAGAAAATAATGAGGTCAGATTTATTACCAAAGTTCATGAAAACCTCATCAGAAAAAGGGATTGTTTACTCATAAATTTACCAAAAAAAGTGCATGTCTTTAAAAACAAAGATTTTCCGTGATCCACAAACACAGAGAAGTGTTTCTCAATGACCACATTATTACTGAATACATTAGAGAAAATATTATGGTCACTGTGTTGCCCAAAGGCTCCTCAGCATGTGGTCAATGAAAAATCAAATTTTGAACCAGTAACCTTTTGGAAGCCAGATAGTCATTTCCTCCTGGGCATGATTCACTATGAGAATGATGGCCAAAAAAATGACTGTATGAGAGACACAAGCATAATTGAACATAAAAGATAATTACCTAGCCAGTTTGGCTTGTTTTGGACTAGAAAAATTTACAATTATCCGTAAAGCAACGATATTTAGAACATGTCTGCGAACTCTAGAGGAAATGCTATCACATCTGTCCAGTTACTTAATCTCAGGAGGAATTAGGTCAAACAGCAGGACTCTGGTTTCAAATTGGTGCAAATTTCACCCCAATGCAAACAGAGCAAAAAGATAAAAGAAATCCATCGGTATAAGTTATTCGATAAAAAATTAAGATAACTAGCAAGCAATCAAACCAGTAAACTGACCGGATAGATGTATAAATATTGCATTGTCAATTTTGGGTACCATGATAATCACTTGTCTGACCTACTGACCACTAAGTTTGTGTATATTTTCATGAGGAGGGACAGTGAGGGAAAAACTTTCTCACTGGAGTTATGTTGTTCTCTGTGCTGGAAACCTCTGTGTGTTGAGGCCTTGTGTAGTCACAAGCTTATTAGAGAGTAATTGGAGCACAATGAACAACTGACTAGTCAGTGTCAGCAGAATTTGGACTTGGTGGCATTAATATAGCACCGTAGATACAATATAACATTTCTGATCATTTAAATGTCCCTTTTACATGATCAGTCAGTGTTTATGAGTGATTTTCTGTATTCTTAAATCCTGATTTCTATACTTTTTCAAAGCGTATACAGTATATCACCAATTATTGTGCCTGGTGTTCTGAAGTTCTGAGATTAAATACTCTACCTACTGGAACAAATCCATCACAATAATCTGAAGAAAATATGAGTGTTTGCCTGCAAGGTGGCATAATTAAGTAATAGATCAAGTGGATCGGAAAGTAGATGAATGAATTATGGGTAGGTTTTTAACTTTACACATCAGTGGGATGACTGTAGCAGTTTTACAATGTGTGTACACCAATGGTCCAACAGGGAAACATAAGAAAACTGGAAATGTTTTCTCTGTCTGTGAATCAATAAAAGTCTTATCAGATGTGGTTTGAGGTGGCTGGATGTCTGGGTAGCATTGGAAATCAGTAACTCATTCGTTTTTGCTTACTTGAGGTTGGCACACAGTCTTAGTCTAAAATCCATTGAAGAAAAAAGGCCTTCAGAAGCAGTACTAAACCATCTAAGTGTCTTTACAAAACAGTTTTTAGCTCAAGGGTTGTTAAATAATCTTGTTGGATAATCCAATTATTTCATCACAGTTGCCAAGTGGAAGTGGAAAATAAAAACTTTACACTTTAAAAAGCAACTGTGCATTTGATGTAATCTATCATCAAAAGATGGCATTTTTTAGGGATTCCTCTTTAATATTTTAAAGTAAATAAATGAATATCATAAATACACCAAACATTTTTGTTCGAACAACCATAACCTCAAATTCTTAGGAATATTAGGCATGATACTAATTATAAGCAAAATGCAGATCCACAGCGTCATTCAGGCTCAGTATACTTTAATAATAATTTGTCCCCTATGAGTAAATTTGTGTGCCCAGTAGCACTTCAAGCATTTCAAGAGAGAGCTCCAAAACAGCTTTAGGACAACTGCTGGGTGATGCTCAGTTGGATGGAGTAGAGCTGGAACACCTGTGTTGTGGAACAGCAGCCCGGTGAAACAAAAGTGGAACAGCCACTTGGTGGAACAAAGGCAGAACAGCCATTTGGTGTAACAGTTGGCCGATGGAACAAGTGACAAGCTATAGTTAAATATTTAAAGTTTAACATTAGTTTAACATAATTGAATCCAGTCCTTTCGATTTACAAGTTGATCTACGTTCCCACCCTCACCTATGGTTACCAGCTGTGGGTGGTGACCGAAAGAATGAGCTTGCGAATACAAGCGGCGGAAATGATCTTCCTCCACTGGGTGGCTGGGCTCTCACTCAGAGATCGGGTGAGGAGCTCTGCCATCCGGGAGGAGCTTGGTGTCGAGCCGCTCCTCATGTCGAGAGGAGCCAGATGGGGTGGTTCGGGCATCTGGTCAGGATGCCACCAGAGCGCCTCGCGGGCGAGGTGTTTTGGGCACATCCCACCGGGAGGAGACTAAGGGGCAGACCCCGGACCCGCTGGAGAAACTATGTCTCACAGCTGGCTGGGGAACGACTTGGGATCCTTCCGGGTGAGCTGGAGGATGCAGCCGGGGTGAGAGAAGCCTCGGCTTCCCGTTTGAGGCTGTTGCCCCCGCGACCCGGCCCTGAAACAAGTGGAAGATGACGGAACGGAACGAAGTCCAGGTGTGCAACTGTAAATAAAAGTATTTTATGTTATTAAAACACCAAAGACAGGACTTTGTTATATCTTTCTTTTTCTTTTTTAATCCTCTTATTTTGAAAACATAACCGGAACAAGTTCTTCTTCCGCCGCCTTGTCCTCCGGCGGAACGATCTTTGACGCGGAACATGCTCATTATGTGAGAGAAAAAGAAGTTACGTGACAATGACTTGTTCCCGAAATAAAACTCTGATGTCCGTCCCTGTTTCTTTTACAAACGCAAGAGAAATAGTCAGGCAGCACCGATAAGGAGCGGTGTTTAAGACTACAACAACTTCCGCTTTTTGAGCAAACAAGCTGCTAAGTTGACTTTGAAGCTGGTAAGAATATTTGATGAAGATGATTCACAGAAAAGAATCTGAACCTGAGTCTCGGTTCTACGCTCTGAGTAGGACTGCTTCCACTGTTTTAGCTCACTTCATCTCATTCAGCTTCACTGTGTTTATCACACTAGTCTCTCGACCCGGAACAAGTAAGTCTTTAATAAAGTCTGTTCACATTTTAATTTAGCTGATGTTTACTTTTAAATCCTTTAAAAACCTGCTTTTCTTTTTTTATTTTAGGTTTGTTTTCATGGCATCCTTTCCTGATGACTCTCTCTGTAAGTTTAAGATGTTTAATCATTCAGCTTTTATAAGTCTAACACTGAATATCTGATTGATCAATTAAAATAAATTTATTTGATCAATCATATAGGAAATGTTTGACCAATCAACCTATCATGCCTATGTAGGTACAAGGGGAGGGATCTCTCCTTCACGTGGATCCCCATGAGGTTTCTTCTTTTTTCTTCTCTGTAGTTTTTTTTTTTAAGTTCTTCTCTGTGAAGGCGGATCTAAGGGCAGTAGTGATATGAAATTTTTTAGCTAGCTTTTGTTTAGGTAGCTATTAATGGTGTATTTGTGTACTATATACATTTTTTCTTCGCTTTTGTACTTCTTTTCAATCCTGTTGAGACAACTGGGTTGTGAAATTGAGCTATAAAAATCGAATGGAATTGAACATCCAACTCAACAGAAAAATCAGTAACTCAAGCTTTGAGGCTAATGTGCTGTCTGATAAACTAATATAAATTAACAACAACAAGAAAAACAACATTTTTTTTTAACTTAATTCTGTAAATAATCCAATCTAAGGCTTAAGGCCTAAATTGTTAGTTTTTGGTGAATGGTCGGTATCAGAAAATAGATGGATCTAATGATTGTTAGATTCTTTGCTGTATCTAACAATTTTATAATTGATTGCAAATCAAGGTTTTTAACCTTAGTTTGAAAAAGTTAATCTCTTTATGGCCTCACAGATTGTTAGAAATAACATTTTCAATACATGAGAGCTTTTCCATTAGGATTTAAACAACACAACATTGAAGAAGACTCATTATGCAGATAAAGTTTGACATAATTCATAGCAAGCGTGAAAGTGATGTCGGAACGAAACAAAATAGTTTATTTATATCATTAAAAAAAAACAGTTTCTAGATAATTACCCACAAATTATTTGAGTGTGCTGAAGTCGTTTGACATAATCCAGTCTAAATAAATTGAAAGCATAGATGAGTTTCTGAGTGAGTCCTTTTTCTAATGTTTGTAAGGTAAAACACGAGTTTTCGAAGCATGTCTTTGACAACAATAGACCCCTCCCAGGACTGAATAGGACCATAAACATGTCAGTTTTTTAATATGTTTCAGTGGACCAAAGGTTTCCAGGGCAGAATAAACTTTTTTTTTATCTCTGTAAAATTATCTCATTTCCAGATTAGAATTAAATAGTTCTAAGTTACTGAAAATTGATAATTCTGCACATTAATTATTAAAACTCATCACGACATTGAAAATTAAACCAAGATGTTTCATGTACATATAAACATGCTAAACCTATACTCTTATTTTGTTGGATTTTTTTCCCCATAAAACTAAAACATGAAAACAGCCGTTTTCAAATAGGGCTGCAAGATTTAAATTGAATTGAGAAATTTCAAAACCCTCCAGTGGTTTTGAGAAGTTAAAAGTCAATCTGTTTGTTCAAAAGTGTGAACCTGTGAAAAGGGATATGGGAAATCTTTTAAGGCATTGCTTGAGGTAAAAAAAATCTCACTTGTTTCAACAAGAAAATGTTATGTAGCGGCTAAAACTAACTCACCTTCAATCCTGGTTTGTTATTCCCTTACAGTGACAGTTGGAAGATATTAAATGTTTATGTATAATTGATGAAATTAATTAAATTTTCCTGTTTGTCTTCTCTGTTTAGTTTGGCTTCCTCATGACAGAAGCAATCCTTCTCTTCTCACCTCGTGGCTCTTTCATCAAAAAGTTAACACACAAGACCAAAACTTCTGTCCACTGGGTTTTGCAGTCACTGTGTGTGTTGTGTACAGTCCTCGGTCTGGGTGTCATCTCTTACAACAAATACCTGAACAATAAATCCCACTTCACCTCTTGGCATGGCCTGATAGGGGTCATCACAGTGTGTGTCGTTGCTGCGCAGTCTTTGGGAGCTGTACCCCTCATTTACCATTCTTTGGTCAAAGGCTGGTCTCTTGCTAAGCTGAAACGTTACCATGCAGCATCTGGACTCATCACCTACCTACTTGGCAGTTGCAGCCTGCTCCTTGGGCTTTGCTCTACATGGTTCAGTACATCTGTGGGAGAATTCAGCTGGTACCTGTCTGTGCTCTGCCCAAGTCTCAGCGCTCTCATCATAATGAACCAGGTTTCTAGCGCATATATTGCTAAAAAACGACTGCAGTCTTAACGGTTAATTTATTTCTGACAACTTTAATGCAAGTCTTATTTGCAAAAAACGCATACATATCCCATCATGGAATTACTTGAAAGACCAAATGCTGTTTTTATCCGATCATATCTGCTCTGAATCTTGCTTTAACTTTGCCTTTATGTTTTAATGCATGTAATGCACGTTTAAATTCAAAATGTATTTTGTGATAAAATAATTGTATCAAAGATGTACACTGCAATAGAAGTGTTTTATTGTTAAAATAACAGATAACACAGTCATAGTTACTTTGATTTTAGGCTGGATGTATGAAATTTTTACTAGTTCAGCCATAAATGGGTCAAAGTGAACAAAAACCTGTTTGTTTTTTTTAAAAAAAAATGTAATTACAAAAAAAAACTCAATATATTTTACATCTTAAATAAAAACGTTTCAGACCGTTTTGAGAAAAAAAAAAATAGGGATACAAATGTCATGTGAGCGAAATGCAATTAGTAATCGGTCCTCTACTGATTCCATAAAATAAAATCATAGGATACAGTAGGTTTGATGTACGTTAACAAAACCTTCAGAAAGGGAAAAAAACTTAGTCATCAGCAAACCAAGTTCTTGAGTCATGTTAAAGAAAACCAGAATGGAATAAAAAGAACCAAAATTGATTTAAAGGAAATGCATGCTGATCATAGAAAGGGACAGAAAAGTTTTCTTCCATAAACAAAAAAAAAAAAATGCTCATCTCTGGTTTTCCAGTCCGTCCAGATTTTTGTTATCACCATTATTAAGACAAAATCAACAAAAATACACAAAATTGTGATAATCTGCAACTTTCTCACGAGAACGACGTCTTAAATTTCTGTTTTAAATTAGTTTTATGATTAATTTCATCTGTCTACGCGAGCAACCTGTGGGTACTAGAAGTGGATACAACTTCTATTAAATTCCACAGAAATGATTCTCCTAGAAGAAAACCATCTGGTTACATCCAGCGGAATCCTGGAATGACTGATTTTCAAAAAATGGCTGCTTCGAAGCTAACTTTGGAACAGAGAATTGTGACTACCATGTCTAAATGGCCTGAAAGATAACGGAAAGAGACAACTAAGAACATCACATACTTCTCTAGAGGTTTGTAACCTACAGAGACACCACAGACAGAAACAACCAACACTGAGAAGTCACCACATAATGGCACGGTCAGTTTGTAAAGGCCACCACATTACCTGACCCAGTTCTGCCGCAGTCACAGGCAATCGTACTGAATAATTAAAGAGATTAGCAGGTTAGATTTTCTTAGCATGATGCTTTAAGGTTTAAGTATTGTATTTTTCATTCTCAAACTGAATGAATAAACAATTGTACATAAGTTGGTAATTGTTTGAATATTTATGGGAACTGGGAATTATATCATCGCAATAAACTTTGTAACAGAATTTCTTGTTTTGAGTATCTTTTGGCATTCATGTTAAGTCACAATCCTGTGCTGAACTTGCATTTCCTGTTTGACAAAATCCCAGACTATCAATGTTCTCATTTATAGAAATGATGCACTAAATACACAGGCAAATAGCAAAGACCTTTTTGTGTTTAAGGCTGAAAAAGAAAGAAAAATTCCAAAAGTCAACATCAAAATACATTCGAGTTTTCAGGGGGAAATAACAAAGAAGAAATTAGTCTTTCCAGCATCAGTGTCAGGATTATAAGCAGTGTAATAATAAAGCATCTCCCTACAACCAAACTCTACACACTGAACAGTATTGACTTGCAATATAAACAATGATAATGAATTATTTACAAAGTATCAACATGTTGAGCTAAAATATTACACATTTATTCCAACAGGGGGCGCTACAATGTAAAACTGCTAAAGTCTAAAATATGCTGAGAAAGCCTAATTTTTTTTTGTTTACTCTTTAAAGGATTTTCTCTAAACATATCAGAGAGATAAACACCCTGTTGTTGACTGAAACTTTCTATTCTTAACTTTGCCACAGTAAAAAGAAATAGGGAGTTCAACAAATATTTTTTTTTGCCACAATACATCGTGACAAAATACAGTTACACAGTTTCAATTACGATGTTTCATCTAACATCAAAGTAAAAACTGCACGGCCAGGTCTGTAGAAAGGAGGCGGCGATGTGCAGCCTCTGAATGATTCAGCTGGTCCGGGCAAAACTCAGAACTGTTCCCACTGCACTGTTGTTTTGTCTGAATATGTCCAGGGTATCCAGCATGAAAATTTTGTTCCTTTAAACTTATTAAAGTAGGACAAGATTCTGTCAAATGCAGATAAGTCTGTGTGCTGACTCGATAGGAAAAAAGATGATCACAGACTTTGTCAATTTAGATATCCTGCAGATATTCAAGATTAAACGTAAATTTACTCATTCAGATTGTTCATTATCACTGATCCTTTTTTCTATACAATTCTATTTGGATTCAAAACAGAAAACAATCACCTATAGCATAATGTGAAAAAATTTAGTTCATTTCATTTTTTTTCCAAATTCACTCCCGGTAACAACTTTATGAGTCTACTGTCCTGTCACTTCTATGACGTCATCATCAGAGCTGTCACCTCCATTTAATTCTCTTGGATGTCTGTCTGGTTGGGTCAAAGCAGCGCCCAACAAGCTGGAAGCTGGGTTGCTGAAAGGAGACAGAAAGCTTGAAGTAGTAGAGTTGGTATTGGGAGCAGAGAACCTCCCTGATCCAGTGAGGAGAGGTGCAGGGAACATCCTTGACTCAGAGAGCAATGGTTGATTGTAGCCGAGAGGGAAACTAGATGAAAGCAAACCGGCCATGTTGGGGTTCATTAAATATGGAGGCAAAGAGCCTGATGGGTGGGTTGCAGAAGGTGCAGCTGAAGGTGTGGATGACATAGGAATGGTTGTAGAAGCAGAAGAGAAAGCTGAGGACGATGGAGTCAGAAGGTGCCCATTCCCTGCGGCAGATTGTCTTAGTAAGTCCGTTCCTGCCGAGGGGTACAAGGTCTGTAGATCGGCCAGTGTTTGTCCTGGTGTTTGCAGAAACGATGACCCGCCGCTGGGGCCCATAAGAAGGGGGTGAGTCATGTGGCCGAGGTTCCCTAATAGGGAAGATGAGTTCAGACCCACTGGAGGAAAGCTTAGCCCGCTGGAGCCCATTGGGAGTCCTGGGAAATGTGCTGTGGTGGGTGGGCGTTTGTTTCCTGATGGTATGTTACTCTGGCTTTCACCGTGTTTGCGTTTAGTACCTCGCATCTCCAAACCTGAACCCAGAAGGCTATCAGCAAGTTCCCTGCTCAGATTCCCCATCTGGGAACTTCCTACATCTCCAGCCTGAGACATGTCTGGCGGAGAAGTCAGAAGGTTTGCTGTTTCAGAGGAGGCATCACCTGTGGATGAGGTGTAGTGGCTGAGTTCTCTCAGGATTTCCGACCCTGAAGGAGAGGACGACCGTTGCCCTTCATTAGGAGAGCGCTGCTGTTGATCCACCGGTGAGGAACAGCCATTGCTGACAGGATGACCCAGTGGGTGTTGAGTCCCTGAAAAAGGCAGGAATACATATGGTGATCATGAGCTACATACACTCACCGGCCACTTTATTAGGTAAACCTGTCCAACTGTTCGTTAACACTTCATTTCTAATCAGGGAATCACATGGCGACAACTCTGTGCATTTGGTCAAGGCAATCTCCAGCAGTTCAAACTGAGCATCAGTATGGGGAAGAAAGGTGATTTGAGTGGCTTTGAATGGTTGTTGTTGGTGCCAGAAGGGCTGGTCTGCGTATTTCAGAAACTGCTGATATACTGGAATTTTCACGCCAAACCATCTCTAGGGTTTACAGAGAATGGTTCGAAAAAGAAAAAAATATCCAGTGAGTGGGCAGTTCCGTGGACGGAAAGGCCTTGTTGATACCAGAGGTCAGAGGAGAATGCCCAGACTGGTTCAAGCTGATAGAAAGGCAACAGTGACTCAAATAACTACCCGTTACAACCAAGGTAAGCAGAAGAGCATCTCTGAACTCTAAGTACGTCGAACTTTGAGGCAGATGGATTTTAGCAGCAGAAGACCACATCGGGTGCCACTCCTTTCAGCTAAGAACAAGAAACTGAGGCTACAATTTGCTTATTGAAATTGGACAATAAAAGATTGGAGAAACGTTGCCTTGTCTGATGAGTCTCGATTTCTGCTGCTACATTCGGATGGTAGGGTCAACAACTTGAAAACATGGATCCATCCTGCCTGGTTTCAACGATTCAGGCTGGTGGTGGTGTAATGGTGTGGGGAATATTTTCTTGGCACTCTTTGGGACCCTTGGTAATAATTGCGCATTGTTGCAATGCCACAGCCAACCTGAGTATTGTTGTTGTTGTTACTTTCAGCAGAATAATGCACCATGTCATAAAGCTGGAATCATCTCAGACTGGTTTCTTGAACATGACAATGATTTCACTGTACTCAAATGGCGACCACAGTGACCAGATCTCAATCAAATAGAGCATCTTTGGGACGTGGCGGAACGGGAGATTCGCATCATGGATGTGCAGCCGACAAATCTGTGGCAACTGTGTGATGCAATCATGTCACTATGGACCAAACTCTCTGAGGAATGCTTCCAGCACCTTGTTGAATCTATGCCACAAAGAATTGAGGCAGTTCTGAAGGCAAAAGGGGATCCAACCCCTTACTAGCACGGTGTACCTAATAAAGCACATGAGTGTACATTTCAGATTTACTTTACAGAGCGGGATGCTCTTTCAATAGACATTCTATTGTAGAAACCTAAAATACTCTAGTAGACCTGGGAAGGCAAATTTGAAAGGAAAGAAATTGCACCTCTCGGAACGGGAAGTCCTGTCACTGGTCTGCTGACTTTTCCAGATCGAATTGCAAAAATTCTTCCATCATTCGTTCTGATGTAAGTACCTATTTGAAGAAAATAAAGCTGTAATTGAAACTTTTACTGTATTTTTGGACTATAAGTCCCACCTGAGTATACAGTAAGTCGCACAAGCCAAAACATGCACAAAAAAGAAGAAAAAAACAATTACCGTGAAGCTATGCTCTCCGTCCTTCATCCACTACTTTCACAGGTTATGCTAGACTGTCTCAAAGCTCCTATTCACAAAAATATCAAGTGGCTGGACTATTTTGGTTAAGCCTCCAGAAATGATGGCAGGTATGGAGTTGAAAACTTTTAATTTAGTTTTGAACGGTGGCGTGATGTGCGCTCTGTGCGCATGCTAGCCATCAAAAGCCGAGCATTGCGCACTCTAAAAAAGCCATCCTGACGCTTAAGCGTAACACTTTGCAAGCCATGAGTTCAGCATTTCTTGATCCGTCCACAACTACGCTCCCTGCAGCACATTGTTCAAACATCCATGTATGAACTCGTATGAACTCATTCCTCTGTAACCACTTGGCTTTTAGCCCGCAAGTAGCTTTTTTTTTTGTTTTCTTCATTCTAGTTAAAATAAACACTGCTTTTCTCTAGTCCCTTACAAGTTTCTCACTAACGAAAAACTTTCTTTCTCCTATTTGATTATTGTTTTCAGCTTATGTGACATTTTTCAGCTTGTTATCGACAGAAAAGGATATTCTTTTCGGTCCCATTTTTGTTCTTCCGCTTTTGTTGTTTTTATACTGTATTACTAAGTTGAAACAAGAGCGCACTCTTGCGGTAAAGTGTGAATATAACGGGCGGCATATCGCGAAAATTACATAACGATGGTAAAACTGTGTTAATAATTACTTGCCATTCACAACATTGTTTGAGATTTTACGAATGTAACACTAGAGCACTCAAATTTTCTTTAAAAAATAAATTAAGTATATTCAATTCAATTCCTCATATACAGTACGTCGCTCCAGTTTATAAGCCGGACCCCCAAACAAACTATAAATAAAACTGCGACTTATAATCCAAAAATACGGTAATTGACAAAGAAAACTTGCTGCTCTGTGAGCAATACCTTTAGACCCTTTTATAACATGGATGCTTTCTCCTGCATTGATACGGGCTTGTACGTCTGTTGTACTATTGGCTCCCGGAATTACAATGTCTGTAAATCCAGAGGGGAGAAAAAAATTGATTATTAAATTTTCTAATTAGGATTTCTGATTTTCTCCTCAGCGCATACAACAAAATGCATAAACACATCAGATGGATAGTTCAAGAATTATAAAGTGTGATATGTACCGGTCGAGGTGACAATTCTTTGCACATAAACTCCAGCTTTCTGCAGGAAGTTGACAGGAAGGCTGCTGGCTGAGCTTGAACCAGGCATTCCCATGCCAACTTGCCGGGGCATCATTGGAATTGGTGTACACTGGATGGGTCTCACACTGGCAACGGGCTTGTCATCTGGCCGGGTCAAGTGGCGCCTAAAAATATAAAAAATTAGATTGTGAAGCTGTTGCACCATTCATCTTCTAAAAGACTTATTCCTAACAATGTAGCGAGGGGTGCCGCAACTTATCCTGGCTAATTACAGGCGAGAGCTGGTACACCCGGAACAGTTCACCAGTTTGTGGTGACGCCACACAAATACACACAGAGACAAATATTCAGTCACACACACTCATTCCTGAGGGCAATTTCTCAATGACCAATATACATAACATGCATGTGTTTTTTAGGGTAGGATGAAACAGGAATACCCAGAGGTCAGTGATTCAAGCCTTACCCCTAGCAGGACTAGCAACCTGGCCACTGTGCCAACCCCTGCACCTCTGTGCCCTGCTGTTGCATCACTATGGCTACTGGTACAACTGTAAAGAGGTAAAACATGGTAGAAAGACCTACCAGCCACGTTGGTTAAATGCTGCAATGCTCGCTAGTGTGTGTTCGTTTGTTGGGTAATAGGGAGCGTAAGAGGGGCGAGAGTAAGGTACAGAGGCTCGTTTTTCATCCTCATAGCTTTTCTTTGCCGCTCTCTTTTCTGCCTTGGTCAGTTTCGACTCCTTGCGGTCCACCAGCAAAGACTCATGCTGGAATGGCGGCTGATTGGAAACAAGAAAGAACAGAGTTCAAGATCAAATTCAAACTTTATTTATGAAGCACTTTTCAAATATGAAGCGCTTAACTAAGCAAAAAAAAAAAAAAAAAAAAAATCAGATTAAGAATTTACATCCAAATTATTTGTGCTGGCAAGAGAGAGAAACGGACAGACTTTGGCAATGTTTTTATAATAATAAAATTCTGTCTTTGTGATATTTTTATATGTGGAATAAATATCAACACAGACTCAAAAAGAATGCTAGAGTTTCTCACACAATGAAACAGTTCAAATGGTTTAAATTAGGTAAAATAATCTTTCTTTTGTCTTAAGAACCAAGCATTAAAACTTCAATTTTGTCCTGGTTAAGCTGTAAGAAGTTCTCTGCCAGTCAAGACTTTATATTTAAAATATATCTTAAATAAGGACATGAACTAGTTCTGTGTGGTCAGGACACTGCGATGAAAAGCTGCGTATCATCAATTTAGCTGTAAAAACAGATTTTTTTTGACGACATCCCCAAGTAGCAACGTTTACAGATTAAAATTAAAAAGCAATGGGCCTAAAATTCATCCTAAAGAAACCCCACACAAATTATCCATACCATGTGAAAAATATTCACCACTCAGTTAATTCTGTGTGGAGGCATTTCTCATGTTTCGCTCTCAGTAGAACTACAGATAATCTGAACATGCAGTCATCAAATTGTACACTTTTTTATGGCCCTGTCCAATTGATGAAAAGTATGAAAATGATAAAATACATGTTTGCAATCTGTTGATCTTTTAATACTTTTTGGGGCGTAGCGGCCACACTAGTTATCAGGCAAAATGGCCGAAAGTGTTCGTGGCAACTCATGTTAGAAAACGCGATTAGTTTGAAAGCATGCGCACCCGTTCAGAGTAAGAAAGGTGAAAAACTTTTGCCCGTTAAAGAGTTACTTCACTCTTACTTTTGAACTGAAGTTCTGTGGTAAACTTTTACTTTTCCCATTTTTAATTTTACTGTTAAATTGTTTGGAATGACACTGGTTTTAAAGAGTAAATCTTGACGAGTGGATTAATGATTGAACCTCAACATCATTCATTCTTGTGTACCTTCGTAATGAGGTTTGGGTAAAGCTGACAAGCTTGGCTTATCACTGCCTCAAAGCCCTGTATAGATTCTGGAACAATTCTCTCAGCTTCTGGTTCTTCCTCCACAAAATGCAGCAAAGACTCCACCTCCTTTCGTGTGAAGTTCAGCACCGGATTTAAATCGTCAACCACACGATCTTAAAAAGGTAGATAAAGATCAAATTCAGATGACTAATGATAATTTTCTAAATAAGAATAGATTATTAAAAAAAAAAGAAATCTCCTACCCGACATGCCCTGTTTGGACACCTGTCTGTCGTAGATCTTCTTCTCCAAAGTGAAGTCACAAACAAGACGATAAATGTAACACGGTTTCCTCTGACCGTAACGATAAACACGGCACACTGCTTGGGCATCATGACAGGGATTCCAGGATGCATCAAACACGACAACACGATTGGCTCCAATCAGATTCACCCCCAAACAGCCCGCTCTGAAGCAGACAGAAAATATATAATTAAACTTACTGAACCACAAGACAGTCTGAGGAATGATGGAGTAAAAATGTTCACCTGGTAGAAAGCAGGAAGACCCATGTTGTGTTATTCTCAGGATTATTAAATTGATTGATGAGCCTCTCTCTCTCTGTGGCTGATGTACTCCCATCCAACCCTGAAGACATATCATCTCTTAACATTGCAACACCCGACGTGTTTTGGATCTTAAATCTTTAACAGTGCTCGGTGATAGATTGTGACAGATTTCGATTACAATTCAATCTTTAACACATCAGAAAGTATGTAATGGACGGGGAGCTTGCAACAAAGTAAATGAGACGTACTGTAATAGTTGATGTTTCGAACCCAGTTTTGGTTCTCATTGGAGATGACGCCTTGGGGGATGGGTCTCTTTGATAAGAAGTCTTCAATGACTGTGAGGGTGGATAAACTTTGACTAGAGAAAACAGATAAATAGGTTAAAAAAACAAAAAACAAAACTATGCACATTGATAAAGCTACAAAAAGGCAAGTTTATTGTTTTAACTGATTCTCAACGGGGCCTTACTGTCTCTCTTTACTAAAATGAAGCAAGTTCTAGCAAAAAAGCAACATTGGTCCTACAACACAAAGGTTGTACAGACACAGCTTAAGCCAGATGTGTGTTAGAATTCCTCTTTGTAAACAGAGTAACAACATTAAACCGTTCATAATTCTTTTCCTAGATCATAATGACCTATAAAAAGACTTTGTGGATGCAGTGTTTTCTGAGATCCAGAGTTCAATTTTTAGTGAAAGCACACACATTAGGAGTTAAATCCAAAATATTTTCTTTTGAAATAGTCATTTGTAAGACAGAGGTCTTAAGGAACTAAAAATCAACAAAGTCATTTGACCCCCCCAACAGAAAAACGTGTGTTTAAAGTCATACATAAAATAGGGAACTTACCTAAAAACTAAAATCTTATCTCGTCTTCTTACACTTTCATCAATCAAGTGGAAGAGCAGAACCATCTTGGCCGAGTTTTCTAGAACCCCCGTTTGGTAGTTCGATGTTATGTCTTTTGCCTGAGACACAAAATAGTCTTTAATTCCTAACCCGAGAGTTGCAGAAATGAAAAATCTTTTTCATTCATCACAGCTTAGCTGGCAATAAATTTGTTATAAAGGAAGTTTTTGTGACGTACCCATTCGTATGTGATGACCTGATTGCTTCTGTCCTGAGAGACATTAAAGGTTTGCAGACTGCTGTTTACTTTGCTGTTGCTTGAATCTGCTACTTTATTCTTCAGGCCAGAACCGGGACAGCGAGGATTACTAGCTGATGTGATGTCATCAAGGTCTAGGTCCTGCTCATTGGCCTGATTCTCCTTCTGCAGGGCCTCATAAAGGACATCTGGATGGTTCCAGATCTGGTTGAAGAAGTGATAACGAAGCCAGAGTTAATTTAAAGCCTGAACCTATGCTTTGTAAGGTTAAAAGCACAAAGAGAAGTACCTTGCAGCAAACACAGAAGGCTTTCAGTGGGTTAAGGCCAAGCCAGCCACTGTTCCCGGCTTCTCTAAATCGTTTCATGAACTCTGTATAAAGAGCCCTCTGGACAGGTGAGAGCCTGACTAAAATTACGTTTTCCTCTTTAGATGGAAGCTGGTCTCTTAGTACATCATGACCTCTCCTATGAGACAGAAAAATATTCCACAAAGAATAGAGATGTTAGCAAATTACTTCTGGTAGGACACCTTTGATTTTAGCGTCCAATTTCAGAAAGAAACAAAAAATTTTTTTACCTCTGCACAAAACCCTCCAACAAGCTGTGCAAAACATGGCTGCGGTAGCGCATCAAGCGAACATCTTGAGGTGTGCTGTCTACACACTGACCGTTCAGAATGGGACGTTCAAACATGTTGCTGAACTCTTGACGTGTGCCCAAGAAGTCGGGCCTAACAAAATCCACCATGCACCAGTATTCGATCAGGTTGTTCTGCAAGGGGTAACCTGTTAGGACTACTCTGCGCCTGGAGCGAATGTTCTTCAGGGCTTGAGATGTGCTGGCGTGATAGTTCTTTATGCGGTGCCCCTCATCGCAAATCACCACATCAGGGCCGGGCCGCGCTATAGACTTCTCAATTCCTGAAATAAATAAAAAATAAGAGATAAAAAAAAAAAGGTAGATATTTCCCCCCCCCACGCTTAATAATAACAACACCGGGATACTTATACAGTAGTATCTGGAGAAGAGACAGGATCAAACTTTCTAACTGATGTTTATAATCAACCTACTTTGATTTTTTTTTTTCTCTTTGTGTTATAATGAAGAGTTCATATTAAAATAAGCCTTTTTTTCCATGGCTTTAAAACATTCGATCTGAAATTTTCTTCCTGTTAATGAATAAAAATGTCCCTCTAAACATGGCCTGGCCAACCCACGGCTCCTGAGCCTCATTCGGCTCTTTAACTAGTTTCATGCGGCTCTTCAGGAGCTTTCACAAGACGCGTCAAATATGCTTGGCTGACGTTGCCATTGATCCCCCCCGAAGCTAGATGATACGCTGACCACCTAATACTGTTTGAGTGATGTCAAATATGCAACAAGAGAATCTTTGGTGAGTTATCATTTGCGTTGTAATCAATTTCTGTCATGTTAGCTCTCAAAATGGCACGGAAAAAAAGCATAGCCAAATAAAAATATGAAGAAGAACACAGGATGTTTTTGATAGACTTGGAGAGTTTATATTTTTTTGTTGAACGTAATGGCAAGCCAATCTTCCATTTAAGTCACGCAGCATTAGCGCATTTCAAAGCTTCAAATCTTCAGAGTCACTTCCGCTCACTCCATCATCTAAAAGGAATTTCCAAAAGAGACTGAACTTCACAAGCACAAGTTGATCGTCTTTAAAAGTCAGGCCGAAAAGCAGATGCAGTTTTTCCAAAAATTTATGAAACACTCAGAGATTGTAACGCTTGTATGTGTGTCTGAGACAGTACACACAATGTTGAGTGTTGAAAATAACTGGTATTATCATGTTGGTGTGGTTATTTTCATTAAATCTGGTTAAGCAGGTGTGTGTGTGTGTGTGTGTGTGTGTGTGTGTGTGTGTGTGTGTGTGTGAGCGCATATATGATTAGATGATGTTCATGTGTGCCCATGTGTATGATGTGGCTCTTTGCAGCAACACAGAAAAAACAGTTACTCTTAGTCTCTGGCTAGTTGGCCACCCCTGCTCTAAACAATGACCATGCCCATGAAATCATATTTTTAAACCTTTAATAAATAATAAAGTCTGGGAGGAACTTATGTAGGTAATAATGATCTATTTAAATCTGTCACAATACTCTTAATAGCAATTTTTAGATGGGGAAAAAAGTTCACATTGAGCTTGGTAAGTTTCTAGAAGTTTTTGTTACCTTTCATCAATTCTTGCTGTCGGTCTTCTTCATCCAAGTCAATAATGACTGGTCCAGTGGGCTTTTTGGATTTTCTCTTTTTGCCCATCACAAAGCTTTTCTTCATAGTGAGCAGGCGGTACATCTCGTAACCCATCAACAATACACCTCCATCTTTGGACCACTCTTCGACAACTTTGGCCCTAGCCAGTGTGGATCTGTGGGTTGTTTGGTGAGAAAGAGTTAAAATCTGACTATTTATCCAGATTTACATGATCAAGTGGATAAACCAGCCTGTTACTAACTTGTGCTCATCATTGAGGATGTGAACTTTGAATGCGCGACCAGTCATAGATGTGGGATCGGTGTCAGGAGGGAGAGACTCCTGAGGTGGGAGCCAGAGATTAAACTCTGTTAACCAGTTCTGAAGTGTGTTTACCTTGTGAAAGAAACAAAAAGTCCTGTTAGTCAGGTCTCAATTCAAAATGAACTTCAAAGACAATCAATTGTAATCTGAATATTCATGTGTATATTTTCTAACACGACACACTCTTTGCTATACTCACAGGAACGATAGCAAGTACAGTGTGAGCCTCAGTGTTCTTCAGCAGGATTTCTATGAAAGAAATAATCTGGAGGGTCTTGCCCAGGCCCATGCTGTGAGCTAGGATGCATCCAAAGCCGCTGCTGGTCTTGTATCGCTCAAGAGACTCAATGAGGTTATCGTAGAGAAATCGAATTCCCCCAATCTTAGAAATGAAAAGAAAATTTTTGTGGTGCAAATTTCTGCTACTGCACAGTTATATTGAGAATGGAAAAGGAGGATATGACAAAAGCCATACTTGATGAGGTTTGACAGCCCGAGCTAGCTGTGGGGCGAGGAAAATGTCCTTCTCCTCTGCAGGGTGATTGATATTAACCAGTACTCGGCCTTGAGCATCAGGCAGATTCAGTGTATCATTGATGTGAGCACCACTGCTCTCCTCTGAGCCTGTACCCCCTTCAGCATCCTCATCAGCTGACTCACTGCTAATCTGCAGGGCATCTTCGTCCCCAGAACTGAGTTCAATTACATCTGTGTCATCATTTGCAAAGTAAAACTTGTGTTAGCACTCAAACAAATCTCATTTTGCGTGAAATTAAACGTCGAAGTGTTAGAACTTCACAAAAGCATGATTTCTTTTACCATCTCTTTCAACAAGCGTGGGCAACTTTGCTTCCACTTTTTCATCTTCCTCCCCACTGCTGTCCAGACAGATCACATCCTGCTTGCCCAAGAGACCAGGGACAAATTGAGACACCTCCTCTAATAAGGCTGCATTCACTGCCGCTGCTGCAAAGATGGAAGGTATGCGGAAAATTTAATACAACATGAAGAGTTGAGAAACATGCAGCATTACAATTTTTTTTTTCACAACACTCTTGATAGAATTGGGCTACCTAGTTGGGAGTCTGGGATAGTGGGTGCTGGTGTAGGAAAGTCCTTCCTTTGCTGTTCCAGTCGTTTCCGCCTCTCCATCTCTTCCTGTTGAGCTGCCTTGGTCCCAGCCTCAAGCTGGTTTTCTTGGAGTAATTTTCTAAATGCACACCCAAAAAGTCAAGGTTACACACGTTCCCTAAATAGTAGTAGATGACTAATGTGGACAAGAATTAGTCCACATTAGTCCACAAGATAAGCCAAACAAAATACCTGATATTCTTTCTCATGTTTGCAGGCTTATGTGACTTCTGGGGTTTGGAGCCTTTTGAAGACTTAGATAATGAAGACTTAGATGATTTGGTTGGTTTTGAGGATTTGTGTTTTTTAGTTTTGTTAGAAAGTGGTTTGCTCTGGCTTGAGTTGTCCAGGATATCTGGAGGTTGTGAACGTGAGGCAGGTCTGGAGGATGGACGGGATGCTGGTTGAGAAGGTGGGTCAGAAGAAGTTTCTCTAGAGGTAGTTGAAGTAGATCCCCTGCCCTGCCGACCCCCTTCGGTAAGACTGTGGGCACTTGAAGGTCGGTCTTGAAAAAAAAAAAATCAGAAACAGTTATGTAGGGTTAGGGCAGCAACTTTACAGTAAAAAGAAAAGTTGCTTTTGTTTTGTGGAACTTTCATCATGTCTTGAATCATTTTCAGTGCAACTACAATCGTAAGATAAGACGGCTTGTATATATAAGTGAGGGGTTTCTTTTTGACAGTAAAATCAACAAAAACTTGAGTGTTGGTGACTGAAATAAAAACCAAGAATCAGAGAAGAAAGAAAAAAGGTATTTATCACTCACCAACACAGTCATCTTCATCATCTCCATCATTCTCACTCTCATCTTCCTCCATGTCCTCGTTGTCTTCTTCCTCTTCTTCTTCATTTTCCATACACTCCTCCTCACTGTCAAGGCTTGCCTCCACGTCACTTTCTGAAATGGCCTCTTCAGACATGTCTTTAAGGGACCGAGAAGTATTACCTACACGCCGTCATCAGGATCCTAAAAAATAAGAACACACATTGTTTGAAAGAATGTGTGTTTTTTGAAAGAACACACATGGTAATATACTTGTCATTCTCTTTAACTTAAAGGTAATAGAATTCTTACTTAATACTAAAGCTGGGCGATAGTATATATATCTCGATAGTAAATACAAAAACAAAATCCTTCCCTTCAAATGAGTGAAAAAGCAAATAGATCTTGTCACAAAGCAACTTTTATTAAAGTGTAATCAAGTCATTAAAAACATAAAGAAGATTTCCTTCTTGAAATAAGAGAAAATCTGTTAAAAAAAACAAAAAAAAACAGATGTTTCTTAAGAAATGTAAATCAAAGACAGAGTAAAACATCTTCCTAGTTCATTCGTTAAAATGCTTCTCTTAGTTAACATTTAACGATCTGTGCAAAATCACAGTTATAGTTCAATGTGGAACAAACATTAAACACAAAAGAAAAGTATTTCTGCTCTTACTTTCAAAATAAAAGTGTTTATCTCTCTTATTCTTGGGATTTTATGCAAACAGAGCAATAAACAAAACATTAAAGAGTATAATTTGAACTTGCTTCTTATGTTACGAGCAAGTCAAACCTGCCTGTCCAGTGGCTATGTCTAACAGGGATCTATAGTCTTTAACATGTTGACAAAACCGTGTTGTTCCACAACAGAAATTGGTGCCATATTGGCTCCAATATATAAGAGGCAACAGACAGTGTTAAACGACACGATTTCTCGCTTTTCTATCTCAGCACATACTCCGTGTCTTAAAACATGTTCCACTATCGTATATTTTTGCACCGTGAGTGTTGCGGTTTTGCGCACGGCATCTCCACTATGTAATTTGTTACACTTGTTCGTCGTAATTAAGTTTGTGTCGCAATTGCAAATGGTGGTACAATTTGTAGTGCTTGAATCTTTCGCAGGTATTTTTTTTTCGACATTCACAGCAGAAAACATTATTTTGTGGTTTATCCGATGGTCTGAATAAAAAATATCTCTAAATAACTGAACCAGTAGTCCGTTTTCTTTGCTTAACCTCCTCGGTGCTGTCTTTGCTAACCACGTTGTATGTTCACTCTGTACAAGCTGAGTTGTCAAGGAGGAGGAGGGTCGAGGAGAGAAATTAAAGAGGCGGAGGAGCGGAATAGAATTTAGGCGGCAAGTTCGGATAAGAGACAGAAGCAAACTGGCGAACGCCAATTTAAATACACAGCATTATCGATATAGACGATACGTGAAAAAAATATTTTGTGTGTAAAAATATATCGCTATGATACAGGGCTGAAATAGTTAATCGATTTAATCGATTATCAAAATAGTTGTCGACTAATTTGGTCATCGATTAATCGTCTAAAAAGTTTTTGCTGCCAACTGCACTTAAATTGGTCTCCATGTGGGGCAGTAGAGAGCAAATTGACAATGCCAGCTACCAAAATAGGAGGAGAAGAAGATAGCACCCAATCATTGGCCTTCATTTCACACCTCCTCACGTGATCAGGCAGATTCAACAAGATTGCGGAAAGAAAAACACATACAAAATCATCAGAAGTTTGGATCCTTTTCTGCTAAATCTGAAAAATACTCGCGTTAATATGCAAATTTTTGCGAAACAGACACGTTTTGGCACGGAAGCATAACAACGCTGCACGAACATCTGAAAAAAAAAAAACAACATGTCGGACTCGAAGCGGGAGACAGCAAACCGGAGCGATACATGATGTTATTTCTAATAAAAACAATTTTACAGGTCCCTAAATACACCTTTTATTACCTGCAAAAAAACAAAAACAACTCAACATTGACTATTTTCTGTGGAAAACGGTTGCACTCCGCAGCAGAGCTTCTCTCAGGGACTCTTATTTTGGAAATGATCGAGGCCGCTGTCAGTAGGAAGACGAAGGTTTAAAAAAAAAAAATCTCTAAATTCAATCCAGGATACAAGACCCCCTCCTCTAAACCGCAAAGCACATTTTTTTCCCACAATAAAATGAGTGCTGTTATAGTTGGACACCCCTTTACCGATTAGTAGATCTGTGTTTGTAATATCATAAGTGGTAAAGATGGATCCAGGTCATTTTATTCATTAAAGTTACTATTTTTCCAGTAGAGATTAGGGCTGTTTTCAAATGTGATTCAACAGTTTACATTTAATATTTTATTAGCCAGTACCACTAAAGCACATTTTATGGGTGCTTATGATTTACTTTTACTGTATACAGTAAGTAGGTTTATTATTTTCTAGAAATGATAATATTATACCTCTTTATTTGACAGAAAGAGTGACATTTGCTCTTACTGGAATAAACCCAATGTGTTGTTTATGTGGTTATGAGTTGTGTTTTACACAATTACGTTCTATAATATGCCGAAAAAGTAATATTTATTAATTTGACATGTTTATCCGATTAATCGAATAATCGATCCAAATAATCGACAGATTAATCGATTACCAAAATAATCGTTAGTTGCAGCCCTGCTATGATATATTGAGCCTTTAATCATTCCGTTCCGTTGTCTTGCGCTTATCCATGGTTGGGTAAGCCTCAGACAAGAAGCCCAGGCAAGGCCTGGCTGCATCCTCCTGCCCACCAAAGAGGATCATAAGGTGTTCCCCAGTCAGTAGTGAGACATAGGTGGGACGTGGCAGAAACACCTCATCAACAAGGCATTTGGGAGGGGTCTCAACCAGTTGCCCGAACCACCCAATCTGGCTTCTCTCGACCCAAAGGAGCAACAGCTCTACTCTGAGCTCCTCACTCTCTGAGTGAAAATACAGCCACCCTGTGGTGGAAGCTCATTTTGGTCGCTTGTATCCACGACCTCGCTCTTTTGGCCATCACCCATAGCTGGTGACCACAGGTGAGGGTAGGAACGGAGATCACCAAATTTCTTTAAATGAAAAAGGCAACGGTTCAATTACAAAGAAAATACTTATTTTTCTTAGCCAAGCACCAATCTTAACCAAATGAAACAGCAAACAACAAAGTGTATGTGACGGATTTAAAAATAAAAGATGGCTCATTCAATTTAATCTAAAGCAATGGCAGATTATTTTAATTTTCTTTGATTGCATCTTAAAATGAACAAACACTACCTCCAAGGCATTGGAAATAATTTATAGTTAAAGCAATTGTTTTTTTAGAACTAAAAGCAAATAGTTTAACAACTCTTAAGAGGTTTTTTGTGAACACACACACACAACCAGGATTGTGTATTCTCAAAGAAATCTTACACGATTTTAAACAAAGAAGATTATGTACGATTTAAAATCTCTCTTTTGTGTGGATTCCCATGAGGTTTCTTATTTTTGCCCACTGATGTTTTTTTAAGGAGTTTTTCCTCACCATAAAGAGAGTTAAGGGCAGGAACGTGCTAATATGGTCTAATTAGCATGTGTTAGTTTTCTTACTGTGTATTTTTGTTCCTCTTTTTTCTTGTTTTTCTTCTTTCAGATTCTGCATTGTGAAGCCCATTGAAACAGAAATTTTGTGATTTGGGGCTGTACAAATAAAATTGAATTGAAAATGATAAATTAGAAAAGCAAACTTAACTAAATCCCCCATTAGTTGGATCTCTGGCATTTTGAACACAGTGAAAATAGTTTGAAGTATGATTTTAAAAAGATATATGACAACATAAGAAAAGAAATGCAGATTTTTCTCTGCTGGAGTTTCCAAAACGCAAAACAATTTTAAAATATTGAACGTAATTGTATCTTTCTTAAAGTACACGTGCGTTCGTGAAATGATCTCATGCTAAAAGCAGAACTGGGTCCAAATCAAACTTTCTGATAGAATTAGACAGAGTAAATGATGTGATTGTGATCCTACATTGTGTAGATGTTACGGTGCTAAATGCTAACCTGAATTACACACAAGCTAACACATTCGGCTAATTAGGACGCATCAACGACATAAACACGCCTAGATGTTTTTCAGACTTACCTTGTGTAAATTGCACTGCTTAATATTTCAACTTGGTGGAGTATAAAACCATTTATTTAACAAAAAACTAGGGTAAATGTGTAAATGAGCTGATAAACGGAGCTAATTTCCATTTCCCCCCGGTGTCACTGTAAATACTTCCCCCATTCAGAGGTGATTCACACTGAAGTTCCCCTCGCTAACTTTTGAGCGAAAAATAAAAGCAAAAATGAACAATCGCTGTTTCATATCTAATGTTAATATTCAAACTACATCTGATTTTTGTGTTTTACGTTTTACTTCAGGAATTCTTCTACCTGAGCTAGTTTTGGTCAATTATTGTAATGCGAAGGTACAGGCAAGAATTTTTTCAGAATTCATTTATCAACTGCCCTTTCGACATCTACTAAAAGTATCATTTATTTCCTCATCACCAGCTGTTTTCCGTTCTCTGTTGTAGTAAACTCTAGATTACATGGCTAGCAGGTCGGACTGCTGTTTTTGGGGCACTTATCCGTCCACTTTTGATGACGCACTTAACTGGGGACTTGTTCTGCCTTTTGTGTTTATTTTGAGATGTTCTCGGGTTATGCGTGAATGGAAAAGGCGTTTACGCTGTTTTCTCATTTCCTCCTCTTTAGAAATGGATTGGAATACTTCTTAGAAAAACTGATTGTTTGATTCGATTACAAAAAAATGAACAAAGGTTGGCTTGAGCTTGAGAGTGATCCTGGTAAGTGGTTTCGACAAATCTCTCGGCTAAACTCCGTTAGCTTTCATAGAAAACTAAATTAATTAGTTAATTTGTTACTTGCTAAATCATACCTCCTTCATATTGTAAATAAATCTAATTATTTCTGAAAGATTCCACCGTAATTAGTTCTAGGTCAGTGCAGCAGTAGATTAAAAGGGTAATTTTTACAATTGAAAGGGATTTATTAATGTGGTGCCTTTCAAATTGATTTCATTTGAATTTTATATCTTCTGTTATTGCAGGACTTTTCACTCTGCTTGTGGAGGATTTTGGTGAGTTTTCATTTTTAGATCGAAAATGACAATCAGCATAATGTTGTGTGTATTTCAATTTTCTATTGAATTTTTCAAGGTGTCAAAGGTGTACAAGTTGAGGAAATTTATGATCTACAAAGCAAGTGTCCAAGGTAAGTAACTTGAAATCAACCATCTGTTAACATAAATGGTACAAACAAAGAAACCTCTGTTTGTAGCTCAAAAGCAAAACTAAGACTAGTGTAATTGGTGATTATTCACATGTGCAACACAAACAAACTTGTAATAATAATAATAATAATAATGCATTGAACTTATATAGCGCTTTTCTCTATACCCAAAGACGCTTTACATATGCATTATTCATTCATTCCTACAACCATTCACACACATTCATTCCTGATGATGGGAGCCACCATGCAAGGCGCATACCACTATCATCAGAAGCAACTGGGGGTTTGGTGTCTTGCTCAAGGACACCCCGGCATGGACTCTGGGCGGGGAATCAAACCTGCGACCTTCCGGTTAGGGGACATTTGCCCTACCCATCAAGCGCCCCAATCCCCCATGAAAAAACTTGAATTGGTATTAGTGAATGTGAAATCTCATTTGACTTGGTGTAACAAATGTCACTTTTATTTTTCAGTCCTGTTTATGGCTTCATCTTCTTGTTCAAGTGGATTGAGGAGCGAAGGTCCAGGAGAAAAGTTAATACTTTGGTGGATGAGACTTCTGTTATCGATGAGGAAATAGTAAATGATATGTTCTTTGCTCATCAGGTATGTATATCTCGTCTAACAAATGTTTAGTTAGTTTCTGTTTATAAATAATTGTAAACTGCACAATTTAGGGATTTTTTTGTTTTGTTTTACACAACCACTTTGTAGTCAAGCCAACCAACAGACTTACATCCAGGTTATACTAACCGGAATAGGCGCTGGGACCCTCTTCCCCTGCAATGCTGTAATGAAGTAGACAAGAATAAAAGAAAACTTTTGATACCTGACAGTCAGGTTTGGCTCGGGCTAAGTATTACAGTTCTAGGTCTGACTGTTGCTTAGAGATAGATTGAGGAGCTCAACCATCTGGGAGGATTTTGAAATAGAGCCGTTGCACCTCGGTTGAGAAAAGCCAGATGGGGTGATTCAGGTATCTGGTTTGCATGCCTCGCTGACGAGATGATCCGGGAACATCCAATTGGGAGTAGACCCAAAGGCAGACTCAGGACCTACCGGGGAGAGTATGTCTCTCAGCTAGTCAGGAAATGCCTCAGGATCCTTCCGAGTGGGCTGGAGGATGTGGCTGGGGTGAGGGAAGCCTGGGCTTCCTGGCTGAGGCTGTTGCTATGTGACCCCATCCCAGATGAAAGTAGAAGACAACAGAACAAAAGAAAAGTTTGATAATAAAAGCAAATAGTTCTCTTGTCAGAGTTGTTTATTATAATTTTATCATAAATACAGAACAGGAAAATCTTCTCAGTAGAAACATTGTCTGATTTACATTGCAACATTTTGAATGTTTTATTTAATGTATATATCTTTTTTGTTTTGTGTTTAGCTAATACCAAACTCATGTGCCACCCATGCGTTGCTGAGTGTTCTTCTGAACTGCAGTGGTGTTGAGCTTGGTACCACTCTGAGTCGCATGAAAGCTTTTACAAAAGGCTTTAGTCCAGAAGTAAGTTATCTTTTCCCCCTCACTTATAAATCTATATCATAATTAAGGATAAATTGTTCATACTTCTGAAATGGGAAGTATAGACGAGAACGTTCAGTTTTTTAGTTTATTATATCTTTGTGATTGTTAACTTAGACTTCTTATTTTTTCACGTCTGTTGAATAGATACTTTTTGCACTGTGGCCATATACTACTTTATTCTAATTCAACTCTGCCTTCCTTGGAGAGGAAATTTAGAATTGGGTTAAGACATTTTTGGTAATTGGTAATCTATATATTAAACCTAACTATTTCCTCTTTTTTCTTGCGCAATCTATTTTGTGCTTGTCATTTTCTACCTTTTTTTTAACCAAAAAACTATCTTATTTTCTGCAGAGTAAAGGATATGCAATAGGAAACGCTCCAGAGCTCGCCAGAGCACACAACAGCCATGCCAGGTAGTTTGCAGTTGCCAATTACTTTTTTTGGTTTAAATGTTGCACTGAATTTTAGCACCACATCACATCTATGTGATTGAGTCAAACTTTACACACTCATTATCTTAAAAAAAAAAAGTTTGCTTTATTACTGTCTTTATGTTTTTAGACCTGAGCCCAGACACTTGCCAGAGAAACAGAATGGGATCAGTGCTGTACGAACAATGGAAGCCTTCCACTTTGTTAGCTACGTGCCCATCAAAGACCGTCTCTTTGAGCTCGATGGACTGAAAGCTTACCCCATTGATCATGGTAAAGCCTTTTATAGACATCAAAGCATCCCTATTTATTCCTGCCAATAACACGTAGATTCTGCCGTCAGCCATACATGTTTCTCTTTGAATCAAGTGATTAATTTAAGTGCTCTTGATCACAAATTATAAATCATATGAGCATTGTTCAAAGATGGAGTACATAATTTGATAGATTTTAAATAGTCACAGCTGCATGGTGGCGCAGTGATTAGCACAGTGGCCTCACAGCAAGAAGGTCGTAGGTTCGAGTCCCAGGTGAGAACCATACTTGGAACACTGGCCTTTCTGTGTGGAATTTGCATGTTCTCCCTGTGTATGCTTGGGTTTTCTTAGGGTACTCCGGTTTCCGCCCACCCTCCAAAAACATGCATGATAGGTTGATTGGCCATGATGTAATTGGCCCTAGGGGTGAGTGAGTGGGTGTGTGTGTGGCCCCATGACAGATTGGCGACCTGTCCGGGGTGTACCCTGTCCCTTGCCTCAAATCAGCCGAGATGTGCTCCGGCACCCCCCGCAACCCTGTGAGAGATAGACGGTTAAGAAGGTAACTGACTGACTATATAGTCACCTGACAGGAGTTGATACCTCCTTTTTTGCCTTACATGTGTAAGTTCTATTCAACAAGTAATCAACTATTTTGTCTGGAGTTTTGTCTCTAGAGAATTGCAAAATGTACAGTAAGTGCAGTTGCTGGAATGTGAAGTTGTGCGTAAATTCAAACTCAGCTGCAGGTCCGAACTAAGTGTTACAAATCCACAAGATGTAGCTGTGTGGCAATTGGTTCAGAAATGCGCACAGGAGAAGTCATTGGGTCATCAAACCAATGAACATCCTAAAATATTCTTTGATCATTTTGACAGTAACATTTTTAATTAGAGACCTATTTCCAAAAATCCAAGGCCAAAAATAATTGCATTAGTTAAGCAAATATTTCCACTCCTCTTCTTTTTTTTCTTTTCTTAGCATATTGAGTAAGACAAGAACACATTTGGACTTCTAGAGTCCTTGTTTAGAGCTCAGATGTATATTGGCACATCTGAATTGCTCAATTAAGAATTATTTTAAAAAGTAGCAAAATAGTTTGATCATTTCACTGCTTCTACCTTTTTGCATTCAGTGTTTGGGAAGATTAATAGTTTTTATATAATGTCTATATTTTACTTTGCTTTAGGACCCTGGGGTGAGGATGAGGAATGGACAGATAAGGCCCGTCGTGTGATTATGGAGAGAATTGGACTAGCCACTGCTGGGTGAGTCAGTGATAATGTTTCAGTGCTGTGCTCATTGATGATTCTCTTCTCACATCCTGCACCTCATTCTCTTTCAGTGAACCTTACCACGACATCCGTTTCAATCTCATGGCAGTGGTACCTGACCGCAGGATGAAGTTTGAATCCAAACTAGAAATTCTTAAGAGGAATCGGCAGACCGTTTTAGAAGGTTTACAAAAGGTCAGGAGTACAGTTTTTCTACAATCCAATGCTAATCCTAACATTTCTAGAACTTGAGTGTTTTTAGGTTTATGTCCCTGCAGAAATGTAGTTCATTAGAAGGAACTAGATTATTTTCATATATTTTCTGTTAAATTAGACATTCCCCAATGTTTGTTGTCTCTTCAGATGATCCGTCTCACTCAGCCAGATCTCGTCCATGAGAAGAAGCAGCAGGATTCTCCCTCTCCAGATGAAAATGCTGCTGGCGTTAAGAAAGAAGCAGATGCAGGGTCAGCCAACTCCCGTGGGGGGTCTGCAGGTGGGTTGTTTGTTAATTTTTTAATTATTTATCCCTTTACAATTTTTCATTCATATCAAGTTATTTTGCAAAACTTTAAAAAAAATTCTGATCTGATGTGAACAACAAACACCAATTATCATCTCAGATTCAGTGGATGAAAGTGGCGCTCAGTCTAAAGGTGTTTCCAGTCACTCTGGAAACAATAAAGTGATGGGTAAGCCAGCAGTACCCAGTGGAGGGGCGTCTCAAACAGTCACCAGTCCTATTGTTCAACGCCTGCCTGCTTTCCTTGACAATCACAACTACGCCAAGTCTCCAATGCAGGTAAAATTAGACTAAATACTATTTTTGCTTAAGAAGTAATTAGGGGTTTGTAAGTTACCAATTTGATAATGTAAATATGTCAGCTGAACTCAAGCTATATTTATCACCATTAGATGTTGGACATATTTTCTATGTATGCATGAACCAATTTGGGCTTTTTCACTTAAGGAATGATTTGGAATTATTTTACCCCCTGGAAAAACAAATTGCAAAAGCAAATGTTCTCTCCAAATTAGTACAGACTGAAGTGATCTAGTTTTGAGATTGTATCAAAGCTAATAATAGCAGTAACAACTGGTCAATTTCATTTATCTAGTGTTCATGTAAACATTAAATCATTAAACATCACTTTTCCGGCTAAAGGATGTTCTTAGTATGAAAAACAGGCGGCATGCTGGACAGACTGCTGGACAGACAATCTTCAAATTTCTGGACCACAGATACAGACAAACAATCTTGGAGGAATTCAAATCGACCAATTAATGTAACAGACATTTGGTTAGTTGGAGATCCTTGAGAGAACCTACATGCAGATTAAGACACCATGCAAACTCCACACAGAAAGTCCAGAATTTCAAATCCTTTATTCAAATAAGTATAAAATTTAGTTTGCAGTTAACAACAACCTGTGTACAGAGTGATTTTGGCTTAATGAATGCTGCTGGTGTTTACTACCAGAACTCCTTAACAAGCTCATTCTGGGTCCAAAGTATAGCTTCTACTGTATGTTTCATAAGATGTGCTTCATTTTTCTGATCTAAGTAAATGTATAATAGGGTCCCTATTTCCTGAGAAATTTCATCTTGTTTCTAAATTTGGTGTTTCAAGCTTTTCACATTTCCATTTTTTTTAAACTTGTGTTTTTGATGCACATTCAGTACATCATTTTCATCCTCTGTACTGTGGTGATCTAAGTCTTTATTAAACTCAGCACATGTCATTTTAGCTATTAAATTTATTCAAGAAAATATTTTCTCTAATAAGAGAAAGTTCTACAATTGTATAATTAACAGGAGGAGGAGGACATTGCTGCTGGGGTCGGTCGCTCTCGGATACCGGGTCCTTCTCAGCCCCCCTACTCAGAGGATGAGGATGATTATGAAGATGAGGAAGAGGAAGTGAACAGCTCAGCGAGCACCTCCAGCAGGTAAACGCTGTGACTTATTAATGAAGTATCTTATAGAGGTCTGAACAGATGCATGAGCTGTTCAACTTTTTTTTTTTTTTCTAGATTCAGACGAAAAGCCAGTCTGCGCTCCCGTGCAGGTCGGGTTGGGACCGGAATCGAGAGTCAAATTGCCCTCAATGTTTTGGCTGAGAAACTAAAAAAAGAAGTTCAAAGAAAGGATGGAATGAGTACTCCTTTATCTGTGCGCACCGAGGGTCGCACTGGGGGTATTTGCATTACATCTGCTTCCCAGCCTTCTCCCACACCCAGCAATGAAAGCACAGACACAGCTTCTGAAATCGGGAGTGCTTTCAACTCACCCCTACGCTCACCGGCTCGCTCCCAAGCTGCTACACGCCCTTCGAGTCCAGTTGCCTCCCATCTGTCCCGTGTGCTTTTTGGAGAAGACGAGATGTTGAGGCTAGACTCCAGACATAACCGTGCTGTGAGAGAACTCGGCCCATCTGTCAGCATAGCACTGCTGCACCTACGAGACGATGGAGTCATCAACGCTCTCCCTCCATCTGGTGAGTTCACAAGTTCCTCACTTAAAATATTACCGCAATAATTTACTAAAATGAACAGAGTGGTGTATCACTTCATATTTCATTACATTAGGCAATTTTACTTACGACTTTGAAGACTGAGCCATCTTTTGATCATGTATTATGTCTTTATTCATCACCCGTGCAGGAGATTTAGCTACTGAAGGTACAAAGCGGCCCTGCTCTCCTGAGAAAGGAAAAGTTAAAGAGGGAGCAGATGAAAAAGATGACATAAAAGGAGATGAGGGACCATCTGTAGAAGCCATAAAGGAAGAAGAAGAAGAGAATAAAGAGAGAGTAGGGGTGAAACCTGGAAAAGAAAAGATCAAGAGGGAACCTGGAGTAGACAGCAAACCTCCTGGTGATAAGTATTCTCCAAAAGTAAGTTCAGAGAATTATTACACTGTGTAACAAACTTTATTGTGGATTTTTAATGATCTGTGCTCTGGTGTATGGGCAAAAATAATTAAGTCTTTTTTGTTTTTTTTCAGGAACTTCTCGCACTGCTCAAGTGTGTGGAAGCCGATATAGCTAACTATGAGGTGTATCTAAAAGAAGAGGTGGAAAAGAGAAAAAAATACAAAGTAGGATTTCTCCACTATAAAAACATTGTGTATTTTCTTTATTTCCTATCTCCTAATCAGATTTTTTCCCCCCCAGATTGATGATCAGAGGAGAACCCACAATTATGACGAGTTCATCTGCACTTTCATATCAATGCTGGCCCAAGAAGGTAAACCCGTTTGTTTTTACCGCATTTTGTTTATTCTCTAATGAACTTTTTAAAACCTTTATATCTCCTATTTCACTGTTATACTGCAGACCACATGCATTTTTTGTCTATCAGCCTCAGTATACATTCAAAGCAACTGGCATGTTCATATCCACTTATGACAAGAGGTGTGATGCTAAATGCTTTGAAGTTTCCCAGAGTAAAGAAACTACTAAAAATTACAGCATGATGTTCAGCATCAGCACCACAGTCGAAGTGATGCAGCCTGTACTTTCCACATTCTTCCAGAAACTTCAGTATCTGAACTTTGCAAATAGAAATCTAACAAAGGTTTGATGTGCTGTAAAATAAAGTGTGTGCATGGAAAAGGTCTCCGGCAGGAATAAGTAATGTTTGGAAAGTTGCTGCAAACTTAAATAAAAATCATTTTTTAAAAATGGTGACTCAGGCTGGCATTAAGCTTGTACTGTAGCCATTAGCAGAGTTTTACTAGCTGAACCTTGAGTTGGAAGCAAATGGTTGTGATCTTGTCCTAAAATTTGAAAATACCATTTTATGTGCATAAAAATTGATGGAAATGTTAATGATAAGATAAAATTCTTGTTTATGACTGTTGTCCTGACTCAAAAACAGAGGTGCTCAGAGTCTTTTTCTTCTACCTCATTGTCATAATTCTAACAAAAAGTATTCTTGTATATTTCCTCATAATTTCCTTTACGCCTTTATTCACTCTTGTTGGATATCTTTTATAGGCATGTTGGCCAGCCTTGTGGAGCAAAATATTTCTGTGAGGCGTCGACAGGGAGTGAGTATTGGTCGCTTACACAAACAAAGAAAGCCTGACCGCAGGAAACGCTCCCGGCCATACAAAGCCAAACGTCAGTAATCACATCAGTATGGAAACTGTGAGCGCCAAGCAATCATCACAAATAAAAAGAAAAAGTAATAACTAAGCTACACTCCTCATACTCGTTTCTGGAGGTGGTATAGAGTTTTATGTTAGCAGATCCTTTTCTGGTAAATGGACCATTTACCTTTGCCTTTTTTTAATTTACTACCATTTTACACTCTGTAAATATTCATGATGTGCCCTTTCTATCTACAGATTGTAAATATAAAAGTTACGGTGGTGCATATTGATACTTTTGCTGTGTGACTTTTGCAATTACAATGTTCCATTCAAGCCATTTGCTGTCTTCTGACTTATTTAAAACTGTCTGTATATATTATGATATTCACTTTGATAACCTCAAATCAATATTTCCTCAGTGCCATCGAAGTATTGAATGTTGAGTTTTATTCATTCACAGAATTTTAAAATCAAACCAGTGTAAAAACAACCAAAAAAATGCATATGAGTAAATGTATTATAATGTCACAGCAATTTATCAGTTTCTCTCTGAGATTGTTTTTAACTTTTTCTTTTTTTATCAACCATGTTTTGGGATTCTAAAAATGTAAAATGAAAGTAACTTTTTACATTTGTTTTGGTTCTCAGAGAAGGTAGTAGGTATTCAATAGGCTGTGTACAAATATGTGTTTTTGTATATATTTATCTGTCATTAAATGAACTTCAGTTTTCTGTTTTTGCCACGTCATTCTGCAATAAAAAAGGAAAAATATTTTGCCATCTTTAAATATTCTTTCTGTGTTCTTGAGTTTTTAAAGACGTCAACTTTTGTGAACTTTTCTGTATTCAAAACATCAGAATGAGTCATTTTGTAGATTAATAATTACGTTACAGTGTTTGGCTTTCTTTTTTTAAATGTCTGGTGCTGGTTAATTCTAAATAACTGTTGTAGTTAGAGATGATGTACACCAGGGAGAGCAATCAGTTTGATATGAAAGTAAGTTCTTCATATCTATCAATGCATCATAACGAGAGTGATTTATAGTAAAAACAAAACTCAAAAAACATTCATTCTATGTAATCTTACTCTGACCAAACTCTTCACTAAAATTATTTACAGGCTGATGAATAGAAAACAACTTTTTTACTGTCCTAAAGAAGAAAAACTCTCCATAATGCAAGTGAGGCACTCTTTTTCTATTTATTACTGTTTACCAAACATTTTAAGTATATGATGTACAAACCTAAGAATTGGACATTTTTCTTACCTTTTCCACCTTTTTTCAATATCTCAATTTAAACCATGCTTTTTTTATTTCTTCTTTTCACATATTGTTATATAAGCAAAATAGACATAAAAATTCTACAAACTTGTGTCCTTGGGCAGAGAAAAAAGTTGAAACCACCAAAAATATTGTATCGCATTAATATTTCAATGAACTGCCTTTTGTATTGATGACAAAATGATGTCTCCCTCACACCCTTTCACAATTTGAGCTTCATGAATTCTTGTATGGTCATCTTGGAATAACACCATATCATCAGTGAGAAAAAGATAAGTAAAACAGAAAAAAGGAGGAAATTTATTAATGGCATAACCTGGTCATTGAGTAAATGTGCTTTCTTTGAGTAAAATTGTTGCAGAACTTGACCAACTGCAGCATCCCAGATTCTAATACTCCCATACAACTTTGGAAAATACAAACTAAGCATGATGATTGCATCTTACTCTTATTGTAATATACCCTCATACACCTGTCAAACTGAAAAGATTCAAATCTAGACTCATCAGACAACAGACCAATTTGCCATTTTCCCAATTTTTATGCTACCTTTCAAACTGATTTTTTTTTACAGTCAGTCTCACTGCTTTATTGTGATTATCTTAAACCTTCTGAATTTCCTTCACATTGTGCAAAATGAAATATTCTTGTTTTTTTGTCATTAAACATAGCCCTGTTTTCTTCTATTGTTTTTCTCCAGTTTAATTTCACCAAACAATAAAAACTAAAGTCAATGTGATTCAATGTCCTAAATACTTCTTCTGTTTCTTAGTAATGCATTGGACTGTTCTTCAGCTAAATTGAGTATTTTATTAGAGGTTTTCTCATGCATGCCAGAGAAATAACCCTTTTCAAACAAATAAACTAATACTGGCACTTTCTAATTCTAGTAAGAACTAGAAGACATAGTCACATTAGTCCTGTGCTCAGGTCTCTGCATTGGTTTCTTTGGCTTAGTGAATAGACTTAAAGCTGCACTGCTTGTGTATAAGTCTCTCCATGGCCTGTTAAATGTTAGTGTCTTGTGAACCATCTAGAACTCTGAGGACATCTGGGACCCGCCTCCTGTTGGTGCCTCGAGTCAGGACTGAACATAGAGAAGCTACATTTCAATTTTACACTGCAAAAGTCTGGAACAAACTTCCAGAGGTTGTGAAACAGGCCTCCTCTATGACTATGTTTAAATCTAAGCTGAAAATAGTTCTGTTTAATTATGCATTTGACTGAAGCTCAATCACTTTGTATCTGTTTCTTTTTTTTTGTTTGTTTGTTTAATTTTTTTACGTTTTGTAATTTTATTGCATTTTTTCTGTCTTGTGAAGCAATTTGAATGACCTTTTGTATACATTGTGCCATACAAAAAAACTTTTGCCTTGCCTTTTCCACAAGCATAGAATGTGTATTTTAAGATGATTTTTTAAGAAATGAGAAGCATCTCACTGCATGAGCTAGGATTTAATGACTGGTTGCAAGATGAAAGACATGCACTAATATTGAGATTTGTACTTGTTTGCTTGATTAAATCTAAGAGACAGCTTTCTTTTTTAAAGGTGTATTTAGGTATAGTGTAGATTATGTGGGTTAGAAGACCAAAGCTGCAAAAAGTTTACACAAATCTCACTTTTGCATCTTCTTCTTCTTTCGGCATTTCCCTTTAGGGGTCGCCACAGCAAGTCAGTTTCTTCCATCTAATCCTATCTGCTGTATCCTCTTTGGTCACACCAACTATCTTCATGTCTTCCTTCGCTGCGTCCATGAACCTCCTCTTTGGCCTTCCTCTAGTCATCTTTCCAGCATTCTTCTTCCTATGTACTCTCTCTCCTCTGTACGTGTCCAAACCATCTCAGTCTTGCCTCTCGAACTTTATCCCCAAAACCTCTAACTTGTGCTGTTCCCCTGATGTACTCATTTCTAATCCTGTCCATCCTGGTCACTCCCAGAGAGATCCTCAGCATCTTCATCTCTGCTACCTCCATCTCTGCTTACTGTCTTTTCTTCAGTGCTACTGTTTCTAGACCAAACAGCATGGCCGGTCTCACCACGGTGAGAAACTCTTTTGTCACACATCACACCTTATACTTTTCTCCACCCGTTCCAGCCTGCCTGAACACGCTTCTTCACCTCTTTTCCACACTCTCCATTGCTCTGGACTGTTGATCCTAGATACTTAAAATCTTCCACCTTTTTTATCTCTTCTCCCTGTAACCTCACTTTTCCATTTGGATCCCTCTCATTCAGACACATGTACTTTTGCATATTCTATATCAAATTAGAGAACAATGGCTGTATGCAAAAAAGTTGCTTGTGTGTAATATTTTTATAACCGATGATAGCTGCTTTGCAAGCATCTTGACAAAAATGATTTATTAAGTGAAATGCATTGCTCTAATCACTTTCATACATAAAGTATGTACATAAAGTTCAATGTAATTAAAACATGAACCACATAAAGCACATTAATGCGTTATATAATTGCAAGAATTTTAAATTCAAGCTACAACAAACAATCTATAAAAGAGTAATTGTAATCTGAATGGAAAATGTTTTAATAGTTTCCAGTTTGCATGAGGAACAAGTTATTCTGTTTCAGAGTTCAGCAGCGTGAACGCGCACGTACGCTCCTCAGAAGTCACCACCCATTACGTCAGCGCGCTCCTCTCCGTGCGGGATGCTGAATTGTAGGTGATGATGGCGGAAGAGGAGCAGCGCTGAGTTTCATCTGAGTTTATCCCGCTGCTGTAGAACCAGCTACAACATCGTTTCTCTACGTCTAGACTTATCTCGAGACGATGGGGAACGAAGCCAGCATGGAGGGGGAGGGACAGGCGGGACAGGCCGGCCCCGCCGTCCCTGCAGCAGGAGCTCCGACTTCCATTTCAGCACCACCGGGCTCTGGACAGCTCATAAAGCCCAGTAACGGAGCGCCAGCCGGGGGAAGCGGAGGCGGGCCGGGGATTAACAGGTAGACGCTGTAGCTAGGAGCCTTCTTCAGGAAACTGTACATTAGTACACACAGGAGACAAGGATCAGACGACTTGAATGAACCTTTAATTATTTATTTCAATATCCTTGTCAACACAATTCAACCACCCCTTTCTTGCTTTCATTCTTTCAGCTGTTTTTTTTTTTGTGTGTATTTTCTGGTGGAAGCACCTAATTATTCAGCAGCACATGGGCTTGAATTTGACGTTCAAAGCTTTGCATTTAGGATCAATAATACATAAATTTAGCTTCACGCTGATTCAAATGGATTTTCTACGCCCGATTTGACCAGATCTGCCTTTGGGATTTATTGACTACCATGAATGAAAGAGCGACATTTTTTTTCCTTTGGATGTAGATGCTATAAAACGCATTTTGGAAGCTTTTCTTTTTTTAATTATTGAACTATAGGATAAAAATAAGGAGCCTAAACGATGCAACGTGCATTGAATCTCAGGTTGAAGGGCTTCTTAGGCTCTATTACAGGTTGCTTTGGCATGCTTAGCTATTATTACAGTGTTTTAGAGAAACACACCTTCCTTCTTGTCTGCAAGCATCTGGATCTTGATGTCAACCTTGTGTAAGATGACAGTGATACCCTGAGGTATCAACGACGTCATTGAGAGAAAACGTCCAAATGCATATGTCACAACTGACTCATTGATCTTATCTCAGACTTAAATCAATACTAATGAGAAAATTGGTTTTCATCACAGCAGCTGCACAGAAAGCAGTTAAATTTTCTGTAAAAGTGGTTTTTAGTCTCTAAACGGTTTCTAGACACTCGAATCAGACAAACAGAAGGAAACATGAGGGTTTTACATAGCAGTGCTCCCTCCCACTAGTAACTCCATGCTGGCTGATATTAATGCAGTAGGCTGAGAAAATATTAGTTCATCGCTTACGATTAACATGGTTTAGCTGGAGAGTCTACATTTTCTGTGTTGGTGTGTGGTAGGGATTACCCTCCTTACAATTCCTCAAATTGCTTCAATTACACAGTTCAACAGTTGTAGTGCTGAATACACCCACATGCAGAAACAGCTGCGTACAACACCTGCCTCTCATTATATTCCAGCCTGATTTTCTAATCAATTTATGGATTAGCTGATAGTTGTTTTGTAGAACATTGAAATTCAAGAGTAAAGTTGGAATTGATAGAAAATCAGTTTTGTTCAGTTCTTTTGTTTGGTTCTAAGAAGGTAAATATATAAATACATTTGTATAAAAATAAATCTAAATGTCCCTGACTATCACCGACAAGCATACACACTGTGCTGTCCTTGACAAAGCACATTCATCCAGCAAAACTTGGCACTCTGACCACCTCTCTGCAGGTCACGACGCTGACCAGGATGAGGTGAAAAAAAAAGGAAATTCTCAATGCACGTACACAGATTTCTTTGGACTTGTAACAAAGTCAAGCCCGTTATATCTTTCTACTTTCAGTGCTCATTGTTCGTCCGAAGTTTCCCATTGGGACATTTTCAAGGCTTACAACTTCTTTTTAATTCCATTAATATTTTACATCTTGATCTGTCTTTCTGATGTCCACCCTTAGGTGTCTTACAAAGTGATTGGAGAGTGGTATGCTATACAAAAAGGAAGCTGTAATAAGAAATATATTGAGAGAAGCTTTCATTTACTGTGGTTTAAATGAGTTATTTTCTTTACAAATACCACGATTTTCAGAAACACTGAGGCAAGTGGTTCAGATACAGATGGAGGACTTACATGGTAATTTCAGCTTTTTATTTGTATGATTATAAGAAAGCTAGTTTGAATTGTATTAAGAAAGACTTGGATGTTTGGTAAAGATGGGTTGATCTACTTACTCAATTTTAAACTCCTGGACAGTTGATTGTTTTCTTGTGAGAGGACAAAGTCTGAATTTGTGATGCTGTAGGATTGAGCTGACCCTTCTACTTCAATCATCACCACTATAACTGTTTTCTTCTTGTAACACAACAGCTTCGAGTAAGTGCACAGTCATCCTGATTCATCCACCATTACTGGGAAGTGTTCTGACATGAGTGCCAAATTGTTTCCTGTTTACAACAAGATGCCCAATGTTGCACCAATCAGATATTGGGACCATTAATCTGATATTAAGTATGTTGTTCTTATGCCACCATAACTCTGTCCATTTATAGCACAAACATGAGGAATCTTAAACTCAAAGTGATTCCTTTAAGTTTAAGATGGGGCAAATGGATCAGGCTTGTCAGCTCTCCCTGGAGTAGTCTCAGTGATGTTTCATCAACAGCTGCTTTAATCTCATTTTGATACACTGTCCTGCTGATCAGGACAAATTAAGATTTTTTTTTTTATTAATTAAATGATTAATTTGACAGCAGAACATACCTAAATTTCTGCTTCACAATGATTAAATAGTGAGTTATCAAAAAAATAAATAAATCACAATTTAGACCCCTGACTAGTAAAGTGGTCAATTTGTCTTGCAGCAAATCTGTTACAAAAGAAACACAAAACCAGATGTGCTTGAGGGGTCCTTAGTTACATCTAAAAGAAATTTGATAGGTTTGTTGAAAAGCAAATACAGTACACTAATCGCCCCTTTAGCCCACAGACTAGTCAAAGATACGTCACTATTTCCTCGAATGATGTTTGCCAATGACTTGTGGTTGATTTGAATTTTCCATCATATGAACACAGCAATTGTGACAAATTTTGTTTGCTTCATTGAGCTTCTTCCACGTGCTTCAAATCCAAAGAAAGGGATGGTTTAGAAAATCCTATAAAACTGATGGATATAAACTCTGGTTCATGAGACTGTGTTTGGACAGTCTGACTTTACCTTTAAATCACAGAGGCATCATGACTGAAAATAATTTCAGAATGTGTTTGTTATCAGTCTACTTCATCTAAAAATAGAAAACACCTTCTCTGGTGTCCTGACGTCCTTTTAGGGTAAAAATGTATTTGTCCTGCTGAATAATTACAAACTTAAGTTCTTTCTGTTTGTGTTTTTGTGATGTAATAAGTACAACAAATGTCATTACTAGTTTGATGCACAGATATTCCATGTTGGATTTTGACTTTTTGTTATATATTTTTAGGAGATTTACAACAAAGCATGAAAGTCTAATCTATCTCCTGCCTTTCTACTTTGACCTTTAAATATTACTAAATGGAAGGCACAGGATCGCTTTCCACTCGGAGGCCGCAGCTTGCTAGTTTCATTTACAGTGGGTTGAAGTATAAATCAATGAGAAACATATAGCATCCCTCTTGATACAAATATAGTGTGTATGGATACACCATATCCAAATATACATCTAAAATTAAACAGAGAGGATCAAATAATGATTTATGCTGCACAGAACATGCAACATCCTAGATGTGAAAATTTTAATGGAACGAATACAAAAACATACTTGATTGGTACATTGACAGTGAATCCCTGTGGATGCTATTTACGGTATATGATATATGATGGTGTGGTGGAGCTCTTACACAGCTTGATGGATACTTGATCTGGTTAAATATGGCCGCTGGCTTTGTGCTGAAACAGGCTTTAATTTGATTTATTAAGAATTTCACTTTGTTTTAATTTACATTTAAAAGTAGATGTTAAAGCAATGTGCATCAGAGAATGAACTCATGCACCTTTGCTCAAAACAACGAGATGGCTAAGTGCTGCCAGCTTGCTAAACTGCAATACTAAACAGATCATAAAATAATGGTACACTTAATTATGCTAACCCTTAGTCTAATTTTTATGAATAAAATGAAAAAAGAACGGTACAATCTTTTAAAAAATCTTTTTTGTGGAAGCAGGTTAGCACGGCGTTTTTGTTCCATACATTAGCTAAACCATGCACTGGTCAGTTGAGTATCAAAATAAAATTGGCTTTTTAATTTAAGTGGAGTTTTTAATCATATATATTCTTACATGCTAACAAAATATCAATTGTATCTGAAAAAAATCTCCCAATACAATGAACTACTTGATAAATATTTAAACCCTGCTGAGACGCAAACCTTACTGGTTCCATTTGGAAAAAGTACAAGTTCTGATTTTTCTTTTACATGAACTTTTAAAACTTGTGATTTGATATGAATCCTCCCAGATATTTCTCACTGCTGGGTAGGTGGTGATTTGTTTAAAGCAGCACGAACAAATCAGACTATTGTTCATAACGGACACTATGATTAAGAGAAAAAAATATTTCCCTTTTTAAAAAAGCCAGCATGAATTCTCTAATCTATAGTTTGGCTTTGTTTGGGAAATAGTCTCCAAAACGTCAAAGTATCCCCTTAAGATTTATATTGCTGTGCCGCTGCTATGCTAATTAGCGTAATTGTAGTGGCAGTGGGATGCTGTCACATGCGTTGCTGACACTGATAGAAGCGTCTCTGAAGTTTCACAGTGTGTTCCCATTATCACAAAATATCACATTCTCCACTATCCTCTTTGTCATATTAAATGTGTCTGCTTTTAGACATTCTCATAGACACAAGTTATCTTGGTTGACTGATTTGCTGAATAATCAAAATTCACACAAAAGAAAATCTCTTGAAATATATCTTCCACTATAAACTTTTTTTTTTTTTTTTTCTCATCAAGTCATCCCGGAGGCTTTGCATAAATCAAATGGAACTCCATTGGGCATCTTTGCAATGCAACTATTATATGTAGCTATCTGGAACAATAAAGCTGGTGCTTTTTATTCTTGATGCTTCATAATATCTACCCAAGTGGACTTAAACAGCAATAACAGAGGCCTGCCATGGAGTGCCAACTGTTGTTTTGAGTTTAAAATTCAGACTACCTTGTTTTTGAAAAGTATTGGGAGGACCCCTGTGTCACATCAATGACTTGTAGGAATGGGTGAGGCTGGGATGTTGCAGCAGCTCAAGTCATCAGACGTAGCTACAGGCTGTAGTCCAGATTCTTTTATTTCTACTTTTATTTGCCATTCTCATGTCACTGTCGATATTTAGCTGCTGCTGAAACTGTCTTTCAGGATGATGGGCCATGAGTCATGGCCCATGACAAAATAAAGTCTAATTTGTTCTGACGGCAGATATTTTCTAGTTCATATTTAACTACTTACTTTAATGCCTGAAGGTCGGAATGTGCAAGAAAACCCAAGTTCACTCTGTTTAAAGTCTTCTTTGTTTCACGTCAGAAGTTCACAAGTTCAGAGTGAAAACTCAATAAAAGCTGAACTTTACAAATGGTAAAAGAAACAGAAATACATCATATGGACGGTACAATAAAATCTGTGTTAGCGGAGGCTCATGCGTTAAGCAACTAAAGGTCTTTAAATGTCACTGTGCCAGAAATAACGTAACCTAAAATACATTGTCAGCATTAAAATCATCTTAAGGAAACATTAAATACAGGTCATGTTTGCCATTTGACAACAATAACAGGTGCATTTTTTATTTAATAAGAAGTATTTTTACATTCGTAACTCTAAAGTCCTCGTCCCTAGATTATTTTCACATTTCCTACAAACTCTATGGTTATTATAGAGTTATAGACTAATTCCACACAATTGACTAAAAAACAAACTTATATGTATTAAAAACTACGACTTGAAATTTTTATGTGAAGATTGCTTCATAAATAGTCAGAGAGGCCAGACTGAGAGGGTTTGGACATGTGCAGAGAAGGGAGAGTGAGTACATCGGCAGAAGGATGCTGGGTTTGAAACCACCAGGAAAGAGGGCAAGAGGAAGACCAAAGAGGAGGTTCATGGATACAGTGAAGGGAGACATGAAGATAGTTGGTGTGCCTGAAGAAGATGCAGCAGATAGGGTTAGATGGAAGAAACTGACTTGCTGTGGCGACGCCTGGAGGGAAATGCCGAAAGGAGGAGAAGAAGATTGCTTCATAAATAAATGGATTTAAACAATATTAGAACTTCAGTCGTTGAATGTCCGAAATGTGTTTTTTCCTTTAAAAATAGCTTCAGCATGTGCATTTGTAGGCGTCTGCTTGTAAAAAAAGAAGACATCAGGTGTTATTTAGATTTTTCATGTTCAACAGTTTGATATCTTCTTCACAAATGTATGTACCTTGTGAAAAAGTACATATTCAGTCACCTTCCTTTTCGTCTATTCCTTATGGGATTGCAGGGGGTGCCAGAGTGCATCCCAGCTGATTCAAGGCGAGGGGAAGGGTACACCCCAAACAGGTTGCCAGTCAGTCACGGGAAAAAGTGCATAAACAGAAATAAAGAAAAACAGCATGCATGTTTATTTATATTACTGCAATGAAGAAAAATATAGAAAATTATGTGACAAAACTTACAAATGTAAAACTGATTATTTTAAAGGGGTGTTCAGGTGGAGAATCCCCATTCATTTTTTTGTGTTTGAAAAAAAAATAAAAATCAACAATAGTAACTGTTTTTGTGCTGAGTCAGTTTCGAACAAATTACTATTTGATATTAAATTTGCTTTCTTTACCTTTTTCCTCGCAGAGCACCTCCATCAGACCCCGGACCTAAAGCAGGAACCCAGATCAGTCACGGAACAGGCGACCGGCTAGCCTCCCACGACACCCCACAGCATGCTGCACCTCAAGGACAGGGCCAAGGACATGTGGCCAGGCAGAATCTTCAGGTGGACTTGGGTAGCAGCAAGACCGGGAGGTCCCCATCTGTGTCTCCAGACCGAGGCAGTGTTCCTACATCCCCTTATTCTGTGCCTCAAATTGCTCCCATGCCCAGCAGTAAACTTTGCCCTGTTTGCAAAACCACTGACCTGATGGGCACGGGGGACGACAAGCCGGCCTCCAACATCTGCACACAGTGTCGATCCATGGTTTGCAACCAGTGTGGCTTCAATCCAAACCCTCATCTTACAGAGGTATGCAGCATTTATCTGAAGGATTTTCTTTACTTTTGCTTCCTTTTCTTCTGCTTTTGTAAGCCTTCAAATGAATCAAGGTTACATTGTCACAATATACATGTTGCAGTAATGCCCTGTGAAAAATACAAGCACACGTTTAGAAAAACCATGCCGTTAAATCTCAAACTGTGCCATAGGGATTTTTAAGGAATTGAATTGGAGATTGTCTGAAACAGAAAAAAACCCATTGAAGTCATGATTTCACAATATTTCTTAATTACTAAGAGCACTAAACCACAATTTTTTATCCTAATTTGTCAGATCCTAAAGACGTGTACAAATTCAGACCTCATTGAATTAAAAGTTTAATTCTATTTCACTTTGTGAGATTTCACTTGTGTCCACATTGGTCAAGTGATGCAAAAAAACATACTCAACACACCTCGATGCGCTTTTGCATAATATTAGTTTTGTCTTTGTTACTAAGGCTTTTCCCCAATTATAAACTTTGTAGAATTTCTAAAACTAGTTTTTCTGAGCTTTATATTTTGCAAGTTTTTGGGTAGCATTTACCAGCTTCTCAGTCGTATTTCGCATATATTTTAACAGCAGCGTTTTTGATGAGGTAGTTCTACAACAGTTATCAAAAATTTTGTTAGAACAGTCTAAATGACAGACTTGGGCTTTAGAAATGAGCACCTTTGGAATTAAGATATATGGTAATGAGTTTTATTGATTGATTTAAATAAAAAACACACACTCATACTATACTCACACTCATTATTGGCCCTGCAAAACAGCTATACAGGCATTCCTGGTGGCTTAGTCATGGATGGAATGGTTTGCAAGATCTCAGGACAGTCTTTGCATATGTATTTCTTTGTAAAATAATCCTAATGCTACTGCAACCTATAGAAAGTCTCATCAAACTGTTGACAATATATTATCATTTTTTTATTTTCTTTATGTGGATCTGTACAAACTCATGTGAGCCATTATGCTTGTTGTATATCTGATTAGATAACAGTAAATTATACTGGCTGCAAAGTAAAATTGACAAACATTTGAAATTGCTAATGAGGAGGTCAACAAAAACCAAAATAAGGTTTTTTGTTGTAGTGAAAGAGAACATGAACGTAGTTGGTGTGAGAGAAGAAGATGCAGAGGACTGGGTTAGATAGGGCAAATGATTTGCTGTGGCAACCCCTGAAGAGAAAAGCCAAAAGGAAATAAAGAATATACAGAGTCATCACTTCTTTTTCTAGTGAGGTTTCCTGGAAGTCATTTTGAGCTCCATGAAAATGTGCATCATGTTTTGAGTAACCTTTTAAAGCTCATGTAAAGACTACGAGTCTGACTGAAATTAGAGCCTGTCTGAAGAACATGATTGGTGACATTTGTAGATTAAATTGATGTTGATGTTAAATTTATTAGGTACTGGTTCACCGGGTGGCCTGAAGTCAATTTTTGATATTAGTTTTTTGCAGTGCAATGAATGGAAACTTCTAGTTTCAGTCGTGATCTATCCTGATTAAGTACAAATATTTTTCTATAGTTTCATTATAAAAAACTTGTCTCTTATGTTTCTGCCAGGGTTTCACTTTGTATTAGCCACAATCGGGAGTAATTTAACAAAGTTTTTTTTATAGATCTAAGTGCTACAAGTTAGTCTACTTGTCACTTCTAATTTGCACGATGATGTGTAGTCCTTCTTCCAGGCTTTGTACACTGACTACACTAAATTTATCCCAACATTTTTTTATTATTCACATGCAGATAAACAATTAACTTTGTAACTGGAGTAATAAGAAAGCGTTTTGCCATAAATCTGAAATTGTAATTTTCTTAATTTGACTCAGGCGATGCTTTACTGTGAGTCAAGTGTGGCTCTGTCACTAAGTTTCACATCAGCTCCAGTGAGTCATGTTTCAAATGTACTAACACAGTGTTAGCTAGGCTGCCTGCAGGCTCTGAGAGCATTTCTGGACTTATTTCATACAAGTTTTAAAACTATATTAATTACCGGTAAGATTTTAATAATATCACAGTGTCAGTGCAAATAAACTGTAACACTTGAGTTTGAGCACAGGCATAGGCATGTGTGCATTTGGGTGAGGAAGAGGGCACAACTGTAAGAAAAATTGTGCAGTGTTGGAAATAAAAGGTTAAGGAAGAAATGGATGGACCAAAGTGGAAACATTGAGCAGAGATAAGATCACAGTAGGGAGTAAAAGAGTGCACAGCACTGAAGGGAAGTGAGGAGGTGGATACTTTTTAGCTCAGCCTTAGTGAGTTGTCAGATGCTGACAACGAGAGAGACGAAGAAGTAGAAGGCGCAGCCTCTCGAGACTTGAAGATTTACCCCATAACCTACTTAGAATGGATTTGGCTTCTGCCTTGTTTCAGTATGCAAAAAAAGTGCTATCACTCATCAGAGAAATTGATTGCTGCCAAGTTGTTGCTCATCAAGGTGATAATAACTGGAAATTGTGATCGCATCACTGTGATCGTTCCTGGCAAAGAGAGTAGATAGATGCAATTAAATTGTAGTAAAATATTTTTAAATCGAGTACTAGGAATAAAATATTTCAAAATAGTTAGCCATATGTTATAAACCACAGTTATTTGGAAGTTTCAATTAAATTTATGGTCCTCTTTCTTCAAACTGTTTTAGGTAAGTGCATTTAGTAATAAGTAAAACCAAGTACCTCGTAGGCTTTAAAAACAGTGTCATCCTTACAAATAAATTGCAATGCCTTTCAAACTCTACTTGTTTATTCAGATAAGCATTTCCTTTGAGTCTAAACTCTAATTCCTTTGATTAATCTTCTATTACTAAACCCAGCAATTTCGTTTGAAGTAATTATAAAAATTTTTGTGAGTTTATAAATGCAAAATATGCATAAAATTTCTTTGAGAACAAAGAACAAAATGTGTAGAGTAAATAATACCTATATCTTTGAAATATTTTAAACATTTTTAAATATCTGCGACAATTTATGCAAAAGTTTCCAACTTTATGGGATTAAATGAACATTCAGAAAAATAAATAGTGATAAACAACTCAGTTTTGTTTAGTTTTTTTGAAAGGCAAAGTTTGAGACATTTTCAACTTTCAACAGCCAGAGTTTAATGTAAAAAATAAATGTTTAATAAAATGGAAATGATCAACAAACATGAGGTTAAACTTGGTCACTAACCAGATGGAAATGCTCAACAAGTAATGTAGTTGACTTACTATTAACAAAAGTGGTTAAAAAGCTCTAACGCATAAGTAATTTTTGAAATACAATTATTTGATACATCTAGATGCAAAAAAACTTTGGCAAAATTGTAAACAATCCTATTATGTCTTTCGCGTCTTCCAAACAACCTGGTGAATTTGTTGGATTTCTCAATAAATGTTGAATAACAAATGCAAATCAATTGACATTCTTTTTCACGCCTGTCTGTCGAGATAAAAAAGTTTTTATTTAGAGATGCAGTCTGACAACTAAAACCTGCAAGCAACCATGCATGTGAGCCTGCAAGCACATGTCATCGTTCCCTACTATAGATAACTTCAAAATACAAAACAGATTGCTTGACGATGAAAAAAATGATATAACGGGATTGGAATAAATAAAATATGACAAGCGAAAGCAAGGCATTCAGATCAAAAATAAGCTTTAAAGAAAAAGAGCAGAAAAAAGTTGTTAAAATACCACAGACACTCCCCCGATGCTGTTCTCCCACCATCATACAGGAGAACATCTGCTTTATAATTGGTCCAATTTCTATTTATAGACTTTACCCTCCTTCTGTCTGCAGAGACAGCCCGGCCATAGAAGCCACAGCTAAGAGAAAAAAAAAAGCCAAGGTGGCATCAGTAGAGTAGGGAAAAATATCCTAATTATTAGTTAGAGACAAGTTAGAGACTTAAACAAAATGTGCTCAGAACTAAAATTGAAGTCACGGATTAATGAAAATAAACTGGGTGGTGTGCCACATGACGGATGAACATGTGCTGCCAAACACAGCAGATGGATCTAAAAGTAGAAGAAATTATGATTTTTTTTTTTGCTGTCTTAAATTCTAGAAAAGTTTTAAAAAAGTTTTTTAGTCTAATTTAAATAAACAGCCCTATGAAGTGATGTTGTTTTAAGCACTGTGCTCCCACACAGAGACATTTTGTATCTTTCCCTGGTTCAAAATACACCCAGGTGGGTGGCCGAGTTCCCAAACAAAATGAAATGAGAAACAAAGGCAATAAAACTGATAAAATCTCTTATTGTGACATTTAGTGTGTCTGGAGCACATAAACTTCGCAGGGATATCATCTGTTCTTTTCGAGAACAATTTGTTCTCAGTGTTACCTCTGTTCAATTCAAAGACAAATATTACCAAAAAAGCCAATTTCCAGATGTTTCATCAAAAAAGTTGAAGTGCAATGAACCGTTTGGATGATAACGTTCCTTTGTTTGCCTTTCTGTCTATTACTAATCATATCTGAATGATTCTATTGCTTTATTCGAACTACATGGAAACATGGTGAAATTGTTTATATTTTTTCTTTAAACTGTTTTGACTTGTGTCATTTTTACTACCTTTCAAGGGTTCATGGTAGCAAATGTCCAAAAACCCACAAGCTATTGTAGTTTTGGGCATTCATGTTATTCAGTTAATATTCTTTTAGGTATTCTCATGGAAAAAAAAGTGAAAAAACAAAACAAAAAAGCAATTCTCAATAAAAATGTGCATTTTACAATGTGTTATTCAGTTCTCTGACTATTGTAGCTTTCCAAAAAATGAAAAAATACGAAATCTAGCATTTATTCAATGCTGCTCCAGAAAACAGTCTCTCTGGCAAATGTAATAGGTACTAATGTTCTTTTTTAATATATATATGTATATATATATATATATATATACATATATATGTACATGTTTTGCTACAAGGACAATGAAGTGAACATTTGGTAATATTTGATTAATTTTCTCTTCTTTTTTGTATTTTGTTAACTATGTTTGATTTGCTTTTAAATCTAATGTTTCAGAGTTGAAAATTTAATTATCAGTAAAATCATCCAGCTAATAGACACTTGCTGGGATGTTGGTGACACTGGGAAATAATCTGTAGCTTTGCGGAGATTGTTTTTATGAATCCGATGAGTCTTGTGTGTGTTCAGCATGTTTACTCAGGTCAGTGCTTTTGGTGGCAAGAGAGAAGCCTCTCATCCGGTGAGGGAAACTGCTTCCAGGCTGTTGCTATGGGGGTGTTTTCTTTTCCCTGTTCATGGTGTACCAATGTTTTCTGTATGTGGGTGGTATGTCTTAAATGATCCACATAAATACCACGACTCCTGTTTTGCAAGAAGAAATTGGAGTTTCATGTGTATATTACATAAAAATGTTTAACTTAAGAAACTAGTTGAATACTAAATATGACAAATAGATTTTCTAGCAAAAGTTTTTTTTTATGATTTTGAGCTCCAAGTTGGTGCTGTATATTTAGTCAGAATGTAAATAAATAAACTGTTCTGGGCAAAGTCCAAAGTTAGAAAGTTAGAAAAAAAAAAAGAAAAAGACAAAAAATCTTCTGCAGCTACAAGGTACTAATATAATTACTCCTATTTTTAGTTACGTAAATGAGGTCTAAAATTCTAAAAACACATAAACAAATTTGACATTAACATGTCATTTTTCTTAAGAACAAAGGCTGTTTTATCTGACTCCTTTTGACATCAGGTTCTATTCGCAAAGCTAAAAATTGATTTTCTAGGTCTTTTGCAGTAACAGCAATATCGAAGAACAGGCTGTTCTTTGTATTATTGGTAAATACAGTTATTTTTTGCAAGTAAATCTGGCATCTGGGTGTGAATATGAAGAGTACATAATTTATCTTGTTTTAGGGTTCTGATTTTTTCCAACATTTTAAAAGTTTAGATGCCTCAGACCGAGAGCTTTTTTTTCAGATTGCCTAGCATTCATATTTTTTTAACAGCTCAAACTCATATACTCAATCCATTATGAATCAAGATATTAAAATGAGATTTATTACAGTGTAGACAATGCCTCTAATTAGCAAAGGAAAGAATATTGTACGTTTGGGAAGTCAAAGTGATTTTACTAATCCCTTCATGTGATTTACAAATTTTTTAAGAGACTTCTCTGTCTCTACTCAGATGTAAAATTCATCCATGAACAAGTTCAGTCCCTTCTCAGTCAGCACGTTGGGAGGTAACTTGGGGTTTGAGTTCTAACACAATGTACTATCTGTAATTATAAACTGGAACTTTAGGCGGACAATCAGTGGGAACTGGGTCAGGAATCCAGCCGAGACACATGTACACCAATATTTGCATATACAAAAATATTTTGCAGAAAGAACTGCCAGCAGCAAAATCTGGGACACTGGTTAAATATTAGCACATAATTTCCAGTATTTGAATCCCCACCTTGAGTAAAAACTGGAACTACATTTTCTACAACAGGAAACAGCAGTAATACAATATTTTGTATGTGCTTGTCTGTAACAAAAATATTAACATAAACATAAAAATCTGAATCCCCTAAATTTGGATTGTTCTTAAAAATAGTGTCATTTTATAGTGGTTATTAAACCAATGTAAGCACATAATTTGTCAGCAAATAAAGTCTGCTGACATTAACCTTCTTCCTTTTTCTTTTAATTACTTTGAAATGGTATTGTATGAGAAAGTCTGGTGTGACAAAGAAATATGTATGTTAAAGCGGTGCAGGACATGTATCAGGACTGTAAGGCAGTGGTGAGGTGTGCTGTAGGTGAGACAGAGGAGTTCAGTGTGGGGGTGGGACTGCACCAGGGATCTGCTCTGAGTCCTGTGCTGTTTGCTTTGGTGATGGACAGGCAAGGTTAGACAGGAATCTCTAAAAACATTATACTTTTTTTGTGTCTTTTTATACTGTTTTTGTTATTTTTACTTTTATTTCTACTTTTGATTTTGGGGGGTTTATATATATATGTATGTTTCTGTCTCTATAGTATATCTTTTTTAGCCTGATGCCTGTCTAAATTTTATTGTAAGAACAGTGACAACAAAGAATCTTGAATGAACAAAATGTTTGCAGATGACATTGTGATCTGTAGTGAGAGGAGAGAAGAGGAAAAGCTGAAGAGGTGCAGGCTTGCCTTAGAAAGAAGAGGAATGAAGATTAATCAGAGCAAGACAGAGCACATGTGTGTGAATGAGAGGGATCCAAATGGAAAAGCGAGGTTATAAGGAGAAAAGTTAAAGAAGGTGGAAGATTTTAAGTACTTAGGATCAACAGTCCAGAGCAATGGAGAGTGTGGAGAAGAGGTGAAGAAGCATGTGCAGGCATGCTGTCAAACTATATAAATTGTTCACTTTCAAAAGATTTTTCTAACAAAAGCACCATAGAAAATGGTTCTAAAAACTTGAAAAAAAATTATGACCATTAAATTTTTTGAGTTTTATCAAACTTGTTCCATTTAAAACCTCATAAAGATGGTGGATCATTTTCAGCAAGAGAAAACGGGTGGAGAAAAGTATCAGGTGTGATGTGTGACAGAAGAGTTTCAGCTAAAATGAAAAGAAAAGTGTACAAAACTGTGATTAGACTGGCCATGCTGTTTGGTCTAGAGACAGTGGCAAAGAAACGGGAAGCAGAGATGAAAATGCTGAGAAACTCTCTGAGAGTGAACAGGATGGACAGGAAGATAAATGAGTATACCAGAGGTACAGCATATGTTTCATTCATTCTTTCAATTTGATTTATTCAGACATTTATGAACACAAAAACAACAAAAAATAACTACCGGTACAAATGAAAATACATACACAGTCTGAAAAGGAATAGGCAGAAGCCAAGGACTTATAAGCGCCTATCCCCTTTACCCTAAACATAAACATAAAGTGCTGCTACATTTACAATATAAGTTAACAGTTTATTTCTCTGTTTGATTTCACAATTTTCTTTTTACATAAACTTTTAAAGCAACTCAGTCTTCCAGAGTCTTTGATGTCTTGGTCTAACCTGTTCCATAAATTTACTCCAACAGCAGAAATACAGTGTTGTTTTACATTTGTTCTAACTTTAGTCTTTTTGAAAACATCGTATCCCCTGAGATTTTAGGTACTCTCTCAATTTTGAAAGAAAATTTGAATCTGATTTGGTACCTGTTTATTCTTAATTTTATACATGAATTGTGTGGTTTTATAATCTACTAAGATTTTGAATTTCAATGTATTTACTTTGGATGAAGAGTTGGTTTGTATGTGACCTGTACGGGGCTTTATTGACAATTCTAATTGCTCGTTTTTGGACAAAAAAAATTGGAATGATGTTTGTTTTGTACGTCTTTCCCCACACCTCCACACAGTAAGTCAGATACGGTAAAATTAATGAATTATATAAAATATATAAAGCCTTTTCATTCAAACATTCTTGTACCGTTGATATAAGTGCTAATGTTTTACTTTTGTTTTTACAAATTGTATGTGACTTTTCCAACTTAATTTGTTGTGGACTATTATTCCTAAACATTTTATTTAATTCATTTGCTCTATCTCTGTATCTTGATTAAGAACTTTTCTATTCACATTTATACTACGATTTGTAAATACGATCAATTTTTCCGTTCCGTCATCTTCTGCTTGTTCTGGGGTCGGGTCGCGGGGGCAACAGCCTCATACGGGTAGCCCGGGCCTCTCTCTCCCTGGCTGCATCCTCCAGCTCAGCCGGAAGGATGATCCCAAGTCGTTCCCCGGCCAGTTGTGAGACTTAGTCTCTCCAGCGCGTCCGGGGTCTGCCCCTTGGTCTCCTCCCGGTGGGACGTGCCCGAAACACCTCGCCCGCGAGGTGCTCGGGCAAACCACTCCATCTGGCTCCTCTCGACCTGGAGGAGGAGCGGCTCGACACCGAGCTCCTTCCAGATGGCAGAGCTCCTCACCCGATCTCTGAGTGAGAGCCCAGCCACCCTGCGGAGGAAGCTCATTTCGGCTGCTTGTACCCGCGATCTCATTCTTTCGGTCACCACCCACAGCTGGTGACCATAGGTGAGGGTTGGAACGCCTTGTAAATCGAGAGCTTTGCTTTTCGGCTCAGCTCTCTCTTTACCACGATGGACCAATGCAGCGTCCTAGTTATTGCTGATGCCGCACTGATCTGCCTGCTTTCTTTAAATTTAGAGTTAATTTGTTTGAATCAAACCAGTTTTTTTAGAAGTTTTAGTTCTTTTTTGACCTCATCAAGTAATACTTCCAAATTATTGCCACAGCAAATTATATTTGTGTCATCAGCAAATAATATAAGGTGTAAAATTTTTGACACCAGAAAAATATCATTAATGTAAAGAATAAAAAGCAACGGGCTCAACACTGAACCTGAAAATTGAGATAATCTTTGCTGTCTTCATTCCCTCTGGAAAAACACCAGACTGTAAAGATAAATTAAAGATGGATGTGATTGGTTTAATAATACATTCTGCAACTTCTTTCAACAGACACATATTTATCTCTGTTAGAGGTTTTAGAGATAAAGTCAGAGAGGCCAGACTGAGATGGTTTGGACATGTGCAGAAGAGAGAGAGAGGGAGTACATCGGCAGAAGGATGCTGGGTTTGGAATCACAGTTTGGAAGGCAAGAGGTCTAGAGGAAGACCAAAGAGGAGGTTCATGGATACAGTGAAGAAAGACATGAAGATAGTTAGTGTGATCAAAGAGGATTCAGCAGATAGGGTTGGATGGAAAAAACTGACTTGCTGTGGCGACCCCTCAAGGGAAATGCCGAAAGGAGAAGAAGAAGAAATATATTGTTTATCATATAGTATAATCATTTTACTCTTATGTGTTTTACTTGTCAAACCATATAAATTGTTCACTTACAAAAGATTTTTCTAATAAAAGCACCATAGAAAATGGTTCGAAAAACTTGTAAAAACATTATGACCATTAAATTTTTTGAGTTTTATCAAACTTGTTCCATTTAAAACCTCATAAAGATGGTGGATCCTTTTCAGCAAGAGAAAGATCTAAAATATTATTAACAAGTGTTTGTCATATCATGCGCATCTCTTGCACAGTAGTTTCAGACTTAATGCTGTGCACTCTGCACTACTTCACTGCATCCTCCGTAATGCTTTGAAACCCCAGTGTGCTTATCACTGCACCAGTAGACCTAGTGAAACATACAACAAGCATCATGCAAAGAAATCTTTCAGCAGTTTGCCTTTAAACACTCGTTTTGGCTCATCTCTGTGTGTGTTAACGTCATTGCTTGCTTGGCCACACAGCGGAGAACAAATGCTTTCTTTTATTGATATTGTTCCCATGTAGTTTCTTTGTAGAGGTTAGTGAATTTGTTTTGAATAGAAGCACAGAAACAAACTGATGGAATGAAAGGAGAACGAGGCATTGGGGGGAATTTCAATGTCTTTGGCTCAATTTGCAGGGAATTGATAGACAACCGCAGTTCCAGCATCCTGAACCTTAAACTGCAGTGCTCAGCTGGATGTGCTTGCACAGTTAGAACTCATCATGATTTCTGAGCAGAGTAGGGCAGATCTTCTTTCATCACCTGCATCAGCTGACGTTTGATTCTGGCCCTTGAGTGTTTGTTACCCAGCTTATCATGGATTGATGTACGAGATGATGTTTCACACCTGCCAACAAATCCATGAAGGATAACAGACGGGACTGGTTGTCTGCCACTGTGTATTTGTACCTTTGTCACCACCCACCTCTGCTATGCAATTTGCATTTAAGCATCATTTTGAATCCTAAAGAGAGATCTGAAAATATACACACACATTATTAATTGAAGTACATACAGAAGTCGACTCTTTCGGCATTACTGGTAAACATATCCTTTACCCTTTTTCTTAGATTACGAATTGTACTAGCTAGTTTAATCGCCCAAAATTTTCTAAATTTTTTCACCATATTTGGGAGGTGTAGCGTTATGTTTAAATAATGTGTTTCCATACATTTAATTTTAAGTTGAAAGCAGTAATTATTTGTTAGTTGAGGTTATCAAAATAAACTACAAAAAAAAAACAGGAAAACAAAATCAAAATAAACTTCATTTAAAAAAAAAACTGCAAATGTTAAGGTATTTCTATGCATGCTTGAAACCTCTTTTTAGGGTCTTGTTGTACTTTTTATAATTACAGTAAGTATCAGATTGAGACAAAAAGCCAATAATTTAGAAGTTATGTATATCCCGTATGATAACTTACACAAAATATTTCTAACATTTTAGACTCGTAGATACTGTAAGTGATTTTATCTGAAATGTTCATTTTTAATTCACGCTACACTTTTTGTTACAAATTCAAAGGAAAATTCAGATGTCTTATTTTATGACAAGGCATTGTGAGATCAAGATAAAAAAAGTTACAAAATAAAACTTTTTTGTAATATTTCTACTAATTAGATCTTCTTTTCCAATAAGTAATTTATTGAACAGAAACACTAAGTAACCAAAGGGGAAAAATGTGTTTTTCTTTGAAACAAAGTGACACAAGTAAACAGACAAATTAGCACAGAGTTTTTTGTAGGATCCTGTTAAAAATGCCTTCACATGGTTCACTCAAGTCTAGAAAACACTCCAGGGGGATAGGCATGTCCTTATCTAAGCCTACCACAAAGGGAATACCTCTACTAAAAGTCCAAAACCTTTATAAGCCTAAGTTGTAAACAAGTTAGATCAGACTTTATTTAAAAAAAGAAACTGACAGAAATGTTTAAGAGGTGTGTCCTGTGAGCAACCAATGGTGTAACCACCCTGTATGGAGTGGGTTTGGAGCAATTTTGAATCTAAAAATGAGGCGTCATGTGAAGCTGATGCAGGCTGTGAAATGCTTTGAGCATTTGAGTTTTCAAGAGCTCAAATTGACAATCTTTTTTTAAAGGATATGACAGAACATTTAGAAGCTTCTAAATTGTCTCTGATGTAAAAAGAAAATTTTGTTTAACCAGCTATGTTTGTTCGATGACATATTTTTTGCCGAAAATATATATTCACTCAAAACACAGATTAGAGGACTCTTTCAGGACCAAAAATGGTTTTTAGAGTGACAAACAAAAGGGGTTTTAATTACTGAAATAACACTTAATATTTAACACAATTACCTGTTTTTGATGTGGTTGATGGCAGCGTAGGTTCTAGCTGTTACTGATCATAAAGTATTGTTTAACAAAGCTTGGCAAATTGAAAAATATTCATTTTTTTCCAAAGAAGGTATTTATTAAATAAAAAAGGGACTGCTTTAATTGAGTCGTTACTGATGTCACAAGAATGTTTTTGTTCCTGTATGGCTTTCCAGATAAATTGCATTGACAATGTGTCAGAGAGTATTTGCTGCATCTGCAGTTATGATTTTTGCCTGGAATAAACAGCACCATAGCTTTTTGGGGATGGACAATAGATATGTACTTCCTAAGACAGTGTATTGAGTAAAATACTTTATTTTTGTAACATCACAGCAAACATAATTAAGTATCAGATTGAGACATTCTTCATGACCGAAGAGGATGCAGCAGTTAGGGTTAGATGGAAGAAACTGATTTGCAATGGCGACCCCTTAAGGGAAATGCAGAAAGCAGAAGAAGATAGCGCAACACAATTTTACGTGAAGCACTTGGTCAACTGAAGTTGTTTTTAAATGTGCTAAATAAATAAACTTGAATTGAATCTGATACCTACTGCTAATTTCACATATCGATATTATTAGTAGTAACAATGTTTGTAGATTCTCAGTTCTACAGATTATAATTGAACAGATTACAATTGGTGTAAAGCACAAATTGATAGCAGTAATTCAATCCAATTTGATTTGCATATCACTACACACTGGTCTTATTGACCCTCACACAGTAACTTGAACAACACTTCATACAGTAACTTGAGCAACAACAAAAAAGTAATTTCAGCACTAAAAAATAGTTAAGCAATAGCTGATTGTTAAACTAAACTCATCAGACCCAAACCATCCTTCCATCTTTAAGAAACAAAATCTCATGGAGCACCACATAAAGATGAAGAAGAGATCCTCTCCCAGTATGGACAAGCAGTTTGAAATATAAACCATTTATTCATCGTCTGAACCGTTTTTTCCTGTCAGGGTCGCAGAGGCCCATTGGCAGGGTACACCCCGAACAGGTTACCAGTCTGTTGCGGGGGAATTGAAATTATTTTTTTCTAAAATGCATAAAACATAAATGAGAAATGCTTTGTTTCTTTGTCAAATATGTTTTTTTATCATTCATTTCACTTTTACCTTGCCGTTTGTTTTTTACCTTTGCTTTGTCACATCCCATTACATCATCCTTAGAAAATGACAGACATTCAAAGACTTTTAGAAACGAATGTGTGTAAGGTAGTTAATGTGAAAAACACTGCAAAGAATAAACAAAAAACAAACAAGTTGGAGAGTTATGAAAGAAAACTGATCAAGAACTTGAGCAGAAGAAAGCCTGTGCAGCATGCTTGTTTTTGCTGACATGGATCAGATTTCATAAAGATCCACATGATTGCCTCATAACAAGGGGGATGTGGATAGAAATGAGATGGAGAGATGGGGAGGAGGCAAACAGAGACATGGAGAAATTGATAAATAGCTGCTTTCCCTCCCTGCAGCTGCACTCTTTGTTTTTTCCGGCTTGTGTCTTTTTCTTCCGGTGGGTTTGATATGATTATCCTACTATAATTGAGAAAGAAAACAATATTTAAAAGACAATAATAATAATTGAAAGATAGGTTTCACTTTGAGTCCTAGCTTGTAAGATGTTGCTGCGTAGCTCAGTGGTTCAGCCGTCCACTTTGCCATGACAATCACAAGGGTTCACCTTTGCTTCTAGCTCCTCGAGTTCCCTGAATGACAGTGAAAACCCTGACCACATCACTCCTTATTCTGAGGATTGGCAGAAGGCCAGAGCTAAGGCTAAGATGCTGCTGAGCCTGTGACTGACTCTGTCACTGACCTACTGAATGACTGACTGGAAGGCAGAATGAGAAGTACAAAGAAGGAAGTGTTATAGATAAGTATATCATAATTAAGGTGTTGTATAGTTACACCAGAAAATGAATCATCAAACAATGTATAGAAACAGACGAGGACACAACCATCTGCTGTTATTTTCCATGTTTCTTATCATTTTGCTTTGATCTAAATACTTTTAGACAGTTGAGCAGTAGTTGTACAGTTTGGGAGAATTTACACTGCACTCTTTCTGCACAAAGTAGATTTTACCAGCAATCTACTAATGCAACAGCCGTAATGAAGGAGCAACATGTTGATTTAGAATGTGCAATACTAAATGTAGTTTTACTGAATATCAGTATTAATCTGCTAATCAGTAAATCCTTGAGAAACTTTGCCTTCTTTAAATGAGATGATTTTTTTTCTATTTTTTTATGATGCCGCGTAATAAACATTTCTCCTACTGGTTCAAATGTTTCTGCAAGTGAGAAATGTATTTCTGTATGACTCTAGTCTCATTAATAATACAAGTGGAATGCATCGAAGCAAAACTACCTAGCAATCAGAAGTCGGCAACACTCTTTTTCTGACTACACTGTAGAAGTATAACATACCCCGTGTTGCATCTGTGACCACGCCTAGTGACTGCAGAGACCAAAGAATAGCTTACTCTAATTAAATTTCTGCATCACTTGGATTCTAGCTTGTTGATTGATAGAAGGGAATTTTTTTTTTAAATCTGGATCTAGTTATGAAGGAGGGTCATGTAGATAGTTTACCAGGCTTAATGATTTGAGAAATCAGTTTAGATTGTTGTTCCAGAGTTTCTGATTTATCAGAAAAGTCATAGCACAGTGAGTCAGTGTTTTGCAATTTTGCAGCATTCCTCTTTTCATAAGGTCCAATGACTCATGCTGTGGCAGCTTGAGAAGTGATAACCTAGCCTCAGTAGTGACATCAAATATTTTGATCACACTCAAAAAAAAAAAAAACACAGGAAGGTATTTTTCATAAAGAGTTGAAGAGTTTTGGAGAATATGCAAGTCCTGTTATCAACAATATAGTTTTATCACATCTTCCATACTTCCATACTACATCCATACTTCATGTTTCAGACTAAAAGCTAACACTAACCCTCACATCTTTCCTATTGATGCATATATAATGCATGACGGCATTATGCAATGACCACAAATCCAAGACAGGGACAATGGTGAGACAGCTGTCAGAGCACCGGGATGCCAATTACCTCACATGGCCATGTGCCATCACTTGCATCTCTCTTCAACTTTCACCTTCTTATGTGCTGAGACAAGATGTGGAAACATTGTTAAAAGGCTCAGATACAAGGAAATTGACAGCAGTTGTGAAATCAATAAGAGATAATTGATCATAAAAAGTGAGAAAACATGTAGATTAAGACAAACATGAAAAAAATGAAAACAGAAAAGTTATGAGAGTGGAATATTAAATTAGTTGCAGCTCTGCATTGTTAAGACATTGATTTATCACTCCATTGGTCATGTTTATTTAACTCGTATTACTGTACAGAAAAAAATATGTCAATCAATAACACACATGGAGAGCTTTGGGGATGCTTAAAAACTTCTGCAATATATTTTGGCTTCTCTTGTTCCTTTTTAACTTGCCATCTACCAATATTTGCTAAAAAACATATGTAAACTTTAGATGATATAAAACAGCACAAACACATTCTAGAAAAAAAAATTGTTCTATGGTAGTATTCAAAGACAATCATGGATATCTTTAAATGATAAAGAGAAAGTAGAGCAGCATCCTGGCAAGACCTGAGAAAATGCACAAGAGAAAATACCGGTAATTGTCACACTTATACTCATGCTTAGAGATTGTGTTTCTGGTTGAAAGCAGTGGCGGCTGGTGGTAAAAAAAAAAAACGGGGTTGGGGGCGGAGGGTCGCACATTTTTCAAAAACACACAAACACACACACACACACACACACACACACACACACACACACACACACACACACAAGAAATATGTCTATATTTTGAGATATCCTCTATATAAAAGTTATCACATGCCAGTACATGAATATTTAAAAGTTTTATTTTCACATATATATGATCCACCCTACTTGAACAGAAATTTCTGTTATTTATCACATTTTAAATTCTGGTCTTTTAATAAATTTTAATAAAGTTTGCTTTTTAAAATGATTTGAAAAAAAAAAGAAAGCAAAAATCTTCAAGAACAAACATGTATTTAAATTTTTTTTTTTTTAAACAAACAGAATCAGTTGTGTCCTTACTTTTACTGAAGTCCATCTGCCGAAAAGTTTTATGATTAAGTTGTAGAAGTCATCTTTATTTTTTCTTAGTTTAAGACTTTCTCTGTCTCAATGGACATTTTGTCATCAGAAGAACTGGCAGGTTCTTCAGGATCGGGAAAAAATTAAAATCGGCTATTTTTACTCAATAAAATGGCAGACATATGTAGCCACACTCCAAATGCATTTTTAAGACATAACAGTGGAAAATATTACACATTCTTTTTTTTTCTTTTTTTGTCATGATGACAGGGGAGGAATTACCTCCCCTCTTCCTCTGGCCACACGTCACTAGCAGCTCATAGCTAATTGATTGGTTCACGTTATTGAAAACTGTCATACAAGACAGTTTTTCATATGTACAAACATATACATGTTTACACATTTTTTTATTGTTATTTTTGTGAACTGGACCTGTCACCACACGTCACCAGCCGCCACTGGTTGAAAGTATAACATTTTTTAGCTTGAAAGAATTTTCAAATCTTTTTTGAGGGGTTAAAAAGTATTAGTATAAACTATGCATAAAGTTTTTTATTTGAGAACTTAAAAATTAACTTTTTAACATTTGGAGAATGAAAATAGAACATTATTTAAAATTTTACCTCGTTAAACCATTTAGTTGGAGATCCGTTATTTCATGAAAAAATTAATTTGAAGATTTTCAACGATGTTGACAAATAGTCGCATTGAAACTATTTTTGAATAATTTTTGAATTGCAAGCGAGCCACTTTTTTCTGTTTTAATTTTTCAGTTAACTTTATTTCAGATGAACTGGAACTTTTCGCAAGGTCAAACTGTTGTAAATTATGTTAGATGAAAATTGCCATTATGTTGTTTTCTGTCATTTCACAACCTTTTTTGAGTGGGATTTTGTAGTTTCAATGTGGAATCGATTAACCTATTTTAAAGTCAATTTTTTATTCTTTTGAAAATCTTTATTACCAAGCGAGCGCCAGTGCATGCACTTTACTCTCAAAACCCCTACAGTAGCTATTGTGTGTTAGAATTTTAACAACAAGCTAAAAAAAAATCACAAAAACACCACAGTGCCTGTAGGAACATGCTATATACAGTATATCCAAAGTCGGAGGATGATGTAGGTTGCTCTAAAACTCGGTTATTTTATTTACAAATAAAGAAAGTGCATGTTATTTGAACTATGTGCATGACACCTTCAAACTAAGAAAACGTACCAGTCTGTTTTCCATTGCTTCATTCTTCTTTTCCTTTCGGCATTTTCCTTCAGGGGTCACCACAGTAAGTCAGTTCTTTACATCTAATCTTGTCTTCTATGTCCTCTTCGGTCACACCAATTATCTTTATGTTCTCCTTCACTTTATCTACGAACCTCTCTTTGATCTTCCTATAGGCCTTCCAAACTGTGATTCCAAACCCAGCATCCTTCTGCCGATGTATTCTTTCTCTCTCTTCTACACATGTCCAAACCATCTCAGTCTGGCCTCTCTGACGTTATCTCCAAAATCTCTAATATGTGCTGTTTTTTTTTTTTTAATATTCATTATGCCAGTTAAAAACCACAGGTGAAGTTGTAGTATTTCAAAACATTCATGTGCACCCTTTTTTGCAAAAAAATAAGCAGAGAAGCACCTAACATCACCTTTTAAATAATCCAATGAGTTCATGTGATTACATTACTAATATGTGTCTTCTTAGATCATTGTCCATTGGAGGTCATAGATATTGTTATAAATACACTCAACAAAAATATAAACGCAACACTTTTGTTTTTGCTCCCATTTTTCACGAGATGGACTTGAAGATCTAAAATTCATTCCAGATACACAATATTACCATTTCTCTCAAACACTGTTCACAAATCTGTCTAAATGTGTGATAGTGAGCACTTCTGCTTTGCTGAGATAATCCATCCCACCTCACAAGTGTGCCACATCAAGATGCTGATCTGACATCATGATTAGTGCACAGGTGTACTTTATACTGCCCACAATAAAAGGCCACCCTGAAATGTGCATTTTGTTTTTGCTTTATTGGCGGTCTGGGCACTCAGAACCAGTCAGTATCTGGTGTACCACCATTTGCCTCATGCAGTGCAACACATCTTCTTCGCATAGAGTTTATCAGATTGTCTATTGTGGCCTGTGGAATGTTGGTCCACTCCTCTTCAATGGCTGAGCGAAGTTGCTGGATATTAGTGGGAACTGTCGTATACACCGGTCAAGCACATCCCAAACATGTTCAATGGGTGACATGTCCGGTGAGTATGCTAGCCATGCAAGAACTGGGACATTTTCAGCTTCCAAGAATTGTGTACAGATCCTTGCAACATGGGGCTGTGCATTATCTTGCTGAAACATGAGGTGATGTTCATGGATGTATGGCACAACAATGGGCCTCAGGATCTCATCACGGTATCTCCGTGCATTCAAAATGCCATCAATAAAATGCACCTGTGTTCTTCGTCCATAACAGATGCCTGCCCATACCATAACCCCACCACCACCATGGGCCACTCCATCCACAACAATGACATCAGCAAAGGGCTCACCCACACGACGCCACACACGCTGTCTGCCATCTGCCCTGAACAATGTAAACCGAGATTCATCCGTGAAGAGAACACCTCTCCAACGTGCTAGACGCCATCGAATGTGAGCATTTGCCCACTCAAGTCTGTTACGGCGACGATCTGGAGTCAGGTTAAGACCCCGATGAGGACGACGAGCATGCAGTTGTGCTTCCCTGAGACGGTTTCTGACAGTTTGTGCAGAAATTGTTTGGTTATGCAAACCAATTGTTTCAGCAGCTGTCTGAGTGGCTGGTCTCAGACGATCTCGGAGGTGAACCTGCTGTATGTGGAGGTCCTGGGCTGGTGTGGTTACTCGTGGTCTGCGGTTGTGAGGCCGATTGGATGTCCTGCCATATTCTCTGAAACGCCTTTGGAGACGGCCTCTGGTGGAGAAATGAACATTCAATGCACGAGCAACAGATCTGGTTGACATTCCTGCTGTCAGCATGGCAATTGCACGCTCCCTCATGCTTGTGGCATGTGTTGCATTTTGCTGTGAGACAAAACTGCACATTTCAGGGTGGCCTTTTATTGTGGGCAGTATAAGGAAAACCTGTGCACTAATCGTGATGTCAGATCAGCATCTTGATGTGGCACACTTGTGAGGTGGGATGGATTATCTCAGCAAAGCAGAAGTGCTCACTATCACACATTTAGACAGATTTGTGAACAATGTTTGAGAGAAATGGTAATATTGTGTATCTGGAATGAATTTTAGATCTTCAAGTCCATCTCATGAAAAATGGGAGCAAAAACAAAAGTGTTGCGTTTATATTTTTGTTGAGTGTATGAATATTAGTAGTTTTGCATACTCTTTTTGTGGTCTCCAAATTTTTTACTTTATGTGTAATTTTTTTTAGTAAATAGCATTGCAACGTAGCAAATTTTGTCCAATTTTACATGATAAAACATACGGGTACTTGTAGTTCTCAAATTGCTCAAACCCCTGTCTGTGGTGAGGTAATATGCACCAAAAGTTTAGCACAACTAATGATCGTGCCACTTTATTACTGAGAATGCGTTAGACATGTTATATCATTTGGAGTGTTGAAATTGGTTTAATGAGGCACAAAGAACGATTTTTTAAAAAGCCTTCAACATTTTTGGACTGAGACAATTTACTCATAAAAACAAGCTATTTTACCAGGGTTGACTACTGTGTGAGGTGGACTGTTTTCTGCAGCTGCATTCAGAATACTCAGTTACTAATTCTGAAATATGCCTTCTTGTTTTTCAAAAACTTGATACAACAACACAAATGCCACCTTCTAATGTTTGTTTGAAACCACAAATTAGACATTACACATTTACCTTGATATATTGAAGGATGAAACTACAGCTAAGGTTTTGTTTTCTTCTCTCTTTCAGGTGCAGGAATGGTTATGTCTGAACTGTCAAATGCAGAGAGCTTTAGGGATGGACATGGAAACACCACGCTCCAAAAGTCAGCAGCAGATCCACTCTCCTTCTCAACCAACTGCTCCTGAGATTAAACCTGATGCTCTTCCCCAGCCGGCACCCAAGACGCAAGTTCTCCCACAAACACAAACCCCTGCCCAGGCCCATCCAGCTCCTGGCCCTGCTAAACAAACTGCTCCATCTGGCCCAGGTCAGCAACAAGCAAAGCTGCCCCCAGGCGCCGTCCCTCTCCCCGGCATGGCTAAGGCCCCTTCCCAACCTGACTTATCACGCAACTCTCCTGCTCACCAACCTCAACACCCACGCCAGGACCAAACACGCAGTGCAGGGAGTTCCCCCTCTAGACAGCCACCACCCCCTGAGCAGACCTTTGGAAAGTTGTTTGGCTTTGGTGCATCTCTTCTTAACCAGGCCAGCACGCTTATATCTGAGACTACTCAGCCCCAACCGCAACCTTCAAAACCAGCTCCTAAACCTGGAGGGCCTTCTGGTCCTGGGCCTGGAGCAAGTAAACCACCAGGACCACAACCAGCACAACAAGGGCCACGACCGCCTGCTCAGCAGCAACCTGTCCCCGACTCTTCTAAACCTAAAGCCTGTTGCCCCCTCTGTAAGACCAACCTGAACACAGGGAACACCACGGAGCAGCCCAACTACAACACATGCACACAGTGCCACTCTCAAGTGTGCAATATGTGTGGATTCAATCCCACTCCACATCTTGTCGAGGTAAGACTCTTTTTTTTTTTTTTTTTTAATTATTTGTTTGAGCTTTTCCATTTGCAGAAAGGTTGTGGCTTTCTGAAACTACTCACTCTCTTTGGTTTGAGCAAATTTAATCATTTGACACGTTTGTGTGAAAATTAATATTTCAGTTTCAATCGCAGTCCAATGGTTTTGCTATCAGCCATTAATGGCTGGGAAAATTAATATCATCATATTTTTTTTCAACTAACAATGTGTGAAACAACTAGTCACTGCCCTTTTTTTGTGGGGGTAATTCTTTCAGTAACATATTTTTATTGAATTGGACATTGTGTAGCAAGGTATTGACGGATTTTCAGCAGTATTTTCTCCATGCAGCCTGACGTAAGCCTGGAAACATGCTGTTTTTCTTCTTTGCTTGACTTTTTTGTGTGTCTCTTAGAACAGAGTTTCAAAGTTTTAATTTTGCAATGTCTGATATGCAATCAACAAAATTTGAGTCCACCTGTGACTCACCTCATCAATAAGTGCCTTGAAGCAGGACAGAAATACAATGAATGGCTGCTCTACAGGAAACCGTCTAATTAAGTTAAATTTAATGAATTATTTTTATATTTATAGTTATTTGAAGTGAGTTAACTGAGGGTAGATTTCTCTTCTAAATGTTTCTTAGCCTGTTTTCAGATGGTAAGAAAAGAGACCTGCAATAGCTTACAGAACCAGGCAATAACAGGGTTTAATTATGCAAATCAGATCCAATTGAATGATAGCAGTAATAACAGGGTTGCTTTGGAGCTCTGGCTTTTTATGGGCTAGTCTTGTCTTCCCAGGCATCTGGTTGTCAAAGGCACAAGCAGAGGCCAGTCATAGATTGCTATGGAAACAGAGTTTATTTGTTTGTCAGCTATCTCATTTTAGCTTGGCTGCTGAGACACCAAAATTCTCCAAAAACTTTTCACCGCTTTTGCTGTTTTTATAACAATATAAAAAAATGTTTTATGTGTTGGCTAGTTGAAGTCTGAAAGTCAGGCCACCATGACAAAACCTTTTTCTGGGCTTTTTAATGGCTTTGTTGTCCTTCTGCACATATGCCAATTGACAATGAGATAGTATTCTTTTTCTTGACTTTGGCAGAAAGCTTTTGAGAGCTGTGGTTGAAAATATGAAATGAAAGGGTGGCTTGCTAAACATACAATCAACCTTTATATGACAAAAAAAGTTAAATTGCTCCAATCATTTATGTCCATTTCTTCTGCAGAATTTTTAAGGGATCCACATATTTTTTTGTTTTCTACATTGTCTGCCAAATTATATTAGTTCCAGATCAAGAAAAAAGAGAAACAAGTCTCTGTATGTATTTTTTTTTCTATTAAGAATGAACACATTTTTTTCCCTGAAACTTTACATTTGTAGTAGTTCTCATAGTTTCCAGATTTCCGTGTACAGCTGAATATTTCAATTACTCCACCTGACATTTTTCCAAATTTGATGTTTTACTATGCAGAAAATGAGTACCGGTATTTCAAGGAGCTTGACTATGCAGTGTCTAGCTACAATGTAGAATGGAAAAATTAGATGCTAAAAAAAGCCACAAGAATATGCCAGCTACAAGAGAGCAAAGGCTGTGGGCTATTTCCCACGTCATGAACAGGCTCAAGCAGTGTAACCACTGAGAATACGTCCAGCTGAGCTAGCGGGTGCTACCATAATCCACCTCAGGGTCAAGGGAGTAACGAAGCATGTTTTTAATTCACTATCACACCTTTTGCTTTGAGGAGGCAGATACTCAGTTTAGTCTTTTATTAGATGGAAATAAGGTGGCAGAGTTGTCTTTGTGGAATTATTTTTATATTCATATTGTTACAAAACTGATTTAATGTCCTCAACATTTAAAAGTGAATGGGGTGAAATGTGCATGACAAGAGCTGTTTTTTTAATGTGCTTTTCACAAGGTACACTATTATGTGCAACACATCCCGAGACTGGGGATGTGTCTTTGTTGGTTTTATCGAGCATTTGCCTTTCTTTCACCTTGACTTTAAAGCATGCCTTCTAAAATGTCAGCCATAGTTGATTATAAACATTTTTTATGGAGAGATCATAAATTTGCACCTCAGTCTTTGTCAAAGAGGAATGTGTTGTATTGTTACCTGTTTGACATCATCTAAAGTAATCGAGGTGAACCTTTTGGTGGTTCCTTGTGATGCACAAATGAATACTTTCTTGACTGTGAAAAACCCCACTGGCATTATTAACATTTTACTTTTTTATTTTGTAGGAGATGTGTTTATTATCTTTCTGTCTGACACCATATCACGTTAAAGTGTAGCAAATGAAAAGTGTTGTGTTGCATCAGTTATAATCTTGAGGCACGTGTTACGAGTAAAAACATTTTGTAGCTAGCCCATCTAAAGTTCAAAATCAAGTTAAATATTGCTGTGTGAAGATATTAAAATGAAGTTTTTCTAGATCTAGCCTCTTCTGTTCTTTTCTTCACATACAGCAGTTTTAGTACCCCAAACTTAATATTATTATATGATATTATATTATTATATTATTATATGATATTATTATATGATATTATATTATATTATTATTACTTAATATTATTATGTTATGTGTTATAACAATTATGATGACTTAGTATTTACTTATGTCTTTTTGCTTTTATGATGACATAAAAAAAAAAAAAAAAAAAAAAGGGTCGGCGTAATAAGCGTTTGCTTCAGTCGTTACCTTTTCGGTCCTTTGCTGGAATATGGTTGTTTTCTTTATTTCATTGATATGAGGTTGCACTGTGACCGAAATAAATAAATAAATAAATAAATAAAAAAATAATACATTTCCTTTCAAAACAAACTCAATAAATTCAAGCAGAAAGTGGACAACTCAATAAATTACCACTAAAATCCTAGTCTTTACAATTTTTTAAAGCTGTTAAGACTTATTACAGTTTTGTTTCAGAACATTTTTCCAGTGATGGAAAAATACACTATCACTGGATCCGTTGTTTAGAGTTTGTGTCCAGTTTTTAACAAGCCTCTAAAAATACTTATCTGCAAATTTGTCAAAATAAAACTAGCTTATTTTTTAAACACAAGTAATGATTTAGTTATTAGATAGTAATAGAATCAATAGAAAATAAATGTAGATTGCAGCACACACCTTTGGAGTTGACTCAGTGATTATTTCATTTCTCTATTTTGGTTTGGTAAAGTCATCCCAGATAGTGTAAATGAAGTAATCTGTGTAAACAAAAAGGTGTTTTGTAGCACTTGGAGATCAGATAAATAGTGGGTATATCTATGAAAAAACTATTTGTGAAGTGACACAATGTATTATTCATGTAGAATGAATGAGGCTGAGGCTTATTGTATAAAAAATATACTCTGCCCCTCTTTATTCTACAATGAGATGATGGTTGTCAGTGTTTGTGAAAGCGAGTGGAAAAATTCTAGATGGGGAAAGAAGGTTGAGGTGAAAAAAAGAGGGGGTAGTGGAACGCGTGATTCTGAGATAATGAGTGAGAAGAAACCAACTGTTTGTCACTTTGCAAAAATTTCACATCAATTAGTGCTGAAAGTCGTGTGTATCTCTGAGTAAATAGGACAACCTTGTGTTGGGAGATTTCTTCACCAATACATTTTTCACGCTGAGTAAAATCCACAATGTGTCATGGTCATCTTTTCAGACTTTGGTTGTAAATTTAAAGGGGTGTTTTCATAGGAGTGTGTGCTGCTCACTTTGATTTACAGGACACTAATGTCAATTTTCACTTCTGCATTGCCCTGATTTTTATTTCTTTGTGTCTCCTTGCTGGCATACCCTCGAACCTACAAACAGATGCAGCAGAGTTTCTGCAATACCTTAGCTCCCTCATGAATGTACATGCAGGTAGAGTTGTGTTTGACATAATGCATTATGTCTCTTCTCGGCAGCCTCACAATAACATTATTTTCTCCCTGTCAGCTTTCCTGTATCCCTAACTTTTCGTTCCTATAGTTTGACGGGTGTTTCAGTCTGACTTTTGTGTCTATTATTATAATATAGAAGCTCACCCACTGTTTATAATGAGATAGAGGCGCTATGGTGGGTCATAAATAAGGACCGAGTTTCTCACAGAACTGTAGAAAAAGTGTGGAGAAACAGAAAACATAGTTCATCAATTATTCAGAAAGGGTGAACATTATAAATAGTTCATGCAGTGTGGAGCAGTGAGAGAACTGTGTTTGATTTCACATGTCATGTAGGGTCGGTAAATGTTGATGCATGAGCAAGCTGTTTGTCCATGAATGTCTGTGAGAAAAACAAACACATGTTTAGGTAACGTATTGATGCAGCTAATTAACCATTATGTTTACAAATTATCTGTGATCTGTGATATCTGTGAATTATTTGTGAAAAATTCAAATTCCCTGCTTGCATAAAAGTGTAAAAGAGTAAGATAGTTCTGATCTATCCAATTGTTTTGTGAGTAAAAGCTTGCCTTTACTGTTACTTAGTGACAATCTTTTACATGTAGACCAGAAAAATAAGGATTGCTTTATTCTGTGATGTATTGGCAAAGTCAAGCTAAGCTGTTGTCTATTTCTGCTCTGGTTTCTGGCCCCACTGGTTTGTTCTGCCTGAAACAATTTGAGGCTAAAATATTGCTTATGGGAAGAAAACTACACATTATTTCTGTTTCTACCTAAACTGTTTTTTTTTTTTTTTTTGCGGGGGGCGGGGGGGGTAGGGGGAGCGGAGCGGGGGATTACAGTCACAAGTTCTGATAGATAACTAGATGTACAGTTACACAGGCTCAATTGCATATTGTTAGCTCATTTGTAGCTGAGCAAAGCATAATAATTTGCACAAAATTTTTTTAAAATATTGTTTTATTTTTATGTTCTTTCAAAATAGATCAATCTTGGATTCTGCTTGTTACAGATAAGAAATAAATTATCTAACAATTAGAAGGAAAAAAACTTATATGTGGAGGTTTTCTCACATCAGCAAATAAATTACTTTGTTATTTGATTTCTGATGTTGTTCAGGCATGGCCCGGTGGGTAGAGTGGCCGTCTTGTAACCTGTTTGAATCAGAATAGGTTCAAACCTGGCCCAGGAGCTAATGTTGATGTGTCTTTGAGCAAAACATCGAACCCTTAATTGCAACTGATGGGTTGTTGTTAGCGTATTGCATGGCAGCTTTCAGCCGTTGGTTTATGAATTTATTGCTGAATGTACTGTACTATCAAGAGCGCTTTGGGGTACTCTTCAGGTACTAGAAAGCCCTATTTAAGTACAGTTCATTAGCCATCTGCTGTAGATTCAAAATTCAGGAAGCTGTATTGTTATTGTATTAAAGCAATAAACTTTTTTTGGAAGCTTCTTAATTATTAGTTATGTACATTGTTGCATACACAACAATATATTGCGTGTATTGCATATGGGTATAACAATAACCATATTGCAGAGATACAGTGAGAAGCTCTGGCATCTGGTAGGAACTCGAAATGCAGCCTTCGTGTCGGGAGATGAGGTGGTTCAGGCATCTGGTTAGGATGCTTCCCAAACCTCCCGCTGGTGAGTTGTTTCGGGCATGTTCCATCAGGAGGAGATTCAGGGGGCAGACCCCTCACCCGTTGGAGAGACTATATCTTACAGCTGGCCAGGGAATACCTGGGTGAACTGGAAGATGCAGCCGAGGTGAGAGAATTCTGGGTTTTCCATCTGAGGCTGTTGCCTCCGTGACTCAGCCCCAGAAAAGTGGTAGACAACAAAATGGAATGTTGTCGCATGTGTGTGCAACAACTTGTGCGGATGGAATGAATGTATGGTGAGTATTGAACGGGTTGTGTAACTCCTCTTCACAACCATGGGGGAGAAGCTTTTCCTTAGCCGCTTGGTCTGGGCTCTCAGAACTCTGGGTCTACCAGATGGAAGGGTAGAGAATGGGGAGTGTCCTGGGTGGCACAGATCTTTTTGGATGTCTACATACAGCTGTTAAAAAAAGCACTTTGAATTGTCTTATACACAAAATGCGCTTTAGAAATAAATTTGCCCTGCCTAAACTAATTAGTTTACCATAAAAAGCACTTTGGGGTACTCTGCAGGGACTAGCAAGTGCACTATAAGTAACTTTACTTTTCCATCTATTGTACATCAATTACGTAGCTTTAAAAAGATCATTTGGAATGGTTTTGCACACAAAATGTACTCTATAAATAAATGGCCTTGCCTTATCTAAACAGTAAAATAGCTAAAACAAAACATATTAAATAAAAACGTGTCACACATATCAATAAAAAAATATTTCAGGATTTTTTTTCAGTTTAAGCTACTGCTCACACCTCTAAGCAGGAAGTACTGAGTTGACCACTCACAACAACCTCTATTGCAAAGTGAATCCAAACAAAGATGATTATCAAGATAACAACAATAACAAACAAATTAAATACAGTTTATAGAAAAACTTTAGCGAAAGTGAAATCAAATGATCACTGGTTAGTAGCCACAGTATTACCCAATTTGTCACATTTGTGACAGCACTAATAAGATTTTTGCAAAAAAGCATTGGATTTGCAAGAACAGAGCCTGTGTATAGATGAACATGTCACTCTCATTCTCAAACATGCTGGAAGTGTTTTCCAAAGGTTGGCACCAGTTTCTTTCTCCCTTAGAAGCTTCATACAAAGCCAGATGGCTGGAGGCATCAGAGATCCGAGCCTGCTGCTCTCAGTCTGACTACTCCCAAAGTGAAGATGGTGTACTATCACATGATTTCTACCAATTTCTTGCTCCTGTTAATCCATTCATATTGTTACTTCAGTTTTACTGTATTATTTTTTATAAAAATGCATATACAGTATCTATCTTAAGCGATGAACCAATACTGTTACACATATGGGTACAGTATATGTATAAACGGTATACTACTGCAAATGTTACTATACAGTATGTCACCATAACAACTTATATGGACAACCATATGCTTGTCTTTATATAAATCCTGTCCATCTCTTGTCCAGCTTCTCTGCTAGACAAGCAAGTTTTTTTTAGACTGTTTGTGATGGTTTTATGATTATATTGACACAAACTGTATATATCAATAATTTATACAATATTTCTATATATATTTATACATATATATGCTGCACATATGTATAAATGGATTTGTGGGTGTAATACACATTTATTTATATGCATACATGTACACACATTTACCCCTAGAGGATTTAACCTTCAAATCTAATACTGTTCCTTTGATTATTTAAGACTGGGTGTGGTCAAGGTTCCTTTGTGAGCATGTGGTTCACCTCTGTAACACACTTGCACACTATGCACACTTGAGCACTTGTGCACACCATGACGCTCCTGTTTCCTGCTGCTTCAGCTCATCTGTATGCTTCATGTTCAGACACAGCAGCTGAACATCAAGCCGTGCTTGCAGAATTTATCCATTATCATGTACTCATTTATTTTAGCTGAGTTGTGTTTTGGTTTGCTGTTGTAATTACCTTTTTTACTCTTTTGAGTTTAGTTTCTTCTCTTGCCTTATTTTTCCTTTACCCATTTGCTATCTTTGTCAGGTTCATGATTAGTGTATTAGTGTATAGCAATAAAAAAGGGTAATGATGGGTAGAACAAGGTAAATATGTTGTTTGTCAGTTACCGCATCATGTGAGTAATTTTTCCACTCAAAATGTTATTAAGTTCAACTCATACTGCAATTATTAAGACAAATTACTGTAATCAGAAAACACTTGATGCATTGAAAGCTACATTGAAAGGCTTCTTATACAGTAGCTTCCTACCACGTATAGATCAAACTTACGGGGTTTCTTAAATCTACAGAAGTTTGAAAAGCTTTCAGCAGTTTCTATCATCATATTCTTATTGACCATTTTTGTGGCCAAGCAGTGAATGATCTTTTGGAATAGGCATATTGCTGCGGCCACATTTGTAAAGTAATATTTTATTCCATCTGCTGTCAAGTGAGTAAAGAAACAATTCATCAAGAAATAAACAATTTACATAAAATAATTACAAAGGCACTGCTTCCACATGCAGTAGGGTTTAAATTTCTAAGAGGAGAAGCTGATGGCTGTGCTGCAAATTCTGTGAATTTTACCACCCAGTCCACTAAATATTTTAGCCTCCCAGAAACAGGTCTGTGGTTCTTGTATCAGAATCAGAATATACTTTATTGATCCCACACAGGGGAAATTTGTGTGTCACAGCAACAACTTCCTATCTGCTAAATGAGTCGTTGTAGAGCCCGATCACGTACGGAAAGAAAGACCTCCGGTAACGAGATGTTCTCGAGCGGAGCTGTCTGACCCTCTTGGAGAAGGAGCTCCGTTGTTCGTCCAGGAGTGGGTAGAGAGGATGGTCATGGTTTTCCATGATGGACAAAAGTTTGTTCAGTGACCTCCTCTCTACCACTGCCTCAAGTGAGTCCTGTTTGCTGCCAATGACAGAGCCAGCCAGTCCGATTAGTTTATTCAGTCTGTTGGTGTCACTGGCTGCGATGCTGCTCCCCCAGCAGATGACAGAGAAGAACAAGGTGCTGGCCACCACAGACTGGTAGAAGGTCTCCAGGATCTTGCCGCACACATTGAAGGACCTCAGCTTCCTTAGAAAGTAAAGTCGGCTGCAAGTCTTCTTGCACACAGCAGTACTGTTGCTCCTCCAGCTCAGTCTACTGTCGATGGTCACTCCAAGGTACTTGTACTCCTCAAACACCTCCACATCTCTACCCAGAATGCAGAGCGACTGCAAAGCAGTCCTCCTCCTCTTCCAGAAGTCAATCACCATCTCCCTGGTCTTGTCCACATTGAGGAGCAGGTGATTCTCTCCCGCCCACACCACAAATCCATCCACCACCCTCCTGTACGCCTCCTCCTGCCCACCACTTATACACCCTACAACTGCAGAGTCATCAGAGAATTTCTGTAGGTGGCATGAATCGGAGTTGTGCTGGAAGTCTGAAGTGTACAATGTGAAGAGGAATGGAGAGAGCACCGTGCCCTGTGGGGCTCCCACACCACTTAAAACCACATCAGACCGGACTTTGCCCAGCCGGACGAACTGTGGCCTGTCCGTCAGGTAATCAGTGATCCAGGAGACGGCGGACGCACCAGCACCCATCAGCCGCAGCTTATCACCCAGTAATGAGGGCTGGATGGTGTTAAAGGCACTAGAGAAATTAAAGAAGGTGATTCTCACCATGCCTCCACCGCCATCCAGATGTGAATGAGCTCGCTGCAGCAGATGGATGACAGCGTCGTCAACACCCAGGCGTGGCTGGTAGGCAAACTGCAGGGGGTCCCGAGAGGAATTCACCAGCGGTCTCATGTGGGCTAAAACCAGCCTCTCCAGCACTTTCATCACATGAGATGTGAGGGCAACTGGACGGAAATCCTTGAGGTGAGATGAAGATTGTTTCTTGGGTACAGGGACCAGGCACGATGTCTTCCAGAGAAGCGGAACCCTCTCCAGCCTGAGGCTCAGGTTGAAGAGGTGCTGGAGAACCCCACACAGCTGGAGCGCACAGGTCCTCAGGGTATGGGGGTTGATGCCATCTGGGCCGGCTGCTTTGTGCTGGTTTAGCTTCTCCAGCTGTTTCTTCACCTGAAAGGTGGTCACAGTCAAACGGTTGGGTGGGGGGGGTTCAGGCACTAGTCCATTGAATAGCTGAGAAGGAGCAGACGCTGGTAGCAGGTGTGGTGGAGGTAGGGAAGAAGAGGTAGTGGCATTTGTAGAGCTAAACCTGTTGAAGAAGGTATTAAAGTCATTAGCTCTATCTTTGCCACCACTAGTGGGTCTGCTTCTTCCCCCATATCCAGTGATCTTTTTCATTCCGGACCACACCGCCCTCATGTTGTCCTGCTGTAGTTTGGATTCCAGCTTCCTCCTGTATGCATCTTTTCCCTTCCTCAGCTGGTCTCGGAGTTGATGCTGCACCATCTTCAGCTCCTCCCGATCTCCAGACCTGAAGGCTGCTTTCTTCCGGTTAAGGAGCATCTTCAGGTCACAGGTGATCCAGGGTTTGTTGTTGGGGAAGCATCGAACAATCCGGGTGGGACAGACAGACTCCACACAGAACTTAATGTATTCTGTAATGCAGTCTGTCATGCCATCGATGTCTTCCCCGTGAGGTGTGCAGAGTGCATCCCAGTCCGTGGATCCGAGACAGTCCTGTAGAGCCCGCTCTGTTTCCGGAGTCCACTTCCTGACAGTCTTTTTGGACACGGGTTTTTGCAGGGCGATTGGGACATAACACGGCTTTAGATGGACCAGGTTGTGATCAGACCTGCCAAGGGGAGGAAGGGCTGTGGCTCTGTATGCATTTTGTATGTTTGCATACAGGAGGTCCAACGTTTTATTCTCCCTCGTGGGGCAGTCCACGTACTGGGTGAAGTCAACAAGTGATCTGTTCATGTTGATGTGGTTGAAATCACCAGTTATGATACAGAAGGCGTTGGGCTGCTGTGTTTGTAGGCGTAGGTGTTTGTAGGCGTAGGCCAGTTTTCTCTTGTTGTTCATTTTAGTTTTCACTTTCTCTAAATCTCAGAACAAAAATAATCTTCTTTGAACTTGTCTATTACTTTGAGTTTTGTTACTGACGTCGTCTAGCTAATTTAGGGAAACTGTTGTTGGTTGGTTTAAAATGCCCAAGTAATTTTAATCCTCTTTGTTGCTTTATTACATAAACAACATTTTGATAAATACATCTGCTCTTTTGAAATTTGAGTATAAAGACTGCCAGCAGTTAAAGCAAACAATAAATCTAGAACTTTGGTTTTTGAGATCAGGTCAATTTTTTCTTAAGAAATTGGGTAATTAGCCATAAAAATAATTTGAGAAGAAAAAACAATTGTGAGTGTGTACCTTACACTTTTTTTTTTTTTTTAGAAAAAATCAAAGACTTTTTTTTTAAAAATATCCTTACAAAACTTTACACTTCATAACCCCTTTTTTATACAAATCTATTAAATCACTGAAGTGTATGTGCTCTGTAGTGTCCCTGTCAAAATAAAAAATGATTCTTGTGAAATATTTCTGCACTGATCCATAACTTATTTTATTTTTTAATACTAACCTTTTATATTGGTGTGGCAGATAGATGAAATCTTCTTCTGACACGACACTCTTTAATGCAACACTGTGGCTGTTTTGTTCACGTCTCTTGCTCCAACTCATGGTGTAGCTATTCATGCACTCTTATTCTTTTTGCACGTTTCAGTGATTATCTTTCTCAATTCACATTCCTCTCTCTAGAGATTGTTTGCTGTTGACCCATTGATTGAATTGGCAATTACTTCTGCTTGACTCACTTGCGTCTGACATTGCAAACACGGGGTACTGATTTATCTTGCGCTTTATTCATTTAGCCCTTGCAGAAAAGAAGACAACATTTAGAGTAGACAATCAAGAAAAAGAAATTATGAAAGAATGTGTGTTTGTTTTGAGTGGTGGAAGAGGGGTGAAGAGACAATCTAATAAAGAAGCTAATAGTTTAGTGTTACTAATCCTTGTTGAGGGAGTGTAGTCACTCTCATGAGTAAAGTGCTTAACCCCAAAGCACCCTTGTAAAGATTCAGCAACACAGTTAAACACCATCTGGGAATAAAATGCTTTGTTCCATAATTGAAAAGAGACAATGCCATTTAAAATTGATCTGATAGGTAACTTTGTTTCAGATGTTTGCCTGAATCTAACATAAAATATGTTGAGTTTTATATTGTTTAAAAATAAACACAATAAATTGAACTAGATCCTCCATAACTAAGTATGAACTTCATTCAATATAAGCATTATAATAACAAGGCTTTGTGTGTCCCTGTTCTGTATCAATTCTCTAAGAAATTATGAGTGGGATCGTGTTTATCTGGCATAGACAGTCCATTGGGTTGAAGGTTTAAAACCACACAGTCCTCTTTCTGGAACCATTGTCTTTGGTACCAGACTTTGAGCTTAGACCAAACTGCAAAAACTGTCGCATTTTCCAAATGTCAAAAGTCTTCTTAGAAAGTCAGAGGCACATTTCAGTATTTAGAGTGGTAACAAAAACATTTTAAATCCATCAGTCTGTGCTAATTTGCAAGACTGTACAAATAGAGCAATAATAGCCTGAACATTACATTATCTACAACATTATTGGGTTTACTTTGAAAGCATTAGGACTTTTAATTTGTTATGAGATGTCAACCTGATCTCAGCCTCACCTGTACCAGTAGCATAATCTGATCACTTGATGAATGATCATTTTAGGAACACAGCAATACTGAAGTTAAATTACCTCCTTGGTACTTCTCATTCTTTTTCTGCAATTTTTCTTCCTTATCTTGTACTAAACAATGAGGCCTACAAGGGAGCCTACTGTTTGTACAACCACTTGTTAATAATAATAATTTTTAAGGGCTTAAAAGTTTTAACAATGTTCCAGGGCTGTCACATGTTTATCTTAATTGTCACTGCCAATGACATGGTTCGCTGTGGTCTTCCCACCACTGGGATTGGGGCCTGCTGTCTCACAGCCCCTCGGGCAAACAATTTATTTCTTAAGCTGGAATGAGAAAAGAAGGAGGGTATTTTCTAAATTTACTTTGCAAATACTAAATTGTTGGCAACACAAACATAGGACTGTGTTGCCAACTATTAGATGTGAGATTATACAATGGGGTCCCATGAAAACCTAGTAAGAATATAAGTTACAGTGAAAAGGAGCAGAAGATTGAAAGACAACATGAGAGAGATAAGACCCGATGGTGGCTCAAATAGGACGTTTAACCCCCTTTTAATCTTCTCTGCTGCAGCTGTCTGCCAGCACCACAAAATGATCAGATCAGTTGATGAAGGTCTGAACTGCTGCCCTCAAGAGCAAACTCACAATAATAACATGTACGGCAAAAGCAGCATGAAGATCATTAGACTCTGCCAGGGAGATGGCCTTCTCATTAGTGGAGATGCTGCAGCTCCGTTGCCAGCATCAATGGTTGTACTCGATCACTGCAGTTTTCCTGCAATTTTTAGCAAGGTTTTATTTCCCAGGGCTAATCATAAACAGTTTTGAGAGAAAACCTCATTTTTATTTCATTTTTTAAATCCATAAATACATAAAATAATTTTTGCTCAAAATTTAATCTCTAGTTTGCTGTTGTTTAATTTTGTTTTTGCAAACAAAAAACATTTGGCTACATTTCTCTAGATATCAAATTTAGATACATTTGTGTGAATGTTTTTATTAATTAAACAGCCGTCCTTAGGATTTTACAAACAATCCCGGGATAGCTAAGCAGCTTTTTGTATTGCTGTTTTACATACTGCAATTCCTCTATGCAAGTGTAGCATAAATGTAGCTTTTAGCTTGTCTGTAGCACAACATGATTAGTTGACTTGTCATCTTCCCTCTGTCTGGTCATAGGTTGCTGCAGGGGTAACTGGTCTGAAAATCTAATGTGAGGAGCATAAATTTTATTTGCTTGGCTGCTAGCTGTAGTTTTTCCTGCCAGAACCAATAAAAAGTCATTTAAAATAAATCAGGAGAAAAGATGCAGCCCTCCGGACAGACATAGGTGGCATGAGAAATCTGAAAACTTGGTCAGACCTTGGGTTCAACGCTACATACGCATCAGGTTAGTTAAAACTTTTAGTAAACAAATATATTCTTATATCTTTTGCATTGGACTATTTTTTTCTTCAGACACACTGCAGTTTCTGCTTTGGTGAATAAGAGTTCGACAAGTTCATCACAGCGTATAGAAATGGAAAACCTTGCTCGAAACAGACAATAAGAAAGTCAGGTCAAAAAAAAAGAAAAAGAAACTAATCGCACATTGAATACTATTTTTAAGAAATCCTGAAAACATTGCATTCAGTAAAACCTTGTGCAGTTCTCATCTTCTCTATTAGAGCAAGCTTGCTGCAGATTTCTACACCCCACAGTAAACACTGCAATCCATCTTGAATATTCTCAAGGCAAATTAGCAAAGCTGAGCTCAAAGGTTGCAGGGAAGAAAAAAAAGCAAACTTGTTAAATACCATCCTCTGCCTTGAGAATAGCTTCTCTTAAATTCTATCTTACAAAACCTTGAAGAGCATGATAAAAAATGCACATCTTTTTGCTACAAATAAGGCAAATACACAAAAGTCTCTACCATTTTGCTTAATTTAGTGACAACGCATTCAGATTAGTGTGTGAACCTTTCACAATAGTATTATCTATGTTATCTTATGTTTAAGTTAACTCTACCCTTATTAGACAATAGTATCCAATATTGTTAAGTTTTTACAAATCTATAAAAGCTGCAAAATTGTATTCTGTAGATATAACTGGTTAATGATCTTTTTGGACACAATCTGGTGAGACTCCTTCCTTCTTAGAGTTTTTCAGTACCAGGAGCTCCCTCTATAATGTAAAATACAAACAGGCTGCATGTGTCTGCTTGACACAGAGAGGGCACCTGTTGCATTAACAGAAACAAATAGAAACAGACACTATATGTAAATAAAGAGCAGAAAACACGACCTGACCCAGTGTGACTCTGCGCCTGGAGGGACAGAATGGCCCCACATATTTAATGACTGATGACATATTGCTGCCCTACAGCAACCCTCTGCAGGAGAGAAACAAGTCCTCCCCTTACCAACTGTGGGAAGCACTTATGTATAAATCTATGTATACATATACACTTAAATGTATAAATAAATACATATATGCGTTGTACTTCTATATCTTTTCACCGATTGTCCAACACTTGTTTGTCAGAGCTCATTATGGCTAGTTTCAGGAGAAATGCAATGTCCAAACTGGCCAGATTGTCAGTTTGTCACCACAAAAGACAGACAATTACTCATTCACAAAGTCACTCCTAGGGGAAATTTAACTGTCATTAATTAGCCAAAAATGTATGTTTTCGGAAAGTGGAAGGAAACCAGAGTACCCAGTGGAGTAAAAATTTTAAAAATAAATTCGCACACCTTCAATAAGTTACTTTCCATGGCGAGCTTCTCTATCTCACTGTAGTTTATTGCCGTTTTGACAGTAATTGCAGCATGTATTCAATCTTACTGTCCACAACGTGACCTTTTGATGACGTCTCTGTTCTTGACAATCAACTACTCTTTCTGCATACATACATACATACATATCTGTATGTATATATTCATATGTACTCATTGTCTTGTCATGATATTGTCTTGTCATTGTCTTTGAACCATCTTGACTGCTTCATTGGACTGTGGCCGTGCACCACTGTGACTGCAGTCCAGTCCTGTCGACTCAGTGGATGATCCTTCATTTCCTCTCTAATCCACAGGCCTCACCACGTGTCCCCATTGAAGGAGTCCCAAGGGATTGACCTATATACCTGCTGACTCTTACTAACCTGTCACTGCCCTGGCATGGTTCAGCATGGCACACTGCTGAAACATGTGCTCAGTCACACCTCCCACTGCTCACTTGTTAGTTTTAAACTATTCAATAAAGCTGCGTAAAGTTGACATTAGATACTGTGCCAATTTTTAAGGGGATTAAAAAGACTTAAATAAACTTGACATATTTAAAATGACTAATTTTGAATTTTATTATCTAAGTACTAAACCAAGTTCGATTTTTTCTCACTCATCCAGAGTTCATCCAACTCTCACACCAGCATAGCAGCACATCACTGTGCACGCTGCAGTTAATAATTTAGACCGAGCTTCTGCTATCCTGACCTTCACTTAGTACAAAATTATTTTATGATCTACTCTGTGATATAACTCATTATTCCTTGATAGACAGCACAGTCAAATGATTATCATGAAGATTTTGATTGTTTCTTGATGTAGCAAATACTTTGGTCAAAGTTTGTTGAAATATTTTTCAGGTAGTGATTGAGGCTGATAAATAAAGATAAAAAAATCTATTAGTAAATTTCTTGTATACAAAAATCTAAAATAAAGAGCTGTCAAAGTGTTCATGTTGACAATAAATGTTCATCTTCTGCAACAGACAATAATCTTGATCCTCAAATGACCTTTTATTCACCCAACCTGTTACATTTTGACATTAAAACATTTTCGATTGTGGTGTTGTGCTGAAGAAAACTAGCTTTAAAGACATAAACGGGCCTTTCTTTTGCCTCAGTAATGAGCACCTAAAATACTATGTCTCAGTAAGGATTGTGACTGCATCTAATGATAGCTGACATTTCTTGCTCACAGCATGTTGTCGGGTCCTGGCAGAGACACCATGTGGAGGACTGACTCTTGCTGGGAAATGACTGACAGTAAGAGACCAAAACCACCAGTGCCAATACGATGTGCACACATGCACATGCATTACTGCAGTATTTGGTTAATAGTTACAATAACATTTTAAAGTCAGAGTAACTTAAAAAGTCCAACAGGAGATCTGAATCTTCCTTTATTTATCAGATGTTAATTTAAAGCCTTTACTTTCATGTTGATGCATAAGTGTGATTCTACAAGAATCCATTTACTTTCATGTGATTGTGTGCTATTTGGCTCCCTCCATGGGCAGAATGTGTTAAAGCTTTCAACTCTAAAGGACTTCAGTCTGAAAATTTTTCTCTTTATAGTTTCTGCAAGATAGTAGAGTTTCACGTAATTTTTAATAATTCCTAAAATTGAAAATGTCATTGTTTGATTTCTAATTCAAGTTAAATGTTTAAGCTTAAGTTTACTGTCTGTACAAAATAGTGAAAAAGTTGAAGATGATGCGTCATGCTAATGTTTAAAGATAAACACTAAGTTTTAAATAATGATAATACTAATAGGTGCAAACATTCATATTAAAACTAAAGCAATATGTCCTTATTTACCTTTACATTTTTAGGAGGGTACCCTGTTATGCATGTTTGTCACAAGTACATATTTTCATTCCAATAGTCCTGGTGGTTTTTAATCTCCATCAGTCTCATCGGTTAAATCGTTGAGTCTTATTGATGAGTGATCATATGTATTTGACTCAGATGTGTTGATACTAGAATATGTTGAAAAACATTTTTTGGGGGATGAGGCGTTGGCTTAGTGATTGAATGTCCGTCCTTGGACTGGGAGAAACTGGTTCAATTTCCCCAGAGCCCATGCCCATGTATCCCCCGAAGCAAAAACGTAACCCTCTGGTTGCTCCCAACATTAGTGCTGTCAAGCCTGCTGCAGTGCAATGCAGCAAAGGAATCTCCCTATTGCGTGATCAATGTTGTACCGTCAGAAAATTATATTAATAAAAAAATGAAAATCAACTTTGGATACATTTCAAGCCAAGATGAGCCCAAGTTTATTGATTAATTAATTTACTATCTCTACCTGTTACCATTCGGATTTGGTTTTTCTGTCCGAAAACTTGACTATCTTGCCTTATTTAGCTGTTCTGCTCAAAATTCTCATTCATTAAACTTTTGTTGCTTTGAAGATAAGTACAAAAATAAGCTTTACAGGATTGTAACCTCACTATTTACTAAGCACAAAGCATAATTACAGTAATTCATTGTCAAGTAAGAATGGTGTAACTCTTAATGTGTGATGGAATATTTCCCACAGGAATATTAACTAAAACAAGATACTTTGCCTCGCTAAATGTGGGTTGGTGGTATATACCTGTCGCTAAACATTTTCCTTCAGTTTTGTTACTTTTGTTTGTTTTTTTTTGCAGAAGCAGCATAACTGCAATTTAATGTCACCCAAGACAATTGGGATAGGTTTAAAGAAATATAAACAAGCTAATGGTTTTTTACTCTCATCAGCAATAATGATGTAGGCAGACCATTCAAAAGCAGATAGATGACTGTTGTTGAAAGCTAAAACAATAAATCATCAATTTAAGTGAATATCTGACTATAACTAAAAAGCCATAAACATCACTAGATCATTTTCATATTGGGAACGTTTTTTTTAAGATAAAAAGAGGTGTTTATTTTACTAAAAGAAGTTTATATGTTACCTACCTGTTCATGAGCTCGAACACAAGTACCATCATTTTTAAATCCATGCTTGAAAACAATGCTTCTTGCTCATTGAAGCATTCTCTGTCAATTAGTCCAGACAATGTCACGATTGTAATGTAGGTCTTGCACAGTGTAAAAAAAAATGGAATCACCTGGTTATTTAAAATATTAAAATACTCTGCCATCTTTATGTTTCAGAACATAATGTTCCCAAACTTGCATCTTCACTCAACAGACAGCAACCCCTCATTTCATTCTTGCATATGCAAGTTGTTTTCTCCACTTAACCTTGTTGATTAATGATTTTTTATTTGGCCACACATCTGTTAGTTCCCAAATTTAGAAAAAAGCAAGGTTTAAATAGTTTCTTCTCGTTAAACAACTGTTAATTAAATAACGTGTTGCCTGCTGAAAAAAATACAATAACCGTTCAAGTCTATTTATCAAATGAAAGACTTGCACTTCTCTAATTTGAAACATGTGGAATCTATCTGTACTTCTTTTCTCAGCAAATGACCAAAGCAACTATTATTTTAAGTAATTGTTTGGATATATTTTAAGCAATAGTGATTGCTCCCATTGTGTTTCACACAATAATGTGTTTGTAAGTATGTTCTATACTTTGATTTATAACAGTAGAATTTAATCCCTGCACATACCTTCTATACCCACACTTTAGTTGCATGCATACATAAGATTGCAAATGCGTGAGTGATGGAGGATGTAATGACACAGCAAAACTTTGTTAAGAATGAGCACAATCTTTGACAACAGGATCAATTTCTCTGACCTTTTCCTTGTGCTCAATCTCTCATTATTTCAACATTGCCATTTTTGGTTGCAAGCCAAGTAGATAGACCATTGGCTTAGGAAACGGTTTGTGACAGAGTCAAGTTTGAACACAACCATCCTCCCATCTTTCCACAAAATACAAAAAATATTTTCTTAATTGTTCATTTTTAAAACTATGGCTTTTGAGGTCAAATTCCTGTCTGCAGGATGTGAAATCTAATGAAGACTTGTACTAGCCTGTTGCTGTTGTTTTTCTCAAAAATTACACAAGTTCTACACACCATCCAAGGACAGCAAACAGATACGATACAATCTAAGAACCTTTCTTATGGGCGTATCACTGTGGCAAGTTTGCTTAATAAAGTGTGTTGATTTGGGAAGGTTCAGTTTGTGCACTCAAACAAGTGATCATACCAGCCCCTCAATTGCCAGAACATTTTTATGCAAAGTAATACTGTTTAAACAAATTGTTGGTTTTTATTCTTACCTTCAAGTTAAGATGGAATCTTTTTGTCTCTGTAGCAATTTAGATTGTAATTGCTGAATTGCAGGAGGTTGACATAGTGAATTGGTCGATCTATTTTCAGAGCACATTGAAAGCCTTTCTCAGAGGCTGAAAGGCTCACTCCATCATATGAGCGTGATTTTTTTTCCCCTGTATATTGTGTAGGTAGAGGTGGGAAGCACTGCCCACATGGCTCACTGCTATACAAGCTAAAGCACTCTGCATGAATAATTTGCTACTCTCAGCTTCAGTTTGGCCTTGCTCTTCTCTCCCTATCACCCACGCAGCCATGTTATGCTGATTCAGTAGCAAAGAGAAGAGTTTGGTAGTGAAAACAAGGCAAGAAATCTCCTTTATGTATGTTTTCTTAAAAAAAAAAAAAAAAAAGCCCATTTTTGTCTAATTTAGGTAGTTTGATGGTAACTTTTTTAAATATATAAAATTAAAAAAGTCCCACGTAAAATTATCTGACATCATGATTTTGAAGAATTGTGATCTAGACTTCAAATTCCGTATTGGTTTCATATGCATTTATATGTGTGCAGAATGGACACAGATTGCATGATTGGTATTTGTTTTTGTGCTTAGTTTGAGTAGTTTTTTCTCAGTCTCAGAATGTGCTAAATGCCCAAAAACACACAGTTGCTGGTTGTGCAAGAACTGGCACAGATGGCTAGTTCTGAGAGAACTGCACCTGTTTATATATAGATTCTCTGTAGAGCACTTGAGAGATATGGAAACAAAACAAGTCTGTCTGTTTTGCTTGCCAGTGAATCCATCTTTGGGTTGTGGTTGTACTTGAAACAAAAGATCCTTCAAGAATTTTGAGATCACAAAAAAAGACCTTCTTTATCCAGTATAAAAAGTAGGCATCAATAAAAGGAAAACATGAAATATGTTTTCTTTATTTTTATTGCTGTGTAACTAACTGATTTTGCTGTTATTTAATGTATTTGAACATCCTTTATTTAAAAACAAGCATTAAAAGAGTATTATAAGACGTGATAGTCACCTATTGTCATTGTTTACATCAATAAATGTTGCATATATTTTTGTTCTGTAATTCCTTGTCTTCATTAGGCCTTCTGTCACATTATCTCAACTGAAACGCATATTTTTACAAAATTTATGATCAAAAAGCATCGTTAGTGAAGAGAGATATGCATAATTTATCATTCACATTGCATAAGTGGCCTAATTGAGCTTTTATGAGGTGCCATATTTGCTGTGTAAGTGCCACTGCAACGTGTTGTACAAAATTATCGAATCAAAACCTTCTTATACCTACTTATAACCTTCTTCTTCTAATTAGTATAAGTATTCTTTAACAATTATACATTTTCCCAAGATATTTTAAGTGTGATATTCAGCAAAGAGTGTTTTTTGTATATGTTTATTCCCTAAATAATTTTTGAGGCTAATAAACACGTTCTGAATGATCCCAACTACTAGAATAAATACTAAGCATAATAATTTATGACTTATGAGATCAATAAGTTTGATACATTAGATGGGATGTACTACAGAAATATTTTTTTCCTTTATTGATTCTAATATCTAATTAAGTAGTTGTTTTTGTCTTCTAGATGCAAAATATTTTTGACAGCTTTAAGTTTGATGTCAAACTTTTCTTCAGAGCTATTGAATCTACATTTTTACAAACTTGAAATTTTATTAAATCTTAAGTGGTCAGGCTCTAGCCAATTATAAGTAGTCTAATGCCTTCCAAAATCAGAAATATGAGAGCGGCCCTCAGTTGGTGCACTGCACATTGATCAAAATTATTATACATTCGTATGTATTCAATCTGAAATAATGCAGAAATATTGGCTTAGTTCTTTATATGTCCAGAACTTTGTAAAAAATAATTATCACTCCAATAAACTCTGGGTTCAATGAATGGCCTGAGTCCATTTTAAAGCCTGAGCCTTTTTCAGGAGCTGTGTGGAATACAGTTCTGTTAGGCTAAGCTGGGGCAAACCTACCAGTCTGCTCGTCCACTCAACAACCTGCTGCAGAGAATTTGAGTCCTGTAAAGTAAGGTTATCGAATCAAGACAGCATAATTTTTGTTTTTGGTGGGGTCATATAAATATGTAAATACACTCAGTCAATCCCAATTAAAGATGTGTGATATAGGATTTAATTATTAATGGGAGGGTCTGAGTTTGATTCTGTGATTTCATTATGTTCCATAATGACATTTTGTTTGTTTAGGTTCACAAAGTGATCTCTTGCTCAACAATGAATCAATGATTATTGCACCATTGCTTAGTTATACCTGAAATCCTGACTTTGCTGTACAAAGTCAGAACTCTTTGCTGTGTTTCTGTCTATTTTGTTGCTGTGATATATTGGGAAAAAAATCTGAGGGAAACATCAACGATTTTGGGAGCTTTTTCTTTTGCTATCGCCTTAAAAATGCCATTTCAAAAACTCACTAGACACCAGCATTGGCTCTGTTTAACTTTTACACTTCTTGATAAAACTATTGTATCTACTGTATAGTACTGAAAGCTTACGGCCATACCACCCTGAGCATGCTCGATCTCGTCTGATAACTGTTTCAGAAATACAACATCAATCTAAGACATGACTTATTGGGCAGATTATAATGAGCATTCTAGTGTCTGAGAGGCAATTTTTTTTTATTATTATAAATTAACCTGAGTCCACTGTCTCCATCTCTGAGGCAAAGCGATAGTTATCAGCAGAGCTAAGGTTTCAAAGATGCCAACTCCACTGAAAAATATCCACCTCTGACCTGAAATAGAAGTTGTTTATGTTTTTAGCCTTGCTTAGATGGTTTAGTTTCAAATTTTAGCAGTGCCCAATTTATATCTACACAAGACTCTGAGGGAAATTTGAAGACCAAATCTTTGTCTCATGCAGTAAGAGGGTTGCTGTATACTCTATAAAAGGCTTAATTATTCTTGCACCCTTCAACAGATGTGTTCATTTGTATTCACACTGTAGTCCTGCTTTGTGTAGTCTGTTTTAGAGTGATTAATGTTGTCAAATGATTAAGTCCTCCGTGAGAGATGAAAGATCATGTTTGGACAGGTTTTCCAATACTCAGCTGCACCAATGAATTTTCCTGATTCCTTGTCAATGACAACCATCTTTAAAGCATTTCTTTTAATCTAACAATTGTTTTGAAACAACAATAAGCATGCATTCTCTGAAAACCTCAATTGCTTTTTTATTTGGTGTATTCACTGGTGGCATCAGGTGGAATTCAGATTTTTCATTTTTTTTTTACTTATATACCAGAGAATAGACTGTTTGAAGTGTTTCATAAAATTATTCCTAATTCTTGTTATCTTTTCATCTTACAGAATAAGGAATGGCTTTGCTTAAACTGCCAGACCCAGCGAGCTTTGTCAGGAAGCTTGGGAGATATTCCAGGTCCTGTGGCACAGCCTACAGGATCCCCTCTGCCATCTGCTCCAGCCAATCAACAACCAAATCAGCAGAAAGTACCCAATCAAGTTTCAGGGCCAAGGACCACAGGCCAACAACATCCGAAACCATCGGGTCCTCAAGTAAGTGGCCCTCTTTCAAATGTGAAACAAGCTGGGCCAGCCCCTCAAACCAAGGGGTCTAGCCAAACTTCTCCTCAAACCAAGGGTTCTTCCCAACCACTTTCTCAAACTAAGAGTCAACCACAACCTCCAGCTCAGAGTAAGGGGCCTGGTCTAGCTAAAGGCCCCAATCAGTCACATGTTCAAGGCAAGCCCCCAGCACACTCTACTAATCAAACAAAGGGTCCAAGTCAGGCCAAGGGGCCTAATCAGATAAAAGGGTCTGCTCAGCCCTCTGCTCAGGCTAAGGGCTCATCTCATCTCACTGGTCCCAAGGCCTCATCTGGCCCTGGTAAAACAACACCCAATCACACTAAAACACCCACTGCTACCAAAACTGCTACTCAGTCCAAACCCACAGGTAACAACCAGGCTCGCAAACAGACGCAAGGCCAAGAGAAAGTGACACCCAAATCTCAGAAAGCAGACGTGAAAGCCTCTTCAAAGAAGGCATTGGCAGAGTCTGTTACTTCTCCACAAGAAAAGAAGATAGCTGAAGATGCACAGAAGTCAAGACACCATGAAGTGAGCTACCTGCGACTTCTTCATCTTCATCCCTTATTCTTGTTCATTCATTCCTTATTTTGAGTATTTTGCACCATCCCAGTGACTGGAACCACTTCTACAAATCCTCATATAATTTTGTTGTTATTTTTATTTAAGACATTTTTATTTTGTTTGATTTTATGGTTGATGTTTAATCTCCTTTTGATCACTCTATCCCCATTGGCTTTGTTATGTTCTGCCATCAGCTTTAATTGTGTTGACTTATTTCTCTTTCTCACATACCATTGGTAAAACTAATGCTTTAGATTATCTTTTGTCTCCTCTTTTTTTTTAATCATCTACATAAGACATCAGCATTATGTTTCATTTTTTCATCATATTTTCAACAACAGTGTAATTTTTCTTAAGCTTGATTCTTCATGATTTTTTTGTTATTTTGTACACATTTGTTCATAACAAATACAAACATTTTAAGTAATGATCTGGTTTGTAATTTTTAACCGTTCAAAGCATGTTCATTATTCTTCAGTGATTTGAAGAATGCAATGTTGGATGCATCAAAGACACAAACCCGCATGTAAATAAATGGCATTTGTCTTTGGATTTTTGTATGTTATAATGTCTGTATAATTTATACTTTTTAAGTGTATTTTCCATCTGTGGGCATATAACACCAAAAGAGGAAAACAACTCAAATCTCAACAAGTGGAAAGATTTGAAAATTCTTTACAAAAAATAAAAATTCCTTCTTGATCCTACCAACAAACTACACTGCCCATAAAAATAAAGGATAATGGCAAAAATTTGAGTTGGTTTCATCCCAAGGTGTGAACATGTTTGTTGATATTTTATGAAGTTATTGCTTTGTATTAAATTTATATTGAAAGATGTTTTACGCATACTAATTGGAATAAATTAATCTTACATCCAATCAGTTAAAAGGCTGGTAAGGATGCCAGTATTGATAAGCGTGATACATTCATGGGATACAAAACACACACTCAGGCTTATAAAAGATGTTGTTATTATTTATAAAATGTCCATTCTAATCTCTCTTTTCTTTCTCTTTTCAGGATAGCAACAAATCAAGTATGCAAAGTTTAAGTGACACTGGCTACTCTTCAGATGGAATCTCCAGCTCTCAAGGGGAAATTATAGGTCAAATCAGAGAAGAAGGTGTTAAACTCAGTGAAAGGGGTGCATCCATTCCCTCAGAAATGACCAGGCTAGAGAGCTCTATGAAACCTCTGCTGGAGTCAAAGACTTCATTAGACCAGAAGCACAGACCACATTCACTTTCTGTAGGACAAGAACGGGACCACAGCCCTGATAATGATTCAGCGAGAGATGAATCAGAGGATGACCTCAGTTGTAAACTTCGGCATGATTATGTTGAAGACAGCAGTGAAAGTGGTCTCTCGCCATTGCCAGTAAGACAAAAAAAGGCCCATAAAGATATGACAGATGAGGAGTACATGAGGAGGCAGATAATGGAGATGAGTGCTGATGAGGAAGAGTTGGAAGAATATGGAACTCAGAAAACTAAAAAGCCCCACAAAACCAGTGGAGATGTAAGCAAAGAAAGAAAACGTCTATCTCACCAGTCTAATAGTTTTGAAGATGAATCAAAAACATCTGAAGGAGCTTATAAGGCAAACGAGGACGAAGATGTTGTAATGGCTGGGGGGCTTCGGCGTTTTAAGACCATTGAGTTGAATAACACCAACAGCTACAATCGAGAAATTGAGCTGAATACTGGGCATGATCTACGAGAACCAGAACTAGAGATGGAGAGCTTGACTGGTTCGCCAGAGGAGCGGTCCAAGGGAGAATATTCATCCACTCTACCTGCTACCACACCCAGTTACACCTCTGGAACATCCCCCACATCTGTGTCATCCATGGAAGACGACAGTGACAGCAGCCCTAGTCGAAGGGCACGACTTGAAGAGGCAAAGCAACAGAGGAAGGCTCGACATCGGTCTCATGGACCACTGCTCCCCACTATAGAAGACTCATCTGAGGAAGATGAGCTAAGAGAAGAGGAAGAACTACTCAGAGAACAGGAGCAGATGAGAGATCTAGAGCAGCAGAGAATTAGAAGTACTGCTCGGAAAACAAAACGGGATAAGGAGGAGTTACGGGCACAAAGACGTAGAGAAAGGTCAAAAACTCCCCCGAGTAATCTTTCCCCAATTGAGGATGCATCTCCAACAGAGGAGTTAAGACAGGCTGCTGAGATGGAGGAGCTGCACAGATCTTCCTGCTCTGAATACTCACCCTCAATGGACTCAGAGGCAGAGGGGTTTGAAATGATTGGTGGAAAGCTTTACAAATCAGGGAAAGAATTTAACCTTCCAACCTTTACATCACTTTACTCTCCAACAGAAAAGATATCAGGTATGCCGCCATCTGATAAAACCTTAAAAAGTGCAGACGAGGTGTATGAGGAGATGATGAGAAAAGCACAGCTTATGCAGGGGCAAGGACAGTCAGGAAAAAAACAGAAAAGTTCTTCTCAGCAAGATCGCGGACATCATCTTGATGCTGGAACTTCTCTTACTCCTGGCTCAAGCCCAACACAGGTTACTGCCCCTATGTCTTTCAACACAACAGGTAGTGATCCAAGAATTTCAGGCTTGCATGCCGCGCAGCATTTATCAAAAGAAACACAGAATAGAATGTTGACTCAGAGTGCCAAAATTGAAGGTGTTGTTGGAGTTGCTACAACCAAAGGCCAGATAAATCAGGCTAACAACAGAGCAGGCTCCCAAAGGCCAACACAAGCCACCCCAGATTCTGGATCGTCCTCTCTGTCTTCTAAAGTCTTTTCCCTTTTCAAAGGTCCTAGTCCCCCAGTTTCTCCTACTGCCTCCCCAACACAAAGTCCAACACATGCACCATCTGTACGAACCACCACCAGTAGCGGTAGGCAGTTGCCATCTTTGCCAGCTGGCGCCTCACCAGCAGCACCTCCTGGAGGCCAGGGACCTCGAACACGTCTTACACGACAGCAGTCCTCTCAAGATTCACCAGTGATGGTGATAACACTGGGATCTGAAACATCAACTCCAGCCAAGCCACACACTGTCAATTCTTCTACTTCTCCATTGTCATCACCTACACAAGCCACTTGTAAAACATTGTATAGCTCTCATCCCCCGTCAGCAAGTTCCCCAACATCACCACAAATTCATCACTCTCTACAATCCCAAAAACATTCCTTGCAAAATATTGAAAAAATAGATAATTCAGGCACTTCAAATTTTGTGGGTAAGAACCAAAACCTTTCAGGTACTAATATTGTAGATCTTAGAGCACCTTTGAAGCAAGCCCCAATTATAATGACAGACCAGGGCATGGATCTTACATCGCTTGCCACTGACACAAGACGATACTCTTTAGGAACGGAGCAGACTTCTGGTAGACATACTTTGGTGCAGCCACTGATTATGAATCTAAATGCACAAGAGCAACCACATGTATCTGTTTCAACACCAACAACAGTGAGTGTCACAGTTGCAGGCTCAACGTTTATGACCCAACTAAAGCAACAGCAACCTGTCATTTATGGAGATCCTTTGCATAACCGTGTGGATCTAGGGCAATGTGTTGGAGCAGCTGTTTGTTTAACACAGACTAAACCTCCAATTACTGATCCCTCTATACCCAAAATTGATGCCTGTCTTGAGAATCTTGGCATACAGCAACAGCAACTACAATTGCAGCAGCAAAAGCTCCTGCAACAACAACAACTTCTTGAGCAGCAGCTTCAGCAACATCAACAGCAGTCTTCTTTTGCACGGTACAATTTAGCTAACCAGGTGCAGCCAATGCTGATGAAGAAAGACCTCGTAGTGGCTCAGACAAGTAGTGCTCATCCCACAGTGACTGCCAGTGCCATACCTAGGGTGTCCCCTGTGGCTCCACCATCAGTATCTGGGGCTTCCCCATCTAACACATCCAATGAATCGTTTAGTGGAGTTGCCTTAGAGCTAAAAAACAAACCAACAGTAGTAAACTTGTCCACTGTTAAACCCCATGTTATGATGGTGCAACTTGATGAGAATAATCCATCACAAGGTAGCACAGTAACTCAGTTGGTAAAACAAGAAGAGCAACAGCCTGCTCTTCCTCCCCCACCTCAGGTCTTGGATCTAACTGGACAGATCAAACAAGAAAACCAAGTGGCTTGCTGTGATGTTGTTTACAAACTACCCTTTGCCGGCTCCTGTTCAGGGCCATTTTCTCAGAAACCTACAACAAACTCCTCAGATAAAAATCCCACCTCTGAGCCATCTCCAGCTGCCCACCCTCCTTATCATCATAGTGTCAGCCAACAACAACAACTTCCAATCACACAAGGCCTAGCAGAGGAACATAAACCTTATCAACTAACTGTGCAATCATCAGGAAAAATGCAACCCTCAATGTCTGATACCAATCTACCTTCCATGACAGATGCAGGTCATTATCAGAATAATATGCAAGGGGGTCTGGCAGTAGATCTAAGCAGCATGAGTCAGTCTCATGATGTTGGATATCTTGGCATAGGAGCGCAATATGGTTCTTACACTGACTTGCGTCATCAGGGAGATTTTGCAGGGTCTTCATTACCCCTTCGCCGATATGGCTCCATGTCAAATATCAATTCGGACCATGCTTATTGTTCACGTGAACCAGCAGTATCACAGGACTCTAACTTGGCTCAGTACAGTGCAACTACTGCCAGAGAGATTAGTCGCATGTGCGCAGCTCTGAACACTGTAGACCAGTTTGGAAGTCGCTATGGAAATAACCCAGATTTAATGGCATATGGAGCTGGAAGGGGTGGACAGTTGGCAAGACTAAATCTTCAACAAAGCTTAGCATCAATAAGAGCAAATTTACTTTATGGGCCAGATGGAAGGGCAAAGGCAAATGATCAGCTAACACATCTAATAAATGCTAGGCAAGCCAGTATTCGCGCCTTGTACCCTAATGCTATGAGAGGAGGTGATGGCATGATATATTCCACAATAAACGCTCCTATTGCTTCAACTTTGCCGATTACTACACAGCCTGCTCCAGTCATTCAGCCATTGCCAAGAGGCATTTACAGACCATACCCAACAGGTGTAACTGCTGTACCTTTGGCTAGTCTGACCAGGTTGCCTCAAGTTGCCTCCAGGATGCCTCTGTCTAATCAAGGACCATACTCCTATCCACCTCCAAATCAATATGCTACTTCAGCTCAACAACCAGGAAGTGCTCCTTCCACAAGCAGTTTAGACCAGGACACACCGGTTTACCTGGGAAAGCCTTCAACGTTGGCTGCACAAACATCTGTATCCATCCCACCAACCAAGCCTGAAACACACTTGGGGCATCAAAATGTACCTGGGCCTATTATGCACACTACCACAAATCAGCAAGTGGATCCAACTCAACTTACCTCACAGAGTAGTGCTCCTGTTTCGCAAGGGCAAGCTCCAACTGTGCAACCAGCGCAAATTCAAATTTCACAGCAGCTACCCACTCAAACTGAACCTTTATCTTTAATTCAAACTCAAGCTCAAACTCAACCTATTAGCCAGCCCCAAGGTCAGTCCCAGACATCCTTTAGTTCCCAACATTCTCCTCCCGTGGATGCGCAAAAAGGTAAAGAAGATGAAAAACTGAGCCAGCAGCAAGAACAAATGCTCCAGCTTGAACGAGAACGAGTTGAACTGGAAAAATTACGCCAACTGCGTCTACAAGAAGAGCTTGAAAGAGATCGAATGGAACTTCAGCGTCACAGGGAAAAAGAACAGTTAATTGTCCAGCGAGAGATTCAAGAACTGCAGACAATTAAACAGCAAGTCCTGCAGCAACAGCAAGTGGAAAGGGAGACACAACTCATTATGCAAAGAGAGCAACTGGCCCAGCAACGAATGCAACTTGAGCAAATTCAGTCCCTTCAACAGCAACTTCAGCAGCAGTTAGAGGAGCAGAAGAGGCAAAAGACAGCAGCGGTGGAGGCTGCAGCTGCTGCTGCAGCCGCTGAAGCTGCTGCAGCTTCAGCAGCCGCTGCTGTTGCTGCAACATCTGCACAGGGTCCCATACAAGGCGTAGTTGTTGGAGGAGGGGGTTCCCAAGGCTTTATTCTCTGTGACCAGAGTGGTAGAGTTATTCAACAAGATGGACAGAGTGTTCAGTTTTGGCAGGATGGACAAGTTGTACAAGCAGTTGTAGCTGGTCGACCAATCCAAAGCTCTGCCTCTGAAATGTCTTTGAGGAGCAGTGAAAAACAGGCAGATTCAAAGATCATAAAGAAGCAAAACTCCATGCCGAGACTGAGGGATGGCTCAGAGGATGACTCTGTGAAAAGAATAGCAGACAGCTGTGTGCAAACAGATGATGAGGATGGAGAGGACAGGTTTATTAACAGACGCAGGAGAACAAGGCGCATTGCTGACTGCAGTGTGCAGACAGATGAAGAAGATCAAGGTGAATGGGACCAGCAGCCAGTGAGGCGCAGACGATCTCGGGTTTCGAAGCACTCTGAATCCACAAGTGAGACTAAACCTGATGGCTCATCTAAAGTGGCTTCTTCAAGTATTGCCATTCAGACTACTAATGACTCATCATGCCAAACTGAACCAGACCAACTCGGCAGGGTGTCACCTGCAATCCATATCACCATGGCAGAGACATCAAAAGTGGACTTGTTACATTATATAGCAGCCCCTGAAAGAACTCACAAAGGAGAGAGTTTAGCTTGTCAGACAGAACCAGAGTTTCATTCTCAGGGAATAGTTGCCCCTCAGCTCAGTGTGCCTACAACTGTCAGTCCGTATTCAACAAGTCTACATATAGTAGGTGGGAACACATCTGATCCAACATTGCAAAGACACCAAGGGGTTGCTAAGTTTGAAAGGAGGAAACCTGACCCTCTAGAAATTGGGTATCAACAACAACAAAATGAAACTTCATCTCGCCATCCCCCCAAATCTCCACAGGTATTATATTCCCCAGTATCTCCACTGTCTCCTCATCGCATGTTAGAAACAACATTTGCCTCCCAAGAGAAGCTTAACAAGGCCCACGTTACACCACAGCAGAAGTCCTTTACAGCCGAATCTCCTCAACGCCATCAGACACTGCCAAGACCCATCAAGAGTGTCCAGCGTTCCATGTCAGATCCAAAGCCTCTCAGTCCTACATCAGAAGACCCTGCAAAGAACAGGTTCTCCCCATATCATCAGCAAGCTGTATCCAATAGTCAGGTAAGAATCATTTAAAAACACCTCCATGTTTCACATTTTAAAAAAAGTTTTTTTTCTTCTTATTTGCATTTACATTGGAAATTGTTGTTTCTTCATATCTTTACCATAAACTAAGCAACACAGTCTAACCAATATTTATAAATTAAAATTTCTATTTAAAAAAAAAGAAAGAAAAACACATTTAATTTGCAGAATTTATCTAAAAAGATTCCAGATATTTTAATCTGTGTTTAAAAAAAAATCTAAATATCTTTATATAAATACACATGTAACCAGCCACTTTAGAAGCCATGAATTAAAAATCCAAATGTGATTAAATATTCTACAATAAACAATTTTCTTAGTGGAAAAGGCCACAGATAAGAGCACAGGATCTGGCAATGAGAAGGAAGTGACAGAATGTGCTCATAAGAGCAGCTGTCCATATCAGAAAAGCATCTCTGCTGTATCCCATCTCCTTATCTCTCACATTTGCTTTCCCTTTTTTTTTTCTTTTATGCTGTCTTCCTTCCATGACTTCTATATCTGGAAAACCCCTTAAGTGCTGCCAGTGGGGCATGCAATATGACCAAAACCTGGTGCTGCTTCCCTGTCTTCCTTATTGTTAGCAGCTGGTCAAAATAAATTAGCACTGCACCAAAATTAGTCTGAGAAGACTTCTATGCATTCGTGCCGCTACTCCATGGTGTGACTGTAGTAAATTTTGGTCTTCTGGATTATTATTACAATTACTATGGATCTACTCAAATCTACACTCTTGTAAGTAAAAGGCAAGCTTGAATTATTTTTAAAAGTGGTTTTCAATTAATTTGATTTTTCTTCTTTTGCATGTGGTTATGTTAAAATAAAGATATTGCAAAAATCCCCAAAAATAAATACAAAAGAAAGAAATGATTCATTTTTATCTTGTGCTTTTTTTCAAATTTTTTTTGTTCATTTTTATTTGTTTATTGACAAATATTTTATTTAATAGCATGTAGATTACATTTAGGACCTCTAGAATTGCCTAATTAAAATGCAATTATTAATATAAAAACTTTTTGTATACTGACCACCCAAGTCAGTTGCAATGTTAAAATCTATCGGCTCTTCCTAGTTGTAAAACTAACAAACATAAGTTACAAAAAAAAAAATAATAATAATAACGTCAGGTTATCATGTAAATGAGTTGTTAATTGAAATGAAATTAAAGACAGTATTCTTTTATTCAATGAAATAGTTTAAATTTGATTTTAATACAGCTTAACTGATAAAGATCTGTTTAAATGATTCTTTTTTAAAAAAAAACATTTTCAGCTTAATTAAAGTATATCAAATATCCTTAAGTTATTATTTAATGTGCTGAAAATATTTACTACTTATATTGCATACAAAATATTACAAAATTGTTTCATGCTAACTCATAGACAGTAATGAGTTTGATTTACATAAAATTCTTTTCTGTCTCTGTCTTTCCTAACAGATGGCCTCCCTGCAGCAACAGCAGAATTCTCTGATGAGGAAAGTAAAGAGGACTCTTCCCAGCCCCCCTCCGGAGGAAACTCCTCTTCCCATTGTTACTCCTGCTCAAATGTTCAGTTCTCCTGGCGTATCACAGAGGGTCCTTTCACGACCTGCCCAGGGAGTCACCAAAGCTGGTCTCCTGAGTGAATTAAAAGCTGTTGAGCAAGAGTCATCAAAACTTCGTAAGCAGCAGGCTGAACTGGAAGAGGAGGAGAAAGAAATTGACGCAAAGCTGCGCTATTTGGAGTTAGGTATAACCCAGCGAAAGGAGACTATGGTAAAAGAGAGGGAGAGAAGAGAGTTGGCCTACTTGCGATGTATGGGTGATGCCCGTGACTACATGTCAGACAGTGAGCTCAATAACCTCAGGATGGCAGCTGGAACGTATGATGCTAATGGTTTGTTGACAAGGCCTAGCACAGCACCACTGAGTCAGTTCACCAATGACCTCACTGCAACCCCTCCGTATCCTTCCACTTCATCGTTTATGGCATATCCATATCCCCAAAGTCAACCGTCAACACAGCCACCAGGACCTGCTTACCAACCTATAGGATTTCAAACTCCTCAGTATTCATCTTCTTCTGCCCCACAGCCCGGAACATTTCAACCCCATCCTCCACCTGGACCTGGATACCAAAATCAAGCAAACTATTCTTCTCGGATGTATCCTCAATCTTCCTATCAGACAGATATTAGCATGCAACAACATAGTCACCAGGGTTTTCATCCACCAGGTCAGCCAATGCCAGGACAGAACCTTCCTTACCCTACCCATAGTTCCTACCAACCTGGTCCTCCATATCAGTCACAGGCAGACATTCTTACAGTCCACCAAAGACCCAGGCAGACTTCTTTGGCAGACTTAGAACAAAAACTTCCCACCAATTATGAGGTTATCAGCAATCCAGCAGTTTCAGTTGCTACATCTGTTCCTGATACAAGCTATGGTTCAGCTTACAGCAATGCTTATGGGCAATACCGACCCCCTGAGCCTGGCCTGACTCACTCTGTGGACAGCCCCACCTCGGCTTATGCTTCAGAAGGTCTCTACACCTCTAATTTGGAGCAGAATATCCCCAGAAATTATGTGATGATTGATGACATTAGTGAGTTGACAAAAGACAACACTGGTCAACCCACTGATGCGCTAGGTCACCCTGTTGGAGGGCGATATCGCAGCGAGAATGGCCCGGCACGAGTAACAGGTTATGGGGAAGAGCCTGTTGATGCTTATGGCAGACCTGTAGGTCCAGCTGGTTACCAGAGTGCAGTGGACAGTCGAACCAGCACCACAGTCAGTGGAGGGTCATCTTATTACTATGATGATTATAAACACACATCACGCTCTGGTAGCCATAAGCTGACGTCCAAAAATCTTGCTCCTGCTGTTGTCTCCTCCAAACGTAGTAAGCACAGGAAGCAGGGAATGGAGCAAAAGATTTCCAAATTCTCTCCCATTGAGGAAGCCAGGGATGTTGAGTCTGACCTTGCCTCGTACACCATGACAACATCCACAGGGGGGTCATGTACAGTTGTGTCACGATCCAAGAAACTTCAGGATGATGGCACCTATGGGATGAAGAAAAGTCCATATGACCAGCAGAGATATTATGGAACCAGTCGAGATGGCCTGGAGGAGGAAGACCGAATGTACAGTTCTGGAAGGTCTAGATCCACTGGACATGGTATGGACAAAATTTCTTCCAGAGATGCCACCGGCCATCGTAGTAAATCTTATGAAAGAGATGCCATAGAGAGGTCTCAGAGGAGCAGCCGTAGTGGAAGACCTCCCATGCGCACTCAGAATTCAGAGGAAGAGAGTCCACTCAGTCCTGTCGGAAAGCCAGTGGGTATGGGACGAGGCTCTGGTATACCAGAGGCTCATGACGTAAGAAACCAGTACGGCTCCAGCCATTCATTGCCAGATGTGCAGGATCACCACAAGAAGGACCTTCCCAGAAGTCATGTCTATAAGCCGGATGATCCTTATCTTGTAGATGACATGCACTGTGCCGTATCAGACAGTGAAGGTAACTGGTGCTGAACTTTTTGCTTTATGTTGCTCCTCTTTAAAGTGAGAAGACTGCATGACAATTCTGGGGGAGAGTTTCACTTTTTTTCTTTTTTTTTTTTGTTCCCTTTCCATGCAAACCAAAAAAATTTTTCTATAATTTGCCTGCATGTTTTTTTTTTTCTGTTTTGCTTCCATTGATTCATTTGTATTCCTCAAAAAAATTGCATGGCTCTAAAATGTGGAGAATGTCTGCATCAAACTGCATGCTACTCAACTCAACATGTGTAATTACTTGACTGACAATGTTTGTATTGGTTTTTAAAAAGCATATCATTTGAGCCAAGAAGAGACTGATTGGTTTGAGAAACCCCGGGAGGCTCGGTCTGATCGATCAAGACATCACGGAAGTGGAAGTCACTCCTCCACAGGTAGACGTAGTAAGCATGCGTACCATGACTACGAAGAGCACCCAGAGGAGTACAGCCAACAAGATGAGTACAATCAACAGCGCCATTCTTCTGCATCACGAGACCACCGTCACCATGGAAGCAGCTCTGGGAGACACAGCTCTTCTCGTCACTCTTCAGAGGAACCTAGGTCCTCACGTTCCTCCAGGTCGCATCCCAAAGACCCCTCTGGTCGCACTGATGGGAGGAGCTCCTCATCTGCTCAGAGAAGAAGTGGAGGAGACTCTCGCTCTGCCCATGACAGCCCTCGAAACTCAGGAGACTTTTCTCGAGAAACAGTTCCTGGCCACCACCATGGTACTGGAGGAAGAAGCCAGAGACCACCAGGAGATCGCACAGCAACCAGAAGACAAGATCCTAATAAACCACCACAATCGCAGCAACAGCCAACTCAGGCCCATGCCGGGCAGCAGCGGCAACAACCTGGACAACCAGGCCCTGAAGCAACTGAAGGTATGCAACAAGCCCAACATCAACAACAGCAGCCTTTGCAGCAAGGCCAAACACCACAAAGCACCCAGCCTTCGTCGACAAATGTAACAACTGGACCAGCACAGCAGCAACCACAACAACCTAAATCTGCACAAGCACCATCACAGGGGCGTGCACCAGGAGCAGGATCTGCCGCTGGGCAGCAAGGTCCAGCAGTAAGTAAACTTTTGTGTGATTTTATCTAAACTTCTTACAATTTTGCTTTATTGACAGGATGTTTAGTCTTCATTAGCAGCATTGCTATTACAAAACAATGTCATTTCTTATTTTTAAAAAAAATTGTACATGTTGTTAAAAGAGCCGTTAATTTGTTGAAGAGAATATATGACATTACTTCTTAAATCAGCACTACCCATGCCAATGTATGCTGTAAAAATACTGTCCCTCATCATGAAAGCCATTCCCACAAGTTCTTTTATGATCCTTGTGATCATGGGTGGGCTGGATTTCGGAGGAGTTGGGTCATGCTATGACATGCATGTGATTTGCCTTGCATAAATGATTTAAAAAAAAAAAAAAAAGGTAAAAAGAATGTTAGACTAGTGGGAAAAAAATTGATCAATTTTTATTTTCTAAAGGTAAGGGCAGATGCTACACCTCCGCCAGCTGCCGCAGGAATAAAATCCACAATGGGCGTACCACCACAACCTCAGCCTACTAAAATAGCAACACCCCCTCTAACTGGCATTGGTAGGTTTCTTCTGCTTTTTCTTAGACCTATTGGTTGAACAAAAATATTGAGCATGTACTTAATATACTTTATTTATTTCCTATATTTCTTATTTAATTTTCCAATTGCAGGCTCCAAGGCAGCTCCTGTTGGTATTGGGAGTAAGCCAGCAGGTATCGGCAGTGCTGCAGGAGGACAACCACCTGCAGAAGGGGAAAACGTCCTCACAAAAATGTTACAAGGAGGGGCGGCAGAGCAAGCTGGAAAACTGGGAGATGGTATGATCAAAGCTATTTAGTTTTTTCAAGTGCAAAGTTTGACAATCTTTAAATCTACTTATTTGAAATACTTTGTATTTGACTATATTACTGCCAATCTTGCAGCTTTGTCTGGCCTTGGGAAGAAGTTCACCTCATTCTGGTGAACTCAAGAGGGATAAGGGTAAGTATATACTATACAGTAATTTAACTCATAAATGCTCTTGCAATTATATGTCGGGATAAAAGCTGTTTTTTATGTTGATTTTGGTAGAACAAATACCTAAACCTGCAAAATGCATATTTCCCTATCAATTTTTTGGTTTCATTTGTCGTCTAAACCGCTTACCCCAGTTGCGTTGAAGGGGTGCTGGAGCCTATTCCGGCAAGTTACAGTCGAGAGGCAATGTACACCCTTAAACAGGTTGCCAGGCTTACTTTTATTTATCTTTTTTTTTCTTTTTTTAAATGTTGTTTTAGCTTTAATTTGTGTTCTAGTTTAATCATTTTGTGTTTGGTCTATTTACATTTCTGTTTGCTGCTTGAAATCTTTGGAAAGAGTTGTTTTTTTTTTTACCCCAAATTTCTGTTTGATTTAACTAATGATTGAAAAGCTCAAAACAAAAACAAAAAAAAAAACAGAAATATTTAATCTGCATTAACTTTCTTGTTTATTTTTTTCTAGATAATCCTAAAGTGACAAGAGATGGATTGGTCGCTTTGTACTTGAAAAACCTATGAAACCATTTTAAAATAATCTCACTGGATTACAAGAAACAGCATCCAGAGTGGAGTACAATAAATAGTAAGATCTAATAGCTTTATTGTTTTGTTTTCTTAGGTAGATTCTCTTTCGTTTAAATTAGGAAACTGTAGTCATTTTTATGAAGAGTGGAAAGGCTTTGGGTCCTGATGATATCCCTGTAGAAGTATGGAAATGCTTAGGTGAGGTGGCAATTGAGTTTCTGACTGGGCTGTTTAACGGGATATTAGAAAGTGAGAAGATGCCTGATGAATGGAGAAGAAGTGTGCTAGTTCCTATTTTTAAGAACAAGGGAGATGTGCAGAGTTGTGGTAACTACAGAGGAATAAAACTGGTCAGTCAAACGATGAAATTAAGAAGGAAAAAGTTGTCGAAGGCAGGCTAAGGTCTGAAGTACAAATTTGTGACCATCAGTATGCCTAAAAAGAGCACTACAGATGCAGTATTTGCCTTGAGGATGCTGATAGAGAAGTACAGAGAAGGTCAGAGGGAGCTGCACTGTGTCTTCGTAGATCTAGAGAAAGCGTATGACAGGGTACCTAGAGAAGAATTATGGTATTGTATGAGGAAGTCTGGTGTGAACAGAGAAGTATGTTAGAGTCCGGGACATGTATGAGGACTGTAAGTCAGTGGTGAGGTGTGCTGTAGGTGTGACAGAGGAGTTCAGTGTGAGGGTGGGACTGCACCAGGGATCTGCTCTGAGCCCTTTGCTGTTTGCTGTGGTGATGGACAGGCTGACAGACGAGGTCAGACAGGAATCCCCATAGACAATGATGTTTGCAGATGACATTGAGATCTGTAGTGAGAGGAGGGAAGAGGTGGAGGAAAAGCTGGAGAGGTGGAGGTTTGCACTAGAAAGAAGAGGAATGAAGATTAGTCAGAGTAAAACAGAGTACATGTGTGTGAATGAGAGGGATCCAAATGGAAAAGTGAGGTTACAGGGAGAAGAGATAAAGAAGGTGGAAGATTTTAAGTACAAGTATCTAGGATCAACAGTCCAGAGCAATGGAGAGTGTGGAAAAGAGGTGAAGAAGCGTGTTCAGGCAGGCTGGAATGGGTGGAGGAAAGTATCAGGTGTGATGTGCGACAGAAGAGTTTCAGCTAGAATGAAAAGAAAAGTGTACAAAACCGCGGTGAGACCGGCCATGCTGTTTGGACTAGAAACAGTAGCACTGAAGAAAAGACAGGAAGCAGAGATGGAGGTAGCAGAGATGAAGATGCTGAGGATCTCTCTGGGAGTGACCAGGATGGACAGGATTACAAATGATTATATCAGGGGAACAGCACATGTTAGAGGTTTTGGGGATAAAGTTAGAGAGGCAAGACTGAAATGGTTTGGGCACGTACAGAGGATAGAGAGAGAGTACATAGGAAGAAGGATGCTGGATTTGGAACCACCAGGAAAGAGGACTAGAGGAAGGCCAAAGATGAGGTTCATGGACGCAGTGAAGGAAGACATGAAGATAGTTGGTGTGACCAAAGAGGATACAGCAGATAGGATTAGATGGAAGAAAATGACTTGCTGTGGCGACCCCTGAAGGGAAAAGCCGAAAGAAGAAGTCATTTTTATGTTGAAATTAACACCAACTCTTTATTCTTTAAAAATAACTTTTATGGATTGTTTTATATTTGGCTTTTTAAATGGAAATTCTATGAAGCATATTAACATTGGTTTACTGCAATAACGTTTGCTTGGTAAGAAATTGTCAAATGAAGTGTTGACTCATTGAATGCCATTTCTCCGTCTTTAACTTTTTCTGAATTACTGAACAGACTTCGAATCAAAGGATGCCTTGTCAGCATTGAATTTCCCAGACATGTGCGTGTGAATGAAGTGGAATAAATAAAAGGAACTGCTTCATCAGCAAGTTGTTACAATGCATAAACAGGATTTTAGAAAACCGCCAAAAAAGTGAATGCTCGAACAAGTCCATCCCAGAATGATGGAGGAAGAAATGAGTGAAACTTCCTTTAACAAGGTGGTAAGTACACACTCGGTGTGCATGGATATATAAATGTGTTTTAGTTTGACAGCTATGTTCAGCAATGCTCAGTTTAGATGGTTGGTTAATTTTTATTTTTTGCTGGTTAAGTGATGAAAGTATCTGTTTAAGAGTTGTCTCCAATAGATGATATGTAACAACCTAGAAAACAAATAGTCAGCACTAAAATGGTTTAAACTCTGACTCTGCACACCTTCAATAATCTGGACCTAGATGCTATAATTAGCCAATGCAAGCTAACATTGGCTTGGGTTTATTGTCACACACAGAGGCATGCAGGGACAATATGGAGCATGTGTGGCTCTCAGTACTATGAGTCGTGTTAGCCATTATCACATGGAAGAATGAACATTTTCTACTTAATGGAGCAGACCCTCTGAAGTGCAAAAAGAAAAAAAAATATTGGCACTTTGCTTTTAACAAACATACAGTTTCAATAATGGCATTTTGAAATTTAGAGATATACTCTTTGTAATAACTTGAAAAAGATTGATTTTTTTTTTCCTGTGAATTTCATTTGTAAGTTCATTTATAGATGATTAGTACATATTTTAAGTCTTTACTGTCTTTCAGGTTGAAAGTCAAAATCCGTGGAAGCGGACAGAGGAGCATTTCCTCCATCTCCTGGAGGGCAGTACGAGTCACACTAACTATAGCAGATGGATATTATGAGAGAAAATCAACATGTTTGGCCAACCATGTCTCCTTTTAGACTCGGCTCAGTATTACAGCTATACAGCGCCCTCTTTGGAGATTATATTGCAATACCACTCATGTCTGAGGAATACATGCTGTTCAAGGTTATTTTGTTTTTTAAAATAATCTGATATCAACAAAAACAAAGAAAGAAAAGAAACATTTCATAGGTTTTTCTTGGACAGAGGAGACTAATCTGTCCACAATGATGCCACTTGTAAAAGACAACGTATCACAGCAATGACAACCAACCTGGCAATTCCACTATAATCCCTGAATGCTTGGTTTCTCTGGTCTGCACTGTACATTCCAGTATTGGGAATTTGCCCTTTTCTTTGAATGTGCTTTTAATTAATTGTCCTTTTGTTTCAGTGTGTACAGAACACATTGTAAAAAATATGGTCATAAGAATGCATGATCTAATGATAAAACTGAAAGAAAAGCCCATATTAGTACTTTTTCACCACCTAAAAGATGCCGCTGCTCTACAATTGTGTGTTTTTGGGGAAGTGAATCTTTACCAGCGTGCCCTCATGTGTTCACATAGCTGAGAAAAAATTCACAAAAGTGAGAGGACCAAATGAAAAGAGGGGCCACGGCTCTTTATCAGCCATTGAGAAGCCATTGTTATTGTCTGCCCTAGAGCCTTCTGGGACTGTAACCTTTTATCTTAATTTGTCTCACTTTTTAGTTTTTTTAAAATTAATTTATGCCTGGTATTTAATGAATGAAAGAGCCTTATTATGTACATGTCATTACTTGTATACCTCATGTTTTAAATCGTCCATATCTTTATGAATTTCTTTTTACACTGTAAACTATTGTATGTACATACGACAAATCAGAAATTGAAATATGTAAATTTTTCATTTGTGTATCTAATGAATCACTCTCCAGTGACTTTTATTTTCTTGTTGTACGTTAAGTGTTTTTTTTTTCTTGTTGAAACTTTATATTTTTCACTTTTTATTCATTTGAATCTTTTTCTTGCATCAAATAATTTGCTTAGTGATTTTTTTTTTTAAAAAAGCAATAGCATGCAGCAAATGGTATATATTATAGCACAATAATGTTAATGTTGAAATTAAGTGATGGGAGATATCAACCACTTCTGTCGATTAATAACTGTAATACAAACTGTCAGAGGGTTTACAACACCAGTACCATGTATAGACATGCATGATATGTGCAGATGCCTAAACGCATGCAGACGGGTAGTCCCACACACTCTCTCTCTTGCATTTCAAAGGTGTATGTGTGTATTTACCAATATCTACTGTATAAACATACATTGATATGTATCAACACATATCAGTGCATATCAATATCTATAAATCATTAGATATTGATAAATACACAAGTGTATAAATACTCTTACAAAAAATACACACTTGCCTACAAACTGAACACACTTTGCAACTGAGTTTAATTTCAGAGCCAAGGTTAATTGAGTTCTTACCTAACAAACTTGTTAACCTCCTTGTGATTATTGAGGTTACCAGTTCACTGACAAGCTGGGCCCACTGCCTCTATCTGTGCAAACACACATGCACATACACTCTGATAGATACACACGAGAGGAAGAAAGCAATTATTAATTCAAATGTTCTATGCAATGCCTCATTTTGAACCTGGATGTGATTCAGCCTAAAAAAAAAAAAGTTTATCATCACTGTTTTCATGAGAAAAACAACAGAATCATGAACTAAAAGCATCATTTAAAAAAAAAAAAAAAGAAAAAAAAGTTCAGAAAATATTTTTACTTAGGAACTTGTCTGTATGAATTTGAATATTGAATATTGAACTAGAATTGTTTTTATTTTCGTGGCATGTTTTGACCTCCCTGCATGGGAGACTTGTTGCCAAAGGGTAAATTGTGTAAACTGTCAGTTTTCGAATGTCCACCATCATGTTGCTTTGAAGCATGGGTTTGCTTGGCTTTGTTTGGCTGTTTGTGAGCCCTTTTTCAGCTGTTGTGCATTTTGGCTGACCTGGGCTCCTCAGTGTTTGGCTTGCAGTGACTGTCTGCGCTGCTATGAACCTGTGATACAGATGGTCAGCACTTCTTATTCATTTGTGTCAATGTACATACTGGATGTCAGTATAACTTGTGGGTTGAATGGAATGTTTTTATTGGATCATTTATTGTTGATTAAACCCACTCGAAAGCCAAGATATTTGAAAGGTGCATGATTAGATCTTTTATTTTTAGTATTGAAAAAAAAAAAAGCGAGGCATGATTTATTTCCAGGTTTGCTTAACAAACCTTGACTGTCACCGGCCAATGCAGAGAATATTAATGAGTAAAATGTTCAGCCAGTCATTTAACAAATCAGGGCATGTTATTTTGAAAGCACAAGCCTGACTGGTAACAGTCGCTGCTCGATGAAGTGTAGAAATATGGAGGTTGCATAATGGTGCCTCTAACCGAGTAGTTATCTGCATTCGAACAAGGTGGAGGTGGAAAACGGTCGATACGTGGCACAACAGCCTTCAGTGCAGCCATGCGAACGAAGACAGGCAGACAGACACATTCTCACATTGTTACTGTAAATACAGCTTCATCCTTCTGTACAGCTTTTGAGTTTTGAGCATCTCCATGCTGTATTCGCTGCCAACTTTTGTGTATAAAAAGAATATTTGTTTTTATCACAACAATGAGAATGATTAAACTGATGATGATTATTATTGCATAAGCATAATGTATGTGGCTGACTTGTATTGACTGTTTACAACAGTGGAGCAAAACTCATAATCAGAAACATATCCAGTCTGTGTGGAGTTTCTATACATATTGTATTTGTGAAATAAGAACAGCAACCTCTATGTCAGATTACGAGGAGGTTTTCAGTTTGATGGATATGATCTACAATGTGTTGAAAGGAAAAAGGAGAAAAAAATATGACTAAAAATCTGGAAAATGTCATTCACTGTTGTAAGTGCAATGAGCAAAATGTCAGTCGTGTATCCATTGTGAAAACCTTGTGTTCTATTCAGTGTATTCCTGTAAACAAATAGAGTACATTTTGGTGCATCATGTCAAGTAATGTGAAAAATATTGACCCTGCAATTTCCAAACAAAGAAGCAAATAAAAGAAGAAAGAAAAGTAGAACGTTGTGATCATTGCATGTTTTTTCCCAGTTATCTTACAGCTCTGATGAAAAAAAAAAAGAAGACATGGTCAGAGCTGTGATGTGCAGAAGGTCTGCTGCTGATAGACAAAAAAGATCAAGAACAGCAACTGAACTGTTCAGACAAGACCGGGCTTTGTGTGCTGAGGTGGTGATGACTTATACAGTGTGGGTGGAAGAGAAAGACAAGTGTGAAGATCAATGTTTGGCTTCAGGATAGAAAGAAGTTTTATGTGCTCAAATGGAAAAAATAAGATTTTTTTTATTTTAGCTTGTGTCTATGAAATATTCAATTCATGCTAGTAAAAAAAATCTGAATATCCAGTGGAGATATTGATTGAAATATGTGGGGCTTAAATACTTTTATTCTGCAAAGTGAACAAAGACTTTTTGGGAGCAATTCAAAATATGATACCAAAAATGTGAAGTTGGAACACTTGTGTCATGAGTATTCATAAGTTTGTGTTGTGTTCACAATTACATTCCAAACATAAACTTCAAAGGCGGCACAGTGGCGCAGCGAGTAACACAGTGGTCATGGATTCGAGTCCTAGGGGGAATGAGGCTTGGAACACTGGCTTTTCTGTGTGGAGTTTGCATGTTCTCCTCATGTATGTGTAGGTTTTCTCTGGGTATTCCAGTTTCCTTCCACCCTCCTAAAATATTCATGCTAGGTTGATTGGCCACTACATGATTGCCCCTAGGAATGAGTGTGTGTGGTTGTACAGTATGTGTGTGGTCCCGCGACAGACTGGTGACCTGTTCAGGGTGTACCCTGCCCTTCACCTCAAATCCACCAGGATGGGCTCCGGCACCCCCTGTAAGCCTGAGAGGGGTATGGTTAAGAAGGTGACTGACATAAACTTCATTTAAGAGTAGAATATTCTACGAGATGTACAGAACACAAAGTTTCTTCAGATTCTGATTCATCTTAGCTTCTCATTTCTTTTGCAGCGATAAACAGTTGTATCTCTTTAAGTTTCATTTTTACTAGTACCTTTGTTCAAAGGAGCATAGTTTTTCTTCAGTTTCCTACACATCATTGATCTTTATTGTTTAGAAACATTCTCAATACTGGAGTTCATTTCTAATAAATTCTCCCTTTTGACACGTGTGCATGACTGTGCGGAGGCTGTGAATCTGTCAGACTGCCTCACCTTAACAAACTTGAATCTTCCAGGAAAAAAATAATCTGCTATAAAATGTATTTCTCCCACACATTGTCACTGATGGTTACGTTGGAAGATCTTGACTACCCTCATCTGGTTTGGCACAGAACTGAATGAAACAGGAGCCAATCAGAGTATCTGTTGGTGCAAATATAATTTTTAAACGTTCTTAAATAAACCAGCAAAATAGTGTAACATTTTCCACTTGGTCAAATCAATTGGAAAATCATATTAAATTATTTTGAAAACAGGACATTTGGTAATGAGACCAGAAAAATCACAATATTAAAATAAAACTTTAAAAGTGGCTCAATTCTTTTTTAGGAATGCTCTTGAAGAAGAACATATTGGACACATTTTAAAAGGCCACATAGCAACATGCTACCATCATGGCATCAAAAATAAGTTACTATCTTTTTATGAATCACTAACAATTTCACATTCAAAGTTTGATGTTACGTTTTTTTCAGGATTAAACTTTTGTTCACAAAGTTTTCTAATTAACTAATTCTGTGTCAGTTTCCCTACCACCTGGCCCCAAGTGCAGCACAGATTTTTTTTTTGCAGATTAAAAAAATTCTATAGATTTTATGACAAAATCTCTTGTAAACTTGGTGTGCGTTGATCCGCCTCTTAAACTATTATATGACTTTGAATTCAATGGTTAATGTGGGAGTACTACAGTTCTGCTTCTCCTGATCCAGTCTTTGTTGTTCACCCAAAATGGTGTTTGTAGAATTTTTGATGGCAATTATCTATTCTATTTAGATAATGGATGTTGACAAATCAGAACTTATTTGAATTTGTAGTCCCTGGATAATAACAGTAAATTTATGAGATTGCAAAGTTTTAAAAAATTCTACAAAGAAAAGAATAAAACGTGATGCGACAATGTAACATTAACAAATAAGAATACTCTAGCATAGTGACACATTATTTTCAAACTCTATAGCCAGGGTTTGAATTTCAGTGTTAGAGCTATTCCAAACTGACAGATACATGGGTTCTGATGGTCCACTGGTGAAATAGGTGATTTTTTAACAGGATTTTTTTTTTTCAAGTCAGAAGAGTTCGACTGCAGATTGAACCAGCTGGGAATGCAGTCCATGTGTGAGAGGACCATGAAGAGTGGGAGGTTTCTACAAAGAAATAATAGTCAGAAACAGTTGGAATTGTTAGCATGGCATCTGATATAGAGGAGCCGACATGTACTATTACTCTGCAGAAAAATAATCCAAAGATGGTTGTCAAAATGTATTCTGGATAATGGATTTATTTGATGTCAGAGGCAAGCTGAAAGTAACCAAGACTCAGACTAAATCTAAATCAGATTGGGTGAACTGAAGTATGTTTTGCTTCTGCTAGAACACAGAATTGTATCGTAAAAGTGACACTTAAAGTGTCAGGAACTGTCTTTAAATGTATTTCCTGATCTGGGTTTTTGTGTGAGCCTTAAAGTCGAACTGGGTGTTTGTCATCAAGAGTGGAGGATATACTCAGTATGATGATATCATCAACAATATGACAGTCTGTTATTCATTTTATTGTGCGCATCAGCCACCATGTTCCTTACAAAGTGTTGAATGAGCTACATACGGAATGAGCAACAATCATACACTAATCTTTTGAACCACATCAGACATGAACATAAAACCTTGGAAAACATCGTGTTTTAATTACTAACATGTGCTCATCATTCATAGAATCTCTCAGATAGGAACTATGAAGATACCAATGAAGACAATAAAGGAGTTCAAATGCAGATACCAGCCTTTTTATGTCTCTCACAATGTGTTTAAATGTTCTCTCAATGACTACTGGTTGGGCCTCTAGAATACTGTTGGGTTTCTGTTGCTGTTGTTGTTGTTTTTTTTTTTTTTTTGCTAAATTTAATTTAAAAACTGTGTTTGCTCACATTTTATTTATTTTTTTTTAAGTGTCCTGGTTTCTTTTGTTATGTGTAGTAATGAGTGGATGATGGTAGAGACGTCAGACCTCACAGTCAACATTTGGAATACCTTCAGACTGGCACATTCAATGGAGGTAAACCTTCACTTGGCATGTGGGTGTACAGTGTGTTACTTTCAACAGAGGTCGACACCACATAATCTGCTTGTGAATACAGAAAACACTGTCTGGCATGAATGCTGAGTCAACTGCATCTGAAGGATTTGGCTCGGCACATTTGCACATCTTTGCAGTGCTGACCACCATCAGGAAGATTAAAGTCCAATACATCTTCTCGACAGAATGGTTAGACAGCCATCAAAATGAACATGATGAATTATATAGGTCGGTGGATCAGTAGATGTTCATAAAGAGACATGGCATACTTCTAAAACACAACATTTTATAGTGTTGGTATATGAATGCAGCAGAACAATTGGTTGCTTCGAAACGTTAAATGTTTCCATGATCATTTTTGTGCCACCAATGCTTGAAAAACTTTAGGAAATAATCCCAAAAAACAAATGGGAGCATGTCTGCACAAATGGCGTGTACCAATCTGTCCTTGCTAACTGCAGCCATCTTTCTTTGCTGTGTATTAGTGAATATATGTTTAAAGAGCTGGAGTTGTGCAGAGAAGGTGATTGCTTTTCTGCGGCAGATGAATCCATGATGTCCTGTTATTGTTCTGAGTAAAAGGTCACTTAAACCTGATGTCTTCAAATTATGAGCATGAAAGTGTCTTGGTAAAATGTAATTAGGATGCCTGTGTTCGTTAATTGCCTGGAAATGTGACTTACGGTTGTTGATGACATCAGCGGTGGCTCTATAAGAGAAAGTTTATGAGTCATCCTGAGGTGATGGGAAACAAGAGTACAGAGCAGAATAATTATCTTAACAAGATTTTAGTGATGAGAATTACCCTCACAGATTACTGGAGTCTGAACTTTGTTTGGTCATCTACAGCAAGCACATTAGAGGTATATCTTAAATGTAATATTTCTATTCTAATTTCCCCCAGACAGTTGATGGAGTAAATGGAGTTACCCCTAAAAGTGCGTGAGTATCCACAGGATATGACTTCATTATGTTGTAACTATACCGCAGGAAGAGGGCTGATCCATAACCCTGTCAGTCTCATATCCTGTTATTTGTTGAGAAGCTAAAGAAGCTAATGCCAGTGTGGGAGTGTTTCACAGCTTTCACAGGTTCTTTTACCTCACCATGTGATTGTCTTATCCAGTTTTGTACCATCAATACAAAACTGTTCAACAATTAAACAGCCTTTCATCTAGAGCTGAAACAGTTAATCAATTTAATCGATTATAATCTATTATCATAATAGTTGTCGACTATTTTGGTCATCGATTAATCGTCTAAAAAGTTTTTGCTGAGTTGTCATTTTTATCCGATTAATCGAGTAATCGACCCAATAATCAACATATAAATCAATTACCAAAATAATCGTTAGTTGCAGCCCTACTTTCATCACACTTTCAACACCGCTGTGTATTTCGTTCATTTACAACAAAATGTTATTTTCCAGTGGCTCAAAGAAGCCACCGAAAAATAGTCAAGAAAAACCAGAAGACATGATCTTCTTCTTTCGGCATTTCCCTTCAGGGGTCGCCACAGCAAGTCGGTTTCTTCCATCTCACCCTATCTGCTGTTTCCTCTTCGGTCACGCCAACTATCTTCATGTCTTCTTTCACTGTATCCATGAACCTCCTCTTTGGTCTTCCTCTAGGCCTCTTTCCTGGTGGCTCCAAACCACCAGGAAATCCTTAGACTCTCCTTCACGGTGAGGAAAGACTCCTAACATCAGTGAGGAAAAAATGAGAAACCTCGTGGGGATCCAAACGAAAGAGAAATCCCTCCCCCGGGACGAGCATCCAATGTGTCTAATCTCTGGCATTCAATCTAAGAATACCAAAAAGATAAGAAATAAAAGAGATCAATTAAAAATTAATACTGGTATTTCTTTTTAAGGTTACAAGACTTTGATAAATGATTTAAACTTTTTAAACAATGTGTTAAGTTTGTTCATGAGACCCAATGTGACTAAATAAAGTTTTTTGCATTACAGCCACAAATCGATTACAGTGTGGTCTACAAAGTTTAAACCCAACTCATAATGTGTTTTACACTTTTTAAACCAGCTGTCATGTAATTTGTTTTATGAAATCTTGTTGAAAATTGGTTGTGTTTCCACAGAAGGCCAGACTAACAGGAGTTACCAGCGTTCTTTCTACTGTTTTAAAAAGAAATGTTTTTCTTTTCCCCGTAACTGGATGTTCCACTTTCTGATTCATTCATTTGAACTGTGTTCGGGTGCAGTCAGAAAACACCAGACAATTTTTATTAAGCAACATGTAGCCTGAAAGAAAGTAAGTGCAGAACATATTTTTTTTTTATTTGCCAGTTTCTATTGACACTAATTAAAGAGAGAGAGACTTTTTGCATTTTTTTCTCCAATAGGCATAAAAAATGGCATATTTTGCACCTTACTATTTTGTTTCCATTTTAGAGGGGTGCAAAATTGTAAAAAAAAAAAAAAAAAAAAACCTCTGCAGTGCTGAGGACTTCAAATTAATCAAATAATCCAAAAAATATGTTTTGTTTTTGGAGGGAATATTTGTACAATATTACCTGCAGCAAATAGAAAACCGTGTATTCCCATCACATAACTTTTAAGATTTTACAAACCACTTTATCACTTTATCCCAATTTTAGCCTATGTGCAGAATTGTAAACAGGAAAAGAGAACAAAATATTTTTTTGTGGATTCCAAACATGCTGATTCCTCTCCACTGGAGCCTGTCGAATGCTCATTGTATCAGTGTTTTCCATGCAAAATGGTAGGCTTGTAATTCCAGGTGGCCTGAAGGCAGGAAGATGACGGGAGCCAGAGGACCATTCCTCGGTTTTGGAAATGCATGCTGGGCCGTCTGTTCAAACACGTGTGAAGGACAAATTCACCTCATGATGCCTTGAGATCAGACTGATTTATGCAGCAGCAGACAATATTCAGTCTGGAATTTGGTTACCATAAGAAAATGTTTTCTATAGCCACAAAAGCCAAACAGCTTTTTTATTTTATATTTCTTTCTACATTTCGTTGAGCTGTTATGTTACTTGATTGCTCTGTTGCTTTTTGTTCATTCTGCATGTCTGATGAGATGCCTGGTTGTACATTGTCATATTCTTCCTTTGTTCTGTGACCATAAAATAATCCAGTGAGTAAACAACAATCCACACGACAATTTTATAAACAAAAAAGGCATTCTGTCCAGCTTTTAACAATATGACAAACAACTGTACTGAAAAATCTTAAAAATTGCTTTTAAAGTAAGTCATTTTGAAAAAAAGTGGGTAATAAATCTGGAACTTCAGGCCAACAGTGTTTCCCTGCTTTGTCCCTTCCAGCTTTGCTTTGATCTAATCCGGCACACTTGATCTACTCACATGCAAGCAGAGCTGGGTGATTTAGTTTCTCTTGCTCAGCCAGTAAGAAAAACAGGATCAAATAGGAAAGAGTGCTGTCGAAGCTAAATTACAGACCAGTATAGAATCTCTTGGAATTTAAAGTTGAGAATTAAAAGACTAAGCTATTTTTATCTTCTCAGGAATAAATAACCACTTCACCGTTAATTCAGGGATGCGAAATAAGACTTCTATTTAATTTTTTTTTTTTTTATGTGTAGACACGATATGTACCGCCTCTTCTAAATTTTTTTATTCACATGCTTACTTTCCAATTGTTTAAATTTACCTACATTATATTACTTACTGTGTTTTTTGTGCCACCTTTTAGTTTGTAATTGGAGAGGTGAAAGTTTTGAGAGTTCGGACAGGATCAGACAATTGCTCATAGGGCTGAAAATGTCTTTTCCATTGTTCTGAAAATTCCTTTGTATGGGGGAAATAGTCAAATAACTTGATTCAATGGATATTTAAAAATTATTCGATCTGACCCTTTCATGCAAAATAGCTTAAAATGAATTTAAGCCTCTTTAGTCTTCTTTTGAGGACACTTAAGGACGTGCTCAAAGCTTTTGATTTTCCAGATTTTTGTAACAAAGTTTGATTTTTTTTTTTTGTCTTTTTATTTCTATTCAAAATATTTGCTTCATTTAGAATCAGTCTGATATTATTTTTAATCTTGATTTAAGCAGTTTGCAACCAGGTGTTGAACAGTAATTGTTCAAATTGACTTCCTTTGTCGTATTAATTTACTGTTTGGTGTTAAAAAAAAACTTTTTTTTTAAGCTATCAACTGATTTGGTGAGATTGTGAGCTGCACCTGATTCAAAGAACCAAGAAAGCAGATGCTATACACGATATTGATGAAATATCAAAAGACATTTTCAGAAAAGCCTTCACACTAATTAGCTACGTGTTTGCCACATTTTAACATGGCATCAAATGCTGCTCTGCCACTAACTTAAAATACCAAATCAAATCTGAATAATATGAAAAAATAAGCCTTGATCAGTGTCTGCCCTGAGACTTGAAATGAAAAATTCATGAATACTTAATATTGTTTTTCAACGCACTCCATAAAATGACGTGAACAACCGCACAAGGTTTCTTATCTGCAAATAAAAGAAAGCTCAAGATTCAAAGTTTGAACTTATAAAAAGACAAAAATTAAACAGCGATTGTGTTATTTTTAATATGACAATGCATGTAACCGCTTTACAACGAGGAAAAATAAATCATTTGATGAATATCATTACAGTTTATTTTCTCTCTCAAAGCCTTTGAAATGAACTGTTTTGGGGAGCATCTGTATTTCCTTAAAACACCATATTGAGTGGAAGCTGACAGTACAAGAAAAAAAAAGAAAGATATAAGCCAGACTGTATGTGAAAACCTGTGAAGTATTCATACAAGCTTAAAGAAAAAGTATATTGTTTTTTAAATCCAAAAACGTTGAGGCTCTGAAGTTGTGTTTCTGGATTTTGTAGACTGTCTCAACTTTCAAATCAATTGTTGTTAGAAAATAATTCAAATATAATATTGGGTGCTAACGCCTGGTCTATTTGATGGTTTGGATTGGCATCAAGGAGTTATTTCAAAGACACCTAAACAACTGGAAAACATTACATAATCAACAAAAAGAAACCGGTAATATGTTTCAAATGGGAGCACATTTTAATTTGCAATAAAAAGGCCACAAAGTTAGACAAGCAAATGTCAGCATTAGAGACTTTAAACAATCATAAAACATAGTACTGCTCCTAAGATGTGGCTGATCGCTTGAACCGCTAAAACTTACCTAGATACAAGTGAATAATGTTCAGCACAACTGAAGACAAAAGGGAAATACTTGACCTACATCCAAGCTCTTTCTTCTGCAAGGAACAGCCTGCAGAGGAAATCTGAGCTCTTTTGAGCTCTGATTCCAAGTTGGACAGACTTTGAAACAGTTGAGAAAAAAATTATTAGAAGATTAGCCTCTTGTGAAATTATAACTATGTCTGTTCTAACCTTCATATTTTATGGGTGCACTAAATCAGCAATCTTTTTTATTTGGTTTTGTGAAATCACAGTCGGGGCAGTAAAGTGTGTTCATTATGAGCAATAAATGAATCATTGATGTTTTCCTGCTCTCATTTATGCGTATCTAACACAAACTCAGCAGTAAGCCTAACTCCTTCTGAAAAACATGCGCAGAGTCAGGATGTAGCGTCCAAGCTCCATTTTAATGACTATGAAAAAGATGTCTTCAGAACAGAGTAAAAAGACTGTGATGTCAAAAGGGGATTAGAAAAAATAGACGAAAGGCGGTGGATAACGTGTAGCTAACTAAAATGCTAACTCACTAGCGGAAGCAAAATTGCTGACTTCTCCTCACAACTTCCTGTTTCTAGTTCAGCCTTCAAAATAAAACACAGGAAACGGCCTTCAAAATAAAAGACAGAAAACTTAAAGAATGTAATCTAACTCTGAAAATAAATATTCCGCACAATTATAAAGGGCAAGACACTCCCCGCCTGGTGTCTGTAAAGATGCCATATAAACCTAAAACATGCATTCAGTCCTTTGATTTCAGAAGAAGAATGACCTCGGTGACGGGCCGAAGGAATGTCTTTGTAGATTCATCTTTGGTCGTTTTAATCTCAATTCTTCGGACCTTTCCATCGCGTCCTGGAAAGGTTTTAGTCACAAGAGCCATGGGCCACTCATTGCGGCATGTCTGGGTGTCTTTTAGTAAAACAACATCACCTTCTTCGATGTTGGGACTTGACGTTTGCCATTTATGACGTACTTGTAGTGTATGCAGATATTCACGTTTCCAACGACTCCAGAATTGGTCTGCAAGCCTTTGCACTTGACGCCACTGTTGCTTGAACAAGTCTCTGTCGGTGAATTTTCCTGATGGAGGTGGAACACTCTGTTTCCGGGTGAGAAGCATCGCAGGGGTAAGTATTTGAGGAACCTCTGGATCAGAAGATACAGAAACCAAGGGTCTGGAATTGATGATGGATGTCACTTCTGCCATGAGAGTGCACAGGACTTCATTGGACAAGCTTGACGAGTGAATTCGCATGAGCATTGAATCTAAGATCCTCCTTGCGACTCCGATCATGCGTTCCCACGCACCACCCATATGTGAGGAGTGTGGTGGGTTGAAGTGCCATGAACATCCTTGATTGTTTGTGTACTTCTGAACGTCTGATCCCTTCAGCACTTTGTGAAACTCCAACTCTCTGCAAGCGCCGACAAAGTTGGTTCCACAGTCTGAGTGAAGCTGTTCAGAGGGGCCACGGATAGCAAAGAATCTCCTCAAGGCGTTAATGAAAGACGACGTGTCCATCGACTCTATTACCTCTATGTGGACAGCACGTGTACTCAAGCATGTGAAGAGAACGGCCCAGCGCTTGTTTTGTACAACACCTCCTCTTGTCCGTCTGGCTGTCACAAGCCAGTGTCCGAAGACGTCCACACCAGTGTATGTGAAGGGAGATGAAGTGCTCAGCCGCTCTTGAGGGAGGTCTGACATTTTTTGGTTCTCTCTTTTCCCACGGAGCTTTCGACAGGTAACACATCCATGAAGAATGCTACTTATGCGTCTTTTGCTACTGATCAACCAGAAGCCGGCAGCTCGTACAGCGCCTTCTGTAAAGGTACGGCCTTGATGTTCCACTTTGTCATGGTAGTAGCTTATGAGCAGAGTGGAGACGTGATGTTTGCCTGGCAAAACAACTGGATGTTTCTCCTGATCGCAGAGATCAGCTTGCTTCAACCGGCCTCCGATTCTCAACAATCCATCTGATCCAAGGACTGGATTGAGTTTTGACAGTGGACTTTTCTGGTTTACGTCAACTCCTTTTGAGAGGGCAGTGAACTCTTCATTAAAGCAGTCCTTTTGTACAGCAAGAAGAATCACTGAAGTTGCTTGAGATAGCTCGTCCGCTGTGCGAGGTTTGCTACACTGATGCCAGCCAGTACAATCTATAACACTTTTGTTTGTTGACTTGAAACAACGAGCTACATGGATGAGGTTTGCAACCGCTCTTTGCAATGACGTCCAAGTTGAGAATTTTTCGAATCTCTTCGGATTGAGCGACTTATCATCGTGGCTGGTAACGCAACTTGTCACTTGCGGTCTGACATCAATGTCCGACTCTGGATCAATAAGCTCAAATGTTTGCTGCTGATCACATACTGTTTGAGGCTTGTGAAGGAATGCTGGACCTGTGAACCAGTTTGTTTTGGTGAGCAGAGAGGCTTGAACGGATCTGGATGCATGGTCACTTGGGTTATGTTCTGTGGGCACATAACGCCACTGCTTTGGCTCCGTGGACTGGTGAATCCTTTGCACCCTATTGTGGACATAAACATAAAACCTCTTGGACTGGTTATGTATATATCCGAGTACCACTTTACTGTCGCAATAAAAGGTGACTGCATCCAGTGTGAGGTCGAGCTCTCGAACAATGAGTTCTGCCATTTCCACGGCTAGCACTGCTGCGCAAAGTTCCAATCTTGGGATGGTGGGCCCGTTTGCAGGTGCTAGTTTGGCTTTTCCTAAGATGAAACCTACGTGAACCTTGCCATCTTCGTCTGTGGTTTTTAGGTATGCTACCGCACCGATTGCTTTTGTGGATGCATCAGAAAAGACGCATATTTCTTTTTTGCTAGCCTTTGCAAGTGAGGTTGTAGTGTAAGCACGAGGAATGTGAAGTTGTTGCAGTTCCTGTAGAGAATCTCTCCATGTCTGCCACACACTATGTTTGTCATGAGGAAGTGGGGTATCCCATTCTGTTCCATCCAGCGTAAGTTCTCGCAATAGAGATTTTCCCTGTATGGTCACAGGAGCGACGAATCCAAGCGGATCGAAGAGGCTGTTTATAGTAGAGAGTACTCCTCGACGTGTGAACGGTTTGTCCGTGATATTCACTTGAAAGGTGAATGTGTCTGTCTTGACTTCCCAACTCAGACCAAGACTCCTCGTCGTGGGCACAGTTTCTGTTCTCAGGTAGAGATCTTGTACATCTCTTGCGTGGTCCCCTGCTGGAAATGCTTGCAGAACTTCAATGCTGTTGGACGCGATCTTGTGAAGTCTCAGATTTGACTCAGATAGTGCAGCTTGCGTTTTCTGCAGAAGAGTAATGGCTTCTTGCGCAGAGGGAGTTGAAATAAGTCCGTCGTCTACATAGAACTCACGCTCCACGAAGTGTCTCATGTCTGACCCGTATTCCAGTTCTCCACTGTTGGCTGCTCTTCTGAGGCAGTACGTTGCCACGGCTGGAGAAGGACTGTTGCCGAACACATGGACCCTCATTCTGTATTCAACAATGTTCTTGGTGGGATCGTTATCTCGAAACCACAGGAAACGTAAGTAGTCTCTATGGTCTTCTCTTACAATGAAACAATGAAACATCTGTTCGATGTCCGCCATTACAGCTACTCTCTCTCTCCTGAACCGAATGAGTACGCCTAGCAGGCTGTTATTCAGGTCTGGTCCAGTGAGAAGAACGTTGTTGAGTGAAATACCGTTGTATTGTGCGCTGGAGTCAAACACGACTCTGATTTGATCAGGTTTTCTGGGGTGATAGATTCCGAACGATGGCAAATACCAGCACTCGTGTCCTTCCGGCAGAGGTGGCGCTGGTTCTGCGTGACTGTTGTCAAAGATCTTCTGCATGAAAGCGACAAACTGTTCTTTCATCTTTGGCTTGCGCTCTAGCGTACGCAGCAGTGAGGAGAGACGTATCATAGCTAGGTCTCGATTGTTTGGCAAAGGTGGTCTTGGAGACTTGAACGGAAGGGGGGCGACCCAACTGTTGGATTCATCCTGAAAAACTTGTTCATCCATGACTTTGATAAACTGTTCGTCCTCTACAGAGAAGGCACGTTTCTCGTCAGTTGCAGTTCTAGCAAAAACAGTGAGCCCGAGGGAGTCAGCGTCCATGTGCAAGCGACCGTTTCTGTGTCCGTTTGTTTGGCTTGGACTGATTACTTGGTTAAGATGGACGTGACTTGTGCATGGCTGAAAAAGTGTTGGTCTGCCATTTCCCAGTATGTTTGTTTTGTAGCTGTGAACTGTGGGCTTATGGACTTTTCCCAAACACACATCACCGACCAACACCCATCCAAGGTCAAGTCTTTGAGCAAATGGTGTATCTCCAGGGCCATTTATCTGTTGTCTCACTTTATGTGCGCGAAGAATGTCACGACCCAGAAGTAGAAGGATCTGAGCATCATTGTCCAGAGGTGGGATTTCTATGGCGAGATCCTTGAGATGGCGGTGGTGGAAGGCAGCCTCAGGTGTTGGTATTTCCTCACGATTGTCCGGTAAGTCCTCACATTCTATCAGTTCTGGGAGTGAAAAGCTTATTCCGCCTTTAATTGCTTCAATCTGAAATCCAGTTGCTCTTCTGCCAGATGTTGTGGTCAGTCCAGTACACGTTCTCAGAGTGTATGGATAAGTGATGGCTTCGATTTTGAAAACATCGAAAAACTGCGACCTGGCTAGAGACTTGTTGCTCTGATCGTCGAGCATTGCATACATTTTCACTGCTTCATGTGGGTGGTTCTTTGGGTAAACCTTGACAAGACAGATCTTCGCGCAAGATTTTGACTTCAGAGCGTCTCCGCAAACCTCGGTACAGAGAGGACTGACTACTGAATTTGCCTCTTTTTCTTGCTCCCCGCCGTTATCTTGTGGGGGGTTTGACTCTTTGTTCGCCCATTTAGGCGGACCAGGGTGAAGGGCCGATATGTGACTTTCACTGTTACACTCATCACATTTCACCGTGGCTTTGCAATCCCGGGCGAGATGAGAATAAGATGAACAACATTTGAAGCAGATGCCTTGTTCTTTTAGATAAGCCTTTCTGTCTTCGAGAGTCTTAAGTCTGAATCCTCGACATTTCTTTAGGGGGTGGGGCTTCTTGTGGATAGGGCACTGCTTGACTAAATCGTCTTTAGAAGGCACTTCCGTTGGACTTTCGTCGTTTGTCACCTTGGTCTTGTGCACCGAAACCGCACCTCTTGGACTAACTCGCCTCTGCACAACCTGTTCTGAACGAACGTTGTTTCCAGAATATGAAAAGCTGGGATCGTTCCTTATTTTAGCTTGGTAGCAGACGAAAGAGGTGAAATATGAGAATGGTGGATAACTGACTCGAGACGTTTCTTTGTACTTAGATCCCTGGTTGAGCCACTTTTCCTGTAGGCTGTATGGCAACTTCTCCACAATTGGCTTTATACCACGTGCGGTATCCAGATATGACAAGCCTGACAAGTATCCATCTTCTTTAGCTGCGAGCACCTCGTTTAGTAGATCTCCGAGCTCTCTCAACTTGTAGTTTTCTTTATTAGAGATCTTTGGAAAATTATCAAGCTTCGAGAAGAGAGCGCTCTCGATGACTTCTGGAGCACCGTAGCAATCATCGAGCCTTTCCCACGCTGTTTGTAATGCGGCGGCTGGATTGGCTATATTGACCGCTCTGAGACGTTTGACGTGTTCACTTGATTCTTTTCCCAGCCACTTCAAGAGCAAATCCAACTGTTCACTCGCAGACAGATCCACGTCTCTGATCGTGTTGAAAAACGAGGACTTCCACGCCCTATATGTTTCGGGCCGGTCATCAAAACGTGATAGGCCAGTGCGTACGAGTTCTTTACGAGCTAAATATTTTGCCATATCCATCATTACTGAAGATTCTGCTCTACGTGTGTGGGATGTGTCCGCGTAGTTTGGAAAGCTTGACTTGGGTTTAAACTCTGTCTTTACACTGCTTTGAGTGGGGTTTTTAGTGTGCTGTTGTGGAGACGGATGATAGTTGAGCGCCATCTGGTGGGTGTGAGAGGGTACTGTCCTTTGTGGACTTTGAGATGATGCTGACCAGGAATCTATCACAACATAGTCCTGTGCTCTGAAGATGTGTGGTGTTGGGGGGTTATACTGGGGCTCAATACATTGCTCTGGGGTGTCCTGACGGTAGACTGGAGCAGGCCTGTCGTCAAGGTGACCATTTTGTTGTTCGACGTAATGGCTTACACGTTCATGTGTATTTTGGGCTGGAACAGGGGAGCTTCTCGTGCTACGGGTTTCTCCGTCCTCTAGATCTGCTGCTGCTTCCAGTGCTTCTGCTTTGGCGTTAGCGGCTGCAGCCTCTCTTTCATATTGTAAAGCTTCCAGATCGGCCTCCAGATCGGCTACCAATTTGGCTTTTTCAGCTTCCAATTTGGCTTTTTCAGCTTTTATGGCTTTTTCTTTTTTAGCGAATGCTACACGAGCGCGAGCGGCTTCAGCATCTGCTCTGGCTTTAGCTGCTGCGGTGCTCACAGATGAACGATTGGAACTGGAACTTCTGAAAGTCTTCACTGACCCGCCATCTTGGGAGTTATTGTTGGGTCTAGAATACTGAGTAGGCTCCGGAGTGAATTCCTGATTTACTTCGTCCATGTTTGATTATGTGCCGTGCTGTCCTATTTTGTTATCCGATTGCGTAAGGTCTCTTTATTTTTTCAAGTCCTTTTTACTGTTACAGTCTTTTTACTGTAACAGTCCTTTTTTCTTCTAAAGTCCTTTTACAAAAAGTCTTTTTACTTTCCTGCTCTCATTTATGCGTATCTAACACAAACTCAGCAGTAAGCCTAACTCCTTCTGAAAAACATGCGCAGAGTCAGGATGTAGCGTCCAAGCTCCATTTTAATGACTATGAAAAAGATGTCTTCAGAACAGAGTAAAAAGACTGTGATGTCAAAAGGGGATTAGAAAAAATAGACGAAAGGCGGTGGATAACGTGTAGCTAACTAAAATGCTAACTCACTAGCGGAAGCAAAATTGCTGACTTCTCCTCACAACTTCCTGTTTCTAGTTCAGCCTTCAAAATAAAACACAGGAAACGGCCTTCAAAATAAAAGACAGAAAACTTAAAGAATGTAATCTAACTCTGAAAATAAATATTCCGCACAATTATAAAGGGCAAGACAGATGTGGAGTTTTTTCAGTGACTTAAGTATTGGATGGCTTAGTTTTTGCCAGTAGAGTTAAAAGCTTTATAAACCCATCATTACTTTTTCTCTTGTTGGATATTTTTTATTACACAACTTGTCTTGTAGTTTTCTTTTTGACGTTAAAAAATTCAACGAGGAACCCTTGTGTGTTTTAAAGATTTGTGGAGTGGAAATAAGATGAAAAACTCAGTTGTTCCTTTTTGGTTACAGAAAAGCTTATTTTTTTTAAAGCCTATTGCAAAATATAATTACTTCAACAACAGTTCATATGTTTCAATTTCAATTCAGATATAGATCTATCTCTACTTATATTCTTCTTCTTTCAGCATTTCCCTTCAGAGGTCGCCACAGCAGGTCAGTTTCTTTCATCTAACCCTATCTCCTGCATCCTCTTTGGTCACACCAACTATCTTGACTATACATGAACCTCCTCTTTGGTCTTCATCTAGGCCTCCTGCCTGGCAGTTACAAACCCAGCATCCTTCTGCCAATGTACTCTCTCTCTCTCCTCTGCACATGTCCGAACCATCTCAGCCTGGCCTCTCTGACTTTATCTCCAAAACCTCTACAATAATGGGTAAAAAATATGTAAATGAGAACATGAATATTTCAGAATAAGATATTATTTTAGTGACGTGGGTGGACAGAGCCAAGCAAAGATGTGATGCTTCGTGCAGATCCTCCTGCCAGCCAGCAGTAGTAGTGATGCTGCTGTGTAGTCTGTGTGTGTGTGTGGTGTGTGTAGAGGAGGAGCTCTGTCCAATGACAGAGCAGGATGCTGAGAGAGGCTGAATGGAGACAAGATGCCGTCTAGAGCGGCGAAGAAGAGGCATTATCATCGATAAAAGGTAGATCTCCTCATTTCATTTCAAACCAGCTCGCCCTCGTTTTTAAAAAGGGAGGAAAGTCGCAAAAGACAAGGCGAGTGTCATTTATTTTGTAGGTTTAGCCGGAAAATCCAGTAAAAAAAGGCGCATCTGTGGCTGGATTTCATTGAGACATGCAGTCAGGATTTATATCAGACTATTCAACCGTTTTAAAAGACATTTTAAAAATAAAATAAGTTGATTCACGAATTGAAATATTTCCTCGCGATGTGTTTTAATTTGAATGGTGTGTTCACGTGTTCGGTGCACGCTGGATCGTCGAATATGTAGGCCCTGAGAGCTGTCAATTGCTCTGCTTTGCTGTACAAAATGTTATTCAGTGTTAAACACAAGAAATGCATGCAAGAATTAAATGAGAATATATGTGATTATCCTATTTGCGTGGATCTTCCGCGGCGTGACGAAAAGAAACTCCCTATTTCTGGAATTTGGAGAATGAGCCAATTTTGTGTGAGATGATAAGATGCTCCAATCACAGGGTGGAACAGAGGTGTAAAGCTAGTAGAATACCTGATGAGGAGGCTGCATGTGTTGCTTAAGTAGCTCTGCGTTGAACTCAACTGGTTCTTTATGGGGGGGTTACTCATTCATTTTGAACAGTCATCAATCCACCCAACACATTTTTTTTTTTACCAGTCCTGCTTTGTGCGCCAATGACATGACCTTTGGAACACATTGCTTCATGCTAACATCAGATTTGATGTCTTCTTCACCAGAAATTTGTTTTTGAGTAATCACATGCTGGTTTTCTAAATGTCATAACTTCCCAACAGAAAATAGTCTCCCAGACTCCACAGATAGCCCCTGGTGAAATTATTGTTTCAGGACATCTGGATCTTCTACACTGTTTCTGCACTGATGCTCTCTAAATTACACGACATGATTTTCCTCACAGGCCTTACACGCTGGCATTTGATGACAAGTTTTCTGTCTGAGTTGCTGAAATCACCCAAAACTGATCAAAAACATATTTGGGTGTTTAAAAAGATGATACAACAAGAAAAAAAAATCCCCTTCCATGGGTTTTTCTGTCTAGGACAGAAATGAAGTGTTACATAAAACAGTAATGTGTCAGCATGAAAATAAGCCACAAACTGGAATATTTTTCATGTTTGTAGTATAATTTTTGCTTAATGTCCCAGTGAGAAGGAAAAATATAGATTGCCCTATTTAACGTCTCTGTTTATATGTTAAGTTTGCTAAATCATATCACTTGGAGGTTCAAATCTATCTGATACTTGAGTGTTATTGTAACTCTCAGAAGAAAACTTTATCACTGAACAAAATAAATAATGCGATTTGTATTTACTATGAGATAACAACCCGTGCAGGTCATGTTTCTGTATTCTAGCGATCCGGAAACGTGCGTAAGGTGAACTGATAAGGGAAATGATCCGGTAATCAAAAGAAACTGCTCTCCTTTGGTAATATCATATAGAAGAAAATTTTACAAGAAAAAAATATGGTTGAAATTCCAAACATAGTTGGACTAAAATAAACAAAATAAATAGCAGTAGTGAGTTTAAGTGGAAATACACCTCTTGGTTAAAGCATAATTTCCAGCTCTTTTAGGGAAGCCATGCAGATGTCCAGTTAGAAATAGATGCAGCCACTGGAGGAACATCTCCAATATTTGTCTCTGCAGCTGCTGATTGTTAAGCCTTACACTTATTCATACTGTTTCCTCTCATTTCATTCATTCACACTGTTTTCTCTCTGTTTCATAGAGTTCCTGAAGCCTATTGATACGGCATATTCGTGGTTCATCTGCACACCTCGTTTATTTTTGTTCTCAAAAAAGAGGAAAGGCTAAAAAAAATAAATGTATACCAGAGAGTCACTGTCTGAATCACTGGTGCATCAGTGGTGACATGCACAAAGGCTGACAAACAGTGACCCAAAGATGTTTCACAGGATATTTAACTTGACACTGTAAACTACTGACTTGATTTATTAACACTAACAGTATTTCCAGCAACCAGACAAGACTATATTTTATTAGTTTTTCACAGAAAAAATGCTTTTATTTTTAAGACTATTTACCCAAAGCAAGGAACTCGAGAGGAAAATTTACTGATCAAGATAGCCTTCAGTTTTTTAAGGAGTCTGAGGGTTTTTTCTTCTTCTTTTTTGAGAAAATGTGTATTTTTAGCTTACAATTGAATGTTTGAGAATAGTTTCTGTCAAGATCCCCAGACAGATCCAGTAAGATTTGTTCTACCATTTTGTATTTGAACATTCATATCCAATTTCTAGACACCTGTTACTAAATATAACTAAGAGACTAAAATGTCCTTTGTGACCCTTTTCAATTCTTTAGTGGCTGCCCCAGGCCAAGCACTTCCCCATTGATGATGCTTCAGTGAACAGAGCTGAGGTTTGCTGTCATCCAGGTTCATTTTTACCTTTATGTTTCACAGAAACTTGTTGACATATTTTTTTCTGTACAACATAAAAACTTGCTTTTTTTTTTACTTTGTTTGAAAGTCAGACATTTTCCAAAGTTTGCATTTCCTCTATATTTAGCAATATTTTTTTCACAGGCCTTTTGGAAATTTGCTCTGCAGACAAGTCAGAAGACTTGAGGGGATTTATGAGTGTTAGCACAGACAGTCACTATAGCAACTGAAGCTATGGAGCAAGTGTCGCCAGACGAGGAAGAAATGGAAGAATCAATTTTTTTTCAAATCACATTAATTCTGATGTCATTCATCAAAAGAAATCATGAGAAATTAACATTTCTGATAACGCCTCTTGTTCTTTACCTTTTAAAATGCTGTTAAAAGCTACTTATGATTTACCTAAAAAATATAACTGTGTTAATGACACATTTGAAATAATCACACTGCACTGTATCTTGGGATATATTTAGCTTGAGGTGACAAAGGATGGTCTAGTCATTACATTATAATTAAATATTTAGATTCTCATATCATATTTTACCTTTGTCTCATCCAACAGTCGGGTTTAAATTTAAAACTTGAGAATTCTTAGATTTTAATTGACTTTTTTTTTTTTTTTTTAAATTAAGTTTCAAAGTGAAAAATGTCAGCTGAGATTATTTACTGTCCTTTTTCAGACAACTAATAATGGTGTGTATTTTTTTGTGTCCAATGATGACTGCCCTGTGATCTGCATGTCAGTGGTAGATAATCACTGACATGCAATTATGTTTTACATATCTTTTATACAAAAGATACAATGAATTTTTTTTAATTTACTCTTCTTAATTTGCCATTGGCGTAAGCTTTTATCATATTAGTCATTTTCATCCATAATCTTAATGATTGAGCTGTATTTAAATATAAAAAAGCTATTTTTAAGCAAAAAAAATGTCTCAAAGAACTGACAAACATTGGTTTATTCTTTTACAACATTTTATGCGGTTTTACATTAGATGCCATTCATACATGGAAATAATGTGTATTTCAAAAATACTTTATTACATCCAACCTCCCCAAAAAATAGTCCTGATCTATTTTAGAAAGACAGCTGCTCTCAACCACAAACTGTACTTTTTTGTGCTGATACCCAACAATCAGACATCATCGATCACACAATATATGGTATAGGATTCAGTGAGATTGTAACGCTTACTCTCAGACTGTGTTTTAAGCATATTGAGATATACTGTACCAAAGCTTCGGCCTGTAGGAACGCTTTAAGTAGGATCTGTGGGATATATCCCACAGATCTTTCAAAATTGGAGCTGAATAGATGCAGTAGGCCTCAGACTCTCATTGGCGTTAACCTGAATCTGATAAACTAGCTCTATACATGTTTAGTAAGACCACATCTATGTATAAGTTTGTGTCTTAACCTGAAACTTGAAGTTAGCTTTTTTACCTGAAAGATGTTTCTCCCCTCTTTCCTCAGATCTGACTTTGATGTGTTCCACCTATTCTGCCACAAACTAACTCCCCCCATGTTCAGTTCAAAGAGTCAGAGCAGTCTCATCTTAGCGTGCCCCTGTTAGGACCCTCTGGTGGCTACATCGCTGAATCACAGGACATGTACGGCAGTGCCAGAGCTGTAGGCCATGTAGAGAGCAGCCCTGTACGGTCCCCTCGCCTGCCAAGGTCTCCCAGATTGGGCCATCGAAGGGCTAACAGTGGGAGCGGGGGTGGTGGAGGGGGCAAGACGCTCTCAATGGAGAACATCCAATCCCTCAACGCTGCCTATGCTACTTCGGGGCCCATGTACCTGAGTGATCATGAGGGCATAGGTTCTCATGCCACCTACCCAAAAGGCACTATGACTCTGGGTCGCGCCACCAGTCGGGCCATGTACGGGGGCCGCGTCACAGCCATGGGTAGCAGCCCCAATATTGCGTCAGTGGGGCTGCCTCATGCTGACCTTCTGTCTTACAGTGACCTGGGCTCTCTCTCCATGCTGCACCCCCACCACCACCAGGGGGTGCCCTCTGCACTGCTCAGGCAGGCTGTTCGGGGCAGTGGGGGGGAACTGCTGGAGATGCAGGCCCAGTTCAGGGAGATGCAGAGGGAGAATGAGATGCTGCGACGAGAGCTTGAACTGAAGGACAGTAAGCTGGGATCTTCCACTAACAGCATTAAGAGCTTCTGGAGTCCTGAACTGAAGAAGGAAAGAATAATGAGGAAAGAAGAGGCGGCTCGTTCATCAATCCTTAAAGAACAGATGAGAGTCACCCACGAAGAGAACCAGGTGAGACTACTATTCTCACTCCTGCAGTAAATTTAATTTGCCGCTTGTCTGTTTTCTTTTAAATACTGCTGTTCTTTTTGATCTCTGTGTCCACCGTGCTCCTCTCTGCAATAGTCCTCAGTCATCCTCAGTCCAAGATTCCAGAAAGTTATTGTAGTCAGTTTAGTTTTCAAGACTTGTTCAAACCTTTCTGGAAAGAGTTTTTTTTGGACCACAACACTCTTCTTACTTCACTTTTACCACAAAGTAAACGTCACTTCAGCCACAGGAAATACAAAACTCTCTGATCAATTTTGGGAGAGAAACGTTTCAATCTGTGCGTCTAGATTTCCCTGAGTAAGTAAAAAGTGTCGTGACTCTGCCAACAGGTGAATCAAACTTACTCAATCTGGCTGCAACGTTGCTTAATTTCAGTTTCTTTTTTCACAAGTTCAGCAGATTGGTCCCAAAGGAAAATATGTCAAAAGATTTTTTCGCTTACCTCACTGGGGGTGTCGTCAGTCATGGCCCAGTTAAATCACTTACTGACAGGAGTAGGCACCAGATCTAGAGACAAATGTCAAGGACACTTAAATGCTTTGTGCTTGTTTCACTCCCTCTCTTTTCCCAGTATCTTGTTGACTTTGAACATGTCTCACTGTCCACCTGTGTTCACTCACTCTTCACTGTGTTAGTTTAAACCGATCTATTTCTTCTTTCTAATTCAGGAGAATACAAACAACTTTCAGCTCAGCTTAGATTTTCACTTGAAAATAAAGTTGTTCCACAAATAGTCATATTTATTTAGGATCCAGGAGGAGTGTGTGCTTCATACGTCAGCCTGAGATTCGATCATTACATACAAGATGCCAAGTATTGGTCTAATCACATTTCTGACACTAAAGATTTCAGTTTAACTAGATTTATCAGTCAGGAGGAAGCGTGCACAACACTTTGGAAGCAGATGAGGTCAGAGTATTGCTTGAGTGGCCAGACTAAGCTTTTTTCCACCCTTTTTTGAGGGTGGGTTGGGTCATGATGCAGCATTTTGAAAGTGCTTAGAAAAATTAATCATATTTGGTCAATTGCTTCTCTCTTTTGTATTAATATGTCTTTTTTTCCGTCTGGTTGGACTTTTTTTTCAATGATATAACCAATAACTGGGCAAACAATGTCTCTCCACTCTCCAAGGTCAAAAGCAAGATGGTTTTACTGGCATCACCACAGGAGACCTGTCTGTCTGCTCCTTTGCATTCTGATTAAAAAAAATTCTTTTGAAAAAGTTTGTGACTTCACTATTATGATCTTAGAAATGATTTTCGTTTCTGTTTCCAAAGAGGAACACAGCCTCGAATGGTGATGGTTTTAGTTGCTCGCCTGAATTGTTTAGCCAGAAGATTGTTTTTTTTTTCTTTCTACATTCAGATGTTTAACATTTATGGAAAGAGTCTTGGATCAGTTTGTTGTGTTACTGGCATGATCAGAGCCTTTAAGCATTTTGCTGATTTTTAATGGGCTGTAAAGTACTCCTTGTAAATCTGCAGAGATATTTTTAGCCTGGCTTCATAAATTGTGTAAAACAACTGTGTCCAGTAGAATATGAAAAATATACACTGTGGGCTTCCACTATTTTCTACACAAATCAAGGATAAGACCCCTTTTTTTGTCCAGTAATTTCTACTGGATTTGCTCCATTTTGACACAGTGATATTTATATACTCTATCTCCTGATTGGGTCATTAATTAAGTATGTCATCTAGTAAAAAGCAGATGTGCTGCGTTACTATTTTTGGTCCTTTCTAATTTGATTTCCGGGCTGTGAGGATGATCTTTATTTAAGCGTGCACTTAAGAAGTGAGGGTCTAGTCACACCCTCTTTTGTTTGCAGGGTGACTGAGGAAATTTCCTCATTAATAATAAAGCAATTTAAGGCCAATCATTACATATTCGTTGTGGCATCCTTTACACTTGGATCAGGTGCCTCGGGCCTATGTTAGCTTGAGAAAAGGACATGCATTATTTAGCTTGAGAAAATTAAGATCACGGACAGCGTGGTTCTATTTGCAAAGTCTTTAAAGGAAACGGAAACCCTTGAGGCATTAGTTAGTCTTTCATCTGCTCTTTTTGTAGGCATTGGCTCTGTTGTTTAAGGAAATGCCTACCACTGCCTGCAGAGCTTTATTCCGGACATTTGCTATCCATGACTACAGATAACGATTAACCCTTACTGTGTGATGTGGAACATTTCTGTGCAAGTGGCACAGGCTGTTATCTGTTTTACATTAAATCAGCTGCATTTCTTTCATGCTTGAAGCTGGACAAAAGCTGCTGGAGGCGAATGTGTGAGCTAGAGCATACCATATCAGACTGAGTCATTACTACTGCTGCTCAGCCACCCCGTCTATCCTTATCAACGCATCCTACAAAAATAGAACCCAAGTTTCCCATTTCCGGCCTTTCTGTTTTAGGCTGTAACACCTCACGTCGGACCGATTGAGTCTCCTCAGATATGTTGACAGTTATGCATATTATTTTATACTTATTTTATTTGCTTATGTAAGAATGTAGGTAGTAATGTAGGTAGTAATGGCTGTAGTGAATACTTATTTCAAGAAAAGGCTGGAACACAGGGTGACTTATAAGTCTTCAATAGTTGTCATTATTTTCTGTCGGACTCTCTATGGTTTCTCTGCTTTTCAGCCAGGTACTATAAAAAAGAATTCCTTACCACACCCTCCATAGACTTTACATTTGGTCTTGTTTTGAGCCAGCAGATTTTTTCTGCTGGCTCTTCAATGACATGCGTCTTGTTTGTCGATGATTATGTGAGCTGTTCTGGTTTGTCACATCATCCTCTTCTTGTATTCTCTGGAGGACCAGTTCCAAACCAAGTGAATAAAGAAAGTCTTCCTGGATCATTGTGTCATTATTCGTCGTTGTTTGGTTTAGGTTGAGTCCTGCTGTTGACTGAACAGGACTAGTCACACTCTCAGGCTGATTTGTAGGCATGTTCTCGTCTAGTATTTCTGTTTCTGAGTCAAGATTGGTCTGTTTCAATCGTTTAGGATTGCGCTCCTCCAACGTTCTGTCTTCATTTTCGAATTTCCTTTTCATCCTGGTATCTGAATTTAGAGCTGGAAGTAGGTTTATGTTCATTTCAGCTGACCTGCTTCTGGTAACGTGAAATTCATCGTTTATTTCAAGTTGGCTTGAATTGTTTTTATGTTGGATTTGATGAATTTTTCTTCTCTTTATTTTGGGTATCTCCTTACATGCAGTTTGTAGTTCTTTAGATGGATTCATCGAGTTATCTGAATCGTCTTCCCTCTCACGCTTTCTGCTTTGCGATTTATTCTTAACTTTTTTGGTTGAATTGTCTTCAGGTTTATAACACTTTTCCATTTTATAAATTGATCGGAAGTCTTGTAAGTTTTCGTAAATAAAAGTTGCTTCTTCTCGTGTAGTCGCTTTCTGAGTACTGAAGAATTTACTTTACTGTGAAGTCATTAAAGGCATCAAAGGGAAGGTTGCCGCGGAGACTGCTTCAACAGCTTCAATTCTAAATTAGAATTGTACCACCTTGTGGACAGCCTGCCTCTGACCTTCAAACTTTTGACAACTTCCCAAGATGGCGCTAGCACAAGAGAAAGGGGGTGGGGGGGTTTCACGGCCCCTCCTTGAAAAGAATATTGGGAAAGCTTTTTGTTAAACAGTTAGATAATTTTCTTGAAAAAAAAAATCAGTTAATTTTTCCACAACAATTTGGGTTTAGAAAACAGTTAACACCTACCTACGCAGTGATGAACATGATTGAAGAGGTCAGTTCCTCTATGGACGGAGATGAATTTGTAATTGGTATTTACATAGATTTAAAACGAGCATTTGGTACTATAGATCATAAACAATTACTAACAAAATGGAAAAATATGGTATTAGAGGAACTGCACATTCCTGGATGAAAAGTTATTTAGAAAACAGAAAACAGTGTGTTGAAATAAACAAAGTAAGATCAAACTTTAGATTGGTAACTTGTGGAATACCACAAGGATCTCCCTACTTTCCTCAGGGTGGAGGGAAGTATCAGGTGTGATGTGCGACAGGAGAGTTTCAGCCAGAATGAAAGGGAAAGTGTACAAAACCGTGGTGAGACCGGCCATGCTGTTTGGTCTAGAAACAGTAGCACTGAAGAAAAGACAGGATGCTGATGAAGATGCTGAGGATCTCTCTGGGAGGGACCAGGATGGACAGGATTAGAATGTACTTAGAAATGACTTAGAAATGAGTACATAAGGGGAACATGAGTACATCAGGGGAACATCAGGGGAACAGCACATGTTAGAGGTTTTGGGGATAAAGTTAGAGAGGCAAGACTGAGATGGTTTGGGCACGTACAGTGAGAGAGAGAGTACATAGGAAGAAGGATACTGGATTTGGAACCACCAGGAAAGAGGACTAGAGGAAGGCCAAAGAGGAGGTTAATGGATACAGTGAAGGAAGACATGAAGATAGTTGGTGTGACCAAAGAGGATACAGCAGACAGGGTTAGATGGAAGAAACTGACTTGCTGTGGCGACCCCTAAAGGGAAAAGCCGAAAGAAGAAGAAGAAGATGTAAGAATATAGGTGTGGTAGAGTACAAAATCTGTGGCCAAGAAAAATTGGGCACTGGAACAGTATCTGAATACTGGACGGGAGAGCTCACAAATTTCTCAATGACACATCAATAAAATAGAAAACCACTTCAGGGATGTTTTATGTTGGAAACATGGAAGGAAGACAAATTAATTTGAAAAAAAATATGTTTTTTTTTTTTTTTTGGAAAAGAGAGCAATGATAAGCAAGTAATGCACAAAAAAAATATTGCCAAATTGCCAGTTTTTGTAAACCTTGAAATATCCGAATAAACATTTGCTCAACAAGTTTTTGTTAGTGCTCTAAAAAAAAAAAAAAAAGCTGGTTCTGTTATTAGAAGCAAAAGTTAAAGTTCATTTAAAAAGCTAATGTTTATAAACCTAAAAATGATCAGAAGTTGCAAACCATACTGGATCTCTGTTTTTATTAAATTATGATATGGATTTGTTGGCTTTGTAAAAGGTTTATTTATTGCACTCATTTAGTATAAATAGACAGTTAATAGTTATCTGGAAAGAAATATTTCTTCTCACCACAGAGACCATTAAGTGCTTCGTATTGTGGAATTAACACATTCTGTTGACTATAATTTACTCACAGTCATAAAACACAAAGCTTTTAAACTGCCAGGCCGTGACTAAGAACATCTATAAACTGTAATAATTAATATTAAACAACTGAACTTATGTGGTGCTCTTTTTGGGATACCCAGAATTCTTCATATTCAATCCATCATGCAGTCACTTTGGCTAGCGGTGGTAATGAGAAGCTTCACTCTGTGCGTCAGCACTGCTATTCTCAGTCAAAACAAATACTTAAGTAAAGATCTGTGTGAAGTCAAATATTTTACTTTTACTGTATTTGAATAAACACCCGTAACAGAATTATACTTATCTTTAAAAGCAAAATGCTAAAATAACAGATGACAAATACGTTACATTAAATACGTTCCCACCCTCCCCTATGATCACCAGCTGTGGGTGGTGACCAAAAGAATGAGATCGCAGATACAAGCGGGCAAAAGTAACTTCCTTCTCAAGGTGGCTGATCTCGCATTCAGAGATAGAGTGAGGATCCTCTGCCATCCAGGAGGAGCTCGGAGTAAAGCCGTTGCTCCTCCAGATCGAGAGAAACCAGATGGGGTGATTCGGGCATCTGGTTAGAATGCCTTCCAAACACCTCGCTGCTGAGGTTTTTCGGGCACATCTCACTGGTAGGAGACCCAGAGGCAGGTCCCCAGAACTGCTGGAGAGGCTATGTCTCACAACTGGCTGGGGAACACCTCAGAATCCTCCCGGGTGAGCTGGAAGATCCAGCCGGGGTGAGAGAAGCCTGAGCTTGTCGTCTGAGGTTGTTGCCCCTGAGACCCAGTCCCAGTTAAGTGGAAGTCAATGGAACAAATGAAAAGAAATTTTTGATAGTCTCTCTCTGATTATTATGCACAACCCAAATAGAAACCAAGTATTTTTATTATTTTATCTTGTTAGAAAGCTGTAAACAATTGTGCTCTGGGACTAATAAAGTTTTCTGATTCTGAGTTAGTGAAGACGTTATTCTTCATTATTCTGTACCATACCACTCATGTTTTTTCCATTCAAACACTGGAAAGGCCACTGTTGTTATTGTGCTTGTGCAGAAGAATGAAGCTAATTCCACCAGTGTGGAACAACTGTGCTGAAGAGTTTCTAGAGATTTGTGTGTCGTGATTGGACCACCAGACAGTATTTGTTGGCAGAGAGTAGTGTGTGGGAAGCTTTGTAGACTTGAAAAAAGAAATCTAGGTAGATAGATGCAGTTAGGTTTAACACTGTGGGCAAGAGTCAGTGCTCTGAATCTGATGCAAACAGTGAATTGAAGCAAATGTAGAAAGGTTTATAATACGGTACGTGCCAAGGGGTCTCGTCATCAGGACACGACTGTGGTCAAGATACAACATTTGTAGCGAGAGCGCAAGGTGTTGGGTTGCATGTACAAAACTGTACAGTGGAAGTGTTCTGATTTTACACTGGAAAAGTCTGATTTTGATTGTATTAAACTTTTTTCCAACTTAAATGTCAAACTTTTCCAAAAAACTTCAAAGAAAGCTGTTTCACAATGCTTCATTACATTCTTGTGACTTATCGACTCACAAATGTCTCCTTTATGCCACTCTTACCTCTCTGTGCAGATGTGATTAAATACAGGAATTGTTGGAAAGGGTGTGGGTGTAATTTGGTAGTGTCAGCCATCATGACACAACACAGAGATTAGGAGTGTAGTGAGCAGTAGAATGCAGCAACTCAGCATTTCTGAGCTGTCCACCTGCCATAATACAAACGCCCACATTCTCTTACACAAACATGTACATTTAGAACACAACACATATTGTACAGCAGCTTGTTCCTCTACCTCCTAGGGTTTAGGTTATTAAATTTGTGTAGAATTGGTTCTGATATTTTTTGGTGGTATCAGATTCAACAATTATATTCAGGGATCACTGCAAATCTGCAGATAGCTCTTTGCCTCAGATGTTCTGGACCTGCCCTTCTGCTTCTTTTTTCGGCATTTCTCTTCAGGGGTCTTCTGGACCTGCCCTAAGTTGGATCAGTTTTGGCAGGATATTTTTCAATGGTTTCAGATTTGTATTTTGGTATCTGAGCCTAAATTAGTTTTTTTTAAAAAAAAGAAATAGCCCATCTTTTGCCGTATTTTGGTATGTTCTGTACAATAAGCTTCATGGTTATTTCTTTTAGTTGTAGTTCTTTTTTAATTATTTGACCATGTATAAAATTGTTCCAGTCTGGCCACAACACAGTCTATTCGCCACTTTCCCTTCTTTATTGATACAATTTGGAAATACATTGTTCTCATCACAGTATAATGACAAGCTTATTTTGTGGTCTGTCATTTTTTGCACTTTTTTTTGTGAGTTTTTTCCCTTTTTTGTTGTCGTTTTAATGTTTACTTTTCCGCGATAAAAATTCTTAATAAAGATTTTTAGAAAAAAAAAAATCAATAATATTTAATGAGATTTTATAGATCATCCATTAATATTTGAGTTCATTTTGGTTTATACTTGTTCTCACTAAAGACATGCTAACAGAAATATGAAATCAAAACTTGTTGAAGCAAAAGCTAAAAAACAAAGTGCAGAAGCAGGTAAAACTTCATAAAGAAAAAACTTACTTTGTTGCATCATAATGTCTTTGGATATCAGACCAAGAAAGCTAAAACATTTTTAATATCATTTCATCTTCTCAATTTACAAGTCGATCTACGTTCCCACCCTCACCTATGGTCACAAGCTGTGGGTGGTGACCGAAAGAATGAAATCGCTTGTACAAGTGGCCTAAAGGAGCTTCCTCCGCAGGGTGGTTGGGCTCTCACTCAGAGATCGGGTGAGGAACTCTGCCATCTGGGAGGAGCTCGGTGTCGAGCCGCTCTTCCTCCAGGTCGAGAGGAGCCAGATGGGGTGGTTCAGGCATCTGGTCAGGATGCCCCCTGAGCGCCTCGCGGGTGAGGTGTTTTGGGCACATTCCACCGGGAGGAGACCAAGGGTGCAGACCCTGGAGAGACTATGTCTCACAGTTGGCTGGGGAATGACTTGGGATCCTTTTGGGTGAGCGGGAGGATGCAGCCGGGGTGAGAGAGGCTTGGGCTACCCGTTTGAGGCTGTTGCCCCCGCGACCCGACCCTGGAACAAGCGGAAGATGACGGAATGGAATTTCATCTTCTGAACCGCTTACTCTTAACAGGTTAGTGGGGGTGCCGGAGCCTATACCGGCTGATTAGCAAGGTGAGAAGCAAGGTGCAAGCCAAACAGAACACCTGTCTGTCGCGGGACCACATAATTTTAATTCATTCCTATGGGCAATTTCGCAGCGGCCAATTCATCTTACATTCATGTTTTTGGAGGGTGAGAGGAAACCAGGGTATCTAGGACAAACCCACACATCCACAGGGAGAACATGCAAACTCCACACAGAAAGGCCAGTGTTCCAAGCCTCATCCCACCTGGGAACCCTGACCTTCTTGCTGTGACGGTGCGCTGTGCTAACTGTGCTAACCACTACACCACCGTGCCGTCCTTATTTTGATATCTAATGTGAAAAAGATTGAGATATAAAACTAATAGAAATTTTCCACCCAAAATAGCCTTTGTGAAGAAATGTCTGAAAAATGCCAGAATAAGACTTTTGTGTCGGCTGTAACTCAAAAAAAAGTATCATTTCTATACCAGTAGGTTTATGACAGCTCGTTACCCTCGAATGCTCCACATGTCAGTAGAAGATAGAGGAGCAGAAAAGCTCACCAACTCTCTTTGGTGCTGGTAAAATCCCTGGAATCTCATTTTGGGGGATTTTTTTACAGGATTAATGCAGCAAAATAAAAGAAAAACGTTGTGAATGAAAAAGGTGTCTGCTGCTGAGTCACTGCTTTTAGAAACTGCCACAGCTCTGCCCACGGAGGTTGGGGAAAAGGAAGGAGTGTCCATATTGTTATCTTAAAACAGTGTCGTTATGCAAACGGAATTGCTGGAATGTCTCATGGCGTTTATTTCCCGAACACCGCGTTATTGATCAGGGAGAGTAGATGGAAGGATGGGGAATGAAGGAGGCCAATAAGATAAGGGCATAAGGAGAAAAGGTGGAGATTTTAAGGAGGGGTTTCAAGGATTCTTTTTAGTTATCTACAATTTATTTTGTCAGATTGAAGCAATCTCAAGACGTGATGTCTATTTCTGTCTTAGTGACACTTTTTCTATTTTCTTTGTCAACCAAAAATGTGTTTAAGTCTGAGTCACTAATTTGTTTAAAGATTTAATTACCTCTTTATTTTCTGTTGGTCATCTGTTCAGTTGCACAGATGTTTGGAGTTTTGCCGAGGAGTGTTACAATAACACTTCTCAATTTTTTTTGCTGCTCGATGAATGTACAAAATCAAAAAATAATGTATGCAAAATAACTAACAAACAAATTCCTGTGTTTTATTTTGACATCCATTTAAAATAGTCTCTTTCCAGAAAGGTTGACTTTTTAAAGTCTTGTGTTTTATTTTTACATGTTCGACTTTTCATAGCAATTATTTCAGCTATTTATTGTAACCAAAAACTGTCTCGACACATTAAAGGAAATCTATTTCTTTCATTTTCTTGCTTTAACAAGCCAAAATGTCTGCTGTGAAAAAGGTTTGTTGTGAATGTGCTGTTCTGACTGAGGACTGATAAAAGCAGCAGCTCACGTTTTAGATCCGGCTGGTCCGTGTTGATCATCCATCTCTGTTGCATCAAGCTCTGACGCTCTGTTTTCACCACACATTTGTTTTTCTGTTCATTCTGCCCATTCTCTGCAGCTGCTGGATGCCAGGAGAACCAAGGTTTGTCCCTATGTTTGCACCATGTGTTGCGTGCACAACATAGAGTCACCTTCAGTGTGGTGTGTACTTTCAGACACCTGGCAGTCCCTTTGCACCATCCAACCTCTTTTTCAATGAACCCTGTAACTTCCCTTAAAACGGTCTCCTTTCCTCTTAACCCCAATCCCCATAGTAAATGTGGCTCTAAGAAATTACTAATTTATTGACTTATGATGGTCAAAATTTGTGTAAAATGTAACATCTACCTCCTTTTTGTCTTATGATTATGTATTATTATTTTAACTAAAAAATTTTTTAAGAAAAAAGTGTTTGAACATAATCCTGAATGAGTTCTGTTTCTTTGTGGAGTTTTTGCCAAACACGATGGCAACCTGAACCAAACTCTAACCTCCTCTAACACCAACCAAATATGAACGCTTCTAATCCCTAGCTGCTAGTTAACTATTTCAAATCTTTATCTACTTCAAACTGACAAACTTATTCAGAGATTATTACTTTTTTTAAATAAAGGACTTTCCTACTGATTGTGATTGCCAATGTTTTTAACTAACTTTTTGCAAGTGGTTACTAAGGATAATGTCTGTTCATTTTTTTTTCATTGTTGCAGATTTTTTACAACTCAAAACTAATCACATCACGTATTGATTTGACTAAGACAACATTAGTCTTACTGACCACTTGAAGCTCTTTTACAATAGATGCCGTGTGAACACATCACTTTATAATTCATTAGTTTCTGAAAGCATTCACTAATCAGCACGTATAAGTCATTGGGGAGTTGTTTCTTTAACCTGAGTAAGTAAAGTTTACCCTCAGATTTATGACATCAGAAGATAATATTGACCACCCAGAGCATTTATTATTCCCTTCAAGAAAAAAGCACCAACATGTTCTCAATAATAGAGGTACTTGTCGCCTCAGAGTTAGGGTCCAGCCATGTTTTATCCTCCACATGAAGGCCTCTAATCCTTATAGTAAGGATGTGATGCCATTGCCACGTTGCTGCTTGCAACCAAAGTTTCATGTAGTATCAAATTGATGTATTGCCCTAATTTCAAAGTTTTGAATTTGGTGTTTCCATGACACACCAGTTTGTTAAGAAATCTTAAGGGTCCTGCCATCCACCAACTAGCTGTTCCTCTTCTCATCTCAATATGAAATGTCATGAATCATTATCAACCATTCGCAGCTCTGTTTCAGCATAAAAGCATCTGCATCGACTGCACTCATTAAACAAGATCTTTCCTTCAGATTCTTCGTTTTCTGTTTGAAGATTTCTCTGTTGTTCGGTGCCTTTTTTTAATTCACTTGCACTGACGTGCTTTTTTAGAATGACTATGTCTTTTTTGAACCCCTATCTACAGAAGAGAATCCTGTTAGACCACTCGAGGGCACAGATATTTTCTAAAACTTGCTGGATTATTTCTAATTTGACCAAAATATTAGAAAAAGTAAAACGGACATAACAGGAATAAATTAATCCTTCTATCAGCTGTGATGTGGCACAAGCATAGTTTTTGTAAAAGCAGTGAAGAAATGATAAGATTCTTTGATGCTTTTGACAATAATTTGCAATGTCTCCTACACTTCAAATCAGTTTGTCTTTTAATTTTTTTTTCATCAGAAAGCCATCTTTTTCTCATGGTTCACTTGTTGCAGTAAGATAGGTTTATGTTTTGTTTTTGTTTTTTTTTTTAATCTATAAAATGCTGATCAAGTGTTAATCCTAATATTGGGATTCATAATTGTTGAGTGTGTATGTGTGTGTATACGTTCATGTGTCTGTGTGGTCATCAGCATCTCCAGATGACCATCCAGGCTCTGCAGGATGAACTTCGCACACAACGGGACCTCAACCACCTGCTGCAGCAGGAGAGTGGAAACCGCTCCGGCTCTGAGCATTTCACCACCATTGAGCTGACAGAGGAGAACTTCCGTCGGCTGCAGGCTGAGCATGACAGACAAGCCAAGGAGCTTTTCCTTTTGAGAAAGACCCTGGAGGAGATGGAGTTGAGGATTGAAACACAGAAACAAACATTAGGAGCCAGAGACGAGTCTATTAAGAAGCTGCTTGAGATGCTGCAGAGCAAAGGGCTGCCGTCTGGGCCGGGCAGAGCTTCAGAGGAAGAGGAACAGGAGAGAGCCAGACGCATTGCTGAAGCAGAGGCCCAACTTGGACACCTAGAAGTTATTTTGGATCAGAAGGAGAAGGAAAACATTCATCTGCGGGAGGTATGTTTTATTATAAATCATACACACAGCGTTTTATTAAAAGGAAAGGGGGTGTTTTGCGTTATTTTCACTAGATGGTGGTGCTGAGTAAAAAAAAAATTAAATGATGGTGTCCGATTTTGTAATCTGTAAAATGAGAACTGCAGAATTTTGTTGCATAAAATTTATTGTGAGTGTTAAGATTTCTTATTTTTACGATGTGCTGAGTTTTTAATCAAATAGATTTGTCCTCCGAATAAAAAGTTAAAATATGTTGTCTTTTCTTAAAGGAATTACACAGAAGAAATGCACTGCATCAGGATCCGAGCAAAACCAAGGCCCTGCAGACCATTATTGAGATGAAAGTAAGAATTTTATTTATGTGACAACATCAACATGCACAGCACCTCCACAAGTTAATACAACCTAAAAGGGTAGAGATAGATGTGTGTCTGTGTGCGTGTACTCAGATGCCACAGAGTCAGGGATTGAGTGTATTTCTACTCAGAAATTTGATGACGTGTTTTCTGTTGAAAGTTTTGTCGTTGTGATGCTCATTGGCTGAGTGAGTCATGAGCACTGTTTCTCACACACACACATTGGATCAGCTAATCAAGCTGATGGTTTAATATAAACTGTATTACTATCAATATGTGACATGGTTTCTCTGATCATTGTTTAGGAAGCATGAGACTGTTTCACAAAAAGTTTTGTGATGAGTAATGAGTTTCAATTTAAATAATTAATTGACTCTTCAACAGAGTGCAATCATCAGAGTTGCAAACAGTTTCATATTTATCTTATTTATTCGGGTATCACTTGAAGTTCATTTGAAACTTGTAATCAAAAGTTGTGAGTCTAAGTGTGAGCAAGAAAGCAAGATTTTTTTGTGGAATATCTTCAATCTAAGAATCCCACGTATTAGTTTAATTTGCAGCAAGCAGACAAAACAATGTATTTTATGACCATTTTACACTCCTGAAGGAATCTAATAGATATTTTGATTGCTGAGATCATTTTTCAGAGTTTTTTGACAATGTATTACCATTGCAGCTTTAGAGACTCCACCCACTAACACCAATTTTTTACATTTTAGGTAAATAAAACGTACATTTTGCATGTATTAATATTGGTTTGTTCGGCATGATGCCGTTTTAAAATGCTATTTAAATTATTTTTATTAAATCAAATTAGGTTATTTGCATAGTTATGACAGTTCAGATTTTTAGAACCATCCAGCTACTGAACTGCTGTAGACACCACCAGCTTCACTGCAGAGGCCTGACATCACTTCCTCAAAATAAATCATGACATCATTGCTGAGCTGACATAGCCCCTCTCGCTCGGCTGGGTCGGCTTCGTGTTAGCTCCAACCTCCCTCACTCCAGCCTTCCTCGGTGTGGTCATGTGACACCAGAGCTCTTGGACCCTGTTGATTTTCATATAGAGGGAGGGAAGTCCCGCCTCCTTTTAATGTGCTATGAAGGAAGACCCTGCATCTCTCTTCTCTCCCACTGCTGTGTGATGCTGATGAAAGCACGAATAATCCACCCTACCTCTCCCCGCTCTACATCCCTCCCACTCTCTTCGCCTCACTCACCAGAGACAGAGCACAGTATATATCCTGCCTGCTGCTGCCATGGAAACAGGTGTGGTTGTTTATGACAGTGAGAAACCAGTGTGCAGGGAGATAGTGAGGCAGAGAGACATACAGATGCATGGAAAGATAAAGAGCTAAATTAACTGACCAGGTCGATGCGTTCGTGCCTGCATCTGGATGGAATAAATCAGTCTTCTATAAAGGTACGACGTCTTGTGTCTGTTGCAGCACTGTCATTTCATTGATGCTCTTCTTGTTACACCGAGACTGAGTTGAGATGCACAAGCAGGGCGAAGTGCATGTACATGTGTGGTGCTCACGCAGTGGCGGTAACCTCTTCAGTCCTTCATTCCTCATAGCAATACTCATCAGCACGGGTTCCAACTGACCCTGCAGACGAGTAGAAGTTCAGAAGTTCAGAGTCACTTGCGAATAAAATATCCCGGGCAATATATGAGAAAAAGACAAAAAGAAACAATGTTGATCTATGCTGTGCTGGAGAGTGAGATGAACCATAGCTAATCCTAAAGACGGACTATTATTTATTTAAAAACCAATGAAGCTAAAGCTGCACTCCCGGTTGCAGTCTAGAAACTTGATTCTACGTTTATCTGCAGAAAAAGCTGCAGCTTGCTACTTTTTTTGCTTTTCCCTCAGCATATTTCTCTGTACTCTTAGAAGATCTGTCTGAGTTGGATGTACACTCAAAATTTCCCAATGGTGATTAATTCCTGCAAGAAGCTAGGTAGCAAGCTTTTGATTTTAACAGCAGATGCTGCAGTTTCTCCTAGTGAAATCAAAAGCATCTTCTATTTACTGTTTCTATCTCAGCATCTCTCTCTCTCTTACTTTGCGAGTATGTTTTTTTTTTGTTGTTATTTATTTACACAAAGCCACTTGTAGATGTACCAGTTTTGGTTTTGAGACATTTTCTCTTCACGTTTATGTGCAGGACACCAAAATTGCTTCTTTGGAACGCAATATTCGAGATCTGGAGGATGAGATCCAAATGCTAAAAGCAAACAGATTACTTAACTCTGAGGACAGAGAGGAGGAGATAAAGCAGATGGAGGTCTACAAGAACCACTCAAAGTTTATGAAGACTAAGGTGGGAACGCCAATGATTTTGATGTACTTGACTTGGAAAAAGTTGCTGACTGAGCATGTAAACTTGTAAACAATTCAATACGGCAGTTATTCCGAGAAGAGCACTGTCTGCTGAATTTAATTTCCACTTTAAGTCTAAACTTAACAAAAACTATCTCAAACATACAAAACTTTTGAAAACATTATCCTTACTATTTGAAGTTTAAAAGTTAACTATATTTATGTAACCCCATTGTGGTAAGTTGCTCAAACTGTGGGTCTATACCAAGACATTTTGTTTCGTATTTTGCTCATTTGATCTTAAATCTTGTGTTTACAAAAACTCTTCAAACATGTCGCACAGAACAGACAGTTTTGTTTTCTATTTTTAGAACTTTTTTTCATCAATCATGAATAGAGATGATGTATAAAATATGATGAATGCAGGGGAGTCAGTCCCAAATGCATTTTTAATGAGAGCAAAGCATGTTTTCGGAAACGTGCAAAACCTGCAATGAATGGTTTCCCGCTCAGTCAAAGGTTTCTTACTCTGAATAGATAGTAAAGTTGTTGCTGTGTGAATTTAAAGGGTTAGATAACTGGTGCATTTTATGTGTTGTCCAGATTGACCAACTGAAACAGGAGTTGTCAAAAAAAGAGTCAGAGCTGCTGGCTCTTCAAACTAAACTAGAGACCCTCAACAATCAGAACTCAGACTGCAAACAGCATATCGAAGTGCTCAAAGAGTCTCTCACTGCCAAGGAGCAACGTGCTGCCATCCTGCAAACAGAGGTAATAAAAATATTTTTACTTATTTATCAATTTAACACAATTCTGACTCACTTCACCTTTTTACCTTCATTCACTTTTATAAAACTTAATTATTTTAAAGAGGGGATATTGTGCTTCCGTTGGCTAATAATTTTTTATCAGGACCAGAAATACTTTTATTGCCATGGTCAATGAAGAGAATCAGAGACTAGGAACTTGCCATGGCACTAGTGTGCAATTATGAACATAAAAAAAATGTAAATTTTGTAAAGCATTTATAGATAAACATAATTTTGTTTGCACAAAATTGCAATATTGACTGGAAAACGTTTATACGTATTGATTTGGTTTCACTTCTGTTTTTGATCCTGTAAATTTTCCTCTTGCTCGTTGCCAAGTCTCGCCCACTAGGTTATGCACAACACACTATAAGTCATGTTTGAGGCCACAAATACAGGGTAAAATACATCAAGTTTGCAAAGCTAGTGGATATTCTTTAATATTCTTTATATTGGTGAATTTATATAAAAAAGGTACACCCTCAGAACACCAACAGAGAGAAAGGATTGAGCGTGAGCACAGTGTGTTACATTGCTGCTGCAAAAACACTTCCTGCTTACACTGGATTGTTTGTGTGGCGGAGAACAAAGTTTGGGGTCATCTGGCGTTCAAATAGTAAATTGCTCAAACAAGCATGGATTACAGTCAGTCAGTCCCCTTCCGGGGTTGCCGGAGCCCATCCTGGCTGATTAAAGGTGAGGGGCCCGAACAGGTTGCCATTCTGTCACGAGGCCCACACATACAACCATACACACACGCACTCATTCCTAGAGGCAATTTGGCACTGGCCAATCAACCTAGCATGCATGTCTTTGGAGGCTGGGAGGAAACCCACACAGACACAGGGAGAACATGCAAACTCAACACAGAAAGGACAGTGTTTCATGCCTCATCCCCACCTGGGACTCGAACCCATGACCTTCTTGCTGTGAGGCCACAGTGCTACCCACTGCGCCACCAAGCATGGATTAAACAACAACAAAAAACACTTCAAGTATGTTTTAATGAGAGAACGACATTCAAAAGTGGGAGAAACCTCCATAAAGTTTACATGCAGAACACATACTTTACGTAAACGCAAAAAATTCAGTCAATTAGTAACTAAACTTTCCCTTAAAATAAAAAGTTACTTTTGAAGTAATCATAAAGTACCCATATAATTATAAGTACCCTAAATACAACTTTAGACATGCTCACTTTATAAACTTCTTTTAAAATATTTCTCTGTATTTGGTGCTCAGGTAGATGCTTTACGCCTGCGTCTGGAAGAGAAAGAGTCTTTCCTGAACAAGAAAACCAAGCAGCTGCAGGACCTGACAGAGGAGAAGGGGACACTTGCCGGAGAAATCAGGGACATGAAAGACATGTTGGAGGTCAAGGAGAGAAAGATTAATGTGCTGCAAAAGAAAGTGAGTGCAGAGGAATTTTAAAGTGAAGAAATTGTGGCGATAAAATAAATCAATGTACTAAAAAAATCTTCACACTTCATACCAATAGTGAAGAAAAAATGACTTCATACAAAGTAGCAAAAATGCATGTTTAGATTTTCAAAATGTATTTACTAAGAATCATACAGGTGTTGTCTTTTTTCACTTTTCTCATTTACCAATTTTGATACTCTGTACTAAACAATTCACACTTTAAAATTACAAAGTGAGAGCGCCTTTTGAACTTAAAAAGAAACTACAATGAGGATATTTCTGCCTCACGAAACCTCCAAAAAAATGACTAACAACATTTTTCTATAGGTGCATTCCATTCTTTTTTTTGTTTAGACTCCCCAGACTCTTTTATTCTGGTTTTGACCTTTACATAAAAGTAAACAGCTTTTTCTTTGAGAGTTTGTGATTCATAGATTTTCCTTTTCTTCTCTAATTACTCTCTCACTTTTTTACGCTGAGTCAGATTGAGAACTTGCAAGAGCAGCTGCGGGACAAAGACAAGCAGCTGGGAAATCTTAAAGACAGGATCAAGTCTCTGCAGACTGACTCCAGTAACACAGACACTGCCCTGGCCACCCTGGAGGAAGCACTGTCAGAAAAGGTAGAGGAAATCTTGCTTTGCAAGATGATGTGAGAGTTTGAAAAAGAGGTTGAAACAGGCTATTTCCTGCAGGTTGTACAGTACTTGTACAGTCATTGATGGAAGCCTTTTACACCTATAAACAAATGCATAAATTTGAAAAAAAAAAACTTCTCTGGCAAGGATGCATTTTCAATTAAAACCTTTAGATTCAGATTATTTGCCAAACAGTCAAATGTCTTTTTATGCACATGGTAACATGTCATTTTTTCTCTAGAATTTTTCTCAAATATACAAAGTGGGCAGCACGCTATCCTTATCCTATCCTATCCACGATCTGGTTATTCATATTGTGACAGGTCACTGTCTCAATTCTGATCAATTCCCAGAATGCCTCTCTCTCCTTGTCTTCTCTTTAGCATTTCATTCTTAGATGGAATAATAAAACTGCAATTGTGTTGAAAACTGTAGCATGACTTCACATCTGAATGTTGCATTCTAGTAATCACACCTTAACCAGATCCCATGTAGCGTGTGAAATTTTTCACATCCTCATGAGAGTTTATGTACCCTCAGGTAAACCTCAGGTAAACCAAAAGAACTAAAAGAAACCCCTGTAATTTAGTGTTTCTAGTAATTAAATGCAAACTAAAATGATGTGAGGAACACATTTATTTAGTGTTTTTTTTCTGCCCGTTAGTTTGCCGTGATTAATGATGAGTTCTTGTGTGTCTTTGATTGTGTTAGGAGAGAATAATAGAGCGATTAAAGGATCAGAGGGAGAGAGAAGATAGAGAACGCCTGGAAGAAGTAGATTCATATAAAAAAGAGAACAAAGACCTGAAGGAGAAGGTCAACAGTCTTCAGATAGAACTAACAGAAAAAGAGGTCAGTAGAATTTTCTACCTTCTCAAACCTGTGGTTGTTTGTTCACATTCCTTTTCCCTTTACATTTTTCTACTTTGCCTTGTTGCAACATACTGTAGGTTTCTGTAGAATTGCATTGTTTTTTACATTGACTTGTAATATTTGGGTCAATTTGAGTATTTGGGTCAATTAAATCTGCCACATTGCAAAGTTTGAACATGTGCTAATCTCAGTGTTTTCAATTTCCATCTGCAGTCCAGTCTGATCGATCTCAAAGAGCACGCATCATCGCTAGCATCCTCTGGGCTCAAGAAGGATTCCAAGCTCAAGTCCCTGGAGATTGCCATAGAGCAGAAAAAAGAGGAGTGTAGTAAGTTGGAGACGCAGTTACAGAAGGTAAGTTGCAATAATGAATCAACATACTTTCACTCCTATTTTATTTTATCTTTGTGATAAAAAAATAATTTAAAAAATGGTAACCCACTTTACAGTGAAGCAATTCTAGAAATAATTTTTAATTAAGATCCATCAATTTTTTTGTATCAGGAGAATAATAACAACATATGATAAAAATTCCCTTTTAAAAAAAATTTTTTTTAATCAGTTGTTTTTAATTTTTTACATTTAAATTGTTACAAATTACAGGAGTTACAAACTGTTATAGGGTAAGGATGTCGGACATATGGCAACAAACTGACAGATACACGTACACATTTTATTTCCAAAACTAGCCTTTTTTGCAGTTGCACTAACTATGTTGATTAAAAAACAGGATTCAGCTCAAAACAATTAATATCAATTTAGCAAATTAACTGAAGTATACAACTCGATATGCAAAATAAGATAGATACATATCCGTAGAATACATAGCACTCATCAAATTTAAAAGGATGTATGACTTTTTTAAACATAAAAAAGTAGAAGTAGCTGGCTCTTTACAGATTATGGTAAGTCTTAAGGCATGGAGACCGAGGTCTTGATCAGAGATCCTCTTTAATCAGACATTCTGATGGAGCAACACAAACATAAAATTCTGCTTTCAGGTGCGCTGTTAAAAAAAGATTGAATCCAAACAGTCAAATGTCCCGTTGTATTCCTTATTATTTATGACATAAACTTGAGAGATCTCAATTTTTTTTATCGAGCAAATTATTCTTCATATGGTCTCATAGTTTATGAGAAAATCTAATGAACAAGTGATAGCATTTGATTTGACAACCACTTTTTCAGGATCTAATCACACACAGGCCATCATATTTTCTCAGAACGCTGCAGAGTTGACAGACCATGAAAGCACCTGTTCATCTTCCAGTCTCAATTATCCAGACTTCTCCTTTGTTTACCTGAGTGTTTTTTCCGTCGTGCTCCTAACAACCTTTAACAAAACAAGCTGTTTTGAGACTCTCCCTTGTTCATCAACATGTATTGTAATATGTCTGATCCTGCTGTTATCTCCTTTGGCTCAAGCTAAGCCCTAACATTTACTCTTCATGGATTCCCACCTGTTCCTTGTTCCTTCTACGACCTACTCCTTTTGCAATGTAGCAAGCTGAGCAGCTTTTCAGTCACATGAACAATCCTGTAAGTCCCTCTCTTGTGCTCTGTGAGGCACATCGTGAAAGCATGAGGACACTGAAAACTTCTCTGAAACATGCTAGATGGTGATCATGGCAAATCCTAGCAAAAAATCTGCTTTTCCCACCTTTATGCATGTTTCCCATTGCACAGATATATTGAGCTTTACACTGTGCCGATAGTCCTGTGCGGTTAAATATTTCTGTAAATGTCTGTGTGTGTGAAATGTGTTGAAGCTGGTGCTAAAAAAAAAAAAAAAATCAGTGTTGAGCTTTATATCAAATGCTATTAGACTGACTAACTTCATGTGATATAATATGAGGACTACAATAGAGATGGTGTACTGATTAAAATCAGTCTGTATAATATTTATACTTGTACTGTACAATTGAGAGGGTAGGTAGTGATATTTTACCCACCTGAAAGTTTCAGCGAGATTTTGAGAAAGATTTAATAATACATTTTTTATAGCTGAGTTATTTCAACTGATTTGTTGGTGGTTAGTTTTGTGTTACTGATGATTGTTTTTTTCCCACCTTATAAAGAATTGTCAGATATTTGGAAGTCGGTTTTACATCAGGAGATACTAAGCACTTGGCTTAAGTTTTTTAACATTTTGCACTTATTGAAATGAACAAAATAACTTCAAAATGAAAGGAAAAAAAAATATTCTTGGTCAAGTTGGCGTTTAATGTTGTTTTGCTTATGTTTATTAGTATTCAAAGAAATTTTGAAAAAATTTTATGCAAAAATACTTAATTTTATTTTGAACTATATTCTGCCTTATTAAGGTGAATGAAACCATAAAAAAGAACCTCAGTATGTTTTTTTTTAGTGTTAACTAAAAATGTATCCACTAAAACAGAGCCCATATTTTCTGCCCAATCAGAGTGGCTTTGAGAACCTGAATCCTATATCAGTTGATCTAGAAGCATTTTTTTTTTCAAACCAAACATTGATTCCTTTTGCTGTTGCAAGAATGTTTAATGCATCAATTATGAAAGTTCAATGAGTCTTAAATGGTTGCTGTTCTGTCTCTTTCTCGCTTCTTCTGATTGATAAAGGCTAATTTTGTCTGGCTTTGTTGGGTTTGCATGATTTGGTGGACCTTCGTTGCATGTTGTCAGTGTGGCCACGCTTCTCGTTTGTCTCTGTGTGGTGTGGATTGCTGAGATATCAGCTGTGGTTGGAACTCTGTATTACTTTACAGCATGCACTATCAGTCAAAGGTATGGCTGTACTTTCCCATTAAATCAAATGGGTAGGTGTGTCCACATTTCTGACTGGTGCTGTATTTGGTTTAGTTTCATCTAAATTTTCAGATATGTTACTATCTTGTACTTCACAGAGATTTACAAACTGTTTCGGGAAAAATTTAATTAGGATCAGAAATTAATTGAAAATATTTTGTGTGTAAAAATAATATAACTCAGACTGATTGTTTGGTGTTTTTTTTGTTGGGATTTTTTATAGTTGTGAGAGCACAATGAACACAGAATCACACAATCATGCAGTCTTTAATTCTGCTGAGTGACCAGTCTGTGGATTGACCGAGCCTCAGTGGGCAGTTTAAACGGAGCTAAATAATAGCTCTGTTAAAGCTAACGAGGCTGTGCCAGTAATGATGCCCTGGTCCACTAAAGTCACTCCACTTTACTCTTTCAGAAAGGCAAAGAGAAGTAGGAACTAAAAACCTCTGATCTACTACGATGCAGTGGGATGTACCTCCTTCATGGGCAGTCATACAGTATATTCAGAGCTGCACTGTGTGAATTTGCTGTTGCTCCAAACTTATCCGGGTGTCACTGGGTGTGCACCTTTTGTCTGTTCTTGGCTTGTGAATGCAGAAAGCTCATGAAGTGGATCACCAGTCTGGCTCCAGAGGAAACCCAGAGTATGTGGACCGAGTGAAGCTGTTGGAGAAAGAGGTGAACTACTATAAGGATGAAACAGGCAAGGCTCAAACGGAAGTGGAAAGGCTCCTGGAAATCCTGCGAGAGGTGGAGACTGAAAAGAATGACAAGGATAAGAAGATTGCTGAGTTGGAAAGGTAAATGTTTCAGTCCATCTACTGAACCTATTTTGCCATTTTTAGATTAATTCCTTTGTGTTTGTTTGGTGGTTTTGACATACTAGTCTATGTTTTTTTTCTGAGTGTTGCACAGAAAGGGTGTTTTTTTTTCACTTGAGGTCAATTTTGATTTGAGGGAACAAACTCTAATTATGTCATCATCTGCAAATTTGTTTCAAAAGCTATTATCAGAAGTTCTTGTTCTTTTTTTTTTTTGCAGAGTTAATTTAGTTTTTCAGCATTAAATACACTGAGACAACATGTAGATCTTATGCTGACTTGAGCACTAATGGATACAACTGACTTTGGAATAAGCGTTTTGTGGATTGAGTTACTTAAATTAGTAACTAATTATAAATACAAAGCTTGAGCCAGTTTTCTGCTTGTAGAAGGTGCATTGAAGTCCATTGTAATGACAGTTGAGGGTGAGGTAATACAAGTCCACAAAACCACCAGCAGCAAAAACTCTCTGAGACGCTGGGCTATGGTAGATTCTGGATGTCTGACTGCTTCATTATAGCTGAAAGGAACACAAAGTCTGTTTAAGGACCTCTTCATATTTTAATCTTGGATTAATCACTTGGGTTTGGTGGATGAACACCTTGTTGTCCTGCAAATATTCCCTCTGTTGTCACTGACAGTCCTCTTTGCCACTAGTGCCAGTGTGATATTTAACCAGTTAGATCCTATCCTCATTTAGTCTTCTGAGCTCCTCTTTTAACAGAAACAAATATCTAGCATAATAGGATTAATGGAGTGTTCTTGTCCTTCTTTAATTATTTGTTTTATAATTTTCCTCCACTGTTTTTTCATTATGTCTCGTTGTCTCTTTCCCGTCCTCTTCTATCTTCTGTTGGTCACACTTTACCTCCTACAACTTCCTTCAAATTCTTTCTCACACCTAAACCTACTATTTTTTTATCTCCATTTCCTTTGCAACTTTTTCTCTTTTGTACTCTGCCTCCTCCCAAACCCAGCCCCCCTCCTATCCCTCCTCAACCCACCACTCAGCCCGGTGGCAGAGCTCCCCCTGACCCGCTCCCTTCTGTGTCTGCTGCCCCCCAGCAGATAGGGGGCATGGTGTGGGATTTCCTGGGAAAGTGAGTGCTCTGCCCTGGTACTTGAGCTGCATCTGGTTTAGCCTGCGTGCTAACATTCTGCCTGATTGCTAAAGAATTTCCAGATCCTTGTATCAGAATAATGAACCCTTTTGCCATGTTGCCTCTCGTGCACATGATGCAATGATCCCTGGATTCAATTTTGCCCTTAATTCCTCAGCATAAGTCTGTATCTGCATCTGCTTTATAAAAGCTTTTTGCTTGTGTTTAGTTTAACAGAAAATCCTTCAGTTGCATGTTTTTTTTCCTGGCGATGACACACGATATCACACAAACATCTGTAAATGTATAATGAAAAGGAACATTTAATTAGAGTGTACAAAAAACAAGACACATACAGAAGATATAAAATCAGAAAACTTTATTAATCCCAGAGAGGAAATTCCTTTTGTTACAGCACAAATGAAATAACTATAACTATTACATAATTGTACAAATGTGAAAAATCCTCAACATTTCGACTGTCAGCAGTTTTAACCTAGACATAAAAGGTTGATGCTTTGACAAAACACCACATCAGCATGTACATGAATATATACCAACCAGCCATATATTCTGGGATGCTCCTTTGGATCTTTCATTTAAAATACTGCTAATGCTGTGATGCTCAAGTCAAATTCAGTCACACCAAGAACTAAGAAAGCATTTTATTTTACACTGGCTTCAATCTAAATGTTCAATATAAAACCATTACTTGTACATTTAATGTTTTGTTTAGGGTATTGTTACTTTTCACTGTAGACAAATAAATCTGCCTTTCACAAAGCAAAGCCAAGTGCTGGAGTCTTAAAAGGCAAAAATGAACATTTCAATAAATTACTAAAATGCACTGAATGGACCATAAATTTGTTTAGATTTTAGGCTAAAAAACAAACGCAATCATTGAAAAAATGTAAAAAATGTATTTTCGTACATCTATCAGCATTTTAGATGAAACTTCACTTGGTGTGAAGGTTTTACTTGAGCTTTACTTTTTATTTTCTTTCCGTTGTAATTACATCAGTGTGTCTGGTGAAACAGCTCACATAGTAACCCCCACAAACAAATCAAATCATGCGCATTTTTTGGCTGTTGTATCTTTTTTTTTTTTTTTTTTACTGAAATCAAGGCTTCCTTTCTTCTTTTTTCTCACTTGCTTTTCTCAATTTAGCCATTCTCACTCTGTCTCTAACTCTCGGCCATCCTGTCACCTGACATTTTCCACAGTCCCATTAGGCTCAGCTGTCAGCTCCTCTCTTCTCACATTGTCCCCAAGTGTCCACCTCTTGCTCTTTGTCCCAACCTGTCCCACCCAGCTTGTTCAATCAAATACTAAAAACAAAGATCAGGTTAGTCTGCATGATGAAAGCTTCTATGCTCCACTTTTTAATATGCCATAGCAGGTAGCGCCTGGACTAAAACCTCTTACCCCTGTCAGTTTGGTTGGGTTTTCTTTATTTGAAAAACCTTGCAATCATACTTGCTCCACTTTCCAAATGCCCTTCTCTTGATTGAACGAACAGTGGCTTTTTTCTTCCTCTGCACAGCACTTTAACCTGCCCTTCTCTCTTCCTTCGCCCAGCTAATTTGCCTGTCTGACTGCATGCCTGCAACAATGGGCTTTGCAGCAGATGCACTCGGTTTCATGTTAAACAGAGGAGGTGCATCCTGCATTATCTGTGTCAGCCAACAGAGAGGCATCTGCCACTGATGCATTTATATATCTTATTTTATGAAGATTATGACAAAATGTCTCCTTGATTTTTAGAAAGTGATAAGTTTGTTTATTTATTTTGTGGTTGTTGATTTATTTGCGTTCTGGTTCTAATGTATTTTCTTTTACTTTTTGTCTGTTTTATGTCTCCTGCCTCCAATTTTTTGTCTCGTGCTCCATCTTTTTTTTTGTCTTCTATCTTTTCTTCTACCTATCTGCAGTTTAGCTCCTAGGTAAGTTATAGCTCTCCTCTTTACTAAAAACCATCTACTTCCCTAAACAGTGGTTAGACGGAACAGTGTTAGTTGGAAAAGTTATTAATAGCTGTGCTGACCGGAGAACAAACGAAATACTCTCTGCTCTCTGTACTTGTGACAAGGATAGCAGAATTGTCTACAAAAAAAGCATTCCTGTCTGCTTTTTTTTTTTTATACAGTAATAAAAAATCAAGAGGTGTGTTCTAACAGAGTAGTAAGAAAAGGAAAATTCCAGACCCCCACTTACAGATAGGTGGAAAGGTGGGGGATGCTGAGCCAACAGTATCAACACATCTCTTAGTTAACATAACACTGTGTCTTACAGCAGTGGGTCAAGCTTGGAGATCACATTAAAGACATTTCTGAATTATAACAATAAAAGAAGTAACAAAAGAAGTAGTAACAAAAGAAGTACTTACTTTTTCTACATAGGAATAACACGGTCAGTTTATACATTTTTGCCAGCTTTGAAAACTTTTCCTAAAGTTTATGAACTTGACAGTATTACATAACAGCATGGAGGAGAGAGATGCGTTGCGGGACAGAGGGGGAGAAAGAGGACCGGTTGTGCAGCTAGAGATGGGATTTCAAAAAAGAGCACAACTTCTGCAGTTTGGAAGTACTATATTCACCAAGTAAATGAGTTAATGCGACATCATATATGTTCCTGACTGTCCACATAATTAAATTGATTGCAAACTTCAATTTGAATGCCCATGAACAAAGTATTTTCTTGAGAGCCATGGGTTGAGAATTTAGTGCTGCCCTCCAATCTGCATTTAAATGCTCGCAAAAATAAAACTTTCATCCAAAATCACTGAGTGCGCAACCAAAAGTTCTACTGGTATTTAATAAAGTGCTGACATAACATTAATTGAATTAGCTATGAATTGAATGGAATAACAATGAACTCATTTATTTATCATTTAGTCAATATATTAGTTTTTTTGTGTTTGTTTATTCCCTCACTTTTTTTTATAATTAATTATTGAACTTAGAACTCAGTTTCTTAACAGTGAAGCCACAGTCTGAGGGTAGATTTAGATTAAAGTAAAATTAAATGACAGATTTAAAAAAAAAAAAACTAAAATGTTAAGCTAAATCTCCGTAATGTTGATATTGGTCCCTTGAATTCTACCCCTGAATGTGTGACACCTCTATGTCGATAAGTGTCTTTACACTCAGTTTTTCTCCAAACTGAATTTATTTGAAAATGTTTTTTTGCATACCAGAAAAGTTTGACGGTATCAAAATTTTGACACCCCTCCAACATACTTGAATGTATATATTAAATTCCACCCATTCTGTCTATTTCTTTATGATTTTGTTAAGTTACAGGTACACAATGTCCCTCCATCATTCTTCTCCCACAGAACTTTATGTTGGTGATATTGAAATGCTTTAAAATGTTTGTACTTCTACAGACAAGGAGGTAAAGATCAGACTAAAAAGGGTGGAAACATCAAACTGGGACCACAATCAGACAAAAAGGGCTTGGGACAGGACCTCAGGAAAGACAGCTCTTTAGATAGTGGTCACCACGTAAAGGTCAGGATTTACTCTTCACAAATTTACAGCAGAGATTATATACTACATGTATATATTTACAATGATGGGATTTCTCTCTGTTTTCTTTTTATGATCATCTGGCAGCTGGAAGAATTAATGAGCACTCTGGAAAGGACGAGGCAGGAACTGGATGCCACAAAGCAGCGTCTCTCGTCCACACAGCAGTCTTTGCAAGAGAGAGACTCGCATCTCACCAACATGAGACAAGAGCGCAGGAAACAACTGGAGGAGATACTTGAAATGAAGTTAGTTCTGTAGCTAGCATAATGGGGATTCATGCAAAATACACTTTTGGAGTTTTTTACTGTGTTTGAACGTTATTCCGACATCATAAACATACCTGGTATTTGAATGCCACATGTATTTCATGGCTACATCTTCATTCTCCAATATACCCACATTCTAACATATGTAGGAATAGTTTTTGTGCATTTGTTCTGCTGAAACTTGATCCCAACGGTGGCATTTTTATGTAAATGCACCAAAATAAGATTCTTTACTTGATGCTTTACATGGTATTTGCAGTGTAAAGCCCATACAAACTACGCTGTGTCATGCATGTGTGCGGGGCGTAATATAAAGTTTGGTACAAGTGGAAGGGGGAATTCAGTGTTGGAAACGGAAGTCAGACTGAATAAATTTATTTATACAGTAACTGTTTTTTTTGGCCAAATATTGCATTTCTCAGCTACAGAAAAATGAATATATCCATTTATACTATGAGCTGAAACTGAATTATTACCCATCCAAAGCCCAGCACTCTTTGGATGGGTTTTTAGAAAGGCAACTCACATTTTTGTTGTGTTTAAATGTTTTTCTCTAACTGGTCTTTTACTACTTTCCAAAATAACATTCTCAACCTCAATTTGAGTAGAAAAATTGAGCATTAAATTACATAATGTTGGGCATTTTTCCTCTTTTTTAGTGTTTTTATATCTACCGTATACAAAGATACATGTATTGGCTACAGATTTTTACGTCTTGGGTAGAAAAATGGCTTCAAAGACACGGAATAAGTTCATTTTAACACTGTACTGAAGTAAAGTTTTTTGTATCGATGTTTTTTTTTCTAGACAACAAGCTCTACTTGCAGCCATCAGTGAAAAAGATGCAAATATTGCTTTGCTTGAACTGTCTGCCTCCAATAAAAAGAAGACTCAGGAGGAAGTGATGAGCCTGAAGAGGGAACGAGACAAACTCATGCACCAGCTAAAACAACACGTAAATAGCTACAAATTTCTTTCTCCTGTCCTGTGCTTTGCTACAAAACTGTTTGAAAAAAAAAGAATGACCATATGTTAGTTGTTTCACAGATAATTTCTATGTTTTGCAGACACAAAGCAGAATGAAGTTGATAGCTGACAACTATGAGGACGAGCAGTATCACCCACATGCACCTCATCACCAGCCCCAACCTCCCCATGCTCAGCCCCAACCTCAGTCCCAGTACCCCCCACCTACCCATGCACAGCAATCCCCGTATCCCCATCCACAGCATTCACATCACATGCAGCACCCACAGGCTTTACCACAGCATCCACAGCAGCCGCAGCCCCAGTACCCCCACCCTGCTCCATCTCAGCACCCCCAACATCCTCAGCCACTCACCCAGCACCAACAACATCCACGCCCTCCTCAGCCTCAGCACCCTCACCAACAGCATCCCCAGCATCCAGCCCAACACCCACATGGACACCCTCCTCCACAGCACCCTCACCCTCAACACCCCCACGGTCCTCCACAACAAGGACCACATCCCCAGCATCCACATCCTCAGCATCCTCAGCATTCTCAGCATCCGCAGCACCTTCAGCATCCTCAGCATCCACATCACCCCCAGCATCCTCGCCATCCATCCCCACATCATCGAGGAGGGCCTACCCGAGGACCCCCCCTTGCTGGTCATCGTCCTTCCCCAGACCAGGTCAGAGGTTTTATTTGTATTTTTAATAACCAAAGCTGAGGGAGTCATTTCCAATATGTCAAAAACATAGTAAAAACTTACATTCACGCATACAAATATTCTAGACAAGCCAAGATTTTTTCTAATGAAATTAAAATTGAGACAGCCCAAATTCTGATTTGTCCTCCATTGTGCAGTAAAAGATTTAAACATGGCACTCCTGCTTTGAACTGAACATGAAACAGTCACATCCCCACTTTAGAAAATCCGGATCCACCCCTGGTTATTACCAACAATGACATATCTAGATTTGGTGCTTCTTTTGTTCTTTTCTTTTTTCTTTAGTTTTGTTTCTTCGTTGTTTGTAAAAAAAATGTTTTTAGCATTCAACAACACCAGCACCATCTTTTTTTTTTGTATTGCCCTTTGCATTTTAAGGTGGAAATATTTAAAAAACATGTCATTCATCTCTTTTGATGTAAACAAAGTGTCTTGAAGAGTTTTTTTAGTCTCTTAAACTCTTTCCTTTCTTTGCGCGACTTGATGGTAAACAGGATGATGAGGAGGGCATCTGGGCATAATCTTTGCTGTGACAACCAAAGCTCCAATATTGTTTTGAGGGGTAAGATATAATTGCAATTATTAATATTTCTACAAGCTTCCATCATCCGGTACTAATATAGCTTCATTTTGGATGTTATGTATCTCCTATTCAGATGATTCAGTCACTACTGAAGGAGCGAGGCCATGCCATAAGGTTAAAACATCACCCCACAAAACATTTTGTATCTTGAGTCTTTGAGCACTTTTGAGCGGTGGAACTTTACATTTTTGGATTTAGTTTTCTTCCCTTTTTTTTCTTTATTTGTTTTTGTTCTTTGTTGGGACAAAAAAGACATGGTGCAGATTCTGCATGAAGGAAGACTGCAGAGCAGGTAAGTGAATGGACACACAACAGTTTGTATACATTTCAAACATGTCGGATTATTTTTGCTTGTAAGAGTCCTTCTAATCTTCATGTCTATTTCAGGTGCTGTGAGAATTCAAGTTTATGTGAACAGCAGACGTTCTCCACCTTCGTCAGAAACTATGGATAACAGCGTTGATAAAGGGATGGGCGTCCCGGTTTTATATTTGTAGCTTTGAAAAACTTGTGATCAACATGGCAACTCTGCAGGAGAGGTCGCGCCTAAGTCACCTCACCTGTCTCTTTTCTAACCGATGGAGACCTCTCTGTCATCCCAGCAGAGACCTGTCTGCCAGTTCAGTATATTTTATCACCTGTCTGACTCAATTCTCTGGCTCGCAGAAGTTCTTTTGTTCTCTTTCTGCCATTGGTTCCTTAATCTTTATGGCTCTCATTTCTTATTTGGTGATACCTGAGCTCTCTCACCTAGATATTATGCTTTGAATCATCTTATGCTCATTTTATCAAATCTAATATTATGCTGTGTCATAGATACATACAATCACACACTAAAGAATTATTTGTAATCTTTGTCTATATTTTTGTGCTAAAATGAGTCCCTTTACCAACATGCTACATACGGTATAAGCAATTTCAAGATATTCTTTAGGAATTTTGTTCTTGTTGGCACTTTGAGCCAACTGAGCACTCCAGCCTTGACTTGATCTTTTCTGCATCAGTATGTCCTGCTAAGTTTGAAGCTATGTTTCTTTGTCTTAAAGCCATGACATCCTGTCTTCATATTACCTCAGTTACATCAGAAATAGTAAAAAAAAAAAAAAACATTCTATGCAGATGTCGACATAGAAGCAAAACATTTTTATTTTCTGCCAGTATTTCAAACCAATAAAATCAAATCAAACGAGCCAGGAGAGAAGACAGAACATGTTCTAGTTATTTTTGGGTTTCACAGACTATGCACCTATGCACCTCCTCTGTGTTGCAAAGTTTTTTACAAATGGTGCTTTAGTTGGTGCTCAAACTTAATGGTGTCATAAGACCTAACAGGAGCATCTTTTCTTGCTTTTACAAAAAAGGGACTTGATCCCGCAATGGGCTACATTAAAAAAAAATAGTAAAAGACCGCTTTGTACATAAGATTTGACAATAGGGGTTTGAGAGTAGAGGCCACCTCACTATGAAAGCTACTATGGGGAAGGAAATTGAGAAAATAATCAGTAATATTTTCCTGTGGGTTTAATTGTCCTTTATTTGTACTCTTCCAACAGTGGTCAATGTGACCTTCTCACACATAGTGACTTGTATTCTCCTTCTCAACAAGGTGGCCCGTGCCTCGTAAAATCTGTACACAAATGATAGATATGCATATATTATACATATAGAGAGATATCTATAGAGTGTGTCTATATGTGGTCAGAAAATCTATTCAAACTGACAAAAAAAGTTGTTTTCTTTCCTTTACGGTTATTTTTCTAACTGGCTAGAGAACAGAGATGTCTTAATAGTGTTGAGTGATTTGTATATTGTGAAAATATCCCTCAGCAGCAAATTAACATTCCCTGTCTGAAAATACAGGACAGCCCTAGAAAAAAAGAAGAGCTTTAGAGCAGCCGTTTGTGGAGTGTATATAGACGTTTATCCAAATCAATCTAGAAATCTAGAAAGACATTACATTCCTTTTTTCGATGTGAACCCAGATGAAGACCACTTGGCCTGGGGTGTTGACTTCTAATGGGAAAAAAAAACATGTTTTTCATTTATGAAAAAGTTTTGATTTCCTAATTTTGTAGCTCACACAGGTAGCAGTGAGATTATGACTGCTCAGCTCTGCAGTCAGAGGCTTGCACTTGTGATTGAGGACCATAATAACATCCTCCAAGAAGAGGTTTTGTTTCCTCTGTCTGGATGCATTTCTTTTATTGTCATGTAAGCAGTGATGGCGATGTATGTGAATGTGACTGCTGATGTGTTGAAAAACGAACACCTTGTTAGAGTATTTTGAAAAAAATGAATTAGACTGTTATTAAATCCACCTTCTCTCATGGTCCCTGTTTGTCCAGATGTTTGGTGTGTATATAAATGTCTTTCCATCTGAGTCATCTTCCACAAACCGTACTGGTTCATATACTGTATGATCCTTCCCATGTCGGCCTCCCACATTACAGCTCCTGTCTCTGACCACGATTCTCAAGGTCACACTGGACTGCTGTTTACAAGTGTGATAAACTCCTAAGATTTTTTTCTTTAAAAGACAATGCAAACAGACAGAGGGTTAAAAAAATCCTCTTACTTCACCATCAGGAGGGTGGACCACAAATCCTCCATTTTTCAGGTCCTTATCTATTGAATACTTGAAGTAGGGAGTTTTCCTACCATGATATGGGTTAAATAAATGATTTGCATGGTAGATGAAACAGAAGACTTTCAATGTGCCCATGCATGCGTTTTTATTTTCTGTTTTGTTTTTGAATATTACGTGCCAATTGGTGGAGATATTTGGGGAAAAGTCCTGTTCTCTATGCAGAGTGACTTCTCTACTGTTGTGTCAAAAAAGAAAAAAAACAATCAAGTGAATAAATTATTTTAAAAAATGAAACAGATGTAGAGACAGGAGCTGGTTTCCAGGGTTAAGAGCAGGAGTTTGTGAATGACTAGCATCACATTTAGTGTTCACAGCACTCATCATAGGCTGGATTTTTTTTGTGCCTACAAGCAGCCGTGTAGAAAAGCTGATAGATTCAACAGTTATTTTGTTTCTTAAAAAAGGCCTTTAGATGTATGAAAAGCTCACCATACATATTATTTTAAATGCTGCAAACACTTTACTTTTATTTATTTTTTGGTGAATATTTGAATTAAATCACTGTGACCAATGCCAGAAAGATTTTTGTTTGACATAGTTAATATTGTTTTTTTTACTTTTTATTTATTACACTTATTTTTTTACTTTAGCCTTTAGTTTTTTTTATTTATTTGCTTATAAAGTATACCAGTTTGAGACTGTACTGTTTGTATAAGTAAATGTTTTTGAGCTGTACAGTAAAGACTTAGGAACAAATTCAATGTGTCCAGCATGCTGAATGATCATTTGTGCGAACGTGAGCTAATCTCCCATGAAGCATCATTCCTCACACATTACCTGCATCGTGATGGTGTGATGTTGTGTTTGAGAGTGGTGTGTGTCTCACTTACTGTGTCCCCTTAGTAGACAGCCTGTGCAGTTTTGTGAGAGTGGAGCATGTTTTTTGGGGTTGCTGGTGTAAACGTATTCAGAAGAATTTTATGCGTGTATGTGTGTGAATGTGTGCGCACAACTGCAACTTGTTTGATAGGGGTGTATGTGTGTGTGTGTGTGTTTATCTTGTGAAAGAGAAAAATCTAATTAAAATAACTTTATCAGAGTTGCTACAGAGAGTACATTTTGAATGACGCATGGATAATATGTAAATGTTCAGTTATTTTTTTTTAAACTATAGGAGGCTGTCCACAGTGCCCCAGTTTGCTATTGTATGTGATGTATCAGAATATTATTATTGAGTGTTGGCCAGCTTGTTTATATCCATCAAATAAAAGTGAATTTCTTTCTGTCTTTGTGACTTTTTTTCTTTATTTTAAAACCTTTCCATCTGTGATCCTTTTTCTTTTCAAAGCCACTGTGCTGAACTTCAAACCAAATTTGCTATTTGTCCTCAGATTATTTTAAATTTAACTAAGTAGTGTGAAATGTCCTAAGCTTTTTTTTTTTTGTCATTAAAATGAGTCAGATATTTACCTTCTGTTCTCAAAGTCATGCATTGGTGGTTTTAATGTACAAACCGGATTCCTAAAAAGTTGGGACACTTTAGAAATTGTGAATAAAAACTGAATGCAATGATGTGGAGGTGCCAACTTCTAATATTTTATTCAGAATACAACATAAATCACAGGTCAATAGTTTAAACTGAGAAATTGTATGATATTAAGGAAAAATATACTCATTCAAAATTTCATGGTGTCAACAAATCCCAAAAAAGTTGGGACAAGGCCATTTTCACCACTGTGTGACACCCCCCCTTCTTCTTAGAACACTCAACAGACGTCTGGGCATTGAGGAGACCAGCTTCTCAAGTGTAGACATAGGAATGTTCTCCCATTCTTGTCTAATACAGGCCTCTAAGTGTTCAATCGTCTTGGGTCTTCTTTGTCTGACCTTCCTCTTAATGATGCGCCAAATGTTTTCTATAGGTGAAAGATCTGGACTGTTGGCTGGCCAGGTCAGTACCCGAATCCTTCTCCCACGCAGCCATGATGTTGTGATTGATGCAGAATGTGGTCTGGCATTATCTTGTTGAAAAATGCAGGGTCTTCCATGAAAGAGACGACGTTTGGATGGGAGCATATGTTGCTCTAGAACCTGAATATATTTTTCTGCATTGATGGTGCCTTTCCAGATGTGCAAGCTGCCCATGCCACACGCATTCATGCAACCCCATACCATCAGAGATGCAGGCTTCTGAACAGAGCGTTGATAGCAACTTGGGTTGTCACTGTCCTCTTTGGTCCTGATGACATGGCGCCCCAGATTTCCAAAAAGAACCTCAAAACGTGATTCGTCTGACCACAGAACAGTCTTCCATTTTGCCACACTCCATTTTAAATGACTCCTGGCCCAGTGAAAACGTCTTCGCTTGTGGATCTTTGTTAGAAATGGCTTCTTCTTTGCAGAATAGAGTTTCAGCTGGCAACGGCGGATGGCACGGTGGATTGTGTTCACTGACAATGGTTTCTGGAAGTACTCCTGAGCCCATGCTGTGATTTCCTTCACAGTAGCACTCCTGTTTTTGATGCAGTGTCGTTTAAGGGCCCGGAGATCACGGGCATTCAGTATGGTTCTCCGGCCTTGACCTTTACGCACAGAGATTTTTCCAGATTCTCTGAATCTTCTGATGATATTATTCACAGTTGATGATGACAACTGCAAACTCTTTGCAATTTTTCGCTGGGTAACACCTCTCTGATACTGTTCCACTATCTTTTTACGCAACGTTGTGGGAGTTGGTGATCCTCTACCCATCTTGGCTTCTGAGAGACACTGCCAATCTGAGAAGCACTTTTTATACCCATCATATTGCCAATTGACCTGATTAGTGCTGATTGGTCTTCCAGGTGTTTGTTGTATGCTCAAATGACTTTTTCCAGCCTCTAATAGGTTCTTGTCCCAACTTTTTTGGGATTTGTTGACACCATGAAATTTTAAATGAGCATATTTTTCCTTAATATCATACAATTTCTCAGTTTAAACTATTGACCTGTGATTTATGTTGTATTCTGAATAAAATATTAGAAGTTGGCACCTCCACATCATTGCATTCAGTTTTTATTCACAATTTCTAAAGTGTCCCAACTTTTTTGGAATCCGGTTGTACAGACGTGCACCAACAAGGCCCCATGGCAATGTGGTCACTTGCTAAAATAAGAGTCATCAAACCGTTTAGTTTTTAATTTGCATCATTGTTTAAATGGATGCTCAATCCTTTTTAATAATTCAAATTTTCTATTAGTGAAACTTGAGTTTTCTGATGCTCTTCTTCTTTCGACATTTCCCTTCAGGGGTCGCCACAGCAAGTCAGGTTCTTCCATCTAATCCTATCTGCTGCATCTTCTTCGGCCACACCAACTATCTTCATGTCTTCCTTCACTGTATGCATGAACCTTCTCTTTGGTCTTCCTCTAGGCCTCTATCCTGATTGTTCCAAACCCAGCATCCTTCTTCCGATGTACTCTCTCTCTCTCTCTCTCTCAACTCTCTCTCTCTCTCTCTCTCTCTCTCAACTCTCTCTCTCTCTCTCTCTCTCTCTCTCTCTCTCTCTCTCTCTCTCTCTCTCTCTCTCTCTCTCTCTCTCTCTCTCTTCTCTGCACATGTCCAAACCATCTCAGTCTGGCCTCTCTGACTTTATCTCCAAAACCTCTAACATGTGTTGTGCTGTTCCTTTGATATACTCATTTCAAATCCTGTCCATCCTGGTCCCTCCCAGAGAGATCCTCAGCATCTTCATCTCTGCTACCTCCATCTCTGTTTCCTGTCTTTTTCTCAGTGCCACTGTCTCTAGACCAAACAGCAGGCCAGTCTCATCATGGTTTTCAAACACTCTATTTAATTCAAAACACAAACTGACAAACCACTTTGCACAGCACAAGTCTAAAAGGTCCACATTTGATCATTTTGTTTCAGCTTGTTAGATTATCATTGTAATTGTAAAAAAAATTGTAAACTATTGATAAATCAACTTTCTCTAACTTCAATAACTTATGTTCTGTGGGTTTCTATGGCACACCTTAGCAGAAAATTACCTAAAGAAAAACTATTTCTATCGCTTGCAGATTGAAATTTCTTATTCTAAGTCCCTTCATCGCTTCATTTTAGCTTCTGTTTTAATTTTTAAAAAGTACATTAATATATTTAAATTGGCACCAGCCTTCCTTCCTACTGTGCACAAGACTTTTCCTCATTTTGTGTCTTTCTTAAACTCATGACAGACTGAAAATAGAGCTTCCTCTAAACTGCAGCTTAACTGTTTCAGAAACCATTTCAACATTTTCTTATTACGTACTTCAATTTAATCTCTTTTGTCACATTAAATCCATTTCTCCATAATGCTAAGATAGACATTCCAACATTATTTTTTAAACTGTCGGTTGTGTGTGAGGTTGCGGACACACACATAGGACAGTTTTGAACAGGAAACAGATTTGTTGCTCGAAACAATTCAATACATCTCCAAGAACAAGGTAACTTAAGTCGGTCACAAAACATCTCGAGTACATTCAATGAGGACACCCTGAAGTCTGTGAAAAGACAACAGACAACCTGGCTTGGAATCAAAGACAAGACACACATTGTGTACAGGTGGGAGGGAGGGACAATATGACACAGATAAGACACATTAGGAAGGATCAGTGGAAGGAGAACACGAGGAGGGGAAGTCGAGACATCTGGAATGAGAGGGAGGCCAGACTTTCAAAATAAAACAGGACGCAAACAACAAAACCACTGGTAAAGACCTGAAACCCTGACGTAGACCTTCCATTCCTATTAAACAACTTCATTTTTTAATGGCTTATTTTATGTCTTGTTATTTCTGTAATAAATTCTTTAAATCTTTGCAGTCTTATCGTCCTTTTATAAAGCTGTTTATTAAACGGTCCCCTCTATCAGAAAGCCAGTAACTGGCCATCGCTGCAGCTGCTCCAATAAATACAGATGTGTACACCAAATCTCCCTTTGCTGCAAGTGTACCCAGAGCACAAAGCAGCACCCCAAAAAACATCTGCTGCAGCACCTCCACCTCATCATCACGAATGCCCTCAAAGAGACTCTTCTCCTCAACACCTGCAGGTTGAAGATGGAAAAGGAGAGAAGCATGAAGTTCTCTTTCTCTTCACATGTTAGAAATGTTACAGCAGATATTAGCACCGGAAGGCACTCACTGGGGCCCTGCTTCCTCACACAAACACGGTCTTTCCGAATGAAGCCAGGAGCACATTCACAGTAGAAAGAACCTTCTGTGTTGGTGCAGATCTCATCCAAACCCCGGCAGGCAAGAACCTGCTCACTACACTCATCTATGTCTAAAAAAGAAGAGGACAACATTACTGATTTGTTCAACATCTGGATATCATAAAGTTGGGACATTCTTATAATTACCCAAACACTTGGAGCCAGTGAGTTTATATCCAGGAGCACATTTTCGGCAGCGAGCTGGTCCACCCCCCATACAGCCCACACAGGAAATATCACAATCTACAGGGAAAAAAATGGTTCACTTCATCTATTTAATTTATGTAAAAAAAAAAAAAAAAAAAACTAATTTATTAATCTAGTCTATCAATTTTTTTTTTCTTGTGAAAGGAAACATGGTGGGTTTCCGTCTGTCCACCCGTTTGTCTGTCTTCCACTTATCTGGGGTCAGGTTGCAGGGACAACAGCCCCAGACAGGAAAGCCAGGCTTCTCTCACTCCACCTGCAACCTCCAGCTGATCAGGAGGATCCAGAGGCGTTCCCCTGCAATCTGTAAGACATAGTCTCTCCAGCATGTCCAGGGTCTGCCTCTTAGTCTCCTCCTGGTGGGACGTGCCCGGAAGACCTAACCAGCCAGGCCTTGGACATTGGAATTATGTAGTAATTTTACATTAATTTAATCAGTTTTTACTCTTCTGAGACTAAAATTTAGAATGAGCAACTTACTATGTTTTTATTATAGACTAAATTAGAATTAATTTTGTTTTTTATTTTTCAATTGGAACACATGTTAGTCATTGTCAAAGCTTTGAACGTAGCTCATCAATCAATCCAGTAAACAATAAATTAGGACATGATGCAGTGTTTTATTTATAGTGTTTAACTTGTGATAATTCTTTTTAAAACAACACAAAGAACAAAAACAAATAATAATCATAAAAATTGCTTGGGACTGACCTCGACATGAGAAGGATCCTTCCGTATTAAAGCAATAAGTGTTTGGAGAACAGCTGTCCAACTCTGTGCCACACTCATCAATGTCTGAAAAAGATCAAATCATTTTAAATTTACTGCTATGTGAGTCTTATATGAAGCTTGTCTGACTCCTGAACGGAGTATTTATACAGTACCTACACATGTATTACTGTGAAGTGTCCAACCAGCTTTGCATTGTTCACACTGGTCATTTTCAGGCCCTGAACACCTGCTGCAGGAATCTGGACAGCAGTGCATACCAACAGTCAGTAGAATACTACACAGCCACACAGACTGCAGCATCTGAAAAGAGGAAAAGAATTGTTAATCTTCACTGAGGTATGTAGACGTCCCTGGAACAAGAAAGCTCAAATTAATGAGAACAGGTTGTTCCTTTAATGGAGCATCAACATTTTGGTCATGGGTGTCTGAATGTGATGTATAATTGTAAAAATTCCTAAATTTCATTAAAAAATTTTAAAAAGTAAAGTTTCACACATGTTTACTTGTCAATTTAAACATCTAGAATTTAAGATTGAGAATGTTATAAACATTTCTAATTTGTCAAAGTTAAATAGCATAGTTTATTGATTGCCTTTCCATTCAGCTGTCTTCTGCTTGTCTCGGGCCGCTTCACAGGCTAACAGCCTCAGACAGGAAACCCAGGCTTCTCTCACCCTGGCTGCAACCTCCAGCTCACCTGGGAGGATCTCGAGGTGTTCCCAAGCCAGCTGTGAAACACCGTCTCTCCAGCAGGTTTGGGGTCTGCCTCTGAGTCTCCTCCTGGTGAAAGGTGTACAAAACACCTTACCAGTGAGGCACTCGGGAGGCATCTTAACCAGATGCCCGAACCACCCATCTGGCTTCTCTCGAGCAACAGCTCTACCCCGAATTCCTCGCAGATGACAGAGCAACTCACTCTATCTCTGAGTGAGACCCCAGCCACCCTAATTTCTTTCTTAATAGTAAAAAAAGTTTCAACTTTATGTGTAAAATAATTCCCTGACCCTGGAGGTTCATTTCTACTGGATGGGTGACAGTAGCATGCAGTGTTCTGGATCTTGTTCAAAATGTTCTTCATCATAATCCATCAATTCAAAACAATCATCTAAAAATGCTGTAAAAATTAAATAAAACACAACTTGATGTCTTGTCAGAAAATTTTGGTTGTTTGGTGGCTAGAAAATTCCCTCTGAGAATGAGTGTGTGTGGCCCCGCAACAGGACTGGCGGCTTGTTCAGGGTGTACCCTGCCTCTCTCTTGGAATCTGTCGGCATCGCCTTCGGCACCCACAATGACTACATTACATACAAAGCGGTTCAGAAGACGAAATGAAATAAATATCTGATCTTTTTTATCTGTCCCAACTTGATATTATTGTTGCACTCATTTTAGAAATCACTTCATTTTTATCTGGTGTCTTTAACCCTTTCTCTTTTCTTCCTTTTTTATTATTATTGATATCATATTTATTTCTCCTGCTTGTGTCTGATCAAATTGGATCTGATTAGGTCTCAGCAGTTCTTTTTTTTTTAACTACGGTAACTTGTATATTTTTTCCTAATAAATTTACAAGTACTGCTGGGATCTGTATTGAATGTTCAAACTTTTCTGGTTTTCTCACTTTTAATTTGACACACGCATGAATATGTTGAAGCTGAAATTAAACCAGAGGAATAAAGTTAAGAAAATGGTTACCTCGTCATTTGTAGATTAATTTAATCGTCTTTTTATGGTGGAAACAAACTTAAGTCCCAACGGGACCGTTTTTCTATAGACATTAGCTTTGTTAAAAAACCAGAACAACTTAAGCGGGTGGAGACACTGTCAGGACGCGTTTTCCGCCCGTTTGGAGTGTACAAAACTAATAAATAAGCGCTTCCTCAATCTGTGAAAACTGACACTACTTTTCACCAGTCAGATTCACTAGTTTCACGCATGTGCAGGTTTATTTTTAGACCATTTTACACACAGTGCAGACATTTAATAGCTGTGAGATTTACACTTACTTTTTTTCATGTTTGAAAACTAAAATCACATTCTTTATTGTTAAAAATGAACAAGTGCCATTAAAATCAGTGAACAGAATACAGAGACTTTTACACTATTTTTACTTTATACATGCACAACCACAAATAACTGTACACTCATAATCACCACTTCACAGTATCACATAGATTTGCACATGGCAGACTTAGTACTTTGTACTAAATTTAACTTCAAAACAGAGAAAATTATTTAGAATGAGCACAACATTCTTTAAAATGATATCAAAAAGATTTTTTTAAAAATCTGTTATCCTGTTTAAAGACGAAGAAGGTGGAAGATTTTAAGTACTAAGGATCAACAGTCCAGAGCAATGAAGAGTGTGGAAAAGAGGTGAAGAAGCGTGTTCAAGCAGGCTGGAACGGGTGGAGAAAAGTATCAGGTGTGATGTGTGACAGAAGAGTTTCAGCTAAAATGAAAGGAAAAGTGTACAAAACCGTGGTGAGACCAGCCATGCTGTTTGGTCTAGAGACAAAAGCACTGAAGAAAAGACAGGAAGCAGAGATGGAGGTAGCAGAGATGAAAATGCTGAGGATCTCTCTGGGAGTGACCAGGATGGACAGGATTAGAAATGAGTACATCAGGGGAACAGCACATGTTAGAGGTTTTGGAGATAAAGTCCGAGAGGCCAAACTGAGATGGTTTGTACATGTGCAGAGGAGAGAGAGAGTACATCGGCAGAAGGATGCTGGGTTTGGAACCACCAGGAAAGAGGGCTAGAGGAAGACCAAAGAGGAGGTTCATGGATACAGTAAATGAAGACATGAAGATAGTTGGTGTGACCGAAGAGGATGCAGCAGATAGGGTTAGATGGAAGAAACTGACTTGCTGTGGCGACCCCTGAAGGGAAATGCCGAAAGGAGAAGAAGAAGTTACGCTGTTTTAGAGCAACGTAAAATCCTTCAGCTTGTCTATTTCATAGAAAGCCCTTCATATATTCTGTTGAGATCCTTCTTTACTGGGATATTTGGGTAGTTAAATGCGTTCTGACAGATTTTATACATTCCTCTTTTGTAAAGTTATTTAAATCTGCTCTGACTAGTTGGACTCATGCCTCTAAGCGGGTATACTGAAAATGAATTGACATGAATAAACTGCAGACTCATTCGCACATTGACGATTTCAGCTAATAATTGTTGTATGGTGAGGAAAAACTGTTGGCCCACCGGTTGTCACCACTCCAGCTTCCTGGTTTCAGTACCAGTAAGCATTTTGATTGTTTGGTGACATGAACCCAGAAGTATCCAGAGCAGCCCAAGGCAGGTCATTGCACATGCCCAGTATTCACACTCTGTTGCTGGGATGCCAGCACTAGATCTTCCATACTGTCTTTAAAAGGTCACTTTCACATTTGCCCAGATACAGTATGCATTCGAGATGGTTTTAAAAATCCACTTCACCTAGCCTCCCCAGCTTGTTCATGCCCATTCACTTGTTCCATTCTCTGGTTTTATGACACTTAGCTCAGTTAGAAGGGATTTAATCTGAGAGGGAATGTGGAAAAGAGGGAGTCCATGAAACATTGGTGGTAGAATCCTCTCAGTGCTTTGGCGTTGCTTTGGTTGAGAATCAAATCTGACGAGAACACAACAATTTTTCAGCTCATTTTTTGCTTGCATGAGAAACAAGGTGGCAGTAAACAAGTTCGTGTGCATGTCAGCCAAGTTTGCAGTTCCATTCAAAATGCTGGGAGTCAAAGCAAGCACAAAGTGAATATCCATGCCGTTGTGTTTCAATAGTACTGAATGGAGCCATGGCAAAGGCCCCAGGTTGGATTGCTCCCTCCTGCACCACTGCTCCACAGTCACACTGAAGCCTTTGCTGTAAAGTAAGTCCCCAAGCTTACTGACTGACTCTGAAACACTGTCATCCACATCTGGAGGGCTCATCAGCACCACATGACCTCTTCTGACAACTTAGGAGAGATTCATAATGTTAGAAATGTCTTCATTATTTGGGATTCCTCATTATTGATGATTTTAGTTTTTAAAAAACAAACCTTTTACGAACCCTCCAAGACGCCAGTTCCATGCCCACTCTGTGACAGACATTAAATTTAAAGTTAATATTCTTTCAAACTTCTAAGACTATTAGGAACAAATCATACACATTTGTGAGAATTTTAAATGCATTCTTTGGATAAAATGAAACTCACTTTTGACACAATCATGATGATAATGGGACACAAGCAATGCAATGCAAACCAGAAGCATTACAGCAACAATAAGGAGAGTCCAGCGCCACCTGTTAACTGGAAATGACACTACACAAAAACATATGTGTTAAAAACTTCAACTGAGACTGTTCTACATTTTAGCAGAAAAAAGTTGCTCTTCTGCCAGCAACAGTTTTAGAAAATACAGATTGTGGCACGCATACCTCCATCTAGACATATCGGTTCGAACACGTGTCCTTTTAATTTCACCTACACAAAGAATAATAATAATTTTGAAAAAACTGTTATTCTCTTCCCAAACTTTGCAAGTGGGTAATGTTCAGCACATAGATTTAGAAATATTTTACCAGTATGCATTGTGAAAACTCATCAATGTCTTGGAAGTCACCTTTTTTCTCCTGAAATGAGAAGAAGTTTTAAATTAAATGATTTACAGTGTTTAATGCTTGTTGAATGTTCAATATTTAATAAGAAAACAGCTAGACCATTTAAAGTGGAGTTGAGTTAGATTTTATAAATATATAAATGTCATGCAAATGGTGTTTCCAGACCACATAAGTTTATATTACACTGATAAATAGAACACAAAAGATGACCATCAGACACATACAGTAACAATACACAATACTGTACATCCAATCAGGATTTAATACAACACATGGTCTCCATTCTTATTGTCCACGCTCTTGTAAAAAAAAAAAAAAAGCCAAACAGAGAGTTTCATTTTCTGAAAACCAACATCCAATTTTGTCTTCTGATAACCAAAAACAAATCAGGACATGTCTTATCTCATACAAAGCGAGTCTGGGATGTCAATAAAACAGAAAGTGAAAATCCTCCTTCACAACCACTGACTCACAGTTTTTCTTTCTATGGTACTCTTTAAAGTTCTCTTGAAAGGCAAGGCACAAAGATATGTGTCACTTTTCTAAACTATACTTAACAAATGGCTCAAAAAAAGAGTATTTCCTTCATTTCTGTGTAAGTTCATAACTTTGGTTTTTGAAGCAGTTTAATTTTCCAGACTTGTCAAACATCAACTTTCTTATATTTTAAACTGTTTTAAAATAATGACTGTATATTTTTATGTATCATAACATATTAAACACTTCTTTAAACCAGGGATAAAAGTACGGCTCTATTCCAAATATAATTTTACATCTTAGTTTTTCTTCAGGAAAGCTTAGTCTAAGAACTTCAGCACTTTTTTTGATTACACAGGCCTCTAATTCCATATACTTTTTTGTGGCAGCTTTTAGTTGGGGGAACCTAAATAGAACCAGAAACAGTCTAATTGCCTTATTTGGAACCTTTTTACAGTGGCATCCACAAACCCCAGACTTCTTCAGCATTAAACAACACAGATCCCACAATGGCATGCATTTTACTAAATAAGTCAAAGCTCTACACAGGACAGACATTCATCTTATTCACCACTGCACCAAGTCACTTCCTAGCAGACCCCAATAGCAGCTGTTTTCTTCTTTTTAAAAAAATTATATTTTCATAAGTAAAAAGAAAGAAAGAAAAAAAGCCAGGGATATATTAGTGGCAGTATTGATAAGTTATATTTTGCCAAAATAAAATTGAAAATGTCCGTGAGGTTCACAGGGTAGTGAAATTGGAACCATTAGGGAATACAAATGTGTGTTTGAAGTAATCTGATGGTGATAACGTACACTCAAGATTTGTTCTAAATGAATAGGGTCAAACATCTTAAAATGGTATTGTGGTTCAATTTAAAAACTAAAGACAAGGAGCTTAGACACATGTAATTTTATTGTCCTTACCCACATTCCTTGACTGTTTTGATTCCATATACCATTTTCCAGCTGTTGTCTAGGTTTATTTTCTGCCATACAGTCAGACATGTGGCAGAGAAAAACTTCACCTTCTAGCATGCATGGGGCGGACACATTCCATAACAGCATTGTGCTTTTATTATTAGGTTTCTTTAGATCCACTTTAATTGAGATGTTTTTCCACATATTTTGTTGCACGTCAGGTGGGATCACTAGAATGTTGAGAAAAAAAATCATGAAAACATTTTATCTCATTTCTATTCCCCCAATTACTGACACCACACCAAACATTTTAAAAACTCCAACCTGATTTGTTTTGGAACGGGCAGTATTGAGAATGCAGGAGACTTTGGTCATCCTTATACCATGACTGTTGTACACATAAGAGTAGAAATGATTCATTTAAATATGTCTAAGAAAGTTAGGGGATGTTAATCAAACGTTGTAAAAAAAAAAAAGAGGGGGCACCTGAAAACACATGCAGGGGGCCAGAGAATACGGAGGAAGGGTCTTCTGTTTCCCAATCTGTTAAGAAATAGCAAACACATTGCAGCTTTGTTAAGATGGATATAAAAATGGTAAAAAAAATAATAGCTGTATACTTTTTTTACTCTGTTATTTTAGCCAACACGAAGGTGTAAACGAAGAGAGCTATATACAGTAATTTAATTGTTCTGTTTGCTGAGTTTCTTCAAATGGGCTCTGTCCCTTTTTAAAGCTTTGTTGTTTGACATGTACGTATACTAAGATTTAAAACTGAGTTGCAGTTTAGCTTTTAAATTGAACTCACAAAGCAATGCTATTCTATTCTGCTCCAGAAAACCAGTTCTACAGTCAATTACTTCCTTATTAAACACATTGAGTTGTATAAAAATGATTCATTCTGAATAAAGAGCTTAAGAAATGTAATTATCCACATCTGGAAAATTGTGTTTTCTTCATTATTACACAAATGTTTCAACCTCATAGTTCAAAGCGCTCACTAAAAAAAAAAAAACTGAGCTGGATTAAAACCCGAGTTCTCCACAGCTCCACCAAACATGTGGATAGAAAATGATTTGTCATCAAAGGACTGTTACATTAGTAACATTACTTTTCCTGTATATTTACCACTGAGCTCTCCTGGCAGCTTCCATTCTTCTCATACTGGATACACAAAGAAGGAATTGTGCTAATCGTGTCGTCAAACGAAAGCTTCATCTCTCCACTTGTTGGGTTTACCATACTTCTGACTGTGGGGACTAAAAAAAAGGGGGAAAGTGATGTTGATTATTGCTCAGTCAATTGCGGTGTCAGGTTTATGCGTTGTTGGTGTTTAGCTTACCTTGGCACATCTGTGCGTTCGGATACAATTTCTTGGAACATACTGAACAAACAAGAATAAATGTACAAACATAATTCAAATAGAAACCTAATATAAAATTTTGTCCTAAAAATATTATGATGAATTGAACTAAAAAAATTTAAATATATAGATTAATACTTTACCATCCGTTACTGAAGGTGCAACAAACGGTTGGGATATTCCTTTACTTTTAACTAGTATTGTACTGCTGTAGGGAAACCCATCGGGGTTGGTGACGGTCATGGATATCTGTGTGGGTAAAAACATAAAAATGTTGAATTGGAGGAGTTTCTGAAATGTAACTGTAGCAACGAGTACACATTAACACACCTTGGGCTTGTTTTGGTGAGCAAGAGCTGAAGCATTTACAGTAAACTCCACCTTCTTGCATGTAGATAGTAGGGTTCGTGCCAATTGGTAACACACTGTAACACTTGCTGTTCAAACACAAACACACACACACAAAAAAACACCATAGAGGTCAAGTTACAGGTACACAGAAACATTTTAATCCATCAAAAATACTTGAGGACATTTTTAGTAAACTAAAACAACAACTTTTTTTTACACTTTAAAGCGGCAAAAACCAAACATGTTGGCAAAAAGCTAAATCTTCCAAGTACTTGAAACATTCAGTCAGTACAATCATTAACTTGACAGATTTTTTTCTTCATTCTATTTGTCACGATGGCCAACAATACATTCCTTAATGACAGATCGCCTTTCTTGGAATGCTGTTAAATAAGTTTCTCTATGCAAAAACAAATTGATTTAACTACAACACAAATAAAAGTTTTCATTCAGCAATAAAGTTCTCCGAGGATGTTTTTAATACTTTACATTAAAATAAAACTAGAAAAAAAAATATATAGCACCGCCTACCTTTTGTATTTTCAGTCTGCTCACTGTACTCCTCCTCATCAACCCCAGAGTTGTCTTCTTCATCCAATTCTAAATCAGGATTTATGTCAAGCTCTGCATCTATCACTAAATATAACAAACATTTTTTTCTGCCTTCACAATTAGTCCCAAATTCTACATTTAACTTCTTGATATTCGCAGTGCCTTTTGGACCAATATGAGGAAAAACATCTTGCACGGTGCAATCAGAAAGTCCCTGGAAAGAAGACAAATTGTATCATTGTATACCATTGTAAATACCATTGTAGATTTAACTTAATTAGAGCATGGTAAATATTTGCTATGTGAAACCTCTGGGTTTGATTAAGCTGGCCAATGGCAAGTGTGTACATAGTACACCTCTCTACTTGTTTTGATTACCAGGTTTGAAAGTAAAACATCTTATCAGTGAGAACGGAAATTAAACTAATTCCAAAAGGAAATTAAAAATTGTGTCAAGCGGTAATTAATATACTTCCGTACAGGGAAAGTGATCTTCTTACATCTAACAAATTGTGAATTTTACCTGTGAGCATTTTACTTCAGCAATGTCCTGTTGAGAATCCTCCAAACTCCAAGATGACAGACAAAAGGTAAATAAAATACACCAGATGAACCATCCATTAAAAATCATCCTGTCTCAGATGTCTATTCATGTCTTCATGTGGAAACAGCATTAACTGGTCAAGCAGTTGGATTGATATCTTCTCAATCTGCTGGTAAACAAATAAACTTGACAGTAATTTGGCAAGAGGAGAAGAATGAGATGACAAAAAAATTGAGGAAACGCAGAGGAACAACATTGAGGTTTCATATTTGGCCATGATCTGCCATAAAAAGACATTAGAGATTGCTTTTCTTTAAATTACATAAAGAAAGTTGAACAACTATTTTACAAGCTAAATTTTAGATTCAAATGTCTTTGAGATTATTAGACAGATCTGGAGGTCAACATATGAAGAAAAAAGTCTGATAACTTCTTACAAAAAATAGAAAAGACAACCAATCCTTGTAACATAAAGACAGCAGTTTTTAAAAAAAAAAATCCAGATCATCTTAAAGTATATCTGAATGACTTACTTTGATAATAAATCCATGCTAGGTTATCCATTTTCAGAGTGCATACTAGGCTGTGCTTGAGCTTAACTTTCAAAGTGATGTGAAGTACAAGGAACAGTCAAGAACTAACGTCAGTGTAATGGCTCAGTTTTTGTCCCGCCCACTCATCTTTCCTGTATCTTTCCTTAGTCATTCTGTCAAATCTGTCAAAGATTAATCCCAACACAATCCTAACACTTCCTGTGTGATTCATGATTCTCCATGACAGAGTAACTAACACAATCCTGATGAGGACTAGGGTCCATAAGTCCGTTTTCTTTTTTCTTTTTTTTTAAGAAAAAGAAAGCCAAACAGGTGGAAAAGAAAGAAAGAAAGAAAGAGAGAGAGAAAGGGAAATAAGAGAGACAGAAAGGGAGGACTACATTTTTTGTTACCTTGACACTGGAATTTCAACTACGTTTCTGTGAAGAGGTGCAGTGTGAAACATTTTCCTTCTGTCTCAGATTCCAGTTCACCATGCAGACAAACAAGTTTTCTGGCTCCATTATCAAAACTTTACACACCTTTAACCCACACAAATAACACAATTTATTGCATCAGGATCAGAAGCTACACAAGACAATTGCCTCACACACCTTATCTGGTTTGGTCACATAACCAGTTACAAAGCTTTGCTGGTCTCTCGAGAAATACATGTGACAAGTGACTATTGTTTGACTTGCGAACTAGAATTTGAGACTTGGTTTGCTGAAATAGAAGAGGAAACTTTATGTACTGAGCTCAGCAGTCTGTCCAAGAAAATGGCACAAAGAATCAACTGTAACAGGGATCTAAGCGGATAAAAAATTATGATAAATGGCTGATATTACTTGGTTATAATCTTCTTTTATCAGTTTTTTTGGCAACTTTTTTTCAAAAATGAAATTCAGTACACCTGCCATTGTGTGTCACAAATGGATATAAATGCATGATGACAGGTTGTTACCATGTGTAATAAAACAAGGAAAGTCTTTTGTGAGATCAATTATTATAAGATTCAAAGTTTGACCATTCTGTATTGATTTTACATTAAATGATGCTTACTTGTCTATAAATTTTATGACTAAACAATCAAATAATGCTGTGCTGGGGTTGAGGCATGCATATTAGGTAGTTACAGCAGTGTATTTACACCTAAATATTGTTAACTACATACTTCATTTTTTTTTCCAAAAGAAAATCATTTTTAAACTGAAAAGTCAATCTGTGATTCTAATTTTCACTTTAATTTTCTACAACCAGATTTCTTTCTATCAGCAACACTCTAAAAGAAATGGAAAATTAGAGAAAGCTGAAAATTATTGTGAAATTGTAAGAAAATTTTGTTGACAGACAAACTACAATGGCCATATGAAATGACTATTTGCCAAATGGATACGTTTGGATATGAGACGGTTTTCCTTTTAAAAGATAGCTTTAGGTTGTGTAAACTCAGGTAAAAAGACATTGGTGGGGTTTTATTTTAAGGAATTGCAAAAGACATGTGAGACAAAAAAAACAATAATTTGGGGAAATTACCTAATTGATATAACCTTTTATTAGACTTTTAAGATCTCTAAGCGCTCAGAATACATGCAACACTCTCATGTGGTCCAGTTAAACAGACACACACAAAAAACCCTCGACCCCCTATTTTTCTCCTCCTCCATCTGCACTGCACTCAGAAACTCATGTACAAATCCAAATGATTCTTTCTATGGCAACAAGCAGTGTAATTTATCACATTTTAATTTCAACGTCATAAAACAATTTCAAAACTATCTGTTTGGGAGAACACTGTAAATTAATGGCATTGGACATAAAAAATTTGCACATCCATTTGAAAGTTTTTGTACTGTTGGTAGCTTGACATATACTTTTAAATTTTTGATCAGGAACAACAAATTGGGTTTGCTGATTTATTGAATTGAATTTTTGAAAATACTTTATTTATCCTATGGTTACATATTTGATAGGGCTGTTAGTAACACATTTACTCTATCTTAAAATTGATCAGTAAATAATAAAATGCACTCTGAAGTTGTTCGAAGTAGAAAGCAATTATTTAAAAGTTAAAGAAAAATATATTTGTTTGCATTTTAAAAGATATTCTTGTTTATCTGGTCAATATGCTTGTTATACGACAACACCACCTTCATCGGGCTCATCTCTGATGGTGATAAGTCGGCCTACAGGATGGAGGTAGACCGGCTGGTGTCCTGGTGCAGCAGCAACAATCTGGAGCTCAACGCTCAGAAGACAGTGGAGATGATCATGGACTTCAAGAAAGTCATAGCCCCCATTATCCCCCTTGCACTGACAGACTCCCCCATCACCACTGTAGACTCTTTCTGCTCCTCGGAACAACCATCACACAGGACCTAAAGTGGGGGCCGTCCATTAACTCCCTAATCAAAAAGGCCCAGCAGAGGATGTATTTTCTGCGGCAGTTGAAGAAAGCCAAGCTGCCCGCACAGATGATGGTGCAGTTTTACACAGCCATCATCGAGTCCATCCTCATCTCCTCCATCACCGTGTGGTATGCTGTAGCCACAGCCAGGGACAAACATAGACTGCAGCGCATTGTGCCCTCCGCAGAGAAGGTGATTGGCTGCAGTCTTCCATCTCTCCATGACCTGTACGTCTCCAGGACTCGGGGGCATGCAGGTAGGATAGCAACTGACCCTTCCCATCCTGGGCATGGACTTTTTGAGCAACTCCCCTCGGGCAGGAGGCTCCGGTTTATTCGGACCAGAACGTCCCGCCACAAAAACAGCTTCTTCCCTTCTGCCGTTTGACTTATGAACACTTTATAACCTAGTCCAACTTGTCACTTAGTCACTTCGCTCTTGCGACTTTACTGTCTTTATTATTTTTTATGCCATTGCACTACAGTATACTTTTTCCTTCTGAAAAAGCACTCTTAGCTTTGTTTAAATTATTATTATTATTATTTTTTATTTACCATAGCTACATAACCTTTTTTTTATGTTTATAATCGCACACTATTACCACAGCAAGTTCCTAGTCCCCAATCCTCTTCATTGACCATGGCAATAAAAGCATTTCTGATTCTGATATACATGCAATGAATAAAAAATGGACACCAATGTTTTTTTTTCCAACTCTAAGCGGTCATGCAACCTTTTATTTGTGGACTGAAATATTCTTTTCATTCTTTGAAGCATATCTTCTTAGATTTTTCAGAGGTGTTTGTCATTAAAGTTTGGTAACAACAAACTCCATCAGACTTTTCTGCAGGATGGATTCAGTGGAAACAAACAAGCACTGAGACTCAACACGGGAGACATTTCTGTAGTCGATCGCTGTGGAACTACAGAAAACAAAAAGTCCAAATTATTTTTTCAACCTTAATAATATGAAAATAAATTCTGAAAATACACATGTAGAAAATGCACCTTGAGACAAAAGTTTCTTGATTATTGATCTTCATTTTTGCTCCAGGAACCATTTCCTGTATTACTGGCTTCAAAGCTGCATTAGATAACAGGAACAACTTAGAAAATTGGACATTTTATTGGAACTATGAAATTGTATTTGCAATACTCTTTCATTTCTTCTATTCTTTCTTTCTTCCTCTCTTTCTTTTATGAGTTAATGTAGCGTGATGTGTTGGTACAGTATATGATAGTTTAACAACCACAGGTCAATGTTCATTCCAATGTTTTCATGAAAAAAAGTCACTTTCAATTAATACACAGACAAAAATGACAATGATAATAATTTCACCCACCTAGAATCCCCTCAGTGTTGTCAGCAGAGGGCTTTTGTCTCACAACTGGCCAAAGGAAATTATTTGTACTTTTGTGAACCAAAATGACCAAGCGTACATCTTCAACAGCAATATCAATTTCGTGGCCCCGATTGATTATGGTCACCCTAAAAACACAGGACATCCCATTATCTTTTCACATAGTCATGGACTTCATTTTCTCAGATGGTTTTTACTTGTTCATCTTGAGGTGCTTTCGAATACAACAGAAACAGCAATCAACATATAATTTGTGCAACCCTCCAAACACAACAGTCATAAAAAGTTACATACAAAATTATTCCACATACTACGTACACACAGTTTTTAGCCATTTAAGTGGCACTGGACAAGTTTTTTAAGCCTAGCTTTGTACATAATTTGCCAATCAAAAAACAACAAATTCTATTATATACCGTAGTTAAAGTATAAAATATTCTAGTCTTTCAGAGCAGACTATAAATAAAAAAAGTAACAATAATGATGATGAAACAATTATGTAATCAAAAAATTACCCTTCAACGGTGACAGGATCTGCTCCAACTATGAGTGGTGCTGCCTGGCCTGCTTTGACGATAACGCTTTGTGTGTCGACCTCAACAACCACATCAGTTTTGTAATGGAAGAATATCCTGTCAAATCCTCCGTTTGGTGTTGAATCCAGAAAACCATTCACATAGACCTCTAGATGTGAGAGATATAAAGACTAGATGTGAATGATAAAATTTTTAGTCGGTGCAGGATCAGACAATTATCCACATTTTTATTTATTTATTTTTTTTTTTGTTTAAAAAAGAAGAAGAAAAAAAGAAGAAGAAGCAGACACTTTTGTTTGGGAAGAGGGGTGGGATTGAATAAGTTTTTTTTTAATTCTTCACACTCCTTTTTAACTTCCCTTTGCTGACTTTTTGCTTATTTTTAAGTTGTTCCTTTGTTGTGATGATTTTCAAATGTTCAAAATAAAGAGATAAGGAAAATATTGACTGAATTTTTTTTCCGTAATGCTGAAATTCATCTTTTTACCTTAAATAAAAACCTATTTTAGTCATTTTATAAACCATTCTGCACCAATCCAAATGAGGCTTTCTTTCTCATTTGTATTTTAAATTGTTGAATATCAAAATAAATACATAATGTGACAGTTAAGAGTCATTGAGCAGTGTTCCCCCCCAAAAAATGTAAAAAGTTAAAAAATTAAACTATTACAATTTTTTACTCATATTTAAAGTATTAATTTATGCAATTTGAATATTCTATTACAACCAATGTTTTGCCAAAAGAAATACAAGTTTAACCTTAAATGAGGTAGCATTTATATACAGAGAGTGTGTAACACATTTAGGGTTGGAATGAAAAAGATTAAAATTTGTATTCAGAACATTTTAAAACGACAACAAACAAAAATTGTTCAACTTAACTTCAAATCTTACGAGGTTAATCAACTTTACCAAAATATGTAGAATTTAGCTGCTACTCTTTGCAGATATGTAAAATTCAAGTTCTGTTACTATTGTTAAGCAGACAAACGGTACGCTATTTTCCAGACCATTTTACCTTTGTTTGGATGATGAAGAAGTTTGAGGGGATGTGTTCCAGTAATGTCAAAGCAAAGAGAAACGGATGGGTTTTCTGCTTCCAGCAAAAATCTGTGGGAAATAGGAGCTGCAGACATACACTTTAAGTTTATTATAAGAGCATCTCAAAGTTTTTACCACAATCTCTAATAATTTCTGGGGTTTTTTACATTCGTAGATTTAGAAGTACCCACTAAATTTTTCTTGTATTCGTGTAGAGATTGGGCTGACTTATTGTATGTGGTTTTCTTTTGAATGCAAATATTCTGTTTTTGCTCTCATTAAGATATTTTATCATTTGTAAACCCACCTATTACGCATCTTTTGTCACAGTCATCAACTTGTCTCATGCGCTGAAACTATTCAAATTACGGGCAAGATTAAGAATAAAAATTGATGGCAGTTTATCAAAAAATTTTATTTACAGCAGGCACAATAAACTATTGCTCTACCTATAGTCTGCTAAATGGTGTTAATGAAAAATCTGTTCGATATCCATGTGTGATGGTATGAACTTTCCAACAAAATGGGTTATATAAGAAAGGCAAACCTTTTAAAAAAAAAAACCTCGTGTAAAATGATCAGTCATAATTTTTATTACTATGTTATTATGTTATTACTATATTATTATGTGTGCTGAGTTAAAACACACTCTCACACACACACACACACACACACACACTCACACACAGTACAATAACTCAATATTAAAAAAAAACATTACCCGTTGTTAGAGTTGGATGTTCTTCGGGCACATCTGGTGCTGAAACAAAAGCATATTCTTTCAACTTCCAACAAATTTTCTCATTTTCTACAAAAAAAAATTCCTCAGGACACTTGTGACAAAAACTGCCCTCTCAGAAGCATCAATTTATTTATTTTTCTTATTTATACAAATGCCTGTTATCTGCACACCCCAATTGCTCGCACTTTATTATTATCAAAATGTAGATATGTCCATTTCATAAACATCTGTCTTGCTATTCAGGTTTGATTGTAATGTGTTAAATGTGATGAATTTTTTTTTTTCCCTAACAGAAACGACAGCGCCATCATTCTTTACCAGTTTGAATTAGTTTAAAGAAATGCAATCAAAATGGTTTTGGACATAAATTGATCCACATAAAAGACCCCACAACCACAGACTGAGAGTGACAAAGTTCATATAGAGTAGTAGCATGACAACCCAAAATTAGTCAAATAAGGTATAAATATTCAAGGTATTATAACATAAGAAATAAATAATTAAAATTCATCAATAAATAAATTAAATAGATAGATATTGAATAAAATAACAATAAATATATCGAATTAATTGAAACATGAATGAGTAGGAGTCAGCTAAAAGCGCCGTAAAGGGCAGGGTTCCTCAGCCTTTCCTTAAAAACATGAACATTTTCTATGGCCCTGAGTACTTATAGCATGCTGTTCCACAGGCAAGTATCACAATGATGCAAATATGCCTTTTTTATTTTTTATGCTGTATATTTGAAATTACTCAAATGCCAAAGAAGTGGATATACTTTATGTGACTGTATGTATTTTTAATTTGTTCTAAAAAAAAAAAAAAAACAACTTCAAGAGGATGTGATTAAACAGCATTCATTATATTAATTTGTATTTTGTATCATTGTTATTAAATATGACATGTCACAAACCACGAAAAAAAAAAAAAAAAAAAAAACTTTGGAATTTAGGAAGATTTACCTAACAATAGCTTTGAACTGTAGTCGAAAGGTGTTGCTGACAAAACGTCGTAATGAACTTCATCATCAAATGAGTAATCTCTTCCGAAGATGTCTTAACAGATTTTAAAGGAAAAATAGAAAAAGTTACACATAAAGTTGAAGTATCACTTCAAACAGAGCAACTGATTAGCAACATATCTGCATGAAGCCATGCAGACTTACTGTACTTGGGGGTTAAAGCAAAAACACCTAAGAAAAGAAACTGAAAGAAATGGTGCAGCAGATGCACCTGTCTTTCCAAAATGCAAAAACAGCAACTCAAAATTAGACAAAGTAGTTAGTGTGACCCCTGCATGCTTGTAAGTATGCAAAGGCATGCTTCCAATGAGGTAATAAAGGGTGTCTTGGAACCAGGTGTCTGATTTTTGCACCAGGAAGTCCCTGAGCTCTTGGAAAGCCTGAGCAGCAAGTCTGAGCAGCAATGTGGTAGCACCACGTAAATCAAACCACAATGTCCCGCAGGTGTTCTACTGGGTTGAGGTCAAGTGAACGTGGAGTCCCAATGCACCAGAATAGGGTCGGACAATTGGTTCAAGGAATCCATTCCCATGCTTAATGGCAGTCAGGGTACAATTACGTCGCCTCCAGAGGGTGTGCGTTCTTTTAGAGACCCACCACTAAAACAAGCCAATGCTCAATGATTTTACAGGCAGCTTAACATTCTCTGCGGAGAACCGTTCACAATTGCCGCACATGTTCAGATTGGACCTACGCTCATCAGTGAAGAGCACAGGACGTCAGCGGTCTACTTTCCTATTCTGATGGTCTATGTTAAATGCCAAAAGATCTCTATGATGATGGGAAATGAACATAGTGGTCTTTATATGTCATTGGGCCTTCAGGACACCCTTGTGGAATCTGTTTCTGATTGTTTGATCAGAAAAGTTCATACCCGTGTTCCACAGTAGTTTATTCTGTAGGGCTCATTCAGGGCTCATTTTGTTTCTCTTTGTACAAAGGAACAGATACCACTTGCGGACCCTCTACAACTCTGCCCCAATCTTCTGAAGTCACTGCTTGTCTCTTTGAATCTCATCCATGGTTTTAAGATTGCACTGAGGGACACACCAAACCTCATTGCAACAGTAAATATTGATATGCCATTTTGGAGGAGTTGGAATATTTGTGCAAGCTGTGCATCTTCCAAGCCACAGTCTCAACACCACTAATGCTAATCACAGCCAAAGAAAGAAGTAAGTCAAGTAAGTCAAGTAAGCCCATTTCTAACTGCCCTGCATGCAGACGCACAACCCCGTATTTCTCCTACCATTAGCGCTGTCGTGGCTGCCTGCTGCAGTGCAATGCAGCACAAAAATTTCTGCTGTTGTACAATGCAGCACAGAAATGTTCCCATTTGTGGAATGAATAGAGTAGGTTAAAAAAATAAATAAATAAAAAAAGAGAGGAAGAGGGATGAATCCCAGTGACGTCAACCTGAACAATTTCTGTTTGGGTTGTTTTACAGCTGCCCCTTTACTCTTTTTTTTCATTGACCACAAAGTAACTGAAACTAACAGCTACCAATAAATCTGAACTGACCATATCAATATCCCAAAAGTATGAGTGCTATATTGTTATGATGTGATTAAACTGTGCCCTTTTAGTTTTTCGAGCAGTGTATATCCTGTAGATATATAATGTGTACAATTTTAAATTAAAAAAATATTTATATGTTTTTATTTGTTACTTTTTCAAAGAAATAGACTGCCTTTACCGGGCTTTGCAGGCGCGCTGAATGGAACACTTGCAGCTTGAGGCAGTCCCATTCGACCAACCGTAACTGAACGACCTCCAGGATGACCACTCAAAGCAGGAAAATGAGCTTAAAGAAAAAATATTCAAAGATCCAACGTTTCTTCAATTGTTTTACCACCTCACGTAAACTTGATGATCTGAACTGAGTTAGGATGTTGCATGAAATATTTGCAACATGCAGGCCCAAACTTAGTTTAATTTAGCCTTAAAATGACAATTACTTGGATGGGTTTAGTTTTGAGCCATTTTGAAATTCTGAATTCGAACGACAACAACAACAAAAAATATCATGGGTGTAAATGTGGATAAAGTGATATTCATTGATTTATTTGTATAAACTCATTTTGTATTTACCATAAGTTCTAGTTCGTCCACCTTCAGATGATCAGCAAGATTAGAAAGGAATGGAAAAAAAATCATACACCTTATGGCAATCAAAACATTATTTTGCAAAACATCTCAAATAAACTGCTTTCTCTACTTACACACAGGCATTTTTAATTGAACAATACATAAAACTCAATATTTTGGGTAATAAATCAATATTTTTTTGGTAATATCACTTTTATTTTATTACCACATGTCTGAAAATGTTATTTTCAATTAATGGTCAATTAAAGAATAAAATTGTTCATTTGCAGATGACATTGACACTACACATTGACACATTGACACTACAGATAACCTGTAGTGAGATGAAGGAAGAGGTGGAGGAAAAGCTGGAGAGGTGGAGGTTTGCACTAGAAAGAAGAGGAATGAAGATTAGTCAGAGTAAAACAGAGTACATGTGTGAGAATGAGAGGGATTCAAATGTAAAAGTGAGATTACAGGGAGAAGAGATAAAGAAGGTGGGAGATTTTAGGTACTTAGGATCAACAGTCCAGAGCAATGGAGAGTGTGGAAAAGAGGTGAGGAAGCGTGTTCAGGCAGGCTGGAATGGGTGGAGGAAAGTATCAGGTGTGATGTGTGACAGAAGAGTTTCAGATAAAATGAAAGGGAAAGTGTACAAAACCGTGGTGAGACCAGCCATGCTGTTTGGTCTAGAAACAGTGGCACTGATGACAAGACAGGAAACAAAGATGGAGGCAGCAGAGATGAAGATGCTGAGGATATCCCTGGGAGTGACCAGGATGGACAGGATCAGGAAGGAAGGGGAACAGCACATTTTAGAGGTTTTGAAGATAAAGTCAAAACCTTGAAGATAAAGTACATCACTGGTTTGCACATGTGCAGAGGAGAGAGAGAGAGTACATCGGCAGAAGAATACTGGGTTTGGAACCACCTCGAAGGAGGTCTACAGGAAGGCCAAAAAGGAGGTTCACGGATACAGCGAAAGAAGACATGAAGATAGTTGGCGTGACCGAAGAGAATTGAGCAGATAGGGTTAGATTGAAGAAACTGACTTGCTGTGGTGACCCCTGAAGGGAAATGCCGAAAGAAGAAGAAAAAGAATTTTTCATTTGAGATAACAATTAAATATTTATTAGTCTTTTAAATTGTGTTAGTTAAATTAAAATACATGTGTCTACAACAAAGTCTACACCTAATATTGATATTGAAGAGATAGGATTAATAAAAAACAAAGAATCTGTAACGTACGTCCAATCAACTTGTTACCTAAAAAGAGAGAGATAAATTCATTGGAGCCAAACATGAACACTCTTACATCAACTGAATTTCAATTACCGGTACATGTTCCTACTTAAAAATATTAATTGTTTAATGTTTGATGATTTATCAAGTCATTACTGTAGTTAAAGACACTTTAGTTAATTAAAGTTTACGTTGTCTATATATGTCTCCAGAAAACTAATTTAAATTCAAATATTTTAAATAGATCATTTTATGTTCTTATTTACATACCTGTGAACTTGCTTGAAGTTAAACCATGGTCTGTTCAAAGCATACAGAGAAATTAGATTTTTGGTCATTTATGTTGCTTAATATTTCCAGGGTGTAGTCTCCCCACAAATGCCACATGTACTTACGTGGATGTAGACGACCCGGTTGTGCAAAACCTGCAAATAGATTTATTTTTTACTATTCAGACTATCCTGAGTGTTGGGGGGGAAAAAAACAGGCTGTCAGTCACTGACCAAAAAGAGGGGGATTATGTTGTGGTGCTGTTTGACCTTCTTTAGGTTTGTCAAGCACATCTGTTTCCTCCCCTTGGGGTTTGGTGACCACCATGGATGTATGTGGGGTCACAAAGCTGTACTTTAAGGACAATTTCAAAACCTCTTGCTTCACCTTTTCTTTCTCAGCTCCAGTCAACAGCAACCTGCATCACAAACAGTAGTGTTAACCAAAAGTTCCTTGAGATCTTTTTCTTATTCAAGATTTTTAAAGAAAAATTAGATGGCTTATTGCCAGGAAAAAGTTGAAGTCGGAAAAAAGCAGATACATTTTCTGATAATACCAAAATATGAATTCATGGGTGTGGAGTCAAAAGGGATAAAGTTAGGAGAGTGAGTGTTCCTGCTAAAATAAAATATAGAAGACAGGGTTAGATGAGGTAAAAGGAGTGAAAAAAATAATTGATGGTGATGCTGTTTTATTTCAAACATAAACTCAAACCTGTTTCCTATTTTTCAACTTAGCTATTCATTTGTGTTCAGTTTTGACTAGTTTAACTCAGTCAAAACTATCAGTAAAGTCAGACACAGTAGATTTCATTATACAAATGAAAGAAGATACCAGTGTAAAGAATGAAGGTGTATGTGACGTCAATTTTGCAGTGTATTAGCTGCAGCAGACTGCCTTCTGGTGGAAGATTAGGCAAACTGAAGGAATCATGTCCTGCTCTAACAGTGTGCTGTTTTCTCGACAGTAAACTCTTTGTCTCGTAACAGAAAAGGCCAGGCTTTAAAAATACCAACAAAGAAAATCAAAGACCTCTCACACCAAAATATTAGGTGGAACATAAACAGCTTTCAATTTCGATCAAAATGTGCTTTAATGTCCATCCATCTACAATACTGCTGTTGCACTCTGAACAAGACACCAGTTTGTTGCATTTTAATTAGCACGCCACACTGCTCTGATAAATCATGATAGCATGAATTGAAAAAGAAATAATAATGATTAATTTAAACACACAATTTGTGCGGCTTCTGCCACAATTAAATGGGGTCGCATGAACAGTGTTTTTGTAAGTAACCTATTTTTTTATTATTATTTATCAATCATTCAGCATTGTTGACTTCAAAGTGAGCGTGTTTCTGTATGTGTCATTGTTGGCAGCATGCATTAGACTTTTGGCTTTTAGGACAGAAGCATGGAAGGGTGGGTTTAAAAGTAAAAGGAAAATGCTTTACAAATTCTAGAAGAAAAATGACAGTTCCAGTACAACCCAACTGAAGTTACTATAAGCACAGGACTGGTGACCTGTACCGGTACCAGATGTACCCTGCCTCTTGCCTGATAGTAGCCGGGTGTTTCCACTTTTCTAATGACTAAGAGTTGGATCCTCGGTTTAGCAGATGGATTGATGGACCAAAATATAAAAATTCTACTTTTATGAATTTTCTTATTTTGGACTTAATTATGTCAGAATAAATCAATCAAAATACATTGAGTCAGTGATGTTTCCTGGGTCTGACCAGGAAAGGGGTAGTTATTGTTGTACTACAGTATATAGTTCATAACTGATAAAAACAGGAAGAAAAGTAGAAGAAAAAGAAGATAACATGCATTAAACTCACTCTTTATCAAGAAACTGTTTGACTGTGAGGTAGGCCCAAACCCTTTGGAGGGTGCTCTTAGTCACCGTTTCTGTGTGGTTTGTTTTGCTGGTGTCTGTGTTGGAAAATACAATCTTTCCATCCCTCTGTAATCATACAAACGTATTTCATTACGTGGACATTCACAGCTTCAGCAAAAATATGCTTTCAAGTCTTTCTTACTGAAAGAGCAACAACTTTTGGATCAAAGGTTTCAATGTCATTGTCAGTGATTTGACCGGCCACCACAATTTCAGAACCATTATAATACTGACTGAAATTTGTTTGAGTTAGGTTGGTCGCACCCATATAAGTCATCACTACGTCAGTCAACAGAGGAGTTGCTACTTCTTTGTAAAAACCCTGTCAACACAGAGGAAGGTCAAAAACACACACTTCAGCTCATTGTAATATTTTTTCATCACCATTAAAAAAAGTTTTTTGTGTGTGTTAAATGCACACCGTCAGTTGTAAATCTGCATCAGAGTCTTCATAAATCCGTCGCGCTACACCATTGTTCTGCAGCGACATTTTCTCAAGGAAGGCAAAATTGACATCAAACCCAAAACCGAGGCAGTAAAGAGGAAATTTACCGCCGATGGCCCGTTTTACATTTGACTGTATCTTTTCAGTATTTGTCTCACCTGCAAAAATAAAAGACTGAGATGATTCTTCTCCAAATTTGAAATACTTGACTGGTTTATATGACACTTAATGTAACTTCTATTCCATTAAAAAAAAAAAAAAAAAATCAAATAATAAAGATGGACAATTTTTCTGTAACCTGTTTCCACACATCGTTTTTGAAAAGTATTCTCAGTTCATTTTTTTGTTTCAAGTTGAAAGTAAATGTTGTGCATTATAACCTGTGGTTGGGTCCCCATCTGTGAGAAGAATAAGTATGGAGGCTGAGTCTTCTCTGGGGTGAGCATTCAGCATTTCAGCTCCTTTCAGTACTGCTTCATTAATATTTGTGCCTGGAAAAAAAGGGAAGATAATTTTATTACTTTCATCCTGATCAAACTGTAAATCTTGATGGATACATTAAATGTGCTTTCTCAACTTCTTACTTCCTCTATCCACAATTTTCTCAACAAACTCGTTGGCCTTTTGCCGATTTTCACTGGTTGCCTGAACAAGTTCACGTTTCCAGTAAAATATTTGACTGTCAAACGTAATAAGACCAAAAAAGTCCTCTTCTGATAGATCCTTTAAAATATGAATCAATGCTTTCCGGGTCTGCATGAGAATGATATGAACAGTTATTTAGGCTGAAAGATGCAATTCTTTATTTTGCTGTATTTCCAAATTATGTATGCAAGCTGAATTAGACCAAAACATCACCTGCTCCATTTTAGTACCGTGCATTGAACCACTTTGATCAATCAAAAAAACAACATTTTTTGATATTTGTTTGAGGCTGGAGGGAGCAAAATGATGAACAAAGTAGCCATCTGATGTCTGAAATTAGAAGAAACTTTGACTACTTTAGCGATCATTACAATCCATTATGTTTTTTAGTTAATGTGGAGTTTGTGAGAAATCCACATTTTTACCTTGATTTCTCCCAGTCCGTCGTCTCTGCCAACATCATAAACAATAACAAGATCTCCATTTAGACCTTCTTCCCCACAGCTGTCACAGATTTTTTGTTGATCCACTGTGGGATAGAAGTGCACCCATGCCTGGAAATCAAATGAACCACAAATTTATAATGTTTTTACTACTTGTGGACACACTTTCATAGTTTAGATAACCTGGTTTACTCTATTTAACCTTCAGGTCCAGATCTGGACAAGCAAAGAAATAGACAAACTGGCTTTTGTAACGGGTAGGTCAGGGAGACCAAAGGCTGATGGTCGTTGATCTGGCCCTTCAATATCATTACCATCAGTTGACGTAGATGGCCGCAGCCATCTGGTACAGGTAGCTCAGTTAAGCACCTACAAGTGTATGCAACGTGACTCTTGTTCAAAAATTAGTATTGTGGTCATTTTGCTTCAGACTGTTTTTATTATTATTATTAATGTCCTCGGTGGTGGTGCATTAGTCTGATGCTTTAAACATTTTGAATGAGTTCAACAAATCTTCAAAAAGACTCAAATGGAATTATGTCAGATTTTTGTCTTTTTGGTCAACTTCTACAGTAGCTATAATTTACCTCATTTTAGTTAATCCAAGGAATTTTTTTAATGGAGGGACCGTTGCTTTTATTACCTTAAAACTCCTTGAGGTGGAACTGTTGTGAAAAATTCATTCATGACATAATTAACAAAAAAGCCTTATATGTTTGGGGCCCTTACCTCTGAGTCAGATTTGGTTTTGGTGATGGCATTCGCCAGGGATTTGGTGCTCAGTCCTCCTTTCACATCAACATAACTGATGCCAGCCTTCTCATGAATGTACACATCGACCTAGCATAGATCAAATAAAATACAGTTATCATTGACATATACAAATTACATACTTGTTTTTGAATCCTCTCCATACCTTAAAGTCTTTGACAGGTTGCATGGGCCGGGCATGAATTGTCAGCTCATATTTTCCATGCGTGCGTTTCATCAGTTCCTCATATGTGAGCTCGAAAGTCACCTTTTTGTGAGCAGCCACAGTCACCGAGGTTTTAAACTCTTCCAGCGTTCTTCCTACAGAGCTAGAAACACAATATTCATCACGTCATAAATTTTAACTGAGATTACATAAAAGACACAACTTTGACTAGTTTTATTTCAGAAACCACGATGCATACAAACAAAAACATTTTGTTAACTCAAACAACTTGAACGTGAAACATCCCAATTAACAAAAAATCCTTTTTCAGCACACAAACCTGACGATGCCTGCACTCTGACCCCGGGACACAGCTTCAGTGTACTGCTGCTTGGCTTCTTCCTTAGCTTTAACAACACCATCATACACTTGACCATCAATCATCCTGCACAACACCACACACACACACACACACACACACACACACACACACACACACACACACACACACACACACACACAAGTAGTTTTACATCAGCATTTTAAATTATTGTCATTGTTGTCATTATTAATGTTATTTTAACCACCACTTTTACTACTATTATCACGTACATTCTGAATTTACTAATGAAAGCATTTTTAGGAATTTGGACGTGAAATTCAATTTCTCTTGACTCATTCATGCGGTTGACCACGCGGCTTGAGATGACAGTAGTTGCATAACGACTGGCCACTGTGGAGTTGATGTGGAAACTGTAGATGTCCCAGTCATCCTGCACAAACACAAAAGGCAAATTTGAAAAGTGACTCACCTTACCAATCTCATTGGCTAACAATCAGCTGGTCAAAGGTCAGAAAAAATGTCTCCTTTACTTTTTAGGATCAATGCATACATATACAAAAAAAAATTCATAAAGTAATGCTATTAATTTTTTAATTTAAGTGCATCTGCTCTGGTTAAATGTTGCTAATAATCTTTCCCATATTGTTGACATTTATAGTATATTGTAACACGTACCTAGATGTTCTAATTTGAATTCAATGTGTTTGTTATTCCAATACAAACAACATGTAAACGTATGTGATCTTTGTACATAGACTAAAAATCCTTTCTGTATTTTATTAAAATATAAATGTATGTAATCTAAAAAATATATTAAATCTGTACATGAATCAATTCTGACAAGTTGTATCTGCATAACTTGATTGATGTGTAAGTTTTGAAGAACTACATTTTAACAAAGACCAAATACGAGTTCAAATTTTGCTTGTTACAATCGAAGGGGGTTTGATTATTATTTAGAACTGTCTTGGTCAAAATTATCAAGCCACCGCATTCTAATTAAAATGACCTTTTTTTTTTTCGCTTAAATTTTATTCTAGTTACTCTGTTATAATTGTTTTATTGATATTACTAGACCAAGCCGAAAAAAACAAGTCATGGCATGAGTTAACCCTGGAGGCAATGGTCAGGCAACCTGTATTTCAACAAAGTAGGGTTCAACATGATGCAAGTTACAACATATAAAGAGCTGCTCAAAAACAAGAACAAATTATTCTTACATGTGTTGAAATTTACAATTGTAAAAAAATATCCAAAGGTCTCTGGTCTGATGTGTGTTTATACCTTGTTTGGCAGAGCAGCAGCCAAAGCCAGAAAGAGCCCAAAGAGAACGATATGCCCCACAGATCTCCCCATGTTGCCTCTCCTCTGTCTCATCCAGACTTCTTCCAATGTCTGTTATTAAACTCTTGTAAAGTCAGCCCATGTTTTTCTTTTTTACTGTTTTTTGAACTCTTACTACATACATGTTGAAACTCCTATGCGCATGAGCACCTCCTCCCCTCCAAAAAGAACAAATTGAACTAACCCCGTATCTGTTGACACAGAACTCACAGTACAATTAGTGAACTTTGCATGGACTTTGTTACCCACTTATATTATAAAAAAGACCTTTTTGAATAAAAACATTCAAAGTAAAATTAAAAAGTAGAGTTACTTTTCATTTGAAAAAGTAACTTTTGTAGGAATAAGCTCTCAAGATAAAGTGGTCAGTGGAGACCAACTTTGCTTGTGTGACGCATACTGTAAGAGAAAGAGCATACAGTCTATTTTGATGTTGTCAAGCAAAAATTTATTTTGACATTTTCAAGTCTGTACAGCTTTCTTTCAGAGAATCAGTCAGACATGGTCAAGAAAGTGCTGAAAACAGGTGAGAGAGCAGGCAAAAGCAATGTTGCACTATGCTTTTATTCTAGAATTAGAAGTTAAGGACTTGAGTTGCAATGTAAAGCTAAAAAAAAAAACTGCATAGGAGATGTTCTAAAAAACACGGATAATAAATTAAGACATTTTTTCTTATTAAACAATCAGTTTCAAAGTGTTGTCCTACACACATACTGAACTCACTAGAGAAAAAACATAGTACAGATAACTAGGCAATGGGCTCACTGCCCATAAACAGCCTTTATAATTCCTTTGCAAATAACTTATCTTCATACAATTTATTATCCAGTATTTTTGGAAACTGGCCTCACACACAAAAGTCAGAATGTTTGCCCCAGTTTATATATTTCTTAAACCTATCATCTTGTTGGACTCAAATTAATTTAAAACTGATATGATTATTTACTGTCTTGCCAAACAAAGATATGCTTTTATTCCATAAGACAAGTACACACTGAATATTTCCCTTTGACTTTTCTGTAAAAAGAAAACAATTTAATAAACAGTTGTTCTTAGTGCAGTAAATAACTCTGAGATTTAAAAAAAAATTATCCACAACTTGATAGATCTAGAAAAAACATCTACAATTATTGGACAAATATGTCAACCGGATGTCAACCAATGACTTGTCTCGTACATTCCTACCACAACCACACAGTAATTTCTCCAAACCCACGAAGGCAACGATATATAAAGCTACAGCTTGCATTAGAAGAGCTATGGGATGATAATGACCCTGACTCTTGTTTTGAGTCCTTCAGCCCTCCTTTAAAAAAGGTTACTATGCAAACATGTTCCTGTGGCTCACCCGGGAACATTCAGTGTTTTATGCAGGCAGTGGTGCAGATGGGGGCCTCATTGAGCGAGGAAAAGCCTTTAGTAAGTGTAATAAACAAATTATTTCTTTTTTTTTTTTTTAGAAAATTATGTTTTTATTGTCTAATTATTTTTAAATTCATTTCAATGTGTTTCGATCCAATCTCATTGTTTAAAAGATAAGTCTCAAATTTGGACTTATAAATACTTTTAGATCATTTAGACTCTAAATGCTTCTCCTCGGAAAACTGCAATTGCTATTCAAGGCACTCTCACAGGTGTTCTTACACCTGAGGATTTAATTCAAGTTCTTTCAAATCTCTTAAGGATATTTCAAGCGCTTGTGCTGGAAGCATTTTATAGATGAAGAATGAAACCTGTTCTTAGACTGAGCAGAGAAAGCAACAGGTCTTTGTGATCAGGAGGTCAAGTCTTCACAGTGGTGACATGATGGTAGATCACTAGGTGTTGCATTAAGACACATTGCTGCAGCACCAATCTATGAAAAAAACAAGGTCAGCTATAGAAACACAGGAAGTATGTACAGACTGATAAGATGTTGTATATACACACTGCAGCTTATATATTTATAGGGGTGAGATGAGCAACACAAACATCATCTATTGATACAAACACGATTTAAATAAATAGTATTCAATGTACATTCAGTGGACTTTATGCTCATCCAAAAACGATGACGTGATTGTACCTTATCGGGGCATTTACACACTTTTCGTAATTCTCCTTTTAAAACCGAACTCAAGTATTTTTTATGAAAAATGAGGTATGTCAACACAACTCAAACAAATACTATTACAGTCAAGATTGGAGAGAAGTATGTGCATGTGGTGCCATACATGCTGCTTAAATACAGTATATACACTGTAGACTATACGCATATAGTTGGCTAAATGGGCATTTTTGGTAAGAGTTGGAAGACAAATTTCTACTTTGTTTAGAGAGTCCTCGCTTTAGGGTCATGATGGGGTGATGCTGGATTTGGGTTGCTGGCTTCCTGTGGCGGGGTTACATGAGGAAAAGCAAAGACACCTGGAGTAACAGGGAAGATGAATCTGGGCCATGGGTTAAAGAAGACAGAAGAACTTCCAAATGGACGAGACTGGGAAGGGTAAACTTGATGGGGAACCAACGGTGGGCTGATCATCACCGTAGACCCTGGGCTATCAGACCATGTTGGAGACATATTGTGAGTGTCTGTACCAATGGCTGCCCATGAATATGCCTAAAAAAGAGAACAAAGTAAGTTAAACTTGGGACAAATGGTTTATCTCTAGTCAATTAAACAATTAAATTAATAGAAAAAGATAAGCTGCTGTTCTAAATGCACGTAGAAGAGAAGTGAGGGTTCTTAGTTGCCATCAAATTGAATACATGACCATATTTGTTTTCCTCTAGAAAGTAGGTTTTTAATTTACCGAAATGATACAGCATTTTTGGTGCAATTTCTGTGTACCTTTATGGACCTTTTTGAAGTCAATGGGGTATTCCCAAACTGTTAGAGAATAACCACCAAACTTACATCTGAAGCAGCAGCATGACGCTGAACTGATGGAGGTGCATTGTGATCCCACTGCTGCTGTCCATGGATATTCAGAGAGTTGGTATGTGGCCGGTGGGTGACAATTAGGACCTCCTGAGCCCAGTCATCCATTAGCTTCTGAAAGTCTTCAGGCAGGTTGTTTTCAGCGCCACTCATGGATGTGCCACAATATGGCCCTGTCTTGTTGTTGCTATTATTAGCTTGAGCTTGAGCCAAACTCATCACAGGCTTCTGGGGAGAAGGTGTGACACCACTTTGTATTTGCTGTGACTGATTGAGAGCCCCTGATGAAGAAGCTCCAGATCCTTAGGGTACACACAGAAACACACACTATGATCCAACAAGCAATCAAGACAATAGGACAGATAAAATGAAATACTCTGACTAAACACGTGTTAAGATGTTGTATGGATACATACTGCTGCCTCGCTCTTTACCAAGACATAAACGCTTAAAGGTTGACCCTGTAAGATATGAAAAAAAAAAAAAATCAATTAGTGCTGTCCTAGTAACAGACAGTTATGTTCAATAAGATGGGATGAGATGCAGCTCAAATAAAACTCTGTATGTTACAATCACACATTTACAGAGAAATAGATGAGGCAATCCCTTTGTCAAAACTTGATAACTAAAATGATGGAAACATTGGGAATACCATGCATGTAAATTTAATAAGAGCTAGTTCTTTGTCAGAAGTTAAAATGAAAAGGTGCAAAAGTGACTGAATGTAGCAGGGTATGAATAAATTGCCCTGCGAGGACAAATACACAATGGATTACAAGAAAGAAAAATCACACAAAAATGATAGTGAAAAATAGACAACACCTAGCAGTGAAGCATGCCAACTTTGAAAAAAAAAAAAAACGGAAATAAATTTAAACAATAAACAAAGAAGAAAGTGAAGCTACACCAGAGAAAAGAGATACAAACAGATAGACAAAGACACAGGCCCACTGAGAAATCTAGCTCGTGGCTTGCTACTGGATTTATAGGTCACTCTCTCAGATGGTTGCGGGTTATTAGACCAGCCTGTAGAGGAGCAAATCAAGGGAGGAAGATGACAGGATAAGAAGAGACCACATTTTAAAAAAAACAATTTCAAGTTAACAACTCTATAAAACATCACAACTATTTGCATTTGCTTTAAATGATTCATAAAAAACACTCTTTTTTGCTGTTTTTGGTACATTTGGCTGGTTTTACCTTCTCCTGGGGTGACTTGAGAGTTGTCACCATCTCCGTGTAGTCCAGCATAGATATTATCAGAGGACAAAGATCCTTTGAGAGAACATGGTTGCTGAGTTTGCACAGGCTCTGATATGGAGCTGGGGAGGTAGCTGGTGGAAGATCTTGTCCTGCCTTGAGTGGGGAAAGTTGTTTTCGCAGGAGAACCATTTAAATTCACTGTGGGTTCAACGGAAGCAGTGGCAGCACCTGCATAAATATGATGAACGATATTATTCCCTACCCTTAAAAGACACATTTAAAATGTCCAGATTCAGAACAGAAAACTTACTAGGTTTACTGGAGTCACTTGTTTTTGTTGTGACATTTCTGAACTGCTGAACTAAAGGGCTAAGAATTTTCCCTGGTTTCAGTCTGTGCTTGCTGGACCTCTTTCTACGGTTTGTGTGTGGTGCAACGTGGGAGAGGCCAAGCCCTGGAGGTGGGACTTTGCCAAGTCTGCGGTACAGATGCTCCACTTCACCTCGCTGGTGGGCCTGTAACTCAGATATCTCCCTAAGATGTCTACAGGAAGGAAGACAGATATGTAATAGTCACAACAAACTCATGGACATTTACAAGGCAGGTGGTCATCCGTACTTCTCTCTGAGCCTCTGTAGTTCTCTTTGTATGTCGGAGTCCTCCACCTCTGAGTCATTATCGCTGCTGGCATAGGCTGAACCATGCACACCTCCATGCCTACTCGGCGAGTCAGAACTCTGAACACTGCTGCTGCGACCGGTGCGACGTAGGAAAGCCACTGCTCTTTTCATGAGATCGCTTCCTCTGCGCTCAGAGCGATGGTGCTTAGTTGGTGTGGCAGGGGCTACCTTTGCAGGGCTGCTTTCAGCCCCAGAGTCTGAGGACATAAAGCGAGCATGGACCGTGATGTCCACTGGGACAGAGTTAGATGTCACAGCCCGAGGCAAAGATCCACGCTTTGCCATGGAGGGAGGTGTGTCCAGGTAAAAATCTGGTGGGGCAGAGTAACGACTGCAACGGTTTCTCTGGGTAATATCATCTTCAGCACTCACTACAGAGAAACGACCGATTGTGGCAGGGGTTGCTATTGCTTCTGGCTGTTGCCTTGTGTTAGTCTCATTGTACTCCACGTGTATGGGCGAGGCTGCGGCGCTGCTCCAGCTTCTCTGCTTCACATCTCGTCTGTTGATTGTTTCAGAATGTGCAGAAATGATCTAACAAAAACAAGGACAATATGAGTGCTTATATACAATTACACAGCACTGACAGGCAAACTCAAGTGTGTCAGTATTTCTTTGTTCTGTTATTTTATACTGTAAATAAAGATGTAAATATTCAAAAGATATTACAAAAGAAAAAAATTATAATCCAACTTATATTAAATTGGGCAACCAACTTGATCGGGCTTTGCCTGTGCTAGACCTTCATGTCCAAGTTTTAAAAAATAAATAAACGGAATAAAATATTCCTCTTAAGAGAAAAATCAATTCTTTTGTACCTTAAACTTCCCTCTTGTACCAGAGCAGGATGCAGAATGAGGAAAATGTCTTCGTGACAAAGAAGCTGTAGAAAAACGTCCAAAAAAGGTGAATAAGAAACAGACATTTTGAACCGATTATAAATGAATGAAGCCAGAAGACTTGCAGTGAACGTACCACAAACGGCTGAGTCACTCAGTGTGCTCAGACTGTCCACTCTCTCAGGGATTTGAGGCTAAAGAAGGTGGCAAGATAAGAAAGAAGTAAAAATATAATCTACTATTGATCTTTGTCCAATCAAAGAGGGGATATTCTAGCTTTTACGAGGTAAAAATTCTTCTCCTATGGACTATAAAGATAATCATGCAATGTGCACCAAAAAAGAAAAAAAAACTAATGCCAAATGCAGCAAATACAGTGCAACGTGCATCAGGTCAGCAAAGCTAGCTTGAATGTTTTTTTGCCCAACCTTACATCTACAACCCCCCATCAAACACAAAAAGCGTTCACCGCTGCTACACAAATTCTTCCTGCTAGAGTTCGATTGTGGGTGTGACAGAAAACAAAGTCCATGGCCAAGAACAACCTAGTGTTTAAATATTATCTGAACACTAAATGGAAGAACTTGCAAATTGCTCAAACATGCTTGGAGGCAAAATAAAACAACGTAAGGCATGTTTTTGACTTTCAAAGAAGTTAATTTTACATAAGACACATTTTTTAACAAAAAGTAGCCCCGACATCTATCAGTGCATTAGCATAACCTAAAATATTCAGTATTTGCTTATAATAAAATGGATAAACAAAATCATGTTTTTTCTTCAATTTACCAGGTGATCTCCTGCCCTGTAGCGTCCTTCCCCAATGGGTCCTGGTGTACTGTTCCCTGACCCTCCAGCAGCACTTTCTGGACCATGGGGGGACTGGATGTACTCAGTGCCAGATCCTGGTGTCTCCGCGGCATTGCCAGATGGATACATGGGAGCATATTCTTGATAGAGTAAGTTTCTCAATTTTTCATCCAGAGTTTTAATAGTGCTATCAACAAAGCCTCCACGGCCCAGGCGTCCTTCACCATCAGACTCACTGGGACCAGCAGCATGCTGGGATGGTGCTGGACTCTGGGGTAATGAGGACACTTTGCCGCCTCCCACAGAGGAAAAAGGTTGATGGAGCACCACCGGCTGCTGGGGCCACTCACTGCGAACTGCCGGGGAATAGGAGACGGATGGTGGCTCTTTGGCTGAACCGGGCTCTTGGTGGGGAAGAGGAGTTAGAGGAGATCCAGCCTTAGATGTAGTCACATCCAGAGACAAAGGCATAATCAGTGGACAGCAGGGCACCTCATCAGAAATGGAAACAGGACGTGTCAAATCAGGTTGTGTTGCATGGATGGGAGACATAGAACCCAGACGGGGTCTTTGTGAACTTTCCACGGGAAGAGATGTATGTGGGGAAGATGCTGGCAGTGTTTGAGCTCTGGTTTGTCGAGGCTGATGTGCACCAGGTTGCATTGACACACCTACAGGCTCCACTGATAATACCGATTGCAGAGTTGTGGGTGCAGACACAGGAGGTGAGAGGGTGGCCAAAATGAGCGGGTCCGTGTTGGAAGTGATTGGAGGACTGCAAAATCCATAAACATCATAGAATCCTCCACTTCCACCAGACATTGTGGAGGAGGAACCCTCTTCTATAAGACAAAAAAAGGACAGATACTCAGGATGTTAATCATTTTAAGCTTCTATTTATAGCTTTCAGAGCTTAAAACCTAACTACTATTACACTGCATTATTACACAATAATATGCTGCAGCTTCTGTTTAGATGCCAGCTATTACACCACTGACATTCAGATATTTACCTCTAGAGGGCCTTGCTGTGACACTGTCAGCTGGTTGGGTGGTGCCTGAGCTCCCAGGAGACTGTGTAGCTGTCCCATCAGAAGGCGTTTCCTGACTGGATGTGGGCGTCTCTTCCACCGGGCAGATTATGAACCATCTCTTTCCCGTATGAAGAACTGGATTCAAGGAGTTCAGAGAAAAACCATTAAAGTTCAGTTGTCATTGTTATTGTTAAATATATTTGCCAGGTAAAAATTTGGAAAGAAATTTTGTTACCATTTTGCTGATAGACAGGCTGAGATGCACCAGACTGCTGAGACTGCAACGAGATTGTCAGGTGTGAGTTTTATCCTCTACAACAGGGTGCATCTTTTCACATACTAACTATTTTTCTCACCTCTCCAACCAGCACCTCAGATGTTTGGCCATGTAGAGGACTGCAACTCAAAGTGGAGCTCCTTTCCCCCTCCATGTCCTCATTCAGCAGGTCTTCAGCTTTATCTACAATGTCTTTTAGTTGGTCAATGAAGATCTCCTTCTCTAACAGTAGAATAAAACCATTCTCCACCTGTGAGAATTTTTGAAGAAAGTCATTCAAAATGTATGTTAATATATTTTATGAATTTTTTCAAAGCACCTTTCAGGTCAACCAAGAATACTGTACATCAAACTAGATATGCAAAAACCTAATTCCTAAAGTTTTAAACCAACCATATAAGTGGCAATCTCCTCGGGAGCATCTCCATCCAGGTCAAATTTAAATGTTACCATTTTATGGTTGTGTGTCTCCAGTTGGCATTCAACCATTTTATCACCCGTGTTGCAAACCTAGGAGAGAATTAACAAGAACTAGTTGAATTTCACATGTAGAAATTTGAAGAATTATTTTTTTTTTGTCATATATGAGTTACAACTCACATTAAGCATGCTCAGTTTAGGCTTGCTGGTCTTTTCTTGCCTCGAGCGTGTACGGGCGGACTTTCGGTGGTGTTTTTTATGTTTTGGATCTCCTTTACTTCCACCAGCAAAGCTTTCATAGCCATCGCTGCCTTCCTTCCCAGAAGCTGCATCAGAGTTGACACTATGAAGAAAAGCATGAAACTCTGTTAGCATCACTATAAGAGTCATAATTTTATTAAATATGATTAAATGTGGGGGAAAAAAATCTTTGAAATCTGAAACACACCTGTCATATCCAACGTTCGATAGTGACAAAGGTTTATTCCAAAGTGCATCCTGCAAAAATAAAACAGTATAAAACCATTTGAATTGTTTAGAATTTGATTCAAATGTAACGTACGTTTCACTGCTCAGTTCAGCTTTTTAGGAATTTCCTTGTAATCATTAATCAAAACTAAAGAATAATATTTCAGTGTAGCTCCTACCTCCCCACAAGTCTCCATTTGTAGGGTGCCAGAAGCAGATGTCTCTGAGTTTTGCTGAGTTGTAGCCAGATTGGCACACTCAGGCATAGAGCCTGTTGTCTGGATGCCAGCAGACTGCAGAATTGAATCTGAGACAGAAACTGGTGCTGGCAGGGAGGCTGATATAGAACCTGGGACAGAGACTCTGGTGCTACCTAAGTCAGAGGACACATCTGAGCTTACAGAAGAGATCATTGTTAGTTCAACAATGAGACCTGATCCAGTTCCTGGAGCATGAAGAGGGTCTGAGCTTGGAGCTTGCACTGTTGTAGAAGCTTGAATTGAGGTTGAAGTTAGTGTCGAAGCTGGAATCTGAGGAAGAGTTGCAATTTCAGCCGGTACTGGGGCATATGGTGTATTTTGTGCTTGTGCCAAACCCGGAGCCTGGGTTTGAGATTCAACTTGAACCATAGCTGAAACTGAGGCAGATGCTGCAACTGGGGAAGTTGTAGGTTCAGTAGGTTTATCTAAGCCAGATACCACAGCTTCTGTATCACCTCTGCTTCCCCAAAATGGTGTTTGACCAGCAGATAACACAAGTGGAGCTGTAGCTAAAAGTTGAACCTCTCCCGTATTCCCATGTGGAGCAACAATCTGTGACAAAAAAAATGAGAAACAACACATTTAAGCTGATGCCCATCAGTACATCAGTTTTCCCCTTAATTTGACATGCATTCTCTGCATGCATTACACAACATGGACCTTACTGTTTTAGACTTCAGAGGAACAAATGCACATGGTAAAACACGAGTGGAATATTCACCTGGACAGGCTGTTCAGCCAATTTCAGCCCAGGATTGGGAGTGGGGAATGGGGTGGGTCGCACCTGAGAGAGAGGCATAGCATGGGTGGAATGGAAGCTAGCCTGATTCTGCTGAAATGTGGGAGGAGCACCCTGCTGCTCTGGCACTCCGGGGGATATGGCCATGGCAAATAGTGGAACAGATAGTGTCATGCTGGCCATGTGCTGGGGTGTGGACAAAGGAGTTTTGGGGGTACCAAGAGCAGGTACATATGACAGGGCAGTGTGAGGGGTGAGAGGAAGAGAGGGAAGATTGGGTGAGTAAAAGGAGGTGGACATTGGAGTGTAACTGCTGCTGTAAGCAGACGACAAGGGACTCGGGGATAATTTCGGGGGCATGTGACTTCCTGTTAGCACAACAGGATATGGTGAGGGAAACTGAGAAGGAAAAAGGAAAATAAAATAAAAATGAACAAAGACAACCAGTGGATAGATTAAAAATATATATACAGGACCCTTGTGCATAAGTTAACCTTGCAGTTTTAAGAAGTATTGTTTTGTTTTTGTTTTTTACGATTTGCCAAAAGTAAGTTTAGAGTATTTATTACAAATGGGACCAAAGCATACCTGTGTGCTGATCTGCAGAGGCAGCAGCTGAGGAGGAGCACCAGACACTGACTGTGCAAAGCTTGTAGAGTTATCAGGGGGACTTAGATGTGAAGCAGCCTGATCAGCAGATAGAAGATATTAGACTTAATTTAGCAGCCATTCTGTAGAAAGTTCTGTGCAAAACTGCACCTATTTTTTTTATAAACGAAACAATTGTTTAAACAGAATAACCACAAAGATATCTACAAATGGCTTGTAATTCTGTTATTTTGCTGTACAATGCCTATCTGAGCTAGAATAGCAGATGATGTGAGCTGGTGTTAAACAGAGAGACAAATTGACAGCAGACACGATGTACCACAATAATTAGCTTTCATTTCTCTTTGTTAAATGTGTGCGCATACCTGCTTCTGATTGGGTTGAGCCATAAGTTGCGGGTGTTGTGTTGGTGCTGTGGCTGGGAAGCTCTGTGCTGTCTGTCTGCTCAGATGAACAGTAGGACCAAGAGTTGCTGGAGCAGAAACAGTCTGTCAAAAATACAAAGAAAAATCAAAATTATTTTTATTCTATGGTTCTCAAATTTGATATAACTGCTTCTGTATTTGGTACAACAAAAAAAGTTCAAAGCATGGAAACCAAGACGTAAAAAGAAATAAAACTTCATCTAGCTAGTGTTTTTTTTTTTTAATTATTATTATTAATATTATTGCTGAGAGTTAGAGTGGAGCAGCATTAATCTATATTCATTCAGGAATTTGGCTCATTGTGAAGCTCTGCATGAGGGAAGCAAACTCAACTAGAAATGTGCTGTTTTAGATTAACAGCTGCTTGATGCCCAGTAGCCACCTGGTTATGCTGAAACGTTAAAACAAAAAAATAGGGTGAAAATGGTCAAATGTGTAAATGTAATATTTAGTATAGATGCTAATTTCTGCATAGATAGTGCTTGTAAGTGCTCAAACCTAGCTTTCATTGAAGATTATCCAGGATGTTGGAATACATTATTTTCTTTTCTGAAAAGAACTTTCAAACCTGCCAGTTTGCATGCGCCCCCTTGAGTTGAGGAAGAGTACTGCCTGCCTCACCTATTGACTTCTCTGCACTTTATTGTGCGATCAGCAGAAATAATTACCTTACACACACATAAAGTTTTGGTGTGCAGTATACTGTATAGTTTTGGTGTACAGTTTTGGTGTACACACAATAGACTGCAGAAAGTTTTGGTGTAAAACAAATATTTTTGTAAAGTTTATACTAACAATGTGCTGAGGAATAGAAACTGGTCCAATAAATGTTGTTTTGATACCAAAATTTCTAAAATTGGTCAATCCCAGCTGGACTTCCAACAAGTCAAAAAAAGGGACAGATAAATAAGAAAGAAAAACAGGAAAATAAACCTTTCCGCCCACAAGGGTATCAAGCAACTTGAAACAGGACAAATGCTTGGGATAAGCATGGGCCAGGACCTGGTTGTTAAAAAGCAGGAAGCGGGTTCTGCCAGGCAATGCCGTTTCTGGCCTACATAAAATTTTCTTCTCTAACCTACCGGTGAACCTGGTTGACTTCCATTGCTGAGTGGCGATGTAAGCAGATTCCTGTCCAGACTTAGAGCACAACAAGCAGGAACATCCATAGTCATGCTCCTGTCTAAAGGCTCAGTTAGAGAAGAAGCAGTACCTCTTATCTCTCTGGGACTGTTTATTGAATGATTGACACATCCTCTCTCGGAAAGGGTAGGGGAGCTGGTTCTACGACTGACAATGTGGTGAAGGCAGAAGTTGAGGAGGCTGAGATCTCCTCCATCATGTAAGCTCCGTGGAAACATTGCATTTGAGGGTGGAGAAAAGTGGTTAGGGGATGTCCCGTTGAATGGGAGACTTTTTGGTGAGGGGTTAGAACATGAGGGTAGAACAGGAGGTAAACTGCCTGTAGAACACCTTTGACGATGAGGAGATGTAGGTAAACTTGGAGAAAGGGTGGTTGTGGATAAATTGTGTTTGTATGTGTAGCCGAGAGATCCGCCTCCTTTTGTTCTGTCCTTGAGGCGGAGGGACATGCAAGCTTGGCAGCGATGGTACTGTGGGCTGCGTGGCACATTCAGATGGACCTCTGAGGGAGGTTGTAATTTCAGGGGAAGGTGAGGTGAATTCTTTGAAATTGCTGAGTCATGAGGACAGTGTCGTTGTGGAAGAATAAAAGAAGACGAGGAAAGCTTCTGAGCAAGATTTGAGTCAAAGTAATCTGCATCCTTCACTGGGCCTTCTCCGTTATCTGTAGAGCCCAGATCCTGAAATGTGCATAGGCAGGACCTTGGATTCATTGGCTTAGTGAGTGTGTGTATTCTACATTGTGAAGTCTCTACCAAAGAGGCACTGCCACGCCTTAGACACATCATGCTTCTAGTGATGATTGGAGTCTCGTAGCTTACAAAAGGATCACTGTTGTGACGCTGATCAGGTAATAATTTAAGAAAAAAATGCAAAATTTGAAAATTAGATATCACAAAAAAATCTCAAGAAAGAAAGAGAAAAAGATTCAAGCAAAGAAAAAGAATGAATTGTTTTTTTTGTTAAAAATGTCTGTGCATACTCACAGTTTGACACTGGAAAGAACCCTGGGGCAGCTGTCTGGCAGACTCTTGAGGACCTCCAGGATGGAGCTGACCTGGAATTTGCTGGTAAGCTCCTTGGTGTAGCTGTGCAGCAGCATGAGGGAAGTTTTGATGTGAGGTTTGTGCTGTGGGTTGCTGGTGAGTTCCAGACTGCAGATGTGGTTCAGCCTGTCCAGGAGGACTACATACTGTATGCGCCATAGAAATGGGCTCTGGAAGTGATTCATAGGTGCCGTTTTGCTGATTGTTTTGATCATCCCGTTGCATTGTTGAGGTGATGCCACTGTCTGCTGTAAAACAAAATAAGTGTAACCAAATAACTTTTAATTAACTTTTCAAGAATGATTACACTAATGGAAATATTGAGTTATGTTCTCAAAATACTTTGATGTCAGACAACATATACCCCTCCTTCTTGTTTCCTGCTTTGGATACAGTAGTGACTTTTTGTTGCATACATAAAGTAGTTTCAGGTTTCATTTACATTAACATTCTTACATGTGGCAGAGGTGGTGGCGGGTATAGTGCAGATCAGTGTCTCTTGGTCCTCATAATCTGCAGACGCTAGCATGGCACCCTGGTGGATGCCGGCACCAGGCACCTGCAGAAGATTCTGCTGGATTTTCTTTATGGTTACGTCACTATTTCCATTTGTAGAAACAGTCCGCTCCCTCCTCCATTTTATCAGAGCCACACGATCTCTGATAGATTTGCCAACAATCTTCACATCACACTCCAGAAAAAATCCAGATTCAACCTACAGGACACATTTAGCATACCTTAAAGCAAATTAGATCAGCTTATTTTTTTCTTACAATTATAATAACTACGGGTCTGCCAAAACTTTCAAATCTGGTTATTTTCTTTTAATTCAAGAAAATGATGAGCAATGCTACCACAAAAAAGTAATCAATATAGAAGAATTACTTTTGAAGACATTTGTGGATTTAAACCACAATTGTAAAATAGAACTAAATTAACTTTACATTCATAACATTTGGCTAAAAATGTATAAAACATATCACACAAAATACAGCCATGTACTGTTTAAGTTTTAATTTTAATCTACCGGACTTCCGATATGACAGCAAGCTAGAGCAGATGCACAAAGAGCAGCTTGAGCACAGTTTTAGACTTTTGAGTAAAGATACCATCACAATGCCACAAGTGGACTAAATCATCTAAGAGTTAAAAAAAAAAAAGTTTACCATTTCTTGAGCAACAACCTCAGGAACTTCATTCACCAAGTCAAAGGTAAACTCAATGGCACCGGTATCTTTGTATTTCCCTTTCAGCTTCTTAGGATCTTCAACCCACAGCTTTAGAGCTATAGATGTCTTTTTTCCATCATCCTCTTCATTCAGCTCCACCCTCACACCTGTGTCCTCTGCAAAGTAGGCATGATTCAAGAGGTCCTTGATAGAATACCTGTAGACAGAACACAAAATATCAGCTACTGCTCGGTATCATCGGAGGCTACTATTGTAAGGGGAAAAAAAGACCTACGGTTAATTATTTTTGTCACACACTGCAACCAACATACGGAATTAATATGTTTCAAATAAAAGTCACCTTTCTTCCCATCTGTGACAGATGCATTCTCCTATAATTTCTTTTATTTCCGGGTCACTGACTTTGGTGTAGCTTGCAGGTTTTACACCCTGAAAAGCAAAGCAGTTTGTAAACTCACCAAGTCACACATTGACGATACCATGATTACTGTGGTTCTAGTAATTCATGGCCACAACCAGAAAACTACAGTCTAATAAAAACATCAAAATTAAGTTTTGAACCAGAAAATCTAACTCACATGTAATTATATAGTTTAAGAAAAGACCAATTTTCTGACAAATACATGACTGAAAATGCTCAATACTGCTACTGAATGGCATAAAAGCAAATGAAACTTATTTTTGTAGCAGATAATATATATAGATTTTTAAAATGTCTTTTAAATGATAGATCTGCTTTGCTTTACCCAAACTCTTGGAAGTGGAACACAAACATTTTTTGTCCAACTCTTCTGTGATATTTGTGTTCTTAAATTTAAAAATGATGAGCAATAATGTAACCGCATTGTATTGGGAAGACATTTCATTTCATAAAAAAACAATTGAAATTATTATTAATTATGATGACCACAAAACAAAAACTTACACTGGTGACTTTGCGGTATATCTGAGCAGCATTTTGACACTCTGCGTAGGGATATTCGGAGGTGGCCATTTCCAGCATACACATTCCAAAGGCGTAGACATCCACTGCCTCATCGTAGTGCTCTTCATACATCTCTGGTGCCATGAATTCAGGTGTACCTGAAAAGTAATATCAGACAAGTTCAGGTTTATGTCTTCACAGTAACAGCAACTTCATATAATCTATATACAGTAGCCTATCTCATTTTTAAAGTTTCTCGTAGAATGTGAGTAATTTCTATATTGTGCAATGTGACCGAAGAAAGTGTTATCCAAAATCTGTCATTTTTGCTATAGAACACTAAAAATGTTTTGCTGAAGGATTTAAAAAGCAACATTTTGCAAGTCATTTATAACTAAAAGATATTGTGCCGACAAACTCAAGACTGACCAATAACACTTTTTGCAAACGAGGCCCTCTTTAGTGTTGCAAGGCCCAGATCTCCAATCTTAACAGAACCGGTCGGACCGGTGATGAAGATGTTGTCACACTTTAGGTCTCTATGGATGATCGGAGGTGTCCTTGTGTGGAGGAAATGAAGGCCTTTAAGAATCTGTCTGCACCAGCTCCTGAGAACTTTTGGCTTCATGACCTTAAAGCGCTTTAGATACCTGTAAGAAGAGAACAGCATGAACAACATGTGCTGGTTCTCTCTCTCTTTTTCGTTCTCTATAAAATATGGTTTATCATTTTGTTAAATACATAAGGGACAGTCAATGTTTAAACGAACACAGAGAAATGTCATAATAGACACACTGACACTCACGTTTTCAGTGTCCCTGAGGTCATCAGTTCTGTAACCAAAACTATACATTTTTTTCCTTTTACTGGTGATTCCCAGAAGTCATAAAAGCGCACAATGTTGGGGTGCTGTAGAGCTTTGAGCATCTCTGCCTCTTCCTTGAACCTTTGTCTCTCAACTTTGGATAGCTTTCGTTCCTAAAGATAACAAAAAAAAAAAAAAAAAACATTATAAATTTAACAAACTTTTTCATTTTTCTCTCATACCAGAGAAGATTGAATGAAGGCAAATATAAATTTCATCAACTTTGACAGGAGTTAAAAATTAAGAAGACAATTAGTTATAAATGTGTGAAGCTTTTTTCTCATTTTTAATGAACCCCTCTTCTAATTCAAGAAAGAATGATCTTTTTGACCTCTTTTTTATAGTCTGTTGCATGTTTGGAGTGAAAGCAGCTTTGGCATTTTGAATGATGAACATGAGGGTCTGAGCCATTACCTTTTTGTTTTACTAGTGTGTACAGGATACAAAAGCAAAACAACTCAGGAACAAGAGGAGAATGTTCACAGTTTCAGAGGGTACATTAAGAAAATTTTGATCCTGTGACGCAAAGAGAACTTGTTTGTTTGTACAGATAAGCATCACCAAATGAACACTTTTTCACTTTGCAACCCTCCCTGGTGCTGCTGGTGATGCTTCCCTTTCCATCAAAATACTTAAAATACTACACACATTCCCCCTCTTTTTTTAAAAAAATAAAATAAAATCTACCAATTGCATCAAGATAAGTTCTAGTTTTAGTTTTCTATACAAATGTGAGACAATTTTCAAACCATATAAATAATTGGGGCAGTGATTTCCCTGAAGTGTTGTATAAATAGTAAAGCAGCTGACAGCAAACAACCTCTAGATTTCCGTTTCTCTCCGGTCAGCATAGCAGATACAACCTAATGCCTGCGACCATGAATTTAAAAAACCCACGTGACCTTTATATTTTCTTGTGCGCTAACTTTGAGAGTGGGTTTCAAATGGGAATGGTGAGGTTATATTTTCTGCTTTAGATGTCTGAGTTTATCCCCTACTCATGGCATTGACTATTGGCTAATACAGAGGAATCAAATTTCAGTCACTGCCCAGGATGACCTGTACAATGCAGACTCTAATAATTTATGATCCATGCAGGCAGTTTAGTCTTCTTCATCATTGAAAGTCTTACCGTATATGAATTTACTACCTCTTGGCTTATCTTAACGCCCCATTTGTCCGATGTTGTAGGTTGCATACCGATTTTTTAAGAAGCAGGGTGTGCCAGGACACAATCTGCTGTACGTATTGTGCTCCATGAAAACTGAGTAAAAAACACTAGCACTTGATGATGTGCTGAGGACAAAACATAGCTACGTATTTAAAAATGTTTGGGAATGCACAGGTCTGATGTTGTCCTTAGCTCAACTCACTGTTTGTGTCTCTCAGCTGTGTCTTGGTGCAGAGGGCTGTATCAGCAAGAATCTGTACTCAGATATCTGCGTGGTTAACACCACAGGGGTTTAAATCCTGTTGATAATTCATTACACCGTCATCAGACAAGATAAATGGTACTGCACAACTTTGTGGACACTAAAAGTGGTTTAATGATCAGTAATCTTGAAAAATAATGCTTCTACTATTTTCTGGAAAGAAGTACCTTTGTGAGGAACCTGTAAACAGATAAGACAGATGAACAGATAAGACAAACAGTTGAATTTGTGCTCATATGAGGAACCTTTTTCACTTCAAAAATTAACTTAGAATTTTTTTACAAGTGCATAATTTGTTGTCTCATTCTGAGTCCTTACCCCAAACAAGCACACATCAACAATATACAGACTGTAAAGACAACGTGTCAGTGTTACAGCAGCTGGGGTTTTTTTGTGAGCAGGCTTCACAAGCACGGAGGCTTTAAAGGGCACGGCCTTATCTCAGGGGACAGAATGGCTGAATCATCCCTAGATCTCCCATAAGAACCTGCTCAGATGACACATATATAGTACACATGCTGCATGTATGCATGATGACTGATAATTTATATATTTATTTGAATAATTTATGCGTTTCAAAATTTAACCTATGCATTTTTTCTTCTTCCCTCCGGTAAAAAAAATAAAATGTGCAAAAAGTAATAAAGTTTGAATACAATGTTTTTTCTTTTGGATGACTTGTGATTTGAATTTTTGTGCAGCTTTCAAACATGGACAAAAATAGCACATGTGACATCACTTGAGGACTATAAATTACCCATAACCCTGTTCATGACTGGTACTGAAAATTGACTTCTAAAAGGACTGATTGTGGTTCAAAATACAAATGAACCAAGTGGAACAGGTTGAAGCTGTTTGTATTTTCTATGAAGGTAAAACTTTTTATTGCTTGTCCAGCCAGATCCAAAGCCAATAGAACTGTGAGATAAGCACAATGTAATTGCATTTTAATTCTACAGCAGGTCTTAAAGTGATTTAGTGGCACTTCTGATTTCAGTCAATTATTCCCTGAGGCCAGACACAGCAAATTGGGATGTTCCAAGAACAAAAAGATTTTAAAAAAGCCTGCTCACACTAATAAAAACATTTATTTCTTTCATATACAGTAACTTATCGTAAATAGGGACATGCACAACATGTCTGGGTCTCATGCTCATAAATGAGGGCTAGAATTTAACAAAATCAAGTTAATATTTAAAAATTTTGCTTACTAGTTTCAGGAATTATACATATTCCACTCATTGCTCTACCAACTTTATTTATTTATTTTTTTAGTTGTCATCTTTACACATTTGCTTTTCATAAAGTGAAAATGCATATCATGCCTATCATAATTTGAGTCCTGAAAGGGCAGTCCTAATTCACACGCCTGATCATTGACTAATCTCCATATCACATGGATAGCATCTAAACTGATCATTAGATTACCACATGGACAGATTAGTGGTCCAGAGCATTGTCACATAGAAGCTGTATGTACTGTACTATGTGTTATTGAATATATTTTTGTGTAATTTTGATTCTCTGCTGGCACAAATAATGCTCAGATTTAATACTTTGATTTATTTGATAAAGCTTATGTATGCCTTAAAATACTGTAGCAAAAAAGAAAAATGATAAATTCTTTACTGGGCGTCACCAGACGGACGAGGCCTTTGTTTCAAACTTATCTACATCGCCTTGTCTGACATCTTGCTTTCCTGTCCTGTGACTGTCATATTAGTTCCTCTCACCTGTGTCTACAGCTACAGCTCATTTACATAAGGACATCTGCAGATTTCTTCAAATAAAAAGCTTTAGAGTTAGATTAACAAATATTTAATTCAAAGTGTGAGATAAATTTCCACTCCATTCTTGGAGAAAATCTCCTACATGTGCACCTCCATGAAGTTTTTTTCTCCACCATGTTTTTAAAGTTTTTTTTCTCACAGAGAAGAAACATCTTAGGGCAAAAATGCTCATAATTTATTTAGTTAAAAAATCAGCTATTGTTTGTCTTAAAACTGACTTTTGTGTGATCATGTGGGGTTTTTTTGTTCAATTTACCATATGAAGCCATTTGAGACAACTGTGGTGTGATTTTGGGCAAAACAAATAAAATATTTTTAAAATTGAATCACAATCAATTTGATAAATTTGTAGATGATACCAACTTTAGACAAAAAAAAAATATGAGAAAATCAATTTCAAATTGAGTGGCGATGGTTAAAAAGACACTCAAATGGTGATAAGTCTTTTTCCAATTAAGTTGCAAAACAAAATTGTAATCAGCAGGAAGCTGTCCAACACAGTTAGCTGTAACTGCTGATCTATAAATGAGATTTATTAGCTGTTGTATTTGTGGTACACTATTTGATTGAGATTTTGAGAATTTGCTAGGATTTTGCAACAATGTTTCAAAAGATTGAAAGACACAGTCAGCTAAGATTGGTCCATTAATTTCTTGTTTTCTGTTCCACTGTGATATATAAAGTTACATCTTTATTCTGCCAGTGTAAAGACCACACTGTTACACAGCTACAGTTATTTTTGATCACTTTGCAACTTTTTAAAGAAAATGAGCAAGTGATTACTGAAGCTGTTTTTTAGACTTCACTCACCTGTAATTCACACCATGCCACCTCCACCCAGGTGTCTGTATCAAGACCCTTATAGACAGTCTTGAAGGACCCCCGTCCCAGCTCAATGTCAAACTTGAGGAAGCGTCCTCCTGGTGAGGTGGACACAGCTTTCATCCCGGGTTCCTCTTCATTCTCATCACTTCCTGCTTTAGAGTCTGCTGGAGGTACAGTTTGACCCCCATCAACCTTCTCTTCATCTGCGCTTGTACTCTCTGTGGCGCTGTCTTTCAGGCCCACCTGACTCTCGGTACTGGAGGTCTCCTGAAGTCTGCTTCTCCGACCCCGATCGACAATAGTCCGTAAGTCGATGTTGAGCACTGGAATATTGTTTCCAAGCTCCGAGGTGTCCACTGGCTGCTCCTCGTGCTCTGACACCCACAAACTACGTCGGATAAACCTCCGCCGGGTCGGACCCTGGCACTCTGTGGAGGGGTACGCGCTGGGGTCACTGGCTCCCCTCAGGATTGAGTTTTGTATACTGACATTGTGATTTGTTCCGTTCTCACACACAGGCCTGCAGGCGTTTGCGTTTGAGTCTAAATTAGGTGCCGATAGAAAGGTGGATCCCAGAGGTGGATCTTTACCGGAAACCTCTGCGGAATTCATCCCTAAACTGTTAAACAGGTGCAGAGGACATGGCGCACGTCACTATCCAGCTGGTGAGAGTTGTCTCCCTACCTGCAACACTTGCAGTGACGCAGATCCCCAGCGCAGGATGAATGGTCAGATGCTTTGCTTTTTACACACATCATCCTGTTAAGATGTTCAACTGGGATGATGTGTGCACCTCACACCCTGTCCTCCTCCTGTAATACACCACCTATAAGCACATAAAATCACTTCCCTCCATATTGCAAAATGTCCACAGTAAACAGAAACTATGTCCCTCAGTGAAGTCACCGGCCTATAGGCCAGGAGTTTGTTCTCTTGGAGCCAAAGAAGCGCTTCTCAGATTCTGCTCACTGCGGCAGAAGGAACGGAGCATCTCTCCTCCAGCTCACATGACCGCTCTCACACTGAAATCCATTCTTTTCCTGAAGGTTTTAGTAAACTAGAATCACTTTCATGGCATAAGCCCACGCCCCTAGCAACAACACGTATCCAATAAGTTGTCACGTTTCGAAGCTGCTCTCTCTCTCTCCTCTGATCCTCTCTGCGTCTGCATGACGCGCTGGTTCTCCTGCTAGTCTCAACTGATGCTGATGTGACTGCATCGTTCTGATTTTAATTCTTATATCTTCATAAATTGTTCAAACAAATTAAAAATATTTTTCTTGTAGTAGTTTTGGGTATTAGTGTCGTGATGTCATAATGACGTCATGTGATTTGGTCCATTTTTTATATTTGTTTGTAAACTTTACAATTATTTACAATTTTAACCCATAGATTACTGTTTTAAAGGTTAAAACGTATTCATTTTTTTGGTAAATGAAACATGATGTTGTTCAATTGTTTACATTTTCTTGCATTTAAAATCCACATATTTCACATTTTTGAGATTATATATGATCAGGAGTAACGAGTTGCTCAATAAGCTCAAATTTTATTGCAATAAAAAGTGATTTTTTTTTAAATAAATAAATAAAATTTGCATTTAACTTGGGTATCTGTCCACACACAAAACACAGCGAAATATTTCATTCTGAAAAATTGTATTCATTGAATAAGAAAAATGAAAAATGGTCCGTCCTATCAAGGTCCCTCCAGTGGTAGAATATTTTATTAAATACAATTAAAAATATTGTCAACTTTTATTAACCCTAATTTCATCATTAAATCTAATAATATAATAAAAATAAAAATTACAAACAGAGAGAGATTTTTGACCCATATTATGTCAAAAATAATGATTGATGGCCTAGTGAGGTCACAGGTCAAAAACTTTATGTCAAAATCATGATTGATGACATGAACTTGATATGAACTTAGGTGTGTATGAGCCTTTAATGACCATAAGGGTCATAGGTCAAAAACTAAATGTCAAAATTGTGATGGATAGTCAGAACTTTGTGTCAGAAGGAGCATATGATGGGGAATGAATGACCATAGCGGTCATAGGTCAAAAACTAAATGTCAAAAATGAATTGATGACGGTCGAAAACTTTCGATGAACTTAGGCTCTCTGAAACTTAATGTCAATTTTGATGGATAACCCCAGGACTAAACGTCAATCCTGATGGATGGGTCAGATTCTCTGAAACTAAGAAACTTTATGTCATTTTTGATGGATGACCCCAAAACTAAACGTCAGTCCTGATGGATGGGTCAGATTTCTCTCTAAAGCCCATGTGAGGAGTGGGGGTTAATGAATGAATCTACTAGCGATGTTATCCCACAATTTTAAATGATTCTTTTTATTTTTATTGTATTTGATTGTATTTGATAGAATTGTATACAAAAGTGTTTTTATTTTTAAAAAATAAGAGTCGATTGCTACAAGGGACAAGGATGTGTTCAGCCGGCATTGTAAAGCACAGTTCTGCATGCTTCTCCGCTAACTGAAGGAGCCCTGCTTTTTCACACACACGCACACTGAAGACTTCCACTTTTTCACACACACACACACACACACACACACACACACACACACACACACACAACCTCCCCCTGGCATTCCGTTGTTTACTGAAGAGGTTGTGTCGGTCATTTATCTGCTTCGGCAGGATCAGGCCCCAACAACCGAGAATGTTTAAAATAAGATCAAGCCCCAACAACCGAGAATGTTTAAAATAAGTGAGAGAAAAAAGGAGAGTATAAGCAGTTAAAGTATACCAAAATGTTTTTGGGGGCTAAAGTTGTCATATGATGAGTGGACAACCTTCTGCATGCATTCTTTGCTCAGTGAAGAATCCCACTTTTACACACACACACACACACACACACACACACCCTTGCACACACACACACACGACCTCCCCCTCTACACTCCTGCACACACACACACACACACACACACACACACACACACACACACACACGCACCCACCCCTCCTGCTCAGTGGAATAGTGTTGACTTTTATTCAAACTAACGTCTGCGTTTAGTCCAAAACAAGAAAACGAATGTTTGAAACTTTTTTTTCTTTCCTAGAATTTAAATAAATTCTTGAATATAAAAAAAAATATAAGTAAAGAAAAAATAAGAGAGAGAAATAAAAAAAAGGAGCGTATAAACCTTGTGTCGGTTTTGTTTGACAATTTTTATTTCTGTGTCGTTTGCTTTTTACCTAACGTTAACGTGTCTGAAGATGGTGCAAATTTTAAAAACCAGATTGGCGGGAGAATGGAGAGGAGGTATTGTACGCTGCAATTGGTCCGTCACTCGTATGACTATAGATGAGCCACTCGTTTTGAGCCACGTCTAGAGGGGGTGGCGCTAGCGTGTATATATATATATTAAACGGTAAAAGTTTCTGGAAATGACTTACAAATCTGAAGATAAATTTAAAAAAGGATTAAACCATGGCTCACGTACCCACTTCTTCGGTCATATGCGAGACTCCGGTCGTCGTTTTTGAGCAGAACCGGACGCCGTCTGCACCCCGGAAGGAGCAAGTGTTTGTCTGCAGAACGCAGTGTCCTCCGAGCGAGGCTCTGCACGATGAGTGGTCTTTGGAGCCCTACGGGTTTGAAGGGAGCTTCGGCTACTTTTTTAAGTACAAGGTGGGGGAACTTGTCCTGTACCAGAATGTGCCGCAGAATGAACCGCAGAATGTGCCACTGAATACGCCGGCGGCGAGCCCCGAGCCCGTGCAGAATACGGCTTTCATGAGTTCGTCTGATTGGGGTATTATGAGACTGCTTCTACCTCGTACAGCGGAGGATGATGATGACGGAAAGCCCGAAATGGTGGAGAAAGAAGCCGAGGTGCGCGGTGATGGAAAGCTGAAACCCTGTCCTTCCGACGGCGAGATGTCTACGCTGAGAACCGTTTTCAGCGCGGTGTGGGAGACGGAGAAAAACGGGCCCAGCCGGTGGTTTTACAGAGCCAGTCGACGTAGAAACAAAGACGAGCGTGCGGAGGAAGATATGCTTGTATTGGAGAAATTCAACGCGGAATGCGGGCTTTTCCAACGACAGCTGGCGTTACCGTTGAAAGCGTGGGACGAGAAAATGGAGGAGGCCGGCGTTAAGATTTCAAATCTTTTTCGCAGCTGCAGAAACTGGACCGAGATTGTCCAGACAAAGAGAGCTTTGATGTTCTAAGCCCCGCCGACTTTGCACCTCCCACTTGTCTATAAAATAAGACCCCGCCGCTCTCCGAACCACGCATTCATTCCGAGAGCATGTCTCCCAAAACAAGCAAGCAAAGAACTCTGACGAGCTACTGGGCCGGGCAATCGCCCTCTTCGGCTCCTTCACCACCGATGATCTTCCCCGGCAGTCCTCCTTCATCGCCCCTGGTATCACCTTCGACGTCGGATGAGGATACGATCCCGTGGGGCCCTCCTACATCGCCCGATGTAATGGTCGAGGATACTCTACCCTACGATCGTCCAGCATCACCCGGGATGGAGGTTACACTTACCTCCGCTACGCTATTGGCCCCGGAGATCTTGGGCGAGATCTTTGAAGAGCCCAAAGCACCCTCTCTGCAACCGCCTTCAACGACGGATGATAGCGGCGATTCGAGCCCATCGACGGAGGATGACAACGGCGATTCAGCCCTTTCGACGGCGGATGATTGCGACGGGAAAAAACCCAGAGCGAATCCATCCATCGACGACGTTGGAAGAGATATGATCAGAGCCGTTAAAACCGTTGTTTATTATCTCTTTGATAGAGCGTTCTCTAAGCTCAAGACGTCTAGCTGCTACGGTTGTGAGGTTGATCACCCCAGCCAGACTCAACACCCATGTTTGTACCCGGACTTTTTTCGAATAAACTCTGAAACGTTCGAAGACCTGCTTCGCACACCCTCTTTTCTTCCCGCTGTAAAGCAGTATTTGCTTAAAAACCATTTGGAGGACTACATAAACACGCTGATTAACCGTTGCGTCAATGTTCACGGATATTGTGTCGATATTCCCGCTGCTGAAGATCCCCTCCCGGAGTACGACGACGGTGACGACGAAGACAAGGTGAATAAGCTCCGCGATAAAAATTGGAGATCTCTGCGTGAAGCGGAGCGGATGTGGAATAATGAATTTCTCTAAAAAAAAAAAAAAAAAAAAAAAAATGCTGTACCCATGTTGTACCGACGACTGAATACTACCTACTTATAATTTTGATACGTTTCCTGCGTGATGAAAACAAAATAAAAGAATAAAACGAATATATTTTTGTGTTATCATTGTTTGACTCATTCACTCGAGCATCATAGCAGTCATATGCATCATGACCGCCGACTTTCACAACGCCTACTACACGGCTAGTCACGCGGGGAGCTACGGGGGCGTTAAAAGACTACACAGAGCTTTAGAAACTGAAAGCGGTAAAAAAGTCAAATTAGAAAAAGTGAAAACATTTTTATCGGAACAGGATGCGTATACTTTACATAAACCTGTGAAAATACGCTTTCCTAGAAACAGGGTTGTTATAACCAGACCTTTGATGCAATTTCAAGCGGATCTATGTGACATGCGCGCTCTTTCGAAGCAGAACGACGGGTTTAATTATTTATTAACGGTTATAGATATCTTTTCTAAAATGGCGTACGTTCGTGTTTTAAAGACTAAATCGGCCTCCGAGGTGGTGAAGAACTTTGAGTCCCTTCTCACCGAAAGCCAAATACCGAGAAAACTTCAAACGGACGACGGGAAAGAATTTTTTAACAAGAGTTTTCAGACCCTGATGAAAAAATACAATATCGTCCATTTCTCAACCTCGAGCGACGTGAAGGCTTCGGTGATTGAACGTTTCAATCGAACGTTAAAAGGTAGAATGTGGCGTTATTTCACGGCAAACAATACACATCGTTACATAGACGTAGTACAAGATTTGGTCAAAAGCTATAACCATTCTTTTCACTCGAGTATCAAGATGACCCCGGTCGAAGTCGGCTCTAGCAACGCTTTAACGGTGTTTAAAAATCTTTATTGCTCCTCCCCTAAAAGAGGCGGTAAATCAAAGTTTCAAAAGGGGGATCTCGTACGTCTTTCTAAACTCAGGGGTGTTTTTGATAAAAAGTACGAACAGAGTTTTACCGACGAGGTTTTCAAAGTTTCGGACCGTCTACCCCGTATTCCTCCCGTTTACAAAATCGAAGACTACAACGGTGAGCCGTTAAAAGGATCGTTTTACGCAGAAGAGCTGCAGAAAGTGAATCTACCCGCGGAACGCGCATATCCGGTAGAAAAAATTTTAAAACATCGTCGGATTAAAGGAGTCAAGCACGTGCTGGTAAAGTGGAAAAATTGGCCCGAAAAGTTCAACAGCTGGGTTAAAGCCAGCGAGTGTTATCAAATAGGAAGCCGCTGACGAGTGTTATCAAATAGGAAGCCGCTGACGAGTGTTATCAAATAGGAAGCCGCTAGCGAGTGTTATCAAATAGGAAGCCGCTATCGAGTGTTATCAAATAGGAAGCCGCTAATCCCTCCGTCGATCACTCTATCGATCACTCTATCGATCACTCTATCGATCACTCTGCGAGTCATGAAGCGAAGCGGACGCGAGGAGGGTTTTTACGTTACTCTTCCTTCAAACGCGTGCGTCGACGTGTTTAAAAATAACAACGCCGGCAGTTTTAGAATCGACTTAGCTCATCACATAGACCTCGAAGGTTCGTGGCAGGTGGCCTTAACTGAAATTTCTTATCCACACACCTGGTTCAACGTGCCGGATGAAACGGCGTTCTTTGACGCGGGGGTGAATGCGCGGATGTCGTTCGACACGCCGGATGAAACGGTACTGCTGGATGCGGAGATGAAACGAGCGAATCGTGTGAAAACGAATGAGCGCATAAAATTTTCACCCGGTTACTACGATACGTACGAGAGTTTACAAACGGAGCTGGAGAAGGTTATGAAGTCATCAAAGATCGATATCCAGCTTCCTCTACATAGTATTAAAAAAAAAATTGACTTTCGGACGAGCGGAAAATTTCCCGTACGTTTCCCCGCCCCGGTAGCCTACATGTTAGGAGTTCCTCCGATGAAGTGGATTAAGTTTGAGCAAAAGACGGCGCCGTATCCTATTGACATGAAAGCGGGTTTTTACCAACTGTTCTGTTATAGCGACGTGGTCAGCCATCAGATAGTAGGAGACGCTTACGCACCTCTCTTACGTACGGTGAGGGTGAGCGGCCAATACGGAGACATAATCACTCAAATCTTCAATCCTTGCGAATATGTACCTGTGGCGCGAAACCATATTGAAAACATCCAGATTGAAATTAAAACGGATCAGAACCAGCCTGTAAATTTTTCTTACAGGAAAACCATCGTCAAACTGCACTTCCGCCCAAGCAATTCTTAACGTTCTTAACAACGTTATTAACCCGTCATCGTGCCAAACAAGTCATTACCGGCCGAGTTCAAACAACGGCGGGAGCTCAGAAAGATGCCGCCTTACGTCGTTAAAGATGATCCGTACCGTTTTGTTCATTATTACGAAAATCAAGTCGGAGGAGCTCTACCGGGATTTTCGGGAGCGGCCGTTTCCTGCGGGAGAGGAATAGGCTCAATTTTCTCGAGATTATTTCGTTTTGTCTCCCCTCTTCTGAAGAAAGGATTCAACATAGCGAAACCCCATCTCAAAAGAGCCGCCACTGGACTAGCGGCCGATGTAGCCGCTAAAGCGGTCCGTAAAATTTCTTCCCTCGGTCAAAATTCAGAGGGGCAGGAGGGTGCCGGTTTGATGGTTTTGTCAAGAAGGTCCCGGAAACGACCCCCCGGAAATAGAATATCGAAAAGTCAAATAAGCGGACGCGCTAAAAAACAAAAGTCAGTCGCTTCGAGGAGAGCGAGAGGAAAGACCGTCAAGCGCCGAGAGGATATTTTCAACTAAAAGAAGATGTCTCTTTTGCATCAGAAATCGGCGGAATGCACGCTAGGAGAGTTGGATTTGTTTTCCGCGCCGATGACGTAGCTATCGATCGAGGATGAGATGTATATGGAAATCTCACCTCTATCTGCGCTGACGGATGGCGGACCGGTCGAATTTTTTTTACCCGGAGATGGCGAGAAATATCTGGATTTGAACGCCACGCTGCTTTTTATCCGTCTTAAAATTACCCAGGCCGACGGTAGCGATCTTGTCGCCGCCAGCGACGAAATAGGCCTGATAAACTACCCTCTTAACACCATTTTCAGCCAATGCGACGTCACATTGGGCGATAGGCTCATTTCCCAATCCAGTTCGACCCACCCTTACAGATCCATGATAGAGACGCTGCTGAATTATTCGGAGAATACGCTGAATACGCAGTTTACGGCCGGACTTTTTTACAAAGACACAGCCGGGGCGATGGATTCTATCGACAGCAGCGACGGTCCCAACCGAGGTCTGAATCAAAGAGCGATTTTCACAGCCGAGTCTAAAGAAGTTCAACTCATGGGACCTCTGCACGCCGACATATTCTTTAGCGAGAAACTCCTGCTGAACTCTGTAGACATGAGAATTAAATTAACCAGGTCCAGCGATGATTTCTGTCTGATGGGGCCTCGCGCCAACAATTTCAAGATAAAACTTTTGGGAGCCTCTTTGTTTATCAAGAAAGTTTCGGTCTCCCCCGCGGTTCGATTAGGTCACGCCTCCGCTCTCACCAAAGGGAATGCGTTATACCCGATAACGCGAGTCAACGTTCGAACTTACCTGATACCCCAAAACTCGCGAATATGCAGTCAGGAAAATCTCTTTCTCGGCACCATGCCCAAATATATCGTCATAGGAATGGTGCATCAAGAGGCTTTCACCGGCAGAAGAGACCTGTCACCGTTCAACTTTCGTCATATGGACGTAGAATACGTCGCTCTATGTCGAGACGGTAAACAGATTCCCGCTAAAGCTTTCCAGCCCGTCTTTAATCAAGGACTTTCGGTGAGAGAATATTTTAATTTGATTCACACGACGGGGCGGCACCTAAAGGACTTACCGCTCAGCATAGACCGAAGCGATTATAATGCGGGGTATACTTTATTCGCTTTTAATCTGTCCCCCGTCGAGGACACCGAGGCCTTGTCGCCGATTATGAACGGAAATTTGAGGTTGGAAATGCGATTTAGACAGCCGCTTCCGCACACGACGACGCTGGTGGTTTACGCCGCTTACGATTCGGTGTTGGAGATTAATTCCAAAAGAGAGGTGTTGGTGGATTTTTATTAAAAAAGTCATGAACAATCATCAGCTTGAGAAACTACTAACCCGCTGTCTGGGGGATTTGTTCTGCGGTGTTTGGGCGTCTGACCAACTAGAGCTTCTTTCGGAGACATTTCCCCGTCCGGCTTATTTCATCGTGAATACGCACCCCTCGACTAAACCCGGCGAACACTGGCTCGCTTTAACTTTGGAAAAAGGAGGAGTCGCCACATTTTTCGATTCGTACGGCTTCAGCCCACAGTTCCCTTATTACCCGCGAGAAATTGTGACTTTTCTGAAAAGACGCTCAAACAAAATATTTTTTAACCAAAAACAACTGCAAGATATCTCTTCTGTAACCTGCGGTCAGCATTGCTTCTTCTATCTGTGTCAAAGAGCAGGCGGTCTGAGTTTAAACCGCGTGCTGCGACTCTATTCCTCAAACTTGTCTAAAAACGATAATATGGTTTCTAACTTTGCAAACAAACACCAGAAATGTGTAACAGGAGACGGTGAGACTTACGCCTTTCACAAAGTGTGCTCGTTAAGAATGTTTTGCGAATGTCATTCTCTGTTTTAATCTTCTAGCTCGTTTGAATGTATGTAACTTTTGAAGACAAAAAAAACAAACAAAAAAAAAACCTACGCAATAAATGGGTCAATAAACTTTTATTTCCAAAAACAAAAGAATTTGTCTACATTTCGTTTGTTACGGGGAGTAGTTCACCCAACGAGGAGGGTGCACGGTTTTACGCAAACGGGATGTTATCCCGTCCTCCGGTCCCGGTCCGCTCCACCTGGGTGAAAGATTAAAAGTTTTTCTCTTCTTTTCCCCGTCCTCTACTCCCGGCTCGCTCCACCTGGGTGAAAGATTAAAAGTTTTTCTCTTCTTTTCCCCGTCCTCTACTCCCGGCTCGCTCCACCTGGGTGAAAGATTAAAAGTTTTTCTCTTCTTTTCCCCGTCCTCTACTCCCGGCTCGCTCCACCTGGGTGAAAGATTAAAAGTTTTTCTCTTCTTTACCCCGTCCTCTAGTCCCGGCTCGCTCCATCTGGGAGAAAGATTAAAAGTTTTTCTCTTCTTTTTCCCGCCTCTCCCATCCTCGAGGGTTCCTCTTTGTTTCATTCGTTGATATTCCTGAAGCGCGACGTGGTTGCGAAAGAACGAGTTGGGCACGTTGATCTCGCTCAGGGTTGATAAAAAACTCATCCAACCGGCGGGTGCCGGGTTTTTGTTTCTTTTAAAAGGATGTAAAAGATGCTTGAGAAGATCTACCAAGTGAGAACCTTCGATAACGTTTCCCCGGCGAATAAATTCGCCTTTGGACGTCCAGCCGTGGTGATGATCGGTGAGTTTTTTTAAAATCAGCTCGCCGGTTTTGCGGTCGCGATTCGGAAGCGAGGTTAACACTTCGGCTTGCGAATCAGATCCGCTTTCCGGTTGAAAGGTTGGCGATTCTACTTGATCGGAGGTCTGAGGCTGTAGCGTCAAAGTTACGCGAGGTTCATCCAATTTACCCAGCTTTACAAGGTTGAGATATCTCTGAAGTAACGCGTCATACTTTTTAATTTTTTCATCAGAGGGGATGTCGGACGCATCCAGAATAGCTCTGATGTCGGCATCCAGGTCACTCTCGGCCGTTTGTCGGATGTTCGACGTCTCCGATTGAGTTAAACGTTTTAGCTGGTGGGGTGAAACTAGAGACATCTTTTGGCTCTCCATCCCGGTTATTTTTGCACTTTATCAAAGATTAGCCCCGCAATCACGGGCGCTAAAGCTCCTAATAAAGGTAAAAGGAATCCTCCGGTCTGATTTCTCAACGCCGATTGTTTCTTCTTTACACCCGCTTTCTTATCGGCGAGCAGACGGAGTATCTTCTTCTGTTTTTTCAACTTTTGAAACTGAACGGGCGTTAAAGGGATGTTTCCTTTTAAAATATTTAAAGCAATCTCAGACAGAGTAAGTAAAAAGTCCGGGGAACAGAATTTGAGAATCTCTTTACGCTTCTGCGGGCTGGCGTGATATAGCGCGCGCAGCAGAGGAGCGTTTCTTTTTAAACGAGCCGACATGACTTATTCCGTTTTCGGCGTGTAAACAACCGACCACTCGTGGGGTAGTATCCCAGATCGGAGTCTGAACCCGTCTGGGCAATCGTTTGTCAAATCCAAGATTAAATAACCGTGCGGTTCTTTTGTCGCGTCTTCGTAGCTCGACAAAAAATACTTTTTCCGAGAGGGAAACATTTGACAGGCCAAAAGTTTGATTTGCAGCTGATCGCGCGGATTTTTGAACAAAACGAGGTAGTTGCTATTTAGACTAATTGTACGGCTGTATTTTCCTTTGTGAAATATGTTTTGCGAAAGAAGAATCACCGACATGTTCCTATGGTGTCTAAATTCTGTAAATAGTCTGGCCACATTGGGATGATCCAAAGCTTGAAATAAGAGATCGTCTAAAATGATCAAATGTTTTTGATTGGGTGGAAATAGATCAAAATTTTCAAAAGAAAGAGGAAGTCCTTTAACAAACTTAATTTTTTTATTGATCATCATCAGTTCATTGTACAAGGGTTGAAAAGAAGTGTAAATCCACACAATATTTTCAGGAACATCGGTCATCACACTCTTACAATTTTTCAAAAGATTTTTACAAAAAAAAGTTTTCCCGCATCCGCTGGGTCCGATCACGAGACACGAAAAGGGGGTTTTGAATCTCGGATCGAAATCAACACGCTGCAAATCTTCCTGATGATAAGCAGCCGTTCCGATTTTTTTTTTTTTTTTTGACACTAATAGCCAAAAGGCAGCGACGTACCGTCTCGGAAAAGACGTCTTTTGTCGTACACCAGTCTGAATTTTTTCTGAAATGAGGTATTTTTCAACGCAAACCCGGCTTTATTCCTCTTGATTTGCTCCTGGCGAACCGTCAACACAGCCGCCTCTTCACCCTTTTGAAATCCCTCCACCAGATCTTTAACAGAATGAAAGTTGACCGTTTCAGAAGATTCGCGAGTCTGAGTAATCCCTTTTACTTTCAGAACAACCTTCTTTTTATTCCTGGTCTGATAGCCGTAGCTTTTAGGACCCGTGGCAACAAATTCCTGAATCGTGTCCGAGTCTAACTCATCCGTTAACTGACCCAGAAAGTTTCCGGTCGGTAGAGGAGTTTCCCCTTGTTTCATCACGTAGATCAAGCTGTCTGTATCGATGTACAGTATTTTGTCGTTCAGCCGCTCGAGATGGCTGTACAGTTTAAGTCTAGCCCAGGCGGTTGTAAACACAGCCAGAAAGACATTATTCGTCTTACAAGGTTTCGAAAAACACGGTTTGTTCCACGTCCATTGAAGCAAAACAGAACCGGCTGTCAAGAAGTGAAAATATTTCACCGAGTACTTTCCCGAAAACAGAAAGCTGAAAAATTCCTGCGGATCTTTCACAACGCTCGTCTGGGTGAGTTCGCTGCGCTGAGCAAATTTTCCCCAGAAGCTGTTTAAGCACAGTTTTGCCACCTGTCTCCTGGCCGGATTGAACGCAATTTTTTCGGGATCCAACCGAATGCCTTCGTGCGCAAAATACTCGTCAATGTATTTCTGTTTACTCTCGGCATCCGTAGCTTCCGGAGGATAGCCCGATGCTTCCTGTTTACCCTTCAGAAACGTGTGGATGTAGTCCACAAAGATCATGTCTGACTTTTTCGGGAAATGCCACACCTCAAAGATTTTCTTTAACCCGTAACCGGATTGCAGAGCTTTTGCGAATTCGGGCGTCGCCCACACCCCGGTCAGCGCTCTTTGCTCGTCGTTATGCGAGCAGGCGTCGACCTGGTTGTTTTCCTCGGCACAAGTTCGACACAAAGTGAAAATGAGCTTTCCCCGCGTCGTTTTGTACGGCAGGACCGGGAAGAACAACCCACGTGGAGGATAAACAACGGCTTTAATAATTCCGAAATAAGACTCGGGATTTTTAAAATCCGTCGTTATGATCTCCGGGTGACCGAGGGGGTACTCGAATCGCGCATTTACATACGGGTACAGACTCGTGAAATCCTGATAAAAAACGTTCTCGTCAGGTTTAGCGCTGTAGCGAAGTCTAAGCGCGCAAGTACGACCTCCGTACAAAGCCTCGCGTGGGGCGAGAGGCTCCGGTGCTATGTAATTTGACATAAACTCTCTTACCGACGGATCGGTTTGTTTCATTTCCCGCCATACGTGCTCCCACACCACTTCCACGTGTAATTTGTGCACGGCTCTAAGAACTCGCATTTTTGCCGTCGTCTCCGCAAACGTCTCTCCAAATGACCGCTTTGTCAAGGGAGAGATGTCTGTCGAGTTGAAACACTCGGGGCAGCCGTGGAAAAAACACCCGTGAAAAAAGAGCGCGGTTGTGACTCCGTCAATTTCGCTGTAACCGTCCAGAAAGTAGCGACCCACCTGCTTTTCCCCGCCTCTCAGAGCGTGTTGAATCGGAATCTTTCTGGAGAACGACAACCACTCCAACCATTGTATGGAGCAGTCCGAGAACTGCTTTCGGTTTTGGCGATATTCTCGGGGGCACGGAATGGCTAGCGTTTCGGGCGGAAGAAACCGCGACGTGAACACTCGCATGCATGCAGACGCGATGGTGAGAGAACAAAACGGATCAACGCCCCCGTCTTTGAAATATTGATCGCGGAATTTGATGCAACCTTGACGCAGAACTTCCACGTCATTTCTGCAGTAATGCACGCATTCTTTTTTGAAGTCAAAGATCCCCGTTCTGATAGAATCGTACCAACCGACAAAAACTTTCTTTTCATCCTCCGACATCCTGTCGGGCGAGTAGCAACTCGCCGGTGGGTAACTACCCACAAAGTTCAGGGTGGATTCGGATGAAAATTTGTGAGGAAAAAAACCTTTATTTTGATCCTCGTGTTTGTGTGTGTGTGCAAGGGTGCGTGCGTGCGTGCGTGCGTGCGTGCGTGTGTGTGTGTGTGTGTGTGTGTGTGTGTGTGTGTGTGTGTGTGTGTGTAAAAGTGGGATTCTTCACTGAGCAAAGAATGCATGCAGAAGGTTGTCCACTCATCATATGACAACTTTAGCCCCCAAAAACATTTTGGTATACTTTAACTGCTTATACTCTCCTTTTTTCTCTCACTTATTTTAAACATTCTCGGTTGTTGGGGCTTGATCTTATTTTAAACATTCTCGGTTGTTGGGGCCTGATCCTGCCGAAGCAGATAAATGACCGACACAACCTCTTCAGTAAACAACGAAATGCCAGGGGGAGGTTTTGTGTGTGTGTGTGTGTGTGTGTGTGTGTGTGTGTGTGTGTGTGTGTGTGTGTGTGTGTGTGTGTGTGTGTGTGTGTGTGTGAAAAAGTGGAAGTCTTCAGTGTGCGTGTGTGTGAAAAAGCAGGGCTCCTTCAGTTAGCGGAGAAGCATGCAGAACTGTGCTTTACAATGCCGGCTGAACACATCCTTGTCCCTTGTAGCAATCGACTCTTATTTTTTAAAAATAAAAACACTTTTGTATACAATTCTATCAAATACAATCAAATACAATAAAAATAAAAAGAATCATTTAAAATTGTGGGATAACATCGCTAGTAGATTCATTCATAGGCTCTCACATAGGCTTTAGAGAGAAATCTGACCCATCCATCAGGACTGACGTTTAGTTTTGGGGTCATCCACCAAAAATGACATAAAGTTTCTTAGTTTCAGAGAGTCTGACCCATCCATCAGGATTGACGTTTAGTTTTGGGGTCATCCACCAAAAATGACACAAAGTTTCATAGTTTCAGAGAATCTGACCCATCCATCAGGATTGACGTTTAGTCCTGGGGTTATCCATCAAAATTGACATTAAGTTTCAGAGAGCCTAAGTTCATCGAAAGTTTTCGACCGTCATCAATTCATTTTTTGACATAAAGTTTTTGACCTATAACCGCTATGGTCATTCATTCCCCATCATATGCTCCTTCTGACACAAAGTTCTGACTATCCATCACAATTTTGACATTTAGTTTTTGACCTATGACCCTTATGGTCATTAAAGGCTCATACACACCTAAGTTCATATCAAGTTCATGTCATCAATCATGATTTTGACATAAAGTTTTTGACCTGTGACCTCTCTAGGCCATCAATCATTATTTTTGACATAATATGGGTCAATAATCTCTCTACAAACAATTTCTAAAATAAAAACAACATTAAAAAACCAAGCAAGCGGAGGCCATCCTGTGACACGGTCGTGCAGTCTTCTTCTTCTTTCGGCATTTCCCTTCAGGGGTCGCCACAGCAAGTCAGTTTCTTCCATCTAACCCTATCTGCTGTATCCTCTTTGGTCACGCCAACTATCTTCATGTCTTCCTTCACTGCGTCCATGAACCTCCTCTTTGGACTTCCTCCAGTCCTCTTTCCTGGTGGTTCCAAATCCAGCATCCTTCTGCTGATGTACTCTCTCTCTCTCCTCTGCACATGTCCAAACCATCTCAGTCTTGCCTCTCGGACTTTATCCCCAAAACCTCTAACATGTGCTGTTCCCCTGATGTACTCATTTCTAATCCTGTCCATCCTGGTCACTCCCAGAGAGATCCTCAGCATCTTCATCTCTGCTACCTCCATCTCTGCTTCCTGTCTTTTTCTCAGTGCTACTGTTTCTAGACGAAACAGCATGGCTGGTCTCCCCACGGTTTTGAAACTCTTTTGTCACACATAACACCTGATAATTTCCTGATAATTTTCATGTGAATTGACATTTACAAATAAACTTGCCTTCACCTGATGACGTAGAATAGATTTTATTTCTGTACAGTCTGACACTATGCAAACAGGTCACTTCCTGTTTTTAGAGGTATGTCTGATTTGTTAGCATCACAGTGATCAAGACATAATATTCTTTTAGTGTTGTAGGAAAGTGTTTCCAATCAATAAATAAGTTTCCAAAATAAGATATGTTTCTTGTTCTTTTGTCTATAGAAATGTCAATAAGTAATAATGTGAAAGAATTTATAGAAATTAAGCTCTTGAGTGCTTTACTTCAGCCTCATCTTAAACTAATATGACATATCCCATAAAGTGGTTGTATTAGCAAACTAGAGGATAAAGGGAATTTTTTTTAAAGTCCCCAACTTTTCTAACTTCTCTGCAGAATTCATAGATCATGAGTTAAGCCATTAATCCAAAGTTCAGCAGTGTCAATGTAAGTATGAAGGTGAAAGGCAGAGTTCACCCTGGGCAGTTCTGTCTTTAGGCCCCAGACTTTTTTGCATTTTATGTAAACCAAGTAAGTCAAGGCCTATTTGCATTTGTTTTAAGCGTCTTCCTTTATCTCCCTTTACTTTGTGTTACATCAAAATGCTTTTGATTTGTTGTCACTTTAATCACTTCCAGATATTTTTAAATGAGTACACTCTCCTTTCATTTCTGAAGTTTTAGTTTTCTTTCAGAGTTGTTCAAAATATCAGAGGAAGGGTTTAAATATCCTTCCAACAAATACAGTATCAACAAATAAAAGCTAAACTTTGTTTATAATCTTCCTTGCCACTTTAATTGAACTGTCCAGTCATGCTTTCACTGACCTGTCACTTTAATATTTAACAGCGGTCACATCCTGCATGTAACAGCACCGTTATAACGCTAGGTGGCAGCAAAGTAACGTGGAAACCATGGAGCGCACAAATAAGGTAATTATTCAACAATCTTCTTATTTATGACATGAATACATCATATTAATGTCATTTACAGAACGTAAAGTGTAAAATGAGACGGTGATCTCATAGTTTCCTTACTCTATGAGAGCAACCGTCCCAACATCAGAGGGGCGGTTGCTGTGGATGATTTCCCCTTTCGGTAGAAAGACCCCGTTATAAGCGCCATCTCCCGACAGTTTGTTGTTGTAACCACTGGCAGAACTCCACAGGAAGTCCTCCGAGAAAAAAAATGACGAGTGTTTTTCCTAATTCGGTTGGTAACGGGGTTTTGGATGATATGGAGATGAACGGTGAAGGTAATCCTGATGATGGGACAGAGGTAAGTCAATTATCCAAAGATATGGATAAAGAAATATTCATATTTAGTTACGCTAAGCTCCCTCATCTACATTGCTCAATAACGCGTTAATGAACACAGAAAGATCTCCCGATGGAGGAAGGAAACAAGTCAGAATGGAGAGAAAAGCTGCTCCATCTCCTGCTCCACTGTTTGTACACTTCATCAAGCATCATTTCTATTTTAAATCCATTTATTGAACTTGTGGTTTTGTAAATACTTCTTCTCAGCGTTTGTGTTCACATTCCTGGACTCCGTGGCATTGTAAATTCTTTCTGTTTTCATGAATGGAATTTGTCTTTATCTGTTCTGAGGGTCGGTTTTCACCTGGTGACAAGTTGGTGTACAGTTTAATCATTATTCAGTTCAGTCAGGTTTGGAGGACAGTGACCTAAATCTGGAATTCAAAAAGAATCAAAAACCTAATAGACTTTTCTAGAATATTTCTGAGAATAAACTAGGACCTAGTAGTTACATTAATGTTGTACTTTATACATTAAAAGGTGATCTGATCACATATGTAACTATTTTAGATTTAACCCAGAATTTGTTCAAGAAAACTGTAAATCCTGACAGAAATAATAATAATAAAAATTTTATTTGTAACACACTTTATATCTCCAGTGGAGATCTCAAAGTGCCACAATGACCAAAAGGAACAACAAACAGCAAAATTACATAAAACCACAACACAAAAAACAAAACTAAAAACTTTGCTGATCAGACATTTAGTCCCAAGTAGTTAACTTAAGAATGTCCAACTTTCTTGTTTGCACATTTTCTCCCTTTTGAATATCTTGGTTTTATTTAATAAGTATATAAAAAAATATATTTATTATTAGATTAGAATGACTTTATTGATCCCACACTTGGGAAATTTGTGTGTTACAGCAGCAAACAAGAAAGAAATGACAGTATATACACAAGAAGGAAAATAAAAAATAATAATATATTAAAATAATAAAATAGAAGAAATAATGTGACAAAACATTGAGGTCAATACGGACTGAAAGTGCATAAGGGGGTAAAAAAAATATATATACAAAATATAATATATTATTGAGACACATATATTATATATAAATAATATATATATTAATTATTATTATTAATTAATTATATGTGTAACAGTATGTCAGAGAGGCCAGACTAAGTCAGAGAGGCCAGATTGAGGAGGTTTGGACATGTGCAGAGGAGAGAGAGAGAGAGTACAGCGGCAGAAGGATTTTGGGTTTGGAACCACCAGGAAAGAGGGCTAGAGGAAGACCAAAGAGGAGGTTCATAGATACAGAGAAGGAAGACATGAAGATAGTTGGTGTGACCGAAGAGGATGCAGCAGAGAGGGTTAGTCGGAAGAAAGTGATTTGCGATGGCGACCCCTGAAGGGAAATGCCGAAAGAAGAAGAAGAAAGTATCTCATAAGAAGTTCGAACCTGTTTTAGATCATACTAGCTGAGATGATAAGGTGATGCCGATGCAGTGGGAAGAATAAATTTCCAACTAAATAAAACTAAAACTGAAAATATGGTCACGGATTTAACCAGTACTTAAAACATTTGACTCAGTTGGTTTTATAACGTGTCATTTTTAACATTGTATTGGTGCTTTCCTGTAATAAAGTATCACAATACTTCCCTTCATCATGCTTTACAGCTTACCATCAACTCAAAGTTGAAGAGGCTATTATCTAAGAATAGAACATAATCAAATACAACACATCACTGACACTTGAAATGAGAAGTGAAGATATTTGGGAAACACGTATGAGGGAATATGTACAATAGAGGAAAGACAAAGTGATTTTTAGTGCTTAGACTGTCAGGTGGAGTGTTATCAAAAACATTTGCTGTATGTATTCATAATCTTGAAAACCACTTAAAAACTTAAACCACTTAAACCAGAGGAATGTCAGAAGTAGTGAAACTGACCAAGTGCAAAAGGAACCAATCAAAAAGAAGTTGTAACAGTTTTAAGTTTGAGGTTTACCACCTCAAACCACCTCAAGGGTTTTTTCTTGCCTCTGTGGCAGCAGGTTTTAGAGTTTGCTTGAGGAGGAGCCGCACCTCAAGGAGACATGTTACTATCCCGGGCACAAGGTGGTCATTGTCAGGCCGCTCAGCTTTACTCCCCTAAAAGGAAACTGAGGAAGGAAAGGACAGGACCTGTGGAAAATTGTTATAAACCATAAAACACTTGAAAAATTAGTTTGTATTTTGTCGTGTAAAGTAAGAAACAGTGCCAAATTATACATTTTTTTATGAATTATACATGAGTTTGGCTTTTATTGTGTTGCAAAGTAATCCTTTTTTCTGCCTAAAACTTTTTTCTTTTTCCCGACAAGTTATAGTTTAAGTCATAGTTAAATTTTCTCCTGACTCTGCTTGAGTCAGCTTGACATCTTATATTTGACCTCGGGGTTTTTTTTTTTTAGTGACATTTGAGTTACAGATCTTCAAATTTGGCAATAAGAAACTTTCACTTCCTTTTTCCATTTGGTAAGAAAAGAAAATATTAGATTGCATTACTCTGGGTTATTTTTGTGGTCACACTTTCCTTAGATGGTTTTAGATTTTCTGAAAAAGAGTTGAGATTTTGGTATATTTTGGTGATATTGGTATATCTACGTAAATCAACAAAATACCTATGGTCACCAGCTGTGTGGTGACCGAAAGAATGAGATCACGGGTACGAGCGGCCGAAATGAGCTTCCTCGGCAGGGTGGCTGGGCTCTCACTCAGAGATTGGGTGAGGAGCTCTGCCATCCGGGAGGAGCTCGGTGTCGAGCCGCTCCTCCTCCAGGTCGAGAGGAGCCATATGGGGTGGTTCGGGCATCTGGTCAGAATGCCCCCCGAGCGCCTCGTGGGCAAGGTGTTTTGGGCACGTCCCGCCGGGAGGAGACCAAGGGGCAGACCCCGAACCCGCTGGAGAAACTATGTCTCACAGCTGGCCGGGGAACAACTTGGGATCCTTCCGGGTGAGCTGGAGGATGCAGCCAAGGTGAGAGAGGCCTGGGCTACCCGTTTGAGGCTGTTGCCCCCGCAACCCGACTCCAGAACAAGCGGAAGATGACGGAACGGAACAAAATACCGCTTGTAAAACAAGTTAATATATTTTGTAAAACCTCTTGCATTTTGATCACAATTGAATGATTTTTTAATTTTTTGTTTTCAGTATGTAAGAAAATATTTTCTCAATGGGTTTCACTTTGGATGTATTCTGGTCATTTTCAAATTATTCTAAATTCCCAGTGTCACAACAAAGTAAACCTATTCTTTCTTTAATTTTAACAAGAAAGTTATGTTTTAAAGACCAATTTTGCACAATTCTCTACACCAGAGAAAACACATTTATAAATTTTTGTACAAAGGTAAGACTTAGCCATCTTCGAAAGTCCGAGAAAAGTGCTTTTTGTCTGTAAGTTGATATTTTGACTGTGTTGTGTTTATTGTGTGCAATGTTTGTGTGTTCAGGCCCCTTTACGGGAAATCAGAAGACTGCAACGCAGGCCGATGAACATGAATCTGTATGCGAACAAGAAGAGTGCCGCTCAGAGCATGCTGGACGTCGCCCTACTGATGGCAAATACCTCACAACTGAGATCAGTGATACAAAAAGGATCAAACGCTGCTTTCTATTTACCACTTCTTACTTGCATTGTTATTTCGCTCATCCTACAACTGGTAGTGGGAGTTTTGCTCATTTTTATTGGTAAGTTTTAAAAATTCAGCATCGTTCTTTCCATTTAGGCTATCACTGATATTTTCACATACAGTGGTGGTCAAAAGTTTACATACACTTGTAAAGAACATAATGTCATGGCTGTATTGAGTTTCCAGTTATTTCAACAACTCTGATTTTTCTCTGATATAGTGATTGGAACAGATCCTTCTTTGTCACAAAAACATTCATGAAGTTTGATTCTTTTTATGACTTTATTATGGGTAAACTGAAAATGTGACGAAATCAGCTGGCTCAAAAATATACATACAGCAACATGAATGAGCAATTTTGGAGACTTAGAAAGTTGTGTCAATGACATGAGCTTCATAGCATGACCTCTTAACTTCTTGTGAGTTATTATGAGTGACTACAACTGGTGACTTCTCTGAGGCCATTTAAAAAGGGCTCATTGGATAAAAACACCCACAAACGCTACAATGGGAAAGTCAAAGGACTTTCCCATTTTGAAAAAGAGAAAATTATTGACTTGAACAAGTCAGGAAAGTCACTTGGAGCCATTTCAAAGCAGCTGCAGGTTCCAAGAGCAACAGTGCAAACAATTGTTTGTAAGTATAAAGTGCATGGCACTGTTTTGTCACTGCCACGATCAGGAAGAAAACGCAAGCTGTCACCTGCTGCTGAGAGAAAACTGGTCAGGAGGGTGAAGAGTCAACCCAGGAGCACCAAAAAGCAGATCTGCCAAGAATTAGAAGCTGCTGGAACACAGGTGTCAGTGTCCACAGTCAAGCGTGTTTTGCATCGCCATGGACTGAGAGGTTGCCGTGCAAGAAGGAAGCCCTTGCTCCAAAAGCGGCACCTTAAGGCTCGACTAAAGTTTGCTGCTGATCACATGGACAAAGTTCTGTGGTCAGATGAAACAAAAATTGAGCTATTTGGCCACAATGCCCAGCAATATGTTTGGAGGAGAAAAGATGAGACCTTTAACCCCAAGAACACCATGCCTACCATCAAGCACTGTGGTGGTAGTATTATGCTGTGGGCCTGTTTTGCTGCCAATGGAACTGGTGCTTTACAGAGAGTCAATGGGACAATGAAGAAGGAGGATTACCTTCAAATTCTTCAAGAAAACCTGAAGTCATCAGCCCGAAGGTTGGGTCTTGGGCGCAGTTGGGTGTTCCAACAGGACAATGACCCCAAACACACATCAAAAGTGGTAATGGAATGGCTAAATCAGGCTAGAATTAAGGTTTTAGAATGGCCTTCCCAAAGTCCTGACTTAAATCCCATTGAGAACATGTGGATAATGCTGAAGAAACAAGTCCATGTCGGAAAGCCAAGAAATTTAACTGAACTGCACCAATTCTGTCAAGAGGAGTGGTCAAAGATTCAACCAGAAACTTGCCAGAAGCTTGTGGATGGCTACCAAAAGCGCCTAATTGAAGTAAAAATGGCCAAAGGACATGTAACCAAATATTAGCATTGCTGTATGTATATTTTTGACCCAGCTGATTTCGTCACATTTTCAGTTTACCCATAATAAAGTCATAAAAGAATCAAACTTCATGAATGTTTTTTGTGACAAAGAAGGATCTGTTCCAATCACTATATCAGAGAAAAATCAGAGTTGTTGAAATAACTGGAAACTCAAGACAGCCATGACATTATGTTCTTTACAAGTGTATGTAAACTTTTGACCACCACTGTATGTGACCATTACTTTAAAATAATTTTTAAAAAGCTCACACAAATTATAGCAGTTTACTCAAACCCAGAAAAAATACAACCTAAATATTTTTCAAAAGCCAAACAAATTTTAATGTAACAATAAAACTTAAAGACTACGTAAATTGATGGAAAAATTGATCAAAGCACTTCTTTTGCAAAAATGTTTTGGTCTGAATTCACAAACTGAATCACCAGTATGTTTTATCTGCAAATAGTTCAATGTAAAAAAAAAAAAGTCAAAGTGAATTGCATGAGTGAGTTGTAGTAGGAGCCTATTAATGTGAAAGACAACTATGAGAAAAGGTGAGATATGCAAGAAAAAAATGTCTCCATGTACATTTTTTGGTACATCTTTTTTTCTTTTTCTTTTTTTTTTTTTTAGAATTTCAAGTATTAGCCCATTTTGAGTGAATCAAAAATAAAAGATCCAGACTTTCTAGAAATTTTACAGAAATTCATATCCAAAAGTGAACCCTGCCAGTCTTCAACAGGAATGTTTGCCTGAACTCCATTATTATTGTTGAAAACCACACAATAATTGTGATTATCAGCATCTCAAATTGTAGAGACAATAGACACATTGAATGTCACATGATGTTGTAAAGCTACCTTTTTCTGCAAATGTTGTTTAGGTTTGCAAAAATATTATTTGGCTATAACTTTCTGTGTTACTTAAAAAAAGAGCATCTGAATAAATGTATGACAAAAAACAAGGTTCTATTTAAACAACATTGGCATTTAAAAAAACTAAATGATGAAGTATTTTGCCAGTGTACTTCATTGGGTGTAAGAGCTGTGTTTCTTTTAGAATTTGGAGTACTTTGGAATTTTTTAGACCATCCCACATGTTTTTGTAGAAATAACTCCATTTCAAAGAAATAGAATACCTCACGTAAATGAGACTTAAACTGTTGTCTTCACAATGCGTCCCGCTTTCAGTCCTTCAGCTATGTTCTTATCTTATCAAACAGAGGGTTCTACTTTGAAAGAGGAGCTGAGTTCAGACAGCAACAACAGGAAGATATAACCCTAACTTGTCTCTACAGTCACCTTCTTCCAATTTTAAAAATCTCTCACCATTGTGCAAAAAACATACTCAGCAGTATTAATGCTTGGAGGATTTATCAGGAACAGGCATATCACTTTTTTTTTTAATTCGTCATAATGCATTCCATTCCAAGACATGTTAGCAACATAGATTTCTCGCTAGATGAGATTGAACATTTTTTGTCGGATGTTGTTAAAATATCTTTTCCTTCTGCCTCAATAGTTTCTATGCTGATGACTCAAGGCTGATTCCATGTGGAGAAAAAAATGTTCCCATTGACTGTGAACCATGCAGTGATGCCTTTATATTTTTCTTATTTTTTCCTAGTTAAGTGGGACCTAAATGACCATAACATGCACCCCAGGCTGAACATCTTGGAGTCTGTCACCACAGCTTTTGTCTTTGTCATTGTTGTAATCAACATCTTCATCACAGCTTTTGATGCACAGGATACTGTCAAGGCAGCAGTAGCCGTAGCAACAGCCCTTTAAAGTCTCATCCTCACTTTACGGGATTGTTCCTGGATGGCTCCATCTAAACCTAAATGCCTCATTCCAATTTTATCAAGAGCGTGGGTGGGTGGACCTTCCACTATATATAATTACTATGAGACAAATGTGACGTTTACACTGCTGCAAGTCTGATTTGATTAATCAAGTGGACTTTTACTTAAATGCTATGCAATCTATGTTTAAATTGATTTATATCTACATTTATTTGTGTTTACATTTTTGTGCACTTAAGTTTTTCAAGACCAAATTATCTAGGCTTTAACTGTTTTTTCTTGTTTCACTTTAGCAATTGCAAAAAAAATGTTTGTGAAAAAAATAAAACTCACCTGAATTGTTATTTTTGTTTATTGGCATGCAACATTTTTTATGTTTTTGTGCAAATACAAAGATTTGTCAAACACAGGCATATAATTTAACTAAGTCATCTGGGATACATTAGTTAAATAGACAAGGAAAAAAGGGTAAATAGACAATTTCCCATATTTAAAAAAAAGGTTTTAAGGAGAGCAATACAAATTAGTTAGAAAAAAAATACAACGAACCGAAACATGTTTTTGGCATCATAAATAAAAGTCCAATTGCATTATTTGGACAAAACCTTTCTACCACAAAAATACAATAAAACCTTGTACATTTAGTGTAAATTTACCAAACCTTTATAAAAAAAATAGAACATGACACATGATCTTTTAATTAAAAAAGAGGCACATTTGTGGTTTAGAAATATGTAGTAGGAAAATTGGATTTTGGTGCACCCAGTTTGAGGAACAAACAGTGGAAACAAATAAATAAGCAAATTGAGTATTAGATCCATGGAGAAATGAATGGATATGATTGTAATCATATGAAGTCATAATGTTTGAATGTGACATCATTCAAACTGCAGACTTGAACAACCTAATGCAATCTGCTTAATCTTCTTTCTTTCTTTTTTATTTCGGTCACATTATAAATTCACATTAAAGAAAGTTACATTTTTTTCTGATATTGTACTTTACCTAGGGACCGAAAAGGTATCGGCTGGAGCAAATGCTTATTACGCCGACCCTTTTTTCAAATCACCATGAAAGCAAAAATATGTAAGTATATATTCAGAAATTCATCATAATATGAATATAAAATTAAAAGTAGTAAATCAAATGAAAAAGTAATACAATTGTTACTTTAAATTCATTACATATATGCTTGAATTTAACCATCAACACTTGTATATTTTTTATGCAATAATAACTTAAATTTCTTCTTTAAACAGAAAAGATTGGCCATAGTTTAAGTTTATCATCACAATTATCCAAAAGATGCACACCATTAATCTCATATTTAAAAACTTGGTTAGAGATGCCACGAAGTAGGTGGCAGTGCCTTAACCATATGTGTGTTGCAGGCCACAAGGGCCATTTCCATCCTTGTCAAGGGGAGTGCTAACCTTCTCTCCTTTCTTACAACACAACCAAACAGAATGCTCCGTCTGCTTTAAATAGCACTGGTTGTGCGACATCTTTTTAGTCATGGTTCAACGTAGATGACCCGAATGCACAGGTCTATCTTAGTAGAAACACATTTAAACTCCCACAAAAAAGCAAAAAAACTCAAAATAAAATAATTTAAATGCTCAATATTTCCGTTTTTAACTTTAAACGAGCAACCCACAATGCACTGCTTCGGAATAACCGAATCTTATTGGTGGTTTTTTATCACGTGACAACCAAAGGCTTTAAACGCGCTTTACTTAATGTTTTAACAACTCAACTTTTCTTATATTGTTTTTAATAATTTTTCTCTTCCTTTTACTGAATTAAAGTTAATCATGTTAATTTTTAAATGAGACTAACATTCTGAATGAAGTAGTGTATATTTTTCCCACAAGGTGGCGACAAAGTTACGCAATTATTTTGAACTTTAAAAATTAAAACTTGGAATTTGTTGCAATAATGCAATTAAATTGGGATTTGCGTTACAAAACGTTCAAAGAAATTCAAGGCACAATAACTCAATGACTGATCAATTGTTTCTTAGAGATGTCAAATTTGATTGATGACATGATTAGTTTTTATTGATTTCAAAACTGACGTCTGGATGCTGCTCGTAAGAATCTCATTGAATAATAAAATAAAATCTTTAAACAGGAACTACAAGAAAATGAAAGTGCCAAATATGTTCTGCCTTACTGAAGGCCAAAAGCATTGTAAATTATTGTAAATAGAAGTCTATAATTTGGTTGTCTCAGTAATTTTGAAGCACCACATGTTATGTGGTCACCCACTACATCATACCCTTGTCAGTATACCATATAAGAACTTCCTTTGCTTTCATTTTCAGACCAAGAGCTGCCATTCCAAGGGCACGGCTACCTCCCGATAATTTGGATTCTATAAAAATAAAAAACAGGTTCTTAAAAGATGGAATTAGTTTATACATGTGTTAACAACACAACCGATTGAATCAATGTAGATGAATTGTTGGTAAAATTAGGACATTATTTACCACTGTAGTAATAGAGAAGAGCCATTCCTACAGCAAAGCTGAAAGAGCCCAGGAAGAAGAGGGGTCCTAGAAACAAATATTCATCCCAAAGAACAGAAATCAGATTTAGGCAATGTTCTTTTGCTACGTAAAATTTTAGCTGTGCTAACATGATGCTATAGGTTCACATTATTCTGTCTGCCTAATTCAAATCCTCACAACTTGTATCTAAACAAAATTGATTAGTTTAATCTACTAAGGCAGAAGTATAATTATAATTATAACTATGAAGTAACCAACCTATGAAGTAACTCCTTATTAGTAAAAGTAAGCTTGTTGTAGATTAACAGTGTAAGACTTTCTACCTCAGTTTGATGGCATTCTTCACCACTTTTGTGCAACCATAGGCTGTAGAATAACCCCGCAATAGTCACTACCAAATACTTATAAACACAAGTCTGGTTGGTCATCTCGATAGATTCAAATCCCCCAGTTTTTCTTGGATCATGGTTAAAACTCTGCGTAAGGTGTTGGTTTAAAGGTCTTTTGGCAGCTGATTCTTTCAACTTCATAACTCTGACGGGCATCTTCCACAATATTTAAGCTAATTTACAATCAGCTTCTGAGTTCCAACAATTCAAAAAAGACATTTTTAACACGTACAGATCATTGTATTTGTACCTTTAATGTCCATGATTAAAGAAACATCCATTTTCAAGCTAACTTGAAGTGGTTTAGAAACCATTTTTATTTCACAATATTATGACATGAAGTCCATCTTGGCTCTTTGTGGTAGGATTCCCGGTAGAGAGGACCATTATTTGGGTCACTCATGTGTATTACAATTTGTGTATTATTTTTTTTTAGTTAGTCATCTCATTTAGAGCCTTCAGTCGCTGTGCTCCACAGCTTTGGAATTCTCTCCACCCGACTAACGTAATACCATACTCTATCCCACTTTTCAAACCCAGCCTCAAAACTCATCTTTTCAGAAAATCATACAGTTAGTCCAGATTTATATATTTCATTCACTTAGCTCTGCTTTGTTTTGATCTGTTTCTAGTTTTATTTTACTGTTATTTATTTTATTGTTATTTTATGTCTGGTTTATTGATATTTTGTGAACTGTACAGAGATCTTGAGTGTTCTGAAAGGCGCTTTTAAATAAAATGTATTATTAATTTTTACACACTAATTGTTATGAGTGGGAGTGTTTTCTTTTTGTTATGTTGTTTTCACACTTAAAATGGAAAAAATGAAAAGAAAACATTGTAAAGAAACATCAGTAATGGCATCTTGTGAAATATTCTTATACACACAATTTACTCACCTCAAAATAAAAATATTCTGCATTCCATCTTTTAACATTAAAAAAATTCTGATCTCTCAAAACACATTAAACCATCTAAAAACCAAACTTCATCATTCCACACAAAATGGCTTTTTAGGTGTAACTTTCATTTTACCTTTGTCATTGAGAACATGTTTCTGGTCAGAAACTCTAGATGGAAATGTGAGCGGATCTAAAGAATCTGTAAGTGGGATCAAATATAAAGTTAAAAATGACGAGTTTACAAAGATATATAAAATGTCCAGATTGATGAGAGAAATGTGAAGAGGTTAGAAGAATACAATAGTGTTTTAGGACCAACCTCTGAGTCGGAGACGTGTGGGTAAGCTGTAATACACATCTTCCACATGGAGGTGAAGAGCTCTGTAAAACTCTCTACATGCTTCCTCACCTTTCCTTTGCAGGTGAGTTAGAAGCTCACCCAAACGGACACTTGTTGGAACATCCAAGTTTCTAAACTGGAAAAAAGAAAAACTGTTATGGCAAAATACTCAATCACCTTTGCTTTGTTTAAGACCAACTGATCTTCAAGCTAAAAATTGTGCAGGTTTTAGCTGACTAATTTGTGAAAAGATCAGTAGGGCATAATGATGATGGGATGGAGCAATGGAAATAAAAAGTAAGTCTTCATTTGCAAAATAAAATAACACTTCTTCTCCTTTCAGCATTGCCTTTTTTAGGAGTTGCCGCATCAAGTCAGTTTCTTCCATCTAACCCTATCTGCTGCATCCTCTTCAGTCACTCCAACTTCATGTCTTCCTTCACTGCGTACATGAACCTCCTCTTTGGTCTTCCTCAAGGCCTGTTGCCTGCTGGTTCCAAATCCAGGATCCTTCTTTTGATGTACTCTCTCTCCTCTGCACATGCCCAAACCATCTCAGTCTGGCCTCTCTGACTTAATCTCCAAAATCTCTAACATGTGCTGTTCCTCTGACATACTCATTTGTAATTCTGTCCATCCTGGTCACTCCCAGAGAGATCCTGAGCATCTTCATCTCTTCTACCTCCATCTCTGTTTCCTGTCTTTTCTTTAGTGCCACTGTTTCTAGACCAAACAGCATGGCCGGTCTCACCACGGTTTTGTACACTTTCCCTTTCATTTTAGCTGAAACTCTTCTGTCACACCTGATACTTATCTCCATCCATTCTAGCCTGCCTGCACACACTTCTTCACCTCTTTTCCTCACTCTCAATTGCTGTGGACTGTTAATCCTGAGTACTTAAAATCCTCCACCTTCTTTATCTCTTTTTCCTGTAAAACTCGCTCCTCTCATTCACACACATGTACTCTCTCTTACTCTGGCTAATCTTCATTCCTCTTCTTTCTAGTACAAACCTCCAGCTTTTGTTACAAGATTCCATAAAAATGTTAATCTTTTGCATTGGATTAGCAATTAGTGTACAAAATGTAGCATTATCAACTTTGGGTTAGGGTTAGAATGCATCAGGGATAATGAACTTACTCTGGTTGCTTCCTTGTCAGTGAGGATCTGTGGGTAGATTCTATTGAGCTGCAGGATCAGTTTGTCCACCATCTCAGTGTCCAGTCTCCTTTCAGCTTTCAGGAAGACACTGTCCTCTACAAGCTGCTCATAAAAACTGTCTGATCGTGTAAGAAAGAAAAATAAAGCTTCCTTAATATCTGTACACACCCTCAGCTGTCTTTCAAGACAGATCTGGGAGTAAAGTTAGATTTTTTATGATCAGTACAAATCGACTATCTTGTAAGTACTTTTTAACTATTTGTTCTGTTTTTTAACACTTTTGGAAAATTGTAAAGAGTCTATGCATAATAAATGGGAAGGACTTCTCTAAAGAAAAATAATTTATAAATAGTTTTAAACATGACTCGTGTTGTTGAACTTTTCTGAATCCTTAAACACGTCAAACAACAAGACAAAACTTTTAAATTGTTTTTTATTTCTGATTACGACCAGGACCATTAAAAAGCAAATACATGTAACAGCTTGCTATATGTGGAGATGAAACGAGTGTTTTTATTAATTGGAATAAAACTACAAACCTCCCATTGTGGAGTCCTTCTGTCCTTCTGTTTAGACAGACGTCATCACGCTGGCAGGGCGGGGCTTACGTCAAAGTCAGTAGAACAGGAAGTGATAACACAGTAATGGTAGTTTCATGTTTAAAATGTTGTTTTAAACTTTCTAAAGTAGGAACTAGCAATAACATTTTTATCTTTGTCACCCACGTTTAAGGTAATTTGTAGAGTTCATGAATAAAAAAATTGCTCTCAGGAATGAGTGTCTGTGTGTGGCCCTGCAACAGACTGGCGACCTGTTTGGGGTGTACCTTTGCCTTTCGCCTGAAATCAGCCGGGGTCTGTATAAGGGATAAGCAGTTTAGAAGATTAAATAAAACATGTAATATAAATATACTTAGACACGACACAGATGGGTTTATCTAAATGCAAATATAGATTGATTTCTATAGTCATACATTTTTACACATATATATAATATCCATGCATTTGTTACTAGTAGGTTAGATTAGTGCAAGTCTCTACTCACTGGTCTAAACAAAAAGGCCTTAAACCAGCAGCAGTTTATTCAAAATGCTGTGGCTGAAGTCCTAACAAGAACCAGAAAATATGATCCCATTAGTCCTGGGCTCAGGTCTTTGCACTGGCTTCCTGTGGCTCAGAGAATAGACTTTAAAGCTGCTCTACTTGTGTTTTAAGTGTAAATTATTAGTGTCTTATGAACAAACCATCTAGAACTCTGATTACCTCTGGAAGCAGCCTCCTGCTGGTGTCTAGAGTCAGGACTAAATATGAAGAACAAACTTCCTGAGGCAGTGAGACAGGCCTCTACTGTTACAATGTTTAAATCTAGACTGAATAAAGTTCTGTTTAATTATGCATTTAATTGAAAAATCACTATTTTTATTATTTTTTAAAAATTCAGTTTTATATTTTTTATGTTTTGTAAGCAAATCAAATTGCCTTGTGTATGAATTGTGCTACACTAATAAACTTGCATTGCCTACACATCTAACATAAGCATTTGCCTGAGAAGCACACCATGCATTTTCAAACATGGAAACAAAATAAGGTGTATAGTAATTTCTCAGTACATAAAAAAAAAAAAAAAAAAAAAAAAACACCAAAATTTCAAATGTTAAACGTATTTATTCCCCAGTTATAGCTGGAGGCAGAAAAGGGGACAAACACACAATCTTGCAAATATTTTTAACCACTTTTTCAGAATGTTGGCCAGACTGCTAAATTCAAACTCCCTTATAAAAAGAAAAGACCCTTGAGAAATAGATACATATATAGTCATAGATAAAATGTGAAATTTTTAAAATAGTGATGTAACCTATTATTGGAAAATATTCTCATGTTGCACAAACATTTCATGTTTGCAAATTGCACTTATGTAGAAAAGAAATGTCATGGCACTGCAAACTTAATCTTTCAGGAGTTAAAATATATACATAATTGTATTAAAAATGTCTTTAATAAAATGTCTTTACTAATAAAGTTTGTGAATATTTTTAACATCTGGTGTTAACTTATTTATTCTTAAATAAAAAAATTGCATCACAATACTGTCCCTCAGTTATTAGGAGTTCACTTTTATTAGTAACAGCTTCACCAGGTCCACTGAGAGTAAGCCACAGTCTAACCAACATCCCAAACATGGAGCTCAGCATCTTGGTAATAGCTTAAAGACAGATAAATATATCACCTCTTACATTGATAGAAGACTCAAAGTCAAATACAAGCACAAAAGATACATACATTTTTTTCAACAGTAAGTTTTGTCTTCTGGTTTTTAGAAAGTAAATCAAAATATTTTACTTTGTTCTTGTGAAAAATTTAAATTAAAATACATTTAACAGTTAAAAAAATGTGACTTAAAAATCTGGAAAACAAAGTATTTATACCAAACACTGATAGATTATTTGAATAAAAAGCGTATTTTTTAGTTGGATCAGCTGATAGAAAATAAGTGATATTGGAAAGTGCTAAATAAGGAAGCGAGGTAATGAGTTATCAGCACATAATATAACCCACTTCTTGTGCTTCAGTGGTCTTAGTGATGTGTAACGGTAAACTTTACTAATCCCTTCAAGGAGTTCACTCAGGGAAATTAAATACAAAGCTATAAGATAATGGGCTGCAATGCATCGAGTCATTTCCAACCTTAAAGGTTAGAAAAATACTGGATTTGGCACTTAAACAAAAGGCTCTTGGCAAATACTGATAGATATGTTTTAGTTTTTGTACAGATGTGAGTTGGAGCGCAATAAAATAATAAAAAATAAATGAAGCTGGATGCAGAGCAGCAGTTGACTGCCACACACTCAGATGGATATTCTTGAAGAAACTTGGCTTGATAAAATTACTGTAAGTGAAAAGAAAGAAAAACAATGAGTATGAGACAAATTTCAAATGTACAATAGCATCAGTGAAATTAAAGATTTTGTTAAAGCAAGAGGACATTTATAGCACATTAAAGATTGAAGGAAGCACCAAAAAAAAAACGTTTTGGGCCGTTTCAGTGTTCAGCCAGTATTTCACATGATGCAAATATTTCATATTGTTCAGATTTCTGTCACTCTCTATTTATTTGAGGATTGCAAAGCCATGAAAGCACACAAACAACTGAACAATATCTCAGCAAATAAGCACCTAAGATAACGGAACTGATATCTGTTCAAACTCATGTTATTGTTGCTATGTATAAACTAATAAGCCTCGCAAGACAAAGACATACATCATCAAATTTTCTATAAATTTGAGCATTTCAACTGAAATTAACAGTGTGATGTATACAAAAAAAAAAGTTGTAATGGCACCAAAACACAAGTCTTCATTATACAATGAGTTGGTTTATTAAATTTAATGATTGAAGCAAACTTACATGGTGATTGGATGAGGCTCCTTTGCTCTTTGCTTTGCCTTTGCCCGCTGTAGTGGTACTGCGGCGTGCCTGCTCGTGGTCAAATTCCAAATCTTCTAAACGCTGAGTTAGAGCCAGTTTCTGCTGAATGGCCATACGCAGCAGAGAGTTAAGCGTCTTCTTCTCATCTTCAGCGGCAGCCAGCTGCCTCTGCATGTCATCCAGCTGAGTCACATACTCATCGCATCTGAGAAGAAGAAAGAGGGAGTGAGGAGCCAGAAAAACAAGGGATTATACATTACTGCCAGCAGGCGGCACATTTTGACATTAACCACATATGTTTCCTCCATTTTCCCACACAGTTTTTCCACATAAAAAGCTGTAGCTGCTTAAGTACAACATCAGACTTTTCCCAAAATAGCCTGACCTCTTCATTAATATATGAAGACAAACTAATTCAGCAAAAAAATATACTTAAGCGTAGTTATTTTAAACTAAAGCAATAGAGAGGGGAAAAAAAGCACAATTATGACAAAAGCTGGTGTAATGACTTGTTTTAAATGGGACTAAGTACAATAAATAACTAGAATTTTTCAAAACTTATGTCATACTTTGGTTTGTACATGTTACATTAATTTTGCACTAATCTTCAAGTCACTAAGATGAAAAATTATTATTTTAAGAAATTTGCAGACAATAGCATTGTTCAGTTTGAATTACACAATCTCTAATAATAATATAAAAACTATTATTGTAAAAATGCAAAATATATACTTTATTTAAACATCTGATTTTTTAAACAATTACTTATCCCAGCAAATAAACAGATATGAGGTAGGCTACAACCTGTACAGGCCTATTAGAGCAGGAGTGTCAAACTCCAGTCCTCTAGGACTGTTGTCCTGAAAGTTTTCCATGTGTTTCCATGATGCACATAAAGTGAAATCAACAGCCAGTAAAATTTGGCACATTGACTCAATAAGCTGGATCAAGTGTGTAGACACAAGAACACATAGAAAACCTTCAGGACACCCCTGTAATTAGAGTATTACCTCGTAGCAAACATTGCTCGCAGGGAAGAAAAGGTGGCTGCATCCTCCTTCAGAGCTTTGAGTTCATTACGGAGCTTCATCATTGTCTCAGTCACAATTGCTTTCTCAGTGTCGTACTTGCTCTTGAGGTTGGCAAGAGCAACCTCTGCAGTCTGAATGAGAAAAAAATGTATGCATTATTTTCATTTTTTAATTTAATATCTAACTGTCAGAGACAATGGAGAGAATCTCATGTGTTTTCTGTTTGAGAAACAATGAGCTCTCTCTCACGCAGCAGGTAGCACACACATACACACACGCACACACACAGGCTGTACCAGAAACTGTTTACTGACCTGTTTGTTGGCTTTAAGTACAGCTCTGAGTGTGGCTATTTGTTCCCTTTTGGTGCTAAGCAGGGACTTTAGTTTGAGAATCTCTTCCATGCAAGCTTCTTTATCTTTATCTGCAACTGTGCTCAGCTCCAGGTTTGCCAGTCTCTGACGTGACAGCTCTGTTGTGCGGTCGACTGCCTGCTGAAGGTGGCGAATCTGGTCCCTGATGATGGCAACAAGGTTGTAGATGTTCATGGGCTCTGGGCGGTGCTCTGGGACTGTGGGGGTGGAGGCACTGGTTTTGCTAGAAATTGACTTTCCAGTTTCAGAGTCGGTAATCAAGCCGCTGGTGAGAAGCACAGACTGGCTCTCCTTCCCTTCTAGGCCTCTTCTTAACAAAGCTTTGCCATCCTTGTAGTAGTCAAGCATGACACGGTTTGGAGTCTCATTGTTGCACATACACACGTGGTTGTAGAGGTTTGCCAGCTCCTCGCTGAAAGCAATAAGTTCATCCTGGGCCACATTAAGGCTGCCAAGAGATTCACCCGCCGCATCACTGACTAGACGAAGCTCTTTTTCCAGACGACACACTTCTGCTTTATCTGCCTGGCTAATCTTCTCCAAAGAAGTCAACTTTGACCTCAAGTCTAGAACGTTACTCTCCAAACGTGCCCGTTCGTCTTCATACCGTGTTCTACACTCATCATACTGGGCTCTCAGTACTTTCAGCTCTCGTCTCAACTCTCCAGCTTCTGACATGGCCACGGTGTATTTACACTGAAGAATCTCCGGCCCATTGATGTCCAGCTCATAATAATCTCCATCATCATGGCTGTCCCTATCTTTCTCACTGTCCAGGGCCGACTGCCGCTCTTTACTAGCCTGAAGTTTCCTCATTGCGCTGAGATTTTCAGTCAGCTTGTTTATGTTTTCCTTTTGCTCAGACACAGAGCTACGAGCCTGCTCCAGCTGCTTCTCGGTCTCTTGCAAAAGGTTTTTAAGTGCCATTTTTTCCCGCTCAACCTAGAAGAAAAATAAAGATAAGTATGTTGGATGGTTTACTTAAATAGATAGTACTAATGTAAACATGCAAATAGCAGCGGTCCTACAAATGAAAAACACACAGCATGTTTCTTAATGTGGCTCAAAAACCAAATGAATGAGTGAACAGCTGGACAAAATTCACTCCAATAAGTCAACTACCAATCAAATGTTATACTTTGTCCCAGAAGAAAAATAATTATTGATAAAATGTTTTGTTTATAGTGTTTTTTTTACTGGCAGTGAAAGTTTAGACATTATTAGTCTCATTTTAGGAGGTCTGGACCCGCACTTAAATGTCTTTAAACTCTTTTAAAACAATTTTCGGAGAGTCAAAAATAGTTCCTGGCACACATGACTACCCTTAAGGGAGGCTGAGCGACCATTTCCAAATTAAAGAAATGCCCCTTATCCTTAGGGGAAAAAAAACACCTTGTGTTTGCTCAATAAAATGAATAATTTTGCTCTAGTTTTGGAAAACAAGACTAATTTTATCAAACAATAGGTTGATGTTTGAATTTTTTCATTACTTAATAAAAATTAAGTCTTTATTTTGAAGTCAAAGTCTTCAGCATCACAGCATCCCAGAGTGTCTCATACCTGTGTGAGCTGTTGCTTGAGCTTCTGTATCTCAGAAATGTTGAGCTCACTCAGCAGATCGTCCACCAGACTCGGAGCCGGTTTGAACGCTCCATCTTTTTTATTCATCATAGTTCTATTGTCTTCATCACTGTCGCCTGCCTTTAATAAGCCATTCTCAAAGCCTTTTATCAGATCGTCATTGTCAGGTTCAATGATGACAGAGGAATCGTCGTGGAGTTTGGAGTTATCAGCAGAGATGTTGAATGAACTGCTGTACACAGAGCCACCGATGGTCATGTAGTGTGAGAGCTCTTTCCGCAGCGACGCTTTCTGTTCACGCTCTGTTTTAATCGTCTCTAAAGCTTCTGCGAGCTGTCGTTCGGCAATTTCTCTCAGACGCATGGCTTCTTCCAGTTGGCTGTGCAGACACTGGGAGTCTTCTTCCAACCGGCGGATTTCATGTTTGACACATTCAAATTCCACCTGTGCAGATAGTTCAAACATAGTTAACATTACATCACAATGAATGATACCAGATGTGATCGTTCTCCTGTACAACAAAACAGGGTCCAGTAAGTTGCTGAATTCCAATCATAAGATCATAAGTAATCAGAAACAAAAAAACATTGGGTCAGTTTTAGAAAGTCTGGGTGAGCTTTATTTTTAATGAAGTTTATCTCACCTGATTCTGTTTCAGCACAGACACTTGTTTCTGGAGAGAGATGTTCTCCTCCTCCAGTTCACTGTAGTCTTGCAGCAGTCGGGCTTCCCAAACTTTAAATTCTCGGATGTCATCGCGCAGCTGACTGCGCTGAAGTTCTGCCAAATCTGAGTTCTGCGTGAAAAATAACAAAAGAAATGTTTGCTGTGGCAGGTAGCACAAAAAAACCCTTTTATTTATGAAGGATTTGGTTAATTAACACAATTATACATTATAAATAACTTCACTCTCTCTATATGGAGAAATGATGGTCAGCATCTCGGCCTGTTTCACATACCACAGGGATAAAACTTAACAGGAAGTGGCATTAAGAGACCATGGTCCACTTATCAATCCACCACAGAGAGGCTGAGCAGAGGGCATCCTTTGTGTGAGGCTCTGCATCAGAGCTCTTAGTGTGACCAGTGGAAACTTGCAAACTAACCCTCCCCCATTGTAAGCAAGAGGTTTTTTTGCACCCCACACAAATAACTTCAGAGTAAAAATTCTTAGTCTGCACCGCACCATTTTAAAAGCTTTAATTCTATCTTGATATATAAAAAAAAAACATTTTACACCTAACCTAAACATTCAGTGAAGCTCATAATTATTTACATCCTTGTCAAATTCAGACTTCAAATTATTAATCATATAACTAATATTTTTGTTTTAACTGGAAACAAACTTCTTCTAAATTAAAATAAGACAACGTCAGAAGTATTAATGTGGTAAAAAAAAAACAAATTCTCAACTTTAAATTACATTTGAATGAAAGATTGCTTGTTCAAAGTTATTCTTATTCCCACATATTAAAAAATATTTTTGTGGGCTGAAAATTACAAAGTAAAAATTTCTCAAAGTCATAATTAACTATGAGGAGCACTGTTTACCGTCCTTTTCCTTTTTGTATTATTTGAAAAACTTCAAATAAGCAAATCATCTTTCATAGCAGTGCCAATTACCTCTCTCATCTCAAGAGCAATTGCTGACAGGCGGTCATTTTCTGCCTGGGCACTGGAGAGGGATGCTTTGACTTGTCGGAGATCATTCTGCAGCTCCAGAACCTTCTGCTGGTACAAAGCCTCCTTACTGGCCGATTCCAGCATCAAAGATTCCTCTCTGCTTTCACCATCAGCAGCCACCTTCCTGTGGGCAGAATAAGCTTGTCCAAAGGCCTGGAGGGGAAAAAAAAAGATGATCTTTATTAACAATTGGAAACTTGGTGTAAAGAGCCCTAATTGAGCAACAAGTATTAAAAAATGTTTCCTTCTGATTAAATCAATTCTAATTTATGTGTTTTGATAAAGCTTCATTTTAAAATAGCTGATCATACTTATAGATAAGTTTAGAATATTGCTTATTTTGGTTGGTAAATTATCATTCTATAATGTCCAAATGTAGTAAAAATCTGATCCCACATTGTGATAGAATAATGTTAGTTTACCAAAAGATACAAAAAAGATGATAGTCTAAAAAGTGACAAAGAAGAATGAGAGAAAATGAGCAGAGTGAACATTATTTTTATAGGGCTGCAGTTAATTCTCTTTAATTTTATTCTCAGTTCCTTGGCCATTTAAAAAACTAAAGCCATGTGTGAGAAAAAAAAAGTTTTTAAATCAGCTATAAAACTTTCCATTTTGCTAAAAATTAGGGAACTACCCACCATCTTTCAGTCATGCTTTGCGACAAATTGTTGACGGATGTCACATGAAGCACATTAGGCTCATCACATTTTTGTGGCTGTTTTTTTTTTTTTTTGTTTAAATACAACAATATTATTTTTTTTTACTACGATGACTAACTGGCAGTTATTCTCAGCTGGATTCCTCAACTATCGGGTGTGGCGCCTGTTCTCTTTTTCCTGTTCTCTTTGCATCAACAGATCGAGACAGATGGTCATCTTTTCTGAGCCAGGTTCAGCTGGCAGTGTCATACCAGCAAAATAACACACGTGAGACTGAGATAGACAAAGAAAATAATTCCTACTTTCACTAACTGGTGATGTGACGATTGCGCTGGAGACAATACCTGATCCCCATGGAATGTTTCTCAGAGCTGCTCAGACTGCTAATTTTCTGCAATATAACATTAAATTGTTTAGGCTAATAAAAAAGATTTACGAATACATTAAGTCTTTCTCAAATAAATCTCATCATTTAAAGAGCTAGTAGCAAGTGAAGCAGAAAAAATACAAAAAAAAAACAAACTAATGAGTGAGTGAGTGAGTGAGTGAGTGAGTGAGTGAGTGAGTGAGTGAGTGAGTGAGTGAGTGAGTGAGTGAGTGAGTGAGTGAGTGAGTGAGTGAGTGAGTGAGTGAGTGAGTGAGTGAGTGAGTGAGTGAGTGAGTGAGTGAGTGAGTGAGTGAGTGAGTGAGTGAGTGAGTGAGTGAGTGAGTGAGTGAGTGAGTGAGTGAGTGAGTGAGTGAGTGAGTGAGTGAGTGAGTGAGTGAGTGAGTGAGTGAGTGAGTGAGTGAGTGAGTGAGTGAGTGAGTGAGTGAGTGAGTGAGTGAGTGAGTGAGTGAGTGAGTGAGTGAGTGAGTGAGTGAGTGAGTGAGTGAGTGAGTGAGTGAGTGAGTGAGTGAGTGAGTGAGTGAGTGAGTGAGTGAGTGAGTGAGTGAGTGAGTGAGTGAGTGAGTGAGTGAGTGAGTGAGTGAGTGAGTGAGTGAGTGAGTGAGTGAGTGTGTGTGTGTGTGTGTGTGTGTGTGTGTGTGTGTGTGTGTGTGTGTGTGTGTGTGTGTGTGTGTGTGTGGGCGTCCAGTCTCGCTGACTGGTGATCTGTTTTGGGGTGCACCGTGTCTCTCGCCTTAAAGCAGTCGGGATAGGCTCTGGCACCCCCCACAATCCTGTTAGGGATGAACGGTTTAGAAGATGAATGAATGATATTAAAGTAATGAGTGTGTGTGTGTGTGTCCCTGCAACAGACAGGTGACCTATTCGGTGCGTACCCTGCCTTTTACTGGCAATCAGACAGGATACGCTCCGGCACCCGCATGACCCTATTGAGGATAAATGGTTTAGAGGACGAAACTAAACTAATACCAAGTCTCACAGGAAACACTTCCTCTAATGACAAACCAGTCACAAGAAACATCTGACTACTCACAGGAGGGAAAGAACAGAAAGAATTACTTCAACCAAATGTTGAAATTTCAGGAAATAAAGTAATTTCTTTTCAGATCTATTTGCAAAGATCATCGATGACTGCTGCTCATCTCATCTGTTAACACTTTTCAATCTAGGTTTCGTCTCAATTTATGTTTCGTTTTATCTTCTAAACCGTTTATGCCTAATGGGGTGTCGTGGGGTTCCGGAGCCTATCCTGGCTGATTTAAGGCGAGAGGCAGGATACAACCCAAACAGGTTGCCAGTCTGTTGCGGGGCCACACATACACTCACTCATTCCTAGGTGCAATTTCTCAGTTGCCGATCACCCTAACACGCACGTTTTTGGAGGGTGGGAGGAAAGCGGAATACCCGGAGAAAACACACACATACATGGGGAGAACATGAAAACTCCACACAGAAAGACAAGTGTGTCAAGCCTTGACCCATCCTGCCTTGAACCCTGACCTTCTTGCAGTGAGGCCACTGTACTTACCACAATTTACGTTTAAATAAAAATCTATTATCATGTATTGAACAGCTTTTGTGTCACAAACTAAGACTGTCATTTGAAACCAATAAAATCATCTGGCCTACATCTCAGTGTCTCTGCAAGAAGGACAATATCACACATCAGTAACTTTCTTAGTTGTTCTGCATGTTTGTGTCCACACAAATAACTACTGCAAGATCACGCCTAATGTGATTTGTTAGAAATGTTCTCCAAGCATTCACTTAGGAGAACAGATAATGGAGAAAAAGTAAATTAAATTCATGATAAAGAGATACTATTCTAGCTGTGGTTTCCTTTGGGATCTAAAGAGGAAATGTCTTCTTTTCTCTAATGCTTTGGTTTGAGTCTGTAAGTCTGATGTGATTAGTTTTTATAATTTAGGACTCAATCTTAACATAACACATGGATTACTTAAATTTTGATAAAAATATACATTTATAAAGTTAAACATGAGTGTTTGCATCTAATCGTATGATGCTCGAGATTCTGTTACATCCAAATTTAGACATTAACCTTTGATACATTATTTTTGGTCTTTGAGGGCCTTTTTAAAGGATCACATTATTAAAAGTTCACAGAAACACTTTTCTTGTCTAAAATAGTGACTGAATGACAAGAAGAGAGTATTTTCCTGTTACTTCCACATACTGATGGAATTAGCAGGCAGAGTGAAACTATGTGTCTGCGTGGCTCTGATTACCTCTTTAAGTTGGTCCAGTTCATGTCGAACTGCTTCATATTCTGTCTCCAACTCATCAAATCTCTGCTTGAGCTGCTGTTTCTCCTCCAACACCACCAGTCCATATTCTGCAGCTTGGATCTTCTCATGGGTTGTTTCACGGAGTTCACGGTTAAGGCGCTCGATTTCAGCTCGGAGCCACTGCGGCCCTGCTTCTGTAACCAGCACCGCCTCAGGATAGTCCTGATCCTCCATGGATCTCTCTCAGCCCTGCCTGTCCAGGCTAGGAGGAACACCAACAAGGGGGGAAAAATCACTGCCTTCTTTGTCTTAATCGCATTGTTTGTATTTTTTGGCGCCTAATCTTCTATGTTGGTTTTTGTTTTTTATAGAAAGGAATTTAAATAAATCCTCGACCTACACAATAATTCAATCATACTCAGTGACTCCCTTCAGTCTCTTTCTGAGGTTGACAGAGGAAACTTGTGTTGAGATCATCGATTAGAAAAAGATCTCTTCACGACATTCAAATCTATTCCAAAGCGGTGGGAAATGTAGTTCTAAGAAAGACAATGTTGCTGCAAAAGACGATATCTAATGTTTTATTTACTACAAGTACCAGAATGCACCGCGCTACGTTCAAAAAGGATTCCATGCTGAATCGGAAAACATAGCAACACTGCAACCTAGTGACGATACGACACAGGTACAACCATGTTCACTCAGTTTGAACATATTTTGGATTATTTTTCATTTGTAATTTTGTTTTGTCTTCTGAACCGTGTATGTCTCACTTGGAACCACCCCTGATTTTCCACTGTTATTTGTTAAAAACACATTTGGAGTATGGCTACACATGTATGCCATTTTATTGAATAAAAGTAGCCAAATTTGATTTTATCTCTTTTTTTTATCCCGATCAAATTCTTGTGAAAATAGAAATATTTCTTACTATTTCTATAAAGAAAGAAATAGATGTTATAGGGCTGCCAAGCTGTTTTAAAGCGCCGTTTCTGTCTGCATGATTCAATACAAACTGGGTGGCTTGATGTGTGCCAGTTTCTGTTCCTCAGCAAATCGCCAGTAGGAACTTTACAGAAATATTGATTAAACACAAATATTGCTGTGAGACCAACGTGCTAACCCCTGCGCCCATTTGTAATTATCACACATTTTATTATTTAACTTAAAATATGGTTGGAGCTTCTCTCATACACTTTACTGATGTGAGATTACTCGATAAGTAATAGACAGTTTGCTGAAGACAGAGGGAGTAGGGTGCACCCCGACCACAAAGAAGTAGTGGAGCATCTAATGCAGAAATAACAATCTAATTACAAATGTGAAAAAGTCCAAAGAGATGGTAGTGGACTTCAGAACACGTGGGGGTTCTCATTGTTTTGAGCATATTGATGGGACAATGTAGAACTTATCTCTAGCTCAGCACCTCCATCATCTTACTGAAAGGTGGAGCTTGTGCTCTGCGGCATCTTCACTGTGGCTGTTCTGCTGCTAACAGGAATGATCTGCAGAGGGAGGTAAAGGCTGAAGAAAAAAGGGAAGTACCCTAGATTTCCAAAGGCCCATTTGCATTATGAAGTTCTCCATCCATCCAACAGGGCATCTTTTCCATCCCTCGGCAGGTGGCTGAAAACCATCCTGGAATCTAACAGCTTAGATTTCTGCGTGGAATTCTTGATTAAGGAACTTCAGAATTTTATATTCCAACATTTATAAATGAAAAAGAGGTTTAATTATTGTAAATCCTTTAGTTGTCAATTAACTAATGTTAATTAGTGATCAGACAAAAACTGAGATGAACAAATTAATTTGAGCCATATAAATACTTAGTCATTTTCAAATGTATGAAAATATTTTAGTGAGTGTCAAAAATCTTTTGCAGCAGCCTCCCCTGGAAAGCCCAGACTTCCCTCCCACCAGCCACTTCCTCTTGCTGTCCAAGAGGAAGTGGCTTGGTGGTGGCTTGGAGTTCTGAGAGAACTCAGACATTCCTAGAGCAGGTGAGAGATATAATATTTCCAGCATGTCTCATATCTCAACCAGGGACATGTGGTGATGTTCAAAAGTTGTACTCATTAGATTACCTAGCCACCCCATCTGGCTCTTCTTACTGTAAAAGAGCTTTGATGTTGAGGATTGATCAGTCAGTATCCTGTTTCAAAAGAAAAGCCTGGCAAACTCTTCTGTACTGCTGGTATTAGCTGCTTGTCAATTCCATATGTACAGCTCATTAGGTGAGGGTCAGTTTTTCCTCTCAGATCCACCTACTTATTGGCCAATACAAACCCTTTTCAGACAGAGTATCCTAATAATTCACTCAGCAATTATATAATTACCTTAAATGATTTGATTAATATGCAATTTACAACCTCACACTTTGAAAAACTGCTATGTACTGTAGTCAAATTCTAGATATTTAATTATGCAACAACAGCACATTGCAAAATAAATATTGTGCAGATGTTCCCTTTTAGAATTCTTGGTCCTAATTACAAACTATTTTTTTTTCTAAAAAACAACAAGTCCAGAATACAAACGTACAATCAAAGGTATTGACATTTAAGTATTAATCTTCACATGCCTAATTTTCAGCCACATCACCTTTACTTTGTAAAGAAAAAGTCTCTTTACTCCACATTTTTTACTTCTGTACTGATGAAACATACTTTTTATTTAAACATATTTGATCATACTATTTGCTAATATTTGTAACAGTGGTGAAGCCAGCTGTGCATGTTTTGACTTATTTTTAGATCTTGTCACATTCTTTTGTATGAATGGGAAGTCTTTCACAAAGGCATTTACTCACAGCCCTTGCAGGATATGAGGATACACTGTAAAACACTAATAAAAATGGGTAATGTATTGTAAACGGAACATAGCCATCATTAGATCAGAAGCCCTTTCACATGTGAGGGTGTAACCAGACATTTGAGTAGTAGTTTGTACATTCAGGGCAATTTATTGACCTGCCAGTGAGATTATTATATCTAATTTTAAAATGTTTGAACAAAGATAATACAGATATACTATAATATTTTTGTTAGCCTTTTGTCACAAAGGCTTTAAAACCATATAGAAATATGAATGTGAAAGCAAAAATGTTTACAAGGGACTTTCCTTCAGTGACAACACTGAGTGGTTTGACCGGCTTCAGAAAGTTGTCTGCTTGATGTTGGTGCTATTATCGTTAGACCTGCCTGGAATATTGGACCAGGTGCGACGGATTTCCAATGGTAAGTACATCAGATTTCCAAGGTTTATTAAGGGGCTATTGAAATGGAAAATAGCAATATACTTGAAAAAAATTTCAGTGACGATAATTTATTTTCACTTATGTAAATGGTAGTTTTTCTGTAATTGACAATATATTTCTGTTCACTTTATGTTTCCACTTTAAGTTATTTGGGTTGGGGTTTTTTTTCAGGAAAACAGAAGAAATCTTCGTGACTTCTACCATCACTGTATGTCTCTCACAATGGAATCTTTTCATAAATAATAACTTGCTTTACAAAACACTTTTTGAAACACTTGCAAAAAAATATTGTTGATGGCACATGTGAAGTGACTTTGTACTCTTTAAGTATCTTGTCCATATTACATAACTGTCTATATTTTCAGACAAATATCATCATTTTTATTCAATTTGCTTTGGTCTTGGATGTGGAACAGCACTCTACCGGCCGTTTTATTGTAAGTAAATCTTCTGTCCCATATACAAAAAGTTTTCATCAATTTTTAAATGCGTAAATTCTGACCATACAAACAACTCTAATAAGTCTAATAGGTAAATTATTGTCTGTATGTTATTTTCAGCGTTATTGCCACCATCGGTTTTGGGTATATTTTTCACCATAGCTTTTGAAATAGTGGGCCTTTCTTTTGGTAAGTTGGACCTCTGTTTAGGTGAATCAGCACTTTTCTTCAAAACCACTTAAGTTTGGATCATATTTGGTTCATCATAATAATAATTGACACTTCTATAAACATGCTCATTTTAAATACTTTCCTTAAAAATACTTTATATTAACAGTGTATGTCTGCTTTGCTTCTATTTAGGGTTACCAGCCCATACAAAGCAGTGTAAAGGACAACCCTTTACCAAAGGAGGTATGTACTGTTTTAATGTCATATAAGTTTTATGTGTTTCAGAGCTTTATGCTCTTCATTCTTAAAATTTTATTTCAAAACTGTCCAGAATGTTGAAAAAATATCAAGCAATATTTTTCCTGTATTAAGAGTTGACTTGGGCTTCTTTTTCATTTTAGACATTTATTGGGGGTTCGGTTGCGCACTTTTTGTGACTGTCTTGAATCTGAATGTGTTTCATGGTAAATATTATACTCTGCAGTCATACCTATGGAATATTCAAATTGCTGAAAGTGAATGCACTGTGTTTCAGTCTACACACTATCTAATGGATGTGGAATCATAATGTTTTCTGTAAGGGGAGCTATACGGAAATACAACTCCTTGAAGTAGGTTAACTAATGTTAATTTCTTTTCAAATATAACTCTGTCTTCAGCATAATTTTTTCAATATGTGTAAATGTCTTTTGATATTCAAGTGTTGCTCTATGACATAACTAAAGCACTGATAAATATATTTTGAACAGGAAGCTCAGAGAGAGAAATGGAGTCTGGACGTAGAATGAGTTTACAATCTCAAAGGTTGGAGCCAAAGGCAGTAAATTTCTCTTCCAAGTAAAAACAAAAGCCAAAAGGCCAACTTGAGTTTGAAAAGTTTGGCTTAAAAGTAAGAGATCCCCAGAAGTTATTGATGGACATTAATCAATAAAATTTCTTTAATGAAGTTTGAATTTTTTTTTAGTAATGATGGAATCTGTGTTACATGTTCACATGGGATGTGCAATGAGCAAATTAATTAATAAAGCCAGGTTGTATTAATGCAAGTTCAATGGTCTTTACTAATATGTCCTTAGTAATGAGATGTTTGTTGTTTGGAATTCTGCAAGAATTGTTTACCGTCGTTGTCTTCCACTTATCCGAGGTTGTGGGGCAACAGCCTCAAGAGAGAAGCCTAGATTTCCCTCACTTGGCCACATCCGTTAGCTCATCCAGAAGGTTCCCAAGATTCTCCATGGGCAGCTGTTTGACGCAGTCCCCTACTTAATATTAGACATCCCAGTGGGTGGTGCTGGGAACATCTCACCAGTAAGGCATCTGGGAGCCATCCTAATTGAATGGCCAAACCATCCCATCTGGCTTCTCTCAACCCAGAGGAGATTATCATTGTGTAACTGCAGTAGTAAAATACATCAACACAATTCTTGTCAAATGTGGAGGTTTTTATTACATGAATGAATGGGATATACAAAATTTCAAGTAACAAAGAGTGTTTGTTTTTAGGTCAACAAGTTGTATATAACTCGCTAACAATCTACCTTCATATTTGCAGCCACGGTCTTTCAACTCTAGTCTACCAGCAATAGATGGACCTGCAGTCCTGAGGTGTATTTGTTGAGGGAGTTTTCAATCTAATAATGAAAAGATTTGAAAGGAAAACATTTGCCTACATTTAAAAATGAATGCTTATTTTGTGTAATTGTATGGAATTACCATCCTACATTTGTTCATTTTTTCCTTACTACTTTCTACAAACAACTCAGTTGCTTTCTGTCACTGAGGTCATGTTGAACACCTAAATTATAACCTGCCCCGCCCAGTATTACAAGTCACATCAGAACAATACACAACCATCTCCACTTCAATAAGGTGAAAAAGAGCATTTAAAAACAGGACTAAGCATCACATATGTTGATAAAGAAACAATTCTTTTTAGTGAGATTCCTCCAGCCAACGCAGATTTTCCCATAAATACATTGAGATTATGAGTGAAGGTGTGTGTGGGGGATTTCTGTGTTTGTTTGTGTATCATGAATGCACAAAAGGAAGGATAATGAATACTATTTCAAGGTGCACAAAAATCACAATACATCACGCTTAGGGATAATCACAGTGACTGAACGGGGGACAGTGTGAAATAAAAATGTACTTGACTGCTTGTATACATCTAGAAGGATGTATTCAGACAGGTGGGTGGGGCATAGGGCAAATTACTTGGCATTGGTGGAGCTGCTGAGCATCTTGCGGATGGCCTGAGCAATGGCATCACGGTCGATGCCGTAGATCTTGAGTAGCTCATGGGGTTTGCCACTACGGGGGATGTGGGAAACAGCAAGACGGTGCAGGTTGAAGCCAGGCTCATTGACCAATGCTGAGGACACAGCCTCCCCAAGACCACCTGGCGAGTGTAAGTTAATTAATTTTGAGAAAAACAATTAAACAGCATCCTAATACATTTCAGAAAATTTTCCATTAGACCACTTAATATCTTATATCTCTATAATGAATATGACACAAAGTTTATCCAGACCACATTTGCTAAATATTCTCGGTCCACGCCAGTCTGTGCCACAACCCAACCCCCTCTCATATGAGAGCACAGGGAAAGTCAGACTCTGCTACGTATCTAGGTCACAGTCAGCCCCATGGGCACATGCTCAGTTAAGAAAATCTGACAACACTCTGCTTCTCTGGCTCCCTCATCTACAAAATGCACAACAGCACCCATACCTTCCCTCCAATTTGAGTTCATCACAAGACAGCCTTGTTTGGACCAATAAGTAAATGCCACCACAGCACGGCTCTGTCAGTAAACCAATGGAAGTGTGCCACCACAACATACCCAAAGACACAAATCAACAGCAGGGTCTTAAAGCCGCATTATGCAGGCCGTTGCTAGGTTAGCAGTGGTCATAGAAAATATAATAGCTGTACAGCATAAGCAGCTTTTACCCAAACCCACCTTCGTAATAGTGGTCCTCAACAGTGAGGATTCGTCCCCTGGTGGCTCGTGTGTGGTCCATGATGGTTTTAGCATCCAGTGGTTTGATTGTGAAGGGGTCAATTACTCGGACTGCAATCCTCTCTGGAAGATAATTTTGATTGATAATATATCACTTATAAAAATCCTCCAATTAGGTATCCCGTTTTTAGATGCATGGTTGAAGATGAATACATCCGTAATAAGACTATTAAGTTTCTCTGTAGTATACCTTTCTTTAGATGCTCAGCAGCAGCAAGGGCTTCGTGCAAAGTCACTCCAGCTGCTACCACAGTTATTTGGTCCTCTTTGCTCTGGTACACCACCTGGAGAAGGCCATCTCTATTTACACATTTACTATAAAATAACTGGATTACTCATACTGTGGGAATAGAAATTTGCACCTTTGCCTGTCCAACGTGGAAATCCTCATTGCTGTTGTAGATTATGGCATTGTCCTGACGGCTCGTTCGAATGTAGCAAACACCCTTATTGAGGGAAAAAATAAAAAGTGATTGAAGTGTAGATTTTCTTGAAAATAAATAAATTATTGTTTGCAAACGAAATATGTGTGGTTGCAATATGGCTACCTTTGTCGATGCAGCCAGTTCCACAGCTTTCTCTGTGGATACGCCATCACAGGGATAAAAAATAGTTGCAGTGGGAAGTGCTCTGAACATAGCCATGTCCTCTAAAGCCATCATAGAAGGCCCCTCTTCTCCTGTATTGACGCAATTCATTGTCAACTTTATGTTTACTGGATTAATTTTTTTTTATGTGATTGAGTGTTTGAGTGAGTCAATGCATGCAGAAGATTGAACAGAAGGCTAGACTGCATGCAGTGTACCTGCACTAACAAAAGGACATTTGGATCCCTGTTGACACCGTCCAGGGTTGACACGAAGGGAGAATAAGGGAAAGGTTGAGTGGTAGCGGAAAGGCCAAGAGGAGCAAACAGTAGGGAAAACACAGTGTTGGGAAAGAGAAAAAGTATAAGTGCAAATTTACAAACTCAAACATTACAACATTCCTAAAACATTCATTGTACATTATTGGGGTGAATGAATGCAGGAAGAAGTGATGGGGTGGAGATTTTTTTAAAGGTCTGATATGTTAGAAGGGTTGTTGTGGGCATGACGTATTAACAATCTACTGACCAGTGGACAGACCACAATGGGATCCACACAAGTTGATGTTGCTTTCAGAAATAGCTGCCATGCGAAGCTGGTCGTAGGCGCGAGTGAAGAAGGAAGCAAGCGTACTGGCAAATACCACGTTCCTCTCCCGTGCAGCACATCCCATGGCAACACTGACCTGGGTAGAAGAAATGACTGTTTTTTCAATACCAACAACACAAATGCGCATAGAACATATTCTTTTGTTTCAAGTTAGAAAGACGTGGATTGCATCAGCTTTATCATATAGAAATTTCTGCATGGTCAAATATTTTTTGCATTTGGAACCTACTTTGAACCAAAGAACCCTTTAAGTCGACATGCAGCAGGAAGGTTTTTCTCAAATCCCTGCAGATTTTTTTTTTGCCATATGGAGGAATCAGAAACATTCCACTTCAACAGTTAATTTCCTTTTTCCCTTTTCTAAGGATTTGGACAGTTTCACAACTCATATGTTTTTCCATAACCAATGTCTTATGAGATGTCCACAGCAACAAACTTGAAACTACTTTTTATATGCACAGAATAAAAAATAATATTGTGTGTTCTTGATAACATAGTGTTCAATTAATAATTTATATTTAGCACAATTATTCCAACCTTTAACTTTTGACTTTTCCTAGGCATTTTGCCAGATGGCTGTCTTCTACGTTGATTAATATTTTACTTCTGAATACGCTTGTCATGACTACTTATCATCGCACACATGGCTGACCTACATTAGTAGGGGCTGCTGCAGATGACAGAGCAGAACAAAGAATTAGTCCAAAACTCTCTGAATTAACATGAGAGTTGATATAAATTACAGCAAAAAAAGGTGTTTTCAATTTACAAGTAGCTACAGCAGCTGTTTTCTATGAGTAACCATATGGGCCAAAAAATAAAGGAATAAGTGCAAACACAGAGTCAGACTTGCAGATGTGAGGTTGTATTCATCAGGGATCATACCATGTTCTGCTGAGCAATGTAACACTCAACAAAGCGGTTAGGGTGTTCGTTCTTGAAGATCTCAGAAAAGGTGAGGTTGTTGGTATCTCCGTCAAGGACCACAACACGTTCATTGTAGCGACCTAGCTTTGCTAAAGCCATTCCATAAGCCTTCCGAGTAGCCATCTGTACCAAGAGAAATAATTTCAAAAAACCTCATTAAAGTTTGGTGTACATTTATTCATGAGCAGGAAAGACTCGTAAAGAGGAAAAAGGAAGGGTTTTTTGCGCTTTAAAGACAAACCTTTTCTCCAGGCTTGTAGCTTGGTGCGCTTGGCATCCTGATGTTCCTCAGGCTGACAGGTGGAGAGTCCTCGATGGGAGCCGGTGGATACAAATGCTTACTGCTGTTCATGATGCGGCTCTGCAGATCCTTCATTACCATCTCAGCCATGTCTTTGGGTAGAGCTTTGCCATGCCAGCCGAGCTTATCCTCCGCAGCTGGAATCACAATAATCCATCAGTAAAATTCACAGAGCTTTTCCAACTACTCTGTTACTGATCAGAACTAAAAGCTGCTACTGGGAGCTTTTGTATTTAATTTGTTGAAAAGAGAAAGCAGTTTATTTTCAGATGAATAGACTGAAAAATTACCTGGGATGCCCTTGCCTTTGATGGTTTTGGCAATGATTGCAGTTGGCTGGTGACGTGGCTGGCTCAAAGCCTTGCAGAGCTCTTCTATACTGTGCCCATCCACTATGATAGCATGCCACCTTCGAGCACACACAAACATGTACAGATCAACACATAATGAATAGGATCCCAGTGGATCACTTGAAAACGTTTGAATCGTATTTTCAATGTAAAACCCCATTGTAGTGAACTGGCTTCATCTCTCCAGTTCATCTGAATTGTCTGCATGTACTTACCCGAAAGCCTCACATCGTTTTTGGTATTTTTCTACATGATGCTGCAGAGGTGCAGAATCACTCTGGCCCAAACGATTAATATCCAAGATGGCCACCAAGTTGTCGAGCTGGTAGTAAGAGGCAAATGACATGGCCTCCCAGACAGAACCCTCCGACATCTCTCCATCTCCCAGCAAGCAGTAGACACGGTAACTATGAGACAGGAACCATTTCTGGTCATTTGTTGAGCACTGTTTATGTTTTTTTTATAAATCCACACATCTGATTATGTGTGAGAAAAAGAACTTGGATCGAAAGAAAAGAACTGTCTTTTTTAATTTTCACTTATCCTTATACAGTTTTTTCTTTTTTCTTTCTTTTCCCAAGAAAAGGGATATCAGAGAATCCCTTTTCTTGTTCTGTTAAATTCTTAACTCAGGTTTTTTCTATGATATGGGAGGAGACTGATACTCAGTGGTTAAAAGATAACCCCCCCACCCCCCTTCGGCACTCAGGCTTTCACTGGTTGAATTCCTGTCTTTTTTTTCTAAAAAAAAAAATATTCTTCTGAACCAAGAATAGCTTTTATACCAGATGTGCAGCCACATTTTTTTCTTTTTACAAAATCAGCTTTACTATTTTTTTTGTTTGTTTGTTTCTGTAAAATGTTTTTTTTTTCTTTTTTTTTTGTTTTGCAAAGAGCACAACTTTATTATAAAAAGAAAACAAATTTCTAGTTTAAAGACCGGCAAATTAATTTAATTTAGAACTGAAATGAGCTTGGATGAGAATAACTGAGATGTGACTGCTGTGCCTGTGGTTATTAGAGCAGAAGAATCGTGTGAGCAGAGCATGTAGCTGCAGCGCACATTCACTGGATGTGTTATATCCTCTTCAAAACACATTCGAAAAAAAATCTGTATGAATTTAAATTCACACGCAGAAGAAAATATTTAGAGACGGTCTTGTTCATAATATGAGACATTTCACAAGACGGGCATGCATGCAAAAACATTCAAGTATATAAAACACCAGAAACTAGGATGCAATTAATAAATTTTGAGTAATTTTTATTGTGTGTGTTTGGCACAGTAAAGAAATCTTACCTGGATTTATCAAAGTATTTTCCAGTGTAAGCCATTCCACAACCCACACCAAGACCCTGGCCAAGTGATCCAGTGGCAAAATCGACAAATTGTTGCTTCTAAAATGCATAGAGAGTATGGGTGTTACCAGGGAGCAGATTAGTTGTTGATTCATTACTTATGCACAGTGAGATAATCCTTCAGGTGAAGTACAGTATGTGACAGCTTACAGGAGTTGGGTGGCCCTCCAAGGCAGAGTCAACCTGGCACAAGCTAAACAGGTCACTCTCTTTTAGGAAACCAGTTTCAACCCACATGGAGAACAAAGCAGGTGCAGCGTGGCCCTGAGAGAGAGAAAAAAAAAATGCAGCTGAGAATGGCCCACACTCTCACACACTTGCACACAAGAAAATATGATATTAAAACTATTACAAACTATAAAATTAATTACTTTGGACAAAATGAAACGGTCACTGTTGAAGTTCTTCGGGTCATCGGGGCGGTATTTCATGGCATGGAAGTAAAGCACAGACATGATTTCTGCCACGCTGCAGCATGATGTTGGATGTCTGTGGAACAAAGAAATAAAATGTTACCCAGAAATATGAAGGTAAACAAAGTTAGTTAAAATACCTAATCTAAATATCTGTTTTGCAACAGTAATACAACAAAATGATGACTAAGGTTTAACTGCATGTGTGAATGTATGCTTTATTCTGACATCACAAAGAGACCGAACTGCGTACTCCTTCCATCTAGATGGATTCTGCATGACGTCTGCTGTAAGTATTAACCAGTAGGGTTGATTAATCACTCATAAGCATATAAAAAGAGTATTGTTTGATGTGAATATTGGTCTTAATGTGTTTTTACTTCTGTCACTATGGATTAAAAATGACTGAATTATTATTTCAACAAAGATTTCGAGGGACATGTTCATTCTTTAAAAACTGTTAAAAAAATTTAAAATTTAAAAATGTACCCCAAGAAAACTTAACAAAGATCAAAGAACAAAAACATTTTAAGAAATTTTGCCATATTAAAATAAGATCGGGTAAAAATGACTCGTTGGTGCAGGAAGCTCGTTGTCCTCTCGTCTGTCCAGACATCTAATTTCCCGAAGACTGCACATGGAAACCTTTTGTGTCTGATACTGCAGGCGACCTTTCCAAAATCAACAGTTGAATAGTGGAAATATTCTTCATAGAAAGTAAATTTACATTTTGGATGGTTTTTTAAATTTATTTCCGATTCTTTGACAGATAATTCACCTTTAAAATGGTTTTTGGAACATCTACTCACATACTCAAAAAATAATACTCTATAAATATTTATGATTATTTCTGTGTATTATTTACTATAATTTGAACAAATATCCTGTGATAATTAATTTTTCCCTACATATTTGAAATCATTTAAATGCAAAATAAGGCAACACAAAAAATGTGATTTAGCTTTGCTTTAATATACATGTGGAAGAAAGAATAATTGCAAATGAAAAATTTAATTCTATTCTTTACTCAAATGTTTTTTGACCTTTATGAGAGCACAAAGACGGAACACATTGTTCTTCAGGGCCTTCATTTGTGTCTGCGTGTGAGAGTGAGTGAATGAATTTTTGTGCTCTTAATTTTGATATATAATAGTTTTCATCTTAGTTTGCTAAAATAAAAAAGGGTGGATTTGAAATAATTTTCCCAGTTCAAGTCTATTCTTGGTTTATTTAGTCTAGTGTTAGAGGTCAAATGTTGAAAAATTACTTGATCTGCTTACCCAATGCCTGCTGCAGTAGTCGCCTTGATGGAGTTTATTCGAAGGCGGTTGGCGATGTTCCTCAGTGCCTGCACTGTCTGCTGGTCAGGTTTGTGGTAATCCTCCATGAAGGCAAAATTTTTGGTTTTACAGCACCAAAAAAGTGATCCAAAACAATTTTGTAATGGGTTTGTGTGCCTTTAGAAATGTTGTGTGGGTGTGTAAGTGGTTGACTCAGAGCAGCCTCTGTTTGTGAGACAGATGGAAGCAGAGTGAAAAGAGGACAGGCACAGAGGAGAGGCTGGATTTATTCTACAGGGCATCCAGGCACAGAGATGCACCAACACACATGCACACACAGAGGATGAGGGACAGCGTGACGTGGAATGGGTGTTGCTGCTAAAATATGACCACAGAAATACTATTGGCTGAGAGTGAGTGAGAGATTGGAGAGGGTGGAGGGGATTTTTGAAGCACCTCACTCTAATTCATTGTGGCTTTATTGTCAAAACTAATCATTCAAATATGAAGGTTGATCCATACTTATTATCTTTTCAAACAGAACAACCTGTTCTAATTGCCAAAACCTGTGTTTCAACATGCCCGATTAGAAAAAGGACAAGTTAACATCAGTTGAGAAATGAACGGAAGAAGAAAGTAAGAAGGAAAATATTCAAATGAAGAGTGGATATTACCAATTTAGGGCCAGATGATCGGCCATATAATGCCAGTCCTAATATCATGTTTGCAAATTAGTGGAAACAACAAAGATATTTTCATCCCATTCTCTGCATAGTAGACTTGTGAAACAAGTATTCTTGTGAAAAACGAAAGGAAACAACAAAAATTCAACAAATTGGCATTGGCAGAAGCTTGTCCTTTCGGCAGAATAAGGTTTTCGTTGTTTGTTACCTAGGACCTTCTAAAGACCCATTTTTTGTGAATATGAACTCTGCTGATCCCACCAAACAGAAATACAAAATTTTGCATATTTTTCCTCATGTTTTTGCCTGTAGTAAAGATTACTAAAAAAAAAAAAAAAAAGAAAATTTATGCAGCCTTTTAAGCTATGGTCGAGCTTAAAATTTCTCCTACAACTGCTTTATGGATTAAAAAGGTTTTTCAAACAATGTTGAATACGTATTTAATATGCTAATACGTAATAACTGTGTGATCTCCAAAGTACGATCTTTTAAAATATAAAGACATGTGGAATATGGGCTTGCTATTTTTTGTTTCTTTTCCCCGCTTACAATATGTTGTTAAATCTCTGCCAAAAGTGGTAAAAGCACCATATGCTGTGCATTAATGTTTAATGTCAAGCACCTGGAATTGGCCGGTGCCACAGTCCATTTTGGGATGTCTGGATCCACTCTGTTGAAACCTCCCCAAAATTTATAATTTATTTATGTGATGTTTTTGTTTTATTGATTGTAATTGTTTGAGTTGAGATTGGTGGCTCTTACAGCCAAATCTGGGCATTTATTTGCTGCTTCAGGTTTTCATCCTCACTTTCTTGTTCAAACTTTAGCTGCAGTTTGATTTTATTTTGTGTTGATCTATGTGTTAGCTCTGTGGCCCACAGCAAAAAGGTTATGGATATGAGTCCTGGGTAGGGGGAGGTTTGAGTCACTGGCCTTCCTGTGTGGAGTTTGCATTTTCTCACTATATATGCACGGGTTCTTTCCAGGTGCTGGGGCTTCCTCCCACCCTTCGAAAACATTCATGTTAGATTAATTGACTACTGAGAAAATTCTTATAGCCATGTTTGAATGGTTGTCTGTCTGACTTTGAGGCCCTAGAGCAGACTGAAAACCTGTTTGAAATGTCTGTAACAAACCAGGGTAGTAGATTCCAGCACCACCCGAAACCATGACATGGATAAGCAGTTGAGAAGATGAATGAATCTTTTTGTGACAATGATCAGTACATGTAAACAGAACATGAAGACTTATACAATGAAAAGTATAATCTCATTTTACTTTTCAATATGGTTAGTGTTGACATTCATTGTTTTGTCATTCAAAGGTTGTTCTTATGTATCTGTCATTAAAGTGGAACAAAACAGTAATGCCGCCAATTGTATTTTTTTCAATTAACCTTCAAAGTGATTAAAAATATCTTGGCTAACTTTGCAGTAAAACTTTCCATCATATAACAAATAATCTCGGATGAATCTTAGCTAAGGCATTTTTTGCTCTTATCATTACGTATGAATGACATTGCTTTCATTGTTCAAACAATTTTGTTCCGTTCAATTCCGTTGTCTTCCACTCCTTCTAAGGCCGAGTTAGAGGGGCAACAGCCCAGACATGAAGCCCAGGTTTCTCTAGCCCCGGTTGCATCGTCCAGCTCACCCGGGAGGATCTCGAGGTATTCCCCTGCCAGCCGTGAGATATAGTCTCTCCAGTGGGTCTGGGATCTGCCTCTGGGTCTCCTCCCAGTGGGAAAGAACACCTCACCAGCAAGGCATTCAGGAGGCATGATGTTTCTGAATGCTCAATGAATGTTTCACGTGTCTATAAAATGTGCCTCAAGAAGAAGTTAGTGTTGCCCTAAGATTGCAGTTCTTAACTTGATGCACAAGAAATTGTGGACATATTGTGAATTCTACTGTATGTGAGTCATTTTGTTCCAAACCCCATTAACCTGATGGATGGTGCATATTAGTTTCACCATGTAGGTTGAACATAGTGTGATGATGGAAGACAGAGTCGATCAGCTCTAAGGTTAGAGGATATTAGTTCAAGTTTGTAGGTAACACAAAAAATGGATCGACAGATTGATGAAGGGAAAGGGCACAACGTGACAAAAAAGACAACATGTTACGTGATGTGAGGTAAATGACTGTAAATTTCAGCACACTACAAGAGTTCCCCAACATTTTCTGCGCCACGGACCGGTTTAGTGTAGGATAATATTTTCACGGACCGGTCTAAAGGTGATAAGACAAGCCTGAAAAAACTGTTTTTTTTAATAAATAATAATCTTTAAACCACTTTGTCCTCACGAGAAAATGTATTAGCGCGTCTTTATAACGTGGAAGCATTCTCTCTGCTCGAATGCACTCTGGTTACTATGGTTAACGTACCAAACATACCTTCAAAATAAAAGGCATCACAAAAACAAAATTTAGCGCCTCCAAATCCGAGACCATGGTCCTCACCCGGAAAAGGATGGAATGCCCCCTGTGGGTCAGGGACACGGTCCTGCCCTAGGAGGAGTTTAAGTATTTCGGGGTATTGTTCACGAGTGGGGCAAGGAAGGAGCGGGAGATCGACAGGCGAATCGATGCGGTGTCAGCAATAACCAGGACGCTGCATCGGTCCGTTGTGGTAAAGAGAGAGCTGAGCCAAAAAGCAAAACTCTCGATTTACAAGTCGATCTACGTTCCAACCCTCACCTATGGTCACCAGATGTGGGTGGTGACTGAAAGAATGAGATTGCGGATACAAGTGGCCGAAATGAGCTTTCTTTGCAGGGTGGCTGGGCTCTCACTCAGAGACCGGGTGAGGAGCTCTGCCATCCGGGAGGAGCTCGGTGTCGAGCCGCTCCTCTTACAGGTTCTCTTACAGGTTGAGAGGAGCCAGATGGGGTGGTTCGGGCATCTGGTCAGGATGCCCCCCAAGCGCCTCACGGGCGAGGTGTTTTGGGCACGTCCCACCGGAAGGAGACCAGGGGGCAGACCCTGGACCCGCTGGAGAGACTATGTCTCACAGCTGACTTGGGATCCTTCCGGGTGAGCTGGAGGATGCAGCTGGGGTGAGACAAGCCTGGACTTCCCGTTTGAGGCTGTTGCCCCCGCGACCCGGCCCCGGAACAAGCAGAGATGACCAAACGGAACGGAACAAAAACAACGTGAATAAAAATACAGTTAGGCTCCTCACAGTAAGACTAGATAAATCAGAGTTCTGAGTTTGTTTTGCTGGAACCAGACAGTCCCATCTTGACCTGAATCCTGAAGAGTGTTTCAAAGGTCCAGTCTGCTTTGTAACTCTGTAAGTCCTCTCAGTAAAAAAAGCTTCTAATAGATCTTTGTTTTTTACTCATTTTGCTAGTTTAGGGGTTTAAATTTAATGGAATGATGTGTCGAAGGTGAGTGATTGATGGATGTAAGGAAAAAAATCCAATGACTTTTGAAAATAAAACATTGTTATGGCTCGAATAATAAACCAAATGGAAACAACAAAAGTTATTTCTTCTTTCTGAGCGACCCGGTACCATGTGACCCACGGCCTGGTACCGGTCCGGAGACAATGGTTGAGGACCACTGCACTAAAGAATCTAATGTACAAAATTGAATACAAAGCAGTGTCTTTACCTTAAGTGTGTGAGATTTTTTAAAAGCGATATGTACAGTTTATTTTCTTTGACATTTTGGTTTTTGTGTTAGATGATACTTGACCCCATCACTCCTGTTCTCAAATCACTTCACTGGCTTCCCATCCGTTCCAGAATTCATTTCAAAATCTGGCTCCTCACTTATCAACGTGTCCATGGAATTGACCCCACTGATCTCACTTTGCTTCTCTCCCCACTCATCAACTCAAGACACCTTCGCTCTAATTCCATCCACTGCCTCCACCAGCCCAGGATCAGGCTGACCACAATGAGGGACAGATCCTTCAATGCTGTTGCCCCACAACTCTGGAATGAACTTCCAGAACTCCTAAGGGCCCCACTTAGTGTAGTAACATTTGAAAAAGGCCCAAAGACATTTCTTTTTAATAAGGCTTTTATTTTTTTACTTTATGTTTTTCTGTTTTCTAAATGTAGATTTTGGTTTTTAAATAGTTTTTATTGCTTTTACCTTGTCTAGTTTTTTATGAAGCACTTTAAGATTTTTGTCTGAAAATGTAGAGCGTGTTATAAATAAAATGTATTATTGTTATTACAAAGTATATTGAATTCACCAAACATTGTACTGTACAAGCATGTACATTGTATATTATGGAGAGGGCTGTCCTGCCATCTAGGGGGTTGATGTAGTTAGTACATATGGGTTTTATTTTATTATATCTGTTATTATATCTGTTATTCTTTTGATTTCATCTTCTAAGCTGATTTTCATATTTTGGGTTACTATGGGTATACTGTTTGTCACAGGACCACACAGACAGACAGTCAATCCCATGCTCACTTATACACTTATAGAAGCGTTATAATTCTATCCTTTTATACTGTCTTTAAATAAAACTTTAAAGCGTTATCTGTAATTTTGTGAAGGGTTTGTAGAGATTTTATACATTGTTTAGCAGGATAATCAAATCCAAAACATTCAACAGTTTTTTTTGGCATTATTTGCAACCATCTGATATCTTTATCTATTCTATTGTCATCAAGAAAACCTTCATTAGTCCTACAGTAGGGAAATTTCATTTGGTGAGTATTAAAGAATTAGGTGTACATTATAATTCAAAACTTGGAAAAACAAAGACAAGCAAAACATTCTTCGTACCCCTAAGATTTAAATAGGACTTTACCAAAAAAAATCTAAAAAAGAAAAATATATATTTTTATAAACTTTTGAAAGCAAAATTTGGAAAAGTTTGATACGTTTTGTTAATCATTTAGCCCACTTTACAATTATTTAAAAAAAATAAAATAAAACGAATGTCCATTATGTGATTGTGCAAATTTCAACATTTATTTCTCACTTTTTTTGACTGCTCAAAATGTGTTTTCAGAAACTACACTACAAAACTCAGCAGCAGCAACATCTTGCTCCTATTAAGATCAATTGTTCTTGGTTGTTTTCTAGTTGATGAAACAAAATCAAACGAATGTACAGTTTTGTTTTAATCAGAATAAATAAAGAAAAAAATGCCATTGAAAAATAGCACAAATTTGAGGGGCAAAAGAATTTGTGGTAGGTATTAAAAAAGAAAGAACACAGAGGACAAATTTGACCAGGAAAGTTTGAAGCAAAAGCAACAGGCAATGTGTGATCAAAGTTCAGTTGGTTGGGAATTATTGCTGGTGAGTGTTCTTAAATATTGTTTAGCAATAAAAATTCTTTGCTCTGAGATATTTTCATTAAAAAAAAACTGAAAATGTCTACTTCAACTATTTAAGGTGTAAAATGGAAAGTTTAGTTTAAATTGAAACAAGCCATTATACAGAATTAATATTTAGATTCGTGTCATTATTATTATTTCAAAGACTGGAAACAGAGATGGTGGTGGCAGAGACAATGATGCTGGGGATGTCTCTGGGAGTGACCAGGATGGACAGGATCAGAAATGAGTACATCAGGGGCACAGCACATGTTAGAGGTTTTGGGGATAAAGTCCGAGAGGCCAGACTGAGATGGTTTGGACATGTGCAGAGGAGAGCGAGAGAGTACATTCTAGAGTACATACTAGAGGAAGGCCAAAGAAGAGGTTCATGATGCAGTGAAGGAAGACATGAAGATAGTTGGTGTGATCGAAGAGAATACAGCAGATAGGGTTAGATGGAAGAAACTGACTTTCTGTGGCGACCCCTGAAGGGAAATGCCAAAAGAAGAAAATTATTTCTGTTATATCACAATCATGAGAAAGATATGCAATCCAACCAGTTGGATCATTTAAACTTTATAAGATATTTGTTCTTTCTATTTCTTTAACCTGTTTGTCCACCGTCATCTCAGCAAAATTATGCTTTGGCTATTTCCATGCTGTGACAAAGACGATTAGTTTGCTTTGAGAAATATTTTTCTCTATTCACTAGGCTTTTAGCATTTTTATAATAGGTTTGTTTACTGGTCTGTGGCTACAATAGGAGCCATTCACGGCCATCTTAAGTAACACAGGCTCATTGGTCGAGCCCTTCTTACTATTTTTTACCTGTTACTCAGGTTTGTATAAATAGATCCAGGTTTCAGTCCATTTCATTCAGATTGAAAATGATTTCCGGATGGAAGTCGAAACGTCTCGTTGAAGAATTAAACTGTCCAGAAGACTTTTTTGAAACTTTTTCTACTATGGATCACTCCTGGATGAATGAGGGACAACACGGATTTGAGAAATAAAGCTTTCTGAAAAACTCTCGTAGACTTGTTGACAGTGAAACAAGTTCAAAACCCCATCCCACCCACTGTAGCAGGGCTGATACCCATGAAGTCTAAGCAGATCATAAGGTGAAGCATTGGAGGCCTTCCGGTTGTGAAAATACTTTCTGTACCTTGCAGAATGTGTCGGAATATGCACTGGCATTAAAGTGATGTTACAGTACATTGTCGTAAATGGCCGTTACAAATAGATCAATAATTAAAGCAAAATGAAAAATAGACTTTATGTAACATGGCTGTTTTGTGTACACAGTCTTTTTTAAAAAAAAAAAAAACTTCAAAGACTAACCATTTTCTTTGTGTCAAACTCTAGAGGACACCATCTTCCCATGAATGCAAGCTGTATCATTTATAAATGTCTCTCTTACAGGACTATTTGCTTGCCAGAGACAGAGAAACCCGGAAATGAGTAAAAAAAAATATTTTGAAAGAATAAAGGGTCTGAGAAATCGAAGGATGAACATTTTATGAGCAGTGGTACAAATTAAACTTATTAGTTAATGCTGTGAGACTTTAGTGCCTTATTCATCATTCACATTCACACCAGCCATGTGATCATTTCTATACATCCCTGCCTTTTACTGTTGTTTAGAGGTCACATCCAGACACCTCTCCATTCACAGCAAGGATGATGCCATCCCTCAAACTCCCTGCCTGCCATCCCGGTACCACTGAAATTGTCCTTCTCCCAGTTTCCAGCAACTCTTCTGGGCTCATGGGTCCTGTCAGAAAAGCTTTTCCTCACAGAGCCCCACAGGTGCCAGCCAATGGTAGCCTGGGAGGACGGCGCCACGTGATAATGTTCAGCCAATGTCCTAAACCAACAACTGCACACTTCCTGGAGGGAAAGTACATTCAGAGTGCATGAATGTTTCTATTTTTAATCTATCTGGCAGAAAAAGAGGAGCAAAGCTACCACTTTTGAAACAATGACTTAATGTAACACACAGTATGTGTATGTGGTTCTAGTAACACAATGTTTTCATCCCCTTTGGTGTAAAAAAAAATAAACATTCACAGCATTGTTGGTCTTAAATAATTACTGCAATTTTTTAGAATTAGCACAGATGTTGATATACACAAACATGCTTACTCATAGCCCAACACATATGTAGCTAAGAGTGCTCAAATGCTCACCTTGACTCAAACAGGAAGGAATAGTTTCAATTTATCTGCATCCTACACTCCCATCTAAGAATTGTGGTACATTGCTTTAATGCCAGTCACTCCTTCAGGCTTGAACCTCCTCCACTCTGCTCTTATCAGTCCATTTTCTTAAATCGCTCTGCAGTCACCATGATGACAGGGCACTTGCCCTTCTATCTGAGAGCTGTCTGTCTCCCAAAAGCCCCACCTCATGACAGTGAATGAGACCTAAGCATACAGGACATGTAATTGAATTGTCAACAGTGCACTAAATCACACAAAGGGCCACAGACACATATGCACATGACGATCCTTCTGACAGGTTGTGGCCTGGGGTGGAAGCATAAATGATGAAAGTGTATGGAAAGACAGATCTTAGGACATGACCACCTTATCAAGTTGAAATTACAGATTGAAAGATAAAATTATAAGGAAGAGGATTGAGTGAACTTGAGGATGTAAGATGTAGTGACTTGAACAAGGAGCCTTGGATAATGAGAGCAAGTAGATGAAAAAGAAGAGAAAAATTTGGAGAAAGGAGTGTGTGAGTATGGGTTGAGCGTGTGTTGTGGGCTCAGCAGTGAAGTTGATGATGTACTGGGAGAACAGATGCGCTGCAGGGCTTTCAGGCTCCATCACTACTGCTCTCCTTCAAGCAGCTCCACCAACACATTCCTTCACATACACAAACACATGTGCATACACACAAACATTCATGCACATCCACGCAAGGACAGACACAGAAGCACACACAAATGTTCATATAGGGATCTCATAAACATGCAAAAGCACCGTTAGTTGTTGCATCAATGCACATAAATATACTGAGGGAGTGAGGCGTCATATGCATTTTCAAACGTGGGTATCACATTAGGTCAAATGTGGTCTTTTTTATATCTATGTCCACCTATTCTTGATGGAGCCAGAGTTTATGTATGTTCAATTATGTACTGTATGTATATATATATATATATATACTATACATATTTTTAAAAAGCGGGTCTTAGGGGGTAATTTTTTTACGAACCACAAACTTTTGAAAGGAAAACTGAAACAAGAAGATTGTATAGAATCAGAAAGAAAGAAAAATCCTCATTCAGATGCGTGTGCATCAGCTGTTCCAGGTGAATGAACTCTGCTGTGTATAAGTGTTATTTCCACCATCTTCACAACCATACGCCAGGGTAAGTGGGGGTAACATCAGTACTGAAACCAGGTTACAAGAAAAACTAAGAAACTAAGAACTAAGAAAAACGAAGCAAAAACAAAAAAGATTGTCACTGCAGTTTGACATTACATTAAAACAACTTGTTCAGATTGTTATAACGCAGACACACTTTTAGCTGTACATTTGAAACTCCCGAAAAACTGTGTTTTGTCTCTATTCAATAATCACAAAAATGATAGCTTCAAAAGTTAAATTGTCTTTTTGCTGCCACTGTAATCTAAGTACTATTCTTAAATAATCTAATAATCAAGCAATAATTACAAGCATTTCAGCCACTAATTATGAGGTTCTTTTTTTAAAGTCATAATTTGTTCAAAATGCCCCGAATAAATGCCACAAACATTAGTATTATACAGATTTTTTCTCCCTTTTTTGCCATGTGTATTGGCTAGATCCACATTTTTTAATGCACAAAGTTGATAAATTTTTAAACAAATAAATTTATGATTACTTTATGCAACATGAAATCCAACTGTGTTGTCGTTCCTGGAACACGTGGCAGTATCTGCAACATTTTGAACAAAAATCATTTGATATTTACTGAATAATCTCTAGTATGTACTACCCTACGTGCCTACAAGAAAGAAGAGTGAGTGTATTTGGTGATCTGTGTTTGTGGGCAATTGCAACACACTTGGAACCTTTCAAGGATATACCCTGCCTCTAACAGGCTTACTACCTGGAATAAATGTCAATACTACCTAAAGACTATTCATTGGTTAAAACAATTTAAAAAATTACAGATATTGTAAAAATTTGTCATCTGGTCATAAAACTGCATTGCCGTTAACTGAGACATGCATGACTTAAAATTTTGCAATGTGTAAATAAAATTAAGCACATTAAAAACAATTAAAGGTTTGCACTGCAACACCTACCCCTAAATTTATACTTCTTACAGACACACACACCCTCTTGTCTCAATCGGTCTAAACTTACTGTTTACAGTACAGAAACTTAGAAACATGTTTGAAGAAAAACAGAAAAACTCTCTCACCGTACAATCCTCATGTGAATAATTAATGATCATTCTAGAACAATCTATTATCCTAAGAAGACTTGTAAACCGATATGGTAAACCTCATCCTGCCCTCAGTGTTCACCTTTCACCAAATGCTGCTGCAGCTCACTTGCAAGTATTTGTGCCGGCCGTTGTCATTTGGAACAAATAGGTGAAGGACAAACTGTTTTCAGGTAAGAGTTTCACAGCAATGATAAGGATTTTGTGATTAGTAATTGTTGTTACTGATACAAACATATTATTAGATGAGGCAGTGTGTGGTTGAATTTGGTATTTTGGTGAAGGGATCCCATGTTCTGGATAAGACAGCTTTGGAATAACTGCTCTTGCATATTTTACTTTAACTAATAGGTAACTTCTTCTAAACAGATGTTTTTTCTGTTTATATTAACATATCAATTTTTCCAACAAAATAGTTAAAAATATCTTTTGATGTTGTCCTAAGGGGAGAATTAATGTACCGTACATTCCAGATGTTTGTGTGAAAATGGGGATTGTGGTGGAATTTATGCAACTTGAGGCACATCTACTGATTTCTTCTATTTGGCTGTAGAGTAGAATAAGCTAATATTTACTGGTAATTAACTGTTTTAGACACATTGGCTGCTCGTTCCTGAGGATGGATCTGTCTTTCATGCGGATCACCCTGAGGTTTCTTCCTTTTTTTCCACAGCTGGGTTTTTGGAGGTTTCCTTCACCGTAAAGGGGGGTCTGTCCAAATCTGGTCCTCGTGGCCCAGTGTCCTGAAGGTCTTCTGTGTGTTCCTGGTTCAATACAGCCGATGCACCTGAAGTGAAATCAACAGCCAATCAAATTTGGCACATTGACCCAATAACTTGGATCAGATGTGTAGATGCAAAAACACGTGAAAGACCTTCAGGAAATTTAGCATGTTGTATTTATTCCTTTTGATTAAATTTCTGACAGACTTCAGACAGATCTTGTGGTTAAAAGGAGCAGCTGTAATAGGAGATAACAGGGTCCAGGACAAGTATACCTGATCACCACCAGATCAAGTGTACTGGTGTTGACTTTCTTTGTCATTACAAACACATGCAAGACACCCTAGTGTAAAGATGATCATTTCAAAGCGTACTCCTACAGTAGATACATGTACAGGAAAAAAAAAGAAGACTTTTTCAGGAGAACTAAATGCAAACTAGTTCCATTTATGATTTATCCACTCTTTCAAATAAAACTATAGTTAAATTTGAGATGTGTAACATTCTTAACAAGAAGAAGTGGAAACATCTTTCAAAATATTATAAGTGAGGCCTTTGTTATTCCAACATTTTAAAAAAAAAAAACTTGAAAAATTCTTTCAGAACAACCTGCAATAAAACCAATTATTCTAAACTTATGTACAAATAGAACACTCATAAAAACACAAGTTCCCTCTTGAATAAATTATTTTGGTTGAACCATAACATTCTTCTCGGCAAATCAACAAAAATTTTATAACATTTCCAGATTTTCTTGAACCTTATTAATATATTGTAATCAAATCAGTTCAGATTTACATTTAAATCCCTGTATTTCTATTTGATTACTGCCTTCGATATTTTATGGTATTCTCCAGCTTAAACACTTATGCCCAACTGTGGATCTATGTAATTGTTTAAAATGCACTTGTCCACCAGTACATTTTTAACAAAATATAATATTATTATTATTCTCACTTTGAGGTAGTGGTTTTAGGGGAAAGAAGTTCATGAAACAACTTGAACCTTGAAACAACTTTTAGTGACTTATAGGGTGGTCTATGAGTGGTCAGTGCATTAATACAAGTCGATCTGGAGGAGGTGCGGAGAAGAAAACTGTATAGAGGAGGTGCTTTGGGTCGGTGTTTTTACGGTTTCTATGGAAACGTCCGGTTGCTCGCTTGAGGAACTGGAGGTGCACACTCGGGCCTAATGAAATACAGAGAAATACGGTGTACCATACAAATAAATTTGTCCTTGTATTGGTTGTGTCCAACAGACACTCCTTTTTTAGTTATAAAGTTAAAGAAAGCTGTTAAAAATCAAGTTCACTTATTTGAAATGAGGCAGCACGGTGGCTTAGTGATTAGCACAGTGAACTCAGAATGAGAAGGTCTAAATTTTACTCCCAGAGTTGGGGCAAGGCTTGAAACGCTGGTCTTTCTGTGTGGAGTTTGCATGTTCTCCCCATGTACATGTGGGTTTTCTCTGGGTACTTTGGTTTCATCCTTCCTTCCAAAAAAATGCATGATAAATGAACTCTACATATACATCGCTTTTCCACCTGCTTTGGCATTCAAAGCGCTTTACAGTGTAGCTCAAACTCACCCATACATTCAAACCTGATGGGGATAATGCCATGCAAGGTGCAAACCATCATCAGGAGACATTGGGGTTCAATGTCTTGCTCAAGGACACCTTGGCAAGCACTGGGGGGAGGGGGGGATCGAACCGATAACCCTCCAGTTACAGGATGGTCGTCCTACTCACTGAGCCATCCTTCCCACTGAGCCAACCTTCTAAAAATTGCCCCTACAACTGATTGTGTGTGTGTGGATGATTGTCTGTGTGTGTGACCCCGTAACAGACTGGTGATCTGTTCGGGGTGTATCCTGCCTCTCACCTAAAATCAGCCAGGATAGGCTCTAGCACCCCCTACAATTCCAAGTGGTTCAGACGATTGAAAGTATATTTTGAATGATGGCTGTTTGAAACAAAAATAACTTATAGGGTGTTAGAAACACGGTGATGATTTGTTTAATGAACATTTGTGGAGCATAAGTAAGACATTTGTAAAAATGTCTGAAACTGTATAATTTGTTATTTGGATGTCTTGATGATTCAAAGCATCTCTGATAATTCCGAGTTAAACTCCTTCAATCTCCATCAGAAATCAGATAGGTAAAAATGAATGAATCAATAACATATTTTCCAGTTCCATATGTGTGAGGGCTCATGCCGTGTTTAAAAAGCCCCCCTTCAAGATCACCTAGATGACCTGTGTAGAAGAAGGAGAGTTAGGGGTGTGAGGTGGAAAAAGAGGAGGAGAGCTTGTTCTGTGATGAAGGATCATTTTACTGTTCACTGGCGCTGTGACGATAAGCAGGCAGAGAGGATGCTCTGTTGTCCTCTGTAGATCTGCACTCCAGCTTTTCTTCAGTCACCATGAGAGAGATTCATTAAAACGGTCTGCCTGCGTCTCTGCTGCTCAGGGAGCTTAATACATTTGAACCTGCGATTTTTCTGGATTGGAGAGGACCACGGCTGAATTGTGAAGTCTTCAGGAAAAGGTAGGCTGATTGCTCTGCAGAATAGAAGTTAGCTTCTTAGCATCTAGCCCGTCAGCATCCAGGCATGATGATGATGATGCCTGCTAGTTATTGTCAGAGGACAGCTAAAAATTAATGGCCACTTTTAACTCGACGCTGCCGTGCGAGAAAGAGGGAGAGGAGGGGTGAGGGGTAGTTGCTTCATTAGGAACCATAAAGATAAATGTAGATTTAAACACTGTCAGGGTTTAAACATGTTTTTATAAACGGATCGGGTTGTGTGTTAGTGAACTGTCCACTGGTCACCCCAAGTGATCGGGCATCCGATCGAGGGTTTTATTAAGGTTGCCAGATGTTTTTGTGGAGCATTGCTCAGTTTTCCACACCAGAGCCTGGATTCTGCCTGTTTTCTCACCGCTTTTTGTTTCTGAAGGGGAAATATAGCCACGACTTACCTTGGTCCTGTCCAAGGAGAAACACGAGGACGCGCGGTGATGGGTTAGTTTGTCACGAATCGCTCATGGAAATGTCACTTTACATTGTCATCATCAACTCAGCCAACGATGTCAATGCAGCAAAACATTTAATATATGAGAAAAATGGTGTTAACATGCACTGATTGCTGTAGCATCGACTACATTAATGTAAAATGTAGCACAAAGAAGATGCAAAGCTTGCAGTCTGCTTTCAGGATGGAGAGTGATGCTGTGCGCTGACGCTCAGATCACATTTTGTTGGCAATAAGAAGATTAATTTTTTTTTCTCAGAGCATCACTGCAATGTGACCTTTTTCCTTTCTTGCATTGCGGGGCCTGCTCGCAGTTCAAGGACTTATACTAGTAATGTATCCAAATCATGTCTGAATGGCTGTTTTCAGTTTTACACATGCTTTGGTTTGTCTTCTGATGTGTGCACCTGCTCCAGTTTGATACTCTATGCTCTTTTTTTAAACCGGAAAAGAGCAACTAAATCCAGATCACTCACTCATACGATCATTGTTGTTTTTAACCCTCCTCCCTTCTTTTAAACTTTTATATTTTTCCTCATTTTTTAACTCAATTGAGATCTACCATTATAAAATGTTTACATAATGGCAGGCTGAAAGCAGAATGGCTGATTCTTGTTAGTGCATGAGAGATTCTATAGATAGGACTAATAAACAAACAATGCTGCGTTATTCATGTATCATCACCAAGATATGTAATCAATATCACAGGAAACAAACACGGAATGTTCGTTCTAATATAGTGTCAAAACTGTGACATTTGGAATCATTGAGTGCATTCCCATATTAATAATATACAGTAGATATCCATTCAGAATTAGATGGTCTTTTTTGGTTTTCTTATTGACTGACTCCTCTTCAGCTTTTTGTCATAAGAGCAGATTGTCTTGCTTGAGAAGAGTTTTGTTCTTTTAATGCAGGTCATAAGTGTGGCTGCAATTAAAACATAGAGTTAAAGTGGTGCAGGACCACGTAGCCAAAATGAGATCGATCAATAAAATTGTCAATTACTTAATGTTATTAGCTATTCTTTGACAGAAAAACGCCATTGACTGTATACCGTGTAGAACTTCAAAGTGTCTTTGTAGAAATAGGACCGGTGAAACAACTGTTACTGCATTACAGCAGTATAAGAACGCAAACAAGGTCATTAATCACATCTGTTCATCAATCCATTCAACCAAGCACATTTTAAACATGATTATTCCAATTTAGGTTTGCTTAGTGACTGCAAAGTAGAGCAGGATGGTTGACCTTGGATACATCTCCTGTCCATTACAAAGCAATGGAAACATAATTATTTTGGCTAACTATTAGTCTAGTGGCTGCTCAAAGATTTTTGTTAAAAGAAATATAAAACTAATGTCTTTTTCTTTTTCTCCTAGAGGCAAATTATGCCAGCAGCATCAAGGCCGCTCACCCTGGTGAAGTGCCAGCTCATTGGTCAGACCACTCTGCCCTCCTCTAGCTTCCCTGTCTACCTTGGCAGATCCATGCTGCTGTATGCTCCTCAAAGAGCCACGCCAACACCATGAGCGCCAACGGGCCTGCCCCAGACCCAACCCCCACAGCCCCAGAAGCTCCTCCTGCTTCCACCCCTGCCCCAGCTCAGCCCCCTGCCCCTGCAGCACCACCGGCTCCTCCCGCTCCACCTGCCCCAGCAACCACCACTATCCCAGTTGGTGCGTTGGCTCAGAAGAAGCGGCAGCAGTATGCAAAAAGCAAGAAACAAGGCGGTAGTGCTAACAGCCGGCCACCGAGGGCTTTGTTCTGCCTCAACCTCAACAACCCCATACGCAGGGCCTGCATCAGCCTGGTGGAGTGGAAGTATCCTTTAATACAGTTATTGTTCTACATATGATATTTTTATGGTTTAAGCACCACATTTATTGACCTAAATATTTTTTATAGTTGTACTAAAAAAAAGACTCTTCTATGTCAGTGAAAACATTCATTGATATTACATCAAACATTACCAGGCAGAATTCTGAAAAGTTTTCAATCTTCATAAAACTCTATTAGATGAATGATACAAATGACTAGGGCTGTCTTTTGTTTTTCAACAGTTAAAAACAAGACCAGAATAAATATGTAACTACAACCTTTTGTTAACGTTTTACATACAAATTTAATTTGCTGATCTCCTTCCGGACATTTATTCCTACATAACAAAATTTTGAAGTGTTCAGTTTGATTTTGCGGTGTGTTTTATTGTGTTGGTTTGCTTTTCTAGAGATGCCATATTGTAACAAAATGCTATTGAGACAGTTTCACTGTTTTTAACCATTGTTGGCTTAATTTTTCCCCCCATTATTTCCTTAACTGCTTTTCTCAGGCCATTTGATATCTTTATATTGATTGCTATTTTTGCCAACTGTATGGCCTTAGCTGTCTATGTCCCCTTTCCTGAAGATGATTCTAACTCTACAAACCATGATCTGGTGAGTACTCTGATTTTATTTATTTTGGCAGATGTGGACCTACCTACTTCAAGAGAAGTGGTTGAGATAATGGAAAAAGATAATAAAATTGAACAAAAAGTTACTCTTTTCCCATTATTTTTAGATCTTTTGTTGTGAAAGTAAAGCAAATGTGAGGAATCTAAAAATGGATTTACATCGGTACTTTAGTTGTTGCCCTGTTTTCATTTAAAAGTTTTATGTAACAGATTCCTCTCACTCTCCAAACCTGTCCCAGGTGGTAAAGTTTGATTGCTCCATCCTCATGAAAAGTAGACAGAGAGCTTAGAAAAAACAGCAAACTTTTCATATGGATCGTTCGCAGCCTATAGTTTTATTATGCAGATTTAACTATACGCTGTGCCTATAGAGAGAAACACTCGGACCTGGTGCTTTATCATGTCACAGTTTCCCTGTACAAAGGTTTTATTCAGCGTTCTATTTTTAGAATTTTGTTGTCATTGCACCACTCTGTGCACCTTGTACATTTATGTCTATATGATAAATTATGGGCAATGTAGTGTTGTAAGCATTGTTCCACTCCAGAGGATGAGTGTACTTTTTAAAAGCCAGACAGATCTTCAGTTTGTGGTGCTTGCCAGAGCAAAATTAAGCTGTAGTGTTGAATGATTAATGATGAGTGTGCACAATATGTCTGCGGAGTTTTGAATGTTTCAGATTGCTTCATGGAAACTTACAAGAAGGTCAGCATTCTGCTGTCTTTGACTGACAAAGCTCGTGTGGAAGAGGAACCATAAGTTTGTTTAAGTGTGTCTGTTTCACCTTGGGGAACTCGGGTGAATTGCCTCTCAGTGTGACCTCCTGAAGGGTGACATCTGGGCGTCTGTTCATACAGCATGAGTCCTTCAGAAAAAAAGTGGGCCAACTGGGAAGTCACATTGTCCAATAGAGTATTAGATGTAGTATGTATGGGGTAGCACCACAGCCTCACAGCAAGAGGGTTCTTGGTCTGATCTCTGACTGAGGCGAAGCTGGGGAACATTAGCATTTTTGAAAAAAAAAAATAATAATTAGCGTGTTTTCCTAGCGTTTTTGTGGTTTCTCTTCAGATATTTCAGCTTCCTTACACCTACTAAAATCATGCATGATCGGCTGATGGCTTCTGTAAATTTCACTCAGTAGAGACACAGGTGACTTGTTCAGGATGTACAAAGTACCCTACCAGTCAAACATTAACTACTGTATAGTCTGGACAGGCTTCCGCTCTTTTGCTTTAGGGTAGTCTTTGAAGAAGAGAAAAAGAGGAAAAACTTCCCGACTCCTTTAACAGTTGCCGCAATTAAAGTAAATTTAAAATAAAGTATAAAATAAACGATTTGCATCACTTGTTTTTAAGATTTTCTCCGTACTATGGCCCGTTCCATCCATTTTTCTCTGTCATTGTAACTGTGATTATGGCAGTGTTAAATTTACTTTCACTTAGTTGTTCTCAAATGTTAACATGTCAGGCCCATTTTAGCATTTCAGCAAGTAACGTCTGTGATTTGTTTTTTGTACATTAGCCAATATGCCACAGTTCTATTTATCTTTCTTCTTACAGTTCAAATTAGTTTAATGTGGGAGCTTTATTATTGACGTTATCTGAGTTTGCTGTGTAGTGTTTGCCTCTAAACTTTAATGGAAAAAGTATACGGTAGCTCTACTCAGATTGCATTTATGCACACATCCATTAGGGATTAATTGAGAAGCCAACTCTCTCACTTGCTTAATATACAATTGCCTTAAGGAAAGATGAACGGACAAGCTGATGAGAAATGATTGATAATTTCTTTAGGAAATATTATAGTTAGGAAAAAAACTGCAAACACAGGCAAGGATCTATTTAATCTTTTAAATGCATATTTTTTTACTCTGAGTTGTCATCATCTGATTCTTCAGACAGCTTTATATTGCTTACACAGTAGTTTGATTTCATTTAGCTGTGTCGGCACTAAATCACATACCTGCAAGTGAATAATGCAGTTCTTTCCTTTTCGGTGGAGGGTGAACAGAAAAGTGCTTTAAAGGGCAGGTGTGCAAGGTTTGGCCCGAGTTGTTCTTCAGAACTCGGTCCGTAATCACAAGCAGAGCTTCAGGGAGGGAAAATGCTGAGCTAGTTTTTCATTAGCATCCAGCAGGCAAGACTGTAGTGAGGAGTGTGAATTCACACCACTCGCCTCTGCAGCCACACAGGTGGACCAATATGAAACCTGAGTCAGGGAGTTGTGTAGCCTAATTTGTAAAGCAGGTATCAAATTTTTATCCCACAGCCACTGAGCCTTGTAGGTTTGTACTCAGTGACACTTTAAAAAAATAGTGTCCCTTTCAACATACAAAATAAGGGTCAGGATAGTCCCGATGTATAGAGTCATGGTATTAAAACAATTTAATTACTAGGTTTATGTGTCTATGACATAAACCTAGTAAATTCTGAATAAGTGTGTGTGTAGTGTTGGTGTGTCGCAGAACTTTGTTACTTTTTACTCGACGTCCAAGTTCTGGATACTTTAACAGACTGGATGTCTTTTTGGTGAGTCTTGGTCAAATGCAGTGGCTGATTATAAAGCAATTTCCTCCTCAGGCAGACAGGGCAAGAGATTGGGGTCTAAATACCACCAGGAGGCACAAGTGAGTAACAGCCAACTGACAAATACACACCTGGATGTGTGCAATGCAAAAACAAATCTAATAATTTTTTAACCCTTGTCAAGTTCACCGCTAGCCTCCCCGCTTTCCACTCTGTGCAGTTATTTCACTAAAAAAGTGTGCACACAATCCTCTCTGCACATGACAGTGTCTCCTCCACATCCACCTTGTCTAAGGGACAAGCACAAAGTCTGTAACACCACTGCCTTTGCTTTAAGGTCATTTCTGACTTATCTATCTAGACTCAACACCCCAGGCAGCTCCTGCTGAAGGTGGCTGAGCAAAACAATGACCTTTTCATTGTGAATATGATTCATATATCTTATAATTCATATGGAAACAAGCAGTGAAGATCAGGTTATATCCATGTCAATATCCCTTTCCATCAATTTTATGGTAGAACCACTGAACCAATTATCATAGCTGCTAGCAAAAGAACTCAATGCTGTGTTTGGATTGACCTTAAACAGCTTCAATAAGTTTTGGTTTGGAAATTTTCACATGTAAAATTGTCAAAGTGATTGTATTTGGAAGATTTTAAATGAGGAAATAATAGAAAACAAAAAACAGTAAACATGTCATTACAACAAAAATAAAAGGGGCTTAAAATCCAGCAACAAAAGTTTTGTAGATGTCTTCAATCAGAACTACAACATTACAGAGATACAAGATAATATTTGATATAGTATTTGTTAAATTTAGCATTATACATGGATTGCATTTCTGTAATTAGACCCTCTAGTTTATTAACAGCCCATTTTTTATACGAGCTCCACAAAATCCCCAAACAAATGTCATAGAGTAAAACTAATGCCTCATATGAATAGAATTTCCATGCTCTTGTACAAGTGACAAATAATGTGCATTCATGTTGATTAAGAGAAAGTATCAGCCCAGAAGAAATCATTTTGCCTGCTTCAAACGAAGTGGAGCCACAATCAAAGAGCTGTATTTGTGACGTCACCATATCAAACACTGTTTACTCATCGTCCTCGTCAAGCTTTTATTCTTGACAACGAGCCACAAATCATCCATTGGCTTCTGACACAATAACTAATACACCAATGAGTGTTGTGTGTTCGTGTGTGTGTGTCAGGGGCTGGAGGAATCATTATTTAGTTGGGGTTTTTTGCTCACATCAAAAGCATGAGCAGTGTATTTGTGCATCTGTGTTGTTTTATTTTCAAGGCTTTAGATTAATGCATTGGAATCAAGACAATGTACAATGTTGATCTTGTTTTAAAAAAGAAAATTTTGTTTCATTTTTCTGTATTGTTTATTCCTAACGGGCGCCCGGCAGGTGCTGGAGCCTATTCTGGCTGTTTACAGGCGAGAGGCAGGGTACACCTTGAACAGGTCGCCAGTCTGTTGCAGGGCCAAATCCACAGACAACCATCCACACACATAACGGTACTTTCCAAAGACAATGAAGGCTAAATTATACATGCAGTTTTTCTTGTGTGTTTATGCAAATTTACATTTTATTTTATGAGTTAAAAGCTCAGACTTGGGCAGTAATTCATATATTCATTATTTGGATGCCACAATGCCACCAAGGACAAAATGGAGCACATTATTCCTGCAAAGCCAACCACAGAGACTCCGTTCCATATGGAAAGTAGCAGCTCTTTTAGCAAGCATTCCTCTAAATAAATTAGCTCCGCAACTTATCTCCTTGTACTTCACTGAAATACTTAAAGTAAATCAAATTGAAAACAAAATCTTTCCAACTGAGTCAGGATATCTTTTAAAGTGAGCTACAGATTATTTTGTTTTCTATGAAAATGAACACAAGTGAAGCTCAGAATTTAAAACCTAGTCAGTAAAGACTTGTCTTTTGGCTTTCCACTTTTTACATCATTGTTGTGCCCTCATCAAAGCTGATGAGACCCCATTCCATCCGTTCATATTTTGTTTCTTCCAGCTTTCATTCATTTATGACTCATTCTCAGCCCAGAAAAAGCACCTCATCATCTTCTGGTGAAGAATTGCGGCCTTGGATTTAAAAAAGGTTTACATTTTCATCCTAACTGCAGTCTATATATTGTGACTGTAAGATACCCAGTTGATTCTGCATGCAGAATCACATCACCTGCCAAAAGCAGGAGCATGCAACTCTGAGATTTAAAGACCAGAGTTTATTACTGAATATCACATGCATGTTGAATCTTGGTTATTTCTCATTCACTCTGGTGTTAATTTTTGTTGGATTCTGAATGTTCTACTATTTGTATTTTATGCTCCAAAAGTATTGTGTCATCTTGTCTGTATCTTGTATCTTGTCTTCATCTTGTCTGTAGTTAAGATTCAACAGGGAATATTGAGTGTTTGGAGACAATAAGAAAATCTTCTTTGCTTTGTGCAGTTGAAACAGGATCTAAAGTCTTGTCAAGATAACAGATTACAAATTAAATACAGCAAGAGTCTGGGTAACAAGATTTCTATGCCAGTGTTTTGGCTGCATGTTGTGTTGCAAAAGCGTGCAAATGTGTACACGTGTGAGTCGAATGAAGCATTTGGCTCTGAATGTGTGAGTGTATCGGCTGGCACAGACAGCAACGTCTGGACCGGGGACTCCCATGGAGACGATGGTAGAAGAATGTGTTTAGTCACTTAACGTAACTGCTCATTTGTTGCTCACACTAGCACTGTCCCTCTCTGTTATCTCTGTGTTGAATGTGTTTTCTGCATGTGTTCATGAGCATAAGTGTGTGTGACTGGGAGAGAGGGAGTAAGCAAGAGACAGAGAGAATGAGAGCGACAGAGAGAGATAGAAAAAAGGAGGATCAAAACTGTACCAATTTATGACATTTACAACATGTAGAATGCAAAAAACAAAACAAAAAACATATACCCTTTGAATGTTTCATTACTAGAAAAAAAAAAAAAAAAGTGAATTTGTCTGAAAAATTTCATTGCAAAATTATGGTCTTCCTATAAAAACTTCCCATTTTTTGCTCAAAAAGAAAAAAAGAACAACTCCTGATTTTGAACTTATTTATGTACATGCACATGATGGAATGGATATTCTTTATGTACAGTGTTTACACCTTTAATAGAAATTTTGATGATATTTTTCACAGGCTGAAAGCTTTCTTCCACACTGACAACAAATTATTTAAAAAAAAGAGATTTGAAAAATGATTCAGATCAATCGGCCAGGTTATTTACCACAGCTGCTTAAATTTCGGTTTCTGTACAACCTCAATTAACCCAAGATGACTTTTAAATGAGCTCAGGCATGGCTCCACTGTCCAAATGCTACAAACCTTCTTACAACGTCGAAGAAACTTGTAGAGCAAAACCAAATAGGTTTTTTTTTTTTTTTTCTGCCACAAAATTCATGATATGCTAAGCCTAACTAATGTGAAGTAATCAGACTGGTGACACACACCAAACAAAAACAGGAACCTTTAAAATGAAAAGATCAGGACCACCACCAAAGAAAAAAATAGATAAAAACATGGACATTTATGATCAAATTGTAAAATGCAATCTTAGCAAGATTTCAGAGGTATCTCTGAGTAAAGCTGCTTAAAAATAGAGATAAACTCGGTTTTGTGTGTATCCTTTGTTCCCTAGCCTTCTTTGACACCCAGATGCAGTGTGGTCAGCTCTTCTAACTATATTTAATTCAGTTCTATTTCTATAGCTGTTTATATGTGATATGTAAATATATAAACATATATAAATGCCCTGCTCTTGTGTTTTCCTTGGCAATGTGACAGCCACATCCTCATAGAGCTTCCTTCCACCCCCACACTGCTCCACATGTATTTTCAGTTCCATGTGCATGACTGTGTGTGCACTCAGATGTAGTAGTTACACAGCGTGTGGTGTGGTGTCTAAACATATAATTCACTCATAACAGAACAGGCAAGAGCTGTTGTGCTAAAAGCTGCATAAGACATATATACCTTACACTTAAACAGCCATAGTAAAACAGACTGCATGTTCAAGAGCACTTGTCTTATGCTCAAACCTTCTCAAGGAGGCAATTGTTGGCTGTTGTTCCCACTTTGCTGGCTTAGCTGGATAGCCTCATAGGTAATTTTTGGAGACTGAGAATATTGGTTATGTTAATAATAATAGGATTAATAATAATGCCTTTAAGGATTGTTGGTAATGGTATTTGTAACTGTTCTAAAAATTTGTTACCCTCAGAAACATTCACAATTTGTGTGGCTAACAGCTTGTTGTATTTACTGTGTGTGTGTAAGCATTTCGGTCATACACAGATATCAAACATGCATGATGTCTCTCTGACTCATGTGACTCTGGGCTTGCCGCCACACGCTCAAATGTTCAGACACGCACATTTGGTGTGGTAATTATCAGGTGGTCTTGAAATAAAAAAAAAGGCTATAAATATGTTATCATTCATAATGAGTTTTTACAGAAGCACCATATGGTTTTTGTCATAACATCAGCTTCTCAACAAAAGAAAAAGCTATTAAACAATCTTTTTATTGTTAGAGTTACTTGAAAGTCAAATATATTTGAATATATTCATACAATAACTAAGCTTATTTAGCCAAAAATATTGATAAATTAATTAATTATCTGAACTGTTTGTCCATCAATAATGGAGCCTATCCTATCCAGTATCTGGCAAGAAGCAAAGCACCTCCTGAACAAGTTGTCGGTCTGTTACAGGATCACACAGGACATCAACCACACACACGTATCACACTTAAGGGCAATTTCCCAGCGACGGATCAGCCTAACATGCATGTCTTTGGAGAAAGGGAGACAAAACAAGAGTACCTGGAGAAAAGCTGCTAATGCGTGAGAAGTAGGATACAGTTCAGTCTTTATTCAATAAGACAATAATCCTGCAATGGTTTTTATCTCAGTCTTTTGCAATAATGTACTCTGTTGGAAAGATAAACTGTAGCTGATGAGCACTGCGGACATGTTACTCTGAACTGCTAATGTGCTCACAGTGCTGCTGTCCGCCTTGTTCAGTCATATGGCGAGTTGTGCAGGAGAAAGCATGGTTCACTGAGTTATCTGCATCATATGTCACATGCTGAACTGATCAGCTGTGAGATTAACTAAGTGTGCTTGTAGATGTTAACATTCACCGCATGGTGTCCAGTTGGGGCTTTGGTCTTAGGGGGTTAAAGAAAGACTCACTGCATCACATCTTCTGAGTTTAACACTTTGCTTTTAGGGTGTATTTTGGGATGTGAAAATCTTCTTGTGCTTGGTGAAACTGTGTTTTTGTTCATGTACCACAAAAAATCGGAGTTCATAAAGTAAACCTGGCTGCTGCTAATAACATGCCAGAAAAGGCAAAACACAGTGTTAAGATGTCTTCTTTTAAAGCACAAATAAACTAATATGAGTCAGAGATATTTATGGTCATCCCCAAAGGCCTCTTACTTTGGTGTCTTCCTCTTGTCTCTCCACATTTTCTATTCCGGCTCACAGCTCAAACAACCGATAAATGAATATAATGCAGTTTGCCTTAAAGGGAGATGGTTAGCATTTCCTTACAAATTCTACAGGCTTTACATAAATTTACCACAGCTTTAAGCCTGTATTAAATGTGATAGGTCATAAATTTTATAAACTGAAGCATTTTTACTCCTTTAAACGAAAAGATTTTTATTGATACGTTTCTAAATTCCTCAGACAGTAATACTTTAATTTTTATTTAGTATGTTTACTTATCAAATCTTAACAGCTAATTGCTACATTAGTTTACTCTTTCCTTTTTTTTATGATCAATGCCTTTAAAATTGCTCTCGTGTCTCTGTCACTTTCTCTCCGTCCTCGCATGAATCGTTCCGTTCTCTCTGCTCCCTGCGGCTTAAGGATGTTCCGTCACAGATTCGGCAGCCTTGAGCTTAAGTCAACCTTTTTCTTCAGTAACAAAGAGGCCCATGTCTCCTATTCTGGGCTAAGTGCTTCTCACAATCAGCAGTTAGCTGTTGGGAAAACAGCAGTGCTCTTTCATTTACGGTGTTTGCAGAGATCAGAGAGCAGAAAGACTCCTCCTGGCAAGAGAGGTTAATATCTAAAGGATGTGTATTTATGCATTAGTTTGCATTATTTGCTGGGTTAAAAGTTAAATTCCCCATAATGTGTTTAAAGGTTTTCCACTTATAGTCACAGTATAAATGCTTGGTTATTTGCTAAGTTTACACTGACCTGCCTCATGAATTAACAGTGAACAGCATATTTCCTCAGTCTCAAAGGGAGTCCCAGGACTGTCCTAAACAAGCTGAGTCACCCACATTGTCTCCAGTCCAGTTTCTCACACATCTTGCTGCAATAAAATACACTAGTACCATAGTCCGGCTATTTGTGCTTCAGCTGTCAGCTTCACTCCCAGTCGACCTCAACCTGATAGCTTAATGTTCCTGTGTTCTTTCTGCCTTTCAAACAACCGGAGAAAGGAGCACAACTGAGTTACATCACGTTTCTAATCTCTACATAACCTCTAAAAAGCACTGATTATCCAAGCCATTTTATCATCTGCGTGTTTTTTTAACCTCTACTCCTCTCTGATACTATCACACCTCCCTGCTCTGTTTTTCAATCTGACCCATCAGATTTCACCTCTGAAGTGTTATTTTATGTGATTTCCCTTTGGTGGTTCCTTGTTGGTCTGTCCTTTCTTAATCTACAGAGCAACTCAATGTTTCAAACAGGGTAGCAGATTTATATTTAGATTCCATGCTGATAGGATGAAAAATGTCCCTTTTCTGATTCTCTTCAACATCTTCAGGAATAATATAGATATAAACAAAAGATGCACATTAACCATCAGCTCTGCACATCATAGTTAACAGAAAAAGTAAGGCATGAGTTCCTTAATAAAACATCTGGTCATTTTACAAGTGTTTTTAAATTGTGCTGTAATAACTAAATTTGTGTAGACCAAATTGTATTGCCTAAATCAATGGGCAAAGATCCAATCTACATCTAGTCTGCCCTGGTTCTGTCAAATTTTTACATGCCAATTGCAAAATTGCATTTGTTTTATTTGAGTTTAAAAATACTAATAGGTTATGTATGGACTGAAATGCTATCAGCCAAATTTGTTTTGCATATGTCATTGACAGCCAAACATTTCACGAAGCACGATGCATTCAAGAACAGTTGCTATTGAGCAAAATTTGTAATGTCACTACTGTAAGCAAAACTTTTATTTTCACTGTGAAGGTGAACCAGAAGCAGCCGTCACTGTGTAAAAGGTTAGGTAGGCTGAGGCCTCAGTTTGGGCCAATTCAGTTCAGGGCTAAGGCAGTCTATACGCTTGAATTTAAACCCTAGTCTCATGCTGCTAACCCACTTCTACCATGACAACTAAGATAAACTTCTCAAAGTTGGCAGCGATTATGTGCTGACAAACTGGTGATCGTTGTGATACCGTATATTTCAGGACAATTTAAATAATTGAGAAATAAATTGGGTGGCATGGTGGCGCAGTGGGTAGCACAGAGGCCTCACAGCAAGAAGGTCATGGTTTCAAGTCCCGGGTTGGGACGAGGCTTGAAACACTGGTCTTTCTGTGTAGAATTTGTATGTTCTCCCCAAGTCTGCATGAGTTATATTCGAGTACTCCAGTTTCCTCCCACCCTCCAAAAACATGCATGTTAGGTTATTGGCTGGTGCCAAATTGCCCCTAGGAATGTGTGTATAGTTGTATGTGTGTGGCCCTGCGAAAGACTGGTGACCTGTTCGGGTTGTACCCTGCCCCTCGCCTTGAATCAGCCGGGATGGGCTCCGCCACGCCCTGCAACCCTGTAAAGGATAGACGATTAAGAAAGTGACTGAGAAATAAATTTTTCTATAATGTGAAACTATTTTTTTTCTGACAATCTAACAATTATAACTACAGCATAACAATTACTCTAAAAATGACCCAGTCTACCTCTCTTTTGCCATTCCTTTACATAAGTTTTGTACTTTTTATTTTTTGTTCCATTGATGACTTATTCGTCACCTTCATGACACAGAAGCTTTATATGTTCCTTTATATTTCTTAAAAACATTGAGCAGAATTGTATTTTGAGCTGACTGTTGATAATCACTCACTGTTGTTCCTGCTACTATAAAAAAATATATTCTTTGAAGAAAAAAATTGTTGTGCTTTATGTACTCTTTGCCTTTATTGTAGAATATTTCCTTCTACAAATTTTACTGTTTTGACTCAAAGGTGTTTTTACTTTCCCCATATCTTTGTAAAGCATGTCTTTAATTACAGTGTAATTAGTTTTTATTTGCGTGTTAATGATTGTTTATTGATTTTTGTTTGAGGCTGCATGCTGGTGTGGTGTTAGCATTGCAGCCTCATAGCACGCAAGTTCCTGTTAAAGCACTGGCTGGAGTGATGTCTGACACTTTCTACCTGAATTCGATATGTTCTCCCCTTTGCATGCCTAGCATTTCTCTGGGCTCTGTGGCTTCCTCCCACTCACCAAAAGCATGCATGTTAGCTTAATTTGTCTGAGTAAATTAGACCGTTGTAATGTGTAGTTGTATGTCTGCATGCTTTAACAAAGCATGAAAAGGAAACGGATGTAAAATTTTTATTTAATAACTAATACTACCTGCGTAGTTAAACAGAGATGGATTCGCAACCTTTTAAGAGTATCTCTAACTTCTCACCTGCATAAAAGCAGAAACAGGCTCTGCCACACCCCCACAACTCTGTAATTGTTGATCTTGTTATCGATTCATTTATCTTCTAAATCACTTGTCCAACACTTAGTGAGTCAGTCACCGTCTATCCCTTACTGGGATGTGGGGGTGCCGGAGCCCATCCCGGCTGATTCGAGGCAAGGGGCAGAGTACATTCTGAACAGGTCGCCAGTCTGTCGCGGGCCACACACATAGAACTAGACCAACACTCATTCCTAGGAGCAATCCCGTTGCAGCCAATCAAGCTAGCATGCATGTTTTTGGAGGGTGGAAGGAAACCGGGGGACCCGGAGAAAACCCACGCATACGCAGGGAGAACATGCAAACTCCACACTGAAAGGCCGGCGTTCCAAGCCTCGTCCCTAGCCAGTACTCGAACCCATAACCGTCTTGCTCTGAGGCCACCTTTCGACCCACTGCACCACTGAAACGCAACACTAAGTCACTAGACAAAATGAATAGGATAGAAAAGTTTCATCTATTTGTTCTGTCATTTGAAGCATTTTCATTTGAGGTTGAATTGGTCAATTGCTGGTAGTCGTTATTTGATGAATCGTTGTGATTATGCTTTTTTTCATTTGAGTTTAAACTTTTATTGTTAGTCAAAATTAAATTTATTTTTGTCAAACCATTTGCTGGGGTAAGCCATTACTCTACCACTCATTCAATATTCAAGTTGTATATATTGCTAAGTGTTTCCTACTTAGGAAATTAGTTTTGGACATTTTATTCATTATGCTGTTGAGCCATCATTCTAAACCATTTAATTTTATTTATGTTACTGCAGGAAACAGTTGAATATGCCTTCCTCATCATTTTCACAATCGAGACTTTTCTGAAGATTATTGCATACGGCTTGGTGATGCACCAGAACGCTTATGTGAGAAACGGATGGAACATGCTGGATTTTGTTATCGTGGTTATTGGGTAAGTGCTCAATTTTATGTTTTCTTTTGGTTTTTTTTTTTTGGTTTGTTTTTTTGTGAACTAGTTGGGAAACTAAATCATTTGAAACACAAGGTGTCTTCTGTCAGACCATGTTCAGTTATTTTTAGTCTGCTAGGGTTTGTGCCTTGATCTAAGTTTGACGCTACAGTATTTGAGGGGATAAGTTAAAGTTGCTTAAGCCTCAGTTCCATGGGCCTAACTGAGACCCTGATACACCCGCAGTGTATGACCCAGAAAAGACAGAGAGAATAAATCTGAGCTTTCCCACCAATGGAGTGAGTCACCATCTTTCCATACTTGTTGTCTCCAATTCTCCTTCTTCTCACTAACTGTCTCTGTCGCACTCCCTCCTGCACAGCTTTATCTCTGAATCTTTTCCTTGTTATATTCCCCCACAATTTCACTTTTTAGATTGCCTGCACTATGCACCCCACCTCATTTTGCCCTCGTTCCTGTCTTCCGCACACTCTCTTCTTATTATTTTCATCCTTCCTTCCATATTGCAGCTTTTCTGTTTTCTCCTCCCTTCTCTTTTCCTTCCTGCCTTATCTCTTCTAATACACACAGTCCAGTGGGTAGCTGGGTCAGATCTCTGTCTGTGTGCTGCATGCTGGGTTGATCTGTCATCCAGTCAAATGCAAAGAAGGCTGCTCCTGGTATGAAGACTGACTGCTGCTGTTAAATCACTGAAAGACACAGAGATGATTTTGCTCGGACAGTATTTCATGTCAAAGAGACAGCATACTTTTCTCCAGGCTTTAATGATTCTCTGCAGCTTTTATTTAAAGATCCCTGTTGGTGATTACATGGTTGGAGTTTGCCATTACTAACAAAATGTAGAGAAGAAAAAAAAGAGTTCAAACACATTTCACATTAATGTACAATTAATGCAATAATAAAATAGGTTTGTGTACAGTGTATGTTTTGATGTGGACAGAGTGAAGAGACTATAGAGAGACAAAGAAAATACAGTGGCTAAAACACAGCTCATTTAAAAAGAAATGCAAAGGTTGAAACCAGTTTTTTATTTGAAAAACTTCAAATACATAAACTGTGGATTGAAATTTAAATATGTCGATGTATCATCCTAGTAATAGACAACAAAGTGGCCAACCCAGAAACAGCTAAATGTGTGCATATCTAACACCTAAACACTAAGTTTGCACCCAAATAACTCATCTATAATTAGGGAGAAAGGAGAGCAGTACCTTAATAAAAACGGTATAAATGAAGGATTTTTTTTGTATTTTTATTAAACATGGAAGGACCTCTTAAGTTTCAGCATCAATGACACAACTTTTAATTGACTGATTTTTAACTGTTCAAACTTTTACCAAGTTATTAAAAATCTTTAGAAACTCTAACTGAATAAATTATAGCTAATTTCCATTCAAATACACTATTAATACATGTTTCACAATCGGTTTAGAAAATTCTTGCAATGATATCCTTTAGAAAATATCTACTCATACCCAATAATAAGGATAGACATTAGACAGGATTCTCATATTTACCTTGTTGGGACAATAAGGGGATGTTCCTGAGCTCACTCTTTGTCAAATCAGGCAAATCTATGCCTTCACCTTCACGGTTGTTCGTGCAATTAAAGGTTGTTACAATGCAACTGAGACTTCATCAAGTATGGCCCCCCCAGTTCCGCTCCTCACCTGCCCAGCGGCAGGCAGTCAGTCTTTCTCCTGTGACTCAGTTGAACATAAGTTAGAGCAACTGTGCTTTAAATCTATTGGAGTGCCTTCCAGCTCCTATCGGCGACTTCACTGACTACTTTTACTCCACAGCTTTCAGTGGAATGAGTGAATGAGTTTTGCTTCCGGCTAAGTGAAAATTTACGACAGTTCATTATAAAGTGTGTATTTTTATGAACAGAGACTGTCCCAATGACAATCTCACTTTGTAATGGCACTTTGAGAATTGCCCTTGAAATACTAGTCAGGTTTAAATTAAATCTAAAAGGATGAGCAAGGAAACATTAAAAAAGATCAATCAATCAATTTCTGTCTCTCTTTTTTTCTATCTGACTATCTATCTAGCTGTCGGTCTTTTTTTCCAATCTAAACATGTGTACCACTATCTACATCTTGTAGACTTTTCAGTGTTGTCTTGGAGCTTTTGACCAAAGAAGACAAGGGAGAAGATGTTGGAGAAGAACCTCATCCGTCAATGCATGGGCACGGGGGTAAGCCAGGTGGATTTGATGTTAAAGCCCTTCGAGCCTTCCGTGTGCTGCGACCCCTGCGGCTGGTCTCAGGAGTACCCAGTAAGTTCTAATAACTTCTGAACCGCTCATTGTAAAATTGTGACAACAAAATAAAAAAAAGGGCAACATTTGTGATAAATCTTCTATTTATAAATTCTTTATTCCAACTGAAATAGTCACATAGCGATTCCAGATGGTCCAAATGTAGTCTCAGTGGAGCAATAACAAAATGCCTTCATTCAGCACCACAGAGACAGATGCTTAGTAATGATCTGAAAATACACACAACAAACAATATTATGAGACATATGGTTAGTTACTAGATACACGTGATGATCTAAGTCTGTTATCACTGTTTTGCAGAAGAATCTACCGTTTGCAGACTATGGGAAATACATTTTTAACTTCATGATGCAAATGATTAAGTTCACTGGCTTACAAGCCAGTGATATTGTCAACATGGGTTTAAAACTTTTAAAACATGAAAGTCCTAAGTTTTAAATTCAACTACACAATAAAATATTCAGTCAGACGTGTCTCGTTGTTTTTATTTTCAAAATATGTCCATCATATTTATTTGTTCACAAAAGCATTTTATTCTCATTAAGTAGATTTCAGCGTCTCTCTGGTAAAATGTTTTTTTTTTCCTTTTTGTCCAGGTTTACAGGTGGTGTTGAACTCCATCATTAAAGCCATGGTCCCTCTGCTGCACATTGCCCTCCTCGTCTTGTTTGTCATCATCATCTATGCTATTATCGGCCTAGAGCTTTTCATCGGTAAAATGCACGCATCCTGCTTTATACCTGGTTCAGGTAAGTACTGTTCATAATCTTCATGTAGAAAAGAATCCCAGCCATTTAGCTAGTGTGTTTGCTTGTAATCAGACGTGAAGATATTTCAACAAACAGTTCATTTTGCCTTATTTTTATGTCAAATTGAGGGGAAAAATACAAAGATGTAAACTCACATTTCCTCATGTTTGAGTTTGATTTGGATCATTTATCCATTCTCAATTGGTCTTTTGGTTTAAGTCTTCAAGTAAATTAATTCATTATATAATTGTGCTGTTTAAGTTTGAATAGATGCTAAACCAAATACAACCTAAAAGATGACTGGTGTTATTTTGGGCACATATTCCACAGGTTCAATTCATTTTGGAAAGAAAAAAATAGAAAGAATACTAATTTCCAATATAGAGTTCGTATCTGTAATTTTTTGCTCACAGTTTATACTCAAAATAGCTACAAACACTGGGGTTAGATCTTTTTGCTTGTAGAATTGCAACAGTAGTGTCTGCTTTTCACATGTTTCTTTGCACGGTCATCTGCTTGAGGCACAGCACACCCACACACTCATATGTTCTTCTTGGAAAATACATATGTTCAGGCAATCCAGATTTTCTAATTTGGTTGAATTAATTGTTCACAATCTGGATTCCTTTGTCAAATAATATAAAAAGCCAAGAGGACTTTTAAGTTTTAGTTTATAAATTGAAGGGGGTATGATTATGTGGTTCTACTATGATAACAAACGTAATTATGATAATTTTGAGTGTAGTCCTGTGTGCTGTAAAACAACTTAAATAGTAATATTTTAGAAAAAGATTTCAAATCAGCGTTTACTATGAATGACAATAATGAAAGTGATGTAAAGCAATGAATGACTTTCCCAAAAAACAAAGTACTTCTTGAATGATTTGGTTAAAAGAGCAGCATCTGCTGGTCTGGTTGTGTACATGTGATGCATCTGATGAAAGCATAGATGAGGCTTCATTATTTAATGATTTTTGCTTTATCCCTTATTAGTATTTCAGAAAACATATGTTTTCAATTCACTAAGGCCCCGTCCACACGTAGCCAGGTATTTTTGAAAACGCATACATTTTTTATCCGTTTTGACCTGCCGTCCGTACGGAAACGGAGGTTTTTTCCAATCAAGACCGCCGTTTTTTTTAAACTCCGGCCAAAGTGGAGATTTTGGGACACTCCATTTTTGCGTTTGCGCGTGGACGTGCGAAAACGGAGATTTGCGTTTTTATGCGTCACTATCTGCAACAAGTAATGCACATACGTCATTCGTGTGCGTCCATGTTTGGATCGCAAACAAGGTTTGGGCAGCATGGACCCAATCTATATTTACCTGTGTTTTATTAACTTTATAGTCGATGACGACTTTTAAAAGCAATTCCGCCTCCTTGTCGGTCCACACAAAAGAGATGCCTGGCGCCATGTTTCATGTTTTGCGGAAATGACGAAAGAGGTGCTCTGATTGGATACTTTACTTTACTTTACTTTATTAAATGTCGCGAGATACCAGTGTTGGTATATTACGCCTAACAGGGAACCGAAATCCCCTGTGATTTCAAAAATAAAGAACAGTCTCTGATTGGATAGCTCAGAACTTACGTTTACATCAATACTGCTGACTACTGGTCTGGCATGCCCATAATCGCATTCAGAAGCGTATTTATACGGCTGCGTGTGGACGCGGTTATTTTGAAAACGGTTACGTGTGGACGCGAGCGTTTTCCTAAAACGGAGGACAGCAGATATGCGTTTTCAAAAGTACCCGACTACGTGTGGACGGGGCCTAGTGCTCACTAGTTCTGTCTTTGTATAAAGGATGAAAAAATATTTTTGGGTTAGTTTAATTTATGTTAAAATAAATTATTAAAACACGTTTGTATTAACTTAATAAATCTTTCTCCGTAGAAGGAATAGCAGAAGAGGAACCAGCTCCATGTGCAATCTCAGGTCATGGACGCCAATGCCCAAATGGCACAGAGTGCAGAGAAGGCTGGCATGGTCCCAATAACGGCATCACCAACTTTGACAACTTTCTCTTTGCCATGCTGACGGTGTTTCAGTGCATCACCATGGAGGGATGGACAGACGTGCTGTACTGGGTGAGACTAATATCCGCTCTACCTCTACCCATCCTGCTCATAACCTTTGACAGACACATGCCTTCAGCTTTAATATGTTCTAACATCATACACACAACAGTGATGTGACTGACAATGTGATGATGAAGCAGATGATAATTTCCTGAGGCGACTCTTATCGCTCAAAAATGATTGATTGCCTAAATGACTGAATGGACTCATGAACTCATCAAACAAAACGTTTCTATTCTTGTACATCATCAACTTCTTATTAAAATGACATTTTCCAGGTCACTACATTGTTTGTTTTCTGACTTTTTCTATTTTTTTGCATTCCTTTTCTGTTTCCTCTCTTCCCTTTTACTCCTATCTGTGGCAACTTCCTGCTGCTCCAGATGAACGATGCTATGGGCTTTGAGCTTCCATGGGTGTACTTTGTCAGTCTTGTGATCTTCGGCTCCTTTTTCGTTCTTAACCTGGTTTTGGGTGTGTTGAGCGGGTAAGAACATTTTGTTCGTAAAAAACCAGAGGTTTTCTTAACATTTTACTTTTGGCTCCTTCAGGTCAACGATGCCATCGGATTTGAAACTCCATGGATTTATTTTGTCAGCTTGATTATACTGGGATCCTTTTTCGTGTTAAACCTTGTGTTAGGTGTACTGAGTGGGTAAGAAGGAAACGTGTGCTGTGGTTTTGGTCTGCAGTGTACAAAAAACATTTGGTTTTCTATAGAAATAGTGTTAGCATGAAATGAATGTTAAGAATTTTTTTAATTTAGAACACAGCGGCTCTTAATAATCTCTCTATAAACATTTTGAGATGATAAACATCATGGACAGGAGACTATGTTAAAAAAATCAAAATGAATTCTTTTTGTGCAGTTTCCTTCACTTCACCCAACAAAACTCCAAAGTCAGCCCCCCAATTCACTCAACCTCCTGAGAGGGAAATTAATCTTATTCCTTGGCTGTCACTCCCTCGGTATTCTTAAGCTTACTCAAACCTTAGCCTGCTTTCCCAGCTTATAGAACGATGTATTGCTGTAAAAATCACTGGAAAGTTGACCAGTGAAAGATATTTTGCATTTCAATTTACTCATTTGGGTTTTTTTTCCCCCTAATTTAGAAATATGTCAAAGGTCATTCAACCATAAAATTAATTAATCTATTTGCCTGATTTTTTGCGTTTAGTGTTTCTTTTACCCGCATTCAGCAGAACCACATTGACTTTGAAAGATTTTTTTCTCTTTATCACCTAACAGAAGTCAAATTGTGTTTTTAAACTTTATACACAGAAGTCCACACATTTTCTCACAACCCTTATATAACCCAAGATTGCATGCAAAAGTTGCGTATTTCTGTGAAACAAGTCTACTTTACTTTGTGTTTTCTTTACGATAGAGATGCATGCTAGTAGGAAATACATTTTTACCGTTAGGCTCTATTTATAGTACTGTGTTGTTTCACAAAGGTGTACATCTATCTCCCTCCAGTGGCTACAGTTCAGAAAAACACAGAATCAGGAGAAGATTGGGCTGAAGTTTGCACTTTTCTCTCATAAAAGTTTTGATGCAGTTGTGATCCTTTTTGTTGAGAATAATCTTTTCCGTTTACAGATAGGTTATTGTTTGTTTGTAATTTGGTTGAAATAAACTGACCTGTTTTGTGAAGTTATTGTTTTGCGTTGTTGTATTTTATTAGTTTCAATACGTTTTTATCTTTTCCTACTTTAGAGAGTTCTCCAAAGAGCGAGAGAAAGCGAAAGCTCGTGGAGACTTCCAGAAGCTGCGTGAGAAGCAGCAGCTGGAAGAAGACCTGAAGGGTTACCTGGACTGGATCACTCAGGCTGAAGACATTGACCCTGACAATGAGGACGAAGCTGAGGAGGGTAGCAAACGTAATCGTAAGTACTCATTTCCACATTCTCTTGGTTATGATTACGCTACAAATTACCACAGCTTTACCATCATATCAGATAGATTCATACCAATAAGGTGATTCACTAAATTATAGTAAATTAAATCGCAACATTTTATTGAGAATTATTATAATAGGAACAACTTTTAACGTGTTCAAAAGATGACACCACAATATTGTTGAAGGAAAAACATGTAAAACGGATGACCATGTCAAAATGAAAGTATAACAGCAGTAATTCAAGTACAGAAGTTCAACTATGTTAGAATTTCTTCAGTTCTAATATACAACAGAGGTTTATTTTAAACACGCACAGGCTCCACATTAATGTTTATTGTCTCCGCCCGTTCGTGCATGTAATTGATGAAAGTGGAACATGCTTTAAGTCCTGCTGCAGTCGATCTGAAAGAAAAAAATATTGCATGGCTTGAGGAAAAAAGAAACACTTAATCTCAATCCTCTTTATATAAGTAGCACACATGATACAGAACCTGCACCTGCTTCACCAAACGATGTTACCTCTTGGAATCTGTCCAATCATTCTGGTCTTTGTCTGCTTTTCCCATGTGTCTTTTCCTATTTTTATATTTTACTGTTCAATATTCATAAACATCATTTGACGCAGTTTTCATGATGATTTTACAAAGCAGTTTTTTTAATGAAGTGTAAAGTTTATGCAGCTTTCTCACACATCTTTCCTGGCTTATAGTGTTTGTCAGCAGTACGTGAGCCCCAGATAACATTGTCACATGTTAATCCTGGTCTTTGTCACCTGCAGATGCTTCTTGTGACTAATTGCTTTCTGTGTTGTTCTTCTGCCCTCCTCAGTGTCTGTAGTACATGTGGTTCCTGCTGCTCTCATCCTTGTTGAATATTGATATTTTGAATACTGTTGTTGTCCTGTGGTGTTGTCTGCTCTGACCCATTTTGATAGCAGCTCATTCTCGCCCCCTCCATGTTCCTCTGCTGTGCCGTTGTGTCTGAATGCATGGGCTTGCATGCATTGCACATGAAGGGGTGACTCTGGCTGACCTCACTGAGAAGAAGAAAGGAAGGTTTGGTTGGTTCAGCCAGTCGTCCGATACTCATGGTAAATCCTGTGGTTCTCCCCTCTGTGTTCTCTTGCCTCTTTGTTTTTATGTGTCTGTCTGCAATTTCAACTCTTGAACGGTTCAGATTCAGAACAATTTTATGTTTTACCAATGAAATAGGTCCATTTTTTATGTTTTTAGGTCATTCAAATGTGACTGTTCTTCTTTTGCTGAGCTTGCCAGATGAGTTTGTTTAGCAGATTCGTTCCTAAGATAAACAAAAACATGTTAAACCCTAGACGGTAAAAGCAAAAAAGTGTATGCAAAAATTTTTTTTTAAGAGATTAACAAAAGAAAAGAGAGATAAAAAAATCCTTTCCTCCATTTGTCTACTTGATATGTCAAAATGAAAGGTTCTTTCTAAACAACACTGATAAGGTGTAAAAAAAAAAAAAAAAAAAGCTAATTCATCTGTCTCACTTTTTCACTGGCCCATTTTAAATAAGCAGGAATTAAGTACGACTGTAGGAAACAGGGCTAAACCCAGATCGCTTCTCCTGCAGTCAGCATCATTTACAATGCTGCAAGCCATCCAACATTCATGATCAAAGCAAACGTGTCTGAATGAGCTAAGAAGGAGCGCACTCCATCACATAAGTTTTACCACTGCTATGCTACACACGGTTGTGAACAGGCGATATGGCTTGAAGTGCAGCATTTTGAGAAACATTCTAGTGAGTGTGTACTGCTGGGAGTCTGTCAAAATTTTACTATAATCATATTGTGACAATAAAGAATTTTGAATCTCAAATTTTGTCCTACAGACTCAACTTGCTTTTGTCTATGTGTTCCTTATTGTCGGCATCAGAAGAAGATCTGATCTGGTCTTGTGTCCTGTGTCAGTTCTTTTTCCACTTAATACAAAGAGGGAGCCGTAGGCAAGATATGCAGCAGCTCAGTTCTCTTTTTAAATCTGTATGAAGGTGATGTAGTTGTAAAGATTAACAAAATAACACGTTTCATTTTTAGTAAAAGATTAAAATAAAGAAGGGAGTGAGTCTATGTTCATGTATTCTCAATATGTTCGGATGGTTTGTGTTTTCACAAAGAATCCTTTCACAGTACAGTGTGATTACTTTGATTCCTCCTTTTTAATGTGTGCTGTGTGTGCTGCCACAGCGAGCGTTCCCGCCAGTGAGACTGAGTCTGTGAACACTGAGAATCAGAACGGGGAGGATGAGAAGGCAACATGCTGTGGACCTACCTGGTGAGCTAAAGTTTAAACTTTTTTTAAAAGGTATTATTTTGAGCATATTCAAGAATTCAAGTAACCTTTCTAAAAATAGAAATGTCAAAATAGTGCAGTCACAACTCTAGAATTTTAAGTTTGATTTTAATATGTTTTTAAATAATTACAGTGAGTTCTCTATAAATAAAATGTATTTTTAAAATGATGAATTTGCCAAACTTTATGTAATATATACGATTATATTTTTCATTTCAGTCAGAAAATCTCAAAGTCAAAGTTCAGGTCTGTTTATTTACCTTTTATATTTGTTCTTTGATATATATATTTATATATATATCATATATATCAGTACGTGTGTGTGTCTGTTACAGTAACACTGGTTCTTGTGTCACTTTTTACTTGCTTTGCTTTTGTTTCACTGCTTTTAAAATGAGCCATTACAAGGATGATAAATTAACTATTTTCATAAGGTCAGCATGTACTGAGAATAGCTTACTCATGGTTTTCTACAACAGCTCATTTACCGAAAAGTATGACTTGCAAAATTATCCTCGTAGATCTCCCCTGGGGTTTCACACCCATACCTCCCAGCTTCTCTATTATTAATGGACACAAACTTTTCTTTAGAAATTTCCATAAGAAACTTTGAGGTGATCAATCTACTCCACTTCCGACAAAGTAGCATCTATCTCACCACATTTAGAGTTATTTTAGTTTTACGCTTTGTAGACGTTGCACCAACGTCATTCTGTTTAGTTAAATTGCTGTTTTTTGCAGCCGGCGCTGGCGCCGCTGGAACAGATTCTGCCGCAGGAAATGCCGTCTGGCTGTTAAATCGGTGCCTTTCTACTGGCTGGTCATCGTTCTGGTGTTCCTTAACACTCTCACCATTTCATCTGAGCACTACAACCAACCTCTGTGGCTCACCCTCGTGCAGGGTAGGAATATAAGAAGAGTATAAGTTAACATTTGCACATTCATTTTATCCTTGTTACCCTTAAATTTGAGCGTATAAAGTAAAAACCAGAAAGTCCAAGTAGTTTTTGTCTTGATTTTTGTCATTTTAGATGTGGCCAACAAGGTGCTGCTAGCCCTCTTCACCTGCGAGATGTTGGTGAAAATGTACAGCTTGGGGCTACAGGCATATTTTGTTTCCTTGTTCAATCGCTTTGATTGCTTTGTGGTGTGTGGAGGAATCACCGAAACCATCCTGGTTGAGTTTGAAATCATGTCTCCCCTTGGGATTTCCGTGTTTCGTTGTGTCCGCCTGCTGAGAATCTTCAAGGTCACACGGTAAGATTGTGTTTTCATACTGTGTGTTCACAGTACACTCAGTGTCACTCAATTAACATCCTCAATTCTCCTCAACGCTTATCTTCCACAGACACTGGCAGTCTCTGAGTAACCTGGTAGCATCTCTTCTCAATTCAATGAAGTCCATTGCTTCCTTGCTGCTGCTGCTCTTCCTCTTTATCATCATCTTCTCACTGCTGGGCATGCAAGTGTTTGGGGGAAAATTCAACTTTGATGAAACCCAAACAAAAAGGAGTACCTTTGACAACTTTCCCCAAGCCCTTCTCACTGTGTTTCAAGTATGAAAACTTTGATTTACATTTCAAATAATGACCCTTAGCGCACATTATTACAGACACTGTGCATCATGCAAACAGGATCAGCAAAGAGTGCAATACTGTAGTGTTGGGTTTAAAACACCTTGTATATTTGGAATTAAGTTTAACACTAATCACATGTACAGTATTACAAAGTATATAAAGTAAAATTTTGATTTGATTCATTTGTACAATGTCTTTACGCCCTATTAATAAATATTGAACCAACTGCCTTCTCCTACAAGTTATGCTTTATAATTCCTTTGTTTCATTATGACCTCTTTTAACAATAATTTACATGCTTACTTAATTTATTGGAAAAACAGATAAGGGGCTTGCGTTTCAGTTTTGTGTTTTGGATTTTTTTTTTTTTAAACTACAATCGGGCAAAATAACAAATACAAAAAATAAAATGAGAATTTAAAATAGTTTTTTGTTTGCAATGACTGAAGCCTGGTTTAGGCTATAAATAGCCTAAATAAAAATTGGCTGCTGAATAAATGTGATAGTTATGATAAATAATAATTAGAATTTTAGCAGGCTTCCTCTAGGTTTTTAGTATAATTACTGTGACTCTTGTTTAATATTTTGATCATTTCAGATTCTGACTGGAGAAGACTGGAACGTTGTAATGTATGATGGGATCATGGCGTATGGAGGCCCTTCTTCCAGTGGGATGGTTGTGTGTTTTTATTTTATCATCCTCTTCATTTGTGGAAACTGTATCCTTTTTCTTACTGGAAGTAAAGTTTGGACATGGTTGTTTTTTTATAAAATGTTATTTTTTAGTTTGTTAAATGAAAGAGTTCTTGTTTCCTGAATGAAGTGTCCAGATATCCTTCTGAATGTCTTCTTGGCCATTGCTGTGGACAACTTGGCAGATGCGGAGTCTCTAAACACTGATGAGGGAGACAAAAAAGGGTGATTTTTTTTTTCCGTGCTAAACAATTATCTGGAAATTGATGTTACATGTTGGATGTATGCTCCAACCCTTTATTGCTTATTTATTGCAGAGACAAAAAGGAGGATGAAAAAGACGAGAAGGTATTCATTAATGTTGTTTCACACAAAAGTGGATTTTTTCTAAGCTGTCTGTTTTTCACCGCAAATGTTGGGCACTTTTTTTTTGTTAGGAGGAAGAAGAGGATATCGACGACAACTTAGGAGAAGAGGAAGATCCAGAGGTTCCATCAGGGCCACGACCAGCTATTTCTGAGTTGGTAAAGAAAGAAAAGATCATTCCTATTCCAGAGGGAAGTGCCTTTTTCATCTTCAGCAACACAAACCCGTAAGAAATTTTTTTTAAAGTTTTGTGCTCACGTACAGCCTCCTGTTACACCGCTGGGATTTCTTTTTTCTCTCTTCCAGGGTTCGTGTGTTTTGTCACAAACTCATCAATCACCACATATTTACCAACCTCATCCTGGTGTTCATCATGCTCAGCTCCGTCTCACTTGCTGCTGAGGATCCTATAAGAAACTTCTCAGCCCGAAACATTGTAAGTACACACTCCGTCCATACCCACAAAAACACCATTCCACCAACAAATCACTTTTCTAACAATACCCTTTAGCCCTTAATGTACTTGTTAAATCACTAGACTGATATTTTTAGCTTGTTTTAAAGATTTTAGTTATATTTAAAATTATTCACAGAAGAGTTGAGAAATTTTCTACTTGCGTCTCCTAAATATTGTTAAAATACACACATTTTCACTTTCAACTGTTTAATTTTCATATTATTTTACTTCAGAGCTTTTAATGTGTTTTGATCTCTGTGGTCTCTCTTAGTTCAGATAATCTCAAAGAGATGATCTACGTAGTCCTTCTTTATTATTTCTGTTCTAAACACCAATGTGAAAATAAAGGGATTTTTTTGTCTCAAATTGTGAATAATTAGTCATATTCAACAGAAAAAATATTCTGATTGATTTTCTACTAAACGTTTTAGTTGTACTTTATAGTTTTTAGTTGTAATCATAGATAGATCAATAGAACATTACTGAACATTAAACCAATGCTGCAAAACAATGAACCGCTGACATATTGAGATTTTGACTAATTTTGAGCAACATGATGTTTCCGCAAAATATCCACCTCGGCTCTTTTTGTTTAGTTTAAATTGTGATTAAAATTAATTTGTCCTTCAGCATAAAAAAGAAGATAAAACAAAGTAATTGAACACACTCTGGTAAAATTTAAAGAAGAAATTCTATTGTTTTTTTCAGCTGCTTTGATTCATACGTTTAACTTTTTGCCCGTTTCCGTGCATGAACACTCTTATACTTGTGTTATTTTGCAAAATGGGCTAATTGTATTACAAGGGCAGACCACGCAGATATTTGTCCTAAAATGTGTAAGAAAATAAAAGCACCGATGTGGATATTTGCTTGACACTGTTAGGAATGGTTGTGTTTCCGAAATGATGTCTTCAAAGAGGTAAGATGATAGAGAAATGTGCAGATAATTTTTCAAAAATGTTTTTTTGACTCCTATCTGCGGATTTTTTAAATTTAGTGTTAACAAAACATCAGGGTGAAAGTTTTTGATCTCTTGAAAGTAATTGATATTTTGGATTTATAAATAAAGTTTTTGTTCACTTGCTAATTTTTTAACTGCATCGGTACTGGCATTTATGTTTTTCCATATGCCAGAAAAGATAGGAATGTGAAGCTTGCTATAGAAATGCTGGTGGTTGGATAACAAAACAGGTCTTTTCTGACGTTTTAGGTAGGGCCTAGAAACTGGTATTGGGGTGCAGTTGGTGTGAATTATACCATAGACATCTTAACAACACAGAAAATATCTATTGGCAAAAGTTTGTCCAGATCCGTTGACTATCAAAGGCGGTGTGGAAGATCTTTTAAAAAAAATTTTGCAATGTTACTTAAAATTATTTTCACTGGTTGGGCTAGTAGTTACAAATCGGATTGATAAAAAAAAAATCAAATATTATCCTGTGGACTCCATGGAATGTTAAAGACCTCAGCCAAACACTTTTATGTGGTGAGCAAAAACCGTTGGCTACAACTTGTCAAGCTACTTTTTTATTTGAAAAGTTTTATTTGGAGAGGCAATAGCAAAATATCACTTTCCAGTGGCAAGTCTGACGTACTAATTTGCAAATCTAATGTGGTCTGAGCAGATGTCATAACAAACAGTCACGCATTTAACAGCACTCTTCTCAGGAGGAGCTGGAAAAGACCTAGGCAGTTTTTTCACATTTGGACGAAAAGTTGCAAGGATTTCAGAGCTGGAAGATCTTCCATGCTAACTTTAATCAACATTTTGGGTTCTAAACACAATTGGTAATTTTCAAACTGAATCTGCTTTAAAGAGGGGGTGTCATGTAAAATAAAATTTTTGCACTATTTTGAAGGTTATTTCCACATCAGAACTATACCCAAAGCGGTTTTCGATTTCATTCATGGTCGGCTAAGAAATTTATAAACTCTCCAGTCTAATAGTTGAACACAACTCAAACATTCGTTTTTATTTGGTCAAAGAGTTTATTCTCCACGACGCCCACATTCTAGGGTTAGATGGATTTATTTTTTACAGCAGCACTTACATGCTGTACAACATGCATCAGGGATTGGCATTTTTATCTCAATGCACCAAGTAAGTAGGCCCTACAACAGACTGGCGACCTGTTCCAGGTGTACCCTGCCTCTCGCCTTAAATCAGCTGGGATAGGTTCCAGCACTCCCAGCGTCCCCATTAGGGATAGGCGGTTCAGGAGACAAACCGAATAAAAAACAAGATTTATGTTGTGTTTTTTTTTTCAGTAAAAATCTTATTTCTGAGCAAACCAAAAGTACCATGTTTATCTAGGCATGAAAAAAGAATTATTACCCCTCACAAGCACAATACCCCTTCTCTAAAGTCATTTTCAAACAATTGGCTTGATTGGCTTTCTTAAGCTTATTAGTTTACTTTATTTTCCTTATTGTAATTACACAAAGCGAAACGTTCTAGTTGCTGGAAGATGGGAACAGATCTGTAGGCAAGTACACAAAATCTTGAGGCAGTTTCCTTCTATTTTGATCCATTGTGAGGATTTGAGGACTGACCCAGTTCTGTCCCATTCAGAAACTGCTTCTTTTCCTTCTTTCTTCCGTCTTGTGTACATCTGTTTTCTGAAGCTTTACAATGACCTGTCTTTGTTAAACATCTACATTGCTTTTTGCAGATACTTGGTTACTTTGACTATGCTTTCACCGCTATCTTTACTGTTGAGATCGTTTTGAAGGTAAATGACTGTGTCCCCTGTTCGTGCTGTCACTAACCCTTCCCAATAATATTCCAAACGTCTTGTTGCCTTCCAGGTCCTAGGCTATGCAGATTATGTCTTCACTAGTATGTTTACATTTGAGATCGTGTTAAAGGTAACCCCATAAAATGACAACGAGAGTCTTGCTGCATTCTCTCCTTGTGTGTCACCTGCCACTCAGTAAAACCTGGCTTGTTTGTTTCCTTTCTCTTATTTACTTCATTTTCTTTGCAGCACCTCTTTTAAAAGACAAAAAAATATTGGAGTTTTTTTTGCACACACTTAAGAAACATTATTATGTTGTGCAAATCAAAGAACATTTTTAGGGGAAGGAAACATCAAATCAACATTACATTATATTCATATGGATGTCATAGTATTTGGGCAGTCATTTCTAAATAATTTTGGTATAAAACATATATGTAATGCAACCCCGCCAGTGTTATGCAACAAAATTTACCAGGCTGTCCAAACATTGCATATGCATTGGCTGAAGTTGAGTTTCAGGTCAAGGGTGGCGATAAAATATGTAAAGTCAGCTCCAGTCAAAGCTTCCTCCGTGCCTCTCTTACTGACTGCTATTCAGATTATTCATAAAAGAGGGGGCGAAACCAACCATGATCATGCTGAGCATGGTTTAGTCTGCTTTCCCTAACTGACTGCATTTAAATATGAAGCTGGCTCTGCACTTTTCTTTTGTTCAGAAAAAAATATGTGAGAAGTCCACTCACTTCTCAGTCAGCATTTTATCTATCTTTAAATGTCTGCAGAGCTTCATGTTTAAATGCACTCAAGAAATTAGTTCTTTATTTTTATTATTTGAAAAAGAATGATTTTGGCTGTTTTTTTCTGCTCTGCCTGCTGAACGCTAAAATTTTAATTAGAAACTGCTTCCCTTTAATTCAAAATTATTAAAGAACATAATAAAATGTGCTTTAAGATGACGGTCCACATGAATGTGACAGTAAGATCATTTCATCTTTCCAATCACTATCTACAGAGGTCTTGCAGGTAGTAAACATCCCTGACGTCAAGGCAACAAAATGCATGTTTTCTTGCCTCATCGAATAGTGGATTGTGAAAAAAATGACTTACTACTACATTCATGTAAATAATGGCCGTAGGGGTGGCGAAAGTAGATATATCTTCCTGTTTTGATGCTTTGAGCTCGCCACCCCAAATAAGAGTGAATTTCAAGAGTGTGAAGAAGTGTGTGAGTGTGTATGTATGTGTTTGACTGCAATGTATTGAATAGGGAATAAGTTTTTACTATAAAGAATTTTGAATATTTTTGTAGTGTGTAATTAAAAAGTTGTGTGTATTGTGTGTGTTCAATTGAAGTATTTTTATCCATTTCTAACAACTTCCGCTCTTTCCTCAGATGACAACATATGGAGCTTTTCTCCATAAAGGAGCATTCTGCAGGAATTATTTTAATCTCCTGGACTTGTTGGTGGTGGGAGTTTCTCTTGTCTCCTTTGGGATTCAGTAAGTACAAGAACAAGTGTGTGCTTGTTTTCCATTTAGGGTGAAAGCTGATAATTGATCTGCTTTGAGCAAATATCAAAGAGAAAATAATTAATAACAAATATTTCAGGGATCCAGAAAGTTAAAATGAAATGATTATGTTACTCAATTGTTCTCCAATTTTTAAAACTGAAAACATTACCAAAAGTTATATTAAAATGAATGGAAGTTTTTATGTAGAAAAAAATTGCATACATTTTAATTTAACCGTGACCCACCACGAGGCTGCATGCAAACTGCCAGTTTTGCTTTTTTTTTTTTTTTAATTTCCAGCTGACTGATAAGAATCCAGAACACAATCATCATCAACGTAAACTTTATTCTAATTTCTAGGTCCAACATAGAAAGACACAACTACTGTAAATAACAACAACAAAACAGAACAAAATAAAGATGAAATACATGTAACACATCAAACCACTGTTTACGTCACAAAGTGGGTCGTACAATGAGCCGTACACCATTTATCTTTACAAATTACATTGTTTTTGCAAATTCATAAGACAAACAAGTGAGCATTTATGAGGCAAATGGAGGCAAAAATAAATAAATAAAATAAATGAATTACTCTATTCATCCCTCACCGGGGAAATTTGTTTGCTGCACTCCTTACACCGCAGCAGGCTGCCCTTCAACGGCGCCAATGGTGGGAGAAGCGGGGGTTAGGTGTCTTCTCCAAGGACCCTAGACGTGCTCTCCGTGGGACGCAAACCCACGACCTGAACACTCTAACCACGCGGCCACCGTCTCCATCCAAATACAATCAAACTGTTTTTTTTCTGGCTGAAGCACAGCAGCTATTGAGGCTGATTTGTTAGTTTTAAAAGCATGACTATCATTGTTTGTCAATGTCAATGCTTTTAACTCAATTGAGTAGAGCTGTATTTAATCACAAATAAAAGAAATCTTCCAAAATACAAAAAAAAAAACCATAAAATTGATCACTTATTTTTAGAAATACATCAGATTGATTTATTGATGTGCACCTTGTGTCTATCACTGATTTAAAAGAATAATCTTTCATGCGTGCAAAGTGTGCAATTCTAAAATAATCAGGATAGAACGCCTGCTTTACAAAGACCTGAGGTCAGAGATATTAGAGACAATAGATTCTGTCTGGAAAAATGTGTCCCATCTCCACTTTGCTGATGGAGCAGCAAATATTGTTCCAAACCTTTCTAATAAAAACTACCGGCTTGTGTTACATACATATTACGTACATGCTTGATTTACATATTTTATCTATAAGTTTTAAAAAAACATTTTAAAAAGTATTAGTCATTTTGTTCTAGTATATGATTGTAAACTGCTCCACCTCAACTACCGTTTGGGTAAAAATTGTTTAAGCTCGACTGGATAATAAAGATGATAAAAAATTTTGTTAAAGCTGTAAGTAGGTTGTTAATTGGGAAAACCATGTCAAGTTACACTGCTAGTATGTCACATGAGCCTTTGTCACGTTTAATAGATTATATAAATTTCTTACCACTGCTCAGGTCTTCAGCCATATCTGTTGTAAAAATTCTTCGAGTCCTTCGAGTGCTTCGACCACTGAGAGCCATAAACCGAGCCAAAGGCCTGAAGGTGGGGACGTGGGATTTTTTTTCACGTTTAGGCAATAATTGACACAATCCCAGATAATGGCTACGATAACTGTGATGTTGGTATTACAGCACGTCGTGCAGTGTGTGTTCGTAGCAATCAGAACTATCGGTAACATCATGATCGTCACCACCCTGCTTCAGTTCATGTTTGCCTGCATAGGGGTACAACTGTTCAAGGTGAGCAGCACAAAGCATCAAACCAACAACATTAGTTTATATACTGTATATGCAATTTTTTTAAATTGGCTATTTGAGTTGAATTTGTTTTTATCTGTAGGGAAAATTCTACCGCTGCACAGACGAAGCAAAGTCGAGCCCAGATGAGTGCAAGTTCGTCTCACTCACTTTTGCACAGAAAATGACCTAACTTATCATCCCATCAGTGGCTTTAAACATGTTTTCCTGTTTTCATAGGGGTACCTACATTGTGTATAAAGACGGAGATGTGAACCAGCCAGCCATCCACAGACGTGTGTGGCACAACAGTGACTTCAACTTCGACAACGTCTTAATGGCCATGATGGCTCTTTTTACTGTGTCCACGTTTGAAGGATGGCCTGCGTAAGACTAAAACATTTCACAATGAAGTTGCTCAAATGAAAGAAAGATTAGCATTTTCTCTGTGCTGTGATTCACAAAAGGTGTTTTTATTACATGTTGCCCTCATTTATGTTTTTTAGGTTGCTGTACAAAGCCATTGACTCCAACAGAGAAAACTTTGGCCCCATTTACAACTACCGCGTGGAAATTTCTATCTTCTTTATCATTTACATCATCATTATCGCTTTCTTTATGATGAACATTTTCGTAGGTTTTGTGATCGTCACATTTCAGGAGCAGGGAGAGAAGGAGTACAAAAACTGTGAATTAGATAAAAACCAGGTGAGTTAATAATCAACTTAGTTGTAAAATGTCTAGTGATGTTTTTTATTTTTTTAAACCCTAGTTTAGCCATGACAAAATATATTGCTTGTGACTGTCACTGCGATTGTGTGTATCATCACACTAGTTCCTTTCAGCACCAGTTCATAACAATTTTATATATGATCACTTTACACACAGTTTGATTTAAGCTATTCCCAGAAGCTTGGTCCTGAAAATAAATAGCAATTGTCCAAAAAAGCAACAGAACAGATTGAATCTTGTACTTTATTTATCTCTTGATACAAACAGTGTTTGACAGTGTTCAGCGTAGCAATCGAGAGTGAAGTTGAAAATGAAATAATTCACTTTAATGAGGAAAGATCCAGCTCAGGGAGTTCATGTGTGTTGACAAAATATTTCCAAAGCTGCTGTCAATTAAAACAGGAGGAAGGACATCATCCATTGTCTTGAATATGAAGTCGTCACAGCTCAGATAAAGAAAGAAACAGCAATATAGCTCTGTGTCACCATGGCTACAGAGCTGAAAAGAAACCAAGGTTGTTCATCTCTGTCTGTGATGAAAAAAGTAACCATTTTTGCTCTAAACAGGGCGTTTTTATGTGTAAATAAATGTTTTCCCATTCTAAGTGAGAGTCTTCACAATCAAACAAGTGCAACTTCTTTTTTCAACCACCTTGTATGTTTTAAAACTACAGTAGCTAACAGTTAAACTGAAGAGTTAGCCTTCTTTTTTGCTGTTTGAAATTTATTGGAAAGCGATTGACCGTATGTCAGTACAGAAATCCTTCAGTAAAAAATCCCCACTAATTAAGTTATTTTCACAACATACAATAAGTGTAAGGTTCCCAGCACAAACAATCTCAATATAGACAAATGGGAAGTGTAAAAAGTAACTGCATTAAATGGAATTGTGACATATCATTTGAACATATTTTGCATGTTTCTCTGCAGCGTCAGTGTGTGGAATACGCTCTAAAAGCTCGACCTTTAAGGAGGTACATCCCTAAAAACCCATACCAGTACAAGTTTTGGTATGTGGTAAACTCCACCGGGTTTGAGTACATCATGTTTGTGCTCATTATGCTAAACACACTCTGTCTGGCAGTACAGGTAAGTTGATGGACGATCCTCGTAGTCAATGTCAGTAGCTTACCTCATATTATTCAACTTTCTTTATTAGTGTTAATAATTCCTAATCATCTTTTCTTGCAGCACTATGGCCAGTCAGCACTTTTTAACTATGTAATGGATATTCTAAATATGGTCTTCACTACTGTTTTCACTGTGGAAATGTTTCTTAAACTCATCGCTTTCAAACCCAGGGTGAGTGAGCGAGTTTTCTTTATACAAACAGACAAAGCACCTTAGAAGACAGATATGGACTGATACAGAAATTGTTGTGTTCTATTTGATAAAAATTAAATTACATCACCGGTGTGCTGATTCTTTGTTATCGCAGCTCTGCCACCATACTAATTTGCATAAATTACTTCTTTATTACTGCAGAGATACAAGCCTTTTCTGCATAAAATTTATGACAGCCCTTAAGTTAATACATCTGAGTTATTTTAAGATAAATAGTAAACTAATAGATAAAAAAATTCTAGTTTTGTAGGAGAAATATGTAAGTACTCATTTTGTTCTTGAATCGAATTCCAAAGTATATATATTTTTTAACCATCTCCGGTTTCTTGTTTGTTCAAAAGCGTGTGCACCTGTTCAGAGTAAAAAAGGTGAAAAACTTGTGCCCATAGGCAGGATGATGGCGTAGTGGTTAGTACAGTGGCCTTACAGCGAGGTCGGGGGTTCGAGTCCTGGATGGGAGGAGGCTTGAAACACTGGCCTTTCTGTGGGAAGTTTGCATGTTCTTGACACGTACACATGGGTTTTCTCTCCAAAAAATGCATGTAAGGTTGATTGGCCACTATAAAACACTTCTCACCTTAAGTCAGTCGGAATTGGCTCCAGCACCCCCCGTGACCCTGTTAAGAATAAATGGTTTAGAAGACTCAGATTTTTTTACGTGTTAATCAAAGAAGCAGCATATTGTACAGGCACATGTAAGAATGAAAGTTTTTTTTCTATTTTTTGTAATTCCAACCTGCTGGATGACAGCTTTGTGTTCCGAAGAAGGACAGAATGCTAGTAAGAGAAAAATGTGTGGAGTGAAATGTCCTACAAAAAATATATCTGAATTTTTGTGAAAATTGTTTGATTTTTTTATAATAACCACTTAAGAAATTGGTGTGTTTGCTCCTACTGGCTTTCCACTACAAACTACAGCTTGCAAATAAGTGGACTGTACTTATGAACCCTTCAGCTGCAATTATCAGCAGGGTTCCTGTGTGTTTTCAATGAACTGTTGTGGAGGTTTTTTTTTATTAAGCCCACGAGTAACACTTCCTGTTTTGTTGTTATTCCACTTGACTCACCCACCACTTGCTCAACCTCGCTCAGGGATATTTTGGAGATGCCTGGAATGTGTTTGATGCGCTGGTAGTAATTGGCAGCATAGTAGACATTGTTCTCAGTGAAATTGATGTAAGTAAGCTAGTCAACTTCACTCCTGTTTGACCTACTCTTCTGACCTCCTTGCCAGCAGGTTTAAACGGCAGATTTCTGGCTTTTATTCTGTACTTTTCTAACACTTTACATTCTTTTTTTTTCTCTCTTTCCTTCCCTGACCTTATCATTTCAACTTTTAAACTTTTTTTTATCCGTCCTTTTATTTTTCATCCTTCTACAATCATCCATCCTATTCTACCTGTCATTCTATTTTCTGTCATAAACACCTTTGCCCTTGCATGTGAACTCTGACAGCACTATTTTGCTGATGCTTGGAACACATTTGATGCCTTAATTGTTGTTGGTAGCGTCGTTGATATTGCTATCACCGAAGTCAACGTAAGTACCAGTTTTTTTCAGACTCCAAAGTTTAACTGAAGCTTTGCAGCAACAATACAAAGCAAGTGTCAGTGTGCACACCTTACGTTTATATACAGTATTTCTACAGGCACTTTATATTCTGGTATGCAGACTTATTTAGTTTTCTTTTGCTAAAAGTTAAATTAAAACCTCATTTGCTTATTTGTGTAAAGCTTCAGTTTAACTTTTAATATGCTCATATTAACTGTGATGCATATATATGAACTTACTAATTTGTCTTGAATTTTTCTTGTTCAAAAAGGACTTTCTTAATGTGTGTTTTGTTTGCTCTATGTCGTCGCCCGATATATTCACATAAAAATCCTTTGCAGATCACGGCTTTTTGCGGATTATGGTCATTGACTTTTCTGTGCAATCTTCATTTGGTTCAGAGCAAGACGGTTCTTTTATGTGGTTTTCTAATCCTTACTTTTGTTCATTTTGTTTCCATAGAAACTTGTAGAGGCAAGTATGACAATAACCAAAATCTTTTGTTTGTGTGTAACTTGGTGTCGTGATCAACTTTATCTTTTAAACCCCTGTAGTTTCAGTAACAGATATTGTAAATAGTTTCGTGGCTGATAGATAAATCAGAACACAGATAGAATCCGTAAATACAACTAGCTATTCTTTTCATAATATGACACATCTACACAAAACCAATGAAAACAAAACCAAAGTGATGATCTTTGCCATTTACAGCTTGATCAGATAGGTTAAGACTAATTTATTTTTCACCAAGACTAACAAAAGATTGTGGGAGTCTGCAGTCTGGATTACTGCTCAACCCAAGCCTTATTTTCCATCTTGAGTGCTCTCATATTTGAGCTGCCGTGCTGTTTTTCTGGAGAAATAATTCATGTTTTCAGTGTCGTGTTAAACATGTGTGTCTGCATGAGTGTGTTAACAACCACTAGCTTTGTTTAAAGCATAAGGTAGTGACGTCATTTTAAATTTTTTATTGATATGCATGTATGTGTTTTACATGTGTACATTTTGTACGTTTTGATTCAAGTGTACGCAGGGCTGTGCAGGTTTTAATTGGTGGGATTATAACATAAATATCATCAAGACTAAATATTCATATTTATTTCTGCTCATTCTGCTTACCTTGCATGTGTGTTGTTTAGATATGTGTTTCATTGTCATAACAGCTGATCTGTTAAGCATTACTTGTATGGTGTGTTTAGTTTTGCTTCTTTGTTCCAGTCATGAGTCTAATAATTATTTAAGATTACGATCAGAGCACTAAACTTCCCAAAAGCATGCTGGGCTATCAAACCATCATCTCATTCCCTGAAAATCATTTCCATACCCTGCCTTTTGCAGATGGCTCTTGGGCACCCAGACTATACCCCACCGGTCAGTGTTTTTCATAGTGTGCTGTGAAGCTTGCTCTTTTATTTTGTAATTTCCTTTTTGCTTGTTTGCTTTCCTCTTTTGGTCTTTACCTCCAGAGAGAAAAGCCCTGGAGCTCAAAGCTTATACACAACATTAGAGCTTCTATAAAGACTCTTTCAGGTTGAAGAGGTTAATGAACTTCTAATGAAAGTTTAGTTATTTTCTAATGAGTGTTTACTTTTCTTAAAGTTGTGTTGATAACGCGGCTTTGCATATAGCTGATATAAAAGCCCCAAGCATCAAGTTCATTTGGTAATTAGAAAGCCGATAAAACATATTTGAGCTACTTTATATTATGCCCCATTTTATTCCCAAATCCAAGCCAATTTGTTCAACCAGTAACAGTGCACACTACTCAGGTGTAAACATTTGATCAATAATCTATTGGCAGATTGCAATTTGCTAAATTGTTCCTAATTTTGCTCCTTCCTCTCAGTTGAGTATAATTCAGCTGAGTCTGAGGTTCTTTAATGATCTTATGTGTGTCTCTGAGTGATTGTCTCTGTGTTTATTTCTGTCTTCTTGTAGTGAGCTCTTAAAGCTCAGAATGGAGCTCATGGGTAGCGCAGGTGTGTAGACAACAGTCAGGTGCATGAACTCTCCTGCAGTTACTCTCCTCTCTCTTCCTCTTCTTTTGTATCCCTGTTTTATTTGATTTATTTTTTTATTCCAGCCTTAATATAAAGTGCTGGTCTTTTCCTTTTCTTACTCTTTCTTTCCCTCTTTTTTGTTGTTTATTCACTTTACTTGCACTGGACTGTGAGAGCACCCTGCTATGGCAGTTCTGTTGCAGGACAACACTGGCATGCATGAGTTGCTGCATTGCTATTAAAAAACACCATCGGCTCCACATCTTTGAAATGTCTCATGTGTGCGTGCAGTGCTACTTCAGCAATGTAACAATGAAGAATGCATGCAACATCAGGGCTGTGGCCGGGACTATCTAAAGAACCTCCTCAAGCTAATTACATTTTTTATTCTTTTTACCATTTCTCCTCATCGTGCACTTCATACTGATGGTTTGTAGTGCTCAAATAATCAAATATAGGTGTATCGGTCTAAAAAAAAAAAACAACTTCATTTTTCAATTTCTCAGTACAGAGCTTTTATAGAAGGAGAGTAAACCTGGTAAAAACAATATTCATCAGTTCAACCATCACAAAAGTTGATATATTTTGCTCCTGACTTTTTATGTTAATTTCAGCTGACAGCTAATAATTTAATGTTGAAGAGATCACATATTTTGGGTGGGTTTACTTTTGATTTACTTTTATCAAGTTTGCAATGCTTCCATGCGAAAGCTCTGTTACATTTAGAATCTTTGTCCAGACAGTATTTTGAAAGAGTCATATCTAGTATAAGTGGCTGAAAGGTGATGGATGTCTGACATTCACCAGTGTATTCATTAGTGCTAGAAGTTATGCTTTGTGTACATAACATGTGATTTTTCTCTTGTTTAAATCAGATTTTGATGTGAATTTGTGTGGGCCAAAAAGCTGACCAGGAGGTACACCAAGCGTAAAATCAGCTGCTGATATTTTTCACTTTTCATAATACCACATTTGTTATGTCAGCTGGCAAACTTGCCATAAACATCATTCAAATCTCACTGATGGCATCTCATCATTACATCCATTTAATTTCACAAGTAATAACCATTGGGGGAGTGATAAAGTTGCATATCAGTCTTACATGTTGACTAAGTGATTCCATGTTGTTTGTCAGTCTGACATGTTAATGTTAAATCCAATTTAGAAATGTTAAGATGTAAAATTTGTTTTGTGGCAGTTGTTTTAAAATGTTAGGATTATATTTGTGCATAGTTACTGGTGAATAAGTGTCTGTCTTTTTGTGGTAAAAGTATAAGATATCGTCATCCTTTGAAGAGTAGTGACTTTGTTCTGTCTACGTCTTGAATGACGTGCACTACCATTGTGTGACAAGAACTTCCTCCTGTGGTGTGTTTGGCCCACTGTAAGACACACAGGTCTGTACCAGTCATTAATACAGGTTTTTGATTTTAAAGCCGACGGAGACTCCTCAGGTGGATGAATCGGGGGTAAGATGTTTCAATCCCCCGCACACCATGTTAGGGTCATGCCATGTTTGAATTTGCATTTTTTGTTTGTTTTACTTGAAGTGTCACCTTCAAAAATTTGTTATTTTATTCTGTTTCATTTATATTGTTCATGTAAGGTTTTCTTTTCCTACTTCTGTTTTTTTTTGGTCATTTCTGTTTTGTTGTTTCATCTGCCTATATCCTGAGAACATTTGCTTTCTGTTTTCCTGAATGTTTGGAGTTTTTCAAAGAAGGGTGTGTCACTCAAACGTGACGCTCACGTCCTGTTAGGTAGGAGCGCTTTCTGAAGCTGCTCTTCACGTTTGGACTGTTGACACTGCTACATGGTCTTTGCCTCCATTCTGACGTGGGGTAGTGACTCATGGATGACCCCTGGGATCAGGTCACCCAGCTCTGACCTGCTAATCTCAACCTCCTAGCCGACCCGTTCGGGTTGGTCCCACTGTGACTCCGCATGCAGTGACTCTGGACTGAGGGTGCCATGCTTGTGCAGATGTGTCCTGTCAAGTATGGCTAGGTTTTCTTCAGCATGCTTGCCTCCTTGCTTACCTCCCTTTAGGTCTGTTCAGTGACAGAGAACCTTTCAGTGCTTTGGTCGCAGACCCACAGAGACATATTAGCTGCTGCTACACTGCAGGCAAAACAAAAATTTACAACTACTCTTTGTTACTTTTATCCAATAATTTTATGTTGGAAATACTGAGTAGTTTAAACACAAAGTTTGTCATGGTGTAAAAATGCAGTGCTGCTTTGACGGCCCATATGTGTCTGGTATGGAGGTCACGGTTCATCCCGCAAAGCACAGATAGGCGACCTGTGTTCATCTAAAACACTGCTGCTCACCTCACCTATCTGACTGATATCCGGTTCTCCACAGAATACAGAGGACAGTGCACGCATTTCCATTACTTTCTTTCGCCTGTTTCGAGTCATGAGGCTGGTCAAACTTCTGAGTAGAGGAGAAGGCATCCGTACCCTTCTTTGGACTTTCATCAAGTCCTTCCAGGTACAGCACTTTTAATTCAATTCATTTTGGTAGAAAAAAAAGTATAACTTGTGTTATCCTTGAGCTTCAATGTTTTTGTTTTTGCCCCAAAGGCCCTGCCATATGTCGCTCTGCTGATTGCTATGCTGTTCTTCATCTATGCTGTTATTGGCATGCAGGTTAGTAACTAAATGCATTTAAAACTAACTTCACACCTGGTCATATATATTGTGTTTTGACTCCAGTTGCCTGTGTTTTTGCTTCAGGTGTTTGGAAAAATTGCCATGGTGGACGGTACCCAAATTAACAGAAACAACAACTTCCAGACGTTCCCTCAGGCTGTGCTCCTCCTCTTCAGGTCTGTAGGATTAGATCTTTTTAATCTTAAACGTCTCAAAATTAGACAGTGAGTCAATTATCTTTATAAATGTCTGTTCTCCAGATGTGCTACTGGTGAGGCATGGCAGGACATTATGTTGGCCTGCATGCCAGGGAAACTTTGTGATCCAGAGTCAGACTACAACCCCGGGGAGGAGATGACATGCGGCAGTGGATTTGCAATTATTTATTTCATCACCTTTTACATGCTCTGTGCTTTCTTGGTATGCATTTTTATGATATGTATGTTTTGGACTTATTTAAAGTATAATTTTTGTGTGCAACTCATATCCTGCCAAAAGATGACAAACATTATATTGTAGGAGTGTATATCATACTAGTGTTTTCTCAATTTATTTTTTCAGCTTGTTTTTTTCCTCAGTATTAAGACTGGGAAATGTGATCTTAACTCTATGACCATACACCTTAAAGTGTCTACATCATACAAATATTCCTTTTTTAAATCCAGATCATCAATTTGTTTGTTGCTGTCATCATGGACAACTTTGATTATCTGACACGTGATTGGTCTATTCTTGGCCCTCACCACCTCGATGAATTCAAGAGAATTTGGTCTGAATATGATCCTGAAGCAAAGTATGGCTCCCGGTTTTTAACATTTCTATTCAGTTATTTGTTTCTTTTAAGCCTCTTTCTTTCTTCTGTATAGAGGAAGAATTAAACACCTGGATGTCGTGACTCTTCTTCGTCGTATTCAGCCTCCTCTTGGGTTTGGTAAACTGTGTCCTCACAGAGTGGCTTGCAAGGTCAGCTCTCTGCTTTAAAATAACATCAAGTCTCGACTCATTTATGTGCAATATTGAAAATGTGTGACTACTTTCTTTTTTGCAGAGGCTGGTAGCCATGAACATGCCTCTGAACAGCGATGGCACGGTGATGTTTAACGCAACTCTGTTTGCTTTGGTGCGGACGGCCCTGAAAATCAAAACAGAAGGTAGAAGCTTCATAAATCTAAGCATAATGTCTTGTGGTTGATTATAAAACTTCTCTTTAGAGGAGACTTGCTAATCCTTCTCTTTCTATTTGCTGTAATTGTGATCACATGGATTTGAAATAGATGTGAACTGGAGCATTTGGTTCTCAGGGATGTTTGTTCCCTGTGGTGCAGGTAATCTGGAGCAGGCCAACGAAGAGCTGCGGGCTGTCATCAAGAAAATCTGGAAGAGAACCAGCATGAAGTTGCTGGATCAAGTAGTGCCTCCTGCTGGTGGTTAGTCAAACTGTCCTCTTTTCATTATCAGAATCACAGTTTCTGTTAAAATTGAACACACTTAGATAGAGGAGTACGCCAAAGAGCATGTACACAACACATGTGACCATTCTGTTCAAATGTAGTTACTCAGAGTTTATTATTAGTCACTGTAATTTGACAATACGCAAATACTGATTTACTGTATCTTGATCTTCATTCTTTGCTCATTTTCTCCTGGTTGTCCCCTCAGCAGTACGTCTTATATCTGTGTGTATTTGGTCCACACTCCTCCCTCCTGCCCTGGATGCTGATGGAGACCACTGACTATCTGCTGAGCTTTCGGCTTGCATGGCCATAAAAAAACAAGTGCATGCTCTGTATTTTTTACTAATTTCTCTGGTCCTCTCTTCTGTCTTTTGCTCTCTGATTCTTGTTGTTGTCTCAGTTTGTCTTCTCTCACTGCTTGAGCTTTAACATCTTATCCATCCTTACAAATTAATATATCTTTAGTCCTTACCTTCAGTTTCCAAAACTGTGAATCTCTTCAGAATATTCTGAAGCAGTTCTGTTTTAGGGTGGTGGCATGGAACTAGTGTTGCCTCTCTGTCCGATCTCTGTCCCCAGCGTGCTTGTTCAAAGTGACTCAGACCTCTGCTTCAGAATGATTCTCACGCACTCCAGCACACACTCTTCAAATAAAAATCCAAGAATCAAATGTACATGTATCATACCGACTTTTTAACATTATGGCTGCATGCGCTAAAGCTAAAGTTTTGGAAATTTCAGAATCAGAAATCATTTGGATTCAATCATCCAATTTTCTTCGGCTAAACTTTTGTTTAGTGGAAAATATTTGAGATAAAAAGGACATGATTATCAAGTCGAATTTGAGTTGCATTTTATATTTGAATGCAAATTTCTCAATTTAGATTTACTCATTTAAAAATCAGGACATTAAATTTTCTGATTTAATGCCCTCCAAATGCAATTTCAATACACACAATTATGCACAAACATTAAGTGAACATATTTTCAAAGCATTGTCTCTATACATTACGAATGATCCTATCAAAGGTCCGGCATATAAAGGTACAGTATATACACCATCAAGATGGATGTATATAATTTGGACATAAATGATTTGGCTGGTTAAGACCCTCTAACTTGTCTGCAATCCAAAGCTGGTGGAGTCACCTTTTTTAGGAGAATGGATGAAAATGAAGAGCCAGCAATGTTCTCTCCCAGGGTGTTGTGTGTAGTGGCCTGTTGACACAAGAAGCATTTGTGTGGTCTGTTCACTCAGATGATGAGGTAACCGTGGGGAAGTTCTATGCCACTTTCCTGATACAGGACTACTTTAGGAAATTCAAGAAACGTAAAGAGGAAGGCCTGGTGGGTGCACACCCTTCCCAGAACAACACAGCCATTGCCTTACAGGTGAGTGGTCTGATGTCTTCAGAGAGAATGACGTGTGAAAGTAGGGCTAAAATGGAATGGATGTTATATTAATTTTAATTCAAGTGTGTAATGGGTCTATGTGCATTTCATTTAGATATCATCAAGTGTGCTAATGTTATGGTTTACAATCCAGCAGGCCTTTCATGATCTTGGTGTACAGTATGAATCTGTTACTGTGGTTTTTGTGTTTCAGTGAGTGCTTTCAGTATTCGTGTCCCCATTGTCTTTCAATGTCATACATGTGGATGTTAAGCACGTACCATTGTCTCCTGCTACCATTTCACGTTTAATTACAATTCACAACTCATGTGATTTGCTAAACGTGAAGTTCTTTTTGTTACCTTCAGTGTATGATATATGGCTTCAGAACTTTCCATATATCTAGTTTGTCAAAAAGTCAAACAATTTTTTGTAAGTTTTGTATTAATTTGCTCTAAATACATACAAAGAAAAAAAACTGGATAAAGAGGATTTTTTTCTGACAATACAAACAGCGTAGCGTGATTAATCTGGAGAAACTTCAGCTACTGTATTTCACAGTATTCGGGAGAGAACATCTGTTTGTATCTGTGTTCTCGTCTCTTGTTGGTTTTGTGAATGTCAGGTGTTGTGTAGCTCAGGTGTGTATGTGTGCTGATTGTGATGGATTTGTAAGGTGTGACATGGAGGTCCGAGTCGTAGCGCTTAGCCTTCTTGTTGTCATGGTTACAGGCTGGCCTTCGCACGCTACATGATATTGGGCCCGAAATTCGCCGAGCGATATCATGTGATCTGCAGGATGACGAACTAGTAGACTTTATTCCAGAGGAAGACGAGGAAATTTATAGGGTAACTAATTTAAATGTTTAGATTTATGTCAGTATTTTTATTTGTCTTTTTTAACAATAAATTATTTTTAAATTATTATTAAGTAATATATCGAAAGGAATGTACAAAGAGGTGTATGAAACAATTTAGTTAGATAATAATTTAAATTTGCATAATGTATTTGTATGGTTTTATTTCTTTAGCTTGTGTTTTAGCCTTTGTTTTTTTCCATCTCAATTTCAAATATTAAAACACTTCTGTCATTTTACTCACATTTACCATACCATAAATCAGCTTCTGAATTTGAGTTTGCCCGTATAATTTCTGAAACAGTAACAGTTCTCAGTTTTTAACATCATTAGAATTAGTGTTCTAGAGTCAGCGTGTGAAGCTTTGGTGGTTTTACTTTGAGCCTTTCTCCACAGCGTAATGGTGGCCTTTTTGGTAACCACCTCATGAACGGTGGTCACAGACGTTCCAATGGGCAACAAACCAACGCCACCCAACGACCTCTGCAGGTGCAGCCGCCCCCTCACTACGCTCACATGGAGCAGCCAGTGGGGCGCCTATCTCGAGCTAATGCGATGTCCCATTCCAACCACCATCATCATCACCACCACCATCACAACCGCCACCACAATTCCTACGGCAAGTCTCCCAAATCCACCAACATCAACCTCAACAATGCCAATGTGTCCAGCCTGTCTAATGGGGGACACCATCGCTACTATGAACACGCACCTCCTAATGGATACCCAGGTCTACGCAGCACCTACTATGACTACGATAAGCCGCGGACACCACAAGGTCAAAGGTATCAACACATCCAAATGAAACATTTCTATCATGCCCAATCTTTCGTTATACACTATTGTACCCTCTGTCTCTTTTTGTGTTGTTGGATACAGTCTTCCTCATTTAAACTACTAAGTTTTATTATTTCATCGTAAATAAAATACAGAGATACATATTGAGCATTTTGATTATCTAAAACGTCTTCTATTTCAACTTCTCCATTCACCTATTCATTGTATTCAACAATGGTACTGAAGCCTATCTGAGCTGATGCCCACAAGAAAAGGAGGGTATACTCTGGACTAGTTGCCAGTCAAGCAACTCAAGACCACACATAGGAATAAACAATCACCTCAAACTCACTTCACCCATAGCTTAAAAAGTTTTTAAAATAAACTGACTGTTTAAAATTTGGCCATTTTAGATGTTTAAAGAAAGAATGAACGAAAGTAGTCGTTTATTGACTTTATAAGACCTTGAGGAACACGTCTATAGCTGGGATGATTAACCATGATTTCATTTTTTTTGCCAAAAACACAACACTTAATATAAATTTGCATTTATAGATGGATAGATGGATCTGGGTGGGACAAGGCCCTAAACACTAGACTTTCTGTGTTCTCTCAATGTATGTGTGGGTTTTCTCTGGGTATTTTGGTTTCCTTCCACCCTCCAAAAACACATGTTAGGTTGATTGGACACTATGGAATTGTTCCTAGGAATGAGTGTGTGTGGCCCCGCGACAGACTGGTAACCTGTTTGGGGTGTACCCTGCCTCTCACCTTAAATCAGCCGGGATTGACTCCGTCACCCTCCATGACCCTGTCGGAAATAGGCAGTTCAGAAGACGAACAGTATAACGGATATACGTATAAGTATATGCCTCTTTTCTCAAGAATCAAGGTGTGTTCAATGTCTTAAGAAGAAACTGACATTTCTGAACTTCTGATCATTAAATATACTATTATTACCTTTATCAATTAATTAAAGGGTTATTTTAGTGGTTCACTAGTATATGTAATTTGTCTCAAACATATGTGGTTGAACATTTTAAAACACTATGAACAATCATATCAAGAGTTCTAAAACCAGAGGTCAAAAAGAAAGTTATGGTGCTAAAGTTTTGCAAAGTTTTGACCAAACCACATAAAAATGAGGGAAAGGACAACTTGGAGCAGAAAGAGACATATAATGTCTCCTTTTCAAACGGTTTAGCCTTGATTAAAAGCATTCAGTCAAATGAAAAATGTTTGTGCTCTGAGAATTTTTATTATTTTCATTTTCCTCTTTGGACACTTTCTTACTCACTTTGTGTATATATCTTAAGTTAGATGGCAGCAAATATCTGAAGAAATTAAAAAGAAGCAGAAAAACTTCGATGTACTGAGGAATTGCTGCAATGAGACAGCTTGAGGACATTATTTTTATCGGTTTGTTACACACAAGCAGATTTTTATCAGGCCTTTCAGAAAACCTCCACTGATATCCCTTTATTCTGTAGTGAATCACATGCCGGCAGTTAATCTGACACTTAATTTTATGAAGGACCAACAGCATTTTTATTTTCTGATTTCCCATCCTCTGTTTAGGCTGCTGAACTTTTTTCTCTTTACTTCCCTTGAAGTTTGGAGGACAGTTTTATGGTCCTCTTATATTCAAGAAAATATTCTTATCCCAGAGTTAATAAATAAAATTGTCATCCAACACTGGAGCTGTTTCCAGGCATGACACTCCCCTAATCATGCATATATATGAGAATGCGGTATATGTTTCATATACCGCATGCTATATATATGATCATCCTTCTCTACCTTGTTTCTCTGTTCTCTCCTCCTTACCTTCTTCCTAACTGAAATGCTTTTTCTCAACTATTCTTCTGCTTTCTTGGACAGAAGGCGCTACTATGAGACCTATGTTAGGTATGTTGCTTTTCTAGGTTTGGCCTAAGCAATATACAAAGTAAATAAGCTTCCTTTAAAAAAAATAAGTTAGTATGTTTGCTTTTTTAGATCGTATTGGACTAGTGAATGGTTGTTTTCCTGCTGAGTGTTTGTCAGATTAGACTCCATCTGTGTTATCACACAGACAGACATTTACACAAAAGACAATGAATAAGTGGCCATTGTGTGTTAATTAAAAAAAAACACAAACCCTCACAGTAATGCCATGGATTTTATTGAAAAAGCAAACTATTAGTAATAAAAGGGCTCCAGACATTACTTGTTTTATTTTGTATGTATAGAAAATAAGTCTGATTTTTTTTCAATTTTACTAATCAACTCAAAATGCCTGAGACACGTATTTTAAAATCTATTGATCCGAATACATAAAACAGCTACAAACTGTTCAGTTTTTCTTTTTAAAAAATCCATGACATGTAATGTGTGGAGTAGGCAGCACACATTGCTGCTCTACGCATGTGTTGGTAATGTTTCCAAGAAGAGTGATCTGCCTGAATTTAAGGAAATGAAAGATCAACACAGCATTGTATGTAACCCATAGCAACATTGTCCTTTCCACTGTTATGATTCCTCAATAGAAACAGATCTGTGCTTTAAGCTAAATGAAAACTGAATCTCCCACTTTCTGCCTGTTGTCATGGCCTGGCTGTGGTAAATACTTATGAGTCATCTGCATTTCTGTCCCCTGGAGGCTTGTGTCTGCATGGCAGTGCATGGCCCTTCTGCAATCCCCTTAAACATCAGCAATGTGCACACAGAGAACCCTCTCTCTTCATCCTTCCACAGATCCCACAGAGGAGATGGCCACCATCCCACCATCCGCAGAGAAGAAGAGTTTGATGAGGATCGCTTCTCTGGGGAATATTACAGTGGGGAAGAGTTTTATGAAGATGATAGCATGCTGTCAGGAGACAGGTATTTGTCATCTTTCACAAATAACCATCTTAATGACAATGCAAAACATCTCGGTTAGTTCTGATTTTTTTATACTGTCTTTCGAAACTAGATTTCTCAAAACTTTTCTTCAAGCTTTTTTTTGTCTTACTGGTTGACAGGTATCCAAACAGTGATGCAGAGTATGAAACTCCTAAAGGCTACCATCATCCTGACAGCTACTATGATGATGATGAGCAACCTCTTTACCGTGACTCACGGAGGTCACCAAAGCGAAGGCTGCTTCCTGCAACACCTCAAGGTATGTCCTGACTTCAGCAGAAATGCAAAACATGCAGCGTAGCCTTTTACACAGAAGAAAAACAACCAACGTTTTACAAATTGGCTTGTTGTAAAATCAACTGTGATTTTCTAAATTCATCAAATTAACATTTTTACTCATTTTTTTATGTCCTCCAAACATTACGTGTCATAAAATATAAATGGCATATGAAGGGAAATGTAATGATAATGAACAACTTAGATAGTACAGAGTAAAATCACAGAGTGTGACTAACATCTGATTCTGCAGCTGTTCAGCTATTATTACACCTCTACTGTTTTTGGGATGTTCATCTCTTAAAGTATACACATCAGCACATTTTTACCTTGTGATTTATCTACAACTGTATCTTTGGGTTACTTATAGACTTTGCAACTGTTAGCATTAAAACTTTTCAGCATAACTTTTCTGGCTGTTCTACTTCTGGTTGTTTAGGTCATAGAAGGCCATCCTTCAACTTTGAGTGTTTGCGCAGACAAAGTAGCCAGGATGAGCTTCCACATCAGCGTACCGCTTTGCCACTGCACCTCATGCAGCATCAGGTATATTAATTACTGTGTCTTTTTAAAGGAAAACAACCACCGTTTTTCCATATTTTAACATAAAATTCACTCAATTTAGAGAAGTTGATACGTTCCTCTGACGTCTCTGTATATACTCAAGCAAATGGTGCTCTCTAGTTAACATTTGATGAGCACCACCCTAACATTTGGATACCAACAAAGAGTAATTTACAATACATCAAATGTTTCCATGTTTTGCTCTTTCAAGAACAGACGCTGGAAGAATAACTAGCAAATCAGTAGAGATGGCGCTGAGATTTCAGACAAACGCATTCCTCTGCGTCTGCTTGTAGTTTGATTACTACGCATTAGGCGGTCAACAAATCTATATGGTCTGTGTTTGCAATGGTTCCAGAAATTGAGAATTTAAAATCATAACAAAGATGTTATTCATTGAGTTTTGCATTACATGCTTTACGTCTAGTTCCAACCAGAAGGCAGAGATGGTTTAAAACAAAAGTGCCCGCATACTGTGGAGCGAACAAACCCCAAAAGTGTGAGGTCAGACGGTTTCCAAGGAGTGAAATTAGCAATCTGAAATGTAAGGCTCGGAATAACACATGGGAGAATGAAGAAATGGTGGTGTGTTCTTTTAAAAGTGTGGTTTCTTTGAGGAATTTGTATGTGTGCTAGTAAAAAAAGTAGTGGGTAAAGAAATAAAAAATTACTTAATACATCCTTCTTCTTCATGCTTCGTGGTCCTTCAGGTTATGGCTGTAGCAGGCCTGGACTCCAGCAGAGCTCACCGTCTCTCCCCTACTCGCTCCACCCGTTCCTGGGCAACACCTCCTGCCACCCCGGCCAGCAAAGACCAGTCACCATATTACACCCCTCTCATCCACGTGGACCGCCCACACAGGGACAGCGCTTTAGGCAGCCAAGTATCTGTGCACAAAAGCTCCTGGTACACCGATGATCCAGAGTTTTCCCAGAGGACATACACACCTATCCACCTACAGGTGCCACCCGAGTACCACAACCAGTACCATCAAAAGAGGGGCAGTGCAAACAGCCTCGTAGAAGCTGTAAGTTTTATGCTGATGATAATTTTACTGCACAAGGTTTTGTTTTTTGAAAAAAACTGATGAGACAACATTAAGACACAGCTCTAAAAAGTGAGAAGCTAAGTGAGTTTTCTTGTTTTCTGTCTTCCAGGTTTTAATATCAGAGGGGCTCGGAAGATACGCCAAGGATCCCAAGTTTGTTGCTGCTACAAAGCACGAGATAGCAGATGCATGCGAGATGACAATAGATGAGATGGAGAGTGCAGCGAGCCACTTACTCAATGGAGGGATTGCCCCTGGGGTTAACGGGGTCAATGTTTTTCCCCTACTAACCGCAAGGGACTACGAATTGCAGGACACTGGAGGTAGCTACAGTGATGAGGAGCCTGAAGCAGAACCTAGAGCTCCTTATGAGGAGGACCTGGCAGACGAGATGATCTGCATCACAACTTTATAGCAGTGGCATAAGAAGACATATGCAGATCCGAACTTTGATAGACCACAGTTTAAAAAAAAACTTCAAAAGAGATGCATCCATTGGCTCTGACCAAAAAAAAGTGCCTTTTAACCAGAAGGGAAAGGCATACAAAAGAAAGACACACCACTGTAGTACCGCCTTTTAATTGCTCTCCACTTGCAGGTAAAAGAGGTAATAGAGCTAGTTACCATCCCTGCTGAGTACAGAGGGACCGACTTTACCCTCTTCCAAAGGTCTCAACCTTGAGGAGACATGCGGGTACAGCCTGCCTGCAGCCAATAAGAGGCAAGAATATGGACACCAGTGAAAAGGGAAGGACCAGCTGGCAAAGGTGTGAGATCATCTACAGGATTGGTTTCTAAGGGTGATGACAATCAGATTAATGATGTCATTACCTCAGTCACTTTATTAAGGATTGGCATATCATGCAAGTTTTCAATGCAAGCATAGCGAGGCATATGTTTTTGTGTTGTTGATCCCCTTGTTGTTGAAGTAGGTTGTTTTAAAGATCGCTGAGTGAAAATGTCAGGGGCACCAGTAGAGTTGTACCAGATTATGCAGGAATTTACTATCCCACGTATAGCATCGTTTAACTTGAGACATGTTTGTTTGAAGTCACAAAAGCATTTCAGAAAAATGCACTAGCAGGCAGGTTATTTTCAAATTAGAATAGCCTGATTAACATTTCCTAGTTGATATGCTGTAAATTGTACAATACAACAAGAGAAACTTTGTAAAGAGATATTCTATATTTTGTAATTATGTGTCATTTAACAATCAGCAATATGAATCCATAAAAGCAAACTTGCATTCTTTTATAAGGCACACTGCTCCAACATTTATTTGCCTTTTATGTTCAGCTGATATGCACTTTTTATTTTGCCTTTGAAGAGGAAAGTTTTAGAAGTTCTGCTTATATGATACATCTGCACAAGATACGTGTATGACTTATTTGTTAGCATGGGGTGCACGTGTTAGCACATGACACATAGGGTTAAAACCCCTTTAAAGGAGTTTCTTGAATATACAGAGCTTAAACTTAATAAAGATTTGAATTAACTTAGTTTGCATATTTTGCGCAAAGCATGAACAGGCTGAATAATTACATCATTATTCCTGTTTTCTTGGTTTCACTAAGGTTTGATTCATTCATTCTGAAATGCCTTTTTGCAGCTGATGGAACAAAATGATTAAATTTGTGTAACAGGGATAAACTGATATCTCTTTTACTCCTGCTCAGATTTTCCATGGCATACTTCGGTTACTATTCCGTTCCATTAAACTACATTATTTTGCAGTTTCATTCTAGCCTTCAATGTAGTGTATGAAGCCCCAGAGCATGCAGTCAAAGAACATACATCCAAAAGTCCAAAAAAGTCCAACTAGTTTAGCAGAGGAAAAGATTGAATGCTCTGGTGTCAGAATACCTGAGAGAGGCAAAGCAATACTTACCCTGTACCCCCTTTCTCTCTCAACCTTCCTGGTTCCTACATACAGTATACCTCATCAGGCAACGGTGACAACATATCATTGTTTGAACTTATCTCTTTGCACAGTGTGGCATCTGTGAAAGTCATTATGTAGGGTTAAGCCTTGACTTTTAGAAACTTGGATTCTTCAACATGAAGCAATTAAAACCAACAACAAAAAAATCCTTTTGTTTTCCTCAGAATTTCTTCATCTAGCCATCATTGAAGGTTTCTGGACGTATTAAACTGAAGTTGGCTTTTTTTTTTTTTAGGTTTTGGCAAAGCAACTTAAAATGACCACAGAGAATATTTATGAATAATGTGATTCATTGTGCATGAGTGTTTGATTTTAAGGGAGAGCATCATGTACTCTAGTTCAACCGAATACTGTCATGAAAATGTAGATTTTTCATTTTGTGTGCACATTGAAAGGGCTCTTTGAATTGTGAGTTTCTAAAAAAAAATGTGTTGTAGTCCTTTTGTTGATGACTGTCATATAAAAGGACCAATGCACATAAAGGCACATTGTACTATTCGTAGCAATTACAGTACTGACAAACTGAAGATATGCATCATTTTGTAAACACCTTTAAAAGTTCTGTTTTAACTAAAGACAAAAAGATCTTGCTTTACCTCATGTCAGGGATTCCTGAGAAAAAAAAAGAAAGACAAGATTTGGTTCAGTCCAAACTAATGGTATTTAAATATTAGCACATAGTTGTTTGTCTTTGCACAAGTAAATGTATAGTGCTTTTGTTTCTCCTTTTTCTAAACAGATTTGTGTATTAAGGTGAGACAATTTTGTACTTTTTGTGACTGTGTGTATGGTTTAGTGGAATCTATATCTGTCATTTACACCTAACCTTTCAATGCTGGGAATGAAAGAATATAAAAAATTCAAGGTGCACTGTTCTTCTGTTTTACTAGTTCTGGAAAAAAAAAAAAATCAAATGGTTAAGTACCAGTTTACAAAGAAACTTATTAATTCAGACATCGCTCTTATTTTCTTCATCTTGTTATAATTATTACTGTTATTACAACTATAAATGTTGGGAAGCTATATTAAAATAGAAGATAATGTAAAAACATGTACAATTGTATGGGAAGATTCATGATTATGTTCTTTACTTGAAAGTCTTAATATTTGCTCTTTAAAGTTTTTATTCAGTAAAAAAAAAATCTCTTAGTAGCAAATGCTTTAATATATAAACATATATGACCCTCTAGATTTTGTATCAATCCATTTTTTTTGTATTCTGCATTTTATTTTGGCCTTGACTTTTATTTGAATCAATACTGATATTTTATTTTCTATTAATCATCACAGAATAAAATTATGCTGAATAAGTTCTTGTTTATTTTCATTCAACAGAAACAGACACAGCAGCATGATTTATTCTAGATGCATTTCAAATTTTTAAAAACTAAAGACGTGTTGTGTAATAAAATAATGAAACAGATTTTATAAAAGACATGGTCCGGCTGTTGGTTTTTTTTTTTTTTTTTTTCAAAATTGTTTATTTGTAAGTAGCAGACATTATGCCATGTATTTTTAGCTTGGGGATACTTTATTGGTGATCTCCACTTGGGTTGTAGCCTCTGATGCCTCCTCGTCCTCCCACGGCTCCTTCCCACACAGCAGGAAGGGCACCGCATATTTACGGAACTAGAAGATAAAAAGAATTAGTTGAAAATCCAACCACATCAAACACATGTACTAAACCTAAAATGCCAAATCTAAACAGTTATGCATTTAACAGAATGCAGAGTAGATGTAACAGGCTAATTGCAGGGAGGCCCAACACCAGTCCTAGAGGGCAGGTGTCCTTAAGGTTTTCTATGTGTTCTTGTATTTACACACCCGATTCTGGTTATTGAGTCATTTTTCTTTCATCTCCTGCGATCACACATCCTTGAAGGGTCACTGGGTGTGCCGGAGGCTATCGCGGCTGATTTAAGGTGAGAGGCAGGGTACACCCGAACAGGTCTGTCTCAGGGCCACACACCCACAACCATTCACCCACACACTCACTCCTCGGGTCAATCTGGTACTGGCCATTCAACCTGACATGCATGTTTTTGAAGGGCGGGAGGAAATTGGAATACCCAGAGAAATCCCACACATACATGGGGAGAACATGCAAACTCCTCACGGGAAGGCCAGTGTTCTAAGCGGTTCGAAGGGGTTCTTCTTGTTGTGAGACCACTGTGCAAACTATTGCACCATCGTGCAGCCCGTGTATTGATTCATTGTGCATCAGCTGTGTTAAACCAGGAACACGTGGAAAACTTTCAGGAAACCAACCCTCCAGGACTGGAGTTGGACACCCCTGAGCTAATGCACAATTTACACAGGCCTACTTGCTTCTACAACTTTAGATATGTAATGTAAACCAAATTTTAAATGTGATTATTTTTTTTACAAACAAATGTTGCATACGATCGTTTTATGTCCAAATAAAACTAAACTAGACGACAATTTTGCCCCAGTCAAGTTCAAAGTGGGAGCAGTACCTGTTAACACCGCTAGGCAGTAGTAATGTAACGTTTTACTTTGTGTAGTTAATAAAGTAACCAAAGATTATTTTTACTGTACCTGATTGTTTAGGTAGATGTAGATGATAGGATTGTACGCTGTGCTGCTTTTAGCTAGGTAGACTGGCACTGCTCCCACCAATGGATGGATCTTCACACCGGGATTAGCTACCACAAATATGGCAAGACTGGCATAAGGCATCCAGGCGATCAGGAATGTAAGGACCATGAGGATCACCATAGTTGCCACCTTCATCTCCCCTTTAGCCACTGCACCACCTTCAACACAAGTCATCCTTGACACCTAAACACACAAAATATTCAAAGACAAAGAACTGCAAATCAGTGTGAGACACCTTTTTTGTATTCAAGCTTTTCAGGCATTAATGGGGGTGTATGTGATCAATATTACAATTTGTAAGTGGAATATTTAAAACAATTCTCTGCAGTCAGCTCATCAATTTTTCAGAAATTTAAATTTAACATGTTTATTCCTGTCTTAATTTGTCAGCTGCAGCCAGTAAACCTAATTTTTACAAATTTGGTGCTGCTTTTACAAAGTTTACAATTTATAAAAGATACAAAAATACAAAAACGTAAAGGTATGAACTCACTGAATTTATGCTTTTGATTAAAAATTGTGCAAAAACAATTTTTTACAAACACCTTTTTTCTTTCACTATTCTCATGTCATTTTTTATAAATAGAAATATCAATTCAATCATTAATGATGCATATGCTCTTGCATATAATAATCTAGTTAAATATTTGACACTTTGTGGGACATATACAGTATATCCTGTGATGTCTTTAGATCTAATCAAAATAATACGTAAAATGCATTTTACATCCATAAAATTTGAAGGAATAAATTAACGATGCAATACAATAAGATAAAATGTACATCTCCTTCTTTTGTAGTGCTTGCATTATGTGATTAGCCCTCACTGTGACACCACGTCTCACCTGATGTAATGTCCACATAAGTTTGGTGTAGGAGACAAGAATCAAAACAAAAGGAACAGCAAAGCACACAGCAAAATAAACTATGATGTAAGAGACATTATTGGAATCTGTGCTTTGCCAGTCTGGTGCACAAGATGTTCCAACACCTTCCAGGTCATACCGTCCCCACCCAAAGAGAGGGGGTAAATTCCAGGCGAGGGACCAAAGCCAGGACAAAGCGATACCACCAACTGCATGCTTCTTTTGGAAGGTTATCTGTCCCAGTGGTTTGCACACCACAAACATTCGTTCCACGGCAATTAGGGCAACTGTGCACAGTGATGTGATTCCTACAGAAATATGAGAAAAAAGGATGTCAAATAACTGGGAGAAAATCTTTAGAACCAAACTTGTACAGATCAAATAGGAGCTTGCAGCCATCACTGCCACTAGCATGATTACTTCATTTTATTGGAAAGTTTATTAAACAACATTAATCAAGCTACTAAGAGTAAATTTAGAGTAAATTAGACTTTGTCCTATAACACAGATTTAAAAGAAGTAGTTTAAAAACTATTTTAACTCTCCTTTACTTGCCACTCACCACACAAGGACACTGCAAAGCCCTCCATCACACAGCCTGTTCTACCCAGAGAGAAATACCCTTGAGCGTTGTTGACCACAGACAGCACTCCTCCGGTCATGGCCGTGCCGAGATCAGCCACGGCCATGTTCACTAGAGCGTAGTTGAGCGGCTGCCTCAGCTGCTTGTGCATGAGGGACACAATGATCACTGTAGCGTTGAGCACGATGGCAGGACCGATGAAAATGGCCATGATGATGGAGAGTAGGATGAAGCCAGTGCGTGACAGAGGGGGCTCCCTCTCTGGACCCAAATAAAATGTAACATTTGGTAAAAGCTCAGGGGGCTGCATGGATGCAATGTTGGAAAAAAAAATATTCCTATGTGTGGTCCGCTTGTGGAGGCAGCTCTGGTAGATGGTCAATATCTCACTACTTGAGTGGAACAGCTGAGATTAGAAAGCTAAAATAAATCCTTTGAATCTGGAATTAACAAAGAGTAATTCCTCCAAATGATCATCCTTGATCCTTCGCCTTTTGCTTGATTGTAAAAGGACTTAAACAGGATATAAATGCAGTCTTCCCTTCTGCCAGCTTACTGAGCACTTAAATTTACTCAAGTCAAATTTACAAAACTGGAAATGTGTTTAGAAGCAAAAATATTAGGTGATGTAAAGGTTTAAGACTTCACTTTGTGAAAGTTTTCCACAAAAACCAGCAAGTTGACTTTTAATTGCTTTCTCATACTTTTAACATTAGTGACAAACCAAGGCAATTCCACAAATTAAACAGATAAATAAAATTGGAAAAGGTTACAAACATGAATATTGGTTAGAGATGACATGCTCTGAAGTATCGTTGCAAGAATTTCTGAGATATTCTTTAAACCAATTAAATCTGGCGTGTAAAACAATGTTGTAGTTTAATGTTCTGAAATAAGTCTGAGACAATTCAAATGACCTTTTGATGAGGACAAATCAGTGACTGTTTCACCTGTTTTAAACGCTTACTGTATGTTGTTTTTCTTTAAAAAATTAAATGTAATAATATTCATTTACTGAATTTCTCATAAAATTACACTTGACTCTGCTTGAAAATGCACACACAAATTTGGTTGCCGTTTCTTAAACAAATCATGTCAAGTATAACAGATACCACTGATTCTCATGAGTCGTTTTCTCTTATTTTAATGCACCACAAATATTCTTACAAATATTATCTTCATATGTGTGTACTTCTGAATATAAAAAAAGAAAACCACTAAAAGAGTTCTAAATAATTGTTGTTCATTGTGATTTTTTTTCTCTCTGATTTGCAGACCATCTTTGATCTTTTTTTTTTGTGATCCCTTAAACACGCTAAATTTTCTGACTGGTGGAAATTACCAGTTAATTTTGAGTGTTAGATTTGGTGTGATCATGAATACACTTCATCATAACCAAACTTCTGCTTAAAGATAAATCTCATTCTTGGCCCATTTAAATCAATGTGACCAGAGGAAAAAGTGATCTTTTAAACGTATTATGATTCTACAGAAGGTCTTGGAAACCACAAGCCATGTCTGAGCACCAAGGCCACTAATAGATAAATGTTTTTTGCATAATCAATTTGACCTGTCATGGGTTTACGTAGGGACTCGAATGAATTAATCTCCAACTGCTGATGAAGTGAGGTGAGGTTAAGCTCATGAACTTATCAAGCAAACGCGGCAAGAGGTGTCCGATGTTTCACCTACTAAGAGGTTTAGATTCAATCAAGTCAAGACCAAGATTACACCTGTTTGTGATGAATGTTCAAGAAAGTTATGTCAAACTGATGTAATCAGGATTGTGAAACAGTCATTGTTTTGAAGGTAAAAATGTATTCAATTAAGACTTTAAAGATTTAATAACTTACTCTGTGTGGAAACAACAAGAAAAAAGTCATGAACCTACAACTTGCTTTGAAGAATTAGAGCCTAGAAATCAAATTGTTGTCCTTCTAAACCCTCCAGGAGTTTGAATCCATTTTAAAAGGAAGTAAAGGTGCTCTACGTTCACATTCATGCTTGAATAATTAGACCTTAAAATTCTAATCATGTAATTTTCTTTTGGGTGAAGATTGGAACAGGTCAGATGACCTTAAAATAACATCTGTGAACTAAGAAAGTCAAAGGTCTAAATTCAAAACCAGAGGAGGAGAAAAGAAAGGTGCTGACTATTAATCTATACTGAGTTTGAATTTCCAGATTAACTGACACCAATAGACGAATAAGACCGCTTCAGTAACATTCATTGATAAAATACCTGAAAACACATATTATAATATTTGTTTTTTGGGAGACATGAATTTTGAAGATGTGGGCTTTTTAAAAGAATACACTTCTCCACACAAAAAAGACCCACAATCTGAGATTTTAGTCCCACATTACCCCAACATCTAATCAATGTACTTCATCAAAATCCTCAAAGTAAAACCCTGGATAAAAGTGGAAATATTCAATCTGATTGTTCATTTACATCCCAGTTTAAATAAAGAGCTTATTTACAGAAACATTATGAATCTGGTGTCTTTGCGATTTTGTGCAGATCCACCACTTCGGATATCCCTGGACAAACCCTGTGTCTGTGATACTGTCTTATCTAAAAAGAGTCCAATAAAGGGCGGAAATGTTTCTTCCATGTTGATGGAGAGTTGCTTTTATTTGCTTCTATTCAGTTAATTAAAGCATCCTGAAGGTGTGGGCATCAGAGAGGAGACAGGATGATATTGTCCGTCATCCACCAAGCAGAGAAGCCTTATCGGCATGTCCCAGGCACCAACAGCCCCAACAACTTTGATGTACGATGCAATTACCAAACTAATAAAAGCCTCAAGTGGAAACAAGGTTCCTGTGGAGGTGATGGTGGAGCTGGAGTAGTGGGGTTGGGTGGAGGGGTGCGGGGGGAGATGCCCTGCATCATCGGTCCTGACATCATTATCTCCTCTAATCAGCGTTTACAGTGCAGGACATCTTCTGGTCTCAAAGGAGAAAAGAACACTGAACCCAGAAAGAGCATCTGGCTGTAAATGTTCTTAGTAATGAACAACAAACACTGAAGAGTTTGTTGCCTGTTCCATACTGTTCCTCACTGTTTCTCACTGCTCCCTTCTGAAGGAGGAGGACAGTTCGAAAGTTGTTCCAGTTTGATATGACTTTGCTGTGATTAATTAGGTTATTAAGATCCAAGGAATCAGGGACAAAAGTACCTTTTTTAAAAGTTCAATTGAAACTTTTAAATGTTTTTTGTATTAAAGTGAAGTAGGTAAATTAAGTGACTATTTGTTCTGGAAAGAGTATTTCTCTGAAATCTCTTTTTTTTTTTTTTTTTTTTTAACTTTTCTACAGTCCTGTTCATATGATTCCCCTTATGAAATCATTTTTAGTTTCATGGTTGTAAATTGTAAAAATGGACCAAAGGCAAACATGACTGAATCTTTTAATTGCCTTTAAAAAAAAAAGAAAGAAAAAAGAAAGAAAGAAAAAGAGAGAAAAAAAGCGTTTTTCTGTTGGAAATGTTGGTGTGAAACGGACACAATGTGCAGAGGAACAGAAGCAAACAGAGACAATGTGCTGTTATTCCGCAGGCATAATGCAACACTTTCACACTAACCAATCTGCACGGATTAAAACCACCCACAAAACCATTACCCATCTTAAAAACTCTTATGATGTAAGATTTAAACGTAAAAAAAATCTGAAAGAAATATTTCCTCTTCAAGCACAAAGAAAGAAGAGATAATTCCGGTGTTCCTGCACCAAGAGCCCGATGATGGCTTTTCAGAGGAGGCAAGGCGGAGCAAAGGATGGAGGAGTACAATCTCTCTCTCTCTCTTTTTTTTCTTCTCTCGTACATGCACGCAGGTGCACGCTCACACACACAAACACACACACAGCCAGATCCAGTTGGAAACGTGCTGCCAGCAGCATCTGTAGAAGTTGAACACAGGGACAGGATTTTTCTGCAGAGATTTTCTGAGCTGTGTTTGAGATGCAGGGAAACTGCAGGATTGTTTTCTGCAGCTCCAGCTTTCTCCCAATCTGGATCTTTCTCGGCTTAAATGGGATAGAGGTGGCTGGCTCCCAGCAAGGGATCCCTCTATCAGTGTGAGTGGAAATCATGTGCTTTTACAACTTTCATAACTTGCTTTTTTTTTTTTTTAGGGAAAAATGCGTCAGATAAGTAAAACTGAAACATGTTTAAATTACAATATGATTTTAGCTGCAACAAACTTCCTTTCAGGAGATGAAGTTATATCTGTTCATCTTTGATGCAAATTTCTAATTTACAGCACTGTTACTACAATATGTGAAATTATTACTTAATTTCAGATGTGTCTTAATTTTAAATCATGTCACCAGCATCTCAAAGTTACAGTTTGGAGTTAAACTTTTTGGAGTTACACAAGCTTTGCAGAAATTTTGCACAAAAAAATAAATAAAAAAGACTTCAAAGTTTGAAACTTGGGTTATAAACTGCATACTTTGTGAAACTACGTTGTCTTGTATCTTTGGTAATTGATCAAACTTGCTCTAATGCGGATTTATTCTTTCCTTTTTTCTTAAACACAGTTATTGTGAAAATGTTTTTCTTAATTGGAATTCACTCATCTTCTTTTCGGGTAACAATGTATAAAAAACTGCATATAACTTTAAAATATGAATATATAGAAGGAAGAGTTGTTTAAAATTTAACTTGGCCGAAATGGGATTAGTTCTTCACAAGTTAAATTTTCTGTCACTTTATGCTGACTAAACATTTGTGTGCTCACTTTTTGCTCTGTTTTGCTCTGATGTGTAAAATTTGCATAAAAACATAAAATGCTAATCCAATCTTTCCTGAAGGTGAAAATGTGATTTATGTCATTATGCGTATTTTCAAGGCATCAAAGAGCAGAAGAGGTTGCATGATGCGTATTTCAACAAAAGCAAAAGAAAGAAGTTTAACATAATTTTCACCAAAAACCTTCTTTTTTTCTTTTAAAAAATGCCAGAAATGTCTGTTTATTTAATTAAAAGCCTGAAAAAAATGTGTTTTTAGCAGAGTTGGTGATCTAGTGTACAGTTCTTTACCCCCAGCATTGGATTCTTTTTTGTTGAAATCTTCATTAAATTTTTTGTCTCTGTTTTTTTCTTTTATAAATTTTGAATTTTAATCATGTTTTATTGAAACCAAACTCCAGTTTGTCTCTTCGACTGACCTTGTTTTGCATTTTACTGCATTTAGTCATTTATATTGTCATAGAAACTTCAGTAACTACAGTAAATGAGATTGAAACTGCATTCATTTATCAAACGAAGGTCAGGGCCACCGGACCATGATGCTCATTTTTTGACTGATCACATCAGTCAAATGATGAAGAAGACTGAACAGCAGGAGATGACAGGAAGATGGAGGCAAACTGAGATTAAATCTGACATTTTTCCTGTCAGCTTTTTTTTTTTTTCATATTTTAAATTCTTATTTTACACTAAATTTCTTGTTTATTTTAGTTTAAACTGCCAAAGTCTTGAAGATCCTAACTTTTGTATTTTTTATTTTCTCAGTGTGAAGCTTTGGGCCTCAGCATTTGGTGGAGAAATCAAATCAATTTCTGCAAAATATTCTGGATCCCAGCTCCTTCAAAAGGTAAACTTTATGGTTTTCTTTCCTGTAGGAAGAGAAACAATTTTTTTGGTCCGATGATTATGTGGTTAAATCCATTGTGCGCTGTAATGTTGTGTTCCTTCTGTAATGTCTGCAGAGGTGTTGTTATTTCAACTGAATGCATTATTTTATAAGAGACTCAGGTGTGTTATGTAGAAATGGAACTGTGTTTCTATGTATGTGTGTGTGCGTATGTGCAATTGTGTGTGCATACATGTGTGTTTGTACTTGACATGGTCCATTAACCACCGTGCTGATTCCTCTCTCATCTAATCTCCCGAGTGAACTCTCCTGAGCTGAGAGCTACAACCTCTGGATATGATGTGACCAGGAGACAAATTGAATAAATGTGGATGGATTCGATAGTGTGTTAGTATGTGTGTAGTTATGTGTGTGTGTGGTTCGGTGGAGGGGTGTGATATGATGAACAAGTGAAATTTGCAAGGAATGTGTGTTGATCCCTAACCATGGCTTTAGCTTTCTGCCACTTGATGGCAGAGGTGTGCATGCTCCAGGCCTCTGATGGAAAAGGTTTGCAGGGTGAACTCTGCGTGATGAATGGTGAACTGTCTTTTTCACTTTAATGGGACCAGACCAGGGAGCATGGAGTAAACAGCCAGAGGAGCTCTGCTGTATGAAAGCTGAGCAGTTGTTTCAAGACACAGGTTGAGGGTTATGTTTCTTTAAATTTGAAAGACTATTCAGTTAAAAGAGAAAAAAATAATTGGGTACATTAAAACAGCAAATTTTTTTGCATTTTTATGCATATCCTGTGTGCAAATACAGTATGTTGTGCTTGTTCTGTCTTTATTATTTTTTACGAGTATGTTATAGTCAAACTCACACTCTACTGTACATAATAAAACACGCTGAAACTCAAATTTATTGTTCTGTTTTAAAAAAAAGAGAGAGAGAAAAGCCTGCACATAAATAGAAGAATACAAAAAAACTAAATAAAATAACGGACAACTTTGTGAAAAATTCTGGATTTATTTATCATAAAAAAAAGTTTGATTCCAGAAAAAAAAATCCCAAGTTTAAAGTACTTCCACATACTTTTTTCATCGCAAGAATCTATAAAAACAAATGTCCTCCAATTATATATATACTGTATATAAATATATATATATATATATATATATATACGTTTATCAAACTCCTCCATACTTTACTTATGTAATGGGTTTGAAGATTCTGCAAGATCTTTACACCCAATGCAAACCGGATCTATAATTCCTACCATTTGAAACAGCAAGATTATTTTTTAAATTCAGATTTTGGACCGAAAGGGATATTCAAGACGTTTAAGGGGGAAAAATCAACTTAATAACAGGAAAGTTTAATTAGTAAAAAAAAGAGAGAAAAAAAAACAAAAAAAATGCTTTTATTCACTCTGTATTTTATTAAATTTACCAATCACAAAAAAATTGTGAATAAAAACAAATAGAAAAAAAATTGAACAAAAAGAAGAGAATGAATAAATAAACATGCATATTTTTTGTGCAAAAAAATGTCAACACGTTGACTGAAGATGTTACTACCATGATTAATAACATGTACAAAAACACTCTGCACAAATAGGTAATCATTTTTACCAATGTTTTAAGCTTTTTCACAACAGTAGTTTGAATATCTTTATAACTGAGCAGAACACAATTTCTACAGACAATGAACGTTAAGGTGAGGTACAACTTTCACAAGTCTATGGAAATAACTTGTGTGTAGACAGATATAAATAATGTTGTAGGACTAAACTTGTTACCAATACAGACATATGAAAGAAATAGTAGCAATCGATTAAATTGTGGAAACTTATTTTTGTATCTAACCTTTTGTAATCTCATTCTTTCAGGAACTGTGGTCTATCTCATCGCCACATTCAGGGACAAACTCCACTTCTGATGGCGGACCCCCAGTCAAAGGAAGTTCACGAATTAGTTCCAAAAATTCTGCTGGATGTCCTGGGATGTGGGAAGGTGGTGGACTGCCCAGAGGAAGTCCACGTAAATACGGAGAAAGTGTGCAGACTGCTTTCAGAAAGCGGCTTCAGGCTCAGCTCCCAGGAGCATCCTGCCCTGAGGTAACAGCTCCTAAAGTTTAAGATAAAATGTGTGAAATGGAGCAAAAATGTCTCCACACGTGCATTCAGTTTGAATAGAAATGCATATTTGCAATCTGCCCTGCAAATTTGTTCTTTTTGTCTCTGTGTAAGCACTTTGGCTTTTTCTTTTATGGAGCCATGTTCAGAGAGAGCCAGTCAGCACAAAGCAGTGAGCTGTGAAGGAACTGACGGGTCGTTAGGGGCCGGTCATTAAGGCTAATCATTAGCTGCTTTTTATGATGATTTTCCAGATTTCTTCATGTATTTCTGTGAAACGGGAAAACCCTGAAAATCCTCAAGTTCCCAGCATTTCTGCAATGGTCGTTATATTAATCAATAATCATGATCAGTGTTTCTGATGGATGGGGCTCAACCTCCACTTGATGGCTTTGGGGCTTGAAGGATGTGAGGTGGGGGTCTGGGCTGGGGACTCTGGTTGCTGGGGCAAGGAGGACAAGCGTGAAATGAACTGTTCTGCTCCACTGCAAACCCACACTCTTCCTTTCAGTAGGTAATTTGTCGCCTCATGTACTGGTGTGCGCGCGCGTGTGTGTGTGTGTGTGTGTGTGTGTGTGTGTATGTGTTTTTTTTAGCCCATTCTGTTCACACAAAAGCTGGGGACATGCACAGTGAGCCTTTTGTGGTCCATGTGTGTTTTTGGATAAAGTTATTGGGATCTGGTGTGAGGTGGTTTGCTGGATCATCTGAGTGGATCGAGATTTTTTTTGTTTTTTTGTTTTTATTTGGACCTTGTAGGTAGGCGTGTGTTCGACACACAGATGTGAAATTATGTAATGTTATATTCCTCTAAGCTTTGTTCTATAGCTAGAGGTCCTGTGCATCCAGCAGAATCAGCATTATGTGAGCTGTAGTTCATTACACAGAGTCGCTCAAGCTTGACACGTTATTATCTTTCTCCTGTGCTTTGACTCCATTTCAATTACCCTCTTACCATGCATAGCCGACGAATCCAGCCCCGCCCCCATGGCCACCCAACATGGCCATCTTCAGCCAGCGGAGAGAGAGCCTCTAAATGAAAGCAGATAAAGACTATCAGTCATTTTATGTTGCAGAAGAGATTTTATCAGCCACCCAACTGAGGCTGCCCGCATCCTGCCAGCCAACAGGAGAAGCCTCAGAAGGCTTATTTAACAATTGCCCATCTCTCTCTGTTGAAAGTGTTGGAAAAATGGGTGCTGATGCGTTGTAGAGTACATGGAAAAAAAGATTTTATCCTCTTGATGTTTTCTATGTTGAAGAGCATTTTGTCCATCTTTCAGCATCATAAATACCCCACTATTCCCATCTCTGTGTTTCTGCCTGCCTTTATTTTTAGAAACGTAAAGAATTTGAAAAGTCTGTCATAGTGGAAGAGATTGATGGTGTGAAACTGGTGAAAAATCTGGCTGTGAAGATGGCGGAAATGTTCCAGAAAAAAGCAGAGGCTACAAGGGTGGGTAGAAAATCTTCCAAATGTTTTCTAAAACAACATTAATTCTTGTCTAATGAATTTGGTTTATTAGAAAAACTTTAAAGTTTAAGCATATTTTGGTTGTCTCAGAAATAAAATGTCATTTGAAAATATAAAAATATTGGCTCAAAGCATGGATGCGGGTTAAATACGTGAATCCCTACAAAATAAACCAACATAAAGCAGCAACAATGGGATTTTTTCTTGTGATACTGCCTCTTGTATTGAATAAAAAAATGCATATGTCATCTGAAGAAGAATTTTACTGTTGGTTGGAAGAATAAACCGGAAGAAAACAATGCAAAGAAATTGTATTGAGTTCACAAATTATCAAGCAGGCCCAGTTTATTAACAATTTGTTTCACATATTTGTTTTTTGTGAAACTTTTAGATGTTTTTCATGGACGTTGAGGACAAGATGATGAGATGCATTCATCATTCAGACATAATCATCTTGATTTTTTAAGGAAACAAGACAGTTATTAGAACAGTAAAGAAAAGTAAAAGCTACACTGAATTTTATATTTTTTTTATTAATATGTACTAGAATTTTTTTTATTTGTACAGTTGTGGTGGTTCATCACAATTTTCCACTATACTTGTGGTGTTTTTGATGTTTCTACAAACTGATTTAATTGTTAGCAAAAAGATTTTTAAAAATGTTATCGTCTGTAAAAATTAAACTATCAATTAATACTTGAGTTTCATGATATTATTTAAACTTGATCGTCTTTTTTTTTTAAGTCACACACAAATTAATTAAATTGTTTTCAAAATGCCTTTATCTTAAAAAAAAAAAAAGTCTCAGGTCTTGTTGTAAGATTACATGTTTTATTCTTACTAAACCCTCTGCTATCTTTAACAATTCAACACCACGTTGTCCAATTCATGCTCATTCAATTATTAAGGCTTGAGATTAAATTAATTACGCCCAATAACGTTTTTCCACTTCAATAGCTGCAAACTAAATATTGTTCCTGCTATGTAGTTACATGTTAATTAAAAAAAGGCTGATTTAAACCATGTGTTGGAGTAAAAAGTCTGTGATGATCCCCCCACCATCCAACACCACCCTCTCTACGACCTCCAACCCTCTGATCGCTTTAATGTGAACCCTGCTCAGACTCTGCACAAGAACGATAAGCTTTATCTGCATCCACCTGATCCGACGTCAGCGATAAATCATAAGAATTAGGGTGCGAATTACATTAAAAGAGAAGTTTTAATTTAATTCAAAGGAGTACCCTGAGATAAGAAGGCACCCTAAGACTTTTTGTATAATAAGCAGCTGGATCTATTTCAAAGCAAAAAAAAAAACCTTTTCTTGCACCAAAATGAGATCTGCATACTTCTGACTGCCAGATTTTATTTTTCAATATTTTCTCGGCCTATAAATAAGTCTTTTATCTCGATCAGGTGACATTAAATGAATTTCCAGCTACAATTATGCGCGCTGTGCTGACGTCATCACAAATTCTCAACAGGGTCAATTGAATTTTGCCACCAAGATTCAGCAGCAATAGGAAAAAAAAAATCCAGATGTGTTTATGTTGCAGTTATTTCTGACACATGTGACAGATGTTAATTACTGGCATGTCACCAAAGAGCAGAGTTATTTCCAGGTGGAGAAGGAAAAAACTCTCTGCAAAGCACATTTTCCCAGAATCCAGTTATTATACAAGTTATTTCAGCTTTGGTTGGAGGAAAACCTGCAGCCATCGATCACTCCACAGATCTTCAACATTTTTTATGATGGTGTTTACTTTGCAGTATGGAAAGCCATCAGGGCGAATATTCGCACTTAAAACAGCGCATTAGATGTTAAAACGAGCGCGATGGATTTAAAGTCCTGAAGGCTTTCCATATTGTACCAGGGTGAACCAAGAGGAAGTACACAGAAAAAAAATATGCAGGAAAATTTATACCAGTTGGAATATTTTAAAAAGACTCCTAGATGAGCACAAAAAAATAGTGGCAGAGGATTTCAGACAGGATCTCTCATCTGTTTTTTTTTCTTCCAGCGGCTGGTGGAGGCAGCAGAAGAAGCTTATCATCAACATGAGGAAAATCCTGACCTACAGGTGAGGCCTGACCAGGAGAAAAAGAGAAATCTGACCAAAAACTTAAATCAACTAGCATTGTGAGAGAGGCCTTAGAACATTTGAATTGATTTTGGTGTCTTAATTCTCATCAGATGAAGGTCTATTTACAATAAAGATAAATGAAGTTATACTTTTACGCACACTAATGACGTAGATGAAGACTGCATTTCCTGCATGAACAGTTAAGATTTGAAGAGATCCATCTGATTTATTAGTACCAAGTGATTTTACTGTGTTAGTTGAACAAAAAAAATCAGACAGATGCAGCAAACCGCAATCTATCTTGCATTAAATCTAATTCTATTTCACACAATGTGCTTTTTACTTTGCGTCTCTCATTGCGGATTTCCAGAGCGCGGAGAGTTTGCAGTTTCTCTGCAGTGGGAATGCAGCATTCCTCCTCTCTCTCTCTCTTTTTTCGCAGAGGACAAAGATAAATGAAAGGCTTTTACGCGGCGCATAGTTTCACTTACGACTCCAGATTGGAAAAAGCAGCCGAGCAACGAAATGCAGAAATAACGGAGGCATTTCTAGTTAATAGAAACATTTAAATCATGAGCATGTACATCCAGACCTGTGTGGGATCATCTTTTATAAGAGTAGGATGTCAAATATACCAATAAACTTACAACAAAAGACAATCAAAAATAAAAGTTTTCTTTATCAAAGTATTTCTATTTAAAAAAAATGTGTCAAAATCTCACCAAATTAAACCTGAACAATAACAGGAACCAATTATTTCTTTTAAAAGAAAAAAAACATTTAGAAGTGAACTTAACTTTTAAATCACAATAAAAAATAATATCTTTAACAGTGATAAGCACTTAATTTTGATCAACTTTTCTGAAGCAATAGAGAAGAGTGATTAGAGTGTGTATATAGGTCCAGTTTAGTAGTTTTTGTTTAAAAGTGTTTAATCACATACTTGATTATAATATTATATGAAGCAAAACTATTGTGATATAATCTCATTATGTGATGATATTTAATCTTAAAAGTAATAATGGATGGTGATAATGATGTGATGTTTCTCACTCTGCCATCCAGATGTGTCTCCTTAGACACCACACATTATTTACACACCATTTCACTGACCATAGCAGCACAAGCCACCTGCTTGATTTTATTATCTGAGCAGCTTCAAGTCCATCTAATGTTTTATACTATTTTCCAGGATACATTTTTAGATTCAAGTGTGTGTGGATGTGATTTGACCAGTCCATCTTAGTTTCTGTCCTCTGGTTCACAATTTTAAGTAGATTTTTGTGTTTTAAAAGTTACTAAGCTTACAAATACTTTATGTCTTCTCTTTGTAATTTGGGACTAAATATAATCTAACAATCTTAGTCGTAGAAAAACAAATTACGTGTCATCTCTTTGTTCTTTTCTGGCATTTAAATGGGGCTTGAATGTGATAAAGTTTCTTATCCAACAGTTTTTTTCTTTTTCAATTAAATTTTAGAAAACAATAAGACCACTTACAATCTAATAATTTAGTGTCACATTTTCTGCCTTAACTTTGTAAGTAAAAACTTAGAATAAACACAATGATCTAAAATGACTTTAGATCTTAAATTACCAGAAGGAAAACACTCACAGTGATGCACTGCTCATTTCTTTAATTGTTTTTGGGGATTTTTTTAAACTCTCTGGGTTTATTTTATTTACAGCACTGAAAAATGATCAGTACTGTTGGAGAAATCAAGAGCTTTTATACAAAACCAAACTTAGTAAAACAAAACTTTCTCCAGATCCCAGTTCTACAGTAAGGCCTGTGCTATTCATAATGAAGGGCAGGTCTCTGCAGTCCGGCCTCCGGCTAACTGCGGCGCTGTGAGTCAGTGGGCTGTCTCACAGGGCTGCAGTGTCCAATGGCCTGATCTACAGTAATAACCTGGTGGTTAACATGCTTCTCTACAGCATTCAAGTTCTGCTGAGTATGCACGTTTCTCTCCCCTGCTCCTCCCACCTTTCCTGCACTCCACCGCAGCTCGTCAGAGAGCTGCTCAGGCGTGGTATGAGCTGTCAGGGGCTGCTTGATGGTGATGCTTGCTCGGTCTCCCCTGAGAATGATGCTGTAGAGTCCATCAGCCATTTCTCCTTCCTCCTCTCACGGCCCCTCCCACTTCTCCTATCTCTTTCTGTGAATACAGTAAGGACATGAGGGCACAGGGAGGCCGCTCAAGCAGGATGAGTGGCTCTTTTTTGTGTAGCAGCCACTAGTGAAGGACAGGACAGTGCAAACTGTTGAGAGCTCAGGTCATTTTTTTTCTAAGGAGTGAAAGAGATGTATCCTGTATTTTTTTTTACAGCACGCGTAATGGAAGAAGTTCGTGTGTTCTATACCCCAAAAAAACAAGCTTTTTGCACCAATTCTTTTTATGTTCCAAAAATGACTGATTCTAAACCAGTCAGCAAGTTATTGTTCTTTAACACTTTTTTGTAAAAAAAAAAAACTTACATACTGTATTTAAAATTTTTAGGGATATCAAGATGGTTTTTTGCATTCAAAAAACCTTTGAAATAAATTTAAGTGATTTTTGTTTGGTAATATAATTTTTTACAGAAAATTCTAAACGTGAGCTATTTTTTCTAACACTTCTATCCTCATCCAGCGTTTAGCTGCATTGAGCCCGAGAGCACAACAGAAGAAATGACATCTTAATAGTTCTTTGCCCGACAGTCATTTAAAGCTTATTTTCACTCCTAACTTCCAGACACTCATCACTAAATGTCAATATTTGGTCTCTCTATTAATCAGAACAGTTATTTTTCTTACCAGAGTCCCACAAAGCGGATGATATATTTAAGGCAACCAAAAGTAATTCATCCTCAAAGTCTCAGATGAACAACTTGAAAGATGAATGCAAATTTTGATCGAGATAAATTCTTTTTAAAAAGTTAAATATCCTTCAAGTGATGTGCTAAATATATTGCATGCTCGGAAAGTGTTTAAAAAACCACTTTACTGAGATTTTTTACAATTAATTAATCTGTTTATAGGTTTTCTCAGTATTTACACTTGAACTAAAATGTGTGTCTGAAATATGCCGCCTTCTTTGTTTCTGTCCTCGGAAAGCTTAGAAATTGTGTGTGCTTACAAATCGCTCACGGATTGAGTCAAAATTATATCCGTGTTCATCTTTACAGTACGAGTACTTCAACGCTGTACTGATAAATGAAGTGGATGAGGAAGGCAACAATGTGGAGCTGGGTGGGGAGTTCCTCCTTAAACCCAATGACCATTTCAACAACCTTTCAGTCAACCTGAGCCTCAGTGTTGTGCAGGTCCCCACAAACATGTACAACAAAGGTGAGAACTTTTACTGCTTCCCAAAAAAATGTATTTTTTACAGCAGGTTCATGCTGATAAAGAGAAAGGATGTTTGTTTTGTTTTTTTACTCAAAAAAGTGTAAAATGTGTGAGAAATAACGCTTGAAATTGAATCCATTTTATTGGTAGGAGAAAGTGGAAGTTAAAGATCAATGACCATAAAAGCAACCTACTGGTGAAGTTGTTCATATGGTAGCTTCTCCGTCTGCTCTTGTTGTCACTTCCCTACTTGTATCACCCTGGTGGCTTTTGTTCGGCTGTAATGGACCCCCATTACTTACTGCTCGCAGCACAAAGGAAGGCTAGTCCAGTTGCTGGGGTGAGGGTCGGGGGGATTTAGTTACAGCTATTGTACCTCCTTCAGTGGGAGTCAATAAAGGACAAAGGTCAGCCAAGCAATCAGTAAGAGATGAGATTGTAACTATTATCACTATTTAATTCACTGCTTTCTTCTTTTCTGCAGATCCAGATATAGTGAACGGGGTTTACTGGTCTGAGGCACTGAACAAAGTGTTTGTTGATAATTTCGAAAGAGATCCTACGCTTATCTGGCAATATTTTGGAAGTGCTAAAGGTTTCTTTAGGCAGTACCCTGGTGAGTTCTTTACATTGTATTTATGTTTGACCACCTTTGTAGTTGGGACAATTTAAGCATCATGAGAACAGACTAAAAGACAAAAAAACAAATATTAAGCTTTTTTTTTTTTTAATGAATTTTACAAAAAAATTAATTTTTCAAAGTCACAACTTGAGTTCAAGATTTAAGATTTGAGTAAACTGCTTTAGGCATTCTGATATGATGGCTTGAGTTAGTATGAAGGGCTAGTAACACACTGTGCTAATAAGATAAATGCTCACAAAAGAAAGTAACCAATTGTCAGTGTGTTCAACTAAGAGAAAAGAAAAATTCCCCCAAGGGAGCTGTCAGCATGAAAGAGAACAATCAAATCATAGCGGATGATTTAGAATTAGTAAAAGGGTAATTTGGCTAATGTTGTAATTTTACACTCCATCAGAGAAGACGCACACGTACAGACTGCAACTAATCAAAATTTGCCAGAGTTGCTCTGCAGCCACACTGAAGATCAGACATCAGTGTTCAAGTCAGACACAAATTTCAAGTGTGACACATTTTTGAAAATTATACCAAACACCTAATTGAGATGCTGAATCGTAGCCACGCCTTAGAAATATAAAACTGTTTATAACTTTTTTTACATAGATGTTTTTGTTTAATGTGCCGAATAAAAGAAATTCATCAGGAAAGACGTTCTTGTCTCTGCTTGTAGATGTTGCTTCATTGAAGTATTCATCACTTCGAACACAGACATTTGGACACTGCACTGACTGTTTTGGGATATTTTGATAAAAGAAAAAAGTGGTACCTACAAAATGAATCCAAATTTAAAGTTAATTTGTACATATAATTTTTTTTAATTTTGTGAGATTCTTCATACGGGGACAAATTGGAGTTCTGACATAAATGAATCTGCCTTTGGTATTGTGAGTTTACTGAAACAGAACTGTTATTTTAAGATTTAAAAAAGATGAACATTTTAAAAAATGCAGTACATGCAGTAAAATTTTCAAATTTAACAGTGACTCCATGATGTGCTTTTCACTTCCCTGATCACCAGAGGGGCTCTGAGGTGCAATGAAAACCCCTTTTTAAGATGTTGTCCACTTTTCCAACAAAACTAAAGCCTACTGCATTAACTCAGCTCTAGCTATTGGTTGTAAAAAAACAAGTTTTTAAGCCTAAAATCAATAATATTTGTTGGTTTGCCCAGGAATAAAGTGGCATCCTGATGAGCATGGCGTTATTGGCTTTGACTGCAGAAACCGAAAGTGGTGAGCATATATTAGGGCATAATGTTCTATATTAATTAGTATGTAAAATTCTTTAGTTGTTGTCAAGCTAAAGAGGTGGTCTACTTATTTAATTTTAACAGGTATATCCAAGCTGCTACTTCTCCCAAAGATGTGGTCATTTTAGTTGATGTGAGTGGGAGTATGAAGGGGCTGAGACTGACCATAGCCAGACAGACAGTATCCTCCATATTGGACACACTGGGAGATGATGACTTCTTCAACATCATTGCAGTAGGTTTACACATCCTACTGTTTACATTTTTTAAAATATAATTGTATGTTCTGGACATTTATTTGCTTAAAAATGTTGACATTCCTGCAACATGTTTATTTTTTATCTGATTCAACTTTATTTTAAAAAAGTTTGAATAAACTGTATAAATCTCATGATTTTTACAGTATAATCAAGAGATCCACTATGTAGAGCCTTGCCTGAATGGGACGCTTGTTCGAGCTGACAGAAACAACAAAGATGTAAGTTCTGGATCAGTTTTTTTTTTTTTAAATATTACATACTACTGAAAGTATACGGTCAAAATGAAAATCTTTTATATTGTATTTTGTGTGTTTCTCAGCATTTCCGTGAACATCTGGACAAGTTGTTTGCTAAAGGCATCGGCCTGCTGGGTGAAGCTCTGACCGAAGCGTTCACAATTCTAAATGATGTGAGTTCTGAAGTAAAAAAGTTGTGACTATTCACTCAAACTAGTTTACAAACAACTTGTTCATCTTAAGGTAGATCAATTTAGTATTTTGTTTACTGATGATATAGTGTCCATGGGTATTCATAAATCTTTATTAAATGACTCATTTATTTATCAATTAACTTGACATGAGGTAACAAAAGAGTGCATGTGCTCAGCAATTACAAATACATTTTGTTTCTATTTAATCCAAAGGCTTCAGTCATGTAGAACAGAGGAAAACTTTCATTTTAGAAGCTGCATTTGTTTCCACTGACAGAAGCGTTCGTGTGATGCACGCTGCATGTTTGTTACTAATCATGAAAAGTAGAACACTGGAATCAAATATCTTTGAGCATTCGGGAGGTGTGTTGCCTGTCGAAATGCTCCACTGCCATCCCCGTTCCGCCCACCAAACGCAGACACATCTATTCGAAAGCATGATTAATGACTCTAATTAATGCCAATGATTAATATTGTTGCTGATTGTAACACAAAGAAGATAAGCTCAGGTGCCAAGCTGCTCTTCCTTTATCTCCCTGTTTTCAGGCTAGCTTTGCTTGTGCCACTGAGGCTGAGGGAGCACAGCTTTTACCTCTGCGTTTGTCAGATTAATTAAAGCTTTGCAATGAATATGGAAATCAGGTAGCCAAGTGCTTATTGCTGATAATCGGTGTGACACTGATGCCCAGTTCATCAACTTCTAATAGCGGAGTTGATTAAAGATCTCACTAAGAAAGATTTCTCTCATTTTAAAAACAGGAGAATTTTTGTAAAATTCTAGATTGTTGAAGCATTTAGTCCAAAGAGCAGCTCACAAATTATGTACAAAGCCTACCAGGTTGGAGCAAACCAAAAATCAGAAAATATTTAGCAGATTTTCACAAATGAAAGAATATAGTGCCAATTAATATTTTGCACATCAGAGCAATTAAAGTAAATTTGATAATAGAAGCGTCACATCTTACCTGATTACTGGTCTCAAACCTGAATAATTTTTTTTTTTAAAGTGTTGAGTCAGCATGTGAAGTGAATACTTTCTGAATGTGTTAACTGGGGCAGAAAGTGAGTCGTTTTTGGGGGAGAAAAAGTAGTTATATTGCAACATTTAGTCTGGACTACTTGGGGCAAAAAAATAAGGTATTTTCTGTACAAAGTAAATGCTGACAATAAAAATTTGAGAAATGTCAAAAAAAAAATCTAAAGACTATACAACAATACATTGTCCATTTAAACTTTATTCACAAGTAGAAAAATGACAAAGGCAGCTCCACACCATGTCCACTCTACTGTAAATTCCAAATTACTATGCGAATAAAACTTTGGATCATCAAGTTTATTCTTTTGGTTTGTTTGGATTTATTGTATGTCACAGGTTTTGGATTCTCAAAATCTTGTTTTTGTGACAATCAGTTGGTCAGTTGATTGGTGAAGATACCTAACCCCTGTTTCTCCCACCATTGGCGCCATCGTTGCAGCCTGCTGTGGTGTAATGCAGCACACAAATTTTCCTGTTGAGGGATGAATAAAGTAAACTTCTTTTTCTCTCTCTCTTTATGTGTATGCAGCCTTGATAGTGTAAGACTGCATCCCAGAATAACTCTATATCTGTGTTGAAGGCTGTGGGGTTTTTTTTTTAACGTACTGTATTCATCCCTCAAATGTGAAAATTTTTGTGCTGCATTGCACCGCAGCAGGCAGCCATGATTGCGGGTTGATGGTTTTCTCGGTAATCATATACAATGAAGTCCCAAAGTCAGTGATTAAGACAAACTTAAAATCAAAGCAAAAATTTTAGAGACAAATTGGACTTTCCCATGATGACAAAACAAGAATATCAAGGTAAATCCTGCAGATCACAACAGATGAAGAAGAAAAGAATTATGATATACCGGTACAACGGTCAGCAAAATCTATCAACATCAGTCTCATTGAAGAAAGTAAATGCCTACAAACCAAAATAAAAATAACTAATACAACTAAAAAATATAGTGAAATAATTGTTTTGTCCTATTTTCAAATTTGCTTCTACTGGCAACAATTTAATTACAGTATCTTAAAGGATTATTATCCTTTAAGATTGTTAAATGGGCCAAATTTGAAATATTATCATCTCAATTCATTACATGCACCAATCATTTATTGGCAAGATTAGATCAGTATCAATACCTTATTGATCCTGTTTATTTCATAAATGACACATATTACAAAAACTCTGACAAATCTTTACATACTTATAACTCATACTAACAAAAAAAAATCCATCTGAGCAACGTCCTCACAAATCAATAAAGACAGTGCATGAGAGCTGTCAGCCTTTCATTGTCAGCGGGTAACTTCTTGAGCGTGACCAGCGATTCCCTCAGACACGGCTGAGATGTTCACAGACTCTTTCCCTCAAAAAGACAACCTGTCATCTAAAATCATGAAATAAACAATTACCAACCTGCTCCACAGTCTGGTGATGTGTGTGATGTTTCACTGTCACGGTTTGGTTTTGACAAATGAAAAGCTGTAAAATACTGTATAATATTATACTGTGTGAAGTGTTCTCGTTGTGGATTACCGGTTCAATTAATGGTTTCCTTTTCTGTGAGTTAACTGAAGAAATAATTAACACTTCATACAACAAAATGTTTAAAAGAACCTGACTTTTCTTTGCAAGCCAAAATTGCATGAGATTAAAAACTGTTACCAAAAAAAGTCATAATTGTATATTTTAATATTATCTAGAATCATCTGTCCGAACAAAAAAAAAACTCCATGTAGTTTGCAATGTTATTATATTGTGCTCTCACTTAAAGAAGTTTACATATTTGCTCTTCGTACAGTTTCAATAAGAAACAGTGGGTCTCAGTGTAGGACACAACTTCTTGAAATTTATTAACTGTTGTATCTTTGTGTGTAACTGCTGATATGTGACCTGTGTGATTGAGTAGCAGATGAGCTCAGCTGGATTTATCCTGTGATTGTGTCACAACATGCTTCATTGTCTCCACATTCACACTGTTGCAGGTCAATAAACCACTTAATTAGTGCCGTGCATCTTCTGGCATCAGAACGAAGCTCGCCACTTTATTAGTATTATTTACTTCAACACAGTTTGCTGCTTAATGACTGAAGTCGACATGAAACCCTTCTCATTCTCAAATAAACCAGGTTTTAGTATTTTTCTCCTTTAACATTTTCTTTTATTTCTTTCTGTAGTTTAATCAGACCGGACGGGGGAGTGTGTGCAGCCAGGCCATCATGCTCGTCACTGATGGGGCAACAGAAATGTACGATGACGTTTTTGAAAAATACAATTGGCCAGATAGAAAAGTGAGTTCTGATGTTTCTTTAGTTCTTTTTACTTTCTCTCATTTCACTGGCACATTTTTTTTCTAAACATACTCAGCAACATTCCTGCATCCAAGATAGACCTAGATTTAAATACCCAAAGCCAAACTCTACAATAATTTGAGCTACTGGCTTCTCACACCATTACAACTCTGTAATGTGAAATCCATTCCACCGGGATTTTTTTCAATATGTTGATGCATTACAGCTCAATACTTGTCACACACGGAAGAAAACATGGAAAATGAACAACTTTCAAGGGCAGTGGATGTAGGAGAACCCAGAATGTTTTTTCTCCGTAACCCCCCTCTACACCCTGCTCACTACCCATTTTTTTCCTGGACTTTACTCTGCCTTTTGAATCCTTTGTCATGCGATGGTCGTAACATCTAAATGCTTTCGAAATTAAATCAACTGCTGTGCTCTTTAAAGAGCAATAAAAGCAACAGCTCAGGGGGCTTTTGTTCAGTCCTATCAAGCATATGTGTATTGGCAGTGTTTGGCAGAGCACAAGGCGGTGTTTGGCACCCCAACCCCCCACAGCGTCCATACACCCCGAGGGCTGCTGTGGCAGTGTTTTCTTTATGCTTTATGCTTAGCAAAGCAGCTGGAGTCAATGAGCCATGCAGGTCTGGCAAAGTGTCACACAGCGTTTCCTAAAAGGACATTTTATGCCCTCATCTCCAGATCTCGACAAAAGACACTGAACTTAATGTATCTAAAGTAGAAAAATTAAAAGTACAACAGCTAAAGTCTGTAAAGGATTGGGCAAACAAATAAGGCTTAAAAATTGCAACTCAGCATGAAGCAGAGTGTTAGCCTGGAAGTAACTGTCCGTGCTTCAGCGTTGATAACATCAAGAAAGAAAGATGAAGCACTGAAAAAGGGCAGCACTTTGCTCTTTTTTTCTTTACATCCTTCTATCTTTTAAAATGTTGGCGTGTGTTTATCTTTTGCACAGGTGCGCATATTCCCATACCTGATTGGACGAGAGTCTGCATTTGCTGATAACCTTAAATGGATGGCGTGTGCAAACAAAGGTTGGAGACTTTTTGATAAACATTTTCATATCAGAGAGGTGAACACATGCTGATGGGATGCCTCTGTGCAGTGATATGCTGTGGGTGTGTTGATATCTGCATAGTGTAGTGCGGTGTGTGTGTGCGTGCTAGAATGCTTAGACTCCTTCTGGCAAAAGGCAGTGAAGTGTCACTTGAGGTGGGGGGAGTGAGGAGGAGAGGGTCAGAGGTCAATCTGCTCTAATCTCTCTTCCTGTCAGTGTCTACGTTTTGCTGCTGACGGTTCCCACGTGTCAGTGCTCTGCATGAGTGTCCTCTGAAAGAGAAAGTCACGGGCAAGAAAATATATTGCAGAGGGACTATAGAACTACAAAACACCCAAACCTTTTTCCCCTGTTGAAGCCCTGCTGTGAAATATCCTTCCATGCCCAAATGTGAAACTATGTCTACATCAGCAGGATCCAACACCGAGTCAAATATTTCCATTCTGCTCTGAGTTAATGCACAAAAAAAATCTGCTGCAGCAATAATGTCCAGTGCAGCCAGAAAATGATCAGAGCACCAACAGCAGGGAACAAGAAAATACACAATGACCAAACAGATTCATAACTTAAACAGGTCTAAAAAAAATTTTTGTTTGCAGAACTACAATCCCAGCCATCTATTCTCTGGACCAATGCATTTGACAGGTGTACCCAAACCTATTTTAAAAAAATATTGGGCAAGAGGCAGGTTACAGCCTGGATGCCTGGTTTATTGGAGGGAATTTCTTTAACATCATTTATTTTAAGGGTATGACACCCGTGTTTTGTCTTTTTTTAAATATTACGTATATTTATCTTTACATGTTGTATAAATCTATACCAGTTTTGAGCTACTTGGGGGTCCTATGGAAGCCCACAGAGGACATTCATGCATGTTGTGAATATAAAAAGTTATTGGTGTGAGGGAAAGGAATGCATAGAACAGGAATAAATAAAGAGAATTGATTTTCTGTGGAGACCCTTGAAGCTAAAAGCCAAAAAAAACCTTTTGATTTAATCAAAAATGTGTACTAAACGTCTGACCAATGAGATTTTTCGGAGTGGATATGGTGGCCAAAATGTGACACTTTGCAAGATTCAAAACTCAGTTTTGAATGAATAAGGAAGCCGGCTCAAAAGTTGATCGGTTGTTATGATCTTGCTGGTCGTCCAACAGAAGGAGGAGTCACCTAATGGTGAACCGGTGGTGTGTGGATCAGAAAAAATGAGTTTATATTGAGGCTGTTTTTTATGCATAGAAGCTGAGGCACAGACTGGGTAATTCCAGAAGACACCATCAAAGGTACAGTAGGCACACAGGAGAGGCTACCAGGGCAAGAAATCAGGGAAAGCCAGGAAAGTCTGGATTGGTAACAGGCAGACAGGGTAACAGAGTTCCAGAGCTGGCTCACCATATCACAAATTACAATCTAACCAGGACTGGTTAAATGCCAAGGGTTTGTGTAGTAAAGAGAGAGATAGGTGAAGTCTATAGAAGGTGATTGAACACTGATGTGGCAGATTATGAGCTGAAAAAGGAGCTGTAGTGGAAAAATACCAACTGCAGTCCAATCCATGACACTTGAAAAATACTCAAAAAGAAATTTGCTACTTTTGTGAAAAAAAAAAAAAAAAACGTTACTTTTTTTTCTTTCTTAAAAAAAGTCCCAATTTATGTTTAAGTACATGTTTGTGTTTTATTACAGGATATTTTAGTCAGATCTCCACTTTGGCTGATGTTCAGGAGAATGTGATGAGGTATCTTCACGTCATGAGCCGACCAAAGGTTATCGATCACGAACATGATACAGTGTGGACTGAAGCCTACGTTGACAGTGCTGTAAGTGTATTTTGGATGCAACATTTGTGATCTTTCATATTCTCCTTTCAAAGATGGTTACCGGTGTAAACATATGTTCAAGACAACAACAGCACACTTAATATTGAGACGTCAACACGTATTTTGCTGAAAAGACATTGTAGTTTATATTTTTGCTATCGTGCATTGTGGAAAACACTTTGGTAAATTGCTTCCACTGTACTGTGTGTGTCCATGTGTGAATCTGCTTCCTCATCATTATTCTTCATGCTGCTGTAATAATTCCTCATTATGAGCTTCATTAAACTGTGTGGATTGCTCACATCACCACATCCTCCAATCTATGTTCACAAAGTCAATATAAAAAAGGTGGATACTTTAATCATTAGTCATTCAATTTTTATATCTCTTTTCTTTCGTCAGCTTTCCCTGGCTCACAAGGTAAATGTCAAATTTATTTGTTCACTAGTCACGGAACAAACTGGACAATGTTGGGATTAATCTGAAGTGATAACAAGAACATGGTTTCAAAGTTTAGAGGAAGTGTTGTTGTCTGATTCAGCCTGTTTGAGTGAAACAAAGTAGAAACGATTTGAGAGGTTAACTGTCACTATGGTGCTGCAATATTCTTCTGGAAGTTTAAAGTGAGGTTGGGCTCTACCCGCTGAGGGCAGAAACAGCTCACAGACATTTATTGTATTTTATTCCAGCTTTGAAATCATGAACACACTAACACACAACTGTACACACACACACAGGCACTCACGAAAGGGTTGGAGATTGTCCTCTGGAGTGTGTACTCGTGTATCACAGCCTTGGACATACCATTCATCATTTTGTGGATCATTGCACTTTATCTCCTAAATCCCATAATAAAACTGACATTGTAGTGGAGACCAAGAAAGCAGAAGAGAAAAGAAATGAGGGAGCGAGGGATGAAGGTGGAGGATGTTAGGCAGCCCGGGTTTACCTGTGTGCATGTTAGTGCGCACATGTGTCTGTGAAAAGTGAAGCAGCCCAGATTTCTCCTCTATTGTGTGTGATGATAAATTTAAAGACCAAGCATTCTTCATTTTGTCAGGCTAGTTTGTGCAAGGAGCTGTTCATAGCTCATTTCCTACGCATGCACAAACACACACGCACACAAATGAACATCAACTACACACAGAGAAGCACACACAGGCATATTGACTTCCAAGGTGAAGGAACAGAGACCTACTTTAACACTGAGTATGTGCTTCATTATATCAACCTTCATCCTCCAGAGACTATTACGCAGTTTGGATGTGACGGCTTAGACTGTGCTTCTTTTAAGGAGTTTTTCTGACTGTTCAATCAAATTTATTGAATGCATTTCTGTTTGTGTGGATCCATATTTTTTATTAGGGCATGTGCTTTAAGTTTAGTTATTGTCAAATTCTCACTTTCTCAAATTCTCATTGTTTTAAAAAAAGTTTGTTTCTGCTCAAAATGACTGAACAGCAGGTCAGTTGATATGACACATAATTTTAAAGAAGGTGATGTGCTGTTTTCTGAGTTATTTTTCTTTTCAGTGATGATTAAAATGCTGTCTAAAAAAAACAAGTGTATTCTTCTTAATTCTTTTCTTATCAATAATTTCAGCCAAACGACAAATCAGGCCCATCTCTGACAACAACAGTGGCCATGCCCGTTTTTAGCACAAAGAATGAAACAGTAAGTAAACAATCATTCATTGAAACTTTTTTATTTCTCTTCTTCTTCTATTGGCATTTCCCTTCAGGGGGTTACCACAGCAAGTCAGTTTCTTCCGTCTAACCCTATCTGCTGCATCCTCTTCGATCACGCCAACTATCTTCATGTCTTCCTTCACTGCATCCATGAACCTCCTCTTTGGTCTTCCTGTAGCCCTCTTTCCTGGTGGTTCCAAACCCACCATCCTTCTGCCAATGTACTCTCTCTCTCTCCTCTGCACATGTCCAAACTTATAAATACATTTCTTTATTTCTCTATGGCTTATTTTTATCACGTTTTTTAATTATTTGATACAAAAAAATTTGCCATTTTCAAATAATTAAAAAAAAAAGATTAGCAGTGATTCATTCAACATTTAAAAAAAAAAAACTTTTTCAACATTGTCATTATAGGGTGTTTTTAAAGATTTTTTTTTTTTTTTTTTTAGAAATAAAACAGATTTAATCTATTTTGAAATAAAGCTATGACATAATAAAATGTGGGTAGATGGGTTGAATGCTTTCCAGGGCACTGTATTGGGGAAGATGATTTTCACACCAGACTTACAGCAACTACCCATCTTTTTACAGATTCCCTTAGCCTTCCTGCACACTACAAACGGTTTTACTTTAAATAGATTCTTCATTGTGTTTCCACTGTAGAGGCTGGTTTAAACTTGTGTTTTTCTCTTCATGCAGAAGAACCAGGGTATCCTGTTGGGGGTCGTTGGAACAGACATTCCTCTGCAGGAGTTGATGAAGCTTATCCCAAAACATATGGTACAATCTGCTGTTCCATACCAGATTAATGTATTTATGTTTTATTGTTGTTGTTGTACACATCTCTTTCTGTGTCTCTAGTTAGGGATCCATGGATATGCATACGCAATCACAAACAACGGCTACATACTGATACATCCAGACCTCAGGCCATTGGTAACTACATTTCTTTGCCTTAAAACCACAATAGTCTCACAAAATTCCCTGACTTTATCCTGTTTTTACTTTTTGTTTTGTTTATGCTATTGTGTAGAAAACCAAAAATACGAGGGCACACAAAAACTAATGTGTTAATTGGCTTAAGAAGCTACATGGGCTGGTATAGTCTGTAATCCCCACCTTTTCCTTTGATGTATGCATGCAGGGATAAGGGCCACTCATAGGGCTGGCTGGCCTGAAATTTCCCAGAGGTAACTTAACACTCGCTGGCAGAGACCACAGCCCCTCGCTCCGGGATCGCTGCTTTCTCTGGAGCTTTGGCTGTGCTAGTGGATCTATGTGTGCCAGTGTTAGTGCTACTCCTCTACAGTATGTGCACCTGTGTGTGTTGGTCTGTGTTGGTTCTTTGTGAATGTTTCTTTGTACCTGTGGTTATGGTCATTAACTCTTGTCATTCCATGTTCAACGTGCAGTAGCAAAGTTTTAACATGAAGACTTAAAGCTTTCTGTCGACTTATCTGAGTGTGAATTTTTCATCAACAAGTTTTATATTGTTAGTTACTTGACAGTATTCATTTCACAAATGATTTGGTAAATGATTACTTGACAGAAGACATAGCAGTTCTTGTAAAAAGTGAGAATACGGAGATAGTCTTCATTTTTTGAGAGAAAAGTTAAAAAAAATATATCTTAATTTATCTATTTATTCTAGACGGATTTTATGTATATACTGTGTGTTTACATTGCATTTATTTATTGTTTCAGGACAGATTAGTCATGCCAGGATTTAACTTTTGATTAAACTAAAACAGAATGCCAGTGAAGTGATGTGAACATTGTGTCCCTCTGCACAGTATCAGGAGGGTCAGAAGAGGAGGAAACCCAACTACAGCAGTGTGGATCTCTCTGAGGTGGAATGGGAAGATAAAGACGACATTGTATGTGATTTATGCTCTTATACATGATCTTTAATTAGTTGTGATTTGAAGCTTTTAATGTTACAGTTTCCATGTGATGATCCTGAGACACTGTTGAGTCATTGATTTGCTTCTATGTGTCTTTTCCTGCATTATTTCTCAGCTCCGCAACGCCATGGTGAACAGAAGGACAGGAACTTTCTCCATGGAAGTCAAGAAGACTGTAGACAGAGGGGTAAGATTTCAGATTAAGATGTTTAGCAGATGTTTTTTACTAACGGAGCAAACATCTGTTTGGTTTTTTTAGAGACGTGTACTCAAGATGCACAATGATTATTATTACACTGACATTAAAGGAACTCCATTCAGGTGGGAAAATTATTAACACCTAAATGAACCAAAAGTTTTTAGAATTAGAACTTTGTTTAAGCAAAGATAAATCATTTTTTTAATTGTGCCTTAGTGTGGGAGTAGCTCTTTCCAGAGGCCATGGCAAGTACTTCTTCAGAGGAAATGTATCAGTTGAAGCAGGTAATGTCTTATTTACAGTGCCCACTGTTACGTTTCAACAAAAAAAAAAAATTCTAATAAGGTGTTAAAATGTCTCACTCATTATGTCACACACACATCTGAGCATGTGCAAACCAGACATGGGTTTCCCTCTAAAATTGATTGTCACCAGAATAATTACTGTGACAGAGATGAAATCAACGTGCATCAGTCCACACAGACGGGCGTTAGTGAAGTGTTACTGACTCGTGTTTTTCAGGGCTCCGTGATTTGGAACAGCCAGATGTCGCCCTGGCAGATGAATGGTGAGGCAGGGGCGGTGGAAGGGGCCATTCATGCGTAATGTAGGTTATCCCATTGTATTCCTGACACATTCAGAGTGTTAACATCATGGCTTTTCTGAACCACTTGCAGGACTTACTGCAACACAGAGGAGGAGCATGAACACCGTCATCTGACACAGATCCAAGCCATTAAACTTTTCATGACCGGCCGCAGACCACACCTCAAATGTAAGAGACCAGTTGCACAATTGAATTTAAGCAATTTGTCATAAGTGTGAAGGACAGATTATCTGTGAGGACACGTAGGGAGAGTTTAATACTGAAAGAATATATAACATTAGAATCTATTAAAATAATTATTTTATAAAAACCTCTTCTCCATCCTGCAGGTGACAGAGAATTGATCCAGGAAGTTTTATTTGATGCTGTAGTCACGGCTCCACTCGAGGCCTACTGGACTGGGCTCGCTCTGAATAAGTCAGAGTAAGAATAGATTGCAGCCTCTACTTTTCACTCTTTCATATCTGCTTTTAAAATGTCAAAAATCGGTCCTAGGGGGAGTTGGCCTAATGGCAGAGATAATGTCTTTTGACCGGGAGAACTTTGGTTCAATTGGTTCAATTCCAAGCTGTCCCTGAGACCACAGGAAATACATGAAAAAAGAAAAACAAAAAAAAAATTTAAATTTCAAAAATCTATTTTCTATTTTGCTACACAGAAGGTGGAAGCTTGGTTTTCTACTGCTCTGAAGATTAATTGGTGGAAGCAATATGGCCAGATATTTTTATCATTTCTTTCAGATGATGAGGTGCAGACTTCAAAAAGTCTTTTTTTCTAATCCTTAAAAACAAGTTGAAAGATCATTTTCATTCAGATGAGCCACTCCTTTCAGGACGCCTTCTGACTCACAAAATAATTACTTCAATCCATTTCAATGACATCTAGATTCAGTGTAGCCCACAGGAAACTCAGTAATGTACAAGCAGATTGACAGCTGACTTCTGACTTACAGAATACTTGTCAGGACTGTAATTAAACCTGAAGAGCCAAAAGCAGTCTTAAACTGATCCAAACACTTCTTTTTAAATTGATCTACAAGCTAATTATAATTGGCATTGTTTCTGTCTAACATGTTCAAGAGAAGCTCTCAGAAAAGCTGTAATTATCTTCTGCACACTACAGGAACTCGGACAAAGGAGTAGAGATTGCTTTTTTGGGTACACGCACTGGTCTGTCCAGAACCAACTTGTTTGTACCAGTTGATCAGCTGTCCAACAAGTAAGTGCTGCTGTTCAACGCTTTTCTTATTATTACCCACAGTACATTGCATAGCTGGGATTGTACTTGATGGATGTGATCATTCGTTTTTCACCCCAGTTTCATTCTTTGCACCTCCACAGAGATTTCCTGACAGCGGAGGACAAGGAAGGAGTGTTTAATGCTGATCACTTTCCTCTGTGGTATAAGCGAGCAGCAGAGCAGGTTCCCGGCACATTTGTCTACTCCATCCCCTTCAGCACAGGTACTTTCCAAATGGAAGAAAATCAGCTCTCTGAGGCTACAGAAAAACTCAGGCTGACAAGGTGCAAAACGTTCTTATCTCACCACGTGCAAGTACATCTTTTGTCGATTTCTTTTTCCAAACTACTAATGTTCACTGCACTTATTGTGGACGTATCTGATCACAAAGGGATCTTATACTTCAATGTGTCTTATTTTTTACTCATCTTTTCTGTTATTGAGTATTCATTATGAATGAAATGTGCTATGAAAACAAATTTTCAAACATCTCAGCTTTGATACATTTGGTGTGATTGTCTTTTTTTCTTTTTGTGTAAAACAGGAGTGTCAAGATTCGGCCCCAGAGGGTCGGTGTCCTCACAATTTTCATTGTGTTCCTGGTTGAATACAGCTGAAGCACATAAAGTGAATACAACAGTCAGTACAATTTGGCACAATAACCTGGATCAGGTGTGTGGATGTAAGAACACATGGAAAATGTTCAGGACACCGGGCCTCCAGGACTGGAGTCTGATGCCCCTTGTGTAGTGGATAAAAACTCACATCTCCTTTTCAACTTTGTCAGTTAACCTTGGCTGCATTCACTTAAGCTTTCCAATTAAAATATAAAAAAAAAAATTCCCATGACACATGAGTTACTATTATTACTGTAAGCTATAAAATGATTTCATCTGGGGGCAGCGGGAGTTGCGGGGGGACCAATTTTTTTTCCTGAATCAGCAGAAAAAAGTTGAGACACTACCGCCATCTTGTGGAGAAAAGGGATAATACGCTCCAATTATCTTTTTTTTTTTTGTCTCTAGCTTTAGAAAACAAAAGTGTGGTTTTGGCCAGCACTGCTATCCAGCTGCTTGATGACAGAAAGTCTCCGATTGTTGCTGGTAATTAGCCTTTTTATTCCAATAATATAACAACATACAGCTTATCCTTTTTCGTTTAACACTGTTTATTCATTCAGCTGTTGGGATCCAGATGAAACTAGAGTTTTTTCAGAGGAAGTTCTGGACTGCTTGTAGACAAGTAATGTCATATTAATGTTACATTAATCTAAAAGATCATTTTCTTTACATTTGTTCGTGTTACTAAAGTATTGCTATTTTGTGCACAGTGTACAGCTTTGGATGGCAAATGCAGCATCAGTTGTGACAGTGAGGTAAGAACAACCAAACAGTATGAGGACTTAATTTTAGTGTTTAATTTATTTTTATTTTTACAAATGTAATTTGTATTTATTATTTCTATCAGGACATTAATTGCTACCTCATTGACAACAACGGCTTCATTCTTGTCACAGAAGAACAATCACAGGTATCGTCTACGAAAACACTTCTATTTAAAATGAAAACCTTCTTTGGTCTACAGTACATCAAACCTCAACTGTGTTATTTCCTAAGAAATAGTTCTTACTACTGCTGCAGTGGTTAGCATAGTGGCCTCGCAGCAAGAAGGTCAAGTCCTGGTGTAGGTTGAGGGCTTGAAACACTAGTCTTTCTATGTGTAGTTTGCATGTTCTCCCATTGTATCTGTGGGATTTCTCTGGGTACTTCAGTTTTCTCACAGTCTCCAAAACATTGGGAGAAAAGTGTTTTGGATCCAATTAACCCAATCAGCTGGGTTGATTGGCTGCTACAAAATTGCCCCTAGGAATGAGTGTGTGGCCCTGCGACAGACTGGTGACCTGTTTGGGGTGTATCCTGCCTCTTGCCTTGAATCAGCTGGTATTTTGTCGAGATGCGCGACCCAACAGCTAAGCCTAAGTGTAGAGGCACCATAGGCTCACATCTCGTTGGGCCTCACATCTCAACAGGATACCAGGATAGGGCCAGGCCTTTTCTGTGACCACATTACTACAAGTACGACCTTTCTGACGCAAAGCACCAATAGCAATGTTCTCGCCTGCATTCAGACTCTTCATTTTCATTTTGATTCCCAGCTCCTTGCTTCTACTGTTCTTCAATAACTCTCTTAATGAAAAGTTTGTTGTGCATCGAGAACAAATTTCTGCTCCTCAGAGGAATATCAGCATCCTGCTCTGGCACTGGCCTTTTAAACACTCCTGTGATTTGGGTGGGAACAAATGTTTGGAGATGTACAACATCAAACACTGCCTCCTAACTGATAACACCTCCAGCTTTTCTTCTGCTGATGTGGGGGTGTTTCACCACCGGGAGATGAGCACAGGAAATTCAATTCTGCCTTTCCACCTTCCTCGCCCATCCACTTAACACTGGGTGTGGATGTCCCTGGAACCTCCCGACAACAATAGAAACCTCCAGCAGTTCAAGGGCCTCTTCAACTGGACGATGAGCTACCGGCACGATGCAGACATCTCCATTCCTTATGGACAAGCAATAAATGGAGCTGGAGACCAGATCAATGAGAGACCTGCCAATCCCTCCTGCTTAGTCGCCTGGGTGGTCAATAGATACATACCCACCCAGACACGTTCTGCTGTTTACCAGAGTCAGAGACCCTATCCCCATTCAAGTGTTTGGAAGGTGGAATAAAAAACCTTTAAATGACTCAAGTTTGCTTTCCACCATCTCGAAATGTCTTTTTTATCTTTCCTTCGAGAACTCGCAATCTAAAGATTTCCAAGCAGGGGTCATCCCTGTGGTTCTTGGCCCAAGCAGGGAAACCTAGGAGGCCTTGGCACCACCTCATTCTTTTATTCATGTAAATGATTTCAAAAGAATGTCAGACCTGGCTAAATACCTGACTTATGTGGGATCAAACAAAGAGGTTTATGAGAAATACTTCCAGTGGCACAAAACTCACAGAATAAAAATGATCACTGATTGGAGAGAGCGACTCTGCCAGATTTGTGTAAACTACTCTAGTTTACCAACTAAAAAAGTTTACCAAGACCTGGAGGGCTGGGTGAAGAGTAAAGACATCTCCTCTCCGCTGAGCTATAAACCCACAGAGAACAGTTAACAGGAACTTCGGTTAATACCACAGAATAGCTGTTGGTGACTGGCTTTGCTGTGAAACTGTTACAACATGCAGAAAGTGGAGGGGGTGTCAAAACCAAAAATAAAGCAACATTAGGGATAAAGCTATACACAAAACTACACAAAACTACCAGTAATGTTATTCTCACAAGGCCATCTTTGGTATACTTGTCTGGATCATGCATGACTTGACAGTATATAGACAAGGTGATGAAATTTGAAATGCAACAAAGTTCTCATTTATGAATAAAAACCAGCAAGTCATTTTGTTTTTTGAATGATTCTTCAGAAAATTATTAAAGCTAACATGTTATTACTACAAACTTTTAAGACTACAATTAGAGTAAACGATAATGCATACATAATGGAATAAAGTTAATTCTGTACATCATAAAAACAAGTGTATTTACACTGTAACTACTGCTATCTAGTGGAGAGTAGTAGTGATACGATTCAATTACTTTTTATTCTTTACCTTTGGAAAACAAAAATGTGATTCAACTAAAAACATTGTCATAGATTGACTTTTACAAAATAAATTTTCTTTTAAGCCAAAGGAAAAAAGTCAGTGACAATTAAGGCTGCAAAAAAGCTTGCTTTATGATACACACACACTTTTAAAACTGCCTGTGCAAAAATGTTTTTCGATATCTAACGTTATTTTCATAAATGTTTTAGAGAACCAAAATTATTTTCAGAAATTTATTCTTGCAGGATTTTGTAACAGTGTGATTTGACAGAGTTTTTTTCTTAGACAGGATTATTTTTTGGAGAGGTAGAAGGTGCTGTGATGAACAAACTTCTGCACATGGGGTCTTTTAAAAGGTCAGAGATCAAAAGTAACAAACATTAATGTGGAAAATCATCTCTGATTTTGTGTTGACAGAGCTGTTGCTGTGTGCATTGTCTTACAGAATAACTTTGTATGACTATCAAGCTCTTTGTAAAGAGTACAGTGGGAGCAGTGACAGTGCACGGACTTTATCAGATGTAAGTGTGTGAAACACAACCTTATCACTTTTACTTAGAAACTGTACCAGAAATTCTATTGTAATATATGGTCAAGAGAAGATGCATTCATGCTTCCTGTTACAGACACTGCTGCATAAACAGCTGCATGTCTCAGTATGAGACAACCACACTAACATTGTTGTGTTTTTTTCTCTTCTCAGCCTTTTACCGTGGTGAAGTGGCTCCTGACTGAACTTGTCATGTAAAAATAAAAAATAAATGCATGGGGTTTTTTTTAAAGAGGTGTTTCCACATGTGTTAATATTGAACATTTGTGTTCTTCCTTTAGATTTTTGTTAGAGTTTAACCTGTACAGCTGGTGGAATGTTGATTACACAGTGAAAGGTAAAACAAGTTGTTCAACACATACACACATATACAAAAATATTATACATGTCTAACTTTGAAAGCTTTGCTAAAGTTCTTGTGTCTCATGTTCAGCTCAAAGGTCGCGGGGTAAAACTATGATGGTGCCATGTGATACTGAATATCCGGCGTTCGTCTCTGAGCGCACTATTAAAGAAACAACAGGAAACATTGAATGTGGTGGCTGTGTAAGGTACTGATTCCTAAAGTTTATCAGTGACTCATTAGATATTAATGTAGTGATTGCTTATTGTTGTTTGTGTTTGGACCGCAGATCTTTTGTTATTCAGCAGATTCCTAGCAGCAACCTCTTTATGGTTGTTGTAGATGACAGATGTGACTGTAGCAGCGTTCCTCCAGTAACCATGGATCCCATTGAGATTATGTATATCCTTTCTAGATTAAACCCATTTACTCAAGTGTTTAACAATCTGTATTGTCTTTGAATATTTAATGACCAAAGTAAGAATGAGAAGTGAGTTTTCATGCTAGTTGAAATAAGATGTGCTCTGATCCTTAACACCTTTGAACACAATGAGTCACTAAAATGTGACAGACTGAAGTTTCAGAAGGACAGAAAAAAGCCTGAATCCTGTCATCCATTCCATGCAGAGGTATGGAGATTTATACCATCTCAGCCACGTTAGCTATATTGTGAACATTCCAACATACGTATGTGTCTGTTAATGTTCACTGCAGAGCTCTTCTGCAACTAACAATGTCTGACAAAAAAAAACAAAGTTCAGTTTCAATGAACCTGTCATGTCAATACCCTGATTTTTTTTTGGACAAACTACGTATTTGTGGGGGTGCTTGTTTATTTTTGAAAGAAAGAAAAGTAATTACAGTGATGTCAGTTTATTACCATAAATACTCTCATGCTAAAAGAAAAAAAAAAAGTCATCCTTTAAAAACGATCATTAATGCTAAAAATAAAACTAATTTTTTTAATGTTTATTTAATTTGTTTTACAAATACAAATTTCTGAAGTGTGGGATCAATAAAGTAATTCTAATCTAATCTAAATATACTCATTTGTAAAATAAATTATTAATTATGTGTGTGTTGCAATACATGATCAGAAACTGTGAGAAGCATTGCCAATTGAGCAGAATGAACTGAATACGCTTTAAATATAGAAGCTATAGTTTTAAACTTAAAATTAGGATTCCAACTATTTACATTGAGAATTTAATTTGTGTATTTGTTTACTACATGTAATTTTGAACTCTTTCCTGGACAGGAAAATGCAATCGAGTGTGGTTCAGCAACACGCCTCTGCGGACCTCTGACTGCAGCTTTACTGCCTCTGATAGTAGGAACCATCAGCAGGTGACCATGAGCAGAAGAGCTGGACCTCAGCTTAGAAACACGTAGAGAACATGTCCACACAGAAAAGAATTTTGTCATTTCTGCAGCAAGCATAGTATCTCTACTGAGGCAAATCTTTATCAGTAGCTCTGACAATTTCATCCATTATGCAGAAAACACAGAGATATATAAGAGTACAGGGCTGCTTGGTGTCTTCGCTCAATGTATTGTAGATCACTCCACTGACAGTTTGTCACATTGTTCTGAATGTGTGTAATGTAAGAGAAGAAGAAAGCTTAAAAAGTAGAAAACTTTCTTTTCAGAATTTGAACAAGTCCAGCGTACCATGAATGAGTATGAGATGCTGTGTTTGTGTTTTTTTTGTCATGAGGATTCAAATAAGAGAATTTAAAATACAGTAATGAATATAAATGAAAAGAATGAAAAGGATATATAATTTAGCTACACTCTAAGGACAACGAAATGTTCGAGATGAGATTAAAGTATTTGCTTTTGTTACAAAAAAAATTTCATATCATTGAGAGATGATTTTCATAGATAAAAAGCAACAAGTTTTGAACACGCTTTGTTGCATCAGACTCCTCATTTTATACAAGAAAACAGTTGGAAAAAATAAAAATGCATGACAAAAGTTCAACATTGTGTTTCAATACTTTTACATTGATGTACTCAGCCATACTTTGTCTAAGTGTCTGCGTAGTCACATGTCTAAGAAAGATGATAAATAAACATAAAGAAATATTTTCCATCACAACACATTGTGGTTTTTAGCGGTGGTGTGTGTATGTGTGTGTATTTGCGTGAAATTCGTGTGAAATTCCAACTCCATTTTTTCTTGTTGCACACTTTTGGTTGAAAAAAGTTAGCTGAATTCTTTTACAACTTTTATCAAAAGAACAATTCAGACCAATGAAGATTGTGACCAAAAAAAAAAAAGTTTAAAAAACAAAGCAAAAAAAGCTTGAGCACTTTCCTTTTTAGCACACCTAAAAGAAGCCAAACTGGTTCCAATTTATAAATAATATGATAAAAAGATTAAAATAAGAAATGCCTATACTTAAATAATCAACCATATTAGCATTCATACAGTCACATTGTTAGTAGGCTTAATCAACAACTGCAACAATAAATTTGGCAGATTGTTGAATATTCAAATTTAAACTGGTTATATTTTGTCCGTCAATTATTGTATTTTAACAAGTAATTTTGTGGGAATGACAATTTTTCTACATTTACTTTCCACTGTGCACTTTTATAAGTTTTTGACTAATACAAGGCGTGTTGTTATTATCAATTTGAATAAAAATGTCCATTAATCTTCAGAAACACACTGGTTTTTTTGTTTATTTGGGTTTTTGTTTAAATGATAGGAAAAAAATGCTACGTGGGCAAATAGACTTCCAAAATCACACAAAAATGTGCAGTAAAGACTTGAAAATATTGTGCATCCATGCATTTATTAAATATTTTACAAATAATAATTCAAAGAATAATTAAAATGTTAAGTGATCAGTAACTTTACAATAAGAAAAACTAGATTGACAAACACAACTGGAAGGTGTAACTGATCGAGCAGAAGAAAATGCATTAACAGTTGTTCATTACATTTGCATTTGGAGACAAAACATTTCAGCATTAATAAAAAAAAATTCACATATTACAACATATTAGGAATAAAATTTTATTTGCAGTGCAAATGTGGAAATAAAAAAAATTGAAACTAGATTTTTTTTATTATTTATTTGTTATGCAGATATTTTTACCTGCCATATGCTGATAGTAGGGATTAAACCTACATTAGCATGTGGCGGTTTAAAGAAAGTTGTGCATCAATGTGGCTGCACAGTGCAGTATGTTTCATTTGTTTTCACTAGATCACCTGGCTCTTCGGAGATGGTGGCATACATGTGATAAATGGGCTGACAAAAATAAATACAAATTTTCAATAAAAATATTATTTGCAGCAGATAAACAAAATGTTAACATTTGCGTCATACTTACATTTTCACTTCGAGACTTCTGTTCATTCACCAGTGAATACTCTGCAGAAACAGAACAAACAAGTGTTAAAAGTTATTAACAGCAATGGAAAACCTTAAAGGAGTGGCTCGTGCTAATAGAATATTTAAGAACTAAAAAATATGTGCTCATCGATTTCATTGTATTCATGCAGAGATGTCATGAAGACAGTTCTTAGAATCTAGAATCAGAAAGATTTTTATTGCCATGGTCAGTGAACAAGATTCAGAGTCAAGGAACTTTCTGAGGTACTAATGTACCAATAAGACACATAGTTATAAAAAAAATAAAAATAGATGTAACAACGGTAAGAAAATAAATAATAAAAATGAAAAAAAATAATTTTAACAGACTAAGAGTGTTCAGAACAAAAATGTAAACTGTAGTGCAATGGCATAGAAAATAATAGATAAGGACAGTAAAGTGACAAGAGTAAGTGACCAAGTGATGAGTGGATCCAGGTTATAAAGTGTTCATAAGTTCTACGGCAGAAGGGAAGAAGCTGTTTTTGTGGTGGGACGTTCTGGTCCGAATGGACTGGAGCCTTTTGCCCGAGGGAAGTGGCTCAAAAAGTCCATGTCCAGGTTGGAAAGGGTCAGCTGCTATCTAACCTGCACGCCCCTGACTCCTGGACACTTGGGGGCGTGAGCTATGAAAAAGAGAAACTTCATGGCTACCCAATTAAAGAAGAGATTGACAGTCAATGTTTCTTATACTTTTAATTAAATTTTAAAAGTTCATTTAAATCTAACAGATTAACTTCATCCAGACAGGAGCAGGGTGAAGTTGTCTGCTGTTCAGCGCGTTACAACAGACTGCAAAGCCCTCCTGTATCTTTTGATACATAAGGCAACATCCAAAGACGGTTAATATCTGCTAACCAAACATGTTCTATACAAATCTGTAAGTGTCCAAAATGCTTTAAATTTTTCAACACATTTTTTTTTTAAGTACACGGTATAAATACAATATCTGGATATCTTTTTTTCATTTACAGACTTTTGCTTGTGCAAGAATAAAATCTTACCATTACCATCTTACCATTAAAACAATCACTTGATGACAAGAGTTCATCATTACCTGCAGATATCTTGTAAAGAGAAAAGGAAATTTTGTCAGGAGTCTTCACTTTAGAGAAAACTTTCAAATAACTTAGGTACTATTACTCTGTGAAGCTTTTTAACTGATTTGAAAATACTTAAACATTTAAGAACATTTCAGAGACAATTACCGATGGTTCAGCATCAACATTTCTCCAGGGAATAAGGTTGCCTACATCAACAAGGCAAAAACCCAAATGATATGTTAAATATTTGAACTGCACAGTGTTGTCAAATTAAATTATTTGTATATTACCAAATAAGTCGCCTTGAGATCTGTGAAAATGAAGGGAGAGAACACCAAGAGTTTTTAGTACAAAGGCAAACCGTTACAAATTACAAATGACACTTCTAACCAACTAAAACCAGTTTTATAATTGAATTATCTGAACATTTACCAATCATCAGCAGTACCGCACAGTCTATGTCTTTTACATTATTTATGAGATAGATCTATTCCACATTTCTTACCTGTCAGGTTTAGATTGTCCTGAAAAAAATGGAAAAAAGAGATCAGCTGGTCTCGAATATTGGAAAAGGCCAATTCAAAAATTTACTGTGGAAAAACAAAGAATTATAAAAAACTTTCAAAGAGCCACTTTATCAGCTGGAAGAATGGGAGTGGCTAGATGTCAATAGTTTTGGTGCAATAATAGCACCAAAACAGCAATGTGTTTATTCCATCTTTTTTTTCTGTAGCTAAACAGAGCTTTTTAATTTTTTGACTGTATGAAGAACAGTTTACATGGATGTCTGTTATCCCTCACAACAGTTTTTAGAGGGGAGATAAAGTAACACCTGAGGAGGAGGACTGAGCATGAGCAGAGTGTGCAAAAACACTTCCAGCTTATTTTAGTACAAGGGCGTGGCAAAGAACAAAATCCATGGGTAAGAACAACTTGGCATTTGTATTGCATCAGAATACTTGCCAAGACAGCTTAAAAAATCTCAAACATGCGTGAACAAAAAAATAAACCATTTCAGGTGTGTTTTTAACGTAGGAATAACGTTCAAAGATAGAAACGTGCAAAAAATTGCTTTTGAATAACGGCCTTCCTTGAAATACAAAGGTTAAAGTTATTTAAAATGTCCTCATGTGTACTTAAAATTTAACATGCATGTGAGTCATAGCAATGCTTACCACTTCTTTTTCTGAAAGAGAGAAGTACCCCCACCAATAAAATGATGCCTGCAACGACTCCGAAAACTGGCCCTACTGCAAACATAAGTTTCTTCTGTTCTGATGTGAAAACCCATTTCGGTTCTGTTTCTGAAACACAAAAGACAACACAAGTCGGTTTCACTACATGCAGCGAAGAAACCAAAATAGGAAGTCTTCCCATTTTCAGTTTCACTACATGAGACTGAAAAGTTCAATATGTAACACATCAGCAAGTTATCTGTAGGCATTTGAAATATTTTAAAATTAATTGCAAAATTACATGAGGACCTCTAATGTTTAAAAAAAAAAGAAGGAAAGAAAAGACATGTGCAGCAGGACAGAAATTTGACACAAACTTTTGTACTATATTTTTACCTTCAGGGGGCTTTAGCTTTCACAGAAACAAAAGAAGCAAAAGCATGGAAAGTGGTTTTGCTCACCGGTGGTTGGAAACTGTGTGGTCACAGACAACTCAGAGTTCACAGTATTTGTAGAAACTGTACCTGCTAAAAAAGTTTTTGAAGTCATTAAAGTAACATTGAGATATCTGTAAATAAATATGAAAGTAAATCCTCACCAACTGATGGTTTCACAGATGTCACAAAAGTAGACTGTTCGCCGACAGTGCTGGTGGTCATACCGACACTTGAATTGACTAGATTTAAACAGATTGTTGGTCAGAAAAATGTTCACGTCTATTGTACAATACATTTGAGTATGTGTACATTATTGTGGATAAATTGACATTTATTTATGTCAGGAAAACAAGAAATAGATCCAATTTTGTAAAATGATTTGACAAGAAAATTTCTATGTTATTCAATTTATAAGTTGGTTACCTGATGCAGATTTCATAATAAATGTTGAGGAAGTAGACCGTAGGTCATCGGTGGTTGCTGTATCGACATTTACATCTGCTGAATAAACAGATTATTTAGAATTAAGTTTCTTTAAGCGAGTTTACAAAAGAATTAAGAATGAAGTGTAGACGAAGAAAAAGAAAACTCATTGTAATATAGGTAAAACTGTCATCACAACATATTTGCATTTTACTTTTAATTGAACTCAGAGCTGGCAATGTTGTTGTAAATTCTTCCACCACATCTGCAAAAAAACAGCAACAATTGAGTGCTTGTAAATTTTGAGCTTCTACATTTTTATACTAAAGGTTATTGTATGAGGCCTCAAGTCAAACAATCCTTATTTGAAAAGAATCTTAAAAAGTTAGAGACTAAATTTTCACAGAATAAATAATCTAGTTCAGTTACTTACTTTTTATCCTGATCGAGGATGTGTTGCTGTGTTGAGAATCATGTTCTCCACCTTGATCTACTCTGTAGAAACATTTTAGTTCGACATCCGTAGGAGAACGTGTTAGAGTCATCTTCAGAAGGTCATTTCCTGATAGCTTCTCTTCACAGGACATGGTTCTGGTCATTTTTAGTTTTGTGAAATAGAAATAGCACTCAGTCACAGGAACAGATGATGGAGTCTGACACCTCAATGTGACCGAGTCTGTTTCCGCAATCACAGGTGGACTTATGATCAGTTCAGGTTGGGGAACTAAAAATGTAAACATAAAATACTACAGCTTAATGTTTTAGGTTGCAACAATAAAATGTTTGACAATTGGATGTTTTAAAATGACAACTTTATCCCAAATGGTTTCACTCACATTGTATTGTGATGACTAAATTTTCACTCTTTGGAGACTGATCCACTTTCAGGTAAAAACATCTCACATCAACTTTAGCAGGTAAACTTTTAAATGGTGTTAAATTCAGTAGTTCAGCTCCACTCAGTGTCTTCTCACAGGGCAACTTTACGACGGGATATTTTATTATAAAAAAGTAACACTCTTTCACTGAAATAGATGATGGAGTCTGACACTTTAATGTAATTAAATCTGTTTTCGTGATCACATGTTGATCTACACTGAGTATCGGTGGCCTGAGATCTGAAAAAAAGAGCATATGTAGTTTGTTCTAACAATTCATCGTATACTATTATTATATCCAAAAGAGTGATTAATTTATCTAGTAGTTGTGTCTCCATCATAAAGCATTAAAATAATTGCAGCAAATGTTTGGTATTATTAACTTACTATTTATGGTGATGATGGATGTTTGGCTGTCCAGCGATTTGGATTGTAGAGCATCAACCATCGTGATATAAGAACATTTCATTTTGACTTCAGCAGGCGATCTTTTATGTGCTACATTCAACAGATCAACTCCCCTCATATTGTGTTTACAGTCAAAATGTTTCTTTTGTGTTTCAATGTAGAAATCACATCGAAATGCAGTAACAGAGGACGGAGGACGACAGTTTATCTCAACTTCGTCTGTTTCTGTGATTACAAGTTGATCCACCAGTAGTTCAGGCAAATCAAGAGCTAAAAGTTAAAAGATGGTTAAGTTCTATGATTTAATCATATATTCTCAGAGAAACATCAAGACAAAGAATAAAATTTTGTCTTTATTAATTCCACTGAAAGATGAACTGAACTGACCTTCAACTTCACTGTGATGTAGGGAAGCTGTGAAAAAATGTTCAATAATACAACAAAAAAGTTATAAAGGTTGGACTGTGTAAGAAAATCAAAATGAACATACATGCACTTCTGGGTAACGTTTTTTAACTTGTTTCATTATTATTAACTTAAATACCAACAACATGGTTTAAAAACACTTTAAAAGACGTTTTAAAAAAACTATCAAACTTACACAGAAGGACGATGAGCAGCAGTGATCCAGCCATCATGAAGATGAACAATGCCAATGTGTTCAGTTTCTCAAACCCGCTTTTATAAAAACCTCAAGAAGTGAAGTAGAGAGACACACCACAGACACACATACCTGATAATGTCACAAAGTGTATCAAACCACTCTCACATAGTCATTCTGAAACATCTATTTAGGGAAGTCATGTATTTGTTCAAATGGTTCAGAACATTGAGTATGTTTAATTATTCCAATTTGACCTGGATGGGGTTTTTTTTTTCCAAATACTGTCAGTACCAACTATTCTTTTCTTGGACTTAGTTTTTATGTTGCTTTTATACCATTCTCACGTACTCATCCTGAAACATCCATTTAGGGAATTTATATGTATGTTCAAATGGTTGAGAACATCTATGAAGTAGGTTTAATGTTTTAGTCATAGTAACTATTATAAATACATTATTGATTTGTAACAGATTATATATATATATATATATATATTTAATTTGTTTGGAAAAAAATCTTTGTATAATTTTATTATTATTACTATTACTAAACAGTTACTGTATACCGTCAACCAAATACATCATTGACTGTTTCTTCCACTAACTAGTAGCTGGAGTGATAGTAAAATAAAAGAAGGCACTAGGTGGAGCCAGCCTGACTAATATGGCAAGGCAGGAAGAATCACAAGATTCTATTTTTCACAAGCACAATTGCATTTATTTAATAAAATATATCAGTTCATGTACAGTACATTAAAATAAAGGTATATATGACACAATCTAAGTCTAATTTATATTAAACAAAAAAAATGTGCATTTCATAAGGCCAGGTGGTTTGAGTTTGAATTGACTTGGTCAGGCAATTTTTAAAAAAAATTTAGACCAAGAAACAAGTTTGTGGTGGAAAAGACATGTGACGTTATGAAAAAAGCAACTTATGAAAACAATTATTGTATTTTAACTTTGGTTTATTTTGTGTATGAGTAAATCATGGTGTACATTTAAAAAGCTAATCATTATTCTATCAGACGATTAGAGTATTAATTATGTAAAAGCATTTGTGTTACTTTGTTTCACCATGAAAGTTACATTTTTATAAAAACTTTGTGACTCAATTGTCAGGAGTTGTAATATTACTTCAATACAAAGAATAATAAAATAGTAAAACAAATAAATTGTTCAGAGGAGATTCATTTGTGGGGTGGTCTGAAGCTCAGCTTTTGGAACTCTGGGAAAGAGAAAAAAAATGGTTTTATGCATCGTGAATACAGCAAATAACATAAAACTTACGTGATTTTACTTCTCCAACAACTCACACATGTACTATGACATTCTTTTTTTAGTATAAATTAAGTAAGAAAAAAAAACAATAGCAGAAAAAACAATTCATTCATCTTCTGAACTGGTTATTTCTACCAGGGTTGCAGAGTTTCTCAGAGCCTATAGTGGTTGGTTATAGGCAAGAGGCAGGATACACCCCAAAATGCTCGCTAGTGTGTTGGAGGGCCACACACAGACAACTATCCACACATTCATTCCTAGGAGGCAATTTCATAAAGGCCTTTTTTTGGAGAGTGGGAGGAAACCGGAGTGTATGTGTGAGAAAACTCACACATACACAGGGAGAACATGCAAACTCTACACAGGAAAGGACTTGAATCCCCGACGCTCTTGCTCTGGGGCCACTGGGGCTGCACCACCATGGCCTCATAATTCATAAACCTTCATTTAAAAACAGCTCTCACCAGTTTTGGGCTTGAAGATAACAACACTGTATGTTTCATCATGGCCAGCCTGTAAATAATTTAGTTAAAGTCAGATTAAAAAAGGCAGATTATCAGTTTTATTTTATCACAGAACCATCACTGAAAGATGAAAAAAAATAGATCTGAGATGATTTCCTTCTGACTTTTTAAACTCACCATGTGTGCCAGATCATCTGAAATGAAAAGAATATATTTTAAGAAAAACCCATAATAGATATCTCAATATAGCTAACATGACTCCGACTGAAAATAATTTTTCTTTTAGCAATATTTTACTCAGGCTAGTTATAGGCAAGAGGAGGGATACACCCCAAAATGCTTGCCAGTGCGTTGAAGGGCCACACACAGACAACTATCCACACACTCATTCGTAGGGGGTAATTTTATTAAGGCCTCTTATTTGGAGAGTGGGAGGATCCTGGAGTACCCAGAAAATACTCATCCATACACAGGGAGAACATGCAAACTCCACGCAGAAAGATTAGCGCTTTAAGCCTTTACCCCCACCCTGGGACTTGAATCCCCGATACTTTTGCTGTGGGGCCACAGAGGGTGCACCTCTGTGGCCACAATTCATAAAGCTTCATTTGAATACAGCTCTCACCAGTTTTGGGTTTGAAGATAACAATGCTGTATGTTTCATCATGGCCAGCCTGTAAATAATTTAGTTAGTCAGATTGAAAAACGCAGATTATCAGTTTTATTTTATCACAGAACCATCACTGAAAGGTAAAAAAATGTTGAGAACAAAGAATTAGATCTGAGGTGATCTCCTTCTGACTTTTTAAACTCACCATGTGTGCCAGAGCATCTGAAATGAAAAGGATATTTTTTTTAAGGAAAATATGTAATAGATATCTCAATATAACTAATTTGCATCTTACTGAAAATATGGTAATCATTGTTTTAGCAATATTTTATACTGGCCAATGTTGCTAGCTTTTACTGCATTTGGTTAAAAAAAATTTCGTTATCTAAACTCGTTGTAGCCTTCTTGCTGTGAGGTCACCGTGATAACCACTGTGCCATTGTGCCACCCCCTGCCCTTTGTATTCTATCAAAATACCAGAATAGACAGCCTTCAAATTATTCAAACGTGCAAGAATGAAATAGAAAACCATGTCAAGTGTGCTTTGATGTAGAAATAACGTTAAAAAAAAAACATGTTCAAAGGTGACAGTTATTTTAAATATTCTCATGTGCTCTTTCATTTTAAAGTGCATGTTCATCATTGAAGTTCTTACCACTTGTTTTTCTGGAAGAGAGAAGTACCATTATCAATAAAAACATGCCTGCAAAGACTCCAAAAATCGATCCAACTGCAAGGACCAAACGCCAATGTTCTGCTGTGAAAAACCATTTCAGTTCTGTTTGAGTAGCACAAATACAAAACAAACAAAGCAAGACAATGAATGGATGTTGTACAGTACCATAAAGAACGTAACACATCAAGTTACCTGTAAAGTTTTTTTTTAACATGAATTGCAGAGAATTTAACGTAAAATTTTTATTTAATCTATATATAGCTTTAGAGACATGTTTCACAGAAACAAGAGAAGCCAAACCAAGCAATACCATGTGGTTGTACTCACCAGTGGTTGAAAATTGTGATGTCACTGCCAACTCAGAGTTCACAGTATTTGTAGAAACAGTATCTGCAACAAAAGTTTTTAAGGTCATGAAATTAATATTGAGTTATCTGTAAACAAAATTGCAAGTAAAATCCTCACCAACTGATGGTGTCATAGATGTCACAAAAGTAGACTGTGAGCGGACAGTGCTGGTGGTCAGGGGAACACTTGAATTTACTAGATTTAAATAGATTGCTAGTCAGAAAAATGTTCATGTCTATTGCACAATACATTTGAGTATGTGTACATTATTGTGGATCAATTGACATTTATTTATATCAGAAAAACAAGAAATAAAGTGTCTGTTCTTTGATTTAGGTCAATTTTTTTTTTTAATGATTTGACAAGAAAATGTCTATGTTATTCAATTTATAAGTTGGTTACCTGATGCAGATTTCATAATAAATGTTGAGGAAGTAGAATGTAGGTGATTGGTGGTTGCCGTATCGACATTTACATCTGCTGAATAAACAGATGATTTAGAATTAAGTTTCTTTAAGCAAGTTTACGAAAGAATTAAGAATGAAGTGTAGACGAAGAAAAAGAAAACTCATTGTAATGTAGGTAAAACTGTCATCACAACATATTTGCATTACGACTTTGGATCCTTCGGGGTGAGCTAGAGGATGCAGCCGGGGTGAGAGAGGCCTGTGCTACCCGTTTGAGGCTGTTGCCCCGCGACCGGACCCCGGAACAAGCGGTAGATGACGGAAAGGAACGGAACATTTGATTGAACTCAGCTCTGGCAATGTCGTTGTAAATTCTTCCACCACATCTGCAAAAAAAAGAAACATTTCAGAGTTTGTCAATTTTACACAAAAGGTAATTGTATGAGGCCTCAAGTTAAACAATTCTTATTTGAAAAGGATCTTAAAAAGTTAGAGACTAAAGTTTCACAGAATAAATAATCTAGTTCAGTGACTTACTTTTTATCCTGATTGAGGATGTGTTGCTGTGTGGAGAATATTTTTCTCCACCTTGATCTACTCTGTAGAAACATTTTAGTTCGACATCCGTAGGAGAACGTGTTAGAGTCATCTTCAGAAGGTCATTTCCTGATAGCTTCTCTTCACAGGACATGGTTCTGGTCATTTTTAGTTTTGTGAAATAGAAATAGCACTCAGTCACAGGAACAGATGATGGAGTCTGACACCTCAATGTGACCGAGTCTGTTTCCGCAATCACAGGTGGACTTATGATCAGTTCAGGTTGGGGAACTAAAAATGTAAACATAAAATACTACAGCTTAATGTTTTAGGTTGCAACAATAAAATGTTTGACAATTGGATGTTTTAAAATGACAACTTTATCCCAAATGGTTTCACTCACATTGTATTGTGATGACTAAATTTTCACTCTTTGGAGACTGATCCACTTTCAGGTAAAAACATCTCACATCAACTTTAGCAGGTAAACTTTTAAATGGTGTTAAATTCAGTAGTTCAGCTCCACTCAGTGTCTTCTCACAGGGCAACTTTACGACGGGATATTTTATTATAAAAAAGTAACACTCTTTCACTGAAATAGATGATGGAGTCTGACACTTTAATGTAATTAAATCTGTTTTCGTGATCACATGTTGATCTACACTGAGTATCGGTGGCCTGAGATCTGAAAAAAAGAGCATATGTAGTTTGTTCTAACAATTCATCGTATACTATTATTATATCCAAAAGAGTGATTAATTTATCTAGTAGTTGTGTCTCCATCATAAAGCATTAAAATAATTGCAGCAAATGTTTGGTATTATTAACTTACTATTTATGGTGATGATGGATGTTTGGCTGTCCAGCGATTTGGATTGTAGAGCATCAACCATCGTGATATAAGAACATTTCATTTTGACTTCAGCAGGCGATCTTTTATGTGCTACATTCAACAGATCAACTCCCCTCATATTGTGTTTACAGTCAAAATGTTTCTTTTGTGTTTCAATGTAGAAATCACATCGAAATGCAGTAACAGAGGACGGAGGACGACAGTTTATCTCAACTTCGTCTGTTTCTGTGATTACAAGTTGATCCACCAGTAGTTCAGGCAAATCAAGAGCTAAAAGTTAAAAGATGGTTAAGTTCTATGATTTAATCATATATTCTCAGAGAAACATCAAGACAAAGAATAAAATTTTGTCTTTATTAATTCCACTGAAAGATGAACTGAACTGACCTTCAACTTCACTGTGATGTAGGGAAGCTGTGAAAAAATGTTCAATAATACAACAAAAAAGTTATAAAGGTTGGACTGTGTAAGAAAATCAAAATGAACATACATGCACTTCTGGGTAACGTTTTTTAACTTGTTTCATTATTATTAACTTAAATACCAACAACATGGTTTAAAAACACTTTAAAAGACGTTTTAAAAAAACTATCAAACTTACACAGAAGGACGATGAGCAGCAGTGATCCAGCCATCATGAAGATGAACAATGCCAATGTGTTCAGTTTCTCAAACCCGCTTTTATAAAAACCTCAAGAAGTGAAGTAGAGAGACACACCACAGACACACATACCTGATAATGTCACAAAGTGTATCAAACCACTCTCACATAGTCATTCTGAAACATCTATTTAGGGAAGTCATGTATTTGTTCAAATGGTTCAGAACATTGAGTATGTTTAATTATTCCAATTTGACCTGGATGGGGGTTTTTTTTCCAAATACTGTCAGTACCAACTATTCTTTTCTTGGACTTAGTTTTTATGTTGCTTTTATACCATTCTCACGTACTCATCCTGAAACATCCATTTAGGGAATTTATATGTATGTTCAAATGGTTGAGAACATCTATGAAGTAGGTTTAATGTTTTAGTCATAGTAACTATTATAAATACATTATTGATTTGTAACAGATTATATATATATATATATATATTTAATTTGTTTGGAAAAAAATCTTTGTATAATTTTATTATTATTACTATTACTAAACAGTTACTGTATACCGTCAACCAAATACATCATTGACTGTTTCTTCCACTAACTAGTAGCTGGAGTGATAGTAAAATAAAAGAAGGCACTAGGTGGAGCCAGCCTGACTAATATGGCAAGGCAGGAAGAATCACAAGATTCTATTTTTCACAAGCACAATTGCATTTATTTAATAAAATATATCAGTTCATGTACAGTACATTAAAATAAAGGTATATATGACACAATCTAAGTCTATTTTATATTAAACAAAAAAAATGTGCATTTCACAAGGCCAGGTGGTTTGAGTTTGAATTGACTTGGTCAGGCAATTTTTAAAAAAAATTTAGACCAAGAAACAAGTTTGTGGTGGAAAAGACATGTGACGTTATGAAAAAAGCAACTTATGAAAACAATTATTGTATTTTAACTTTGGTTTATTTTGTGTATGAGTAAATCATGGTGTACATTTAAAAAGCTAATCATTATTCTATCAGACGATTAGAGTATTAATTATGTAAAAGCATTTGTGTTACTTTGTTTCACCATGAAAGTTACATTTTTATAAAAACTTTGTGACTCAATTGTCAGGAGTTGTAATATTACTTCAATACAAAGAATAATAAAATAGTAATACAAATAAATTGTTCAGAGGAGATTCATTTGTGGGGTGGTCTGAAGCTCAGCTTTTGGAACTCTGGGAAAGAGAAAAAAAATGGTTTTATGCATCGTGAATACAGCAAATAACATAAAACTTACGTGATTTTACTTCTCCAACAACTCACACATGTACTATGACATTCTTTTTTTAGTATAAATTAAGTAAGAAAAAAAAACAATAGCAGAAAAAACAATTCATTCATCTTCTGAACTGGTTATTTCTACCAGGGTTGCAGAGTTTCTCAGAGCCTATAGTGGTTGGTTATAGGCAAGAGGCAGGATACACCCCAAAATGCTCGCTAGTGTGTTGGAGGGCCACACACAGACAACTATCCACACATTCATTCCTAGGAGGCAATTTCATAAAGGCCTTTTTTTGGAGAGTGGGAGGAAACCGGAGTGTATGTGTGAGAAAACTCACACATACACAGGGAGAACATGCAAACTCTACACAGGAAAGGACTTGAATCCCCGACGCTCTTGCTCTGGGGCCACTGGGGCTGCACCACCATGGCCTCATAATTCATAAACCTTCATTTAAAAACAGCTCTCACCAGTTTTGGGCTTGAAGATAACAACACTGTATGTTTCATCATGGCCAGCCTGTAAATAATTTAGTTAAAGTCAGATTAAAAAAGGCAGATTATCAGTTTTATTTTATCACAGAACCATCACTGAAAGATGAAAAAAAAATAGATCTGAGATGATTTCCTTCTGACTTTTTAAACTCACCATGTGTGCCAGATCATCTGAAATGAAAAGAATATATTTTAAGAAAAACCCATAATAGATATCTCAATATAGCTAACATGACTCCGACTGAAAATAATTTTTCTTTTAGCAATATTTTACTCAGGCTAGTTATAGGCAAGAGGAGGGATACACCCCAAAATGCTTGCCAGTGCGTTGAAGGGCCACACACAGACAACTATCCACACACTCATTCGTAGGGGGTAATTTTATTAAGGCCTCTTATTTGGAGAGTGGGAGGATCCTGGAGTACCCAGAAAATACTCATCCATACACAGGGAGAACATGCAAACTCCACGCAGAAAGATTAGCGCTTTAAGCCTTTACCCCCACCCTGGGACTTGAATCCCCGATACTTTTGCTGTGGGGCCACAGAGGGTGCACCTCTGTGGCCACAATTCATAAAGCTTCATTTGAATACAGCTCTCACCAGTTTTGGGTTTGAAGATAACAATGCTGTATGTTTCATCATGGCCAGCCTGTAAATAATTTAGTTAGTCAGATTGAAAAACGCAGATTATCAGTTTTATTTTATCACAGAACCATCACTGAAAGGTAAAAAAATGTTGAGAACAAAGAATTAGATCTGAGGTGATCTCCTTCTGACTTTTTAAACTCACCATGTGTGCCAGAGCATCTGAAATGAAAAGGATATTTTTTTTAAGGAAAATATGTAATAGATATCTCAATATAACTAATTTGCATCTTACTGAAAATATGGTAATCATTGTTTTAGCAATATTTTATACTGGCCAATGTTGCTAGCTTTTACTGCATTTGGTTAAAAAAAATTTCGTTATCTAAACTCGTTGTAGCCTTCTTGCTGTGAGGTCACCGTGATAACCACTGTGCCATTGTGCCACCCCCTGCCCTTTGTATTCTATCAAAATACCAGAATAGACAGCCTTCAAATTATTCAAACGTGCAAGAATGAAATAGAAAACCATGTCAAGTGTGCTTTGATGTAGAAATAACGTTAAAAAAAAACATGTTCAAAGGTGACAGTTATTTTAAATATTCTCATGTGCTCTTTCATTTTAAAGTGCATGTTCATCATTGAAGTTCTTACCACTTGTTTTTCTGGAAGAGAGAAGTACCATTATCAATAAAAACATGCCTGCAAAGACTCCAAAAATCGATCCAACTGCAAGGACCAAACGCCAATGTTCTGCTGTGAAAAACCATTTCAGTTCTGTTTGAGTAGCACAAATACAAAACAAACAAAGCAAGACAATGAATGGATGTTGTACAGTACCATAAAGAACGTAACACATCAAGTTACCTGTAAAGTTTTTTTTTAACATGAATTGCAGAGAATTTAACGTAAAATTTTTATTTAATCTATATATAGCTTTAGAGACATGTTTCACAGAAACAAGAGAAGCCAAACCAAGCAATACCATGTGGTTGTACTCACCAGTGGTTGAAAATTGTGATGTCACTGCCAACTCAGAGTTCACAGTATTTGTAGAAACAGTATCTGCAACAAAAGTTTTTAAGGTCATGAAATTAATATTGAGTTATCTGTAAACAAAATTGCAAGTAAAATCCTCACCAACTGATGGTGTCATAGATGTCACAAAAGTAGACTGTGAGCGGACAGTGCTGGTGGTCAGGGGAACACTTGAATTTACTAGATTTAAATAGATTGCTAGTCAGAAAAATGTTCATGTCTATTGCACAATACATTTGAGTATGTGTACATTATTGTGGATCAATTGACATTTATTTATATCAGAAAAACAAGAAATAAAGTGTCTGTTCTTTGATTTAGGTCAATTTTTTTTTTTAATGATTTGACAAGAAAATTTCTATGTTATTCAATTTATAAGTTGGTTACCTGATGCAGATTTTATAATAAATGTTGAGGAAGTAGAATGTAGGTGATTGGTGGTTGCCGTATCGACATTTACATCTGCTGAATAAACAGATGATTTAGAATTAAGTTTCTTTAAGCAAGTTTACGAAAGAATTAAGAATGAAGTGTAGACGAAGAAAAAGAAAACTCATTGTAATGTAGGTAAAACTGTCATCACAACATATTTGCATTACGACTTTGGATCCTTCGGGGTGAGCTAGAGGATGCAGCCGGGGTGAGAGAGGCCTGTGCTACCCGTTTGAGGCTGTTGCCCCGCGACCGGACCCCGGAACAAGCGGTAGATGACGGAAAGGAACGGAACATTTGATTGAACTCAGCTCTGGCAATGTCGTTGTAAATTCTTCCACCACATCTGCAAAAAAAAGAAACATTTCAGAGTTTGTCAATTTTACACAAAAGGTAATTGTATGAGGCCTCAAGTTAAACAATTCTTATTTGAAAAGGATCTTAAAAAGTTAGAGACTAAAGTTTCACAGAATAAATAATCTAGTTCAGTGACTTACTTTTTATCCTGATTGAGGATGTGTTGCTGTGTGGAGAATATTTTTCTCCACCTTGATCTACTCTGTAGAAACATTTTAGTTCGACATCCGTAGGAGAACGTGTTAGAGTCATCTTCAGAAGGTCATTTCCTGATAGCTTCTCTTCACAGGACATGGTTCTGGTCATTTTTAGTTTTGTGAAATAGAAATAGCACTCAGTCACAGGAACAGATGATGGAGTCTGACACCTCAATGTGACCGAGTCTGTTTCCGCAATCACAGGTGGACTTATGATCAGTTCAGGTTGGGGAACTAAAAATGTAAACATAAAATACTACAGCTTAATGTTTTAGGTTGCAACAATAAAATGTTTGACAATTGGATGTTTTAAAATGACAACTTTATCCCAAATGGTTTCACTCACATTGTATTGTGATGACTAAATTTTCACTCTTTGGAGACTGATCCACTTTCAGGTAAAAACATCTCACATCAACTTTAGCAGGTAAACTTTTAAATGGTGTTAAATTCAGTAGTTCAGCTCCACTCAGTGTCTTCTCACAGGGCAACTTTACGACGGGATATTTTATTATAAAAAAGTAACACTCTTTCACTGAAATAGATGATGGAGTCTGACACTTTAATGTAATTAAATCTGTTTTTGTGATCACATGTTGATCTACACTGAGTATCGGTGGCCTGAGATCTGAAAAAAAGAGCATATGTAGTTTGTTCTAACAATTCATCGTATACTATTATTATATCCAAAAGAGTGATTAATTTATCTAGTAGTTGTGTCTCCATCATAAAGCATTAAAATAATTGCAGCAAATGTTTGGTATTATTAACTTACTATTTATGGTGATGATGGATGTTTGGCTGTCCAGCGATTTGGATTGTAGAGCATCAACCATCGTGATATAAGAACATTTCATTTTGACTTCAGCAGGCGATCTTTTATGTGCTACATTCAACAGATCAACTCCCCTCATATTGTGTTTACAGTCAAAATGTTTCTTTTGTGTTTCAATGTAGAAATCACATCGAAATGCAGTAACAGAGGACGGAGGACGACAGTTTATCTCAACTTCGTCTGTTTCTGTGATTACAAGTTGATCCACCAGTAGTTCAGGCAAATCAAGAGCTAAAAGTTAAAAGATGGTTAAGTTCTATGATTTAATCATATATTCTCAGAGAAACATCAAGACAAAGAATAAAATTTTGTCTTTATTAATTCCACTGAAAGATGAACTGAACTGACCTTCAACTTCACTGTGATGTAGGGAAGCTGTGAAAAAATGTTCAATAATACAACAAAAAAGTTATAAAGGTTGGACTGTGTAAGAAAATCAAAATGAACATACATGCACTTCTGGGTAACGTTTTTTAACTTGTTTCATTATTATTAACTTAAATACCAACAACATGGTTTAAAAACACTTTAAAAGACGTTTTAAAAAAACTATCAAACTTACACAGAAGGACGATGAGCAGCAGTGATCCAGCCATCATGAAGATGAACAATGCCAATGTGTTCAGTTTCTCAAACCCGCTTTTATAAAAACCTCAAGAAGTGAAGTAGAGAGACACACCACAGACACACATACCTGATAATGTCACAAAGTGTATCAAACCACTCTCACATAGTCATTCTGAAACATCTATTTAGGGAAGTCATGTATTTGTTCAAATGGTTCAGAACATTGAGTATGTTTAATTATTCCAATTTGACCTGGATGGGGTTTTTTTTTTCCAAATACTGTCAGTACCAACTATTCTTTTCTTGGACTTAGTTTTTATGTTGCTTTTATACCATTCTCACGTACTCATCCTGAAACATCCATTTAGGGAATTTATATGTATGTTCAAATGGTTGAGAACATCTATGAAGTAGGTTTAATGTTTTAGTCATAGTAACTATTATAAATACATTATTGATTTGTAACAGATTATATATATATATATATTTAATTTGTTTGGAAAAAAATCTTTGTATAATTTTATTATTATTACTATTACTAAACAGTTACTGTATACCGTCAACCAAATACATCATTGACTGTTTCTTCCACTAACTAGTAGCTGGAGTGATAGTAAAATAAAAGAAGGCACTAGGTGGAGCCAGCCTGACTAATATGGCAAGGCAGGAAGAATCACAAGATTCTATTTTTCACAAGCACAATTGCATTTATTTAATAAAATATATCAGTTCATGTACAGTACATTAAAATAAAGGTATATATGACACAATCTAAGTCTAATTTATATTAAACAAAAAAAATGTGCATTTCATAAGGCCAGGTGGTTTGAGTTTGAATTGACTTGGTCAGGCAATTTTTAAAAAAAATTTAGACCAAGAAACAAGTTTGTGGTGGAAAAGACATGTGACGTTATGAAAAAAGCAACTTATGAAAACAATTATTGTATTTTAACTTTGGTTTATTTTGTGTATGAGTAAATCATGGTGTACATTTAAAAAGCTAATCATTATTCTATCAGACGATTAGAGTATTAATTATGTAAAAGCATTTGTGTTACTTTGTTTCACCATGAAAGTTACATTTTTATAAAAACTTTGTGACTCAATTGTCAGGAGTTGTAATATTACTTCAATACAAAGAATAATAAAATAGTAATACAAATAAATTGTTCAGAGGAGATTCATTTGTGGGGTGGTCTGAAGCTCAGCTTTTGGAACTCTGGGAAAGAGAAAAAAAATGTTTTTATGCATCGTGAATACAGCAAATAACATAAAACTTACGTGATTTTACTTCTCCAACAACTCACACATGTACTATGACATTCTTTTTTTAGTATAAATTAAGTAAGAAAAAAAAAACAATAGCAGAAAAAACAATTCATTCATCTTCTGAACTGGTTATTTCTACCAGGGTTGCAGAGTTTCTCAGAGCCTATAGTGGTTGGTTATAGGCAAGAGGCAGGATACACCCCAAAATGCTCGCTAGTGTGTTGGAGGGCCACACACAGACAACTATCCACACATTCATTCCTAGGAGGCAATTTCATAAAGGCCTTTTTTTGGAGAGTGGGAGGAAACCGGAGTGTATGTGTGAGAAAACTCACACATACACAGGGAGAACATGCAAACTCTACACAGGAAAGGACTTGAATCCCCGACGCTCTTGCTCTGGGGCCACTGGGGCTGCACCACCATGGCCTCATAATTCATAAACCTTCATTTAAAAACAGCTCTCACCAGTTTTGGGCTTGAAGATAACAACACTGTATGTTTCATCATGGCCAGCCTGTAAATAATTTAGTTAAAGTCAGATTAAAAAAGGCAGATTATCAGTTTTATTTTATCACAGAACCATCACTGAAAGATGAAAAAAAATAGATCTGAGATGATTTCCTTCTGACTTTTTAAACTCACCATGTGTGCCAGATCATCTGAAATGAAAAGAATATATTTTAAGAAAAACCCATAATAGATATCTCAATATAGCTAACATGACTCCGACTGAAAATAATTTTTCTTTTAGCAATATTTTACTCAGGCTAGTTATAGGCAAGAGGAGGGATACACCCCAAAATGCTTGCCAGTGCGTTGAAGGGCCACACACAGACAACTATCCACACACTCATTCGTAGGGGGTAATTTTATTAAGGCCTCTTATTTGGAGAGTGGGAGGATCCTGGAGTACCCAGAAAATACTCATCCATACACAGGGAGAACATGCAAACTCCACGCAGAAAGATTAGCGCTTTAAGCCTTTACCCCCACCCTGGGACTTGAATCCCCGATACTTTTGCTGTGGGGCCACAGAGGGTGCACCTCTGTGGCCACAATTCATAAAGCTTCATTTGAATACAGCTCTCACCAGTTTTGGGTTTGAAGATAACAATGCTGTATGTTTCATCATGGCCAGCCTGTAAATAATTTAGTTAGTCAGATTGAAAAACGCAGATTATCAGTTTTATTTTATCACAGAACCATCACTGAAAGGTAAAAAAATGTTGAGAACAAAGAATTAGATCTGAGGTGATCTCCTTCTGACTTTTTAAACTCACCATGTGTGCCAGAGCATCTGAAATGAAAAGGATATTTTTTTTAAGGAAAATATGTAATAGATATCTCAATATAACTAATTTGCATCTTACTGAAAATATGGTAATCATTGTTTTAGCAATATTTTATACTGGCCAATGTTGCTAGCTTTTACTGCATTTGGTTAAAAAAAATTTCGTTATCTAAACTCGTTGTAGCCTTCTTGCTGTGAGGTCACCGTGATAACCACTGTGCCATTGTGCCACCCCCTGCCCTTTGTATTCTATCAAAATACCAGAATAGACAGCCTTCAAATTATTCAAACGTGCAAGAATGAAATAGAAAACCATGTCAAGTGTGCTTTGATGTAGAAATAACGTTAAAAAAAAACATGTTCAAAGGTGACAGTTATTTTAAATATTCTCATGTGCTCTTTCATTTTAAAGTGCATGTTCATCATTGAAGTTCTTACCACTTGTTTTTCTGGAAGAGAGAAGTACCATTATCAATAAAAACATGCCTGCAAAGACTCCAAAAATCGATCCAACTGCAAGGACCAAACGCCAATGTTCTGCTGTGAAAAACCATTTCAGTTCTGTTTGAGTAGCACAAATACAAAACAAACAAAGCAAGACAATGAATGGATGTTGTACAGTACCATAAAGAACGTAACACATCAAGTTACCTGTAAAGTTTTTTTTTAACATGAATTGCAGAGAATTTAACGTAAAATTTTTATTTAATCTATATATAGCTTTAGAGACATGTTTCACAGAAACAAGAGAAGCCAAACCAAGCAATACCATGTGGTTGTACTCACCAGTGGTTGAAAATTGTGATGTCACTGCCAACTCAGAGTTCACAGTATTTGTAGAAACAGTATCTGCAACAAAAGTTTTTAAGGTCATGAAATTAATATTGAGTTATCTGTAAACAAAATTGCAAGTAAAATCCTCACCAACTGATGGTGTCATAGATGTCACAAAAGTAGACTGTGAGCGGACAGTGCTGGTGGTCAGGGGAACACTTGAATTTACTAGATTTAAATAGATTGCTAGTCAGAAAAATGTTCATGTCTATTGCACAATACATTTGAGTATGTGTACATTATTGTGGATCAATTGACATTTATTTATATCAGAAAAACAAGAAATAAAGTGTCTGTTCTTTGATTTAGGTCAATTTTTTTTTTTAATGATTTGACAAGAAAATGTCTATGTTATTCAATTTATAAGTTGGTTACCTGATGCAGATTTCATAATAAATGTTGAGGAAGTAGAATGTAGGTGATTGGTGGTTGCCGTATCGACATTTACATCTGCTGAATAAACAGATGATTTAGAATTAAGTTTCTTTAAGCAAGTTTACGAAAGAATTAAGAATGAAGTGTAGACGAAGAAAAAGAAAACTCATTGTAATGTAGGTAAAACTGTCATCACAACATATTTGCATTACGACTTTGGATCCTTCGGGGTGAGCTAGAGGATGCAGCCGGGGTGAGAGAGGCCTGTGCTACCCGTTTGAGGCTGTTGCCCCGCGACCGGACCCCGGAACAAGCGGTAGATGACGGAAAGGAACGGAACATTTGATTGAACTCAGCTCTGGCAATGTCGTTGTAAATTCTTCCACCACATCTGCAAAAAAAAGAAACATTTCAGAGTTTGTCAATTTTACACAAAAGGTAATTGTATGAGGCCTCAAGTTAAACAATTCTTATTTGAAAAGGATCTTAAAAAGTTAGAGACTAAAGTTTCACAGAATAAATAATCTAGTTCAGTGACTTACTTTTTATCCTGATTGAGGATGTGTTGCTGTGTGGAGAATATTTTTCTCCACCTTGATCTACTCTGTAGAAACATTTTAGTTCGACATCCGTAGGAGAACGTGTTAGAGTCATCTTCAGAAGGTCATTTCCTGATAGCTTCTCTTCACAGGACATGGTTCTGGTCATTTTTAGTTTTGTGAAATAGAAATAGCACTCAGTCACAGGAACAGATGATGGAGTCTCACACCTCAATGTGACCGAGTCTGTTTCCGCAATCACAGGTGGACTTATGATCAGTTCAGGTTGGGGAACTAAAAATGTAAACATAAAATACTACAGCTTAATGTTTTAGGTTGCAACAATAAAATGTTTGACAATTGGATGTTTTAAAATGACAACTTTATCCCAAATGGTTTCACTCACATTGTATTGTGATGACTAAATTTTCACTCTTTGGAGACTGATCCACTTTCAGGTAAAAACATCTCACATCAACTTTAGCAGGTAAACTTTTAAATGGTGTTAAATTCAGTAGTTCAGCTCCACTCAGTGTCTTCTCACAGGGCAACTTTACGACGGGATATTTTATTATAAAAAAGTAACACTCTTTCACTGAAATAGATGATGGAGTCTGACACTTTAATGTAATTAAATCTGTTTTCGTGATCACATGTTGATCTACACTGAGTATCGGTGGCCTGAGATCTGAAAAAAAGAGCATATGTAGTTTGTTCTAACAATTCATCGTATACTATTATTATATCCAAAAGAGTGATTAATTTATCTAGTAGTTGTGTCTCCATCATAAAGCATTAAAATAATTGCAGCAAATGTTTGGTATTATTAACTTACTATTTATGGTGATGATGGATGTTTGGCTGTCCAGCGATTTGGATTGTAGAGCATCAACCATCGTGATATAAGAACATTTCATTTTGACTTCAGCAGGCGATCTTTTATGTGCTACATTCAACAGATCAACTCCCCTCATATTGTGTTTACAGTCAAAATGTTTCTTTTGTGTTTCAATGTAGAAATCACATCGAAATGCAGTAACAGAGGACGGAGGACGACAGTTTATCTCAACTTCGTCTGTTTCTGTGATTACAAGTTGATCCACCAGTAGTTCAGGCAAATCAAGAGCTAAAAGTTAAAAGATGGTTAAGTTCTATGATTTAATCATATATTCTCAGAGAAACATCAAGACAAAGAATAAAATTTTGTCTTTATTAATTCCACTGAAAGATGAACTGAACTGACCTTCAACTTCACTGTGATGTAGGGAAGCTGTGAAAAAATGTTCAATAATACAACAAAAAAGTTATAAAGGTTGGACTGTGTAAGAAAATCAAAATGAACATACATGCACTTCTGGGTAACGTTTTTTAACTTGTTTCATTATTATTAACTTAAATACCAACAACATGGTTTAAAAACACTTTAAAAGACGTTTTAAAAAAACTATCAAACTTACACAGAAGGACGATGAGCAGCAGTGATCCAGCCATCATGAAGATGAACAATGCCAATGTGTTCAGTTTCTCAAACCCGCTTTTATAAAAACCTCAAGAAGTGAAGTAGAGAGACACACCACAGACACACATACCTGATAATGTCACAAAGTGTATCAAACCACTCTCACATAGTCATTCTGAAACATCTATTTAGGGAAGTCATGTATTTGTTCAAATGGTTCAGAACATTGAGTATGTTTAATTATTCCAATTTGACCTGGATGGGGTTTTTTTTTCCAAATACTGTCAGTACCAACTATTCTTTTCTTGGACTTAGTTTTTATGTTGCTTTTATACCATTCTCACGTACTCATCCTGAAACATCCATTTAGGGAATTTATATGTATGTTCAAATGGTTGAGAACATCTATGAAGTAGGTTTAATGTTTTAGTCATAGTAACTATTATAAATACATTATTGATTTGTAACAGATTATATATATATATATATTTAATTTGTTTGGAAAAAAATCTTTGTATAATTTTATTATTATTACTATTACTAAACAGTTACTGTATACCGTCAACCAAATACATCATTGACTGTTTCTTCCACTAACTAGTAGCTGGAGTGATAGTAAAATAAAAGAAGGCACTAGGTGGAGCCAGCCTGACTAATATGGCAAGGCAGGAAGAATCACAAGATTCTATTTTTCACAAGCACAATTGCATTTATTTAATAAAATATATCAGTTCATGTACAGTACATTAAAATAAAGGTATATATGACACAATCTAAGTCTAATTTATATTAAACAAAAAAAATGTGCATTTCACAAGGCCAGGTGGTTTGAGTTTGAATTGACTTGGTCAGGCAATTTTTAAAAAAAATTTAGACCAAGAAACAAGTTTGTGGTGGAAAAGACATGTGACGTTATGAAAAAAGCAACTTATGAAAACAATTATTGTATTTTAACTTTGGTTTATTTTGTGTATGAGTAAATCATGGTGTACATTTAAAAAGCTAATCATTATTCTATCAGACGATTAGAGTATTAATTATGTAAAAGCATTTGTGTTACTTTGTTTCACCATGAAAGTTACATTTTTATAAAAACTTTGTGACTCAATTGTCAGGAGTTGTAATATTACTTCAATACAAAGAATAATAAAATAGTAATACAAATAAATTGTTCAGAGGAGATTCATTTGTGGGGTGGTCTGAAGCTCAGCTTTTGGAACTCTGGGAAAGAGAAAAAAAATGGTTTTATGCATCGTGAATACAGCAAATAACATAAAACTTACGTGATTTTACTTCTCCAACAACTCACACATGTACTATGACATTCTTTTTTTAGTATAAATTAAGTAAGAAAAAAAAACAATAGCAGAAAAAACAATTCATTCATCTTCTGAACTGGTTATTTCTACCAGGGTTGCAGAGTTTCTCAGAGCCTATAGTGGTTGGTTATAGGCAAGAGGCAGGATACACCCCAAAATGCTCGCTAGTGTGTTGGAGGGCCACACACAGACAACTATCCACACATTCATTCCTAGGAGGCAATTTCATAAAGGCCTTTTTTTGGAGAGTGGGAGGAAACCGGAGTGTATGTGTGAGAAAACTCACACATACACAGGGAGAACATGCAAACTCTACACAGGAAAGGACTTGAATCCCCGACGCTCTTGCTCTGGGGCCACTGGGGCTGCACCACCATGGCCTCATAATTCATAAACCTTCATTTAAAAACAGCTCTCACCAGTTTTGGGCTTGAAGATAACAACACTGTATGTTTCATCATGGCCAGCCTGTAAATAATTTAGTTAAAGTCAGATTAAAAAAGGCAGATTATCAGTTTTATTTTATCACAGAACCATCACTGAAAGATGAAAAAAAAATAGATCTGAGATGATTTCCTTCTGACTTTTTAAACTCACCATGTGTGCCAGATCATCTGAAATGAAAAGAATATATTTTAAGAAAAACCCATAATAGATATCTCAATATAGCTAACATGACTCCGACTGAAAATAATTTTTCTTTTAGCAATATTTTACTCAGGCTAGTTATAGGCAAGAGGAGGGATACACCCCAAAATGCTTGCCAGTGCGTTGAAGGGCCACACACAGACAACTATCCACACACTCATTCGTAGGGGGTAATTTTATTAAGGCCTCTTATTTGGAGAGTGGGAGGATCCTGGAGTACCCAGAAAATACTCATCCATACACAGGGAGAACATGCAAACTCCACGCAGAAAGATTAGCGCTTTAAGCCTTTACCCCCACCCTGGGACTTGAATCCCCGATACTTTTGCTGTGGGGCCACAGAGGGTGCACCTCTGTGGCCACAATTCATAAAGCTTCATTTGAATACAGCTCTCACCAGTTTTGGGTTTGAAGATAACAATGCTGTATGTTTCATCATGGCCAGCCTGTAAATAATTTAGTTAGTCAGATTGAAAAACGCAGATTATCAGTTTTATTTTATCACAGAACCATCACTGAAAGGTAAAAAAATGTTGAGAACAAAGAATTAGATCTGAGGTGATCTCCTTCTGACTTTTTAAACTCACCATGTGTGCCAGAGCATCTGAAATGAAAAGGATATTTTTTTTAAGGAAAATATGTAATAGATATCTCAATATAACTAATTTGCATCTTACTGAAAATATGGTAATCATTGTTTTAGCAATATTTTATACTGGCCAATGTTGCTAGCTTTTACTGCATTTGGTTAAAAAAAATTTCGTTATCTAAACTCGTTGTAGCCTTCTTGCTGTGAGGTCACCGTGATAACCACTGTGCCATTGTGCCACCCCCTGCCCTTTGTATTCTATCAAAATACCAGAATAGACAGCCTTCAAATTATTCAAACGTGCAAGAATGAAATAGAAAACCATGTCAAGTGTGCTTTGATGTAGAAATAACGTTAAAAAAAAACATGTTCAAAGGTGACAGTTATTTTAAATATTCTCATGTGCTCTTTCATTTTAAAGTGCATGTTCATCATTGAAGTTCTTACCACTTGTTTTTCTGGAAGAGAGAAGTACCATTATCAATAAAAACATGCCTGCAAAGACTCCAAAAATCGATCCAACTGCAAGGACCAAACGCCAATGTTCTGCTGTGAAAAACCATTTCAGTTCTGTTTGAGTAGCACAAATACAAAACAAACAAAGCAAGACAATGAATGGATGTTGTACAGTACCATAAAGAACGTAACACATCAAGTTACCTGTAAAGTTTTTTTTTAACATGAATTGCAGAGAATTTAACGTAAAATTTTTATTTAATCTATATATAGCTTTAGAGACATGTTTCACAGAAACAAGAGAAGCCAAACCAAGCAATACCATGTGGTTGTACTCACCAGTGGTTGAAAATTGTGATGTCACTGCCAACTCAGAGTTCACAGTATTTGTAGAAACAGTATCTGCAACAAAAGTTTTTAAGGTCATGAAATTAATATTGAGTTATCTGTAAACAAAATTGCAAGTAAAATCCTCACCAACTGATGGTGTCATAGATGTCACAAAAGTAGACTGTGAGCGGACAGTGCTGGTGGTCAGGGGAACACTTGAATTTACTAGATTTAAATAGATTGCTAGTCAGAAAAATGTTCATGTCTATTGCACAATACATTTGAGTATGTGTACATTATTGTGGATCAATTGACATTTATTTATATCAGAAAAACAAGAAATAAAGTGTCTGTTCTTTGATTTAGGTCAATTTTTTTTTTTAATGATTTGACAAGAAAATTTCTATGTTATTCAATTTATAAGTTGGTTACCTGATGCAGATTTTATAATAAATGTTGAGGAAGTAGAATGTAGGTGATTGGTGGTTGCCGTATCGACATTTACATCTGCTGAATAAACAGATGATTTAGAATTAAGTTTCTTTAAGCAAGTTTACGAAAGAATTAAGAATGAAGTGTAGACGAAGAAAAAGAAAACTCATTGTAATGTAGGTAAAACTGTCATCACAACATATTTGCATTACGACTTTGGATCCTTCGGGGTGAGCTAGAGGATGCAGCCGGGGTGAGAGAGGCCTGTGCTACCCGTTTGAGGCTGTTGCCCCGCGACCGGACCCCGGAACAAGCGGTAGATGACGGAAAGGAACGGAACATTTGATTGAACTCAGCTCTGGCAATGTCGTTGTAAATTCTTCCACCACATCTGCAAAAAAAAGAAACATTTCAGAGTTTGTCAATTTTACACAAAAGGTAATTGTATGAGGCCTCAAGTTAAACAATTCTTATTTGAAAAGGATCTTAAAAAGTTAGAGACTAAAGTTTCACAGAATAAATAATCTAGTTCAGTGACTTACTTTTTATCCTGATTGAGGATGTGTTGCTGTGTGGAGAATATTTTTCTCCACCTTGATCTACTCTGTAGAAACATTTTAGTTCGACATCCGTAGGAGAACGTGTTAGAGTCATCTTCAGAAGGTCATTTCCTGATAGCTTCTCTTCACAGGACATGGTTCTGGTCATTTTTAGTTTTGTGAAATAGAAATAGCACTCAGTCACAGGAACAGATGATGGAGTCTGACACCTCAATGTGACCGAGTCTGTTTCCGCAATCACAGGTGGACTTATGATCAGTTCAGGTTGGGGAACTAAAAATGTAAACATAAAATACTACAGCTTAATGTTTTAGGTTGCAACAATAAAATGTTTGACAATTGGATGTTTTAAAATGACAACTTTATCCCAAATGGTTTCACTCACATTGTATTGTGATGACTAAATTTTCACTCTTTGGAGACTGATCCACTTTCAGGTAAAAACATCTCACATCAACTTTAGCAGGTAAACTTTTAAATGGTGTTAAATTCAGTAGTTCAGCTCCACTCAGTGTCTTCTCACAGGGCAACTTTACGACGGGATATTTTATTATAAAAAAGTAACACTCTTTCACTGAAATAGATGATGGAGTCTGACACTTTAATGTAATTAAATCTGTTTTTGTGATCACATGTTGATCTACACTGAGTATCGGTGGCCTGAGATCTGAAAAAAAGAGCATATGTAGTTTGTTCTAACAATTCATCGTATACTATTATTATATCCAAAAGAGTGATTAATTTATCTAGTAGTTGTGTCTCCATCATAAAGCATTAAAATAATTGCAGCAAATGTTTGGTATTATTAACTTACTATTTATGGTGATGATGGATGTTTGGCTGTCCAGCGATTTGGATTGTAGAGCATCAACCATCGTGATATAAGAACATTTCATTTTGACTTCAGCAGGCGATCTTTTATGTGCTACATTCAACAGATCAACTCCCCTCATATTGTGTTTACAGTCAAAATGTTTCTTTTGTGTTTCAATGTAGAAATCACATCGAAATGCAGTAACAGAGGACGGAGGACGACAGTTTATCTCAACTTCGTCTGTTTCTGTGATTACAAGTTGATCCACCAGTAGTTCAGGCAAATCAAGAGCTAAAAGTTAAAAGATGGTTAAGTTCTATGATTTAATCATATATTCTCAGAGAAACATCAAGACAAAGAATAAAATTTTGTCTTTATTAATTCCACTGAAAGATGAACTGAACTGACCTTCAACTTCACTGTGATGTAGGGAAGCTGTGAAAAAATGTTCAATAATACAACAAAAAAGTTATAAAGGTTGGACTGTGTAAGAAAATCAAAATGAACATACATGCACTTCTGGGTAACGTTTTTTAACTTGTTTCATTATTATTAACTTAAATACCAACAACATGGTTTAAAAACACTTTAAAAGACGTTTTAAAAAAACTATCAAACTTACACAGAAGGACGATGAGCAGCAGTGATCCAGCCATCATGAAGATGAACAATGCCAATGTGTTCAGTTTCTCAAACCCGCTTTTATAAAAACCTCAAGAAGTGAAGTAGAGAGACACACCACAGACACACATACCTGATAATGTCACAAAGTGTATCAAACCACTCTCACATAGTCATTCTGAAACATCTATTTAGGGAAGTCATGTATTTGTTCAAATGGTTCAGAACATTGAGTATGTTTAATTATTCCAATTTGACCTGGATGGGGTTTTTTTTTCCAAATACTGTCAGTACCAACTATTCTTTTCTTGGACTTAGTTTTTATGTTGCTTTTATACCATTCTCACGTACTCATCCTGAAACATCCATTTAGGGAATTTATATGTATGTTCAAATGGTTGAGAACATCTATGAAGTAGGTTTAATGTTTTAGTCATAGTAACTATTATAAATACATTATTGATTTGTAACAGATTATATATATATATATTTAATTTGTTTGGAAAAAAATCTTTGTATAATTTTATTATTATTACTATTACTAAACAGTTACTGTATACCGTCAACCAAATACATCATTGACTGTTTCTTCCACTAACTAGTAGCTGGAGTGATAGTAAAATAAAAGAAGGCACTAGGTGGAGCCAGCCTGACTAATATGGCAAGGCAGGAAGAATCACAAGATTCTATTTTTCACAAGCACAATTGCATTTATTTAATAAAATATATCAGTTCATGTACAGTACATTAAAATAAAGGTATATATGACACAATCTAAGTCTAATTTATATTAAACAAAAAAAATGTGCATTTCATAAGGCCAGGTGGTTTGAGTTTGAATTGACTTGGTCAGGCAATTTTTAAAAAAAATTTAGACCAAGAAACAAGTTTGTGGTGGAAAAGACATGTGACGTTATGAAAAAAGCAACTTATGAAAACAATTATTGTATTTTAACTTTGGTTTATTTTGTGTATGAGTAAATCATGGTGTACATTTAAAAAGCTAATCATTATTCTATCAGACGATTAGAGTATTAATTATGTAAAAGCATTTGTGTTACTTTGTTTCACCATGAAAGTTACATTTTTATAAAAACTTTGTGACTCAATTGTCAGGAGTTGTAATATTACTTCAATACAAAGAATAATAAAATAGTAATACAAATAAATTGTTCAGAGGAGATTCATTTGTGGGGTGGTCTGAAGCTCAGCTTTTGGAACTCTGGGAAAGAGAAAAAAAAATGTTTTTATGCATCGTGAATACAGCAAATAACATAAAACTTACGTGATTTTACTTCTCCAACAACTCACACATGTACTATGACATTCTTTTTTTAGTATAAATTAAGTAAGAAAAAAAAACAATAGCAGAAAAAACAATTCATTCATCTTCTGAACTGGTTATTTCTACCAGGGTTGCAGAGTTTCTCAGAGCCTATAGTGGTTGGTTATAGGCAAGAGGCAGGATACACCCCAAAATGCTCGCTAGTGTGTTGGAGGGCCACACACAGACAACTATCCACACATTCATTCCTAGGAGGCAATTTCATAAAGGCCTTTTTTTGGAGAGTGGGAGGAAACCGGAGTGTATGTGTGAGAAAACTCACACATACACAGGGAGAACATGCAAACTCTACACAGGAAAGGACTTGAATCCCCGACGCTCTTGCTCTGGGGCCACTGGGGCTGCACCACCATGGCCTCATAATTCATAAACCTTCATTTAAAAACAGCTCTCACCAGTTTTGGGCTTGAAGATAACAACACTGTATGTTTCATCATGGCCAGCCTGTAAATAATTTAGTTAAAGTCAGATTAAAAAAGGCAGATTATCAGTTTTATTTTATCACAGAACCATCACTGAAAGATGAAAAAAAATAGATCTGAGATGATTTCCTTCTGACTTTTTAAACTCACCATGTGTGCCAGATCATCTGAAATGAAAAGAATATATTTTAAGAAAAACCCATAATAGATATCTCAATATAGCTAACATGACTCCGACTGAAAATAATTTTTCTTTTAGCAATATTTTACTCAGGCTAGTTATAGGCAAGAGGAGGGATACACCCCAAAATGCTTGCCAGTGCGTTGAAGGGCCACACACAGACAACTATCCACACACTCATTCGTAGGGGGTAATTTTATTAAGGCCTCTTATTTGGAGAGTGGGAGGATCCTGGAGTACCCAGAAAATACTCATCCATACACAGGGAGAACATGCAAACTCCACGCAGAAAGATTAGCGCTTTAAGCCTTTACCCCCACCCTGGGACTTGAATCCCCGATACTTTTGCTGTGGGGCCACAGAGGGTGCACCTCTGTGGCCACAATTCATAAAGCTTCATTTGAATACAGCTCTCACCAGTTTTGGGTTTGAAGATAACAATGCTGTATGTTTCATCATGGCCAGCCTGTAAATAATTTAGTTAGTCAGATTGAAAAACGCAGATTATCAGTTTTATTTTATCACAGAACCATCACTGAAAGGTAAAAAAATGTTGAGAACAAAGAATTAGATCTGAGGTGATCTCCTTCTGACTTTTTAAACTCACCATGTGTGCCAGAGCATCTGAAATGAAAAGGATATTTTTTTTAAGGAAAATATGTAATAGATATCTCAATATAACTAATTTGCATCTTACTGAAAATATGGTAATCATTGTTTTAGCAATATTTTATACTGGCCAATGTTGCTAGCTTTTACTGCATTTGGTTAAAAAAAATTTCGTTATCTAAACTCGTTGTAGCCTTCTTGCTGTGAGGTCACCGTGATAACCACTGTGCCATTGTGCCACCCCCTGCCCTTTGTATTCTATCAAAATACCAGAATAGACAGCCTTCAAATTATTCAAACGTGCAAGAATGAAATAGAAAACCATGTCAAGTGTGCTTTGATGTAGAAATAACGTTAAAAAAAAACATGTTCAAAGGTGACAGTTATTTTAAATATTCTCATGTGCTCTTTCATTTTAAAGTGCATGTTCATCATTGAAGTTCTTACCACTTGTTTTTCTGGAAGAGAGAAGTACCATTATCAATAAAAACATGCCTGCAAAGACTCCAAAAATCGATCCAACTGCAAGGACCAAACGCCAATGTTCTGCTGTGAAAAACCATTTCAGTTCTGTTTGAGTAGCACAAATACAAAACAAACAAAGCAAGACAATGAATGGATGTTGTACAGTACCATAAAGAACGTAACACATCAAGTTACCTGTAAAGTTTTTTTTTAACATGAATTGCAGAGAATTTAACGTAAAATTTTTATTTAATCTATATATAGCTTTAGAGACATGTTTCACAGAAACAAGAGAAGCCAAACCAAGCAATACCATGTGGTTGTACTCACCAGTGGTTGAAAATTGTGATGTCACTGCCAACTCAGAGTTCACAGTATTTGTAGAAACAGTATCTGCAACAAAAGTTTTTAAGGTCATGAAATTAATATTGAGTTATCTGTAAACAAAATTGCAAGTAAAATCCTCACCAACTGATGGTGTCATAGATGTCACAAAAGTAGACTGTGAGCGGACAGTGCTGGTGGTCAGGGGAACACTTGAATTTACTAGATTTAAATAGATTGCTAGTCAGAAAAATGTTCATGTCTATTGCACAATACATTTGAGTATGTGTACATTATTGTGGATCAATTGACATTTATTTATATCAGAAAAACAAGAAATAAAGTGTCTGTTCTTTGATTTAGGTCAATTTTTTTTTTTAATGATTCGACAAGAAAATTTCTATGTTATTCAATTTATAAGTTGGTTACCTGATGCAGATTTCATAATAAATGTTGAGGAAGTAGAATGTAGGTGATTGGTGGTTGCCGTATCGACATTTACATCTGCTGAATAAACAGATGATTTAGAATTAAGTTTCTTTAAGCAAGTTTACGAAAGAATTAAGAATGAAGTGTAGACGAAGAAAAAGAAAACTCATTGTAATGTAGGTAAAACTGTCATCACAACATATTTGCATTACGACTTTGGATCCTTCGGGGTGAGCTAGAGGATGCAGCCGGGGTGAGAGAGGCCTGTGCTACCCGTTTGAGGCTGTTGCCCCCGCGACCGGACCCCGGAACAAGCGGTAGATGACGGAAAGGAACGGAACATTTGATTGAACTCAGCTCTGGCAATGTCGTTGTAAATTCTTCCACCACATCTGCAAAAAAAAGAAACATTTCAGAGTTTGTCAATTTTACACAAAAGGTAATTGTATGAGGCCTCAAGTTAAACAATTCTTATTTGAAAAGAATCTTAAAAAGTTAGAGACTAAAGTTTCACAGAATAAATAATCTAGTTCAGTGACTTACTTTTTATCCTGATTGAGGATGTGTTGCTGTGTGGAGAATATTTTTCTCCACCTTGATCTACTCTGTAGAAACATTTTAGTTCAACATCCGTAGGAGGACGTGTTAGAGTCATCTTCAGAAGGTCATTTCCTGATAGCTTCTCTTCACAGGACATGGTTCTGGTCATTTTTAGTTTTGTGAAATAGAAATAGCACTCAGTCACAGGAACAGATGATGGAGTCTCACACCTGAATGTGACTGAGTCTGTTTCCGCAATCACAGGTGGACTTATGACCAGTTCAGGTTGGGGAACTAAAAATGTAAACATAAAATACTATAGCTTAATGTTTTAGGTTGCAACAATAAAATGGTTTGAAAATTGGATGTTTTAAAATAACAACTTTATCCCAAATGGTTTCACTCACATTGTATTGTGATGACTAAATTTTCACTCTTTGGAGACTGATCCACATTCAGGTAAAAACATCTCACATGAATTTTAGCAGGTAAACTTTTAAATGGTGTTAAATTCAGTAGTTCAGCTCCACTCAGTGTCTTCTCACAGGGCAACTTTACGACGGGATATTTTATCATGACAAAGTAACAATCTTTCACTGAAATAGATGATGGAGTCTGACACTTTAATGTAATTAAATCTGTTTTCGTGATCACATGTTGATCTACACTGAGTATCGGTGGCCTGAGATCTGAAAAAAAGAGCACATGTAGTTTGTACTAACAATTTATTGTATACTAGTGTATCCAAAAGAGTGACTAATTTATCCGGTCATCATAAAGCGTTCCAATTGTTGTTTGGTATTATTTACTTACTATTTATGGTGATGATGGATGTTTGGCTGTCCAGCGATTTGGATTGTTGAGCATCAACTATCGTCATGTAGAAACATTTTATTTTGACTTCAGCAGGCGATCTTTTATGTGCTGCATTCAACAGATCAACTCCCCTCATTTTGTGTTTACAGTCAAAATGTTTATTTTTTGTGTCTATGTAGAAATCACATTGAAATGCAGTTACAGAGGATGGAGGGCGACAGTTTATCTCAACTTCGTCTGTTTCTGTGATTACAAGTCGATCCACCAGTAGTTCAGGCAAATCCTGAGCTAAAAGTTAAAAGATGGTTAAGGTCTATGATCTAATCACGCTTTCTCAGAAAAACATCAAGACAAAAAATTTTTCTTCATTAATTCCACTGAAAGATGAACTGAACTGACCTTCAACCTCAATGTGATGCACGGAAGCTGTGAAAAAATGTTCAATAATGCAACAAAAAAGTTATAAAGGTTGGACTGTGTAAGAAAATCAGAATGAACATACATGTACTTCTGGGTAACTTTTTAAACTTCTTTCTTTGTTAACTTTAATACCAACAAGAAGGTTTAAAAACACATTACAAGAAGTTTTAAAAAACTATCAAACTTACACAGAAGGACGATGAGCAGCAGTGATGCAGCCATCATGAAGATGAACAATGCCGATTTGTTCAGTTTCTCAAAGCCACTTTTATAAAAACCTCAAGAAATGAAGTAGAGAAACACACCACAGACACACATACCTGATAATGTATCAAACCACTCTCACATAGTCATTCTGAAACATCTATTTAGGTAAGTCATGTCTTAGTTCAAATGGTTCAGAACATTGAGTATGTTTAAATATTCCACTGCTTTCACAATTTGATCTTTATTGTTTTGTTTTGTTTTTTTTTTGGGGGGGGGGGTTTCAAAATACCGTGAGTACTAACTAACTACTCTTTTGGACTTAGTTTTTATGTTGCCATCAAACCATTCTCACGTACTCATTGTGAAACATCTATTTTTCACAATGAGTTCAAATGGGTCAAATGGTTCAAATGGTTCAGAATATCTATAAAGTCTGTTTAATGGTTTAAAATAGTAATTTATTAAATAAATTTTTGATATGTATTAGATTAAATAAAATATATATATATTTATACATAGATACATATTTTATTTGTGTGGAGAAAAACTTTTCTTTATTTGATTTTAGTATGATTATTAAACAGTTACACCGTCAGACAGATACTTCATTGACTATTTCTACTACTAATAGCTGGAATGAGATGAAATTAATGAAGGTGCTAAATGGACCCAGTCCACCTAATAGAGAAAAAATGAAGAATGACTTAATTGACTTGATTTAATTTTCTTTTAAGCACAATTGCATCTATTGAAGGAAATAAATCAAATCATGTACAGTAAATTTAAAACAAAGGAAAATATGACACAATATGAGTCAAATTTATTTTGTTTCATCTTCTAAACCGTCCATCCCTAACGGTATCATAAGGATGCCAGAGCCTATTTCAGCTGATTCAAGGCAAGAGGCAGGGTACACCACGAACAAGTCGCCAGTCTGTTGCGAGGCCACACATACACACAACCATACACATACTCATTTAAATTTATTTTAAACAGAAAAAAGTTCAGCCGTAAATTTCTTAAAGCAAGTTTAAGTTTGAATTGACTTGGTAAGGCAATTTTTAAAAACTTTTAAAATAAGAGACAGATTTATGGAGGAAAAGACATGTAAAATTGTGAAAAAAAAATCTACTTTTGAAAACAATTAATATATTTTATTTTTGCTCAACTTTGTGTATCTACTGAAAGGATGTAGATATACTTGTCAAATATGACATTGCCTTGTTACATTTGGCAAATTATACTATTATACAATAGCCAAGAAGACTAAAGTAAGTTACTTTAGACTAAAGTTTAAACTGCTTTACTCTGCTTTTTCTTTCTAAAGACTGGTCTATTATTTCCATTTATAACTGGTAATTTAGGAAAACTTAAGTCAACAAAACAGCTACTCATAGACTTGATTCTATCTTAATTGAGAAAAAGAAGCATTTTGGAACTGTTTATTTCTAAAGTCTGATAGAATTGAGTACACAATCTCATTGGTATTGATTGTAAGATTTACAACACCATACAGGACTTATGGCTGTCAGGAAAAAAGAAAATGAAGTGTCTTATTTTTTAATTTAATATACTTAATTCATCCCTCAATGGGGAAATTTCTGAGCTGCATTTCATCACAGCAGGCTACCAGGATGATGCCAATGGTGGGAGAAACAGGGGGAAAGGTGTCTTCCCCAAGGACACCTACACATGAGCTCAGTGGGATTCGACCCAGTGAACTTCTGGTCCAAGGGCGAATATTCTACCACTGAGCTAACACCACCTTGCAAAGTGATACAATAATCCAATTTAGATGTAACAATTTTCCAGCATGATTTTTAAAGACTGACTCCCGCGACAGACTGGCGACCTGTTCGGAGTGTACTCCGAACAGGTCGGAGTACACTGTATAACTATATACAGTGTACACTGTACACTGTATAAATAAACTGCAGCTCGAGTCCTCACAAGAACTAGAAAATACGATCACATTAGTCCTGTGCTAAAGTCTCTGCACTGGCTTCCTGTGGCTCAGAGAATAGACTTTAAAGCTGCTCTGCTTGTGTTTAAGTCTCTCCATGGTCTAGCACCAAAGTACATCTGTGATATGTTAGTACCTTATGAACCATCTAGAACTCTGAGGACCTCTGGGACCGGTCTCCTGCTGGAGCCTAGAGTCAAGACTAAACATGGAGAAGCTGCATTTCAATTTTATGCTGCAAAAGTCTGGAACAAACTTTCTGAAGCCGTGAGACAGGCCTCTACTGTGACAATGTTTAAATCTAGGCTGAAAACAGTTCTGTTTAACTGTGCTTTTTATTAATTGCTCTTTTTTTAATCTGTTTTAATAATTTTATTTATTTAATTTTTAAACTTTTTGATTCTATGTTTTGTGATTTTAATGCATTCTTTTTCTTTTCTTTCTTGTGAAGCACTTTGAATTACATTTTGTATGAATTGTGCTATACAAATAAACTTGCCTTGCCTTGCCTTACTCTGCCCTTCGCCTTAAATTGGCCGGGATGGGCTCAGGCATCCCCCGCAACCTCCGAAAGGGATAGACGGATAAGAAGATGACTGACTGACTGACATTTTTAAAGATCAAATACTTCCTACTCTAGCTATGATATGTGGTTTTAAAAATGTAGGGTTTTTTTTAAGTATGCGCAGTGTGTAAAAGATCATTCCTGATCAAATAAAACTCACAAGTTTCTAACTGTGGGTTTAGAGACTACAATTATTGTATTATTGAATTACAAATACGACTTTACTTCTCGAGAAGGCTGATGTCCTTCATCATCTGCCAGTAGCTGTTCCAGATGTTCTATCCAGATGTTCTAAGCTATTGTGTCTTGGGGAGGCAGCATCAAGACAGGGACTCCATGCGACTGGGCAAACTGGTGAAGAAGACAGGATCTGCAGTTGATGCTTAGCAGGACTTTCTGTAACTGTAGCCATAATGATCTATAGCAAGATGTTCCCCATCCTGAACAATACCCAATACCTCCTCACAGGATCATCACCATGTATAGCTCCTTTGGTGGCAGAATGCTGTCCCTTACTCGTTACACTGGCAGACCAAAGAACTCTTTTGTCCCTCAGACTGTTCCAATCCAAAAAGTGAAGAATGCTTCTTGATATTTAAAAGGCCGAGGGGACTAATAAAATATTTATCTATCCGTCTAATTACACCATTCAAGGAGCTTGCCTGGTCAGACAGAAAATCTCTCTGTTTTTTAAGACCTAATATGATTCCCTCAATTCTGTCTGAGTTTAGGAGGAGATAGATGTCATCCAGACTTTATGCTTTTCATGCAGGGCATTACTTTTCTCCATATAGTCACTGGTCAAGTTTGACTGGTGCAGTGGTAGAATTTCCAAATGATGACTGAGAGAACCTGGTTCAAATCCAACTTGAACCAGGTAAAAATAGAAAACATATTGATGTGTTTTCTTATTATGTTTCCTAACGACAACATGTTTAGCAAGAACATGATAGGTTCTAGAACAATTACTTGTGGCACTCCATAGCTAATTTTTAGTGCAAATAGAAGACTGGTAATTTTACACTGATAAACTGGTACCTATTAGAAAAATATGATTTAAACCATTAAACAGCAGATCCTTTGATTAAAATGTTACATAGGTAACATTTTAATCTCCAGAGTAATGTACTGTGGTCTATGGTGTCAAAGGCTTTACTAAGATGTAACGTCACCAAGATTGATATTAGTTCTGTTTCTGAGGCTAATAACCAGTCATTTGTAATTCAAACTGGTGCAGTTTCTGTGGTGTGATGTGGTCCTAATACTGATTGAAAATCTCAAAAAGGCTTTTGTCCCGTAGGTGGCAATACAGTAGCCAAACGTCAAGTCTTTCTTGATTTTTAGGGGGCGGTGGGTTAGACAAAAAAGGAGTTTGTCCAGAATGTCAGGTTCTGGGTTGGGCTTTTTCAGGTTTTTCAAAACAGCATTTTTACATCATCTGTCACTAGCATAACAGGCTCAAACAGTAGGTGGAATATTCAGCAAGACCAATTCATGGAAGGATATATCAGATGGAGTTGTGTTTGCTCACCTACTTTTTTGTACTGTTTGTACTGTTTACACTTCCACCTTTAAACATAAAAGTATCCAAAATTCTTTTAAATCAGTTTCACTGCTCCCTATGCATAAGTTTTATTTTATATCCTTGGATTGTTTTAAATGATCATGTAAAATCTGTCCTGGAGTATTGGAGGTTTTATCACTCCATGGTTGGAACTGCAGATTTTAATCAGTTGCAGCTGATGTGATCCACCTGGTCTCATTTCACCTCAAGCAACAGCATAAAGTCATGCCATTAAACAAACACATGGTTATTTATCTGCTTGTTCTAGGTTTTTGTATTTTATAGATTTTATTTTTACAGAATGCCACCTAAAAAAATAGTGCAGGACATTGCAGGTCTTTCTGAGCCAAATTCAACAAAACCACCCAAAAAGGTGACTTCTAAAGAAGCGGCAGGTTTGTTCTAAAGTTTCTGAAACTTTTTTTTTTGTCTTCCCAAACTAATTTCCATCTTGTTTGTTTGGTACAGATCCACAAAGGCCTGCAGTTAATCCCTCCACATCAATTATGGTGAAAGAAGCACTTCAAGCTCTGGACTCTCGTAAGGGTGTCTCATCCCAAGCTATTCAAAACTACATTAAGCAGAACTACACCACAGTGGATTCGGTGAGGTTGAAGTACTTGGTTCGCAACTTTTTGAAGAAGGGAATAGAAAGTGGCGTACTGGTGAGACCTGCAAACTCCAGTTTTACCACGGGAGCGCTGGGAAAATTCAGGGTAAGGTGATTTAACCTCAAGACATATTTGAACTATTACTTTAAGTGCTTTTTCTGTTGTGTCAAGCTTTCATCGAAGGTCAAACAGTCAAAGCCGAAAAGTGAGAATATTGATCCAAATGTGCAACCTGCTTCCAAAGTTGATAAAGACAAGAAGGCTAAAAAAACAGGTGGGAATGAATGACTGTATTTTGGTGACTTGTTGCTTTACAAAAACTTGTCTTTCAAATTTAGGCACCACAAGAAAGAAAAGTGCAGGAAATGAAGAGAAAAAGTCTTCAGAGGTGAGGGCCAAATGAATTTGCTGGTGGGGTCTTCTACTCTTGGTTTGTTTTTTGGTTTTTTTGGGGCGGGTGGGCGGTGGGTTGTTTGTTTGGTAGGGGTTTTTTTTTTGTTTGTTTGTTTTTTGCTTTTTGGGGTGCGGGGTTGTTGTTTAAATCTAAAGCCGTGGTGTATTTTGGCATGAAATCTTTGTGGCTGCACATGATTTTTTTTTTTTTTTTTTTTAGGATGTTAAACGGACCAAAAAGGCAACAAAAAATGAAGAGGCTGTAGCTCCAAAAATTTCTTCTGCAAAAAAACCAAAAGCCTCAACCAAGGCAAAAGATGAAGAGGGAAGTACTGATTCCACCACAAAGAAGACAGTCAAGATTGTCAAAGGGGCAAAATCAGCGAAGAAGCCCCAGAGTAAAGTTGCTGAGACAGGTAGTGCTGCGCCTGTGGCTAAAGCAACTGGCAAAAGAAAAAAGGCTTTAGAATAAATGTTGTTTTCAGTCATTTTTATTATTTTTTTGAATTTGCAATAAAGATTGATTTCTACAATATTTTATTTTGTACTAATTTATTAGTATGTACAGAAATGTCAGTATATTACTGGAGCAACTGTGTAAAACAAAGTTTTGGTGATCATTGCAGATAAGGAGTTGGCTGTACCGAGTACAGATGGACGTGGGTATCAATGATGGTTTAAAATGTGGATGTGTATGTATTTACAAAAAAAAACACACACTTGTATTTCTCATTTTACTATATGATAAAATATATATATATATATATATATATATATATATATATATATATATATATATATATATATATATATATATATATATATATATATATATATATATATATATATATATATATATATATATATAAACTCACTTTCCACTGAGATGGATATGGCCTCGTCTCGCATACATTTTATTTTGAAGTTAAGAATTGGGAGCATTAAAACAGTTTAGACCCAAACACATTGACATTCAATTGCATTAAATTGGGCTGCTTTTGAAATATGTCCCTTAATGTCAATTACTCGTGAAATAAGTTATTCCATTTTTTTTTTTTCATATAAAGAGAAATCAATTTGGAAAAAAATGAAAACATCTGAACTTTATTGGTTCATCAGTTGGGTGAGTTTATTTTTGATAGTCTGAGTCAGTTGGATATGGTCATCCAAGTGAAGTCAAATTTTTTTTTTTTTCAACTATGTCTTAGTACCCGACTCTCAACACTTTGTAGAGTTTGATTGTTTAGTTTTGGTCTTTTACTGTCAGGTTGGAGAATTTGTGCCATTGCCTCATCAGAAACTCAAGCAAACATTATTCCCCTAACCAAAAAAATTTGGTCTACTGAAGATAAAAATATAAGATAGAGGGTTTTTTTAAATAGCCAAATTATTCATTTAAAAAAAAAGAATAAATATAAAAAAGAGGATCTCTCTGCAGTAAAAGACCAAAGAGGAGAGCAGCATCCAGAAATAGCTTTCGCTCACAAATGTTTTTGATGCTTTTAACCTCTTGAAACTGTCAGCCTGTGAAATGGCACCCCAATTCCTCAAAACAAAAGTGAAAAAAATTACGATGAACAGCATAATAACTGTGCGTTTGTGTGTCTTCACAAAGATTACACCGTACTTAAGTGCTGTGGAAAAAAACATAAAGAGAAAAGCCATAGTTGCCACCACAACATTGAATAGGTTTCCAATGAGGGTTCGTGCTGTGGCGTTTTGCAGTCCTTCTAGCTGAAACAAACGCTGCATTTGCTGCTGCTGCTCAATCTTTGAAATGCGACTTTGACAAACCTTTAGGGTCTCCTACAAGTTAAAAATAAAGAATTTAAAAAAAATAACAAAACAGACATTTCATTTGAAGATAGATAGATAGATAGAAACTTTATTAATCTCCTACAGAAGAAATTCTGGAGGTTTCACCTCAGGTAAAACAACTTGCCTCTTAGGCTCATAAACACCTAAATTTTGGGTTTTGAAACATCAGTAGTTGTTAGGTATATAACGGTTTTGAGGTCATGGTTCGGTAGACTTTAAGGACAGCACTTGAACAAATGATAAAGCCATTTATCTGATGCTTATTTGTGTGCTTAGTAAACAAAACCTGTGTTCTACGTAAAACTATTCAATCAATTTTTAAAAAAGCATAAGCAAAGTGTTGTTTGGTAATATGTTAAATAAAATATTCTCAAATAAGCAGCAAATGTATAAAATATTTTTGTTAAAATTCTTGTAAATTATAAACAGACTAAACAGTTCAACTGAACATGGGTATTACATGTAATACGTAGGTATTACATGTGATTTTAATACATTTCTTTTGTTACACTTTGAATTACATTTTGTATGAATTGTGCTATACAAATAAACTTGCCTTGCCTTACATTACGTTCAAATTTTCATCAGATTACATCAGCTTTAAAAATATGGTATTAAACCACAACGTGAGTAGAAGAATGTTGGGCTTCATTGTTGAACACAGTTTTTTCTGGCTAGAGCACCAATGATATTTACACTGAGCTCATGTTGTGTTTACAAAAGAGAATATCAAAAGGGAGAGTGAAGATTATAGAAAGAGGGAGACCAAGGAAAATACCTTGAGGAACACCAGCAGAGAAAGGGAATATGTTTGATTTGTGAGATTTGAATTTGATGATTTGAGAGCAACTAAACAGACATTAAGAAAACTAGGAAAGAAGAGTGTGAGAAATGCCGATAGATTGATGTACAAAGTAATTGAATTATAAAATATTGTGGGAAATAGTGTAAAAGGCAGCTGTTAAATCAAGAATAATGGGAATGCAGAGTGAACTAAAGCCAAATGCTATGAATGAAGTGAATTTAACAAGGCCTGCTTCTGTGTTGTCGAGTGGGCAGAAACCAGATCGAAACGGTACATGGAGAATATTAGTAGAAAGATGAGTGTGAAATTGAAATGCGAAAGTTTTTTTCAAGAGTTTTGAATATGAAAAGTAGGAGGAGACGCGTGTGGAGTGCGGGAGAGGACTGGATGTGAAAAGCCTCCTCCGAAGTAAGACACATCATCAATGTTGCAGGCACTCGTTAATTGTCACAGAGAAGGGCAGCAGAAATGCTAATACATTTTCTCAAAAACAACTGAATCATTCTAAAAACAATTTAGTGACAACAATCTACTAGATGTTTTTCTACATTCTATTTCTGAGCAGTTGATTTTGCGTAAGGTGGGATCTTCAAGGGAAACTTGCCTGAAAGCGTTTGGATCTTTCCTGAGATCGTTGTGTAATGATGTCTGTTATGCTGATTAGTTCCTGTTTTAAGCTGTGTGCTTTGTTATAGAGTTCTGTCAAGTCATTTATCTGTTCCGATAAACGTTCAGATCTGGAAAACATCACCAGTCAAAAATTTATGCTCAGCTATACAAATCCAACAATGCTATTTAAACTACCTAAATCGTTCCTCTTGGAGGGCTTTTAACATCATGGCATTTTCCCATTCATAAAGCGCTTTCACGTATTCAAAAGATTCTTCCAACCGAACTTGGTTTTCCTGGAGGTATTCAATTTCATTTAGTAAAGCATACATTTGTAAAGCACAGTAAGGGTCACTTGCATTTGATTCAACACTATGGCGGTCCCTTGCCAATGAAGGGGCACTGTTAACTCTCTTAAGACCCAGTTCCTGACTGAGACGATTCTTGCCATTTTTTAGGTTAAGTAGGAAATTTCCCTCTTCCTCATCTTTAAGAGCCATGAGGTTACTACAACTGTCAAACCTGTTGCGAATGAGCGAGGCTATTTCTCTTGGCTTCGATGCCACAGCTTCAGCTGCAGAATGAGTGGCTTGAGAAAAACTGGTCAGGCCCTGTGCTACCTGTAATAACCAAGAAAAATGTATTATTTAGGGTAAAAAAAAAAAAAAAGACTTTTGACATTTGATTTGAAGAAGTTAACCCATCTAGGAAGCCCTGACTTTATTCAACACAAACTTGTTTAACTGAAAAAACTGTGAACAGAATGCCTGCATAAGCCAAATAAAGATAAAATGTTTCCCACTACAAGACCCTCCGTGAACAGAAGAGGCAGTACTCACAGATGTGATGACTTAAACCTTCTCTCAAAGTAGGACAATTAAAGAGGTTTAAAATCTCCAGAATAAAAGAACTGCATGTGGGTGTGTACACATTAACAAATTACTTCACAATTTACAGTATGGTATAATGGTAATGTCTCTGATTTTTTTGGAACTGACTGAAATGTCCATTCATTTAATTTATGTATTTATCAACTTATGTATTGTCAAAACCAAAAAGTCGTAACTAGAGAGAGATGAGGACTAGAGGAAGGCCAAAGAGGAGGTTCATGGACGCAGTGAAGGAAGACATGAAGATAATTGACCGAAGAGGATACAGCAGATACGGTTAGATGGAAGAAACTGACTTGCTGTGGCGATCCCTGAAGGGAAATGCCGAAAGAAGAAGAGAGAGATGAGGAATAGAATACTTAAACGTAACTGCAATCTTAGAACTACACAGTAATGTTTCAGAGGCAGATGCCACTTCAAATACTTGCTGCTTTGTACTGACGTTTTTGCAACGTTTATCTATATCTGATGATCATCTGATTATGCAGTATTTGTCTCGCAGAAGTTATACTCATTCTGTTTTGATTTTCACAAACGTGTAGGTGCTCTGAATCCATTCCAAATTTCATAATCATATGATAATCAACAGGAATGGGATACCACGTCATCAAATTTTACCACATCAATAACTTTCAACCCTAACGGTAGTCTTAACGGTACTGGTGTTGTGGCATAGCAACAGTAGGTTTGTGCAGTGCTTTGTACCAATGAAGCAAATCAATTTGTTGATAACTGATTTTTTCAAAAAATTTCTTTAAAAATGAGTTATCTCTTTTTTTTTTGCTGACCTGATCATGTTTTCTCACTCTGATGCCCAGGATAGCAGAGCAACCAAAGTGCATAGAGTGCATAATGTCTGAAATTATAATAGCATTTCCAGTAAATTATTCACTTGCTTTTTATCAGCATTTATTCATCACATAGACCTCCAACCGACTTTAGACTATTGTTTCCCTCTGATAACGATCTTCAGCCTCTATCTGATCTTAGAGTTCTTGTTATGTGTTCTAATACGCGTCTGTTCCTCTGCCTGCCTGCAAACCTTGGTATGACACATCAGTTTCTTTCACTTTGTTAAAACACTCTGACCACACGACATTGGGTAGACGAGATTTTGATTTAACTAATTATACATTTCAGGTCAGGACCAGAAACACTCAACCCCAACTCTCAAAGTAGGCCAAAAAGCAGTTCAAAACAAACCTATCCTGTCTGCAACATGGCAATTTTGTCTTTCCCCTGAAATGTTTTTCTTAACACTGTGTTTAAATTCTTAATTTTGCAATTTGTTGCCAACATGGACCATATAACAAGGTTGACCTACTTTTTTCAGCTACCAAACTACAAAGATAACCGGGCCAAACGTTTATGTTCATTTCACAGCATCATCTCTGTTTGCTGACTGACTGCACATTTGATGATTGCTGCAATTGTAAGCTAGTACTGTACAACTGCAGCATTCATCAGGTGTTGTTCTGCAAACCCACCATCATGACAGTCATCTTCAATGTCAATACTGTTTCAAAACAGATTTGTTTGTTACCACGCAAGCTATGTCTGCATTTGGATCCCACCCACATGCCACAACAGACATAGTTAAAATACAACATTGTGCTAATAAAATCTAGGTTTCTTTTCAAGTCTCTTATAAATTTGGTTAACAAAGTCATGTATACAGAACATTTATTTTTTAACCTTTTTAAAATACAACTTTCTCCTTCAGCAAGAGAGACAGAAAGTACTCGCAGCCGTTGTAGCAGAATTTCAGAGGAGAGTAAACCATTGATACAGGACATTGAACAGAGATATACTGTATTTTAAACTGTTCCAATTTTTACCTTGCACAAAGCCTTAAACTATTTCACGCTTTTTAGCAGCAGCAAGATCTTTGTTTTTAACCAAGCACTGTACTTATTTAACTTTAACTTGTTATCATAATGAACTATACTACAGGTTCTAACTGTGCATTCTGATGTCTGAATGTGGATGGAAGCAACAGACGGTAAAGTAATTTCCCTCATGATCAATAAAGTATAAATCTATCATTATATTTGGAAATTGTTGATATGCTCAGTGATGTGGAAGATCCGTCTTAAGCAGTTTTTTTCCCTTTTAGTTGGATCACTTGGTAAACTAATTGTCACAGGTGTCTAAGTCTGATTTCAGTGACCCAAAGAACCCCGAGAGACAATGCCATTTATGAGTATAAGACTAAGTAATGTATTTTTATAACCAATCATATCTAATGTGGATTTGAAATATAGTACCAAACATAAAACTTTCTTTGCCCCATCTCGACAGCGCAAGGCTATTTGAGAAAAAAAAAACAACTTAGATTCACTATGGGAGACAATTAAAATTTCAATTGAAACACTTACCTTCATTCCAACATCCTTAAGTCCTTGATGCATGTCTTGTAAAACATCTTTAGGGTGGTATGAAGGACAATTCATCTCAGCCTCACGCAGCCTAATGAGGTATTCATCAGTCTTTTTCTCTATTTGTTGAATGGCAAGAGCTGATTTTTGGTTTTTCTTTTCAAACTCCTTCTTGTAAAGTGCACATTGCTGTTTGTCTGCAGTTTTGCATAGATGAAGGTACTTGGCCACATTTTCCTGACATTTTTTTTGCTCTTGCTCTTTTTGTTCATTAAGTTGGAGAATCTTCTGTTGTAAGTGGGCAATGACACACTGTGAACTGTCATTGTTACGCCCATCTGGGTTGATGTGATGGGCATCAGTAAACCCAGCAGGGCTTGGTCTGTTTGGAAAATCCAGCTATTCAAAATAGTAAATGGTAGAAGAACATCCATTACAGAGTAGAAATGATTTTACAAGTTCAGATCCTAATGAGAATGTTCATCATAAAAGTTAACAAGAAAAAATCTTTTAAAATTAAGATGTACAGTATATATATATATAAATATATATACTGTATCTATATAAAAAAAGAACTAAGATGTTCATAGAAGGTCATTTTACATCGGCAATAAGTTCACAGTGCAAATAAATGCAGATGACTTGCATCAGAATAGAAACAGAAATCCATTCATCCCTTCATGTTCTGTACCGCTAATCCCAATTTGGATTGTAAGGGTGCCATAGCTACTGTATATCAGCTGTTTATAGAGCCGAGGCAGGATTTCGGGTGCACAAGGGTACAGTTAGGGTTTACCATAAATTAAAAATTGGAAACTGTGTGAGAAAGAGGACTGGTGGCAGGTGTTGCCGGAGAATTCTACAGTTTACAGCTATAGTTAAAATCTCGTGGTTGCTAAAATGAAACAGTTAATTTGTTATTATTGTGGAAAATTGCACATGAAATGCTAAATATGTACTTTACAGCTCTGAACTAATTAATATATCTGTACATTTTGTAAATAGTTTGTAGATCTTAAAAGTCCCACTTCACACTCAAAACAGTTTAGGTAGACAACTTCTACGTAGTTTAGGTAGACTACAGAAGGTAGTCAAAGCAGCTCAGAGGATCATCGGCTCCCTTCTTCCCTACCTGTTGGACATCATTCCCCCCTGTCTTAGCATAGCTAGAAAAATTGCAAAAGACAGCTCCCACCCTGGCTCTGGACTGTTTGACCTGTTGCACTCAGGAAGGCACTACGGGTGCATCAGATCAAGGACAAACCGGCTTAAGAACAGTTTTTTCCTGAAAGCCATAACCATCCTGAACTTTCACACGCACTGACAGTCCGACACGCACGCACTGTGAAATTCACAACATATTTATTTATATTATTTGTAGTATTTTTTCTTTTTACATGCATGTCTGCAGTGAAAAGCGATTCGCTCCCATCTCACTTTATGGTAAATGGACTCCACTTACATAGCGCTTTTTCACCTCTGTTGGTATCCAAAGCGCTTTACAGTGTAGCTCACATTCACTCATTCACACACACATTCATACCTGATGATGTGAGCTGCAATGCAAGGCGCATACCACTATCATCACAATTGGGGGTTAAGTGTCTTGCTCAAAGACACCTCGGCATGAACTCTGGGCGGGGAATCGAACCGGCGACCCTCCAGTTACAGGACGGTCGCCCTACCCACTGAGCCACCCTCCCCCACGACGTTACTCTCATTATATGTGTATAATGCAGTTTGTACAGCTGTATTGTTACAATAAAGGCATTCTATTCTATTTATGTTGGATAAAATCCCTTTGGTACATAATGCCAAAGGAATTTTGCGGGGTGATGTGCTAGGTCAACAACATTCATCACTTTATCACCCCACTAAAACTGCTTAATCTCAGTCCCACGCCTGTATATCTCTGTTCCAGAAGGAGTGTTCTATCACCCCACAAGGACTTGTGCAATTTTGCTATATAATTTAGGACTTATTGGTATTTAAAAGTAATAAGAAAATACTTTAAATTATGGTCAGTATTGTAAACTTTGGTGATGGATAAAAGTGACTTTTTTTGCATAGTGTTAGATTCAAAACCAAAGCTTTTCTGTTTTCCAAATACGTGTACTGTCACCCAACTAACACTTGTTGACTTTTAGTGTATAATTTAGGACTTATTAGTGCCGCCAGATATAATCAACTTTCATGATGGATAAACACAGAAGTGAAACGCCAGACCTACACCTACGTCCATCTGTTCAACAGGTCGTGCACTAGATCAAGATGTTATGTCATCATCCAAATCGTATTTCTTTAAAAAAAAAATAGCAAAAACAAAAATTTTTGCAGCACAAAACAGCACAAACGATTGACACCATTTTTATGAGTTCTCTTGGATTTTAGGCGGAATGAGGGGCTGGATGACGTCATAGTCCAACTCGTATTTCTTAAAATAAAAAAAACGAAAACAGCACAAACAAAAATTTTTACAGCACAAACGATTGACACCATTTTTAGGAGTTTCCTCGCATTTTTAAGCAAAATGAGGGGCTGGATGATTGCAGACTGACCCATAAAAGAATCGTAAAAAATATCTCAATAAAAATAGCACAAACGTACATTTTTACAGCATAAAACAGCTCAAACGATTCACGTATTTTTAGTTTATTTTTGTTTATGTTTTGTTTATATTTAAGACGGGCCAGCTTCACGGAGGTCAACCTAAACGGTTAGCCAGCTAACAAATTGTGAAAAATCTATTTTTGGAATCACATCTTGACACTTTCTTTATTTACACACTTTTTGGAGGGCAAAATTGGTTTAAGAGGTTGAAAAACAACAATAAAGAAATAAAACTGAACGGACGCTTACCTTAGCTACCTCGCAAAAACAACTCGGATCCGGAATTTTCAACTGCAAATTTATCTTAGTTTGAACATGCGCAGAACAGCGCAGTGTGGAACATTTTGTTTTAAAAAAAATTTGAAATCACACTTATTTATGAAAACTCGGGATTTATTCAGTAATTATGTTGGGTTCGTATAATGATTAATAGAATTTAATCACAATTTTATGGGTAATGGCTAATTACGTCTTAGTGCTGAGTGTGGACTTGAAATATTCTTTTGGCCAGGCAGATAAAATTGATCTTCATTTGTGAAAATTGGCACAGACATAAAGTGCCACATTCTGTAGACTAATGGGGAAAAACATTTTCATATATCTATATCTAAAATGGGATTATGTCGTCTAAAATGCAACCTTACCACTCCATTCCTTTGACTACACAGCAGGGTTTTTTTAAAACCACCATTAAAAAGCTATATGCAGCGAAAATTTTTCAGTGCTCATTTTACAAAATGCACCCTGAAGACATTTAACATCCTTCACAAGCTTTTTTTTACAAATCAAAATGACTTTCTAAGGGTGGCCGCTTAGCATGAAAAGAAACTATTAAGGCTTTTATTATTGCAACAAATTAGACTAATGGATAAATCATCCAATAAGAGGCCAACCTATTGTGAAATAAAAGCTTCCATTCACCCATTGATTTGCTTTTAGAGGGGGTTCTGACACTTTCACAGCAGCTTCCCCTCAAGAAAACGCTTAACAGACTACAGGCTAGTGGGGCTTGTGATTAATCTATGCAATATAAAGTATGATTACTGACACAGCTGTCAAAAGAAAATAAGTCGGAATTTTGCAGGGGAATATTATGCGCATACACTTTCCCAACAGGGATGAAGTACTTCAGATTCTGACAACTGATCTTTGCAAATGACTAAATCTTTCATTTAGTTGGCAGCATCTTAGCTTTTAATTCTGTTGATTTATTGGGGGGGGAGTAGTGGAGGTAGTTCTCCTTACAGAAAGCTAGCTAGAAATTTCATTATACCCTCCATACATCAAAGTGGTGCATTGTGGACAAAATGAGCTTAGACATTTAGTTTGATCTTTTAAAACAGCAAATTTATTCATCTTTAAAAAATAAAAATCAACAACTGAAAAGTATTACTATTTTATTGTCACTAATAGAAACAGTACGGAAGCACTGAGTCTTTGAGCAAGTTTAGCCGCTCTTCAAGTATGATAAGTCAGTCCATATATTATCCCTCTGCAGTTAAAGATCCACCAGGAGAGCAGTATCTCAGTGATGAGATTGTAACAGTTTTTGATAGCAATACATCCTGGTAGTGGCAGAACCAACTGTTGTGGCTCCACACAGTTTAAAAAAAAACAGGAACCCACAAATATCTGATTCATTACTGATGCCAAAGCAATGTAGTAGGTGTGCAGGCACGCTGATCTTCAATGTGTACTGAGCAGGATAAGGAAGGAGTTGGTCACATAAGCTGAAAATTGAAAAGAGTAAAAGAAGAACAGAAAAGCAGACTTAAAAGCCAGATTTACCAGACAACTAGAGAGAAAGATCACCAAAAACAGTGTGCAACCTAATTTGTCAAGTGTCAACTCAGCAAGATTAAAAAGTAAAAATGTACTCATATTTGTAATAAAAATAGCAGTGACTTTAAACAATACCACTTGATTTAACTCCAACATAAAACTGAATTTCTTCCGTGAAGAACTAAAGTTTTCCACATGTAAACAAATTAATTAGAGAGAAATCAACTGTGCAATTCTCTCAGCTTCTTTTACAACTATGCTCCATTTACCCTTATTGTATGTGCTTGTGCTGCCATTGCACTTGTCAGTGTAAAAATCTACCCTTTCCTCCTTCAATTTATTCTCCCCAAAATACATTTCAGATAACGGTAAGTAATAAACTTCTGATACACCTCTTTGTGTTCTGAGAAAAAAGAATAAGAAATTATTTAAAATTCTACTTTCAACAGACCATGTCCTCTCTTTATACATCAACCTAAAAGCTCAAGTTTCTCCATCTTTTTTAACACCCTTATCTAAGACGGTCATCTGGGATGCAGAAGAAAGCGATGAAAATACTCTGAAATGGCATCCCAATGCCTCCAGAGGAAAGCGAGAAGGATCACGAGGAGCAGCGTAGAAAGTGTGCGGCTTCTTGTTTTCATCAAGGGAACAACACAGTTAGCCACTGTGGAGACGAATACCAAAAGAACAGCCATGACAGCTAGCAGCACATTGATTAGTTTTCCGAGAAGAGTTCGTGCAGTGGCGTTCTCCAGTCCTTCCAACTGAACTACCTGCTGCTGTTGCTGCTGCAACTCCATCTTTGAAATGCGAGTCTGACAGGCCTCTAGCGCCTCCTACATGTTAAACAGAAATCAGTCAGATCAAAAAGCCTGAATGAGAAAGCAAACAACTTCTAAGTGAGGCTTACCTGTATGTCTCTTGCTCTTTCATAAGACTGGTAAGCAATCTTCTCTTCCATACTGGCTAGCTCCTGTTTTAAGTTGAGAATTTCATTCTGGTGGAGTTCCGTCAAGTCGTTGAGCTGTTCTTCTAAACGTTCACACCTGAAAAACATTGCCACTTTACATCGATAGAAGAGAAATTTTATTTTCTATTTGAAAAAGAGTGACAAACTTTTCTTGACCATGTTTTTAAAAACACACCATTTTTGAAGCCTATTAGAAAGAACGGTTACAGGTAAAGTTGGTAACAATGAAAAAGTAGTGAAATGAAAAGTACAACAACTTGCCATTCTTTTACCCTCTTCCTTCATGGGTTATCAGAGTAAACAGTTTTTCTCCATTCAGTCCTGTCTTCTGCATCTTCCTCTCACAGACCTAGTAACTTTGCATCTTCCTTTGCTATACCCATAAATTTCTTTGCCAAAATATTCTCCGTCTCTGAACATGTCTGAATCATCTCAGTCTGGCTTCTCTCACATGGCATCTCCGAAATCTCTAACATGTACTGTTCCTCTGATGTCCTCACTGTCGAGCCTGTCCTTCCTGGCCCCTACCAAAAAGAACCAAAGCATCTTCATCTCTGCTACATCCAGTTCTGCTTTCTGTCTTTTCCTCTGTGTCACTATCTCTCGATCAATCAACATGGTTGCTCTCAGCAAAGCTTTATATGTTTAGCTGAAACTCTTCTCACACACATTTTCTCTATATACCCTGGCTTGCTTCTACCTGTTCGCTGCTCCAATTCTTTATAAAAATATTATTTGCAAACATAGTTAATGGAGATTTCTATCCAACATCATGTGTCAGTCTGACCATCACCATAACAAACAAGAAGAGGCTCAAAACAGATCCCTGATGCAGTCCTACCTCCTGTCACACCTTCTTCAGCACAGCTCAACACTATCTTGCAGTCCTCATACATGCACCACTCAAACACATTTCTCTGCCACTCCAGGCCTCCTCATACAATAGAGATTATTATACTTTAATTGATTAATTTCCCAAATGTTTCTTCCCGTACAGATCCAAAACATTGACATTACCTGAATCGTTCTTCTTGCAGGGCTTCCATGATCATTGTGTAATCCCGCTGATAGTGGGCTTTTAAATCTTCAAAGGATTCTTCTAGCCGACCTTGGTTTTCTCGGAGCTCTTGGATCTCATGGAGTATAGCATCAAAACCTGAAGCTTGAGCAGGGTCAAGTGTATTACCTTTAGAACTAGGAGGACCTCCAGGAGCTCCAGGAGTGCTGTTAGCTCCTGCAGAACCAGAAGTAGCACTAGAACAGTCATCATCACTGCCATACTTTGAGCTGGATGGTAAATGTCCTGTTCCAAGAGTACGTGATCCCACAGGACCTACACCCTCATCACCCTGGGTTTCATCCAAAGAGTCTTTAAGCGCTGCAATATTATCAGCACTGCCAAACTTGTTACGAATGAGCGAGGCTATTTCTCTTGGCTTGGATACCACAGCTCCAGCTGCAGAATGGGTGGCCTGAGAAAAGCTGGACAGACCGCCTGTTACCTGTAATGACCGAGATCAGTTTGTTATCCAGGTTGAAAATAATAGAATAAAAACAAGACTGTTACATTTAGTCTGAAAGAAGTTAACCCGTCACAAAATTATTTCTGAAAAATGTTTCCCAATAGTTGGAATAGTATCCAATAGTATCAGTATACATTTTGATCTCAGCATCACTGGAAGCAAAAATAGTAAGATTATAAGATTCTTGGGAAATGATGGCTCTAAAATATGTGCAATAAATGTCGCTCCGCCATCAAACAAGTACAAAACAGATCAGCGTTATCAAAAAATGGTGAGGACTAAAACGCCAAGCCTAATCTTTTTGACGTAGAAAAAAATATTTAAACAACTAAATTAAACATTTACTGTACCTTTGCCCCAACGTCTTTAAGTCCCTGGTGCATGTCTCGGAAAACATCTTTAGGCTGGCGAGGAATGCCATTCAGCTCTACTTCACGAAGCTTTCGATGATAGTGCTCCAACTTCCTCTGCAGTTGTTGGATGGTCTGAGCTGACTTTTGGTTTTTCTTTTCAAACACTTGTTTGATTCGTGCACTTTGTTGTTTGTCTGCATTATTGGCAAGTTTTAGGTATTCAGCCACATTGTCATCACGAGCAGTTTGTTCTATCTTGATTTGTTCTGTGAGCTTGAGAATTTTCTGTTGTAATTGGGCAATAGCCTGCTTAGTACGCTGGGGGTCTGGTGTGTTGTCGACAACGTCGTACCCATCTGCACTGATGGGTAGGGCATTAGGCGACACAGCAGGGCCTGATCCATCGTACCGATCCAACTATGCAGAATAGAAAACGGTAGAAGAATGTGTTTTATTGGTAGAAAATATCTCAACACGTTAATCACTTAAATAAAACATTATTTAACTTATTATTTCACAAATAAATCCTGTGAAGGATTATAGAAAATTTCATCAACTTAGTTGCATGTCTGATGAAAAGTAAAACATAACATAGACTAAATCTATAATGCAGCAAATATTTTGAAATAGAAAAAAAATTAAGGCTGGAATATTTTTCTCTAGGAAAATAAAAATCTCAAGACTTTTATTATATATGCCTCGAATTGAAAAAATAAAAACAAATAAAAATACATCATAAAATAGTAATCATTGGTTATGATTCTGGTGCTTTTTTAAAAGTAATTGAGACTTTTCTGAAATAATTTTAACATGGTTTATAAATTTACTCATTTGTGTTGACGGCATTTTATCATCTCGAGGTGAAAAAAAAAATTTAATTACATAAGAAAACATTTCAACTACAAACCGGATTCCGAAAAAGTTGGGACACTTTAGAAATTGTGAATAAAAACTGAATGCAATGATGTGGAGGTGCCAACTTCTAATATTTTATTCAGAATACAACATAAATCACAGGTCAATAGTTTAAACTGAGAAATTGTATGATATTAAGGAAAAATATACTCATTCAAAATTTCATGGTGTCAACAAATCCCAAAAAAGTTGGGACAAGGCCATTTTCACCACTGTGTGACACCCCCCCTTCTTCTTAGAACACTCAACAGACGTCTGGGCATTGAGGAGACCAGCTTCTCAAGTGTAGACATAGGAATGTTCTCCCATTCTTGTCTAATACAGGCCTCTAAGTGTTCAATCGTCTTGGGTCTTCTTTGTCTGACCTTCCTCTTAATGATGCGCCAAATGTTTTCTATAGGTGAAAGATCTGGACTGTTGGCTGGCCAGGTCAGTACCCGAATCCTTCTCCCACGCAGCCATGATGTTGTGATTGATGCAGAATGTGGTCTGGCATTATCTTGTTGAAAAATGCAGGGTCTTCCATGAAAGAGACGACGTTTGGATGGGAGCATATGTTGCTCTAGAACCTGAATATATTTTTCTGCATTGATGGTGCCTTTCCAGATGTGCAAGCTGCCCATGCCACACGCATTCATGCAACCCCATACCATCAGAGATGCAGGCTTCTGAACAGAGCGTTGATAGCAACTTGGGTTGTCACTGTCCTCTTTGGTCCTGATGACATGGCGCCCCAGATTTCCAAAAAGAACCTCAAAACGTGATTCGTCTGACCACAGAACAGTCTTCCATTTTGCCACACTCCATTTTAAATGACTCCTGGCCCAGTGAAAACGTCTTCGCTTGTGGATCTTTGTTAGAAATGGCTTCTTCTTTGCAGAATAGAGTTTCAGCTGGCAACGGCGGATGGCACGGTGGATTGTGTTCACTGACAATGGTTTCTGGAAGTACTCCTGAGCCCATGCTGTGATTTCCTTCACAGTAGCACTCCTGTTTTTGATGCAGTGTCGTTTAAGGGCCCGGAGATCACGGGCATTCAGTATGGTTCTCCGGCCTTGACCTTTACGCACAGAGATTTTTCCAGATTCTCTGAATCTTCTGATGATATTATTCACAGTTGATGATGACAACTGCAAACTCTTTGCAATTTTTCGCTGGGTAACACCTCTCTGATACTGTTCCACTATCTTTTTACGCAACATTGTGGGAGTTGGTGATCCTCTACCCATCTTGGCTTCTGAGAGACACTGCCAATCTGAGAAGCACTTTTTATACCCATCATATTGCCAATTGACCTGATTAGTGCTGATTGGTCTTCCAGGTGTTTGTTGTATGCTCAAATGACTTTTTCCAGCCTCTAATAGGTTCTTGTCCCAACTTTTTTGGGATTTGTTGACACCATGAAATTTTGAATGAGCATATTTTTCCTTAATATCATACAATTTCTCAGTTTAAACTATTGACCTGTGATTTATGTTGTATTCTGAATAAAATATTAGAAGTTGGCACCTCCACATCATTGCATTCAGTTTTTATTCACAATTTCTAAAGTGTCCCAACTTTTTTGGAATCCGGTTGTAGTAAATTGTTTCTACTTTGTTTCCCTTTAATGGGGAATGTCAAAGAAACACATTAACGCACAAGTTTGAGTTTGTTTACCCCTGCAAGCTTTCTCTGACCTAAAGTACATTGAGAGATGGGAGGGCTAAATTTAGACAGGCTTAAAGCACAAAGTGGCCAAGCAGTCAAAGGCAATTTCTGACCTTCCACCGCTGACAGCTCATCCCTCTATCCACTGGTGCAACCAGGCACATTTAAACCATTAAGATACTTTTAAAATGATTTCTCAGTTCACTTGGTTTTAGGAATCATGCACACATTAAAGGACAAGCCTCGCGTTCTTTATTACCCTCATTTTTTATAGCTGCAAATTAATTTAACAGATCACTTTTGAGGAATGATACATTCTAAAATATTTTATGTGTAAGGTGACATTTTAGGATCTTATCAATTCAAATAAATGCCATACGTGTGCTTCTAAAATGATGCTGTATGAGAATGAATAGTTTGTTGCATGGTTGTACTGCACTGCTCTCTCTCTGAAAGGATTGAGACACCCACCTTGTCAGGCTCCTCGGTGGAGTGGTAGCCAGAGGTCACCAGCATGTCCACCAGAGCTGGGCTGCTGGGTGTATCTGTAGTTGAGGAGGAGCGTGGGCGTCCAGCCTGCAGCAGGGCCTCGTGAGTGCTACGCCTGTGGATTTGTGGGCTACCTTTTTGGGGAGCATCTCCAGAGCCTCCAGCTTTGCTGCGACGGCTCTGCAGGCTGGTGCCACGCTTCATTATCGGTGGACCTCGGATTTGCTGTAGGACACGGCTCAGAGCTGCAGGAGGGGCGGAAGTGGCATGATTGTCAGAATCCAAAGATGGAGGTGAGGTGGTGAGAGCGTCCCCTACTTCTGACCCGACCTCAGCAGGTTCAGAGGGAGGGGCGCTTGTGTAGGATGAGGCTGAGTCATGTGGTGAAACGGAGGAGCGTCGGCGCTGTGGCTGGAAGAGCTGCTTCAGGCCATGGCCCAACGCTCCCATATTCTCCAGGGCATTATGGGTGATTTTGGACAAGCCGTGTTCTGACTCTGACACCCTCCTGCCGACTTCCGGCTCCACTCGGCCTCCTGCATCCGGCTCCTCCGGACTCTGCTCACTACAACCCTGATCCATCAGAGACCTCCAGTTTCACATTGAGGTTCTACTTGGGGGTGCAGGATTCTAGCTATGCCCCCGTCGACACCTGCCCTCTGAGAGGCGTGGTGACAGCCAGGAAGCAGAGGGAGTGGTGCTCAGTTGGGCTGTTTGAGTGGGCATGCATCTGTGACTTGGCTCAATGTCATGCTTGTCTAACACAAAAAAAGGAAAATAAAATATATTATGACGTGCAGAAGAAAATAAGAAAAAGCATAATGTGAAACAGTAGAAATCAATAACTGGGAAAACACAGACATGACCACTCATTTCAATTTTTGGTTGCATTTCTATTCATAATTTAAAAAAAATTACACACAAAATTTTACTATGACTTCCAATTTTGTGTAGATATTTTACAATATTGTGGTATCTCTGTGTCAACCCAGAAATATAAAAGTCTAAGTTTGCTAAGAATAAAATAAATAAATACATAAATAAAAAACTTTTGTAAACAGTTTCTGAAACGTCTCAATCTGACCACTTGAAGAAGATCTAGGCATCAATTTAAAAAAAAAGTCCTGGTTGTTTATTTTTGTGGATTCAATCCTAAAGATTTTTAATTTAATTGCATTTCAGAAAATATCCTTTAAAACAATTACCAAAAAAGGTTTAAGAGTAAATCAGAATGTGACAAAAGATGCTACTTAAATAATAAAAAAATAGGAGATAGTGACCAAAAGTGCATGGGGATTGAGTGAAATGTAATACAATGCAGCCTCACATTCATATCTGCTTTATTTTTGGTTCATGGAGGAGAATGTGTCTTTTAAAAAACATTTAGTTATTGACATTTCAGTGTCAAGTTACAATGAGTATCATTTTTGGGGCATGTTGACGTGTAATTGAAGTGAAATAAGAGCAATTGAAGAGGTGAGAAACAGCTTACCATCAACGAGGCCTCTCCTCTTCCAACTCGCAACTCAGGTTGGGCTGAATGAGGCAAAAATATGAGGATGTAAAAATACACACAAAAAAGAAATACAAGAAAAGGAACATGAACCATTAACTACATCATTTATATCATTTGGTGCACAGTCGGCTTCTTAAACAGAATATTTCGGTCGAAAAAAGGCCGCAGAATGTCATCTTGTCTGGTATTTGTGTCCACAACATAAATAGTGTATTTATGACCACTCAGGAGATTAGACTTCAACAGGAAATAATAATACTATCTCGGCAAGTTTGCGACACACACTTATCTCCACAAGAAAATAAACAGTTATTCATCGGAATGAGAAAAGATTGAGGGCGATGAGAAAAGCTACAAGGTTTGCATTAGAGTTACGATTGCATGCTGCATGTTTACGTAAGCAAAAAGAGAAAAAAATGAATGAGTGTCCTGAATCATGTGAGACAAGGACATGTTGACTAAACATCCGGTCTCAAAAACAGCAGCTGAGATGACACAGATTTGTCTTTACGTTAGCTCGGACGTGATTCTTTCTGCTATGTTTTGTTTAACAACTGACAAATGGACAAAAAAAATCCAAAGTATCAACTTGAAAATTTTTATTTACAGCAGCCTGCAACATTTATCTTGAAAGATGACACCTCAATGACAGGACTGGAAGCAGCAAGGTCTTCTTTCACTTGTATACGTCTAACCATCTTATCACAGGTTTTCGATAGAACAAAATGTTTTTTATTAATGTCATTATTACCACAATCAGTGAGGTGTTTGTGGTATGGTATTTGCGACCATATAAAAGATGTTTTTAGTTTGCAGTTATTAATGTTCTTTTGGTCTTGGTTCAATCAGTTCAGATATTGTACAAAATCGTGTACTTTGTTTCTGTGAATCTAAAAAAATATGTTCCAGATGGATTTGGGGTCAACTAAAATTACATGAACTATTTTGTAAACTAACAGAAAACATTCTCTTATGAGTCAGCCCAACCAAAGAGGACCATTTAACAAGAAGGCTGTGCAATCGAGAAACCTGAAAGCAAAGACGATCACCACTAGTGATATGATCTGAAGGATTCTGTGGTAGTCGAGCAGTCGCACAGTTCAATTTTTCTGCATGCAGTGCTTTAATGTCACATCAAATAAGGAGGAAGCTTTACAGGTCTAAAAACTATTCACTTGATTAGTATAATATGGGACACTTTACAAAATACAATGTGTGTTACTAGAGTTTGTACTTAAAACATAAAAGTAGGAGGTGGAAGAAATTTGTTTAATTCAACACTGAGGAGTTTCAGCTGGAAATCAAACCAAAAGTCAAGTTTCATTCGGGAGTGATGCTATAATCCACACAATACTAAAGCCCAATCTAAGCTCAGAGCAAGAAATGCCCTTCCAAGGAATTAATTGTTTCATTCTTTTTATGATTCACCTATTAATCTGTACTTCCTTACTGGAAACAGCAACATTTTCTCTACAAATTGAAACAATAATCAAAAAGTAGCACTGCAATATCATTTTAATATTTGAAAAGTTAATCAGGGTGTACAGTACAAATAAATGCCTGATAAAGATGTGGGGCTGTACCACTTTGCAAATACAAATGACATCGAACTCCTCTAGGCTGAGACTAAAGTGTAGCCTAAAGTAGGTCAGCCAACATTCACCTATTACTCTCCATGCATGTGCCGCTCCAATGTCACATCGGCTACAGCAAATCCTGTACAGGTCATTAGAGCTATTCACTTACTTTGACCAGACTGGGACACTTAACAGTAAACATCTTGCGTTACGCCGTTCTTTAAGAACTTTCATATTTAATTAAAATGTTAACTTGGCTGGCCAAATTCTAAACTGCTTCAAACAGAAACGATGTTCACTCTCAAATACCGTTTAAATATTTGGTAAATTACATTAAATTACTGACTGATTGAATTAGGATTATTGCACACAAAAATGTGCGTGGGAAATAACCAACTGGTTGTAGTTACATTGTGAAAAGATGTAAAAGATGAGTTTTCATTCTTAATCATTCTCATGTGTTCCGTGTCCCATAAAATCTTGTATGCAACAACACATACCTTTGAAAGTGATCATGGGCAGATGATCTGTGCCTCTAATAACACAGAAATAAGATTTATTCCAACCAAGTTTCCAGCACTCCTTCTGTATAATCGAATAGCTGTCAAACTTTAGTCAGCTGTTTCCATTGAAATTTAGAAAAATCACATGCTGTAAAGACAAAAAAAGAAAAAACAGGTATGAGACATTTCTTAAAAGAAATTGTTTTTTTAAACAGAAGACAACTGGATACTCCAGCTGCTTTTCTTGTGAGCAAAATAATACAAACAGAATGAATGTACATGTGCTTCTTTGTATATCAAGCACATATTCACAAGCTCTTAATACAAGAATTGTTTTGAAACTAAGAACATAACTACAAGAGGTTAAACAACAATCAACATGTGAGGCGTGGCTAATGAGGAGTGTCTGGTTAATACATACACCTGTCAACATTAAAAACTAGCAGCACCTTGAATTTATTCTGTTCCGTTGTCTTACGCTTATCCAGGGCCGGGTTGCAGGGCAACAGCCTCACACGTGAAGCCTAGGCTTCTTTCACCCTGGCTGCATCCTCCAGCTCACTCGGGACAATCCTGAGACGTTCCCCGGCCAGCTGTGAGACACAGTCTCTCCAGCGGGTTCGGGGTCTGCCTTTGGATCTCCCACCGGTGGGACATGGCTGAAAACCTCACTAGTGAGGCGCTTGAGAGGCATCCTAACCAGATGCCCGAACCACCCCATGTGGCTTTTCTCGACCCGGAGGAGCAGTGGGTCAACTCCGAGCTCAGATTGGATGGCAGAGCTCCTCACCCAAGAGTTTATTGTGTACTGTAAATATTTGTAAACTGTATTATTGCTTATGGTTCTTAACTTAATTTTGTCTGTTAATGTTTTTATTTGCGTTTTTCACACCTTGGCCGGGGTACTACAGATTAAAAAAAAGCCTTTTGGCTAATTCCAGCTTTTTAACTTGTGTATTATTATGTGTTTTATGAAATTGTACAGTACTCTTTTGAAATAAACCAATCTAATTTAATGCAATGCTACAATTTTGGGTGTTAATGCTGTGTAAATGTGTCTTTAATTACCTTTCTCAATGAAAACCCATAGAGTATTCTTGACACCTTTAAAAACTGTGATTCATTCAGTTTTAGTCGCACAGGCCTCAGAAGACTCTGATTTGATTAATAAAGTATTGTAATTACCAGTACAGCCCAGGATTGTCAGCTAGACACCATCACACTTTCTTTTTCAGATTAAAAGGATTATGTAACAACAAAAAACATAGTTATCAGCAATTGTTCTAGAAATGAGGCTGTGCATGTAAAATTACAAACACTTGTTCAGAAATGTTTTGCTTTTTCTATTTAAGATCATCAACCATTATATAAGTCTGAGATTTGCTATTTTGAGTTGTTACATGTAATTAAACTGTAATAACTTCCAAGAGCCTGTCAAGAACTATAAATTATAAAACGTTATAAATTCATTACAAACAGAAAGTGTCAGCTTGTCTGACTAATAGGTCATGAGCATGGTAAGAAATTAACTGGTTCTTATCAATCCGAACTTTAACAAACACGTTTACAGCATAGACCTCTACAGAAAGTACGTATTGATCGTTTGGATAAGAGTAGTGATGCCCTGGACTTGGGACAGAACACGTAGAGCCATGTTTAGCTGGCTTGTCTGCTCGAATAGAAGCTAACAGTGCAGGCTAGCGTGGTGCGCCTGGAGCCGTTCATTTTACTTGACTGTACACACCGGCGCTGTGGGGCGGGCGGAGGTCACTGGCTGCCTGCATGGTAAATGTGCTACACATGTTTTAAGTGACTAAATTAAAACGTTTTAATTATCCACCCTCAAGTGATTTGTTGCTAGGAAAACAAAACAATGCTAATTGCATAATTTAATTCATAATATTAAGTAAATGAGATTATTCTGGCTTCATTATCTCTCCACACACTGATAAAATAAACAGATTTTTAATATTGCAATTTTTACATTGAAGGTCTTTTAATGAATTTTTTTTCAATAGTTTCCTTTAAGTCTTGGTATGCCTCTAATTATAAACAAGACAATTTATAGATGAATGCCTTTTCTTCTTGATTTAGGATCTGAAAATATCTAAAAAGCAAACGCATAACTATGTCTATGTAAATTGTCTGGCAAAAACTGAAGGAAAAAAAAGGTACAATTTATTTTGAAAGTAAAAAATCATAACAAATAACGGTCTCTCCAGGTGTGAAAACTCAATCCCCCCCGGTTTGGATCGGCGGTGTAGAGTTACCATCTGTCACATTCTCCCACCAGGTTTACTTAATCACACCTTGCACTCTTGTATTTCACGGTGGCGGATTTAGCTCCTAAGGTTGTTTGCACAAGCGTCACTAAACCTTTGAATGTAACACACAATCAAAATAATTCAACTCCACCTAAACGTCAACAATGTGGGACTGCCTGATCTATGACAATACATGATTTAATCAGTGTGGGGTGTTGCCCTTAAAGTTAAATCCTTTCAGAGTTGTTCTCTCACATGAGCATTAATTCCACCTTTCATTGTCATCTTTAAATCCATCTTACTCCCAACAGTTACACCATACACCGTGAAAATCAGGCGCAGACTCCCCGATTGATCAGACTGTCAATTAACAGGCTAGCTAATCTCTAGCGAAATTAAAAAAAAAAAAAATTAAAAAAACAAAACATCGCCTGTGCTTCAGCTTGGCTAGCTCCAGGCAAACAAGGCACAGCGCCAATCAGTGACAACAACCTGATTGAGACACAAAATCCCTCTTCCTGCAGATTTAAATCTAACAAGTGCAAACATTTGCACAAATTAGTCTACAAAATGTGGGTTTTTATTGGCTTTAACTTACATGGACGCTGAGAGGATTGTGTTGATGACCGTTCATTTCTCCCTGTGGTGGACACGCCCACGATGACGTCAAATAGCGTGCTTAACGTCAGCGCGTCTTAGAGAGACAAGGTGGGAAGAAAAAGAAAAAAAAGAGAAGATGCAGGTGATTCACAAAAAAAAACTATTATATTAATATATTAATAAATATAATAATATATTTATTAGTATCATTTTTGGTACTAAAATGAAAGTTAAATAATAATTTGTACAATTACACTCCAACGTTTTTGCTTTCAAGACGCACACATTTGCATGGGATGATAGTGTTGTTTTTCTCTTTCAAAGTAACATAAAATTGTCCAAGATATATTAATATAAATATTAATATGTTAAATTCTCAAAACCATTTAACATATGGTTAAATGCTCCTTAATTATGTGGAGTACAAGGTAATTTAGTTTATTTTGCCCTCACACCCTTAAGTTGTATGAATTAAATCCTTGTATTGGACCCATTAAAAATCAAGATAAAGTCTTTGTACAAGAAGCTAAGAAAACAACCTTTTTTTTTTTTTTAACATTTTTTATTTTTCTGAAAATTTACACTTCAAAGGTCTGCTGTACGAATCTCTTGAAAAGTGTCTTTCAGCAGGAAAACAAAAACAGTCTCTTATAAACCTGTAACAATCTTGGATCCTGCAAACAGTATTTCAATCAACTCCCATGATATGTTTTTTGTGTCTGATCAGAGAGGAAGGAATAAGGTGGCATGGCTTGATAGATGGGCTGATGTTCATTTTGATCAGTGGATGGATTTGCCAGATGCATGGCTGAAGGATCAATGAACATAGGGATAGGTGCCTGTTTAGGAATCAAATAAACTGGCATGTAAGAGTGTGACTGATGAATTTGTTGTTCAGTCGAAGGCTTCTCGGTGTCTGCTGTCCTGAATTCTGAGGTGGCAGCAGGAGATGAATGTTGCAGATGAACATTCAGTCTTGAAGATGGGTAATCAAGGGGAGGATGCAACACAGGGATTTGGAAAGTTTGAGGATGTATATGTTGTGGCGTTGCTTGCTCAGTGTCAAGTTTGGGATCAACAATAACTTGAGTTTGATCCTCTGGAATTATTGGATTTTTGTGAAAATGTAAAAAGGGATATTGAAGAATTGGAAACTGTGGGATAGGAAATTGAGGATTTTCCTCTTTTTCTGTTGTAGGTAATGTTGTGGTTTCCAATCCGCCTGTGGTACTTTTAGCAGGAGCCGAGTTTGTTGGGTGGAATATTCCAGGTACTATGGGGAATTGTGGAAAAAGAGGAACTTGATATTGAGGAGACTGTGGCACTTGAGGTAACTGGACCTGCTGAGCAGCTGTATTTTGAGCTGCAGTGGGTTGTGTTGCCAAATCACCTCTAGGGAGCAGAAAAAAATGAGGGAATTGGGATACAAATGGTAAAGCTGGACCTTGACCTTCAGGCGGCTGGTTTTCTGTGATAGAGGGAGGCTGTGAACGCGGTTCCATTGGAGCTGGACCGAGCCCAACCCTGGGCTCAGTGTGTTGAGAAAACATTGGGAAATAAAAGTGCTGAGGATGCTGTACTACTTGATTATTGTCACTAGATGGTGGGCTTGTTCCCACTACAGGTTCAGAGTCTGTCACTGGTGGACATGATCCCAAAAGCTCAAAATCTCCCCACTGAAGAGAAAGTACATGTTCCTCTTCCTGCAAAGAAACAAATCAAGTTAGTCACAAACTTTTTGATTTCAGCTAAATGCCTGTCTAGAAAAGGGATCCGTCATACCTCGATCTCTACACATGGTCCTCCATTGTAAGGTGCAGAAAGCAACAGTTCTCCTGACAGTTCTTCAAAGGTTAGTCCACAACTACGACATGTCATTGACAGAGGCTGCCATGTACCAGCCACTGCAATGAAATTAATATGGTTGGTTAGAAGACCCTTCCCCAAGTGGAGGAGTTCAAGTATCTCGGGGTCTTGTTCACAAGTGGAGGAAGGATGGAGCGGGAGATCGACAAGCAGATCGGTGCGCATCAGCAATAACTAGCATGCTGCATCGGTCCGTCATGATAAATAGAGAGCCGAGCCGAAAAGCAAAGCTCTCGATTTACAAGTCGATCTACGTTCCAACCCTCACCTATGGTCACCAGCTGTGGGTGGTGACCGAAAGAATGAGATCGCAGGTACAAGCGGCCGAAATGAGCTTCCTCCGCAGGGTGGCTGGGCTCTCACTCAGGGATCGGGTGAGGAGCTCTGCCATCTGAGAGGAGCTCGGTGTCGAGCCGCTTCTCCTCCAGGTCGAGAATAGCCAGATGGGTTGGTTCCGTCATCTTGTCAGGATGCCCCCCACCCCGCCAGAGTACCTCGCGGGCGGGATGTTTCGGGCACATCCCACCAGGAGGAGACCAAAGGGCAGACCCCGGACCCGCTGGAGAGACTATGTCTCACAGCTGGCCGGGGAACGACTTGGGATCCTTCCGCGTGAGCTGGAGGATGCAGCCGGGGTGAGAAAAGCCAGGGCTACCCGTTGGTGGGGTAGGGTCCCGTTGGGGGACCCGCGACCCGCCCCCAGAACAAGTGGAAGATGACTGAACGGAACGGTTAGAAGAACCTGTTGCACTAACCACTAAATCAGGACATACCTTTTACTTTGAGATCTTTAGCTGCAACACCACCCAGCTTCACCACCATTTTAGATGGAAAACAAAAAATAGAGGGTGACGGGGATGAAGCAGGACATGACATGGACATTGGTTTACCCCATAAACGCAGTGGCAGAATATGATCCTCATCCTGCAGGAAAAAAAAATATATATAATTTAGGACCAGCATGTTATGTGCAGAAAAAATTATAAGATTAAATGGATAGCTTACCTGCTTGTTAACATTGCAGCCCTGGTAATTTGCTGTATACTCTATCGCTCTGCGGGACCTTTTTACAGAGAAACCGCATGTAGAAGGCATCTGAGAAAAAGGTGTGAGGGGTACCTCACCTGTTTCACACAGGAAAAATAAATAAATAAAGGTAAGCTTTACATTGTGTAAGTTCCAGCTTCTCAACCCACTGTACAACTTACCGCTGTCCACGAGAAAGTGTGGAGCTCCAAGTCGTTTGACTGTTAAAGTCATTTGGTTGTTGCTGCATTTGACAGATGGATGCAGTCGCTTCAATTTTGCAGCTAAAACATCCTGCAACACTAAAAATGCAAGCACAAAGTCACCTGATGTAATTGAGTGTGCTTACCCAGACATACTGTCACTACCAATAGAATTCATTTATACTACACCCACAGTTTAAAAGACATATTTTAGTAATTTAAAGGAATACCTTTTTTGCATTTTCAAGAAAAATCAAGTGGACTACTGTAAATAAACAATAATCCGCCCCTCACCACCCCATAAAAAACTGAGGAATGCAGTAAACGTCCCATGTTTCTATACATGCAAACAAATGAGAAACATACATACATTTTAATCAGATTCTAGTTTTACTCTTAAGAATTACTCAATTTTTAATGCATGTTTGCATGATGACATAGGTATGTGTGTGCAAATTTGTATTGGGAAAAAAGGGGGGGGAATAATGATCATTTTGCAAGTAAAAATAAAAGTGCTGTGCAAGAACGGTAGGCCCCAATGCATTCTGTGAATTTCTTCCTACTGCATTTGAGTAGACATGCGTTTTTCTTGTATGCATATATTGTTTTTATTTTAAAAATGGCTCAAATAAAAATGGTTGGTTTGACATTAAAGAATGTCAAGTAGCAGCAAAATCTAATACATATTTAATCCACAGCTCAATGTCCCCCTATATCTAGTTTGACTATACATTAAAAGTAAAATTAAAAGTTACATTTCTCAAAACATCAATAAAGAACAGACTAATAGTAAAACACACTGGTTTTTAAACTCACCCTTGGTTGAATTTGAGTGATCTTGTTGGTCAAATTTGAATGAGAGTGAACCATGTGTTTCAGGAGAAGGTTCAAGTTTTAAACCAGTCATCACACTGCTGAGATGAAGGTTGCCCTGCACTGAAGGCCTCTGCACAGCATGTCCCTCGCACAGTTTGAGAGACAAGAAAAGAATCAACACTGCAAAACACGACTCGCGATTTTTCCAAGGCATCACACCTCTATGCTAACACCAGTGGTGTGCTTGTGAAAAGAAGTGTGCTTGTTGCCAAGACCTCCACAGTGGGGAGTGGTCGTACATAAAGGAAAGCTAATTAACAAGTAAATTACTGCTACGTCATCAGAAAGCACCTGCTGCTGAGGAATAAACTCTTGTTTTGTTTTTTTCTAACTTAGTTTTTAAAAATGTGATCAATAAAGTTGTTTGTGTTTTTGTTTGTTTTTTGCTGTTTTTTGTGTGTTTCTTTTCTTAACAAAACTTTACTTTTGTTGTCCTTCTAGTTTCCAAAATATGTTGTTTCTACATTGTTTTATGTATGATTGATTGTTGATCTGTGTTAGTAATATGAAAATAAAAATATTCATGTGATGTTGAAATTAAATACTGGTCTGAAAACAAAACCCACACAGTTTTATACAATAGATCTTCTTTATTTACAAATTATGTAGAATAAACAACAAACATACATGTTTTTGTAAAGAATATATACAAAAATTAACCAAATACATCAGTATTAAATGCTGATCTCATTTATGAAAGTATATTTCTAATTTGGTTGATATGTACAATATTAAAATGTGACAGAGAGACACTCAATAAAAGTGGATTAACTTTTGTTGCATAGAGATGAGCTTCTATAGAATGCTGCATCTCATAACATATAGATAACTCTATACACTGTTGTTATGTAAAAAATAAATGCAACATCATTTGTACTTACAAAGCAAATTATGTTTGGATAACCCAATGTGCTAAAAGAGCATTGCACAGTTCACACACCATGACTATGATCAAAATACAAGTTGATTTTAAATCTGGGCGCTCCAAATTTGAAGTACAGCTCAGAGGTCTGTGATGTCATCATCAGACCAGTCATGCAGATTTATCACTGAGGATAAGGATTCTTCTCCTCTTTGCCCAGCAGAGGGAGACTCATTGCTGACTGTATAATCAGGTGTACCCCTCACTGACACCACTGAGTCTTTGGTTTGAAAATGGTCAAGAGATGCAGAAATAGATTCTGTATCTGGCATCCACCCATAACTTAGACTAGCTGGAGGAAATGTTGTTGGACTGCTGTCTTCATTAATATTCATAATTTGTGTCCAAGAGGGAGGTGGAGGAATGAACAAACCTCCTGCTGTAAACTGGCTGTGATAAAGGGCATTGTCAATGCTGCGCCTCAGGTTAATCGGAGATGGGGGCTGCATGTCAAACTCTATAAGCGAAAGGATACATTCCCGCTCACTGACTTTTTGCCACAATAATGCTGCTTGTGAGTCAGAGCTGCCATTGCTAACAGGATCTGGGTTGTATTCTGGCTTTATGGAAGCTGGCTCATCACCATGCAGGGACATTGCATTGTTGCTGATTCCTGCTCTGGATGACTTACACTTTGTCCAGTTGTTGGGCATCAAATTTTCCCAGGATTTATCAGTTTTTTTATAAAGGCCTGTTGGCATGTTGCCCATGATTTTATGGCACAAGTTTTTCTCTTTCCCCCTGTTTGAAACCTCATCTTTAACCTGCTTACGTTGACCTCTCACAGGACTCCTACATGGTGTCCAGAAAATCCAAGAACCAAGAAAAAGTAAAGAAAATCCCCACGCCAATTCAAGAATTCTAGCCCAAAACTGACTTAGCCACCAACCCCAACCAAACAACCTCCAGTTTCCCAACAACCCGTAAAGCCAAAGAAGACTGTAAACCTGTAGACTACAACACAACACCCCAAGGACAGCACACACTGCTATTACTCGCTTTCCAAGTCTTTCTGTCCTCTGTGAAGAAACCAACTGAGGTATTGAGGAATTTAGGAAAGGATGAAAGTGGGAGAAAAAATTTGTGAGGATTCCTAAGCAAAAAGGGATGCCCCAGCATAGAGAGAGAGTCTGTAGCAGAAGAGGGAGAGCAAGAGATAAAGATGAAGAGTACAGGTCTGTCACAAATACAGTAAAACAGTGGGACATAGCGACCCATCCAACCAACCATGGGCGCTGCAGTTTTGCAGGGAAAAATAATAACTTCATCCCTCTGAGTGTGATTAAAGTAAGAACAACCTGTGACCAAAGAAGAAGGTGCAGAGGAACATTGTGTAAAGCAGCCAGTGTGGCGTGAGGCAGGATCTGCCGGGTGCCATACGGATCCAACAGAAGGAGTGTGGTTCGTAAAACACCAGTCATAATAAGCAAAGTATTTGACAAGACCAGGGCATCACAGAGGGGCCGCGGAAAAGTGCAAGCTCCAGCCATTCCCAAAACTGCCAAGGCTGCCATCAGCAAAAAAAGGCTGGCAGATCCAAAGACGTGTATCTCCCACGCAAATACCAGTGTACGCCTCATGTCCTCCCAGAGAAGAGCAGTGCCATTGAAGTTTGTAACATGACTGCACTGTGTAACATCGTGTACACAGGGATCTACCGAACCAGCCAAGTTGGATGTCATGAACGTGAACACACTAGTTTGGACAGGCGCTCGAGCTTTGTCCACACCTTAAAGAGTAGAAAAGACAATTTAATGCCACAATTTTTTAATTTCATTCAAACAAGTTACACAAATTAAATCTAGAGAGGGGTCAGAAGGGTTGTTCATTAGTATGTTTAACAAAATTACAACTAAGAAAAATCTTAAAATGATGTGCCAATACTTTATTTGATATAAATTATTGATTATAATACAGATGTACGAATTGAGAAATTTAGCATTTTTAGTATGTGCTCCTTATTACTAAAAATAAAAGTTTTTTAAATCACTGTCAAATGTCTTTGCTGCAAGTCTTAAATTTTTGTTTTTACCATATTATTGAATGTGAACATGGGAATGTGAAAAATTGGATTATTATTCTAAAGAAGTGTCTCTAGTTTACTTACCAGCAACAGTATTATATTTCACTGTAGGTGCATGGCTATCTTTAAAATCTTCTTCCTCAGGTACAAGACTACCTTTTAGAAGAGCTTCCTGCCAGGCGGCTGCAGACTGAGAGTATTCTGTAATTGAAGCATCAACCACTTCGGCCTCTTGTCTGTGAGATTCTGAGTGCTCCACAGGAAATGCTGATCTTGTAGTTAATGAGATTTCAGACGATGAATGGTTTTTATTGCTGACCCGTAGTGGCTTTTCTGGGACGGCATTCTCATATTTGACTAGTGAGTCTACACCACCATCAGTATGTCCACTGCCCTCCACAGGGCCATTCGAGTGAAAATTTTCTTCACTTACTGAACTATCCAGAACAGCAATATTTCTGTTTGTGCTTTCAGGTTGCTTTGCTGAATCAGAAATGTCTTGTAAAAATGAGATTTGAAGAACACTTCCAAGCGTAGAAACAGATAATGTCAGGATGACAAGTGGAACAAGAGAGAGACCCATATTTTTTTTCACCAAAAGCCCGGGATCTATAAATGATAAAGAGAAGAAGTTTTAGCGTGTTCCCACGTATTTCTAAACATTGTTTGACCTTAAACAAAAATGACAAGACCTTCCAACTAATCTATTAAATAATCTAAAAGTTTTTATAAAAAGCTGTAAGGTTCAATTGTTACGTTTTTTTTTTTCAACTTTCTCATCAAAACTTGAAAATGTCTTTATGGGGTTTTGTATTAACTCACGTTTTAACAAATCTTTGCTATCTTAATTTAAATTAAACGAATGTTAAACTTTAGAAAAGAATGACATATTTTCTTTAAAAATGTTTTCTACAATAGATCTGTTGTTTAAAAGATTTCAAGTTTATACATACAGTAAAAAATACTGTAAAAATTCAGAAGATTACTACCTAATTCTAATTTTTACAATGAAACTGTGTATAACAGCCAAACCTATCTGTGTACACTGTGAAACAGCATATACAAATGTATTTTTTAATCGTTTTTTTTTTTTCAATTAATGCCTCGAAAGGAAACTTTGACAATGTTGACAGAAGGATTTTAAAGGTTAAGTTGGGTTTAAATGTCGCACAAGATCTCAAATGATCTTGTGTCTCAATCCTGTAATTCCTGGTCTAATCCAACGGGTTGGCACACGACGCAACATCTGTGGACAGTTTAGCTGAACAGATACAACATAGCAAAATACTAAATTTAGAGGGTTTATTGGATGAGTCACTCTGATCTTTTTGTTGTTTGGGGGGCGAAAATGTCAAGCTGCCACTCAGATTGTGTGCAAATGACGTTTGAATAAATTTTAATGTCACTGTGGCCAAAATCATGGAACAATCATAACCTGTGCTATCATTTGACCTGATAGCACAACAGAACAAACAAATTTTTAAATGTTAAAATTAAATTGAAAAAATATAAAGGGTTGCTGAAATTTTAAAAGGAGTTGTATTGTGATTAGTTTTTTTCAGTCACATTGCAAGACAGTTTTTACTCAATGAATCTCGCAGAACCAAATACTAGGGAATAAAATGCACGAATAGTCCAGATAACGTCTCAGGAAAGTAGTGTTACTTTTTAGCTTCTCCCTTTTGTATATCATACATTGATTGTTCTCTATCTCTACCGACGCAAACCTAATGTATGGTTGTTATTCGTAAGCATTGGAACTGAACATATTTGTCCACAAGCACATCAAGTTTACTTACCCTTTAGTGCACCAGCCGGCCACAAATGAACCTCACAATATGGTCTCACCCACAAAGCACCAACAAAACTCAGGTCCTAAACAAGTAGAAAACTGTTTACCTTAAAAGATCACTTTGTACATGTATGAAAAATGGTAAAAAATATATTTGCTACAAAGCTTGAGATCAATCATAGTCTGTGAACCTCTCCTGTGTTTCTGCAGCAGAAGTTTTCAGGTAAATCCCTTCTTGAAAGGATTACTTTAAGATTCTTAAAATGGCGGGAAGTCACATGAAGTGATAATGTGAAGCCAAACAGGCACGAGTAAGAGACAAGAGAGTTAGTGGTTCATGATAACTTGCCAACCAGTTTTCTTGGGGAATATACAATTATTCTAGATGTCACAATGAGGGTCACATCTAGAATTTGTTTAAAATTGGAGTTAAGCAGAGATACAAACTTCAAAAGTTCTAACATAGTTTGTATTGTGTATGTAAAGGCATTGAAAACTATAAGAACATGAAATATATGAGCACTGCAAAAGTTAACTACCTAAAATATGTTTTTAATTGATAATTGTTGACCTATGATTGAATAATTTCAATCACCAGCATCAATAAATCTCAAGTTTCATTTCAGAGTTCATGATTATTTCCCTTGTGAGTCACATATTTTAAGATTAGTAACATGTAGTATTTTGTACAAAATAAAGACGCTGAGGATCTTAAAGATGCTAAGGATCTCTCTGGGAGTGACCAGGATGGACAGGATTAGAAATGAGTATATCAGAGGAACAGCACATGTTAGAGGTTTTGGAGATAAAGTCAGAGAGGCCAGACTGAGATGGTTTGGACATGTGTAGAGGAGAGAGAGAGAGTACATCGAAGAATGATGCTGGATTTGGAGCCACCAGGAAAGAGGACTAGAGGAAGGCCAAAGAAGAGGTTCATGGACGCAGTGAAGGACGACATGAAGATAGCTGGTGTGACTGAAGAGGATGCAACAGATAGGGTTAGATGAAAGAAACTGACTTGCTCAGGCGACCCCTGAAGGGAAATGCCAAAAGAAAAAGAAGAACATGTAGTATTTTGTATAATTTACAATCTCAAGGTGAATAGTTTGTATGGAGGAATATCGTCATTCATAATGATAGCAATCAAGATTTGTTTCGTCCTCTGAACTGCTTGTGCCGGAGCCTATCCCGGCTGCTTTCAGGTGATAGGCGGGGTACAACTTGTACAAGTTGCCAGTCTGCTGGGGGCAACACACAATCATTCTCACACACACACACACACACACACACACACACACACACACACACACACACATTCATTCCTAGAGGCAATTTCATAGTAGTCAACATACCTAACACACGTGTTTTTTCGGGGTGGGAGGAAACTGGAGTATCCGGAGAAGACCCATGCATACTTGGGGAACATGCAAACCCCAAACATAAAGGCTAGTGTTTCAAGACTCATCCCAATCGGGATTCAGCCCCTGACCTTCCTGCGGTGAGGCCACTGTGCTAACTACTGCTCCACTGTGTAGCATAGCAATCAAGATGTTTTCGTAAAAATGTGACATTGTTATAACGCTGTAAAACTTTTAGCCTTCAAGTAAAGAGTCATACAATATGTCATGTTCACTTATTCACATTCAAACATCTGATGTTGATTTGGCAATGAGTGGGATTTAACTCAATGCTTTTGAAAATTTGATTACATTTTTCTTTGGTTTTCTCAAGGGGGAAATCAGATTACAGAGGTTTTCTTTGCCCCGAGGTGCACCACTGTCCACTGTCACTGTCACACTAAAGAGGAAATTGATAGGTTCCACTCTCTATTTGCCATTGTTCACGTTTGTGCAATGAAAATATTTCAATCTCATATAAAATAACGCATAACCTTTTTTTTAATACTGTTTACATCTGACAATTAGCTCGTACAGAAGTGGAGAATGTGTATGGCGTGAAGGGATTTAACTCTTTCCTGTCCACTGTGCAAAGGACACAGCCTATTCAGAGGGTGCATCTAACTAGATCCACCTTAAGAGGCACACGGGGCAGTTTGTTGTGGAGAGAGCAGGGAGGTTTTTCATCTGCACATGCATCTCTCTTTAAGGCAGACTGGGGAAGTTCAATTTTATTAAAGGCACATGCATTAAAATATCTACTAATCCTTACTTGAGCTTGCATAGAAATCACTATTACATTTTCTCAGTCTGCACTTGGCCCTTTATCCAATTTCAAGGGTTAAATTTGATCAGAAGTGGTGTTTTGTTAAACAAAAATTGCATTGCTTTGAATAAAGTCACTTCACCATCTTCTTTAGGTTGAACAAGACTTTACAAATAAAGTTTAGTTTTCTTTGCAAATATGAGCTTCAAGAAATAAAGTTTCGTTTTCTTTGCAAAAAATGAACTTCAAGATTCAGCTAATTTTTTAAAATTATTACACGGTACAATTTGGGTTTTTTTTTAGTTTCATACATTTAAGAAAACAATTGCAAAGTTTTTATTGACTGATTAAAGTTTTTAGTGAAACTTACAGATTACCATAAATTCTAATTGAATGGACAGTTCATCCTAAATTGAATAAACTTGCAGTTATTTTAATAATTGTTCTTCTTAGTGTTATACTCATATATCTAATGAGAATGCATTATATTTGAGTAACTGTATATACTTTTGGTTGTGCAGAATGACAGCATTGCTGCTGGTTTTTGTCTGTGTGTGTTGAACTCTTATTACACAGGCCCATTGCAGTCTGAAGAAGAGGAGTCGTGGTGTTTCAGGCCCTGGGCTTCCGTATTTTTTGTAGCTTACTGGATAAACAGTGAAAAGTTTCTAAAAGAACGCGTTGAGGTTTGTAAGTAGTGTGATTAGTAGGTTTGATTTTGTGGAATGAGTGAATCAGTGTTTTGCTGAAAGGTGTGCTCTGTGTGAAATAAGCAGACGTCAGAGACTTGGCACGCTCGCTCACTCTCTCCTGTTAAAATTTATCGCGGTTTGATCACGACGTTGTTCGCTTTGCTGCTACAAACATTATGTAGCCGTGTGAACGGCATCCTAGTAGTAGCTGTTAGACGTTTATCGGCTTTTTAGTTTTAAACACCGTGCCTTGGCGGAAAGGAAAGGATTTGGTTTTATTTAAGGTAGCGTGACTGGATCCAAAGCTAACGAGCTAGCTTGCTAAAGTTAGCGCTATTGCTAGCTAGTGAGTGTTATTGAAATTAATTTAATCGTTGGTGTTTGATATGTGAGGGAAACTTGTTCCCACCGTTATGAGATATATAACAACTGTTTCATTTTTAATCATTGATACTTTGTACTCAAACCTTTAGCACGAAACCATAAAGAAAATAATGAAAACAGCAGCTAGCATGCTAACAGTTAGCATGCTAACACAACACGTATGTTTAGATCAATGATACAAAGATCTATCGATCTAAAACTGATGTGATCTTATTTATATATGTTTAACTGAGAGGTCATTTGTGTTTAGTGTTCTTGAAAATAGTTATTTTTATTAGTTTGTATCTTAAAACAATTTTAGAGGTTGTCTAATTGTATCATGTTATATTCCTAAATGAGTTGTTTAGGTAAAGTTTATATCAATCTAAATTGTTTATACAAATTAAATTTATATATTTTTTTAAGTGACACGTGTTTTAAAGTGATTGTTGTTATTCCAGGTCCTGTGACGATGAATGAACAGGAGGGTGGGGTGGTCTCATTTGATGAGTATGTGCGGCAAAAGGCCCGCACAGTGCCTCAGCACAGGATGAAAGAGTTTCTGGAGTCTCTGGCTAAAGGCCCAGAGCTGCTGCAAGAGTTCAACCAGCAGGGAGAAGCAGTCACTACCACAGCCATGGTATACCAGCAACAGGATGCAAACTGTGTCTACACAGACAGCACTGAGGTGGCTGGTTCTCTCTTGGAGCTGGCCTGTCCAGTAAGAAACTTTTTAAATACATTATGAATGCATGGTGAATTTCATTGTTGCACATTGAAGAAGAAACTATTTCAGCTTTGCAAGAAGAAAGACACAAATTTTCCATGTGAGGGATTTTTAAGTGTTTCTGAAGTTAATTTCCAAGTTAAAAAGCTTCTTTTGGGAATAATTAATGATCCCAATTCTTAGTAGGTTTTTTTTTTTTTTTTTTAAATAACTTTAAGAAAGTTTACCTTAGCCTATGCAGCCATGGGTTTGACCGCCAGAGTACCCGCCTTTAGCTGCCACCCTTCTATTCCTTTACCTGACCCCTCCTGCAGTTGGTGAGCCCACTCAAAGGGCAGTCCATGTCCTCTGTTTGGATTGAGCCCGGCTGCCAGGCACTCACTCTCAGATCACTGATACAAGTGGTTGAACTGAGTTTCCTCCGCATGGTTGGAAACCTTGCTCATGACCGAGCAACCATACGGAGCAACCATGCACTCAGAGATAGAGTGAGGAGCTTAGAGTAGAGCCGTTGCTCCTCAGGGTTGAGAGAAGCCAGGTGGGGTGGTTTAGTCATCTGGTTAGGATTCCTCTTGCATAACCTAAAATTTAAGTGATGCATTACATTACATTTTCAAAGATTTTCTTTTCTTTTATATTTGATAAATTGTGCCTGTTTGTTTTTGTTTTTTATTTTTGCTTGAATTATGTTTTATTTTACAATACGATTACAATTTTTAAGTATTCAATAATAATCTAATGTACATGTTTTCAAACAGGTGCAGTTGACCTCAGCAGAGATTTCACCCCAAATGTCTGTGCATCAGGGGTCTGACCAGCAGCTTCAAGTTCAGGTACGTGTCCACACTCACAGATTTAACTCATCACTGTAGAAATATTCCGTTCTGGCATTGTGCACCATTTTATTTCTTGGATACAATTCAGAGTGTGTATGTCTGTAGTTACTGAAAAAAATCTGAATTTATTCCATAAAAATACTTTAACAGAAATTTTGGTACTTTTCTGTTCCTACTCAAATACCTTATTTTGCTGCAAGTCGCTCTATTACGTTTGTCCTGCTATATCTCAAGTTTTCAGAGGAAATTGCCATATAAGATGAAAACATGGCTGCCTATTGCACACATAGACATAAAGAGAGATTCAGCATTGGCTGCTGCAGCAAGAGAAATGCAGCCATCATCTTGGACAGCTAGTCCTACCTGTTGAAAAACAAAACTGTGGTAGCAGATACGATGTCTGAGCACTGTGAGGCGTATTCTTGTTCTAATCGCAACAAGATCGAAAGCAGTACTCGGGGATTACTTCTCTCAAGACTGAATACTTTTATTTGGTTATATTTAGTGAATACAATTGTTTTGCACTGTATTTCTGTCCACTCGCTAAATATTAGCCAGCTAATTTTAGGTCTACATCTACTGCTGACGTTAGGCTAAATGAAACTTTATAACCCATAACACTGACTTAGATTACAACTGTCATGAAAATGCTATTGTAGAAATAAAACCACTATCATTGGGAAAAAAAAGAACAACTTTTATGATTCATACTTGCCCTACTAACTTTAAAATGCAAACAGCAGGACATCTGACTAAAGAATTGTTAGCACAGTTGCAAAGTCTAGTGTGTTTGTTTCCATGGTTGTGCAGGTTAGAAACACAAGAGCGGGCGAGAGGTGTGAAGTTTATTATATGCATTTAGAGGAGCAGCATAAAACAGGCCATGGTTTTGCAGTACTTGTAAAAGTTTACAGATAGTAGCAAGATCCAATGGACATGAGAAATTAGGGTCACAGGACATAATAACTAAATACAATAAAACATGTTTTAACATATTATAAAATGATATGTTCCTTTAAAATGAGCATTTGGAATTTTCTGGTATATTTAACTAGAGAAAAAAGGTGTTCCCTTGTCTTCCACTTATCCCTCACCCTGGCTGTATCCTCCAGCTCACCTGGATGGATTCTGAGGTGTTCCCCAGTCAGCTGTGTGACATAGTCTTTCCAATGGGTCCGGGTTCTTCCTCTGGGTCTCCTACCGGTGTGACGTGCCTGTTGATTACAAAACTATATTTTTATAGTCAAACATTGTTTCTAATGGTAGCTCAGTAGCTAGAGACTGTACCTCCAACTGTACGTCTAAACATCCTAGAAACTGCTGACAGTGCTGCAACTGTGAGGGCTATGTTGTTTGGATTGTTCAAAGATTCCTAACATATTAGCTGAGCATAAGGGCTATACCATTAACAGTTTTTCAGGTTAGTATAAAGGCTTTTGGCTTTATTCTTATTTCAACAAGGTATGACTTGATGGTGGCTTGTACAGTCAAAGGTACAAAGTTCAATATGGATTTATTGTCCAAGAGAGAAAATCAGTTGTGCAGGAATGCTTCACCTAAAATCCATAACTATACTCAACACTCACTGAAAACAAGTCAGTTTAAACTTCATGTGCACATAATTGTGCAAACTATTATTCATAGACTCAGTGTTATTAAGTTGTTTCACTACTGTAAAAATAGAATAATGCTTATTATTTTGTTCTGCAGCAGACTACCGCCTGACAATCAGTTTGATTAATTTTGTGTTCCAGGTGCAGATTCAAGAACAGCAGGGCCAAACAGTAGGCCAAGTTCTTCAAGTGGCCTCTTCCCCGCAACAGAACTTGCAGGGAATCTCTGCTCAGTTGATTCATCAAGGCGAGCTCACAGAGGAGCAGCAGCAAGAGGTACAAGCCTCATGTCATTCATCTATGCCCAGTGTCCAGTTCTTATTCTTTATGCTGAATGTGTTTAACAGTTGCAGGCTCAGTTGGTTGCAGCCGTTGCTGGAGGACAACAAATCCAGCTGTCAAGTGGTGAACAAATCCAACTACAAGGAGCCCAACATATTCAGCTGCCAGGAGGACAGCAAATTCAACTTCAGGCTGGCCAACAAATTCAGCTACAAGATGGTCAGCAGATTCAGATTCAAACCATTGAGGCCATGGGTCCCCCACAGCAGGGTACTAGTGAAGCAGAGAGAAGGGGCGACAACTCTGCAACTGTTCTTCAACCAGCTAAAAAGCGCAAGAAGGACTTACCTCTCACTGTTTCCTATGCTGTTCCACATGGCCAGCAGGTAGCCACAGTTCTGGCTATCCCGCAAGGCCAACAGCAAAGCTATGTGTCCCTACGGTCTGATTTGCTCACAGTTGACAGCGCTCAGCTGTACAGCACCACAGGAACACTAACAGGACCCTCAGGCGAGACCTGGACCATCCCCGTGTACTCCACTCCACAGCAGCAAGGTGTAACTCACATTGCTATACCACAGGACAGCTACAGCACTGTACAGGTTACCACCACCAACGGCAAAGACAAAATGTCGCCAACTTCTGCAGCAAGGTCTGGGGATGCAACCTCTGCAGCATCAGAAGAAATTGTACAGACCCTGTTTCCAGCTCAGTTCATGAATGGAAACATCCACATCCCTGTGGCCGTGCAGACGGTTGGAGGAACTTACAATACCACACAGTCTGTACATATATGGGACCCAAGTCAGCAGCAGGGTCAAGGTGACGGACAAGAGCAACAGCTCCACCTGCAGGTCAGAAAGAACTTCGCACAAGACTGAAACTTAGTCCGTTGAAAATATTTTTCATAAAGAGCAAATCATTTAAAAATGTTTGTAGTGTTTCAACATGAACCGCTCTACTTCAAAGTGAAACCTCAAGAAGGTTTGTAATAAAGATAAATGCACTCACTAAAACCAACTAAACTAATTCTTTCTGATTGAACAGGGTCAAGTGGAGGCAGATGTTGAAGGTGAACCACCTACGGAAATTCTGGTTCCTGTTTCTCTGAAACCAGAGGAAGGTCTGGAGGTGTGGCGCCTTTGGGCGAGTCGCAAAAATGTTGAAATGATCAAGGAAGACAAAGTAAAACTTGCACCAATAGGACGTGAGTAAATGTCCTTTTTATTTGCCAGGGTGAGGTTATGTCTGAGGAATAGTTAAAAGCCATTAAGTGTCCTTGTATAAACAACCGATGTTTGATCTTAAATTAGCATGTTGATCAACTTCTTAAACATTAAAAAAATCTAAGTTTATCTGCTTAAACTCAGGTCGCCAACCTTTGCGCTTTCAAGAAGACTTGCTGTCCAGCGCAGTTGCCGAGCTCAGTTTGGGTCTTTCCCTGATGACCGAGGAGGCGCGGGGTGGAGAAGGAGAGGAGTTTACGCCCGACGTTCTATATTATGTGTTTTTGTGTATACAGAAAGTGAGTGTCTCAAATTTAATGCCCAACCATACTGATTCACCGCTCAATGTGACTTGCATTGTTGCCCTCCACAGTACTTGTCCGATAACGGCCGTGTGGATGACATTTTTTCTGAACCTTATTACACGCGCTTCCTTGGAAGTTTATACAAAATCCTGTATGACTGGAAGCCCAGTGTTCATCCATTAGGTAAGATGGAGTATTAATAATGTGGTTTCATAGAAAAAAATCTCACATTGTTTATTTTTACGTTAGGTTATGTCATTCCAAGTCACGTGACCGAGGAGATGTTGTGGGAGTGTAAACAGCTTGGTGCGCATTCGCCAGGCACATTACTCACAACCCTAATGTATTTCAACACTAAGTGAGTGACCATCACCCCACATCACTGACATAAAGTTTGTGCTTTTCTATTTTCATCTTGATTGGAGTTAAATTCTGGTTTTGGGTTTTCTGCAGGTATTTCCACCTTACGACACCTGAGCAACATATGAAAGTGGCTTTCTCGAAAGTGTTGAGACACACAAGGAAGAACCCTGTGAACGCAAAGGACAAAACAACTAGTATTCGCCTTTTAAAAGTACAGGGTCAAAACCCCTTGGGACAGAAAGGTACCCTTGTCAAGAGTTGTGTTGTATTATCTTTATGGATTTTTTTTCCTCATTTGTACACACCTGACCTCTTTCAGGAGCCGATGACATGTACGAAGAGCAGATCGAAGATCCTGACAATCCCCTCCGTTGTCCCATAAAACTTTACGACTTTTACTTGTTCAAATGGTTCGTAGCAGTTTTCTTAATTCCAATTATCTGAAAATAGTTGTTTTCGCTTCAAAAATTAATATTTTTTTTTCAGTCCTCAAAGTGTGAAGGGACGTAACGATGCGTACTACATGACTCCGGAGTCTGTTGTGGCACCAAACAGTCCGATGTGGTACTCTTCACAGCCACTTACAAGTCAGCAAGTGGAACAAATGCTAGCTCGCATCATCGTGATCAGAGAGATTCAGGAGATCATCAGCATTAATGAAGCAAACACAAGCTAAAGCAAGAGCATTTGCAGGACTCTCAATTAACTATGCAGTAACCATTCTGTCTTTATAGTTAATGGCCATTTAATAAACAGGACAACTTCTGGAACAATCAAATTCTTCTGAGGAGGGCATCATGATTGCACTTGCTATGTTTCAAAATCTTCTCTAAACTAGATTTGTAGATTGGGGGGAGCGTCATCAAAAGGGATCAATTCAGTAACCTTGAACCTGGAGATGAGCAGCATTTGGTACTCCTGAGCAGAGGTGGTACATTTTTCTGTAAGAGTCCTATTGGAGTCATTTTATCTCGAGGTTGCTCCAACGTCCTACTATTTAAAAAGGTATAAAAATAAACTATCTACAGATGATTACAGGGACCACTGCTCGCTTTTTATATAAAAACCTATTTTGTCTGTGCATCTGTTTAAAACTGAAAAACTTGTGCCTGTTTTTTTTCTCTTCTTAATTTAGGCTGGTGAGTCACTAGATTGAAAATTAACTCCTCACAAGAATGAAGTTCTGTAAATTTTTTAAGCGTTTTCTTTTCCTGGGTTTGAATTATTGATTGGAACACACTTCAAATATTCTTTGCAAATTTTTATCTCCATGTATGTATGTACAGTAGGTTATTAAATACGACCTGAAAATGGAAGCATTTGTTTTAAAGAGTTTAAAAATAGCTCAAGTGAATGTGCTGTGCCATTTCAAATTCAATACAAGTCATACAAATGGTTAACTTGTTTGCTATAAAAACATTTTTGTATGTTTTGACGGGCTCCTTATTTCTTTTTTCTCACAGAAATTTTGTCTGTGACTGTTCCTCAATTTCTGAACACCTAATTTAATCTATTTGCATTCAGTAATCATAAAATGAATTGAAGATACTTTATTAAACCGAGAAAGGTAGTTGTACATTTAAAGCAACAACTTGTAGACATTTGTTAAAAAAATTTTATTTAATCTTTGTCAGGAAAAGTTAATCGCAGGCGATTTATTGTTTGCATATAAAACTTTGGAAGTGGACAGGATACATTAATGTCATTTTGACGGTGTCCTGGTAATATTAGCTGTCTTGCGTGAAGATGCAATGGAAGATGGCGGGTCTTGGTGCTTTCCAACCCAAGTTTTTTCAGAATGCCTTCTGATAGTTTCTGTGAACCGTACATTAATTTATTAGCATTAATGGACCTCTTAGAAATCTTTGTATCTATGCACAAGTATACAGGTAACAACAACTAATCTCCAAAAGTTGGTACATTTTTTTAAGATAAAGTATTTCAATTTAAAAATTAGCTTCTAAATAAAACATAAAAACATATCTTATTTTGAGCACACATTCATTTCTGAAAAACAATTCTGAGCAATATTACACATTCTAAGAAACATATTACCACTGCTGTAGTGAGTGGTTTTTTTTTTTTTTTTACCTGTGGTGCCAGTTTGCTCCAGTGAGAATATTTGTGATCTCCCAGAATGGGACATGACAGGGCAAACGCCATATGAACCCTCATCTGGTGCTTCACGTCTATTGATGAAAGAAATGAGAAAATGGGGCAACGTCTAAAACCGTTCCAAACGTTTGTTATTTTTACATAGAAGTACCTGTTAAAGGCTGGAGCTCAACGAGGCTGCAGCCACTGCTGCTGTCAAGGACTTTGTACTTGGTTACTGCAGATTGAGCTTGTCGATTGCTTCGGATTTTGGTCATTCCATCTCCCTTTTCATTTACTCTAAATAGTGGGCTCAGAGCCATCTGAAATGCACAAACTTATGAGAGTGCACGTTTTTTGGACACTAAAGATAAAGCAGTTTTTATAGCTGTGAAACCAAAGAAGAAGCACCTTAAAATGCTTCTTGAAATGAAAAGTACCTTGAAATGCGGCTGAGGACCTGCAATTTCTTTCTCTATGATGGGAATATCAATTAATCCTTCTGATGGTACAGGAACACCGACAGTAACAACCCTGAAGAAAAAAAAACACTTTGTATTTGTGACACACAAAGAAATATTCTTTGTTTAATTTGCAGTTTGCAGCATGACTTTTTTTTAGAGCATCTGCTCTTCTAGCTCTACTTCAATGATCAACTTTCATCTCACCAGTATTTCTTCTGCACTTGGTTTTGTTTGTTCAGAGCAAGTATCTGCTCTAAAGCTTCTTCACTCCTGGCCAGGAGAAGAGTTCCTGTAGAATCTTTCTCCAACCCAAGAGAGGGGAGGAGTAGAGACTCAGAGTTTACCTTCATCCCACCCATTATTTTAGAAAGAACAGGAAGCACAGAGGAGATGGATGTAACATTTGGGTCCCCTAAAGAATAAAACAAGACAAATTAGCATTTAATTCAAATCAAATTTTTTTAACCATTATTATATCGTTTAAAAAATATAACTGTCACAGTCACACAAGTTGTTTGGTCTACTTAAATAACTGAAGTACATAGTAATATGTAATTGTTTCACCTAAACTTGAATTCAAATTAGATGTGGAACAGGAAAGAAAGTGTTTATTAAAGATTGACAAAGTTGCTAAATTGAACAGCAACTTTGGATTACTAAGGCAAAAACGACTAAACTCAACCACTAGGATCCAGTTAAATTTAATTCAGTTTAATCTTAAAGGAGAAAATTATTAACATCTTCCAAAAGCCATCAAATGAATTTAGCTGTCCTTAAAAGAAAAGCTTACTATGACCTTCTTTTAAAAAAAGTCTTTAACGTGAACTGACCAGTTCAGTATGTGGTCAAGGTCAGCTACTAACGAATGCAGGCATTCAGAAATTGAAATATAAGAAATCTTGTCATTTTCACAGCTATTGATGATGAAATCGGTAGATGTAAAAAAAAAAAAAATAGTTTTGATCAAATAAGTCAGTTATTTTATTTTAGGTTCATGCTAAGTTGATGAATGACAGTGTTAGTAGGAAAAAATGACTCATTAAAACTCAATAGTTAATGCCAAGAGTATTTTATATTTATAAGAAGCAGACTATTGTATGCTTCTAGTTCTCACTCAAACATCGAGTGAGGAGCTCAGCCATCCGGGAGGAGCTCGGTGTCAAGCCGCTCCTCCTCCAGGTCAAGAGGAGCCAGATGGGGTGGTTCGGGCATTTGGTCAGGATGCCCCCCGAGCGCCTTGCGGGTGAGGTGTTTCTGGCACGTCCCACCGGGAGGAGACCAAGGGGCAGACCACGGACCAGCTGGAGAGACTATGTCTCACAGCTGGCTGGGGAACGACTTGGGATCCTTCCGGGTGAGCTGGAGGAAGCAGCCGGGGTGAGAGAAGCCTGGGTTTGCCGTTTGAGGCTGTTGCCCCCACGACCCGGCCCTGGATGAGCGGAAGATGACGGAATGGAACTACTGTATGTAGGACTGAAAACATGAGCATTTCCAGGGGTGGATCGCCCACTTTTGGTCCACAAAAAATGTTTTCTTACTACTTTAATTATTATAAACTTTGGGCAAAATATGCACTAAAATGCAGAAAAAATATTTTCAAAATATTCTGGAGGGAATGTCCCCAGTCTCCTTTACAGGTGCTCGTTTTGTTTATGACCTCACGCCCCCCTTTAGAAAATACTGGATTCGCCCCTGATTTAAATAATATCTTCACCTTGAGATCACCAATAACCCTGGAGAAAATCAGAACCTACCATTACTTCTCTCATGTTTATAGTAGAACAGAAACACATTTCACTTTAAAATTTAAAAGGAAAGTTAGTCTTTCAATGATATGATTGAATGATTTCATTGATTCATGTATACAGTGCTGTTGCTGTAACACACACATTTCCCACGTGTGGGATCAATACAGTCCCACAGTATTTCTGAATTCTACATGTGAGAAGTTAACTGTTAGAATTATAGTCAATAATCCTCTCTTACTGTTAGTGATTGAAACAGTTTACCTCGAACAGAAACACCATAGGGTTTGTTGATCACCACTAGATTTTTATCCTGGTACAGAACACTTTTATGGAGATGTTTGGCCAGAACGTTTGGATGAACATTTTGGAGCTGCTGACTCAAACTTTTCAGCTCCATAACTCTAGCCTGAAAAGCTGAAACTGGAGGATCACGTGGAGGTGTTTTTCTTTTTTCTTGTTGGATCTTCTTGGCCAGATCGATCGCCCTAAGAGGAGGGTTTGGAGCTTGTTTAGTATCTGTGCTTTGATTCCGATTTAGACACCAAATGATACCTGGAGCTGGTTGAGGATTATTCCACAGTTTAACAAAACACAATCCCATGTTGTGGATCGATGTGCGATCGCTTAAAATAGCCATTTTTCTACAATTGTTCATTGCTAAATCGTTTAAAATGAAGTATTTCTAGACATCAAACTAAGAATACTGAAGTAACCCCTACATGACACGTTTTTAATAACTTCCGGGTCGCGACGGTTTTAAATAATGACGTCACTCTCAAACGTTCCCAAAAAGCGATAAAAATAAATCTCTCGCAATATTTTAGTTATAATTTGGTTTTTATTTAAGATTCTAATCATTTATTATTACTTTAAAAATGTAGCCTTTTCAAAACATTCGGTTAAAGAAACGTAATTTCCGGAAGTCTGACCCGAGATTTAGTGAACCGATTTGTGCATAAAGATGTATGATAAATCAGTTTGTGATATTTCGCGGTTGTAATGTTCCTGTTTTAACATAGTACATGCTTTTTGATTCCTCGCTGTAATGCTGTAGTTTCCGCGATCGTCCTGCAACACCGTGTGCTTTGAAACAAGTATTTTTATAGGAAGCTGGTTTTGAAACTAACCCGATATGATCATCACCGACGGTTTGTTAAGAAGTTTTCGCGTTGCAAGGACTTACAAGAGCAACACAAAGAAAGTGAACTGTTTTGAATACAGTTTCAGTGGAGAGAGTGCTGTATCAAGCAGTGACGATGACTGTATTATGATTTATAACATCGTGGAGGGCGTGTAAGTAAAAAATTCTAGTGTTGTAATCTGTTCAATTTCATAATGATGTGACTAGTGATCATTCTGCGACACACATATATATATATTATTCTATTTTTTTAAGACCAGGCAGGAGGCTTTACAGCAAGAAATATGGAGTAGATCTAATCCGTTACTGCCTCAAAAATGAAGAAACTGTTATCTACAGCTGCAACAAAGTGGACGGTAAGAAGAACCATGCTAGAGACAATTGTATTGTGGATCTCTTGTTATTGTTTCCCCACAGTAGCATCAGACCAGATTTAATTGAAAATTTTATTTTTACATACTCTATTCATCCCTCATCGGGGAAATTTGTGTGCTGCACTACTACACCGCCTTACAACGCCAATGGTGGGAGAAACAGGGGGTTAGGTGTCTTCTCCAATGTCCCCTAGACATGAACCCAGTGGGAATCGAACCCGTTAACTTCCAGAGGCAGACCCCAGACCTGCTGGAGAGACTATGGCCCTGTCCACACATAGCCGGGGATTCCCTCGAGCGATTTTTCCACCCGTTTTTTCAATATATTGTAATACAAATATGCAAAATGTTCTCTAGTTTATTTTTATGAAGAGTTTTCCTCTGGGAAGCTAAATGTCTGCATTGCATCAGGAAGGGGCGCGCATTAGTGGTAGGGGTGGGCGGATCGATCCTAATATCGATATAATCGAGACCAATGCTAGTATTGATATTGATCGATACTCCAACTACAATATCGATACTTTGGTTGAAGTTTTACCCCTCGCACTTTGCTTCCGTTTTTTTTTTTTTTTTTTTGTTAAAGTTAACCTAACTTACAGTATCTGACTGCAAAATATGCGTAAATGCTGTGTGTTGCGCCTGTATGCTAAAGCGAGGCGGCCCCGCCCCCTCTCTCCTCTCATTCGCTTTGACTTGTCACACGACTCAGCGACTTGGGGCCAGAAAAAAAAAACGCAAGTCAGTAAAACTGCAGAGAGATGGAAAAAAGAGAAGTAGCGTGTAGCTGTATTTTGAGGCTACCTGCACTATGTGCAGAAAGGCTGTTAAATATAGAGGTAACACTACAAATTAAAGAATCACCCCAAGGAAAAACTTCAGAAACGGAAGAGAAAACCCTGACCCCTTCTGTTTCCCGGAGGCAGCGCTCATTAACAGAGATGCTCCAATCTTTAACGTTAGTTAACATTTGTTTGCGTGCAACTGGGCACTTCTATCGATCTATCTACCAACCTGTGTATATACATATACTTGGCTATACTATATATAGTATATGACCCAAACCCTTGATGCAAAATAGTCATTTAAAACATTAAGATTGTACAATGGATGAACGGATTGGGAAAAAAATATTAGCAGCCGGGTATCTGGCAAAAAACTAATATATTTTTATCCGTTTTGGCCTGCGATCTACACAAACCCGTAGGTTTGTTTTCACTCTGAACCGTTCACCAAAGTGAAGAATTTGGAAAACTCCAGTTTTGCGTTTGCGTCTGGACATCCATAACCGGTGTTTTCCTTTTTTAAACGTCACTACCTGAGATAATGCATAAACGTCATTTATGTGCGTCCTTTATTTTTAATATCAGACAGTGGGCAGCATGGATCCTCTGGAAAAAAAAAAGGCTGTTGGAGCCCCACATAAGCGAAAGTCAACGGAACACCCCTCTACACCCCCTTTTTGATCCACAAAAAAAATGTGTTCTTACTACTTCAATTATTATACACTTTAGGCAAAATATGCAGGACCCCTCCATATTAGCGAGCCCCACAGGTGCTGGTGATAGACATAGACGGGGCGTGAAGGCCCCTTTAGAAAATCCTGGATCCGCCCCTGGGAACATACATTAAAAATCCCACATTTACATAAAACACTGCACACATGCATTTACATTAACACATAAAGTTTGAAAAAATTAATAAATAAAACATCTGGGCTGATGCTGGTGGATATCAATGCATGTGAGCGGTGTTTTGTGCAAGTGTGAAATTTTTTTGATATATGTTTGCTTTTCATTTTTTTAATGATCTGGATTTTATTTTATTGTTTTAGTTTTTATTTTTTTTGTTCAGCACTTTTTGTAACTTCATGTTTGAAAAGTGCTTTACAAATAAAGTTTGATTTGATTAATTGTATACCGTTTAAATAAATGCAAATATGTAGCAGATTTACAAAAATTTGAATTATTCTTTTTTTTCTTCCTCCCCTCCATCAGATACCATCAGACACTTGTCACTCTCTGACAACAAGTTCCTCCGATATTTTTCAGGTCATACAGCAAAGTGAGTAAAATGAAAGTCAAACCCTGGCTAGTGTTAACTACATAAAAGAAAGAAAAAATTATTTCATTTAACAGCTGTAATAAAAAAGCAAGTGTTTCAAATCTTGCTCCCATTCTGGGACTCGAATTCCGACATTTTTGCTGTAAGGCCACTGAGCTAACCACTGCACACAGGCCTTTGTAAATTGTTCACATGGTTTTAGGTAAAATGTCTGAAGAATGTAAAAGAAAGCACACTATGAAGAGGCGTGGGATTCAATAAGTGTTTTATTCTCTCACTCTATTTTGTACATTTTTTTTTTTGTGTCTGGATTTTTCTTACTGTCAAGAATAACCCTATGTTCCACTAAAAATTGAATGCTATTTGTCTGCTTGCCCAAAATACTTTTTTTTAAATACACACAAAAAAAGAAATTTGCTTGAAGAGAAATATTTTTCTTTTGTGGAGTAAAAATTTATATTTCAACATCGAACATAATTTATTCGATGTGCTCAAAAGTTAGGTATTTGCTGAAAAAAAGCTTATGAATACATTTATTCAGTTTGACTCCCGTTTTACTCCCTCTGCTTGTGTACATACACGTCCCAGCAGAACTCTTATTTGGTGTTGTAAATACAGTGTGAAGCTCGTCTAGTTAGCAAAGCTATCACAAATTGTTTTATATTTTATTTTTTTATTGTATTCATCCCTCATGGAGAAACTACTGTTGATGCATTGCACTGCAGCAGGCAGCAGCAATGGTTAGAGTAACTGGAGATTAGGAATTAGCCCAGTGGGAATTGAACTGGCTTTTCCTGGTCCAAAAATGGACTTCCTACCACCGATCCAACACTTTTTCACCTTATTCTAGTACATTTACAAAAAATAATGGCACTTGCTGTTAGAACTAAGCATGAGCGAGAAGGGTGTGCATGTTGCAAAAAAATATTTCTTGCTCACATTAGAATTGAAAATACTTTATTATTCCCCAAGAGGAAATTTGAGTGGGCAAATGTGGGTGTCACGAATAGCAAAAGTTGTGGCAAAGAATGACCTGGCGTAAATATTCAAATACTGGACAGAAAAGCTCTCCATTTACTCAAACAGGTTTAAGTGAAATAGAAATACATTTTATGTTTATTTTTCTATTTGAGAAAGAATCATAAAGAAGATGTTTAATAAGTTAATTTAGCATAAAACGGCCTCATTTAAAGTTTTTCTGTTTGTTTGTGTAACAGGGTTACTGCTCTCTCCATGTCTCCAGTGGGCTCAACTTTCATCTCCAGCTCACTGGACAATACAATCCGGATCTGGGACTTACGAAATCCCAACTGTGAGGTTGGTCATGACTGTGAATCATCCAGAAAGCAACCCTTCCTTGGGATCTTTGATCTTTGATTTTAAACATTTTGTTTTAATTAAGATAAAAGATATTGTTTGAGGAGTTAACTGACAGAAGCTAAAAATCTTTGTTCCACCTACAAGCATTTTTTTTATAAAAACTATAAACCGTGAGCACAAACTGAGGGTAAGATTTGTGAACAAGCTGATGACAGAGTTTGCACAAATTTATTAGTTTATATTTACTTCCAGCTGTAATTTTTTTTGTTTCAGGGTTTGACAAATCCTCTGGGGAAGCCTCTATGTTCTTTTGACCCAGATGGTTTGATATTTGCTGTAACAGTTGAGTCACAAGCTGTTAACCTTTACGACCTGCGAGCCTACGACAAAGTAAGTCAGAAAAAGGTTTGTTCTAATATGGACCAATGTACAAATATACTTCAGAACAACCACTGATACAATTACGTCTTGTGTCCTCTCACTAGGGTCCCTTCACTACATTTAAAACAAGGTTTAATCGAGATTGTGACTGGACAGGAATAAAGTTCAGTAATGACAGACAACAACTCCTTATCTGCACAAATGGAGGAGCCATTCGCATTCTGGATGCTTTTTCTGGAGAGGAGCTGCACACTTTTTCTGTACGAGCCAAATGTAATAAACAGTACTGTTTTTTTGGAGGGATGATTACTTATTTATATCTCTATCTGTTTTTTGAAAGGGCTACAACAACAATAAAGGCATTTCGCTGGAGGCTTGCTTTACTCCAGACTCAAAGTTTGTGATGATTGGTAAGAATAAAAACTTTCCTCAACATTTGGATTTGATTCATGTGAGTCAAACTATAAAAACACATTTTTTTGCAGGTTCAGAAGATGGGAGAATTCATATTTGGAGCACTGAGACAGGGATGAAAGTTGCTGTGCTTGATGGAAAACATTCAGGACCCATTAACGCTTTGCAATTTAACCCCAACTTCCTGACATTCGCAAGTGCCTGCTCAAATATGGTGAGACAATACATATTTTTTGTTTTTTAAATTATTATTCAAATCAAATGTTGTTGTATTTGATGATATTACCAATCTGTGTGCATTACTTTGCAAACCCTGTTTTACAGTGCTGCATAAATAAGATTATTATTATTAAATTTAATAAAACTCTATTTGTATAGTAGTTTTCAAACTATATATTTATGTGATATACATATCTGTATAAATGTAACAATAGATTTATATTTCAAACTATGGCGGAGGCGATAGCTCAGTGATAGAACATTCGCCAGGTTGAATCCCACTGAGATTGTGTCCTTGGGGATGATACCAAACCCCCACCCGTTTCTCCTAACATTGGCGCCGTCATTGCCTGCGGTGCAATGCAGCACAGAAATTTCACCATGACGGATAAATAAAATACTTTTTTATAATAATTTTATAGATATTGTGTTTTTTCACAATTTTTTCCTGTTTTCTTTCTATTTTTGGGCAACAGACATTTTGGCTACCGCCTTTTGAAGACTAGCAGACAGATCCAAATTGGTCGCCATTGCACAGGAAGTCGGGATTGCTGGTCCCTTTTTTTTTTTTTTTCAATCACAATAAAACTTTATAATTTTGGAGACAGTACTCGGGGACAAAATTGTGTTAATGTTTTAATAACTTTATTCTGATGATCTTGAAATATTTGACATAAAGCTGCACAATATGTTGATATAATAGTTTGTCCGTGATTAGATTGGAAAGAGGTAGAGTTTGTGCTTTGCATAGGAAAATTATTTGTTATTTGTTTGCAGATGGCCAATGAGCGTGGTTCTAGAGTGGTCAGAAAGAGGGGCCCTATGCTTGGTCGCTATGCTACTGACCACATGAGGAATATAAAATCATACAAAAATGTATTCATGCATAAATAAATAAATAGATCATACGTCATAGTTTGACAGCAAAAGCTAAATGGGCTGATTGAGTTTCACTAGTTTCTTCTTTTTTTTTTTTTTTTTTTGTTCTTTGTACTTTTATTTGATCTGCAATGTGACACCCATTGAGACAATTGTTTTTTAATGTTGGGATATACAAATATGATTGAATTAAAATATTTTTTTTACAAATGTTGTAAAAAAGCGAGTTTAAACATTGTATTATGAATATTATTACTGTCTTATTATTACTGACTTTCTGTGGCGACCCTTGAAGGAAAAAGCAGAAAGGAGAAGAAGAAGGAAATTACTGCTTTATTCCCAATACAGGCGCATTTGCGGATGCACGTCTATAAATAAGCTATTTGCAAAAAACAAAAAAATCTCTAGGGCATGAGTTCGGCTCAGTATGGCATCGATACCTGCACATGCGTAATAGCGCTATTTAAAGTGCTATTTAAATGGACAATGACATGTCAGACTTGAGCTAAAGTTGCATGTGGGAGACTTCTTTTTGTCAGACTAAGCTTTGTTATATTCAAGTTTCAGGAAAAAATAGTGGTTTACTTCTGTTAGAAAATGTGCTTCTATTGACATTTATTCTATTTGATATGTTTTAAATACTGTGCAGTCTTGTGTGACGCAGAGCTAGCTGAGAATAATGCATTGTGTTTTCTTCTGAAAGTTGTGATATTATCAGTTTTTAGTCAAATTTTTCACCATTTGTGTTGCATGACTGATTGTGTTTATTGTTAACACTTTTTTATGGTAATAAACATTGTTTTTTCAATTAAGTATACTTTTTTTCTCTTATTAACAGCTTTATTATTCATCTCACTCAACAACAATGGACGATTAGCTGTTTATCATATTGAGAAAAAAATTAATTTCATTCATTCATTTTCTTAATCGTCTATCCCTTTTAGGCTGCGGGGGGGGGGGGTACTGGAGCCCATCCCGGCTGATTCTAGGTGAGAGGGAGGGATGAGAAAAAATTCCTCATCTAATACCAAGAGAACAAATAACTTTAAGTACCTTTATTCAAGATTCTTTATTCTCTATTTTCAGGCTAAAAACATGTACTGGATGTATATACGTATATATACGGTATATATATAGTATAAATAAAACTAACAAAAACAATATAAATAGATGCAAAAACAGTACTAATAGACAACTGGAGGATTTTTACATAATTGTGCAATGTTAAAAGTTGGTGGAAGATTTTAAGTGCTTAGGATCAACAGTCCAGAGCAATGGAGAGTTTAGAGAAGAGGTGAAGAAGCGTGTGCAGGCAGGCTAGAATAGGTGGAGAAAAGTATCAGGTGTGATGTGTGACAAAAGAGTTTCAGCCAAAATGAAAGGGAAAGTGTACAAAACTGTGGTGAGACCGGCTATGCTGTTTGGTCTAGAAACAGTAGCACTGAAAAAAAGACAGGAAACAGAGATGGAGGTAGCAGAGATGAAGATGCTGAGGATCTCTCTGGGAGTGACAAGGATGGACAGGATTAGAAATGAGTACATCAGGGGAACAGCACATGTTAGAGGTTTTGGGGATAAAGTCCGAGAGGCCAGACTGAGATGGTTTGGACATGTGCAGAGGAGAGAGTACATCGGAAGAAGGATGCTGGATTTGGAACCACCAGGAAAGAGGCCCAGAGGAAGACCAAAGAGGAGGTTCATGGATACAGTGAAGGAAGACATGAAGATAGTTGGTGTGACCGAAGAGGATTCAGCATATAGGGTTAGATGGAAGAAACTGACTTGCTGTGGGGACCCCTGAAGGGAAATACCGAAAGAAGAAGAATGTTAAAAGTGTGTGCTGCTGTAAAGAGTCCTTAGTGCTAGTCAGGTGTGCAAGGGGATGATGGTGGTTGGAGGGTTGATTGCTTTCACAGCTCTGGGGATCAAATTGTCTCTGAGGCACGAGGTGGTGGTCTTGATGGTCAAGTACTGTTAGTACAAGGATTTAAGATTTAGATTATTTTTGCACATTTAAGCGATAAAACTATTAATATTTTTCACCAATAGATCTTGTAAGCCTGCATAAACTTCATTTAATTTATTTGTAGATGTTAAAGCACAATTAATAAAAAGCTTTCCTTGCTTTTATACTAGAATTACTGGTTTGAATACAACTTTGTCATAGTCGAAGCGCCCCAAATTTCATAAGCACCTAAGGCCAAGAGAAATGCAGGAGTTTCATTCAGGTGAATGAATGTGTGTGTCTGTGTTTCTGAAGTAGAGAAAAGAGGTGGGAGCCATGTTGAATAATGTATAGATGCTTGGGTTGTGTACTCACCAGTGAGTGAATAATGAATGATCCCATCACAGGTAACCTCACAGGTACATACTTATCTTTCTCTTTCTCAGTATGCGTGTCCAAGAAAGGTGGTAGATGAACAAATGTTGGAAACAAAATCACTATATGACCATTGAACATTTAAATGTTCACTGAAGGCTTCATTCTCCATTCAGCCATCTAATGCTTCGAATGTGATGATATTGTTTAGAAATTATTCAGAAGTTGCATTTAAGGAATAGGGTGGGGGGTTTTTTTGTCACAAGTGCTTTTTTTGTTTTAAATAAAATTTTAAAAGCTGTATTTGAACCTTTTCACTTAGTTTATTCAGTAGGATAAACCAGTTATACTGACTGCAGGAATCTGAAAAGATAAAACAATATTAAAATGTAGCAGTCAGATCCTTGCTTGGTGTCACATGTCTGTGACCAGGTGGCTGGAATTTGAGATCATGTGGTTGTGTCTGCCCAACTTGATGGTCACTTTATGTGAATGGGTAATAAAATGTTGGCGTATCTTGTGGGACGGCTGCATCCCGAAACACTGCACTGTCCACTGCAATTGTTGGATCTCTTTGCTGGCTCACCTACACCACAGGACAGAGTTTGGCCTGCGTGAGGCTTCCCCCCACCCAGATTATTAAAGTTGGAGTCATCGATACGCAAAGAAGTTTTAGATCAGTGGTTCGGGTGGCATATCCACTGACAGGCACGTTATTACTCATCAGCCACAGTTCCGCAGATTGTGTTTCAAGTGTTCGGAAGCTCCCAAGTCACCCTCAAAGCGTTTATGTCATTTGTGTGTGTGGGTCCGTCTGTTGGCCATCAGAGGAGAGGCATTTACCTCAACACACATACCAGGACGGGGTCCTTCTTGCATGACAGGAACGTGAAGCTGTGAACGCTGCCTGCCAAAAGATGTCACATCAAACTGGAATCGATGGTAAGACCCTATTTGAATAAAAGAAAATTTGGTCTCTTTCAATCTTTCGTGTGCTTCTGTCTACCACACCTGCAAATACTAAATCCTAAAAGTTTCCATTTTATTGGCAACATTTAGTCATTTAAAAAAAAATTTTTAGTAAAATTGCATATGTTATTTGACTTTAAATTGCTCAGGTTGTTGTGAAAAAAATTATTTAAAATATTTTTGGAACATGTTTTAGACTGATTTAATTAAAAAGACATTTAATGTAATGATATCAGGGATTGTAGTACTTTCTTGTCACATTTTGTTCAGGACTTTAACAATGATTTATTGTATGTGTGTTATGGGACTTGGTAACTGGAGCATTAGTGGAGCTGGTTGACGGAAGCGAACCTCTCTCACCTTTCTTACCTAATCTTATATAATTAATGAGGCTGTTGTGTTTTGTAACCATGGCGAGACAGAAAGAAGAATTACAACAAATTAGTACTTTGTACTTAGAATGACAGTGTTCTGGAAATTTGACTAATGTTGGCTTTGGGACATAAGTATCTCTGATGTGGTTAATTGGGTAAGGTGGGGAATACAGTACACATCTGGCAGAAGATCAAATTTTCACACTGATGTGAAGTCACAGGTCTTACTTACCAAACTCTTTCATTTACCTGCCCATTGTTAAGTTTGTCTTTGTCTTGCATGTGCTTACTGTAGCTACATCTGAACTGAAAGAGTTCCTGGCAAGAGCGAGAAGCGGTGCCATCAGAATAATGAAGATTATCATCAGAAATGGTAATAATTAGATTGCATTCAAAGGATTCTGATTTATGTTTGCCTATTATCTATTCCATCCTAAATGCTGTGGGGTTTTTTTCAGAGGAGCTAGTGTTAGATTCATGCAGAGAGCCAGTGCAGAGCTGGGACAAGGATTATGATCCCCTACTGCTTCCTCTGCTCACACCTCAGCAACCTTGTTACATCCTCTACCGTCTGGACTCCCAGAATGCACAGGGATATGAGTGGATCTTTATTGCTTGGTCACCTGATCAATCACCTGTATGTATGCATCACATCTGCCAGATACCCCTCATGCTCTGTAAAGTGACACATTTAAATAAAGAGAGAATTTAAATAGTTGGACAACTGATCAAAGTGTTATTCCAGACACCAGCAGAGAATTTGTGTTTTTTTCCTACTGCTGGTTTGCTTTTAACAATGACACTTTAAAATAGAAATTTTGAAAATATGTAACATAATTTCTCTCACATTACAAATGCAAAAATTGTTTGTGGTTAATAGTTTTAGGAATTTTACTTGTTAAACAAAAAAGGCGTAATGCTTACACATACTGTACTTACCACCATATAAGTGTTTTGGTATTTCCAGAGACGTGTAATAATTAGTTACGTTCTTCGTTGGTTATTGTTTCAAAAGAAAATTTTAACTGGGCAATCTTTTTCTTGCAACAAAGTAATCAATTGAATATTGAAAAATGGAATATGCAACGACATACAGTGTGTATACAACTAACTGTATATCCAACAAGAACATGCAATGAAGTCCTTGTCTTTTCAATTAAACTGAAAAGTGAGTTTTAAAGTAAAAAAAAAAAAAAAAAAAGATTGAAGGTGTATTTGTGAGTTTTTAGACAACCAGGGCCAAAAAACTTGTCAAAAATATTTATATCCACTTATAAATTAATTTTTCCCTTTAATTTTGGGGGGTAAAGCTAAAAGTTAAAACTCTTACACACACCACCAAGTGTTTAAAGCACAGTTTCCAATGAAAAAAGTTGTGTTTAATGTTACTGATCGTCTCCTATGTGTCCCTCATCCTTCAGGTCAGGCAGAAGATGATGTATGCTGCCACCCGTGCCACACTGAAGAAAGAATTTGGAGGAGGCCACATCAAAGATGAAATATTTGGCACAACTGAAGTAAAATCTGTCTTATTTATGAAAAGTTAGCTTTCTTCAAGTCCAAATGTAAATCCTTTGGTTTGCTTGTGTATGTAGGATGACTTGTGCTTCCAAGGATACATGCGACACAAGTCTTCCTCCTCTTTACCTGCTCCCCTCACAGTAGCAGAGCAAGAGTTGCAACGGATCAAAGTTACAGAGGTATGTGAAAAAAATACATCCATATGATATGATGAACATAACTTTTTAGTATTGTCGTCATATTTGTCACCTCATGTTTCTCTGCAGGATAAAGTTGTTTGGGTGAGTTGTTGTTTATGAAAAGATTCACTCTTATCCAAGCAAAAAGAAGTTACAATATTTTCATTCTTTAAAATGTTTTTTTTTTTTTGTTTGCAGGATGAACGTAGACGAATTGGAACTCCAACTGCACGTGCGAGGGTTTGTTCATTCCTGGACCAATACAATGACTGTCTTCAGTTCTGCTGGAAGAGAAATAACTAAATCATTTTGTGTATAATATTCCATCAGGTCACAATGGAGTTTGGTTTGGACAGGAGGGCACAAACTCTTGGGGGTCTTGCGTTTCCTTTACAAGAAGAGGCCAAACGAGCTTTGCAGCAACTCAAGCAAAAGCGCATCAACTACATACAACTGGTGGGCTTTTAAGGAAATATGCAGTGCTCATTTCATGATTTGCAACCACACAGTGGGACAAATGTTCAGCAAACATGTTGTGGAGATTAAGTTTAGTCAGTCTGATTAAGTTTGATGTAAATAATGTGGTGTATACATACAGCTTGCTGTGTTTTGTTATTGCAGAGGTTGGATGTGGATAAGGAAACGATTGAGCTGGTTCATACTAAACCTACAGAAATCCACGAGCTTCCCTTTAGGATTCCAACAGATTCTCCCAGATATCACTTCTTTGTCTTCAAACATTCCCATCAAGGCCAGTTGCAGGAGGCTCTCGGTCAGTATGACATCATTCCTCTGTCAAGGCTGAAGGAAAATGTATTGAGTGAAACAGCAAAAAGTGTTAGTGCACCACTTTATATAATGTATTTCAAAATAATTTCTATAGACATGGTTTTAATGTTATCTTTTTTCAAAAGAATCCAAAATTAAACTAAACAATTAGATCATTTTACTGAATTATTGCACTAACATTTTATTATCAAACAGCAAATATCTTGAGCAAATAACTCAATAAAAATTTTGTTGAAAATGTTCAAATTTGACTTCTTGTTAAAATATAATATATATAATTTTTTTTAATTACGCCCCTCAAACTACTAATAGCACCAATCCAGGTGAAAACGTCACATAATTTTGAAAAACATAAAAGAGTAAAGAAATAATATTTACATACAGTACATATGCCGTAACATTACAAACACAAGTGGTTTATTCAGTTGGAACAACATTTATAGTTGTTTTGAAAAATATTTCCTGTCAACTTCACGGCTGAAAGAATGTTACGATTTTATTTGTTTTGGTATTTAGGAATATTTGTGTACAATTTTACAAAACCACAAAAAATATTCCTAAAAAATCTACAAAATAGAAAACTTTATCTATCTCTGATATGTGGCATATAACACCACCAACATTTCAGATACTGAAATCCAACTTTTATTAAACATATTTCAGATTTCATGTGAAATAATTGTTCAATCTTTGTGTAATTTATCTCATAACCTCATGTCCGTTTAAATGAGTCCCAACCCTGAATGAATCAATACTTTTAGGAATACCACTTCATATAATTCAATGACAATATGATACACACAGAAAACTATTGCTGTTGCAGTTCTACTAGTTCTATTTTCTACTAGGTGAAGTTTTTTGGCATCTCTGTTTATTTTTTCTGCCAGCATCGCTTAATAGTAATTGATAGCCCAACCAGTGCAGATGTAATCATGTCAGGTTTTTTTAGAGAGGCATTAATTTGGTTTTTAGTACTTTCTTTTTACAGCATGCTTGGTTTAAAGGAATTAGTCACTGAACACACTGATGTTTCAATACCTGGAAGCATCAGATACCTGCAGTGCTTTGGCTTACTGGGGCCACAATTGACCTGCATAAGATCATACTTGACCTTTGTTTAATATGTGTTATCCTGGATCTTTTTTTTTTTCCAGTTTTTATTTACTCAATGCCTGGGTACACCTGTAGTATCAAGGAGCGGATGTTGTACTCCAGCTGTAAGAACAGGTTACTGGATGAGGTGGAAAGAGACTACCACCTAGAAGTCACCAAGAAGGTACAGATTGTTCACATCCATCACAAAAGCAATGATGAAGCATTATCTGGTTGAATTTAATCAGTAGTGATATGTTGAACATATTATAATCAGTCACCCTCTGACACAGATGGAGATTGACAGTGGGGATGGTCTGACAGAAGACTTTTTGTACGAGGAGGTCCATCCAATGGAGCACACCTTGAAGCAGGCTTTTGCTAAGCCACGTGGACCAGGAGGGAAGAGGGGCAACAAACGTATCATCAAAGGAGGGGGAGAAAATGGCGAAGAAAATTAGGCACCAGACACAGATGAAACATTTGAATTATCCTTTTATTGGAAACTAACGAAAAGTTCTTTTTAGATTGTAGCGGAGTTTTATTTATTCATTTTATTTCATTTTACATGTGAATGGAATTTGATAAATCAATGTTCATGTTCACCGTAAATAGAATTTATAGTAATAATATTTCATTACACAAATTTGCTCTCCTGAAACTCTTTCACCAGTGAACCAACCTTTCTGTATTTTTATCATCCGCCAAATCTTGCGAAAATCCATAAAAGATTCAATGTTTCTATAATAATTAAACATTAGAAGTTGCTGTACAGTAACAGCCATTTAGACTGCTTTTAAAATTGGTCTGGAATGGATTTGACTCTTTCCCTGTCGTGTAGCGTGTCGTTTTGTACCTCTGATTTTATTTTGTTTGTGTTTGTGAAGATCCAAAACACACAGAAATCATTTTCTACCATTTACACTGCCCCCAAACTGGCAGTCATATCTTGTTTATGGTTCAAGATTTTGTTTTAGTGTTTGTTCACATCAACACACAAAAGACCAAAAGCGACTTTTACTCCTAAGTCACCGTAAAAATGATAGACAGGGCCACATTGCTCTTTTAGTTTGATAGTAATGCCATTCAGAAGAGTCTAGGTATGTTTGATTTCCACTTATTACATTTGTTTCTGTTTTGAACAAGACAAGATCATTTTTAAAGAAACAAAAGTGTGAACACTATTACTGTCAAAGTGAAATGATAAGAAAGACTTCAGTTCTTTTTTATCCTAAGTTCAAATAAATCAGAGATTTGAAGAAGCAGTTAGGTTTTAATGTGAAAAAAAGCTGCTTTAAAGGGATCGTTAACCAGCAGGGGCGGATCTAGAAGGGTGTGCATGGGGGCACAGTCTCCCCTCTCCGCAGAACATTTTCAAAATGTTCTGGGGGAATGCCCCAGTCCCTCTATACTGACGAGCACCCCAGGTGCTCGTTTTGTCTATGACCGCACGCCCCCCGCCTTTAGAAAAGCCTGGATTTGCCCAGACCAGGATCAAGTGTGCTTTCTGTTGTAGTCATCCTGCTTTACAAATGTACAAAATATACAAAAAAGACAACTGAAGAACCTTTAACCTGACCCGTATGAAACGTGACGGTTCTCTGATAAAAATGTTTTTTACTACATACGTCGCTTACATATAATTGGAATATCGGGTAAAATAACAATTTTATATTTTACCTTGACTTTATCTAATCTACTAGTATTCTTTTTTTCTGAAAAGACAATTCGCTAGCCTTAACTTTAATCACATGGCCTTCACTTTTCATACAGTCGAGAAAAAAACAATACAAAACTTCATTAGAAAGTAAACCTAGTTCTTTGCATGATGCTAATTAGATGGTTGTATAATGATTATTTTCATCTGTCCAATCAAACAATCACAACCAGCATTCTATCAATGAAGTAGAGAATTTGTAAATAACAGCAAACCCATGCTGTTGAACCTTAATGAAACGCTTAGAAAACTTTTCACAAAAACATTGTTTCTTAATAAAATTATAGATGTTAATTTTATGAAGTGGATGAAGAAAATTAAATGAAGCAAAGACCGTAGAGACTTTTTTTTCTGCATATGTTTTTTTCTCATTGTCTTGCTTTGTACATAATCGTTTCAGTCGATAACGTTTACTTGGAAAGTCCCATCAAATTTCTTCTTAAGAGTTATTTAACAATCAAAAGTACTGTAACTATGTAATTTGTTCTTACTAGAAAACACACCATCAGATTGTGCTTTGGAAACATTTCGATTTAAAACTGTTTCTTGAGAAAGATCTACAATAAAATATTTTCTGATCAAAGCGTGAATTTCTCTTTTTTTTCCTGTTTAAAAACACGTTTCATTGAAATCCTGCAGGCAGCAGAAAAGGTCATGGGGTTGTGTGTGTTTTCCAAGAAAGGTCTCTACCCGGAAGCTCTACCGTTTTCATGCCTCACGGAAAACACGAGTTATATGAACATTTGTTCTTGGAAACAAGGTTCAGAGTTGAATAGCAGCAATTTGAAGTGGTAATTATCTCAGCAGATGAGGTTACAATGATTGTCAGAACAAGGGGATTTCAATTGTTTTCTAAGAAAAAAACATTTTCGTCATCGCTTTTTACGCATAAACGCAACAGAAAAGATTGCAATTGTACAAAAGCCAGATTTGAACAGTAAATTACGAATTTTCTTAAATAATGTAGCATATAAATGATGAATTAAATATTAATTGTTGCATAGTTTTAAAAGGTCACGTATACATTTAAAGTTAGAAAGCGGGTGTATTTCATCATGTATTTAACACCCAGCTCTGCGGGTTAATCATTGACTGTCTTAGATTTTCGTGTATATGTCTCTTTATAGTTTAACGTGAACGTGGGTTTCACACGCGCCGTCATTGTTATTGCGTCAGTTTGCGATCAGAAGCAAAACCGGAAGTAGTGTTGTGGTCTCTTACTTAGTATTTTAAAAGACTTGAGCTTAAAAGTATGTTCTTTATGGGTAAAAAAAATAGTGCAATAGGGACAATAAGGATGAATATATATATATATATATATATATATATATATATATATATACGTATGTATATATGAAAAAACTTTTAAATAAATTGTGTCCTTTTTTAATATTTGTTTACATATCCTTCTCCTATTTTAAGCCTAGTTTATATTAGACTTAAAATAAGAATAGGCTCAAAAACCAACTTGATCATGTAACTCATCACTGTATGTCACTTCTCATCACTTTACATCACTTATGTCACTTTTTAACTCCTTTTGCACATTCAGTCCCACTTGTTAATCTTCTTCTGTCATTTCCCTTCAGGGCTCGCCACAGCAAGTCAATTTCTTCCATTCCTATCTGCAGTCAGGCCAATTATCTTCATGTCTTCCTTCACTATATCCATGAACCTCCTCTTTGGTCTTCCTCTAGTCCTCTTTCCTCTGGTGGTTCCAAATCCAGCATCCTTCTGCCATGTACTCTCTCTCTCTCTCCTCTGCACATGTCCAAACCAACCTACTTGTTAATGTTTTTTAAATTACACCATTTATTTATTTTTTTTCACATTATTCTTTCTATTTTATTCTTTTTCATTATTATTCTTGTATGTATAATCACTACATCCTTCTTTCATGGTCACTGTGCTGCTGTAACAAACACAATAAAGTTATTCAGATCCATTGAAGTTTATGGATATTTCCCCTACATATTTCCTTTTTTAATCTGTTTTTCTCTTCAGAGCCTCTAACAGGTGCTGTCTCTCTGATGAACTCATTCCTGATTCTGCCCATCTTGGTCTCTCTCAAAAATAACCTCAGTGTGTGCATCTGTACCTCCTGTCTTTTCTTCAGTACCACTACTCTTGTTGCTGATGTCTTGGCCAAACAACATACCATCATTGTTTCATGACTTCTTCTGTCATCTTAGCAAAAACTTTTGGTAGTTACACATCCTCCACACACGTAATATGTGCTTTTTTTTAATCCATTCATATTATTTTGAAATCTCCAACTACAGGAAGTGGTGTGTGTATTACATTATTGTGAAGCTTTCTTGTTGCTGCAGGGCTGAAACGCTAAACCTTCCTGGAAACTGATTCTGAGAATCTCTCTGCGCCTGAACCCAGCAGCTCCAGAGCTGTGCTGCACTTTACATCATGCTCCAATTCACTCCAAGTCATTTTCTGCTTTAGAAAACACAAGTTCTGACTTAGGCTGCTCCAATGAGATTTCTTTGATCGGTTTTTAATGGTAGAAATCGCAGTATTTCTTCTTGGTTTAAGGTAAGAATATTTCAGAGATCAAGCATGTTTTTTAACTGCTGTAAACAATAAAAGGCTATTTGACATTAGAGTCCTATTAAATTGTTCTGAACGTGAACATTTATGGTGTTACAAACCGTATTCCTATATTCTACGATTCAGCAGGACCAATAAGAACTTTTTTATTAACATATTCTGTGAATATTTATGTTTTTTGTGAGGCTGCTACGTTTTCTAATAAATTTAAGAAAAAAAAACACGAGTTTATGTTTAGTTAGGTTTCTCTTTTTATATTCACTTGCCTCTGATATCATTTAAAAGTCCTCAGAAGTCTGTTTTTTTTGTAACAATGATTGTATTAAGAGAATAAGTTCCTAATTTTAACCCTAAATAAAAAGGTTTGCCTTTAGAGTATCAAAGGTTTGAGTTGTTTAAAATGAAATGTTTCAGAGACTATTGACTCAAATATAGCCATAAATGATTGGGTTTTTTTTCCGACAGACCTATGTCTGACCAGAAATGGTTGCTCGTGCTGTGACCATTTTACAACATCACGAGGAACAAGGAAGTTCCTGCTGCCCATATCTTTCCCCTCCAACCTGGGGTCCAGCAGAGGACCTCCACTGCATCACTACGACCTTCCAGTTCCTTCAGACCTCAGGTACATCAGCAGTTCACGCCCTTTTCCATATATAGGAAGGCTCAATCTTGCTGATTTTAAGCTGAATCTATGTGACATATAACTTAATTCTTTCAACAATTTGTCCATTTCAAGGTTGGTATTGGGGATCAATCTCAGCAAGTGAAGCTCAAGAAGCTCTCCTGACCAAGCCTGAGGGCACGTTTCTGCTCCGGGACAGCACCCATCCTCAGTACATGCTGGCTCTGTCTGTGAAGACTCTCTGTGGACCTACTAGTGTGCGCATAGAATACAACAGGGGCTGTTTCTGGTTGGACTCTATTTCCCCGGGCTTACCTCACTTGCAGTCCTTCCCAGATGTTGTCAGCCTTGTCCAGCACTACGTTGTTTCAGGCCAGACACAGCAGGACCTGGCAGCAATTAAGCCACAAACAAAGCCTGAACCTGCACAGCGTGCAGCCAAAGACAGTGGAGTTCCTCTTAAACTTCTGCATCCGCTGCGCAGCATGAAGGGGTTTCCTTCTTTGCAACACTTGACACGCCTAACTATCAACAAACACACAAACTGCCCTGACAGGCTGCCTCTGCCAAAGCCTTTACTGCACTTCCTGCAAAACTACCCTTTCTTTTTATGAGGATTTCTGATGCGGAATAAAATGATGGAAACATAAGTCATGATCGTTCTCTGTGACCATACGTTGTGCATCTGAGACAATGGTGGACCCGGCACAACAATGGAGAACAGACATGGTCAAGCACAACAAACCAGAGTGACCTCAATATTCATGAATAAGCTCAAACTTATTATTCTAACAAATTTTGGTCAACTTTTTTTCTCTTTGCTTCAGCTACTGTAAAATGTACAATGGAAATCTGTGGAGATATTTTCTTCTTTTAATCTTTGTTGTCGTTATTATTGCCTCTTTTGCAACTACGTACAGAGAAGCATGAACTTGTAATTGCAAAACTTTTGTGAAGCAAAAGAACCCTTTAAATTATTTTGAAAAAAGTTGTGAGAATCTGGTTTGTTATTATAGCAAGTTGGTAAATGAAAAGATTTCTGCTTTTTGAGCTTATTAGAGGTGTGTTTTGTAATGTGCTTGCCAAGGTCTATGTTTATATGAACCATAAATCTGGTCGTCGACACCCAGTAATTACATAGAAAGCAGTTACAACCTATTTCTTCATCTTACTATCAGCAATGCAGTAGAACAAACAGCAACCTAATTTGATTTCTGGGAAATGTTTCTTGCTGTATTTGATTGATGCTGCAAAACTCCAAAAATGAGTAATGAATCAACAGAACGAGTATCTGTCCCTGTTTGGGTTTTACTTGAACTGTTTAAATTCAATAATTTTAGGAGAAACACTATAAAATACAGATCAAATTAATAATGAGTTTAGTATGAGTGAAATATATAAGGTCGGGATAATGTTACATGACACACAAACAAGATGAGTTGCTGTCGTTTACAAGTTTGTTTTTTAACACCAAATTAAAAAACCTTTGTACTTTGTGTATTTTGGGCTTCTTTTCACAGTCAAATTATCATCTTAAAATAGATTTCTTTTTGAAGGACAATGATTTTTTTCTCTCTGTTCACTTCGCTCTAAACAAAAACAGATAAAAACATCTGTTTGCAAATTGGTTTTAGTTCTCAGGAGGGGACACTTCTAAATAAAAAAAGCCCATCTATTTATCACCTCATTATGGCTCTACACTTTAAAACTATGAATCACTGGCTTTACTGTTTTCATGGAAATGCATCTGAGTCAGTTTTCTACGAGTTAGAACTGAGCACCACAGAGAAAGCCTCTTATCAGGATTAGAGCAAGGGCTGCAGTTATTAATATACTGCTGTGCCAACTGAAAACCGAGTATGTGTCCCTGTATTCTCTCTCTGCTCTATACTCACAATTTCAGAAATTAAGATATATGTATAACACGCTACCATAAAACTGTTCAACTAAGGGTTGAAAAAAATAACTTTTTACAGATAGTTTATAGACATTTTTGTCTAATTGATTGAGCTACAAGATTGATTTTCTAAATAAACTTGTATATTTCTAAATTTATGCACCCCCTAAAGACTTATTTAATATTACTATGCACCAGGAATAAAATTTGTATTAATGACTCAGAATAATGAAGACAGCTTAATTGCTGTAATTATTTTTAATTCTTTGAAAAAGACATGACGGATTTCATTTTATTAATCCCCTTACTTTAATAGTTTTGTGTGTTTTTTTCAGATGTGGCAAATTAATATTAATTTACTTGCCAAACCCCAGGAGAACAGAGAGATCCAGTGCGAGGCCACAAAGACCCAGAAATAGCAAAAAAACAACAACAAAAAAACAGTCTGTCTGCCACTGCTCCCCTCATGACTCATACTGCCTATCAGACTTGCAGCAAGTATGGAGGGAGCTGCAGCTCCCGCATCGGCTCTTTCAGCCTCAGCAGTCGCTGCACAAACAGTATCCAGGTCCAGACTTCATCGTCTCTAGAGACAGAAAGATGCCAGCAAAACAGGGTTACTAAAATCAAAAATTGTAAAAACAAAGAAAAAATAAAGTGATACTCTAGCCATGTTAAAACTATTGATGGGTTTTTGGAGTAAATAAAGAAATTAAATTACTTTAACATTATTCCTTTTATTATTTTCTTTATTGTGATTCCTTATTTTTGTATTTTTACGTCCTGTTTCTTTTTTATGATTACAGTCCTGATGTAACAAACAAATTCCTTCCGTGTGGAATCAATAAAATATTTCAGATTCTGAAATCATGCTGAATAGAATTTTATATCAGAAATACACGCGTATTACTTTATTGAAGATTTAACGCTAGTAATATAACTGAACCTACAGCTACCGCTACAACCGATTTTAACAACCATACTTTTTAATATTTCTAATATATTAATATTAATACGTAAAAAGGTCATTTATCTTTCTACTGTTGATCTAAATAAGAGATTTAGTTTGTTTTATTGTTTAAGCGTCGCTCCCCACCCCCAACGCTCTTCCCGTTAATCCGCCTGCAGCAGCAGCACAGCTACTAGCGACAGAGGCTAACAAAGCGTCCCATTTACATCCTTTGAATAGATTTTTAGTCAATAACTTGGTAAGTGTGTAACATTTACAAGCAGTTGTTTAACTTAACTATCGTAAAAATACATTGATTGCTCTCCGGTTGACATTTTCTCCCACAATCTGCTAATGTTAGCTAGCTAGCATTAAAATTCGCATTGACTTCCGTTCTGCTAAGCTAAACCGGCTAGCTGTACCGGGTTGGATCAGAAACAAAAACTTTTTATAGTTCGTACTTAGAGTTAAAATACACGTTTTATTATTTTCCAACGTGTGTAGTATCTTAGGCAATAAACATATTTTGTGTAACAGCTCAGCAAATGTTCTTTAAAATGATAACAACGCTGTTAAATTATCGCTAGCTGGTTAGCTACATTAGTTATTTTGTAAACAGAACATCCTTTTGGTTTCTTAAAATCCACATCAGTCAGCGTCGTAATGATTTGCTAAAAAGTGATGATGTGAAGTTTCTTTAAAATGAATTCAAATTATTTACAAGTTAAACTAAATCTTGTTAAAAGTGGAAAACTGAAGACCGTTCCAATTTCTCAACAAATTAAGCCCAAAACTGAACATATACGCTGTTTTTATTTTTTTCAAACATCATTATTTAATTGTTACCTTGAAGATTATTTACAAAGCTGATAGATGAGCTTTAAACAGCCTTATTGTTGAGATTGTCCCTAAAAAGTTAAATAGTTAGCCTGGGGTGTTGGTTTCTGGCAGATCTAGAGTTGTGTCAACACAGCTGAGGATTTTTGGCTGCTCCTACTGCTGTTAGCATGTTGTATAATACCTCAGTCCTGTTAAAGATAGAAATGGGTTTTATGTTTAAACTTGTGCTGTTTTCTTCTCTTTATCTGCAGCTATGGCAGCAATCAGAAAAAAGTTGGTTATAGTTGGAGATGGAGCCTGTGGGAAGACTTGTCTGCTCATTGTGTTCAGCAAGGACCAGTTTCCTGAAGTCTATGTGCCCACTGTTTTTGAGAACTATGTTGCTGACATTGAAGTAGATAGCAAGCAGGTACGTGGTGTTTTCCTTCTCTCACTTTCCATACAAGAAACCTAATCTACACCAACAGCTGCTGAATGGGCTGCTGCCAACCCTCAGTTTAAATCCTCCACTTCAAGAGTAGTAGGTGACCTGATATGTTTATCATCCAACAAATTAAGTCTTGTTTTTACACATCTTGGTCTCTTTACAACCTTGGACACCAGCATGTATTAGTAACATGGCTAGAGTATTAAAACTGTTTTATTTTTTCACAATCAAATAACTGTCATAACTTTTTTTGTTATACATTCATATGCAATTCACAAGCATTTTAAGAATCAGAAAAACAAGTTTAGCCTCTTCAATACTTCTATAACAGCATTTCAGAAGTAACACTTTTTGTTTTGAAGAAGAATTCCTTTATTAGTTCCACAATGGGGGAATTACTGTGCTGCATTGCACTATAGCAGGCAGACACACAACCGCGTCAATGGTGGTAGCAACTAGGGGGTTAAGTGTTTGCTCCAGGAGATCTAGGCTACTCAGTGAGATTCGAACCACCGTGGAAATCTTAATCAAAGCTGTATGTTTTTTTTAAATGATGCAATCAAAGAATATGTTGCATCAAGTTATTTTGAGATCTAAATGTAAGACTTCCATATTACATGTAAAATTATTTTATATAAAAAAAACAACAAGCTGAATTTGCTAAATTGATTTAGTCTGCTTTGAGCGACCTACAGCCTAAAAAGCATTGTGTGTTGCAAACAACTTGCTATTTCTGTTGGCAGGTTGAGCTAGCACTTTGGGATACAGCAGGCCAGGAGGACTATGACAGACTGCGTCCACTTTCTTATCCAGACACTGATGTCATTCTTATGTGTTTCTCCATTGACAGTCCGGACAGTCTTGGTAAGTACAAACTAGGATTTTGGAAAATGACTTTAATATATGTTCACTCTAAAGTTTCTGTGTCCTTGTGATTAAATGTCTAGCTTTCCATTTTTATAAAAAAAATTCAATGAGAGAGACAGTCAATAAAAATTGTTTATTTACAGTTATAATAATAGAAGTTAAAAAAAATAACAATTGAAGATTTTAAAATTGCACAAATATTCAATAAAACAAATTTTACAATTATGCACCAAAGCATTTTGCTTCTCTGAAACGTTTGGGAGATTTCTAACCCGGATTGCTGGTAAAACCTCCAGATGACAGTCCATAATTATTGTGTAAGTGGTTCTTAGAATGGTTACCCAACACACAGATCTACTTATACTTTCTTGGTTATACTACAAACACAAAAACAGTCATTAGGGAGCTTCTGCCTCTACAATCAGCAGTTTCGAGTGTATCTTTGTTCCACCATTCTTCCACTGGGAGAGCAACATGTTGTTTTACTCTCCCGCCCATAAAAACATGTTCATTTCTGGAAATTAAATCACTTTGATTACAATGCTTTTCTTGATACGTTAATTTTAGGTTTTATCTCATGATTTGTTTTCTTTTTTCGTCCTTAGAAAATATACCTGAGAAATGGACCCCTGAGGTGAAACATTTCTGCCCCAACGTTCCCATCATACTGGTGGGAAATAAAAAAGATCTACGTAATGACGAGCACACCAGAAGGGAGCTCGCCAAAATGAAGCAGGTAAAGCTTCAGACACTACCACTACATGTTAACAAACACACTGGGAAAAGTGTCTTTAAATTCCTGTCAACTCTTTTATTTAGGAGCCTGTGAAACCAGAAGATGGCCGGGACATGGCCAACAGGATCAGTGCCTTTGGATACATGGAGTGCTCTGCAAAAACAAAGGATGGTGTGAGGGAAGTGTTTGAGTTGGCCACTAGGGCCGCACTACAAGCCAGACGAGGAAAGAAGAGCAATAAATGCATCTTACTGTAAATGGGGATGGAACTGCTTCTACCAGGGGAAAAGAAAATGGAAAATGAGGTCAACTTCCTCCCAGACACACCCTCACAAAAGACTGTTCTCCCATTTTTACTAAAGATGTTATTGCTTTTACTATTTTGTCTTAAACAAAATTGGACAGTTTCAGCCAGTATTCAAATCTGAGCTTACAGAGAATACTTTTTGTATTTAACCCTAGTCAAATTTGCCATAGTGAAACCATATTGTAATTGATTTAAAACTCAGCCAAGAGACCCGTTGTTTAACCTGTCATCAATAGCAAATTGTGGAAGTTCTGCCTGTTAATATGGGGAACATGTTTGCAGCCAATTAGATTAAAGTAAGTGCATAATGTCACCTGTATTGCTCTGGAGATTCCGACTAAGTGATGCACACATAAAATTATGTTGTTCTACTCATAAACCTGTGGTGCATAATAATTACGTGCACAATGAGACTGGAAACTCATTTTGATAAAAAAAAAAAAAAGTTTTGTGTAATAAATAACTTTGTCACTATCTTATTCCTTTGCTTCATTTCAATCAGAAGATTTTTTTTTTTGCATGTTTAAGAAGAACATTATCATTTGGTTCAAACTTATCAAGGTTCAGTATACGTAATTAATTCTATTTAGGGGTTCACTGCTAGATTAAGTGCACTTAGGAACTGGGAAATGACAGATTATTAAATGCTACTCTTGCATTAATATGAGAGGCCTGACAAGTGGATTTTTAAAAGTCTGTTTTAAAAAAATTGGTGAATCGTTTGATATTAAGTCCATTAAAAAGGAAACTGTCAGTGCTCTCTAGTGGTCAAACAAGATTGCTGTTCTTTATAAATGTTTGGATGTGTATACCAGCATTTTTCAATCTTTCTTAAGCCAAAGTACATTTTTTAATCTAAAAAAATATGAAGGCCTACCACCATCAAAGATGGGGAAGTGGGTTGCTATGGTTACAGTAAACAATCTATTGTAGGAGAGCCCTGTTTGTGTAAATAAAAAGAGGAGGTATCACACCAAGATAAATAATAATAATAGATTTAGCTAAGAAAGGATGCCCTTTATAAATCATTTACAAACCAGACGGTTCATAATTAACTTTAAAAAAATTAAACCAAAATGAAAACTCAAGGTACCGTATTTTCCGCCCTATAAGGCGCACTGCATTATAAGGCGCACCTTCAATAAATGACATTTTAAAAAACTTTTTCCATATATAAGGCGCACCTTCAATAAATGACATTTTTTAAAACTTTTTCCATATATAAGGCGCTACCGTAAAGGCTGTTCAACTTTGTCCTCTAACTGTGGCAATCTCGCTTTGTTCCGCGGAAACTCTGTTTAGTCTTGTTTACTTGGCGCAGCGCATCCTCTTGCTTCCTCCACTTCCTCATCATTGATTCATTGATAAATCCGTGTAGTCCCTCATTCATCCAGGAGTGATCCATAGTAGAAAAAGTTTCAAAAAAAGTTTCAAAAAAGTCTTCTGGAAAAGAAGACTTTTTTGAAACTTTTTCTACTATTGATTCATTGATGTTAAACTCTGTCGCTGTGGCCAGAGGTAAGATCTTAAGCCCGAGCCCGACCCAAAATTCGGGTCGGGCTTCTCTCTCGCTGACTTTTTTTCTTTTTTTAAATAAATAATGTTTATAAAATGTAAACTAAAACGAGGTATGTGTACTAAACTAAGGAATACTTGTTAAAAATTATTAATTTGGATAAAACAGAGAAGTAATTTTTTACTACTAAACAGGATCCGCAGAGCCAGCTCATGCTCTGCGCGCACGTGAACACTTCCTCTTAATTTGGTAATCCTCTTCTGCGCACGTCTTTATTTTATTTATTTTGAACTGGTATCCCCGATATGAAGGAGTAAGAAGTTAAGGATAAACTAAATTGCTTTCATACAAACCCAAAAAGACTGGCACCTCGACGCTGAGCAGGCATTTAAACAGCTGGACTGGTAAAAGTGATGATCGCTATTTTATCATTTGTTTCAAAGACCGTCCCTCCTCTTCGCGCTAAGCAGATCATCACAAACAAGTGTGTTAGGGGTCCGATAGTGGGATTTTTTTTTTAAATAAAAAAGCGTGTTCTTGAAAATGTTCCAATTTATAAATTTTTATAAATGATATATTTATAAAATATATCGCGGGCTCGGGTCGGATTTTTTTTAGGCCCGATCTCACCTCTGGCTGCGGCTCTATTCCCGTGTTCTACTGCGTGACCGATCGCCTTGAGTTTAAACTCTGCGGTGTAATTGTGTCTCTTGGTAGAATTCATTTCCGGGTCTTTACACAAACACAAAAATGGAAATGAGACGCCCTTTCATATATCCCAGCATGCACCGCGCACTACTTCTTCTACGGGGGAAATGGAGTCAGCGGCTGCTTACGCAGTTGCGACACCTCTTGTAACTCAATATTAATCCACATATAAGGCGCTCCGGGTTATAAGGCGCACCCTGGACTTTAGAGAAAATTTAAGGTTTTTAGGTGCGCCTTATAGTGCGGAAAATACGGTACATTTGCTTCTTTGGAAATATACTCTGGTTTTATTTTCTGTTGAACTGAAAAACTGTAAAGCAATATTATCTGGATTTCAAGTATTTTTGGAAACTTACACAGTATAACAGTTGTGCATGTTTATGTACAATTAATACTAAACATATTTGGAACACTTCATTTTTGATTTTTAGAAGAAAAAAGTTATTGACGTACACAGTTCACTGTAGTATTATCACACTTATTGGTGAACAGCACTTAGAAGATCTTCCATCATCAATCTGATAAAATGGGTTCAGTGCAGGCATATCACTTCAAAGTGCATCATTTGTAACAAAATTTGACTTCCTGCTTAATCAAAGAAGATATTTGATATCCAACACCTTTTCTGCTAGTTAAATAGACAATAAAAAACAGCAACACTATTAAAGTGTAACTTAGGTAATTGTGACTGAATAAAAAACAAAAGACTTTCAAACATGAACGAACTTCTTTTAAATTATTTGCTAAGCCAACAAGCAACTAGGTTCATTTTATGGCTGGAAGCAAAACAGCTCCTCTGTTGGATGATTGTAACTGCACAGATGAAAATACAATCCTCATTTCCGTAGTCATTCGTTTTTCTTGTCTAGAAGTTGTGAATGGGTAAAAAGCGTCGGAAGTAGGCCGAGTGCTGCTATGGCTATCGCCATGAACGGTCGGTAAAAAAGCCAACCCATTCCGATGACAAGAAGAGACAGGGAAGTGGAGACACAAAAGGCAAAGACCTTCAGGCCAACAGACACCAGCTCCCTCACAAAGGGAATCCAATCCACTAAAAAAAGAAGAGGAGACATGAGCGGCACACATAAAAGGAAAACAAATTAACAGTGAGGCTGGACATTTACCCAGGGTGTGGATAATGCGTGTGGTAAGCTGTATGCTGAGGAACATGAGTAACCAGCCTCCAACTCTGAGCCCCCATGTCTTCATGCTGTTGTATTGGTGTTCCTTCGCGAATACCTCCTACAAATAAACAAACAACCACATTACTAACTGCATGTCAACCATACAGAAACTAGTCTTTAATGTTAGCAAATTAAACAAATTTAATCAAATCTTTACAGACCTCTGCAGTGAGCTCCTCCAGATAGAGAATCTCCAAAACATCCCCGGACTTGGTTTTAAAGGGAATCAGCTGTTCTCCTCTTTGCATGGCAACAATACTGACCTAAAAAAAGATACACCCGGTTTACTAGCATCTAAAGCTCAAATCAGAAATTTACTTATAAAATCAAGCTAGAAAATAAAATCCATAAATTACTCAAAATGAGACAATATGACATTTTTGGGGGCTTTTCGAAAAAGGATTTTTTTATCTAATTACTGTGGATTAAAACTGGAACACAACTGGTGCACTAATACGGAATCTAAATAAATCTAATAGAAAATAATAGAAGAAAGTGACATTTATAAGAATGTTGTTATACAATCAATCAGATTTTGTCTACAGATCTCAAAACCAACAACAAAATCATCTAAATAACTAAAAAGTCCAAAAGACATTTAAACATTCAAATGTAAAAAAATGTTCTAAAGGCTTCCACGTAAATGTTAGAAATAAATTCAAATGACAAGTATAATGTTTTCTGAAGAAAGCCACTAATTCTATATTTGGCCTACACTCAGGATCAAACTAAGGGCTTTAGCCAGGTGGTGACTAGTGTGAGTATTTTGTGGAAGATATCTGGTGAACTAACGGTTTGAGCGGGTCCGAGCAGATGATTGTCACCACTCAGTCCAGCGAAGGAGAAACTCACACGCACGTCCCCAACCTCAGCAGAAAAAACAAACCAAAACAATTTGGTGAATAATTAATAAACTCACATAAATTTATATTTCTAAAGGCATCAATCTCACCTGCGGTCTGTGGGGGTTTTCGGTGTGGTAGAAATAATCGTCATCAATTGTTAGAAAAGGACTTAATTCAAAAACTGGAAAGTTTTTCAAACTCAACTTCTGGAAGTTTTTAATTTGCTCCACCAGGCCTAGAGAGGAGCATTAACACAACAACAATAGTAAATGTCTTTGGTTCGTGTTCTTGTAAAGAGGAAAGATAAACACCTTTGGACAAAATGAAAGGTCCAACTCGAACTTCAGGAGCCACTACTGTCACACTTTCCACTGCCATGGCACTGAAATAATAATAATAAAAAAAATGTTCAATCCAAAACTAAAACTTCAAGTGATTTGATAATACTATAAAAATTCAAAAAGAATTGAAATAGAGAAAATGAACATTTTACACAAGTTTTTATTTTTATTTCAACCTTTATTGGTAAAAGTCTCAAATACACAGTTTGGGATAGGATAATAACTTCCATTTGGAACTATAAAAGATTTAGAAAAATAAAGCACCACCCAACTACCTAAGGATAAAATACATACGTGAAGCACTTCTTAAGTTAAGTGAATAATACCTCACAATTACAATACTTGTGCAATCTGTAAATATTTATCAAAATAGAAAGTGAACTGTTTATTCCATGGTTCAGAAGGCAAAACAAATTAATCATCTTTGACTCTTTCCTTGATGTCACAACTGCAGACATTTACATCATTACAACTGAGTTTGCAAGAGGTACAAATACTCAAAAACCAGAATAAATGAACGCCCAAGATGCATCTAAACCAGATCTTTGTTTTAATTTTTGTGAGTGTTCTCTTTTCATGTAACCAAAAGTAATAAAAGGAACGTTATAAAAAGACAAAAACTCAGAACTCCTTAGTTAGGTTTTACCTTGGATTCTGATGACCGATTTCCTTATCAAAATGACGACTGTTGATCAACTCAGATTTCCACTCTGTATCTAGAAGGAATTTCCGGAGCTTACAATCATGTCCAACAACAAACCAGATCTAAATGTTCAACCAGAAACAAACTCAAAATAAAAATAGCAAACTATATTTTCACTCACTGTAGTTGTATGTTGTTTCCGTTTTGGTTTCGCCATACTCTTCATAGTCTCTGGAATAATAGTATGTCAAAAAAGAGTTTTGTACATATTCAGATCCACACAGACACACTCACCTGCTTTCTCTGTACTCCACCCACTGGTACATCTCCACCTCCCTTTTCAGCTTTACAGCCTGCACCATTATTCTGTAGTTTGGATCATGCAGGGGCTATAGAGAAGGATACTTGGGGAATTATCGGCAATTATCGACTAGTGAAGCAACAAAAAAACCTACAACTATTCTGAAAGAAATGGAAAAACAAACCCACAAAAAAGACTAGTTAAAACTGAGTGGCCCCGCATCAGACTGGCAACCTGTTCAGGGTGTATCCTGCCTCTCGCCTGAAGGCAGCCGGTATGGGCTCCGGTACCCCTTTAAGGATATGCAGTTCAAAAGATGAAACAAAACTAATGCTAACGCCTACAGTGAGATGGTGATGAAAGCCCCGTTTTAAGTGAATACAGTAAGCAGCATTCAGAATAGCATGAATGAAAATCCTACCTGTGAAGTATACAGCTGTTGTGACAGATGTACTAAATGGTTGTTATTCACCAGGTTGAGGCTGTAAGAGGGATCCAATGATACAACCTGAGCTAGCCCTTCATCCAGGGAGGATGATGTTTGCAGAGCTCGACCCTGAATGAGAAACACGGATACAAAAAGAAAATTTGATATGACAGCTTGTGTTGAAGCTACGACATAAAAGAAAGGGTTTTTTTGTTTACCTCATTAGTAAAGAGAACATATATTGAGAGAAAAAACAACCCTATGCCCAAAACTGTTCCTCCTGTAGTTTCACCTAATCGCTCCAGGAACCCTGGGTTGGACTTGATGGACACTCTTCTGTGTTGGTCAGGATCTGGATCTGAAAACTAACAGTTTTAACAGCTTAATTGATTATGAATTAAAAACTTTGTAGTCTGGTAAAATCAAACACATCTTTTCCATTGTGACTTCACACAATAATGTTCACCATCACTGCCTCAATCAGTTTAAGGATTACATGTAATTATGACTTAAACTTGACTTAAATTAGTTAATCATTCATTTCAGAATGAATGAATGATGAATGAATGAGTGATGAATGAATGAATGATGATACATCATTTTCTACTGGATGAAAATAATTTTTCTCTCCAGTAATTTAAACAGAGTTGTAAATAGGTATAATTGTGAAGTAAAATTGTGAAAATTTTTGAACAAAAGTTAGTCACAACCTAAGTAGGGTGTGATCAACATTGACAAACACTTCCTACTTCTCATGTCACAGCAGAAAATATTGGCAAACTGTTATTTCAACCGAAAACCAACTTATCAGTAACAATACACATGATTTAATAAAACTTTAAAAGACGAAAATCTAACAATGATTCATCTCAATCAAGAAGAAAAGTTATTAAGTTGTTGAATAGAAATACAACAATCAAATCAATGTGTTTGTTAGAGCTAACATTGTGCTTTAAGGAAAAAAAGTTGAGTAGTTTATAGTAAAACCAGATAAATCTAAGTCGACTCACTGTATCTCCCGATGTCATGTTTCTGACTTGATGCTAGCAAAGAAACACAAAACCTGCTTATCGTAGAGGTTTAATTTATTTTAATAAAGTACACCTCAGTAGGGCGGAGTCTGCAAGGTACATTCATTTATCACTAACACCGAACAAAAGGACTGCTCTGGTACTTTAATCGAGCGCTTTGCTCAAACACCCTTGGGAACTATGGGTAATGTTGTTTTTCTGGGTGGGGTAAAAATAAATACTTTGTAGGACAGAATCAAATTTGTAGTATTACAGATATAGTGCTTAATTTTATGAAGATAAGTTATAACATATTCACACTAGTTAAAATGCATTTACTAAAAAATAAAGGTAATGGTATCTTTTAAGTAGAATAACATTTGGTATTTTGCTAAAATGTACTTGAATGGTTTAATGTATTCTTTGTTGCCTTAAGCAAAACTTGGTGGAGTTTTGTTTAAAGTTTGAACTCTTGTTCGAGATGCAATAGAAAGGTAAACTAGCTTTGTTTTTAGTCACCAGCAGCCTTTTACCATCTTAAAAACATTGCCAAAACTAAGAAATGTGCTGTATACAGAAAAACAAAAACAGCTGCTGATGTGGAAAGCCATCAGGGCTACTACACGCGCTGGATTTGAAAAGATTACGCGGGTATGCCCTGCAGCCGCCTCGTTATACTGAAATGCTAAAAATTGAAAATGGTTGAAAAGAATAAATGCAATGTAATGGTTTGGGTAGATGCAAAAATTGGCGTTCAAAACACTATTCAAGTAAAGCCATACTTGTATTTTACATTTGTACCAACACAACGTGAAATGGCTAGATGAACAAAAAATTAAATGTCCTGTAGAAGACTACGGTCAAGGTAGCCAGGGTTTACTTCATCAAGAAGCTACATTGATAAGCCTAGCAGAAATCTATGGAATGATAAATGTATTATAAAAAACAAATTGAGAATGTGACTTAATTTTCTAAACTAAAAGATGTATTTCAACAAATAAAATACACAAATTATGAATTGACTTAATTATTATTATCAGTTATAGCATATATTAAATAACTGACTGAATTAAAAGGTTATATGCCATTTTATTTATAGAGTTCAATATCACAACGTTGATATTGCAAAAAAAAAAACTTCACAAAGTTAATTGCAATCATTCTAACGATCAACATAAAAAAGCTAAATAGCCAAGCTACCTGGTTGTTAGACCCTCTTTCACAGTGAGGAAAAACTCTTAAAAATCCAGTGGGAAAACAGAAGAAACCTCATGGAGACCTAGTTTATGAAGAAATCCTACTCCCAGGACGGACAGGCAAAGTTCTGTTACTGAAAGATTGGCTCCTCTAATGGTGCAAGTTCATGTTTGGCATTTGCAATTGGCATTTGCATTAACATAACTTGAGGTTTTGTTTAGTTGAATAGATGTTTTTCATTTTGAAAATCAATGAACATTTTCAACTTGTTTTTTTATGTTTTTCAGTCCATAAATTTCTGCTAAGATTGACAGATGAGATCTCTTTTCTTTGCATTGTACAAAGAAGAGCATTTGCCCACTTCAGTGAAAATGTTCTGCATTCTGAGCAATTTTTTTCATATTTAAAATTTTCACCATTATTCCCTTTCTGTTTTTTAGAGGGTGGATTTTGGTTTTTTTTTTCTGGAAGTTGACAGATTGTCAGAAGTTGTCACAAACCGCAGATGGAACAGAATGTCACATAAAATGCATGTTTGAAAAGGCTACTAACTGATGATTCACAATCAAGGACAATTTCATTGCAAAAGTCCAACTTTATAATCAAATACAAATACACATATTAGAAAAAAAGTCCCCTGGTATTGTTCAGGGGTCCGGACCAAATGTGAACGTGGGACAGATCTGGCCTGCGATCCATTGTTTGGGGACCTCCTTCTATACCATTTCTGCTAGCTTAATTGACAATAAAAAACAGAAACACTATTAAACTGTATCTGATGTGCTTGTAACTGAATCAAAAACAAAACACTTTCAACCATAAACAAACTCCTTTGAAATTATTTGCAAAGCCAACAAACAACTAGATTCATTTTATGACTAGAAGCAAAACAGCGCCTCTGTTGGATGATTGTAACTGCACAAAAAACAATCCTCATTTCCGTAGTCATTCATTTTTCTTGGCAGGAAGTCGTGAATGGGTATAAAGCGTCGGAAGTAGGCCAAGTGCTGCGATAGCTATCGCCAGAAACGGTCGGTAAAAAAGCCAACCCATTCCGATGACGAGAAGAGACAGGGAAGTGGAGACACACAAGCCAAAGACACACAGGTCAACAGCCACCAGATCCCTCACGATGGGAACCCAATGCACTAAAAAAAGAGAGGAGACATGAGTGGCACAAATAGAAGGAAATTAAATTAATATTGAGGCTGGACATTTACCCAGGGTGTGGATTATGCGTGTTGTAAGTTGTATGCTGAGGAACATGAGTAACCAGCCTCCAACTCTGAGTCCCCACGTCTTCATGCTGTTGTATTGGTGTTCCTTCGCGAACAACTCCTGCAAATAAACAAACAACCACATTTTAACCATACAGAAACTAGTATTTAATGTTGGCAAATGAAACAGATTCAATAAAAATCTTTACAGACCTCTAAAGTGAGCTCCTCCAGATAGAGAATCTCCAAAACATCCCCTGACTTGGTTTTAAAGGGCATCAGCTTTTCTCCTCTTTGCATGGCAACAATACTGACCTAAAAAAGATACATCCGGTTTACCAGCATCTAAAGCTCAAATCAGGAATTTACTTATAAAATCAAGCTAGAAAATAAAATTCATAAAATGAGACTAAAGACAATAATAATTTTTTTATTGCAATGCTTTTTCTATAAAATATTTCTGAGGTGACTTTTGTGCATTAAAACTGAAATAATTTGGGGTTTTGAAGATTATTCACAACTAAAAAATCTAACTCAATCTAATAGAAAATATTAGAAGAAAGTGACAATCATGAGAATCTTGTTATTCAATCAATCAGATTTTGTCTACAGCTCTTAAAACCAACAACAAAATAATCTAAATAACTAAAAAAGCACAAAAGACATTAAAACATTCAAATGTTAGTAAAATGTTCTAAAAGTTTCCAATGAAAGTTAGAAATAAACTCAAATGACTAGTATAATGTTTTCTAAAAATACCCTAAACCACTAATTCTATATTTGGCCTAAATCAGGATCAAACTATGGGCTTAAAGCCAGGTGCTGACTGGTGTGAGTATTTTGTGGAAGATATCTGTTGAACTAACTGTTTGAGCGGGTTCAAGCAGATGATTATCACCACTCAGTCCAGCGAAGGAGAAACTCACGCGCACGTCCCCAACCTCAGCAGGAAGAACAAACCAAATCAAACCAAAACCATTTGGTGAATAATTTAACTCACATACATCTGTAAGTTTAAAGTCATCATCCTCACCTGCGGGTTGTGGGGGTTCTCAGTGTGGTAGAAATAATTGCCATCAATCGTCAGGAAAGGACTTGATTCCAAAACCGGAAAGTTTTTCAAACTCAACTTCTGGAAGTTATTAATTTGCTCCACCAGGCCTGGAGAGGAGCATTAACACCAACAATAGTAAATGTCTTAGATTTGTGTTCTTGTAAAGAGGAAAGATAAAATACCTTTGGACAAAATGAAAGGTCCAACTCGGACTTCCGGAGCCACTACTGTCACACTTTCTACTGCCATGGCACTGAAATAAAAAAAATGTTCAATCCGAAACTAGAACTTAAAATGATACAGTAATACAATAAAAAATACAATATGAAAAAAGATAATAACTTTCATTTGGAACAATAACATTTTTTAGAGTAAATTAAAGCATTATCCAACTACCAAAGGATAAAAGATGTGAGGCACTACCTAAATTAGGAGAATACTTTGTACCTCCCAATTACAATACTTGTGCAATGTTGATTAAAATGGAATGTGGCAAACTATTGAAAACGGTCATTACTAATTATTGGCATTTATATCACTGATACCGTAACCCAACGTCTTAGGGTGCAAGAGGTACAAATACTCCAAAAATGCAACGAACAGAAACAGCATACCAAACAGAGTCTACATGCATTTATTTTAATTTTTGTGAATGTTTTTTTTTTCATGTAACAAAAAAGCAATAACAACAAAGTTAAAGAAAAAAAAAGGAAAAAAAAAAACAAATGAACCTCAAAAATCCTTATTTAGGTTTTACCTTGGATTCTGATGACCGATTTCCTTATCAAAATGATGACTGTTGATCAACTCAGATTTCCACTCTGTATCTAGAAAGAATTCCCAGAGCTTCAGATCATGTCCAACAACAAACCAGATGTAAATGTCCAACCAGAAACAGACTCAAAACAAAAATAGCAAACTACAGTTTAACTCACTGTAGGTGTAAGTTGTTTCAGTTTTGGTTTCATCGTTCTCTTTATGGTCCCTGGAATGATTTAAAATGTCAAAAAATAGTTTTCTAAATATTCAGATCCACACACTCACCTGCTTTCACTGTACTCCACCCACTGGTACATTTCCACCTCCCTTCTCAGCTTTACTGCCTGTACCTCTATTTTGTAGTTTGGATCATGCAGGGGCTATAGAGAAAGATGCTTGGGAAATTATGGGCAATTATCAACTAGTGAAGCAACAAAATAGGCTACAACTATTCTCAAAGAAATTGCTAAATAAATCCACACAAAAAGACTGATTAAGACTGTTGAAATTGTTCAGATGTGCCTCATTATTTAGCAAAAAGAAATATTTTCAAATACATATAGAATAACTTTTTTCCAAGAAAAACTGAAAGATAAAGTTTGTTATCCTCCACGTAATTCTAAAATGTGTTTTAAAAGATCTAGTTTGCAAAAACCAAAACGTCTCCAACCACGAATGAAAAGGAACAAAGAGGTCAACTTGATTCATAACTTTGAACTTTGAATTGTGACCTGCAGATTATAATAATGATAAAAAATGATCATAACAGAGCAAAAAACCTTCTATTGTCTGATTTTATTGTTTGGTTGATGTGGTGTTGTGCAGACTTTTGCTCTAAATTAATTGTTAGCATGCATTCTCTGCTCTGTGATTTAAGGTTTTCTCTGTTTGTGCTGATGTCATGTTCAAATGGATTTTATCCACACAATCTTTTTTCTTCTGATATGCATTGCAGATTGATCACAAGTAGTCCTCGAAACCTTTTTGATGTTCCCCACTAATTATTCTACCTGGAGCATTGCAGAAAAATATCTTTTTCAAAGTTACAGGATACGTTCCTACGCTCACCTATGGTCACCAGCTGTGGGTGGTGACCGAAAGAATGAGATCACGGATACAAGCGGCCGAAATGTGCTTCCTCCGCGGGGTGGCTGGGCTCTCACTCAGAGATCGAGTGAGGAGCTCTGCCATCCAGTAGGAGCTCAGTGTTGAGCCGCTCCTCCTCCAGGTCGAGAGGAGTCAGATGGGGTGGTTCGGGCATCTGGTCAGGATGCCCCTCGAGTGCCTCGCGGGTGAGGTGTTTTAGGCATGTCCCACTGGGAGGGGACCAAGGGGCAGACGCTTGACCCGCTGGAGACACTATGTCTTCCAGCTGGCTGGGGAACAACTCGGGATCCTTCTGGGTGAGCTGGAGGATGCACCCGGGGTAAGAGAAACCTGGGCTTCCCGTTTCAGTCTGTTGCCCCCGCGACCTGGCCCCGGATGAGTGGAAGATGACGGAACAAATGGAACGGAAAAAGTTACAGTATATACAGACATTTGACAAATATTAACTTAAAATGTTTGATGTAATGCACCTTTTGGCAGGCTCATAATCTGAAAGAATGTTAACATGGGCAGTAAGAAGATTAGTGTTCGAGTCCCAGTGTGGCGGCGAGGGTTGAAACTCTCGCCTTTCTGCATGAAGTTTGCATGTTCTCCCCACGTATGCATGGGTTTTCTCCGTGTACTCGGGTTTCCTCCCACCTTCTAAAATTATGGATGTTACATTGATTGGCTGCTATGAAATTGCCCCTAGGAATGGGTGTGTGTTTGGATAGTTGTGTTTATGTGTGTGGCCCCGTAACAGACTGGCGAACTATTTGGGGTGTACCCTGGCTCTCGCCTGAAGGCAACCGAGAAATGCTCCAGCCCTTCCCTTCCCGTACGACCCTTTTAGGATTAAGCATTTCAAAAGATGAAACAAATGCAACTGCAGAAAGATGCTGAAAGCCCATAAGTGAATACAGTAAGCAGCGTTCAGAATAGCATGACTGAAAATCCTACCTGTGAAGTATACAGCTGTTGTGACAAATGTACTAAATGGTTGTTATTCTCCAGGTTGAGGCTGTAAGAGGGATCCAATGATACAACCTGAGCTAGCCCTTCATCCAGGGAGGATGATGTTTGCAGAGCTCGACCCTGAATGAGAAACACGTATACAAAAAGAACATTTGATATGACAGCTTGTGTTGAAGCTACAAAATAAAAGAACAGAGTTTTTTTGTTTACCTCATTAGTAAAGAGAACATAGATTGAGAGAAAAAACAACCCTATGCCCAAAACTGTTCCTCCTGTTGTTTCACCTAATCGCTCCAGGAACCCTGGGTTGGACTTGATGGATATTCGTCTGTGTTGGTCAGGATCTGGATCTGAAAACTAACAGTTTTAACAACTTAATTAATAATGAATTAAAAAGTTTGTAGTCTGGTAAAATCAAACATATCTTTTCCATTGTGACTTCCCACAATAATGTGCATCAAGACTGCCTCAATCAGTTTGATGATTACATGTAAGTATGACTTAAACTTGAATTAAGTAAATTAATCATTCATTTCAGAAAATTCAATAATTATATCATTTTCTACTGGATGAAAATTGTAATGATTTTTTTCTCCCCAGTAATTTAAAGAGTTAACACAGTGGCCTCACAGCAAGAAAGTCAGTCGTTTTAGTCCCTGGTAGGACTAAGCTTGGAACACTGGCCTTTCTGTGTGAAGTTTGCTTGTTCTCATGGTGTATGCGTCGGTTTTCTCCGGCTTCTCCACTTTCCTCCCATCCTCCAGAAACATGCATGCTAGATTGATTGGCCAGTATGTCATTGTCCCTAGGGATAAGTGTGTGTGTGTTGTTGGTTGGTTGTGTGGCCCTGCAGCAGAACGGTGACCTGCTCGGGGTGTGCCCTGCCTCTAGCCTTAAATCAGCAGGGACAAGCTCCAGCAAACATCACCCCAAACATCACCCCTTAGGGATAAGACTAAACAAATTTAAACAATGTGTTGTAAAGAGGTAAATATGTTTTAAGAAAAGAATTGTGAGCTATATTTGTGAAGAAATTTGCACACAAGTTAGTGAGGAGATGATCCACACTGACACACACTTCCTACTTCTCATGTCTGAGCAGAAAAATTTGAGCAAACTGTAATTTCAACCAAAAACTAACTTAGTTTTATAATGCATGCATGCACTAATTTGCAGTTCCTAAAACTTAACAATTATTGATCTCAAGCAAGAAGAAGAAAAGTAAATATTAAAATCGAAACACTACAATTTAATGTACTGTATGTGTGTGTTAGAACTAATATTGTGCTTGAGGGAAAAAAAAAAAGATAAAACCAGATAAATCTGTCCACTCACTGTATCTCCTGATGACATGTTCTTGACTTGATGCTAGTAAAAGGCTTGTTGGAGGTGAATTGCTCCTCGTCTTGTTTTCATGCAGTATCTGTAGAGGGAGAAAGGCGCCTGAAATAAGAGTCGAACTTTTTTTTTCGAACAGTTTTTTTCGCTGCTCAGATAGACGAGAACAGGAAGTTCTTTCCGGATGTGTCTTTTTAAACTGTAAATTTATCAATTTGTGGAAACAAACGCAACAGATTTTTTTTAAAAAAACTTGCTCAAATTACTTTGTCTTCATGTTTTAGACTTCATTTGACAGAAACACAGACAGCAGTAAAGTTATAACCAATCTGTTTGAATAAAATGATGGTTTTATAGAGCGCGGTGAACTTAGTTTGATGTTCGATAGATATTCACATTTTAGGCGAGATCTGCATAAAGATGCCTTTTTCAATAGCTCCCACAAAAAGAGACCGAGGCACCCCAAAATATTTGGAGTGATTTAAATATGTGGGGACATTGGGACACACCTCAAAATTTGGGATTATGTGCCCCCAACCCCTGAATATGGCCACCTAAAAATGAAATGCCATTGTTTTCTATAGGAAAAGATTGTCTTTTTTTAATAGCTACTACAAAAAAATGACCCAGACTCCAAACTTTTTTTCATGTGGTGTATCTATGTGTGGACGTTTGGGACCGCGGTCAAGTGAGCCGGGGTTTACTTCGCCGCGGTTCACGCTGGAACCGTTGTGCGCCCTTTTTCAACTTATTACGGTAGCCAACTTTATTCTCAATAAATACATAATGGACCATAGTTTTTTTTTAAAAAAAAACAGACCAACGCGTAATCTATCATCCTAAAATAAGTCACGTGACAAAAAATAAGGCTTGCATCCTTTGTACTTTTGGAATAATTCATCTCTGAAAATGACTACTGTAACGTAGCTTTCATAGTCCGTAGCTTCCAAAGCCAACTTTCAAGCTCAATAAAAAAAATTTGGCCCATAATAAATAAACCAGAGTAACGCATTTATATTCTCTAACACTTATACTATCATCATACAAAAAAAATCAGGCTTGCATCCTTTGTACTTTTGGAATAATTCATCTCTGAAAATGACTACTATAGCATTGCTTCCATAGTCCATAAACTGTAACAGCATCCAAAGTTCATAGCTTTCATAGCCAACTTTAAAGCTCAATAAAAAAAAATTGGCCCATAATATTTAAACCAGACAAAAGCATTTATATTCTCTAACACTTATACTATCATCATACAAAAAATCAGGCTTGCATCCTTTGTACTTTTGGAATAATTCATCTCTGAAAATGACTACTATAACATAGCTTCCATAGTCCATAGACTAACATAGCATCCTAAGTTCATAGCTTCCATAGCCAACTTTCAAGCTCAATAGAAAAAAAATTGGCCCATAATATTTAAACCAGACTAACGCATTTATATTCTTTAACACTTATACTATTATCATACAAAAAAATCAGGCTTGCATCCTTAGTACTTTTGGAATAATTCATCTCTGAAAATGACTACTGTAACATAGCTTCCATAGTCCATAGACTGTAACATAGCTTCCAAAGCCAAATTTAACGCTCAATAAAAAAAAATTGGCCCATAATATTTAAACCAGACTAACGCATTTATATTCTTTAACACTTATACTATTATCATACAAAAAATCAGGCTTGCATCCTTAGTACTTTTGGAATAATTCATCTCTGAAAATGACTTCTGTAACGTAGCTTCCATAGTCCATAGCTTCCGAAGCCAACTTTAACGCTCAATAAAAAAAAATTGGCCCATAATATTTAAACCAAACTAACGCATTTTATATTCTTTAACACTTATACTATTATCATACAAAAAATCAGGCTTGCATTCTTTGTACTTTTGGAATAATTCATCTCTGAAAATGACTACTGCAACATAGCTTTCAAAGCCAACTTTCTCAATCAAAACAATGACTGGGCTGTAACTTTCTGCTCAGTCATTGTTTTGGAGGAATGGAAAATTGTGTCTGCATCTTTGTAACGCCCTTAATTATGCCCCTTTTACATCACAATACGGAATCGTTGACGTCCAGAAGCTAAAGTAGCTGATGGAATCAGCCCATTTTGGTCACTTTGTGTTTGTCGAACAGAAAGATCGCACCAAATTTCTTATCTCTCAATTTTCATCAAGGCCTTCACATTTTAGCAACAAATACTCGAAAAACATAACAAAAGAAAAATAATACACCGTGCGGGATTTCCAGAGTCATACTGCATTTTGTTACAATCAAATTTGGAATTTCTCTACCGTAGCTGACGACAGCCTGAAAAGGTTGTAATTTTACTGTGGTCTTTTCTAAAGTTTTGGACAATGGACTCACGACATGGGTGTGTAAAAAATTTTTTTTATCTTTTCTTGATGTTATGAGACATTTGATGTATTTGAGTGCTCAATCATCTTTTCTTTCTTTTCAGGGTTTATACTTTCTCAGTCTTTGGAAAGGTACGTTTATGTTTTCTCCATCCTTTTCATAAAGTTCAAATGTGCGAACAATATCAATATTGGAAATCTGTAGTGACCAGACATGATTCACCAAAGATAAGTTCACTTGTGTAAATTTAGTAAATAAAAGGAGTGAGCACACGAATCCAAGTAAAATTTTATCCCCAAACAACAGACGTTAACATAAGCGCGACCCTCCTTGTTATTACACTGGAAACAACGCCGTGAATGGCCATTTTAGCCAAGAAACTGCAACCTTTGATATTTGGGCAATGGGATAAAACTGACTAAAAGCAATTATGTCGTGTAATGCAACTGTTTTATTCAATTTAACAGGATACATTATCACAGAAATATCACAGAAATCAAGAAAAAATATCACAATTATTTACAAGAAAATATCAAAAGAATTTTGGGTAACCCCATATCTTTATAGAGGGCAGATAAATGCTTGGTGGGCCAGAAGCCTGTAGGTTGCAGTTTTGTGACCCAAATGTCCGTGGGCCAAATGTCCTACATTCAGTGAACACACAGTCTGTTGAATTATGTCTGGTCACAACAAAACATTAAAATAACAGATTTTTTTTTTGTTACAGACAAAAAAAGTTTCCCTATCAATACTTGACATATTGAAAGCAATTAAAGACCTACAAAGTTCTGAAAACTTTGAAGGTGGCGAAACAAATGATACATTCTTGGCCGAGGTGTGCAAACATTTGGGGATTCCCGGGTCACAATACAACAAAGGAAGGATCAAAACAGCTTATTTTTCTTATCAGAAAAAGGTGAATAATTAAAAATGGCTTCAATGCTGTAGACATGTGTTCTGAATTCCTACAGAAAATTGGGTGGCTGCAATCCGGGATGGGTCTTCCTATCTCTGCTGTCGAGGTCGCCGAGGTAGTCAAAAAGCTCCGCGGCGGCTGGGCTCCGGGGGTGGATGAGATCCGCCCAGAGCTCCTAAAGGCTCTGGATGGTGTTGGGCTGTCCTGGCTGACACGCCTTTGCATCATTGCATGGACATCGGGAACAGTGCCTCTGGATTGGCAGACTGGGGTGGTGGTCCCTCCTTATAAGAAAGGGGATCGGAGGGTGTGCTCCGACTACCGAGGGATCACACTCCTCAGCCTCCCTGGGAAGGTCTATTCGGGAGTACTGGAGAGGAGGGTCCGTCGGATTGTCGAGTCTCGGATTGAAGAGGAGCAGTGTGGTTTCCGTCCCGGACGTGGAACTACGGACCAGCTATATACCCTCTTCAGGATCCTTGGAGGGTCATGGGAGTTTGCCCAACCAGTCTACATGTGTTTTGTGGATCTGGAGAAGGCATTCGATCGTGTCCCTAGGGGACTCCTGTGGGGGGTGCTCCGGGAGTACAGAGTCTCGGAGCCCTTAGTACGGGCTGTCCGATCTTTGTACGACCGGAGCCAGAGCTTGGTTCGTATAGCCAGCAGTATGACGATTCCATTTCCAGTGAGAGTTGGACTCCGCCAAGGCTGCCCTTTGTCACCGATTCTGTTCATCACCTTTATGGACAGAATATCTAGGCGCAGCCGAGGCGTTGGAGGGATCCAGTTTGGTGACCTCATGATCGGATCTCTGCTTTTTGCGGATGATGTGGTCCTGTTGGCTTCATCGGACCGTGATCTCCAGCTCTCGCTGGATCGATTTGCTGCCGAGTGTGAAGCGGCCGGGATGGGAATTAGCGCCTCCAAATCCGAGACCATGGTCCTCGCCCGGAAAAGGGTGGAATGCCCCCTGCGGGTCAGGGTCCTGCCCCAAGTGGAGGAGTTTAAGTATCTCGGGGTCTTGTTCACGAGTGGGGGAAAGATGAAGCAGGAGATCGACAGGCGGATCGGTGCGGCATCAGCAATAAGTAGGACGCTGCATCGGTTGTGGTAAAGAGAGAGCTGAGCCGAAAAGCAAAGCTCTCGATTTACAAGTCGATCTACGTTCCAACCCTCACCTATGGTCACCAGCTGTGGGTGGTGACCGAAAGAATGAGATCGCGGGTACAAGCGGCCGAAATGAGCTTCCTCTGCAGGGTGGTTGGGCTCTCTCTCAGAGATCGGGTGAGGAGCTCTGCCATCCGGGAGGAGCTCGGTGTCGAGCCACTCCTCCTCCAGGTCGAGAGGAGCCAGATGGGGTGGTTTGGGCATCTTGTCAGGATGCCCCCCGAGCGCCTCGCAGGCGAGGTGTTTTGGGCACGTCCCACCGGGAGGAGACCAAGGGGCAGACCCCGGACCCGCTGGAGAGACTATGTCTCACGGCAGCCGGGGAGAGAGAGGCCTGGGCTACCCGTTTGAGACTGTTGCCCCCGCGACCTGACCTCGGAACAAGCGGAAGATGACGGAACGGAACATTTTCAGGAACACGCTTTTTAAATGATAAAAAAAATAAATCACACTAAATGACCCATAACGCACTTGTCTGTGATGGCCTGCTTAGCGCGAAGAGGAGCGACGGTCTTTAAAACAAATGATAAAATAGCGATCATCACTTCTGCCAGTCCAGCAGTTTAAATGCCCGGCCAGCGTCAAGGTGCCAGTCTTTTTGCGCTTTTCCACACCTCACTCTTACCGGTGTGTGTTTGTCTTTTCAGTTCTCCGACCTGTAGTTTATCATTAACTTCTTACTCCTTCATATCAGGGATACCAGTTCAAAAGAAATAAAATAAAGACGTGCGCAGGGGAGGATTCCGAAATTAAGAGGCGTTCACGTGCGCAGAGGATGAGCTGGCTCTGCGGATCCTGTTTAGTAGTTAAACATTACTTCTCTGTTTTATAGAAATGATTCATTTTATAACAAGTATTCCTTAGTTTAGTACCCACACATCGTTTTAGTTTACATTTTATAAACATGTGTTTATTTTTAAAAAAAAGTCAGCGACAGATAAGCCTGACGCGACCCGGAATAAAAATTGACATTTTAGGCTTAGGATCTTACCTCTGTGAGGAAGTGACGGAAGCAAGAGGATGCGCTGCGCCAAGCGAACAACACTAAACAGAGTTTCCGCGGAACAAAGCGAGATGGCCACAGTTAGAGGACAAAGTTGAACAGCCTTTAATGTAGCGCCTTATAATGCGGTGCGCCTTATATATAGAAAAAGGTTTTTAAAACTGTCATTTATTGAAGGTGCGCCTTATAATGCTGAAAATACGGTATTTCATCAATGTCTGAGGAAGACAAAAAATAATTTTCTTTCCCAAAATGTGACATAATACTCATTTCATGACTGATGTTGACACAAATGGTTGCCTTGATTGCTCATTTGAGTTTCCTCTTCTTTTTTTTCCAGACATGCTACTGCCCCTGAGGGATCACCCTGATGTGGAGAGAAGAAGAATAAATTATTAATCTACATGTTCTACCTGTGATCTGTTTCTGACTGTGTGCATTTGTGTTTAAAACTTTGGTCTGATGATTAAAATAAAAATAAATGGAATTTTTTCTAGTGAGCGTGAAAGTCAGCTTGAAAGTTGCCTATGGAAGCTACGTTACAGTAGTCATTTTCAGAGATGAATTATTCCAAAAGTACTAAGGATGCAAGCCTGATTTTTTGTATGATGATAGTATAAGTGTTAAAGAATATAAATGCGTTAGTTTGGTTTAAATATTATGGGCCAATTTTTTTTTTATTGAGCTTGAAAGTTGGCTTTGGAAGCTATGTTCGTCTACAGACTATGGAAGCTATGTTATAGTAGTCATTTTCAGAGATGAATTATTCCAAAAGTACAAAGGATGCAAGCCTAATTTTTTGTATGATGATAGTATAAGTGTTAGAGAATATAAATGCGTTACTCTGGTTTATTTATTATGCGCCAAAATTTTTTTATTGAGCTTGAAAGTTGTCTATGGAAGCTATGAACTTTGAATGCTATGTTACAGTTTATGGACTATGGAAGCAATGCTATAGTAGTCATTTTCAGAGATGAATTATTCAAAAAGTACAAAGGATGCAAGCTTGATTTTTTTGTATGATGATAGTATAAGTGTTAGAGAATATAAATGCGTTACTCTGGTTTATTTATTATGGGCCAAATTGTTTTTATTGAGCTTGAAAGTTGGCTATGGAAGCTATGAACTTTGGATGCTATGTTACAGTTTATGGACTATGGAAGCAATGCTATAGTAGTCATTTTCAGAGATGAATTATTCCAAAAGTACAAAGGATGCAAGCCTGATTTTTTTGTATGATGATAGTATAAGTGTTAAAGAATATAAATGCGTTACTCTGGTTTATTTATTATGGGCCAAATTTTTTTTATTGAGCTTGAAAGTTGGCTTCGGAAGCTACGGACTATGAAAGTTACGTTACAGTAGTCATTTTCAGAGATGAATTATTCCAAAAGTACAAAGGATGCAAGCCTTATTTTTTGTCACGTGACTTATTTTAGGATGATAGATTACGCGTTGGTCTGTTTTTTTTAAAAAAAAACTATGGTCCATTATGTATTTATTGAGAATAAAGTTGGCTACCGTAATAAGTTGAAAAAGGGCGCACAACGGTTCCAGCGTGACCCGCGGCGAAGTAAACCCCGGCTCACTTGACCGCGGTAAAAATTTGGGGTTATGAGCCCTCTCAAAAAATATATAGCATTTTTTTTTTCAATAGTAACAAAAAGAGACCGAGGCACCCCAAACTTTTTTTGTGGTGTATCTATATGTGTACACCTAATTTCGGGTTACGTGCCTCCCCCCATACACCTATTTTGAGGTGTGCCCCAATGTCCACACATGTAAAAAAAGTTTGGGGTTTCTTGGTCATAACAAAGAAAATCTTTTCCGATGGAAAACAAAGGCGTTTCGTTATTTGATGGCCATATTTTATTTTTATTTATGTATTTGGGAGGGGGGATCAAACCCCCAAATTTTGAGGTGTGCCCCGATCTCCCCACATATGTACACCACATATAAAGTTTGGGGTCTCTCGGTCATTTTTTGTAGAACCCATTGAAAAAAAATTTTAATTGTTTTATAGCAGCATAACTTTGGTACAATCACCAAATATTCAAATCTATTATATTTGCACAGCCCAAAATCACAAAAAAAAAAAAAAAAAACTGTCTCAACGGGCTTCACATTGCAGATTGAAAAAAAGTAGAAAACAAAGAACAAAAAAAGAAAAATGTGTTTACACAAATAAAGCACGTTTCTGCCTTTAGACCGTCCTTCGCAGTAAGAAAAAACTTTGAAAAATAAAGAAACCTCATGGGGATCTACATGAAAGCGAGATCCCGCGACGAGCAGCCCATGTGTCTAAGACTGTGGATTAAATATTAACTTATTCTACTCTACAGCTATAAAGAAATCAGTAGATGGGCTTCATCCTGTTGGAATGAAGATGGTAGACCACTCCTCAGCGTGGCAATGCTCTGGACAGAAATGTTAACAAATTTACCTTCTTTTTTCTAATTGTTTAATTTGAGAAGCTGTAACCTTTGAGATGGAAGCTGTAACCTTTGAGATGGAAGATATTCTTTATTGGTTTATAAAACAGTTTCATTGTGGTGAAATGAATGGATGTTAAAATTCCAGAAATTCAGCAAATATAAATTGATCCAGTGTATGAAATCTGTAGAGAAGCATTGAGGTATAGATACATATTTACATTAATGTATGCTTTATGAATTTTATAATTACATTAATAAATGTATTCTATAAAGGGAAACAGAAGGTTTTCTAACTCATAAATTTTGAATGATGTATGAAGTGTCTGTGAAAAGATGTTTCTTTGGGTTGTAACCACACAAATACACCATATATGTTTTGGCCTGATGTTTATTGACATATCAATATTCTTATGAAAGACAACCTTTCTGCAAGTTTTGGTCCAACATTGCTAAAACATATGATATCAGAAGGTATTCTTGATTATTTCAATATGAATTAAGTTATATCTCCATGTCTTACAACAATTTGCATCACATTTGAAGAGTTACAGAAAAGACGTGTACGCAGAAGATCAGCAGCTGTCTTTGTGAGGGACTGGCTTCACATTTATGAATCATCATACCATAAATACTTCGTAGGACACAATCAAAATTGAATTTTATGAAGGCAAGTGATAACATATTGCCACTAGTTAAAATACAATACATTTGCTGCAAGGCTGATTAAACAAAAAAGTTTTGTTTAATCATGCATTTAACTGAATATTAATCATTGTTTTATCTTTTTTATTTTATTCTATATTTTATTAATTTAAATAATTTTTCTGTCTTGTGAAGCACTGTGAATTGCCTTGTCTGTGACTTGTGCTATACAAATAAACTTGCCTTGCCTTTATTTTTTAAATCCAGAGCAGACATGTCTGATGCAAGATCGGGGAAGTGGTTAAAGCAACCAGAAGCTGCAATCAAAATTGACCCACATGTAATTATCATTACAACAGGTGATGGGTTCAAACATTTCTCACCACATTTAACATATGCTTTATTATATCATAATATGTATGCATTAAAATTTAATCCCTCAAACTTTATTGAGATTGAAATGCAATCCCCCTGCTGCTGTATATCTCTCGCTGCCATTGTAAATTCACACACACACATTTAATACAAAGATCTGCCAGCCTTAAGAAGATTATAGCAAAGGGGGACACAGCAATTACTGTCACCTATCATCACACACATATTAACACACAGATGGACACACATACGCTTAGATGAAGACATTGCATCAGGGCTGCAATCAGAAAAAACACTGGATCCAGGGTTCAGTGAAGAAGAAGTAAAGATATCATCAGAATGCAGGAATATGATATCATTGTGCTTGGCACTGGACTCAAGGTAAGAAATTATGTTTTTCTAGTTGAATAATTAGCTTTTAAGTCCCTCCAAACAGCCACAATGGCCTATGAATATGTGGGTCATTAAAAGGTTTCAGGGATTAGGCCTGGCGTTTGGAGTCTTTATTTTAGTGTGAGATCTTTATTTATGTATTAATATGTAAAAATGTAAAACCGCAGTAGAAAATCTCTACACATGACTTACGTAAAATCCACTAATTAAAGAGAAAAGATGGATCCAAAATGAAGAAACTTAAAAGTACTTTTAAATTGCTTGACAAGAACGTAAAAAGCAAACATCAATTACTCTAAATGTGTTTTCTTTGGCATAAACTGTATAATTTAAAAAAACATATTTTCCAACTAAATGTTTCAAGATACTGTGGGACAACCTGATGACACATTCAACAAATGGCTATTAGTTGTGAAAAGATTTTTTTAAATTAGGTAATCCACCTTTTGATTTTGACATTGTTTTATCCAACTTCCAAACCTCTCCAGGAATGTGTTCTCGCTGGATTAATGTCTCTGAGTGGGAAAAAGGTTCTTCACATCGACAGGAATCCATATCACGGAGGAGAAAGTGCTTCTATTTCTCCACTGGAAGAGGTATGACAAAAGCAAAATAAGTTTTCAAACTAAGTCACACAAAAACCAAAGTGGGTGTTTATTTTATTTTTAGTTTTACAAGAAGTTCAAATGTGCAGGTCCTCCTAAATCAATGGGTCGTGGAAAAGAGTGGAATATTGACCTCATCCCCAAGTTTTTTATAGCCACTGGTGAGTTTTTCTTGCAGCTCATTATATTGTTATTTGTCCTGTTTTCACGTATTGACAATTGTTTTATGTTTCTTTCAGATGAATTGGTAAAAATCTTGGTGCATACAGAGGTTACGCGTTATTTGGATTTCAAAGTGGTTGAGGGCAGTTATGTGTACAAAGCAGGGAAGGTGCACAAAGTTCCTGCCACAGAGGAAGATGCACAATCCTCAGGTAAAAAGTTATCCAATTACACTTTCAGATGTAGTGTTCCAATATTATTGGTATCAAATAATCTTGATAATATATTTTCTTCTTTTTTTTAGATCTTATGGGGATGTTTGACAAGAGGAGGTTCAAAAAACTGCTGCACTTTGCATTAAATTTTGATATTGGAAACCCTCGCACCCATCAAGATGTGGATCCTCATAAGACAACTACACGAGAGATGTTCACCCGCTTTGATCTTGGACAAGATGTCATTGAGTTCACAGGTCATGCTATAGCTCTACATGGCAGTGAGAAGTCAGTGTGTGAACTCAGGTAACCCAGAGAAGGTTTAATGCATTAATTACACATGGGCTTTTTAAAAAATCTTTTCAGCTACCTGGACCGTCTATGTGTGGAAACTATCGACAGGATCAAGCTTTACTCTGAGTCTCTGTCTCGCCACAATAACAGTCCTTATCTGTACCCTCTCTATGGACTTGGAGAACTACCACAGGGATTTGCCAGGTGACAATTACCAAAATTTTCTATCTAATATTTATAAAAATTGTGATAGGGAGGCAAAAAGAAATATTTCTACTGTCAGAATTCTTAATTTATCCAATGCAATAAAAATATTAGTACACTCTAGTAAATGTGGTATTACCACTTTATAAAACAAATCTGTGTGATTCATAAAGTGGTTCAGAAAAGCAGAAACACAACAATAGATGAAACACTAAAACATTTGACCATTTTTTATTTACCATTCTATAATTTGTTCTAAAATACAATTTAATGTTTGTGGGGTTTAATGTATTTTTTGCTGTCTTTGTTTCCATATTGTTTGCAGCATCTACTTGGGATTTAGTTAAGTTTTGTACTCAGGCACTTTGATCTAAGGAAATATTTCTGTGTTTCAGACTGAGTGCTGAATATGGGGGAACATTCCTGCTGAAGAAACCTGTGGATGAAATTGTGATGGACAATGGGAAAGTAACAGCTGTCAAATCTGAAGGAAAGGTACAGATGATGGTCAACAAAAACATTTAATTGGTCTGTCCGATTAGCTGCTGGGAACATAAACATTTCTCTTTTTTAAACAGATTTTTCTGTGTAAACAACTGATCTGCGATCCCAGCTACGTTCCTAACCGGGTTAGGAAAATTGGACGAATCATAAGAGTTATCTGTTTGTTAAATCATCCAGTTAAAAACACTCACGAGGCCAGCTCCTGTCAGATCATCATCCCTCAAACCCAACTTAACAGAAAGTCAGGTATCCAGCCTCCCAATTGATATAAAAACATTTCTTCAAGTATTTGTATTTCAGCATAGCTCTTTGACATCCAAATAATTTCCTGTGTAAGGCATCATTGTCTGTTTTGTTTATACAGACATCTACATATCTGTACTATCATACAGCCACAGTGTGGCCTCAGATGGGATGTACATCGCCACGGTGAGCACAAATGTTGAAACAAATAATCCAGAGCAAGAAATTCAACCAGGACTGGAACTTCTTGAACCCATCATGCAGAAGTTAGTAATACTTTCAAACTATTTGTTTCTCTTTATGAAAAATGAATGTGATCTCCTGTTATGCTTTGATTCCAGGTTTGTGTTTGTCAGCCATGTGCTGATTCCAAATGAGGATGGAAAGAAGAGCCAGGTAATAAAAAATATCTGTACAAAGACATATAGGAGGACATACAAGGTGATGTGACATGACAATGTGACATGACATTGGTGATGTTGTTTATTTATTTGCTTAGATATTTGTGTCCCGCTCATACGATGCAACAAACCATTTTGGGTCCGAGTGTGAGGACATAAAAGACATGTATCGGCGGATTACAGGGGCAGAACTCTGCTTTGGAAGGTCAAGACACCAGTCCAGCAACTCTGATGATGACTGAATGCACCTTTCACATCGAGATCGTGTGAATGAACACATATGATGATTTCATGTAGCAGTAAAAAAGAAAGTCTGTAGACTTTAGATTGAAATGTGTGGGTTTTTTCTGTTTCGCTAAAAATTTCTACTTTTCATGTCTGAATTTTTTTTTGAAAATGACCTTGTATGTAAACCGCATTTCATTCTTCCATGTTTGCAATATTTTATTGAGACAATGTATGAAAATGTAAAAACATTTAGTTGCTTGGCTCGAAGGTTATAACGTTTAATGTTAAGTCAAATATCAATAGGGTATCTTTGGATATTGATGCTCTTTTCAAATTCAAATAAAAAACAATTAGTGCTCTTTTGGTCCCAAACTACAATAAAAAAATTGACTAATTTTTAGTAAATTTATTTTATGTATGAAAAAAAAAAACTTATCTTAAGCTGGCACATTTTTAGCCCCTGCAAATGAAAGACGAGCAAGCTTAGATGAACGATGACAATTGAAACACTCAGACTGACTCTGGTCATGTTGCACTGAGGAACATGATTAGAGATGAATCAGTGATGTGTGGAGGATTTATGGATTCTTTTCTCTATGGAGCTTATGTGTGAGAAGGGCAAATCCACTGAATTATGTCAGATGCTACACAGGCAGCCCTCCCTGCTTGTGGAGGACAGACAAATGAAAGAGGCTTATCCACATGAAGGGCAGACGGCTCCAACACCATGTCACCTCAGTACAGGCAGGAAGACACGTAGAGATGAAAAAATATCATAGTTTATTTGACATAAAGCTACATTTGGCTTGTACAGTATTTTAAGTACACATTTACAATATTTAAAAAATGGCTTTATTGAACATTATTCTTGTTGCTTTACACACAGCATGCATGCATACACGCAGAAAGAGAGAGGACTTGTTTTTATACAAGACTTCAACCATATTCTTTTTCTTTCCTGATGATTCATTTACCACATGAAATCTCCATCTGATTACTGACATGGTAATTCAGCTGCCTAACAAGTTTGTTAAAAACAAGACTATCTCTGTTTATAAATCTCACATAAAACTAAAGCACAAGTAAGCAAAAATTTAGCTTACAGCTCACCAGAATGTGTCTGAGTGATTTACAAAAATCAAACTGAATGCCAGCGCTGAATTCTAATATTTTTGCAAAACAGGCTAGTTTTGTTTGTCAGTTCTTTTGTAAAATCTCGGTTATTTCTCCTGTCCCTAGCAGACATTGCAATACTTAGTAATCTTTAACTTGAAGTGCTGTGGAAGAAGGTGGAATCAAACCAGCAGCAACCAGCCTTCGCTCACTGGTCAGGAAGTTGAATGTAGCACAAGCGTTTGGCTGCAAAAAAAATGTATTTCACAAGATCAGTTTGTTGTCAGCTTATTATTATTCACAACAATGCTTTTTTTTAAAAGCAGAAATAGTTTAAATGTTTACCGTGTCCTGCACCTCCACAGCAATGCCTTTACGCTTTAGGAGAGCAAGAACTGAAGGGTTGATTCGTTCAACTTTTAAACCTGTTCCCAGTACGAGGATTTCTTCATGATGTAAGATGGAAAGACAATAAGACAAGAACACAATTAAAGATCAAACAAAAGTACACACTGATAAATGGAGATACTTTTTTAAAAACTGAAACTGAATTATATTCTGTTGTATGCTTATCTGATCAAACTCAACTAAACTCATTGCAAAGAATCTATATTAATCACTAATTCCAAACATATTGGTACATTTTTATCTGTGCTGTATGTTTCTTAATTTGCAAATTTAAAAAAAATATATATGGGTCTGTTGACACTTTACCTATTGTTGGTTCAAGCATGTAAAAAAGTGAAACACTCTCTTCTGTGATATCTTTGTATGTGCCGACCTACCAAGAGACATGCAAAGTCTTTCATTAAACAATATCCAGTTATATGCATCTCAATAATAACTGATAAGAGTCATATTAAAGGGTTTCTTACATTCCACTGCAAAATTGCAGGAGGTAACACAGCACAGGGTCCTAACACACGGTTGCCATCTATATTAAAACCAGATGAACTGTAGCTGTGAATAAGCATCCCATTTTCTGGCTCCTTCTTCATTACAGATACTGTTGTTCGTTGATACAGCTCATCGTCGCCAGGTTCCAATCTATGAGCACGAGACAGAAATGGACTGAAACAAGAAGCAGAAATGTAAATTAGAAAATGTGAAATGATAGAATTTCAATTATGTTGGTTTCATACAATATTTAAACTGAAACTTTTTTATTTCAGTTTATGTATAGTTTTCTTCAGTATACACACATAATGATTGGGATTCTCATCGATGACAAGCTAACTTTTAAACCTCACATGGATAAATAAAATAAATTAAAATTAAAGTTGTGGTTTTATTTTAGAATCAAATCCTGTTTATCTTTTAAAACTCGAGAAAAAACTTGTAATGGCAACATTTTTATCTATTCTTGATTTTAGTGATATAATTTATATGAATACTTCTGCAGATGTTTTACATTCCTTGGACACTGTTTATAATGGTGCGTACTTTTTGTAACTAGCATGAAGTCGTTGACCCACCACTGTGTTTTGTTTGCTCGGGTGGGTTGGCCCTCACTAACCATTCGGAGGTTAAAACATTGGTACCTGTTTGTCTATAAGACTATTCTGGGTTTGGTTCCTCCTTACGTTCAACTGCTTTACAAGTGTAAAAATACATATGGTCTGCGCTTTCAGGATTTGCTTCTGCTCTCTGTGCAGTGAGTCTGTACCAAATGGATATGGTGGCACATGCCTGAAACACTTCACTGGCGAGGCACTTGAGAGGCGCCCTAAGCAGATACCCGAACAACCCCATATAGCTTCTCTTGATCCAGAGGAGCAACGGCTAGACTCAGAGCTCCTCATTCTGTGAAAGCCGAGCAACCCTGCAGATTCAGCTCATTTCGGATTTTATTCCAAGTGTAAAATAATGGCAGTTGGTTTCTGGATTGAAACAAATCTTTAATTAATAAAAAACTGGATGCATGCTGTTCACAATAAAACAGAACTTTACCTCAGTCATAATTCTTTTAAATTTAACATTAAAAATTTAGAGCCAGTAAAGTTATTACAAAGAGTACATCCAAAACCTAAGATATGGTATAGTAAAGTGAAACAGAATAAAATAATATGCTTAAAATGTCTGAAAAGATATCAAAGCTTTTGCTGTTTAGAAAGTATGAAAAATATTGACCCTGCAAGAAAAGAACTGGAAAAAGAAAATCAACAGAACAGTTAAAGTTTATGAAACTAATACATTTCCACATCATTTAATGTGCAAGAATAATGTTTTAAAGAGTATTGTATTAGGTACAGGCCTTATTGTGATGAAGGTTACTCCTTTAGGTAATTTCATAACATAAATACACATTGAGAGACATTGCATGTATAAAGATGAAAAATGCTTACACGTAAAAACAACAACAAAGAAACCATTTCACCTGGAAAGTCTAGGAGCTGCTCTGGAGGAGAAAAGAAAGCCATGTGTTGATCTCTGAAGGAGGAATCTGGAGCAAACCGTAGCGGCCATGTTTACACCGGTGACAACGAGGGGGAAGAGATTTTCTGTAACACCATTCACTGATTTCCGGTTCTGTGCAATGAAACATCGAACGGCATTATTATGAAATAATCAAGTCATTGTCAAGTCTTTCAAATATTTTGTCTTGAAATTTTTGAATTCTTTTGAAATATCGATGAACATGCAAATGTTATGTTACATTTCCATCTGGATTAATCCCACCCTCTAATTTATTTAGAAATGTAGCTGCTTCTTAGAATAAGATATTATTTAATTAACAGTCTTAGACATATTGGCTAAGACTCTTCATTTCCCCCCCAGTGCTGTTCCTCATCGTGAAGGAGGGCCTAATGACAGGAATATGCTGAAATTGTTTAGTTTTTTAAACTGTGTGCTTGCGTACATAGATATTTTTTCCCCTTTTTGCTCTGTTTTTGTACTTGTTTTCAACCTGGAATGATTGAAAATGATCCCTTTGAAACCATTTTTTGTGATATTGAATAGTTTAATTGAACTTGTATTTTAAAACCAATTCATAAATTGTTAATAAGTAGCTGTTAATCAAAACTTAAACTAAACTCAAAACTAAAACATGTCTCATTTTGAAATGACAATTTTTAATGTTTTGTATTTTTTTTTAATGTGGAGAAAACCATTCATTTCTACTTATAGTGACCTAAATCTTTCTCTGGTTTCGATTAAAACTGCCTAGTGGGTGTGTTCAAAGCACAGCAGCGCCCTCTGTGGTGATTTCTGAAAATACATAAGTCAGATGATCTGAACAACATTGTAAATAGAAATCAGCGATTTACCGAAGCCATGCCTTCTTAGTCTCTTTAAATCCTCTCTAACAAAGCAGATTTCTCTTTCCTTCTGATAGAATCACTTGGGGTGTTTTTGCTTTATTTTTCTGCAGTCAAACTATCATTAAAGTATGTACCGGTCTTTGTATGCTTTCCGATCGTCGGAGCCCAACTCGCTTCACTTTGTGGCCGGAGAAAGCTTTCTAATCCTGGAGAGAAGCAACAAACACTGGTGGCTGGGATCCCGCTGCAGCTCTGGAGAAACAGGCTACATCCCTGCTTCATATGTGGAGAAAATACAGGTAAATTTGAAACTTGGATTTGTATTCCATCGATTTCACTGAAGGTTCGTTTAAATGAAGCTGTTTATTTGATGAGTGAAAGCCGGTTGGGACTGAAACAGTGAATGTGCTGCGGGTGGAAATGATGGGATGGAAAGAGACAGATTCAGTGCTGCAGAGCAGGCCATCTACACCCCTGCTGCTCAATCTGAAATGCATGCTTTATAAAAAGAGTAATAAATCACTTGAAAAAATGATGACGTACTGAAAAGGATTTATCTGCTGTGAAAGTTGAAGAGGAGACACTGGTGGGACCGAAGTGGAGGAAGAGAAAGACAATAATAAAGAGACTAAATAGATCTTAATATATGATATTTCTTTGGGGTTTTTTAAAAATATGCATTTATTATTAGTGAGAATTCCTGTGTGATGAGCATGCATTCTTCCTCACAGCTTCAGAAGGTCTTTAGTCACACCCACACAAGCTTAGTATTTAAGATACTTTCCAAAGATGTAGAACTAGTCAGAGCTTGCATGTTGTGTGTAAATCCCAAGCTGCTGTACATTAGAAAAAGAGGAATGTTTCCTCTTTCTGGTTGTGGCATCCACTGTGGTGCTCTAATGAGTTGAAGAAAAGCTTTGCAGAGTGTGTGTGACTCTTGTTAAAAGGCTGTTGTTAGGTAACTGGCCTAGTTCGTTTCTGCTTTGAGGCACACAAATCAAGCCATGTGCTTAGAAATTAAAAGTTTAATGCTGCATATGCTTCCATGTTAATGAATGTTTAATGACGCTATCCTTCATCATTTTCTTGTCTTTGTGACAGGCTCCAGAGCAAGATGATGTGCTCCAGTCTATTGACAAAGCAATTGAAGCTATTCACAATGTGGCCTTAAAGAATGGAGGCAAATACAATCTGGAGCAGCGAGATGTTCTACAGTGAGTTAAAAAAAAGCAGTAAACATGAAACATCTTTGCTGATGATATTTAAGTTGTTTTCATCCTGCATCACAGGAAGCTGATCCATCACAGAAAGGAAACTCTCGCACGGCGAAGTTCCTCTTCTGCCAGTCACAGAAAAGCTTTCCCATCTTCCAGCAGCGAAATATCTCTTAGTCAAACCCCTCCTCCTAATGGCCTTAGCAGAGAGTATGGACGACAGGGAAGCGTACCACTATCTGGTAGTATGGATAGTATGCAAGCAGAACAAGGTTTTTACCAGGTAAAAGAATAACTGATTTTCATTTGCATGAAAATATTCAGTAAAGCTGCTCGGAATGTTGTGCATGATTAGTCATGCGTACACACGCAGACAAACCTGTTTAGAGGGAAAAAAAGATGTATCTGTGCATTGTGTGTTTGTCAGTTTTATAGAATTCTAATCCACAAAAAAGTACAGCTGATTTAGTCCAACTAGTCACTACAGTTAGACAGAGGAGCCACATAATTATTTATTTTATTCCTTCTCACTTTTTAAATACATTATAATGTGTAAAGAATGGCAAATTTGGTTCTTTTTTTTTCATTTAGTTAAATTTTTAGTAAAAAAATTTCTTGTCGTCATATGGGGATTGCTTCTGTTTTGTATTTTTTCCCATTTTCAGTATGTTATGTGTAACCGATTGCTCATAGCACATTCATTAGGCCAGAGAAAAATATGCATTTTGCTTTTTGACTGATTTGGTTTGTATATGAGAAACAAGACAACAAATTTTTATAAACAAAGTTTATATTTTAATTAATCTGAAGATTTATTTCCTGCTCATCTCTCTTCTATCATCATATTTTGGTGTCTAGAAGTTCACATATCAAGGCATAAGTAAACTACGATACGCGGGCCACATGCGTATTAACGGGCCCAAAAAAATAAATTAACATCTAAATTTCCCCTGCAATTTAGATGTTTTCTCTCTAGATGGTGCACTCCAGATATATTGGCTTTGTTGCAAAAACAACAACACTGCTCCCATTAAAATGTGTGTGTTTCCGTGATGCGCACGTTGAAATAGATTGTCAGGAGATTTCAAACCTACATTTTAAACCTAGCGTGCTAGATGCACATTTTTTTTAAGCGCTACAGCGCTTGATTTTAACGTTGGCGCGCTAAATTACGTGCGTGTAGCGGCCTCAATGGCTTTTTATATCTAGCGTTTACCAAAGCATGCCATCCCTCTGCTCCTTTTCCAGACCCTTGGTCAAATGTTAGAACCCAATGTGTCCTGCGAATCAAAAAGTTTGCCCACTCCTGATCTAACCCCAATCCATCAAAATAAAAAAAAGATAAAGGTAAAGCACATTTATGAGGAATAAAGAAAACCTCAGCTTATAAGTTTCACAGTATTTGACAAAACATTTCTAAAATGAGATAAGTACTAGAGGTTATTCCAGGTTATTATAGGTTACTACTGGTTACTACAGGTTACAGTGATATTTAGTTGCTTTAACCAACTAAACAAGACAAATTTTACACAATGAGAGTAAAAATCTAAGAGTCTCTCCTGCACTGTAAAAGCAAGAGGGCAGGAAGCATTTATTTGAACCGATTACCACTGCTGATGGCGCAACATCAGCAATTGTGGTCACGTCATAAAAGCTGCCTCTACTTGCTTTTTTATGACTAATGTAAAAATCAAATGAAAGCTGAAGATGTGCAGTAGAGTGGTTTCTCAGCAAGGTTTGGCAGAGAGTTTGTTTTTGTAAACAGAAAATCTTACATTTATAGTTCAAACACAGAAATAACTTTAAATATTTGTTCTTTTAGAGGATAAATTGTGGATTTTTTTTATTATTGTTATTACAGAAACAGTATTAGTACAGAAATAATATAAAACTGTTCAATAATTAATTTAATTTGCTATATAATCTGTAGTAAATTTTCACAGTTTATTTTCTCTGAGGTATGCGGTTCACGTTGGTCCTGTAATTCAGTCCGGCCCATGTCTCCTGTTCTGCAGATTCCCCCCCAACCTCGACGCGCTGCTCCGATCACTCCCCCTCCACCTGAAAAACAGAGGAACTGTCGGCGTCCTGGTGAGTTTCACTCTCTGTCCTTCTCTTATCCCCCAAACACTCTACTGCAGACGTCCTGCTGATGTTACCTGCTGCAGCTCTCCACACACACACACATATACACACTATTCTTAGTTAGGTCACCATTTCTCTCTGTAACTGGAGCTCTTTCCTCTCCACAGAGCCTGAGGTCCCCTCCAGAGTGTCCTCTCTCCCTCCGTCCCCCGCTCCCTCCCTCACTATCAGCACCACCTCTGTTGAGTCCAGCTCCTCCCACTCCCTGGCCTCCTCTGATGTCAGCTTGCCAAGTGTTTCCAGCACCCCACCTCCCCCTGTGCCGTCTCGTGTGAAGCCCAATGCACCACCTGCAGACGTCCAGGCGTCTGGTCCTTCTCCTTTGCCAGTTGCAGCAAAGAAGAGTCCAGCACCCCAACCTCCCACTCCTGTCCAGCTCACTGTGGAAGAGCCCCCAGATACAGATTGGCCAGTCGCCCCTCCGTCTGTTGCAGAAAACCCCCCTGCCAGCCCTACAACCTCTGAGCCACTTCCTATGAGTATCGGAGCTGAACTGATAGAGATGGTGCGGAAGAACACGGGCCTAAGTTACGAGCTATCACGGGTAGCTGTGGGTGTAGTCGTCGGCCATCTGCAGACCACCTTACCTCAAGTCTCATCTGCTTTGGAGCAAGTTCTTCTTTCTCTGGTTGAAAGCAAGGTCAGATTGGTTTTACAACATGCTGACTCAGCGTCCTTCACTGAGCTGTTTAAAGTTACAGCTCAGTGTTTTCCATCTCGAGTCCTCTCATATTTTTTAATAAAAGAACAGTTGATTATAGTATCACTTACTTGGTTTTATTTTTGCAGGATCTGAGTGCCGCGCTGCCACAAGGTCAGGTGTGTCATGATGAGCAGCGACTAGAGGTGATATTTGGTGACCTCGCTCGCCACCGTGATGATTCACAGCAGCGGAGCTGGGCACTTCATGAAGACCACGCCCTTATTTCATGTTATCTGGAGGAACTCCTGAAGATTCTGGTAAATTAAGCCATCATAATACATGGAAAGTCAAAATAAAAGACAAAAAGGAAATGCATTTTAATTTAAAGGGAGGTTTCAAGCAAAATCTGCTTTTTGGAAATTTCTATTACTTTGAATGTTATTCTTACATCAGAAACATACATGTGGTAGTTTTCCATTACATTCATGCTGTTTTGAAAATTGTGAGTTCTTCCATCTTGTATTCGGTAACTATTCGAACACCAAGTTGTTCTTGGCCATGGATTTTGTTCTGTGCTACACCCACATTCTAACGTAAGCAGAAAGTGTTTTAGTGCGCATGATCTGCTCATGATTTTCCTCTCTTTAGCAGGATGTGGGGAAAAAGAAGAGTCAAAAATTATCAAAATCGAAAGTGAAATTGAAACAATATATTTATAAGATTTTTCAACAGCCATATCTAAGTTAATAAAAAGTACCATGTTTATAAATATACACCACGAGATAAGAATTATTACCCCACATAAGCCTCTTTAAAGCAAGTTAAAGGTTTAGCAACTTTATTTCTTTGACACTCAGCAGTATAGAATTTCAGAGATAGTTTTTGCCTTTCACTCAGGAAGCAATTTGCATTTGCTCACTTTTTTCAGCCATGAAAGTATTAAATATCCAACATGCAGCAAAGTTTGGAGAACAGCAAACTGCAGCTTAAAAATCTAACAAAAAAAACCCCCAAACATCAACTTTTAAAGCTCACAAGTCAATTTCTGTCCGTGCTGAGTTAGGTTGATCTGCAGTGACCAGAGGAAGCCAGAGGTGGCTGGGCAGATTTAGGTGTTGGAAACAACATTAGACGAAATAATTCATAATATGAGTCTGATTTCCCGTGGCTGCTTCACCTTTTGAGTCTCTTTGATGAATTTGGGATGTAAACTCAAGGCCTGTCCAGATGTTATGTGTAAACACCAGACATGTCTGATTGGATTAAAGGAGCTCAGACGGCTAAAAAGCCAGCCATGTGCTTAAGAAGGAAATCTGAAAAACTCTCCAGCTGCTAAATATTTTCTGCTGGCAGAACCTCTAAAACTCAGGCATGAGACGATTGGATAAAGGATTTCATAGACAGCGAAGTGATGAGGAAATCACAACGATGGAATGTTAAACTTCTACTGTTTTTATCCTCAGACTGATGCAGATCCAGAAGTTTGCAAGAGGATGTGCAAAAACGACGATTTTGAGAATGTCCTGTCGCTGGTTTCTTACTATCAAATGGTAAATAAAATAAAAAGGGTTTTATGAGACCCTGTCATCAGGCGAGCAAAAATAGGTTCACTCTTCATACTTTTTCTCTCACTCCTAGTCACCAATAATTCTGCTGGACTACAGCTAGTGTATTACTAACGTGTGTTACTGCGGAGCTGTTGCACTGCCTGGTTTTTGTATGACTGACAGTAGTTTCCTTTTGGCTTCATGCAGGAGCATCGTGTATCTTTGCGTCTGCTCCTTCTCAAAGTGTTTGGAGCGATGTGCAGTCTGGATGGTTCACTCATCTCCACCCTCCTTAACTCTATTCTACCCATGGAGCTGGCCAGAGACTTGCAGACAGACACACAAGGTTAAAAAAAACAAAACTTCTTGATATTTATTTAAAAGCATTTATAAATGTGTAAAAATTTTCTGACCAAAATGATCTCTTTTTCTTAGTATATTTTTCTTTTATTGTAATGAATGCATTTTTTTATCTAGATTTGATTATTATTATTTGATTATTTTGAATTACTCTATTCATCCCTCACCGGGGAAATTTGTTTGCTGCACTCCTTACACCGCAGCAGGCTGCCCTTCAACGGCGCCAATGGTGGGAGAAGCGGGGGTTAGGTGTCTTCTCCAAGGACCCTAGACGTGCTCTCCGTGGGACGCGAACCCGCGACCTTCCGGTCCGCGGGCGAACGCGCTAACCACGCGGCCACCGTCTCCACCCGGAGACGGTATAATCGCATTTGTAATGCGATTATAATTTTTCACACATTTATGTACAAACTAGTTTGTGAAATACTGTTTTTGATCTAAATGGCTATATTTAGTGATCAAAATAATAATTATGAACCCTAAAGTTAGAATACTGGGGAACAAAGCCATTTCAAAGTGATTTCTACCGGTTCTTAGTAGTCTTTGATGGTGTTATAGTTTAATCTCTTTCCATTTATTTTCTTCTCCCTAACTTTACCAAAAAAACATCAGGTTCATTTGACCTAAGCGATATGTTAAAAAATGGTTTTGAAAATTGATATTTTTATTGTAACGTAGCCTGTAACAACGTGTTAAATTCTAGCTAATGCAGTGCATGTTAAAAGACTAGTATAAAGACTAGTTTCATCAGCATTGTGTGCTTAAAGTACCGTATTTTCACAACCAAAAGATGCACCATATTAAAAGGCGCAGTCCCAGTTTTGTGTGCTCGGTATTTAACACACACATAAGGTGCACCTGATGATGGGGTGCAGGTTTTATATACATATCCCCTACTACGTACGTCCGCCTTACAACAACACACACACAAGCAGACAAGTGTGCGTGTTTAAACATAAATCGGGAGTAAAATTGAGTTTGGCTGGCTTCATTTAAATATTAGTGCCAGTCGTCATAAAGTCATTTATCAAATCCATCCAAGTCCTCATCCTCTGTTTCAGAATCTTACAGGTGCGCTAAATCCAACATAGCAGGTTCACTTTCCTCGCTGTCAGAGTCACTTTCTGTATCGTGCAGCTCCTCGGAAATGATGCCTGCTTTTGCGAAAGCTCGGACAACAGTGCCAGCAGACACGTTAGCCCAAGCATCTACAGGCATGTGAGAAAATTAGGACACCCCATTAAATAATCAGCTCTTTATTTAGAAATGGTTCATATACCAATATCCAGTCATGTTTATATGTATTTTTCAAAAAGAAAGTGATTTGATTGCAATTTAACAACAAAAATGAACATTGTTTGACGAATCCAAAAAAATAAAAAAAATAAAGTATGTATTTTAATGGAGGAAAAAGTTACGACACCCTACCACCTAATAGCTAGTGTTGCCCCCTTTGGCTGATATAACTTCAACGAGACACTTTTTGTAGCCTTTTACCAGTCTCTGACATCGATTAGGAGAAAGTTTGGCCCACTCCTCAATGCAGAATTCTTTTAGCTGTGAGATGTTTGAGGGGTGTCTTGCATGTACAGCCCGTTTCAAGTCACCCCACAGCATTTCGATGGGATTAAGATCAGGGCTTTGACTTGGCCATTCCAGGACTCTCCACTTCTTCTTTTTTAGCCAGTCCTTGGTGGATTTGCTGGTATGCTTTGGGTCATTGTCTTGTTGCAGTATCCAGTTACGCTTCAGCTTTAATTTTTTGACAGATGGTTTCACATTTTCTTCAAGCACCCTCTGATACACAGTAGAATTCATGGTAGATTCTATGATGGTGAGCTGGCCAGGTCCTGCTGCAGCAAAGCAACCCCAAACCAGGACACTGCCCCCTCCATGCTTTACAATTGGTATGAGGTTCTTTTCTTGGAAGGCTGTATTTGGTTTACGCCAAACATGTCTTCTGTTCTGGTGTCCAAATAATTCAATTTTAGACTCATCTGTCCAAAGAACCTTATTCCAGAAGTCGTGGTCTTTGTCTATGTTCTCTCTGGCAAACTTCTGTCTGGCCTTGATGTTTTTTTAGAGAGCAAAGGTTTCTTCCTTGCACACCTTCCATGCAAGTCACACTTGTGCAGTTTCTTTCTGATCGTAGAGTCATGCACTTTCACATCGACAGTTGCCAGAACCTGCTGTAATTCCCTTGATGACACTTTAGGATTTTTCAGGACCTCTTTGAGCATCTTGCGTTCTGCTCTGGGGGTAAACTTGCCCGGACGGCCAGATCTTGGCATGGTGGCAGTTGTTTTAAATGTTCTCCACTTGTAAATAATTTTGCGAATGGTGGAATGGCTGATGTTAAATTCTTTTGAAATCTTTTTAAACCCTTTACCAGACTCGTAAGCGGCCACAATCTTCTTTCTGAGGGCATCAGGAAGCTCTTTAGACCTCACCATGGCGCTCATCTCAACATCTCAACTGTCAGGGCCACACCAAACTAAATCTGAGGTTTAAATAGGGCAAGGCTCCTTTCAAATGCTGGGTAATGATGTACTAATCATGTGCACCAGACGTGATGTACCTGTTTGGGATTTTCAACATTTTAAGAGGGATAATAAAGGGGGTGTCCTAATTTATTCCTCACCAGAAATTGCATTATTTTTTAATTAAATTTTACAGAAAGTTTTAAAAAGGCTTTTCTTATTTTTTTATTGTTGAGTTATATTACTTGGATCCCTGAGTTTAATTAAAATTGACATTAACTACCCATATGTCCAAATATATTTTAAAATACACAGGATTTCATAAGGTGTCCTAATTTTTTCACATGCCTGTACAATCCACTGGCAAACTGTGCCGTAACCTGCTCAGCGCTGCCTTCTACTCTTTGTGAAGCTGTGGTCTCCTCTAGTCATCCATCGCTACCACGTTGCTTGTAGCCTTACTTGAAGGGCCGGTTCATGCCAATGTTCAGCGGTTGGAGTTTTTTTGTCAGACCTCCTAGAATCACACCAAGCGTAGTGTTCATCTGCTTCACTTGTTTTTTCACAACACACATAGAGCGTGCAGCTCATTTTGAAGAAAATCTAAAACTTTTATATGCGCCTTACGGCTGTGAAAATACGGTATTAGGTCAGCAGATTTTTCTCCACAACTTGCCTTACTCTCTTGTAAAAAAATTTCAATTCAGACTGAAATACTAATATTCACTAAAATAAAGCATGTAAAAATATGGCCTTCAAATGCATTATAATTTCCAAGTAGTAACTTTTACATGTCAGTAGAAAGTTGAGATATTTTAGTGCTCTGTGAATTATTATAGATTAAAGCTTTTTATATCAGTTCTTTTTTATATCAGTTCTTTTTTGCATCTTTCTTTTTTCTCCATTCTTGTGTCGTGTTGAACTGACTTTTCTTTTAATTAATGCTTACCCCCATCAGAGCACCAGAAGATGTGTTACACCGCTTTGGTACTGACTATGATATTCTCAATGGGCGAACAGGTGCCATATCATCACTATGGTATGACAGTTTTTATGTTTTTCTTTATTTATTTATTTTTTTTTATGTTGACCCAATGCCAGGCACACTAATAGTCTGTACTTGTGCTCTTTGGTGTAAAATGTCTGGATTTAACTAGAACATCATTTTGACCCTCACTGTTTTCAGAACACCTGAATGCCGACTTTGTTCGATTTCTTTTGGGTGTGGTGGAGGACGGGCTCCCCTCTGATCCCACTGAACAGCTGCCTGACATCTTCCTGAATCTCTTGCTCGCTTTTAACCTGCATCAAACTGGTAAAAAAAAAAATCTCTCAGCAAATACTGTCAAAATTCTAGCAAAAAACTGTGAAACTGCTTGTGTTGCAACAACCTGGAAGAACTTTTATAATGCTGTTAACTCAAGTTTGTTACACAGTTTTCTTTGTTTTATCCTCCTGATTATTTGCTCTGGATGTTTACATGGACCAGCTCCCAGCAACAATGTGATAATGCAGGAGCTGAAGCAGAAAAATGTCAAGATTCTAACAGAGAAAGTGCTGCTGCTCCTCAACAGAGGCGGTAAAACAATCTAATGTTATTGATTCATCATTTTCACATCTCTGTCTCTGCATAGTAAAAATCTGTTTTGTTCTTCCTCCAGATGACCCAGTGTGTATGTTTAAACACACTCCTCCTGCACCACACTCAGTGCTCAAGTTTCTGCAGGATGTTTTCGCCACCAGAGAGACAGCCGACATCTTTTATCACACCGACATGATGGTGATGATAGACATCGCTGTCCGGCAGATATCGGATCTTTCACCTGGTGACAAAGTGAGATTATACAGGGAGTTTCGGTCACTAGATTTTTAGTTAGAAGCAGTTGAAAGTTTTTTAATATCAAGCATTTAATAAAACTTTTGTTTTTTTTCTCTTTGAAGCTACGGATGGAATATCTTTCCCTGATGCACTCCATAATCCGCTCGACAAATTACCTGGAGCACCAGCACCGCCTGACTGACCTGCAGGGAGCCTTGCAGAGGATTCTCAGGGAGGAGGAAGATCCAGGAGAGGATGAAGGGAGCGCCACGGCCAAACAGATGGATAAGCTAATTGTGCAGCAGATTTACAAGGAATTCCCACAAATCTGTGAGAATCAGGACTAACCATATCAGTATTATGCACACACACTGTAGTCTGCTTCCTTCTACTGCAGGGAGTTGAGGTAAAAAATGAAAGGTGAAAAACTGAAGTTTGTGCCAATTGAATGAAGACAACAAGCGTTAGCTTTGTTTTTAAGGTTTGCAGGGCTGTAACCAGCATCTCATTCTAATGCTTTCACAATTTTATGAAACAGATTCACTTTTAAAAGTAAAAAGTAGAATAGAATGTTATTTAATGTGAATAAGAAATTCTAGCAAATGCAAAGTAATTAATAAATGCTGCAAAATTTTCTCATACTGTATTATTCCCAATACTTGCACATGAACAGCCCCACTGATAAACTGTGTTTATGGAAATAAAGCTACAGTATTTGCAAAGTAAAATCTGAGGGAAAAAAATTTCGGCTCAGTACAGTACTGGTATCAGCACAAGCTGCATATGTGCAATGGCGCTATTTAAAATGTTATGTAGCGCTATTTAAAAGGACAAAGACATGTCAGATTTGAGCTAAAGTTGCATATGGAGGACTTATTTTTGCTGTAATCAAGTTTCAGAAAAAAAACATGGATGTGTTTCTATTAAAAAGTGTGCTTGTATTCGGATTATTATGGTACATTGAATTTATCACAAGCCAAAATATATAATTATATCTTCATTCAGGCAAGCAATGTGAACTGACCTTTTGGCCATTTTTTTTGGGTAGATCTTCAATAATACCTATTTGACTGCATGTGCTTTAAGGGATTTTAATATTAAACTAAAAGCAGCTACTGCTAAACCTTTTAACCAAAAAGATTTTAATGAGGGTTTGTGTTGTAGTGAAGAGGATCTGTGGTTGCAATACATGTAACAGTGCCATTATTTCACAGCAAAGAGAAAAACCTCTACATGCTTCCCTTGTAGTGGGACCAAACTACTGTGTGGAATAGAAAATATTATTTTCTTAACTGGATCCTGCACTCAAAAAAGTGACTTCCTGTTTCATTCAACTCATTCTTGGTAATATTTAGAATCCAAGTTCTCTCAAGCTAAGTTTACTTCTCACATGAGCAAAGTTAAGCACATTCAGAATCATGTTATCATTACTAATCTACCTAATTACCATGCTACCGCATATCAAGTCCGTGTTGTTTCTGCATTTGTTTTCTAAATCTGCTTCTTTCTGCTTTTCTAACTTTTTATTTTTGTCAATGTAAAGGTCGCTAAGCGTCAGATATTACTTACTCTTCAAAAAGTCAAACTGACTGCGCTGCATTGAAGTCTGATGATCACCAACTCTTGTTTGATGCTGAATTTGATCTGTCATTTGCAAATATCGGCAAAAATACATTTTTATTGTTGAGTCATGTTCCTGCTGAGAGGAGATAAGAGAGAAAATACAGGGCATTTATTTAATCTCCTGGTGGTTTTTAATGCATCTTTCCTTGTTTTTCCCCCTTGATATTGTGACTAATGTCCCCCAAACACATTTCATGTTCCGTGTTTTTCCTTAACATGCCTTCTGAAGGGTGTTCCAACACGCAAGAAATTTCAAATCTAAGCTTAGGTCTAATTTTTCATTCTTTTATGTCTATTTGCAAAGCATACATATGTGAGCATCTCATCTCTGCAAAAATGCTGTGACTATGATCAAACTAATAAAGCTCTATTTTAACAGTGGAAATTCTCCCATCTGTATCTGATTTGTGCCCCTTGACTGTTCCAGTCCAACTGAAACTCATGTTTTATTGATGACAATTGTTTTGGAAGTAAAAACGGAAACTGCAGTGAGAACATGGACAGAGAAGAAAACAAATGAATTGCATGTGGTGCAGAATTTCGAGCTCTGATGGAAAAAAAAAAACTGAACTAAAAACCAGGCCTAAAAATAAAAAGATTCAGTTGCAATTTTTGGTAATTACTAGCATTTCTATTTTCAGTTCCTTCCTGTTGCTCTTTGTGTTTTTTAAAATTTGATTAAATTGATTTTTATGTTTTATGCATGACTTCTTTCTGGGTTTTTGTGTATTTCCAGCTCTTATTATTTATGCATGTCATGTAGATGGTTTTGAATCAATCAAAGCAAACCCTAATAATTAGCAAAAAAATACCCGAATATTTATTATCTGCTCTTTTTTACAAGCAACAGATTATAAAAAAATATATAACACTATGAGTTGATAAAGATAAAAAACACAATTTCACATCAAATCCAAATCATGTCCATATTTAAACTTGTTTTTCTTGAGCAAGCCACTAGGTAGCACCAGACTGGCTACATCATATGTATGTGCTACTAGTTATTTTTTATGAGTTCTTTTTTGTAACTGTTATTTCTGATTATCCGTGATTATTCAGTAACGTATTATCCTATGTTTGATAGATTTTCAGATAAAAACGCGGATTTATCAAATAGTTTTCAATGATCTTGTAGGTTATTATGTAAAAGTTCTCAAAAAGAAGCTCCATTGTTTCCAGTCGGGCATCATACGCAGAGGCACCTCAGTGTGGTGATGTTACAGTAAAGTCATTCCGGGTAAAAATTGGGTTAAAGGTCTCACACACTGCAGTGACAGCACCAGCTTGATCTGCTCATTTCCGAGGGGTAAAAAGGTGAGGAGTTTAATCATTTGATTAGCTTCTCTTTGAATTTGGGATTTGATTTCTTTCTGATTCTCTCTTATTTCCTGATTGTGTATTTTTCTTTTTTTCAGGTGAACAGCAAGTAAAAATGGCTAAACAGCCGCAGCCGATCAGCCCGCTGAAGAACTTCTTTGCAGGAGGTTTTGGAGGGGTTTGCCTTGTCTTCGCTGGACACCCACTAGACACGATTAAAGTAAATATTTTTACATGGTTTGATTGTCTCTGCAGCCCTTTGACTCATATTCACTGTGTCACGTGGTGCAGTGGACTGTGTTCAGGTAGGTTCACCTGATGAAGGAAATCCCATAATAACAAGACATCCAAGCTAGCAGTAGACAGGAAAACTGAGACAAGTGACAAGAAACAACATTTAAAAGTAACATGCACAAATTTTTTATTCTTCATATTGATTAGAATGATCATAAATGATTTTTATAGTTCCAGATGTTTACAGATGTTCTGGATTTCCTGCTTCTGCTCAAATACATGCACTTTGGTTTAAATATTAATCAAAGTTAAAAAAAAATTCTTTTGCACATTTATCCTGTTATCACTTTGGAAGAATTTTGTCACTTCCAGTTCAAAATCATATCAATTTTGGGAAAGTAACTTTAATACTTCAGACAAGGTAACAATTCTGTGGAGTCCCTCATTCATCCAGGAGTGATCCATCATAGGGAAGGTCTCAAACTTGTCTTTTGAACAGTGTATTGGTTGATTGAGATGTTTCAACTTCCGTCCAGAAATCTTTTTCAATGTGATAAGTTGAAGATAATTTCCGACGACAACTTTGAAGCCTTCACTACGTTCAAAAAAGTAGTTATAAATGTGAATGTGTAAACTACCACATGGATCATTATTTAAAATGTGTGGAGTGTTTTTCATTTCCTCTTCTGAACTAGTGGGTAGTGGTAGCTCATTTTAGACCTTAGTGCACAATAATAGAAATCAATTGTACTTTACAGCTTATCACAGAAGATACGTTGTTGTTATCAAATGCAAGTGTCATATTTTTGGCCATTTTTTGCTTGTTTTTACCGTCAATGGCTTATGTAATTATTCATGTTTTAAACTGCTACATCGTATAAGTAAACTTTTACACAACTCAATTTTTAACGTAATAATAATGATAAAATGTTAAATATTTTTAAAACCTAGAATAAAAAAGCAAACACTATAGTAAAATGATCGAATTCATCAAAAGCCTACTTTTTTTTCTTGCATTTTGCACTGCTTCTGCTTCAAAAATGTGCTCATTAAAAATTGGCTAGGCTATATTCCAAAATGTTAACCTGAACTTTCAAGACATCTACAAAACATGGCATACTTTATTCAGACAATTTTCTTACTCTCTTCACTTCAATATTATCTCACTCAACCTTTCTAAAATGTTTCTGTAATGGCGTCACAGTCCTCCTTGTCTCTCTCCACAAATATAAACACACACACACTTATGTGGAAATGTGTTTATTGACAAAAATTGTTGCTATGTTGCAACAACTCGAACAACAAAATGAACATTTTGAAATGTTCATTTTTAGGACACAAAATACATAATAAAATAGAAAACATGTTCATATTAAAAGTCATAAACGGTCAGCCTCCTAGGTTGTGTTTTATTTAATCTAATTAGCATATTAAAGTGACGTGGAGCCATATTGACGGCTGCAGCGGTCCCAGTGTTAAATAAGTTTTGTCTTCGGAACCATCCATTCCTAACAGGGTTGTGGGGATACTGGAGGCTATCCCAGCTGATTTTAGGCAAGAGGCAGGGGACACCCTGAACAAGTCACCAGTCTGCTGCAGGGCCACACACACAATCGTACACTCACACACACATACACTCATACCTACGGGCAATTTCATAGTAGCCAATCAACCTAACATGCATGTTTTTGAAGAGTGGGAGGAAACCAGAGTATGCAGGGAAAACTCACGCATACAAGGAGAGAACATGCAAACTCCACTCAGAAAGACCAGTGTTCCAAGCAACGTCCCACACCGTAACACAAACCCTAACCGTCTTGTTGTGAGGACACTCTGCTAACCACTTTGTCCCCGTGCTGCGAGAAGTTGTGAAGCGATTCTATTCAATGGCTTTTTTTAAATAAACTTATTTTTAAATGCTGCATCATAAGTGTGGAATAGAGAAGTAATCCACTTTTAATGAAGCAAACAGTGATTATAATTAGATTCAACATTATGTTGCAGTTTGTTTCTTTCTTGTTGTTTTCTGAGTTTGCCAACAATAGAAAAAAACTTTTTAGAATTTAAAAGTAACCGACACATACTGTACATACTGTCTTCAAATATAAAATGATGGAACATGTGGTACTTTTTATGTTAAATTGTAAGAATTTGAATTCTATCTACTGTTTCCTCCTTTCCCTCAGGTGAGACTACAGACTCAACCCAAACCAAAGCCAGGAGAGAGTCTCCTTTATGCTGGAACTATTGATTGTTTTAAAAAGACTTTAGCCCAAGAAGTGAGTTTGAATCAAGCCATAGACCCTTAAATAAATGAACCATTTTGGTGGATTTTGTTTTCTAATTCCTCATGTGTCCCTACAGGGTGTGAAAGGACTTTACAAAGGAATGGCAGCCCCGATAATTGGGGTTACACCGATGTTTGCAGTGTGTTTCTTTGGATTTGGCCTAGGAAAGAAACTACAACAAAAACACCCTGATGATATACTAACGTAGGCGATTTTTTTTTTTCTCACATCATCACTTCAGACGCTGGGCAGGTGACCAACCTGTGTTTTATCTCCTTTATTTTGTATCCGACAGGTATCCACAGCTGTTTGCTGCTGGAATGTTGTCAGGTATTTTCACCACAGCCATTATGGCTCCCGGAGAGCGCATCAAATGTCTTCTACAGGTCAGAATTACTTACTGACTTTAGAAAGTTTTGACTCGTCCACGTTTAAAAACCATGTATTGTTGTGTGTGCGCAGATTCAGGCCTCCACTGGGGAGGTGAAGTATGCTGGTCCAATGGACTGTGTGAAACAACTCTACAAAGAATTTGGAATCAGAGGGGTCTACAAAGGCACAGCTCTGACTCTCATGAGAGGTGGGATCTCACCTTGAAAACATAAACCTTTTTTTTTGTAATTTAATTCAAAAAAAGAAAAGGAGATATTGTACACTTTGATTTGCTACCAGATCATACAGAACTTTTGCTCATCGGCTCAAAGCAGCCAGGGAGGGTTTAAGCTCAGGAAGTCGGTCAGAAAGAGAAATGAGTCATTTCTGACTTTGAAAATTCTGTCAATTTTTAACTTTTTTTTCCCTTTCTTACCTGTCAGGAGTCATGACGAATGACACACACTGGTTCAATCATTTGCCACTTGGAAGAATTTTGTTTAATCTTTGGGTAAAATATTGCTACAGTTTAAAAAAACAAAAAAAAAACAAAACGTAATCATTAAAAGTGTTAAATGTCAGCAAAAAAAATCAATTTATTGTTGTTTTTTTATTTAAAAGTTATCTTTAGGAATATTTTATTCTTGTAGACAATCCGGTAATTCCATGTGATTTTTCTTTTTTTCATAATTCCATAATTTTCTTCCCAGACGTTCCAGCCAGTGGGATGTACTTCATGTCCTACGAGTGGCTAAAGAATATTCTCACACCAGCAGGAAAGAGGTATTGTGTTTTCAATATTTTCTCAGTAAAACTATCTCTGATCATCCTGAGCTGTCCTCCTCTGCTCTCCACAGCCACAATGAGCTCAGCATTCCCAGTGTGCTGTTTGCCGGAGGGATGGCCGGGATCTTTAACTGGGCTGTGGCCATTCCACCTGACGTGCTCAAGTCTCGCTTCCAAACAGGTTGGTACTTTCAAAATGAAAATAAATATGAAGGTGTGGATTTTATTTGTTTCTTTTTTTTCTGTTTTCTAGAAAGAGAATTTAGATCATGTTCATGCAAATTTAAAGGGGGAGGTTTTGGCTCAGTGGTAGAAAGTTTGTCTTTTGACTGAGAGATGCCAGTTCGATTTCAACTAGGCCTATGCCCAAGTGTTCCTGGAGAAAACACAGAGCCCCACCGAACTGACCATTGGCACAGTCATGCATGCTAACTTCTAACTTCTCCTTTACAGCCCCTGAAGGAAAGTATCCCAATGGTTTCAGGGACGTCCTGCGAGAGTTGATCAGGGAGGAAGGCGTGGGCTCCTTGTATAAAGGTTTCAGTGCGGTCATGCTCCGAGCTTTCCCTGCAAATGCTGTAAGTCTGCAACATTTTCAGCTACATAGACAAATCTTTCTGCAATGCTTGACTGGTCCTAAATTTAACTTTGTTCTTTTTTAATGGTTTTAAAATTAGAATCAAACAAAATGACCGAGTTAAAAAGAAACTTACAAGATATCAGCTATAACAAAGAGGTTGGATAAAGTGTAAAGAGTGTAAACTTCTTATCAGCTCGTACAAATGCAACATCAGCCAGGACGCAGGCAGAGCGACAACGCCTGTTTTTATCTGTAACGGACGAACATACAAAAAAACCTAGGGTTGTGTAAAGATAATCATGGGAAAAATAACTGTGACAAATTAGAGATTAACATGCATTTTTCATACAAAATATGATTATTTTTTCTCAGGGTTTTTTTTTGCAATTATTTACCTTTCAAATGTGTAACATTTAAGACCAACTATCTCTTGGAAAAGTGTATCAATTTTTCTTGTGTATTTAGTTGATGGTTGGTATTTACTTCTGGGGTAAATTCAAATATTTCCTTTCCGTCGTCTTCCACTTATCTGGGGCCGGGTTGCGGGGCAGCAGCCTAAGACGAGAAATCCAGGCTTCTCTCACCCGAAGCTGCATCCTCCAGCTCATACGGGAGGATCCCGAGATGCTCCCTGGCCAGATTAAAGACATAGTTTCTCCAGTGGTTCTGGGATCTGCTTCTGGGTCTCCACCCGGCAAGACGTACCTGAACTACCTCACAAGTGAGGCGTTCAGGAGGCATCCTAACCAGATGCCCAAACGACCGCATGGTTTCTCTTGACCTAGAAGAGCAACAGCACTTCTCTGAGCTTCTCCCGGATGGTAGAGCTCCTCACTCTCTCTGAGTGAAAGTCCCGCCACCCTGCGGAGGAAGATCATTTCGGCCACTTGTATCCATGATCTCATTCTTTCAGTCACCACCCACAGGTTACTTTAAGTGTAAAATTAAGCACCATAAAAAATAAAAAAATGGGACGGGTATAAGATTTGAAAGAAAGTTGTTTTTTTTATCATGGCGGGGTTTTATTTCTAAAATAAATTTAGTAAGAAACAACTAGCAACAGTTTTTTTTTTTTAACTTCTTTGTTGTCTTTGTGTTTTCAGGCTTGTTTCTTAGGATTTGAACTTGCGATGAAGTTTCTGAACTGGTTAGCTCCAAACCTGTGATGAACATTGTGGACAATGTGATCCGCATCGGACAGGAATCCCTGGAACACACACATGCAAATTAATGAAATGAAGAGATGTAAACTATTAATTTTCTCTTTGTGTTACTGGAATGTGATAATGACTGCTACCGAGCCAGTACGCAGACAAACACACAAACTGTTGTTGAATGTTTTCACTCCTTTTTGGTTTTTATTTTTTCTGATTTAATTTAATTTTGCTGTTTGATTCTAATGGAGTGAAGGAGACATGCCGTGCCTTACCTTTTATTATCTGCAAACAAAGTGTTCATATCAGGAAAAAGGTGCATTCGAGTCTTTTTAGTCTCAGCGTTTTTTTTTGCCTTCGAGCTATCTGCATTCTGCTCTCACTCAGCAGGGAGCACTCACACTTCACCTCGTGTTTGTCCCTTATAATTGTCTAAGAATAATTCTATAGTGAATGATTAAAATATTATGAATGTCATCTACAGTGAATAAAACAGAGTGTGTCTTTAATCATCACTTTATATTTTTGTTCTTGCCATCAAAGCGAGAGGCTTCGTCATCATTTGTTGTCCATTAATTTAGTTTTCAATCATTTTTAAGTAAATAAAAAACTAGCAAGTTTAAATACAGTTATGTTTCACTTTTAACAAAAAATGTTGGAAAATTGAAGCATTTTTGTTTTTTTTTATTTTAATGTTTTTTTTCTGTATTCAAATTTTACTTTTGTTCAATCAAAAATACCAAAAAAAAACAAAACACTTGTTTATTAAAAATTAATTGTAGTTAATGCATTAGTAGAAATGCAGAAGACAGAAATGTTTTAATATCTATGTAAAAAAAAAATCAAATCTATGTAAGCTATCTTTTATTTTGCAATAGAGGTGATAGGACATAAAAATAAATCTGGGGTCAGAATATATCTGACACATGTCGTCATGTAAATTGTAGAAATAATATGCAAAGTTCAGCTTGTAGAACCAGTTTCAGCAGCAATATATTTTTAATAATCATCTGTAAACTAGAAGCATTTCAGTTGGGGGGGGGGAAAGTGTGTTGTTTGAACAAAAATAAATGATCTAAAGTCTCATCACAAAGTTTAAGTTCTTATTCTCCTTAGATTCACTTTGGATCTTTTCGAATCATGTCCATGCATTTTAATGAGCTGAAGCCGTCAAACTGACCCTTTTAGCTTTGACTTAAATCTCTGATGCATTAACCAGATGATCGTGTAGGTACTGAACAAACCCAAACCACTGCACTTCCACCTCCGTGCTTCACAAATGATGTCAATAGAAATATTTTCATTTTGGTCTCAACTTTTTTTTCCAATAGATTTTGTCTGGAGGAAATTTTTAAAAATCTAAGCAACATTTTCATCTGATCATTGGCATTGTGCTCAGTATTAATGTTGATTTCCAGCAGACAGAACATACTGTACTACTGCTTTTACCATTCTTTTCTCTTGTCTAGATGTGTAACAGTAGCTGAACTAAAAGCACTCAGTGAGCTGTTTGTCCACATCCATCGGACAGCCTTTAATTACAACTGATGTGAAAAGTTTGTGTCAATACTTTCCGACAAGCTGTGCTAAATAAAGAGATCAATAAAGTGCAGAGTGGGAAAGGAGTGAGAGGATTTTCTGTGTTCTGTGACATTTATTCACACAGGCAGTGAATGCATCAGATGTTTGCCAGCAGTCATTTCTACTGATGGTGGATGCAATAGAGTCTTCAGGTTTTTAGAGTGAGTAACTGAGCATCCCTGACCTCATAACAATGAGTAATCTACAAATACCATCAGGTTTGAAAGAACTCCTACAGAGTTACACGGTGGAGGTACTGCGATGCAAGCCTCCTAATTTGGCTGAATTTGCAGTGCAACATTTTACACGCATCTTGGAGAATCAAAGAAAAGAAGAACCTGAGAAAAAATCCAGCAGCAAGTCAAAAGAAAAATTTGAGACGGTTGAAAATCAAACTAAAGAAACAGAAGAAGAGGAGAAAGCCTCTGTTAGTGAGTATTTGGACGTTAAACTTGAAATGAGATGCAACGTTAAACTTTAAGTTCTTATAATATGACCTTTCACTCTCTCCACAGAACCTAAAGCGGGTAAACGTAATCGCAGAGTCGCTGGTCAGTAGCATCACACTGTGTTATTTATATTCATTGATTAAAGGATGTGGATGTACAGAATGTTGATGTTTAATGTGTTGCAGTTTGTGCAGAAGCTTACAACCCTGATGATGACAAGGATGATGTGGAGCCTCAAGTGGTGCATCCCAAAACAGAGGAGCAGCGTCAGAGGCTTCAGGATGCATGCAAAGACATTTTAATCTTTAAAACGCTAGAGAAGGTATGACACCTCAAATAGATTAATGTTTGATGGATACATGAAGCATCTATGGTGTAGACTGCTGTAAATAGGTGAAAATATGCTTCTTGCTGGTTTGTCTCCAAATAGTTTTTGGCCAAAAGTGTCAAGGTCAAAAGTGTATCATAAGTAACAGAATATGGATTTTGTAATCTAAAAGTAGGAAATTTGAGTCTCAAACATTTTTTTTATCGTTAAAAACTTGCTCAGTTAAAAAAATCATTTTTATCCTAAGACTTCCAAATTACATTATGTCTAGTTTATCTCATGCATGTTTCAAAAGCCTTCCAGCATGTCCATTTGATACATTGTAATACCTGCTTCTTTGTTTCTAAAGTCAGAATTCATTGATCAGCTTTTAAAATGTCTTTAAACAAAGAGGATTGAATTGCTTTTCTTAAACTTCCTCCAGGAGCAACTCTCTGAGATTTTGGATGCCATGTTTGAGGTGTTTGTCAAACCTGGTGACCACATCATTGATCAAGGAGATGATGGAGATAATTTCTATGTCATAGAGAAGTAAGAAACACCTGTTTGCTTTTATTTAACCACGTGTTTGTCTTTGATTTATTATAGATTCTTTTTTCCTGTTGTTACCAGGGGTGTGTATGATATTTTTGTGAAGAAGGATGGAGTGAATGTGTGTGTTGGAAAGTATAACAACAAGGGGAGCTTTGGAGAGCTGGCTCTCATGTACAACACACCTAGAGCTGCAACAATCGTTGCAACTGAACAAGGAGCTCTTTGGGGCCTGGTGAGCATAAAACATGATATCCATCACATTGTAATGAATTTAAATAAAGACACACATATGGAAATCTCTCTGGTTGTTTTTGCTTCAGGATCGAGCAACATTTCACAGACTGATTGTGAAAAACAATGCGAAGAAGAGGCGGATCTATGAGGCCTTCATTGAGTGCGTTCCTCTGCTGAAGTCTCTCGAGGTCTGAGATTAATACTCTAAATAATCTCATCACACTTGAGCTGCAGCTTGTTTTCATTTACTTGCTTCTCTCCAGCTCACTGAGAGGATGAAGATAGTTGATGTTTTGGGAATACGGGTTTTTAAAGATGGGGAGCGCATCATTACACAGGTACGGATTTGACTCAAAAGAATTCCTGATTTAACATGACTAATAAATCTTTTGCTGTCACATGCAGGGTGAGAAAGCTGATTGCTTCTACATCGTTGAATCAGGAGAAGTGAAAATTATGATCAAAAGCAAAGTAAGTACATGTTCAAGTGTATGAATCTCATCTTGTCCCAAATTGAGGAACATAAAATAGCTACATTCAGTTCTTCAAATGAGGCCTTGAAGCTATTTGATTGTAATCAATTGTTATCAGTATATTTGGGATTCCCAAAAGAAAAAAGTTAACAATGTTTTGATCAATTCAAAATTGTTGGGCTACAATACTGAATTATTAAATATTATAGAACTCAACATCAATTAATGTAATTTGTGTTTTCAAATTACTCTATAATCCGAGACTATGGTCCTCACCTGGAAAAGAATGGAATGCCCTCTACAGAACAGGGACAGGGTCCTGCTCTAAGTGGAGGAGTTTAAGTCTCTTGGGGCCTTGTTCACGAGTGGGGGAAGGATGGAGCTGAAGATCGACAGGTGGATCGGTGCGGCATCAGCAACATCAAGGACCCTGCATCAGTCCGTCGTGGTAAAGAAAGAGTTGAGCCGAAAAGCAAAGCTCTCGATTTACAAGTCGATCTAGGTTCCTATCGTCACCCATGGTGACCGAAAGAATGAGATTGCGGATACAAGCAGCCAAAATGAGCTTCCTCCGCAGAGTGGCAGGCTCTCACTCAGAGATAGGGTGAAGAGTTCTGCCATCTGGGAGGAGCTCAATGTCGAGCAGCTCCTATTATAGGATGAGAGAAGCCAGATGGGGTGGTTTAGGCATCTGGTCAGGATGCCCCCTGAGCGCCTCGCTGGTGAGGTGTTTTGGGTATGTCCCACCGGAAGGAGACCAAGAGGCAATTCAACCTTATTTTGGTAACAGATTTTTTTTTTTCCATTTAAGTACCTCTTTAATCTGTTTTACTAAGATCCTGACCATTGCTTTCTCTGAATCCCACCCTGACACAAATAACTTTTCATTTCATTTTCTAATCTACAGCTCTTTAGTGAACTGGGATCAGATTTACCAGTATTCATATCTACACTATGTACTTGTGAGACCCTATTTGAAACTTTGCGTTTGACGTTTTGTATTACTGTGATGTTGGAAGTGAGTACTTGCTGTTTGATGGAAGAACAACTTTATAAGATACATGTCTGTTGCAGACAAAGACGGGCCAGCAGGATAACACGGAGGTTGAGGTTGCACGTTGCACAAGAAGCCAGTACTTTGGAGAGTTGGCTCTGGTGACCAACAAACCTCGTGCTGCATCGGCCTACGCTGTGGGAGACACCAAATGTTTAGGTAACTATGAATCCACTTAGCATGACAGCCCAACTATTTAGAAGCACAAGTCCAACCAGAGAAGTCTGATTAATTAGGTAGTATTGCAAAAACATCAGTTCATAAATATCATCCATACCATCTTTAACCAAACATGGCAAAGTATGAAATGGATTCAAACAAGAGCTCATTTTTTAAAGATGTCAGATTTATGGAAAAGCAGATAAACTACCACAAGTTTTCTTCTGTTAGTTTATCTTTGTTGAAAGTTTAAAAGGCTCCTGTAATCCAAATATTCTATTTGGGGCACCCCATCTGACCCCATTTGGGCCAGATGGGGTGCCCAAATCACCCCATCTGGCTTCTTTCGAGTTGAAAGAGCAAAGGCTCAACTCTGAGCTTTTTTGGGGGAGGTGTTGACTCAGTGGTAGAATGTCCGTCCTTGGACTGGGAGAAGCTGGTTTAATTCCCACTGGGCCTATGCTTAAGTGTCCCTGGAGAAGACACCTAACCCCAACTAACCCACCATTGGCACAGTCATCGCTGCCTGCTGCGGTGCAATGCAGCACAAAAACTTTCTATTAAGGGGTAAAATTAGTTCAGTATTAAAAAATTATTTTTCACAAATCTTATTACCCCTCTTTAAAAGTTTTAAATTGGTGATTTGTAAGACCATGGTCTTAAACATGTCAGAATACAGCCTGAATTTCACTAGTTTTTATTAAACTAAATTTCTGAGGGAAACAGTGTTCTCATAAATCAATATTTCAGTGCAGCAGTAATGAGGTCAAAATGTAGCACAGACTGAATCAAAATTGGTTCAGTTTTCAGAGTGAACTATGTAATATGATGTTGTGCTGTTTGTCGGACAAAAAAAAAATACCATTCAATGATGCAAATGATTTGAATGTAACATTTAGATTTGTTTGCAGAGCAAATGTCTTTAAAACTACTTCTTAAAATTTAACATGTGCAACCTAAACTTCAAAATATTTACTGAACTTTTTGTTTTTCTCTACAGTGGTGGACATTCAGGCTTTTGAGCGTTTATTGGGACCTTGCATGAACATCATGAAAAGGAACATCTCCCAGTATGAAGAGCAGCTGGTGGCACTATTTGGATCAAGCGATGACTTGAAACACTAGTCAAACAATATAAAATATTTAGTTTATTAATTGGATATCTACATGTAAGTTATTCCTACCTTGTGGTAAATATTATTTACTCTGTTCTATGCAAATTTGTCTTTTAACTCAACACCACAATGAACAGATTGAAGTTTGTTTAAATTCCAATTATTTCAACAGTTGACATGACTTTGAGGTACAGCAACGTCCCATTAACACAATAACAAACTCCATTTGCCACCAGAAATACATCTTTGTGTTTATTCATGATGTCATAAACTATCCTAAGATGTTTCTACAGAATTACTGTCAGCATATTCTTTAAAAAAATTGAATTGCAAAATAAAACATCTTATTACATCTTTTTTTAGTTTTTATTTGAGTTACAAAATATGAAGTGCCATCAACAGACTCCACGTGGAGTTTGCTGACCTTCCTGTGTTACAAGTATTTACACCCAAAAAAAAAGTAAAAGATTTGTCCAAATTTCTTCTCTGTTTTGTGTTCCAGAGTTCAAGTCGGATAAGCTGTCCAAGTTTCTTTGACATTTAAATATTTAAAATATTTACAAAGTTCTGTATCCAAAAAGTCCCAAATCAGATGATGGCCTGTTGAATGTGAAGGCGATAAATCACAGAGGCTTCAAATGAAGTAAAGAAAGTAAAATAAAATGGTCCTGAATGGGTTTTTCCAAGATTTACAAGGTCGTTCTTCCTGCTACGACAAAAATGTGTGAGAAAGTCTGTACACGTTGAATAAAAATTAAAACGAAATGTCTCTTCATTAGTTGTGGTGCAACAGCTGCATTGATCCTCTGTTGAAACGATTATGTAAAGACAAATATAAGAAAACAGATCATCTGGACAGATGTTAAAATTCTTGTCCAAATCTCCTGATTTTTTTTTTTTCTCCAAACAAATAAAACTTCAATAAATAGAAATACAGCAGATGGTTGAGTAAGACTCATTCTGGTTTGTTCCATCCCTGAGTTCTTATGAGAAGGACAAAAACACCAGAAAGGAGTGAAAAGAAAAAAAAAAGTGTTGATAGGATTTCATTCTACACATTGCCCATTATGAAGGAGAAAAAATAAAAAGATATTCCTCTGGGTTCCTGAGGCTCGTCGTTGAAAGCATCAGTTGTGATGACGGTCAGACCAACGTGATGACGATCATGAGGTGTGGCGAGATGCTAGAGATCCTGTTCAGAAGGTCAGGAGCGAGTTGTGACAAGTGACTTTCTGAAAACTCGCAGGGTGGAAAAATCTGAAGCACATATGCAGGCTGGAAAAAACAAAGATCGTTATGTGACAGAGAAATAACTTGTCTTCGAAAACAAAACTTGAATTAATTGAAAATAAAAGTCAAAATAAATATATGTCTTTAGAATCTCACCTGATTGGAACCAGGGTTGGGGATGTTTATTATACCAGCTGCCAACTTTTTCTGAAGATAGCTGATGAAAGCAGATTTAAGCGCTTGAGTTTGGCTGAGAACGTCCTCTTGATCCCGTCCACATGGCAGAGCAAGGAGAAGGCAGAAATCATTGTCTCCCTGTAGAAGTAAAGAATCATTACTTTTTAAATTGAACCAAATTAGAAGACTTTAAAAAAAAAAAAAAACACCCACCGTCATCCTTCTGGCTACACTTTCCAACTGTGAAGCTTCTAGTCTCATCCTCTGGACTATCCTCAGCAGCGCGCCTCCTTCTTGCAGAGGGAGGGAGCGATGAGCGAGCGCTTTGTTACCACAGACAAAATGCAGCTGAACTGCGGCCGTGTCGTTTTTCAGGGCGAGGAGACCTTGCCACACGATAGGGTATTTCTGTTTTTTCATGACAGAGTGAGAAAAAACAAGTCGGACAAATAAAGATTAAATAGATGAAATATAGATTTAAAAAATTTGAAACTTTTTTGATCATACCGTGAGCAACTGTAACATATTAACGGGTTGTGTTGTCTTGACGTCTGGTTTTGTCTGGTGGTCGCCACCCTGCGAAAACAAAAAGACACAAGTTTAATAAGCGTTTTAAGCAAACTATTTGATTAAAATGTTTTCCATTCTATTTGTCTATAAGGCTGGTAAGTTATTTAGTAGTAAATCAGACATTTTAGGGTTTGTGGCTCACCATAGGTTGTGGGACATTTAGTGACGGCTGGTTGTGTCCAACAGAAGTTTCTGGTATTGGAGGATGGATGCCTCTGGGATTTGAGTAAATTCCTGTGTACTCTGGGAATGAGCCGCTAGGCCCTGGTGGCATGAGCTGAACTCGCTGCGGAGATGCCATCGCTTGTCCAGATTGCCTGATTCCCATCATGCCTTCTTTAGCAACAGGAGAGTGCGGCCTCTTTGCCTCCAGGGATTTTGTTAGATCCTTCTCAGACACAACTTTAGGCATAACATGACCTCTTGGAGACAAAGATGGGGGAAGCGTGTCCTGAATGTGTGCAGAATGAGGGTCTGTAGCGCCAGCTTGTTGGTGTAAGAGCACACGCATGTCCCTCGCTGGCATATACGTTTCCATAGGAACGCCACTCCTTAGAGGTCCGCGAGGATCTGGCTGCAGAGAGGAGGAGGGTCTTCCTGTTGGGTGGTAGCGTCTGGATTCTTCCTGTTCCACTTCATGACCTCTTAAAGAACCTGTGTTAACTTTTAGGACCTTGTCTCTGGCAACTGCCTGAGGGGAGGAGGGACGTGGTTGAATGGAACCAGACCAGGGGAGCCCAGTGCCAAGAGGCTCACCATGCATCCCGTAGCTCATCACTGAATGAGGTGGGGTGTTGACTCGAACATCCTGAACGAGATGTCCCACTGGGATAGACTGGGTGACACAGTGAGGAGACATGCGTCCTAAACCTCCTGGCACGCTGTGGGGGGGCATGATCACAGATTGCTCCGGATGGTGGACGCTTGCCATAAACTGCTGCATACCAGGGTGACCAGCTGATAACATGACTGGAATACCCTTAGGTGATGAAGAGCCTATGGGCGAGGACACCTTGCTAAACGGAGGGTGCGGATGGCCCGATTTGCGAGGTGACCGAGGTTCCTGTTTGACACTTATATGGGACGGTGCTCTGTCACCTGCTGCGGTTACAAAACTCACATGGTTTCCAGGTGGTGAGGGTAAATGAGGGCTGATCGCAGGGCTCACAGCAGAAGTCCAAGAAGGTTTGACTCCATCTGGACCATGTGGATCTGAACTGTCAATTTTCTTGGGATGTTTTAACTGCATGTAATCTTGAAAAGCCATTACTTGCTGACCACTCTGTGCTAAACGTTTCACAACACCCTGAGGTCCAGGTTGGTAAGCAGGATCCATCTTTTCCAAACCACTGCTTTCTGGTTTGATGGAGGACAGACCTGAAGGTTTTCCAGGATGTACGTGATCCTGCGATGAAGGCCCTTTCTGTATTCCTGATTGAGAATGACCATACATTTCCTGTTTATTCTGGGGTATGGAAACCAGCTGCTGAGACTCCATCTCACCTGCTGTAGCCTGTGGGATTTGACTGATCTTGGCACTAATTCTCTGGGGTCCTTCTGTTTTTTGGCCAGAGTGGCTTAATACCACAACTCCTTCTGATGTATTTACTCTCAAACCCGAGCAGGAACCACTACCAATGGTGGTACCCTCAACAATGAAACGTGCAGTGCTTCCTACATCATCACACGGCCCATGGTAGGACCCGCTTTCATCCTTACTGGCTCTGTATATCGGTTTAGGATGAACCATGTCCACACAGGGATTACCCATGTTTATGTTCACTTTGTCCTCGGATTCAGGAGGGTTGCAGACACGACTGATTACAGAAGTTGCTGTAGATGCAATAACAGAGATCACCGACTTAGTCTCAGGAGACGTAAGTGAGGCCGAGGGTCTAACAATAGGAGAAGCTGAATGAGTCAATATTTTACTATCAGGGAGAGCTGACTGAGTTTTGACGACAGTAGCGAGTGGAAAAGTGTTATCCACCGGGTTTTGTTCACGCAGGTGAGGCAGATTACCTGTAGCCAAAATGCTGCCTGGCATTGAGACACTTTTAGGCTTAATGAGTATTTGTCTCAAGTCGCTTGCTTCATGATCACTATCCATGTTGTCAGGTTCTGAGGGCAGATGTTGACTTTCTTTGGTGGCTAATGGCATGACAGGCTCTTTGGACTGCTGCTTGTCAGAAGGAGACATGGCAACCCTGTTAGGCTGGATGGGTTTGACATTTGGCCTGTTAGCCCGAGGAGACATGGACGGGGAGATAATGTCATTTGGCAGCTGTTGAGGATTTGGATATATCGGACTGTTAGACTGAGGGTGCACAGGTTTAAGCGGGAGTATTGGTTCTTCTGAAGAGGTTTCTGGTTCTTTCTTCACATCTGTGGTCGTGACAGCTGCAAGCTCCAAGTCAGGCTTCCAAGTTGTAGCAGTAATGACTGCAGCAGCAGCTGCTGCTGGTGGGAGCACATCAGGTTTATCTGAAGTTGTAGATCCAGCTATGGAAGTGGTTTGTGCCTCATTCAGTAACTGGCCTTCATTTATGTCTTTTTTCACCTGCTTTTGGCCTTTCTGACGCTTCGGGGTCTTTGGTCTTCCTTTGGCACCCTTTCTGGGTGTGATTGGAAAGGCAGGTTCGTCTGGTAAAACTGAAGTATTCATTTCAGGTTCGTCTTCTTTGACTGACTGAACAAAGCCTTGGATCTGAGGTTGAGAGCTTAAATGTACACTAAGTGGTGGAGCTTGCATTACTGTGTCTTCTGCAGTTATCGAGTTAATAGCAGTCATAAGCTCTGTTTCACTGGCAGGATTAGATGGTTTTTCTTCCACAATGTCACTTTTTATGTCTGCAGGTGTAACCCCTGGAGTCAGTGGTTCTGCTGGAAAAGATGGATTTGTTAGTTTGGCGATGTTCTCCACCGCTTGCTCTAATTCAAGCTCCTGTGAAAACAAATTATTTGAACTTTCAAAATCCTTGATTTCTTCAGTAAGGCCTCCTTTGTTAGCATTCGAACTCTTTGTAACATAATCATTTGTCTCAACAGATTTCATCTTTCTTGTTGTTTCTTCATTATTACCAGTCTCTTCCTCCCCTAACTGGAGAAGATCTTTCACCTCTGTCACATTTAATCTGATTTTAAGGTTCTTCAGAACAGGAGACTTTTGCATTCTTGTCGGATTGAATTTTCCTCTGATTGTTTTGTCTTTTTCTAAATGAGATTTTTCCTCAACATCACGATGATCTGTTTTTTTCTCATTGGATTTGACTTCAAATGACTTTCCATGAAGACCCTCTCTTTCTTTATCCACCTCTATGGCTTCGTCCTTCTCTGGTTCAAGTTGTGATGCAGGATCTTTATCTAAACCTGAAACTACAACAGACAAATTATCTGTGCTAGCAATCTCTTCATCGTCATTTGTTTCCGTTTTGTCTCCTTTTTTTGTGGATCCAGATGCCAGACCGGAAAATATCTGATTTGGGGAATGTTTTGTGGCATGGGGGGATAATTTTCCTTTAGACAATCTTGGTATTTGATCACTACTTTCCAATTCATTTATTTCAAGGTCCTTACAGTCCTGTTTAGGTTTTTCTATTTTAACAGTTGAATTTTCTTCAGTTTGTCTCCGGTTCTTAGGAGGTCTACCCCGTTTATTAGGAGGTGCAGGACCAGGTGGCTCCTGCTCTGTGTTTTGCTGTGTTACATCCTTATCTGTTCCTCGCTTTCGTGCAGAGCGCGATGTATCCGTTTCTTTTCCAGAACGAGCAGGTGTATCATCTGGGGTAGCATAAACAGATTTCACATTTCTTCGTCTTGCTCTGCCTAAAGGTATGCTTTGCTCCTGGGTATCAAGATCTGCTTCATGAACAGGAGACTTGCTTGTAGATTTTGATTCAGCTCTCGGCGATGACCCGCGTTTTAGCTTCTCTTTGTCAATGCGTTCACTCTTGCGTGTGACTGGTTTCTCGGAAACAGAAGCGGACATTACAGTGACTGGTGCAACATGAGCGGGGGATTGTTTACCTTTTTTAGTTTTTGTTTCCTTTGTTTTATTTTCTTTTTGGTGGAATAGTAACTCCTCATTTGTGTCACAATCAACAGGCATCTGTTCTTTGCCAACTTGAAATTTTGTCTCTCCTTCTGACTCAGCTGGTGGAGAACTGTCTTTAGGAGTTATTTCCATTTCCTCAACAAAGCATGGTGATGCAAGTCCACTGGCGACTGGGTTTTCTGGTTTTGATGTGTTAGGAATCAAATCTGGTTCTGAACTGGTGAGAAATTCTTCATGAGAATTAAGGGAAGGTATCTGTTCTTGACATGGAGGTTTTGTGTCCTCATGTTTATCATCATCAGTGACATCTTGTGTTTTTTCAGGTGGAACATTTTCTACGAGGGGTTCAGGTGCTTGTATTAATGCAGGCTGACAATCTGATGTTTCAATCTGTGGGTTGTGGGTGGACACAATTTCACTTTCTTTTACTTCTTCCGACATAGGGAAAACAGGGGGATGTGATTCAGGAGCTGGACTCAGTTTGGCAGGTTTTTCCTCTGATGGAGTCATGTTCTTGATTACAGATGGGCCAACGGAATTTGGTGCTTGTTTGGGTTCAGGAATAACTTCTTCAGCAGGACTGACTGGTTTTATTTCCGTCTCTGGAACAGATTCAACTCCGTCAGGTGACTGCAAAGCTCGTTTTTCTGAGTCAGGTGCTTTTTCTTCTTTGTTTTCTTCCCTGGTGACTGCGTTTTCTTTTGTTTCCTGCTGGGTTTTATTCTTCTGTTGTAAATGCATGAGCTCCAAAAATCGACTTTGGAAAAGCACAGCTGGTCCTGTCTCAAGTTCCCCATCTGTACTTTGCTGGGCAGGTTGTTGGTTTAGCATCTGCTCAAGCTCTTCATGTTTGCGTTCCAGGTGTTGAAGCCGTCTAGAGTCCAACTCAAAGACGGCGCTGTGAAGAAAGCGAGAGGCAAAGAGTTCCCTACGTTCATGTTCTTCTGGTTTTGGTTCTTCTTTCCTGTCATCCAGCTTGTCTTCAGATCCACTTCGTATCTTTTTCTTTTTTAAGTACCAAGAAGGTGTTGGTCTTGGTGTTGATTCAACCTTTTCTGTATCTTTCCTACTGCGAAAATTAACAAAGTGGGAGTCATAATCGAGAAAAGACCAGTTGTCATCTCGGGATGACGAGAGAGATTTTGCCCGCTCTAATAGGGCCTTTGTATCTGGTGTGATGGTTTGGTCAAGTGCAAAGGAGTAGAATTTGTTTCTCTCCAATTGGGCCTGTTTGGGATCTGAAAACCTATCAGCTCTTGGCCGTTCAGAGTAAGTTATAGACGTAGAGGGCATGGGGGAACGGGGCTTAGTCTCTCTATCCTCTTCAGAGTCTGATCGGACTTCACCAGGCTCCAAATCTTGCCAAACACCATATTCATAACGTTTACGATTGTGAATGTTTTTACTTAGACTTCCGGAAAAGTTGAAGTTGGATGATAATTCTCGTTTAACTTTGACTTCACCTCTCTTCTGCTGCTCCTCATCCATACCAACTAAAGGAGTATTTGTCTTGGTAACGAGTATGTTTTGTGTTCTTTTATTAAATGTTTCCAGATCTGGATGAATTTTCTCATCTTTCTTATTTAGCTCTTTTTGAGAAGCATCCAAATTGTCTTCATCTACATGGTGATGAAAGACCTGAAGTCCTGGCGAGGGAGTCCTGTTCCAGTCAGGATCTTCACTTTTTTGTCTGAAGCTCCTGTAGACGCGCTCTCTCTTAATACCAGATTCTGGGTCATACTGATCTAATTTTTTAAACTTGTGAGATGGAAAATTGTCCGTCACATCCTCAGGTGGTTTACCAACTTCATGCACGAGACTACGATGCTCCAAATCCTCAGTTTCATTTCTTTGAGGACTTCCTCCTGGCTTGTCCCGCTTGTCCGACTCACGCTGTTGTTGCAAACGTCTTTGCTCCATCTGCTTGCGATAACTCTGAGAAAGATCAATGTCAACAAGATCGTCTTTATTCTTAACACTTTTACTGATTTCAGCATTTTTTAGTTTCATGGTAGCGTGGCAGTCTTGCTCCCTGAAACTGATTTGATCTGAATTCCCATCTAGTGAGAACCTTCTTGATGAAGCAGCCCCAGGATGCCGTTTTGATTCCAGAGGATCCAAAGAGACCTCAGACTTCATACTTTTGATTTTGAATTCCTCTGGACCATTCTTTTGAGTGACACTTTTATCAGATTTCAGTCTTGCATCTCTACGTTGTGGATCTTTATGTTTCTCGGTCTCCGATTCTTTCAACAAAGACAAAGTACTGCTAAATTCAAGCGACTGGGGACAATCTTCCTCTTCCTGCTTAATTTTCTTTGGTTGAATATTTCTTCCGCTAGGATCAGCAAAGCGCCTCTTCCTTGCAGCGAGGCGATCTGACTCTCCCAACGTATCTTTCCCCTCGTTTACTGCCTCTGATTTCGGATGCTTTTTGAGTGGAGATTTTTCATCTAACTCTGAAATTTCACTCTTGATCATTTCTGGTCGCTCAGTTTTGACCGGAAGCTGAATCCCAGTAGACAATGGATTTGCAGTTGGACTGTCGCTCTCTCCTTTTGATTTCTGTTTCTCGTTGTCCTCTGGGTCTAATCCTTTTGTTTTTACTGGTCTTCCATCAAAAGCAGCCTCAAGCTCAGTTTCCACCACAGCGTTGGATGGGGACTGACCTTGAGATTTTCTTGGTTTGATCTTTTCTGATTTGTCTTTTTCAGCTTTTTCTTTTCGTTTGACTCTTTTTGTTTTCTCAGCTCCTGCCACACGCTCTGGCTGACCGCTCTTCTCACTTTTCAAGGGATGTTCCAGCAGAGTTTTCTCAGACTTGTCAAATTGGGTGGGTGACACTGAACTAACACTCCCACTCCTCTCAGAAGATTGGCTAAAAACCCGCCGCTCTGGGTCTCTGGGAGCACGTTCTGATGGTGAAGGTGAAACTGCGGGTGTGATAGGTCGTCTCGGATGAGATGGACTCCATCTGCTTCGATCAGCTTCAAAACGCTCCCGTTCCCTTTCTCGTTCCCTTTGAATAAAAGTGTATTTCCTGATATCTTGTTCAAACGGGTCTCTGTAATTTCTGTAATCCCTCGGGTCTTCATGATAACGAGGATCGAAGTGATTCCCTTCATAGTGTTCAAGCTCTGGAAAGCGTTCTCTACTGCGAGCGGCGTATTCTCTTCGAGCCTCCTCGGGATAAAGCCCAGGGGTCCGTATATTCTCATAATAAGCTCTCTCTGCAGTAAATTCATGATAGGGAGGTCTACGCTCCTCTCTGTAAAACAAATAAAGAGAAGAAAATAACAAGTTTAAAATTATAGGCAAGTTAAAAAATTTATATAACACATACTTATAAAATAAATAAATATTCTGAAATGCTAACTTGCAAGGATAAAAATTGAAACTGCTCTATACATATTCTAAACACAGTTACAAATGTACATAATGGTCATTTTTACCGTCGTTCCGGTGGAATTTCATAGAAGTCTCTTATGTCCTGACCAGATGCCTGCATAGAGCGGTAGAAAGCCATTTGGCTTTCTTGACTTGCAAAATCCACCTGTTGCAGAAAGCCAAACATATTGGTTTAGTGAAAAAATATTACAATAAAAAAGTACATTTTAAAGACAAAAGTATTAAAAGCAAATAGTTTTACTTTTATTTTATTGCCACCGATCTTCCAGCCTTTGGTTTCTCTCACAGCAACTTGAGCAAATTCCGTGTTGTTGAACAGAATGAGGGCCATTCCCTTCCGTCTATCAAACACTACCTATAGATCAAACCAAAAGAAAATATTAAATTCACATTTTTGCTGCACAATCAGCAGCCAATTTATAAAAAATAAAACTCCTTACTTTGACCACATGTCCATAGCGACAGAAATGTCTTGTGAGGTGTTGCTCTGTGATATTGGCTGCCAGACCATCAAGCCAAACACAAGTTGTAGGCATGCTCTTCCCAAAACCCAACTGAAGAAAAAAAAAAGTCACATCAAACACACAGAACAAAGTAAACAGAGGTTGGGGTATCACTGATGGGAAATAATTGTTTACTGAAACTACTACCTTTAGTCTGTTGCTCCCCAAATATTCTCCATCCATCTTCTTTATAGCTTTGCAAACACTGGCAATATCAGAATACTGAACAAAGGCGTACTGGGGAACCCCATTTACTTTCTTAATGTCAATATCCTTGGAGAAACAACAAAAGAACTTTAGATGTAAAGTACAAAGGTTACAGTCATGGTGCATTTTTCTTTTTGTTAACTTACAACAATCTCTCCAAATCGTTGGAAAATATCAAGCAGCTGTTGGTAACTCGTTGTTTTTTCAAGGTTTCCTATAAAAAGAGTCCTGGTGGCTTTTGGGTGGAACTCGTCTATACGGCCATCTAAGGGTCTGAACTCATTTTCACTCTCCGTTTCTAAAGGAAGAATAAAAGTTTCACATCATATCTTCAGACTGATCATTAAGCTGTTTGTAAAAATACTCTAGTTGTGTGTGCCGTTGCCGAAACATTACATTATTTAACATTATATTGTTGATCTGAAATCACTTACCTGGACCGTTCCAGGCAGTGACTTCAATCATCATTCCGAAGAAAAGTTTCCCTTTGGAGACACTCAGAGCTTTCTCCTGGTCCTCCTGTTGCCTGAAGAACACCAAACCATAACGGTCCTCTGATGCTCCATGAATCTGGACTGAGGTCACTTTCCCATGTTTTTTGAATTCGTGAAAGAGTCCGTCTTTTAAACTTGTGTCTGAAATGAAAGAAAATTGATTGATTTCCTCTTGAGGCACAAATCTTATAAATTATCTCACCCCGATTCAGCAATTATAAAGTTTCAAGTACACCTGCTTTTCTTCCTTAAATGCTTGATTAGTTTCCCACAAAGACAGGACACCAGACACAAGCTTTGATTGAGTTTAGTTTTCAAACCATGAATGATTTGCTTATTCTATGTAGCTAACAACTAAACCTCGAACCGGCACTAATCGTTTTGGCTTCATCTTGATATCCAGCAAAAAATATACAATCTAATTGAGAGATCACAAAGTAATGTTAGTACCTGGGCTGGTGAAGAATTTCTTTAACAGCGTACGTTATTCCAAAAAAATGACCAAAACACTTAGATAATGTATTGCGATAAATTCACCAAACACTAATTGTGTCCACATTTGACTGAAAAATTCACACTTAATTTTCACCATAACAAAGGTCATTGGAAAATTGTGTTATTAAATATTGTGTTACTTGAAATTGTATTCTTGTCTCTTAATAAATAGAGAAATCATCTTTAAAACTTAACTATTTATTTTGGGAATTTGATTTTGCTGAAAGAGATTTTAAAGAAAAAAGGGCACTACCAACCTGTGGAGCGTACTGGTAGATTTTGGACTTTAATTCCAAAGCTTCTACGTGGCTCTTCCGAATCCAGCCCCATTGAGGACTGAGGAGGTGCGTGTGCAGCTGATGACTGAACGGAGCGTGCTCGAGATCCATCACTTGAACTAGTATTTGAATCACTGTTATTAAGAGTGGACAAACAACATGAACAGAAAAGATCAACTGTCAGTTTGTGTGGAACATTTTCCCAAATTACACTGGACATTTTTTGTCTGTAATCAAACATCCTACCTGCCACTGCCTGTACTGCTGGTGCTGCTGACGGAGTCAGAGCTTGAAGATCGGCTGTGAGATCGTGATCGCGGGCCTCTTCCAGGGGACAAAGGTGTCCTTTTAGGGGAATGAGGAGTTTTAGGAGTTTGTCCTGTGGTCCGCTGAGGGGAAGGCTGCCTTGATTGTGAGGAATGAGATGACCGACTTCGACGGTGATGATAGGTACGATCAGCCCTTCGCCCCCTGTCATCTCTGTACAGATCACGTCTTGTTGAGTTTGTGAGGGTAAATGGATCTCTTATTCTTGAGTCAAAATGTGGGTCTGATGCATCAAAACCTCCGCCAATAGTGGCGCTTCCTGGGCCGGGAGCGGCAAATACAGGGTGATCACGGTAATATTCAGCATTGTAGTGACGCTGTCTGTCGAAAGCTCCACTGCGGTCGTGGTGTCCGTATGGGCTGTGATCGTACGCACGCTCGCGGCTTTCTGTACTGCTGTGAAATAAAAACAAGGTAGAGATTTTTAAAGAAAAAAAAAAAAAAAGATTAGATTTTTGCGTTATTGGCTAAAATGCAAAGCAATAAATAGAGTTCAGCGACAAAAAAAAAAAAAAAAAGCCAGATAAAAGCAATCTGTTCAATAAAGCTAAAATTAGTAGCCAAAATTTTCTCTTGATGCATGTCAGCCATTCGGACTTCAATATAATTCCACTAACGATTGAACATTTCAAATGGGATTAAAAATAAAGCACTTCTACCAAATCAAACACGAGAAAGCAAAGGTTACAAGTTTCGCAGAGTGACCCAATCAGAGAAAAACGTACAAATATTTGTCGCAAAACAAATCAATAAGCTAAATATCTGGAAATGCATATTTAATAGTTGTCTTTGTTGTTGATAAAAGATGGCTGCCTCTTTCCCATTAAAAATAAGTCCACTCTAAAAATTACCAAGAAACTCTACATTTAAATAATTTGCATTATTCACAGATCAATTTAGGAAGGGAAAATAAAAAATCAAAACAAACTTTTAAGTGTTTTTAAAAACACAATATTCATAAAATATTATTTAATGACTTAATGCTACTTGCATTAAGTTGGAATTATTAGAGCTTGTCATCCAAGTGATAATAATTGCAAGAGGTTGCATGAAGCCAACTGGACTATTTTTTTATGTTTCCAAGATATCAAATTCCAGTTTGCTTTATTCAAGCTCTAATGATTTGCTAAAAGCAGGCAATTCTAAAAGACACAGCACTAAAGACATTCAAAAAAATAAAAATATGCAAAGGGCACTGCAATACCAACCTTTTATTTTAGGAAAGAAGTTAAAGAAACTAATCCAAATAAAATTTAGAGGATCAGAAGTGAAAGCCCCAGTTACAAAAACAAGGTCAATTTCGGACGGGAAAAATATATATCCTGAATTGCACTGTAAGTAATCTTCAAACACTGAGAAGCTGGCCAGTATTGATGAGTAATCCAAAGTTAGGCTACTTAAATCTCCTCAAGGCATGGGGAAAAAAAAAAAGAAAAACATGGTATTCCTAATAGGTTAAATAGTAAATTGAAATCTATAATTAAGATGTCTTTTTGAAAAAGACAAAAAAAAAGGTGATTTTCAGGGCATTCAGCCCCATTTCGTATAAACTATTCAGCCCACCAGTACTCGCACAGTAATATATCCACATGGATTAGGAGAGTCATGTCCAAAAATTGGATGTTAGAGAAAATAAAAAAATGTATTCCACTGGTTTTCATCAAAAATTGGACTTTATGCAGGCTTAAAAGCTCCGAGACACATCGCTGCATGTAAAATCCTCACGGAATCCGGGCTTGACATTATTCCACACTTTATAAAATCCACTTCATGTCTCAAGAAGATTGTCTTTGGTTTGCTGTAATCATTAGATTTAAAAAAAAAAAAAAAAAAAGGTCTCACGTTTTCTCTAATATACCTGAAAAAAAAAAAGTCTTTTGTCTGAGGTATCACCCATGTACATCCACAATTGAGTATTCCAAATGCATGATTATCTAAATCTATCCACTTTAGAGTCCGCAGGACGACATCCAGCATGGGGCAGGTTATTGCTCACATCCCAGTGGATTTCTTGTCTTCTTAGCCATCGATCCTTAAAACAAAATTAGCTCCACAAACGTTCGAGATGGTAGTTTGAATCCCAAGTATCTGTCTGGTCATCTTTTAGACCAAAATTAAAGCAACGTGTTGTAGTAACTGGTCAACTTCATTAACAAAAATGGGTTGTAAACTAAATTTCTCTTCTTTGTCTCAGACGTTGTGTGGACTGTTTCTCCATCCACTTGGTTAGAAATTAATATCCATAATGTGCTCTAGATGCTTAATATGATAGGAATTTTAAAAAAAAATAGTCAAATTAATCCAGCCATGAGCTGTTTTCTTAGAGTGGAGAAGATGAGTAGAGGTGGAACGTTCTTCAAGTAAAGATTTACCTGTGTATTCACCTGGAGGACAGTACGACCTTCATAATAACAACTTACTTCCAACTTTCAAGTAACTCCGAGGAAAAATGAATTAGAATCCAAATGGATTGTTTAAAAAAAAAAAAAATCCAATGCTTCCAGAGGTAGCTTCCCACATAATAAATCCAAAACTCATTGGGATATTCCACATAGATGTAATATCCAAACCAGATGTCAAACCTTGAAATAAGTTACCATAGCAAATGAAAATGTGTAGGTAATTTATTCAAACTCCGAGTCAGGCATGTTGAAGAGTGAAGAGATCCCTAGATTACCTCTGTGTAACTCCCTGAGGGATCAAAGTACTGACGAATAACCCACCTTGTGTTTAGGTATTACACTTATCTCATACCTGGAGAGCCCAGGATTTTAGGGGGACGCTGTGTCCACTTACCCATCTATTCTGCGTTCATAACGTCCCTCTCTGGTGTGAAGGGACACAGGTGGGCCGAATACTCGGCCAACTGTTGCCCTAGAGAATCCTGTAACATCACGACTGCTTGAGGGAGAGCTGTCTTCAAGACCCCGCACAGCGCTGGGCACAGATCCTGGTTCATTGTAGTCAGTCCGAAGGTCTCTATCTCCCATTTTGTTGACAGCATTATGAGCCTTCTGCGCACTTTTGATATCCACAAAATCCACAAAGGCTGCAACACCCCCCTCCGAGCCTCTCTTCTGTAGGACTTTAACACTCTCCACACGGCCATACCTACAGAAAATTTATAATAAAAACAAACAGGAAATTACCAGCCAGGATCATAGATTGATCGTCTAGTTAGGTATAAGGTAGGAATTAGGAGGGGGGGGGGGACCATATGGAATCAAAACATAACGATTATCATTTATAAATTAATTACAGTGTCATAAATGTGTATAACTAGTTCTGTTGTCTTCAGCCATCCAGGGCCAGGTCGCAGGGGCAACAGCTTCAGACATGAAGCGCTTGTTTCTCCCGCCTTGCCTGCATCCTCCAGTTCCCCAGGGAGGATCCCAAGGCGTTCCCTGGCCAAATGTGAGACATTGGCCAAATGTGAGACATAGCCTCTCTAGCAGGTTTACCTAGGGTCCCCTCCTGGTGAGAAGTGCCCGAAACACCTCAACAGCAAGGCGTTCGGGAGGCATCCTAACCAGATGCCCGAACCACCCAATCTGGCTTTTCTCCACTCTGAGGAGCAAAGGCTATACTCCGAACTCCTCCTGGATGGCAGTGCTCCTCCTTTTATCTCAGAGTTTTAGTTTTCACTTAAAAATAGAAACTTTGAAGTACAACAAACATTAAGAACTTAAGTGTCGTTTCCTTGCAGGATTTGAGATGTTCAGGTTGGAGATGATGGCAAATGATGGTGTTTAGATCTAATGTTTACAAGAGAGGCTAAACTAGTAGATCAAGTGTTTGAAAGATAAAAAAAATAGCTCTAAGATAATAGATTCTCAGTTTAAGTGACTTCAGGAATGGCCCGGACTTCGAGAAGCTCTGCAAGCTAACATTTGATTGCGAGCTTTTTCAGAAAACTAATCGTTTAAAGATGCAGGTTTCCAATATTTTTATTAGTCAATCTCAAATCAAAGAACGAGTAGAAGACAATATTCTTTGTTGAAACATAAAATAAATCCATGTGGCACACTTCTTGGTAGATTTTTGTGGTCTGTAGATTCTGAAAACGTCTTTACTTCCCACAAAATGGTTGGTTGGTAGCTAGCTGGTTAGCATGTCCTGTTAATTGCTTCTTGACGTTAGCAAAAGTTGGCGAAAGAAAAAAATTACCCACCATCTACACCGGAATGACCCAAATTCTCGTGATGGTCTTTGACAAATATAGTTATAGTACAGTACAGTTTGTGGAACACTCTGAAAATGCTTTATCGCGTTATTATTTGTAGTTAGCTACATGCTAATCTTAGTTGTGAACGCTGGGCGCGCAGCCTCTTCTCTTGCGTAACCTACCGTTTAAAATGTTCCACAATCTTCTCTTCTCGAACGTGTTCGGGTAAATTTCCCACCCAAAGGTGTCTGGTTTCCCGAACCATTCTGTGTTTTTCTTCTCCCGTTCACACACATATGATCTTGGTACGTCTCTAATCCCTGCCGGTCGGAGGTCCGCTTCAACAAAATGACCGACGATTGATTCCGTGAACATTGAAGGCCTGTTTAGCCTCCTGTTTAGCTTTAGCCTCCGGTTTAGCTCTAGCCTCTATGTCCTCGATCCAGCAGCGTGGACATGCGCACCACACAGCACAACAAGCAAACAGTGAGAAAGGTTTGTTAGAGGAAGTAAAACCGAGTTGAGAGAATAAAAACTTGGTAGCTTTGCGTTTAACACTACATCCAGTCTAGGAATAGTCATTTTCTTGCCGCGATGTTAAAACAAACGCATAACTAGATGTGAAGTTGTTGTCACTATACAGCTGGGTGAATGCCATTCTGTGGTAAATTTAAACTGTGATGGCTTCCAGCTGAAAAGTTACAAAAGCTCAAAGTAGCATATAATGATGCATTCAGAATGCTGTTAAAAAGCCCAGGTCCAGCAGTGTAAGTCTCCTGTTCTGCCTGGCCGGAGTCAGCAGCTTTCAGGCTCTGTTGAGAATTATGATATACAAGTTCATATGTCTTATAACTGACTGCTAACGCACTAAACTAAGTGAGAGTCTTAGTAAATCCTAATGTCAGTGCAATCAGGTATCAGTCCCTTTTATGGAAACATTGGTACAGATGTTTATTATAACTAGCATGTATCTTTTATTTATTTTCTGTTTGTCTGTGTGTAAAAGGACCTTGAGTCTAGAATAAAGATGATGATGAAAGGATAGCCTGTAATGGCATCGTATGAAAAAAAAAAAAAAAAGAGTTGAAAAAGCTGGGCATAGCTAAACACAAAAAAAGAAAAAGGCTGAAAAGTTGCTGGCAGCTGTAAAGCTTAATGTACCTTAATCATGTAGTTTACTACAGTCTACTGTAACTTACTGTAGTTTACTGTTACTTAATCAAAATCAAAAGTACTTTAGTGATCCCACACGTGGTAAATTTGTGTGTACACTGCTAACTAAGCCATTAATAAGGCTAAATGTATTGTAACAAGGTTTAATGTAGCTTAATACAGCCTAATGGAGTTTATCGTACCTTAATACAGTTTTTGTAGCGTAATACAGCCTACTGCAACTTAAATACAGCCTATTCTACTTTACTGTACCTTAATACAGGTTTTTTGTAGCTTAATACAGCCGGATGTAGTTTAATGTAGCTGACTGTAGCTTAATGCAGTTTATTGTAGCTTAATACTGCTTAGTGTACCATACTGTAGTTTTTTCTAAATTATTTTTTAGTCAGGCGTACCTACAAAATTATAAAACTGGTCACAATTCTGTTAGAAAAGCTTCCAGACCAATTCCTTGTGATCATTTTAAAAGTAAAATTTTGTTAATAGCTTAAAAGTATGATTGATTCACAAGGTTTAAAGAGCATAAACCGTTTGATGGACCATTTCTAAATACCATTCAACCATACGAGGAAGAAAATCACTGATTAAATCCCATTTAATCTTATAGAAAGGAAAATGGCTCAAATTTAAATATTTCAAAAACCGAGCCGAAATTTAAAAAAATATAGATTCACACGATTCTCAATCGACTCTGTCGTTTTGAGACCGAAATTGCTTAAATCGGTTCATCCTAGCGAGAGAGACCAAGAAGATATGGAAGAAGAAAGAATAAATCTATGGTAACAGGAAAGCAAAGGTTGAATGCCCCAGGGGTGTGTCATCTTTATATTTCTTCTTCTTTCGGCATTTCCCTTCAAGGGTCCCCACAGCAAGTCAGTTTCTTCCATCTAACCCTATCTGCTGTATCCTCTTTGGTTACACCAACTATCTTCATGTCTTCCTTCACTGCATCCATGAACCTCATCTTTGGCCTTCCTCTTGTCCTCTTTCCTGGTGGTTCCAAATCCAGCATCCTTCTTCCTATGTACTCTCTCTCTCTCCTCTGCACACGCCTTAACCATCTCAGTCTGGCCACTCTGACTTTATCCCCAAAACCTCTAACATGTGCTGTTCCCCTGATGTAATATATTTATATTATTTTATTATGTTTAATGTGTAAGAATTGGTGACATCTAGTGTTTAATAATGCGTTTTACAAATGAATTGGTTGTCTGTGCTTAAAATGATTAAAGACTATTTCTCTGTAATCCATTCTACAGTATGATCTGATCATTTTTAGATGATCAGATCATTTTAGATGATCAGATCATAGATGTACACACAGGTTATTCTTTTACGCTAAAACTCAACATTGTAGTTTCTGGACTTCTTGATCGTAGTAAAACCAAGTGTCACTTTTCCTTTTCATTTAAATAAACACATGATGCATTGTGATGTGCCTGAACTGAGCTCACAAGATGGATCCCGGATGTGTTATCAGTAGGGGGCGCTATTCTGAAATTAGTGTCATCGCATTGTTTCTGAATCACCTTCAAAATCCAATTAATTGTCCCTTATTTATTTTATATTTTTGATCATGCTTAAAAGAGTTAGTGAACCAACATTTAGAGGTCTACCCTTTGCGACTCATGAACAGTCTAAATTGTAAGCACATACGTATGTATCCTGAATCATAAATCACCACAATCTTTTCAGAAAAAGTTTCATTTTACGGTGAGGAAAATAGACTGAAATCATTTTTAAATAAAATTTTAATGAAAATAATTAAGTTTATCCCAATACAAAAAATTAAACCATTAAGGACTTTGGTTAATATTTTAGAAATAAAGAATTCATGGCACCCTTTTTACTGTCTTCTGTTTAAAAGGTAAAATAAATATACTAAATGTTGGTTTGCTCAAGCAGAAAGTGTTTTGCGTCATGTGTCATCTATTTATCTATTATCAACCTTAACCCACGTATCAAAAGTACAATTTACCTGGCAACAATTTTATGAGGGGCGGCACAGTGGCTTCACAGCAAGAATTTCAATATTCTAGTCTGGGGCAATGATTGAATCACTGGCCTTTCTGTGTGGAGTTTGCATGTTCTCCCCATGTTAAAGTGGGTTTTCTGCAAGTACTCCAGTTTCCGTCAAAAACGTGTGTTAAGTTAATTGGCTGCTATGAAATTGACCCTAGGAACGTGTGGACGGTTCTGTGTGTGACCCCGCAGTAGACTGGTGATGTGTTTGGGGTGTACCTTGGCTCTTGCCTGAAATCAGACAGGATCAGCTTGTTTGGGATAACAAGTTCAGAAGACAAAACAATTTTATGATACAGTAAAAGGAGTTTGGCTATAAAGAGGCAGGGTGATCCTATTAAAAGCTTTGCTCAGAAGTTGTGATCAGTTACCAAAAACAGGGACAGCATGTAAGGCTGGGACTGAGTTTATTTTCCTCCAAAGTTGTCTGAGTTCTCCATTGGCAATAGGTTGATAAGGACGGGCATCTGTGAAGCGCTCTGCAACCATCAGCTGGTCTATTACATTGGAAGAAGCAGGATGAGATGACTATGACATCTGTGTGGTGACCCATCTCCCACTGGGATGAGACCCCAACACATGCTAAAGAGATTACATCGCCCAGCTGGCCAGGAACACAATGGAGGTTCGTCCAACAAATGATAAACAAAAAAGGCCAGTAAGAAACAATCTGTTCTTCTCTTCTAAAATTGCTATCACTGCAATCCTAGATTATTGAAAGAAAATATATATAAAGAATAGGTGCATAAATAATTTTTGTGCATTATTTTTGCAAAAAGAAGTGCAAAGTTAATCAAGTAAAAGCAGAATTTTCTAAAAGCATGATATGTTTTTAAAATCTTAACTGTTTTTGAAGCATTTTTTCAAAATGCAAATTACAGTTTCTCGTTGGGCTAAAGAGCCTCAACCATGTGGTTCCTCATATTATCAATTATTGATGTTTGCCTTATGCCAAAGGCTTGATGTTATTGCTCAGAAATCACATTTGTATGACAAGATTTGCAAAGCAATTTTCCATCTAAAGGATAACAGCTGTGATCATTGGGAAACTCAATGACACAAACCTGCAGAAAAAATAAAAGACATAATGGCAGATGTTAAACAAGGAGAACTGTGTGTAATATTGTTGATGTGCTTGTAGAGCTGATTTGGATTTCGAAGGAGGCCTACCTCACATCTGAAGCAGTTTTCATGGTAAGAGCGTCCCAGACATTCAACAGTGTAACTATCAGTACCATCTTCTTTTGGGATAATTAGTTGGTTACAGGCACTGCATTTTGGTGCATATTTCCTTTTGTTTAAAATATAAGACGAAAAAAAAGAGTTAGTTTTTATTTTCTTTAACTAAAATAATATAGCAAAAAGAAAAGAAACAGTATTTGATTCTTTGTAATTAAAACATTATAAACTTTTTTTTCGCATTAAACCTTGTTTCAGTCAAGTTAGATATATTTTCATAGGTAATTTTATTTGGCAATTATTTGTTTATTGTCAAACCTGTAATAGTCTGGAAGACAATATATTTCTCCAACTTCTCCTTGAGCAAAAGCTTGCTCTCCAATTTGACATTTGCATGTCGTGCAGGTGAAACAAGGAGGATGATATGGTCTCTCTAATGCACGGATTATGTGATCTGTGATCATTTCCCCACATGACCAACAAAGTTCCAAACTGGCCTACGACACAAAAATAGGTACAGTTTGAAATGCATATAAAAGTTTTTAATTAAACCATTGTACATATCATTCATTTAGGTTTACGTAAACTATCCAAATTAAACATAAAAAAATTATCGAAGAATTAATATTTCGACTTCATATACATTTTATCAAATTTTTTTGCTCAGAACACTTAAGAATATAGAAAGATACATATAGAAATGAAATAAAAATAAATCAATAGTACTGAAATAGTAATTTTTGACACTGTTGTCTTCAGTTTGCACGTCTCTTTAATGTTTTTAATATCGATACCAAGTGGAAGCTGTCCTAACTTAGAAATACCTGATAACACTCTTCACAAAATGGGATCCTTGCTTTGTTGTAGTAACATTTTCCAGCCAGGGAAACGTTGCAGGATCTACACTGGAAGCAGCTGTCATGATAAGTCCTGTTTAAGGCCTCTATTGCAGGTTCAGAAAGTGTGATGGGCTTGCGGCAAAAGCCACACAATTCTGCTGTGTGGACGAATAGCAAACGTCAAAGCACTGTAAAACAAACATTTTTGCAGAGAGGGCAGAAGAGGAAGAAGAATATGTACTACCTTCACCCTTTTTGCTTGTCCCCTTGTTGTTTTTTTCAATCTCTAGGCTTTGTTCTTCTTGTTTTAACCAGCTGAATGGTGTGCTGGTTCCCACCTTTGGTGAAAGAAAAAATCTTACCTTAAAAGCAAAGTATTTTTATGTTTGATTTTGAACACACAAAAGTTATGTTCGAAATCAAAGATTTGGATATTGGATTCTTCTATAGCTTTGCATAGTTGTAATTATTTTCTTCTATTATTCAGGAATTTGACAAATTAAAGTAATCTTTTGTAGATGATATTGGATTTTACACATACCTCCCTGTTGGGAACAGGTTGTTGTATTAGATCGTGAGTCTGTATGAAAGATGTTTCAGCTGGTGGAGTTCCTGGAAGTGCTGATTCCTCAAAGAGTGATGGACCCAAATATGTGTCAGAAGGAACAGGAGGAGGGGAAAGAAGCTCTGTTTGGCATACAAGAAAAAAACCTTGTAACCTTTTTGTTAAAATGTTTTGTTATAAATATACTGTATACTAGTTATTTTATTCTGTAAAGCCTCAATAAAAATATGTGAAATAAAGATTTCTAAAAAAAAACAATTTTAATGACACAAACCACTATTTTGAAGAGAAATAGTATCGGATTCAATGAGAAATGTTAAATGCTCAAGTATAAAATCATAAAAGATCTCAAACTTATTGGGGGAAACAGCTCTGTGTATTTCTGTCTCCTTTTTAACAAGAGTTCATAAACCTTTCTCCTCAGGGACGCAGTAACAGTAAGCTAAGGAAAGCAATTTTGTAATATTTCTGTCTGGTGATTTAAAATGTTAAGCATTTGAGAGATATCTTAGTTGATTTTTACTTCTTATCACCAAATTTTGCCAACCCTGCAATAAAGAAATTAGGACACTCCTTGCTCATTCCTTGCTCACAGGTCACCCTGCAGAATGTGATAAAACCAATATGATAGACTAGACTATAAATGAATTATTATATTTCAGATAATCAAATTTGTGTCTGCTACATGTTGAGAAGAAAATGTTGTGAATACCTGAAAAGCTTGTCCTTGTATTGTCTGTGTGCAGCTTTGCTTTGTTGGGCTCAGTTTTAGTAAGTTTGGGACACTGAGGTTCTGAGGCTACGTCTGTTACTCCTCCACGAATCCACCCTTTATTGTTAACAGAACAATGGGTGCTGGATTTGGACTGTTCCTCTTTTATGTGTCCTAGTGCAGGTACATTGTCAGAAGAGCTGAATCCTTGGGGAGTGATCTTTTTGGGGTGGTGAATTTGAAGAGGGGGTTGCTGTCGGGTCTCAGTAGCTCGAACAGGAGATGTCAAAGTGATGAAGACAGAAGAAATCATCCTTTTTGGTGAAGCTGCTGATGCCATGACTGTTTGAAACCTTCACATGACCTGACAGAAGTACAGAAAATTGAAAAACAAACGCAATCTTATTGAGCAATGCCTGATTTAGAAATCACAGTGTAAATGCCCTCAATGAACTTTGCATGAGCCATCACTTTCCTGTTGAAGACAGATTCACACATTTATAACTCATTACCTACTATGAATGATCAAGAGAGCAAAGGCATATATTTGAATAACCTGTTTCTGCTTGTGTGTGTCATTGTTACATACCTGGAACAAGTAGGTCACTTTTTTCTTCTTCTGTGTTTAAACCTTCTGGTTTATTTTCCCTTCCATAAGCAGCCTCAAAGAGAAGACTTTTTACTCCAGAGGAGACAGCCGATTACAAATCCACAGAAAACCACTCCTTTTCCTTCTCTATCTCCCTCCCACCCTAACTCTCACATCCACTGAGCCCTCCTTCCTTTCTGGCTGAATGACAATAAAACCTCCCTCCAAACCGTAAAAGGTGAACTGTTAATCTCTCTTGGAGGGCAGTAAAAATCATGACACATTCATCTGCTATGAAACTTGGCAATATTCCACAATTTTGAATGCATAAGGGGATATGGTGACCCTAAAGTTGTGCAATGGTTGGTGCAGTCACACCAAAGTACACTGTTTGTATTGTTCCAACTGCAGTGTCAATAAGGTTTTCTTCTTTCTGACATGAAGAGTCAGCCAAACACCTCCCCTTTCTACATCTTTCTGAGTGTCATCGGGATCTGAACCTACATGTTTTTCACAGAAACTCTAACTCAAAAAGTCTTGTATGTCTCCTCAGTGCAGCTCTGCCTTATTGTCCTGTAAGTCTTATTTTCCCTACCTCCCTCACTGGGTCTGCCTCCTTTTTTCTTCTCCCTCGTTCCTTTTTCCCTTCCCCCACAACACAATATTACTTTGGTTTTGACTCACTATCAGTGACTCGAAATGTTGGCTTCATTTGAGTCCCACAAGAACAAACTTAGACTTTTGTAAGGAATGGACTTAGTCTGTCTTTCCTTATGGGGCTCCACATCAGCTGTTCAGGAGCTCAGGCCTGACAGTACCTCTCTGAAATAAATGTGGGGGGAATTGTATCTGTAAAGTAATGCTTGAGGGAACTATAAAAAAGCTGTTTTGTTGTTCTACCCATTCATAATCAGAGTTATCCACAGATTAATCAGTCATGCTGATCTGTAAATATCATTGCTGCTTACTGGGACCACAGGTTTTGAGGTCACGTCTTTTGAAAGTCAAAAGAAGGTAATAGAGCAAGACACCCAAACTTTTCTGATTTGTATGGGGTAGTGTAAAAGAAAAAGGAGTCAAGAATGTAGAGCAAGTTTGGAGAAGATGGCGCTTTGGAGAATGACGGGGGTCTCTTGTTCCAGCTTTGAGGAAAGGAATGCTACAGTGATGTCACAGCTGCAGGAGGGAGCATGCCCAATGATGACACAATCCCTGAACCTCAGTGCACCTCCCCAAAAAAACAAATCTTCACTAAATCTCTGCACTGCTTTGAACTGTGTGACTTTTGACTTCTGACTCAGTACAATATAACTGCTTAGTTGCTATGGATAGGCTAAACTACAGCTGAAGACCAACTTTAACAAGGAAAAGGAAGACAAAAGAAATAACAAACTTGGGACTGAAAAGAAAAGCCTTTTTATGACTACATTAAAAAAGTTTTATTTGTAACAGCAAGACAGCAAAGGACGTCTAAAGAGATTGATTTGTTTCAAGTTAAACATCTGAAATGTTTAACTTGAAACAGTTACAGTGTTCAAACTTTACATTTACAAGTAAATAGACATGACCAGTACATATGGGTAAAAAAACCAATCTAATCCTTAATTGTGTCATTTTCATCTTCCTAAACCACTGAGTTTAGCCAAACCAATACTGTTTTCTTCAAAAACCCGATGATGTAGTTAAATTAGTTAACTCTTTGTTTTATTTTCAAATTGCATTACTCTTTTGATTTTTTTCATTTTGTTTTTTAAGCCTATCCCTCTCTCTGGATCAACCGAAAAAAATGTAAATGTTCCTATAAATTTCTTACCTGTTCTTTTAGATATTGTTCTTTAACCTCTAATTTTGCTTCCTGTAGCAAATTAACGTGCAAGTAAACAATGGTTTTAAAAACTTCTTTATAACCGTGCTACAAACTTAGGTACCTTGTTCAGGATTTGCCCTTCCTACTATAACCCGGGTAGGTCCAAAAAATGTTGCAATGTTCTGATGTAAGCGACATCAGAATGTTGCAACAGGTCAGAAAATATGTAGATTTTCACTTTCATAATTATATATACTATTTATTTGTTGTCATCACAAGATGTATTTCTTGAGCTTCTTCTGAGACTGGACCTCTCGTCATCTGCCCTTGAAATTTCTTGTTCTTTCTGAAACAAGAAATCCATTTTTTTAAGCAAAGTGTTTTAGACAAAGCTAACACACACAATAAAGTGTTAATTTTTTGCAAGTAAAACAGAAAAAGTTTGATCTGCACTAACCTTTACTATTGCCTTTAGAAGATCCTGAGAGGGCAAAAGACATACAGCTTCCCCCAAAAAAGCAAAGTAAATGTGTAGAACATCAGACCAGTGACCCACAGCCAGCATGAGGACCATTAAACCTCCAAGTCGCAGCACCACAGTGTGTAAAATGTTCTCTGTGCGGGTTGGATCATCTGTGAATCATAAAAAATGAGGTCAAACAAACTGGATTTATCACTTTACTTTTTACAAGCACTAAAACAAAATCAAAGTAACATATTTAAGTTGAAAAACGGATCTATTTCACTTTAGTTCTGTTGGATGTTAGGCCAAGTTTTTTTTATCAACTTTCACCTTGAGTACTGTAGGCCACCAGCATAGCATAACAGAGAGTAAGTGGAGTCCAGAACTTGATAGAATCCTTTTGGGATAAAAAGTGTTCATAAACTGTTGCAGTGGAAGCTATAGTTGCTATGGCAAATGCCAAGACAACCACTCTTTCTAGAGAACCCAGTATGTTGTGTCCAGAGGTCAGCAAGCTGATACATCGCCCACAGTAACGCTCTGTACTGTGCACAGGGAACAGTCTCACTACATGGTTCAACACACTGCTGCAATAACTTGCCAATGCCCAGCTGAGAGCAGCTGCCAGAAGCAGACTGAGGGAGCTGTGAGGCGCCTCCTGATGGAGGAAGGACAGAGTACAAGTGAGGCTGCAGCCCAGAGAAAATTGGCATAGAATGAGTAGCAAGTTCTCACTCCTGCCATCTGCATCCTGAAATCAAAAAGAAAAGCATGGGTAAAAATAAATTAGTAAGTCCACAACATTTGTTGAAAAATGAATGATATTTGATCAGCTTCTGTTAATGTAAATGTCAGAAATTCACCAATCTTGTTGACATCCAGGTAGAAACTGCCCTGAGAGAAAATTCCAGCACAATGAGTGAACAAACCCTCGAGCCAGTAAGTGACAGAAGCACAGTGAGCAACCAGAACTGAAGAGATGCTCTCCAGTTTGCTCTTAATGGAATCACTGTTGAGCTCAACCTCTGTTGACCTTCACCATCACTGCTAGAATCACTGTGGTAAAATGAATATAAAAGGTAATCAAAACCCCTTCCAATTAAGCTCATATTCTTTTTTGTTCTCAAAGATCAACTGACCTGCATGTTTGAATGAAATTAGAAACTCTCATCAAATTATACAATACTGAGACTCCACACGCACCAATGACTCCTTAAAAGCACAACCAAAAATATGTAGAGAAACAAAGTTACATCACAAAACAGTATGGGAAAAATTAGGGAATGTTTTATTGTAAAAAAAAAAAAAAATCATTTGGATGACTAACCTTGTAAAAACAGATCAACTGGTTTTCCTGTGAAAACTGTAGATTCAAAAACTCCCATAATCCAGGTGAGGAGAAAAAACATGGTCCTGTTTGGGCTGTAATTTCTTGGAATAAATCCTCAATTTGACTACTGCAACTTTTCATTAATGCTATTTCAACCTAAAAGTTTTAAACAAGACAGAGCTGATGTCAGACCTTCAGTGAAGATGTCATGTCTGGATTTTGTTTTCTTACTCATCAACTGTGAATCTAGAGGTCCAAAGGTTAGATTGATTTGGGTTATCATTCCAATCACTTCTTGAAAAAGAGATTTGAATAATGGCTGGTTTTTCAGATTAATCAACAGTATTGACTATTCTAGAAGAGAAGCTAACAAGTAAACTTAGACTTAGATACTCTTCCTTTTTTAAAATCTGCAAATTAAAGAGGAACTCAAGACTCAATGGGCAACGTAAGAATTAAAACTGTTTTGATTTATTTTAGTAATCATAAAAAACTTGCCAGATTGTTTACAACCTGAATGAGGTTTTTTTTTTTTTTTTTTTTTTTACCTTGAAATCACTTCATTTTCATCCAGGAAAGTTTGATCTGTTTGGATGGTGAAACTAAATGATTTGTTTAAAAAGTCTTTTCAATTTTGTGACCGTAGCTGGGATTCATTTGAGATCCCGTAAGAGCATTCATGTTTTTTAATTTGAGACAATTGTCAAACTCCTTATAACGCTATTTATAACTTTAAAAAACACAAATGTACTTTTTAAAAACCAAACTCAACTTCTTCTTCTTCTTTCGGCATTTCCCTTCAGGGGTCGCCACAGCAAGTCAGTTTTTTCCATCCAACCCTATCTGCTGCATCGCCTTCGGTCACGCCAACTATCTTCATGTCTTCCTTCACTGTCTCCGTGAAACTCCTCTTTGGTCTTCCTCTAGGCCTCTTTCCTGGTGGTTCCAAACCCAGCATCCTTCTTCCGATGTACTCTCTCTCTCTATTCTGCACATGTCCAAACCATCTCAGTCTTATCTCCAAAACCTCTAATATGTGCTGTTGCTCTGAAATACTCATTTCTAATCCTGTCATCCTGGTCACTCACAGAGAGATCCCCAGCATCTTCATCTCTGCTAACAATCTTTTAACATCAGATCAGAAGGTGCAAACAACAGGATTGAGAAATGCAACTCCAACTGTATCAGAAATTATAAATAAAATTTTCAAGATAGGATCAATATACACTCACCGGCCACTTTATTAGGTACACCATGCTAGTAACGGGTTGGACCCCCTTTTGCCTTCAGAACTGCCTCAATTCTTCGTGGCATAGATTCAACAAGGTGCTGGAAGCATTCCTCAGAGAGTTTGGTCCATATTGACATGATGGCATCACACAGTTGCCGCAGATTTGTCGGCTGCACATCCATGTTGCGAATCTCCCGTTCCACCACATCCCAAAGATGCTCTATTGGATTGAGATCTGGTGACTGTGGAGGCCATTTGAGTACAGTGAACTCACTGTCATGTTCAAGAAACCAGTCTGAGATGTTTCCAGCTTTATGACATGGTGCATTATCCTGCTGAAAGTAGCCATTAGAAGTTGGGTACATTGTGGTCATAAAAGGATGGACATGGTCAGCAACAATACTCAGGTAGGCTGTGGCGTTGTAACGATGCTCAATTGGTACCAAGGGGCCCAAAGAGTGCCAAGAAAATATTCCCCACACCATTACACCACCACCACCAGCCTGAACCTTTGATACAAGGCAGGATGGATCCATGCTTTCATGTTGTTGACGCCAAATTCTGACCCTACCGTCCGAATGTCGCAGCAGAAATCGAGACTCATCAGACCAGGCAACGTTTTTCCAATCTTCTATTGTCCAATTTCGATGAGCTTGTGCAAATTGAAGCCTCAGTTTCCTGTTCTTAGCTGAAAGGAGTGGCACCCGGTGTGGTCTTCTGCTGCTAAAGCCCATCCGCCTCAAAGTTCGACGTACTGTGCGTTCAGAGATGCTCTCCTGCCTACCTTGGTTGTAACGGGTGCTTATTTGAGTCACTGTTGCCTTTCTATCAGCCCGAACCAGTCTGGCCATTCTCCTCTGACCTCTGGCATCAACAAGGCATTTCCGCCCACAGAACTGCCGCTCACTGGATATTTTTTCTTTTTCGGACCATTCTCGGTAAACCCTAGAGATGGTTGTGCGTGAAAATCCCGGTAGATCAGCAGTTTCTGAAATACTCAGACCAGCTCTTCTGGCACCAACAACCATGCCACGTTCAAAGTCACTCAAATCACCTTTCTTCCCCATACTGATGCTCGGTTTGAACTGCTGGAGATTGTCTTGACCATGTCTACATGCCTAAATGCACTGAGTTGCCGCCATGTGATTGGCTGATTAGGATTTAAGTGTTAACAAGCAGTTGGACAGGTGTACCTAATAAAGTGGCCAGTGAGTGTATATTTGCTCAACTCCTGCTGAATACCATGACTTCAATAAAAGTATTCACACATACTTATGCACTTGAGTTTATTTGAAAATATACCACAAAAATCAGCGCCAAAGAGCCGACATTTCATAAAAATATTTTTTTTCCACAACAAATAGAAGGCCTGCAATAAACACAATGTCAAATATCGAGAATTTTGGGATTCTTAATTTGAAAAAGATCTTCAGTATTTATCCTTCATAAGGTTAATTTCTTCAATTTACAAAACAAGCAAAGGCAGATAAAAGAACGCATTTACAGTATATGTTAAATAAAGCTGATAGCTGAATTTTTAGTAGTTGGTGACTTAAACCTTAAATTATTTTCACTGTTGATAAGTTTCTCCCATCAATACTAAATCAAGTTTCAGAATAAAATGCAACATTCTTCTCACGTATATTTAACAGTACTTGTTCTTCATGTTTATTAAAAGGAGTTAATGGAGCGTAGGTAGGTATGTGTATTTTAGTCAGTCAAAATTCATTCATTCTTTCTTTTGACCAAAGCAGAAATTTTTTTCCTCATAACCAAACGATAATCTAGCTGCACTGAAAAAAAGTTGGAAAAAACGTTTAATGTCACTTAGATCTGTAGAATGATACAAAGCCTCAACAAAAAACCTGAAATGAAGGCGAGGTTGCTTTTGTTTCATGAAAATCACAGTCAGCTTTTGCAACACTTAACAGCAGACATTTGTTTTGAACTTGTTTTGAGTGTAGATAGATACAGTAGATGATTTATGGCTAGCCGAATGGATGAGTGAAAGACTTTTTCTTGGTCCAGAGTTGTGATACACGACACCACAAGTAAGATGTTATTGTTCACAGTCTTGAAGGTGTTCTTTACCTTATAAATAATGCAATGCCTTGTTGTTGTTCTGGCTTTGAATTTACCACACAGATATGCAGACAGTATCAATCTTCAACTCCCAAGTTGGAAAAGGAGAAGCTTTAAATATCTCATATTTTGCTTCGTACTGAGGAGTGTGTTCATGTGTTCAGGGAAACGACCTCAGAGCTGCACCACCAAAGAGTTTTGATGTTATAACTCATTGTCAAGGCCTTAAAGTCCGTTGCCTCAGCAGATCCCAGAACAGCATGCTGAGAACTGTGTGTGGAGCCAGTCGCACAAAGACAGGACCCATTCCTTTATATAATCCCAGCAAACCCTCAGCTTGGCACACTTTCAGAAAGCAATCGGAAAATCCCTGGTACAACCGCCCCTATAAAAAAATTGTTACATTTTAGTTTCTATTAAACTTTCATTTATTAACAAAGGTGAAATAAGAGTAGGCTGAATGGGGAGGGATTGTGTTGGCTCACCCTGTGAAACTGATCCACTGGCTGGTTGTAGAGTCGCGTGCTAATGACATCAAAAGGTGTCATGGTGATGGCTACAGCGACTCCACTGATGCAGGCAGCTATCAATGTTGTGAGCCATGTGTTTGGACTACACCACTACAAAAAAAATTTTAATCAGCAGGAGATTAAATATACTGTAATTGTGTTTGCTGTTAATTACATCTACCCGAGTATATGACACCCAGTCTTTGGCCGAGGTGAAGGTTGCCAGTTGGGTAGCTGATCCCACCATAACTCGAGGCACAGCCCCGTTTACACCCCTCCAAAGACCAGTTAAACCTTGTCTTCTAAAGATGGTGATAAAGGCATGAGACACTCCCTGAAAAGCAAAGAAACATTGACGAATGAATGCGATAAAACAAAACAATACAGGTTGAACACGTTTTTTTTGTTTTGTGGTAGTGTTCTCATGCAATCTATCTTTGAGGATTTTTTTAATCTGTTCACATTACAAAAAGACTTCGGAGTAAGTGTGTTTCTTTTCTGTTAAATGGATGCAACAATGTTGTCTCAGTCGCTTTTCTATTTTTTTAAAAACACAATTAATAATGCATATTGAAAAACATTTATTACAACATATTTGCTAGGGGATACTCTGTCAGCAGCCCAGACCATCGCAGACATCAATGGGTATCTTACCAGATGTTTATGCTGGTGACCCACGGCAATTGTGTCTACAGACTGAGCTTGTAGGTGGGTCTTCACCTGTAAAAAATAAATAAATAAATAAATAAAAGTCAAACAACCAAATGTCACCATTGAAAAACTAATCAAAGACTGTAATGATGAAGTGATTAAATGAACAAACAGAACGGCTTGTAATTGGTTCATAAAATGTTTGTGTCGGGTTGGAGGTTCATCTCTTTTGGAACTGGACACATAGCTAGTAGTTATCACTTTTAGGAAATGCACACATTATAAGAGATTTCTAAATCTTTTAGTGAATACAAAACTAATGTCTGAAGAAACCAAGGTTTAAAACAAACAAAAGCAATCTATTGTAAGACACAAATCTGTGCCACATTGTATCTGTAGATAGTTACAAATACAGGAATATTTTTGCTAAAAAAAAACAAAACTTATGTATGAGGCTTGGAACAATGGCCTTTCTGTGTGGAGTTTGCATGTTCTCCCAGTATAGGCGTAACTTTTCTCCGGCTACTCCAGTGTTCTCCCACCCTCCAAGAAAATGTGTTAGGTCGATTGGCCGATACAAAAATTTCCCAAGTATGAGTGTGTGTGGAGAGTGTGTCTGTGACGCCGTACGACAGACTGGTGACCTGTTCGGGATGTACCCTGCCTTTCACTTTAAAATTAGCAAAGATACGCTCGGGTACCCGCATCAGGGATAAGCAGTTCAGAAGACGAATAACTGATATTTAACATTTTTACTTTGTACTTCATAAAATGTGTTACAAAGAAATCTTTCATAATAGAACATTTCTTCTACAATTTTATCCCCCCTCCCTATATATGCACTTTTTAAATCATTAATGTATAGACATACTGTATGTAGTGAATTAACAATTTGTACAGTTTTTCATTTTCCACAATTAAAAAGAAAAGAAACAACAAGCTAGATATTTTTGGCTGCGGTGGGTGAAGCAATGTAGGGTATATATTTAGTGAGCAACATATCATTACATAATATTGTCTTTCCAAGTGGGTTGGAATGTGTAAAGTGACAGCTGAAGGGAGAAAAACAACACAACAACTGTACTTGTGTTGGGAACCCAACTATACAAAAACATTGATAGAAAGTTTTAAAAATTTGTTTGTTGTACATTTAACACAAGTAGTGTCTTTAATGTAAGTTGGGTTTTAATCTATACTTCTATTTATTTTCTTTAATTTAGCAAATAGACAATCCTGAAAATGATTTAACGAGATTAGCGACTAACAAACTTGAGGTGTAAAAATAAAATTCCAAGATTTTTAAGATGACTAAAACAGAGTCAAGTTTCGGGCTTTTCAAGAAATTTACTCATCATTTATACTGTATATGGCTCAGTGGTAGAGCGTTAACCCTTGGACTGGGAGTTAACTGGAAGCTCACGGGTTCGATTATCACTAAGTTTATGTCTAGGGTCCTTGGAGAAGTCACCTAACCCCCGTTTCTCCCACAATTGGCACTGCCGTGGCAGCCTGCTGCAGTGTAATGCAGCACACAAATTTCCCCCGGTGAGGGATCAATAAAGTATACATTATTTATAATTACATAGATCATTTCAAGGCTTGATTGTGACTTTACCAAATATATTCCTCTTTTATTAAAACCAAAAAAATTAGGTTTCTAATCACATCAAACCAGATTCCAGGGGTGATCTTTTTTTTCTTTTTGGACAAGAATTGAAAACAACCAAAAAAGATGCAGCAGATAGGATTAGATGGAAGAAACTGACTTGCTGTGGTGACCTCTGAAGGGACATGCCAAAAGAAGAAGAAGAAGAATTGAAAACTAAATAAAAACTTAGAGATAAGTTTCAACTTTGACATTTCCTCATTCAAGACATGCCCTCAACATTTTCCAAGTGTACAAACTTTTTTTTTTTTTTTAATTTAACCTCCTGTCATCCTCTTATCTTTCCACTGACCTGCTATTCTTTTTGTGTCCTAACCATGTCACCTAATCTGAATCTTTTTTTATAAATAAACAATTTCCTAACTGGTTAGGTTTTGATTGTTTTGGACTCCTGACAAATAATCTTCATAAGAGATGATTACATAACAGCGGAATGGAAAACATTTTGTACTACGTACAAAAGTCCTTTGTTTATTATCCATGAAGAGCAACTTTTGTCAATCATCACACCTGCAAACATCTTCACTTGATGACATAATGTTTTATATCGTCAAGTTCCTTTACTTATTAATGGATATACTTATGTGTATTCTTGGCTTGTAACATAGAATACAATGGGAAAGTACAAAGTAATATTTAACAAGTATTTCATTATATTATTTCTCCTGACATCTAAAATAGTTGGGTACTTCATGAACCAAAATTTCTCTCTGCAGCTAAGTTTAGTTTTATGCTTGATTTTTGAGTTAAAAATTTACATTGCATTTTACGCCCTCATGATTGGTAACATTGCGGGTCTTTTTCACTCATATTCATGTTCAAGTAACAACTAACTGATCAAGATAAATAAATAAATGAATTACTCTATTCATCCCTCACCGGGGAAATTTGTTTGCTGCACTCCCTACACCGCAGCAGGCTGCCCTTCAATGGCCCCAATGGTGGGAGAAGCGGGGGTTAGGTGTCTTCTCCAAGGACCCTAGACGTGCTCTCCGTGGGACGTGAACCCGCGACCTTCCGGTCCGCGGGCGAACGCTCTAACCACGCGGCCACCGTCTCCACCCATGACAATCTGTTTTGTGTTGTTAGTTACAACTACCATAGATGAAAATAGGGTTTTAATACGGTACTGTCTGACTGAGAGATCAAAGATTATGATTGACCAGTTTATACATTCATTCATTCGTTCACCATTGTCCTTCATTAAGTTTGACCAAATTTAATGAGAGATTTCACTTCTAACGTTTAATTTTATATTTTTCTTACTCTTTTCTACTTCTTGTCATTTTTCAGATAAGCTCGCTCCTCGTGGACTTAAGTCTTCCTTTTTTCTCAAGAATTAAACTACTCCTTGTCACTTTGGTTTTAAAATACAACAAATCACAAATGGTGAAAGGTTGAGATCATTCACACCTGCAGAAGTAAAAAAAAAACCAAAACATCAACTTATTAATAGAAAGAAAAAAGATAAACTTACAAGATAGGCTGGAGATGCAATGAAGGCCCCTAGAGCTCCAGCCACAGCACCTGACAACAGACTTCCCCCATGGAGTGCTGTGATCCCCAGAGCCTCACAGTAGGAGTAAGAACCCAACCTCACTCCATTCATCACACCCTGGTAGATCAGACCCACTGACAGCCCTTTTTGTAAACCCCGGAGTCCATCTGTACGACCCACCACCCAGAGGGCCTGCAGAACTCCTCGGTAGTGTATCTGGTAAGACCCACGAGCTTGAAGCTCACCCTGAAGCTGCAGACGGGTCTTGACAACCTCCAGAGGATTGGTAAACACACAGGCTGCACAGCAGGCAAAGGCACCCATGGCAAAATCCAGAGGAGGCCATACAGTTGGAGATGGCCGTGACTGGTCAAACATATTATTGGGGATGGCAGGAGATCCCATTCTGTGGGAAGCCTGACCTACAAAAACAGACTCTTTAGTGGGAGATTTCTGTAACTGGGCAATAGTCATCCCTGATTGGTAACTTTAAGCCTGACTGTCAAGTAGGGAGCAGGGAGGTAAAGTTGGTTGTAGTACAGTTCAGTGATGTTAGACACCTAAAGCGACTGAGATAGTTTGTCAGTGTAGCCTGCAGGACACTGTCTTCCTAGATGTCCTTTAGCAGTGACTTTTGAAAGATTTCTTCACTACTTGAGGCATCATCTGCAAAAAGAAACAAAAAAAATCAGCTAAGTACAGAACTAGGTTTACTTATGTTTTAGTGTGTTTTCAAAATACATATATTTAACATTTTGCATTTAGAAAAAGTAGCATAGATCAAATAAACTCACAATATAAGAAGACTTTTCAAACTTTCCACATCTAGACATCTTTTTTTATATAAAATATAATCATAATTTTTGACTGATTATTCTCCAAGTAGAAAAAGTGAAAGATCACAACATAAAGACAAAAAAACATTAAACAAATACAAGCTGTAATTGAAAGTGAACTTCAGTTTTTTAGATGAAAAGTTGACCATTACTTGTTAAATCTCATCAACTTTAAACTCACAGTGTTAGTTGCAGTAGATCTCCATTCTTCCTGTTCTAACCATCATTGTAAACACATGTATTCAGCACAGTCATTGTCAAATTCTCCTCCCTCTAACTCATGTCAAAGCCAATCCTTTACCAGATCCTCACATAGTTCCTGAGTCTGCACCAATCACACACTGGGCTGTGTTCTGCCCCTGTTCTACTCCTATAGGATGTCTCTGGGTAAAAGGTTAGTGGTGCTCACATAGAGGGTGAAGAGTGGGGGGAAATAAAGTTAGAGGTTGCCAAAATAAAGCCATCTAAATGGAGTGAATCTGCTTCATTTTAAGCCTGGCTGACCAATGGGACAAATTAGTAACTAGCTTACGGTAAAAAAGTTCCCACACTTTTTAATGATGTTTGATCTCTAATTTTAAATACTCTGTGTACTGATCTTGCAAGTGTTTGTTTTCAATGCTGTAACTGTAGTGTTTTCAAATTATGAAACTTTGTTCATTTGTTTAAATTCTTATTGCATGATCGAATTGGTTACATATAAAATCTTTATCCAATCTGCCCACATCTTAGATAAAACTTTTTGGAGTTTCCTTTTTTTTTGTTTTGCACAGTTTAAACACTAGAGGCCGCTTTCTATCAATTTGCAAGCTTTCATGAGGACTTGCATCCTGGAATCTGTGCATTTTGGGAAACCAAAGGTGATGCAGTGATTAGCACAATAACCTTGGAGCAAAATAAGATTTGAGTCTGGGATGGGACAAGGCTTAGAACACTGGCTTTTCTGTGTGGAGATTGTATGTTCTCCTCATGTCTGTGTGGATTTTTTCCAGGTACTGCCGGCCTGTTCGAGGTGTACGCTCCCTCTTGCCTGTGATCAGCCAGAAAAGTTCTGGCCCCCATGCAAGCCTGTTATGGATAAGCAGTTCAGAAGACAAAACAAAAAGTGAAGAGAGTGCAGGGTCACCAAACAGCAGTGCACAGTACACCTTCTGAGGCAGATCGGTTCACTTCAGGAAGAGTTGGCTTTGCACAACACTGAGCACATTGAAGGTAGGAATCTGCTGACCTCACCTCTGGACATTGTAAGTTGCCTTAGGGAATATTTTTGAAGACACCCTCTGAAGACCTCAAACTCACCAGCACATCTTTAAGTGGGGAAGAAAAAGGCTGGAGATTGCTGAGATGCTTTACATAGGAATCTGTAAACAATTGTTACATTTCTGCAGCATTGCATGAACATTGTGGAGCATAGAATTGGTTGAATATGTGAGTGGCTCTCCAAAAATAGGGTAGTTGATATACTTATTTGCCCCACCTGGTTTCTGTATAAGCAGTGCCATGTTTTGGTTCAGATGGCTGGAAGTAAGTTTGGCTTATTTCCATTAACTAGACCTGAGAATGCTGCCTTACAGCACATGTTCCTTTCATTACTAGCAGATGATGTCTACTTGACCTTAAATCTCCAAGTCTAGCTTGAATGATTTGTGTTATTTAGAAACAGAATGGATGTCAGAATTTCTCAATTTGAGACTATAGTACCAACCACATCTCTCAAGGTCAGGAAATAAGAAAAATAAGGTCCCTCAATGGGAAAATTTGTGTAACGCATTACACCGCAGCAGGCTACCACGACGGTACCAATGGTGAGAGAAACAGGGGGTTAGGTGTCATCCCCAAGGACACAGAGACATGAGCTCAGAGGGACTTGATCCTGCAAACTTCCGGAGAACTTCTAGTCCAAGGGCGAACGTTCGCCAATTTTGGCAAATTTGTAATTGAAACAAATAGTTGAAATGAGTTTCATAAGTTTCCCTAACAGCAGACCCGAAGGCAGTTCAGGACCCCCTAGAGAAATAGTCTGGTGGCTGCCTGGAAATGCCTTAAGGAGAAATCACCAGGAAAAGGAAGCCTGATTTCTCCTGCTTAGGTGACTATTCCACCCTTGTTAAGAGCACAATGGATAGGGATAAACATCGACCACAATTTTGATTAATTTCTTGAAAAAAACAAAACGAAATCAGCCAAAGACCCAACAAACAAAACTTCCAGACTGTGATAGACCAAACAAGGAGGTCTTTATTGTTTTACTATGTTTATATTACAGTGTCACATCTCTCAGCCACCACAGACCCTGGCACACTTTAAATCAACAACTTTTAACCACCACTATTCACACACAGGCACACACACACACACACAGTCTCTTACACTGTCTTCAATGTAAACATTGCAGGCTTAAAGAGTGATACAAAAAGCAAGGTAGTCGTAAACTGTTTTTGTCAATGCTGTCTGCTCCTCTCTCGACTTGCAGTCTTTACAGGAGCAAAGAAAGCGTTAACCCTAAAAAATGAAATGATTTTGTTTGGTTGTTTACCTTTTGGGGGAGAGATTGCTTCCATTCAGTCACTGCAATCACAAACACACACTTGTGCACACACAAATAAAGAGTTTCATTCAAGCAAATGTCTTTATCAAAGTGGAATTAAAGTGTTTCCTCTCTTAATGCTTGCAGTAGGTGGAAGGAACAATAGTGATTTTTTTTTAAGGTGAAACATCTAGCAACGATAATGTTCTTTTTATATAATCCTTTCTACATGAAAAAGGCCATGTGTGTCAGTTCCCTTATATTCTCCCCAAATGGAGCATCAGTCATCTCAAGTCTACCTGCGACTGCATTACCTTTTAGCACGTACAAAGTACAAGGCGTTGGTTTTAGGGTAGTACTTCACATTCTGTTTTTTGTCCATGAGGCCCCCAAAAATGATAAGCTCTCCTCTGCCCTGCACCACAGTGTGAAGGCTGGTCTCTGGAGGTCCTGTAACAGCAGCAGGAGTACCGTTCCCATAAACCCTCCATGACACAACCCCATCAGATTTGGCTCTGGACACATCCAGAACATACATCTGCATAGGTTTACAATTGAGAGACGGAGGCTTGCCAACGTTCAGGCTCTGAGGTGGGTGATGACAGAGGCGTCGCGCTATAGGTGGGATAGCATGGCCGTCTGCTCCAGCAGCTTGAGGTGGGCTTGAGGATGAAGATGGAGGGGTTCCGGGAGGACCTGTTCCCGATACAGCACTACTTCCACCTATAGAAGAAGCGCCCTGTGTCTGGAGGGAAGACGATGATGATGATGATGGTAAAGGCGGGGAACATTTGTTTTTCACTGCCTCTAGCCCTCGTCGTAAGGCAGCAGGGGATACTGCACCTGGGGGCGTCCGTGGAGAACTTGAGGGAGGGGTGTGCAGGCCATTAGTGCTAGGACCCTCTTGATGATGAACGGCAGAAGGAAGAGACTCCCAGCCATAGTCTGTAGATGTAGGCAAATGAGGGCGGGAAGGAGGAGAGGCAGCCTGAGCTGGGCTGGTCCGAGGTGAAGGGAAGGATCCGTTTAATAAAGAAGGAAGTGGAGGAAGAGGTGGGCTGTCTGGGCCTTGTGAAGGAGACTGCTGCTGTGATGAGGACGGGCTTCCATCTCTGGCACCACCTCTAGCTGAAGGTCGAGGTCTCAGAGTGCCCCATCGACCATTGACACATGGAGCCTCTTCAGCAGCTCCCAGGACAACACCAGCAGCTCCACTCCGAACAGGAGACTGGGAGCGGAGAGAAGGTGGTTCAGGACCCAGAGTGGCGGGTGTGGCACTTATGGGGGAGGGTCGAGAATTAAGACTTGGGCTGAGCGGTGCCCGCCCAGACGGAGCTTGCGAAAAAACCACCACACACTGCCCGACCTAGTGAGAAAATGGTAAAGCATTAGGAAAAAGAGCTACACACATGCACAACATGGCAAAAAGGGAAGTAAAAAAACACTTACTCTACAGGCTGGATGACACCACAGTTCTGGGGCTCCATGATCTTCATTTTCCACCTGCAGTTGTTGCCATCGCCATGCTGAAGCATCCATGTGGAGGAGCCAGGCGTCTTTAAGAAGCTTTAAAAAAATTAGAGGTAAAGAGGTATAAATGAAACTAATTTTCCTTACAAACATACTACGCATCAAAATATTATAATAAAGATTTCTGAAATAAAGAAAACTAAGAAGTAGAAAGAACTTACTGCATTTGGTCCACCACAGCCTCCCAAGATGAGTAAAGTCTTGTCATCAATAACAATCTGGTTAAGAAATAAAGACTGCTTTTACTTTCTGCAAACTGTATTCCTACAAACAAGCTAACAACAAATGGGGTACATATATTTAACTACAGTATGAAAAATAAAAAAATCTTGTGACAAAGTCAGGAAAGTGATCAAAACATTAAAGGGCCCATCTCATGCAAAATAACTCTTTTCACATTGTATCCTATGCACATACACACGCAAAATGTGGGGTTTGCAACATGCATTACACGATAGAGACACGACAGTCGTTATGAAAATATATTGATTTGGTGGAGCACAGTCACAGCCCCGGAACTATGAAAGGCCGGTATTGCTCTTCCCCCCGCCCGTCCTGAGAAAGTACAAGCTCTGCCCTCTGCTCTCACTGAGACGCTATTCCTCCGCCCATCTCTGAGCGGGAGGGGGAAGGCACTTTCTCCTTGAAGACATAGCTACAAAAAGCGTGTTTCAAGCAAGAAAATAAAAAAGACGCAAAGCAGCGAACCAGCCTGTATATCGAACGTTGAAAGCGAGTTTGTGAGGGCGTAAGGCCGGAGTGGAGGCGGGCGGGTGGTGAGGAGGGAGGGTTTGCTGCGGAGGGGGGCGTGTGCGAAGTCCGTCCTGGCTACGTCAAATGCGTCATACTTTAGACAGCCACGTCATACTTTAAACATCTGCTCATTCTTTGTTTTGTCTGAGCGTACCAGAAATCCACAGCAATTTGTGAAAAATGGGCTAAATCAATCTAGAAACCCCTTTGGTGACATATACAAGGCTCGGACATCACTCTTACAAGGTAGAAAACTCTGGAAAGTCAATTTTGCATGAGATGGGCCCTTTAAATTAAAAAAAAAAAAATTGATGCCAAAAAACTAACCTCTGAATTTCTGAAACCCTGAAAAGTTAGCAACACAATAAAAATGGCATTTTATGGGGAGTTGGAATCAAGAAGCAAAGGGGATGATGAAAGGTTGAGTCCCTGCAGTTATATTTCTAACACATTAATGAATTGTTTAATGCTTCTTACTTGTGACTGGCCTCCTCGTGGGAATGGTGATGTGCCTGATATTTGCGGTTTAGACCAAGACCACTGCTCCAAATCAAGAACCCAGACCTCATTACTCCTAAGAAAAACAAATACAGATCAATCAGTATTATAGTGCATTATAACAAAATTCTTTCCTAAAGTGAAGCTGAATTTGTCCTAAATCAACCATAATACGTATGATAAATTGAATTGATTGCTGATTTGAAACAAATTTAATTTTTGAAAGGCATTTACACATAACCATACACATTTTGTGACAAAATCAGAAAAAAATCTTTGAAAAAGAATATGAAAAATACCATTACGTGCCTCATTAAATTGTGGATTAAAACAGACTAACATCGCCTTCAAGGCATGCTGTTAAGAATTGTTATATTTAATGATCAGAAAGAAAACTTTTGTACATTTGACGTGCTCCTAAAGATCCACCAAAAACTATCATAGAGTTTCCAATGACAGAGGATGAGTGGCCGGCCATCGGTGGAGGTCCGTGTGTTGTTACTATACAATTCCACCTGTGACAGTAAACAGAAAAATACACATTACAGAAGACAACTCTAGAAAATACTGCTCAACACATAAAAGAAACACCATACCAATTCTTTGATGGGGAGTATGTGTGGATTTCATCAAAAAATCTCTCAGGTTGGTGAAGAGGATATGGACTGGGACGCGTCCACCCACCAAAAAGCACGAGCAGATCTTTGTGCATCACCAGAGTTGCTCCAGCTTTAGGGGATGGATAAGAACCTGGAACAAAAATAGAAGTAATAAGAATTGATAATGTTTATATGACTCTATGTTAAAATACATATTTTGACATTTGATCACAAAAAGATGTACTAAAACTATACCCACATCACATACGTTCATCATAATAAAAAGATGTCAAATATGTTGTATAAAAGATGAAAATCATATTCTTTGAATTCCCTGCTTATACTAAATAATTTTTGATTATTAACAAATAACCATCCAAAAACTAAAATTAAGAGCTTATCCAAATATTTGGAATTGACGTACATTTTTCTTCATTATATTTACACTATAAACTTTGGAAAGCATAGTAAAAAGAATACAAAATAGCTTTTACGAGATGTTACTCTATGTTATAGAGAGCTCAGGCATCCTGGTTTCATAAATTTAGTCTGTGTAATTTGAGAACTTTTCACCTGATGCTAAAGGGCGGATCCACTCCTTGCTATTGAGGTCAAGTCTCCACAGATCATTGAAGGCAGCATTGCAGCTACTTTGAGTGCAACCCCCAAATACATACATGGACTGATTGGAGTCATAATAACACGCACCTGAAACATTAATAAGAAAAATACAAACAAGTTGACAATGACTCTAGTAAATTAATGACAAGATTATGATGGGGTGAAGCTTACATAGATTTATTTTTTTTAGCAATTAATTATTATAGTTCAAATTCATTATCAAAGGTAGTAGGCAGTTATATAGCAAAAAAAAAAAAAAAAAACTTTAGAAATGTCTAAATCTTTAGAATAAGACTAAATTGACATAGAATTCATGTTCGGTTTTAAAACAAACAAGAAACTGACCTGAAATAGAAAACATATTTTTATTGGTTTCATTCTTTCTACGAGGCAAAGTGAGAATATACTGACTGTGTGAGAAACGCTGCGTGATGGGGGTTCCTGGATATGGGTATGTACGACTTTCCCATTGGATATTTCCTTCCTGGACAGCTCTCAAAAAACCATGGTAACACTGATAGGCAACACCTGATCCGGAAAAATTACAAGTAAGCAACAGTGGCAGAACAGTCAAATATGTGCCTGTTTTAATATTATTTTTAGCAAATCAAATTTCTATAGTTTGTATTTTATCGTTCAACACATAGACATAAGTAAGCAAATCAGTTATCTATCTAATTAACCTCAGGGCTTACCTTTGATGAGACGATACCACTTCTTACAAACAAGTGCAGCAGTCTTGTGCTCCTGATAAGGTGAAAGGAAGGATAAAATATATTCAAGAACTTCCTCTGGTAACTCCATCATTGTTCTTCCTTCTCCTTTGGCAAAACTGTCTATGTTTCCTTCTTGTTTGCCGGACCCCATCTTTGCCGCCACTTCAACCGTTATCGCCACAGTCTCTGTAGTATCATCCTCTGTATCCATGGCAACAAAATATCCATCTTCATTGTCAGAGGAACGAAACATTATTATCTGTTGAGACATTTAGATACATGTTAGTTATGCATGCATTAAAGTTCCTAAGATATCACCATCAGTCAAACAAATTAAATTAATAATGCATTTTACATGTTTTTGCAAGCTTTATAGTTACAAAATGTCAGATTTATTAACATTGATTTTAATGAATAATTGTCACCTTAATGTAAAGCAGATATTTAATACTATCCCATAAACTTAAACATTTAAGCATAACAAGGTTATCCTCCTCTCATCTATGGTCACCAGCTGTGGGTGGTGACCGAAAGAACGAGATTGTGAATACAAGCGGACGAAATGTGCTTCTTCCACAGGGTTGCTGGGCTCTCACTCAGCGAGAGTAAGGGAGGCATCCAGGAGGGACTTGGAGTAAAACCGTTGCTCCTCCGATTGGAGAGAAGCCAGAGAAGGGAGAGTTCAGGCATCTGGTCAGAATGCCTCCCGAGCGCCTTGCTGGTGAGGTGTTTCGGACACATTCCACCAGGAGGAGATCCAGAGGCTGACCCAGGACCCCTCTAGAGAGACTATGTCTCACAGCTGGCCGTGGAAGGCCTCGGGACCCACCCGGACAAGCTGGAGGATGTAGCCAGGGTGAGAGAAGCCTGGGCTTCCTATCTGAGGCTGTTGCCCCTTGACCCGGCCCCAAATAGGCGTTAGACAACAAAACAGAACATTATAACTCTGTTAGACTTGTCTGAAATAAGTAGTTCATCTTTTTAACTAATTACTGGCAGCCATTACATTTCACATGACATACTGGTTTGTTAATCATCAATGAGCTTAGATGTTGTAATGTTTGTAGTAGCATGTCCAGGAATCCTGACAGTATTTCCAAAAGTGAGATACCTGATGCCAAATATCACATCCAGAGCCTTAACAGCATTGGGGATCGATTATAAGTTAATGACTCTAACGTTAAAATATCTTCTAATGAGGAACAAAGGCTTAAGGGGTCACCCCAATGTGTTCATAAAAAAGGAACTGACTGAACATCACTCTGATTAAAACAATGTTCCTAAATAAAATTAAACTGTAATAAACATCAGTGTTTTAGTTGGACAAGCAAAGTTAATGCACTGATTTCTTAGACTGTTAGTTTTCTTTAAAACCATTGTGCTCAAGACAATAAAACGATCAGTAATAACACAGATGGATTATGTATTTTATGCCATCGTGGAAAGTAATTTTAATTTAAAAGGTGGACATTGTATAGTCATGATCGATCTAAATGACCAGTCCTTTTAAATGTTTTTATAAGAGAAAATGAAGCCTGAAGAAGGTTTGCCCTTGTGTGATCAAGTTGATGAAAAGCTCAAATTTTTTTCACAATCTGCCCATCACTACGAATCATCACCCAAAGCTAACACCACGGTAAAGCTGTTGTTTTTTACGAATGCATAAGAAATCACTTAAATTACTGAAACTACCAAGACATTAGAAAATGCTAACGATTGATATCCTGATGATAGATGCTAACATTTGCTAATAGTAGCTTCTCAATCAGCAAACAAGCTAATAGTTGCTAACATCAATTAATCTGAAATTAACCGGTTCATGGCAACTAAACATGTATATACTCTAAAGTACATTTTTTTCAGTTAAGACGCCAATGAATCGATCTTCTGTGTAATCGCTAACAAGACACCGTTTAAATGAACATCAGCTATGTTCCATCCTACTAGCTAAGAAGCTAGCAGCTCTCTGTGTTGTCCACCGTTGATAATCTTTGCTAATGTTAGCATCTCTTAGTGTAGGATGTGAATCCGAAATTAATCTAAAAATGTTGTCAGTTTAGTAGGCTTTCCGTACAAGCCCGTTTAGTACCGTGGTTTAAGACTTGTTCTTTTGATCAGGCCCTGAGGAGTGATTCCTTCTTGTATCTTTTCCCGGTATCAGCTCCGGTAACTCCTCTGCAGCCTCCACACAGTCGCCATCTTCCAGTGTGAGCTGTAGAACGCTGTTCCAGCTGCCTCTACTACCAGGGTGGGTCCTAAACCCCCAAAACTCACAATAACTGCTAAAACTTATCTGTTAGTTTACTGGAGAGAATTTTTACAATTTCTTATTGAGTTACTCTGAAGACTTACTGGACAACAAGTGGTACTTTCACTGTTGAGAGTAATCATATGACTATCCTTCTACTGTCAATGGTTAAGAGTTACACCTGAACCATGTCATATATCAGAAGGCATCTTATGTTTTATACAGAAAAAGCAAACACAATGTAGTGTTGACCCCAATCCTCTGGGTTTTTTATTTCTGAATTAATATGCAGTATCTCTCAGGGAGATTGGTGCAGAGAAGAGAGAGGGAGTACGTCAGCAGAAGGTTGCTGGGTTTGGAACCGCCAGGCAGGAGGCCAAGAGGAAGACCAAAGAGAAAGGTGTATGGATGTCGTGAAGGAGGACATAAAAATAGTGTGACCAAAGAGGATGTAGGGGATAGCGTTAGTTGAAAGAAACTGACTTGTGGTCGCGACCCCTGAAAGGAAACGTTGAAAGGAGAAAATCTTTCAACAGAAGTCAAATAAAACAGTCTCAATTCAGAAAAGCAAACGTAGATTGGTTCTACAAAGATTATGAAAGCTGACCTTACACAATCAAGTGGTTCATTATACTGTTTATTATTGAATAAACTGTATGGCTCATTCAACAATCAGCTTTTTTTTTTTCATTTTGAAATTTTGTGTTATCTGAGTTTGATCATCTATTCGTTTTGTCCTCTTCCCTGATGTCACAATGTGATGGAAGACAGGGGATTTCCCCACATTGTTGCCATGGTAACCCACATTCCACTTTGCATATAGCCAACAGACTGTCCCAGCTGTGTTCCACCAAGTGGCTGTTCTACCAAATGGCTGCTAACTTCTGTTCGCATGTAAATGCTCTGCTAGATTTCAAACTAAACACATGAACAGATTTAAGTTTTCTAGCTCTTTTCAGTAAAATACAATGATTATTTGGAGATTAATTGAAGGTTTGTTTATGTTCAATATAAAAAGTGACGTATTGTACGAGGCTGATTTCACCGTGTGACGTAAAAAGACGTAAAAACGCCACTTCCTTTCCCCCAATGTCCTAACGGCATACTTAGTAGATTAGCATAGCAAAGTGTTTTCCTCAGTAGCTTTGTGTTTATATGTGTATATGATCTATGAATACTTTGTCTTCTTCGTAAGGAACAGCGTTTAGAACGGACTTAATGACGCGATTGTGACGGCTAATTTACAGAGGCAAAGTGTCGAAGAAAAGGAAGGGGAGATTGCCGACAGACAGTGTGACATTAGAGCTAACAGGCTAACGCGCGGCCAAACAGTTTGCAAATCCTTGATGATCATAAAAATCAGTCTTACCGAGATTCCTGTGGATCGGCGTGTACGTTGTCCATTGTTACATGTTCTCGATGTGGATGGGATTGAGTTGGTCTGTGGATAGAAGATCTTGTTGAATATGGAGGATGAGGAGGTAGCTGATAGCTGGGAGGAAGCAGCAGACAGCGGGGTGAGTTGGACACAAGGCAGATCTATGTTTTGACAGTTTGACAGAGTAAGTGTGTGGGAAGAGTTTGAAATGAAAGAAACCTTCATGTAAACTATTATGTTTTGTCAAGCTCTTTAGTTACTCTTCATATGGTAAATATATAGTATATTTATGTAAAGATAATGTTATTTCTCTGATCGCTATATTTGCCCAGAATACACTTTTTCTGTACAATTCCGTTTTACTCTGGAGGATGATAGGCTACAGGGGCGAATCCAGAATTTTCTAAAGGGGGGTGGAGGGGCGTGAGGTCATAGTCAAAACGAGCGCCTGTGCGCCAGTATAGGGGATCTGAGGGCATTACCCCCCGAACATTTTGAAAAATGAGTAACTTTTCTGCGTTTTTTGTGCATATTTTGGCCAAAGTTTATAATAATTAAAGTAGTTAGAACACTTATGGACCGCGGGAGATGGGCGCGCCCTCAAGCCTCGCCCCTTGGATCCGCCCCTGGGCTATTTCTAGTATATTTGGTTTATTTGATACAAGAAATGTGTACTTTTGTTGTTGTTTCAGCTTGTGTGTTTAGTGTTTGGAACACAAGATGAATACTTTATTTGTCATGATTGTAAGCAACAATGATCTGAAAGCAGAAATGAATGTTGCATGAGAATGATACTATTTTTTTCAAGTGTGAAACTAAATCTTTGAAATTGCTAAACTAATCATGGCTGTGGAATGAGTGCAGGCCTTCATGCTCAAACACATTATCCTCTTTATGATGGTTCCATCACTTTGTTTTCATGTACCAAATACTAAATAAAATGATTGCCCTATGACCCAGTTGTAGTTTTAGTATTGTCTGTGCTCCATTTGAGTGTGGCTGCTGATACTAAAGATATATTTACAATAGTATACGCTACCACAAAGCCCTTATATTAGGATGTTTTTCGACACACAAAATAGTTGCTGTAGCACTGTGACAGACTGGCGACCTGTTCGGGGTGTACCCTACCTCTCACCTTCAACAAACTGGGATAGGCTCCAGCGCCCCCGCAACCGCCTTAAGGATGGACGGTTCAGAAGACAAAACTAAAGAAATTTACACCACATCCAAAAACTAATACAGTATCTTGATTGCATGCAGCTCATAGAAGACCAGTTTTTATTAAATACTATCACACAAGACACTCTTTCTTAGTGGAATCACTCAGCTGAAATAGTCTTGAACGAAGCATTGACAAATCTATCATCTTAGTGTTGAACTACTCCTTACCAGACTTTAAAAAGTGACATTTAACATCAGGGTATCAAACAAGTATTTGCTAAATCGAGTTTAATCAACGTTTTGGCTAAATATGTTACGTTTAAATTTAGATACCTAACAAACTTTGGGGGTTTTTTTCCACAGGAAATTGAGAGAAGAATTGAAGCAAAACTGAAAATTAACCAAGAAGAAGCAAAGTGAGTAGGCAGCAGCAAGTTCCATTGTAAAATCTTTCTTGTATAAACCACTTTTTATTCTTACATTTCTATTTTTGCAGGAAGGCTAGTTTAAAGTCTGGTGGTTCGCCTGTCCGAACTGCTTTTGTAATCCAGGATGATTCTTTGCCTGCCGCACCTCCACCTCAAATCCGAATTTTAAAGCGTCCCACCAATAATGGAACTACAGGAAACTCAGCATCTTCATCAAGACCCTCTCAGCAGACAAAGTCTTTGGCACAACGAGAAGCAGAATATGCAGAAGCCCGTAGAAGGATTTTGGGTAGTGCATCCTCTGATGAGACAACTCAGGACAATCCAAGTCAGGATAGGTACAATTTAATACCAGTTCAAAAGATTATAGCCCAAGTTAAAATCAAAATAACATTAAACATCCTTTTTTTTTATTTTTTAGGGTTGCTCGAATGAGTGAGCAGCAACCATTAGAGCCAGTTCGTCAAAGCAATCAGGTGATCCGCCAACCCTCTGGTCCAGATGGCAGCTCAGGCTTCCGACTCTGCAGATAAACTGAAGCTGTTTGTTGGAAGGAAACAGTTGATTCTCTGACAGGGCATGGCAAGTGGAAAAATGATGGGGTTGTGCGTGATTTGAAGAGTAGAGTGAGGGAGTGACATTATTTGACTCTTATACAAAGACTTTAAATTAATTTGTCCACCCTCTCTCTACTCATTAATATGATCATTGCCTTTTGCCTCGTCTTTTCCCTTTGTGGAACTTTGTAAGGGGCTGGCAAAGATCACAAATCTGACACCCTTTTTATTCCACACTGCAAATAGGCTTTGGCTGCGCAGCTCCACTCACTGTGAAACTCTAATGTACCATGAGGTGCCCTACGCGTATGAAACTGATTGGCCGGCCACGCGCCTACGCATCAGGTGTTTGTCTCTTCAGGGAGAATAAGGGGAACTTGTTAATCTGTGGAAATTACCCAGGTTTGTACAAGCAGTTACGTTGGTCTTTCCACTGATGGAATAGGAATCATGCTAATAGGTCCAGCAGAAAGAGAGCCTTAGTGCGTAAGGTGTAACGGAAATGAAATGTTTTACAGTGCCAAGAGTTGAATGTATTGTGTGCAAAACGATAGAAACTTGTACTGATTGAATCTGTTCAGTAGTCTACTGAGCCCATAATGTTTTAAAATAATCTGCATTATGGCTGCGGTAGTGACTGAGATCAGTACATTAGTCCACAAGGGTGTGTTCAGCTTTGGAATCTATAGAGGAAAAGGACCAGCTGGCTAACAGCCTGTGGCCAAAGATTATGATCAGCACGGTGTCACTAAATCCAAGCTTTTTCAAGCAATAACTCTAAAGTAACTTCTTGTATTTGTCTATGCTTTGCCCTCATGTAAAATCAAAATTGTTTTTAACTTTTTTCCATCATGTGTTTCTGTTTTTGCAACATAGATTATTTAAATCAGGGTATCACTAGTATGTAAAAGAGTAGGTGATTTAGTGACAGTAGGAATCATTACTGCTGGTGTCATTAGATGAAATCAAACTGAAAATATATGGTTTTTACAAACACATGGCTATGTCTATGAGCTGCCTCGCACAGTCCGTCTTACAACAAGCTATATTCATAATAAACACATGTTTAATGTTTGTGCGTCAGCTGTACTACACCGACTGACCTTGTGCTGCTAAAATGTTTTATAAATGGTTCATAAATATCTATGGCACCCAAGATGCAGAATGTTTTCTTTTGCTATTTTTTGGCAAAATACTGCTACTTTGTGAGAAGAGACTAAGGATGTTACACAACATAAAAAAATAAATAATTTTGGAAAACTGACCTTTTCATCAGTGCATTTTGGAATAAAGCCAAATTAAACTTTATGGTTTAGAAGATTGTTTTTATGCAATATTTTGCAATGTAGATTATACAACATGGTTTTAAATAAAAGTTTACGAACTATGAATCTATTATAAATGAATACAAAGAAGTTGCTGGCCCCAGTTGATGATATCACAATAAATTTACCTAAACTAGGTTTGACATCTAATGCCTTAAACAGTGAGTAGTTCCTTGTTGGTAGTAGGGTCTGTGGTTTTAACTTTTTGAGTTTTTTGTGTGATTTTAGGTACTGGAATATCTACAACAATGCTCTATGCTTTTCTTTCAATAGTTCTGCATGAGTGTGCTCTAGTCACCAGTATTTTCAATTGTTATGAAGATTAATGCAAAATTTAATTTTCTTTTCCATGTGGCTGTTAAACATTTTAAAAGTGTGACATCAATTCAAACTTAAGCAACAAATTATAGGGAAAAAAATGGTTTATTTTGATATATTTTTTTAAATTTTATTGTTTGCACTTTTTGAATTGAAAATACTTTATTGATCCCTGAAGGGACATTTGAGTGCCGCAGTGCAAATAGAAAGACAGGAAATCTTCCTTTTGAAGCTCCCACCATTGGTGCCGTTGTGTAGCTGAGTGTTAGGGTGCAATGCAGCACAGTAATTTTCCAATTGTGGGACAAATGAAGGAATTTTTCTTCTTTAACCATTGTTTAGTCATTAAATGTTAATGGTATTACCTTTTAAGCTGGTTTTAAGCATTCAGATCTGGTACTACAGCTAAGAAAAATGGTGAAAATGTGAGATAAGGGCCAAATAAACTTTTTTTTTTTTTTTACCAGTGTGATATACCCATGATATTTCACTGTTTACTGTCATCATTTATCCAGACTAACGCTCATGTGATGTCATTGTTTTAAAACTTGGCAAAAAGAATTCCCTTTAATAAAACTCTTAAAGAATGTTCTGCAATGTTTTTATTTTGTGTAAAAGCTTAGTTTTGAAGGACAAAATTACAACAAAATGTAGCTTTTCCTCATTTGACTTGTATGTCATTTTACATGTCTGTGATTCAATTTAACCATAAGGAAATTGTTTTTGATATATTTTTATTTAATATGGTTAATTAACTCAAACTGTCACAGCAACAAGCTACAGATACTGTATTTATTGGGGATGAAACTTATGGAATTGGACTTGTGAATTACATCATCCATTTAAACGTATATGTCTGCATGAATAATGATCCTATTTGTGTTAATTACTTCTGCCACTGATAGTTAGACCTCCAGGGAATCACAATTTCTACCATGCCCACCTGTTGGATCATAATGAAAAGAGACTTTGAGTCTGGTTGTATGTTGGGTAAATATATCAAAAACTAAATCTTACTGTTGTGAAGTGAAACGGTTCAAACGAGGCTTTATAAAAGTATTCCCAGTGGGAAAGTCATGCAGTCAGTAAACCTGAAACATGAGCTCCTGAACAGGACAAAACAAGCATCACCCTCAGGTGATGGGACTGTTTCTGCTTTGCACCCTGTTGAATCGAATTAGTAATATTGGCTGATTACAGTGAACATGTGATCAGATGCAACAGAGTGAATTTATCCACTTGTTTTGCTTCAGATGTCTGACATATGCAAAAAATGTATCTAAAACATTTATTTGAGCTGAGATACTTTTGTAATTGGACTTTTTTTCCAATGTATGTATGTTTCTCTCTCTTTTGTTAACTAATAATGAAAAAAAAGTGAGATTTTTCTCACTTTGTCTGATCACACACCATGTGGACATGGTAGAAATTGTGATTCCCTAGAGGCCCGACAAGTTTTGCTCACTGAAAAGCAAGGTAAAGCAAGTGGTTTAGTTTTAACATCATCTCTGCTTATCAAGATTTTTTCTAATGACCTGTAGGTTGTTAGGGAACAGCAATGTGAAAAGTTATTTGATTGTCTTTGAACTTTAAGTTCCGTCATCTTCCGCTTGTTCCGGGGTCGGGTAGCTCAGGCCTCTCTCACCCCAGCTGCATCCTCCAGCTCACCCGTAAGGATCCCAAGTCGTTCCCCGGCCAGCTGTGAGACATAGTCTCTCCAGCGGGTCCGGGGTCTGCCCCTTGGTCTCCTCCCGGTGGAACGTGCCCGAAACACCCCGCCCACGAGGCGCTCGGGGGGCATCCTGATCAGATGCCCGAACCACCCTATCTGGCTCCTCTCGGCCTGGAGGAAGAGCGGCTCAACACCGAGCTCCTTCCAGATGGTAGAACTCCTCGCTCGATCTCTGAGTGAGAGCCCAGCCACCCTGCGGAGGAAGCTCATTTCGGCCGCCTGTACCCGCAATCTCATTCTTTCGGTCACCACCCACAGCCGGTGACCATAGGTGAGGGTTGGAACGTAGAGCGACTTGTAAATCGAGAGCTTTGCTTTTCGGCTCAGCGTCCTAGTTATTGCTTACGCCGCACCGATCCGCCTGTCGATCTCCCGCTCCATCTTTCCCTCACTCGTGAAGAAGACCCCGAGATACTACTCCTCCACTTGTGACAGGACCCTGTCCCTGACCCGCAGGAGGTATTTCTTTAAATCTCTTTCACATGTCTTTAAACGTGAGGTTATGAATCTTATCACTGCTTAATTTATTGGATTGGTAGATGAGGCAAAATCTTTTGTTTGAATCACCTTTTTATTAATACTAAAAAGTTGTGAAACAGAAAAATAATTACTTAATTTCTACAAGATATCATTTTAAGAAAGAGTTTGCTTTACATAGTTTCTATTAACAAGTTTTATGGTTAAGTCTTGTTGTCTTGAGTTTTGTTGTTGCAGTTCCTGTTGTTTTTTGCTAATTGGGTTTCTTAACAACAAACTTGAGTTTAGAATAAAAATGAATTTCTTTCAAAATGAACACTTTTACTAGCCATAAATAGGTTTGTTAAGCTATAATCTATCATGGAATAATGTTTTTGATGGTCCAAGTATTCATTTACTGTAGTTACCAGTTTGGTGATGTTATTTATCCTCCTGACCAGGGGTGTCCCTGTCTTCAACCATAACCCCAGTTTCTACGTCGGCCGAGAAGCGGTAGCGAAGAGTTTTCTACAGAAAGTCGGAAGTTATCCTTGGACTTGTAAAACTTCAGAAAATGGCAGAGGACAACAGTTATGAGTCAATGCTCTGTGTGAAACCAGAAGTCCATGTTTACCGGATACCCCCGCGAGCCACCAACCGAGGATACCGGTAAGTTAATAGAAAGTGTTAGCATGCTAATTTATGAGTTGTGCATCCATAATCGGACAGCAAGCTGTCAACTCTTTTCCCCCCCTTTGAAGACCACTTTTGAAATGACGAATGTTGTTACAGTTATACTGTTCATGTATATTTGAAAGGTTTAGATGATTTAGTGTATGTTTCAAAACCACGTGGTAACGTAAATTCTAAACTATTAGTTTCTAATAATTCTAATTCACTCTTGGTAATTGGACACCAACATCCAGACTTTCCCCTCCTTATTCTGCTACTTACACCTGTTATACAAGTTCCTCATTTTAAAGTGGAAAAACACGAGCAAATCCATTCAAATGGAAAGTTTGCCTCAAGTGGATTACCTCAAGAAAGTTCTAAAAAAGTCATTAAAGTTGATCCTTTCTTGTTTTTAGTGATCCTACATGGAGACTTGTAAAGGAATATAAACTAATAACTCATGCATGATTTTCTCTCTGTTTGACTGAATTATTGTGATGATTTTAACATGATTTGCACCTACACATCCATGACCAAGAAGTTTTAACAGATCCAGAAAACACTTGTTATATATTCTAGAATATGAACCCAGGAGAGGCCTTTGGTCCAGAGATTTGAGTTCAGTCTAAAAACAGCATTTACGACGGTTTTTATTTTCATAGAAATGAACTTCATCCAATATTACACATCACTTTTGTGTGGTTAAGCATTTATGACCCAGTTGTAGTTGTTTCTGTCTTCTTATTTTACATCTTGTAAGATATGTTTTATACTTGTTTAGACTTGTTGTCTTGCACATAATTTTTCATAATTCATTCAGGCTGCATATACTTTTTGCATGCTGTATGAATGACTTGTTCTGCCTATTTTGTTTAATTTCTCAGACTTTTTCTATCGTCTTTATTTTTAATATTCCAAGTAAATCTTGTGATACAGCTGACACTATCGGAAAATAAACCAGACAAAAAAATGCTGGGGATAGAGAAAGGAGTTCTCAGAGCAGAGCTATGCTCCTCCGGGACGAGATAAGCCAGATGGGTTGTTTCGAGCATCTGGTTGGGATGCCTCCCAAACGACATGCTGGTGAGGTGTTTTGGGCACGTCCCAACGGGAGAAAACCCAGAGGCAGACCCAGGACCCACTGAAGAGACTATGTCACACAGCTGGCTGGGGCAACATTTCAAGATTCTTCTGGGTGAGCTGGAGGATGTAACCAGGGTGAGAGAAGCCTGGGTTTCCCATCTGAACCTGTTGCCCCTGCAACACAGCCCCAGATAAGTTGAAGACAACGGAACAAAAATATGGCTCCTCTTTGGAGCTGGCCTTTTTTTTCCTCTCTTAATTTCAGTTCCTGTGATGTGAAAACATGTATCTGACTAAACACAGTGTCAGCTTTTTCAATCTATCTCCAGTACATGAACTTTTTTTCACTTTTGACTATTTCCTGTTTTTTTTTTTTTTTGTTTTTTTTTGCAGTGCTGCTGACTGGAAGTTGGATGAACCAGCATGGAGTGGTAGGATGAAAATTACTGCTAAAGGCAAAATGGCTTTCATCAAGTTAGAGGATAAAAACACAGGTAACCAGTGTTTAATTTTTTCAGAGAAGTAGCTCACATGAAATAAATTATAACCCTTGAGCATTAAAATGGGAAAAAATAGCCTTCGTCCATGTTGTCACGTGATAGAGGACACCGAATTTGCTTAAATGACAAATGATTCTCATTTCTCACAAGAATGTGTAAATATTTTAGACCATGTCCTAAAAATACTTGTGCAGTACTTCATGTACTATTTCCATCATGTTGCATATACATCCAAAAAGTGCATTTTGACTGCTTAGAAGGAATGACTTTATATAAATTATTTGTTGCACTGTATGTCCTTCTTGTAAAACAAATGTTATCTAATGTACAGTACAGACCAAAAGCTTGGACACACTTTCTTATTCAAAGAGTTTCCTTTAGTTTCATGACAATGGAAATGGTTGATTCACAGTGAAGACATCAAAACTATGAATTAACACATGTGGAATTATAATTTTAACCAAAAAGGGTGGAACAATTGAAGAAATATCTTATATTCTAGATTCTTCAAAATAGCCACCTTTTGCTTTGATTATAGCTCTACACACTCTTAGCATTCACTTGATGAGTTTCAAGAGCTGATCACTGGAAATTGTTTTCACTTAAGAGACGTGCCCTGCCAGGTTTAACACATGGGATTTCTTGCCTTATAAATGTGTCTGGAACCATCACTTGTGTTGTGCAGAAGTCAGGTGGATACACAGCCGATAGTCCTACTGAATAGACTCTTAGAATTTGTTTTATGGCAAGAAAGATGCAGCTAGGTAAAGAGAAATGAGCGGTCGTCATTACTTTAACCCTTTCATGCATGAATTATGATGGATAACTCCAGGATTTTTTTCAATTCTGTGCAATTCTGATATTCAGATTTGCTCATAAAGGAAAAAACAACAATTAAAAAGTTGTCCACTCTAGTGACCTCTATGCATGAAAGGGTTAAGAAATAAAGATCAGTCAGCCCCAAAAAAATCAGGTAAACTTTGAAATTTTCCCCAATTGCATCTCAAAAACCATCAACCACTACAAAGAAACTGGCTCTCATCAGGACCGCTCCAGGAAAGGAAGACCAAGAGTCACCTTTGCTATGTACAGTGGGGATCGAAAGTTTGGGCACCCCAGCTAAAAATTTGTATTAATGTGCATAAAGAAGCCAAGGAAAGATGGAAAAATCTCCAAAAGGCATCAAATTACAGATGAGACATTCTTATAATATGTCAAAAAAAGTTAGATTTTATTTCCATCATTTACACTTTCAAAATAACAGAAAACAAAAAAATGGCGTCTGCAAAAGTTTGGGCACCCCGCAGAGTTAATACCCTGTACTGCCCCCTTTGGAAAGCTGAGACCTGACAGTGTCATGGATTGTTCTCAATCATCGTCTGGAAAGACAAGGTGACGTCAATCTCAAAGGTTTTAAATGCCCAGACTCATCTGACCTTGCCCCAACAATCAGCACCATGAGTTCTTCTAAGCAGTTGTCTAGAACACTGAAACTGAGAATAGTTGATGCTCACAAAGCAGGAGAAGGCTATAAGAAGATAGCAAAGCATTTTCAGATGCCAATATCCTCTGTTTGGAATGTAATTAAGAAATGGCAGTCATCATGAACAGTGGACGTTAAAGCAAGATCTGGAAGACCAAGAAAAATATCAGACAGAACAGCTCGCAGGACTGTGAGAAAAGCAAGTCAAAGCCCACATTTGACCGCACGATCCCTCCAGAAAGATCTGGCAGACACTGGAGTTGTGGTACACTATTCCACTATAAAGAGATACTTGTACAAATATGGTCTTCATGGAAGAGTCATCAGAAGAAAACCTCTTCTACGTCTTCACCACAAAAATCAGCGTTTGAAGTTTGAAAATGAACATATAGACAAGCCTGATGCATTTTGGAAACAAGTCTTGTGGACCGATGAGGTTAAAATAGAACTTTTTGGCCGGGATGAGCAAAGGTACGTTTGGAGAAGAAAGGGCACAGAATTTAAAGAAAAGAACCTCTGTCCAACTGTTAAGCATGGGGGTGGATCAATCATGCTTTGGGGTTGTATTGCAGCCAGTGGCACAGGGAACATTTCACGAGTAGAAGGAAAAATGGATTCAATAAGATTTCAGCAAATTTTGGATGCTAACTTGATGCCATCTGTGAAAAAGCTGAAGTTAAAGAGAGGATGGCTTCTACAAATGGATAATGATCCTAAACACACCTCAAAATCCATGGTGGATTACATCAAGAGGCGTAAACTGAAGGTTTTGCCATGGCCTTCACAAACTCCTGACCTCAACATAATTGAAAAGCTATGGATAGACCTTAAAAGAGCAGTGCGTCACAGACAGCCCAGAAATCTCAAAGAACTGGAAGACTTTTGGAAGGAAGAATGGACGAAGATACCTCAAACAAGAATTGAAGGACTCTTGGCTGGCTACAAAAAGCGTTTACAAGCTGTGATACTTGCCAAAGGGGGCAGTACAAGGTATTAACTCTGCAGGGTGCCCAAACTTTTGCAGATGCCATTTTTTTGTTTTCTGTTATTTTGAAAGTGTAAATGATGGAAATAAAATCTAACTTTTTTTGACATATTATAAGAATGTCTCATCTGTAATTTGATGCCTTTTGAAGATTTTTTCATCTTTCCTTGGCTTCTTTATGCACATTAATACAAATTTTTACCTGGGGTGCCCAAACTTTCGATCCCCACTGTAGAGTTCATCTGAGTCACCAGCCTCAGAAACAGCAGGTTAACAACAGCCCAGATTGGAGAACTGGGCAATGCCACACACAGTTCTAGCAGCAGTCACATCGCTAGAACAATTGCCAAGAGGAAACTGTCCTAATCAGGCCTTCATGGTAGAATATCTACTTAGTAACTACTGCTAAGGACAGGCTTTGTTTGGAGGGGTCCTTAAATGGAAAAATAACATCTGTATCTTGTAATTTCTTACATAGATTTATAATTTATATAATTTATAATTTATAATAGATTTATTTATTCTTACATAGATACATAGATAGATTACATAGATTAATGTATCTTGTAAAGGGTGGAGACGGTGGCCGCGTGGTTAGCGCGTTCGCCCGCGGACCGGAAGGTCGCGGGTTCGCGTCCCACGGAGAGCACGTCTAGGGTCCTTGGAGAAGACACCTAGCCCCCACTTCTCCCACCATTGGCGCCGTTGAAGGGCAGCCTGCTGCGGTGTAAGGAGTGCAGCAAAAAAATTTCCCCGGTGAGGGATGAATAGAGGAATTCAAAATAATCAAAAAAAAAAAATAATTTGAATATGCACAACGTATTGATTTCTCACATGTAATCACACTCATTGTGTCAAAGCCACAACTGTGAATTGGACCCAAGTGTTGTATGGTTGTTCAATTTATGCAAATTAGTCTTATCATGTGAAATACGTGTTAATAAATCCTTGTTAAAGATTCACATTGCTTTCTTAGGTGGCAGAAATAAAGCCTGAGGCTGTTTTGTGTGGACTTCTTTGCAGGGGAGCTGTTTGCACAAGCTCCGGTTGATCAGTATCCTGGTTGTGTTGTTGAAGCGGTCACAGACTCCAGCAGGTATTTTGTCATCAGGATAGAGGACGGAAATGGTAAGATACTGTAATCAAATTATAAGTTTGGTAGTTTTGTAATGATTGTGCTGGTGTTGGTTAATTTGTAATTTATTTGTACAGCTCACCTTTCTAATATCTTGAAAAACGTGTTCATTTGACACTGTTATTTTATTTTGAAGTTATCCATTGCTTAATTTTTTTGTTTGTGTTTTATGTGTGATTATTCTTTGATTAAAATTCCTATCAAAGTAACAACTGTTTCATCTACTGGGTCCAAAATTTGGAGATGTTATCCTTTGGAATTTGATTATCTTTAAATTTTTTTCGTTCTTTTCACCTGCTAATTTTTAAGGACGCCACGCTTTTATCGGTCTGGGTTTTGCTGACCGTGGAGACTCTTTCGACTTCAACGTTGCTTTACAAGACCATTTTAAGTAAGTAAAGCTGTGAATGTTTCATCAATAATTTATTCTGAAAAAGCCTCTGTTTCATTGCAGTTTCTAGCACTGCAAAAATAAACACTTGGGTATTACTGACCACAATTTTCCTTTTGCTTCTTGTCTTACTGAAAGATGGGTAAAACAAGAAGGGGAACTTGCAAAGCAGGAAGCCTCACAGAGTGCTGCACCGAAACTAGACTTGAGCTTTAAAGAAGGCCAGACCATTAAAATCAACATTGGGGTAAGTGAACTGAACTGTTAAATGGCAAAAGCAAATAACAAGAGTTGAAAGTAAGTAAATATGACTTAAAAATATGTTGAATCTGTCACAGAATATTAAGAAGAAGGAAGCAGGTGGTGCCAAAGCTCGATCAGTGAGTGGTGGTTTACTTCCACCTCCCCCAGGAGCAAAAGCAGGAGGATTTCTGCCACCTCCTGGACAACCTGCAGTCTCACCTTCACAGACAAACCCTGGTGATTTTTACATTATTTAAACACAAAAACATATATATTTTTTTACATTTATCTTTAATAGCCATCTAATCTTTCTCCACACCTAGCTCCTCTTTTAGATTTTGGCTCTCCTGCCTCTTCAGTCCAACCCACCTCTGACTTGTGGGGAGATTTCACATCTGCCGGGTGAGTCACTCCCACACGTTGATCTCAATTCATCTAATCCTATTTCTTTGACTTCTTTTTTTTTGTCATCACACTTCTTCTTCCCTTCCTTTTCCACAGCTCCAATAAAGATGCTGTCAAATCAGGATGGGTGCAGTTCAGTTGAGCTGTAAAACTGCACAGGCTCAGATTCTACACATTCCTCGGACTGGAAAATGATGATAAAAAAGAAACCAAAAAAAAAACTGTTGGGAGGTTTCATTGGCTCATTCACTGCGTTTTCACAACTGAAATGAAAAATAACCTGATGACCGATACACTGTTGAGTTACAATCATATGAAAAGTTTTTACCTTTTTTTTCCCCCTTCCTTCCTGTCCCATATTAATTTTTTTTCTGTACTATATTCCCTCACCGGGGAAATTTGTGCGCTGCATCACACCACAGCAGGCTGCCACAATGCCACTAATGGTGGTAGAACGGGGGGTTAGGTGTCTTCTCCAAGGACCCTAGACGTGAACCCAGTGGGAATCAAACCCAGAAATTTCCGGCTAACTCCCGGTCCGTGGACGAACGCTCTACCACTAAGCAACCACCTCCTTTCAATTCCCCCTATATTAGATACATTTTTCTTAGACCATCATTTTGATGAAAGGTAATAACTGTCTCTCGTACACTAAGCAAATCAAATATTCCTCCTTGACCTTAAATCATTGGTTTCATTTTTTATTAGATATTTTGTAGACATTTTACCAATAATTGACTCAAAATTGAGTTTCATAGTACCGGTATCTGTATTTTCTCAGTTCCTCTTCTCTGCTCCTATTCTTTACTGATTACATTAAGCCAGCATTGCTCATGTGATGGCTTCGTTTACCCTTTTGGGAAAGTAGTTTCATTTAGCTGTACACAATCATCTTCATTTAGTTTGTAGTTGTTTTTATGTTTGTGTGTTTTGATTTTAGTAGAACTTGAACCCTAATTAAAATTTGTTAGATTCAGATGAAAGCCAATACCATAAACCAATTGTTTTTAATTATGTTTTTGGAAAATGTCACACTCTTAGTTTTTTGTTTTAAACTAATACAATGTATGTTTGAGATGCGTGTTCATCTTAATTTTCTTGTCTTACTACAATGTGCCTTTTTTCCTAACATCAATGTTCATAATGCTCCTGACTTTGATTAAGTGCCTTCTTGAAAATGACCAAAAATGTATAAAGTAAAACCAATGCCCTTGTGTAAATAAACTCTAACATTGGTCTCTTTTATATATTTTTTTTTTAGTTAGGTCTTGTGCATTTTTGTTTTGACATAGAGTTTGGTATGATGTAAGAGAATAATGGGTGGTCTGCAATGTCTTCCAGCATAACTGGTTTGGCAGTGAGTGATAAATAACAGATATAGCTTTCAATCATGTTTATGCAAGATCTTTAGATCCATTGTCTTACCATGTTACCTTACAGCAGGGATGCTCATTACGTCGATCGCGATCGACTGGTGAAATCACGTTATTGAGCCTGTAATCAATGAGCAGCCCGCAGTGCTGCTGTGGCCCCTAACCATCGCAAAGCGCTGAGTGTGTACGTGTCCGGATGTAACAAATTGTGTTGTAGGGGTATTTACAGCCGGCTGGAAACGATCGGTGGGGTTTGCGATGGTAACATGGGACTGGTAGATCTCAGGAGGTTTGATATTTGTAAAGTAGGTCTTGGGGCAAAAAAGGTTGGACACCCCTGCCTTAAAGGGACCTTGGTTCCTTCTGATTCATGACAATGGTTCATACACGATACAGCCACTAATCCATGTTCACTACTCTTCAATTTCATCCAGCACCTCTGTGAAAACATATCTAGTTCCAGCTACCATCCCACTCCAAATGGTCCAACCATGGATGACCTTAAATAATGAATGCTTTGATCGAGGTAAAGAAGAAGAGGTCTAGTTGGATCAAAGCTCAAGAGAACATCTGTCATGTTACTGGAACTTGATCATGCTCTTTGGAAGTGCATTTGGGCTTATGATAGCTGCATACTCTCCTAAACTACAAAACTACACCTCTCTAGATTAATAATATATTTGAAAGGACAGTGCATGTAAATAAACATGCATAAAATGAATGTAATCATGCCTGATTGAAGCTTATTTATTGTGTTGTAGGATTAACTAACAAACTTTCTAATGGTTGATCAGATGTTTAGTCAAATCAGCAGACTGAAATAAAACTGATGACTGCAAAGTGACACCTGCAATCAGTTCCTCATTTTGCTGTTTAATATGTCTACATATGGTCTTTATTAAAAAAAAAAAACACACACATGGACACGTTTTCCAATCTGGGAAAGTCACATTCTAGGCCATTTTTTTTTTTTTTGCATGTTTGCTCTTTTATCTGCTATCATCACTGCCTTAAACAATAAATCGCACAACACTAAGATATTTATCTGAATGAAGACCAAAGATCTTCCATTTATTAGTTTTGAATGTGCTGCTGGTTGAGCTGAGCGTGGGATTTTGTGATGATGACAACAACAGTTTGAACTGGAAGTCCCTCCCCGGAAAAAGCATGGAGAAGATTTCTGTAAAATCAGCACACACATAACTGTGTGGAAGTGGTTCATTCCACCAAATAATGTACTAGAAAGCCTTCGAAAGCAATGGAAAGATGTCAGATTGATGATCTACTGATGCATCACTCGAGGTGAGATGTTTGTCTTTATTTGATCTGCAGACACGACCCAGCTGCATCATGTTCATGTTGCTAGCTAAAACGTTTGTAAACGGTTTCCTCCTCAGTTTGTAGAGTAATTTGAGCCAGATCTCCTGTGATGATCAGTTAAACTTTGCAACATGCTGCAGATTAATGTCGCCTTTTTCCCTTCTCATCCTTCATTGCACACTTTAGAAAACTTGGGCGTGTCTTTATAAACGCATGTCCACTCTTTTGTTAAGAGGATGTTAGTAAGAAATCTCTTCCTCTTCATGTAATGAAACAAATCCGGCTCTGTGTAGATGATCTTACTGCCTACTTAAATGATCTTCGGCAATTAATTTGGATTAATAAGCAATAAAAGTCCAAGTGCAGCTTGGGTTGTTCACATAGAAACTCAAACTAGGCTGAAATCTGATAACAAAGCTCATTTATTCAAACTTAGTGTAATGTACTAACAAACCGAAAGAGGGCACAACAGGTAGTTAAAAAACCTCAAACTTGTTAATGATAACCTATATTTGCAAAAATACACTTAAACATAATAGTTTGCTTCATTTGCCTGTCAAAATTTATATTAACAAAAAAAATGTAAGATTGTGGATACAAGCGGCCAAAATGGGCTTCCTCCACAGGGTGGCTGGGCTCTCACTCAGAGATCGGGTGAGGAGCTCTGCCATCCCGGATGAGCTCCGTGTCGAGCCACTCCTCCTCCAGGTCGTGAGGAGCCAGATGGTGTGCCCCCCGAGCGCCTCGCGGGTGAGGTGTTTCGGGCACGTCCCACCGGGAGAAGACCAGGGGGCGGACCCCGGCTCCGCTGAAAAGACAATGTCACACAGCTGAACGGGGAAAGACTTGGGATCCTTCCGGGTGAGCTGGAGGATGCAGCCGGGGAGAGAGAAGCCTGGGCTTCTCGTTTGAGGCTGTTGTCCCCGCAACCTGGCCCCGGAGCAAGCGGAAGATGACGGAAGCAGAAAAAAAAACAGAAAATGTAAGATGAATTTTATATTTGGTGTGATTAACCTACCGTATTTTCCGCCCTATAAGGCGCACTGCATTATAAGGCGCACCTTCAATAAATGACATTTTTGAAAACTTTTTCCATATATAAGGCGCACCGCATTATAAGGCGCTAACCGTAAAGGCTGTTCAACTTTGTCCTCTAACTGTGGCCATCTCGCTTTGCTCCGCGGAAACTCTGTTTTGTCTTGTTTACTTGGCGCAGCGCATCCTCTTGCTTCCTCCACTTCCTCACCATTGATTCATTGATGTTAAACTCTCTCGCTGCGGCCAGAGGTAAGATCTTAAGCCCGACCCAAAATTCGGGTCGGGTCGGGCCTAAAAATGTCTATCATTACGTCGGGTCGGGCTTCTCTCTTGCTGACTTTTTTCTTTTTTTTAAAAATAAATATATGTTTATAAAATGTAAACTAAAACGAGGTGTGGTACTAAACTAAGGAATACTTGTTATAAAATTAATAATTTGGATAAAACAGAGAAGTAATGTTTTACTACTAAACAGGATCCACAGAGCCAGCTCATGCTCTGCGCACATGAACACCTCCTCTTAATTTGGTAATCCTCTCCTGCGCACGTCTTTATTTTATTTATTTTGAACTGCTATCCCGATATGAAGGAGTAAGAAGTTAAGGATAAACTAAATTGCTTTCATACGACACCAAAAGACTGGCACCTCGACGCTGAGCATGCATTTAAACAGCTGGACTGGTAAAAGTGATGATCGCTATTTTATCATTTGTTTCAAAGACCGTCCCTCCTCTTCGCGCTAAGCAGAAGAGGTGTGTTAGGGGTCCGATAGTGTGATTATTTTTTTTTAATTAAAAAAGCGTGTTCTTGAAAATGTTCCAATTTATAAATTTTTATAAATGATATATTTATAAAATATATCGCGGGCTCGGGTCGGGCTGGATTTTTTAAGTCCGATCTCACCTCTGGCTGCGGCTCTATTCCCGTGTTCTACTGCGTGACCGATCGCCTTAAGTTTAAACTCTGCGGTGTAACAGTGTCTCTTGGTAGAAACCATTTCCGGGTCTTTACACAAACACACAAATGAAAATGAGACGCCCTTTCATATATCCGGGCATGCACCGCGCACTAGTTCTTCTATGGAGGAAATGGAGTCGGCGGCTGCTTACCGCAGTTGCGACACCTGTTTTAGCTCAATATTAATCCATATATAAAAATTTAAGGTTTTTAGGTGTGCCTTATAGTGCGGAAAATACGGTACTTTGAAGCTTGAAGGTTGATTTCACCAATAAAATCACACCAGTTACCACTCCTCACCCTATCTTGCAGAGAAATAGGGGGAGGAGCTCTGCTGTCAGAGAGAAGCTCGGAATAGAGCAGTTGCTCTTTCGGGTCAAGAGAAGCCAGATGAGGTGGTTTGGGCATCTGGTCAGGATACCTCCCGAATGCCTTGGTGCTGAGGTGTTTCGGGCACCTCTCACCGGGAAGAGACCAAGAGACGGACCCACTGAAGAGACTACGTCTGACAGCTGGCTGGGGAATGCCTCAAGATCCTCCCGGATGAGCTGGAGGATGTCAGGGTGAGAGAGGCCTGGGTTTCCCGTCCGAGCCTGTTGACGCCGGAACCAGGCCCCGGATAAGATAGATACTTTTATTGATCTTCGTGGGGATAAGTGGAAGACAACAGAGTGAAGCGAACCTTCAAAGACCAAAATGTCTGACTTAAGTTATGATCTCTGAATCACAAATATTAAATTAATTTTCTGCTTTCACAACATTCATACAATTTACATGAAAAAATTGCATTTCTGTTACGTGAAATTAAAAAGAATTGATGTTAGAGTTGTAAATATAACACAGACTTGAGAGTCTGGTAAAAAAACACAGAGCCTTATTGTGTGTTACTATGGCAACTCCCACACCACAAAGAGGAAGTGTCCAATCCTCATGTTCATGTTCGCATCATGTCACCATTTAAATACAAATGGGCCACGTCCAACATTTATTCACAACTGTTCTTGGACAGCTATGTTAGTGACAATGCAAAGCTTTTTTTGTATCAAAGTCTGTCTTTTTTTTTTTTTTTAATGATTTTTTTATGTTTAGATGAAATTTAAATACATACACACACACACATGCATTGAACATCTCCACCCTGAGCTGTGATGAATTTCAAGATGCTGGAAAGTTCTTTGAACAGTCTTTACCATTCTCTAGTCAGTCTTTTGGTAGAACACCTGTAGTTGGAAACAACTCCCATAATCTTCTCTCTTAGTGAACGTACAAAGGTGGGAGTGTGTTCTTGTTTTTCTGAAATCTATCAATAAAGTCTTTTTCATTTGGATGCAGATATTGCTAATTCCAATGCTCCATCTCCTGTTTTTAATCTTAATTATTGTAAATTGCCAAGCCACCAAACATTGGCATTGGAAACTGAAGGGGGATTAATGCACAACCCTGTGGTATGCCAGTGCCAAAAGCCATTGATGGGAATGTACTTTTAATGGTTTGAGGTCTTTCAGTCAGGAAGTCCAGGATCCTGGTTGCCAAATATATGGCTCATGCTGAGGGAGGAGAGCTTCTGCACCATGGTTTGTAGAATGCTTCCATTAAAAACTGAGAAGTTCAGTCCCAGGAAATGAATGTTGGAGTATATTTGTCCCAATATGGCATGGGTTGTGGGAACAAGTGACAAGCTAGTGATGTCAGTGGAGTGATTCCCATGGGAAGTGTATTGGTGGAGATCCACAGTGACATTGATGGAGTTTCATAAACTTTAAAGTTTTCTCCTGTTCTTTGCTGAGTTCATTGTCTTTCTCTGATTTTATTTGTTCTGTTTTCTGATGCCATCATTCTTTGGTTTCCAACATCCACTCACCTGGTTTTCATATTATCAGAAAGCTGAAGCGATCACCAGCAAATCCTTAGTCTTAGAATAAGTTACTAGTTCTTTAGTGTCAAATAGTCTTTGACTAAACATTTAGTAATTATTGGCAAATTTCTATCAAGCTGACTGGGTGTATGGTTAACTTGGACCCACCCAACAGAGATTCCTCCAAGTCAATCACAGCAACAAAATGTGATGGGATTTCTAATATGTAATGGAATATTTTTGGAAGATGTTCAGCAATTGGGTGCGATTTGTCCCTCTTCGTCCCTCTTCATCCCGCCCTAGTAGTATGTGATTGGGTTGTTAACCTGCTGGTGCGAACAGCAAATTAATCCGCTGTAAAATGTCCAGTTAGATTCTCAAAAAGTTTGTGATCACACCAACATCGCTAGAATGCCTCCGGCTGGCCAGGTTAGGTTTGTGTCTTTAACATATAAAAATACTTGTCACTGAAACCAGGAAACTAGAAAAAAATTGACAGGCTCTGGACCAATGATTTTTGTTCACCATACAAAAACGATTGGTTGAAGTTTTCAGTGTTCCTGTTTCGGCAGTTCATACATATTTGAGAATATATTTCTACTTTCAGTATATCTATTTTTAAGAAGCAGTCCTACCAAGAAAGACATATTGTTATATTACTAAAAATGAATTTATAAAAATCTTTCATACCACCTTTAATTAATATAATAATTTCATTTTATCTGTAGGAACCAATTCAATGTTTTTATTTTTTAATGTTTCATTATGATGAGTTTTATATCTTGTGATGCTTCAGCTTGTTATGTTGCTGGGTGAAAATAGGAGGGAAGAGGGAGGGGGTGCTCTTTAAAACCTGCTAATCCCGCTGTCCTCAATCTCTGTCTCTACCGGAGGAGCCTTCAGGACGCACACACTCTGCTCCTCCTCACGGGCAACTTCTCCATACATAAAGCAAATATTTAAATCACAGTGGAAGACTTTTGTTCTTTTGACGTCTAGAGGAAACTTAAACAAGTTAACTTGACTGTTTTTTGAAGACGTCTCATTTAGTCAAAGTTAATCCTATTTCCCGGTGGATTTTTAAATAGCCACGATGAGCGCAGCGGAAAACTCAGAGACAGACTCCAACAAACTGGAGGTGGTCATCCAGGTGAGAAGTTTCTCATCTCAGATGATTTTTTTATCATCATGTGCTGACAGTGTGGTTGGTGGCTCACAGGACACTGCTTATGAATCGCATGCCTTGCTGCAGATCTGTTGTGTAAATGCACCTGCATCATCTTTAATGTTTTTATTCATTAGATAGCCATACTTAATTTTTTATTTCTCAAACTTTTAATACTGAATGTGTATGTTTGCCTTTTTAGAAGCTGGAGGAGAGTGTTCTGTCTGAGGAAAAGAGGTTAACGGTTCAGGGTCCTTCACCTGATGCCCCTCCAACATCTCTTCCTGCACGGGTTCGAGAGATTGTCACCAAAAACCTCAACGAGAGCCGTGAGTATCCTGCTCTTCTTTTTACTGAATTAAACTTTAATAATTAACTTTGTATTTTTCTGTTTTCACTGAAGCAGCAGGAAGCATGTCCTCCGTCATGTCCATCCAAGAGGAGAACAGGGTGCTCCAGGGGGAACTGGCCAGATTGGAGGACCTGCTGGCCCACAGCAGGGCAGACAGAGATGAGCTGGCCATAAAGTATAGTGCAATCAGTGAGAGGGTGAGAGCAAAAACAAAACTAATGGCAAATCAATAAAATAAAAACGGTAACTCTGTTAAAAAAAAATAGAAAATAAATCAAAATTTAAAATAGAATGTTTACTCTCCATAAATCTCCAGATGTTCTGGTAGGTCAGAAATCCCAAAGAATGCAAAGACACCCACTTTTATTTGGGTTTTTTTTTTTGGTTACTCTTTGTCTGAGATTTACTAGTCTCCCAGGTGATGGGGGCTGGAATGAACTGAAGTGGAATGTTGCCATGGCATCTGTCGCCAGGAGTAACCGTAAACAAGGGGCTTGGGTAGATAGAAGATATGGGGGTGGGTGGCCACCAGACGTTTTGAGTGTAAGAATTTTAATTGGATGTAAAAGCAAAAGCTTTACTAAGTTAAATTTATTTTTGTTTAGAAGACTGAAATCCTGAAACAGTTTTAACACCTGTAGCTGATTCCCAGGTTACCTTCTTTTACAAAGATTTTATTCTTTTATAATTGATTCTTCTATGGTGATGCTGATGTGACACTTTGGTTTCTTCGTTACCACACTTGAGCTCTGTGATTTAAACTAGGTGTGTTTAGTGGATATTCTAAAAATTGTTTAAAATGTCATTTACTGAGCACAAAGGTCAAATATGTCTTCCTAAATTTTCTGCCTTTATTTAAGGTATTTAGTTATTGTTTTAAATAAATGGACACTGAGCAGGGGTGAATATATCCCAGTTTCTATTATACAATGCACCAAAACATTGGGTATGAGCACTTGGTTTGGACAATCATACTGATTTAAATGTCTTTTAAGACACAAAAAGATAGAATCTGGCTCTTAACTTTACTGTGGTTAAGACACAAATCCAAAGACCGAGAAATTGATAAAAGTTTGCATCAAATATGATCCAATTTTTGTCCTATTGAAACTAGCTTGTGTGTAAAATTGTCCTTCTTATGCTGCTGTTTAAACTCCAGCTGGAGCAGGCACTACGTTTGGAAACAGGAGAAAATGATAGTGGTTCTCCAGAGTCTCGCAGCCTGGCCCAGCAGAACGTAGATCTGAGAAGACGGCTGGATGAAGATCAAGCGGCTTACAAGCGTAAACTCACCGCCTACCAGGAAGGCCAACAGAGACAGGCACAGCTGGTGCAGAAGCTGCAGGCGAAGGTAAAAAGTCTTTACTTTGTGTCAACTAAACGTAAGGTCAGTGAAATGACACTTTTACTCCTTCAGGTTCTTCAGTATAAAAAAAGATGTGGAGATCTGGAGCAGATGCTGGAGTTGGAAAAACGTAGTGTGAGTGTAGGTCTCTTCCAACCGGTTGTAATTTCTTCTAAATAAATATTCATTTTAAAAAATAAAAAATGTTCCCGCTTTTAAAATGGATCACTTTAATAGAAGGTCTTTTCTTTTTTAGGGAAACAGTGAAACATCAAATGGTCGCCATCATGATGAAGTGAGCAGCAGCCTGGAGGACGCACTGATCCGTTTGGAGGAAGAACAACAGAGGTGACAGACTCTCACACCTATGAAAGAACATAATTTAGAAAACATCCAAATAATTAATCTGTCTTTTTTTTTTTTTACTGCACACAAACCTCCTACAGAAGCCACATGACATAGCATCCTCATCCAGTTGAAATGCAAAGTTGGACCAGAGTGATGTTTTAGGTCTAACTTTACATTTTCACACACTTGTGTTCGCAGGAGCAGCAGTTTGTCGGCGGTGAACGCAATGCTGAGAGAGCAGTTGGAGCAGGCCGGTATGGCCAACGAGGCCCTCAGCCAGGACATCCGCAGGCTCACTGCTGATTGGAAGAAAGCCAGAGAGGAGCTGGAACAAAAGGAGTCAGACTGGAGGAGAGAAGAAGAGGTTAGAGGAGCTGGTTTTTAGACAAAAAATAAAAGAAATTTTGAATAGTTTATTTTTATTTTATTTCTTCCTCCGTCAGTCCTTTCACAGCTACTTCAGCAGTGAACACGGCAGACTGCTGATGCTGTGGCGACAGGTGGTTGGTTTCAGGAGGCACGTCTGTGAGATGAAAACTACCACTGAAAGGTAAAAATCTCAAACTAAGATTTAAAAAAAATAAAATAAATTAAACTCTACTTCCTCATTTGACTCTTTGCTGTGCTACTTTTCTCCCACAATTTTAGGGAACTATCAGACATGCGTAATGAGATGACCAGGATTTCCCACAGTGCTCAGGTGTCCTGTGCTGGCGTGTCCACAGCTTTGCAGTGCCGAGAAGGAGGAGCAGCTTTGACTGTGGAGAGAGAAAAGGCTCTGAGGGTTCAGCTGGAACAGCAGCTTAGAGAGCGACTAGCAGAAATGATGAATCTTCAGACCATGACAGACATGGAGAGAAGTGAACTTAACATCAGGTCAGAAAGTCTTCTGAACTCATGTTTAAGCTTCAAATGTGTCTGAACGTATAAAAATTGAACTCGAATGTAACTTTTAAGTGATGAAACCTTTGCTTCTAGTGACAGATAAAACTGTTATTTATCTGCATTTTTATCCAAACTGTCAGGATATCTGAGATGATGAGAGAATGTGAGAGACTTAAACGCCAAAATGAGGAAAAAGAGGGGGAAATTGCAACACTAACAATGCGTCTTGAGGTGAGAGGTCACTCTTTAGTCTGGTCATGGTTTCTTGTCGGTAAGAGTAATCATTCTCATATGTTTTCACTTGGTTTTCGTCAGGAGCAGAACAGCCTTGAGGAGACAAACATGCAGATGATGAGAACTCGTGCAGACACCCTGATGGACGCCCTGCGGGACATCGCTCAGGTAACCTTTCTTTTTTACCTGTAGGGTCTTTGCAGGGGTGGAATGCCCCCTGCGGGTCAGGGACAGGGTCCTGCCCCAAGTGGAGAAGTTTAGGTATCTCAGGATCTTGTTCACGAGTGGAGTAAGGATGGAGCGGGAGATCGACAGGCGGATCGGTGCAGCGTCAGCAATAACTAGGACGCTGAATCGGTCCGCCGTGGTAAAGAGAGAGCTGAGTCGAAAAGCAAAGCTCTCGATTGACAAGTTGTTCCACGTTCCATCCCTCACTCATCGTCACCAGCTGTGGGTGGTGACCGAAAGAATGAGATCGCGGATACAAGCGGCCGAAATGAGCTTCCTCTGCAGGGTGGCTGGGTTCTCACTCAGAGATTGGTTGAGGAGCTCTGCCATCCGGGAGGAGCTCGGGATCGAACCGCTCCTCCTCCAGGTCGTGAGGAGCCAGATGGGGTGGTTCCCCCGAGCGCCTCGCGGGCGAGGTGTTTCGGACACGTCCCATCGGGAGGAGACCAGGGGGCAGACCCCTGACCCGCTGGAGAGACTATGTCTCACAGCTGGCCGGGGAACGACTTGGGATCCTTCCGGGTGAGCTGGAGGATGCAGCCGGGGTGAGAGAAGCCTGGGCTACCCATTTGAGGCTGTTGCCCCCGCGACCCGGCCCCGGAACAAGCGGAAGATGACGGAACGGGTCTTTGCTTGAATTGGTGAGTGATTCATGTTTTTTGTTTTTTTTTTATTAACAGACAGTACTGTCAGATGTCGAATCATCATCAGAAGCTGATCAGGACACATCGGTGCCTTCGCTGCTGGCTCTTATGCGTGAGTCTTCTTCTCGGCGCTCCTCCTCTGCTCAGAGATCTCTGTCACCTTTTCGGGCCTCATTGTTGCCCCCCCTGCCGGACACGGTGCTGGTTGCTCTCCGGTCTGCAGTGACAAACAAAACCCTCCAGCTGCAGGTAAAGTGTCCTGTGGTTCATAAGAAAATGTTGAGTTTGAAAAAGTAGATTTGTGGTATATATATTTTTTATTTAAGGCCTCTGTGCTGTTATTATTCTCCCATTAAAACTATTATTTTTCCAAAGCAAGTTAGAAAAAAACTTTAAGCTAGCTTTGCTCATTTTGATAAACTAATTGTGTTATTTGTTAGAAAACTATCTTTTTAACAAAATTGTGTCAAAAGTGTAAAAAAAGATTAAGAAATGGAATTCTCTGAAAAAAAAAAAAAAGAAAAGATAATTTGACTCTCAATTTTTTACATTTTCATTATGTTGTAAGTTGCTCAAATAACTTTAGTTGTTTAACTCTGTAATTTTATTCCTTCATTCAACCCGATTGGGTGCCGTGAGTGTCGGAATCAATCTCTGCTAATTGCAAGCCAAAGGCAGGGTAAACCCTGAACAGGTCTCCAGTCTGTTGCAAGACCACACACAGAAACAATCTGTATTTTAGTACAAATAAAACATTAATACTATAAATGAATCATATTTTTCTTGGATATGTTTTCAGGATGCAAGGGGTCGTCTGCTTTCAGTTCAGTCGTCCATACAGCAGTTACGAAAGCAGCTCTCTGAGTCTGAATCATCAAGAAGAGATGCAGAACAGAGGAACCAAGTTCTCCAGCAAGAGAGGGACTCTTCTCAGAGAGAGCGGGAGACCTTGCAAAAAGAAAAAGAACGTCTGAAACAGGAGAGAGACATGCTAGCCAGGTTTGCCTCCATAACTTCTCGTCTGTTTTTCGACACCACTCCTTGCATAGTAATAACTCTAAAACATGCTTTCTGCACGCAGTGACAAACTGAACTTGGAGAAGACTGTTCAAACCTTACAGAGAGCCAATCAGATCCTGCAGATGGACTGTGAGAAGCTTCAGCAGTCTGTGGTGTCGGCGCAGCGCGAGCGAGATCACGAGAGGGAGGAGAAAGAGGCTGCCATGCAGAAGAGGGACTTGGCAAAGGCTGAGACTCAGAGGATGTAAGAAGGCTAATTGATGGAGATTAAATGAATGTGATGAGGAGACTAATCCATAAAGGTTGTGCTGTCAGCACACCCGGAACATGCCCACGGGAGGCCATCGGAAAGATCTGGATTGCCACTTGGCACATTTAGGCATCACTGCTGATTATCTCCACATCTCGTCCTAAGTGACCTCCTTAGAAAACCTCAAGCAATTTCTTGTTCTTTTAAATGACACAAAAGCATTCTTTAGAAACTTTTACTGCACAATTATTCTAGTCAACTTCAAACTGTTAACCTCCATAAAATGTGGGGAAAAAATCTAGTTAATATTCGGTTAATTATAGAAATTGTGAACTCGATAATTGATACTTGGTAAGAGTGAGGGTTAGCGGTTTCATAATTTGTGGAAATTTTTTAACTTTATTTTGACAAGTTAACTTTATAATACATGGCACATGTTACACCTTTCTTTTCTATATTCAGACAGAAGCAGTGGGATCAGAGTGAGAGCAGAGCCTCCGCTCAGCGTGGGGAGCTGTCTGTGGTGAGAGAGACCCACCAGCAGGGGGAAATTGAAAGACAGCTGCTGGTGCAGGAAAAGATCCATCTGTCTGACGCTCTTGCTCGGGTGAGCGTCTGTAAATTTAGTATTCTATAATATTTAGTAGTTTATGTACTACTGTTTGGAGACAATTTTGTTTTTATTGCTCATGCAGGCAGAGAGCAGCAACACAGAGCTGTGTCTGCAGGTCAGCAAGCTGCAGTCTGAGGATGCTGCACTCAGAGACTCCCTGGCAAAGATGGGTAACATGAATGAGAGTCTGGCTCAGGACAAAGCAGAGTTAAACGCCTACATTCTACAGGTGGGATTAAGGGAAACTTTCCATTGTTCAACAGATTTCAGGTGTTACTTCTTTTTATAATAAAAGTCTAATCTTACATCTGTTTAAAGTTGGAGGAGGAGAAGGCTTTTCTGCAGGCTCAGAAAAGTGAGGTGGAGCAGGAGAAACTTACCATCAGGGATGAGTTGGTCCGGCTGGAGCAGGAGCGGCTAGAACTGGAGTCTTCCCGGATGTCGCTCAATCAGTCTCTACAGGATGCAGAACTGAGCCATGTGGGGATGGAGACAGAACTGCAGACTCTCAGGACAGAAAGACTCAAGCTGCAGCAGAAAGTCACTCAGGTATACCAAATAAAAATTTAAAGAAGATTGTACTTTAATTACTACAATAGTTTAAAAACTTCTGAATCTTCTGAACCTAAATTTTCTGCAGATTTGTGCATATTTAGAAGCAAAAAAATTAGTCTTTTTTTATGTTAACAGCTCAGTGCGGAGGTGACCTCTCTGGGTTCAGAGCTAAGTGTTGTGCGAGGAGAAAGCCAGAGGAATGAGGTGGCCTTAGAAGAGGCCGGACGCAGCCGAGCAGAACTGTCGCGAGACAAAGCAGCTCTGGTGGTTCAGCTGACTGCATCCGAGAGAGAAAACACTGTGCTATCAGAGGAACTGTCTGCTTTCAGGTGTGGGTCATATTTAGTTTATTAATATTCATTCTTTTAAAAATAGTTCAAACTTCTTTGCAGGCATATGAAATGCATCCGAAAAGTATTGAGAACACTTCACTTTTCCACGTTTTTATTGTCACAGCCCTTCTTCAAAATGAATTAAATCAGTTTTCTTCCTGCAATTAAAAAAAAAAAGTTTGTTTTTAAATGGTTGCATATTTATTAAAAATAAAAACCTAAAAAATTTATGCGTACAGAAACATTTCTGCTTTGAAGATTTGAATAAACACAGTGGCCTCTCTTATCTGTAAGTGGAAAAAAATGTAAACCACCAGGACTCTTCCTGGGTCTGACCAGCCATGTAAGCTGAGTGATTAGGGAAAAAGGCCTTGGTCAGAGAGGTGACCCATAACCCAATGGTCACTCTGTCAGAGCTCCAACATTCCTCTGTGGCAAGCTTCCTGATCGACACGCACCACTGCAGCAATACACCAATCATGGTGGGATGGCCAGACGGAAGTCCTTTCTCACTAAAAATGACATAAAGGCCAATCTGGAATTTGCTAAAAAGCACCTGAAATCATGCAGATCACGAGAACCAAAATTCTGTGATCTGATGAAAATAAAATAGAACTTTTTGGAGTGAATGGTAGGCATTATGCTCGGAGAAAACCAGGCACTGTTCATCATCAGGCTAATAGCATCCCTACAGTGAAGCATGGTGGTGGCAGCAACATGCTGTGGGGATGTTTTTCAGCAGCAGGAACTGGAAGACTTGTCAGGAATGAGGGAAAGCTCAATGGAACAAAGACATCCTGGCTGAAAACCTGCTCCAGAGCGCTGTAGAACTCAAACTGGGGCGACGCTTCATGTTTCAGCTGAACAATGAACCTAAACGCACGGCCAGGAAATGGAGGGAGTGGCTACAAAACAACTCTGTCAATGTCCGTGAGTGGCCCAGCCAGAGACCAGTCCCAAATCCAATTAAATAAATTGCAGCAGTTTAAAAAAAATTTCAACATTGTTAAATTGAAGTGTTTTTTAAAGTTTTTTTTTTTTCTTTCAGTTAATCCATTTTACAATAAACCTGTGACATAATAAAATGTGGAAAAAAGTGATGCATTATAGATACTTTCTGGATGCACTTGAGCATCTTCCTAATCACTTAAAAGTAACATAATGTACTGTCTAAGCTTTGAAATAAGCCCCAAGAAGGAACATTTAGTCACTGGCAAGTAAACTGAAATACAAACCAGATGTTTTGATCTGATGGATCTTCCTTAATTAAATTTTTACCAGGAAAAATGACCTGACTCTCATCAATGTGGTTCTAAAACAGAAATAAATCAATTAGTCAGGATTGAGATTAAGACATCTGCATGAAAAAAAGCTTTTACTGAGCCTGTTGGTTCTTCTAATAATTCTCCTCGGCTGTATGCCTGTTGCAGGTTCACTTAAAATAAATATTGGCCAAAGACCAAGAAGAATGTTACGCCTTTCTCAGAGTAAATTAAGACATTTTGAGTGACCCAAAGAGGATTAGAAAGCATAAAGCTTTGGTCATCCTTAATCATGTTATCCTTAATCATATATATATATATACATATATATATATATCATATATATATTGTCATCATTGTTATCATATATTTCCCATGTTATCATATATTCCCCATGTGTGGGATCATTAAAGTATATTCTGATTCTGACATACTGTAGGTACATATTTTTATGTCTACATTGATCCTACCTCAGGCTCGAGCACACAGTCTGCCCCCTTTGTTGCAGATTGCAGCTAAAGTTAACATTTCCTGTACCATTTGAAAGTTCTTGGCAGGGTTAAAAATATTACAGTAATTTTCTTTCTAACGCTGTCGTTGAGAGTGTTTTTAATACGATCTGACTGCGTGGTTTGGGAACCTATCAGTATAACTGAAAAACAATCTGTTGTGCTTAATTAATACAACATGGAAAATGATGGGCAGTGAATACTTAATGCAGAACATGCACGAACATGTATGTTTAGACAAGCAAATAAAATTAATGATGTGTCTCATGTTCTGCACAGAAAGTATGATCTATTAACCTCGAGTTGGACATTCGGAGTTCTATGTTGTAGACTGAATAGATTTAAACTGTCTTTGATACCATTATTGTTTTTTCATTCTCTTATAGCTGTGCCTCTGGGAGGTACTATTTCCTCTACTCTGTTCTGGTCTGTGGACGGTGCAATATGTAAATGTTTGTTTTTATGGTATGTGTTTTTGGTGAAAATATGTGTGCTTTTTTTGCACACATGCAGCTCACGTGAATTTGCCCCTGTTGGACAATGAAGTTTATCTTGATCTAGATAATCTCCAATTATCATTAATTCAATTTTGTACTCCACACTCAATTCCAAACACCAAAATAGTTTTTAAAAGTAGTTTCAGTTTTTTTTTCCCACTAGACATATTCCGGGGTCCTCAGGAAGCTGATAAACAAAAATGATTTTAGCTTATTCTTTATACTATTTTGTTTTAATCACTGACTAATTGAAGTGTAGGGTTCCTCAAACTTTTGAAGATACATCCGGATAAAAGAAGCTAGTAATTAGTGTTTTTCTTACACAATGGCTTATTGTGTGAACATTTGATTTCTGCAGGTCGGAGCGGGAGTCACTGGAAGCAAGTTTGTTTGATGTTCAGCAGCAGCTCGAGCAAGCGGAGTCTCACAGAGAGCAGCTGGAAACGGAAAACCAAACCCTCCGTGTTCGTTGTGAGGCTGCTGCAGGTGAGAAACAAACAAACAAAAATTTTCTATTTGGTGCAATAAAAGTGCCAGAACTCAGAATCTTTTTGGTGGTGTTTTGTCTTCTTTCTTTGGGTTGGACTTCCAGCTGAGCTGAGGCGTGCTCGCTCAGATGGAGAAAATGCTTTGGTACAAGCTGAGAAGGAGAAACAGGCTATCACTCTGATGCTAAACACATCCCAGCTGGAGGCTCAGCAGGCTTTACGCAAAACCATCTCAGAGCATCAGGAGGAGGTGGAGAAATTGCTTTCTGAGAAGGTGAACTACTTTTTAAATGCTACTTGTAGTTTCATCTTAAATGTTCAAATAAAATAATCAATAATCCCATTAATAGCGTAATTTTTTTATCTGTGCTCATAAACAGGATGCCATGCGGCACAGCTTACAGATGGAACACGAAACCATTCTGAGGAAACTCAGACAAGAGATGGAGGATCAACAACTCAGGGCAAAGAAAGAAAGAGATGAGCTTCAGGATGAAATGAGAGTTCTGCAACACAATCAAGATGAACGTCTACTGCAGGCTGAGATAGAGAAGCAACAGGTATGATCTCATCCTGCCAGTTCAGTTACATTTCAAAAGTACTGTTTTATGGTGCTGAATGTTGAATAAAAGTAGCACATTTTTTTTGCATTTGCAGGCACTTTCTCTAAAAGAGACAGAGAAGACATTTTTATCCGACAGGATCTCCAGCCTGCAGTCTGAGCTGTCTGCTGCAGCCCTCGAAGTTGAACGAATGACTAGAGAAACCGTTCTTTACAAAGAGCAGGAGCAGGTGAGGATTTCTCTTGTTGCTCCAAACATAAAACTCAGAAGGTGCAAGCTGACATGAGCTCTGATGTTTGGTTCTTCTTAGATTAGAGTCGGTGCTCTAACCAGTGAGCTTTTAGAGCTTCGCTGTCAGCTGGACGATGGAGCCTCTGCTCATGAAAGAGAAATCCACAGTCTGAGGGAAACTTGCACTGATCTTCATACACGTGCAGACATTGCTCTCAAAGAGGTACGTCATCCGGCACCACATAACATCTACTATAGATGACTAAATAGGCATGTGCTGTATTTAGTCTATCATTGGGTGATGATTAAGAAAAGGAAGTTACTCTTGGTTAACTTGTCTTGTATAAAATACTTTATATGTGTAAGATTACAGTATTCAATTGTAACATTGTGAAATAACCCAAAACACAATAGTGTTTGCATAATTAAACAATTATTTCTAGATTGCAAATCAAAGAATTTTAAATATGATCAATTTTTACTTTTGATGATAAATGTTTTTGTTGTTCCAGTTGGAGAAGTACAGAGCTTCTCTCTCTGCTATCGAGGAGATTCGCGACCAGCTGAGGAAGGACTTGTTGGAGACTGAATGTCGTCTCAACCAAGCTCAGGACAAATCTGAGACCTACAGAAGAGAGGGTACAGAGCTGCGTCGTAGCCTTGGTGATGTCACCAAAGAGAAAGATGCGCTGAATCAGTCCAACATTCAGCTCAGAGAAACTTTACGTAGTGCAGAAACTCAGAGAATCAGGTAAACATTAAAAATGTCTTCAATAACAGAAGTAAAGGCAAGTATAAGATGTTATTTTTACATATTGTGTGTGTTGCTTCAGCGTGAAACGGCAGTGTGAAGAAAAAGACCAGAAGTTAGCGGTACTGGAAGAGAACTTCTCATCCTCTCAGAAGGAGGTGGCGGAGCTCCGTAGTGTTCTGAGAGAAGTTGAAAAGTCACGACTTGAAGCCAGACGGGAGTTACAGGAACTCCGCAGACAAGTTAGATTTTTATGGAATCTCATAACTTTTCCATCTATATTTATGTGGAGAGTTTTACCTCTTCATTTTAAGATTTTCCTCAGGATTGATAGTGTTTACTTTTCTGGTCTCAGCTGAAGGTTCTGGAAGGGGAGAAAGAGCAAAAAGGGAGGGAAGTGGCAGAGCTTCAGTCTCGCCTGTCGCTAGAAGAACATAGAGATGAACAAAGAGGAAAGGAGGTATTTGTCCTCAAACAGAAACTCGCTGAATCTGAAACAAGCAGAGACACCCTCAGGAAAGAGGTAAGAACTGATTAAATGACATATTCTCATAGCTTTTATGTGTACTTCTCTATCATCCATCAGTTTGTCACTGGTTCTATGTTTTTGTAGATTTCTATGACCAAAAAATATTTAACGGAGTCTGAAGCAGGCTGGCATAACTCAGAAAGAGAACTTAACGCTCAACTTCAGGAGGTTCACGGTTGTGAGAAGAAACTCCAGGATGAAGTGAAGAACCTGTCACTGCGAGCTCAAACTTCACAGGACTCTGCTTCTGAGCTCAGCCTACAGCTGAGTCAGGCACAGGGTCGACTGGCCGCCACAGAGGCGGAGCTGACCCGAGCAGAAGCTGCAAAGAGAGATCTGGAGTTTCGCCTGAGCAGCATCCAGTCGGCTCTGACTCGAATACTGGGCATTGGAGCGCGGGTAGCCAGAGGGAGGAGCCCGGGAGGGAGTACCGCATCGCCCGGTAGCATATCGCGCCATCACAGCATGTCACCTTTACGCTCCTCACTGTCAGCCCCTAAAGGTGAGATTGAATTTGCACATTTTGCTTTTATCACCATTATTCTTCTCAGTAAGGAACGTTTTTATCTTCTGGTAGTTTTATTAATTTACATTTTAGCAGGTTTTTATAGAATCCTGATTTTGTGATTTTATTGAAATCATTTTAACTGTCAGGTTAAAACAGGCCCGCTAGAAGCACAAATACATACCCATTCTTTAAGCTCTTTTCAAATGCATTTTGTTTGTAAATACAGCAAAAAAAAGACGAAAGGTAAATAGAAAATAAATGGTGGTGGAACAGATGGGTGACTTAACGTTGTGTGCCCTGCCTCTCACCTGCTAACTAGCTGGGATAAACTCAGACATTATGTTGAAAAAATAGTTTTTTTAGTTAGGAAAATGAAATAAAATCACAAAAAATACAGTAAAACAATGCTTTTTATGTAAGAATAGAATTGTTTATGAAGCGTCTTTGATTCAAAATATTTCCCTTCAGACGTCCCCACAGCAAGTCAGTTTCTTCCATCTGACCCTATCTGTTGCATCTTCTTTGGTCACGCCAACTATCTTCATGTCTTCCTTCAGAGTATCCATGAACCTCCTCTTTGGTCTTCCTCTAGTCCTCTTTCTTGGTGGTTCCAAACCCAGCATCCTTCTGCCAACGTACTCTATCTCTCCTCAGCACATGCCTAAATCATCTCAGTCTTGCCTCTCGAACTTTATGCCCAAAACCTCTAATATGTGCTATTTCCCTGATGTACTCATATCTAATCCTGTCCATCCTGGTCACTCCCAAAGAGATCCTCAGCATCTTCATCTCTGCTACCTCCATCTCTGTTTCCTGTCTTTTTCTCAGTGCCACTGTTTCTAGACCGAACAGCATGGCCGGTCTCACCACAGTTTTGTACACTTTCCCTTTCATTCTAGCTGAAACTCTTCTGTCGCACATCACACCTGATACTTTCCTCCAGCCTGCCTGATCACGCTTCTTCACCTCTTTTCCACACTCTCCATTGCTCTGGACTGTTGATCCTAGATACTTAAAATCTTCCACCTTCTTTAGCTCTTCTCCCTGTAACCTCACTTTTCCATTTGGATCTGACTAATTTTCATTCCTCTTCTTTCTAGTGCAAACCTCCACCTCTCCAGCTTTTCCTCCACCTCTTCCCTCCTCTCACTACAGATCACAATGTTATCTGCAAACATCATTGTCCATGGAGATTCCTGTCTAACCTCGTCTGTCGACCTGTTCATCACCATAGCAAACAGCAAAGGGCTCAGAGAAGATCCCTGGTGCAGTCCCACCCCCACGCTGAACTCCGCTGTCTCACCTACAGCACACCTCACCACTATCTTACAGTCCTCATTAGACTGTAAACAGTCCTAAAACATTAGAGTTAAATTAGACTGGTTACAGAATTGCACAAACAAATACTTTTTCCCAGTAATAGATTGTCTATTGTTTTCGCTTTCTAATTTGTGCTCCACCACATGAAATTAAAACACAAACAGCAGTGGTATTTTTTATTATTTCATCCTTACAGAACTTGGAGGAAGCACACCTGACAACACTTTAAGTTGTGGAGCTGCTTCTCCTGAAAGAGGCAGCACTCCGTTACCCCCTACTCTGTCAGAGCTCGACTCTGAGACTCTACGAAGTGGTCTCAGAGACTTCCTGCTGGAGCTGCGTGAAGCACACAAAGAAAGGGTAATCATACTGCAAAGAATAAAAAGCAAACCCCTAATATACATCAATTTAGAATTTATTTAGCTCAAAAGATTTTGTTTTAATAACTTTTTTTAGGACGAGGCTAGATGCAAGTTGGGGGCTGTACAGCGGGAACTCGAGGAGCTGAAGATGGAACAGGAGTCCGTTCAGTGTCACCTCACTCAGCTTCAAAACTCCCTCCAGACGTGCCAAGAAGGTCTATTTCCAGAAACAATAGAGAAGATCAAATCTTTAATTGGACTCCAGTCATTGGTCGTGCTGATGTGCGCCACTGTGTGCACTTGCAGGAAAGCGAGGACTTGATGAGCGTCTGATCACAACAGAGATCCTGCTGCAGCAGAAAGAGGAAGTGATGAGAAGAGGAGACAGAGAGAGGAGGGCTCTTACCGACAGAGTGAGGGAGTTAGAGCGATCACTACAGGCCTCAGAGACGGATAAAAAGCACGCTGAGGTACACACGCCTACCGAAATGTACAAAGTCCTTGTTTTTGTATTGTCCCTCACTCTGCAGGGTTCACTGATCTACCACAGCCACCATATGGTAAAACTCCACCGCTGAGCCATGTGGAGGTGAAATCTCTCAGGATCTGTGAAAGAGCAGATGCTTCTCAGTGTTTTTGTTCTTATGTTGTCAGCTTCCCATATGTTCGTTCATTATTCCAGCATCACCAACTGATTCCTCCTTTTAATTAAAAGAGGATCAAAGCTCAAATTCAAAGTGTGTCACTGCGGAAGATATTTAGAATATTCTTTAAAAAAGAAAAAATATCAGAGAGGGACAAATTCAGTTTCTGACCGTTCTCCATTCCTGCAGGATCAATTAAATAAGCAGCGAGCTGCTGAGATGCGACTAGAGGCAGAGAGAAAGCGCCTGCGGGAGGCGATAGAGGCAGCAGAATCTCGAGCGACCAGGACTGAGTTGGTGAGACGCAGTCTGGAGGGGGAGCTACAGAGACTTAAACTAAGTTTAGGAGACAAAGATGCTGACAGCCAGGCCTCTCAAGAGCGCCTTGACGCTATGCTCAAACAGGTACTAATACCTGAGAATCATTTTGATGCTTCTCTTTATTACCTGATTTGGATTAAACAAATTCAACTACTTTTGTTTTTTTGCAACCAATAGGTTGCAGATGGAGAATCTCGTGTGTCTTTGCTGCAGAAAGAGGTGGAACGTCTAAGCCAAGCACTGCTCAAAAGTCAAGACAGTGAATCTGCACTCAGGGAGAAAACGGTATCTCTGAACTTAGCCCTCCAAGAGGCAGCTTCTACTCACAGTGACACACAGAGTCGTGTGGCGGCTCTGCAGAAGACATTGAGTTTGACTGATCAGGAGAAAAGGCTTCTGCAGGTAAGTTTAAAAAGTAAAATAAACAGCTAGGAATGAGAAGGGGACAGTGAAAATACATTTTTACTGTTTAGGAGCGAATGGATGAAACCCGGGCATCACTAGCAGAAGCAAAGAGAAATGTGATGACTCTCACTGAGCGTGTGCAGAGCCTGCAGAGTGAGCTGGACCAGAGTGAGCTGCGGCGAGAAGAACTGGAAGTCGAGCTCAAGAGCGCTCAGGAGGTCAGAGAGACTGGAGATGTTTAAATAGTACCTGTGGTTGTTAAAACATTGCTCTCTTTCAGGCTTTGCGACATCGCTCAGCAAGTCTGATTGAGGCTCAACGCAACGCCCAGTTAGCTCAGACTGATCGAGCTGCTGTGGAGGAACGACTACGTGGACTTCAGAGAGCTGTGGCAATGCTGGAGACGGAGAAAAAAGATGTTGAGAGACAAGCTGTAAGGCTGGAGAAAGATAAGAATGCTCTGAGGAACACACTGGATAAGGTTGTTAAATTTTATTCCCACGGTAACCATGTTACCATCTTTTTTTAATAAAATAATGTTCTAATTTCAGGTGGAACGTCAGAAGCTGAAATCTGAGGAGAGCAGCATGCGGCTATCTGCAGAGAAAAGTCGTCTCGATCGTTCGCTGAACACAACAGAGCAGGAGCTTCAAGAATCACAGCAGCAGATACTGATGCTACAGGTGTGACCACGGACCAAGTCCAAATGACACATCAGAGACACCAAAGATTCACTTAAATATTCATACATTGATATTCAAACTGGTAAAATGAATGAATGGGTCACATCCCACCAATACCCAGCTGCTTGTTTGGTATTCTGCTCTGTGAAACTAAAAAGCAAACAAAAAATAACTGTGAAATTACAATTCCTGTCCGCCTATCACAATTCCTATAGCACACAGTTATGGTTCTTTCTGATTTTTCTCTCTAACCCAGTTTAGATTTTGTCTACATCTTCTCTTATAAATTCTGATTGTCACTTGGAGGTCTTGTTCTAGAGAAGTTCATTACTTTTTTTATTTTGTCTGGGGTTTTAATGTGAAACTATTTCATACAGCACCACACTTTAAATCTTTGTTGGTTTCCTGCATCAAAAATTTTGTTCCATGTTGTATCAGTAACTCTCGGCTGAACACTTCCAACAGCTCTGACTGTAATTGGCTGTGTTACGTGGAAAGAAAAAGTGTATAAGACATGCTTCTTTCGAACTCCCTCACTCTCGCGACTTATTTTTATTCATTCAAGTTTTATTCCATGAGGGGAATCCTGTTAAACAAGAACAAGTGAACACTAGAAAGCCACGGGTCAGCTTAACAACGCAGTTCTGGTAACTGAAGAACATTGACTTCTTGTTCTGGGGCTTTCTAATGACACATAGTTTTGGGGTAGCGGTGTGTTCTTGCTATATTCCATACTTAATTCTTCACAAAACTCCAAGGTTTTTGAACATCTGAGGTTTACACTCTCAAATGAATGCCATAGTTTGGGGGTTGTTATTTTCTGTCATTATAAAACCACAGTTTCCAACAATCAACCAGAAGATTGTACATCTGCTGAACTGAAAACCAGTATAAACAGTGTTTGATTAAAAAAAACATGTTCACAATAAATGTAAAAAAGTTTTGACATGAATTTTAAGCTGGCAGGAATATTTCTTCTACCCCATCTGGACGACATACTTGTTTGCACTGTTGGTTCACCACAAAATCTTATAAACAAAAACCCTCTGGGTTTTAAAAAATGCTGATTAAAGTTGTTTATTTCAGATGAGTTACAGTCAGATCATAAAAACAGTTTTCTTTGTTTAGTCAAGATTTTCCCAGGCACTGGGTGTCTTAAAAAAAAAAAAAAAAAACCTACTTTCTGTTCATTTGAATGGTTCCTACAAGGGGACAGCAATTTCTGCTGCGTTTTAAACGCTTAGATGTGCTTTTAGTTATGTAGTTTATTGTGCTTAAAGTTTCCTTTTTGTTCACCTGTACATTTCATCTATGGTCACCAGCTGTGGGTGGTGACCAAAAGAACAAGATCACAGATACAAGCTGCCGAAATGAGCTTCCACCGCAGAGTGGCTAAGCTCTCCCTCAGACATAGAGTGAGGAGCTCAGAGTAGAGCTGTTGCTTCTCTGGGTCGAGATAAGCCAGATGGGGTGGTTTGGGCATCTGGTTAGGATACCTCCTGAGCGCCTCGCTGGTGAGGTGTTTTTGGCACGTCCCACCGGGAGGAGACCCAGAGGCTGACCCCGGATCCGCTGGACAGACTATGTCGCGCAGCTGGCTGGGAATGCCTCAGGGTGAGCTGGAGGATGCATTTGGGGTGAGAGAAGCCTGGGGTTTCCATCTGTGGCTGTTGCCCCCGCAACCCGTCCCCGGATAAGCAGAAAATGACAGAACGGAATAGTTTCTATAACATTTTTCTATGATTAAGTATAATTTATTTCACTGTTTGTTTTTCTTTATCAAATAATCCTTTGATGATTTGACTTTTTTGTTTTATTCTGCTAAAATGACTAGTTTCATATTTGTCATCTGTTTGTGTTTCATGAGTAGACTCAGCTGGCTGAGACGGAGCAGTCACACAGTTTGTGTGAGAGTTTGATGCGGCAACGGGATGAGCTTCAGCTGGAAGCAGAAAGACTGAGGAAAAGCTTAAAAGATGTGGAGCGAATGCTCAGCACCAGAGAGCGAGCAAACCATCACCGAGTCAAAGGCCTGGAGGAGCAGGTAAACACACATTTCAATTGATTCATTTGATCTGTAAGCTTGGTGATTTTAGCAATAAGTAAATATTTTAACTCTAACTTTACATTTATCTACCATGACATTAAGGCCCTGTCCACCCGTAGCCAGGTGTTTTTTGAAAACGCATATATTTTTATCCGTTTTGGCCTGCCGTTCACACAAAAACTAAGTTTTTTTTTCACTCAAAACCAGCGTTTTTGAAAACTCCGGCCAAAGTGGAGATTTTGGAAAACTCAGTTTTTGCATTTGCGTGTGAACGTGCGAAAACGGAGATTTGCGGTTTTTTGCAAATCTCCGTTTTCCGTATTACGTAAGTAATGCACATTTGCGTGCGTCTTTGTTTACAAAAGCAGGCAGTGGGCAGCATGGATCCACGGAAACAGGCATTACTTTTTAGCCTTTTGCAGACCCTTTTTTTTTTTTGCCTTTTTGTCCACTCTCAACTGCTCTTGCTTCTTGTTGAGGAGCAAAGGAGGAGAAATGCGTTGCAATCAGCGATTATCAATCACATAAGCCTCCCTCCTCTTTTTTGCGGAAATGACTAGAGAAGTGCTCTGATTGGATAGCTCAGAACTTACGTTTACATCAATACTGCCGACTACTGGTCTGGCATGCTCATAATCGCACTCAGAAGCGTATTTATACAGCTCTGTGTGGACGCGGATATTTTGAAAAAAAATTACGTGTGGACGCGAGCGTTTTCCTAAAACGGAGGACAACAGATATGCGTTTTCAAAAGAGTACTCCAAAAGAGGAACAAGCTAAACTTTCTTTTATAAGTACTACTTCTTCTTGGTTTTTGTAGTAAACCATACTCCACATAAAGTGAAGAGACTTTGCCACATTTTTATATTTGATGGTTTACTTTTCTTGTTGGCTCATTAAAAATGTGTGTTGTTTGTGGCTATGACACAATTTTAAAATGTCAAACAATCCATGTATTCCCATTCAACTCCGCATTTTAATTGTGTTTTTTTTCCCCCAAATAATTAAAATGATAAAGTCTTCTTTGGAGACAGATTGCATACATATACTTAGCAGCAGATTAAGTGATCATTTTTCTATCAAAATTTATTAAGTAGTGTGTTTGGTGTCATAGCCTCTTTAACAAGCAGGATTAATTTCAATTCAAGAAAAGCTTAACAAATGTCATTAATTATTTGTAGATTTAAAAAGACCTAACATAATCAGTTGAAACCACTCAGCTGCATGCAGTCAGTTTTTTTTTGTTCATCTGATTTAACAACTGTGTGGGTGTTTGCTTTACACAAGTGAGTAAAATTAGAGACTAGAAAATGTTTAAAAAATATTTCTGTCATCATGCTGAGTTACATTTTTTGAATGACTGGTGTGTAATCTGTGATAAACATTCCTCCCACAGGTTTCCACCCTGAAAGAGCAGCTCCAGCAGGAGATGAAACGCCGGCAGCCCTCGCTTTCATCCTCTATACTGTCAACAGGAAACTAAAACTGCTCAAAATAAGAAACAGCATCTGATTCAGGAAAAAATCTCTTATCATTCTAACCAAAAAGTGTTAAATAAAATGTTCTCTTGTGATATTTATCGGTAAATGAACATTTGTCCCTGCAACAGACTGGCGACCTGTTTGGGGTGTACCTTGCCCCTCGCCTCGAGTCAGCCGGGATGGGCTCTGGCACCCCCCGCAACTCCATAAGGGATTAGACAGTTAAGAAGGTGACTGAGCATTTGTATATTTTTTGTTGAGACTTTATTGATTTGTGACGTGTGAAGAACAACGACCTGCAGCTTAAATTGAGATTAAAAGATATCACCAGCAGATTTATAACCACTAACAACCATTTCTACTTGAAGGAGTTTTCCTACTGTCTTTCTGAGAAAGTCAAACAGTTACTGTAGAAATTTTGAACTACATTTCCAAGCCATCAACAATCCTCCTAGTTAGATGACTTGTGAAACTTTGTGGTGAGGCTTTAATTTTCCTCGTTAAATTCTTCTCAAAAGTTTTATCCAGCTACAACTATTGCACCTTGTTTTATAAATCTCACAGTACATTTTTTTTATACATCATAAGTGTATTTATTTGTAGTCATTGTTATAGAAGCATTATTGATCCACTTTCATTTGAACTTTATTCAAATATTCTTTTCAGTTTTTTTTTTCTGACTGCGCGGTTAGCAACTCTTTGTTACATCTAATTATTTTTAATTTCCTGGTAACTGTGACATGTTCCATATTTCGATTTAGTTGTTCTTTATGAAAAAGTTTAGACACATGTGACCAAAAGAAAACAGTTTTGGTATCATGTATATCTTTGGACGGAGCTTATATAATGTTTTGCACCTACTAATGTCCTTGTTGGGACTTTATTTTCAGTTATATGTAAAAAAGTTAATGGTTGTTTTTGAGTAATCTTTTTTGACTGAAAACCTATTTTAATATTCATACTTTGTAGAGAAAACACGGATAGGTCATTCCTGTTTCACCACTACTATATTCAAATAATGAGTGAATACAGTCAATTAAAACCATGTCTTTTGTGAAAAAAGTTGTTTTTACTAAATAAAGGAACTGACTGACGAGTGATGTGTCCATGAGTTTTGCTCAGGAATTAAATAAAATTCTTATTTTGTGTCTTCAAGACGAAAAGTAATGAGGGAACTAAGCTTCATTCTATTAAACAAATGTTGCTGATTATGCAGTGGGGAGGTTTTACATCCCAGGGAGTTGTGGTGTTTGCAGATGACATTGTGATCTGTAGTGAGAGGAGGGAAAAGGTGGAGAAAAAACTGGAGGTTTGCACTAGAATGAAGAGGAATGAAGATTAGTCATAGTAAAACAGAGTATATGTGTGTGAACGAGAGGGATCCAAATGGAAAAGTGAGGTTACAAGGAGAAGAGATAAAGAAGGTGGAAGATTTTAGGTACTTAGGATCAACAGTCCAGAGCAATGGAGAGAATGGAAAAGAGGTGAAGAAGTGTGTCCAGGCAGGCTGGAATGGGTGGAGAAAAGTATCAGGGGTGATGTGTGACAAAAGAGTTTCAGCTAAAATGAAAGGGAAAGTGTACAAAATCGTGGTGAGCCATGCTGAGCCATGCTGTTTGTTCTAGAGACCATGGCACTGAGGAAAAGACAGGAAACAGAGATGGAGATAGCAGAGATGAGGATGCCTCTGGGAGTGACCAGGATGGACAAAATCAGAAATGAGTACCGTATATCAGGGTAACAGCGCATGTAAGAGGTTTTAGAGATAAAGTCAGAGAGGCCAGACTGAGATGGTTTGGACATGTGCAGAGAAGAGAGAGTACATCGGCAGAAGGATGCTGGGTTTGGAACCACCAGGCAAGAGGTCAAAAGGAAGACCAAAGAGGAGGTTCATGAATACAGTGAAGGAGAACATGAAAATAGTTGGCGTGACCGATGCAGCAGATAGGGTTAGATGGAAGAAACTGACTTGCTGTGGTGAGCCCTAAAGAGAAATGCCGAAAGGAGGAGAAGAAGAAGTCAATGTAGCAACACCTCACATGAACAGTTATAAAAAAGTTTATTATTTCCCCACTTTGATGGTTTGATTAAGCAGTAGTACACAAGCAGTTTGTGAGATGCCTTTACAAAGCTGCAGTGGCCAACGCTCTGCAGCAATAGTTTAAAACTGAGGTCAGTCACCAGCTGCTTTCTTCACAGGAAGTTTAACAGAGACACTTGATGGCTGGATGTTGATCACTTTTCTCTGATGTCAGTGCACCGGGCCCACCATTACTAATAGGTTGATCATCCTGCTTTCCAACCAAAGTACAGTAACACAACAAACACAAAGTAAAGGATTACCAGGCTACAATATGCAAAAATAGTAAAAAATAGACAAAAGAGGTTCTGTGGTTTTATGTGCACCTCTAAACACTTTTATAGCACCAGTGACTTATACAATCATCAGTGTGGTTTATAAGTATCCATACGTAGAGGATCTACTGGACAGACAACAAGAACAGAATTTAGTTGTATGGGATAGGAAAATGAGCAGAAATGGAAAGGAGTGGTGGGGGGAGTTGCAGGTTGTGTCCTCCATCATCAGCAGCCACCACAGCTCTTCCCACAGCTTCCTCCTACTGAAGCACACTGGCCACTGAGAGCCATCACACCGCAGCGAGAGAACTGGTCCCGACACAGATCCGCTAAACACACACAAGTCAGATTATTCTACCACCGCCAGGTTTTACTGGATGCTTTACAGACCCATTTGGACACAATGATCATTCAATATTCAATTGAGTTTTGATATAATCACATCTATCGGTTAAAGGTCAAACAAGTGTAAGTGTACCCTGACTCCAAAATGACATGTACCTGCATCACATGTTCTTGAGCATATGTCCCAGCCCTTTAACATGATGGGACTTGTACAATCCAATATTAATTTGAAAAAAATTCTAATTTAGTTCAATAAAATTTATTATCTGCCAAAGTTATAGAAAATTAATTTTTCATTTTAGTTTTTAAATTGTGTTCTTTAATATTTTATTGTTAAATTCACATATTTATTTGTGAAACTGTATGTTTTAGAAGTCTTTATATTTAAATTCTATGAACTGCATTTCACAATTGGATTTTTTTTTTTTTTTTTTTTAATTTCAAATTTGCTTTTAATTATATTAATCCATTTTTCAAACTACCACCTCAAAATGTGGTCGCAGACTGTGAAGGTTTATTTAGGGTGACATAGAAGAGATTTATGATTGTATTTTTTATAGTATCTACTTAAACATAAATTAAATGACTTTTCTGGGTCCATTTGTGCTTTAAAAAGTGTACCAACACAAACGCATTTTGAATAATAAAAAGTGACTCCTCCATCCTACAAGCTCTGCTTGCTCAATCTGTGGGGTCTTCTCTGTGGGGTCTGACTGGCCTGAGTGGTGCGGGTGCCTCACTTTAGCCAGGTGACTTCTGTGGGTGCCTGTGTCTCATGGAGCTGGGTGGCACTCTTGTGGTTTTGGCCGCTGCAGTCATGGGCAGGCCGACTCCTGGTGTGGATCGATCCCCAGTTATTGTTTCCTCACAGCATCAGGCCGAATGCTTATTTTTATTTCAGTTAAAGAGACAGAGGTTCAGGTGAAATGGGTTTTGGGGAAGTATGAGGGAGTCAGGGGGTTGTGTGAACGTTGATGCATGTGTTTAGTGTTTTGTGTGAGTGTAATTTTTTGATGGATGCTTTTTTTTTTATTTATTGACTTTTTTTTTAATGATCTGGATTTTAATGTTGTTTAAGTTTTTATTTGTTCTGTTCAGCACTTTGCGTGACTTTGTGTTGGAATAGTGCTTTATAAAATAAATTTGATTCGATTTTACCATAATTGAAACAGTTTTTAATTTTAATGAATAAAACATTAAGGGATAGTAGGACATGGAGTTTTAAATAGCAGTTACAAATGGAAACAATGTGTAATCCTTATTATGAATTAATTGCGTGATGAATTCTGACTGTAACTATGAAGATATGTGGTGTTCATTGACCTCACCTCGAAGAAGCTCTTCATGTGCACACACAGTCCGCATACAAATCTCTTTGTTGATGACGTAAACTCGTCTCAAGCTGAGAGAAAACACACAAATTTCACTTAAACCATAACAGAGTGTCGGTATTTAAAACTATGTAAAATCATATTAATCTTATGATAATACACCAATACAGAAACAAATCAAAAGTGTTCTTGTGGTATGACGAGATGCAAAACAATGGATAAGTTATCATAATAGAGGATTTGTGGGGAAAGTACCATAAATCTATTGCAAAAACTAATCATTAAAGTTCTTTGTTCACATTTTGTTTCTCTTTTTCAAATGGAACAAAGAAATGTAATGCTTCATTTCTGGAAACATTAACAAAAAAACTTGTTTTCTGTACTTGTTTGTTAGACAAACTTAAGGAGATAATTACTACCACATATTCCAAATACGCAAACTTTTTTAATTTGGAGCATTTCTGAAGAATGGTTTCATGCTTTGTTATGGTACCTGTAAAAACAGAGGCTGTTGAGACACTGTTTGCATGGCTTGTGAACTGAATAGAGCCTGGTGCACGGGTACTGTTCCTCTCTGCAATCTGAGAATCAATAAAATGAGAAAAGTTATTTTTCTCTCCTTACATTGAGAGCCGACTGACTCCTGTGTTCTCTTATTGCTATCTTACCAAGAGGACCCGGCTCTGTGGGCTCAGTCTCAAAATTAGACTCTGAGGTTGGGAAAGAAAACCAAACAATTTAAACAAAAGACAAATGATATTCCATTTAGTTCTTAACAGTAAGTAAATCTCATTTACCTGGTTTTGCTGGATGGACTATTGGCTCAAGTTTAACCTGCTGCTGGTATGTTCCAGGAAGAGACTCTGTTCCTTCTGACCAAGAGGAGAACAACATTTATCTCATTTTAACCTTATAATATTTTATTTAAATGAGTGGTAGTATGTGAAAAGAACATTTTAGACGTTTCTACCATGTTTAATTTTTATTCCAACATGAAAACATACCTGAAGTGGTTTTCTATTTTATTAATACATGTCTGATACTACAAAGTATTTCAATGCTTGGTTGTTCTTGGCCACAGCTTTTGCTCTCTATCACAATCAAATTGGGGGTGATAGGTTTAACCATTTACTGGGTGTGGCAGCCGTCCTAGTTATCGGGCAAAAGAAGGCCGAAAATGTCAGTGGTGACTCACGTTAGAAAACGAGATGTTCACTTCCGGTTCTCTGTTTGTTCGAAAGCATGTGCACCCATTCAGAGTAAGAAATGTGAAAAACTTTTGCCCGTTAAGAGCTGTATTATAAATGCACTAGCTATGGTAACTTGACGCTGCTTTTAACAAGATTTACGCTGTGTCGTGCATTCACCCAGTGAGCATAACTTGGCGGGAAGTGAGAGAAGGGCCGGAATTTCGAGTGTAAAAAAAAAAAAAAAAAACAGAATGAAAACTGAATAAATGTATTTAACAGAGACTAGCACATTTGTAAACTAAGAAAAGTTACTATGTTTATCTATTTATCCCTCAAAGGGACAATACTCGCTCTTTAATTAATTCAAAACAATAAAGAAATTTTACCTGGAAAATAATCCACTCCATAGTCTTCTGTGAAGCAGGAGTGAAAAACAAAATAAAGAGTCAAAAGACAAAAACCAGCTGCATGTACAGTATGATGCTCCACCTGACAGTTGGTGTTATGATACCTTAATTTATGACTTCATATGCAACATGCTTTACTGGTCAGAGTGGTCAGGAGATTTGTTTACACTGTAAAAATGACTGTGGGCGGTTAGCAACAATAGCAAAAGAAGAAAACTCCTTTAGGCTAGATGACAAATTGTAGTTAAGAAAAAAGCAATAAGGAACAGATGTGTGTAGCTGAGTGCTTAGTTTAGACAACACAGGCCAAATTTACTCTTAGTGAACTCACCCAGGAAGGGAAATGGCTCTTGATATTGATCCTGGGCAAGCAGCACAACTGTTGACATTTTAGACAAATAAAGAAAACCAAAATGAAAAAAAAACAAATGCAAAAGTGGAGAGTCAGTAATCAGCCATACTTGTGTTTTAGATTTAATAACGTCTAACAAAGTTGCACCCCGTATTCAACCAAATTTCTTCTAGTCTGCAGTGTTTCCACTTTCTGATCCAGCATCTCTTCCCAAAACATGTTTCTTTAATCAAATCTTTGATTGTCTAAACTATGATTTTGGTAAAAACCAAAAGGTTACAATATCTTATTGTTTGTAGAATTCCTGCTGTGCACATTTGAAATGACTTGATCCCCATAAATGTGCAAGTTTTGCTGATTCTCATCACATTCGAAATCTTTATGCCTCATTTACAAACCTAAAAACCCCAAAACTTTGCAGATGTTTTACATCAAATGACAAATATAAGAATTTTCTTTTAAAATGTTCTAATAGGTCCCAGTGGGCGTTGGCCTAGTGGTAGAGATACCATCTTTTGACTGGGAGAACCTGGTTTGATTCCCGCTGAGCCCAAGCTGTCCCTGGGACCACAGAAAAGACACAAAAACATAGAAAGGACTGAAAGTAAAACCCTGAAAAACACAAAAAATAAAATTAAATGCTCTAATAAATCTAGCTAAAAGTTTTACATCACCTGTACTTGATTGAGTAACCATTTGTACGACATTTGTTTTGTGGTCTATCAAATGAACAAATATAAAGAAATTGTTTAAAAAGATGTCTGTGGTAAAAACAAGAGTTTAGATAACCCGCACCTTGAACAAAATGTTCTAAGAGTTTTAACCACCAGGTAACAGAAAGCGACTTGTTTTGCACCTAAGGTTATAAATGAAATATTCTTTTTTTTAATCTTTATCTTTTTTTTTTCTTTTTTCTATTTTTTGTCATTACATGTTTTCTTTGGGGAGCTGACATGTTACATAAAGCAATATAATTCTTATAAAAGCAGAAGGTGAAACTGGACTCAATTTCAGAAAAAACTTGTCTTAAAATCTTTTGAGGACTATCAGGTGAGAATGATGGAGATACCTGGCATGCAGATTAGGAGAAGGACCCTCATATTGACTCAGGGAGGTAGACCAACTTCAGTACTGTGGAGCAAATGAGAACAAAGCACAATGAGGGGGAAAAAAGTCTCTTACTGCTGAGTTTTTCTCTGATCTCTGAAAATTTCTCTTCCTTTTTCCCTCCTGCCCTCTGTCACCTTTCCCCCTCCTCCTTTCATAATTCTCTCCACTCTGTGCCCTCCTTCACCCATCATCTTCCCTCCACTGGCCTCAAACAGCCACAAAGAGGAAAAAACCTCTGACAGAAAGAATGTGGCACAGCCATCTTATGAAGAACAATTTCTCTGTTTCCCCCTTTTTTTTCTGGTTGCAGCAGACAGTGTTGAAGCTGCATTCCAAGAAAGGAAACAGAAGACTCCTGAGCCCCCCTTTCTCCTTTCCCCCCTCCCTCTATTTGTCTCCACATCCCCTCATTTCCCTTCTATTGCCCTAACTGGTCATTTCCCCAACCCTCCCCCTCCTAATTCTCCTCTCTCTCCCTTTTCTTTAAATTAGAAAGCCACACAACATTCCTCAAAATACAGCTCAGATACACTATCTAGTTTCTTACAATACAGTTGGAGAATTAAACCCATTCACCTTTACTGGTAACACTAAACCACATGGTGGAAACTATGAATTTCCACTCTGGACACACAAATTTCTGCAGGGTTTGTGTCTTTTACACCATATGAGGAGTGTGTGATTTTGTGCAGACAATAATCTAATTGAATGTATCAATTGATCAATAAAATGTGTTTGTGTGTCAGTCACACACAGACACACAAACACACACAATTCCCTTTGTGCATTACAGTGGCTATCAGAAACCATATGTTTTCACAATACACATCTGGGAGAGATTAACCCCCCTTCAGAGGAACTTCTTTCTTTTCCAGTCTGAAAAGGCTTGTAGTTACATAGATATAACATGTAATACCTCAGAAAACATGTAAACCTATATAAAAGCTATTTTTCCATGTGCACCTATTTACATTTTAAAGAAGTAGATTTTTGTTTAGTATAATTTAGTCCCTGGTGTCATCTCTGCAGGATCTGATGTACCTCCTCACTCCCTGAAAAACAACTCCATACATGTCATCTCCCCACATCTATTATCATATAGAATAATACCTCCTGGATTCACCTTTATGAATCATAAACTTCCATAAAAGTTGCAACTGTCATGCTTTACTAAAAGATCTCCAAACTGCTCCACTAAACTCAACAAATCTCGTTTACTATTTAATGAAGACATTTCAGAAGGTGCTAAAATCAAAGATTGTTCCAAAGTTCTTACCTAACTTTGAATAAATTAGCTTGGACCTCCAGCAGATTAGATGCGTCCTGTGAGTTCAGGATGATCCTGTATAGCACCACATTGTACTACCCTGCATCTGGAGTCTCCTCCCAGTTCAGCCCAGTCCCCCAGATCTCCCCCTGATCCCCACTCCAACCCTCCAGTCTTACTGAGGACAGATGGGGATCACAGGCTTGAGGCTCAGCTAGAAAGATGTCATGCATAAATTGCTTATAGGAAAGAATCTGTAAACTTTGGGACAAGTTTTTCTTTAAAAATTTCAAAGTCATCCATTAACTTCTGGCTTGGTCATATTAAACTTTTTAGGTTTAATGAACTTTATTCTTCATTCATGTGAAGAAACACTGAAATCAACTACAGACAATATTACTCTCACATCACTTGTCAGAAATAATAGAAATTTAGTGTTATTTTTCCTGTAAATAATACTTTCCTTGGTCTGACTTTTTATTACAAATATTTTGAAAGGAATCATTTGTTCGATAATGCAGCAAACTTTGTTTTACGGTGGTGTAGTGGTTAGCATAGTGGCCTGACAGTGAGGTCGGGGTTTGAGTCCTGGAGTCTTAAACTCCTGGCCTTTCTGTGTAGAGTTAGCATGTTCTCCCAATGTATGCGTGGGTTTCCTTTGAAAACTCAGGTTCAGATTAGATTAGAATTACTTTATTGATCCCACACTTGGAAAGCAGCAAACAAGAAAGAAAGAAATAGACAGTATATATACAAGAAGGAAAATAAAATTAAAATATTAAAATAATAAAATGGAAGGAATATTGTGACAAAACATTGAGGTCAATACGGACTGAAAGTGCATAAGGAGATAAAAAAAACAAAAAAACCCACCCTCCAAAAACTAAGGTTGATTGGCTATGAAAATTGGCTCTGGGAACGAGTGTGTGGATGGTTATCTGTGTGTTTGGCTCCACAGCAGACAGGTGACCTGTCTGGGGTGTGTCCTGTCTCGTGCCTGTAATCAGGCAGGATAGGCTCCGGTTTGCCCCACAGCCCTGTTGGGGATGAGCGGTTCAGAAGACGAAACATTTTTTTAAAAAGAGTTGCTTAAATACCAGCTTTACTTTCATGCTACATTTAGCAGACGTTTTTTTATTTTTGATGGTGTGGTAACAAGGTAATTGAAGAGTCATAAACAACAAAAGTAGATACATACCATTTTATTTGAAATTTAAACAAAGACAAATTCTGGTTTGGTTTAATGGGTTTGGAGAAATATGTTCCCCTTAAAGTCTGAGAGCTGTGCGCTAAAACTGAAAGGCAACAAACCAAAAAACTGCTTACACACAGGAAAAAAAATAAATCCAACTTATTTTAACTTTAAAGCAAAAATAAAATCTTTGTGTGTTAACATCCATACCAGGTGTTGGCGATAAATACTTCAATTACGATAAGTGAGACTCGGACACAAAATTCTGCATTCATACTGTAATTGTGCGTTTGCGTAACACCAAGTCATCCAGCAACATAACACATTTCCAACACAGTTGGGAACCATAGTTGCATGTGGCAGAGATGACTGATGTCCTGGCATTTTAGACATCAAAAAGCATTAATTAAGATCAGAATAAAATGTAATTATGGAGTAGCGGAAGAGAAGAACGAAGCGTTCAGACGGCTGCTGCAGTTTTTTCTTTGTATGTGGCCATCATCTTCTTGATTTCAGCAATTGCTTTCCCTGGATTCAGGCCCTGAGGAGAAGAACAGGGGGATTGAGGGTAAGCAAGAGGTTATCTTATCACTTAAAATACAGCTCTTATACTCACACCTCTTCTCCTTAAAGTAAGAATTAAAACTATCCATTAAATGAGTGGTTCTGAACCTATTTTACTTTTCTTTTTTGTAATACAAATTTTTGTAGTACAAATATGTTTGATAATTCTATCTCTCATAAGTTGTACATCTCATCCAAGCTAATGTGAAGTCCGATCAGATCAGCTAATATGTGTTTAGTAAGAGCAGCATCATTCTTTTCTTTTATTTGTGACTTGCTGCTATTGCATGATTTATGCTGCGACATTGGCTTTTAGATATTTTAAAACATTTCCAAATGTGTCTAAATATTTTCATAAAAATACATAAGAGAGAAAAATATAGTGTGGAGAAACCTTTGGGCAGGTCTTAGTGCAGTTCATGATGGTGTGGCAGCGATACAGCGAGAAAGGATCCTGTAGTTTGGACAGACGTTCCTCTGTGAATTCGTCTCGGGAGTCAATCATCCAACGGTACGCCTTACAACAAGAATCACAATAGCCACATACACAATCAGACTTTGCATTCGTTAGAAGTACAAATAATACCTGCCCATGTTTTTTGGTTAAAACACAAACCTGCATCAGCACAGCCGGCCCGAGGTATTTGTCACCGTTCCACCAGTAGCTGGGACAGCTTGTACTACAACATGCGCACAAAATACATTCATACAATCCATCCTGCATGACAAAAAAAAGATGGTTATAAATCACATATCAAACTTAGGCTTGTGTATTTATAGAACTAAAGTTGATGGTGTACCAGCTTTTGTCTGTTCTCTACTGATTGCAGGTATTGCTCTTTCCCTTCTTGGGACTCATCCTTCTTCTTAAGGTATGGTTCAATAGACTTGTACTGGGCATAGAAGTTACTCATGTCCTGCAAATATACCGAAGAGAAAAGCAGCTAGCGACTGTCAAGTGTTTTTGTTGAGCTCCTCAACACGTACACATTTATAGGTGTAAACATTGGTGCATTATTGAAGATTTTATACTCACAGGTACCAAGTCTTTGACCACGTACATGTGTGGTAGTGGGTAAATCTTTGCTGGCTTGCTAAGGTTGGGGTCGATCTTGTTGAGACAGGCAAGCGTGTTTCCTCCGTTAATGTTCATTGCACATGATCCACAAATACCTGATTCACACAAATCAAAGGTGGTTATGAAAAAAATCTAGCATTAAAGAAAGACGTAGAGAGTTACAGCACAATTTTCTGTAATTCATTATGAAATATAAAAATGCTGACCTTCTCTACATGAACGACGGAAAGTCAGAGTGGAGTCCATCTCATTTTTTATCTTTATGAGGGCATCAAGAATCATAGGGCCACAACTTCACAAGACGAGGGAAAAACAGAAAGAACAGTTCTTGATCAGTTGAATTTTATTGTTAAAGATAATATTTCAATGTTTAGTTGCTATGAGGTGTTGGCAGAAATGATCTGCATGTCTCTATCACACAAGGAAATGACAAAGAAGAACAGAATAAAAGTGTCACTCTCAGAACTTTTTTTTATTTTTTTTTAAACAAATACAACCATACGTTGTCTTTTGTTGAAGAAGGCAATCTTTGTCAGACATTTACTATATAAATGGAAGCAAAGTTCAAAAGCTGTAAATGATCAGCACTGATGACAAGCAGGCTTGGATTTAACAGATGTCTTCAAAAGAAACCCTAATGCAGTGAATAATTGGGGTCAATAATACAAGTTCAAACCATAAAATGATTGAACTTGTGGTTCAATCATAATGAGCTACTTTAATACACAAAATTCTGTCACCAAAAATAAAATTTGGACAGGTACTACCACCATTATCACCGTCATGGGTGCCTGCTGTGATGCAATGCAGCTCAGTGTTTTTCTCACGAGAAAAAACAATAAAGAACAATTGTTGTTAATAAAGAACAATATCATTTATAATTTATTTATTATTGATTTATTTATTATCGTTAATAAAGAACGATTACATAATGCCGGTGATATTATTAATCACCGGCATTAGACGTTATTCCTGTTATGCCGTCTAAGCCCCATTAGAGCAAAGGAAACTTAACTCCTGCAAGACTGTGTTGATGAAGAAACAGTGCAAGAGCTAAGCTTTAGTACTTACGTGTTGAGGTCAATTTCATAGGTCTGCATGCGAGGTTTGTCTCCAGGTGTGTCTGGGTCCCATCTGTACACCTGAAACTTCTTCATCCTGGGTTGAACAGCTGGAGCTGCTGCTGCTGCTGTTTGGGCATATCTAACAGCCTGGCAGCAAAGAAGAGAGAAAATGTGTCATTTGGAAAGTAAAAGCATCTAACATAAGGGTAAGTACAATAGTGTCATTAATCACTTTCAATTCTCCTTTACAATGTCTCTTATTAAAATGACTAAAGATTGGATACATTTCTAAAACAATGCACATCTTAAAATAATATTCATCTACTGATATCTTCAGATATATAGCAGTAGAATAGGACAATAGTTAATTAACAGTCTTAGACACATTGGCTGCTCATCCTAGAGGAGGGATCCCTATTTCATGAGGTGCCCTATGAGGTTTCTTCTTTTTTTTTCCCAAACTGGCAAGGTTTGGTTTTTTTTTGTTTGTTTGTTTGTTTTTCCTCACAGTGAAGAAAACTCTAAGATCAGGAATATGCTGAATTTTTTTAACTAGCTTTTATTTAGTTAACTTCTAACTGTATTTGTGTACATTTTTTTTCTAAATTGCTCTTTGTTTTTGTAACTTTTTTTTTCAATGTGAAGCCCGTTGAGACAATTGTTTTATGATATTGGGGTGTACAAACACAATTAAATCAAATTAATGAATCAAAAGTGTCAACACAATGACTTTAAAATAGCTTGAAGTTAACTTTTCCAGTCTGAAACATGCTGATATTAGATGGAAATTATGCAACACATTGATTAAGAACGTTTACAACTATTTATCACCGGTTTATTACCTGTTGTAGTTTATAATACAGTATATTTTACAGTAAAGCCATGTTTTTGATAAACAACATACTCTCCTTCTTTCTAGATTGAGTGATTTTAAACCAGGACACTGGCTAAATGCTAGTTGCTAAACCACAGGTCCTACAGGAACTCCAGAGAATAGACGGAGCCATCGGTGACGTTGCTGTAGGAAACCTACATATTATCATCGTTTTACTAAGACAATAAAATATTCATGTATTAAACTAAAGTTTTTAGCATACCACAGAGCCCGCAGGAGATCGAAACGCCAAAATACTGCGACTCAACGTTGTGAAACCGGTAGCCGACATTGTGAATCTTTTGGTTGTGTTTCTGACCTCTGCTGCTTCCCAACATCCAAATCTGCGCATGCGTCATAAATAATGGACTTAGTGAGCTTGTTTTAAACACCGTTATATCCCGGCAAATTGCCGTTTCACCAATTGATCTTTTTATTATTTGGATATGTTTTATTAGTTTTATCTTGTATAGCATTCTCTTGAAAATTATCCATTTAGTTATGTAAATGAGGAATGCATAACTCAATCTGTTTCCTAGTTATCTGTAATGTCAAATGGTTTGTAAACCGAACGCACCCTTTTGCTAGCTACAGTCCAACATGTGATGAGATCATCAAACTGAGCCCATGTGTTAGCAGACCAGCTTAAGGTCACTTTTTTGCTGTTTATTTTATTTAACAACAAAAAACGTGTGGAATCGTTGGAACAAAAGTTGAAAGATGGTTTTCCTAACGTTATCTTGTTGGATTCGTAGCCGCGGGCCCGACAGGTTCTGGAAAGTTCAAGAAATCCTGAAACATGCGCGGGTAAGGCAAGGGCTGTTTTCTGAAAGAATAGACTTTAAAACTTAATGAAACAGTTGTACACATGAAAGGTTGCAAATTACTTAGTTTATTTACATGTCTAATGACTTGCTAGTGTTCAGGCGATGATGCTCCTTGATTCCAATGACCGACATTTATGATGCAACATGTTGTGTTGCAGCATTTCAGAGGAAGGAAGAACAGATGCTACACTCTGGCTGTGAAGGCTGTCAGGAGGGCATTTGTCTATGCAACTAAATCTCGAGCGCTTAAAAAACGCAACATGAGGACGGTAAGACCTGCACATTTCTGGGTTTGGATCTTTTAACCACCTCCATTGATGCCAAATTTGTTATTAAGCATTAAACCAGCATGTAAAGAGGTTACCCTTACTTGGAGTTTAATCAATGTCACAATTTACTTCCGATTTTATTCCGTTATCTTTCGCTTATCTGGGTCTGAGTCGTGATTATCTCACCCCAAATGCATCCTCCAGCTGACCCAGGAGTATCTCGAGGCGTTTCCCGGCCAGCTGTGAGACATAGTCTCTCTAGCAGATTCGGAGTCTGCCCCTGAGTTTCCTCCTGGTGGGACGTGCCCATAACACTTCACCAGCAAGGCACTCAGGAGCAGAGGTGTCAAAAGTACCAACATTTCCTACTCAAGTAGAAGTATAAATACCGAGTTAAAAAACTACTTTAGTAAAAGTAGAAGTATCAACTCAAGTTTTCTACTTAAGTAAAAGTAAAAAGTAACCTATTTTAAAACTACTTCAAGTAAAAAAAGTAAAAGTAATTTTCAGAAAAAAAGGAATATTGTTAACAAAAGCGTATGAACATATTTTTTAACTATTATCACATGCTTTAAGGAGCAGAAAATATGATAATAAATGAAAGTGTTTTGGTGAAACTTTATGAATCAGAAACATTTATTTCTTAATAATGGAACCAGCGCATGGAACCAGCGTTGCCAGGTGGGAGGTGCTGGATTATCGTACTAATGACGTAAAATTATCGTATTTTACAAAAAATATCGTACACCCAGTAAAACCACGCCCATTGACAAAATAACACCCTTTACATGCACTCGTAAGGCAGTGGGAGTGAAGGAAACACACAGGAGGCAAAATTCTTGGATTCTTTTTCTAAAATTTTAAGAACTGTAAAAATGAAAAAAAAAACAGGGAAATAAGATTTTAAAAAACCAGTAGGGGCGGGACTTAGGAGACGGTAAATATAAATTTATATTTATACATATCTACATATATATGTGTACATAAAAGGTTTTTTTTTTAATGTTAACCCAAACATCTTCATGATACAAAATCTAAGCGATGTGTAGTTTTAATCTCCTCAGTCAGTCTTTATAAACTAATCAATAACATTTTGGATGCTTTTAAGCACAAATACTTCATCCACTACTATTTATGGATAAATCAGTTCAATTAGCTTTGTTTCTAAAGATAAAATAGTGTGTCACAGATCAAAGTTATTTTTATAAAAATACCATCTACAACATTTTCAGCAAAGACGTTTACAATAACTGCAGACTGAAAATAATAATAAAAAAACATTTCTTTGCTGTTGTTGTTTTTTTTTTTTTTAAAAAAACTGATAATTCAATCAGAGTTCAGTGTTGCAGCATCAGAAACACTTTGATTTCCGAGCCCGAGTCTCAAACACGGAAATTGACGTCCTTGCTCTTTAAAAGTTTGTGGGCGGGGCTACTTGCCCCAAAGTAATGATTGACTTGACCTTTCAGCCAATCATTCATCTGTTCCTTTGTTTGATGCATTCAGGGTTCATAAAAAAAAATCCGACAAACAGTCGCGGCTTTATAACGGTGACAAAATGGAGAAAGTAGCGACTACTTTTGATAAAACTAACGAAGTAAAAGTACAGATAATTGCATAAAAAAGTAGTGAGTAAAAGTAAAAAGTAGACAAAAAAATAATTACTTCGTTAAAGTAAAGATAACGAGATTTTCTACTTGAGTAAAGTAACGAAGTAGTCTTACTTCGTTACTTGACACCTCTGCTCAGGAGGCATCCTAACCAGATGCCCGAATCACCCCATCTGACTTCTCTCGACTCAGAGGAGCAACGGCTCTGCTTTCAGCTCCTCAGCTCCTCGGGTATGGCAGAGCTTCTCACTCTATATAGAGCCCAGCTATCCTGCCAAGGAAGCTGCTCATTTCGGCCACTTACAAAGTATATTGCTATCTCGTTCTTTCAGTCACCACCCACAGCTGGTGACCATAAGTTTGGGTAGGGACATAGATCGACGGGTAAATGAAATCTACCTACTTTAATGTGATTTCAATTAAGCATATCAGAATTTCTTTCTGTAACGTACAACGTTAGATAATTATTCACCTGCCAACTCAGGGTAAATGTCCATGTTGTTTTGCGCCCATGCCAAAAGATTTGAAAACACTGATTTTCAGAAACAGCCCATTTCAAACTGCAAATGCTTTTGTTTTGTCCATTTTCATCCCATAGCTGTGGATCTCCCGCATAGCAGCTGGAACACGAGAGCACAACATGAAGTATCCTGCACTCATACACAATCTTACAAAGGTCGGTTGTGTTTAATGTTCTATGTTACCCACACGTCTCAGCATTGTTTATCCTTCTAACTCACATGCTTCTCTTTTAACCCTCCAATATACAGTGTAGTGTTGAACTTAATCGTCGAATTCTCAGTGATTTGGCCATCACAGAACCTCAGACTTTTCTCTCGCTGACAAAACTGGCCCGGGCTCGGCAAGAAGAAGGCTTCCGTGCAGCTTTGGGTGACGGCAGTGAGCCTCCTGGTGTCCTTTCACGAGTTACACTACATTAAAAGACTTTTTCGCTTGTTTTTGGATATGAAAGTACCTTTATTGAATATTTCTTTAACATTCTCATATACAAAACTTATTGAAAGACTACTTCAAGTTTTTCTTGCTCAATGTCTCATTCTTTTATTGTCTTTCTTGATCCATCTACAAAGAAATGTTACTAATAATCAAAAATCTCATAAAATCTGAGTACCACATGTGCCAAATGTCTGTGGTCACAGAAAAATAAATTCTTCAAATACCATCATTGTCATCATCACAAGTTAATGGTCACTATCCAGGATGCAGCAGAAGAAAACCTCAAACTTTACTATTTTTACGCAACATTAACTTCAGAACCACAGTATTGATTTCTAACTTTCTGACATGTAAAATGTTACATATGTTATGGTAAAGTTTGAGATTTTTTAAAATGCTTTGGCTGTTAATGTGATCCTCTGAAAGCTTAATACATTAAACACTTTTGTTATATATGTACTTGCCCTGTCTTTTTTTTTTTTTGTTTGTTTTGATTGTTTCGATCTTCCTAATTTTTTAAAACCTCTTTTCAGTTATGCAATGTCTCACTTATCTGCTATTTTGTGTTAAAATATTAGTAGATATGATGAACAGCTATGTCTTGGTCATTCAGTTATGTTGATGTATTACAATGTAGTAAAGTAAAATATGGTTTATTAATGCCAACATGAAAATTTGCAGTGTCAGACATACAAAGAGGAAAACAAATAGCTGTAGATAAGGGCATGTTGATATGAACATAAATATAAAGAGGTTTAAATAGCAGAATAGAAAATGTCTTTTCCATCTGATGTTCTCAAAAATACATGAGTGTATAAATCAGATTCTTTGGTACTAAAGCTTTCTAATGATCAAACCACGAGCAGCCTGATGTAACCGGTGACGTCAGAAGCTCTGTGACAGCTGGGCGGAGCTACACGGTCACCTCCACAGACATAACTATCAAAACAGCCTATTAGAACAACGCTAACTGCGCACTGACCAATTACCGCATCTGTTATTCATCTCTCTGATGGGAATTTCGGCTCGTATTTCAGAGAGTTGGTTCTTTCAATTTTGCTCCGTAAAAAGAGTTGGTTCATTCAGCTCCTAAATGACTCTTTAAAAAAAAGAACAAAATGAAAATACAAAAAAACAAAACTACAAACAGCAACCGGTGCAACCCTCCCAATGTTTATCCCTATTGGTTTGACATGTTGTTCTTTCGAGATGAGCAATACTTATGCTATATTGTCAATGCTATATTTTTGAAAAGTGCTACTGAGTAACTATTAAGGTGAACTTTTATTTTACTTAAGAAATAACTACATTACAGAGGCTTTACAGATACAGTATGTTATCGGTGCTGATCACAGTATGTTGATTTTTACCCATTTTGACAATAGTATCAAATTGTACCTGTATCAAATTGCCTGAAAACACCACTGTGTACTTAACCAAATTATTATTGATATTGGTAGCATACCTCGACAGCTATTATATTTGTTAAAGTAATGCTTTCTACTGTCATAAAACGCCAGAAAAAGACTGTAAACACTTGCTAAGTTATCATTGCCAAATGTTGCATAATTTGAAAGGTAAAGTTATTTTTCATACAATTTTTCTACATTATTAAAATACAAAAAAACCTTTTTCAGTACATACTTGCTATATTTTCATTGGGGTGGAGTTTCTGACACATGGGCATGCGCAGAACGCCAGGTAACATAACTGGTAAGGTAGCTCAGATAAACAGAACACTGGCCCAGTTTATAATAACAGAGGTATGAATCATTTTAATTTATCATTCAGAAATATTTAACACTGAATGCCTCTAAATTGTTAATTATTATGTATTCGGTCTCCCAATTCCGTCATTGAAGATTGATTTACTCATATAATTCTGACATTATTTAGTCATAATCATACCATTATTGTTTAGCGGCAGTGGTTACCACAGTGTCCTCACAGCAAGAAGGTCAGGGTTCGAGTGACCCTGACCTGGGAAACTGACCTGGGTGAGGACGAGACTTGCAACATTGGCCTTTCTCTGTGGAGTTTGCATGTCTTCCACGCTTATGCGTGGGTTTTCTCCGGGGATTAAGATTGTCTGACACATGTGTTAGGTTGATTGGGCGGTGTGAAATTGACCCTTGTAATGAGTGCTGCACTGCAGCAGACTGGCGACCTGTTTGGGGTGTACCCTGCCTCTGACCTTGAATCAGCTGGGATAGGCTCCGGCAACCGCTTTAGGAATGGACGGTTAGAAGACGAAACATTATTCCTAAAGGCCTTCATAATTATTTATATTTTCTGGTGTGGTAGTTAGGTGTGGGCTGCAGGTCTTGCAGCAAAAAGGAAGGGATTTTGAGCCCTGGGGGTCAGGAGTGTTTGCAACAACAGACTGGCGACCTGTTTGGGCATACCCCACCACTCTGTAAGGGATAAGAAGATGAATGAATGAATTCATTTCAATTATATTTATAAGCCCAATATCACAACAAAAATGTCTCAACTGGATTGACTTTGCGTATTTAAAAAAAAGGAACAAAAAAGTAGATACACAAATACACAGCTAAAAATAACTAGTCAAACGCTAGCTAGACAATTTCAGCGCATTCCTGTCCTTAGACCCTCTTTCACGAAGAGGAGATTCGTGTGTTTCATCAGTCAAACCTGTTATAATAGTTGACATTGAAAGGTATTAACAGTTGATACCCGCTCTCTCCTCAGCATTAATTAGTGACCAATTACCAACACCAAAGAGCCGGTTCCTATCACTCACTCCAAAGAACCAGATCTAAGCGCCGTTTCAGCGGGGCCGACAAATCACTAGCACGCATGCGCACACAGGTAGCATGAACACGCGTGTGCAGGAAGTATAGTAGCTTCCATCCTCAGACAGCATTAGAACCAGACAAACTGTGAATTATCTCCACCTGGTGAAATGTCGTGGCTGTTTGGACTGAACAAAGGCCAGCCTGAGCCTCCTCCAGGTTTACCGCAGCCTCCCCCTCCTCCTCCTCCGGCTGGGGGCTCAGGGAATGGGGGAGATAAACCCAAGGACAAATGGAGCAACTTCGATCCCACCGGGCTGGAAAGAGCTGCCCAGGCGGCCAAGGAGCTCGACAAGTCCCGTGAGTATCATGGAGGTTCTGTTGAGAGTTATTTAAACTTTATAACATGTATTATAAACACCTTTAAAAGACTAAATACTTCTGATCATCAGATCACCACTTCATCACCTGCTTTGTTTCTACGGCTGGTGACCCCTTCTGCCAAATCTGTTCCTAACATGATCAATATCATCTGTGTACTCTGATAGTTTCACATATGTTCATTTATTTCTCCTCGTCAGGTCTGAGTTATTTTACACTCTTTTCTTTTAAAAGAAGAGAGTTCAAAGGTCACAACCTTGCAGCCAGTCTTGCATGAACCTCGTGAGGTACATCCAATCAAATGGGCCTAAAGCTCTGGATGTCAGCTTTAATATTTGAAAAGGAATTCACAGGCTGTCCACTTGTTGGATTCCTGGTCAGCATCACTCTGAGGACTTCTATAACAATTTGTGTGTGTGGTCTTGCAGCAGACTGGTGACCTTTTCGGGGTGTACCCTACCTCTTGTTTGTAATCAGCTGGGATAGGCTCCAGCTCTCCCTGTGACCCCATTAGGGATAAGCGGTTCAGAAGATGGAAAAAAAAAAGGTTTTTTGTCTTTCTGTTTCAGGACATGCAAAAGAAGCTCTGGAGTTGGCTCGGATGCAGGAGCAGAGCACTCAGATGGAGCATCAAAGTAAAATGAAGGTCATTTAACTACTTTAACATGTAAACCTTGTCAAACCAAAGCAGTGGCTTCTGTCATGCAGATAGAGAGCAAATGAGAACACTGGTTTGGGTTTGTTACTTGTAACATTATAATAACGCTTTTAAGCAAGTTGCTTTTGTTTTTAAAAAAATGCTTTTGTTTTTTAAATGTATTGATACAGGAATATGAGGCAGCGCTAGAGCAACTCAAAGGTGATCAGATACGCATTCAGGGCGAAGAGAGGAGGAAAACTCTAAATGAAGAAACCAAGCAGCACCAAGCGGTGAGAAAGAATGAGAAGAAGGAGATCTTGAAACGTGTTGATGTAGTTTCTATGCTTACAGTTGTTTTCTGTCTCCTAACAGAGAGCACAATATCAAGATAAGTTGGCCAGACAACGATACGAGGACCAACTAAGGCAGCAGGTAAATTTAATATTTCCTTTTTGTGTGTGAAATACTGTGTAATCATAAAAACGAAATAAAAAAGGGACAGTCGGTTGATTGTCACTTTCATTTCTATTTGCCAGCAAATACTCAATGAGGAAAATCTGCGTAAACAAGAGGAATCTGTGCAGAAACAAGAGGCGATGAGAAAAGGTGCAGATTTTACTGCTCTCACAGTAACAGCTGAGTCCTTTAAAAGTTTTGTTCCATCTTCTTCCGCTTACTGGGGCTGGGTTGCGGAGGCAAACAGCGTCAGAAGGGAAGCCCAGGCTTCTCTCACCCAAGCTGTATCCTACAGCTCACCCGGAAGGATCCCGGCCAGCTGTGAGACATAGTCTCTTCAGCAAGTCCGGGGTCTGCCTCTTGGTCTCCTACTAGTGGGACATGCCTGAAACACCTCACCAACGAGGCAATCGTGAGGCATCCTGACCAGATACCTAACCCAACCCCATCTGGCTCCTCTCGACCTGGAGGAGCAACGGCTCTACTCCGAGCTCCTCCCGGATGGCAGAGCTCCTCACCCGATTTCTGAGTGAGAGTCCAGCCATCCTGCAGAGGAAGCTCATTTGGGACGCTTGTATCCGCAATCTTGTTCTTTTCGTTACCACCCACAGCTGGTGACCATGGGTGAGGGTGGGAACGTAGATTGACTTGTAAATCAAGAGCTTTGCTTTTTGGCTCAGCTTTTTCTTTACCACGACGTATCAATGCAACCGATATTGGATTTTTAATAACCTTTAAAAGTTAGTAAATCCTTTTACAATTTTTTTCTTTTATAGCAACCATCGAGCACGAGATGGAGCTCAGACACAAGAATGAGCTTTTACGCATAGAGGCAGAGTCTAAGGCTCGAGCTCGTGTGGAAAGAGAGAACGCAGATATAATCCGAGAGCAGATTCGTCTGAAAGCTGCAGAACACAGACAGACTGTCCTGGAGTCAATCAAGTAAATAACTCTTCTTCACAGCAGATCGATTATTCAGTTTGACTTAACTAGCTTTGAAAATGTTTTGTTTTGTTGCTGAGTTACTACTGCACTAAAATGTTTTTTATTTATTTTATTTTGTCACTATTATCTTATGACGTTATTCAATGTTAGATTGTAGTTGGAGTTTACTCTTCTATCTGAGCACAATACGAGCTTGTATTTGCTTTCAGGACTGCGGGTGCTGTGTTTGGAGAAGGATTCAGGGCCTTTGTTTCAGACTGGGACAAAGTTACAGCCACTGTAAGATCATTGTTTCTGTTTAGTGATTATTAAGTTCATCTCATTTGTTGAAGCATGTCTGAGGTATTTTTAAACTGCAGGTAAACATCAGGTCTTTCTTTCTCACTGAAAGTCACTGTAGCGTGACAATGACTCTACAATGACTTTAAAGCATTTTTGCAGCTCGAAATGCAAAAAAATGCAACTGATGCAAAAAAAAAACCCAACTAAAATAGCACAAACAATTTTTACAGCACAAACGATTGTTGCTGTAACACACAAATTTCCCATGTGTGGGATCAGTAAAGTGTTTTCTGATTTGAGCTCAAAATCAATGCTTTACTAATGACCCACAATCGAGGAAATGTTATTTGTAAACATACTTAAAAAATAAGCTTTCGTCTTTGACTTTGTTTTGATTTATCCTTTTCCAAGAGTTATTGAAAACCCTACAACTACTTTCTCACAAATTTTAAGATACGGTTGTACTTTCCATCAGTGGATAACCAGTAGACCAAACTGTCTCTAAAAAAGGCTATTTTAATGCTTCAAAAGACTAATATGATTGAATTCGTTTTTGCTAAAATGTCTGAATATACACTTTTCTATTTTTCCATAAGGTGGCAGGACTGACTCTTCTAGCTGTAGGAGTGTATTCAGCTCGAAATGCAACAGGAGTCGCTGGACGCTATATCGAGGCCCGACTCGGGAAGCCATCTTTAGTGCGGGAGACATCCCGATTCACTGTGGGAGAAGCGATAAAGCATCCAATAAAGGTTTCATATTTTTTCCACTCGCACACTTAAAAAGTTGAAAATGTGACAAGTTACATGTTTTTTCTTAATCTTTTCAGACGTTCAAACGATTGAAGAGTAAACCTCAAGATGCTCTGGAGGGAGTTGTGCTTAGTGTAAGAGGACATTTAGTTTAAATAATTTAACAAAATGAGATTAAGTTTTGTAACATTTCCAATTGTTTTATTTTCCATCTTTCAGCCATCTCTGGAAGAGCGTGTTCGTGATATTGCCATAGCGACAAGAAATACAAGGCAGAACAACGGCTTGTACAGAAACATCCTCATGTATGGCCCTCCAGGAACTGGAAAAACATTGTTTGCTAAGGTACACCAGAAAAATTTTGAAATTATAAACAGTTAAAAGTTTTTAATTCTGAAATAATTTTGTTTCTGCTAAGTAGAAATTGGCCATGCATTCTGCAATGGATTACGCCATCATGACCGGTGGAGATGTAGCACCAATGGGCCGCGATGGTGTGACCGCCATGCACAAAGTGTTTGATTGGGCCAACACAAGTCGACGCGGGTACATAATAATCATAAATTACTCACACAAAGACAAGATTATATGTAATGTACGTGTTCTTTTTTTATTGGTTTTGCCATTAAATAAGTATAAAATCTTATTACAGGCTGCTGCTGTTTGTGGATGAAGCTGATGCTTTTCTCCGCAAAAGATCCACCGTAAGTCTACAGTTATTTCATCACAAATTGACTAAATTCATCACTATTAACTAATTATGTCTATATTTTTGTTTGTATGTGCAGGAGAAGATCAGTGAAGACCTCAGAGCCACGTTAAATGCGTTTTTGTATCGCACCGGAGAGCAGAGCAACAAGTGAGGAGCTACTCAATCATTTCTAACATCTAGAATACTTCACAGCATTTATCTCATGATTAATTTTTTGCTTTCTTTCTGTAGATTCATGCTGGTGCTGGCTAGTAACCAACCGGAACAGTTTGATTGGGCCATAAACGACCGAATAGATGAAATAGTCAATTTTGGTTTGCCAGGTCCAGAAGAAAGGGAGCGACTTGTCCGCTTGTACTTTGACAAATATGTGCTGGAGCCAGCCACAGGGGGCAGACAGTGAGTCGCTGCTTATCATTTTAACTCTGCCGCTGTTTGCTACATCCAGTGATAAGCTGATCAAATCACACTGTCTCATTTTATCTGTCTGTGATGTTTTAAAGGAGGATGAAGCTGGCACAGTTTGACTACGGTAAGAAGTGTTCGGAGATAGCAAAGCGAACTGAAGGCATGTCTGGAAGAGAGATCTCCAAGCTGGGTGTGGCCTGGCAGGTACGTATCCTCACATCTATAAAAATCAAGCTGAATTTTGAAAACTTGATTAAATTTTCAACTTATTCTATATTTAAAGCTTGTGTTTTAAACATTTTACCTTCTTAATGTAGGCAGCAGCATATTCCTCTGAGGATGGTGTTCTAACAGAAGCGATGATTGATGCTCGGGTTGACGACGCTGTCAAACAGCACCTTCAGAAGATGGACTGGCTCCACGGAGAGGAGGACATCCAAGCAAAGAGTCTCACCCCTCCTCCAGGTGGGGCAGCAGCCAGTGGAGGAAAAATGGGTTTTTCTCTTCCTCTGAGTGAGACACCTCAGGCCCAGGAGGTCATCGCTCCAGTGCTGGAAATGAATGCAAAAGAAGACGGCGAACAAATCCCACCTGTTTCTGCAGATGTTCCTCTTCAAGCAGAGGGGATAGTTGCAGAAGCCGTAGAAGAGAAAGCAAAACAGAATACTGAAATAATTACCCCCTCTTCTCTCAGTGACCAACCAGTAGAGGCCAAAAGTAAAACTCCTGTTGAACAGGACTGTGAAGAAACTGTTCAAGCTAAAGTTAAGACTCTAGAAGAAGGTGTGAATCAACCTGAAGCCTCTTCTGAAAACAAATCTGGAGGGACTGGTTCCAAACCTTCAAAGGATGGAACTCCAGTTTGAGTTTTATTAAAACTCTAGGGATTAGAAATGAATAGAAATCATGCCATTTTAACTAACTAGTCTATCAATGTGTATTTATCAGGGTGTCCTTTTGGCAGCTCTGGTGAACAGTTGGAGGAAATTATGACTAACTTGTAACAAATTATGCTTAATAAACGTCTTTCTTTTTGATATTTATGTATGCATCTGAAAAGTTTACAGAAACCAGATGATGTGTCTAATAATTACACTATTAATGTGCAAAGTGAGGCTTATGTGTGGAGATAATTAAAAGGAACAGTAATTTTTTTTTAAACACAAAGAGTCATTTGTGATTTTTGACTATGGAAGAATTGTAACATGATAACACACAGCTATGTCAGACAAAAAACTCACTAAAGTCTTGCAATGGAAGTAATGTTGCAATATCTGCTGATGCGAAAACACACTGATACCCGAGCAGGTTGTCAGAGTAGCAGCACGCACTGATATCACAAAGTACTGACAGGTTTATTTAAATACCCAAAACACACAAAGCATGAAGTCAAGATTATGAATTTGTTATAAATTTAAAATTTGAACATGCTTTCATTTTGTCTTCAGAACCGCTTATCCCTAATAAAGTCGTAGAGGGTGCTGGAGTCTATTCCAGCTGATTTCTGGCAAGAGACCGAGGTACATCCCAAACAAGTTGCAAGTCGGCTGCCGGGTATCACACTCATTCCTAGGGGCAATTTCATGACGGTCAATCAAACTAATATGTATGTTTGGGAGGAACATGCAAACTCCACACAGAAAGGCCAGTGCTTCAAGCCTGCGACTAAAACCCTGACCTTACTGTGAGGCTACTATGCTACAAAAACAATTAGTTTAAAATCAATGGATTCCATCATTTTGAAGTAAAATCAGATTTTACATGGCAGGCTCACAGATCATGTTTTTATTTTTATATACATTTCCAAAAATGGGAAACCGAAAATAAAATATATTTATATTCAGACATTATGCAGAACATAAGAAGAAATAAGTTCTAAAAAGTTTCAATTTTGCTAGATTATTCATTCTAAGGTCTTCCAGATTAAATAAATAATAAAATGTAGTTTGGGACAATACAGCAGTAGACACAAGGAGTATTTTTAAAATAATTTGAATAGCTTTTTAAAAAAAAATATTTTATAATATGTCGCTCTAATTATTCTTTAAAAATTTATTTGACAGTTTTATCTGTAATTATCTTCCTTATATTTACAGTTTTGTTAATAAAGCACTTGAATTACTTTGTAAATGTATTGTACTGTGCAAACAAACTTGCACTTGTCTGCTCATGGATCCACATGTTCTTTGTTTGACTTGGACTTACTTTTTACAAGATGACTTCTATGTTGGCGATGTAGACTACTTTAAAATGTGACCAAGAAATGTTTTGGTGAATGTTGATACTGAAATATGAGCATAAGCCATAAAGGATTTGATTCAAATCAGGCATAAATGTTACAGCCAGTCAGAGCTAAATTTAATTTTTATGTAATGACCAAATAGAATGTGAGATTTCTGAAATTGTTGGCTTCAAATAAATCAGAACAGCTTAATTGGATGTAGGCAAGTGTGGGAGATGTAGTTGGTTCCACATGATGAAGATCTGGTTCTTTGAAAACAATGTGATTGTGAATTAAACAATAAAAAAAATGTATTAAATTCAATAACAAACGACTTGGAATGCTTTAACATTTCTTTTAGTATCTATATTTACATACAGGCACTCAGAGCTGAGCTTGCAATTTCAAAATAATATTTCAATTCTTTTCCATTTACAAAACAACAGAAAAATACTATGCTCTGAAAAACAGCATGTTTGCTTAAATATGGGTCAGCATATTACACACCGATGATGAGCTTCAGAGGTTTTCATTTGGTTATACATTATTACCTTGAACCTTCACCTTAATTTAGTCCTAATACACAACACATGTTCGCACAAAAAAACAAATACCATTTGCTCCATAAACAAAGGTGGGTACACTGTCCCAATTCATACTTAAAATATCTTAAATTTGCTTCAATTAATTTCACTTACATAAAAAAAGCCAGCACATACATGCTGTATTAAAAAGAAACTAGAGGGATAAATGGAGTCTTTGATCAGGACTTTTGGGTGTCAAGGTTCTCCCTGAGGAGATGCTTGTGATTTCACATGACTGGGATGGATGGATGATCTAATCCTGATCCTAACATGGAGAATAAAGGCAGGGTGAAAGCAGCAAGTTTATCCTCAACCCAGAGAAAAAATTTCTCATCACTGTGTTAACAACAGATGTTTGTCAGGTCCTGACCCGGCATTGTGTCTGTGCACTGCATCAGATGATTAAACTTCAATTCATTCTTGCCTGTTTTACATTTGTTTGTGGTCTGTGTGTTGAAAATTTCTAACATGAATCAGTAGAAACAGACTGTGTGAAGAAAAGGTCTGTTGCTTTTATCCTCAAACTCCTGTAGGAGTTCATCAATTTCATTCTCCATGTCGTCAGTGTGCTGGATCTGGGGAGAAACAGAGAGGTCCATCAAAGTGTAAACAGCTGATCTCAAACAGTCAACTAAAAGTCAACAGGTAACTTCAAAAAAGTCTTCTGGACAGTTTAATTCTTCAACGAGACGTTTCGACTTCCATCCGGAAATCATTTTCAATCTGAAATTTCCGGATGGAAGTCTAAACGTCTCGTTGAAGAATTAAACTGTCCAAAAGACTTTTTTGAAACTTTTTCTACTATGGATCACTCCTGGATGAATGAGGGACTACACAGATTCTTTTTAGAGATATAAATTTAATATATTACAAGCTAATAAATGTATGATTAAGAGTTCTATTAATTTTGTTGGAGACACTCACACATTGACACAGCTCACAGATGAGAAAGGCACCGAGCGTGGCTTCCTCGTGGTTGTCCTGAATGTCTACATTGATAACATGAACTGGTTGAAGGGTTTCCTGTTCTCTCGAATTCAGATCTGGATGATCGACAATAAATGAGACAAAAAACAATAACACATTTTAAAGTATTCAAATACGAAAGGAACCTTTTTGGTTCTCCAATAAAATGAACTTGTCTTTGCCAATCCTCACCCTCCAACACTTGGTCATAGACTCTCTCTTCACAGGTGATGACCAGGTCAAACTTCTCCTTACACTGCTGAAATCGCTCTGGCTTTGATTTGATGCGCTTGTTTCTGTCCAGCATGTGCAGAATGCCGTTTTGTGTGTATCTGATGGGTGGGGGGTTAAGGAACACAGCAGGAGCCAAAGAAACAAAATTCACTGTCTTAAATGTCTGAATAAATCAATGTCAATGGAGATTTTTTTAGGAAGAAACAGCGCGCCCTAGTGGAGGAAATGACTCATCATTTATCTTCTCAGAGAGATGGATTTAAAAAAATAAAATAAAAAAGGGGACATTTAGGGCATTGGATGTAACTGACAGATTTTAACGTCAGCAATGTCATTGATCTGGTCTAGAATTATTTTGATAACAGGAAATTTGATTCTGCATAACCCAATCTAATTCAAGTCTAAGTTGCAACTTTTCCTTTGACCTTACCAGGTGTCAAAAACATTCTACACACCACTGTGTTATATATAACATAGTGAGGTGGTATTACTAACCAATATTGTGCAGAACTTCTACTCAGAGTAAAATTAAAGAAATGTATCTTCTAAAAAAGAAGGAAAAGACATTTGACCTGAACTCACCGTGTGCTGATGCTGACTACACCTGGAATACAGTAAAAGTAGAAAAAAACAAACATTTCAAAACAACTGTATTTGTTAATGAAATTTAAAAAATGCAACTACATGCATTTTTTCTACTCTCCATATAACTGATGGTTACTATTTTCAAACTTTGAATCTTGATTATTTCTGTCCACATTTTACAAAAATTACACATATTTCAGAATAGGTTCAAGATTATTGTAATAGTTACCTTGGTTTAAATGGAATTAATTTTTTTTTACCATTCTCTATAATAATAATAAAAAAATTCCATGTCTTTTTCGCCACTTTATTTTAAAACCCAAAGTTTACCACCATCTCTATCCTCATGTCTCCATTCCACTTAAAAATGCCATTTAAAAAAAAAAAAACAAGAAAAAAAACCTTCCCTGAAATACTGTTTTTATATATAAAACACTTTCTGATGAGATGCCAGACTCTGTACTTGATGTCCTGTTTCTCAACCTTTCCTGATACAGATGTTTTCAAGGTCCTCTGGATGTTTTACCTACTGTTGCATCATTCACAGTTTTTGTGCAGATTCCTGGTCCACCTCTCGCAGATTCTCAAGAATGAAAATATACAAAATACATATAAACTTAGAAGTACTGTTATGTTGCTATCTAGTGATACATGTGTTGCATGTGCAGAAGAGGTAAATCTGATCGGGATACAGTTCCTTGTCTTTTCGAACCAAGTCGTTGTACATCTGTTCATAAGTTATTCTGAAGTCATACACATTAGGCTTATCCGGGGCAGGACCAGGTAGCTTCACATGAGTCCCTGTCCCGAATGATCGAACATCAAATCCACGCTTACTGTAGAGAAAAAAAGAACAAGACAAGAATTGTTACAACTTACAGAATATTTCTTGTTGGAAAACAAACTTCTTCAAAACTAAAAAGCAATTTTTTTCATTGACCTGTTAACTCTAATATTTAACTGTAGTTATAAAATATATTTTTTAAATGAGTGAGTATTTTAGACCAACTAAGTAAGAGAAATCCTCTGTGTGTTTTGAAAGAGGAATCTGGTGAAAACCCCAGGGATGTGGTGTGACACTCTGTTGCACAACTGCAGTTCCTTTCTTCCGGTAAATAGCCGACTAGAGGGTACTGTTTCCTTTCTAGAACTAAGAAAAAAAAATAGCCAAATAACTATGGCCTGTTTATTCTTATTAAGACGCTTAAGATAAAAAAAAAGCCTCCAGGTTTGAACATTTAATCAACCTTGAGCCTAAATTCAAAACAGATTTTTTTTAAACGGAACTGTCGTCCTCGTGGGATTCTGAGAAGTGGAGCTCTATTGTTAAACTGTTGAGGCCTGTTACCGCCCTGACACGGCTTGGAACAGCCACAAAAAACAAACACGAAAAAAAAAAGATTTTGTTTCCATCGCAGTCGCTTTCCTATTCTCAACTCGTCTTTACCTGAGGATATTGTGCGCTTCCATACTGCGGTTCTGGTTACTCGAGCACACAACCGCTACACGCAGCGGGTGGCTCGGCATTGCGACTTTCTAGCTAAAAACTGCCAAATATCAACTGATAGAATCTAAGCATGCGTTTTTAGTTTAATTAATACTAAACAAGATCGCACCCCTAAGTTAAATTAAAGAAGATGGATTTCTAGTACGCAAAAGATTCTTTCCTCTCTGTTTAACACGCAGAAAGCTAAAATGGCGGCGCTCGGAAACCTGAGCTCATTTATAGAGAGACGTCATGGTGACGTCACAAAAGGCGGGGCTTTTATGGAAACAAGCAGCAAAGTAACTGATAAATTTAGTGTTTTCAGCTAGGAGGACTCAACATTCTTTATGTTATTTAAAAAGAAATTAATTAAAATGTTCCTATATGTATATGGTAAATTGCGAAAAAGCACAATTTTTTTCATTGAAGTTAATAAATTATTTTCATTTGTGTGTATTTGCTCTCGTTGTATTTATTTTGGAGCATATATTTTCTTTTCAAAAGTAGTTTTTTTTTTCTTCTCCTTTTAGCATTTCCCCTCAGGGGTCGCTACAGCAAGTCTGTTTCTTTCATCTAATCCTGTCTGCTGCATCTTATGCAGTCATGACAATAATCTTCATGTCTTCCCTCACTGTATCCATGAACCTCCTCTTTGGTCTTCCTCTAGGCCTCTTTCCTGGTGGTTCCAAACTCAGCATCCTTCTGCCAATGTTCTCTCTCTCTCCTCTGCACATGTCCAAACCATCTCAGTCTGGCCTCTCTGACTTCATCTCCAAAACCTCTAACATGTGCTGTTCCTCTGAGATATTCATTTCTAATCCTGTCCATCCTGGTCACTCTCATAGACATCCTCAGCATTTTCATCTCTGCTACCTCCATCTCTGTTTCCTGTCTTTTCCTCTGTGCCACTGTTTCCAGACTAAACAGCATGGCCAGTCTCACCATAGTTGTGCACATTTTCCTTTTCATTTTAGCTAAAACTCTTCTATCACACATCATACCTGATACTTTTCTCCACCCATTCCAGCCTTCATGCACACGCTTCCTTGCCTCCTTTTCATACTCTCTATTACTCTGAACTCTGTTCCAAGGTAATTAAAATTCTCCATCTTCTTTATTTCTTCTCCCTGTAAACTCACTCCTCTCGTTCACACACACACTCTGTCTTACTCTGGCTAATCTTAATTCCTCAATAGAACTTTTGCTATGTTAAAAATCACTCTAAGTGATGTAAGCATTTGTCAACAGTTGATGTGCAAAGTATTCTTCTTTGTTGTCAAATTGCATCCACACCCTTTAAAAAAAATCTTATATTTGATTTTTTGCAGAAGAAGATACCTACTGTATGTGCAATAACTGTAATCATTGGGAAAAACTCTAAAAAATTGTGTTGTGATAGATGAACAGTTTAGAAAATGAAAAAATACTTAAAACATTCACACCGTTCTTAAAAAGCATTTTGCCCATGCTACTTTGTTTTCTATCAAGCAGTTACCTTGAGTTACAGTAATTCAATGTACATAATGATACGTTTTAATCGAGGATAAATTCTGTAGTGTTGAAGTTTTTACCTGCAAACATCCTCATGTTATCATTCTACTGATAAATTTGTTTGTTTTCTCAGTGAAGTCCTCACACCTGCTACCATTTATTATTCTGTAAGTTTGCTACAGAACCCACTGCTGTCCATCTGTTGTAATATTTTGGCCACATTTCTAATGTCTGGATAATGACCAAAGAACATTTTCAAACACATTGACAAAAACAGAAATGCTGTCCGTAATAAAAACTGTTTTATTTATTTTTTTGCAGTCAGCAGGACGAAAAGGCATTCTAGCAGAAATGAATTGTCACAGTATAGTAAAATAATAGACTATGTTGCATTGCCCTTCACAACAAAAATACCATTGCTTTTTTTAGTACAAAACCAAAAGCAGAAATAGAGCCATAATAATGTGTTGATCATTTTCTTTCTAGTTTTTAACAAGGATACTGAAATGGTTTAATGCACAAAAACACTGCTTCTTCTGCTCCTAACTTATTTAAATAGACTATTTGTATTGCTGTTTAAATGCTGAATGAGAAGAGACAACCTGGAGCAAGAAAAGACATGACAAACTCAAGACTTGATCTGTAATTTTGGTTTAGTACACCCTGACAGAGGCTGGCAAGGTTCCTTTTTTTGCAGAGCCACAGTAAATTGTGCTTCATTTGATCAGGACAACTTATGGAAAGTTAACTAACACTGACTGAAACATGTCGAACAAAACAGTTTATTCCTATAGTTACACTTTAGTTTCTGGAACGAGTGCGATAAGAGTATGGCTGCTGAGATGTTGGACTCATTATGTTTTCAGTGATGTATGCCACTAATAAACAGATGATGACTAGCATTACACAAATAGCTCCTCCTACTGTTGTCATGGCAATCACAATGTCTTGCATCCCAGATGGTGGTAGTGTGAACTCCACACAGTCTTGGTGCTTTGATTTCTTATCTGAGTCTGAATGAATCAATGAGCGCAAACAGATGCGATATGGGATGTTTTCATGCAGCTGGTCCAGGAGGAAATCCCTGCATCCCTGCCCAAGATAGATGCTGGCACATTCGAACTGAGTGTAGCTTCCATTCCACCAGCAGCTCAGCTCAAAGCCTCCACGTCTGTGGCGTCGCTCTCCAAAAACAGTGTTCATGGTTGAAGTTTCTCTTGCATCAGCATTCTGGCCAGATGTGGACGCTGCAGTTTTTCTGCTAATGTTTCCCTCTGTGGAGTGGCTCCACTGTAACAGTACACTGCCATTTATCAGAAGGTTTGCCACTAGATTCCCAAAAGACAACACAGTCCTACAGTCGGATTTATGACATTTATAACCGAACAATGTTTGTCTAAAGCACAGCTGCCCCCAAATGCCTCCCTCAATCACTCTGTAGGCACATAAAGGAGACACTTCCTCATCAGGTCTCAAATTCAGCATAGATCTCCCAGAGCTGACTGTAGTGTTACTGTTACTGGAGTTAATCAAGAAGCTGTTCTCATTGTCAGCTAATTCTGATAGCCTGCCATCATGGATGGAGTTGGAGATGTGTTTGGCGGATCTCCCGTTAATCCTGCCTCTCACCTCTGAGGAGGATGCTAAAGATGATGCTGAGCCGCTCCGATGGGACCAGACCGCCGTGCAGAGCAGGAGAGCCGATATGGCGAAAGGTGATGGGCGATATTGTCTTGTCATCTCACGTCCCGTTTTTTTCCCCCGCTCACAGTGAATAAAATAGGCGATAGGAAGACAAGCCTGCCATGAGATCGGCTCTACGACGCAATCTGCGTGAAGCAAGATAGTTCACACATGGGGCATCTCCTGCAGAAATAACACAAATCTCACAGCGACTGTGACCTTGCACGTCATAATCATTGATACGAGGAAAAAAAGTCTTTATGTAGTTCGCATCATCTCAATTGACAAAATCAGAAGCTTACTTATTCAGATGTTGGATCAGATGATTTTTCTATCGTGCCATCACATTTATCTTCTTCTTCCTGTCTGACTTGACGTGGAGATTTTGATGTCCTGCTGTTTGGGAAAACGCACGCCACGCAGAGTTCTGGAGCTTGTTCATTTGTAGTTCTGTCAGAGATCAGTCTGGTTAATGTTCATCCAGTGCCATGAGAGTGATTTTTATGTATAACAAACATCCCCAAAAACCAGAGGATTTTTTTTAACCAAATGCGTATCTCACTAGGACATCATATCAAACATGTTCATAAAATCTCACACAACTGTCACTATTTTCTGCTGATAGGATTCAGAGTCAAATCTACATTTCCTGATTATTTGATATTTCTCACCTTTTATTCAAACTATAAAACTGATTAAGGAACACACTGGACAAAAAACTCGAATTACCATTGATAGTGTTATCTATAATTAGTATGAACATGGTTAAGGGATCCACATGGCTTTGACAATAGTTGCAATGTATCAAATATCAAGACTAAGATCTAACTGGAACATGGCTGAGTCATTCATCAAAGTTAATCTTTTTTTGTTGGAATTTAATGCTAATAATAGTTTTATCAAATTAAAATGTAGTGGACGTGGATGAGCATTAACATCATTACATGATAACAATATTCACCCAACTGGTAAAATCAGAGTTTCTCTGTTACAAAAAAAAAGCCAAAGTGTTTCCATATGCTGATGCAAAGAACTGACCAAAAATGATCACAAATGTTCATTTGCAGTGTATTGTGGATGAAAAAATGTTGAACTTTACATCTTTGAATCTTTACACAAACACAATGCCAACATTGCCAACGAGTGGAATTTATAATTCTTACGCCTCAAAACTGTCCCAAAGTCAAATGTTCTGTTATTGTTGTGAAAGTTTTTTGTTTGTTTGTTTTTTACGAGTACAAGCACATCTGCGTCAGCAAAGACTCATTTTGGCTAAAATAAAATTCGGGATTTGTTCCCTACAAAAATTCTTCCATTTTATATGGCAATATGTTTGCAGAATTATTTAACATTTTTGTTTTCCCAAAAAGTCATTTGCAACATATAAAAATGACCAAAATAACTTAAATCACAAAAAACTTCACCTAGCTTAGAAGTAATTTTGTTTTGTTTTCCGAACTGTCGATCCCTAACAGAGTTCTGGGTGGTGCCTGACTCTATCCTGGCTGTTAATTTAAATTTAAGGTGAGAGGCAGGGTACACCCCGAACAGGTTGCCATTCTGTCAAGGGGCCACACACACACGCAACAAACCACACACACACTCATTCTTGGGCAATTTCATAGCAGCCAATCAAATTAACAGACATGTTTTTTGGAGGGTGGGAGAAAATTGGAGGACCCAGAGGAAATCCACGCATACACTGAGATGACATGCAAACTCCACACAGAAAGGTTAGTGTTTGAACTAAAACATACTTGAAGGACTTCAATTTGTAGGCCATGTTCACATTTTTCATTTTAACTAATCACAAAGTTTGTGAAAGTCAGATGAACAATTCAGAAAGAACAATGACTGAGTTTTGATTATTGAATAGGCTCACCTACCATCATAACCTTGATTGTCCCCCTCTGATCCTTTTCTTCACCATGTGAACAAATTCTCACATGTTGGTCAGAGAAGGAAGAGGAGTACCAATAAGGAGAACCAATTGTAACCATTGACCTAATTACAATAAACAGACACAAGGAGCAATTTATTCAACATCAAACTCCTAATAAAAAGTCTTCGCTAATCTTAAAAATTGTTCTACGTAGCTTTGAGTGTGCTGGAGTGATGCCAGTGTTGAATTTCAGTCTCACCATCCTCAAAGATACCTGATCCAAAAACATTTTAATTTTCAGTTTTCCAATAGAAAGCAGGAACATGTTTCTGTTTACAATTCATTTGAATCATCTGGAAATATTCAAATGCTATGTGAGTTCACTGAACACTGGTTAGTGAATCATTGCTCAGATGGAATTTCTCTAAGGTATAATTCGCTTTTCCCAAGTGAGAACGCTGGGAACGTGGCAATTAATTAGTATCTAGGGAAGGCTGGATTGCTGACTAAAACTATTTTTAAAAAAAACCTTGCATTTGTAGGAACATCTTACAATAAAATGTTAGGTGAAAATTACATTTCCAGTAATAATGATCGTCATGTCTCATCACTGAATATGTAAAAATAAATGGTAATATTGAACTAGTGATCACTCATGACCTCTCATAGCTAACAATAATTAGTCATGTGATTTTCCACTACTCATTACGCTGGAAGAAAACATGGAAAGTGCCAGCATACTAGATTAAACTGACCGTGAACCTGGTCAGCAAAGACTTGTTTGTCTGTATGTGCACATATAAAATACCATGCAAGTCATCAACATCAGTAGTGACACGCATGAGACATCTATGCTTTTCTCTAAGCTAAACCTAAAACACAAAGGATTACTACATTATGCTGCTCTACACAGGATGATGCCATGTCAGAGGTTCTTACTGTAGATGCAATTTTATTCGGTCTCCTGGTTTTTTCTGGCATTCTTGGAAACATCTTGGTCATTCATGTGGTGAGAAAATAACCTGTATTGTTTACATGATTTATATGATTGAATGTTTGATGTGAGACTAAGTTCAGTCTTTTTTGTTTTTACTATTAGGTCTTTCAGACAGCATTTGAGAGTCCCACTCGGAGACTCTCTCCCTCTGACATGATTTTGGTCCATCTATCACTAGCCAACCTTCTTACTTCACTTTTCCGAACAGTGCCTATTTTTGTGTCGGACTTGGGCTTGGATGTGTCTCTGTCTCCAGGTTGGTGCAGAGTTTTCATGCTGCTTTGGGTGTGGTGGAGGGCTGTTGGTTGTTGGGTGACTCTAGCCCTCAGTATCTTCCACTGCACCACATTAAAGCGGACACATGTGAATTTTGGGCCACTTGCAATGCAAAAGGAGAGGCGACGGGTTTGGATCGTGCTTGGATTGGTGTGGGGGGCTAACTTAGCCTTCTCCATTCCAGCCCTAGTGTATAGCACCCATGTTCATGGCAATGCTACTGTGGAGCTTATGGTGATCAGCTGCACCACAAGGCCTCTTCTAGGATGTATTTGGGAGTTTCCTACTGAACAACAAGGCTCAGCTTTTGCCTCCGCTTCTCTTGCACTAAATGAGGTGTTGCCACTGGTGCTGATGGCCTGCACCAACTTAGCTACACTTCACGCTTTGGCCAAGCACATCCGAGCTGTTATGGCAGGGTCAAACTCAGGGGGAGTCCATGCTGAGCTGGAAAAACATGTAGCCACAGAACGTAAAGCAGCTCATGTTATTATGTCACTTGTGTCACTCTTTGTAGTTTGCTGGGCTTTGCAGGTTGCTGCAGTTACATACTACAATCATGATAGGGGACACCATGCTGAAGGGCTGCTTACTGTGGCTCATTTCTCTGCTTCACTCTTTGTGGGATTCAGCCCTATGGTAGTGGCTCTAGGTCATGGAAAACTTAGAAGGAAAATCATGAGTATGATATTGACGTGGACTAAAGTTTGTCAAAGTAACAGCTCAAAAATTGGACAGAATAGTACATCACCAAAGTCGAATAACAAGAAGACAAAAGAAACCATTTCTGTTGTTCAAAAAGACACAAAAATGAAAGTTAAATTGGACAATTAATTGAACATGGGTTAGACTGCAACAACACATCTATACAGTACCCAAACACTAAAATTAAAACCAAAAGCTGTAATTGTTTTTAATTTGAATTTTACAGTTGACTTACAAAAATATGGTTTTCCTCAAAACAATGGCATTCATTGAGTGAATGAAAAAAATCTGTGTAAATTCAAGCAAATTCCATATTAAATTTTTTTCATCAATGCACTTTTTTGTTCTTGAAATCAGTTTGGATTTTTTTTTTTTTTTTTACTGTCTTCAAGAGTAAGTGATCAAAGAAACAGACATTTTCAAAATTTTTGTTAATAACTATGTACCTTCATGTTGCATCACAAATAAGTTTCTCCGCATGGACTCATAGCCAGTGGACCATAATTATTTTGGAGGGCAGGTGCTCAGTGACTCACCACTGATGAAATATTATATTACCATACTTTTCGGTTAAATTGTCTTGATTTCTGCGGTTAATCAAAAAGCGCATCCTACATTGCAGACAAACACATGTAAAGCAATGGATGCTGCGTGATGCTTTGTGAACTCTTGGACAAATAGCACTCTAACTGTTTTATAATAAATGCTTGAGAATATTTGAGGGTTTGAACTTAAGGGATACAAGCCTTTCTAGACAATGAACCATGTCACACGGTAAAAACCCCAAAACCTCCGAATGGTCACTTGACTAATCCAGAGGGCAATGAACCGGTGATCTAGCACCACTTTTTGATTTGTGCACGCCAATGCATATAGGTATCAATTCATTTAAAGTCACATAGATACAAAAAGATTACAGTATTTTCTTCAACTTCTTTGAACTATTTAATAATGTAATAAAATAATGTAATATAAATCATATACGAAGGTAATGTCAACTGATTTGTTTTTTAATCCATTAATAAAGCTTTTCTGGTATCATTTAAAGAGTGTGAGAATTTATTTTAGCTGAAGATCGATAAAAATATATCAAGGATGCTGGAGAAGGTGGCTGTCGCTTTCTCACACAATGCAATTTAAAGTTCTCCCAATTTAAAAAAACATGCACTCACAGTGCACTAAATGCCATGGCTAAATGCCATCATCAGTCAGTAAATTGAACGTTAGTCTATCATCAAGTCTTTTGTCTTCTCACTGTGTCCATTGTCCAACACAACTGTTTTAATTGCAATAAAAGTTTACCGGTAAGTTGAATATTATGCAATTTGCTTACGATTGATTTGGACTTGCCCAAAGTGTCCTACGAGGTAATTCTTTCAACCTGTGAGTATGTTTATGTGAGCAAAAACTTTATCCAGGAACGAAGCCGTCTATGTCCAATTGCCAGAATAATAGGTGAAAAGGCGATAAAAATAATATTGGCAAATCGAGAAACAATCAAAAGAAATTCTGCAGAGGAGCCCCTGTTATAATTAAAGTAATTTACTGAAATAATGCTGGTTCCCCAAGATGTGATGAAGAGCATGACGAGAGCAAGGATCACCTGAAAAAGGATGAGAATTATTTTAAAATAGTAACAAAACATTTGATTTTAGACCAGATTTGAACAGATTCTATAAACAATTTGCACTCAAATTTATAGTTCCTTTGCTTTTAAGAAATAACCAGAGAAATTCTGTGTGTTTCTAACCTTTGCTGCTCGCCTCTCTGCAGGTATTCGCTTTAAGACAGGTGATGCTGGTTGTGAACTCCTCTCTCTACTGTGGTTGTACAGTGTGTACAGGGAAGACAAGTTAGTTACTGTCATCAAAACGATTGGAAATATTTCATGTAACACCATGGACGTTGTTGCATATGCCAGGCCTGTGTCTGTAGAAGGAAAGTCCCACACACAACCCAGTAGAGGGCGTGTTGTACTGCTTATCAGCATCAAGGTCTGTGAGCAGAAAAAAGGAGAAATAACAAGCAATTAGAAAACTCAGAAACAGAATCTATTTTTACATGCAAGAAGGATTTCTTGCAAATCACTGCCCTATATTAGAGTTTTACTTTAGAAAAAAATTCAAACATACATAAATTTTTTTCACATGAGGAGCTCCATCAATCTTTGCTAAATTTCTTTAAAAGACCACACCTCAAAAGAATAGTACTTCACAAACTACTTGTCTAATTCTGATATACTCCACATTTCAATCTACCACCTGGGAATGAAAGGAACATTGTATAACTATGGGAATACATCTGGATTTCTGACCCTTACAAAGAACAAACTGGAGATGCACCAGAGATCTACAATCAATTTTGTTGGAGATTACAGCAATCCATCCATTCTTCAGGTGCTGGTAATCTCCACAGGAAAACAAATAGTTATGCACCTCACAATTCTGGTCATTGTACTTTCTGCTTTCTTTCTTCTTCTTCAAAAAAAAAACAAACTAAGAACTTTTGTTTGCTAAAAGCAACAAAAGCCAGAAAGGAGATTAATGAAGAATTCCAAAACAATGTGTTGGGCAGGATATTAAAGCTGTAAAACAGAGGGTATGCTAGCAGGATAGTTTTGGTCTGTTTGTCTTCAGCAGAAGCAAGGAAGATCATCAAAGTTGATGGAATGACAAAATGCGCCTTTGGACAAAATAGCACAAGCCTGCAAAATGTTTGAGAGCAGGAAAGTGGTTAATTTTCCAGCAAGATGAAAACAATCAACATAAAGCTAAAACTATTTTAGTACAGCACAACATTATTTCACCAAAAAAATGTGTCCAAATCTAGTTCAAATCCAGTAAATGATTGCTTTTCAGAAACATTCATCTTGAAAAGTTTTCTCACTGAGAAGATAAAGGAAAAATCCTGACAAATGTATGCTCATGAATACTTCCTGTAATTTATGAGCAACATCACGTACTACAAACTAATAATTAAGAAACTTGAATGTCTCTGCACACAACACATACACATGCAACTAACCATCCACGTGTACGGCAAATGTGTGTCAGTACAATTTTTGTATAGTTTAAACCATACACTACTTTTCTATTATAAGGAAGCATGTTTCTGAAATGGATTAAAACTTTACAATCATCCTGTTAGTAGACTTCTTACCTCTGTAGAATTCACATTTCCATTTGTGGAAAAGACAACAGCAGGAATTGAGTAGAGAAAGTTGATAAACCAGAGTAATCCTAAATTCAGCAGCAAATGTACAGGAACACTACGAGAGGCTTGAGTTTTTCCAACAGCAGGAGCAACACGCCTTAGAGTCTGAAGATGGAAAGCGCTGAGAAAAAGTGTTGACCATACATTGACCGATCGCAGCCACACCCAAACTCCCATCATTAACTGACACCAGCCTTTAGATGAGTACAACTGGAAAGGTACACACACAAAGCTCCAGGTCAGATTCAGAGGATACATATTCACCCTTTCAAAATTATTTGCATCATTTTCAGCAGGAATGGATACAAATGGCTCAACTTCATGTCAGTTGAAATGAATCCTACCTGTAATCCCAAGTCGGAGATGACAAGTAGGGTGTTCCTCATCAAAGACACCATCAGGTTAGAGAGTGCCATGTTGATGATAATGATGTCCGAGCTATGTCCACCAGTCTGATCCGTGATCACACTCTTCCCAATAACTCCAATCACAACAGAATTACCTAAAATGCCAAGTACCACTAAAATAAAATACAAAGCTGTCTGTACAAGAGTCACAGGGGCACGAAGCCCCATTCCCACATATTTTGTGGTTTTATCATCTGCCATGGAGTCAGCAAGCTTGAAAACTTTAAATGTCAGAAGAGGGTTTAAATCCTGTCTCAAAATCTTCCTTTTAGGAGAAAATAGAACTAAAACAAATTTGTACTTCTTGCAAAAATTTAAGACAATAATTAAATATGAAAAATCCCATAATTAAAATATGTTTTTTGATCTGTTTTATAAAGTGAAATTACCAACAAATATTCTTCTCGAAGCTCATGAAGAATATGATCCAGCATATCATATATGCACATATTGCAAAGCATCACAATGTTTTAAGCATCACAAGAGCTGAAGGTGCATGTTAATAAAACACAAGAGATTAATCAGTTTCCCTCTGTGTTCTGTGCTGTCTATGCAGAATTTGCTTAGGATCCTGAGGGAAGTGGAAACTTTTTGTTGAAAGTCACAAACGCACTGATGTCTAGAACAACCTTTCAACAAATGGAAAAAAAATAACGTAATGTCATTCGTCCAAAACAGCACTTTTACTGACGGTTTGTAAATTCAGATTAAACATCTTTTAACCAAATTTATTCTTGTTTGAAACTCCCAAAAATTTGGTTGGAGCTCTACAGTGCTGCAAATGTTACAAAAATACAATACAAATACAGGTCATTTAAAGTGAAAATGTAACTAATTAAAAGTCATTTGTGAGATAAGATCATAGTTAATGCTAAATTAGTCATGATTTTTTTTAAAACAAAATTTATATGGTTAGAAACAACCACCAATAGACGACCCTGAAAACAACTTCAACATCATAAATGACACAGTTATTATGAACATGTGTATGTAAATTTATTGCCATTTATTTGATATTTGTATTTTACAATTCAGTTGCAGTGGTAGTAAAAGTAATTTCAACTAAATTAATATTAAATCAATGTTTAAAGCCTTTGTTGAATGGCTTGTTGTCACAACAAAGTTAAGGAATGAAGACGGACATATTTCTCAGTTGCCCAAGGAAAAATGATACCACTATTTGCAAATTATAGATAGGGTCCAATAGATGATGAAAGTTAAAGAATAAAGATATAGAGCTTGTTTAAAAATAAAATCAATCACACATAACTGCAAAAATAAGATTGCAACAAATGGGATTCTTCTTAGCTCTGTGTCTTCGCAGTGCGGCATATTCCATCTCCTCGGCCTGAGTTGTAAACTGGAGAAACACACACTTTGCTGTTTGGTGCAAGGTGGGTGAGCCTGACGAAAGGTGTGTTTGGAGGTAAGTAGGTGGATGAAAGGGTACGACCTGACGAGGAGCTCTGGGATGTTCTTGTTTCCCAGTTTACCCAGTAGCCTTTCAACCCTCTTCCATGAGCATGTATTTTTGCTTGCACCTCATCTACCCCCATGTCCAACAGCTTTGTAGGGAACAGCTGAAGGTCGGCCAGGGCAGGCATAGCTGTTGTAGAAAACAAAGAGATAAAGATTTGTGCTATTTTGTTAAGTGAAGGTAGTAATGGATCAACACGGACGATTAATAAGCTGAGGAGCTCCAAAGTTGTAACTTCAACTACAACTGCACAATCTTCAACACATACTGTAGATAGAAAGACATCAAACCGAGAGTACCTTCCTGAGTGTTTGCCTTGACGGACATGGCTCGTTCTTTTCCATCCATGTACAAAGCACTGACTGTGATCAGGTACTCTGTGCCTGGCTCCAGGTTGGTCAGTAAGACAAAGGTTTGATTGTTGTCTAAGTTCACGGTGTGGACATGCCCTCTTGGAATGGAGCCATATTCCACTCGATATGATTTCACCCAACCTGGTTGCAGGGGACCCCAGCTGACTCGGATCTGATGAGTGCTACAGTGAGACAAAAAAACTTCGGATGGACCTGTAATATCTGAGAAAATAGATGGAAAATAAGGAACAGCAAAAAACTCCTAAAAATAGTTACATCATTTGTTAACTCATGTTGCTCGTGCCAGTAGGATTTATTTTTTAATTTATTTGAACACCCATAGTTTCTTGAGGACCAAACAAATATCATGTGAAGGAAATGATGAAGAGAAATTCCTACAGTATCTACTTTGGGGATTTACAAAACGATAAGCAATAAAAGTGGAGAACCGTACCAGGAAGTGTGGTGAAGTTTATGGAGAGAGTGTTGAAGATTTTCCGGTGTGACACTGGGTGCAGAGATGCTGTGTACATAGTTTCAGACTGCAGGTTGGTGAGCTCTGCTCTACTGGTGTCACCGGATAACTTCTTTCTGATCTCAGGGTTAGTTTTTCTGACAGGGATGTACCGCAGCTCATAATATTCACTGTCTGCATTTAGAAGAGGATGCCACTGCAGCACAGCACTATGGGAACTTATGTCAGCCACTCTTAACTCCTCTGTACATATAATTTCTATGAGGCAAGAAACAATGATAGAAAAGGGAAACAGATAAAAACAGATATGAGTTACATTGGAATGATGATAGCGATAATTTTAATACATATATTAAATATGATAATGATAAGTATTGTTGTACTCAAATAACATTTAACAGCCATAAACATCACACATACTGTTAATGGCCCTCCTTAGATCATCTGTAATGACGTCAATGGTATCTATGTCCACGGAGTACAAGTGGGATTCGACTGGAGGCGTCACCACCCGTTGCAACACTTTGTGGTTGCCATGGATTGTGTAAACAACTAACACCTGAACTCCTTGTGCCTTCAGCTCTGACATTTGTTTGTCCACATCTCCTGGTTGGACTCCATCAGTTAACCAAAGCAGGATCTTTGGGATGTTCTTCTCAGTCAAGATCCCCCGAACCATTTTCAAGGCCAGTGCTGTATTAGTGTCTTCCTGCAGGTGTCTGACTTTCTGGAAGGCTTTCCGCAGACTCTTCATGTCATGGTGGCTATCCAAACCAAATTCAAGGTGAGGAGTAGAGCCAACCTGCAGCAGAGCCACCCTTGTGTGCCCTTTCCCAAGAGAAAAGGTTTGAAGCAGGTCAGCAGCAAAAAGCAAAAAACGAGAGAACTCATAGTTGGAAACACTTCCTGAAGAGTCCAGAAGAATCAAGATGTCTCCTGCACAGGAGTTCAAAACTGTGAACAAAAAAAAAAGAGCAAAAAAAAATAATTGCTTCTAATGTATTTTGCATTTTCCATTCATATTTCTATCAAGATCCCGAGTCGTTCCCCAGCCAGCTGTGAGACATAGTCTCTCCAGTAAGACCGCGGTCTGCCTCTTGTTCTCCTTCCAGTAGGACGTGTCCAAAACACCTCACCAGCGAGGCCTCGGGGGGCATCCTGACCAGATGCCCGAACCACCCCATCTGGCTTCTCTCGACCTGGAGGAGGAGCGGCTTGATACTGAGCTCCTCCTGGATGGCAGAGCTCCTCACCCGATCTCTGAGTGAGAGCCTAGCCACCCTGCGGAGGAAGCTTTGTACCCGTGATCTAATTCTTTCGGTCACCACCCACAGCTGGTGACCATAAGTTGGGGGGGGGGGAACGTAGATCAACTTGTAAATCGGGTGAAGGGGGAGATGGGTGGCAGCCAATAATGAGGGACCCTGGTGGTCAGATCCTTGGCTGCATAAGCTTGATCAAATTATGACATATTAAACAAGATGTTTTAATGCCACTCTTTTTAATTTTTTTTGTATTAATAATGTGCTTGTGATCCCAGTTGAGATAAGTAGTTCAGAAGATAGCTGACTTATTAACAATGTGGTGCCAGATGAGCCTCTCCACTGAGTTACGTGATGATAATTTTCTTCAGCAGCTGACACTCCTCATACAAAATATAGGCAAGTAATGCTCATTAGTCTTTGCATACAGTATATTAAAAGAAAATAACATAACATTCGCTTTAAACTATTAAATTTTAAACTGCTATTTTCATGAAAACAAAATTAGAACAGTTGCTAAATTAATGGGTTAAAGTGAAAGTTCAACCCTCTGATGAAGAAACCCACTGGTAATCATTCAATTTGGTCCAAAGAAAAGCGTTACAATACTTTATGTAATTCAAATATCATCCTATGCCAAATTGTTGACTTGTTTATCACATTAAAATATCATAAATTTTCATGATTTGCCTTCTTTTTCTTCTTACTCCTATTTTTTCTATGTTTTTTTCACTTCAGTGTGTGCAGCTCGTCCTCTCTTCCGCTTACACACTTAAGACCCCAAATTATTATTCAACAGACCGTTCCTGCAAAAGAATGAACACAACCTGAAATAAATCTGTTTGCTGCTTTTACCTCTTCTTTGGTCCAATTTCCACCCGTGGCAATGTAATTACTGGTATGCAAATCTTTCACTGCAGGTATAAGCCAACCTTACTTTTCACTAGTGTTGTTTTGTTTGATGAAATTGTGAAATAATAGGCAAAGCTTTCAGCAATACATGAAAAGGATTTTTAAAAAAGAAAAGATTATGTAGTTTCGAAGTCTACATAAATCATTGCAACATTTGCTTTATGTTATCATCTGTCTAACATAAAGATGGAACCAAGTACATCAATACGTTTGCGCAGAAATAACAGGTGCTTTTGAAAAATATTCATGAGTATAAAGGGAGTTGTGCGTTTTCGTTTATTTCCCTTCCAATTGCGATATATTAGTCTGATTTTAAATGGGCCTACACCAAGTTCTATGACAGACTTTGAAATATAAATGATAGCAGTTTTAAAAAGACTTTCACACTCACGTAGTACGTTTTTATCTCACATGGGAATTTTGTCAATTGTGACTGCCTATTAAATTTCTAATTTCCTCCTTAATGACATCATTAAGGATAAATAATAAGTTATTGCACCAAAAGAAACCGTTTATGCCTCATCAGATTAAAACTACATAGCTGCTTTAAAGAAGCCTGAACTCATTGTCACAAGTGGAGTTATTGTGGTTGGCTGGTATTAACAGGAGGAGTGAGGAACAGCGTTAATAAGTATATTAAACCTTAAGTAAATTCAATGTCTGCCTGATTTTGCACCAGGCAGATTAAATTGCATCTTCTTTTAAATTATGCTCTGGCTGTGAAAATAATGAGAACTTCCATTGGCGACCAGTCTGACTATGGCGTGAAGACAGGAAAAAATTTTATGCAAACTAGTTTAAAAAAGCAAAGCATAAAACATTTATCCAATTCACACGGACACAATATTTCCTAAATGTCAAGCAGAAGTGAAGCAGGAGAAGTACAGTGAAAAAAATTAATATTAAAAGTTATTGTCTCATGCTTATCTCAAGCGTTTTCAGGCAGGTTGGAACGAGTGGAGAAAAGTATCAGGTGTGATGTGTGATCGAAGAGTTTAATCAAAAATGAAAGGGAAAGTGTACAAAACCGTGGTGAGACCGGCGACGCTGTTTGGTCTAGAGACAGTGGCACTGAGGAAAAGACAGGAAGCAGAGATGGAGGTAGCAGAGATGAAGATGCTGAGGATCTCTCTGGGAGTGACCAGGATGGACAGGATCAGAAATGAGTATGTCAGGGGAACAGCACATGTTAGAGATTTTGGAGATAAAGTCAGAGAGGTCAGACTGAGATGGTTTGGACATGTGCAGAGGAGAGAGAGAGAGAGTACACTGGCAGAAGGATGCTGGATTTGGAACCAACAGGAAAGAGACATAGAGGAAGACCAAAGAGGAGGTTCATGGACGCAGTGAAGGAAGACATGAAAATAGTTGGCGTGACCAAAGAGGATGCAGCAGATGAGGTTAGATGGAAGAAACTGACTTGCTGTGGCGACCCCTGAAGGGAAATGCCGAAAGGAGAAGAAGAAGAATATCTCATGCTTAGCTGCAACGAATTACAGTAGGTAAGTTTACTAATGTTATGAAAAGATTGGTGTGTTCACTACAGTAGTTTGTTTGATGAACTTCATCTTTCACACTGTGAGAGTATGAATTTAAATTCCAGTTTCACTGCTCACTTGAGTGATTTAAAATTACACAACAACACACAGTTTAATAAAGAAGGAAAACCACATTTTCATTAGGCAAATTCCAAACATTCCCATTCCACACTGGGAATGCAGTGGTTAATTACACCTTTTTCTGTCACAGCATAAAACTTTAAATCTATAGGACTCCAGTGGAAGGTGCAAAACAAGAGATGAGTTAATTATTTACTTTTAATTAACGGTAATCAAAGACAAAGAGATTAAATTGTTTCCCTACCAGTGTTTGACAAGAGAACTCAATTAATGAATTAAACATTCATTAATTGAGTATAAATGAAGTTTTGAGGATCTTTAGTCAAACAAATGAGATTATAGAAAAAGGAGTAATCTCTTTTTTTTTTTTACAAGCAAGAAAAAGAATATCGCGGAATACTTAAAAAACATATTTATCTTTGCCATAAACACTGTCATTATTTTATTCATCTTTTATTTATAAATGCGGACATTGGTTTGAATTAAAAAAAACAAATTTACACGCTTTTTCAAAGCTCATTTTTTTTTTGTACTTCTTTCTTCGGTTCAATTGTTGTTTGCTGTCGTATTGCTTAACACGACGTGTGAGGTGAACTAAATTGGGATAACATAAGCAGAGAAAAGAAATTGTGACATATGATAGCAAAAAAGTAATTACCCCTTTTTCTGTCACAGCTTAAATGTGTGGACTTTTCAGTTGTTTTAAACCTTTGCCTAAAAGTGTTTGCGATAAGTTTTAGCTCCATCTTTCTAATTTCTTTTCTGCCATCCTCTTCTCAGACATGAGTCATCAAGCCATCAGCACTTCTATTAAAGCCCAGCACCTTTGCCAGGTTTATGTTATCTATAGTTAACACCTTGCTTCAGCTCAAAAGCCAGTTTACAGGTTTCAAGGGTAGTTTGCCCCCCTGCCAATTTCAGTCTGTTTCTTTTCTTTCAAGAAAAAAAGGGCTGTTTTAAACCCTTCAGCTGGTTCTTTTATACGGTTTCAGCCTTTCAATCTTCTTCTACTTCTCCAGTTTACTTGGAGATGTTTCTCCTTATGTCTGACACTCATGACAGAACCTTGCCTTAAGTTTCTAAATGGTAAAGTAGCAACATCCAGAACAGCTAACACATTTTTCCTTGTTTTAAAAGCATTTGGAATCTACATAACCGTTTACGGGCGGCACGGTGGTGCAGTGGGTAGCACAGTGGCCTCACAGCAAGAAGGTCATGGGTTAGAGTCCCGGGTGGGGACGAGGCTTGGAACACTTGTCTTTCTGTGTGGAGTTTGCATAGTCTCCCCGTGTCTGCGTGGGTTTTCTCCAGGTACTCTGGTTTCCTCCCACCCTCCAAAACATGCATGTTTAGTTGATTGACCTGTGCCAAATTGCCCCTGGGAATGTGTGTGAGTGTGTGTGGTTCTATGTGTGAGGCCCTACGACAGACTGGCGACCTGTTCGGAGTGTACCCCGCCCATCGCCTTGAATCAGCCGAGATGGGCTCCAGCACCCCCTGCAATCCTAAAAGGGATAGGCAGTTAAGAAAGTAACTGACTGATAACCATTTACCCTTTTTGAGTTTTAGTCAAGGTAATTCAGTGAAGGTGATCAGAATTAATTACTGATTAATTTACTGTCCACAGTAAATTATTAATTTTGAAATAAAATGACGTATTTTAAAAATTGTGAAAAATCACATAAGTATATTTCACAACTGCATGAACTGATGGAAATGTAGGACTTATTCACAAAACATGTGTCAGCACAACCCACAGATGAGACCTCCAATTCATAATTCAAATACTTCCTTAAAAATTGGCAAAAAAATTGCACAACTTCTCTGGCACAAAGTTAAAGCACTCATGAAGTGGGTTTCTGAAGTGTAAACATATTTTTGAGAAAGACAAACAATTGCACAAATCAAGATAATTATTACCTCTAATTGTGCCTCTAATTGTGCACACCGTAACCACATAAAAAGACACACCTTGGTAAACACTGTTATTAAATTAAATAACATAAACATGATCAAACATGTGGAAATTGTTTATAATAATCTATTTCTTCCCAGAGAATAATTTCCACACAACCCTGTTTTTCAAAGACAGTTTGTGTATTGTCTACAATTTTTTGAGTTTGAAAAATGTTTAAACTCACTTGCATGTAGATTCTACTTGCAAGTGAGTTTGAACATTTTTTTAATAACACATATTTTTATTATCCTTATAATTTCATACATTTGAAGTCTGAACCAGTTATTCTTATAGGGTTTGTGTGGAATGGAGCCCATCCCAGCTTACACCCAGGTCGCCAGTCTGTTGCAGGGCCACACACAGACAACCATCCACACACACATTCATTCTCAGGGGCAATTTTATTGTGGCCAATCAATCTGACACGCATGTTTTTTAAAGGTGGGACAAAACCAGAATACCTGCAGAAAACCCGCGCATACACGGCGAGAACATGCAAACTCCACACAGAAAGGCCACTAATTCAAGTATCACCCCAGTTCAGCTTAGCTTCTCTGAATAAAATACCTGTTTTAAATCAGAACCTAGAAAAATAAAACGCTCTGTCTACTTGAGTAAGCGTTTGGTGTTCCCATTGAATTTAAGACATATGTATTGGTGTAGAATTTTCTTGGTATTTAAATATGGCAAGGAAATTTTTTAATTTGAAACTCACCTGGTTTATGTAAAGCATATGTCTGTCTGTTCTGCAGCAGCATCATACAGAAAAAAATGCAGCAAATCAAAAATCCCTTCATCTTCTACCAAAAGGAGTTCAAAGAAGTTTTGAATTTGATTAGAAACAGATTAGAAAGGTGAGGTAGGAAGCTTCAGGTCATCGGGCAAGGAACAGCTTCTATATCACTCACCTCACTGTCATTAAAGATTCTTCTGAAGATTGAAACTTTTGTGGCAAGTTTTCTTCCTCAGAGAAACACCTGCATCATGCGTCCCACCTGTTTGAACACACGTTAGCTCAGCCCATTTTAGGGTGGATTAATCATCTACATTATGGTTTTTAAACCACATTTGAAGCTTTTTGTGGCAACCAATTCAATCCAGCCTTTTGGGCAACTGCCAATCTTGTCTGGCATTCTGTTTCTGAATCTGTGACTTAAACACCAAATTTCATGATTAACAATAAAGACTCCACTCTACAAGCATCATGTCAGAAGAAGTTAAATTATGTGTGCCTCTTTAACTTTATAGTCTCCTTTTTAGTTGCTGGTTTCTTTGAAGGTCCTTTTAAAGTTGAACTATCCTACACAATGCAAATAAGGGTACAATTCACATTTTATGAAAGCAAGGTTCCTGCAGAAGGAGTCACTCTTGAAACAAGTAAATAAAAGGAGTTGTTTTTTTTTTTTCGTTCTTTCAAATTTGATCACTGTTTTGTCACAGAAATGACATTCTTCTGATAAAACCAACTTTTGGAAATGTGAAAGCATCAAAGATTTCTTTGTTTGTTTTTTTTTTATGAATTAGGATTACAGAAATTTTGTATGTAATTTACATACAAAAGATTGTAAAAGCAAGTCTTTGAATTAAAAAATGGAGGCACATACAACTTTCATGCTTCTGTTTGTATTTGTGCAACTGAACACAGAAGGCAAAAGAAATATTCTATTTTGCTTTAATTTAATCCCTTGAGCTTTCATTTCCTCATGGCAATTTAATCAATTCCATTTTTTTCTGTTCTTTTCTTTCCATCCATGATGGGCTGAATAAAGTGTAATCCATGTTGTCATCTCCAGAGGCTGTGTAATGTAGTACTATTAATCAAAACTAATTAAATATATGAGACATGCAGTGAAACTTCAAAAGTGTTTTCCTAACACTTAGGTGGAGTCGTGTAATATTAATACACCACCAATGAATCAAAGACACAAAAGTTTAGTTTGGAAATATGCCACAAGTTGACTTTTCTTTGGATGGTTTTTTATTTCCAGGAAAAAATTTCTATGTTGTGACTTTTTCAAAACTTTTTAGACTGGTACTAATAAAAACTTTGTGCAGGAACAAAACATTTAATAAAATTCACATGGCATGTTAAATTGTGAGCCACACGTGAATTACAGTGAAGCTTTGTGATGTGATTTGTCTTTGTTAAACACCCTCAGTTCTTCATTCTATTGAATATTAAAGCTTTACAGCTGTACATTGAATTTTGTGTTTGTTTTTCCTCTTTAGTAAACACGCTATTTATCTCTCTTTCCATCTTCCAGGAAATGTGTTAATAACTTATTATCTGAGGTGGTGGTTAGGCTCCGAGGGAACAGAAAACAATAATACAAAATGAAAACAACAGGGAGGACTCACCCAATACCTTTGTAGAATTTAACTTGTTTTTTCTCAGATAATGATGTTTTGTGTAAGACAGAGAAAATTGGAAGAGTAATAGCAGTGCTATCATTTTCTTTCACGGCTTCACAGGCAATTAAATATAGCAAAGAATAACATGGACGAACTCAGTTCAACCATGGACAAAAATGTCATTTGAAGGAACCAGTGAAGGAGATCATGACCGCACTCCTAGTTTTTCTTTTAATTTAATCAAGACTTTGAGAATACATTTTTAAATAATGTTCATAAGAAAAATATAAACATTTTTGCATTTATAACTCAATTTTATGCATGTTTCAACCCAAAAGAATGTTTTTAAACACCTCTAGTAACTCTTGTTTACTATAAAAGCTAATTAACTGCAGAACATAACGTGCCACTACCTGCTTTTTCCATTGTCCTTCCACTGAAAAAGATTTGTTGTGCAATAATGTTGACTAGAAAGTAAAGACATGAAATACTAATTTATTTGCAATAATGTTTTTTATTATGAACCTTGCCTTTAGAAAGTGGAACAAGGATCTTATGTACATCCAAAGCAGAGAAAAAACCTCAAGGGTGTCTTAGAAGTTGTCTACTGTGTAAAGGTTGGAAAAAATGTAGAGCAGTAACAGGTATTGATCGGATGGCATTGACTTGAAGTAAATTTGATTGAGAATGGTGGTTTTCCTCCTCTTGTATTTACCCGAGCATCTAAAGCCCTATGCTATAAGAAAAGAAGAAATTTTGAGATGTGTTCGCAGTTGTTCCTATATACATATAATGTACCAGCTGTGGTATACCTTCAATAGCTCACCAGTCTATCACAGCAATAAAACTCCATCATGTATAATTTCTAACTCTCTCATTCTCTCTTTCCTAATTTGCCAGCTATGATGGTACCCTCTTTGCTGAATCAGCAGTGACATGCACTCAAGTTTGCGTTTGTGCAGATTGCTACCATGTGACCAATGTCTTTAGAAACCAGATGTAAAAAAAAAAGATTCTTTCACAGAAAAAAAATCAGAGCTTTTTTTTGTGAAAAACATTGTATACAGCAGTAAAGGACAAATGAATATCTTGTTCACTGACTTGAGGCCAGGTTTCTGGCCTCTAACTACGTTCTCACACCCAATGAAACACATCTTAAAAGTACCTGGAAATTAGAGTAAAAACTTTCATAAAGTATTGACATATTTCAAGAAAAATATCTGGATATTGAACTTAAATCAGAAGCGACCAATTTCACTATACTTTGTGGAAGTACTCATGATTATCTGTTCATTTTATAAACATCATGAAGAAATTACAATTTAAAATTTTGAAAGGGTAAAACAGTGACTTGTGTGTTTAGAATTTAATTTCCAAAATTACCAACACTAATCAGAAAAAGCTCAGATTTTTTCTGCATCATTTGAGTAGCAGATAGCTTTTGTTCAATGAAAAGGAAACCGAAGTCATATTTTTATACAAGCTTTCAAAAGCCCAAAATGAAGATGTGAAGATTTTCATGAAGCAGAGACACGGAATAAACGAAGACAAAATTTGTTGTTGCAGGATGACACCTGCTGTGACCTGAAACCAATCAGGTAATCAGAATATTCCTGTGATCAATCATGCTAATAAGGTGCTGTAAAAGATCTGAGTGCGATGGTAAAAATTGTGCAAAAAGGGAACATGTCAACTCAAGCATTATCCAGTGGACAAATTTAATTTACAAAAAAATAAATAATAATTTTGTCATTCTTTTTTAAATGTACAAAGTGTATGTTTCATTTCTATTCAAATCATGCACACCCTTTTATTTTAATGACACTATTTCTTTAATCTGCCCAGTATTCTTGTTCTCTGCTCTTATTAAAAGAAGGAAAAGCTGGTCCCTCCACCCTAAATGAATTGAGTCAGTTTGTCTGATTATAACTGCAGGGGAAACACATCTTTCAGGCAGTAACAACACCTGTGGTTTGGTTGTTAAAATAATGGCTGTGATAAATTTATTTTTATAGGTGCGGTCATACAGCATTTATGTCTGCAGAGTAGTTTTTTAATCAGCTGTATTAAAAATGCAATCTCCCAGGCCCCACCTTAGAGCTTTTGCTTTTATCCGTTTTAAAGTGGGAACATTTTTTCATTGTAGTGTTTAGTGGAGCCATACTTGTTCTGTTCAACATATTTTTGTGTTTCTGTATTATTTTTTAAAAATGTAAAACTCAGATACTTGCATGAAGATGATTTATCTTCAACATTCGGGGCTTAATCTGGCGTTTGAAACCTCTTCTATATGTAACTGTCTTAGTTGTTTCTAATCCAATTCTTCAGAAATTGGATTAAATTTAATTAAATTTAAATTCAGATAATTAGACTCACCAGTTGCATATTCATTTCAATTTTTGTCATTTAAAATCTCCAAAAAACACAAAAAGATAAAAAAAATATAATCCAATTCAATTTTATTTGTATAGTCCAAAATCACAGAATTTCTGTCTCAATGGGCTTCACATTGCAGATTCGGAAAGAAGAAAAACAAGAAAAAGAGGAATGTATGAACACAAATACACAGCAAGAAAACTAACAAATGATGACTAAACAATACTAGCACATCACAGTGCCCTTAGACTCTCCTTCACGGTGAGGAAAAACTCCTAAAAAACCCATCAGGATGGAAAAAATGAGAAACCTCATGGGGATCCACTCAAAAAAGAGATCGCTCCTCTGGGACGAGCATCTAATTTGTCTAAGACTAATGTTTAAATATTAGCTTATTCTACTCTACAGCTAAATATCTAAAGAAGTCAATAGATGTTCTTCATCTTGATGGAAACATGGAAGACTCCTCAGACGGGCAATGTCCAGGACGGGGATGAGTAGATGGATTTCATCCTAATGGAAACATGAGGGACTCCCCAGCCCGGCGATGCCCAGGATGGGGATGAGTAGATGGATTTCATCCTAATGGAAACATGAGGGACTCCCCAGCCCGGCGATGCCCAGGATGGGGATGAGTAGATGGATTTCAACCTGATAGAGTGGAGATGATGAAGCCCGGAGGTTTCCTCGGTCTGGCCATGCCCAGGACAGGAACGCAGAGTATCCATCAGGAATCTGAAATGGAGCTCTCTCCCAAAGAGGAGGGAGAGAGAGGTGGACAGGATGTGAATTGTACTGTACCAACTAGCAGTGTAAATGAACAGGCAATAGAGAACAATGAATGAGATAGAAAGCCAGGTATCTGCCAAGGGCGATGTGGATACATCAAGCGACCAAGGCAGTCTGGCAGAGAATAGTAGATCTAATTAGAGGACAGAACCCCAATGTACCATACTTTCCCCAGCTTCTACTATCTAGCAGCCAACTAGTAATTATATCGGCCTATTGTCTCTGTTGCTAGCTGGCTTAGGGCCTTGTTGGTTAGTAAATACAGATGATTTGCTCAGCTATACAAAAACTCTTATCCTGTGTTGTGATGTTGATAATGTTCACACAACAAAGAAAATGCAAAAAACAAAAGACACAAATTGGATTAACGGGGTTGTTTTTGGAAATTACAACAAAACAAACTCACCTCTCTCTTGTTCTCCTCGACCATTCCAGAGGCTATCAATTATTTATGAGGTTTTTGTACATCTTTGCTGATAGAAATGTTGTTGTATACCGTGTGTTGGACACGTTCACCACCTGTTTCTTGGCTTAGTAGAGATTAGGAAAATATCTGCCTCCTCCATCAAAGAGCTTTACTTACTACCTCACATCTCACCTCCCACACTAAACTTCTTCCGTCAATTCACAACATCCATTTTCCCCATTATTTCTACATTCTTTACCCTTAGTTTCTTCTCATAAGGTTTTCCTCTTTCATCTGCACTCTGAGGAAATTTTCTGGCTTGTTCTTCGAGCTGCACATTGGCAAAGAAATTACAAAAATAACTTGTGTTTTCATAAGTATTGTTTAATTTATCCAGCCAGCAAATTAGAATTTTTGCATGGCTTCCATGCTGAGAGAAGCTGTGCAAAGTCACAAATTTTGCTGTCAGAGGCTTAGCACAGAAATGCATATTTGTCCTGTTCAGTAGATAAATAGTTTGATGTGTAGTTTTTAACAGTTTGTATCAAGAATTCTTTGATAGATTTTAAGCCAATTTAAGTTTTTGGTATCTGCACAGCAATCCACAAAATTACTTTGTACTATTGTTGTGGAAAACAATCAGTGAGAATAAACCAAACAGTCGAGTGTCCTTTAACAGAGATTTATTATGGAAACACCGTGAACACGGTGGAGGAATCTGCAGAGACCTGAGTTGCCCAAGGAGCAAGTTTACTTTATACATGCTGATAACAACCTCTTGCGTGTAGCCTGACCTTCATAGATACATCTGGACTACGACACACATTAGCGTAAAGATTATTAGGAGATTGTTAGCAATCTTGTGCTTGACCCAAAAAGATGAAAACGCTCTATATCAGATACTAAGGTACAGGCCATTCTGACATACAGTTAAGACAATCTTGCGTCCTGTCATCTGAAACCCATTTTCCCTCTACATTCCCTCCTTTTGATCCTTTATGGATCACCTAACACAGGCATCAGAAAAAAAAAATCACAGAACTTTATTAACACAAACAAGATACTCACTAAATCAAGGGGTAGTATTGATATAACCCAAAAAAAAAAAAAATCACACTTCTTTTGTCTTATCTTCACCCATTAACTAACACAAAAGGGAATATATAACAAAAGTGGAAAAGAATACAATCCTATCCCCAACAGTGAAATGCAAAATCACACATTTCCCATCACAGGTTCATGTAAATCAATATACTAATCACTCACGGGATCACATCAAACAAACTAAATCACGTAAATTATAATCTTAGCAAAAATCGATTCACATCAAAACTTTTGCAACCTGAACCACTTTTCCCCTCCTTTTGAATACAATTCAACCATAAACGGTGTTGTTGATCTTGTTTCGAAGAGAGAAAAATCAAACAGAAAAGTAAACATAATTAAACAAAGAATCTTCTGTCCAAGGAGAAGGCGAAAAAACCCCTGATTGGGGAAAAATTCCTCCTCGACCCCTCTTTAAGTGAGGCGGTCGCTTAAGGCCAGGGACATTGGGGAACACGCCCACCCAGTGCAGCTTCAACCGTGCATGTCACCAGGATCCTAAAACATGGGATACAACAGCAGCCACACATCATAAAGAGTGTGATAGACACAACGACCGTCATTAACATCGACGTCGCCCACGTTCTGACGCGACCGAATGCGGAAAACCAGGAGTGGAAAGGGAGAGGCAATTCCACCCCCGACTGCTTCTTTAACTCTGTACTAAACGTGCGCAGTTGCTCCACCCTACTAGTGAACCCTCCCTGTGGCGAGGTGTTATTTGGAATATAGGTGCAACATTGATCCCCAAAAATGAGCCACCCCAATCGTGTCAGTGTACGTAGAATTATCTTTAAAAGGGATAATACTCCCGAGTGCATGCCTACGATGCCCCAAACTATAAGTCGGGAACGTGGCCAAGAACATGGCCCAGAACTGGTAAAGCACAGGAATCTACCTCAGGGCTACATTAGTATCAAATACGGGAGGGGTGTTAGTACAGGAGGCAAACGGAACCAGCACATCCCAAACGATGCAAGAAGTGCCAGAGTTTAGGTTAGATACCAAGTCTACCAAGCACCTAAGATGTAAACCAGCAGGCGGAGGGACCACATATAACACTGGGCGCGGACCTAAACGCACAGTGCAACCTGATCCAACCACCTTAACCACTTGTTCTGCCAACAACAATCATTTATTAGACTACCCAGAGACACCAGAGCTCATCTCCACATAATCACCCTCATCAGGACCCCCATTTAAAATAGTGAACGTACTGACGGTCGAAGAGGGCCCAACGCCCAGTCCAACAGGTCGATCTGGAAAGGCCACCCCCTGAAAAGGAAGGTTAGGGCATACTAAAAAAAAAAAAAAAAAAACATATATGGCCAAAGGTTCACTCCCGTAAGATCCCGGGGCCCAATCAGTCCCAGTGTATGCAAAAGCCCACCCCAACCCAAGTCTCGATTATCAGTCCCGGCAGCGTTCAGATAGAAGTCATATCCCAACCATGCAGAGGCCCAATGGCCGTCAATGTAAACAGAAGTCAGTGGCAGGTGAACTGTAATAATAATGCTGGTGGAATTGTAACAAACATATGGTTCTGGTATCTTTATTCGTTCAGGGGCTCCGCAGGGGCTTTTTAGCCAGGAAAGGGGCAATGAAGCATCAGCTGGTTGATTGTCCATACGATCAGCGGAACGCACTCCCCTCCTTTTCCCACCATAAGCAGGGGTGACGTGGAGAGGGGCGTGAGTAGCAGTGAGGTTGAGTTGGGGTGCAGGGGCATCCTCCTGCACCAGTAGATGAATGGCAGCCACAACAACGATGGCCACGACTGTGAGGGTGCCGATAGTGACCCTCAGTGGCAAACCAAGACGCCTGAAAGGATGCCAGGGACGAGGTTGTTCCATGGTCGTTCCGAAGTGAAAGGTTGGAGCTTGGCACGCTACTGTTGCAGTGGGACGCTATTTCACTCCGCACTGATCTTGCTAGGGAGCGATGACCCAGATACAGCACCTTCCGCGTTGATTTCGAGGTCACCACCGACCTTCAGTGGTGATTGATCCAGAGCAGGAACCTTCCTGCAGTGCGAAGCGTGGATCCACGTGGCTCCCTCAGCCACCTTCACTGATGTCTGCGTAGTGAGGAGGACCTGGTACGGGCCGACCCAGTACTGATGATGCCACCTGTGTCTCCTGAAGCTCTTTACCAGCGCGAAATCCCCGGGGACCAACGAGTGAAGTGGTCCTTCAGCAGGCTCCGGGAGTGCCGCACCAACCTGGGAACGAATATCAGAGAGAGAGTCTTAGTAAGGTTAGCACTTACTATTTTGAACCTTTCAAACATTTAGCCAACATCTGCTTCAGAGTTCCATTCTCCCTCTCAACAGCCCCGCCGTATAGTATGCATAGTTTTTTTCTAATATCTATTCCCAGATACAAGGAAACCTGAGAAAGTGCCTCATTTACAGAACGTGCGCCATTATCTGAAAAAAAAAGTTTTTTTTTTTTGTTTTTTTTTTTTCTCTTTTCTCGGGATGCCCCAACGTGGAATATTCTCACTAAGCATAGCGTGAGCTACAGCCGAGGCATCAGCTTTTGACGTAGGGAACGCCTCCAGTCAATTAGACCACATATCTACCACTACGAGGCAATATTTCTTACTCTCAGATGGAGTTAACTCAACAAAATCCATCATGACATGTTTGAATGGAGCCGTCGGTGGTGGGTGTCCTACAAGGCGTGTGTTTTGTTGTAGTCTGCCTGGATTGTGTGAAGCCCAGATCATACAGGCATGACAATACTTCTGGGCGTAAATGCAAAACCCTTTTGTGAACCAATTTTTGGGCAATCATCTCCATCATACCACCTTTTGAAACATGATCTAGTCCATGTGCTAGCTTTGCATAGTGTGGAAACAATGCAGATGGGAGACATGGCTACCCATCTGGCCCAAACCACCCAAATGAGGTGTGTTTCGCCCTAAAGAGCTGCTAAGGACACTTATCACCCACAGACGCGTGACTCTGCAGCGAAGCGAGGGAGGATGGAACTGAGGAAGCCACCAAAGACATAATGAAATGACGTGTTACAAGAGATACTGTACTGGAAGCTGCGACCTTGGCAGTCTTATCTGCACAGATGTTCCTTACAGAAACATAGTCAGAGGCGCTAGTGTGAGCTGCACATTTGCAGACAGAACCCTGTTTAGGGAGCAAAATAGAATCAAGCAGGTCAGCAACCAAAATGTGATTTAGAATAAGCTTCCCATCAGATTTAAGGAAACCACTATGTTTCCAAAACTGACCATTATCGCGCACAACCCTAAAACAACATCTGAACTCAATCCAGACAATAACCGTCTTGTCTACTGCGAGAATGCACGCACGTATCAACGCAACAAGCTCAACAGCTTGTGCACAGCGATTGCAGAGCAGAGAAGCAGACTCAACTGCGTCATAATCTGAACAACAGCATAGCCAACACGGCAATCGGCCGTGTCCGGATCTCGAGAAGTGGAACCATCCACACAGAAAAACCAGCCCTGAAAACCACTTTGATCAAGGCAGAATATTAGAGAGCATAGTGTGCAGATTGCATGAGGTACACGCATGCACGGTAGCATTAACAGCTGTCAAGTCTTGAACACAACACCCCAAAAAAGATAAAGAGTTCACAACCATGAAACATTCAAAACGCCATTCTTCTGGAGCAGGTGGGGGCCGCTAATTCTTGACAGGAACCCACCAGGGGCCCACAGCTTTAAATTAAGCCCACATCATATTTACTGTTGGCCCAAACACAATCAGGGACCACATCAAGTTCGGGAGCGTCTTTAAAAGGAGCTGGAACCAGGACAAGAACTCTAATGTCAGGGGTGGTCGTCACAGCATGGACCGACCGCAGGGCTGCCAATTGGAGAAGGCAAGCCAAGGTACACGCCTATAGTGTGGGGGAAAATTTAACCACCTAATCACCGGTGGAAATTCAATCTGTCACCAAAAGGCAGGACTTAAGCCAGGGGCTCAAGTCGCTCCATTGGTCATCTTCATGTTTGGCCAGAGGGATATGAGGGTTAGTATCCAGCCTCGTAAACAGAGATGATTGAACAGCTGTTAACAGGACAGACACAGCGCAGCGCGTTGCAGACCAGGAAAGGCTGCATGTAGACAAACTTTCATTCATATTATTTTTCTATGACATTGCACTACTTTTCTTTTTTTTTTTTTTTTTTTTTTTTTTTTTTTCCTCTGAGCACCCTTAGTTTTGTTAAAATTATTTTCATTTATTTTATTTTGCACACCTGTATCTAAGCAAGTTCCTAGTCTCTGATATTCTTCATTGACATAGCAATAAAAGCATTCTAATTCTGATATCAGAGAAAAGTTGTTGTTCAAATTCTGGATCAGGGTACATTGTAATCAAGGCCATGCAGTGGCCATATGCTGGGTTTATGAATGTGGCAGTGGTTGAAACTCTGTCTTTTGCCATGGTGATCAGGGGAAGAAATTGGTCTGACGATATCCACCATTGATACACCCAGATGGGTGGTGGTGTTATAATATCTTTCACCATTGCATATGTACAATTTGAGGGTGTGGAGACCACCACTCCTTCGGGTGAGGACCGAAGCCCGAGGCCCAAAGTTAACATGAGATCTCGGCCCAACAAATTAAACGGGCACCATTTGGACAATAGGAATGAATGCTTTATTGGGGGGCGAGTGGCAAATGTGCATAGTAAAATATTCTTTAGTTTCTCTTCCACTCGCACCTACAGAGTAAAGTTTTGATACCAGGCAAGTCAACAGATTTCACCACTGAAAATGTTGCACCAGAATCTACAATAAACACAATTACTCTACCATCAACAGTGAGTTTCAAAAGTGACAGTTTCAAAATACTCTCTTCAGAAGGAAACTGGGCTAATGTGTGTGTGTTGTGGTGTTCTTATCTTTAGTCAGATGAGGATCCTCACTCGACGCACCCACTGGATCCGCACCCCGCTCCTTGTTTCAGTCCGAAAATTGATGTCTGCGTAATCCATACTGCTCGCCCCTCTGTTATGACGTACGCCTTTTGCTCTCTCCCTCTCGCCGTTTCTCCGAACGGGGCATGTGCGAGCCCAGTGACCTTGTCCTCCACAATAATAACAGCCGCCCTTCGTCCAATCATGTGAAGCGTTGCCTGCTCTTGCAGCAGAAACTGGAGGGCCAGTCTGAGTGACACGAGTGGCCTGTTCATAAGGTCTTGAACCCATGTGCGATACAGTCCATTTTGATGTCCTGCGTTCTCATCCTCTGTATCATCGGCGTCTGTTTTAGCCCACCTTGGGGTGGCTGGCTGGCGAGGAACCTTGAAGTGTCCACTAATCAGTTTGAACTGCGCAGGAGTCAGCACGTTGGACGTGACTGTGCCATTACTGAAGAAGTTGGTGTATATCCTCTGATAAAGTCTCTGATAGCCTTTGCCATGGTCTCTCCCCCTTTTCAGGCTTGGGGAGGTGTCTGTGGGCTGCTATAACGTCGTCAGGAGTCCGAGGTCTGTAAACGTAGGCTGATCTCCCCTCTGTCCCCATAACTTGAATCATAGGGGCAGTTACAACTTCTCGAAAGGTGGCCCCTGACCGTGTGTGTGGGGGCGAGTTCTGCTCAGGTCCCACGTACGCAGATGGGTTGTTGTTTCTGTAAGGAGGCAGTTCATGAGGTCGACCAGCTGTTGTGTGCTTCTCACGGGTGTTATCCACAGATGATGGTAGGGGTTTAATTTCCTGACCATCAGCTGGCCACGGTGGCAGATCGTCAGTCTGGTCTGCCCACGATTGTGGTGGTGGGGGCAGCTCGTTGTCTTTGTCAGGTTGTGGCAGTGGCTGTAATCCATTGTATTGTTCGTGGCATTTCGGTTCCTCTTTTGGGCCTGGTGGGGGCGTTATTCCTGTGGAGGGGGTCGGTTGGGAGGCACCGTCCGAGCTCATGTTCCTCTGTTGGTCACCCGGTGGTGATCAGGCAGCGCGCTGATTCAGGTAGGGCGGAGGGGCGGAGTCCAGTGTGTGGTCCAGCGAGGGTCCCCAACCACCTTCCTGCAAAGAGGGATACAGTTTTTTTTTTCATCACTTTAACATTTGCAACCTCCTCAGAAGGCTTCTCTAACTCTTTCTTTGCTCTATTGTGGTTTTTTTTTTTTTTTTTTTTTTTTTTTTTTTTTTTTTTTTTCACACTTTATCTCTTGCTCTTGTCAACTCTTCACATAGTTTCGTCAATTGTTCTTTGCTAAGAGACCCTCCTTTGGGGAAGCCACAGTTTTCACACCACCACTGAACATATGTACATGCCCGTTCCCCATACTTTTCTTTCATGAACAACATTGTGTTTGAGGCAGGTTGCCCTGGCGTCTGCTCCACAGCTGTAGTATTACCCATTACTGCTTTACTTTGTTAGTTAGACAGAAAAGAGCTTCCGAATAGCCGCACCAGGTCTAGCTATACCTCTTATAGCATCACTGGATCTTGCTAAACCCTATGAATAGCCGCACCAGGTCTAGCTATACCTCTTATAGCATCACTGGATCTTGCTAAACCCTATGAATAGCCGCACCAGGTCTAGCTATACCTCTTATAGCATCACTGGATCTTGCTAAACCCTATGAATAGCCGCACCAGGTCTAGCTATACCTCTTATAGCATCACTGGATCTTGCTAAACCCTATGAATAGCCGCACCAGGTCTAGCTATACCTCTTATAGCATCACTGGATCTTGCTAAACCCTATGAATAGCCGCCTCAACCCCAGGCATAGAAAAGGAGAAAAGATAATTAGAAAGAATTAAAATTGGGTAACGAGCAGACACCAGAGCTGCCGAGGGCACTCGACCGTGTTAAATGAAGTTACTTAATGTTAAACCCCACAATTCTTAAACATTTAAATTCTTTTTTTTTTTTACACCCCCCAGAGCTCCAATATGAGCACAAGTTACCACTTTCTAACAATTTAGATCAGAAAAAATACTTCTCACCGATTGCTTCCAAGAAAAGTCCGAAGATGTCGTCACCGCCGACTGGGAGGAAGACTGAAGTCCCTGTATCTCTCTTAAATACTATGCGAGGTTTCAAGGATGAACCTCTAATGGTTCAGGTGGCCAACCCCTTCAGTCCTCAATCCCAGCGAACGAGCTTGACATCCCACTTCTGACACCAAACTGTTGTGGAAAACAATCAGTGAGAATAAACCAAACAGTCGAGTGTCCTTTAACAGAGATTTATTATGGAAACACCGTGAACACGGTGGAGGAATCTGCAGAGACCTGAGTTGCCCAAGGAGCAAGTTTACTTTATACATGCTGATAACAACCTCTTGCGTGTAGCCTGACCTTCATAGATACATCTGGACTACGACACACATTAGCGTAAAGATTATTAGGAGATTGTTAGCAATCTTGTGCTTGACCCAAAAAGATGAAAACGCTCTATATCAGATACTAAGGTACAGGCCATTCTGACATACAGTTAAGACAATCTTGCGTCCTGTCATCTGAAACCCATTTTCCCTCTACACTATGTATTTAAAATTTCAATTTTTAAATGTAAAATTCAGTTTAAAACTGATATCAAAATAAGCCACCAGTGATATTACCTATAAATTGGCTCAGTGGTATAATGTCCACCTTTGGACTGGGGAAGCCGGTTTGATTCCCACTGGGCTCATAACTAAGTGTCCTTGGGGAAGACACATCATCCCCATTTCTTCCACCATTGACACAACCGTGGCTGCCTGCTGCGGTGTAATGTTGCGCAGAATTTTACCCATTTGAGGATGAATACCGTATGTTTGAAAAAAACATGCATGGACAACTACACGGACTAAAAAGCATCTGTCCTGTAAAGCTTTTGCTTCTTGTAAAAGCTCTTCCCACTACCCAGGCAATCATCTTTCAGAAGTCTACTTCACATTTAAGACCAGACAGTCAGGTTGTCAGGTCTCAGCAGGTCACAGAGATGGTGCTCATGTAACAGCTTGTATTCAATCACCACCAATATCACAACTTGGACAACGGCGTTAATCACAGCTGATTATCAGCAGGGAACGAGGACATGGCAAAAGGTAGACTGCAGGTTGAACACACAAAATTGAGAGAAAACAATAATTTGTCTGGATTATTACTATATGTTGAATAGCAGTATGGAAGGTCTTCTGACAGCATAGCAACCCTTTGCAAAATGTGAACAAGAGCTAAGACCTGTCTTGATCTTCTCTGGCTTGTTCTGAGTTTGCATATTTACCCAACAGAAATACTTGCTATCAGTCATAATAATAAAGTTTGAGTGATTAACAGGCTCTAGGTCGATGTTTTTGTTTAGCATTAAAAAATGTTTAACTGAGGTTTTTTAATGTCCCACAGAGTCCACAATTTATGAAATTCATTTTTTTTTTCAGTACATCTATTTATAAGCATGGGTCCAACCATGTATGGCTGTTTAAAGTAATATTGCAAATGAATTAATTTACCACCAACCTTACACACCAGCTGTAATTTGTTTTGCTTTACTTTTCTTGAGGGTCTCGGGGTCTTGTACATACATCTCATAATAAATAAAATTGTCGGCTTAATAGATTGATTTATTTTGTTAATCTTAAATAACAGAATTGTAAAATATGGATCTCCATATAGAAATTATGCTTTATTTGGAAAACATTTTCATATTATTAATCTGTCAAATCAGACTATTTTGTAGCATATTTCTGCAGCAGTCTCGCACCCGGTACTATTTTCTTACCTTCTTTGTTTTTAAATGTCACTCTTTATCCATTTGTGAGGCTATTCGTTTGTTCAAATTAATATATTTGTTCATTTTTAACAATGTAATTTATGTGCCATAAAACATAGGAAGTCCAAATGAAGAGATGGCACCAATTTGGCACCACCAAGACTCCTGCAAAGACTTTGTTTGTTTTGTGAAGGTCAGTGAGTATTATTTTTGTATGGGTCACATGCTCTAACAGCCATTGCATGGAGTTGGCTATCTTCTGTCCTGCAGAGTGGTGATCCTTTAAAGGTGAATAGGTACATGACCGTATTCTCAGTCTCAACTCATCTTGGACATACAAGCAGAAGTGACATGCTGAGACACTGAAAGGTAATTGCAGAGGCAGGTGATAAACTGAAAAGGTTTTCAGTCTGGGGAGGCTCCTAAATCATCAGCCCTGAGGAACTGAAGACTGAAGATTGACTTTCTATTTGTTGGTTTCAGTGATGTGTTTCTCTCAGTGCATGTTGCAGGCTGATCTCACAATAATTGCAGATGTAGTGGTGTAAATTGATCATGATCAATAATGCTCTCTGAGAACCTCAATGTGGCAAATATATATACAGTTACATAACATATGTATTTAATGAATGGCTAATATGTGTATATATTAAAATGAAATTGGTCTTAAGACAAACCAAGAACTAATAGATAACATTCGTGATTTTTTCCCTCACTCCAGTGGCGGCAACCTGAGTGGTAATGGCATCTAGAACATTTACCCACAAAGCCTCTGTGTTAAGCCTGCTCTGTTTAGTCTGCAGCTATTATTTCCTAAGTACGGCATCATTTCATCCACCTTTGTGTTTTCCCCAGATTAAGTGTTAAGTACAAAGTCAATATCCCCAATACAACACATGTTCTCTCACCTTTCAGTTCAAGGTTTAATAGTTTGCTGCGCACAGCCACACACATCTGTTCTATTTCTATGTTAGAAAATTAGAATCCATTTTTCCTGTCCTGCGTCTTTGTCTCATTACAGCTTATTCCCATCTCCCGTGGCTGCAGAATGAAAAGAAGGATCAATGACGGCTTTTCATGAACACTAATTCCACCCTATGAAAGGGATTCAAAGCACTAAGGTTATACCAGTGATATCAAAGAGATGGAAGGTAATTTAGAATCAAATGGTCAAGAAGAACAAATCTTTGTGTGTCTAATAAGTGACCACAGGTCTAAGTTTTTATCCAGAATGTTTTCATTCATTAGAAATAATAAAATTGAATGAAATAAAATATGAATGAAACCCTCTTTAAATGCTCCAAAAATATCTAAAAAGGATTTTGATATGCTGTAATATATATTTACATACAGTATATATTAATTGAAAATAGCTCTCACATCAGACTGTCCTAATCAACAACTAAGACAGAAACATAATGTGTAATCAAGTTTGCAATCATTGTGCTGCAGAAAATTTGACTAATATTTTTCTGAAAGATGGTCTTGAGTAAAAATAATTAAAGCTGAAGGTCGTTTATCAGAAACACAACAAACGAGAAGGCTTAACACTAAGATTTTGCTTTAGGACCAGTTTGTGAAGTAGTGGTTTGTTCCAGCAATGATAGCGAAGACTACACAAGAAAAAAAATGCAACCAAGAGGAAGAAGAGTTTAATTACCTTCCATTTTTAAATTGGAATTATTGCAGAAACTTATAAGATTTTGGTGATAAAACCTTGATCTGTTAAGTGTTCAAATAAAATTACAAGTCAATTTCTGATTCTTGTGACTACATATTTCCAATAATTACTCATTATCCTTTACGTATAATGTTAAAACAATGCACCCACCTTTTTTGTGATCATCCTTCAGTTTTCTGTATAATGAAAATAAAGAATATTTGTGCATTCTGTGATGTTCTGCTACTGCTTCTGGCAATCAGAGAGAGATCAATACCCCTGTCAGATGGTTGACATTTAGACTTAGAAAGCTTAAATGTCGTTGAGGAGGCAGAGGACATTAAATAAAACTGCATCAAGTGATTGGAAAGGGTAATATTAAAAATCTTTTGTAACAAACATAAATGTCACCGTAGCCCACAAATCAATAACTGTAAGTATACAACGCATCCATGATGAACTTATCTACTTACGTACATCCACTTATCCGTTGTTTTCCACATCCAGGTACCACTCAAAGTCTCTATTGCCATGAGATCTTATATAATAGAGTTATTCCCATGGGAATAAATGAGTTTTTTGCTCTTTCACTTTTATCATTGTATCTGGCTTTGATCAGTAGAAAATAAGCTGTATGAATTATAAAGACTTTTTCTTGTGTTTTTTTTACTGAAGTTGTGTACAAAAGAAAATATATAACACATACTAGCACATTTCTAAAGCAAATTTAACTCCTATGTGGCTTTTTTACTACAATAACCTTTTAAACCGACCCAACAACACGGGCAAAAAACAGGTTTTTTTTTTTTGGACTTTTTAAAAGAAAAAAACGAAGAAATTTGTTTAATCTGAAGGAACAGACAACCCTAATTTAACAACACCAATCTGTGAAACATCCATAAAACACCAGATAACTTGATTGGGAAAATACTATTTGTGAAGACAAACCAGAGCAGGCCACATGTTCCAAAATTTTAGGAAGTGACACAGTTATAGATCAAATAAAACAAACTTGACATTTTGTCTTCCAACAATTGTTCCATGACACAGTTCTTCTCTAAGTTTGGGCATCTTGAAGCCGAATGGAAGCAAAAAGTATTTCAAACCAAAGATGGGTTTAGAGATTGCATTAGTGTTCTAAATCTGGGATGAGAACTTAGAAGAGTTTGAGTTTAGAGGGATGAGCAATGATTACTGCTGTAGCCTAAAAATGGATGACACATGTCCTGCCATCATAACCAGCAGGAAGAGAGCACTTTGTAATATGCAGACCTACTTTCCTAAATCCTATAAGCTCTTCATCAGAGAACACACCATGACGAGGAACTCAGATATAGACATCGTCTGTCATATAATGGAGCACAGTCTGCTAGTGTGGGTGGTTTTTGATGGTTGAAATAGCTTTTTTTTTTTTTTTACTCATCGAACAGAAGCCTATCTGAACTTGACAGTAAATTTTATTGCCGAGCTATGCATTCTAAATATATGCAGAAAAAAGAATGAAACTGATAATTTACCCTTGAAAATTGTCTCTGGACGACTCAAGTTTTCAAGTTCTGTACTTTAGCTCTTTGTTCAATCTTTTACTCTCAGTTCAAAGCCTCCAGGGATTTCCACACTTCAAATGAGAGAAAGGATAATTACATCAGTGCGTATAAATGATGCCTAATTTTAATTATACTAATTAAAAGTCTACATCTCTCCACCCCACCTCCCACCCTGATCTACCCTCATTTGACATCCTTGCATGAGCACTGAACTTCCTTGCACATCGGTAATTGTTCCTTTGCAGTATTACATCTTGTCAGGCATTGCACCATGTGTAAAAATTCTAATCTGTTTGCTTATTTGTGCCAGAGAACATCAAACACATCGGTTATTTACTTTGCAGCTCATGGTCACTACAAAGGGTGCAGCTGTAAGACACACTCCTGATTTACTGCACATCAGTGTGAGTGTGTCACTGTGACAAACTCTGTGTGCTGAACAAGGACATCTTATAAACTCATCCAACAACCACCTGCCACCATGGAGACAGATTAGGTGCACAGTGTCCGTTCCGTGATAAATCTTAACCTCCGATTACTGAGTCAGTGAGCTCAACACCACGGTTTCCTCTCAGTTTGATGATCGGTGATGATCTACCGTAAATTAGTTTTTGAGCAGAATGATGATCATGAAAAAAAAGAGCAGGGTGCTTTCATTCATAATTATGTAATTGTTTTAAAATTTAAGCAGCTTTCAGCTTTTTTTTTCTTTTTTAAAGTAAATGAATTATCATTTTGATACCAACTCTGAAAAATTTTCAAATGATTTAGCATTTTAAACCTCACTGTATTGTGGATAATCTCAGAAAAGCTACCTATGTAGTACCCTTTTAGTTAATGCATTTGCAGATTTATTACAATAAAGGAAATGCATCTTTTTTTTTTACTGAAAAATTTATATATATGTTTATTGATTGCGAGAGTAGCTGTAATTGATCATTTGGCGACCTCGTGTTTTCTAAAGTCAATGGATTTTACCTTTTTGTTGCTTCGTCCTTCTTTCATTTGTCACAGCCATCCAGAACTTGTTCCCAAAAGTTTGCCCCTGAAATACACCAGATAAAAAATTCCAGTGGTATACAGTACCTTCAACTTTTAAATTTTAGTGTCCAACAAGTTTGAGGATTGTTGGTGTAACATAAATAAACATCTTTGGGACAGGAGGTCCACATGAGCTTTAATTAAAGAGAAAATAAACCCAGATGAACTTGATTATAAAACCAAATGATACCAATGGAACCGTTTATTATCTCTGGGGAGCGTTCATGCAACATTACTCTAAAAGCAAGTCACAGACCCAAAAGTGTCCTACATTTATCACGCCCATGCATCTTCTCTTTTTAGACTGTTTTGTTAAAATCCAACTCATTTTCAGCTGTGTATATAAATGTGTTTTTTTATTCTCAAACAACTCAAAAAAGAATATGGAGAGGCAACCATAAAAATAATATATATTTGTTCACTGTAATTCTACTAGGACCAGAGCAGAAAAAATCATGATGATTCACTACTATACTGGTGCATTACAATAGATTTTTTTAGCTGATAATAAAATGGACTGTTTTATCATTAGCTAATAAAAGACTGCTCACAAATAAAAAAAAAAAAAAAAAACTATTTTTTTTACCACCTGGTGTCCACTGTGTTGGCTCACTTGACAGACATAAGCATAATTTTCCAGCAAAACTTGTGACACCATAGTCCAGGTTAGGAGTGCTTCACGCTGTTACACAAGCATAAAATACTGCGCAAACACTGCAATTTCCCCATTGTGGGACAAATACAGGTTTCATTGAAAATAGTAAATTAGCCTTTTGCAGATATTTTGTGATCAGAACCCATTGTTAATACTATGTACAACAAAACTCCATCAGTATTGCTGCAGTTTTTTTATACCATTGTTTTACATTATGCTCATTTAATTTTATTTAGTAGACTTTTTTTTTAAATCTATCTATCAATAAGAGCAATACATTTACTTTGCAATCTACTTTACATTTGAGAAAATTGTGCTACAAAAATAAAAGGATAAGTTCAATAAAATTTTATTTACCATGGTCACAAGAAAACTAAAATATTAATAAAAGGCACTCTGGAATAAAAATGTATTTAGGCCTTTTTGATAAGAACACTTTGCGGGCCCCTCGGGGGTCTCTGGAAGAGCATTTCAGAATTGTGGAGAGACTATTTGGAAGGCTTTGTCACCCTTAGTGGAAAGTCTGGTCTCGGTGAGAGTAGAGATCAACTTCTCAGCATCCGGTTGAGGAAAAGAGGGATGTACAGTAGTTTGGCTACATGTTTAATGTGGCGGAAGGAGATCTTGCAGAGATGGCAAATATGGGTATTGAGAGAGGTGTGTGTCAAGTGTGATTCCAAGGTATTTAGCAGAGGATGACAGAGGAACGCTATGACCAAAGGCATAGTGACTAGGTTTGATAGAGGGGATCGATCAAGTATCAATAGAATAGTTGAAGTCCTCTGAATCCAAAATTTATATCAATTCATGCCAAAATGGGGGCTTTATCATTTGCAAATTTTTTTCTTACCGGGCCATCACAATACATCTGTACATACATTTGGAAAACTGTAATTTTTCTAGTTGTCATTAAGACATGACTTTCTATGATCATGTCACTTTCTATCATCAGGTCACTTCAAAGAACTTGTCTCTCTTCCACCTGCAAGATGAATACCACATCTTGTGGCTGAGGCGGAAAGGAATCACATGTCTACACCACAGTCAGCACCACAGTGATATTTCATCTGTCAACATAAGATGTATTGAACGGTATTCACAAGATGGGCAGACTTCTGCCCAACTTGTTGGGCAGACTTCTTACAGTATGGTTGCTGAAGCTTGAGAGTGAAAAGAAGACCCCAACTCTCAAATGTTTCAGGAAATTATCATGGTTATTAAGATTTATACCAAAGGGGTAACAATATGTAAGGACTTGGTAAAGCTGACTGGACCGTAGCAGAGACAAACCAGATTGAAAGTGCTGGATCTCTGCGATAGACTCTGCGTTTAGTATATATATATATATGTATACAGTATGTGTGTGTGTGTGTCTATTCCGACAGGAGGTTTATGTAGAGGAGGGAAAAGCCGCCAAATTTACAGACAGTTTGCAGAAGTCTTTGTGTAGAACTATTGATTAGATCATAGAGTAATCCAGGTAAGCAGACAAACTGGTACGAGCTAAGGAATTGATCCAAACTTTAAAAGGGATGGCAGTCACACTCCATAAATGAAAGCCATCAAACCTTAATGCGCAAATAAAAGCCACACCTGGTGATGGCAGGGTGCAAACAACCCCAACAGGATGCAAAGCACTATAAAAGCTGGAGTTTGTGCTACATTGAACTGGTGAAGAAATTAAATCTAAAAGGTTTGGAGCTGAATACAGAAGCTTTTTTGTCCAATCAGTTTGAAATTTGTGGAATTCACAGCAACTGAGAGGAATGGAAGATTAGTGAGGAAGCAACAAGCCTAAACTATATTCGAAGTAGTTTCATAGTTTCAACAGTATGTGTGTGTGTGTGTCTATTCCGACAGGAGGTTTATGTAGAGGAGGGAAAAGCCGCCAAATTTACAGACAGTTTGCAGAAGTCTTTGTGTAGAACTATTGATTAGATCATAGAGTAATCCAGGTAAGCAGACAAACTGGTACGAGCTAAGGAATTGATCCAAACTTTAAAAGGGATGGCAGTCACACTCCATAAATGAAAGCCATCAAACCTTAATGCGCAAATAAAAGCCACACCTGGTGATGGCAGGGTGCAAACAACCCCAACAGGATGCAAAGCACTATAAAAGCTGGAGTTTGTGCTACATTGAACTGGTGAAGAAATTAAATCTAAAAGGTTTGGAGCTGAATACAGAAGCTTTTTTGTCCAATCAGTTTGAAATTTGTGGAATTCACAGCAACTGAGAGGAATGGAAGATTAGTGAGGAAGCAACAAGCCTAAACTATATTCGAAGTAAAAGAGGAGGTAAGCTGGGGACCAGGACAGAGTGAAAAGTGACCTGCTTGTAGGATTGCTGACCTCACGACTTTTGGTACTTGTCTGCTGACACAATCACTTGGCCAAAAGTTTTTATGCAACAACCACAACAACAACAAAAAAAAGAGTCATTGATTAATGAGAGGTCCAGTTTTTCTCTTACTGGCTGATTGACTCAATTTAAGAAAAGTGCAGTGTGACAAAAGTACTTTCTGGTAACATTATGTCCTTTTTTCTCTTGAGGTCATTGTGGTTCCTTACAAAATTAAACTGTGTGCCTTTCATGTGTGCCAGGAAGATAAGGCCAGATATGGATTTACCGTAAGACATCCTTTGAGCTTTGAGGGCACAACACAACAAAGACTAAGGGGCAGATTTTCACCTAAATATAAAGGTAGGTCTTATTCTTCTATTGACTAGAAGAATAAGATAATCAGCTTATTTAAATTCAATTTTCAGGTCTTGCATTCATTCCAATAACTTCTAATACTATTAAAGCAAAGATTCCGTATTTCATGTTACTGTGGTGAGAAAACAGGATAGAACATTATCAATGGGACTAAATGAAATTAATAAACTCATTTATAGACATGTTGTGGTGAAAGGACAGTAGCACATTGGAATTCAGTTCCCATGAAAAAGTTAAATTATTTTATCTCGTGATTAGAAACAGAAATTCTTGATTATTTAGAGGTACTTTTGAAAGAACGTGGTGTGTTATGCTCACTGATTAATTTCTTTGCTCATAATTAGACTTAACTGCTAAGCATTTTTTAAAATGTACTTTATAACAGTCTTTTTAAAACAGTTATTAGTATGTAATGCCGTCAGCTTCTGGTGCATTTAAAACACCACATTTCATTTGTTTTAGCTGCAGAGGGTGTTTTTTTAATGTGACAGTGTGATTTAAAGTTGCTGTTTGTAACTTGTCGACTTTGTTCCTGATTCATTAGATGGTACAGTGACATTTAGTGTGCACATTTATGGACCTGAGGTAGCCCGGGATAGACCTGTGCCAGAGTAACTATCTCTCACAGCTTTAGAAATGGCACCAGATAATCGCTTTCATGTGACACTTTGGGCTCAAGAAACGAACATGTCTAATGTTTCAAACAATGAAAGTGGCTGATTCAGCAAAGGCAAAGGAAAGGACATTCACTGCGCTAGAATAAATGAGACACAGAGCTTGAGGTAAAATGAGATGGGTTTTACTGTCTCACAGTCAAGGTGCAAGATGAACATTAAATTAGCCATTATTACAAGGCATGGCACCAAAAGGGGCTATACTTCTTCTGGACAGTCAAAAAGAAATGTTTCACTCCAAAAAAAAAAGCCCAAACTCTTTCATCAGCACTATCTTATACCAAATCAGAAGGGAGATGGCAATAGATTCACTTGAAAGCTTTAAAAATTCTTTTTTTTTTTTTACTTTTCAATGGCTCAAGTTGACTGAATTGTACAAGGTTAGAAAATGTTTTTGACATCAAATTGTAAAATCACAGGCTTTCTTTTCAGAATCTCACAGACAAACACAAACTCTTTTCATGCTAATTTTTATTCTACTTAATTAACGTATTTTAATTCAGAGCAGTTCTTCACCACCAAATAAAAATGAAAACATTCATAGCATCGGATGTGGATCTTTAGCATGACGTTTCAAAATCCAGTACTTTCACAAACAGAAAATTTGTGACAAAACCCAAAGTTTGATATTTTCTTAAAAACAAATTTATTTTTTTAGATTAATTTTTCAAACAAATAGCTTTTTTTTTTTTAACAAAAAATGTATCCAAACTGTTTAATGTCACTTCTCCGTTTACATAAAACAAAAAAAGTCATTTGTGGTAACTCCACTGATATATTTAAACGTTGTTTTTGTTCTATTCTCCTCACAATGATCTGACACATTCAATAATTGGCAAAACTACTCTTAAGGTTTTTAAAAGCCTGAATGGAACAATGTAAAATGGAAATTTTAAGGAATAGTTTTAGGTTTATCACAATAAAAAGTATCACAATTAAGTAATAAAGGTAAAATCTCTACAATCATTTTGTTAACTGTGACTGAGGGACACTTTCTTCCTATTTACTTTTGTTACATTCTAACTGAGGTAACCATTATACATTACAAGAAATAAAATATAGAAACTTTTTTTTAAAAGAAAGAGACCTCTTTAGATCACTGAGGCGATAGTACCAGAAATATGGAGATACCCCGACACACTTTTAGTTAACTTAACGTGGCACTTTGACTGTGTAATCAATCATTTCTGGAAATTCATCAATCACATCGGCTTTCAAGGCAACAAACATAAATACTGAATGTATTTTTAAATTCTTTAGAAGAAAATTATTTTATTTGCCATTCTTGAAGCACTTCCACCTCCAAATGGATCAGACCCAGACATGAACACCGATCCAGTCCACCAGTCTTCCTCGATACCAGGCACGTGTCATCGGCTGAATCCAAAGCAGGAGCCGGAACCTTCTGAGCAGCCCACAAAACACTGCTGCTGCCACCACTACAAGAGGTGACATCATCACAAACCCCAAGATGATGAGAGCAGAACAGCTGTTGTCGTCAAGGTAACGACAGATGGCAGATTGGGCGCCGAGGACCTGCAAAAGCAACATGAAGTAAGAAAGTCGCAATAAAGGGAAGTCCTCCAAAGAATATTAAACCAGCCTGGATGAAACATGTGCTACTTTATTGTGACAAAAAGGGGATAAGACATCATTAGTTATTAGTTTCAAAACCTTAAACATTGTTTTGGCAAATAGTTTCTAATTGTAAGCTTTTCCAAATGGATTTCTATTTTCTCTTAAGACCGCTTAGCAACAGGACTACAGAATACACACATTTTTGAAGTACACATTTTGCTGTCCTTGAGTGTATTTTACTCCTCATCAGGCTGTCAATGCACAGTTAGTGCTGGAACCAAATCAGACAGCCTTGTCCTGTCTTTCACTCTGTGTCTTCATGTGTTTTGAGTTGAAACTATGAAACTACTTCGAATATAGTTTTTTTTTTTTACCTCATTTTAATTTTGATGCAGACTCATTTTGTTAGTGGGAATGACTTCCAATCAGTGTTTGTGATCAAGCATCAAGATTCAAATAAGATGGTATTAATTTTGTAGGTGTTGACAACCAGCAAAGATTTTTATAGGCATATTTTTTTTTGTGGATCACATTTTTTTTTTTTTGGTGTTGTTGTATTTGGCCAAGAATGTGGAAACCCGAACTTTAGAAATTGGTCCCTCCTGAAAAAAGAAAGTTACGTATTTGTTAATGACCAGGTGTGAAGTTCAAAGCTTGGGAGAGATTATGCTATGGAAAGATACAAGCCAGCCAGCACATGTTCACACGATTTTCAGGTTTTGTCTGATGGCAAAAGTGCAGCATTTTGTTCGAGTGCTTCATCAAACACATTTCACAGTCAGCTTGCTATACACTTGCAGATTTTTGGTCATTTTAGGGCCTATTTCTATCACCCACAAAGTTGAAACCAGGTGAACTCAATAACAATCCTTATCTTGTGAAACTCTGGTTGGAAAGCCAACACGCTGGAATTGTAACCCATTTAAAAATACTCATCAGGAGACAGAGAAATACAATATCAGCTGTGTCAATAGCTTTGAAACTTACTGGATTTAACAGCATTTAACGTCTGTGAAAAGATATTACAAACAACATGGATTACACTCAGAAATCTACATCGCCAACCTCTGCGCCTAAAACCACACTGGAGCAATTTTTTTTTAATTTGTTCACACTCTAATTTGCCAAGTGGGTTTTTTTGTTTGTTTGTTTGGGTTTTTTGCATTGTGAGTGTCAAAATAACCGAACTAAAGCTAGAGCAACATCATTGTGAAACATTTCTTCTTCTGCTTTCAACATTTCCCTTGAGGGTCACCACAGCAAGTTAGTCTCTTCCATCTAACCCTATCTGCTGTATCCTCTTTGGTCACACCAACTATCTCCATGCCAAACTATCTTCATGTCTTCCTTCACTATATCCATGAACCTCCTCTTTGGTCTTCCTCTAGGTCTCTTTCCTGATAGTTCCAAACCCAGCATCCTTCTGCAAATGTACTCGCTCTCCTCTGCACATGTCCAAACCATCTCAGTCTGGCCTCTCTGACTTTATCTCCAAAACCTCTAACATGTGGGGTTACTCTGATGTACTAGTAAACTTGAAATGTACATCAAACTGTAAGTGTACAAAGACAGGCATACTCATCCATTCATTATTTTCTGAATTACTGGTTGGTTTCTAGTTTGTTGAGGGTGTTGGGTTTTTTCTTGATTAGTGCCAGGCTGCCAGCCTCTCGAAGGTGACAAACACACCCATAGCTGCCAAATATCAACTATCTAGTGGTTATTGGCTTTGTTACCATAGTGACAATCTCTGGTCAGATTGTAGGATACTTGAAACCAAAAACAGATGTGATGCAAGCCTGTTTCCCAGAATTTTGAAGGTTTTTCACAGGAACTAAAGATTAGGCTCTTTTTCTCCGAAAGTAGGAAGAAGTGTATTAAAAGGGATGTGCTCCAAGAAAAAGATCCAGGTGTGTTAACAGTAAAATAGCATCCTATTGTAAGGGTTAAGGTTCTCTTAAAAGTATTCATCTCAGGCCTTTTTTATTGAGCTAGGATCAATACTCAGCTGTGATCAATAGTTACCCTTGTACGTTACATTAAGCTGTTCCCACCTGGGGAAACATTTCTCTTTTTAGTTAATAAAAGCTCAACCACATTTAAACACTTGTGTGTTTTATATGGAAACAAGCAATTTCCCAAAAAACAACTGTGTCTTTAGACATTTAGATCAACATTTCAAAAGAAATTCAGTTTTGTGAACATCTCCCCTCTACACAGGTTTAACAAAGGAATGCATCATACCAACTAAACAAGGAGGAATTTAAAGAAAAAATTACACATCTTTAGTGCAATTACGCTCAGTTTTATTCACTGTTAATAAAATTAGAATTATATTTGGCCTCTTTCTGACCAGTTTGCACCTGAACATTGAAACACCAGACTGGTGTATGAAGCTGAAGCTCACCTTGGAGTGGCAGAGGAAACCAGCATACAGCAACAACAATGAAGGCAGCAGGACTACAAAGAAGACCATAGCAAGCAGCAGGAGACTGGCTGAGATAATGCACAGGTTCCAGAGAATTAGAGCCGCCCCACAAACTATACAGCCACATTTGCCCCTGCGGCTGCCCCAAGCACTGCCCTCACTACGGGCAACAGGAGGGGGCAGGATTTTGACTCCATCTCCCATCCAAAACTCTTCTTCTTTCTCCTCTTCTGCTGAACCACCATCATCCAGATCCACATCCACTCCGCACATTCTGAAAAAGGATGGGAAGCTGTTTGAATCATGTCTTTTAAATTTAACAATAAAAACAAAAACAGACTACAAATCGATTTGATGTAACATTGAAACATTGTAACAATGCTTTGTTATCATTTCTAGTCTTTTGTTTCCATCAATCATATTTAATAACCTCAAACACAGCATCTTCCTGTCTGTATATTGTTCTCCAACTGATTCTCCTGCTTGGTGCTGCAGAAACAGCTTTTGGTTTTTGAAGAAAACAAACTTGTCCTACAATTTTAAAAAAGAAGCATCAATTGCTTTAAAATGTGCAAAAAGGCCTCACTGCTGGAGTATAGTTATTGACTATTCTTTAGTACAGAATGATAAAATTCTTTGATATGGATGTGCCCACAGATCAAAATACATGTAGTTTCAAACTGAGTGAAAAACCTGAAAAATCTCAACTGAAATCTAAATATGAAACAAATCTATATCTTATTTTCTCCATCGCTGCTCTCCAATCAATGAAATATTTTTTATAAATGACCTTTACATTAATTTGCATTTAATTAAGTGCGGTTTTTACATCATGAAAATGGTTTAATTGTATAACAATGTGCATGAAAAAGATTTCTGTTACTTACCTCATATAATTTTCTTCTCGGTGTTATCTGGATTTATTTCCTCTACTACACTCAGGAGAAGAAATTTCTTAGAAGAAGGAGGAAAGGAAATGGGAGAGAAACAGTGAGATAAGTGAATCAGAGAAAGGCACCTGTGACTGGAAGCAAGAGATGTAGTGAAGCTTCTGCGCTGCATCCTCCACCCCGCGGACATGCGCCTCAAACAGCGCACACGCCTTCACTAAACAGGTTAATAATACCACCAAAAAACCTGAAGTCTAAACTTGCATGATAACTTTAAAAAATCAAGTAACTTGGAGAGCAGAATTTAAATGTTTTCATTACATCTTAACACTCAAAATAATGTATTACGCATAAGTTAAATCAACGTTTCTCAACCAGTGTCCCGCGGCACACTAGTGTACCGTGAGATATCATCAGGTGTGCCGTGGGATATGATCCTATTTCATTCACCTCATACGGTATCAGGATTTACCGATAACTCATAAAAATAGTTTTGGTTGATCTCATGGTGTTTAAAGTGTATTGATTTACCCGTATATTTATCAGTATTTAATCTTGTTATTTTATTTAGAGACAAACGGGCTACTGTAACCATAGCAACCCACTCTTCTCTGCTTTTTTGTTGCACGCTGCTGTCCATCCATCCATTCTGAAAACTACCCCACCTAGTGAATTGTTTTCTAAATGTTTTTGAGACATTATGAGGAAAGTTAGTTCACGTTTTAATGTTAAGTTTTTTGATGACATTACTTCTGACTAAAATAGATCAGTCAGTCATCTTCTTATCCGTCTATCCCTCATGGGGTTGCGGGGGGTGCTGGAACCCATCCCGGCTAATTTAAGGCAAAGGGCAGGGTACACCCCGAACAGGTCGCCAGTCTGTCGCGGGCCCACACACATGCAGTACAACCATCAACACACACACACACACACACTCATTCCTAGGGGCAATTTGGCACCGGCCAATCAACCTAGCGTGCATGTCTTTGGAGGGTGGGAGGAGAACATGCAAACTCCACACAGAAAGGACAGCATTCCAAGCCTCGTCTCCACCCAAAAAAAAAAAAAGATAATTCTGAAAAATAAATAAATAATTCAGGGGCATAAAATTGCGAAAAATTTGACAAATTTGTCTAAAAATTGTTGGCTGGATTGTGCTTTGGCATCACTCACAAAAATTTTGTGGAATATTCTTTTGTGTTACTTAAGAACACGAGTGATTGATCTTCTGTCTTTGAGAAGATTAGAAATATTAGAAATATTTTCCCACTTTTTATTATGGTCATTAATTCATTTTAACTGTAGTTTTTTGTCTGTGATAACACCTTTTTAGGGTATGGGAAAATTTTTATGTTGTCATCTGAGCCAGCCATAGTTCATTACAAATTAAAGGGAGACATCAGCCTGTTTTAATTGAATTCCTTAAAACTCTTTTAATTTATCATGACTCCAAACTTCTGTTGATACAAGCCAACACCCAGAGAATATTTGAATTCTTGTGTAAGTCTCATCTACTATAATCTGTTCATAGTCACAAACAAAAATCTTGTCTGTGGAAAGATGTACAGATTTAAAAAAAACATTAAAATATCTCAACAGTATCTAATAAAAAAAATAAATATTTTTCAGAAGAATATGTTGTAACTTGTGGCCAATTACATGTGATCAAATTGGAGAACAAAACACAGGTTTTATGAACATGTGTGCATCATTTAAACAGAGATTTACTTAGAAACGTCCTCATTTGTATCTCCTTATGCAATCTGGTCTTCTGAAAGCAGAAGACACTGATGGTTATGTGGCTGTAAGATAAGAAGATGATCGATTTGTTTTCCAGCTCAGACAGACAGTCAACCTTTTGTTCATCCAATTTAGTTGTAAGAATAGAAGAAAGAGATGGGTGGATATGGAAACAGAGCTCAAAGGAAGGGACATTGCCTGGAGCTGGAGACAGGAATGAGGTACTTTGATGAAAACCTAGAGATACGATTTAGGAAGATGTTGTAAATAGCTTACCATTGGGCTTCTCAGGTTTCTGAGAGGTATTTGCTGACATCTACTGGGTAAGCTGGAAACTTTTTAAACAACTCAGACATTCTTAAGAAGTAAATTCTATTCTTTCTCCGGGCACCAATTTTCTTTACAAAGGTGGTATTATGACAAATTAACTTTTTGAAGATTTCTATGATGTTTACATGTTATTCCAATATCTAAAACATGCCTGAAGGGCTTTGCTGCTTCAGTGTTTGAGCAAATTTTGAGTTCTCTTATTGAGTTTTCAGACACCATTTGAACACTTGTTCTTGACCCCGGATTTTGTTCTCCGCCATGGCGCATTCTAATTTGCAAGTCTTTGTGCGGGATTACAAGTGCTCTGCACATAATCAGTCCCTCCCCTTACATAATTATACATATATAAATGCACCAACATAAGAATATAAAGGAATATGTGCTGGCTTTGCCAACTTGAGTTTTGAATGTAACTTGTGCTTTACATTTTACAGTGAGGTGTGTGAGGAGGTGGGAATTCAGTGTTAAAAACATAAGTGGAACAGAATAAATGTATTCATACGCTTTTCTCAGCAAATCACATTTCTGAGCAAACAAAAGGTCTAGAATTATTACCCCACAAAAGCACAACACCCCTTTTTAAGACTCCAAAGCACCACCATGAACATGTGTATATGTGTCTCTGTATGCCTATCATTAGAAATTATATCTTACAGAGACGGAGAGTTGTCATCTGAGCTGGAGATATTTGTTGTAAGGAAAAAGAGGCGAGTCATCAAGGTTGAGTCAGGACACTGTGCACAGGAGGGCAAGACGAGATGTTCCATATGACCCAGAGAAACTGGTACAAGGACAGGGTGCAGAATGTTCCAGTCAGATATGCAGAGATGCCAACGTAATATGCAATTGATAATAGGTTTGAATTGAATGGTTGTGTCCATGAGACTACAAGAGAAAAACTGTATAAAATGCACAAATTTGAAAATACTGTGGAGTCTCTATATCCGCTCCATTTCACTTCTGATGAAAGTATTTCAGGTCTTTGATGTTTATCCATCCACTACAGATTCAAATGTTATTTTTCTTTTTATGAACATTTATGGAAACATAACATACAGGGTGTGGCAGAATGTAAAAATGTGTGCAGTAAATTTTCAGTATTCTCTTTATTTTTGAAAAGCCACACTTCTTATTTCAGCATTTTCCTTCAGGGGTCGCCACAGCAAGTCTGTTTCTTCCATCTAATCCTATCTGCTGCATCTTCTTCAGTCACGCCAATTATCTTCATGTCTTCCTTCACTGTATCCATGAACCTCCTCTTTGGTCTTCCTCTAGGCCTCTTTCCTGGTTGTTCCAAACCCAGCATCCTTTTTCCGATGTACTCTCTCTCTCTCCTCTGCACATGTCCAAACCAACTCGTCTGGCCTCTCTGACTTTATAAAAAGCCACATAGAAAGGTTTAATTACTTCAGCAACAACTAAACTGCATAACACAGTAATATTTTCCCCACGTGGACCAGCATCTGATGTAATTTTGTTCGTTCTCAAGTTGTGACAAGGAAACAGATTCTGAGTGTGTGTTGCTTTGCAGAAAAAAAAACAGTAAAGAGACTCTCAAGGCATTAAAGAAACCACAGAAACAAACTTTCCATAGGCTTTTATTTGACTTTTTTCAATTTGAACATGACATCAGAAACAACCACAGAATTTTTGTTTCAAAGCAGATTAAGAGACTACACTTTCTCTAATTACGTCTGGATGCAAAAAAGGAATGCATTTGTGTGGTAATTGGCAAACAAGAGTGTAAAAACATGTGTCTGTGTACGTTTATATGTATTGAATTCATTCCCATAATATGACATTGTGACTCAGGGTGTCTTTGCAATACTACAGACCGGTACAGCAGATGAAGCGTGGAGAGCAGAGCCAGTAGCGGAAATGAGCAAAATCAAACATTTAGACAAAATAAAGTCATTCCTACCCCCCATCAGATATACGTGGTAGTGTATGATGGTCTGTGTGTAGCTGAATGTGCTTTTTAGAGTGTGTATTAGAGTCTGAATGAGGGAGAGGGTGAGACTGGGGGCTGCTGAGGGTGTCGGCTAAGGAAGGAGCAGAATCCAAGGTGTTGTCTGCTGGATACAGCTGCATCACTGTCCCATCCTGGCCACCTTCCTTACTGCAGGACTGGCAGCTGCAGTGGAAGATCCTTTCCACCAGTTTATCCACGTGTGGAGACTCTTCGCTGCCCGGACAATCCAGAGTTACCTAAACATATCCATCAAAAATGAAAGTTGACTAGATTTTGAACATCAGATTTTTTCTTGTGTCTTATCTGTTTCTATTTTAAAGCCCCATTGTGTAACAATCAAGAATTTTCTTTTTCCATGTTTGTTTATTGAATTTTGCACTAAATTATTTGTGCAATGAATGTTCGATGCTAAACAGGACAAAGAAATTCTGGGAAAACTTCCAGAATAAATTAAACAAAAAATACCAAAACCTTATGGAAACTTGTGTGTTACAAAAGCTCAGCAGGTTTCTCAGACATCACACGATCTTCCATTTTACTGTTTCTCTTAGCCATTGAAAGTAACCATTCAGCAATTTTACCAAAAGCCGAAACAGCAGGGAGATGTATCATCTTTCGTGAGAGCGTACTTTGTTTCTCCACAAGCTGAATTGGTTTAAAGTCTTGTAACAACAATCATATCTTATTACAGAAACATCCATTACGAGTAAAGTGAGAGTATAAATGCAGTTTCTCTTGCCTTTCTTGTGCAACAAGCTAAAAAAAAAGGAATAAAACTATCCGGTACCTTCTATCAGCTCTGAGAGATGCATTATTTTCCACTGAAACATGAGGTGACCTCACCTGTGCTCTAGCCTGCCTTGTCTACCTGGCATATCTCCAAACTACATAGTCTCAACACAAAGCCTTTGTTTTCCTAAGAATGAATTCCTTTCAAGCAAAAAAGAGACAATGGGCTAAAAAAAAAGAAGTCTAGCTTCTTTTTAATCTTGTGGAAATTTTTCTTTCTTTTTCTCCTGCTTTATGTTTAGGTAGTGAACTGTAAATCTTCATGGTCTTTCATGTGTGGAGCTTGTGGTTTTGTGTTAGTTTGGCAAGTCAGTGTTGGTGTGTGAGCTAATGTGCTATAACTCTTACCACTTCCCACTGTGTCTGGGCAGGCATGCAGGAGTCACAGTGCACCAGAGATTCAGTTGACTGTGGAAACGTGTTGGGAACGCTGTAGCTGAAGCACTGACCTAGACAGGCTCTGCAACCAGAAGGACAGAAGGTGGGATTTCACATGAGCATGAGAATGATCCTGCCGCACCAATGAAGCACGTCAGAAAAAAACAGCGTCTGAAATCTGAAACAATTTATCAAGCATGAGGTTTCCTGCAGATCTCTGGCAAAATGTCTGAAAACAAAGACTTTAGTTCTCATGTGTTTGAGAACCAATAGCAAACTTCTTATGCTTCATCATACATTTTTTGTCATTCCTCAGAGAATGTGAGGCTATTTAATGTGAAGACATATCAAACTTCAGTGTTCCATTTTTCAAAGAAAATATGTGAAATATTCTTAACCCAAACCTATAATAAAATTATTTATCAGCATATAAACATGGAAGGGTTATTTTTAAATAGTTTTCCTCATTTAAATCCTCTAAGGAAGGCTGAAAACTTAGCGTGATGATGAACTTGGTCTAGTTTTTTAAAAAAAACAGGCATTTGAAAATTACAAACACATGTTGCACAATGAGTGTTAAAAGCATCAGTAAAATTTGTAATTCTTTGGGAAAAACAAACTCCTTTGGGTATATAAAGTTCATTGTACCGGTAGTTTATGTTAAAGCATTAGTTAAAAAAAACAACCAAATAACTTCATTGAACAAAAAAAATCAAGGTTTTATGTCCTTTCTTTTTGATGCCACTAATGTTATAACTATATATTTTTTCTTTTAAATTCAGGAAAAAAAAAATTAAATAATCTTTAAAAAAAACAAAAAACAGAAAAATTATTTAGCTTCTCTTCTCACGAGACAGCATCCTCCAATGTGGAAACACCTTTCAGGGTGTCAGTCACTTTCTGAACTTTTAAGTGTTTGGGTCTTTTTAAAGTGACACTCTGATATTTATTACTGCACATTTCAGAAGTTGTCATTCCTAAGCAGCTTCTTCAAGACAAGAAATCACTCATAACTTTTATTTCCATATTGCTGCTTCACATTGTAGCTAAATGAGACACTCGGAAAAACGAAGGTGCAAACGTTGCTCCTAAAATGAACATCCAAAGCACGTCATTTCTAAAACAATAAAAACATGGCTTCTAACTAGAAGGATTAGATTCCAAATATTTTTTTAATTTTTTATATAAGGTTTTGGGTCTTCAGTCTTCTAGGGTTCATATTAGCCTTCTCTCAACAGAATCTTTCAACCTTCCATGTCAGAAAATAAACTTTTAGGGAATAAGCTTGGTGATGTGGATTTGCAAACCTTGTGTTGCCTCAATTGTTGGGAAAGATGGCAAGTAATTTTGCGAGTTTTTCTTATGAAGTACAAGTCAGGGTTTGAATCTTGGGTGGTACGAGGCTTAAAATACTGGCCTTTCTGTGTGGAGTTTGCATGCTCCGGTTTCCTCCCACCTTCTAAATACTTGCATGTTAGTTTGATTGGGCGCTTTTAAAAAAATTGCCCCTAGGATGAGTGTGTCTGTGAATGGTTGCCAGCCGACCTGTTCGGGGTGTACCCTGCCTCTTGCCTGCAATCAGCCAGGACAGGATCTGGCTCACCCACAACCCCGTTAGGGTTAAGCTGTTTAGAAGACGAAACGAACAAGTGAAATACACAGCTGCAAAATGCTGTCTGTCTCACTTATGATGCCAGCATCAATAAAATGTCTTGCTATTCTTTACTTATCCGACCATACAAACTCAGAGTTGGGATGGACTTTTGAAGTTTGACTTTATTATTAGATTAAAAATTTTTATCAGTGAAATACCGGTTAAAAATACTTGTAAAAAATAGGACTGATAGGTTTGGCAAATTGGCTGCTGTGATTGTCAATCGGCTGCTGGATGGCAGAAGAACATGTTCTCGTGGAGTATGAACAGTTAACAAATGTGTTATTGAAGAATCAAAAATAATTAATGTTAAAACCGTGAAGTGTCGTGAGCCAGTATTTTCAGGTGCATGCTGTTCTGAAACCTTATAATAGAAATGACTGAATGTTCTGGCCTGACCAAAGTCAATGATTCATCAGCAGTTTTTTGTTCAGAACTAGTAGAATGCCAATTTTTTTCAAAAAAATAATGATGTAAAATTCCAAATACATCCAAGATTTGCTTCCCAAATTCTTTCTTGTTACAATGTGCTCCTGTTGAGCCTTTGTTTGCTAGTTTTGGCAAAAGTAACAATAGCTGCTTTGCTGAAGAGTTACCAGAGCATGAAAACATTTCAGGTGTTACCAGAGTGTCCTGTAATGGATCACTGCTTTTATTCCCCTAATACATCCATCAAAACACATTTACATAAAAACTATACACATATGTAACTGTATAAATATTGATCAAATCTATTGAGCCCATAGGCTTACTGGTTATACAGTAACTGACTTCCCCAAATATCCCTGAAGTGAAGAAGACATAAGCGAATTCTACATCTTGATAACAACATGTGTCCACATCTTTCATTTATTCCAGCTGTACAGAGGGATTGCCTTCATCCTAACCTGTTTTGAATAGAGCGAGGTTGACATCCTGTGTGCCCGACTATCTGTGTGATGTTCTTGGCTTCGCACCAGGCACTCTTGTCAGGGAATAGCGCCAGACGGTTGATGTGGGCAGGCGGTGCTGCTGAATACAGTGCAAACAGTGCACAGCAAATCTGAATCGTCTGCCACATGACTGCACCTAAAGGAGCAAAAAACCCAAACAAAACAAACCAAAGAATATTGTTACTCAAGTTAACTTTGTTTGAAGGAGATGTCACCTGATTACAGCTGCTGATCATCCCTGCTTTTCTGTTACTATGTTAGGTAAAGTTTGCATATTCCTTTTAGAGTGAGCGAACAACTTCCTGGGCTGGTTTTATTTCAAGCTGGTATATGTATTGCATTTGAATAACAAAGGTTCTAATCTATTGCCCAGAGGAAATTATTATCATAGAGGGGTGAATATATTCTGAGTGAGAGTAACAAATTTGTATCCATATCCCCTGTTTCTTCAGTTTCCTCGGCTCCATTTGTGTCTCTTCTTTAAAAATGCCTCAACCAACAACGTCATTTACAGCCTAGAAAAAGCGTTTTCTCCTGCTGCTAGTAAAAAGTGTCTGGTGGTCATCCACATGCACTATTTGCCCAACTTCACACCACTTCTTTTTCCCACATTACTGAAAAAGAATAATGTTAACATCCATATGGATAAATGCCGTGGATCTGACACGGGCAGATGTAATAAAGATATACAGCGGGGAAGGAAAGACTTCTTTAAAATATGGCTCTATCTCTTTTTGTTTTGATAGACCTAAAGACTGAGTTTGTACAGGCTCACAAAAGCCATTTTTTCACTGTCGAATCTTAATAGAAGCGTAAAATGAAAACAACCTCTCATGTGAAAGCTCATGCGAAATCAGGCATTTGTGCCATGTCTGCCTTTCAATATATTTGTAATCCTCTGAAAACATTTAAAGTTTATACATTATTCTCTGCGAGAACTGAGATTACCATCACAGCAAATGTTGTAAAAAAAAACCAACATCTACAAAAACCTCATCAATCACTCAGTGACTGAACAGGATGTTACAAACATTCAACACTGTGGATTTATGTAACTATAAAATATACCCATCTCATTTCAAGATTAATTTATTAATGTAAAATAAGTTTTTTAAAAAAACTTTTGAGTCATTTTTGTTTGCTTGGATCATTAGCTGATCCAAAAATCCTTAAATGAAAAGAAATAAAATAACAGCTTCATTTAGTTTATTACTGTTTCATTAACATTAACATGCTTACATTTAAACCAGTTGTTCCATGCCGCGGTAAGGTCAATTCTGAAAACAAAACTACACGTTCTTCTTTTTGTAGTGTTGCAAAAAAAGCTGAATAATCTTCAGATTTTCTAAATTACTTATTTGTTTCATTTTCCACCCATTTCACAAAATCTCAGCTTATGAAGACTGTTGCTGTCTTGGGTCTCCAAAAATAGGCTTAAGGGACATTTTCCATTGATTTAATGCGTATGTGGTTAAGTTTAGTCTCTTTTAGTTACTTTTTATGGAGAAACATTCAGATTTTTTGAATACCAAAGATTAGCTTAATTTGGATTTCTGCATTACTAGAAAAAAAAATATTTTTCTCATTCATTAAACCATTTATTCACTTGTTAAAAGTTCCCTTTAGTCATTTCTGAATGAATAAAAACCATCAGAGCAGTATTTTTTAAACAAATGTTCACTTTGAGTAGATTTATAATCTTTATTCTTTAGTTGATCTTCAGCATAAACCTATTGTTGCTTTTTATTTTCACATTAAAATTGGATGAAAAAAAGTCCAGGAAGCTTACATTTATGCAGGGATTTATGTTGGGTATGCATGTTTAATCATCCCTTAAGTGCTCCCACCAAAAACTACATTTGTAATGTAATGTGTATTCATAATCACTCCTTTTTTTTTCTTTATCCTGTCCTGTCCAGCGTTGTGACAAGCAGAATGGTGATCTGCTGCAGAATGGTGAAAGCCCTTATCATTTCTGATAGCAGTATTATGCAAAAAGAAACTATTAACTGACATATTTCAACGCAACAATATAATGTAATAGTATTTAAATAATAATAAAAAAATACACTAAATCATTTGATCTTGTCTAAAAACTGAAGTTTAACTCCAACAAATGTGACGATCTTGAATTTTCTAGAAGTTTTTAAAGAAATGAGAAGTTTAGTGTGGAACAAGTGTAATATTTACCAACTAACTATGAGATGCTGTGTGATTAATTTAGTTGAAATATGAAGATAGAGAGGATTCTTTTTTATTCTCTTTCTTTTGTTAGTTATTTGGGTAGTCTATGCGAGTGATCAGAGGTAAGATAGGGACTTACCGCAGCCCATCAGCGCTGCAGGACCACCGGCCTGAACTCCGTCAAACGTCCCGCTGAGCCCACCGAAACCTGGAGAGATCTAAGCAAAACACAGCGCCTTTCTTTTTCGTAAACTGCGTGCTTTTTAAAAAGTATTTGTAAAATAATAAGTGTGCAAGATCCTTGTCCTGAAACAGTTACATGATCCGGAGAAGAGGAAGAAGGTCTGTGAGGCACAAGAGGAAGGATGGAGGAACACTATCTCATCTCTAAGTCCATCAGTCCAAAAGTGTCCCTCCCCTTTCTTCTCTTCTCCTCCTCTGTTAAATCTCCCTGCAAATTCACTGAAAAACACTTTCCAAGTTGTTGTAAAACTCTCATGCAAGAGTGAGGCGCGGTTGAGCCCTCAGACAGACGTCCTGCTGAGTCTTTTCTGTGTGAAATAAAAGGAGGGGGAACTTCTGGAAAAGTTTCAAATAGTTCCCAAAAGACAATCGCTCATAGTTATTGTACAAATATGCAAATATTACGTGATTTAAACATGCATGCCGTGTTTGCAATCATCCAGACACATCTGGTATTGTCTTAATAACATGTGTTTTTAGATTTTACAATAGAAAGATTAACAAGCCAGTATAATAACGATGCACAACTGGGAAACAGATGTGAATCTGTCTTATGTTCCCTTATTTCTTAAACCTCTTTTACTAAACAGAAACATTAGAAGTGACTTTGGTATGCTGAAAAAACTTGAATAGCTGGTTAATAAACAGAAGCTCATGACAAATTGATTTATGTGAGGTCTGGAGTAAAACCACTGAAAGGTCTATAGGCATGTGTATTGCTGAGAGACATAATGCTTGTTTGGATGACCTTTGTGAGCCTCCTTCAAATTTGATTTAAATGAGAGAGTTGGAAAAAATGAGGTCTCTTTAAGCCTTTTAGAAAATTTTGGATTCATAATTACTATATCTGCAATATATATTACAAAAATATTTTTGGGAAAATCAGAAAGCAGTGTCTCTGTATTTACAAGTGAAGAAAGTCTACAGATTTTTTTTTTAATGAAAATAGTTGGTCCAACATCACATTTTTCAATTAAGAAGATACATAAAGATATTTCGTTTCCAACTCATTCTTCCACTAAAACTCATTTGAAGATTCAAATTTTTTTTAAATGTGAAGCTTTTACACAAAAAAGGACAGGGATTTTAAGAATGTCCTAAACACAAAAATATAAACAAACAACACAAATGCCTTTTACAATTATTAAGATAGTACAACCTTCCACCAAATTGTAAAAAAAAAATGAACACCTCCAAATGTAACACTAAAACATGATTAAGAAATATTTTCTGTATTCATATGTAAAACCCTCTGTTATGTTCATGTAGTTCACATACGCAAATTCCAAACTTTTTCCATTTTTTCTAGTCTTCCCTTCAATATATTTGCAATTCTTTCTAATGTTAAACCAGACACCTGTTAGATTCACTGAGTATGAGTTAGTCTGTGAACTTTCTTCCAAAACAATGTCATACAACCATTTAGTAATTAGTACAGTGAGGTCCACGGATGTTTGCTCAGAATTAAAATAGCTGTGCTTTTTGTGTGTAAAAATTTTTGTTTAGTAACAAAATTTGTGCCTATCTAACAATTTTCTTCATGCTTATTTTGTAAAATGTACCACCACAGCTGACTACTGACCTAAATTTGCATGTGATCATGAAAAACATGTGATCCAAGGGTCATGGCACAATTTTTCAAAACTTTGGATTTTTTTGTATTTAATTACCCTCATTCTGCTTTGGTTCACATCAGTTTTCATACAAATGTAATCTTTTTGCATGTGGAGGGAACTTCTCAATCTTCTGATAGAATTTTTGCATCTGCGTTATCTAAAGCTTAGAACCTAGATCATTATCAGTGGGATAAATGCAAAGATGTTCCAAGAGACTGGGCAAGCATTAGTTTCCTGATATACTGGGCTATAATTGTTGAGGGGAATCGTCAGACCGGTGTAAATTCTTGGTTTGCCCTGTTGTAACAGAGTAGTCTAATAAAACAAGATTTCATTCCTGCTCTCCTATGAAACAACGCACCTTTCCTCACAGGTGTTCAGCCTGGCTTGTATCCATGAGTACCCCTATCGGTTTCACGCTTCAATTGTAAACAAATATTTTAATGGATGGGGGGTGAGTGACATGGCTTAATTTTGACAGGGTTACTCTGTTTGATACATCGCAGCACATCCGTGCTGAGGAAGTAGGCCTTCAGAACAAGTTGGATTCTCTTGTGTGCAGGAATGTGCTTACATTACTGAGAAAACTGTGACTGATGAAAAGGGAAAATGTGAGTGTCTGTGTAATTGAGAGGGTGCATGCGGCAGCATGGTCTTTGATGTGAAAGTGTTCAACATGTGTTATGCTCAGACGTGCAAAGTGCAGAACTCACCTGTTAGTAATAAGACCAAGCTTATGTCCAGAAAAGGCTTTTCTCTACATTCCACGGATTCTGCTCCACCAGGGGGCTGGATAAACGTGTGCACAAACTCACACAAACCACCTACCAGGCCTGTGTGACTGGCTTAAAAATGATCAATCATCCCAAATGATCTTGTCTTCACACTTCTTTCTGCAGAAATGCAGAACTCATTGACTCCTACGTGGAAAATGTGTATTATGCTCTCGCTCTGAACCTAAAACACCACTCCGATTCTTTCCCAAGTTAGTTTGGTCTATTCGGAGTAAAGATCGGACTTGTCTGAATGACTTTTAAGAAATGTCTCATTCATAACCACAACATACCGAGATGCCAAAATCTAAGAGAGTCATGAATGATTAAATGCCCACACATTTATGCCACATAAATGAATGCAGACATTACTTTCTTTCTTGAAGATCTCACTCAACACTGTTTTTCCCTCTTCCGACTGAATGTCTTTGTTCCATCATTCTGTTAACTTTTTACACTCCCACCCTGGAAGGGCTGCAGATGCTGAACCTGGCCTTCATTCCAAAACAGCAGGAGTTTGAGTCCCTCAGCTCATTAACACAGAGAATTACCTTCACCCCAAAACTTCATTTCACTATCCAAAAACTTTTTATAGAAAAACAGAAAAAAACTCTTCACAATGAGTTAATTAAATAAGTAGCTTTTATTGCCCTTTGATTTACACAACACATGTTTCATTGGGTGGTAGTGCCAGTGGAAAGATGAGCAGTAAAATAACAGAAAACACAAAAACAGATGAGAAACTCGTCATCTTCAGTCTTGCCGTTATTGGTCCTGCAAAGTTACAGAGAAATTACTTGAGAGTGACACATGTGTCATAAACCTGAAAACAAGCAATTCTGCTTCATATACTCACCTTAACCATGTGGCCATGAATCAGATATGGTGATCTGAAGTCATGCTGACAGTTGCTGTATCCCATTCCCAATCCTAAGCCTGAACCCAGTGACACAGGCCATGTGCGGCCTGGGAGACAAAAACAATCATTTTAACTTGTACTATAATATACATTTTTTAAGCACATATTCTATTTGATACTTACGTTTAAAGAAAAGAACAGAAAACACAATTCCAACGCCGAGGCCCGTTGCTGCAGAGAGAGAGAAAGCATATCCAAGTCAGACACTAATTGCGAAAAAATTAAAATTCAAAAGAAAAACACATAGGAACGAGTCCCAAATGAAGAGAAGTTTGACTGCAAAAATAATGAACCCCTTAGAAAGAAGTGAAACATGATGTCTATTCAGTAGCAAGCCTTTGATATTGGAACAAAAAAGGCAAAGAAAAAAGAGAAAACATAAAATAGAAAATCTAATTGAGGGCGGGAGAGGGGAACACATCAAAAGGACGCTGACAGTGTTCACAATGTGGGCAAAAGACAGGCAATAAGTCACTAGGTGCACACAATAGTAATGACTAAGTATGATCAAGCATATTGTCAGTCAGTGCCACAAATCTGCTAGAAGCCCTGAAACCAGAGGGGGATTTTGAGGAGGAATGTGTTTGTGCGCCTTGCTTCACCTCACTGCAGGCCACACCCAATTGCAGTCCAGCCAGCACAGAAAGCACATAAAAACAGCCATTTGGGCCCCTCCGACTCCTAATTGGATTCAGAAAAGTATGCAGCATGACCAATGTGCCTGAACCAGCACCCTCAGACTGTTCTTTATTACACAACTTACAAATGTCAAACAAGACCACATAAACCTCAGCTCATCTTTATCATCCCTGCACATCAACAGACTTGTGTAGGACTGCCTCCAGCTCAAGCAACGACTTGGTTAAAACTCAGATTCTTCATTCCTTCCAAGCCTGTTCTTTCTTTGCTCTTCGGCCAGATTGTTTCTCTACCGCTGATTTTCTACTGACAGTAACATAACAAAAGCTCTGGCGAAATACGAGGGCAGATCAATATCTCATCTTGGTATCCTTTTTTTTTTGTCTGGACATCTCCAAGGAGCTTGAATTGAAACAAAAACATTTGTGCTTTAGAAGAGTATTATGAACAATCCGCAAACCAGAAAAGTTTTTCCAGTAGATAAAATCCAGAGCTGGTTAATTGCAATGTTTATTTACCCCTCTTTTGAGGTATTAAGTCAGGCCTTTTCAATCATTCTGAATACTGTTCCACTCAACTCATTAAGGACAAATGTGTTTTTATACCACCACAAGAAGGAGTGAAAATTACATTTTTGCTTTACTTTTAAGAGGCGACTCTTTATTCATCCTGATCCAAACGTTCTTTTAATAAAGACGTGATGGCTTTCTGAGAAACACAAACAGTCTAATAAACATTTCAGTTTCTAAAGACAGGCTAGAATTTTGTAGAGGAGTTTCACAATGTTGCTACACAGTTTAAAACCAAAAAAATCCCACTTTTAAAATGACTGAGGCAAAAAAAAGAATGGTATTAATAAAAGATGTGACAGAACTTTTGTTTTTAAAATGTTTTTTTTTTACTTTGAAAGATTCATCTCATGTGTCATTTTCCTCACAGTTAAAACTCAGAACAAATCAGAATTTTATAACTTGGAAAATAAAATGATCTCTGGCAATCCCACTGCTGCATGAGAGCTGTATCTATCCAATTTAAAAGAACAACCATAATTTGAATCACACGGCAAAGCTCCATCACAAGTCTGCTTTTAGACATAGTTGTCATAGTTCAATTTAAGAAGACACAAAGTGGGAAAGAGAGAATTGATTTAATGATTGGGATGATTTAAGCTGTTTGCACCTTGTGGAAAATGTTTCTTAATGAGTCCAGACCTTAAAAACACCCAGAGGTTTAAAATGACAGTTACAGTTCTTTTTATTGAATGTTTTCTCAGTTGTTCCAGTGATTATTTTGTTTTCTTGTTTCAGTTAGATTTAAAAATTAGTTAGTTTTTATTACCAAAAGCAAAATTGGAATTTCCCATTTCCCTTTTTTTAATCACTTATGCTGTTTGTTTATGTGATGTGTGAGATTCAGACAGTGAAAATCTGCTCCATCACCAGGGCTGTCTGGTAGTTTAGTGGTCTGTGACCTCACAGCAAAATGGTTGATGGCTTGATCCCATTCCAAGCCGAGGAAAGACACTTTCCTGTCTGGAGTTTGCATGCTCTCCTTGAATATGAGTGGGTTTCCTTCCTCCTACCCACCAAATGCATGCGTGCCCACAGACAGGAGAACTGTCTGAAACCATTAGTGGCAGATTAGCTGTGTATCTTTCTGTGGCAGACTGGCAATCTGTCCTGAGTGTACCTTGATTTTACCTGAACTAGCTCAAGATATGCTCTGGCACCCCAGTGACAAAATATTAAATGATGTGAATTAGAAAATAGATTGATTCACTACTACTTTTTTTTTTTTACATAAAGTGGCAGTGATCAGCTACAATAAATGACAAATGACTAAGTTTAAACAATTAATCAATGCCTTACTTACACTTTCAGACAGGTTTCCATTGTGGCTTTTTAAATTGAATAATTTGTCAGATATAAAAAAATCTATGGAATTTAATAATGCTAAGTGAAATAAAAAGTATGTTTACTTTTAAATCAATGTAGCAATTCAAATTATAAGTAAAAACATGTGAAGCTACTGCACTCTTGATTATCAAATATTTTAATCAAGTGCATCAAATGAACTAAAAGTTCTAAAATTATTTTGTTAGTTGATCCAAAAAACTATTTACATAAGGGTATTATCTAATTTAGTTGAGAGGAAATAGATCTTCCCATAATAGAACCCGCAGTCTAAGAAAAAACCCCCACGTCAATTAAAAAAATGAGAAGCCACTGGATTTAAGAAAGTCTTGTGACGCTACAGGTGGTGGGAGCAATTTTAGCTCGGGAAAACAAACAAAAACACACACAACCTATTCAGCAGGAATTCTCAATGTGACCTGGAACACCCCATGTGGACACAATTAACATCACAAGAGTGCATTACAGGGTCTTTAGCCAGATGCTGACAATTGTGTAATTGTGTCGTTTCATAGCTAAGCAGCAACCTAAGACAAAAATTTGCATGCACATTCTTTTCGGTTAATTTAGAACTCTGCGAGGCTCTAAAAAGTGAATCATTTTAAAGTTTTATTAATGTGAGTCACAAGCCTTTTCCTCCACTTCAATGTTTAGATGTAAATAACATAGCGATATTGACTCTATGATTTGTAACTAAAACTATAACTCTTTTTACTATAAGTTTTAACTATAAAACTTGTGAATGAAATTAAGATTGCATTGATTACAATTCAAACTAATGTGAATCTAAGAAATAATTGATGCAATTGATAATTTAATCTTTGCATCATTCCAAACATAGACTATGTTCTTTAAATAGTTTGGGCCAAAATCTAATCAAAATTCATTTATAATGCACCTTTCATACAACGAGTAGCACAAGATACAAACATAAAACCCAGTTTTAACAGCATGCACACTCATGATTGTACTTTGTATAAACATCTGCATTGGCTTGACACTACTGTGAGACAATAATTTCTAACCCCTAAGGTTTTAAATAGTGCCACTTGGGACAAATCTTATTTCTCTCGTTTTCAGAAGCAACAATTAAAACTTAAGTTCTGTCCTGGTTGAGCTGTAAGAAGCTCTCAGCCATCCATGACTCTGTCTAAAAAACATTTTGAAAGGACACTAAAGGTTTGGGGTCATCAGAAGTCACAGCGATGTAAAGCTGCTTATCATCAGCATAGCTGTGAGAACTATTGTGTCCCTTGATGATATCCCCAATTAGCAACACAAATAGATTAAAAAGTATTGGGCCTAAAATTGATCCTCGAGGAACCCGACATTCAATTTGATAAATTTTTGAAGAGCATGTATTCATAATTACACAAAACAGAGTAAAAACGATTTAAGAATAGTACCATAGAAGTCCACCAGACTCTTAAACCTGTTTAATAAAATTTGGTAATCTACTTTGTCAAAGGCAACACTAAGATCAAATAGTACCAGGACAGTAAGCTTCTGTGCATTAATGTTTCGTCTAACATTAACAATTTTGAATTAGTAAGTCATTGTATGAGTTTAGAAAATAATATTTTTACAATCTTTCAACAGGGCTGTACAGTAAGAAGAGCCCCACAGCAAAGATTGAGGTTCACGTCCCGGATTGGGAGCGAGGCTTGAAACACTGGCCTTTCTGTGCGGAGTTTGCATGTTCTCCCCAATTATGTGTGGGTTTTCTCCAGGATTTTTTCTCACCGTTCAAAAACATGCATGTTAGATTGATTGGCCACAATGAAATTGCTCGTAGGTGTGAGTGTGTGTGTGGTTGACTATAGGTGGCCCCTGTTCAGGGTGTATATTCCATCTTGCCTGAAATCAGCTGGGATAGCCTCCGGCACCTTCGCAACCACATTAGGGAGGCAAAGGTGCCGTCTCAAATTTCCCTTTGAGGATTAATAAAGTATCTTTAATTCAATAAGCGGCTCAGAAGACTAAACAATCTTTCAAATAAAACAAACATAGTCATCCTTAGGGAATTGTTCCATTTCTTTTGGACACTAAAAGGTTAACTGCTTAAGTATTCTTGATATAATGACGACAATAATAACTAATATTTCTTTGTGTTTATAAAACTACTTTTTTAAAAACTAGAACATGCTTGGTTAAATTTTGCCACACAAATGGAGATATACAACATAAATTGGTCAAAAGGGAATAAAATAAGCACACTACTGCATCTCTTACTTTACAAAATAGTTGTTTCTTAAGTTTTACATTTTTTTTACATTTTTTTTGCAACTGTTTTACAATGTAACAAATCTGATAGTTAATTAATTCTTAGAATAATTGTGTGTGTTTTTTGTGATGATGGAAAGTATGACTGGAAGGAGTCAGTTTTAAAATGATAAGTCATAGGAAAGTTTTAATCTTTGAATCAGAACAGCTGATATTTTTTTCACCCTAAAAAAAAAATTGTGGAATTTTAAAAAAATATATAAAAAATTAAGTTACATCTATCACGTGAACATTAAGTAAGCAACTTTGACCTCGAAATGTGTAGCATAGCTAATGTAAACTCCCAATATATCATCAAGCCTTTGTTTGGAAGCCATTGCATGTATTAAGGGATGTACACCTCCTTGATTAAGGCACAAATAAACAATTTCATCACTGAATCATGGTAATATTGACCTGTTTTAAGCGCTGTGTCGGCTAGGCAACGGTCCCATTTCCGTCCATATTCGTCCGCCATCTTTCTTGTTCAGGGGAAGTACTACTTTCTCAAATATCGCGAGAAAACAAACAAATCTCGTAAACTCTCGTGATGATTAATGATATTGCTCATTATTTTTAAGGCGTTATTGTTTCTAATTACATAATTTTTAAAGTGTGGTAATGTCTTAGATTTTAATTTACGGTTGAAAGTTGTTTGTAGGATTCCCGGTGAGACTTGTATATCAACTGATCAGTCCTAAATATTTTTTTATGAAACAGTGCATGTAAATGAGAAAATAACACAAAAATCTTTTGTATTTGTTATTTTAAAAGTTGTGGAATAGCCACTACTGCCTTTTTTTCCAGTGAGGCACAAAACATTTGAAAAGGTTTAACAATTAATTTTAGGTTTTGAGATATTCATCGTCTGAAAAGTTCATTGAAAGGATTTTTCATCTTTTGTTCACTCTATGTGCTTATCTGCTATTCACACATTTCTTTTTTATTATTATTATTATTACATTCCCTTCTTGTATATTGTTTTTTGGCCTTTTTTTTTTGGCCTATTCTTTAGAAGTTATTTATTGGGAAATTTTGTAACATTATCCCAATTTGACTTGTTTTTATATAAAGTGTTCAAGTAGTCCTCAGTCTGAAGTTTCATTCATTCATACATTCGTTTATTAATTCCTTTCAACTATTTAATCTTTCACTTTCAAACCTGTAATTACTTGCCATTCACAACTTTGTATGAGATTGTATGATAGTAACACTGCAGCACTCAAATTTCCCTTCGGGGATGAATAAAGTATATTCAATTAAAAACAATCATGGTTCAACATATTCAAGTTTCTAGAGGTGTTGATTTTTTGTTCAACACAGAACATAAATATTCTTTTCCTTTATTTTCATTCAGCATCTCTATTCAAGATATTTCCACCATTTTTTTTTTTTTTTTTGTGAATGTACATTCTTGGCGACCTTTATTTATGTTTTGGTATTTTAAATTTAGTTGTCCGTTATACTTTAGTAATAAATTGCTTAAAACTGTACGGATTCCAATAATTTTTCTCTTTTTTATGTTTATTTTGTATATTCGTTAGTTTTGTTCATATGTCATTTGAACAGGCCAAAAGAAAAAATATCTAGATTCAAACGGTAAGATAAGACAATAATTTACATATTTGAACATTTTTTTTGTTATTTTGAATTACTCTATTCATCCCTCACCGGGGAAATTTGTTTGCTGCACTCCTTACACCGCAGCAGGCTGCCCTTCAACGGCGCCAATGGTGGGAGAAGTGGGGGCTAGGTGTCTTCTCCAAGGACCCTAGACGTGCTCTCCGTGGGACGCAAACCCGCGAACGCGCTAACCACGCGGCCACCGTCTCCACCCAAATGTAATAATTTTAAATTTAACTAAGCTAAATTATTGCATGTTGAAGAAAATTATTTTGCCTTTCTCAGAATAAAGAAATTATTTAGTTTGTAAACCAAGTTTATTTCATACATTTTTTAACAAAATAAAAAATATGACATCCTCATCATAAAAACGTTTTTAAAAATACTGTTTGTATTGCAGTCCCCATTTCCCTTTAAAAACATACGTCTATTTCCCCAAATAAATTTTAATTCTTCATTTTTAAAACTTTTTTTTACAGTTAAATGTATAATAGAAAAAAAATAATAACATTGTCATTTTTTTTCTTGTTTTGCCTCCATGACGGTTTCCTGCACCACTCCTCTCTTTCCATACTTGGCAATGCCTTTCTCGCTCTCTCACGATTGGCTGCTTCAGAAACGGCCCAGAGTGACCCGGAAGTACAACTGAGGCCTGTTTTCTGACTGCAGCCTTCTTCCTGTAGCCCGCTTGAGGAAGTAAATTTCGCTGACAGGGCTGGGTTCACAGTAAGGGAGAGGCGAACAAAACATCTTCCGCGGGGGATTAAAAAACCCAGCAAAATAAGAAGAGACCCGAGGAGTGTTTTGTTAAGTCACAAAGAAGCTAAAGTGTTCCTCCAAAGGTGATCACGCTCCCCTGTCCCGCTGAGACCGCCGCAGACATGGTAAGGCCCGCAGAGAAACTGTCCAGTCAAGACGTTTCTTGTGGTTACTGTTTTAGCATCGAGAAGTGCTTAGATCAGCGGGTGTTAACTGGAGGAGCAGAGCGGTAACCTAAGATCACTAGCAAAAATAAATCACTTGGACACACAAGTTGAACTGTTAGCCAAACTTGTGCGAAACGTTGAGAATGAATTAGCATCGAAGCTAAGCTAGCTTGAATGTCTTCCTGTTGGTATGCTAACTGCTACCTGGAAACCATAAAGTTAGCACAGGATGTTTTGAATTTGTCACAAGTTTGCTAAAAGAATCCTGGTCCAGCACACACACACTTTAACCCCAGGCTAAAGTAGTCAAGTGCCTGGTTGCATGTAGCTAAATAAAGACTGCTTGCTCCTCCTTTTAAAACCATGACATGCTGTCAAGACACTGCAAGATTTACTTGCTGGGAAAGTTTGGGTTTACTTTTGCTCTTGTTTTCATTGAAAACGATCAAACACATGCAAGAGTCTGTCGTAAATATTTGCATTTTAAAAGCAAACATACATAAATATATATTGAGCTGTTGTTTTTATCAACGGTAAAATGTAAAAGTTTATTTTGATGACTGCATTCTAGTTGCCACGTTGCATTTTTACACAAAATAAAGACAGTGTTGTTTGTATTGGTTTATTTACGACAATTTTAAGGAAGTTGTAAAGTCAAACAAATAGACCATACAACATTGACAATAGTAATGTAGGAGTAACCCATTTCCCTCACGACTTTTGGAGGTTAAATCCCAACAAGTTATCAGAGAAGCTGGCAGGATACACCTACTATGTGCAGGTCACCAGTTTGTTGTAAAGCCACCTGGACAATCACACACTCTGATATATGACCATTTATTATGGCCTAAAAACCCAGCAACATTGTCTTTGGAGCAACAGTTATTTTAAAGCCAATGAAGTACATCTGCAAAGTAGAAATCACTGAATTGTCAAGATTTTATTTGTTCATTTGACCATTTTCAGCAATGTTTTTTTTTTTTTTTTATAATTATTACACTGCATTCATACCTCAAATAAGGAAATTACTGTGCTGCATTGCTGTACTGCAGGCAGCCAGGACAGTGCTAATGGCGGTAGAAACAAGGGGTTAGGTGTCTTTCCTGTGCACACTTACGCATGGGCCCAGCAGGAATCAAACCAGCTTCTCCCAGGGTGGACATTCTACCGCTGAGCCAATACCTCTCTCTGGTTTGGAACAGAACAGTCATTAAAGCACTCCTTCTTCTTCTTTTTTCGGCATTTCCCTTCAGGGGTCGCCACAGCAAGTCACATTCTTCCATCTAACCCTATCTGCTGCATCATCTTCAGTTATAGCAACTCCTAGCTTTTAAAATTCTGTTATATAGTGACTCTGAACAGATATTTGTGTAGATTGATTCCAGGATCTAGATTGTGGTGTGTGAAACAACAAAACAGGACAAACAGGTGGCTTTTCTCTGGAATCCTCATTTTTCTTGGGTTTCGCCACCATCATGCATCTGGCCCAACTCTGCTGTCTTTTTTTTTACTAATCTAAGGGACTCCTTGGTATTAGCCAGTGTTTACGCTAAGAAGGGAGTACTAGTAAACACAATGTCAGGGACTGAAGGTGTCTGATGACTTGGAGAGATTTTAAGATGAAGTGGAAAAAAGCAACTTAGGAACTTAGACCTAAAACCTCTTCTTTTCTTGGCTGTTTGTTGGGAAAATATTTATGAGCTGAGCAATATGTTTTTTTAGTCTGGCATTGTTCCTGCATCAGATAGTACATGTTGGGCCTGCACACTTGAAATACTAATGCACTAAAACAGATGGCTTTGTTTACATTAATCTTGGTGTAAGTTATTGTAGTTGGTGTTTTACATTTTCACATTCTTCATGTTTTGTAACAGAAAAAAAATGATTGTTTGCAGCATTACTGGATCCAAATATTTAAAGGAAAACATACTACTTACTTTCAGATAAAATACAAAAGTCTTATCCTTCATCTAATCAGGAAGATCCAGGTTTATGGAGCTTCTACTTGGATATCGCCAAATCTATATGTTTTTTCTTCAAATATAATTACTTCTTACCACACATTCCCCACATTTGCATGTTCCGTCTGGTCTGCTCTCCCCTGCCGTCTTGTCAATCTCTGTAGAACAGTTCCAAGGGACGTTCATGCAGTCCAGTCTGTTTAGCTAATATTATGAACATCTTTATTCAGTTGCAAGTTGTTTGTTTGCTTCTTTCATGTAATGCCCCTAAGGTAATGGTTGAGGAAAAAAATGTCATCCCAGAAGACAGAGAGGGTTCCAAAGGAATGTTATAAGAATGTTGACTTGCAGGTGGTATACGTTTTGAATTCATGAACTGCTCTACATAAGGATATGTTTTAAAGAGGGTGAGCGCTTTAATCACATCTGAGTTAAAGACTTAAATATAAGGTATTGTTGGGTGGGAACTGATTCTATTTTTATTTATATTTTGCAAATCCAGTGAAGCTAATCAAAGTCCAGTTTGCATTTGCATCAAACTCCTACTTGGATTTAATTAATTAATAATACCACTGATGCTGTAATGTAAAAGAAGAGAGGGGGAGATAACTGTTTGAGTTGGAAAAAAAAAAGAAACAAGTCATTAAGATGAGAAACCTTTTTTTTTTTTTTTTCGGAAACTATACATAACATTACTTTACAGCAGCAAAGTGTTCCTTCCTTCAGGCGTTTGTTCTCTTTTTTTTTTTTTTTCAATTAATCATAATTCACACTATTAATACAAAGTAAGGCTAATTTGGGGCAGTGAGTAGCAGACTAGAATTTGGCAATTCTTAGCATTAAGCATTGTAATTAAATATGGAGATGAACGAGCCAAATGTTTTATCTACACCCACTCAGTAAAGTTTCAGCAGCATGTGAACTTTTTGGCCTGCAGCTCAGTGGCTTAAGTTTCCAGAACAGTACAGTAACACTTGCTGCTTCTTCATAGCTGATGAGCTTTAATAGTTAGTTTCATGACAAAGAAAACTGTTGTCAAACAAGTTTATGACTTGAGATTATCCGGTTTAAATCTCAACTTGTATCATGTGACAAGAAGGGGTTTTCTCAATTTACTAAGGGATTTGATTTAGAACCAAACTTAAATTTTTTTCCAGAGGTATTTGAATTGTTTACAAATGGCTTCATTTTATTGTGAAATTCTGTTTTAAAAATGTATATACCCGCTGGCTTAAAACAGTTTTAAGTTCTGACTTTGTCCCAACATAAAACACTTCTTTCATATTGTATCAAAGAAGACTGTATCTTTCAGACTGTATCTACGGTATTTTAGTTTATCTGTTTCTCAAAAACTCAAACTGAGGTTTTTGTCCACAGTTCTTGCCCTTTTTGTCTGTTCTTTTCAGAGTGCTCACATGGTAAATCACGAGTAGACTTCAGGGCTACCGAGATGCAAATGTTGTTTGTAATCTCCAGTGTTGGAGTTTCAGTTGGCAGGGTGTGAACGCTTCCTGGAGACTCCTTCTCCCCAGATGCAGAATGTAGCAGGAGAGTAACACTGAGCTGTTTTTGGTGAAGTTGATAGAAAATAAGTTAGTATTGGTGATCTCAAAACTAAGTTATACTTAGATGTATATATTTTTCATTTTACTTATGGAATAAACGCACAAATCAGACATCAAATGAGCTCGTTAAACTTAATCAATAAAGTTGTGAACTGGACCGTCTGACTAATAATTCGCTGAGAAATTTTTAAAGCATATCAAAAACAAGAAAATATCGTCTGAAAGAAGCAAATGAATAGGATGATCTGGTTTCTCGGACATTCTCTTTTCTTGTCCCTGGAAAATCATTGTAAAATGATGCGAGAAAAGATCATCTTCTGGAATCAGTTTTTACTTCTTTGATGGTACTCCAAGGAGGACAATGAGTCCAATCAAAGGATTTTTGCACAATTAATTTGAAAGTAAACAGACATTTTAAACGGCACTTGCAGCAGCATTCATAGAGCTTTACAGTATACGTCACGTTTTTTCCATTTACACCTAATGATGAAACCATGATGCAAGGTGTATGCATGGTTGCTATCGCAGTCCATCAAGTAGGAGTTCAGTATCTCAACTCAAGCGCTTCTCTGTATTTGCTCTGCAGGCGGGGATCAAAGTAGCAACCCTCTGATTGCTAGAAAGCCACTGTACCTGCTGAGCCATTCCAATCCCAAAACAATAATCAAATAATAACTTTAGATAATATAAACGCATACACTGTCCCTCACTGATCAGATTTAGTCTCATCTGAACTTTGAATGCTCTTGAAAAGTGCCATTTTATTGCAACAATGCATCTTTCTGCTGAATTGTGGTATTTATGCAGAGAAGTTGTGGCGTGGCTCATTATTGTACAGAAATACTTGTTGGAGTTCTTCATATGTTAGCACAATGCTAAAGTTATTCTGCTTAGTGCAGCTCCTGCATGTGTGTGTGTTGATGTTTCTAAAAATGTTTAGCCTTTTGCACAAAATCTGAACCAACAAAAATTAGGATGTCAAATATAAAATTAGCTTGAGACTCACACAAGCACCGAGCCTGGTATTACTAAGTATATAGAACATTTCTGATTCTTATTGGGTTACTAAGCTGGTTTTATTTTACTGTAGAGTTGCTACGGTATCTACGGAAACCTTTCAGCTGTCTGCAGAGTGTTCCAGTAGTTGTTCCCTGAAGGAAACATTTCTATCTCTGAGAGCTTTCTTAAACTGGTTATAGTGAAGTTTATAAACTTTTTTATAAGCTTATATTCTGATCATCCACTGATTTATAGATTAACCAAACAGTTAAAGATCAATTTGAATTATGTCTCTATTTTTATTTTTAATTAACAATCTCTTTGCATTTCAACATTTATTCAGCTGAACGGAACCTAATAGCTAATTACAAAGCAAAATATTTTAAACCTTTAAAACCTGCAGGACTGCAGCTTTAAACCAATCTACTCTTTATTTTAATTATACATTTAATTTAGAATTCACTTTATATTTAGAAAATATATATATACTGTATATACTGTATATTTTAAATCTAGACAGAGCCGTTTTTTCTCTCTTCCAAATCCAGTCCTTAGTACTGGCATGTTTAATGGGGAACGTACTAATTGAGCATCGTCTCTGATTTTTTTTTTTTCTTCTTCTTCAGAATGATCAGCAGCTGGACTGTGCTCTGGACCTGATGAGGCGTCTGCCTCCTCAGCAGATCGAGAAGAACCTCAGTGACCTCATTGACCTGGTGAGCTGCTCTCCCTAATCACCATTCACACTTCCTGGCAGTAAACAAAAAACACAACAATGCAGTTTGTTTTTTAAGCCAAATACAGGTTGGCTTCTATTTTGAAAGTATTGGTTGAGTTTTGGGATTTGATAAGATGCCTTCAGCAACACAGAAACAGCTGAGAGTGTGCAGGGGAAAAATATTTTTTTCTGTTTTTATTTTGTTTCCAAACAACTCCAAAAGGAAAAAAAAATATCTATCTTTAATTATTAAGAAACAAAAACTTCATAAAGCCTGCACACACACACACACACGTACAAATGAATATATAAACACAAATTACTGTAATGATATAAAGATTTTATTTTACTACACAATATTTCATACTTTTTCTTTATACTGATTCTACTGTTGTATTTTTAACAGCTGTAACAGTCTTTTTATTTTTAATCTACCTCTAAGTTCACATTGAGCTGAATTAACACAAATCAAATCACACTAGTACCTCTGTTTGAATCGCACCTTGCTTCATGGTCATTTCCGTTGTATTTCAGCCAGATCCCACTTTCTAACCTTCCTTTGCTCTCACCTTTGACCCCTCACCCCTGGACATCTGCTCGTTTCTCTCTGTGCGCCCACTGTGTCCGGTCGTTAGTGATTATTATCACAGCTGTCAATCACCTTCACTGCCAAAGTATTTTTGGCCCTTTTTCTGCCCAAAAATTTTAGATCAGTTTTTTTTTTTACATGTTTACAACATACCCCTCATCTCCTTCTCTCAGGTCTGTTTTATGCTCTACTACATCCCAATCCCTCCTCATGTTTTTTTTCAACCAATTTTGGTTTCCAGGTGTGTGTGTGTGTCCTTATATATGGGGGTGAAAATTTCAGGATAACAGGTACTCTTTTGTGTCTGTGCGCTGATGCACGAGCGTGCAGAGGGGGCTCCATGTCAGTCTGTGAGAACTAATTTGTAGCCCCTTAGCCTGCAGAGATTATGTTTCCCTGTGATATTTCATTTTAACTACCCGGATTAACAGGATGAAGGAGAGTGTGTGTGGGAGACAAAGTGAGCATACCAAACACAAATGCTTGTTACATTATTTCTTTAGTCATTTTTTAAAATCCCATCATTGACTAAAAGTCTTTATTAAATAAAAAAGGTTTTAAAATTAATGAGTGAACTTGGATCAAACAAAAATTGAATGGATGTTCAGCAGCGGACGTTTTTGTCTATGAAATAAATATTTTGTTCTTAAGCTATATCTGTTTTTGTCCAGGTGCCCAGTCTGTGTGAGGACCTCCTCTCGTCTGTGGACCAGCCCCTAAAAATTGCCCGGGACAAAGTGGTGGGAAAAGACTACCTGCTTTGTGATTATAACCGGGACGGCGACTCCTACAGGTGGAGTTAACAATTAAAACTACAGTTGTGGACGAATTGAAATATTTATATTTTTATCTACTGTTGAATTACTTTTAATGAAACTTTTAATACCAACCAAACTTGATCATTGTTATATCTGAAAGCAATGATGTCTGTGACGCATTAGCGAAGCTATAAGCAATTTATTTTTGTGATATTAATAAGCCTGAAGGATTCTTTGAAACTAGAATTTTTTTTTACCTCATTTTATTCTTAACTCCAGTTTGTTTTCCATTTCTTTGGAATAGCCCCAAAAGTCTAAAATTATGTGTATTTTTCTGGTAAACTATTCTGTTATAATTTTCTTTGTAATGAATTTTGGGTTCAGGTGCTTTTGTTCAGATGAAGGAAGCGTAACTTATAGAGGGGATGAAAAGGTTTAGCCATAGATAAGTTTGAGAGACATACATACGTGTGTATTGTTTGTATGTACGTGTATATAACTTAGAATAAATCCTGTGAAGTTCAGAAAAAAAAAGCAATAATTGACTTTTCCTCAATCAAATTAGATTTTAAATCAATTTGAATAAATAAATATAATTTCCCAGTGGGTTTTGGTAATAAGTTTAAGAATAGCCAAAAAGTTGTAACACTTTCTTTGCAATTCTTTTATCTTTCTGCATAAAATTTGTTAGCTGTGATTGGTGCGTATTAATTTAAGGTAGTAATGTTAAATTCATTTTACATCATTCACCAGATCACCTTGGAGTAATAAGTATGAACCTCCCATCGAAGATGGTGCGATGCCTTCAGCTCGCTTGAGGAAGCTGGAAGTTGAAGCCAACAATGCCTTCGATCAGTACAGAGATCTGTGAGTATTTGCCAGAGAAAGATTTCTGCTCAGCTTCTTGTTATGACCTGATTGCCTGAATCGTACTTTAGGTACTTTGAGGGTGGCGTTTCCTCCGTGTACCTTTGGGACTTGGATCATGGCTTCGCAGGAGTCATCCTCATTAAGAAAGCAGGAGATGGATCCAAGAAAATCAAAGGATGCTGGGACTCCATCCATGTGGTGGAGGTGCAGGTAAGTTAGTGAGATCGTCAGACATTTTGGAAGATCTAATTTTAAAAAAAAAGTTGCAGAGATATGAATAATTATGAGCAACACTGTGTCTGTATATAGATGTATATCCAATACTGCCAAGTAATTGATACAACATAATCTTTACAAAAATCTTACGAAATATTAAAGGAAATAGGCAAAGTGAGCTAAATAGATTCTGACTGTGTATCTATTTGCGAACAGGAGAAATCCAGCGGTCGTACTGCCCATTACAAACTCACCTCCACCGTCATGCTGTGGCTCCAGACAACCAAAACCGGTTCTGGTACCATGAACCTCGGTGGCAGCCTTACAAGACAAGTACGATGCTGTGCTGAACATAGGAGGACTTCTTACCTGCTGGGTGATGCTACTGTTTGTTAACTGTGCTTTTTTTTTTCCTCTTCAAAGATGGAAAAAGACGAAACAGTCGGAGAGTCTTCACCTCACATCGCCAACATTGGCCGTCTTGTTGAAGTAAGTTTAACTTGTATTGAAAGACAAGATGATGCCAAACTGCTTTTGTGTTTTTTTGTATGAAAAGATTTAGTGGAAATTATATACATATATTTTTTTTGTAAGAAAGGCATTTAGTCAGTCAGACTGAAGTCTGTTTGGCTTCAGATTAACTTAATGATTTGTTCCTGCAAATTCATCTGTGTTTCGTTGTTTGTAATCCGGTCGGAACACTTACACTAGGTAACTGAATCTATTTAGAAAACCAATTGAGATGTAATTTTATGGTAGTCTACTGGCATTCATGAGACACTGTTGTTCAGTTTGTTATAATAGTAAACAGTGTTAGAAATTAATACCCAATCAACTCATAACAATACATAAATAATAATATCACCACTGGTTTTAGTATGCATTACACAGTATATACTTTTGCAAAATAACCAAACAGATACATTTTTGTGAGAAAGAAAGAAATCATAAAGGAGTCAAGGATATGAGACTTAAAAAAACAGTTTAGACCTTTTAAATGCATTCTTTGGAATGAAAGATGTAAGATGTTTCATTCTAATATTTTCTGATCTTATATTTCAGGATATGGAGAACAAGATTCGCTCTACATTGAATGAAATCTACTTTGGGAAGACCAAGGACATTGTCAACGGCCTAAGGTACTGCCACACGAGCGTCTCTGGGATTTTTCTTCTTTCCAGTAATTCCAATCAGCAGCAAGTTTTTTCTGAACTTTCTATCTCAGTCTTCCCATCTCCTCTTTTTGATTCTTTTCTTCTTAACAGCCTTCTCGTATTTATTTTCTTCCAAAATTTTTTGTTTTCACTCCCGTCTCCTCTTTGCCTCTGTGCCTTCTGCTCAGCCCATCCTCTTTTTGCCTTTATCAAATTTCTGCTGCTGTTCTTTTCCTCATATCAACTCATCTACCATCTGTCCACTCCCGCTGTGCGTCTCCTGTCCTCCAGATCTATTGAGTCTTTGCCTGATAATCAGAAGTATCGGCAGCTCCAAAAGGAGCTGTCACAGGTGCTCACCCAGCGTCAGATCTTCATTGACTAGGGTCAGAGGTACAACCTGGCATGAACTAGTGCTGATGTGTATATGCACGAAAACAGATCTATTTTTTCACCCTAGAATTTTTTATTTTTATTAACAGTGTAACTTTAGCTCGGGAAGAAATGACTTATTTCTATGATCGTTATATTAACAAAATTGACCAAACATCTCCCCATTCATGTCATGTTGTGTGTGTGTTTTATTTTCCAGACTAATCTATTTGCATCCTGCTAATTTATAAAAGAAAACATATTTTTGGAGCTTGTTTAGTTTTAGTCTCAATGACAATCTGAGACTAACCATGCAGATGTATTGAATGAGTTATTTGTTTTGTGGTTTGATTTCCTAAGACAATTCAATAAGATTGTGTGTGCTCTGTTTGATGTGAAAATGTGTGTGTGTGTTTTTTTTTTTTTTTAAATAAAAATATGTTAAAAGCTCCTCCAAAACCCAGAAAATGAATCGTGGTTAGATTGAAAAGGAACATTTAAGTTGGAAATTACAGTAAAAACAGTTTTATTTGTTAATGACTTTATTTAAAATGAGAGCAATTTGAATATGTTATTAACAAAATTCTATATATTTTCTTTATATATATTATGTAAAGAAACAAAGTCTTCAGATTTTTGTCTCTGTCAGAGGAAGAGATGTGGAGTTATTTTGTCTTTGTGATGATGAAACAATTTGGTCACTATTTCTGCTCCACATAAATACCTTAAACACCACATTAAAAATGAGTTCCCACTCAGTTTCACCAAACTAGCTACAAATAAAAATTTTAAGTTGAAAAGATCTACGAATGATTAAAAACAGTCAAAAAGAACAGAAAGATTGCTATGGTTATCGTAAACAAACTGATGGGCAAACTCTCTGATTGCCTGTATGTAAATAAAATAATTTTATACTGAGTTTGAATAAATAAGCTGAATTCTATTTAAAACCATATCCTGTCGGATGGATTAAAATTTTCCCTCTGAGCTACCGATCAATCACAGTGAGTAAATAATGGGCACTCCTGCATTAAAATATTCATTTTTTTTTCTTCATAAACTTACAGCACGAGTGTTTTTCTCTTTCTGCTTGACTGTTTTAGTATATATATATTTTTATGTCTGATCTTTGCTTCTCTTCTTTTTGTTTCTTCACAGGAGTGTTTTGCCTCAGCCTGACAAGACTCAGCAGCAGGCTCTGAAGGTCGACCTAATGGAGGCACTCAAACGCAAACAAAACTGCTAGAGCTGCTGCTACTGTTCTTTTTATTCTGTCTCACTCTTCTCTCCCTTTCTGCCTCACTTCTGCCATCTTTTCTGTTTCTGTACGTCTCTCCTTGTGGGAAAACAAAAAAGGAGAAAATACTTAGCTTTTTATGTTTTTGTTTTTTTTGTCCATGCTTCTCATATGCCATGAAGCCATTCACTCTGATTCTGTCCTTCTTCTCCCCTCTTCTCTGTACATCTTCCATATTTTGGATCTAACAATAGTATTACCACGGTTACTGATAATCCTGCAGAGTATGAGTTGATGTAAAAAAAAAACTCTCATGCCTCTTTAATTCAGTTAAAATCAAGCAACTCTGCCACTGTTCTTCCTCTTTGGAGGGATGAAGATGGACTGTTTGGTGGTGTAGACCTGACAGTGGTGTCTATATGTTCATTTTTCTTGCACCTGTTTTGTCTCTGACACCCCTCTGATATATTTGTATAGAAATATTACATGTTCATGTATACCTGTCTGCCTTCTGGCCGATGTAAACATGAGAATGGCCTTTCTTTGTGCACAAGCAGGTTTTTACACTTTATTCCACTGTCTGCATGCATGTGTGTGTGCATGTGGGGAGCACAGGGCAGCAGGAAGAACCTTTTGGGGAAAAAAAAATGTCACCTCCTGCTCACCTCTCCTCACAGACACATACACTATGTACATCACAAGTTGCTTCACTCTCAGTTCAAATCATAAAGCTCTTCTCTTTCTTCACTTATTCTGTCTTTGTTGGGGGTCCCAGTTTGTCTTTGTCTCAATGGAAACCTTCAAGGCTTCCCATTTTTTGGAGGGGAATTTTTTTTTCTTTTTTTTTTTTTTGTTTTGATTTTGTAAAGCTTATTATTCATATTGTATTAGAGCCTCCAGCAACAATAAAAACTGTAAAAAAGTGACTCCTGTCTTTTTATATATAGATGTGAGACCATAGCGGTGGAAGTAAAGACACAAATCAGAACCTAAATCATAAAAGATTTTGTTGTTTGCATAAATATGAAACTGTGTGTCCTTTGCATTTGGTTGGGATTTTTTTTTTATCTTGCAGAGGAACTGCCAGGAAACATTTGTCTATTTGGTTTCCACCAAAACTGCAACATATCTGTCAGGTTTCGCTAGTTTAGAGAACAGTCTCATTAAAAGAATTTTTTTAAAATAAGATTAAGCCTCTTTTCCAAGAACGATTCAGTCTAGAGATTGTGTTAAAACCAAGAAAATTGTGATAAAACATTTCAAAGTTAATTCGAACTGTACTGGACATTGATTGGATTTTTATTTTCTTGCTGCAGATAATCTGGTTTTATACCTAAAACATCTGCATTTTGATTTTCTGAAATAAAACTTGAGACATTTTTATAATTTTGTTGTAAAGAATAAATTGAACAATATTAAGCAGTCAAAAGATTTTGATACATAGACTTATCAAATGCTGTTCCTCTTCTGTAGAGACGCATATTGTAAAGGGTATTAAGTTGCAATTTGTGTCTCCTAAATCCTGAGTTAAATCTATACAAACAGCCAGTAATTTAAGGTGAATATATGTACGACACATACCTCCATGTGTCATTTGAAACTGCTCAGCAAAGCGATTCTTTTATCTGCAGTACTACAGTTTGTCCAAAAGGTGTCAGTACATCACAATGTCAAATAGATATTTTTTTAAATTTAAAAGTTTAGAAAAGGAGTAGATTTTTTAAGAAACAAAAATTAGACTAATAAACTAGGAAAAATTGATTAAATTTAAACATTTAATACATTGTTTAATACAATTTCTGTTGTTGAACCAAACCAAATCCAAGGATTTTACACTAACATACCTACAGCCAAAAAAATACCCACAAAAACAATGAAGCCACAAAAAAAAGCTGAAAAGTTAGAGCTTTTTTTTTTTTAAATCTTGTCAAAAGTTTTTGCTTTTTGTCTGTCTTGCACATTGTCTGGTGAGAACTGCTTCTTTCTTGTCAGGCTTCTATCTTGATTGTCAGGACTTGTTTAGTCACTCTTTGAGAAAATCTGGATGATATTAATTTTTGTCCCTCATAAAGTCTCAACCTTCAGTTTTTGAACAAGTATCCAAACAGTCAAGATCAATTCATACAGATGCAAGGCACACTAAAAAATTTAAATGCTGTCGTTCATATCAGTAACATAAAGGTAGCCAGTGAAAGGGAGAAATGTTTTATGGGATTTTTTTTTCTAGTCTAGTAAAGTCAGTCTACGATTAATTCCTGTTTTTCTTTTATTCACTGTCTTCTATTTCTCTTTCTCAGTTTCTCAGCTATTAAAGCTGGAGGGCAGTGACAACTCTTAGACTGTTAACAATAAATGTCAGTGTGCATCAAAGAGAGGCTGACTTTTAACCCCTTGTGGTTCCCACTGAGACAAACTAATGGAAATAGTTTCAGATTGTTTTTTGTTACTTTAAGAAGACATTGGTAATTTACCACAAAATAGAATAATTGTGATTTAATATATCTTATTGTTACTGTGTGGTCTAAAGTCAGCTGATCACATGAGATGTTAAATGTCACTGAGGTCGTCTCATCTAATCAATTATTAGCAAAAGGAAAATTCCAGGATGTTCACTGAAATGTTAAACTAACTCTGAAAAAAAGAGAGAAACAAAGGCCTAATTATGTTTGAATTAAGTTTAACCAAAACTCTTATGCCAGTGGCCTCACAGCAAAAAGATTGTGGATTTGAGTCCCGGGTGAAGACGAGGCTTGGAACACTGGCCTTTCTGTGTGGAGTTTGCATGTTCTCCTCGTGTCTGCGTAAGTTGTCTCCGGGTACTCCCACCCTCCAAAAAAATGCATGTTAGGTTGATTGGCCACTACATGATTGCCCCTAGGAATGTGTACATGGTTATATGTACAGTATGTGTCCCACAACAGACTGGCGATCTGTTCGGGGTGTACCCTGCCCCTCGCCTCGAATAAGCTAGGATGGGCTCCAGCACCACCCACATACCATAAGGGATAGACGGTTAAGAAGGTGACTGACTGAAAAAACTCTTTTTCATGGTGAACACATGTTTCTTTCAACTTTCAGTAATTGTTCATGTAAATCAACTTTTCAAATTAATATATGATGTCTTTAAATTGATGGTTCCAGTCAAGGTTGAGTGAATTTGATCATTTCTGCTTCTCAAAGGTACTAACTCTCAATCACTTAGCATGTTTTACTCTTTTTTTTTTGCTTCTATTGCTTTTTTGAACTTTTAATGAATTTAATTCAAGTAGTCTTAAACCATTTAATCTTCTCACATTATAAAACCTATTAGGTATTGCTTACACACAGCATGTGAGCTGATTTTTGCCACTGGTTATAAATCCATGATTAACAACAAAAATTTATTACCCTGACATTTGTCTTTGAGGGAGGGGAAAAAAAGCAAACTAAATATTCTATCTTTGCATTTTTCTTCACGCTCACAATGGTTTTGTTTAAAGTTTAACTGTTTCTTCATGAAGAGAATTTCCTGTTAATCATCAGACAGGTTCTGCTCTAGGTCAACAGAACATGTAAGATTATAATCTATGAACAAGACATTCATCCTTTCCCACTCAAGAGCATTCCATCTCTGTTCCACCGAGCGGGCGTCCGAGCTCTGGTCCACCAAGTGGCTGTTACAGCTCGACCCTGACCCAACTCGGGCTAGCAGCCACCCTGAAGCTGTTTTGGAGCTTTTTCCCATGGGGATCGATAAAGTATTTGTAGTTGTATCATTTCTACAATCTACATCACTTTTAAGAGCTGAGATCAAAAAGAGGGAATTTACTAAGCGGACAAACTAATCAGCAGGAATATTGATTTTTGTTCCATTCCGTCGTCTTCCGCTTATCTAGGGCCAGGTCGCAGGAGCAACAGCCTCAAACGGGAAGCCCAGGCTTCTCTCACCCCAGCTTCATCCACCAGCTCACCCGGAAGAATCCCGGGTCGTTCCCCTGCCAGTTGTGAGACATTGTCTCTCCAGCAGGTCCGGGGTCTGCCTCTTGGTCTCCTCCTGGCGGTACGTGCCCGAAACACCTCGCCAGCGAGGCACTCAGGGGGGCATCCTGACCTGATGCCCGAACCAGCCCATCTGGCTTCCCTCGACCTGGAGGAGGAGCAGCTCGACACCGAGCTCCTACCGGATGGCAGAACTCCTCACCCGATCTCTGAGCGAGAGCCCAGCCACCTGGCGGAGGAAGCTCATTTTGGCCGCTTGTATCCGCAATCTCATTCTTTCGGTCACCATCCACAGCTGGTGACCACAAGTGAGGGTGGGAACATAGACCAACTTGTAAACTGAGAGCTTTGTTCAGGTATTTTGTTTTGAAAAACAAACAAAAAAATTCAAATGTGGGGAAAAATGAGCACTTTTAGAGAGTTTAAAAAATCTTAAAATGCTTTTCTGAAACCAGTGCAATATTAACAAAGCTTTTAGAAAGTTTTTTTTTAAACTCTGTCTGCCTCAATGGTTTCTACACACACACAAGCACATGCACAATGACACACACACACACAGGTTATGATAATGAGAAGCCTTAAGGCACAGGGGGAGCTGAGCTTCCATCATTCAGACATAGTGGAGCAGAGAGAGCTGGTGTAGCTGTTGTTCTGAGCTCTGAGTGACCCTGTCTGTCCATCGGAGAGCAACTGTGATCGTCCAGGGTTATCAGAGGGTTACTTTTCCTCCTCCACGCTACTGAGAGCATGGATCCTGTGCAACAAAAGGAAACTCGCAGGAGGAAAGTTTAAAGCGGACCTTTTTGCCTCTCCGGCGCAGCGGAACAACCTGAGGAGCGATGCACTCCGTTAAATGGGATTTGTTGCTCTTATTGTGCTGGTGGAAACTGGTTTCTCTGGCGGATTGTTTCACTGTTCATATCAATGAGAATGTGGATGTGAGGACAGTGTTGATCCGCGTGGATCAGGACGCACGGTGCGCTTTGGATCAGGTTCTCGCTCCTACATTCACGGAGCGCTTTTTAGAGACTGACCCGGTGGAAGGGATTGTGTTTGTGTCGGACTTGATAAAGTGCTCCTCGCTTCCTTCCAATCCTTTTACTTTGTACACTGTGGTGGATTGTGAGGACTCCGGCTTCAGGCATCTTTTGATCAGTCAGTACAACGTGTTTGTTCACGGCAGAAACTGCTCACATGTGCGTAAAAGAAAAGCGCAATGGGACATGGAGGTCCTCAGTTTGTTCAGGACAGAATGCCACCGTGCATATTCTGCTTTATTTTCAGTAGAGAGTCTCCTACCTGCTCCCCTTCTTCGCTGTAAGGTCACCAACAGCCATGAATTTTACTTTTCAGAAGGTCATTTGTTTGTGTCTGAAACACTTTGCTGGAGGAAAGACACTCTCCTGGAGCTGGATCTGATCTGTGATGTTTTCACAGGAAAAGGGTTGAATGTTAACTCTCTCTCCATCCACTGGCACATAGGTCAGGGTCCCTTCATGCAGGGTCACATACAGAAGCTATTAGAGAAGGCAGCTCAATCTGATTCAGGTATCATCAGCAGGAAGAGAAGAAGCATCAACAGCAGCCCTCAGTTTCAGCCACCGATGTACCAAGTATCTGTGGCTGAAAATAAACCTGCAGGGACTTCAGTGGTGGTTCTAAAAGCGGTGGATGTGGATGAAGGAGAGGCAGGCAGGCTGGAGTATTTCATAGAAGCTCTTTTTGACAGCCGCTCTAACAATCTGTTTGCTGTGGATCCTGCCAGCGGGGTTGTAACCACAGTAGAGGTGCTAGACCGGGAAACTAAAGACACCCATGTGTTTCGAGTGACAGCAGTAGATCACGGTACACCACGACGGACAGCAATGGCCACCCTCACCATCACAGTCAGTGATGCAAACGACCACAACCCTATTTTTGAGCAGCAAGATTATAAAGAAAGTATCAGGGAAAATTTAGAAATTGGCTACGAGGTGTTAACAGTAAGAGCTACAGATGGAGACTCATCCGTCAATGGGAATATTTTATACCACATACTCAACAGTAACGGCTCCAATGATGTTTTTGAAATAGATTCCAGGTCTGGTGTGATCCGCACTAAAGGCCTGGTGGACAGAGAGGAAGTGGAGGCTTATATGTTGTTAGTAGAGGCAAATGATCAGGGTCGTGACCCTGGGCCCCGCAGTGCCACAGCAACCGTTCACATTGTTGTGGAAGACGACAATGATAACGCCCCTCAGTTCAGTGAAAAACGCTATGTGGTCCAGGTACCAGAGGACATGAACCCCAACACAGAGATTCTGCAGGTCACTGCCACAGATCAGGACAGAGGAAACAATGCTGTCGTTCATTTTAGCATCATGAGTGGAAATAGCAGAGGGCAATTTTATATTGATGCACAGACGGGTAAAATGGACCTGGTGAGCCAACTGGATTATGAAGCCAATAAAGAGTACACATTAAGAATCAGAGCTCAGGATGGAGGACGACCCCCTCTGTCCAACATCAGTGGTCTTGTCACTGTGCAGGTGCTGGATGTTAATGATAACGCTCCCATTTTTGTCAGCACGCCTTTCCAAGCCACCGTTCTAGAAAATGTACCTCTCGGCTACTCAATTATCCACATCCAAGCTGTTGATGCAGACTCTGGTGAAAATTCCAGATTGGAGTATCGTCTCACTGAAACGACACCACATTTTCCATTTTCCATTAACAACAGCACGGGGTGGATTGTTGTGGCTGCAGAACTAGACAGAGAGAGTGTGGATTTTTACAACTTTGAAGTTGAAGCCCGTGATCATGGTTATCCAATCATGTCATCTTCAGCCAGCATAAGCATGACAATTCTAGATGTTAATGACAACAACCCAGAATTCACTCAAAAAGCATACTTCATGCGGCTTAATGAAGATGCAGCCGTGGGGACTAGTGTGGTGACAGTGTCGGCTGTGGATCAGGACATCAATAGTGTGGTAACGTATCAGATTTCCAGTGGAAACACCCGCAACAGATTCTCCATCACCAGCCAGAGTGGAGGTGGCCTGATCACGTTGGCATTGCCGTTGGACTACAAACTAGAACGACAATATGTCCTCACGATTACCGCCAGTGACGGAACTCTCTTCGACACCACAAAAGTTTTTGTCAATGTCACAGATGCCAACACACACCGGCCCGTGTTTCAGAGCTCGCATTACACTGTCAACATCAATGAAGACAGGCCTGTGGGCACCACTGTGGTTGTTATAAGCGCCACAGATGAAGATACGGGCGAGAATGCACGTATTACTTACTATATGGATGACAGCGTCCCTCAGTTTGATATAGACTCAGACACAGGAGCTGTTACCACACAGATGGAACTCGACTATGAGGATCAAGTCTCATACACGCTAGCCATTACTGCTCGAGACAACGGCATCCCACAAAAGTCTGACACAACTTACTTGGAGATTCTGGTGAATGACATTAATGACAACTCCCCTCGGTTCCTTAGAGACAACTACGTGGGTTCTGTGATGGAAGATGTGCCCGTCTTCACCAGTGTGGTGCAGGTTTCCGCCATCGATAGAGACTCTGGGCTCAATGGCCGTGTTTTTTACACTTTCCAGGGTGGAGAAGATGGTGACGGGGACTTCATTATTGAATCTACCTCTGGGATTGTTCGGACACTTCGCAGACTGGACAGAGAAAACGTACCAGTTTACATGCTGCAAGCTTTCGCTGTTGATAAAGGTGTACCTGCTCTTAAAACACCTGTGAACATCCAGGTGACCATCCTAGACGTTAATGACAACCCTCCTGTGTTTGAGAAAGATGAGTTTGACATTTTTGTGGAAGAAAACAGCCCCATAGGCCTTGTGGTTGCCCACATATCTGCCACAGACCCAGATGAAGGGAGTAATGCACAAATAATGTACCAGATAGTGGAGGGGAACATCCCAGAAGTGTTTCAGCTAGACATCTTCTCTGGAGAAGTGACAGCACTAATAGACCTGGACTATGAAATACGATCTGAGTACATTATTGTGGTCCAGGCTACATCTGCACCTCTGGTCAGCAGAGCTACTGTTCACATCAAACTTGTGGACAAGAATGACAACATTCCTGTGTTGAAAAACTTCCAAATTATCTTTAACAACTATGTGACAGACAAATCGAGCAGCTTCCCCACTGGAGTGATAGGACGCATACCTGCCTTTGATCCTGACATCTCTGATCAGCTTCACTACAGCTTCGAAATGGGAAACGAGCTAAACCTGGTTCTTCTCAACAAAAGCACCGGGGAGATCCAGCTGAGCCAGGCCTTGGATAACAACCGGCCCCTGGAGGCCTCCATGAGGATCTCAGTGTCAGGTAAGGCTTGTTAGATAATGATAGACTCCACCCAGTGTGTGAAACAACACAGTAACAGGAGCTCAGACTTAGTGAGGCCCACTCTGTTTTCTTCTTTAACGCTTCTGTCTCTTTATTCATATTTCCGCTTCACTTGACAGAATAATAGTGATGATGCCCGGAGTATGTATATGTCATGGCATCTCTACTCTAGCGTGATCCACCCAGAATAGAAACCCATGTAGACTATTTGCAAACCCTTCCTCATGATAAATCACTTTTAAATCTCCCATTTGAGTTATTCTTGGTTAATTAATTTGGTTTGGATACCTCATCAAGCCTGTTTCCTGTTTCTATGTTGCTTCGATTAAGAGCTGCCTGTTGTCTAAAGAGTTGTTTGTCTGTGCTTGTCTGCATCCTGTGGGATCCACACTCTGCTGTGCAGACTGATCATGCCAAACAATTACTCATCGTAGTCTCACTCCCACACACAAAGAAACACTGAATTAAGATTGTTTTTTTAAACAGTGTTCAAAAACCAATTGTGTTGTTTTCTTAGTTTAGCCTTTTTTGTCTGCTTGTATTTTTGGAAACATGCCTGTTTAGGACATCTTTATTGGATTGTTTTACATTCATAGACAAAGTAAAAAATGTTAACTTTTTCTGTGTAAACCAAAACTAAACTCATTAGGTGTGTATGTGTGAGGAAAATTGTACTCGGAGCTTAAGATCCCTAAATAAGTTGCAATTAATTAGACAAATTTTACTGACATTATCGTTTAAAAAATTATATTATATTAAGACTAGTAGATTAGAAACCTCACTCTAAAAAGGTTTTACTGTTGATGGGCGATGACACCAAACAGCAGACACTAGACAGGGATCGTGGACGGTTGTTATGAGAGTTTGAAGCTCAGCATTATCTCCTCAGAACAATAGTGAGCTGTCGATGGAGCTCACACTAGGTTGTGGTCAGGGCAACAGCTGTGACTCCACCAAGGACCAATTAGAAGCCGGGTATCCCCAGCGCGTCCAGCACCTGCTGGGAGTTTCTGTGTCAGCAGCTCTGCTGGAAACAGAAGGAGACAGGAGGACAGAGAGGAGGGGGTCAGTTAGTTTATTGGGTAAACTAACTGACTGACGGTCAGACATTGGTACAGTAAGACGACAGGAAGAGTTTTCAGCAGTTTTCTGTTGGAGGAGGTAAAGGGGCTCAGAAGATAAGCTCCCGCTATAGAGCCTACTGACCCCAATTTCTCAAGGTCTGTCGCTCCAGGGACCTCCCAAGTCTCCCCTTTATCTTTCTCTTTATGCTGCTGTTTCAGAAGCTCGTGTGATGGACAGTTTTTAATGGACTCTTTTATATGTAATTGAACTGTGATTGACATTGTTCTTCATTATAGTGAGATGAATGTACGGTAATGATCAGTATGTGAGGACTTTTGCTCTCGTCTTGATGTGGATATGATGCGATTGCTTTTCTGAATTTATAAAATAGAATCTATTCTGGTCTTGATCAAGGTTTGGTCAAGAGTATACAGTTACAGACTTCATACTGGAAAAGAATATTTTTTTGTTGATCTGACAATTCTTTTCTGCTGCAGTTTACTGAAAACTGTTTTTCTACATGTTGTTCACCTCGTTAAAAATCAGCAGTGGAAATTAGCGATACATCACTAGAAGCAGAATGAGATCACAGCCAGACATTAAGATTCTATAAGTTTTTGTTATGACAATGATCGAAGTCAATCCTAAAATATAATCCTCTTTCCTTCTGTTCATAACTAAAATGTCCTGAAACTTCATCTAAATACATTCTGAACTCAGCCTCATTTTCTCTTTGTGAAGGTAATGGTAAACATTATGTTCAAATTTTAAATTTCTTGATTAAACTTGAAATATTACATTAAACGAAAAGAAAATTAAAGATACTTTTTAGATATGTTTGACTTCAAGATGGGTTTTCTTGCCTAAAAATGTAGAACTTTTCATCCATTTAATCATACTTAATAATCAAGCCTGATACACAATTGGATTTTTGTAAAGTATGATTTTCTGATTCTTGATGAAGTCGAATATTTGAGCTAATTTGTTGACAACAAAGGAACAATATAAGAAGCAATGATTTTAAATTTGGAGCGAAGAAAAGTATTGAAACAGCTTCTACTGATAAATATTACAGGTTAAACATCTCAGTCTTTGAAAGTAAAAGCATTTTGTCTCTATTTTCATCTAAATGTATTTTTCTAAAAAAAAAAAAAAAAAGCATTTAGATTAATCTGAGCTGCATCAAAACATATTCTGTCAGAATTATTGCAAAATGTATCAAATAAATCAAACGCATGTGTTACATTACATGCATAATTATTTAAGAAAACTATAAGCAAATGCTGATGTAGTAAGTTAGAAACTCTGATAAATAATTTATACAAATTAAATACTAAAAGAAATCGATACCACATTGCACATTAATATTGGATTGTTACTCACATCAACTAGATATTCATATAAAATATGGTTTTTTTTTAAATATTTTGGTCTACTTGGCATGCAGTATACACGTTTGTGTGTATGTTTGTTTATGTTTGTGGAAGTGAATAAACAGATTTAAGCATGCTTATTACCTCTCTGTGCTCAATCCGTAATCATCAGTCAATCTGATACGCATCATCTCAAATCGCTTCTGTGCTCCGGATGTTTGCTGAAGCTGGTTAGAGTAAAACCAGTAACCTTCAACTCATGAGGCCTTCAATCCAATTGTCTCAATGTGTGAGACATATGGCTGTCTGGGGACTACAAATGGAAATTTGTTCGGAGCTACAATCTGTCACAAAGCATTTTTCTTCCTGAGGTTAATCCTGTTTTACAGGATTCATTTTCAATCAACAACAAATAAACAAACCAAAGTGGCATGATTGTTTAGCTGCTGATTGCAGCTCATCATGACATACACGTTCACCTAAATGTAGGTGAATAGTTGATTAAATCTCACATTGCGTGCACAAAAAGGATCATTAAAGAAACACAAGAATTATTTATGAGAATTGAAATGTAACCACCTTTTCAGCAAAACGTCTTTTAATAATTTAAAAAGATCTGATATGTGTGTTACTAATTTTGTTTGTCAGAATATGGAAAGGAAGTTATATGAAGCAGCAAACAGACGTCTACCAACCTCCTACCCAGGGGATTTTCTCTCCTGAAGTGCTTGTAATTATATATATAGATAGTTAACAATACGTTTATTAAACTATTCAAACTTTGAATGTTGTGGCAGAGCTTGTTTTCAACAGAAAAATGACAGAAATGGACTAATTAAAGGATTTAAAGATGTATTTCTTTCATGCTCAATATTTCTGTCATGTAGAGGACAAATTTTCCTTTTGATTCTTTCATTCTTTCTTGAATGTGTGATTATAGAGGCATGCTGGTCACACTGTGGGGTGAGAGACAGGTTTCCGTCTGTGGGATTAGATCTATTGCTTCTGTATCCTGGGATCTGTCAGACTAGTGTTGACATACTCAGAAGCTCATCTACTGTTCCCAGGCAAGCGTGAGCCTGCATAAGTAGGTGTTTGCATTTGATGGTGGAGATTTTTCCTGCTTTTCTTTCATCTGTTGAGCTCTGATAATTTCATATGGAGATTAAAGCCAATAATTAGGTCCAACTTCAGAACCAGTAATTATTCTTGGTATGTGAAACATGAATCCTGATTATTGTGACTACTGTAGCTCTTATTTCCATCTCGATAGTTACACATTACTTACTAAGTAAACTTTTAAATTTACTACTACAGGTCTAACACATGGTGACTTTTGTTTGTGGCATGAAGCATGTCAAGGTTGTCTTTGATGCATTATCAGGACACCTCGTCCTTTTTAATCGGATTCAGCGTTCAATTTACACTTAGAAAACACCGGGGGAGAAATTCAACAGACAAACATGCTTCTGTGACTAATGTCAGTAGTTTGATTCAGCTCACGTCACACTGCAGATTGTATGGGCGCTCAGGTTGGTGGACAGCAGTTATTTTTTCACTCAGGTCACAGTAGGGGGGGGGCACTGTGTTTCTGACGTGGCTACAGATGCTCAATCTGTTTCGCTGTCAAACTTATGTGAGCATTCAGCTCGGTGGTGACGGAAAGAACTGTGTAAGCCGTGTTTACTGGTCTCTACAAGATTGTAAATTTTGGTAACTTAAATCTGTTTTGCTTCAGTCTAATTTCAGATTGTTGATTTTTTTTTTACCCTTTAAATGGAAATTTATGTAATGAGGCAAAGCTCAAGAACAAGAATGAAAATGGTTCCATCACATGTAATATAATACAGATATTTACAACGGGTGTAATTTTTCTAAAATCTAATAAACAATCATTTCTCTGTGACCGGGTATTCTCGGGGGAGTTATCTTCAGCAACACTAACCCATCAGGCTGTAAAAATTGACCATGTGAGTGTGGCCTCCAACCGCTCTGATTACTTCTCTCCACGCTGTCATGTAATTATTTCACTCAAGCAAAGTGCACCTTGGATTTGAAGTGTTCTTTATGGTCGTTGCTGTTTTTGCTCACGCTTGATTCACATGATTCAAAGTCACAGCTTGCAATGCTCGCCCAAGTAGAGTCACTCTTTCATTCCGCGGGCCTTGCTTGCCCTCGCTGGATGGTGTTAGTCACACTTTGCGAGCTTGTGAGGAATGTTTGTTGGGTTGTTTCTCCGTAACATCACCCGTCACCTTGTTCCTGTTTCTCTTTCTCCTTCTTTTGTTTGCCCGTCACTGTTTCCCATTTTTCACCTATCTACTATTGCTCTCACCCCTGCAACCTCCAGTGTTCCCTCCCATCATTTTGAGTTCCCTCCCTCTTAACCTAACCCCCCCTCACTCTCTGTCTGTCCCTCCTTTGACTGTTGTCCCCCGTCCTTCCACCTCCACTGTGAAAGGAAGAATGCCTAGGAGAAATGCTTTATTAAACACCCGGTTGTCATGGTGAACCAAGCAATGCCTGAGAAATTCCTGGTGGGTGGGGACAAGGGGTACAGCCTCCTTTGTGGAGAGAAGGTGGGAGGAGGGGAGGCACATAAAGTTCTAAAGAGCAACTGTCCCCCCTCTTTTTTTTTCACTGAAGCATGTTCGGCCGTGTGTAGACCTGTAATGCTCCGAGACATGCTGACCCATCCTGTGCCACCACCCAGACTTTTTTTTTTATTATGGACATGCATGAGGTCAGACAGAAAGTTTCCTTGGATGGCAAAGTTTAGTCTTCGATGCTGTAGTTTTGAAAATACTAGTTTTCAAAGCATAACTAAGTTTAGCCATTCTGTCATCACTGTGATGTGATAGTAAACCTTTTGATTCATGACACACATACAATCTGGGTATCCGGTTTCTTTTCAAGCTCCAGAACATCCTTGTGTCTGTCTGTAGGAACTGATGTGCAGCGGAGGTGGGGGGAGGATGACATCATCGCTGGGTTCAGAGGGGAAATCATGTTTGGGATTAGGGTTGGTGCATGACTTCGGTGAAGCCTTATACTTGCACATATAGTTAACGTTGTCCTGCTTTGTCCTCTCTATCCCTGCAGACAATAGGAGCAGGCTTTGTCTGAAGCAGCCCCTCTGTGTCTTTGTATACACTTGTTCCCCTTGGTGCTGATGTGTTTAAGAGAATTTTACCAGCATTTTATTCATCTGTGATTTATTCCGTACACTGTCTTACTGTTTTTTTTCTCTTTCAATGAATCAAAACTAAGACACATAACAAAACTCAAACAAACCAATTCATATTTAAGAAGCAAATCAAACAAAACTTTTCAAACTGACTGGGGAAGATAGCCAGTATAAAAATGAGTCAACTGTTATCACCGTGGCCGTGGGATTGATGGCGCTTGTATTTTTATTTTCATTCATTAATGATTTCTTCATCTTAGAAAGTGCTTTTGGTGGGTATGGATCACCTGCTGATTACAGAAACAATTCTATAGTTGTGTAATGTTTCATTGTAATTCGTATGGATCAAGTCTTGTGGTGTTTGTTAGGTTATAGAAGTGAAGTCCGAGGTATTACAGCTACTCTCTAATTAATCTTTGATGAAGGTTTGAGTTTGTCTGGTCTTTGGTCTCCTAGTAAACAAGGATGTCCCTTTAACGTGTGGAAGGCATATGATATCTCCTTTCGGTTGGATGTTCTTAATGGGACATAAATCAGGCCTGAAATGAACATCCCCCTTCAAGTCTTCTAGACAATGTTCTTTTTTCACCACCCGGGTAAAAAAAAAAAAAAAAACCACACACACACAAGATGTGGCACATCCATGTAAATCTGTGTGTCATTGTGTGTTTCTAAAATAATAAGATAATATCTGGATGCTGTAACAAAAATATACAAGATATAATTTCTTCAATAGAGAAAGTTTACTTTTAAGTTCAGTACAAAGAAAGAGACTGGTTAGATGGCAGAGAAAGTTGCAGATTGACTTCTCTGAGTATAAGCGGGCTGATCTACAGTATATCACAGATGAAAGACAGTGGATCTGACTCAATGTTCTTTGATCAAATGCATTATTTTAACACCTCATTGCAAAAAAAGCTCAGTTTGAAAACAAACGGGATTTTATGAAAATGTTTCTTCTTTTGTTTCTGCTTTTAGATTGTTAGACTGTGTAGAGTTGGATGTGGAACTCTTAGAAGTAGAAAACATGCAATTAAAGTGAAAAAATACATTGATGTATTATTATTATTATAAGTTTTGTTCTTATTATTTTACAACTTATACAAGTACTTTTATAAGTGGTTTAAATTTTCGACTTGATTACTCTTATGTATTTGTGGAATAAAAAAAACTAATAACTTAAATTTTCCTCTGGTTCAAAAACCAAAACATGGCCTTGAGACTTTTAAATGAGTGAATATTTATCTTGTCACTACTTGTTTCATATCTTTAGGATGACTAGAATAATGTTTGAGTTAATGCTTGCTCAACTTTCTGGATGCAAATGTTTCTTTGCTGTTACGCTAACAGCAGTTTTCCTTTGATATGCAAATCACCCGATTGGAAAAGTGTCGTCTATCTTTGTGGCCCTAAGCTGCTTCACTATAGGAGAAAAATCTTTGGTATGTGCTGTTGGGGTTGTTAGATGCTTCAGAAAAGTGTTATCGGGAGATGCAGTGCAAATAAGTAGGAATGACCCCTGTCCAGCCTCGTCAGCTGTCCTGCTGAAAGCAGAAATCAGGAGGGGAATTGTCCGTCTGCTCAGACTGTCCTTTTTGCTCTACAGTGAACTCTTTCAAATGACATTGAGCTACACCAGCAGTTTCCATTATTATCTCCGCAGGCGATGCTGGAATGAGGTGTTGTACATCTTCCAGCTGATCTTAGTTATTTTCTTTAAGCCTAATTGCTCTGCAGGAGAAGAGGAAACACTCTTTCACCATTATTTCAAAAACAAGGTCAAACTTATGAATATTCATTTAACCCCATTTTCTCTTCAAACAAAGGAAAACCTAAATGCATTTCCTTGCATGGAACAGATTTTAAAGAGAGTCTGAATGGTGCTCAGACACTATTAGCGATAAATTTGTTGTGTAGGAGTTGGAGCATGCTGCTCATTCTCTCCACCAAGACTGAGAGTTACACTTTGATTTTTCTTTAAACACAAGCTGTTGGTGTAAAGTTGTTTTTAAGGCTTCTCTTTAATAAATTTTCAGTTTACGCAGAGGCGGGGTGGTGAGGAGATTCTTCCCAAATCAAACAAAATTTGTTTGGGTCTGCTATCACAGTCAGTGATTCCTCCACTAGTGATTTATAAATCCAACCAATCAATTCCATACCTGTTTCAACATCTCAACTCAGCGAATTAAGAACAGTTATTTTTTTCCCATTATTTCTTGTCTGACTCTTCTTTCTCAAGAAAGTCCAACTGATTTGATTTGAAACTTTTTACCATAATTCTATCTTAGACTATTTTCTGTTTTAAGGATTCTGTAGGACACAGTATTTACCAGCTATTACTATTATGCAGTCTGTATAAATATGACTTAACATTGCAATGTTAGTACATATTTAAACACAAAATTATCTATTGAGGTTTTTTTTTCTTTTTCAAACCCATTCATTTGTACTATTTGTACCATTTTTTTATGGAGAACATTCTCTGCACATAACAATCCTCTGAAACGTTTTTGTATTTCCTTCCTTAGTTATAACACATCTATTTTACAAAAAGAGATAGGTTTAGTATTCCTACTTAACATCCTATAGTCCATTATGTAGTTCACTCAAATTAAACATTTATGAAAAAAGAGAAGTAAAGAATGTGCATTTTTAATAAGAACCAACTTCTGTTTATTGTTAGAATAAGCTAATGCATGTCTTTCATTTTAAAATTAAACAAAAAAGATAATGACCAAGTTTCTATTAGCTTTTTTTCTTTTAAGCTTGTTCAAAAAGCTTGAAAGAGGTCCAATAGCCAAAAAGTACAAAAAACAAATACAGATCAATGCATGCTTAAATCATCTAATAAACTTCACGAGAGGAAAAAACATCTTAAAATGGAAAAAAAAAACCCTTACTTAATAAATATTATTGATATATCAGGTCAAATGTCATTCAAAACTAGTGTGATGATCCTGAAAGATGAAAAGACAAACACGTAAAGAAGAATTAATCTCATTCCAACCAATAAGAACCATAGATCTCTGAAGAAAACAACAGAAATGGTCTTTTTTTTCCCAGAATATGTCCACCACAAGTCGGCTTGAGTAGATTAACATACTCAACTTTCATTCTGGATCCAAATTACATTACTTTAAGTTTTTAAAGTCCAGTTTAACTTTCTGAACACAAAATCCAATAAAGAAAACATTTGATAAAGATAATAACAAAATTCAAATACATGAACAAAAATACTTTCAAATAATTGAACAAATGAAAACAGAAAATAATGTATTTTATGCATCAGTCTGAGGACTTTTACCAAATTGCACTTAAACAATGATGTGTGGTGGGAAGCTTCTGTTGATTTGGGATGGTGGAATGGTAATGTGAGCCGCTGGTGTTGGGTGGAAGCCTGTAGGGGTTTTATGTAGTGGGGTGGGTGGAGTTGGGACTTACAAAAGAAATTGAATGAAGAATCACCCTAACCACCCCCTATAATGTGTAGCCTACACTTCCAATAAGCACAGTTAGCAATTGGCCTTCATCCAGGCAGCAGTTGAGTGTGCTTCAACTTTCAGCTCCACTTAATTCAAACGAGCCGCTCCTCGGCTAAGTTTGACCAGAACCGGAGACTCCAGGTTTTCAATTAACTAGAAAACAAACACAGACCTCTCAACTTTAATGAAAGAGTTGGAGGATAAGAACGATCTAATATGTGATTCACAGTATTTAAGCAGGGCTGAGCTTTCGGTTTCAAAGCCTCATGGTAAAGTTCCTCACACCCACTTTTAATCTAATTTAACATTTATTGTTACATCTGCAAAATGTAGTATATGTTTATATAAAACACATACCAACAAACATGATGTTAAAATGAGTAGAATTAATTATTTAGTGTCCATTTATTTCCTGCTCCAAGTTTTTTGGGCAACATATCACTGAAAATTTACCATTGGGAGAAAAAGGTTTATGTTCAATTTGATGCAATTTGGCAAATCCGAGCCTAGATCTCGCATTTAAAAATGATACATTCATTAAAAAGTTCCAACATGGCTAAGTGGCTCAGTGTTCAGATGTGTAAAGGCTATGAACTCCAAAGACACTTTTAGTTTTATCCTTCCAAAGTGATTTCTAATTTATGATCACCCAATTGATCTTGGAAACGGGACCAAAGCCTTGGCTCTTTGATGTTTTGAACTCTCTGTTTTCTGCACAGACTGTGGAGTAATGATGCTAAACAGCCAAGACAGGCTCTGCTCAACCTCATTACCTTCTTACCCAGAGGTTTCCCTTCAACACGACACACTTCTGCTGCAAACACTGAGCTGCAATTTACGGAATCACACATACAATCCAACTGTGTCTGAGTGAGCTTCATTTTCAAGAATTAGACATGATGAATTGTCATTCAAAAAAGTTGATTTAATGTGATTAAACAATGACAAATAGTCTTTTTATGTTCCTGCCGTGTGTTTCTGGTATTTACAGTGTCAAAAGGCTGTTTGCTCTTTCTCATTGAAAAGGAAGATTTGTTGTGCCTGTTAAAACTTGTGTTCGTTTGCTGTGGAATCACTGAGACCAAAAATATGAAGGCGATGGCGCAAATCCATGCAGAGGTGTGAGGAGGTGAATGAGTGTTTGGTGTAAATATACTTTTGTTTAAAAAAAAATTGCTGCAGTTTTGAACATTTATTGTACTTAGGTTGTCAGAATTAATTTAAAGTAAAAGCAACCAACTCTCTTTTTATTTTTGAGTGCCTGTTTCTGTTCCGTTCCATTGTCTTCCGCTTATACGGGGTCAGGTTGCAGGGACAACAGCCTCAGACAAGAAGCCCAGGCTTCTCTCACCCCAGCTGCATCCTCCAGCTCACCCGGAAGGATTCCGAGTCGTTCCCCAGCCAGCTGTGAGACAGTCTCTCTAGCGGGTCCAGGGTCTGCCTCTTGGTCTGTCTCACCTCACCAGCGAGGCGCTCGGGGAGCATCCTGACCAGATGCCTGAACAACCCCATCTGGCTTCTCTCAACCTGGAGGAGGAGCGGCTCGAAACCGAACTCCTCCCGGATGGAAGAACTCCTCACTCGATCTCTGAGTGAGAACCCAGCCACCTTACGGAAGAAGCTTATTTCAGCCGCTTGTATCCACGATCTCATTCTTTTGGTCACCACCCACAGCTGGTGACCATAGGTGAGCAAGGGAACGTAGATTGTCTTGTAAATTGAGAGCTTTGCTTTTCAGCTCAGCTCTTTCTTTACCACGATGGACCAATGTAGCATCCTAGTTAATCTAATGCCTGTTTCTGGCTATTTGAAAATTAATGGTAGCTTTTCTGTGACAAGAGCCCACACTGATGTTCTGTTGATGGTACGTAGAGGTTTTTCAGGGACATCTTGTTGACTTTTTATCCTCCATTGGAGATCCCCACCTCTGCTGAGTCTGTTTATTTAGCAAAGGCAGGTGATGTGTCCTTTTTTACTGTTGTATCTGTTAAAACTTACAGCTTCTATAGATCATTGACCTTTCTCCTCTGTTTCACATTTCACCCTTTTCAGACATATTGTAAATATAAAGAGAAACTCAACGTCTCCAGCTGAGGGGGAGAGGCGTGCTGCTGGGTGATGTCTCTGTCCTCAGTGGTTCGGTCACTAAGTCTTCCTGATCTTTATCCACCATGACTTTGTTGACATTTTCTGGGATTCAGCTGGAAGGTTTGAAGTCGACCTTGTGCTCTAATTAGTCCAGTCTCACTTGTTCTCTAGCTTTGTCTCAACCTTTTTTTCTTACAACACTTTATGAAACTTAGCAAGTTTGTGTGATTTTTATTTATAGTTAATAGGTGATTTTTAGTTTAATTTCATTTTTTATGTTTTTGTTCAATTGTCTGATAGGGTATTTTAAAGTGTCAGACTCAAGATGGTGCACATCTGTCTTTTGATCACACTGCTCTCATTCTTACAGACGTTTCTGTATATTGAAATGAAATTCCATTAGTTTATAATTGTAATTTGAAATAATTTTTTTTTCTGAAAACGTGTGTGCCCTTTTTGTGTGAAAGTTTTTTTTACAAAATATTTATTTGTGCTTTGGCCTGCATCGTTCCACTGTGTAGCCCATGGTTTTCTAAGTTAGCATGTTTTGGCTTTTTTTTTCTCTACTTCCTGTTTCTGTGACCAAACATTAACTGTTTCAGTATCCACTCTGTTGGTATTGACACAGGACCAACCACTTTCCACGCACAAACATGCAGGGCTGTGCACAAACGTTGGCAGTCCCACATCCAGTGTGTGTGCTTAATCTTCTCCCTGGCGCCACTACCTAGCTGAGAGCATTCCTGGCACCCAGAAGCCTGAAGGGGTCGAGCTGTGCCCCGAAAACAGCGTCACACTTCAGAGCTGGCACCTCCACTCGTTACCAAATAAGCATCCCTCTTTCCTCTTTCTTGGCTCTGAGAGGCTCTGCTTAGCCTCTGTTTCTTGAGCACAGGATACTTCCATGGAAAATGACCTCTTTGAAGGATGGTCTGGTTTCTTTGAAAGGAGATTCTCCTCGCGCTCAGTTTCCCAGCCTACCTCTGCAGCTCTGCCTGGGTCCTCGTCCAGGAATGTGAATTGGCTGGGGATGTTATTAAGGCAAAGTCTGTCCTTAAACTTGGCCTCCACTTCAAGAAGTCCAAATAACTGAGCATAGTGTTGTTTTTCTCTGGATGTGGTTACTCTGCGAGTAGCCTTCAGGTTTTAGATGTTTTCATGCTGTAACACATCTAATTCAGGTGGGTCATCGAGCTGGTGAAAACGTCTTTTTGAGCCAAGTGGATTATAATCTGAAATATAAAGAACAGTTTGGCCTAAGGAAGTGATTCATGCTTTAGAGGATCATTTTACACAACTCACAAGAGAAAAATGAACTTACTTTATCACAAGCAAATATAATGACGCACTTCCAGTTTTACAAACAGCAAAAAAAGAAAGCTGAATAATTCCAACTTGTAAATCTTAACATGCAGCACAAAACACAAAACTGTTAAGCCGATTATTTGCATTTACAATCAGGTAAAACTCATCATTTTATTGTTAAAATCCCCTCAAGTGATGTTTATAGGTTGGGGTTTGAGTCCCAGGTGGGGACGAGCCTTGGAACACTGGCCTTTCTGTATGGAGTTTGCATGTTCTCCCCAGTATACGTATATGGGTTTCCTCCGGGTTCTCCGGTTTCCTCCCACCCTCCAAAAACTTGGATGTTAGGTTGATATGCCGCTGCAAAATTGCCCCTAGAAATGAGTGTATGTGTGGTCACGCGACAGACTGGCGACCTGTTCGCGGTGTGCCCTGCCCTTGCTTTAAATCAGCCAGGATAGGCTTCGGCAGAAGAAAAAATCTAAAAAATATCTAAATGAAACTTGTATTATGGATTTATGTCTTTTCATCACTTTTCTCACAATTTTTCAAACACAGGAGAAAAACAAGTGTTGATGCAAACTTGTCTTTTATTCCCACTGTTTTGCTCATCCCCTCTGTGTTTCCATATGTACACAGGTGTGTGTTTTAAGTGCATGTTTACAGTTATGTGTGAATGAGAGAGCATCCCTGCTTTGATTTTTTTCCCCCATTTCCTCTGCTTAGCCCCTCTATTATTACTGTGCTGGAACCGCTTGACTGAAATCTGAGGAATTAAAGCCGTGTCGAACATGCTTCTCTGTCTCACTTCCTCAATGAACCCCTTCCTTTTTTTCAAACCCCCATCTCTTGGCTCTCTGTGTTAAAACCTGTCTGCTGCCAAAGCAGGAATCTGGTAACTTTAGGAAGTACTTTTTGTGTGAATTTTCTGCTCACAAGTTCTGTTCTTTGGCCAGCATCCAAATACCCCAAACAAAGCTTCTCATTGATTATTTTGGATGGAGATGCCAACACTTGTTTATGTGGCACATTTGATTTGATTAGAGCCTGTTTTGTCTTTGCTCTCAAGGCTACAGTATCTCGCCAGCAGGTGATAGGGACTAAATGACCGTGACCTCTGGTTGGAAATTTAGAGCAATGATATATAGCACTTAGACAAAAAACTAAAGATTGTTTTGTTGATTGAATTGTTCTAAAAAAATAACAAAAGTTAATGAAACTTTAAAATGTGAAAACACATAAATTGAAATGAGCATATTGTTTAATATTGCATGTCGTTAAAGCGTCTGACCTGAATAAAAATGGAGACGTTTCATTGTAGATTCACTTTCTGTTGCGTAAGCACGGAGTAACTGGGCAGGAAGCCAAATATTCCAGGTTAAATTATGCATCTGTCTCAGACTGACTCTATATGCTGAACTGTATTTCATTTTCTGTTTTTCTGCTTGTTAGCAACATTCTAAACTTTGCTCTGTGCTCTCTGCGTTTGAGGGCATTTCTATAATCACCGTCATTTAAATTCCCATTGCGCCGTGCTCTGATTGCTCCTGGAGAACAATCAGCTGAACATCAGGCTGCAGAGACGTACTACTGATTATACTTGCTGATAAGCTGTATTTTTTTATTATTTCAAACCTGGATGCAGTGGAAGAGGAAGTCATTGTTACGTGATTATCATGCATGACTGAACATGATGAAAGACAATCATTTATATTTTATTGGCCAGAAGCAAGCTGACGTTTAAAATTAGATTTGCTGAATAAAGGTTGTACATGTTTTCTATTTGTTATTTGATAGTAAACATGAAACACATTTTGTTTGTATTTATGACAATGAATGCAAACCATGTAGGAGAAAACAAGATCTGGAATAGAAACCAGAAGCCTGGTGAGGTGAAAAATTAGGTTTAAGAATTTCACAAAGGCAGAGATTTAAAAAAATAAAATAAAAACCAAAACAAGCTGTAAAGATGTGAATAAAGTTATTTATTTTAAAAACAGATTCTTTTTTTTTAACCCTAAAGAGTTTCGTATGATTGTGTTTGAAAGTTCATTCCTCTGATCCTGGTGTCATAGAGAAAGCTGCATTAATCCCCCTATCTCCTCTTCACACACGCACGCACGCGCGCACGCGCGCACCCACACAAACACACAAGCATATACCTGCATCTGTCCAGCTGTCACAGCAGCTTATATGTTGGAAGCTTAGGTTTCAAAAGAAACCGATCTAAATGTCATTGTTTTTTTTTTATAAATTACTTCAGAAAGACAAATTTTTACAATTTTGTGTTCGAGAATTCCTTTTTTTTTTTTTTTAAAGACTTCAACTTCACATACATAACTTGATTCCTAAAAGCCACAAAAAACATTCGAGGAAGCTCTAAAATGATTCCAATTGTTTTTAATCTATAAATGCTCTTCTCTGTTTCAGATGGTGTTCACTCTGTGTCTGCTCAGTGCCTTCTCCAAGTAACCATCATCACGGATGAGATGTTGTCCAACAGCATCACGCTTCGTCTGGCCAACACCTCTCAGGAGCACTTCCTCTCTCTGCTGCTCTCCCAGTTCCTGGATGGCGTTGCTCGGGTGCTGTCCGCTGCTCCCAAAGATGTCGTCATCTTCAACATTCAAGATGATACAGACGTCAGCGCTCGGATCCTTAACGTCAGCTTATCTGTGGCTGTCCCCTCATTTGGAGATGGCCAGCAGCGTACCAGCGAGTTTGGAGGTGAAAGGTCAGGAAGAGAACCTGAAACTGGAGAGTTTTTTGGATCTGAGGAGCTCCAGGAGAGGCTGTATTTGAACCGCAGCCTTCTGGCACAGATTTCTTCCCAGGAAGTTCTTCCTTTTGATGACAACATCTGTCTGCGAGAGCCATGTGAGAACTACATGAAGTGTGTGTCTGTGCTGAAGTTTGACAGCCTGGCGCCGTTTGTGGCGTCTGACACCATCCTGTTTAGGCCTATTCACCCCATCGCCGGACTGCGCTGTCGCTGTCCTACTGGCTTCACCGGGGACTACTGCGAGACTGAGATCGACCTCTGCTACTCCAAACCATGTGGAGCTCACGGTGTGTGCCGGAGCAAGGAGGGGGGCTTCACCTGCGAGTGCTTGGAGGATTACACAGGTAAGAGCTGAAATATTTCACTTTTTACTCTCCTTTGTCAAAACTAGCTCCATCATTATTGGTCTCCTGGGTTACTTAAGAAATAAAACATCTGACTTTATGTGTTTGATGCTTCTTGAAGGTAAAAGAGCTTATCTTCTGTCACTAGCTGCCCACTACATTCTAATTTCTCTTCCTTCACAACCATCCCATGGGGGCTTTAATGTCTACCACCGGCCCCATCGACCCGTTTTTTTCCCCGGATCCTTATTGCAACTTGCTCTTTATAGACTGTTCACCACACTAATGAGTGGCTCTGCTGAGGATAGTAGAGTTATCGATTTGATTTATTCCTGTTTCAGTGAAAGTGTGACCTAGTAGAACACACAGCCAGACTGTGTGTCTTTTATTAGGCATATGTCTGCTTTAAAACCCTGTGAGGAAAGTAAATGGTACCGTCTGGTGCTAAGGTTATCGCTGGGCTTGATTTATGAAACGAGGACAATCTCAGCAAAATAGTCCACAGTCAGTGAAAGATCCCAGTTAGGCTGGAACAGAATAAATAATTAAATTAAACGACCAAAAATCCCCAGAAATTCACTTTCCATCTAATTTTGACATTTTTAGATTTCCAGAGCTTAGATTTAAGCACAAATACAAAGACAGGAAACAGAGATAGAGATGCTGAGGATCCTGGTTCATCCTGGCTCTGGGAGTGACCAGGATGAACAGGATTAGAAATTAAATAAATATTTTACTCTATTCATCCCTCATGGGGAAATTTGTGTGCTGCACTCCTACACCGCAGCAGGCTGCCCACGACAGGAGAAATGGGGGGTTAGGTGTCTTCTCCAAGGACCCTAGACGTGCACCCAGTGGTATGCGAGCCCGTGAACTTCCGTTTCTCGGGCAAATGCTTTATCCACGAAGCCACCGTCTCCCCCAATATTAATCTATCATAGAAACAGCACATGTTAGAGGTTTTGGAGATAAAGTCAGTGTGCTGCCCTCACGACACGTGACTGTGTGAAGCTAGACAGCCAGCGAACTATTTCCAATGACAAAAGAGCCTCCCACACAAGGCTTGCTTTTCTTGTTTTATGTAGACTCTTTTCTTCAAAGGATTACATATACATATGTACGTAGTAACTGAAACAAACCAAACAAAAGAAGTGCATTACGAGCTGTACAGAACGTTGAGTCTTCCTGATCAAACACATGTTAGCTAGCTTGAAACATGCGTGCTCACATCCTAAGCGGCTTACTACATAAGACGCGATTCACACGTTATCAAATGAAATACAGTCTTGAGCATGTAAACAAAGCACATAAACACAAAAAATACTTACAAAGACTAAAGTTTTCCCAGGTTTTTAACGAGTTTGAGCGCAGTCTACTTCCGTCTTCTATGCTCCAGACTCATCCTAGATCTACTATTTTCGAGACCGCTCACTCTGCTGTTACTTTAACAAACTATAAAGGATCCTAGAAGAGACAGATGTCTCACTCTGACATATACTTTAACCAAAGGCATAACACTCCCCGCTTGATATAAACATATTATATCACCACATATCGAAACATAAAATTTACATAGGTAATATCTTACTCTGAAAGCAAAATAACAGTCTCTGAGACTGGTCTCAAAAACACCTTTTGATTTGGAGATCTTCTAGAGTTTTCAGTGAGTTTCTCCATGAGATCCATGCGTCCTCTTTTTCTGGGGAAAGAGGTGCGTCCCAGTTGCTCTCCTCAGTTGAAAGTTCTCTGAATAGCGCTTTGCCTTGCACGATTATAGGAGCTGCAAAACCCAACGGATCATACAGGCTATTGACAGTTGACAGTACTCCCCTACGTGTGAATGGTTTTGTCTCATTGGATACAAGGTAAGTAAAGCTGTCAGTTTGGAGGCTCCAACATAGTCCTAAGCTCCTTTGAACAGGAAGTGGATCTACACCAAGATCTAATTCTTTCATATCCTTTGCTAGATCGTCTGCAGGGAATGCTTCCATAACGAGGCTGCAGTTAAAGGCAACTTTGTGTAGTCGCAAATTGGACTCTGCTAACATGTTTTGTGTTCTCGTTAACAGGTCAACTGCTTGTTCAGGTGTTGCGACTGAAGTGAGCCCGTCATCTACATAAAATTGTCTTTCAACAAACCGTCTGGCATCTGAGCCATGTTCCAGCTCACCTTCGCTTGCTGCCCGCCGCATGCAGTAAATGGCAACAGCGGGTGATGGGCTATTCCCAAAAACATGCACTTTCATCCGATATTCGACCACATTTTTTGTGACGTCATTGTCCTCAAACCAGAGATAGCGCAGATAGTCTCTGTGATCTTCACACACCTCAAAACAATAAAACATTTGTTGTACATCAGCTGTCAAGGCTATTGGCTCTTTTCTAAACCGTAACAGCACTCCTAACAGAGAATTATTCAGATCAGGTCCACTGAGTAGCACTTGGTTCAGGGATGTTCCTTCACACTCTGCACTAGAATCAAAAACAACACGTATTTGATCTGGCTTTTGCGGGTGGTATACACCAAACGTTGGCAGATACCAGTGTTCTTTACCTTCGGGCAGAGGTGGAGCGAGTTCAGCTTGATCGTTATCCAACATTTTCTGCATAAATCGGATGTAGTGATCTTTCATTTCTGGTTTCTTTTCTAACGTCTTTTTGAGTGAGTATAGACGTTTTGAGGCTTGATCTCTGTTGCTTGGGAGTCTCCTCCTTGGAGAGCGAAAGGGCAATGGAGCGACCCAAGTGTTTTCTTTGTTTTGTTGGACCGCTTTGTCCATTATTGTTAGAAAGTTTTTGTCATCTATAGACAGTGCCACCTTGTCATCTGACTCTGTACGTTCAAACACAGACTGACCTAGCCTGTGTGTGTTGTCTTTAATGTCCACACTATTTGAAATTAAAGGTGTGCTTTGCTGGGGCTGCTTGACATAGTCCTCTTTCACTGTAAAGACGTTTGGACATGGTTCAAAATGAGTAGTCCGTCCGTTGTCTAGCATGTGTGTTCTGTACACGTTGACTTCTGTTGTGTTGTGAGTTTTGCCCAGGCACACTTCCCCTATCACAACCCACCCCAAGTCTAACCTTTGGGCGTATGGTGCGTTATTTGGTCCATTGATCTGTTCTCTTACTTTATGAACGCTGAGGAGGTCCCTTCCCAGCAAAAGGAGAATAGGAGCATGGTGATCGACCGGTTGGATTTTGCTCGCAATAGGGAGAAGGTGTGGATGGTGCTTAGCAATCTCAGGTGAGGGAATTTCAGATCTGTCGTCAGGCACTGAATCACACTCGATTAAAGGAGGCAGTTTGACATTTGTTTTTCCATCCATGGACTCTACTACAAAATGTTCTGCCCTCCTACCTGCAGTTTCAGCTTTTCCTAAGCATGTTTTCAGCGTGTATGGCACAGGTGCACTTTTTATTTCAAACAGGTTGAAAAAGTCCGTTCTAGCCAAGGACCTATTGCTCTGTTCGTCAATCACTGCATACATTTTTATAGCTCTGTCCTTTTGGCCTTCTGGATATGCTTTCACCAAACAGATCTTTGAACATGAGCGTGGGCTGTCACTTTGTCCACATACCTCTGTGCACTTGGAGACTACTGCAGGATGGTTTTCTGAGTCCTCCTTAGCATCTACATTCTTTGAGGTGTCATCTTTTGGGACAGGTATGGGACCCGGATGGAGTGCTGACAAGTGTTTTGGACTGTCACACTCAACACACTTTACTGCTACCTTACAATCTTTGGCTATATGTTGCACAGACCCACAACACCTGTAGCATATGCGATGCTCTCTCAGAAAAGCCTGGCGTTCTTCAATTGGTTTGTCTCTGAATAACTTGCATTTTTTCAGAGGGTGTGGCTTCTTATGAATTGGACACTGACGATCTGGTTCTTCAATTTTCTCCTGTTCGAAACTTCTTTGTTTTCTTTCCTCAATTTCCGTTCTGTGTACTGCAACAGTAGCTTTGCGATTATATGGAGTGGACTTTTCAGTGCATGTGGTAACTTGGTTGCTGCAGCTGGATGGGGAAAAACTTGGATCATTTTTCATTTTTGCTTGTTGCTGTACAAATTGCACAAAGACAGAAAAAGGTGGAAATGACACTCTATTGACTTCTTTATACTGCGTACCTACAGTGGTCCACCTCTCCTGCATGTTAAAGGGGAGTTTTTCAACTATTTGTCTAACCCCTCGAGCCGTGTCTAGATATGCAAGACCTGGCAGTGTACCATCAGACTTAGCACACTGCAACTCTAACAAGATGTCACCAAGCTCCCTTAATTTACCACTCTCTTTGTTTGTCAGCCTTGGAAACTCCTCCAACTTTTTTAACAGTGCATCCTCAATGACTTCTGAGCAGCCATAACATTCCTCCAGACGCTCCCATACCACTTTTACACCTGCAGTGGGATTGAGGGTGTGTACTGCGCGAAGCCTTTTTGCTTGCTCTGAAGATTTTGGCCCTAACCATTTTGTGAGCAAGTCTAGCTCTTCTCTAGGGGACAGATTCAAGTCTTTAGTAACACTCATGAATGAGGCTTTCCATGCCCAATAGTTTTCGGGTCTGTCATCATATTGGAGTAAACCAGTGCTAACTATTTCTTTGCGGATGAGATATTTTGCAAAATCTTGTACGCTGTTTTGCTCTACTTGATTGTGACTTGTAGGCAGAAAGGTGTGAGCTTGGGGGTTGAGTGAGAATGTGCTGGTTGGAACAGCTTCTGGTATGTACTCATGTTTAACGTCGTTTTTCATTGGGGACTGGACATGAGTTTCTTTTGTGATTATTGATCGACTTGGCATTTGAAAATTTGCGCTATCATGTGTAGCACTAGGTGGCGCCATTAGCTTACATTGTTGTTCCACATAATCACTTGTGCGTTGTACTGCATTAAACGTTTCTCCTGTAATAGGAAGTTCTGGGTCTGACTCCCCGCTCTGACTTTCTAATTCTTCATAGGCTGCAGCTTCTGCTTCAGCTGCTGCTATTTCCTTTTCACACTTCAAAACATGGAGACTGGCATCCAAATCTGCTTTTTGTCTCATCAGACTGGCATCCAAATCTGCTTTTTGTCTCATCAGACTAGCTTCTTTTTCTGCGAAAAGGAGCTGGGCCTTTGCTGCTTGGGCTTTGGCATATGCTTTTGTGGCTGACACACTTGAGGCTGCTGTGGTGTGCGACCGTCTGCTGGTGGCTCCGGACCTGATGCTGCGTGGAGGTGATTGCTGCGGCCTCTCTGACGACTGCCTCTCTGGCGACCGCTGGTCTGCAGGAGCCGGGTGATTGGTGGCTGCCTGGTCATCAGCTTGCTGCTCTGAGTTTGCCTCTGGCTCGAACTGTGACTCATAATCTCTCAAGTAATTCTTACCTGAGCGTAGACTCATGTTGACTGTGTAGCTCAGTGTTGTTTAACCCGCTGTACAGTAGTCTTTTTACTGTGCTGCCCTCACGACACGTGACTGTGTGAAGCTAGACAGCCAGCGAACTATTTCCAATGACAAAAGAGACTCCCACACAAGGCTTGCTTTTCTTGTTTTATGTAGACTCTTTTCTTCAAAGGATTACATATACATATGTACGTAGTAACTGAAACAAACCAAACAAAAGAAGTGCATTACGAGCTGTACAGAACGTTGAGTCTTCCTGATCAAACACATGTTAGCTAGCTTGAAACATGCGTGCTCACATCCTAAGCGGCTTACTACATAAGACGCGATTCACACGTTATCAAATGAAATACAGTCTTGAGCATGTAAACAAAGCACATAAACACAAAAAATACTTACAAAGACTAAAGTTTTCCCAGGTTTTTAACGAGTTTGAGCGCAGTCTACTTCCGTCTTCTATGCTCCAGACTCATCCTAGATCTACTATTTTCGAGACCGCTCACTCTGCTGTTACTTTAACAAACTATAAAGGATCCTAGAAGAGACAGATGTCTCACTCTGACATATACTTTAACCAAAGGCATAACAGTCAGAGAGGCCAGATTGAGATGGTTTGGACATGTACAGAGTAGTGAGAGAGAATACATCGGCAGAAGGATGCTGGATTTGGAACCACCAGGAAAGAGGTCTAGAGTAAGACCAAAGAGGAGGTTCATGGACACAGTGAAGGAAGACATGAAGATAGTTGGTGTGACCGAAGATGATGCAGCAGATAGGGTTAGATGGAAGAAACTGATTTGCTGTGGCGACCCCTGAAGGAAAATGCCAGAAGAAGATTTAAGCACAAATTATTTTCTTGTTAAATATTTGAACTTTAGTTTCCACAATTTATTTCAAGACTTAAACAATATTAAAAACTGGACAACTCGTCACTGTTACAATAAAATAATTTTTCCCAACTTTTGTTAATTATTACACTTGAGGATTTGAAGCTATTTTGCTTCTTTTTTTTAAGTTAAATTCCTAATATCCTAAAATAAATTTGCGTATAATTTCTTAATACTTCTGACACCTTAATATTGAATATTTTTTCTCTCTTTTTCAATTGAAAACCCGTTCAGCTATAAATGATTAATACCTTGGGTCAAAAGTTAACGTTGAGCTGTGGGACTGGTTTGTGTTTCACAGGGAGAGTAGTAATAGAAGCTCGGTTTCCAGACTCACGGCTGTGTTAAAGGTCAGGAAGTCAGAGAAAAGTCTTCTTTTTAAAAAATGTTTTGCATTGGAGAAAAGCACTTCTATCCAAAGTGGTGTCACTGAACAAAACAAAGAGGGGGGATTATTAATAATGAAAGACTGCTGATGGAGTATGTGCCCTGAATATGAAATGGCTCACAGTAAAAATGCGTAACATATAAAATAAGAAAGAAACCATTAAACATACAGTAAACTATTTAAAGAGGAGTTAAAATTCTGTTTGGTAAGATGTGGATCAACAAAGTTTGGATTTTTTGTCAAAATAACAACTATAAGCATTTTAGAGGAATTTTTGTTCATCCATTGCTCTGGAAATAATTTCCATCTTAATGGGTTAAAGGCCATCAGTGACAGGTTTAAATGTGAAGCAAAGAGCAGGGAGGTGAAAAAACGAGGTTGCTAAAACATGCAAAGTAATACAGTATGTATATTAGTGTAATTTTATTATTATAATGAGGTTAAGTGGGTCACTTTCTTACATTTGTTATCAGTATTTTTGTGTCTTTTAAACAAGACGAAACTTTTGCCAAGTGACTGTAGAAAACTAATTTAGTTTCAGAAAATTTAGACCACAACTTGGAAAAATATGTAATTGAATAAATGTCCATAGACGTCCATAAACGCTATTATAATTGATGCAACTGATAATTAAGTTTTATTTTAAGGATACAGAATTTCATTCCTATCTTCACAGAGCTTGTGTTAGCTTATTGTACTTTCAGCCTGATCTCAATCAAAATGTTTCAGTGTGCATTTTGAACTGATTGCTCTTCTGTCCACATCTTGACAGAACTATTTAGCCTGGGTTGCTCAGGCTACTTGGGCTCATGTTTTTTACATGAGCACAACAGGGACAACAACAAAGAAAAACAATGCAACGTCGTACTTTATCATTTCGAAAATTCTTAATGTCACAAGATTCGTTCAGCTTTTAATGAAAAATCTTAATTACAAACCACACAGTCATGACACACTTTAATAACAAAACAAATCTTCCTGTTTAAAACAGTCAAAAATGGCCAATTTAACAATGGATTCATCCATTAAAATCTGTTCAATATCCTGACCTGCTCTGCAAGGTTTCTCACAGTCCATAAAAACACATGACAACATCATTATCAAAAATTGTCTGTTACTGAGATCAGGGGTGGGTCCAGGGGCGTGAGATCGTTGACAAAACCAGTATACATGGGAGGCAAAGGGCATTCCCCCAGAACATTTTGAAAAATAAGAATAATTTGCCTGTATTTTGGTGGCCCATTTGCTGGCCCTGCAAGGGAATAGCTTGACTAGTCCCCTTTCTTTTTTTTATTTTTTTATGGACCACGCCCCCCGTGGATGCGCCCCTGCAGATGGTATTTTTTAAATTCTTTGGTCTTCCCATTATGACAAGATCCTTCATTTCTTTCAACTTTCTGACTTTTTTATGCATTGAAAAGAAAAGGTTTTGATGGCATATTTATTTATTTATTCTTCAGTTTGTCCAGAATAACATAGAATATTTCTCCCTTAGAATTGTCCTTGTCTTAAATTAATTTTAAATCTCAGAGTACTTGGAAGACTTCGCAAGAGCAAAAGTCTTGTTATGTCGACAGTTTGCCACCCTGACTCTGCTGGCAAAATATATATATGTTTCCATACGGTCTTCTATTTATAGTGAATAAAAAATGCTCTGACAATCCCGCGAGGCATTGGGTTGTTTTAGACTGCTCCAAGAATAGAATAAAATAAAAAATCCTTATTGTACATGGTCGAATGAAACGTTAAAAAGCAAGGTGTACACGTCAAATAAATGTTATAAAATCTACCAAAAATACTGTGATTATTGCCACAGATAATTGTTGTAAACATGTGGTGCTAAAGTATAGGATTGAAAAAAAAAATGTTAAAGCCCTGATGTGTGATGATGGAACTGTATCATTAATTCCTATTTTGGTTTTAGAACCTTTGAAACAAAATAGCAAAAGATGCTCTTCAAATAGAGTTTTTTTTTTTTTTTGTGATGAACCTTGTTGTGAAAGAAAAAATTAAAATACATTTTAAAAATGGAGTTTAACAGAAATATTTTAATATTTGTATTGACTGAAAATATATTTTCGTTTTAATACATATTTAGAGCTCTGCCATCTGGGAGGAGCTCGGACTAGAACTATTGCTCCTCCGAGTCGAGAGAAGCCAGGTGGGGTGGCTCGGGCATCTGGTTAGGATGCCTCCTGAACGCCTCGCTGATGAGGTGTTTCGGGCACGTCCCACGGGGAGGAGACCTAGAGGCAGACCCCACACACGCTGGAGAGTCTATGTCTCACAGCTGGCCGGGAAACATCTCAGAATCTTCCCGGGTGAGTTGGAGGATGCAGCCGGGGTGAGAGGAGCCTGGGGTTCCCATCCTAGGCTGTTCTCCTCGCGACCCAGGTTCAGATGTGTGAAAGACAACTAGATTTCCCTTTATTAAAGTTGCATGTAGAACACATTTTTTATTGTTTAAAAAGGCGGTTGCAGAGTAACTTTGCTAACCTTTCCTGTTAAAAATGATTTTCTCAGCATGCAAAACACAATTATTTTAAAAACCTAATTTGGTTTGATGTGTGAAAAGCTTCAAGTTCAAACTATAGAGTAGTATACTTTACTTTTTAAGTACTTATCACTGAGATTGTATCCATTATACCTCCTCAAACTCTGTTTCCCCACACATGGACTCAGCTATTTATAAAACCACATATAGTGTCAAGCTTTCAGTGTGTGGGCTCACTTGCACAGAATCCAGGTGGAGTGGTACTTGCATACTTATTCTTACACCGTTGTGGGTGATGGATTCGGGCTGCTGGGGCTTTTAACGTGAATCAGCAGCAGGGGAGCGGGCATGTGTGAGTGGGTGCAGTGAGCATACTTTCATTGGTGGTTTGCAAAATTAATTTTTTTGAGAGGTGGCGTGAGGTTTAGATATAAAGACTTAGATGCAGTTTGGAGGTCTTGTAGAGCAGCTGAGTGTGATTCCTTTATGTTTAAAGTTGCTGTATAGCTGGTGCCAGACTGCTGTATTGAATGAGGTGTTTCAGACAGGTATTATTTGGTAAGTCCCTGTAATCCTATTCTCCTACTGTTTGTTTTCTATAAGCAGAGTTAGTCAGGCTCTACGTGAAGCTCAGTGTGTGAGCACTAAATCGTTCACTCTATGCCTTTCAGGTGGGTGGCTAAGTGCCGAATAGCTGCAATTATGTGTGTGAGAAAGGTGGATGGATAAATTGCAATGTGTGTGTTCGTATATATGTGTGTGTGTGCTGGCAAACTGTTTGATAGTGGGCGTTGCCAGATGGTGGCAGAACTAAAAATGCAAAGAGATGGAGTGATTTGGTTTGGCTGAGTCACTTTAAATCCCCAACAAGATGTCTTGATTTTAGTCAACATATTTTTCCCAAGCGAAGAAAAGCTTGTTTTTTTTCATAATATTTTGTTTCAAATGCTTTAGAAACAGATTTAAAACTTATTGATGTGTACTAATAAGTGTTGCACTCCTGTGAGATTTGGATATATGTGCACAATTGGAACAAAGATAAAAATGTTCACGATTGTGTTTTTTAAGCCCCCTCACAGTCTGACAGGAAAACCTGCCAAACATTCAGAGCTCCTCAAACCTGCTGCATAAAAACTGTTGCTGCCAGAGTGTGCATTTAAATACTGTTTTAAAATTGCAACATTTGCATATTTTGTACGAATATTGAACAAAATTACCTTTTCTCTCCTGGCAGGAAACTCCATAGAATGCATGCTGTCACTGATTGTCATAAAACCCGCTCCTGGCTGTCTGAGCAGTATCTACACAAATAATGAGTGTTTATGAACATGGGCTAAACTCAAATGAAATATTGAAATAAGTGGAGATTTTGGTCAGTTGCAAGACTTGGCTGAATTCTTCATTTATTTTCTTCATTTTAAGAAATTGGATTAAACTGTAATCCAAATCCAATCATTGATCAGGCCAATTGTTGAAATCAATATTTGAGAATTTGATGTTTATCAGTGATTTTTTTTTTTTTTTAATCTGACAGGATAATATTATAAACATGTATGTGTTTATAAGTATGCAAAACTGTCGAGTGTGAAGATTACATGCATTTTAATAATGTTTTACACCGTTTTATTTTATTTTCTTACTTCCTGTGCAAACCGGAACGAGGGCGCGAGGTAGGTACGCCCCACCAGGAAAACCTGTTAGTGTGTATGTGGCTTCCGGTTTTTATGGAAAAAACGTGACGTCAGCTCTAAATTTTTTCCCATTCATGTGTATTGCAAACCATAACCACGCCCGCGGGGCGCAAATATTTTCCGCCCATCGGGTGTGTGATAGGTTATCCTCTCTGTCAGTCTGTTACATGAACCAATCAATTAGCTATAAGCTGACCTAAAAAAAATCCCACCCACGCCACGCCCTTTCTTTTCACTGCGGAATTCTGGGAGTCTTCATCATGGCGTTTGAAGCTAGTTCAGTTGCTAACAAAGCTAGTGGTTTTTTTAAAGAGGATTCAGTGTCCTCCCTTCTACAGAATCCGTTTTCTTAGCGTTCTAAAGAAGAAAAAAGAAGAGTGAAGGAGCTTGGGCTGGACACCCCAGATTTGACTGTGCAACAAAACAGTGGAGATCGCGGCCGCTTTTATGTGAGAGGATAATGAAGGTCTATGAAAAGTGGCGGTGGCTAAGTGGATGAGAAACACTTTTTTTTGTGTCCCCTGCTTATTGTTTAGTTCAGCAGCAACTGAAAAGGTGTGGATAATAACAGGGGTGAGTGACTTGAAGCATTTGTCTGAAAAGTGCAAACGTCATGAAACTTGCTGCACCCATCTTGATAGTAGCTATAAGCTAGGTGTTTTTGGCAGTAGTAACATCCTGGCACAATTAAATGAAGGCTACCGAACTGGCATAAGGAAACATAATGAAGAAGTCACCAAAAACAGACACATATTGTCACGAATAATTTTATATTTATTTTATATATATATATATATACTTTTATATAATATATCTAAAAAAAATTTTTTGTGTGTGTTTGAAAAATGTGCGCCCCCCCAGTTTTTTTTACCACCAGCCGCCACTGATGAGTGTCCTCCAGGTACTCCGGTTTCCTCCAAAGACATGCATGCTTGGTTGACTGGCCGGTGCCAAAATTGCCCCTAGGAATGAGTGTGTGTGTGTGTGTGTGTATGGTTGTATATGTGTGGCCCTGCGACAGACTGGTGACCTGTTCGGGGTGTACCCTGCCGTTCGTCTTAAATCAGCCGGGATGGGCTCCGGCACCTCCCGCAACCCCGTGAGGGATAGACGGATAAGAAGATGACTAACTGACATGATTGATTATTTTTCTTTTCCTCTCTGTGAACATTTTTAATGGTGTTTTTTTTTTATTTTAGATACAGATGAAATTGCCATACCGTGTATTTTATTTTTTTAGATTGTCGCCCACTCTGCATCTTGACTGACGGTGAGCAGCTCCTGTTTAATGAGCAGCATGTAATGCACATTCTAGTCATGCTGACATTTAGTGTTTGGGTATTATTCTTTTTAAACAACCTTTCCCTCCTTCCATTTTTAATTAAACTTAAATCTCATGATGTTTATTTAAGCAGCTAGTGGTGATCAGGGTTAATTTGCTTGTTTGATTTAGTCGGTAAATCTAATTGTAGTTTTATTTCGAGCATTAACATCTTTATTGAATCAAGTCATAATTATATGTTGAAAAAAATATCTCAAATGCATTTTAGGTAAAACCCCAAATGAACTAGACTCGGTAAATATCAAGATGACACAATTTTTTTCAAGAATACTTGTTATGTAACAGTTGGTTTTGACAGTTTTTGTTTTTTTTTGTCAATGAGATTTTTTTTTTTGTCTCCAGATGAGAGTTTCTATGTTTTTGTGTGATTCTGTTCTGAATAAAATGAGGTTATAATTAAAATCCCTCTCCAGAACATGGTGAAGAAGTCTTTTCCCATAAAGGTGGATGTGTGAGGTGTCTGCCGTTTGCTGCTTAATGATTGATGCTGGCGGCAAACAGACTGTGTGCTTACTTTGCCGCGCTGTAGAGAAGCACAAACAGAAGAGACGAGTAATGTTTGAATTATTTATCTGATTATTCTTTGCAATTTTGAAGAAGCCAACCCTCTTTGTGATGTGCTGCTAACTTGCCTGCTCATAATGCACCTGTGGTGGCGACGTGTCCCACAGTGAACTGCTGACCATGATGAAGTTTTTATCCAATACAAGTAAAGAGGATCAATAAACATCATTAGGTAGTTATCGTTAGGCTTTATTAATCCTGTCTAAGTTAGAGTGAATTATGTAGAGCTGCTTTACCTACTGCTGATGTCCACCTTAACTACTTAAAGAAAAACAAGTGCCTCATTGCCTCCAGCAAGTTGTTGAATTAATAACAAGGCAGACTGCAACAGAAAGGCTTTATTTTACAGATGGTCTCCCAGCTGTGACTGCTGGTTATCAGGAGGCCTAAGTGCAAGACAAATAATAGTTACAGACTGTCAGGAAATGGCAGAGGGGGCAGATAAATTTTTTAAATAGATAAAATAGCACACTGATGTATAATGTAGAAACAGGAGAGAGTTGTTCTTCACATTTAAGAAAATAAAATGCACAGTAACAGCATTAGTTGGTTGAGCTGGAAGAAGTGGCCAGGAAAAAGGAAGTTTTTTAAGAAAAAGCAGGTGGTAATGGTCTGCTGCCCCTGCAAACTGCCATGAACATGCAGAAGGAAATGCATGGGTCACAACTCTTCTCCACCTTTTGGCATTTCTCAAAAGAGGTCGCCACAGCAAGTCAGTTTCTTCCATCTAATCTTGTCTCCTGCATCCTCTTCAGTCATACACAAGCATGGGTCACAACTAATTAGACAAAAGAACAAGGATGCCCTTTATGATGTCTTCATTCATCCTTTGTAAACTAAAATTTGATTATAGTTTTATCAAGGTTTGATTTTGTCCAGATCAGAAATGTGAACAGGATTGTCTGTATTTGTCCGTCTGGGGGAAAAAAAGAGCTAAGCCGAAAAGCAAAGCTCTCGATTTACAAGTCGATCTACGTTCTTACCCTCACCCATGGTCACAAGTTGTGGGTGATGACCAAAAGAACAAGACCGTGGACACAAGCGGCTAAAATGAGCTTCCTCAGATATAGAGTGAGGAGCTCTGTCATCCAGGAGGAGAACAGAGTAGAGTCGTTGTTTCTCCAGGTCGAGGCAAGCCTGATGGGGTGATTCGATCATCTGGTTATGATGCCACCAGAGTGCCTCACTGGTGAGGTGGTTCAGGAATGTCCAACCGGGAGTAGACCAAGGGGCAGACCGCAGACCTGCTGGAAAGACTATGTCTCACAGCTGGCTGGGGAACCCCTGGAGATTGTAGAATTTCTCCCTCAAGAGAGAATCTGATCAATCTTGTAAGAGTTCAAGAAAGATCTTTCAGACCATGCCTGGCTTAGTTGAGCTTTTTAAATGTTGTATTATTTATTTTTATTTATTTATTTATTTTGAATTACTCTATTCATCCCTCACCGGGGAAATTTGTTTGCTGCACGCTGCAAACAACAAGAATAGCACGAAGCACAGCAGAGCTCACTTTTGAAGCAGTGTAATGTGTCCAAATAGAGCCATCGCTCAGCAACAAAGGATTCTTTCTTTGGTATAGTCACTAGAGTCAGGAGGGAAAAAAAGAAACATAAAAGCAAAATTGTTTAGTTAAAAATGCTTTTTTCGCTCTAACTTCTCTTTCAGATAAGATTGAAAGCATTTTTTTTTTACTTTCTCCTTAGTTATATGTAAAAACCACCTGTTTGGGGCTAATAAAAAAAAACTGTGAACACTGACTAAACTTAATTAAACAACAAGTTAAACTAGCAACCCTTGAAAAAAGAAAAAAAATCCCATTATTCAATTAAAACTTAATTCCACAGTTCCCATCTGTCACACCAGCTGAATGCTTCAGACTCCAAAGTACACCTCTGCAAATGTCATTAACTGGAGCATTATCATGACGTCTCCACAAGCAGCTCTTCAGTTCACTTTGACTGAAAAGATTTGTCCTATCAACAGCGATAAAACAAAGAGGCTTTCTCCCATTAGACTGGGAAAGAAGTGATTAATAGTCAGAGAGTAAATAGAAGGCCTGTGGATGAAGATGTAGGATGTGTGTGTTACTGTAGTGCCACAGATTTCTTCCACACTGCTGACCGAGTGGCTTTGACACAAATTCTTGCTCATGCATGGGAGAGAAAACTGCCTCACCTCCCGTTTCGGTTCTCCCGACAACTGGCACGTGAGGCAGACCATAGGGGGAGGGCAGGAAGAAGAGGAAAAGGATGAAAGCTTATTTACAGCGTTATTATATTCTGCTGTCTTCGACTTCTTATTGATGACTTTTATTCTCATCTATCTCATTCAGCTTCTCACAGTTCCGACAGTATGATCAATCGTTCATGTTTATTTTAAAGTAATTAATCATTTGGCTCATGTAAAGGCTCTATTCAGAGATTTTTCTCTTTTTGTGAACAAAGTAGAAGTTGATCTGTGGGAGATTTTCAACGTTCAATCACAAGACTGTCCCTCTTTCAGCCTGATCAATGGAAATTTTATTTTAAAGTTAATCTTATACTCAAATAGATCAGTGGTAATATTAAAAAAAAAAATTGCGAAAAGCAAACACCTGAGTTATTTTATGTAGATATTTCTGTTCTTTTATCTGATTCACTTAAAACTAATTATTTGTTCCAAGATAATTTTCACCTGTTATTGTTGGGGAAATAAAATAAATCAAACATTTCTGTGTGGTTTCATTAGACATACAATTTGTATTTAAAATGAATCAAATAATGTAGAATGAATTTATTACATTATGAACTAACACTTTTCTTTGTTTTGTGCAAGCATCAGTAATTCCGTTGATAATTGTTGGTTATTCTGCAATAGAACAAAGGTAGTATCCTACCAGACAATGTCTGGCCGCTTAAAAAAATTAAAAAATCAAAACGCCTAAGATCCTTGGAGAAGCCTAGTGTGTTTTTAAACCCTAATGTTTAAAAACAGCATTTTTAAATGTGCAGATAAAACTATTTAGTGAATAAAAATTCATCTACAGTCTGCCTCCTGAGACTGTGGCCAGGGGGGAGATCAACTTGACATTTCAGCTGTTCATTGTGTGGATTTAGAACAATAAAAATAAATCTCAAGTTTTATGAGCTCAATATGATTCTCAATACTAGTTTTTTAATTTTTAAAAAGCATTTACCGTACATTTGAATTTGGTGAAAAAAAATAGCAAAATAAGAAGTCAGTGTTTCTGACAAAACATTATTAATTTAACATATTGTTTGTTTTTACAAAATCTACTCAAAGAATGATTTAATTGACTTGATCAGTTTTGACGTTAGGGTTTGTTTTATACACAATTTAAGCTTTTCCAGAGTGATGTGAGTGGTTTTCCACAGGGAATGAGGTACAGTCATCAGGTAGCTAGAAAACCTATAAAAGCTGAACATAATCATTGTGAGCTGCCAAAGTCTGCAGAAACTGCAATCATTTTCTCTTCAGACTGAATTCACAAACATTTCCAGCTCACTGCTTTTAAGCCATCATGTTGTTCGTATGAATACGCATTGAACACAAACTGCAGCCTTATTCCCAGAGAGAGAGAGCGAGAGAGAGAGAACGGAGTCACGCTGAGTGTGACACAAAAGAGAGGAGAAAATGCTGTTCATCATTTAAAGTCAGATTGAAACACTTTGTCAACAAGATCCTGGTTTATTTCTCACATGGTCCTGAATGTTAAAAGCAGTTTCCTTCTCTTTGTATAAGAATAAACATGAAGGGATTTTAAATCACACATGAAGAATCTATGGTGTCAAGATTGAAGAAAAAGCATTTTCCGTGTCACTGTATTGAATGAGACATCATGATGAACATCCATCCTTATTTCTCTTCTATTTTTCTCTCACTAACCTCCCTCATCCAGGAGAGCACTGTGAGCTGTCATCCCGCTCAGGCCGCTGCGCTGCTGGGGTTTGCAAAAATGGAGGCACCTGTGTCAACCTGCTTGTTGGTGGATTTAAATGCGAATGCCCACCTGGCGGGTTTGAGAGACCATACTGCGGAATGACCACACGCAATTTCCCCCCCAACTCCTTCTTGACATTTAAGGGTCTCCGTCAGCGCTTTCACTTCACCCTCTCCCTCACGTAAGTGTTCCTGCTTCTCTTCATTCACTCATACGTCTCTCCTTATTTTAGTTTTATTATTTTTATGTAACAATAACAATGCTTAAAACATGATTGTAATGGATTCACCAAACAGACGTCTAATATTAGAGACAAATCAGAAAATGTTGTGACTATAAAACAGGAACACATGAGGCTCTTTGCTTTACTAACGTAGAAACTCTGAACCAAATGTTTTACAGAAGCAGTGTTGTGGTTTAGGAGCTTCCACAACATGACCATGTTAATCTCATAGAGATAAATTTAATTACAAAGTGTTAGCCGCCACTTCTCAGTCTTTTAGACGTCCTTTTTTCTAAAGTGGAGAGAAGTTTTGTTTTTTTTTTATCTCGGCCACATGACTCATGTTATTTCGGGAGATTTAAGTCTCTTTTATGATTTCAAATTTATTTTTGGTACGATGACACTGGATTTTTCTCTGATATTTGCTGAGTTTTGCTTTTTATAGTTCTTCAGTGTCTTCAATGTTCGATGTGATCCAGTCAAGTCAATGAGAGGGTGCTGCGCTACGTTAACATTACAAGGATGTTTCTGAGAGATTTCAACCTGATATAAAATTTCAGATGAGGTCTTGTTCACGATGGGTTTTCTTTCTTATGTCCAAGAGCATGAAACTTTATTTTACTTGGAGAAACTCATTGAGATTACAAATCTCTTTTTTCAAGAGAATCCTTAGCTTTATCACACGTTTTTTGAGGGTGAGAGAAAACCGGAGTACCCGGAGAAAACCCATGCATACACAGGAAGAACATGCAAACTCCACACAGAAAGGTCAGTATTACAAGCCTCACCGCCACCCTGCGACGTGTACCCCCAATTTTCTTGCTGTGAAGGCATCGTGGTGACCACTGTGCCACCATGCAGCCAAATGACCTTTAGCGGTTGGACAGCAGGATCTCAGCAGACTAGAAGATAACATAACGAGCAGAAAATGCTGGCATTATGAGAAATACTAAAAGTAAAATGTGAATTTATCTTGTGTATTTAGGTTATTTCATCGATAGCTGCTTTACTCTTCATGAAGTTATGGAGTTTAACACAGTAAACTACTAAGCCATTGCTACAACTGCAAACAGCCCCATTACTTGGTAGAGTGAGGACTTCTGCCATCTGGGAGGAGCTCGGTGTCAACCCGCTCCTCCTCCAGGTTGAGAAAAGCCAGATTGGGTGGTTCGGGCATTTTGGTCAGTATGCCCCTCGGGTGCCTCGCTGGTGAGGTGTTTCGGGAACGTCCCACTGGGAGGAGACCAAGAGGCAGACCCCGGACCCGCTGGAGAGACTATGTCTCACAGCTGGCCGGGGAACGACTTGGGATCCTCCCGGGTGAGCTGGAGGGTGAGAGAAGCCTGGGCTTCCAATCTGAGAGTGTTACCCCCGTGGCTTGACCCCGAATAGGCGAAAGACAACAGAACAGAAAAATTACAAATAGACTTTTAGATGCAAATCAAAGTGTCTCAGGCGTTCTGATTTGTACGAAAAGCACAAAAATTAGATGCAAAATAACAACAAACTAATGAAAGAAACGTTGGTTGAAAATATTCTTACGAAGATAAATATATTAGTTGATGAATGAAAGTCAACTTTTTAAAAAGCCAGGTTAAAAATAACCTTGAAAAGAAACTAAATTAACAAGAATAAATAAAGAAGAAATCATTTTGACTTAAAATAAAAAGTAAACGTAAAGCTGAGACAAACATTAGTAAACTAAGCCAGACACATGGAAAACAGCTGAGACCATAAACTGTGGAAAACAAGGTTACAGATTTTTTGTTTTTAATAAGCCATCAGCTGTGTCCTGAGTTTTCCCAGAACTATTATGTAAATTAGACTAATTTAATTAGAAAATGAGTGGATTTTTTTTTTTTTTAAGAAAATGCCAACACATTCTCTCTAGACTCTAACTGCTATCTGTTCAAGTGAATTATTCAGTAATCCCAGTTGGGATGTCGACCAGTGCTTCTTACTCATAGTTACCCCAGTCAGCAATAGGTTGTCATTGTGAGGTCCCATGGGTGCAGCTAATTATCTCTATAATTATTGAGCAGCTTTAAACATCTCTGTCTGGCTCTTTTGAGACGGTTTGTGAAAAGAAGGACGAAGAGCTGTGAATACCAAATGCATGATGAGTGAGAAGTTACAATCTGTGAAATGAAATAAAATCAGTCGTAAACTGTTTTATTTGTTACCTGTCATGACAAGTAACAACAAGTTTCACCTCTTAGATGGTATCACAGGAAATGTAGCCTGACATTTTACGTAACTTTATTGTGATTCCTGCCACTGTAGAGGTTGCTATGCAGTGGAAATAATACCCTCGTAGCCCTGCGAGGTCTGAGAACACAGACCCTCTTTAAGCAGAGCTCAGGTGACACACTCTTTTTTGATGAAGAACTGCTCCAACCAGTTTTGAAAGCTGGTTACATTTCACCAGTGGGTCAGAGAAGTTGTGAAGTTGCTGCTCGGTAAAAGGTGCCGATACCGACAGCTTGATGAGGTCAATGAGTGACTTTGTCACTTGAGCTGGCTCTGATCTGGTTTCTTTCTAAAACACCATCCATTGTGACAAACAGCTCAGGGGTGTGGATTTTTTACCTTTTTTATTCCAGTCTTGATGTTAAAAATACTCCCTTTTTTCAGTCATAGTGACAAAATCTTCTTAGGAAAGAAAAAAAAGCCAGAACAGACATGACTTGTTTAGGATTTCTTGTTTAGCAAATAAAAAAGATGTCCATTATTTTACCAATTCTCTAAACTGCTTCATCCAAAATAGTGTTGATGGGGTTATCCGGGTGATACAGGGTCATATGTGAAACATACAAACATACAGACCTTTCAGTGAGTAGCTACTGGGAGTCTTTGGGCAGAAGAACTAATGTGCATGCTATTAATAATAATTTAGAAAGTATCAATTATAGTTTTATTTGCTTACCGTTCCGTCATCTTCCGCTTATCCGGGGCCGGGTCGCGGGGGCAACAGCCTCAGACGGGAAGCCCAGGCTTCTCTCACCCCAGCTGCATCCTCCAGCTCTACCGGTCTCTCCAGTTTTATTTGCCTTTAATAATAATACCTAATGAGAGAACCACACCAGCAGCTGAAATCCCTCACTGTACTACAGTCATCAATTTTGATCAACTTCACTAAAATATTACTTGTGATTTTGGAGCTTTTTAAGTTCTGTTCAAAATTATATCATTTAAAAATGTATAATTAAAATATATAAAAGTTTCAGTTACATTTTTTTCTGTCAAAGGTTAATATTTCACCTGATCAGAAGTAATTTGATATCATTTCTCACATTAACAGAATTTTTCTCCTTCTAGTTCATTGCACACATCCTAAGGATTTCAGCATGTTAGAATAGCGTGACATGGTTCCCTACATAAGGCCAGACTGGTTGTTATTTTTACTGATGGCTGCCTAATGTGACATGCAGTGATGCCAGTAAAGTCACCATTTAGTTCTGGCTGATTACCCTCATGGTTCGGGGGGCTAAAGGGGGCAATGTGGAGCATCCATTTAAATCGATACATCAAAGACTGCAGGGCATCGGAAGAGACTCCAGATGATTCTCCTTGGCGTTTTGCTTTTTCCCGCGTGTCTACATTCAGCTTTTCCGCTCTGTTCGTACAGTCCTCACCATTAATATCTGCTAGAGCATTGGCTTCCTATTTTCTCTGAGGTTATGATTAGTTTTCTCTGTAAGCAGGTCAGTTCTGCCAAGCCCTCCGGTCATTCTTCCCACTAAGAACATAGCACTAACAGCATCATGTTGAATACCCCCTCAAACCATGACGACTGAAAGAAAAGGAAAAGATGCAGTTGCTCATATTGTCTTATACCTAGCACGTATAAGTAGCTGATATATGAATCGCTTCTTTCCTTAAAAAACTACCCAGAAAAGGTTGCAACTCCATTAAACCAGTGAAGAAGTCACAATAATTACATAGCCAGTCAGTGAGTGACCTTTTATGAAGTGAAATTAATCAGCTCTTTGGAGGAAGCTGCGTTACAGCGGAGACACTGGCCAGAAGATACAGCAGCTAGAAATCACACATACTTCTCAGCTGGCAGAGGTGCACAAGACACTAATGGTTGTTCCCCTGTTGCACAAAAAAAGATCCAGTTGTTATTATGATTTATATATATCTGTACATGTATGAAAACCCAGTGACCTATTTCCACAGTACAAGATGTAGACACACCAGGTATCACAAGATATTTTTACCCCACGTGTTCACTGCTCATTTTGATTGCACAAAGAGAAAGAAACCACTGTCGACCGCCTGCTCCAACATTTTAAACTGTGTTCAGATGTGTTTTATGTGCATTATTATGCAAGCAATGTGCAGCATAACAGCTGCAGGCGCTCCAGTTGCACCATCAGGACTGAAACAACAACCTACCGTGTAGGTTGGAGTTGAAAACAAAAGGTTTCTGCGCTTTCTTTATGTGGAAAACATATTTTGATCATGTCTGTATTATTTTGCTGAGCTATAGTCCTGTTCTCTCCTTCTTTGCTAATAGTACGACATTTTCTGCCCCACTGCTTTGACTTTGGCCTAGTTTTTTTTCTCCTTAAGCTGTCTGTCATTTTCTGTGGCTCTTTTTCTTTGGATGTATACTTTCCAAGAATGTCTCTACTGATTTTTTTTTTACCCCTGTGACCTCATTATGTGCCTATTTTTCTTCTTTTTTTTCATTATCATTATTGCATATATTAAATCTTTTTTCCTCCATGATATTACTAATCAGTGTGGACACCTTGAAGGTAAAAGTACAGATGTTTTTAACTAGGTCACATCTGTCCTCTTTTTTATTCTTGCATGTCAGCTATTGTACACCTATTTGCCCCTATCCATTATTTATTTTGTCATATGCCATCATTTAAGACTGGATTTCTTACCATCAACAAATCCTAAGTGAGCCACATAGACATGCTTTTATAAGATTATGGTAAGAGATGTATCATAAGAAATGCAATGAAACTAGTTTTTTTTTCTTCTGCTTTTGTCTTTGAATAATAATTATGCTGACATGCTTTTTTCTTTTCTTCCCAGCAGCAGAATTGTGTGTGCTAACACATTAGAATAAAACTTTTATGTTTACTGGAACTGAGGACATAAAATGTTGAAAACTGGGAAATACACTTGAGGATTTAACTTGCCTAAAACAAAAAGACAATTTTCTGGTCTATTTTTTCTGAAAATGTCATTTGTCTCGTGAAAATGTATAAGAAGTTTTAGAGGATTTTTTTACAGCAACAAATAATGCATCAAGATCTAAACAACTCAGTATTTGAGCTCGCTAGTATGAATGTCAGTTTTGATAAATCACTTATTACTTTAACTGTCTCATACTTACTATCCCATAATGAGCACACATATATTATGACTCAGAGGTTTTTTCCTTCATTTTAAATAGGGTTAGTGTCGTGTATTAAGCAATCTGTAGGAAGCAGACTTGAAGAAAGTTTTTCCATTTCTTTTCAGCACATAATTTCATTCCTGTAGAAGCCGGTGAAAGTTTAGGTTGTCTTAAGACAATAACCTGGTACTGACCACAAACTCATCTTTCTTTCAGATTCGCCACCAAAGAGTTAAACGGTCTGTTGCTCTACAACGGCCGCTTCAACGAGAAGCACGACTTTATCGCAATGGAGATCATCAATGAGCAGATACAGCTCACTTTTTCTGCAGGTTAGTTTCTTTAAATACTTTGTCTTTTTTTTTTCCTGAAATGAATTTTGTAACTATCTTCGGAGTGATTTGCATTGACTTTTTCTTTTATTTTTTAGGAGAAACAAAGACTACAGTCTCCCCGTTCATCCAGGGAGGTGTGAGCGATGGTCAGTGGCATGTTGTGGAGGTTCACTACTATAACAAGGTGAGGAGAACCTAACATAATCAATATTGATAGATTTGAACATTTTTCTTCACTTGACAGAAAGCAATATTCTTATTTTTCTCAAAATAAGGAGTTGAAATGAATATCTCAATATTGTCTGAACGATTAAAGTAAAAACAGGGACTAGTGATTCAATCTATTCAGTGGTTGTGAATACTGGTTGGGAAGTGGGTGGCACAGTGGCCTCAAAGCAAGAAAGTTGGAGTTCGAGTCCCGGGTGGGGACGAGGCTTGAAACACTGGGCTTTCTGTGTGGAGTTTGTATATTCTCCCCCATGTATGTGTGGGTTTTATCCAGGTACTCTGGTTTCCTCCCACTCTCTGAATAAATTCATGTTAGGTTGATTGGCTGCTACAAAATTCCCCCTAGAAATGAGTGTGCCTGTGTGGATGGTTGTCTTTGGCCCCACGACAGACTGGCAACATGTTTGAGGTGTACCCTGCCTCTCCTTAATTCACCCAGGATAGGCTCCAACACTTTCGTGACCCTGTTGGTGATAAGCGAATCAGAAGACGAAACAAACATCGGTATGGTTTTGGTTAAAAAGCGATACAGTATTCACCATAAGCACATAAAAGTTTATTGATATAGGGGGAAGGATGACTCAGTGAGTAGGGTTACCGCCCTGTAACCGGTGGGTTGCCAGTTCGATCTCCACCATGACTTCATGCCGAGGTGTCCTTGAGCAAGACACTGAACCCCCAATTGTTCTTGATGGTGATTTGTACCTTGCATGGCAGCATTCCCATCAGGTATGAATGTGTGTGTGAATGGGTGAATGTGAGCTAGACTGTAAAGCGCTTTCAGTACCGATGCAAGTAGAAAAGCGCTATATAAGTAGAGTCCATTAATGCATATTTTTAACACAAGCCGGGAAGGCAGGAATTTAGTCATATATTTCCATGACTCACATTTTATACAGCCAGCAGTTCACATATGGATTGTTCCAAATGTAACTTTTTATAACAAACTCCACTGTAAGTATTCAGAAATAAAAAAATTATGAAAAAGTTTCAACTAAATCCAATTTTGTGGTAGCGTTTTGCAGACAAAATTAAGAGTTTAAACCAACGTATAATTTGTATTTGTGAAGAATCACCCAGTACAGAGATTTTGGTGCAGATGGAAATGTGAGGTGATGTATTATATGTATGTTCGAAGAAGCAAACTATTTTTGCTGTAGATAAAAAAGTAAAGTCGGCTTACAGTTCCCCTCCCACTGGCAGACTGTATCTGTTACCGAATTAACCAATAATACCCACTTTTTCATTGAGTACTTTAGAATTGTTCTAATTCCAGTGGGTTAGAATGCAATGCAAAAACCATCAGATGTGTTAATTTACGGTACTTATTCTGCTTTTCTTTTTTTTCTTTTTTTTTTTAGTTCTGTTGCTCTATTAGAATAAAAAAAAATCCCCGCTGACAGGCTGAAGATCTGGAAGACTGCCAACAAGCCAAATAGTCTCTGACAGAGGAAGAGATTCAGACAGGACAAAAAGCATGAGGGTCAGAATGAGAAGACATTGTTGTTCCAGACATGCTCCTATTGGACTAAATATATTACACTGGTACATTTCACTATTAGAATATCTCAATAGCTCAATCAGTGCAGGAATGTAAGGCGCTGCTGCTGGGTCCCCCTAACTTTTTTTCCCACCCAGGACACACATTGGATGTCACATTTTTGTCTATTGAGGAGGCCACTTTGCATTATAAAGATGTTGCCAGGCAACCCTCCTGCAGTGCACATTTTTTATTCAATGTGTATGATGACATGACTATGTCAGATTTAAGCAAGCAGAAATGATGAGGGGGTGAAAACTTGTTGATTCTTGGCCTGCAGACATTAGAGTCTCATTAACGATGCTGGGAAGATAATCTAAGTGTGATGTTTTTTTAATATTCCGGTGGCTTCTATAACCTGCCACTTTTACTGAAAGTGTGGCACCTCTGACTGCATGTGGGATAAAAATAGTTTTAGATATTCACAGGAATGAGAGCTCCTTTGGGTCCTGATGTGCAGGTCTAGACGATGAAGTGGCAGATAAATCCAAGTTTGAGACTATTTAAGTTAGTAAAGTTAAGAAGTAAACTTAAAATTGTAATTTTTTTAGTATTAAACAAAATATAATTTGGTTGATTTTCACATTTTTTGGAGGGTGTACGTCTTTCTCATCTTTACAGTACATTGGGGCTTTTTGTGTCTGTATGCACTGAATGTTTGCGCTGAATGATTAAAAAGAAATCTGCCCACTCATAAGAATTCAGAACATAAGACATCCTGAAAGTTTTGTGATGATCTCTCACTCTCTTCTTCTCTTTAACTAAACTAACCTTTCATTTTCTTCCTCCTGTGAGCTGCTGAGGTGGAAACATGGCTCCTCCCACTGGAGGTGTCCTCTGACCTGCTCTGTCCGCAGGGGGTGGAGCAGGGTGAATCTGGGAGGGGGCCTTCTAGATTGAAATGTGGCTTTCAGGATGGTGGGGGACTGTGGAGAATGGCAATGACCGCTGCCTTTGTGTTTGCCTCTGCTTCCTTTGGGACCATGGGCAGTGAATGATGCGGCCCCGGGGAAGGTGCCTCTTTCCTTCTCCTTCTCTCTCTCTCTCTCTCTTCTTCAGAGAGGACAGAGAAGCTAAGCAGGAGAGGAGCAAAAGGAGGGTATAGAAAAGCTGAGAGAAGTATTGACTCGGGCTTTGAGTGGAGACACTGCGCTTCAGGACCGACCACTCCTGTTGCTATGGTTTTCCAGTCAATCTCAAGTCCCATATTTATGCTGTTAGCTGCCATGTTCCTCCTATGTCTGCACTCCTGTCACCTCGTGTGACAGCGAACTCATATTCCCATAATCCCCTGTAGCAGTGAGTGAGAGCGCTGTTTAATTTGCCAAAGAGCAAATATGTGCTTTACAATCATCTCTGACAGGACGGTGGTCTGTGCAGCAGTGAGACGTCCTGACAGACCGTCTTTATCTGAGAGTCAATAGCCGTGACTGATGACAGCAGAGGTCAGTGAAAGGCACGTCCAAGCTGGATCGCTGCCTGTTTTAGTGCCTTTCACAGCAAAGAGAAAACCATGGAAAAAAGCATGTCAGCTGATTTCACCTTTGGCAGTCCACACAACATGTTTGCTTTTTCATCATCAACAAATTTGTAACAAATTGGTTCTAAAGACTATAAGCCGCAAAGCGAAAGCCTTGGTTTCTACTTTTTTTTTTTTACATTTTAGCACTGAGTGATGAAGAGTACTCAGCGTATTGTGACTTCCTGTGGGAAAGGTTCTTCATAACAGGACCTGTTCTCCTCTGAATCATCAATAAGCTCATTTAGAAAACATTAAGTATGTTCTCATGAAGTCCATACAATGATTCAAGCTTCATACTGTATTTCATCAGGTTGACTTTAACGAGAGTCAGTCTTAGAGAAAAATCAGTAGCACGTAAACTGGCGGAACATTTAGGGAGTTCCTAATGAATAAGATTTCCTTAAGGGTAAAACTTGATGCTTAGGACATCCTCACTGACAGTTCCCAGCATTTATTCCTCAGCTGTATGGATCCTACTCTATTTGTTATTCTTAGAGTTACAAAAATTTAAATATAGATCTACATATTGTGTGTTCTAATTTTTTCTTAATGAAGTGGAGGAAACAGGTGAGATTATCTGTTTTGGTTTTGGTTAAAGTTTAAAAATCAATACAGGGAATTGTACAATCGTGACATAATTGGATTATTGTATGAGGAGAAAAACTCTTCAAGCAAAAGATATCAGTTAATAATTTTTCCCTGAATAGGAGCGACATTTGTTTTGAATTACTTTTTCAACATCATTGGCTAAAAAGATCTTTTTAGTAATAAATACACAGAGTAAAAATAATAATAAAAAAAAAACATTTACTAGAAACGTGACATCTTTAACACTTTCAAAAGTTTAATTTATGCACCACCTTCTGGGAATAGAACGCTTCTTTCATGGAGTGAGAAGCACAACAATTAGTTTTTTGCCACATGATTTTACGCCAATGAATATAATTTAATTAGTTCCAGTAAATTGGTTTAGAGTCGTTCAGATTCATCCACATCTGTAGATGTATCAGTATACTTATCTATCTGTATATATAAATATATATGTGTGTGTGAGTGTGTGAGTGTGTGTATAGGTACGTAATTACAGTGTTTGATGACCAATTTATTTTAGTTATTTTACGTTTCGACAAAAAAAAAAAAAAAAAAACTGTACAAAAAAACTGTACAGTTACCATATTTTTTTCCATTTTTTGATCATTAAAAAAAAATTAAACAAAAACAGTCAAAGAAATAGAGTAAAGTAAATTAACAAAGGATAAAGTAAAAAATAAATAAATAAATAGTAGCCATGAATAAACAAATGAAAGCATTTAAAACTCGAATAAAAGTATTTTTGATTCAAAAGTTGGGGAGTCGTCCAGACTTCATAAAATTCTTGTGCTCTAAATTTAACAACATACATATGTTACACATTATAACAGTATAGATTTATATTGAACAATATTCCATTGTTTTTTTTTTTCTTTTAAAGTGGAATAATTTTTAGATAGGCTTAAAAGTAACAGGACTAAGAAAAGAAATCTCAGCTGCTTTTCTTTCCCATGTGTATTTCCGTCTTTTCCTGTGGGTCAAAATCCCCTAATTCCACCTTCTCACTGTAACCTAATTATAAGATAACAGATTATATTGGTGCAGGGTTTATGTGTCTATTATTGACCCTGGATAATTCATATCACTAACACTGGGCACGTTGCAATCACAAGACTTCAGGAATTTATCCGACTGCCTCTCCGTTACAGACGAGTATTACTGAAGGCTCACGGAGAATTAATCTAATCTGTCCAATGTGAAAATCATGTGAGAGAAGTTCTAAAGCAGCAACACCTCTGGCTAAATTTACATCCGTCACTGATAACAAGTGTTTAGTTTTAATGAAAAGCTGTGAAAGAGATGGTAAATATGTTGCATCAGCTGGCGTTATCACAGCGGTTCATCTGCTACTTAATGACTTTTAAATGAAGAGATCAGACAGAGAAGACAACTGCAATCCCAACTGTGACACAATCAGGAAATTATTATTCCTGTATCAGTCAGCTGGATTCATCAGTATCTATTTTAATTTAAATTCATAGGATGTTCAATATCTCGTGCTGTGATGTCACTTTTTATCTATAATTCAGTCTGAACCGGTCCGACCAGTTAACCGCTCAGTGGCATACAGTGGCCGGCATCGGTCAGTTAAATGTGTGAATCCCCGACTTTTGACACTAGCTTGAACCTTCACTTAGGGTTAATTTGAGCTCTACATGACCCCGATGCAGCTAGGCTGTGTGTAAAAAGGCCACAACCTTTTATTGACAGGATCATCATTCTCTCCCCCACAGCTCCCTCCTTCTTTGTGACTCTCCCCTATTGATTTCTCAGAGAAAGAAAAAGATGCTTTGTCTACAGGGGTGGAGTCCTGCCGAGACTGTGTGTGTGTTTATGTGTTATTTGAACCGAGCTTAAAGCAAAAAATCCACAGATTTATTTAATTTTTTCTCCCCTTCAGATCTTTTTGCAAAAACAAAAATAAGAGACAGAGTAAATTCTTACAGTATTTTAATCGGCTGCTTTAATCCAGTTTTTTGTACTATGATGAATTTTCTTAATGTTTAGCTTTTCCAGCTTCAAAACAAAAATCTTTATAGTTTATGATAATAAGTTTGTCTCCTTTACAGCCGATCTTGAACCAGGCCGGCCTGCCACAGGGACCCTCAGATCAGAAAGTTGTTGTGGTCACTGTAGATAACTGTGACCCGTCTGTGGCGCTGCGATTTGGTCAGATGATTGGTAACTACACCTGCTCTGCCCAAGGAAGCCAGTCAGGTTCTAAGAAGTAAGTTTTGAAATCCCCTTAACCTTTGTTTATGAGCTTTGATTTTGTGGTGTTATGACACAAAAAGTAGTAGTACATACTTTTCTTTCCCCATATTGCAATATTTATTTTCTTTTCTCAAGGGAGAAAATGAAATCGCATCGCAGTACTTGTGATTAATGTTTTATGCTCGTTTCCAGTGCTTTAGCTTTGACAGTGTGTTTGGTTGTGGCAGAGCATGACCCCGCTTTGTAAATGGATTTCTTTGTGTTTTCAGATCTCTGGACCTGACAGGCCCTCTGCTTCTCGGCGGAGTCCCCAAACTGCCCGAGGACTTTCCCGTCCGCAGTCATCAGTTTGTGGGATGTATGAAGAACTTGCGTATTGACAACCAACACATCGACATGGCCAGCTTTGTCGCCAACAATGGAACCCTGCCAGGTTTGCTGCTTCTTTTTTTTTTTGGTCAGAATGGTTTGTGCTTAACTTTATCTCAGTTTGTGCTGTGAGATCAGCCGAGTGGGGAAAAAACACTGGAGGGAATAACAGCGACTCTAAATGAGCACAGCTGGAAAGGAAAGTCTGTAGGAAATAATTACTCTACCTGCTTTGAATAGTTGATTACCGTCTGACTGTTTGCTTCTGTGTTGAAATGATGAGGCTGGATAGATCAAACAGATTATTATTTTACCTCCCCGTCCCCTAGGATGCTCTGCCAAAAGACATTTCTGCAACAACAACCCATGTTTGAACGGAGGCACCTGTGTGAATCTATGGGGATCCTTCAGCTGCGAATGCCCTCTTGGGTTTGGAGGACAGAACTGTGAGAGAGGTGAGTCAGAATGCGGGTTGAGACATTGTATACATAGTTTGACCCTTTTTATGACTCGAGACTAAACTTTCATTGAGTTACGAACAAAAATCCATCAGATAAAATAAACTGTCACATGAGTCCTCTGCAGTACTGGGATTTATCATGTCTGTTATTCAAACTTTATGGGAGTGACATGAGAGCTGCACCGCCTGAAGAAGAACCTTCTTTTGTTTAAATGTCAAGTTTTAGACGGGGTCTCCGAGTCTTAAATGAAAATTAAACATCTGATGGTTGAATCCTACCATGTCCACGACATCGAGCAAGTTTAAAACAAAATGTTTTATAACTTTAACAACCATGTATGTCTTCTGGTTTTTGTTCCACCTGAAACACCACAGCTGCTGTCAGCACTGATTTATGATTTTTCAAAACATGAGAAGAGGCAGATTCACAGAAATGAGAAATACAATCTACTTTGGTGAACAGATCGTGTCTTCTTTCAGAGTAAAGTATAAAAGAAAATAGAAACTTTAAGTATTTTTACAGCCATCTAGCTATGTGACAAGTTCTTGAGTCTAATGTTTCAGTAATGACAGGTTATTTACAGACATGAGTGTGAGAAAAAAGAAAGAAGAGGTTTCATTACTGTGGTGATACTGGAGCACAAAAGACAACAAGATTTCTAAAAATAGCAACATGAAGGAGGATAAAAGACTAAAAACAACTGACAGAAAACTGTTTACACAACTTGATCATTTCAAGTGTTTTTATCTCCTCGTTTGACATTTTTATTTGACATCCTGAATACTTAATCTCACACCGTCTGAAATTTAGTATCAAAACTTTTAGTTCACAGTGATAAAAATCCATTTTAGGCACAACCAGTGGGGGACACTAGACCCTTTAATGTGGAAAGGAATAACTTATTTCTTCTGTTCTAGTCAAGATTTTTCCCTTTTCATATGATTGATTCACTGTTTTTAGTTTTATAAGTTCATTTAAGATAGAAAAAAACAACTTGTGATTGACTTTTTTTTTTACATACTCTATTCATCCCTCACCGGGAAAATTTGTGTGATGCACTCCTACACCGCAGCAGGTTACCACAAAAGGCACCAATGGTGAAAGAAATGGGGGGTTAGGTGTCTTCTCCAAGAACGCTAGCTGTAAACTCAGTGGGAATCAAACCCGCAAACTTCCGGTTAACTTCCTATCCAAGGGCGAATGCACTACCACTGAGCCACCGTCTCTCCTTGTAAATTTTACTAATTTTACCAGGAAATTTCAAATTGATTGCAACCACAACACATGTCTATCAGTTTTTGATTGTTTGGGAGGCTTGCAAAGAATAAATGATCAAACAAAAAAAAGCCATTAGTTTAATAACTTTTATTGAGTTTTTATGAAGCAGATGGAATGAAAATTAGCCGTCTGTCCCTTTCGGGGTTGCGGGGGGTGCCGGAGCCCATCCCAGCTGATTTAAGGCAAAGGGCAGGGTACACCCCGAACAGGTCGCCAGTCTGTTGCAGAGAAACTCCACACAGAAAGGACAGTGTTCCAAGCCTCGTCCCCACGACCTTCTTGCTGTGAGGCCACTGTGCTACCCACTGCACCACCATGCTGCCCGAATGAAAATTAATGAACAGCTCATTTCAATGTTTTGTGTTGCGTCACAGCGTAAACCAACATGTTACATTTTTTCCCCCATTTTTAGTCACTGTTTCTCGTATTTGCTCAAAAACAGCTTAATGAGAGGAACATAGGCTGCAGGATTGACCCAAATTTAAATTTCTAACTTATGGACATTTAGTTGAAATAAAAAGCTCAAACATACAAAAAAAACATCTGAATGAAAGATTAGCTTCTTAATCTCCATCAATTAATTAAAACATGATATTGTCTCTGTGTCTATCTTCAGAAAGTGAGAGTTTAGCTTTGACGACTTGGAAGAAGAACAAGAACATGTTGGACTGTTTGGTTGCCAGGAGTGACTCATTAGCTCATTTCAGCTAATGAGAAACTTTTTGTCCTCAATTTTCTTAAATCCTGCTTTCTTCTTTTAGCTTTTTAATGTCTGACAGATTTATATGTTTCTTATTGTTAATCCTACCTCTCATTTTTCACAGTGATGGCCAACCCGCTGCGTTTCCAGGGTGACAGCTTGTTGCAGTGGAGTAACCTGGAGGCGGTGGCAGCTTCAGTCCTCGGGCACATCGAGCTCATGTTCCGCACACGTCAACCTACAGCAACACTGCTTCACATCTCCGCTGGCCAGAAGCACAATTTCACACTGCAGGTAAGAGTGTGTTTGGATTCAACAAGCTTAGAATAAATAAAGACATTTTATTCCTTTAACTTGGTTAGTAAGAGAGAAACATTGCATCATCTGTTATCTGAAACACTGAGCTGATCTACAAACGCTTTGATGTTGGATTTCTCTCCAACAATCTACTATTCTTTCAATATTAAGTTTGAACTCTTGAACTGCTACATGACTCTCTTTCTGTAAACCTTGTGAATCTAAACTTTTTATCCTCTCTTGTCCATCTCCTACCTGCTGTCTTTTTCATTTTCTTTCCAGCTGCGAGAGGGTAGTGTGTTGATGGGGTTTCACAGAGGGGAGGATTCCACTCTTTCTCGCGTGGAAGAAGTTCTAGTAAACGATGGAGACTGGCATCACTTACAGCTGGATATCAACAGTTTTGGTGGAGCAACAAGCCATTACAAGGCAGCGTTGTCTCTAGACCACGGGCTCTACCTGGTGAGTTGTTTCCAACTTGTTTATTAGTTGATTACTTTAACTATCTTACTAAAGATATTCGGCTGTAATATTTTTCTGACATTTTAGGCCACCATGGAGGTGAATGGAATGCTGCGGGACTCAAAGCTAAAGACTGTGAACATTGGTGGATTAGCCAGCCTCGATGGGAAAATCCAGCATGGCTTCCGTGGCTGCATTCAGGTTTTATTTTCCGTTTGTGATGACTTCAATAAAAAAAGAGACAGTTGTGCAGTTTATTCAATCAGGTTACATATGTGTATTTTATGTGTAATTCTGCAGGGTCTGCGAGTCGGTGGGGCTCTGAAGTTGTCTCAGGCGAGAAAGCTGAATTTGGAGCAGGGCTGCAGTGTCCCAGACCCCTGCAGCTCCAACCCATGTCCCTCCAACAGCTTCTGTAGTGACAACTGGGACAGTTATTCCTGTACCTGTCTTAATGGTCAGTCCACATGAAGAAAAACGCAATAATCTTAGTTTAACACTCGAGAACAGGACGATAAGTAAAACTAGCAAGTTTTTCTTCACTTTTATCTTATTGTATTTTATTGTACTAGTATTAGTTATCCCTCGTGGGAAATTACTTTTGGCTGCATTACACTGCAGCAGGAAGCCATGATGGCGCCAAGGGTGGGAGTAACTAGAGGTTAGGTGTTTTGTCCAGGTACATTTAGGCATGGGCCCAGTGGGAATCGAATCATTTTCTCCCGGTCCAAGGACAAACATTCTAATACTGAGCTAACTTTTTATTATGTACAGGTTACTTTGGCACCAACTGTGCCGACGTGTGCTCGCTGAATCCCTGTGAGCACGAGTCCACATGCACCAGGAGGCCGGGTTCTTCACGTGGTTACACCTGTGACTGTCCCAGAAATTACTTTGGAAAATACTGCGAGAAAAAGTACAATTTTCTACACTCATGTCCTAAAATATACAGACTGTATATTTGTTTGAGGATAAACTGAAAGAATTTGGGTCTTTCCACAGGACGGATCTGCCGTGTCCGAGAGGCTGGTGGGGACACAAGACCTGTGGTCCATGTAACTGTGCAGTAAATAAAGGTTTTGATTCTGACTGCAACAAAACAAATGGCGAGTGCCGCTGTAAGGTAGGATTACTTTTGAAAAAATACTCACTGAATTAAACTTTTACTAAACAGATAAGTGAAAAAATTAGTTTTTATACCTTTATTTAATCACTTCAAAGTACATGTTGAGAAATATATATACTTATAAATTACATACACGTAGAGTTGAGTACAAAATTAGTCATGATCCCTGCAAAATTTGACTTAAGAGTTCGATCACCAAAATGACACAGGCTTGTACTAAAAACAGGACTGGCTTCTTCAAATGATAACAAGACATTGCAGAAGAAATAATATTGTGTAAAGAAAATATCTCTCAACTTTGATTTATATCTGAACCAAAGAGAGGTGCTCTATACTTGACGAGTTGGAGCTCATCGCTGAACATAAAGGAACAAAATCACAGCAGGGCATTCAACAATGTTGATAGCAACTATATAAAGCATCGGCTTCTTCTAACAGCCTGTAATATTTTTTTTAAGTATCAATGGGAAAGACAAGAATAAAACGCAGCCTTTTTTTCAAATTGAAATAAAAGTTCAGACATATTTTTCCCACAATTATACCTCTATAACATTGTCTTATATTTTTAAAAGATGTTTATGTCTTTTCCAATGAAACAAAAATTATGTTTTATTGAGTCATAAATTTATTGTGTAAATAATTTAGCATTCACAGAATATATCTAATCGTATATGTATGCAGGCCACAAGGGCCATTTCCGTCCTTGTCAAGGGGAGTGCTAACGTTCTCTCCTTTCTTACAACACAACACTGGCCTTTCTGTGTGGCATTTGCATGTTCTCCTGCGTGTATGCGTGAGTTTTTTCCAGATACTCTGGTTTCCACCACTCTCAAAAAATATGCATGTTTGGTTGATTGGCCGCTATGAAATTGTCTCTAGGATTGAGTTCGTGTGTGGATGATTGTGGCCACGCAACAGACTGACGACCTGTTCAGGGTGTCCTGCCTCTGGTCTGAAATGAGCCGGGATAGACTTCTTATAAGCTTGTGTCCAGCAACACAACCCCGTCAGGGATAAGCGATTGAGAAGACTAAACAAAAAATATTTTTATCCACGTATATTTATACATAATTAATTATGTAAATGAATACAAAGAAATGTCACTATTGATTTTCTTTCAAGGTTAATCTTCTTAATAACCTAACTGGTATTGTTAGATCTATATGGAACCAGCTGACGTATTACATGGCTTCATATTGCTACCGTCACCTATAGAGTTGCCATAGCAACCCAACCAGACATCTTTGCTGATCTGTTTCATGCCAAATTGGTCTGATAAAAGCAATCAATATTCTGACCCAAATATTATTTATGAAAATAGTTTTTTGTTTGTGCGTTAGAATACCTCACGTGGTTTTGTAAAAAAAAAAAACAAAATCCCATCAGTTTAAAAAGGGCAAATTTACTGGGAAATTTAAATAAATAGATCAGTTAAGGAATTTTATACCAGTTTTACAAAACTCTTTAAATATTGGTTGCCTTGCACTGAGTTCAACTCAAGTTTAACTATGTGTCAGAAGTATAAAACATGCTCCAGCCTGGCCTTATTAACCTGTCTTTCTCATCTCTTCGTTTCCAGGACAACCACTACCGTCTTGAAGGAAGCGATACATGCCTGCTGTGTGACTGCTACCCGATCGGATCTTTCTCTAGAGCTTGTGACAAAGAAACGGGGCAGTGTCAGTGTAAACCTGGTGTCATCGGCCAGCAGTGTGATCGCTGCGACAACCCATTCGCTGAGGTGTCTCCTAATGGCTGCGAAGGTCAGGACGCCGCTTAATGAATATGTGTGCATGTAGTATATGTACATAATTATAAGCATGATTTGCATATATCTTCATATAATACGTCCATAGGTCCATAAATGCACATTTTTTAGAGACATTATTTTTCTACATGGTTATATCTATTTTTATAAATTGAATAATCTTCCATTTTTAATATATTCATAATTTTGTACCTTCCCTACTAGTTATCTATGACAGCTGCCCTCAGGCCATAGAGGCAGGAATATGGTGGCCCAGGACTAAGTTTGGTCTCCCTGCTGCGGTTCCCTGTCCCAAGGGGACTTTTGGTATGGTTTTCTTTTGCAGCTATCAGATTACCATATCATCACTGCAATATATGGGCCTGCTTCCAGCTATTTTGTGGTTACATGCTGCTTCTCACCTCTAATATAAAGACCATGTTGCCTCATTTCCAGGCACAGCCATACGGCACTGTGATGAGCATAAAGGTTGGCTGCCTCCTAATCTCTTCAACTGTACCTCGGCTACTTTCATCAAGCTAAAAGCTTTGGTTTGTATTTTTTAGATCTTGTTAGTTACATCATATTAATTTGCCAAGATGTGGAGTTTTACATAATTCATGTACTCAGGTAACAAATCTTATTGTATTGTTTAAATTGTTGTGTTTGAATTGTTCTTTCTTCAGTCAGAAAGCTTTCATCGCAACATATCACTCCTCGACTCCAGCAATGTACAACAGACTGCAACCATGTTGGCTAATGCCACCTTTCACACTGACAAGTTCTACAGCAGTGATGTGAAAGTGGCCTACCGACTCATACAGAGCCTACTGCAACACGAGAGCAACCAGCAGGGTTTTAAACTCACAACTACACAAGATGTGCATTTCACTGAGGTGAATGAATGACCTCAGACACACGGTGTTAGTAAAATACAGCTAAAATCGGACCGCATTGTGCTTCATGGAGTAAACAAATATTCTACTTTGTTGGACTTCTCACCCTTACCTGTGGGATCCACAGGGAATCCATCACACCTAGTTTGTCTTTCATCCTGAACTCTCACTCCTCTCCGACAGAATCTGGTCCGCGTGGGCAGCACCATTCTGTCTCCAGACATGCAAGCACACTGGGAGCTCATCCAGCATTCAGAAGGTGGCACAGCATCACTCCTGCGCCACTTTGAAGAATATGCAAATGTTGTGGCACAGAACATGAGGAACACATACATCAGTCCCTTCACTATTGTAACACCAAACATAGGTGAGTGTTTTGTCAAAGAAAGGCATATAATTGTATAATTTAGTAAATGATGTCTATGTCTTTTTGCAAGAAATTAAGCAGAAATATATTTTTATGATCTGATTCAGTCATTTTATAAGAGTTTAGAAAATTGGAAGTACTTTTCTTCTTGCCATCCAAAAAAACATCCCACAGACGCTGACCGTCCCTGTGTTTATTTCTGCAGTAATCTCTGTAGACCGTTTGAAAAAGATTAATTTCACTGGAGCCAAACTCCCGAGGTACCAGTCTCTGAGGGGCCCACGTCCTTCTGACCAGGAAACCGCCGTAACCCTCCCTGATTCAGTCTTTCAACCACCGGTAGACCCTAAAGGCCACAGACATCTGGACGTCTTTCCAGAGAATTCGCTGAGAAACCGCTCGTCCAACAGAAAGAGACGACACCCCGATGAAGATCAGCAGGACGCTATTGCTAGCGTGATCATCTTCCACAGCCTCGCGCCACTTTTACCACAGAGCTATGATCCTGACAAAAGAAGTCTGAGGTGAGAAGACTTCATAAATATGAGACTAGTTCCTGAAAATTTGATCTTAGTTTATGATTTAATACAATTAGGTGAATTTGAATATTACATTTATCAAGTAATGGCAGCACGGTGGCGTAGTGGGTAGCACAGTGGCCTCACAGCAAGAAGGTCGTGGGTTTGAGTCCCGGGTGGGGACGAGGCTTGGAACACTGTCCTTTCTGCGTGGAGTTTGCATGTTATCCCCGTGTTTGTGTGGGTTTCTTCCGGGTACCCTGGTTTCCTCCCACCCTCCAAAGACACGCATGCTAGGTTGATTGGCCATTGCCCCTAGGAATGAATGAGTGTGTGTGTGTGTGTGTGTGTGTGTGGATGGTTATATGTGTGTGGCCCTGCAACAGACTGGCGACTTGTTCGGGTTGTACCCTGCACTTTGCCTTAAATCAGTTGGGATGGGCTCTGGCAACCCCGAAAGGGACAGACGGATAAGAAGATGACTGACTGACTGATATTTATCAAGTAAACTATTTTATGATGTTTTTGTTTACATTGTGCAGAGTGCCAAAGCGCCCGGTCATTAACACCCCAGTGGTGAGCATCACAGTGCACGACAACGACGAGCTTCTTCAGCACACACTGGACAAACCCATCAATGTGCAATTTCGCTTGATCACCACAGAGGAGCGCTCCAAGCCCATCTGTGTGTTCTGGAACCACACTATACTGTAAGTTGAGTCAACACACTCTGTGAGTTGTATGAAGTTGTGTTACTCATGATGATCATCGTGTAACAACAGAGGGGGGAACGGCGGCTGGTCTGCTAAAGGCTGCGAGGTGGTTTTCAGAAACAGCACTCACATTAACTGTCAGTGCTATCACATGACCAGCTTTGCCGTGCTGATGGATATCTCCAGGAGGGAGGTGAGCCTCACCAGGAATTCAATAAAAGTCTAAAAATCTTCACACTGTTGTGTGACTAATCTCCTGCTATGTGTTGTGTCTGTACCAGAATGGAGAGATCCTGCCCATCAAAATCTTGACTTGGAGTACAGCTGGTGTCACGCTGGGATTTCTCTTCCTCACCACAAGCTTCCTGCTGTGCCTTAGAGCGATGCAATGCAACAAAACGAGTATCATCAACAACGGAGCCATGGCCCTCTTCTTCTCTGAGCTTATATTTATCCTGGGCATCAACCAAGCTGACAACCAGGTTTTCTTTTTTCTTTAATCTATCAAGCAATCTTCTTCTTTCGGCATTTCCCTTCAGGGGTCGCCACAGCAAGTCAGTTTCTTCCATCTAATCCTCTCTGCTGTATCCTCTTTGGTCACACCAACTATCTTCATGTCTTCCTTCACTGCGTCCATGAACCTCCTCTTTGGCCAACCTCTAGCCCTCTTTCCTGGTGGTTCCAAATCCAGCAACCTTCTTCCGATGTACTCTCTCTCTCTCTCCTCTGCACATGTCCAAACCATCTCAGTCTGGCCTCTCTGACTTTATCCCCAAAACCTCTAACATTTGCTGTTCCTTTGATATACTCATTTCTAATCCTGTCCATCCTGGTCCATCCCAGAGAGATCTATTAAGATCTATTTAATATATTAAGCAATGCTATAAGCAAATTTCTTTATAGATGTAAAAGTTCTGAATGTTTCAACCTGTCCTCTCTTGTTCAGTTCCTCTGCACCGTCATTGCCATCCTGCTGCATTTCTTTTACCTCTGCTGCTTCTCCTGGCTCTTCCTGGAGGGACTGCATGTGTACCGCATGATCTGCGAAGTGCGAGATATTAACTACGGTCCCATGAGATTCTACTACCTGATTGGCTGGGGAGTTCCTGCTTTCATCACAGGTTTGATATTTATTGATAAAAATTTAAATAAAACGGTTGGTCTCAAACAATCGTCTGTCCCACAAGTACAACCTATTTTTTCTCAAACAATTGTCATTTTTACTAATTTTTTTATTGCTGTGACATTAAAAGTAATTATAACTCTTACGAAATGGAGAAAAACATTCTAATTAAAACATAGTTTGACTGCATCAGTCTCTTTTGTTGATCTGGATTTAAGGTGGAATCAGTGGTCAAACGAGACAAAAACTAGCAATAAGAAAACCAATAGGATGTCATGGTTACATGTCTGTTTATCAAGTACTTCGATGTGCAGGTTTGGCAGTGGGATTGGACCCAGAAGGCTATGGCAATCCTGACTTTTGTTGGCTTTCAATGTATGACACCCTGATCTGGAGTTTTGCTGGACCCATCGTCCTGGTGCTGTCTGTAAGAATAACTTATCTACTCTCTGACTTGACTTTCAGGGATTCTAAAACCCTCTTGAATTTAATGTTAAGTGAAAATAAAATGTTCTCAACAGCATTGATAATCCTTAATCATTTATCAGATTTTTAAATTATTAGTTTCTTTGTGTGATAAACTCCTGCCTTGTTGATGGTGACATGTTCTGCTGTTGCTTCCACAGATGAACATCTTCCTGTACATCTTGTCATCCAAAGCCTCCTGTTCTCTCAGACGTCACAGTATAGAGAAGAAAGAACATCGTGTGTGAGTGAACACTGTTTACATACCGTCTGGCTGATCAGCCGCTCAGACATGAGCATCAGTTCTCCTTCATTTTAAAATATGTTCAGACTTCTGTGAGAATTTAACCATTTAAAACATAGAATTTCTGTTCGGAAATTTCTATCTGAATAACTGTCAGTAGATCAAGTGTTAGTTTTATGAGTTGTAAAAATAGACCAATGATGTGTTGCCATGTGACATCAAAAGCAGGTCTAACTATAAAAGCTGTGCTGCTAGATATTATCTTCTTATTTTTTTAAACATTTTCTACCCTAAAGGAAAAAAAAATACATTAAATCAAGTCAACTTATGAAAAATAATTGTGATCACTATTAAAACCTGAAAACTATCTTCATAAAATTTATATCAGTTTTAATCTAGTAAATAATTGTTCATTTTGAATGTGTGCAGTATTTTTCTTGAATTAAATACTTTATATTAATCACTATTCATCTATAGATTGATTATTAGCTATTAATCTTCAGTTAGCTGTTCACTCATTTCTTTTTCTGGGATTTCCATCCATCAGCTCAGGCCTTAAAACTGCAGGTGTCGTCCTGTTCCTGGTTTCAGCCACATGTTTTCTGGCTCTTCTCTCAGTCAACAGCGACATGATCATCTTCCACTACCTGTTCGCAGGTTTCAACTGTGTCCAGGTAAACGCCCTACTTCACTTTGGTGCAACTTTAAAAGCTGCTTTTGATTTCATTTTTACCTTTCGGGGGTTTTTCTTGCAGGGTCCTTTTGTTTTCTTTTTTCGAATTGTCTTTAATAAAGATGCGAGGAATGCAATGAAGTACTGCTGCAGCCGCAAGCGTCCAGATCATATGATCAAATCCAAGGCTTCTGTGAGTTTATCTGTACCTTCAAGTATATCTATTTAGCTATTTTGTGATCTAAAACTTCTCATTCATTTCTCGATTACTCCAGAGCTATAAGTCCAACACAAACTACATGGACGGCAAGTTGTACCACCTCCCATTTGGTGATTCCAGCGTGTCTCTGAACGGCACCATGCAAAGCGGCAAGAGCCAGCAGAGCTACGTACCATTTGTCCTACGGTAAAATGAATCATTTGTCATCCATCTAAAGTGACTTAGTGAATTAAAACTAATGAGGAAATAAAATAAAAATAAAAAGAGGAACAGGGGCAGGGATGGATCCAGGGGAAGGATTGTGGGGGTGCACGCCCCTTCCTTTTGGTCCACAAAAAAAGAAAAAAGAAGAAAGGAAAGGGGACAAGTCAAGCTATCCCCTTGCAGGGCCAGCGAATAGGCCCCCAAAATGTTGGAAAATCACTCTTATTTTTCAAAATGTTCTGGGGGGGCACTGGCTTTGTCAATGACCTCACTTCGCCTCTTTTTAGAAAATCCTGGATCCGCCCCTGAGTGTGGGATTTTTTAAATAGATCTTGCTGCAAATGAAGTTGCAAAACTGTTTAGAATTTTAGTTGAATTGACATTCTACTGTAGTTAATATATCTCAGTACCACTTGTCTGAACAGTGAAGAACTACCTGACTTTATTCACTGATCCTCTAGAAAAACTGTTTTTTTTCTCATTCAGGGATGATGGATTAAACAGCAGCCAAGCACACATTGCTCTGAATGACCACACATCACTCTTCCATGAAAGCAAGGAGCACCCAAATGGTACTGAAGTCATTTATTAAACCGGATTCCAAAAAAGTTGGGACACTTTAGAAATTGTGAATAAAAACTGAATGCAATGATGTGGAGGTGCCAACTTCTAATATTTTATTCAGAATACAACATAAATCACAGGTCAATAGTTTAAACTGAGAAATTGTATGATATTAAGGAAAAATATGCTCATTCAAAATTTCATGGTGTCAACAAATCCCAAAAAAGTTGGGACAAGAACCTATTAGAGGCTGGAAAAAGTCATTTGAGCATACAACAAACACCTGGAAGACCAATCAGCACTAATCAGGTCAATTGGCAATATGATGGGTATAAAAAGTGCTTCTCAGATTGGCAGTGTCTCTCAGAAGCCAAGATGGGTAGAGGATCACCAACTCCCACAATGTTGCGTAAAAAGATAGTGGAACAGTATCAGAGAGGTGTTACCCAGCGAAAAATTGCAAAGAGTTTGCAGTTGTCATCATCAACTGTGAATAATATCATCAGAAGATTCAGAGAATCTGGAAAAATCTCTGTGCGTAAAGGTCAAGGCCGGAGAACCATACTGAATGCCCGTGATCTCCGGGCCCTTAAACGACACTGCATCAAAAACAGGAGTGCTACTGTGAAGGAAATCACAGCATGGGCTCAGGAGTACTTCCAGAAACCATTGTCAGTGAACACAATCCACCGTGCCATCCGCCGTTGCCAGCTGAAACTCTATTCTGCAAAGAAGAAGCCATTTCTAACAAAGATCCACAAGCGAAGACGTTTTCACTGGGCCAGGAGTCATTTAAAATGGAGTGTGGCAAAATGGAAGACTGTTCTGTGGTCAGACGAATCACGTTTTGAGGTTCTTTTTGGAAATCTGGGGCGCCATGTCATCAGGACCAAAGAGGACAGTGACAACCCAAGTTGCTATCAACGCTCTGTTCAGAAGCCTGCATCTCTGATGGTATGGGGTTGCATGAATGCGTGTGGCATGGGCAGCTTGCACATCTGGAAAGGCACCATCAATGCAGAAAAATATATTCAGGTTCTAGAGCAACATATGCTCCCATCCAAACGTCGTCTCTTTCATGGAAGACCCTGCATTTTTCAACAAGATAATGCCAGACCACATTCTGCATCAATCACAACATCATGGCTGCGTGGGAGAAGGATTCGGGTACTGACCTGGCCAGCCAACAGTCCAGATCTTTCACCTATAGAAAACATTTGGCGCATCATTAAGAGGAAGGTCAGACAAAGAAGACCCAAGACGATTGAACACTTAGAGGCCTGTATTAGACAAGAATGGGAGAACATTCCTATGTCTACACTTGAGAAGCTGGTCTCCTCAATGCCCAGACGTCTGTTGAGTGTTCTAAGAAGAAGGGGGGGTGTCACACAGTGGTGAAAATGGCCTTGTCCCAACTTTTTTGGGATTTGTTGACACCATGAAATTTTGAATGAGTATATTTTTCCTTAATATCATACAATTTCTCAGTTTAAACTATTGACCTGTGATTTATGTTGTATTCTGAATAAAATATTAGAAGTTGGCACCTCCACATCATTGCATTCAGTTTTTATTCACAATTTCTAAAGTGTCCCAACTTTTTCGGAATCCGGTTTGTAGTAATGATTTATGTCATATGAACCGATAATGTTTCCATACTGACCTCCCCTCTTTCCATTTGATCCACAGAACATGACAGCGACTCAGACAGCGATCTGTCTCTAGAGGATGACCAGAGCGGCTCGTATGCATCGACGCACTCTTCTGATAGTGAGGACGAGGAGGGCCTGCTTCCTCCACATGAGTGCTGGGAAAATCTGGCAACTAATGGTGCCAAGAGACCCCAGCCCCACGGTAAGAAGAATCCTAGTTTATTTCCCCAACATTTCATCATTTTGGGAATAATCGGATGTGTTCAGGTTAAAAGACACAATCAAACAAATATAAAATGCTAATAAGCCAGCAAACAGCCTTTAAAAACGGTTAAAATTGCATCAAATCTTTTTAATTTCTCAGATGACAGTTTGGGGAAGATGTACTGGGCTGAAGATCATGCAGCGGTGGATGCAGGTGCAGATAGAACAAAGATAGAAATGTCAGAGGGAGTCCTCAGTCGTGGTCTACGAACATCATTAGAAGACAGGTCCCAGGACTCCATGCTGATGCCCACAATCCCAGTCCTCAGCACCCACCCACATAGAGGTAAAACCCAGCTGAAAGTCCAAAGTTAAATATAAAATAGGTCATAATAATCAGATCATTTGCAAATAAAAAGGACTTGGTTTATCGTGCAGTTTTAGAGTAATTGGAAAATTTTGTTTTGATCTTCTTCAGGGATCCTCAAGAAGAAGCAACTTTCTCCTATTGTAGAAAGGAACGGTTCACATCGCGTCCACAAGGATCCATGTGGAAGTGCGCCAGGGTCAGCATCCCCGCACGGATCCTCCTCCAGTGAAAATTGCGCTGACTCAGCAAAACCAAGCCTTCCAGAGAAGCTGAACGGGGTCGCTCTAAGCATCAAGGCGGGTACGGTGGATGGTGACTCATCAGGATCAGAGTAAGTACGAGGACAAGTTTGAACCTAAATTACCAAATTTTTAAAAAATGATATAATAAAGCTTAGGTTTATATGTTCGCTGACTCTATGTGCCTCCTTACGTCACAGTGTCATTCAGATACTTGTCTGGTCACAGTTCGTGCCGTCTCTCTCAGTGTCTCTCATTGCACATACTTGTAGTCCGTCTCATTTTCACACAATGATCCCGACGTGAAGACGGCCCCATTTTTAAAGGATCAAAATATGCAGAACTTATCTCTTTAACGTCAGCTGAGTTCATTAGTTTCCTTAGAAACAGATGAGATGTGGTCTGATTTGTCTTTAAAGTTTAATTGAATTGTAGATCTTCAAGATTTTAGGGTACTTTTTTTTAGTTTAGTTGAACCACAAATCTTTATCTGGAGAGTGCTTGTTTTAAAAAAAGATTAAAAGTATTCATGTTTTTTAATAGTTTAATCAAAATGTGATTTAAAGTCTATAAAAGTAGGTGAACTGGTCAGTTACTAATCGATCTTTTATATCCCTTTCTCTTTTCAAATATCATAGATTTTTATTTTTTAATTTTCTCCCATAAAAGCATTGATCCTTATTTTATAACAATCAGGATCACTGACTCTAAAAATAGGTGCATCCTTTAAGCATCAACCCCCATTCTGTGTGTCTGTGAGTTTCATCATCATGTACATTTTTTTATTGTTCTTTGTGTTACGTTGCTTTTGTATCTAACATGCTTCATTCACCTAGTCTTCATCCACCTTCCTCATCATCTCCTTCCACCATCCTGTTTTCCCAGCAGCCCCTCCATGTGACCTCGCTGACGGAGGGGTGTATCTTTGCAGGTCATAGAGCATCCTTCCCCGACAGTGACTGAACCAGATGTTTTCCCTGGAAAAATGTGGAAAAGAAGGAAATCCCCCCCTCATCCCTGATCACAGTCCTTCCAAAGGGATGTGCAAACTGTCCTTGCCTGTGTGTCTGAGAGGTATATACGTGTGTGTGCCAAACTTCAGGAGCCACTGCACACAGAAAGTTTCCCTTTAAAGAAATTGTTTTGTTTACATACTTGAAGTAATGCACTTTTTTATTTACTACCCAGATTTGTTCAACTTTTTTTTTAGGTTTTATATTCTTTTTTTTAAATTGTATTGGCTCCAGTTTAATTATACTGTGGGATGATAAAAGTTGTCATGCTTTCAGGTTGGGACATTTAGTTGTAGACCTACAAACATTCAGGGAAATTTTCCTTTTTTTTTCATACAAACCTTTTTGTCATGTTTTGGGCGGCTTGCCAGCAGGAGGAGGTCACACTCAGGTTATTGAGTTAAGTCACATGGTGGAAATGTCAAAAAGACCAAACGGTCAGTTGTAGGTCATCATTGGATGCAACAAATTTTTACTGATGGCTGGTGAACTTGAACACAGCAGAAATAAGTCTGTTAAAGATGCTCCACATAAGCTATGTCTCATCACTGAAGATTGTCTCGGATTGAATCTGTCAAGATGTTTAAACTGCATCTCTGGAAGATACAAAGAATTTTTCATTATAAAATAAGTTTTTTAAATCACTGGGAGATCTTTTTTTATATAAATACTCTCCCACTTTTTTGGAGGTCATAATCCATTCCAGTTGAGTGACTAAAAAGTTGCATTTCACAAGACTAGACACTGTTTTTGCTTAAAAAACAAACTGACAGACCTGAGCTGTAATTCATTTCTACTGTATAGAGTGATTATAAATTAAATATCTTTAAATGTAAGTAGTGTCAGAGCACCATCGATGCACTGATGGGAACATTGCATTCTCTGTCAGATGATATTTGTTGACGACAGTTTAATCAACGTCAACCTAATGTGTAAATTTTATGCCATAAGAAGTGACTCTACTATATGAATCATGGTGTTAGAACACTGGTGCCCAAACAGAGAAATGTCTCTTTTACTCTATTCTTGTTTTTTTCCTATTAAAATGTTTTCTACCATCTTTGTCTCCAGTGGTATGATTGTGTTACTTGTATTCTAGTTTTGTGGTTTCAGTTGTGGTAAACGAAAGATCGAGATTGCGGATACAAGCTGCCGAAATGAGCCTCATTCGCATGGTGGCTGGGCTTTCATTCAGATTGAGTGAGGAGTTCTGCCCTCCGGGAGGAGCTCAGTGTCAAGCAGATCCTCCTCCAGGTCGAGAGAAGCCAGATGGGGTGGTTCGAGCATCTAGTAAGGATGCCCCCCGAGCGCCTCGCTAGTGAGGTGTTTTGGGCATGTCTCACTGGGAGGAGACCAACAGGCAGACCCCGGACCCGCTGGAGGGACTATGTCTCACAGCTGGCCAGGGAATGACTCAGGATCCTTCTGGGTGAGCTGGAGGATGCAGCTGGGATGAAAGAAGCTTGGGATACCCGTCTGAGGCTGTTGCCCCCACGACCCACCCTGAATAAGCGGAAGACGACGGAATGGAACAGAAAGTTGTAACACCTCACTTGCTTGCAACAATTTTACTTTTTTTCACTTTTAGAACCTCAGTTTGTTATAAGAAACACTTACGTTGTTGGTTTTATTTACTTGCCAGAATAGGGTCCAGCAACCACTTTCAGACTACGGTAAATGGTTTAGAAAATAGACTAAAGGACTTTCTTGATGCTTAAGTTGGACTAGTGCTTTGTTTTTATTCTCAGCATCAAGCATTTTATCATTTCTCTTGTATTCGTCTGCTCTCTATTATGTACAAACACTCTCCAAAAAATTTTCATATGATGCCTTATTGGCTATTTACTGAAAATCCAAACTATTTTATGAACTTCTTCACTAAGTCAGGGTTGCCGGTGGTGGCAAAGCCTATCTCAGCTAGTTTTCAGGCAAGACGCGGGCTACACCCTGGACAAATCACCAGTCTGTCCCAGGGCCAGAGAAAGATAAGACACTGAATGCAAGAACAACCAGCGTACCTTAAAGAGATGTGTTTGGAGGATAGGTGGAAGTTGAAGTGTTACCACCCAGAAGAAGGACATTCAAACTCCACACACAAACGATATTCCGAACTCTGTTCTAGCCTGGAACCACAGACATAGCTATGGCTGTGTACATTGATGCAGCCTAATCATTTTCTATGAGGAGAAAAACAAATTTGTAAATGATCTGCTTGCAAACCAGTGATGGACCTGAAAGTGGATTTAAATTCTGAGCCATTCATTTATTTTTGTTTACAAACCAAACGCAGTGTCAGAATGGGTCATTTTATTAAAAAAGATAGTTTGTATAGATGCAGACATGTTCAGTTTAAATACCATCTAAAATTAATCCTATATATTTATGTTTTTTTTCATGATACTTGGAACAGACTCCTTATTTTAAAAACAACGTATCTAGCAACAGCCTCATGACAACATCTGAAAAAGCGCTATAGAAACAAGAAAAGCATTGAGTAGAGCTTGTATACAAATACAAAAAGCCAAAAACAATTAAAGACATATCCACACTTCATCAGTTCATCATAAATAACACAAATCCAACAACAGTGAACACAGAGGACAACTCCCATGGTTTTCATTGTTCATCTTTTGTCGTTCCTTTCAGCTCCATTCTTCATAAATACAACAAATATATTTTTCTGATACAAATCCCTATCGCGTGTTAGTTTTTTCTGGAGTGTTTTCAGTTTGAGTCCTCTAGGCTGCTGCTTTTCTGTTCAGAGCCACAGTTACAGAGCCGATTCATGATGCTTTGAAGGCTGGGCTCCACAATGCCGAGCAACGGCCTCTGGGAAGGGTCTCCGTTCCAGCAGGCCTCCATCAGCTGCCAGCATTCCTCATCAAAACTCGGCAACCGCTCTGGCCGGGCGCCTGAAATGACACAAACACAAAAACTTGCAGCTGAAATGTGGAAATTCAAAGTAAAGAGCGGTGACCTGCAGGTTAACAGCAAGCATTACGACTTCTTTATTTTGGCTTGTGTAAGTTTAGTGACACTGTTTCGTTGTGAATCCCATTTATGTCCATTTAAATCTACTTCTAGCTAATTCACTAGCATCTGAATGCCAGGAGGTAAACTGAAGAGGCACCAAACAAGCCTTTTTAACAGAGTCATATAAAAACTTTACATGGATTCAGAAATAATATTTCAAATGAGGAACTTATAAATAATGGAACATATTGCTTTAGCTTTCTAAATTTGATTCAAAACAGACTAAACAACTTTAATATTTGCATTTTTTTAATGAGTTTTCTGAAAAATTCACTTTCATGCAACTTGTTTGTAGAACGAAAACAAAGTTCTTCAAGTCCGATTGACATGATGGACCCAGTAATCATACATTTGATATAACCGTTGAGTTTGTAAATCTTACTCAGTTACCTTTTTTAACATTGTTCCAGAGCTGGTCCTTGCTGGAGCATTTCTCAAAGGCTTCTGGAAGTTTCACAGAACCAGTGCAAAGGTACCAGAAGAGAATCCCAAAGGCATAGACGTCAACGGAGTTATCATACTTTCCTGTCAACAGAGAAGGCCGAGCAAAGTAAAACATTTCTGTTCCTTTAGGTTCAGTTTCTCACAACAAGCTATTAAGCAAAATCTCAACCCTGATTGACCAGTCATATTTTGATGCAATCATCACAGGAAAATCCTCTTTTTGACCAATATCAAATGCAAATAGTTTGAAGGAAGGTTTTTATTTTGTCATCACTAATAGACTGATCAGAGATTGCACCTGTAAACAGCTCAGGAGCCATGTGGATAGGTGTTCCAACGATGCTGCCGGACATCATTGCCTCTGGTTTACAAAACCCAAGGTCAGTGATCTTTGCACGGTTCTGTTTATCCAACTTAAAGAAAGAACAAAATTGACATTAGAATATATTAATAATGTCAAATAAATAATATGATTGTTGTTCAGTTTCAAACATTGTAAAATTTCTGACATAAAGAAAGAAATTCTGCTGTGTTTCTTTTTACATCTACTCCTGTTGGTTAGAAAAAGACGAGCACCAGATAGACTGTGATGAGCTCAAAGTATGCTGGAGTTACGTTGCCTGATTTATATGGAAAACATTGATAGGGATTAGTTAAATTATTAGATGTCATTGTGTCTAAAGCAAAAAATGAGAAAATGATTATAACTATTGACTATGATTATATGTATGATAACTATGATCATAAATAAATGTTTAAAAGGAAAAAAAAACTCTTAATTTGATATGTTCATTTTCTAAATTTCTAAATTTGAACATTCTTCATCTGGTGTTTTAGTGCCCTCTGCTGGACAGCAGAATAAATGCTGGTTTAAAACTACCTCTTTTAATTCAGGCTTTATACAAAATATTTTCTAAAGACACACTTGGTAACAGTGAAAAAATGTCATTAATAGTAATTGAGGCAACACTTACCAGGACATTTTTAAGCTTTATGTCTCTGTGCAAGAGACCTTGACTGTGCAGGAAACGGATTCCCTCCACCACATCCAGAGCAATTAGAAGTCTCTCTTTCAGTGATAAACCAGCCTGATGAATATGGATAGACAAAATCAGAAAAAGAGTCAAGAATTACCTACAGATCAGGAAGAAAAAGGTGGCATTTTCTTATATTGGTAATTGCTTGCCAACCACTTCCTCATTATGTCACCTTTAGGCCAGTGTAGAGATCCCGGTGCAATCGCTCCATGATGAGAAGCACAGCAATGCTGGAGCCTCCTCCATAGGTGTGATCGATCACAGAGCCGTGCAGGTCCACAAGTCGTTCATGTTTTGGCAGAGACCTGGAACAAAAACATGTCAGCCATTCAATATTAATACATTTCAGATTATTTATACATACAATTCACGCTTAACGAGTTTTTAAAAAATCTTAAAAATTTTCCCACCCCGCTGACAAATTTAATAACAGAAAATCACAAATGCGTGGAGGTAACTACTTCGGTCCACACAATGCAGATGAAGATGTTCATTAGCCAAAATCAAACTTGCTCACTCACCTCGTATAGTGAAACTCTAAAGCTAAGTCGTTCCAATGTTTATCATCAGGTGGGACAACAGATTTTAGCGCACATGGGTAGTGTCCTCCCCAACTGTCGCACAAATACACAACTCCGTATTGGCCTCGACCCAACTCCCGGCCAAGCTTAGGTTTGCCTGTGAGGATAAGATAAGGTCAGTATAAATATACCTAAAGACAACAACAAGTACAAGTCACCAATTGCAATTTGTGTTTTGTAATTTAAAATTATCTCCTGAATCTGTTGCAAGATGACTAAACCTGATGTGTGAATAAAAATGTGTGAAGTATTAAATGCTGGGATTAAGCAAACTGAAATTGTTTCTTATAATTACAACCAAATCTCAGGATTCTAGGACTTTTCTAAATGTCAGAGATTTTTTTGTGTTTAAGTATCTTTGAGCTGAAAAGACAAACATTTACATGTGCAGAAATTCAAATGATTGATAGAAGATCCAGTTTTACAAGAATGACTGAAAGGCAACAAAGAAAAGTTTGGTTTTGACTCACCGTGTAGGAGAACATCCCTCAGGGAGCGGCTCTCCAAAGACAAGCGGGCCAAGCGAGGGGCGTGGTCCTTCCTTACTCGCAGCCACAAATCTTCAGTCCGCTCTAGACGCCCTGTGTGACCCTCTTCCAGCTACACGCAAAGGACATAAGATCACGTTAGCAGTTTGAGAAGTTAAAAGAAAAATTAATCCCCATTTGTGGCTTTAATTTTCCCAACATGCTTTATCTAGTAATGATCAAAATATAAGCATGTAGAAAAGAGAGGATCTGCCAATTTTCTTAAAGCAACATTTAAGTTATGGATGCCTAGTATTTATGCTTCCACGTTTTTAGTTGGAGCTAGATCAACAAGTAATAAATTTGTATGTTCTCTGCACTCGACAGTGAGCAACACTTTTGTTTCCCTACCTTATGCACTTTTATCTATCCCTATGTAGGGTAGCAGCGTAATGTGGAAGCATCTTCTTAGTTGTCCTGATTCTGTAACTTGTGTGTAACTTGTGATTGTGTGTCTACATCTTTAGTTGAGTTGGACTGAAACTCTTAATGCATTTTCAAAACCAGCCAACCAAGCATTTGCAGGTAGTTGAACATTTTCCCAGCTTGGCAGCAATATTACTGGAGGTCTCATTCCATCTATCTAATGATCCATTTTTGTTTATCTGGATTGTTTATTTTTTTAATACATCACCGTACAAACAAAGTTCTCAGGCACTGCAGACCATTTTCCTTGACCTCTGTCGGAAAATCACCATTTCTCAAACATGTATAAGCAAACGGTTTCATGAACAAACACTATCATATTTAGTTTATTTGAGAAACCAAATTGAGATTTTAATGGTGGTTTATTAAAAAGTCTAAATATTAGATGCAAAAGTAACTTGTTCAACATTGACCTTTTTTTAGGGTATCGTAGAGCCAACACATCTACTGTATGTATTTGCCATCACAAGTCAGGTTAGCAAAAAGAAATATTTTTTAAAATGCAGAGGAGGACATACGTAAATGCAAAGAGATTCATCTTCTTAACTGTCCATCTGTAACATGGTTTCAGGGGGTGCCGGAGGCTATCCCGGCTGAATCAAGGCGAGAGGCAGGGTACGTCCCGAACAGGTTGCCAGTCTGTCACGAGGCCACACATACATACAGCTATTCACACACACTCATTTTTAAGGGCAATTTTATAGCAGCCAATTAACCTAACCTGCATATTTTTGGGTGGTGAGAGTAAACCAGAGTATTCGGAGAAAACATACATATACAAAGGATGAATATACAAACTCCACACAGAAAGACCATTGTTTCAAGCATCGTCTCCACCCGGGAATCAAATTCCCAACCTTCTTGCTGTGAGGCCACTGTGCTAACCACTGCACCACTGTGCTTCCCTGAGATCTGTATTAGCATTAGAAAAAGATTAATGTTGTCAAAAATAAACGATGAAAAGGGTCAATTTTAAATCCACACAACTCTGATTGAAACTTTGTGTTGTTAGATACCAAATAAAATGTAAAAACGATTAACCCTGCTTTCATCCAACACATTTTAGAAAAATTTAGCTGTAACAAGCCTGACTTATCTGTCTAAGCAAATATTTCTTTTAAAAAAAACTCCCTTTACATTTAGAGCATACCTTCATTTCTCCTCCAAACATTCTTGAACCTACCTTAATGAAACATTGCATACCGAGATAACGCAAACAAAAGTTTTTATCAGAGTGATTCATGAAAACTATTCTGGTAGTTCTTTTTAAAAAGCTACTGACTACTGGTACAGTTTTCTCTTTGTACTGCAGTGAAGCAGAAAATCACTGAAAAACTAAAGTAAGTTAGGATCATACTCATACAAATATTTACAAGATTATCACACTGAGTAACTAGAGTTTTAAAACTGCATTCTGAACATTAAAATAAATCCTGGCTGGTTCTGTATATTTGGAAATGATCAAAACAATTTTCATTTGTTCTTCTTGGTGGCATAAAATAGATCAAACTGCAATTAATGGAGTTTTGACATACAAAATAATAAAAGACAAGAAGATTGATTCTGTTTAACTATTCACTGCTTAAAAGTTCACACAGGCTATTTTGAACAAATTTGAACTTTTTCTTCTAGCTGAATGTTTGTGAAAGCTGCTCAAACCGACCGCTAATGAATCCTCTCTTTTGATAATGTGTGGTATCTTTTTCACAACATTAAATGCTTGGTTTAATAACAGTTAATTAATTAAACAGTTGGTAGACTTAAAATATTACTGGACTACCACCTCTAGGGGCAATCCTGAAAGTGTGAAATGAATTATTAGCAGTCATAATACAGATTTATCATTCATTGCCCCACACTTCAAAGCATTCACACCAATACTAATTATCAGGACATGTAGCCATCACTAATCAGTTATGACCACTGTCATTTGACACACAACGCAAAACAAACGCTGAGTGTGCATGGGTTTTCTCCGGGTACTCCAGTTTCCTCCCATTCTCCAAAAACATGCATGTTAGATTAACTGGCTGCTACAAAACTGTCCTGATGAATGTGTGTGTGTGTGTGTGGTTGGTTGTGTACCCTGCCTCTCGCTGGAAATCAGACAAGATAGGCTCCGGCACCCCCGATAATGATAAGCAGTTTAGAAGACAAAAAATTTTAAAAAGCCACTGATGAAGCTCATCTCATCTCTATTGTGGTTGTATTGAACAAAATTTTGAATGTATCTAGTTTAAATAAGCTTTTTTATCACGTATGTCAAAGCCAGACCAATCTACTGCACAATAAAATAATTTGAATATGTAGATTACTTTAGCTAAGTAAAGCAAAGTTTTCAATATATTTTGATCCAGTTAATGAGACACTTTAGTTCAAGGTTTTACAAATAATCCAAGATACAGCTTGGGGGGGAAAAATAAGAACAAACCTGTCGGAGAGATGCTGCAAAGGCCTCGTGGGAACTATTTAGCCGGGTTCTGAACTGAGAGCAGATGCTGCGAGCCAGTTTGGCAGCACTCAGACTTTCTATGGCGTCCTGGGCAACTTTCCGCTTCCACTCAGGAGAGATTGCCGGGGGGTTCACAAATGTTATCCTGTGGATTATCTATAAAATAATTAAAAAAACAATTACCACTGTTTTATAGATAGATAGATGGATTTACTTTATTGATCCCACACTTGGGAAATTTGGGCGTTACAGCAGCAACAAGAAAGAAATAGACAGTATATATACAAGAAGATAAAAATAAATAAATAAATAAAATATTAAAATAATAAAATAGAGGGAATAATTTGACAAAACATTGAGGTCAATACAGACTGTAAGTGCAAAGGGGGTAAAAAAAAATATATATATATCATTTCATAAACCATCCGTCAGTGTGAGAAACTCTGAGACACCAACCTGCTTGATTTGTTCCCAGACAAGTCTGGTGACAGAAGATCCTGAATGAAAGGTGACCTCCACATGGTAGGCAGCATTTAATAACTGTAAACACGGAGGTGGACGGGTGATTAATAATTTAGATTTAATCATCTATCGCAGAGACACTGCTTGTAAAATTACTGAAAAGCTTAATCCATGTTATTTTCAGACTTATTTTTCTGAGATATTTTTGTGTGACTTCTGGACTCAATTTTCTTGCCTATCACCCTTTTTTTTAATTACAAAATCTTGACTTTAAAAAAAAACAGCCCACCTGTTTTAGATGGTTAGAAGTAATATTGTGAACACATGAGTCGACGGTCGACTTCTCCAGACTGTTGAGACAACGCTCCAGAGTTCCCACGAAGCTTTCCCTCAGATAGTCCACGGAGCTGATCAGCTTATTCGCGACTGCTTGATTCAGACGCACCACTATCAGTTCCTGGATCAGATGGATGCAGGATTTGATCTCCTTTGACGTAACAGGCTCTCCATTAGTTGTTACAATGATGTCTGCGGATGAAAAGAAAATGAGTAAAGATAATAAAATTGGCATGTGTGACCAGTTACCAAATAAATAATCAATTGATGTCATAAGATATTCATTTGATGTTGAATTTGTTGTTCTAAAAGACTATTTTTTCCACACTATTTTTTTTGTTTTCAATCATCAAAAAACGTACAGTAAACTACGCTTCTTGTGCAAGTGAATTATGTGAACTACAGTATGTGTTTGCAAGAGAAAACAAAAAAGATAATCAGGTCACAGCTAAAGAGAAAATTTCACACTACTGCTAGAAAAATGTAGCAATATACAGTATTAAACCAACCTCCAGCGCATTTATCAATACCCAAATGACACATCTACCACTTTATATCACTAAGTTCCCCACAAAAGGTTTTCAATTATTTCTTCTTGTTTTGTCTTCTTAAATTCAACTAGCAATCAGACGAGCGCATGTGAACTAATTTGATCTGTTTCCATCATTATAATAATTGCGAGCACAATAAATAAGCACGTAATTCAGGTCAGCACCGCAGCGAGCTCCTGTCTGCTTTTCCTGAAATAATTCTATTTAATAAACATAGTTCAACTACGTGTTTTCTTTTTTCCTCTCAAGTCATGTGCGCCCTCCGAGCAGAATCCAAAACACTCTCCACATGACTCAACCAGAACTGTGTGTTTGTTTGTTGGGGGTTCGTCGTCTGTTTTGTTTGTTGTTGTGTGCATGTATGATTCTGATAGTGAAGCTCAAAAAAGCTGACAGATACCAAGTTTGTAAAGAAAAAAAAGGACAAGGGCACAAAAGAATGCCCAAACAACACTATCTGTGTTTGTCAGAGCTAATTTGAGCCCTCCTGTGTTTTGATTGTACGAATACCACGTAAAGAGCAAAGTGTAATAATGTTGTAATGCAGGTGATTAGAATGACAAACTAGATTTTTCTAGCTTTTAAGGACAAATGCTGATGTAAAAAAGATCAATATTTGACCTCTGAATTGGACTTTACTTGTTGTTCACAAGATATGAAGAAAAAATTCCCAGTGCATTGTAATAGTTGATGAGACACTGTCTTAGAGCATTGATTCTTGTAGCTAAAAACTTTGTAAAGGTATGTGCGATGTCGCCTTTTTGGGTGAAGATGAACCGACTTCCAATAATTTGAGTTTGAAACAAAAAGATTTTATCTAGTAAAGACAAATCACTGGCTCATTCCACTTTGAATCCTAACACCATAATAAAAACCAAAAAGCCTGAGCAGAGGGAGTGAATATAGTAATACAGTTTGCCTACGACAACCAGCTATCTTTTAACATTCTAATTGTGCATTTTCATTTGAGAAAAAAAATAAACGAAACACAAAAGGGGAGGTGGCTCAGTGGTAGAATGTCCGTCCTTGGACCAGAAGAAGCCGGATTGATTCCCACCGGGCTCATGTCCAAGTGACACCTAACCCCCTAGTTGATCGCACTATGGCACCGTTGTAGCTGCCTGCTGCGGTGCAATGTAGCAAAAGTAATTTCCCCATTGAGGAACAAATATAGTACAGTAAAGGAGATTTTCAGTACTTAAGTGCAAATTTGCCAAGTTAAAGAGTATGAAGAGCTAAAACAATAAATTCTCTATTTTCAATCACTGAAAATAAGACAATAAGGAGATTAGTCAGCTTAATATTCTTGCTTAAAAGAAAAAAGACACACATCTCCTAAACTGATGTTAACAGTTCAAACAAATAAATTTGCAAAGTACTTTAAAAGTTTGAAGTCTTACAGATCAAATGTGCCAATTTATTTTACATTAACATTTACATAATGAAGACTTTTTATCTGGTAAAGAGATTCTCTGTTCAACAGTAAATCTAATGAGTGTCTTAAGAAATTGAATTAGGGTAATTAAACAAACAACAGGGCTTTCCAACACAACACAACGCTAAAATTATGCTTGCAATGCAAACAGCAAAATAAACACGCTCTCTAGCAATGATTTCAATATAGAAGTATTTGACCACCTGACACCAGATAAAAAGAGATGTACCAAACAATGACGTCATGACTAGAAACAGGCATTTAACATAAACGCACACTAAAAAAAATTTACTAATTAATAATATTGACAGCAATATAGCCATAGGGTCTATGATAGTCTGGGTGAAAATGAAGATAAAAGTTGTTGCTCAGACACATGGGTCATCTCTTCGCTGGGCATGCTTTCTTATGATCGGCACGTTGATGAACAGTGAGGAGAAGTACAGGAAGTATGACGTGAACGTTTGTTACTTAACAACGTTGAGAATTAGGAAGCATACAATAGTAAGTTCCCTTTTTGTTACAAATACATATGTTTTCCGTTCAGTATTCATTTGTCCTACTCAATGATTAAAAGGTTTTAAAACAATCTTTTCAGCCAATTATTCAAAACATGTATTACATCTTACAAAAAATATGATGTTGACTTTAACAAAAAATGGCCAAACTTGTGAAATAATATAATATTAGTTCATGTGTACACAGTGTTACCTTGTGGCATCACACACCTGTGAACTCAAGGTTGGCTGCATCCTCTAGAAGCTGCTCCTTCATACTTGTAAGTGTCTCCACAATCATCTCCTTCATCTCTTCCTGTTTGCGGTTAGCAATAGCCATAAGGGAGTTGAAGAGTTCGCCCTCTTTCTCACGAGTATATTCCAGCCTGCGAGGAGTAATTTGCAAGTCCCTCTGCATGTCAAACGCCTGCAGCGGAGTGAAGCACAGAGGACAAAGGTCTGGTAGTGTTCTTAGGGATCAGAAGGGTCAGTCAAACAAAAATCAAAACATTCATGTGGTGACATAACAAAAATAAAACACACATAAGGGTCAGAGATGGGACTTGTCATTGTCTAACCTGGTTGATAAAGAGATCCAGACATCGACAGTGGAGCTCATTTAACAGGTTGGCGGCCTCCACCTGTTGGTTTTGTAGCACTTGGCGGGCAAACGGGACCAGTAACCGATGCAATCTGTCAAAGGATTCACCAAGCATGCTCTGTGGTTTGGCACCCGGAATGGTGATTTGTGTAGGAGCACCACAGGAGCAGTTTCCGGTCGGGTTGCTCAGAAAGCCAAGCGAGAGTAGTTGCTTATGTATTGCACTTTTCTCCCTTTCCTTCTCCGCTCGGTGACTGGTTTCCGGAGAGGCTGCCATTGTGCTGTCAGGGATGCGGATGAAACAGATGGGAAAGGAGAGCATCTCTTTAACCTTCCACAGCTCAGTGACCTGCTCCGGGCTCAGTGAGTCCTGGTTGATAGCGTAGAGCATGATGGGAATCTTGTTTCCTGTGCAGTCTTCTAAAGCCTCTTCTATGGGCTGGACACTCGAACAAGGTGTCACCATCACCTTTGCTTCCTGAAACCACAAAGGAAAAATTTGATTTTGAAGGTGCCTAAGGAAATAATTACAAGAGAATGTACCCCTTGTTTAAATATTCTCATACATCAACGTAATGAACAGAATCATTTGTTTTTTTTAGTCTAAGATTATAGTTATATAGATCAGCAAATAAGTTAAGAGTTCTTGACTATGATAAAACAGAATTAACTCTACACCTCAGACCAGAATGATGTAGCCCACCCTCTAGTAATAGGCATTAGATTCAAGAAGCTTTATTGTCACCGCATTAAAGCAATGAACTTTCATTTGGTGGCGTCTCAATCAGCTTTGTATTGGTAATTATTATTGGTTATGTTGGTGCATGTATATGTTTGAGTGTTTGTTAGTGTGAATATGCACTGAATATTGGACTAGTGTTCTGTGATGTGTAACAGCCTCTTCACAGCCATGGAAAGTTGTTCTTCATCCGATTGGTCCAAGCTCTCAGAACTCTAGAATCTACCAGATGGAAGGCAAGAGAATAGAGAGTGACCTGGGTGTGCAGAATCATCATGGATCTTTTTGGCCCTCCAAAAGAGATGTTTGGCATATATCTCTGCCAAGTAGAATAGTGAGGAGCCAATGTTTCACTGGGCAGTCTTGATGACCTGATGCAGTTCCCAGTGCTTTTCTAGTTGGATAAGGAATACTTCATACAATTTTTTTCTTCACCCATATTCAATAATAAAATGTTTTATTTTTGGATAAACACTTGTAATAACATCTATTGAGTATTGCACATTCAAAAACATATAAAAGGTATATAGAAGTTAACTTTAAAAAGTCAACTTTTTTTCAGACTCAATACTACTGGAAAAAAGGTCATTTACATCTTTTTGTTTGTAAAACAATTATTTTAAGTGGGATTTTTTACAAGAGCATTCACAGTTTGAACTCAAACTTGTTTCTGCTTGCTGAGAAAAACATGCAATGTACACCTTGAGATCATTCTTTAACATAACAATCTCAACTATTACTTATCCTAAACACTAACTACAAATATAGAAAGAAATATCAGCTCCTAGATTTAATATATCAAATTTTATATTTTACAAAGTGCTAAACAAAGTAAAGTCAAAATCAAACTTATACACAGCTAATATCTACAGTTGGGGAAAATGTATTGAACGTTTGGTTTTAATTTGGTTTAGTTTTTTTTTTTAAGAAACCATTCCTAGTCTACAAAGGAAATAAAATTTGCATCTAAATACATACATAGGAGGCTGGTAATAAAGTAGAATGTAGGTAATAAGGAATTCTTTTTTTAATGAATGAATGTGCACATGCATATTTTAGACATGTATAAATATGTCATGTCAAATTATCTTGTATTTATAAAAGGTTCTGTTCAAATGTTTGGCATGCTATGCCAAGTGAGACAACATTGTGTTGTCTGTATTTTATTTAAAAATGGTCCCTCATTGAGGCGGATTGTGTCTTTTACAGTCTATCATGATTTGTTTTACTTTCACGTTTTTTTTTTTTTTTTGCTTGAACTGCGTTCCGACTTTTTCGTCTCAACTTTTGCTGCCAATATGCAGACTACGCCGATAGATCATTAACAGCAGAAAAATGCTCCTGGTGTCAAAAGATTTGCTTCGGAATTGCAAAAAGAGCATTGAATGGAAATCAAACTAAGCTTTAGAGGCTCAAAAAATAAACAAGGAATTTTTCTAATTGAATTACTCGATTTACTCGAGGAATTGTTTCAGCCCTTTTACGCATGTTTTAGCTGTCTCACAAGTAAAAATAGATATTGATACATTTCCTGTTCACACATATTTCACTAAATAAAATTACTTTCTACACCCAAGACCATGACAGCCTCGTTAAAAAAGATGAAAATTTATTCTAGTGGTACATATAAAGGGTTCAACAAGTGCAAACTTTACAGCTTCAATTGGTTTCTGTTGTAGATCATCCTTCCCCTCAGAGAATCTATACAATGAAGCTTTTCAAACACATGATGTGCAATAAAATTATGGGTCATTTTTACATGAATGGTCCTCATGCTCTACACAAATATACCAGTGAACATAAATAAAATGGCAACAAAGCACACTCAAACTTTTGCTGACAGAGGGAGAGAAATAGATATTTTTCTGACACTGTCAAAAAAAAAAAAATCTCAGTTTGGCAACGACACGGGTAAAGATGCCAGCAGGTAAGAAGTTTAAACTTTTTTGCAACATATATAAGCTATTTTAAATTCTCACAATAGTTTATTGACGCACTAACACCAAGCACAAAATAATTAATTCATCAATTCATCTTCCGAACCGTCCATCCCTACTGGGGTACCGGAGCCTTTCCCGACTGATTCAAGGCAGGGGACAAGTTACACACTGAACAGGTCATCTTTTTGACGCGGGACCACACACACAATTTCATAGTTGCTAATCAACCTAACATGCAGGTTTTTGGGGGATGGGAGGAAACCAAAATACCTGTAGAAAACCCACACATACACGAGGAGAATATGCAAACTCAACACAGAAAGACCAGTGTTCCAAGCTTCAACTCCACCCTGGACTTAAACACCCGATCTTCTTGCTGTGAGGCCACTGTACTAATCACTGCGCCACTGTACAAAATAGTTTATCAACTTAACTACATAAACTTTTTCCATCTATTCTGATTTGCAAAAGTCCGTAAGAGCTCTTTGTTAAATACATACGTACTTCGTAAGTATTTGTAGTTTTGTCTGATGTTCAAAAATAACAAGAATGTTAAACATAAGCCCAATTTAGTAGCCAATATCCTCAATTACATTGTTAAACCTTTAGAAGTCACTCTGGATAACTAAATCATACATAGTATGTAGTAAATCATGTTGTATGAAGTAAAAAGAACTTATTTTGCGTCGTTTTGTTCAATTAAGGTTTTGGTGCCCACACTTAAAACTACAAAAAAAATATTCATTTTTGTGGCTATTTGATGTCTAAAAAAATTGCTTTCAGTGTTGAATAGATTATGACAAATAAATATTGGTTTGTCTTGGGAACGTCTGAGGTGAGACAGAAATAAATGACCAGTCTGAAAGATTTTCTTAACCTCTCAAAAATAACAACACTAACAAAAACACGCTTTCAGCATGAGGGGGAAAAACTGTGAGTAGGGAAAAGAGCTGAAGAAAAGATGCAAAAATTACCACAGCTTAACAAAGGAGGCAGTCAGTCCTGTCTCCAAGAAACAAGAGGCGAGTTTGCCTGAGCAGTCTCTCTAGAACAAAGATAGCCTCAAAACATTTGTTCTCGACCAGTCAAAAGCCCAGCTTTTTAATTGTCTGCATTCCCATTTTTAATGCTAACGCTTAAATATAATGAAGGAAGGGTGGTTTGAAGTTGTAGCTCAACTTTATTTTATGATTAAAAATAATAGATTTTCCTGTGACCGGACTCTGAAGCAAAGAAAAATGCCAGGGTCTAAATTAGAACTTCCTTATGAGTGAATATTTTCAGAACAGCGGCTAATTTAACGGTTGTTTGTTGACAGAGGGGCTTTCTTGTGTGACCTTTTTGGACTTCTGGTGGTCAACAAAACTAAACATGTCACTCAACGGAATTTTAGAAACACGGTGGCAACTATCATGGTAAGTCCAGCTGACAGGTGAAAGTAAGTTTCCCAATGAAGAGCTAATTAGCGAGTCGGTTATGATCTGCAGGCCTCGAGAGCATGGTACTGCAATTATAGCAGAACAGTGTGAATACCACGGAGAGCAGAGACATTCTGTGGTTTCAATTATCCTTCTCTAAACATGGCTCGGTCTTGTTCATTCAGCAAGAGCACAAAGCCCAGCAGCGCACTCTTTTAGCTTGTGACAAACCCATGTTTACAGGCAGATTAATGAAAACATTTTTATCCTGAAGTATAGCTAATAAAAAGTACACATACAAAACACTATAGAGGCCTTTCAGTCACTGATCTAGAACAAAGTTTGATTTGCACCAAGAAAAAAAAGCATCAAGTATGCACAGAGTCCTGCCCCAAGTTTATGCATGAGGAGTGATGCAGCAGGAGATCTAAAGGTGTCTCGTTCACTATAGTGAGCAGAGAGGCGAGCCAAATAGCCAAAAAGAATGTGACAAGAAAAAGACGAAGACTTGCTCAGCTCCTCAAAAGTCTCAGAAGCTGTGGATTTCAAACACTCATGAGAAAAATGACTACTTAAGTCTCCGAAATAGATATTTTTCTTCCAGGCAATTGGTGGTTTGATTAAAATGAATGGAGAATCTGAAAGTCACGATAGTTACACTATTATGGAAGTGAGCCCCTAAAGTTCAAATGTTATGTAAAATTAAATATATTCATGAGACTCACACCATCAGGAGTTTATTTTTATCATTTTCTCAGTATCATAATTTGAGAAAGTAAACGATGCTTTTTAGAGGTAAGCACTAAACATTTGTTTAAACAAAATTCCAGCAAAAACATTGATTAGAAAAATGAAGAAAAGTTTTTTGGACACACAAATGAGGAATATCACTTTGTGTCTTTAAAATTTATTCTCACAATTCTGATGTCACCATGGTAACTGTATCACTGCAAATGATTTGGGATCTTTTTTTACTTGACCTAGTCATGTGAATTGCACCAGACCAGTGGCATTACGTAAGGGGGCTGGGCGGGTGGGCTGCCTCAAAGCAGATCTAAACCCATTTTCTTAGGCTGTGTAGTGTTCTCTAACAGTCCCTGGTCTAAGCGATTAGAGGACAATTTCCATATGTTCCCAATGAAAGATGTGACTACATTCCTTGCCCATGCCAAGTCATTTCACACCCACAGGATATTGCAATTTTCAGGTCACATTGGCTCAGTTTGAAGCATGGCTGTAAAATATTGTTTAACATTACTTCTTTTATCCACATCTATGAATCTATTTTCAACGAGAACTCAAAGCGTTTAGTCTATCCTAAACAACAACATGAAAGCAATAACAAAACAACAACCAGCTGTACTTGGTGAAGAAATCCATTTTTGAGCTCAGTCACATCAATGGAAAAAAAAAAATGTATATATTTTATTTTTCCTCAATAAAACGACACTGCATTTCACAGATAATAAAAACAGAAATAAATCCAGAAATTTTATCTAGATTGATACTTGATAGATACAACTGGTACGATGTCTCTTTTTTCTAAGTCTATGTGAATAATTTCACCCTGATTAACTTGATCAAATCTAATTTGTTTATAATTTGTTCACACGTGTTCCAGTAACAACCATTTTTCTTTAAAATGACTAACATTCACTTGTAATTAATTGACATAGAATTGTGTTCATTTCAAAGGCTCATCAATCTGATGTATCCAAGAGTAATCAGATTATTGAAAATGGTGATGATAAAGATAATTTGCTTTTTGAAAATGACAGAATCCACAGATTTAGTGCGAGCAGTTAATCTTAGTGGTATTTAGCTACTACGTACAGTAACTTATAGTTGAATGTAATTTCATGGTTCATAAGATTTTCCACTTTGTAAGAAAAGCAAACTTTGATTATAAACTGTTTATGCACTATCTTCTGAGCCACTCACTCCCTAACTGGGTTCTCTGACTAGGGATGCCAGAGCCTAGCCCTGCTGATTGTAGGCGAGAGACGGGGTACAACCCAAACAGGTCACCAGTGTGTTGCAGGGCCACACACAACCATCCGCTCACACATTCATTCCTAGGGGCAATTTCCTAGCAGCCAATTGACCTGATACGCATGTTTCTTACAATTCAGGCCAATTGTAGCTACAGTATGTACTCAAAAACCTACTTACAATGTTATTACTTGCAGATTGGTGGTTCCCTTGAAAGGATTTGAATCACCAATTAACCCAGTTTCCTCTGCCCATGAGTTACCTTCAAACAAATATAGTTGTGTATCATGAGTATTGTTTAAATAATGTTTTTTCATAAAGTAATTGAATTGTTTTATGCATAATATAACATTGTATACCAGAAATTTGTAAAAAAAAAAAAAAAGTACTGAAAAAAATAAAACCTGAAACAGATGTTTTTCTTAAAACCAATGTGCTTTTAAATTTGGTAAACATTCAAGTGTGAGAAAAGAGTGCACTACCAAACAACAAAACGTAGATATCTGGTTAGTATATTTTGGACTATAAGTCGCACCTGAGTGTAAGTCGCAACCAGCCAAAAAAAAGCACAAACGTATAAGTCGAATTTTTGGGAAAATTCTGTTCCGTCATCTTCCGCTTGTTCCGGGGTCGGGTCGCGGGGGCAGCAGCCTCAACCGGGCAGCCCAGGCCTCTCTCACCTCGGCTGCATCCTCCAGCTCACCCGAAGGATCCCAAGTCTTTCCCCGGCCAGCTGTGAGACATAGTTTCTCCAGCGAGTCCGGGGTCTGCCCCTTGGTCTCCTCCCGGTGGGATGTGCCCGAAACACCCCGCCCGGATGTTTTTTGGAAAAAATTTTGGGAAAATTCATTTGATAAAATTCAACACCAAAAACAGACATGTTTCTTTGAAAGGCATTTTCAAAAGTAAATAAAATGAAGAACAACTGGCGACACGGTGTACTACCTTCACATGACGCATAAACAAACTGAGAACGTGCATTTGTCGATCCAGCCAAGGAAAGTTGGACGGCACATTCTCCCAATTACCATGTAACTGCGCTCTCCTAGAGCGCTCTCCTGCGATAAAGTGTGAAAATGACGAGCGGTATATTGTGAAAATGACATGTGAAATGATGGTAAAAATGTGTTAGTAATTCCTCATATAAGTCGCTCCAGATTATAAGTCACACCCCCGACCAAACTTTGAAAAAAAAACTGTGACTTATAGTCCGAAAAATACAGTAATTAAAATGGCATAACCTATTAATGTTGACGTTCTTAATATAAGCAGCAAAGAATGACCCATTTATGTAATTTAACATTTATAAAAAGGTTGCGTAAATGCATGTAGAAAACTTCATGTATTAATTAGATGGTTGATCTAAAAAAAAAAAAAAGCAGCCTACCTGAAGCAATGGGTGATGAAGGGTGACTTCTAGCTCTGCTTGCCTGTGAGCTGGATCTTCACACTCCTCGTGGATCTCCAGGTCTTCCCTAGGAACTGTATCCCAGCGGCCACGGTTTGCCGCTAGCTGATGCACCAACTCATACTGACCAGGAAGAGCCAGACTGAGCCGTGTCTGTCTCCCATGGGTAAAACATAACTTCCTTCTCTTACAGACAGTACCTTGGACTCCTTCACAAGCTTCTCCAGCCTCTGGGCCCAAAGGCAGCAGCCTCTCTCCCAGAAGGCAGTTAAGCAGCTGGTAGCGGGCTGCACAGTCCTGGCCCAGCACCAAGATATATGGGGCAGCACCAACAGTGTTGCGCAGGAACTCCTCCTCATGACTTGGGAAAGAAATGCAGCTAAGTTGGCCTGTGGGAAAAAATATGTACAGACAGCAGTAGATCAGATGGACAGAGTGGGCAACTATTTTCACACCTTTTAAATCTAAGAGCAACTGCTCAGCTCAATAAGCAAAAATTAAATACAAAACACTTCTTTGTATTTAAGTGGCATTCTCAGGATAAACTACACAAAAGCACATTAAAAAATTGGGTATGATTCTTCTGGCTATTATTATCGGATCTAACCCTAAAATGTGGAGCACAAGCACAGAAGAACCAATTCATCCTTATTATTGCAGTTTGAGACATAATCCACCAACATGCTGAGTCACAGTGAAGAACGATTATATAACGAAGCGGGCAACAATTGCCTATGTGTAAATTTGATATCAACACATTTCATTTTAAAAACCATTCAATGAGGGTATATGAGTCTAATAAGCATAAAATTACATGGATTTGTCTTTAGGTTTTACAGCATCGTGTTAAGGTTTTTGATTATACTCAACGTGGACTTTAACATTTTTCACTTGCCAGGGAAGAATTATGTTGGCCTTTTTCTTTGCAGGACATACAGAAAAAGTTGAGAACTTCAGGAAACGTCTATTATATGTTTAATCGATGTTCCAATGCACGTGTTCCATATGACAAAGTAATGCTTTACAATGCTCTCAACGTGATTGTATGATAAGTACTGATAAAGACTTTTAAAAATATACAATAAAAATGAATGCAAGTCTAACCAGTAAAAAGCACCAAAGAGAAAATCTCAGGATTTCAGGAAACTACCACAGAAATCTCAGCATATTTGGGGCACTTAAATCTGCTCATGCTTTTCAGAGGGGGTTTAATCTGCTTCCATGACTTTGTAAATGGATTTTTCAGCCTGCAAGTTGTTCAACTAACTGCTTAGACACAAAAAGTGGTTAATTCTTTTTGTTTGGCTGCAGGTTTCAGATATAAGTCCAGCTGTAGACCTACAAAACAGACCCACTGTTAGTAGAACATGTAAACACATCTTTTGGCACTAGTTCTTTTGTTGTTTTTATCATTCAAATGTTATTTTAATTAATGAGATCCTCTAACATTAATGAGCATTAACAGTTCGCAGCTGTAAGTCACTTTTTATTTGCAGACAGATTCTTTTGCCTTGTTTCTTAGTCTTTATTTTTGACCTTATTGATCACTACCTGTTGGACTGGGGTGCAAAAATAGGAACAAAAATATCTACAGAAAGTTCCTGGCCAACTGTAAGACAGTGTTGTGATACACCTCTACTCCGTTTTCCCATCTACTCTGTTAGAACACACCTCTTCTTTCCAAAACTGTATAGCAGAAAGGGATGAATTTATTTGCAGACAATTCTGGTCGGACAGAATGCTGCCTTTGTGACAAGTAAATCCGAGTTCTCTTGGTTGTTCTCCAGTCAGCACAGCTTTGGGATAAAGATAATAACTTTTCCATCTAACACACACACACACACACACACACACACACACACACACACACACACACACACAATAGTAATGCAGGGATATTGTCCAGCTTACCTGCTTCTAGAGATGCTGAATCTGAGTTTATGGTCGATGCACACACATTGCTGTAGTTTTGTCTTATTTCTCGGAGGAAATTATTAGTCTCTTTTAGATTTTTCTTTAGCTGGATGGAGTGCTTATTGTAGCTGTTAAATGTCCTCGTTAGTTCCCGAGCTAAAGGAGTGTTTTTTTGTTGTAAATTTCCCTCCATGATGAACAAATCGAGTTCTTAATTCTTTTGTATTATTATTTTGACAGATTAGACAGGTGATCAACAATAGTAAAGATGCTCCAATCTATCAATCCGTGGTTGCCATGCTAGTTTTAAGACTATATAAGACACTCAAACACAACATCAATGTAGTTTTTCTACATTTATTCTGTTTTGAAAGAAGATCAAGAATAAACATGTGTTTAATGACAAACTAGCTCAACTTAAGCTTGAGGCACAAGTTTTCTTCCAAGCTAGCTTCCCTCACGTCTAATTTTAGCTGTCTTTCTTTGTAAAAGGTTAAGCAAAACAACCCCAAATACTTTGAAAAGTAAAATATTTAAGTGCACGATGTTGTCAGATAGCCAATAGCTTGAAAAAGTAAGGTTTAGTGTCCAATATTTGCGCTGCTAGCCAGATTGCATCCCCTCTCCTTCCCCAACTTGGCCTGCAACAATAATCATACTTTCTAATTTCCCATCAATACTCTAAAACACGATCTCACCAAAAAGCAAAATGAAGGGATCAAATTTGGATGACATAAACAGCCCAACTAAGTTTTAAAACGTCGGTGTTTTTCTGATGAAAATCCCTGGGAAAGGCTTGTCAAAGAGCCTGTGGAGAAGAAAACAAGCCAGCGGACATCTTTCACCCCGGGCAGCGATGAAGAAACAGGCTTCTGGTTCCCTGGAGAAGAGGAAGAGAAGGAGGAGGAAGAGAAGGAGGACAAACAGCCTGGTTGCAGGCCGAGGTGTGTCCGGACGGATTCACATCGCTAAGCTGAGGCTAAGCAGCCAAATCACAGCAAAACAGAAAGTCTAGCAGAGGAAAGTTGGTGAAAGAAATGGGAGTGGTCTGAGGTGACGCGTTGCTTTCTGGGGAATGTAGTATTTTTTTGCATGAGAAGGTAAAATGGCAAAACTAATAAAGAAACTGCGTTTCTCCAAAAAGAATCTAAGTTCCGCTTTTATGGTGCCTTTTTCCTAACAATCTTACGTGTTGAGTAATTATCATGATTGTATTTTGTTGTAAAATGAAGGTGAACATAGACCTGTGGATTCACTCTGTCACTGTATTTACAACAAATCAGGATGCAAAACAACTTTCTCCAACTGAACTAAAAAAAAAATTAAAAATTGTTTTTGGCGCACAGAAACATAGAGAAAGAGTCAGCAGTAACCTTTAATCTCTCTCTCTAGAACCCACAAATCAAGTTAAAAATCTGGGAGTCATATTGGACTCAAGACTTTAAATTCAATAGTCACATCAAATCAATTACATCATTAACCTTTTATCACCTTAAAAACATTGCCAGAATCAGAGGTTCTTGTTATTATCCATGCTTTTGCTGCCAGTAGGTTTAGATTATTACAACAGTTAATGCATGGTCTGAACAAAAAGGCCTTAAAACAGCTGCAGTTTATTCTAAATACTGCTGAATCAAAAATATGATGACATTAGTCCTGTGCTCAGGAATCTGTACTGGCTTCCTGTGGGTCAGAGAATAGTATTTAAAGCTGCTCTGCTTGTGTTTAAGTGTGAGATGTTAGTGTCTTCTGAATAATCTAGAACTCTGAGGATGTCTAGGACCGAGAGTCAGAACTAATCATGAAGAACAAACTCCCTGAGGCTGTGAGACAGGTCTCTACTGTAACAATGTTTAAATCTAGGCTGAAAACAGTTCTGTTTAATTCTGTATTTAATTAAAGATTACTCACTCTTTTTGACTTTTTTAGTTTTTATTCTATTTTTTTTTTTGTGTGATTTTAATGCATTTTTCTGTATTATAATACACTTTAATTTGCCTGGTGTGTATCCGTGCTGTGTAAATAAACTTGCCTCGCCTTAAAATAACATAGTAAATCTGATGACAATATGAGAGCCTTTTCACTGCACATCAAACCATCAAGCTTTATAATTATTGTGGTTATGAGTGTCTGAAAGACTTTCTTATGAATATATTCTATACAAAACATGTATGAAAGAATGACAATTTATTTCAAGCCATGACTAGTGAGAACCAAACCAAGAATTTACAGAAAAGATCAACTTCCAATCAACACAAGTTTAGCTCACATGAAAATACAAGTCATTGTTGCTTGAAATGGAGAGCGAAAATTAATAAAACAAATTTTTAACACACCCTAGTGTAAAGACTTTTATAATAAAAACTAATCTACTTTTTATGTACAAAACACCCATATTTTCTACATGGTAAACTTTTTTCTCTATGCACAGAAACATTGTCACAGATAACGTTGGATCAACAGAAACCATAGTTTTTAGATTTCGATTATTTATTTCAAACTTGCACATTTATACATAATATTACAGTGGATGCATGGTTTGAAAAGGAGATGAATAAAGCAAACACTTTTACTGATTCTAAACCCCCTCCCAGCCACTCATCACAACATAGTGGAATCCTATATTGCGTTATGATAAAGAAAATACAATACAGAATATTTCAATGATGCATGTCGAGAAAAACTGAAATTCCATTAATTCATCTTCAGAACCGTTCATCCCTATCAGGGTTGCAGGGGTGCCAGAGCCAATCCTGGCTGATTCAAGGTGAGAGGCAGAGTACACTCCAAACAGATCGCCAGTCTGTCATGAGGCCACACACACACTCAATCCAAGGTACAATTCTATAGTGGCCAATCAACCTCACATGCATAGTTTGGGAGGGTCGGACAAAACCAGAGTACTTGAAGAAAACCCACGCATACACGGGGAGAATATGCAAACTCCACACAGAAAGGCCAGTGTTGCAAGCCTCGTCTCCACTCAGGGAGTTGAACACCAACCTTCTTGCTGTGAGGCCACTGTGTAAACCACTGTGCCACCATGCCACCCAAAAATAAACAAACTGAATTTTAATCTTGATATTTACATTTACAACCTTTCTAACTAATAACATAAAAATGATAATCAGAAAATGCTTGAATTGTCAACATTAATACACTATTTCAAACTGCACTCTCAATATTGAGGGCACAGTTTGTTTGAAATATTTTGACATTTTTTCATATTTTGAATGTTTTGAATTATTGAAATGTTGATATACGAATTAATTCATTGTCATGCCAGTAAGGGGAACCTAAATGATAATAATATCTCATATGACATCTGTTTTTTTGGACCACAAAATTTCAAATGTACTCATGATAATAGTCTCTATTGTACAATGTAACATTCACAAATCAATAATACACATGCTCTGAATATTAATAATTAGTACTAATATTAGATCGAACAAGATGTGCCTGGAAACAGCAGGAGTATTTCATTAGTATCAATGTGGTAATTTAATTGATGGTTGATTACAGTTCAAAGCAGCAGAGAAAAAGAACAGAAAATTTGATCACAATTTTCATTTAGTACTTTTTTGTTTTAATGTGTTTACGCACATTTGATGCGTGGCTGCCCCTGGAGTTTATTTAGTGGGTGTTGGAGAAGAACATTTAATATAATCAACACATGTATTTTATGATTTTGCTAATCACACAAAACAGACTGTTAAGTTTAATAAAAAAAATGTCTAAATCTTACTAATGGCTCACTCGAGATGTGCTAAATTACACAACAATATTTCAAAGATTTGGTTAAACCGGGTCTTCTGCTATCAAAGTTTATGAGCTCTGATTTAATAAAGTAAAACTTGCAAGCCAAAAGATCTTCCTGATCTCTAACAGGGGTATTTATAGAAAGAGTCACAGGAATTGACTCAAACATCATTTTAACTCAAACACATTTTCTTTGTAGTTATGGTGAATGTCAAGATCAGATATATTAGATTTAGTTTACAATTCATAAATAAAAAAGAAACTTTTGCCACTTTGTTCCATGTTTAATTAGACAAATTTTAATTTTCTTTTTTTCATCTAGATCATTTCAGTGGCTTTATGGCCTGATCAAGACAGAGGCTTCATCTCATTCTATGGCAGTAATCATCATTTTCAAAATGATTTCCGGATGGAAGTCGAAACATCTCGATCAAGAATTAAACTGTCCAGAAGACTTTTTTGAAACTTTTTCTATTATGGATCACTCCTGGATGAATGAGGGACTACACGGAATAAGAATAATACATTTTATTTCTAAGGTAACATCTTTACTTTTACCTAACTTAATATTTTATTTGTTCTAGGACATGCTGAATATAGAATTTCTTTTATACAATCATAAATGACAAATGAACTACTTTACAAAATAATTTTAAAAACCAGCATTCTTTTGCTGTGATTTTTTAAAATTAGCTTTCAAATCTTTTAAAAATTTGATATAGAAAAGCTTTATGCTGACCTCTAGCGGCTAAAAGCTGTAATGATATTTTTAGTTCAAATAAATTTATTAAATTTGCTTAAACTTTTAGACCTATTATCCAATAATAACAAATAATTAAGCAAAAATTGTATATATGGTAAAAAGAAATAACTAGTATTCTTTTGCGGTATTTTTTAAATTTAATTTTCAAATTTTTTAAAAAGTCAATTGAGTAAGTGCCATTTGCTGACCTCCAGTGGGCAAAAGTTGTATTGATATTTGCAGTGTCAATGAAAACTTTAAATTTACCAACACCTTTAGACACAATAACCAACAATAACAGCTAATTAAACAAGAATCAATTAATTGTTTTAAAAAGAAAAACAACACGTGATTTTTATTTTTATTGTGATTAGTTTAATTTAATTTTTTTTATTGTTCTCCCCTTAAACAAGCCTTTCTGTATGGAGTTTGCATGTTCTTCCCGTGTATGAGTCGGTTATGCCTCTCGCCTTGAATCAGCCAGGATAGGCTCCGGCACGCCCTGCAGGCCCGTTGGATTTTTTTAAATCAATGGATTTTATTACACATATTGCCAAAGGGCTCACAGTTTGCAAAGGCAAATTTTTCCGAGCAGGGCTTTTTTTTTGCCTATGAAATTAGAAGGACATTAAGGATGGACGGCTCAGAAGACGAATAAATCATTATCAAATCTTTTGAAACTCTATTAAATAAATGAAATCAAAGTTTTTGGAATCATAATCCAAAACAAATTAAGTTGGAAAAGTCACATACAATCTGTAAAAACAAAACTATGTAAATCATTAGCCATTATTTCAAAGGTTAAATTAGAATGTTTGAATGAAAAGGCTTTTTATATTTTATATAATTCATTAATTTTACCGTATATGACTTACTGTGTGGAGGTGTGGGGAAACACGTACAAAATAAACATCATCCCAATTTCTCTTGTTCAAAAACGAGCGATTAGAATTGTCAATAAAGCCCCGTACAGGGCACATACAAACCAACTCTTCATCCAAAGTAAATACATTGAAATTCAAAGACTTAATAGATTATAAAACCGCACAACTCATGCATATTATTAAAAATAAACAAGTACCAAATCAGATCCAAAGTTTCTTTCAAAATCGAGAGAGCACCCTACAATATCAGGGGATCCGATGTTTTCAAAATGCCTAAAGTTAGAACCAATGTAAAACAACATTGTATTTCTGCTGTTGGAGTAAATCTATGGAACAGGTTAAACCAAGACATCAAAGACTCCAGAAGACTGAGTTGCTTTAAAAGTTTATGTAAAAAGAAAATTGTGAAATCATACAGAGAAATAAACTGTTAACTTATATTAGCAGAAAAAGTTTCAAAAAAGTCTTCTGGACAGTTTAATTCTTGAACGAGACGTTTCGACTTCCATCTGGAAATCATTTTCAATCTGAATGAAATGGACAGAAAACTGGATCTATTTATACTAACCTGAGTAAAAATATACTTTTACTAACCTGAGTAAAAATATACTTTTACTAACCTGAGTAAAAGTATAAATAGATCCAGTTTTCTGTCCATTTCATTCAGATTGAAAATGATTTCCAGATGGAAGTCGAAACGTCTCGTTCAAGAATTAAACTGTCCAGAAGACTTTTTTGAAACTTTTTCTACTATGGATCACTCCTGGACGAATGAGGGACTACACGGATTTGTTAACTTATATTGTATATGTAGCAGCACTTTCTGTTTGGGGTAAAGGGGGTAGGCGCTTATAAGCTCTTGGCTTCTGCCTATTCCTTTTCAGAGTGTGTACTTTTTTTATTTGTACCGTTAGTTAATTTTTTGTTGTTTTGTGTTCTTAAATGTCTGAATAAATTAAATTAAATAAAAGCTATTTGCTGACCTCTAGCGGCCAAAAGCTGTAATATATTTTCAGTGTCAATGAACACTAAACTTACAAAAACTTTTAGACACATTTACCAGTAATAAAAGAAACAACAAATCACATTCAGATCATTAAATACACAATCCAGAAGACAGCTTTGAAGCCTATTCTACGATGGATCACTCCTGGACGAATGAGGGATTTACACAGACACACATTCAATAAAACTACCTTCGTAATATAATTTTTCAGAAACTACTTCTTAATACCTGGTTGTGTAAAATGTTAAATAAATGTAAAATGGACATTCTTTTGTTATGTTGAAATTAGTCAATTATTCATTAAGGCTTAGTGACATTTTAAATATTTTTTATATATATACTGTATATAACAACAACTAGGGCGTTTTGTCTGTATGGACGCTCTAATCTACGTCCTACGTCATTAGACACGCCTCTCCTGGGTTACCGGTGGAACACGCGGTACCTGTAATGGCTTAGATTGCTGTGTGTAGAAAGATCAGTTGCTCTTGGCATTCAGGCTAACGTTTCTCTGTCTCCAGATGCCGTTTTAAAACTACACTTGCGCCTAATAATATACATGAAAAAGAAAACAAGTGTCATCATGGACGGATTCCGAACAAACTATTGGCCGGCAGCTGGAAGAGTTTCACCCGAAGAAAATACCTCCCAGGTGATCGGGAAAAAGCAAGCGGTGAAGAGACACCATCACAAACACAATCTGAAACACAGATATGAGTTTCTGGAGACTCTTGGCAAAGGAACCTACGGCAAAGTGAAGAAAGCCAGAGAAAAATCAGGCAGATTGGTGAGTTTATATTCAGTGTCATCTGTTAGATCCACAGTTTCGGGTCACTGTTTGCTCTTCTGTCCTCATGGCCACCTGTTGTTTGGAGACAAAAGGCTATTTTTAGATGGCAGATTGTTTGCAATCAGGTTGACTAAAGTTTGATCTGAGTGAATAAAAGTAGGATTAGGCATATAGTTTTGTTTCTTCGCTTGATTTTTTAACGATAAACCATGATATGCAGGGTACCACTGTACAAGTCCAGTGTTTCCTTAAAATCCCTCTAAAAACTGTTAATCATCTATATTTTCATTCTGTGAAGAATAGTGTGACAGTACACATCTAGCAATATTAAATGTATATTCTTATCTGATTTACCGGCTGATTTGAGCAGAGCCTTTCTAGTACCCATTAAAACAGAATACTAGTGTCTGGGCCAAACAGGAAATTTTACATAATCACTTTCATTTGACACATATAGAAATAGAAAGGACTTTGTTTGAATTTCAGTTGGAATTCGTCCAAGGAGGAAGTTTCAGATGGGGAAAGTTGGTATTATTCTTTCTGATGGGAAAAGGATGGTGGTTTTAATTTGCCTTCCAGGTAAATTCTGGTTGTTCTTGGCCTACAGGGAAATAGGAGGTATTTAAAGAAAACTGAAGTGAGATCAGGATTGGAATGAAGGGCTAGGGATTGTGTCTTATAGATTTAAGATTTATGAATTCCTTTTTTAAAAGTTTCTGTTTGGTATTTTACAGTTGTGCATATTTGGGTCATCTTTTAAAAATACATACGTTTGCCAGGAAAAAAAAACCCAAAATGTGTCAAATATGCATCAAAATCAATACAAATCAAAATAATTTTAAAGCTAGCTTTTTGAAAATAAATCCCAAACAATAATCTTTTATATCTATCCAACAGCTTACTCTTTTTTAAGCAGATGTTTTGATACAAATCATAAGGGTCTTACTGCTGAGTTTCACTTCCCATAAATGGGTTACGGTAATAAGAAGGGAATGTCTGTTGAAGGGAAAGTCCACACAACCTAAGGAAGCAAATGTTCAAGATTTTCTTTTGTTTTTGTGGTGTAAACATGCAGTGATACAAGTTTAGTCTTGTCCACACACCCTCACCGTGCTCTCTTTGTCAGACATGCCTTAACTCATACTCTGTCTTCATAGGATATGAGTAGGTGTCTGAGATTTAACCCAACAGGAAGCTTCTTTGCACGATATATTACAAAACCCCTTATTCAAATGTAAAAATTCTACTTTATGTTTCTGGACTTGTATCTTATATACAGCCAAATCTTACACATAACAGAAAAAACTGAAAGAAATGGCTACCTATTTTATGTGCGTAGACTTGATTGTGTAACCCGTGTAGGAGAAGAGGGCGGTCAGCATACATTGTTGTTTTGACTATCCAAACAAATCCATTAACATTGCACCTAAACCGGTGTTGTGTCGAGATCTGCGGCCCCGTCGAGACTCGACAGTTGCAGATCTCAACAAGACACTAGGTTGAAACTCAACTTTATGAATATTTTGTTTTAAATGTTTGCATTCAGTAGATCAGATGCTCCAACGCTTATTTAGACCTATACAGTATTAGATACAGAATTCTAATGATGTCAGTTTTCTCATGATCTTTCATTTCAGTTTCATTTTGATTAATAAAGTTGTGGTGTATGAAGTGGGACTCCGAGTATCTATTTATACAACCTTGCTTAGAAAAAAAAGTCTTATCTCTGAGCGATGTCTAGACTGGAGGTGAATTACAAAGAATGTAGAAGCAGTCATTCCTTATCATCACAACTCAATATCAGTAGCTGCCTAAAATGGCCTGAATGAGTAACTTGGAGGCAATAATATTTGGCCTTGTAACTTTTACATTGAAAAGGAAGTTGTGTTTGAAAGTTTCAGTCATAAGAAGTGGGAGTCTGGTAAATAATCTTTCCTGTAAATCCCCGATATGCTACCGGTGGATATTACGTCACCAACTTTTTGAAAATTTCTACCATGTTTGAAATATGTTTACACAATAAAAGTCTTGAAGTGGTTTTCTATTTTATTCTTAAATGTTTGAGCAATTTGCAAGGAGCAGTGCACGCACTGTCAGATGGAGCATTGCATGTGTAAAATGAATCTAGTTGTTAAGTCAAATCAGGGGGTCAGTGACTTTATTCATTCATTTTCCGAACAACTTGTCCAACACTGGATTGTGTGGGTACCTGAGAATATCCCAACTATTTCCACACGGCTAGTGGTGTACACCATGCTACCTTTGATAAAATTATGTCGTCTTCTGAATTGCTTGTCCCTAATGGGGCCGCAGTGGATGCCAGAGTCAATTCCGGTTGCTTTCAGGCGACAGGGGGTACACCCCTAACAGGTTGCCACTCTGTTGCGGAGCCACACACTCACAACCATACTCAATCCGAGAGGCAATTTCAGAGTGGCAAATTAGCCCAACACGCATGTTTTTGGAGGGTGGGAGGAAATCAGAGGAAAACTCGGACGTACACGGGCAGAACATGCGAACTCTACACAGAAATTCCAGTGTTTTAAGTCTTGCCTCCCACTCAACTTGAACCTTGACCATCTTGCTGTGAGGCTACTGTGCTAACCACTATGCAGCCCTTCGATGACTTAATTATTATTTTTAAAAAGCTCATTTTAAGAGTTATATTCCTAGCGTCAGTTTACACTATTGTATCAGTCAGTTTAACCAGTAAATTACGGTAATTGATGAACATGTGTGGCAGTCTGAATTTGTGGCGGTGGCTCTTTTTGCGTTTGCATGAAATCTTAAGTTTTTTTTTACCTTCAAATATTTCTCGTAGCACCGACAGATGGTCACAAAGAATGCACACATTCTTCAGGAATCTCGGAGTGGTGTTAAGTCGTCACGAGTGCAAGTTCAGCCTATCTGACAGTTATGCTAACAAACACAGGAAAGCTTGCTTCCCAGAACTAGGAAGGGAGTTTGTGTGATGTGGACATGGTGCTGAGGAGAATTCACATCACACTGTGACTCAGGAAGGGAGACGTCCATGTGTAGAAAATAATGACAAGTCACTGCTTTACTCACTTCCATGTCAGCAGCCTTCAGGGGTTAGCAGGAAGAGAGAAATGAGGACATTCCACCAGATGAGCCATCTGCCACCTAATGACCCCGTTTGGGTTTTAGGTTGCACTGATAACGCACTTGGTGCATACAGGAATCCCAAGTACTTAAGCTTCAGATAGACAAGCGTATCACAGAAATGACTGAATGAAACAATTGCAAATGTATTCTTTATGATCTATGAAGACTATTTCATTTTTTAATAACATGACTTTGTTATGTTTGTTATGACATTGCCTTTGTTTTGTAAAAAACAGGGCAGAGTTTTTTGTTCAGACTTTGGAAATTTGAGGAGGATTCAGAAGATTCTTTTTTAGTTGTTTTTTTTTTTTTTTTTTTTTTTTTTATGGGGGGGGTCGCAATTTTCTTGGTGGTGTGTCAAGCATAAGTCGGCAATTTAACACCTCTGGCCCAGAATAAAATTTTGCCGCCTTATTTGAACACAAAACAATTTGACAATTTTTTTTTTAATTTAAGTTTCAGCTCCTTTTTTTTTTAATGTAAACATTTATTGAAATATTGATGATATTGATCAACTTGCAAAACTCATATCTATTTTTTGTTCTAGTTTTGAACCATTTATAGTTTCATATTTCATAATATTTAGAATGGGAAATTAGACAAAATAGAAGACGTATTGGGATTTATTTTGTTTTATATTAATTTTTTTTTAATTTTTACTCACTCTATTTACCCCTCATCTGGGAAGTTTGTGTGCTGCACTCCTACACTGCAGTAGGCTGCCACAACTGTGCCAACAGTGGGAGAAACAGGAGGTAAGGTGTCTTCTCCAAGGACCTTAGACGTGCACTCATTTGGATGCCAACCCGCAAACTTCCGGTTGACTTGCGGTCCGGTCCGCGGGTGAACGCTCTAACCACCGTCTACAACACAAAACAACTCAAAACCACTGTGTATAAATCAAAACATTGTTGATTATCATTTTTTAACACAAGGATCACATCATCTTTACATGAATCTGTTATTAATGTTGCACATACGTTGTTTTTGCAATTTTTCCATTGTGGGACTAATAAATGTTTTCTTGATTAACATAATCCACAGAAACTATTATATTGTGCTTAAAATGTATTTTCTCTCTCATTCCTGTTTTAAAGGTTGCTGTAAAGTCAATCAAAAAAGAGAAGATAAAAGAAGAGCAAGATCTGGTACACATTCGCAGAGAAATAGAGATTATGTCCACACTGTGCCATCCACATATCATCTCCATATATGAAGGTGCATATTCAAGATTTCTGATGGGGTTTTTCTTGTGTTTGGGCATAGTGTAAAGGCTTGGGTTTGTTGGGAGGGCGAAGTGAATCCAGACTGCAAATAAGAAACGTGACACCTGCTGAAACATATATCTCAATCAGTCTCTGTTTGAGGTTCAGAGTTGAGTCACGCAAGTCTTTGTCCAAAAAGATTCGATGCTAGGTTACATAAGCTCTGATATCCTGTTGTAGTGCAGCCACGCTGCAAGATAATGGACCCAAGCATGTGTAGTATAGTTCTCCTTGTTCTTGATGAGATGACCATTATCAGTCTTTCTAATTTCACTGCTTGTTAGATGAAGGACAATGATCCTGATGACTTGTTTATCCAACAGTTAGTTATTGAACATTGAATCTTTATGTGGGAAATCTTAAACTTGAAAGTTTTTATGCACATAGACATCATGTTAAGGGGTCTTAATGTTTTTTCTTCTTTTTTTAGTTTTCGAAAACAAAGACAAAATTGTCATAGTCATGGAATATGCCAGCCAGGGTGATCTATATGATTACATCTGTGACAAGAAAAACATCTCTGAAAGGGAGGCCAGACACTTCTTCAGACAAATTGTATCTGCTGTGCATTACTGCCACCAGGTAAGGCTGTTTTCTTTCAAATCAAAAGTTAAAGTTGTTTTATTAAAATTAGGATGTAATTGACAGGGCTTCCTCTATCATGTTATACGTAATGATACAGCACCTCTCTTGTTTTTGAATGTTTTGTTTGTAAGACACTGGCACCTCCTAACTTACATAATACATATTATTCACTGTTAGCCTGCAGCTCCGAACAGGCAGGCTGTGAGAAGGATGTGTGGGGAAATGAGCATTTAGTCTCCACTGAGCTCCCATTAGCGCTAAAGGCCAGCCATCCAAAAACACACATGCATGGTCTCACAATTTAATTAGGGTGTGAAGGGACAGAGCCAACACACAAATATCAGTTGTTTCTGAAAGCCAGACCTGAGCAATTCTAAACGTTAACTGCACACTTTAATCCGGCATGTGCACAGCACTTTGCACTGCAATGAAAAACGTTTGCTCTTAAGTATTTACGGGGTGAAAATCCATCTCATAAACTGTATACCACGAGGCTAATTCATTTTTATATGGTGCTGACGTAATGGTAAGTATTGTTTAAACAATGTAAGAGGTCAGCTACACCTTCATACCAACTCCCGATTTTCTTCATGGGACAACTAACAAAAATGCTTTTGTTACGAGGAAGCATACAGTATGAAAGCTGTTGGTGACCTGTATTCCTACAAGCAAAACAAACGTGAACTCATTTGAGTCAAAGGCATGCCCCCCTGCAGAGTAGAGAAGAATGAGGCATAACTGATTTACTAGAAGAAAATGTTTTGCTTTGAAAAGAATGTGTTTGAATCCAGTTTTTGAAAAAAACTCCTCTCCTGTAAAGAAGTGTTATTTGTAAAGATTCCTAATTCATGTAAATAGCAGATGATACATGTAGATATTTATTTTTTTCTTTTCCTCCTAGAATGGAATTGTACACAGAGATCTGAAACTGGAGAATATTTTACTAGATGCCAACGGCAATGTGAAGGTATGTACTGTTACCCTACGTGCTGTTCTCATAAGCTTAATGGCTACACATATTTGAATATGTTTTGCATCTTATTTTGTGACAAGAAAGAACTTTGAATTTTCCACCAAATGTCAATGGAGGCTCTTTAAAAAATTTTTTGTAGTACTGTAAATATTAATAATAAATATAAAGTTTATTGAACAAAACTAATAAAAAACAGTGATTTGAGGCCTTTGTCCCTAAATATTCTGTTTTGGTTTCTTGCAGATAGCTGATTTTGGCTTGTCGAACCTCTACTGTACAGATGATTTTCTTCAAACCTTTTGTGGTAGTCCCTTATATGCGTCCCCAGAAATAGTCAATGGACGACCATACCACGGCCCAGAGGTGGACATCTGGTCCCTTGGGGTACTATTGTACACACTGGTTTATGGCAAAATGCCATTTGATGGTCATAACCACAAGGCACTGGTCCAGCAGATCAGTACCGGAAACTACAGAAAACCCACCAACCCTTCTCGTGAGTTTAATGTGTAACTTGAAATGAAAAGTATTTTTTTTCTTATGTTTGCATAATCGTTTTGGGTTTTTTTTAATCTCAGAATTGACTTTTTCTTATCTCCCTTGTTTTTTTTACAGATGCATGCGGGCTCATCCGCTGGATGCTGATGGTAAACCCTGATCGAAGAGCCACAGTAGAAGAGATTGCGGGTCATTGGTGGCTTAACTGGGGCTACGAGCAGCCTTTGCTGACCGAGAGAAAAAGCAGTGTGGCAGATCAGACATCTTCACCAGCAACTACTTCACATTTACCATTTCTGTCCACCTTTGCTAAAATGTTTCGTTTTGCCCCTTTGATTTTAAGTAAGTCGAAAAACCGCTGCCAGCTCATCCCGCAGACTGGAGAAGGCGGTGTGGTCAGACAACGCTCCCTGCGAAGGTCGCGTAAAGAGAATAATGTTTCACCAGCAGTTCACGAGAGGAGCACTTCTTCTCGACCCTTTAAGGGCATTCTAAAAAGACGGAACAGCGTGAAACAGAAGGCAGGGAATGATGGCTCTGCTGCGGGGTTGGTGGAGCAGAACGTCTTGAGTTTGACCGTTTCAGCAAATGCCCCTTTATCTTTTTCGCCACCTCGTAAAGGCATACTGAAGAAGCCTGTGGAGCAAGAATCAGGGTATTACTCATCTTCACCTGAAAACAGTGACTCTGGCTGGGCACAACAACCTGTAGCACCCGTCTGTCAGAAGGGCATTCTCAAGCGTAACGGAAAGTTTTCTTCAGGTGGACTGCAGGAGTTTGGCTCTCTAGACCAACTGGCTTCTTCTTTACCTCAAAAGGCAACTCGGTCAAGACCCAGCGGGGCAATAAGTGAGGACAGCATTCTGTCTTCTGAGTCATTTGATCAGCTTGATCTCCCAGATCACGGTAGACGTCCAACAGAAATAGAAAAACCACCAAAACCAAACATGAGAGGTTGTGTTTCAGCTGACAATCTGCTGGACATTGTGAAAGACGGCATTCTGGCGGAAGGAATGCTGAGACCATGGGACTGTTATGAGACTGGGGTGGCTGACAGTGCTTTTTCTATCACCGACTGTGACAATGTCACAGAAACTTACAAACAGACAATGACCATACAGGGATCTTCAGCAAGCTGAAAAGCAGTAATTAGAAAAGAAAAACTACTGATGACTTTTTTACTTTAACTTTTTTTTAACACAAGTGAAAGAAAACATAGCCAAGTGCAGCATGAACTGATTACTACACATAATTTATTTCAGGAAATAGATTGTACCAAAACGGAGACAACTGATTGTATTTTATTTGATTGTAACACTAAATTAACGTTTTCTGCCTGATTGTGACCTCTACTAGGGTTACAGACACCAAGAATCAGGAGATGGTAGAGATAATGAATAACTTGAAAATGTGCATTTCAAAGAATCTCAGGAAGAACGTTCCTCCTGTAAACGCAAGTTCTGATTTTTCAGTTTAACAGTTTTCCACTATTGTGTACTTGATGAGATATTTACAAAGAACACAAAACACTGTTTTAGAAAATACGCATGCAGCATTATAAAAACTTTAAAAACATTTAAGTTCATGGCTGCAAAAAAATCTTGCTTGGAGGAGTTGTGGAATTTTTAGCAAACACCAAAGACTCATTTTTCATATGTCATTTAATTTTTTTCATATTTACAGAAAAAACTCAAAAAGTGCCGAGTAACATTTTTGTGTGACTGGAACCTAATTTTTTTGTTTTCCTGAAATTACTTGCTATGTTTTTTGATGATGTCTTAAATAACATTTGTGACTCAAAAAGGGTGCAACCTGGAGAACCTGCTTTGCCTATGCTGATGCAAATGCTCAGGTGGCTGTCAAATTGTTCGCAGGCAACAGTTTATTTTTAGGTTAAGCTTATCAGATTGCTATTTTTAAGAAATTACTATCAATACATTACTTTCACGATCACGTCACTGTGCCACAGAATTTGACAAAGCTGGAGATTATTTATGTGAATGTCAACACGACTTTATATTTATTCTGAATCAATCAAGCAGACTTTTTTAAACTCAACTTTTGTATTGTCTTTGATTAACCAGAACACTTCTGTTTAATTGATGGCTCTGGCCTACAGAAGGAAACTAATTGAGGAAGTTGAACAATTGCGTTGACTAAGTGCCTGGAAAAAAAACTCTTAGACCTAATAACAGTTTTTAGGTGTTGTCTGGGTGTTGGATTACAAGTTTATGCTCAAATAACCAAGTCTGCACAAAGCAACTTTTTTTCATTGTTGTGTTGCTGCTGTTCAGAAGTGAGATTCTTTTTTCAACTCAATTCAGGCTAATCATTGAGAAGTATTACGTATAGGCTAAAGAAATATTTATGTCTGCTTGAGGTTATGCTGAAATGACTGAATGTAAAGAACTGAAACTCTTGATAACTTGTAACTTATCATTTATTAAAGCTTGAAAGACTAAATTTACAATTTTAGGAAGAAAACAATTTAACTTTTATAATCAAATTCAGTTGGTGTTTTGGGGTGTTACATCACTACTTATTTTTTCCCTTTATGGAAATAAAGTGTTTGCAGGTTCAGGTGATACATTTTGTATGCACAATGACTATGTATGCCAAAGCTGTTCGCCTGTTCTTTGTTTGATCTGAATGGAAAAGGAAAAGCAATAATAAAAAAAAGAGATGAAAACATTTGTATGAGTCTTTATTTGTAGTGAGCATAGTGAATAGCATGCAAAACTCCATTAAAACATTTTTAAACATCATGTAAAATAAATCTTTTAAAAGCTACTCTATCCAGCAGCAATAAAACATTTCACAATTAAAATGACTATGTGAAAACGGTTTTCTTTTAAATAAATATTTGATTTACATTGGTAGGCTGGAGTCTTGTAGCTTAATTTCCTGAGGTGGTTTTGAGATAACATCCTGGATGTTACCAGGGGCGTTGCTGATTCCTGACCTAAGTTTGCCTGTGCAGCCAACAATATCCTTGGAACTTGAGGGCAACCAGTGTGTCAACACATCCCTCACCAGATCATAGCAGGCAAGGATGGTAGTCTGTTCAAGGAGACATAAAAACCACAACATCTTTTTCAAACAGAAAATATTTCACCCATGGCATTCAAACTTTTTGAGAATAAATATATATTAATCTACTTTTGTCCTAAGACTATATAAACAGACCCTTGTCATTATTGACAGGGCAAAGTTTAGGTGATACAAGGAAGTTAAACATTAACCTTACCAAATCAGCAGCCAGTAGATTGGCCAAAGTCTCCATCACTGAATTTAAGGAAATGGTGTTGTCCAACACATTTAGCTTGTGGAGAGCAATGCCAACGCAGGCACAAGCCAAAGTGGAAGGCAAGAAGACCATGATCCTGCAGTCTGAATACAAAACAGAATTTGTTTAACTTTGAAAATTCTTATTCTTGATAAGAATAAAAATTTGACCTTACATATGGTACTTAGTCATGGTTACATGGAAGACATTAATCTGGATAGTTACTATCTAGACACACCCTTAAGGACAAAGACAAGTATTCAGGCATTTCCCAAAACTTCCTAATCTGATATCCTGGTTGCTGGAGGGAGGACAAACGTTGAGACAAAGACATTATTACTCAACACCTTTGTCAAAGCGTTGAAATGCTTAGAGCTAGCAATTGTCTTATATTTAAAGCAGATGTAATGTTATCGTATGCTTGGAGAAAAGCACAAACTGACAATGTCCCTACAACCTGTTGCCTCTGGCACCATCAAAGAGATTCGTGGGAAATGAGCCAGCTGAATAGTAGGGTGCTGGTCTTTCTCTACAAACAATGCGGGTTCACACAAACTCAGCTCTTTGACTCCAAAATGAACTGCTGACACGTCGTAATCAAAGTTATGGCTGCTGTTGGCCAACTGTTCACAGCATGGAAATTCAATAAAAACACAGCACCAAAAAGCTTGCCTACAAAGTTGCTGAATTGTGGGTTCTACCCCAACAAACAACCCTTGATTTAAGAAATAAGCACAAAAAACCCCAATTAAATACATCAGTGAATGGGTTACCTTTATTACTCATTCACTATAAAGTATGTTTAATAAACATACCGTAACATATTTCAGATTAGTTCAGCCCAACTTTGTGTAGCACAGTTGTGTAACTTACCCAGGACTGCCGCAGCAACATAGGTGTGGACATGCCTATGTACATTTTCAAAGTGCGAAGCAGGAACAAAGGGGAGATTGTGGAGAATTGGCTCCAGGAAGTCAGAGGGCACCACAGAGGCCAGACACCAGTCTAACCTGGACACCACGGTCAACTCCCACTGCTGCAACAAAAACATTTTTATAGAGCAATCCATCACCTCAACTCCACTGTGAGCAATCACAAAACCATAATCACTTGTAATTGGTAGCTTTATCTCTCATGGATGTTGAAGAGAAAGTTTTTTATAAGTTAAAAATTTCAATTTCCCATGGAAATAAAATAAAAAACAAAAAAAAAAACACAGTCCAGTGCTTGCTTTTTGTATACAGTAAGTCTCTGCCAAAATAATTTGGAAGTGTTTGGCGCAATTATCTTTTGAACCACTCTCTTAACATAACACAAATTGCATTTTTAATCTGATATGTATTCGAGGAATTTAAGTATCTCAGGGTCTTGTTAACGAATGGGGGAAGGATGGAGTGAGAGATCGACAGATAGATCAGTGCAGCGTCAGCAATAACTCGGACATGGCATCGATTCGTCTTGGTAGAGAGAGAGCTAAGCCGAAAAGCAAAGCTGTCGATTCACAAGTCAATCTACAATCCTACCCTCACCTGTGGTCACCAGCTGTGGATGGTGACCGAAAGAACGAAACTGCGGATACAAGCGGCCGAAATGAGCTTCCTCCACTGGGTGGCTGGGCTTTCACTCAGAGATCGGGTGAGGAGCTCTGCCATCCGAGAGGAGTTCGGTGTCAAGCCGCTCCTCCTCCAGGTCGAGAGAAACCAGATGGGATGGTTAGGGCATTTGGTCAGGATGCCTCCCAAGCGGTCATACAAAGACCGGACAGTCCGTACCAAGAGCTCCGAGACACTGTAATCCGGAGCACCCTGCACAGGCGTCCACATATAATACTTTAAAATAGTGTTGATAGTACACTGCTTAATTTTCTTGAGCTACCAGATGGTGGACCAGATGTCATTCTCAATGGTCTCACTAAACTCCTCTCAAGCTCATGCCTTTGCGTTGGTGATCACTAAAGCTGCCTTCTGCTTAGCCTTTTGATACCTGTCAGCTACCTCAAGGGTCCCCAAGACTCTTTGCACAGATTTATTAATTTAGTAATGTCCAGCAAATTATTTTAACTGAACACAAAGTTCTTATCTGTGAGTAGGGGCTCTGGAACCTTTTTTACCCTGACTACTTCCACAACTGTATAAAAAAAGCAGGTAGGGATGTAGTTCTTGGTAGACAATCCAGTCTGGGGAGAATTCCGACAAACAGAGAATCTCTTGTTTTGTTCTCCCATCAGCACAGTTTTTAGGTATAAATAAATTATTCTCTCGCATCATGGTAAACTGGTTAAATACAAGACTAGAACTAAAATAAACCAAAAAGAAGAGAAATATGAATTTACCATTATGTCTGACACTGTAGAAGAGTTGTCTGTGTAGATAGACAGTGTTTTGGCAGTTAGAGGGACTGTATCTCTCAGCTTGGAGGCCAGAAACATACAAACTGTTCCTAATGTTTGCAGTTTGGATATTTCAATGGAGAAGCGACTTAGGTAGCAATCCAGATACCGCACGGCCTGTGGAAACACCGGCTCCTCACAAAGCTGCTCCTCACACAACTGTGGGAAAGAAATTATGTTCAATCATTTTTATTTGTAAATTATTTCTACTCTAATAAACTTACTTTGAACATCCACGTTGTGAGCATGCTTCTCATGAAGGGTTGCATTTCTTTCTGGACGTTTCCATAACATGAGGAAACTAGATTTTTTTCCTCCAAGGCCCGAAGCTGAACTAAAACTTTGGGGTTACTTGTCAATGCCGGATCGGCACGTGCACGGCAAAAACGACGTTTTCTTGTCCGAGTAGAAGTGTCTAACTCAGACATGATAGAGGAAGGAGTTACTATAATCTCTGAATCTGTCGTCTGCTTCTCCATTTTCTTCACGAAGCTAACGACGTTTTAGCTAGCATTTACCGTCATGTCCTGCTAAAAAGTTTTTTAAATGTTAATAAAACAAAAACCAAACCATGAGGTTTAAGATTAATATCAAACTACGATAATACTCGTACATGGCTTCAGATCATTAGCCGATTCGAATGAGATTAATCTTCTGGTAATTAAGTAATAATCCACAGGAAGTGAACCAGCATATAAGAGTGTTACTAACAGGAAGACCTTACAATACAGGATGAGTCATCATTTTCCTGAAATCCCCTCCCTCAAAAGTCACTATTTGATGTTCCAGAAATATGCATATATATAAACCCCCCCGCAATTCTACCCATTTGATTCAGTTAAGAATTAATTGGCATCTGGTTAACTCCAGTTAAACACTGGTCTAGCTCAGATTGGCCATCTCTGACCAGCCCAATTTGTACTGGTTAGGCCTAATCCGGCATAAGTGGCTAAAACCCAATTTGGCTTCTTTCTCGCTGATTTAGCTCGAATCAGCCCGCTCTGCTAGGCCTGGTTCAACCGGTTGGACGCTGATTTAAACCTGGTGAGGTTTGCCCTAGTTCATGCTTATAATAAAACATGTACAAATGAGTGAGAGGCAACGTTGGAAATAGGGATTCAGACAAGATGACCTTAACCCAGTCGTATGCTTATCTGTGAAGTTATGTTTTGTAGTAATATTTTCAGAAGCTGATTAAAAAAATTCAGTGCCCTAATTTTTCTTTGTGCCATTCGTACAATTACAGTTAACTTAATATATTTTATTCAAAGGTCTTGGCAAATCCCAATATATTATTGAACTGTTCATTTTGTTAAATTATTCATGGGCTGGAAATTTTAGTTTTTGCAGCTCAGGTAATAAAATATTTATATAATAACTTTTTTTTAAATACATCTGATCATTGTATCGTTTTCTCTTGAAAACTTTTCTATAGCTGAAAAAAAAATCTGATGGATTTAATATCTAAGCAAGTGTTGATGGAAAAAAAATATCAGCTGTTTTTTTTTCTGTGTTTAATCACTTTTAATTTTCTTCTTTCCTCATGGTTTTGGTTTGCATGAATAAAAAATACCTCAAAATAATTATCTTTTTTGTGGGTATTCAAAAATGTTTTTTATTCAAATTTGTTGCCTTAGAACAGCAAAGTTACTTTGAGTTGTATTTGAACAAACAAAAAAAAACATTTCAGTATTTCAAATCCTAAAGATGTGATCAATTGTAAAATAATGTGATATTTTTAACAATTCAGAAAAATCTTAGCACAGAACAGGAAATAGAGACTTTATAGAACTGCTGTTTTTAAATCAACCCTTAGTCCATCTCATGAGTAGCAGGAAGCGCATTTTCAATGTCTCTCGACTCAGAATGTTGAAGCTCACGGCGAATTTCTGCAGAAATTTGAGAGTGGGTCTGTATCTTGAGCAGCTCCAGCAGAGCTTCTTTCTGCTCAGAGCCAAGGTCAGCCTTGTAGCGTTGAGCCAGGGTGAGCAGAGCTTGATGCCACAGAACAGGAAGTACACGTTTTTCACTGCGGAAAGACAGGAAGTGGGCCACCAAGGCATCCACCACACGGAAAGGCAGGGCGTATTTCTTGTCCAGCAACAGACGCAGGAAAATGCTGTTGGCGCCGTTATACTCCATCTCTGCCAACTTTAACATGGCAGCGCTGGAAAAACAAGGAACAGATTATGTAATTTCTGAATTACTTTGGCATGAATATGCCACGCAATAAAAGATAAACTGCCAGGAGGTATTACCTAGAGTGCAGGACTGGAACGGAACATTTTGTCAGTATGCTGCCGATGATGACGGCTTCCCTAAGGGTGCATGTTCCCGATTCACACAGGGGAAGAAGTATTCCTGGGTGATGTTGTGGTAGGAGAAAGAATTAGTGCTGTTGCACGTTCATTAGATGACAAAAAAGCTAAAAGACCCTGAAAAGAAATCTACTTCCTTACATGGTTGAAGCTGTATGAAAATCCCTTTAAAAGCATGTATTGTTTCTATTCTACATGTTCATGAACATGTGACTTTTAAAAAAGAAAATCCCAACAATTATATATAAAAGCAATAATCATTTGTGTAGAGCACAGAAAACGAATTAAAGATTTCTAAGTGAGAGTGATTTTAAGTTGTTGTTTAGATTACATTGAAAAATGACCAGTAAGAGAAAACACTATCTTGAGGTTTTCCACATTCTCCCAAATTGATGTGCAAACTTACATACAATTATATGCAATGCAGAGCACAAATGTTCACTCACTAAAAGCAGTGATGTCATGAAGAAATGTTCAGAAACAATTGTTTTGTGACAATAAGTTGACAAGGTCTATGTAGCGGCCGCAGTAGTTATCAGGCAAAACGTCCAAAAGCATTCGTGGCAACTATCGTTTGAAAACTAGATTATTCTGGTTTCCTATTAGTTTGAAAACGTGTCCGCCCTTTCAGAGTGAGAAAGGTGAAAAACTTTTGTCTGTTACAGAGTTAGGGTAGGGTTACGTAGACTTTGAGAAAAAAGCAGGAAATTTAAGCATTTAGAATTTAGTAAGCTCAGATGCTTTATTAAATATCTCAAATTACTGTTTCACTCTATGAAAAAAAGAGTAAAGGAATAATGTTAATTTGATCAAATATATTATGAACAACACTGCCACCTAGTGATCCACATTCAGGCTTTTTCTCCTCTATTTCCAAAAATTTAGGTCATGAGCTGTAAAAAAAACTATTATCTCTTCAAAGTGGGATAATGTGTAAATTCTGGGACCAACAGAAGTGAAATAAGTTCTTTCTCTAGAAGCAAAAATATAAAGACCAATTTAACTCCATTTGGATTGAGACTAGTAATTACCCTTTCATGCCATCTTTTACCCTGCGGACAGCTGGAAATCTTCCATCAGCTCTGAATAAAATATCTGAATCTAGTATCAAAATTAGAACTGTGGCATGTCCCAGGGAGCTGGTAATTTCTGCACAGTAACAAGCGGCCAATGTATCTCGTTCATTTACTTCTCCCCGTTTTTCTAAAGGATCACATTTAACTAAATGGTGTCATTCAAAAGGAATTTAACGAAGCAATATCTTAAGAGACTAAGCTGTTCTCACAGTTTATGAGTCTGATATGTACAAACCTGCATGCAAGGAGTAGAGAGAAAAACATTTTTGGAACAGGACATCTTTTTTTATTTTAATTTTTACTGTTCGTCATTGTTTGCAAAAAATATATATATCTATGACTCCCTAATATTAAATGTGATATAATTTTATTTCTCATTGTGTGAACAGTACTGGCTGTTTCTAAAGGCTTTGGACACAGCATGTCTTGGATAGCAGATTAAAAAAAGGAAACTGGCATGTTTTCGAAATGAAGTTACCACTCTGATCACTGACCTGGACATCACTCACTAATGTGACCAGTGATACTAAAATTTTAAAGAACATTAAAATGAGATGATGTGCTTCTATTACACTCACATGTTTTATTTATCCACCGGAACAGATGTTATCCTAGCTTTGAATTCTAAAAACTAGATGAACTGCAGTTTTGGTGGCTTAGCTGGTTTCCAAAATTTTGCTAATAAAGCCGCACTGGCATGGGCTGTTTCTCAGGTTGAGCATGGCATTGAAGTGACTGGACTAAGTGTTGGGTATTCAAACCCAAGGACAGAATCTAGGCAAGTTCTAGACGTAAATTGGCAAAAATACTTTTTAGTGGAAAATAAAGAAAAAATTGATTGGAAACAACCTGTTCACTTCTATAAAAAGTATCAAATAAAACTTGTTTTGAGTTTTACCTTTAAACCATGCTCCTGGTTTGAACAGGGCCTTTTTTAGTGAACTGTAGAGGTGGAAGTTGAGTCGCTTGTATTCTGCAATATCATCTCTCACTCGAGGGAGCAGCACCAAGTTATAAAATCGCTGAGCCATTCGCTCTTTCAGATTTGAAGAAAATATTCTAAAACATAAAAAGAAGAAACTTAATCTACTATGTTAAATAGTCCAAAAGGATTCCACATCAATACTGTATGTTAGATGGCTATAGCAAAATTTTACTCAGCTGGTAAATACCTTGTAGCTTGGTACATGGCGGCAGCACTCCAGGCCTCTGGCTCAGTTAGATACAGGACCTGCTCCCAGTTCGCAAGAGCAGGTATTACTTTAAACGCCTTTGGAAGTTTACCACTGCGGTATTTTGACAGAACCTGCAAAAAAATGAGAAAAATTACATACAGTAGATGTATATATTGTTTATCTCTAAATTACATTCTTTTATCTGGAGCATGAATACTGGTAGCGATATACTGCATACACATAAGTGTTCCTTTGTATGTCGTGTTGATTTTGATCATTTGAAAGACGACTGGTTTGCATTCAGCAGTTTCTTAATAGATTGTGATCAGAGACCCTACAGGATGAGTTGAGGCTTCTAATGAATAATTTGAAAAAGAATACATTATATGTGTAGGCAAACACCCAGAGACATAATTTTGCATTACTAACCTTGCCCACACCTTTGTACATCTCTATTACTCTAGGATCCAGTTGGGAAACTGGTTGTCCTGACACCTCAGACATCACAGTTCCTACTTCAGTCTGCTTCTCTGTGATCTTCTCCATGATAATGTCAGCTAATGTGTGTCTACAAGAAGGAAAGAGGGTTTAAAAAAGTTAACACACATTTATAACCTATACATTATGAAACATTTTTTAGACTTTTGTTTCATCTTGTGGACCGCTTATTCCTAATGACGTGGCGGGGGTGCCGGAGCCTGTCCTGGCTGATCTCAGGTGAAAGGCAGGATAAACCCTGAAAAGATTGTCAGTCTGTTGCGGGGCCAGATACAAAGACAACCATCGACACACTCATTCCTAAAAGCAATTTCTCAGTGTTCAAACAACCTAATATGCATGTTTTAAGAGAGTGGGAGGAAAGCGGAGTACCTGAAGAAAACCCCCATATACACAGGGAGAAGATGCAAACTCCCCACAGAAAAGGCCAGTATTTCAAGCGTCACCCCCACTCCAGGATCTGAACGCCAACCTTTTCACTGTGAGGCCACTTGTGCTAACCACTGCACCGTCATACAGACCTTAAGTTGAAAATTAAGTCGGGGTTGTATCCTAGTTTACCTCATTGGAGGATTTTTGTTCATGAACATTTCAATGGCCTTCTCATCATCTGGATCCACAGCAATGCCAGGATCACACTCAGCAGATCCAGCACCTCCCTCTCCAATTTCAGGCCATTCTTCCTCAGAATCAGCCTCTTGAGAGGCAGAACCTAAAATAGATTTCAAAACAATATAACATATGAGGATTATTGAGATTTTAAAACTACATTCCAACAATTGTATTTGATCAATTCAAATAAATGATCATTCTAATTCAAAATAAATCAATACCTAAACTTTAAACAGTTTCAATACTTGACATCTTAAATATTGTAAACAACAAGCATCTAACATAAGTATATCTTAAAAGTTTCCAACGACAAATTGCAAACACAACCTCACAGGAGTTAATAAATACGTGTTTTAGATCTGAAGCATCCAACATTACCCAGATGAGTGACTGGAGCTTTCTTTTTCTCAGGAGCCAGGCCATATTCTGTGTGAAGCTCCTCTTGTTGAATTCTGGCTTGTTTTAAGATTTTCTGTGACAACCTTTCATCAACGTATTTATCTTCGTTTTCTACCCGTAGATCTCTGTTCTTCACCCGGCCTCGGGCTTTGATCGTGTCCGCCTGTAGAATCTGATCGGCTAACCCCACAGAGGTCTCACCCTTGTCTCCTCTTCCTCTGGATTTTTTTACTTTCGGCATCGCTTTATGTCATACGAGTCTATTACAGTATGATCTGAGGCTTTAAATCAAACCAAGCAGGCTAAAGGAAAAACTTTAGTAAGCTCTGTAAACAGTTTCTTGGTTTAACATGTGCTTCCGTTGCGTCCGAAGGAAGTGACGACAACACGTCACACCACGTCCGTCCTAAATGAAACGTCAAATAATTTAAAAATTAGTTATATCACATTAATACATGTTTTACGTTTGGATTCAGTAATTTATATATATTTACAATATATATATATATAAATGAGCTAATAAATTCTGCAACTGAATTTCTATTGAACCGGAAACAGATCATTTACCCAGAAGTAGTTCAAACACAGTAAACAGAACAACATGGGAGTCACTTGGTAAATAACTACAAACTTATTTTTCTTTGTGTTCTCACTGTGAATCTTTTATATTATTTATATTTTTAAAAAAATATATTTTTATCTGTATCATATATTTTTAAACTCGACTTTTCTGTTCAGGCAGCATTACGTACAATGCTGCCTGGCGTCTCTGTCCATTCAATCTGAGATTATGAGGATAATTCCTGCTTGATATGTTTTCAGTGTGTGTCAGGTACCCGTTGCAGAGGGAAAGAGTGTGCAGCAAACTGTGGACATGCTGCACAGAAAACTGGAGCAGTTGGGAGCAGTGAAACATGGCAGCTTCCTTGTGGACTGTGAGACTTATACTGGAAATGTTAGCGGTGAGAACTACTTCATCTTTAATATTACATTTTAATTGTCACTATGCCAGGTGAGAAACCCCGCGGGTCCTGCCCCAAGTGGAGGAGTTTCTCGGGGTCTTGTTCACAAGTGGGGGAAGGATGAAGCGGGAGATCGACAGGCGGATCGGTGCGGCGTCCGGAATAATCAGGACGCTGCATCGGTCTGTCCTGGTCTCTCGATTTACCAGTGATATATGTTTCTACCCTCACCTATGGCCACCAGCTGAGGGTGGTGACCGAAAGAACAAGATCAGGAATTCAAGCCACTGAAATGAGCTTCCTCTGTAGGGTGGCCAGGCTTTCACTGAGAGATAAGGGAGGAACTCTGCCATCTGGGAGGAGCTTGGAGTTGAGCTGTTGTTCCTCCAGGTTGAGAGAAGCCAGATGGGGTGGTTCAGGCATCTGACTAGGGTGCCTCCCGAACACCTCACTGGGAAAGTTTTTGGGTCATGTCCCACCAGGACAAGACCCACAGGCAGACCCCGGACCTGCTGGAGAGACTATGTCCCACGTCTGGCCAGGGAACGCCATCATCATATGCCTTTCATGTAAACTACAAACCTTGCATTTCGAGATTTTTTTTTTTACTAAAATACTGTACTCTACAATTACAATCTTACAAGGCAACATAATTTGGTATGAAACAAACTTAGTTAAACCCTAACACTACACAGCTTCACTTTTATTGCTGATGGTTTTGGGCAACACTCCCAGCAAGTTTCAGGACATGATAATACTGATACACTGATATTCTTGTGAGAAATAAAGATGTTTTGAAATATAATTTTGTTGGATACAGATGTTAGGATTGGTGCTTTAATGCATTCAGTTAGTTCTTGATCATTTTCAGGACATTATTTTATCACAAGTTTTTCAGGTTTGTGTTAATGAGCCACTGTTGTGGACAGAATTGTATTATATTATTTTAAATATACTAATTCATTGTGTAGATTAATTAAATGTATAACTTATTCTGTCATACAATATCAACTATGAGATTTTGTACTTATGCTTATGTGTATTACAGTTAAATCCATTACTTGACAGTTGATTTTACTTGCCCACTGCAGGCCAGCCCTCCAAGCTTTTGTATGTGATGCACAACTCTGAAACTCCTCTGAGCTGTCTGGCCATGTTCGAAGGGGGTCCCTTCTTGGTAGCAGATGCCAACTTTGACGTTCTCATGGTGAAGCTAAAAAGTCACTTTCAAAATGCAAAGGGCCACAAAGTAGAATGCCGCGGCTCAAGATATCGCTACTTTGATTTCTTAGTAAAAGTTGGTACTGTGACTATGGGCTCCAGTGGTAGGGGAATATCTGTGGAGGTGAGTACAGCATTTTATCTTATCATTAATAAAGAAAGACACTTGCTTTGTGCCTACAGACTGCTTATATTTGTTTCTTTCAGGTGGAATACTGTCCCTGTGTGGTTCCAGGTGACTGCTGGAACCTCATGAAGGAGTTTATGCAGTCTTTTCTTGGCAGCAACGTTCCTGAACTTCCATCCGTGTTTGCCACTAAACCAGAAGGCCTTTTTGCACCAACAGACTGTGTTGATACTATGACTCAATATCTAGAGCTGTTCAATAAGCTTCGTAAACTTCAAAACACAGGGAGTAACGTGCGTTGAATGAGGAAATAAAGACTTTTTGTACTTATGAATGTGTTTGTATTGTTTGTATGAGTTAATCGAGATGGTTGGAAGTTTTAGAAAACTTTTCTTTTTCAACTTCTTGGACGTCGGCTACCTTTTTTAATAAAATGCTTTGTGGATTAATGTTGGTTCTTGCCTTCTTTTTATTTACCCCCTCTTGTGATCAATTAAAACAAAACAAAAACAAACAAGGTTGCAATAGCTAATCGTCCAACTTGGTCCATGTGAGGGTAAGTCAAAAGATGTAGAAAAGGAAAAAACAATGACGGGTTGCAAAGTCACAGACTTTTTCAAATATTATTTACAGCCAAGTGGTCAATCATTCTTAAAATTTTGTCACAGGCCAACAACACTGATTTCATGGCTACGAGTTTTTGGCAGTATGGATTGTAAACATGATAACCTACTAAGTTATAAAACCAGCACTACACATCATCTGATAAATTTAAAACAAACCCAATTTCTGATTTATGGCTTATTTATTAATGATTAATGGCATTATTAATTACATTTTCACAAAAGAAAATGTAATTAATTCACATAAATCTTTTGTCATGTTTACTGCAACACATTTGTAATTGCAGACCTGTTTGAACGTGTTTATTTTGATTATGTAGTTTAAAAAGGTCTAATACTGCTCCACAAAATAAGATGAAATAAAGAATAACTAAGCATTGTGGTAAAGAATAAAAACTAAAGTGATCGGATAATAGTTAGATATCAGATTGAGAAGATGACTAAAGTTTGAAGTTTAATCAATTTAATTGTCTGTATTTTAGGGTTGATGTGGTTGAGTCGAATAACCAACCTAAAAGTTAAGGAAAATATGCCCTTTACATCTTTAAAAGAAAAAAAAACTTCAGATCAAACCTCAATTTGATACTGTCCAAAAAAGACATGGCTTTTTTTTTTAAACAACAACCACGTGGAGAATGTTCAATCTGAGCACACAGTAGTTTGGTACTGTTATCACTTTGTATTAAGTTTAAGCAAGAAGCAAATTGTTGAGGAAGATCTCAGTGCAGTGGTGTTAGTTTGAGGGGGAAAACCACGCAGAATTAATCAGATTATCTCCCACTACCAAAACCGCTGTGAACATACACCCAGATTGAGAGTCTGAGGTCAGATGCTAATGCATGCAGTTGTCCTCTTTGCAGGTTATTGTTCCATGTGGCCTCGGTGGGTGGACGGTCCATCCTGCAGCCTGTTGTTCAGCTCTTCCACCAATCAAAACTCAGCTGCTTTTCAGTCTCAGTCCAATGAGATGAGTGGGGTCTGGGCTTTGGATTGAGAGTTGGGTTGTTCAATCTGTGAGGACAACAAGCAGTGGTTCTCAGAGTGCCGGATGGATGGATGTTTGTCATGGTAACATTTTCCAGTTTTTTTTTTCTTTCTTGATTGTATTAACGAGCAAAATTAAGGCCTGCCATCATCGTAGCTATGTCTCATTAACCAGTTAACCATCATAATTGATACCGGGGAGTTTTTTTTTTATCAACGCGATTGCTTCGCAGGCTAAGCTCTTAGTTAACATTAGCAACTAACAACAAGCATTTGGTTAACTTCGATTGTCTTCAGCAGACATATTAGCAGCGATGCTAATGCTAATCTATTTAAAGATCACAACTCAAATCATTCCTATTTGGTGATAAATGACTGATAATGGATTTGATTGAACCACTTTTTCAGATAAAACCCAGAAAATGGCTTAGCGGCGCTAATCAGCACAACGAGCCGCAGCAGCTAACATTTAGCAGTGCTAGCTAAGTTACTGCTTGCTGAGATCCATTAAAGCAACAAAGTTGTTGAAGGTTCTTGAAGTGTCTTTCTCTGACTGTTCTTTGTTCTGGATGATCATGGTGATCGTGGGATAGCTTAGCCTGGTGTGGAGAGAACCAGCTCATTCGATCCAGACAACAGCGTTTAAAATACAGACAGTAGAGATTTTTAAACAACACATATTTGCATCATGTGTGGATTAAAGACTATAAACACAGTGAATCAAATCACTACTGTTTGTGTGTAACTAACTGAGAACCAGTTGCGTTAAGTTAGAGATGTTTCAGCATCAACAGTTAGTGTGAAGAAGTGGATGATCTACACAAAGAGGAAAACAAAAAGCAAAGGGGTGTTGGTGGTGTTGCACCCTCTTCACATTAACTGCATGCTTTAAATGGACAGACATTAGGCATCTGAAAAAGTAACAATAAATTATAGTCTAAACAAATTAGTTTGAAGCTAAATCAGTGTGCAAAAATATTTTGGAGCAAAATTGAATCAAATCAAAAAGTTATTCCTGAAGTGTTTCAAACTTAAATCATTTAAATTGAAAAAAAGGCAAATTTGTTTCATGCTGCATGTATTTAAATATTTAAATAAGATACCAAATATGCAAAATAATTTGATAAATACAAAGATTAAATAGCATGAGCTTTTTATGCAATAGTTTATTTGATGACTTTTAAAAAGCAAAATAAATTAATTCAATTAAGGTACAAATAAAAATGTGTTTAGATTTTTTTTTTTTTTTAGGCATGCAAAATAGTTGAAAGATATTTTAAAGCAATTTTTTTGTTACCAGTCTGTGACCTTATTCTCTTATTAATAATTTTTATTATTATTATTATAAATAAACAAATTGCTGTAACTTGAGTTGCATGGTGGAGCAGTGGTTAGCACAGTCGTCACCGCAAGAAGGTCAGGGTTCAAGTCCCAGAGTTGGGGTAAGGCGTGAAACAGTAGCTTTTTTTGTGTGGAGTTTGCATGTTCTACTCCTATACTCTGGGTTCCTCCCACTCTCCAAAAACATGCATGTTAGGTTAACTGACTCAGGACACTCTTGAAAAAGAGATTTACAATCTCAATGAGTTTCTCCTGGTTTTGTTTTCTGAACACGGTTATTTTCGTAATAGGGGTGCTAGAGCCTATCCCAGCTTATTTCAGGCGAAAGGCGGGGTATGCCCCAAACAGGTCATCATTCTGTCGCGGAGCCTTCTCCTGGTTAAATAAAGTTTCAATAATAAAAAAAAAGTTTAATCTAAGTGTACACCACATCTTGACTGGTATTTGCTCAGGTTAATGGTTTGCCCTTTTTCTCCTTCTATTTCAAACTCTTATCAAGAGGTGAATCTTCCCGTATGTCTGCTGGTATGACAAAGATTGAGTGGTTTCTAAAATTAGGTTTAAAATATTGAATAATACATAGTATAAAACAACCTTCTATGTAGCATTCGTCTTTTTTATCCATGTCTTTTTTTTTAGTACAAACCGGATTCCGAAAAAGTTGGGACACTTTAGAAATTGTGAATAAAAACTGAATGCAATGATGTGGAGGTGCCAACTTCTAATATTTTATTCAGAATACAACATAAATCACAGGTCAATAGTTTAAACTGAGAAATTGTATGATATTAAGGAAAAATATGCTCATTCAAAATTTCATGGTGTCAACAAATCCCAAAAAAGTTGGGACAAGAACCTATTAGAGGCTGGAAAAAGTCATTTGAGCATACAACAAACACCTGGAAGACCAATCAGCACTAATCAGGTCAATTGGCAATATGATGGGTATAAAAAGTGCTTCTCAGATTGGCAGTGTCTCTCAGAAGCCAAGATGGGTAGAGGATCACCAACTCCCACAATGTTGCGTAAAAAGATAGTGGAACAGTATCAGAGAGGTGTTACCCAGCGAAAAATTGCAAAGAGTTTGCAGTTGTCATCATCAACTGTGAATAATATCATCAGAAGATTCAGAGAATCTGGAAAAATCTCTGTGCGTAAAGGTCAAGGCCGGAGAACCATACTGAATGCCCGTGATCTCCGGGCCCTTAAACGACACTGCATCAAAAACAGGAGTGCTACTGTGAAGGAAATCACAGCATGGGCTCAGGAGTACTTCCAGAAACCATTGTCAGTGAACACAATCCACCGTGCCATCCGCCGTTGCCAGCTGAAACTCTATTCTGCAAAGAAGAAGCCATTTCTAACAAAGATCCACAAGCGAAGACGTTTTCACTGGGCCAGGAGTCATTTAAAATGGAGTGTGGCAAAATGGAAGACTGTTCTGTGGTCAGACGAATCACGTTTTGAGGTTCTTTTTGGAAATCTGGGGCGCCATGTCATCAGGACCAAAGAGGACAGTGACAACCCAAGTTGCTATCAACGCTCTGTTCAGAAGCCTGCATCTCTGATGGTATGGGGTTGCATGAATGCGTGTGGCATGGGCAGCTTGCACATCTGGAAAGGCACCATCAATGCAGAAAAATATATTCAGGTTCTAGAGCAACATATGCTCCCATCCAAACGTCGTCTCTTTCATGGAAGACCCTGCATTTTTCAACAAGATAATGCCAGACCACATTCTGCATCAATCACAACATCATGGCTGCGTGGGAGAAGGATTCGGGTACTGACCTGGCCAGCCAACAGTCCAGATCTTTCACCTATAGAAAACATTTGGCGCATCATTAAGAGGAAGGTCAGACAAAGAAGACCCAAGACGATTGAACACTTAGAGGCCTGTATCAGACAAGAATGGGAGAACATTCCTATGTCTACACTTGAGAAGCTGGTCTCCTCAATGCCCAGACGTCTGTTGAGTGTTCTAAGAAGAAGGGGGGGTGTCACACAGTGGTGAAAATGGCCTTGTCCCAACTTTTTTGGGATTTGTTGACACCATGAAATTTTGAATGAGCATATTTTTCCTTAATATCATACAATTTCTCAGTTTAAACTATTGACCTGTGATTTATGTTGTATTCTGAATAAAATATTAGAAGTTGGCACCTCCACATCATTGCATTCAGTTTTTATTCACAATTTCTAAAGTGTCCCAACTTTTTTGGAATCCGGTTGTACAAAGATTCTTTTTTATTTTTTTTTCTATATGATTGAAATCAATATGTGCAGTTTTCTATCTTGTAGAATCGTTAAATAATTTCTTTATTGGTTTTTTTATCATGTTTCTTAATGTACTAAAGTTTACATTTTTTTTCACCTGTTTTTTTCAGACTCTTTTTGTTGGTCCTGGCGGTGACCACCGTCTTGGTTTATCCAGCTGACGTCCGCTGCTGAGTAATGTTCTATAAATGATGTGAGCTCCCAAATCTGATCGATACACTACTATTACAGTTAGTATATGCTTTTTAAAAAGAAAAACATTTTTTTAATTTAAAGAATAGTGTTTCATTTGGAATAATTTAATCAAGATCACTATGTTTTTTTGTCCTTTCAGAATGAGTTGCTGCTCAGCCACAGGACGTGCGTCCTTTCACTGAGGCCGCATGTGTATCCGAAGAGATGGATCGCTGTAAACACGTGGGACGTCTTCGTCTGGGTCAAGATCATTCCATTCTCAATCCTCAAAAATGGCAGTGTGTGGAGTGCAGCACAAAAGAATCAGTGTGGGCCTGTCTCAAGTGCTCCCATGTAGCCTGTGGACATTACATGGAGGAGCACACACTCAAACACTTCCAGGAGTCCCGCCACCCACTGGCTATGGAGGTGCGTGAGCTGGATGTTTTCTGTTTTGTTTGTGGAGACTATGTACTCAATGATAACGCGGAGGGAGACCTCAAACTCCTCAGAGGGGCACTCACTACTGTACGGAGTCCAGGAAGACGTTCCTTGCGTTCTGCAGCGGGTAGAGATTGCAACGTCCGCTTCGGAGACACTGCACCACAGCCTCTCATGCAGGTGGCGCTGCGTCACAGAAGGAAAGCACTTCTTGGAAAGACATTTCGGACGTGGATCAGCAAACTTCAACAGGTACAGAATCAGCGTGAAGAGAAACTCGAGGAAGTCAAAAGACAAAAGAAAGAAGTCAAAAGGAGGCTGCTGGAAGAACTTGTCAATGTACCGCCCAGAAAGAGTGCGAGGCTTCTCACTCAGACGCCCCGTTCGACCATCACACTCATTCCTCGCAAATTTCGCGACCCTCCAGAACGCCTACCTCCTCCTCCTAAGAAGCCTTCTCTTATCACCTTGTCTCGCAAAGCCCCTCAAAATGGCAGAGCCGCTAAACTACGGCGATACTATTCCACACATGCAGTGACGCGGCGGAGACTCGCTCCAGGTGTTACCGGTCTGCGGAACTTGGGGAACACATGCTACATGAACTCTATATTGCAAGTGCTGAGTCACCTGCAGAAATTCAGGGAGTGTTTCCTCACTTTGGACCTTTGTGAGACTGAGGAACTTCTGGCCAAGACCAATAACTCCCAAGGCATGAAGGGGGTGACGGAAGGTGTTGTCAGTAGCAACACGGCTCTGTCAGAAGGCCCTTTTGGACCCATAGGGAAAACGGGCTGTTGGAATTTGCCAGTTGGCAAAACGGAAAGTGTCCAGCCTTCCCCCAAGGCTGCAGAGTTGGTTCAGCCCAAGGAGCCTCGCTGCTCCACCCGCCAGCAGATGTCTCTGTGCCATGAGTTGCATACGCTTTTCAGGGTCATGTGGTCAGGCCGGTGGTCTTTGGTTTCCCCGTTCGCCATGTTACACTCAGTGTGGAACCTCATTCCAGCTTTCCGTGGTTACGACCAGCAGGATGCCCAAGAATTTCTGTGTGAGCTGCTGGACAAGGTGCAGCAGGAGCTGGACACAGAGGGGTCCAAACGTAGGATAGTCATCCCCATCACAAAAAGAAAATTGTCCAAGCAGGTGCTTAAAGTTCTTAACACCATCTTTCATGGGCAGCTACTAAGCCAGGTAAGACCAAGCAATCAGAACATCTAGGTTTTATCTAGATGTTACACATCAGTGTTCAAAATGCATCTGTTAAAATTTTTCTTTTGTTCCAAAGGTGACATGTCTGTCTTGCAAGCACAAATCCAACACAGTAGAGCCATTCTGGGATTTGTCCTTGGAGTTTCCAGAGCGATATCACAGTACAGAAAAAGGCTCCGGCTCCACGGCATACCAGCGCAGCTGCACCCTCACAGAGATGCTGTCAAAGTTTACAGAGATGGAGGCTCTTGAAGGCAGCATATATGCCTGCAACCACTGCAACAGTTAGTACCACAATAGCAGAATTAAAACCATAACTGAATGTTTGGAAAATATTTTAAAAAGCTTTTTTTTTTGTTTGCAAAGCTTATTTGTTTGAAGGTCCCATCTCTTGCAAAATATTTAATTTGCTTTGTATCATATGAACATAAACAATGTTCCCTTAATCTGTGCGCCTGCGCAATTGTGCACTGCTCACAGATTACTAGCGCACAAGGAAACCTATGCAGCGCACAAAATAAAACTCAATTTAAACTAAAGATGGGAAATGAGTCAGTTCTCAGGAGCATATTTCTTTCTTTCTGAAACAAATTGCTTCAAACTGCTGCTTCAGTGTTTGGCTCGCCGCTGCTGTTGACGTCACAAAAGAGTAAAAGTCTTTGCTCCGCCACTTTCTGCTCAGTAACCGTGTGTATTTGCTCAGACACAAAAAATTAGAGGGAACATAATACATGAAACAACTACAGTTTTGAGTTTTTGAACATCCACCATGCAATAGTTCCAAAATCTTACTGATTATAGAGATTCATCCCAAACCATAAAGTGTAAAAGCCTGGCTATTGTTTACACACCTCCTGCCCCGTCCTTTTGTAAAAATCACAAGCTCCGCCTCTGAAATTTGATGTGTGATTATTGATGAACAGAGGAGCGAGTGCAGTATGGGAAGGAATGGATAGTGGAAATGTGGTGAGAAAAAAAAAGGCTGTAGCTCGTCACATCATGGCGGTAGTAGGCACTCTTTAGTTGTCATGCAGGAAGGGGCAAAAATACCAAAAGATGTTTTTTAACAACCGCTGAATTATTCTAGAAACTACTTTCTTGATGAATACAAAGCCTGCTTATCTCTAATAGAAGGTAGAAATCTCTGAAAAGTTTTTTTGTATGAGGTGGAATTTTTTAAGTTGGTGAGTTCCCAAGTCAAACGTAGCCTCTTACAAAGAATGTTACAATAAATCATCTCCCACTACTTTTTCCTTTCAGAAAGAAGACGGAAATCCTCCCACAAACCCTTAGTTCTGTCAGAAGCATGTAAGCAGCTTCTGATCTACCGTTTACCTCAGGTTCTACGGCTGCACCTCAAACGCTTCAGGCGAGTTTCCGACATGTAACCTGGGGATTGTTGTTTGCCTTTTTGGAAAACATACTAGTGCTAATAGCAGAGGATTATTTTTATCACCCCATGCATTCTTGTATCACTAACTAGCTCCTGTTGTTCAGCAGATGGTCGGGGCGGAACCATAGAGAGAAAATCGGCGTCCACGTGGCCTTTGACCAAGTTCTGAACATTAAACCATACTGCTGCACAGACTCAGATCACCCTGTTCACAGAGGAGGTTACACCTACGATCTGTCGGCTGTGGTCATGCATCATGGCAAAGGCTTCGGCTCAGGGCACTACACTGCATACTGCTACAACACAGAAGGAGGTGAGAAAGAGAATGGACTTGTTCCACATTAGGGAGGAAAATGTTCGTGTTGTGTGTTTTTTTTTTTAACATGTTGGTTGATGTTGTCCTTTCCAGGTTTCTGGGTTCACTGTAATGATTCTGAGATGAAGGTGTGCAGTGTGGAAGAAGTGTGCAACACTCAGGCCTACATCCTCTTCTATACCCAGAGGTCTGCTTAGTTACCTCTCTCGCTGTGATTTTCCTTTTCTACCAAGCAACCAAGAGCTGGATTTATGAAAATGTTTTGCAAGATGTCACCAATTTAAAGAAATTTTCTTTAGAAAAATAAGATGATAGTGAGAGGGTGAAAGCCACAATATTGGTTCGTAAAAAAAAAAAAAAAAAATTGGCATTGTGATCCAAATTATGATGATAGTGATGGTCAGTTTCCCTTGTAGGGCAAATTTTGATGAGGATCAGACATCGTAAATGTAGTAGGGCTGCCACAAACGATTATTGTGATAGTTGACTAATCACTGAATATTTTTGCAATTTTGATTGTTTGGATCAAACACTGATCTAATGTAAAACATGAATCTTATCACACTAGAATGTAGCTGTTGTATAACCATTACATAACCATCATGAAGTTTTAGTTTAAATTGTGTAAGCTATAAAGACCAGATACCAGATAAAGACCAGAAATTTTATTTGATCGTTGGTAAACAAATAAACCTTTAAATATTTCGCATAAAGTGCGATTAGCTGAGTTAAATAATATTTTTCTTCATTTAGATAAGGTGAAATTAGTTTAGTTTACCAACGTTGTCACAATCAGCCACAAAGGGCTTCCTTTTCAGGTGCATGTGTGAAAGCAACTTCTGTCTTGCAGATATAACACTGCACTTTGTTCTTCTTTTTTGTTTTCTTAAAATGATCCCACATTTTTAAACTCTGTGCCAGGTAGATGTGATACTTTATTTATGTATAAATACATGTGACATCGCCACTATTATGGTATGTATCAAAGACAACAGCAGAACACAAAATCCTAAAAACAAAAATGTGTTGATTATTAAATTAGCCATCAATTATTTTAATAGTCAACATAATCCCAGTCGACCAATTGTGGCAGCCCTAAAACGTAGTTGATCAAAATGAGTGAAATTAAAAAAAAAAAAAAAAACCTTTTCATAAATGAGGCCACAGGTTTTTCTGCCTGTGGGATCAGCGTTTTGGTTTACAGCCTGAAGATTGTGGGAGCAGGTCTGGTTCTGTCCTGCTGATCACCAGTTGTATGAGTTGTATGTCCATGTTTTCAAACAGCAATCAGGAGCATGTCTGTTGAGCTGGGAAACGGCCAGGTGCTCTCCCGAGACAGCCTTTTGACATGGAAAGGCAACGCGGATTTTGAAACTTTGTCGCAGTAACATAGAAACTGTGCATTCCACATGGAACTGTACATTTGATCTCAGTGCACTAAATATTAGACAGGTACATGTGTGAGGATTTCTTCATAAGTCAGTCATCAAACTAAAGTCCAAAGTCCGTGTTACCTCCCGTTCAGCTTTTTAAATTATTGTGAAATGTCGGTTAAGAAAACTTTTCTACTACTCATCCTTGTGTCATTTGTATTCCATCGTTTCCTCTCCTCAGACGTACTGCTGTGACTGGATACTGTGTCTTAGGCTCAAAACTCTCAGTGAACATAGTTTTGTTTTGTTTTTTGCTTTTATTTTGTAGTCATTCTGTTTCAAAATTATGAAAAGAGGCAAAAAGTTTGAGGTTCAGACTCTTGATGGTGAGTGATTGGAAAGCTGCACTTTTCTGGAGGAGCTGTTGGTCCTACTGTACGGTTTGGCTCCTGTAACTTCTTGGCAGCTCCTCCAGTGGTTTCAATTGTCCGACTACTCTGATTTAAAGTCAGAGACACTGCACCTGAGATGAGAAAGTAGTTTAAAAATAACATTAAGAAAAAGAAAAAAAAATAGTCAGGAAAAGATACTGAAGAATGTCTTTGAGTGAATTGGAAAACCCATTTTAAGTTGAGCACCTGAAAGCAATATATTGTACATTGTTCATTTTCACAGGAAAAACAAAATCAGGAATTCTTCTGCTTGTTATACAATGTTTTTTTTCTACTCTGCTGTTTCTATCGAGGTCTTTAGAATACTAGAAAATCAAGAAAAATGTGTTTGATACGAGTCAAATGCAAAATACATTTGTGAACTCTGTGAAAGTCGGAACAATCTAATGACGATGAATGTCTTGCTTTTTAGGTCAGACGTGGCCATGCCACCAGCTCTGATCCTCTTTCAGTTCTGTATTGTACTGTAAGAATACCTGTCATAAATGTATCATTCATATGGGTTTTGCCTGACGGTTATTATTAAAAAGACAACAAACCAATTTGAATAAAACTTTTCATGGTGTTTTTATTTTTGAGTTCCCAGTAAGTAATTTATTTAAAAAAAGGATTCATGGTCTTTCGGTCACATTAAGTGGGATACAGTGTGACAGGTACATGTATGAATTGCATTCTGGGTAAAATGGAAGCTGAAGAATAGTGTTCCAGATGTATAAACAGTTCATCTGGGACTTCTGTTTAACATTACACAATTACTACTAAAGTTTTCTGATCTGTGGTTGTGAGACGCTTCCGCTTTCAAGAACTCTGAGTAATACACACCATACTAAATGACACATAATGTTCATCACAGAAACCGTAAAAAACCAAAAAAGAATCTTGTGTTTGTTGATTAACAATGAACCTAACCATAAAGACGTCATTTTTAAAGCTAAAAATGTTTTAGTCAAGAGAATTTTTTGCAAAATCCCCTTTTTGGAAATTTCTAGCATGTTTAAACATTGTTCCCACATCATAACACACACCTGAAGTTATTTTCTATTTTGTTCATTTACGTTTGAGTACTTTGCAAGCTCTCCTGTCTTGTATTTAAATCCCGAGGATTGTTTTTGGACACACATTTGGCTCTCTGTCTTGCCCACATTCTAACCTAAGCAGGAAGTGTTTCAGTGCATGGGTTCTGCTCATGCCTGGTGCTTCCCCACACAGGGAGTGTTCCTTTAGATGTTAATGTGTTAAAATAAAATATAAAATTTTAGAATCTAGAGAAAAAAATGGAATTTACAAGACTTTGCGCTAGCTTTGCCTTGATTTGCTTTGCACTGTATTGTAGAGCCCGACCGCGTATCAAGACCTCCGGTATTGAGATGTTCTCAAGCGGAGTTGTCTGAGCCTCTTTGAGAAGGAGCTCTGCTGTTGGTAGAGAGGTAGAGAGGATGGGCATGGTTGTCCATGATGGACAAACTTTTGTTCTGTGACCTCTACCACTGTCTCAAGTGAGTCCTGTTTGCAGCCAATGACAGACTCAGCCTTTCTGATCAATTTATTCAGTCTGTTGGCGTCACTGGCTGCGATGCTGCTCCCTGCGATGCTTTTGTGGCCTAAAACAAGATTTACACTGTCGTGCATGCTTAAGGGGTTGCAAGTATGTGACGGAGTGAGGAGAGAGAGTAATTTATAGCTTCAAAAACGGAGGTGAAACTGACTAAACAAAAGCTTTTTCAGTAAGCTTCATATTTCTGGGATAACAAGATATCTTGTTCATTCATTAATTCAATGAGATAAGAATTATTACCTTAATAAAGCCCTCTAAAAAAGTTATATCCAACTATAAAACATGGGATTAATTTTTTTATCTTTGGCATAAATAATTGGGACATCATAGTGGTGCAGTGGTTGGTGCTGTGACTTCATAGCTAGAAGATAACTGGTTGAGCTCAGGGTAAAGCACAAAGGTCATGCATGACCCGTCATTTTTATGCTGTCTCCACAATTTTAGCCTGATACATCAAAATGTTTCTTTCAATTAAAAAAGTAAAATTCAATTGAACTGAGGTGTTAGGTAACACCAGGCTGGCTACTGCTTCCTGTCTATCTCTTTGCGGTTGTTCAGTGTCCATCAAGCAGCAACAAAACTTTAATTTAGCTTCTCATTTAAGATTTTTGAGCTTGCTTGTCCCCAGCTTGTAACCTCTGTTTCTCTTATCTTGGGCATTCTTGGGATTTTGGACAAATAGACTTTCTTTCAATGAAGATTTTGATAATGTCTTTGGCCTTCTCTCCTCCTGCTGGATTGCCATCCTTGCCAATTGTCTTACCTGTGCATGCCGTAACGACTGAGAATCCAGCCTACTACTGAGATATACTCAACATTGTTTCTGTATCACCTCGCAAAGGTCCCAGCAGAGCCAGCCCAATCAGCACCTTCTGGAACCTCGTGTTTTTGAATGAAAAACTTTTTGACCCAATCTTCAAGTTCAGGACGTCACGTTTTATATTAAACCTGGACTTTCTTCCTTGAAATCCGAAATTACATTTCTCTGTATTGTTTATACAGAGAAATATCAGTGTGATAATCACAACCTTGAAAAGTAGTTCAATTCAAATGAACTGTCATGTATTATTTGCACATAGTCATTTCTGCAGTTTTCTCAATGACTAAGAGCAAGGTGATGGAGCAAGAAACAGGGAGTTTGTTCCATTTGTCAGTAAAATTCATCTTAACACAATTGATCACGATCCGTGATAGCAGTTTTAATAACTGTTTATCAAAAATTGTTTTATGTGTTTTATGTACCATATGTTTTTTGTTTTCTGTGTCTTGTGACCTTGAGCTTTATCACACTGATTTTCCAAAATGATTTTTACTGCAAATACAAATGTAAAAAAATTAAAATGCTAATGGCTCCCCCTAACCATGTTTACCTTCAAACAGTTTGAAGGGTAGAAAAAGTTACTTTTGCAGTAACACTATTAATGTTAAATACTGTGTGTGGTCTTGAGGATCTTCTCTAAGGAATCATAAACTTTTTATGCCAAAATGATCAAGTTTTTACTCTCGATCACCCAAAGACCACCACTAGAAATGATTTGCTATTAAGCAGAAAGTTTAATTAACAGTTAACAAAGCCTTTCCCCAAAGGCTCTAAACGCTTTTATGTTTTAATAACCAAACATTAGTGGATTTTAGCCTGTGTTTGTTTACAGTTCACCTCATATGGGCCTCCACCACGCACAAACCAATTTCCCATTCGATTCACAGAACATGTTTTAGACTAAATGAAAACAACAAGAATAAAATCAAGTTGAGTGTCAAACATTTTTTGTTCATTGTTTATTAAAACAGCCTTTTTTTCATTTTTGCAAACTGGATATAAACTTTGACATGCTAGTTAATTTGATTCAGTGGATTGTACTTATTTTTACAATTGTGGTCATAAAATAGCATTTATGGATGTTGGTTTTACACTGTTGATTGCTTTTAGATTGTGTTTGTCCAATTTTAAGAAAGCACATGAAAGAAATGCCTGAAAGCACAGCTTCAACACCAGAACAGGATGCGAAATGAATCGAGGATGACACTGAGTGATGTCCTGACAACAAAATGGCAGTAAAGAGGACACATTTTTGTCAATATTGAAATGTCACCTCATGCTAGCTAAATGCATCTCAGTGCACATATGACAACATGCATGAGCACGTAACATTCATAAAAAAGATTTTTCCTCTTGAATCTGCTAATAACTTCAACATGAAGGTTACAGTAAAAATGATTGGCATTATGCAGTTGACAGTATTGGTATTAGTTGGTGGTTCGTGTAATAAATTGTTAGAAAAAGACCAACCAAATATTTTCTTCCATTGCAGTCAGTTTGCTTTCCCATTCTGTTAATCTGGTTAAGAAGAGGTGATGTCCTTTGATGCTTTGCAAGCAGAGTATTTCTTTTCATTTTCTGTGTGAATGCTTCCTATGAGCCAGATTTTGTCTCATTTATTATTAAAAGTGTCATATTTCATTTAAATCTCTCAGTTCCTTCATGGTGGAGATTGAACAGAAACTGTCTCACTATCAGTTTCTAGATCTGTTTATCCAGGCAACAGCCAGACCTCCACAAAGTCCCAATGCTTCCACATGATGAACAGCAATAATGTCAGCAGTACAGTGGCAGCTACTCGGCTTCTGGTCTTCATCAGTGGTGTGATGAAGTTGGCCAAAGTGGAGACGAAGACCAGCAGGACAGCCATGAGGGCCAAGATGACGTTGATGAGTTTTCCCAGCAGAGCACGAGCATTGGCATTCTCCACTCCTTCCAACTGGACGACCTGCTGCTGCTGCTGCTGCAGTTCTAATTTGGTGATCCGGGTCAAGCACGACTCCACTGCTTCCTGCATGAGCAACAGAATACCCAAAAGGAAAAAGAACAATGACATTCTGGTTTTCACTTGTGGAATAGGACCCTAATAATTTTTTGTCGGGTAAAAAATTTTTTCGCCAAAAGTAAGACAAAAAAAATCTTCAAAATGATCAACTTCTACTTTAATCCAACACAACCATGGCTTGCACAGTCAAGTCATGGATAGCAGTTTGACTAACTTTATATAACTTGTCAAATTATCTCCCCCCCTTGACAAATTTTGCAGCATCTTCCATCGTACATTCACCAAGAACTTCTACAGTCAGTAAAATTAAACCCAATGTTGTTTTAATTATTCTATTGACTATTCTAATTTCCTTCCATCTCTTTTCTTCCTCCAAAAAATGTTCTCTTGCAGTCAAAGTGCCCACTGTGTTTTAAATTTAATTTCTGATGTGTGAGGTCAAAGATAAAGGGAGACATAATCCAATAGTAAAAATTTCTGTTGTGGTTTGTTTCAGCCTTGAGCTAAAGTTCAAACATAAAGTGTTTGACATTACTTATTAATGAGATGCCAATTTAATGTATAAATTCCAAACGTTAAATAATTTAATAAACTTTGTTTCTCTGTTCAACCATCCGTCACATAATGTGAACAAATAAAATCAAAATGTTAAAACGTTATCTTGTTTTAATCTATGATTTATCTTCAGAGATAAATCATAGATTATCTGACTTATGCTGACGTCTGATAGAAAAAACAATTCAAACAAAAAATAAAAAGCAGTAAAATTCACACTAATCAGGTTCATTTTTACCTGAATGTCCCTGGCTCTCTCATATGACTGGTATGCCACCTTCTCTTCCATGCTGGCAAGCTCCTGTTTGAGATTGGTCATCTCATTCTGGTGCAGCTCTGTTAAATCATTCAGCTGCTCTTCCAGTCGCTCGTACCTTAACAGGCAGGACAAAAAAAACAAAACAATACTAATTTAGACTTAAATGAAAAAAAATGGCTCAGTGTTTGCTATTTTTCAATTATGCCTTCTCTGACATAGAGTTGAGAGCACAAGGTTTTAATTGCAAAAATGCACATGAACTAAACCTAAACTGAAGTAATCAAAACTCTTTTTGGATGCACATTGACTCTTTCTAATCAGTAAATTCAGCATGTATTTTTTATTTCCAAATGATAGATTTAATCTCACAGGTTCTGCATCATTTCTTACCCGCTGTGCTTTAATCTAAAGCTGAGAGGAATTCATGACCACTGCTTTTTGTTTTAAAATGATGCTGTCAAGTTAATCTTTCCTTTAAAATCTAGTTGCATATAAGTGCTTGGTTTAAAAGATTTATATCTTGTGTAGGACTGCCTAAATCCTTGAATGTACTGGATTTCTAAAGTACAAAAAGCTTAATACTTAAATTGGGAACCACCTTGTTTAGTGTACACACTGGTAGTTTTAGGAGTGATGTAATGCAGGTGCTGTGAGGGTGTGTTATTGCAACCTGTATCTCTCTTCTTGCAGACATTGTGTCATGTAGGCGTAGTCGTTCTGCAGCTGGCCTTTCATATCCTCCATGGCGTCCTCCATGTGTGCCTGGCTGGCTTTAATCTCTTGTAAACCCTCCAGTAAATAGTCCCAAGAACTGTGCATGTGATGGTGGTGATGATGATGTCCGTCTAACCGTGGACTCCCCATTGTAGGTCCTAGCAGGCCCCCTCCTATGCCTCCTGCCCCACCCGAATTACTGCCTGCCCCTGAGCCAGATGTTGCGCTGGAACACTCGTCGTCACTACCGTATTTTGGACTTGAAACCAAAGTGGCACTTCCACTCAGAGCCCGGGGTGTGGGCGTGTCTTCAGAATGACCTCCAACCCCGTCCTCAAGTGTGTCTTTGAGGTGAGCGATGTTATCAGCACTTCCAAACTTGTTTCTGATGAGACTGGCAAATTCTCGTGGCTTGGAGACGACAGCAGTGTGAGTGAGGGCTGACACGCCACCTTTGACCCCTTCAACTACCCCACCTCCGAAACCACTTATCCCAGCTCGAACGTTGGCTCCTACGTCCTTCAATCCCTGCTGCATGTCCCGCAGGACATCTTTTGGCTGGCGGGCTGGTCCATTCTGAGGAGACGGAAGAGAAATGAAGAAGCAGAGAAGCAGAGGATCTCAAAGGTAGGAGTGAGGTGATCAGGTTAAAGAGATAAAACTGCAGGGAGACAGGTGAGGGAAGCAGGTTTTGCTGAGAGTAAAGGGAAGACACAGGATGATGTATTGGTAAAAATAGGTGTTTGGAGTCGTCCGTCTATTTTTGCACATGACTGTGTTCACAAAGATAGTCTTTGTGCTACTTATCAGATAATTAGAGAAATTAATGTCAAAAAGATGACATGCTCTCTCACATACCTGCTCAATCTCTTTTAGCTTCTTGTGATAGTGCTCTAGTTTCTTGTGTAGGTGTGCAATGGTCTGTGCTGACTTCTGATTCTTCTTTTCAAACACTTGCTTGATTCTGGATGCTTGTTGTTTGTCTGCATTGTGAGCCAACTTCAGATACTCTGCCACATTGTCATCACGGGCCTCCTGCTCCACTCGAATCTGCTCTGTCACCTTTAGAATTTTCTGTTGCAGATGCTCTAGAGCAGCACGTGTCCGCTGTGGCTCACCAGCCCCTGAACTATCTGGCCCTCCGGCCACGACCCCTGAAGAAGCTGCTGAGGCACCATCCACACTGATGTTGCTGTCAGAGCCGCCATGGCTGGTGGTGGAGGGTAGGCCTAGAGTTGCCACCTCGCTCTTATCCAGCTAGGAAGAGAAAAAAGAATGGGGAAGTTTGCAGAGTTTCAGAACTTCCGCTTTAAAAAGAAACAAACAACAATGGTGTATGGGATGCACAAATACAAATAACACCAAATGGGCCACCATGGAGAAGTAATAGTGTTGTCCTAAGTTGTTTTTTTATTATAGAAAAAGGAATGACGGACATTTAGATGAACCTTTAGCAACTATTAATCATGTGATTATGCCAACAAAAAAAAAATCTGTCTATTTTATTTTAAATATAATGTAGACATGCAAAAAGACAAAAGATAACTAAAAAAAGTGAGATCAGAGATGTGAAACATTTTTAGACATTTGAAGCAAGAGGGGCACATTAATAAAAACCAAAACAGTGTCATTTTATACAGAAAGCTTGTTAACTTACCAAAGTTTTTCTTATTTCTCTTGTTAGTGTTTTGGATTGATCCCACAGAAGTTACTTTTAAAATGCTTTAGATGATGTTGCTACTTTAAAACTAGTCTTGGCAACAAAGAGCAATGGACTTCTCTAAGCAGCTAATAAATAATATTCACAAAACTTTGTAGGGTCCTTTGATGGTGATTTCTACCGTTTATACCGTGATCAAGGAGATGACTGACATTAAGAATTTCGATGATCTAGTTGAGGTCTGAAAAACCAAGAAAGCAATTATGAAGGACAACAAAGTCCAATTTGACTGCAGAAAAACTGTCGGTCGTACTTTCCATCATACCACCTCAATGCAGACATTTTATGGTTTTTACAAGAGAGGTGTACACCCAAACTTTCTAAATTAATAACTTAACAAGTTCTATGCGTTTCGGAAATTACTGATTAAAGTTAAAAAAATAACTTTAAAAAGCGTGTGGAAAAAATATGTTGGAAACTTGAAGCTCCACTTCTACTTACAAAGACAGATGTGAGATTATCATGCTTTGAGTCTTGCATTGCATGAATAATATCTATTATAAATTAAACTCGGAATCTATTAAAAGTCTTTGTATATAAGTTATAAGGACTCCAGCAGTAAACAGGGCTTAAAAATCCACATTGGGCCACTCAGGTTGTCTAAGCTGAACGTTTTGCTGCTGTTCAAAAACTAACAGCAGTGCATGCAATATAAGTTATAACCTTACTGAATTAAATAGTTGATTGTTTTTTTCCCCAGAAAAACAGAAATAAGAGATAAAAAATTTGAATCCAAAATTTTCTCAAAAAGTTATCTTTAAATTCAAGTTAACAGGTCACCTTTATTCCAATTAAAATTTTAAACAAATTTTAACAGTGTTTTTTTATACAATAAAATTTCTCTGAATTTTCTATTTTCTATTAAACATGAAAGAAATAGATCAAATAAAACAAACAATTCAACTGACTGAAGGAGTATTTTGTATATAGAGATATTATTCACAAAAAAATTGTAACACAAAAACAGTTGATTGTACTTTTTCAGTGATAAACCAAAACTTTGGAAAGTTTGCAGCTAACTCAGAACAACTAGAAACTGCAAATTTGTGCAAAAGTTCAGCGTTGAATAAACTTCTTAACGGGGACAATTATCTTTAATTATTCAGTAAAAATGTACAAAGCGGTGTCCTTGAGGATGGTTTATTTCCACTGCTTATGCACAAGGCTGTGAGTGATTTGGTGGAAACATCACAGAGCACATGGTCCCCATTGTGCATTAATTAGATAATACACAATTACAATCCTTTCTTTCCTGCACAGCCTCAAGATACAAACAAGCCACTGCAATTTATCTTTACCTTAAACAAATATCTGTTTGAAAAAATCAACTGTAAAAAGCATAGTGTACATTGAAATATTCTAAAAATGTTTTGCGTATAACAACTGTGAAAATAAGTGGTTTTCTAATGTGCACTTCTGTCAAATATTGAAATTTGAATGAACCAAAAAGCTGAATTGCCTCTTCCAAATGGATCAAGTTGTAATCTTATTAATGAAAAAGACCTGTGCTGGCAGATCAATGATCCGCAGAGGGATTCCCTGATCAGTGTCATATCTCTGAGCTCTGTGTGCACTGACAGATGGGGGGGATTGTTAATGACCCTCTGCCTGACGTCAAAACACTGTAATCAGGCGGTGCAAACATGAGCTGGGTCAGACACATGACACTAAAACATCTCATGGCGTTTGCTCTAATTTCTCCTGTGCCAGGATTTATGTGCATTTTCTTTGCGTGACAATCTGACATGAGCACAAGTTCACAGTGGTATCTCATTAGAGACCAGAGAAAAACAAACTTCTTTTTTCAAAGCAGGTTACAGTTTTGTATCATTGTAACAAAAACAGATGACTACACTTCCTGGTTGTTAGTCATTTTTGATCATGTCATAGAGGGTGAGATGTTTATGCAGTAGCTAAGCAATGGCTCATAGTAAGAGACAGGGAGGGGGTGGCGTGTGTTCAGCACATTATATGTGCTGAATGAGTAAAGAGTAAAAACAACCAACAAAAACAAATGAGTAAAAAAAAAGACAATAGAGGCTGGAATATTCTAAAGTTTTCCTTGATACAATGCCCATGGTGAGATGCTGAGGATGACATGAAGCTCCTTGTGGACGGAGGAGAAGCAGGGCTGTGATGAAGATGGAGATGGCAGATGTCTGTTGCATGAAAACAAGAGGACGGGGTATGCCTGAGCCTTCTTCACTCGGCCGAAGACACACTTTGACATGAGACACAACTGATGGAACGCATGGAGACAACACACAACCAGCACAGCAACATATGAAATCAGAAACGTTACCATACTGCTTTAATCCAATTTTTGCAGTGCCATTGCAAGTCTGTGTTCGAGGCCCATCCTCCTCCTCCCCCAGTGCTCACCAAGGAGCAGTCCCCCCTCCTCTTCAAATATCTGCACCCCAAGCCGCTGTCTGGTGGACCATCACTTCCATAGATTCTAACCCTCCATTGTTTGTGCCACCGATACTAACAGCCTTGCCTTTCACTCAAACCCTCACACTCTGATCTATTTTCCTGTCTTCTTCTATCTTTTTTGTCATATGTTTCCCTTCCTTCTCTCGCTTCTCTGTCCCACAATCTCTCCCCCTCTAGCCCTATGTATATCTCTCAGTCTACATGCAAATGCAAGCACTGCTGCTCTGTAATGGATGTGAGAGCTAAGGGACAGATGATGGAGAGAGATGGGCGGGGGGATGGGAGAGTGCTGCGCAGGCGTGCAGGTGCTTTTGTGCGGCTTAGGCCAGAAAGGCAAAGGGAGGGAGAATAAAAGGGGGGCTTTGGTCTCTATGTCTTCTAAATCCTCCATAAAAACACATGCATCCAGTGTGTGCCGGAGTGGGACTGCAGAGATGTGATGCAAGTCCAGAATGAATCATTGCATTCTCTTCATAGGAATTTTGTTGTTTATTGATTGCAATGACATATAAAAAAATGCATTATATTACTGTACTGAATTGTCTCAAAACATCTGATCCATGTCAAAGATAATGATAGCTTTGTAAAGTTTTAACAATCCTACTTCAGATGTTCTTGAGCTGGTTGTGTGTCAGTGTGTTTCATCACAGTGTTGAAAAGAAACAAAAAAAATACAGAAATCATGCATGTATAATATTTATATCAAAACAAATTTCCAGTGCTAATTAATGCAAATAAGTACACAACAAAGAAAACTGTTTTTATATTTTATTTTAACCTCTTGGTTTTTTTTCCTACAAAAAAAATACAAGTAGACATGAGAATGATCATTTTCTGCCACAAAAAAAATATACTCATATGGTAACCTTGGTATTTTTTTTAATTTATTTTTAATATTATTAAAGTTCTTCAAATGTCATTAAAATATTAAGATAATTTGTTCGTTTTCTGAACTGCCTTATTCTACAATAATTGGGGCAGTGAGAAAGCTTTTTTTGGCTCACTACCTGCAGAGAGGTGGGGTACACCCTAAAAAGAGTACCAGGGGTGAAGAGACCAACAAGCACTCATACAGGACATGCCAATCTCAACATTGCATATACTTTGGGTTAGGGTTAGGGTTAGGAGAAAAGTATCAGGAGTGATATGTGATAGAAAAGTTTCAGCTAAAAATGAAAGGGAAAGTGTACAAAACTGTGGTGCTGTTTGGTCTAGAGACCGTGGCACTGAGAAGAAGACGAGAAACAGAAATGTAGGTAGCAGAGATGAAGATGCTGAGGATCTCTCTGGGAGTGACCAGGATGGACAGGATTAGAAATTAATATACCAGAGGAAGTGCACATGTTAGAGGTTTTGGAGATAAAGTCAGAGAGGCCAGACGGAGATGGTTTGGACATGTGCAGAGGAGAGAGACAGAGTACATAGGAAGAAGGATGCAGGATTTGGAACCACCAGGAAAGAGGCCTAGAGGAACACCAAAGAGGAGCTTCATGGATGCAGTGAGGGAAGACAAAAGGATAGTTGGTGTGACCGAAGAGGATTCAGCAGATAGGGTTAAATGGAAGAAACTGACTTGCTGTGGCGACCCCTAAAGGGAAATACCGAAACAAGAAGATTCAAATATCAATTAGTAAAAAAATATTTTCAGGGATGTTGGGGACACAGATGATAATATTAAGTAATCATGTTCCAATTATGGATCAACACAAAAAGAAACAACCATTCAAGATATTTTATCTTGTCTCATGGTAAGAAAACCCCAATAAACCAGAAGTTGTTTCAAATTGGGGAGAGATCCTGAAGGGTTTCTGTTAGATTCAAACTGTGAATCATCTTGCAGTGAGATAAGGATAGCATTGTTTGAATCAAACAGAATAAAGTAATTGAAGTTTTCGTTTTGTTATCATTTTTTTTATATGCATGTAGGTGGTTTATGCCTGTATTTAGAGCAGCTTTTCAAATCACAGCGGTGATTTGTTCAGACTGGGGAGTCTGTAATGAGCCAAGAATTCCTCTGACCTAATTAACTTATCATAGTCACTCGTTCATACTCTATCTGAAATTGAGAAGGTTTTGTTACATAGAAAGAAAACAGTAAAGAAAAAAAATCAACGCAGAAAATTCAGGTTTGACATTTTTATTTTAGTTTAAATTCTTTAAAGGCATAATATCTCACAATAAATAAAGATAAATTCTTTGATAATTCTTTTAAGAGTAAGCAACGTGTGCCAAAGCGTCTATAACAGAAGTGCATTCATTGTGTGGGAGACTTTTCATTTGAAGCGACAGACATTTCATAGTGAAAATTAAAAACAATTAGCATTACAGTAACTTTGACACTGATTTAAATTACCCATAGCAGCAAGATTTGAAAGAACAAACACTTATAACACAAGCATTGTTTGCCTGAATCAGTCTCCACATAGAAATTCGGCCTGTGGCTTTAGCTTAGTAATAATACATTTGCTTCTGAGAACATTTTTGATTGCTGAAAATATAAAATCATGTGTGCTGAAAAATAACAGGCTATGCTGTTTCCCATGAACACCTTTATCAGATTTATGTACAATACTGTAAAATTTTTATGAATCTGCTAATAAACACTGCTGTGTTAATTTCTATGAATAGTTTTGCTCTGTACTAAACATCTATGTTAAAAGGTTCAATAATATGCTACTCGACACTCAAAATTCATTATCTGGTGCTGATTTCATGTCCGAGTCTAGACAGAACATGTATGGAGATTCTGAAAGCTATTTTAAACTTGACATGTTGGCACTTCTGTCATAATCTAAACAAAGCAAACGTGTTCCAAGATGTCACGTCTTATTGAACATTCTCCTATGCGTACATAAAGTTATACAAAGTACATATATTTAAAAAAAAAAACAAGCCCTACAACTTGTGATATATAATTTGTAATAAAAAAACAAGTGTCTTTAAAAACCAAGGAGACAGAGTGCTTCATCTCTTCCAGCCATCCTGCAGATTCAGTAGACGAACTTGTTGGTTTTCATGTCCAACAGCATAAAAACCAAAGTTAACCTGATATTTGTTTATCCATCTTTAATCTGTCTTGTTAGAGGTAGGGCGTTACCCTAAAGCTGAGAAGTGACTGTCTTTTAAGGGCAATGTAAAGTAGTAAATATCAGTAAGCACTCTGGCAACCCCTTCATCCAAAGACGTATAAATCCACTGATTCCAGGGATTATTGTTAATCTTCTCTGCGCAAATGTCCTCTTTACTATACCAGCGGGGAAAGCACCAACTCCTCCTCACATACAGTACCCTAATTAATTTTAAAGTAGTGATGTACAGCTGTGATCCCTTAAGATTTCCTGGTGATTCATTAATACACAGCTTTTCCAGTGAGAGTTTCTGAGGAACACAGGATTCCTCACTGAGGTACTTATTGTGTCATTTTCTTGGAGTATTGGCAGCTTTTCAGGAAACATCACTCCCCAGATTTCCTCGGCATCCAAACTACTCTTCTTTTAGCCTGATAGAAATCTGTTGGTTGAAAAAAAGAAAAATGTCAGCAAAATCACATGATATATGAAGCTTACCAGTTGAAATATTAAACTCCACATACCTGTGATGTTTGTCTGTTTCCGCTTTAGGCCAGTGTTCTCCATGTTCACTGGTGTTTTCTCCCAGTTCTCAAATTTGACAGAAAATGTATTTTGTACTTGAGGAATGTTCTCCTTCTCACAATGTGGTGGCACCACCTTTTCTTTCATTGTTTCAGTAGTTTTCTGTTTTTCTCCCTGTCCATCATCAACCATCAGGGATCTGTAAGGCCATGGTACCCTGCTGCCAGGAACACTCTCCCATTGGAAACCACTGCTCTGCAAAGGCTTGTCTGAAAGGAAATCAAAGCCCCAGCGTTGAGAAGCCTCATTCAGGTCTTTCCGCAGGGCAGATTGGTACTCTTTCTGTAGCTGCTCTCTGTCCACAGGTCCAAAAAGGGTTCGGCGAACAGGTCCGTTACTCCTGAGGGTACTCAGGATTCGCTTGTGTGAAGCCATCACTCTGCACTGAAAGAAAACACAAAAGATTTCAGTTAGATATAATAGCTTCTCTCTTACCCCCCCTTTTTCAAATTCATAATTCATTTGTCTATCCCAAATACTCAGACTGCCCCAGTAATAAAAGCAAGCATCTCACCATAATTCTGATCAGCTCGTCACCTCCTCAGAAAACAAACTGACTACTGCTGTTAACTGGGCAGAGTTTTATAAAGACACTGGGTGCCCAGTGAGTCATTGGGCCCTCCAGTGTGAATCACTGGTACATGTCCAGACATAATCTCTGAGACATGCAGAGACTAATTCCCAGTCTGTGAAGTACAGACTGTAACCACAAGGAGTCAGTGTTGCATCATCTAGACACTGAACCTAAACCAGGCAAATCTATTTTAACTATGGATCACATTTTTACTTACAATTCAAAGTTAAAACACATATAAAACAAATCAAACATATATATGTAAAAATCCAGATTTTTCAACTGCTTCATAAATTGTTGAAATGAACAATTTACGCTTTGCATGTTCCAAGTACATAAAACATGTTGGGAACATGTTTGGAAATACAATCCCCAAGTATTTTGGAAAATGCAAAAAAAAAAAAAATAAATGTATGGATAATTTAATGAGAACAGTGAAAGATACATCCCACAGATTCAATTTGGAAGGATCCTTCACACTTTTTCATATTTAATCAACTTATTTGTCAAAAATAAAACATTTTGAACAAAAAAATGAGGAAAACATAATTTTATCTTTTGGTCATGATGTTCAAGTTAACTGATCAGGAGGATAGAGCTTCTCTACCCACCCCCCTTTTCCTTTCCTCAGTCCTTTTATGGGACATGAATAGAGGGCAGGGCCCAGAGATTCAAGCTGTTGGCGGGAGAAAATCTCACACATGCTTAGATCCTGCCCATTCTACTACACTCATCCACGTGAGTTTGAACCTCGTGTTCCCCTAGTCAAACTGGGCTGTTACTGTCTGGATGATCTCACACACAAACAAAAAATAGCCACTAAAGTACTAGGATTTAGTTTTAGACTACTTTTTAAAAATAAAATCTGACACTACTCTCATACAGACCATTCATTACAATCAAATCTTCTGATTTGTCATTAAACATGTAGTAAATCAATTTTAGTCCTAATGTAGTCAATTGAATACAATTCAAAGTTCTAGTCCATTTATTTTAAAGTTATTTAGATGTTAATTGAAATATATGAACAAATATGTAACCATTTCATTTACAACTTAACACCAGAGTTTGATTTTATGTAGAAACACATGTTTAAACACAATTAAGTATCTGATGATCAGTGCTTATACTTACATTAGAATTCAGTGAAGATCTATTCAATCTGTGTCCTTTTTTCATTCAAACTCTTTCTCCTCTTTGTTGTTAGTGTTGATGTTCTCAGGTTTCTCTGCCTTTGTGATGAAAGATCACCTCTGAATTTGGTGTTATTTAATATTTTTTCCCAGGTTAAATTTCCTTTGATTTCACACACAAATAGTGTCCCTTACAAAATCCTTCAAGTATTCTAACAAGCAAGCATCCAGATCTAAACTTTTATGAACTCTAGTGGATGTGGGCGTTTCTCCCGTGACTGGGAGGGGTCATCTGTCTGTCACACACGTGGATTTATCCTGGTGAAAACACGAGTCCACGTGAAAGCTTGGCACAGGACTGAAGAAAATTCCAGGCCAGGACACTCAAAGATTCCTCCCTAACACACTGCACGCATGACTGATTGCAGCAGTTTCCTCAATACACACCCATACACAACCATTCAGTTTACTCCGAAGATTGTGAATTGAAACATTCTCCAGAATAATGGAGAACATATTAATCATTCAAGATTTTAATTGCTATACTTTGCAAAAAAAAGAAAAAATTCCAACATTCATCCCATGCATGTGCAACTAAGAAAAGATAAATATTTAAATCTGAACAATCATTTAGTCCAGTTTTGTGAGGTGATTCATTTCCTTCCAAACAGTTTCCTGAAAAGCTTTCCTCTTCTAGCTGAGCCTAAAATAACCTTTTCTAATGCAGTTTCCTCTAAAATTCTGTATCACATAGAAGTTTGGCTTCTGCAAATGTCTGTTTGTTTCATTGATAGTCTACTTAACATGTTTTGTATGGCAAGATCATACAAATGTGTACACACATGATTGGAAAAACTTTTATTAGAATATTTTTCAATGCAAAAAGATCATTTCCTTTTATTTTATTGCAGTACGTATAATTATCCATTCAAGCTCAAAATATTAATTTGGATTGCTTGCCATTTTCATCTTGAGATAATGTCAAACACCCTGTTTGAGCTAAATAGTAAGAAAGGGAGAAAGAAATGCATTAATTTGTTCCCAACAGTATTTAGTATAAATTTTGTCTTGATATTTCAAGCTAGGCTTGAAACACTGGTCTTTCTGTGCAGAGTTTGTATGTTCTCCTCGTCTACACACAGGCTGTCTCCAGGTACTCCGGTTTCCTTCCACCATCAAAATACATACATGTTAGGTTGATTGGCCACTATGAAATTGACCCTCGGATTGAGTGTGTGTGTGTGGTCCCGCAACAGACTGGTTACATGTTCAGGGTGTATCTTTCCTCTTGCTTGAAATCAACTGGGCTCTGGCAGCCCCTGCAATCACGTTCTTCAGAAGATGAAACAAAACTTAATTGTAAATTAAAATAACTCCTTAACTTTTCAACTCAGTTATCGTGACTAGTATTCCCTTTGTCATATAAAGCAAAAGTCTCAGACAAGCTTCTGAAACCATCAGAGGCATGGTCATAGAATCATGCAGTGCCAGTGTACCATGTTTTCAACTACCGTAGTTTGTTCCTCCCACACATTTTAGTGAGTCCAGGATTATTAATATTTACTTCACTAGTGACTCCACCATCAAACTTGTTTTTATGCCCCTTGACCTTCATTTTAGCATGTCAGTAAAAACTGTGGTATGTTACCTGCAAGGACCAAATTTGTGTGATAATACAATGAGACTTTAGTTAGGTAAGTGCATGAGAGTGCACAAGCAAAACATCTGCATCATCCCAAATTATTTTTACTGTTCAGCACAGCTACCTTGTTGAGCCGCATTTTGTAATAACGGTGCATTTTGTAATAAACTGTGTGTGTGTGTGTGTGTGTGTGTGTGTGTGTGTGTGTGTGTGTGTGTGTGTAGTTTTTTTTGCACATGCACAGTTTTCCTTCAAATGTGTCCTGCTTTAAGTTATTAACTTTTAATATGTACTTAGAGGCATAGATTTCAGTTTTACTTTACAAACTGTTTTTAATGCAGTGAGCATAACTTGGACAATGCAGGTTTAAATTCAGTCATATAATTTCTTATCAAGGGCAAAACATCTACATAACTTTAGATCAACTGCAAAATGTCTTTATACTTCCATATATTCAATTACACAGATAATATTTGGCACAGTTTTTTCATACCTGGCATCATGTTGAACTCTGTTGGCTGTCTCAATTAAGCATGCAAGCAGCGCATGATCTTTGTAGAACTGATGCAGCAGCCAATCAGATTACAGCCCGCCCGCATTTATTACGTTATTACAAAATGCGGCTCAACATACCTCCTTGAATAGGAAATTAAAGTTATCATGCAGATGCAAAGAAGTTCTGCTGTTTTTGAAACAGCAACTATGAGCTGCTGGAAAATTCTCCACAGTTTATACAGCTGAATGAATATATTCTTATCTCCCAACTCAAAAGCAGCTGCAGACAGCAAAAAATCTCCATTGAAATATTTTATTCATTGCACACTTTGTTTTACTCACGCTTTCTGAATACACAGTGTTAAATGTAGTTGAATGCATGCTGAAACTTTGTATAGGTACTCAGTTAATGATTTATCAAAAAAGATTATCACCATCAAACACTGATTACATAAGTCTTTTAGGATAACGCAATAAAACTAAACAGTTTATTGAAGTTTTGTTTTTTTGTTTTTTATTGAAACACAAAAAGAATGAAGGAGTTGTGACAAGCAACCTGAAGGATTTACATGTAGAGCCTGGATTAAACAATAAATACATATATTAGATGATATAAAATTTTAGCATCTGTGTTAGTGATGATTCATGGATTGTTTTAATAATCCAAACTGTTAGACTTTGTAAATTGGCTGGAATTATGACAATACATAAAAAAGAGTTTTCTCAATTGACTAAAAAATACTCAAAATTTGTTTTGAAACTTTTTTTTTTTATAAGGTGTGATTGGTCAGTTCAAATTTCCCGTAAGTATGAACGAGTGTGTGATTGGTTGTCTGTCCTTATCATATGATGAACTGGTGATCTGTACAGGGTGTACCCCAACTAGCCTCTGGCACAACTTGCTGCACAAGTTGAATTAAACAAAAGAGGAGTTATCTTGAATTTTTTTTCATCCAAAATTTAAAAAAACAGTTTAAATTTGAGAGAGAAAAAACATTTTTGTTCAAAACATGATTGATTACAGAAACACAGATGAATATGCATATATATATCAATAATTTTATACAAATTATTGCAATTCTACATGTAGTATGATTACATAATTTTGATTTGTGTGTGTATGTATAAATGTATTATCTGTTACGTGACAGATAAGCTTGTATTTATGTAAATATTACAGAATAACTTTTTCTTTTCCAACTGAGCAGGATGATTAAGTTATGCATTTAAGTTTTATTTACTGGTAAGATAAGGTGGGACCAAACATGTTCTCTTCTTGCCACTCCTTTTTGAGTTTTGTATTTTGTACAAATACAGTAGAAATACCTTTGTTATTGTACCAGCTCAAATAAACTTTTCAAGTCAATTATGCAGATGAGATTTTTCTGGAAAGGTTTTTGCAAAACTGCAAGCCATTTGGGAATTCTACATTTTGATATTGATACCACTTCTGATTTCTGCTCTGCAATGTCATTTTAGCAGCTGCTCTCTTAATCTGGCATATTTGTCTTGCAGAATTATTCCTCATCATCATGCCTTTATCTGCACCACACAGTGTAGGTTCTGAATCAGACAGTTTCTGTGAAATATGGCATGTTTTCATTCACATATGTCCTGCTTTCCAGCAGATGAGTTTTTTTTTATTTCCCAAATTGGCAGATATATTGATTAGCCTAATAAGTGGAACAGCTATTAGGAATTCGTCTCTATGTTAGACCCTGTGCTTGAAGGGTTTTGTGCAGATTGTGTGTTAAACATTCCTGTTGTACTGCCTCATTTTCTAATAATTAATATTGGTTTTTTAAAATACTTGACACACTTGTGAGTGTATAGATGTGTTGTGTTGTACAGTGCAGAGTGAATGTTTCATTTTTACAAATTTTATTGACATGGTAGCAACTCTTCACATCCCATTCATTTAGAGAAAAAAATGTTCCAATCAGAGAGCATGGGGCCTCCAACAACTTGTCTGTGATATTTACACAGCAGGTTACATAACAGTGGGTGGAAATGCTCCCTAATCTTTACTTTTCCCGTGACTCTTTGTCTATAGGGCTTTTCTCCGTGGGTACTGAGTCATAGCTCCAGTGGTGTCACATGGAAAACTTAAGTAAGTGACAGAAAAGCGCGGGCAAATTGAAGGAGGTTTTGACTGGATTCACGTGGACAGTGGTGTGAACTGTGGGGCGTGGAGACATTAACACAGGCTAATGTGTGCAATCTGTGCAATTTTATCAATGAAACATTGAATCAAATTGCCAATAAAATTGCCACTCATGTTGAATTAGTAGTGGACTAAAATAAAGTAGGCTTGCATTTACTTTATGTGTAACATCACCAGGACAATTTAAGAAAAATCCTTATAAGATCTTTATTCATTTTTAGCTATATTACTTAAATCTGATCTGACTTTACCAGTTGAAATCGTCCTTCTAAATAAGTGTAATAAAAATGATGTGTATATATCATTATTAAAATCCTGGCCAATCATTCATTGTATGTAGTGGGCACAAGTGATTGGCCAACAGCTAATTAATCACTCCAACTATCTGATTTTTACATTAAGAACATTTTTTTTAATTATTGGGAAAGAAAGCCTTAATTTAAAACCAGCTCAACCCCAAGGATTGTTTTGTACTGTGTTTAATGTGATGAACCATATCAATCATCCATGTAACACAACCAGAAGCCTCAGGCAGAAAAATAACGGAAAATTTTAAGACCAAAGCACATAGTGAACTTGTCACTTATTGTTTCACAAATATGACAAAAATGAAAGTTTTTTTTTTGCATGATTTAAAACTAAAATTTTAATTGCCTTACAAAATTTTACTTACTTTTTTACTAGCTGCCATTTTATTAACCATTCATTTATTTATATATTGTTTTTTTCTGCAATAAAATGGATAAAATTATGTGTAAAATTAACTTTAAATATAATGAAATAATACATAGAGCCATTGAAATAAATCCCTAGTGCTGAGTCCATTAATGGCAATTTGCTGTATTTACTCAAAGATGACTGATTTACTCCTCCTGTCTGGGAGGAGCTCTGTGTCGAGCCGCTCCTCCTCCAGGTCGAGAGAAACCAGATGGGGTGGTTCAGGCATCTGGTCAGAATGCCCCCCCGAGCGCCTCGTTGGTGAGGTGTTTCGGGCATGTCCCACCGGGAGGAGACTAAGAGGCAGACCCCAGACCCGCTGGAGAGACTATGTCTCACAGCTGGATGGGGAACAACTCGGGATACTTTCGGATAAGCTGGAGGGTGCAGCTGGGGTGAAAGAAGCCTGAGCTTCCCGTCTGAGGCTCTTGGCCCCGCGACCCAGTCCCGGATAAGCGGATGATGACAGAACGGAATTCAAAGATGAGTGGAAAAAAAATTATATGAAATGAAAAACATGTCTGAAGCTCTACCAATTCATCTTCATTACCATTTTGTTTTAATTCTGTTACTAATTTGTGTTTTGTTTTTCAGAAATTTTACTCAAATAATTACTGCAAATATTAAAGTTGAACTAAATAACACCACACTGGATCTTGGATACGAATTCATGAATCTGGACTGTGAAGTGTCAGAATAGTTGAGTGAAGTTACTGTAACTGCTCTTACTACAGTTCATGGGTGTCACAAAATATATGGTGACTGATCGTTTATCTTTTTTTTTTTCTCATTTTAGATCACAAATTTGTTTTGTATGTATGTCAAAGGGATTCAAATCATTTTGAGGTAAGCTTTCAGTTGTATTTCCTGTAATTATGTCTTATCATTTTGGTCACAAACTCAGGTTTTCACCACCTAATATCAAAACATCTGAACAATTTGAAATCAAACTAACTATCCTCTTAGTTTTACCTTTTACACTAAATATTTAGCTAAAACTGCTACAAGAATTTAAATTGCATAGTATAAATTAACAGGCGTTGAAAATAAGTGTTGACATAAGCTTGAAGTTATGTTTTCTCTCTAAATTTGAGTGCCATCTAGTGATAAAAAAAAACTTCAGGCAACATTGTGCAACTTCATGCAAAGTAAAACAAATGAATTCAAATGAACACGGGGTACATTTTTTAACAATCTGCACTTTTTAATCAAGATATCAGATCAGATAGTATCAAACAAAGGAAACAATGAAAAACTTCAAACACAAAAATAGGACTTCGGTTCAAACCATTTTCTTAAGATTTTCTACTAAGAAACCAGTTTTGTAATGTTACTGTGGAAAACGCTAAAACCGTTAACAGATATATATATATAAGTAGCTGGCTGAAGAAAAAAAGAAAAGCTGGTTTCAACTCTTACATAACAAATCAACAGAGAAGACCAGCACAGGCAGAAATCAGGAGATACTTACTTGCACAACGTTGACCATATACCACACATTTATCAACATAACTAGATCTTATAGACGAAACAATGAAATGAAAGGTGGGGTAACACTAACAGGACTTGACTAAACCACAGATTCATAGCAAACACTTCAGATTAATAAACTTGAATGAGTACAACACTAAAATTTTGGATTGTGTAAAAAAAAAAGAAAAAAGAAAAAAAGAAAGACAGAAAAAAAACAGATGGCTGCACCAAGTCCATCAACTGAAATAATGGAGCCTTAACCACTACAAGTTTGCTCTCTTCTACTTTCTCTCATTGGATCTTGAACGACTGTGGAGAGAAGAGGAAAGAAAAAAATGTTAATATTGCTTTAAGATATAAGAACAAAAATAAGAAAATCACAACAAGCAAAAATGAGAATTACCTCCTGGATCGAGAGAAGGATCTAGAGGGTTTGTGGTTCCTGTCTCGGGACAGAGACCTCTCTCTCCTACGGTCTCTGGAAAAAGACCTAAGAAAATGCAAAGTGACTCAAAACTTAATTTTGATTTTCTTTTCTACCCAGAAGATTAAACTCTGAACAAACCTGCTTCGGCTGCGACTGAAGCTCCGCCTACGTGGAGATCTGCATAGGGAAAAGTCATTTTTTAAGAGCAAATTCAGATGAAGTCATAACCCTGTAAAGCTGCACATTTGTTAAGCTCAGCCCACACCGGGCTACCTCAGCACAGCCTTTAAGACTATTTTAGTCTTGTGTAAAGGAAATTAGACCTGTGTTTATACAGGGAAATAACTCGAGTAACACCAACAAGCCAAACATTTAGATGCTTAGGAATTACTACACACACCTCAACAGCACAACTTTTATTAAAGTATCAAGCAGAAATTTGATGCCTGTTTAAATTTTATTACTTGGAATCTGATGGAATTCAGACCAAAACACCACAGACCTACTCGCAGAAAAATCATTGCACAGTAGCCTGACCTGGAAAATTAATACAATTGGGGCTTGGAACTGGTCCACTGCATTTAAATGAGGTCAAATCTTTATGTTAAGAAATAATTCTCAATAAACTACCAAGAAACAATCTAATCAACTAAAACAATTGATAGGATGATCAAAAATGGGGTTTGAGGAGAGATTAAATAAATAATGATCTTTTAGTTCACCAAGAGCCCCAGAAAATACCAGATAATCAATTAGGTCAAAACCACCTGAAACCATCAGTTTCTGTTTTTTTAAACTGAAGTTTTCTCGTTAGACACAAGAACCACCAATACGTTGGACTACAAAATGACAAACGCATGAGTTAATCTAAAAAAAAAAAAAAAAAAAAAAAAAGACCTTTTCAAACCAGATGTCTCGTCAAAACTGTTATCAGCAGTGTACTGAATGAAGCAGGAAAACTTACTAGTATTTTTGTGTTTCAACAAGCTAGTTATGACGAAAGGGAGGCAGACTGGCGCCGGGTAGGTAGAATTGGTTGAATAGGGCTGGCCAGATGCTGCAAGGTGATTAGGTGGCAGGCAGATGGGGGGCTGGTTGTGGCTTTTTTCCTGCTTTAATTGGTAAGCTGACGGCTGCTGATGGTGGGTTGTAGACATTTGGAAACGTTTTACGCTGATTGGTCGGAAATGTGAAGTGGACCGCTGCCGTTTGGTTTAAGGTTGAAGGAGGAGGAAGATGAGAACGGCATGCTGAGGAACCAATGGTCTGATGCAACCTGACGACCAGCCATGTCTGGGTCATGTGACAGCACCAGCCAAGCTGATTGGGGCACGATGATCAGCAGTCATGATGCTGAAAGAGGACTAGTTGACTGACTCAGAGGGTGGTGAGTAGAGGCATGGTGGTGGCTCTGCAACGGGTTTCATTCTTATTAATAGTGATGAAAAGTAAAAAGCATCCTCAAACAAAAAAGGAAAACACATTAGCCACTCCCCCCTCCCTTTAACTTTTAGACACGTTAGATTACTACCAAAAAGGAGCTGTCTAAACTAGTATCACATAACCATTTTCCCACTGTAAAGCAGCTAAATTTAGAATGTATTACAGTGTACTAAAACATGTACACTGAGCCTGATGGGTAATGTAAACATGTCAAAGAACTCATTTTAACAACATATGTCATTCTTTTGTCAATCACAATAGAAAGGCTTTATGTCAAATTTAGGACAACGCCTTACTGTCATATGTAAATATTTGCTATAAAAACATCTCAATGGGTCATAAAGAATACAAATGATAAATGAATTTGTCCTTTGACTGTGGGAAAGGTTACCAAATGTCTAAAGAATCAAAATTCTTCAGAACTACAACTGCACTGGAGGAGCAGAAGTAATTATCAGGAAATAAACTGTGGGTAAGAGAAGGAAATGAGCAAGAAATTAAAAAAACAAAACAAAAACCTATTAACCCCGCTTGCCGGCAACAAAATTAACATATACATCACCTTCGCCTGGGCGGTGGGCTACGACGCCTGTAGTCGTCTCGATCGCGAGGTCGCCTTCCCCACGACGGAGGAGCACCACGGGAACGGCTTCGTTTCTCACCATTTGACAGCTCCACCCGCACTCGGCAGCCACACAATGTTCTACAAAATTAATGATACTCATTGTGGGTCTAGCAAGACAAACTTGTTTCCATATTCATGTCTAAAGGATTGCAAAATATGTACAAAGTTACATACCTTCCATCGAGTTCACGCACCGCATCGGTTGCATCTCTAGGATCTTCAAACTCTACAAAAGCAAAGCCTGGTGGGTTCCTTGCAACCCAAACACTACGAAGAGGACCATAGTAGCCAAAAGCCCTCTCCAACTCGGTTTTGTTTCCATTATTGCCCAAATTTCCAACGTATACTTTACAGTCAAGGGGGCAGTCACGATGCATGATTGTATCTGTGGTGGGAAAAAGTTCAAAGTGTTATTTTTGTTTTTTTTTCTTATGGAGTGTGAGCAGCCCCAGGGGGAATCAAACCCGGATGAAAGGCAGCTGCCACTAGGCTATCACCCCTGGGACTCAAAGTGTTATTTTTATCAAATCTTAAAGAAAGAACGTTTCTAAAACAAACAAAAAAAATGAATAGAGAACAATATTTTCAACCCCATCAAATAGTTTTTTCAAACCTTCAAGGAAAATGCCTAAAATAATTTTGAATAGTGTTCAAAATTCAGACTAGAGCCGTTGCTCCTCTGGGTTGAGAGAAGCCAGGTGGGGTGGTTTGGGCATCTAGTTAGGATGCCTCCCAAGCATTTTGCTGTTGAGGTATTTTGGTCGCACCCCACCACAAGGAGATCCACGGACAGACCCCATACCTGCTGGAGAGACTATGTCTCACAGCTGGCCGGGGAATGACTTGGGATCCTTCTGGGCGAGTTGGAGGATGCAGCGGGGGTAAGAGAAGCCTGGGCTTCCCATTTGAGGCTGTTGCCCCCGCGACCCGGCCCTGGAGCAAGCAGAAGATGACAGAACGGAACAAAATTCCAAACCCTCAAATAAACTTTTTTTTTTTTTTTTTAGCCTTGAATGCCTACACTAAAATATTTTTGAATGTATACTGTTGGAGCCAAAATGAACATGTATCATTATTGGGAGTGTTTATGTTTGCATATATAAATGAGTATCCATGATTTATGTCATTTTTTCTCCAAATAAAATTATGATCAAATCTTAAATAACGGGGATCTAAACAAAAAAAAAATATAGCAAGTCTTAAAGATGCCTGAACGAAAATAATTTTGAATATATACATCTAAATGTACGGATATCAAAACATTCCACCTTCTAAACAAATGCTTGCATATAAAATCTAAAATATCAAGTATATCGTTTTTAGATTACATGATTCCTTTTCTTTTGATACATTATTTTGTAGCCATTCAAGTCTGACCTACTTCTCCATTAACTGAAGCTAATGCTAACGTTAGCTAACGACTCACCTTAAAAACCTAGTCAAACTATTAACTTTTACAGAATACAGGTTTTAAATACGCTTCAAATGAATCATTCAACATAAAATAATATATATAAACAACAAATCTTTTATGTGAGATAAAAGTTGGTATGATTTACAAGCAGTTAGTTATTTAGAAGCTAAAATGGCTGTCGGTTTTTTTAGCCTTCTCGGCTAACAGCAACCAAATCAAACAATAAAACACGTCGATCTAGTACTGTACAGTAACAAACTATTATAAACATCAGATGTTATTGCATAAAATGTCTAACTTAGTATTTGGCACAGATTTTACCGTGTTAGATTAGATGCACAGATCAACGTTTTTCCGGCTACTTCTTCTCTCAGTCTTCGATGGAAAATGGCGTGACGAAGGAACGTTGACGAGCTCTGATGCTCTGCTGCATCGAAGAGGGAGGAGTGTTTTACCTCCCACCTCCTTAGGCAATTTGACTTCTTAGGAAATAATTCTTGTGGATATCTAACATTCCAAAACGCAATTTAATTAGGTGAAGAATTATGTCGGTTTATTTAAACCCAAAACACAAGTATGAATGGAATTGCAGTACCACACCTAGCCACACACACAAACACACACCAAGTGATGGCGCTATTTGTCATTTTTGGCTTTGTCAATGTCCAAATCACAACAATCAAAGTTTAGTGATGAACAAGTGAAATTGCTTTTTACAAAACTATTACTAGATTTTGTGCCATCCGATAATAGATGCGCTTTTGGAATTATAAAATAGCCAAGGCAAGTTTGTTTGTATAGCACAATTTATACATAAGGCAATTCAAAGTGATTTACAAGATAGAAAAAAGCATCAAAATCACGTAGGATAATAATTTTAAAAGAAATCTAAATTTAAAACATTGATTAAACCACAGTCACATGCACAGTTAAATTGAACTGTTTTCAGTCTAGATTTAATGTCAGTGGAGGTCTGTCTCACAGCCTCAGGAAGTTTGTTCCAGACTTTCGCAGTTTAAAATTGAAACGCAGCTTCTCCATGGTAAATCCCGACTCGAGGAACGGTCCCAGAAAACCTTTAGAGATTGTTCATTACGTACTTAACATATCACAGATGTACTTTGGTGCTGAGTCACGGACATACTTAAACACAAACAGGACAGCTTTAAAGTCTATTCTCTTCTCTTCAAGAAGCCAGTGCAGAGCCCTGAGCACAGGAGTAATGTGATCATACATAAGAAAATAGACAAATAAATGTTCAAAATATCGTTTTGATAAAAAAAAAAAGCACATGACTTTATATTTACAAAACTGACTCAGAAATTGCTAATAAAATACCTTAGAATATATTTCACAAAGATCAAAGAGGTCGTCTGAGCTACATTTTGGAGATAAGCAGCCTACAGCCATCCAGAAAGCATATCTGTGGCTCGAAGTTCGCAAAGTTTCCTTTAATCAAATTTAAACTGGTAATGTGTTTTGTTATGGGCCAAGCCAAGGTGGGATGTTTAAATGCGTTTCTCTCTCTCTTGTGTTGTTTCCCTTGTCTCCTTCACCCAGACTCCCACCTTGTTGTCAGTCACAGATGAGTATTAGCTGGGTGATTATTAAAAACGACTGGAGCCATGCTGGCCGGACAGAAAGAACTGGAGCACTACACAAGAGAGACTTTGCCGTTTGAAAAGCTTGTGCACATTCTGCAGTCCATATGAAAGAAACTGAAGGGCTGCAGAGGGATTTAAGTGAGTCAACGAGCACAAAAAAGTTTTTACAAAAACACCAGTAACAATCAACTAGACCTAACAAACGGCACAATTCTTTACGTGTGGTAGGAGTACGATACAAAAGGACGACCTCTACTTTGGCCTGAACTGGGCGAACTTGTCCATGCCCAACTGCTTTGCCGAGATAGGTAATAGTGGCTCTACTAAAATCACATTTGGCTAGGTTCAGAGTAAAGTCAGATTTTTGAGATCCAATAAGAGCCTCACAAGTTAATGGCGGGGGAGCAAAAGGAACTGTTTTTTTTTTAATGATCATCATTATTGATTAGGTGATTTCAATCATTTACAGTCTGTTTCAGTTTTCCTTGTCTTGAAACAAGGACATTGTTCAATGAAAAGAAGTTAAATTTAATAAAGCATTGGAGAAAAAACTAAATAACATGCACATCTCAGTGGCTTCAACTAAACCTACAAAGAATGATGACCATATAGGTTAAAAGTTTGACATTCCCTTGTTCACTTTATCTTGCTTATGCATAGTGTGTCGAGAGGGGATTGCCTTGTTAATGAGTTTTAAGCAGCTTTTTGAGGGCCATAAGTAGTGAGATGGTTAGCAAAGCAGTGTGTCACAAGTACACAGTTGCTGGTCAAGGCCTTGGCCGTTGCTACAGTGCTTCTTCATAATAATGTTTCTATGCAAGCAGTACTGCTGGTCAAAGACATGGATGTAGCTTAATTGGTGGCTTTAAATAATTCCTAAAATTGTTTGAGATCATGATGAGGAGAAATTGCTTAGTGTCTTAGTTTTATATTCCCATAAAACTTTAAGTAAAGGGTTTTTTTTTTAGTTGATTTTTTTTCTTGTTTTGCTTGTCGGGCACCTTGTATATTGCTTTGAATTTCAGCATCTGCCAAATGTTAGATGTAAATTGAAATAGAAAAAACTCATTCTGGAGCAGTTTTTGACTGGGTCAGCTTGGATAAACCTGGAAAAATTCAGTTACAATTGTGGTTTGTAGTATGTCTGCTTTGTTCAGAATGTATGTTTCTTTTCGTTTAAGAACTAAAAAACAAAATAAAAAAGTCACAGTTGTGACTTTTTTGAGAATGTTTTTTATTTTAAATAGCCAGACAACTGACGTCTGATCAGTAAACCATGCAAAATTTAAGAAAATTACAGAAAGAGAATATAAACAGGTGAATCAGAGAAAAACAAATTCATTCTTTTTAGAGTCAAAGAAAAAAAGAGCATCACTACACATCTTAATACTATGCCTTTCAAAATCCCTCAGTAAACTCATTATTCAAGGGGATTTTTACAGTAAATTGAGATTTTAAGCAGATCAAAGGTGCCAGTTAGGAGACTTTGTTAAAAATAAATTGTTCATGAAAATGTAAAAATTAATTTCCTTCTTCATTCCTTCATTAATGTCCTCTTATAAATAAATAAATCACTCTATTTTACTAAAACAATTTAAGAGGCAGAATAAACATATGTTGTTTAGTCAGAATCTTACTGTTAGACTGGAGGATGTGGAAATACCCCACCAGTTTTAAAAATGTTGTCTGCCACAGTTTGAGGCTTCCTCCTAACTAGATGCCCAAACCCCCCTATCTGGCTTCTCTCGACTCAGAGGAGCAATATATAGAGTGACATAGATAATTAGATCAATCTTTATCAAAATTCTGGTGTCCAGCAGCAACAAATCACACAGGCCATATACAAATAATAATAAAAGTTATTATCGCCAGTAATAAGATCCTCATTTCGACTCAGCACATCTGTTTGATTGAAAGGTCGTTTAGCCCTCAGGCAATCTAAAGCACTCAGTCCTGCAGCGCAGTGAGAGGAACCTGTTACTTCGGGTAGTCTTCTGGGTTGTGACCACATCATGCAGAGGGTGACGGGGATTTTTCAGAATGCCTTGCATTTGAGCCCTCAGTCTCCTCTCCAAAAAAGCTCCCACAGAGTGGAAGTATGATGATATATACGATATTTTGAATATTATACATTACATTTGCTCTAATTACGTGGGATTTAATGAACTAGGTTTAGCCAGATAAATAAATAAATTAAAAAAAAAAAACCTTGCAAAATTGTGTTTTTACGCTAAACTTCTACTTTCCTAGGTACATTGAACGCAACTCCCACCATGAAACAGCTAACATCCGCCCACAAAGTTACTCCTCCAGGTAACAGCTGAGCTAACATGCATACAACTGCTCTCTAGGCGCAAAAAAGGGGGAAAAAACTTTAACATTTTTCTCAGCGTTAAATCAATTTAACCCGACTAAAACTCTCACACTCACTGGGCAATGTTAGATTTTTGTATCTTTCGCCGTGAGATCTTTTAGTGTTTAGAGGAAACCAGCTAGCGTTGAGAGGACATTAGCTTTTGACGTTACTGTCAGACTTCACGCTGTTTGTATTTTTGTCCTGGTAAAGGTGAACGCAAACACTGTCAACATGTCTGAAGCGGCTGGAGAAGGAAAACTAGAGGTGAAACAGGCAAGTAAAGAGGTAAAAGAGAGCGAAAATGCCGCGGAAAAATACTCTGCCATGACCGTGAGCAAAAACAGTGAGATGAGCGTGGGAGAGCTGTCATCAGCGTTCAGTGCTGTACCCACTCACAAACCAGTTAAAAAGGTAAGATCTGATAATCTACTGCAAATCACAGCTTAACTACAGACCATCTGGGATGTTTAAGTGTTAGATCTGACCTTTACTACCAGTAAGAGAAAGTGTTGTCACTTAGAAAGGTCAGATTTCTGTCTTTTCCTGTTTTTTTATCAGCTGTTTAAATGCATGGTTCAGCACATAAAGAAACAACATCTCACTCAAAATGTACAAGTTTGTGAAAGTTAAGTTGAATCAAAATATAATCTGCAAACTGCAATAGATTAAAAAATGCACTGTTCATTTTTTATTTTTAAAAACCAACAGACTTTCATCTTATTAATGCAAAATAACCATTTGTTTAATGTGAAATATTAGATTTTGAAACTTGAAATGAACAAATGCATGTTGCTCACTTTTCTATCGAAACAGTTTGAACCAACTTGACAAAATCAATTAAAAACAGCTGTATTGATTTTAACAATATTTGATTATTCTTTTTTGGTACTCTTAAAAATTGCTGATGAAGATTGCTGGTGACGTCTTTTATTTTTTTTGTTTCACATCCTCATTCTTACTTTAGAAAGACCTCTCATTTTAAACAAAGGCCGTTTATTTCCTTGTTACCACAGAGTTGTGCAAGAACACAACCACATATTTAGAAACCAAGCAAAAGTCACATTTTCATATTCAATCTTCAGAATGTAATATTTATGTGGTCTTCTGTATTATTAATCCATGTTGTGAACTGACAAATCCGATCTTGTGTGGTAGATGCCTATTCTTGTAAAGGTGGGCTTTAAGTCTTCCGGATATTTAGATATTTATTTCAACACAAGATCACCTTTTTCTTATCAACATTTTAAGTTTGTCTTCTGAACCGTTTATTTCTAATGGCTAGCAGGCGAGAGTGGATTTCAGGCGACAGGCAGGGTACACTCTAAACAGGTTGCCAATTTTTTGTGGGGCCACAGACACAACCATCCACAAACATTTTCATTCCGAAGCCAATCAACGGAATATGCATGTTTTTGGAGTGTGGGAGGAAACTAGAACACCTGCAGAACACCCACAGGTACACAGGGAGAACATGCAAATTCCACACAGAAGGACCAGTGTTTCAAGCCTCCCCCCACTCTGAGACACAAACCCTGACTTTCTTGTTGTGAGGCCACTGTGTTAACCACTGTGCCACCGTGCAATCCTCATTTTAAGTTAAATAGATTTTTTTTTATTTTATAAGCATTGATGGTGCAAGCTTAAAAGTCATTTAAGGTTTAAATTATGTTTGAAAAAAGTCACACAACTGTAAATATATGTTTTAACTTTTTAAATTTGCTTTCGGATTGAATCATTATTTCATAATTTATTGTAGAAGAAATTATTGTAAATTTATTGTAGAATTTCTTATCTTAGAAACTACATCGAGAGAAATTTTTCTTGTAAATATAACTATGGATGTGCATCGAACTGCATTTGGTTACTATAAACAAATAACCAAATAATTCAAGAGGGATCAAGTCATTCAAATCAAGCAGTCAAGCTTCTTGAACTTAAACTCACACTAATGTGCTCAAGGAAAAAAAAATGTGGTGTCATATCACCTTAATCTCAAGAACACAAATTCAGACTGTTCATTGTTGCAAATGCAATGTTCTTTTTTTCTGGTATGTGAACGTTTTTAATGAACACGATAATAGTAAAATTACAACCCGTGTCCTATTCAAAGATAAATCCTACCGGGCACACTTGCATTAATAATGAAAACATCTCTTTCATAGTTGGCCTACTTAGATTCAGTGCTATAGGAGAATAAGGACATTATTTTTTCTGAAATATATTAAACCATATATATGTTTGCGTTTACTGTTCAGTACTTAATTCACAAGTCTAAATTAAAGTAGCTTGCAGCACTGCTGAAGTTTTTTTCTTGTCTCATGTTACTTAAGGACAAGCAAAATTCTTGTCATCAAAATTTTATGTGTACTGCCACGTCAAGATGAACCATGCATGCATGAAATTTGTACAAAGTACAAGGTGTTCTCCCTAATTTGTCCAGTTTGCACTTCTGGACAGATTGACATTAAAATGTTTTTTGTCTTATGTCAGATATTGTTTTTTAAATTAAAATCACATTATTGGTATAAAAATGAAACAGTGCAAACACAATTAAACTAATTTAGTGTATTATTAAAAGCTATCTGACACACATGAAAGTTGAACTTTTCTTCATTCCCTATTAGTGTACCAATATTTTTTTTTTACCATTTACAGTACTTATTTACTTGTACTTAATTATTTGTATTGAATTATTTAGTGACAATCCTTCAAATGGACTTCACTTAGATAGGGCTTTTCCACCTATGTTGGCACTCAAAGCACTTTACACTATAGTTCACATTCACCAATTCACACACACACACACACACACTCATACCTGATGGTGGAAGCTGCCATGCAAGGACCATACCACCATTAAGGAGCAATTTGGGGTTCAGTGTCTTGCTCAAAGACACCTCGGCATGAACTCCAGGCGAGAGATTGAACCAGCAACCCTCTGGTTACAGGGCGATCGCCCTACTCACTGAGCCATCCTTCTCCGTTTAAATTATAAAAAGTACACTTCTAATGCTTTGCAGTCCTAATTTTTTTTTTTTTTTTTTTAAGTTTATTTAATTTTTTTTTTTAAAGCAAATCCAGTTTGTGGAGGAAAAGCAGGAGTTCAGCAGATTTCCCACCAAAGCAGGCCGACGCTCGCTGTCCCGCTCAATCTCTCAGTCATCCACTGACAGCTACAGTTCCGGTGAGAAAAGCACACACACAGAAACTTATTTCTGAACCTGTTTTCTGATTCTCAACTGAGCATAAACACATAAAAGCCATGCCAAAACAGATCTCAAATACAAAATATCATTTTAATGAATAATGTTATTTTCTTATTACAGCTGCATCTTACACAGACAGCTCCGATGATGAGACGTCACCACGAGACAAAGCGCAAGTTAACAGCAAGGGAAACAGTGACTTCTGTGTCAAAAACATTAAACAGGCTGAATTTGGGAGACGAGAGATTGAGATAGCAGAGCAAGGTAAGATAAGGACGATATTTGACGTAGTAAACTTTTATTACAAAGATGACATTTCTCTAAAATAAGAGTTTTAAATTTATGTATTTTATGATTATTTTTAATTCAGTTATCAAAAACTGAAGCCACCTAATGCTGGCTGGTATGCCAGTTCATACCGAAAACCTGTTTTTATCTTGTTTATGATATCAGTTTTACACATACCGTCAGGACTGGTTTGAATGGTCTAAATGTCCGGCACCCACGTGTTGGTAAATTGCATCTTAGGAAATACTTTGTATTGCAACGCCTGTCTCGCTAAACACATGGAACAGAGCACAGGTTTTAGAAAAGCTGGTGAGCTTAGCAAAAATAGACCAAGTATTGAAAGTACTGAAGTTAGAGATAACGCCTTTGCAATGTCCACTGATTTCAGATAACACCTTAAAAGGGATTTGAAGGCATTTTAAGAAACAAAGAAATATTAAATCACTTATTAGTAGTTTATTTTCCATTAAAATTGTACATTTTTTTCATAAGAAACAATACCGGATCATTTGTTACACTTGTAGTTTCTAAGGTCATTTTTTATTGCAACAACCATCTAGAAGTGTGAAATGGAACCAAAAAAAAAAATCTCATAGTTTTTGTTTTATCTTATCCATCATTGTGTTAAATAACCAAAATAACTTATGCAACATTTGTTTTAAGCCACATTTAACCATGAATTATAATCTAGACCGCTGAGGTTATCTGACCGAAACATCTTTCAGAGGTGTGTACCATCTGAAAATAATGCACACAGCCAATCAGAATCAATTCTACACACTGAAGTTAATTTAAACAATGATGACCTAGAAAAACCTTTGCCTAAAAAAGGAGAAAAGAAAATCAGAAAATATTGTGAAACCAATATAATTTGAGAAATAGAATTTGTTCATACTGTATAGCACAATATCAGAATCAGAAATTGTTTAATAATTCCTATAAGGGCAATTTGCAGCAGTGCACCTGGCCACACCTACACAATATCACAATAAAAGTAGTATAAAACAGATCAAATACAGGTAAATGAATAAATAAATAGTTAAATAAATCGGTGGAAACAATTTCCACCGATTGTACCCTTTTCAACAAACTGATGAGAAGTTTTAATTAACATTTAGAAAAGAAAGACAGCAGAATTTATTTCTGTATTCTTTATTAAATTTTTATTTGAGTACAACAGCTACTTCACAGCTATGGCTGTTTATATTGTAAACACTATCCGAGTTTGCTTTGTTTCATCTTGTAGACTGCTCTCTCTACCACTTTGTCCTCTTATGTAATCTCATTTGCAGATATGTCTGCCCTGATCTCACTCCGAAAGAGAGCTCAGAGTGAGAAACCGTTGGCAGGTGCCAAAATAGTGGGTTGCACTCACATCACCGCTCAGACTGCGGTAAGAGTTCACTCAGAATATTGACCTTCAATACACCAGCAAATGCTGCAGTGGGTTTAAATCTGGATCGGATTGTACATACTTTTTGATTGCTTTACAGCTTGGGTATACTTTATAATGATGCACATAAATATTCTGCTACACAGTATCACGGTGTATACAGAAAACATAAAAATATACGTATAATTTACTGTTAATACATATTGAATCTATAAATTGTGTGTTTTCAGGTGCTGATAGAGACTTTGGCTGCACTCGGGGCTCAGTGCCGATGGACAGCATGCAACATTTACTCAACACAGAATGAAGTAGCTGCAGCTTTGTCAGAGACAGGTAAGTTACAAAAATGCTACATTTATGTTAATTTGAGAGTTTAATTACTTGTTCTTAAAGAAATATCTCATAAATCCTGGTTCATGACATTGAAAAGAGTGACATTGAAAAGAAATCTGAACACTTTCAATAGTAAAATGCCTGTTATTGCTGGTATTCTTTTTTTCTAGCCTTTCTTGTGAGAAGCAGGGATTGTGTTTGTCGGGAAAAAAAATATTTTTTTAAAACCAGGGCTACAGCCTGTAAATGTCAAACTCTTAGACAAGCTTCTTAGCAGAAATAATGGGAATAAATGTTTCCATTAAATGAAGAAGTTTTACTTCTACTTTCCTTTATTTGTAGTTGCTATGTGACAGTGTAAGTGTGTGCTAAATATCCACAGGAGACAATTTGACATTTGGCAAGTTGAGGGATTTTCAGCTTTGTGGAGGCTGTGTACTTTAGATTCTAGTTTTAGTGATTTATTATTGTGGATCGTCTACTACATGCTGAGCTGTTCATTAAACGTAAGAAACATGGTGCAAACTTGTGCAGTCTCTGGACACTTGCTCAACTTGATTTGTGGACTCATTAATAATATTATTTTTATTGGGATGACACTTTAAGCCAATGTTTCTTGCATTGTAGTTTCATAACAAATCCATTTTTTAAAATTAATTTCTTGCTGTTGCTTAAACTGTTCCATCTCATCTGTTGGAATGAAAAGAACATGTTTATAAGTACAGAAGGCTTCAGCTGTTCATCACTAATCTGTAATGCTTAAGGTGTAGCGGTGTTTGCCTGGAAGGGAGAATCTGAAGATGACTTCTGGTGGTGTATTGACCGCTGTGTCAACACTGAAGGCTGGCAGCCTAATATGGTTTGTAGATTCTTTACTACATATTTTGTAGCCCATTTATTTGACACTGTCATAAAATATAAAATGGACAAAGATAAACATTTTTTTTAGATGACCATTACATTGACCAGAAATGGTACCCACGAAAAAAAAAAAAAATGTATGCTAATTATTATTTAGATGTTGGCTATGTAACCTAGCTCTTGATTAACAGTGGTGGCAACAAAATATATATTTTTTTCTCCGTTTTAGATTCTTGATGATGGAGGAGACTTGACACATTGGGTGTATAAAAAATACCCCAATGTCTTCAAGAAGATCCGAGGTATTGTAGAGGAGAGTGTTACGGGAGTTCACAGGTAATTCACTTTTGAAGAGATTTAAATATAAAAAGAGTTTGTGTTAGCTACATATGTTTCTATTCCATTTATTCTAGGTTGTATCAACTTTCCAAGGCTGGCAAGCTGTGTGTGCCAGCCATGAATGTAAATGATTCTGTGACAAAACAGAAGTTTGACAACCTGTACTGCTGCAGAGAATCCATCTTGGATGGGTGAGTTAGTATTGCTCTTCAGTACATGCCTGATATGGATAATTGACAAAAAAAATTAGACAACATACAAAAACACATGTCGAATGTGTTTGCATTTTACATTTGCAAACACATGATACGTGGATTGTCAATTATTCTCTTAAATTGTGAGAAATGTGTTTATTTTAATGGAATTTAAAACCAGATCAGCACTTTCTAGTAGATTTTTCTGTACCTGGTAAGTTTGTTAAAAAAAGGCAGATTTTAAACTAAAGTCATGAAAAGTCTGTATTTCTCTGTATGTGAAGTAGATGACCAGAAAACAACTAAATGTCTCAGAAAGTTTACAGTATGTTTTTGTTTTTTTCATTGAAAAAGTTTATTATAAAGAATTAGTTGAAATTTTGTTAAATGACCTCAAAAGAAATTTCTTACTTTAATTCTCTGGACTTTGAGACTCATTTACTCAGCGTTCAAAGAACAAGGAATACATTAACTATTCTCCTGTAAAGCATGATGAGTAGTCTTTTATCCTTTAACAGTGTCTGGACATGTCTGAGTCAGGTCAGTGCTTTCTGAGCTGTCCGATTTTAATTAGTTGCTGTTCGTTCAGATTAATTATCAGCACGGCGTCCTGCTGTCTCATAGCAGGTGTTACATTGTTCCATGCTCTGCAAAATGCCAGTATGATAAGACCTATGTTCTGGGACTTTTACTAAAACCATTAACCTCTAACAAAAAGAACACATTTTTACATTTTAAACTGATGCAAAAATGTCTCACCTACTCTGATTCTCATTAAAACTGTTTGGTTTATATTTTTGAAAAAGAACTTGCTGCTCACAGGCTGCCAGATTGTGAACTTGTCAGATTTCACAAACTGTTAAATTTGTGTGTTGAACCTCTCTAGCTTGAAGAGAACCACAGATGTCATGTTTGGAGGGAAACAGGTGGTTGTATGTGGGTATGGTGAGGTGAGATATTTCTTGTAATGTATTGTAACATTTTGTTATATTCAAATAAGACTAAAACATCTTCAACTTTTGCTTTTTATGTGTACATTTTTTTCAAAATACAGATTAGGCTTTTAACCAGCTTTGTAACCAATATGTGCAGCTGGTACTTTGTGTTCTTTTTTTTATTGCTTTGTTATATGTATTTTTTATTAGGTTGGAAAAGGTTGCTGCGCAGCTTTGAAAGCTTTGGGAGCCGTTGTCTATGTTACTGAGATCGATCCCATCTGTGCCCTCCAGGCATGGTGAGGAACAGAGCCATTTGGATGATCGCCATGCTAATTAAAATGATCCAATTCTAATTAAAAATACTGCTATCTAAATTATAGTAATGTAAAATATTTGCTAGGAGGATTGATAAAAGAATTAAATCGAGCTAGTTTTCACCAAGGAATATGTTGGTTTTCTGTTTCGCAGCATGGATGGATTCAGAGTGGTCAAGCTGAATGAAATTATTCGCCAGGTTGACGTGATCATCACATGCACAGGTAAGCTAACCCAACTTAAAGTGATTATGTTCAATTTGTTAGAACACTGACATGGTTAATTAATTTTAGAATGCTTAATGCAAAATAGATGTGCATTTTAATATGAGTTTGACAGACAAAAAAATAAATAATTCTTTAAGCATTAGGAGGGGTCAAACAAGCAAACCAGATTAAATGCTTTTCAAGTCATGCTCTGATGAAACTGAAAGTGGACTTGTTTTTTTCATTTTATGTGATTGTCTCATTTGTAGGCAATAAAAATGTAGTGACCAGGGACCAGCTGGACAGAATGAAAAATGGTTGCATCATCTGCAACATGGGACACTCAAACACTGAGATTGATGTGGTAAAGTAACACTCACAACTGTATGATTCACAATTGTTTTATTCTAACAGATCAAAAAAAAAAACCCAAACAGGACTAAATAATACATGGAATGCTAATGTGGAATCTTCAAAGAGAACCTAAAGCTGGCTTGTATTTTGTCTATTTTCAAGGCAAGTCTTCGAACACCTGAGCTGACCTGGGAGAGGGTACGTTCACAGGTGGATCATGTCATCTGGCCCGATGGCAAGAGGGTCATTCTTCTGGCTGAGGTAAGTCATGAATTACCAATATTTAGCATGTTACACTATTAGATGTTGTGTAGTGCTGAAATGTTTACTTGACTGAGTTAATTTACTTCACAGGGGCGCCTTCTGAACCTGAGCTGCTCCACCGTCCCGACCTTTGTGTTGTCCATCACTGCCACCACTCAGGTCACATGACTGCTAATGCGGTTTTATATTTAGCGCTGTATTTGGATTCACTGTTTGCTTTTTCCATTTTCTGTAATTACACGTGCATCGTGCTAGATAATCTCTTTATCTGACCTGAAAATGTCAGTGCGCAAGGCTTTTGCAGCAAAAAGATATCCTTAGCCAGAAGCCCGCTTTTTGATTTGCAAAATGAGTCATTTATGTTCAAACTATGCTTACTCACCTGTTCGGGTGTACCCTGCCCCTCGCCTTGAATCAGCCGGGATGGACTCCGGTATCCCCCGGTACCCCAAAAGGGATAGACAGATAAGAATGTGACTGACTGACTATACTTACTCAATTTATTTTAATTTGCTTTTAGGCTCTGGCCCTTATAGAGTTGTACAATGCCCCGGAGGGACGTTACAAACAGGATGTTTACCTGCTTCCCAAAAAGATGGGTAATTAATAGTTAATTGATTAATTATCATTATCTGTTACATGAATATGTCAAAGTTTACAAGCAATCTCAGTTGTGATTGGGGATGTGAATGAGAAGCAAATGTGTGTTTTGTTCCTCTACGCTACACAACCACACAGTTTTAAAGCTTTTCATGTAAAGAGTGACATAATGGATAATAAACAAAGTTTATCTTTAAATTGAACGAAATACTATAGTGTGTTCATATTTTGTACATTTATCTATTTTTAACTTGTAGCTTTGTGTTTCAGATGAGTATGTGGCCAGTTTACACTTGGCTACATTTGATGCCCACCTGACGGAACTCTCTGATGAGCAGGCTAAATATCTTGGTCTGAATAAAAATGGTCCATTCAAACCCAACTATTACAGGTAAAAACATACATATAAAAATGACTATGATTTTTTGCAACCCTTACTTGAACAAAACTTTAAATGAAATGAATGAATGTATAAGCATGATGTCATTTTGACTGGTCAAAATTTAATATGTTGCTATTATTACAGGTATTAGGCTGCTTAATGAAACTCTGAGCGTGTAGATCGTCCCGTCCTTCAGATAACAAGAGGATATCAGTACATTTCTGTTATGCATTTCCCAGGATTCACAGTTTGCGTTTATATTTAGTCTAGTGGCCACAACAGATAATGCTTTCCTTGCTGCTTTCTGCACAAAATGCACGTGACATACGGACAGTAGTGGCAATTTGTTATAACTGCTGTTCCCAGATGTCTGAAATCAATTGTCTGATAGCATTTTAATTGCATGTGACTGTAACTGTTGGTGTGTGTCTGATAGCTACTGAATGATCTATAATTCTGTGCCAAATGACTGTGAGAATCTATTATTGTAGTTGCTTAAGCATTTTTAGCAATGGAAATTATATTACATGTGTGAACACTGTAAGGGGTTTTAACCCTTTAGTGCAACGGTGTCAACTTAAATGTAACACCTGGCACTCTCCTGCTTATCGAGCTTTTTTTTAGACACTTTCAGCTGGATGATTTTATCACCGCCACTTTGTTGTATTAAACTATTTGCAGAGATTTCTGAACATGACCACATGTGAACTTTTGACTGGTGGTGAGATTTTAAACACTAGTCACCGGACCAAATCTGAGCTGAAAGACTAACATTTGTTACACTTTAACACTTTATTTAGTCAAATACAGATGGTTATAATTTAATTGTTTTCAGTTTGGAATGAATCTTAAAGTAGGCAGTAGAGTTGCTTACAGATTAGCCATAAAACCATGTGGATGATACTTTGTATTTCTTCAATCCTATGGCCAAATATTTTCTCATTGCTGCTGTCATACTTTCATTCTATCTTATCAAAGCACTTGTTCACACAATGCATTCCAGAAAGAGATTTTTTGTTATGACTTTCAAGGTTTTGACACTTTTGCTAATAATAGAAAGAATTACATTGTAACTTTTCTGTTATTTACGTTCAGTAGATGTCCTTTATGAGATTTTCAGTTTTAGAGAAAAAAGTTCTGCACCTCAGAACATCCAAATAAGACGTATTACCTGTAAATATATATTCATATATAAATTTCCCACTTCTGCTGTTCATACTCTCTTTAATCTTGCATTTCTTTAAAAAAAATTAGGTAACAAAGGTATGCATCTTCAGAGATTTTGATTGTCAATGATTGTCTAAAAGCGTACGTAGTGATAAATATTCTGTTACTTAGTGTGTTTGTACTGCACACACCCTTTTTGTGAGTTGGTCTTTGCGTTTTCTCTTTATAAATGTCACAATAATTGCATTGTTTGATTAATAATGCCTTCTTCTCTTTTGTTATAGGGCTTATTACAGAGAAGTAATGGTTAGCCATTAGACATAACTATCACCTTATTTAACAAAAAAATCTCTGTTATTATATGGCAATTTGTGCAGTAATTCTCCAAAAAGAAGTTTATTTTCTTGCTTAGGATATGTATTATCTGAAAGGTTTAAGCACTGTATTCAAGGCTATGAAAACACAGAGAATAACCCTTACCTCTAAATCTTTATGCCATACCTTTTTACCTTTTGAGTTTTTTTTTATTTTTGTCAGTTGTCTTGCTGAGAGTAAAACTAATGACTGTATTTCCAAATTGTTTAAATGTAGACAGTGATAAACTAACTGTTTAATTTGTTTTAATATGTATTAGTTTTCATAATATATTACCCCTTGAAAGGAAAACTAAAAATGGGGAGAAAATATACAGATAAAAGCTGAATTTTACGTGTGTTGTATTATGCGTGAACACGCTGTTTTATATTGTTGGTTGTGTAAAAGAAGCCTATTAAGTGCTAATGTAAATTTCTACACTAACAGCTTTAAGGGCATCACAGTCAGGAATACTTGGCCAGGATGTTAATGTCAACTAAATAAGTGCTGTGTCCCTGGTTACTTGTCACATGTCTGATGACAGTGCCTTGTAATTCAGCGATTTAGACACGCATATAGATAATTTTTCTCCTTCCTTGTATTTTTTTATCAAATTTTGCAATACCTGGTGAAAGCTATGCAGCTAAATTCTTTATTGCTACTTCACTCTGCGCAGTGTAGAATTGTTAAAACAATAAAAAACCCTTTAAAAATTAGTGGAATAAACAATTCCCTGAACATTTTAACAAGGGCAAAGAACATTTTACATTCTATCAAACTTTCGACAGTAGTTTTTTTTTTTTTTTTTAAAGATATGGTACATAAAAACTGCTTCGATTTGACTTGTTTCCCCCCCAATTTAAGTTTTTGAATTGGTGTGTGACATTGAATGTGTAATAACAACTTTATTTTTTTTGATGTTACATTTTTAAAGCGTACCACTGTGATTTGAGATCATCGTTTTGTGTTTAGGTTCATCGTTTTGTCTATATGGATTAGCTATAATTTTATTCTAAACTTCCAACACTGTTCACTTTAATAATTTCTGTTTCCTCTTTTCTTTAATAAAGATTCAAGTTTTTGAAATGATAGTGTTTTGAATTGAGCCATGTCATTTGCACACACTGTGATGCATCTGTATTTCTATTCTCTTTATTCAAAGATGTCAGTTTGGTATTCCCTGGACAGGTGATGTTCCATCACATGGCCAATATAGAAAAACCAAAAATAACTGTCACAATACTACTGGGAAAAATTTTGAACTCCAGTATTTGGATCAGAGTGCACTGGCTGAGCGTGGAAAGAGTACAATGTTGTGTCATGTCCATAAACACGGTCAAATATTGGATTTACGTAGCTAAATTAAAAGGTACAATTACTAAAATACTGATATGTTTAAGCCTACACCTCTTTCTTACTTTATAACAAAATTTTGTGCCATATACAGACATTATTTACAAATTGTTTAAGATTATCAATATACGGTATCCCTGAATCAAGTCAAGGAGGATCCCAGGGCGTTCCACAGTTGAACCTCTGGGTCTCCTCCTGGTAGAACGTGCCTGAAACACCTCACAGTGGGGCCTTCTGGAGGCATCCTAACTAGATTCCTGAACCACCCCATCTGGCTTCTCTCAATCCGGAACAGCAAGGCTTTACTCCCAGCTCCTCCCAGATAGCAGATCGTCTATCTCTGTCCAGCCACCCTGCGGAGGATGCTCATTTTTTTTATATTTCATGAATGCTAGGTTGATTGGCCATTACATGATTGCCCCTAGGAATGAGTGCGCGTATGTGTGGTCACGCAGTAGACTGGCGACCTGTTCGGGGTGTACTCTGCCCCTCGCCCCGAATCAGCCGGGATGGGCTCTGGCACCTCCTGAGGGATATACGGTTAAGAAGGTGAGTAACTGACTGACGTAATATCTCAATATAAATCCAAGAGATCAAATGACTTTTATAGGCCTGTCATATTTGATATCTTTGAATAGTATGGCCACTGGTTTCTAAATGAAAACAGTCCCCTCCCGTCGTTCCATGTGGATACAAAGCATTAAAGTTTACTTTATCATTCACAGGTAAGTTTTATTACAAATAAGTGTCAACTAGTCGTACACGTGTAATTCAGAAGCAGGTATAATATACTTCATACAGTTCAAATTGCACAGAAAAATATTTGGCTAGAATGTGTCAGATAAAACTACAAAACTGTCCAAAACTACAAAACCACTCTGAAACAAACTCTCGCTGAATGGCTGTAATCTCGCGAGAGAACACATAGCTCTGAAAATAATGGACGTCGGTGGTAACGGTGGTGGGCTACCTGTAAACAACAAACAGAGAGCTATGCTACCCAACAAAAGCCGGGGCGAGTTCACTCGTAATCCAAGGAAAGACTCGGAAGTATGTTGACAAAAGTTTGCTATCAAATTTCTTTGTAATTTTGACAACTGAAGGACCACTAGGCCTTTTCTGTTGTTTCCTTAGTAGCAAGCTTAGCATGTAAATATGCAGCCTTAAAAGTCATTATTATGTTTATTTACTAGTATCTTTGATACTAAATCCCTATGTTTGAACATGTTTATTACTGCGATTCAGTGAATACGCTGTTCTTTTATTGATACCATTCGATCTTACCCTGGTATTAGCTGATTGTCATTAGCTTGTAAAAGGCCAGAATGAGTTAAGTATCAGGTAAGTATCAGGAATTAAAGCTTTTATTTTATGTTTCGAGGTAAAACATGGTAAATTTACAATATCCTTTGTGTGTGATTTAAAAAAAATGCTTCAATGCAATCTCTTAACTCTAATGCAAAATATTCTGTGTTAAATGACCAAATCATCTCTGTAAGATCTTTAAATGAACACATAATCAATAACAAACTCCTCAAGTTTAACTTCATTGACATGATTACAAGAATGCAATATGATTGTTAGGTGATGAAAATTCACGTTGGTTAAAATCTGAATTTACACAACTGCTTTGATTTTAGAATGGTTTAATAAAGTTTACTGCTTTATCCTATGAAGATCTACTAGGATAGGGAGCTGTGTGAGGGCTCAGCTCAACTCTCTGTCAAAGGTTTTCAAACAGTGTTCCGCGACACACTTAGAGATCGTCTGGTGTGTCGTAAAAGGGGATCTTAGCTACCAACGATTGATTTTCGTTAAAAAAACTGAATTAAAGCGAATTTATTTATCTTTCTCAAAGTAATCAGAGCATCGCTGTCCTGCGATAGGTTTGCCGTAACCATAGCAACCCACTCCAGCATCTTTACTGGTAGTGTGCCTCCAGATTTTTTTAGATAAATAAAATGTACCTTGGCATAAAAAAGGTTGAAAAACGCTGTTCTAGGTTGTTACGTTCTGTTTTTTAATTTGATCCCCATTAGTTTGATCCCCATTAGTTGTTACCATAGTAACCACTTGTCTTAAAGTGGTCCATCACTTAAAAATCACTTAAGCACAAAATACAATTACATTTACATGATGTAAAACAACAGTACAAAATAAATAATGTTGCTTAAAAGAGATAATCAAGACTAGATAAAACAAGAAACTACAATAAAACACCCCGTTTTACAAAGACACGTTTACTCAGTTCTAACTTTTAAAAGACCTAATATTGGTAACTTATTCCAATGTGTAGCTACTGTCTTCTGCATAGAAGAAAGGCTTCAAAGTTGTCTTTTAGACAATAGCTCCATTTCGTCAGATTGAAAATGATTTTCGGATGGAAGTCTAAATGTCTCGAATCAAATCAAATGCACATTTCGCTGTTCATTTGAATACTCTGACAAAAACACAATACTTTATGAACAATTTAGTTTCCAATCTTTTGAAGGAAAGATAGTGTTGGATTGTGTCAGTAACTACATCTTTATATCTTTCTCTTGGTTTCCTTTTTAAAATTTACATATGCAGCATTTGTCTTCTTGTTAAATGTTTTTTTCACACTGGAACTACCTTGTTGGGATTCATTTTATTGTTTAAAATGAAATGAAGTGAAATAAAACTTAATAGTATTTATTATATATTTTATGCAAATACCCATTACTGATTAATTAATCTCATTTATATTTAATCAAATGCACATTCTGCATATAAATTTTCTATCTGTAATTAATAAATTCCATCTGTTGTGCACAGGGGCTCTCTGAATCACCAGACCTAGAATTTGAATATTCTGATACTGACAAATGGGCTGCAGAACTGTCAGGTTTGTGAAACAAAGTGTTCTGAATGCAAAAAAAATGATCTTTGAACATGTGCATGCATCCATTTTTTTTGGCTTACTTATTCATATAAGTGTTTTATATTTCAGAACTGTACAGCTACACCGAAGGACCCGAGTTTGCTCTTAACAGAAAGTGCTTTGAAGAAGAATTCAGAACACATGGTGAATTATTGAAGATAAATGATAATATTGCATTTTGAAAGTAAAAATATAGATTGAAATTAAAGATGCAGCCTCTTCTTTTTCCTTCTGGTATGTTTTAGTTTCTGATAAGAAATGGACAGAGCTGGATGCTGCTCAGCACAGAGCTCATGCCATGCGTCTTTTGGACAGTCTGGAGGTCATTGCTCGTGAGAAAAGACTAAAAGTTGCTAGGGCAATTCTCTATATGGCCCAGGGTTAGTGCATGCACATATTTTATTCAACGAAAATGTGAAAAAAATCCAATGGTGTTGTTATCATATAGGATACTTAATAGCAGTACATTTCTATTTTTTCTATCAGGGACATTTGCAGAGGGCTGCTCGGAGATTGAAGTGCAATACTGGATGAGATACAACATATTTCTGCTGCTGGATGTGGGGACCTTCTCTGCACTGGTTGAGCTCCTCAACATGGAGATTGAGTATGTTGCTTAATTTGTATTTTTAAAAAAGCCAATAGACACTTGAAAATCAAAACAACAAACACTTAATGAGAACATAAAGCAATCTTATAGCTTTACTAGATGTAAAACAAGAACATAAATAAATAGTCAGTTTGCTTTACAAGGCGTCTGGTCGATGAGATTTTTCTTGAAATCTTTACAATTTGTTTTCTGGTCTTTAGTAACAGTGCAGCATGTAGCAGCGCGGTCAGAAAACCAGCCATCTCCCTCGCTGACAGCACAGATCTCAGGGTGTTGCTTAATATAATGTACCTGATGGTGGAGACAATCCAGCAAGATGACCCAGCTGACAAACCTGAATGGAAAATCATCAAAGAAACCTTCAGAGCAGAACTGGGTAATTTTTTTTAAAAAGTAGCTGGAGTCTCATTTATAAATGCAAACGTGTGGTTTTATATACTAATCTGTGCTCTGTTGTTTTAACGAAGGATCTCCTTTGTTCAACAATGAGCCTATTTCTGTCATGCTTTTTGGTATGGTCACCAAGTTCTGTAGCGGACATGCCCCTCATTTCCCGATGAAGAAGGTGTTACTGCTGTTGTGGAAAAGCATATTGGTGAGGATAAAAATATCTTGATGTCTTAAAGCGTTTTCTGCTGCAAAAAAGACAAATCGATTGTGAGATTTCTCCTGTTCTCTGATTCAGTTCACACTTGGAGGCTTTGAACAGCTCCAGAGCATTAAGGTGCGTAAACGAGAGGAACTGGGTCTTCCTCCTCTTCCAGAGGATAGCATTGGAGTCATTCGCAGTATGAGGGCAGCATCTCCGCCCGCGTCAGCATCTGATCTCATTGAGCAACAACAGAAACGCGCACGGCGTGAACACAAGGTAGAGGTTTAAGCATGGTTTCATATGTGAAACTTTTCGGGTGCTTCATAAAAACTTTATCTTTGTTTAAATCATGTTTTAAAACATTCATTTTGAATTTATTTAAATATACAAGACAGTATTTGTAGCTATTTAAATTGGCCTCTCAATCAGTATTTTTTACCCACTATCCTATGGAAACAAAATAGGAATTTTTCTCTTATTGTTTGTTTATTTTATTCAGGCACTAATTAAACAAGACAATCTAGACGCATTCAATGAAAAGGATCCTTACAAGGCTGATGACTCTCGTGAAGATGAAGATGACAATGATGACAATGACAACTCTTTAGAGACTGAGACTTTCCCGATAGAAAGAGACGTGGTGATGCCTCCACCGATTCCTCACCCTCCTTCAGAAAAGGTGTTCTTTGTCAAAGGCCTGCCATGGGCTCCTAAAGTCAGGTAATATTTAGTCCTCAAATAAAAAGTTTTTTTTCTATTTGTGGAAATAATTTCAGTTTTTATCACTGCCGTCTTTTAAGTTGACACATTTTATTCTGATTGAATGGATAAAGTTCATTATAATAATCATTGTTTACTCCAACAGGGAAAAAGATATAGAAAATTTTCTGGAATCAAGTCGAAGTAAATTTATTGGTTACACACTTGGGAGGTAGGCTTTTCTTTATTTTAAATTTATTTAGAAACCAGTAATATTGAAAATCTGCTGTGGTAAAGTAGCAAGGGGTTTTTTTCTTGCATGAATTGCAGTGACACGGACACAGTTGTTGGCTTACCCAGACCGATTCATGAAAGTATCAAGACGTTAAAGCAGGTATGGCAAAACAGTGCTCAATTCTCGCATCTAAGAAATAAATTCTTATTTTTACAGATGTGGAATTTGTCTTTGAATTAAAGCTAATATCTTGTTTTTTTAATTCCAGCACAAGTATATTTCTATAGCAGAAATCCAGATCGCAAAGGAGGAGGAATACCAGAAAACTCCTCTGTCTGGTGTAAGTGGAAATGAAACAGTTTGATAACTCAATCAGAACTATTTGGATGCTACTTTAAGAAGGAAGACCTTCAAAAGAAAAAGCTGCTAATCTGGAAGAACTTGGTAAAGTTTTTTTTTTTATTATTTGTTATTTATTTTTTGATCTCCTTTTTCTGTGGTCAGGGTGAAGAGGAGGTGGAGATGTGTGCCATTGAGCTGCTCTATCAGGGAATTCTGCCCAGTCTGCCTCAGTACATGGTCAGTACGGTTTTATGGCTTAGGTTTAGCTCGTATGCTGCAGCAGGAACAATATTAATTCAACCTGTTACTAACACAACACAACTTCTCTTTCATTCGCACAAATAGACTGACGACAACAAACAAGAATGAGAACTTTGTATTAACGTTTACTTTTAGCAGATGCTTCTATCTAAAATGACTTACCGTAATTTCCGGATTTTAAGCTGCAACTTTTTTCACACACTTTGAACCCTACGGCTTATGTAGTGATGCGGCCTATTCATAGATTTTTCCATTGCCAGCAGGGGTGATCGAGCAGAAAATGTGCAAGTGAGACGCTCATGTAGCTGGGGGTTTATTTGATAACATATTCTTTCTCTCTGAATCTCAGATCGCATTGTTGAAAATCCTGCTTGCTGCTGCACCAACGTCCAAAGCCAAAACAGACTCCATCAACATTCTGGCTGATGTGCTGCCTGAGGAAATGCCGTAAGTGAATCAAACTAAAATTTACTCCAACGTAAGCAAAATTAAAAAAAAAAAATAGTGTGTTAATTTTCAGAGTGAGTTCGGAAATTAAAAACCACGGTATTAGTTTATTACTCAAAGTTGCAGTTAAATTATTTTAGATGTAAATGTTTAAAGCGTCAAAATATTTTGAAGTGTTTTTCTATTGCAAGTGGAAGCTGTAGGAGTGTAACTAATGTGTTGTTTAAAACTATATTTAAATATATAAAATAAATGTAAAAATTCAGAGTTTTCGTTTTCTTGTGCGGTCCTGATCTCTATCTGACCACTCTATAGGACCACCGTGCTGCAGAGCATGAAGCTAGGAGTGGACGTCAACCGCCACAAAGAAATCATTGTGAAAGCCATCTCTGCCATCTTGTTGTTACTTCTGAAGCACTTTAAACTAAACCACATCTATCAGGTAGAAACACCACAAAATTTTTCTCAGACAAAGACATTTCCTGTGAATAAAATGTCCTTTTTATTGAAACAAATCTTTTCTTTGCTGGTTTCTAGTTTGAGTACATGGCTCAGCACTTGGTGTTTGCCAACTGCATTCCCCTCATCCTCAAGTTTTTCAACCAGAACATCATGTCATACATTACAGCTAAGAATAGGTACTCTGAGTCTGTTTAAATAAAAAAAAATACACATTTCTGCAACAGTGGACTTAGATTTTTTATTTTTTGAACAGCATCTCGGTGCTTGACTTTCCATATTGTGTGGTACATGAGCTCCCGGAGCTAACTGCTGAGAGTTTGGTAAGTTTTTACATTTCTCTCCAAATGTTCTATTGACTTATTATAAAAAGAATCCGTTCCTATTGTGAAATGTTTCTGCTTCACAGGAAGCAGGAGACAACAACCAGTTCTGCTGGAGAAATCTCTTTTCATGTATCAACTTGCTGAGGATCCTGAACAAATTAACAAAGTGGAAACATTCCCGGACAATGGTGAGAGATTTACACTACATGTATGAACACTTACTGTTTACCTTTGTGTGTAAATGTGTAAATATCTAAATATTTCTTCTCAGATGCTGGTTGTCTTTAAATCTGCTCCTATCCTGAAGAGAGCCCTAAAGGTCAAGCAGGCCATGATGCAGCTTTATGTACTCAAACTGCTCAAAGTACAAACTAAATACCTGGGAAGGCAATGGAGGAAGAGCAACATGAAGACCATGTCTGCTATCTACCAGAAAGTCCGCCATCGCCTTAATGATGACTGGGCCTACGGAAATGGTGAACACGCCATGAAGTTACTATAAATCTTACAAAACATAAAATGAGGCATTGTTTGACACCATCAGACGTGATACTACAACATATTCTAAAACTTTTAATTTGCATGAAAACGGCTTGTTTAAGGAAAAAATAGGCTAATTTAAGTAAGACTGATCAACTAATGAATGTTTGACATTTGCTAGTGAAAGAAAGATTTGGTTTGAAATCAAAGCTAACTGCAACGACCAAACTAATCATTTTGTTGCAAAGTTTTTTTGTTCGAAACATTAAGTTATACAACTAACTTTGCAGCTACTACTCAGAAAGTTTACATATTTTAACTTGTGTAATGATTTAGTTGTCTACGGTAGAGCAGACAGTGTCATAACTCTATTTGTCCCTGAGTACAGATCTCGACGCTCGACCCTGGGACTTCCAGGCCGAGGAGTGTGCCCTGCGAGCTAACATCGAACGCTTCAACAGCCGGCGCTACGACAAGAGCCACAATAACCCAGATTTTATGCCGGTGGACAACTGTCTACAAAGTGTTCTCGGACAGCGAGTAGACCTGCCTGAAGACTTCCAAATGAACTATGACCTCTGGTTGGAGCGTGAAGTTTTCTCCAAACCCATTTCTTGGGAAGAACTGCTAAAGTGAGAATCAGCCACTCTTGGTATTGCTTTATTTCCATCTTCTGATCATCAGTTGTCACAATGCAGATGGTCTTCTTACTGAAGTCTGACCTTGGCATTGATTAATATATTGATTTACTCAGACGACGCCGATGTTAACCAAGCAGCTTGTTTTTCATGTGGTTTTACAAGTTATCTGATGCTATAATCAAATGGGGTTTTTTTTCTTATAAACTTTTTCTCTTTAAGAAATGAGTGATTGTAAAGCTGATTTAGAAAAAGGAAAGCTCAGTGTTTTATATTGAGGCTGTCTGAGACCCACTTAATCCATTTTTATAATCTGTACTTCTTGCAGCAGGTCAGTAAATGAAGTGAAAGGCACTACAGAGCTGTACATTTACTTTCAAATGAATTTTTAGTAACGACTTTTTAGACTAACTCTAACCCATGAAATCAGGTCCCATATAATAAAACACACTCTTCTTTGGAGTTACTTTATGTACTGTATAATTACCATCATTTAACTTTTTTGATAATGCTAAATTGCTTCAATTCATTATTATTGACATGATTCACTTAATCATTCCGTCTTACTTGAACTTCTTTTTGTTTATTATTTTTCTCTTTCTGGGACCACATTGACAGACATCCATGTGTTACTGACCATCAGGCTGCATGGTCACAAAATTGCTGCCTTTTCAACAACAGTATTTTTTATTATTATTATTGTCATCCACCCCATATGTTTTAAAGTCAAACATTCTTTTCAACAGTAGGACCTTTTTTTATTACTCATGGTTTGTTTTTAATTTGTCATCACAAAGTAAATGAAAATTAGTGTAAATTTTAAAACCGTTTTTATGTTATGGCTTTTGCTTTTGTTTGACATGATTTAAAATACTGTAATAAAACTATACTGGTATTTATGTTGGACTCTTGTTTCTTAAGGCTCAAAGTTATTTATTATGCAAGAATTAGAGGAAGAATTGTATAAATAAGACTTTAATTTATCTAAAAATAACAAAAACAATTATTTTAAATAAATAAATAAATAAATGAATCACTCTATTCATCCCTCACCGGGGAAATTTGTTTGCTGCACTCCTTACACCGCAGCAGGCTGCCCTTCAACGGCGCCAATGGTGGGAGAAGCGGGGGTTAGGTGTCTTCTCCAAGGACCCTAGGCGTGCTCTCCGTGGGACGCGTAAATGTAAAAGAACAGAATACGTAGATTTTTTTTCTACATTTTAGTTGTTTCTTTTAACATTCTATGGTTGGGTAAAAATATTTTTTACCCAACTTCTTGTGTCTCCATTTTCTCCTGCTTTTGCCTGAACTTTGGTTTTAAATCTTCTTTAAATCCTTTTTTACTTTCCGAATTATTTTCCTGCTATCAAAATTTTGCCAAAAAATTTTATGCACATTAATTGAAATTATTACAAAAACTATTGAATCTACATTCGAGATTAAAAACTTCAACCTGTTTTGGCAAAGGTATGACCTACCTAAAGAAAGATGTATGTCGCTCCTGGGATTTCTATCACTAACTGTTCAAGTTAGATCAGAAATCTGGGGGTTAGCATAGCATCAGCCTTTTATAATCTTAAAAACATAGCCAGAATCAAAAGTAAAATGTCTCAATTGGATCTCGAAAGAGTTCTTCATACTTTTGTCTCCAGTAGATTAGACTACAGTAACATTACTGTAAGCCTCACTAAACATCCAGAACCTGGTGTGTTAGTCCTATTCACAGGTCTCTGAAGTGGGTTCCCATAGCTCAGGATAGATTTTAAAGCACTTCTGCATGTCTACAAGCCTCTTCATGGCTTAAGACTACGTTTATGTCACATTGGTCCCATGTGAATACGGACATCAAGAACCTCAGGAACAGACCTTACACTGGTGCCCACAGTAAAAGAACTAAACTCAGTGAAGCAGCTTTACAGTTTTTTACAGGTTTTGAACAGGCTAGCTAATTGTCATTAAACAGCAAATGACATAAAAGGAAATGAAAGAAGTAAAAGAAACATAACTGTAAAAATGATTTGTGTGTAAAGGTTTACGGAAATTATTCAATTGGAAGAAAGTGTTTTAAAGAGAGTTTTAAATCCAAATAAATAACTGTCACAGTTGAAATGATTCAACAGTCTTAAAAAGTGGTGCAAAAGTTAAGAACATATTTAATGGTGTGTAAAGATTGGCTCTTATTGATGCTAATAATAAGTGGTGATACGTATTTTTCAAATCAGTGCAGTTTACTCTTTTAAAACTTTGATAATCATTTCTAATGACGCAATGTGATTCATATTGACACTAACACCTCAATAGGTGGCCTTACAGCAAGAAGGTCAGTGGTTCAAGTTCTGGATGAGACGTGGCTTGGAACACTTTGTGGAGTTTGTATGTTTTCTCTGGGTACTCTTAATTTCCTCCCACCCTCCAAAAACATGCATGTTAGGTTGATTGGCTGCTATAAAAATGCCCATAGGAATGAGTGTGTGTGGCCCTGTGACAGACTGGCAACCTGTTCAAGGTGTACACTGCCTCTTGCCTTTGATCAGCTGGGATGGGCTGCAGCACACCCTGCAACACTGTTGGTATAGATGGTTCAGACGATGAAACGAAAAACCTCAGTAGGATGATATGTACAATCAAATGCCAAATATCTTTGGTGGTTATGGACAAATAAACCTGGGGGGAGACTGTGGCTCAGTGGTTTGAGCGTTCGCATTCCACTGAGTGCGCGTCTAGGGTCCTTGGAGAAGACACCTAACCCCCCGTTTCTCCCACCATTGGCGCCGTCATATGTGGCAGCCTGCTGCGGTGAAATGCAGCATATAAATTTCCCGATGAGGGATTAATAAAGTATATTAAAATATGAAATTAAATTAATATGCAGTTGGAAACATTAATTTTCAAGCTTTTGATAGATATTACAATGATTTGGTCTGATTTTGGTTATTAAATTTATAAGTAGAATCTGGTCTGATATGTGAAAGTAAAATGGCCCACAAAAACAACCAAACAGAAACTTTTTTCACGTTTCATCACCAAACACTTTTCTTTTTTGTCAATTCAAATTTCTCTGCCACTCCCACTTCTGATGTGTGTTTGTCTGTATAACAAGGTTTCTGTTTCAACTTGTCAGGAAATGAAAGAAGGAATGAAAGAAGAAAACCCCGCCTTCCACCACTCAAACATGGCAACATCTCACACCTCAAACGACAAGAAAAATACTTCTTGTCTAATCTGTAATGACGCCCTCAAGAATCCATCAACCATCCCATGTGGGCATATTTTCTGCTTGGAATGTATCCTTGACTGCTGGAAGCTGGACAGCACAAACTATATCTGTCCTGAATGTGGACAAGAGTTCTCTCACAGGCCTGGTTTGATCAAGAAAATAACTCTTGCAGAAGTTAAGAAAGACAAAGTGAGAAGAAAAAGGACGGAGCCCTGTTCTTCAGGATCTGTGGAGCCAAAGAAGAAAAATCACAGCAGCACAGAAACATCTGCAAAGCTTTTATGTCCTCATCACAAGAGCCCAATGGATGTTTACTGTGTCACAGACAATCATGTCCAATGTGCTCTGTGTGCTTCGGGGAATCATGCAGGTCACAAATTTGGGGTGGTGAAAAAGAAGTGGAGGAAGAAACAGGTAAATAAATAAAAATACATTAAAATCTTGCTAAATACAAGTTGATATTTGTTTTTGGGGTTCATACGGCATATTCAACGTGCAAAACTATGTTTCATTTCTGGTAGGTAGGTCTCTAGAGTTCCTTCTAAATATGCTCCTGACATGAAATGAGATATGCATCAACAAATAATTTTCTTCCTAACTCTGCCTTCCTAATAATAAACTTGAAAGCATACTTTCAAGTTTGCTTTCAAGTTTCAAAAACGTTTGTCATCTTAAAATATGTGTATTAAAATATGTGTATTTGTTGAGAAAAAAATGATATTACAAGGTTTATTACAAGGCGGCATGGTGGCACAGTGGGTAACACAGTGGCCTCACAGCAAGAAGGTCATGGTTGTAGGTCCCAGGTGGGGACAAGGCTTAGAACACTGGCCTTTCTGTGTGAAGTTTGCATGTTCTCTCTGTGTCTGCGTGGGTTTTCTCCGGGTCCTTCGGTTTCCTCCCACCCTCCAAAACATGCATGTTAGGTTGATGATTGGCTGGTACCAACTTGCCCCTAGGAATGAGTATGTGTGTGGATGGTTGTATGAGTGTGGCCCCGCAACAGACTGGCAACCTGTTTGGGGTGTACCCTGCCCCTCGCCTTGAATCAGCCGCGATGGGCTCCGGCACCTCTCATAACGCCGGAAGGGATAGACAGTTAAGAAGGTGAATGTCAGGAGAGTAGTTTGTTCCCCCTCTGTGTCCTGTTTTCCCCTCCCTCTTGTCTGTGTGTGTGCAACAAGTCACACCTGAAACTAATCTATTCATCTGCTGGAGCATAAATGGAACAGTTTTTGACACACTCTTCGCCAGATCGTCGTTTATCATGCTTGACCTGCTATCCAGTTTTTGGCTCCAGCTCCTAAATCAGAACCTGCCTAGTTTATCTGTTTTTGTCTTCTTTATTTGGACTTTTTAATCTATCTAATAAATCTGCTTGTGATTTTTTTCATCTGAGCCTGTCTGTTGTGTCAAGGGTATATTTTTGGCCTCAGCTCCACATCATGACAGTGAAGTTTATTACGCTGGCGGTGGTACAACCATGATAAAAATGATCATATTCAAAATGAAGATAATGATTGATGATGATTTCCAAGTTTAATAACCTAAAAAAAACATATTCACTGGTCTTTTTCGCTTTCAAGGAGAAACTGGGGAAGGTGCAGACAAAACTCAAAACCACTCTCCAGAAGGGTGAGGAGGAGTTGGAGAACATGAAGGAAATATTAGAACTGATTCAGGTAAAAAAAATCTTAATTGCTTGCATTATTTACGCCTTTTATTTTGAGATTCAGTGAAACACTTTTTATGCAACAGGTGAAAGCAAAAGAAACAGAGGATCACTGTGAAAGTGTCATTGTGAGAGTCATTGACTACCTTCAGAGACATTTCATGGCGGTGAAGCAGAGGATCGGAGCTCAGGTGGAGGTAGCAGTGACGAAGGTCCACACCTCCCAGTATACCATCAAGATGAAGATTGACAAGTTGAAGGCAGAATCTGCTGAGCTGGAGTCTTTTACCCAAAGTGAAACGAACGCAGATTTCCTGCAGGTGGTGCATTCACATCTCTGTAAATCTGACTTTGAACTGAGGTTATATATTCTCTCTGTTGTTACAGAAATGGGCACAGGTACAACATCTATGTGAAAAAGATTATTCCCTGCCTAATCAAGAGGACTTGGAAGATCTATTCATCCCGTTTGAGGACACAAAGCATGTAGTTGAAAAATTGGGGAAGCAGTTAGAGGATTTCTGTGACAAAAACTTTGTGTCTGTAAATTCTGCAGGTATTTTATTCTGCTGACATGAACATTTGGTCTCTAATCCCATTCAATCCCCACTGAACATGTCCATGTTTTGTTTTTTTAAAGCTGACCAGGAAAAGAAGGAGGAATTGGAACAAGAGACAAGAGAGAATGACACAGAGCAAACTTCCGAAGCTAACCCTCCAATGTTCTATGGTTTGTCATCCATCATGCTTTCTCTGCGTCTGACCCTCAATCTAATGACACTATCTTATATAGCACATGTTCCTGAAGAGCTTGATGAATGGAAAAGGGTGCCTAAAACCAGAGAGGAGTTTCTTCAGTGTGGGTTTACGTAAAAAAAACTTCATTTAAATTTACACCGCCGCTATAATTCTTAAGCTGATTTGACTCTCATTTTATTGTTTCAGATGCGTGTGAGCTTTCTCTAGACCTGGCAACTGCTCACGAAGACTTAACCATCACAAAAGGAGACACAGAAGTGACATTGCTCCCCCAAAACTTTAAATTTCCAGCTGTACGTTCACCACAGAGGTTCATCCGTAGGCGGCAGGTGTTGTGTAGAGAAGGACTGCAAGCTGAGCGGTGCTACTTTGAGGTGAAGGTAAAAGGAAATAAAATGGAAATAGCGCTAACCTACAAAGGAATAGATAGAAAATCTTTCTCCAAATTCTCAGCTTTTGGCGCCAACTCCAACTCTTGGAGTTTGGATCGCTCTGACAGATACTCTGTCAGCCACAACGGTAATAGTATCATGCTATCAGCACTCCCCAGTCATCACATAATTGGGGTTTATCTTGAATTTAATGAAGGAGCTTTATATTTCTATGAAGTTTCAGACAGCATGAAATTTCTTTACAAACTAAAGGCTAAATTTAGAGAGCCGCTGTATCCGGGGTTTTGGCTTTCAGAAAATTGTTGTATTAGGATACGTAATTTGAAAAAACAAAGACAGTAAATTGCTTCAAATAGATGAAGAGAACTTATATTTATGGCATGCATCTTGATGATTGTCAAATACAATTAAATAGATACATTTTTAAAGCATGTGAAAAAAACATGGATTGAAAAGACCTAATGATAAGTTCAATTGGAGGTTAATAAATAGCAGAAGACTGGACTTAAGATCAGACCAGGTCTCTGCTGTTAAGGTGTTTCAGTATTCCTGAGAAACAAGACCTAGCACTGATTGTAAATTTTGTGTATAGTTATGTTGAGCAGCTTATGTCTCCAAGACTTAGGTTTTCCTAAATCATGTTGGCAACAGGGCAGCACGGTGGCGCAGATGGTAGCACAGTGGCCTCACAGCAAGAAGGTTGTGAGTTCGAGTCCCAAGTGGGGACGAGGCTTGGAACACTGTCCTTTCTATGTGGAGTTTGCATGTTCTCCCGTGTTTGCGTGGGTTTCCTCCGGCTACTCTGGTTTCCTCCAAAGACATGCATGCTAGGTTGATTAGCCGGTGCCAAATTGGCTGGTGCCAAATTGCCCCCTATTGTGTGTGTGTGTGTGTCCCCGCAACAGACTGGCGACCTGTTTGGGGTGTACCCTGCCCTTTGCCTTAAATCAGCCGGGTTGGGCCCCCGCAACCACGTACGGGATGGACGGATAAGAAGATGACTGACTGATGTTGGCAATATCTAGATCACATTTAAGAAGTCGTTGTACATCAACCTTGTGTTTTTCCTAATTCTCCACATATTTTTTTCATAAAAAAACAAACAGATTTAAACAAGTTTTAGTTGGAGAAAACTTCTCTCATATTAGTTTAGAAGTATCACATTGAACCAAGACAAGAATTTTGTTATTGTAATCTTTATTACAGTCATTTTTATCTGTTTCATTTCAACTATTTCCATTAATATACAGTCACATTAAAGAAGAAAGAGGTGTTGTAAAGGGACATTTCTATGTAGGTATTTTGTACATATAACCTTTCTTATATGTACTCAGACAGACCTTGCACGCCGGTCTATCTATGCACGCACACACATTTACACATATACACACACTCAAGCACCTAAAAAAGTAAAACTACTGTTTTTTTCCTTCATCTATAGCGAAGGAAATGACTCAAATAATTTCAGTTATCGCTAATGAGACATGTTTGTCTTTTTTAGTCACAGTTATTTTGCAGCTTTAACAAAATGATATTGCTATAATATTGATTGTGAACTTACTGCTTTTGTTACGACAACAGACGTTGTCTTGTGAAAAAAGTGCATGAATCACATTCATTATTACTTTTTGAGACATTTACATACAACTTACTTTTGGAGACATTTAGATACTCCACTGAAATAAAAGTGTTCTTTTAAACAGTTTTGCTGAACAAAACATAGATCTCTACATGATGCGATCTCAGCAGTACCGACGCACAAGAACTAAAACAAGACAGAGGACTCAAGAGTTTTAAGCTGCATCATTAAAAGACATTTTACAATCATAAAAAAACAGCATTAAAACAATAGTAAAATGATGAATAATTTATCAAGCTTATCTCAAATCCACCAGAGGAGGGCCAAAATGTAGCTGTGCCTTGTCAGTCTTCTCCACACATTTTTAAAAGAGCAAATAATAACCAAAAATATATGTATATATCCACATATGACTGTACATTTATGCTTTTAATCATTCTGACACCAAGCATTAAACAAGAAATACCTTGTAAGGTTTCCAGCCATCTGAGTTTATGACCACACTAAACAAAAACAGTGGGATTAATTACAGTTTCTAATGGGCATCTACAGAACAAGACGCTTTGTGCTTTAACAACAGCTATTTTAAAACTTTCTATTTAAATCTCTGCAAGTTTTACTTTTGTTCCTGTCAATTTATAAAATGAAAGCTGTGTAATTTTGTAAATGTAACTCTCACAAAATAAGTCTGACATTTAAAATGATATCTTTTTTTTAAGAATTACGATTAATGGAAGAAATTTAGGAAACAGTAATGGAAATTTTTATTTTTTTGATGCCATACTTCTCTATATCTCCTCATTCTTTGGCAGCTCTGATATTGTAACCGTTAGTGGTAGGTAGAAAATGTAAATACTTATTTTGTTACTACTTCTTTTGTTACCACTCCTTTTGTTACTTCTTTTATTTTTATCATTCACAAGTGGCTGTAGTTAATGTGATCCCCCAGCTTGACCTGCTGCTTTGAGACACAGCATTATGTTAACTAAGGAATGAGTTGATACGCTTTGCTGAGCATCCCCCAACTTTCCGCTTATCTGTAAGTGGGGGTCTGAAACTTTCCTTTCTCTCACTACTCTGTAAAAATACACCTCATCTTTCATTACTGTATAAATGAAGCAGACAGGGATGCATTTATTTGTAGATACTGCTGGAGTGTCTATCCTTGTCCGACAAGTAATATATAAGTCTCTCTGTTTTTTTTGCGGTCAGCCCAGTTTTGGGATAAAGGTTAATAACTTTTCCATTTAACAGTTACTGACAGATCTAACAAATACTGACTGGAAATTATTTTTGAACAATGTTTGTTATAAAATTAAAGGTAGTTACAACAGCACTGAGGTGGTTGAATGACATTAATATATCCCTTGATGTGTGGTGCAGCCACAAAACCTTAATGTCAGCATTTGTACCACTTAACAGGAACAAGTGACAACACAAAAAATAAAACTTCAAATACACAATTTCAAGAAGCATGAAAACTTTGAAATATACAATATACTTAACATTAAAAACTTGTAAAACACAGACTTTTGTTGCCTTTACTTCTACATTCCTGCAATATATAGGAATATAAATATAGTCTATTTATACGCTTCCTTAACTCTGTTGCCTTGAAAAGTGTGTTAAAAAAATAAATTAAGGTTCAGTTTTAGGTAACAGGCAACTTAAAAACACTCACTTTAGACTTTGCTCAGCAAATTACTATCATTTCACACAAACATTGAACATTTGAGCAGCAAGACATCCATTGCAATTCTACCCGTCTTCAGTTACATTTTCCACAAATAAACAGAAAACACAAAGTTTGTGTACATGAATGTTTCCACGTGTGCATGTGAGGAGTCTAAGGCTTTCAGGATTGCATACTATCAAGTCAGTCAGTCTGCAAGATTTTTGCATTAAAAGAAACAATGTGTTTTGGTCCTTTTAATTTTTTTTTATGTTTGCAATATTTTACTTGTATTATTATTAGTTTGTGCCTTTTGACTAATATAAGTTCATATTCATAACAAAAGCTGTGCAAGTGTTTGACTGATCAAATTCAGGGCAATAATTTGTGCATTATACTCTCATGTGCTTTATCATACTTGCTTAAGAACTTCATAAACTGTGCTTTCTTTCACAAAAAGATACATTATATTGTCTTATTGATTAATAAATTTGAAATAATCTTTTACAATTTATTTCTAGTGCATTCTCTCTGTGCTACATTTCAAGTCTTTAAAATGATTCCTACTCTTTGGTGGGAAAAATAATCAGTGGTTTCTGTGACTATGCAAATCTGGAAGATGTCATTTTCTACATTGAAAAACTATATTATCTCAAATTATATCTTTACACTGTACACTGCTGACTTTTAAAAAAAATGTCACTGACACTTTAAAAGTGTCACACATAATAAACTGCTGTGGGGTCGACTTAAGGGTAATCAAGTTTTTTTAAGCAGCATTTAATACAGAAAATCCTGTAAAAATAAAACCACCTGATGAGATTTATTTTTCAATTCCTTGCATCGGAGACCAGATGCCGTGTATTCACTTTAGAAATGCTGCAGAAAAATCTGAGCTAGAGTGAGTTGGTTTTTGTTTTCAACAAATAGCTGTACCATTTTATTAGAACCGCAACAAAAAATAAAAATTTTGTACTTTTCTTCACATTCACTTTGGTTGTCATGACAACTGTGCTGAATGACACAATGTTGGATTCTACAAACTTCCCATCCAACATCATCAGATTGACTCTACTTTCAGCAATGTGCACGCACATCTCTGAACATTTTGTGCCTGCTAAAGTAAAGAACAGCAGATCACAGCGCAGCACTTCATTTAAAGCACAAAATTACTATTTTAAATAAACAGAAGTAGAGTCATTTTTGTGGTGTGTAACCTCTTAGATTTTCAAACTGTTCCTTGGTGTCCATTTCGGAATGATGTGTTCATGAGCTATTTTTTATTCTTATATAGTTTTGTTGCATTAAAAGTGTGGTGGTAAGAACCTTTTTTTTTTTTTTTTAACTCCTAGTGGAGACTTGATGGCTGTAAAGTAATGTTATATAGGCAGGGTGCCAAAGGGATTTTAGTTGGACAACAGTCAAGAGTCAGACTCAGGTGTAACAGGCGTAGGCGGTGTTGTGGGTGTGACGGGGCTTATTGCTGGATTTTGATAGCTTGTACCATAGCAGATGTTTGGAGATAAAGAGTTATGATCCACAGATTTGTTCCCTGCTGGAGTTACATAAGGTCTGCGTCCGAGAACTGATGACGATATCTCACCCGGCTTAGCGCCCAGGATGAACCTGGATTCATCCTGCTCCTCGAGGTTGGACATGTCTTTCATCATTGTTTTGCGATAAGAGACGGACAACTTGTTGGAGCCGTCTGACATCAAGTTGAAGTGCCGTGCAATGAAGACAATTGGAAGAGGAAGCATGGCCAATACAATAAGAGCAAAGCACATGACCAGAGCCCAGGTAGGATAGCTCTGGAAGCGTTCCTGAGCCTAAAACAGAAGATGAGATTCTTTTGTAAGAAGGTGTAAAAAGCTTTTATACAAAAATAAGAATATACAAGCATGCCAGACAACAAGAGTATATAATAACATGTACAGGCATGTGAGAAAATTAGGACACCCCATTGAATAATCAGCTCTTTATTTAGAAATGGTTCACATACCAATATCCAGTCATGTTTATATGTATTTTTCAAAAAGAAAGTGATTTGATTGCAATTTAACAACAAAAATGAACATTGTTTGACGAATCCAAAAAAAGAAAAAAAATAAAGTATGTATTTTAATGGAGGAAAAAGTTAGGACACCCTACCACCTAATAGCTAGTGTTGCCCCCTTTGGCTGATATAACTTCAACGAGACGCTTTTTGTAGCCTTTTACCAGTCTCTGACATCGATCAGGAGAAAGTTTGGCCCACTCCTCAATGCAGAATTCTTTTAGCTGTGAGATGTTTGATGGGTGTCTTGCATGTACAGCCCGTTTCAAGTCACCCCACAGTATTTTGATGGGATTAAGATCAGGGCTTTGACTTGGCCATTCCAGGACTCTCCACTTCTTCTTTTTTAGCCAGTCCTTGGTGGATTTGCTGGTATGCTTTGGGTCATTGTCTTGTTGCAGTATCCAGTTACGCTTCAGCTTTAATTTTTTGACAGATGGTTTCACATTTTCTTCAAGCACCCTCTGATACACAGTTGAATTCATGGTAGATTCTATGATGGTGAGCTGGCCAGGTCCTGCTGCAGCAAAGCAACCCCAAACCATGACACTGCCCCCTCCATGCTTTACAATTGGTATGAGGTTCTTTTCTTGGAAGGCTGTATTTGGTTTACGCCAAACATGTCTTCTGTTCTGGTGTCCAAATAATTCAATTTTAGACTCATCTGTCCAAAGAAACTTATTCCAGAAGTCGTGGTCTTTGTCTATGTTCTCTCTGGCAAACTTCAGTCTGGCCTTGATGTTTTTTTAGAGAGCAAATGTTTCTTCCTTGCACACCTCCCATGCAAGTCACACTTGTGCAGTCTCTTTCTGATCGTAGAGTCATGCACTTTCACATCGACAGTTGCCAGAACCTGCTGTAATTCCCTTGATGACACTTTAGGATTTTTCAGGACCTCTTTGCGCATCTTGCGTTCTGCTCTGGGGGTAAACTTGCCCGGACGGCCAGATCTTGGCATGGTGGCAGTTGTTTTAAATGTCCTCCACTTGTAAATAATTTTGCGAATGGTGGAATGACTGATGTTAAATTCTTTTGAAATCTTTTTAAATCCTTTACCAGACTCGTAAGCGGCCACAATCTTCTTTCTGAGGGCATCAGGAAGCTCTTTAGACCTCACCATGGCGCTCATCTCAACATCTCAACTGTCAGGGCCACACCAAACTAAATCTGAGGTTTAAATAGGGCAAGGCTCCTTTCAAATGCTGGGTAACGATGTACTAGTCATGTGCACCTGACGTGATGCACCTTTTTGGGATTTTCAACATTTTAAGAGGGATAGTATAGGGGGTGTCCTAATTTATTCCTCACCAGAAATTGCATTATTTTTTAATTAAATTTTACAGAAAGTTTTAAAAAGGCTTTTCTTATTTTTTTATTGTTTAGTTATATTACTTGGATCCCTGAGTTTAATTAAAATTGACATTAACTACCCATATGTCCAAATATATTTTAAAATACACAGGATTTCATAAGGTGTCCTAATTTTTTCACATGCCTGTATCATGCACCATCATTGTGTGGTTTATATACAAATTTATGGAGTCAAAAGAAAAAATTGTCTTCTATCATAGTTTTGTCAGAGGAGTTAAGAATTTGGACAAATCTTCCTCCAATCACTTTAATTTTTTAAAGTCGTCATATATTTTAAACCCTTCAGTGCTAATTGAGTACACCTGTAAAAGTCTGTAAGACTAACTGACCATAAGACACCATTCAGCCTTGTGTCCTATCCTGGACACTTGTGGAATGGGCACTTGTGGAATACAAACTTAAAACCTTTACTGTTCTGTAGTGATGAGTTATGTCTAAAATTTTAGAGATTCACAAATTTATTCCAACAGTAATAAAACAATTTTCACAAGTGTTTGTTTGCGCCAATAAATTGGACAAAACAATTATACTGACCAGCTCTTGAACCCAAGCGTTATATCCTGGTGGGTTGATGGCCATCTCAATGACTGTGGCTGAGATAAGAACAATGAGACAGAGGGGGGAGACATACTTCCAGAGGTAGAAATAGATTTTAGATGGTCTGAAACCCAGCATATCCTCCAAGTCTTGCATGAACCTTAGGAAAAGACACAAACTGATGTGATACATTTAAAGAATAAAACCTACACCGAACATAATCCCCCCGCATGTGCTGAGTCAACAGGAGCTGCACTCTCACACAATAAAGTCCTACCTTTTTGTTCCATATATCCAAGCAACAGACACATTTTCCAGGATGACTACCACAGTGAGGGGCAGACCAGCAGAATAGTCATCAAACATGGTAACGAAATAGTTTCCTGAACGCTGCACAAACAGCAGGCCACAAAAAAAGGCTACGATACAGCAACCCACTGGAAAAAAGTACAAATAGAAGAATGATTGGAAATTTTAGTCAAAAATAATAAAAAACGTTCAAAACATTTGGTGCTTGTGTTTCTTGTGACTGTTTTGCATCCGCAGTACTTTAGCAGCAATACAAAGCCTAATGCAGTTTATTCCCAAATGTTCTTTAATCCCATTTAAGAGCTTAGTAAGGGATTTCATCTAAAACTGATGCCTTGTGAGGAGAGCACAAGTCGTGGTGGAAAGATAGAATACCTGTTAAAAGCTCCTTTTGGACTTTATAGGTGTCAAGAACTGGTGTGGTGATACCAGTCATTGTGCCAATCATGCTGCCAAGGCCCAGGTTGATGAGCATAAAGAAGAACATGACTGACCAGAATGGGGAAGCTGGGAAGTGAGTCATGGCCTCTGTGAAAGCAATGAAGGCCAGTCCTGTGCCCTGGACAGCCTGTGCGGGAATATTCATTAACATGAGATGCTTTCATTCCAGCAAATTTCTAAATAGAAATTGTGCTAAATCCTTACCTTGTTGAGCTCATCCTCCAAGACACAGGGATCCAATCCCAACTGAGCAAAACTGTTTTCTTTCACTGTCTTGATGACTCCGTACATCTCAGCATAATCTGATGTAGTTAGATGGGAAAAGTTTACATGTGGAGGAATGAGGTCGTGACTAAGGACATTAGAGTTCAGATATCCAAGAATTTTTTCCGCATTCCTACAGAAAAAGAAAAGATAGGATTAGAGTCAACTTCATAGAGCTATGCAGTTTCACATGACTATGAAGCATAACAAGCAACAAAACTAATTTACACTGTGATGGTAAGGATTATAACTAATGAATTGTTTGGATTTAGGATCAAGGCAGATTTCTCTCTACACAGACGTGAGCAGAGTGGGCAAAATACGTATATCAAACAACAGGAAAGTGGTTGAGGTGTTCAACTTACTCTACAACACACTTCTCATTCATGATGTTGGCTTTGAATCCCAGCACAGCAAACACCACCAGTGTGGCCAAAATCGAGGTGAAAAAGTTGATGAATGAGACGAGCACAGCATCAAAGTGACAGTTGTTGTCTATTTTATTATAACTGGAGAAGGCTATGACTCCTCCAAACCCAAGACCGAGCGCAAAGAAAACCTGCGTTGCAGCTTCTCTCCACACTTGTGGTTCCAACATCTTCTCCAACTGAGAAATGACAAGAGTTCATTATCACCCAAACTGTTCAACATGTGTTAGATGAAAATAGGTGGAAACCCACAGCAATTGTCCAAGCATCACCTTAGGTGTGAACATATGAGCGATACCATCAACTGATCCCTTCAGCATTAAACCCCTGACCAGGAAACAAAACAGGACCACATAGGGGAAAAGAGAGCTGAAGTACATCACCTGTAGAAACGGAAAACGGAAATGTGAGCGTAAAAGAAGACACATTTAGAATTCATAATACTGCGACTGTTTCTGTCCAATCTCTTCAATCTAACCAACCTTCCCAGAGGAGGCGATTCCTTTGATGACAGCAAGGCAGACAATGATCCAGGCGACCAGCAGAGATAAGGTCATTTTAATGTTGAGTCCACCGCTTTCTGAAATGGTGCTGGTTGTGTTCAGAGTCTGCCGGTACCAGAAATAGGTTGTGGCTGAACTTTTGTCACATTCTGGCTCCACGACTATACACCAACAAAAGGAAATAAAAGTTTACTTTGGGTGATAATGAGCATCAAGAAAAGGGAAGAGGTGTGAAAACACAACAGAGATCCAAGGGGGTTAGAATGGCAGAAGTGAGAAATGAACAGTGTCTGAGCATGTCTGTTCAGGGTCAATGTCTCCCAGCTGGTAAACACCACTTATAGATAAATGAATGATACAAGGTCATGTGTGTACTTAGTATGCAACACATGAACCTCCAATTTATTTAAATATCAGTGTTTTTCTTTCAATGAATACACAACCTTGAGAAAAAGATATACTACAAGCTTTGTGCGGCCACATCTCACTCAGCGAGCTTAAAATAATGTAGATTTACTTATACAGATACAGACATGTCGGCATTACTTTTCTGAGTCTGCAGAATATCTGGTGGTTATTATAAATAATGATTAAGTCTTTGCCCATTTTTTCTGTCGGTCCTGTTTTCTGTCTGCACACAAAAGAAAGATCTGTTTTGAAAAGATGCAGCAAAATCTTTGACATTGTGTTTCCGTCCTTCATTCTGAACAGTAAAATTTCTCCTTTCTGTCAAACTGTCAGCAGCCTGGGCATTGCTGAGTCACACACATGCTGAGTGCTTTTTGCCTGCCCAGAGAGTTGCCTGATTATCGTCACTAATCGCATAAACTCTACAGGGCTTTGGTCTGGTTTAATTCAGAAAGGTTATGAGAGAAATTTATGGAGTTAAGATTTTGTTTCCTGTTGGATATTCATTATCAATCAAAGTAAACCAGACGCTGTGGCATGTGGAAAAGGTGCAAACACGTACCAGCCTAGAAATATTCCTTATGGGAATGCTATTGCATATGGCAGTTGTTTAACCTTCAGCAGTGTCATGTAGCAATAAAATACAAATTAGGCCAAATTTAGACTCACAAATACACTTGCAAGTATTTTAAAAGCTTTGTATCCAGTGTACTATGACAACCATTACTATAGTTATCACTCTAGTGATTTAAACAATGTTGTCTATGTTAAAGAAGGGGGGCAACTTAGACAAGTTGCCAATTTATCTCAGGGCCAACACACAAATAAAACATCAATCACTCTTACACAACTGAGGAAGATTTCAGAATAGCCTATTTATCAAGCATGCATGTCATTGGTGTGCGAGATTAAACTGGAGTATATTACATGGCCATGTAGGAAAAGGCAGCTGCATGTAAACCTCTTGTAGGTAAGTTCATCATTAAAGTCACTCACTAGCAAGTGTCCCGTTCTTTCTGATTGGACAGTCGCTCCACGGCAGAGGATATTGGAAGGACTGGAAAAAATAGAAGATGCTCCAACCGATGATCACATTGTAGTAGAGACCCACAAAGCCACACACCTGGATGAGGGCATAGATGGACAGACAGATTATTTTGCCTCCACTTCTTCAGCTACTACATAATTTTGTTGAAACATATGATGCGTGACTTCCTGTTAACTCTGCACAGAGTAACATCTGTGATGTGTTTAGCATGCAAATGCAAGAGAATGCTGCCAATCTTCTAAGCAGTCTTACCAGCAAGAACATTCAGACTCTAAATAAGGTTGAGGACAGCATGAATAATTAAAGTGTTCTCTTTTCAGCTTTGATATTCTTTGGGATATTTATAGTTCTTTCTGTGCCAGTCATCCAACATCAAAGAAAAGGACACATGTATTCCCATAACATGTTAGGGGCACATGAACCTCTCTGAGAGTTGTGGTCATATTTTCTCACCAATACTGGCATATGCATCTATGTTTGTGCACGAAAAAATGGATATACAGAAAACGGAAAATGGAAATCTTTCTTGTTGAAACATCTGTTCAATTGTCTTATGAATCACAGTATGATTCTCAAGGTTAGGCATGAAAATTAAAATGATGTGAGCTGGAACAATCTATCTTGTTATTAACATGAAAAGCTTATTACCTGGAATACACTTCTGATTAACTATTTGCAAATGAAACTATAGTTTAAAAGTCCGTAATGTTGATGTAAAATAAAAGAACTATAAAATAGTTAGGCTATAGTTACAGTTACTACAGAACACTTTGCATGGTACCACTACTGATACAGAGATCTTAATACACTTATTCTTTACACACAGTGGAATGAACAAATGTGGAAATAATTGCTTGGTAAAATTTAATCTATGTACAAAAAAGTAAAGGAATGTTAGCGCTTCTCACATTTTTTATTCTTATGACTCCTTTTTGAGCTGCAATCTCCTCAATAAATTTTAAAGAAAAATGGACTGGTGAATTGATAAAATGTATACAGTACATTTAAACCATGGTTGTTTAAGGCAAAGTCAACGTCTAAGTGAAAAATATACACCTTAATCGATATGGACGCATAAACTATTTATCAATGCAGAAAAGAGAAAAACTATACATCACAGACGTAGCTCTGGCTTGTGTTTTCATCCAAGAGCTGGTGCACATTCAGCAGATGTGCTGCAGTGTTACTGCAGGATTTGACAGTTGTTCCCTTACCACAGCTTTTATGTTTCTCATCAGAGAACCCTCAGTGCTCTCTTCCATCATGCTTTTCTCAGACTGCTTTCACTGGACATTGTTTAACAGCACAAGCAAATCGAAGTTTCAGGATTATTAACGGCAAGGAATTGAGAAAATCTTACCATCAAACTTGACATTCCTATTCCTCCTAGACGTGGACACACATAGTTCCACACCCCAATGCTCCCACGTCTGATCTTCTGACCCACCGCCAGCTCCAAGAAGAAAAGTGGGATGCCAATAATCAGCAGGAGGATAAAATATGGAACCAAATAGGCACCTTTAAAACACAAAGATTCCATTTTAATTGAATTAAGAAATCATTACTATTGATCTTTTTTTGCTTGAATACACCTCATGTTTTTACTTCTAAAAGACCTCACAAGGCTATTTCTATTTTAAAAAGGCATTAAACTAAAATTATGAGGTAGGGCTTTGTGTTGTTTAAAAAAACATTTAGACATTTCTCATAAAAATGCCGATACGTAATGTCTTGGGAACAAAGAATATAAATTTTCAGTTTCTCCTGTGTAACATTGCTGTATTATCAGATCAAAATATATTACAATGTTACAATCCTTGGGTATTTCGATCATAATGGGAAAAATTGTGAATATATTTGACTGCTTACGAGTCAGTGTTGGCTCTGGCTCACCATTAACCCAAAATTGGATTAAAACACTCAACAAAATGTATATACAGTAAGGTTTGTTTCCATGCCAATGCAGTAATTTAGCTTATCTTTAGACATGTACACTTTAAAAGTGAGTTTGAAGCTTAATATACAAAGCTTATCAATATGCAAAATTGTGTTTGCTATGGATTTAGTATGAAAAATGATTTATCTCTTAAAAAAGAAACATATCCACAAACATCTACTAGTGATGCATGAAGTGCATGAATTACATCAATATCCACATGGAAGTATTAAAACAGAGACTAAATCATAGAAGTTAAAAGGGTAGCAAAGTTAAATGCAATGAAGTCTTTTGTTTTGACAACTTTAAAAGGTTGTACTGCATCACTCCTGATGATAAAACATAAAAAAGTAAACAAAGGGAGGACGTTGAAACAAGATATCGATGTGACATATGTGATTATGGGACATGAGAAGAGGAAACTCACACTGACAGGATAAACTACCAAACAACATGAACTTTTAAACTGCTTGATAATTAGCTGTCAAACTATAATTTACACAGTGAAAAATGAGCCATAGCCTGATCTTGTCTGGATGAAAAACTCTTGGAAGTAAATCCAGCTTGTAGGTAAGAAGTCCAGCATACACACGTAGTAAATCACACACAGGCTATAAAGCTGTTTTTCCTGAGAGTGAACACAAGTTCACATTGCGTCCACCTCAGATAACATCCATACATCCCAGTGAAAAATAAGACTGCATCGCTCTACTGTTACATTACCCCTCTCGCTGTAGCTCCTCTCTGTTTACCAAAGTATCTCTCAGCCTGCCTTGTCGGCTGTAGTAATCAATAGTGCTGCTATTTTTAGACTTTTTATGCACAATACAGTTGCTCTCCTGGCAATTCTGGACTGAATGAAAGCACTCTGTGGCTTTTGATAGTCGAGATCACATAAAAAAAAACAAGGATTTGAGGTAACAAATCAACATAAAAAGTGATTTTTGATTCCGTAATCTCAAAAAATAGTTGTGAAGGCCACCTCAGTGACAGCCTTGTCATGTCCTCAAAAGACATTTGCAGTTGTTTTGTTTTTAAAAATCTTTTTTTCTCCCGATAACATCATACCACTACACAAAATTCAGTGTCATCTAAGGAGTCGTGTCAACTGTGCTTTTCAACCCTGTGACAGTTGCTTTCCTTCGATATGTAAATGCTTATCTCATAGCGGTGGACAGTAGGACAATTGAAGTTTCTTGAAGCATATTTGAGAGTCCTGAAAATCACTATACAAGTACAATGCATTATTATTATTATTAAACAATATTTGATCCAAACTGAACTTTTTATATTCTCACTAAGCCTCATCTCAAAACAAAATCATATCTGCCTGAACGTGCACAGAAATTCATGCATCAATTATAACATATTTTGTGACACGAAAAGAACCTACATTAGTCGCAAAATATCCCAATACATTTATTGGAAATACCAGTTTATGTGAAACCAGTGACTCAATTGAAATATTTTAGTATATAAGACTGGTTCATGTGAATATCACTTATATTTTCAAAATACTGTTCTAAAATGACGAGTGAAGGACGTCAAAAAAGTTTGGACATGGGCAAAATGTTTTAAAAAATGAAATACAAAACAAGTGATATGAAAGTATCTGAAAATGCTTAATATTTTTTATTAAAACGACAACTGTTAAATGTTTTCAATTACAGCAAACAAGATTATGATATTATAACTATAAAGATACTACATCACGTGTATCCTGCCACAGTGAAGCATTATGCTGAATAAATGAGGCTGAAGGTCAACTTTTCTCGCTAAGGATGCTTTTTAACGCTGTAAATAAAATGTAATAATAACTATCGGTGCTGTTGTGTTTTATTGACCTTCATCAAATGTGTTTAATTTGCTTTCTAATAAACCTAAATGAGACAATCCAAATTTGCAGCAGGTATGTGGGATGTGTACTAAATTACAGAAGGCAAAGGCCTTCAAATAAAAGAGGGAAAACGAAAGAAAAAAATATCAGAGTGTAATAATATCTATTTCCCATCTCACCTCCTCCATTCTTTTGGCAGAGGTATGGAAAGCGCCACACATTCCCCAGTCCCACAGAGAAGCCCACCTGGGCCAGAATGTACTGCAGCTTGCTGTTCCAAGCAGGTCGCCCATCATTTTCAGGCACTTCTATCTGTGGGATTTTCTTCCCTGCAGCTGCTCCCACAGTCAGAGAACTGCTCTTGTAATCAAGCGGCTCCTCATGTGCGAGCAGGTCAGCCACAGACTCTGTGACGTGCTCATGGCTCTGCTCGCGTTGTGTCACCTTGCTGTTCTTAGGCATTGGGGAGCCTGAGGGTTGGGTGGGTGAGGGGTGGTGGTGGTGTGAGAAAGAGAGAAAAACCAGGAGGAACAGAGAAACAAGAAGATGTAGCAAAAAGCAGAAAAGAGAGAAAACAATGGAGCTGCGGGAGGGTCAATGCTGGGAGATGAAATCTGGGTTCTGGATGCTGATTTTAGTCCTGCATAAAGAAAAAAAAGAGGTCAAATAAAAATAGTTATTTCTTTTTAAATGTAACAACATAGGTTTTATGGTTCTGTTTGTAGATCCTAAACTCATCCTCGCTCCATTAGCAGTCCATTTAATGCCTGGTTAGCCTTGTAATAAAGAACTGTAACACATGGTTATGTCTCTCCGAAGTCATGAGGGAGGCTAACAAGAACACAGGACAGCATTTGTCACACTACTGTGGAAACTCAACTTCCTATGGCTTTTCCTCTCTTATGCAATATTTTTTAATGCAAAAATTCCCAATCCTGTAAATGGTTCTATTTAATTTCCCTGCTCTGCAAAGCTTAACTTTAGTGTTTTTTTCTGTAAATCCTCTAATCCTCAGAAGCCATCCAGCGACATGCGTTTCGACCCTTCTTTCAGGGAGTGGTTGGTTCAACCCAAACGGAGGAAGTAAGCGCTGGATAATATGCCCTCATGTGCTCTTCTGATTTACCTCAGGACCTTCTGTGCTGACTTTTTATTTACTGAGTATTATTATATCAAAATAACTGAGCTTAGAGAGGAAATAAAAAGGTTTAATTGAAATAAGAACTATTTCACACATTACAAATAATGTAAATAATATTTTCATTTGAGTTACGGATAAAACTCCAGAGCTGGATGAACATACGCACTGTAGACTGCATGTAACGGTATGAAGAGAAAAGTGCACCATCCATATTATCATTTACATCTAAGATTAGCTTTCTCATCATCAGCAGATTCCTTAAAATATTCCGCAATCCTATTTTGAAAAAAGGAAAAAGATGTTCTCTTGCTTTTCCTACAATAATAATAAATAAAAAGGATTTCCTCTGTCAAGTCAAGATGAGCCCATGATGTAATAATCCATGAGCAGCCATTCACAAGTCTTCATAATCCCACATTAACTAGAAAACCACCAGTGCTGGTTGGTTGTCTGCTGCATCACTCTATAAATTGCTATGCTGAAGTCACAAAAATATCAATCAGCGGCCACCGACATGATCACGGGAAGCATCAGCTCACTCAGTCAGTAATCCTGCTGGAAATACCCTACACAGTTCAGATCATTCCAAACGGATCTTTAGTCAGTCTGACTTAACAAGGAATACTTTTTTTTATCCACCCAGTCATTTATTGCTCTGTCCTTGGAAAGAATTTTCAGCACACAGTCAGTCTATCCTTTTTCCCTACGACATGTGGAAATCATTCATCCTTCGTACTTTCACTGATCACCTACCACATTGACAGCTGGTGTCTGGCTCACTCTGTGCAGATGACGCATCAGTAGATTACTTTTTTTTGTCATCGAGCTAAATCATGCACTCTTTTTTGGTCGAGAAATAGCACACTAGCATATTTGTGTTTGTAATTGATGGATTTAAAACAGTTATTTTCTCAAAGTTTGGGTTTCTAATCTCTGCAGAAGGGACATAATGTCAAATACAGTATCAAGAAATAAAATGGGGTAAAAAATGTGACTAAATTCAGTTTATGGGATAACACACTTAAAAAAAACAGCAAAAAGTACGACAACCTTGAAAAGTTTTTATTATTCAATAGAGAAATGCAAGAAACTTTAATAGAACAAGTTGTTCAAAGTTTTAAAGACAACAAGATAAAAAAGATTCATAAATTTACTTTCAAATTAAGTGTATTTTACACACTTGAAAAAGCTAATTCACGCATCTTCCATTACTTTGAACTCCCACCAACAATAAAAAGATGACATAGAAAAACACCTAGAAACAACAGTTAAAAAACAATTTGCAGTGAAAAGATGTGTTTTCTTGAGTCACACGTCTCTCTCTGGTTTGGGTCTGTCTAACATTTACGAGCTCCTGTCCTCAGACTCATTATTTGTTCACGTTTTAGTTGTCAGTTGTGGGTGGAGATGGAATTATAGAAGACAGGCTAAGTATTTCAAACTTAAGCTAGGCTTGCACAGGAAACTAATCTATAATGAAAGATATGTGCTTCTAAAATTAGAACAGATGCATGTAAACGAACACGTTTTCACAATTTTTGTATTAAAAACTCAGTTTACTCAACTTAAAACTAAACTCAATTTAATCTTGCATAGTTTGTTTGCTTTAAGAAGCTCTAAATCATACCCAGAGAGATGGCAAACTACACCAGCAGCTGATAGTTCTGCTTCTGCTCATGAGAGATGCAACGACTTACAGGCTACACACTCAAGGTCACATCCAATTATTTTATCCTGTGTAAACACAGACATGTTCTTGTGATGTTACCATAGAAATTGAATTAAATTTGCAAGACTCAAAGCAGGAATTCTTTCAATTGGCAATGATCTGAACTCTTCCTCTCTCTCTCTAAAAAAAAAAAGCTCTTCAACTTTGATAATAAAACTACCAGCATCAGCACCAATACAGGAATGATTGAAGGGAATAAATTCCTACTTACCGGATGTCTTATGTAGCGATCAACAACATCCAGTTTGTGGGAAATGTATAAAAACAAATCAGAAACAGATCCTGTATCCAGCACTGGGTGTGTATGTTTGTAGTCCTCCCCCTCCACGCGCAGGACAGTGAGGATGGAGCATGACGCGCTGAGCCGCCGAGCATCAGCATGCAGGGTGGAGAGTCCGGTGCGCACCGTGACGCACAGAGTGCCGCTCATTTAGTGCAATCATGAACAACCTTTTTACCACTTTGTCACTTGTTTGAGCCAAAAAAAAAACTCTCTGTACATCTCTCCACATGGGTGCTGCGAGAAAAAAAAAAACAAAAGACAGTCAAGCACAAAAGGGTTAAATCTGGTCGCTGGTTTATCAAGGTTATCCACTCCTACCTGGGGAAGCAGTTTTTTTTAACTCTGCTTTCGTCATAGTTTCAACCTCAATTCATAATATTTCAGACCATTTGGAGCTGGATCTGCAGATGGGACAGTTGAGAAAGATGCATTGCAGCCACTTGCTGGGAATAAGTCTGAATGGGTTTGTGTCAGGATAGTGTGCAGAAAAGACCCAGTGAAGATTTTAAGATGTTCTACCACATAACTATCTATTGATATCAAATTAGATTAGAAAAAGTAAAGGTACGAGTTAAAAAATAATCTTTTATATGACCATTGATCATAACAGTCCTGTTCGTTTGAATCCATATTCCTCTTCTGAGAAATTTTTATGGCAGAAAACAATAAAAATTTTTAGAATGTTTCATTTTTCCAACTTCCAATTGATCCAGAGAACACTGTTATTCACATTTAAAAGCAGGCATTGAAACTCTCCTATACTCACCAGCCCTGAAACTAAAATTAAAACTGAGTGTCCACTTACTGGATGAATAAGTGGCAATTCATTTCCATTTTTATAGCCCAATACCACAAAACAATTGTCTCAACGAGTTTCACATTGTAGACTGAAAAAAGTACAAAAACATAGGACAAAACAAAGTGGATACACAGCTAAAAGATAGCTAAACAATTTCAGCACATTCCTGCCCTTGGATCCTCCTTCACAGTGAGAAAAAACTCCATAAAAGACCTAGAAGCGGGGAAAGAAATAGAAAGCTCATGGGTACCCACACAAAAGAGGAACCCCTACCCCAGGACGAGCTAGCTTATTCTACTCTACAGCTTTACAGTATATCTGAAGAAATCCATAGACTGGCTTCATCCTGATGGAGACAGGATGGTAGATCAAGTACAGAGGACTCCTGTCAGCAACATAACTGCAACTATTATTATGAAATAATTATTCATATTGTTCATGCTGAACTAATTTGAATAAAGAAATAAATACTTGTTAAGACATTTTTGTGTACATCTGGGCATGTAGAAACTTTACCCTGTAACCTTTGACCTCTTGAGCAAAGCCAAATTATTTGGGTTAGGTTGAGGTGGTCAATGCTCTAATAAAGTACTGGGTGTGAGATGCTTCTGCCACACAGAAAGTCACCCAGGAATCCGTGAATTTATTTCCATCCAACAGAGAATTCTTTAATACCACCAAAGTCAGAGAGAGATGTTATCAAAAGGCCATTTTTCATTCAGACACTGCAGATTTTTTTTCCTCATTTCCTCACTTGACATCTCTGCCATAATAACACAAACCACCAACTGAGGCTGCTGCTTGGTTAATTATTTACTTGTATTAATACTTATTGATTGCTATTTATTATTACATAATTCCAATATGCAGACTGTGTGCTCGTTGTCATCTCTGTTTGTTTTTATACATGAGCATAAAAAACTAACTGAGACTGAATCTGATTCTCACACCTGAGCAGATATTTCCTCTACTGATCCTTATTAAGTGATGCTTGTAACATCTTCCATAAAGTCGTTGCCACAGCAACCTCAGGATCAGATGACAGACTCGGTCTCTTAACTGCATTCACTTCACTGGACTTTACACGTGACAAAATGTTTCTTCCCAGTTGGCTGAGACTTGTAAAGTTACAAGACATGATTTAGAAGGAAGACAGAGATTTTAAAATCTTTTACATTACTTTACAACACAAATTCTTTCTTCTTGAACAGAAATTTTTCCATTATTCCTTTTTTCTTCCCCTGGGAGTGACCAGGATGGGCAGGATCAGAGATGAGTAAATCAGGGAACAGTGCATATTAGAGGTTTTGGGGATAAAGTGCGAGAGGCCAGACTGAGATGGTTTGGACATGTGCTGAGGAGAGAGAGTTCATCGGCAGAAGGATGCTGGGTTTGGATCACCCAGGAAAGAGGCCTAGAGGAAGACCAAAGAGGAGGTTCATGGATACAGTTAAGGAAGTCATGAAGATAGTTGGCATGACCGAAGAAGATGCAGCAGATAGGGTTAGATTGAAGAAACTGACTTGCTGTGGTGATCCCTGAAGGGCAATGCCGAAAGAAGAAGAAGATTTTGGTAGAATCTGAAAGTGCAAAGGTTTTATCGTTTATCTGGTTTCTTTCCTCCCAGATACAGTGTTTGCTCTTTTTGAGCTTTTTATTTGCCGTTTTGAAGTATATTGTACACATTGGAGCCAACACTTTTTTTGAAAAAATACCAATAATAGGATCAGGAAACTTTTATTATGAAACATAATATAGTGTCCTGCCAACTGAACAGCAGTGGGCTGCTTAGTGATGAACTCATCTCATTTTGGGGGTGTTCATCTGGGCCTGCATCAGCAATTTTGAAAACCTGGGGGACTGTTGGCACTGTTGTGTTGTTGCCCTCTCTGGTTAGCAAATGACCCAGCAGTCCCATCTGGGTTGAAAAAGTAGCAGCTTTGCTCTTTTTTTTTTAAACGAAAATAAAAAATGGAGTCAGTAAAAGAAACAGCTGGATGAAAATCTTGCTAATTAGGTTAACTGGCAAAAGATCAGAAAGTGATGGAGCACAAAAACAGTCGGAGAGGCAGAAAGTGATGATGATTTAGGAATACAACACAGTTTCACTGTTTCATGCATGGACTGAAGCACTGCAAAACCTTCAGTTTTTTAAAACTCTCAAGTTAAAAAAAAGTGAACTCACTACTTTTGGGGGTAAACCTTTAACCCCATAAAGATAATAATAATAACAGGAATGATTAGCTTTGTAGCCAGTATCAAACACCACATCTGGAATGCTGCTACTAAAACTAATTGGTTTTAATGTCTTTCAAAGTCATTGTTATCTAATCGTAGCAAAATAACACAACATTGCTCAAAATTAAATTGGGCTTTTTAAACACACAGATTAAACTACTTTTTTTTTTTTTAGATTTTCTTTCTATGTACCAAGGTTTTAAAGTTTAAAATGTGGGTTTCCATGCTAACCCCCATCTTTAATGGGGGTCAAAGTAAACACAATTTTACAGACCCAAAAAACATTTGTCATACACAACAAAAAAACTGCAGAACAACTCATATTCTGTTAATATTTGGAAGTCAAACAAAATGTCTTAAATTTTTACCCATTGAAAAATACAATGAAGAAATATACGTATATGCATGACTATGCACTAAGAATCTTATTCAACTTTATTCAAAATTTCCCCAAACTGTTTCTTTGGATTTCGTTTCATCTTCCTGCTCGAGATGCTTGACGTCAGCAAGCTTTTTCTGTGCGTTTCTAAACCTCTCCTGTTCACCTTCAGTTGCCTCTAACTTCACATTGTCTCTCTTTTTCTGCTTTCTCCTCTGCTCCCATCATACACTCACATGTTCTCATGCATTCTGCATCTGCACCACCACACCCGGCCAGTACTTTTCCCTTACTCCAACCTCATTTATATTCCTACCTCCCAATCTTTTCTTTACCCCTCCCTTCCTGTTTGCTGTCTGGGTCACTGTCAGCTACTAAAAAAAGCTTCACTGCACTGGCTTCTGTGCTACTATTTATCTATCGCATTATTCTTCATGCATGAGAATAATCAAATGTAACTGCAGATGCTGAAACGAAACCTCCATGTGTCTACTAAATGTTAAGACGCAAGTCAAACAATTGATGTGTTACTTTTTTATTAACTGATTTTTAATTGGAGTGTTTTAAACAAGAAAAAGTCATTCTGCTTTTAAAAGATACTTATGTGTGCTTGGAATTCTTTTCTAATGAGTTTAAGGGATTATTAATTCACAATTTATCATATCATTTTGATTGAATCAGACCCCCATATCAATGCAGCACATGGATGAGTCGGCATGAGCAGGTGTTAAAAAAAAGTGGGTCATGTAGGACTTTTATTGTTACAAAATATATTTCCTGAGACAAGTTTTAACTAAAACCCACTTTACAACTAGGAATTTTCCATTCAGAATCATAATCACTTTTATTGCCATGGTCAATGAAGAGGATCAGAGACTAGGAACTTGCTGTGGTACCAGTGTGTAATTTATAAACATAAAAATAGGATATGTAACTGTGGTAAAACTCATCCTATTAATTAAAAACTTCCCACAACTACTTGGGAAATCAAGTAAAAGGCACTTGATTTAGATCAGTAAAAACATATTTTCAACCAAGGTCAAAAATTAGTTTTTAATTTTTTTCCTATCTAAATTGCTGCAGAGTAGTTTAGGCCCTTGCAATGTGACAGAGTATGGTCATCATAGGTATTAAAAATGAACAAATGTTCTATTTTGCCTGGTAATGATCATCTAAATTTCTTTTGTTTTAGAGAAGCAATGTGATATTATTTTCACTTATCAGGATAAAGTATCAGAGAACACAACTGTAATTGTATTTATAACATGGTATTTGAGGGAAATTATTTTTCTTTGGTAAATTTTTGCTGAACAATCACAGCCTTGTTCACAAACTAAACAGTTATTCTATTTGAAGTGGACAAACGAACAATCTGAACACTGGATAGAGTGTTTGAATGGGAACAAAATTCCCCCACAGAATTTTTTTTTGTAACAGATTGCTCTGCTGCATCAACAATAGAACATGTGATAGAACTTCACCAGATGGTCTCTTAAAATGGGACTAGTTCATCTCACAGGGTTAAGGCCAAAGATCACGTTCCCAATATTTTAAGGACAACACAAACCTTTTAAATCTCTCATCCACAAAGTATTCATATTATTCACTAAGTGATGTGGAAAATTGTTTGATTCATACCGATATTTACTGTACCTCAAGCAGAGGTTTAGATTTAAATAGCTGACTAAAAACATTTAATGATAAATGTCATGTTTTATAAGTATGACTTCAAGAGATTAGCTTGGTGTGTTTGTTTTGTATCAGTTTGTTTTTGAGCAGGAGTTCTAAAAATGGTGGATTCTGTAAAGGTCTATCAGTTTGTGCTTGCATGATCAGGAACCAAAAAGGGAGAAAAGTTTGTAGAATAGCTGTAATAACAGACGACCACATCTCACCCTGCTGCGTCCTGTAATCCTTTTTGTGATGCCCTACATAAATGGCTGTGTTTTGCTCCTATGAATTAACATTCAAACTACACGCTTAGCTATGCAATGCATGTGATTAAGTCTTCCAATTGCCATAACAGAGTTGAACATACAGAAAAGAACAGTAAACATCTGATACATTTAGACTTTTTTTTTGCTGGTTGCTGCAACCCCAACAGGAATGTGCAGTTCAGAAGATGAATGAAAGAATGTTTTGCTGGTTTGATCATAACACAAATTCAACACTTATCCTGAAGCTGACCAGAGAGACTGCTAAAGAAGTTTCTCAATACACACAACAACCCAACTTTTGCCACACTCATTTTCTTACATAACTTTTTTTTTATTAAAATGATTGTATACAAATAGTTGCATGTCACACATCACAACAACCATAAATAGTCTTATAAAGAAATAACCAGAGGACAAAGTGAGACTCATCATACAGCCGTGCATAACATATGCTTCTTTCTTTTTTTTTTTATTATAATTTAAATTTTGAAAATTGATTGCTGCCTCACAGCAAGAAGGTCGTGGGTTCAAGTCCCGGGTGGAGATGAGGCTTGGATCACTGTCCTTTCTGTGTGGAGTTTGCATGTTCTCCCCGTGTTTGCGTGGGTTTCCTCCAGGTACTCTGGTTTCCTCCCACCCTCCAAAGACATGCATGCTAGGTTGATTGGCCGGTGCCGAAATTGCTCTAGGAATGAGTGTGTGTGTAGATGGTTGTATGTGTGTGGCCCCCGCGACAGATTGGCGACCTGTTCGGGGTGTAGCCTGCCCTTCGCCTTAAATCAGCTGGGATGGGTTCCAGCACCTCCCAGCAACCCCGAAAGGGACAGACGGCTAAGAAGATGACTGAAAATTGATTGCTACAAAATTTTAGGTAAAAAAATGAAAGCTTAGATTATAAGTTACAAACTATGTAAGTATGTATGTATGTATGCTGTTTTTGAAACTTTATAATTGAAAAATACCTTTTAAAGACAATCATGAGCCCAGAGTAACTGTACATTCTCTACTTGAGATCCAGAAATATTATTACATTTATTAGATCTGGTGCAGTAGAGCTCCTAAAAAACAGTTGTGTAGCCACAAATTATTGATCTACAGAATAAATACATTTTTAAGAAAAATGACAGTGTTCTGAAATTATCAAAAAATGAATGCCAAGTTAAATGGAATTTAAGCACACTGAAAATTTAGTTGAATGAAAAATATTTTCAGATCATCAATTTTTAAATATTCAGTGTCCAAAAGAAAACCTGTGTCATAAAAAAAGGAAACACAAGTTTTCTATTTTTTTAGACTGAGATTTTGCTGCAGTCACTACATAAAAATGCAAGTAAACTCTCTAAATTACAAAAATTAAAGGTAAAATTCCCTTGTGTGTTTTGAAATGATAAGTATTCCTTTTTTAAAATACTTTTTAAAACTCGGTTTTAACTTTTTTCAGAGAACTGTTAACAAGATCTTTTTGCCCCCTGGCTGTCATACGTTGCTATTACATCTACACGTCTAAAAAAAAAAAAAGAACACAACTGCTAAAAATAAATATTAAAAGATTAATTGATCATATTACATAGATTGTGCTGTTAATTGGTGAGTATTTTTTCTCGTGGAATACTGGAATAAATCACAATATAAAAAATGGCAGATTTTTTAAAAGTCCAAATGACTTTTCACTTAAGAGAGTGAATATTAAAACACCCATAACAGCAATCTAAATTGTGCAATTTTCCACAAATAAACTTAATAATTAACTAGTTTTACACTGTTCCTGTTTTGTATGATAATATATCTCTTATCTGTATTTTATAACTTTAAACTCCCACCCTTACCTGTCTTAATATGTTAACTAGTCTGTCTAATAAAGTTATCATCGTGCATGGATTAACTCCTTTATTGTTTAAATTTTGAGTGAATTTGCACCTATGAGTCTATTTAATGCGGAGTGAAACAAATTTGACTTAGTTATCTGAAAACATCACATTTTTTAAATAAACGTGTACTTAGATGATTGTACTTTAACCCAAAAAAAACTGGAAGCGCACGTCTTTTTCTTTCTGCTTTAAAAAAATAATTGACAAGCATGTTAGCCAATCAGCTTTTTCCACAAGTGAGAGGCGGGACTTCCGGTATTATAGTGAAACTTATCAAACATGGCGCCCACGTCGCTCGCCTAAGAGAAGTGTCAAACTGTAGTTAGAGCCAGTGATCGGTCGATTTCCTTAAAAAAAAGCAAGTTGCGATAAACAAGTGCATCACGTTGCAGTTCTCAATCTTTGAGATGAAAGGGAAGGAAAGATCTCCGGTGAAAAAACGCTCCCGCATGCCTGAAGACAGCAGAGGAAGCAGTAAGAAAGCAGCAGGCAGTAACAACGGCTCTGCTGCCAGGAGAAGTTTACACGGTGAAAAAAGAGACACGAGGGACTCAGATGGATATAATTCATCCAGTCGCAGTGGAAGTGGCTATGATTACGGAGTTTCAGGAACGAAAGTTGACGGATCCACAGAAGGATCCAGGTCCGGTTCACGGAATGACTCGAGGCCTCCAGTAAATCCCGGAAGTGAGTACAAAACTCTCAAAATAAGTGAACTTGGCTCCGAATTAAACGACGAGGAGATTGAAGACGGCTTGTTTCACGAGTTTAAGAAGTTTGGAGACGTGAGTGTAAAAATCGGCCGTGAAAACGACGAAAAGGTAGCTTTTGTTAACTTCCGGAGGCCTGAAGACGCCCGTGCAGCTAAACACGCTCGGGGTAAACTAGTGCTGTATGATCGACCTTTAAAGATAGAAACTGTTTACATAGAGAAACGAAGAAGCCGCTCTCCTGTTCTTAAAGACAGTTTTCCTGGTGGACACAGACACCCTCACTCCCAGAGAGCCCTGTCTCCTTCCAGCTTGGGGTACAGGGACTTCAGATTACAACAGTTGGCCATGGGTCGTCTTCCTCCTCCTCTTCCTCCTCACCTCAGAGATCTGGAAAGAGACAGAGACTTTTCAGTTTATGAAGCTAGAACCAGAGCTCCATTCATCCCAGAATGTGCTGTTTTCCGTGATGAAGAACATCTCAATCCTGAGGATGACCAGAGGGCAAACAGGACCTTATTTCTGGGTAATCTGGATATCAGTGTGACAGAAAACGATCTGCTGAGGCTGTTTGATCGCTTTGGAGTGATTACTGAGGTGGACATAAAGCGAACAGCCAGAGGACAAAGCAATACATACGGATTTATCACGTTTGAGAATCTTGACATGGCTCATAGAGCCAAAGTAGCCATGGCAGGAAAAATGGTGGGACACAGTCCAATTAAAATTGGATACGGTAAACCCACTCCTACAACCAGACTGTGGGTGGGTGGTCTCGGACCCTGGGTGCCAGTTGCTTCTCTTGCCAAAGAGTTTGACCGCTTTGGTACAATCAGGACTATAGACTACAGAAAAGGTGATGCGTGGGCCTATATCCAGTATGAAAGCCTGGATGCATCACAGGCTGCATGGACTCATATGAGAGGTTTCCCTCTTGGTGGTCCGGAGAGGAAACTTCGAGTGGACTTTGCAGACCCAGACTTCCGCTACCATCAGCCGCCTTTCATGCAGCTCCCTCCGCCCCTGCCACACTACGACATGGTCCCTGAATCTTTTTCTCATCGCATCCCAGAGACTGTGAGAGTAAGAGAGCGGTCTCCTCCACATCCCCCTCGCTTCAGAGACCGAGACCTCTACTCTCCCGCTGAATGGTCTACTTTGAATGTCCACAACAGGATGCGCGGGCCCGGGTTCGATCCTGTTGAGCGTCTAGAAAGGCGTTCCCAAGAGAGCTGGTCGATAGAACGAGAACTGCAGAGCCGCAAAAGAAAACATTTAGATGACGGCTGGCGACCAGAACGTTCTCCCGAGAAGTCTGACTTCAATGCTAAGCGTCGGAAAGGTTCTTTAGATCGCAGCCCTGGAGGGAGCAGCCGTGATGGTGAGCGCCACAGCGACCCTGAACGTGCATCTCGCTCAAGAAAGATATCTCCGGTCAAAGAGTGTCAGAATAGCAACGAGATGGGGACTGTAGAGAAAAAAAGACGAACACGTAGCCCCTCTCAGCCCGGCTCCAGCTCTGAGAAAGAACGCAGACAAAAAGCAATGAACTCGTCTAAAAGCCCACTGAAGAAGGAATCCAAGTCAGAATCTACAAACTCGTCACCTGCCAAGTCTAGGCCACAGTCTAACCCCACAGACAGACAGACACTGAGTCAGGCTTGGCAGGGCGCGCTGTTGCTAAAGAGCAGCAGCTTTCCAACCTCCCTTCACCTGCTGGATGGAGACATGACGGTGGCTTCCAGTCTGCTGGTGGAGGGCTCTACAGGGGGAAAGGTGTCCCAGCTGAAGATCAGCCAACGCCTGCGCATGGACCAGGCAAAGCTTGAGGAAGTCTCTCGTCGCATCAAAGCTGCCGGCACGAGTGGATACAGCATCCTGCTGGCCATGCCTGGGAAATTGGAAGAGAGCGCTGGCAAAATCACCAACAACTCCACAGAAAGGCCACTCAAGAACCTTGTGTCCTACTTGAAGCAAAAGGAGGCGGCTGGTATCATCAGCCTCCCTGTGGGGGGTAGTCGTGAGAAGGAGCACGGAGGGGTCCTGCACGCTTTTCCTCCATGCGAGTTCTCCCAGCAGTTTTTGGATGCTTCTTCCAAATCCTTTGCCAAATCTGAGGACGACTACTTGGTGATGGTCATTATCAGAGGAGCATCATAAAAAAAAAAAAAAAAAAAAAAAAGAAAATCTACATGTGTTTTCATTCTTACATGTGTTCAACTTGGGCTTAAAAAGCAGGATAAAATGATGGGCCGATACTCAGGGGGTTTAGTTTGAGTTTCCTAATCTGTAGGATGGTTTTTATTTGTGCTTAAATATAAAAAAAAATTACATTGAATATTGAATCGATTTGTCTTTTCTCATTACATTAATGGAAATTCTTTGTTATTTAGAAATGTCTCTTTTCAAGCTTTTGTTTTGTCTCATCTCTCACCATCATTTGTTACTGAAATTTTCAGACTGCATTTAGCCTTCGTTTTATTGGTTTACTTTTTTAATTTAATCTATCAAAACATTATAGAAAATATAACACTTCATTTGTTCAAACATACAGTAATATATTGTCTCAATTGAAAAAAAATCATTCGAATAATTTTCATTCACATATTCCAGATGTGTTTTGGGCATTTCTGATTGAGCCGTAATTCTAAATATTTCACTATTTTCAGATGGTTTCACAGTATATATGTTGCTTATAGATGGTCCTGCTTGGTGATAAAAAATATCTTAGAAAGAAGCAGGAATATGATCAAACACGAGAAAATAGGATGATGGGTGAAGAGTAAATTTGACACTGTGCTTCTATTTGTCCTTTTTCTGTCTAGCCCTGGTTTCTATATTATTAGTATTAAAACTAGTCCTGTTGTTTTGGCAATATGCTAATAAATATAGATTTATTTACTGTTAAAACTTATATTTTTAATAATTCCAGGTAAAAAAATGTCTGACTTTCCAATGGGTTTTGTTTTTTGTAATGACCAGTTTTCCAAAAACTTAAACAAATTCCCTGATTTTGATTTTTATCATTTATCTCACAGTTTGAAAAACATATTTTACTCTTTAAAATAATTTCTTTAGACTTTAATTCAATTACACTTTTCTTTTTCTATAAATATATGCTTTATTGTGTGTTCTTTAATATGATTTGGAACTCATTGCGGTTCTGTTATATTTGAATAATTAGTTACTATCCTGGTAAATTTTCAATGTTGGGAAAAGCAAATATGAATCTATTTGTATATTCATCTTTTTTCTGACCTGGAATCTGGGTGTTGGAAGTATTGCTGTATTTTCTGTGGACTATTTGTGGCCTTCTACGCCATCCTAAAAAAAAAAAAGACTTTTTACCAATTGTTTTTATACTTTGATTTCAGTACTGTGTTTCAAATGGAAAAAAAAGATATGTACTTTATACTCAGGATATCTGGAAAAAGAGATGGAGAACATCAATACTCCCGTGCCTCAGAAGTATATCTACCTGTCAGGAAACACTTTGGAGTGCAACATGCACTTGATAGATCCTGTTCTTAATAAATTTGCTCTTTCGTGGGAAACACAACTGCCTTGGAAGACAACGTTTGTGAACCTGGTCTGTTTTTGGGATTGTTTGTCAAACTGGAGAGGCTTTCACTTTTGACAGCAGGAGCCGTCTCTGCAGAAAAGAGAGGAAGTGTGAGAATTGGGGAAAGTCCTCTTCTGTTCTGTGTTTTCTTGTTTTGCAACATTTGTTGAATGACCCTTTTGAGAAGAGCTTTTCATGTGACCTTCATTCTAACTGAATGAATTTGGCCATCTTTGAGCACTTCTGCAAATATAGTTCCTGTCAGCTTGAAAACGTGGCTTGTACCACTGTCACCTCTGTGGAGGTGTGGCTGCACAACAGTGCACAACCAGAGGTTCATCTCCATCCGAGTGGAACCAGACCTCCCTGGTCATCTGGGCAAAGAGCTCAAAGAGGAACAGATTTTCTCTACATAGTTGCATTGTTTACTTCAGTCACTGGAGTTTTGATGCGGAGAAGATTTCTACTAGGGCCACCTTCACATCTCAGGCTGTTTCTGGAAGAAAAGGTTGAGACCTTGACAGGATCTGCTTTGCTTTCCAAAAAAAGTTGCAATAAGAAGCACACCAAAAGAGAAAATTTGATAGAATCCAGTCATTACATGATATGCTAACTTGATTTTTGCAGTTTATAAAACATTCTTTGCAAACTGCCTATAAAAACAAAGTCGGGAGCAGGGTGACGCCGGAAACATTTTCAACGCGTGTCTCATCAAAACAAGTTCCACTCCTGCTCTGCACCTCGGGGGATCTCCTGCTAGGAGGGCTTCAGGCCTTTGTGCTGCAACACTGTCATTGTTTCTGAGAGATGCGAGAGCTTCCTGTCCTCCTCCTGCTGTAGGAACATCTCACCATCAGGTAATGTATTCAGATGACAAAACCAGAAATAGGTGGGTATTACAATGTTAAAGACCATTTTAGATGATGTTAAAACTGGTTGGTAGACAGAAAATAATATTGATTAGGAAAAAAGTTATACTGTTTGCTTTAAAGTAGATGTTTCCCTTTTAAAAAATGGTGCATTTCATCATCAGTGGATGTTAATTTTTGAATAATTCACCTGCCTAAACCTCTGAGGGTTTGTGTTGCTGAGTAGGACTTTTTTTCTTCTTTAGGTCATTAGGTCACTTGCAAAATAAAAAAAAAAAAAAAAAAAAAAAACTTTCAAAGACAGATATTTTGATAGGCTGCAAAAATAGATTAAATTTCATAAAGGCCGATCATAATTTTTATTTTAATGTTCAATTTTTGCTGTAGCTTTAAACTTATTATCTGAGTGGACCACCATCCTATCTTTTAATAGCACTAAGATTTTTTGTTTTTATCCCCAAGCCAAAAACTATTTTGTTACTCATACTGTGTGCTAAGTGTCCAATTCCTCATGATGTAAACAACATAAAATTGTTCACAAAGTTGTTAAAAAATATTTGGCGCTTTTTACCCCTAAGAGTAACATAAAATGCATAAACTCCAGGAGGGGTTGTGAAATAGACGTGTAAAATAAATTGTGTTTAAGAAAATATTCAAAGTGGCTTAGAATTGGCACCTGGCAGGCAGAACCGGGTTTATCCAGTTTCTAGAGGAGCTCTGTGGCATGTTTTGCAGATTTTATGATTAGCTGCTGAGTTGAAAAGGCTGCATTCAGTCACTGCAGACCTGATTAACGTGCTACAGTGCTGTGCAATCACTTCTCCAAGCACTGAAGTATAATTTTAAACAGCTAAATATTGCACACATGAAGAAAAACTGTCTGGTTAAGCAGCAGCTATACGTATGTTAAATGGATTCTATTTTAATTCCGTATAATTAGGCATTTGTCTCAGGCAGTTTTCTCCAAAATGACCTTTGCTAAGAAGCAGTTGAAGTTTATGAAGGTTGCATTTATCCTGTGCAGCTTACTATCACCAAGTGGCAGTGATTTATACAACCTGTAATATATCAGTTAGCAGTAGTATAAATGTCAGGCAGTTCAGAGGTCGGCTAAAGTTCTTGTCAGCGACTTAGTGTCAAACCCTCTGCCATCAGCTATGGCATGCTGAGATGTAAATTTAGAACAGCATAACATTTTGTCAATACAAAACTCCAAGCTGAGCATTGGGGATAAATGAACTCGAAATAGAAAGTTACAAAGGTTTAGGATAAATTGTTTTTTTTTTTTGTTCTTGTAACCTTGTGCTGCTGTTTAAAACTTTAACTCATGACAGAATGAACTTATGAATCTTTTTACTTTTTTTTCTCTTACAGGAAACAGTTCTACACTCAAAAGTTGTTGGAGCGGTAAAGGTGGTAACAGAGCCAACTCAATCTGTTGTCATGTTCTCAGGAAAGTCTTGATGTATCCTTTCATGTGTGAATGAGTTTGATTGTTTAGTTGTGATTAGGAGGGTTTTTGTGTGAATTGGCTTCCATGGGCGGCACAGTGGTCTCACAGCAAGAAGGTTATGGGTTGTCGTTGGACGAGGCTTGGAACACTGGCCTTTCTGTGTGGTGTTTGCATGTTCTCCCTGTGTATGCATAGGATTTCTCCGGGTACTCCGGTTTCCTCCCACCCTAGGTTGATTGGCCACTACATGATTGCCCCTAGGAATGAGTATGTGTGTGGACCTGCGACAGCATGGCGACCTGTTCGGGGTGTACCCTGCCTCTTGCCTCGAATCAGCCAGGATGGGTTCTGGCACCCCCTGTAACGTCGTAAGGGATAGACAGTTAAGAAGGTGACTGACTAGCAGTTGTGGTTAGTCATGTAAGCAACATAGCTTACCATCACCAAGAATGAATGAGAGCGTGGCTCATCAATGTGAAACAATTCAATACAATGTTCAGATGTGTTCAGATGTGGTTGTTATTAATGTTCTTAGTGTTTCAGGCAATCTGTTGACTTGGAAGAAAGAGAAGAAGAGAAGACCCTGACTGATGTGCTTCATAAAGTTTGAACTGGATCAATTCTTTGTGAGGCGTTTGGGTCGACAGTCACAGAAAGTTTTGTGAGTATAAATACAAACGTTCACGTCTTATGTTTACACTCATCAAATGTATATTTTTTGTATAAAGGACATTGGATTCAGTTTGAATAAAGACATTTTATAAAATTACTATGGATTTTGTGTTTTTTCCCCTCTGAATTAAGTTGTTGATTGATTTTTTTGTGGTCGTGTTGCATATCAGTGTTCATTTGTTTCTTTTTAATCCTGTCATTGTACTTAATTTTATTAGACCTGGTATTACTTTTAAGTGAAATATAGTGTCCACATCATGTAGTTTTAAGACAGCTTATCCACAACTGTCACCAGAGAAGAATCCATTTCTGACCCGTAGCATCACTATTCTCAAAAGACCATTACTTCAAGTCAGATATGATTTACCAGGAGTTTTATAGTCCTTTCTTTTAGCTTTTTTAAAGGGAGGATGCAATACGTAAAAAAGGATACATTTTTCTTGTTCTTCTGAGAGATAAATACAGAAAGTGGTCCTTCAGGTATGATAGTATCTGTAATAATGGTTCTTTGGCTGGTGTGGAGACTTATTAAATAGTCAATCATTTCCTGTGTAATCCCTCATTCGTTCAGGAGTGATACATCATAGAAAGGTTTCAAAGTTGTCTTCTGGACTGTGTATTTGACGATCAAGATGTTTTGACTTCCATTCAGACGTCACTAGTAATCGTTCAGTCGTCAAATACACTATCCAGAAAACAGCTTTCAAGCCTTTTCTTTTTTTTTCACAAGTTATTGAAAGCTATATATGCCCAAATCCGTATAGAATATCAAGGTTTTTAGTAGTAGCAAGTAGTGATCTGTTGATCAGGATTGATCTGTACTTTATTGAAGCCAATACTGATAAAAACTCAAACAGATTTGTTTGTCTGCTACACAACAAAACTGACTTATATTTGGTAACATCACTCTCTTAATTGCTTTTTGGTCATTTTGCCAATTATTTTGTGTTGACACTTAAGATTCTTTTTAGTTTAAATGTTTGGAGTTTAGACAATAGGTGTAGAACTTGGCAAATGAAAAGAGCTCAAAGGAATATTTTTTAACAAGAATAATTTTATGTGCTTCCTTCTTGAATGCATCAGTGTCCCTGAGCCCAGTAGATGGCAGTAAGATGTACCTCCAATAAGCCCACCATTCACGTAACTCTTTAGGGAGGGGTCTGAGGAGAGGATGAGTCATCTTACTCAGAATTCAGTCCTTGAAACTCAGTCATTCATTGTCAAGAGGTGCTGGCTTACAATTATGTCATCAGTATCTATAATATGTAGTGATTTGCACCAGACAGCTGCATTTGTTCTAAAAATAATCACAAATTTACCATCTAAATAAAATACATACTTTAGCTTCTTCCCATGTTTACCCATCCAGCAGTAATTCCCTCAAGCCTGCTATAAACATGCATCTCATTATATTGTGCTGTGTAATCATGTCATACCCCAGGTGCAACCGTGCTGAATTTTCCAAGTGGTCAAATTTCAACCCACACACCAGACTGGTTTTTTATGTGCTGAGAGTAAATACAGTAACATGAGAAAGCAGCTTGTGTGAAAAGAGAGCATGGACATCCCTGCAGAACTTTTCAATCATTCATCCACCAGAGCAGTTTGCAGAACAGTGGATCAGGTTAAATGCTACTTTAAATCCTCCCAAAAGGACATAAAATACATCTGAAAACATGTGAAAAAATGTTGCATAAAAGTAATATTTGAACAAAAAATACACTAAACAAGAAACATTTATTGATTTTTTTTCACAAGACAAGTTCACAAGACATTTGAATTACCAGACAAACATTTGAATCCCACATCCAGCATTAGATCAACAAGATAACTTCACATTTGAAGGACAATGGAGGAGAAAACAGCAGTGAGCACAACAAGCCAAATAAGGGTGCAAAGCCTTCAACACCAAGTAATTGTTATAAATAATTCTTTTGCACATTGAAAATGAATGTGAGAGTTTACATTGTAGCAGTTTTTATGGTCCATCTTTTCTCCAACTAACAACTCTGTGTCAAAGAAACTCAAACCAGGCTTCTAACAGACAAAAATTGAAGTAGAGAAATAAATATAGGCTACCTAAGAGTTATTCTAGTTTCTTTTCTTTAATCCCTACAGCAACTATGTGTATGCCTGTTTATTAAGCATGACACATTACATTAGTGTCCTTTATTACTTTTTAAATGCTGCGTTGTTATTTACAGCACATTTATTTCACAGTGTGTTACTTGATATTGTTTGTTTTGTACAACAAAAAGAAAAACCAATATCTATAATAAATACTAGTTAAAAAAGTTGCATAAAGTAAGTTTAGGAGATTTTTTTTGGTAATGGATGTATTCATCTCTCAAATGGCAAAAATCTCTGTGTTGCATTGCACCTCAGCTTGCAGCCACGACAGTGCGAATGGTGGGAGCAACCAGGGGGTTAGGTGTCTTCCCCAATGACTCTTAGGCATGGGCCTAGTGGGAATTGAATCGGCTTCTCTGAACCAAGGGATGACAATCTACCACTGAGCCAATGCCTCTTCTTGATTAACATTCCATTGCAGATGAAATAGATAAGAGGTCATCTGGTTTTTGACAATAACAAACAGTTATACGTGTCAGTTTCTAGACATATATCTTTATCAGTAATTCTTTTTTTTTTTTTTTGTAAAAAAAAAAAATGATTTATTTAGGTTCTTGTTAAATGAACATTTAGGGTCAATTTCATTTACTCATCCTATAGTAGGCACTTTGAAAATGTCGGCCTAATCCTAGTCATGGTTTAATATAGTTTCAGTTAACCTAATAATCTAATTTAAGGTGCACTTGAAGACAAAATATAACAATGTAAACAACTATAATATCATTTTGATAGTAAAAGAAACCATATTAAAAATGTTTAGTGTTTAGTGGACATTTTTAGTCCATTGTAATTTGAGAAATGAGGTAATACTGTATTACAAAACTTCTACATCTGCACGTCTACCTGCAGTTTTTGTAGTTTTTTAATTATTTGTGTGACTGTTATGGCTTTCACAAAGTGAATTATATAATTTTACAATGAGAAAATGTATAAATAACAGAAAAGCACCAATAAGTAAAAAAAAAACAACAACTTTGGAGCTTTTGCTAACTTCTCAGTCATGCCAGTCAGCTTTGGGATATGCATGCTCGGTGCAATGAGAGATGCTATTTTTGTCTGTGTTTATGAAATTTCTGACTCACTCAATTGCAGGATTTCTTTTGGGTTGGGCATTAGTTTCTAGAATAATCAGATCTTTTCTGGTAGCACTGTGTGCAAAAGCGTATGTCATGATGTACATTGATACGAAATATCTTACAAATATTTAAAACAGTAAAGGCACTCCAAAGATATCCCTCTTCATTTAATGTCTTCAAACTATTTAACAAAAAAAATATCTAAAGATGATTAAAATCTAGTTACTTTGGAAATTTTTAGGCTTTTTCCTTTTTAAATATCTATGTGTTCAGCTTTTCTCAATCACTACTGCTACCACTCAACCATATCATTGTAGTTTGTTCCCTTAGCAATCTATAATCGATGAAAATGTCATCTCAACAAATGGGATTGTCACGAACTAAAACATGTATGGCTCAATTTAGTTCAATAAAATTGCAAAATATATCATTATTGTAGCAATAGAAATAGACAAAAATAATGTAATATATAATAAAACTCTGACCACTTTCAAGTGATAGCTGAGCTTTGCATAAAATGAGATTTCATTTGAAGCAGCAGCGTATTGCTATTTTTCTATTGCTAAAATTTTTCTACATCTGTTCGGCAGAAACGCAGGTGTGTTTTACGTTCGGCATGCTTGATGATGATATTTATACTCCTTAACTAATTCGGAGAATTTTTGTTGTAAATACACACAATATCACAACCATTTTACACAGTTAGAGACAATTTTGAAATGGAATTTGTTTTTGTTTGGTTTCTTTTGCCAGTTTTCAAGATTTTAAACACTTTTCAGTCTCAAGTCTGTGTAGTCCCTCATTCATCCAGGAGTGATCCATAGTAGAAAAAGTTTTTTAAAAAGTCTTCTGGACAGTTCAGTTCTTGAACGACAGTTCGTTCAAGAACTGAACTGTCCAGAAGACTTTTTAAAAACTTTTTCTACTTTTCAGTCTCCATAAATTTATTTTAGTTTGGTAGTCATTTGTCTAGATATAAAATTTTCAAAACATTGAAGCCCATAAACCTTAACTACAGTTGGTGTTGTCTGCTTTTAACTGTAGGCTTTAACCAAGGGAATCAAGAACTGTTTATTGCCATTGTCAAGGAAAATTCACAGTCTAAGAACTTGCTTGACATGTTCCCTTGAACATGTTCCCTTGTAGATTCCCTTGAGCCTATAGTTTGATGGAACTGTAGGGAAAAAGAACTTTAGGGGAAAAGAGGACACATAAGCATAGTTACAATAGTGTCTCTGACTTTAAGAGTGATGATTAATTTGCAATGGCTCATCCCAGAATAAGATGATGATGTTTAAATAACCATTGGAGTATCAGAGCACACTGAGCTGATAGACTCTGCATCTGACTTCCTCCTTTCCTTGTTCTCCACCTGCATCTCCTCATCTTCCTCACCAATTGGATTCAGTCTCCCATTCTGCTCCAGCTGCTCCTTGTGCTCCAGCAGAGTTACATGTCTGTAAGGAAAGCCCTCACCCAGCACTCTTTGTTCACCTGTCTCTTTATATTCTTGAGTGAGGCTGGCGGTTGAGGAGTGGAGGCTGTCTCTTGGTACATCTTTCTCCATGTCCTGATCTGAACAACCAGCACAACGACAAGGAGTGAGATACAAGTAGATGAGGACCATAACTAAACTTATCAGACAGGCCACAAGTGTGGTGTAGGCTGTTTTTAGACTCTCAAGTCCTCCACTCATGGTGGAATTAAAAACCACTACAGATATAGCAAGTGTCTCATTAAGGGAATCACTTGTAGCATGACATGTGTACACTCCGGAATCATCTTCTTTGAGGGGTCCAATGTGGAGGCTGCCATCAGAAAGCATTACTGCAGTCTTGTTAGCAGAAGCTAATGAGATGTTTCCTGGCAGTGTCCATCTCTTGACCATGTTCTTCTGCTTGGTGTCACAATCTAGAACCAAAGACTGTTCTAAATAAGCTTCTTCCTTCAGCATGCTGACTTCACTGCAGTTTAGGTGGATCTTGTTCAAGTCCAGTATGGCTACTGGTTCCTTACGCATGCCTGGCATCAGACACGTGTGGCTGGATGTAAAGTGTTTGGCAGAGCTCAGCTCCTTCAGGTGCCAGCTTGCTATCAGTTCATAAAGCTCACAGGTGCAGGTCAGAGGGTTGTTGTGGAAGTAAATACCATCCTTTATCCAGGCAGGTAGAGTTTGGAGCTCATGCAGTGACAAGGTTTTAATCTTATTGGAGGAAACATCCAGTAACCTTAGTGTTTCCAACCTGCTTCGTTCCTTCACCAGCTCCAAAGGGAAGCGAGTGATCTGATTGTGACTCATGTAGAGCCTTTGCAGAGAAAGGAGGCTCGAGAAGGCAGTACGATCTATTTGATGGATTTTGTTCTTATAAAGCAGCAGTACCTCAAGACGCTCTAGTGGCTCAAAGATGAATTCATCCAACTGGCGCAGGCCATTACAGGAGAGGTCGAGGTAATGAAGCTTTGTCACATGCACAAACGCTTCAGAGGAGAGGAAGGTAAGGCCGTTGTTGCTAAGCAGAAGGCTTTGTAGTCGGTTTAATTTTATGGGGGTCCACTCAGCCCGTAGCCTGGTGATAAAGTTGAAGCTAAGGTCCAGAAAAGTTGTATATTCTGGGAGAGCTGTGGGAACAGTGGTGAGATTTGCACTGGAACAGCTTATAATGTCTCCAGCGCAAATACAAGTAGTTTGGCATTCCAGTTGGGGTACAGCAGGCTGTCCATAGATTCTTACTGCTGAAAACAATAAAGTTAGATGCAGGGCTGTGATCAAGCTTCTTCTTTGAGCTATGCAGATCAAGGTCCTCATGATGTCAGCTGCAGGATTCAAGTACAGGACATTTACTGCAGAGTCATGAAGCTGCAAGAAGACAATATTAAATCAGAGACAGAGTGGAAAAGCTGGTGTAAGCCTGCACAAGGAAATAAAATGCAGCATGAAAAGTGCTAATAATGCATATTCTGTTCTGCAGAATATAAAACAGACAAATAGGGAAAAAAAAGTTGTTTGCATCATTTAGAAGCAACCACGTACAAATAATAAATCACAAAATAAAAACCAATAAAGCTGCTCGAGTCTTGACATTAAGAATTCAGGATAATAATTACCTTCTGTTGCAGATGTTAAAGCAGACGATCCGCAACAGGACGTTTTCATCCCGATTCATCACGGTAACGACCTCCCGACATCCGCTGGTGAAAGCTGACTTAAAAAAAAGACTAGTAATGTCTGTAAAAAGCACATCGGCCGTCCTGAGTGGTGAGGAAATGTAACCAGTGTTAAGATGATGTCGGGGGGTGTAAGCAGCAGAGGAGGGGGTGTGTCACATCGTCTCTGATCGCTCCGATTTACAAAGTAGTTGGAAGAAGAAAATCTAATGAAAATAATCTACTAGAAAAAAAATCAAACAGGAGTTCAGTCTGGAAGATTTACCTTGCATGATGTGCGTCATTATACCGACGGCTGTAACATCTGGTATTTTGTCAAAACATCTGGCAAAGCTAAGTCAGTTGTAATTACACAGGAAACAAATTTCCGAACGAAGCAAGGTAGAAAAATCTATTTGAATAGTTAAGAAAACCTCTGGTGTTGACCACTCTGATTCCTAATGAAAAAAAGACCCCTCCTCCTCTTCTGGACTGTCTAATTACTTTGGTGAAGGACGAAGGAAAGTCCTGCAGCAATCCTGCTGCACAGGACGTGATGTGCATGCAGCAGTGCAGGAGGGATTAAATGTGAAGTAAAGGGCAATGGCCTGTGTGGTTCGATTGAATTTACATGGGGTACAAATTAGGCAAATTTAGAGTTAGTAAACCAAAAAGGAGAATATAAGATTTAATATTGGAATTTTGAAGGAGAGGATACTAACTCATATAAGAACACATACATAAATACATACATATGTGTGTACCGTCGGTTAATGGATAGGTGCTGCGTCCGCAATAATTGGGACGCTGCATCGGTCCGTTGTGGTTAAAAAAGAACTTAAGTGTAAAGCAAAGCTCTTGATTAACCAGTAGGTCTACGTTCCTACCCTCACCGATGGTCACCAGTTGTGGGTGGTGACTGAAAGAATGAAATCACGGATACAAGTGGCCGAAATGAGCTTCCTCTGCAGGGTGTCATGGCTTTCACTTAGAGATAGGGTGAGGAGCTCAGAGTGGAGCCGTTGCTCCTCCAGGTTGAGAGAAGCCAGATGGGGTGGTTCGGGCATCTTCTTAAGACTCCTTGAGCTGAACCTGCTGGAGAGACTAAGTCTCACAATTGGCTGGGGAACGCCTCGGAATCCTCCCAGGTGAGCTAAGCCTGGGTTACCCATCGGAGGCTGTTGCCCCCGCAACTTGGTCCCGGTTAAGCTGAAGACGACAGAACAGAAATGTATCAATATATTTACAATAAATTTAAAAATATATACAGTACAGACCAAAGTTTGGACACACCTTCACATTCACAGTTCCCTTTATTTTCACAACAATGAAAAGGTTAGATTCACACTTAAGGCATGAAAACTATGAATGAACACATGTAGAATTATAATTTTAACAAATAAAAAATATTCTACATTCCTTATAGTAATGTAATGTACATATATAAATCTATAAATATATGTAGTATATATGCACATGGAATTTTTTAACTCCATCAATGGTGCGAATACAGATCATCGGCAGAACGATGCTGGGTTTGGAACCACCAGGTAGGGGGCCTAGAGGAAGACCAAAGAGGAGGTTCATGGACGCAGTGAAGGAAGACATGAAGATAGTTAGTGTGACCAAAAAGGATGCAGGAGAGAGGATTGGATGGAAGAAACTGACTTGCTGTGGTGACCCCTAAAGGTACTTTTTACTGTAACAGCCAGGTTAAAATTGACCAAATGCATACATTTGTAGCTTCATACACATTTTTGTTTGTCTAAAAGTGGTTTAGCAGATTATTTTGAATGGCTGGAATTGTTTGGTGTTTTTATTCTTTTTTTTTTTATAACTTTCATAGAGATAGAGACAAACATGGATATCTTACTGATATGTGTGATGTGTTTTGTTATTTTTGATATTGAGTGTTGCTTTAATCTGGTTCCACTTGCAAAACATTATGTGCCTAATAAGCATAATATTACATATATGCGTGGATACATAATTATTGTTGTGGGTCACAACACTGAAAAAGGATAGTGTGATAATGTTGTTGTGCTGGAGCAATGCATCCAAGCTCCATTGTTTATGTGACATGGTGCTGATATACTGTAATTACTGCTCATTTGTAGGTTAGAGTTTAACTCTGACTTCCATTATTGTCTAAAACAACAAATGTGAGGGTTATGCTCTGTTGTTGCATTGGAATAAATGCAGCCATTTATTATGAACAGTATTGTGTTTAAAATTATCTGTGATATTTCTGAAATGGTCATTGATCAATGATGATCTTCCCCCAGTTTAGAAAGTTCTGTAGTACATTTTGACATGCTTTTAAGGCAAAGTGGTCTCATGTAAAATTTCTACACCTCATCAATAACAGTGATGCTAAGCAGTGGGACATGTTTTCTTTTTTGTCCAGTTTGTATTCATTATTTTGATCAATTATGATTTTTATACAAGGTATTTCTCAAATGCATGTTATTAAAACATGATCAACACTAAGTTTACATGTATTAGATGGCCAGGTTAATTTGATGGTGGTTATTTTCAGTTGCTAGGGTAAATAATAAATGAGCTGTTGCTCAATGAATGGAGGTCATTTCAAGTCTGCACGACTCCATCAGTCTAATGAGTTAAAGCTTGTTTGTGTTAAGAAGAGTAATCTGCTATCATTTACTTGAGCGTCCTGAAACCACATCTTGAAATGAGCAGCTAAAAGAATGGGAAGATGATTTTTGACATACTAATTGTAACTGGAAACAAATACTCATTTTGAAATCATGAAGGAATTATAAATTAGAGCATTTAGAAATTCGGACATCACACCAAGCATAGTTTTGTTAAACTTCCTAGAGTGAGATAAAAGTCTCAAAATCTAGTTTGATTGAGATTTTTTTTTTCACAAACTTTTTGGAAGAACAGTCCAAATTAGTTTTACTTGACATGAAATACAAAATATTTAATTTGATAAAACAATAAAAAACTCAACAACAAGAAAACTGGACAGATCAGAAAATGATGAATGGCAACCTGGGTATGGAGGAAATGTTGCAAATCAAGGTCAACATCTAAAGAAGAATTTGGTTCGACGATAAATACGCACCATTGCATGTAGTTCAAACCTTCAAGATTCTTTATTGTCACAATGTGAGCATTGAGAAATTTTGGTAGACTCACAGCTATAAATATAAAAACATAAAAAATATGAATGAATCAAAGCAGATGTCAAATGGAACAGCATAAATAGACATTGTACAGTGCAGTACACGACAAGAGAGGTTATTAGATGATCATTTACAGAATAACTTACTGTGCAATTTTATGATTGATTTGTTGTTAAAGTGAGTGTTGTAGTAAAATGTCCTTAGTAATGGTCAGTTGAGTTGGCAAGGTGGGATAGAAGGTGGTGGGGTGATTGTTTTCACAGCTCTTAGGGGAAAAAACTGTTTCTAAGCTGTGAAGTGGTTTTGTTGGCCAGACTGCCAATGAGCAGTGTTACACTGGCATCTACGTATATGTTGTAGTGACTTTGTCCAAATTATCGACTCTCCCTTCTGTAGAGTTGTATTCCACGACCAATTGGGGTTTCCCGTTTTTTCTTGCACACAGTAATGCATTAGTGTGCATTCGACTTATTACAAAAACATTTTCTTTTCTCTTAGCGCAGTATAAAACAACTGTGGGTTTCTGAATGAAAGCAACCAGTGAGGAATGCCGAGGTGGTTGCTTTCATGTAAAAACTTTTCATATGATTGTAACTCAACAGTGTATCGGTCATCTCCTTGGCAGAATTTCCTTTGGAAGTTCTGGCTTGTTTCTTCTGATTGTTCTCAACATGGTGGACCTCCTCTTTGAACTTTCATGTCCAAGGCAGTGGGATGTAAAACACTTACATGGGATACATGTGTTGTGGCCTTTCAGTGCTTCTTCAGCATGACATGCTTCCTCTGATTCGCCTCAGTGGCTTTTCTAAGTAGCTTTCCAGTGTACACTTCAGTATTCCATGCATCGCTACATATTGCATTACAGGCTACCCATAATTTGATGCTATACTTGGCAGGGTGCCATACTTGCCATACTTTTAGATATGAACAGCTATTTACCAACATTAATTCTGAACCATAACATGATCTTTGTATGCAAACTCCGCAGACATTGTACTTCACACCAAAGAGCCCAGATTGCACACACAAGTTTATGACCTAAGATTAAAAAAGTAAAAAAAAACTGTAGGAAGAAATACAAAGGATGACCATTATTTTGGTCAACACAGAAACTGAAATGGGTCAAATTGAGCATAAAATAATACAAAGATTAAGACCATGACAAGTATATGCTTTCTTACAACAAAATAATGTTTTCTATCATAATGAGTAGTTTCCTAATGTTTTTCTTCATTTATTTAATTCATATGCCTATTTGTTGCATGACATCGAGATAGTAAGAAGAGCAGTCTAATTAAATCATTTATGCTGATCCTTTCACACTAATTGAGGCAATTAAGGTGAACAACAAACAAGACCACATGTAGTGCACAATTCAGTGACCACACTGCCACCATCTGGCACAAGCAACATGTTCAGACATTTAGTTGCTAACATTTAGAAACATTTGGAACCAAGATGTGGCTACTTTAGTGAAACAGGCCTTTAGATATAAAACAATATAATAAGGAAAAAATTGTGACGTTTTAATGCCTCTTATATTTTAAATTACTTTTCTCCTACAACAGGATGATTTTGAATTTTTGACACACTCAATTTTATTTTAAAATAATGATCAAATTTTTTTCTACATACTAATTAAAAAGTTTGTTAATTTTAACATCTGATTAATTAGAGTGTGAGTGTCCAGGTTTATGACAATGTTTCTAGAAAGTGTTTGAAGAAGAAATGTATCTTCTTTTTTCGGCATTTCCCTTCAGGGTCATCACAGCAAGTCGGTTTCTTCCATCTAACCCTATCTGCTGCATCCTCTTGAAGAAGAAATGTACATTATCAATAAAAGTGCTTTGGTATGATTGAAAATGTAAGCAAATGCAAATCAAAGAATAACAATGAAACTAACTGAAACTGGGACTTACAAATAAGTTGAAAACATTTTTTTTTAAAAATGTTCGGTATTGAGGGAACTTTACAAAATAAATAAATAAATCTAGGCTGCTCCTGCTGCAACATTGCTTTTATCTCTTCAGAAAAAAGTCAGATTTTTTTTTTTACAAATGAGTTACTGATGTGACACAATTTGTTGGTCGTTGTAAGCATGCCTTTCGGTATGTGATGTTGCAGCTCAACCTGACGGTCTTTATCTGCTTTTGCTCTAATGTTTAGAAAACACAAAGCTTGTTAATTTTTACCCCATCTCTGGTACCCCACACTGTAAGTCCATTTGTATTGGAGTTGATTGTTTGTGTAGGTAGCAGTAATTATGTTTTGGTAAGCTTAATGACACGACTTCATTTCTGAGTGCTACTGTTATTTGTGCATCCATATATGTGGGTAGTTATTATTGGTAGTGGGGGCTCTCTGGGGTTATTGTAGCATCCTTTGCTATTTCTGAGTGCAAATGTAAAGTCTATTTTCAAGGTTGCCATGGATACCATTGTATTTGTGGTGGCAGTGATTGGTGCTGCCGGCCGAGCAAGCCTGTGCTATTTTTGTCGTGAGTCAACACCTGATTCATGCACTCTCAAAGTCACATACGCACACGTGTATGTGCCTGAATACAGATGAAAACATATAGTTAGACACAATTTGAGAAGCCACACTACATATGCGGGGTTTTGTTTCACCTCTACATGTTGTCATATGCATATTTAATAGAACACGTTGCTACATATCTTTAGATTCTGATCATTTTTTCAGCATTACGGTACATCTTGATACATCTTCACCATGACAACAGTAGTAAGTGCTGTTGTTATAGCTCTCTGTCCAAAAGCATCAGATTTTCTTGTGGCATTCACTTTTAACATTTTCATGTGAAAGTAGGAAGAGGCAGATTGAATCCACTCTCAATTTGAGAAAAAAATATGTATTACCTTATTAAATGCAGTTTGACTTATACTGCATTAATAAGTATTAATTTTAAAAAGGGATATCTAAAATCATCTTTATTTTCAGATTCAAGGTCCATTTATACACAGTCAAACAGAACAAACAGACAAATAAAAGCAGATACAAGCCAGTTATAATAAACACTGATACCATTGTACAATATGCAATATTATAAATATTGTGAACATTATTTGACAGACAAACTATAAAGCAGTGAGCTATTGCTTATCATAGAATACAAAAGCACATTCCAAACACTCATTGTACTGTAGGTCTTCTAGAATTACAGTTAGATCAAATTGGTTGATTTTAAAATGAGAACCTAAGTAATTTTGACATTTTTCACAAGTTAAATGATAAATTCAGGTAACGTTTAATCACACAAATTTACATTCATTTATTTGGTGGAAGAGGGGCACATTAGAATTTTTATGACATCTAAATGTAGTTTTTTACTATCTTACATATGAAAAATCACCCAGAGGTTCAGCCGCTTTATTCCCACTTCTTCTGTAGAATAATTCTATACATAATAACCTGGATTTCATTGTCCATGACAACAAAGAAATGAACTGTACGTAAAAAAAATCACCTTGGCAACACAAGTTCTTGATAAGATGGTATAGCTGAGACTTTGCTTAATCATTGCGGTAGAGCTTCATCAAAACTTGCATTAAATAGCAGTTCAAACTCACTTTAGAATCAATAATTAATGGACTGACAGTTTAATTAAACTAAATTGTTACATCCAAGAAAGACTAGACATTAAAATGATTAAATCAGGTTTTGAATGCATTGAGATTCCTTGCATTTAACCTTTCCATTTCTTCTTAAAACCAGAGATAAAGATTTTCTTTTGATTTTTTTCCCCCTACTTTAAGCTTTTACATAGCAGAGTTGACTTCCTAATTTAAATGAGGAAATTACACTGCAGCAATGATACAAAGATAACTTAGTTTGGTCAGCCAAGCATTCATTGATCAAAAACTGAAAGAAAGTCAAACATTGCAAGTCCAAACTGGTAGCTAACCTGGTAGCTAGAAGGTCCTCAGTCAGCACACTGGTATGGAGAACCCCCCAGTTTTGTGGGCCATAAAATTTGATTTTTTAAGCAGCTTGCCTGGTTATATTTTGTCAAACATAAAAAGCCAGATCTTGTTTGCTGGCATAGAAAAAGACAGGCTTAAAACCAAGTTAACATTTTGTTTCGTCTTGAACCGCTTAAGTTGCGGAGGGTGCCTGAGCCAATCCCGGCTGATTTCAGGTGAAGGGGAGGGTACACCCTGAACAGGTCGCCAATCTGTTGCGGCCATCACGCAGAAATGTATTCACTTAAAAAATGAATACAATTTTATTTTTTAAAAAATGTGTGTATTGACAGAAAGTCTTTAATTATAAAAAGGATAACTTGGTGGTTAACACTTTTTTGTACCCACCCAATTATTTTCAGCTTATTCATCCAATCAGTGCGGCCAAAAAAATGTTCCTACAGATTTTTTTAGACAGATATTTTCAGTTATTATTAGTTCCCTGTTTGAGCGCAACATCTGACCAAACAGTGAGGAAACTAGGACCCCGTGAAGGCACCAGCTCTGGTCCTGTTTCACGCTGCCTCCTGCTCCATCTCTGCGTGGAGGAGGAAAGCAGAGAGAGAGAGCTGGTGACTGCATTTACATCAGCATCGTTTCAGAAAAATCTGTCGCCACAGGTGTAGTCATCCTGCTTGCAAGGGTGCTCAAAGAAGATAAAGGAATGAGAGAATAGACAGGCTCCTTAAAAAGGTACTGTGTTTTAACTTCACTGTGAACCTTAGCAGTGGGAGGAAAAGCAGGTTTTTCATCTTCAGAGACCAGAGCATCAGACAGCTGCATCAGGACTTACTCTCATTCAGGTACATAGTGATCACTTTCCTGTTCTTTTGTTAATTCACCTCCATAATCTGTGATTATCTCAAAATTATTTTGAATGGCTCCCAAAATCTCTTAATGTACTGGGTGTACTCTTAATTTGTGTACATACTAATCATACACACACACACTCACATATATGTACATATGTACATCTATAAATATCTATATTGAGACATAACTATTTTTATAAAGGCTATATATAAATATGGAATGGGTGTCATCCATTTATTATTAATGTGTAAATGAGTAGGTGGTAAGACATGATGATATCAAGCCGGAGAGTTATGAGAAACTGGGAGTTCCCCTGTGTTTTTTTTATATATACAGAACATCGCCGAGATGTTTGGTCATTCATAGATGAAGGGACATTAAAGTTTATCCTTCCCTTAATCTATGTGTTCTGTCTTAGTTAGATAAGAGAAACAGTAGCCGAAGCTTCTATTGCATTTGTGGAAGGCAGAATTTATAGCAGCACAACAGCATAATCATGTATGTTCCCAGCCTGTAATAGCCATGCACGGTTAATACGCAGACATCCTCTACAGGATTAAAAACCTTTGGGTTTTCTATTCAAAACACTGATTTTACTTATAATGAGCAGGCAAGGCTGCCAGAGAGGCAGACATCCCGTTTTGATTGATGCAGATGTGGTGATATATGCAAGTGAATCTCAGACCTGCAAGCAATTCTGAAGCAAGGACTTCTAAAACCTAAGATTTCAGTCTTATTAAAAAAGTATGCAATTAGTTTGACCTATTGGTCAAATGCAGAACTAAATCTATCTGAAGAGGGCTGTTTTGTATTCTGCAATAGGATATAGGTGAATTAGCTCATGTAATAAAAGCATGTGTGCATCAAAACTATACATTTGCAGCTGCTTTATCAAACAATTTATCTTTCATGTTTAAAGCCATAAAACTAATTAAAATAAATGCAAAATCTTTCTCCTTCATTTAATTCAATAGGAATAAGATAAAAAAAATTTCTTAACTAAATTGAAAGAATTTCAATTCAACTTCATTTGTATAATCCATTATTAATTAAATATAAATGTACATTTAGACTTAACAGAATAAACACAACTGATAGAGGAATACAAGAAAGAGAGATCATACTATATGAGTGGTCTAATTCTGTAAGTGGTCGGCTGGTTAAATATTGAGTAACTAATGAAAAAAAGTTTTTCTGAAATCATTTTAAATGTATGATTTTCTTTTAGGAGGCCTGATGGCTGATGGAAGACAAAAAGATCTTCTGCATGGACCATAATCCTAAAATTTGGACTCCTCAATCATCGTCAACCTCCCCACCACAAGGCAAATTCTGACCTACTTTACAAGCCACTGTTTTCTGGCTGTTCTTTTTTGCTTTGAAGGATGGGTGATGGGCCTGTGACTGATCCTGCCTGCCTGCTTCATCTCACCCTCCAACGGAGCCAATGGGGAACTTATCCCACACACCCCAACAGTGGACTTTCAACATGTCTGCCTCCTCCCTGTCCGAAGGCTGGGCTCTGTCACAGTCGCTAGCCTTGATAGCAATGCTGCTAATGGACCTGCTGGCTGTGGTGGGAAATGTTGCTGTCATGGCGGTCATTGCCAAGGCCCCACAACTCCACAAGTTTGCCTTTGTCTTCCACCTGTGTGTGGTAGACCTGCTGGCAGCCCTGGTGCTGATGCCACTTGGCATGCTCTCAAGCCGAGTCTTCTTCGGGGAAGCTTTGTGCAGGAGCTACCTCTTTCTCAGTGTGTGCCTGGTCAGTGCTGCCATCCTCTCCATTTCTGTCATTAATGTGGAGCGCTATTACTACATCATACATCCTATGCGTTATGAAGTGAAGATGACTGTTGGCTTGGTAACTTCAGTGCTTGTAGGCATTTGGGTTAAAGCTCTGGCTATGTCTGCGCTGCCACTACTTGCTTGGTTTCTACAGGGTGGAAGAACTCCTCTTCTGGAAAATAGTGGAGTTGGGAAGGAGGTGGAGGGACTGTCCCATCTCCTCCTGCTCAGGGTCACAGACGCTGTTCACTGCATTGGACTGGTGGTGGGTCAAACCGCTTAGTCTTCATGGTCCTTTTCACTCTGGTGTATTTTTTGTGTCCTCTGCTGGTGATTCTAATAGTGTACTGCAACATGTTCAAAGTGGCTCGGGTTGCTGCCATGCATCATGGACCGTTGCCTACGTGGATGGAAACACCTCGCCGCCAACGGTCCGAGTCCCTCAGCAGCCGTTCCACAATGGTGACCAGCTCTGGAACGGGCACTGGGACTGATAGAGCAACTCCACAACGCCCCTTTGGAGGAGGAAAGGCTGCAGCTGTGTTGGCTGCAGTAGGTGGGCAATTTCTTTGTTGCTGGCTGCCTTACTTTACTTTTCACCTTTATTCAGCACTGGTTGCCAGCCAACCTGCTGCACTGGCTTCTCTGGAGGAAGTAGTCACTTGGATTGGTTACTTCTGCTTCACCTCTAACCCCTTCTTCTATGGCTGTCTCAACAGACAGATCCGTGAGGAGTTGGGGCAAGCACCTGCCCTGCTTGTTCCGCAGAGCAGAGGTTGATGTGGAAGATAGACTGCCTAGTCGCGAAGGATCCATAGAGGAGAATTTTCTTCAGTTTCTTCAGGGCACTGGTTGCAATCTGGATCCTCAAAACTCTCGAAGCACTTCCAGTCCTAAAGGAGAGACCTGCTGCCCCACGGCTCCGCCCCAGCAAACTGAGCCTGCACAGCCCATTCCCATTGATTTCCGAATCCCTGGTCAAATTGTAGAGGAGAATTCTGACACCTGAGCAGGTGAAAAACAACCACATCTATACAGATAATTGAATTTTAATAACTTTATATTCAGAAAAAACATAGGGTGATATACTTTTCAGAAAATAATTTTCCTCTGGTTGAAAGTTGTGCTACAAGTTCCACATTTTATTTAAAAAAATATTTAACAATGTTGTTGGATTATGATGTTTAGCTTCATCTGTTATTGGCAGACATTATGACACAGCCAATTGTAGTCGGGACAAATTCTCAATGGAATATCAAGAGGACTCTGTATTTGGCTTTTTGTACACATGCTCAGCTCCATGCTTAATTGCTTAGCATATTCATTTTAAGAACAAATTAAAGTACTTTGTTATGACAGTAACATTGGACATCTGTTGGCTTTCTCTAAAATAAAATTGTGCAGGTTTTGTTTGTCTTTGGATGAAACACTTTGGTTCTTTTATCATGATTAAAGAAAACTTCACTTATGAGACTGTAAGTGGCTTTTAAGAAAAGTAAAATGTGTAAGCAATAAAGCCCTCTAACTTATGAGTCTTACTAAGTCATTTAGGTTCAATCAACTACCAGTAACAGATGATGCATAACCTTGTCTGATTACAGTATATCAGATTAAGAGGTGTATATATTTTGACCTAATCTCCTTTAGAACTGCTGCAATTTGTTTACAGTAAGAACTTTCTTTCACAAAGCATTTCTTCTAATGTGTGCAGACAGGTCTGATGTTGGGTGATTCAGTTTAAACTGCAGGTTGAATACTCCTCTTTACAGCCATCAAGCTTACTGCTAGGTGATGTATTTATTTCTACACATATAGAAATACATTCGAAAAAAAAAACATTGTTCTCTTGATGCATTGCATCACATTTAAAAATAATTATGTTCTTTACATTGTTTAATGTAATAAATTATTGTTATGTTTGGTAAAAGTGTTGTTATGGGTTGTGTGTGTGAAATATTTTACTTTTTTTATTTGTCAGTGTTTGCATTTATAATTTTTGTACTGACAAAAGAAGACGGGAACAACTATGTCTGCATTTTGACATTTTAGATTTTTTTTTTCTAAAAGAGAACATTTGTAGATTTCTCATTTGTTTGACTTCTCTGTTGGAACAATGCAGGAAATAACATTTTGCAGTCGTGCGTTTTGTCAAGTATGACTTTAGCACAAGATGTTTATTTTGTAAGGAGGCTAAAAAACAGTAAGAAATTGCCCACTGAAGTCATATTGCAGCAAAACAATGTCGACTTCAGTTTTTTAAACGCTTGTGTTGAAACAATATTTTTTTTACAGCAAATTGTAAGCATACATACAGTATATACAAAGAAAAATAAACATGATTAACGGCACAAGGCATATTCATTCATCTTGTGGAAACAGGGTTTTTAAAGTTTCATCTCAGAAGGTGTCTTTGTGACAATGCCAATAAAAGACCAATAGCTTGCTTAACTCTTTTTCTCGTTATGTCTAATTATACCAAACTGTGAAAGATGTTTAATATTTCTGTTAAGATTTACATGTATTTGAAAATATTTTTTTATGATGTGATCAAAATAAAAATGAATTTCCTGCGATGTACTGCGGATATGAATGTGTTTAGAAAACTTGAGTGAGAGACAATGTAATAAAGAGTTTCTATGTTTGTAAAACAGTTTGGAAGCACTCTCATAATTTTATGCCTGTCTGTTGCAAAAAAATTAATATAAAAATCTCATTTTTTTTAAAAACTGTATTTCTAAGTAGTTTGTGTAAGCGATGTACACGCTGCATTGATGAATGATCAAATTGATCCCTGTCTTTGTGTTGGTATGGTAACACAAAGGAAGGACAGTGGGAGGGTACAGTTCAAACACTTTGACCTCATGGTAGCATTTCAACTCCAAAGGTTAAAATTCTGTGTTGCTTTTATAAAAAAAAAAAAAAGTAAGTACATTAATTAAAAGACTACCATAGAAAAAAAAGCCAAAGAAACAAAGTGATCAATTCTATGTCTTATTGGAAAGACGCAGTGCGTGGTAGGCCTCACGCCTTGGTCAAACCACCTCCAGCTTCAGCAGACTCTGCTATCCCCATGGCAATTATTACCTAGTGACATTTCTCTGTGTTTTAGTGGGAGGTAGGAGGAGTTTGCCCAAATGGGAAGCTAGTGAGACACCCTAATGTATGCATCTTAAAAGCTTCAGAGTTACAATATGATTTTGTGTGTGAGTTTAAATACAGTAAAAGAAGAGGACACTAAAAGAAAACCTACTTGGGATGCATGTTGTTACACTGTCATTGTTTTATTTATATATACGGTGAAGTGTGAAGTGAAATCAAATTATTTTTATATGTAATTATAGATATATACATATAATATCATTTTACGTGTGTGTGTTAAATGTACCTCCTGCTTCTTATTAACAAAGAGACCACTGCATTGTAAATGACAATAGAATGACAAATGACAATACATTTTAGATGTAGCTATATTAAAGCAGTCATTGTATTACAGATACAGTCAAAAACAGAGACAGTGTTATTGGTCCAGTTTTAAGCTGCTATCAGAAGAGTCACTGTGAACATATCGCCTTGGTCTGATGGGTCAACACAGGAGAGAAAAACAACCATTCATGCCCACATTCAGTCCTGGAGAGACAGTTCATACAACACATGTACTGTATTTTTGGACTTACCAATTGACTTCCCACGGGTTGTAGACCATAATTTAAGATAAATGAACAGAAACAAACAGTGACTGAAAAAAAACCCACAAAAATAAAAACATGCACACATATTGAGTCACTTCATGAAATGTTTGTGATCATTTGTTTTGTGCTCTATACCGCTTACCCTTAATGGGCCGCGGGGGATGCCGGAGCCGATCCCGGCTGCTTTCAGGCAAGAGGCAGGATACACTCTGAACAGGTCGCCAGTCTGTTTGCAGGGCCACACACTTATTCATTCCTAGGGGCATTTTCACAGCCAAATTAACCTGAATCACGTGTTTTTGTAAGGTAGGAGGAAGCCAGTACGTGAAGAAAACCCACATATACACAGGGAGAACATCCAAACTCCATGCAAACAGAAAGGTCAGTGTTTCAAGCCTTGACACCACTCTGAGACTCGAACCCCGACCTTCTGTCTGTGAGATCACTGTGCAAACCACTGCACCTCCGTGCAGCCACATGTGTAATATATGAAACAAAAATACATGCACAGAACAGGAAGGACATCTCGGGCAAAGCTGCATTCCTGATCCATTTCAAGTTAATTATTCAATCTATATTGTTCAACATTTTAGATAACAGCCAATTATATGCAAATCTAATCAATTCAACTATCTACTGAATTGTTTTTAATCTTATCAGTTTATTTTGATTGTGTCCAAAGGTTTGAGTGACTCAAATGGTTAACTGAGAAGTTGGACTTTAGTCCGGGAAATCCTGAGTCAGCAAGTACTCTTCATGGGTTTGGCAATCGTGCATTTTTTTTTTTGAAAATTGCCCATACTACAACTATTTATGTGTGAATTTCTAAAATATATCTATCCGATAGCATTTAGCCTCCTAAGATCCAAACTACAATTTGAACTATTTTTGCTTTTCTAAACACAAAATTTTTATTTTCATCCATGGAACCCAAAATTTACTGACCTTTTTACATATATGTCAGATCATTGAAGGATAAACAAGTTGGGTGGGTACAAGTTAGATTGTATTTAGATTAGTTAGTTAAATCAAGTTAGAAAAACAAGTAGAATTGAAGTCATCACAAATAGAAAAGTGTCAAGTGTTGGAGGAATTTTCCACTTCATAAAGAATCTGCACTACTCTGGTTTACTGTACATTGATAATTGTACATTTTTGTTTCGTCTTCTGAACTGCTTATCCCTGTTGGGGTCCATCCTGGCTGCTTTCAGGCCAGAGGCAGGGTAGACCCTTAAGAGGTCACTAGTCTGTTGTGGGGGTGTGGCCCCACAACTATACACACACTCATTCATTCCTATTAGAATGTATTAAGCTTACTGTTTAAAAATATTGATGAATATGTACAGATTTTTTTTATTTGCAGTAGCTTTAAGGTAAAAAAAAAAAACTTTGACAATATCTCTAGCTAGTTTTAAAAAGTATGTAGAAAAAAAAAAGGCTGAATAATTTTCAAAGGAAAAAAAGTTTGAACATTGATCTCTAATGGACATTTTTAGTTTTAAGAAATGAGATAATCTGAAGGGTTTTTTTTCCTACTTATTCCAACACCAGTTGTTGAAGATAAGACTGACAGTGTTATCTAACCGTTTCGAACAGCCTCCTGTGTTTTTTACACCACGTGTTTCCGTACTTTTAACGACTTGATTCTTTATTAGAACATGCGGCTCCTTTAAAAACAATAGCCATACTTTTTTTTAAAGAGGAAACTGAATTTCCGTCTGAAATAAAGAAAAGGAACAAAAGTTTTCGAGCAAAGGTAGGAAAAAAGTTAAAAGACTCAAACAAAAGCACGTGTAGAAACTAATTATCAGCTTGAAAAAGATCATTTATTGTTTGTTTTTAAGAACGTCAACGTTAGAAGTTAATATTTTCTGCTAACTTTTTTTTTTAAGTTTAGCTAGCAATCTGTTAGCTCTATGAAAAGAGTTGTATCATTGTCTTTATTCAACGACCAGGATATTTATTTTGTTAGATTGACTTTTAGATTTCCACATGAACAGAAGTAGTTGCTGAAAAACCATTTGTTTAATGTGTTTTGTTTTGTGTTGCAATCTATTTTCAGCAGGATCTCCTGGTTTAAGTGGGATCCAAACCAGTCCTGAAGAATGTCAAATCCCATCAACATTAGAAAGGGTATGTCCCCAAACCACAATACACTCACATTATTCATGTGGATGTTGTGAATGTCACACTATTAGAAGTTTTAAAAGAATATTTGCTTTGATTGTTTACACATGTTAAGTTTAACACATGTGTTTGGTTACGTTGGTCTTCAATAGAACTAATTCACATGAAATATACTTTATTCATCCCTCAACGGAAAAATTTGTGTGCTGCATTACACTGCAGCAGGCTCCCACTACAGTGCCAATGGTGGGAGAAACAGGGGGCTGGGTGTCTTCTCCAAAGACACATAGACATGAGCTCAGTGGGATTCGATCCCAACTTTAAATATATATTCAAAAATGCAATGATACTAAATCGCTTATCCTTCACTGGGGTGCTGGAGCCAATCCCGGCTGATTTCAGGCGAGAGGCAGGATACACCCCAAACAGGTTGCCAGTCTGTTGCGGGGCCACAAACATTCCTACGGACAATTTTGTAGCAACCGATCAACCTATCATGCATCCACACACACTTATTCTTGGGGGCAACTTCCTATGGCCAATCAACTTAACACGTGTTTTTTGGGAGAGTGTGAGGAAACCGGAGTACCCCGATAAAACGCAGACATACACGAGGAGGTCATGTGGTTGTGCAGTGGCTTCACAGCAAGAAGGTCAGGGTTTGAGTCCCAGAGTGGGGGTGAGGCTTGAAACACTGGCTTTTCGGTGTGGAGTTTGCATGTTCTCCCCATGTATGTGTGGGTTTTCTTCAGGTACTCTAGAGTCTTCCCACCCTTTGAAAACAGGCATGTTAGGTTGTTTGACCGCTTCCTGCCTTAGGAATGAGTGTGTGTGGCCCCGCAGCAGACTGCTGACTTGTTCGGGGTCTACCCTGCCTCTAACCTGAAATCAGCCAGAATAAACTCCACCCCTCACAACCACATCAGGGATAAGCAGTTCAGAAGACGAAACAATGAAGCATCTTTTTTCAGGTGGTTGTTCTAGTATTTTTTTTCTTAAGGTGTCATCATCTATGTTTTTATGTTTAAATACACTAATGTGCTCCTAAAGATATGTATTGGCCTTCATTTGTTTAATTTTTATGTTTTTTTCCAAGTTATGCACATGTTTTTGTTTTGAAAAAATATCTGAAAATTTATAATTCTAAAAAACTATTTACCTGCAAAAATCAGGAAGTTTTTATTGTAATCTTTAATAATTGAACATAATACAAAAAATATTGCAGATGGTGCAGATTTAAATTTGGTGTTGGCGTTCGTATGATTGAGTATCTTGGAGATCTTGTTTACAAGTAAGATGGAATGTGAGATTGTCAGACGGATTGATTTGGTGTCCACAATAATTAACACACTGCATCAATCAGTCTTGGTGAAAAAAGTGCTGAGCCAAAAAGTGAAACTCTCTATACACTCCTACCCTCACCCATGGTCTCTAGATATGGGTGTAGACCAAAAAAAAACAAGATTGCAAGTTCAAGTGGCTGAGATGAGCTTCCCCACAGAGCCAACAGGCTCTCAATCATAGATATGATGAGGCACTCTGTTTTGGGGGGGACTCAGAATAGAGTTGTTGCTCGTCTGGGTCAAGAAAAGCCATAAGGGATGTTCGGGCATCTGTTTAGGATGCTCCCTGAACACCTCATTGGAGAGGTGTTCTGGGCACATCACACCGGGAGGAGAACCAGAGGGAACCCGGATGCAACTGAAGAGACTGTCTCAAACTCACATTTGGTCCAATAATACCTTGGGATTCCCTTGGATGAGCTGGGGTGATAGAAGTCTTGAATTTACTGATTTGGTGCAAAGGCTGTTGCCCTTGTGACTTTATCCTGGATAAAGCTGGGACGACAGTAAAGTACGGCATTTGGTTTGCTAACTGTTTGATATGAGTTGATTAAAAAATACTTTTGGAATTGTGGAAGAAACGGCTTGATTACCTTTCATTTAAAGACTGATATTGTTGAACTCATTCTGTGAATCAATTAATTTTGTTGCGCTGTCTTAAAATTTTAAATGCGCTATACCTTAAAGTTTTTTTCCCCCTCCATAAACTTCCGGCTCAGATTAATGAGTACAAATACTTGACTTTGCGACAGACTGGCAACCTGTTCGGGGTGTACCGTGCCCCTCGTCTCCAATCAGCTGGGATGGCCTCCGGCACCCTCCGCGACCTCGAAAGGGGCAAACGGTTGAGAAGGTGATGACTGACTGAATACTTGACCTCAGTATATGTTCTCCCTCAAAGTAATGAGGAACATCAAAACTTTAACATGACCAATAAAAAGTTTTAATTTGAATTTTTCAAATGTTTGAAAGCTGCTCACACTGTAATAAAGTCGCCTGCAACATGGTAAACATTACTATCTAAATAAAACTTCTTGTGGGCTGCTTGTTAGCGCAGTGGTTAGCACAGTGGCCTCACAGCAAGTAGGTCAGGGATCTAATCCTGGAGTGGGGACGTGGCTTGAAACACTGGCCTTTCTCTGTGAAGTTTGAATGTCCTCCCTGTTTGTGCGTGGATTTTCTCCTCCCTCTCTCCAAAAATATGCATGTTAGGTTAATTGGCCATCCCTAGGAATGTGTGTGTGTAGATGGTTGTGAGTGTGTGGCCCCGCCATAGCCTGGCGACTTGTTTGGGGTGTATGCTGCTTCTCACCTGAAATCAGCTGGGATAGGCTCTTCCTGCGACCCCTTAGAAATAAACAGTTCAGAAAGCGAAACAAAAAACTTCCTATATTTCTAAATATATTTTCTTCTTCTTTTCTTCTTTTTTTTTTTTTTCAAACAAAGTAGACTATGTTCTAAAAATGTGACCAAGTTTAGAAGTATGCAAACAAGAACTTTGTTTCATTGCCATTCTGTGTTGATCCAAGCTGTAAATGTCAGGGTTATTTTCTTTCCATCTATCCATTTTCTAAACCACTTGTCCAGCTCTGGGTTATTGGGAGAGTTGTTTTATAAAATACAAAAATAACACTGAGTTATTTCCAATGTTTATGGAGTACTCGTTACACATAAAGAGTTTCTTTGTCGAAATAAAGCTCAGCAGATTTTCTTCCCCTCGCTGTTTACCTCACCAAACAACTTTTTGGATCCAGGAATGTTTGCTCTAAAAAGTCTGAAGAAAAAAGATGTAAGCCTGCAGTGCAAGCTTAAACACACAGTGGGCTCATTTTTGCAGAGAGAGTGTGTAGATGGCAGATCTAGCCTGGGAAGAAAAGGAGAGAGGAAACTTTGAAAGTAGCCATTAGGTGATACAGGTAAGGTGACTGAAAATCTGAGTAATTTGGTTGTTAGCTAATAATGGTCAATTTTATGTGGTTGGGTTTTTTTTCTTTCTAAAACAAAAACTAGGACTGTACTGCTGCTGCTCCCCCAGATGTTGAGTGTGAACTGTAAACTGGGTCAGATTTAAAAAAAAAAAAACAGGTTGAAAACTGAAAATTTCTTGTATTTTGTTTAGTTCCGGTTGGTATCAAATGGGATAGGTTTAGTTTTGTTGATAATTATAACTTACAGTCAAATATATAAATTTTAACTATAAATTGTTACTTTGACACATTTTTTTTCAGGGATAAATATCAGCGTACACAAATCCAATTAAAAGTTGAAAATGTGCTGTTGAACTATATGTTTTTGTAGTTAACATACTGTAGACGCATTTTGTTCTTTCTTGGAGAATTAAAACATTTAATCATGTTATTGCACTGTGGAAATGAACAATATAAGGATTATTACCTTTCCTAGTTTTAAGGTTTATTGTGATCTTAATATCTATTGATAAACTTGATTTTTTGCAACTAGTGAGATGCAAAAAAATTCTCCCCATTGCACGACTTTTTTCTACCGCTAGGTTGCACTGTTTTACCACTTATTCAACTCTTCTTGGTCTAAAAGTCTTCTATAATCAAGAAATTTGAAATAAATGATAGATTAATATATTCTTAATAATATCTGGATTAGGTGATGCAAGGATTTTTGTATACATTTCCATATTTGGATAGACATGATGACTCTCAAGGCATTTTACTTAATCATTTTAAATTTAAATGAAAAACACAATAAGATTTTTTATTTGTTTCAAAGGCCAAATAACTTTTAGTTTATGTCTGTTTTGTGATGGTAAATTTAATCATTTATGAGTTGTTTAAGCAGTCCAAAAACTGTATATAATGTACTGATAAGTACACTAACGGCATTTTACAGATGTGAAAATGTGTGAAATAGCTTGATGTTCAGGTTTTTAGTGTTAGTTGACAGGACAGAATTTGTTGTTAGAGTTTAATACAGTTATAACATGACAGACTGTTGTACATGCATGGTGCTTCTCATAGGTTGTATTACTGTCCCCTTCAGCACATTGGTTGGCACTATTTATAATCCTTCCTTTTAGGCGGTCCTGTCCAGTGTGTTTGTGCTGTCTGTTTCCCCTCAAGAAGTTTGGAAGTTTAGTTACCAGCTTATATACAGAACTAGTTTTTGTATTTACCCCTACTGCCCATTTTGGCTTCTTAGACTTTCCATTTCTTGCTGTTTGTTTAGATATTTCAGTTTTTTTCTCGGCTAAAGACATTCTCACATTTGGTGTATTCAAAAGCTAATTTTAGACGAGTGGAAAAACTTTTGTCCTTTGCTCACCTTGGCCCACAGCTGGTGGGATAGAATTGGTCTGTAGGATTTCTGGGTGTCATGCGAGCGACACGGTTATATTTGCAATGCACTCTTCTGTGTTTGTATTTTACCGCATCGGCTACAAGAAGCTTGTTCCCTGGTTGCTAAGGCAACCAAGGAGGACAGCCCCCAACAGGAGCCAGGGAAGCCTTGGGCTGTCTTTCAGTGCGTCGCTGTGCAGCTCTTCTGCTGACCTGCTGCTGGATGGGCGGAGGAGGAGCCAACTTTGCAGAGGAGCTTCACCCAGACCAGTATGGGTCCCATCGTCCCATTGTCTCTTTATCAGACAGAGCTTTGGCTTTAGAGCTGGTGCTTCTTTTTCTTTCTGCTTGGCACAGCACAGCTTTGATCTGCTCTGCTTCAGTAATAACAGGAGCACTGGCATTAAAATGTCATCCTTATCCTTCACCTCATCCTCCTCCCCTACCAGCAATGGACAAGGGAAGTCTAAACCTAAATCACCACTTCACAAGAGGGGGAGCCTGCAGAGCACCACCAGTCCTGGTGAGTGTGAGGGGTCCCACAGAAGAATGTGGGAACTCTGAGATGTTTCAGGATGTGAAATCAGAAAATGATGACAATGCTTATTCGAACACTTTCTAATGCATGCACTTCACTGGCTGCTGTTAGAGAAGGAACATGTTAAAGATGGCAAAGTTTTGGCAAGTTTTTGTTTGGTTTCACATTTTGTCAAATTATCACTGAGTTGGTCAGTTACTCACCTTCTGAACCGGTTAACTCAATCGGGTTTGCAGGTTGCTGAGTTAGGCTGATGCTAAATACTTTGCATTCTAACTTTTCTGCTGAGTTAGATGGGTTTTTTCCAATTCACTGTAAAAATCTTTTTGATGTACCAGACAACTAAGTTTTGATCTCACAAGAGATGCAGCATTTTGAAAAATTCTACTGCCGACAAGCTGACAGAAAGATGCTAACCCCCACTTCTTTTTATAGAATCCTCATACGTCACACATTACGAAAATGATTTTCTAACCAAAAAGAAAAAGCCATAGATCTCATCAGTTTTTTTTTTGTTGTAGTCTAAAAGTGAAGGTTGTGATGTCTTTAAACCTCCTTAACTGATGAATCATCAATAAAAACTACTGTGGATTATATTAGTTAACCCATTTCAGTTCTTCAGAAGTCTGGTCAGCAACTCTTCATTATTTAATACCTTAAAAAATGAAAGGGTTTCAGATTAATAAATAATCAGTTGGGCTTTATTTAAACAATCTAAATCAGGTAGACCTTTTGGGATTTGCATTTTGTCGCATAAAATATTTCAGCTTACAGTTACCAATACACTTTCCATTTCTATTTTTGTTTAAATGGACAGATTCCGTCCCGTCGTCTTCCGCTTATCCAGGGCCGGGTGGCGGGGGAGACAGTCTCAGACGGGAAGCCCAGGCTTCTGTCACCCCAGCTTCATCCTTCAGCTCATTCGGAAGGAACCTGAGTCGTTCCCCAGCCAGCTGTGAGACATAGTCTCTCCAGCAGGTCCGGGGTCTGCTTCTTGGTCTCCTCCTGGTGGGACGTCCCTCACCAGCGAGGCACTCGGGGGGCATCCCCGCCAGATGCCTGAACTCCCCCATCTGTCTTCTCTTGACCTGGATGAGGAGCGGCTTGACACTGAGCTCCTCTCAGATGGCAGAGCTCCTCACCCGATCTCTGAGTGCGAGCCCAGCCACCCTGCGGAGGAAGCTCATTTCGGCCGCTTGCATCTGTGATCTCATTCTTTTGGCCACCCCCCACAGCTGGTGACCATAGGTGAGGGCAGGGACATAGATTTCGAATATAAATCATACGAGGGGCTATGCAATATTATGTAGCTGAGATCTCGGCTGTGTTTTACATAAAAAATTTGCTTTTTTTTTAATGTATTTTAAGAAGTTTTTACTCAACATAAGAATTACAACCTGTCAAAGCAGCTCATCCTGATGCTGAGTTACCGGAATGTGTTGAACCACAACCATTTGATGGGCACTAGCCGTCGTTTCGGCGGTTAAACAATTATTTGCTTGTTTCTTGAAGTTTTAAAAGCTCTTGAATTTTAAATTTTCTAAGTTTCTCGTAAATCCGTAAAAAAAACATACAACATACCCTTCTAATTCACACTTGCATTTCACTTTTTGGGTCAAACATCCACCAATGACATGTGATCGCTCACCTTTATAGACATAACCAGCTTGAAATTATTTTAAGCTGACCAAATTCACAACTAAATTTATTAAGGAGGGAAATAAAAATGTGATCACAATGGAACGTGTGCACACCACGACTGAAGAAAGCAATAAAATGCTTTTGTTATGTATCAAGCTATGTACCACATCCTCATAAGAGAGGTAAGAAAAACTGATAAAAATGGCAGTGGATTGATTGGTCTGCAATTATGATCTTTTTTTCTCCACAGAGATGCAAAAATGAACTGATGCAACATCACAAAGTTATTTGATGTGATATGTTGGAGGTATTCTTTGATGCTGTGTGTGTTGGAATGGTTTTGAGATTTACTGTTCATGTGTTTCTTTAAGGTCTCAGTAAGAACGTTCATGACGAAATGAAGCATGAAGTCCAACTTCCTTTGATTAAATTAGCTTTTAACTGTCAAGAGGTTTTGTTGTTGAAGGCCATGTCAACCTTTTTGTTGCTTCATCTTCCAAATTTCTGTTACCTTGGGAACAAGAATCAAAAATGCAACAAAAATGTCTCTTTTTTTTTTTTACTGATGAAGTTTTTAGAGATGATTTTGATGTTTTGCTTTGAATGAAGACACTTTTGAATACAAACAAAAGCAGAACAGAGATTAGTTTTATCCTTGGCTCTGACTGCTTGAGAAGAGATTTGCATTTTTTCTTTATCTGTAATCATCCCTATTTAAGTGTATTTGGAGTTTGTTTGTTACACCCACGACTTAGAAGGGCTCCATCTTCAGATAGAGTCTCAATTATCAGATGTATAGTCAGGGAATTGTTTTATCTTTCAAGTCATTTGATGAATTCTGGTTTCTTCAGCTGAAATTCTTTCTCAAATCCAGCAAATTGAATTAGACTGATCTGGAAATAGTTTGAATAAAGACATTTAAAAAAAATCTTTAATTGGGATTATTGCAACTTGTTTATTCTAAAATGTATAAAAGTTTTCTTAATATAATTTTTAGCACTTTTTTAAATGTGCTGGTGGATTGAGTGGAGTTTGACCGCTCTGATTTCACAGTAATTTTACTTTTTGGTAATGACGGCAAACAGAAAACTATTATTACTTTTTGGATAAATTTTGGAATTACTAATCTTTGTTTTCGTGACAGAGGATAAAGCTAAACTGGTAATTAATCTGTGAAATTTGTGTAATGATTTAGTTTTGAACCACATCCTCCACTGGCCTCGCTATAGTGCAAAGGTTGTGTGTTTGGAGCAATGCAGCAGCCTAGCTAAAGCAGTTACTCACTCTGACACACTATACAGTATTTGCAGAGGAAGCCCGTGTTTGCTGCAGTAATAAATAACTTAGAAGTCTCTCCATCCATGCAGTCATTTCAGTTTCTCAATTAGCTGCTTGGCTGAGCACTGTGCACTTGGTCTGTCATACAAGCCAAAAAAAAAAGGCTTCCCGTTGTGGTTCTTCCATCCGGCCACTTCTCCCACTTAGCATGACTACCTGAAAATTCCTCTTTAAAAATGGTTTGGGTTTTGCAAATGAAGTTGTTAAAAAGTTCTCAATAATTATTTGGGGTTTTTTGTAACAAGAGCATTGGTCCTTTTTGACTAAATCGGCTATAAACTAGGTTTACATTCTACCCCTCTTGTGTGGATTGATTTTCAAATATGGAGTCTTTTATATAGCAGTTGATTTTCCCAGTCCTCAGTCACTTCTTCCAATTCTGGATCACATAGGTGCTTTAGTTTAACGTTCTAGTTTACTCTCAGTTACTTCAATTTACTGACCTTTTAGCTTGGTAAATTGTGGGAGTAAGGCAGTGCACTTGGAGAGAAAACGCAAATAAACTGGGGAGCTATACAAGCTACCACTGCAAGACCATCACTCAATCTGGTTCTCGAACCAGATAACTTCTTGCTGTGAGGGTGCTGTGTTAAACACAACAGCATCATGCCACCTAATGTGGAAAGACATGACTATTTCTTCTTGTTTCATCTGTGGGAATGGGTCTGCCTGTAGGCTACAGACAGTAGACCCTCACTGCCTCAGATCATAAAGCAGAATGTGTAATGCGGAAGCTTTGCTGCCAAAGTTATGCGATGTGATATATTGGAGGTTATGAAAGTGTCAACTAGAGAAGCGGAAGGAATTTTACTGCTATGCTATCTGTTGCTTTAGGATTCAGAAAGAACTGTGTTCATCTTCATTGAAACATCTGTCTCTTCTTTGACATATGATTGTATTATTCTATGAATCACAAAATAATTTATTTTTGATTGAAAAATGTTAGATGAAAATGAAAAAAAAAATTGCACGATTACCTTGAATTCACTTCCAACTTTCTAATCCTCCCAAAGACTTGTGATTTAAAACTGTCCAGTCTTAATTATTTTGTGCTATAGAAATTTGCTTTCTTTTGTCAGTTATGTCATTAGTAGAGGTGACGTGTTTATGTGAAAAGGAAGATGGGCTTACAATAAGATCTGAGCAAAACATGTTGAAATGAGTCTAAATTATAACTTTTTTCTTGGTGATTTTAAATTGTATAGCACACGTTTTAATTGGATTACATTTGGGGCTGCACAATATATTTTATATTGAATCAATATCACAATTTTTACTGCAGTTAGCTGATCACAAAAAAAACACTATTTTCTCTCCCAGACTGCATTTCTGTGAGCACCTTGAACAACCTACTGATTTGTCAGGGTGATCACTGCTAGCCAACCAGTTTTATCGTAGAAGGGTCAAGGAGGTGTTGGGCGATCCGATTAGCAAGTAGTTCTACACCACTAGTAAACACTACATGTACGGCACGTTAAATCAAAATAACATTTGATTTGTTCGTTTTTTTGAACAGCTTATTTCTAGTAGAGTTGTGGGGGGTGCCAAAGCCTATCTTGGCTGATTTCAGGCGAGAGACAGGATACACCCCAAACAGACCGCCAGTCTGTTGTGGGGCCCCTCACACAAACAGCCATCCACACTCGTTTTTTAAATTTAGTCAGTTTTGTAGCGGCCAACCAATCTAACACGCTTGTTTTTGGAGAGGGGGAGGAAACTGGAGCAACCGGAGAAAACCCACTCGCATAAATGGGGAGAACATGCAAACTCCACACAGACAGGCCATTGTTTCAAGTCTCACCCCCACTTCGGTACTTGAATCCTGATTCTGCACCACCATGCATGTAAAAAATGTCAAATATCACATCAATTTTATAATCTCAGATGAAAAAAATACTTGAAGTTCTTTGGGAATAATATGTCACACAGTAACATGCCTGTTGTTCATTTTCAATGTATTCACATATTTAAATTCATTTTTTCACTCTGCCAACTCACCACAAGAGGGAGACTCTGTTTTATGAGTGTTGAACCCACCAGTGAAACAGCTGGCAGGTTGTCAGGGTCTCCACTTTTGTCAGATGTGACTGACAATCAGTTTCCTTTGTTTGGATGGAAAATTCCAGGGCTTTCTTTTTGCTATAAATAGCTCATTTTATTTCTATGTATCATGTAGGTTCTGGAAAAGGGATTTTGAAGAAGTGGAAACTCAGGCCTTTAAAACTACCACATCAACAGGTGTGTGTGTGGTGTTGCCAGGGGTGACCAGATAGACAGGACCACTATAAAATATACCAATAACAAATAACACAACCCCCACACAAGTGCGTAGAAACACCGGCGTACTCAACATCCTTTCTGTCGGCTGTCTCCCACTGGGGTGATTTGCAAGCTGACTAACAGTGCTTAAACACTTGCTTACGACGGGTTGTATTTCATTTCAGAAGCACAGTTAAGCACACTGCTTTGGTCTGTCTCTGATCCCAGCGTGGTACCCAACAAAGATCCTCTTTCATTTAATCTTCCTTATCTAATCACAGATAACCCAGTGACAGCAGATGTTTGGTCTCTATCTGCGTTTTATATTGTCTCCTGACCTCAACAAGTTATTCTTTCATCTGGAACATATGTTCATATAGGATTTACACGTATACCATGTGAGACGTTTGAGGCCATTTTTCTCTATTGCTTTATTTCTGACGAAGATTACTAATATTAATAATTATCAATAGCTACTATGTATTATTTAAAAAGTTTAAATGCAGGATGTTAACAGATAACCCCAAAGTACTAAAAGCAGTAGTGCAGAGATGTATGTATGAACGTGTTTAATTCAAGTTAGAAGAAACAGTAACTGAATATTTTTATTATTATTATTATTCTTGACCTGAATTTTGACACATCCTCGTGCCAGGAGAAGAATATCAGTCTCCCGATGTCCAAGCACAGCTAAGAATTGTGTGCTTAATGTTCTCAGTCTCAAGTGACATGGAAAAGCCTTTTGCTAAATTCAGACAGGGGATTTGAGCTGACACAGTTGACAACAGCTACTGCGTGTCTTTGTCATAGAGAGACACACTTGTATGCATCGTACCACTGCATGTACGTGCAGAATGTTATGCTTGCAAGCTATTTAAAAAAAAAAAAAACCTTGATTTAAAAACTGACCAAATCAGAAGGCTAGTCTCAATCAAAGTTCTGGAAAGTAGTTGTAGGATTTTTTTCTTATTTGCATGGGAAATTTTCTACTGACGAAGAGATTTAGTTACATCATGTTTGTGCTCTTGTACAAAAAAGGGAGTAATATTGGTGTACGGTTTCACTCTTTTGATGTTGATGATTCCCATGAGAAATAACTGAGCTGAACATCAGGAGGAATCACAATTAGCCTACAGGAGTAGTTGAGAAACAAGTTTTGCATTCCTGATTTTGCTTTTGCTGGATATGTGGTCTTTTTATAAATCACAGTTTACTGGCAGCATTATGAGTAGTTTAGAAACCTGTACGATTTTTTGTTTTTCTCTGCAAAAACTTTCCCGTCAGGCTCTGAATGTTATGCAACAGTAAAAAAAACAGCAAGTTAAGACTGGTTTCCAGAAACTTTCTATTTAAAAGGATATAACTCTAACTTTTTCCTCTGGATACTCTGGTTTCCTCCCACCCTCCAAAAACATGCATGTCAGGTTGATTGGCCGGTGCCAAATTGCCCCTGGGAATAAGTGTTTGTGTGTGGTTTGTGTGTGTGGCCCTGCAACAGACTGGCGACCTGTTTGGGGTGCACCCTGCCCTTCGCTTCAAATCAGCCGGGATGGGCTCTAGGATGGGCACCACCTGTAACCCTGTAAGGGATAGACGATTAAGAAGATGACTGACTGATGACTGACTGACTGATAACTCTAACTTGCAGATCTTCTAAAACATTTATGAGCAGATGTTACATAATCTCAGTGTTACAATGACTTTGATTTATTACTTTAAATGAGTGTTTCTAGTTTTTAATTACTTTGGATAGGAAAGATTGGTTGTATAAATATGTATAAATGTACATACATAAGGTATGTATTCAGTTGACCATATGGCATGTTGTAAAGATAATATCTCAAATCTGTGACATTAAATTTATATATATGTTTTGTTTTGTTTTAAAAAAGCTTTTTTTTAATATTCCAAAGGGTTTTTAAGTAATTGTCTTAGAAAATCTGGTTAAGTTGCAAGATTTGGCTTTAGTTACAGAGTTAGTTTTTTTTTTCTTTTTTTTTTTTTTTATCTGTAAAGAAAATAGTACAACAGTTGGTCGTCTAAATGGATGTTAAGCATTTTCCAAATTCGGACATTTAACATAAAAATTTATCTTAAGTTCTGATGCCAAAAATTTTAATCTGATTTTTTTTTCTGGGTCCTGATCATTAATGACGAGCATAAAGACTGCATAATTGATTTTTATTGAATGTAACTTGTCGGACTGGATTTTTTTTTAACATTTCTGTTTCCGCTTGTCAACTAAATATTCTGACTCAAAGTGCATGTATAAAGAAAAATTAAACGAGCTCTTCAGTCAAGGTATTTATTTGTTCTAAGAAAAGCAGGTGGTGCTTCTGATTTTTTTCTATTCTTTCCTTCCTTTTTTCCATCAATGTCCAACTGAATGTTTGCTGAATAAGCTGAAGAACAAACTCAGAAACAGATGGTGTTTTTGCTATCTGCTCGGTGGTGTGTGTGATGCACAAAGTGGAACTCCGCTGTTGCATCCCCTTAAGAAAAAAACTGTTTTGTGACTTCATAGGATTAATTTAGAATTTATTCTGTTGAGTCATTTTTAAAGTTGATTTGCTTCAGATCTGGAAGACTTCTGAGAAACTGTTGAAGCTTTACCATCCTGTAGGAAGGGTTATGAAATCACCACTTACAACACGGTTATCAGTCTTTTATGGTATTGGTTTGCACATCTAAAGCACACAAGCAGTTAATGTAACATTTTTCAAATGCTGTGGACTCCATAGTGGTCTTCGACAATAAGCACCCAGTTTACTTCCTTTTTAACTTGTAGAGGGAAAACGATTTCTGTTCACAACATAAAAACATTTTGATTTCTCTCGTTTAAAAAGAACAAGATTTTCAACCAGTTGAACATGAGTTAGGACTTTTTATCTCTTGTTCCAATTTAATCAATTGCACAACCATTTTTAAATGTTAATTTAAAAATGGTTGTGACTAGTTGAGCTCTGTTATTGTCATTTTTTCTGTGGGAATTAAAATTAACATTAGAAATAATCTGTCCAGATTTCATTGTTGATAACTGTCTGAAATTTATCATTTTTCATAAGATTTGCTTTGAAATTTGACTTGACGTTTCAGTTTTACTCCATCTACGCATTTTTACACCTTCCGTACAATGATAGAAATGATAAAATTAGCTCTCAACACATTACGGGATTGGCAAGGCTTGAAACACTGGCCTTTCTGTGTAGAGTTTGCGTGTTCTCCCTGTGTATGCATAGGTTTTCAGCGGGTTTCCTCCCACATGCATGTTAGGTTGATTGGCCGCTACAAAATTGCCCCTAGAATTGTGGGGAATTGTGTGTGTGTGTGTGTGGATGGTTGTTTGTGTGTGTGGCCCCAAAGCAGACTGGCGAACTGTTTGGGGTGTACTCTGCCTCTCGCCTGAAATCAGCTAGGGTTAGACTCCAGCACCCCAAGACCCCATTGGGGTAAGCAGTTCAGAAGACGAAATGAAAGGTTGTGTGATTGCTAGAAAAGCAGATCATGTTAGCGATCTAAACAAGATAAAGCATGTACCTTCATGTATCAACTTACGTAACACTACGACAGGTAATATACGCTATAGGGTTAAATAACTTTATGACATCAAGTCGGCTCTAGTTTGTTTTTTATTACTTAAGGAATTACACACACTGATGTTTAACAGTTAAGTATAGAATCCATCTTCTGAACCAATTATCCCTAATGAGGTTACAGGAGCCTATCCCGGCTGATTTCAGTCGAGAGGCAGGGTACTGTCCAAACAGGTCACCAGTCTGTTGCGGGGCCACACACACTGGCCACAATAGCCATTCAGGATTCTAGTCAAATAAAACATCGGGAGGAAACTACGGTACCCGAAGAAAAACCCACACGTATATAGGAAGAACATGCAAACCCAACACAGAAAGTCCAGTGTTTCAAACCTCGCCCCCACCCAGGGATTCAAACCTGATTCGAGTATTGTCTTAGGAAACTGTGCTAACCACTGCTACCGAAGTATAGGATGTTTAGTATTAATTTATTTTCTGTACCACTTCTCCCTGATGGAGCCGCTGGATCCTATCCCAGCTGATTCCAGGCGAGAGGCGGGATATACTCCGAACAGTTCACCAGTCTATCACAGGGGCACACACACACAACCAAACACACCCACACGCATTCCTACGGGCAATTTCGTAGTGGTCAATCAATCGAACATGCATGTTTTGGAGGGTGAGAGGAAACCAAAGTACCTGGAGAAAACCCACACATACACAGGGAGAACATGCAAACTCCACACAGAAAGGCCAGTGTTCCAAGCCTCGTCTCCTCCCAGGATTCGAATCCCTGACCTTCCTGCTGTGAGCCCACTATGCTATTCACTGTGCAGCCCATGTTTAATACTTTACATGTTTTTTTTTCTAAGGAAAAAAATCTTTGAAGCTTGACAAAAAGTGAATCAAGATGATTTAATTCAAAGATAAATATCAGATTTTTCCAGCTGCAGAAAGTAAAACCGAGTTGAAAACAGATGTAATCTCAGCTTTCTTCCCAGACTAACAGACCTCATGATTGAAGCCTTGTGTTCATGAATAAGTGGTGGGAGGCACTGAAGATGTGGGAGTGACCAGTTTCCTCCATTTTACAGCACAATGAAGTAGAAAGTGGTTCACTCTGGTTCTTCCCCCTTTTTTGCCACGTGGTATGTTCCAACCCAGCATTTAAATCCGGGAGCTTGGAGGCTGTGCTGTTCATGCACTAAAACCGGTGTTATCCAGGAAGCAGCTGGGACAGAACCAGAGGAACAGAGGGAGAAAAAAATATCTACTCCAGCTTCACACTGAAGGTTGCAGACAGTTCCAGCAGCAGATAATAAGACACATAAGAGTGATCGGGATGTCAGATCAGCTTGTGTTTTAAAGGAAGAATAGGAGTGCCGCTTATTTGCTGTCATTCTCTCTTTTTGACTGTACCAGCGGGGGAGGGTACACCAGCCGTCCCAGGCCTAGTTAGATGTCCCAACATCCTGCAGGAGCTCAATCAAGGCGACTGCAACAAAAACGGAGACTGTGAGAACAGCACAAAGCAGGCAGATAGAGGTACTGTAACCCATGCACATCCTCTATGAACTTTAGATTATTTCTATTATTAATCTAAGTTATGCATCATCATAAGCTTCAGCAAATTTGATGGATGCCTTTTTAAAAAAAAATCAGTACAGATCAGATGATAGTGAAGCTGGAAAACAGTTTATTATTACTTGAAAATTAATGGCAACATGTAGAAGATGAAATGCAATAATAATCAAATAAGGATGAATAACTTGTGGTTGCTCCACTTCAGTGTGATGCAGTGCTGCAACCAAATACATCAAATCACAACATTTTTAAGACAAATAAAACATTTTGTCACTTGTTAGTAAAATAAGTAGAAATTAAAAGAGTGCACCAAAAGCTCAAGAATATGTACAAATTGAACAAAATAATTGGTAGATCTCATTTAGAACTCATGTCTGAGTGAAAATACATTGTGTTTTTATCAGCTGATTCGCCCTCACATGCTCACCTTGTCTCATCCTTATGGAAGCAGTTATTTTAGTCTTAATCTTTGTGTTTTTCAGGGTCAATGTTTTCTTGTAAATGCAATTTCTCTATTTTTGCTGAAAAATGTTATTATCTTATACAGGATTTTTAAAAATGTATTTTAAAAAATAGCTGATATGTTTAAAAAGAAAATCTCAGTCATCAAATTTTTATTGGTAAGTGTTTATAATGTTTATATCTCAAGTAGTCTGAATAATTAAAATTGATCAAATGTTTATGTGAGCATGCAAAGCAGACGTTTATTCACATCTGTGGTTGCTTAGGAACATCAGATGCATGTGTCATCGCATCCTCTCAGGGACTGAATGGAAATCTGCAAGGAAAAACAAAAAGTTTCACTAAAAATTTTTTAGAAAAAAACATTAAGCAACATAGGAGAATGTGTGATTCTGAATGCAAAGTGAAACCACAAAAGACATGTTGCTTTTGTCAGTCATTAATCTTTTGTCTTGTACTAACGTGCGTATAAAAACCTGCTTCTTTCTGTCAGCTATGTATGTTTGAACAACATACCTTCATATCCAGACCATCCTGTTTTTCAATTTTTCATTTTATTTTTCTGTTAACAGTCTATTGGGTTCTTAACTAAGTGTGAGTTTGCATCTGACACATGAATAACAAATAAAATGCACATTTGTTTGATAAAACAAAACCTTTATGCAATGTGATGTCTTTTAAAAAAATAGATAACATAAAATGAATTACTCTATTCATCCCTCACCGGGGAAATTTGTGTGCTGCATTCCTTACACCGCAGCAGGCTGCCGTTCGACGGCACCAATGGTATTTATAATGTAACAATTTTTAATATAAATTTGTCTTAATTTTGTTAACTATTTGTAAAGATGAGGCTATTTAAACCTCATTTTCTAGAGTTGTAAAGAGTTCATGTTGATCTATCAAATAAAATAATATTTCAACATTATTTTAAAATTTTTAATTATACTTTTTCCAAGGTTTTAAATTGTAGTTATTCAGATAGATTTAAAGATTTAAATCTTTATTCCCATTTTCTAATGTCAAGTTTCAAAATGGTTAAAGCTCACCCTTTTTTTTTTTTTCCATTTTGCATCCAGCTGAGGAGCTTTTGAGAAAAAGTTGGCAATGCACTGCAAGCTAAGATATGCAAATGAGGCAATGTGAGGCCTCAACTATTCACTAAAAACAACGATCAATGGGAAAAGGATTTTCAAAAGCTACCTCTTTGCTTTGCCATAATGAGTTGTCAAAATCTTTTCAACAGTAAAGTTTTCTGCTTTATGCCTTTTTGTGTAGAATTTTTGAATCAGTCACATAGAAGAAAAACAAATTAAAAAAAAAAAAGTTAGAAGAGTATTATTGTGAAGATTATCAAACTGCCACAACGTTTCTTCCTAATTTAGGAACTTTAAATCTCATTGTCTTAGTTGGCCATTCAAGTTCTTGCTGTTTTTTTTTTTATTTAAAAAGTCTAAATTTGACATTGTGTTGGTGAGATGCAAAGGTGTATTTTTGCAAATGGAGACATTGGCACAGCAGCAAATGAAAGATTTACCAACTTAAATATACTTAAATCATCCCTCAATGGGGAAATGTGTGTACTGAATTACACTGCAGCAGGGTGCCACGACGGCGCCAATGGTGGGAGAAACGAGAGATTTAGGTGTCATTGCGCAGGACACCTAAACCGACCGAGCTCAGTGGGATTCAATCCCGCGAACTTCCCGAGAACTTCCAGTTCAAGGGCGAACATTCTACCACTGAGCTATCGCCTCCCCAATACACATCCATTTCTAAAATAAAATAATAATAATAAAACTTAAGTTTTTTATGTAAGAGACTTAACTTAATAAACTTAAGTCTCCTAAACTATGGCATGTCTGACCATTTTTTATTTATTAAATTTTTTGTTAGAATAAGTTTTCAGAGTGACTAATTTGATTTTTAAAATATTATTAGCTACTTCACATTTTGTATTTGATCTGTAATGTAATTAATTAGTACTTAGAAATAAATGTTTGCACTGCTCAAAAATAAATTGGATTATAACATTTAATAGATGTCAAATTAAACAATATCAACGTCTTTTAAGGGTAGGTTAAAAACATTTAAAATAGTTATTTTTAAAAAGCACCTTGATCTAGTTAAATTTTGGGGACTTAATGATAACATGATGTAACAATATACTCCTACTCAAATTGGAACTGTAAAAGAAATAAATTACAAGTCTAAATTTAGAAAGAATTCAGACATGTGAATCAATTTAACATTTGTCATTTTTTTTTAATCATTTGCATTTACAGTCATTCGTGGATATAACTAATGATCAGTCATTTTACACACATTTTTGGTCAAACTCCAGGTGGTATCTTAAAGAACATTTTAAACTTTAAAATTTTGCTGAAGTGTTGGTTAAAAAGGTCTTTCTCTAGATTTTTCTATTCATCATCAGACATTTGAAACACCATGTAGTTAAGTAGACGGCGTTCACTATATTTATAGCCACATAGTCATCTTTTATATGTTTAAGTTCCCACATCGCTGCATCTCCTGGCAACAACTGGTAGCCGACTTGGACAACCTGTGTGAAATGTTAAATGGATAGAAATTTGGATGACTTTTATGTATATTGACAAAATAAAGCCAATTCACAATCTATTATTTAGGAAGAGAACGACTGATTTGTCTTTTTACCATGGACAGCCTAGCATCTTCAACCCAGATGTAGATATTAAATATATATTGATATCAAATTTAATATCAATGTTCATAGGTATTAAAACAGTGGCTAATACTGAGTCAGTAGTGCTGCTATGAAAATTGCTTAAGATATTATTTAGTGTGTGTGTGGCCTTGCAGCAGACTGGCGACCTCTTCAGGGTGTACCCTGCCTCTTGCCTGAAACGAGCCGAGATAGGCTCCGGTACTCCTCGAGCCTGTGTAAGAGATAAGCACGTCAGAAGACAAAATGAAACATTTTAGAGGCGCATTTAATCTAGAAACAAAATCGCAGTGTGCCATGGACTGCGGTATGTCCCAGTTTCTGACGAGATTAGTAACATTTCTCCGATTAAATCCATTTAAATATTTGTGCGAATCGTATTTGTGTACTTTGGCGATCTGCTGATTGGAGCAGAGGAGCAGAAGACTAGCCATAGTGACAGGTCTGGTGAAACATAATGAGTATGTGGGCAGACTCAGGTCTCAGGAATGTGGCACACAGCTGGACAGCTCGGAGATGGATGGCTCAGTCAATATAACCTGCCTCTATAAGCGATGAGCTCACAGTGGCATCGCGATGAACACAGGCTGAGAAATTTTACTCTAAAAAAAGATGCACCAGATTAATTTCAAGATCAAATGTGTTTTATGTCAACTTTGAGGTACCGTGTTTGTTGCTTAAAACTTTTTAAAGTCCTGTTTCTCTTACAGGTTTTTGGAATAGTCTTTGGTAGTGAAAAGCTTTTGGAATTATGAACGAATACACTAGACACAGTTCACTGACCGACCAGATTAATGTATGTAGGATTACAAATAATTTCTGCCTTCAAGATTTAAAAGCATTATTTAGATCTATTCCTTGTAATATTTCTGAATGACACAAAACTACTTTAAGTTCTATTCTTCATGGGATCATTTTCGGGGCTGGTTCAAACACTCCTTGAGATTGCAACCTAGCAGAGACCATTGCCTTTTCTAAATTTAAATAGTTTTTTTTAGGTGACTTTGTTCAGTAAAATGTCCTATAATATCAGTCCACCCTGGAGAGTTACCTTCTGCTCATTCCAAACTCTATTTGCTTCTGAAGCAGACAGCAGATGGCTCAGACTAACTGTACCAGACCAGACACCAATAATCTCTCCAATTATATCAGAAGAAGAGCACGCCACTCCCAAAGACTTGAATCTGTTGCTGTGTTTTTGTCTAACTCCCTCTCAAATTCATGTCTGACTCCAGAAAGTACAGACAGACTAAAACACAGCACTCCTCTGGGTAAGCTCCAGGGCACTAAAATAATTTTGCAGTTCTAGTTGTATTTTACCGTGTTTAGTTTGGGGCGGAGGTGCCAGTAGGACAAGAATTCTTTTCTGCACACTGAGGTTTGTGTCTATCCTCCACGTGTCAGCAAGAACATGTGAGTGAAAGTAATTATTTCTCGAGAGCAGCACAATGTCTGTTTGCTCAAGCTGTCTTTTCTCAAGCTGCTTCCGCACATTTCATTAGAGGATTTTGTACGTTATCGCAAATTACAGCCTCTTTTACCACAGCTGTATAATTCATCATCATTTAGTCTTCCTTTGTTTTTTTTGTCTGACAACTTTTTTTTTTTGCTTCCGGACTCATGTTTGGATTCAGTACAAATTCAAAATAGGTTAATAGACTCACATTGCTGAAAAAAGGAACAAAATGTTTTGGGTTTTTGTTCAAAGAATTGCTCTGTAGCAAGCTGTAATTGCATTTTACTGTGGTTTTTTTTTTTTAATCTGCAACTTTTTTTTGTTTTAACTTCTGAGTGTGTGCTTGCATGTTTTAACGGTCATGTGGGTGTAGTGGTAATTGAACCAAATTTGTGGTTTCTACATTTTTGGTGACCCAAACTCAATTTCTAGTCTTATTATGTCTCAATGTTAGGGTACTTTCCAAAATTTGATGAGCTTGTTTTGTAGAGATGGCATGATGAAGAACGGCTAACTAAAATTTTCTGTGTTCTGTTTAAGTTTTAATTTATTGAAAGTTATATGCTAGCAGTCAAAAACAATTTGATCGGTAATAACTGTTTTCTGGCAGAGTTTCATCTTAAAAAAAGACTTTCCATAAACATATTAATGATAGATTAGAAACAAGTTTAAAAATAGACTTTCATTACTTTGTATGTTGAAATACAACAAGGGGGAGGTGTTGGCTCAGTGGTAGAATGTCCGTCTTTGTTCGATTCCCTCTGGGCCCATGCCTCCGTATCCCTGGAGCAGACACCCAACTTATTCCCACCACTGGAGCCATTGTGGCTGCCGGCTGTGGTGCAATGCAGCAAAGTAATTTTCCCATTGAGGAATAAATATAGTACAGTAAAAAAAAAAGTGCTCCACTTAGTGAAACAATATGACTTTAATCAGTTAATTCTGGGTAAGCAATAGTAAAATAGTCCTAAAACATTCTGCATGTTACCAGTTTGTTTTTCAAAAAGGTAATGAAATGTAATGTATCAAGGACACCTTCTTTAATGAATTATTTTTTTTATTTAGCTACTGATTTGGATCACATACTCATTTCTTTAATTCATTATCTTAACACCACTTTCAGTCTTCAACCCGTCTCATTTGTTTCTGCAGACCTTGGCGGTGGGTCCACGTCCAAATCCCTAAAGCCTCAACGATCCCTCCCAGGGACCCCTAGTTCTCTCTCCCACTATCCAGTTGATCTGCGAACATCCATGGAGGAAAAATACAAGGAGATTGCAGAGGTGAAAACTCCAATTATCCTCATAGAAACAAGAACACCATGATCAATGATTATTGAAATGAAATACAGTTGAAACAAATTAAATACATATTGAATTAGATTGTGGATTGTTTTATTTCTTCTACTGCTTGCTATTATGCTACTTATTAGATTTTGAGAATCACTTTCTGCACACATCTGTCCTCTGAAACAAAACAGATTAGATTATTTTTGAACATCTGAGCTTCTGGGTTTATTTGCTTATTCAATGAAGAAAGGAAAAAAACTAGAGGGATAGATTATAAATAATGTTTAAATTTCTAGTCCAATGTTTGCCCTGAACTCATATTAAAGTTACTTCTTTGATTAAATGTAACCTGTGGTTTTGTATACCCTATATATAAGTTTTTGTATCTCTATACCACGCAGGTATATTATGCTTGCATAGAAAGACATTTCCTGTCTAATGACTCCATGAATCTAATTTTCTTATCTGCATTTGCAAAAGGAGCTGTTTACTCGCAGCATGGCAGAAAGCGAGATGAGAAGTGCCCCCTACGAGTTCCCAGAGGACAGCCCCATTGAACAGCTGGAAGAGCGTCGGCACCGCCTGGAGAGGCAAATTAGTCAAGACATCAAGTGAGAAAAAGGAGGCAGCCATCATTCTAAAGCCTAGTTAAACAGACAATTCACACCACCTCTGATAGATGACAGTGTTACATCTCCATCCCTTTTACTTTGGATCGCTTTCACTTATGCACACATGCTTATCAGCTTCCAAAAATGCTAGCACAAAACTAATTGCTGCAGTTTGCTCTTAAAGCTAGCTTGCGTTAGGTGCTTGTTTGGTGGTAAATCTTTTACTGCACAAACTTTCACGAGACATGATTTCTCCTTCAGTTGCTAAAGTTAAAGCAAGTAGCATCACTGTGTAGATCAATAGCTGATAATCTGACACAAGACCCATAATCAGGGTTTCTTATTACTAGTTCATTTAAAAAATAAATGTCTCTTTAAGAGCGAGTGCTCATAGAGTGTTGATTTGTGGTTGTTTGGTATCTTTCCTTTTCTGTGCTCAATTTCTCACTATATCTGGTGCCCTTCTTCCCCCTGGCTTTCCCACGCTCTCCTGCATCACTGCATATCACCCAAAGGCTTGAGCCAGAGATCTTGCTCCGTGCCAAACAGGACTTCATGAAAATCGACAGTGCTGCAGACCTAGAGTGAGTGAGCCCTGTGTTGGTCTGCATGTTTCAACTGGTGAATATTTCAGTTGAAATGATCTGCATCTTAGTTTAACGTACTCTTACTTATGACAACTTTCTTGATATGTTGTTTTTCATTTTCATCCTCTCTCACACGCACAAACACAATAAGTCCTCTATTCGTTGTCTTGTTTTTAAATAATATTCTCTTCCAATCTGTTTGTTATCAGATTAATGAAGGATCCAAGTGTGGACACTGTTGACATTGGCTTCCCAGAGAGAGAAATGCCAATGGAGAAAGAGTACCAACGCGTCTCTATCTCTGGAGAGGAGAAGTGTGGGGTAAAAAAGTTACATGAATTGTTATTGAAAGAAAAATGTCCTAAGAAGGAATTTAGTTCACCGCCATTGTTTGATTTTTTTTTTTTTTCTTTTTTTCAACTCTTGGAAACATTTCTAGGTGCCTTTCACTGACCTGGTAGATGCTGCCAAGTGTGTGGTGAAGGCGTTATTTATCAGGGAGAAATACATAAATCGTTCCTTGCAGACTTTTTGTAAGACCACAGCGCACGCTTTGCAAGATCTTGGCATAAAGACCTTGGACATGGGAGTCTATGATGACATTGCAGAGACTCCTGTCGATGCCGGTAAAGTAAAAATGTTGGTTCGCAGTTACAGTGTGATTACAAAAATGATTGTAATAAAACAAGGAAGACTTAATTGAATGTTTTTGATTATACTCTGATCCTTTCAGACAAGTAATAATTTTGTTTGTGTATGAACATTACAACCAATAATATAAAATAGATCAATAAAATAATTATGATTATGAGTAACTATCTGCAACTATTGTGCTAGAATTATTTGGGTCATATGTGTGTATTTTTGTGACCATTCCGGTTTTTAAATATTCACGTTTCTGCAGCTGTATTTTGTGATAATTTTAGCCGCATTTACCTTTTTAGTGATGGTCTACGAAGAGGGAGAAAAGATGGCAGAACACTGAATATTTTATGTTTCTATTTTATGCCATTCAGAACTATTCACCATCAGTGAGGTGTATGTCTGTGTGTGATTTATCTGTTGAACTGTATAGGCAATTGTGTACCAACTGCTTTGTAGTAAAATTAATTTATACAAATTAGACATGCTCTACAATAAAAGCTTATTTATTCAGCAAGAATAGCAACATTTGGCAATGTGGCCAAAAAACTTCTTTTTGAATCGTTAGACTAAAATTGCAGGCTTTAAACTGGTAAATAAATAAATTTGCATTTAATTTTTTTTCCTAGATGCTCCTGTCCATCCACCTGTTTCTGAGTTTCATCCCTATGACAACCAGGACCCAAAGAACATGCCACCTGACACAGGATATGGTTGTAAGATGGTTGGTGGTGTAATCCATGTGTACACAAAGAAAACCAACATGGACAAGTATGTGTTTATCATTAAGACATTCACAGCCCACCGTATCATAACTAATAGGTCTAAATGTTTTTTTTTTATTTTTTATGCTTCGTAGGAGTGCAGAAGTTGACCTGCCATATCCTGACCTGAAGGAGTATATAGAAGACATGAATGTGATGATGTCCCTCATAATAAATGGGCCAGTGTATGTGTTACTGGATTTAGAAAAATCAATTGTCTGATTTTTATTAATAGAAATAAAAATACACCTTCTTTGTGTTGTTTACAGGAAGTCTTTCTGCTACCGCCGCCTGCAGTATTTAAGCTCCAAATTTCAGATGCACATCCTTCTGAATGAGATGAAGGAGTTGGCAGCACAGAAAAAAGTTCCTCATAGAGATTTCTATAACATCAGAAAGGTAAGAACAAACTGATCAGGGATTCTGTTTCAGATTGTAAAGGTCAGACTCAATCTTTGAATCCAACTATTAACTTTGTTGTTGTTATGTTTGCAGGTGGACACTCACATACATGCCTCATCCTGCATGAACCAAAAGCACCTGCTACGATTCATTAAGAGAGCCATGAAAAAATATCCGGAAGAGATTGTTCATGTTGAGTGTGGACGTGGTCAGACGCTGAAAGATGTTTTTGAGACCATGAATCTCACAGCCTACGATCTGAGCGTAGACACACTGGACATGCATGCGGTGAGACACAGAAAAAAATGACATACTATCTTACATTTTATTATAGCAAAAATATTAATGTCATTTTTGTTACCAAAACACCAGGATCGAAACACTTTCCATCGGTTTGATAAGTTTAACTCCAAATACAATCCAATCGGAGAATCAATCCTCCGAGAAATTTTCATCAAAACAGACAACTGCGTGGAAGGCAAATACTTTGCACACATAGTTAAGGTGGGAGTCTTTTCATTGATATTTATTTAATCTAAAACAGTTTTAAAAGCACACTGACTCTTTCTGTCCTCCTCTGTCCAGGAGGTGATGGCCGACCTGGAAGAGAGCAAATACCAAAACTCTGAGTTGCGTCTTTCCATCTACGGTCGCTCCAGGGATGAATGGGACAAGTTGGCTCAGTGGGCTGTCAAACACAGAGTGTACTCTGATAACGTACGCTGGCTTGTTCAAGTGCCTCGTTTATTGTAAGTTTTATCCCAAACCCATTTTTTTCCCCTGTAAAGCTCAAATGATCCAGCAGTCTGAGAGATCTTTGCAATGAAGCAAAAAACTATCAAATACAGAACAAAAACTTCTTTGAGCAAATCATTTACATTTTAATCTCCCCTCCTTTTCTCAGTGATGTGTACCACACAAAGAAGCAGCTGGCTAACTTCCAGGAGATGCTGGAGAATATTTTCATGCCTCTGTTTGAAGCCACAATCAACCCGAGCAGCCACCCTGAGCTGCACCTCTTCTTAGACCATGTGAGTATGACGTTCTACCATCCCGGGGGGATTCAGATGTCAGCAGTGATTTTTTTTCATCCAAACTGTCTTTGTGTGTTGATAGGTGGTTGGTTTTGACAGTGTGGATGACGAGTCCAAACCTGAGCACCACATTTTCAATCTTGACAGCCCATTGCCAGCTGACTGGACGGACGAGGACAACCCGCCCTATTCCTACTATCTCTACTACACCTATGCTAACATGACTGTACTCAACCACCTGCGGAGGTAAAGCAAGAAAAACATATACACAATAAAATAATTCATTTCAATTAAATGAAATGCACCAGGCGATCACACTTGGTGCATCACGGGTGCATAAAGTTTAGACAAAATGAACAGGTGGGTTATAAAACTGAACACCTCGTGCAGACTGCATTGTCTCTAGAGACAGAAGGATGCCAATGACAACATATTTTAAAAAAGGACATCATGCAAAGTCAGCTTTTTAAATGTTTCTACCACAGTTGAGCATTTTCTCTCATAAAAATAACATACCTGAAACGGTTTCCTATTTCTTTCATACATGTTTGAGACATACACAAGCTCTCCCGATCTGTAGCTGGATAATATTTAAACATAAAGTTGTTTTTGCCCTTGCGTTTTGTTTTTTATCATGACCACATTCTAACATAAGCAAGTAGTGTTTTTACAGTATGCACATTCTCTACTCACACTCAGTCCCTCCCCTCGCGGAATGCTCTCCCTCACATTTTTTTGTAAATGGACATAATTACAATATAAAATAATGTACTCCGGCTTTACTAACTTCATGAGCTTTACTTTGTATTTGTGGCTTCAAACATGATTTACACTTTGTTGTGCACATGCCCAGCCAGCAAAAACGGAAGTAAAACTGAATACATTTTTCCGGAGATTGTCGCATTTCTGAGCTGGCAAATGACCATGTTTATTTAAATGTATAATGCGATAAGAGTTATTACTTCACAAAAACCCAATACCACCTCTTTAAGTAGTGTGTTTGTCTGATGTAGGCGACGAGGCTTTCATACGTTTGTGCTGCGACCTCACTGCGGTGAAGCAGGGCCGATCCATCACCTGGTGTCCGGTTACATGCTGTCGGAGAACATCTCTCATGGGCTGCTGCTTAGAAAGGTGGGGAAATCACACCGAATCTTTATTTTTCTTCCTACCTAAACACTTCTTAAAACAGTTACTAAGAAACTGATCAAACTTGCTGAAAGTCATGAAGTGTTTGCACTTTTATAACATAGTTACTTGATAACTTGGATGATTAGGTGGATTAGCAGAAACACACAGTTTAGTTTATTTTTTCTATGTTAAAAAAAAACTTTATTTTTTACTTTAAAAAAATTGAAGCAGCAAATCCAAATGCAAAAAGTTTTATAATAATTTAGAATTTTTTTTTCTTGTTTATTTTTGCATCCAGAATAGCACCACCTATCATTAAATAGAGACGATGTCATGGCGTCAAAAACATTCAGATTTGTTTGTATGTCAGACAATTGACACCTTCTGCTTTTCGGACTACACCAACTGTTCACATTACACACATCACCTCCAGTCCTGATCAGAAAGCAGCAGTTGTTTAAAGCATGAAGTACCTGCCCATCGTGGTGTGAACAAACCCTAACGCTTTGAGGTTGGACAGGTTTTCCATAGACTGAGCAAAAAAATTTGCATTGATAACCACAATTTACCCCTCGAAACATTCAACACAGAGTTGGTATAGTTGTGTTCTAGAAAATTTCTTGCAGTGTCACTGAACACTTGTCGGTTTTAATTTTTTATAAAAGGCTTTATTGTTCAAAACATTGCTTATTGTATGTCTGGTTCAAAGTCAATCCGAGAGTTCACAGAGATTATTTCTAAAAGATGATCTTCTTTGCTTATCCACTGTGTTGTCTCTCAGGCTCCTGTGCTTCAGTATCTGTACTACCTGGCTCAAGTTGGCATTGCCATGTCACCACTGAGCAACAACAGCCTGTTTCTGAGTTACCACCGTAACCCACTGCCAGAGTATCTCTCCAGAGGTCTCATGATCTCTCTGTCCACTGATGATCCTCTTCAGTTCCATTTCACCAAGGTCGGTATCAGTCCCCACCCACTGTTTACTGGAAGTCATATTATTCACCTTCCAAGAATTTGTGATGTTTGCTTGTCTCCAGGAACCCCTGATGGAGGAGTACAGCATTGCAGCTCAAGTGTGGAAACTGAGCTCATGTGACATGTGTGAGCTGGCGAGAAACAGCGTCCTCATGAGTGGATTCTCACACAAGGTGAACAACTAAACAATAGGGTTATGCTTCTTTCAACTCGTATACAGTATGTGAACAGCGCTGCTCATAATTACTCGTACCTCTGGCAAATTTTGACTTGGAGTTCCTTGCGAACCCCTAAAACCTGTACTTCTTTCTTTTTGTGGATTTGAAACCGGGTTTTTTTCAAAAGATAACACGACATTGCAGAAGAGATAGAACTGTGTAAAAATAGTTCTTAAGTTTGATCAAATGTAATTGCTTAGTGACATGTAGATGACATGGAACTCATTGTTAAAGATTAAGAGGTAAAATACCAGCTTAACGTGCAAAACATTTGTCAACACCTTTAAGAAGCCTCCGTTTCTTGCAATAGCCCAAAAAGTTTTTTTTAATCAGTGAGAAGAAAAGGAATGACTTTCAACATGCAACCTTTTGCTCAAATGTAAATAAAAGCTTAGAACTATTTTTCCTCAGTTATACCTCATTAACATTGTTTTTATAATGAGATAAGAGTTGAAACAAAAAAATCTGATTAAAAATAACTTTAATTCAGAATTGAAGTGGTATAAATAATTGTGAGCAGTTTTGTAGATTCAGAAGTGTTTAAAAATAATGAGAAAAAAGAATTAGGCAGTTTTTTTATATATATCTTTACCATCACTACTTACTCATGACATTTAATTTGCAGGTGAAAAGCTACTGGCTCGGCCCTAGTTATAGTCGGGAGGGTCCTGAGAGCAACGACATCCGCCGCACTAACGTTCCAGACATACGCGTAGCGTACCGCAGCGAGACGCTCACAGAGGAGCTCCATCTTATCACTCATGCTGTGCGCACAGAGGAGGGAGATAGCATTGATGAGGAGGATTCTCTGACTATGGGTCCTCTGTCTGGGAGGCCCTGAAGTGACACATACACACACATTTTCTTCACCCTGAGGCTCACTCAGCATGAAGACACAGTTTGAAAGTATTTTAGCTGTTTAGCCTCCACCACTAAACCATTACTAGTAGAAGCGTGCCACACAGAACCAAAAAGCCAAGGTAGCAGTGCTGCTAGTCTTTCATTTTCCAGCACAGAGCAGAAAATCAACCCCCCCCTTTTTTTTTTTTAGTGCTCTGAATCTAAGCGAGCATCATGAAGGTTTGCAGGGATCCAGCATGAAACAGCTGGAACACATGTAGCTGTACCACGCTGATAATCCCACCAAAGCTATCAGCAGTCCCTCTGATGTTTCCTGTAATTAACTTGCACATTGACAACCAGCATGATTTTTAAAAAACTTCTCAGTGTTTAGAGCCACACTGCTAAAATCATTCTTATCTGTGACTCTATCAGAAATGAGTAATAAGATACAGATGAATGATAATTATAGAAGCATGTTGGATCATTTATTGGAGGTTGAGTATATAATATACCTGCACATCAAACTTTGATAAATTTCCTGTTTTATTGTACTGAATGCTGCAGGAGAACCGGCCATGTACATTGCTTAGTGTGGTTTCCAATCTTTTTGCTGACTTGCACATTTACAATAATTGTTCTTCCGTGATTCTGATGAGCTCAGAAATGAACTTGGCCTTTAAGCTAAGTGAGACTTTTGACATGGCTGATTGCAAACATTCCTTAAAGCAAGCAGACATTTAGTTATTCCTGAAGATTTAACTTGTAATGCTAAATGTCTATGGTAGCAGAGAGTTGAAGGACTAGATGTGCGCTATAGAGCACAAATAAAACAGGATGAATCAGTTCCATCACTGTGCGCATGAACATCTGTCTGTAGGACCTCATTCCTTCTCCAGCTAACAAATCGGAGAGTGGCAGGTTTTAACTGCATGTAATTCACTGCTAACAAGCACCAAGCCAAGACTTCACAGTGCCTTTTTTATTTTTAGCTCCAAGTGCAGCATGTTGAGATTTTCTTTTAATTTTAGACACTGGGAACTCTAATTGAAGTAAAACCACCAGCTGGCTATAAATGGCTTTCACTTAGGGCTCTCAGAAGGACAGTCAATTTGTTCAGAGTATTTCTTCTCAGCATGCCCGCATGACAAATGGAAGTCCATGAGAAGATGTTTCTATTAAACTGTAACATAAAGCATCTAAGCAAGGAACCAACCAGATTTAAACTGAGCCCACTAGAAAAAGAGCAAATAATAGTTACCTGGTGCATAGTACTTTTTTTTTTCCCGATTTACATTCACATCGCTCAGCCTGCCACTGGACACAGTCCAGCCTCCCATCAAACTGTGAGCTTGGGTTTCTCCCATCATTTGACACGTGTTGTTCAAATCATAGAACTAAATCAGTGTTCACTTGTGTTTAAATAAGCAGTATTACTTGTAGTAGTACTTGTGTTAGGTGATTCAGATAAATCATGAAAATCTAAACATGTTGGATGAGAACGTTGGAGCTCACGATGATACGCTGGAGTTGCGTGCCGAGCTGAGAAATTTAGGAATTTTTTAGTATTCATCTATATATTTTTAAGGCAGAATAGAGTAAATTTTATATTCACAATAGATCAATGTTAAGGATTAGTTTTCTTTCTGTTTTACTGTGAATGAAAATTATGTTGATCTAAGTTTTTTTTTTTTTTTTTTTTTAACGTTCTGGTGTTGACCTTTTAACAAATACAACAATGTAACATTTTTGTTTTATTAAAAAACTGTTTAACTCTGAATAAGAAATTTACAATATATTTGTAATTTGAACCATGGTTGGAGTTTTTTTTTTTTTTTTCAATCAGCACTTTGTTGAAACTTATTAGAACCAAAATAAGTGTAATTTCTTCAGTATTTGACTATTTTGTTAAACAGTCACACCTTTTATAGGATCAAGACTAAAAGTTTAATCTTCTGTGTACTTTGTAGCATTTTTGTCTAGAAGTTAATATTAACAAGGAAACTCTTATAATCTCAAATCAACCAGACTTTGGTTTAATTTCTATACAATCAGCTTTAAAAGTCATTTATTCTGTTTAAAACATCCACATTAGAGCATCCTACCTCACCATTACAGAGCTTTTTACTATTAATATCATGGACTATCATCCAACTATTATACACAAAATCAAACTTCTATCCCAATTCTGTTAGCATTCTGTTAGTAGTTAAAACTGAAATGTTTATATATTAATGTAAAAAAAAATTGCGTAATTAAAAACGGCACAAAAAATTCAGTTAATTTGTTGGGTAGAAAATAATATTCAAGCTAAACTAATTTGGTGTCAAACAGAAATTGAAATAGTCATATGTAGCTGTTTTCGGGCAGAATAAATCGAAGGATAAAAAGTGTTATGGAACACTGTGAATACAAACTAATTACATTTAAAATGACCATTTGCCAAGAATGCCTCGTCTGATTTTTTTTTTTTTAACTGCCTGCTAACTTCACACAGCTTTGAGAAATATGAATGTTGAAAAATGTTTGTTTTCATATATTTTTCTTAAAATGTAAGTTTTTACACCGTTAAGATTTAAATTCCCTCTAATTGTATGTCCACTGATGAAGTAGCCTTACTATTGCTTGGGAAGTACAGCATTTTACTAAATCTGATAAGTTCCATGTACAACGTCTGAATGATTAAATAAAGCATGTGATTCACTACATGAGGCTGTATTTATTTTTATTTACAAATTACAGCAAAATCAAACATTTGGTTAGTTGTGACAATTTCATGTGAAATATTCAACTAAAAGTAAAATAGTAATCATTTAATCAAATGGTTAAAATATTTTTTATCAAATTTGAAATATGCAAAATGTCTTGTAAACATCAGTTTTTTCATCACTAAACTTTTACTGAGTTTGTTCCTTAGACCGTTGGAAAATTTCCGCCATCTCGTTATGTCCTTCATCTGGCTTCCTGAGTTTTTAAAAGAAAGAAAAGTTCTTTATGTCATCTTTAATGGAGGCGAGTAAAGTTAATTTGTGGTTTGGGACTCACAGCTAGGGAAGATTTGACTGCTTGTAACTGGAGGAAAACTCTGCCTCCTTCTTCTGGACATGTCATCTTGAGCTCCTCTCTGGACATCCCCAGCAGTGTGGAGCCACTCAGCCCACCCAGACAGCGCACAGTGCTGCATGAGTCAGAGAATTACTAGGAGTTATTAAGATACAGTACTCATGATGAAAAGACAGTATGTGTTGTAGCCAATTCCCTTCATACAAAATGACATTTTTTTTATGTGAAGAGGGCCAATATTTTTGAGTGTGTAATCGCTTCACAATTTCCATACATCCAAACAAACTGCCTATTCACTCTTTTCTTAACAATTACTAGATCATGATGCACAATATATGCATGTCTGAAACCATACAGGTGACAATCACAAATGTTAGAATTCAGTTGTATGGAGGAACCCATGCACAAACATTAATGATTGCATAATATGTTGAGGTCACTCACATTTTGCTGAACTCTCTCTCTTCAAGCCATGCTTTCACTTCTGCTGGTTTGGATCTTTTCGTGAGGACAGGAGACACATCGATGTCCTTTGAAAACACAACAATAATTTGTGTGCGTGCTTATGGACAGTTTTCTAAGTTGTTGTTTGTCTTTGTTTGCTTTCGTTTTTACCTCACTAAATTGCTCATCATTGGGCTCCAGCACATTGTTGGGTACATAACCCTCTTCCCCGTTGCTGTTTCTCACTTTCCACCACTGCTTTGACATGTCCAGCAGCTGCAGGGAAAAGAAGAAAAAGCTCTTTAGTCTTAAGAAGTTGTCAGGCTTTGTTTGAATAATTGAAAAGACTCAGGAAGAAAAAAAAAAAATACCACGACTATTTCTCCTTTCCTGACAGTGAGCTCTCTGTGGTTTCTGGAAATAAAATCAGTCTTAACACGCATGTCGCGTGGTTTGGTGGGAACTGAGCTGGAAAACATAAAAAAACAAACATAGAACCAATAAATTTAAGACTTTCACTTTATGCAGTTGTTTTGTCTCTACTGAAGCATACCGTGACTTTTGAGGCCTCCACATGGTAGAGCTCTAAGGACAAAAATAGTCAGATCTTTCTTCCATGGAGAACCTGGGATGACAATCCCACCTCACCTGTCCAGTGGAGTTGGCTTTTTGTTTGGGTGATGTAAAGCTCTGTGAAGGTTGGAAATCTGGTGAAGCTCTTGGACTTTCTTCTCCGCTCATGAATTCACTCGGTGGAGGTGTTGCAGTAATTTCCGGAGGCTGCCAACCATCAGAGAATGTCAAAGTGTAGATTGGGATGTCCTCATCCTCCTCCGGCCATTTGGTACTATTCATATTGTCAAAATGTTATCTTATAATATATATACATGAAAATGTAATAGTATTGACTACAACCACAAAGACAAATAATCTGACAATAAAACCAGCACCTTGGGATGTTCCAGGCGTCTCCCAGAGACTGCCAGAGCTGGTCTTCCTCAGATGTTGCCTCTTCACTCAGCAGGCGGATACACTGAGGCGTCAACAGTGGAGCCACAATGGAAGAAGACACATCTTCAGGACAATGAGATACCACCTAAGAAAATATAAACCCCTTAATGTGTTAATGAGATGAAATCCAAAGAGGTGTGTACATTGAATTTCATAAGCAATGGTTTTAATATTTACTGTATTTTTTAGCTCTAAAATGAGTCACTTACAAAATCTAAAGCAGAAAACAAAAAGTGGACAAAATCAGGTGCACTGGGATTGTGAATCTTTCCATTGAGCTCCGCCTGCGAGAAATTACATATATGTACATTATAAGTTAGAATTAGACCGCAATGTTTGCTTATGAATGTGATATAAGACACGCACCACATGGTTGAAGCCATATTTAATTTTATGAAGACATTCTGCAAAGTCTTCTGGAGGAGGCATCCCATCCATACCTGTAACAAACATCACTTAAGTGAACAACATGTGACAGATAAGGAATTATTAAAGTGAAATGTTAGTAACTTCATCACGACATATTGCTCAAGTTCAATCTGAGTTTTAAAGAAAATGACCTTTTCCTTTCTTCTTCTTTTTCTTCTTAATCTTTGCATTTTTTGCTTCCATTGCAGAAACTTGCCCCATAAAAATCTCTATGTCATTAATAATGTGATTTAAAATGTCCTGGAAGGAAGAAAATAAGATTCTTTGCATCTTAGAGATAAATTAATAGATTCTTTAAACAAGATAACGTAACATTTAACAAATGTATTCTGTGTATGAAAAAAACTCACAACATTCCTCTCCAACTCTGTGTAAGGGGCTGAATAAGACAAAGGCGTTGAGGGCTGAGTTGGTAGAAGAGAGGGGAGTTGCATGATCTGGGATGCAGGTTCATCCTCCTCTTCTATATCTTGAGGGAGATCCAGATCAAATTCCTGAAGATCATCTTCTCCTACAGATAAACACGTGGTGATGTGAGAGAATAAACCAGATTAAGATAGATTGTGAAATTGTTAACCACCATTATTTTAATTTTATTTTGTAAATCTTGTACATGTGAGCACGCAGCATAATATAAACTTTAGGTTATTAAAACTTTTCATGAAATAAAAACAGCTGAAAATACTAGTGAACAAATACACCTGTTGTGCTGGGTTGGATCAGTGACCTGACTGTAAAGCATGAAAGTGGAAGTGTAATGAGATGGAGCTGCCTTTTTTTATATAGATTATTTTGCAGCATGCTATCTGCCAGAATCAATACTAGTGCCCAAAATAGATCAATTATTAAAGATTGTGGATTTACTAAGGCTTGTTTAAATTTTACACATAAACGAAAATAACTATAGAATATTTTTGTCGACCATTCTGAAATTGATAAATTAGAGACTTGCTGATTTGTTGTTTTAACTGCTCTCATGAAGCCCTTAATTTTCTAAGCAACTATTTAAAAAAATATATACAGTATATTTACCTACATATATAGGTATATATATGTATATGAAGAGAAACAGAGAGTTATTTCATTGCAGACATTGTGAAAATTTTATTTTAGGCTCACCTAAATCTGAAGGAACGGTTGATGGAGGCAGTGAGCTCCGAGGAGACCTTTGCTCTTTCAGGGCTTTCACTCTTTCATGTCCAACTGCAGCTTTTCCATTGCTGTTTCACAAAGAATTAACAGCATTTTAAACAAATCAATTAACTCATTTATACTCAAGTACATTTGCATTGCAGAGTTACCTGAAATCTGAGCTTTCTTTTTGACGAACAATCGCTCGTGATAAATCCTTTTGAACAAAGTCAGCCTGACAATGACAGAATCGAATGTGAGATTATGTTTGTAGACATTCTAGTTTCTGTTGCGTGTTTTCTGACCTTGACATCCTCACACTGGAACATGAGGACAGAGGTGGTTGGTTTTTTCCTGGATTGGACTGATACAGTGAGCAGGGAATTATACACGTCCGCATCCAGAACAGCATGTAGGTCTTGGATTTCATTTAAAGAAATGGATTCCAATTCATCCTGAGAAATCACAGAAGTATGTATTTGAATGATTATTTTAAGAGGTAACTTTAATATAAGTTTCTGCTTTGTTGAATAATTGTTTGGTTTATTGGTTGTTGTGCAAGATAATAAATCAAGTTGATGAAGAATTTGGATGTAGTCCAACTTTTATTTGAAGATAGATCTAGACATCTCGTATCTCAATATTTAGATGTTTAAATACTCTTTAATGCTATTCAAAAGCTTGTGAATGAGGGAAAGAGGTTCACCTTCAAGCATTTTAAACTAACTAATACTCAACATTGTTTCTGTGGGACTAATAAAGGTTTTCTTGATTCTTAATTGATATTGTTTACCTTGGTTTCAATATCTGTAAGCACTAGCAAGCTGCCGCGGACCTCCATCAGCATGTTCTGACCCCACACACGACCCATTTGATCCAACAGCTTCAGACGCTCAACACAGTCTCTGACATTTCTCAGTTCCTTCCCATCCAGATCACATGTGAACAAGTGCTGCAAAAAAGTCCTCCAAAATTCAACACTAAGCTGGATGGGACTCAATGATTCAGTGATGACATAAAAGTATAACGATCATACCTCCACCCTGTACTGAAACTTGTCCATCATCAGATTAACTGATTCTGCATATTGTAATCTCTGCACTGTTGAAGCATAAACCGGAAACATGAAACACGCATAAATAAAAAATGGTTAATCATTGCAGCGGTGTTAACTCACTGTATATCAGCTTTGCACTGGGCCTTGAGAAGTTCGATATCTGGGATGAAGTTTCCTCTATGGATGAAAACCCACTGTCACACACACACATACACACAGATATAAATAAATGAGAGATTGTTAAAGTGAACTTGAAAAAAAATTACACCAAGAATAAAACAGAAATGATGTGGATATATATACTTAGATTGGATGGATCCTGTGTGGCTGCCTGGACCTGGAGCGAACAGGTTGTTATTCCTGAACATCCTGTCCTAACACACCTGCAGTATTACATGGATTACACACACCATTAAAGTCACGAGTGTGCAGAGAAGCAAACAGGGTTCAGAAATATTCCTATTAGTCATTTAGTCTGAGTGACTTGTTATGATATCTGTCTGTGGACAATATGGAGTTTACTGAAGCAAATGAAATGTCACATTTTGACAGAAAAACAACACGAAGCACCAAAAATATCAGAACACATCTTTCTTGTCTCCTGGCAACAGAGCAGCGATTATCAAAACAACAATAACCAGATGTTGTTGTCATGGATTCAGATTATAATCAGTGATAGACTTTGGTTATCCACAAAGTAGCAACTGATTCATGTGAACAAAAGTAATAAAGCAAATACATTTCAACACAAAGTTTTTGTTAGCATTCATTCAAATGCAAAGCAAGAGCTCATGGAATAATATCAATTTTATGAGGTTTTATGACAGGATACTTAAAATAAATAAGTGAATACAAGCTTCTTATGTTTGCCATGATATATATATCATGGCAAACATAATATATATATATACATAAATACGTATATATATATATAAATATACCAGCAAATGTAAGTAGTTTGCTGATAAATATCAGCAAAAGATATACAGAATAACTGCATATATGACATAAGCTGATATATTAGATACATATCAGCACATAAATGTGTGTATATATATATATATATATATATATATATATGTAGGTTTTCAATATACTGACTTTCACAAGAAACAAAACAAGACTTTTTGCTGCTATATGGTGTCTCCAACAACTTACCTCAGGTATTTGTCAGAAGAATATTCCTGTAATTTATTCCCTCAGAAGTCGATCAGCGCTTCTCAAGTTTTGCTTGTCCTCTTTATAATTCTGCACTTCGACAATGTGACTGGAGACTTCCTCATAAAGATGAGAACAAAGTCCAGTATCAGCCACCTGCAGGATAGTAAACTGGTCAGAGAAGAAGGTGTGAGGTCTTTTCCTTGGCATCCTGTTTGAGCAAAGGTTAAAAATCACCTCATGTTGAAATTTCCAGACCTTTTATTGAGAACTTTTGATACAGGTCAATATTTTATGATTTTTCCACTTGTGAATGAGTCATGTCCTCACTGTCAACTATTTTGGTTTCATTTTTTTTAAACAAGAAAGTAAAACAAAAAGTTCTGTAATTTAGTAGCTCTTAAAACTACCAAGAGCAGGTAGGCTTGATTTAATTAGGTAATGATTTCTGTGCTGGTCACTTAATCAAATAAAACTCTTAATGCATGTGATGCTGAATTCTGTGTTGATCTCATCACTCCATTTTGATCAAAGTTTGCACCAAATTATTTTTGGTTTTACCGGTTATTCCAGTTTGCCACCAAAAAAGGCAGATTATGCTATTTAATCGGTTGTCCAAATTGTCCATATGTGTAAATGGGCCTGTGAGTGGTTCAAGATTCTTTATTGTCACAATGCAAGCATTGTAAAATATTGAGACTCCCCGCTATAAGTATATCTACAGTGTATTTTAAAGAAGATACAGAGTAGGAATAAAAAATAAACAATAAAGCAGGCATCAGACTTGTGACAGACAAGCGACCTGTGAAGGGTGTACCCGGTCTCTTGCTCACTAACTTCATGGGATATCCTCCCTCAGTCTTTTCACCTCTTACCTTGATACAGAAATAGAAAAACACTGTTTGCGTCTCACTTTGGTCCACTTTCAAATACATGTTTGACTATCATTTGAATGAAAAAATTGGTGGTCAAAAGAATGACCAACATTTTCAAGCCATGCAGTTCAAAAACACACTGCATCGCTGCTGCAGCTCATGCACTGTCTGTATTGAGGTGTCTTATTTTTGAAAAGCACTGCATTACCAAGCATCTCCCCTTTTGTCTCAGCAATTCATAGTTTATTAATCCAAGACTGGTTCTTTCCAAACCATTTTTTTTTACTGAGACTGCTTGTTAAAAGAATGTCTTACGGGAAAGCAGCTACAGATAATAGATAGTGTACACCCTGGACAGGTCATCAAGTCTATTGCAGGGTAAAACAACCACTCATGCTCACACCCATTACTGGGAACCAGGCAAAGGGACCAATCATCATAACAAGTGTGTTTTTCAACCATAAGAGAAAACCGAGTCCACATTAATTCCTTCCTCACTAAGCAGCAGCAGGATTTACCATCATGCCACCCTTATAGAGTTGTAAATGGTAAAACATATTTCACATTCTTTTTAGCAAAAAAAAGAGACTCCTCCTTTTGTTAACTTTCACAGAAAGTTTAATTTATATTTTGATTTTTTTGCTCAAATGTTAGTCTGAGTATTTAACATGTAAACCGAGGATTTTGGTGTGTGAGATGTTATTCTCAGGTTCATCACAAATAAGGAATTAATCTTTGGGTAAATTTAGCATCAAAATTTAAAGGAAATCTGTGACTTCAGTAACTGTGATTTTTCCAATGTTTTTTCTTCTTCTTCAAAAGACTAACCTTACATAATTTGGAAATATTTTTTAATTGCTCTATTAGCAAATAGGACTTATTTGTGATAACGGATCACTAATCTTTCAGTAATCTGAAAGAACATTTAATCAGCAGATTGTGGTTACAACAAACCAGTGAGAATAGATTCAGTTTTAATCCTGTGATTTTCCATTGTTACCTAGTTAGTTAAAAGTGACCATTGCCTCTTTTGGAATATGTGTGAGCAAAGACCTCAAAACTTTTTAACTATGTTTAACTGCAAAATTATTTAAATTCAAATTGTACCATATATTGGATCATTATTGTGTTTACAGTCAAGACAAGATAAAAAAGCAACAGGAAGTTCAAATGAACAGAAACAGGAAATCTCAATTCCTCTTTAAAACTTATGTTTGAACTCATAATCTTTTCATGTGGCCATCTGCTTTTATGTCTTTTCAGTAAAATATTAACCAGAAAGAATTTCTCACTGATGCAATCAACACACAAAACAGGACTCACAAGAGAGATAAGAGAAGCTCACAAGTGAGTCACTAACTGGTAAAATATAAAAAGAAGTTTCACGTAATCCATCTGCTTATTTTAGATACAAATCAGTTATTAAAGTTCAGCTGAACTGGTTGTAAATAATTCCAACCAGTAGTCTTTGTTGATATTATGGGAGGAGGTCAAAGGTGTATTATTCAGTTCTCGTTAAAAATGTTACTGTTGTCTTGTAAAATTAATGCAATACTGTTGGTACTTGTGAATTTTTCAAATGTATTAAAAGTTCTGTTCCGTTATCTTCCGCTTTTCCAAGGCCGGGTCGCAGGGGTAACAGCCTCAGATGGAAACCCAGGCTACTCTCACCCAGGAAGATCCCGAGGTGTTCCCTGGACAGGTGCAAGACAGTCTGTTCAGTGGGTCTGCCTCTGAGTCTCCTAAAAATGAGAACTTAAACTCCTGCACTCGAGCTGTGACCCTGTTCCTGACCCGCAGGGGCAATCCAGCAGGTTCAGGGTCTGCCTCTGGGTCGTGCCCATAAACCCTCACCAGCGAGGCGCTCAGGAAACATCCTAATAGGATGCCCGAACCACCCCGTCTGGCTTCTCTCAACCCAGAGGAGCAACCCGAGCTCTTCACTCTATCTCTGAGTGAGAGCCTATCCACCTAGCAATGGAAGCACATTTCAACCACTTGTATTCCTGATTTCATTCTTTCAGTCACCATCCACAGCTGGTGACCACAGGTGAGGGTAGGAACGTAGATCAACTTGTAAATCGAATGCTTTGCTTTTCGGCTCAGCTCTGTCTTCATCACGAAAAACCGATGCAGCGCCAAGATTATGGAAAGCCGCACCAATTTGTCTGTCGGTCCCTCCACTTGTGAACAAGACCTTGAGATACTTAAACTCCTCCAGTTGGGACAGCACCCTGTCCCTGACCTATAGGGGGCATTCCACTTATTCCCGTATTAAAAGTTTCTTTTATAAACTTAAAGTAAGGATAAATTATTACTAAACCAATCACAACTCTATCTTTTTTTACTTGAGAATATGGTTAACTTTTAGTCATTCGATGAATCAGTAGACAAAACTGAATAACTGTTTGGAGTTATTCAGTCCTAAAAACATATCTAATTTTCTTTTATATAAACCTATTCATTTCTGTTCTCTAATCATTTCCAGAGGGGTGCTGTTGACTGGATAAGGAATAATTTAATTAACACAGAAAAATGGATGCCTATAAATTTAGAACAAGAGAAATGCTATTTTTATGTTGATCATTTTCTTCAAATTGATTGATATGTAATTGTTGTATCAACTTTTTCTTTGTACTACCTCGCTTTAAGCACCCCAAAATGCTCTTTTGTCATCACAGTTAAAAATAATCTCACATCTAAATCAAAATCCCCATGACTATATTAAAAAAAATATTACAATGTGATAATCCTACGTATAACAACTCTGCATTTATTGATCAAATAAACATGCAATCACATGCTAAACACATCCATTATGTCAGAAAACAATTCAGCACTCAAAGTGCAGCGGAATCCATTTAAAAAGAAACCCAAGTAGCTGAATATCGTTTGGTTAAAAGGTTGTATGCATATGAAAAAAGTGACAACTACATAAAAATAGAAAAAAAAGAAAACACCCTATGAGATAAATGGGAGGTTTTTAATATACTGAATCTAAACTGGATCACAAAAGAATCCATATAGTTAACAATTGATTCATTGGAATTAAAAATCCACTTCAATACATTGATTTATATTTGCTTATTTTAGTTCAAAACGTCAAAATTTTTTGATATATGTGTTATTACACCACAAAAAATCATCTGCCCCTATGTCATGACCATGGCTGACCAGGTCTAGAACAGTCAGATAAAAACCACCTAATTAAGATAAATAAAACCAGCCAATATCTGTAACTCATTAGCTCTGATAAGTGTTGCTTTGCTACAAGCAGGACTCTGGCCTGCTTAGCAACCTTATCTGTTTCTGCACACTGAGTGACCATTCTGCACCCACTTTTAAATATAAAAAAGAAAAACAACATTAATCGTACAAGAATGAAGCTAAAAAGCATAAAAATCCTGAAGAACAATGCAGTCTATTAGAGTGCATAAAAGTACTTCTTGGTCGACGGCTGGTACTTTCAAACTTATTCGTTCACATTGGTGGTTGCTTCACAGAGTCCTGATAGGCCATGTTTAGACCCAAACCGGGAGGCAAAGCGGCCCAGCCATCTTGACCCTGGTGGGTCTGCAGCAGGCAATATAGCTGTTTTAGGTGGGTCACTATGTTGTCTTTGATGTCTGGGACGGAAATCTGCAAGCGAACACTGCCGCTGTCAAAAGATCGAGTAGAGTCTCCAGAAAACATCTCGCTTATCATTCGGGCCACAACAGGAATGACCTAGAAAACAAAAAAAATATGAACAATTTATGGACAGGATATGCTATGAAAAAAAAAATACTGAATCTTTCATCTGATTAAAAGCAAAGGACAAAATCAGATTAGTCCCAGAGGGCAATGTACTTAAATATGATCCATAGCTCAGTAATGATGTTACAGCAATATATTTGCTGCTGCCTTGATTATTTTGAACTGATTTCTCATTTTAATTTGAAAAATTATACTTTGTCCAAGTTAAAACATTTTGTCACTTGACTCACCTGGACCATGATGAGTTTTCTCTCTCTGGGTCTCCCATCGGGCCACTCTTCTCCAAAACATAAGCTGATTTCAAACCGAGCAGGGTCCGGAGTCTGTCCACGCTGGTGAGCAATCACACCTACAAAATAAGGGAACGTTTGTGAATTCTCCAATCTAATAATCAAGTGAAAATTTTAAATTTTGGAAGATTGTGTTTACCACTGAGAAAAGACTCCAGACAAAAGAGTTTGACCTTCCTCTGCCGCTCGATGAGATTTGGTGCTGCTGTGTTTGGTGCACATGGACCGGACCAGTACACCTTACACTGGCACAGCCGGATGGCATAAATATCATGACCGCTGACCTCCAGGATTAAACCCCTGTCCATCACATCCAGGAGGCGGCTGGTGAAGACCTTCTGCTTATCATTGGTGATGTGCTCCGGGGTCGGGAATCGTAACTGTTCAAGGTTCACAGGCCCGAACAACTCTTCTTGGTTGACCATGGGTCCGAGGTCCCCGTAGAACAGCCTGCAGCCTTGAGGGTTGCTTACAGTCATAGTGGGACACATCTCCTTCCCTCTGTACAGAAACTGTACCTCCAGGTCTGTCACTGGGTTAGAGATGAAAATACACATGTTACTTAAAAATCCTGAAACATTTAATGAAAACTAAAGATGATGCAAAAGAAAAGTCAATCTAGAAGCACATACTGACCTCACATCATAATCTGATATCTTATACAGAGTAATGAATTCAACGTTAAGTCAATGTGTAAAGTTAGATAAGAACAACCTCCTTCTTTTGGATTTTTTTTTATTTACCACTGGACAAAATTAAAAAAAATTATTAAAAAAAAAAAAAAAAAGAAAAAACTGAAAGGAAGTTTATAAACAAAAATTATTCTGTTAGATGAACAAAAAGTACAACTTTTGAAAGAATGTTTCTTTTTGTTGTTACTTTGAGTAACTGCCAAAATAAGCAGTCAAATAGAAGTTAGTGTTTGTATAAGACATGGTTTTTATTTTTCTATGTTTTGTCTCTCCATTTCAATTTTCTTTAATCATTCTGCTAGTTTTAGCAAAGCCCTGCAATCAATCAGTCGAACTGAACAATCAGTGAAAACGCGCTCTGATTTATCCTCCCAGATCTAAAACTCAGTTAGATTTGTCCTTTAAAAAAACAATTTAAATACAAAGAAACTTACTGGGGAGGGAGCTGATCCACATTTCTGGGGAGGCAAATAACGCCTCTGGAGCGGTCTGCAGCAACGAGTCAGGAAGAGGAGCAGCAGGCAGGTCGACCATAGGTGGAGGTTGCATCTCCACATCTATAGGCTCCTCTTTAGGCCAAACTTCATTGGAAGGGGGACAACTGGAAGGATGCATGGATGACTCTGAACCAAGTGGGGACCACATTAGCAGTGGAGAAGGACTGGTATCTAAATAAAAAAAAAAGAAGGATGTAAAGACAGCTGAACTTTTGGACACTGTAATAGTTATATTTTAGTTAGAGGCAATCACCATTAGATGGATATGGGGGAGGAGACTCAGGTGTGTGTGGACCAATATCAACATCATCATCGTCATCTGGAGTACGAGACCCAGCGTCTGAAGAAGCTGTGGGATTAGAAGTAACATTTAACTGATATTTAAATTCTACAAAACATTCACAAAAAACTTTTCCTTACATTGGTTACTGAAAGGTTGCGGGATGTCACAAACATCATAGATCTTCAAAGGATTCATAGGAACTTCTTTGGTGCCATCATAGATAAGTTTAAATTCTCTGCTTTTGTTTAGGGCACATCGGAGTTGGGCTTTCCATTTTGCAGGATCAGGTTCATCAACCCCCTCCTGAAACTTTCCAGTCTCAACGGCCCATGCCTGAAGGAAAAATAAGAATGAAGATCACTTACACATGATAAAAATAGAAAGAAAAAAAACTGTAAAAAGAACATTTTGTCTCTACTCCTCACTTGAAGGTGGTCTTAATATTAGATGTGCAAGAATAATTTAAAAAAAGTGCTTTAATAACTTCATCAGAATACTTCTACACCAATTTAAGAACAAGATCAACACAATCAGATCCCTTGAATTCCATTTATAGAATAATATCTTAAACATTTCATATGGATCAGAAGTTTTACCTTAAATATAGTGTCTTCATCCTCATGTTGAGGTGTGTGTCTTGTTGCGTGTTTCCATGGGATTTTGAAGCGTAAGGCCTCTCGATCGATCCAAACCAAACCAGGATATCTTCCACTGTCCACCTGAGCGACCAGCCACGGCTTGAGACGAACACGTCGTGGTGTGACTGACATCCTTTTTGGCAAAACCCACACACACCGATCAATCCATGGAGATCTAACCCTAAAATCTGTTTGGTCATGTCCCTGCATGCTAAACAAACCTCCAACCAGTTTAAACACAACCTAACAAATCACAACCTCTCAAACTTTTCACATTAATTTATTTCATTTAAGTCTGTATTTGCATGTATTTAAAGATCCAAACAAAACAAGAGATAAATATGACCGATCGCAGTCATTAAGAAGAGCAAACGTACCTGTTTGAGGTGAAGCAGGAAGTGAGAAGTTTTTTTTTTCTTGCAAAACAGCTGAGATCAAAACTTTGAGATTCCAAAAAAAAAAATCACCTGAGACTTTTTACGGGTGTTGATTTGAACAAAATTGACTGATTAATCAAAGGGAAAATAAATAGGAAGAGAATATCCCGGAAGTTTTTCTCCCAGTAGGTTTGATCCTTCCTTCCTTTTTCTTTCTTTCCTGCTCACCGAAACTCAGGTACAGTAGTGACGTCACTGCTGCGTCATACACCTCTGCTTGTTTTCTATCAAAAATAATTTGAATAAAAAATAGCAAGAAATCCACTGGAAAACATATAATTAAATTTAAAATAATGCTCTATTTATGTGTTACATGAGATAAAATCATTTAAAAATTTAGCTTACGCAAAATGTTTTATCAAAATTATAACATGTTGTATTTAATTTTTGACATGCTTTATTAAAAAAAAAAAAAAAAAAATGGAAGAAAAAGACTACGTCTTTTTTCACTTTTGGTTTGTCCCATGCTTGGAAAAATAATGTTTAGAACTAAAATGCTCCTTAAATTATCTGATCTCAATGTGGATTTTTAAAACAGGGCGGGAATAACAAACCACACCCTGAAACTCTTCACAATGTGTGTCAGCATCTAATATAACTGTCTTTTTTATGTGAAGCTATATTTAGATCTTTTTCCAGGTTCTGAGGGATAGGAACATGTTGATTTGTGTTGCTTATGACTGATTTTGTGTCATAGTGATAATCAGAGAAGTCTGAGCTGTCTCGATTTGGTTATGAAATAAAGTTACAGGGAGATTAGTCATAAAAAAATAGAAACATAATATCCCATAAATCAAGTTTTGTTTTTATTTAGTGTCTGTGATTCTGTGAGAAGAAGCAAATGACTTATCCTTGAATCTTTAAAGCATAGACAAAACTGTCAAAATTAAACTTATTTGGTTATAAACTTGAGTCAAAAACTCATTTTATATCTTAAAGTAACCCTCAAAATAATACAGTGAAGCATTAACAGTTTTTAAATGTTTTGTTTTTATTTTCTTAAAACCCCAAAAAATCTGAAAAGGGTGGAATGCCCCCCCTGTAGATCAGGGAAAGAGTCCTGCCCCAACTAGAGAAGTTTAAGAATCTCGAGGTCTTGTTCAGGAGCGGGGGGAGGATGGAGCAGGAGCTCAACAGACGGATCGATGTGGCGTCAGCAATAATCAGGATGTTGTATTGGTCCATTGTGGTAAAGAAAGAGCTGATCCGAAAAACAAAGCTTACAATTTACCAATCGATCTACATTTCTACCCTCACCTATGGTCAGGTGTGGGTGGTGACCGAAAGAACAAGATCACAGAAACACGCGGCCAAAATGAGCTTCCTCCGCAGGGTGACAGGGCTCTCTCAGATTGAGTAAGGAGTTCTGACATCCAGTCGCTCTTTCGGATTGAGAGAAGCCAGATTGGTTGGTTCGGGCATCTGGTTAGGATGCCTCCCGAGCACACACTGGTGAGGTGTTTCGGCCACATCCCACCGAGAGGCGACCCGGTGGCAGACCCCGTACCCACTGGAGAGACTATTGTTTCACAGCTGGCCAGGGAATGCCTCAGGATCCTCCTGGGTGAGCTGGGAGAGAGAAGCCTGGGCTTCCCACCTGAGGACGTTGCCCTTGCGACCCGGCCCAGGAAAAACGGAAGACAACGTAACGGAAAAAACACATAAAATCTGAAGATTTTCCAAATTGGAAAAAAAAAAAAATCACATGGATTTCTTTTTGGTAGGTTTCTTCCTCTGACAACATCAACTAACGTTATCAAAGGAACATATTCATCACCTTTATAACAAGAAGTAGATTGTGGGAACGAAGCTTATAGTTTTTGGTAGATGACAGTCTAATGTATAGATATTCCCCTTCTATTCTATCAGCACACATCCTGTCGATTAAACCTCTTGTTTTGTGATTCAAGTTCTGGTGTGTGTGTGTGTGTGTGTGTGTGTGTGTCTGTCTGTCAGCCATTGATGTATGACTGATACCTAGCTGGCTCCAAATAAATATGTAGATTTTGTAAAAGCTTGTTGACAGAGTGGTGATCTCATTTCCTCAGATCTGGTTCTTAACTCCTGATAATGCTTTCTCCCACAGATCATCACAGAACAACTGCAGAATTTAGTTATGAATAACCGGTTGTGAATCTGGTTATTATTTCCATTAATTAAAAAGGGCCATGCTTGGGTGTGGTCTTTATCCCTAAGAGGCCAACATCATGTCATTTGTCATCAATCAACACATTACTGATAAACAAAGTAAGAACATCACACAGCAAACTCAGACCAAACTGGTGACTTTCAAGAGAAGATAGTCACAAGTTGTTTTACTATCATGAAAAAGTACAGAAATTCAGTAAGGTGGGATAATCAGCCAGATGATCTTTGAGAAAGTATTTGACCAATTTTTACCCTTACAGATTATGAAAATTGACCAATGCATACTCACGTGTTCTGGTCAGGTTAAAACCTGTTTATTGGAGTATTTGAAAATCGTTCGAACTCCGTATGAACTTTTGGTTCTTTAGATGATAAATTACTTGACATTATTAAATGTTGTAAATTTATGTTTAAAAAATGCAAACCCCAATGATAGATTGAGGATACTGTTATAAATTTACCAAAAAGGCAGTTCCTAAGGGTTGCTTCTTTAAGTTTTTTATTCATTCATCATCTGAACCACTAATTTCTGCCCGCGTTGCAGGGGTTGCTGGAGCCTGCCCTGCTGATTGCAGGCGAGAGTTGGGGTACACCCCACCCAAACAGGTCACCAGTACTTTGCGGGGCCAAGCAGAGAGACAGACAACAATTCACACCCACACTCATTTCTAGGTGCAACTTCTCACTGGCTAATCAAACTTACATGCATGTTTTTTGAGGGTGAGAGGAAACCAGAGTACCTGGAGAAAACCAACGCCTACACAGGTAGAAAATGCAAACTCTACTCAAAAAAGTAGAGTTTGCTTGGGCTAAGCAATTCAAGCCTAGCCCAACCCAGGACTCCAATCTCTGACCTTTTTGCTGTGAAGCTACACTGCTAACCACTGCACTATCAAGCTGTCCTAAGTAGTTTAATGGAGGTTTTTGAGGTGCACAGAATATTTGTAAAAATATATTAGGCTCCAAAGGGTTTCTATTTGAGGATATTTGATCTCAGATGAATATTTTGCACTCTTACTTACTTTCCTTCTTGAGATGTGTTAAAACAATCTAAAATATCTGATTGGTTTATAAGTACTAATTTTTGCATTATGAACTTTTTTTCCGACAATTGTTTTAAAAAGAAAAAAAATACTATAATGACATAGACACATTTTACTTAGTTTCTTTCAAAAGCTATTATGACGGTGAAAGACTGGAAGAGGCAGAGGATTAGACTGAGCAAACAGTGACCTCCCTGGGAGAAAAGATGTGCTGAAATGTTAAGTATAAACTTGAAATACAGAAGGGTGTGTTCTCTGAGAGAAAGGTTTTTGATTTACTGATGTGCTCTTTAAAAAAAACAAATGCTTTTTTAAAAAATCACTTCAATTGGTCACAGTGTTTAAGACCAAACAATGGTCTTAAGACCAAAGTGGACCATTTTGTTTTATACATGTGAATTTGTAAGTTTGCCTTTTTGTTCATGAAAAGAATTATTCCAAGCATACAGATGCAGAGAAAACAAAAAAAGTCATAATATTTCATTTGTGTTTTTTTTAAAAAAGTATTATGCTATTTTATTTCTGGATGTTTACAGATGACATGCTAAGTTGAAGTAATTTGTAGATTTTGAATTCACTGGGAATCCTTTTCTGCACTCAAAGAATTGAGGTTACCTGGGAGTTACCTGATCGTATTAAATAGTTTGAGAAACTCTTGGCATAAGACATACGAAATAAATGCAATCACTGATATGTTGATTGATTTCCCACCAGCAGATTTCAGTATGGTTTCATTAACGTCGCGCGACCATCATCTGACCCAGCACTGCTTTCTGCACACCAAAGGGTTTGTGTTCTAAATTGAAACGCAAGAATTTCAAAATGCTTTAAGACAAACAACCCAATCCAATTTGATGCTGTCACAGAAATATCTATTTACATATCCAACTATGGAAAGTTACCTAAGTTCATGAAAGACATACAAAGCTGCACATAATTATTCATGCCTTTGGCAAATTCTGACAATAAGAACAACTTTTTATCAAACTGATATATTTGTTTTAACGGTAAATGACACAAGTTTCTTCTCAAAAATGATAAGACAATAACGTATTATTTTATTTAGATTTTACCAAAATGTCCACCTTGATTTCTTTCGTTCTCACAGATTACAAAATAAATTTCAAAGGGTACTGTAAGAAACAGATGGTTCTAAAAGTTGCTGATCAACTTTTTGCATTTCATTCTGGTCTATTGTCCGTTTATCCTTTAACAGTGAGCTCTAGCTCCTCAAATATAAACTACTTTGGTTATAATGTAAGTAAAAATTGAAAAATTTTTTTTACACAATGATAACTCTTCTGCAAAATGTTGCTATCTTTTGGAAGAGGTCAATGTCAGGGGTATAAATAATTGTACATGAGCAAAAAAAACAAAACATTTTTGGCTTTTAAAATTCCCAAGAAAATTGTCCTCAGTAAAAATAACATACTCAGCCCACGAATACCAACATAATCGATTCAAAGCTGCCATTGTGGTTATGAATTGCTTTAAAAATTAAAAATGAACAAATAGTGTTGCAGAAATATTTTTATCCATAGTGTGGTGACAGACCATAATTATTACAGATGACATATTCATTCAGAATATTTAGTAACATACATATTGTGTTTGTGTTTGGCACTGTTGAGTTCTGGTTTTTTTAGATAGTTGGTTTAAAAAATTACATTTAAAAAATATTTGGCACATTTTTGTCAGAAGAAATTTTTTTTAGATGAACCATGAAAGTTTGTTTAGATTTGATTTAGTTGTTTCTAGCATTGATTTTCTTCATGAAAGATGATTTGAGTTCACTATATTTCCTCGTTCAATGGTTCACTAAACTATACAAATGCACAAATAAAAAAAACACTCAATAATAAAAAATGACAGTAATATGATAGAAAGGCGGTCCCTCAACAGACTGTCGACCTATTCAGGGTGTACCCTGTTGAGATAGCCCCCAGCAACCCTCACAACCCCATTAGGGAAGATAAATGATGGAACAATATAAATGTATCCAGATTTACATAATTTATTATTATGAATGCAATATTAAACTTTAGCAACATTAAAATAGTTTCTGTGTGCTTTCCAAAAAGTTTTTATTTCCGTGGTTTAATGTATAGAATTCAAATAAGATTAACAAATCAGCCGGCGAGATCTTAAGAAATGATCATTTCATCTAAGTCATGTGTAATGAAGCAGGAATTAAAAGCCACAGTTGCTCAATCCAATTACTTGTAATCTATTTAGTTTCTCGATGGGAAACAGTGTGCGTGTGTGTTTAATCATGCATTTATTTTCAAACTACCTTCCTCATTTCTTTATACATTCCGTGTGCAGTAAAGTATGGATGGAAGCTATTTGTTGCTAAATTTCCTTTTCCGGGGAAATGATAAGTCATCATCAGAGAATGCAAACATTTTACGATTGTTTGGCATTCGTTTGGATTCGGTTGGAATCTGTTTCCGACATGTATTTGTGCCAAAATTGTCACAAGTGTTTCTCACAAGTGTTTCTCACATAATTAAACTGTTCACAAAATGGCTTTTATGAAGCTAATTAAGAGGCTTCAGAATGTCATGGGGAATCACTAAATAAGGTAAATTAAGACACAGCAGCTAAGGAACTGAAAAACATGAATTGAAAGCAAGCTGTTCTGTTTGTGTGTACAGTGTGTTCAGGACTGTAAAGCATGAAAAGGATCTTCCCCTTACATTCTTTGCATTTCATTTCAAACACCACAATAAATTCCCACGAAAGATAGAGAGACTGGGTGGACCAGTGTGGTTTGTTTCCAGGACAGCAAGGCTCAGGTGCAAAAAGCAACGTTGACATTGGCATTTAGAGATTTAATCAAAAGGTTTGACAGAAAGGTCAAACTTTTCGGAATGAGCAGGACCGGGACATACACGGTTCTTTATTTAGTCCATTTCATATTTTTAATAAATAACATCATTTTATTGTATTTGGAACAGCGTCTACTGAACCACTTGTCCCAAATGAGGTTGCGGGGGATGCCAGAGCCTATCCCGGCTGCTTTCAGATGAGAGGTAGGATACACCCCGAACAAGTCGCCAGTCAGTTATGGGCCTAAACACACACTCATTCTTAGGGGCAATTTCACAGTGGCCAATTAACATGTATGTTTTTGGAAACTGGGAGGAAATCGGAGAACTCCCCATCTAAAACGCACGCATAGATGGGGAGAACATGTAAACTCCACACAGAAAGGCCAGACCACTGTACTCTCGTCCTGCCACAGCCTGTTTGTTAATCCCTAAATGATTTATCATGTTTGACTGTTCCGTCATCTTCTGCTTGTTCCGTGGTAGGGTCGCGGGGGCAACAGCCTCAAACGGGCAGCCCAGGCCTCTCTCACCCCGGCTGTATCCTCCAGCTCACCCGGAAGGATCCCAAGTCTTTCCCCGGCCAGCTGTGAGACATAGTCTCTCCAGCGGGTCCGGGGTCTGCCCCTTGGTCTCCTCCCGGTGGGATGTGCCCAAAACACCTCACCCGCGAGGCGCTCGGGGGGCTTCCTGACCAGATGCCCAAACCACCCCATCTGGCTCCTCTCGACCTGACTGGTTTTGTTTTGACTGGTTTTCTTTAAATGCACAATAAAGGATTTTATTCATAAAATATGCTTAACATTCAAACGTTCATTTTATTATCTACAAGTGAAAAAAAAAATCCCACAAAAAAGTGAAAGCAGTTTTAGCAACACTAGTTGGATCAAACTCCAGATCATCTGACCTGGAGTTTTGTACTTTGTTTCAAAGACTTATCAGTCTTTTAAAAAATAAATTAAATACAAGTACGCTCATCAAAAGTAGATTCTAGCATTTTATCACAATCTAATTTATGATAATGAAATTTTATGATGAAGATGATTTGTTATATGTCTTATCTTTATTATAAACGAGTATAAATGTGAGATGATCATTACATCTTTAGAGATAAAAGAGAATCAAAAAGCTCATCTACCTTTATTTTATTGCTTTTATTGCTTGAGTTAAGCTAGAAAAAAACTATAGTACTTTTGTCTTTGTGTCAAGGTGAAATAATAAGAAAATCTGCTTGTGGACTTTTGTTTTGTGTATTAAGTGATTATAACTGAATAACCAGACAATAATAACGTGTCCTCAATCCAAGCAGTGACAGAGCTTAGATCAGGGGTTTATAGAGTCTATGAGAAAGTAAAAATGAAATGTCTACAGGTGACTTCTACTGGAATGTGAGAGGAAAGGAGAGCCAGGCCTCACCTGTTCACTGGGAGTGTTTAGGAACAGGGAGGTGCAGTGAAAGGGACAATGGGCGGAGATTGTTTCATTTTCTTTGTATGCTTTGAAAAGTTTGATCTAAATCCCTGCAATCAACTCGCTATGCTTGTGGCGCACCTGTCTCTGTAGCTTTACTAGAATGATTCAGTGATTCCTGCGAAAGAGAACAAACTTATCCTCATTGAAAACCAGATCTGACAAGATGAAGAAGTCGCATCCTCACCTGTTTTCTCGGAAGAATCGATCTCTGTACGACACCAATGTGAAAATGCAAGACATGGGTGAGTACACCTCGATCGGGGATTTTTTTTCAAACACATTATAGGACAAAAAGTGTTTTGATCTGCAGTTTCCTAAAAAAAAAAAAAAAAGACCTTTGAGCCAGCAGTTAACATGCAGTCGTGTCAAAAGCTTTTCACATGTAAATTATTGAGACGCATGTCTTGAAATTAAAATGTACTCCTGGCTTGTTTTAAAACTTATTAGAATAAAAATCTTCTTCAGACCTACCTCATCTGGTGTGGATTACATTAAATTTATTGAGTTGTCTATACATTGCTTCCAGCTCATGATCATGTAATTATTGTGAAATAGTTACCACCCTGGTGATCATGGTTTCATTTATCATCAAGAAGGCACATCTTCAAGAATTCATGCCTGTAGTTTTAATGATCTTTTCACAATGCTTAAGAAATAAGGCAAAAGTAAAGATACTATGCAAATATTTGGTCAAGGTCAGTTCTTTAGAGGCAACCCTTGGTGAGTAAATATTTTTTTAAATGCCAGCTCAAATCCATTCTAGATGGCTTTTTTGTTTGAGATATTACTTTCCAACAGGCATTACTTCAAGCAATCAAAAAAAAAAAAACAACACACTTTTGGTTAAATTAAATTTGGGCATAAAAGAGCATAAAATCAAATCTTGAATTTACTTAGTGTGGGACATTAGTCTATTTATTTTCCGTTCTGTCGTCTTCCACTTATCTGGGGTAGGGTTGCGGGGACAACAGCCTCAGACGGGGCAGTCCGGGCTTCTCTCACCCTAGCTGCATTCTCCAGCTCACCTGGAAGAATCCCGAGTCGTTCCCCAGCCAGCTGTGAGACGTAGTCTCTCCAGCGGGTCCGGGGTCTCCCTCTTGGTCTTCTCCCGATGAGACTTGCCCAAAACACCTCACCAGCGAGGCGCTTGGGTGGAATCTTGACCAGATGCCTGAACCACCCCATCTGGCTTCTCTCGACCTGGAGGAAGAGCGGCTCGACACCGAGCTCCTCCCGGATGGCAGAGCTACTTATTTTTTCATTAGATACTTTTTTTTTTGTATTCCCAATTACTTGCTTAATGAAATCTTGACTCTTTTTCAGTTAAATGAATTTGTTGTTGATCTAGACGGTGTTCTTGACGTCTGAACTTTTATCAATTTCTTTACACAACATCTTATCCACTTGAACATGATACCTTCAAATTTGTTTGGATTTTTACTTGCAAATTTGTGGTAAGGGTGCAGAGGGCTTTCTCTTTCCCCACTAGTGAAATTTCCACCATCTCCCCCCATGAAAACACCCACAATCTCCAGCATTAGTACTCAAAACACAGCAAAATCTACATCAAATCTCCGTTTTCTAGGAATATTGGGGTTATAAAACAAGCCGATCACATTTCTGGGATCCTCAGGGTTTGTTAACTTTTTTTCTAATTGTTTTTTTTTTTCTTTGCATGAAGAGTTCAATAATTCTAAAAGTCCTGTGTGGGTCTAGAAGATTTTTTTCTTGCGGTTTGTCCACTTTGAGAGTTTTCTTCTAATTCAACTTGACCGCCCCACATCTTGTGGAATGGATTTTTTTATTTTCAATACAGAAAATATACACTCACCTCCCTCAGTCTATGCAAGAACTTTCACAATCGGAATAAATATTTCAGTGACAGCGAATTCATGCAACAGTTTTGAGTGACACGTAATTTTATTTTAAAAAAAGCGACACTTGTATTTAGATTAACTTTTTATTTGACAGACGATAGTGACATCCCTATCCCTTTGTGCCTAAAACTATCTTTTCTATGTTTTTGTTTTAATTTTCACATTATGTAGAAACTGTCTCTTTAGAAACATTGAATCATGAGGGGATGTTTGTGCTAGATGACTATTTCTTAACGTCTTCTAACACCAAATTAGAGACTTAGACACCATTGCCACAATGAAATATAAAACTTGTGTCACCATAGTGCATATCAATATTCATGAAGAAAAACTGAAATCCCTCTAAAATTACAAGTGAGGATGTAACTCAAACCTCTCATTATATTCACTAAAAGGTATCAGTTTACTAATAAGTGGTGAGTTCACAACATGGCATCTGTTCCAATTCTTTCTTAAGAACAGGAAACGCATTGCCATGCTAACCACAACCTGAGAGAAAATATTTCTTTATTCAAATTGGATGGGACACAATAGAGAAACAAATCATTTGGTTGGACTGGTTAAACACCCTTGCCTCTTCCTTGTGTTGTTGTTTATCCATTTTTTTGGAGTGACGCTTTCGTAGTGTTTGTAGTGTTTCATCTTGGTGTCTACACTCTGTGACAAAAGAAAAATGTACAGACTTCTTTTACTTTCCTTGTTTGGACAGAAATTGGTTGCTGTCCTTACCCGATGAAAAATGTCACAGCAAAAAGCTGAAACAACACAAACTAATTACCTTTCAGTAAGAGCCATCTTTCATCAGTCACTTACTAAGCAAACACAAAGACAGGCACAAAAATAGTCAGAAAGAATTTTTTAAAAAATTCTTTTTCTTCAACTTCAATAACTTGAGACAACATCAGTTTTAGAAAATGAACATTCAAGCAAGCAGGGTGGCTGGGCTCTCACTCAGAGATAGGGTGAGATGCTCTGCCATCCAGGAAGCGCTCGGAGTAGAGCCATTGCTGCTCTGGGTTGAGAGAAGCCAGATGGGGTTGTTCGGGCATCTGATTAGAATGTTTCAGAACGCCTCGCTGGTGAGGTGTTTCTGGCATGTCCCACTAGGAGGAGACCCAGAGGCAGACCCCAGACCTGCTGGAGAGACTATGTCTCACAGCTTGCCGGGGAAAGCCTCATGCTCCTGGGCAAGCTGGAGGATGCAGCCAGGGAGAGGGAAGCCTGGGCTTCCTGTAGGAGGCTGTTGCCCCCATCACCAAGTCAATGAAGACAATGGAATGGAAATTCAAGAGAATAATTTTTAGCTGTTGTGTGTTACCCCTTTCTACACACTGTTGAATATTTGTCTATGTGTAAAATGCAATGCAGTGATTATGATTGTGCTTTTACTTTATCACCATGGTAAAAAGTATCAAACATTACAAATCCTGGTCTAGCATTGTGGCTGTAATGTTGTCACCCTGTCAGTAATAAATGACTGTGCAGAAAACAACTCAGCTGACTATCAACCACCATAGAGTTCTTTGTGTACACTGCACACTTGTACCCACATGCTTACAGAAAACTGACTTGTTTCTAGTTATTATGATTTTTAAAAAGAAAACCATGAGCTGTAGGGAATGGATTTGCGCATGTAGACATTCATACTTTGGTGAATTTAGAAGCAAGGTCAATTTGAAGGGTAAAGATGGTACTTGCTTTTATTCCTGCCCAAAAACAAACAAAAATACTTAGATTTTCATTCAAGACATCTTTAATAAAATCATTGAAGGTTGTTTAACTCTCACAGTTTTGTCTTTATTTCTCTGTCTTATTTCTCTCCTCAGAAAATGCAGAGCTGGTGCTGAGGTCCTCTGCCATCGCTGAGTCAGGCACTGCTAGTGTGCGAGCCAGACCCACGGTCAAACATCATGCTGTGAGTTAATCTTCACAAACTGGAAACTATTCAAGAATTGAACTCTGTTTTTGTTTAAGCACTTCAAGCATAACTGGTTTACTCATCACTCCTTACTCAATTCCATACCAAAGATGTAAGGTACACATTTCCTGGCATGTATGTATTCTGCCAATTCTAATGTGACCGGAAAATAAGACATTTCTGTAAAAGTTCATTTGCAGGCTGCAATGTAAAAGTCTTTCAAGTCAACTTAAAGTGTACACCTGGAATTTCTCACACCCTACAATAACCTTCTCAGTCATTAGAGAGTCATTTTTACATTAGCAGCTTCGCTGATGGACAAACCTCCAATTATCACATCATGGTGCAAATGAACAACTCATCTGCGTTCGGTTTCACACACCTAGCCTTATTGTTTGGAAGTGCTTAGTGGCATGTTGACGCGGCACACCCAGCAGAAGCACACGGGCTGGATGGCCGCAGCTACTGCAGCAGCTCCGTATTATTCACAACAGACTAAAACAAACTGGGTTGTGCATCATCTCTAGTGGCACACCTTTAGATTGTGATCACAACTTTCAAAGGACAGCTACGTAAGCAGTTTTTAGAAAACAGTGACAATGGGGTTGTCCTGCAAAGCTAACTTTTTTAGTTGGATTTTTAACTGAATCCAAATTTTAGCTACTTTTTGTATCAGAAATGAATCCGTGTAGATTCCTATGTGGTAACTTGAATACCCTATTTGAACCATGAAATATCTCTTGTTATGTCATGGCTGTTTAAACTCAAACTGATAAGGAGGCTCAGGCTGAAATCTGCTGTTTGGACATTCAGATGACCTGGAAGAAACCTGTTGAATAAACAGTGAGACTGAAAAAATCCACGAGACAACAGTTTAAAACCACCATTAAGGCCCATGTCAAGCTTCAGATATTGTGAGAGTATGTCACACGTATATTAAACCTTTTCATTTATTTTTATTGCTTTTACTAAACATGCAAGTTTCTCAGCAGGAAACAGAAAATATGAATCAAGGATCAGAAATTTACAATATGGTCAGGTGTTGCTCGAATAATTTTGTGCCTCTTGAAGGGAATTTACTTTGTCAAATCTCGAGAATTTCTATTGTGTCAACAATGTCTGTGTTTATTTTTGGTAGTCTTGGTTCTCCAAAGTGAACAGCACCTCTCTGCCTGCCTGGCTCAGGTTTCTATTTGCAGTTTTCTGAGCCAAGCCCATTGTATAAATGGAAAAGGTGATGAATTACAGGTCTGTCTCATACTTGACGGAAGAATGTGAAAGTAAGATGTTTATGATGACAACCCAATTACCTTCATTAACACATTTCCCTGTAGTGTATGTTGTTTAATAAATGTGTTTATATTTTAATAAGTTATATAGTTATGAAGGTACAGAGAAACTTCTGTTTGCAGTCATTGCAAATGGTCAATGTTGATGTAAGAAACACTTAAGAGCTGCAATAGTTGAAAACTGGTTTGTTCACTTTAGAGCAATGATTTGCCAGGAAAACTTGGATAAAAACTCTCACAGAATGGAATGTACACCTTGTGATTGCTTCACTGTTCTTGTGCCAGGTTTGTTACTTGAGTATCAGTCTGACAGTGTTTTATTTCTCTCTCCACAGACCTCTGAAAGTTTTCAGGGATTCGCGGTTCCGACCCCAACAGTCCCTCTCATGGGCCAACTCAACAATGCAAATACCAATAGCTCAGGTGAGGGTCTAATGACCTCCCATATGAACCTTAGGTTTAACATGTCCGCGAGGCAAGAATTGCTATTCAAACTCAGCAGGACAAAAGGTCATCTGTGATCCCTATGCTCAGACTTTGTTGAAGGATTACAGAAACGAGAAAAAAAAAAAAGTTCCCTAACCCTAGGAGACAGAACCGGTAAATGTTTGTCAAGAAAGTCGGTCAGTAACTTCAAAATGTCTTATTCTTACATAATGAGAGAGTTTAAATTTCAGACTTTAATCATCCAAATTAGTTATGACATTTTTTGTATTATTTTTTTATTGAGGTTCACTTTTGGATTCTTATTCATTTTAATCTTTATCGTTATCTCCAGAATGAGTAATTTATCCTGGTAGCTAATAAAACACTTGGGGTTTTCAGATTAATTCATTCTGTCATGTTTTTTTTTTTTGTAGTTGCTGAAGATAGAATGTCAAATGGATCTGCCTCATCCATGCCAGACCTTGTGGAAGGAGAAATAGATGTTCCTCCTCCTCCATCCATTGCACCGCCACCCCCTCCTTCAGCAGCAGAATTCCAAGCCCTTCCAATGACCTTTATCCTTCCTCCACCAGATTTCCTGGGTGACCTAAACAGCCCAGATCTGGCAAACCTTCAACCTCCGTCCATGCCTCCACCAAAACCTCCTTCTCTGCCTCTGTCCTCAGAGGAGCTTGAGTTATCTCTTTTACAACCCCCATCAATGGTTCCCCCAAAACCTCCATCCACTTGCTCAACTGGATCTGCGTCGTCCATGTCCAGCTCAAGCCTACCACCTGCTAAAGTTCCAGAGCCTCCAAAATTTGCTGCCCCTCAGCTGCCTAATGAAAAACAAGACAAGACTATCAAGAAACCGCCTCCCAAACCCCTCAGATCATCCTCCATATCCAGCCTTGACTCACCACCACTGACACCTGCTCCACCTCCCCCTGTGGAAACACATAGATTGTCCACCTTCAATCCTCAAAATCCTGCAAAGGTCATATCAAACACCACATTTCTTGAGCAAAATGAAGGTCACGATGCAAGACCTAAGCAGATGTTACTCTTGGAAGACTCCAAGTCTGTTAACTCCGTTCCTACAATTCTTCATACGGATGAACAAAACCCTAAAATGGTCACACCACCTAAATCCAAAGCGGAAAATGTAACAGAGTTACAGCAGAACTCAAAAATGATTCGGCCTCCTCAAATACTGCGACCTGAAGTTCACAGAGATGCTAAAGTAGAGACAGTTTTAGCTCAATCAGAAAATCCCAAACTGCCTCAATCCCCACAACTTCTTAATGGCATTCAGGACAATCCAGCAAAGGCCCCAGACTTTCCACAGGTTCAAAAAGTTGCTAGCATTCAGGCTAATGAAGTTAAAGTCCCAGATTCTCCACAACTTCAATCAGTAGCTAGCACTCAGGTCCAATCAGAGATCAGCAAAGACAAAATTGAAGGATCTCAAAGCCGCAGTTTTAGTCCCATTTTGGATCACAAACTACGCAACCTGAAAGCTAACGAAGTCAACGGGACACGAGGCTCTTCTCCTATGGCTCTTCTAATGGCTGCCAAGGAAAGAGAGAAACACAGAATGACTAACCTCACTTCTCAAGAAGACAGTATCAGTAAGGAACCAAGAGATGAACTAAATACTAATTTCTCTGTCATCACAAATCCTATGGAAGAAAGATTACAAGAGAATACCCCAACTCTTAAGCCCATAGAACAACCAATCACAATCCAGGCCCCAGAAAAATCCACCAGTTCTCCATCAAATGGTCCAGCCCTTAGTAAAATCCCACCAACTTCAAGCAACCTAACTCAGACAAAACAAAGTCCAGAGGAAAGCCCCCAAATGTCCCAAGCTATCCAGGAAGATGAAGAGTTTAATATGATGTGGCTTCCACCACCTGCAGAGTTTGGGGACTTCGATGATATAACAGAGCCAACCTCAACTATTGATCCACCTGCAAAAGAAGCAGAAGCAACACAAGTGGTGTGCCTTCCAGCTACACCTCTGGCTCCTTCCTCTCCAAGTCCATCTTTGGAATTGAGTCCCGTTCTTGTTCCATCTCCACCTACAACTCCCGCCCCAGTTCCAACCCAGGCTCCACCACCACCACCACCTCCTCCACAACTCCCACCTTCTGACATAGACATTGCACCGAAACCTCAAGTCCAGACAAAATCCAATATGGTACCCACTCAGATACCACCCAATTTGTCACCAAGCCAGGCCACTTTACTGAGCATCTTACAAAAAAAGATGCAGGAAATGGACCCGAAAACATCTCCAACAAAAGAAGCAGAACCTACTTCAGAAGACTGGAACACAGATTTGCCTGTAGAGGATAAGATCCCTGTTTCGGCACGAGTCAGTCCACAAATCAAAACTCCCCCTGCTGTAAACAAAGTACCCACCCTCGACATGCGGGAATTAGAGAATAAAGTGATCAAAAAATATCAAGAGAACTCACAATCAAAATTTCCTATCAGGTAAGTCTGAGACGTATCAGATCTTTGTGTGCGAATGAGTCCAGGAAATAGTATTTATTCACTTCATATGTGTGTTTCTTTACAGCAAAGAGCGGTATTCTAAAAACCAGTTTGGTAAGACTTTTACCATCCGGCCTGGAAGCAAACAGCCCATCACCCTTGTTACCGATGAAGATTAAGAGTGTAGATTTATTCATTTGTCCGAGAAGCTGAATACACTTTTTAATTAATATTTCTTAGCAGAAATGTGTATTATGAAGGGAAAATGCTAACAATTTTGTTTAAGTAATCACTAATCATTTTAAAAGCAAAATTCTTGATTTCTTTTGTCTTCTTCATTTTGAGAAACATTGTCTTTTAAATATTTGTACATATCATATTTGATCACATCTGTAAGTCAATTTAAATTGCAGATGGGTTACTTTTACCAAAATAGTCAGTGAGGGTGATAATTGGACTATTGTGAAAAACCCTGATACTGAAAATCCTGATACATACTAGAGTTGTGAAACCAACTAAAATTTTCTTCTGTTACATAAACATTTTACGAGCATTGCCCTATGCAGATGTTTGCAAAGATGTTTCTCATATTTATTAATTTTTAATGTGTTATCTATTAAAGTCAAAATTTTGTATTGTGTATATATATATACATTTAGAATTAGAAAAAAGATGCAGCATTCAAACCTGCATGCTGTATATTTTAATAAAGATTATATTTAAAAATGATTAATCTTTCATGTCAAAAAATAACTTACCATTTGTTTGTGTGTATAAACCAAATTTCTATGTACATTTTCTGGTATTTCTAAATCTACTTGGGTAGAGGTAGCGAGGAACAGAATGATGGCAAAACTGTTGTCAATCATGTTGACCCTCCTGACCCTTTCATGAATCTGTGGACCACCTGAGGAGCAGCTTCAGTAAGAAACATTTACAACCCTGCTGCTCAAAGGAACAGTACAGAAAATCATTTCTGCCATCCTCCATCAATCTTTTATCCTCCAGGCTGCAATTACCAGCCTAATGAATGCTTTTAAATTTAGGTCAGTTAATTTAAACTGACCTGTTTAAATTTAGGTCTACCTACTATCTAGTAGGTAGATTGTACCAATCACACAGTTAAAGGAATTAGAGATTTAATTGAAATAACAGACTACTAATAGTTTTGGCTATTAGATCTGTTTGTACACTTTTTGAAAACAGGCTGCACAGTGGTACGTTTAGCACAGTAGCCTCACAGCAAGAAGGTTAGATTCCCAGAGTAAAAAAATAAAAATGAATTACTCTATTCATCCCTCACCGGGGAAATTTGTTTGCTGCACTCCTTACACCGCAGCAGGCTGCCCTTCACCGGTGCCAATGGTGGGAGAAGCGGGGGTTAGGTGTCTTCTCCAAGGACCCTAGACGTGCTCTCCGTGGGACGCAAACCCGCGACCTTCCGGTCCGCGGGCGAACGCTCTAACCACGCGGCCACCGTCTCCACGAGTAGGCACGGGGCTTGAAACACTGGCTTTTCTGTGTGGAGTTTGCATGTTCTCCCCATGTATGTGCATGCATGTTTCCTTGTACCCTCTGAAAACATGCATTTCAGGTTGATTGGCCACTAAGAAATTGCCCCGAGGAATAAGTGGATGGTTGCGTGTGGGTGGCCCTACAACTGACTGGTGACGTGTTCGGGGTGTACCCTCCCTCTCGCCTGAAATCGGCCATGAAGGCCTCTGGTAGCCCCCACAACACCATTAGGAATAAGCAGTTCGGAAAACAAAACGTTTTGAAAACTTGGAGATTACTGATTGAATAAAACCTGGTGAGTTTTTTTTTTTTTTTAGAAATGATAGTCTTTTAATGAATTAATGACAGAAGGTTGAATCTGCAATGTAACATATCGGTAAGTAAAACTAGCTTGTTTACAGGTCCAGACCAATATACTACATCTGTTCTATAGGTACACTTATCACATAAATACAAGCCGACAAATAAAAAGAAGTTATTTTGGGTCATTTGAAAGTAATTCAATTGCATTAAGTTTTTCTAAACAGGAAAGTCAGCCTTTCTTTTTACTTGTTGTCAAACAAAAAAAGTCAAAAAAGTCAAATGTTGTCAACAATAAAGGGGAAAAAAATGGTATGATATCTACCTAGGTAGATATCATACCATTTTTTTCCCCTTAAAAACGTTAAGAAAATGCTGAAACAAATAAAATGTTTTCATATGTTTTACACTCTGATAGAATATTGTTAAAGCAATTTTAATTTTCCAACAAATATTTTCAGCACAGACATTCAAACATATGTGCAACGTTGACAACTTTTAATGATATAGGCAAAACTATAAGTTTGTCTGCATTACGTTACCCCTAATGTAAAACCATGACGTACAAATAAATTGCTTTGAAACCAGTTGAACAGGAATAGGTTTCTGATGACCTCTCATCATCTGTCAAAGATGAGAGGTAGTCCTTCTTCTGAATAAGATGCTACATTTAACTTTCATAAATTGATTTTTGAAGTTCTAGATTTATTCATTATTCAATTCATTACAGAACTTTTCAAAAGATGATTTAAAAAAAATCTGGAACAAAGAGTGGGGGGGTTCCTTAAGGTGAACCCACTGTGTGATGAAGCACGAGATGGTCCCAGCCAACGGTTGATAGTGTGCTTGAATCATCATGAAGCCAACACACATCCTTTACAAAGTCCTGATGTCGTCTATCTCGGAGTCTGAAAAGGAAGAATATCTAGTTAGTGTCCCAGACGTTAAAAAAAAAAAAAATATATATATATATATATCGTATTTTCACGACAAAAAGGTGCAGTCCCAGTTTCATGTGCTCTGTATTTAACGCACACATAAGTCGCACCTGATAATAGGGCGCGGGTTTTATATACATATACTCTACTACGTACGTCCGCCGTTCAACAACACACACACACACAAGCAGACAAGTGTGTGTATTTAAAAATAGATCGGGAGTAAAACTGAGTTTGGTTGGCTTTATTTAAATATTAGTGTCAGTCGTCATATAGTCATTTATCAAATCCATCCAAGTCCTCATCATCTGTTTTGGAATCTAACTGGTGCGGTAAATCCAAGATAGCAGGTTCACTGTCTTCGCTGTCAGAGTCACTTTCTGTACCGCACGGCTCCTCGGAAATGATGCCTGCTTTTGCGAGGGCTTGGACAACAGTGCCAGGAGACACGTTAGCCCAAGCATCTACAATCCACTGCCAAACTATGGCGTAACTCGCCCAGCGGTGCCTTCCACCCTTTGTGAAGATGTGGTCTCCTCTGGTCACCCATCGCTCCCACGCCACTCGCAGTCTTACTTTGAACGCCCGGTTCAAAGCGTAGTGCTCATCTGCTTCACTTGTTTTTTCACATCAGCGGTGAAATGATCAAGCATAGAGTCAAAAATCAGAAGCAATGGGGATGCATGGAAAAAAAAAAACACCCGGTCTTCAAAACAAATCACACATAAGGCGCACTGCTTTTATATGTGCCTTATGGTCGTGAATACTGTATATATTCTTTTTTTTTTTTTTTTTTTTAAGTACGAAGGTAAGACTGACTAAAAAGAAACTGATTTGTTACAGTAGTTCAAATAGAAAATCTAAAAATGAAAAAAATTAAGATAAAATATACAAATGATCAAACATGTATGATAGGTTGATTACCTGCTACAAAATTACCACTAAGAATGAGTGTGTGTGTGTATCACCCAGCAACAAACATGCTACTTTTTTGGCGTGTACCTGCCTCTTGCCTTAAATCAGCCGGGATAGGCTCCCTCCGCCTCCATTAGGGATAAGCGGTTCACAGGACAAAACAAAATATATTAAAAGGCTTTTTCCTTTTTTAGACAACCAAATTAAATAGTCTCACTACTAAATGTAGGCACAATGGCGCAGAGTTTAGTATAGTGGACTTACAGCAAGAAGGTTGGAGTTTTTTTGGAATTTTGAATAAGCGGTTAAGAAGACGAAAGAAAACTACTGACTGTACAAAGAGCCCCCTGTAGCACCCTTTTTATATGCTGTTTGCTGGCTGACTGAGCTACTCAAGCTCCTCACTGTATCATTCAAAGGATGGGAGGTGTTGTGAATTTGCATAGCTTCCTCCTCTGACCTACTTAGTCCATTAATACTCACATTTCTTGCAGGTCAGAGTTCAAAACAGCAAGGGAGCAGTCGTCACTAACGGATGCAAGTAAGGAGGCACTAGAAGGAATAAAAAGTAGTATTTTTAATTGAGGAGCCATTTCTGTCAAGGAGTGCGTTTGGTTAAAAAAATACCCCTTTGTGGAGAAAGCAAGGCTATTCACTCTCCGGCTGTGGACGTTCGTTGCGCAGGCCGGTTCGGTACTCTGGAAATCCTTCACTACCACCCTGCCTAACTCATCTCCTACAACACAAAGCAGGTTAAAAAAACATAAAGGAGCTGAATTTAACTTCTCTCTTCATTAGACACCTGAATGAGCCTTACCAAGAGCAATGGTGCTTCTGTGGTTGGGATGCCATGCCACAGTGGTGAAAGAGGAGCTGGGAGGTTCAAAATCTAAAGAAAAGAAAAAAACAAAAGTAGAAGAAACTTGAGGTGTTACTTCTTTAAAGAACCAGAAAATATCAGCTTATTTATTTAAATTCTTCTAGTAATAGGCTGCTTACCTATTCTTGAAGCAGGTTTACTTGGCTTTCGTCTATCCCACAACAGTACACGGCCATCCTGAAATATTTGAGGAAAAATATGAGTAAGGAGTAGAATATAAAAGGCTCAGATTGTGCATTCCTCCTTCTAATACGAATAAAACAAAGACAAAAGACATTTCCATTATCTTGTTGCAAATGTTTGAACTCATCCTAAAGTGAGAAAAATTATTACATTATTTCGAGTACGGTAATTACTTGTACATCATTACTGAAGCAAAATATTAAAATTATTTAAATTTATGGATTTCCTGTAAAAATGTGTCAGTACGCCATCCGGATAAATTAAGATCCTAATCCAGAGTGTTTTGCAGCTTTCTGTACAAATACATAAAGGAGTTGAATCAACTGTCAAACCAACTTAAGCAATCTTTTTTCTAGGCTATCTAATTTGTCTTAAAGTTCTAAAGAAAGACACAAATCACTTTAAAATTTAAAAATTAAATCTTAATATTAAAAGTGCAACCAATAACTCAACACTTTGGGGAGGCTTAGCTCAATGGTAAAATTACCATCTGCTGAGCTCAGGCTTAGGTGTCCCTGTAGAAGAAACGTAACCCTAACTCCCCGATACTCCCACCATTGGCGCTGTCATTGGTTGCCGGCTGCGGTGCAATGCAGCACAAGAATTTTTCAATGAGGGATTAATGCAGTATGATAAAATTGAAGAAAAAAGATGCACGTTAAAGTTATTTGGACAGAATAAAGATCTCTACTAGTCCTCTGCAATTCAGGAATTACTCTGTACATTAATTGTTTTAGGAACTCATTTATGTAAATATCATCGATTTTCTGACTTAAAATCACAGCTGAGTAACACCCAGTTCCAAAAAGAATCACAAAGTGGTCTCCAGTAGCTACAATACAACCCTCATGGCCAACACTACTTCACGAAACGTGTTCAAAAATTCTAAGGTAACACTCTGAAGACAATCAAAATGATCACAATTTAATCTCGACCCCATTCGCGACAATAACATACTTGTCCACAGGAAACGAAGAGATATTCCTCAGTAGGACTGCAAGCAACACAATTTACAGGCTGTGTGTGGGCTGAAAATAAAAAATACAGTTTTGTTTTACAGCTTTTACATTTAACTAATTTGTAACAAAATAGCTTTTCAAATTAAGAAATTTGAAAATATTGTTGGATGCAACACAAAGACATATCTTTATATAATATTGATTTTAATTTGAAAATCATAAAATAGTAATAATCCTAATGTTTTTGCAACATAACAGAAGCAAAAAAAAATCCATACAACAAAACAAAGTTCCTATAGAGGACTAAATATTTCAATTATTCATTTCCTAATAAATTAAACTTGAATAAACATTGATTGATTAAGAAAGAAATGTGTTTAAGTTTCTTTTGTTTGTTTTCTTACCATTATAGGTTGTCTGAACCGTTTCCTGATCAAGATCCCAAACTTTAATCCTGCATTAACAAGAAAAACTGAGATTTAGAATTGGTTAAGAAACTAAAATTTGTTTCAACTTTTTTTAAAATTGAAAATATGTTTAAGATCAACACAACAGATTTATATGTACCAGTGTGTACAATGACAAATACAACATCCTGCTTTAACAGTTAGTAAGTGGGACTGGACTGTGGCCTCACAGAAAGAAGGTCCTGGCCTTTCTATGTAGAGTTTGCATGTTCCCCCTGTGAATGCACGAGTTTTCTCTGGGTACTCTGGTTTACTCAAACCCTCCAAAAACAGGCATCTTAGGTTAATTGTCCACTATAAAATTGGCCCTAGGAATGAGTGTGTGTGCATGGTTGTGAGTGTGTGGCCCTGCAACAGACTGGTGACTTGTTCGGGGTGTACCCTGCCTTTCGCCTGAAAACAAAAAGTTAGAAAGTACAGGATGTACTTTTAAATTTTTATAGATAATACCTTTGTGCATGTAAAATAAGTGCTTCGATTACCCCGAATCAAAATGAAATGGTCCGTTTGTTTCTTTGTTGCAATCTGTGTTATTGTTGTGATTTTATGTATGACCAAATGAATAAATCTGAACTGAACTGAAAAAAGAAAAAAAAATTCACTACATACATAATATGTAAAAAAGTCTGACCTGCAGTCCAAGCTGCCAGTAACGGCACTCTTTCCTCCAAATGTGGGGCTTACTGTGTTGACAATGTGATCATGATCATGTTTAATGAACATATTCACCATCAAATGGTCAACATCTGTGAGCATCCAAAGCTCCAAGGCACCTAAACAGAAAAAAAACCACTGAATTATTTTTAAACTTAATATGTTTGCTTCATGCAGTTAAGTTTAAATCACATTTACCTGAATCCGATCCAACAATAACTGACTTTTCAGTGGCCCATTTAGCATCTGCAACGCCACTCTGAGTCTGCACACCGGTTAAACAGAAGCCTTCATTGGGAGCCTGCTTTGGATCAGAGAAGATCCACAAAGATCCCTGCCAGTTCCTACCAGAGAGACTGGAGGCTCCAAGCAGTAGGGTGCCATCTGTACATGAAGACAGTAAAGAAACGTAACCTTAGGTGTCTATCAAATTATCAAGAGAAAAAATAAAGACGGCAATCAAATAATGCAAACAGAGATCAGTAGAATCACCACGTGTTTGGCCCTCTGCTCTCTTTCCTACCTGCTCTGTATTGAGCTGCACACAGATGCTTCTCCATACTAGCAGGAGCATTTGGAGGAATGTCCCAATCGTTTTCTTTGATCATATTGAAATCAGAGACAGCTTTTAATCAAACAAAAGACGTAAAATGTGCACATCAACTTTAAGCTAAATTAGCTAGCTGAAACCTAAATCTATGAAGTGCAGCTTTTGTCTGGGATTTAATTTATATCACCGAAATAATTTAGCCAGAAAATTCCAGCAGCGTTTGCGTTCCATATAATAGCGATCGATTATTTTGCCGATTGATCAGAGAATGAATGAATTTAGAGTGGCGCTGCACTCAAATCACTTCCTGAACAGTTTTATTCTTCGTAGGATATTTTAGTGGGACGTAATGAGTACTGCCCTCTAGCGCCAATTTTACGCACTTTCTTTTTGCTTGCTTGGTTCTTTCCACCACTTTCTGTTTCTTTTTAAATTCTTTTTCTTTCTGTCTTCATTATTTAACTGATTTAGAATAGACCTAGCACGCCCTTCTTCTCTTTTGGAACGATGGGATTGTCATCCTTGTTGGATAATTGACATTTAAATGTCCAGTCAGTTTGTTGGCCTTCTTTAGAAATATGTATATAATTAAGTATTCTGTTGATTCTTTATTTCAATAATCTTCTATGATACCTCTATTTATCTATGTTTGGCAAATAGGTGAGAATAGGTGAATTTTTATAAAATGTAAATAAGTCAGATTCTTGTTCATGGGTGGGGGAAGAATACGGAGGGAGATTGACAGCCAGATCGGTGCGGCATCAGCAATAACTAGGATGCTGCATTAGTCCATTGTAGTAAAGAAAGAGCTGAGCCGAAAAGCAAAGCTCTCGATTTACAAGTCGATCTAGGTTCCCACCCTCATCTATGGTCACCACCCACAGCTGGTGACCAAAAGAATGAGATCGAGGATACAAGTGGCCAAAATGAGCTTCCTCCGCAGGGTGGCTGGGCTCTCACTCAGAGATCAGATGAGCAGCTCTGCCATCTGGGAGGAGCTCGGTGTCAAGCCGCTCCTCCTCCAGATCGAGAGAAGCCAGATGGGGTGGTTCGGGCATCTGGTCAGGATGCCGTCCGAGTGCCTCACTGGTGAGGTGTTTTGGGCATGTCCCACCAGGAGTAGACCAGAGGGCAGACTTAGGATCCTTCCGTGTGAGCTGGAGGATGCAGCTCCTGATGGTTCAGAAGATGAAAATACAAATAATTCAGTGTAAAGATTACAGTAAAATTGAAAATGAATACAGAACTCAAGTTATATATTTTTAAAAAGTTATAGATTTTTACAGTTCAATCATACATGTTATAACATAGTATTTTAATGCATGTTATCCAGTCACATTTGAAAATCTAACCATTTGTGCATTCAAAACCTTTTTATTGACAATAATAGTAAATTTCACTATTTTCTAATGTGAATTAAAACTCAAGAGTGTTAATTAGTCCCAAAGCTCTGACTTCAATAAAAGTTCAAAAATACAGTTTTTACAAGCACTTTCATCTATAAAGAGATTTAAAACAGAAAAATTCTGTTTTAGAATCTCTGAAAACACTCCACAGGACATCAAGTGGACACTTGCATGGATGTGTAGTAACACATCCATGATAGATCTTTCTGTGTTTTATACATGATGTTTCAATAATTTTGACAAAAAAAAAAAAAAAAAGAGTCAAATCTGTGTTGAACAGACTGGCAAAATGCTGCTCTGTTAAACTTACTGGTGCAGATTTTTATGTGGGTTCAACAACAAAGAACAGGAAGAAATGTCAGGGTTGGGTACATACATGAGTGCATGTATGTACTTTATGATTTAGTGTCTCACTATCCGAACACTGCTTGTTCCACCACATGTCACAATTAAGCACTGCTCTTGACCAAACAGCATGGCCGGTCTCACCACGGTTTACAATTAACTTTTTCAAATTGAGTCAGGATTCTTACCACTACTGTGTAGCACTGTTTGAACAGAAAGGAGGACACCTTCACCCAAACTGAAGACAAAAAGAACAAATACAGTGACAATAAAATTCACTAATTTTGTAACATGCTGCTGTCTTCATTTTGAAAGATAATTAATACATGTACCTGTAAATTGAAGACAAAATATATTTTCTCAAAGAACCCAATCTTTGGAGAGATGGTAATTTCTGAACCTTAACTATTCTGTAATTGCTAAGACCTGGATCATAAATTTAAAAAAGGAGAACATATTTTGAAAGTGTTGCCAAATAAATGTAGTAATGATTCATTTTCTGACTTTCTTTCATGTTGGGAGTTTTGTTAATAGTACTGTCATTTTTTATTTTCTATGTTTGAGGAATTTCTTCTGAAATAAGTGCTTAATAGTTGAATGCTTCTTTTAATATGATTAACACGTGTGTTTCCAAATATGCTCTATTGTATGTTTATGACTTCTAAAGTGGTATCTTCCTGTCTGATAATAATGTAAAATAACTTGGAAAAATGATTAAAATGAATGGTAAAAATATTTTAATAAAAAGTAAAGGCGGAAACAGGAAGTTGACGATATGTCAAAATTGATCAAAACTAAATATATATAGTTTTTATTTATGTGTTTTTAAATCAGAATAAAAATGCAAACCATTCACAGTTTGCTTTTTAGAATAAAATAAATCACAGACGCGATAAAAAAGAAGATAAATGAATAACAATAACGTTAGACTTTTATTGTGAAAAAACGCAAACGGAAGATGCGGTTGATATTTTTAATCATTTCACACTTGTGTCCAAAATCGATAAGTGATTAGATTTGGTGGTCAAGAATTTGTGGGCATAGAACTGTGCCCTCTTAAGGTAAGCACCAGACAATGTCAATGCAAGGATTTTTGATTTTTTCATTAAAATAATCATTTTAGAGCAGGTAGCGGTTTCTTTGTAACGTTTTAGTCGTTGATAGAGATGGCTTTGTCTGATCTGTGTCATATTAAAGGCCACTGCAGCTAACATTAGCTGTTACGGTATTTTTACCTGTCCACGCTGCGTGTCAGTGAGTGGACAGTCAGTGTTGTGTTTGCTAACTCTCTGCTGATGTACGCAGCATGGATCCCAGCCAGCTGCTACGTGACATTTAGAGGAGCTGTTAGTGTCAAACCTGCAGACATGATTGGTCAATCACCTGGAAAAATGTCATCAGAGGTGAAATCAGTGAGCTAGATGCTTATTGACCCTCATTTAATTCTAAATCAAAGAAAAACAGTCCACATTGAAAAAAAAAAAAAAAAAAGAATTACCCACAAATCCAGAGTTTCATGTAGAGTTCATTTAAGGTGAGGCCATGTGTTTTCATTGGGATGTCTGCAACTTTAGGGAGAGCTCTTTTTGAACACAATAACACAATTTATTTGGCCTAAATTATCATTTGAAGATTTGTTATTTATAATACAAACCTGGAAGCAAACTTAGCATTTTGGATCCATATTTTTAATCTAAGGATAAATAACTATTTATTGCTATTTTCAATGAAAAAACTTGAAACTTGCTGCAGTGTGCAACATCAAACATAAAATCTGTCTTAATAGAATAAAAATAAAGATATAAAAAAATCACTTTGCATGTTTCTTTTTATCTTCTGAATCACTTATCCTTAACAGGGTGCTGAAGCCTATCCCGGCGTGTTCGAGGTATAGTACGCCTCGAACACGTTTCCAGTCTGCTGCAGGGCCACACAAACACAAGCATCCACACATACACTCATTCCTCAGGGCAATTTCATAGGGGCCAATCAGTCTAACGCACATACTTTCAGAGGGTGGGAGGAAACAAGAGTACCCGGAGAAAAACCCAAGCAGGGAGAACATGGGGGCCAGTGTTTCAAACCTCCAGGACTTGAACCCTGACCTTCTTGCTGTGAGGACACAGTGCTAACCATTGAGCAGCCCTCATTCGGCATTTGGCATCAGAAAATGTAGTGCAAAATCAACCATAAAGTGCCACGAAAAAGAGTGAAAGTTTTCAAGAGTCCAGTTAATTGATGACAATTAACTGTCTCATCAATTAGTGTTCGTCAGTTGGATGGCTGATGGGGGAAAAAAAACTGTGCCTGGAGGTCTTAGTCCGAATGGACTGTAGCCTTCTGCTTGGGGGGAGCAGCTCAAAAAGTTTGTAGCCATGGTGAGAAGGATCAGCGGCTTTATTTGACAACACTTGTGTATGTCTGCTAATTTTCAAGTGGCCACTCCCAGCATAGCAACTAGCCCAAATCAAGGCTGCAAGGTTTCTATCTAGTGTAAACCCTAATAAATTATATTTTGGATAAAATATTAAATTTTAAGTCACATAATGGACAGGAAATTTGTTGATGTTAGGAATCATTATTAGAATAAAACTATTATTAGAATTATTAGAATTCTCTGTGCATGAGCATAATTTATGATTATTACAATTATAAAAAAAGTTTTAAAAAAGACATCAATAGTCTTTATCAATCATTTTCTATAATAAGCAAACAATGTTATCTCATCTCCTGGTAAATGGGCTCCTAATTAGGAATAAAAAGATTTTGTAAGCCTTGCTTTTTTCCATCCATGGAGCCAATTATAGTCCCGACATCTCTCTTTCAAATTATTGTTGAATAGTGCTTATGATTCAGTGGTTGGAGCAACAGTTCAATAAAAATGTTACTGGAGAGAATGAAAGATTTGAAATATTGGTTTATCATCTTTTCATTTAATTTTTCTTGTGAAATAAAAGGAAATGATTTCACAGCCAATTTTACACCTACTTCATTGATTTCTTAAAGATATTATGCACCACTCATATTCACTTTAAATTGCCTAAATGACCAATTTTAACCACTTTTTTGTTTAAAGTGATTACAACTAAGAATACTTTTCTCTTCGACATCATCTTCTTGTGAAAATATGGTCAAGAATAGATGAAAGCTCCCGAAAACAAGACAGATTTTCCTGTATTTTCTTATGGACTTTACTTGAAAGGTATAGAGAGAAAGACTTTAGAAAACTGTCCAATGATTTAATACATTTACTTACATAACAAATTGATTGACATTAAAAATATACTTAAACTATCGTTGATCATTTTGAATTTAGTGATTGGATTGTTGGCAAGTATTTTTGTTTATAAGTTAATTTAGTTTTAGTTAAGTGTTGCAGCTCATACACACGTTAATGTCATTTATTTTCAGTTCGTAGTTAAGTGTTGGAGTTCACGCAATATTTATTTTAATGTAGTTTTTGTTCGGGGTGTACCCTGCCTCTCACCTTGAATCAGCTGGGATGAGCTCCGGCTCCCCCCGTAACCCTGTGAGGGATGGACGGTTAAAAAGATGACTGACTAACTGTAGTTTTTCCTTTTAAATTGGAGTTTGTCTTTTCAGGGTGTTCATTATGGCTTTGAAAAGAAGACGGGCGACATCTCCCTCAAGCAGTGTGAGTGGAGGAGATTTTGACGATAGTCACACTTCGTTAGTCTCTTCGAATGGGAGGAAAAGGAGAAGGACCTCAAACATTCCAACAGTGGATCCTGTAATTTTACAACTTTTAATTTAGTCTTTCTAGTGAGATCTTAAAATAGTTAGCTCATATTGATTGAATTGCATAATATTGCAGTCTCTTGGAATAACTCAAATGTTCAATTCTTACGTTGCAGATTGCTGTTTGTCATGAGCTTTACAACACAATCAGAGATTACAAGGATGACCAAGGCAGGATGTTATGTGAGCTTTTTATCAGGGCTCCAAAACGAAGGTGAGGACTGGGGTTAGAGTTAGACCAATTAGACGTATGCTAATCTTGTAATGATGGGATGGAATCTGTTGGAAGATGTACAAGTCCCTTTGTTCATTACAGAAATCAACCAGATTATTACCATGTGGTGTCCCAGCCAATTGATATGATGAAAATCCAACAAAAATTAAAGATGGAGGAGTATGATGATGTTGAGCAACTGACCAGTGACTTTCAGCTTTTGTTCAACAATGCAAAAACATATTATAAGGTAACTCTATTTTTATGTGTGGACAGGATTTATAAGGTCAACGGTTCAAATAAATGTGTCTCGCTTTACTACAGTCAGACAGTCCTGAATACAGAGCAGCCTGTAAGCTGTGGGACCTTTACCTCCGAACTAAGAATGAGTTTGTTCAACGGGGAGCATATGATGAAGATGAAGAAGAAGGATACGATGTACAAGATAACCCTGGAGGTTCCACTGAAGATGAGGTGACAGTTAAGGATTAATTTGATCATCAATTATAGACAGTTAGGCTATAAAAATCAATTAGAAGGGTAAAAATTAATTTGTATGTTCCATTATTATGCAAAGACAGTAAAAGTCATATTAATACATCAATGACTAAACACTTGTAGTGTATTATTCATGTTATAGCATACACTACAAACACAAGATTCTTTGTGCAAATATCTCTTATGCATGTCAGGTTATTATGCCATATTTCCTGGAATAGTACGGTAAATCAGAGTTGTTGTCTCAGTTTTGAACTGGTATCTTATTCCTGGTGTACCCCACTGCTTGTCAGGGAGCAACTGGAATAAGCTCCACTGTCCACTATCCATTTCATACATACTGTTTCAGTAGGTTTTCTTGTGTATCTGTATATCTGTTTTGCATTCACTATCTTATTTACATGTCTACATGTGAATGTCAGAGTGGTCCTACCTGTTTGAAAGAAGTTCTTGAGCAGCTTCTTGATGGTGTTGTGTCTCACACTGAACCCTCTGGTCGTCTGGTCAGTGAGCTGTTCCAAAAACTTCCCTCCAAAATGGTATGAACATTTTTACTGTGACTTGAGATGAAAAAACTGCCTTGATTTGTATTGATTATTTTATTGTCTTCATTTAGCAATACCCAGATTACTATGCAATTATTAAAGAACCGATAGATCTAAAAATTATCGCCCAGAAAATCCAGGTACACAATTACATTATTTTACCAACATAAAATGGTAGTCTTGTGTTTAAAATGATTGAAATGAGTAATTAAGCAAAATACTCATCTTTTAGCTGGGACAATACAGGAGTGTAAGTGCCATGGCTAAAGACATAGACTTGCTGACAAAGAACGCCAAAACATACAATGAACCTGGATCTCAAGTATTTAAGGTCAGTGAGTAACAAAATATATTTAATTAAGCTTGTCACCAGTCAGACATACTTACTTTTAAATGATATGTCTGTTTCAGGATGCTACCACAATAAAAAAGATTTTTGCTCAAAAGAAATCTGAGATTGAACATTGTGAACCAGTCAAATCCAGCATACGTATCAGGTACACTTAGACAAGCCTAGATGTTATGTTAAGGGTAATTTTTTTCTTTTAACTCTCTGACTTCTTCTTATTCTTAAGGAATAAAAGGACAGGTCAGGGGGATCGTCTCTCCGCCATCACCATGGCCCTTCAGTACGAGAGTGATGACGAGGGCATACTTTCCGGTACAATCTCTCCTCTTTTAGGAAACTAATGCCAACAAATATCAAAACCGAGTGTTATTTTCATTTTCTTCATGTCTCAGGAACTGTTCACTATGATGAAGGAGAGTCTGAGGCTGAAAGTATGATGTCCAACATCGACATCAGTAACCCCATTTTCCGGCTGTATGAAGCCGTGCGAGGGGCCAGGAATAATCAGGGCCAACTGATTTCTGAACCTTTCCTGCAACTGCCCTCTAGGAAAGACTACCCTGACTATTTCCACCAGATTAACCAACCCATCTGCCTGCAACAGATCAAGTATGGCAGAACTAATACTGACATAGTGCTAATTAGGATAAAAAAATATACCATTTTACATTTTTGATGTTTTCCAGATTTAACTTAATTTTTTATCAAAACTGTTTATGTCATCTTTTGACACCTGTGGGTAAATTTATCATGGGGAAAATGTTTTGCTTAAGTAAGAAAGTTCTAGTTTGATTTGATGTTAGTGAAATACAAATATACTAAAAAATTATAAAAGGAATTAATTTGCTCATTATTTTATGAATTAAAGACAGCATCAAACTCAACAACTGTACAGTTCTGCACGCCTTTCCCAAATGTAAGAACCTTTAATTCCCCACAGGAACAAAATGAAGAATAACGAGTATGAGAGCATGGAGCACATCGATTCAGATTTGACACTCATGTTTGAGAACGCCAAACGCTATAATGTCCCTCACTCCTCCATCTATAAGCGTGCACTGAAACTACAACACATCCAACAGGTCAGTCAGAATGTTTCTATTCTGGGTTATTGCAACTTCAACAGTTCATTTGTTATTGTCTAGATTAAGAAAAAAGAGCTTTTGAGGAGAGATGATGATGATGGTGACAGTATGCTCTCCTTGGCTACGTCTGACACCAGCAGTACAAAAAGAAAAAGGTGCGTTTTCTCAGACCTTTTATTTTTCCTTCCAAGAAACGTTTGTTTGCCATCTTTCCAGCTAGAATTGTTTCGATTTTCCGTTTTCTTGTTTAGTCACAAAAAGAATACAAAAAAGAAACGGATGAAAGCGCTTCTATCTTCTGTGGTTGAAGCACGAGAAGCCGGCACAGGTCGAAGGTTGTGTGACCTGTTCATGCTGAAGCCATTGAAAAAGGACTATCCGGATTACTACAAGATTATTCTGGAGCCAGTGGACCTCAGAACCATTGAGCTCAACATACGATCAGACAAGTACATGACTGAAGATGCAATGGTGGAAGATATGAAGCTGATGTTTCGCAATGCTCGACACTACAATGAGGAAGGCTCCCAGGTGATGTTCAGCTCTGTGATTATTATTGTTCATTTTTCTGGATCTTTTGTTTTGCAATAAAAAGTAATAGAAAACAATGCACATTTTGGAAAACGTAAAGATCTCGTCTCTGATTTTTTTCTCAGGTTTACAATGACGCGGACATCCTTGAGAAGATTATGAATGACAGACGAAGGGATCTCGGTCCAGCAACTGATGATGATGATACAATGTCACCAAAGTTTAAAATAAGTAAGCTAGTCGGGCTTTATTTGATGGATTTCTCTACTAGAAATATAATCGAGTTTTGAAATTGCTTATCAAACTGAACACACTTAATCTTTTTTCAGGAAAGAATAACACTGCTCTAAAAAAATCAAAGTACTTGACACCTCTTCAGCAGAAACTGAATGAGCTTTATGAAGCTGTGAAGAACTATACAGACAAACGTGGTCGTCGCCTCAGCACAATTTTCCTCAGACTCCCCTCTCGGGCTGAGCTGCCTGATTATTATCTCGCCATCAAAAAACCTGTGGACATGGAGAAGATCAAATGTCACATGCTGGCTAACAAGTACCAAGATGTTGATGCACTGGTGGAGGATTTGGTGCTGATGTTCAACAATGCCTGCACCTATAACGAGCCAGAGTCTCTAATCTATCGAGATGCTCTGTTGCTACACAGGGTCCTGTTAGAAACAAGACGGGACTTGGAGGGTGGAGATGATGCCCATTTACCTGACGTACCTCGCCTCATCCAGGATCTTATCCGCAGCCTTTTTGTTTCTGTTCTTGGTCATCAAGATGATGAAGGACGTTGCTACAGTGATTCTCTCACTGAGATTTCTGCTGTTGATCCTGCAAATCCAGAGAAGCTGGCCCTCAATTTTGAGATTATTCGAAAAAATGTGGAACGAGGACAATATAAAAGGTTGGATGTATTTCAGGATCACATGTTTGAAGTTGTGGAGAAAGCCAGACGATTGAATAGGTGAGCTGTTGACACAAGCTTACTTTAGTTTAAAAAGCTAATCCAAAGTTCACATTGCACCATTTGTTCTTCACAGGACGGACTCTGAGATCTTTGAAGATGCACTGGAGCTGCAGCAGTTTTTCATCCGAATCAGAGACGAGCTTTGTAAGAACGGAGAAATCTTAATGTCTCCTGCCCTCAGCTACACCTCAAAACATTTACACAGTGATGTGGAAAAGGAGAAAAAACAAAAGCTCCCTAAAGAGATTGAGGAGGACAAAATCAAGCGAGAGGAGGAAAAAGAGGGTAAGCTGAAATATTATTACAACTGATTTTATATATAGACAGAAAGGCTCGTTTGATTGAGTATGCTTTAACTTTACAGAGGCTGAGAGAAGGGAGGATCCTACGGGGGGGTCGTGGCAGGTACAGCGTACATATAGCCAGAACTGCAGCTTCGGTGATAACATGTACCATGTGGGGGAGTATGTGTATGTGCAACCTGCGGAACCCAATCTCCAGCCACATATAATTTACATTGAACGCCTTTGGGAAGAGGACACAGGTCAGTACCTCATTCAAACCAAATTTAAAATTAATAAGCATACATTTACTAGAGGATATTCTCCCTAGTTAATCTGTGCACATGCTAAACCTTTTCATAAAATTTTGATTTAGACATTTTTTCTACCTTCATTTAGGGGAGAAATGGCTGTATGGCTGCTGGTTCTACAGGCCTAATGAAACATTTCATCTGGCCTCTAGAAAGTTCTTGGAAAAGGAAGTTTTTAAGGGCGACTATTACAATAAAGCCCGGATCAGCAAGATTTTGGGCAAATGCGTGGTAATGTTTGTGAAGGTACTTGACTGCTGTCTCCATTAAAAAATATATATTACTGTTTGTTGGCTAAAATAGCCGCCTTGACTTTGATTTATGTGTTAACTAAATTTGTTTGTAATTTCAGGAGTACTTCAAGCTTTATCCAGAAGGATTTGCACCAGAGGATGTTTATGTCTGTGAATCCCGCTACTTTGCTAAGACAAAGTCCTTTAAGAAGATAAAGTTGTGGGCCATGCCCCTAAGCTCTGTTCGGTTTATTCCCAGAGATGTGCCTCTACCTGTGGTCCGTGTGGCTTCTATGTTTGCCCGAAAACAAGAGGAGAAACCTCCAGAAATAACGGATGACAGCAAAATAACAGATGGTATCATTGACAAGGTATAGAACGTCCTTGCGTTTCCTGTTAAAGTAAACTTGTGAAACTACAGCTGATAGAAACAATGATTTTTTTAATTTAGGAGAGGGAAGATGTTCCGTTTGAAATGACCAATGGGGAGCCGGGATGCCAGTACTATGATCAACTCTGTTACAACAGCATGTGGCTTAAAGTGGGAGACTGTGTTTATATAGCTTCTCATGGACTGGTGCGCCATCGAGTGGGCAGGTAGAGTAAATGTACATGCCTGATACACGCAAAATTTCAAAGGTTAAAAATAATGTATACAATTCTTTTTTTAAAAAAAAAACAAGTAAAAAGTTAATAGGGCAAACGAAGTTGTGTGATTGAAATAATTCACTTGTACTCTCAACAGAATTGAGAAAATGTGGATGCGAGATGGTGCAGGCTATTTTTTTGGTCCCATCTTTATCCATCCTGAGGAGACAGAGCATGAACCCACTAAAATGTTTTACAAAAAGGAAGTATTTCTCAGCAACCTGGAAGAGACCTGCCCCATGTCATGCATCATAGGTACTAATCCAACCACGTTGAGAAAGACTTTCATCTAAACCTGAGAGTCTTTCTTTTGACCACGTGCCAAGTCTATTATAACATAACAATGTCCAAACTCATTGATATAAAAGTGGCTAAAGTAATTTTTGTTTCACAGGAAAGTGTGTTGTTTCGTCGTTCAAAGAATACTTATCCTGTCGGCCGACAGAAGTACCAGAAGCAGATGTTCTTCTCTGTGAGAGTCGTTACATTGAGAGTGAGAAGATAATGAAAAAATTCAAAGGTCTTAAGCGTTTTTCATTGGCTGGGAAGGTGGTGGAAGATGAAATCTACTACTTCAGGTGAGTAAATAGCTATGGCAATAAGTATGCTTTTGGATACAAAGAAAATTCAGGAAACATTTTTTAAACTATTGTTTAAAAAAATGTTTTTACTCAATTGATAATATTTTTTAAACCATGAATGTTTTGAAAAGTGACCCAGACAATCATCCCCTTTTTTCTTTGCATTTTTTCATTCATATTGTAAAGACAAAGTTTAGTCTGTGAATCATGAAGTGTCTATCATTTTTTTGTTCATCTTTTTTTTACACAGGAAGCTCATTGTCCCTCAGAAAGAACCCTCACCTCTGCTGGACAGAAAAATTGAAGAACTAGAGGCCAAATTTGCTGACATGACAGATGAAGAACTTGAGGATCTTGGTGATGATGATGGTGACCTGGCAGACCAGTCTCTTCCACAGTTGCAGTCCTCTTTGTCAAGTGATTTGGATATGATGCCGTACACCCCACCACAGGTTAGGGTGAAAGTGTTCAAGTTTAAGATAGTTTTTTTTTCAGTGTTTTAGTCTTTTAACTTTTGTGTGTGGGATTTTTTTTTTCTTAGACTACTCCTAAATCTATGAAGGGGCTCGTAAAAAAAGAAGGGTCGAAGCGGAAAATCAATATGAGTGGTTACATCTTGTTCAGCAGTGAGATGCGAGCTGTCATAAAAGCCCAACATCCAGATTTCTCCTTTGGGGAGTTAAGTCGTCTGGTTGGCACAGAATGGAGGAACCTCGAAAGTTCCAGAAAGGCAGACTATGAAGGTAAGCTCTAAATAAACTTTGACACAAAAAGATTCATATTTTTTACCCTCACATTTCTCTTTGCTACATTGCAGAACGAGCAGCTAAAGTGGCTGAGCAACAGGAACGGGACAGGGCCCATCAACAGATGTCCCCTAGAGCAGGTACCCCATTAGGGGCACTGATGGGGGTGGTGCTTCCCCCAAACCCCATGGGGATGCTAAATCCCAGCATGACACCTTTGCCAGGTAACCCCTCGTAAATGCAGATGGATCCCCAGAGTGTACTAGTGGACTGGAATAAGAAGCTGAACTGCTAGACATATTCCCCTTCAAGTGTTATATGACATGCGTGTCGGCTTGTTTGCAGTTTTGCAGACTCACATTTAAGTTTTCCGTTCCGTCATCTTCCGTTTATCTGGGGCCGGGTCGGGGCAACTGCCTCAGACAGGAAACCCAGGTTTCCCTAACCCCGGCTGCATCCTCCAGCTCTGCCGGGAGGATCTTGATGTGTTCCCTAGCCAGCTGTGAGACATTGTCTCTTCAGCGGGTCTGTCTGTAGGTCACCTCAAAATGAGAACTTAAACTCCTCCACTTGCAGTAGGACCTTGTCCCTGAAACGCAGGAAGCACTCCACCCTTTTCCGGGCGAAGACCATGGTCTGGTCTCAGATTTGGAGGCGCTGATTCCTGTCCCTGCTCCCTGACACTCTGCAGCAAATGGATTCAGCGAGAGTTGGGGATCATGACCTGACTAAGCCAACAGGACCACATCATCTGCAAAATCTTGAGGTCACCAAACCGGATCCCCCCCACCGCCTCAGCTGCACTAAGAAATTCTGTTTATAAAAGTAATGAACAGAATCGGTGACAAAGGGCAGTGTTGGCTGAGTCTGACTGTCAGTAGAAATAGAACAGAAGTGGATCGGCATATTACTGGCAACGTGAACCAAGTTCTAGCACCAGTCACACAGAGACCAAACAGCCCATAATCAGGGCTCTAAGAGCTCTGCTTGGAGCAACCTCCACAGTAGTCTGTGAGGGACACGGTTGAAGGTCTTTTCCAAACCGCGTGTAGACTGGTTGGGCAAACTCCCATGACCCCTCCAGGATCCTTCCACTTCCAGAACAGAAACCACATAACATCTAACATCTCATGTTATTTGCAAGCTCAAATGTTGAGTGATGTAGAATACCTGTCATTTTTTAACCTTCACATCATTATAAAATCCACTTGGTCAGGGTCAGCTAGTTGTAGGACATCAAGTTAACATGAAAGGCTGATTGACACTGTTTCCACACTGACAGTACATACTTGCTCATTTTTTACAAACTGGCCTGCTTTAAGATCATTTTCTAATGTTTTTTTTAAACTAGTTAGATTGTTGTTTAATTTACACATTATCATTTTGTTGCATGCTTGATACTGATACTTGATACTAAGTGCATGTTTCACTCATGCATGCTGTTTTTTTTTTTTTTTTGTTGTAACTATTTCTTCCAAAGAATGCATGATGAGCGCATGGTCAGCTATGATGCCCCCATCGTGTCATGTTGAATGCATGTTTGGTATGACTGGTGTACCACCATGTCACATGGAGATGCCTGTCTTTACCCAACATCTCCTGCCTGAAATGCCTTACTTCCATGGATTCAAACCTTTTGGTAAGAGTCATAATTACATCAGATGTCATGTAGTTGATTCCTGTCTACCGATCTGATTTGCTGGAGGGGCTACCTGTATCACAAGGCTCATCTCACTCAAATTAGTTAGTTTATATTACTTATAGTCTGAATTAAACCCTGAACATTTTTCTCAGTTTATTAGAAAATTTGTTGTTTGGAAAACCAAACAATAAAATTTATTTTTTAAATGTTTTATGTTTGAGCATGTGAAAAAACGATGACTAAATGTTTGTCATTGGCTATTAGCTTTTCTACTACTAAAAATGTTTGATTTCTGCTATAAAATTTTAAATAATTCAAAAAAATCTTTTGAAAGTGAATAACTTTACTTGGTGACAATGTTTATTGTTGTAATAGGTGCTAATGGCCTAGGAGTTGGACCTGTAGGAAACATCCATGGATCTCAGGTAATATAAGTGAGGCAGTCATTGCAACTATCAAATGTGTTGAAACACAGTGAGAAATATTTCTTTAGAAAAGGAAGACTGTATTTGTAACAATAGAATATGCTTCACTGGGAGGGTACTTTTGTATAATTTGATTGTTCTTTAACATTTTTTTTTTTCATTTTCAAAAGTTTTCTTGGAACTCAATCATTGTAGGTTGTGTTCTTGGAACATTTAAAATGAGATGTTTGTTGAATCAAAGAATTTTTTTTGTTCCAGATTGGTTTGATGGCTTCGGGATCTGCAGCTCCACCACCGTATCCAGGACAAGGCCAAATGGGTCAACCTGCCCCTAATCAGCCCTCAACACCAATATTTGTGTGCCCACCAGCCAAATCTCAGCGTGTTCTTCACTCCGAGGCTTACCTTAGATACATTGAGGGTCTGAATGGAGAATCTTCTACTGTTAGCAAGTGGGACCAAACCCTTTCAGGTGAACTTTTTTCACTTTCATCTTAAGTATCTTCACATCAAGTATTCTTTTATCAACATTTGGTTTATTTTAGTGCCCATTGTAACATTCACACTGTGACAATTTTTTTAAATATGTAGCCTATGTAAAATGATCTAGTTACCTTGTCTTGAAAAAGTCTCTTTCCTAGTTTTGACTAAGCTTTCTCTTTTCAGTCCAGAAACAAGATGTGCGGCTGACTAAAGAGCAAGAAACTAAACTACCATCTCATTGGTTGAAGAGTAAGGGCGCCCACAAGACCATGACAGATGCCCTCTGGCGACTGCGTGACTTGATGCTCCGAGACACGCTTAACACTCATTAGATGCAAAAGTTGTAGTTCTCATATCATAAAGCACTGTTTTCAAACCTGTGTGGCAGGATTACATTTAAGCTCTTTAAAAGTCTTCATTTTCTGTTGTTAAAAGTGAAAATATTTGTGTTCATAAGGTGCTTTTTTTGTTAATGCCGTCTTATTGTGAATGTACGTTTCATATTTAAACTACCAAGTGCATTGTTGTTAAATTGAAGGCTTTCATCTTTTCACAAATAAAATGCGAAGAATTTAAAATGCATATTCCTTCATCTTCTGAACCACTTATTCCTGATAGCCGGGGCATATCCTGGCTGATTTGCCGCGAGAGGTAAGGTACACTCTGAACAGGTCGCCAGTCTGTTGTAGGGACCACGCACACGCTTCCATAAGGGCAGTTTCATAGGAACCAATTAATCTAACATGCATGTTTTTGGAGGGTGGGAGGAAACCCACGTGTACAAAGAGAGAACATGCAAACTCTACACAGAAAGGCCAGTGCTTCAAGCCTCGCCTCCACTCCAGGACTGGAACCTCTGACTTTGCTGTTCTGTGTTAACCACTGGGCCACTGTGCGGCCCATTACACATAACAAACTTATTTTAAAGTAGCATAATTTATATATATATATATATATATATATATATATATATATATATATATATATATATATATATATATATATATATATATATTTAGTATGACTTTTATTAGAAAAATTGGACCTTCAATACATGTTACTAACAGAAAAATGTTTTGCTGCACTTTGGAGCAACTGAGGGGCGTGTTTCCTGCTTTGGCTTCACTTGTGCGCATGCGTACGCACTGACCGCGCGGTTGCTCTTTTGCGTCAGACGTTTGAAATTTGCGCAGACAGCAGCACGTCTGTGCGGTGTGTTGTAGCTCTACAACCCTATCTAACTCATCCTGTAAAGGTAAGAGACTGCCGTTCCATACAGATTAAATATAGTTGTTTCTAAATCTGTAACGGAGTTGTAAACATGGTGATCTGGAACTAGCTAACTTTACAGTTAGCATTAAACACAGTAGCAAGCTAGTGCTATGATTAGCATCCAGGATTCAGTCATTGATTCAGTCGGCTGTAATCGCTTTGAGGGCGGTTTTAAAATCAATGTCTGATTTAAAAGAGTTATGATTTTGTAGTGATACACGCACACAATCAATGCTGCTTGGACCACATGTGTATTCCACACACACCGACGCCATGTGTAGTGTTTGATCGAAAAGCTTTAGCTTGCTAGCTAGTGTGTAACATCGGGATCAGCTTCAATCCATGATCTCAGCTAGTTCGATAAGCCGCCTAAAACTTTTATCTGCAGTCAAAAGTTTACTTTTTTTGAACAAGAGATTGTTTCAGTAAATATACGCGATTACACAAAGCGAACCACAATAGCCGGATAGTCGATGCAAGCTAGGACACATGCTAATGAAAACTTTAAATCCTAATGCTAAAAATACTTTGACATATGATCATCAGTTTGTCATTCTCTTCATGTCCAGATGACAACATTATGTTGTATTTCTGGAGTGTTTTAAAGAGTTTATTAATAGTTGTCCATTTTTTCAAGTTGATCCAGGGTGGATTTTAAGTTTACCTAGATTTTAAATAGATTGAAACATGTGCAATACATCATTTAAAATGTTCAAAAGTGAAGTCTTTGCTTCTCTGAATCAGAACAAAATAGTTCCTATTTTATCTCATTATTATAATAAATTAACTTTCACCATAGGCAAAAACAATTAGAAAAGTTCTGAGATCAAGCTGTCTTCTGAACAGCTTATCCCTATCGGGGTCGCCAGAGCCTATTCCGGCTGATTTCAGGCGAGAGGCGGGGTACACCCCGAATAGGTCGCCAGTCTGCTCTGGGGCCACACAAGCATGCCTTGGGTCAATATCGTAGTGGCCAATCAACCTCACATCCATGTTTTTGGAGGGTGGGAGGATCCCACACATATGTACACGGGTGGAACATGCAAACTTCACACAGAAAAGCCAATGTTTCAAGCCTATCATCTGTCAGTAACAAATTGGAAGGATACATGTTTATGGTAAAATAATGATAGGATAATGTCCATTTCATAGAAATGTTGTAATTGGGCATTGATCTACCGTATATTAAAAGAATTGTATTGTCCTAAACTATCATAATTTATGCCTATTTTTTCATTTGTCTTTTTAATATGGTCGTAAAACTTACAAAATCTGCATCCATTTCAATAGTTGTGTTCAATTCTCACTGTGACAAAAACTGTTCAGTTTGCAAATTGGTATTCATTCTTCTTTTTCTCATTTAGTTGCAAGCATGGAACTGAATGATGCCAATCTCCAAACCCTGACAGAGTTTCTCAAGAAAACATTAGATCCAGATCCAGCTATCAGGCGTCCAGGTGGGTGACAAACCATTCATCTTTTTGTTTGTACAAGAACACAAATTTCCATTGGTGAGAATTGTCCTCATAAAGTATCTACTTAGCAAATTTCAGTTCTATAATGTCTGATTTGTTTTTGTTGTCTCTCAGCTGAGAAGTTTCTTGAATCTGTGGAGGGAAGTCAGAACTACCCAGTGTTACTACTTACTCTCCTGGAGAAATCCCAGGACAATGTGATCCGTGTCTGCTCTGCTGTAACATTCAAGAATTACATTAAAAGAAACTGGCGAATAGTGAGTTTTGCAAACATTGTTATTGTCTGATTAATTGAATTTTCTTATTTTTGTTGTTTTTATTCAACATTGATTGGTATGTGAATTTTTTTTTTTTTTATGTATTAAAGTATGCATGTGCTCAGTGCTGTCTGTTTTGTCTTCAAAGATCGAAGATGAACCAAACAAAATCTCCGAGCAGGACCGAACAGCAATCAAAGCAAACATTATAAATTTAATGTTAAGCAGCCCAGAGCAGATTCAAAAACAGGTATGTTTTCCTTATTAAATTAGGACACATTTTATCTATTTTAAATTTTCATCAACAATTTTTCTCTGCAGCTGAGTGATGCTATCAGCATCATCGGAAGAGAAGACTTCCCGCAAAAATGGCCCGACCTTCTAACAGACATGGTGACTCGCTTTAGAAGTGGAGACTTTCACATCATTAATGGAGTGCTTCGGACAGCGCATTCTCTCTTTAAGAGGTAGAGCTCTCTTTGTTATAAATGTAAGAACTTTTTTTACCAATCCACTTTTTTTTTTCTTTTTTTAGGTACCGCCATGAGTTCAAATCAAATGAGCTTTGGTCTGAAATAAAACTTGTGTTGGACACTTTTGCCTTACCTTTGACAGAGCTGTTTAAGGTCTGCGTTTTAGAGACTAAGCAGTCAGCAAAATATTACCCATCAAGCACCACTTCATACAATGTTTAAAATGTTTTTCTTTTTTCTACAGGCTACGATCGAACTGTGTCAGACTCATACTAACGACATCAATGCCTTGAAAGTTCTCTTCTCATCTCTGACGCTCATCTCCAAGCTTTTCTACAGTCTTAACTTCCAGGTAAGATTTGAATAATAAAGAAGATGGAGATTGATGCAGTCTTTAAAAATGAATAACTTTTTTAAAGTCCCTACATCTATCACAGCAGCTACTTTGTCATAGAATATTGAGGCTACAAAAACCTGCTTGGATTTGCATGAGACCATTTCTAAACATTTAAAATGTGTGCATAATAATTGAAAGTGTTTATATTGATCTCATTCATGTGTGGATGTTTCTATTATCTTTTTCACACAGGACCTTCCAGAGTTTTTCGAGGACAACATGGAAACGTGGATGTCAAATTTTCATGGCTTACTGACTTTGGATAATAAGCTTTTACAAACAAATGTGCGTTTTTGCTACTTCTTGTCATTTGTTGCTATCATTTGAATGAGGGAGTCATTTAATTTTTTTCTTTTTAAACACAATATCTTTGGGTTCCCGTACTGATGACATCATCTAGGATGAAGAAGAAGCAGGCCTTTTGGAGCTGCTAAAGTCTCAGATCTGTGACAATGCTGCTCTCTACGCTCAAAAGTATGATGAAGAGTTTCAGCCTTACCTGCCACGCTTTGTTACTGCCATCTGGAACCTTTTAGTTTCTACTGGCCAAGAAGTCAAATATGACCTGGTAGGAAAACTAAATTTTCTACAATTTGTCTTCTTTCTTTTTTCATGCTTTATTGAATTGTTTGATTATTCTTCTTGTTTGGCAGCTTGTGAGTAATGCCATCCAGTTTTTGGCATCTGTCTGTGAAAGACCACATTACAAGCATTTGTTTGAGGACCAAAACACACTCACCAGCATTTGTGAGAAGGTTATAGTGCCCAACATGGAGTTCAGAAGTAAGTGGTCAGTTGTTACATGAAAAGGTTCTCTTTTGTTGGTTTCGACAAGTGAAAGAAGATAACTTCCTCTTGCTTTTTTAGGTGCAGACGAGGAAGCGTTTGAAGATAATTCAGAGGAATACATCCGAAGAGATCTGGAAGGATCTGGTAGATATTTAAACATTATGTCAAATTAGGATTTTAAAAGATGTGAATTCTTAGTTACTGAGCTTGGTTGAATTTTTGAATCCATAATTCTTTTCTAGACATTGACACTCGCCGTAGGGCAGCGTGTGACCTGGTCAGAGGCCTCTGTAAGTTTTTTGAAGGACCTGTTACAGCGATCTTCTCTGGATATGTAAATTCGATGCTCACGGAATACGCCAAAAACCCCAGAGAGAACTGGAAACACAAGGATGCCGCCATCTATCTGGTCACATCATTAGCATCTAAAGCTCAGACACAAAAGGTGCAGCTTATTAGTATTTTCAGATAGTTTAAACGTTTGAGATTACAGGTCAACTAAGCGGAGTGAAAATGATATTCCGTGTTGAGGTTGCATTGAGTTTATTTTTTGGTCCTCTCCCTCATTTCTCTGACAGCACGGCATCACGCAGGCCAACGAGTTGGTGAATTTGACTGAATTCTTCGTGAATCACATTCTTCCAGATCTAAAATCTTCTAATGGTAAGAATAATCTGCTAGTTTGATAGAAACTTGCAGAATTTTGTAGGATGGTTTGCAAGTTGGAATTTTTCTTTTTTTAATGCACAAAATTTGACTGTTTTCTAAAATAAGGTAAATCTTCATTTAAGTAAAGAAACAAAACTATTATGGAACTGTTTGTATTTTTCTACTTTCATCTGGAATTTTTGGATCATACTGGAACATAACTTGAAGGATTTTGTTACTGTGAGACATCTTAAAGTATTCCAGACTATGAATAAAAGCTTAGCCAATCTGAATGGCAAAAGTTTGGTAATAACAAACACCTGTCCCAACCTGGATTTAAAAAGTCTGAACCAGTTTGTTGTTCTCTGACCTTGATGTAATTCCAGTGATCCCTGTGGGAAGATTATTTGATGAAACTAAGCACACATGTGATAATTATGTGTACGATTGCTGCTCGATAAGTTGCTTTAATTCAACTAGCTATGTAACTACTCACGTTTTCTTTTTTTTTTTTTTTTACTGCAGTAAATGAGTTTCCTGTGCTGAAGGCAGATGCCATCAAGTACGTGATGATATTTAGAAGTCAGGTGTGTATCTAGGATTTTACCCCAGCGTCGTAATTTTCTTTCAGAAGTATAGTTCTTCACATGTTTTATTTTTTCTCTTTTCAGCTTCCCAAAGAGCAGCTGCTTCAATCCGTTCCTCTCTTGATAAATCACCTGCAGGCTGAAAGTACAGTGGAGCACACTTATGCTGCTTATGCTTTGGAGAGATTGTTCACAATGAGAGGTCCCAATAACACAACACTGTGAGTACCAAGCAAAAAAGTAACCTCGAGATGAGCCAAAAATAACTTGACCAGATTCTTCTTGTTGAAAAAAAAAGAAAAAGTTTATGCATAAAACTTTTAACACTGTTCATTAATTTAATTTAAAACTTAGGAATTGTTTCCCATAATGTCAAACTATTTTTCCTTTTTACATTAAAGCCTCACGCCCGCTGAAATGGCACCTTTTACCGAACAGCTGCTCAACAACTTGTTCAAGGCTCTATCACTTCCTGGTTCTGCAGAAAATGAATATATTATGAAAGGTAAGTTAGTTTTGAATAAATGGTGTTTTGTTACTACGGTTCTGTTCTTATTTCTATTCAGTAACTTATCTACATCTTCATCTTTCTAAGCTATCATGCGAAGTTTCTCGTTGCTCCAGGAGGTCATTGTTCCCTACATTCCCACTCTAATTGGTGAACTAACTCACAAACTCCTCTTAGTGAGCAAGGTAAGGATTTCTTTTATTTACTTGTGTATTATAACTCGAGGCTGCCACAATTGGCCATGATTACGCCGACTTTTAATGGTCAGTGACTAGTTTTTTTCATGAGAGTTTTTTGTTTTTTAAATCTAACCCTGTGTAGGACATAGAGGCTGGAGGTGGCCACACTAGTTATCTGGCAAAATAGCTGAATCCTTCCGCGACAACTTGCGTTAGAAAATGAGATTATTAAAGATGTTCACTTCTGTTTTCCTGTGCGCCCGTTCAGATTTAGAAAGGTATCATGCATCTTTACGTTAAAGGGTTAAGACTTACAAATAGTTGTAAATAAAATAATACGCAGCTTTTCAAAAACAAGTCTCTACAGTTTTAATGAACTATCAAGTCTGTAGGTTTAGTTATAATTTGTGTGCTGCACTACACTGCAGCAGGTGGCCACCTATGACACCGCCAATGGTGGTAAAAATAAGGGGCTAGGTGTCTTCACCAAGGACCCTAGACATGAACTCAGTGGAATGCGAACTCGCAAACTCCCGGTTAACTTCCGGTCCGTGGACGAACGCTCTAATCACTGAGCCACTGTCTCTGTTTATTGACTATTTTAAAACATGTCAATTAGTTCACTTTCAAAATAATTATAGTGGCAATGTTATTATAAATACAAGTAGGGTTTCAATAGAAACTTGTATTGAGATTTCAGAGTGTTTTTATAACTCACTTTCAGAATCCCAGCAAGCCTCACTTTAACCACTACCTGTTCGAGTCTCTGTGCCTCGCTGTGAGAATCACCTGTAAAGCCAATCCTTCGACAGTGAACAGCTTTGAGGAAGCTCTTTTCCCAGTCTTCACAGAAATCCTTCAGAACGACGTCCAAGGTTGGTCAATTTTTAGTTGTGTCTATTTAAATTCAACTCAAGATGGCTCAACATAAAACTTTTGCTTGTTTTGTTTTTTTTAAAGAGTTTCTCCCATACGTGTTCCAAGTGATGTCCCTCCTTCTGGAAATCCACGCCAACTGCATTCCCACCTCCTACATGGCTTTATTCCCTCACCTGCTGCAGCCTGTTCTGTGGGAACGCACAGGGAACATCCCTCCTCTCGTTCGCTTACTGCAGGCTTACTTAGAGAAGGGGGGTGCAAGCATTGCAGGTTCTGCTGCTGATAAAATTGTGAGTAATAATCATAAAGTCACTTATAAAAATAAATAAAACAAATAAAAGTTGGCTCTTTAAGGAGGAGAGGCATTTAGCACAATTTTAATTCCAGGTAAAAATTGTTGGGGTTTTTTGTTCTAAATATTATTTGTGGAGCTTTGCTCCACAATTTAAATCGATTTACAATTTAGATCGATTTACAAGTTGATCTACGTTCCAACCTTCCCCTATGGTCACCAGCTGTGGGTGGTGACCGAAAGAATGAGATTGCAGGTACAAGCGGCCGAAATGAGCTTCCTCCGCAGGGTGGCTGGGCTCTCACTCAGAGATTGGGTGAGGAGCTCTGCCATCTGGGAGGAGCTCGATGTCGAGCCGCTCCTCCTCCAGGTCGAGAGGAGCAAGATGGGGTGGTTCGGGCATCTGTTCAAGATGCCCCCCGAGTGCCTCACGGGCGGGGTGTTTCGGGCACTTCCCACCGGGAGGAGACCAAGGGGCAGACCCCGGACCCGCTGGAGAGACTATGTCTCACAGCTGGCCGGGGAGCAACTTGGGATCCTTCTGAGTGAGCTGGAGGATGCAGCTGGGGTGAGAGAGGCCAGGGCTGCCCGTTTGAGGCTGTTGCCCCCGCGACCCGACCTCGGAATAAGCGGAAGATGACGGAACAGATATTATTTGTAAAAACTTATTTATTCATCGTTGGATTTTTTTCAGCCTGGCTTACTTGGAGTTTTCCAAAAGCTAATTGCTTCGAAATCCAATGACCACCAAGGTTTTTATCTTCTCAACAGCATCATAGAGCACATGCCCCCGTAAGTTGATTACACAGCAAAGTGATTTTTAAAAATTTTTTAACACTAGACATCTTTTTACTGCAATAAATATTTTATGACATGTAACCTTTTTTTCTCTCTTTGTTTGCCAGAGAATCTTTGACTCAATACAGGAAACAGATCTTCATTTTGCTTTTCCAGAGACTGCAAAGTTCGAAAACCACCAAGTTCATCAAGAGTTCGTAGAGCTTTAATTGAAAAATATTGATAAATTGCTACTATTGTCATTATCTTTGAGGTTTTGAAACTTTCTTGTTATTCTTTTCTCAAAAGGTTTTCTGGTGTTTATTAACCTTTACTGTGTCAAATATGGAGCGATTGCACTTCAGGAAATCTTTGACAGCATCCAGCCAAAGTAAGTAAAATATTTTCTTTCTAATCTGGCTCACTTTATGTTTATAAAATAATGTCCCCCAATTTTCTGTTCACAATCAAAGCTTTAGGCTAATCAGTCTTTAACTTAGTGGAATTGCTTATGCTGCATCTTAGGTTACGTTCACTGCTTGAGTCATATAGTTTTATTACCTCAATATTTTTAGACTGAGTTTGGTTATTTGATCATTTATGTTGAATTGAAACATTGTAACGTAAAGCAAAAGTTTTGGTATTCAGATGCAGATAAAACCTAAAAAAGGAAATTGCGCAAATAACTCACAAAAAACTTTCTTCTTGCAGAATGTTTGGCATGGTTTTGGAGAAAATTATTATTCCAGAAGTTCAAAAGGTTTCTGGTACAGTTGAGAAGAAGATTTGCGCAGTTGGCATCACAAAAATCCTAACCGAGTGTCCTGCAATGATGGACACAGAGTACACCAAACTTTGGTAGGACAACAAACTTTGCTTTAATCTTTTTGCTCTTTTTCCTTCATTTTTTTTTTTTTTTAAAGTTTCCTTTTATCTGTACCTCACTAGGATCCCACTGCTCCAGGCCCTCATTGGTCTGTTTGAGTTGCCAGAGGATGACAGCATTCCAGATGATGAGCACTTCATCGACATAGAAGACACCCCTGGTTATCAGACAGCCTTCTCACAGCTGGCCTTTGCTGGAAAAAAGGAGCATGACCCAATAGGAAACGCTGTGGGAAACCCCAAAATTCTGCTGGCTCAGTCGCTCCACAAACTGTCCAGTGCTTGTCCTGGAAGGGTGTGTTTAGTTGTGAAATAAGTAGAATTATTTTATTGTTTAAGATGCATGAAATGAGAGTTTTCTTGTGTTTTATAGGTTCCTTCAATGCTGAGCACCAGTCTGAACAAGGAGGCGCTCCAGTATCTGCAGGGATACCTGCAGGCAGCCACTCTGCAGCTGGTGTAAAACAGGGGATGTGAAGACAAAGTTCACATGACCTGCTTCAACTAGTGATAAAATTACCAGAAGAATATTCTGCTTGAATTAGGTGTTTCCCCTGATTGTCTTTCTTTTTTTATTGCTTTTAAAAATGCAACCAAACGTCTGAAAAATGTCATTGTTCATTAATTACATTTGAGACTAACATTAATTTGGATCTGTTCGCATGATTGTGTTCCTGTGCTGTTCTCTCTGAATCATTGGTACTTGTAGAGCTTACCGTGAACGGTTTAGTGCTAAATAACAGCTCGAATCGTATCAAAAAAGAATTTCTGTGTGCATTTTTTTTTCTTTTTGTATGTCAAGTTTCTTTTTATACTAAGAATTTATTCTGTGGCTTCAAGTTTTCATGTTGCATGTTCATTTGATTTGTTAATGTGTTACTTTTTTTTTCTTTCGCACTGTTATTGTGAATAAAGACACACTTGTATAAAACTGTACGTACTGTAATCATAATGTTTTTATCAAAAGTATTTAATTATCTTCCAGCTGTACTTTGACCCGTGGACTCGGTAATAATGTCTTCCATTTACACCAAAAAGTACCAGAAAAATAAGAAGGGAAAATGACGAACACAAACAGACAGACTTTTGACAAGTTAGGTATAAAATGCTCACTAAAAACCTTTGGAGTCTGCATCAGTCCATTTAACATTTTTAAAACTCAAGAAGACTTTAAATGGCCATTAGAAGACTTCATTTCAGTATTCTTGATGAAAGGGAGCATGCATTTGTCTCCTCCCATAAAGCGATATGTCACTGCATTTGCTTCCCAAGGTAACAACCTAAAAACAGGAAACAAAGTCAATTTGTAAACTCTTAAGTTAATTTAAAAAATATAAAAAGACTTCGGCTTACGCTCTTGCGAGAAAAGGGATGTACATGAGGCGAGGGATGCAAATCATTTGCTGCTCTCCTAAAATTGCTTTCATTGATTGTTGGACTGTGTAAAGAGGCTCTAGAGGTGGAATTAGAGTTCGAAGTTCTTTTCTGGAAGAGAAACAAAACGAGTGAATCTGAAGCCTCCTTAAATCTTGCTGTACCCTAAAAAGTTTTTTTTCTTTAGCCCCAACCCTCAACAATCTAAAGACTACACAACTCACCTGATCTCACATCCTGCAAACATCCCTGTGTCCACTATATATGGACAGACCAAAGTAGTTTTAATGCTGTGGTTTTCTGCTCGTAGTTCATGAGCTAGTGACTCATGAAAACCAACAGCTCCAAATTTGCTGGCACAATAATCCTGAATGGGAAGAAAAAAAATCAAACAAGTTTCTTAGTTTGACATATCTCTTTGGAAATCAATCTCTGTGTTTCATACCTCGACACATGCTGTGGTGAACAGTCCAAGAGCACTTGCTATGGTCACAATGTGACCGTGATTTTTGGCTTTCATCTGAGGAAGGAAGGCCTTTGTCATCTGTTGAGGAGTAGATTATGTGGTTTAATATCACAAACACAGAAATCCTCTCAACTGTTAATGACAATGCATTCAATTTTACTCCCTATGTTTGGAAATAAAACAAACAAGAAAAAAACTCTGAATTTGTACATTAGGGATTTGAATAAAAATGTATGTTTAAAAAAATTGATAGATGCCAAAAAGGACATCTAAAAAATCAGAATATCAATCTTTAAACAGTAAAATGTCACAAAGTCATATCTGCCACCAGCTTAGGGTCCCTCATTGAACATCTGGCCTGACCTCAATTAGACTCAAATCTTTCACGTAGATTAAATCTGCTTCAATGTTGGACTCAAAATGTGTTGAGAATATTTGTTTATTTTATGAAGATTTTCGGTTGTGTTACCACTTAATTGAAAAGGTCACAAACTACCCATGTGATGATGATCCTGAGAAAGTTCATGTTTTACTTCCAGTTTTTAAAGCTCTTCTTGCTGTTAATGAGCTTGACCTTTTCATTTATGAGCGTGTGGCTTTGGCTTAAAAAGGATGAAAAGCAGATCACATGTTTTTAACAAGCCTGGTGAGGGGTCTTTTTTGCCCGTTGTATTCATATACAGTTGTAACCCCACCTCTATTGTAATGACAGTGTCCCTTTACAAACTGAATTGATGTACATGTTTAAAAAGTTTGATGATTGAGTAGATTTCTTTATCTATAATTAGGACATGTTGTACCCTCTGCTGTGGTTCAGACTGCCCTGATCCTTCACACACTGACGCACAGCCATGAGGGAAAAAGATAAATGGGGTTATATAATTCTCTTGGATGTGACCTCGTCAACAGGAGTGGTGCTACTTGCTGCCCTGATCTGTGTATACCATGTGTAATGTGTGTGTGTGTGAGATCTTACCCAAAACAGAGCATGACAGTTGACCAGCAGAGTCCTCTCCAGGAGTTCATCAGGACAGTCCAAAAGTCTGCGTCCTGCCACCACTCCTGCATTGTTCACCAATATAGTGACATCCCCCACCTCCACCCTCACCCTCTCTGCAGCTTCATAGATGCTCCCACGCTGGGATAAATCCACAGTGTATGCGTGCACTTTTACTCCAAGCTCCCGTGCTAGTTCAGCTGTTTTCTCGTTGGCTTCTTTGTTGCAGTCCCACAGCACCAGATGCGCTCCTTCTTTGGCAAACTCCAACGCAAAGAGTCGACCAAGCGCTCCTCCAGCTCCCGTGATCAGACACAGCTCTCCTTTAATGCACTTGAGCCTCGGATGGAGGAAAGTCTGGATGATGGCGCACAGGATGGTGTAGGTCATGTCAAAGAGCATCATCAGTAAATCCACCAAGACGATCATGATGCTGCTCAAGTTCATCAAATCTGCAGAAGTTTAGGAGCGCACATGCAGAGCGCCACGCTGTGTGAATGGATGGAGTGGTTGTGTGTGGTTGTGTGAGGTGGGGGGATGCTCAGTTTATATAATCTGTGTATCGGATTAGAACAGTGTCTGCTGAAGGTAGAGAAGCTGACTGGTTACAATTTGTTTATAAATGTTGAGATTATACCAAGGAATGAATTTAGAAGACAAAACAACATTAAAAATTTAACCAACAACCCAGATAGATTTGTGGTCAGATTGACCTTAAGAGATATGATGTATGGGTTACTTTTCTTTGAGCTCTGTAACAAATACATATGCATATTACAGCAGTTTATCAGCATGATGTTTTAATCCAGACATTCCATTGTTCTGGAACTAAAGGTTTCTTTTGACTCATGATGTGTGAGGGATTATCCATCTCTGGGTAAAATGTTAAGATGATAAACTGCTTAGAACATGTGCACTCATTTCTAAAGGTGGGACTTCACACACACAGATATCTGGTGTGAAAAATCAACTTAATTTGGAATAAAATAGTTCCATGTGACAGTTTATGTTATAAAAATAATTTAATTTTTGTATTCAGACTTAAATAGTTGTGAGTTTGTTGGTTGGTTCAGATCTTCTTGAAGAAGTGAAGACTGTTTATTTATTAGAAAAGGTGGAACTGCCTCTCACTGTGAAATAATCATTTTAAAAAATGAGTGCTCAACAGCTTGATGTAATCCAGACTGAAAAATTAGAATTTGTTGTTTCCTTTTAGAGAAATTTTAAATGAAGTAGGTGGGTGTGAAGAGTTGGATTGATGCTTTTTAGAATTTAATCAATGGTGAAATAAAAGCAAGACCAGAGACATGTAATGATTTTTGGTGAAGATTTATTGAAACACCACATTAAAGATAAAAGTTGGTGTTTCAAAAAATGATGACTTTATAATCCGATGATCAGTTCGCAGAAAACAAGAAATATGACAATGAACATCTAGACGTTCTTTAAAAAAACCAGAATTATCAACTCGTTGCTTTTGAGAAAATTAGTTTCTTTCTATTTATTGAAAACCAACTGTAAATTTCAGTGAAGCCTAAGTGAATTTTTTAAAGATGTCACAGAATCAAGTTGGCACCCAGTTTGAATTTTACTTTTCATTGTTTGAGCAAAATTCTTAAGAAAAAAGCAGTATATTATTGAACTAGTGAGTACTTTTTATTAAACAAATATAACAACTAAAACTTCACAGTATATTTTTTTTCTACCTTCTTACTTAAACATAGCAAGAATGAAACTCCTGATTGTTTGGAATTTGAACTTCGTCATGTGTGAATTTTATAAAACAGTTGTTTTTCAACCCAATCCAGATTTTTATTTCTACTATTATTGTAAATACATGTGGTATTCTTATAAATCACTGCTTGTTTTTGTAATAAAATAAATTGTAGTATTAATTTCACCGCTTGGTGTCACTGTTGTGTGCATGAGAGAAATGAAAGCAATTTAAATGTCACAAGATTTAAAACCAACTCAACTAAAGTACTGAATAAATTAATTCAAATATGTATTATTGTTCTGGAATATTCGTGTTCTCTTGTATTTTTATCCTAGCCAATGTAAACAATTCACTGGGAATAAGAATTTTATTTTTGATATGTTTATGATGATTCATAACAGGTCCCTTGCTGCATGTATTTATGAAGCTTTGACTAAAAACTAGCAAGTTAAAACTATTTTATGAGACATATTAATTTCCAGAATAATTTTGTCAATTTAAAAGTTGCAAGAACTGTCAGAAGATATTCCAGTCAACCTTGTACAGGTCACAATTTGTTGTGGGGTCCCTCAAAGAGACAAAGATTTGACCAGTTTTACATTTAATAAATTCTTTAAAAAATACTTTTTTAAAACAATGAAATGTAAAGAATCTGTATTTTTTATGTATTAACAGATTAATTACAGATTAATGGAGGCTTTTGTTAAAACAACAGGAACAGTTTGAACCTGGGAACATTTTAGAAAAACTGTAAATAGGTAGAAATTAATTTATTTTGAAAATAAACCCAAATAATTGACTGACACCATTTACTTAGAAGTATTATTAGATATGTTTTGTATTAAAAGCTGGTCAGGGGTAAAAATTAATTAATCTTTTTCCAAAGAAGGTAGTGTATGAGTTCTTACAGTGACTGTCAGTGAATACGTATTAAACTTCATCTAACTCCTTTTTGAACAGTTTTGTTGATGAATATTATTTTCTATGTTGTTATTATAACTTTCTGTATCGTTAAAAAAGAAATAAACCTCATTCATTCATAGGCATACACCAAGACCATTCTTAGTGTTTTCTGTGCACAATGTCCAGCTGGTTTCTAGCAAAAGACCAGTGGGGTATGCTGTTGTATTTGTTACAACCTAACTTCTGCATGAACTTGGGTTTTCTTTGGGTTTTTATTAAATTAATGACATCTGTTTTTATTAAGAGAAAGAGAAAATCCAGCACTGGTTTATTGTTTTTTTTTTTTTTTATTAAGCACAAGTCAGTTAAAGAAGAAGTTTGCTTCAAAACTGCTCATTGTAGACCTTTTTTCCTACAGCTTTTTGATGATATATTTACAGATCCTGTGAGTGTCATTGCACTACATGCATTCAGAAACAGAAAAAGTACACACAAAATGGTCTAGAAATTTAACTATTACAAAGTATGAAACTTTACAAAAAACAAACTTTCCCAGACACAGTGAGGGCAGCATAAAATAACTGTTTCAAATCTGTTAAACTCAGAAACAATGTACTGAAAGAAAAGTTTCTCAACAATGTTTTGCATTGTGCTTTTAGAGATTGTACTTTATCCAGGATGAGATTTTACATTAATTGCAAAAGCAGATGATGTGGTCAAAAAAGCTGCCAAAATGTACCTAAAAAATTAAAATAAAAAATAAAAATTCATAAAAAGCAATACCGACACTGTTTATATTTATTTAACACAGACATTACATTTAAAACCGAACTATGGCTTGTTTGGAAGAAAGGAAACCATGGTAACCAAGACTCATTTCAAACATTTGTCATTTACTGCATGTCTGACTGTTGAGTAATGAATGTTAATGAACATTCGTGTTTCACTGTGTTCCACAACCCTTTTTTCTGTCTAACTAGTCTTTCCATTGCTTCTCACACCTTCAACAGACAAAGTCATCTGACCATTTGTCAGTTTGACATTTTTATTCCATTACCATGCAGCGTTAAGGGCCGGGCTGACAAAAAAATCCCACACACCAGTGAGTTTGTTGTTGCTTGTAAGCATCTATGATACCATTTAATTTTAAAGTTTGTATCTCAGAACTTCATGACCCCTTTTCCCTAAAGACATTTCTGTAATTGAGCCTTTCCTGCAGGCTCGTACTCTTCGTGTGTCTGTGATTATATTTATAGAGACAGAGAATTGAACACGACATCAAAAAGAGGCCTCAATCAAACTTTTCATTTGTATAAGAAAAATCCAACTCAATCTAAATTTGATATAATATTGTAATTAGTACATATAACATAATTGACAGCGTGTCCAAATTTTCAAACCAGACAGTGAAGGAATAATTATGCAGTGGCAAAGTTAGAAATGAGATGAAGATGCTGGTCAGAGCAACCATATATAGAAAGTTTTAAAGCAAGAGTTATACTTGTCAAGTGGAGTGGTGAAGCATTTTTTTTCGGGGCAGCAGTTCAAATCAGGATGGCAGCTCTGATGCACATCACTCTCTCTCTCTGTCACACATTATTTTTTTTCTAATCCATTTACATCTCAAACTGTTCCTCTAAGAGTTGGTCGAAGTCTTCGAGCAAACAAAGCTCTTATGGAACTTCTTCCTTAGGCTCAGATGGTCATGCTTTGCCTTTTTTAAAAAAACAATTTTTTGAGATGTGTGTTTTCCTTGAGGACAAATGAGGTGAAGTGATGATGAAACTCTCTGACTGAGACACCCACAATTCAGTTTTCACTGGGCTTTTACCACATCGAGGACACAAGGGAGGAAGGAACAGCTGAGATGAATGAATGAATGTGTCTTTACAAATTAGGTTACTTGTATGCTTCAAATGTGAGCCATCCAGTCATCTCATCCATCACCATGGAAACAGTGGTGGTTCACTCTGCTTGAGTGTGCTTGCACCTGTTTTTTTTTTTTTTTTTGTTGACTAGGTCTTTCTCATGTGAATGTTTGGTGCATTTTAAGTGCATGGAAAAGATGTTGGAGAAATAGGCCATAAAACTAAACACACCAGGACACCAGCATGAGGATCCTTCACCTTTATGTACTTTTAGCTTATCTCACATTTGGACACCATTTGGAGAGATTAAATGTACAGGGTAGGTGTTTGTCAAAAGCAAAGGCACAGAAACATCTAGCAAATGTCTAAAGACTGCAAAAAAAAAAAAAAAAAAATCAAAATGATTTATTTTTAAAGCTAATTGCTTTAAACAAACAAAAAAACGTAGCTTTGCAGAATGCTTATATAATATGTTAAAAGATAAAATTGATAAAGAAAATGATAAAAGTACCAGATCATCAGGTGACATGTTAGATATTAGAGACACAAAGAAAAGCAAAATAAAGCACATTTGCTGCACAAAACTTTGCTTGTATTTATTTTTATCTTGTCTGTTTGTGTGGCTGAGTGACAAGCTGCACATACCGGAGCTGATGTCTTATGATTCAGAAATGTCAAGTTGGCTCAAGTAAGCACTTAATATGTTTTTAATCATCAAAAATTGAATAGTTCGCTAAGAAAAGAGTGAAATGATAAAAGGATAAAGTGCAAAGCTCCCTTTTTTCATCCTCCAACATTATCTTTAATATTTTGGACTTTCTATCAGAAGTTGTTTGCTTCACAGGCCAGCATGACCTCAAGTTTATCTGTTTGTCCCACATGAGCAGATATGGCTCTATGAATTTGGTCAAATTCTGTAGTTGTAGGAAAAGGAGGATTCCAACATTAGAGAAAAAACATCAAAACATACAATCATCTGGCTTTGTTATCAGAAAGAACAACTCTTTGGTTCTTTACGTTGCACAAAAGACAGAGAAACGGGCAGTCACAAAGGAGCAGATAGTATAAATAAATATTTGTACTACAGAATATTATTTATCATAAAGCAGTACGTAGAGTGCATTGGAATGCAAAGCACAATATATTTATCTAAGAGTGTATGCGTTTTTCTTTTTTAGAAAATATCTTAAAAATATAAATTATTTAGATTGTTGTACAACAAATACGTGTGTCTTACATCTACTTGTATAATAATTCATGTACAGTATTTATACTCCTAAAAATTTGGAGATAAACAAAAAAATCCTTTGTATTTCATCATTTTCTTTCCAACTAAAGTGACATTAACTAAACTTATACAAATTTATGTCGATCTGCTACAACAGGAAGAAAAAATTCTTTGAATTTTTTTTTAACAGCACAACATTTTTCATTTACATTAAAAATGAAGTTTGTGAACAATAATCTCTGGGACGCAAAAACACACAAATTGGGTATAACAACAATAGAAACATATTATTTAATCTGAAATTAAAGTGGTAATCTTGTCAAGATGGCCAACTGTATTTCCAGCAGTCGGGCACAAATTGAACAAGTAAAATATTTGTTAAACTTTATTGTTTTTCTGTGTTTTCTAAGGGAATTCTGAGCAGTAAAATAACTACAAATATAAAACTCTTTTTGAACAAAAAGAACAAAAACTTTTTTTTGCTAAATCTTACCCATAAGACAAGATACCACTAATGCTACATAACAACAAATACTTGTACATTTCAAAGATAGTTATTGCACACACACACACCTGTGTGCTATTTGCTCCAGGCTTTCTGTCTTCATCCAAATATAAACACTTGAAACAATAGAAACTAAGGCCAGTTTAGAAATTGAGTGAAATGAAGCAAACTAATAATGTTCTTCAACCTTCCACTTTGTGATAAACACAGTGTATAATGTGGTGAATGAAAAATAGACATGTCCATACTGCAGTAAAGTTAATTGAAATATCTGTCCTGAATGTGCCTTTCAATGCCCTTTGTTGCTACTGATATGACAGATGTGCTGCAGTGACTTTAAAGTGGTGCCCGGAGATTTAAAAAAGTAGGTTCTGACTCATAAAAATGTCAACCCTATGACTAAATGTACGGATTAGATCTAAACTGAAAGATTTGTGAAATGTAAAAGTTCTCCACTGCATTTTTTTATGACATAATGAGAGTCTGTTGGATGTTTTAAGTCATCATTAAGGAAAGTCTGAAACCACAAATAAAGCAGTTTCCCTTCATACCCAACTGATGAATGTTAATTAGAGATGCATAATGTTGTATTTCTTCAAATGTTCCTGCAAATCTTCTCAGAGGTTGTCATATTTTTGGGAAGTTCACTCTGCTTTTCATTTCATATCCGTTCACTTTTTCACCTCCTCTTCTTATTGTTTGCTCTACATTACTTTACAGTAACTTTAGGAGTTGGAGTGACTTGTCTCTCCATGAAGGGGCTGCAGCTCCTGTGCCACATGGTTCTCCTGACCCTCCAATGGCAGTGTTCTGTGTCCCAGCTTTCTTTGAAGACCTTCCAAGTGGTTTGGACCTTGCTGCAAGCTGGAGTGATGAGAAAACTTTGGACTGGCCTTCCCCAAAAGTCTTTGAGTTGCGTTGATACCTGAGCCGTCATGTGGGTGCTCTTCTTCATCTGTATCAGCATCAATAAACTTACTGATGGACGCGTCGTGAAATGTGAAGTTGCTGGGCAGAACATTCTCTGGACTCCTGCTGGGGGTCCTGCTGCTGGCGGTTGTGTAGATAGATACCTCAGGGCTTCTTACAGATGAGTTGTCAGAAAGGACTCCTGTCCCTGTGGAACCGCTGGTCTTGAGTGTGCGGCTCCTGAGTGGATTGTTAAGGCGCAGGCTTCTGGGGCTGTTAGTGTAAGGGTTAAATCTGATGCTTTTTTCCAACAAAGGAGCCGAAGTACCATGTGATCCTTCATGTTCATTTTCCAGTGTGGGCTCTAGGCTGGGATTAGTACTGACCCTCCCTGTTATATTACTAGCTGGGCTGTGGGAAAAGCGTGAACTCTCTGGAAAATCAGTGGCACAGCTGATGAAGCTGTCAATGCTAGACATGCTCTTCATGTCTGTCACAGCCTCCACTGTCCCTGAGACAGGCTCAGTAGTGACACTACCCATTTCAAATTCAGCTTTCTGTCTGATTGCTTTGGAATGGGGTCCCTTCTCTTTGCTGTTGATTGACTGTGACTGGGTCTTGGCCATCTTGTTGTAGAGCTCCTCCAGTTTCTGTGCATTGAGATGCTGAGGGCTGGTTGATGGCTTTGCATACTCCTGATAGCTTGTCTCAAGGAGCTTGGATGGGTTGGTTGGGTTAGGTGACCGGTGTTTAGGAGTTCCTCTCAAAGGAGACACATGATTGTCATGAATCTTCTCTTTCTTTTCATCAGTTTTTTCTACCATAACATCCATTAACTCCACTGAGCGGCCAAATGCATCTTTAATGTTCATTGAAACAATGCTACCATTTCTTTTAGCTCTTTCCAAAGCCTCTCGTCTTTTAATGGCTTTCTCTTGCCTCTTTTGTTCTTTGTAGAACTCAGAGAAGTTGTTCACAATGATGGGGATGGGTAGGGCTATTACCAGTACTCCAGCAATGCAACACAAACCTCCAACTATCTTTCCCAGCAGAGTTCTTGGGTAAATGTCTCCATAACCCACGGTCGTCATTGTAATGGTGGCCCACCAGAAAGAAGCTGGAATGCTTTTAAACTTGGTATCTTCTTCATCTTTTTCAGCAAAAAACACAAGACTGGAGAATATCATGATCCCCATGGCCAAGAACAGGATAAGCAGACCCAGCTCATTATAACTCCTCCTCAAAGTGAAGCCTAGAGACTGCAGACCTGTGGAGTGACGAGCCAGCTTCAGAATACGCAAAATTCGCATGATGCGGAAAATCTGGACCACTCGTCGGACATTTTGAAATTGCAACACACTCTTGTTCGATTCGGTAAGAAAGATGGTGACATAGTATGGTAAGATGGCCAGAAGGTCAATGATGTTTAGAGGACCTTTAAAGAACTTCCACTTGTTGGGCGAAGAAAGAAAGCGAAGCAAGTACTCCATAGTAAACCAGGCGATACACACAGCTTCTACATGGGCCAGTTGTGGGTTATCTGTTGGTTGGCCAAATTCGTCTGTGTCCTGCAGGTCTGGGAGGGTGTTCAGAGACAAGGCAATGGTGGACAACACAATAAAGAGGATGGAGATGATTGCAAGAATCTGTAAAACAAAGAAGAGATATTTTTAAAGATTGGCAAATATTGAAGGGATGCAAAGTGTTCTTTTTGTTTCAGTCTAATTCAACCAAGAACTTTTCATTGACAATGGATAGGATGCAGTGATCTTGAAAGACTTTTTAAATGGTTACATGAATATAATTGTGAGTGGAAATTTTTATTGCACTAAACAATTGTCTAAAAATGCAGAGCCAAATCAGACACATCTGATTTTGAACAGCTGAGGTTTGCAACTATAATTAGTTACTAATTATAGTTGCAAACTATAATTTGCATAAACAGAACAGTTTGTGCTGTTCGTTCCAGATGTGAAGAGTGTAAAAACTGAATGCTGCTCCTACATCTTTAGTTGTGTCTATGAACAGAAAGTGGACTTGTTCTTGATGCTTTCAGCGATGTGATTTGAGATGACTGCTGCTGACTTCTTTAACTGAAGCTAAAAAAATTAAGGCCTATTTTAGACATTCTGTTATTACAGCACTGATTGCCTAGGGAATGTTGGTGATTTGTATGAATCTATTAAGACCATCCTTTTCCAAGTTAGCATCTACAAACAATATGAATATTTATGTTGAAGTTGGAGTAAAGCTAATAACTTTTGATCACCACACAAAATGCTTGGCTGAGGTCAGCAGTTTATTAATAAATATATGGCATATAAGTTTATAAGCATAAGGAAAGGTATTTTAAGTTGTGATGCAAAAATTTAATTTTTAACATTTTTTCATACTACTTTTGGGTAATGTCATTTGAAAACCATTGCAACCTGTATATCTTCAAGAGAAATATAGTATATACTTCCCTTTTTGTACTGACACTCTCTCTCTGCAGGTAAAGTGGCAGAACCATTGGAGCTGAAGTTAGAGTTGTCCCTGAACTATATGCTGAAAGTCATGACGCCCCAAGAAGTAAAACAGAGCATTTACAGTGTCAGGGAAAGGTCAGTCCCTTGAGAAACTCCCTTCAATGTGACATAGTTGAGCAGCTATATCTTAGACACAAAACAGCTCTTAGAAGTCCCAATTTATCCCAACTATAGACAGTATTTTATGAGGGGTTTATTATCACACAGCTCAATGAAAACTCTGGAATCTATTACCTATTCTCAGCAATCCCTCATTATTATACTGGACTACAAGATAATCACAACTACTTTGCCAACTACACCTTGAATAAGTCTGGCTGTAGAAGTGATAAGGCCCTCTGGAGAAGTTAGTGACCTCCTAATGATATAATCTGCTGAGTACAACAGAGCCTGGCAACAATGCTGAGGATTAGTAAGGCTACAACAGTTGTGTCTGTGTGGCTGTGGTATACCTATTATTCCTGTCTCCTATCACTGGGAAATCCAACACAAGGTCACTATGGAGGCTGTGACCCCAGTGACTGGCAAGTGGGATTATTCCTGGCCTTCAGTCAGCTCATATAAGCTTTAATTAATGTTGACAGCTAATTGCTTATACATCTAGATTGGCCTTTGAAGAGACAGGCTGACAAAAACCTTGGAGTGAGGAAGGCAAGAAGAGAAATGGGAAGGTTTCACCTCCACTTCTGTGTAAATTAAACTGCATTGATTTGTTCCAGCTCTGACTAGATAGTTAAAAAATCCACAAAATAATAGGTGGGAACCGAAGTGTTTCCCACTGACGGTGGAACATAAGCAACTTTTACAGCCCACAAAAAATGACAGGTTAATCATTTTCAGTGTTTTAAATGATGTCTTGGTCTCTTGATTGGTGAAATAAACAAAAGAAGCCTAATCATCTAGCGGTATTGATAAAATCAGCGCCTTCACTCTAAACTGTGTTGTCCATGAAAAATAAATGAATCAGATCAAGCTTCATCCAGCTCGACACAAACAGGTTGTAGTGCAGGTAATGAGTCAGGCTGAAACAGCACTGAAAACTAAAGTGTGAAGTAACACAAAAAAGGATGAATGCCTTCATTAATATTTTATTTTTCCTCAGATTTTCTTTTCCCAAACCAACAGTCTGGCAGCCGGAGAAAGAACTAAACAAACAGAATCTAACTAAAAAGATGCACTCTTTTTCTTTTGTGGACACTGTGTGCAGTGAAGTTTTTGCTGAACAGTAAATGAGGCAATCCTGTTATTACAATTGCAACAGAAATCACAAAAACTTTTGTGTAGAGTGTAGAAAAACATTGCCTTTGTGCTGGTTGTGCATCTGAGATGACCAATGCTGGACATGTGCACTGTATTTCGGAGGAATTAAAATGGAGATCTACTGTTCTAGAAGCTTGTTGTCGGTGTTGTGTTACCTCATCAACTCTGAATTACAAACACTGGGGTTATGAGGGTATCTGTCCCGCATCCTATTTCTGTAAACTTAAGATGAATCTCATTCTAACTACAGCAGCTTTTGTACCACAGAAACTCATTCTCATCTCTAACAAGCACGCTAACACAAAGGGCATGTATTCGTTCCCATCCTGGTAATTAGCTCCAAATTTTTCTTTTCTAAAAGCCTAGTGAAGGATGCTGAATATTTAATGTCATCCCAAAATGGAAGCTATCCTGCCCTGCAAAAGGTGGGCATAAGGGAATCCTTACGCAGTCTTATTGACTGAGAAATATAGGTGTTCCCTTATCTTTCATACAAGCTTTACCACATAGGGTTACTGCATCCAGCTCAGCTAGTCATGTGTGTTGAGCGAAGTGTCTAAAAAAGCCAAGATTTACCATGCTTGTGTTTCCTAACTTGGTTGCCAAACTGCACATAAATCCTGCTACTAAAATTATTGTTATTGGTAATATTATTGTTAAGCTGTTCCAGATTTTAGAAAAGCTTATTAAAAAGAAAAAGACAGAGTCAAGCATGGAGATGAGAGTTGACAGTATTGATTTGGGTCTGAGAACAGATAATATGAAGAGCAAAGTTGCATGGAAGTCACTGGAGAAATACTCTTGCACCATGCATGTGGGTTTTCCCTTACGTCACGCTCTGTGAGGCATTGATTCACCTCTTGTATGAGAACGCTCTAATTGGATTTGACCTTTTAACCACGAGTTGAATCAATGAAGGGATTGTGTCACAGTGACTCAGTTTTTTTATTTCTGTGGCTGCAAAGATGGCATCCATAATCCTCTTGTAATGCTACTTCACTGGCCTGCAAGACGAATGTCATAAATAACCATTCTTCATCAGTCAACCCTTTTCCTGCAGACTGTAGAGGTTCTTTAGACACTACCTCTCTAGGGTAATTGGCGGTTGTTTTTGTTTTCTCTTTAGCAAACTCAGTGGAAAAAAAGATCAGGCTCAACTCGCTGTTAGCATGCACATGCTCCTTTCCTCAGCTTAGAAGCTGCTAGAAGCCTGTTGCCACGACAGGAACAACCAGGGTTACAGTTACTGTCTCGGAATGTTCCATGTGGGCCGGAGACCTCACTATTTACTCTAAAGGTTTAACTGGAGCCTTACTCTGATCCACTTTTTTTTCCAGTAAAGTTTGTTTGTTTTGCAGTACTAAAAACAAAGGATAAAGATTCCTGTTAAAACTTGTTTTATATGGTGATTTTGTGCTATCGGGAAAGTATGGATGCGAAATGACCAGTATGTATGTCACGCAGTGTAAGAAGTTGGTCACTACTAATGTGTTCTAGTACAACAGGACAACAGAGAAATAATCTGGATCAAGCCTCAGTGATTAGGACCATACCTGCTAATAGGATCAATTCTTTGGTGGTTTTGGTGTTTTCATTAGAACTGATACAATGATTATCAGACAAGAAATTTTTACAAACAATGTGAGGATGGGAAATAAGAAAGAAGAGTTAAATCTATTGTGGGTCACCTCAGTTGGTGTCTCCTATAGTTTGTTCACAAATTTTCAGCCATTCCTGTTTGTGAATGATAAATTTCAAATACTCAGTGCTCGAGGTCATAAGTAAGGATAGGAATGAATGAAGAGCCAGTCTGTCAATGGTTCTCCTCGTTCGTCGTTTATCACTTTCAACAAAGACCCTGAGAATTGGAAATAGTTCTCCAAACCCTCTCCAAACTCATAGCCTCCTCATTTTTTTGCTTCAGCAGCCCGAGAAGCTTCATTTCACTTAACCTACCAAATCCTGTCAAATTCCTCAAATGTCCCACAAGCCAAGAAAGCCCAGCAAGACTGTTAAGCTTGATAAGACGTAAGAAAACCTTTATTTGTCCCACAATGGGGAAATTGCAGTGGAATTTGCAATTGATGACATTCTCACTGCTGTTGGGGTGAGTCCAACCATATCCAATCAGAACCATTCAACATCAATGAGGCTCCTGCAGATGATCAGCCTCATGAGACCTGGCTCCATGTTTCTGAAACTTTAATAATTTTACTTCCCCCAAAAAGGTCTTTGAGGTATGGCTTAACTAGTTCCTGCCCCAGAATCTGTTTTCCATGGTTGACCAGGCCAAGGACATTAAACACATTAAAATGTAGTTACTACGATCAGTGGAACCCCCCTACAATGATAAGGTTGGTGGCTCCAAGAGGCATATATTAGATATTTTATTAAGTGCATCCTAGATTGCGACCCATATTATTCCACACAGATGTGTTCTCCTCAACTTTGGTCTAACCTTGCATAGCAACCTTCTCTGTCTCACCCCAACTCACAGCATGAAACCTGTTTATATCTAGTACTGTGAACTGGAAGGGGAGACAGAGAGATGGATTACTCAGCTCGCAGCTATTCACAGGATGTGTCCTTTCAAAAGTGTTAAGGTGGTGCTAAAATGATGCGGCGCAAAGGCACAATCTATTGAGTTTGTGATGATGTATGGTTTTTGATTCCTGTATTAATCTCTGAAGCAAACTTGGTCTATGTCGCATTTACAATGATTTTAAGCATGATAGAAATGTGTATTTATGTCCAATTTAATTTAAAAAAGCTTTGATTTGCTTTATTTAGTTTCAATAGGAAATACAATTTTATGGATTTTTTTATGGAATATTTGAGTATGTAATATACAGTATGTGTAAGTTTTCAGCCTTTGTGTGTGCTTTCACTTATCTATCATTTCAGAAAATATAAGTGTTTTTTCTTGGAATGCGGTGTGAAAATAAGAAAGTGAGATTGGAAAATCAGGACACAGAGGAGAAGGTGATAGGAAAAAGCTTCCACTTTGATGAATTCTCACATTTCACTTTGGGGATTATTAAAGTATTTTCGGTTCAATTCATTGTACCATGTCCATCTTGAGCGTTTTCTTCTATATTCTCTCTTTTTTATCCCCAAAGATGTCAAATATATTGTGTGAAATGTGAAATGCTCTGAACTTTTATTGAACTGGGTGTGCTACTTTGTGAAGAGAAGATGGAGGTAAGTCTTCCAAACAGCTGAAAAAACCTGCTGTTGCAGCTCTGAGTGAGCTTGGAGTTTTTTTCCTTAGGTCAGCAAAAAAAAAAAAAAAAACTCAACTCACTTTATCTCTTTTTCTCTCTCTCTTTCTCTCACACACAGCCGGCAAGACTGAAATCCACTAATAGAATAAGTAGGGTGTCCCTTGGGAATTTCACTTCTGATAGGCAGTAGATGTTTTTGTGTGGGCCTGAAATGCTGCACACTAGTGAGACTGATGGTTCACAAGAGACTCACATCTTCACTTTGTGAGGACACAACATGCCCAGCTGAAAATGACACATAGTCAGAAATCTGGCTTTGTTCTCGATGCTTTGTTTTGCAAGCTGGAGCTCCAGCTGTCTCTTGTTGCCATGGTCTTTTGCTCACTCTGAAACTGGCAGCCACGTTGGCAGGCAATTGAAAATAAAAATAAATAAGTAAAAAACACAAATCAAAGACAGTAATCATCGTGCTGAATCACCATCAACTCTGTGCAAAGGAACCTTTTGGATGCGTGGGGCATTAAAAAGCCAATGCTGTTTATTTTTAAATCTTTCATGAAGCTTGTTGTGATGTTAATTACACGAGAGGAAATGTACCAGTCAAGAATGTCAGCAGTGTTTGAGGTAATTAATACGTTTGTAAGGTCAGGTCAGGTTTAATTGTAATTAGAGAAGGTGGTTAACATGTACAGGAAACAAAGACAGCCTAAAAAGACTCTGCCTACGATTCTATGAGGTGGTAGTAGTTGTAAATTAGAGATAAATGCGAAATATATTTACTTTCACTATAAAACAAATAAAAAATGAAAAAAAAAAAAAAAGAGTAATTCTAAACCAGTTATTAACGCTAATAAATGTCACTCAAGTTTTTATTTCACTTCTAGAACTCCATAAAGTCGACCAAATCTCAATGTAGGTATGAACTCTGCTCAAGACTGCAGATCAAATAAAACTGATGTTCATACAAATTATTTTAAAAAAATTGTTTGATCAGTGTCTTTTGTCGAGACGATAATTAGAAACTACACACCAGCTCTAATAATATGTAAACATTTACACTGCAATAGAAAAGGCTGTGATAAATAATTGATAGTATTTGATAAAGAATTAATTCTATTAAATAATTAATTAGAAGGTGGCCAGTACCAGGAGTTTGACTGGTTTTATGATTGAAGTAGTTGTTAGAAAACACCTTAAATCAAACAGGAATCCAACACTTAAGTAATCATTTTTTTATTTAGTCTTTTCATTAATGGCCACTAATAAACTGGGATGAATTTTTTGAACAGACAGTCATCACTCACATCTTTTCTCCTCAAAGCAAATCACTCTCCAACATCCACAAACTGGTTTCCAATTACTGCCCATAAAATGCCATGCCAGTTTTCTGTATTGCCTTGTTTGATGAGAAAAAGAGGAAAGATAAAATAAAAATCTTATTTTAAATGGTTTTATTTGCGCATCATCTGTAGAGAAACAGTGAAATGTCAAATGTAGTGACTTAGCTTATCAGTATTTGCTCAATTTTTGTGTCCATCTCTCTGAGACATGTTGACCGAGGTTGATGTTTACCATGCAGACCAGATGTTGGTGGGTTCCAGTGACATGATAGGGTGTCAGCACAGAGAGGAGAGAGTTACCTGGACATTCATTTTGTTTGCTAGACAAATAAAACAGAGGCTGTCTGATAATTCAGAAAAAAATATATATTAAACTAATAAAGTTTATAAAGCAAAATGTCATCCCCTTACCTATTTAAACTAAATACACAAACACTTTAAAAAAATGTTAAAATCAAAACTCCAACAATGCAGTATAGAGGGGGATGGATTGCTCATTGAGGACGGTGACCGTCCTGTAACTGGAGGGTTGCTGCTTCCATCTCCCACCCAGAGTTCATGCCAAGGTGTCCTTGAGCAAGACACTGGACCCCCAACTGCTCCTGATGGTGGTTTGCAGCTTGCATGGCAGAATCCACCATCAGGTATGAATGTGTGTGTGAATGTGAACTACAATATAAATCACTGAGTGCCAATGTAGGTAGAAAAGTGCTATACAAGTAGAATCCATTTAGGGGAGACCTAGCAGCTCTGGACCATACAGACCTATTTAATCATTGTCTTTTTTTGTTTGTACATACTTTTTGAACACTTCAGATTTATAAAAATGATCCTTGCAATTATATCTCAGTCCATTTACATCAATGTGGTGAATGTAAAACTACCTACATGCAAGTGGAGGATAGCCTCATTCACCCAACTTTGCTCCCCAAAACTTTTGTTTTCACCATGTTGACATGACAAAAGTGTGTTTCTCATAAAAAGTTTATTAAGTATATCTATCTATTAGACAACCTGATTATTACTTTGAACTACTTTTGTTAATCTCCATGAAATTATTTCTTTTTTTACTATTTGTTAAAATGCAAATCAGTGCATTTAAATCCTAATTTAATTTGCAGACAAACTCTGGTTCTTCTTCGCCATATGAAACTGTGAAACTACTAATGCATCAAATCTAAAATTATCTTAACTGGTCCCATGGTGCCAAACCAGACTTTCAGTGTAGCCATGACAACAAATTTACAGGGCTGCAATCAGAGAAAGCGATGCACTGCATGATGCCTGTCAGGATCTATTTCCTTCGGAACTATTTCCTTTTCCTTTTGATTGTTACTTTATATTTCCTCCAGTGAATGAGCGTGTGAGTAAGTGTGTGTATATGAGTGAGATAGCTCTCTCTCCTTCTCTGGGTAAAGTACATTTTGTATGTGGCATGTACCGTGAGTAAACGGTCTGTCCGTACAGTCAGAGTGCAAAAGGATCTGTGCTTGTTATGATTCTTTTTTTCTATAAAAAAAATTCCAAAAACAGCTTGCAATTCAGATGAATAAAATAAAGTTGCACAAATATGTATACATCTTTTTCTTGATTCATTCATCAAGCGCATCTCGAGAAAATCTTGCAAATAATTATGTAGAAGATTTTGCAATGCTAATTATGGTTTGGCAAAAAACAATTTTTGACTCCATGTGTATAAATTGCCTTTCACAGACATGCGTGTGTTCCTTAATCATGAATATAGAAGAAATAAAATCCTGCATGTCTGGTAAGCACAACTGGAAAGCTATTTGTTACTTTGGCCACATCACACCCAGACATCCACTTATCCTCAGTGGCCGGGGAGGGTAAGAAATATACTATGTTGTAAAAAAAAAGAAAAATAAAGACATTCTAAAAGCTGTGTGATATATATAATGTATGCAGCTGTGATGTAAAGGCACCAAGAAGCCCCAAGGCAACTGGCAGAAGAGAAAGTTTAGAAGTGACCCATTTCTTGAAATATCTCTCTGAAATGTTGAGGCGTTTTATAAGTCAGAAAGAAAAATAAACTGAAAAAAACCCCATGATGTACCAAGATTGAGAGCTTGGGGCTTAAACTGACCAGACACCTGATTAAATGAACATTCGTCCTAAGAATAAAGACCAGGATAAAGACTGATTCATTATGACTGGTTTTATGATGAAACATCCGACCGACACAGGCATAATAGCAATATTGAGGATGAAATACACCACATTATTTTTAGGGGTCACAGTGACATAGAAGTTTCAATAGAACCACATAGAATCTTGGGGCTGCATAATCCCACAGTGGTTAGCACAGTGGGCCACAGAGGGCGGGTTTGAGTCTTGGAGTGGAGGGTGAGGCTTGAATCACTGGTCTTTCTGTGTGGAGTTTGCATGCTCTCCCTGTGTATCCCAGTTTCCTTACACCATCCTAAAACACGCATGTTAGGTTAATTGTTCGCTACAAAATTGCCCTTAGGAGTGAGTGTGTGTGAATGTCTGTTTGTGTGGCTTGGCAACAGACTGGCAACTTTTTGGGGGTGTATTGTGCCTCTCTCCTGAAATCAGCTGGTATGGGCTCTGGCATCCTCCGCAACCTGGTTAGCAATAAGCGGTTCAGAAGATAAAAGAAACATAGAAGCTTAAAGATGTAACACGGATGATATAACATATTCATAATCAATTAACTGGACGTACCATTCTATTGTATAAAAGATGGAAAAACTAAACTGAAACAAACAGCAGAAAATTATTTTAATTTTTTTTTTTAAAGATGTGCTCTTTCTTCAATTTTGCCTTTCATAAAATCACATTCATACAGGTAGGACTAGCAACAGCATGTAATACAGGGTCTCTCAGGGGAACGGCAGAGTCTTGGTGCAATACCTACTTCATAGTTTCTATGGTGACATGAGATGTTCCACTATGTGTATAAGATGCAACAAGACATTCATAAAAACAAAACAGGGGTCGTGTGATCACATCTAGTGGAAAAACATGAAAACATCCACACATGCTCAACAGACAATGTAATAATAAATTTCTTATGCATCTATCTAGCTTATATAAATGTATGGAATATTTAAATATGCATGTAAAACTTATACACTATATATGACTTGGATAGTACATATACTACAATCCAAAATGGACAATTGTTTGATGAAATGAGATGAAAAAATATATACACAAGTGTACATATTTGTTGGTGTTGCCATAACAAAGACATGCTACCGAACAAGATGAGGTTTACACAAATTGAGTAATTCTCAGAAGTTGATGTCTGCCCCCATCTTTATGTGGACTCTAATTGACAAATCACAGTGCACAGGCCCTTGAATAACACTGCTGAATTTTGGACACGAATCAAATCAAACACACTCATACCCACACACAGCACCATCTATTCATAAATAATTGTGTTTGAAGGAAACAATGGCGTCAGCAGGTCGCACTACTACAGGTCTTCCGTGTATATAATTACTCCAGTTGGAAAGAGACATACACAAGTGCTTTTGGTTTATTCCTGGAACTCTGAATATGAACTCGGTAACAGTGTCGCAGGGCTTCAGTACGCTGTCGTTACGTAAGCAACAAAGGATGAAACACATGACAAGCTCAGACTCTTAATCACTGGAAGAAAAAATCCACAACCTCAATGAAAAAAAGAAAAGTTGATTAAACTTTGAAGAGATACTGACAGTAACCCTTGTCTCTGGGATGTACTTTACTCCTAATGGAACCAATCTATTCTGGTTGACTTTAGTGTGTTGGAGGATAATAAAACACAATCATTGTTTAGTTTGTCAAACAACATGGTGACATAAAGCAATGAAACATGGTTGGAGTATTGCATCTTGCAGTCTATGAACAAGTAATTTATTTTTCACAAGAAGCAATGGTAAACAGTTGGCATGGAAACAACATGAACCAGAGCGGATACCCAGTTTCCTGGCCAGTCATGGTGGTTAAAATGGTGAGGACTGCTTATGATTTGCAAGTGGAACTATAAGATGGTCTGTCTAATGTTGCTACTAGGACTGTGGAGTGAGTGTATTAGTGTATGAGGTGAAGATTTGTTTGAAAAAAAAAAATCTAATTTCAGATCAAGTAAATGTTTTTGAAACAAAACTTCACATGTTCGTTTGTGACAATCTGCCTCTTTCAAAAGAACATTACTGAGAAGAGCTACTCTTTCCAGATGAAAGAGCAAACACTTGTCAGACTAGAGGATGATGCTACGCACGCTGCCGATATCCATCCTGCTTGCTGTAAACTTACCGACAGCCAAACTTAATGGTCTAGCTAATTTCTTCCATACATGGAGATTTTGACCTCATATTAAAACCAAGTCCATTAGAGCTCCTACTGACCTTCACTTTGTCAAGAAAATGTAAAATATTCTCTAAAAATACGACTTTAGTTTTCAATAATCACTGTTCTTTTGGCTGAAGATACAACTTCTTGTTTTTTTCTGTGTACAGTCACTCTACTTTCCAGTATAAAAGAAATCAATCAAGAACCTCTTTTAATTTGCAGCTGTTATCCTTCTTGTCACTAATCGGCTTCTTTTGCCGGAAGCACAGCTGGTGTCCCGCCTGGTTGCTGCTGTGATTTATTACAGACAGCCAACAGAATTGTCTGTAATGTGACCATCAACTGTTATTCTTTATTTTTAATTGATTTTTTATATAGATATAAAAATCCATTTGAGAGTTTTGTAATGTTGCGGAAAAGCACGAAAAAAAAGGAAATCATAAATACACACAAAGCCCATGCATAATGATATTGTGAAAAAAAAAGATGAGCCTTGAATTACAGTCTGATTCTCAAAAAGTTATAAGTATTTTTGTAATATAAAGAGGATTGTTTAAACCCCGAGATAGAATATTTGTTTGAGTGGACATTTGCATTTTAAAAAGAAAAATCAAGCAGAGAAATGCATCCTGAGCAGTAACTGCCGCTCTGTCTTATCCTGGAAACACTTCTGACTTTTGCTAACAGCACATTCTCTATCTGACCTTCCAACTATTCCCTCATCAGTCACTTCGCTTTTCTCTTCTTCTTGTTCGCAGCAAATCTTTGTCGTCTTTCTGTTTCTTTATGGTTGCCACACAGCTACTTGCACCTGCTCTCAAATCATTGGGATGACATTTACGTTCTTTTCTCTGAAAGGTCAGTCCCCAAACAATAATAATACGTCTGTCAGATAAACACACACACACACACACACACACACACACACACACACACACAACACACTCACCAATCGAGTGTATGGCCAATTCTACAACGACGTAACCAATTACCTTTACTTCATGAGTTTCTGAAAGCAGATTTTACTTTTTTTAGTTTGGTTCTTAGCCAAAGTTCTTAGTGTGGATGTTGTTTTGCACTTTTTGCTTCAGAACCTGTGTGGGAGGTTTGGCTTTTTTTGGCCCATCAAGATTGAAACTGCAAAGTCTGCAGGAATAGTAAAACTTTGCAACAAATTGTTAATATACCGCTGAATTGTTGCAAAAATAAAAGCTCTCAAAAGCAAGTGCAATTTTTTTTTTTTACCTACAGTTCAAAGGAGGCTCTACAATAATAACCACATCTAGTATATGTCTCAGAAGTTGATGTCTGGTGTGTACCGTAAGGATAGAAACAGGAGGATGAACACAAATGTGTACAGAAGCATTCTAGGTGCAGAAATATGAACAAATACAATAAAGCATATTCGGTCAGGTTCAGATTAGTACCAAACAAGTATATTGAGCAACACAAATCTTTTATGAGTGAAAAAAAATATCATGTATTGAAATAGACGGGTCGGTCTGAGTGATCCATTGTACGTTTGCTGAAAAGCAAACAAAAGGTTTCAATAGAACCTAAAGATGTCTCCTAAATTTGAGCAGAGCACAAACAATAGTATGATTGCTTCGATATGATGCATCATAATATCTTCCAAATTAAAATGAACTTAGTAAAAAAAGGTTTGTTTTTATTGTGCTTGTTTTGTTGCAGTTTTTGTGTCCATGCCCCTTTCAAAATGAATTTTTAAATGCAACAACTCAGGCTACGGCAGGCATCTTTATCACATTTGAAGAAACTGGAATGAAAGATTGGAGCAAGAACAGTAGAAACCTTGAAAAGTACATAGGGAAATATTAGCATGGCAGCTAAAAAAACATCAAAAGAAGGAAAGTTTCAGGTTTCATATAGATTTAAAGATTAAAGAACAAAGAAATCTGGGAGAAATTTAATTTCTGCAAAGAAAATGTACATAGATTTGCTAAAGTCAAACAAAAAGTCAAACTGGTGACCCAATGTCAAACAAGGACATTTTACCAACACGTATAAATCTAACGGTTCATTAGTCAGTCAGACTAACAATTTGTTCCCCAGTTTTCCTCGTCCAAGCAAGACATTCCCACAATGAGCCTCCCAACCTCCTTCAGCTGAGTCCTTTCCTGTCCTTAGAGAGCTGAATGATATCACAGGGTCACAACGAGGGAGTCAAGTTTCCCGCGGTTCTTCAACCCTTTCAATTTAATTCACTCTCCTCAGTTTACACAAGATCCATTGACTCAAGCAGGGTCCTCCAACAGGAAGATGGAGAAGTCTGCGGCACATTAAGAGTCCAGTGTCATATTGTAAATGAAGTGGCCGGATGAACAAATTTTAAACAATAATGAGCTTTAACGAGCAGCTTTAGATACATTTTTAATGACTGTTACCCACATGACATGCAACAGACGAGTATATATTACAATAGACTGGAAAATATTGGATTTACAAACGTCAGGGACTTAGAAGTGGTCTGTATTTTTCCTGAGCACCCTACACATGCTTTAAAGCTTTACTCTCTTTTTTTCTTTTCTTTGGCTTACTTCAGATATCCATACGCCTATGTATTTATATATATATATAAATATATATACATATATATACCTAAATGGGCTATATCCTTCAACACTCAGCGGAAAGGTGAACTCTCATTGCTGGAAGGAAGGAGAAGCCCTCTGTACTCAGAAAGTAGAGCAGCCAGCAGGCTGAAGGGAACAGGAGATCCCAGGATTGCTGCCTAGAGATTAGGAGGATGTTGAACGAAGCTCCCACAATCCATCTACACTGTGCTGACTATAAACTTCCAGGATCTCTGTGTGGTGATCAGGCAGAGTTTAAATCCAAATGGATACGCGAGATCTTACCCAGTAGACCTGATCATAGAAAACACCAATAGGTCACATGATCTTAGGTACCTTTTCCAAAAAGGTGTTTGACTTTGAGGTGCTCCCAATGAGTTTCCTCTGTTGGGATGCCATGCTAATACCATGTGATCTAAAACTCATACTTCTTCCCACAATGCTTCTCTTAATAGTTAGTGAAACATCAGTTCTTCTAAAGACACATTTCCCATTAAATTCATTACTATTATACAATAATCTGGTTTTCTACTTAACGATGCTGTCTAACTCAGCAGTCTAAATGTTATAAGAGGACTCTTACCCTCCAATTTTCCCCCGTCTTGAGATTTATTTGAACTATAATTTCCTATACTTGTGACAGCTAAACTTTGTTACCTAAAGTATAAAATACAGCAAATGAAGTATCAGAAAAGATGACATTACATTTGGTTTATGAAACTATCCTCAGTTTCTCCCTTGTTTCATAAGTCCAAAAATAGTCCCATTACCCTTTTCATAACTGGATCTGCTTCTTTAACTCAGCAAAGTTTGATTCACACTCTAAAACACATTTAAATTACATAAATAGACATGCCGCACCAAGAGCATCAGTATATTAGAACGACAGTCATAAGAGAAAACCTTAAATATTGAGAGGTTATTTGAATACTGGTTGAAAGGTTTCAGAATTTGGAAAAACTCCAAATATTCCAAAAAAATATGTAGAGGTGACATCTAAGCTTCCTCTGGTCCCCACTTTGGTGTGAACCAGAGTAATTAAAGTACAATTACTCCGACTTACAAAACTTGTACTACATGAACCTAAGATTGTTCAACATGAGTTATACCTAATCCCTTTTCAACCAATGCTGACACATTTGGACATTTAGAAGAACGTGACGTGACATGTTTGTTGTTCGATCAACTTCAAGTCTCGAAGACCATCTTTTTTTTTAATTAGATAAGACTACATTTCTCCAAAAGTTGATGGTTTAAAAAGCAGAAGACTATTCAATTTGTTTATTTTTGCAGGAGCAACTTTTCTCTAGTCTCTCAGAGAGGTGCAGAAATGGGACAAAATGAATAAAAGAATTTACAGTAGACTTAAGCTGTGTTTTGGCACAGTCCACAAGAACTCTGGCCAAGTTGCATCTCGTTGAGTGAAGTCGTTCTGTAGAATATAATGCTTTAAAAACATCAAAGTCAGACAACTTTTGCTTAAATTCGACCTATTTTATATTTTGACTTATTCAGGCACAAAATCTATTGTGAAAAAAGGTAGATATTTGTTAACTTTGAAATAGTACCAGTAGTTGTTGAGATGTTAGGTTTTGAGCCCATCGGATTGCGCAGATTAAAAAATTTTGTTTGTACTATTTTATACTTTGACATCGACAATAAATCTAAAAATTTGTATTTAAACATTATCAATGCATCAAAAACACAGTCACTGTTTCTTATGCAGAGTGAAAATCTTGCTGAACTGAATAAATCACAGCTCTTAGTGTATCAGATTTCAAATAGCATGATTTCCCAAAATAGACATCCTGTTCACAGATTGCCAATAATTTTACTCGGTAACAATACATAAAAGACTTTAACTGGGTCTGTTGTAGTTAGTTTTGAAAAAAAAACCCAAAAAATAGGTTGGCACTTCTCTTTTGTAAAGAGTCTTGATGTTCTGCTGAAAAAAGAACAAAACCTAGACATAGAACATTTGCTTTAAAACTAGCAAGTACGAGTTAGTAACTAATCCACTAAAAAACACTAATCTGTTGGCATTTTACTGCTCATTTTCTCCACATTTTGGAGAAAAGACTGTACTAGTATCCCTTCCTGCACACTTCTCATCCTCAGACATCAATCACACCAATCACTCGTGTGAAAATCTATCTTACACTGCATTTTTTCTTACAATTTTTTCTCATACGCTCTCTTTCCTGCTTCATCGTTTTCAAGGAGCATCTTCGCAGCTTCTATTAATTTAGAAAGAATACGTGATTGTGTCTCTGACAGTCTGATGATAAAAAATTAAAAGGCTGCAATACAGCTTGATGTCGTCCAATAAAAGGTTCCATCCTGTCAAAATCCTCTGAATTACAACATCAATGTGTCTATTTAAAGAAATGTGTGCGTGTTTTGAAAAATGAGTTGCAAAAATACAGACTGGAGAAAAAAAAAAATCAAAGGTGGTTTGAGAACATGTTTAATTTGATGCATTTATGTGCTTTGTATGCACACATATATGGGAGAGCATTTATTTATAAGCTTCCCATGGGACAAAAGTGTCGTTACTGTGATGTGGTGAAAAATCTGCCGTGATGGAGCCGGATGTCACACACTAAGGTGGGATCATCACTCCTCATAGGTTGTACCTCATTAAGAGGAGCAGCCCTCTGGGTGGTATCAACAATAGCTTTCTATTCTGCATTGTCCTTGCAAATGTCATTGTAAACACAAGTGGAAAGCTGCCCGGCTGATTCAATAAAAAATTATTTAGTGTCATAAAATTACAGCAGAATTGATGAATATTAATTTTTTTTATTCACAGATTTTGCCATGAGAACCGGTCTGTCATCATTGAAGATGTATTTTCAAATCACTTATTCTGTTTCCTTGAGCGTTAAAGCGAGTGGGAGGATTTATTGATCCAGAAATCGAAGTGAATTCCTCCTGACAGTTTCAGTTTTAATGGACCACCTTTAGTCTGGTAACATACACTCATTCCTAATGCAGCAACTGCTCTTTTAAAGCTCATTTAGATGGGCAGAGTGGCAAGGAAACCAACAAACACACTACAGAAAGAGCATGGCAAAGAAAACACTCCACCCATCATTAGCGATGGAACATTGCCAAACCAGAGGGAAAACCTCTCACCTCATTCCCACTGCATGCAATCTGGGCCAAAGAATTGCATAAAATTTTTAAAAAACCAAACACCCAGCTCCCTGGATGCCTTATTGTGGGTACATCATGACCTTAACCTGCTATCCTGAAGAGGATTGGGAATGCAATATATTCAAATTACCAAACACATAACTCGAAACCTTTTGCCTCGATGGGAGGAGCACCTTACCACGAACAAGACAAGAAAAAACAGAAGTAATGAGAACTATTTGCATATTCGAGGCCTTCTGTTTACTAGCAAGAAGATGCTACTGTGACGGAAATTCAATTACGTAACATCAAAAGTAACTTGCTGGAAATGAAGCGTCATGTCTGAAACTGTAACTAGAATCTATCTAAAGACCATAAGGTGACGTTATTACCACCTCTGATCTGTAACCTAAAGCTTTCTTTAATTTAACCAGTCTGCATGGTAAAGATGATGCCCTGCACTGATAACTTGGAGGTGAACCTGTGTTAATTGAAGCCGTTGTTGACTATTCATCCACAGGGCTGGGAGGTGTAGGTTTCTGTATCAGGTTCAGGTAATTACAGGAACTCTTCATCAGTCTGAGAGCAGCAGTGAGTTCATGCTCCCAGATATGAAGAGCTTCAAATGCAGCTGCTGCATTTTTAATCTGAAGAAATGCTGAGTACCTGTCTTCAATCCAATTTTGTTCCATATTACTTTACCATTTGGGTTTTTTTCACAAAAGCAAAAAAAAAAAAAAGTTAAACAAAGAATAACGTTTCAAACATTTTTGCAGTAGAAAGATGGGGACAAATGAACCATGTGTTTCTGTCTGCCACCTTTTATATCATTCTGGGTTCATCATGTTGTAACAAGGACACACATCAAGGAGATAATGGTCCTAGAAAGAAAAATATATACATTTGAATGGGTGTGCTGAACCTTATCTACTTCTGTGTGTCATGTTACAAACTGCGTCCCTATAAGAACAAGACACGGACACAACCAATCTGCTCATTAGTGAACCCAACATCCACATATCGCTTACAGGAGATCTTGGCTTTTTCCATCCCTCAGAAAGAATATTTTATTTATTATTTTATTTGATGCAAAGTGGTGCAATAGTTCCTCTGGTAGAAAAAATTCTTCAAACTATTTAAGAAGAAGCTATTTACTGCCAAGAAACCAATGCATTTAGGAGATGTAAGGAAATAGTTGTGAAAATTTTGCATGGTTCAGGTCACCCAACAAACAGCCACTGAACAGAAAGTACTTCATTGCAAAGCCTTTGCATTAATTTTCCACCACTTGCAAGACCGCTAAGTGACCCAGGAGGAGGTTTACATTAAGAAGTTGATGAATTAAGAATGCATGAGCAATCTGTGTTCTGCTAATGCAACTTTAGGATACATATGCTAAAGCATTTGTAACACTTGTGTCCTGCTCTCAAACAGCCTAAAAGCTTGGAGATGGACTTCATGCATGGAAAATATTTAGCTGTCAAGTTAATTCACATCCATCATCCAGTTAGTGCCACTGGAAGCAAATTTTGTCCATCTCAGGGTGCTTAGTGAGCAAAGAAAAAACATCGGGGTGATGTGCAGCTTTCGTTCAAAGGTAAACATGAGTCAATTCTGTTTTATTTAATATGTAACTCTCTGGGAAGTTTGACTTAACTCTGCATCATCCTGATGGATGCTCCCTCACTGACATACTTGTCTGAATTATAAATGAACCAGAGCAGCAAAATAGTCACAGCTCTGTCCTACCAATGACCTCTCACCTTCTGAACATCAGTGTCACAGAAGACCTCCAAAGCCATATCTACATTGGGATAAGCAGGAATATAATCACAGATAGGGTAGATGATCCTCTAACAATAGTGAAAGAACAGAGATTACATGAAGAAGGAGACAGCTGGAGGACACATGCTCTGCTCAGTCCGTCCTCTCAACAGGGAGGCTTTTATACAAATGCATCAAAACAGGTATATTGTAGAATATGAGCAAGCACGCTAACTTGATGTACTTTACACTGTATTTGTGGATTTAAAAAAGATTTATGATTTGTTGTGCATGAACTGGGGGTGAGACTAAGCATTAAGCCAGAGCAGAGAGAAATCCAGACTGTCAAAAACTAAGGTGAAACTAAAATACCGTAATTCCTCATACATCTGCTCTTCCTGAACTTTTTCTCAGCGTTTAATACCATTGGTCTATAAACTTTGGTGCAGAAGCTCTTTGAGTCCTATGCTGAAGAAGAAGATTATGAACTAAGAGTTATGGCACAAGGAAGTTCCCAAACTGCCAGAATTGACTGTACTTATACTACTTCTACATGGGATGCTCCAGGGATATGTGCTTAGTCTTTAAAGAATTTATTCTGTTCATACACACAATACCTAGCTGTGATACAGTGAAATTTGCAGATGAAGTAACAACAGAAGAACAAATCAGGTTCTACATCTGTTGGGAGTTGTTGGGTACATGTACATGGAAATTAGGAAAAGAGGGGTTTCCCCCCCCTCTTTTATTTAGCATTTAATAAAATATATATTTCAATTAGCTCAGAGGCTGAAATACATAGTAAAAAGACAGAAATATACAATAGGACAATATAAATATAAAAATAAATATAAATGAATTACTCTATTCATCCCTCACTGGGGAAATTTGTGTGCTGCCCTCCTTACACCGCAGCAGGCTGCCCTTCAACGGTACCAATGGTGGGTGAAGCAGGGGTTAGGTGTCTTCTCCAAGGACCCTAGACGGTGGTCTCAGCGGGAATCGAACTCGCGACCTTCGGGTCCATGGGCGAGCGCTTTACCGCTGATCCACCGCCTCCTTGAGTCACTGAGCTTTCTGTGTGGAGTTTGCATGTTCTCCTTGAGTACATGTTGTTTTTCTCTGCATACTCTGCTTTCCTCCTACCCTCTAAAGTCATGGTTGCCTGTCTCTGTGTGTGACCCCACAACAGACTGCCAACCTGTTCAGTGTGTATCCCCTCCTTGGCTGTAATGAGCTGGGATAAGCTCTGACACCCCCTGTCACCCTGACTGAGATAAGTAGTTCGGAAGATGAATGAGTAACTAAATAAACTTATCATCGTAGTTGCATTTCTCTGTCTTTTTTTTTTTTATTTGTTTGCCACAGACATTTATCAGTAAAAAAAGTTTTAAAGCCTGTAAAATAAAATACACTTTTCATAACTGCTGTTGGAAGTGTGAGCTCTGGTTATGAAAGAAGTTTTTACATATGGATTTTGATCTGATGCATTGTTCATGCAAAAGAAGACATCAAGGGTATGACAACCCTTAAAGGAAGCATTAAAATCAATCCACAAAGGCACAAAAAATATTGTGTTGTCATCTTAGAGCTCTCGTTTCATCGTGCCTTGTTACATATCTTCAAATAGTGAATGTCATATTATCATTCAACCACCAACATTTTAGGGCATTTCTTTTCTCACAGAGCTTTATTTTGGGTAGTTCAAAAACACCTAACAGCATTTCTTTTTTTTTTTTATAAAAGGACATTTTATTCTTTGGCCTTTTTCAGCTGTGACTTGAATTGGTAAAACATTATTCAACCATACAGGGGGAATTAAAAAATGTATAGCCAGTCTGTGCATGGGTCATTTATGTAGACACTTTATCAATCAAACAAGAAAGAGGTCCAGAGGGGACAGACAGTTGCTACCAGGTAAATTGAGAACGCCGTCCACATTGGTAATACTGCACCTTCATCAATAAAAAAAATGTCATTTACAGAGCAAAAGAACTGAGTCATGATTTTCACCAACTATTTTTATATGTAAAGAAGAAATGTGATTGAAAATTTGATCAGAAAAAAATGCAATGACAGTGTCCTGGAGAAACTAAACTAAAATTTTGACCCTTTTATTGGACAAGTTGTCATGGTTGTTAAGACATGACACAAACAACAAGGCTCCACCTGGATCTCAGTGAAAATCTAAAACTGTGTGAATTTCTGTCTGCTTGATTCAGAAAGGCTTGAAACATCTAGTATTATCATAAAAAGTTTAAACGTTGAATGTTTAGTAAATGTAGCAGGTGCAGAATTTTATTGCATGGTTTTTATACTTTTATTCAGCATATTTTTAATGTCTTTAATGCAGAAGTGGCAGCGGCGTCACACAGTGGGAGGCTTCCTGTCAAACTATGGGCTGGCGGCACGGTGGTGTGTCAGTCAGCACGCCAATGTGCAGCAAGAGCTCCCCTTGAAAAGGTACATGGGGTGTCCTTCACGGATCCCACTGGAAAGAGGTTCCCGCAGTCTGCGGTCCGGTCGAGTGGGCCTGTAAAGACCGGACCCGGGACGACAAATGGTCCTGTAAAGAGCGGACGTGGGATGACGAATGGTCCCATAGAGAGTGGACCCAGGATGGTGAATGGTCCCGTAAAGAGTGGACCCAGGTTGACAAGCGGGTCCATAGGGGCCGGACTCAGGACGACAAATGGGCCCGTAAGGGGTGGGCATGGGAAGACAAATGGGCCCAAAAAGGCTGCAGCCCATGGACAAGGAGGTGCTGGTGTGCTAAACCCCCAAAGCGTGAACTATTTTGAGGACTGTCATTTTAATAAGTTCAAATAAATAATGTTAAAACTGTTTTTATGGTCTGTGCCTCTACTTCTCTGGTACTCCATGCCTGATCCTGAACCGGCAGTCCTGGTAATATGTGTATTTTATAGGGCTAGTTTTCAGTTTTAGTTGTGGTTGCAACACAAGACTTCAAAGTCTGAAGCTTTGTAAAAAGGATGCATGTACTGTAGAACACTCTCTGACTAATACACAAACAATTTAATCCGCATCTCGGCTGCTAACAGGTGGACAGATTTCTGTACAGATTATCAGTCCATCTGATGAAATGCCACTTGATAAATTTTCTTCTCACTTTTCCTCCCTCTGAACGAGAATGTTAATGGCAGCAAAGCGTTAACATTTTAGGTGCCTATTCTATTAGTCTTTGTGACTAAAGGGACATGATGGATGTGCTACAAGAATGAGGAGGATGAAAGAAAGTCTTGGAAAATGGAAAATTCCTCGCTGTGCAGCTAAATTTGGTTTAAAGTACTTAATAGGGAGCCATTGTGATTTTGTGGGGTAATAATTCTTATCTAATAGCATAGACAGATGGATATTGAATGTATTGTCAGCTTAGAAATCTGGAATGTACCAAAAATAAATTTCTAAATACATTGATTCAGTTTATTTTCTAATTTCAACACAATGTATTCCCTTCACCTCTCGCTCCTTGCTTAGTTCTGCCATCTGAGCGTGTGGACGACACAGCAAAAATCTTGTTTGAGGCCACAAATACAGTAGCCTCTTACATCAGACTGCTTCTTTGACCCCAGGGCAATGGGGTTCGGTCAATCAAGAACCTGGATTAAGAGACATTGATTCTATAAAAAAATTCAATAAGACTTCCTTTGAATTTGCCAATCCACATAATAACATAGAACCCAGTCACAAATTTTGAAAAGAACAAACCTTGTAGAATAAATTTATAATTATTTTGTGCTAATTTGAGCACAAAGTGCAGTTTAATTTCTTTTGACTTTTTGTAACTTCCTGATCGAGGTTATCGTGACTGGGCTCACAACATCACTCGCTAAAGGGTCACATATCCCAGACCTTTTGAGATCCCCAGCCACTTATCCCAACCATGTTAAATGTTTTTGTATAGAGAGTCCCCTGGCCTGATAGGGTGAAAGTTTGACAAATAAAAGAGCCGAGGGGATCACTTCACCGCACTGTGCTGAGCCACAGCCTGAGTACACAGTGATCTCAGACTTCACAAACAACAAAGCAGAGCTTACAGTGAAGTCAATTGGGCATATCTGATGTGTGGTCCGATGTGCAGTTTAAGTGCCCACAGCCATGGCTGGCTCACTGGGACTAAACGTTTCCATGCAATTAGTTCAAATAGCCACAGCCAAATCAGAAAAAAATGTCAGGTTTAGTCAACCAGTCTCCACGTCTTGTCCAAAAGTTCAGAGGATAATGACAACATTTCAAACTTTTAGGAGACAGTATTTCACATCCCAACGGTGCATTAGCAACATGAAAGTTAAACCTTGAAAATGAAAACTTCACAAGTCAACATGGCTCATTTTTCTTTTAGCAGAATCACAGCACTCAGAATTCGTTACAACTCATTACAACTCTGAATTAATTTGCATATGAACTCACAAAGTCTGATTTCTGTCATTTAGCATTAACAGTTAAACTGGGCAGGAGTGCATCCGGAAAAATACCTCATCATGTGAATTGGTTTCATTCACAATCCCTGATGTTTCAATTTACCAGCTCACACAATGTAAAAAAAAAAAGTAGCTGCAGTCGTTTGGCCTAAACTGCTCAGCCCAAACAGCAGGCTATTTTTTTTTAAATAATTAAACAAATGCCTGCAAGGTTTCCCTGGTTTTTGGTAAAATGGAGATTCAAGTAGGTGTGAAATTATTTGGTACAGTGTTTCAAACTTTGGCTTTCATTCCTCAATTGTTACAACTAATTACTTATTTGTGAGAGAAAACTGCTATTTTTCCAAACTTTTAACAGTGAAGATTTTTTTAACATTCAAATGGGAAAGAATGAGAAAATCTGGAGATGAAGTATTGTATAGATCACGCCCTCCTTCCCTGGCATTGGTACCAACATCCTCAATGCTTCACAATACTGTGATTAAAACTATAGATTGAATAATTACTCAGAGCTACTAAATAGAATACAGTAGATTCCTTCAATTGGTATTATGTCTTCTGCACAAAATATAAAGGAGGGCAGATTTTTCTCTTTATGACCTCTATGGTTAAATAAGCAGCTGCAGTACTAGGCAAATATTAATAATCAAAGATAAATATTTGTCAGTGCAATACAGCCGAGTTCCAAAAGCAAATTCATATAATTAAAAATGACGTGATGTATAATAAAATAAAATTAACATTGACATTAAATTTGAGTTGTTGGTTCTCTAATGAAATAATAAAATATCTTAAAGATGTAATAAAAACATACTAATCCTAGTAGATACAATTCATCTGGTTTTCAAAGCTTTCTTTGTAAATTATATTGAAAACTAATTTCTCAAATATGTTTAATTTTAAAGAGAATACATTACTGATTAAATCAAGCGCACTAACAGAGACTTCAAAATCACACGGTCATGATATCTGAGCACTGAAAGTATAAATGTCAGCTGAGCATTTTTGTAATCTAAGATTCTTAATCTGACAGAAAGAAAACTGAGTTTCAGGTCTCTGCTAGGGATTGTCTTCCAACAATGTTATTGAATATTTAAGAAAATAATTAAGAGCTTGTGTGACTCAGGGTCAGATATATAGCCGGTTCTTTAAATAGACTGATTCCATAAATTATGCAGGAACTCCTGTTCAAAGAGGTGTTTGAAATTTCTTTGAGTAATGATTTGACCAATCACAGACATACTTCTGGGGCACTTAGTGAGCCATACTGAACCCAATCTACACCACAGAGATAAGCAGAGTAAAACAAAAGTTTCAATACACTATAAAGCACAACGATGAATATATATATTTATTCATATATATTGTAGATCCAGATATGATATGCATTTTGAGCCAATATTGACTAAAGTCCATCATTGACCAATCTGTTTCCTTAAAAACACTGTTAACATGACAAAACTCCCTGATTTATCAAAGTAAAGTTCTTCTGTGGCTGGGCTGTGAGCTATGAACCTGTTAATGAGATGGATGATTGAATACAGGGCTGGAAATAAGGCAGAGGTGGAAAATGAAGCCAAGAGGGCTTCTTGAGGTGAAAGCGGGGAGCAGGGGGTGTTATGTGAGGGTCTAAAAATACACATTATTACAGGAAAGTTCCCTGTGATGGTGACAAGTCTAACAGAAAGTGATTAGGCTCATGATGTCCCATCAGCACACTCACACCTCTGTTTGCTATTCGACTAAACCCAATTAAGAAAGCGAATGAAGACAATCAATTATTTTACATGATTTAAAAAAACACTCAGATCTTCTGGTTTTGGGAGATCATGAAGCATTTTTTATTGGTTTAGACATTACATTAACATAGGACTAGCACACCTATCGAACTTTTAAATTGATGTTAATTTCCCCATTTTTCTATTCTTCTACCTGCTTGGGGCTTAAATTCCCCAAAGAAAGGTCAAATCAAACCAATGTAGTTTATAATGGTCTTAGTGTTGTACTCATTGTGTTTGTTCTATCATTGATGCTTGTTTTAGGTGTTCATGTGTGTGAAAGAAATGGATTGTTATTGTGATTTGTCTTCACACTAACTGTGAAACTGAAATGATGTCACCTGGATACAATTAATGGCGTAAAAAAAACTTACTTAACAGTGGGCTCATTGACTAATGCCATGGCGGCCATCTCTCAGGTAACTTGATTTGTGGTTATAAGTCAAAACTGAATCAAAGTAAAACATTACCTTTGCAGCAAATGATGAGCTTGGCTTTTCCAAGAGGTCCCAGAGTTTCTTTCTCTTCTCAGAGCAGCATGTGGTTGTAAACTCTTCACCCTCCCTCTCTCTCATGTTTTCAGCTTCTCTTTTCAGCTCTTCATTCATTTGCTCCTTCTTCTGGTGATACCTGGCCTGACAGCAGGACTCTAAATAGATCTCATCGATGCCCCAAAAGTCTAATTCTTGGCTGAAAGAGAGGGCACACATCTCCTCCATCATGTGCAACTTTCCTGTGCGGTAGAAGTTTAGGATGGAGGTGAAAGCTCCAGGATGTCTGTCAAAAAAATATTCATTTCCATCCAAACTGTAATCGTCACATATCTCCATAATTGAGTCATGTGTGTTGCAGTCTCTCAGCTTGCCCAGTCTTGTACGGGGAAGCCTATCCAGTGTCCTCCAGAGGACCTCATGGAGAAGCCCCCCAACGTTGAGCCTCACTCTGCGGGTGTGGGTTTTGCTGCGGATGATGTCGATAGTTTCTGGTGGCAATGTGGTGGTCACCCGAGGCCCAGTTTTGATCATTTTTGATCACTTTAGTTGCTCACTTGAAAAGACTGAGAGAAGCAGTCCGGCAGTTTAAGAAGACATGGTCCTGAAAAAGCCTGCATCAGGACCCTGCTTTGTTTTTGAGCCTGAAGAATAAAAACATAAAGAAAAGAAGAATATTTGCTGAGCAGGCATGAAGGTGTCCTGCAGTAATAATGTCAGGTGGTTTATCCACTCATCAGAGCACCAAATAGATATTTTAATCAGCTTTAAGAGGCATAGCCGCTTTTCTTGCTGACAGGGTCGGTGGTGGGGGTGGTGTTTCAGCACCACCAGTTCTTGTGGTGCTGAAACATCGGACCTGGCACCCCACCGGTGTGCCTCTGTCCATGGTGCTGAAAGGTACCAGGTTGGGTGCAATTGCGAGCTTCTTTTTTTTTTTTTTTAATTGAAGTTGTTGTGTGAATGCATAGCTGAGATTTAACATAGATTTCTATTCATCCCGACTAATATAGTCAAGTTTGATCACCAACCCACAATGTATTGTCACTCCTTTAGAAAACACGCAAAAAACAGACCTTCTATCTGACTGTATGCTGTGCATAAAGCTCTTACATTAAAAGGTAAAATCAGGTGCACTCATTTATATCTGTATATTTAGATCAGAAATTATGGCTAAGGTGCAGACAATCCAAAATAAAGTTTGCTTTTTCTTGTCAAACATGCGCTTAATTCAGTTACGCGACACAAATAACTTTAAAGGATTTTTTTTTTTTTTTTTTTTGAGAAAATCCATCAGAGGCGACTGGTGGGGACCTAAATTCCCAGAGAGCTATACAGCTTTGTCAGATAAGAAATAAAATGGTACATACGTGTCTTCCTCGTCTCCGGATTCTCTTCAAAGACCAACATCTGCAACATTTCACGCGTAACTGCGTTACAACTTGTGTATCTGTTTTTCATCAGTCTGTTAGAAGCTGATTGAAGCATGATCAGCTGCACACCAACATGCTGAGAAATAAAAGCTTCCACAGCCACAGCGCATCTCTTCGAAAGCGAAGCAACAAGTAGACTCCTTAGCTGGGGAAGCCTCCACCTGCTTTCAGTCTGTCTGCAGCCAGTGTGAATGTGAACAGGCTGATTTCTCACAAGCCCATCCAGCAGCGCAGGCTGTGTAAAGTTAACCCTTAAAGAACCAGAGAGCTGCACCTCTCTGCTTCCAATTTGTTATCCTGGTTTGAACGCTGGGTGATGACTGTTCCAACTCCAGACTTATCACTGCAGGTTGAGACAGACAAAATGTTGTGGACTACTTTGCTTCAGAAGTTTAACATTAACAAGTTAACAATCTGCATGAAAGCGTCATGAGTTGCTGAAGGCGGAGATGCAGGACTCTGATGCATAGCCGGGTTTAACCAGTTTATTGCAGTTAATCAAGAGTTAGGAATGACTGGTAGATTTCTGCAGCCTAAAAGACGCTGTGGTGGGGACACGGTCATGGCTGCAACATGATCCAGAACAGCGGATGCTCTGACAACAAAGTGATGGACACCAGGAATTACCTAACCAGGGGATGACGAGACACCGGTGCAAACACTAGTTAGAGGCAAATGATACCAAGTGTGCTGAATTAGGGTACACTTGGGCAGGACTAGGAGGGAGGAAATGTACCCGAAAGGGGGAGGATCATGATTGAAAGCTTTTTAGGATAAATTGGATTCCAATCTTTCGCCTTATACTGTGTTTAACCTCACAAGTAACAATTAGGCTTTTTTTTACAGAAACATTTTTTTTATAATTAGCATGTGCTCTATCGTAGATACTATTTATGTTTTGTTTCCTTTGTGATAAAATAAGAACCTTCCAGAAGATGTTTCCACTCCAGTTTGCTGTGCAAACAAAAGATCTGTGCCAACATAACAGATGTGCGACCAGCTCTGTTTACAGTACAGGCAGTCCCTTCATTGCACTCACTCTCCGTATTTGGCAGAAGTAATACTGAGCTTTCCTCAGTTGCCCACTGAGTTCCAAATAGTCTTTTTCATTCATCTTATTCCAGTTGTATCTGCAAAGCACCACTCACCAGAATACCACATTCATGTTTATTCTGACCAAATAATTTGGAAAAGTGTAAATCCAGCACACACATGGTTTAAGACATTATTTTCCCATTTATTCATAAATATAAAAATATATACATACATAAATACAAATCTCTTAGTTTGTAAGGCTAATGAACTATATTGTATATTTTATATACAAATCAAAGTACTTCATATAAACATTAAAAGTGTAACAGTGGCAAACAAAACAATAAAAATACATTAATGAAACATAATATAAAAATATAAAAGCTAGAATAAATCATAATTATGTATTGAATCTGTGGACAAAGAAGTTCTGCTGAGGTTACTTTTTTTTTTTTTACAAATCACTGATGTTTTCTGGATCTGATTTGTTAGAGACCAGCAGCAGGATCTTAAAATCCTTGAAAGCCAATAAAAACATTTTAAAACTGCTGTGATGTGCATAAATCTCTTGTTTCTGGATAAACTCTTTGTGGAGTTCTTGTTTAAAAAAAAAACCAAGGTGATCCACTAATCTTTTGGTCTTTCTGAGAGATAAAATGCCTGATTCGGTTGATGTGTCTGAGACGTCTGAAAACTGCCTTAGTGACACTAAGATATGGTTCCTCAGATCTGAGCTTAAAAAAACTCCAACTTGAGAATTTCTATAACCTGAGTGGTAAGAATTTTACAAATGCTTTCATTATTATTATTATTATTATTTTAGGATCTTCTCCAATTCTTTATTTGCTGATCTTCTCCAATTCTTTATTTGGTCATCACATTAACCAAAACAAACGGTAAATTTTGAAAAGAAAACGTCCAAAAACCTACTCCTGGGCTCACTTGCTCAGATTCATAGCTGCCTCTTGTACAAGAGCTCCCATCTTCAATGTACCAACCCAGTCCAGCTCAGTATTCAGCCTGTGCACCATGAGGCTCTGGCTCAGCACTGACATCCAGTGCAACTGATACAGAATTAGTCTCCAACCTAGTGTCGTTTGTATCTAAAAAGTAGGTCTCCTGCTGGTTGGACCATCCCAAATCCATGACGACTGGCATCTATCTCCGGCATTTGTGCATTCGGGTCGCAGAGCTCCAGATCGAAGTTGGTCAACAACAAGTAAACAAACCTGGAGTTAAAAAAAAGCAGAGGAAATTTCAAATTAGAGACTTTAGGTTTATATGAAAAAATAACAAAAAGTCAATAGGGAAGTAAAACTCACTGCCGGATGGTGTTGATGGCAAACTGTTTTCCGATGCAGCCGTTTGTGCCTGCACCCCATGGCATGGTGGGATACTTCAGCTGCTTTCCTCTTTTGTAGAAATCTCTTTTCTTTGATCCATCCTCATTAAGAAAACGATTGTACTTGTACTCCTGCCAATAGAACAATGTTAAAGATAAAATGATCACATGGGCAAAAAAAGAAAAAAACACATGGTTAAACACACAATCAGGTGTGTATGTGGTTGTTTATCCAATTCTTTGGGGTCTTTATTCTTATTATTACAGATTCCCCTCCCACACTTGTTCTCTTTACCACTTTACCAAATTTCACGTCTACCCCTAGCTTCACATTTGACATTTGTGTCAAGGGTCAGATTAGTGTCTCACATTAACAATCATCAATGCAAATTACACCTACATCTGCCTCATTAGATGATCACTGTCTATTGTGTTGATGGAACCAGAAAGTTTTAAGCTGCTGCTTTAACAAGATAGAATGACTGACCTGAGGCTGGTTGTAGATCTCAGGGTCCATTTGTGGGCTGATGAGGGGGAACAAACACACCCTATCACCCTTTCGGAGTCGGAACTCTCGCCCATCAGCCATGCAAAGCATCTTTTCTTTCACAACTTCTCTTGTGATGAAAGAGGCAGCCGTGAGCCTCAGTGTCTCTTCCAAAGCACTGTCTAAGAGGGCGAAAAATGATCAATTGTTATGTAGAAAAAGAAAGTCACAAGAACCAACATTTGTGCAGATTATTTTTATATACATACAAGATAATCTTGTTAAATACCATATGTAATGATCTATTGCTATAACATTATAATTTCTCAATTAAACTAATCAATTTTACTAATCTATTCTTGGTTTTTAAATACACATTGTTTTCATTATAAAAGTTTATATTTGACTGTTGAGTCAATGCTTTATTGTTAGGAAATAAACTTTTGCAATTTTCTTGAATATTTCTACAACTAAATGTTTATTTGCTTACAAATTCTGTGATAAAATCCTCACCGAACACTGGTGTTTTTAAAGATCCCTCCATGAGAGACAATTCCGCCTTGTCCATCTGTGAGATCTGGCTAAACTCTCGTCTTACTGCCAACATGGCCTCAGGATTTGTTAACAGGAAGCCCAACAACCAAAATGCAGCAGGACCAACATTACCCTGGAAACACACAAGCACTTAGGTCAGGATGATGATGATAAGGTCTTTAACTCAGGCGTTGCATAGTGACAGCGCAGGTGGCTGGTTGGTAACAGCAAATAAAGACACAACATGACGTCCACCTCTGCGTTTATAATAGAACCCAATTTTAGGTTCAATTTAAACTTTATTGGATTGTAAAAGAGAATGATTTTATAAGAAAGGTTTATGTGTCTGGAATGATAAGAGCTCAGCTCTGGCGTGTTTCACAACCAGCAAAACTCATCACAGCAGTGGTTTACTTAAAAAGGAAAGCCATTGGAAAATAAAAGTCTCATGCCATCTGCTTTCATTTAGGGATAGATCTATGAAGCTAGATGGTTGGACAGAAAAGTACATTTTTAATAGAAAACTGTTCTGCGGTAAACAGAATAAATTTGATTATAAATCAGATGTTAACAGTGCTCATTTATAAACTTAACATATTTTCTAAAGAAAATTTCATTTTTATTTTAACATTCTTAACTAAAAGTTAACTTTCACAATTTTTCTGTTGAAAACTTTAATCAACACCATCAGGTGCAACATTTACAATAAAGTATGTTAATTATTTTAAAATAAATTATTTTTATGCTTTTTACATGCAAAACAGTCATTTAGTGGTGCTAAATGACATTTATCAAAAATATACTGCTGTCTTTTTGGTGACTTCTCCAATTGAAAGTGAGTAGGTCCCCCATGTGTCTGACCACAGTAACGCACTTTTGTGTCTATTTAGTTCTTTATTTTAACACTAGTTTTATCCTGAGCAGACCCTCTATGACACCATCAGACAACAGGCTGAAACAAGCAATGGAGGAATTGCCCATCCATCACAAGCAAAAATTAGAAAAATAATTATTCACAAGGATCCCTGCGGCTATATTCTAATAACTAATTAACTTTACCAGATAGTTTTTGAAAAATACAATAAACTAACTTTTCAAGCAGCTGGAAGTTGATTTGTATTCAGATCCATCTGCAACACCATCAAAATATTTCAGCTGCTGCCTTTATATCTTGTAGCTGATCCACAATTCATTCCATCTGATTATAACCAATTCAAGTTCATAGAAATGTGGTTGTCATGGAGATGCACATGACAGATTCATAAACATAGAAACACAATACAAATAAGTTACTCAAATTGAGGAGAAACACAATCTAATCTTTCAATGGAATCAGCAACAAAAGTTTTCTCTTTGTGCAGATAGGAGGGAACCCTTTAGTGAACTGACTCACCTGTGTAGCCCAGACTTGCATGAGCACAGCTTTCCTCTGAGTGTTGTCATCAAGGCCATCCTCCTGCAGGAGTTGCCTGTAGGCGTGGAGCCAAGAACATGAATCTAAGTCGCCACTGACGCCAGCTGGGGCCAGAAGCTCCCGGAGTTTCTCCCGCGCACTCTGAGCTGTCCTCTTCTCCTCTGTCACACAAAGTTAAAACATTACTCAGTGAGTGAAGAGGAAGATAAACATCTTAGCTCAGAGTGGAAAGTCAAATAGATGCACGTTTATAACATGCGGGCTGGAAAATGACACATAATACACAGAGGGTGTGACAGTGAATTACACACAATGAGGTGACACAGAGAAAAGACGTGCATGACGTAAAAAGCACGTTTGATCTCTCTGTGTGGAGGTGAATGGACTGAGTCAAAATATTTTCAGGCTGTGAGAAAGAAAGTTGCCATGACAACCACAAAACAAATGTAATTCTATTCACTCATACTGAAATAATAAAGTGAAAGCTATTAATAGTTAAATGTTGGTATGACTTTAACTCCTGATTTCTGAATCTCTAAAAGTTCTTGAAACTTTTGATAATTTTTATCTACCTGCTTTTAGAGTTCCTCTTGCCAATTTGGGTAGAAGGTGGTCAAACTTCTTGTACTCCTGATAGATACAGGAAGGATCTGTGCTGTTATTGTTCTGTTCTCCTCCAAACAAAGTCAGAAATCCAGCCCTGCACAGAGAAAATAAACGTCAGCGAATGCAGCATCCTTTGATCAATGAATGACAAGTGTTTTCTTGAGATGAACCGATAACCAGCCCACATAGCTTTTTATATTCTTTTGAGACTTTTTTTTTCTACCAGCACACTCATTGTTTATGTACCAACTCTTTATCTTAGACAGGATATCAGTTATGTATCACAGATTAGCTCACTTTATAAAATCAGTTTGTTTGGTTTTTTTTCACATTGACTCACAAAAACCGGAAAGGTGACCATGTATACTTGTGCAACGGAGCGATCTCATCATGTATAGTTTTTAATTTGTTTATAAATAAAGGAGAGACTCGTGTCTAAACTGTTTACCTGTGAGCTATTTCTTCCCTTTTCAAGCCTCATGTGATACTTTGTGTGGGTGTGTGTGGACAGAACTTGCTCTTACTTAAAAAGAAAGCTGTACGAGAAGTTGAAAAGTCCCTCTTCTTTCCAGTAGGTCTGGTTTTGTGAGTTCTCAGCTTTCAGCATGGTCTGCAAATGTGAGTACACGGTCCTGTTCAGAGTTGCTAAATTCTGTCCGAGGAAATGGCTGCAGAGACAAAAGATTAAAAAAGAAAGAAGGGAAAATGAGTTTACACCTCTTGTAAACGTGACTCTGATTTATGATGCACAGAAACGCCCTCTGAGCAAAATACCAGTAAAGAATTTGCAAAAAATAAAAACAGGAACTACTGGTTAACTACTCAGTAGTTGACCTATTTTCTAAGTTAGAAAAAGAGCATTTTAAAAAATAAATAGATAAAGCATTAAAGAGGAACGGTTAAGCTGCCCATCCTTAGACAGAAATATTTAACCTTTTACTCAAAAAAAAAAAAAAAAATTTGAATCAATTATTTTTCAGATGATTTTTTAGAAAATAATCTTTAAAATAAGTCAAAATTGAGTTAAAACAAGAACGGGTAATGATAAATCCACTGTTTCATATTCTAAAAACTTACATGATGACTTACATCAAATATTTACCTCTCTATTTGAACATGAAATAAAAAGTTACACAAACTGTAACTTTTTGTTTAAACACAGAAATAATAAAATAAAAACCTTTTCATCATATTCTTGGCTTTAGCTGGTTGGTCAAATGGGAGTTGTAGGCTGAAAATTCTGTCCATGAGTACGTTTGCATAACGTGTAAAGTCTAGTGAATCAGAGTCACTGATGACAGCATCATACGAGTGAGGATCCAAAAGTATCGTCACATAGCGACCAGCAGCACGCACCTTTACAACAACAGTAGAAAAAAAAGAATGAATAAGTCAGAAGAAAAAAAAATTAATTTTCATAAACTGGTGAACAGTTTGCTCTGAAAAAAATTAAATAAGAGACAGAAAAAGATTGTTTTTCATCTTCCTCTGTAAATATATATCTATATATAATCATCATAATGCACTTGTAGTTATTTTTATGAGATTTTTTTTACAAACTCATAAAAAGGTTTGTATATCAATAGTCTATCACAATAGTCTGTGATAGACTATTGATTTCCATATATGATATAGAGTACATGTATATGATGTTTTCTACATACAAAAACTTTAACCAAGAATAATTTCTTATACATAAAGTATAGCATGTAACAAACTATTATCCAAATGATTGATACATTCCATATTTAACCACAAATATATATTTTTTGCTTAATAACCAGGGTTGCATGACAGAAAATGTGTTTTTGGAGGTCTCTAAAAAAAGTTCGTTTTATATAGCCAACTTTAACTCTTGTGTTCTTAAAAAACTGTTAAAATTGTCGATAAGAGCAAAACTTGTACATGATAAATAACTTTTCTTCTTACCGTAAAGATGTCACCATGTTTATCCTTCATTCGAGTTATAAATTTGGATGCATCTTTTCCAAACTCCAATGCATGACCCAACCATGGGATGTTTCCTTTTTCAAGTGGGGGTTCACCCTTAGATCTGAACCAAAAAAGTTTAGTTTTTAATGTTGCAAAGCAAACCAGCAAGACAAACAATGTAGCTACAGTTTTGAACTGAACTGTTTGGTTTAGCAGCATTCCTCAAGTTTAATCTTCTCCGAAGTGATTCAGGGGTGTAATTACAAGAAAATGGGAGGAAATTCCATCGATCCAAGTTTTACTATCATTTTAATCTAATTCAGTATTTTTGTGTTTCAATATTTTTCTCATACATAAGAACATTTTTTAGATAAAATCCCGATAGATTATTGTTCCCATATAATTTTTTAAAAGCCATTAGTTTCACTATTTTGAATTCTTATTAAAAGTTAAATACATACCTCCTTCTGCATGTCAGCAAAATAAAACAAAGAATGATGAGAAGAATGGCCCAAAACATCACGTTTATCCAGTCAGAGTCTTCCTATTCTCACTTTTCCTTTGATGCAAGCTGGACAAAATTGTTCACGGTTTATCAAAAAAAAAAAAATCAGTAGTTAGCCTCTTAAAAAGTCAAACGATTTTTAAATTTTTCTGCAAGTCTTGAACAGTGTATGAGTTTCTCTCTCTTCCACAACTTTAAGCCTCTTGTCATATGGCTTATATGTCTGAGGATGAATAGGTCAACCTCCCTCATTTACATTACATACCACACCCCTCTGAGTCAGCACCATAATCATTTTTTTTCATCTTCTGAAAAACTTACCCCTAACGGGGTCGCGGGTGTGCCGGAGCCTATCCGGGCCGATTGCAGGCGAGAGGCAGGGTACACCCTAAACAGGTTGCCAGTCTATAGGGTCACATAAAAACATACACACACTCATTCCTAGGGGAAATTTCATCATGGCCAATTAATCTAAGATGTATGTTTTTGGAGATTGCAAGAAAACTGGAGTACCCGGAGAAAACCCACGTATCCACAGGAAGAACATGCAAACTCCGCACAGAAAGTTTAGCTTTTTTTTTTTTTAATTACACCACCAGAATACTTTCTTATTTTAATGCTTTTTCTCGTGTCCTAGATACAATGCCTCTCTTTAAAGCATACGTCAATGAAGCTCAGGACAGATTCTTGGTTAAATGACACTACTTATCAATTTCGGCACAGTTGTGCACGGGCAGAAGGATGTGGAAAAAAAAGACACATTACATGTTTCTTCAGATAGTATTGAGCACCAATCCAGAATAATTTCGGGAGTTTCAATTTATTGGGTTATACTTTGTATTTCTAGGAAGGGACACTCTTTTCAGAGGGCTTTTAAAATTGTTCTTGCATAATTGCTGATATTTTTTTAAAGAAGAAAACTATTCTGGAGATCTAATCCAGGGTCAAATCTCAGCATAGGAGTGAGTCTGCACTGCCGAAAGTGCAGGACATTGCTAAACATCCTGTATTAAAGCCCTCATACACCTAATATCTGCTTTTGATTCAGTGGACCACTTGATCGTTCATAATGGCTGAAACCATTATGTTGGCATTCATAGTACAGCTCCTGAATGGTTTACCCATACCTGACCAGACAGACGAACTGTCGTATTCCACTGCTTTCCTGTCCTGTGTAGCGCCTCAAGATTCCATTTTCGACCCAATCTTGTTTTCTCAATATATGCTACCCTTTGGGTCAGCCATAACAAAAATAATTTTCCCTTCCAAAGCTATGCAAATGATCTAAAGGGATTGTAACATTCTTGATTTGCTGCTTCAATGTATATGTAGCAGGTGGAATATTTTATTACATAAATTTTATGGATTTTTTTCTGCATGTTTTAAATGTATTGTATTTTATCATGTTTTAATTATTTAATCTACCTCACCTGCAACTAAACAGTGATGCAGTCCCTGATTGTTTTGAAAGGGGCAGCTGGGAGAAGAGCCCTCATGGCAGACTGTGCAGATGGCAAGGCACGGTGGTGTGGGAGACAAGGCTTCCCGCTACAAACACAATTCCATTGAACCATGGAGATCCCCGCAGATGACGATCTGGGCTGATGGAGGTTCCTGTAGACAGCAAACTGGGAACCTAGAGTTGCCCGTAGGCCGGGGCATGCTGGTGCCCGTAGGCTGTGTACCAGAGATATGGGTACTCTCTTTCAAAGACTGCTTCTTTGGTTCTGTTTTTATTCAAACCCTTTTTAACCATTTTTATGTCCTGTGCTTCTGCTTTCCTGGTGTTCACCGCCTGATCCTGAACCGATAGTTTGGTTACATATACATAGCTGATTAACCAAAACTAAAGCCATTTTTTAATTGCTCCAGACTTTTACCAAAGTAAAAAAGATCTGTTCCAGAATAAACTACTGCAATGCATTTTAGGTTGGTGTCTCTAAGTTATCCCTAGGTTGTTTCAAACTGGTGCCCAGCTTTTAACCATTACAAGTCCCCCAGGCCCTTCATCTTCACCACTGCCTTTCTGTTTCTTTTAAAATTTAATTCAATTTCATTTGTAAAGCCTAACATAACGCAATTGTCTCAATAAGCCTCACATTGTAGATTGAACAAAAATCCACACAATACACAAATACACTCAAAAACGAACCAAACTCAACACATTCATGCTTCTAAGTTTAAAATGTCACTTTTTCTCTTGAAAGCACTTAATCAGAATCAGAATCAGAATGCTTTTATTGCCATGTCAATGAGAATATCAGAGACTAAGAACTTGCTTTGATACAGGTGTGCAATAATATAAGATAAAAATAATAAAATAAATAAAAATAATTTTAACAAAACAGAGTGCTCAGAAAGAAAAAGAAAAGTAGTGCAATGTCATAGAAAATAAAAAAAATAAAAAATAAATAAATAAAGATAGTAAAGTGACAAGAGGGAGGTGACTAAGAGATGTGGGGTTCAGGTTATAAAGGGTTACCTCACCTCTGTTGCCCTAGAGCCGAAATCCTGAAATGTTCATACGTGTTCTTGCATCAACACTCCTGACTAAACTGAATGAATCAGTGAGCAGCAGAATTTCAGAGGTTAATGATTTCACTTTGAGTCAGCTTTGTTGAAACAGCAATATATAACAAAACTTAAAATTGTCTTCATTGAGAATGATTTTGAGAAGCACTTTGAGTATTGTAAACGGTTCTAAGTGTAATTAAATAGAAGCAAAAGATCAGTTATTAGAATCAGAATATACTTTATTGATCCCACAAAGGGGAAATTTGTGTGTCACAGCAACAACTTCCTATCTGCTAAGTGAGTCATTGTAGTCATTAATTTCTTCATACTTTATTTAGTAGCAATAATATTCTAAAAAATAAAACCCAGAAGCGGTTGGTGGGGAACCACCGAAAAAGTTGCTAAAGTTTAACTGGAAAAAAACAAACTTTCTATTTACGTTACAAATTTATTTCCATGTATTCATGGACGAGTTTGGACAAGAACTAAAAAATATCTTCCTTGTTATGGCCCCTGTAGCGGTTTGTAACCAAATTTTTACTCATGCAAACTGTAGGAAGTGTAGACGCTTGAAAAGCACCACGCATGCAGGTTGTCACAAAGTTCGTTTTACTCAGAAATACTTTGATTAGGGTGTTGGTCATGTCTAAAGTCGTCACTTCTCTTAAGTGAAGAAAATTTCTTTTTCTTTCGGCAGCAAATTAGTTTTCCTAACCCTGTCTTCTGCATCCTCTTCTTTCACACCAATGTGATATAACCTCCTTTACCGTATCCATAAACTTCCTCTTTGGTTTGCCTCTAGGCATCCTACCTGGCACTTGCAAAGCAACCTTTTGCCAATATATTTTCTTTCCCTCCTCTGGACGTGTTTGAATCTTTCTAGTATCAGGGAAGACGGTGGTGATTCAAGATACAGACAGACATGAACGAATTTGCTGGAGGGCTTTATTAACTAAACTGTAATCAATAAACACAAACTTAGGTGGTGCAACAAAGCAGCATTTTTGGCAGTTGTTAAAAAAAAAAAAGTGTAGGAAACTCGTTATCAAATTCTACATTACGATTCAACGTAACCAATAATATCTAAAAAAAAAAAGTTGCATGTTTGAGCAGAGAACATTGCAGAAAAAAACATGCCTTTTATCGATAAACAAAAGTGTGGTGATGCAATAATGCAGCTTTTTCATGTTAATTAAAAAAAAAAGGTAGGACATTGTAACTAAATCCTACATTATGTGTCAACTTGCACAATAAAAAACCTTGACAAGTCTGGGCAAAAAACTTTGCAGAAAACAAACATGCCTGTAAACTATTTTTAAAATATAAATAAAAAGATGCTGAGGTTTAAATGCAAAAATTAAGGAAGGTTCCTGTCTTCGATCTTGTCTTCCTGAGGGTCACGCACTTCTTGTGATTCATAGACATTCTCAGGAGTTTGACCAAACACTCCTTGGGTGCGTTTGAGTAAGTAGACTCCAGCATGTAAACCACCGACATTAACCCAAACAGTGTGCTGCTTCTTCCACAGACCTCCCATCCTTGAAATGGCCTGAAAAAGACAAAAGTAGAACTGAATCATTTGTTTTATTTTATCTACACAATCATTTTTTATTCTCTTCATAATAAAAGACTCATACGGGTTAATTCCAAAATTACTTAACCACTGATTACTTTAAGATTATTACAGGACAAATGCATTCACATCAGGCAGACTTAAATGGATGCCGGATATGTTTAAGAGCTTTACTTCAACGTAAGCAGAGGCAAAGGCTTTTTAAACATTTTACTTTCATACCCTAACAAACCCAAAATGTCTCATCGGTGGACATCATATCCTTGGGGATAATTGTAACTGTACTGTAGGTCATCGGCTCAGGATGACAGGTTATACTACCAACATGTTGTTTAGACAGTTAGTTGTATTCCTAAAGTTTCACCACTTTAAACTGCCCAAACTCGATCATTTCTTTTTGTTTGATGTATCATCTCCTACTTCACCAACTCATTCTCTTGACAGTAACTGCGTTTACGTTTTTAACTCCCACAGACTTCCAGTTTTACTCCACCTATTTACTAGCAACTGGCAAAGAGTGAGACAAAAGGGTCAATGTGGAAGCTGAAAAAATGGCTTTGCTGTCAAGGTAGAATTGTTTGAAGTTGACATGTGATGCAAAAGGTCACCAACGTAATTTAGGTAAAGTAGTTTCTGTTACTCAGACCCCTCAGGCTTCCTGGTGGGCCTCTTTACCTTTCTAGCGCTAAACAAAATAATAAAACACACGTTCTGCTCCCAGCAACAATTACTCTGGTCTGCAACGTATGGAATGTGTTGTGATTATACCGGGACAAACATTTTGACAGAAAACAGCCTCTGTTAAACAGATTTATACATAATTCTTGAAAAGACGCATTAACAAAATTAATGACAGTTTCTCTAAATAGATATTTAGGCTATTGTTGTGTTGCAAGAAGGAGGCCGGAGTACCTGAATACTTTTATTTTATTTCAGAAAAGCAGACTTTTATAAGAAGTTTTTGGTAGAAAAATTTGATCATGATTAACACTAGGACCGCTGCAGTTGTCAATATGACTTCCCGTCACTTTAATATGCTAATAAGAATAAATAAAACACAGCCTAGGAGGCTGACCTTTTATGACTTTAAATATAAACATGTTTTCTATTTTATCATGTATATTTTGTGTTTTAAAAATGAACATTTAAAAATTTATAAGAATTTGATCTACTCTAACCTGACGCGCCCTGGAGCAGCTGAGAGGAAGCGCGTATTGCCACCATAGGAACATAGCAACAACTTCCCACAGAAGTTATTGCTATGGCAATGTGTTTATTGACACATTGCCCCACATAAGAGGGTGGGTGTTTATATTTGTGGAGAGAGACAAGGAGGACTATGACGCATTACAGAAATATTTTAGAAAGGTTGAGTGAGATAATATTGAAGTGAAGAGAGTAAGAAAATTGTGGTCTGAATAAAGTATGCCATGTTTTGTAAATAAGTCTTGAAAATTCAGGTTAACATGAATTGTTAAAAATTTCCTCGTTAAAAATTCGCTAGGCTATATTTCAAAAATATAGCCTAGCGAATTTTTAACGAGGACATTTTTGAAGCAACAGCAGCGCAAATAGCGGGAAAAAGTAGGCTATTGAATTAGATTATTTTACTATGGTGTTTGCTTTTTATTCTAGGTTTTAAAAATATTTAACATTTTATCATTATTATCATTTTAAAAACTGAGTCGTGTAAAAGTTTATTTATGCAATATAACTGTTTAAAACATGAATAATTACATAAGCGTCACATTGACGGTCATTAAACGCGTCGGTCCTATTGTTAACAATGTGAAAACCAAAAAATTATTATTTGAACGTTTTGAATGTTTTCTTTCTCCATAGACACAGTAAATAATGTTTCTCTTATAAAAATATGGATGATTTCATTTTGACAGCAGTTGGACGTGGGGGAAGTTGCAAAAACATTGATAATGGGTGCGGATCAAATCAGACGAGAACATTATGATATTTATTGCTCTGTGGAATATGTTTTTAGCTGGCAATGATGTAATGGAAATGAGTTGTTTGTTTGGGAATGAAACTTGATCTTGTTCCAACTCGTTACCATTATGAAACTCATCAAGCCGTTGACTAATTAGCCGACTTTCTTTCTGAAGTGAAGTTTTCTAAAAATGATGAAGAAATTGTCAAATTTTTGAAGAAAAGACCATTAGTTTGAGTTTCTTGAGTAATGAACGTTGAAGGGAAAAGGATGATGAAGCAAGACAAGAAAACACATGGTTACAACAACTTTTTCTGGAGGACAACCTGGAGACAGTGAAGCTAGCAGAATAGATCTTTCTTGTTTGGACAAGCACATAATCAGTTCCAGGTTGTGAGACCTTGCAAGTGTGTCTGACCTCCTGTCATGAGACATGCCTCAGGGCACTGAAATTGTACCTTTTTTCAACATTTTATAAATTCCAGACACAAACTGGATAGATTGTGTCATATTTCTGTATATTTTTACATTTTAAAACAATTTCATTCGATCCACGGTTGGGTTTGACCTTATTACAGTGACGTTATGGTTATGTATTTATGTACATTAAATCTTTTCTCAATCCATGCAGGATGAATGATGACCGCTTTTTATTATTTTCATTATCCTTCTTGTATACAGTATATACTGTCTATTTCTTTCTTCTTATTTGCTGCTGTAACACACAAATTTCCCACGTGTGGGATCAATAAAGTTATTCAAATCTAATCATTCCAAAGAACATCCTCTATGAGGAGCTCGCTACAGGAACCCGGCCAGCTGGATGACCTGCCACGCGGTACAAAGATGCCTGCGAGAGGGATGTGTAGTCGTGCAACATTAGTGACCTCTGACCGCTATAGGTGGAATGTAACTGTCAAAATCGGTATCACCGAGGAGACCAGAGAGATCCAACGTGAGGCCACAAACCCCAGGAAACAGCCAAAAAGTCAGCCTGACCCTACTCCCCCATTACTCATTCTATCTATCACATTTGCAGCAAGTGTGGTAGGAGCTACAGCTCCCGCATCGGCTTATTCAGCAATAACCGACGCTGCACAAACAGCAAAGTATCCAGGTGCAGACTCCATTGTATCTAGAGAGAGAAGGAGGCCAACTAACATAGGATCTTTTCTCAAAGCTGGTTTGATGCTGGAAACAATGTTGTTTCTTAAGTGAGTTTATTCTTAGTGCATATTCAAATGCTTCATGTTTAAAAAACTATATACTTTAGATCAGCTGTCATGAAAGACTCTTTCATAATCTGATGTGTTATACCTGTAATTAGCAACACACTAACCCCAATCAAACAGATTTTTTACCAGACTCTGGAGTCGGTCATGCTTTTTGTTTTTCCTAAACCAGCCCGCTTATTTTGTTCCAATCGTCCTTTTTTTAAATTACATGTAAAACCTATTCTCAAACGGTTCCAACAATTAGACTTAAAAAGCAAAAAAAGCAGCCAAGGTTTTCAATTAACTGGAATTTTAAATGTAAAGATTTGAGTTGATCTCTAACACAAGTTTCTCATCTGAATACGCAATGCAGATGCGACTAAACATTCTTTTTCCATTGCTGTTTTTCAACACCATGTTTCATATCACAAGAAAAGTTTTTTTTAACGTTTTTTTCCATGCGTCGTCAACAACATTTTTTTTTTCCAGAAGTGTTAATAGGAAAAACCTTTTCAGAAATAGAAAATGGCATCAATTTAACTCTTTTTATGCTAACTGTACAATTTCAAGGACAAATTTTAACTGCAGAGGCCGCCATATTGATGCACAAACTACTTCAACCCTTTTGTCGTACAGCCCACAACACATTTTGCCAATGCATGCAAACTTGTGGACCACTTATTTACACTTGCATATAATCCCATTTTCATCCAAACCTCCTTGACTATCACAAACACATTATCTCTCTGAAAGATATGGCTCTATCTCATCAAAATGAACTCATAAAAACACCTACTCATTACGTAATTGTAGGCACACCCCTACCAGTCTTCAGTGCATTGTTATTCCTTATTTATTTTCAATTCTGATGTGATACTTATCATTTTGTAATAGTTTTCTGTTACAAAAAACAAAACAAGTTGCTCAGATAAAATAAACATTTGCCTGCCTTTGTGCTCATAAAACTTGATTTGCTATTTTTACTATTAACCCCTGAAGCATTTCAGAGTGCCAGGTGCTGCACGACACTAAACAAGGACACTAAACAAGGTTGCAAGATATGATGCAACTGTGTTCCTGATAAGCTGCCTTTCTGACAGATAAAAGGAAGAAAATGCTACCTAGCAGACCACCCAATGACGATTGCATCTGGCATTGTCGCATCAACAAAAGCTGACACGTCTTGGCATGTTTCAGACATCACAGTGCCATATTTAGCTTGCTGCTGTCAGTGTACTATTGTGACAAAAAAAAAAATGTAGATAATTGTCGACGAAAATAACTCTGATCCAAATGCCATTTTGTAATGCATAGCTCAGTTTACAGAGAACAAGATTTTTTTTTTGAGGACTCATTCAACAAACCCTACTTGTTTTACATGTATTATTTAGACTGCTTTTTCTAAGCAGTTTAACAAACAAAATAGATTTGTCCCTAGAGCAGAGGTGTCAAACATTCAGGCTGCATATGGCCCGCCAACGAGTTCAGTACTGCCCGCTGAATAAATATGCATATAAAAAAAAGGGGGTGAATTTACCCTAAGTTGTTTTGAAATTGTCCACTGAGCGTGCAGTGTTTTAATCTGCACATAAAACTGAAGCAATACTGCAGTGGAACAAACACGAGTCGGTGGTAGCATTTACGTTTGTTGCTGATGTATTCATTTTCGAAATCATGCTCATTTTGCAAATAAAGACGTAATTTCCAGTTAGCGCAAACAATTTGCAAATTGTGTGATGCAAAGTATTGTGATTAATTTAATCTTTTTTTTTCTTTTTAAGGAGCTTACGATGGCTAGATAAGATGTGATACGACTTACATAGGACACCATTTGGTACATACCATATCATTTAGCACATCTCATACTCTTTGCAAATAGTAAATGCAGTTTGCAAATGTACGTGTCCTTTGCCAATGACGTAGATTTCTAAAATGCATACAACAGTGGCAGCATTTGCATTATCAATTTTTCCTTCAGCCTTGTCTCTATTCGATTAGTACCTGGAAACCTGATCGGTTCTGCGAATGTGGAAAACTTACTACTTCTGCAAATACTAAACAAGAGGAGAAATTACTGTGGAAGTCATTCATTTGTTCAAATTGCTTACATTGCTGTGACTAAATGTTTTGCAACTTTGTTACAATCATCGTGATGAGGAGTTCTGCGTAATGTACTTCAATAAATGCTTAACTGAGTAAGTGTTGCTCAAATTGCACAAACTTTTTAAAGTTCTTAGGTTCATAATGTATAAGAGTAAAATGAATAACAATAATGAAAAGTAAATTTGTATCATTGATTTATTTATTTTTTTGCATCAATTATTAGAAAATATAAAGAAAAATAGTGGAATTATTCTTAGTTCTTTGTAATTTTACAATAAGTTTACTGGCCCGGTCAAACCTGAGATCAGATTAAGCTGTATTTGGCCCCCCGACCGAAATGAGTTTCGGCCCCCCCATGCTGGGGTCTAAGCATGGGGGGAATGCACTGTTCGGTAAAAAGATTACACTACCTGCATTATAGCAAATACATTTTTCAATCGAAAGGCTTTGTTTGGTCATTTTAAAACTTTAAGTTTGAATGTAGATTGTGTAACTACTAAACATATAAATAAAAGCAGAAAAAAAAAATCTGTATTTCATCATCATTACATTTCGTGATGTGTAATGTCGCTTAGCAGGTTTCAACGTTTGCATGTAACGAACCCCTGGTGACGTAGATTTTATCACGCAATGAATCAAAAACTTCCACTAAGTTTATTTTCATACATCACATTACATAACATCCTAATGTTCTGGTTATTTTTTAATAAAAAAAAAAAAAAAAAACTTGTTGTCAGAGGGGTAGAATTACCTTGGCAAAACATTTCTTGTCCTGGGTTAAAACGACAGCTCTCCCTGTCCCTGGCCTGCACACACGTGCCATTTCCCTCAGGCAGGAAGGGTAAAGGTCCCAGTTTTTCTTCCTCGAACCCATTCTTTAAAAAAAAAAGAAAAATTAATGCGTAGAGTCAATTTTGATAATCTAACCATCTATTTAAATGTATTTTCTTTTGCAAATATATTTTGACAAACATCCTGGTAAAGACATCTAGAGTCTGTTTGCAATTGCTTAAATGAACTTTGAAATGACAAATATACACATTATCTTCTAAAACAGTTTCTGTTTTAGAAGATAAATCGTCCTTTTTCTAAAGAACAACAACTTAAACTTTGAATGAAGTGTTTGGTTTTCTACTAGATCACGCAAGATCAAATCTTTTTGCCTACTGATTTTATTAGGGTACCTCTTTCCAAAGGGCATGTCCGTGATGATAACGTCAACAGAGCTGTTCTTTATGGGTAGATGGCACAGATCCCACTGCACTGTGTCAATGGGCAATCCAGGTGTACTGTGTGAATGAAAAAATAACATAATTACGTCAAACCCAAATTATTCCAAGTGAATCCATGTGGTAAAATGGTGGAGTCGACTTTAAAAATGTTACATTTCTTTACGTGTCAATTCACAAGACAGCAAGGGAAATTTTCAGCAAGAAGTACTTACTTGCCCTTGTTCTCTCGTCTTTTCTGGATGTGACACACATTGTTCACTGTACGGTTAACAGCCATGTGATTGTTGTCCCCGGCAACATAGAAAGAATTATTAAATTCAATGGCCCCCTGGAGAAAATAAAAAACATTGGCGTATTTATAGTCAGTGCTCAATAATAAGATAAAGTCAAGGATACCATAGCATAATTATATCTGTTCAAGGAATAAGTTACTTTTATTGAATTTCATCGTAAATCACAGCCTGTTTAATACATCCATTGATTGATCTGTAGATAAATGGATATCAGTACATGAATATTTTTATCTTTGAGTGCAACTAAACAAACAAACCTCGATTCGTCAAATATGGCGAATGAAACTAGTTGTGGTTAAAATTTTATTTCAAATGACACTTCAAAACCTGGCATTTAACATTTGTTCATTTGCAGTGTAAAACAATTAAAAAATGGTCAGAGTTTTTATACTATTTTTTAGTTTAAAGTACCGTATTTTCATGGCTATAAGGCGCATATAAAAGTCTTAGATTTTCTTCAAAATGAGCGGTGCGCCTTTTCGTGCGGTGCGCCTTGTGTGTGTGTTAAATACAGCAATGGCCCACATAACTGAGGCTGCGCCTTTTCGTACGGTGCGCCTTATGTGTGTGTTAAATACAGCAATGGCCCACATAACTGAGGCTGCGCCTTTTCGTACGGTGCGCCTTATGGTCGTGAAATTACGGTAGATTCAATTTTTAAACCCAGCCAAGTGGGGGAAGGATGGCTCGGTGGGTAGGGCGACCGTCCCGTAACCGTAAGGTCGCATGTTCGATCCCCCGGCAGAGTGCATGCCGAGGTGTCCTTGAGCAAGGCACCGAACTCCCAGTTGCTTCTGATGATAGTGGTATGCGCCTTGCATGGTAGCTCCCATCATCAGGAATGAATGTGTGTGTGAATGGTTGTATGGCGTGAATGAATAATGCACATGTAAAGCGTCTTTGAGTATCTACAAAAGCACTATATAAGTTCAATGCATTACACTGCGTTCCAAATTATTATGCAAATGATGTTTTTGTTTGATTTTCCAAAATACTTGATGCAAATGACGATCAGCATCATTTTCAAGTCATTAGCTGTCAAATTGTATTTCAAATATTATTGAACAAACCTCCTAATGAAAACAGTATTTAAAAAATAAATGAAAAACTTAAAATGCACTGTTCCAAATTATTATGCATAACATAGTTTCAAGACTTTTTCTAGTTTATAAAGAACTGAAAATAGTAATTTGTTGAATTTACAGCAATATGAGGTCATATTCACTGAAATAAAAAGCCATTTCAATCCAAAACATCTTAACAGGTCAAGTTACATGTTAACATAGGACCCCTTGTTTGATAGCAGCTTCACAATTCTTGCATCCATAGAACTTGTGAGTTTATGGAGAGTTTCTGCTTGAATGTCTTTGCAGGATGTCAGAACAGCCTCCCAAAGTTGCTGTTTGGATGTGAACTGCCTCCCACCTGCATAGATCTTTTGCTTGATGATGCTCCAGAGATTCTCAATAGGGTTGAGGTCAGGGGAGGATGGGGGCCACACCATGAGTTTCTCCCCTTTTACGCCCATAGCAGCCAATGAAGCAGATGTGTTCCTTGCAGCATGAGATGGTGCATTGTCGTGCATGAAGATGATTTTGTTTCGGGAAGCACGATTCTTCTTTTTGTACCACGGAAGGAAGTGGTCAGTCAGAAACTCAACATACTTAGCAGAAGTTATTTTCACACCGTCAGGGACCCTAAAGGGACCAAGCAGATCTTTCCCTAGGATTCCGGCCCAAAACATGACTCCGCCACCTCCTTGCTGACGTCGCAGCCTTGTTGGGACATGGTGGCCATACACCAACCATCCACTACTCCATCCATCTGGACCATCCAGACTTGCACGGCACTCATCAGTGAACAAGACTGTTTGAAAATCGGTCTTCATGTATTTCTGGGCCCACTGCAGCCGTTTCTGCTTGTGAGCATTGTTTAGGGGTGGTCGAATAGAAGGTTTATGCATAACTGCAAGCCTCTGGAGGATCCTACACCTTGATGTTCGTGGGACTCCAGGGACATCAGCAGCTTCAAATACCTCTTTGCTGCTTTGTAATGACACTTTAGCAGCTGCTCTCTTTATCCGATGTATTTGTCTAGCAGAAACCTTCCTCATTTTGCCTTTATCTGCACGAACCCGTGTGTGCTCTGAATCAGCCACAAATCTCTTAATGGTACGATGATCACGCTTAAGTTTTCGTGAAATATCTAAAGTTCTCATACCTTGTCCAAGGCATTCAACTATTTCACGCTTTTCAGCAGCAGAGAGATCCTTTTTCTTTCCCATATTGCTTGAAAATGGTGGTCTGCTTAATAATGTGGAACATCCTTCTTAAGCAGTTTTTCCCTTAATTGGGCTCACCTGACCAAGTAATTATCACAGGTGTATGTGATTGATTTCAGTGATCCACAGAACCCTGAGACACAATACCATCCATGAGTTTAACTGAAAAACACTAAATTTAATCTTTATGACACTTAAATACAATTTGCATAATAATTTGGAACGCAGTGTATTATTAATATTATTAACTATGAAGTTTTTCAACTTTTTTCAAGTGTCATTCATGACCCGCGACAGACTGGCGACCTATTCGGGGTGTACTCTGCCCTTCGCCTTAAATTGGCCGGGATGGGCTCTGGCACCCCCTCGCAACCTCAAAAGGGATAGACGGATAAGAAGATGACTGACTGACTTTATTCATGACACTGCGCCAACACTGACAAATAAACCCACACCTACTTTGAAATCTAGACAAAAATGAACAATGTAACAAATTTAACAGTAAATTTGTGAGCAGATTGCATAACTGCAACTGGCATGACAGTGTCAATAAAAGGGATTGATTCCACAAAAATGTTTTAAACAAGAGGATATTTCTCTAATCTGGATAAGAAAGTGCAACTAAAACAGGGTGAACTTTGTCTCACCTCGACTGGTATAGCTCCGGTCCCGCACATGGGATCAAGTACGATATCGGACAGCGCTGGTTTGCACATCCTGTCAGCAGACAAAAAGACCGAGTGAGTTTGGTGAGTTTTATTTCATAATAGGAGCACAAAAATTGGAGTTAATACAGGATAATTGTTGGTTGTGCAACATCTGTTACTTTTATTACTTCACATCATCAAACAGGTCTCAAAAACACTGAATGGAGTGACTTGCTATCTCTTGGTTAAGGTGACACACTAATCAGTCACTCCGTCTTATTTCATAAATGTCACATACCTGAAGCTAATCCAAGATAAAGCAATTCCTCTGGCACACAAAGTCTGACTTGTTTATTGTTCCCACTTCTTCACCATTTTAGACAGACCAGAAATAAACTCAAAACAAGAACTTCAAAGTGATATATATATTTTTACATACTCTATTCATCACTCACCAGGGAAATTTGTGAGCTGCACTACTACACTGCAAAAGGCTGCCATAAGGCGCCAATGGTCGGAGAAACTCGAGGTTAGGTGTCTTCACAAAGGATCCTAGACGTCAACTCAGTGGGAATCGAACCTGCAAACTTCTGGTTAACTTCCGGTTTGCGGGCGAACGCTCTACCACTGAGCCACTGTCTCAGTGGCTGAGCTTCTTAACCGCTACACAGCACAATATTATCTGCAAATATTGTAATGTAAAATGTAAAATATACCAATTACATTCTAAAATTAGGTGTAAATGCATTTTTTTATTGGCCTTATCAACTTTTTGAAAAATATGTTGAACCCTTGCCAGACTTGGGGCACAGTCTTATCTTAATGGAAAATCTGAGTTTGCGGAGCAGTCAAAGAAGTCTTTTGTTACTTTACCTGGAACAAATAAAGTGAACTATGACGCACAAACAATACAAAACAAATATGGATATCTAATTACTTTTAAAACATGCTAAATATAGTTGGTTTCATCCAAACAGATTATGTCTATTTTCAGTCTGCCAACTATTTTCTACAATATTTGTCATACCTTGCCATATCAAGCTTTTTAACAATAGTCTATTTTAACTATTTAAACATTAAAATAAGAAACATATGTGAAGACCAAAGGTAAAGAAACATATCATGGGTAATCCATCTACTTTGATTAACTAAGGGGTAATGTTTGCTAGAGCGATAGACTAGATTTTAAATTATCTAAATTGAGGACTATCTTATTAGCATTTGGAAAAATAGTGGTGCAGTCCTCTACGTTACAGCACAACAACTCATTTACATACTCAAATAATTTAATACAGCCTAAATTGCACAGTGGTAAGAGGACCGTATTATTTCACACTTAGATCCAAGGTAAGATACTAAATGTTCTAAATTAAATAAAAGAAACAAAAAAAAACAAAACAGATACATGAAGTCCACAGAGGCTTCTTCTTCTTTCGGCATTTCCCTTTAGGGGTTGCCACAGCAAGTCAGTTTCTTCCACCTAATCGTATCTGCTGCATCTTCTTCGGTCACATCAACTATTCTCATGTCTTCCTTCACTGTACCCATGAACCTCTTCTTGGGTCTTCCTCTAGGCTTCTTTCCTGGTGGTTCCAAACCCAGCATCCTTCTGCCACTGTACTCTCTCTCTCCTCTGCACATGTCCAAACCATCTCAGTCTCGCCTCTCTGACTTTATCTCCAAAACCTCTAACATGTTCTATTCCTCTGATACACTCAACTCTAATCCTGTCCATCCTGGAGATACCCAGAAGTCCACGGAGGCTGTGAACTTAAAAATGACTTCAAACCGCTTCAAAAGCGCACTTCGTTCAAGCACAGTTTGAGATGTCTGAAGTTGATCCTGAAGAAAGAACACTGCACAAGTTGCTAAACAAAAAAATGAATTCTTAGTCCCCTTCATCCGCCTTTGTGAGGAAGAGTTGTGTTTGTACAAAGGTTGTTCCCTCTCCCCTCCCCCAATTTCACTTAAACACAAAAAGATAGAACAGATCCAAGTGAGCATTTTCTTGAATTTGTTGTGGGAGTACAAACGGATTGAGTAATCGGCATTAAAATTATCTTAAATGTAAATTAGGAAATGACAAAGTTAAGACAAAATCTGGACTAGTTGAAAGGGTTTTTCTTTTGGTTTCTCTCAAACCAAAACCTTCACCATACTCAAAACGACAGAAGTTTTGCTGGGGACATCAAGTTTGAGGTTGGTGGTCCTTTATTGAAAAAGGGGAAGTTTTTCTACAAATTATGTCCATGTTTCAAGTGAACTTACTTTTATGTAAGTAGGGCTTTTGTTCACATGTCAAGTAGTAAGAGAGGCGGCCACATACTTTGGAACTTTGTTGGCAGGTGCTCCTATGCTAAGGTGAAACAAAATCTTAACTAAAAGGTTAAGCTGGTCAATTTACATTCAAACCCTTACCTGACCCATGGCAATAAAATAAGATCGAGTTTAAATGTTTAACCTCTGTAAATGAGTTCAAACAATTTGCAACTTAATAAAAAACGTGTTTAAAGTCATTGAAAAATTAGTTTCTTTTCAACAATTCAAAAAAAAATTGTAAAATAAAAACAAAAAAGTAGAGTTATTCTGAAACTCAAGACACGAGCTAGACATTTGTGTTTGAACAGAAACTACGACATTGTTTAAATTGTAAGCCATTATAGAACAAATGGTGGATTTGATGGCAAAAACAAGCTCTACCTTAGCATGCCATAGCATATTGTAGCACGGAGAGTGGTGGGTCCAAAGTGACTAATATTTCTTCTATGCAGACTTTCTTCAGTGAGTGCAATCCCAATGATCACCTCCTCATAGTGAATATTCAACAGAACCTGTAATATAAGAAGCAGTGTATAAAAAATAAGTTCATTCGGTGAGTAAGTTTGGAATATTTAACCTCTTACGTCAAGTAATATATTTTGGTTTTGCAGTCATAGTGATAAAAATACTGTGAGTAAACTTTAATGATATAAACTAATGCCTTTTACTTGTCTCAATGTGAATCAGTTATCAAAACAAAAAATGTCATAACTTGTTTGAATACACAGGGGAACTACATCATGTCTGGCCTAATGCTCTGATAACAAAACTTTCATTTTTATTGCCGTTTTTATTAGTCAACCCAGTGCGAACAGGCTTTCTTACCTCAATGTCAAACTTAGTCATGTCTGCTTTCCACTGGAAGAATTCCTGTACAGCCCCTCCAAAGTCTCTGGCTGCTTCATTGGATGAAAAGTTGTGTTTGTCACCAACTCTGCTGCAAGTAACACGAAACTTGATGAGTTTGGTCTCTGGTGGAGCTTCTTCTGAGTCAGGCATGCTTTCTTCCTTTTCGCCTTCAGCTACAGACAACTCCTGAGTCTGCTCTTGCTCCACTGTGTCAGCATCAGTCACATCAGGGGCAGCATCAGTCACATCAGGGGCCGCATCAGGGGCAGCATCAGTCACATCAGTGGCAGCATCAGCCACATCAGGGGGTACACCATTAGGTTTTCCCTTCGTTGCATATCCTCCTTTCCTGTGGCTTTTCCTCTTTTTAAGTGTTTTGTTTAATTTCCAGACATCAAGCGGTTTGTCCCAGGGAAGTTTGCTAGCAAGTTGTTCAAACTGCTTCAAAGTCTCTTCCTAAACGAATGATATTATCATTAATCAGTTCACAAAATAATACATCTAAGATTAATGACAAAGTAATGTTTCAGTTTTACCTTTGAGTCTCTAAACTGGTAATCGTCATACTTCTCAACTATGACAAACAAGTTGTCCACAGAGCGGAGACGATGGACCTTTAAGAAAAATTGAGAGATTGATCAATGTGTTCCATATCATTGTCTTCCGCTTATCTGGGGCCAGGTTGCGGGGCAACAATATCAGACGGGAAGCCCAGGCTACTCTCAATCTCAGTTAAACAGTTCTGTTTTACTGTGCATTTGATTAATTACTATTTTTATCTGTTTAATTATTTTATTTATTTGATCTTTTTTAAACATTTTGATTATGATTTTAATGCATCTTTTCCTTCTTGTGAATTACGTTTTGTATGAATTGTACTATGCAAATAAACTTGCCTTGCCTCAGATGCATTTCCAGCCCACCTGGAAATCCTGAGGTGTTCCCGGCCAGCTGTAATATAATAGTCTTTCCAGCGGGTCCGGGGTCTGCCTCTGGGTCTCGTCCTGGTGAGACGTGCCTGAAACACCTCACCAGCAAGGCGTTCGGGAGGCATTCTAAACAGAAGCCCAAACTGCCCCATCTGGCTTCTTTCGATCTGGAGGAGCAATGGCTCTACTCAGAGCTCCTCTTTCTGAGTAAGAGCTCAGCCATCCTTCGGAGGAAGCTCATTTCTTTTACATATTTAATCATCATTACACCATCAAAATATTAAGATTTTACACCTGGAAAAGTTTGTCAGTGGTGATTGGAAAATAGATCCTTCCACGTTCTTTACTGATTCGTGCTTCAACACCAATCTTCTCTTTGACCTCATCTGCAGCATAGGGTTCAAACCCAGTGGGAACAGTTGCTCCTATGGTGATGGTGAAAATAGCTTCACTCTCGGTGGAGGAGAGGGCTTGATCCCTCTGCTCTGGAACTCCATCAGCCACAGAGGACATATTGAAGAACCGTTTCAGCTACAACTGATCTGCACACATGTAAAACTTAAAAGAAGTGACAGTCAAGATCTCATCTGTAATTAAATAAAACATATATGCAATCAGAAACGATGGACATTACTCTTAAAAAGGGTTAAATAATTAACGGTAGTGTCTGATTAAGTGTCTGAGTTTAACTGAAGATCTGTGCTGCTGCAGTTAGCTTGCTACTGTTAGCTTAAAGCAGAAAAGTTACTCCAATAAAAAGTTTAACAATCTACACAGTTGCTTTATTTTACTCGTTGTGTTTCACATTTATGTGTAGTGTCATGTAAATGACATTTAGTAGAAGATGAGGTAGATTGAAGAACTCAGACCAACCTGTCTCACATTCACAAACAGCAACCACGTTGTTTCTACACGCCGACTAGAAACAAACACTTCCGGTGGGAACCTTTCAGAAAAAAACACCTTGTTTAGGATCAAATTTAAAATATTTTTTACGTTGAATTTAGTTTAAAAAAAATAAGAAGGAAAAAAAAAACAAAAAAAAATTAGTCTAAGTTTTGGTGGTTTTCGCTCCACGCGATGAGAAAAATAAAACGATAGAAGCTACTTCAAATGAATACAAATCAAAAGTACTATTCACATCTAGTCTAAACTCGAAGTTTTGTTTTAAAATCTATTCATTCGTTTGTGAATCACAAAAGTTTACAGTTTGGGTTGATGGTCCAATACCCGATTTTAATATCAGGCAAAAAGGAGGGTACAAACATGTGCAGGTCGCCATTGTTTTGAAGACTTTATGTACACACAAAATTTGATCTTGGTTTTATTAAAACTCTTCAGCTGATAAAGGGGTTGTTCACTTTGTAACCCTTTTTCAAGTTGTGATTTTATACAAATGACATTTTAAAAGTACTCATAAATCATTCAATAGGTTATAGATATGTAATATATTAAAAGGCATCCACAATACAATTGTATCTCTGGCTGTGCTAAAACAAACACTCATTTGAAAATAGTATTTTCTCACACAGTTAGGAAAATCTTTCCATTTTTCAAAGTCTACTGAAGTGTGACTCAATATTTACATTTGGCAAAAAAATACATAGCAACATTAATAATTTGATTAAAAAGTCAGATTTCAGTATTGTCTCCCTGTATAGGATTTTCAGTCAGAGTCACTGAAAATCACTCTGAAAAAATGTCAAAATATTTTGTTTTATTTTCACAAAAAAAAAAAAAAGATCAGTCAAGTTTGTGCCAGCGAAAAGCAACAATGGTGTGGGAAAAAATGAGGGGACAACAACCACAGAGTGAAGAAAGAATATACGGCACACCACACTACATTACGTCTGCACAGAGGCCCAAAAGCCTGAAGCATTTTTGCCAGTAATGTTTTCTGAAGTATGTTGGTGAGCTGTACCCTGAAATCATTACTAACTTGAGCGAATCACATTGAGGCCTGTAGAATAGCAAAAGTAATGTTCACCAGGTTTGCCAGGCCAGCCATTGATAATATTTTGCTATCTATTTGATATAATGTGACCATATTGTAACTGGGATTAAATCCATACTCTGTTTGGAGGAGTTCAGTGTTAATCTATACAACAAATAAGAATTATTAGTTGATTAGTAGAAATCCATCTACTCATCCAAGTCCTGGGCATCGCCGGGCTGAGGAGTCCCCCGAGTTTCCATCAGGATGAAGAACATCTACTCATCCCCATCCCGGACATCACCAGGCTGAGGAGTCTCCCGTGTTTCCATCAGAATGAAGAACGTCTATTGACTTCTTTAGATACTGTATTTTAGCTGTTGAGTGGAATAAGCTAGTATTTTAGCAATAGTCTTAGATACATTGGATGCCCGTCCCGGGGGAGGGATCTCTCTTTCGTGTGGATCCCCACGAGGTTTCTATTTTTTTCCCCACTGATGGGTGGTTTAGGAGTTTTCCTCACCGTGAAGGGAAGTCTAAGGGTAAAAATGTGCTAGTTTTGCAAAAGTCTGGAACAAACTTCCTGAAGCCGTGAGACAGGCCTCTACTGTGACAATGTTTAAATCTAGGCTGAAAACAGTTCTGTTTAACTGTGCTTTTTATTAATTGCTCTTTTTTTTAATATGTTTTAATGATTTTATTTATTTAATTTTTAAACTTTTTGATTCTATGTTTTGTGATTTTAATGCATTCTTTTTCTTTTCTTTCTTGTGAAGCACTTTGAATTACATTTTGTATGAATTGTGCTATACAAATAAACTTGCCTTGCCTTGCCTAGTTTTGTTTAGTTAGCATTTGTTAGTTTTCTTGCTGTGTATTTGTGTTAATACATTCCTCTTTTTCTTGTTTTTCTTCTTTCTGAATCTGCAATGTGAAGCCCATTTAGACAGAAATTCTGTGATTTTGGGCTATACAAATAAAATTGAATTGAAAATGTACAAAACTGGGAATGTTTGTAGTTGTCTTGCCACACATTCTAATTCATCCGTGACTTTAACAATCCCATGAACTATTTAAAAGTTTACAGTGATTTAATAAGCTTTGATTTGGCCTTTAATAAAATATTTATTTATTTTTTACATTTTACATTTGTCACCAATCTGTACAACTTTTTTATTTAAGCTTTTTAATGCCCTATTAATTTGACATACAGATCCCAAACTTACTCTTCATTTAAAACTAGCAACTTCCAGATAGATGGTGGTAGTTGAATTCCACCCACAGAGGACGCCATAACACAATTTATCTATGAAAACGTTTAAAGAGAAGAAATTTGATCGTTAACTATTTGTTGTTACTGGTAGTAAATAATACAGATGTTGTTATTTGGTAAAAGACAACCACAATAACATAGAGGTAAAAAAAAACCCAACTTTTGTATTAATTAAATAATACTCAGTATCATAATAACTAATCAGCAACTGAAACTTTCTTTGGGGATTACTAAAGTATTATCTGTTCGTTTCCATTTAATTACAAAGAAGAAGGTTTTTTGAAAAATATTCAACACAAACTTTTCAGAATCAGAAGTGCTTTATTGAGCCTTACGTGAAAAATTAGTGTGTTACAGGATTAACACTGTAATCATAAAATAGCAAGTAAATATGCAAAAATAAGGAATAATGAAAAATAATGAAAAGGGTAATGTTAATTTAAGGAATGAAATAAATAATATGATTTAAAACCTATTAACAAGCTGTACAGACAGAATTAATATCATATCAAAATATATTTCAACTTACATACTGTATTTCTTTTATTTGATAATACACATATGTATATAATTGAATTGATAGTTTCAACAGGTTTCATATGAGTTAATTTGACAACTCTTTTTTTCTCATGTTCTTTCAGATTTTCAAATAATATATCCTAGTAATTTAACAATAACAAAAAAGAGCAACAGGTCCTGAAAGGTATCTGATGTTGAGACACCTCTAGATTTAAATTTTTGTAGTTCAACTGAACTTACCTCATGGTCTAAACTACAGACAGACAGACAGACAGACAGACAGACATACAAACAGACAGACAGATACATAGATAAACTTTATTAATCCCGAAGAAAATTTCAGATGATGTTCAGTTCATATTTAAAAGAAAAGTTTCAACCATTGATTAATTTTCCAATATACCAATTTTCCTCCTGTAGTTAGGAGATTGTAATTTCTAGGTACAACATTCAACTTGTCAAATTTGAATTGTTCCCACAATTCAAATTTTAGAAAGTAAAAATCGGTACTTTCTAATGTAGTTTTTCAAGCTAAAACAGTTTAGTCAAACTTGTAGAAAGCAATTTGTGTGAAGAGCATGCTTCTTCTTTACAATTCATTCTAATGTTGAGCTGTAGCTGAAGATAGTTTCATGGACACATAGAACTTCCTTTACCAAACTATAACAACCTTTTCCCCAAAAATGCCACCAAAAACTGACAAAAGTCACCCACAATCACAAAGTTCTTTTTTTTTTTTAAGTTTTCTTGATAAATTCAAACACACTGCTTCAGATATTTGCATTAGGATTTCTATTATCATTGTCACTTCATGTACAATATGTTGAACGGCACAGCTTGTACTGTCAATATAGACCACATTTTGCGTTCAGTTATGAAAGTAATGCTATGCAAAGCAAACTTTTTTCTCTGATTATCACCTCTAATAACTGAAAAGTTTAAGATCATTTCTTTTCTCACAGATTAAGCTCAAGAAATTAATCAAAACACCTGCTGTTTTTATGGTGTACACTCCCTTCATCTGTAGTGATTTTCTAGAGATAAACATGATCACATCAATGCTTGCTCAATGCCTCTTTCCATCAGATTTATGTTTGTTCAGAAACATTTTGTTGTTATCCTGCTTTCTGTCTGAGGACAACTGATTAGTAAGTGCGAAGTCTGTGAGACAAGTGGGCGTTCGTTCATGATAGGGAACAAATGATTCTGCACAACAGATGGCCCATGTTACATCGAGCACAGTCACACAATTCAGAAGATATTGAGGAACTTATGGTGAAACCTTTAAATGTCGGATGGTTACATACTGTGCAAGATGAGCACAGTTTTTTTTTCATCTCCCATAGATACATGAGGGTTTTACACAACTTTGAGAAAATAAATCCAGAGTACACAAATCAATCCTTGGATCTCCAACAAGTTTGGTGATGGCACAGATGAAAACTACTTTTTTGTGTGGTGTAAATACTTGTGTATAATGACCTCATAAAAAGCAGCGCAAAGGGGTGCAAGCAACAGCCATCTAGATACATGATTTATTTTCCTTTAAAAATATACCGGCTCAACAGAATTATTAGTTGGTTCGCATTGCTGTGTACTAAAATTAGTGCACACATTTTGCTTCGTACCTTATTTGAAATCTGAGTTTAATATTCTCTTTGTTTGAGTTTCAGGGGCTTCTTCATCATCCAGGCTGAAAAACCAGTAAGAGGGGCATGGAGTGAAGCTCACTCAAACGGGTTTGTTTTCATCAGATTTAGTTCATTTTGGATTTGTATTTCTATTTATGTAAGCAGAGTTAGCTGTTATTTTAAATCACCACTGTCTGAGCTCAGGAAATCAGTTTACTGGAATTTGTTTTTAAATCAAATTTTGATGAAAGCTAGTTATTTTTTGGTTTTTATGTAGCAAACTGTTAACACATCTAGTGTTGACCACTTGTTCTTTAAAAACAAAAAAGACTTTCTTGTAGCTTAGAAAAAATTTGTTCTTTATTTTGACATTCCTAAGCAAATTTTTACTGCTTGGTCCATCACAACTCAAAAGATGATAAAAGATGTTTGAATCTACAGTAATAGAGTAGTAGTAATAGTATTGTAATGAATATTGAAAACTACAATTGGGTTTGCGGTTTCCACCTGACCTTCCTGCACATCAGCAGTTTAAATAAGCTAAGGAAAGCCATTGCCAGGTTAATGCTTTGTGGCTTTTAACATATGGAACGTTATTAACCTTAAACACAAGATTTGTTCCTTTGTGAATTATGGCAGATGGTAAGAAACTAAGAATGAGGTATTTTATTTAAAAAAAAGTCTCTTTAACTATGTGATCCTTCTAATCATGTTACCATTAAGAACTGTGATCCTGGACTCACTCATTATACTGTATGTTTACATAATGTTCACCCCAAAAAGACTCCTATTTAAAATAAAACCAAGCAATAAAAAAGAGTAATCTGCTTAAACTATTTTGCAATTTTTTTGGACCACTTTCACCACAAGTTTTAAAATTCTGCACCTGATGTGATCATTTGTGAATACATCTTTCTTTGGATTATTTTCCAAATTTTTTAAAAAAATGAATCCTAGTCAGACATTAGAACCACCAGGAAAGAGGACTAGAGGAAGACCAAAGAGGAGGCTCATGGATGCAGTGAAGGAAGACATGAAGATAGTTGGTGTGACCAAAGAAGATAAAGCAGATAGGGTTAGATGGAAGAGGCTGATTTGCTGTGGCGACCCTTGAAGGCAAATGCCGAAAGAAGAAGACACAAATACACCCAAAAGTTAGGCGTCAGGTTGTGGAAGAGATTTAAGTCAGGAACATTTTAAATCTGTAATTTACTTTGCCTATTGTTTTTCATGATCAATTAAGCTTCATCCATGACGTGTTATGATTGTAATAAAATGAAATAGCTTCAAACACACCAATTTGAATTTCAGTCCAGTTTCTGATGATATATTAATTACAGCAAAGCAGCAACAAAAGCATATAAGGGACTATTCTGTGGATTAGCCACCATAGTGGTAAACATGAACAGAAGTGGATCTCTTGCACATTGCTCTTTGTCACAGTTCTGTATCCTTTCTGTCATATCTTCAAACATTAGAAAGGTGCTGCAAAGTCTGACAAACAACACTAAAACCACAAAATTGCACACTTACTGCCACAGGTTTCACACGCACAGAAACACACATGACATGTTTTCTGTTTCTTGTTAAGCCTCTCTGGTGACATGCGTGCACACAGCCAGAGGCTGCTAACATTCCTCAAAGGTTTTGAGCCTCTGAAAACATTTATGGATGCAAGGTTCAGCATCCAAGTCATATTTTAAAAACTAAACGTCCATAAAATTATGTCTGTGCCTCCTAAACCGGAGACATAATAGCACACAGGGGTGAAATGTATAAACTTGTGCTGAAAATCAAAGGGAGTGCAGCAGTATTTCAGTGTGGTGTTTGCTTAGCCTCTAGGATACGTGATTCATTCAGGTTTTATCAATCTTTCAATACTCATAAAATCGAGAAACAAACTCTTGGCTTAGCAATCCTTAAAAATAGAGCAGATGGCTATTTCCCCTGTATTTGTCTCTTTCTTTTTTCTATACAGTGGATCAATTTATAGTTCAATGTCCACTTTTTTCTCCATTTTCTTCCAGAATTTCTTCTTGTCGTACATGCAGTGAGGTGAAGAGAGAAATGAAAAACAGGTCTTCAACAATATGCCAGTTTACTGGTTTGCACCAACACATCTTGAGCTGACAGCCTGCTCTTTCTTTGAGCTGAGAATAGCTAAGGTGACAGATAACATACCCAAGCCTCCTCTTCCCCACCCAAACAGTAAAGCATCCACATGACAGCATCTGAAATGAACAGTGCGTGATACCTACACAGGCTGCTTTTCTTTTAAGTAAATCAATAGTAACTCAAATAAATCAAGAGGTTAGATGTAAATATACATGTGTCGTATATACTTGTGTGTCGTCTATATCATATACGTGTGTATCGTACAAGTATTAGTATATGTGTGTTGTTAAAATCTACGTACACATGCTGAAACATGCCCAACAAAATCTAATCTATTCTTGTGTCAAACCATTTCTTAAAAGCCTCTATCAGTTCTGTTAACATGGGTTGTTGGAATCTGTCCAACATCCCTTTGCAACAAAATGAAGAGGTGGAAAGGGCGACACAACACAATATTGTCAATATGATTCAAGTGCAAAATATCTGTGTGTGAGGACCAGAGTGTCATCATTTCAACAGCTAAGCTTTCAAATGTTTGTGTTTTTCCATACAACCTATGCAGAAACATCCCCTCTTTGGTAATTACAAATCTGAGATCACAATCAGTCATTTTTGTAATTGATGAGATGTTTGTTATTGAACATATTTGTTGATAAGCCAAAATGTATGATAAAAATGCGTGGATGTGAAGTGAAAGAACACATCCTAGTTTGAGATTCTCAGTAAGACTGCGACAAAAGCTTGGACAGGTGGACTTAGGATCAGTCTCTCTGAGATGTATGGCAAGTGAAAGAGTATAGAAAGTCATCAAGGCCAATATTAGCATTAGATGTTAAAATGTAAGATGTTTAAAATAAGCGCGCTTGTTTACACATCTAACTTTCTTGTTTTAACATCTAACGCGCTTGTTTAAGCGCGAATATTGGCCCCGATGTCTTTCCATAAAAGCAATTCTTTCTGAAGTGATGGAAACAACGGCTGTGTGAGTGCGTACGAGCAAAGACAGGAGGAGGGGGATGGTTGACAATACGAGTGGTTCACGTGATGATCTTTTTAAATTCCTGTTTCCCTGCAGCGGATATTTTACTCCACACATGCGTGTCTGCTCCTTTTTGATTCATTAGACCTGCGTACGGATCTCTTCTTTCTTCATCATGGTTTTGTAGTTTTCAGCTCCTTTGTATGATTTTTTTTTCACGGAAGCCTGTGAGGAAAGAAGGATTCCTGCAAGAGTAATCGGCATCAGGGAAAATGCAGCATTGGCTCCCAGTGTTTGATCTGGACTGATTTGGACCTCAGTGGTGCTGCAGGAGTACAATAGCATTGAGATTTCTTTCCCTCTGAGAAGATTTCAAAAGTAGGAAGAAAAACGGAGGATCGCCTTTACTGACTGTGGAGGTCTCCCTCTAAAGCCTGAGGAGCCATGTCATCTACAAAATTCAAGAAGGATAAGGAGATCATAGCGGACTATGAGACACAAGTGAAAGGTGTGTATGTGTTTGTGCAAAGTGTGTGTATGTAGTGCATTCACCTTTCTACTGTACACTCAATGAGTTACTGACTTAGGGACAAGTAATCTGTGGCAGTCAATGCAGCACGAGTGTGCAAACCCTGATTTGATTTCTGCATGTTCTTTCCCCGTTTCCACCTTTTCACCTCCAGGGTTTCTGAGTGTTGAACGTTCATTTGGGCTAACGGATTGTGTCTTTGTATCTTTGTTGCTGAGTGAATTGATTCCTGTATAGAAGTCATTGCAGGATGATGGCAGCATTCTTTCATATAGTTGGTTTGTCTTATGTTTAATTTTTTTGGAGGTCAAAATTTGGGAACATCTTAATTGCAAATTGTGTATCTTTCATGGATTCTGTTTCATTGTCTTATTGGACAATGATTGGTAAGATGCAATAAAAATGAGACTTAATATTTGATCTAATGTCCCTGTTCAGTTGTCTTATAGTCTTTTACGATTCATTGTGTTGACTGTTTTTGAAACAGAGAAAAATTGCCTTGTGCTGACTGTTCCCAAAATAAGACTAAGGTCTGGTTTTAGATCTCCAACCCATCATCTGTTCTCTGCAATGTTTGATGTTACACCACAGGGTGTTTAACCAATCTTAATTTGTTTGAGATGTTCTAGGTTTGAGGGTGTGTTAAAGCCATCAACAGAGACACTCCTTTTTGTGCTCTGCCAACAACTGACTTATTTTTACCTACAGATCTATTTGCCTTTTGTCATGGACCTTGTGAGTCATTGAAGAAAAATGTACTTAACATTAGCTCCTCTCATTCTGCTGTTGTTTATATCACATCAATAGATTTTTAGTCATTCAGAAAGCATTTATACCATTCAGGCTCTGCATGATTAAATTGCCTTCATAGATGGCATTGAAGCGCTTAGTGTTAAACAGAATGCTTAAACTTTGTATGAAGGTAAGGTGATAATTCATACAGAATGGTCCTTATTTCTCATTCATAGCTGGTGTGTTGCCTTGCCTACGGGCACAGAGGGCTCTCATTTTGACAGTCACCACCTCACAACAGCAGCAGTGTTATGATCTAGAGCAGGCAGTGAGCAACTGATAATGATATTCAGATTGAAAATTGCACCTGTCTTTCATTGACTTATTGCTTTATGGTTAATGTGTGATCTGCATGGCAGAAGGGGCCATGCCATCACAGTGTAACTGATTGGGCCATGACTGGATGGCGGAGTCGCTTTGTCATTTATGAGGGTTAATGGATGAAAATGATGTCAAAATGACAAAGAAATACTTGGTTTCAGCAAGACAACTAGTGGAAAAGTCAGTTTTTGGATTTGTCATGTCACAGGAATACGTTTCATTCAATCAAAATGGTTACATAAAAGCAGTTGACTTTGGAAATAAAACCATGGTTGCAGTGGTTGTTATCTGCACTGCTGAAAGTTTTACCTTTGCATTGATTCATTGCTGATGACCTCTGAGATTGTTTGCCAAAGACAGGGTTTCTAAAGAACTTCAAGAGATGGTGCTCACTATTCAAACTGCTCAGCTGGCCGATCCTACATTAGCATCTCAATAGCAGAGGGCACAGAGAAGAGAAAGGCTGGCTGAGGGATTTACTCTCCACTGTCCAGCTAACCACAGCGTGGTTGTTGGACTACATCTCTGCTTTTTCCTTTTTGTCAGTTTTACTGCGAGCTTGTGAAGTGGGTTCGATCATCAGCAGCTGCTGGACATTTACAATGGAAGCCTTACAGATAAACCCAAAATTTCTCATCTTGTGTGTGCATATACGTATACAGTATATGCTTAAAAAGCTCAAAAAAAAAATCAGAAAGTTAAGCTAAGATAGAAGGTGGTAATAGATCACTAAGTTGTGATGGAGACTAAACACCTGATCCTGCTCTTAAGCACAACTCATTTTTATTTAACTAGCCTCTTGTTCACATTTTGTTCTACTTCGGTTTGACTTAAGTGAGTACAGGTTGCGTTGGCTGTATTTCCTGAACTCTGCAGTAATTTACCAATTCCTCACTTTGGATGAAGTACAATCCTGTCTCTGCTCCACAGAAAAGTGGTTAAAGTATTCAGTGATAAAGGTCAACAGGATGGGCTCATCTAGATAGTTTAGTCAAAGAAAATATCACTAATATTCCCTTTTTCAAAGGGAAAACGTGGTTGCGGTTCCTTATTGCTTTGCTTGGATGCGGAATACCAAAACTGCATAAGTTAAACAGAAAATAAACCATATTCAGGTGTTGCTCAGAATTAGCAGTCGGGTGTTGCAAATACCAAAATTTGAGGGGGCTGTTATGAATTGATTATACTTGTGTTTATTTCTTTTCAAGCAGCCGCACTAATTGAGGAAATGAATGCAGGAAACAGGAACATAGTGAGTGTCCTCCAGATGTACGCAATAATAACCACCCACACCAAGCATGCACGCACACACACACGCACAGCGCTAGTTGATGGAAGGAAATGTGGTATTAACACCTCTGAGGTCAGGTTTTTTTTCTGGTTTGCTGTCTATGCAGACTCATTCTGAGCAAGCTGAACTAGACCAACTTTCAGTTCAGTTTAGGGTTAAAAATCTAACCACAATGTGGCAGTTAAATGAATTGTCCATGCAGCAAAATTTGCAGTAATTTTAATTTTTGCTTAAAACCTTTGCATTTACAATATAAAATATAAGCGTTATGCTTTCCAGGACTCTAGCAAATTTTATCAGCTTGGTTAATATGTGTGAGAATTTTTTAGGAGGATATTGGGTGTGTCCCTTTGTTACCCCATGCACACATCACACATGCTCACCAAGAAGAACAATGCAATTACTCTAAAAATACTTTAGAGACTGTTATGTCTGTTGCAGAATCAATATTAAATAGGCAGAATTGTGTTTTGCCAATTCAGGTAATGCTTTGAATCAAGCCAAGAATAGAAATGACTCTCCATCAAGATCAGTCAGGGTTTAAGATTGAAGCGGCAAAAATACCAACTGATTGGAGATCCTCCAACTACCTCCTTGTTAGAAAAGTTTCTGCAGACTGAGTGAACATTGGCAAAGGAAAATCATTAGTTTGCCTGTTAAGGCAATAATCTTTAGTTGGACAGCATGTTTACTGTGTGCTTCACTCCATCTCTGGCTTCATTCTATTTTGCATTTCTTTTTGTGATGTGGTTGACACTGCATTATTTTATTCTGTGATTCATGTGACAAGAAAGTTAGAAAACAGTTATTATGAATATTACAATGAGCAGTAATATGGTGTAAAAGATAATAGATCACAATATTAATGTGATACTCTCGGAGTTTCCAACAGACAAGAAGTCACTGAACATCTTGGATATAAAGTAGAATAACTTAAATTAGACTTTGGTTTGCATTAGACCTTTCTATTCTGTTGTCTTCCGCTCATCCGGGGCCGGGTTGTGGGGGGCTACAGCTCAGACGGGAAGCCCAAGCTTCTCTCACCCCGGCTAGATCCACCAGCTCACCCAAGAGGATTCCAAGGCGTTCTCTTGGCCTGCTGAGTGTCATAGTCTCTCCAGCAGTTTCAGGACCTGCCCCTGGGTTTTCTTTTGGTAGAACGTGCCAGAAACATCTCACCAGCGAGGCGTTCTGGAGGCATCTTAACCAGATGCCCGAACGACCTCATTTGGCTTCTCTCAACCCGGAGAAGCAACGGCTCTACTCTAAGCTCCTCCTGGATGTATCAGATCTATTTTAGGTCTTCTTACAGATGCATTGTAAATGTTTTCTGATATATATAATCTGGTACAAAGCACATTTCTCAAATTGATACTGTTTGTTCATTGTATTGTCTCTTTTCAGTCAAAATACTGCGGTGTAAGGAGTGCAGCACACAAATTTCCCCGGTGAGGGATGAATAGAGTAATTCATTATCATTAATATTGTGACCATGTAAAAATGCAGTTAAATTTTAATTTATTTTAGTTACTGATAGGCAGCTCTTTACTTTTTTTTAGCTGATTCGTGTTTTGACAAACCATTTTGCCAGGCCAAATGTTTTGCAGGCAAAGTCTGAATTGATCAAAAGTTATTTGTTTAGGCATTAACACATTTATACTATTCATGTGAAAACTAAGAGCAGAGCTGTGTGATCAAAGAATCACCCCATTCTGGTTCTAGTTTTTCATTCAGTTCTCTAATCTTTGACTCTGCTCTGGTTTCTTTAACCCCAGTGTGATTAGTGCAGCTGCATTTTTGATAAATGAAGACTTTCTGTCTGTTTAACAAGTATCCAAGATATAATCAACTTTTCATGAAGCTGTAGATCTGCCAGGCGTGAATTATCATTTAACACAGGCTGAATGGTTCTTTGATACATGCGTTAGCAAAATGATGTCTACAAAGGCCTATTTAAGCATGTGAACAGTTTCCATGGTTATTTAGTGCCAGTCAGTGCATGTGATTACTTTCTTTTTAACTTATTTTGTTAAATCTGGAGTTATGATTTTTTTTTCTGTGGAGGAGTAGCTTTCAGAAGCATATAACATGAGTTTCATTAAATACGTGTATGAGAGAAAAAAAAAGACACATCAAAAGTATTTTAAAACCATTTTATTTATAGTCTACTCCTGCAAAAGTAAAAGACGATCAGCACTTGTTTGGAGTGTACCCTGCCTCTTGCTTGAAATCAGCCGAGAGGCTCCAGCACCTCCGTACACTTTTAGAAAAAGGTGGTTCAGAAGACAAAGCAATTTAATGTTCCACACGAAGCTAAGAATGCTTAGTAAAACAATATCGACATTATATTTTTCAAAGTAGATGGAAAAGTAAAAAAAAAAGTTGTAAATAACTTTATCTCTATCAAACAAATTTTAATAAACTTCAGATAAATCAGACTGAAAATAGAATTGGATTTTGATAATGATGTCTTCTTGTAGATCTTGACCTAATGGAGGAAACCGAGTGCAATGAAAACTTATGTTGCTTAAAGTCGTCATTATCTGATGAAGTAAATAGTCAAGTTCTAATACCATAAGCTTAGAAACTGGGAGATTAACTTTGTCATGTATCGTTGAAGCACGAGTCCCACAGCAGACTTTAGATAATTAAATGGCACCTATTTGCAGCTCATTATTCTCTCTTCGCCTGTTGCAGAAATAGAAGCAGAAGTGGCACACGGTCACTTTCGACAAAACTTTCATCTTTAGTCAGTTTTCTTTCAAAATATATTTGACTATGGACTGTAAATTATTTTGAACAATTTGAATATGCTTTTTTTTTTTTTTTTTAAAAAAAAGGAAGTGTAGAAATTTCTTAAAACAGCAGCCCCAAATAATCAGAATCAGAATCAGAATCAGAATGCTTTTATTGCCATGTCAGTGAAAAACATCAGAGACTAGGAACTTGTTCTGGTACTGGTGTGCAAACATATAAAATAAAAATAATAAAAATAAAATAAATAAAAATAATAATAATTTTTTTTTTACAAAACTAAGAGTGCTCAGAAGAAAAAGAAAAGTAGTGCAATGTCATAGAAAATAATAGAAAATAATAAAGATAGTGAAGTGACAAGAGGGAGGTGACTAAGAGATGTGGGGATCCAGGTTATAAAGAGTTCATAAGTCCAACGGCAGAAGGGAAGATATGTGATAATATCAAACTTATCACATGACAAAGAAATGTAAATCTCCATAAGAACAAGTACTTGTTTAACGGAATCATCTAATAGTGGCAATTAAAAAGTAACCTTATTTGATTACGTTTGATCAGGGAGCATCGCTGGCTTCTTTCTTTTCCATCATCTTTTTTTCTTTTTTAGCCAACTCATTTCAACTCTTCAGAGAGCCAATCTAAGTTCCTAAGTTACTAATAGATCAGAGGGCTGTTAACCATATTGCTACGTAGTTTCTGGAAATGATAAATGTCATTCCGTTATATAAAAAAATACCTTTAACCTTTGAAAACCATACAACAATTAGTTTCAGTGGTTGATTACTAGATGGTGTGACTTTGTGATTAAACTAAATTTGCTGCATTTTTCAAATATTCCTAATTGTGCGCAGATATGCCTGCTTACTTCCTGTGCCACCTATCCACATTCTTCAAATTTTATTTTTTCTTCCAATAAGCTTTCCCCTGGGGCTGGTTTACGCCCATGTTGCCATGGAGACACCTCTCAGCTTGGTCCTGACAACCTTGATCTCGAATGCGGGAAATGATAGATGTTACTGTGTGTTTCTAACGCTCACACTCTGATTTTCTTAAAAAAAAAAAATATGAATCTGACAAGAGGAGGTCAGGACATCTTAGTGGCATTTTGAAATGAATAACACCTTTTTTTCATTATGCTTCATATTTTCTTGTAAGGTTTTATTAAGCCTCTCATCCATTTTTACTGCCAAAAGACAGCGTTAGCTTGGAAAGCAGTTGGTTTTACATAAAAGGGCAAAGGATCTAAAATGCTCTATAGAAAAAATATTTCACAAGTTAATCTAATTGGGTTGTTGCTTCCACAGTTTAGATTGATTTTTAGTTTAGTAGACAGAACACTTGGTGGAAAATCCAATAAATCAGCTGATAATTCGAAAGACTGACACAGAAACGGACACCTGACATCTTGCTGTAGGTCTTCCATCAGTTCTTCTCTTCCCAACCATTGATTGGTTTGAGCTAATGCCTTATCTCTAAGTACATGTGCAGTAGTGGTTTGGGCTGAATGGAGAGCAGATGAGATGGAGGCAGACCGTTAGAGAACCTGCACTAACAGAAGGAGCATGCCCTCATGAATCCAAAATTGTGTTAATCATTAGGGGATTATAACAGAACAGAGGAGTGGGGGATTAGTTCAGCAACTGGGACTTGTATTATGAGACTCAGTATGAGGGATGGGGAGAATAATTGAGGTCTGGATGAGGGTTGCATTCATCTGTGTCTCTATAGGGTAGAGCTGGACTTTGGTATTAACTCAGAGAAATTTGCCTTGGAATGTTTTTGTCTAGTCTAGGCGCAAATCTTAATGAATGATGGTTTAAAGTTTAAGGTAACTTGTTTGCTTTTAAATTGATCCTAATTTAGCTAAGAAGACTTATAGCATACTTAAATACGATGTTGTATCAACATTAATGGGATTGTGTCATGGGAGTCAAACTTTTCTTTTGTGGAAGCCTTACATTGTCAACATCTATGCTCTGCTTGAGATTTTATTGTCTAATCACTGTCCAAGAATGAAATGATCCATGTCTTCTGATTCTTCTCAGTTGGCCTGTTTCCCTGTGCAGTCTTGCTGGCCTCAAGATGCTCTGCCAAAAATCCCTCTTATTCACTGCACACCATTTCTGTTTCAACCTCACTGCGACAAGATGTCACATGGTCCTATCAACAGGCTCTCTGTAAAACGCTGCACCAATGCATCACTTCCCATCTGCTAAACTAGTTTGAGAATAAATTTGTATCATGATAGAAAGTCTTGCTTAATGTTTAAACATGTCATCATTTGGCATAAAAGGTACACCTAATAATACAAGATATGGAATTTTTAATACCTTTTAAAACATGCTCCAGTTGGACTTTTTTATTTTTTTAATCTATTGGGACTGAAACACACATTTTTAATAAGTAAAATTTCTGACTTTAGTCCATATGCACAGTTAAAATAAAACTTGATTTATTAAACAGCAACTGCAAAAAATGCAAACTATAAGCTGATGTTACAGAAAGTGTGAAATTTCATAAGCCAGTGTCACAGTAATCGCAGTTCTCATAGAGATTTAAATGTTTTTGGTTAAAAGCCTAACAAATTTTCATGGTATCATCAAAACGAGGACTTAAACAAGTATATCCTGTAAATCTCTTAAAGAAGCATCAAATTTATCCACGGTATCTTTCCACCAGGAAAGAGGGCTAGATGAAGACCAAAGAGGAGGTTCATGGATACAGTGAAGGAAGACATAAAGATAGTTGGCGTGACTGAAGAGGATGCAGCAGATAGGGTTAGATGGAAGAAACTGACTTGCTGTGGCGACCCATGAAGGGAAATGCCGAAAGAAGAAGAAGATTGTCATTTTTTCTATTTATGACTGAAAGTCAACAAATGAAATGATTTGGTTTCTGCTCTTGTGTGTCAACTTAAAAAAAAAACCTTATTAACGTGTATTTGCATTTCAAGAGAAATCGTTTTATCTTTATTCCACAGGAGAAGATTTTCTGATTGCCTTTGGTACTTTCAGGCTTTGGCACTTTAGTGATACTTTAGGGCTGTAACCATACAGTATTTTCTTGACTTCTTATTTCCTCTGAAGCCTCTAAAGGATTGAGAAATATCTGGGAACATATTCTGTTTTATGTTGACACATTCCAACTTCATGTCATTGTTAATCTAAGCTATCGCTGCTGTCAGTTGTATAGTCCAAAAGAAATATTTTATATTTTGGAGCCGTAGTCCTCCACTTTGCTCTCCAAAAGTTTGAAAGAAACTGGATTGTTTTTTATCTCTTCTCATAAGAGATAACAGTTGCCTACTCCGTGTTGCTGTGTCATCACTAAATTTCAGGGATGGTTTGCAAATTTGTTTGGTATTGTTGGTTGAAAACCTTATTGAGATTTTCTAGGAAATTGTGACTCATTGAACTAGAGTTTCAATAAAAAGTAGCATTGCAACTCCAGTAAAGGACTTGAAGATCTTGGTACATATCAGTGTTTTGAGCACAACATTCGAAGTAAACAGTACTAAAAGTTAAATGTGAACTGTACAGTGACATGGGGTATCTTAAAAGGTGCTTTTAAATTAAATGTATTATTATTATTATTAAAAGTGTATGTGTAGTACTTAGTTCAAACTTATTTCAAAGAAATTGAAGCATCGGCCATGAAGAGATGGAATTTCCCTCTGTGTCAATAGAACTACTTTTTGTCAAACTTGGTGTTATTTTTTTGGATAGCGGTGGATCATTCAGGACTTTCGTTGCTAGTTGTTTAATAAACACAACAATGCCATTTCTTATTGCTTCTCATTTTGGCCTTATGTTCTGGTTTTGAAGTTTTCCCATATGTCACAGGTTATGTCTCCAACTAGAGAGGAAAGTCCTTGACTTTTCCTGTGGGTGACAGCGCTTTTCTCTTGAGTTGCTAACACCTCTTCTGAGTCAATCATTTTTTTCTAACTACTAGTTTGCGACAATTATTCTTTATGATTTATGCCATCATGTGATTAATTGGTTGTTCTTTTAATATTTATTTTATTCACCCAACAAGTTGGATATCAGCTTGATTACTCTGCCTGCTGTATCTTTTCTACTATTTTAGCGGCAACTTGGTTTACTGTGTTTGTTGTAGTTGTGACGTACTTCTTAACTCAACAATTTTAAAGTACTTTTTTAACCTTTTCTTTACTTTTATACTGACGCTTGTAAATATTTTTCAAACTTCCACTAATCCTTGTAGTGTTGTTTTTCTGGATTAATTGAAAATGTAGTTTGACAAGTTGGTCACTAAGGAGAGCTCAAGTTGGAGTGTTTACATTGCTCTGCCAGTTAGAAGTCTTTTTCTCAAAAGTTTTTCAACATACATATGCTAAAACCCAAGGACAAAGTCCTTGTGGTCTCATAAATAAATTTTTAATGGTGACTGAAAAAACTCAGCAAAAAACAGCATAAAAATCTGTTTGACTCTCAATATGCCTCTTTAGAAACAAAATTCCCCTAGAAAGTAAAAGAACTGGACGTGTTCAGAATCAGCATGGCAATTGTATTGTTTCAGCCTAAAACTTTTTTGATCTGCATTTTCTGTGAACTATAATTATTATTATTAAATTTTTTTCTACAATGCTTCTTTTCATGGGCAATATCTGATAATTTGAGGAAATTTTAAGCTTCTTCAGTCGTGTTAGTGCAATCTTGGTTTTGGTCTTGAAAAAACCCCACAATCAGCAATCTTAAACTAACTTGTAACTGACTTTTGGTTAACTGGCCAAACTATTCCAAATTTGTTTTGATTATGCCAAGTCTTCTTTAGTGGAAGTGGATTCTTGATCTAAAATGGACTTTGGGATTTCTTTCGTAATCTTTTATTTTTTTGGATGCAAAGGTGTCTTTAGACACACTTAAATATGAGCTTGCCAATAAAGCAGTGATTTATTAGACAACATTACAAGATAAATAGTTGTTTTCTGAATCACAGCTGGTATAGGAGCTGAGTTTAGCCAGACTTTCATGTCCCAACAGGATTTAAATCTCAGCAAAGACAGTTAAAATGTAGGGATTTAAATCCATGACCTTCAGTTACTCAGAGCTTTTACCACTGAGCCACCACTGCTGTCAAGGCAGCCCCAATAAAACTTTTGAAGTACCTAAACACTGCATCTGTAAATAATTTTCTTGCCATTCTGCTGGTGGGAAGCCAACAGGAAGTCAGGCGGATCAGCCAGAGGAAGTCTCTGATGCAGATGCTTTCAACTAAGCTCTGTGGAAAACACAAATGTCTCGAGAATCATTCAAATCCAAACAAACATTTTAGGGATGTGTTTAATTTGCTAAGTAGTGATTCAAGATTATGCATGTTTGCTTACAACCTAGTATGACAAAGAAGAAGGCTATTGTTCCAGATTTAATACTGTGTGCTTAACTAATGATCAATTCAACATGAGACTCTTTCCACAACACGAGACTTTTTCCACAACACATATTTGTTCAACAGCTGTTAATGCAGAATTTTGTCTGTAAGGGTCATAGTTCAACATCCTACAATTGTTTTAAGAGCCTTTCCTGTTCTGGTCTTGTCGTTTTGGGACACAAGTGTCCACAACTTTCAATTCTGGGCGAGCATGAACAATAATATGCGGCAGGTTTAAGTTTTGAAGTGATACGTTACATTCTATTGAGCAAAGTGCTTTTTAGATCCCTAAATGTTTGATTGTTGAAGCAATAAAATGTTTTCTAAAGAGTTAAAGATAATTGGAGATTATTAAATATTTTTCTCACATTGTAGGTGAATCACACATAACTATACATTCATAAACAATTTTGTTAGAAGAAGTAAAGTTCAGACAGCAGTCATAACTATTTTTTTTTTATTCAGAACATAAATAAAACAAGTTCAAAATGTTGAAAAGTTTTCCCGTTGCATTTAGCTTTTAACTGGATAATCCGATTTTCATACATTTTAAACCAAATTTACCTACGGCTGTTATTAAATGTTAATGTTTTTCAAAAATACATTGAATATGTAGAGTCTTTGTTATTTTTTTTGTTTATTTTTAGAAATGCATTTGAAATGATGTTGCTCTGGTGTGGATTGCAATTTTTTTTTGTTTATGTTAATTAATAGTTGAAGGGTTTTTTCTACATTTTTAATCATTCCGTTTATCGTTTAACAGCGAGAAATGTCCTAAAATCAATGTTTAGAAGATATGTAGAAGAGGTTTTGCATGAATCTTTATAGTTCATTGCTCTCTGTTTGGGTCCTCTTGTTAGACTTGTTGCTTTTTTAAATCACATGTTCTTAAAACCATAAATCTCCAGACTTATTAAGATCCCACTAAAGTTTGATTAAATACCAGCTTATACACTCAATTTATTTAAATCCCAGTCTCAATATTCAGTCTTCTATTCAAACAGATGACTATTTCTTAATATAAAGAAACAACAGCAATATAAAAACAAATATTTTGGAATAGACTTGAAATTAAAGGGATTCAGATCTGGTTGTCGGACAAGAAAATCGCACCCAATGAGACATTCAGTTGTTGGTTAAATATAGATTTGGCCAATATTTTAAGGACTTGAAGATATTATTGACGTTTGACAAATTAATAAATCCCAAAACCAAAATGACCTAACTGCCTAAAAGTTAGGTAACTTTACCCAAGACATTACCAAAGTCTTGTCTTGATACAATCGAACAATAATTATTAATTTTAACATAATCACATGTGATTTTATATGTGATGTGAAAATTCATTGGAACGTTGGAATAATGTACTACTTATATAAAGTGATCAATCGTGGTGATTTAGTTTTAAACTAACCTCACACACAAGCATTCACAAACACAGACTTTCCATGCAACAACATACTTAATATACTGTATTTGGACTTTTATTGGTTAGTTCTTTTCCGTCATCTTCTGCTTGTTCCGGGGTCGGGTCGCAACAGCCTCAAACAAGTAGCCCAGGCCTCTCTCACCCCGGCTGCATTCTCCAGCTCGCCCGGAAGGATCCCAAGTCGTTCCCCGGCTAGCTGTGAGACATAGTCTCTCCAGCGAGTTTGGGGTCTGCCGCTTGGTAAAATGTGCCCAAAACACCCCGCCCGCGAGGCGATCGGGAGGCATCCTGACCAGATGCCCGAACCACCCCATCTGACTCATCTCGACCTGGAGGAGGAGCTGCTCTACACCGAGCTCTTCCTGGATGGCAGAGCTCCTCACCCGATCTCTGAGTGAGAGCCCAGCCACCCTGCGGAGGAAGCTCATTTCGGCCGCTTGTACCCGCGACCTCATTCTTTAGGTGAATGTAGGAACGTAGATTGACTTGTAAATCGAGTTAATAAATTGTTTAATTTGACCAGCCAGTTGAGAAGCCAGCAAACAAAATTTCACTCCTTTTCGCAGTCACGTGAAATTTTTTGAATCTTAAACTGAGAAATTGAGATGTGCTGAATCTTATCTTGCAAGAAAAAAAAAAAAAGACTAAAAAGGGTTTAGCAGCATTTAAGTGGATAAAATATGTTACCCCAAATTCATGTTGATATAAGTACATTATTTCTCCTCTGTAAGATGTTTATTTAAAAAAGAATTTTTCACTGGAAAGAAAATACAACAAATGAGCTCTTAGAAAAGCCGGCAGTACTTGAGGAATAATTATCCAATTGCAAATGGTTTCTTAGAAGAAGGGGCACACTACTAGTGCGTGACCTATTTTCCCCCTCACATCCGTCTGAAGTGTGGCTGCAGCTGGTGGTTGTGAGTTCTCTTTTAGTGAGAGAATGTTTTCAGAAGTCCACACTGTCACTCATGCACATCGGTGTCACATTTTCCTCTGGCATTTCTATTGGCTGGCCTGCTTAAACATCCTCTGAGAAACAAGAAAAAAGGGCAGAAACATGGAAGTAGGGAACATGCTGGCATTTCTGGCAACACAAAACATTCCTGATTGAACTAAAGTAGTAAAGCAGCATATGGTTCAGTGATTTTTCTCAAAACTGAATTTTTAAATGAGTTGAAAAAAAGAATGAGCCATATACAAAAAGAAGGGCTGGGACAATGGTTAACCACAGAGGGAAACATGCAGTTTGGGGCTAAAGTCTGGCAGCATGAAGCAACAAAGGATCCCCCACAAAACAGTATTGCATCTCCAGCACCCAGGACCGTGTATCCATAATGAGGGCCTGGCTGACCAAATTACATCTTTGAAAGCTTGAAAACACGCTTTGGGTGGTTTTACCATTCAGTTAACAGTTCATCTGCCTGCTGCGTGTCACTGCCAACATACATCCTGTTCTTGTTTTTTGGAGTAGAAACTTGTAGTGACTCAAATGGTGACAGAGAGCTGTTGCGACACGCTGACTTTCCTTAGAATGTTCTTGTTTTTCTCAGTTCTATTTTTATGTAAATAGTTTGCTTTATGAGCTCTAACTGTAAAGCATGTTTAAGGCTGATCTACTTTATGTCTGAAAATTAAACAAATATTTCCACTGGTTAAAATGAATTCATACCATTATTGATTTAATCACTATTAGGTTGGAGAACAAATAAGCCTCAGTTTTGCATGCATAGTATGGTTTTTGTGTAGCCACTCATCAATATTTTTTTGCAAATGTTTTGCTTTACATCAGAAGGTTTCCCTTTTCTTATTCGGTTTGTGATCATCCCTGCCATAATTTTCTGTTCTTGTATCACATAATTTTCTGTTCTTAGACACAACGTTGTCTGTTTCTAAGTTCAGACAACATTGTTGCTGATGACAAGAGTAAAAAATAATCAAGTTTTCTTTTCTGATCCGAAGGCCACAGAGTATTTTTTGTGTCCCTTCAAGGGTTGGGTTCCTCCTAAGGATAAACATTACTTTACTTCTTTGCTCGAGTGATGGAGTGCATTCAGAGGTGTCAAGTAGCGAAGTAGAACTACTTCGTTACCTTACTCAAGTAGAAAATCTCGTTATCTTTACTTTAACGAAGTAATTATTTTTTTGTCTACTTTTTACTTTTACTCACTACTTTTTTATGCAATTATCTGTACTTTTATTTCGTTATTTTTATGAAAAGTAGTCGCTACTTTCACCATTTTGTCACCGATAAAAACAAACAAAAAAAAGTCATTAAAAACCTATCCGGATTTTTTTTATGAACCCTTAATGCATCAAACAAAGGAACAGATGAATAATTGGCTGAAAGGTCCAGTCAATCATTCTGGCTAGCGTTTGCTTACTTTGGGGTGAGTAGCCCCGCCCACAAAATTATAAAGAGCAGGAACGTGTTTTCCGTGTTTGAGACTTGGTGGGGCTCGGAAATCAAAGTGTTCTTCTGATGCTGAAACACTGAACTTTTGATTGCATTATCAGTTTTAAAAAACAACAGCAACGAATTTTTTTTTTTATTTTTTTTTATATATATATAATTTTCAGTCTGCGGTTATTGTAAACGTCTTTGCTGAAATGTTGTAGATGGTATTTTTATAAAAATAACTGATCTGTGACGCACTATTTTATCTTTAGAAACAAAGCTAATTGAACTGATTAATCCATAAATAGTAGTGGATGAAGTATTTGTGCTTAAAAGCATCCAAAATGTTATTGATTAGTTTATAAAGACTGACTGAGGAGATTAAAACTACACATCGCTTAGATTTTGTATAATGTAGATGTTGGGGTTAACAAAAAAAAAACCTTTATATACTGTACATATATGTAGAATATAAATTTATATATACTGTCTCTTAAGTCTAACTTATGCAGCCGAGGATCTGACTGCCAGGGTCCCCGTCGTCGGCTGCCACCCATCTCCTCCTTCACCCGACCCCTATGGCCCCTCCTGCAGGTGGTGAGTCTGCTGGAAGGGTGGCCCATGTCCCCTGTTCGGGCTGAGCCCGGCCGGGCCCCATGGGTAAAAGCCCGGCCACCAGGCGCTCGTTCTCATGCCCCACCCTCGGGCCTGGCTCCAAGGGGGGGCCCCGGTGACCCGCGTCCGGGCAAGGGCAACTTGGCCATGTTTGGTAACTTCATAGGGGGTTTTCGAGCCACGCTTTGTTTGGCCCCTCACCTAGGACCTGTTTGCCTTAGGTGACCCTACCAGTGGCATTAAGCCCCGGACAACATAGCTCCTAGGATCATTGGGGCACGCAAACCCCTCCACCACGATAAGGTGGCGGCTCAAGGAGGAGAAAAAGGGTGGAATGCCCCCTGCGGGTCAGGGACAGGGTCCTGCCCCAAGTGGAGGAGTTTAAGTATCTCGGGGTCTTGTTCACGAGTGGGGGAAGGATGGAGCGGGAGATCGACAGGCGGATCGGTGCGGCATCAGCAATAACTAGGACGCTGCATCGGTCCGTCGTAGTAAAGAGAGAGCTGAGCCGAAAAGCAAAGCTCTCGATTTACAAGTCGATCTACGTTCCTACCCTCACCTAAAGAATGAGATCGTAGGTACAAGTGGCCGAAATGAGCTTCCTCCGCAGGGTGGCTGGGCTCTCACTCAGAGATCGGGTGAGGAGCTCTGCCATCCAGGAGGAGCTCGGTGTCGAGCCGCTCCTCCTCGAGGTCGAGAGGAGCCAGATGGGGTTGTTCGGGCATCTGGTCAGGATGCCCCCGAGCGCCTCGCGGGCGAGGTGTTTCGAGCACGTCCCACCGGGAGGAGACCAAGGGGCAGACCCCGGACCCGCTGGAGAGACTACGTCTCACAGCTGGCCAAGGAAAGACTTGGGATCCTTCCGGGTGAGCTGGAGGATGCAGCCGGGGTGAGAGAGGCCTGGGCTGCCCGTTTGAGGCTGTTGCCCCCGCGACCCGACCCCGGAAAAGCGGAAGATGATGGAACAGAACGGAACTGTCTCTTAAGTCCCGCCCCTACTGATTTCTTTCTGAGTTTCTTAAAATCTTATTTCCCTGGTTATTATTTTTATTTTTGCAGTTCTTTAAATTTTAGAAACAGAATCCAAGGATTTTGCCTCCTGTGTGTTTCCTTCACTCCCACTGCCTTACGGGTGCATGTAGAGGGTGTTATTTTGTCAGTGGGCATGGTTTTACTGGGTGTACGATAATTTTTTTGTAGAATACGATAATTTTACGTCACTAGTACGATAATCCAGCACCTCCCACCTGGCAATGCTGCGCAGACTATATGTGGCACTCCCAACCATAGCAACTTGTGAAAGAAAGTATATCATCAAAGAACTTTAAAAACTAGCTGCCTTCAGGTCATTTTATTTATTTATTTATTTTAACATTGAGTGTGTTTGTGTCTGCTGAAGTTGGTTAAATTAGGTGATGCAGAGTGAAGCTTGGTAGCTGAAGGGACGTTACATAATGCCCTGCTTATGATAATACATTTGATTGTGTTCATTAATCGATGTCCAATAAAGGTTATTAGGAAATAAATGTTTCTGATTCATAAAGTTTCACAACACTTTCATTTATCATCATATTTTCTGCTCCTTAAAGTATGTGATAATGGTTAAAAATATGTTCACACACTTTTGTTAACAATATTCCTTTTTTTCTGAAAATTACTTTTACTTTTCTACTTTAAGTAGTTTTAAAATAGGTTACTTTTTACTTTTACTTAAGTAGAAAACTTGAGTTGATACTTCTACTTTTACTAAAGTAGTTTTTTAACTCGGTATTTATACTTCTACTTGAGTAGAAAATGTTGGTACTTTTGACACCTCTGAGTGCATTACATTCTCATTAAATCTGTTTGATTTCCTTGTAAATCCCCAGTGTGGACATTCACGAGAGGTCACACAGGCAGGCTATGTAACCATGTTGGGATGAGACCTTAGTGTCTGTCCTCAACTCATCATCTGCAAGGATTCTTTTTTTTCCCTTCATCCCACTGCTGCTCAACATGTTCGCAATGAGGATGTCAGTATCTGTGGTTATTTTGAAGGTGTTTTTTTAAATTATTTTTTATTATTGAGGGTTAAATTTATTAACCGTTCCAAGACATATCAGATGAGCCAATAAATACTTATGTATTTGGAGGGAAAAAAACAAATATATTTGTGATTATTGTATTTCTACTTTATGAAAGTACATGTGTGGCCATGTTTAGGTGTTTTTGTGTGACACTGTAAAATGTTACACATAGTTGAAACCTTGCTTTAGGGTTTCATGGCTTATTATTATTATTATTATAAAAACGAAAGATGCCAACAGACTAAACAAACTGATGTAAAAACTGGATGTGTGGTTGGCTCTCCTCTCGCCTGCGTGGAGGAGGTGGCGAGAAACAGAATGAAAACAAAACTGTCATCAATCATGCTAAATCCTTCCCACTCCCTCTATGAATCTCTTGACCATCTGAAGAGCAGCTTCAGCAACCCACTCCTGCAACCCCGCTGCTCAAAGGAACGGTACAGAAAATAATTTCTGCCATCCTCCATCAAACTATTTAAACCTTTCACTTTGAAATCTGTAATTACTTGTTAATCCTCAACAGTTAAAAAAAACTGTTAAACAAAAAATGTCATGTTGTTGTTGGATTGTAGCATTGCAGCACTCAAATTTCCCTTTGCGCATAAATAAAGTATTTTCAATTCAATAAAATTTTTGTGTGTAAAATATTCTGCTGATATTGTTTTCTTCTGTTTTTCAATGTGTAGAGATTCGTAACCAACTGGTGGAGCAGTTTAAATGCCTGGAGCAACAGTCTGAGTCCCGTATTCAGCTGCTGCAGGATCTGCAGGAATTCTTCCGCCGTAAAGCTGAGATTGAACTGGAATACTCCCGCAGCTTGGAAAAATTAGCTGAGAGATTTTCCTCCAAAATCCGAAGCTCCAGAGAGCATCAACAATTTAAGTAAGTTTTTTTTTTTCCTGCAGTCCCACAATGCAATTGTGTTCTGGTTAAACCACTTGTGTGGTTTTTAAAATAAATATTTTGATTTAGTTTTTTTGTACCTCACAAGGTTTTCTTTATATTATTGTTTTTTTAATGATCATTTTTATTAAGATGAACTCCTAAGTTAATTTGAGCTGGTTGCTGTGGATACAATATATGCATTTTTGTTTTGGGCTACATGATATACGTATATGACTGGGAATAAAAAAAACTTTTTCTTTTAATGTATCAAGGAAAACATCTCATTTGTATTTCTGACATCATAATCAATAATCTTTGCATATTGTCAAGCCTTTTTTTTTTTTTTGTTAATTTCCAATTTAATGTTTTAATGTTGGATAAATAACACATTTACATGAATACTGAAATATTTTTTCCCTGATAGCTATTTCAATTTTAGACCATTTTCAAATTGAACTCTGGTTAAAAACAGTATGTACGTGTATTTTTTCACAAGTTATAAGTAATTTTTTCTACTGTTTATCAAAAATGAAAATGTCTTTGAAATGAGTTTTAAATAGTTAAGAAATGTGTTTTAATGCGATTATTATGAAACTACATTACCAAAGTCTCGACCCATTTATATCGGTAGATGTTACATTCTTTGATGTACACCACCAAAACACTCTGAGAACTCCTCCCTAGACATTGTTACAAACCCGTCACTACATGGTCCAGACAGGGCATGAAATTATACTCAGCTACTCTTAAAAAGTGTTATTTTTTACCTCAGGCAAGCTTTGTTTAGAACAGAGCACAGATCTGAATCTGCATTGACATTCATATTGTCCACCTGCAGCTCTATTTTTGAAAGTAGTTGGAAGAACATTTCATAGATCATGACCTCATTTTAAACCTTGCTTTGGAACCAGTATTTGTCATTTTAGAAAACTACTGCTCATATATTACCCAACTAATAGGACTATATACTGTTCATATTGATAATTTAGATGTCCTATATCTTAAGTAAATGTCCTAAATGCGTCAAATTACGGGAAAGATATTATAATACAGTATGTAAAAAAAAGTCTATTAAAACAATGGTGAATGTAAAAGTTTGGGCACCCTATGGAGTAGATACCTTGTACTCTCCCTTTTGGCAGTTATCACAACTTGTAAATGTTTTTTTGTATCCAGCTAAGAGTGTGTGAGTTCTGATTTGAGCTTTCTTCACACATTCTTCCTCACAAAAGTCTTCCAGTTCTCTGAGATTTCTTGACTGTCTGTGACGCACTGCTTCTTTAAGGTCTATCCATAGATTTTCAATCATGTCGAGGTCAGAAGGTGCAAAAGCATCTTCTGACAACGTGAAATTTATAAAAACTCCTACCAACATAATGTACGGAGAAGAGCTCCAACATCTATTCTTATTGAATTCACATAACATGCACATTCAAACTAATTATTTTGTACTTAGATCGACTTGTCAAGCTTTTCATCATTTCAGAGAGTTACTACATTACAGCACCCTGCGGCACAAACTCCTGACTAGCTGGCAGGCAACCACAAATCTAGATAATCAGCCATGACACACCCTTTACTGTGCCTTTCTTAAGCGCTATTAAGTTAATAGCAATTGTCCAAGAAAAGTAAACTACGTCTTTTTTTGTTAAAATGCTTGATTGGGATAAAGCAGCATGAAACATAAAAAATACAGAAAAGACACAACTGGGATGCTTGAGAGGGGTTTTAAATTGTTTTCTATCTTGCATTCTGATTTTGACTCATATTTATTTACTTACTATTTGTTTTTGATTCCCTGTCAATGAAATGAGAAAACTTTTGTATTTACACCCTTCAGAATTAGGTTTTCATGTACGTACTTTCAATTGGAGCTCTTTTAACTTTTTTTTTTTTTTTTAATGTTTTTATGTTTCAGCCATATTTGTGCAATTAGATTGTTACTAATTTATTCTTAATCTCTGAGGAACATCAAAACAACAACATAATAGTCATCCTGACCAGAATGAACCTCCATATGTCCTGGACCCGAGCCCACAGTGTGCTGGCTGAACCTTAGTACTGCTGATTCACAAGCAAGCTGAATGCTTCTGTGATTTACAGCTACTGCAGCTTCTGCCACACCGCAGTAACCCGACCAAGCATCATTTTACACTTCCACCATGCCTTATTTGCAACAGTGAAAAGAAGCATTAAAACCTAACTATGTTTTTGCTCTTTTCAGTATGTTAGTCATACAGCAGGTATTCTGTATCACAATTTCTTTGGGGAAACACCTGATTCCATTTAAAAGATTTTATCAAACATGCCAAGTTATTTTCAGTGAGGTCAGGATTTTATGTTTCACAACAGATGTTGTCAGTGTTAAAATCAAGGAGTGTGTTAAAATAATTGTATCTAATTTTGACTTAGTCCATTCCACCTGAAACTATTTATTTGACTGATTTAGTGTTATTTTGAGGCATGTGATTTGTGAAGTAGGTCTATGTGAATTTCCTTCCAACAGCTATTTTGGGGTTGATACATTTTTTAAGAAACACATCATCATTTTTTTTTAAGGCCAGCATCCTATCTTTCCATGTCAGCATTAGGACACAAACATTGTCTTTGCATTAGGATCCAAACATGCAGGAGTGCTGACATGTTGCTAGGCAATATTCCAACTTAGTGTGTCTGTAGTAGCATTTTATAATGACATTTTTGTAACTTCATAAACATTTATCAGCACTTGCTGCTGTCCTGCTGAGCAAGACTGCTGCTCTTAGGGTGTACTGTTGCCATCTGGGAGTGGAATGTCTGATTTGCTAAAATGTGGCATCCATATGAAAACTAGAATTCACATCTTCCCAGATCTCTGGAATTGATGAGGTTAGCAGCGTAACCTCTGTCACTGGTTATAATGTTATTTAATAGATATACATAGTATTGAATGGTTACATTTTCGAGTCACCATCTGACTAACTTACTGAGTTGATGTTTCTGGGCACTCTTACTACGTAGCCAAAGTAAATTATGCTTGTGTTGGTATAAAATACCATGAACACAGCAAACAAACAGTTACTTATAAACACAAAATTTGCTGTAATAGTGATGCTACAATGTGTCTGCCTTTCAAGAATCTGTCGGGGAAAGGGCAAAAGTTTAATCAAATTTCTTTGCATAAAATAAGCAGTCAGAACTCTGCTGTTGTCAGACTGACAAACCTCTCTGCCAGGAGTCAGCTCTTCTTTTATGAATACATAAAAAATGCAGTGTAACTCTGGCTTCCTACCAGCAGTCTTGCTTTTCAAGACGTTAGCATTCTGTTTCTTTCATATTGTATTGTAGATGGAGTAGCAATGCACTGAACCCGTTTGGAAGGAGGAGTAAAGCAAATGTAAATCACAAAGTTCGCAGCAAGTACACACAGCCCTCCCATCTTTTAATATTGCTAATCTCATGTTCTTTTTTTATTGCTGGTTTCTTAATAAACAGCAGGCAGGATGTTTGGAGGGGATTAAAAGCCTTCTCAGAGATGAGTTTTAGCTTGAAAATATGGACTTCCTTGTGGAAATCTAGGCTCTGAGTGATTAAATAAGGCATTCCCTGCTATCCAACGAAATGACTCAGATTGTTCTATGCAATGCATGGTTGTTCAGACTATCATGGGATTATTTCAATATTATCAATTACATACTGTACTTTGTTTCTTCAATCACTTCAATCTTGCCTACGTATTTCATCCTTGATGCTCTGTAAATAAATACAGTTTACATGTGCACAAAGTAGCATATCAAGATTTGTTAATCTATACTCCTGTTCCTTTACATCTTTTTGACGAATCTCAGAGTTTGTCATTTGTCTTTTGAAGATGTTTCATAAAACCCTCAATATTGAAGAAATTATGCCATCAAATGTTGAGACTTTTTGAAGTCCTGCAGACTAAACAATAAGTTGTCTTGAGATGAGAAGTGACAAAGGAGACAGGGTGACAATGGAGAAATTTACTATGCTGCATGTCTCTCTTTTGTGCCAGGTAGTCTTCTAGATAAAAAGTTTGTGTTTCAGGGCTGTAAAACAAGCCTCAGAGTTACAATTAGTGCTATGTTAATGGATTTGTCACCAGGAGATACTGTTTGTACAGTAGTAAGACCTGATTAATGACCTTGTGCTCCCAATTTATGTGAAATGAGGACAGTGACAAGGAAACAAGGACTATCATGTTCTTTGTCTCTCCATCAATTTAGGAAGGAGTCTCAGTGTAAAAGATTGAGAAGGTCTGACTTTGACTCAACCGTCTTGTCCTGCATTCTTTCATGTCTGATACCTTAGATTAGAGAGTCTGCCTCGCCTTAACCCTTCAATTCAGAACGATTGGCCTTCCCAGCTGTAAGAAAGCCTCAAGTTTTGTATTTTTTTTCCTCTCTGTCAGGTCCCTTGGAGTCTCCATGATGACCATATCTCCTCTGCCTCTGGGCATGCAGATTTTCACTATACAGCATCAGACAGAAGAGTTACTAACTTTCTGAATATGCAAAGTCACATTTTGCAAGCACATATTGCATCTTTGCAACAAAACATTGGCCTGCAACTATTTGCTGAGATTGCTGTTGCTGTGACTCCTCCAAAATATAGTGACTTTTCAGATTTTAACCATATAAAAAAAGACACATTTGTGTCCCTCTTTAGGTCATCGCATTGGCTTTGTGTGGATGTTTTACTGTCCCAAATGTGCTTATGACTTCTATGGCCAAAATTTTTAGACACAGCGAAAGTTTTGAGGGGATCTTATGTGGTAGTTTTAGAATTGGGTATTTTTTTTTAAATGTGATGTGGTTTCTTTGTTAGGCTTTTATTGATTTGCATCCATGTTGGAATTTGCCAGGGTAGTAATCAGCACCTCTAATTTTTTGCCACTATATACAGTTTTGAGTATGAAATGTTCACTCTAGATTTATTTTAAGGTTATGCTACAAGAGTTGAAAATCTAAGTATGTTGAGGTCTCGAGCAGAAGTGTTGGAAGTATACTGCCAAAAATCCGAATATGAATTGGTATGGCACCTGGAGAGATGCATTTTCTAACATGTTCCATGTACAAAAGTGAAAAGGGAGCTGAGGCAGAAGGCAAGGCTTTCAATTTGTCAGCAAATCTATGTGTCTTCCTTCATTTGTTGTCATGAGTGGGTGCTAGTGTTTGAAAGAAGAACATCACAATGATTCCCATGCATGGTGTTCCGGTAGGTCTATCAATCTAGGGCACAGAAGATGGATTGTGTTTCTTGGCTTGCCTGGGAACAACTTGGGTTATCCCCAAACTGACCTGGTAGATGTGGCTTTAGATTGGGTTGTCTGTGCTCCTCTGATTAGACTGCTGCCCTCTAAAACCTTATCGATGATAAGCAGGGATCAATTAGTGAATAAACTTGTTCAACATTTGTTCTTATACCTTGGAGATCTCAAAAAGTAATGTAAACACTAAATAGTGATATCTCTTTAAAGGGTTGATAAGCGAAACCAGCAGAAACTAATCTGTGTAATACATGCACGTATCAAGTTAACTGGTGATGACATGCTAGGCTTATGATGGATAACACCACTAAGTAGTATGATACTTGATGCCTTTTTAGATGTCATTAGTGACTTGACAAGTTTAGGAAATGTCTGTCTTTGGGAAATGATTGCTTTTATCTTTATTTGAGTTACAATGTTAAACTTGCTTGTCTTTATTTTAACAGGAAACGTCATTTACAGTATGTTCATTCCTGCTCTTTTCTAGTCATGAAGATTGCTACAGTTAAGTTGCAGTTCAGTTTGCAACTTCAGTTTGCGAGAATACACAAATGGTGCCCCAGTGTGTTGACATCCTGAAATTTGATTTAGAAATAAATAACATGTCGTACAGCACAGTTTTGATTAAATGCTGATGTAGGTGCACCTAAATTCTTTTAGTTTGGAAGCTGAATGATAAATCTAATAGAAATACTGCACCCTGAGATATAGTTTGTTGCAAAGAGGCCTGTTAAGAAGTTTTAATTTATTTTAATACACGAGATATTTCCTATTGCAGAGCCTTGCATGAGGATGACAGATCGGTATTTGTTTCTTCTTCCCAGTTTGAAATAATTGCATTTTAGTGGCAAAATAATGTTAGAAATAATGGTGAGTACCCTGCGGAGTGACTGCATTCACTATCAGCTTCATTAGATGCGATTAGCATTATGGACGCTCTCTTGGAGGGGCAGCTTTGATGTTCGTACTGCTTATCCCTTCTTCTTTTTCTTCTTGACAGTGAAACCCAATCCCCCACTCTCGTCTGGTTCTCTTCCTCTCTCACTCTCATTTTCGCTCATGCTCGTTGTTTCTTCCCCCCGGTTGGTTGATTGATTAATACTCCGATAGAATCCAGACCAGGGTACAACTTTGAAAGTATTTTGTGTCTTTGTGTGTGCTTTAATATCTCTGCAACTTGTTTTTTTTTTTATTTGAAAGCAAGCCAGAGTGAGCTTAAGCTGATTATTAAGCAATAAGACATTTCAAATTTTGCAAATATTGTGTTCACCAGTGTAATTGCTATATTTTCCACAAAGCATTTCTTTGTTTGAAATATAGTGGAATGAAAAAGCAACTAAATAAAATAGATTGCAAAATATTAACTGTATCAAAAAGAGAAAAATGGCTAGAAGGGTTTGGCATGTGATGGTACAATTATTAAAATTCAAACACTCTCAATTAGCAGACAAACTATACTATCATTTTTTTCTGAAACAACATTGTTTAGCATCAATTGGTTGATGTTAGGAAGAAGATATTGTTTAATTACAATGGTGACCATGATAAAAAGTGATTATTGCCATAATTTACCTTGAGTAGGTTATCACATTCACAACAAAAACCAAGCCTTTTCTTTTTATTCCAAGGGTTGTTAGACGGTATTAATAAAGAAAAAAAAAGAATTTTGTAAGTGTTTTGCATTGAGTTGGTGTTCAGAAATGAGACTTCTTTTAAGGCTTTAATACCACAACTGTGGAGTCACTCTGCCCAGTCTTGCTGTAAGTACGTGGAGCCGGCTACCGCTTTATCTTTCTTCATTTTTGTCAGAGTATCCATGGCGACAGAAGAAAGCACAAGGCAGTAATCCTTAGCTGGGTATGAGGATCAGAAACTGCTTTTTTTTTTAAGCTCAGAAACTGAAACAGCTGATTAAAGAAAAAGAACTATAAAGTAGTTTTCCAGGCGACAGACACATGGATATGCAAAAATATTCTAACATCTCCAAATTCTTCTTATAATTTCAGAAAAGACCAGCATTTGTTGTCTTCAGTAAACTGCTGGTATCTGGTTCTGAACCAGACTCGACGGGAGAGCAGAGACCATGCAACTCTCAGTGACATCTACACCAACAATGTTATTGTGCGCTTGGCACAAATCAGCGAGGATGTCATTCGCCTCTTCAAGAAGGTCAGTAAAAATATTTTTTTATCTCTTTTGTGTGTTTTGTTAGTTTTCAGTAGCCTGCTCAAACATCATAGAACAAACATATTTGTTCTACTTGTGAAGACGTGTGTTAAAATGCATCTCTAAAAAGTCATGATGCTTTCTGGCGTTGTTAGAGGTTCCCGGATTTTTTTCTACTGGGCTTATGACCCCATTCAAGGATGTCTTCCTTTCAAAGATTTCTTTATTTTTTTGATATATTGTTTATGACCCATTGAAGCCCACCTGAAGAGCAGGTTCAGAAATAGACTCCTGCAACCCCGCTGTTCGAAGGAATGGTACAAAAAATCATTTCTGCTGTCCTCCATCAAAATATTCAACCTTTCACTTTCAAACTTTTAAACTTTCTCGCACAACAGTTTAAAAAATATATATGTTGTATAACATTGTATGATTGGAACACTGCAGCACCCAAATTTCCCTTCGGGAATGAATAAAGTATCTTCAATTCAAATAATAAATGATTAAATTTTATCATGATGTGTTTTTCACAGTACTACATTTTGTCCAATTTTAATAAGTTGCTCCTACCAAAACTTGCTTAAATGAATTTTGATCCTTTCACCATTAAAGGTCCTATATCATGCCTTTTTTCCCTTATTTTATCCTGTTCTATGTATCATTATATGCATAATTTTACATTCCGCCACAATGTCAACACAAAAGGTTATAAATAATACCCTGTTTGGGAGCGCAGTTTCATACCCGGAAGTCAAAACAGCTTGTTTCAGTTTTTTTTTCTTTTTTTTTTCCCGGGACCCGCCCCGTTGGTTGCGATTGGTTGTCATTCAGCGATTGGTGTTCAGCGATTGGTGTTTGAGCTGCAGGGGGCTGAACAAAAAACAGATGTACGTCACTATGTTCCACCAGTCGTTAGAGGTTTGGAGAACACGCCCCTTACTTTGAATTTAAATATCTCAAAATAGCATGAATCACAATAAAACACACTTTGGGGGATTGTTTGGGGTAGTACTAAGTAAAATAAAAGGTTAAAACCTCATAAAAGTCCGTTTTGCATGATATAGGACCTTTAATCTATTAGTTTATAGACCTATACTTGTTGATATGCCGATACATTTATGTAATCCTGTATCCTCGCAAAGACACAGATTAAAAGTGATGTTAGAGCAGAAGCTACTGTCAATTAATTGAAACTTTTGAACAATAATGTGAAAAAGATGACACTATCAGTGACAGTATAAAGGCTCCAAATTAAAGGTTCCAAAAATTACATTTTAGTGGGAGAACTTATTTCTACACATTACGATTGTGTTGCAGTGAGTGTGTGAGTGGGTAAGCAAGTGTGCAGTGCTGCCATCATACACTTTCATTTACTTGAGCATATGTTTAAGTGGGAGCTTTTAATTCTTCATTATGTCTGCATCTTTAATAATTAATAATGCAGCAGATTTTATTTGCTCTTTGTAAAATTAGATTTGTGCTCAGTGTTCTAATATGAGCATACGAGTTGATGATTCATTTATGAGCACAAGGTCTTTTCCTTTTTTTTTCACCTTGTTTTTAAACGTTACATTATGTGCCATCAAAATGACTGCATTTCACTGAAAATTTATACTAATAAGACATATTCATTGTTTTGCTCAGGTTCAAAATTGTATCACTGTACATCAACAAATTATTAAACTATTTTTTAGGTTCATATTTTAAACCTGAATGTTAAGGTGAAAATCTGTCTGCAATATCACTTTGGGATTTTCCAAAGTGGAGTATGTAGGCCCGGTTTAGTGTTGGTAAATTCTCAGGGTGAGTGGGTAAGCTGTCTGACTGCTGTACTGTTGACAGAGTCTAGAAAACAGTTTGGGGGAAAATGAACCACACCCCCTTTTTAGCCCAGGTTCTGCACCACCTACTCCTGGGAACAACATCTGGCTCACTGTCAGCACATAGCAGGGATAACTGAGGCCTTATCCAAACATTATAAACTCTGTTTTCACCTTGCAGGCTTTCCTGTAGGTGAGCACCACCTAGACTTAATTCAGATACTTTATGTGCACACCCATCTGGATGCTTTTGCCAGAGCTAAAAACAGAAGCACTTCATTGTTTCTAAAGCAGGTGCCCTCAGGTAGCTCTTTACACATTGTGTAAAACTATATTGCTAGCTCCAGTAGACTGAGTCACTGGAAGAAATACGTAGGTTTGGGTTTTTTTTTTTTCTTTAAAACTGTGTTGTAAATGAAAGGGTATTGCTTGCTGATCGTTTGAAAATAATGCTAACAATTGATTACCGGTAAATGTAAAATTTATTGACTGTCCTATTCATAAAACATTTTTAGATACTACAAATTTAGCAATAATTTGTTATTTTGTTTTATGGTATAAAGTAGCAATAGAGTAGAATCAGAATATACTTTAATGATCCCACACATGGGAAATTTGTGAATTTCCCATGTGTGGGATCATTAAAGTAGTGCATGAATTTAAAACAACAAGAAAGAACTGATTAAAGCCATGATGGAAAACAGAGGATTCTCAAAGAAATAATTTCCTAGTTACACATATACAGTAAATATTTTTACTTCCTTTCTTTTGCTTGGTAATTACCTAATCCAGGAAAATGTATCCATGCATTCAATGGATTTCACCAGCTATAAATATTTTAATCTCCTTTTGGATAAAGAAGATTTTTTAAAATCTTCTACTATACTTTTTTATAGACACCATTATAACAGGCCCTACCGGTGGTCTGCAACAGCTCTTTCAGTGTGTTGCATCACAGTTGTTCTCTAGCTGAATGAACCCCCCTGCTTCTTCATAAGCCTCTGCAGTGCAGGCTGCAGTTTGTCTCACCCCAGAGCTGCTGATGCATACAGATGCTGCTCACTCGCTGCAGGAGCCTCTAAGGATGTATACGATTTATTGTTTTCTGTGCTTGTTTGAACAGGACTTGATGCTATTGCTTCAGGTACAAGCGTTGTGAAAAACAACAAATCCCTCCTGTATTGCGTAGATTACTTTGTGTTCTTCTTCAAAGCACATTCCATAACTTAGTAAAAAGAGAACAATTAAAAAAAAATTGTTTTAAGTACAAAACTTGGTCATTACTTAATCTCAAATATTCACATTGGATACAACATTTATTTCTCAAAAGCAATATTATTTGTTTAATGAGCTTTGTAGACAACTAAAAGAAATAATTAACTTTAATCCATTCTCCAAATAGTTTATTTTCAACCCATGGTTGCGAGAATGTTGCAGCCAATCACAGAAGTATACAGAGTATAGAAAGACGTCACTGTAAACTGAGAAGGATGGCTCAGTTAGTGGGGCAACAGTTTGATCCTCCACCTGGAGTTCATGCCGAGGTGTCCCTGAGCAAAACACCAAACTCCACAATTTCTGCAGATAGTGGTTTGCACCTTGCATGGCAGCTTCCACCATCATGTACAAATGAGAATGCGACCCACATTGTAAAGCATTTTGAGTACCATTGCAGGGAGAAAAACGCTTTAAAAGTGGAGTCCATTTGCCATTTATTCATTTAAACCAAAACTATTTCAATTTGGAATATTGCAGATTAGAATAATTTTAACGTCATATTACTACTCAAATGACCGCAATAATCTCGCCATGACTTTCTGAAAATTCCTTGATAACTTATTTAAGTACAGTTAGGTAAAAAAAATAAATAAATAATTGCAGAAAAAGACAAATTTATCCCTAATTTTTTGGTTTGATTCTTTGACCAGCCAGTTGAAGTTTTAACTTCTAAATTTTTAGTAGTAGAAAGATTGAGATGTAAATTAGCGAAAAGAGGCTTTTTACCCTAACATTTTTGAGAAGCATTAGGAGTTAAAGAAGTTTGGAAATATATGACAATATGGCATGCTAACGTCACAGCTAAAATACACACTCACTGAGTTGTGCAGATTTGAGGCATATGAACTACAAATATAAAAAATGCCTGCACTGAAAAGAGAATAGTATAACTCAAAGTAGTGCAGCAAATATGTCAACCGTCCTCTTGAACTGGATTACAATGAACAGAATTCTATGCAAAGATCTTAACACAGAAAGTATGTATCATGAAAACATGATCATCAGCAGTTCAGCGTCCCAGAGGATAATTTACCTGGAACTACACACAAAGCATTTAACAAATTTGGTGTGCACACCGTGAGAGGCCAAGTGCATGTGCCTCCTGTGTTCATACAGATGCTGACCACACTTGGGATTCACGGCACCTGAGACATTTCAGACCGAGCTGGCCAACCGATTTATGTAGTCAGTTGGATCTGATCAAAGCAGAAACACCCCAGTAGGATAAAATTACCACCAAGTTAAGCAGGTGTATCATGTTCCCACAATGGAGTGGAATAGATTAACCTTTAAGGAAAGTTTGATGTAATTGTAACAATTATGATGTAATTGTAATAATTAGTAAACACGCATGGCAAAAAACCCCCATCACGTCATTATGTTGTATGTAAACAAGAAAAATTTTAATACTTTCAATGTTGTGATCACATATAATGTGCAAACAGTTAGCCAACACTGTTACTCCTTATTTCATGTCCTCCGAATTTTTAAAATAACTTAAAAAGTCCTAAATGTATTGATTTAAATGTCCATTTAAAAAACTGAATAGCCAATAGAAAACCTACATACAGTATATATATATATATATACTGTATATACAGTGGTGGTCAAAAGTTTACATACACTTGTAAAGAACATAATGTCATAGCTGTCTTGAGTTTCCAGTTATTTCAACAACTCTGATTTTTCTCGGATATAGTGATTGGAACAGATCCTTCTTTGTCACAAAAAACATTCATGAAGTTTGATTCTTTTATGACTTTATTATGGGTAAACTGGAAATGTGACGAAATCAGCTGGGTCAAAAATATACATACAGCAACATGAATGAGCAATTTTGGAGACTTAGAAAGTTGTGTCAATGACATAAGCATCATAGCATGACCTCTTAACTTCTTGTGAGTGATTATGAGTGACTACAGCTGGTGACTTCTCTGAGGCCATTTAAAAAGGGCTCATTGGATAAAAACACCCACAAACGCTACAATGGGAAAGTCAAAGGAGCTCAGCACAGATTTGAAAAAGAGAATCATTGACTTGAACAAGTCAGGAAAGTCACTTGGAGCCATTTCAAAGCAGCTGCAGGTTCCAAGAGCAACAGTGCAAACAATTGTTTGTAAGTATAAAGTGAATGGCACTGTTTTGTCACTGCCACGATCAGGAAGAAAACGCAAGCTGTCACCTGCTGCTGAGAGAAAACTGGTCAGGAGGGTGAAGAGTCAACCCAGGAGCACCAAAAAGCAGATCTGCCAAGAATTAGAAGCTGCTGGAACACAGGTGTCAGTGTCCACAGTCAAGCATGTTTTGCATCGCCATGAACTGAGAGGTTGCCATGCAAGAAGGAAGCCCTTGCTCCAAAAGCGGCACCTTAAGGCTCGACTAAAGTTTGCTGCTGATCACATGGACAAAGATAAGACCTTCTGGAGGAACGTTCTGTGGTCAGATGAAACAAAAATTGAGCTGTTTGGCCACAATGCCCAGCAATATGTTTGGAGGAGAAAATGTGAGGCCTTTAACCCCAAGAACACCATGCCTACCATCAAGCACGGTGGGCCTGTTTTGCTGCCAATGGAACTGGTGCTTTACAGAAAGTCAATGGGACAATGAAGAAGGAGGATTACCTTCAAATTCTTCAAGAAAACCTAAAGTCATCAGCCCAAAGGTTGGGTCTTGGGCGCAGTTGGGTGTTCCAACAGGACAATGACCCCAAACACACATCAAAAGTGGTAATGGAATGGCTAAATCAGGCTAGAATTAAGGTTTTAGAATGGCCTTCCCAAAGTCCTGACTTAAATCCCATTGGGAACATGTGGATAATGCTGAATTAACAAGTCCATGTCAGAAAGCCAACAAATTTAACTGAACTGCACCAATTCTGTCAAGAGGAGTGGTCAAAGATTCAACCAGAAACTTGCCAGAAGCTTGTGGATGGCTACCAAAAGCGCCTAATTGAAGTAAAAATGGCCAAAGGACATGTAACCAAATATTAGCATTGCTGTATGTATATTTTTGACCCAGCTGATTTCGTCACATTTTCAGTTTACCCATAATAAAGTCATAAAAGAATCAAACTTCATGAATGTTTTTTGTGACAAAGAAGGATCTGTTCCAATCACTATATCCGAGAAAAATCAGAGTTGTTGAAATAACTGGAAACTCAAGACAGCTATGACATTATGTTCTTTACAAGTGTATGTAAACTTTTGACCACCACTGTATATATATACAGTATATATACTGTATATACAGTATACAGTATATGTATACATAAGTAATATGTGGCCGTTCATGAACAGGCATGTCCCTGCTAAGCAGTGTGCAACCTTTTTTTCTTTCCTACTGTATTTTCCACCAGCTTTGGCTAACTGCCCCTTTGACAAGGGGCAATGCTCCCCTGCTTTTCATCCTCTGCTATTACTATACTTATTTCTTTTTCATTTCTGCACATGTGCTTCTGTGACCTCACAGCATTGAAATCCTTACACACAGCCTCATTCACTCCTCATGCACTTGTTGCCGGTGATGTTGGAAAGAATGTCAAAAAGCACCTTTTTGCATATATTCACTTTAGCATGCAAGGCTTTCAATACAGTTTCTTGCTTTTTTCCCCTTGATGTTACACTCCTATAGTTATGAAAATCTCCAAAGCAATGGCTGGGAATTTCTTGCCTGCATATTCACTTGATTGATAATAGCTCATTTAAATTCTTTGACAGTTCTTTTTGACTTTCTAGATGTGTGAAACTGACTCATGGTTGCTAATTTTGCATTGCATTTGCACATATCAGTACAAATACAAAAAAAAAATGAATATGTATTGTGTCCATTGTTTGATTTTATTTCCTTTCTTGTCCAAAAGCAACACTTAACAACTGATGCTATTCTTCATAAGGTCCGCAGGACCACATGCAATGAATTCAATGAAAGGTTTCTACTTGCATGCATTAAGCTTGTCATTTTTTAAACCACGGCTGCTAAATTTGCTTCACATTTATAAAAATGGAGAATTGCTGCTATTACAAAAAAATTAGGGCTTTTCAAAAAAATAATACAAGTTAATGTGCGAATTACACATTTTGTACATGTGCGATGCATTTGCAGATGACCAGATTAAATCTCCACACAGAGGAGAAATATACTCAAGTAACAGTGGTTTTATTAACATGTCTTGATTGCAAATGCTTTACAACATTCGTTTGCCACAGTTTATGACTTTACATGACATTAATAGGATGAATGTTGACATCCTTCTGCTCCCTCATTACCCCTAATACCATGTAGTTTAAACTTTATAATCTTTCAGTGCTAATTAACTGAAACGGGATTGTGTTCCTTCTAGTTATTAAAAGTGCCTGTTTGATAAAAAGTCATGGCCTCATAGCTAAACAGATCCTTCCCTCCTGTTTTCAGTGATCAATTTTGTCGTTCTATGGATTTACAAAATGTCTTTGTGACAGCATAATTGATGGAGTTTGTACAAACAGGTCAATGATGACCAATTTCATTTGTTTCTGCTCACTCCTTCCTTCCTCTCCCTCCTTTTGTTTTCAGAGCAAGGACATTGGGATCCAGATGCATGAGGAGTTGGTGAAGGTGACAAATGAACTCTACACTGTAAGTAATTGAGTGCGTGCGCTGCAGAAATCTTTCCTCATACATCTCATCACTTAGCTTATCCAAACTTAGTTTCCTCTGTTCTGGCTCGATGACGCATTCGCTTCATTTTTCTCTTCTCTTCAAAATGTCCTCTTTTTTTACTGCGCAACATCTTTCTGTCTTAGATTCTTTCCACCTGGCAAGATGTTTCAATACGAACATGTTTCACGTCTAAAATAATAATAAAAAAAGAAACACATGTCATGGGATTTTGTGAACAAGCACTTTCACACAATTTTAATGATTTTAATTATTTGAAATACCTGTTGCAGAAAACCATGAAAATATCTTTAAGGAATGCTTAGAAACAAATAAGAAATATTTGAAAATGAATAGTTTGCCCAAACATTGAGATTTTAGTTTTACATCACTTTTACTGGATTAGTTCTTTAGTTGAATTAAAACAGTGGCATTAACAAAAGTAACCCATGTCCTGCAACCATGTGCTCTTCATTGTGTTTGTAAAACAGGTGTAGCTCATGGTCTGTTGCCATAGCACCATCAATTAAGGTCTAATCAGGAATATTGTTTGTCATATTTTTTGTATTTGCACTTCTGAAAGCTCCTGGATGCCCACCTGATGTATTTCAGCTGCTTTAACTGGTAGATTAACAGTGGGTATCTTTTAAAGCAGACCGTTTGAAAAATGAGAATATGTCAAGAATGAGGAAACACAGGGCTGCAGCTGCACTGATACTCCCATAAACTCTTACTGACAAAGGCTTAGTGCCCAAACCTGGACAGGGTCCAGGCCACTTCAGCAGTCCTCTACCCCCTGGGGTAAAACAGAAAAGACAGCAGAGCTGCTTTCAATGACTTATTCATCTGTGCAGTGTGATTAAAGTCAAAACGCCAAAGGGCAGGGCTGGCAGCTCTCCCTGATCGCACCATCTGTAGACTTGAATCTCACAGCAGAGCGTTATGGGCAGCATGTGTTTACCAATGTATATTTGTGTTGCTGTGTTAGATGCCCTTAAGCACTTTAAAAGATTTTTTAATTCCTTATTAGTGAAATTACCTTTTAAAATATATTTGGTCTAGTTTTGGTTGTAGATGTGGAAACTTTTTGTTAGAGATTTCTCAGTGTCTCTCTGATCAATAAAGCCCAGACGGTCTCTTTTCTCATGTTCCACTTGGACTTCATTGCTGTTTGTTTGATTAATTAAACCTAAATTTCGACCTACTGTATATCGTCATTAATGCAAGTGAATGGTTCATTTATTTTGCTAAGATCGAAAGTTTTGTATCAAAGTCAACATAGTTTCAATTGAAAAATGAATAAGAATTGTATTTTGCTTCATGCAAGCATTACAAATGATCCTATGCAACGTTTTAATTAACAGTAAAATTGTGAGGTATGCATTTTTCTCCTGTTGGCATAATGCGGTAGATCAAGAGAGCACATTGTTTTTTTTGTTTTGTTTTTGTTTTTTTATATCAAGTGTTTGGATAATAGTATGCGTTCTAGATTAACACCAGTTTTATGACTGGACTCTTGGTATTTTATTTGACCAGAATTGGCTAAATCAGTAGATTGTGATCTCGTGGAAATGTCCTGGTGGTAGTTTGTCACGTACTTTCCTGATGCCAAAAGGATGTGCTTTATGTTGCAGTGTGTATTGCATTTCATCTCTGGTTTGACATTTACACCAAGCCTGAAATGAAAGTTTCAGGAAAGGTTGGAGAGACGGTCACTTCCTGAAGAGGCTTTCAGCAGCGTGTAATAAAACGTATTTTCTTTGCTGAAAGTAATATCCTGCCACGTAGACGTAATATCCCCCTCTTATCAGTAAATACTCAGCTTATCTTATCTTTCTGATCTCCCACCTTGTGTCTGATGTCCCTGATGATGTGCGTTACTGCAACCCTCATTTCCATGTTTCTACATTTGTTTATTTGTTCTTTTTCCTCGCTGATATTTCACAGCAACAAAGCAGGTAATTTATTAAATAAACTCACTGTTTAGGGCACCCTATTGTTTAATATTCTTGAAATGTAAGAATTTGCTTTATTAGATAGGATGTGCCTGTGCATTTCAGATTAAACTTTGAGTGTCATGGATGTTATTGAGAATAACCAAACCAAACACTGTTTTTCCAGTGTTTAACTTTTCAGACATTGTGATCTGTATGAGAGGCGGAAAGAGGTGAATGAAAAGCTGGAGAGGTGGAGGTTTGCACTTGAAAGAAGAGGAACGAATATTAGTCAGAGTAAGACAGTATACGTGTGTGAATGAGAGGGATCCAAATGGAAAAGTGAGGTTACAGGGAGAAGACATAAAGATGGTGGAAGATTTTAAGTACTTAGGATCAACAGTCCAGAGGAATGGAGAGCGTGGAAAACAGGTGAAGAAGTGTGTGTAGGCAGGCTGGAACGGGTGGAGAAAAGTATCAGGTGTGATGTGTGATACAAGAGTTTCAGCTAAAATGAAAGAGAAAGTGTACGAAACTGTGGTGAGACTGGCCATGCTGTTTTGTCTAGAGACAGTGGCACTGAGGAAAAGACTGGAAACAGAGATGGAGGTAGCAGAGATGAAGATGCTGGGGATCTCTCTGGGAGTGACCAAGATGGATAGGATCAGAAATGAGTATATCAGGGGAAGAGCCCATCTCAGAAGTTTTGGAGATAAAATCAGAGATGCCAGACTGAGATGGTTTGGACATGTGCAGAGAAGAGAGAGAGAGTACATCAGCAGAAGGATGCTAGGTTTGGAACAAGCAGGAAAGAGGGCTAGAGGAAGACCAAAGAGGAGGTTCATGGATAAAGGTGAAGAAGAACATGAAGATAGTTGGCGTGACCGAAGAAGATGCAGCAGATAGGGTTAGATGGAAGAAACTGACTTGCTGTGGTGACCCCTGAAGGAAAAGGTTGAAAAGAGAAGAAGAAGAACATTTCCGTTTTGGGGGGTTGTTTAAATTTTTTTTTCAGTTGTCTGTATTTAACTGACTAAAGCAATGCCTGTTCTAGTTGTTAGTTACCAGCAAGACTGAATTGTTTCAAAATTCAATTATCTTTGGTTCAGAGAAATGGTTAGTGATGGGAAACAATTATTTTGTAAGTTGCACTTAAAATAACAATGACATTTTTTGCATTATATTGCTAAAATTTTCATAGCTTTTTTGTAAACAGTTGAGATGAGTCAGCAGTTGATTAAACATTCAATCCAGTCTGGTACTAATAATCACTATTAAGCATTCAAAATGACCAAGAGATTTGATCATCGTCTGTCATTTCATAGTTTGTGAATAAAGTAATTTTTAAACAGTTGTGAAATCAATTTTTTCATGGTGTGTTTTTTCTTCTTCATTTTCTCCTTTTATTATTTATTTCAGTTGGGTCTACACATCTTCCTCACAAACATTTTTTTTTTATGTAATTCATTTTTTATTTGATATAATTTATTTTTCTATTTTAAATCATTGTCAACAACTGAACATACGTACACTTCAAATAAAAAAATACCAGCAAACTCTCTTTCACTCTGTAGTAAAGCAGCCTTGGGCTGTTTTCGGAGTCACTCTGTTATTCTCACTCTTACTTCAGATGGAAATTACCTAGTATTTTTAGCTGCAGGTTTTTCAACGCTACACGGTGTTAAGCAGATTTTTACATCAGTGACAACCCCAAAAGGAAGTATGTTAAACTAGTTTCTATCATCAAAATGATTTCCATGAATTTAGCTATTTTGCCTTAAAAACAGGTGATTTGCTGTTCTTGTTACCCAATGAATTCTTGTCTGTCTGATAAAATCTCTTTTGGCATACCTGTGGGACAAAATACAACCTCTTTAAGCAGATTAACAGTTACAGGTTGTACATTATAGCTGTAATTGACTCAACATATTTTGATGTGCAGCATTTAGAACGGAACCCTGGTGCGTGAGTACATTGCAATGTTAGCTTTTCAAACACAAGACACCAAGCGAGTTACTGTTTATGTTGACTGTTAAATATCCCGAGGTGCTGATGGAAAATAATTCATGCTTCAGTTGTTTGAAGATGTAGCTCACATCTGGACATTCCTTTACAAGGTTTGAAAAACACTGGCCTTGAAGAAGAGAAGCTTTCAACAGGCATCTGGGACAAATTAAGGGTGCTTCTGCCTTGTCTAATGAGAGTTTTTTGCCACTTTAGTCTTGTCATCATGTTGGTAAAGAAGAGGAGGAGGTCATGTATTTATGTTTGAAAAGTTAAAAGAAAGAAGGCACAATCACAAGATCTAAAAATGACAACGCTGGACCCCTCAAATCCGGGTCCACTAATGTGCTACACATGTAGGGACATCTGTGTTGTACAAGAACACTTCAAACTGACCTTCCAAGATGCCATGGTATGAATAAAACCAAACCAGATTGAAAAGGCGGACTGAAAACACTTACACATCATATTCAAGAACACATTGTTTAAAGAATTTAAAATAATTTTAGAATATATTGTTTGTGGTAGAATATAAATTTAATAGAATGCAGAGGTAAAAGGCCAGCTGTTTGAATAGAAGATTCAGATGTGATGTAATAGAAACTGGAAAGCATTGGAACAAAAAATATACAATTTTAATATTGAAGACTGAAGTAACGTCCATCAAAATGTAATTAATTACTTCCAAGTATGGACAATAATGAGACTACATAAAACTGTCTAAAAAGATTTTTAGACGTGATACATGTAGCAGAGCAAATAAATCAAAGAGGCTTCAAGACTGTAGGAGATTATCACAGGAATCAGGACGTTAGAAACAAGTTCCAAGAAAGAACAAAACTAAATTGATTTCCAGGAAAGAGGTCAAAGGGCAGAGTCTGGGGTTAAGTTGTGAGTCAAAAAACTGAAAGGATCATCCCTGGAAAGTTGGTCTCTTTGAAAAGCAGTCATTGTAGAGTGAGACTGAGATAACAGAACTCCTTAAGTACATAGAGTGACAGGTCAGACCACAGGTGGTCTAACTGCTGTATGACCTCAGGGCGACATTTCCATTTTTTTTTCATCTGTTTAACCGATTTACTAAAACATGCCATTCATCTGCTCCTGGTTCTGACCTTATGAGATAAGATACACTTTTTCATTCTGAAGAAAAATTCATTTGTTGTTCAAAGTTGTAATGAATTTAAAATGAATAAATGATAATTAAAGTGGTTTTTAAAATCAGAAAATTCTTAACTTGTGATCCATGAGTGGACAGTCTGACTGATTAGCTGATTGCATTGAAATGAACAATGGCTGTCAAACAAAGGTTTAGACCAGCAAGCCAGAATTAAATCTATAAAATCATACAAATTTGTCATAAAGTTATCGGAACTAACACTGGGTTTATTTTTGGCTTTAATTTTCCCATTCCTATTCAACCCGAGAAACTAAAAAAAAACAAAACACACACAACAAACAAACAAACCACAGTATACAGTAACTCATTTTTAATGACGTTAACAAATGAACAAACTAAATATACACATTTGTTTCTACTCTTGTTTTTACCATCATTAGTCTAATACACTGAGATAATGATCTACTTTGCATTTAGACAAAAAATAGTCTCTTTGCTTGTAATTTTCAATCATTTATATAAAGCTATCTAGGGTAAAAGCTCATTAAGCTCAAGAATAAACAACACTCTGCTTTCGTCTGTCTGTGCTACCCTGTATAAAAATCCACAGCACTGTGAAATTCTGGCTTAATCATCAAGTTCAAAAGTTTCAATGATTTTTGGCCGTTTTGCAGGTGATGAAAACCTACCACATGTACCACACTGAAAGCATCAGTGCTGAGAGCAAACTCAAAGATGCAGAAAAGCAGGAGGAGAAGCAGTTCAGCAAATCTGGGGATCTCAATGTCAACCTCCTTCGACATGAAGATCGCCAACCGAGACGCAGCTCTGTCAGGAAAATTGAAAAGATGAAGGAGAAGGTAATTATAAGCTGTATTATCTAGTAAACTCTTGGCAATGGCAATACATCTGGTTTCAGGTGAAAACCTGAAACCAGCCAATAGAGATTCTATGCTTCTAGGGTGCTGTTGGTCCCTGGAGCATATTAAATTTTAAATATTACCTTGTGCTTCTTATTCGGGAGCTCACTTTGAAATTTTTTCATGCAAATAAAAAATACATGGCTACTATCTAATAGTTGCAGGAAAACCTAAACAATGTCTTTATCATAGATATTTTTACTCCTAAGGCTATTTGCTGCTTTGGCAGGTAGAAACTGTCAAAATGTGGCTTTTAAAATGATGCTTTTAGCTTTTTTTTTTTTTTTTTTACCAAGATGTATGTAGTCGGACACAAAGCAAAAAAAATAATTGCATCTAAAATGCACTTTTTCCTTTTGCTGTATTTAATGTGATCCTCTAATTTAATATAAGTAAATTAAACCTCTTAAGTGAAAATTTCAAGAGACAAACGCTTTCCTTCCTTTGAAATTGCTGCATACAGTACATAACAAAATGACCACAATCAGCACCTTAATGTTTTCATCTAATCTACTCTGTGAATTTGCTTTTGTGGTAAGATTAATACTTATACCTTTGTGTTTTAAACCAAATGAAACTATTTATTCATTTGTAATTTTTTAAAAGCACTTTTGAAGTTTTAAATCAATTTTCAGTTTTTAATATGAACTTGAATATTTTTTTATCTCTCTGTTTTCAGTTTTCCAAAAGGGAACCTGACAAGTCTAAAAACACAAACCTTAGAAGAGCTTCCACAAAATGTCAAGACCTAATTTATTCATTCAACTCAATTTTATTTGTACGGCCCAAAATCACAGAATTTCTGTCTCAATGGGCTTCACATTGCAGATTCAGAAAGACAAAAAACAAGAAAAAAAAAAGGAATGTATAAACACAAATACACAGCAAGAAAACTAACTAACAAATGCTAGCTAGACAATATTGGCACATTCTTGCCCTTAGACTCTCCTTCACGGTGAAGAAAAACTCCTAAAAAAAACATCAGTGGGGAAAAAAATAAGAAACCTCATGGGAATCCACACAGAAGAGAGATCCCTCCCCTAGGACACCCCCATGTGTCTAAGACTATTGTTTAAACTATTAGCTTATTCAACTCTACAGCTTGATATATGAAGAAGTCAGTAGATGTTCTTCATCCTGATGGAAACAGGATGTGTGTTCAGTTTCCATTTGTAAGGGATTTTTATATCTGTTACAATTTTTTCAATTCTATTTAAGCCAGATGAATCTCAGTTTTGAACAATCCAACAATCTTTATCAAGTTTCTTCAAAATATTCTGGTGTCTCTTCTTGTCTCTTGATAGAGACTGCAGTTGCCTGATTTAAATCCCCCCTGCTGCTTTATTTTCCTTCACTGATGTTTTCTCTTTTTCTCCTCATGTGCTGTCTCTTCTCCTCAGAGGCAAGCCAAGTACTCAGAGAATAAGCTGAAATGCACAAAAGCCAGGAATGATTATTTGCTGAATCTGGCTGCAACCAATGCCGTGGTGGCGAAATATTATATCCATGATGTCTCGGATATGATTGATGTAAGTGTGTGCTCAGAACATGTGTTTGTTTATTTCTCTCAGCTGGGACCACCGATGTTTATGTAACTTTGCAGCACTGTCACTTTTCTCACCATCTGTTCTCATGTCTCATTCCCTCTCAGTCTGTTAGCTGTTTGCTTCCAAGCTGCTCTGTGGGCCCAAGTAAATGCAATTGCCACCATTTTTGTGTGTTATTTGTGGGATAACAAACTCTGACATTCCCATGCTGGTGGCTGTTGACACGTCAATTAGTTGAGCAGTATTCTGCATATATACACAATTAGTGAAGCACATTGCTTCATCTTGAGGGTTTTAAAGATCAACACTGGCAGAATGATTTTGTTCTTCCGTCTCTTGGTCTTCTTTTACATTCTGTGTTTTTGTTTGTGCTACATCAGAGCTTTATTGTGGGATGAATTGCATCTTCTTGTCATCGTCTGACTTTGGCTGTCTTAAAAACCTCATAATCACACATACTTGTCTTGTTGTCCATGTTTTTGTTGTTCTTCTCAGATCAAACTGTAAGAATGAGGTATAAGATGTTGTACATGATTTGCAATTTTTTTTTTTTTTTGGAATTGTAACACAAATTGCCATGGTGGTGTTTAATCTGTTTTGGTGACATCATTGAAATTTCTAACAGCATTACACAGTCTCATTTGTCACAAAATAGTTTGATGTGTAACCACAAAAAGATTCTTTTGGAAATGTTTTTGTTCTCTTTGGCCATTATTTTAAGATTTTTTTGAAAAGTATAATAAACAGTAACAATACAAAAAAATCCCACTTTGAACTTTAGACTTTAGTAAAGATTTATATTCTAATTTGTTGCAGTTTTACTTTGAAATCTGTGTGTTCTCGTTTAATCACAGCCAACATTTTTATAAATCTTGCCTGCAACATTGTGCAAATGTCTGGTTACCACATTGTAGCTACAAGTCAGATTATTTTACAGCAGCAAGGATTTCAGTAAGATTTCCAATAGTGAGCTGACTTTAGTTACCACTACTCGTATTGAACTATTCTGGGCACAGTGGTCGTGTGATAGTGATAGATGGACACAGTAAGCTCATTTTCTGAAAAATCCTGCTCCTTTGCTCAGCAGCTTTTTTGAATCCCATGTCTAGAAAGCTAATGGTCCATGTCATCCTTAATCCCAAAGAGCTACAGGGACCTGGATTGAGAACTTGACCAATCTATCTTCCACTTGGCAGAAAGAGGTTTACTGTGCTTCACATGGTCCATCAGCTCCAATATAGGCAAAAGACAACAGCTTGTGTCTATTAATGAGACATTTGAGCCAATTTCTTGCTGAAAATAAAATGTTTGCACACCAGTTGAAAATATCCTCACCATGATAATTGAAAAAATTAAGACCATTTGGACAACAACAAACAATAGTTGGTTATTGCAGTTTTATCTAATCAGACAAAGTTGTTGGCAGACTTTTAAGCAAAAACTCACTGATGGTTAAACAACATTAAATGTCACTGTGTACGAATGGAATAATTAGAGACAAATAAAGAGACTTGATAAGCATGTCTGCTTACAACGAGACATGTTTTGACAGAATTTAGCCGCATATATTTAAAAGCCGATGTACTATTTATACCAACAAGTAGCCATCAAAGTCTATTTTCAGAATAAACTGCAACTTTTTGTAAAGTTTTATACAGAAATAGATGTTACATTTTAAAATTATTAATAATTTAAAAAGGGAGGAAGCGTTAGATCAGTGGTAGAAAGTCTATCTTTGGACCAAGAGAAGCCGGTTTGATTTCCACTGGGCCCATTCCTAAGTATCCCTGGAGAAGACACTTAGCCCTCATTTACTCCCACCATTGACGTCGTCATGAATGCCTGCTGCAGTGCAATGCAACGAAAACAATCTTCCCATAAGTGATGAATACAGTATGTTTAAAAAAAAGGGTTTTGTCAAATTTATAGTACTGATTTTCTTTCCAGCTTTTTTAAAATATTTTATGCCACTGAAGTATTTTTAATCATTGCTAAACATTTAACTGAAGCATTAACTGAAATAATCTCATATTTATTTCACTAACTATAAAAATATTGTGTGAATTATTCAACTCTTTGAAGAATTTTGAGCTCCATTGTTCTACATTTCACATTATTTTGACATAAAATTGTGGTCAAACAAACAAAAAAAAAAGAATACCATGGAGCAAAAAGGCGGTTTGGGATTTAAGCTATTGTTCTTGTGCATCCGCAGTTAATTAAGCAAAATAAGACCAGAGGGTTAATTGGCACGTTCTTCTAAGTCCAAGTACATTACAATTGCTTTCACTGCACTTAAAAAGAATTATATAGATCTTTCAATTTTTAATATTACAAAAAAATAACAAAACCATGCTACATTTGCATGTTAAATCAACAAATCTCTATTTGACCAAAAGAGACCATCTTAAAAGTTATTAAGAGTATATAGTGTTAGAATAAATACATGGTTATTGTTGTCTTTTCTAAATATATATAAGATGGTGTAGTCGATATATAGATACAGTGATGCAGTTTAAAAATGACAACAACCTTTTGTATCAAATTGAGCCATTCTTTGTTTAACAAGCTGCTCCATAGGTGTGTAAAAATGTCCCTTCTTTGTTTGTATTTTGGAAGAGGCTCATTTAATCCCCTTAGACACAGTGCTATTGAGCCAATTTGACTGAGTGGAGCAATGAGGTTTGCGCATAAAGCAAAGAAACTACTTCCTCAGTGCTAAATAGTTTTAAAGAGCGTTTACTTAGTGATTTACTGTGCTGTCAGCTGCCCCGAGCTTCCTCTAAAACCTCCTCATTGCTATCCTCTGTTTAATTAGGTTACTTCATACAGCTCTGTGTGATAAGGCTCTGTAATTATCCCTGGTGTCCTACTGTGTCAGCTCCCGTAATTCTATAAACTGCTTCTATTTTTGAACGGTAACATGAAGCGGAACATAATTTAGTATTTAGTCAATTAAAAAGTCCTGAGCATGCACAAAGTTACTCAGGACATGATACAATAAAATCAAAACTTGCTGAATTCATTACTATTCGAATTAGATCTGTTTTGCTTTTTGTTCCATTTGCTTGCACTGAATTTGGTAAAAGGGCTTGTATCTATTCTCCCTCCACAATCTGGAACATTTTGCATAAAGACTGGAAGCTGACTGAACTTATTTCTTTAAATGATTTTAAATCCAGACTGAGAACACAGGAGGTGTAATCCTCTATTTGAAATTGTTTTATAGGAAATATGTTTTTTTATAGATTTTTCTTTTTAATCTGTCAGTGTACAGATTAAAGTGCCTCTTTGTCTGGACTTTCTTCTAAAGAAGTTTATAGCCTGAATAGGACTCTTTCTGATTAAAAAAAGGTTAATAAAGAAATAAATTGAGTTTTTTTAGATGGAGAACTGCATGAGGAATGAAAAATGACCTTTGTATGTGACATAAGTCTGAGCTTTTTTAATTGTGTTGTCTCTATAGTGCTGTGACTTAGGCTACCATGCAAGCTTGGCTCGCACCTTCAGGACATACCTGTCAGCAGAGTACAACTTGGAGACATCGCGCCACGAGGGACTGGATATCATCGAGAATGCAGTAGACAACCTGGATTCCCGCAGTGACAAGCACAAGATCATGGATATGCATAACCAGGTGTTCTGTCCTCCGATGCGCTTTGAATACCTGCCACATATGGGCGATGAGGTGATCTGAATATTGTTTTAAAGTCATTTTTCTGTTATCATAAATGTTGGAATTCTCTAAAGGTGACTTTTTTCACTAAAGACTGATTTGCTGTGTTTGTTCCAACTCATCTACCTCCTCCCTGTCAGGTTTGCCAGGTCAGCGCTCAGCAACCAGTCCAGACTGAACTCCTGATGCGCTACCATCAACTTCAATCTCGTTTAGCAACACTAAAGATTGAGAATGAAGAGGTCAGAGATCATTAGTTTATAAAAAAGACTAATCTTTTTCTTTTATGTACCACTGAATCAATGAATCATCAAAGGGCAAAATACTAAGAAAGAAGGCCACATCACCATCTGTTCTCATGCCAACTCCTCTCAAATTGCTGTTATTTTTGAGGTGCTTGAGTTTGTGAGATTGTCACAGTGCTCCCATTCCATTTTCTGCTCCATCTTGTATGAAATTGTTTGTTTCATCATGAAGGCGTAGCTTTCTTGTGAAGAGCAGATGCAAAGGAAAAAATGGAGATGGCAGTGGCTCTCTGACTTCTCTCATTTCCTGTGTATCATATTTAGAGGAATAATGAAGAACCTGTGCCGTTTCTGAAAATGACAATGATTCATTATAAAACTGCTCTTCAATCGTTCCGCAAATGTCCCGTGTTTACTAGACACATTTATCATATTGTGGTTTGTTGCACATTAAAAACTGTTATTTTAATAAAAATCTATGTAGGCCCCTGCACGTGGACCAGTGGTAACTACCTTGCCCCAGAGTTGGACAACTTGGGTTTGAATCCCGTGCAGGGTGCGAACTGTCTGCTATATAGTATAAATGTGTAATATTTTTATTTATTTATTTATTTATTTCGGTCACAGTGCAACCTCATATCAATGAAATAAAGAAAACAACCATATTCCAGCAAATCAATCAATACCTGTACTACTAAATAATAATAATAATAAACAAAACCTTAAAAGAAATATGTCGACATTTTTTGCTTAGAATTAGGAGCATTTATAGCTTACATATTCAAGTTTTGTAAATTGCTCATCACCAGCTGTTATTTTATCTTTATTCAATCTCATGTGAAATCCAACCAGGTGAGGAAGACTCTGGATGCCACCATGCAAACCCTGCAGGATATGCTGACAGTGGAGGACTTTGACGTTTCAGACGCGTTTCAACACAGCCGCTCCACTGAATCTATCAAGTCTGTGGCTTCCGAGTCATACATGAGCAAGCTCAATGTGGCCAAGAGGAGGGCAAACCAACAGGAGACTGAAATGTTCTACTTTTCAGTGAGTTCATGTTCAGCAGTCCAAACTGCCAAGCTGCTTTTGGCTCGTGTTTGAACCTTACAGTTTACTATCATAAGTTTTGTATTTTAAAAAAAACATTGTTTGAAATGAAAGTTAATTTAAATAATTTTGACATTTTTAAGTTCATGTTTACTAGATCAGTTCTTTTTATTTCTTCATCTAGAAATTCAAAGAGTACCTGAATGGGAGCAACCTCATTATCAAACTACAGGCCAAGCATGACTTACTGAAGCAAACACTCGGAGAAGGTGTGGTTCTGTTTTATTTCATTTATCTGAAGCAATCCTTTCATGGTGTGAGCAAGATCTAGTGTGTAGTCTCATCATAATGGCTCAGAGAATCTGCTCATCCTTCTGCACAATGTTTGCCCTGAGGGTTGTGTTGGTTGGATCTAATAAACCAATTATGTGATATACAGCAAAAGCCTTACAACGACATGAAAAATTGAAAAGGAAATGAAAGAAAAAGAAATGGGGGCTAATTCTTAAAAGAAACCCCTTCCCCCATTTTGTGTTTGAAGGTGTTCCCCTTTGAGTTATCTTCATTGTTTGAAACATCACCCAGTTAGTCCTTATATGGTATTGCCAAGGGTAAAGTCTCCATTTCCAGGCTGCATAAAAGAGGATTTCCTTGGCTCCACCTTTTCCCCAGAGATCCCCTTGTCACCTCAGCCATGAACAGTTTACGCCCAATCAATCTGCTGGACAAACCAGGACTCGTTTCTGCAGCTGCTTCTGCACCAGCGCTTTACTTAATATGAAAATACACAAGGTGTAGCCAGCTGTGACCCACAACTTTGCATATTTATGCACCTTTCACATTTGGTACATATTCATTACTTAATAATAAAATTCATCCTCTGCGCTTTAGATTGTCCCTGGGACTTCTCAATTGGCAAACAATCACCTTCATGCTGTTCTCTTCATAAAACCTCCCAAATGGAGCAGCCAAGAGAGTAAAAAGAGAGCACATGGTGTCTCCACGTACCACCCATGTTTAATTATTTAGCTGATCAATCGCAGATGAGTCGTGCTCATTAACTAATTGCCCCAAACTCAAATAGCTTATTTGCGTAGGAGCACGGGTAACCATCAGGATTACAAAAGGAACAACATAGTAGATAGTTTGTTGTTTGTGAAAGTTTACGTTATTCTATTAATAAAAGCTCTGATTCATGAAAAGATGATTTTTTATATAACTGTATGGACCAGTTTTTTTTTTAAAGAAAATTGATGTCTTGTCAATTATTTGTTGTCATTAATCTTATTTTTTTACTTGTTCCAACTAACATTTTTTTAATGGCTCTTACCATAAAACTTAAAGTTGAGGTCGGACACAGAAAAGGTTTTTATTCAGTGGAATTGTGTCAGGAGATACATGCTGATTTTTCACATGAACGCTCCAGAGACCCCGCCCCATCAGCTAGAATGATGTCTTGAGAAATAGGTCAGTTTTAATTCTGTGACCATTGTGAAATATAACCAACAAAAATAGTTGTAATAGTGTCCCTATTTTTGCCAGTTTGAAAGTAGGAAGACCTCCTGTTAAACGGATATTTTTTAATTCTTAGTTTATGGAGAAATTGAATTCATTTTTAGCGTATTCATCAGATTAAATTCCTCAAATTATAATTAAACCAAAACAGAAACACTTACAATATTCTCATCTTTTGAAATGATCAACAAAGGACTCGGACAACAACACAAAAATGCTTCTCTGTCAAGTTTGATGAGCCTCTCTCCCCCATTACCAGACCTGCAGCTGCCACTCCTGTTCATTTGCTCCAAGAGGTGACCTACGACCTCTTAGGGTGCGCTGCACCCCGTGAGATCTCAGTGACGACTGCACTGAGTCTTTGTCCAATGAATGGTGTCAGCCCTGTTCTATTTATCACTCCCCCAATAGTGATGCTGTGTGTCACAGGACCTTTCAGTAAGACAGAAGGCAGGCTGGACGTGTGTATAATGTGCATCATAAAGACACATGTCTATATCATGGCCTTCTTTTGTTTTTCTAACAGGGGAAAGGGCAGAGTGTGGAACAACAAGGTAAGATCACGCTTCAGAAGTGAATTGTTTCTAATCCCTCTTCTTGAAAGTGTCACAGAAAATGTTTAAACTCCTCATCAGAAACTGAGTCGAAAATAAATTCACACGATTTGTAGTCTTTTTTTCTCTCAATACAACGCCTTGAACATGGGCTGGAATTATTACCATTCACACTTTTTAAATTCTGATGTTCTGTTAAATTATTCTTAATTTCTTCTGTATGTTTTTTTTCACATTTTTTTAACTCAATTTTTGAGCTAAAGCTATTTAATGTTTTTTTAAGTATAAGTCAGACACATCCTGATGTTTTTGAAACATGACATAAGATACCAGATGCAGCAGAATATTGTTGTTTATACTTTTAGCAAATTCTCAATAGGCAAGATTTTTTTCTTAAATAAACTGTTTTGTTTTTTTTTTCTTCTGGTTCTTTTGTTTCACAATTTGTGGTGTTTTGTTCCCCTGTTCATTATTCCCAGGCCCCCCATTCTTCCCCCTAAACCACAGAAAATGCGGAAACCTAGGCCACGCTCCATGTATAACCATAAGCTGTTTAATGGCAATATGGAGACCTTCATCAAGGTACCCGCTGCTGGTGTATGACTGTGAAGCAGGAAGGGAAGGCTGCCACAGACTTCAATCTTATCCCCTTCCATTCTTTAGTCTTTTACTTGTATGTCTTCCAGATGCCTTTGGTCTTGGTGTAACACTTGTGTTTAACCTCTAATCTTCCTCCTTCCTCCCATGGTTCTGCTGGTGCACGCAGACATAGCGACTGTTGGCTGTTTCTTATTTCCCCAAAGATTTTTTTTTTCTATTACTGGCTTTATTTTTATAATCCAGTCACTCTGTGAATAACAGAAGTGAGAGACAGTGGTTCATCTGCTTTGTCCCTCCGTACTCCCAATCCTATCCACAAATTTGTAGCTATACTACGTATAACCAGTCCTTGTGCAAAAACCTTCTTTAACCTCCAGAATGGTCATTCATCATTTGAGCTTTTCTAACTCTGTGTTTATCTGCTCCTTTTTCTTCTGCTTCACTGTGCTTTGCTGCTTTCTGTCTCAGAGGAAGAAGGAATGCCCGTAGTCGTATTCAGGTACCCCCGTTAGTGAATGTAGAACAGGAAATGAGGCAAACTAATAATATTGTGGTATTAATAGTAAATGACACGCTTCTGCAGTGTCAGTGTCATGCTTTAGTTATTTGATTTGCTATGTTATTAAAGTAATATGTGTGACTAATTTGATATAGAGACATAAGAACGAACTAGAAATGATTCATTTATAGTTAATATAATGGATATTTTATTAATTCTCTGTGGATGCATATTTCTGATTTCGGATTTAGGTTCACATTTTATTTCATTATAGGATTCAGGTCAACCGATTCCTCTTGTTGTTGAAAGTTGCATCAGGTACATCAATTTATATGGTAAGTTCTTTTTCTCGGGTTCTTTAAAATGTTACAACTGAGCCAAAGTAAAGAGAGATGGGAAGACAAAGCTATTAAATTCTTTGAAAACTCTTTTGACTTTATAAAAAGTGACAGAGAATGCTGCAGAGAGCACTCTGTTTTCAGTAATAACCTGCAGGTACCACTATTACCTCCTGGGGTTCTTGACGTTCTCTGCTGCCTGCCAGAAATTTGACAAGCTCATAACAATAAATCACACCCACAGTTTGGAAAGTTGAACTGATCTCCTCCTCCCCACCTTTTTTATAACTCCTCCCTGCTTACCTTGACATCTGTCTTCAGCTCATTGCTATAGCCTGTGGGTCCTTGCTCAGGACATGGACCTAATAAAACTACAGAAAACTGATTAGAAGCCACTAACCTAAGCCATATGCTGCAGGCTCACTCAGGGGCCTCTCCTGAAAAAACACCCATCTCTTTTTGTGACTAGATTACATTGCCTGCTGTGTTGTTTACAACCAGTGGGCTTTTCTGGAACCAGTAAAGTTGTTAGGAGGTAATAATGGCTGGCATTTTTTTTAATCCGTAAATTTTGGTTGTTTATCTGCCAGGGTTACAGCAGCAAGGAATATTCCGCGTACCAGGATCCCAAGTGGAAGTCAATGACATAAAAAACTCCTTTGAAAGGGGTAAGGTCACACACACTTTTTACCTGGAGGCTATTTTTAACAAATAATAACCCTGAAAACACACTCATTTTCTTCATTAGGTGAAGATCCTTTGATTGATGACCAAAATGAGCATGATATAAACTCAGTGGCAGGAGTTTTAAAACTGTACTTTAGAGGACTGGAGAACCCTCTGTTCCCAAAAGAGCGATTCTTGGACTTCATCTCTACCATCAGTGAGTTAAAAAAAACAACACACAAAACATTTGATTGTATCTGCGTTGCAGCACATGAGCAGCTTGTTGTGCATCTGTCTGAGTTCATTAGAACAAAATTTTACAGAGTTATTTTCACCAATCTAACACAGAAACAGAAACCGCACCTCATTGGAGTTCACATGGTGAAAAGCCAAGGTTGTCTTGGATCAAAAAGTCTTGGCCAATTTACTGTTGTCATATTGACCATAAATTACAGGTTCAGTTATGGTTCACACTGTCTGACATGGACCTAAAAATTAGACTGATTTGTCCATTCATATGAGCAATAATCTCAAACACATAAGCAAAGATTGTTCCTACGCCTACATCAAAGCCCACTATTTAATTTGATTGCAATTCTATGTAGACTTTTCAAAAGTTGCGGATGAACAAATGCCAACAAATTTCAATAAAACGGTCCAATTTTGAAAGAAAAGGGCCAAGATTCTTTTACTCGAAAAGATCACATAAAAATACTGTATTTAATTTACCGTTATGGTAAAAGCTTTTGAGTAATGACGTTCCAAGTGTTCCACATATTTTCAATGTAAAGCAGCACTATTGAAGAGGCAAAAAAAATTTGTTTTTCAGAGCTGGAATCTGGAGCTGAGAGAGCACATCACATCCAGCAGATCATTGTGACCCTACCTCGAACAGTCATTATTGTCATGAGATACCTCTTTGCTTTTCTCAATCAGTGAGTCACACTACACCCTTGAAGCCTTTCCTATTGTTGTGCACAATAAGCTGTACAGATGGATTTGTGCTTTGCTTAATTACCGTAGCGGGTATGACATTGAGTGCAGACCTTGAATGCAAATGCAATTCTGATTTGTGATAACAATCAACCCTATATGCAAAAAAATGAACACAAAGATAAGAAAATCAAACTTGTGTAACCTGCCATGCTGTCTTGTAAGTTTGACAACTCGAATGTGGCTGATGCGTTATATATACTACCTGTTATAATGAATGCCATCAGAGGAGCTTTGAATATGTTCCCAGAAAAAAGTGTATGACTTCAAAGTAGTCCTTGCTGACATTTTTCCGGCTGGACGGATTGTACTCAGGTTGATCTTAATGGATTCAGATTTTCTTTGGATCACTGACAAATTAGTTTAAAAATGAATGATTTTGCTTAATCGTTATATTTGTGCAGAGGTTGGATTATGTCAGTATATCTAAGCAGATGTCAACCTAAACTATTTGACATCTATGCATTTACTTAAAGATACTTTCTCTTAATGAGCAGAGCTGTTTCCTTCCTACTATTGGGTTGACATTCCCAAAAGCAACACTCATTAATAATTCATTTCCAGCAGTGGACCAACAGGGACATACCTACCTATATGTGATGGGTTACTTTCACTTTAAAGTTATTTTTAGAATTGTGGCAGGAAGTTTAGGAAGTGCACTCAGATTGCTTCTCTTTTAAATTTACTGTAGAATTATTTAAACAGTCTATGAAAGCTAGAAAAATTAAGTTGGAACATTTTTATTTCAAGCAGAAATTTGACTACAAATGAAGACTAATAAGTTGTTGGGGTATACTGTAGCTTATCTTGCTTTTGTGTAGAAAGACAGCAATATTTTTTTTTCCAATGAATGTTAAAAATGTTAAAACTAAAAGTTTTAACATTGACAAATTATGACTTAGAAACTATGATTAAAATTTTCTTTTTTTGTCTCAAAGTCTTTCCCAGTACAGTGATGAGAATATGATGGATCCCTACAATTTGGCTATCTGCTTTGGTCCAACTCTGATCCCAATCCCAGATGGCCAGGACCCTGTGGCATGTCAGGCACATGTCAATGAAGTCATCAAGACCATTATAATCCATAATGAGGTCATTTTTCCTAATCAACGTGAGCTGGATGGACCAGTGTATGAAAAGTGTATGGCAGGTGGAGAAGAGTACTGGTAAGTGTTGGCAATTAGTGTCTTACCCTCTGACTAGTTTTACGAAAAAATAATTTACCATTTTTACTTAAATCCCTCTTTAGTGACAGCCCACACAGTGAGCCAGGAACCATTGATGAGGCAGATAATGGAACAGAACCACACACCAGCGATGAAGGTCAGTCCATTGATTACACACCATTTGTTATCAGTAGACTTGTTCATGAAGACAATTTATTTTTGCTTAGATAGCACCACATCTATGCTACTCGCAAAGTTCTTGATTATTGAAACAAGTCTGTTTTACCTAATGTGGGAATTTGAAATATCCAGGGTGCTTCATACCCCACAAAGTTTACTTATAAACCACCAGCCCAAAAGATTTTAAGAAATACTTCACTATTTTCTAAAAAGCGAGCTAGATTTCAGCATTTGATTGCAAAGGCCTATCTGATGTTTGAAGCTGAAGGCAAGTTGAGTAAACAGTACAGGCATGCAGCAGAACCTCTTTGATCCACATTTCTGTAAATGCGAGTGTGTGCCTCCTCCCTCTCCTGCTCGCTCTTTGTTCAGTGTTAGTCAGCGATTCTCCTGGGACTTTCTCCTTTGTATAGTATTTCCCTTGTTGTCCTTTGAGCTTTGAATATATAATAGGGCCAGCCAGCGAAGCCAAAATGCTGGTTAGAGATAAAAGTGTATTCCTTCCAGGATTAAGATGGTAACATAGGTGAACCTGTATTTAAACTCAATTTTCTTGAGGGGTCACTTTTGCATCAAGGCTTTACCTCAAGTCAGTTTCCTTGCTTTATGCTTGAAAAAAAAAAGAATGCAACAAAAACAAATACTCATAAGGCAAAAAAAGACAAAAAAAAAAACAAAGAAAAAGAACGAGGCATTTTCTCCTCTGGCAATATTCTTTTTTTTTAAATTGATTTATTCAAATCTCAACTTGCCATGTCGTGATTATAAAAGCAAACCAAAACGCACAAAGACACAATTGAAATAATACAGCTGTTTTACACCAGTCTCATACCGTCCTTTGCAAGTAGATTTTGTAAATAAAAATGTCTTTATATTTTATGTAAATGAGGATCCACCCACTCTCAAATAATTACGGCAAAACATTAAACTTCTACTGACCTCTGCTGGATGACTGTCAAAATGAATCTACAAAAATGAATGAACAAATAAACAGAAAAGAATCAATCTGGATCATATTTGTTGTAATAATGGTTGTACTTTATGTTGAAACATTTTTTTTAATTGTGTAAATTTAAGTATTTATATATTTATATGACTTGTTACATTTTTTATTTGTTTTAATGACTTTTCAATAATATTCATTACCAAATATTTTCTTTTGTTGCATTTTTCTTTTATATTTAAACAATTTTCCTTCAATGCCAAGTCGTACAATTCTAAAAAAGATGTTAACTCAAAATGGTATTGAATTATTCAGAATCCTGTCATGCTTTTTGACTGTATATGAGCTTTTTTAAGTGTGAATGCTGTCCTATTTGGTACCACTTTTGAAGAACCTGTTATCTCACGTGGTGTGTTTCAGAAGCCGAGCAAATCGAGGCCATCGCCAAGTTTGACTATTCAGGACGAAGTCCAAGAGAGCTTTCATTCAAAAAGGGAGCCTCTCTACTTCTGTATCACAGAGCTTCTGAAGACTGGTGGGAGGGTCGCCATAACGGCGTGGACGGCCTCATCCCCCATCAATATATAGTAGTGCAAGACCTGTAAGTGATATTAACTGCTTTAGCAGATTTACTGTGAAAAAGTGACTCTTTTTTTTAGAAATTTCCTGTTAAGCAATGTTTTGTGTGATTATCAAAATTACTACAGAGGCACATGCATGTCAGATTTGGTTGTACCTGATAGATCCAAGCAACTATTAGACTCTGGATACTGTGGGGCATCTTACATGCACACATTCATACATACAGAAAGGCTACATGAGGTGGTTCAGGTGTCTGGTTAGGATGTCTCCTGGACTCACTGAAGATGTTCCTGGCTTGTTCCAAAATTAAAAGATCCCACAAAAAATATGTATGATTCATGTCTTATGGCTGGCTTCAGAATTTTCTGGATGAGATGTTTCCAGGGAGTGATAAATCTTAATTCTTGGTTGTTCATATGAGCTTTAAAGAGATGACTTTTTTTTTCCAGGGATGATGCATTTTCAGATAACCTCAGTCAAAAAGCAGATAGTGAAGCTAGCAGTGGACCATTATTGGAAGAAAAGGGGTCATCCAAAAATGACATCCCATCCCCTTGTGAGCAGTCACCAGATTACAACTTTGGAGGAGTCATGGGGAGGTGAATATGATTACTATTTAATACTGTTTATAAGTTAAAGAGACTTTGATGAGCATTCTCTGTTCTGTCCAAAAAGGGTGAGGTTAAGATCGGATGGAGCTGCGATCCCCCGTCGTCGGAGTGGTACAGAGACCCACAGTCCAACCAGAGGGGCTGATACTCCGCCGCGGGCTGCAGCCTGTCCCAGCAGCCCTCATAAGATCTCTATCAGCAAGGGTCGTATTGAAAGCCCAGAAAAACGCCGTCTTGGTACATTTGGTAGTGCGGGTAGTATTAACTACCCGGACAGGAAGACCTATCCCGAGGGTCATCCACTCAGACCAGTGGCAGGCGCCACTCGACACAGCAGCCTAGGGGACCATAAAACACTAGAGACCGAGGCTCTGGCTGAAGTAAGATCATATTGTTCTTGAATCTTTTTCACCCACTTATTCAGCTAAATATAAATGTATCCATCTTATTATGTACTGTACTTTGTCTGCATTCCCTCCAATTTATGGTCAGTCCCACAAAAAGGTTTCTTGTTATACGTACTGTAAATGCTTTTTGGTCTTTTTAACTACTTTGCAATGCCTGATGTTCATTGTTTCACTATTAACATTTTTACATCCTTATCAATGTCCTGCTCAAAATGCAGAACCGGTGTTTTACTTTAGGACCACTATTTTACAATAGTGAGACAAGGCTAGAAAGCTTAGGTGTCCTGTTTGAAGTTTGCGTGTTCTCTATTTGAATGCATGGGTTTTCCATGCATCCTTCCATGTGTTAAAAAACATGCATGTCAGGTTTACTAAAGTTTCTAAATTGCCTCCAAGTATGACTATGTTTTGTTTTTTGCTTTTTCGCTGCAATATACCGACAACCTGTCCTGGATGTTCCCTGCAACTCCCCTACTTAATAGCTGAGATAGGCGTGTCCGTATAATAAAAAGGGATGATTGCACACATCCCTGAGGTGATCGTATATAAGACACAACTGAATCAGACATTCGCTCACTAAACAGCCCGCATTGTATTTTGTCGGTAAGAAAGTCAAGGAGAAGCGCCAGCAGCTAACGTCCGTTCAAATTTAATAAATGTCTTTAGAATAAAACATGTGGAGGCATCTTATTTAAAGCAGACAAAAAGTCTGCAACAGTAGATTCTTGGAGGATCAAGATGCCAAAAGACTTAGTCAAGAATAAAACATTTTGCTTCATCAACCCCCTGAAGCTAATCTATAAATTGTAAATACTTGCTGTATTTGAAATAATAATGTCTTTCAGAAGTTTTTCAAAAGATTTCATAATGAGTGAGGTAATAGATTTGGCCTAAAATAATTGAGATATGTAGATCGTGTGGACTTAAGATGGGAGTAATTGTAGTGGTTTTCCACAATATTGGGACCTTAACCCAATCCATGGCCACCTGAAAAACAATTCCACTGAGTTGATCAGCCTAGTGTCGAAGAGTATGGCCACAGATGTCATCTGGACCAAATGCTTTTCTTATGTTGACATTTTTTCCAGAGATTACCAACTTCATCCTGGTTGAAAACAATTTCTTTAGAAGGAGCAAAAGATTGTTTAAGATGAGCAATATTAACAAAGATGTCAACTGTTTCAAATTGAGATATGAAGGCATTTAAAGTATTAGGCAGCTCAGAACCATTAACTCGTGGGATTGAAACAGTCATTTTAACTGATGAAGACTGATTTTCAATGGCCACCCTCATTGATACTCTGCATGCTGTTGAAATGTGTTTTTGTTTTTTTCTTACATTTCCACTTTGATTTTTTTATTTAATTTCTAAGTTCCTTATTTTCTACAGATAAAGTATTATAATCTGCATTTTTGAATATTTAAACTTCTCTTAAAATGTCTCTGTGATGAATTCACAATAATGGAGCTGATCTGATTTGTGACATACTGTTCTCATTCTTTTCTGTGCAGGATATAGAGAAGACAATGACAACAGCTCTTCACGAGCTTCGTGAACTGGAGCGTCAAAACACTGTTAAACAGGCACCTGACGTAGTCCTGGACACCCTGGAACCATTAAAAAATCCAGTTAGCACAGAACCTGGGAGTCCGCTTCACACTATAATGATTCGGGACCCCGATGCAGCCATGCGACGCAGCAGCAGCTCCACTTCTGAGATGATGACTACCTTCAAACCTGCTCTCTCTGCCCGGCTGGTTGGAGCTCAGCTACGTCCCCCACCAATGAGACCAGTGCGTCCGCCTCCAACACAGCACCGCTCCAGCAGCTCCAGCTCTTCGGGTGTCGGCAGTCCTGCTGTAACTCCTACTGAAAAGATGTTTCCAAGTAACAGTGCAGCATCAGGATCTAATGTAAATATATCTGGTGATGGTGGTGATCAGACTGGCAGTATGTAGCACAGGTAAATTTGTTTCATGAGAGAAAAGTTAATAGAAGCAAGACATAATGTGTAAAAAGCAGGACCATATGGTTTCCTCCTTTGATCAAGAATTGTGGTGATAACTTAGCTGAATAGATCATGCCGACATCATGGTGTCTGAACTATGACACTTAAAGAAGAAATGTCTATAAGAATATGTAAGTTTCAGTCATACCTCAATTTTAGCTGAAATCTGTGGCTATGTTTTTGTTTCAGAGATGCATTGAAAGCAAGTAAAGCAATACTTGTGTAAAATCTTTTTTTTTCTCCTTTATATCTGGTTGGAACTATCATCTCTGCTAATGTGGAGAACTCATCAAGAAAAGTTCAGTTATTCTGGCTGAAATACCTCTGGGTTTACTACTTATTACAGGAAACTTCAGGCGAGATATAGAAACTTGTATCAGGCTGCCATGAATTGTGTTTAACATAAATTGTCAGCTCGGTCAGGTCGGCAAAGTAAAAAAAAAAAAACCCAAAACAATTATATTTGCATGCAGGAATTTGAGACTAGATAAACAAACACACCGACTTGCATCTCTGGAGAAGATTTATTATTATACGGCCTGTTATCATGCTAGCCAATCAGTGTTAGAATAAGATATTAGTTTAAAATCTTTTTTCATGATGACAAAAAATAAGAAGGCCCAAATATTCAAAGAGACATATTTAATCAAGAAGTACTAGATTTAAACATTGGCATGTAAGACAAAAGAAAAAGCATCTTGGCATGAAGAAGAGTTTGAAGATACTAAACAACGCCTTCTCTGCTCTTAATAACGGTTGGATGGAGAGCAGACGTAACACGCCTGTATCCATGTTTTCTTTTTTATGTGTTGTAAATGAAATGCTGAAAACCTCTGGACCAACCAATGTAGGAATCCTGTAGAAACTTGTACATAAAAGGTCTTTTCATTTGTTAGTATTAATTGTGTACAGCTTAATACCGAAACATGTGATAGTTGGAGTGAAATGCACTTGTAAAGATCATGAAACACTTCTCCACCATTTACCGTAATATGTAAACATTATTTGATTGTAAATTAAAATTTGGGTAATTTGCGATGTGGTGTGTGCTTAGAGTGCATTTCGTGAAGGTATTGTAGAACAAATACCTGCTGACTAAATGTTTACAATCTGTTTCTGACACAGTCTCCCATTTTAAAACCACTTCTCAGTTGTATTAATTCTTCTAAATTGACTCAGTTCATTTGAATTTTTGCTAAGCAATACACCTCCTCACCTATTTGTTTTTGGATCATGTTGGTTCAAAAACTTCCACATCATGAACAGCTTTTTGCGTCCTGCATGCTTTGCAAAACATAATAGGTCAGATCTCAGCTGTTATACTTTACCTTGTTGAATCGCTCATATTCAGTCAGTATCAGACTAGAAAACTGGCCTGGATATTTTTAGGCTTAAAAGAAAAAATAACAATGACAGCAAAAAAAAATATCAGCTTGATTTATTGGAGAAAAATATTGTGCTTGAACATTTTTAAAGATAACTGTCTCATTTATCAACGTTTTCTTCTGCTTATCTGGTGACGGGTTGCGGGGGCAAGAGCCTCAGACTGCAAGCCCAGGCTTCTCTCACACTGGCTCTCACACTCCAGCTCACCCAGGATGATCCCTAGGTGTTCCCCGGCCAGCTGTAAGACATATTCTGTCCAGCAAGTCTGGGGTCTGTATCTGGGTCTCCTCCCGGTGGGATGTGCCCAAAACACCTCATCAGCAAGGCACTCAGGAGGCATCCGAACCAGATGCCCGAATCGCCCTATCTAGCTTCTCTCAGACTGAAGTTGCAACCATTCTACTGTGAGCTCCTCCCAAATGGCAGAGCCCTCTTAAAAGATCAATTAATTCCAGTATTTATAACAAATACAAGAATTAAGTTGAAAATATTTGTAATTTTTGTCATAAATGGATATAATTTTGTGATGAACAGTTAAACAGAAGGACTGTACAGGTAATACAAAGCATTTAAACCTGATCAATGCACTCCCACCCTCTGCTGGCTGATGCTGGTTTTGCTGCGTTTTGAAAGAACCAATGAATGAGTGACTTTATGGGCATTAAAAATATTCTAAAACTGGTATTTTCAACTCAAAATCAATACACATGATCTTTACTGTTGTTCATTTTTTTGGTTACAGCTTTGCACTTATTGAAAATAATGCTGCAGAGAGCACAGGCTGAAACTCATGATCAATTTGATTTTTTTTATTTATTAATGAAAGCATTTACATGAAAGAAAACATTTTAGTGCCTCATTTTTAGTAAATTTTTGCCTTTTATATTTGTTTTTACTTTAGAACAATGTGACTTGTTAACATATTTGTCATAAATTAATGTTGCCTTTTGTAAAAAGAAATAATCTTGTTACTGTTCAGTTGTTAAAATCAGTAATAAATACATAAAGGGAATAAATCATTTCTCATATATTACAGGAGACTCATAAAGTCTCCCTCATAAAGTTTTGGGTAAATAATGAGACTTAACACCTCTATGATTATTTCATGACATCAAACCGGAACTCTCTCAGATATCAGTGTCATCATTTTATCATTTCTTTTTATTCTGCCTGTCTTGAAGTTGAGTGTTAGCACTTTTTAAAGAACAGGCTGTTGTCACCCAGTCCTTCACAAAGATTTTGGTGCCCTTTGATTTTTTTTTTTCTCTAATACATGTGATGTTGTAGTGATATTTTCTCTTCTGAAAGGGTCAGATTGTTTGTATGTGAATGAGAGAAAACAGTACATCAATACTCATGAAGAGCATCCCTGTGAAAGTGCTGATGAAGGCAGTATTCTGGAGTGTGAGTCACTGTCACACTCTTTATCTTCTCTTTAATTGTTTGTCTTAGTGGTACTGTTTGTTGATGAGTGTCTGCTTTGGTCGAAACCTGTGATGTAGTGAATATGATCCATCTGACTGGATGTTGAAAATTCCTGTGTCAAAATAAAACCATTATTGCTCTGTGATCAAAATTCTCATGTTTAATTATTTTTGTACAGATCTTCTTAGCTACAACACTGAATTCTCTAAGGTGATCAAGCATTTTGCTGTTAATCAAGAGGTGCTTTGACTGTGCCTTTTTTTCTACATTTTGAGGCAAAACAGTTTGAAATTGTCTTCCCAGTTTTTAATTTCAAATACCCGGTAGATCTAATTTAACTAAGACCACTTGCACCAAACTCTCAATTCAGTCAGCTTTGCAAAAAAAACACGAAAAACTGAGAGGTACAAATCAAATTCAACTAAAGGAGAACTAATACATTTTTAACAGATTCTTGGTCTTTAGACTCTCAAACTAATATCTTTGATACATTTTTAGAGCTATTTTAATGTTGGCTTTCGTAAATCTGATCAAACTTGTTGTGTTGATATGTTAATGTTCACACTTGTTAGTGGACACCAGCAGGGAGGGAGGCTATTAAATGGAAAAAGTTTTCACTTTTTTGGCCTGTGGGACTTCCAGGGCACCGGGCAGTTGACAGATACTTAAAGGTTAAGGGTAATGGGAGTTTGGCAGTCACTGAGGCAAAGCCCCAGGCCTGGGTGAAAATTTGGCAATACCCTGCCAGATGACTTTGGATTAATTCTGGTGCACAATGCAATGACTCAAATGTGTGGTTTTGAGAATGTGGTCCTGTTGTATGAACTGAACCGATTTGCAGCCAAGTGGATGCAGCTGAGATGGGAATCGGTGCTTGAGGAGGTCCTTCTTTTGGTCAGGGATGGGGCATGCCCTAGGTGAAAGAGTTGCAATATTTCTGGATCTTTTTTACGAGTAATAGAAGGAGGTCCATAACAAATCAGTGTGGCGTCTGGAGTGATTAAGACATTGGTGAAGAAGGAAGAGAATCACTCAATCTACATGCTGAAGACAAGCTCACAAAAAGTTTCCTTTTCAGGGTTTCTTGGGATCTCTTTTAGAGAAAGGCTGTGGGGGTTTGCCATTAAGTAATGGGTCTAAGTAGAATTGAAGCTCCTTTGCACTAAGAGGAGATAAATGAGGTGGTTCAGGCATCTGTTGAAGCCTTGAGTCATGCTGCCTATATGATTTGTTACAAGATCCAATCTGCTGCATGGTGGCACATTGATTAGCACAGTGGCCTCACAGCAAGAAGGTCGGGGTTCAAATCCTGAAGTGGGGGCGAGGCTTGAATCACTGGCATTTCTATGTGGATTTTGTATGTTCTTCCCGTGTTTGCGTGAGTACTCCGGTTTCCTTCCACTGTCCAAAAACATGTGTGTTAGGTTGATTGGCCACTGTGAAATTGCCCCTAGGAATGACTTTGTGTCTGGATGATTGTTCTGTATTTGTGTGGCCTTGCAACAGACTGGCGACTTGTTTGTAGTGTACCATGCCTCTCGCCTTAAACCAGCCGATATAGGCTCCGGCAAGGCCAATCAGTGTAAACGGTTCAGAAGACTAAATGAAAATCCAATCCCAGCAACTTATCAATATGTTATAAGTAGCAAAAATTGGCTACAATGTGAAGTATTTCAGTTCATTAGCTACCAGTACTTTTTTTAATACTACTATTTACAAAGTAGATTACACAAAAAATTGGGCTTGTTTGGTCAAATGTTTCAGAAGAATTTATAATGTGGATTCAGAGTGCTGTGATTGAAACATTGATATGAGGTTGCACTGTGACCGAAATAAATAAATAAATAAATAAATAAAAAAAAAAGGATGTCTCTATTGACAGGCTGATGACTGATGAATTTTCTTTAAAATTGATCTTCACTGCTTGCTGACGTTTCAATTCTCTGAAGTTCATAAAACTTCACTGAGAAAGGTGAGTCATAGATTGATTGAGCATAGAGCTTGCTTGACCTACTCCTTCTGGGAATTTTTATTTTACACTCTGGTATTCATCGTCCAACATTTGTCAACCCACAGAGATAAGATAGCATCCATATGAAACTAGGAGATACATCATTTATAAATCCTATAATTGTAATTTTCACCCTGTTAAGACCGAAAAACTCTTATTGTTAATGGGGATTTATGATCTGGAGTCTGTAGTACATTCAGTGTCCACATGATGGAGAAACTGTAGCAGAGGTGATGCATCACATCTGTAGTTTGCTGCCACTTTTCTATATCCTCTTAAGATTTACAGCAATCAGTGTGGTGATGGCAACACAGGTACCACAACAGAGTTTTGAATAAATTAGATTATTTAATCTTCCTATAAAATTGGCTTTCTGGTCCATTGGAAAGAGAGTGCCACACCCACAGTGCACACAAATAGGGCAAAAATTCAATTTTCCCAAAAGGGATGCCTGTTTAACAAGGACGTGGATCATTTCTGTTATTAGATTTTAAATAACACTTTTCACCCAAAAGACCAGAGCTAATAAAATGTTTTTTCTTTAATATATATATAAGACTTGCAACCAGGCTTATTAACCAGTTCACACATCTCAGTGCTCAAATATGAAGTTGTGATACCATTTTCTTGAACAATTCTCAGTAAATCTACAGTAACAGAGATGAAAAATTAAAGCCCGAAACAACTGAACATTTCTTAATGAATAGGTCAATATTAGGAGTGCAAGCGCATGTCTGCTTTGAGAAATACAAATGTGTGTTGAGATCTTTCAGAGGTCAAAAATGAAATGAAAATACTTTATTAATCTGCAAAGGGAAATGAGATGGATTTGATTTCATAAAGAATTTAGATTACTTGGACTGTAAACCCCCCAAAACAAACTAACTTCACCAAAGAGCAACAATAAACACATCTGCTGATACTAAAACAATTCTGTGCCTCTTTAGAATAAGGTGTCTCTCATCAAGGGCGAATGTTGCGGCTGGTTTGAAAAATAAGTTGCACAATCATCTCTGGTGGCCTAATTTGACTTCTAATCCATTAAAATTAATTCACAAATGAGAGCAAATGCTTCAAAACCACACAACCTCTTTGCAAGATGCATTGTAGAACAAAATTAACATAACATTGTGTCTTCATCTTGATGCACTTCCTTCATTATTTAATTCACATCAAACAATTATCAGTGAAGCACTTTGCTATGCTTCACAGAAAAAACCCCTGGAGGGATTGTTACAAGCCTTGGATTGTTTCCTTTTGGTTTTTGTTCCCCTTATTATTATCTTAAACATTTCAAAGCAACTGATTGACATTTTTAAAAACTGTTTAGAGTAACAAAATTGTAATTTAATTGATTTAAACAGCAACAAGAAAAAGGTTTAACATTTTATGGTATAGGGTGAGATCAGATCATAATTTCCTCAAAAGATGACACACTATTAAAGCAAAAGAGATGTCAAAAAACATCATAAAGAAATACATATACCATGAACACAGTTTAAAATATTACTTTCTGGTTTCAGACGTCTACTTTCTTCTGTGTATCAGACAGATCTAAGTTCTGAAGAAATTCCTCGGATATTTCATGCTTTCTGCTGCAGAAAAAAAAATCAGCCTTTGATGCAATGCAGTTTCATTCCAATTAGCTTATTGCACTGAAACATGGATATATTTGATCTGTTTCTGTATATTTGTGAATCAAATAATTAAGACCAAAAACACAGAACATAAAGGAGACAGAGGTTAATCAGACTTCTTTAAGGTTTTATCAAATGGCAACACGTGCAGATTCTGTGACATTTTCAGTCATGTTTGCATCTTTGTTCAGCAGCATAGGGCACATAAGGAGTGCATACCAAAACGCGCTCACAGACATATTCTCATTCAGGCTAGCTCGCTGGATGATCACGCTCTTCTCTTGACTTACTTTTAGAAATACATAATACATCATACGGTAGCAATAAGCCCATTTCTACAAGTGTTGTTGTAAATACCAAAAACATTAAGCTAAACCAAACTAAACTTTTATGCTTATTTCTAAAAAATAATCCCACTGTCCATCCCTTCAAATCTCACAGAGTTTGTGAGCTGAATTTTGATGAATGTTTTTGTGATATTGTCATTTCTTAGATTGAACTATTCAGTAGCAATGTAATTAGCCTTCTAGAATTATACAACATATATTAATTAAGTTCTTTTTTTTTTACTTCAAATTGGTTCAGAAATTGTAGTTAAGATGAAATAATGTAAATATTTTGTCATTCCCTGGAATTCCTAAATCATTTTTTTCATTACGGTGCCTCCATAAACTACTGAGATGAAAGTTAACTTACATAAATACTTTCTAAAATAAAGGAGCCAACTCAAACAGATTCAAAGAATTGTTTCTGCACCTGAGTTGAAGACAAAATGGTATGTCATCTGAATAATAAAATACAAAATCTAACAAAAAGCTGAAAAATTAAGTTCTGAACTACACAGGAAATTTATCCAAATGTGCCAAATTATTCAAAAACAAGATTTTCAGTACAATGTTTAAAACAACTTTCAACTCTGCTTTCATCTAATTTTTTTGCAACCAGAGTCGTTAAAATGCCAGGCAGGTCTGGTCTTGTGTACAGGACAATACATGGCCAGATGACTCATTGCTATGGGTCTCATTAGGTGTTAAACAGTAAACAAATGAAGATGGGCATTAAAAAATCTTGATGAGGCAAAGCAAAACAAGGTTGACTGACTCTAAAATGTATTTCAAAAAAAAATGTTTGAAATACATTTTTTAATTTATATTTTCTATTTTTGCTTCAGCAAAATGGAAAAGAAACAAAAAACAAACAAACTATGTCTCTAGGGATCAGAGAATACTTTTGTTCCCTGCAAGAAAATCAATAAAAACACAGTAGAGATTCAGTGAGTTTGCTGGAGCTTGTTTCACATTGTAGTTTTATTCAACTTAAAAACGCAATGCAGAACATTTCACAGTAGTCTGCTCAATACTTTATACAAAAAAAGAACATGGAACAAATAAAAACAATGTCTGCTGTGATCACTGAAACATACAGTATGAGTGATGTCTCTAAACAAGAGTCTAAAGTGACTTCTCTAAAATGTCAGTCAGTCACCTTCTTATCCATCTATCCCTTATGGGGTTGTGGCGGGAGCTGGAGCCCATCCCGGCTGACTCAATGTGAGGGGCAGGGTACACCCCGAACAGGTCGCCAGTCTGTCGCAGAGCCACACACATACACCCATACATACCCCTCTCCTAGGGGCAACTTGGCACCGGCCAATCAACCTAGCATGCAAGTCTTTGGAGGGTGGGAGGAAACTGGAGTACTCGGAGAAAACCCACGCAGACACGGGGAGAACATGCAAACTCCACACAGAAAGTAGTTTGCATGACATGTGACAAATTGATTTGTTTTTCTGTTAAAAACATTGATGGAATGAAATCTTAAACTTGCAAAATGTACCTTATTAGATACATTGAAGAACATAAATCAAACTTGTAGATTAAGATGTGTTTTTAATGCTAATTTTTTTCACCTGAATGATTTTGCTTCTCTGTTCGGCTTGACTCACTTCCATAGACAAAAGGGTTCGGGTTTACATGCTTGCAGCAAAGCTTCAAACAAGACAAAAGCTTTCAGACTTAATTTGAAAAAAAATCTGCATGTACTTTCATAAATAACTAAAATATTTACAAAAAGAGGGAAGAAGACAGACAAATAGAATGCATAGTTAGTGTCATTTCAGGCATTGCAGTTTGCCTGCAACAGGGTCTCATTAGGCTCCTTCTTTGGCTGAAGGTTGCTGTCTTTCATTGATTCTGCTTCAAAGAAGTCCTAGTCCTTGCTAATGAACTCCATTTAAAACAATTTGGGAATAATCAATACCTCTTTAAAAGTCAAGATATTTTTTCTTTTACTTTGTTTTCACAACCATTTTCTTAACTTCACTGGAAGGAAGCATTCTGTAAGGCTGTAAAAAGATCAGTTTATCCAATGTACTAATCTTCATCATCATCTTTGTATTGTATGTTCTCCTAATGGGGATAAAAAAAGTCAGATGCAAGAAACCAAAAATCAATCACTGGTCCAGTCCTACAACATTTAAAAAGACAGCTTAATGAACCAATGATAATTGTTGACTGCATTGCATATGTTAGTGATGCACAGTTGCAAGAAAAAGATTGTTCAGAAACTTGTACCCTAATTCATTCGAGGACAAGTACCGTTAATACACTAAATTTCAGTAAATCTGAAACCGCAACTCTTTCAGGCATTCTTTCAACATTTTGCTGTTGAAAGCATGTATTTCTGCCTGGGTTAAGTATCCAGTGATTAAGCACTTCCATATTCCAGACTCATCAGACTGTCTCTTTTGAGTACTGAAGAAAGACGTCGGTTGGTCATACTCCAGCTGAAATGACTTGATGTGAAGCAGACTTGATTCTACATGATTTATTTATGGATGTGTAGACTCTCATTGATCATCTGCAACATTTTAAATGACCATTCATCATTCATATGAACACAATGTTTAAAACTGGAAAAATGAAAGTTTTCCAGTAATTATTCTTAGAATAGTGACAGTTTGTGACTCACATTTCAATGACATACACCAGGTTTTTGTACTATTTGAAGTAGCTCTGATGTAAGACATGGACATGAGTAGTCGTAAAAACAGAAAGCAAGCGCTATACAAGCACTAAACAATAACAGTCATAAGTGAAGTGCAGTGTGAAGACATCATATAAAGCAAATTAAACTCTTGACTGCAAATGAAGGAATTTGGAATATATTGCAAGCAAGTTTTAGAGACGCGTTAAGGCAAACCATTTACATCCTGGCCAAGTGAACATTTTTTTAAAAAGTCATTTTGAAGAAGTCCTCTTCATGCAACCAAAAGCAACCAGTGAAGTCAGAGTAGACAAAAGATGAACAAGCCACATCTAACAGGTCCTGGAGAATTTGTAACTACAGTAAAATGCCAGCAATTGATATTTTTGTAGCTTGTGGTTTGTGGTTGTGGCATCCCACCAATTGCACTAAGGTAACATTAGATGAACTTAAAGAGCTTGTGTGGTGTATCCAATCAACTCAACCTTCAGCGTATTCGAAAGCCAGTTGAGAGCCTCAGATTGTGCTTTGTGTTTTGAGCCCCTTCTCCACACTGTTTATGCAGGACTCTGCTTTGTTTCTTCTTCTTATCCTTTAGGCATTTTCCTCCAGCGGTCGCCACAGTAAGTCAGTTTCTTCCATCTAACCATATCTGCTGAATCCTCTTCGGTCACGCCACCTACCTTTATGTTTTCCTTCACTGTATCATGAACCTCCTCTTTGGTCTTTCTCTAGTCCTCTTTCCTGGTGGTTCCAAACCCAGCATCATTCTGACGATGTACTCGTGCTCTCTTCTCTGCACATGTCCAAACCATCTCAGTCTGGCCTCTCTGACTTTATCTCCAAAACCTCTAACATGTGCTGTTGCCCTGATATACAAAGTACTCATTTCTGATCCCGTCCATCCTGGTCACTCCCAGAGACATCCTCAGCATCTTCATCTCTGCTACGTCCATCTCTTTTTCCTGTCTTTTCTTCAGTGGCACTGTCTCTAGACCAAACAGCTGAAACTTTTCTGTCACACATCATACCTGATACTTTTCTCCACCCGTTCCAGCCTGCTTGGACATGCTTCTTCACCTCTCCACACTCTCCATTGCTCTGGACTGTTGATCCGAAGTACTTAAAATCTTCCAGCTTCTATATACAGTATATCTCTTCTCCCTGTAACCTCACTTTTCCATTTGGGTCTCTCTCATTCTCACACGTACTCTGTCTAACTCTGACTAATCGTCATTCTTCTTCTTTCTAGTGCAAACCTCCACCTCTCCAACTTCTGCTCCACCTCCTTCCTCCTCCCACGACAGATTACAATGTCATCTGCAAACATCATTATCCATGGAGATTCCTGTCTGACCACGTCTATCAGCCTGTCCATCACCACAGCAAACAGCAAAGGACTCAGAGCAGATCCTTGGTGCAGTCCCACCCCCACACTGAACTCCTCTATCACACCTACAGCACACCTGACCACTGTTTTACAGTACTCATACATACTGTATCCTTCACCGCTCTAACATACTTCTCTTCACTTCCTCATGCAATACCATAGTTCTTCTCTAGGTACCCTGTCATACGCTTTCTCTAGATCTACGAAGACACAGTGCAGCTCCCTCTGACCTTCCTTGTACTTCTCAATTAGCATCCCCAAGGCAAATACCGCATCTGTAGTCCTCTTTTTTGGCAGAAAACCATACTGCTGCTCACAAATTCGTACTTCAGACCTTAGCTTAGCTTTGACACATTTTTCCCATAACTTCATCTTATGACTGATCAGTTTTATTCCTCTGTAGTTACCACAACTCTGCACATCTCCCTTGTTCTTAAAAACAAGAACCAGCACACTTCTCCATTCATCAGGCATCTTCTCACTTTGTAATATCCTATTAAACAGCCCAGTCATAAACTCTACTGCCACCTCAGGACTCTGCTTTGCTGCTGACTTGATGATGCTTCTTTAGAGTTGATTATTTATGAAACGTTGTCATGCACGAATATTTGTTGTTCATTCATTATCATGTGTACATTTCAAGTCAAGTCTTCCCATTTGTGTGTCAAACAATGCACACACAGAAAATAAATGAGACATATTCCAGCTAGGAAAATGCTGTGCAGAACCATATGATGTTATCATGAGACAGAAAGCAAATTATAAAAGAGAAGTTTGATAGACCTTGACATTCTCTGTTTCATGAATGTCGGAATCATTTGGGCTTTTTAACATTTAAACAAGTGAAACATGGACAAAACTGTATTGCGGGCAGGTGAAAAAATGAGCAAGGCCTACGTTAACAATCTATTATAAAAGAAGGACATTTTCTATTAGGTGTCCTTTGATAAAGTATAAAAAACTGATGAAAATGTCCATCCACTTAAAAGAGGTACAAAGCTTGTTTCTAGTTCTCTTGTCAGCAAATTTGGAGATTTTGTGTTTGACTTGGTTTATTCATTGATTTATATTTTTCATTCTCTGGATTTCCTTTTAAAGCTCATTTCACTCAGGTTAGTTAATTCATTTGTTACCCTTTTAAGAAGTTTAAAATTCTCTGATTACTCTTTGGCTGACTTCCAGGTCAAATCATTTTAGCTTGTGTTTTATATGAGGTTAATCCATTTCTTTTAGTAACATGATAATATATACGCAATGCTTAAACACCAATAAAATGAGCACATTTTAGAGAATAACTTGTGTTATGGAGACCACTAATAATTTAAAGAGCATCTTAAGAATTTTCTTTAGCAATCCTTTTTCCGGCTGAAGTATTGACGCACATTTTAAATCTTCGTTAGCTTTTCATATTTCTATTCTTGGGACTTCAACATAAGTAGCTCTCGTCTGTGGTATGGATGAATAATTATGAATGCAGGAGCAAGCACAAAAAACTGATTGGCTACCAACATTGTAAAGATGTCTAAAGTACCTGTTCAACACAATACAGCCAAAATTATTTCCTTTGATTTAAATGAATCACTAATGAAATGTGCTGCAAATGCTACATACAGAAGTTTGTTGCTTAGAAGCGATTCGAGTTGAGAATAATATGACTTCAAAGTGGAAGCAGCATGTTGAGAGCTCTGGCAGTGTAAGAAATAGTGGTAACTGCTGCACAAAATACAACCCAGCAAGCATGTTAACTACATCAGCTCTTTGAGACATAGATCTAATTAAAGAAGTCAGTTTACCAACACAGTAGTATGACTTTTAAAGTCAGCACAGTCCGATGGGTTTCCACTGAAAAGCATTTAATTTGTTTCCATGTTTTTTCTTCAAACTCCACTTAATGGTATTTCACATTTGAGGTCAACGAATGGGGGTAATTCTGTTTGTTGGTAGAGAGCGTTAGTCTCAAAAACAATTAAAATGTCAAGTGCTAGGGGACATTTTAGTCTTTTTTATTGAAATTAAATTAAACCACAATGTCAAAATAATGTGAAAAAAGTGTTTTGTAGTCAAAGCCATGCGCTATACTAAATTTTTGAATTTTTTAAAATGTGATACTCTATGTTTGAAATGCTAAACAAAACTAGAATTACTGTAGAAACAGACAGTGTAGGTCATATGAAAGTCATGAGGAGTACAAGGAGTAATTCAATTGTTTGAATTTATAATTGATCTATAATTTATAACTAGTCAATATTATTAATAAATCTATTAATTTATCTATATTTATATATGCATTTATGAAGGCACTTGCTTTTTTAGTCACTTTTGCAGAAGCAGTTTGCACACATGCATAGATGCACGTACGTGCATCATACATTCAATAATATGTAGAATGTAATTTATATTTACATGTATATACATTATTTATATAAAATAAAATTTCTATTTGAACAATAACATACAACTTAGTTACATTGTATTCACAACACAGATGCATTCGCTGCACCTCAAAAATAGAAATTTGTTTTGTATACATAACTTTTTTGCTATTTTTCATACATCTAGTAACTTAGAAAAAAAATAATTATGTTGAATATATCAGTTCAAAATTTAACTCTTTTAAAAAATAATGATTATCTTTTTTTTATTTTTTTACTAAACAGCTTTTTTTCCTATGTGAGTAAATCCGAGTCACAGTGAACGCACCTAAAGCCCTATTAAATAGCGGAAGCTGCCTGACGTCGTTTGTATTCTTCCGAGCGGGAAAGTACAGATCAGCTGAAGTGGTGCTTGGTAAACTTTATCTGTTTCTCTGCAAGTTGTCTTCAGATCATGGCGAACGAAGTTGATGCAGATTTTCCTCCTAATCTCATTAGTCTTAAAGTAAGTAGTTAAAAAAAAGATAAAGCTAATTTGTTATAAAATTATGTTTCAGAGCTGCTAAGCTAGTAAGCTAATATAAAGTAGAAACATAAAGTTTATTAGTTTGGAAAAAGTTAAAATTAAAATAATCATATTACATTTTAGGGATATTATTAACTTATTTGGATTGCATTTTCTTTAACAATTTTTTTTCATTATATCACTTATTTGGAGTAAATTTTTAGTTTCTAGGCTAATCCCAAAACATTTAGATAGAAAACCATTTTTTAAATTATGTAAAAGTAATTTGACATTTAGTTTGATAAAATAAATTATAAAAAGAAAAAAAATTGTTCAAATTTGAAAGTAAACTTGTTTTTTTATTATTTGAATCTAAACAATAACCTAACAATGTTTCTACAACAAGAACTTTTTTTTTTTTTTTAAATAAATGAGATCATCTCTTGTTTAGTTTTAAAATAGTTACTTTTCTCAATCAACAGGGAAAAATAGAATTGTTTAAATTCTAAGTAACCATGGAAATATGATATTTACATTCATTTGAATTTCAAAAACTTCAGACAAATTGAAAATAAATAATTTTAAATATACACAATACTTTTTTGTATTTCTAATATTCCATATTCCAGAACTCCATTCCAGTGAGAGTTGGACCCCGTCAAGGCTGCCCTTTATGGATAGAGTTTCTAGGCGCAGCTGAGATGTTGGAGTGATCCTGTTTGATGACCTCAGAATTGTTTTTTTTTTCCCCCTTTGCGGATGATTTGGTCCTTGTTGGCTTTGTCGGGCAGTGATCACCAGCTCTCAGTGAACTGATTCACTGCCAAGTGTGAAGTGGCCTGAATGGGAATCAGTGCCTCCAAATCCGAGACCATGGTCCTCGCCTGGAAAAGTATGGGATGCCTCCCAAAGGAACGGAGTCCTGCCCCAAGTGGAGGACTTTAAGTATCTTGGGGTCTTCTTTATGTGTGGGGGAAGGATGGAGTGGGAGATCGACAGACAGGTCGGTGCAGTGTTCAAAATAATTAGGAAAAAAAATCAAAGCTCTCGATTTACCACTCGATCTGCGTTCCTACCCTCACCTGTGGTCACCAGCTGTGGGTGGGTGACCGAAAGAACAAAATCGCGGGTACCATTAGCGGAAATGGGCTTTCTCCACATGGTGGCTGGGCTCTCACTCAGAGATAGAGTGAGGAGCTTTGCCATCAGGGAGGAGCTCTGAATAGAGCCGTTGCTCCTCCGGGTTAAGAGAACCCAGATGGGGTGGGTAGGGCATCTTGTTAGGATACCTATTGAGTGCCCTGCCGGTGTGGCGCTTCGGGCATGTCCCACTAGGCGAAGACCCAGAGGCAGGCCCCAGACCCACTGAAGAGACTGTCTCACAGCTGATCGGGGAACACCTCAGAATCCTCGTGTGAGTTGGAGGACGCAGTCGTAGTGAGGGAAGCTTGAGTTTCGCATCTGAGGCTGTTGCCCCTGTAGCCCAGCCCCACATAAGCGGAAGACGACGGAAGGAAACATTTTTTTTATTCCCAAATGTCCAGTGTTAATGTTATGGAAAACAACCACTAAAGTATATATTTCCAGAGCTGGGCTTGTTTTATTACATTTTGTCTATCATATTTGTGTGATTGTTGTATAACTCTTAATTTTTTCCTCCCACACAGAATATTGATACCCTACTACGGTGTCCCATTTGTTTCGACTACTTCAACACTTCAATGATGACAAACTGTTCTCACAACTGTGAGTATAAAGCAAAGCAGGTTAAATCAATCAAATGTCAAATAAATTGTCTTTAAGTCTTAGGGGAACTTTTTGTGCATAATTACACAAAATTGAGGTAGCTGTTTAAATTGCTCAGAAACTTTTTGAAGTAAAGACATAAAGAGCTGTCTTCTTGTGTGGTGATCTGCCGTTTTACTGCAACTTGCCTCAAAAAACTGATCCCATGCAAAGCTTTGCAATAAACTCTGTCTCAATATAATTTTATCAGGACAAGTCGCGATAACGAAAACTCACTGAAATCAATTCAATTTAACTTTTTTCTTTATATGTAAAATTTTAGCCCAATATCACAACACAGTTTCCTCAAATTGTGTAGTGTTGAATGTAATAAATGAAATCTCATCAAACTTTTTTCATGAGTTTCATCAAAAAACTTTACCATAAGTTTGTGATATAATGATAATAATAATAATGAATTACTCTATTCATCCCTCACCGGGGAAATTTGTTTGCTGCACTCCCTACACCGCAGCAGGCTGCCCTTTAACGGCGCCAATGGTGGGAGAAGCGGGGGTTAGGTGTCTTCTCCAAGGACCCTAGACGTGCTCTCCGTGGGACGCGAACCCGCGACCTTCCGGTCCGCGGGCGAACGCTCTAACCACGCGGCCATCGTCTCCACCTTATCATATTTTATGATATAAAATGATATAAAATATGATGTGGTTTTGTGTGTCTTTTTGATTACAAATACCAATCAGTTAATCAGAAAACAGTTTGTTCTGATTTCGTCTCTAACAAATAGAAATATAAAAAGTCCATAATGGCAAAGACTTTAGTATTGTCAGCTCAGCAGGCTCTGAGACCAAATTTAATGGATGCAGAGATGCTGTTGAAGCAAAATAATTTATGTGTTGTTCCCTTGGATGGAAATAAAAGGAAATTTAATTTTATTTTACAAAGTTGGATATAACATATTCTGTTTGTTTTATTTTACAGTTTGCTCTTTGTGCATAAGAAGATTCTTATCTGTTAAGCAGCTATGTCCTGTTTGTAACACGGTAAGTACCAGCAAAAGCTAATAGCTGATTTTTAAATTTAGATCATTACTTGTTTGACAGCTGAAGTGAAAAATCAATGATTAATAAGGCAATGCAGTGGAAAAAAAATATATTAAGCACAAAGCTAATTAAACAACCTTCCATGTGTGAAGATTTTTCTGTTTAATTCTCATTGTACATGATTAAATAACTGTCAAAAACAAGAGTTGAAAAAATAAAAGTGCACTGCAAATACAGAAAAGAAAAAACACAGATTATTAGTTTGGTAACATTGACTTTCTTTTTATTGTTTTTTTTTTTTTAAGCTATTGACCGAACAAGACTTGCATAACAACCGCTTATTGGATGACTTGGTTACAACCTTTCAAGAAACCAGGTGAAGTTTTCTGTAAACTGTTTGAAAGCAACCGTAGCAATATTTTGTGGTTAGGAAAGATTTCTAAAATCCAGGGCTTGAGACAGAAATGAATCCATTTGTTTATTTCAATATGTGTGTAAAAGCATCTGTTGAAACCCCAAATTAAAATTTGAACCCTTATTCATAACCGTTAAAAATCAGTTGTCATGAAGTAATCGGGTTATTGCTGTGCCAATTTGGTATGATGTTCCTACATACACTTCTGAAATGTGACATGTAAACAATTATTTGGCTGCAATTGCTGGTATTTTATTGAATTTATCTTAGAGTACGTTTGGGGCTGTCACTCCTGTTTTTTTTTTTTCTTCAAAAAATTGAACATGACAGAGTTCCGGATCTGCTAAGTTGTTTACACGTACAGTATATGCAATTCGATGAGGAATGAACAAAAAGATTTTTTTTGGCTTGATCTTATGGCAGAAAGCTGAAATTAATCAGAAAGAACTCAGTCAATATTCATTAAAGTGTGTGTGGTTGAATGTGAGAATTATTTATCTCTAGATATATAAATGCAGTGCATCATTTACATCGCTATAAATATTTATAAAGATCTACAGTATATGTACAGATTGATTGATCTATATACAGATCTTTAATATTAAATTCATTTTTGATCAGTAAGCCTAATTTATATGCTTTTGGTGGTGGCAGAATATCAAATCCTCACTTAAAAAGGAAAAATTCCACATAGAATTTTGCTAAGAGCATAGCGCCTCTGCTCTACCAGAAATGAAAAGTTTAAAAGAGGTGCATCTCTTGGCTTGATGAATCAATATTGAATTACTCACATTTGAATAGAATTGTGGTTAGTGCTTTTAACTGTTTGTTTTCTTTGTTGTTTTGTCTATTTTTTAATGCAGCTTTCCAACATATTGCACACTAGTTTTGCGGCTTTGAAGATAACTACTAATAACATATTTTTAATGTAATTGTACTCTGTCTGAGGGCATGGCTGAGCCAAGCTTTATAGGGCCTGGAAATAACACATAAAAAACATTTGGAACAATAGAAAGGGTTGTGCAACTGTGTTGGATATTCTTTGAAAACATTGCATTGGATAAATGTTTTATTGAAGAAAAAATGTGGAACAGGTGTATGTGGAAAATAACTGCAGGGCTAGGCTATGAAAACAACAGCAGCATATCGGAAATAACAGTGAATCCACCATGAACACGGTTTTTACCGAGAACATCCCTTTCATTTTTATTTTCAAGCTCCTCTTACCTGGGGAGAAAAATGATTACCACGGAGATTTAATGGGATCATCTTGTTATTGACAGGATACCAATATGTCTACCAGGGAATCTATTTTAGATTATTTCTACATGCAAATGCTTAAAAAGCAATTATATAATTGCCTTATATTAATCTGCGCGAGCTTTACAGAGGTTTTCTAAATCAAATGGGGATTTGGTTTTCATGTGTTCAGGTTGTATTCGTGTTCTTTTTGTTTTGTATTCTCACACTTTGACTTTATGGCCTTTCTTGTTGTTTTGACAAACAATTATTACAAAAAAAAAACTATGTTTCAAAACAGATGGTTTCATAGATAACTTTTATATTTGGGAGTATGTCTGCACCAACACGCTCTCTCGTTTTCTGGGATAAACTGATAAGTGTCAGACTGTTTACATGCAGCGTAGTAATTGCTTTATTAAAAAAAGTTTCCAGACATTTGATTCTGGTATTATGATTCCCTGAAATTTTAAAGATATAAACTTAACCTCACACAGTTTCAAAAAAAAAAAAAAAGTCACAATTTTGTGACGTCATCTTGAAAAAAATGTTGGTTTACATTTTAAATTTGATTTACTAGTGAAAGGATTTGTGCTCAGCAGTAGGCTTTGTGTCTGAAAGGTAAGTTTTGACTGAAATCATTAGAAATTTAGTTTTCAATATTATGGTGGATGACAATGAAGCAAGTAAATACTGTTATCAGTGTGAGGGTACATTATTTGTCTACTGCATCAATCACCGTGAGATCATTGCAATCTACGCCCCTGAGATCCACATCACTGATATGAATGAGTCCACCGTGCTGTTCTCTTCTCCACTTTTTAATTTCCTGTTGTCCAGCAATGGTTGTCTAAGAAAAGATGTTTCTTGTAAGTGAACCTTTTATATCGAACTCTTACTGCAATTTTGAATGTATCATAATTTATCTAGTTTGAGTTCTTTTCTGATTGTTTTCATGTTTGTCTTTCAATATTTGGGTGCCATGTTTGTTAAACTCTGAAGTGTATGGAGCCCCCACGATCACCCCTTTTTTTAAAATGTAGACTATTTCAAACATCTGTCCATTTGGTGGGCACATTATGTGCTTTAGCGTGTTCAGGGATTACTCCTGTCAGTGAACCACTCACTGGAAATGCTGCATTAGGCAGTCTTTGGAGGATGGCAATAATTTGCTTCCATTAGACTTGAGACCTAGTTCCCTTGGCAAATTAGCTGTTATTGCTATATTTCTATACTTCTACATCCCCTGCTGGATGAAAATCTGCTTTTCATCCTGTTTCTCATGGCTGCTTCACATTTGTCTGGTATGGGAAACGGCCCCATCAAATTCAAAACCACGGCATATGATCGGAAAAAGGGTAAAGTACCCTGTTCAGGTCAGGTACAGGGTCTTTACAAAAGAGGGTCCTCTCACACACAATGTGGCATACATACTAATCGGTAATGGTTAGTAGCTCATCTTGCTGCTTCATTTCAACTTATGCACATTTCCAGTTGTCGGCTAATTGCTAAAACAACTGATGACTAGTCAATAATTACAATGATCTTTTCTGTTAACTGAAGTTGCATCCACAGTACAATATTTTTATCGTATGAAATAGTGATCTTAGTACAAAAATAATGGGGATTTACGAATATGAATACTGTACTTGAACCAAAAAAAGAGATTGTTTTGTTTGAAGCAATCGGCTTAGAAAAGTTAGGTGTCCTTTCTGTTTTTTCACTGATGTTTTAAAAATGTTGGTCTTAAATTTGTAGGTCAATGGGTAATTTTTCTCCATTTGCTTTTGGTCAATATGTAGTTCCCTTGATTTTCTCTAATTCTCTCACTTGGCCACAGTTGTAAAGGTTGAACTTGTATTGATTCAGTTTTACGTGGAACTGCTAAGCCTGTGGCTGTCCTTTGTCGACTTTTAAAATGATTTTTTTTTTTTTTTTTTTTATAAGAATCTCAGTGTCCTCTCAATTCTTTGTAGTTCCTTTAAACTAGCAATGTTTTTGTTGCTTTTGTTCTTGGTTTAAAATAATTTCTTTCTCTTTATTTAGCTCATTATCTTAAGACACATTTTAAAAGATGCAATACTAAAGGTAAAAGGTATACTAAATAACCAGAAAGCCCAATTGCACTATATTCCTACTAGTTACTTTTACAAATGATGCAAGCATTATTTATAGTTTTACCTTTGCGTAACAGAGACCATAAGGAATTTCTTAACTTATGAATTATTCTAGTCTAAAAGAAAAATGATACCTCTACACAAACGCATCAGCATTTTAAGTTAATGCACAGATCATCAATTCATAGTACACTGGACTTACAGAAGGAATAATTGTTGGTTTCATCACTGGAAACTTTCTGACTGTATGGCCGGACCGTTTTACGGAAAATATACCATCAGTGGAAAATCAGATCATCCCCTGAAAAAAACCTCAGTATGTGCTCTTTGCGGTGAATGCTGGATTGCAATGCTCCATTTTTTTTATACCAATCTATTTAGAATATTTTGGATCATAGCAAGACTGGAAAAGAAAAAAAAACTTAGTTTTTTTATGCCTACACAAATTCTACATCTAAGTTAGGTCATTTGTTTACAGCCCTTTTCCCACTGTATAAAATCTGCCTCATTTGTCAAAAGTTTAATATCAATTCAAAGGCGGCAGATCTACTACAAGAGTAGTACTGTAGAACAACTAATCTGTTTTAAATAAACTGCTGCAATATTCTCCCCTGAAATGATCCAAACATTTTCAAATAAAGCTGAATTATATTTTTATTTCCACTTTTCTAAACTTATAGAAATAACTATATAGATGTAACTATGATTTAAAAAAAAGATTAAAAAAAAAAAATGACTACAGGCCTGTGGCTCAGAACAAAAAAATATACTCTAGTGCAATTGCATAGAAAACAATAGAAAAAGACAGTGAAGTGACAAGAGCAAATGATGAGCGGGTTATAAAGTATTCATAAGTCCAACGGCAGAAGGGAAGAAGCTGTTTTTGTGGCAGGACGTTCTGGTCCGAATGAACTGGAGCCTCCTGCCGCAGGGAAGTCGCTCAAAAAGTCCATGCCCAGGGTGGGAAGGGTCAGGGGGCTGTGACTTTCCTGAAGTCCACGATCATCTCCACTGTCTTCTGAGCGTTGAGCTCCAGGTTGTTGTTGCTGCACCAGGACACCAGCCGGTCTACCTCCATCCTGTAGGCTGACTCATCACCATCAGAGATGAGCCCGATGAGGGTGGGGTTGTCCGCAAACTTGATCAGTTTGACAGAGTCATGGCTGGAGGTGCAGCAGTTGGTGTACAGGGAGAAGAGCAGGGGCGAGAGTACACAGCCCTGAGGAGATCCTGTGCTGATAGTCCGAGAGGGGGAAACATTCTTCCCCAGCCGCACGCACTACCTCTGGTCTGTCAGGAAGTCAGTGATCCACCTGCAAGTGGAGTCTGGGACGTTGAGCTGAGAGAGCTTGTCCTGAAGCTGGGCAGGGAGATGGCGTTGAATGCAGAGCTGAAGTCCACAAACAGGATTCCAGCATAGGTTCCCGGGGAGTCCAGGTGTTGCAGGGTGAAGTGGAGAGCCAGGTTGAAGGTGTCATCTACATAGCTATTGGCTCTGTAGGCAAACTGCAGAGGGTCCAGAGAGGGAGAAGTGAAGTACTTAAGATGAGGGAGGACCAGGCATTTAAATGACTTTATGACTTCAGGCCTGTGGCGCTTACATCTGTACTCATGAAGTCCAGTGATACGGGGCTTCTTGGGGACAGGAATGATGGTCGACAGCTTGAAGCAGGCTGGAATGTGGCAGGTCTTCAGGAAGGTGTTAAAAATGGTTATAAATAGTTTATAGAAAAAATGTTTTGACAAAGTAAAAGTATATTTTTTTAATCTACACAGCAATCCAAACTCTACATTATGCAACTTTTTGTGAAAGTTGCATGAGGTGTTGTATTTCAGATGTGAGAAGGAAAATCTGTTCCCAAATGAGGGAACAACACTTAGACTAATTACTTTTTCTTTTTGGTGTGAAGTGAACAGTGAGTTCTCCTTTTCATGTAAATTGCTTTGAGTTTTTACAGATTTTGTAATAACTGTGTGACAGAAGCAACCTTTCAGTTGGTGTGGTAGAGGTGTTTTTTTTACCCCCCATTTTTACTGCTGCTGTGTGCCTGAAATTGTCAAACTTGAGAGTATCCAGTGGAGCAGATGAATGGTACAGAAGAGCACATTTCCTTAAGGCTTTTGTCAGGTGGAGGTGATGTTTCCACATAATGTCTGTGAAAAACTGCTTTGGCATGCGTGTGCATCTGCAGGCACACATATGCACAAACCTACTCTAATGGGAACAGTAAGCTCAGATACGTTTTAAATATGGAGAGCAGAACATCACACCTCATTGGTTCCAGTTTATAGCCAAGCAGCCGTTTGTTGGCTTTTCTCTCTTCCCAGTCTATATTCAAAGTGTCCTTTGTTTCTATCCCAATAAAAGCTGTGTTTTTAAAATAGCTGTTTTAAAAAATATGCTTTTCTAAAATTCCCGGGCGTTATTGTTGAGCACTACCTTATGTAGCTTCATTTTATGAGGTTTTTTTTTGTTTTTCATGCAGCTTATACGGTTTGCTGAATATTTGTCTTGTGTTATATATTTTTTCACACTCAATTTTGCTCTTGTTTTGTTTTTTTTTACAGGCAACAGTTATCAAATTTGAATGTTGAAACCCCACCAATATCCCCCAAAACCCCAGCTTCAGCCGTCAAATGCAAAGCTCCTAGACGCAAGGCCCAGAAGGCTGGCAATATTGAACAATTTCTTGCCAAAAAGCAGAGGAAGACAAAACCCAAAGATTCCAAAAACTGTGGCAAATCACAAACTGCTCAGTCAAATACAGATTCAGGAAACGGTCACTTCGTACTGGTTGTCAAGAAAGAGCCAGTTGAAGTAATGAATGAAAGCGTGCACGATCTTTTGTCCTATAGAAAAGAAGAACATGATTCACGCAACTTTTATCCTGAACTAGAAAGAGATTATCATACGTCATCGCAACCACAGAATGGAAATCCCGTAGTAAAAGGTGAGATTATTTTTTTTACCAGTCTGTTTAAAAGAAAACTTTGACCCAGTTCTGCTTTACAAATTTAAATGAAAGCATCAAAGGTAACCTGATGAGAGAAAAATACAACAATAAATACAACAACATGAAAAATAAGAACATTCATGTGTCCCAACCGGTTTTACTGATTTTAGTTATTATTCGTTTATTTTATTTTGTGTCTTATTCCAGTCTTTCTTCACAAAGGTCCTCCATCTGAGCAGCTCTGCCTGCTCAGTCTGTGGGGTCCTCTCCATGGGGGTCTGACTGGCCAAGGTGGTGCGGGTCCCTCACTTCAGCCAGGTGGTTTCTGTGGGTGCCCGTGTCTCCTTAAGCTGGGTGTACCTCTGTGGTTTTGGCCTCTGCAGTCATGAGCAGGCTGACTCATGGTGTGGATCGATCCCCAGTTATTGCTCCCTCACAGCAGCATCAGGCCAGATGTCTATTTTATTTTCGTTCAGTGAAAGAGACAGTAGCTAGTGGTACTGGGGAAGTGGGGGGTTGAGCACATGTGGAGGCCAATTGTAATTGTTTACTGGATGCTGAATACTGCTAAGTTTTGATTAAGGTACTAACACTTTTCTTTTTTCCTAGTGGAATGTCCTGCCTGTTCAATCAGTGTGTCAGCACCTTATATAAACAGACATCTGGATATGTGTCTGGCCCGGGATGCTAAGAGGGAGAGCTTGCGGAGGTAAAAAGTCTAATAACTAAACTACTCTCCTAGGCTGTTTTATTCCATGTCAAGTATGAAAAAAGTCAGCTAATTTTTCTATATTTAGAATTTTACACTTTTGTGAGTCTCCATTTTAACCAGGTGTGATCCTTCCATTTATGCTTTTGTAAAAGTTGCACCATATTGAGATTTTATTGCTTGTGATGACACCTGTTGAGGGGAATCTGTGAGCAGACTCTCCCCTGTGGCGTACGCAGGTTTTCAAATGTTGCCCATGCCGTGCATGTAGGATTACAAAAATGTTACTACAGTGCAAACTGACACTAGAAACACTTGGCATATCCAGCATCGTTTTACCACGCTGCTACATTTTGAATCACCACTGCCCGAGTAAAAGCATGTTTATTAAAAACAAAAAAAGACATCAAGTCTAAACGTAATAGGCAAATACACTTCTGTCCATTGGATGTCAGTTTTTAGTCAGTGATGCCAGGTTGATGAGGCAATTGGTTGAATGTCAGTCATCTGGACTTGAGTTTCAGTTTGAAGATGTTTCCCTTTTCACCACTTTAACTTGTCAATTTTAAACTTCCCCAAGTTTTAGTTGCGCCGCCTGGTAAAAATTTTCTTTCACTTCTACGCTTTCTCTATTGGCTAGACTTTTACAGTGCCTGTGTGCTTTCTGTGCAGCAGCTACCACAAGTATGTGAAAAGCAAATTTAAGACCTATCCACACCATAAAGGCACTAAACTTCTTTCTGGACCTCGTTGGTGAATGTCCTCCAATATCAAATAAAACAGAAAGGGGTCTTGAGAGGAACAGAAAACTTGAGTCAATTTTTCCTTCAGAAGTTCAACTAAGAATCAGTTTACTTTTGTAGTTTTTTTCTAAATTTATTACATTGATCTTATTAGTTAATTGCCACACTTTTGCTATTTCAATGTTGGTTATTTCATAAAAGTTGATTTTTTTTGTTTTTTTTTCTGCTACTTTTTGTGACAAAATTGTAAATCCTATAAATTTTCACAACTTGTCACTTTCATTCTACTTGGTTGTATCTTATTTTATTGAATAGGTTTTAGCCATTTTTGACCATGTGACAATTACATAATTTAACTTGTCACAACCAACCTGGAACTTTCTGACAGTGTGTGTGTGCAGGATAACCCTAAATTTAATAAATGGGTTTTATTGGATTTTTTTTCCTACTTTTGGATTGTGTGATAATTTTATGGGAGGAATTTGAACAACGTAATTTATCTTTACACTTTTTAATGCTTGTTCTCCTGCGAACTATTTAGTTAGGGTTTTAATACATTAATTAAAGTCATCATTGCTTTAAATATCTTAAGTAATTTGAGTTTCTTCTAGCCTCGCTTATGTTTAAGTTTTTGGCTTGATTTACTTGTGCAGCTTCACTTCTGTTGGAGAAAATTGTATTTATGGACCTACTGAAACTCTTAATCTTAAGAAGACCTCTGTTTTCTAATGATTCATTCAAAAAACATTTATTGTTTCAAATTTTATTATTTAATAATTGCTACGGTATAAATGAGTAATTTAGCGTTTATATAACTTTCTTTCTTTGTGACGTCTCAGACTGATTCAGAGATGACATTTGGGCAGAAATGACTAAACTTAAATGGCCATCTTTGTCTTTTTCAACTCTTTCAGCAACAAGAGGCGTCCAATGCCAAAGCTGGTCTACAACTTACTCTCAGTTCAGGAATTGAAGACGAAGTTGAGGAATTGCCATTTGTCCATGCAAGGTCCTCGAGACCAGCTGATAAAAAGACACCAAGAGTTTGTTCAGATTTACAACGCGCAATGTGACTCCCTAAATCCCAGATCAGGTGAGTTCCTTTGGTTTGTTCTCAATAACTAAAACACTTTTTTTTTTTGTAAAGTGCTGTTGATGAAATGGAGCAGTGGTGTGTGTATGTAAATTTCTGCACTGTTGTATTGTAGTGGTACACCATAATTATTTCTTATAATTTGACTATTGCTGTATTCTCTTGAATATCCTGCTGAGAATCCAGTTTCTGAACTAATTAATTATTAAATAATAAATTATGTTGGTGATGGGGAATAAACTTTAGCAAATGAGACTTTAGTTTTCTCAACTCAATTTCTCTTTATTCTCCTTAAACATCAAGGGAGAAAACATTGTCACATTCAAGTGGTACAATTGTCATTACTTAACAATTTTATTTCTTCTGCTAATAGCTGAAGATATTGCTAAAGAGGTTGAAGCCAACGAGACACTACGAAAGCAACTACATAAAAAATCAAAACTGGTGGGTTTTTCTGATTCAGTGTATGATTGAACTGTGAAATGATTCGAAATGAAGTGTGTTCTGTCATTCTGTGAGAGTTTGTGGCTGTGATATTTGAAGCGGCGGTAGCATTAAGGTTTTATAAAGTTGCTGAAAAGCCTAATGTTTAAAACGCAAGCCACGGCAAAAATTATGAAAATTGTCCCCTTAAAGTTATTCATTTCCATTTCTTCTATTAAATTCTTTGCAGGCAATGGTTTTCAAAAAGAATCAGTCGCAAGAGGAGATCGACAAAATGCATTCAAATTATAGTAAGTGCATTTCTCGTTTTCTCTCCCCATTTAAATGGTCCACCTTAAGGCACTGACTCAACAATTTGTCTGCTGAAATTGAAGTGACTTCTTTCGCATACTTTCTCAGACTGCTTGGGAAACAATGCGAGAAATGTATGATTTTGCGCAATGGAGAAAAAACCCCCCAGAAAGATAAATGTGGCAAAACAAAGTTGCCGCCTATTTTCAGCTCTTACCGCGTAATGACTGCTTCTTATCACATTGTAACAGCACAATAACTCTGAAATGTTCACTCATCAAGAAACACACTGCATTATGCATTTCACTTTCTATTCATTTTTTGGCACTTTATCTTAATTTTTTTTTTTTACTCATCCACTCTCTCGGTTCATGGAATAGTGAAATACTGTGACTGACTAATCGCAGGGGTTATAGTAGACTTTATTTTTGTGTTCATACAAAATGATTGGCAATATAATTAAAATTTCTCTACATCATTATTCATTATTTTAATTTTTCCATGATTTATATTAAATTTTAGAAACACTTTATATGTACCAACTAAGCACATTTTACAGAAGTTGTGAGAGAAAATTTATGAAAAGAGGATGCTCTATTTATTATGAGGTAATTTTGTCGTTGACAATGTGGACTTACTGACAGTCAGAACAATGCCCAAAACTGCATTTATTGCTCATCATGCCTGACATAAATACCTGGGCTTTATAAACTTTTAAAGTAAAAGTTCAACTTTGATGTCTTGTCCTTGGCTCCATCTGTCAGGAGCAGACGGAACTCTTTTACCATATTTTAAAGGCGCTATAACGTCATCAAAATCATAATAAAAAAAACACCTCAGTGCTCGCTCTCAAACATTGGATAGAAATTTAAGCAATGTAAATTTCAGACACATTGTTCTGACACATTCTTCTCTTCAAAAATGGGCACTTTTGTTTATTTTGATGCTTTATGCTGAATAGAAAAATCGTCTTGAAGAGATCTCATCCTGCACAGAGCATTTTATAAAGATTGCATGTCTAATGTTGAGTAATTGCTGCACATGTAAAAGCACTGGATGTCCTTTTGCTACAGTATTTTGTTTAGAAAGTATTTACAGAAATGGCTGTTACAGTTTTACATCTTTGCTTTGTAATCTGCCCTCAACCCCACAGTTACAGAGTTTGGAAGTGCTGCACACAGTCATGCACACAGACACAATGCAAAATAACTCTTTCACCGTGAAGAAATAGAAAAAAACCAAAAATTTCATTTAATGGATGATTAAGTTGTTATACCACCTTGTTGATAATAATCGAGATTTGACTACTATTTCAACCTGTTATGATTGCAGGGACATGTGGCTCTCTTCTCCCATTTTAAACATAATCGCTCATCAATGAGGCTCTCAGAAGCATTAAACTTTAAAAATTTCAATTTGAGTGGCTAAGGTAGATTTTTGAAATTACAGGACATTGTTTAATCACACTGACATTTTAAGAACAGACAAAAAAAAGCCTGTTGGAAATATCTCTCCAGAGCTAACTTTAAAAATCTTTGAGAAATGAATGTGACGCACAGGAGTCGAGTTCTATATATAGCCGCTCTGCTGTGATAACCTCTTGATTTATCAGAGGAGGATGTGGATGACTCACTCTGCCAGCATGGAGAATTGTGACTGAGCAAATAGTAATGTGAAACCACCAAACACAGATGCACATTCTAAAGACACCTGGAGCTCACAGCTTTTTAAAGTTGCATTGTGACAACAAATCCCTCACTTGGTCACGATGACTAGAAAATAATAGACACACCCTAGAATTTGTGGGCAACGCTGTTGCCTGTGCATTAATGTGTCTACCCAACAAATTGATAGAGAAAAGTTTAATTATTTGGAAAACCTTTTTTAATAGAGAGATAACTTGTTACCATGCACATTTTGTTGAAAAACATCCAATAAAATTAAATTATATACCAAATTTATGTTACAGTTCTACAGATAAGGGGTTTTATGTTTTTACTTCCTGAATCCTCAACAATTAGATTGCTGCGTCTAGCCAGTTTGAAAAATGCTTCTGTAGATTTTCATTTTTAATCAGTCAACCTTAAAAAAGTTTGCTTTTTTGATAACAAAATGGAATGTGATCTCGATTCCTCTAAATAGAAATTACTTGTAAATTGTGTCTTTCTACAAGCAGACATTTTTAAAATGTTTTTTTAATAATGGGAAGGCTCCTGTGGTCTTTATTTAAATGGATGAGTTGATGGTTCAAGGAAACCATCAACCATCTTGAAACATCAAGATTGAACCTGGTCCAAGTTTTTTTTTATTTTTTTTTATGGGGTGGTAGAAACATGAAGTCTACAAGAGCCAAGAGCAATTAGCCATAACAAAGCAGATTATTTTTTCTATTTGGTCTTGTGAACAATTTCTTTAACAAATTTTGTTCTTCTTCAGCTCAAGTTTAGATGAAACCAGTTGGTAGTAAACCTGCCTATTTCTGAAGGTTACAAGATGGTGAGAAGGTGATTCCTCTTGAACGAAACATAAGCTAACTTTTTTTTCTATTCATGGGGAGATATAGTGCTAGAATTAGAAAAGCTATGCAGTGTTTATTACTGAAGGATCTAGCAAAACATTGACAGCTAATCAGTGTTTCTCACAGCTTCTTTGTCTGCTCTTGTGTATTTCTGTCCAGCCCATCCAAAAAAGGGCCAAAGAGTTCCATTTACAAAAAGCTGTGAATACCCCCCTCAATGAGACACAATTTTCCTAAAAACACGTCTGTTGCTTATTGGTTATCAGTCAGTTTTAGCCCTCGAGCCCCCACTTGATGCCCGTCATTTAAGATTGTTACTATATAAATTATTACAGCTTGTTGTGAATTTTCAGCAGTTTAACTTAGACAAAATTTAAGTTTTATTCCTTTATTCTAAAAGAAACAAAGATTATTTCACCTAAGTAGAATTTTATAACTGCAGGGGGACTAATGAAAAGGTCCATTTTAAACAAGATTTTCAGCTGAGCATTAGAATTCCAACAAAAAGGAGGTTCATTATGTGACATACATAGCCAGAGTCTGCCTATTCATCTTATTTGCCAGCACAGTGGCGTTAATGGATGGTTTAATCTCTAGTTGGAAAAATGACTGCAAATGACTGCACAGAGCAACACTGTTTGCAGGACTTGTCTGCATTCAGACAAGGACCAAGGGGAGGAAGACATGATACCAGTGTAAAACTGACTTCTGGTTTCTTGTGTGTTTTGGATAATTTTGCAGTTTCTAAATGTAGTTTTACATATAAATGCTCTACCTGCTTACATTACCTGCCTTTATTGACTAACCCTTGGGTCTTTTGGTTTGAGCAAATTTGTAACAAATTCTCTGTTTACCAATACAAACTTTTTATGGAACAGTCTGCTTCACACCATCTGGAAAAGCGAAAACCTCAAATTTCCTGTGATTCCCTTAATTGATATATTTACATTTGCTACCTGGTGGCATAATTTGGAGTTTTCTTTGAAGTTTTTATTCCAGTATCATTTTTTAAAAATTCCAATTGAAAGTATGGCTTTGAATTTAAAATGCTGAACATGAGTTTTTCCTGATTTGAAATAAAAGACTCTCCTGCCTTTGTTAGAGCATATTAGTTAGAAACATTTCAAGTTTTGTGTGATTTTTGTGTCTGCAGGAATGCTGCATAGCAGTGACTTTACCAAGTTAGTTGCACAGGCAAGAGGTCGATTGGAGACTGGCTCAAAACATCCTGATAAAAAGATGGTCCCTGTGAAAAAGGAAACAACTCTACAATTGCAACAACCTGCAGGTAAGAAAAATCTTTGCTGCCGGACACTTAAGGCCTAAGGTTGCTATCCTTAAAGGATTTAACTAGTTTTTAAAATCACTAAAAAAAAGTTCACAATAAAATTTTTTTAGTACGCCTAAACTCCCTATGACCCAACATACACATCATTAGATTACATGTTTTGGGTTATAAGAACCGAAATACCGTATTATTTTGGTATAGTACAATATTATAGAAGCACACCCAGTAGAAGGAAACCCCTGTTTTTTTCTGAAACTTGAATACAGCAAAGTTTCCGTTCCGTCATCTTCCGCTTGTTCCGGGGTCGGGTCGTGGGGGCAACAGCCTCAAACGGGCAGCCCAGGCCTCTCTCTCCCCGGCTGCATCCTCCAGCTCATCTGGAAGGATCCCCGGTCGTTCCCCGGCCAGCTGTGAGACATAGTCTCTCCAGCGGGTCCTGGGTCTGCCCCTTGGTCTCCTCCCAGTGGGACGTGCCCAAAACACCTCGCCCGCGAGGCGCTCGATGCCCGATGCCCGCTCGATGACCAGATGCCCGAACCACCCCAACTGGCTCCTCTCGACCTGGAGGAGGAGCGGCTCGACACCGAGCTCCTCCCGGATGGCAGAGCTCCTCACCCAATCTCTGAGTGAGAGCCCAGCCACCCTGCGGAGGAAGCTCATTTCGGCCGCTTGTACCCGCGATCTCATTCTTTCGGTCACCACCCACAGCTGGTGACCATAGGTGAGGGTTGGAACATAGATTGACTTGTAAATCGAGAGCTTTGCTTTTCGGCTCAGCTCTCTCTTTACCACGACGGACCGATGCAATGTCCTAGTTATTGCTGATGCCGCACCGATCCGCCTGTCGATCTCCCACTCCATCCTTCCCCCACTTGTGAACAAGACCCCGAGATACTTGAACTCCTCCACTTGGGGCAGGACCCTGTCCCTGACACGCAGGGGGCATTCCACCCTTCTCGGGGCGAGGACCATGGTCTCGGATTTGGAGGCGCTAATTCCCATCCCGGCCGCTTCACACTCGGCAGCAAATCGATCCAGTGAGAGCTGGAGATCACGGTCCGATGAAGCCAACAGGACCACATCATCCGCAAAAAGCAGAGATCCGATCCTCAGGTCACCAAACTGGATCCCTCCAACGCCTCGGCTGCGCCTAGATATTCTGTCCATAAAGATGATGAACAGAATCGGTGACAAAGGGCAGCCTTGGCGGAGTTCAACTCTCACTGGAAATGGAATCGACATACTGCCATCTATACGGACCAAGCTCTGGCTCCGGTCGTACAAAGATCGGACAGCAAAGTTTAAGTTCAAGAAAAATAAGTTTTTCATATGCAATGTTAGCTCAAGTCTGTGATGTCCATGTCCTTTTAAATAGCGCTACTGCATCTGTGCAGCTTGTGCTGTTACTGGTACCGGATGGAGCCAAATGTTTTTGCCCTGCAGGGTTTTTTTTTTGCAAATACTTTATTTATAAATGGGCACCCCATCAGTGTGGCTGCACATGCTCTAGTATTGGGAATAACACATCATAGATTTTGGGACTGAAACTCAAAGACAGAAATTAAATTAAAATTTTTTTTTTTTCTAAAAAGCCATAAAGACAAAAAAATAAATATTTAGAAAAAACATTACTAAAACAGAATGAAATGCTTCTCAGTGTTTAGGAACTACAGTATCACAGGAGTCCTTTTAAAAAGTAAGTTTTTAAAGCACTCCAGCAATAACATTTTTTCTACTAACAATTGGTTAGTAAGAAAATATTCCAGTGGTTATCTATGTTTTTGTGTTATTGGGCTGGAGGCTAAGATGTCTGGATTTTTTTTATCCAGTACAATAATTTTTTTGAAAAATTCTAATGAAAATATGACTTTGAATTTAAAATGAGTTTTTCTTGACTTGAAATAAATTACTCTCCTGCCTTTGTTAGAGCATAATAGTCAGAACATGTCAAGTTTTATGTGCTTTTGTGTCTGCAGGAATGCAGCAAAACAGTGACTTTACCAAGTTAGCTGCACAGGCACAAGGTCGATTGGAGACCAGCAAAAAAAGTCCTGATAAAAAGATGGTGACTATGAAAAAGGAAACGCCTCTGCAATTGCAACAACCTGCAGGTAAGAAAAATCTTTGCTGCCGGACACTTAAGGTTGCTATCTTCAAATGATTTAACTCTAGTTTTTAAAATTGCTATAAAAAAAGTTCACAATATTTTTTTATTACCCCTTAACTTCCCATGACCCAAACATCCACATGGTAGACAGCATGTTTTGGGTTATAAGTCAATTTAAAATGCTTAAAATTGAACCGTGAATTTTTTCCTCACCTGAAATAAATTACTCTCCTGGCTTTGTTGAAGTATAATAGTCAGAAATATGTCAAGTTTCATTTGCTTTTGTGTCTGCAGGAATGCAGCAAAGCAGTGACTTTACCAGAGTAGTTGCACAGGCACAAGGTCAACAGGAAGGCAGTACAAAACATCCTGATAAAAACAAAGTCCCCGATAATACGGGAGAGGCTGTTCAATGGCAACGACCTGCAGGTAAGAAAAATTTCCGCTGCCGGACACTTGAGATTGCTATTCCCAAATTGGTTAACTGTAGTTTTTAACATTGCTATAAAAAAGTTAACAATAAATTATTTTATTATCCCTAAACTTCTTTTGACCCAACATCCATATCATTAGTTCAAAGGTTTTGGGTTACAAGAACCAAAATATACTTTGTATGTAGAACATTTTAGAATAGCAACCATTCAGAATCAGAAATCGGAATCTATTCAGAATCAGATCTTATTCTGATCTGATTCTGAATAGCGACAATTCAACAACTTGTTGACCCAAACTGGAAAAAACAGTTACAAAACAGAATGAAATGCTCCACAACGTGTTTCAATTATCACAGGAGTTATTTTAGTTGAAACATAAAACTGGAGACTTGTTTAGAAAAATTAAGTCTTTTAAGCAGTTAAACTTCAAGAATTAACGTTTTAGATTTTCTTTAAAATCCCTCAGACAGCAAGTGTTTGTTGGTTTAAGATTTTTTCCACTAAAAATTGGTTATTAAAAAATATTCCAGTGGTTCTCGTATGGAGAGTAAAATGTTTGGATTTTTATTTTCCTCCACTACAATAATTTAATAAAAAATCTAATGAAAGTATGGCTTTGAATATAAAATGCTGAAAATGTAATTGTGAGTTTTTCCCTGACCTGAAAAAAATTACTCCCCTGCCTTTGTTAGAGCATAATGGTCAGAAACATGTCAACTTTAATGTGCTTTTGTGTCTGCAGCAAATCAGCGCAGCATGGACTTCAACAGGTTAGTTTCGCAGGCACGAGTTCAACTGGAGATCGCCGCAAAATGTCCTGATAAAAACAAAGTCCCCAGTTATAAGGAGTCTTTACAATGGCAGCACACTCCAGGTACGAAAAAATTCTGCTGCTGGACACTTGAGTTTGCTGTCCTCAAAATTTTTTAACAATGGCTATAAAAAAAAATCACAAATTCTTTAATTTCCTACGGAACAACTACATCATTGGACAACACATTTTGGGTTACAAGAACCAAAATATATATTTTGTATTTGCAGTATTTTAAAACGGCAACAATTAAATTGTTAACCCAAACTCAAAGAAAGATGTTAAACTTTGGAATGTTTTTTTTTTTTTTAAAAAAAGCCATATAAACAAAAAAATATTTGGGGGTAAAAAAAAACCCCAAAAAACTAAGCCTTTAAAGCACTTAAACTTCAGCAATAACATTTTAAATTTACCTTAAATCCCTTAGACAGCAAGTATTTGTTAGTTGGCACTGAAATATCAGTCCCTGTTACGTTTCTGTGAGAAAAGTATGCGAGTGATGACGATCACATTTAATTTTCCATCATTTTTATATCCTAAACAAAGGGTTTTTTTAAACACCAGTGGAGTGTTTTTTGGTTTGTCATATGAGAATTATCACTGGCTGCACAAATGTACTGTATGTTTGTTTTACATAATTGCAATATCATATCAAGAATGGGCCAAATATGTAAAACAAATTGTAGTCAACTTTAAAAATTCTATATTTGATGGCAAGTGAAAATAAAAATTACTAATCAAATTCAACAATGAAAAATTCAGAAATATTTAATGCTCTAAATTAGTCTTCTTTTTTTTTGTAAATGAGATGTTTCACTTTTATGCAGATTCCATCTCCACTACTATCAGCTAATATTACATTTTATTCTACGTACTTTGAGTAAAACTACATTGAGAAAATAAAAACATTTACTGCTGTCCCGTGATCACTTTGCTTTTTATGCAACATGGTTGAAGTTATGATATCGGGTGTCTTGTCGTAATTATTTACATATACTTTGTTTTTTTACACGATGAAGATACACATGCGGGATCTACCAAGTTCATCACAGACATCATATTTTTATATGATGTCCTTTCTAAATTAGATCAAATGATTTTGTTCAGAACTGCTGACAGGTGAGAGCTTATTTGATATTTAAATCTGATATGTTTTTTCTTGTTTGTGTCAATTTAGATGCAATTCCAGGAACAAGCACATCTGGAACTTTTACTTACAAGCAACCGGAACCCAAACGGGATCCGTTGATAGAAAGTCTTCGCCCATCATTCAGTGACGATGTCTCCATCAGCAGGTAAGGCCGAAGAGAACACATTGTAATTATCCAGCTTGCTCATGTAAAGTCTTTTATGTTCCATTCAACCTCAGTTAAGTAAAGCTCTCATTATAATTACAAAGATGAAAGATAAGACTCAGTACACCATCATGCAATGGTGCAGTCCTTTTACAATAAGTAAAAGGAGTTACTGTTCAGAAAAGAGTAAACTACTGATTTGTAGTCACGAAACCTGTGTGACCCAGAATGAGCAGCAATAATCTGTGAATGATGAACATATTGATACAGACTGTCATAAAAAGTCTGGAATGCCTGTGCATGCTTGCAATATTTTTAGAAAGTAAAAAGAATATATATATATATATTTATAATATTTTGACATAAAAATATACCGGTAACTCCAATATGCAGTTCCGATTAAATACTGGTTGCCAGTTAAAAAGCTAAGTAAAACTCTTTGACAATTTCAATTAAACTCTGATTTGGAAATTGGTTATGGATAAAACAAACTCCAAAGAATGCTTGTTGATCTGATTCAACACAGTGCAGAAAAGTCTGTAAATACTGTAACAAAAAATCTTAAACTGTATCAAAATATATTACTTTTCACATAATCAACAATAAGCTTCACTTTCTTTCCCCTTAGCAAATGAAACATTTGTGGGTTTTTTTTTTGTTTTTTTTTAAAATCAAACCTGTAACTTAGCCGTTAGAATTTTTAAGTTTATAAATCTTAGTGAGTGATTTTTTTTTTTTTTAATTAATTTGTGTTGCGCAAATAAACAAAAAAAAAAGACTGACAGTATATAGTCACAACTGCAAAAAAACCCCAGAGAAAATCCCTTTTGATATATCTAGAGAAGGAGTGGAAACAAGTAAAATGATTGAATCCCATGTCTAACTAACATCAAACTTTCAAACAGTTGATCGTGTCTACATAACAAATCTCAATACTAATATTTAAACCATTAATAACAAACAATATAAGGCAGCGATGAATGTAGCAAACATTATTAAAGCATTCAAGACTTTTTTTTCTGGCCAAACACTATTATTGGAAAAAAAAAACCTCCTTCATATTAAGGAAGAATTTCTACTACAAATGCATTCATCTTTTTTTTCAGTTCAAAAGTTAACAAGAGGGAATTACTCTTTTAAGTTTATAAATAGCAGGTTGACAATGCCAATGTGTATTGATATAAAACGTATGATGTTCACCAATAAACAATGACTACAACAAGATCTAAAGCAAATTATATAGAATACACCATACTAGTCACACATATCCTTACTTAAATCCCAGTATTTACATCTAATCATGGCCATAATGAGAATAATAACCATAATACTGCTCATTATGTCTGTGACAATCAAATAACATCTTCATCACACTTGCAATACAAGAGAGCCATTTCTTGGAGTTAAAATGAATGAATATTTGAACAAATCTTATATTGTAATCCCAATCGATTCTGTGGTTTAACTTCACGTATAGACACAGACCTACGATCAGATGTAAACATCCGGTATGTTGTGCAATCAAAGTGCCCAGTTTTAGTGAATCTAAACATCTGAGCCATTAGCGTGCGTATAATTAAGTATGCAAAGTGTTAGTGTGAAGTCAGGTAATTGTTCCATCTGAGCTCGATTATGTCCCGGAGTGTAATTACAAAGTTCAAAGCTATTTAAAGCCTGAGAACTGCAGACCAGATGAGCTCCTTCAGCGCATTATCGAAATGGTATTGATTGCTTCTTGTCTGCTTTCAGCCGAAAGCGGCAGTTATCAAACCATCATTGAAAGTTTTTTTTTTTTTTCATGTCACCCATTATAATTTTGTAGTTTTTGTCAGATGTTTTTGTTAACCACAAAGGAGTGCACTAAAGTGCAAACAGAATCTGCAGAAAGTTTATAGAATCCACAGTCTAAACTCGTTTTCTCACTCTTGGCCAAAGCTTTAGATCTTTCATTCATGCCGTATCAGACAGGATTTAAGCTAGCGAAGGGTTACATAGTATTTAGTCTGCGATTCTTCTTGCATCACAAGCTAATTAGGAAAGCTATTTCCCTTGGTAAACAACATCCTTGGAATCTTGACCTCTAAATGTTTTTATGTTGCATATCAGAAGGACAACAATGAGCTTTGGATCTGAAGGCCAAGAAAAGCTCTTTACAGAGTTTTATTAATGACTTTAATGTACGGTGCTTCCAGCATCACTTGGAACCTGTCGACTCATCTTTAAAAAAAAAAAAACGTTCCTGTCTGCTTAGTTGTGATTGAACATTTTAGCGTGATGTGCCTAATAGTAAAAAGAAGCCGATCACACTTTCCTTCTGAAATGGCTGCAGCTGGGGTGAGAGGAGCCTGGGTTTTCTGTCTGAGGCTGTTGCCCTCGCGACCTGGCCTGGATAAGCGGAAGATGACGGAAGGGAACAGAACTTTCCCATTTGTCTGCTTAGTTGTGATTGAGCATTTTAGCGTGATGTGCCTAATTAAAAAAAAAAAAAATCTGATCACATTTTCCTTCTGAAATGGCTAAGATATTAACAACAATCCAAACCCCCCCCCTAATTTCCTAAACAGTGTTGGGACACTCTGTTATCATTTTAACATACTCAACTTCAGTTCAGTTTAGATATGGGTAATTATTTATTTTTTTAATATACTTTATTGGTCACTGGGAAATTTGTGTGCTGCACTACACCGCAGCAGGCTGCCACCTACGACGGCGCCAATGGTGGGAGAAACGGGGGGTTGGGTGTCTTCTCCAAAGACTCTAGACATGAACTCAGTGGGAATTGAACCCGCGAACGTCCAGTTAACTTCTGGTCCACGGGCGAAGGCTCTAACCACTGAACCACCAGTCCATATATGGATTGAATTAAAATCTTAACCTGAAAATGTTGTGACCTTAAAGTTGTTTTTTTTTTTTTTTTTTTTTTTAAAAACACAATTAGGTCTATGATGTTGGTTTGTTTATGAAACAGACATACCATTTTATTCCCAATACTCGCACATGTGCGGCCACACTAATGGGGTGCGCGTCTATGGTGCGCGTCTAAAAAAATCTGCAGGGCAAAAAAATTTGTCTCAGTACGGAACTGCTACCTACTCAAGCGCACATTCAGGTATAGCTCTTTAAAGCGCTATTTAAAAGAACAAAGCATTTCAAAATTAAGTTGCATATGGAATGCTTATTTCTGTTGGACTAAACTTTGCTGTATTCAAGTTACAGAAAAAATGGGTGTGTTTCTATTGGAAATAATATGGTATTCGTTCATTTTTTTTGTGACTTACTGAGACACACACGCTTCCCTCAAATTGAAATTGATGAATGATTTTGCAACTTACGTATACTTAATGTCGTTATGAAAAGTTAGAAAAAGTTCTTCCTTGTGAAATGATCAATTTAAGGAAACACTGTCATTAGAAATGTCTCATTTAGAGGATGGGTTCTGATCAAAAGTTCAAGCAGGGATATCTTCGTATATGTTATAATTTTGTGGGGCCATCTACCACTCGATAGTTAAACCTAATGCATTTGTGTGCTTTTTTTTTTTTTTTAATCTATCTTTGACCTATTGTTCTTTTTTTTGTTTAGTTCAATCTCAGACATTTTTGATTCGGAGACTTCTGAGAGCACAGAGTAAGTACTTCTGTTTTATTTTTAAATTTTCAAATGTGATTTGTGCTTAGTGGTAATCGAAACTGAGTCATTTTGCCGGGTTGTCTTATGATTGGGTAGACTACACTGTTCTGCAAAACTGTTTTTTTTATTTACATAGGTAGCTATTAAAATATGTGAACTAAAATAAAATGAGCTAATAGAGAGTAGATTTAAACTTACAAACTACTGTGTTATAATTTAAAATTACTTTTAAAGACAGGTACTGCGTGTTCACTGGTGTCTTCCACCATTTAGATGCCAGGTGACCCTGTCAGGGTTGATCAAACAGTAGCTTGCAGACTGGCAGCAACAATCTAAATGGAAGATGCGCATGTGCTTTCTCTTTGCTGCTCTGCTGATTCGTAGCGCAGTAAGAGCTTTGGAGACTGATCGGCCTGTAAATCCCCAACATCCATCTTCACCTTGCTCTCACAGAGCCTTCCAGTCTGAATTAGGGCACTACAATATAACAAGTCACTCCAGACAAATTGGTAACCAGAAGTGAAGGGTTTTTTTCTCTTTTTTTTTTTTTTTTCCTTTAATCTAAGTTTCTCTGTGAGCTTCTCAGTCTTTTTGCTTTCTAAATAAAATGAAATGCATTTAAAACAACTCTTTACTGTTTAATAGTGACTTTTGTCAGTAATCAATTAAACTATTTGGTCGGCATGTTGATCTAATTATTTCTGACAAGTTATTTAAATACCATCTTAATTTTGATTTCAAATTAAAGCTTTTCTTTACCTAATTCTTCCTCCCTCCTTATGTTGAAACTAAATTGCCATTGTCTCCATCTGATGATGTCTTTGACGGTGCAATGGGATGGCCACACACATCTCTCTTTGCTCCCAAAAGATACAGATGAATAACTGGCCAGACACTGAGCTTATTCACTTGCGAACCACGGACTAGGGCACTGAATCATACCCCCATATCACTGAGGATGGTTGTGTTTTCTCCACATATAGTTGCATCGTCTCGCCCTTTAGCTCGAGTGTACTTTCAAAAGTTCGTTTTTGTGAAAGTATATTTTATACGTACAAAAAGTTTATTTTTTTTTACATTTGCCACGAGCATCATAATTAGATTAAATTGCTTGTCAAACTTGCGGTTTTGAGAATTTAATAGGTAAAGTTAACATATGACTAGAAAGCAATTGTGATTAGAACTAAGTTCCATAGTCTTTTATGTCTAGTCATTTTTGAGCTTTCTGGTGGTTAAACAAAGAGCAAGCAGGTTTGAGAAATCTGTATTTGTCTCTTTAGTTGAAGATGAACATAAATCATTGTCATTATGGCTGTAAAGTGTCCCTGTGGGTAGTACAGCTGATATTCATGGCTGGGAGGTGATTTATTGGTCGAAGCTTTTTGTTGTATTGATTGAGTGCACAAGCCAAAAACTGGTGTTACTGTAAGTGTGCTTTATCAGCTCACATGGTGGTAAAAAGCAGGAGATTGTACTAATTCAGGCTTTTCATCATTTACCTAAACAGCGTCCTTCAAAAGATGGCACATCAAACATTAAAGGCCTCTACTTTTCTTTAGCATCAATTAAAGATAAAATCTAGTCTATCCTAATATAGATGCTTTGTTTTTGTTTGGGTTTTTTAATTTTCTTCAGCTCACAAATAAACCAATCTTCTCTGTAATTGTTCACAAACAGAGAAAGTGAAGCTACGCCAGTCCAAAAGCGATCGTCCCCCTCAAGAGACCCGGACGATGGCTCGTCAGAAAAACGACAAAGAAAGATGTAAACACCTGGATTGGAATCACAGACGCAAATAAAAATTGTTTGCAAATTTGATAAATAAAATTTTCACTTAAGGCTTTGGTTTTTTTTTTTTCTTTCTTTAATCCTCCACTAAATGCACAACTGTCTTGTATTTTATTATAAATAAAATTTTTTAGTTATTTGATCTATTTTCATTAGCAAATTGTTTTCTCCTGCGTTTGTTTTTCTTGGTTTCTACTAATTTTTGTTAGTAAAAAAACAAAACTGCAGGTTTTGACTAACTTTTCACCTTAAGGTACAATTGTGTACCAGAAAGAGTCTTACATTGTCGTCAAGGGGAGCCAGCTAATGGTGTGTATTGGAAAGGTGTCAAAGAAAAAAATACCACAAACAGTTTTGTTGCACATCCTTACCCTTATTTATTTTCCTGTCTGAAATGAGCGCGTCAACTATTACTGCTAGTTTTTTTTTTTTGGGTGGGTCATTAAGCGGTCAGCTCCAATATTGCTGACTTCAAATGGCCACATGTGGCCCCCTTGTCATAATTTGCACACCCTTGCTCTAAACAATTCAGATTAAAATAAAACCAACAGTTGATACAGAGAGTAAATTAAAATTATTTTCTCAAAATTGCTTTTAATTTCATAGTTCTACTAATTTTTCTGACCCTGCCTTTTAAGAAACGGAATTCTATTTATGGACTTAGATGTAACTTGCGTCCTTTAATTCAATAAATTCCATGATTGCAGAAACATCCAGTCTGGCAAGATTGCTCATGAACACGAAAGAAAAAATTGTGTACAGAGATTGGAGAGTTGGCAGAATTTCTTCTGGAAGCTTACCTTGATTGCAAACAGAGCTCATACGGTGCCTGCAGTCAGAGAAACAAGCTTCTGATTTTGCTGTTTCTCTTCACAATGACTGACGAAGACAGCGAGACTCTGAGATGAACGAGCGAATGAGTGTTAAACCCAGTATTTCAAAACACAGTGGGGTCTGATCACCTCAAAGCAAAATGGTCTATGATCTCATCTCTAGCTCCGAGAGCGACTCAGAAGCTGCCACTGAATTAAACACCTTATTTATGTCTTGATGGTACCACAGAAGGTGAAATATGTCATTTTTCACAACATGCATCTCATAAATTTGCCATGTATTTTAGCTCAATATGCAGTGGAAGTTCTTGTATCTCACAGCCCGACATCTCTGCAAGTCATGAGAAGATGAACAGGCTTGATGTCATGCTGAGGGATTGGTCTGATAAAAGACTAGCTCAGCAACATCAATTCTCAGATTCCAGTGTTCTTCATTTATTTCTCCACCTTTACCATTTTTTCTATTAAAGTTTAACCCATCAATGTTAAGAGTTAAGTTTAGCACAATCTCAAGTCCAATCAATTTAATTTTTTTTTAAACTTTGGTTTCAGATAGATTCTGTCCTGTAGCTACTTGCTTTCTTTTCTTCAATTCATGTCATCCAAACAGAGCAAAACAGCTTCTGACAGTGCCCTCACTGATCGATGTGGCTCACAATTTTATTGAACCAAAGCAAAGAAAATCACAGCATGCTGCTGCAATTTAAACAGATGGTCAAAATGCTTTTTACTTCACTTAGAAATGAATGGATACTTTCCTTTTTTTAAAGAAGAACATGGGTAGATGGATGGACTATTACAGACATTTTCCTCTGAGATGAAAGAGTTTTTTTGCATGGATGTTTGAATTGTGGTGCACAGTTTAACATTTGGTACAATTTCTCAGGAGACAAATTGTAGTTTATGCTCAAGTATTTTGTTTGACTGTTTCAAAGCGGAGCATGTTTTCTGATTTTACCTCTGGAGGAGCAGAGCAAAATGTCTTTTAAGAAAATTCAGATTGGTACAATTTCATTTTGTTATGGCAAAACTGGTTTAATCAGTGAGTTTGATAATTTAATGAGAAACACCCTACAAGTGAGGGAATATCTTAAAAGTTTGAACGTAATAATAAATGTTTGATATTAAGAAAACCTCCATTAGTCCCACAATGGTGAAATTGCAATGAAGAACAGCTTAATCTTTTTTTTTATTTGATCGTGAAAAGGGCTGAAAAATTGCTGTCCTTTTTTTTTTTAGCTTGAGTAATTGTCTACATTCATTTTGTCAAATAATAAATCATGACCATTTGTTTAAGTCTTTACAAAGCATTTAAATTTTGACTTCTTTAGTGGTTCTTTGTGGTTTAACTCTGTTCCCACAGTATAGAATAAAAAGAAAAAAATGAAATAACAGAACTGTTTATTTCCGTTTTATTGCATCATCTAACAATCGCAACTTATAAGTTTTTTTTTTTTTTTACAATGAGGATTGCCTCACCATCAATGTTAAGAAAAAAGACTTAGGGGAAAATAGAATGTGCTAGTTCAATCTGAAATGACATTTTTAAGGACAGTTGAATACTGTCAGTGACAGTATTTTTAACTTGTCATACTATTGATTCAATATTAAACTTGATTAAGCACTAAACAATGTCTCCGAAAGTGATTTTTTTTTTTTTTTTTACCATTTGGTTTTATTTAGTATTAGGTTTTTGTTTGTCTGCTTTAATATTACAAACAACTGTATTACTATGCAAAACAAATGAGAAGAATTTGCAAAAACTTTTTCATTCTAAACATGTTTCAATATCTGGCCAAGAAGGATCTGAAATGTTTTTCTTTTCTAAGCAGTTGGTTGTATAATCTTACGACTTTCTGTCTGTAGTTTTTCTTCTCAAAAAGGTACTTTTATCTTGATGACAAGTTACCGTATAAATGTACAGCTCTTGACTTTTACTCGTATGTCTAAAAGATTTCTTGCAATAACTGATGACATTTTCAATCAGAATAAAATCAAAACCCAATGACTGCATATCACTTTTCAAAGAAAGAGTGGCTACCTTCAAGTCCAATCCAGAAACAGAAGCAGGCATCTTTTTTTAACTTTCATAGTGAATCAGTGTTACTAGACGTACAACTAATTGAGGTGTACATGTTGTACAACCCTTACACATACGAGAAAAAGATTGAGATTGGAGTTCTGTGATTTTATAAAATGGTACTGACAAGACTGCTGTTCATAGAAAACAGATGGCCACACTTCTAAGTCAGATCTCTGCAGGAGAACATGGCTTTGTCAAGCTAACAGCAACCACATGTTTATCTGTTCGGTTTGTTTAATAGCTTAGACTGCTGAATTATCTTAAGCTTTCATATAGGTATTAAAACAGTTTCCACTGCTTGGATAAATGTTGAATTTAACAAAAGAATCCAACCTTTATGATCCTTTAAGGTCATTATTTACCAGGTTGCTGTTTATGTTCTCCATACTATTATCTTAAATGCATAACATATTGAAGCCCTTGATGTCCATACAGATTAAATTTAATTAGGATGAAACCATAGAGCTTTTTTTTTTTCTCTCTAATTGATTCTGTTAATACAACCAACCCGTTCTCATGTATGAAATAGATTTCATTTGTGTGGTTGAAGCAGCCAACAGTTTCCAGCAGTTAAATGAAATTTGATGAGACACCCGCAGTGATGATGACATGGATTAACATTTATAATCCAAAACCTCTAATTAGTGGGCTGACAGAATGAGTCCAGCACATTGGGATGGTATTTAGCAGGTTTTAGACCAGTGAGTACTCCCAGTTTGTAACTAATTTTTAAAGAAAATTTCTATTTAATGACTTGATGGTAGTGATAGCTATGAGCTGCTATCTTCCAGATATTCTCATCTTTCCAACTAACGAAGAGATTTCAAGATTACTACTTTTTATTCTTGCCATTTCTGTCTATTTCTATTTTGTAAGTAAGTCATATAACCAAAAAAGCTTGTTGTTGTTTTCAAATGTTCTCTATGGCACATGTTCTTGACCAGATGTTGTACTTTTAGTATGTTGGCAATCTTAGTTTAAACAAAATTTTACCAAATTTAAAAAGTGAAGTTTGAGCTTTTGTGGGCTTTGAACTCTTTTACTTTTTATAGTTATTGAATCAATCATTTGAACTGTCGATCACCTGTGACTACCATGTGTTGGGCGGCTACTGTGTGAGCATGTCTATGCTGCCAAATAGTTCATAGTGATGGATGTCCTGGAACCACAATTTTTTTTTCAATTCGTCCTTTTAGAGATGGAAAGTATTTTTTCCTTTCTGAACACAATTTGAGAAGCTGTTTAAAAGGTTTACCTGCCAGAACTCCTCACTGATTTTCCACTATGCAAATGCTCTGATTTCTGTCCTCTGCAGGGAACAAACTGACGGCCAAGCGTTTCCAACAGCCACACAGGACATCCTGTCATGAAAACTCTGCCTTTTGTTATCTCAACTGCTCAATTCATTTTTACTCGTCTGGAACAACAAAGATTTAAACTTTAGATTGAATGCATGAACGAGTCAAATTGAACTACCAGATTAAATTACAAATCTTTCTGAAATTAGTTTTTTTTTTTTTTTTTTGTTTAAAGAGTACATATTTTTTTAAGTTTGACTCGATACAGCATGTGATAAGTGTAATATAATTAACAGTCACAGAAGCCACTGAAATTTGCAAAGCTTGTTTTTACAGTAAATTACATAGTTTTTTGTTTCCACACAAATGTGCAAATATCCATATTGAAAATTAATGGAACATATGCAAAAATTGCCTAAACTTACTGGTCAGTCATGCTAACTGATCAAATAACATCACAGTGGTTATGAAATATTATCAAAGCTGTGTAAGTGTACATTCCTATGATTTACAACAGCATGACACATTATGTAATTGTTTCCTCAGAGGGGTATGACATCAGGAATTTGCTCAAGATTTACCGCACGTTAACAGATGCTGGAATCAAACACACAGCATGCTCATCACAAGATGAAATCTTGATGCTGAAGTTTCAACAAAAAAAAAAGCACTTCCAGAACAGATGTGCACATTTAATGAATCACTCTGAAAATAAAATAACAAACCAGCTTAAGGTGCTTTCAAAGTGGTTTTGAATTAGAATGAGTGCATTTAAGAGAAACATTTGGCCCTACTATAGGGCCAAATGCGTATAGAACCAGGCTTTTCCTTCACATGAATGGGTTTGTTTTCCACTCCAATAGTGCAAAGTGTCTAATCTTGTAATGGAAGTTAAGCGTAAACATATCAAGATATCATTCTGATTGAGTTGTGTTTGCTGTTGTACTCTGATCAAATCTCTCATAGATGTGAATCAAATCCTCTTGAATTAACTTAAACAAACCCAGACACTTGAGTTCATTCTCTGTGATGACTATCTCAAGTGTCATTGTTTAAACATCGATGTGGATGAATTTTAAATGAAGGTCTTCCAAAGGGGTCCGTATGGTTATGTTGTGATTAGTACTGCAGCCTCAAATGCAACAAGTTTGCTGGTTTGGACCTGAGCCAGAGCTCAAAACACTGACCCTCCTGTATGAAATTTACATGTCCCCCCCTCTGTGTATGTGTAAGTTTTTTTTACAGTAACTGTTTTTTTTTCCAAGCTTAAAAAAAATCTATGATGGATTGACGCTAATTGCACCTAGAATTGAATGTGTGAGTGGCTGTCTCTCTGTATGAAGTTATGGCAGACTAGTGACCTGTCCAAAATGTACTCTCACTTGAAGGTGTTTTGATTGGTCAGTTCAGAAACAGGAGAGATAAAAGGACTTGTCCAAAATGATAAGCCCAACAAGAGAAAAACAGCAGATGAAGGAAGCCAACATTAACGCCAATGCAATTTGTGAAATATTTGCTGTTTTACCATTATCGTTACTTCCTTATCTAAGTTGTTCCTTTTAAGAGTAAAAAACTACAGTTCCTGCCTGTTTTTTAGACATGACAATATGACCAGTACACACTGAGAAGTATTTTATGAACAGCACTGGATGCTTGGAAACACTCTCACTTATGAAACCATAGACTTGACACATATTTCAGAATTCCACAACCCAGTGTTGGACAAGCAGTTGAGAAGATGGATGGCTGTATAGGCATTTCACAATTACTGCCATAGTGTGCAATTTGTCACCGTATGAGATCCACAAGATTTAGTTTTCTCTGAATTTTCCACATGTCACAACTTGAAACTAAGAAAAAAATTTCATCTCTTATTTAAAATGGTACATTTTATTCAAGAATTCCAGTCAACATTTTAACACAATACAAAAATTTTCAATGCAATCCATAGATGAGTATTCTTTTTTTTTTTTTCCAGCTCTTTATTTGGCTTGTTTTTATATTTGACACGAGACAAACCTCCCACTCACTAGAGTTAGTACCTAATATGTTTACTCTCAAATGCCTTCTTATGATATCAGTCTGAGGGTCATTAAGATAAGATTGACTTTTATTTTATCACAGTTGTCCAATTAGAAAAAAAACCCCAAGATAAATTATTAAAACAATAAAATATTAAAAATATTTGTTCTTTTTTAGATGCCCGAATGAAATATTCTCACAACTGAAAGTACAAACGACCACCCGCAGTGCTCCCTATTTCACAGGGGGTGCAGCAGTCTCTGGCTTAATGACCCACTCAAGCACCTCACTGTCTTATACAGGGGGTATGAGGAGTTGTTATGGATTTTGTGCAGCTTGATCAGCATCCTTCTCAGACCTACAGTGTCCATTATGCCCAAAAATGAGCCCACGGCAGAGCTTGCACTCTTGACCAGCTTGTTTAGTTTCCTCTTGTCCCGCTGCTTTTTTCCTCAAAAACCAGCAGGTCACTGCATCGAAATTTGTCGATACAATTTTGGCGCCATAAAAGCTGTATTGTCCTGCACACAGTGAGGAAGTGGAGGCAACTTTGGTGCTTCTTCTATAAAACAACAATGAAATCTGATCAGTCCAGTTTGTTGTTAATGTGATCATCCAGGTATCTATCGACATCCATCCTTTCAATGTCAAGACCGGGAATGTTCGTTGATGAGGTCAGGTTGGCCTTTATCTGGAACTCAATCACCACCTCTGATGTATTGGTGGCATTGTTGTGAGAATGATTGAGTTAACACCAGTTGACAAAGTCCTTGTCCACCTTTCTGTCCTCCTTCAGACCCACACCTAACAATAGATATGTCATTAGAGAACTTTTGGATGTAGCAGGAATTTGAGTTATACTGTACCAAAAGTTTGATGTGAAGAGAAAGAGTACTGTTCCTTGTGGAACTCCCGGGCTGTAAACTATCTGATCAGACACACAGTCTTGGAATCGATAGTCCATGCAGTCAGTACTGCTTGCTGCTCCTTTAAGCTTTCCCCTGAGCTTCGTCCTGATCAGTGATGGCTTGGCTGAGTATTGAAAAAACCATCTAGCATTCTGTCAGTATGTGAACAAAATTCAGAACAAAAGTGACTCATTCAGGTAATTTCAAGTCAGATCAGACTTTTTAAGCATTTTGCAGATATTCGTAATTTCACCCGAAAATAATTGCCATGAAGTGATGATGCAAGCTGTTTTCCAAACAAATGGCATGCTTGGTTTTATTGGTATGTAGTAGTTTTTGTAAGAATCACATATGCACGTTTACCCAGAGAAAGTGTGTAATTCTACATTTTTAACAGGGTTGTTATTTTGTTGTTTATTGCGACTGCTTCAATATTCATAATGAAACTGAAAGAATGAATGAATTTACAGTAAGAACAAATGCAACCAAACTTTATTTAGTCACCTGCTTTTTCTTTTAGATTTTCCATCTCAACTCATACAAATCTGATGACAGAAACTTGTTCAGGAAAAAAAATCTACTTTCTTACTAAAAAAAATAACTCAGAAAACACTCAATTTTGCTTACACTATTTCAAATTATCTCTGAAAATAAAGTAAAGCAGGCAAAAACTTTTTTTTTCCCATCTCCCAAACCTGCGGCTGAACGTATCATGCAGTAATTTGTCTTACTGTTGGTGTTCCTAATCAGCTACATAATTTTATTCCACTTCGATTTTGTTCTTTTACCCTGAATCCTTTTGCTATTTTTAATGTGAGTCATATTGCAAGGTAAATTGTATTGTGAATCAGGGTTGTGCAGAGCTGGATGGCCACAAAATGTCCTTGTCCTTGTGCACACTACCTCCTCAGCCTGCACAATATGTGGCTGCACACTTGAATTTCTGATTTGCCAGTGCTGAAAGAGGAAACAAATACAAAAGGAGAGTTGCACTACCTTTCTGTGTTATCAGTTCTGTATCACTGCATTGTAACATGTTTTTTACATTCAGTATTGACATCATTCCTAACAGGATTTACTTTGGTTGTCTTTAAATAATCAATAATTACCATGTAAGAGTGATTCAATTATAAGTACCCCTTGCTTTCGATTTGGAGAGAAATTTGATCATTTTTCAACTGCCTTAGGCCACCGCACATGCTGGCTATTCGACTCTGCTTCTAAGGTTAGGATAGAGATAACCAAAGAAGGCAGTGAAGCAGCATTGCAAAATCTGCTGTGTTAAATTCTTGTGCTCTCATCTCACCAAGATAAAGATTACACCATATAAAGGCTGCAAAGAGGCAGAAAATTTGGTTTCCAGCAAGAAAAGGTCTCACAATTTTGCCTTTTCAGATATGCAAATTGGTGTTTGAAATTAGTTCAGTCAAGTGTTGTATTAATTGAGTTAAAATAATAGAGTTTATGAGGCACTTATGTGGCACTTATGTGCTAAAATGGGGGGCTACGCATGGCTTCTAATGAGCATGTGTGGTTCAATATCCAATTAACAATCATGTTTGTATGATATGGATTATGTTACATTCTAAATAAAAAAATACTTTTGATGATAGTGATGTACTTTGCATTTATAATAGAGGAATAACACCAGATGTGTGAAGCTGTTTGTGAAAAAAAAGTTTTTCAAACTCTAAAATACTTTGTAAAAGATAAAAATGAATAACGCACATATCCTACACGAATAATACAGTGTGCATAGACTGGAAGTATATACGCTTGTGACCAAACTCTGAAATTTCAAATTCTTTCTTTGCTTGAAAAAAGTTTTTTTTTTTTTAAAGAAATCCAGAGAGACTTTTTTAAAAATATATTTATCAAACTTTAATATTAGAATCCATTGTCCTGCAAGTCTTAGGTTCATTTGATTGAAAAAGAATAAACTATTGAGCAAAGTTTGCAAGTTCTTCAGAAAAATTAATTTGAAAAAAACAAAGCTCCAGTTGATCAGTTTGTATCCAAAACAATTATTATCTTAACGAAATAAAAATATATTTGTTGGCAATTGGAGGAAACTGAATAAATCAAACTAAACTACTGATATAGATGTGCTTTTCTAAAATGCATTAATGAAGATATACGGTAATTCACTCTTCAAACTAAATGATTGTTATATGTTTTCTCCACTCAGGGCATTTCTGAGCAGCTGTTTTCATCTCTACTGCTTCCATTGTTCATCCCTGCACCACATCATTGAAAAGCACATCAGACATCTGCTTAAAAAGGTTGTCCTGCCACTCCCTGCACCAGTTTTCCACTCACAGATATCGGGATATCTCTTTGAAAGTACTCTAGATTGGGTCATTTCATTTCAGGCTTTGCAGCTCAGCTATCCACTCCTGAGACATTTCTTGCCACTCAAGTGGCCATTTCTAGCTTTTAATGTTCAATTCAGAGCATCTTCATTAGATTCCTTTTTTTCTTTTAGTCTGTCCTTCTGTTTTTAGATTTTTTCTATTTCTGCAATTACTTTCTTTTAGTGACTGATTCTTAAGGTTTTACCCTACATTATGCAACGGTTAAACCAAAATAGGGGTTAAATAAAAAAAAAAAAAACTCATCAGGAAATTGAAAACATCAGTGAACACTGGTATGCACTCACAGAGCTGAGGTTGAAGCCCTTGTGGCCAAAGATCATGAGATTATCTTAAGACCCTCGCTTTAAAAAAAACAGTCTCTCCTCCTCTAATGATGACATCTTCGTGTCGCCATTTCATGCCTCTTAACGTTCCTTTGTAGTTAATCAAATAGCTACACATGAAAAGACAATGCAACAATAAAAACATCTCAAATAAAAATTTGACTAATTATGTTACATTTATCACAGAAACAAAAAAGTTTGTTAAGCAATGTGTAACATTCATTGTGGCTGTACAACAGGTGTAATTTGTATCAAACAGGAACAAAAGCCGATTTTTATTTCAAGAGAACAAACTATTGTGAGTCACTTAGTTGCAAAATAAAATATACAGTCATGGGAAATTATGAGAAATCAAGCTTTTCAGTGCTCAACGGGGTGGAAAAAGCCCCCCAAAAGAGCATAAAGTATGCAAAGTAGAGCATGGGCACAGCAGATAATTTAAAACATTACAGTAAGCAGAAAGGCACAAACGGAGCATGACAACATAAAATCCCATTACATTACAGATAATAATGTTAAAACCAGAGGGGATACAGTCGAACAAAAAATCCTACCCTGTCTTCTAAAAAAATCACTTTCCAGACACAGTGTGAAACATCTTTGTTCCAGATAGCTTTTTCCAGGTACCAGCCTCAACATTTTACAACACTGCAGGTACTTGTAGAACAGCGTATCATAATGTATCCATAACTATCTATTGCTGCCCTCTTACTTCTTCCAAGAGACTTTCTACACATTATAACATTTCTGAAGTTAGATTAAAGCAGTAAAATGAAAGTGGGAAAAATTCAGAAAAAAAGCAAACCAAAAACTGAAGCGTTTATGCTTTAAATTTCTACAAAAACATTTCATACAAGCTACATTTTGTTTTTAAATTAGTTTTGCAAAGGAACGTTTAGAAGCCCCTAAAAAAAGATTTTTCTCATTTAGGTAGAAGCTCTAAGCTCTGGCTGTGACTCATTTTTTTGTTTTCTTGTGCAGTAATAACGCAATTAAGAATGGATATGTCTTACATTTTAAAATGTTGAATTACTGTAGTCCATTCAGCCTGGAAAATACTTTTTCTCTTAGTTTCCTCTGCGTCTTTTGTGTTTCTGTGTCTTAGTGATTGTTTTTTTTAAAAACTCTAGCAGTGCAAACTGTAAGCGTGGGATTAAGAGGGGATAAAAAACCTGAGGTTAAGAATGACACACCTTCATTTCTGCACCCCTTCATTTTTTGCTTGGAAAAAAAGCTTAAATAAATAACAAGTAAAACGCACTTTTTTTCTTCCAGTGAAGAAAGTTTAAATTATTTCTTCTGAACTGGAATGGGATGACAAAACTTGGTAAATTTTACTTATTGAAATTTACTTGATACTTATTGGGCTACCAGACAGATTCATTTTCCAATAGTGTAATCTCAGCATGTCTGTAAATCTATTCTTATGAATTTTAGAGAAAAATTATATTTCAAAAAGATTTTAGAGTTTAATAAATTTACTTTCAAGCATTAAAACAATCTTTTCTTGTAAGATAATTTACAACTGGTGTGGAAATTAAAACATAAGTTAAATTCACTTTATGGTCCACTAAAATTCTTTATTATCACACATTGGACATTTTAATAATGTTATGCCATTTTCATAAATCTTTTTCTTTCTTGCTTTGATTTTGCCCTCATATGATCTGTGCCAGTGCATAAAATGAACAGAGTGAAGTGTGTTTTAATTGAGCCAGAACCAAAACCCTTTCTGTTGTCAAGGGGATGGTGAACAGGATAATGCAATTGGCGAAAGAAAACATCACCTTTCCTTTTATGTGTATCGAACATTGTGCATAGAATTATTTAAATGGCTTGTAAATGGAAAGCTTCCTTGGAGACAACACACAAGCTGTCAAATCTGTTATTTGTGGAGAAGTTGTCACAGGAGACTAGCAACATAATCCTTTGTGTTATGACTTTACAGCTGCCCACAGTTACCCAGTGTGTTCTTGATTACCACCACTGTTTGGCTTCCATACTTCATCATTTGCACTCAGTAAGTATTCTCCTCTGCCTGACAGATGCTTCCCACTGGCAGATGTCATTTGTATCAATGAACTACCTCCCTCTTCAAGATGGTTACACAAACCTGACCAAGTTTGTCTTGATACAATGCCTTTAGAACATTTTTTTTACTTCCACTTTACATCATGCATCTGTTTGTCTTTCATCAAAACCAATATAACTTTGGCCATATGAAGACTTAATTTTTTTTTTTATTTTATTTGCGGTGCATGCATTATGCAAGGTTGTGAAAGATGGCACTCACAGTTGCACTGCCTCTTGCACCTCATCGTCTAGTCTTTTTGAAAGATTTTATGCTTAATCTGGAGCCAAGAAACTGGGGTCGAGAAAATTTCACTTCCTTCTCTTTCAGGCATATTTTGACACTGCATTTACGTCAGACTGCTATAACATTTTGATTGTCTGCCTGTTAGTGAAGAGTTTCTATCCAATGCTGTCAAAAGTACTACAGAATTATATCTAGAAGGATTTGGGTTTTGTAGTTTTTTGGCTTGAATCATTGGTTGAGTGGGCTTGTCTTCCACAGATATCATCATCAAGTTTATGGCATAGAAGCTTTAAAAGTTGTTAACTTATATATATATCATATATATATGATATATATATATGATATATACGTATATACTATATACAGTATATACATATACATGTACTGTTGCAAAACAAAATGTCATTTGCAAAATGCTCACAGCTGAAATGTTTCAGTTGTGAGTTGGGTTTGCTTTCAGTCATCAGATGTAGCTTTCTGTGTCTGATCAATATCTCCTGAAAAGCCTGCACCATTCCTTCACCCACTGCCAATTCAACTGCTTACCTGTGATAGAATGTGTCCCAACTACAAAATCATTTGTGCCCTTTTGGAAAGCACATAAGCTTTCTTTCTTTTTTCCCATCTGAGCTTCCAGAGTAACTCACACTGTTACCAAATCCACTGGACCAAATCCCTTCACGGTATCTGACATCTGAACCCCAAATGTCTTAAATTGTCTATGCATATCATGTAAATCCTATAATATGCCATGACCAAACTGTAAGAGGTTTAAGTGATCCAGATTAGGCCCAAACATGTCTGCTGTCAGAAAAAAAAGGCCGTCAACAACCTTTGAGCAGAGCAACCAAGCAACTTTGGACGTTGTTCAAGTTAACTGTCAAGGTAGAAATTGAGCGACTAAATCATTTATTTTAGTATTACTCCTTCTTTTGGAAAAGTAGCAGTAACCCTGATCAAAGAGGCCCAGTTCCTTCTTTCCCTGACAGCAGTACAGGAAACAGTCTAGATGTGGAGCTGAAGGACGTCTCAGTAAGTTTTGTATCAGAGAGACAAAGCTATTCTGTGGTTCAGGACCAAGCTGCAGTCTGGTAGGGTGAAGAGGTGACAGGAAAGTTGCAGGATGAAAACCGAAGCTGCTTTCCCCCCTTATTTTCTCAAGGCTTTTCAGAGCCACATGGTTATTCAGGAGGCAGAAAATACTTTTGTCGTGGCATATGACTGCAATGTCGATTGGTGGTGTAAAACTGATTTGATTAAATGTCAGGTAGGTGGCAAGTGCCTCAACATTTATTTGCTTTGTTAGACGATCAGCATTGTTACTCATTTTTGGTGTTTATTGTTTTAATAACTGGTGTAACTCCTCATGCAACAATATAAATTAAAATGTCTCTTACATAAAATTCAAACTACTTCAAATGTAAGAATGTTTGGTTTATTTGATCATTTCAAGATTAGATTGCCAAATTTGCTTTGACTTCCTGAACAACCCAGTGGGAAGCCCTGCTGCATCACAGTAGGACAGGTTCCAATTTGTTGATATATTGGAGAGGTTTGAAATCTAAATGTTGGTTGTCAGAGACCCCCTGCTCTCAGGCATCCCTTAAAACCATTGTAGACTACCAATTGATGTTATTTAGGAGTTTAAACCTTCATGCCTGTCAGGTTCCTTTTTACATTACTTCGAAGAAGCCAGCATGTGAAAATAGCTACCTGTTAAAATAACTGAGACCCTCTGTCTCAGGAAAGAAATAATTGTGAATAACATTACAAAACTCTATTTTGTTATTTGTAACTGTATTTTCAATACACAAGCAGCCACACAATTCAATTTATACATCTGTGTTGTTTAACCTTGACTAAGTAAAATGTTTTGGGCGATCCATGACTAGTGTTGCTTCAAACTTATTCATTCATCTTCTGTACCGCTATCCCTGTTGGGGTTGCAGGTGCTTCAATTTTAGGGTTTAGAAAATAGAGTTTGATCGTCTGATAGGCTAAATTTTGAGACATTTATTCACAAAATAAGGTCGAGAGGAGCCATATTGGGTGGTTCGGGCATCTGGTCCGGATGCCCCCCGAGCGCCTCGCTGGTGAGGTGTTTCTGGCACGTTCCACGTGGAGGAGACCAAAAGGCAGACCCGGGACCCGCTGGAGAGACTATGTTTCACAACTGGCCGGGGAACGACTCAGGATCCTTCCGGGTGAGCTGGAGGATGGACCCGGAGTGAGAGAAGCCTGGGCTTCCCGTCTAAGGCTGTTGCCCCCGCCGACCCGGCCCCGGATGAGTGGAAGATGTCGGAAGGGAACGGAAAGGAATAAGTCTCATGCAAGCAATGTAAATAATTTTTTTAAAAATGCCGCACGCCCTTGGCCTTTGGTAAATGATCCAATGTAACTCAATTTAACTCAGTAACACATATATACAATATGTTTATGGATTAAGTTGCATCATAGGGTGTCATGTTTTCTTTTTTTTCACCTTTCTGAAAATAGTTCCACATTTAAAAGGTGAAGATTAATCTTCATTCATCTTCAGACAGAGTGTTCAACAACTGATCAGGGAGTAATGTCAATGAATGACTCATTTCAATGCCTAAAGGCTTTTTTGACTTGATTGTTTCATCTCAAATTTGACAAAAGTCTAAACTCAGTATATTTTCCATGTTCTCTGTTTGTTGTTGTGTTTCAATCACATGTACACAATTTTATAAAAATCTCAGATGAACAAGTTGCCTGTGTGTCGTCTGGCAGCTGTCTGGCATGGGAACATATTCCCCCCCACAGGCAGCATTCTCTACCTGTTTGTAGACTTTTATCCCTCACTCCTCTTGACCTACTGTGCCACTGCAGCCATTTGTATATTAAACCCTGAAGCTCAACTGGGGGTATGTGATGTCTTTTGGTATTTCAAACGTCTGTGTTTCTGAAGGCTTTTGTAAAAGTTTCGGCAATAACATATAGAACCAAAAATGAAAATAATACAGTCACAACACAACTGTATGAGAATATTGAATTCCATAACAAAAGAAAGCCTCAGCAAAAATATCTACCTATGCTTTTTCAAGAATACAAAATGTAAAATTGGAAGAAAATATGATGTGACTGCTTTTAGATTGGCTTTTGTGGTTTGTCTGCAAGATAGTGTTCATCATGAGCAGGCAAAAATCAGATGGCCCCAAGAAAAGTAATAATTTTACAGGGTAATTAAAGATCAAACTCATTTTAACTTTCATCAGCCTGATTAAAATGATTGTATTTAATGGCAGAACATACTTTTGATGACACACTCATCCACTGCAGAATGTATACTAAGTTATTGGCAACTCAGGTAACCGCAACAGATAAAAATGATGAAATAGTTTTTCCATCAACATGTGCTAAAACTGCCAAAAGTTAACAGTCTATATCATGTTTTGATGGTTCTTTTTAAATAAATGGTGAATAAACAGATTCAATTACATTGTGCAAATTGACTGTAACTGTAGGACTCATTATGCACTCTTCTGTCATTTGTTTATCTGTTTTGTTTCTGTTGTGAACCAATTAAAACCAATTAAAATGTTCTGTACTTTTCCTGCTCCGGTTTCGATGATACAAATTCAGAAAGATGACTTTGAAAAGATGGCTTCATGTGCACAATGAGTAAATATTTAAATGCAAATCATTGATATTGAAACAGTTAATGGAACAGATAAAAGAAATTCACATACAACCTGTATTCATTTTATTATCTTCCAAAGATGTTTGTTAATGTTTGAAAGATTTCCCCGCAACAAACCTGCAACCTGTATGGGGTGTATCTTGTCCCTCTCCTGTGATAAGCTGAGATACATTCCGGCAACCCTTGTGACCTGTCGGCATTAAGTGGTTCAGATGACGAGTGAATGAATGAATAAATGAAAGATTAAATCAAAACTCAATCTGAAACATTTTAGTCAAAACAAAACAAAGCTAAAAATGTTTAATTAGACCAAAACCTTACATAAAGTCCGCAATACTTAGAATGCTGCACTGATCAGTCATGGTGAAAAAAGAGCTGAGCCAAAAAGCAAGGCTTTCAATTTAGCAATTGTTCCTACCCTCATCTAGCTGTGGGTGGTGACTCAGATGAGATTCCTCTGGAAGGTGGCTTTGCTGTCCCCAGGGTGAGGGGAGCCTGGCCTTCCAAGCTGAGGCTGTTGTCTCCTATAACCCAACCCCATGTAAAGCAGTAGACAAAGGAACGGAACAGACATTAAATCATATTCTATTATACCACCATTTAAGTTAGTCCATACTATTGTTGCTTGAGTACAATGAGCAATGAATTGGATATGAATCAAATCCTCAGAAAGACCTTCATATCTGTCAAATAATAAACTTTTAAGAGTTGTTTAGAAAGCTGAACACTTTTGGGAGCAAAATATATCATCTTCAACCTGATCTCTTAGGTCACCTGGGTCAAGTCAACTTTCTGTTTCTGGAGTTTTTACTAATCTAACTTAGGGTTTCAGGTGTGCCGGAGGCGGGGTGGGGTACGCCCCGACAGATTGTCATTCTGATATTTATAAATATCTTTAGTTATAGATCTGCACTGTTACACCTGCTCTGCATCTGGGATCAACTTATAGTCTAAGTGGGCTACAAGCTACTCTGATTTATTGCCATAGGAATGTGGAACAGCCATGAGAAACTAGGTATGTCACCTGCCTGCAGACAGTGTAATAATCTATGCATGTGGCTGAGAATGTGTGTTACTATTAGTTATAATCTGCCAGTGCTTGTGAAGACAATTCTACAATCGTCTGAAAATTTAAATTTAAAAAAATTCTAAAGGTGCTGATTTGAAGTTTTGTATTATAATATTTGGTAAATTAGACATTTCTCAAATTTGCTATGAGCACCAATGTTTTATTCAGAAATTACTGCACTTTTTTTTTTTTTACATAATTTGTTGATCAATTTAGATTTCACAATAAAGTTATCTTGCTATAATGCAGTGATGCCCAAAGGCTTTTTAAAAAAATATTATTGTGACAGCTCAATGCTTCTCCAGATTACTATGGTGAGCTATAATATGGAGAGCTACTAATACGGTGAGTCATCAATAGGACCTTATTTGCTGCTTCTTCAATTTCACAAATATGTTGCATTAATTTTTCATCAAGAGCTTATATTTATGCAGGATGAGTTTGACCACTAGACAATGCCATCTGTGGTACATACCAAAGAGTCTGAATGGGGTTAAGATGACTTTGCAATGGTCAATGACTCGCCCTCTCCAATTTACTTCTTTATTATCTTTCCAATGAATCCTGGAATCTCCATAATCTAATACAACCCTGCAATCAGGACAGACAAATCCATTGATTATATAACCTGTTCATTCAGTAGGTCCGGGGAGACAGCTGACATGCTTTCTCAGGGCACCTAAACTCGATTGCAATCTCAGATCATGGACCACCCCCAATGGGTCAGTATAGAATAGGTTCCAGGTCTTAATTTGATATCACTCGCTCTGCCTCTTTTCTTTCCATAGTACACCCCACGAAACTATCACAAGGTAAAACAGAATAAAGTAGATCCATTCATTGTACTTTTTATAATAATGTGTGTGTTTACTTTCAGTTTCATTTTTCATCTCACCTTGCAAGACAAAAGAAACATTCTCTATATCTGATTACGGTCATCATGGTTTAGAAAGAATTTAGATTTCAATCATTTAGTCATAGAGAGACTCTGGGTGCATAAATTTACTAGCTTTATCTTTTCTTTCAATTTGACCATGCTTGTCAGATTATTTTCCTACACCAAGAGAATAAACAGCTTCTGATTAGATTCTGGTTTGCATGGAAACTTGCTTGCCATGCATTGTTTGAATGACATCAACCCTGGTTTGCACAATTTAACAGTCTCAGCACAACAGCAACTGAGTAATGGAATAACTTAGAAATGACCTCTCCTCATCAGGCTTAGCAGTCCACAGGAATGCTTTTCGACCTTCCTGTCTCTAACATTAAGATGATAGAATTATTGACAACAGGTCTATGTCATGCATACATCTCTAAAATGTAAACCACTCATTCAGCATGAAAGCCTTTCATGCTTGAACTAAATAGTTTGGTTTTCATTATGTGGTTGTGGTCATATATTGGTATTTTGCAAGAGGGATGAGCTGACTGTTGAATTAGCTAAATCATCCTGTTCTCTTAAATCTTCTTGTTATTCTGTTTATGTAAGAAAAATGTCAGATTCTTTATAATAAATTACTTTGCAACAAATATGCCCACGGGATGTAAAGAATGAAATTGGACAATGAGGGAGGGAAATGTTGTTCACTGTTACTCTAACATCTCCTTGCCACATCATTACAAGGTCAATGATTATTGCCTTGGAGAGAGCTGGACAGATTGAAGTGTTATGATGCGGATTAACACAGAAAAATTCAAGCATAATCTAATCAATTGTGTAATTGAATTAATCCGTACATACACATACGTATATACATTATATACCAGAATATACTGTATCATCATTTACAAACATATACATCTATATATCATAAGAAGCTAAATAGATATTTATATCAATAAGAAGGATGTTGAATGCATCACAAACTGCGATACCAACTACATATTACACCCAACAGACACCATCTCACCAGAAGCACAGACCAAATTTTATGTTCACTTTGAGGATCCAGACATCTTCTACCTTAGTCCCCCTCCATCACCCAGAGCCAGCAGTCTGAGTGTGACTTCAGCGATGTCGAGAGCAGCCTTTGAAGAATCAACCTCTCTAGAGCTGCAGGCCTCAACAACATCCTGGGGCAAATAGCGTGGGGCTCTACACTCCAGCTGTCTGTGGTGTTGTCAAGAATTGCTAGCATTAACATCTGTCCTGACTTGCCTGAAGTTTATCACATAAACCCTGTCCTGAACGGTTTCACAGAGACGGACGGACCTGAACGACCACTAACCAGGCGGTAAGTTCTTCAAAGGGCTCAGATCAAAGTGTCCATCTATGTCATCCTTACTAGTAAGGAAAGGAAAGTCCTGCACTAATGACACAATTTAAACAGCAGTCCATCCATCTGAAAAAATAACCCAGTCACATGGTCTTTCTTGACTCTCCCACCAGTTTATACCTTTGTCTACAGACCCTAGTGCAAAAGTTTTTCTCCCTCTGGCTGTCTAGTGAATATGTGTCGTGGATCTTGGATTTCTTGACTGACTACAAACTCTCAAGATCCACAAAATTGTCTCCTCAACTTTCACCCTTAGTACCAGCATGATGGCACAGTTTGCTGGCTAGAAAATCCAGTTGGGATGGAAGGAAGTTTGCAAATGGTACAGTAGTGGTAGAATGCATCACTGAAAATGAGGAGTCAGACTACAGAGATGAGGCGTAAAATCCGTTCAGAGGGCTAGAGATGGCACCCCCAATGTTAATATGGAAAATGGCAAAAAGTAGTGGTGGAACTCGGGTTTCTGCAGCACATCAAAGGAATACTTGCGGAAGTGATCTCTAGCAAGTGACTATCTCACCACCACTTCCTGTCTGGTCAGGAAGGACCACTAGTGCATCCAGTTTATTAGAAAGTTGTGGTGGGCTGGATGTAGGCGCACAGTAACAAACAGTTTCCACCACCATAGTGAAGTGTGTTTTCTGCATCAGCACTGCTACTTTGTATAGCATACACACTAATGATGGTACTGGTGTGCTCTGTAGCACTCATGTTTATGAACCACATTGGTCAAACACAATTTTTTGTGTTTAACAGAGTGTACAGATAATTAAAATAAGTTCATTTTTAATCAGTTTTTTCTTTTAATTATTCTCGCTTAAGATAAATTTGAGTTTAAGATGTTTTATAAAATCATAAGTTAGAGCTTTTTTTCAGGAATAAAAAGCATATCTAGAAAATATCCTTACAATGCTAATAGAGGATGTGATTGTGAGAAAACAGTTTTATTAACATAGCCAAAATTTCGAGGACAATTGAATTCTGATAAAAAATCAAAATTTGAACAATTGTGAATAAAAGATAATTTCTCTCTTTGATGGTCAATCTGATACTTGCCATGTTTTTCAAATTTTGGCTTTCCATGATGCCAGAGTGATTGGATGTTTATTATTACTAACAATGACTTCAATCAGTCCAACGATGCATGTCTGTTCTAGCTATGGCTAACACAGCATGTCAGTAGTAATTACACTTAGCATGGGATCAAACAAAGAATTATCTAACAAACAAAATCAAATCCCGAGTCTGTTCTGTGTTCATTGCGGGATAAAAGAACGAGTAGACAACAGTCAGCTCGAGAAAACAACTGAAGAAAAGCAGAGTTGTTGGGAGCTTTACAGACTTAATTGAGCTAAGACGATGAAGAGTGAGAGCGCCTACAGGCTTCACTGATACATGAAAGCAGTATTCACTTTATGTGAATAAAAGGACGTTATGAACTCATCTGTCTACAAGGATTTTTGCTTTGTTTAGTTGTGTTGCTTTTCTTATTCCTGGAAACAGGGACAGGAAAAATATCTCTGTCTTAAATGTGAATGCCAAATGTTTATAAAGGAAAAAAAATACATATCAGTTATTGTACTGACCTTGATATTTTGCAGGTCAGCCAAACTATCCATTTAGAATTTCTGATTTGTCGTGTTACGGATCACTCCCATTCACTTACACTATAAACACAGAATAATCTTTAAATTTTCTTTTAAAGATAGAATTTCATTTATGCTCTTGAAAGACTCAAGTTATTATTTTTATTATTTTCATTCGTTAAAACATTGCGAGGGATCTACATCAAAAGGTTCATTTAGAAATTGAAGCAGAAGCCTGATGATCAACCAGAATTTGGTTTTAGTTTGTTGTTTAGTATATAAAAAAATAAAGTATAATTTTCAGAGTTTTTTTTCTAAAGAAAATGTAAAACTTCTTGTGAAATAGGTAAACAAACTAATTCAGAAAAAATTGACTAAAAAATGCACCTCTTGCTCTTTTTTTTCACTTCCCTGGGTTGTCTTTATTTTAATTATTGCTATAGAAGGAGATAAAAGGCTGTTTTGAGTCCCACAGCTGTCTCATGTGTAGCTGTTTAATGTCAACTGTCTGGTCCTGTAGCTTTGTTCCCTAAATTAGATATACTTAGAAGTATAGTCCATTTTTCAAATATCTGCTTCAATTTCTTCATCTCTGGGCCTCCAATGCTTCTCTAATAGATAGATTACAGTCCCTTCATGTAGTGACACATTTGAAGATCAGACAGTCAGTTAAATCCCTAAGACACAATCTTCGCACAGCTTTGTCCTCTCTGTCCTTGTCTAAAGCTGAAGACTGGTGACGGAAATGATAAAATAATGATACATTTTTATTCAAACTTAAACTATAACCACCTCTATTTAATTTAGAGAAAGTACATTTAGGGGTGGCTTCAGATCTGCCAGAATTGGACTACTAGAGGTATTATCTCTTTTTAAGACAATATTCTCATCATAATGATCAAAATTTTCCCTTAGGTAACTGATTTACCAAACAGTGATGTCATGATACTGATACAACTTGCATGATGCTAAAAAGTAAAAAAAAAAAAAGTCATGGTTTTACAAAAATATGGAACGTGCCTCGCTAACTCTGAATACTTTTTGTAAAATGTTCTTACTTTGATTCTTTTATTTTTGTTTTTCAACAAACTTTTCGGAGCATTTGTGAATTGATTGTTTTTCTCCTTTAAATATTTTTTAATATGTTTCATCTTTTTCATTTTAATGTTCTGCTCTTTAGTTTTTCTTGTAAATATAATCCCACATGTAACACGTGCAAAATGACAAAAACACAAAGAAAGTTTTTCCATGTCAAAATGAACAAAAACATAGAACTACAATTCCGAGCAGAGAAAGAAAAACCATGTCATAATGTTATTAGTTTAATTAGATACTCTAATTTACTGTTTGACATTTCAAAGTTTTGCCAGCCTGCCTGCGGAAAGATGGATCACTTTGTCTGAGAGTCTATTGACTCATTTCAACATGAATACTTTTTTTAATGTTAAACAACAAGTTTTATACAACATCCTGCTTAGTGTGTTTTACCTTGTGACCGAACGTTCTCCCCAATTTGTGCAACTCTGAGGAAGGTGACAGTTGTTGCTCCTAAAAGACTGAACTTACCCTTTGCTTCTGTTGAAGTCAGCATAAATGAGATGGTGGCTCAGTGGTGATTTAGCTTAGCTCTGTCTGCTATGAGGGGCACAACTCCAATAATTGTCTGTCCCAGCCTCCTAAAAGGTTCATCATTGTCCAATTTTTCTTTGTCTCAAAATAAAACAACTCAATTCAAATCCAAATTAAACACTTCTCTGATGTACTGCATCCTCAATTTCCTCACTCAAAAACAAATGCAGTTTAAATCCTTTCAGCCAAAAAAAAGGAGCAATTAAAAACGCAATGGGTTTGGTGTTTCAACATTACACTTTTTATGCTTACGCTGGTTTAGTCCTATTTTTTTTTAAAGTTTGCTTTAAGTAATGTGACAGTTTTCAAATGACTGTAATAGATGATTACATTAAATTGGTTTCTGATGAGGAGTTTTGATTTGAGCATGTGGTCTGCGTATTCGGAGACTGAAATACAGCTAGTATTTATCATCAACTTTGTCTTTCCGATATCCTTTTTTTAAAACAAAAACACGAGGTTAGATTAATCCTGGCACTAATGCAGAGTGAACATAATCTTAAAATGTTCTTAATAAGGTTCCAGAAAACTGACTAGCAGGCTAATAAATGACACTTAAGAGGATTAACTTTTGCTTCAACTAAATTGGATTATGAACCCATTTTTCTTTCTTTCTTTTGGTGTTGTAAAAGATTATGAGCAAAAGTTAATTATTATGACTGTTGCACACTGTCAAAAATAACTGAATTACACTGAAACATTTTTCAAACCATGAAGTAAAAAATATAAAAGACTGGATGGAGGGGGAAGTACAAAGCCTTTAAGGACCAACCATCAAAAAAGTCATGTTCAGTTGAATAAGCCAAATGACAGAAACTCCAATCTTTGATACAAAAATAAAATCTTTCTTTGATCTGGATATTTGCTGAAACACACAATAAACAAGAGTGAACTGTGTTGTTGCTCTTGTCCCCTTGTTCTTTCACATCACAACCTTTCATTACTTCATGGTCATTACATGTCCAATTTAGGTACATGCTTTGAACGAAGGGAATTACACCATTTATAGGTCTGTGGGCATAAAAGTAATGAGATTTTCCCTTCAAATTTGTACGTTTTTTCTGGGGCTATCCACTGTTGGAGGTTCTTTCTTTCCAAAGAGTCTCAAACTTTCAACAAACTGCTTTTCCTCATGACACACATACATACGATGTGTGCGCTGTCTGCTTCTGACATTTAAAAGCTGAGTCAGCGATGTTAGCTCTCTTGCTTTAATTATTCCCATGCTTCACTCACTGCATTACTGAAGCATGTTTACCAGCGTGCTTTCATGTGGATGTTTCCTTTTTTTCTGACACATTCATGAAGTTTGTTGTAAAAGATGCAAACAGGCTTGAACTTTTACATTTACCATTGATAGAAAATGGTCTACAGACCAAACACTTAACTTAAAAGCTTTGAAATTCATGGGCACATTCGCTGGGTATGAGCCTGTTGGGTTCACCTATGGCAGCTTTCTAAGTGGTTTTCTAAATTACTGTGACTTCGTAGCTGCCAGTAGAATTAATCTGACATGAATTTCATTTAAAATGAGAGCCACGGGCAAATTTCTGGACAGATGATGGGATGTAGTTTTTAAGGTGAGAAAAATAGCACAGAGCCTTTTAGAAGTACAACCTACAACAACAACATGTGCTCTAGAAAGAAGTCACACAGGCAAAAGCCCCATGCTCTGAGGTCATGGTTCACGGAAGCCTCAGTGACATGCCTTTCTGTATTGAAAAATTTAGAAGTCTAATAGGTTTGAAACTTTTATCAAGCTCTAAGTGAGATGCAAATCATCTGTGTCTGCTGTTTCAAATTATCCGAAGACAAGTTATGTCAATCCATTGTCTTAGCTTGGGTAAGAAACACAAAAAAACACTCAGGGCTTCGTCTGAAATTACTTCTTTGTGGGGGAGACAAACAACCGTTTTTCAACTATTATAAATATGCAAATTCCTTTGCAGGTAGCACAGCAAATAATGTTGCCAATTGATAGCAAGAAGCTTGGTTCATTCATAGTTCCTGGTAGTCTGCTGGGACCTCTCTGTGTGGCCGCGGCATGCTTTTTCTTTTCCAACCGAGTTTTGTCTATGTATGGATGCACATTTTGTCTTTCCCAATGTGATGGACTGCTGATTTATTCAGGCTTCCTGCTTCATGACAGTTATGATGTGCACCAGAACTCTGTTGCCTTGAGCTGGATGAAGCAAATGTAGACATGCGATAGATTTTCCTTTGTTGCCAAAATACTTTTTATCTGGCTTATGTCCAGTGTTTACGTCGGTTGTGTAGTTCAACCTAAGTGCTTCTACTCACAGTATTTCTGCAGTGCACGTAGGGGTTGTTTTTATTCCCAAAGCCAACATACTGAATTGAAATTTGAGCAAGGTGGTAATTTGCTAAACCTACAAGTGTGACCAATTTGGGTGTGATGGTGTGAGAGCTGTGAGTCTGACAGCTACTTTCTCCATATACTCCTGATAATACGTCACATTGAGTTTCAAATATCTTGTCCACCTAATATTTATCAACAATGTCATTGTCTGTGTTACGGACACCTACCAAAGAAAGCAATTTAAGGCATTTGCTCTCCAGCTTTTCAAATAACACAACTTTCTGTTTTATTCCTCGCGGTCTCCAAATCTTACACTGATCAATAAATGTGTCAGTAGATATTTTCTGGGTTTTTTTGTCATCCATTTCATGGAGCCTTTGTAAGTCCTGACCAGAGACAACAGATGTAAACTGGTCCCTTAACTCAGTGGAGCATAAATGTTTGATTTCTTATCCTGCCAAACAGATAAAAATCAAAATGCTCTTTGAATGTTTATTTTGAGGTCAGTTTTTGTAGCATCAGATTTGCCGCCCAGAATTTTGTTATAACACAAAATAATACATTTCACAATCTGCAACATGGACCTGTTGTGAATAAATTAAGTGACCTTCATATCGTGCATCAATAGAGTACTAAATCTACTGACACAGGCTTGGTTAGATCAAATGTAACAGTAGGAAAGCATGACACTTTGGACCTTTTAAAAATCCTAGTAATATTATATTGTTGTAACATGACATCATCTCGTAAAAACATGACACGTATCAAATTATAATTATTGGTTGCAAAACCTCTTTAGACTGATTGAAATCGACTCCCCACAGTTCAAACTGTCACTGTCTGCAACCGTAAGATCTGTGTTATTTGTCATCAGAACTGCTGAATAAACTGAAATAATCATCCAATTGATTCTCACCCCAAAATAATATTTTTGTTCTGATAGTATTTCTCTCAATAAGAGGAAAGCAGACATTTACGTTTTTAGATGGTAGCTCAGTCCAGTGCACAACCACTTATGGTCACATGTTCAACAAAAACAAAACTCACAAATGCATGAGGTAGTTTGGGTGCAGAGATATGTTTATCATTTTCTCTGTAACGACAGAGAGGGTCTTGTTCACAAGTGGGGGAAGGATGGAGCGGGAGATCGACAGGCGCATCGGTGTGCCGTCAGCAATAACTAGCATGCTGCATCAGTCCGTCATAATCAAGGAAGCGCTTAGTTCTCACCCTCACCTATGGTCACCAGCTTTGGGTGGTGACTGAAAGAATGAGATTGTGGATAAAAGCGGAGTTTCCTCCGCAGGGTGGGTGGGATCTCACTCAGAGATTGGGTGAGAACCTTTGCCATTCAGGAGGAGCTCAGTGTCGGGCCACTTCTCCTCTGGGTCGAGAGGAGCCAGATGGGGTGGTTCGGACATCTGGTCAGGATGCCCCTCGAACACCTCGCTGGTAAGGTGTTTCTGGCTCGTTCCACTGGGAGGAGACCAAGAGGCAGACCTCAGACCCGCTGGGGAGACTGTGTCTCACAGCTGGCTGGGGAATGACTCGGGATCCTTCCGGGTGAACTGGAGGACGCAGCTAGGGTGAGAGAAGGCTGGGCTTCCCATCTGAGGCTGTTGCCCCACGACCCGGCCCCAGATAAGCGGAAGATGACGGAACGGAACTGCAGAGAGGAGTCTACTTATGTTACTCATCAACGTCCCCTATTCATGTTTACCATAACAATTCTGATAAAATCAGAGAAACGTATGAGAATTGTATCCATTAAATGTTTAGTCCACTATTTCAAATCAAACTACGTAGATCTGGATGCCCTTTGTTTCTCAGTTCTTTAACAATAAACTTACCCTGTAATAATATGGTGCAGATCATCTTATACTGACGAACAAGTCAACATTTTTATCATGATGACAACTATCCGTTCCCTTTTTACAGAGCAGAATTTTTAAATTTATAAATGTCCTAAATAGCAAAACAAAATGACTGAGGTCCACTATTGCCGCTTTTCACTTAAACACAGCTTCACAACTTCTTGCACAATCACACACTCCTACATAAATTTTTATTCCTCAGTGGTCTCAATAGTGCTCAAATCAGGTAAAGAAATCCCTAAAGCTCCACCATACAGTTCAATTTGTGTAAATAACATCCCAGTGTAGAAAAAAATCAAACAGTATCCTCACAAAAGCTGCAATAAAAAGGCAAATTGATCTGCCACAAGTATCTCCTCTATGCCTGCACAGACCTCAGTTAGCTGGTTCGTTACACTCTTGGCACCTGGGAAGCAGAATCCATCATCTAACAAAGAGTGGATGAATCTAGACCCCAGTGACTTGACAGTGAGGGACCCTAATAGAATGAGCAACACCGGATTTATGTTGTTCATATATTTTCACATATGTCCAACACTACCCAATAGAATCATCAGTCTGTCAAATTAAACATTACATATAATTAACACAGGCAGAGAAGTAAATTGCTAAACATGTCAAATAGCCATAAAAAGATTTAAAATGAACCCTAAAGACATGAGCAACAGACTGAAGAATCTAGAGACATGAGCAAATCAATAGACATCACAAAGCTATTTGAAAAAACCTCAGAAATACATTAATGCGTAGGCACCGTGTCCAGCTGTGTATACACAAATGAGATGTCTAAAAGGATTGAGAAATTGATCATTCAAGTAGGATTGTGGAAAAATGCTTGTCTGCAGCACACAGCTGAAGCTGTACCACAAGCAAAATGCGTCATTTTCTTTACAGCACACTAAGAATGGCAGATGTTCTTTCATTCACATTTTAAGCCGACAGCATAGCGCCTCATGTTGATGCATGTTTCTAAATGACTTATCAGAGTGTGGGGTAGCAGCACACAGCAATGGAGAAAACTGTAAACAGACTGAGAGGGGATTCAGACAAATGTGTGAGATACCACTTTAAATCTCAATAGTGTGCAGAACTGACATTTGCTGCATGACGGTGCATCAGATCAGATAAGTTATTAGTCAGGTGATTTTAGTGACTGGCATCTGTCAAGGAAATTCCATCCAACACTCCAGTGAGATGTCACTCTACTCAAACAGAGTAAAAAGGACAGATATTAATGGCAGATTTGGGGAAGAAAAAAAAAAAAAACGGTCTAAGACAGAAACATAACAACTACCACAAATAGAGCTCAAAAACGACAAGATAGAAAAAGTCATAAAAAAAAAAAACTGAACAAAACAGAAATTACTTAGGGTTTTTTTTCCTTAAGATTAATTTTTTTTTTTTTTAAATATCAAAAAAATAGTTGACTATTTAATGTGGCGTGCTTTGGATCACAAATGTATGACTTCACAAGAGAGTGACCACCCATCGTGGTGTGTGAGATTCCCAGACTTTAAATGATTTATTAACAAACAAAGTCTTTCATAATTTTATGTTAGAGGACTAGAAGACAGAAATTTTTGCACATTTATATACAAGTACACAAATAGCATATGTTAATATTGAAACCTGGTCACATCAAAAGCTTATCTGTGAAATCTTCAAATATTCTTAACCCTTTATAAATTTATTAAATGGGTGTTTCTAAATCTCTGACCAACATTTTAAAAGCAAACAAATAAATTGGTAAAATTTCAAGTAAAGTGTAAGTTACAGCTGTTTCCGTTCTATTCTGAAATGGTTAATCCAATGATTTAGGTTTACTTAAAGCTTTTCAAATTTGTAAAACCGTCCAAGTTGATAATCTCAGGATTCGTACACGCCACATTTTCACAATTTCACAAATTTAGAAATAGAATGATCTTGCTCCTCCTTTGATCCACCTTCATTTCTTCATGCAACTCATTACATTAAATCAAGCCAAAAAAATATTAGATAACAATCTCATGTATCAAGTTCTCATGTAAGCTGCAGGAGCCAAACGTATTAGTGTGTGGGTCTCTCGTACCTCGCTTTGTTAAACGCTCAAGTTTGAACTGAGTCTCTAATTAGATCTGTCAGCTCAAAACCCAGCAGCATGTGTGGGAACAGGATAGAAAACTGCTGACCAACTGGGATTCATCATGGAGATGGTAGGATACACATTCTTCATTGCTGTTGGAAGGTAAAAATGTAGGATGAAGAAAAACAAATTAATTTAGTGGAAAATTGTTTAATTTAATCATCAATGTATAATGATAATTATATTGTTAGTAGCAGCAGATCATTTATAAAATTAACATTTGATAAGTATGCTCAGGTTCAAAATCTTTTGTCTTCATTTGAAAACTAATTTCAGGTTACCATTATCAATCCAAGAAAAACAAGTTCTTTCCAAGCTGGTTGCCATGTCATGCTTAGAAAAAGTAATTCCTTCTTTGTGACTTTCTTTGTTTCGTCAAAGGTTAAAAGGATTGGAGCGTCTCCCAGTTCCTATCAGCACAGGTGCAGTGAACATCCTGGATGAGTTGCCAGTCCACCAGAAGGCATAAAGAGGAGAGAGAATAGATTTCCCCACAGGGATTACATGCAAACTTGCTGCAACCTTCCTGTTGTAAGGCAAAATTTCACTGTGCTATTATCTAAATTCAATCAAAGAGCTGAAATTGTCGAGCAAAATTTCAAGAATAGCATCACGGTATACAACCCTTAAAAAATGGTACTACTTATTGTTTCAATTTTCACAAGGAGGCCAAATTTTTATCAAAGCACAGACTTTTGAAAATTGCTTTTGCTCTGTTGACATGCTTTAAGCTTTAGCAACATGTCCACCTTAAGCTAAGAATAGAGCCGTGATCGCCTTTCCCTTTTCCACAAAGCCCTTCTTTATCATAATTTGTTATAATAGTTGCATGTCTGCAGACTTTCGTCTCACTACCACTGAGCCTTCATCACCTTGAAATGAATCTGACAGTTTATAAATGATTAACAGAATTTCCTGCCAAGCTTATCCTTCGACATTATTAATATGAAAAGACTCCTACAGAATCCTTTTTTCCATGTGTAATCTTTCTTACTCTCACTGGATGACAGATTACGCTCACCACAAAGAGCAAGAACCTGGGCTCCTTTTGAGACTTTCTACTCGTCAGAATAAGAAGCAGCTCTCTCGAGTATTTTCCTTTACTTTAAATTCAGATTTGTCAAGAATTCGACTTTTACTGTTTTCAGAGTTGAGTTTCTTTTCCTTTTATTGCTTTGCAACCCTTGCAAAAACAGTTTAAATCAGACTTCTTGGTTTTGAAACTAATGTGAAGAAGAGAAACAGAACATTTTGATCAAAACTGTCTATTTCTTTATAGGGAGCAGCTAAACTATAACTGATGCTCAGATAAATCATCGTCTTCCAAAAGGTGAAGTAGTCCTGGTTGCACCAGTAAGTCATACAAAACATATTAAAGATCAGTTTTACTTAGCTTTTTTTTTTTTTTTTTAATCAAATTTTTCTTTTTTTTCCTCTCTGTTTGGCTGTTTTATAATCAATCTAAACGTTACATAGTATCAGTGGGAGGTTTTATTTTGATGGCTTTAATAAAATCTCCTTCAGGGTTCTTTGAAAACCTTCTGTAATTAATCAGTTTGACCTTTATCATAAAAAAAAAACAAACACCTCCTCCACACGTGTTGTTTTTAAGTGGTTGGATCAATACAACTGCAGAAGACAAAGGTGTTTCCTTTTAAATAATCTACGGCCAAATGAAGTGTGCACATCATTCATAGATACTTCAAAGATTCCTTCTTTCTGTAAAGAGGACCTTAAGAAGAATAATGGTTATCATCAATTCAAGCATCAGAGTTATTACTCAATAAAAGTTAGGTTTTTTTTAAAAAAAGAAAAAAAAACTATGCTTTTTTGAAGTGCTGTCACAGTTAATCAAGTCATAGTGAAAGGCGTGACTGCATTTGTAAAGGAAAACAGAACAAATCTTATTAGATGTTATTTTGCTTCCTGCCAGTGTATGGGTATGTGTGTGTGTGTGTGTGCGCGCGCGTGGGCGTGCGTTTGTGTGTGTGTGTATGTGCAAATATTTGTTTGATTAAGACACTAAAATAACTTATTAATAGTTATATTCATTAACGTGAAAAAATAACAAAAGAAAGCTGTAAGTAGTCTAGATGATACACTGAAAGCTGGCACATCATTAGATTAGTGTGAACCTGTGTTATTACGAATCCGTTATAGTCTTATAAGCTGAGATGGAGGAAAACATCCCATCTAAATTATTGTACTGTTTTATAAATAGTGGAGGAGTTTTCTGTGTTCCTTTCCTGTGAACTTTATTTCTGTTTTTCTCGCCTGTGCCCCCAGCCACATCGCAAATTTTCATGAGGATGAATCCCATCTTCTATTTTTCTAATCTATAACCATAGTGTTAGATTAAATAGAGTTAATTCTAAGCAAGATTAAATCATTTGAATGTTCAACATATAGACAACAGATGACAGTTCTGCTATAATAATCTTTTGTTTTAGTTTAATGCATTCCAACTTCCACTTGTACTTTCTGTTCCCAACTCATTTGAGGTGTTCAAACACTCAACAATCCTGACTGTGTTCTGTTGATTTTCCATAATGTTTGATCTTTCTAATTTCATCTCAGGCCATTAAGTTTCATTACTCACAAGATGGCTTGTTTTCATGTGGCTCAGTGAGAAACACAGTCAGAAAAACCATTTAATGTTTTATTTTCAAGTCCCAAGTCACGTAACGATGCATCATTATTTTAGTAATAATTCACTGGTGCTGTTGAAGTGGCTTCTTTGATGATGAATTTTTTAAATTCTGGAATTTAACAAGACACCAATATGTTCCAAAACTTCCTGAAAAACAAAGAATGGTATGTTAAGAAATGTAAAGTTATTTTTAGTTTTGCATTAAATGTTTTTATGCAGATGATATGTTAATGTTCATGTGGTTAGCAGCAATTTATAGAGGTTTCCATTTCATTAACGACTATGGATGATGAATTAAACACAAATTTACTTTTTTTTAGGGTGGAACTGATCTTATTTGCTAGACAACACCTTTGCAAAGTGAGAAAGGCTTAACAATGTATTTCTCATCTTGGTTATACTGCAGTTATCTAGTTTATTCTATAATCTTGTTCTACTACAATAAGTTGCTGTGGATTCAAGTTAAATTTTGCAAAATGTCAGTGTACTTTTCCTTCATACTGAGCTAAAAAGCACATCACATTTTAGTAACAAAAAAATCAAAAGAAAAGAAGAAAAAGGAATTGTATTGTTTGAAAATTCTATTTATTTTATTTTTTTTACAATTAACCACTAAGGACAAACTCAAACCCAGCATTCGTCTTTTTTGTACTCGGCATAAATTATACATACATGTTGCTGAGTGGTTAGGCGCTGAGATGATGTTGGATGCTGGTTCTAATGGACTAGTTTGTTTTTCCAGAGATTGAAAAAGTCGGTCCAGGATGAAAACGATCAATAACTGTTTGGGTCTTCACCTCTGTGTTCTGGGACGGTTAGGTTCTGGAGTAAGGATAAAAAATAAATTGGCTTGTGAAAAAGGGGAAAGAAAAAAAAAACCCAACACAACAGAACAAAGCAGGATTGTAAAAAAAAATTATTAGCAAGAAACAAAAATAAACTTTATTGTATTACTTGAAATACAGAGGCAGTACCACCACATTAGGCAGTTACATAAAAATAACTTTCCTTTGGTGAAAAGTAAATTACTAGAAACAAAACTAAATGGCATCATGTTTTCATCCACTCCAAAACCATTAGAGAATTTAGACAACAAGAACACCGTCACGAGAAAAAAGCAAACAACTAACAGTTGCAAGAAAACTTGTGTTGCTATAAATATAAAATATAGCAATTATGTCTAAAGATTCTAAATGTACTGATCATTTATATATATTGGTGTGAGAAGACATGGTGTGTAATTTAGCATTACTTAAGAAAATCTTTTTTATTTTAGCTTGGTTGGACTCGTTAGCCAGATTGAGCTAATTACTTTAGAGATTAGCCATCACATTCTGTTTGGCATTCCACAGTTTTTTCAGTTATTCATCCTTTCCCGCTACTTTTGGATTGTTTTTAACACACCTACAGACAGACACATACACAGACATATAAAATATGTGCTTTGTGTTTAAGCCTATACTCATACACAATGAGCATAAAATTTGTACATTTTTTGTACTTTTTAGTATAGGTATTTTTTTTAGGATATATGTGAATAGATTTGATGCACACTCAATTAATTTATTTAAAGTCTGTTTCTAAATTTCTACATTTTTTTGCCCTTTTTTGGTGAAACAATGGTTGCAAGAATTATTGAGAGGAATCATTGGAAAGAATTACACAGAGTAAAAAAAAACATGGAGATTTCACATGCGTGCCATTAACATCCTAAAGCTGAATTTCCTCTCTTAATACAAAGGTGATGTTTCTAAATGCTTTTGTCTCTAATATGGCCATAATGTGTGCAATAAACATTAACAGATGTATAATGCAAAGTGGTTATCTTGTGTAAAAACAAAGCTAAATCTGTGGTGGCAGAAATGAACCGTTCTAATCTCTCTATGAACAGATTGTTTGCTAACTCACAATTTCCATTGGAGTCCTATTTTGTTCTGCAGATAACTTTAGAAATGGGCAATGAAAACCACATGTTATCTGCGTCTAAATTTTCATTGAGCCCACATGCTTTTAGGCACGTGCTGTGGAAGCGTGTGATTCAGATATTTAAATATCAGTAAATCCACATACTCATGAATACAGTTTTCAGAGATGGGCTTGTTTTTAGGGGGGAAGAAGGTGAAAGGTGATTTGATTATGCCACTTTAAACCATTTTTGTTTTCCATGGCTTACACCAGGTAGTGTACATGTGAAACTTTTTAATACATTCCACTGAAAATGATAAACTTCAGCTGGATAAATTGATTTCAGTTTATTTCTCTCATCAGACTTTGAGGCAAAATGAAAATATTCTCCTCAATCTGTGCATGTTGGCACCCTGCTGATCAATAATATCACCAGTGCCCCATGCATGATCAACTTTGTTATCTTTATTAAACCTCATTTCAACTGCAGTGTTTTTAGACAACGCTGAAGGTATTTTGTGTGTGTTTGTGTGTTGCAAAGGGGGCTCAGGATTTACTGCAGATCTGAGAGTCACTCTGAGGGGAGCTAATAGCTGCAATCTGAACAGAACTGTTGATGCTTACGCCACCAAGTGGTGGTGGTTTTTCAGACTTTTTGGAGTCTTATTAGAGACCTCATAACAGAAGCTCGTTCGCAGTTGCTGGTCATTCTGACTCCACCAGAGAGGATGATGGAGCTTTTAGTTTCTGCTGATCTTTTTTCTGACTTCTAGCAATTTAATGATCATTTTGACAGCAAGTATAAATTTATATATTACCTAGCATTTTTTAGGATGATTGAATTTTTGCTTTTTTGTGTCAGTGAGATGACTTTTTGTAATATTTTTAACTCTTGTCTTTTTGAAAAATAAATTTGGACACTAAAAAAATCTTTCTATAGCTTAACTAAGCAAAAGCACTTTTTGCTCTGGTATTTTATCTTTTGGAGAGGATGGGTGACATCCAGCACAGCGTGAGAAGACTGAACCTGTCTGTGTCTCAGCTTTTGTCCTCTGACATTTAAAGAAGAAAAAAAAGAAAAGACTTTTAACATCTAAAACTCACGACTTGACTGTCCATAAGTATCTACTGAGAACAACTCTGCAGCGATGGAAAGTGTTTTAAATGAAAGTGACTTCTGGCAGTTCAACGAAACCTGGAAGAACTCGAGTCTCCTGAACAGTACTGGTGTCTGGAACCAGAGCAACCCTCTGAAGAGGAATGAAGAGGTGGCGAAGGTGGAGGTAACGGTGCTTGCTTTGGTGCTGTTTCTGGCTCTGGCAGGAAACCTGTGCGTCCTCCTGGCCATCCACACCGCCAAACACACACAGTCTCGTATGTATTACTTTATGAAACACCTGAGCATCGCCGATCTTGTTGTAGCCATATTTCAAGTTCTCCCACAACTTATTTGGGACATCACATTCCGCTTCTACGGACCGGACATTCTCTGTAGGTTGGTCAAATACCTGCAGGTCGTTGGGATGTTCGCTTCCACTTACATGCTGGTTTTAATGTCAGTAGATAGATGTTTGGCGATTTGTCAGCCACTTCGATCCCTCCACAGGAGAAAAGATTGTTTTTATGTTATTTTTTCCTGGATCCTCAGTTTGCTCTTCAGTGTCCCACAGATGTTCATCTTTTCCCTCAAAGAGGTTGGTCCAGGTGTGTATGACTGCTGGGGGGACTTTGTGAAACCATGGGGAGCCAAAGCTTACATCACATGGATCAGCCTCACTATATATATTATTCCTGTGGCCATATTAAGCATTTGTTATGGACTGATTAGTTTAAAAATATGGCAAAACTTTAAGTTAAAAACCAGACGGGAGCAGTGTATCAGTCTGACACCTAAAACCTCCAAAAGCAACACACTGGCGCGTGTAAGCAGCGTGAAGCTGATCTCCAAGGCGAAGATCACTACTGTGAAGATGACTTTTGTTATTGTCATGGCATACATCGTCTGTTGGACCCCGTTTTTTTCAGTCCAGATGTGGTCTGCGTGGGATCCAGCTGCACCTCGAGAGGGTAGGTTCAACTTTATGCATCTGAGTTTGCGCACCAATACGCCAAAAGAGACGCGCAGCGCAGATTATAAGCGCATCTGAAGCATTTTAAAACCCATGAGAGAGACATCATCTCTCTTCAGCACATTTTACACATACTGCAACCCATAGGTAATAAACGATGCACATTCAGATGTTCATTTCTCACTGCTTTCTATGTAAAAAGGTTTCACTAGATGAAGGGACAAAAAAAGTGATCTCAGAAGATATTATTTTAGAAAGCACAATATACAGTATTAAGCAGAAAAAAACTCAATGACCTTTTGATTTCACACACTAATTGGATAAAAAAAGATTAGATAAGAACACAAAAAACAAAAACTACCTCACCACAATTATTGAATGTCAAATAATTCTTTAAAAATTTTGCACATTTTTTTTACATATATGTTATTCTTTATTGTGCAATACACATTTTGTAAAGGTAAAAATAAGGCAATGAAATTGCACAACTTTGTTGTGACCTTCTCTGTGTTGGATGGTTGGTTAATCATTAATCAAATTGGTGTGCGCCACCACGCACACAGCAGCTTTCTGCCTCTGTGGCTCGTTGACATGTAGGTTACACACAATAAGCAATTTAAATAGCAAGAAACTCTATTGCCTGTGGGGACTTTTTTTGATCTGCTCAGATGTAGTTACAGCCATTAAACTATCATTACACATCCATGTATTTATGACTGTATAAACATGAGTGTTTATGATCATTTGTGTGATAATGTGTGATTGTGTGTGAGAAAACTTAAAAAAATAAACACAAAAACCGAAGCTGTCATTTGAATAAAGCAATGTTCAGTTGTACAGAATAAGCTGAATGTTTCAAAGGTTAAGTCATGATCTCATTGCTTTCTGGAACCAAATCATGAATTATCTGTAGGCCTTTTCTGATTTGTGTGTGAGTGTTGTCATCCATCTCACACTGTATTGTTCACATCAACATATCACACTCTTCTGCCAGTTGCTATGCTGATGCGTTATAAGCTGAAGCATATTGCTTGACGAAATAATAATTGGCTGTGACACCTCAATGTGATGTCCAGAATAATGGTGGCCAGAGATGAGCAATGCCTTCATCTCAAGAATGAAGAAAAAAGTCATTAATTCTTTTTGTAGCAGAGGCTGCAGTCAAGCAGGGGGTAGACGATAGCGGGACGTGAACAGCACGTAGAGACGGCAGATTTGGCATTGAACACCTACTGTTTGTGTACAAAGAGAGTGTCATCTGTGCCTGTGTGTGCTGATAAAATGTTAGCTTGCCCAAAATACACAGCTTCAAAAATAAAAAGGATTGAAAATCTCAATGTGATTATCTGTGAAAAAAGATTAAACAAAGGACGTTACAATCATTTTGCTGTTAGCTTACAACTGTTAATGTAAAATTGAGTACTTTATATTTCACACAAATAGAATTAAACACCTCACCTTTAATATGAGTGAAAAATTGAGGAATATGTTAAAAGAAAATAGACCAGTAATCTATCTTTGTTTTTTTTAGGTGCAAGTTATTGAAAAAAATAAGGGTTTTGATGCAGGATGCCTATAACAACTCATATCAAGTCATCCTGAAATGGCATGCTGCTGTTTTCCACTGACTGGCATCCTTTGATTATGACTTGTAATTTACTGGCATCCTTTAATTTGTGTAGTTATGCCTCTGGCACCAGAATGTGGAGGAGATACTGAGGCTGCCCGCAGATCTATCTGTGCATCCCTCTGTGCTTCTGTAACACTTTTGTGAACGTCACAAAGGTTAAGGTCACAAATTCTTGTGTACGTGTTATTATCAAAACCATTGATGGAATTTTATTCAAACTGCAAACTAGGCACCAACTATGACTGAACTGATAAAGTTTGTGTCATGGGCAGGAGGTAGATTATTGTCCAACACACTGACGTCAGCTTAGTTATATTTTAAATAAGTTGAAAACTAAATTTTTTCAAATTTCCTTGGTACGAGATTAGCAGTAAGGACAAACACAGATGCTCTGTGAGGTGTTGCTTTCTGAAAACTGTCGTTAGACTGTTTCAGAATTTAGGATCAACTAAATTAGTACAAATACCTTGGAGTGACCATCGACAGTAGACTGAGCTGGAGGAGCAACAGTACTGCTGTGTACAAGAAGACTTGCAGCCGACTTTACTTTCTAAGGAAGCTGAGGTCCTTCAATGTGTGCGGCAAGATCCTGGAGACCTTCTACCAGTCTGTGGTGGCCAGCACCTTGTTCTTCTCTGTCATCTGCTGGGGGAGCAGCATCGCAGCCAGTGACACCAACAGACTGAATAAACTAATCAGACTGGCTGGCTCTGTCATTGGCAGCAAACAGGACTCACTTGAGGCAGTGGTAGAGAGGAGGTCACTGAACAAACTTTTGTCCATCATGGAAAACCATGACCATCCTCTCTACCCACTCCTGGACGAACAACGGAGCTCCTTCTCCAAGAGGCTCAGACAGCTCCGCTCGAGAACATCTCGTTACCGGAGGTCTTTCTTTCCGTACGTGATCGGGCTCTACAACGACTCACTTAGCAGATAGGAAGTTGTTGCTGTGACACACAAATTTCCCCTGTGTGGGATCAATAAAGTATATTCTGATTCTGAACTAATCAATCAGCATTTATTTTTGAAGTAATTAATCCACAGCAGACTTCCACTCACGATTAACACTGACATTGATAGACTAATTCCTGGGATCAACTCAATATTTATGGTGTTTTTCATCTGTTGCTATTGATGTGAGCATTTCTATTATTCTTAATGCATTTTAAATCATATATATTTGATCTCAAAATGTCTTAATTTTCACATTTGTCTCCTCTCTTCTGTGGTTTTGGTGCAGTGCTGATAGGTGCCATTTTTAATCATTTTACGCTCTACTGGCTAGATTCTGCCTCATAATTACCCTGCCATCATTACATCCACATAATCTTCCATATCTCATCAAGGAAGCAAAATACATCTCTGAAAAACTAAAACAGTGGAACAGTGTGATGCAGATGCTTACAGAAATCTTCATTAAGTCAATTGATACAAGGTTTTTAAAATTGTACTGCCTTCCTCGTTTTTCCAAAGCTAATGAGACGAATCTTCATTACACTTTGTTAAAATAAACGGCTAAAATAAAGTGCCAAGGGGAGGGAGTTCACATTGTTAGCACACGATTAGGCTCATCCAAATTAGGACTGAAAATGTCAGAAGACAGCAAAACGCTGCTTTTCCTCCAAGGTTTGTTAGAGGGTTCTCAGTGGTGTCGTTGATTTCAGATCTTGTAGCCAGAAGGATTTCATTAGCCAGCACATGAGGTTTAAACCTTGACTCAAGACTCTCACAAAGTCCCAGAAAAGGTTGTGTTTACAAACAACTCCCTGCTGATCCTTTTGCCCTTGCCACATGCTGGATAGTATTGATTTGTTTTTAAGAGTTGACAGACACAATGTCCCATGTTCCATTTGTTTTAAAAAGGTCAGTTCTTGCACAGCCCAAAAAAGGAAAAAAATCCTAAAGTAATTGTCACTAAAAATACATGTAAAATAAAGTCTAATATTAAAATGAAGCTGTTGCCTGATTACCACTCATCAATACTCTACTTTAAGATGAGCAAAACTTTTGAGATTGCCTTTATCATTTTTGACAAGTGGCATGAATTCACCTCCACAAGAATGATTAGTCTTTCCTTTCATTTGCTCTGTGATCTATCATTTCCTTGTAAATGACACGACAAGCCTCTTCAGTGTTGGCCCTTTCATGATGGTGCATGCTATTATTCAAATTAGGTTTGGGTCATGCTCAGATTTACTTTGATAAAAATAAAAGATCCTGAAAACCATCACTTGTCTCTTGTCACTGGCTGACCTGCACTAAGCTGTAGAGGCATTAGCTCAAAAGTTAAAAAAAAATTTAAAAACTCATCTTCTTCTTATTCTTCCGGTATTTCCCTTCACAGCAAATCAGTTTCTTCAATCTAATCTTGTCCCCCGCATCCTCTTTGGTCTTCCCCTCGGCCACCTATCTCGTGGTTCCAAATCCAGTATCCTTCTGCCGATGTTCTCTCTCCCTCCTCTGCACATGTCCAAACCATCTCAGTCTGGCCTCTCTGACTTCATCTCCAAAACCTCTAACATGTGCTGTTCCCCTGATACTGTATATTCATTTCTAATCCTGTCCATTCTGGTCACTACCAGAGAGATCCTCAACATCTTCATCTCTCCAACCTCCATCTCTGTTTCCTGTCTTTTCCTCAGTGCCACTTTCTCTGCACCAAACAGACCAAACTAGCCTAAAATCTTGTAAACTCATAACAGTGTGAAATTAATGCAAATAAATACAATAAATCACTCTTGGAACTATAGTGTGGATAGTGATAATCTGGTTCTTGAACAACCGTTCTGATTAATCATAAATGTAAGTTACATTCCCATTCACACAATTTACAGATATTATTGCCACTCCTTCTGGCAGACAAAATAAATAAAATATGCCTCTAAAAAAACATGCACGTTACGTTAATTGGCCACCATGAAATTGCCCCTTGGAATGAGTGTGTGTGTGGATGGTTGTGAGTGTGTAGCCCCGCAACACACTGGTGGCCTGTGTGGGGTGTACCCTGCCTCTTGTCTGAAATCAGCCGGGATAGGCTCTGTCACCCCCTGGTACACTATTAGGGATAAGCAGTAAAGAAGACAAAACCATTCTAAAACTTGTTGGCTTAATGTCAAGAAGATGTCAGATTCAAAAGGTAAATGCCACCTAAGCTTACACTGTTAAATCTAAGACTATGTGATGCTGTAAACATTTTCAATTCTCATGCTGATAATGATAGTAAGCTGACTTTGGTTTATACTGCTTGCTTACAAATTGGGTCCCCTTTTTGTTAGAGGAGACTGTTAAAAACACCCAGAAATGTTTTATAGTGCATCAAGCTGTAGTCCTTAGGAAGTCGTGAGGCTTTCACAGCTGCACAATTTGCCATGTAGTAGGCAATGTGAGGCTTGAACTATTAATATGTGATGGCTACAGCCACACAACCATTTAGTTTGTAAACTTTATAATTTATTCACTTTATGAATATAATTTAGATATTTTGTTTGTTAAACCACTTTTCTTTACTTTGGATTTAATACAAGTTTAGATTAGCGCACATGTGTGATTTATGTTGTTGATTCACATTAATTTGATTTTCTTGAGTTTTGCAGGTGCTCCAGTTCCTGGGCCGAAGGATCACCTGCTGTCCTGGGCTGGAGTCACCTAATTGGACTGAACCATTTATTTTCTTTAGGGGTGAAATTGGTTTTGTTAGCTTAGATTTAGTTAAGCTGTTTTGTTAACCCCCCCTTTTGTGTTGGCAGTGGTTTAGTATTCTTTCATTTAAGGTCATGCTGTTCTCAGTCAGGGAGGTCTGTTTGTTTGAGTTAATTCTCTTTTGTTAAACCTTATCTTGAGTTGAGTTAGTTATTTTGACCTCTTTTATAATTGTTGAACATTTGATATTTTTTTTTGGGTTCAATAAAAAGACCCCTTTTTTACTTAAAACCTTGTGCCTGTCTATTTGCACTGCTTGGTCCATCACATAATACCAGAAAACAGAACAAGTCTGTAACCAGGGCAAATCCTGATACAGATGCAACTTCTTTGAACTGCAAGTAAACAAACTTAAAAAAATTTTTTTCCATATTTCTCTTTCCTCTTTACCTGACAGAGCGCAAACACAGCTTTAAGCGCATGCTCCTTTACTCTCATATTGCATGTGGTATTCTCTCATAATTAGATTCAGGAAGGGGACATATAGAGTATGTTTGTTGTTAAGAAATAATTAAATCAAATCATACCTAGTATATTGCATTCTAACAACTTGTTAAGACTTATTTCCTGGTGTTACCGAGCAAAAGATAGACTCAATCCAGTTGTGAAGAAACCATGTTCATCTCCAGTCACCTGTAAAAGCAAATAAGGGGTCAAAGAATTTGGTACATGTAATAAAAACAGACATACATTATCATCTTGTCTCCATCAATTGGTTCTTTTTTATAGTCTCCCATTGGTGGAGTTATATAATGCCATCAGAAAAGGTACTTCTTTTTACTTTTTCGAGGCTCTTGGTAGTTAATGTCTTGAGAGAACAACTCCTCTGCTGCTGGCTCTTTCTTGCACCTCTGTACTTATTATACGCTTTCACTTCTAACATGGATTTTGCACTCAATGTATTGACTCAGACTTTTTTATCTTCTGAAGCCGGAATGTTTTTCTACTCACTCTTATTCTTTATGTCTATAGAATTGTTGAAGTATTTGTAAAATAGGGAGTCATAAGTTGAAAGCACAAGAAAACAAAATTAAAGTTATGCTCATTGCTGTATTTTTTGTTTTCATTTTTGGACCTTTGTGAACTGAACAAAAGACCAGGTTAAATGTAACAACTTTTTGCAAAACTAATAGATGTTGGTGTTTTGTTTATTTTGTGACAGCTGCAGAAAAAGCATTTATGACTGATTTTAAATAAAAATCCAGGCATGTGCACTTTAAAAAACAATAAAATAAAAAAAATTGGTTAATTATTTTACTGTATCATAAAAATCTCAAGTCATCACTTTAAATGTACACTACTTATGTAGCGCTTTTCCATCTGTGTTGGCACTTAAAGTGCTTTACAGTGTAGCTTGCGTATACACACACGTTCATACCTGAAGGAGGAAGCTGCCATGCACGGTCAAAAGCACCTCAGGAGCAATTGGGGGTTCGGTGTCTTGCTCAAAAACACCTCGGCATGAACTCCAGGCGGGGAATTGAATCGGCAACCTTCCGGTTACAGAGCGGTCGCCCTACTCACTGAGCCATCCCCCCCTGTCTAAGAACACAAAGTCTCATAAAAGGTGAACAAAAATGGCCCAACCCTTTTTAGAAAAAGTGAACAATCCATCATACCACGCCTGCCTTTTGTCAGACCACCGAGGGAATGAAGGATAGCAGAAGTTATCATTTCAGCTGTTAGTTTGAAGTGACCTAATTAACCCATCTTGCCACATTATTGCTACTACACATGATATTGGGCTGAGTAGCGGTGTAATAACTATAAAATAGTTAAGCAACTTCGTCGCCTTGCTCTTTCTAGTTTGATGTTATGGTTTACTGAAATATTTATGGAACAAAGACAGAATTGCTTTTTCTTTACTCACAGAAAAACTTTTTTTAAAACAAAGAATTCTGTGATAATGTAGCATTATTACATTATCACAATGGTGAAAATGTAGTTTTCAAATGTAGTTTCAACTTTGTGGTGAAAATGTTTGTCAAAAGATGACCAAAAAAATATTTTGACAGTTTTGAAGATTGCGGTTAATCATAGCGTTAATCATAGCGATGCATATTTAGGATGACGGTCTCAGCACACACAGGTCATGTAATTGAAGGAAGTAGCTTCAACTGATCACCAAAATCTTTCTTCATTTTATTGAAGAAACACTAACAATGAATGTCAGACAAAAAGGCTAGTTTTCCACTCAGAAAAATCTTGCTAGAACAAATGTTCTCTTGTCTTACCACAGTCTTTTTGTTCTATCTCTCCCCGCACACAGCGATGCCCTTCATTATCTCCATGCTGCTGGCGAGCCTCAACAGTTGCTGCAACCCTTGGATCTACATGTGCTTTGCTGGCCACCTCTTTCATGACCTAAGACAAAACTTTCTTTGCTGCTCAGCTCGATACCTGAAATCATCCCAGTGCCACTGTGAGCATGACTTCGACTCTAGCCACAAGAGCAACTCTTCAACCTTTGCCATTAAGAGCACGAGCAGTCAGAGAAGCATCACACAAACATCCAGCACATAAGCTCACCCCACGCATCCATTCCCCTCCGCCAAGCTGCCCAGTCAACCTTTCAGTACATGTCGCTGCCCATAAATTTTTCAGCAATTCGATTTGTTTTAAAAATCTCCCACAACAAGCCCTGCTGTTCAAGCTCAAGAGGGAGAGAACAACAAAAGTCAAAGCTTGTTTATTTCAGCATAAATTGTCTCTGAAAATGTGAAATAGATCGTTTTATGGAAGAAATGAGTTGTTTGTTCTTTTAAAAAAATCTGATTTTTGTAGATTAACTTGAAAGTTAATTTGTTCTTTTTTAAATATCTCTTAATTATTATGTACAGATGTTCTGCTAAAGATTTGTTGTGTATTTACTGTGTAGATTAGTAGAAATCAGAGACTATCTGAAGCCTTTAAAGCACATTAACCATTCTGTTGAGGCAGATTTTGTCACCAGCTCATGGATTCTATATGGTAATGTTACGATAAAATAGGTGTTCTAAGACCGTGTTCTGTTGCTCACTTTGTTACACATTTGAATATTTAACATTTTGTTAAAAGATTTCATCTCTCTCACACAGAAATTTTGTCAAATGAAGAAATAATAAAGTATAATTAAAGTAAGAAAATAATGCTACTATCATTATTAATCCAAGAATTGCAATGTTATCTGGCATTTCTTCATAGCAGACTGTGGAGGCATCTTTCCTGAAGAAAATAGGTTCAACACCTTTTACGTGACATTCTGTTCGAGAGCACTCTGTTCCACCTTCAAAGAATAAAGCAGCAATGGGAAGGAAATGTTGCTGCACAATCTTTCGGAGGTTGGTGGAGATAAGTAGCACCTACATAATAATAACGTGATAAACTGTCCAGACTGAACCCATTTTATCATTTTATGTTACACAGTACACATTTGAGTTTTCAATTTCCCTTCTGGGATCAATAAAATATTACTTAATTCTTATATGTTAACAGTTACACAAAATGATCATTCAATTAAAGGAAATATTAGCATGCAGATTTGCTGGAGATTAAAATTGTAACTTTTTATTTGGAGAGCAACTAACTAATTTTTGCACAAATGTTGGGCTAATAGTAATTTGAAAGTTCAGTGTTTTTTAGAATACGATACTAATTCTAATTGCAATTTTTTTTTGTTTTGAATAAACTGCATAGGTGTGTGTATGTGCATGTGTGTGAATGTGGAGAACATGATGACACATGCATCAGAACAAGTGTTTCACTGTTTTAATCAAATGTTAGAATGTCATAACAATGTTCCAAGGTTATTCTGATTGTCTTTTCCATCTTGTGCTGGTCAGACAATTTTAAACAAACGAGAAAAAAAACTGAAACAAAAACTAAAGGTGAAACACACCAAGGTTATGAACAAAGAAGGAGGGTGTGGTGACACTGAATCATCAAGGATGGCTCTCAGATACAAAACAGAAGCACATAAAAGATGCACAACAGCACCCTCTAGTGGGTCACACTACACTGGTCAGGTTTTTCACAATGGCTGAAAAAAAGAAAAAAATCACAGCAATATTGTGAATGACTTCTACAAACTTTATAAATTGATGTGCTTTGGTAACCAGAGACTACACAAATGTTGCAAAAAATAGACTTTATCCCCATTTATTTTCCTAAAGTACACAATGATCTATAAGTCACCAAGAAGTTAGTACAAAAAGTATCTATAGTAAAAATGGGTGTCTGCATAAACAATTAAAAAAGAACAATTTGTGGATCTTTTTTGTTTTTCAGAAGCTTGTTAGTTTTGTGTAGCATAAATTTTTCAAGGAACTTTCTTCAAATAGGTTGCTGAAAACATAAAAAAAAACTTTGCCAGAACAATCCAAAACTTTTGAAAACGACCTTATGACGTGTAGAATTCCATTACCTACCAGTTGATAAATGTTTAGAGATTATTTCTAGGTTATTACAAAGAATTGTTGACCTAGAATGTGTCATAGTAATAACTGTAGTTAGAGAATCCCTGACAGATGGCCCACTTTTTTGTGATTGAGAAGCACCTACATATGCAGGAGCTGTCAGAGGAACTTGCAGCACCTGTCACAGCACTTCTGGGTGCAAATGCACACAGGGCATGTGAAGCTTCAGATCTAAAAGTTTGTAGGAGTTAAATCATCTTATTGCAACGAGAGAAGAAAAATATGTGGGAGAAATTGAGGTGTCAGGACTGATTTTCTGCTGTATAAAAACATACCACACATCATTCATTTGTAATTGAAAAACTGCAGTGTGAGTTCTTAGACTTCTTTGCGCAGTGCAACACGCACACTGCTGAATATTTTGCCAAGGGCTTCAAAGAAGGGATCACAGAAGGTCTGAATGCAGAGAGAGTAAATGCGGCTGACACACTGTGACTCTATTAGACAGCTCTTGATGCAGGGGACCACAGCCCAGATGTGGCAAAAAGAAATGCAGGCGAAAAGGAAACCCCACAGCAGAGCAACCGGGATGCCAAAAACAGCTGATAAGATGCGGTAGCACCAGTATTTGGATACAGTGAAGGTGGTGTAGCTCAGTTTCCACACCCCATCCAGGCTGTGAGTACCATCCGGCTCAGCAATGACATCTTCAAACTCCACCTAAGACATTTGAAAGAGATATTAATTAGCAAAGATCCCACCGAGAGTTCAGCTTTCATCTTGTCATAATCACATTTCCATGTTAATTAAGCGAAAGTTTATGCTTTTGAGAATTAAGTGGTGGGGTAAATTTATGTGCAAAGCTTATTATCCGTCTGCTTCAAGCAATCCAGGGAGTGAAGTGACATTTAATGCCACATTAGCATTGGTCAAAAACGCTGTTCTTTTGCACATGTTTCAAAGGTATAACTTATGTAAAATTCATGATGGGAACCCTGCAATGGTTCAGACCATATATCAGTTTTCATACTTCAGCAGACAGACAATCTGAATATAGGTGCGGGGGGCCTTTTCCTTGAATTCAGACCTCTGGGTTCACTCGGTCTGAGAGATGCAGGTCATGTGCCCAGGAAAAAAAAGTGTGACAATTTTTTGAATGAATGTATTAACATGAACTTCTTGTTTGTATTTCTATGAGTGACTCAGACATTTGAAGCCTTTGAAGAAGCACTTCAGACAAAATTATATTAAAAAATTACAATCATTAGAGTAAACTGAATGAATAAACCCATAATCCATGACTATAAATATCTGAAGGACTAATTAAAAGCGGTGTTTTACTCTCCACTGTTTAATTTAATTACAAGCAAATGATTTACACCCCCTCTGGAGAACTCTTGACACAATTTTAATGTGATTGCTTTTTCAGTATGTCAAGTTAGAACTATCAGAAGCAAGCTTGAACTTTTCTTGATGCATAATCATATCCAAATAATTTCTGAAAAGTGACCATAAATTATTCCAAGCAAAGAAAAAAAATTATTTGTTACAATTGTATGACTGATTATTAGTTCCCTTTGACATTTTTCTCATTAAAAAAAGAAGTCAGTAGAAAGTTTAATTAGCTTTGTCTGAAAAAAAGTTACTTTGTGTTGGTTGCCTGGCAACAATGACAAATAAAAACACTAACCTAAAAAAACGTAGTGGGACGGTGTATCAATTTCAACCCCCACCAACCCATTTCCAAAATAAGCTTCGTGCTATACGCATGCAACAAGAATAGTACATAAGCTATTTAGGGATATTTAAAAAAGCAACACAATAAATTGTTCTTCAATATTTCTGCACAAAATTACTTAATTTGTCTGCATTCTTATTAATGCAAATGTTACATTTTCACATTTAAGCATCCCACCCCCACCCCTCCTTCAGTGGTAGGGCGTTGTCACCAAGCTGTACAAACCTTCACTACATCCTCATTGATCTGCTTGGGGTCTCTGTTAATCAGATCGATCTCTTTGGTGTGACTGTCCTTCAGAATCTTCTCCTCATTGGCGTTGTACTGATATTGATCCGTCATGATGGGGTTGTAAGCCTTGATCCAGACGGTCAGAAGGATTTCTGGACACTGCAGACGGTCGACTCAGTTCACTCCTGACCCCAGTAGCAAGACTGTGACGTTCCTGTTGACAAGTCAGGGGACAGCTGCTACAGGCGTCCTGGTAAAAATGGAGGTCTTGCCCCTCGCCCCCACCCTCCACTCACACTGGCACCCACACAAAAAAAGTTTACGCTCACGCACATGTACACAAAGCAATGAAGCCATACAGAGAAGGAATGCCTTAAAGGAGAACCCAGAGCTGTGTCATATTTCACATGGAGATGTCAGGTAAACTGGGCTGGGTTTACACTATGCCACCAACTTCTGCTGCAGAGTGAAGCTGCAAACACACACCCTGATTTTCTGCCACTAAACTCAAGTCCCAAAGTTGAAAGTGCAGGAACTACCTTTTCCATTTTTTTCTATGTGTGTGTGCATGTCTTGCATGGTTATTCCTCTTTGGCATAATTTCTATTAATTTTGGCTTTCCGAGAAAACAAAAAATGTGCTGACTGTATTAGATAACCTTAACGTATATCTAACGAAGGTTTTAGATCACCTTCAATTTTCATTTCTAAAAGGATACACTTAGATGACATGTCTTTAGCCTCCTGGGATATATATATATATATATATATATATATCTTTTGTGAGGTTGGGAATATAAAACTCAATAGTCCTCTCACATAAACCACAAGCTGCTTTAAACTGTGCAGTTGTTGCAATCCATCACGGATTTCCATATTAGCATGCCGCATAAACAAACCCACATTGAAGCTGCCAAAAAGTGGGTGCAAAAAAGGGTGGGGCAGTAACCATCCCTGAGAAATGTGTTAGAAAAGCTCCCAGCAGTCATACCCTGTACCCCCACCTTTCTGGTGCTATTTATCCCAATCAGTTGAACATGAGCGAAGTACAGGAAGCGTGACTGTAGTGGATTGGCATTCCCTGTCCTGGTTCTCTGGTAGTGGGGACACAGATGAGAGGGGAGAAGTGGAATCAGATCAGAGTTCGTTTGATTAAGTGCCAGGTCAATTAGAAGGCTATTTTTACTTTAGCAGTGGAGAAAATAAGTCAGTTAGGCGTGGACGCAGGGGAACAGAAATAGCTCTGCAGAGAGCGATGGTGGGCATACCACAATATGTGTGGAAGTCTGTGTAGTTATCTGAGATACCTTGGCTTTTATCAGCCAGTGAATGCAGACAAACCCATTTACCTCTCACACTTGTTTTACCAGAGCTGTGGATAAAATCTAATGTGTGGAGTGGGAACAACAAAACAATCTGTTATATGTAATCCAAAGATGTAAAACTTGTTACAAACCGAGAGATTATCAATAGAGACAAAGGTGTATGTGAACAAACATAGACACAAATACACATAAATATTGAGATAAGTGTTTCTCTACATATGCGCAGAGATATAGAATTCTATATTTATATCTTTTCACCCAGTGGATGCAGTTCATCATGTACTCATTTTTCAAGTTTAGGGTCATCAAAGCAGCTGGTTACCAAGAGCCAGATATCTCCTGTACAGGGTGCAAGTCCACCACAAATCACTGATCTCAGATGTTTTTTTAGCTGACTTGTATTGTGCAGAAAATTCATTACCGGTAAGTGCTGCAAATTAATGGATAAAAGATTGATCCAAATGTCAATTGCTGCAGAAAATGCAGTAACAGACCAGACAAATTTGCCAAGCATGAAAATTATGCCAGGGAAGGTTTTTTCTTTAAAAAAAAGACATTATAGGAAAGTATAATTTCTTTTCGTAAACTAGAATCTTGTTAGGGGTCTTTGCCTCCATGTCAAACAGTCCACTAGAATTACAATTAATATGTGCACAAATAATAGCACAAGTGTGCAGATGCAATCATTTTGCTCGATTAGAACAGCCATGAATATGCATGGCTTTCCAGCATTGCAATCAGAAGGAAATTATAGACATCTACAAGGTACTGATTTTTGCCCCAAATAGATGCAGAAACTGCTTCAATTAATTGTTTGCATATAAAAAACCTGCATGTATTTATCCAACATGAAAACACCAGTACTCATTTGTTTTAGCTTAACTTCTAAGGTCAGAAGAAATGCTGTAAATAATTACTTTAAAACAATGTAGAAGTTATTTGCAGCATTTTTGAGGAACAAATTGAACAGTAAAAAAAGACAGAAATGTGCAAAATGATCAAATGATGAAGCAAATGTGAGGATTTTGGTGATATTTGATTCAATTTAATTCAATTTTATTTGTATAGCCCAAAATCACAGAATTTCTGTCTCAATGGGCTTCACATGAAAGATTCAGGAGAAAAAAAACAAGAAAAAGAGGAATGTATGAACACAAATACACAGCAAGAAAAATAACTAATAAATGCTAACTAAACAAGACTAGCACATTTATGCCCTTAGACTCTCCTTCATGGTGAGGAAAAACTCCTAAAAAACCCATCAGTGGGGAAAAAATGAGAAACTTTGTGGGGATCCACACGAAAGAGAGATCCCTCCCCCGGGACAAGCATCCAATATGTATAAGATTATTGTTTAAATATTAGCTTATTCTACTCTACAGCTAAATATCTAAAGAAGTCAATAGATGTTCTTCATCCGGATGGAAACACGGGGGGCTCCTCAGCCCGGCAATGCCCTGGACGGGGATGAGTAGATGGATTTCATCCTGATGGAGCGGGGATGATGAAGTGCGGAGGTCTCCTCAGTTTCACAAATACATCACAAATATAACAATACTCTGCATGATGTTTCGCTGTTTCACAAAACTGCAAGTTTCACAAAACTAAATGAAAAAAAGAAAACATTTCACAAAATATAGTTTTTATTAAAATTTACAAGATAGCTCTAAAGTACCAAAGTTATGAGAAAAATGTACTCAATCAAATTCAAATGTACTCAATCAGATCATATAAGAAAAAAAATACATCTAGTTATCTGAAACAAAAAACAAACCCAAACACTTTTTCATAAAACAACAGTTTTTCAATATATTTTTAAAAGTGTTATGCTTTCATATTTTTTGCCCAGGGGAAACAGCGGGTAGTCTTTGAGAAAAAAGATGGTCCTAGTTTCTCACGATGCTCCTGGCTTTCCTTCCCACCCGCTGCTAATAAACAGCAGGTTGCCTGGCTGAGATTGTAGGAGGATTGTTATTTTGTCCGTTACCTTCCATATACTGCTCACCTTGGGAGAAGAATTGTGCTTTCAATATTTCCAAATCAGAAAAAAAAAAAATCAATTTAAAACTGAATTCGAAAATAACATATACAAATTGAATAAACAGTTTTCCTGTTGGCTGCACAGTGTCACACTGGGTGGCATAGTGGCCTCACAACAAGAAGGTTTGGACTTTGAGTCTTAGTGTGGGGGCGAGAATTGAAACACTGGCCTTTCTGTGTGGAGGTTACATGTTCTCTACGTGTATGCGTGGGTTTTCTGTGGGTACTCTGATTTCCTTCCACTCTCCAAAAACATGCATATATATATATATATATGCATATATATATATGCATATATATATTTAGTAGATGCATATATATATATAGTTGATGGGCCACTATAAAATTGCCCGTAAGAATGAGTGTGTTTTTCATTGTTGTCTGTGTGTGGTCCTGTAACAGACAGGCGACCTATCAGGGTGTGCCCTGCCTCTCACCTGAAATCGGCCGGGATAGGCCCCCGCGATCCCATTAGGGATAAGTGGTTAAGAAGATGTATGAAGTTTTGCTTTTGACATTGAGACTTTGGAGGGATTGCTAGTTCTTCTTAGATTCTGCCCGCAATGACGGATCTAAATTTTTATTAACCGTTTTGTCATCTTCTGTCATCTACAGCTAAATATCTAAAGAAGTCAATATTCAATTCAATTCAATTTTATTTGTATAGCCCAAAATCACAGAATGTCCGTCTCAATGGGCTTCACAAGAAAAAGAGGAATGTATTAACACAAATACACAACAAGAAAAATAACTAACAAATGCTAACTAAACAAGACTAGCACATTAATGCACTTAGACTCTCCTTCTCGGTGAGGAAAAACTCCTAAAAAACCCATCAGTGGGGAAAAAATAAGAAACCTCATGGGGATCCACGTGAAAGAGAGATCCCTCCCCCGGGACGAGCAAACAATGTGTCAAAGATTATTGTTTAAATATTAGCTTAATCTAATCTACATTTAAATATCTAAAGAAGTCAATAAATGTTCTTCATCCTGATGGAAACACGGGGGACTCCTCAGCCCGGAGATGTCAAGTACGGGGATGAGTAGATGTTCTTCATCCTGATGGAAACACTGGGGGACTCCTCAGCCCAGAGATGTCCAGGACGGGGATGAGTAGATGTTCTTCATCCTGATGGAAACATGGGAGACTCCTCAGCCCGGAGATGTCCAGTACGGGGATGAGTAGATGTTCTTCATCCTGATGGAGACACGGGGGACTCCTCTGCCCGGAGATGTCAAGTACGGGGATGAGTAGATGTTCTTCATCCTGATGGAAACACTGGGGGACTCCTCAGCCCAGAGATGTCCAGAACGGGGATGAGTAGATGTTCTTCATGCTGATGGAAACACGGGGGACTCCTCAGCCCAGAGATGTCCAGAACGGGGATGAGTAGATGTTCTTCATGCTGATGGAAACACGGGGGACTCCTCAGCCCAGAGATGTCCAGTACGGGGATGAGTAGATGTTCTTCATCCTGATGGAGACACGGGAGACTCCTCAGCCCGGAGATGTCCAGTATGGGGATGAGTAGAAGTTCTTCATCCGGATGGAAACACGGGGGGCTCCTCAGCCCTGCGACCTCCTCAGCCCTGCGACCTCCTCAGCCAGGTCGCAGGGGCAACAGCCTCAGACGGGAAGCTCAGGCTGCTCTTACCCCAGCTCCATCCTCCAGTTCACCTGGAAGCATCCAGAGTCATTCCCCTACCATCTGTGAGACATAGTCTCTCCAGCGGATCCAGGGTCTGCCTCTTGGTCTCCTCCTGGTGGATTGTGCCCGGAACACCTCACCAGCGAAGTGCTCGGGAGGCAACCTGACCAGATGCCTGAACCACCCCATTGGGCTTCTCTCAACCTGAAGGAGAAGCGTCTCAACACCGATCTCATCCGAGATGGCAGAACTCCTCACTTGATCTCTGAGATCCCAGAGAATATTAACCCATTTAACCCATTATTAGGCCATTTTTACTAATCTGAAATTGTAAATTTACTTGTTCAAATTTGCTCATCCTATATCTTAACCAATCAATTTCTTTAGATAAACAATTAGAATATTTTCTGATCAATGGCCATGTTTTCAGTTTGTACAGCGTTTGGGCTTTTATTCTGTAAGACTCTCCAGTAGCTAGTATCAATTAATTAATATGCTTCAAGGAAAATGGAAGCCATCTGTCTAAAAATTAATGTTGACAAAGAAGTTAATCTCTAAACAGACTTTAGGGTTATCATCCACATGTCATACAAGCTTTGAGCAAAATAAAACTCAGCTTTAAAATGATTTTGACAGTGTGTAAGAAGTATAATAAGATGAAGAAAAATTCTGCAGGAGTCATCAAAAAGTGAAACAGCCTTTAGTGTTTGAGAAAACTTAAAATAGCTGCAGCAATTGCAACTTAAGAAGAATGAGCAAATCTGAAAAAACTAAAGAAAATCAGCTCACAATGTTTCTGGGAAAATTTATGAACAATTATATTTAAACCATCCGTGCAAACTACAGATAAAAAAGAAATGATGGAAAAAAAAAATGTGATGGACAGTTAAAAAATGAGATTGAATGAATCAAAATGTAATATTTTTTGCTTCATGAAACACTGATCTATAAATAATCTGCTGCACGGTATCACTGTGGGCAGCATTAACGTCCCATGGTGTTTTATTGCAGTAAAATTCAAAGAGATTCCGACAGAAAATCCGTCCTTCACCCACTTGGTTTTGTATTTAGTGCATTGTTATGCTTTATGCTCAGCAACTTGTTTGACATTTAAGGCCTGTGAGCAGTACCCTCTACGGAACCAATCAATTTCATATCCTGCAACCATGGATTCAACCGAAATCATACTACACTAAAAATAATTCAGTGAAAACAGAGGAAAGATTTAAATGGAATTCAACGGTTTACTTATTTTTCTTTAAAATCCTTGCAGTATTTTGACACTTTGTTGAAGTTAGAATAAATTAGTAATAACACATTTTAATTAATACACACACCTTCAACATGAACATTATTTACTTGTTCTAACCAAAACCTGACGTTAATAAAGAAAAAACTAAGGACCCTGGTTGAAGAACAACAACAGTCAGAGAATAGAGGTTAAAAAAATAACTTTGATGGACAGACAGATGGTATAGTAATGAGATACAGGTGATTACACGAGGGTACACCGGGAGACAAAAAGGAACCGAGGCAAAACAGATGTGAAACAGCTGGATCATATGAGTTCAGATACTGAGATGGAAGCAGAAAGGCGTGACAGCGAGGAATAAAGACAAATAACTATGATTACCACTTTATTTAACATCAATATACAGTATGTCATTCGGGTGTTTAAAATTCCCTTCATCAGTCGCTCACCGTGTTTCAGTTAAATACACAATCAGTTTGTCACAAAACCACCACCAAGCAGATGTGTAATCATTGAGACTGATCATGAGTAATGCTTAATTCAGTTTATTTGCAATTTTAATTCTATAACAATCATTACCGTAATAATTTATCTTTTCACAAACCTGTGCCAGTCTATCAGAGGGACTGCGGAGCAGCTGTGCCAACACTGATTAATGCTGTCGATCTTTTTATGAAGTCGCATTAAATTTACTGTTTATCAAGATGAACAATAAAGCTTTTTCATGCTGATTTACTTGTTTTGTATTTGCACTGTGTAATAAGATCACACTTTGTATACAGCCACTGCCTCAGCGTCATCAGAAAATGAGCGTCATGAATATTTTAGAACACCAAATGTCAGTGCAGTTGTACAAAACCACAGGACAATGAAAGCATGTTGCATTTAAAATAAAAAGTAGACGTAATTTATTCTACTCATTGTTGATGACGTAAAGTGTAAATATTCTTTTCTATCTGTCTTCATCCTTTGTCAGATGAATCATGATGTGACCACAGCACTTTCCAAGGGAAGTAGAAAAGGGACTGATAAAAATGTTCAGTATGTTGGCCAACACGGTCTGGATCCATTGCATGTTGACAAGAAGAAGCTGTACACAGGGCACTATCAACCTGGAAGGTCAAAAGGAAGGAAAGCAAAACATGAGCTAATACAACCACTAGTATATATATATACTAGTATATACTAGTATATATATACTAGTATATATATCTGTTGCTGCTGTGAGACATCCGTTACTCGATGATGGTTAATGTTATCATTGCAATCATAAGGCAAAAGGTTTTATATAGTGGTAAATATCCTGCTAGCTTTCTCCATTTGAGAAGGATCGCTGTGTAGAAGTGTGCATAGATGCAAAAATAAAACGGCGGAAAATGTATATATATATATATACATTTTCCAACAGATATTACAGCAGGAGAAACTTAAAAAAGAAAATACAAAAAAAACTTTCCTAAAAATTGATTTTGAACTGCCATGAAAAATGTCTCCTGTCATATTTTTCACATATTTGTGGAACTGTCCTACCAGATGTGAAGGCAGCTGAGCACAGCAAAGAGGAGTCCTGCTGCTAGTGACACCGGCACGGCCAGCAGGAGGGAGATGAGGCGGTAGCACCACAGTCTGGATACCTCAAACAAGGCATGACTCCACAGCCAGATTTTATCAAAGCTGCGCACAGAGGGGGGTTCTGCAATCACATCCTCAAACATAACCTCAAGACACACAGAGATAGGGAGTGTAAATCTTTAAATACAGATATCACTAAAACAGATGCATTACAGTATATGACTGGTCAATGTACAATATTACCCTTGGTAAAAATAAAAGTAGTCGTATTTAAGCAATAATTCACTTCTAAGGTTAGCCAATCATATCTAATTATTGAATTTTATTTTGCATTGTTTTACAATAAGCATTTAGATAATTTCTTCCTACAAAAGTAAAGCCAGGTACAATATTGTTTATGTTGATATACTCACGGCTTAAAAAAAGTCCAAACAGCAACCAACACTTTACTTTTGAGCAGTTCAAATATTTTTCATCGCGCCTTTCAGTTGGTTTAGTTGTCATGTCGATGCAAGATGTTTACCTTTAAACTGCTGTTAACTCTTTTAGGATCTCTGTCATCAATCAGAGGCCTCACATCTTCATCATGAATGAAGTCCATGTCTTCAGAGGGAACATCCACCTTTACATCAATCAGTTCTTCTGATGATCTTGTGTCTTTTAATCTTTGACCCTCCATTTCAGTTTGGCTGTAGCACAACTCTGTTTGGTATCAGTGGAGACATTGAGGAGCAGCTGTTGCTTGAAGATGGGTAGCTTGTTGCTGACACCCAGGTGGAAAATAGTACACCGATGACTGCATCTAACCCATTCTGAGGAATGCCCTTAATGGCCATGTGTGATACACTTAACACACAGTTTAATTTATGCCTGCATGAGAACAATCTATCACCCAAGGACAAGAATGAGACCTGAATCCCCCATAAATACAGTGGGAGTGAATAGAATAAGGAATGCTTTGCTGATGTAATTATTATGTAATCTCACATTCAGATATATGGCTATTTGGTAGTTTCAATCATGAAATAAACTGTTCAATGCACTAAACATCTCTTGCCAGGAGCTGTCCAGCTAATTGCTCATCTAAGATGGATCTTGGCTCACATACAGAGCAAAGCTAAATGTTCCAGACAGCATCACATTGCAGACCTGCTTTAGTTTCATAGAAATATGTATTCTCCCCATGCAGTCAGTAAGTGCTTCACAGTCAACTTTTGCAAGTCATTTCAACCTGTTCTAGATACATATAAAATATTTTATTTTTTGTGTCATTGCTTTTGTCACCTGTGTGTGTATTGTGAAAATCCAACATTGGCATTTTTGAAAAGCAAGCTTCAGTTTGAAAATATGTCAGTCAGATTTACAATGTATTTTCACAGCTGTGACAGACTGATATCAAAGTGTACTTTTCCCCTACTGTTGACTGCAAAACCTTGTTGAAAATGCTGTGACCTATCAAATCGAAGGCATTGCCAACATTTCAATACTGATTTTACAACTTGATACAGGAATCCAGCAGTAACATTCTTAGTGCCAGCAAAAACCTGATTTTTTCTGCACGCCAAAAAAAAAAAGATTAATAGAGAAACATTTTGTTGCTAAGATAAACGTAACATTCGAATTAGTTGCTTGTAGTTACTTCTGCATATGTGTTCTTTGTAATTTTCTGATTGGGCTGTGACATCTTCTGCCACAAACCTATTCTGGGCTGTTTAGACCAAAAGTGGAACAAAAAAGATTTTATTTAGGCAAGATTCTTCATTTTAATCCCTCAACATGTTGGAAACTGATTTTCCATATTCACAATCCCAAATTCAACAAGAAAAAATATGTCTATTGCTACAAAACTATAAATACACATTGGATCTGTTGATTTTTTTTCTCAATTTAAATCTTGTTTACACCATCACCTGATGTAATTTATCTGAAAAACTGACAGCCATTTGTCAAGCTGTCTTATTAACTTTAATCGAGGCGTGATTTCATTTTAAAAATCAAGGAATGTAACAACAGACTGAGCTGACACGGAAATCATTTCTTAGAGATGAAATTGGTAAATGGAATGGGACTGAATTTGTGGCAGGGTAGCATCCTCTGTTGGCCGAAGAGTGCACACATAGTAATATTTGTCACTATAATTAAAAACATTTAAAACAATCTCCACATGAACCAGTCATTTAATAAATAGTAACTTCCATTAAAAAAGAAGAAATTTGTTTACTTAGATAGCTTAGAATTATGATTTTACTCTATTATTTGAAGACAGCGGTAAAAAAAAAATAATAATACAAGAATCAGCTTCTTTTGATATTTTAAAATGAATATTAAACTATTTTCAGGTAACTTAAAATATACATACTAATGAAGAATACAACAAATGTGTGGGCATTATGCAGTAAATTTTCTTTTCTAAGCCAGTTTTGACCCATTTTGGGTAACATATGTTCACACATTGCAGATGCATCTACAGGCTGCTGTTGAAGATCTGGCTGAGGTTTAAATCAAAAGTATTTTAAGTGAAATAGTTGTTTGCAGTTTCTGTTTTCATTTTGTCCTTTATGTAGAACTACATGTGTACTTGACAAATTTTCTGAAAAGCATCTAGGTATAGCTGAATAAAACCTTATTACTACACTGCAGTTTATGTTAAATCCCATTTCCACAACCAAAAGGTTTTTTTTATGCATCTCAGATTCTTAAAGTGCTTCTCTGTACAAGAAATCGGATTTCACATTTGGGTCAGAAAATGTCAGGGCTTTTTGCTTGTAAGCCAAAAAGTCCTTTCAAACACTGTGTCAAACATGTATTTTACCATGTGCACATAAAATGTGCGTTTTCTTCCACTGGAAAGATTGGCAGCATTGATTTAATAAACACAACAAATGCTAAAAATTTCTGTCAGCTGCTCATTTCAGGTCAGTCAAATTTGACAGGTGAAAATCAGGTCTGCAGCATCTATCTAATTTGTTCCACCAAAACAGAGCTAGCATGCTTATACATTTCAAATTATGCCAAACATTATGCTGCAAGCCATCCAGTACTCTTATTTGTATTCACATCTTAATTTCACATAAGTCTTTCAAAAGCTGCAGTAAATCAAACTTCCCATCTTGGTTCCACCTTAATAAGTTTGTTGTCGTAAGCTTCAATAAGATTTGAGTCTTTATTTTCTGTGAGATGTTTGAGTGACTTTTATATAACTAATATATGGTAAAAAAAATATGCTGATAAATAAAAGTAGTTTTCAAAGGGCAAATATAAATGCTTTGAAAAGTTCAATCCATCTTTAAAGATGAAGTGCATTTCAATATGTACCTTAGGAAGCCAAGTGTAATATTCATCCAAGTGAAAATAACCACGCTTACGTAAGTGTTACGTATTATTCAATAGGAGATAACCATATTGCAGATTGATGTTTGCTGTTATTTGCTGTACCCACACAATCCTGTCTTTTCCACTGTTCATGAAAGACTAATACAAACAGGAGTGGTTATAAAATAGCACTTTGTTACCTCTCTCAGTGCATCATCAATGCCTGGTAATGATTTCAATTGTAAATTCACGATCTCCACTCACCATGCCCATGTCTCTGTTATATTTGTCCATATTCGTTGGACCTTCTGCTATCTGTCTTCAGCTTCTGTTCACGTGTTAATGCATTTCCATCCAAACTTAAAGGCCTCGGTCTGCATTTGAATAAGATACCTCCAATCAAGATCTAATGCGAAGGCATACATCAAGAAACAGGGTTGTCGTTACTATGTGAGTCACGGGCTCCCACAATTTCCATGACAACAGGGAAAGATGACATTAACCGTATCTATTGCACACAGGAACCAAGATGTGTAATCATTCAAGTTCATGAGAGTTTAAACACAGGAAGCACTGTGGAGGGATGAATTTGTTCTTTTGTTGCTAATTCTTGAACATGAGACAAACATCCAGTGCTGCATATATTTTACTTTAGATATTTTCACACGTGACAATTGTCTATTTTTATTATAATCAAGAATATTATCATTTATACAAAAATTTTAACATACCTGGATTACACCCAAATGTTTCCAAATCAAAAGTGTGTTATAACTTATGCAAGATTTATACACCTATATCAGATTGAGGCAAAGTAACTAATGTGAATGTAAAATATCTGGAGCAAAAAAATTCAACTTTTCAAATAATTTTTGTTAAACAAAGTTAATATGCTGACTTACGAACAAAATTTGACAAAACACCAAAGCAAACAATAAATGTGCAAAAAAATGATGTAAAAGACAACAAATGTCCACCTAAGTGAAAAAATTATATTCAAATTAGAATTATTGTTTATGGATTCTCATCTGGGATTTGTCCAGGGATTTTGTTTTCCTGTTTTATAGAGTTTTTGCGACTAGGGTTAGCACAGCTTGAGCGGCTTGTAACCATGGTGCTGGTCCTCTGAATAAACTGAAGGAAACTCTCCTGAAAGGAGCCTTCTTGGCTTGAAGCCCCGATCTCCACAGGTTGGGTCAAACAACAACGTCGGAACTTTATCAGTTCATCCCTGATCTGTCTGTTCAACATGCCATAGAAAAAGGGATTAACTGCAAAGGAAGAGTAGGCGAGCCACGTGACAGCTTCCTCTAGGTCCCCGGGGCTCTGCATGGAGCCAGTCAAAGACATCTGCAGGTGGAAAATGAAATAAGGCAACCAACAAACAAGGAACTGTCCTACAATGAAAACTAAAGTGAGTGCAGCTTTCCCTCCACTGAACGCTCTCTCTGGAGACAGTCTTCGGGGCAGTGAACGAGTAGTATTTATTATGGTGGTCTGGCTGCTGATGGAGTCCGAGCGATCTTTGCCAGGACTTGCATTTGCCCATGTTGATCCAGCAGGGACTTGCTGTAAAGCTGCAGAACGTGCAACCTTATACACAGCAGAGTACACCGTAAAAATAACAACTGCTGGAGCCAAAAAACAAACCATGCTGAATAAAACAGCAAAAACTCTTCTCAGACGACTGTGACTTGCATGAAGAGAACAATGAGCGGCTGCAATTGAGCTCTGACGCCCATAAGCTGGCCACCCAAACAGAGTCACCAAAGCCAATAAGAGAGACTTAAGCCAGATAAGAATCATGACACCAATAGCAAGATTGATCGTCATTTTGGCCTCGTATCGCATTGGGTGTACAATGTAGAAATAACGCTCCACACTGATGGCTGTGATCGTAAGAATAGACAAACAAATGAGAAAAACATTTAGAAAAATGTAAACCTGGCACTCAAGCACGGTAAACACAACAGTTCCAAAAAATGGTGAGCTGGATATGATACCCAAAGGCATGAGTAAGATAGCACACAACAGGTCCACGGCACAGAGGTGACACACAAATGCAAACCTCTTCAGGTGAGGAGCTCGAGCAATGGCCACCATTACACCAGTGTTAGCCAACAGAGCAATGAGGTTAAGGGTCACCATACAAAATAACCCAAATAGATCTTTGATTTGAGACTGGGAGCTTGTGACAACACCCACATCTGCAGGGACCGTAGGGTTGGGCTCCCACAGGCCAGTAGTGAGATTTGTAACCGAATGATGAGCCAGAGATACTTTCATGGAGCCGGTCTTATCTGCCATTATTTGTTTACTTCCACCTTTTGAAGCTCAGATGTTCTGAGAATTTTCTGTGTTGGGAAAAAAAACAATTATGTTAGTTTCATTATAATTCGTAATAGTAATGAAGTTAACTTGCTGAGGTTAAACTAATCATCTAAATGGAGGACACAAGAAATTCAAGCCACTTTGAAAGTGATGTAGTAGGCAACTTTGGATGAGGTGACAGCTCACATTTTCTCAAACGACTATCATCTATTGTCAAATCGTATAGTAATTAAGCTGAAAAAAGCAGCCACTTCATTTAATACATATGTAAATTAAATTCTTTTGAGGCCAGACATCAAGCGACGAATGGTCAGAATAACTGGATATTTTGAAAAACCTTCTAGACTCCAGGAATAACTGAGCATATGGGTGGTAAAGATGGGCTGAAATAGCAAAAGGATATTATAACAGTTTAGTCTACAGCTACATTTGCCGAGGGCTAACAGTTTTTATAGTCTGAATAGTTTTAATTTCAGCTGCGTTATGTAAAATATGAGTTTTGAATACACTATGATGACAGAAATCCATCTTGTCTTCTGCAAGTATTCCAGGCCTCTTTGCTAGTGACGATGTGAAGGATGTTTTTATGGCACACTTGTGGCTCCTTATCATCCAGTGAGCATCGTTTCAATGCTATAAATAACTTCAGTATATTTGCATTTACATCTTTTTATAACTTGTGTGCACTTATTTTGCGACGGTCCAGTTGTGCGATACTGGTCCTTCAGTCAACAGATTCGGTTCATATAGAGTAGCATCGCTATTTATCAGAAAGTTAAGCAATTCTTGCCAACAAATTTGCAACAGCTTGATGCCACCATGTCAAAGTTGACTAAAATGTCATCCAAAATCCCTTTTTATCAATGCCCCCAACATTTTAAACAATTCCAAAACCAACAGTGGGCTCATACTGTTCTTGGTACTTGATAAAGTGACTAATTAAAAAAAAAAATTAAAGTGTATATGTAAACAATAATAACTGGAACTTGTTCAGCTTTGAGTAAATTGTCTGTGTCAATTGAGAAGCATTTAGTGATAATTGTAAGAAAAAGTAACAACATCAGCATCTGCAATTTTTATGAATATGTGATTCTGAGGATGACTTATGGACACAATTTCTTAAGTTAAATGTCTTTTTTTTTTGCAAATAAAGGTTAAATCTACAAACTCATCCTGATTTTTTATATATTGAAAACAATAACAGTGGAACACTTAAAATTGGTGGCAAAACAAAAGCTGATATTTAATGCATAAACAATAAAAAAGATTACAAAATTCAAATAAAATAGACATTTTATAACTACTTTCTTATAAAGTATTACTTACCCATAATCCAGTTTCTGTTTGCATGGTTTTGTTTGAACCAGAAGGTAAACTGTAGTCTGTTTTCATGAGGATCTCAGCAATGAACATCCAGCTCTGGCCTAAACAAATAGGTATCCTCTTGACATGACATTTTAAAGTCAAGTAAACATTAAGAGAATATTTTAAGTTTGATCCTCTGAAGGGAATAACGGTCCAAAATTATCTTGAACATATCCAGTGAATTGTTTTAATAATTTATTCAATTTTTTAAGTTTTATACAGGAAAACTGTGGATCTCTGCTCTCCTCAGACTTCTCTGAGTAACACTACAGCTCCTGTTCTCTTCTGTGTATGGCAGTGACTGTCACACATTGTGTGATCGTGTGTGCTAGAGCGTTTTTTTCTTCTGTTTTTTTTGCCAATAGACACACAATTCAGTATCCAGTTCAGAGTCCAGTTGCCCCTGGGTCCTAATTCCAACTATTGAGGAGGAAACTAAACCCTGATTTTAAAAAAGTTGGTTTGGTATTGAAGAAATAAGTAACTAAATGAAGAGTAACCAATGGTTGTATTGAAGTATGACCTTTTTGTATGTCTATTTTTTTGGTACAGATTTGATTGTTTTAATTAATTTGTACAAAAATATCACACTCACTTTTGACAAACACTAGGTTTACAGCTATAACTTAAAAGCCCAAGCAAGTACACTTACTCTTATTACGTTTTATAGTCTAAAAGTTCATTTCATATCCAGTCTATGAATTTATTTCACTTCATCATATCAAATAGATATCATACACAATTTAACTATTCAATTTATTTTAGAGTTGTGGTATCAACAGAGGAATAAAATTGATCAGTTATACAATGAAGTTATGGGAAAAAGTTGTCAAAGCTAGGCTAAGGTCTGACGTAAGAATTTGTGAGCAGCAGTATGGTTTTATGCCTAAAAAGAGCACCACAGTTGCAGTATCTGCCTTGAGGATGCTGATAGAGAAGTACAGAGAAGGTCAGAGGGAGCTGCACTGGGTCCTTGTAGATCTGGAAAAAGCGTATGACAGGGTACCTAGAGAAGAAGTATGGTATTGTATGAGGAAGTCTGGTGTGACAGAGAAGTATGTTAGAGTGGTGAGGGACATGTATGAGGGCTGTAAGACAGTGGTGAGGTGTGCTGTAGAGTAGAAACAGGAGTTCAGTGTGGGGTTGGGACTGCAACAGGGATCTGCTCTGAGTCTTTTGTTGTTCCATAGACAATGATGTTTGCAGATGACATTGTGATCTGTAGTGAGAGGGGAGAAGAGAGTGGAGATTTCCACTAGAAAGAAGAGGAATGAAGATTAGTCAGAGTATGTGTGTGAATGAGAAGGATCCAAGTGAAGAGATAAAGAAGGTGGAAGATTTTAAGTACTTAGTATCAACAATCCAGAGCAATGGAGCGTGTGGAAAAGAGGTGAAGAAGCCTATGCAGGCAGGCTGGAATGGGTGGAGACAAGTATCAAGTGTGATGTGTGATAAAAAAGTTTCAGCTAAAATGAAAGGGAAAGTGTACAAAACCGTGGTGAGACCCGCCATGCTGTTTGGTCTAGAGACAGTGGCACTGACGAAAAGACAGGAAAAAGAGATGAAGGTAGCAGAGATGAAGATGCTGAGATAGTCTCTGGGAGTGACAAGGATAGACAGGATTAGGAATGAGTATATCAGAGGAACAGCACGTTAGAGGTTTTAATGATAAAGTCAGAGGCCAGACTGAGATGATTTGGACATGTGCAGAGGAGAGAGAGAGTGCTTTGGCAGAAGGATGCTGGGCTTGGAACCACCAGGAAAGAGGGCTAGCGGAAGACCAAAGAGGAGGTTCATGGATACAGTGAAGGAAGAAATGAAAATAGTTGGTGTGATCGAAGAGGATGCAGGCGACAAGGATTACATGGAAGACACTGACTTGCTGTGGCGACCCCTGATGGGAAATACTGAAAGGAGAAGAAGACACAATTTAATGTATTCAAAAACATTTACGGTACCTTGAACTATCTCAAGCAATTGTGTGTTAAGAAGTGAACCATTGTGTTGCTTATAGCCAGATAGTTCGTAGGGTTATACTGTATAGCTGAAGCGACTATTTCTTATGAAGGCAATTGCTGAAAGGATCTTTGCACAGGGTCATGATCCCAACAGTTCAGCATCTCCTGCTCTGACAAGAAATGTACTGAGGAGTTATATTCCAATTAACTTCCCCCTGCTTCAGCAATCTTTTTAATAGGGAGCTTAAGAAGCCCTGTATCAAGGTCAGGGTGGTCTATGATGCTTCATTGATTATATATAAAAGTTTGACCACATATGCTACCACCAAGTGTCAGAATCTTAGTTTACCAAAGAAAATGTCTCAAAAAAGTTTCACCTACAGGCAACTGTGATGTATTTGAGTTTTGTTTAAATCCCAGACATGCAAACTATATGTAAAAAAGAAAACCGAAAGAGAAAACAAGTTTTCTTTGGGGTAGTAGACTTTATTGCATCAAGTTTACATCGTAATGATACAGTCATCAGGTCAGTGCAAATATGTAGATTGTTTATATTCAAAGCAGATTGAGGTTTACTGGCATATGTGGTAGTTAAAATAAAAGTCACAAAGCAAGAAGAATCCAATTGACTTAACAAGATTTTTTTAAATGGAAAGAACAGTCTTTCTCTTAGGTCCAAAAGAACGTTGGATTTGTAAAATCTGCCAATAGCGGCATCTTTTTATCTTTTCTAAACACAAAACCTGCAGGTTTTTTTTTTTTTAGTTTTGTTTCTCAAATAAGAAAAAACCTTGCGATGAAATGGTTAAAGTGCAAAAATATAACTTGAAAAGTGTACGTTGTGATCAACGTAGAAATTTGAAGAAGGCACCTTCCTTAGTATATGCATGCTTTTAGAATTACAGTTTTATGGACTGTTAGAACATTCATTTTTCTTTTTTATAAAATAAAAACCATCACTTTTCAGCTAACCTTCATTGCTTACAACATGCAGAACAATCCTTGCTTGTCCTAATTAGACAAGAGGTGAGATTATGTCAAAAGCCACAGAAGATAATAATGAAAGCGACACTAAACAAAATCTTAGTTGCAGCTATCCCAAAATACCAAAGTGTAAATTTATATGTTCAAATTACCCTACATAAAAGAATCATTAGCATTTTTCTCACAGTTGCTACACTATATTTAGTCAAATAGTTTTAAGGCACAGAAAAAGAAGACACTTTAATGCAAAATGGCTTAAATATGGATACAACCAGTGTATAATAGGACAAACTGCATTTCAAAGCCTTCTGGGAAGTTAAAAGAGACTTCATGTTTCAGAAGTTTTTGCTTCCTATAAATCAATGCATTTTTAACTCTAGCAGGTAGCGAATGCGACACTGACTCTCTTTGTAGATGAGATATTCACTGTTGCTGAAGAAGCTATTTTTGAACTGAGGTTGTTCAATGGCTTTTCCCTGAGGCACAACAACCGTTTCACCTTCCAGTGTAATGACAGTGTCTTGGGTGGGATCTAGTATGACCGAAAAGAAAAAATAGGTCAAGTGGGAAAAAAATCCAAACATAAAACAAAAATGAACCATTTTGGGTTTTTTATGCTGCTGTCTAGAATCCAACTGACAATTTTCTTAAGTATTTTAACATTTACCTTGGAATATGGGTATCATAAAAAGTTTTTTTTTTCTTGTTTGGCTAAACAAAATAAACTTGAGTCTTTTACCTGGTTCCACTTGACCTCGTGCCACCACACTATCATAGCCAGCAGGAGCCTTCTTTAGACCAGGGTTATCTTTGGTGATGGTGTACTCTTTACCTAGAGCCACCTCACTCAGAAACATCACTCCAATATTTTTTGAAGGACGAACTACAAGGAAAAGAAAAAGTTAAAAAAAAAAAGAGAGCCATTTACGCATGAAGACAACAAGTACATCTTCTGCAGCCTCACCGTAACCTGCGGACTTGCAGTTTTCAGATGCAAAATAGATACCACTGCCAACACGGCCGCCTGAATGGGGCATTATTCTCAAGCCGCTTTTCAGAATAGCAGCGACCACAGCTATGTTTGTGCCATGCCACAGCAGACGGCGGTTTTTTAGTTCGTCATTCTCCTTAAAGCGCTCACCCTGCAATGAGAAATGTTTATGAAAAGTTACAACATTTTCAGTTCTCTTGTTTTTATTACCTAAAACTGGTTGTGCAGACCCTACCTCAGTCTGTCGATCCACTTCCCAAATATTGATTATTTTGGGTTTGGAATACGCATTTGAAGTTGCACTTAGGTATTTCTCTATGATCTTCAAAAAACACACACAAAAAAAATTAAGAGTGATATTTTCGTACACAGCAAGTGAAGAAATGAATATTAGAATACATACAAATTGACTTCCCAGACAACAGGAGATAAAATACCTTGAACATTTTTGAATTATTGTCCATTAGAGTGAGGTTGCACTTCAGAGATGCAAAGTCTTGATCAATAGGATGAGGAATTGTCTCTATCATCTCCTCCTGGGATTTCTCAGTTTCGGACTTCAAAGTCTGTGCTAGCTCAATGTCAGCCAGCACCTTTACCCAGCATGGGGAAAAAAAGTAATTTTAGGACCAAGAAAACTTTAACCCAAGAACTCTCTCTAAAATATTCAGCAAATAGAAATCTTGCCATAAGCATTTCTTTCTTTTGCTCAACAATTTCTTTGTCATCGATAGTTGGAGGTCGGTTTCTGCCAAAGTTATGAGGGATTATTGTGAAGAACTTTGACGAAAGTTCTTCTAGACGCTTTTTTCCATTTCTCTGATTCATTGCTGCTTCGATCTCCTCCAAAACTTCAAAACCCTTTGCAATCTGCACCTTACTGAGCTTGCCCAGAGGCATCTTTTTTATATCTGTAAAACAGAAGGACACAAATACAAGACTCAGAACAAATTGGTATTTTTTGTTTAGTTTTGTAATGAGACACGTATTTCCCTTTCTTTTTTTGGGGAAATGCCTTTAATAACAGTAACTAGTGGTTCGGCTGAAAAAGGGGGAGTTGGGAGGGGGGAAAGGAGTTACGTATGAGGGTTGTGTGTGTGTGTTTTTTTTTTAATGATCTGAATTTTTAATGCTGTTTGAGTTTGCAAGCTAAACATAATAGTATAAGAGGCTTTTTTAAACAGACATACACACCCAAGTTCATGGTTTCCATCGCCTCTTTAAACATGTCATTGCTGAAGATGAGCTTGATGAGATTTTGTGTAGCTTTATTCAGGGTGCAGGGTTGCACATTTTTTGAAACTTGAGCTGTTTTTCCATCAACGCTGTCCACCTGTGAAAGTACACAGTTCTAATCATTTGGGTTATGTCCTCAAAACAAGTATTTCTTGTTCCAAAATGATGCAGATGTTACCTTGACCTCGGCATCCTGCTCTCCATCAACTTCTATCAACGTGTACTTCCCAGGGTGGGAGACAAAGTTCATTCGGTCACTCCAGTTGTTCTTTGTCTTGTCCTTAAACTTTTTCTCAAAGTCCTTGATTGCATTCTCAACCTTGTCAAAAGAATCGCTTCCTTTACTTTGTCCAACTTCACCCTGAAATGACAGCATTTTAGACATTCAAGGATTCTCACAACCAAACTCCCAATGGCCCTGTGTTAAAGTTTATTTTGACAAAAAAAAAAAACAGAAATTGTCATTACATTCTATTTGGTCTGTCTCTTGAATCTCACTGCATGAGTGACTTTGCAGCAGTAGAAAAAGTGGGTTCAACAAGTAAAAACAGGATCCATTTACAAGTACATGGGGGTCTGACTGGCCTAGGTGGTGCGGGTGCCTCACTTCAGCCAACTGACTTTTGTAAGGTGCCTGTGCCTCCTGAAACCAGGTGGATGACCTCTGTAGTCATGGGCGGGCCAACTCCTGGTGTGGATAAATCCCCTCTTATTGGTTCCTTACAGCAGCATCAGGCCAGATGTTTGTTTTATTTACCGTTATTTTTAACTTGGTTAAAGGGACAGAATCAAGCGGTTTGAGGGAAATGGCAGGATTCAGAGGAGGGGAATTGGGAGAAGTTGGGCGTTTGTATGTGAATGTAAATACATGTGTGCAGTGTTTTACGCAGGTGTGTTATTTTTAATACAGGTTTACTTATAACTTGTTATTATTGAATAATCTGAATTTGAATTATGTTTGAATTTGTATTTGTTTCCTTCAGAACTGCACCTAACATGCAAGTTTTTGAGGGGAAGAAACAGACTGGAGAACCTGGAGAAAACTCACAAATGCACTTATTAGCATTTAAAAGAAACTTACCACTCTACCCCACCGGTTCCATGTATAGTAACACTTGTTATGGTGGATCATTTGGATGACATAAAACTTATTATTGTTATGTCCAATGTTTGTCTGGTTGAGCATGCAGTCATAGTCCTCGTATATCTGATGAAGAACATAGAAGCACATTCAATAAGTATTGATAAAAAAATAGTACAGTACCGAATAATAGTGTTGAAATATTAGGTATAGGAGTGTCTCACCTCACCACCACAGCGAGACAGAGGACAGTGCTCGTCCACCTTCCTTTTGCCTTTTATCTGTGGCTCTGCAGCCAGTAAGGCCTCTTTTTTCGAAGTGAAATCTTGTTTGGGTTCAGAAGTTTCAGGCTCTTCTTTCACCTTTTTTCCACCTGCCTTAGCTGCAGATGCAGCTCGTCTTTTTGGTTGCTTGGCCCTGGCAATGAAAACATGCAAAGAAACAGCCTGTGTTGGTCACCGGCCACACTAACACAGAATGTCAAGATCCAGTACTGGAGGGCAGATGTCTTCATGGTTTACATTGTGTTCCTGGTTCAATACAGCTGATGAACCTAAAGTGAAATCTATAGTCGATTAAATTTGACACAATGTCTCAAAAACCTGGATCAGAAGTTTAGATGCACATGGAAAACCTTCTGGACATCAGCCCTGCAGGACCTGAGTTTGACACATCTGGTCTAACAAGTTCCAACATGTCCCTGCTTGAGGCAGCAGGTTAGCACAAGAACACATAAATATAAGAGATTAGAACCATATGACATTATATTACAATAATTAAACACAGCACAAATGTGTTTTAACACATAACGTCATATATTCTTTATATAATGATGTAAATTTTCACGTGCTACCATTAGCATTCCTTCCAGGTATGAAGGAGTTTTGAAAAGAGAAAGCATCCACTTTCACTTGTTTGCTTGAGTTAATATATTGAATCTTCCTAAACAGAAAACTTACCTTTGCATGATTAAACAGCGTAAATAATTAATCAGATAGAGAAGATTTTCTGGGTTTGTGTTCGAGTCTTGGAGAAAAATGGCTGGGATTCAAAGCAGTGAATGTTTTTTTTTCTTCTGCAGGATTCAACGGAACAGGGAAAGGGATCGCGACTGCCACCTAGTGAACTAATGCGGAAGTGTTTTCCTCATTTCTAACATGCATTAAAACACTTAAATTAAATTTACTTCAAAGAGCACAAACAACATCTAAAATTATATTTTATTAAAATAGTAATAGTTAAAGTTGATTTTCTCGTGACTCTTTTTTCCCCTTTGTTATTGCACCATCATACAGTCAAATCCAGAGTAAAAGTAATAACAGATTATAAATGTATGAAAATAACACTTAGAAATGAGCAAAAATGTAAAATGCATCCTTGGATTATTGACTCATCCAGAAAGTTGATCTTTTTCCAGTTTGGACTTTTGCATGTGTTCAAATCATGCCCCAAGCTCGTGGATATGTGGTCAGACACGTGGAACAATTTTTTTTTTTTTTTTGTCTTTTGCAGATAAATGATTGTCATCCTCGTGAATTGGAAACACATTGTAATTGTGTGTCAGAACATCTAAAATATTCTTCTAAGTTTCTTCTAAGTATTCCCTAAAACATTCTTTAAAATGGTGTTCATCTGTTTGCATTTTTAATAAATATTGATCATGATATAAAGTAGAAGAAAACCGTTATTTGTTCCACTATGGGGAAATTGCATCTATGTACCGTATCTATTTGTTTGAGTGTATCTATAGACATATACTGTATATGTGTATGTAGTTTCTATATATGTTTTATATATGTAAATGTTCATGTTACACATGTGTTAATTTTTAACACAAAGTTAAAAGATGAACTTATTTCTCTTTTTTCTACCATAACATACATAATAAAGTAAATTTTCTAAACTCAAAGCCTCAGATTTTCCATCATGTTCAAACAAATTTGATTCCATTTGAATTTTTTATACATAACAGTAAATATTTTTTTGTGTTGAAAATGAGAATTTTTTTACTTTCCCCAAATAAATTCATTTGATTTTTAATGTAAAATTTGGAGTTCAAACTAATTATATTTACTATAAAAATGTAGATGTTAGAGGTGATAGGATGTTACAGTGTCTGAAGTGGCTCTTTACAGTTTTTGTTTTCATTTTTTATTATATTAGCATATTTGTTCTCTTCTTTTCACTGGAGGTTCTCTTATGTTCCCTTTGCACATTTTCACATTTAAAATTTAGTTCCTTTCAAAGGGGGCCACTCCCCCCTGTAAATCAATCATTTACGGTCGAGCTAATTACCTGAAGTAATTTTCCATATTTGTTTTTGGTTATTTTAGGGAGAAGTTTATTACAATGAGTGTCTTTGTGAACTCAAACAAAATAAATACTCTCGTACTTCCTATATATAGCCTGGCTTTGTATTGTCTAGTTAATGTTACATAATTAAAAGCTAATCTAATCACATATCTCAAAAGACCTGCTCATCTTGCTTGTCCACTTTATAGAAAGCTTATGTTTCCCTTGTTTTATATAATGTTCCACCTAAAAAGACACAAGATGGCAGTATCACTGCACAGTTTGGTTCATGTATGTTTTCAAAAGTTTAGTGTCTGTTTTGTATGCTGCTGTATGGATTATATGTCTGTATTTCATCCGTGTGTATTTTATATTTCACAAAGTTTTGGTGAAATTGATCTCATATCAACAGCTAATATTCAGTTTTTCAGATTTTAATTTCTGGAATTATTTGTACACCACAAATGCAGTGGTATTGAAACCAATACATTTAGGGTAGTGCTCTTATTTGAACTCTTAGGTGTCCCAATAGTGGGATGCCCAACCAGTCGATCGCAGTCTACTGGTAGCCCATGGACTGATTCCAAGTTGACCCCCAGGTGTGTAGAAGAAGAATATAAAATGAAAAAATGTCAACTCAGCAACTTTGGCTCATATTTAGTGAGTATTGAGACCCTCAAGCCGCTGAAGTTGCTAAAATCTAGTGACTCTTTCTTTCTCTTTTTTTCTCAAAAAAAGCATGAATTTAGCAACTTTTTCTAGTTTTATTGGAGATTTTTTAAATCTGTGATGTGAAAACATGTTGTTAAGTCTGAAATCAATGAGCAGTGCCTGTTGCTTTTGTGGCCACTCCCCCTTGCAAAGCGCTGCGTGAGTGTGGAAAAACCCTGCTTGTTTATGCTAGAGAAGAAAAAAGAGTGCAAGCGGGAGAGAGGAACTTGTCTGTTTGTGTGTGTGTGTTTGAGAGAGAAATTTGTTTGTGTTTGAGAGAGGGGAACTTGTCTCTGTGTTTGAGTGTGTGTACGTGTTTGAGTGATGTGTTGAGATGTCTAATGGTTGTGTAACAACAACAAAACGTGTTGTGAAGGTAGTTTTACTGCAGGCTAGAAACCATCTGCGTGTGTGTGTGTGTGTGTGTGTGTGTGTGTGTGTGTGTGTGTGTGTGTGTGTGTGTGTGTGTGTGTGTGTGTGTGTGTGTGTGTGTGTGTGTGTGTAGATGTCTGGAGGAGACTGGTAGATCTCTGGAGGTTTGATATTTGAAAAGTTGAACTTGGGACAAAAAAGGTTGGATACCCCTGAAAAAAGGTATTTTTTGGACAAGTCAAATAATGACAATGGAAAGTACGTATTTGAAGCCTTTTTTTGTCCAAAATGATTCCTTAAGAAAAAACAAACATCTGCTTTCTGTGTTCTGAACGTATTTTTGTGAATAATCCTACTTCTGTCAGTGTTTAACTAAACTGACTAAGCTTTTGTCTAAAAATGATGGATGTAAGCTAGATGGATGACATGAGAGACAGACATTGGATTGAAATAAACCAAAACTAACAAATACAATAAGGCTCTACAAAACTTTAAGCTTTATTAAAGTTGTGTTTACACAGTCAAGCAAAGTCAATCTATAACTTTGAAGCATATGTTTTAATCTCTCATTATGACAAACCAACACACTCAGAAAGAAAGTCATTTAAATTTTATAAAAACACGTTTTATTTACATATAATTACAAGAAAGCACAAACCGGTTCACCAAAATCTACATTAAAAACATTTTGTATATAATACATTTAACAGATTTACTATAATTAACTCCATTGTCGCAAGTAGAATTTTCAAAAAACAAGGGCTATTATTGACTTTATCTCCATCTTATTTAAAATTGCTACGAGTCAAAGAACAAAATAAAATTATTGGGACATTGTACTCACAGCACTTTGAGGACAACAAAGTCAGAACAATAGTCTGTGACCTGCCTTCGATATCTGAGACACCTGATTCAGGACTAGTGATTAAATATCTGTATACAAGACCTGACAGAAGAACCCAGTGATTTTTCACAATGATGATGTTGTTGAGTCGACCACTTCTCGTCCATTACAAACCGTTGGAACAACATTAGAGGCCGATGCTGCAAAAAGAAGCACAAAACATTAAGTTGAGGTTGTTTTTTGCAGTACAAGTACAATTTCCCGCTTTTTTTATGAGTGTGTGAAACTATAAAACAGAGAGTAGCCAGCTGTTGGACAATTTGGTGGCTCACCAACTGTAATTAAATCTTATTTGTGGTAATCATTCCGTGATTGCAAAAAAATATCACATTTGTAACAAATTCAAAAACCCATTCAAAATTGGGGACAACTGGGCTCTTGAGTATCAGGGTGTCTGAAAAAAAATTATTTTCCTTTTAGACTGGTTGTAAAAATCTTGTACAAAGTAAATGAAAACTAGGGAAGTGGCAGAATCTTTACGTAGTTGTTGTGACTTATCATTTTCCCCACCAGAGTGGATCAAATACCAGTTATATTTTAATAGAAATTGCATCTATTCCTTCATTTAAAATATTGAAAAAAATTGTGTTGTGTTTTACCTTGAGAAAAGCTGGAGGTTGGGCCAGTGTTGACACTGAAACGGGTGGTGGCCACTCTAAGGGTGCAAACATTCTTCTGTGGCTGAAAGAGGATTATGTGAATCTTTGGAGCGAAGAGACAACCCAGAACGACTGACCCACTGAGACTAACAGAGATGCACATGGTGGTCGTCTGCACCTGCCAGGTGAGAGAGGTTGGGAAATGTTTTGTTGAAAACTGAAAATCACCTTGTCTGAATTTAAACACTTGGAAAAAAAATCTTAAAAATGTCCTGAGGGATTTGCTTTTATATGATAAAAAAGACTATCCAGAGAGCCCAATTGGAAAATAAAGAAGGAATAAATCTAATATTGACTAAAATGAAAATTATGTGTAGAGGAGGTAAATGTTTGCCATTAATTTAGACTTCTAACCAAAAGGGTGTTAAGCGATGTGTTGATTTGCTTGTCAGTCAAATGACAAACACTTTTTTTTCCTGTTTCACTTCGCCCACGACACTATTTGTCCTGAGTCTGTTCCATCTTTTTCGACTCTTTTGCAGTTTTTTCACTGTCCTCTTGTAGAAGGGGACGCAGCTCTGTTCTGTGTGATGAGCAGTGAGAACATATCTTTTTCACGAGGCACAGCAGGTGCTTGTCATCACCCTGAATGCTAACGCTAGAATTAAAATAATGTGGGCACAGAGTGCTATGCCACACACAAACTGTTCTGTCTCGAGGATAACAGTGAGAAACAGCAAGCGAACAGAAGAGATACATATCTAACATAAACATTAAAGGTTGAACTCTGAATTTGTCTCTCAATACCATAATAAAATATTATGCTTGAGTTATTCGTGGATGCTAAGTGACAATCCAAATCCACAAAAATTGGGCCACCGTGAAAATTTCATCACTTGAAGTGACCATTTGAGATGGTTTGACATCAAAACGAACATCCCATTGAGTTGGAATCATTTGTAAGTGACAATGATAAAAGGGAGCATGGGGAATTGATCCTGCAATAGAAGGAAAAATACCTTTTGATGAAATATTATAAGGAATGTGGAATTTTATTGCCCAACCTTACGTTGTGTGGGAGAAATCCACAAACCCTATTTGACATCAACAACACTTCATAGAACTATTGCGACTGAATTTCTTGCTTTTTCTGCATTGAAAGGTCACAAGTCCTCAAGAGAAAAAGTAGATGTTAGGTTGCAGCAACCTGTTTGTGTCAGCATGAATTATAGTTTACAGCTATTCTTCATTGCATCTATATATCTCCTGCCCCATGTTAAAGTACTTTTCTGTACAATGGGAACCATCTGTGCTGTAAGTTGGTCACTTGGTCAAAAATACATGCACAATTGAACAGACAAATCATTTAGAAATTACTACAGTCAAATTATCTTGCGCACAGCAGTAGAATTTAGACTCAATTTAAAAGTGTAAGCTGTAAGAACATGAAAGAAGTAAAGGTTTTTTTTAAATCTGAGATTAAATGAAGGAGAAGTAGTTAAAAATGCCTTAATGCTTTGTGCTGATGTGACAAACTCCTCTTTTTGATCCAAAATCATGACAAACGACAACCTCAAACCTTTATTCCTTTAAAGTCCAAGAACAAAGTCAACTTTTAAAAATGACACCGGTTCTCAATGGAATCCCTGTTTTGTTTTGTTTTTTTCTAAAGGCCAATTAAGAAATTCTTAGTTTAAACATTTATTACATTTTGAGGTCAGATTTAACCTTGTAATATAATCCATGAGTGTACCCTAATTTTGGATTTACAACTCACAGCTATGCAATCTGATTTATATTTTGTGCAGGATTGTCTCTTATGTTTGTAATAAATTGGTCACTCACTACAAACTATGTGAAACCAATGAGAAAAACAACAGCTTAATTTTTAATATTGTATTTTGTGTTTTATAGTTGTGTGAATGAAAGGGGTGAACTAGATGAAAATACTTCTGTTACATATAAGAGAACACTTTTTATCTGTTTGTTCCACTGCTTGTGTAGACAAATTGTTAAATTTATGATGGCGGTCTTGTACTCCAATTTAAACATAGAAAATGTCTCACCTCTGGAGCTGATAAAACTGGTCCACCAGTACTGACTGACACAGATTTACTTTCTTCTGGGTGGTAATAATTTTTTTTATTTTAATTTTGATCCCTCAATGGGAAAATTATTTTGCTGCATTGCACCACAGCAGGCATCCACAACAGCACCAATGGCAGGAGCAACTAGGGGCTTAAGTGTCCGCTCCAGAGACACCGAGAAGGGCTCAGTGGGAATTGAACCAGCTTCTACCGGTCCAAGGACAGACACTCTACCAGTGAGTTATATGAACACAAAATATTTTCTGAGTCCACTTGTTAACTCTTATGATTAAATAAATCTGTATTATGTTTAAAAGATGTGCAGCTGTTGTTCTTTTTCTGACTGTGTAGTAAAAGTATTTTCTATTCTGTATTAGCACTCTGTGATTAAAATTATTGATCAGTTCCAATATAAGAGTTTCAATAGTAAAATGAAGAAATACCAGCAGATGGTCTTTACTGTGGATTAGAGAAAAGTTGTGAACAATCCCTGCAATAAAAAGACTTGTTTAAATGCTTTTAATAATTTATACCTCTTTTAAAGAGCTGTGACAAACAATCAGCTTCTCCCCTTCTATTTGTCTAAAGAGTGGAGCAGAAGAGAAGCTCCAGATGTTGTGTAACATTTACTTCCTGTTCCTACACTCGGTTTCTTTCTAATGTAGAAAGTAAAGATATTTTTCATTCCTTTTCTAATATTGCATTTCTGCTTCAGATAAAATAATACTTTGTTCAGATGACTTAAAACATTCGGAGAATGTTACTATAGAGATTAAAGTCACATTCTTATTGAACTTTGTGCAATACATTTATTAAAAAAACTTTATTGGATGAATCATCCATGAGCTGGTCTAACCTCACTGGCACATATAAATTTACCAGACTTTTTCATATTTCAGTGTGCTATTTTTTGAGTGTCTGCCGTAAAAAAGCAGTTTTGTGCTCACTACATGCAATATTATTTTTTACGTTTTTTTTCCCCCACAAAATACATTCAGGCTTTAAACTTTGAGAATTTAAACATTTCTGTTGCACACACTGATTTTATAAAAGCACAATCTTTTTTTAATGAGATGCTTATTTTGTTAGGCTTGTTGCTGAGATGAGATGACCAGCACACCGTGAGAAAAACCCTTCTCCCCAGAGTTTAGAGCACATCTTCAATATTTCATATTGATAATCTAATGCATTATTTATGACTTACTAGATTGTAGTTAGTTCATTAGAACATTTTGTGGGGAAGTCCTGTTAAATCTTTGTTTATAGACAGAAATCTACAATTGTTTGTGATATCACAACTCAAGTTGTGATATAAATCTGGAAAAACACAGGCAAAATGCCATTGCCTTTAAAAAAAAAAAAAACTACAGTCGTTGTGCCAACTGACTTGCTTCAGTCATTATTCATTGGTCAAAGGGGAACTTTGCATCTATCTAATGAGCCCGTTCAGGCTATGCATTGTGTTGACTGGAGAGGGACTGGACGGTTCCTCTGAGCGTCACCCCAGTCCCTGGGTAGACCGAGCACAGCTGGGACTCAGCATCCCAGTTTTCACACTCCATTCCACACAGAAATGCACAGGGACACACAGGGACGTTCAGTTCCCTTTTAGCTTTCATGGTCCTGCCTTCCCCGTGTTATTCCAAAGGCAGCTGTGTTAGGTTTGCTCCTCATTCCACTTCTCCTCTCTCCCTGTCTCAGTGTGCACCGGTCATGTCTCAGAGGGATAATGGCCCAAAACTAAAGCCAGTGTTTTCCATGAAGTCAGCATATGTTGCCATGTCTGTGTGTCTACCTACACACCTTTCAGTCTATCCACACACTGCGGCACAGATTTGCTTTCAGGAAATATCAGGTGTAATAAAAACAACATATATTGCTTCTTGCTGGTGTGTCTGTATTTCTGGGTGTTCATTTGTAGCTAAATCCAGTGGCAGCAAGAAACTACGATTTGAGAAGTGTGAAATATTTCTTGTTCTCTTCTCTGTGTCTGAAGCTAAACTTAGTCAATACAACAGCAGTGTAAGTGAATTTGGCTTTCAAAGTTAACTCTGAAACTTCTCACTGCACCCCATCCAAAACAAATAATCCAAATAATTGAATGACCAAATTTACAATCTAAATTTAGTATAATTTGTCATTATAAAGAAAAATGTTAAACACAGTGTATGAGGGGAAAAAAAGGAAATTACACTTGTTGGACCATTAAATGTTTTAATCAAAACAGCAACAAAGTTTACTGCCTGTTGTTTAATTTTTTTTTAAATTAAAAATAAATAGATGTAACTTCATTTCTAACTTTATTCCTGAACTTTTTTTTATCTGTATCTTCAAACTTAATTTTTTTCAAACATCGTTTTACTAAGGCCCCATTCACATGGCAATCGCTTTTCAATTTGGCATCAGCTTTTCACACACATTGCATCTTTTAGAAAATCTTTTGAAGTTTTAAAACACACCTAAAACAATTTTTTTGCAATCTAAATGATGTTTGATAAGCAGAAAAATATGATCAAAGATGAATTGATGTTACACTTGACTAAATCTATGAAATTGATCAAATCAGTACTTGTTCATGTAAAAAAGGGTCCTCATTTCTATTTCTACTTTACAGATTGTGGCCATGACCTCTGAACCGTCACCTGAAAGCTATCTCAACCTCTCATTTCACTGTCATTTTGCAGTATTTTCTAGAGTGTTTTTGGTAACAACTCCAAGGTTTAGTTTATTACGGCACAGACACTTGAAGACTGCACTTTAACTCTATTTTAACAGAGTAAAGTGTTTGCACACATTTTGGTGAAAACCTTTTTCTATAATACTCTCTTCTGGTATTTTATTGTCTATCTTAATAACAACCAACAGACTAAATCCATTCCTGTATGGAAGAAATGATCAAACTAATTTCTTATAAATAATAATCCATGCATGTGCTGGATTATATTTTGAAATATGCCTTAAATGAATCTCATCATTTCTACTGTTGTCCATGCTTTAACTTATGCTTTAACTTACCCTGTAGTCACTGGCAGTGACGTAGAATATGGGTTGGAAAGCTAGCCAGATGATGCAGGTGGTGTACATGGTGAACCCAATGAACTTGGCCTCATTGAAGTTTTCTGGACACTTGCGAGTTTTGAAAGCGTAGACTGTGCAGAGGATGATGAGTATGCAGTTGTAAGTGAGAGACATGAGCATGCTGGAGTCTTTGCTGTTACACTTGAGCGTGACTATATCTCTTTTCTCTGGGCTCACTTCTTTTCTCACACCTGGCGTTTCCACTAGCAGCCAGACAACCACCACGACAAGCTGACAGGAGATGAGAGCACCACAAATGGCAACCTGAGAGGCTGGGCTGATAAATCGAGGTCTCTGGGCACCATCCTTCACTCCGCTGAAGATTCGAGCGATTCGATTGGTTTTGGTTAAAAGGGCTGAGTAACATACAGCAAAAGAAGTACCTAAGCCTAGTCGTCGAAGTGTGCACACTGCTGTGGAAGGTTTGGCGATGTAGATGAATGTCATGCTGTAACACATCAGCACTCCTAGCAGAAGAATGTAGGATAGCTCTCGTCCACTGGCCTTCACCACAGGTGTCTCATTATGTTTGAGGAAAAGACCAATGACAAAAAGTGTGCTCATCATCCCTAAACAAGAAATAGTGACAGGTCCAATGGCCCATGCATCTTCCCATCGTATGTACTCCTCAGGCAAATCGTAACACCCTGTGAGATTGGCCAATGGCCACTGCCCAAAGCTACAATCAGCACAGGTAAACTCATCCTGCAAGTACTGATAGGGTTGACAAGGAATACAGATCCAGCAACACACATCTCCTGGCTGCATACTTTTTATCTCGTTCTTTCTGCATGGGTCACTACACTGGGAGGTGGGCACAGCCTGGCCGGCCCAAGGGATCAGGCTTGTGTTTAAGGTCAGGCTCTGGGCCCAGTAGCCAACATTGCGGTAGATATAACGTCCACCTTCTTTGTGGTAGTGAAAAATATTGTAACGACCAACGCTGTCTCCAAAGGCATCAAAACGAACTACATTCTCCGTGTCCGGGGGACGAAAAGGTGCTAAAAGAGAAAAAAAGAAAGTGAATTCTGTTTAGATCATTCAAATGATAAAATTTGCTTCAAAATTTGTTTGAAAATTATGAATGTCAAATTTTACGTTGTAAAATTTTATTGGCTCATAAAATAAATCAAAAGTGGGCTAAAATGAGTTGCACGTCTCAATATAAACCTAGACACACACACACACATTTGGAACCAAACAAGTTTAGTTCAGATTTTTTCAGGGTGTTTTTGGCTGTCCTATGCAATTCTAAATAACTTAAAGACTTTTTTATGGAAGATAAACAATTTTATTCCATTGTCTATAAACCAGGAGCTTCTGCAAAAAGAGTCTACATCAAATCATTTGGAGTCCCCCTGGTGTCAGGAAAGGTGCTAATTACGGCAGGTATCATTCCCAATTCCTGTTTACCTCTCGCCATACACATAATTTTGGATATATATATATATATATTTTATTTTTTTTCAAACAGAAAAGTCCGTTTTTCAGGGACATGTCAATATGTATTTTAGGAAATGTTTTTAGTAAGCTGTCCTTGACACTTAAGAAAACTGCCATGCATTCAGCTACTGTTTTTTCAATCTGTCAAGTAGCCATAATATTGAGTACAGTAGAGATAGCAGTGAAGTGTTAGCAGTGATTATTTCAATAGCTTTATTAAATCAACATCCTCATTTAATGCATTTACATTTATCAGAGGTAAACAGATATATTGTGTATGTATTTGATTACTTCTGGGATCACTCGTGTTGAAGGTCTTCATACTCCATAAGCACTGAATTGCAAACATTGCAAAAAAGAATTTTATCATTTTTATTTACAAATGTATGTGCACTTAACTCAGTTTGATACCATTTCATTTCCAGTTTGACCATTGAAAGATTATTCCCTGCAAATCTACTTTTTACAAAGATATGCAATTTTTACTGACTCTAAGCGGTTCATCGCAGACCCTTTATTTTTCTTTTAATTTATAAGGTGGTCTTCAAGAAACTTGAGAAAACATCTCAAATAAAGCCTTCAAAACTACTATTCATAAGTGTTGGAATGAATTGAAGTCATAATAAAACTGTACTATTTACATCCAGAATTTTCTTTCAACAATAATTAACCGATGACTATATTTAGCGAATTGATTTTTTTTTTTTTTTTTTTTACTGTATAGCTAAAATTATAAAAGTGAAATCAACAACATTGGAATATAGTAACGTCTTAGTCATCACTCAAGATAAATGTTTGAACAAATAAAAGTTCCTTTCTTCTGTTATTCAGTTGTTCCTCTGTTTCTTTTCTTTGGGTGTCTTAATGACTCCTGAGAATGACTGACTTGAGGCCTCTTATCTGTTTTCAAACCTGTATATAGTGAAAACCTGTGGGGCTTTTTATTCTTTTTTAAAAAATCATGAAGAGCATGAAAGCCCAGCTGGATAAGAGCACAGCATTATCATTACAGCCCATCAATAAAAATGTCAGTATTTCCATAAATTGGATAAGTCACACTGAGTGAGCATTTGAACTAGTAAGCCTGTTATTCATGATGTGTGGATAAGTTGATGTAATTATTGTTATATGTTTTGTGCGCTGAAATTTTGTGTAGACAAGCAACAGAAAAATTACATTTGCAGTTAGTTCAAACCAAAATGCTCTATTCACACTCATGCATGAAAAACAGGCATGAGGGGAGGAGGAAATATTGCTACATTGCTGCTAAATGAATCATTACAAAATATGTCTGCAACAGCAGCAGTGTAGAATACAGCTATAATTGCTCCTGCGCTAATTCAATATTTTATATGAACTGGCAAAATGAATATAAATTGATGCAATCTAATTTGGCATCCTGCATGTGCAGATGGCACTTGAGGAAATTAAAAATTATGTTGAAGTTTTCGTGGAGCTTTACACAGCACAAATGAGTGTGTAATGAGAGATGTGTCTCTTATATGCTCGATTTTAATGTTCGACTGTTATGATTTCACTCACCTTCAAACTTGACTTTGAGGATGTAGTCCCTGTAAAACTTTCGACCATTGCCGGGTTTGAGGGCATCACACACCTTGGTGGAGTTGGGACATAGAGCCTGCCTCATGTTATGTAAAGCTGCTGCCATTGCGTAGACAGCATTTACTACAAACATGATCTTTGATTCAGGCTGGAATGGAATATCATGAAGTGAGTGCTTTCCACAACCCAGATCATGGAGGCTGCACTGAAACTGGTTTTCCCAAAATTCTTTGAACCACGGATTCCTTGTGTTGTTGTACGGATGCAAGTTGGTGAAGTATTCATTGAATTGAGGGATTTGATAGGAAGCCAGTTCAATGGTGAATGCACCATCTGCCACTGCCTCACTTCCCCTGACAACGCTCTCTTGTGCTCCCCAACCATCACTGGCCACCCATGTGAAAGTGACGTTCATGCGGTTGGCCGCCACCAGCAGTTCACGTGCATCTTCACTGCGTGTGAAGAGGATAACCACTTTCGCATTGGACTTCTGCTGAAGGGAACGGATTACATTCTCATAACTCCAGCGGCTCATGGACCGGCTCACCTTCGCTGAGGTGGCAATGCATATCTGGCGGGCACGAGCCTCCTGCTGAAAGGCATCAATGCCGGTCTCACCATAGTCACCTTCTGAAGCCACTGTTGATACATATGTCCAGTTGAAGTAACGCAGAATCTCAGCCATGGCCTTAGCCTGGTAGAAATCGGGGGGAACGGTTCGGGCGAAATAGTCGTAACGAGTCTTGTCACTTAGCTTGGCACTGGTAGAGGCATAGCTGATCTGAGGAATCTGGAAAAGTCGTAGCAAGTTTGCCACCTGGAACAAGGAAAGGATGAGAGTAATGAGTCGTGCAAATGACACTGAAACAATCGCAGGTATAGTCTTTGTGATGTCTTAAAACTACTGCATTAAAACTATACAGATAATGTTGATCGGGCTTCTAGTGGAATGACTATAATGCCACATTTTTCAATAAATAAATTGTCTAGATAACACATTTTCCCCATGCAGATGCAATTAGTCTCAGCCCATTTGGTCTTTGATTTGCTCACTAGATCCCTGCTGGGCCCTCTGAAAGCCAACTCTCCAGCTGATACAGACTCAACAGTGAAATGCTGATTTAAACCATTGTATTTCCTTTTTCCACTTTATTTTAATCTGAACTAGTTTGAACAATGTTATTGAAAACTGTCAAACAACCGGTATTCATCAAGCTGTGGGAGTACTGATTAACAAAAGTTAACATTATTCCATGTTCTTGCTTTTTTTGTTTAAAGAAACTAGAAAAAGAATAAGATTTTGCACTTTTTCCATGCAACATTTCCAAGTGATTCAACACAATTTTGTGACCATTACCCACTGGATGAACCAGTGCACAAGAATCATTTTCTACTTGAGAGTTTTTCTTATTCATCTTTAACATTTGGACAGATGCCCTAACAGTCTCTGCGAGCACACTTTGACATGATGCAGAAATGATTGTAGAATCAGTGACATAAAGTTGCCCTGTCCCTGAGGCAGCTGGGCAAGCCAAACCATAATATACCAAGCAGAATGCCTTAAATGTTGTAGAGCTTTTCTCTTTAGAATTCTTTGGTCTGTTTTCGGGAAGAATAACTCTGTTTTATGTCCATGTTCCGATGTGGTTTATTCCTATTTTATCTTTAAATAGCAATAGCAGTAGAGGAAATCCTGGAGATTAATGTTTACTGAGTAATGACAACTGAACCATCAACAGCTCTCTTTCTCTCCTTTGCTTAATAGCTGGGATCACTCATGTTGAAGGTCTTTATACTCCGTAAGCACTGAGTTGATCTCTTCAGTACAGAACATGTGCATTAACATGTCACTAAAAATAACTCAAGTCACAAGGCCCATCAAAAACAGTAAAAAGGTGTTGTAAACGCAAGCGAGGTTATTTGACATAGTAAAACTGGGTAAATTTGCCTATTGAGTAGAAGGCTATGGAATCCCATGTGGACTGATTTAGCCAAGAGGGGAAAGTTGAAGAGCCATGAACCGAACTCGCAGATTTAAGTAAATAAGATAGTGGAAGAAGAATGGGCTTTGTAGAAAATTAAATAACACATGTTAGCTGATGAGTGGGGTTAAAGTATTACAAAGCAATGTAGCTGCTGAAATGAAAGTCTACAGTGATCTCATTCTAAAACCAGACCACTGCATACATATTCAGAATGCACAGAAGGGGATCTTCCTCAATGGAAGACTAATAGATTTTTTTTCCTAGAGAAACACTACTTTTTTACTATATAACTGTTTCCTTTAGTTAAGTGCCAGGTAATGTTTTGTGGCCAGTGATGCATGGGTAACATTCACTCGGTATTGGCACTGAAACAATGCCCTTTGGGAGCTTTTTATTGGGCAATAGCAGATACCAGCATGACAAGAAGGTGGTTTGAGGTTCAGTATGTCATTTGCTTTGCTGAAGGCAGTGTTGGTTATTTATAGATGCAGCTGTAGGTCTTAAATGAGTTATGAATGAATACAATATGTCAAATGAGGAAATCCTTGCAGATGGTGTCTACAGCACCAGACTGTGCGAACCTATGGTTCTTTAATCAATGCAGAAGACTCTGAAGCTGAGAAGAGAGGTAGAAAAGTAGCAGTGAATTGTTTAAACTTCCATACACGTTGTTTTTTTATCCTGGGCTTTAATGTGCCAACTCACTCCTGGAAGGTCTGATAAAAATATTTGTCAATAGTTGGGGGTTTCAAGTTGTCCGTGAAAATGCTGCTGGAGGACATGCCAGTGAAGACTTTTCCAGCCATTCATCCAAGTTCCTTATTGTTCTAGTGATGCTCTGGGAAGGTGCCATAAAATTGCAAAATTCTGTAATGAAAGCATCAAACTTTTCAGTCAAACTGGAACATGTAAAATTTCCTCCTGATGATGTTTTAAGATAGAAGGACTGGTTGCAGGGAAATGGCTGTTGATGGTGTGCAGAATGATAGATTTGTGACATTGCAGAAAATATTTGATTTAGCAGTTTTAGGAAGATCAAACAACGTATTTGTTAGTGGAGATGATAATTAGATATAACTGGTGTTTACATTGACAAGGACATTGCATAATTAAATATTTCTAAAAAAGAAAAAAAGACCCTCTGTCTCATATGTTTAGATTTTTGTAACTAAAACCTTGGAGGACTGACATGTTCCATGAAGTGGTCTCTATTGAGAAAACTGTAACAAAATTTTTGACTTTCTTTTATATTTGTAACTTTTTCCTGAATATTCTTATTGTTTAAATGTGAAAGCAGCCCCCGTGTACAGTCTTTTTTAGAATAATTTTTTGGGGGTGGGTAGGGTAACAGGTTATGTTCATTTTATGCAAAAAAAAAAAACCCTGTGTATTCATAAGAAATCGAATACCACAAAAAATGTGTGCTGTATTGCTACAGCCATTCAAAGAATAGTGAAATGCAATTCATCTTGTTGTTCTTTGAGTAACAAATGCACATGTAATCCACTTGTATTTGTAGCTTATGGAAGTCCACGGACAATGATACAAAAGAATTGCTGGAAATTAGATGTTTACAAGTCTTTTGTGAAACATCAAGGCCACTCCTGCCCAAGTCTGTCCCTGATGTGCGTTAAACTTACTGATCAATCACAGAACACATGTCTAAGAGTAAAAACAAAAAATTGAAACACACAATCTCAAACTCCTATTAGCTGCAAGAAATCATTTTTTCCGAATTGCAACATCATTTTAATCCAGGAAGAAATTGCTTCAGAATTTGAGAAAAGTTAGAAAATAAAACTCACATGAGAAAAAATAATGTTGTCTTGAAATGCATTTAGTTCTCTCATCAAAGAGAACTAAAATTGTTTTATCATCACAAGATCCTGTGTTCTTTTTTTTTTTTTTTTTTGGAAAAAAAACCCTAAAGTTACAGCTGCCCTTATTTCAGCTGTTCAGAAAATCCCATTAATTTTTTTTCATAAATTAATTTTGATATTGATATGACAAATTAAGAAAAAGATTCCTGAATTATATTTCTTTTTCTAGTGTGTACTCTTGAATTATTAAGTGTGGAAGATCAAGCAAGGATAAGACTTTTTTAAAATATAAAACATATGAAGAACATTTTGACTAGTAGCAGGGCATACAATATGTGGCGTAATAGCATCATTTGTGGATTATGATGTTTTTCAGCAAAGTGTAACAAATTCTTCAGTGTTAGAAAAAATGTAACTCAGGGGTTTTAGAATATGATGATATCCTAATTTAGTTTTGCATATTTGTTCAGAACTAGTTGACCTTTTTTCAAGAGGCACACAGTGGAGGGGAAAAATGGAATGTAATTAAGAGGCCAGCCAGGAAAAAAAAAGTCATCTTGTAAAGGACATAAGAGCATAATAATATCCTAATAATTATACTAAAAACCTAGGGATAATTAATGACCTTTTTAGTTTTAGGATACAGCATCTAAATATATCTTATATCCTATATCTAACATCTAGCTATATTCTTTTTGTATATACAGTATGCTGTCTATTTCTTTCTTTCATGGTTACTGTGCTTCTGTAACACACAAATTTTCCACATGCGGGATCAATGGAATAATTCTGATTTAATAAGGTAATGCATAAATGGCCATAACATGCAATGTTAACACAACAGTGAACATGCACCATTGGATTTTTTTTCTCTTAATGAGTTCTTGATGTAATTTACAGAATTTGCCTTCAGGATTCTCAATGTGGTTTAAAGAAATGACTGAAAAACATTTTTTAATTTAGTTGTATTTGTAAATTATGTCAAAATAAAATGTAGAAATACCTAAAATTTTGCATCCAAATCATAACTGGTCTTGTATGTTTTTTAGATATTTGTGTTCACTAATCTTCTGAATAGTTAATTAAGATTAAATGGAAAACATACAACAGAATTTAAATGGAAGAACATAGATACACGAGTCTAATAGAGTGACCATATTCAGAAAATTCAGGCCTACTTTGTAGAAAATGTCATAATTTTTTTTTACATGGAAAGCCCATCTGCTCTTCCCAAAAGACTGTCTCTGTGTGATTCTACAGCTCTGACACTGTATTCCCAGAGCAGCAGTCCTTAGCTCCACTCAGTATCACACATATACTGCCCAACGCAGCTCTGTAAAACATTCAGGCATACTTATGGACGAGGAGTGGACATTCATGCGTGTGCTTTAGAAAACATTTTATTAGAAAATCATTATTAACTTCATTTTGTGTTTATGTTTTACCTATTTTTAAAAGCTCATGTTGGAATGGAAACGATTATACAAATAATAAAAGATTTTTTTGTGTTCAGATGAATCAGACGTGTTTTCTGTATACTAAACTTATCATTCCAGTTCTCATTCAGACTAGTTATATGGTCTCTTTATTATCTATGCTTTTAGTCCAGAAAATTGGAGAACATTATTTTCACCGTCTTCTCTTGATGACTCATTTGTGATTTTATTTTTCTCTGCAGACCAATGTGTTGTCTTTTACTAACCGAATAAAAATTAAGCGGAAAAAAAATCACCAAATGAAACAACTTGATTTTGCCAACCTATTTGTTTTATTTGTAATACAAATCACATAAAAAAGGTGATGGCGTGATCTGTATTTCAACTGCACAAACATCAGCGACTGCCGAGCCGCTGAATGATCTAATCATTGTCAATTATTTACAATTTCAGAGCATGTTATTCACTTTTATCCATGAATATTGCATTTTCACTGCTTAGCTTTTACTGAACCATTTATACAATCTTTATCTTCTTGGCAATAAATTGTGATGGTTGTGTTTTCTTGATTTCAGTTTTTTGTATGACTCACACCTCCCTCACAGATTACCAGATGCTACCTGTAAATTAAGACATTTCTGTAAAAAAAAAAAAAAAAAAAAAAAAAAAAGAAAGTTGTTTCGACCAATAAAATTGATGTCATAAGCTTAACTAAAATGATTGCTCTATGAGTATGTCTTTTTGTAATGGTTTTAATCAGTAAAAATATTCACAAGTTTGCAGTCTGTTTATTTGTCAGTTAGTTCACTAACGCCACGTTGCAAAAAATGAAAACGTGTAGTGTTAAAACATCTTAGTTTAGTTTTTTTTTTCTCCAGGTTTTAATATGAGATTTTTTTTCATGAGTATCTGTGTTTTATATTTCAGAGTTGTGTTTCCTTTCTGTGCCCAGGCAATTATGATGTTTTTGCCTAGGGATGCTCTCTTAGCAATGAGTCATATTCAGCAGCTATTTCCACTGTTCGGGTAACAAATGTGGAGTCCCATCCATGTATTAATCAAAAGCCAGCCCTCAGGCAAGATGTTCTTGGTCTGTAAGTGGAGAATATAATACTCCTCTGATTAATGATTAACCCACACGTTTAGGATGTCACAAACTTCTTTCTCCAGTTCTATAAAAAACAACAACAATTGGATGCACCCAAGCCTAAAGAAAAAATATTTAGATCCCTCCCTATTCTAAATGCATGCAGTATGTGTAATGATGCAAATGTTAACATTTGTTAATCCAACCTTTCACAAATGAGAAAATATGCTGATTATTGTGAGTGTGCAATCGCACAGTCTTTGCTCTGATGACTTCCAGTTTAGTTGTGGATTCAAGGCCAAATTCCAAAGTCTCATTCTTTTTCTCTCAAGTATATTCTAACTGTCCAGATGGCATCCCAGACTTTCTTCTAACTATTTAAGATCCAAACTGTGGTTGTCAAATGCTTTGATGCCATATGATGCAGTTTGATTCATTCCATTTCGTTCTCTCCTTGAGCATGTCTAACCGTTACTGTGTCAGCGTCTGTAAAACACGAGTCCCCGTGCAATTTGTCAACATCCTTTGTGTGCACAGACACCTCTGCCAAGCCACCAGACAGTCCGGCTGCAACCACAGATGGGGAAGATGGGACCTAGCCTGTTAGAGCATCACAGAACTTCGCCTCCACACTTAACTCAATCTGTGCTCATGTAACACCAGCATGGCTGGGCCTGCAGCCAGATCTGCCCCCATATCTGTGATTGTCACACCAAAACACCAGCAGCACAGCAACACGCTTCTTCATTGTGACAGATTTAGACAGCACTCTGCGTTCTCACCACCTGCCGGTTCACTATGTTTCACCATGTCGTCAGGGCAATAAGGGGCTTTGAACTAATATTATTAGGTGTCCTGTAACTGCCTTGTCTCTAGGGGTGAAGTACACATCTGTATACACTACTTGCTGTTCTCACAGAGAGCAAGGCTCTATAACCTTTCACACAGTCTGGCTGGTTCACCCTAAGGTCTGACAGGCTATAGATTATCCTCAAGTGCAGCGGTTACCAAGGACAGAAGCATTATTTGGAGATGGCGTCCAGTGGCAGTATGGAGATACCGCACATTCTCATGCTCCAAATACACAATGAAAAAAAAGAAACCATAAAACAATCAAATATAGTATGAACAAAGGTGAATCCTTTGATTTTTAAATAAAAATTATAATTCAGCAAATTTGTGATATCAAGAGGGGAAAAATGTCTGTTCACTATTAATTAAAAAAAGATTATACAAGCAAATTTATTGTCATAATTAAAGCCACACCAACTGACTAAGATAAAGAGTTTGTTCTGGTCCACCTCCTGACACAGCTTTATTACTAAATAAAGAGAACTGTGTCCTGTGGTGTACTTCTATTGATAAGAAAGATTCAGTGAGAAGCTAGGGCAGACCCCAGACCTTATGCTTGTAATAGTACATCCATAAATTACTGCACGACAAGGATGCTCTCCGTGGAGCCCCAGATACAAGGTTTTGCTAAAATTTCTGCTCGTTTATCAAATCCTTTGTTTCCAAACTGTCTTTTTTCACAAGCATTCTTTAATAGGTGCTTTGTATCTCCTTTTGAAATTCTTTTACTAGGATCATTCCCTAAATTAAATGTATAACTCTGAATAGCATACTTCCTGGTTTATGAAAAGAACATAAATTGTTTTGAGTTTTAGAAAAAATTAAAAATTACAGTTAAATGCTTCTTTTCAGTAGATATTTAATGTTTTCTTCTGTGACGTCTGCTGCACAAACTGCATCACTTTTTTTTTTTTTGACAAATTATTGCAATTTTATGATTCATTTGTGCCACATTTAGACACTGACTTTTGTAGATCCAGACTTATTAGGAAGTAAATTGGCCAGCTGCATGCAAGATGGAAAAATAAAATTGCACAAATCAAAACTGGGATAGTTCCTAGAAAATATTAGTTACAGGCATTCAGACCAAATAAGTACCCTATGTTTTAACTGATTCTTGAACAACTCTATAAGTTGCCTTCAGAAACGTTAAGGTACCTCTAATTAAGAGTGTCATCATCAAACATTTGCAAAAACCACGCATGTCATCTCTTAATGCCCTTAAATGTGATTTGTTATGGCTTAATCTGAAGTGCCATTGCTCTAAGTTTTAAAAGGAAAACAACTACATATTTCTACAAGAATGAGATGTTGAGGTGATTCATCCTTTTCTATATATAAAAAAAAAAGAAGAAGAATCAAAACTGACATACAATGACATTTATTTTGTACAAAGGCTGGGATGGCAGTTGGATAAAATGTTAAAAACTGCTTTTACTGTGCAATCATTCACTATTGACACAATTACTATTTCTAAATTTTAAGTATAAATTTAGGCTGAATTAAAAACGTGGAATCACAGGATTTTTTTTTTGTTTGACACCATCTGCATTCGGTTGTGATGCCAAAAGAACTGTGGTGGAGTTTTGACAAATCAAATACAGTGGCTCTTATTATTCTATTCCGTCATCTTTCACTTGTTCCGGGGTCGGTCGCGGGGGCAACAGCCTCAAACGGGAAGCCTAGGCTTCTCTCACCCCGGCTGCATCGCCCAGCTCACCTGGAAGGATCCTGAGTCGTTCCCCGGCCAGCTGTGAGACATAGTCTCTCCAGCGGATCTGGGGTCTGCCTCTTGGTCTCCTCCCGGTGGGACGTGCCCGAAACATCTCTTATTATCTCTCATAGTTTCATGAATCACTCATAAAATTGGTCTTTTTGTAAAATCAGTTTTGTTTTAAAAAAAAAAATGACACGTTTATTTCATCCTAGTCAATGTCTACAGGAATTTTTTTTTTATTTCTAATGAATAACAGTTAAATAGCTATTAAGGTTGTAAGGAAAACGAAAAACACTTAAAATCAAACTCTCCACATTGTAATATCTGATTAAAAAAACTGACACATTTGGGTTCAGTTAATTTAGAAACAAACTGCTGCTGGTTTATGACCATGACCCATGAGCAGTTTTTTTTTTAAAACTTCATAGGCCTTTCCATCAACTCATTTCTTTAATGTGCTTTCTCTTTGCACTACCCTTATTCATAAATCCTGCATTGAGGTATGCATAGAAGAAGTGAATTTCTTAGTAAACGGGAGCTGCAGCAAGACCGCTGCTTGGCACAAGAGCTCCACAGCTTTCCCATTATCCCAGGAGTTAAGAGCTGCTGAGGGTTGGCTAAACATTAAATCCAATTAACAGCTGATAATACTGTTAACCCAAAGGCTCAATTTATCCACTTTATGATGTAGAAAATAAAGGACATTTATGATCGGACAAGATTAGATATGTTTACTCTTGAATAATTTATCTTTGGTTGTGTGGCTGACTAACCCAAATGCTAGGGAGAGTAACTATGAGCAACGGTCATTCTATGAGCAAAAAAGGAATAAAGGGAGTGTGATGGCAACTGGTGCTTTTTTTGAACGGCAAAATCTTTTGAAAAAGTTATTTTTAAGACCATGAAGGGAGACTTTAGCAAAATAAAAGTGTTGTTAATTGACAATCCAACATTCCAAACTTTCTCATCTCAACAAGCAATCCGTCCTTCATGCTCACTCCTAATCTTTATGTGTCTATGTTTGAATGCTTTTGGCATGAGCAGCTTCCTATAAAACCAAGGGTATCAAACCTAAATATTCTGTGTGTATAAATTCAATATTTGGACAAAGTCGAGCGCCACCATTTTTATAGAAAATGTTTCTTCATGTATAACAAAACTCATTTTCATACAAAACTAGGTGCGTTCTGCTCAAAAACTCAATATGTAACAAGCAAAGTTTAATAATATTGAATACATAGAAAATTATATTCATGATTACATCAAAGGCTTCATGAGCGCCACACAGCCTCCCAGTTTTATATACTGTTAAACTGTAATTTTAGCATTGACATGACTACTATTAAAAATTTGTGGCAGAGGGATCTAAAACTGAAATTTTCAAATGAAAGATGAAGCAAACTTATACAGAAACCAGATTCTGCACATATATTGATTGCCATACTCTGAAAAGACAACACAGAATGAAACTGATATTGGATAATCTGTGTTTGAAATGCAAAAATGAGGTTGGGACATACTTGCACTGCGTCTGGTAAGTCCTCTTGTTAAATCCTTATGGACTAAAATATTTGAGGCCTTGACCCTTTGGGCTGGATCAGAGGTCCCTTTGACTATGAGCAAACTATGCCTTTTAGGCGACAGATCCCAAATGGCTAATGTAACCAAAGGAGCCTGTTCGGTCATTATGGTTGGAATTGTAACAGCATCCAGGATTATTTTACTCCAATGGAAGACAAACAGGCACATTGGGCTGAATGACTGGATTAAATTAATGGAAGACACAGCTTCTTGTGAGTTCTTGCTCAACAGTTTGAAAGGGGACAAGAACACTGATTGGGGCAGCTTTTGGAGCTCCATAAAAAGCATTATGTAAGCCTTCTTGATATGTTTGTATGTCTGATCATCCAGATTTTTTTTTTTCTTTTCCCTTTCAAATATTACTAGTTGACAACAATTTCATATTTTGGATATGACCCTCTGTAACAAACAATGTTGTTGCTGTTTGGACAAGAGAAGATGGATGAGTGTAAATGGACTCTACGTACTTATATAGCACTTTTCCACCTGTGTCGGCATTCAAAGCACTTTACATTGTAGCTCACATTGACCATTCACACACATTCATACCTGATGGGGATGGTGCCATGCAAGGTGCAAACCACCATCAGGAGACATTGGGGCTTCGGTGTCTAGCTCAAGGACACCTCGGCATGAACTCCTGCCGAGGGATCGACCCGGCAACCCTCCGGTTACAGGGCGGTCACCCTACCCACTGAGCCTTCCTTTCTTAGAGTACCAGTCACTACTTTTGTTGTTTCTTTTGTTTTTTGTTTTTTGTGGGGTTTTTTTTTTTGATAATTGTAAAGTGTTTGAATAATCAATAAAAAAAATTCAATGATGAAAAAAAACCCAATATTGTATATGATATATAACTTAATGTTGTAAACACACAATATTACAAGGTGTTTGAATACGGTTGTTATGACAGCCGTCACGAAATGAGAGATTATCTGTGGGACCTGCCAATTGATACCCTAAAACACCAAAACAGCATCCTAGAGTTTGAAATATTAATGCTGCATGTACTACAAAAAGTGTGCCAGCTTCAATAGTCATTTAGTATTGCTTCGCAGGTCAAATATGATTACACCCCAAGGCCAAATTTTGTCTGTGAGCCAGAATTTGACACCAAAGTATTAAACCATTTCCTAAGTGTGTTTTTCTTTTGCATCTAAATCATTGACTGTAGAAGCATCTAAAGAGTCTAAATTTATCATACCTGAGTGGATTTCTTTATATGGCCAAGCATCATCGTTATAGCTGTCTTTTAATCTTGATTTAGAATTAAAATACTGAAAAGACTGAGAGTTCCTGAAAAATTTGTGGATTATTAGTGATCTGAAACTAATTCAATTCCACAAGCGGATAAATGTGTGTGCCTTCTTTGGACGGGTTTTATCTGGAGCATGACCCTCGACATCTAAAGTGAGCTGAACCATGCTCTTCTGATTGCAGAGGAAGACTGTTCTCTAGCCGACTGAGCCAGGATGAGCTTGAGGTCACACTTTAAGGGACGTACTGTATATTTATTTATATTTACATGCCCTGGTTTCATGGAAAATACTGACTCTTCTTCACGACAACTCTAAAATTACGTTGATGCAGCTGCAATTTTATAGCTAAAGATTTAAAGATCCAATTAGTGAAGCTTTCATTAAATCATCTTGAAGGAGTCGAAAGGAGCCCTGCCGCTGAGAGTAATCATGCCGTCACTAGTCATCCTGTCAACTCGTCCTCAACGCAACATCTGTAGCATGTCTCCGTCTGACAGGACCGTTACTAAAGTGTAAATAAGAGTGGAAAGAGAACCTCTAAATGAGATCATCCAGGCATTCAGGTAAACAGATCCTCATGTAGAAGCAAAACTCATTAGGGCCTTATGTTAACATTGTACAAGGGGTAATTTTAAATGGCATTCAAGGCTAAGTGGACAGTTACATGAATATCAATCAAAGTTAGATTAAGCATGTTACTCCCTCTCTAGAGCTCAACTTTAAAGTAGCTGCTATTTACACGATAGACATTTGGAATATCTGACTGACTTGTACTTAAATCAGAAAAATAACATTAATAATGAACAGAGTGTGAATAAAGTGCTTTTTAGTGTTTTTATTTCCTCCTACCTGAATGGAAACATCACTGTAGGAACCTCCAATCACCCCTGAGATAGCCAGTGGGACGTCATCATGAATGGCATAGGAACCATCAGGGCATGTGTACTCGCTGTCATCCACTTTGGTGAGAGAAGCTCTGACAAACTCTAGAGACTGCTCCAGAGCGTATGTGTCCTTTGAGCATGTGTCTAGTATATGGGCGCCCAATTTGATTCCAGGAAGAATCCGTTCATCCTTGTTAATTACATCTAAAGCTAGCAGCATGGCCTCCAGTCTCTGGATGCCTCGTTGTGCATTGATCTTCCCACAGTCCTCCGCCAACTCGCCCTTCTGGTGTACAGGAAATAGGCCACCAATCATCAAATCACCATCCAAGGTGATCTCCTTTTTGGAGTCAGTGTTATAACCTACCACAGGTAAACCCTGGGGAGTCTGGGTGAAGAGAGATAAACAAACGCACAGTAGGGAGAGGTAGGATAGCTGGAAGGGTCGGGGCACAGGGCAGACCCCCTGCACAGGGGATTTCCCTGGTAACATATCCCTGTGCAAAACAAGGACACTGTCCTGCCTGTGGATTCTGACCAGTGACTGCTCAGCTTTTGATGAGGGGTGCAAAAAAAAAAAAAAAGACCTGTAAGGCACAGCAGCACCAACAGATCTCAAAGCACACGTGTTGTTATTCTGACACAGGCCATTTACAGCGTTGATGCCATCCTCTTCGTTCTTCTCTTCTTCTGTGTTTGTAGATTAGAGCCTGCAGATCAAACAGACAGAATTCACACACAGCTTTTGATTCAAAGAACAATGATCCCTTTGTCTGACTAAGATCGGCTTTGCCAGGGACAGATTCATTCAGCGGAAACTTTTGACATTATCTGCACGAGTAAATAAATTATTGTCCATTTGAATGCAGTTCGTTGACAGTCAAAAATGGAAATGAGAAAATTTATGTTTTCACCACACAAATTCACTTTTCTGGAGTACATTCGTAAAGCAAATAGATTGGGTTTGATTGGACATTTGCTAAACTTATTCCTCTGAAATCAAACTGACTTTACTCTTCAAACTTGCCTGCACACATGGAATATTAAAGGCTTAACAGTGAATAATCTTGACATATTGGGCTAATAAGTTCTGGCAGAAGCTTGAGGACAGAGTTCACTGTCAGAGCAAAGTTCACTGAAGACAACACAAACATCCTTCAAAATGTTTTTCTCGCGTATTCAAGCAGATCACAATCAATCCCTCAGTGTGAGACTCCTCGTTCACATGGAGTATCATCATTTCAGACTTATTTTCCCCTCCTGCTGTTTTATTGTCTGTGTGACCTCGTTTTACTTTCCTGCTTAGGCAAATAATTGTACAACTCATTTAGAATCACGTGTGCATTTGTACGCCAAAAGTCTGCTGAGGAAACTAATTGTATCCTCCAGAAACATTTTGTCTGACCACATTACTAACTGTTTCATTAAAGTAAAGGAGATGCAAGTAAGAAAAGAAACAGGAGTTTTGTTTGAAAAACTCTTCAAGTTTAGTTAAAAATGTTTCTTTTCTTTTGTGAGCCTATTAGTTTCAAGAGAACATCATTAATATTTATTCATCTGTGTGGCGGTTCAAAAACACAAGTTTCAACATGATAGAAAACTTTTTATAATTTAAAAACAATTAACTCACTACTTTAAAAGTATTTTTTAACATATGAACACATTTTTGTCGAAACACACTGTTTTCTTTTAATTAAAGCCTGTTCTGAGCTACTGACAATAATTTTAACATTCTGTGTGAACCATTCACGTGCGAACAGCAGTGCATGTTAGCAACTATCAGCAGTGGTGGAGCATACCAAAGTACAACTACTTTATTACTGCATGTAAGTTAAAAAAAAAAAAAAACACAAGTGTACTTTACTTGAGCAAATTTTAAGACTTGTAATTTTACAAGACTGCGTTTTAGGGAAAGTATGCATATTTTTACCGTGCTACTTTTTAAAATTGGGTTTTTATTACATTTTCAATTTGGAATATTAAAACTATTCAATTCATTCAGTGCATCTTTAAGGTGCATCATCATAATCTAACAGTAGAAGTACCTGCATTTGACAGCTTTTATTACATGCCAAAGTCTGGAGGACCCTCACACAAGAACAATCAAACAGCAGTTAAAGTTGAACCACAAATATTAAAAGAAATTAAATGAGAAATAAATGACTGACTGGACTTCTGAGACTAAAAAAATGCATCAAATCTTCATCATGAGTTATACACAGCTATTGTAATCTCATGTTTTTTCTGCTTAATTTGACATAGAACTTCTTCTTCTTCTTCCGGCATTTCCCTTCAGGGGTCACCACAGCAAGTCAGTTTCTTCCATCTAACCCTATCTGCTGAATCTTCTTTGGTTGGGCAACTATCTTTATGTCTTCCTTCACTGTATCCGTGAATTTGACATAGAACGGTAAGCAATACTAGCAGTTATTTGTAACCTTAAAGAACAAACTACATCTTGAATTAGGGTGGATTACTTTTACGTTTTACCTAAAAGTACATTTAACACCCATTAACTTGGTACTTATACTTATGCAGTTTTTTTATATCAGTACTTTTTATTTTCTTGCCGAATTATTTTACTTCTATTCAAGGACAAAAAGTGAGTTCTCCATTCACCACAGACTGAGCATTGATAACATACCAAATCTGATGTCAAAGTAAACAAAAAACTTAAAGAAAATCATAAATAAAAAAAATTACACTCACCAACCACTTATTCTGTCGAGCTATCTATCCAACTGTTCGTTACTGCAAATTTCAAATCATCCAATCAAATGGCAGCAACTCAATGCATTTAAGCATGCAGATATGGTCAAGATGATTTGCTGCAGTTCAAACCAAACATCAGAATGGAGAGCAAAGGTGAGTCAAGCGACTTTTAATGTAGCATCATTGTTGCCAGACAGGTTTATCAGAGTAGTGTAGAAACTGTTGATGTATTTGGATTTTCATGCACACAATCTCTAGGGTTTATAGAGAATCATCGCAAAAGAGAACACATCCAATAAGTTCCATTGGCAAAATGCCTTGTTGATGCCAGAGGTGATGGCCAGACTGGTTAAAACTGATATTAAAGCAATGGCGACTCAAATAATCACTTCTATATATACTAGTGTTGTATCTTAAATGGCAACTAGCCGTAAATGAATTTGTAGAAACATAATTTTTAAATATTTTTCTCAGCATAAATACAGTTACTTTCTACACAGTAATGTTTCATAATTTCTTTCTTCAGTTGAACATTTTTGTATCACTTGTTATGATTTATTTCTGACCGTAATTTAACATTACTTTATCAAAAAATACAACACAGATTTCCCCCAAAAAACTGTTGTTTTGATGGTCAAATGCTCACAGTGGAAATGCAGATAAATAAAGCAAATTTTTTTGTAATCATTTCAGCATTTTAGTGCCAAACGTACAATATTGGCTGTCAAAATTTTTAGTTCCATTTGTAGATTTATAATTGGGCTCTGTTGCACATTTTATTTTTTTGTTGTTTCAATACACATTTGAAGATGCACTTAACAAGAACTTGGGGGTTTGCGATCTCAACGTGAATGGAAAGTACCGGAAACCGGAAAATACTTGGTTGGTAAGTTGGTTGTACTTCAGAGTTTGAATCCTGTTTTGTTTCTGTTGTTGGCATAAAAATATGACGGTCTTTCAGCAAAACACATCAAGCTTCTTATCACAACAGATAAAAAGTTTCTTGTGATATAAAGACGCTGACTGTGAAACTCCAAGGAAATTTTCAGCAACAAATGTGACAGAAAATGTCTTTTTTCTTTTTTTTTACCACTTCATTTTGCAGTAAAGATAAATCCTCTTTTTTTTACGGTCAATCATGGATGACAGCTTTGTACCGGGAAGACAAATATGCTTTTGAAGGCTATCTTGGCTGAATATCATACCTGGGCTTGAAGTTTTCTTAACCAGTGGGTACAAGTTTGCCTTAAACTTGCAATTGGTCAAAGTTTAGAAATATTTTAGCATAAATTTTGACAAAACCTTCCACGTGAACTTTTTTAACTGGTTACACATGCTCTAAAAATAGACTTTCTAAGAGCAAGCAAAGTATATTTATAAAGCACATTTAATGTACAAACAATACAAAAGGCTTTATATCAAAAACATGCAAAAGTACATTTTTGAAGTTATTTATTTGCCTTTTTTGTAAAATTTATTGTGACTCTGTACTAACCTGCTGTGATTAAGCATCAGGAATGTCAAGCTGTTTTTTCTGATGCAGCTAAATTTGGTCTACGTAGTAGAAGGATGAACAACGGTATTTTTTCAAACAAATTATTTTACTAGATTGACCATTCGACTGTAAAATCCTTTGAAAGCTTCAAACAAGATGGCCTATCCATAGATTCCGTTGCGTATAAACTCAAAGAGAAGGCTGTGTTCAGCTTTTTTACTAAACTAAATCCCTCACAATTCTAAGCTCTCTATTTACAAAGATATGCAAAAAAAACTTCTTTCATCACATATTTGTGCTTGCATTTATGTACCGGGCTTTCTTTCTATTCAACGTGACATGTCCGCAGAGTTGAATCTGATCCCATACATATACAGACTGACAACAGAGGGGTTGCAGTGTACGGCCCTCAGGCTCTGAGGAAACTATTTTCCACTCATAAATTTCTGTAAATGAGATGAGAGATGAGATGAGAGTGACTTTATTTATCCCTGAAGGGAAATTAATTTGTCACCATAGTTGAATTGAAAAAAAAATCCAAAGAAAACTTAAAATAAGAATAAAATAAATAAGATAAATAAGATAAATGATCAAAAGTCTTTTTCTTTTTAGACAACCAAATTAAATAATCTCACTACTGACAGTACAAAAGACTCCCTGTAGTGCTCCCTTTGAACTGCGGGTGCAGGAGACTCTGGCTGAACAAGCTGCTCAAGCACCTCACCTTCTCATACAGAGGGTGTGAGGGGTTGTTACAGATCTTATGCAGCTTGATCGGTATCCTCCTCTGACCTACACGGAGTCTAAAGAACAACTCATGACAGAGCTGGCCGTCCTGACCAGCAGGTCCAGTTTCCTCTAGTCTTTCTCCGTTATTTCTCAACAGCAGTAGGTCACTGCTTAGAAAGTTGCTGGTGCAACAATGGTGTCATAAAAGGTCTTAAGCAGTGTCCTGCATACACCAATATTATCTAACCAGTCCAGTTTGTTGTTTATGTGAACACCCAGGTATTTGTAGACATCCACCCTTTCAATGTTAAGTCCCTGGATGTTTCCTGCAGGGTTCAGAGTGGCCTTTTTTTCGGAACTCAATCACCATCTCGTATGTCTTGTTGGCATTGATGTGGAGGTGATTGAGTTTGCTCCAGTCAACAAAGTCATTGACTACTTTCCTGTGCTTCAGATCATTTCCTTCAGGCATACACCCAACAATGACCGAACTTCTGGATCTGACAGGATGAGGGGAAATGAGGAGTAACAGAGAAAATTGTCTTCACTGTCCCAACTCAAACATATTTCTAACCTGGCACACCCATACGTTTTCAGCACCAGCTGTTGTTCACATTGTGTGGTTAGTACAGTTTTACTTTTGGTTACCATTTGCCTGCATATTACTTTTCTTAAATAAAAGACATCAATGACATGCTCATGACCTTGACTCCAAAAAGTTGTTTTCCTTTCCATTTATTGATCTATAACATGATTTTTATTGTTTCTCTGACATGAAAATTCTTCATTAAATCGCTTTTAGTACAAGATTCATAAATGATTGAGACATTCAAAGACTGACAGATGTGAAATATAATAAAACATGATAAACAGGTGCTATAAATAGCCCCTGCTGTGCATAACAACCGTGCATAGTGACAGCTGTTCTGTCTACGGAGGAGATACAAACTAATATCAATCTGTAAGTGGAATTTTAATTGCAATGAACTGTAGGTGTGGTCTTGTGTAGTCTGTGCCCAGTTTTTCAGACACAGAACTAACTGGTATCCCTGAGAGAATGGATATTTATTGGGTGAGAACAGGGTTTTTCTGCTTTTATTCTCTGGCGGTAGGATCCCAGAGGTTTAATTAGACAGACGGTTGACTGAGGAGGGAGTTTATCTTACTAATTTATACCAGAATGATCCGTCCCGTATCCATTGTCTCTACAAGTTAAGTGAACTGACAAGTAGCTATTAGGCTTATTGATGAGAGATTATGAAAACAGAGCAAGGGGAGATATTAACACCCATATTTCTCTCTCTGTATGTCAACATGCTGACACACCTATTAAAGCCACATAAAGCGCTCAGTAGGAGTCAGACTGCGGATCACATTTTTGGGGATTTCTTTCTGTCGTTCCGTTCTCTCTCTCTCTTTCTCTCTGTCTCTCTATTTCACATCCACTGTTGTTTCCATGGAAACTTGCCAGGAGATGTTGCGAATGAAGAGAAAGTGGAAGACAGAACAGGACAAGTGGGCCAGTGTGATCATGCATGGTACTTGTTCTTGTGGGAGAACTGGGACGTCTGTACTGTGAACTGGCCAAGCGATTGAATTCCTTCTTTTAAGCAGCAACTCACTTCAACAAAGAAATAATTTCAAAGTGGCAGGCATTGAATAAAAACTACCAATTTGTTTAGTTTTTTCAGAAAAGTTTGAATCTTTGATCGTTTGCTTTAGTTTGAATCACTGATTGGAATAAAAACTACCAGATGCTTCTGTGGAAACCAAATTATTTTTTAATGAAATGTGACATGAAGCATGCCATCTCTGAAACTGCCAGTTAAACTCTGAAGGTCCTTTTTTGTGCGACACAAAATAATTGTGCGGTTTTCACACTTTTCTTTCACTCCCTCAGCAGCTTGTCAACAAGTGAAATTCCACTGCAACGGAAGCAAAGTCACACTTACATCCTGCGCATACAAAATCAGCCGCAACAAAGCAACACAGCTGGGAAAAACAAGGCCATCTTAATGTTTGGAGGGTGTGTTATGATCGCAGGTAAAAATGCTGCTTAATGAGTTATAAACGTGACGTTTGGAATGCAAACTAAATCAAATGTACTTATTTAGAATAGAAGCCCAGAGACGAGGGAAAAGTACCAAAAAAGCACTTAAGTCCACAGTCTCCAGAGAAAATGGTGACAAAAGGATTTCTGGCTAACACAGTGTCAGTCTTTTCTCCTATCCTCCATTCCCATAGGAGGCTTTGGACTTACCAGTGGACTCTATTTTTCTGTCTTTTTCACTCTCCTGTAATATGATTGCAAACAAAGTCACTTTGAAGAAATATTTTTGAATGTTTTCCAGTGTTTTACTGTGAGAATGACAAGTTTATCCTTTTAAGCATCGGTTTCCTCCACTGTGCAGTTCAGACTTTAACTAGAAGGAATCAAAATGACCAAATACTTCACATTCAAATATAACAAAGCATACCAATTGGACGTGCTACGGGTTTTTATTTTCAAATAATCCAAAAAAACTAAACGTAGGTTTTTGTTATGTGAGATAACTCTTTTAGCATCACTGTTTCCAGCTTACACCTTAGATCTGAACAAACAGCACGTGTTTGCATAAATGACAGATGCTAAAAGCAATGTTTACTCTTTAGATGCAATATCCCACCCAGGACTCTGTCTGCACGGCAACTTCAAAGCAAAACTATGCCTCTCAGTTTTTCTCTCTCCTCCTATCTAGCCATCTCCATTTCCCTTTTCACCAGATGGCCTTTTTAATTCAAGAGAGTAAAGCCTGCCAGGCTCTTACACACTTTAAAGCGGACTGTAGGAGCGAAAGGGGGAGTGGATCAGGGGTTGAGAAAAATTACAAGAAAAGATAGCAGATGTGAAAGGGTAGAGGGGAATAAGAAGGGGTGCATGGGCCACAGCAAAAGAGAAATACTGGTAAGGTTTGAGATGGATGCTGATTTTTTTATGACACTCATTTTCCACAGGAATGGAGAGCAGCATTAGTATGGTAATATTCCCCCTCAAGGGAAAGAAAGTGTCGAAAAGGAGAGGTCATCCAGTGTGTATGCAGCCTGGATGAACAGGTCCGAGATTCCCAGTGGAATGAGTTGGAGCCATACTAGGATAAAGTAAAGATAATGGAAGTCGAGCTTGCACCAAAAAAAAAAAAAAAAACTGACTAAGTAAACAGTCTTGTCATCTAACAGGAAGAAATGCTGGGAAATGAAAACTCACGTGCAAGTCACCATGTACAAGCACTGAGTAACTTTGAGGCTGAATGTTCTGTAACTGTGATAAAAGAAACTGTGAATCATTTAAATGTATTCATTTGCACATTAACTTCTCACATAGCGGTTCAAGTTTTCTACAAAGTTCATTTAATTGGTCAATTTGTTACTAAAAAAAGCCACAGTTTACAAAATTGAATCATTTCATTTATATATTACATATAAATTTATGTGAGTTGTAAGAAATGTTTGGGTGTTTGAATCAGTTTTACCTAATGTCTTACTCCACTGTTTGACGTAACTTCATTTTATAATTGCTAGGGTCTGGGGAGTTACCCCAAAACTACATTAGGTTTGGGGATTGGTCATACAATTACAGTATTTGATAATCGGTTGTTATTTTTATGAAGTTTCAAATCTGTAAAAATTAAATACCAATAAAGATTAGAGAGTATTTGCTCACAATTAAGTAAAGTTTTCTCAAAAATGGAAAAACACTTTCATTTCTTGCCTCCTATTTGTATGTCACCTCCTCACCTGCACCTCAATACCTCTTACTTTTGAGTTCAGTGGTTCTTTATCTGTCCCTAACAATCATTCTACCATCAAATGTTTGTTTTTTTCAGATCATTACAGAAGAATTGACCCAAACTCAATAATGATTGTGCGCTGGTTTAATTTCAAATGGTTTTAATGTGTCTTTACAATGTTCACTAATTCAAAGAAAGGTCCTAGATACAGCATGACCTTATATATTCAAGCTAAGTTAAATTGCATTTCTTTTGTTTTTCACAAGGAGAGGTCTCTCTTTACTTTTCTGTTTTAACAACATAAATAAAACTTTATGTTTGAATAGTCTTGCTGTCATGTGGTGTTTTTTTGGTTTTTTTTTTTGTGAAATCAACCCTAAGTGCATAATTGAGACAAAGTTGCATTTTTTTAAACTTAAGATCATTATTTCTTTAATAATGTTCTGGTGATAATAAATGTTCTGGAAAGTCTGAGAGACTGTTGTGATCAGAAAATGTGCCAAATCAAAAATAATGTTCTATTTCTCAACATTCATCTTCCACAATATGGATAAAGAAAAATCTCTAAATGATCCAAGTGGAAAGTTGGAAAAGACTTCTAATGAGGGATTCTTTTGCTTTAGACCAAGCAGCGTGGTTTCCAATAAGCCACAGTCTGGTAATAAACCAGTAAAATCAGTAGGGGATGTAGCCAATCCCAGGTAGACAGTGCATTACCAAGCAACACTAAAGGAGTTTCCAGCCTAAAAACTCTGACTGTCTGACTTGTTTTGATTTTACTCTGACATTCATTATGCACATTCCTGGAGCCATCACTGCCCTGCAGAATCCTGAGGCTGAAACAGCATTTTCAACCTTATTTTCCAGTCCAAAGCATCACGTGTAAGCCTTATTTTACAGCATTGTGTCACAGGGCAGCAACGGGGTGTCAACACAAAGCATTTTGGGTGCACATCATGACTGATTTATCAAAAAAGAAAACATGATGGCTGGAAAAATAAAGGAAAAATAAAAAGGAAAAAACATCTTTCCTGCTCGAAATAAACGTGACATGGAGAGCAAATTAGATTTGTCTACAATGTGCTATGATGAAGAATTCTTCAACTTTTTTTAAATTTTGGAACAAAACATTCATCTTGTGCACCAGACAAAAATGCGTTCTATTAGGACAGAAAAAGATTGGCTGGTGGTAGATTTTTCTTTTTCTAAAAGCTGGTAAAGAAAACTAGATAATCTTTGTATGAAATTACACACAGAAATGTGTACATTGGTTTGCTTTTTGTCCTTTTGTGACTATTTGTGAAAAAGCCTTTATCTGTGAACATGGTTCACCACCAGAAAGAATGATGCCATATCTGATGAATCTACAGATGTGCTCAAAGAAAAAGCTCCACAAAGTGACTTTTTTAAAAACCAATAACTAGTCTCATTAGAGTTAGACATAAAAAGAATTCCTCACTACCCCCCATCTAAATTATTAGTTGGCTGACTTTAGACTCACCTGGAAATAATGTACACATGCTCACAGTCTGTACCACATTTTATTTTAATCTGAGAGTCATGCTCACATTATTAATTAATTGAAAGCCTCTCTGTGTTTTCACCTGAGTAAATCCATGTTTTAAGCTTTCTGCCTGGAAGTACGAGGCTGTTTCATTGTAACGTGTCAGTCTTTTCCATAAATCCTTAATAATGCGGTTATTTTTGCTGTCGAGAAAAATGCAGAACTTTTGCTTTAGATGTAAAAGTGTAGATAAACACAACTTAACATGGGAAAGAAATGATAAATGTTTCAGTTAACATGTGTTATTGGTGTACAACATGAAAGTCTTCAAAGAAATGATGGTGGCTGGTGTTCATTCTAGCATCCACACCTGTAGAAATGTGTGAATTAGTCTCATAATAAGGAAGAGAAAGTCATTATGTGATGAGTTTTAGGACCACAGAATGGAATACGGGTTCAATCACTTATGGCACATAGTCAATAAATCGAGGGAAAGGTTTGAGTTGTAAAAATCAATCAATCTGGAATCAATCATGTTCTTATTTGAAAAAAAGTCAAATAAAGTTCAGCTTTGTGATAAATCAAACATGTTTTCACGTTGAGATTTAAGAGGTTCATCGGAGAAAAAACAATGTATGTCTCACTTTCAATTCTTTTTGTTTTCAGTCACTGATTGCAATTGAAGCAAAGAACATGAAGACTAATCTGTTTAGGAGCCACTGGTTACACACCTCCTGCCTCCCTTTTAGACACTTTCCTCCTCTTCTTTTTATCCCAAGATTCAGTCGATGGCTTTGCAGTATGTTCTTCAGAAACCCAAGAGCTGAATTATTTAAAATAATCAACATATTCAACTTTGAGTGCTCGGCTAACAGATCATCCCACTTTCTTAGTTTTACAAAAGCACACCCTCTCATGCTTAGAGATGCTTTCTTATGTAAGATATTCTAAACCATAATATTGACTGATTGCACATATAAATCATTTGCCACAGCGGGCTGATTGCTGTGCATGTTGGAGGTTTGTTGTGTGTGCTGAACATGCAGCACAGATGCCTCTGGGAGTCACAAGAAGCACCAACAGTACAGTTTGCTTCCTCCAAATAGCTTTGTCCAGCATTAACGATGTAGCCTCAAAGTGTTTACAGCTCTGGGTATTCTTTCTATTCCCCACGTGTTTAAAAACACTCTCTCTCCCTTCCAGCACACAGTATCAATTATTCATTTCTCATGCTAATTTTCAGAAGAAAAATAAACATTTATGATTTCGGTTTGATTTATTAAATTTTATGACACTAACTCAGAAGGATGTATTTGATAAATGAATGTGTTCGTCGAATCTACATCCCATGTACATGAAAATGTGTCAAAATACAACATATATTGCAGTTAACCAACTAAACTCCTTCTGTTTAAGTTTTTCTATCAATGTTCCAGCTCATTTGTCTACACAAGGGACTGTCAAATGACATAAATTAGTTGATATTTTGTGTGGTTCTGCCTCGCCTGTTTAAGGGTTTTTTTAACAGCCTCTAAGAAGATGTTGCTGGAGATTGGGAAAAACAAAATCGGTTAAAAAAATATTAATAAATTGTTGCTCTTATTTTTTTGAACACCTCTTTATCACAGATCAGACATATTTTATAGTTGAACTACCCTACAATAAATTATTTTATGGTCTGTCTGTTCTAGATCAGTGCGACAAGGTTCTCCAGATGCATTCAGAAGATGTTTCTCCTAAAAAGATAAAGTAAGCCCTAAAAAAAAAAGTCACACCTGAATAAAGAGACTATCTTTGTGTTTCTGGGAACATAAGTTGAAGTTTTTAAAAAAAAAAAATATTAGACCTCAATCTAATCCATAAAACAGACAATCCAGACAGACACACACACACACACACCCAGATTGACTTACCTGTACAGGGTTTAGCTCGATGTGCAGTGAGAGATGGAAAGATGGAAATAATCTAACACAAATCCTTTGCAACAGTCTTCTCTTTTTCACATCAGAGATGGAGGGCAGAAAGAGAGGAGAAAAAAAGGCGTTTCTGTCTGAAGTTTTCCTCCGCACACCGGGAGCTGTCCGTGGTGCTGAAACCCACCACCACCGGATTCCTGGAGGTCTGATCCTGCTCAAAGTGCTTCAAAAACACACTTCCTCAAGGCGCTTGAAACAAATGCAACTGACGCCCCCCTCTTTCTTCTGCGTCAAGATTTCTCCGAGCTGTGAGAAATAATCAAGATTTCAACATGAGAAATCTTACTGTAGACATTAAAGGAGAGGTTTAGATTTTTATCAGATCTTTGAAGATTTACCTCAAAAAGTTTGAAATGAACCTGTTACTCAAGAAGCTGCTCAAATATTGAATCACAGTCAGATTAGATCAAATCTAAAAACTGTGGAAAGCTTTTCAGTGGATGAAGATTTATCCACGCTGCAGCACACACGGATGCATTTTTTTTCTCCTCGTTTGTTGAACAAATGGCACTAATCTGATGCTCATGGTATTTGACTGGAGAAAGCTCCTTCCTTTGTCACACCAAGTTTTAACAACTCTCTGGAATTGTCCGTTTAACCCGATCAGCTCGTTTTTGTCTAATTGCTCTGGGATCAAAGACGGAAACAGATAAAAATAGATTCTTTTACGACTCATTTATATCTGTGGTAAAACTCTCCCCTGATGATCTAAATATATTTATACTTTTGGGTTCCGCCAACATGTTGTGACACGGTGGACAGAAAGTGTGAGGTCGTTCCCAGATGGCAGGGTGAAAAACTGCGATTCTTTTCTGTCTCCTGCCACGACACGCATTTAAATCTGCGCGCTCAAGCATCTTCTTCTCCATCCACAGACTCGTGCTGTAATGAGATTAATAAGCAACATCACGGGAAGGCAATAATCTCCATGCCCTCGGAGCTGCGTGACACCCATGTGGGTTTCACGATTAATTAAATCAGTTGTTGACCCACTGTGTCAAAGAAGGCTGATGATTTTTCTTTTTGCCTTTGGACAAAGGTTGGGGTGCCTGTGTTCAAACTAAAAGAGAAATCAGACATGCAGTGAGGGCATCTGTCTCTGTTAACTCCTCACACCTCCACCAGTACAAGCTCTAAGGAAACTAAACACAAAGATAAAGAACTATGGTGTAGTTTACAAGTAAATCTTCTGCTCTGACAAAGGTCTCAAATTCTTTTGGGGGAAACCAAGCTGGTTGTCTTAATTAGAACAAGTCTGTCCTCTGGCTCTTTACCACAGCACTATGACTTTCAAATAGATTTATATCTACATTTTATCTGCAATCCACACTGCCCAATACAACAACAAAAAAAACTGTAAATAAAGTTGTGACAAACTGGTGACTTTTCCAGAGTGTACCCTGCTTGTAGCTTTATACCAATAGTTCACATAAACTTAGTGTAAAACAGTGTTTTCCAACTTTTTTCATGCCAAGGTGCATTTTCCCTCAAACAAAATCTTAAAGAACCGTTCCGTTCCATCGTCTTCCACTTATCCGGGCCGGGTTGGAGAGGCAGTAGCCTCAGACAGGAAGCCCAGGCTTCTCTCTCCCCAGCTGCATTCTCCAGCTCAACCGGAAGGATCCAGAGTCGTTCCCCGGCCAGCTGTGAGACATAGTCTCTCCAGCGAGTCCGGGGTCTGCCTCTTGGTCTCCTCCTGATGGGACGTGCCCGAAACACCTCACCAGCGAGGCGCTCGGGGGTATCCTGACTAGATGCCCGAACCATCTGGCTCTTCTCAACCTGGAGGAGGAGCGGTTCGACACCAAGCTCCTCCCGGATGGCAGAACTCCTCGCCCGATCTCTGAGTGAGAGCCCAGCCACCCTGTGGAGGAAGCTCATTTTGGCCACTTGTATCCACGTTCTCATTCTTTCGGACACCACCCACAGCTGAGAGTAGGAACATAGATCGACATGAAAATCGAGAGCTTTGCTTTTCGGCTCAGTTCTTTCTCTACCACAACGGACCGATGCAGTGTCTAGTTATTGCTGACGCCGTACCGATCCCCCTGTCGATCTCCCACTCCATTCTTCCTCCACTTGTGAACAAGACCCTGAGATACTTAAACTCCTCCACTGGTGAAAGACCCTGTCCCTGACCCACAGGGGCATTCCATCCTTTTCCGGGCAAGGAACATGGTCTCAGATTTGGAGGCACTGATTCCTATCCCGGCCGCTTCATACTCGGCAGCATATTGGTCCAGTGAGAGCTGGAGATCACGATCTGATGAAGCCAATAGGACCACTTGAGGAACCACCAATCAAAAATGTTAAAAACGATTCTCTATACTCGCCTTTATTAACAATACAGGAATTCTCAACAAAGGGTCCTTCATTGGAATCAAATCAACACATCAAAACCTATTTTGTCATCTTTTATGATTCTTCTTTTAAATAGTAGTTAACATGTTCACTTCAGAAATACAGCTGGAACCTGGGATGCCACGACAATGTGTTTATAACTTTAAACATAAGGGTGTCATAGAAAACATCTTAGCTGTTGATAGATAGATTGATCGATCGGTCGATCGATAGATAGATCAATAGATAGGTGGGTAAATAGGCACGTAGATACATAGATAGGTGGACAGATAGATAGATATGTAGGTAGGTATTATGGTTGGATTGAATCTGAAATATTTGAATGAAAAATAATCCACAGGTCTTTCAGCTGGTTGAATAAATGTTTTTTAAAAAAAATCTTGATGGTCCTGCTCATTAAAAAACAATAACCCCTAAACAAGCATTTCCATTAAAATTGTGTTGGAGGTTGTTTCTCTGCTGCTTCACAGACCTGGTAAAATTACTTGAAGCCCAAATGCCAAAGCACTCAGTCAGATGCTGTCCAGATCGATGCAGCTTCTCCTTGTTATTTTTTAAACATATTCCTGCTTGTTAAAGAAGCTTGTTAATGTAAAAGGGAATTGTTTATCATGCTCAGATTGATTGTTTCAAGAGCACAAGGGAAATTTGCTCCCCATAGAAAATAGCTTAACATCTGTGCTTAATTTGCTCAGCTCGTGTTGGAAAACCGTCATATTTTTCTTCAGTTTTTTTGTTTTATACCTTTACCCACACACCAGCAGCTCCGGCTCTCATTATCTTGCAAAACCTTGAAAGCAGTTAGTTTTTAAGAGCAAGTCTAATAATCCATGAGGAGCTTACTGCCTCATCAATGGCTCCATAACGAGAATGTGCCACCTTCACTGCTTCAGGCTACTTAAGTCTGATGGGAAAAAAAGCAACAAATAGAAATAAAGAAAAACAAAATGAGAAAAGGTTTTGCTTCATGTAAGAAACCTGCAAAGTGCCACATAGAGAAATTTAAAATGTTCGTAGGTGAAAAACTGATGCACAACTCAATGCTGTTTGATGAACTTTTCATTTGATTGGTTTTATTTTGCACAAAGAGACACAAACATGGCACAGTTCTGTACATTTCTGAATCTCCAAACGTGGTGATGAAAACCAGAAAACATGTGACTGCTTGTCTCTGAAGTGAGTTTTTGGCTAAAATAGGAAAACTGGAAGTAAGTAGAAGTTTCTACTAACCTAGTGTAGAAATATAACATAACTTAAAAAAGCAATTATTTGAGCGCAGGGAGATGATACAATATTTTATACAATCTACAAGAAAACAACTTCATTCAGGTGGAAGATTGGAAATGAAACTGAATCATCCTTCTGTTAGGATTTTATCATTTCCCCTGTGTAACGTAGCCGGCCCATCTCTTTCCTACATCTTGTCATTTTCTTTTTTATTATACATCAGGACACCAAACTTGTTCACAAACACACAGTTTTACAAAAACCTTTTGTTTGAGGGTCCAGAATTGTTGGCGTTGTTAAAATTAAACTAATCCTGCCTGTAATGAGCAACTCCATTTTGCCATTGAGGGTTAAAATCTTCATTGAGAGTTCTTTACAAACAACTGTGATTACTGTTAGACATAGTTTACAGGTTTATAGAAGAAATTTAGAAGGTGCAGAAATATGTTGGTCATAAATTTATCAGCTTTAGATCCACCAATAGGATTACGTGACAGATAGCCAACAGCTGAGGAAGGTTTTACCATGCCAGTGTAACATGCTTTTCCCCTCTCCTCTATTCTTCTCCTTCCAATAGCTGCTTCTCCTCAGCCAACAATTCAGCTGCTTTTGGAGCTTCACTTTCACCCTCAGGGATGCCCTCCTCTACATCTCTCTTTTCCTCCCCTTCCTCCTGCTCCTCCTGATCCATGTCTAGCTCTTCAAAAGACGAGCCGCTGCCCATGGAATCATTTGACCCTCTGTCGCTGTGGTCAACGTGCTTAATGTCTTCGTTTGCATCCATTATGTCCCTCAGGGGCAGAGAAGAGGCCAGAGAGGCGGCCGTGGATGCAGCCAGGGATGTCTCTCGGCTGTCCCATGGCACACCGCCGCTTACTGAGCTTACGTCACTGTGGGAATCTGCACCTGCAGCGATGAGAAAGATGAAAGAAAAAATAGATTGTGAAACACACGTGTAAAAAGTAGCACACATTGAGTAAGGTGAGAAATCATGGCTGTGCTAGTTAATGAAATGTTATCGGTGGTTTAAATATGTCAAGCTGTTTTGATATCGAAACCTGCACCAAAGTTGTTTGACAACTCACCATCAATCCTTTAACACATCTGGAAAGCTTCATTGTTAATGTATTCGGTAAAATAGCAAGTTAGCTTAACATTTTGCTGAGAGGAGGTCATGATGCAAGCTTTGAGAAGTTATTGCATGTGTGCATTTACATACCAACCACATCATTCTTTGATCGTAGATGAGATAGACAGTGGAGTGTATTTTGTCACTTAAAATTCACCAAATGTAGGTGGAGTTTGAGGAATCAATTTTTCTCATATGTAGAGAAAATAGCTTTGTTTAGTCACATCCAAGTCACTAAGATGTTTTTGTAACTAATCATTTGTATTTTATGAGCTTAATTAAGTAAAAAGAAAAAGTTCTTGCAAGCGATGTCTGCAGAATACTGCATGTCTGTAATCATAGATGGCATTAATTCCTTTAATTGGTGGAGATTTCCTCACCAACACAATAAGATTGCTAATCTTTTCTGACTAAATCTGAATTGGCCCTTGATCTGTGATTCACTGTGAACCAATTAGTTTTCATTCCCACTTTCTGCAGGTCTTTTTCTGTCAGTGGCATGGAAGGGTGTTGCCTTACGCAAAACTAAGCAGTACAGAAAACTTTAAGACAAACGTGTAGAAAACGGTGTCTAGCAATCCAATAGGTTTGAAAGGTGTCACAGGCTGGACTCGATGAGTGTGACCAAGAAAAAAGGCTGTCCTTTTTAAATTTATAAAGGAATGAGGTGTTAGAAATTTTCAAGCACATCATGTCTCCCACCCACACAGCTCATATCACCTCCATCTCACCACAGCTGGTGTCCTTAAAGAAAGATCTCGACAAAATACAAGTGAATAAAAACCCACAAAAATGTGAAAAGCAGAAAGAGCAGTTGTGACGATTTAAAAGTGTTTAATTTTGATAAAACCAAGAAAACGCTGAATACTGTAAACCACTGTCCTTACAGCTTTTTTGACACTCTAAACAAATGATTATTAGAATAACTCTGTGGCTTTGTAATGGCAGCAATCTAACATCCAAACAGGGAGTCTACAGAATGCCCCCCAGAGGTCGGCAGTTTCTTTACGTCCATTTGAATGTCAGCTTTCTAATTATCACTTCCAGCAAATCTGATCCTGCCTGCAGAGTGAAGCGTTGTATCTGTGAATTGAATATAATTTTTAAAAAGGCTATAAATACTGTTTATGACCCAGCTGATTGGGTAACAAGTCCAAACAAAAGCAAAGTGAACAGTCCATAATGAAACACATACAGTGTGAATGGGATTTGACATGATGTTATTAGTTTAAAATAAATATAGATGTGTTCATGCACTTCACTGCAAATGGTTTATTTTAAACAGATATCTAAAAGCTGCTCCTCCCTCATGGGTCTAGACATCTTTTGGTTTTCCACGGTTGCTTTAAATTGTTTTAGCAGCTGAAGTCTAAACGTCTTCTGAAAAACATTTGCTTAGATTAGTTGGTAAATTAGGCCCGTTGGGATCATTAGCAGCAAATCAAGGTTTTGTTCTTCAAACTGTTTGAAAAAGAGGAGCGATTTATAAGGAGCTGATTAGCTGCAGACATTTGTGAAACACGCTGAGAGTTTGGAGAAATCTGAGCGGAATTCTAATATAAAAATATAAACAAAACAAGTTAATGAAATACTCTCTTTTTATTCAAATGCGACTACAAAGTAAAGACCGGGTGGTTAAAATACCATGTATGGGTAAAACTAGGTTGTGGATTTGGTGACATGTGGCATTCGATTTAAATGTTTCACAAAATTAATGAAAAGTCTTTAAAATTTTTTGCTATGACAGTTTATTTCAAAACAAAATTCCCATCATCATTTTGCCACCAATTGATCTAAGAATGAGAAGAGAATAAAGAACAAAGAGCAGATTGAGTCTAACACACTCTCTGCCAATGGTAAGAAATTTGTTACTCTTTGTTTGGTTTATTGGGTAAATTAGATCAACTGAAGGAACACACATAGGCTTAGCTATGCAAAAGAATCCTCCACAGTCTCCGACATCCTGCTGAGATAGCATCCCATTCTTCATCTAGCGTTTGTGACGAGTCAGCCAGTGTAGTTGTGTCCCACTTTCCAACTTCAGAGGTCATCTCTAATAAACCTTGCTTAGTTGGGGCAATTTTTTTACATCACAGATGTTTCATGATCATGACAAGCTTTGTGTTTTGTTTGCATGTCATTGAGTTACATCCCTGAACCAGAAGCTTTATTGGTGTAAAAGTACTTCTACTCCATCACTGATTAAAACTGAGCATTTAGCATTTTCAGATCAAGTTGCCATAGTTACAGAGCAAAACTGAACAGCTCAGCCCCATCATAGCAGCTCACAGCTCTAGATGTGCAATTATTACGATTTGCAAGCAGACATTGAAGGAAAATGATGCATTAGGTTAAAATATAAAACAAGTCATAAGAAAATATTTCACGACATGAACAAGAGTTCCATCTCTGATGTCTAACATATTTTATTTGAATAAAATAGATTGAGTAACTAATAATCCTCCAAATAACTGAATAGAAAAGTCCTGTTCTTTGGGGTTAAATAGGCTAAATTAATTTTTCTGACAGAATATCGCATTTGAAATTAAAACTCCTTTTAAAGACAGTTTTCTCGAAAACACATTGATGAGTGCTTGTGGTCGCTAGATTATCGTTCAATTTGCATTTTCCATACTTTTGTGCTCATAGAAGAGCTTGAGATCAGGATGGTTGATAAGCAAGGAAGTGAATCCAAATTTCCACAGCTGGGTTACTAAACTGTTTGCATCACAGTCTGCTCTTTCTCCCAATGAAAAGCTCAGCTGTATATGTATCGTATTTTCTAGTGACTGTAAGTTTGGACAAACAATTTGGAACAAGGGTTTGTGTTTGAGCAAATGTGGCAGCTCAGCTTCTAACTCAGCCCGGAGCCCTCAAAAGACTCAATTTTTTAAAATTATTTTTTTCTTTTGTCGCCTTGTGTCTGTGTTTTTATGTGTGAAATTCATACAGCCTCCAGATTTTAACACTTTTTTTTTTTTTTTAGCTCTAGCTGAAACATTTCCAGCTCACTCGCATGGGCGCATTTTTTTGTCAGCTCTCAGCCCGAGTAGACTCCGGGCTGGGAGTTTAAAATAGCAGTCCTCCGTACACACAAAAAATCACATCGTCTCTTGATATTTTAATTCATGCGAGCACCAAAGTAGCTGATCCCACATGTTAATTAGTGACCTTAAAGGAGAAGTTCATCCCAAATGTACCTCCTAGGGCTTGTAGTGTTCTTTAGATATCTAATTTCTATTCATGTGTGTTGCACAGTCACAAAAATATTAAAATAAATGTTTTAACATCTTTTGAACACAATACAAACTCATTTGTGCTTCCTAAAGAAAAAAAACAAACATTGAAAGTCGACAAACAGTCAAAATGATCATCTACTCATTAGGCTAATTCCACAAACATTCATGTTGATTTTGTAGAACCATGCACAGTTTGTAAATAAAGTACTTTTCTGCAGAATAATGATTAAATGTGTGTAAACCCGATATGAAAGATATGTAGATGTGAAGGGGTTGTTGTGTATTGTTTTGTGTTAATCTCTTCTTTTTTTTATTAGGAAACATAAAATAAAACACTTGATCACGTGGATGGAAATGTTCCAATGTTTCCATCACTTCTGAGACTTTTTAATATCCATTTTTCATGTATTTTGTTATTGCAAAGGCAATAATATAGTAGTCTTATAACCTGCAATTACATTTATGAATAGCTTTAACTCTTTCTACACAATTCTGCCAGTTTTGTCTTCAGAATGAGCTTTTCAGTCTTTTAATGACACAGCGGATTCGACCCCATCTAAACATGTGCAACCTGTCACTGTGTAACATACTGGAAACATTTCTCATATTTTATCATTCATATCTGAGCTGTGCATACAACAAATAACACATAACTCAAGTTTAAATCAAACAGCACCAGCCCACATCCACCCACTCTGTGCCAATAACCAATCGTTTGCTTTCTCTCTTGTGATTTGTTGCACTGGTTGAAGTCGATTCCGCCAGGACACCAGTCAACGAGTCCAGCATGCCTCCCACAGTAATGTCAGCAGAGGAGTCGTCGCACTTGCAGACATTTATGTGTAATGACAGAACAATTACAGACATTCGTAGATCAAATGTGCTCAATGATCAAAAGTAGAAGAAAAGTCAATCTTGTGTCATATTAAATAAAATTTTACACATTTTCTCTTTTTCTTTCTTTCTGCTTGAGTTAGGTTACAACAGAGCAAAGACAACAAGACTATAATCTTAAATTATTGTGCCAAAAGGCTACAATTAAATAAAAAAGAAAGGTTTAAAAAAGGTTGAAGGTGACTTAAGTCTCCATGCGTTGTTAGATTTACCTGTAATGTCCGTTCCTCTGTCCTCATCAGAGTCATCTTCTTTCATATTCGATTTCAGTTCCTCTTTCATTTCTGGCACAAAGAAGTCTGCGTGGCGAGACAGCGGAGCCATGTAGTGGATGGTATCAGAGCTGTAAAACTCAATCATTGGGTAGGCAGACAGCTTCCTCTCCTGTAAGAAAAAGATAAAAAACAGATGTTAAAAGATGTGTGATAAAATCATCACAACAATAACAATAAATTTAAGTGGTAGGAAAGAAAGAACACACATGCAAACTTTGTGTTCCAGAGAAATCCTACTACAAGTTCAAATCGTTAAAGTAACTGTATAGACTTCTGGTTTGAAACTCTGAAGTATCAATTGTAATGACTAAAAGACCCCAAATATTTCTGAAGCATAGCATCATTTCAAAATACTCAAAATCTAGAATAAAGAAATAAGAGGAAAACATATTAAAAACTTACATTTTCCCAGTTAATGTTATTTTATGTCAAATACAAAATCTTGTTCAAAATAAAAAAAATGCAAAAAAGACAGCTGGAGCAGAAATAATTAGTCTCAAAGGAATTAAATTAACATGTGAAAATTTTCACATTGCACTTTAATGTTTTAACACATTAATACAAATTCATTTGTAAGCCCCCACATTTAGGTCGACAGAAGGTGAAGTCAACACTTGCAGATTTTCTCTGAAGAGGACTTTAAGCTTGCATAGCTTTGCTTTGTGAATTTAGATTGTCTACTAATAATCATCGGGGAGAGACATTTGATAGAAGACGGACAGCTGCAAGAGGAAAGGAAGAGATTTTTCTGGGTATTTCAGAAATGATCAGTAAGAAAATGATGGATGAAATGATCGTACAATAGATTCAGAAGTATCACTATCACTGCATCCAAACTGAAACAAGTCCAATCCCTTACAAATCATAGAGGGGAAAGCCTGACAAGGCTGGTGTTCATCAAACAGGTAAATTACACATCAGGAGCGATGGAATAAATTGCTGATGTGTAGAGAGCTAGAGCAAGTGTACATGTACAGTATAGTAACATAATTCACAATCACGCATAAAACGCCTACTGTAAAAGTATTGATTCTGAGAAAAGTTTAACAACAACAATATTAATATTAACAATATTATTAATATCGTAGAAAAGTGTGTTTTCTGATCGAGACATTTCGACTTCCAGCCGGAAATCATTTTCAATCTGATAAATGGTCTGTGAACTGGTTCTATATATACTGAGTTCATTTATCACATGTACAATAGAGGAGTGTCGATCTGGATTTTCAGTTTCGGTTAGGACAATAGAAGGTAATTAGATTACTTTAGAGGTTAGCTAGACCCACCCTCACCTTTGTAAACAAGGTAATTACCTGTCCAATCACAGTTGGATACAGGCTTGTTTGGGTTAGCCCCTCCTTAGGTAACTCAGCATATATAGTAAATAGAACCAGTTCACAGACCATTTTATCAGATTGAAAATGATTTCCAGATGAAAGTCGAAACTACTTGATCAGAAAATACACTGTTCAGAAAACAACTTTGAAGCCTTTTCTAAGAAGGATCACTCCTTGATGAATGAAAGATTACACAAAATATTATCAGTATAAAAAAATAGAAGACAGTTAAAAGCATACCAATTGCCCCAACTTTTTAATCCAGTGTAAGTTTTTAAAACAAAAAAGGTTTTATATATTTTGTGTAAAACGTGTTCACCTCATTGAACACTGATATCAAGCTGCTGTAGAAATACTCACACTTGATACTAATCTCATCTTTTTATGGTTTGAACCTCCTCACTTTCTGATGCATTTGAAGAGATTTTCTTTATATCTATTTCACAGAATTTCTTTTCTAAATCAGTTTATACAAAAAACATTAAAAGCTGAGGTTTCAATGTCGGTAGGTTACAAGTTGAGAGTTTTTCTCTAACAACACAAAGACAAGAGCATCTGAATATTTACATTTTTTGGTCTTATTGTAGTTTAATTCAATGATATTGACAGATTTCTACAAATGGTTGAGTAAAACTGTAATTCTAGGCTTATTCTGGTAGGAAAATAAAGAAAGATGTTGGAGAGTCAGCCAGCAGTCACCTGGCTCTATTCCCTGTGGGTCAGGGTGATGCGAGCTGATTGATTCATTTTAATCTAATCCCTGCAAAATAATATAGCAGGAGCCGGTATGAATCACCTCACTGCCCACAGCCATGGGTCTGCTTATGTAAATCAGGTCTCATCTCCTTGAACCCGCTCAGATAATGAGCAGGGAACTCCAGACAAAGCCAGTGAACTGCAGTCGGAGAACACACACCAATTAATCACTCATCCCCCAGTCAAATAAACCAGTGTGAGGAGGATGTGTGTATGAGCATTATTGACAGCAGCAGTTGCTTTTGTTAAAACATAGTTTTATTCATTCCTGTCATGTACAGTGTAAACCTGTATGGAAAAGCAGATTTGGTTTGACCACATGCAGACGTATTCTGTAAGATAAGAAATAATTTATTTTAATACCTCAATAAAATGTCTTGTTTGAACTAATTAAAGCTCAATCTAACCTGTGCTGTTTTATGTGTGGTCAGAATAATATTTTAAAAGTAGGATAAAAATATTTTTATTCAAAAATTGAACCCTTGTTTCTAATGCCACTCCTTTTGTTTGTGTCACCCAAAGAAAAAAAATCTGAAAAAATTCATCCGTGAACTTTGTTACCAGATACTTTCAACTGTGCTCCAAGTGTAATGGCACAATTAGGATCCAGAAAGCACAGCACCTTAGTGGCTAAAATGAAGCATGACATTTGCATTATTAGCAGTGCCAGACAAACTTCTATCAAGCAGAACATAAAAAGGTCTTCACAGATCGTAGATCAGAACTTGAGGTGTGGGCCGATAAGATTGAAGGACCCAGTTACAGTTAATGCTGCTGCTGTAATTCACAGCTAGAGTATGAGTGGGCATATTGAGAATTATGCACATGTATTGTCTCTAAATGGTTTTTGAACAGTTTGTCAATGTCCCTGCATCACAAATCAGCATTAGAAAATTGGAACATAATCTGTTTGGTTAAAATCTACAATAGAATAAGATGCACAAAATGCAATTGTTTAAGCTCAACAAAACAAAAGTTTAGATAAATATTTTAGAAACTCTAAGTTTATTCAGTCTTCAAATCTAATAAACTGTGCACATGTTCATCTGCAAAAAGTAGACCCTGACACCTGTCGGGCTTCTATTTAACCAGATGATTAAATATGTCACTTCTTCCAGAACCGCTGTTTGAATTGGTTATTTAACCCAGAGTCGGGATGTCAATTAAATACAACTTTCTTTTAATACCTTAAACACTTTACTTTGAAATGCTTACCCACTGTGACATTTCTAATTTTTTCTTCAACTCTAAAAATGTTCTTTTTTTTTCAAATAAGTTTGATTATCAGTCATTTTGTGTGCTTTCACAAATTACACAAATATTGCCATAACATGTAGTTTGATCATCTGTTTTCTGCAGTAAAGTAGGTTTTAAATTTTGATTTTTGTTTTAATTATTGTTCATAAACCAGAATATAGTAAAAAGGCTTTTCTCAAGCAACTTAATTGTGCAGACAATTGGAAGCCTATTTATTTCATTCATATGCATTTCCTGATGGTTTGTTGTTGATTAATAATCAAATGACAACAGTGAATGTGTAGAATTAAAAATTAACAATCGGAATAGATTCGGTCTAATCTTTAGAAGCTCCGTCTCAGTCATCCACACCTTCTATTACCAGAGAAATTAATTTTAAAAAAAGCTAACAGATTAACTCTCACATCATAGTCACAACGCAATTGTGGCATAATGCTGTAATTATCAAACAAAGAGAGTGCTTTGTTTCTTCTCAATGCTATCTCTGGTCTCTGTGTGTCGTGTGACTGCGAGACATCTTTCCTGCCCAGCTCATCATACAGTCAACTTGCATCAGCCAAACCTGCATGTGTCTTGGAGCTGCTGGGATTTAAATGTGCTCTGCTGTAGGACAGAGAGGCAGATGAGACTGGATGGTCTAAAAACAGGTCAGTCACTACTTGCTGCCTCAGGGCTGGCTCAATGATTATGTTTATTACAGTCAAACTTATTCTCTCAAGACCGATATATCATCTGAGGTGAAGAACTCAAGTATCAGAATAAAATGCAAGACACAGATCTTCAAAGCTGGTTAGTAACGAGTTTTAGTTTTTCATACCAGCTTCATAGCAGTTTGGATCAGTTCAGAAACAAGGTACGTCCTGAACAATCACCAGATCATACAATGACCTAGACTCGGACAACTGTGTATTTTCCAAATACATCATATCATGAACGAAACGCATACTAATGTTTGCATTTTTGATTCTTCTTCTAAAAGGGAAAACACAAAAAGAAACAGAGAAAAGAAGCCAGATTCCAACAGTTTTTTTGCCGACATTTGAACCCCTGCCGTGACATAAGTATCCCTCACACCACCATATTGTAATTAGCGTCAGGATTTAGGACACTAATAGAAACATAATAACAAGCATTCACAGAGTTAGACCCAAAAAAAAGGATTTGGTGAAGCATAAAACTACATAGCTTCACAATGAATGACTTCTTAATGCCTGAGTGCGGATTTACCAAGTTTTTAAAAGAAAATTGTATAGCTTCATTAGAAAGTAGGCAATAAAATAAAACAACATGAGAAACAACATAACTGAAAAATAATTAATGTTGACAGGGTTGTGAAAAGTCAGATTACTTAGCTGGATGTGGAGGAGAATTGCAAAAAAATATAACTTGGTACCAACTGAGCTGATTATATCTGCTGGGGTATTAGCACCTAACCTCTCTCAGTGGACAACCGGGAAAGAAACTTAAAGTCAACAGTTTAATATATCCGTTGAGCAAAACTGCTTTGCCGAAGTAACATGTGCAAGATTACATCATCTGCCATCAACAAGAACTGCAATCTTACTTCATTTAGGCTCGTTGCTCCGTCTGGCATGGCGGTAAATCTGTATAGATCGAGAGCAGTGCACAGAGGTGTTTGGTTTGAAATATGAATCTGTAGACTTAAGTCAGGAAAAACATATGTATTTTGTTCCTACCATGCTTTCTGCTCATCGTGTCAAACTTTTTTTTTATTTTAGTTGTTTAAAACTTCACTTGCACATGTTGATGCAGTCATTTATTGGAAGAGTCTCTAAATCCTATCAGAAAACCTTCCTGCAGCAAGTAATCTAAACCAGCATTGAAAAAGATTTTAGAGCAGCGATAGAAGTCCAAACCAGCAGCTTTATCCCAATGGGAACTCACACAAACATAGACAAGCCAAAGCCAATGGGAGGATCATGCCAAATAAAAACAAAGCCCCCAAAAAAAAGTAAAGAAAAAAGATTATATCAAGCCATGATCAGCAATGGAATTGTAGAAGTTTATCAGTTTAATCGCAGGTGTGTCTTGAAAAAGGTTGTGCAAAGTGTTGAACGAACACAGCAGATGTGGGTATTTGTGGTAATCTTTATCCATCCAATCTCCATCAGCAAGACTCCTGAGAAAAAAATCAATGGTTGTTCACCAACTGTACTAACAAGTAAACACAAGAAGGTAGCTAAAATATGTAGTTACTGCAGCGGAATGTCACACAAAAACTGAAAAAAGTCTTTCTATGGAAAAGTCTTTCTTTTTCTTCATCATTTCATTTCATCTTCTGAACCGCTTGAAATGGATGTGAGTTACTTCATTAACATCCAGCTTTTTTAACCATTGGAATTTTATTCTGTACAAGATTCCATTAAGAATTAAAAGCCAATTTTTTTTTTTTTTAAACTATGACTTAAAACCCTTTGAAAACTGATATTCACTGTCAAAGATATAAAAAAAAATAACAAATCAAATTTGGAAATAAAATTGTTGATCAAATATTTGAGCCAAACAGGTGACCTGTCCACAGCATCTCAAGTATTTTGGTCATCTAGTTTTTTTTTTTTTAATGTGCTGAATAATTAAATCTGATATAGTTAATATTCATTTATAAAAACTGTATTCATCCAAGTGGCTAGAAATTTAATCTTTAATGTCTGTCAAACTGTGATTGAAATGTATGTCTTTGAAAGACACATTTGAACATTTGTGTATGAGTAGGTGTGGGTCATTTTGAAAAATGTAAATGCAGACCGTTATAGAAAGTATTCTCATGAGACCTTGTCATGTGTGTGACCTCTCTGGCAGCTGCTCTGCACATATCCTGCATACTTACTTCTCAGATAAATACCAATAAGAGAAAAGAAAACACTTAACAGCAGGATTCCGTTTGATTAATCTAATCACGTAACCAACACTAACCTAGAAATATGTCCACAAACAAACCAGACTATGAGTAAAAACTATTTCATTCTTTATTTTATAAATTTTGATCTGTTTCCTCAGACGTTGTAAGTATTGCTCCTACAAACAATTTTTTTCCCAGATGTGTTTTGAAAGATAGGACATCAAGAGGCTATTTTTCAAAGATCAGACTGCTTTTCCTTTTCATGTCTGATCTCTTGTCTCTGTGAACAGATGAGCAGCCATTCTGGCAGCTGGCCAAGCATGAACAAATAAAATAATAAATAAAATACACAAGTGAACCAATAGCAAAAAAATAAGTTGAGAGAGAGAGAATCTCAACAACTAGAGAAAAAAAAACTGTAATAAATGCAAGGAATGAGCTGGAGTCAATCCAGACATTTGAGACAATTTAATTTATTCAAGTCTGCATGTTTTCAGTGGCGAACTACATTTCTTGTTACGCAGCATTGATGCTGAGGAACGTGTTTACAGCAGACAAACCAACAACTTAATTCTCCCTCCACAACCCTCCCGTCTCTGGAAAAAAAGTAAGAAAAATAGCAAATTGATAATACTTTTAGAAAGAATTGATATGGGATTTAATTAAAAACCAATTTTACACTAATCTGATTAGACTAAATAAACACAAGTGGTGTAAACACTTTGGACGGCATATCACTGAGGAATAAACATCTAATCTCTTAAAGGACTTCACATCAGCAAGATTGTTTATCTGGTACGAATTCGATTAAAAACAATAGTCAGCTTTACACAGCTGAGAGCCTCATCTTCAGGGAAAAGGACCATCTCTGGTTCTCTCCATCACTAAGCTGCAGTCAGTCTACAACCTGCAGTCCAAATCTTCACAAAGATCAAGAAAGTGGATCGAATGACTCTAGTGCTCAGATCTTCACACTGGCTTCCTGTCTGTCAAAAGATTCATCACAAAATCTGTCTGTTAGTTTACAAAGCTATGAAACGTTTAGAGGCACAACACCTTTTAGATCCTTTGGTTCAGTTTGAACAAACCAGTTCCCTTTAGGTCAGCAGGGTCAAGTCAACTTTCTGTTTGAAGAGTCACAACTACACATGAAAAGGATATATAAGTATATAAGTACAAGGTTTGTGCTTTTTGCAAAAAAAAAACAGTTAAAATGGGTTCTGTAGATAGTTTGAGATGTTTATTAAGAAAGTTAAAAGCATCATGATATAAACAAATTAAACTCTAAATTCTTATACGTCTCTTTTGTTTTAGCATTCTTTTTCTTTGTAACAATTTATCTTGTAAAAATTGTTGGAACGTTTTTATAATTCTTCTTCTGCACCTATCTGAGGTGCTTTTAAGGGTTCATGTCAAGGATCTATCTTTCACAAAACATGTACAAAGCATATTATTTTGAGGTCTAAAAATCTTACAGTATTCAGATTTCACGAACAAAAGGCTACATCCTGCAATTGTGTTTAGAACAACTCTTTGATATCTATCCAAACTGACCAAAGGTTTGATTTTTGCAAAAAAAAAAAAAAAAAATCTTAACTTCACAGATACATGTTTTCAAACTGATTATATCAATAAAATTACCAAACACAAAGACAAGTGACCTATTCTGACAAGTTGAGTGTGGTTTTCTTTATGCTTTGCATCCAGTCATTTACAGAAACTGGTGCTCCTGAAATGGAAAAATCTGTAATCCTATGAGGAGTGAGAATCAGTGACAGCACACCTCCCCCTCAGGAGAGGAATGTGAGATATGACTGTGGAGCAGTGGTGAATAATGAAAGGAAGACAGAATGTTCATTCAACCCTGCATTTATGACAACGGCCAACAACTACAATGGACGCTGCTGCAAGCTGAAGGAAGACCCTGACCCTTAGCGGTGGGTGGTAAGCTTATTACACACACATACTCTCCTCTTCATAAATCTAAAGGCATCTAAATATGTTAGCTTCATGGTGGGTTGAACAGCCTCATCACTTCTCTGCAGATGCTGCAAAGGCAATAATATAGTCTTATAACCTGCAATTACATTAAATAGACAAGCGCTTACAGAGGTGAAGAATGCGAAATTTGATTTGATATGACTATGTGTAGACAAGATGTTTGGAGTTTGAGTGGTTCGTACCTGAAGCCCAATTGGACAAAAATGGAAAATAACACATCTAATTATGTTCTGCTGGTACATACTATATCAGGAGGATCTAATAAAAGCTAAAGTAGCACAATGACAAATGAGAACATGTTAATGATTTGGTCTAACAAATTTGCTGTTTTCACTCAGGAATGCATTGAAGGCAGAATAGGAAGGAAGACTTGGAAGCTCAGGAAGAACTTTGCCCTGCACAAGCATTCACAAATTTTTTTTCTCTCTTTTAGTATTAGTACATTAAAGCCAACACATTATTTTTTTTTATCTATCCATCAATTTGAGGGGAGAAAAGACAGTCTGTTTACACATCAAGTGCAAAACTGAACCAATTTGGGTCAATGTATCTATTTAAACATTGATTAGTGAATCCGTTCAGATGAATGTCTATATCAATTGTAAACTGCTTAATATGTCTCTAACAATCACTGGCAACAAATAGTACAATATTTGTTTTTCTATTGAAAGCCAGATTTTCTTCTGAATTAGTTAGCCTAAATATGTCAGGTCAGTTTAGAAAGTAATAAAAAAAAAGAGGTGGAAAAGAGGTGACGAAGCGTGTGCAAGCAGACTGGAATGGGTAAAGAAAAGTATCAGGTGTGATGTGTGACAGAAGAGTTTCAGCTAAAATGAAAGTGAAAGTGTACAAAACCGTGGTGAGACCGGCCATGCTGTTTGGTCTAGAGACAGGAAACAGAGATGGAGGTAGCAGAAGAGGCTGAGGTTATGGGTAAAGAAAAGTATTAGGTCTGATGTGTGACAGAAGAGTATCAGGTGTGATGTGTGACAGAAGAGTTTCAGCTAAAATGAAAAGTGAAAGTGTACAAAACCGTGGTAAGACCGGCCATGCTGTTTGGTCTAGAGACAGGAAACAGAGATGGAGGTAGCAGAGATGAAGATGCTCAGGATCTCTCTCAGAGTGGCCAGAATGGACAGGATCAGGAATGAGTATATCAGGGGAACAGCACATGTTAGAGGTTTTGGAGATAAAACCAAAGAGACCAGACTGAGATGGTTTGGACATGTGCAGATGATAGAGAGTACATCAGCAGAAGGATGCTTGGTTTGGGCCCACCAGGAAAGAGGCCTAGAGGAAGACCAAAGAGGAGGTTCATGGATACAGTGAAAGAAGACATGAAGGTAGTTGGTGTGACTGAAGAGGATGACGGAAATAGGATTAGTTGAACAAAACTGACTTGCTGTGGCAACCCCTCAAGAGAAATGCCAAAAGGAGCAAAAGATTTCTTTTATTTCTTTAAGATTTTTTTTCTTTATCAACTTATCTGTTAAAGCAAATTTGGTGTTTTTGGGGGGGCTTTTGAGTCTAGATTTGACACAAAATGCATCAGAGACCTTCTCATGTGGTAAGCTGTGTCTGGTCCAGGATGCTCATGTGCTGTTTTGCTCTCTTTGTTAACGGAAATGTATAGCATCGCCCTACTTCACATGAATTTTCTATTCATTTTAGGTTAGTAAACAGAAGAAAAGACACTAAACCTTCTTCTCCACCCACTACACACTACCCGTAGCCCCCGGTACCATTTATATCATACTGTACATGATTAAAAAAATCTTGGTAGAACTACTTTTTTTTGTAGTCCTACACATATTACAGGGAAAGAAACAACAGCTTTTTTATTTTTAAATCTGCATTTGATTGCTGGTGTCTTTAAAAAATATATAAAATAAAATATTGTTTTTTGGGGTTTTTTTTCTTTCCTTCTTGTGCTGAATTTCTCAATAGAAAGTAGCACATCCCCATTTAACATAACCCCAATTTGCTTTGAGTTAAATTTAAAAGCAAAACAGATATATTTGTGACAAACATCACATCATGATGACAGTCTTCTGAGTTTTCTTACTTTCCTACTTCGAGTCTACGATCACAGTCATAAAGCCCACCCCCTCATGCCCACTATAATCTTGTCCTGTGTTTCTCTTTAGAAAAAGACAAAAACTCTACTTCACACTTCAGCAGAGGTGTCCAATTCAGATTGTCCCTTATGGTCACACACCTTCCCACAGTGGAGTATTTTCTTTCCGCCTTCAATGATGCTATTTTCAGTGTTCCTACTTGCAAGCTGTGGCCTCCTCCATCACCTTCTTGAATGAACGCCCAAGTGAAAAAGTGTATGATTGGCTGGAGCTAAGACTGAAAATGGCATTGCTTAAAAAACTCAGAGCCTAAGGAATAGTAGGTAAAGCAATTGGTTTGTTGCAACTTCTGTATGCACCCATGCAATCAATAAGAACAAAGACCATGAGCTACAACAATACAGACTCTGTCAGCAGCTCATATGCTCTCCAGAGGAACTCCGCAATTGATCTGGAAAGCTGGCAACAGGTACAAATCAGGAAGAGGGATTATCTCTAACTCAAGATTAAACATTTGTTTCTAAATCTTTGTTTCTTTTTTCTAACACTTGTGCTTTGGGATGAGCAGGTGATAAAAATACCAAAACAGCCCATCCTCTGACAAGAAGAGATCAATGAAATGCTAAAAATCACACTTGTGGCCTTCCCACTCCCCCTTTGATGCGGAGAGTATTTTATTTCTACAGAAATATATTATACTAATCACCAGCTGTGGAAATTCAATGTTTCAAAAGATTGGAACGTCCAATATTGTCTGGCCTTTTGGATAGAATTTTTGTAGTTAAAACTCCAGCCTTCATAAACGGGTTGTTTCCAACTATGAATGCTCGTCATGAAGGATGTTGCCTATGCTTTTGGAACTTTGAATCAACAAATATAAAAACGTTACCTGTTTTTGATTAACTCAATTCAGCAAAGGAGGGCTATAGGAGAAAGTAAGTAAAAATGAGTTCCAGACAATAAATCTTCAAATTGGTGAAGCACTAGAATAACAAAGCGACACACCGATAAGGACACACCAATAATTAAAAACTTTACACAGACAGACAACCTTTAATTGACATTCTTTTACTGTAATATTAGAGATATTCCCATATATACTTCTATAAAACGGAATAAGATATAATACTTTTTATATTGTTAAAGGTGTTTTGTTCTGTAAAACAATCAAATTTAATGTTATTTCTTAACAATAAAAGTTGCGAGTCAAACCTTGCAAAAGTTTTTATTTTTCCAGACTTTATTTGGCCATCTACTGTGTTGTGGTTTAAAGACTAAATGATTGTTCAAAACTTCTTCATTGTTATTTATAATGTTAGGATAAGTATAACTGGTTGACTTTTTTTTAATCACTGTATAACTCTGGCAAGGACCGTATCATCATATTTGAACATTACATTTATTTTTATGAATAAATTGAAATATTTGGGAGTTGTGAAAGAAACCAAATGTGCCCATTTTGGTTACTGTCTTATGACTGCTTTTTTCTTTTTGTAGGTTCAAGAAGTTACAAGGTTGATATTTATTTATATTGACGGGAACACACAGATACGTATGTGTTGTTCATGTTCACTTACAAGCTGTTCAAGGATAAAATGTCAGTGTCTGTAGCCAACCAAGTAAACATGAATTATGTTTTCACAGTTACAAGTGCAGCACATGTATACATCTGGATAAAGAAATTGACCAAAAAAATATAGTCATGAATGTACAAATATCTTTTTAAGATCTGGCAGAGTTAATGTGAAGCAAAAATTGTGAAATTTAATATAAGTGTTTAGAGGCGTAAATGTCTAACCCTCCGGACTATAAATCTTCCACTGGAAGTACTTTCAGCATGATCAATGACTGTGATTTATGTTTTTTGCCATGTAGGACGGACTTGAATGATCAGTTCCATTTGTTTGCATCTTCATCTCAACAGGCTATCACCAAGAGTTGCAGGGCGTGGTCCACTAGGCATTGAATACATTACTGAAGAGTGACTAATCTGAGCACAACTCTGTCAGTCTTTCAATAGACCAAAAAACACCACGTAAACAACAAAACAATGAATCAAGGACATACTGTATTACCCTTACAATTGTGGCCAAAATTTATTTAATAAAATCAAAGAGAAAAACAAGAGGAAACTGGGTCTTTGTCTGTGGGCTTAAAGTAGCAAGAATTGGTTTTGTAACCAAGCCTGCAGGTCTAAAGACCAAGAAGAAATACAGGGAGGGATGATCCAGTGTCAGCCTCAAGACAGAAGCAGTTGGGTCCGGGTTAAAGTTTCTATCACCATGCTGCTGTCCTCAGGGCAAGAGTCATGTTTAAGCCGCAGGCCACCCACTATTAACACTGTCAGCATCGCACTACGGCAGTCTAATGGGTACAATTAACTATCCCTTCTGCTCAGATCTCAGTGCTCCCTCTGTGCTCCTCACAGCCTGTTGCCCTGGCAATTGGATTTTATGGAAGCAGTGGTTTATAAAAAAGAAGGTGAAGAATAAGTAAAGAAAAAATTTAGTAGAAAAGCATTTTTGTAAAATAATTGACAGTATTTTTTTAATTATAAATGTAACAGTAGACACAACTTTAAAAAAGAAGTGACACCAAACAAAATGAAGTTGAGTTTAGATTTGCTGGATCTTGCTGCTGTGAAGAAGAGTGCTATCTCATTACAAAACTAGGGAAAACAAAAAAACAGTTCAGATTTAAATGTTCTGTGCTATAACAAACACAAACACCATTTTAAGTCATGAAGGACCTTCTGCAAAAAAAATTCTCAGGCTTTATACGTTTTGAGATCTATTCCAAAAAAGCCAAATGGAGATGAATTTTTCAGACACAACGTTATTGCCGTTCTATGGAATAAATTACAAGAACTGGAGCTGAAGACAAACAACCACTAACAATACATTACATCAGTAAAGCTTTTAAAATGCCAGTCATGTTTTACTTAAACACATCTTTTCAGTTTGAACATTTTGAAATGCAGATTAGTTTAAGTTTTTTCTCTGTACTGAAAGATTATTTATGCTAAATGAGGATGAAATGGTAAGACTCCAGATTGTATTGCTTTAAATATTAGCAATTCAAAATAAAATCTACATGAATTTTGGCAATCAGAACCATGCAGACCATCTGGAGGAGTGGGAGTTTTCCTGGTGGGTTGGTCGATCTGTAGGATGGTGATGAGTCCGGCAAAAACAAACAATAATTTAGTGAACAAAACGCGTGCTTTTGTTTTTGATCCCTCTTACCACCTGGTTCTGTGCAAATGGAAACGGTTTGTTAGCTTCTCATGAATCCTTTATATTGTTATGGGACCTCATGTGGCGGAATTATTTTACTATGATGAAATTAAAATAAATTTTAACCCTATTTTTTTTAAAACAACCGATCAAAGAAAAGGATTCCATTGGGTGAAACACTAACTAAAAACAAGGGCAGCTGGTTAGTTGGACACACTGGATGGCTCTGCTTTCTATAAATAGTTATTTTATGCAATGATGAGCACATTCCAGTTTGATAATGATCAAATTGAACTACCTCTGACTGTGATAAAATTATTTTTAAAAAGCATAGCGTTTCTGGAGGCATGACATAATCATCACATGAGAAGTGTCCACAATGAGAACCACAATGAGAGGTGGCATTAATTATAATATGGGAGAATAGAAAACCAAAATCCAACTAAATTTCTCTAAAGTTAAGTTGGTTACATCAAATGAGCATGACGAGGTGTAAAATCTAGAAAAAAGTAGAAAGTAACAATTATCTGAAAATAAAAAAAAATTCAAATTGTGTTTTCCCAATGCGGAGTGAAACTAGACTTTTATTTTGGCAAAAATGTAATCTTTCCTGCTATTTTCCTCATACTGTATATTGAGGTGGCAAGCAAGGAGCTTGGAGAGAGATGGACTGTTAAAAATGTATAATTATTTTTAGATGCAGGGTTTAGTGGAGTAATCTTCCTGTTCCTTTTATTCATATCAATGGTAGAAAAAGAGAAAAAAATAAAGAAGAAAACAATGTGTGTGTGTTTTTTTTGTAATTTATCCGCACAACTGTGTTACCACGTAGATGGTATGACCATTAAACAAATATATGAAGAAAAACGTAATAACACCTGTTGAAACAGTAGACTTGTGGTATTGAAATGCCGAGCCCTTGTCATAAAATTTACAGAGTTAACCAAATGTATCTGTGCCTACATGTGAAGGATATTAGATGCACTTTAACTCACACAACATGCATTAAACGAACCTTCCAAAAACATGGCGAATATAGTGGTCTGCTAGAAGACTGGATTTTAGAATAATCAAGTGACGAATAAGTAAAAGAATGTCCAAAATTTACAGTCAATTCAATTCTAGGTTTTTTATTAATCCCTACTGGGAAAATTTAAGCGTCTGGTAGCTAATCCAAGAAGACCAGCTGAGTGGCTCTTCAGAATCTCAGAATCTCTGTCACCCGGGAGGAGCTCGGTGTTGAGCTGCTCCTTCTCCAGGTCGAGAGGAGCCAGATGGGGTGGTTCGGGCATCTGGTCAGGATGCCCCCCCGAGCGCCTAGCTGGTGAGGTGTTTTGGGCACGTCCCATCAGGAGGAGACCAAGAGGCAGAACCCGGACCCGCTGGAGAGACTGTATCTCAAGCTGGCTGGGGAACGACTCGGGATCCTTCCGGGTGAGCTGGCGGATGCAACTGGGGTGAGAGAAGCCTGGGCTTCTCGTCTGAGGCTGTTGCCCCCGCAACCCGGCCCCGGATAAGTGGAAGACAATGGAACAAAACATATCCTTTTGGGAATCTTCTTCTTCCGCCATTTTCCTTCAGGGGTCGCTACAGCAAGTCAGTTTCTTCCATCTAACCCTATCTGCTGCATCCTCTTCGGTCATGCCAACTATCTCTATGTCTTCCTTCACTGAATCCATGAGACCTCTTTGGTCTTCCTCTAGGCTTCTTGCCTGGTGGTTAAAAACCCAGCATCCTTCTGCCAATGTACTCTCTCTCTCCTCTGCACATGTCCAAACCATCTCAGTTTGGCCTCTCTGACTTATTTCAACCTCTAACATGTGCTGTTCCTCTAATATACTCATTTCTAACCCTGTCCTTTCAGAAATATGATACAGTAAATGACGCAAATTGCAATGTGGGTGTTTTTTTCTTTTAATTCAAGCAGAATTTATTATTTTTTATTCATATTTTAGCAGGTCAAATGCAAAAGTACAGTGAGTATCTATCTTCCAACCAAATGCCTCTTCTATACTCTAGCCATACAATTTTTTTCCGAGGACTCGCATATTCGTGCTCCACAGGACCCATCTGCCCTCCAAAAGCTCATTTTATTTGGCCACACCTCAGTGAATCAAAATTACTATTTAAATGGCAAAGAAAACCTTCATCACAAAAATCCAGAGTCAGTGCGGAGCCCCGTATTAGCATGTCCATTCCTGCTTTCCATCCCCAGACTATCAGTCAACTGCGTGTGACTTCTGTGACACTCCCACCATCTCTGATAAATATCTAGAAGCCCAGTTTACACAGAATCCATTCATTTTTTTTTATCTTAAGATATTTTCTGTTTTACATTTATTCTTTGTCTTTAAACCTGTAGAATATTACAAAGGCTACAAGATTTTCTAGACAATTTTTTTTTTATTTGAAGTTTACATATAATTAATTTACTTTGGACAATCACAAGTCACAGTAAAAACAAAAGAAAAACTATGAATATAATTGCAGTCTAAAAGACTGATTGTATCCTCTTGTGAAAATAGATTTTAAAGATTAATTTTTTTCTGGATTTTATTTTTTCCATTATTCACATTCCAAATGGTCACAAAATACAAATTAGAGCATCTGGTTGCTGACAAAGTTGGACCAGTCTACTTTATGTCAGCAATAAAACTTGCTATCAGTAAACGTATCGACATCTCTAAGAGTGGCACATACTGGTGTGCAGGTCAGGGCTGGTTACAAGTTTAACTCACCAATTAGGAATATTATTAAAGATCTGAAAATTTAGATGCAACTACGAGACGAAGAAAATTAAAACACTAATTCAACTTTGAGGTGTTGAGTTGATTTGGGTGAATAGGTCTAGCTTTGAAAGCCAACCAGTTTTAATAAATCTTATTGTCGCATTAATTCCTTTTCTTGTTGAATGTCTGACTCCTCGCTCACGGGTCTTCAGAAAATCTTGCAGCTGCAAAGGAGAACTTGGAGCCTGTCAGGTGGTGTTTTTATGATGTTCTATCGAAGTTGACAGCAACACAGATGCTGGAAATGTCAACTCTGACGGTTTCTTAAAAAATGAAATGCATGATACTGGCTTCTGTCTGGAAAGAATGGGAAGAAAACAAGAGCGCTCAGCAAGTTGGTGTAAAAATTACTGACACAATACAGTTTGAATGACGGTAGTTCAGAAGTGCACATGCACAAAATACAAACGCTAACCGACAAATACGGAGAAATGCTATCAAATTCTTTCTGACTGCCAGTGCAAAACTTCTGTTTATTAGTCATCCCATTTGTAATCAGTACGATTACAAATCTTACAAATCAAATTACTTTACCACTGTGGTGAAAAAATGGTTAAGTAATGTTCATTTCAGTGCAAACAAAAATTAATTTAAGAAATAATTACAGCATTTATGCAAACTCAAAGCAATATACTTTAAAAAAACATGCACAAGTTGTCAGTGACGGATGGAACACAAAGATCTTTTGCCAGTTTATTATTTGATGATTTGGGGTAAAGGATTTTTCACACAGCGCTCACCCTAGTTCTCTTACTGGGCTGAAACAGGTAGGTAGTCCATCCTGTCTGCCAACATCCAGTTATGTAGTTTAGCCAGGCTTGTTTCTCTGGGCAGCTGACTTAACAGAGCTTGTTGCTAGGGCAACCACCTCTAGCAAAGATTCCCCCCTTTCTGTTTTCCATGCAGACCGGATACTTTGATAATCTAAGGGATTGCAGAAAATGTGGGGGAAGTGCAGAGTGGCTGGCAAATGTCCTCTGAAGCATGAGAGTTGTTTTTAAAAAAGCTCATTTAGAGAGGAAGCAGAAATGCCACCAGTAATAATGTGTTTTTAAAATGTCTGCTCGTCTCTAACCCACTCATTTGTTCATCATAGATGATTTTCATGCTTCTCTTTCTCTATAGCAAAAACAAATATTGCATCATTACATTTTGATGTGTTAAAAAATTTCTCAGAAAAATTTATACACACTCGCACACGTGCAACATTCAAAATGCGTTTGGTTTAATAAAATCATAAAAACTGAGTTGTAGTGCTCGGGGTGTTGGTGCCTTGGGCTTTTTGCAGAACTGGACTGTAGCTTTCCTGTCTTCTGGCAACCCTGAGGGAACATGAGCACCTATGGTGATGAGCTAGGAGGCTGCCCGCGAGGGAAGCTCTAGTTAAGGTTGTGCCCCTCAATCAGTCGCTCTCATCTCTCACCTCTTTTTATTAATACACATTCACACACAACTTTGTGGAGAGGACAAAGGTGGAGAATCTCTAAAAAAAAACTTTGCTGCTTACCAAAAAAGAAAAGAATAAAATTTTCTTCTTCCATCAAGCAGCATATTAATGGTTTGCACTTGTAAAGGACACCAAATTAAATACGTCAAATACTCTCATAGCTTAAACAAAACTTTTCCAACAAACTTATAGTAAGTTTCCATAAGGCTCAACACTTTAGTAACATGTAGTCATGTAAAAAATTTGGGATCTGGGATCTATTTGAGGAACTTTTGATTGGTGAAAGTCATTCAAAATGCTTAAGGAAAAAAGAAAGTCAAAGAAATTATTACTCAAACCACTTTATGAGTGATTGCATTCATTTAAAATTTACCTAAAAATGTGACAAATTTGACTTAAAACTGTTTTAAAATACTCTGAATTTTGGCTTTCTTAGCACCTGCTGTGTGGCATCCACATTAAGATTTATTTGACATCACAGTATTTAAATATAAAATTATTCAAATTCCAAAATAGATATTTCAGAGTACCCCCCTTAATCATAACGTAAAATGTGTCAGGCAATAATAAATCCTCGTACACTTACCTGGCTGTCTATGACGCAGAGAAGATGGTGTACATGGCAGAGGATGACACTGGGTCCAATTGTTCCCTCAACAAGGAAGAAATGTCTAATTTGGAGGATGTCACAATGTCAACTGGGAACACTACTCCCTTTGCAAGTAATTAAAGCATCCATAAAAGGGTTTGCAACTCAGCAATTTAACTTAACTTTTCTGTATGGTAAACTTTGAATATGCAGAATACAACAAAAAAAATTTGTGATTTAAGATCCCACGTTTAAGGACTACGTAAAACGGATTTCCAGTAAAATTTTCTACAAAACAATAAATTTATACTATAAATATTCATAGACAAAGCCCTTACACATGGACATCCTGAACAAAGCTATCAAGTATAAAAGAGGTGGAAGATGATTGACTATATAATATTTTTCAAAAGATATAAATTTTAGTGAAAGTTTTAAGAGCTCATTTAAATGTCTTCACCATTGTTTAAGAACAATGCAGCTGCAGCGAGATAACTAAACCCATACATTCCCTATATTTGCCCTGTGGGCAGAGAAAATGAAAGTTGGTGAATATGCAAATAAATCAGAGACAGGAGGAAATGTAAATTTGTTCCTTATTCCCCGCTAAAAAAAAGTAGAACAATCAATCTTCATTTTCAGACAAAAAATCCTGCAAGAGAAAATTTGGAGAACAATACGCTGCGGACAGGCCTCTAGGGAGAGTACATCTATTTCCTTGTTCCTCTTGGAGTGGATATAACTCTGCTAACTCAAGGTAGATGTAAGATAGAAATTCTAATTACTCCGTTATGACAGATTGCTGATGTTCCATTATGTCATTAATGAAGAAAAACAAGAAGACAGCTTTCTAAAATAATGTTAAGAAATTTAACATTCATTCACAAGCTGTCGCCCACAACCATTCAACATTGACAGTGACAAGATCTACTTTCCATTTAAAAAGCTAAAGTTAAGAATTTAGACTACGTTCTTCATTTATAGCAGGGTTCAAAATCAGAGAGAATGTCTTTACGTGCTTACCTACTACCATATTTTCCGCACTATAAAGAGCACTGCATTATAAGGCGCACCTTCAATAAATGACATTTTTAAAACCTTTTTCCATATATAAGGCGCACCGCATTATAAGGCGCTACATCAAAGGCTGGGGTTACGTTATGCATTCACTAAATGGTGCTGCGCTAAAGGGAATGTAAAAAAAAACAGTCAGATAGGTCAGTCAAACTTTATTAACAATTACAAAACAGCTTTCTGTTTTTACTCCCAAAATACATAAACAGCTGGTTTATTATTTTCTCCGAGATAAAGTATTAGTATTTTCGTGACACAGTTTATCTTCCATTGGAGATAAACTCTGTTTAGTCTTATTTACTTGGCGCAGCGCATCCACTTGCTTCCTCCACTTCCTCACCATTGATTCATTGATGTTAAACTCTCTCGCTGCGGCTCTATTCCCGTGTTCTACTGCGTGACCGATCGCCTTGAGTTTAAACTCTGTGGTGTAACAGTGTCTCTTGGTAAGAGCCATTTCCGGGTCTTTACACAAACACACAAATGGAAATGAGACGCCCTTTCATATATCTCAGCATGCAACGCGCACTACTTCTTCTACGGGAAAAATGGAGTCGGCGGCTGCCTACCGCAGTTGCAGCTCAATATTAATCCATATATAAGGCGCTCTGGGTTAAAAGGCGCATCGTGGACTTTAGAGAAAATCTAAGGTTTTTAGGTGCGCCTTATAGTGCGGAAAATACGGTAAATTTATACATATTCTGTTGCTAATTTAAAAGAGTTTATATATTTCTGGCACAGAAAGGATTCAAATTTAGATAATAAAATAATCCTAAATAGACAAACTTAGAAAAGATTGAACCCCAAAAGAGTTTTAGTTTAAATAATACAGATGTAGTTTTTGTAAAATAAATCAAACAAAACCAACATCTTCGCATCAAGATTTAAAAATGGCAAAGTTCAGGAAAACTGGTCATTTATTTGTAGCTGCAAAAAGAATGCAAACTGTTTGCAACATAGTGTAGATGGTCTGTTTTTTTGTGATAACCTTAAATCAGTAGTTTTGATGAGGTTGTATGTGAAATGTCCCATTAGCATGTGCAGTTTGTTCATTGTTATCAAAATTAGTGAGAGTTCCCAGTGTTTACAGTTAGTTTGCTTTTTTTCCTAAAAGTGCACTTGTCAAACCACACATTGGGCTGTTTGGTACAGGTCTAATTGTTCACAGTTTGTAAATTAGTAATGCAAGCTTAAGAGAAATAATTATAGAGCTACTGTGGAACTACCTGGCTGTATCCCTTCCTTGTGCCTCCAGATGAGCTATGATCTGTGAAGACCAGTAATAGCTCAGGTGGAACTGATTAGGTCAGTGATTTTATACTGCTATGACAATCAATATCTTGGTTTTACTTAAAGCGTTAACACCACAAACAATGTATTGTATTAGTTTCAAACATGCCGGCTATGAGTCTAGTTCAAAAAATTTTGGAATCCTAGCTAGGTGTCCAAACCCCCACATCTGCCATCTCTCTACCTGGAAGGGTAATGACTCAACTCCCGGGCCAATTTTGAATAGCGGAACACTTCCCTCTGTTTCTGAGAGAAAACTCTGCCGCCCTCTGAAGGAAGCTCATCTCAGTCTTGGGGATTCTGTGTGGCTTTTCTTCGTGACCATAAGTGAGAGTAAGAACGTAGATCAACTGGTAAATTAAGAATTTCGCTTTTTGGCTTAGCTCTTTACCATGATGGACTGATGCAGTTTCCTAATTATGGCACCAATTTGCATGTCAATCTTATGCTTCATCTGTCCTTCACTAGTGAATACAGACTTCAAGATAATCTTGACATCTTTATCAAAAGTAAAATCAAGTGAAGTCTTGTTTTATAGATATGTTATGTACCAAAACTACTTGGGTAACTTTTTTTTCTATATATATATTTTAAGCACAACTCACTTCTAAAAAGTATTCCCATAAATTTAAGCTGGAAGTCAAAGTCAGAGGTACATTAAATAAGTCTGACATAAAAAATAAAAAAATCCATGAACAGACACACCGGCAGCACATGAGGGTGAAGATGGCAGGCAGTCTAGTGGTTAACACAGAAATATGCACTCTTAAGCCCTCTGCTCATGTGGTACTCTTCACTGCACTTGGTTCCAATCCATAAACCTTTACCATTCAGCTCAGCAAACCACTCAGTGCCATGAAAATGTTTATGGTATTTCACACCCTACCCAGCTTCGCCTCGTTCCTCTGACCGACAGCTTCCTGAATGGCATTAATAAATTGACTTGCCCTGTTGGCTTGCTTTCACTTCAGTTTGCTAGGGAAAAACCAAAATGAGTCAAAAAGGTATTTTTATTTGAACAGCATGTTGTAAGTTTGCACACCACATGAACACAATTCTATTATGCTTCAGTAATTATTATAAAGTCATGTGTGTAGAATGGTGGTCCAGAATTGGTCATTTTTTGGGAATCTATTTGGGCAGCACCCCAAATTGAAACAGATTCCAAGAAACATTCTGTTCTGGAAGTTGAGTCATTCATGTTTTAAAATTTATTCACCTGTTTGTATTACTGAAAGTCTACTGCAGTTTGCTCCATTTGTATTCATCTTCATCTCACACCTAGTATGTGATCGTAGTGCGTGCACAAGCAAGCTAATCCTACGTTACAGGTGATAGATCATATGTCACAACATCATTTGTCCCGTGGGACATTTGTTGCTGTTTAACTGAGACTCATTGTTTGGCATTGTGTTCCTTTGAAATTAACCTTTCCGCCCATTCCTAATATTATTCCAATTCTCAAAGAACAGCAAATATATTAGGAGTGGGTGTTGGGGAGGAAGGCAGGCCAACGCAAACCACACACACTTATATTAGTAGGGAAATATCAATAAAGAAGAAATAAAAAAGAATTAAAGGCGATGCTGTACTTTTGTGTGTGTAGGAGTGGGTGTGCAACTCAGATGGATAAACCATCATTTGTAGTATGTTAAATGTTAAAGAAATTACATTTGCCCTTAAAAAGAGAAGACCTCTTTTGCTTTCCTCCCACAGATGAATGATTTAACATCAGTGCCACGAATAAGGGCTACTAAAAGGAACATTCAAGTCTTTACCTTCGTGTTGGCACACAACTTATAAATTAACAGAATGCCATCCCGAGGCCAAGCATGTCTCTTTGAGTTTATTTTGAGCCATTGCACAAATCATGTTTACTGTAACTCATAAGAAATCAGAGAGCTAAAAACATTCAATAAATCAGAGGACATAAACACAGTCTCAGAAATGTCTGACCCTTTCAACTTACGTATCTAAACTGCCTATCATACGTAACAAAACAATGCTGATAATGATCCATTTTAGACATTGTTATTGGTGTAGTGTGTGCGCAATACATCAATAACCTTCAATCTGTATTTAAGAAAGATTGATGTCTTCATTTATTAGGTTGTGCTTTTTAATTTTTTTTGTATGTATATATATATATATATATAGTATATATATATATTCACACATATTTGTATATATACTTATTACCATAGTCCTAAAGACACAATGACATATCGCAGCCCCGACATTCCCTAGATATGCTCCTAACAGAAAAAAGGGGTCCAATTATTGCAGCACCACAGCACATATTTTCTAGCAAATACTATTTGCTTCCTGTCTGCTGAGGATCCATAAAGAGTGAGGAAATGCATAAACCATGATGGAAGCCACGGCTCTGTGTGAAAAACAGCTCCATAGGCAGTCCAGGTATGAGAGCTGTCACTGTGATGCCTGCAGGACAGAGTCTCAGGCATGTTAATTTGGCATTTGGGTTCAAAAGTGACTGTGACAGAAGATAATGCAAGTTGACAGGGGACAGGCAGGACCCTTATTATCACTATGATAAGTAGCTCTTCTTTTCTGAGGATGTCAAGCTCCATTCAACAATGGAAACGGAACAAATCCTACATACAATGTAATTTAATTCTCGCCATGATGTAATCATCCCACCATGAATTATTAAAGTTTGAAATTTTATTAAAGTTTTTTGATATCTTTATTTGCTTCAGTAATATACAAAAGTTTGAGGCAAACTGGCAACCTATCAATGGTATATCTGTGGGATTGTGCCTGATGGGAACTGCAAGAGGCTGCAGCCCCCCACAGCACCGCATAGGAAGTAGTGGCTATAGACAGCAGATGGATGGTTACTCAAGGATGGATACAAACACAGATGTGACATGACAGACTTGGTGATGCATACACCACATAAAAATGCACAGTAGAAAGGGAGAAGTGACTCAGTAAATCATCTAGTCATCTTATTTGGAAAAAGGAGTTTAGATGCAGGACGTTTCTGTTCGCAACATAGACTTTTTACCAGTTAAACGTTTTCACATCATCACAAAATTTACTTCCAAGTACGATAAAGTGATCAAATGTTTACAAAATTAGGAAACTTTTGAATTAAAAGCACAATTTGACAAATTAAAGTTTAAACCTGGGCCTTTAAAGAAAATATAAAATTTCTCTATAATGAATTTTATTTAGAACGACTGACACAGCTACTGTATATTGAATGTATTTATATTTTTTATGTAAATTATATGTTTTTCTAAAATATCGGACTTTGATTTATTTTATTTTTTTTTTGTGAATCAGGACTAAAGTGTTTTATTGTTTTACAAACTTTTGCTGAACAGCTTACACGATGAGTAAACATCGCCCTCTTCCAAATGTTTAAAGAAGTTACTGCCATGTCAAAAACTATTACGGTTTTTATAATAGAAGTAATTGTACTTTCAATAATTGCTGTGCTTTTAATATTCTATTGTAAATTAAATGTTAGATTAAGACATTTTCATTAGCTGTATTTTTCAGACAACCAATCAAAAAAAGATTCAAGCAAAGTTTATTCATCGCTTGGTGGAAAAATGTCAAGTTTGAATTAATATATGGAAGTGAAAAGGGTAGCAAAAGTTGAGGACGCAACAAAAACTCAGTTACACTAATTGCATATGTGGTCATAGAGTCTGGAGAGCTTCAACTTTTAAAAAAAACTACATAAAAAACAATAATTTAAAGGCAACAAAGACTTAAACAACATACTTCAACACACTTTTCAAAAAGAGAAACAAAAAATTGTTAACAAAAAAATAGATAGATAGATTTACTTTATTGATCCCACACTTGGGAAATTTGTGCGTTACAGCTGCAACAAGAAAGAAATAGACAGTATATATACAAGAAGATAAATAAAAAATAAGTTAGTGGTTTCAATTGTAAACTAGTTGTAATAAATTGATGCAGTGAAGAAAGAGGATTTTACTACCCCAGCTTTTGTAATGCACCATAGATTGGAAGAAATATGGAGTTTAGGACTTTGTCACTCTAAATTCAGTCAGCATATGATCTCTAATCTTCCATCTTTCTACACCTCTCTATTCCTGTTCAACCTATTGGCGCATTATCCCTTCTGCAAAAGCTGTCGTTATGCAGATTGCATTAGCTACTGAGTGATCAAATTAGGTGCTAGCACGCTTGCCCGCCTCCGCAATCACTGGCACTTTCCAATGGAGACAACTGAACACTTACAATCAATTTGCCGCCTTAATCTAATCGAGCAGCTCACGCGCAGCACTGTGGCCCGCTTCATTTTTTGCACACTTGGTGACATGGAAAACATGATTTTTACAGCTAAACAATGACATGCACGCATACCCACAGGCACGCACGCCCACACAGTCCAACATGAATTCATGCGAGCGTATGAATAAACTCTTTTTCCATCCTTCTCATCCACACGTCCTCATGGACGAGCATGCTTGACTACATCCACAACTAAACATATCTGAGTCCTGCCTCTCTTAAGAACTCACTGCCCTATTGTTAGGAGTTGTTAGGATGTGGAGCAAAGAGCAGGCAGAGAATGATGCTGACACTTTTCCTTAATCAGCACTGTTCATTTCCCAGGCATGCTTTTGTTATTTCACAAACAGAAAAGATGCTAAAAGTACTCAACAAAACAATCACTATCTTCTTCACAAGTAAACAAAAGGAATAGGTTGACTGAATTAAATGGACATCATAGTAACTAGATGTCCTTTTTGTATTTTTAGAAATCATTTTTTGGAAAAACACAGTAGACAGTCAATTTGAATGTCCAAATGCAATGTGTATTATTTTTGTTCAACCAATTATTTTCAGTCGTGTAAATATCCTTTTTAAGATTTAGAAATTTAACATGAAACAATCCCTGATTTGTTATGTTTGTGTGGCTTAATACTTTAATAATTAATAAAAGTATCAATCAAATTGCACAAATACATCCTTCCCCACGGAGGAGAAGAAACAGAATCAATATTTGAACCAATAAAGCTTCGTAGTACAAACCCCTGATGTCTCTTCTTTTTTAATGAGGATGGCTCACCAGGCATCTTTAACAACTGATTCTTTCCACAGCAATCTCAGGCTGCTGTTAGTAACTGCAGTGTGTGTCATCCGCTAAAATACGGAAGCAGCGGGTAATAGCTTCATATGTTCATACACATAGTTCCCAGAAAACAGAAAGCATCCATGTAGAAAAGTTGGATTTTGGCACAATGAAGTTTTTTGGCGTTCTCACCTATTGTCCTCTTTTTTTTTGATGAAAATACATCTCTAATTCCAGGCGTATCAACATTTGAAACAGACTTACTAGCCTCGAGCTACAATGGCCTGCCGCTGTGTTTTGTCCAATGTTTCAACAACACTGGTGTTTTGTGAAATGTTGAATGAGACTAAGTGTTTGGGAACAAGTTAGGTATGTCAAACATGGTTCTAGGACATTTCAGCCACGGATATTTCAGCCACGGACATTTGAGCCAAAAAAACTGCAAGCTAGGATATTTGAGCCATGTGCGCCCCCTAGTTTAGGACATTTCAGCCACGGACATTTCAGCCACGGACATTTGGGCCAAAAACCTATTTTATGTAGAAAATTGTGATATTTTATGTAAAACATAGTGATATTTTGTAAATAGCCTAGTTGCAGTTTCTTGGCCCAAATGTCTGTGGCTGACATGACCGTTCACCCAGTAGGACAGTTATGTAACCCTTTGTGTTACGTGTGAAGTAGATATATTATATTAAAATTGATTGTAAATAAACAGTTGCACTACAGAAAATAATTGGTTTTAGTCATTTTTATCCCATGGCTCACATAAAAAATTCTGATATTTTAAATTTTTTTTTATATTTTATGTAAAAATTCTGATATTTTATGTAAAAATTTTATCGTAAATAAACAGTTGCACTACAGAAAAATTGCTTTTAGTCTTAAAAAAATTTTATCGTGCAAAAATTTTTATCGTGCTTTTAGTCATTTAAATTTTTTTAAATCTTTTTTTAAATAAACAGTTGCGCCCAGGTTGCAGTTCTTCAAATGTCCGTGGTTTATCGTGCAACATTTTTTATCGTGCTTTTAGTCATTTAATTTTTTTTTAATCTTTTTATCTTTTTTTAAATAAACAGTTGCTTTTTATCTTTTTTTTAAATAAACAGTTGCGCCCAGGTTGCAGTTCTTCAAATGTCCGTGGCTGAAATGTCCGAGTCCCCGTGGCTCAAATATCCTAGCTTGCAGTTTTTTGGCTCAAATGTCCGTGGCTGAAATATCCGTGGCTGAAATGTCCGTTCACCGTCAAACATATAACCCCTATTGACTACTTTTGGGTAACTTTAACCGAAAATGTCTGTTGTAAAAAAAAAAAAAAAGGTGTCTTTCTGGGCAACATAAAAATGAAAAAAAAAATACACATAACCAACATTGTTTTTCTTTTTTTGCAAAAAAATAAAATTGCTTTCAATAACTGCCAAGTGATTCAGACTAGATATCTGTCAGTCGTTTTGTGTGTGCGTGTGTGCACACGCCTGTTTGTTGGAGGAGTGGGCTGAAGTCAGCTCCCACTTGTTACATTTGGTTGTGTTTGTCCCAGAGTTAATGGGAGCTGGGAACCCCAAGTACACCTGTTTTTTGCATAAAATGTTTATTTTGATTGTTTGGTTACTGTATCCAGGCAGTTTTAACACACCACTGTTTGGTTTAGTTTGATTCTGTTCCAGTCTTTCTTTTCTTTTGGCCAGGTTTACCATCTATTTTATTTGTTACTGTTTGGTGGCAATTACACTTATAGTCTATGGTTCAATAAAGAATAGACATTTTTGTTCAATATAAACTGAAGCATGACCTTTGAACTGTGAGCGTGTGAGTTCCCCGCGGGTGCTCCAGTTTCCTTCAAAGTACAAACACATTAAAGTTGGGCGAAGTGGAAACTTGTATGTGGGTGTGAATGTGAGTGTAAATGTGTTTGTTTACATATGTGTTGACTATGAGATTGAGAAGTGAACTGAATGGAATGAATCACCTATGCAAGTACTTCAGCTTGTGATAGCTGACATCTTACAAAAATTAAGCAAGAAACTAAATAAAAAGATGTCATTACCGACGGAGATAAATTGTCTAAGCATAAAGTATTGAATCAGAATCACTTTATTGATCCCCCACGAGGGAAATTTGTATGTTACAGCAACACAGTAACAATGAAAGAAAGAATTTACAAAACATATTATTTATAATACTTTATAACCACTAAATGGCAATTCAAGTTTACTTACACAAATATATGAATGATTTCAAGGGACCATGTATCATGACTAAAAAGAGTACTTTTCACATATTATATTTGACAAATATAAACTTTTCTTTTTTTATTTGACCATTATTACCAGATCAAATCTTTTCAGCTACTTCAAACAAATTGTATTTGCCCATCAGCTCTGGTATGATTTGGATTTATTTGCTGATGCACAACTATGATGAAGCCCGTAGACTTCATCATTTCTCAGAGGTAGTGGTAGAACTCTCACTTTGAAGCTCTCTATTATCTCCTGAACAACTAAACCTATAGGTGGTCATTGATGTTTACACTTGGGAACCCCAGTATGATGAAAAAAGATTGAAGCTCAATCCTTTCAGTAAGGTTATAGGGGGGTTTCACATTTTTGTGTCATTTGTGGAGTGCTGCCATCTAAAATCACATTTGCCATTAATCAGTTGCTCCTTTAAGAGTTTAATTGAGAAACGTCTTAAACTCCAGTAACTAGAGCACTTGAAGCACTCTCCAAAGAACCCCTTTTTGTGAGTATTTCAATTATATAAAATACTATGAGATGAGGGCGGCACAGTGGGTAGTACAGTGGCCTCACAGCAATAAGGTCGTGGGTTTGAGTTCCGGGTGGGGACGAGGCTTGGGGCACTGGCCTTTATGTGTGAAGTATGCATATTCACCCTGTGTATGCGTGGGTTTTCTCAGGGTACTCCAGTTTCCTCCCATTCTCTAAAAACATGCATGCTAGGTTGATTGGTGATTGGTTGATTGTGTGTGTGTGTGTGTGCGTGCGTGCGTGTATGGTTGTATGTGTGTAGCCCTGCAACAGACTGGTGACCTCTTCGGGGTGTACACTCACTCACCTCAAATCAGCCACCCCCCGCACCGCCCGCAATCCCGAAAGAAATAGACGGTTAAGAAGGTGACTGACTGACTATGACATGACAAGATGTTTGGATCTCTTAACTCTACTCTGATTTGAAGCAAAAGATCTTAAGATGCCCTCTTAAGTCTAGAAGTGAGACACTGACAGATGATCTTTGTGTTCAGTGAGGTGTGAATTGATTTGTATCGAACCTGTTTCATTACATGTTTAAGGTGTTGGGTCAGATTAGGACTGGTTGGCTTGTTTGCCTTGACTTTCGTCCTTATTGATCTTAACAAACACCTCAAACCACATTTTCCAAGTTATAAAATCAAAGTTCAATCTAAGAAAAAAAACTTGAAGCTTCCAAATTTCAAGTTTTAGGTTTAGTAGTGATCTTTTACAGCAGCATTTTCAACCAGTATGCGGTGAGAGATCGTCAAGTGTGTCGTAGAAAAGGATCTTTTTTCACCTAGTACGTAGATCGCGAGCTACCAGTAGCTCGATCTCGTGGTGTTTATATTAAGAAAAAGGGAATTTTTTCATTTATATTCTATTTATTGAAATTTCTCAGTGTAATATTTCCTGTTTTTATTTACAGTCAGACAGGGCTGTCCTGTTATATGTTGTTTACTGTAACCATAGAAACCCACTACACCATCTTTGCTGGTGGTGCGCTTCCAGATGTTTTTATATTAAAAAAGTTTGTGTTGCCCGCTGCTGGGGGGTGGGAGGCAACCAGAGATGCAGTTGTGTGTTTCTGTAGGGAGACGGGCCTGGCAGCGGGCTCAGAGACCCTTGTCGCTTGTTGAGGTTAAAAGGTGCATGTGGGTGAGCAGCATGGGAGAGTTGGCAGGGCTACAGGTGAAGGACTAGGACAGTGAAGAGGGATATTAGGTGCACAGAGGTGGTCTTTGGGCTGCTTGGGTCAGACACTTGGCCATGTTTTGGGCTGTGATGATTGCTTATGAGGTGGCCTGGCCCTGCTGGGCCTCCGGCTGAGCCCCAGCTAGGCGGAATGGAGCCTCTGGGCCTTTGGGGTGAGTTTTCCCCTCTCGGTCTGGGTCTTGGCTTTCTAACCCTGTAGGCTCGCCTACGGCCGCAGGATACAGTTAACACATCTGCCCCTCAGCCTGGGGGTCCTGGCATCAAGGGCGCCCGTGCCCCTTGGTGCTAGGGGAGCCACGGCAGGGGTGTCTCTTATGCCCCTTGTTGGGTGGGCGGCCTTGGCTCGGCCTCGGGGTCCTGGGATTTGGATGAGCACGGGCACGGGTTGCGTGTGTCTTTGCCACCCTCGTTCCAGTCTTTTGGGGATGGTGAGGATCTGTAGGCCCTAATAAGCATATGGTTCACATCGGCAGCATGCATTTTACTCACACTCGCATACTGTATCACACTGTTTACTGTCCGCTATGTTCCTTGCGCCCAACCAATAGTGTTATAGCTTTAAGGACATGGGTTTGTGTTCAATATCATTTGTTATAGAAGTTTTTGTTGTGGGTGTCAGCTTTATCTCTGGTTTAAACTCTTGTTTGTACTTTTTTTCCCCTTTTTTTCTCCTTAGATAATCCAGCAGGTTGGTTGTGATGCTGAATATTGTAACTCCAGATTATCTCTTCACTTTGTCCCCCTCTCTTCTTCTTCTGTACCCTATTCCTCTATTCCTATTCCTTTTTCACTTCTTTCCTCCTCCCTCTCTCTTCAGTATTCCCTGTGAGGTCCAGCAAAAAGGTGCACAGAAAGCACGGACATTTTGAATGTAAAGTTTTTAAAATAAACAAATAGAGCTTGCCAAGGTTGGCGTAAGGTCCAGCAATACTTGACATACAGATCATCATTCAGCTTGTCCCAATGCCGGACAGGACAGAGAAAAAAAAAAAAGTACTTTGGCTTAAAAAGGTTGAAAAACGCTGTTTTACAATATTTACTTTGGTTAGTCATTAATTTGACTTTCATCAGTCTATGTACCAGGTCACCCAAAAAAGGAGTATAATTACAGCCAATCAGACCTTGTGGGATTTTTACTGTCAGACACATTGGATTTCAGAACAGTCTTCTAGCTTTGGCTAAATTCTCGCATGATTTAATTTTAACAAAATTCAATCAACACTTCAAGGTGAACACTAGCCATTTATTTCTAAAATTTTAAGATTATCATGAATGAATAATAAGAAGGCCGCTCTTTTTTGTTAGACTCAAACCCAGTAAATGCTTATGAAGTTAATTCAACACCTCAAATGAATTTGTTAAAGAACAACTTTATCAACCATACAATACATTATTTGTATGAAACTGACACAAAACTAAACATAATAGGCAGTAATTCATTGAGGCCAGTGTGTAACTATTAGATGAAAAACATTGTTTTGCTTTTAAGTCCAGTTTTTTAGATCAACCATAAAGCATTCAAGAACTGGCGGAAATAAAAGCAAAAAGAGCACTATTTCCAGTGCTGAATGCAACACATTTACATATTGGGTAAATATCGGCATTGGGTTGCAATATTATCCCTGTTTCAACAAAAAATATAGCATGCCCCGTCTCCCCAAATAACATTACTTCCTTCCTCTACCGTTAGTACAGAAATGCCCATAGGCCAGCGTGGGTCTGTGGAGGTACTTTACATAATTTCAGAATCTTACTGCGCATTTGCTAAAACATAATCTCACAGACCGGATGGGAGCTTGCTTAAAAAAAAAAAAAAAAAAAAAAAAAGGATTTGATCCAGTAAACACAAGAAATAAAGAAACAAACAAACCCACATTGATAGTACAATTTTGGCAATACCAGCCGCTCATCTCTTTAGACACCTTCAATCCAGCTCGTTCCCAGTGTCAGAAGTCAGAGAGTGGAGGATTGGCTGCCGTTGTTTCACACTTTGGGACCTTGTAAACAATCTGACAACTTTTTAATATTTGGTTAGTTGTAGCAACTACAAGAGCAGCCTTTTCCTTTTTTATGCTTTCTATGCAAGACCTTAACAAAAGATTCATAGGACAACAGTCTTCTAACCTATAGAATACGTTAGGGTTCACATTACAGAAAAAATCTATTTTATCAAAACCAGTTTATTGAAGTATTCTTTATTAACAAACTTATGTTATTTACTAATAAATGTATCTAAAAATACGGGGTACTCCAGTTTCCTCCTGCCCTCCAAAAACATGGTTTAAATTGCCCCTAGGAAGGAGTGTGTGCCTGAATGGTTGTGCGTGTGTGTGGTCCTGCAACAGACTGGCGACCTGTTCATGGTGTACATCGCCTCTCGCCTGAAATCAGCTGGGATAGGCTCCGGCACCCGCCACAACCCTACTGGGATCGGCGGTACAGAGGACAAAACAAAACCGTATCTTGGATCAAATTGCTGCTGGTTGTAAAGAGAATTGTATTAGGGACAAAATGCAGGACAATGTTAGAACCACTCAAGTTTCTTCACTGAATCAAGAACTGACAAATAAAAAAGTACAAACACCTAACTTTACTTAATTTAAAGTAGATGTACATCTATCCATCCTGTCTACTGCTTACCTAACTCCGGATTACAGGGGTGCCGAGGCCTACCCGGGTCGTTACAGGCGACAAGCAACGTACATCAAAGACAGGTCACCAGTCTGTTGCTGGGTAACACATCAGAAAGACAACTACACACACACTCATTCCCAGAAGGAATTTCCCAATGAACATCAGAGTCACATTCATGTCTGGAAAATGGACGAAAGCCGAGAAGAACACAAAACTCCACAGGTGAGGCTCAAACTGTGCTGTTCTTGCTATTAAGCTACAAACTCAAACCACTGTGCCACTAGGCAGGCCAGTATAACTACATTCAAACTAATTCTTTATGCAGCTCTTTATCTCTACTTAATAAATTTTGCAACACCTTGCTTACAAAAAAAAATTTAAGTTAACTTGTCAAGTAAATTGGTTTTGACATAGCCATGACTATTCTTTGCTTTCAAGATGTGTTTTAATGAACACTGAATTCATACCGACAATTTTTTACTATTCTCATCTTCAAATAGTCAGCTCCTAAATTTAGACTGAGTTTATTGTGTCGATGTCTTGAAAGGATGTTAATGTTGAAATAAGTTGAATGTCTGTGAGCCCACTGTTTCAAAATCAGCTATATCAAAAAGACAGATTTCAACTGAGCCAGAAGTTACAACAGAAAATAGCTTTTTAAAGGCCATGAACTTCTGCTTAAAGGCCAAGATGTCCTTGCCAACTTAGCTGCATGTAATAAGCTGAAATCAAGTCAATAAACTTCAGCGAGCCATTCACAAGCTAGTCACTTGACACACATAAACAGGATTTGCTGTGGCGAATATCAGCGGAAATGGTGACGAATCATAGATCTCCAAGGATGGTTGAGGATCAGATAACAAAAAAGCAATGCTACGCTGTGTGAGGAATCCTTCAAATTTATCTTAACTTCCAAAATATGTCAACTGAAATGGCTTCTTCACAAAAAAACAACAAAACAAAACCCAGTCGAGACATTTTAGGTCAATAAAATGTTAATGCCTCGTTTCACTCTTGTGTGAGATGGAACAAATGAAAGTACACACCTGTATCACAAATAAAAAATATATATAAAGACGACCTGTGCAAACTCACAAAGAAGGAGTCTAATTAGCAGTTTGCCACATGAAACCTTGTTGGAGCTGCAGGAGAGAGAATATCTTTGAGCTGGAGGGAAGAAGGAATCAATAAGAACAAAACAAATGCTGCTGCTTGTGATCAGGCTTTGGAGCATCAGTCCTATACTTTGAGGAGAAAGGTAATAGAGCCAAAATAAAAGTTTAATTGTTTACAATGCTCTTGTAAAACTGGCAGGTGAATCAAAAGTATAAAACACAAATAAAACAAGAGTTCTGTTTTCTTTTAAAGAAAAGCATGTGTAATAAATTTTCCTCTGAAAAAAAGCACATTCATGTGATGAGCTCCAGGTGGTGAAGTAAAAATTCAAACAACATCATAGTGGCATTTCAAGCCTGACTGCTCTTCTTTAGACCTTGGGAGAATTCACACTAGTGTGCTGACTTTTTTTTTTCAGATGCTTCTCATTTGGTATGTTGCCATGACATATGCAGATGAGAAATACTACGTCCATGTTTGTGAAAGTGCTGTTTTGTCCAACTGCATTTTAACCAACCTGGCTGCAGCAAGAGATGGTGCATTGGTCTGACTGTTCGAACTGGCTCAAAAAATCACGCTCGGTGAAGCATTCAAAGGGATAAGCCAATCTTTGCCTACTGGATAAAACCAAGCTTATTTTTGGCTTCAGTCCCTTGAATTTACTTCTGTTCCTTTCAAAATAAAACGTGACCATTTTTTAAAAAAATTGGATTTGGGTAAGAGTGCATTTTGAGATGTTTTTGTGCCATTTTTAAACGAACAAAAGAATTGTATTTGTGGCAAATTTGGGGTGTAGACGGTGGCTGCGTGGTTAGCGCGTTCGCCCGCGGACCGGAAGGTCGCGGGTTCGAGTCCCACGGAGAGCACGTCTAGGGTCTCTTGGAGAAGACACCTAGCCCCCACTTCTCCCACCATTGGCGCCGTTGAAGGGCAGCCTGCTGCGGTGTAAGGAGTGCAGCAAACAAATTTCCCCGGTGAGGGATGAATAGAGAAATTAAAAAATAAAATTTAATTTAACCAAACTGTAATGCAACAATTTTTCTAAGACACAAAGGTTAAAGCACAAGGACAAGAATATATGAAAGTGATCTATGGAACTTTTGAAGCAACTGGTACAAAAATATATAGAAAAAAGTTTCATATAAAATTTTATGAAGAGTGTAGTTCGTCCACAGGGCCTCAGCACATCTTGGTCTACTCTTTGTAACAAAGAACTGAGAAAAGTGATGAAACTGTCGTCATAGAAATCTAAATATAGCAACGCGCATCTACAGGCAAGTGTTTCCTCTGCAGACTGTAAAATGGGAAACTGAGGAGATAACAAGCATATTAAGAGTAAACATATAATATAAAGGATTGCAGGTCAGGGGCTACCTCCACCTCTAGATGGATGTTTTCTGTTATGCTGAGGTTATTATTTCTAAGAGCTCTTGCGGAACAAAGGCTGCTGTTAACCAATAAAAATGTAACACAAGGAACAATGCCGAGGAATGACAGCATTAATAATGAAGGGGATTTATCTTGCTCTCACCGCAACCTGCATTTTAAAGCACACATTCACACAGAGAGCAGAGAGAAATGTCCTTCTCAGACTTAAATTCTACCAAACTCCCCTGCAATCAGACATGGATACTCCTTATAAACTAACACATCTCACTTATCGACTCACTCTTCCTTTTCTGCGCTTTGATGTTATCACAGCCCCTGCTATTTTGCAACATCCCACGCAGAAATCACTGAACAGAGAGCATTTAAAGGAGTCCTAAGCCTCGGAGACATTGGAATTGTAGCTAAGCTGAAGAGGATCAAAGCAGGCACGGTCCGAAACACCTGGGGACTGGTTGAAACACAAGGTGGGGAATGTAAAAGCACACTAAGCCTCATAATGACAGTATAGTGCTAAACATTTAGGCAGATAGTACTGCTAATGCAGCTGTTTCTATTTGTGACAAGAAAACGTGCCCTCTGTGCTATCAGTGAAAAAGCAGCAATTGTTAAAAAGGGTATGCCGAAGTTTTCACCAACTTACTCCTGGTGTTTTTTTATTGATGTTGTTTTTCTACATTTTCCAAAGCAGTTATGAGTGCCATACATTTAAAGTTTTACTTTTATATCCCAAATGTATTAATTAAGTGCACACATTTCTGTTCAATTGCAGACATCTTTGTTCAAAATGTTCAAAATCATTACAAGAGGTAAGACATACAGTAATATGCACATACTATATGCAGGAAGGCACCTGGGAAATACCAGACTTGGTGAAAGCCTGATCCTAAACGATGGATCGAAAAGATAATCAGCTATCTTCGTTCCTTTTTGTGAAGCTGCGCTATACAGGGTCAAAGTTGTCTGTTTGTGTTTCATCAATACGATGTTGAACAAAGCTAAGCCAAGTTATCTGCATAACAATTCAACCCTCAACAGTGACATGATGAGTGGCATTTGGAAATACAGGACTGATGGAAAATGTTAAAAAAACATGGGAAAATAACTGCACACCGCTTTTTAAGTAGTAAATATGTATCAGGTATGTAACAACACTGAAAAATCTATTAAAAAAATTTTGACAACCTTTTACCTACAGTATATAAAGACTTAGGAGCAAGACATTTCCACGACAAGATGTTAACAATTGAATTGATGCCTCCACTTTGTCACATGGTCATTACTGTTTCAGACATGTGACAACTGGACTATTTTTTTTTGGCTTGGAAATAAGCTTTGTTAACAAAGTAAAACACAACTAGTTGATTTCGGGAATGAGTGCTAGTTGAAGAAAGGCCCCAACAGAATTATTTTTATTATATTGCTGTTCATGTAATCGACCCACATTAGGTATAACATATTTTGATTCTTGCAATTGGCTTGAAATAAACAGTAATACATAATCAAAGAAGAATTGATCTTTATTTAGGATTAGTTATTTCCCCAGGAAATTGAATTTATACAACCAATTAAAGTCTACATGAAAGAAAAGCTCACCTTTCTTACAGCCAAAAAGCAAGTTGGATTTTTCCTTTTTTTTTTTTTAGAAAAATCCAACAATATCAAATAAATCTTTTGTTATAAAAATTCATTTTAGTAAAGTCACCAACTTATAATTGCGTTAACATTGCTTTTTTTTAAACAAACTGAAAGCGTGTGCAACATTTTATTTGTTCTTTCAAAATGATGAATGCATAGATGTGTTTTGAGAGGTTAAAAATGATATGTTCCACAAATAGAACTTGATCATTTCATGGGGAACCCAGATATTTTAAATGTGATAATTAAAGAAACTACTGTAAGGCTATAGCTTCACACACATCGGATCAACTCCGATCCATAGTTTAGACTATATTTCAGCTGCTTCTGAAATGATGGGTTGCTGTGACTAAAAACTACATTTATATTCCACTCTAGTAGCATTTAAAATGGAGCTAAGGGCATTTCAGTTTTTGTTTACTTTTGATACACCTGAAAAAAGTGCAGCTTTGCAGGCTAATCTCTAATCAAGCCACCACAAAAATGCTGTAGACAAGCAAAGCATGCTTCTATATTTAATTCAACAAATAAAAAAGATGAAAGGAAATGGAGAAGGGTTGCTGGTGAATAAGCCATGAGCAAAGTGGAGGTGAGGAATCAACATTCTGCAACGGTAACACATGAAGGTGCTACTAACTTGAAAGGTGAAAACAAGGTTTTGCTAAAAGATCAGCCTCTAAATTTCAGCACAGGGAAAGTTTTTTTCCAGACTGAAAAAAATAATGATTAACTACAAGGAAGGATCAAAGCAACTTTGGGAAAATTAACAGGGTCATTATGAAATACACAACTTCCAACTTGACAGAAGATGGAAAAGGCTATTAAGATGTGAATAAACACATTAACCTCTTAAATAGTTGCTTCATTCAGACAATCCAAATTTTAATAAGCCGCTCCAATTACCGTTTAGACAGTTGCAAAAAATAGCACATGTGTTTTTGTTCAAAACACAGTCTACATTTTTCACATTGTTACGAGTCAGCTCTGGGTCCTCGAGCAGAATCACAATATCCCCAGGCAGAACCTCTCTACAGGCTCACTTTAAGATAACTGGACTGCTTTTTACCTCACAGGCACAAAAAACTATAAAACCCTTTCTCTGTCTCTGACATGCAGAGCTAGACCTCACATTATTAGCTACGCCCGCTGCGTCGTTGTCAAAACAACAGAACCATACAGCCTACAGGGTGGGTGGTGGGATTATTCATTCAGACTGAGCTAAGACTGGAGCGAAAAGTAAGCAAAAGGGCTTTATGCATCGATAAGGAATTATAGTTCAGATCTGTTTGTTTCTGTTTATGTCTGGATATTTTTATAATAGGTGTAAAAGATGGTTTTAGTTAATACCATCAAATGTGCATGTTGTGTTTTCAGCACCTTTTTGTATAGTTGACAAGTCTTGAAAAGTAGAATCCTACACTCGTCTAAAACAAAACTTTCAAGGGTCAAAAAACTTTCTACATCTTAATTCTACTAAATAAATCCAAGCAACCTTAGTAAAAATAAACAAATAAGGGGTCATGTGTATTCGTCAAATACCCCGAGGATGGTACAGACCTAAGATATTCTGGGATGTTCATAAATATTCATCAAATATTTTAATTGTTGGGGAACCTGCGAGGCAAATGAAACCATGATAAGTCACAGTAGAGAGACAAATGAGAGAAAGAAAATCGCTTTCATGATGCTTTAAGCTTGATTCAGATAAACAGATTACTAAATGGATGGAAGATATCAGCTTTTCATCTTGCTTGTGCTCACAGGGTCTTTTCTAACCTCCAAAATAACACCACAATGATTGTATGCCTTGAGTCTTCAGATGCTGAAAATGTGTTTTCACAAAGATCAAACAGGGCTCGCCCAAATCTCTTTATACACTGTGACAGCTCCTTTTTTATCTTCACATTTTTCTGTCTTTTACTGCTGCCCTCTATCAAAGACGTTAATATGACACCCATAACATACATGAAGCACATCAGTTTAAGTTCAGCTGTACATCTAACCAATAAGAAAGATTAAAGTCAGTAAAGATACGCTGTTGTTATAGGGGTTCAAGTGTAAGAGAATGCATTTTTTTTTCCATCATTATTCACTGGAAGTCTTGCAAAGGGCCAAATATTACATTAGGATTAGGTTTAATATTATAAAGCTGGATGGATATTTTTATTTAATTTTTACATACTTTATCCATTCCACAATTTTTTTTATTTCATTTTTTTTACATACTATATTCATTCCTCACCGGGGAAATTTCTGTGCTGCACTACTACACCGCAGCAGCCATGACAACACCAATGGTGAGAGAAACGTGGGGTTACGTGTCCCTTCCCTTACGACACCTAGACATGAGCTCAGTGAGACTCGAACCAGCGAACTCCCGGTTCAATGGCGAACATTCTACCACTGAGCCATCATGTCCTTAAGGACTATAAAAAGCCTATTTCATCAGTCTACATTTAAACTCCCAATTTCTGAAAGTAGCTTTTTCCATAAGTTTGGGAAAAATATAGATTTTCTAAAGCAGTTGCGTTTTACCCCCTTAAACGTAAAAGGGTAGCGGTAAACTGGTCACAAAGCTAACTTCCAATAGGGAATAGTAGAACAAAAGTCAGTGACTAAAAAAGGAAATATTTCTGTCAGGAGTAGGTGAAAACAGTAAAAAAAAGAAAAGTGAATTAAAAAAATGTATGTTTTTTTGTTTCATAGAGAAGTGCTGCTTCAATATTGTCCTTTCAAAATATTTCAATTTCAACAGCACTAGCTTGGTAACTCTAATATGTAGAGTGCATATATGCACATATTTTTTGCACATTCACAGAGCATCTAAACTAAGCCTCTCTAAGCCACACTCCATTATTCATTAGCTTTGCTCTAGCTGGTCCTGGTAAATGCACATGTGAGTCCACAATTCGAACTGAATGTTAGTATTGTATCATCCTACCTACATCTCCTAAATGGCCTGTCACAAGAGGTCAACCAAATGGACTCAAGAACCCAAAGGCATATACTTTCTTTCTGGTGACATCAACTGGCCTGAAATTCAAAGCAAGTTCACAGAAAATGGTCAGTGACACACACCTTCATTATGTAACAACACTAGTTCCTAAAATGAAAACAGAGTTTAATAGTAACACCAGAACATGTGAATACTTGGGCTTCTGACAGTTTAGTTTCTCTGCAAATGCATAGTTTGTTCAAGCTTCTGGATAGATGGTTATTTCTAATTGTCAAATGTTTGCAGTCAATGTTATACCAGCAATATAAGAAATGTTTGAGCTCTTATTTTGTGACTGTGCTTAAACTTCAACTCATTTGCACAGGGTGGACAATGTTCCAGTTATTGAGGTATCGCTTTTCACTCATTTAATTTACCGTCATTCTTCGGGTCACTTCTGTGTAATTTGTTTAAGCGCTTTTACCTTCAGAAGTCTAACAAAGAAAAATAAGTTGTTGGCATAAAGAATAAAAAAAACAAGTCAAAATAGCAGGAATAAAATTGATAATTTTTGATAAAATTGAAAAAACAAACATCAAGGTTAAGTCACAACTATGATGAGAAATGTTCACAGCACGTTACCTTGAACAAATCTAAACCTTCAAAAGCTCATATAGTATTACTTCTTATTAAAAAAAAAACTCTTTAAGTGTCCTTGCATCTTTTAAACAAAACACAACTCACTATACGCATGTGGCATAGCAACATGTGTGTCCCTGTACTGTAATTAATAAAGATCAATGCGTGCAATCACACATACGCAAAAGTAGAGCTCTGTGCGTGCAATGTGGTGCCTCCAATTGAATCCATGTGAGTATGTGACAGTAAATGTCAATGCCTTTTTCAGCTCTGTCCTGAGGACATGCAGCTCAGGGTATGTGCCACAGGACTCAGGCGCACCTTCATTTCCAACAACTTCATCTATTCTTAATTGACTTTAAAGAGCTCATCTGCTCGAGTGATGAATTAAACAGCATATGAATGCGAGTCCTTTGACAAGCAGGCGACAGAAAAGTGGGCTAACACAATCGCAATGTATTTCTGAAAGGAATAGTCAATTCTTCACAAGAGAGGAGTCCGAGCACCTCCTACAGGCTGCGTTGTCACGGGTATTTGCTTTACTATCAATACTAAAGGCAATTTGTTTTTTTGGTGGTTAGCTTGGATCATGAATATCGAGGCTCAACACTAAAAGAACTGCTTTCCTGAAGGCTTTCAATGTAATCCTGGTTCAACGTAACTCACTGAGGTTAAGTAATTTAAACACCCACTGAGGTTCTGCACAATGACCCAATAATCTGAGTGAGGTGTGTTGAATTAGGACAAGACACCCTTCATTTGGAACAATCCACTTCAGGACTGGAATTTGGCACCCAAGGCTTAAGGTATCCACCAAAAGTGAATTTATGATCTTCACAAAGCGGCAGTATAAAACAAGTCTTCACACAGGCCCCTCACCCCCTCATAATCTCATCCTTCCCCAAACCCCATTTCACCTGGACCGCTAGCTACTGTCTCTAACTGAAATAAAAATAAGCATCCGGCCTGATGCTTCTGTGAGGAAACAATAACTGGGGATCGATCCACACCAGGAGTCGGCCTGCCCATGACTGCAGCGGCCAAAATCACTGGGGTCCACCCAGCTCCAGGAGACACAAGCACCCATAGAAGCCACCTGGCTAAAGTGAGGCACCCGCACCACCCAGGTCAGTCAGACCCCCACAAAGAAGACCCCACAGACTGAGAAAGCAGAGCTCGTGAGATGGAGGATCCCCATTAGGAAACACTGAAATAAGACACAGAATAAAATCTAAAACCAGTAAAACAGGTTAAAACTATTTGAGAAATTAATCAGAAAAATAAAACTTTGTAAAAACAGGAAATTAAACAGATTTTGTTAAATACATAAAATCATCTTAAGTAAAAAATAAAAATCAAGTAAGAGCCAAGTTAGAAAGTCTCTTTAGACTGATCTTCTTTTTAGATCAGTCTAAAAAGAAGTCAATCACGCTCAGCTTCTCAGGTAAAACAGCTGCTACAAAAGTTCTGAAGGGTCATTGTTGTGAATAATTATCTCTGCATAAATTTAAACTTGATTAAATCTGTGCCCAACTGAATAAAGCCTGCTTCCTATGCTAAAAGTCTTATTGTGCTGCTTTGAACATGAAGTTAGAAAATGAAAGGGTTCTTGTTTGGGTCCCTGAAGACGATATGGTTCTGTTTGTTTCCTCTAAGCAAAATTTTCAGCTCAAAAGGGAGCGGTTTACAGCTTGATATGAAAGTCAGATGAAAGTTACACCCTTGAAGCCTAAGTCCAGGGTTAAAATTCAGGAAAGGATAGAATGCTTCTGTTAGGTATCTACTAGAAAGTTACGGTAGAATGGAGAAGGAAATAGATCGATAGAATGAAATTTTTGATAGTGATAAGCCCAGAGGTAAGCTTCATCATCCATTTCTTAACTATAGTCACAGAACTTTACAGATTGACAAAAAATATTAGATTGTGGATTCAACTTCCTCAAATATGTGGATGGGCTCAAAAAAGACAGAGATATTGAGGCTAAGTTTAAAACTACTCTCACAAATTTAAAATGAAACTGAAAAACTGAAAAGAATTCTTAAATTAAAATTTGTTTACTTCTGGCCACTTCCTTTTGGGTATTATCTCCACATATTCAACTGAGAGGAGGCCCTTAAGGCAGACTGAGGACTCACCGCAGGGATTTTAGAACACCTTTGTATACCTATAAAACAATTGGATGTGTGGATAACTACAGGATAACTTACTTACTCAATAAATCTGCAATAAGACATTAAAAGGAAAACTGGATTTGCTCCATCTGAACAACATGCAGAAAATTAATTAAAACAGAAACTTTCAACCTCCCATCAAACATGTTGATATTATGTGTAAAAAACATATTATTTAGATCCTGTTCAGAAAAAGTATATCTCTTAAATTTAGTACTATATTAGAATGGCACGTGTACAAATGGAATAGTAGATAGAACAGACAATGTGTTTTTGTGTTTGTACCTCAATGTAGGAGACCAGCCTAGGGTAGACTCTGTAGGTACCCAGCACATGGGAGAACTGGGTGGTGTATGGAAAGCTTGTGGTCACAGCATGGCTCACTTCAGGAAAGGAAAACACCTTGAATCCAAATTTCTCATAGAACTTCAGCAGTTCTTCATCTGGCTTCTCATCACCTTCACATAGGACACTGCCCACCACGTAGCGGCATTTCTCCTGTGGCCTCTGAGGAGTAACGAGAAAAAAAAAAATCAAATAAAATATCTACAAAGTTCTCTTAGTGCATTTTGACATTCTTTTTTTAGTTTTACTGTGATGAAAAATCAGCACTTTATTGTTGACATAGATGGTTTTCTGTAACAAAAGCATTTAGATTAAGTTAGGAAAACAAAAAAAAAATTACACTGTCTTCTTCTTTCGGCATTTCCCTTCAGGGGTCGCCACAGCAAGTCAGTTTCTTCCATCTAACCCTATCTGCTGTATCCTCTTCTGTCATACCAACTATCTTCATGTCTTCCTTCACTCCGTCCATAAACCTCCTCTTTGCCCTTAAAAAAATTACACTGTATTATATTTATAATATATCTACGGATAATATTTTTTCAATTCACACATTAACATTCATAAAAAATGTTTCTCTCAACTGATGACACAAGATTTCTCCTCTTCTGCATTTTTTTTTTTCACAAAATGATGTAGATGACAATAAATGATCAGCATCATTTTCAAAATGATAACGACACTCAGGTGAGCTGCAGTATCATTGCTAAAGTTTATAAACTCTTTGACCGCCTTAAAAAAATGATCCACCCAGCAAAAGTATCATAAAATGGAATCTTTTGCCCAACTGAGCAATATCATAGCAGACCAAATGGCAGGAGAACCAAGCTGCTGGTGTGCTCTAGGCGAGCCTGGATAGCAAAACACACACAGTAAATACCAATCATTCCACAGCTTTGCTTCTCCGCTGGTGTAAAACATTACAAGGGCCACTGCCGATAAGTCTACTGTTAATGGTGTTCCCTCATAAAGTGCTTCCTATTTAGCTCACCTGTCTCCTATTTAAATACCTGTTACCATCACAAACTATTGGTATTTAAAAAGCTTGTGAGGCTCGTTCTTTGTTCATTCAGGTACAAAGAATGAACAATGAATGAGCCTGAGCTTTTATTTGACTTCCCGACAACCACAGAGAAGAATACGAGCATTGATGGCTGTTCATCTCTTCCCTGACCTACCAATCATCCAGTTGACTTTAAATATCTGATGAGTAGGTTTGGGTTTGTTCGGAAAAAAAGATTAATGACTGTGACCCACACACAAGTAACTAATTTTACAGTTGTAATTTGCTTTGACTCCAACTTGCAGAGTACAGTATATAATTCTGTTTTACATCTATTCCTCCTGTTGTTAATGTTTATACATTATCCGACAACTTAGTGTCTAAATATTCTCTTAATTATTGCCATATTTACAACAACTAATACCAGCAGTATAGTTAGGAGAGTTAATTGACAAAACATCAATCCCGTACAGTAATACTATAAAACTGTCATTACGTCGCTAGCTTAGTATTTTTATCTTTTATGGTATAGTGATGTTTTTTCTTTCAAACAGTAAAAGTGTCAGATTTTTTTTTCCCAAACAAAGCGTAATTTGAAAAAACTAATTAAATTCCTGCTCATATTATTCTGGACTCAACAAAGAACATTAGTTCATCTTTTGTTAAATGTCAGTTAAAAATAAAAGTCTTTTATTATATTTAATAATGTGCGGACCACGATGGGCACAATTAATTTTTAAACAGCGGAGAAAGACATATGCAGGAGTAAAACCCAATGCAATTTAATTTGAATACATGCAGATGCTTGCTCTAGTATTACATCATCGAAGCCACAAAATGAAAATTGAATTGAAGTCCAATTAAATTGTTTGGTTTTAAAATAAATAAAAAACAACCCGCTCCAATTCCACACACGTTTTTAGTGCTAAAATTTGGGAAAGAAGCGAAGTATAAAGTTCAGAACTTCCATTAGATTAATATTTTATTCAAGCAACAATATTGTACTATTATGGGTTCAGCTACAGAACAGAAACCCCTGGGATTGGAAGCCTTGTTAGTTGTGCTTAATGACTTTTAAAGAGAGCAGACATAAGCTGACATGGAAGATTGATGTCATTCACTAAAAGGCCATGCTGCCAACTCAATGTCTCATAAAATGCCCACATCTGCATACAGATGGGAGAATGTAAAGGCAGAATCTCCAAGGTGGCTGTCAGTGAGAGAAGCATTTGACAAAGATTCTTCTATTGGACTCTGCTCTGAGGATTTTTCTGTTTGACAGTCACAGATGGAGAGTGGGAGTCGATGTTAGAGAGTCACTTTGGTCAGGGTGCTTCGTATTGCTGTTCAACATTTTCCAGATCTGGCCATATATTTTTTAGACATTTAAAAGCATGTTTACATGTCGTTGGAAAGCCAAAGGTAAGTAGAAAAAAAAATTATTATCTCTCTAATTACAATAATTTAAACATAAGAAAAGCATTCATTACAGTGTTGTGTTCCTGGGAAACCAAAAGTACTGTTTTTTTTCATGCAGAAAAATAAATTATTCTGGAAGCAGGGGAAACATCTTATCCTAGCCATTCATTTGACAAACCAGAAGAAATCATTTGCAGGAATGCAAACTGGTAGGCAAGAAAGTACCTGAATAGATGTGTTTTCAATAAAAAAGAAATTGCAAGTTTGAGTTTGAATTTTCTGCAGTTTGCATTCAACAACTTGTGTTGACTTTGTTCCAATAAACCCCAAAATGTTGCACTATTACTGTTTAGATTAAATAAGTACAGGCAAACTACTACTCAAAGAGATATTCTTGTCTGCAGTAAAATGTAAGTTTTAAAAACGAGAATAATAAGCAATAGCTTTTTTCTTTTGGCTTTGACATACTTGCAAAACTCAAACTGTACCACTCAGTCTCATGATTCTCGTGTCAACACTCATTTTTTTTTTTCCAAAGTGGACATTAAATTGGCCAAGCATTTTAAAAATGAGGGTCCATTTTTGCACTACTCACATATGAGTGGTGGAAAGAACTGCTGCTGGTCTCTGCTCTGTGACCATGACTGCCTGTGAACCGTTGGCACTGAGGGGGCACAGATGGAATCCAGACACAATGATCTTCATGTCCTTCTTATCCTGTATAATTATCACATCTAACGTCACATTATTTGCATCTTTTCCAACTCAATTCTCACATTCTGGACTTTTTTATAGAGCAGTGTCTTGTTACTATACAGCGCCATCCTTCTTCATACAATTGCTCTAAAGCTATCTTTTAGCAATGACAATTTCATTTGGCCAGATCCTAAGTCTTTGTGCCTAAGAATGTCTGTACTATGTGGGTAATGATGATGATGATTGCCATCGCCCTACAGATAATCTTTACTGTCACCTAACGGTGCATGTTACGATGAGTCTCCGGGCAAAGATTACAAGTGTTTGACAGAGAATTTCTCATTTCAGACAGCTTGAAAACCACTACATCTATTTGCAATAGAGAAATGAGTCATTGCACACAAAGACTTTTTCAACAGCTGTGCTAGTAATGTCACAGTAAATTACTGGCCCAATGAGACAATGTACAAAACTATCCTGCAACCTTGTAACATGGGCTGTGTAACATGCCAAGACAAGAGTAAATCTTTCCTGTTTTGTTTGTGATGTTGAGTAAAATACATAGAATCATAACTATGAACCATGAAGTAAAATTCTGCAGTACTTAATTTTGTTAAGTAATCAAAAAGAAATGCATTTCCATGGCTTAGTAGTACAAATTTACCGCTAATTTGAAATAAAGTGTATATTTGATAGCAAAAGCAGAAACACATGGGCTTTCAAAAGTCATAAAATAAATTCCGTATACATAAAGTATATGGGTAGGTTTCTCTAAGGGTCTACTTATGACTACTTAGTTCTTGGAACTTATGGATCAAAAAGAAGCTTTTTGTGGCTTGCTGCATATAAATGTCTAATTTGATTAGTTAACCATTTCTATTTACATTAAATATATTTACATCAAAGAGTACAGATGTAAAGAATTTCAGAAGTATCTATGATCATCAGCTGCTCAACTTTGATTATGAGGGCTAGGAATAGCTATGAATAAAACATTGACCTTACAATCTTTTTTCATCATTTTATGTTTGCAGACATTTTTGGCTTTTATAAACATTTTCTTCCAAAAAATAGAATATACAAATGACATCAATTTAGTTTGTAATTTTTAATTACTTATGCTTAATCAATCAGAACTATTGAATTATAATGTCATTTTCAAAACTAACCATCAATTTCTCCACACGCTAAGCTGTACTTTATAGATAACACTCTACAAATTGTGTGTCTAAAATGTGTGTCTAACAGCTTGCCATTCTCAATAGGACACAAATGCACAATGAAATTATGACTTCAATATTACATTTTTAAATCTTTGTTCACCCTTATCCAAAAGCCTTTCACTGCCTGGGTTATTGTGTACTTCTTGCCATTCTATGTGGAAGCATGAATTCTCTGTCAGCAATATTTCTGTACAAAGTTACCCTACTGTCAACACTGGTGGTCTATGATAAGACACAACAATAAGCATTCAAACACAGAGGGCATGACTGTCCACCCACTATCTTATATCTCACTGGATCTCATGCTCTCCAGTCTGATGGGCTTGAGTGTGTTAGCCAAAACAGTAGTCCACTAATGATATCATTCAGTCCTCTTGCCATCATTCACATCCCACACAGCGGCAAGTACAAACAGCTGCCCTGACTGCATCTCATTTCTGCTTCCCTCCAGATAACACACCCCAGAGACCACAGGCAATTAAGAAACACCACTCTGTGTACTTCACTCGTCTGGTCTTTTCCAGCACAGTTGTTTTGTTTGTGGCTAAAAAATTCAACGCCACAAAACGTAACAAATACTTTTGGCTGCAAAGAACATTGTTGAAGCTGAGTTACACAAGGAG